>OX297856.1:10000000-20000000 GCA_946477585.1 Cheilosia urbana
GCTGGGTAATAAGACCAAAGATCGAGTAAAAACCATTATAAAAACCAGTAAAATAAGCTTTTTAGATTCAAATGAGTCCCAAACTGCGAAAAGCAGTTGCGTAGAGTATTTCGAAAAAATAGCACCATCAAAAATACAACAAACTAGCTTAAAATGGATTTCCATGTGTCCGTTCAGACCTAAATATGGTGTGAACATAAAAGTGAGCAAAGCTTCCAAAAAGAGCTGACGAAATGTGTCCGAAGTGAAAACGCATCAGGCGTTATATCAAAAAATTGTAATCTCAATTGAACCGTATTGAAAAACGAGCTCAAAAATGTTCCAGAAAACATAACTCAATTCACTCCACCAAAATTGTTTTGAAAAATAGGAAGTTGGTTCAAAATGCACTCAAAAATAAATTAATAGGCGCAATACTTCCGTAAACGACCGTAGAAATACCTTCTCAAGACCATCTGTTTTGTATGGGTTTATAAATGGAAATTAAAATTGGAAGAAAATCCGACATCAAGCATAACATTCCAAAAAATAATATAACTAGTCCAATCCAAACACCAATCGCCAATAACCCAGAAATTAAAAACGGACCAATAAATCAAAAGACTCAGGTACCTATTGTGTTTGTTTTGACCTGGAACCTCTTTTGATTCCAGAGTTGATTTCTTATAAATGCTCCTTACCTCTGGTGTGATGAGGGGTAGCAAATGAAAAGATTGACTTCTGAACTTAAAGTGATTTATTTCTTATGGCTATTTCTCTAATACTCTAAATTACAAACTCAAATGATAAGTCAGTATTTGATTCTATGAGAATTATTTTGTTATGTGAGTTGAAAAAGCACCTGCAAATGTGCATGGGTTATTGGGTTTTGATGGGAATGGGAATGGGATACCTGAGAATGCTGATAATATTGCTCATGGTGATATATACGAACCAGAAATTTTTTAACCGATGTTACGAGTAGGTTGGTCAAAATAGTTTATCGTTTGAAATTAATTCTAAACAGTTTTGAAACCTAAGATAATAAATAATAGATGCATTCAAAAATATATAGCAAAACTAGACCAAGACACTGGTAAAAACAGGTCAAAAAGAGTCAAAATTCAGAAATTAAAACAGGTCAGAAAGTGCTTAAAAATCCCGAAAATATATTCAAAATTTGGACCGAAAAATAAATTAATTTAAAACCCGTTCCAATATCTCGAGGAATAGGCTTAAATGTTCTTAAAAAACGCAAATTTTGCATTTACTAACCACTCTCCTAGCTAGCCTTATGGTGCCCAGTGCCGACCTCCTATCTCATACCACTTTTTTACCTAGCCTAACCTTACATAACCACAACGTCGAAAGGGGTAAAATATCTGGGGGTCAGTTTTCGTTCTGTGAAAAAGTGAAACGAAAATGTTTTCACCCTTTTACCGCGATTTCGATTCTCGTTCTATGAAAAGGTGAAACCAATCGTCAACATTTTTCATATTTCTTTTCTTTTCTTTACACGGCCCCAAGTGAATGTTTTTAGTGAGAGTTTTAAAATTGAGAACCCTCATTCATACAACATGTGCGGTGTTGAATTCGCCAGGATATTTTCACTTACTGAACGAGAATCGCTTTTTAGTACAAAGTGAATCGAAAAAATGAAAGCAATGCGTGAAAGCGAATGCGAAAACGATTTTTCGATTTACTCTTTCACAGAACGAGAATTGACTCCCTGGCCCCTAAACTTGCAAATCTTATCTTAAGCTCGGATTACAGCTGTCGTTTTTCGTGGCAAATTTTGACATGCTGACATCACAAAAATTCGGCCATTCGGTAGTCACTCGTGGGGTCTTTCGTGATATTGCGCTGCGACAGCCCGCGTGACCAGACGCTTGAAAGGCGTTCACACGTAGTGACACATTTAGGACAAATGTTTACGGCATAATGACATCGGCATATCAAAATTTGGCATGAAAAGTTACATGTGTAATCGTAACTTAAGAAAACTTCCAATATCGTGTGAAAATAGATTCGTCAATATGCCTACGTTTCAAAAATCGACTCTAAAAACGAGTAAAATCTGAGCTAAAAAACTCCTAATATCGAATCAAAAGTAGGGTGTGATTTTTCGACCGGTAAAAATCTTTTGATGCGAAAAGTATCCAACTGCGGGGATTGAAGTCTTGCAGTTGTTGTTTCCTTTATTTGGATACTCCAAGCTATTCCACTTTGGAGTGTGTGACAGTGAAAACTGTCAAAGTTGTAGCGAACATAAGACCCTAAATTTCCCACAGTATAATTGCCACTATACTTATGGTGACCATTCCTCCTCTTTCTAAGAGGACATTCCTCTTTAAAAATTTTTTACTAAAACAAAACAGTAGGTTCATTGTCCTCTTTTAATTAAACTGACCTCCAAATGTCCTCCCTTTCTCTTAAAAGCCATCTTTCAACGATAAGAACTATTCAGATATGCAAGCTTTGCAGGAATTAAGAAAGAATATTTTCAGTTCTTAAACAACTGGAGTTAAATGCTAATCTTGATGTATATATTTATATTTAAGGACCTGGTCAATTCATATCAAATCTACAAATTTTGATAACAAAAATGTGAAAATGATTTTCTTACTTAATAAAAAGTTGTCCCCTTTTATGTGATTGGAAAAAATGTTCACCGTAACTATACTTCAACCCATTTCAAAGAGTCACACCTATGTCAAGTCGACCTATTGACTTTTACCTTTTTCTAGATTTTCAGATTATCTTCCTGGGACTGCCACAGTTATATACAATTTATATAAGTAACTTTAGACAAGAAGGCGTACGTGAATACCTTCCACAATAGCCCAACCGTATGTTACTTACTCAATCCCCCTCACCCATCGAGTCCCTTAAGTCTCGGCTAACCACCTTATGACCATCATAATCGATTCACCCTGCGCATCTTTCGTTAGAATAAGAATAAAAATGGCCCATATAGAATAGCCAATGCGTGCGTGGAAGTTCAGGACACCGACTTCGCATTATTTCTCAATTGACTATTCCCAGCACGTCCATCGTCCATGTGTCCAAGACGCATAGTATTGCGTAAATGTATGCCCATTAAAGATGAATGAGGAACTTTGGCGACACTTTTTTTGTTTTCCTTGCCGTAAATGCTGCCACACATTGTGGCTTGAGGTTTAAATGGCTTTTTGACTTCACACGCCAGGGGAGTTGACCAACGACGCACAAGGCACAAGTGCGACCATGCCACATGCACATAAATTTTGAAATCCTTTTGTGGCTGTAGCTCGATGGATCCTTCTCTCTTATTTTTGTTGCCGATTGCCGATACAATCTTCTGATCTTGTATAGTGTGTATCTATGGCAAAAGTATCTTGACACCGGCGTCAAGTGAGATAAACTGGAGTGAGGTGGCCTACGCACACAGAAAATAAATTGTAATGTACAAGTTCGAATTCCGTAAGTGGGCATATGCTGCATGCATGATGTTGCGCGCACTCCACTTTCGCCGGAGGGAGAATCTTTTAATAGGCCTGACGGCAGCTGGATGATTTTCTACATTTGATTGGATATGATTTACATTTTTCTGCCAACGAGAGGGACTTTAAATTGGAATTTGTTTCTTTCACTTTTTGTTATGACAACTTTGTACTCCATTGAAAGGGGAACATTTCCGCGTTTTACAACACCAAGGTGTTGACTGATTGGGGCTTATTAGTGGTAACAGCAAATGGTACTTTGGAGGAATACTGTTGAAGTGATGTTATTGGTATTTAGAAAAGTTATGTGGGCACTTAGGAGCACAACCTCTGGCAAGGAAAATGTTCTCAAATCTCCTATCATTATGACAATTTATAAGTTTAATTTTAGCCGAAGGTCCTGGTAGCTAGCGCTATGTTTTTTTAATATTAACTTTTTATTCATTATATGTTAATATGTATTTTCAATAATTATAATAATAAAAATAATCATTTTAATTTCCTATGATGTGTTTAAGACGAAAGTATATAGAAAATTAAGGGTTTCGTGTTTGTGATAGAGGAATTTAATTTTCTCGGTCATCGACCCTTGTGGATAAACTGAACAGAAAATCCATGTGCGTGATTGTTCCCTTTTTCACTGACTGACTGGTCAGATGATGTGTGTGCCTAAGTCACGAATGAACATCTCTGTTGACGCTTGAGTGAAAGCAGTATAGCTCACTACGCTACGCTCCTATATATACTCGTATGTAGTATCACTGCACGCACATTGAAACTGCCAAAATGGAGGGATGTCAAAAGAGGTATTTTAGGTCGAAGTTTTGGTGTCACTAAGGACTTGTTCTTTCGCGTCTTTTTAGAGATCATTTTTAAATGCGGTTCCATATCTTTTCCAAAAAACTGCTTTAGAGTAAAGAAGGCTGCAGATTCGACATGAACCTTTACGATGCATGGTATCTAAGTATCTAAGTACAACAACAAAATATCTTAATGACTTTAGTGGACCTAAAAAGAAAGAAGATAAATGATCGCCAAGAATTGGAACGGACTCTACTGCTGCTGTATTAAAATTAAAAATGACCTAAAAACAGTTAAAACAGCGAGACACTCGACACACAAGGTCCTGACAATTGAAATTTTGGAAAATTGTAAATTGATCACGAGCACGATGGCGCATAAACGATCGTTAGAAATATTCGATCGAACATTGAAAGATTTGCGCAACAATTATCGTTGCTTTGGTGGAGCTCTGTTGGCGGGCGACTTCCGACAAATACTTCCCGTGATTCCGAAATCAACAGCGGCGGATGAATTAAACTTATGGGTCAGATTATGTAAGGCGAAACGATCAAACTCTTTCGTGCGCACGAATGGTTTGCCCTATGATAAACAAGCAAATTTCTTCGTGCGCACGAAAACGTTGGAACGTTTCGCCTTACAGAATCTGGCCCCATGTTGAGACATCGTATTTGTGACGATACGTCCATTGAGTATGAATATATGCGAGTGTTCCTGCATCAGAATAGAACCGCAGAAGTTTAGACAAATTCGGGCAGATATACTTCCAGTCGTTTAATATCGATAAGACCTGCCATTTGCCAATTCACTTCAACGAAAGATGAACTCAAACTCCTCACTAACGTATATCCGAACATTGGCCAAAATTATCGAAACTATACGATAGTTGAGCACACGCGCAATTTTATCAGCAAAAAATATTCGTTAAAAACAAAGACGTCAACATCTAGTGGAATTCGTAAACTTTTCGGATTTGCCTGACATGCCGCCTCATCATTTACTTCTTAAAGTTGGATCTGTCATCATTATGCTACGAAACTGTGCAATGGATACCGACTGATTGTGACGAACCTAATGAACTATGTGATAGTGGCAAGGATTTTGGAAGGGTCGTTCAAGGAAGAAGAATGCCTGATTCCGCGAATTCCCTTGACTTCAACCGATTTGCCGTTCCAGTTCAAACGCATTCAGTTGCCAGTGAAACTTGCATTTGCGATTCAAGACCTCAAAGATAAAATTCGTGAGGCTATGGAGGACCTAGGGCAGCCACTTTGCGATTTGGTTATGGAAAAAGGGATATGGAACTATATGCGTGCTCGTGGTGGCCATTTGGCTGATGATGTTTTTCATTATTAACGGCATATCTTCCTCTTTATTATGAAACAAACATCCGATCATTTATCTCAAAAAATGGCATTTTTCTTTGAATACCAAAAAAACACCTCTTATTGGAAAACCCTTTATAAAGTTTGCCGTTAGTAGGATGCCCAATTATGGACTTCCATATTTATCGATCTTCCGACAATAACTCTAAACTAGCAGCGGGAAACTTGATACAAGTAAAGAAGCTATTTTGGGCTGTAGCCGGCCTGATGAAACGGATTCTATAGCCCGTTTTGCAAACCGAGTTTGGGGCATGAATTGCACTTACCCAATCCACCGAAACTTGAACCGCTCTCTTCAGAGAAGTAACCGCTTTGCATCTTAATCTGTTTATTCATTTTATTACTCCACTTTTAAGTCCAGCTAATAATTGATCTCCTCCTCAACAGATATCTCTTGAACGAATTTTCATAACATCCCCTAGTTTCTCAAGAAACCTACTCCACAGCACACTTTAAGTAAAAGTATTCAGGTTCCACTTCAAGACACACCGCCCATGCTTGTACATCTACTCCGTTCCCTGATATCTCCCTACCCGATATCCGATTGTTTGTCCAACGAACGGGATAGCCTACAGCGCCCAATAACCAATACATTGTGCAACTACTTAAAAACTTTCAATAATATTTGTTTTAGTAAAATGGGGCAGCATGGTTTCACCCGGCTGTTGTACAAAATGTGCTCCCAAAATATTATGTATACTTTCAACATCCGGTTGCTTCGGTATCGGTTATAGAAACTCGTATCGGATATGCGTGCTTCCTTGTTTTAAAGTGCACTCATGCACAAATCGATTACATCGATAGAAGAATTTATTATTTCATTCTAATCGAGTTCACTTCCTGGTCTTCGGGGCCAATTTGCATCGAAAAGTAAAAATCATTGTTGACGGCAACACGCCCCGAATCGTTGGCGTTGGGTGGATAATGAAATTGCACGCTTTACTGGACAAATAGCCGGCGATGAAAGGGAAAAATTACAAACAACTCTGCGCTGCACTGAAATAAAATGGGTGTGCGACATTTTATGGTGGTGGCGCGTTCGTTTCCACGGCAATTAGTCGCAATTAAGCGGTTTGAATTCTCAAACGCGGTCCGGAGTGGGGGTTAAACTGGCTTTTGTGGTTTAAGGCCGTATATATCTTGGTTACTTACAATGACAATGAAACGATCTGTCAGAGTGTCAAACACGAATGTCAGTGTCAAGGTGAACATAGAGTTGAGTGTGTTTTCAATTAGCTGCCATGGCTGCGGTTGGAGTTTTAAAGCGGGTGTTTATTTATAGAGTTATTTTTTTTTTTTAGGTTTAAGGAAGTATACGCACAGTTTTAGATATCTGCTCATTCGGAATGTGAAGTTAACGCATGAACTGGTGTGTCACGTTGTTTTCTGTCCTTTCCATTCTTTTTTATCAAATTTAAATGAAACTCGAAATAGATGCATAAATCGAACACGGTGGACATTTTAGTTGCTTGCGAGCATGAAACGGTAGCCATAGTTATGTTTTCGATTGACACCCACTAAGGCCCGTTTTCTGGTACTACTCATAGCTATAAGTTCCACTTATATACTTTATGGGCTATATGTTTATGTCATGAAGTGTCATATTTCATATAACATTTTAAGTGGATCTAAAATCGCTAGGAGCGGTATCAGCAAACGGGCCTAAATGATGGAAATTCCCCCTTTCGGAGAGATATCGGCACAACCAGTCTTCAAAAAACGCCTCATGCAGATCACCGCCCCTCCCCAAGGTAAACAATAAAAAATACCTTCACCAGGCCAAACACAACATTCCGCTTCCTTCCTTTTTAATTAAGGTATATAGGTATAAACTGCCCGAGCTCATTTTAGTGCTCGTGAACCTGATGGTAATGTTCCCTTTGCGATTAAATCATAAAAACATGGCGCAATGAAAACCACCCCCGACCGGAACCATAAACATTTTTATTTTCCAAAAAGTGTAATTTATACATTCCTTGTGCGCTTTATTGTTGTAGTTTGCACTTTATACAGTTTTTACAGACATGCCGCTCTTCGTACCGTCACAATCAAAATGATTTACTTTCAAACTCACTCGTACATGACATTTATTCTCACTTGCTTGCTTTGCATTCCACAAAAATATGCCAATATACTCGAGACGTCCTGCCTGTAAGTACAGCAACACACCAAAACCGCCGACGAAATAATAAAATAGCAGGGATACCGCACCTAACGTACACAAGATGCTATAACTTTCCACTTCTACCGACTTTCAGCCGTTTTCAGCCTCTTGTCGAGAGTTCTCTCTCTTCGTGTTACTTTTTGTATTTAAAAACCAACCGTACAAACAAACGGAAATGAAAAATCTGCAGTCGGTGCGCTTTGCTAGAAAAAGGACGAGAAAATTGTGAGCATTGGCAAAATGCATTGTTAAGTTAAAAATTATTGTAATCGAAAAAATATATAAAAAAAATAGCATGCCGGAACCGAAAGGAACAAGAATAGCATGTAGAGGAAAAAATAAAATCCATGAAAAGGAAACAAAGAGAAATCCTCGCCTGCGGAACGGTGGATGGTGGTACATAAATGCAATTTCACTCGCGCACCAGGATGGATCGGATAGGTTTGGGGGTGAAGTACTGTATGGCTGCCATCGTCATCGCCATACGCTATACTGGGGGTTTATTTCTCTATTTGTAGGGCTGCGCCGCTTTTTACTTGTAGGCAGACTTTTTTTTGTTCCTATCGATATACTTAGCATCGGCGGATGTTTACATTGGTTGTTCCCCCGAAGAGCAGCGCCGCACTTTGAATCTGTTGGTTTATATGGATAGATTTGCAAGTAATAAACTTCAAAACAAACGGATAGGTATTTGCTTCCTGTTGCAGCTGTTTGCACTGGCGCGGTATAGTGCACTCTAATGGAGGTATGCATATTGCATTAGCCATAGATATGGGAATGGGAAGTTGTATGCGCAATAATGTTGGCATGCATAGCGGAGCGATTTCAAGGACATTATAGTCTGTTGTGAGGGGTATTTGCATTCGGTATAAGGAGTCTCCTATGTGTCTTTGGCGGAGCTACTTATTTGCCAGAGTCATTAACCTTGGTGGTTTCACATTGAAATGACGTTTGCGGATGGAGAGTGAATGCAGAAAATAAATCAGTGAGTATCGCCGGCGTCCTCGTTCATTGACTTATCAATATACCAGTCTTAATTGTTAATTATAGAAAGTTACTTTAATAAAACGATTTTATTAGTTCTTATTAACAGGTTGGATCCACAAAACTCCAAATTCCAACAGGAGAGACACTATTGGAGATCCCCCCCAACTTATTTGGCCGATTTCCCGTTACCTTGCTTATACAAGCTATATTTTTACGGAGTAGCCACGATTTCGTGTGCTAGTAACTTTAAAAATTCCGGCTCGCCAACGGACTCGCAAATAAAGCGCACGACTGGGTCAAACAAAACTTTCTCGTTCATCAAAAGTTTTGTTGCTTGTTTGCTTATTTTATTAGATAGATGTGAAAATCTGAGAAACAATGCTAGGTAAAAGAAACAGTTCATAAAATATAGGAGAATGAATAGTGTTAATTATTATTTTATTTTTTTTTTTCCAATCATTTTGAATGTGTAAATTAAAATAATTCACCACTTGGAGTCTACGCAATCAGAAATTCACACTTCACTTGCACCCCAGCATTGAAACCAGAGTCATTATTTATTTATTTAACTAATTTTATTTATTTATTTATTTATTTCATCTACAGCTTAGATTACAAAAAAAAAGGAAAGAGAAATAACAATTAAATACATACTAAAAATAAGAAATAAATATATATGTATATATCATTTCATTAGTCTGTTCCATTCAAAAATAAAATCATGCACTAACAGATAAAAAATCAGAAACTTCTACGATGCCTGTTCTCGTACTCAAAAATCTCGCAAAGTGTAAGAGCCAGTGATGGGACTTCTACCACCTAAGTGGTATTTCTACCACTTTTTACACTTTCGGAAATTCTACCAACCTGAACTCGAAATCTACTAAAAATACCAGTCCAATAAAAAATGAGAAAAAAAGCATTTCTGGGGAACGGTGGGGATTTTGAACCCGCGGAATTTTTGGTAAAATATGTTTCAAAATATAAATTCACAGACGGTTAAAATACGAAGTAATAATTTTGTTTGTTTTGAACGACATTGTATTGTATTGTAAGTGATAGGCCCTATACACTGCGACCAGAAGAGATCTATTGTGTTGGCCTTTATTATTTAACCCAGGGAGCTGTTGAGGCTCTTTATAAACCTCAGCACCCTTCTTGGTTCCATGTTTCCAATATCTGCAGGACTTAAAATCGCCCTTTGCATATGGATCGCTCTGCCCCTGGCCACAGCAGGACATTCGCAGAGTATGTGTTCCGTTGTCTCCTCCTCTTCTCCGCAGAGTCGACAGGAGTCATCGTCGGAAAGTCCCATTTTTTTGAGATGATATCTTAGTGGCCAGTGACCAGTAAGATAACCCGTTAGGATCCTTAGATCCTCTTTGCTTAGCTCAAGTAACTTTTTTGCTTTACTACGAGCTGGGTTAATGAATCTTTTTGCCTGCCTCTGTCCCTTTGATTCCGTCCAGTATTCGGCAAGGAGATCATCTTCCCATTTCCTGAATTTTGAGTGTATGTAACTCAAAGGTAACCCGAAGTAGGGTTCAGGACCGGTGAGTAGACGTGATGCACCTCTTCTCGCCAGACAATCTGCTCGTTCGTTGCCCTCAAATCCCTCATGGCCTGGTATCCAAGCAACAGTGACCGTGTTGTCCTTTGCCAGTTCTTCGAGGAGATTGAAACATTCCCAGACTAGCTTTGATCTGATCGAGAACGATCTTAGGGCCTTAAGGGCTGCCTGGCTGTCTGAGAGGATGTATATATGGGCACCTTTAGTGCGCCTCCGTAAGCATTCCCGGACACATATCTCTATGGCATGTACCTCCGCTTGAAAGATGTCTGGTGATTTACCTAGTGCTACGGCTCTTTGGAACCTAGGCCCATAGACCCCAGCACCGGTGGCTTCATCTTCCATCTTTGAACCGTCGGTGTACCAGATTTGTGATCCTGGTCGTGTTACGAATTGGTTGGTTCTCCAGGTACCTACTCCTGTCAGATATGACTATCTTAAATTTTCTGGAGAAGCGAAGTCTTTTAAGCATGGTATCTGATGCTTTGATTATAGGATCATCTTGAAGCATTTGTAATACTCGAAGGTGTCCTGTCAGATTTCCTGCTTTGAGATTTGATATATCAGGGAGCCTAAGGGCACTGAGACTCGCTTCCTTCTTTACAGAAATATGTAAAGGCAGAAGGCTGAGCATTGCCCCTATGGCTGCAGTTGGACAAGTTTTCATTGCCCCTGTTATACCAACACATGCTAAGCGATATATCTTGTTTAGTTTTTTTTGGGCCGTTAATTGTTCGGTTTTTGGCCACCATGATATCGCTGCATAGGTGATCATTGGTTTGATGATCGTGTTGTATGACCAGTAGATCATTGAACGACATACATATGTGATTTTTAAAAATAATTTAAATTAATAATAATGACTGATTTATGTTTATTTTATTTCCTTTTTTTGTTTCTATTATTACTATTTAATTGGTATAAATAAATTGTGCTACCACTTTTCTACCACCTTTTTTTAAGGCTGTCTACCACCGCTTCGGTTTCCTCAAGTCCCATCGCTGGTAAGAGCTTATAAAATAGTACATTAGGCGCTTATAACTCTCTAACCAGAACTAGCGACAATTGCCTGTTACTGAGAGCTTCAACTTTTAAAAACGCGCATTGTTATTTGATATGTATTGCCATATAAGATGAATAACCCAAAAGTGAATGTTATTTAACACTATTCATTCTCCTATATTTCATGAACCGTTTCTTTTTACTAGCATTGCTTCTCAGATTTTCAGATCAACAAAGGGTTTGATGAACGAGAATGTTTTGATCGACCCAGTCGTGCACTTTATTTTTAAGTTCTCTCTGAAGGGTAGTAGCCCGCACTTTTTGGAAATGGCCCTCGGAAAGATCCTCAATATTTTTTTGTGGCAACGAACGCTGTCTACTGGTAAACTTGTGTAGTGCTTTTTTTAATTAGTTATTATTTATTTGCTTCCTTTTCGTTGACGTTTAAAGAGCAAAAGAAGAAAAAAGAAACTGATACTTGAGTTGTGGCTTCTGGATTCAAAAATGTTGGCGGTTTTGGAAGGTAGAAACATATGTATAGCGCTTTTTTAATGTATAATATATTTTTTTAGGATTTGTCGATTCAAGACCATTATGTGAGACTTATTGTTCCTCTTGGAGTCTGCATGAGTTTGGATCTAATTTTTATATAATTATTGTAAACCTCTCTTCCTAGAGAGCGAAAGAAAAAGGATTATGTCTCATTTGTTTAACAAACAATTCTCGAAGAATATTCGTCGCAAATATGGTTGTGTACCCATATTATGGAAAATATCAACTGAATTATATTAAAACCGTTTGGGGAATCTTTTTTCGAAGTTTAGCTGGGATATGTGGCGCTTGGTTGAAGTCAAAGGGTGTTCGTCAACAGATGGATCTACATATTTTTTTTTTTTTTTTTAATATAGAAAACATCTAGACTTAATTTCATTTCTAGACTTAGTTTCCCCTATTTATCTAAAACCAGAGCTAAAAATGCATGATGACAGATCTAGATCTATGCGATATACTTCTGGCATTAAGGCGACTCCCAAACGCCCTGCTATTCCTATAATTGAAGGGTTGTGTCAAATATAAGATTCAACAACGAAAATACATTTTTAGACTAGCCGTGCTCATGCCCAGCGCAGAATTAGTTAAATTTCGAGTATCTAATCTAGAAGAGGAATTCTTTTTGAAAAATATTGATACTTATAGAAAATAAAATAAATTAATCACTTCTTCGGTTACCTATTCGTACCTATAGAGCTAGCTGAAGATCGCTACAGTCTTCACGGACTTGCCGCCTCTTTGGTATTTACCACAAAGATTGCCAATTTGGACAGTAAAAAAAATGTTGTATTAGTTAATATAAAACCAAAGATTTCTTGGTTAAGGATATGCTCGGTAGAAGGTTACCATTTTATGTCAGAACATTTATCACGACCGGCAGTAAACTACCGAGATCCACATCTGTTTTACTGTTTTCAAATCAAAGCCAGTATTGCAAAAAAAAAAAAAAATGAAACAGCTTCACAGTTGGATATTGGCAACCCTCTTTTTCTAAGTGTGAACTAAGTCCATCACTAGCACCCTACCTCACACCAAATTCGTCCACCATCAAGTAACAGTCGAGTCCCAATAAAAACAAGTATCAAGTTGGACAATCAATTATTTATTCAAGTTACCAATCTTGCATCGGTTTACATGGCACAGGACAAGTTAGCAAGCAGCAATCAGTGGAAAAAAAAAACCTCGCACCATCCTTGAGTCCATTTCGAGCGTTAAATAATAAATTCACGACGTCCTACCGCCGGGAGAGACATACTCCACTCAAGTCAACACAACACAATAACCATATCACCCAGATTCCCACGGACCCACATTCACACCCCAACTATCCAAGGAAGGTCAAGTCAACAGCCCCTCAAGCCCGTTGAAATGGCTTTTTCGTCCCAAATATGCACAAGCACCAAACCGGACCCATTAATTCTCTGCAGTTGTTCGTAATTTACTTAGCGCACCACCCTTCCCGCTGAGCACAAAACAAACAAAAACAATCCACCAGTAACGACAATGTATCGCCTGACATTTTTCGTTTGATTTCTTTATTTTGTACTTGTAAGTTGTAACCAAAATCGCACTCAACGGGAAAATATCTCCGCACTACCGCAATCATTGTATTTGTGCGCACGGGAGTCCTTTTGAAATCTAGACAAAGTCAACAACGATGACGACGACGTCGAAATAGAATTCTAATAAATCCCCAAGAACCATTCTACGCTACGTTAGCATGAAATTACAAAATCCTTGTCAATATACGAGGCAATGAAATGCTTTCACTACGAGGACTCGCAGCTCGCACATTGTGCTCAACCACCACGGCGACTGCTCGAAAAAGTAACTTGTGCAAATGATGCCAAATTCTTTTCGGATGTTGATGCTTCTTATGCAGCTCTTGTATTGTGTCAGAGCGGAGGACAAGTCCCCACCTCTGGTGAGTCATTGTTGACGATTTTCCCCGAACATCGTCTGTTGAATGTTGAATGTTGAATGATATAGCATCGTAGAGGAGAGAGGACCACCGCATCGCGCACATTTTTCCGCAATTTTGCTAAAATTGTCAAAATCCCAGGTCATGCGGCGCGCATTGGAGCACGACACTGTTTCCGGTGTGTGTGTGCTCAGGCACACAAAGTCAGGTGGAAATTTGTCGAGGTTAAGTTGGATTACACATATTTGCACTTGCTATAAGGATGTCCCATGCAGGAGTATTTGGGTGGCCGTGGCGGGAATTCTTGCCGAGTTACATTTCTATTTTTATGTCTGTGCAGAACTTAATTGGAGTTTCGTGTGTTTCCAACTGGAAGTCGAGGCGCACATTCGAGTTAAGTTATGGCATTGGACAGTAGAACATGTACATTTACTCATACACGCACAGGCAGTTTTATGTCTTTTAGAGGAAGATTTTCTAAATTTAAATGAAAAGTTTTGTGCCGCACATAATGGGTTTTAATTTTCCGAAAAAGTTTTCATTTTCATTTGGGATTTTCTTCAAAAGTTGCAATGAGGATGGAATGATATTAAAGCGGTTTTCGGTCTGAACGGGACTTTCATTTAAATGAAAGATGTCATTGTGATGATGAAAGGCGTTTTGTAAGGATTGCATGCTTTCAGGTGGAAGTCTGACTTTGTGTCGCAAAGGGTCCACAGTTTGACGTGTGGTAGAGGTCTTTGAACTTCTTTAAATGAGGTTTGATGTTAGGTAAGGTGGGGCCAATTTTGTGCAGCCACTATACTTCCACACCTTTATCTCACCTCTCGCACTCACACTTTGCAAAAGTCCTCTTATGAAGAACTCATCAAAGAGATTGCATAATTTTCAGATCTGAGAGATTTGATGCACTACGAACTACGGTACATCCGCAAGTAACTTTCTGTGGATGCATTGCCACCTGGATGAGCCTCGTGTCGGTTGTAATTGTCCTATACGGCAGTTTTGCTTGTTCATATAAGCTAAGATTACACGTTCGTGTCATTTTTCGTGGCAAATTTTAACATGCTGTCACAAAAATTCACTCTTTCTATTGTCACTCGTGAGAGTACGCTAGGCCAGCGTGACTAGACGCTTGATAGGCGATCACATAAAAAAGTAGTACTAGTACTAGTACGATCATATTAAAATACGTCCACATTTCGAAAAGTATACTTTACACATCAAACTTTTTAATTTTACAATTATACACACAAAAATATTGCAAAAATGCAGAATTGGGCATCCTGCGATTTTGTATAGGTCTTGAATATTCAAATTTTCGATCAAAAATCAATTTTTTTTTTTTTTTTTTATTAAATCGTCAAAATCTTCAAAAGGCTTTGTTCGGGATTTATATTATTTTGTTTTTCTTAAAAGCATCAACATCTTTAAACACTTCGAAATCTTGGAAAATATTAATATCCTGGCAGTATTTATTTAAGAATCTTTAAAAAAATATTAAAAATGTAAGCTTGGCAACATGGTCAATAATAAACTCTTTTACATGAGAATGGGTATGAAGAGGAGAAAGGATTGTGGACGAGACGGACTTGGGGCATTCAATTGGTTAAAGTCAAGGTGAAGAACGCTTATATCTTGAGGTATTTTATGAACAAGATCAGAAGTGGGATGCGTCCAAAAATATATATTAATTGAGGAATAGGAACATAATTAATTTAAGCGTGTCAGTACTGAAATAAAGAAAAAGGAAATGAAAGCCAGTTGATAAAAGTGAAGTTCAAGGACCCGCAAATTGTTATTGAAGTGTAGAAGTATTGCGCATAATTCGCATCAAAATAAATTAACAAAAGTCAATAAAAAATAAAAAATAATAACAATCGGACGAAAATTACATTTAAATTTATAAAAGCAAACTTTTTGTATACACAATTTGACTTAAGGCTTACCTAGCCTAGGTGGTGAACAGTTAATATTTAAATGTGTTGGTTTAATAACAGGAGCCCAACGGTATACAATGTTTTTTTTATTAAATCTATTTTACATTTATTGTGGTTGTCTTCTCGGATTCATACTCGTAGTATGCATCGTTGTCAGCGTTGACCTCGTTGACCTCAGGGTGTTCAAACCGAACGAAAATTGTGAATTTGGAAATATTAAACCGACCTAGGTAGGGACTGAAAAAAAAAAAAAAAACAATTTGAAAAAGTGCTAGTTTGAATAAAAAATTGGCATCACTAAGTCACAGTTGGCATCGAAATAGTTATACTTAATTCCATCTCAGATTCTGATAGCAGTTCGGGCAGAGGTGGATAGCAAAGTCCCCATTTTTCAAAAATCTATTCACTAAGCCAGTGGTTACCAATCGGCCGGGCACGGCTCCCTGGAGGGGGGAGGGAGCATGGGGATTGTAAAAGGGAGGCGTGGACATAATTTGAAAATTTTGATGCAAAGAATACAATATTGAAGGCATCAATATTTATTACTGTGTGCAGAATTCTAGAATTTTCATTTGACTGGCATGCGATTTTTCAATTCGCAATGAGGAAAAGTTTGGGAACCCCTGCACTGAATAAACCAAGGACAACTTCCATTTGGGCTACATCCTTTTCTTTCATTTGCAAAGCTATAGTGAACACAGGCGTAAGAAGAATTATGCAAACTTTCACAACTGAATGCAACCATTTAACTTATTAATTAAGAAACATATTTGGAAATTCGTTATTTTTGTTTATATAAATCGGAAACTGTAAACTAAGAGGTCTTTGATATAAGCTAAGGTCCCCTCTAAGACTGTGCAAAGGCCTTTCACCAATCGGGTATCCCTATACCTTCGGTCGGGCGGGATTTCGTGTATCATCAAGGAATGTTTCCTAAAGTAGTATTTTTTAAAATAACCCCCCACCACCAAATAAGCCCAACTTCGGCGCTATATCCCAGTGTTAATGGTGACCTGCGATAATTTCATACATGTAGATAGGCGCAACAAAAATTCCCCTCCAGCATCCAGCCATAAACTACGAATTTTTTTTTTTTTCGAATTTCAAACAAAGGTCTCGTTTTGTATACGCGAAAAATTTTCCGTTCTCGCCAAAAAGGATATGGAAATGATTTCGAACACAGCACATGTGAGATGTGAATGATGTGTGGAATACACAAATAATCTGCAGTCCAGGATTATCATGTTTGTGAATATTTCTGGCGCGAGGTCCTATCCTCAAAATTTGCATTCACCACATGCATAAGCATAATATATACGCTTTGCTACAGCAGATGGAGTTCCTGTTTATTCATATGAAAGTAACATGCGGTGGTTCACACTACACACACGGTGTGTTGAGTTTTAACTGCATTGGAGATCATTGTGTCAGACGAGAAAATGCAACAAAAATGTATTTATAAATAATTTCACTGTTTGCACGGTTAACAGTTTCGTTAAATAAACAAAGAGTATTTTTAATTGACACGGAATTTCTATAGGCATTCATTTATTCATTTAGTTCCAGTGAATTATTGATTGTGGGTCGATGTGGGTTAAACAGCAACAAAGGGTGATTAAAATTGTTGCCAAAAATCATTCCAAATAGATTAAACTCCTTGCAGAAAAAAAAATACCTGAAAAGCAGGTACAGACAATCAAAATCAAATTCAGTTAACCGAATTTTATTATTAATTAGTCACGGATTTCAAAATGTCATTCTGTAGTCTGTTCTCAGCAGCAAAATATTAAAATGTAATTAAAATGTATTTTCGCGGCTTTAATAATATCAAGTGATGTTCCCTGCTGGTGGTGCGTGTGAAATGGCAGAACCGCATCAAATGAAATCCGATCTAAAGAACCATTAGCAGTAATGAGACTTGGTCAAATTCATTTACTGAATCTGTCGAAGGCGGTGAAAACAAAAACGCCGAGTCGGAGAGAAAGTTTTGTGGACAATTTCCAAAATTGAATAAATACACACAGTTTGTACATCCACTTCACTGATATACAAATACAGTTATACTTTGCGATTTCTGTGGCCTTGGCAACGGCTCGACCAATAGGTAGATACCTTCCAAATTCATTATGTGGCGCCTTTCGAATTAAATTTCATCCTACATTTTAAGAGGATATTCGGGCGCGAATAATTGTGTCGCATTCGTAGATATATAGGTATAGGAGTGGGATAACTAAATCGATTTTCTACCATAAACAGTGTGTTGACTGTTGACACATTTAGTCGCGTGGAAATGTAAAAAAAATGCCCTCGAACTGTAGGCGACGATGGTGACGGCCTGACGGGTATGGGCACAGGAATATCGTATATACACAAATCGAAATATAAACCCGTGAAGAGGGCAAACTAAATGATGTGCCGTGGGGCGCCCTAGTTTAGGTGGAGGGAGATTTTGACAAGTTACGTACGGTGAGGGTGACGTTAAGAACACTTTCGAGAGACAAAACACCAGGCAGCCAGCAGGGGCTGTGAAATTGTGAAGTGCTAAATAAATATTTATTTGAGAGACCTGTAGTGTCAGGCTCGGGGCTGTTGAACTCTATATCTGCCTCCCTAACAGGAAATTGTGATCAGATGTTTTGGTAGTTTTTATATGTCATATTTTTAGACTAAATGATTTATGTGGATGTGTGGGTTAGTTTTGGATTAAAAGGGGTTGCCATTCCCTTTCTGTAATCATTATTTCACGCGCATTATCCAAATGAAGCTATAAATATTCATTAGGTTGCTGTCGAACTAATTTATTATTAACACTTGGAGATTTTTCATGCAATTCATACCTTCTCCGGCAAATGAATACGTATGCAAATTTGTGAGAAGAGTGCGATGCAATCTTTGTATACCTATACCCAACATATTTAAACGCGGAATGTTTTAAATTTCCATTCAAATCGCTCCAGAGGGCGGCTGTTAGGGGAGAGGCGGGCAAGAAGGCCGCTTATACAAATAGAACTTCTTTAATATTCATAAGATTCGAACAGAGCTTTTTGAAAAAAAAAAAAAAAAACATTATCCTTGAGCTTTGTCTTATACTCTGTTCAATTTATATTTTCTGTACAGGGAAGATAGGCTATTTGCCTTTCACCCTTACTATAATGGATTTTAATAAGCTGTCTCCATTTTAAAGCTCTCACATGGTTGCCATAGTGAGCACTATAAAGTATAAATTGGCATAATTCTCTCACAGATATCGGTTACCATATACCAACTCTCTATTAAGAAAAAATGGTTTAACTGCATATTAACAGATCCTTCAGAAATAAAAAATAATTAAAGGAGTACCTAAAAACTGTATGGCAACATCCCACATAATCAAATTCATTTATTCGCTCTCAAAAGCTTTAAAAACCACCAAAACCCAAAGTTCTGTGAGAATATCCATAGAAAAACCCGTAATGATATTTTTGCAAATAAATATGGTAACACTTTTCTGAGCTGCTTAAAACACACACCAACACCACACATGTTTATTTTCTGCGATAAAAAAGCAACCGCACACGAGAATATCACTCTCGTCGTCATCCTCATTCTGACAGCAGTTGTGTGGCAGACTGGTCATGGTGGGATGTATGCGCCTTTGAGGAAAATTGGGTGGGTTTTTCGTAAATAACAACAACAAATTTTTTGGAATGCCAGTGGTTTCGTTTTTATTTCAGTGGCAAATCTTGTGTTTGAGTGCCGTGAGATTTTCATTTTTTTCTATTTAATTTTTAAATGTTATAAGACTTTCTCTTAAGTCGTTTTCACTAACAACAAGAGGGAGCAAATCGCCGAGAGCAGCATTGTCAAATCGTCAGCCGAACACTGAAGCCCAAATTGATTTCTCATAAATTCTGTTGAAAGCCGAAAAGCCCAACGACTTTCCCTGACATATGTTGCCTATAAATAAGCTAAGTTTCTCCTGCCAAAACCACCGTGAACAACGTGGTTAAACTGTCACCTCATTTTTACAACAAAGCGACGTATATTTCCTGCACGCAATTTCCCTCAAATTGATTGATGTTGATACAGACTGTCAACGATTGCTGTCATAGATAATTGACTGAGAAACAGAAACGATAAAAGCGGTATAGGTGTCGTCAAAGTTAGTCCGAAGCACTTTTTCAATAGTTTCCGCTTCATGAAAAGAATTTCGTGGTCAAATGTCATGTCACGATGCTTTTTGTCTGCTGTTAAAGTTCGGACGTTCAAGATTTTCTTATGAGATTCACAAAAAGTGGTGGGTGGGTGAGTGGTTATGTTGGACTACTATAAGAGGTTCAAATTGCTTCTTATTTTCCCACTGCGACTCCTGCAACGGTTTGGCAAACCTCCGATGGTATACGTATAGTGGTGCTGAAAAAGCTTACAAATTTAGCATAAAATTAGAGGTCTCTTCCATTCGGCCTGAAAATTAAAAAAAAAAATCCTTCGTCGAAAATGTCTTGACAGACTTAAAAGCTATATTCGGGTCCTGCTTTGTAGTTTTTACGAAATATTCCCATCACAATTAATTTGAAACCTATATCTAGGAGATATATAAACACCTGCGCATCACCCCATGGCTCTACGATTTCAAAAACAGATTTGTCTCCACTTTTGGCTGTTGGGCACAGAGAAACTTGGCTGCTCAACGAATGCTGGCTATCCCCCGCGGACAATAAATGCAATCATCCATCTCATGTTCACCATTATCATCGCCATCACCATTATCATCACCATCACCATCATCAACTTAATCACTGTCATATGATTGACTATTCTCCGCGGCTATTTCGAGCACCATTTGTTACCCAGTCGGGCATCGGATATACCTACCCAAGTACCCACCCCCGCCCAGACGACGCCAACTCCTTCGCATAGACGCAGACGACCGCTACCGTCAACTGAACCAGATAATATAAGACGATAAATCATAGGATATAAGTCCCAGGATATCGATAAAATTACCGGAATATGAAAATGAATAAATGCTTACACTCTCGTCGCTATATTGGTATATCTCTGTGCTGGGCGTCTCTGCAGAGTTGAATGTATTCGATGTCGGTCACAGACTTCCTCATTTATGGATGCAGATGCAGATACCTAAAAGTCCTGTGCTCCCTTGGCTCCCATCTCGATTGCTGTGTAATTTAATCGTTTACCGTGAGGATAATCGCAGGGATTTACTGGTGAATTTATTTCCTTCAAAATGCGGACCAGGATTCGCTGCGGCTCTGCTGGCAGCATGCCATAAAGTGTTTTTCGAAATTCCCCACTGTGACGGGCAGATATGCTGCCGAAATAGGTCAGGTGGCTCAGATAAGTATATTTCAACTCGACCAAGTTTACCTCTGATTTTTAATTAAGATTATCACAATTGATGCTGGGACGAATTCATATTGTATTGTTATGCACCTATTTCTGGATTCCAGATGAGCACCTTCCAACAAATGCGGTTGGTTGATGGAATCTGCATTCACAACGCCCTTTGACATTTTGCTCATTTAGTTGATTAGGTGCTCAGCGGGAAGCAAGTTACTAACGGCTCATGGACTCCGACTATAAAATCGCTCGTTCACAGTGTATGAGCACACTATACATAGGTACTATATGTGTAGGTAAACAGTAATGCCCTTGTAATGAATCCTTGGCGAATCTCATTGCGGCAAATGGGCAGTATCCCGCATTCAAGAGGATTCCCTTTATGATCATTAACGAGCAAAATAAGTAAAACGCAAACAAATAACAACCAGCCTTCAGCAAAACAGTTATATATATACCAACTGACACTTGACACCTCTATTTGTACATCATCCTCACTCGCATGCAATGCCAGGAGTCAACTTGAGCGGATTTTTGTGCGCAAATGTCAATTGTGTCAGGCCAGATATAAGGAAAACATGTTGTAGGTACACATGAGGCGACCTCGACCTTTAGAGAGGGATTATCTATGGGCTTTGGAAATGGAAAAAACAAAAACAGCACAGTAGCTGCTTGAATAGGTTTTCTTCTGTAAGAGGATCCACATATACCAAGGCAGTCTTCTAGTTTTGTTTGTAAAAGTAACGACTATTGAAGTTGTAAAAAAAAAGGTGAGCGATTCTCCAAGAGAAACCTTTGCAATGTTTGTAATTGGATTTGCTTTGGCTTTGTACACAATTTACATAACCACATTCTTGGGTCTCTGTAGGAGTGAAGTCAAGTTTTGAATCAATATTGCTATATCCGGGTGTCCTTTACATGGTTTTTACTTCTGCATAATTAGGTGGAGAGGTATTTTAAGAGGGATTTATTGCAGTTGCCCATCACCATTGTCATCCCATCGTGGTAGTAGGCTCTCAAATTTATTCCCCAGTGACCTTGTTTTTTTCTAAAATATTCTGAATCAAGACTGCCCATTATCTAGCGAGAGTAGCGAGTTCTTGTAGAATGCTTTTCCCTGAATAAGTGAGTGAATCCACTGGTCAATGCCGAGTAAAGTGTTTGTTTGAGTGGCAGAGCGTTTTTCTGACTGTGACAATGTCCAGCGCCCTCTGTTGAGCTCAGCTTTCAAATTGCTATCAATACACGATACCTGTAGTAACTCCTAAACAGCGGCACGAATGTATATCTCCGCCGAACTTATGTAGTCATGATGCATAAAGTAGGATGAAAACTTGTCGATAGAGGGCGCTGAGACTCATGGGTTAATATGCTGTGTCAGTAACCAAAGTGTTCCCGGTTGTATTTTTAGAGGGAAAATACACGAAACGATATTTCTGGATTTTCTCCCAGTGGGGCCATCTAGTGGCAGTCTTTTTAATTTTTTATCCTGCCTGGAGCGCTCTAGCCTATTATAATACAACAACATATAGATTCAGAGAAATGTATTTGCGAATGGGGTTCACCCATCATTTATGCACTGCTTCCCCATCGTGGGTCCTAGGACCTCTACCACGTATACACTCCAAAGCAAAGCAACAACATATAGATTCAGAGAAATGTATTTGCGAATGGGGTTCACCCATCATTTATGCACTGCTTCCCCATCGTGGGTCCTAGGACCTCTACCACGTATACACACCAAAGCAGTTTAGTTTCCCATTCTCTTTCGGCGCAAATTCATCTGCAAATACCCAGCGACACAACTTTTGCGGCAGATAGCAAACAAAAAGCTAAAATCCACGCAGAAGAACGTAATACGAACAACCAGAGGAAGAAAATGCGAACACATCGGAAAGAAAATACCTTCATTCAGAAAAGAGATATGCAGATTTTTAGGATTGGAAAATGAGTTCTCCTTAAACGTGCAAAATGCACACAAAAACCCCGCATTCGTCCTTGATGCCAGACAAAATAGCTTGTCGGTCAAAGAGCATCCAGCCGGGAACCCTTTCGCGACCGGACCTTTACTTTTAAGCTCAGTTTTGCTTAGAACAGTAGGACCTAACTGTACATCGATGGCTTGTGTTTGGATGGGCCAAATGACATAGTTAAAAATTTGTCCTTATTTTTCTAAAGGAATGCAACCCCAAAAGCTTCAACGTCACCGATTTTTTTGAGTCATACCATCAGCCACACTATCAGTCGCACACGGTGCATTTTTCATTGAAAAAGTATAAACCACCCCCCTCCCCCCTCCACTTTATCACCACCACTGTGACACAGTGGGGAGTGCAAATCGGCTTACACTAAATTGGCGCCCATCCAATCAACCGACACTCAACTATTCCCTATTAATGTGCCTCGACCTGAATAGCGTTACTCGTTTGCATTTTCCATTGAATGCGCTCGAGGGTGCGATGTTTGTTATCATCCCTCCAGCTTCTAGGCCTGACCACACAATCAGCACTTCACAAGCGGAGCACACTAACACACATGCAAAAGCAGAGCGAAAAAGAAAGCAATCCACTGTTTAGCCTCAATCTCTTTGTGAAAGTGGAATGGGTGCGCGGAGGTGGTTCTTGTAAATTAGCTTCGTTGGCATACATGCTGATGAAACTATATTTAATGTCAAGAGTGACTAAAGGCTAAGGGCAGAGAGTCACTATAGTCGTCACCCCACTCCACATGTGTCCCATATTTTCTATGCTAGCTAAGCAGTTTATGTTCGGCAGCACACTTTACATTTTTTTTGAATCTTTGAATTCAAATCTGCAGAAGCCTTTGTGCGAACAAAGGAAAGAGGCTCTTTACATACGAGTAGGGTTGAGGGTGCTCCTCTTGCAGCGTACATTATTTCCATCTTTTTAGGACATCGTCATTAAGTTTCACCCATTTTCCTATTACACTCAGTAACGAGCAAGAACAAGCATTTGTTTGCCCTTTCTCTCCACTTGAGAGTGAGAGAGCGAGGAGGGAGACTTGACTCTCCAAGTCCACAGAGTTCGACTTGTGTGAAATATACTTTGCACCAAGCCACCACCACCATAGAACTCTTTTTGGTTGCTTTTTTCTAATGAGATCCTTTTGACCGGATTTTGCGTTTACTTCTAGGAAGGTTTATGGAGCTTGGATGAGGGAACTTGTAAATCAGAAGCGGAGATGGAGATGGAAAGGCGGTTAAGGACCTGTGTTCAGGATGAATGTATGCTATCGTTCGCTGTTATTAAAGCCATTTTAACTGTTCATCGAAATGTATGACATCGCTGCAGACTCGTGTGTGTTGAGGTAGATCCAGGTGCACTGTTCCGGTGGGTTGTTCCTGTTAATGACGTGTGAGCCAAGTATAATAAGTTGTTCATAATTAAGACATGTTGTGGAGCAATAAAAAAAGACTTGACAAGTCTTCTACAACCGGGATAATGAGGGCTGTGTTCATAGTAATGGTGGGTTTGGTTAAGGTTTCCGTCACCATTATGCTCATGCCCATTTTCTTGCGAATTTAAGGGCTGTTCTTTTTAACGATGTTGTATGACTGCTATATGGTCGGGTTTATGTAAATTTGATGGTACCTATGCAATGCGGGTGCTTTCGTAGAATGTAGAAGGCAGAGTCTTTATCGAAAGGATGATTTTTAATGAAGCTGTCAATACGAATATTTCGATAGGTACTTGAACTTGCAACAGTGAGTGCTTTGCACCAGTAGGTATACACCGTTAAATGAGAATCATTGTTGAACTACCTGCATAATGGGAGTAATCCAACTTAAGCCAGAGCACTTTTGCATTGAACATGCATGTTGTGACCATGAGAAAATAAGTGGCACGCGTTTGATTTTACTGAATTGGATTTCGTTCACTTTTCACACAAGCTTAAGCCCACGTAATTCTGTAAGAGTTGGCCCTGAAATATTGTCCTATCCACTTAAAGAAAAGAACATTTTTGTTCTATTTTATATTAATAATACTCTACTCCGCATGTATGGCTTACAACGTTTTCATTTGTCATATTATTATGTAGGTTTGAATTATCTTGAAATTTTATCATTAAGGACATACATCTTAGCCCCAACGCCGCCCCAACACCGTTCCTCAATGTGAGTTTGTTTTGATGACAAGCTCTACTGCCTATTTATTTACTGATATTCCCAGATTCGGTTACACGTAATCCACCGTAATCGGACGTAATCCAGCTTAAGCCAATGTGGTACTGCATTTAGGTTAGGTATGAACAGTAGCAATTGTAATATAGAAAGTATTAGTAACAAATTTTTGATTGTACAGTAACATGATGTAGTTGTACATTTTTGACACAAGCTTAAGCCCACTTAATCTTTGGATAACACCTGAGACAATCATTGGCCTATTAATTTCTTCAATTTGTATGCAGTTTTTTGGCAATATATTCGGCACTTAGCTGTCCCTTCCCTGTTTGACACTTGCACATCAATTAAGGAGGAGTCGACTTAAGTCCACTTAATCTTTGGTTGACACCTTAGACAATCATTTTGTGGCCTTCGCCTATTAATCTTCAATTTGTATGCAGTTTTTGTCAATATAGGTAGTCGCCACTTCGACAGATGTCACCCTTCCGTGATTGACACTTACACAGCAAATGAGAAGGAGTCGACTTTTTTTCCCCTCCCCACTTAGACAAACCGTCAGCCTCTGAACCTACCCAAAGTTACAAAGTTAAGAAAGAGTATACGAAAAAACATAAAGGAATGAAAAACACAAAATACATCAAGTCTCCAATCTCTTTCAGCTCTAATTTGATTACTTTTCTCAGAACTTTTTTTAATAATCTTGCCCCTCGATAGCCTTAACTCTGAAAAAGATTCTCCAAGACTTTTTATACAAATGAAATCCGCAATGCTTTCCTTTTTCGATGCTGAATTACGCAAAAATCCTCGAACTCATGAGTACACGTGCTAACCCCTAAACCATACATAAGAAACTCGTATTAATGTGAAATAAAAAAAACAAGAAGTCATAATACCTGTCGGTGTATGTATCTCTCTTCTGACTGCGGCGCACTCCCCTTTTTCATCTGCCTTGTTACATGTGTACCTGTACCGGCATGAATTATAAAACACTTTCCATAGAATTCCGATAACAAACCATTTCCCTTTTTACGGGTACAAATACTCTGCTGCTGTGCGTTTCGCTGTAGTCCTTCCAATTCACTGGAGCCCATCTTTAGTCTTGGATTTTTCGCTTTTTTAGTTGAATGTACACAAATGTTGTATTAGAATTTCCCTATGATTTGGTTGGCTTGTTATCCATGAAAAATTGAAGGATAATTGGGACAAATCCCGTGAACAAATTCCAATGTATAGTCATAGTCAAGTTAAAGCTAATCGGTAACACATCAAATGATTTGCAAAAGTCGAACAAGCGACGAGCTTCTTATCGATTGAAATGGAAATGAAAACAAACCAGGCAAAGAAGCTCTGGCTGTCAAAGTGGTAGATGGGTGGGGTATGGGTATTTGTAACCCCCAGCGGAACAAATTTGATGTTCAGAATAGAGATGTGTTGGAGTTTTGGTGGGCGGGTGTGTTTATTTCAAGCCGAAATTGCCTTTGGATGGTTGAGAAAAACATTTATTAAAGCATGCGGCTGTGATGTAGCGATCCCTAGGTGAATGGCACTTAAACAGGGGGCTTAAACTCTCCTCTGAGCATTTCACTTAATTAGACCTCAAGTTTTGCAGGTCTCTTTCATGCTAAGTTTCTGAAAATAAGTGTGCAATCACTCCCAGGTGAAAAGACTTACAGTTGCTTAAGCTCACTTCGCACGTGTTCTACCACGATGATGGCAAATACACTAGATCCAAAAGGCAAACTAAAACAAACCATCAGCTAGCTTATTTAAGCCCTTTAGAACAGGCGAAGTTTTCCAGCATCTAGGTCGAAAAGGCAGAAAGACGCGAATATAAAAGTCGCCTCTTTCTAAAAGACGCCTTTTGAATTTATTGCGCAAGAGGTTACATTCCTAACAGCTGGGGACAAACTTTCCTAAAAATGTAGGTACACACTTAAAAATATGTGATACCAACAAAGTCTTCTAAATCGCGTTCCGCATTTCTAAAAAAAAAGCGGGACAATGACCAAATTAAATTGAAATTAACCAATAACTCCACTTACAAATCGCAAACAGGGTGTTGCTGTATGAAGAGATCTGACTGTCAGAATTGAACTCTTCTTAAAATGTATATTGTACCGAATCTGATAATTAATATCTAATGCTCGAAATAAATATAATTCCGCAGGTAGTGACTGTTGTCAGAGTTGTTTTATTGGTTGTTTTATTTTGGAGTCCTAGACAAAATTTGACAAGAATTACCCAACAGAATTTGTCAAACACCGTTGTTCCTCCTCGATTTCCAACAATCCAACCGAAGTTTTATATCAGCAGTCTTCTGCTAGGATTCAACTTTGTTAGTGATTTTTTTGTTACAAAGGGTCTTTCGGTGCAGGGTAACCAATCAGGGGAACTTATTTTCGAAGGCTTAAAATGTCAAGTTATTTTCTCAAACATCTCTTTGTTTTAGCTTTCGAAAATTTGAGAAAATAAAAGTAAAAAATTCGCGCGAATTTAGTCTTGTGGACTTATGTCCCTGCGCCGAAAAATCACCGCAATTTTTCTGTGATTATTTTCAGAGTTTTGCTGAAACTGAATTTCGAATGGAGTATTTCGCAAACCAAATCAAAAATTCCAATTCTAAATGTTGGAAGTTAGTTGCCTCTTTTTATTTTTGAATGTGTACTAAGTTCCCATGTAAGGTGGGAACTAAGTCCTTCAGAGGAATTAGTTCCCGGGAACTTATTTCCCTGCACCGGGTCTTTCATTAGCGACTGGACAACTTCAAACTTTCAGTGTGAACGCACCCTTAAATCGATTACCAAACTGTCAGTGTCAAAATATTCAGTAAAATTAGAATTTTCAGAAGAACAAAACCTGAGAGAACGACAATAAACAAAAACTCCTAGTAGCAACAACAACGCATAGAGGTTGGTCTTCTCCTCCGTTCGCATCGCTCAGTTGGCGCAAGTGGTAGGCACTTGGTCAATTGACAGGGGAACAAACAAACAAACAATCACTTAAAGCAGTCTGATGATGAATGAGTGATGTAGTTCGAAATAGCTTTCATTCCTATCAATCATGTCTACGAGATGTTGTTAAAAGTTATTCTCTCAAAAACAATAATTCATTTTCATTATGGTGAAGTATACTTAAACGAAGGAACAAAGTTTTCAAATAATTCAAATTTTCTACCGAAATTCCGAGTCGGTGGTTGCAACTTTAAGTGCGTTAGCACCTTCGTCAATAAGCAAATTATGCGTTACTGGACAGGTGAAAACCTTCATGTGTTTCATGAAAGATCCACAAAAAGTCACTGTTTGGTGCGGTTTTCATGACGGTGGCGTCATTTGGCCGTGTCTTTTCGTCGATGAAAAGGGCTGTCACGTTACGGTAATTGGTATTCGCTACAGAGATAACATTATTTCTTTGAGCAATTGCATGAATTGGACAACAGTGATTTGTGGTTCCAATAAGAAGATGCCACAAGCCACACCAGCGAGTACAACAATCGAGATTTTTACGTCTCAATTCGGTGAACTTGTTATCTCGAGAAGTGGACCTGTCGATTGGCTGCCGAGATCGTGTGATTTAACGCCTCTAGACTTTTTTTATGGGGCTTCTTTAAAGCATTGGTCTATGCCAATCCGGCGACGTAAGAGGAGCTCAGATCCAGTATTGAACAAGAAGTAGCGGCCGTGTCTGTCGAAATGTGTGGCCGATTCGTCGAAAATTGGGTTCAACGTATCGACCGCTGCATACGTTCCCGTGGTGGACTTGGCTTTGATATTAATTCAAGGCAATCAAATTTTGTTTTGGATATCTCAAGTAGTTTACCGTCTATTTAAAAAATAACTTGTCAAGTTCTTAATGAAAGACACTTTAACTGTGTTTCTGTAATCGTCAAAGAGTCCTTTTAAATTTCTATACCTCCACGAAAGAGTGTATACAGCTTTCCCACACGCTGCAAAAATACTTCACCTCGATAATGGCGATTAACATCCCACAACAAATGATGAAAACCTATCCATCAACCCCAGGACATTATCGCCTGAATCGAAACGAGAGACCCCATCTCCCGTTTATATACCAAACCCAAAGCACAGCATCACTTTTATATTATCCTCACAAGTTCAGCTCCGCTTATTTCCACTCCCTGTCGACACATACACTTCAAAGCGGAAGTAACACTTACGGTTCGAGTGCGACCCCCACGCCCATCGTCAGGGGGAACAGCATCATCAACATCCCATTCATTGATAACAACGATTGTAATCGCTCCTTAAATACGTTCCGCTTTGTGTTATTGCATCGCATATACGATATACCCCAACTGTTCCGGTTTTTATTATACCAAAGCCGTATGCACTCGATAAAGTCGTGTTTATGAATAAAATTAAGCGTCAAACAACCCCGTATATCGCATCCCGGTTTCATTGTCATCTGCATCGTTGTACGAGGGAATTAAGGACATTGCTGTGGTATAAATGTGAAATGTATCGCTTGTCGCATGGTGGGCGGGTTTGGGTTGTAACTGATAGACACCGAAAGAAGTAAAGTGCCATCCATCTGGTTAGGGTTAAGCAAACGTGCTTACGGTATACTGAGCCCATAAAGTGTACTACAAGTACACTATATCCTTAAACGTTGGCTCTTTTCAAGTAGCATGGGTTTGATGGGAGCAAACACATGAGAGACATTATAGAGCGCACAAGAAATATCGCCATCGCTGGTGCGCCGTCCTGGCAATGTGCCAATTGAACTGGTTGGGTAATTTATTTTTATTTTATTTTTTCCTCGCTCGCTTCTGGGTTTTTATTTCCACCACTATCTCTGTACAAGTTGAGCTGAACGGAAATAATTCAGCACAACAAAAGGGATGACTGCAGAGTTATAGCAAAGAAAAAGCGAAACGAAACAAAAACAGGACACAAGAATGGAAAAAAGTTTTCTGCGCGTATAGAGTTTTAGTAAAGAAAGTTTCCACTCGTTTGGGAGTTTTGTTTGGCGGCAAGGGGAATTTTGCAGCGATTTCCCATTAGACGGAAAGACAAAAGGCCCCCGAGCTGGCCACATTACAGCAGACTGTTTTGGCCAATAAGGATTAGGGCGACATCAAAGCACTCGAAAGAGAATCTATGTTGCATCCAGCATACCTAATGGGATGTGATTTGAAGTGCGCTCACAGCAGGGAAGTCAGGACAAAATTACGCAGAAAAAGTGATAGCTGTACCTCGGAGTGACGTTCCGCCTAAAGGGTGTTGAACTGGATGCAAGTGAGTTTTTAACTGGATACTTTGACTTTGCCAACTTAAAGTCCAAGACTATGTCTGTGTAACTCTGCAATGCACAAATACGAGTGTAGGCGGAGGATGTAATTCCTTCGAGCTGAATTCGAATTACCTCTCTCCTGAACTAAAATTTATCGCCGCGAAGATTTTTGGAACCATGAGAAGAGAAAGATGAGAAGGAAAAGCTAGTATTCGAAACATCCCTCTTCCAACACACAAATTTACTGGCGCGAATTTTGTTTGAACTATGAGAAGAGGGAGCTAAATTGACGGTGAGAGTGAGAGAGGTATATAAGACACAGAAGGATTTTCAAAAAAATTAAAAGGCTTCTTCCGCAACTCTCTGCAGAGAGCACATCACATCACACGTCATTACGATTTCAAAAGGACCCACAGCTAAGGCTAAACAACGTGTAAACTTCTTCCCATCTAAATCCTATACTTCCTTGTCCCTTCCTGGGTATTTTCCGCATTACTCGCAAGAAATTCGCATTTCCTGCTCAGACCCTTTTCACAGCTTGCTCCATTCGCATACTTCCCTTCGTGTTGAGCAATATCAATTATCGTTATGGACATCATTCAGCAAAATTAAAGAAGAAGAAGAAAGGGAAATACCCCCGCCGATGCTCCATAATTGCGTGCGCTTCTTCCTTAAATTCCCTGCTGGGTCATTTAAATACTCGCACACCAGCATTTTCCTTTCAGGAACTGCTTCTTTCACTTAGCACACATTAACAGGATTTTACGTCTCTCTGTCAGGATAAGTTGAGAAATATATCCCAAACCTACCAACCCAGATAAGAGAAAAAAAACGCAATTAACCATTATAAGGAATTTCCATATTACTCACCGCCGGGTCCGCAAAAACTCCTTCGTTTCTGGAAAAATGTTCAAGTGCCTCGCTGCTGGCCTATTCAGGCGCAGCAGCAACGAGCAAATAAAGTCTATGACTTTAGGCGTTGATGAGCAAAAAACCGTTTAGATGGAAAAAAAACAAGCCTCGACACACAAAGTGGCGAATCTTCATCTTTTCTTGTCCATGGCTCGGTTTCGCTTTTCGCACAGGATGAAACCTTTGAATACGCTTCAGGTTAAGTTATCCATGCACCCACCAAACGCTGCACACTTTATGTTCTCCATCAGCATTGCAGTATGGTGGTTGCATTTACACAAGCCGAGTGCTGTTCGAATACGGGGTGACAGAGAGGCTACGGATTGAATAAACGGGACAAGTTTAATCGGGGCAATGTTGTTTACACGTAAATAAGCAAAATCTGTGTCGCTGGGGTGGTAAGGATATTGGATTCACCTACTTGACTGGTGGCTGCGATGAAAGAAAGTGAATGCGTGTTGACAGCACCACCACCACTTGACCTCAAAGTGTTGGAACTTTTAGAGCTTCTTTTTCGGGACAGATGCTATTTGCTAGATTGAGATTGATAGTTTGATAATATGACGTATACTGTCGTCCTTGATACGACCAGAGCCTGGGGGCTGCGAATTGGAAAACCATTTGGCTGGGGCAGTACTATTGGCTTTGGCTTTTTCGACTTGATGTAAACTTATTACGGGTCATAGAGCTTATGGTGGTATTCTCTCCTCTATTTGTTTTCGAGCGAGCAAATCGTCGAAAGTGCCAGCAATCTCAGCATGAGCTCTCCTTTAAAAGCAAAATTATGCTACGTAAGTCGTAGGTGGTCAGTAAAAAACATTTCGTTCTTTAAGTCATGACATGAAGGTATCAGCGGTGTCCATAAAAAATATTTACTTGCACAAAAAATTGAAGAATAATTCCTTGTACTGCGTTGCGGTCCTGAAGACGAAAGTTGCCTGTCGATAATAGTTTTGATAGCGAGACTCGAGAGTCTTAGTACGATATAGCTCGTACCAAATAAAGGTTAGCAAGTCAATTTTAAATAAAGTGCACGACTGTTTTACGATAAGTTTAGAGAAAAACTGAGTTTCCTGTCAAGTTAGAAAAAACCATCGTAACTTGGGAATATATTTTTGTTCAAATCTTATGGACCTTTTTTGAGATAAGACCGATTTTCAAAAGTACCCATATTCGATTTTTTAACAAAAAAAACTGAGAATTCAGCGATGTGAACCCCACCAACTAATCGTTGGAGCTGTTTAAAAAAAAACAAGATTTTTTAAAACCGCTATATTGGAAGTAGGTACCGTTAATAATGGGGATAACGTGCAAACAAAGTTACCCCGAACTGTAACCCATAAAGCTTCATATCCGCAGTATAAAACAAACCCATTCGGCTATAAGCTTCAGGAGCCGACGGACAGAGTTTCGTATGAGTAAGATTTGTTCTAAGAGGGGTCTAACAATTTAAACTTTAATAGGTGAGGTTACCATGACTGCATACCCAGTTTTTAGCTAAAAAATCGAATAATGGTGAACTTTTGAAATCTGGACACATGTACCTCGAAAACGGTCCATACGATTGTAACAAAATCTTCATTTCTGAGGTAATATGGTCATTTTTAACTGAATAGAAAACTCAGTTCTTCTCTGTATTATCGTATACAATGGATTTTTGAAAAAAGTATTTTTTTTAAAACTTAGTTTTCCTTACTTTACCTGAAAACGGCAGTATGGATTTTGACCGAAATGTAAACATAAAGTCAAATTAATGTTTTCAAAATTATTGCGTCCTTAGTTTTCAATTCGAATCACCAAAAACGCTAATTTTAAAAACTGCTCATATCTCGAAAACCCCAATTTCGATTTCGATAAAACTTGAAAAACCAAGATATGCTTGTATGTTATACCCCGAACAATAACTTATACTTGATTTTCAGCTATACTAACCAATAGTATTTTTGAGACTAAATATTGTAATATTTGTTACTGTTTTTTCTACCAAACTTTAGAAAAACCGCTGTAACGATTTTTATCAAAACACATATTAAAGACGATATCAGTATTTTAAGTAATATTCCGTACTTAGTTTTTGTCAAAAAATTCGAATAAAACCGTTTATAAATTATTTCTCCAAAAAATTGCTACACAAAAGCCAATCTCTGTTTAAATATATTTTCAAAACTCAAAACCGCACTTTAAAATTCAAATCGCAACCGTCATTAAAAATGCAATAACAGCAGCGCAAAATTTATTTTTAGCAAATATAGCCCACTACAATTGTGAAGCCTTCGTTTTGACCCAAAAGTGAAAAACCCAAACAAATAACGAACGGTTTTGAGGAGCTAGGCCTAAGGTCCCTACGGACCTGTTGCGGTAACTATTTGTTTTTTTCTTAAGTCAATTTAATGCCGCATGAGTTTGCGAGCTTCCATAAGCAAGGCTGACGAAATATATAACTATTCGCCTGAAGACTGAAAAATGAATATCTAAAGAGTTGTCAATCTCTCAGAAGAAGTTGCTCAATTGTTTTTCGCTGGGCAATATAACCGTCTCCAGCTAGTTTAATCGCTTCTCGATGACTGTCAGTCAAGTTGCATCTCCTCCCATTTGTCTGGCCAAAAACAAATGGAAAACTCAATCAAAAACTTGCTCACAGAGCCGAGTTCAAAACTGTGCTCCTCTAACTCTTGTTCCACGCTGTTTCGCGATAAGTGGAAGAGAAAGCTCCAGTTGCAAGTGGCGGCTTGAACTTTTTTTTTTTTTTTGCATGTTATCAACAACACTGAAAACTGTTTTGGGGGAAACATCAATTTAATTGGATGCGATATGCCAAGTTGCCAAGTAGAAGTAGCAGACAAGTGCGGGTCTCAACGCTGAGATGGAATAAACTTTCCATGATGGGAACTTTCTCAAGAGCGATTTCCACAGGAGAAAATATGCAGATTCCCTCTTTAGAGGAGCATCACAAAACACAACCAACAACCAACAAGAACAACACCAGAGCGAAGGTGGGTATTTGAATAGTGACCCAAATCGTGTCTAGAATCTGCATAAGGGTGGCGAATTTAAATACCTATACTACCACTGAACTACATTGTACGAGTACATACTGCCATAGTGCCAGTGCCAGCCCCATCTACCACCTATCTCATTGCAAAATAATGGAGGATAAATAATTTCCTGGGATTTGTTTCATTTCGAGCAGCAGCAGCAGCTGGGAAGGCGACTTAAGCACATGAAACTGACATCAGCTGGGTAGAGGAAAGAGAGCAGATTTCGAGAATTCATTCATTCAAGGATAGCTAGGCACTTGAACTGAATAACAAGGTCAACACGAGTAATCGCAGCTGAACGATGCTAGTGTGGCTCTTCAAGGCATTAATGTGTAAATAGAATCGTGATTGCGTATAGCTACCCTTGAGGAGAGTTTAACATCTGTGAGATGTACATTTTCAATGAGATCTCGTATCTCTGTAGATGGTAATTGGTTAATTATATTTTGATGATGGCAGGATTATCAGCAGGGCTTTACATGCAGACATCTGGTTAGCTTTAGGCTCGATAAAGAAGTACCAAATGCCTATTTCAAGTGGGTAGGAGCATGATTTGATTCGAGATGATTTCCCTGTGAATATCTTGGCGATTTGTGACAGAGAAGATTCTATTAACGACTAACTGCGCCTTATGAATAAAGCGAGCCTTGAATATTTGATCACCTGCTACCACAACCTATATAGACATGTGCATTTAAAGGAGTCCGAGATAATTAATGACACATTTCGAGCAGTGCTCTGGCAACCTCATGACGTAGTTCCTGTCGGCTATGTCTGTGTAAATTTTCACGAGTGCTGTCATAATAGATGATTGCTTACGTCTCACTACGTCTGCGTTTTCATCATTTATTGTGAACCTTTGTACACCCTTCGATTAGGAAATGGGCGTCCGGAATATTGCAATAATACCACCAGCACATACCTACACACTACACACACATGGGTTCATAAACCGGATCGTAAATCTGGATGCTACGCAAGTCATGAATAATGGAAATACGGACAAGGTTCTCGAGCTATGGAATGGCAGGCATGACTCATATATCTGGATTAATTGAATGGGTAGCTCGAACTTGAGGGGAAGTATAGACTTAGTTATGAAACTTATTGATATTCATATGTAAAGTATGCGAAATGGGCTAATTCTGTGGGACAGACATTGCGCCGCTTGCAGATGTATTCCCTACGTGCACACATGTCGATGCGACTACCTAGTTGAAGCCCAATGGAGATGTTTCTTGGAATTTAATTGCTTATGCTAGAACAGATAGGGAGTTGAATAATTCAAAAGCGATGCAGTGAGTACGACAGCCAGGCTATAGGCAGATGATGAAGCTGATGTTATGACCTTTCACTGTATAAAATGCATTACAATTTAAAAATCCTTTCTGATAAAATTTTCTATAGTTTATGCTTGGAAACGAAAATAAATTTGCCCCAAGAAACAGCGTTGCCGCTGAAATTTTTCAGAAATGGGACTAAAAAGGGGCCCGAGCCGGAAAGAAGGGTGCTTAACATAAAATACTTATACAGCACAAAAAAAAATGGAGCAACAAAGACATCTATTTTTGACAAAAAAAAACTTTTTTTTCATTATAAAACCCTTCTTTTCCTATGTTTGCAGTCGTTTTCGTTGAATAAAGAATGGAATCTTACTTAAACTGAAAAAGGGGCCATTTTGATAATTTTTCAAGAGGTTCTGAGACTCAAAAAGGGGACAAACGGGAACGCTGCTTAGAAATAGAAAGAAAACAAAATTCAAAGTCCACTTTTGCTAGTGGTAGTGACCTCTAAATTCCACCTAGCTTTTCATAAAAATGAAACAAATGCAACAAAAGTCAACTTCTGCTAGCTATTGTGACTCAAATTTGTTGTTTCACCAGAGGCGAGCTTCAAATTGCCGTTGATGTGAACCCAATGTGTATGACTTTTGTATACGAATTAGTCAAAATCGTTGCAGTGGATTGAACGTTGCTGTCAACCCCTATAAGACGTTTCTTTCCTAACTTTCTCTGCTTGTATGTGGATTTGAATACGCATCACACTTAAACGTCAAACCCAATCCGTATTGATTTTACATATGTCAAATCACGTAAAACGATTATTGTCTGGACCATATAGTTTTTTAAATTTCGATGACCTATACAATAAGTTGTTTGCAGATTGACTTTTTTTTATTATCGTAGTCGTATGTTTTTAAAATATTTGTAGAGAACAAACAAAAACTCCCAATCTTGTATTTTTTGCACTTAGTTGCTTGTTTTGGAGGTCTATCTTTTGGACGATATTTGTCTGAAAATGTATAATTGGGATCCAGAATATCACAGGGCTCAACGTAGGCAGTGCTTTGATTTTATTTCAACGCGATCGGTAAATCCTTTCGGTTCAGTTCGGATCAGATAGAAAGTTTTCTGCAAGAGCTAAAAGACCTCAGCTGTCAGTCCTCGAAGGCACAAACAACTTTTCCACGGCAAACTTTATAGATTTATGCTGCATTTACACCTTCACACATTCCTTACACGGAAGATTTAAGGGATGCCTAGTACTAAATAGCCCTCTGACTAAAAGGGACAGCATTACCTAATACGCAAAAAAACCTGAGACGTATTTTGGTCGGCCATCTTGTTTGCGTGGTAGGAATCCGCATGTTGATATTTTTATAGCGATGGTTAGCGAAATTCGGCGTTCCTATAAAACAAAATGGCTCCCAGAAGTCATGAATGGACAATTATTTATTTATTTCGTACAAATAATTGATGGTTTAATTTACTGAAACTAATTTATTAACACTCTCATTTAACAATATATTTTAAATCGGAAATAGAAATATATTCAAGTGATTGCAGAAATGTTTGCCGCCGGAACTGTCAAATTTGTCAACGTTTGAAATAAGTAACAGCGATTTAATAATATGAACGACTTTTATTGGCATTATTAAAATAACTGGCAGCTATGCACGCAGGTACTAACTGATGTCTTTTATAAGTTTGTTCTTCGAATTGGGACACATTTCCAGGGACAACCATTCACCTTTCAAATTAATTGGTACGCACACAAAAAAAAAAACACTTGAGTAAAGGCCTACTTCGGCTCAATCTGAATGAAATGCTTAATATTCCTAAAGTGTCTTTTAGAACGCATCCCCCATGTTTGCCTTGCATGTTTTCGCGGGTAAAAGTGAAGTTAAAAATACTCGGATTCATCAAAAGAAAGTGTGATTAAAAGTTTTGATTTTACAGACTTTTAACACTTTTTTGAATTAGGTACCCGTCATTTTTTCAACACAAAAGTGTTCCTCTGAGAGAATTTATCCCCACCACTGGTATTTGCACAGTCTTTTCGATTTTTACTAAAATTTTTCAAACTTTTTCACATTTACATTGTCAAATTTCACGCTTAAAAGATGAAAAATATTTTATCGTTATCCGCTGACCAATCACGGAAAGAACTGCAAAGTCACTAATTGCAAAATTTTGAGTTGCAAATCACGAATTATATATTTTTCGCAAATCACAACGATTTTGTCTTGAATTGATACAAAAATTCGTCATTCAAATTCTGTTTTTTGAATATTACGATTAGAAGCATTAGTTCGAGCTTCATTTATTTGTAGTGATTTGCGACATTTTTTGGCCTTGTAGCTCCTATCCTTGGAACGTCTTGTCTGATTGGAAGATATTTTATTTTTCCTTAGTTTAGATTATAAAAAAATAGAATAAACTTTATTTATACCTATAAATTATTAAGGTTTACAATTTTTGTTTGTTAAGTTTTTTATGACCTGGTTTAAGGACTGCCGGCCAAATATTTCTCTTTATATATATAGAAAATGTAAAATATTCTCCTAAATTATCTGATAAAACAGTTTCTTAGTTATTTTCGTATACATTGAGTGCGAATTAGCGGTTCGCGACCATCCCCGTGATTGTTATCTTCAACAAGTCTATATTATGAGGAGGTCTCGAAGGATACTATCAAGGAACTGATATCTTTTTTGAATTCCACAGGCTGGATCTAAGCTCTCCTACTCAACCATCTTTAACAAACGGGTCAAATGAGTTGTGGTAACAAAACGGCACATAGTGCTACTTGGGTTTTTAATTAAACCGCCACTCCTACCTACCTACCTACCCATCAGGTCGATTTTATAACCGATCTTATGACTTACGGGATTGATAGTCATATGCACATTAGCATGTAGCGCGTTCATAATATTTCCCAATTGACGCTGATCCATATTTTTCTGCTTCTCTAGAAAATTCCTCAGGCATACCCATGGCAAAAAATTCGTCATCTATTCCAATTACTGGTTCACACTCCACGCTCACCATCCAACCGTTTATCCTTGATCCCATTAAACTTTAGCTGCGATTGTTATTACAACTGCATTAATTGATTGCAGTAATTGCCACGAAATCGCATCGGATTACGAAATAATGAAGGAACATTGCAATCGAAAGCCCATTCCGTTGCCACTGCCGTCGCTACTCAATCACCCTTAACATGTCATTGGAAACGCTTCATATTATGCATTACTTTTGTGTGTGTGCACTGTACACCGTGTATGAAACGTGCATTTTTCAATATCCATTTTACTTCGGTGTTCTTCCTTCCGGTTCCTGGTGCGCAAGGGTTCTTTTTTTTTCATTTCGTTCACCGGATTTCTCGCACCAATTGTTATTAAATTTCAATCCAATTGATGGAAAAGGACTGCGCACTATGTATGGCAACGAATTGGGAAAAGGATGTAGGGAGAAGGACCTTTCGGTTCGATTGCCTTGCAATTTCCGTTTCTGTTTGCTTGAGCTTGAGAGTGAATGCAATAAGCGGCTCAACGATGCGAGAATATTCGTCTGACATGACGTGTGCGCTTACTACTCACATGTCACACGAATATCCGTGTGTGTATGATGTGAGTGGCGCAGACTGAATGACGCAATTATGTAATATTGTGTAGTTTGAAATATCATATGACAGATGATTATTGCTTGTTGTCGACAGTAGTTTTTTTAACTTTTCCGTTTTTTTTTTTTTTTTTTTTCAGGAAATATGAAGATCAATGCCAAAATGACGACTCCGATTGAAGAAAAAGTGGACCAGAACTTAAAGGTGAGTTAAGAAATATTTAGGTTGAATTGAAGCACTAGAATTATAAATATGAGCATCTCCCTCATTGAACTCGGTAAGTGATTTTTTGATCGCTTAACAAGTAATTTGTACGTATCGTAAATGAAAAGCGCTGGTGTTCTACAGGGCTCTCTCCTGTCCCCCATACTTTTCCCAACATTAATTGATGACTATTGCAATCCACTGGGAATAACTTGGTCGATATCAGCACCTTGATTTGAAGCTCCGCAATTTTCCAGTGACTCTTGGATGGCTACTTAATCCAATACTGCGCATATTGCAAACGGCACGTGTATAGCTTCTTTATGAGTTCGATTGGGCGCCAGTTATCAGTTACGTGAACCATCCAACTTCCCTTTCAACTTTACATACCTATCTGCATTGAATAAAAATCTAGTGTGGCTTAATACACGGATTGTTAGGTTCGCTTTGCTTTGATCTTAGGTCTTCTTTTTTTTTGAGGCAATTGAAGATAAATGCAAATGGAAGAGCTCCGATCTTATGATATCCATGGCACATTCTGAACTAATCTTCGACCGCTTACCACACAAGATCAGTTTTAGTATCGCTACTGACACGGCTCCGACATCGTAGAAAACAACATGCACTTGAAGGAAATAATATACCCGCCGCTGTCAATTATATATAGGTACCTGAAGACGAAATACCCTAAGCTTTAACCACAGGTTGCAGTTGCCTACACAACGCTGCGGTCCCAACACAACTAATTAATTGACAATGGCTGTCGAAATGAAGACTAGTTCTACCAAAATGGAATGCGCAAATGAATCAACTAACGATGGATTTCGATGGAGCTGTAAAAGGCAGAGCGGACAAATGGACTACAGCCTGCCAATAATCAAGCGTAGAAGTAAGACCTATTTGTTATAGTAGCTGGGACGCTGTTTAAGCATTAAAGTTTAAAGGTTCGCAAAGAAAAGGTTTTATAAAAAAACACGGTAACTCTAGCGTCATAAAAGTAAAGTAGGCAAGGCTTTTCAAGTCGAAACAGTAACTACAATAAGAGGACAATAAAACCTCCCTCGTGATGATATGAAGACAACTTCCATGGGACTTGTTAAAGCTCTTCTCTCGTTTAAAGTGCAGCCAAAAGCTTTTTGTATCAGAAGCGCTTACCTTTGTAAAATACCACTGAAAGTATGCAGACATTTTTCGGGATACCCATAACCATCAAATTAAGCACCAATCAGTTGGTTACACCCCACTACCGCTAACTCACTACGTCCTAGCACGTCCTATCCTAGCCTTTTTCTGAAAAAAAAAAAAAAAAATTAAAAATAAAATAAATAGTTGGCGCAACAGGTCCGAAGGGACCCTAGGCCTAGCTTCTCACAACCATTCGTTTTGTGGGAGTTTTTTATTTTTGGAACGAATGGAAGGGATCTACTGTTTTATGCCGACTCCAAACGGCTAATTGAGAAGCTCTTTCAAGACATTTATACTCTCGGATGTTTGTCAGACGTTCGCGAGAGGTAGCGCAGTGGAAAAAAACCATAAGTTGGAATTTGGGTTTTTGCGGGATTCGAACCTGAGACCCCTCGTTTAGCAGTCCAACACACTAACACTAAGCCACTGCGACTACCTTTTTCTGAAAACAACCCCTAAATCTACATCCGGATCGACGCATCCCATCTTCAAGATGACTGGTTGCGCCTCTTGTACGGCGCCACTGGTTCTCCCATTTCAAACCCCCATCCCGACCATGAAATGTGAATAATTTTCAATACACTCGCCTAAGTGATTTACCCCAGAGATTGACGAGAGCGTCTATCTCCTATACTGTCCCCTGTCATTCATTATACTGCAGTTCGTGCCGCAATGCAATTTATTAATATTTGACAATTGGATGACGTATTATGCAAAATGCAATTCACTTTAGCCCTCTGTCTCTCACCTTGTTCGATATGCCTCGCTGACGCCGGCAGAGCTTCAATACAATTTGTTTATATGTGTTGTACGTATATCTGTCTCACCCCCAGGGAGGCATTGCCGCACACAATTTCGATCGCTTCGTGCCCGATGCACCACAAACAATGCATATACATGCGACCAATCTGTTCAAATATTCCACAGCTAATCTGCATAGCTAATTGAACGCGACCGCGTCTCTCTATCGTCGCTGTTGCACAAATGAATAAAATTAAATCCAAAATAAATTCATTATAAAAATGAATCAGGTGTATGACACACGCACTTGCTCCATTAGCGCCACCTACACATGGTATGGCGGATGGGTGCCGTAGCCGCTGCAGGGATCCACTTTGCTGGCGGTTAATTACATCCAAATTGGCGCGAAAGTCTTCTTATGTAACGGATAATTAAAGTGATGAAATAAAATTAAACCCCACGCCATGTACGAGGATGGATCGGATTTAATGGACTACGAGCCGCAGAGTCACGTACGCCTAGCGGAGCAATAACCCAACGTGTATACAAATCATACGTGCGGGGGTAGTTAAACCGTACAGTATAGTACAGAGCGCGACAGCGCGCGAAACAGGTCCCCCCAGCCTCCACCCAAAATGTACTCCCCATATACCAGTACCAGGACTAGTTGTTGTCGTCGGATCGTGTGAGCTTTTAAAACCCCCCGACGCGACGTGCCGTATTATAGCTCATCATTGTTCGATGTGTGCTGTGTTCGTTGCCCCAGTGACTTCGCACAGTTGCATCGATGTGTACCTGCGGGCATGTTAGGTCACACGCGTGTGCGCTGGCACAATGCCGTCCGCCTGTAGTTATGGTTTTATACTTTAATTTGTTATTTCAATTTTTACCCATTTATTTTGCATCCACACTCGCTAATCTGTTATTTTGTTTGATGACTTGCAGATACGAACCGGCATGGTGACTGTCAGCGATGGCAAGAGCAAACCAGAACCACTAAGACTGAATCTGACGATGGAGCTGTTGACGTTGCAGAAATTGGAAATCGTAACGCCTACGAATCCCATGCTAAATGGGCCGCCCACAGAATCTAAGGTGAGGTTTTGTTTCCCTTGTACAAGTTGTAAGATTGTAACGCGGGTTAAGTGGTGCCAAGGCGAACGGGTTGTAATAATAATTGTGTCGAAGGTGTGGTAATGATTGCCTGTGTAGCTTGTAGCGTGCGCAAGATAATCGCAGTCAGCTAGTCTGGAGAGTTGATATGAAACTTGGTTTTAGGTGGTAGTTGAAGGGATTTTTTTTTAACAAAGTCTAAACAAAGTCTCGGTAGAATGGGTCTGGGGGAAATTTAAAAATTAATTGCTCCTTGTAGGGGATATCCTTTAACTAAGTGGTGCGATAGGCACTTCTGGTGCATTGCATGTTGTTATGCAAATCGAGTGTGCAGAACTAATTATGGACATTTTGTTTTGAGAGAGTTGCTCACCGATGTGAGTTGGCAAAGTAAGGAGGGAAATGAAAGTACAGCCCTATGCATTGATCTCAAAGGAAATTACGAAATTTTAAAGCAACAGGGTTTAAAATGTTCGGGGTTCTGATACAAACAAAAAATGCATACTAAAATGTCAAAGTGCCGCGACACTTCACGTCAAGGACTTGCACATGTGTGGATGCAAGTTCAATTGGGGAAAGTAGCGCCATATGTCATTCAACAAATAATTTCGTTCTGTTTTAAAAACGAACGACGATTAAATTATTTGGATATTGCGAATAAAAATTGTGGGTTCGGGTAGGAAGGTGAAGACTTCGTTATACAAGGTGGGCCAAAAGAAGTCATCCGATGTTGTTTGGCTCCCTTTTTTTTCTAAATGAAAAACTTCGATTCTGTTTTTCGATTATGTTTATTTGAACCTTTAGAATTTTATTGGTCAAGTCGAGAAGATGATATCGGCCAAATGGGCGCCGTCACAATTGATTGCTATACGGGCTCGTTTTATGGCATTTTTCATTACTTCGGCGAGAACTTCGGGCGACAGATTCTCGCACTCGTGTACAATGTTGTCCTTGAGGGCTTCTAGGATCTCGGGCTTGTTCACGTAAATACGGAACTTCAAAAAATCCCACAAAAAAGAGTCCGGAACGGTTAAATAGGGCGATCTTGCGGGCTAGTGCAAATCGCAAGAACTAAAGATGAGGCGACCCGGGAACGCCGCCTTCAGAATATCGGTTGTGGCTCATGCAGTGTGTACCGTAGCTCCGTCCTGTTGGAACCACATGTCCTCCAGTCCTAATTCGTCCAATTGCGGCAGAAAAAACTCTGTTAACATGGCCCTATAGCGCGCACCGTCCACTGTTGTCGTTTGACCAGCGGCGTTCTCGAAATATAAAATGGCCCGATGACTCCTCCAGCGTGAACAGCGCACCATGCAGTAACTGTGAGCGGGTGTAATGGCTCCTCGTGCATTACTCGTTGATTTTCGGTGCCCCAGAAGCGATAGTTCAGCTTGTTCACCGACCCGCTGAGGAGGAAATGAGCCTCTTCGCTCATTATGATTTTGGTCGAAAAATCTTCCACTTCGTCCTCGAGATTGAGGATGGCTTGGGCTTAAGTTACACGCGTTTGGCGGTCGACAGGCAACAGCTGATGCACGGACTGGACTTTGTACGAGAACATGCGCAAGTCTTTGACCAAAATTCGCCTTAGGGACGACCGGCTGATGGCTAATTGCGAGGCACGGCGTCTAGTCGATGTTTCCGGCGAAAGCTCGACATCTTCGTCAACAGCGGCGATATTCTCGGCATAATGGGCGCTCCGATGTGGTCCCATACTCTTCAAGATTGCTGGCCAAACGGTGCAGTGTTTGCGCAGTCGGTTTCGGACGGCCGTGGAATCAGCGACGGCGACGGAATTCGCGCTGCGCCAACACTACAGAAGAATTGTTATGCAAAACAATAGATACGATTCCGCGTTCTTGAGGAGTGTATCGCTCCATGGCTTATTCACTTGTATTCTACATCTGTCTAGTCCACAAATGTCAAAACAGAGTTGACATTGGCGGCCATTTGCAAAAATAAGAGCATCTTCCAATAGGGTGATCCCTTTTGGCGCACCTTGTATATATTTTTTGATGCCAAATCTAAGAAAAAAAAATTTCGTTAAAAATAAAAAGCAAAACTGTTGTGGACATGGACATGGAAACCCTAATCATCTAGCGTTATTAAATATACTTTATGACCGATGCTCATACCTAAAAAATATACACAACAAATTTCATAAATATCGGTCCAGCCGTTTCAGAGGAGTACGGCCACAAACACCGTTACACTAGATTTTTATATATTAGAAGATGACAATCAAAAGAAGATCTGTTTCGCCGGATAAATAAGAAAGAGATTTGGAAGCGCTCAATGATGGCTAAAACCCATTAACCAAATCAGTAGTTTAGGAGTCAACGCTTTAAATCCAACGAAGGTACCCATTCGAAACTGGGTTTAGTTTTCATTTTGCTAGGATCTGCATTTGATTTTTTTTTATTCGAACACACTCCCTCAGTTTAGAGTTTGTCTCAGTCAGAGTTAGACGCATTTGCATTTTAATACCTCTTGCGCTTTTACGGCTGACGGTTGACGTATACCCGTTAACGGGATGTCGCACATACTATAAGGAAACCCATGACTCGACTTTTTTTTATGTAAGCTCAAATTCTTTTCACGGTATTCCGCGCAGTTGAATGCGATCGATTTTTATTTTCTTGTTTTATTTTGTGTTCCGAATTCAACAATCCCAATAGCAACAACCTATGCCAACGGAACGCTGTTTGTCCCTGAAGGGAATTGCGGTAATCGATAACAACGAATGCTACCTCGGTGGCCTACTTTAAACGGATAAATGAATTCATGTCCTCTTTTACAGTAGGTACACACGACATTCATGCCAACTCATCGTTGTTAATTTTACGATGAATAGGTGAGGTTGGATTTCCTGAATCGGTGTGTATTGTTGGAAAGTAGGACTGTGCTAGCTTTAAAGGACTGAACACTTCGATGATAATTGACTTCATAAAGGGATTTAACTCATGGAGCTGTTTTTCAATGGGATCTATTGGTGCGAGGTTTAAATCCATCCAACTAATTCCATTCCAAAGGCCTGTTGGTGCTCTTTTTTTATGGTACAATCAGCAGCACCGAGATTATTATTCTCCACTTGTGCATAATAAATAAAAATCCCCCTAAAAGCTGCTACAGCTCGACATGAGTACAAGTACACGTGTATAAGAGATTCGCCTTGTACGTGTTTTTAAACCACCTCTCAGCTGCTGCACAACCCGGTTTATGGACATGGAGGCAGAGCTTCATAATATTTCCAATTAATATTTAAGGCTACAGTTTAGAACGATATGGTGCTCCAAGCAACACAACACGCAGCTCCATTTTCACCCAACAAAAGTTATCTCCGCATAGTTTTCCCAAACACACACACAGTGAAACCGAAATGTAAGGCGAAGCTACATCATTATTCATTTATCTAACCAGCTATCCTTTGGCATCTCAATTCTGAGCTCGAATTTAAAATGTTTTATTAAAGAGGCACACGTTCTCGATTCATTAGTTATTCACACACACAGAAAACCCATATCGACCGTAGGCGGCCGCACATCACTGAAATGCGATGAATAAAAATCACAAAATGCGGTACTAGAGGTGTCACTTTGATGTTGTACCGCTCTGACCTACATTATCCATTGACTGTTATGAGCGCTTCGGCATCGCAGTCAGATTCAGAGGGAGTTAGTCTTTTCACTAGAAAAAATTAAGCATTCCATTTCGACCCCCCCGACCCCCTCACTCCAACATCAGTAAAGTATCCTTTTTTGTGTGCGCGCTTGAGTGTGTCCTGTTTGCGGAATGGGGCGACGTGCTCTCAAAGAATTCGTTCCTGCTTCCTGCTGTGTAAGTTGTCCCAAAGCTGGGGGGGACTTTTAATTGAATGGCTCTGTCGATTTTTCGATTTTTCGATTTTTTGATTCCGAAAAAAAGAGACAAGCGATAGGTATAGGATGCGCTCCAACTTATTGGAACAGGCAGAGCAAATATTCAGCAAAGTAGTTCATCTTTGAGCAAGATTTTTAGTCGGTTGAGAGAGGAGCAGAAGCACATAAAGCGAACGTCGGTAAATCTGTAATCCAAAAGTGATGTTTATCTAATTGAATGGTCTGTGCAAGGACGAAAACTGTGAGATAAAAAGGGGTGAGTCTGAGTCCCATAGGCTATGGCGGCGGATAGCTCAATCTGGGGCATGGTGGATCATGGATGGCGCATTGAAAAAGAAAGGCACCACCCATGCCATACGCCATGCTCAATGGCCAGGTGGGAGAGAGCCATTCATCATCGTTAATTGCGAGTGACGTGTGCGCTACTTTCTTTTTTTACTCAACACTATCTGTGTGAAAGAGGATGAAGCTCGGACGTTGGCACTTTCTACACGGATGGTGGTGATAAATGTGTGCAGAACAATGTATCTACTGTAAAATAAATGGAATATGTTAACAGATGTTGAAAATGGAAGCTCCCAAGTGTGTTTGCTTCGAATGTAATTTTATATGTGTATATAGATGTTAGATACACATCCAGTTGGTCGTTGTTTTAACTTATTTCTTAGGTTTGAATAAAATAAAATTACATGCACGCAAATAAATCGTTCGTTAATTGGACACCAACTTGGGTAGCAGTTTTGACAGCATTTTACTATCAACAGTCGTGTATGTTGACATGGCCTCGGGGATCAAGGAAGCAGTACTCATGGATCGTGGAAAAAGTCCCTTTTTGTGTAAATTTCTACATAAGAACTAATTTTCTTTATTTAATTAAGAACAATTATTTTTGTTCATCTGATTTAGTTAGTTTAATTAAAATAGTGAAGAAAACTCACTGGTTGATGGGAAAAATTGGTATGTGGAAGAAAAAAGGAAATTTTAGGTTTTGTTTGTAGGTTTTTCCTAAGAAAAAAATACCCCCCGAACTGCTTTAAAGAACTAAGTTTGAAAGCATTGGCGGAAAATTATAATCATCGTGTATTAGGAGAGATTAGTAGACACTAACTAACAGCACTCTAACTTTAAATCCGCTGCCTTACTTTGTAGTCCATTAGGTATAAACCTTCGTGACCAATTTTAATTTCAGTGGGGCAATACCCCCATATATTTTGCTTAATAAAAGCTGAAACTAACATTTAAGCTTAAAGTAACAACTTGAAACCAAGATACCTACATAAAGATAAGGAGAGTGGTGAAGTTTGAGGTGGGCAGAGCTGCGGTTGAAATCGAAACTTGAAAGGTTGGAATTAACCTTTCGCAGCATACGGGAGATTGGTTCATTGGAGCCATATGAGGAACGGTGGTTTGATGGGCAAAAGAGTCGAGGGCAACGTAAATTATGGGGGTTAGTGTTAAAGAAAATAGAGTTGTAAAGAGACGCGCAATCGACGGAGCTTGAAAGAAGACGATAAATGGAAAGTATGTCCGCAGCGTCTCTGCGTTCCTCAAGGAAGGGTATTCAGGTTAATGAGATCTAGCCGGTCTATGTAGGGTGGCAAGATAAAAGGATCGTGCCAAGGCAGACCTCGAAGGGCAAATCGGAGAAAGCGACGTTGGACGTTCTCAATTCTGTGTGCATGAACTCGATGAAAGGGAGACCACACTTGACTAGCCTATTCAAGAAGGGCATGAATTAAGGTGATATAGAGAGATCTATAGTCACGTAAGGGTTGGAGAATTCTTTAGGCCATCGTTTAACAAAGCCGAGTGATGAATTGGCCTTACAAATTATTTCGTCAGTATGCGAACGAAAATGTAGCTCCCTGTCATACAATATGCCAAGGTCGCGAAGAGAATAAACGAGAGAGATTGGTTGACCATGGAGAAGGTAACGTCGGCGAGGGGACTTGTTGCGCTTGCGTGATATGGTAGAGGATTGGCATTTGGCGATGTTGAGTTCTGAGCAATTTTTGAGGCAGCAGGTCGAAAAACGATCAAGTTCTTGTTCAAGGAGACAGGCGTCTTGAGGTGGAGAGATGCTTTTGAAGAATTTAGTATCATGTGCATAGAGAGGGAGAGGGACGAGTGTTTGATGACCTTCTCAAGATCATTTAGCGTTAGGATGAAGAGAAGGGGACCTAAATGGCTGCCTTGTGGGACACCATATGTTGCTAAGAAGGAAGACGAAAGTACGGACCTAAAGCGAATGCTATAATACCTGTTTTGAAGGTAGGAAGATATCCATTTCATCAATATAGGTTCAAAGCCGAGGGCAAACATTTTGAAGAGGATTAATTGGTGTGAAATCTTATCAAAGGCCTTGATGAAGTCAGTTGCAATGACGTCGACTTCGCTGACATTCTCTAAGGTTGAGACGGCAAACGATACAAATTCGACGAGATTTTTAGTAGTCGATCTACCTTTCAGGAAGCCATGTTGGTAGGGTGAAATAAGGGACTTGCTCCGAAAACTTAAGACTTCGTATAAAACACTTTCAAAACCTGCAACTAGTACCAACCTTAGAGAGGGCGCGACGAAAATTTTTGCCAAACAGGCCCAAGAATTGACAGTTTGAGAAACCACCAGTCTTTAAAGAAATTTTAATGAAATGACAGAAAGAAAACAAAAATGAAGAGAAAGTACAACTTGCAAAAATGCAGGAATGGAAAACCCGCGATATGTTGTAGGCTCTTGAATTTTTTTTTTTCTTGAATCTGTAACGAGAGTAAAACTCTTCGTCATCAAAAGCTTCAAAAGCATGTGTGCGGGTTTTACATTATTTTGTTTTTCGTACAAGCCCAGCATTTTTTTAAAACTTCGAGACTTTTAAAAATTTAATATCAACAACTTTTCTAAAAATCTTCTAAAAAAATTTACAATCGAAATGACAGATGGGAGACGGTTGACAGTCCATACTAAGGGATAAAATGTACTTTTGGTGGTTTTAAATTTAACACCAGGTTATAACCTCTTTATAACGATAAAGTGAGTTTTATGTCGACTATTATATAAAAAAAATACAAATACGGACATTATTCTATCCGCATGATCTATAAAAGTAGATCTTTGATTTTCATGGTTTACAACAATAATACTATAATATCCAACTTTCGTTTAAAGCAAAGTAAATCATTGATCTATATCAATATTTTTAAACCTTATTTTGCGTCAGTCGGGTTTTTTTTTTTTTTTTTTTTTTTTTATTTCTTCCCGACACTCCGGGAAAGAATACGAATTTAATGACACCTCTCTCTTCAAAATCGGTCAAGCCGTTTGGGCTACAGGGCGTCATGTAGGAACGTATATGGGATACGCGCGAAACACATAACCCTACCTGTGTTCAGTCGGGTACAAATAGTTAGTTCAACAGGTCTTTAAAAGAACCTCATATAGATACGTATAACTTCTAACAGAAGTGAATTCAGAAGTTTTCACAGGACACTTCCACTCTCGGATGTTTACCCGACGTTCGCAATTTGTTTTAAGGAACCGTGGGGGAAATTTTGTTAAACTTTCCCAAAACTTCAATCACTTGATACTGGAGATGCCATAAAGCTCTTTCAATAGTAAACACACAAAACATCTATTAATACAAGAATCCAATCCAAGGCAACAACCATCCCCGCCGATATCCAGACTTGAGGGGAAAAAAAATACCTGGACCATCACCCGCTGTCAATAACGCAATCGGAAACCCAAAAACCATCCCAATTCGTATATAACGGGTGACTTTTTAAGAGGTTTAGAACTTTTTGTAAAAAAAAAACACAAAAAATTCGAAAAAATGAATGAAATATTTATTTGAATCGATAGTTTGAACCTTGCAATTTAATGTTTAAAGATAATTTCATGCAAATGTTGACCGCGGCTGCGTCTCAGGTAGTCCATCCGCTGAGTCCAATTTTGGCATACTCTTTCACACATATCGGCCGGTATCTCACGAATGAATGCATGGATGTTGGCTTCCAGTGCGTCAATCGAAGCGGGCTTGTCCCTATACACATTAGCCTTGACATACCCCCACAAAAAATAATCTAATGGTGTCAAATCGAACGATCTAGGCGGCCAATTGACCGGTCCGAAACGTGAAATTAACTGTTCACCAAACTCGCATCGCAATTGCGCCATTGTTTCGCGTGCTGTGTGGCATGTGGCACCGTCTTGTTGAAACCACATATCATGCAAGTCAAGAACTTCCATTTCGGGCAAAAAAAAGTTTGTTATCATCGCTCGGTAGCGTTCACCATTGACAGTAACGCTGCGATTCGCATCATCTTTGAAGAAATATGGCCCAATAATGCCGCCGGCCCATAAACCGCACCAAACAGTGGCTTTTTCGGGATGCATTGGTAGCTGTTGCAATGCTTCTGGCTGATCTTCACTCCAAATGCGGCAATTTTGCTTATTTACGTACCCATTCAACCAAAAATGAGCCTCATCGCTGAACACAATTTTTCGATAAAAAAGCGGATCCTCGGCCAGCTTTCCAAGAGCCCATTCACCAAAAATTCGGCGTTGTGGTAGGTCGGCTGGCTTTAGTTCTTGCACAAGCTGTATCTTAAAAGGCTTTACGCACAAATCCTTCCGCAAAATTTTCCACGTAGTGCTGTAACAAAGGCCTAACTGCTGGGAACGGCGCCGAATCGACATTTCGCGGTCTTCTGTCACACTAGCTGATACGGCCGCAATATTTTCTTCACTACGCACAGTACGTAAACGTGTTGGTGGTTTAATGTCCAACAAAGTAAATTTGGTGCGAAATTTGGTCACAATCTTCCGAATAGACTGCTCAGAAGGTCGAGAATGCCGATCATAAAATGGAAGCAGCGCGCGATGAACATTTCGAACCGAGCACGAATTTTGATAGTAAAATTCAATAATTTGCAAGCGTTGTTCATTTGTAAGACGATCCATGGTTAAATTGCAAACCAAACTGAAGCTATTTGACAGTGACACAAGGTACTAAACACACGTCAGCTGTCAAAACCAGTGTTGCCAAAACCAAACCAGCTAAAAAATCACCCGTTATATTAGAGTCCCCGCTTCAGTGGAGAAACATTAACTCGCTCTTTGATAAATAAGCCCTCCTTTAGCTGTTTGCCCGCCTTACCACCAATGGCATTCAGAAATCCAAATAAAATTATTTCTGGTGGCGCACACACGCACACAAATTGATTATGTTCCGCTCTTTGAAAGTGGTATCAAATGTTTCCGTTTTATCTCTCTCACTGTCCATCCATTTGCAGGAACGAATGGTTCAAATAACCCGACAGAAAATGGGTGGACTCGGCCTCAGTATAAAGGGTGGTGCGGAACACAAGCTTCCCATTCTTATATCCCGCATTTATAAGGATCAAGCGGCCGATATCACTGGGCAATTGTTTGTTGGCGATGCGATTATCAAGGTAAATGGGGAATACATAACGGCGTGCCCGCACGACGATGCCGTTAACATTTTACGAAACGCCGGCGACATTGTTGTCCTAACTGTGAAACATTACCGAGCCGCCACACCGTTCCTGCAAAAACAACGTGAGTATGACGTACGCTTACGCACGTTCCATTCGTTGATATAGATACACAAACACACCAGGATGTGGAAGTTTAATGCATATACCTACCGCTGCTGGTATAATTAGCAGTGGAAATGCATCTCCTTCCGGTCCTGGAGTTCTGTATATGTATACGTATATGGTGTGTGCAAATATTTGGATAACCATTCCATTTTGTTGTTTTTCCATCCTCTGAATTTCAGTTTCTAAGGACACCCCTGACTCAGACAACGATGCAACATGTGCGGAACTGAAGGCTGACGAAGGATTCAAATCCTCGCTAAATAATGGCACAATAAGCAGGAGCTGTAGTCGACCTATGTCAATTTGTTCGGAGCCAGAGAAAAAGTGGGTCGACGTTGTTTCAGGTGAGTTGGTGAGATGTCTAATATTTTTTTTTCTCTATCCTCGTAATAAGACAGTTTCCATTTCTCGCTTTGCTCCATAGGATATAGGATATGGAAAGCGCTTCCTTCTTTCACCCCATTCTACGGTCTTGTCGTTCATTTTGTTTTCATTGCTGCCGCTCTGACGGTTTGTTTGTTTACACTGTAGTTGGAAAGGACTGTGCGCTGTCATAGAAAACATTGCCAATTGTTTTATACCACATTTACTACTAACTGAACTAGAAAGGACTCCACAGGGAATAGCAAAAGAGAGTGAGATAGATGTCAAACAAAGCCCACGCCGAGGATTTGCTTCGGGTACTGTGGTTTTGGTTAGGGATAGGGATACACTGGGCTGCCGGAATGATGCACATAAAGTTCATTAAAAAAAGAAAAGAAAAAAAAACGGAGAGAGCAAAACTTTCATGTTCGATGGAACTTTGCCCATTGATTGAGTCTACCCCGAGGATGGCGAATATAAGCAGAGTGTTCAATTGAAAAATTGAAATATTGCTTCATCGGCTTGATAGGAGGCACATATCTGCCGAGGATGAGTTGGAGGGATTTTTTTGTGTTGAAATTGACTGCAGTTGAGCTCAGTCTCGAAGGGACTAGATGAAATGTTTCCCCTAACTCAATCGTTTAGGAATTTGAAAGATGAATGGATAGCCCATCAAAATGGCATTCTATACCTCTGGTTCCTTTGTTACGGCGGCCGTTCTTTGGTAACCAAGTTTTCCGGTTCTTTTGATTGTCCTAAGGTGGAGTTGAAAATTAGGTCAAAAGGTGGCTCACTTTTGAAAGAGCTTGGGGGATGCGAACCTAGTTTTTTTTACCGCTGTTCTAAGTTCATTGTGTTGCAAGGGATCGTAATCATTTTTGTAAGGAACTGCTTTTTATTTTTATCTGGAGGTAGGTAAGGTTACGCTCCGATTACACAGTGGGGGCTATAAATATAATCAGGTTGCTGTAAATTCGAGGGGCGCATACGTTTAGTTTTTATTTCGGAAAACCATGCCAAATAATAAGTTCGTCCTTAAAGGCTTTTGTTTCCGAAGAAAATTACCAAACAATTTTGTGTTTATGTTGAAAATGCCCTCAAAAGTGGGCGTGTCTAAATACGTTGAGCGGCCAAAATATACAGAAAGACACTACCTATGGGCTAGGGGGTTTTTGTTAGCTTTTGTCAAGAATCCACTGCAGGAAAACAAAGTTTTTGTGAAACTTCTTAAAAAGTGGGCGTGGCAAAAATATTGCTAGAAGAAACATTGTCTAACTTAAGTGAAGAGCGCAACCTTCAATTTTATTGATAAAGGGGTATTTTTCGCATATTTGCAGATTAGGAAAATCGTCAGACAGTAAAAGACCGTTTTAATGACCTGTGTATTACCGCAGCTGCAGCCTAGACGGCTAGACCGATTTACGTCAATTTTCGTTTCTGAATAGTTTAGATTTGCATCCCTATCAAGATCTAAGAATTTTCAGTTTTCGCTCTGAAATAAATCCCACTTCCCATATAACAATTGTAATACAAAAAAAAAAAAAAAAAATAGGTGACGCAACAGGTCCGTAGGGACCCTAGGCCTAGCTTCGTTTTGTCTGACTTTTACATTTTCGGGACGAATGGTATAGGTATAAAGGAGCACGTTTGAGCGATCCAGTCATGCTCATTCTTTTTGTAATTCTCTCGAGCGCCTATACATGATAGCTGCCCCTGAGTCGTCTGACAGCTTTTATGCCTATATAAGTCTAAGGTCAGTTCTACTTAAATATTTTATGGACTACTTTTTCGATGTCATAAACTGTCACATAAGATTTTAAGTGGAACTTAAATCCCTATGAGTAGTATCAGCAAACGGGCTTTAACAAGTTCAGCAAGTTTTTAATCCGCAGATGGGAGAAATGAAATTTCGAGGTACGTTTGCACATTTAACGCTAAAAAACGCCTGAGATACATCTGTTCTTAAATGGAGTCTTAGGGAGCTTCCACATCGGATAGAACAAAACTCCTTATTTTTTATTAACTTGCTTTGTGTTTCCTTATTCAGTTTGTGGGCGCGTATTTAAATATGTGTACTTAAATTTCAGAAACACAGAAAAACTGTTTTCATTTTCTAAGGCGTTTTGTTCCGTACAGTGTGGAAGCAGCCTTAGTCTTCCGTAAATATTCCCCCATAAGGCAAGTTCAAAAATTCGCTTGTGCTGTAGAGAAACAGCTTGAGAAAATTAATATTCTCACGGTTGTCAAGTGCACTGCATTTTGTGGAAGGAATTCGTTAAGTTCTACTATAAAAGATGCGAGGTTCTTGCTAGGAATACAAGGACAAATGTTTTCAATTATTATTATTCGAACTGCTCGTCCCTGAACCAGTCCCAGTTCTAAACCCCATAACTTCCATCATCTGTGGGAAGTATTCATTTTTCATATTTTACTTCCGAGGACTTTCCCCCCCCCCCCCACCAGTCCTTAAGCTAAACAATCGTTCATCTTTTATGTAAGGGCATTTTTTGTCACGTTTCTAATTATTTCAACTCAAGTCTAGTTTAATTGTTAACTCCTTGAAATAAATGGTGGCTCTTTCACGCAGGTGGGGTCATTATTTTGGTAACCATGTGAACTAATCCTCTCAACCCAACTGCCAACGAAACTCGTCTATTTTTGGTATACACCTGTTCATAAACTGTCTGCACATCACAATTCACAACGTGCATATTCGACGATGCCCCGTCCTAAGCCTAATTAAATTTGAATGGTCCACTGCTTTGCATCTCTAGTCTCACTGAATATTTCCACAAAATTCCATTGCGTTTATTCTATCTCGAGTTTTGCAAACCGATTTTTGGCAAAAAGTGGTGGTCCAGAGGTTTTAGTTGAGCTAATTGGATCACGGTCGGCTTGCGTGTCTGTATAGGTTGAAGCCCTCAATTAACAAAATGACCCCAGCGTCGAAAATTGTAAATCTAATTTCAATTTATCCGTTTTCTATTTTTGTTTTTTAATCACCATGGATACACCCGGATGGCAGTACCCCTGATGATGGCATACGTGACTCGATATATCTACGGTACGGACAAACTGCGACCCAATGCCTTCGAAGTACGTGGCCTGAATGGCGTTTCGACGGGCATCATACACTGTGATGATCTAGCAATTTTGAGTCAATGGCTGAAACTAATAACGGACAATGTGGTCGGACTAACACATTTACAGGTGAGTGCGTGTGCAAATTCATAAACTCAAATGTAAAATCGGGCGGCCATTAAAGGTCATTTTATACGGGGTTAGGGGTACATGAATAATCCCCCAGCAGAGAGGGATTACAGGTTTTGGTGAAAAGTTCGAAAGCTAACATTCGGTCATCGTCGTTTCATAAACCGAAAAAAAAAATGAGGTTTGCAAGGGATTTTTATCCTAGAGAAAGTCCCTCCTCGTCCGGAAGAATTGTTGTAGTCGTATCGTTGTCGTTGTTCTTGTCCATGTCTGTGAAGTGGGCCCCGCACTCCGTGTTGACGGAACAAATGTTTCCGGTGGATATGGGATGTGAAAGGATTATGTTGCTGTGGGGATGGCGGGTTTTTATTTGGCTGCGGCAAAGGATACAAACATCCGGACTGCATCAATCAGTGGGAGACTTTAAGGAACTGTTACAGCTGCGAATACGGATAGAACTAAGCTTTAAGAATATGCATCAAGCACGATAGAATGTAAATAACCAGAGGACATTAGGGGATTGTTTTGCGAATTATTTTCAGAGTGTCGTGTGGTTTCATGTGAGGAAGGACTTTTGTTTCATTGTGTGTGCTGCTGGATATATACGTGCGGGTATATTTATTAAAATGGTTTCATTTCTACTTTTCATTTTGGCAAATGAATCAAAGTGAACTATACAGTTTTGCTGAGTATAAGCCTCTTAGACTAATTGGGACTGCAGTTTAGAGTGCATCTGGGACTCAACCAACAAGTTAAGCATAATGATACATGTATACTCACTCAGTCAGTGGTATCAAGCAACCGAAATAAATACTGAGCACAATTTCTTTACCTCTGCAGCAGGAGGTCACTGTTTTCAGGCAGATTTTAGTCTTTAAAAACATCTTCAGTGATAAAGATCCAGATGAAGTGAAATCTCAAGTCTAAAATCAGGTGTAAGTGAAGTGCCCCCCGTTTAGGCACCTAGAAGATCATTTCTGGCACAAATTGTTGTATATCATATGTATGAAGATGTACATACTAAATTTCGACAAAGAGGATAGGCCGAATATTATTGGTAACTTTTGGTTGTGAGAAGTCCCCGAAAAAGAAAGAGATGCCTTAAAAGCAGGTGTAATGCTTTTATGGCATAAATAAAAATATTTTATTGCTGCAAAAGATAGTAGCCCCTTCCTTTATTAAAAAAAAATTAAAGATCCAAGAAGGTTCAAGATTTTTCCAGTGATAACTACTCTGATTGTGATACCGTGATCACAGATATTCAGTTTCCAGATCATGAAGACACGACTTTTCCCACTGAAAGACTTATTAACAAAGTGTACTTGAACCAGAAAAACTTCAGAGAATTTAAGGCCCACGTTGGTGGTGAGCTATCTAACCTCTGCATTTAGGATGTGCCCTTGTAGTGGTCATCTGAGGTTCACTTATTCCAGGAGTTCTTCTACTCACGGGCACCTAGGAAACTACGATCTGAATAAAAATTAAAGATCAAAATCTGCATCGGAAGTATACCCTAAATTTAAACTTAGGTGTGTGACTCTAAAAATGTTGAAGCTAACCCATCAAACCGTTTAAGCTGTAGTCGATAAAATTAGTGAACGGATGGACAAGACTGACAGTTTTCTATCTATCGTAGTGTCATTTCTTAATAAAACCATAGTACTCATAGGTTTCCGACCCGCTACAAAAAAAGAGCCTACCGAAGATTCACTTTTATATATTTTATATTATTTTGAGATAGTTGGGGACTTTTTTTTAATCTCTGCTGTAAATGCTTAAATCAACATTTGAGCACAAATTAAACGAAAGCTATTAGTCTAACTTAGATTATACAATTGGAGGCAGTTTGACGAAGACCGCGCTAATTCGACAGATATATTTGTTGAGGTCCACTGATCTCAGAAACCATTTCAATCAGAATAATGACAACTAGCTATGTACTTCGCCTGTGGACAATACTTGTCCCAAATTTGTATTGCCTTAGTTTTCACTGCCCCGACAGCTCTACTTATACTTTTTTCTTGTGGATCCTCTGTCATATATTTTGCCTACATGGCATCGTCCGGTTTCCTGCAATATACCGTAGCTCTGACTCAGTCTTAACTGTCCACCAGATCGTCTCCCATGTTAGGTTGACGACTTCGACTTCCTTTCATGTTCTACCATATCAAACTGTCGCCTTTTCGATATATTTTTACCCGACCTACAGCCTGTGACTTTGATTTCCCAAGTGTTGCACCCGATCACAGAATCGATTCGACATTGACCCTGAAGGTGAAAAACTCACTCCTCCCTGAAACATCAGCTGCTTCCACTCAGCGAAAGGTCTTTTTTAAATAGCTGGCCCTTCAGGGATTTTCCGTCGATTTTATTCCTGTGTCCTCTTCGGATGTATGGAGTTTTTAAACTGCTTCTGTAAAAAATAAGATTGCTGATCTTGCGCCATCAGCTCCACGCCTTAGCCCCATAAGAAACATGTGTTAACCATTCAAGCAGGGTTGTCTGAATTTGGTTGGCTATAAGCGACCAAATCTTATACAAATGTAACCCAAAATCGTTGCCCAGAAAGAAGCCCAAAAATCGCTAAAGGTATCTCACTTATGCGCGCCACGAATTTTGTTTGACTTACGTCTTCTGCAATTTGGGACGTTCGGATACCTAGTTTATGTAAAACGTCAACTAGATTCGTCGTGACTAGGAATCCGAACGCGTTAACTTAGCAACTTGAATTGTTTTTGTATTCTCGTGGTTAGCGTTACCTTTGTTTGATTTTGGCCTTTATTATTCGGAAAAGACCCCTCATAATTTTTTCAGAAATTGTTATTTTCAAATAAGTACATTTAAAATGTAACACGGTTGCCTATCACAACACTATTACACTGTTATGCGAACTATTGTTTATTAAATATCGTGCGAAAATGGCACCTTTTTCTCTTATCGGCCCTTTTTTCAACTCTTCAGAATTCTGCCACGGTCACTCTGTTTATTTTAAATCTGACTCTTCGAAATGTCAACTGAGTATGCAGGCAGGTTTTTCTTGACTAGATTTGTCGGCTTCCCCTCCATAAACGTCAACTGCAAAAACTAATCACGTGACCACTCTGGACCAATCAAAACTGAAATACATCTTGTCAGACAGCTGTCAGATTTACTAAACTATGAATCCGAACGTCCCCATTGTCTTTTGTGGCTTCTGTCAAAACAAAAGGCCTGTAAAATAAATTGGCGTGCGTGCAAGTTGGGCCACTATAGGTTTGTTTGACGTGGCTACCATTAGTGCCCACACTGAGAAATTTCAGCTAATGTACACGATTGTTAAAAACCCTACACATACACAACCCTGAAAATTCGGCTACTACCTCTATCGAACGCAAAATGTTTCCTTGAAGACTCTCAGTTTTTGAAATTGGAAAATATTTATCTTTTGGTGATGAAAGTATGAAGAAGTGAACACTCCGTTTATTGTTAAAAATGAGTGCACTCAATTCTGATCTTGTGCTTTCCGTAATGCAAAAAGTTGATAAAAGGCTTTTTTAATATAGATAATGCGTTTGAAAATTTATTTAGCTCTGATTGCAGCTTTTTCCCGCTCCATTTTAGTTGTTTTCAAACAGTTCACTTTTGAATATCAAATTTATTGTATTTACCTTTATCACCATCTAAACAAATGAATGACAGCAAGCGAAACGACAAAGAAACTCAGCACCGAATTCTTGCACCGAAAAATTAACTGGTGTCAGCCGGTCAGCTTAGGGCTAAACTAGGGTGCCCTAGAAGTCATGTCGAATACAGATTTTCAGTGCCAGACCGAGTTCAGTGCTGTATTAAACCCAATGCGCACTGTTGCGCACCAGGGCTCACGTCGAACAAACCTACTGTTCGACGTCACTTCTCACTTGGTTGCAAGAGTGCTGCCAAGTTTTGAAAGTGCGGGTTTGTTCGAAAATATTTTTTTTTTTTTAGTTTTGTGAAGGAATAAAACAAAATTAACAAAAATTTAGAACATAGCCCAAAATTGAGTTTGGCGCTTATGGAAGAAATTTCTGTCGTTTTTTAAGAAAAAAAAAAAATAGCTAAAAATACGAAAAGCGTCCAATATGGCAACACTGCATTCAAGTCCCTCTTTTATACGTTGTCATAGGTACTTCAATGAAATCGACACCTATCTTCAACAGGGTCTTCAATTTGAACTATAAACGTATCGGGGACTGAATGTACGGAACATAAAACCCCAATCGGTTTGAGCTCATATAGCATATATAGCTAGTCCCCACCACCCCCCTCTTCACTTCAACCATACAAAAACAACTTGAACTCATTTAAATCGCATAATCCACTTGGAAACAGGAAATAGTATAAATCACACCACCCAGATAGTAAAATGCAAAATTTTATTCGCGATGTATGTTCAGAAACCACATCCGGCATATTTATAACATCCGCACAGTTATTTACACAAAAATGTTATCACAAACGGTGCGGTAGGTACTTGTGCAATGTGCTTATTTTTCAATCCCCCTCGAGGCAGGCAATTAATTGAAATCTATTTGCGTAGAAAACAAAAACCAATCGGGACCGCATCTACTCGCGAGATTACAATCAAAAAAATCATAGACATTTCGATTTGTATACAAATACAAATTTAAACATGAACCCGCCCCAATGCCCTCTTAAGTACTAACTGGGTGTGTTTGAGGGAAGAAAAAAAAAATGAAAAAAGCCAAAAAAGTTGTTCACCATAATACCAATAATAACAATCAACTTTATAACCTCCGGAACGAACTCTACTTTACTGTCGCCGCCCAGCCTCCGTCACATCCCTGTACAGGAATATGTTTAACCAATTTTTTACCATTTTCCCATTTCAGATGAAGCTGTACAATCGAAACTTTGCCGTTGGCGAACGAATCGAATACATGGGCTGGGTGAACGAGGGAGTCATCAACAACAACATCTCGTGGCAGAGCTACAAGCCCAGATTCCTGGTGCTCAAAGGCACCGAGGTTATGCTCTTCGAAGCCCCGCCGGTATGTATAACACTGGGAACTTTTGATTATTGATTGGGTGCCGAAGGAGGGCGGCTTGCCTGTGTCTCTTGAAGTCTTTACTTTTTAGTCCACAGCCCTCCCGGACTTGCAGTATTTACATTTTTCATCCTTTTTTGAGGGCTTTCCCACGGTTTATGTGTAGTGTTTGTTGTCTTGTTGTCGACGCGAATTTTCAGTTCCCTCTCCTTTATATGCGGGGGCTTCAATGTTTGCATTGAATTTGAAAAGTGGTCGTGCGTCTGTGAATAACCCCCTCCTTGTTGTTTGGGGGTGTCTCGGTGTCGGCTCTTGCGGGGGGAACGTGCTGCTGCTGCTGCTACTACTGATGATGGCGATGATGATGAAAATGTAGGTCATGAGCTGGGGTACTGAATTTTCTGGGTGACTATAGACCGACCGAACATACGAAGGATTTGTAAATGGGAACAAGGACTAACAAAAAAAAAAAAATCTCGTTGCCGGATATTTTGAAGAGGCATCGACAGTTTGTTCTCGGAATTATGTTCAACGAGTGTGTATGTGCGAATGGGTGTATGCCGTGGACGGAGTGCGGAGTGTGGACACACGAGTCCAATTTATCAAAACGAACACGCGTTGTTTTGCAAGTGGAACAGAATTGAGGATGCCCGATAAAATCGAGTGCTTATAAAAGCATCCGACTGTGTATAGAGTGTATGTGTATATGCGGCAAGTATCTGGTTTATGGTGACGTGTTACACTTCCTGCTCGGGAGGGGTTGTTTGTTACGTGGGGGGAGGTTGCAAATTAATTGAAAGGATATTTTCTCCCGATGGATTTGGGAGATTTAAAAGTGACAAAAGTGTGTCAGTAAGAATAATTGGGTTCAGTCATGTCCCAGATTTGTCTACGTGGTAAATTACACATCCATTTTTAGAGCAGCCTTTTGAAGGGTGAACATAAAAGTTTGGGTTAAGTACACGTATAGTTGCTTTCGGCTGACATGGTAGAAAAGTTTATAGTAATCCACTTTGAATCTGTCCTAACGCAGGGGTTCGTAGAGTAACAGATAAACCGTCAGTGCGGAGCTTTGCTTTAGGTTTAATGACATCTTGTCACAAGCCACAGATTTAGGATCAACCCGTAAACAATAATCCAAACTATCAGCATCATAAAAGGGATGATTCGTGAATGAAAAATGAGTTTAAGCACTAGGGCTATTTGAAACATTCACCCATGTAAAACCACAACATCTACAGAAGACGTTCAGAGGAACTTTATTAAATTCGTCCTCAAAATACGACATACCTATGTGCCCTATGACATCCGCAAGTTTGTAACTCTTTCAAGACTCCTCTGGCTGCAAGAGAATTGAATTTTGGAACTCACTTTCTGAATCCTGAGGCGTAGTTCAAAGAATTGCAACTGGCAACGGTTTCAGTGGATAACAAGCATCTTGAAGGGTAAGGGGTTTGCCATTCCCGAGAAAAATTTGTTAAAGTCCTGCAGATTTGACCACCAGTGACTCTAAATTCAGTAACGCATCATGATGCTTTGCAAACTGTTCATTAATGTCAACTATTGGCAGCACTTTCAATGTCAAGTGTTCCTTATTGCAAAGTTGGTCAAATTGATGTGAAAACTTAACGAAAAAGAACATCACAGAAATACCTGATGCGCTGTTTATTCGCCCGCAGAAAAGTGAGAAAAATGTCGGAAGAGAAAGAAAAGTAAGTAAATACAAATTTTTATCGATAGATGCATATGCTTTTGACAGACAAATTTATAAATTTTTGATGAATTCGTGATTTTAATTTTTCTCACAAACAATGCGTTCTAAAACTTAAATGTCATATTCAATCAGCAACGCATTAGCTAAAACTGTCGCATCAGCATCGAAAATAAGCTATGATGCCGAATCACTGCATTTGACGTTTTTAAATTTACACGGGCAAACGGTCACACGAATGGATCTCCTAACATAACTCGAAGAAATGATCGCTCTGTCATCGGAGTCTCCTTCAGTCATAATTGATCATATTTTCTTCGACGAGCTTTGGATGAGGAGATGCAAGGACGAACGTCAAAATCTGCTGGGATGCAAATGCGAGTCTTTGAGTCTAATACCCTATTTACACCGCACCTTAAACATCGTTTTCATCGAAAACTCTACGATGCATTCACGCCGAACATTTTGTTTGCGTTTGACGTTTTAATCAGCTGTGAGACACTAGTTGTGCAACTTCTGTGTAAACAAAAAATTTCGATCGCATTAATTAACAAATAAAATTAGTTCAGAGCATTTGAAAATAATCGGCCCTAGCGAGGTATCCGACGGAACGGGAAATTCTCCGATTTGATACGATTCGGAGGATATTTGCTGCGAGGTATTCTTCGGAACAACTGTTCGGAGAATTGTTCCGACATTTTGTAACGCATATCGGCGAATTACGTTGAAGTGCGAAGAAGTGCATTTTTTTGGAAAATTTTTGACAGCTAGGTTCCGAAATCCTCCGACAGAAATTGGTTGCGGAATTTGTTTACGATTTGGAGTGTGGTGCGCCATCGCAAATGTTTATTTATCTTCCGAAGTGGGACATCTCGAATGTAATTTGAACCTTAGACGGAGTAGGTATGCGTTGCGGAGAATTCTCGGTTCCGACGGATACATCGCTGGGGCGGAATATTAGCCCATCAATTAAATGTGGAAAATGATTTTAAATTGAAAGTTGTGGCATTTGTTCGGTCAGCTTTTCTGACCGAACAAATGCATTTGCTGATTATTGCAAAAGGTGTGTTTGTTTCAACAACTCAAAGAATGGAAGTTGTGGAAAACGACTTTAAACGACTCGTTTTGAAAATACGTTGTTAATTGGGTATAACCCAGAGGGAAAACACAGTAGAGGACAACCTCGCCGGAGTATAGAAGGCGACCGCACAACCTACTTTGAGTACCTATTCAACTAGAGGCAGCTAGCTAAGTACCTGTTTAACTAGATAAGCTTGTTAGTTGAAGCCTTGGTTCACGCCGAACTGTAGAGCCTCCTAAGTTTTAGATATATAATTCCCTCACTCACTTATGTGGTAACCAACTTCCTTCCTTTAAGATGGCGGGATGGTCAAGATAGCAAATCTGGTACGATAGCTAACTTTTTGATCGAGCTATTTCCAAGACTGATATTCGGCTGATCTAGTATGAAACTTGCAAGTTCTTGGTACCTCATCGAACCGCCTTTAAAAAACACAGTTTCCTTCTTATTTCATTCCATTCCATTTATTTATTCTTCGATTTCTGTTGATCCTCTTCCACTCTCCCGATGAGCTCTTTGAATTCATGCCGCACTACTAGTACCTACTAGTAGACAAATCAAGCGTCTTCATTTCAAAAACGTCTCTAACAGAGGCAAAGCCTTCAGAAACCTAGGACCTATATAACACAACGTAACAAGTTCTCGTACAAGTGCTTTTCACAACTGTAACACATATTTCTACAGCCTAGAGCTTCAAGTTCAGTACCTACTGATTTGACTAATAGACAAATTCAACAGACATCTTCGAACGACTTACAGACGTGTCGCTTTGTCTTATAGGTCCTTTCGACAATTTGCTCTCATAATTCATTGTTACGTCAAAAGTTCGAGTATGGCTATACCCCTTTCAGAGAATATTGTCTGCCCTTCCCAGGGATTGAACCGTGCACGTCGCGCTCTACTACGAGCAACAGGTCCCTACATATTTAAGAAAAATAGAACAGAGAGAACGATTTGTAAAACATCACCCGGCAAGTGGCACCATCTTCCAAAAATGATGAAAAAAAAAGATCGAAAATGTCTTGTCTTGTCGAAAAGAGCCCGCAAAGCAATCATTTAAAAGCCGATAGGATAAGATCGTCAAAACCAACAATCAAAGCAAGCGTCAGACCATAACTATTTGTTTCACTATACTGTTATATAAAATGGCACCGCAGCTTAATCTTCCAAGCCACTAGCCACTGGCAATAAATTGACCTACATCCTCCCTTCAAATCGACAGACTTATTCGTGCTGCCGTACAACACGCGGCGTGTCTAAATCTGAATCAAATGATGCTCAAGTACATAGAGTATATATACACTTACTCACGAGATTTATTTATTGATATCTCATGGCATAATTATCGCAGACATGTTGATCTGGCAAACAGCATACTGGCACATAATTCACAGGCGCCACGTTCTCCTGGCGCCACATCGGCATCGTCCTGTTGACCTCCCTACCTCATTGCGAGCCAGCCAATCTCTAATCCAAGATGACATAAATATTATGTGTAGGCGCGTCCTGGAATTGACGGTGCTGTATACACCTACCTACAGTGTGTGTGGACAATTTGCTTCATCAACAAGGCCATGTCGTTCCCTCTTCGCGCACAGGGAGTATCATTCACCTTTATCCCTTGGCACTAGAGGAGTTGTTTTTCGAAAGGATGTAAGAGTGTGTATGACGGCGGGTCGATAATTATGTTGTTGCTATTAGTGGGATAATGATGTAGGCTAAGCGCTTTCTCTGTTCTCTATAATTTGTGCACGTATCACATCATATGGCGCTAATAGCTTCTACAGGGAATGCATGGGCGATGAGTTATTGGTGAAAGGGGGAAAAAAAACTTGAATGTAATTCCTTCGCCGCATTGTTATCCTTTCACCCGTCTGACTCTCACTCCGACTTGAGCTCCATGCGGCTTTTTTTCACCTTTTTCCGTATCCATGTCCGTTGCAGTGGCGATAAACTATACCCGCCAAGGACATAACTTCGTTTTGGATGGCAAAAAGTTATACCCCACACATACACACATGAGCAAGGAACTAATAAATTAAACCGCGTCTCACACGCACACGAATTAATAGCCAATTGCATGCGAAATTTATGGACAAAAATAGTCGTTTAAAATAATTACCTCGGCCATTAGGAGAATGGTCGCCTTCGCAATCAGTTTAATAGTGGCTGGCCGTTCACATGAAAGGATAATTTCATGTGTTTGCCCTTTGAATGGTAAGCATACCTTAATTGGGATTGATTACCTACTGTTGTGCGGATTTGTCGAATGTCCTTTGATTCTCAAAGCGATAACCCTAATGACCCCAATTCGTTCCAATTGCTCTGAAAGCTTCGATTGTCCGACTTTATTTGTCGCGCTTATATAGTGGATAAGCGAACTGTTGATTCTACTGGACATGTCGAAATATCCTTTTTGTTATTGTTCGTCTATTTATACTCACTTTGGATTGTGTAAAATTGACTCTGTGAGCACTTTTCAAGATACTGCGTCTTCCGAATGATTGCACATGTGAGAGGGGACGAAGATAAATGCTGGATTACGGGTCAAGTGTCAGCAGATAATCGATGACTGGTGAACTTCGATTAGCTGGCGAAAGAAGGTCCATAGAAATTGCACTTTGGGTTTCGCACAAGAAATACAATTGAAATGTCCACATACTTCAGGGTTTCACAGAATGCATTACACATTGAAGGCGAGGTGCCCGGAAAATATTGACCCACTATTGAATTTCAATAGAATATTTCGAACGAGAGCAACTGGGAAAGGGTAGTCCTTGTCAAGTTAAAATACATTTTAAAGCTATCATTGAATAAAAGTGTAGATCTGCCAAAGCAAAGCGGAATAGCTCCCGAAAAGAACTGCGTACTTATACCTACTTGGGCCCAGAGTGGTAGTAGAACGCTAAAATGTGTGATTCCATTCTTTAAATTCGCATATCCACTGATTTCTGATATGTGATTTAAATTTTTTGAATGTTCACCTCCAAAGATTGCACTTTCCAATCAATTGGAATCAATAAATTCAGTCAAATAATTGGAATACAGTCATTTGCAAACATTTCAATTATTTTTCAGCCATTTCCAATCACTTGCAATAGTTTTTAATTTTTCTCAATCATTTATTTACAAATCATTTGGATACATTTTTAATTGTTTGTTTTCACTCCAATTTTCCAATAACTTTCTAAATCATTTATGTTGCTTCTAATCACGTTTGATCCTTTTTATTTTCTTCTTCTTCATTTTTAATTTGTTGCATTCTTTTTGAACAACTTTCAATCGTTTTCAGTAAAATTTGCAATCATTCTTGCACATATTTCCTGCCATTTCCAATCATTTGCATTGTTTTTTTACTCATTTCCAATCATTTTTTCTAATTTTTTCTCAATCATTTTAAAAAACCGTTTGGATATATTATTCACTATGATTTCAATTGTTTTCAGTAAATATTGCAACTACTTTCTGCTATTTTCAATCATTTGCATTATTTTTCAGCCATTTCCAATCATTTTTTTTATTTTTCTCAATTATTAAAAAAAAAAAAAATTGTTGGATAGGTATATTTTTCACTACAATTTCAATAGTTTTCATTAAAATTGCAATCAATATTGCAACTACTTCCTGTCAGTTCCAATCATTAGAATTATTTTTTAGTCATTTCCAATCACTTTTTGTTTTTAATTTTTCTCAATCGTTTTAAAAACCTTTTAAATATATTTTTAGTTGTTTCCAATTATTTCAAAAAGTTTACAAAATTTTTCAATAACTTTCTTATTCATTTGCGTTACTTCTTATTAAATCTTATTTTTCATTTTCTTCTTATCATGTTCAACCATTTTTAATCATTTGCGTTCTGTTTCAACGATTTTTAAAAGCATTTAAATTGTTTGCAGTAAAATTTTCAATCATTCATGCACCTATTTCCACCACTTCCAATCATTTGGCTTTCAAGTCAAAATGCAATCATCATTTACAGCCGAAAAATCTATTTCGACACTAGTATTGGTCTCATTAGGTCCAATGTTCATATTTATAACATCCTGAAGCTTACTGTTTGCAGATGTTTGAAGTTTATTTAATGAAGTACAATAAATCCAAGTGATTGGAAACACATGCAAATGGTTTAAAATGAAAAATGAAAGATTGAAAATGAAAATGAAAATGATTGGAAATGACTAGAACAGAATGTGTGTGATTCTAGTTGATTGAAATTGGTAAAGAATGAATGCAAATGATTGCATATGACTACAAACATATAAAATTTGATCAAAGAGTTCAATGTGCTAGATGATTGCAGTCCAAGAGCAAAAATGACTAAGTACTTAAACTTTTCATAAGGATTCGGTTTTTGGTTTAAAGTAACGACTGACATTGCAGAGCTTTGTGGGATTCAAATTTTGTATCACTTCATATTTTCGAATTCAATTGGCATGTTAGAATATCTGTTGATTTAAAATTATGTCATCATCATTTAGTATACTTTTTTAAATGTTTTCTATTGGTTTTTACCCGACTGGACCCAGAAGGGTTTCTAGTTAAAGTCGGTCGGGTTTTTTAGTTTTTTTAATTAACTTTTTCATGACTTAGGAATACTTAGATGTTTCTTATCTACTAAGGGCTTGATTGTGCCTATTACTACTATGGGTAGAGAGCATTTTTGAATACCACTTCCTTCAACATCTATTTTCTGTTAAGTGAAGCTCAGTTTCCCGATGGAAAGGAGAATCAGCGGTGGATCTACTCAAAACCATTTTCGTCATTTTCTTAATTCGATAAGCCGCCTTTGAGTTATGACTCTATAATTGTACTTGAAAATCTCTTGACTGCTAACAATATTTTCTTTTTTTTTATATGAACCAGTGCTACCTCTGAAAATTTTCAGAAGGAATCCAAAAAAAGAGTCTTGGATGAAAAAAGGAGTCCCAATCCAATCTTAATATTTTCTCTTATTTTTTTTTTCTGTTATTTATTAGCGATCCAAATTCAGGTAAAAACAAATTATTTTGAATTCAACTAACAATTGAGAACTATAGCAAAAACGTCCTATATTTTTAAAAGAAGTCAGAATTCACTGATTTTCCAAAATATAAGTCCAGCCACTCAAAAATGAGTCAAAAAGACTCTAAAGCGTCCCGGAGGTAACACTTATACATATAAATAACCCAACATTTATCTCAAACACTTTAAAGTACCTACCTACATCCATCCTCCCACATACAAGTGTGTACTTAACATTTGTTTATGCTTCAACACGATCTACCAATGTCAATTAATTTAAAGAGTACTCCTCTTACTTCATTTCCCTAATTAACCAAATAATAATCACTCTTTTGACGCCTAACTTCCCAAACCTAATTGCGGTTTTAAATTCGCCCCCAAAATGCCATACAACACGCGTATATACGTCGGCGTCGATCCCAACCCAACACATTAGTCCCCTTCGGGTTTCATTTCCATCTGATAAACTGTCTCTTTTTAATGGAACTGAACTATATCAATCTATTTTAAAAGGAGAACCCCTCAAAGGAAGCGAATTGATTCACGAGGCAGCATCAGATAGACAAGTATCGTCATCAGAGTACCAGAAACATCCGCACATCTTCACGCGCGCTTCTTCGGCATTGTCCTCCTGTCGCACTGTTTGATTGATATGCGAACCCCCCTTGACGTCGCGCTGCTGTTATCCTTCATCAATTAATTCTGCCGCTGTAAATTCCGAGAAAGTGGAAACAAGAAACCAACAACGAACCACCCCATCAACCGCCTCTTCCTATCGATTTTCTTTTGTCGTAGAAAATTGTTTTTTTGTTCTCTCTCTTCTGGTTTTCTTCCTGATTTCATTTACATGTTTGCATGCTTGTGGTTTGTGTGGTGACATCAGTCAGATATCACTCGTTGGCTTTACCGAAATTTCATTAAAAATATAAATCTCAAGAACTTCCTTCTGGCTCTTACCAGTCCAATGAATCCTCTTGGGAATGAACAAGGAAAACCGTCTTAAACCTAGAATTGGTGAATCGTCATGGTGTAGCCTTTCATAGCACAACTTTAGACAAACTAGGCCTACTCGTGGGTACTTGCTTTGCCTATCTTTTGATTTCCCCCCGCCACATGGCAGAGTTATGTTATAAGGTAATGAAACTTTCGAGCAGTTTGTGGACAAAGTTTCAAAAGACAAAAGAACGGACGCATAGCAACGTCCTCATTCTATTAAAGCAAAACGAGCGCTTCCCTTCCCGCCGAAAGTCAAACATGAGTTTCACTTAATTTAAGCGAACGTTTTAGTGTCCTTAATATCATTCGCTAAATTTACTTTTGCACTTCTTTTGCAGCTAAATGTCGCCGGACTATCGAAAGCACTTGTCATCTACAAAGTTTACCAAACGATGTTTCGTGTTGTCAAAGAGTCCGAAACTGTGGATAGCCGTCAGCACTGTTTCCTGCTACAGAGCTCAGGACATGAGCCCCGATATTTGAGCGTAGAGACACGACAAGAGTTGTTGCGAATCGAAAACAGTTGGAATGCGGCAATCGTAACGAGCGTCATAAAACTTGGGGTAAGTGTGCACTCATTTACAGTCGCTTTAGTTTCATAAATCTGGTCATATCCGTCAAGGTGAAAGATATGTTAATGGCCTGCTTTGGGTTTATTACTGAGAATAATTTAATTTCATTATTTTTACGGTTATTGTGGTTAGAGAGACAATTTAAGATTTTATGCAAAATGAGGCAGTGGAGAGTTTTTTCCATAAATTGGGCGCGATGTTTGCAGTACCTAAGGGCGCTTCCACACCGGATGGAACAAAACGCATTAGACAAACAAAACTGGTTTTCTGTATGTTTCGGAAATTTAAATGCACATATAAAAAATGACTAATCTTTCTGTGCTACCATTTACCCGGGAGTTTTATATAATTGTGTTCAAGCGCGACTAAAATTTGCCGATTTTCTCAGTTATGTTGGTCTTTTTGTACACTCACTTTAAGGGAGATCTTTTGGTATTGGATTCAAGCCATTTGACAGCTTAAATAATTTTCATTAAATAATGCATTTTTTAGCTTAATTCTGCACGCCAAGTTGGTCTCCAAAGTCTGTAAAAAAAAAATCGTCAAATATTCATTGAAACAAAAACCCTTTTTCATATAAGATGATCCTTACATGTTCCTAGCAGAAAAAAAACCCTCAACCAGAAGGAAAATGACCTCTAAAAGAGCTCACCTTGATGTCACCCAATCGCCTGACTCACCTGTGAAATGTTCACCAACATGCATTTGAGTTGCTGAGACACGTTCATTGAATGGCGCCCAACGTGGAGACTCAGGTTCAGTAAATAATTCATCTCGCATAAAGCAGGTAGCTTCTTTGCCTATTTCGCAACTGTATCTCCTTTCTAATCCGTATGCCGTGCGTTTACTAAAAGCGACCAACTTCACCCAGCTGCCTTCCCGCATGATCAATAATTCATCACAATTAGTATGTGTATGTAAATTTAGTCATCATGGAGTTTTCTCTTGTGTTTTGTTATTCGGGAAAGTTAATACCTACAAGGGTAAATTATTGCTCCCTTAATAAAAGAACTCACGCCCCTATATTATATACACCCAGGGGAAAAGCACACAAAAAATGCACCCCATCCACCGTCACGATACCTAAACTTTGCTCTTAGGCCAGTGTGCTGATGACCAGTCACACGGGTGACCTTCCCAAAAGTAGTCATAAAAGTCCCTCCATTCGCCTTATCCGTAAATCACCTCCACTCTTTTTCCAGCTGGGGATAGAAAGAAAAAACTCCAACCGACAAAACACTGAAAGGAAATCATAAACAGTTCACCCATGGCGATGAACAAGGAACATTGACTCAAGTGGACAATGGAGCCAGGCAACTCAGTGTGCTGTCCTAATAAAAGTTGGTTTTGTCATAAATAATTTTCACCATATAATGGATGCGTTCTTGGTCGGATTAGAATAAAAGGTATCCTGTAGGATAAATTCGTCCTATTGTATTTGTATATGCAGCCGAGTGCGTAAAAAAAATTTAAGGCACTCCTTCTTTTGCAACCCACTTCCAAGGGTACTAAAATATTATCCCTGGCTAACATCGAAAGGGATAATTGTCTTTTATCACTTAGGACCGGCAGGGCGTAGCGGGAATTTACGACGGAATAAGGTAAACTCGAATTTATGATGCACGTGTTGCTGGCTCTAGGTAGATAAATAAGTGGTCTGGTTTATGAAAAATAAAAAGAGATTTCAGCTGGAAGATCTTTAAAGAAATTTCCAATTTAAAAATCCAATTATCCTTCCATTTACATTGCATGGACTGTTCTCGAAATCCATAGAAATCCATATCCTTTTTATATTTTTAAAAGCATCCTACTAAGCCTTTTCAAAACCATTCAGTTTTGAAACACTCTTGACATTTCGCATTTGCCTAAGTTTATCCACAAAGGAGCGCTCACCGACCCATTGAACATGTGCATGGATAAAATGGATAAAAAGTAAATCAATCGATAAATGGGAACGGGAACCGACAACGTTCCCTTTTCAGGCTATCCACATTATTCGTCAGCAACAATCTGCAATATTTCCGTATTTTCCTGTCCTTTTTCAACCGTATACTACTACTTTGTCGTTGGGTTTTTTACAGGACTCACAGTTCACAAACACCCACATTGAACAGTTCTTTGTGTTTTTAGCCATAACCATTCTCGAATTTTTTTTCTTCCTTTTACAGCGGAAAACCTTTGCAGTATCACATCACGGCAAGAGCGGCGGCTTAACACTTGACTGGCAATCAGGATTCTCATTAGCCGAGGGCGCGGATTCGTCAATAGTTTGGCAGTATAAATTCTCGCAATTACGCGGCTCTAGTGATGATGGTAAATCAAAGTTGAAACTTCATTTTCAGGATCACGAAACGCGAGCTATCGAGACAAAGGTAAGTTGCTCGCTGCAAGCACAAATTTCAATTTAAATCCTTTCACACAAACGTACCCACATGCAGACATACCTACACATAAATACGTACATAATTTGCTCTTTTTCGCTATTTTTCCTTTTTTTACTTTTCATTTCGGGTAGAACAATTTGTTATTTGCGATTTTGTTTTGTCTTGAGTAAGATGAGAATTTTTTTTTTTTTTTGTTGAAACATAAGTTGCTTGTTACAGAATTAATTTCTACCGTTAAAAAAGTTCCTCCTTACGGAAAGTTATTTTTGAAAAGAAAAAAAAAACATCCAGTTGGAAATTAATTTCTGATGGTTTTGTTTGCTTTGCGACTCGTATTTTTAGGTGTGAAAAGAGTTGATAAAGTTAAACCAACATTTTAGCAGGTTTAAGGGGGATGCTCGGTGGTGAAGGAGAAGGCTATGACCTCTGTATAGCAAAGAGTCTTTATGTTGTTAACAGCAATGTTAAGTATATATCTACCTGAAGATTCATTTGGTTTAAATTTCGTAAACCTCGTTTTCAAATGCCTTGCTTATATGAATCAGTCTTTCAAACTCTCGCGAAGGTTTGGCAAACATCCGAGAGTGAAGTCTCAATTTAGCCATAAGAACTTCGCATGAAATTTTAGATTCCTTCCATTCATTATGAAAACTCGCACAAACGAATGGCTGTGAAAAGCTAGGCCTAGCCTAGGGTACCCGTGCGGACCTGTTGCGCCACCTATTTGTTTATTTTAGTCTTTTAAGTGCTAATACGTGAAAATATTAATTTGTTTTCGAGTAAGCAGAACTACAAGTAAACAATTTTTGTTTACACTTTAGTTAGGTAGTAAAACTTAATACTTAACTAATTTGAGCAAAGTTAATTACCCTTTATTGTTAACAATGGATGACCCAATCATTGAAAAAATCATAAAAAGTCTAGTGCAGTCCCTAATAATTTTTTGTTTGCAAAATTTCACCAATTTCTTTATTAATTTTATTCCACTACAATTTTAGTTCATTACAATTTAAATTACTTATATAAAAAAAATGCATTACTTTTCGTAATCTCGAATTTGTTTCACTAATTTCTTTGTTCATTTGGTTCTTTTTTCTATTTTCTTATTCCAGGAACTAGAATGCCAAGTGCTGCAAAGTTTGCTATTTTGTATGCATGCATTTTTGACAGCTAAAGTTGCTTCTGTCGATCCAGCATTTTTAAGTTCGATTCAGCAGTCTTAATTAATTACAAATTAATATTATGTAGGTTAAAATCAATGCTGTAATATGGTAGTATAATTAATATTATATAATGTAGTGTAATTATTTAAAAGAAATTATTATTATATACCTACCTATATATATACATACAATACTAACAAATTTATTTATTTATTACATATGACTTACCTATTAAATTTGAAAAAATAAAAGCAAAACTGGTGCGACACCGATTTAGAAAAGAAATTGTTTTTCTTACACTACAAGGATATATATTTTTAAATATTATAATTTGTAATTGTTAATTATTTCAATTTTCGATGAAATCTATTTACACATTTCTTGAAAGGGAAAAATCGTAAGAATTATAGTTCAATTTTAAAAATTATAAAACATTTTATGTGGTTAACTTTAGTTGGTATTTTATTTGAACATAAAAAAAAAACAATTATTTTTGAACAAATACATATTATATTTTGTACAAACACAAACACTTTACTATTTACACACAAATATGAAAAGAAAAATCTTAAACACAACAAAATGTGCATTTATATTTATATTTTTAGAAATAATAGACATTCAATGGTTCAATGCAAAACAATTGATTTGAACTACAATTTTATAGCCAGTCTTTTGATCATCTTAATAGTGCGAAGATTTTGTTTGCGACGCGATTTTATAATAAATAAAATATTTCAGTGAATTTTCAATGAATTCTTTGAATCTGTGGCATCAAGGAAGAACAGCATAAGTCGACTTACGTCAAAATTGAGTACGTGTATAATTTGTTTTAATTCGATATTTAGCACTGAACGCGTTCATTGACAACAATTTTGTTCCGAAGTTATTTGGAATAACTTCTAGTTTTACATTGTGATTTTCCTCTCTCTGAAAAGACAGCAAGTTTTCTGCTTAACCGTCAAATTATGTGAGACCAGTTTCTCAAACTTCTTGAATTAAATTTCAATTCTAAAAAAAAATATGTATCAAAATGAGCTTCAATATCCAAAGCTTGACATAATGCAGTCTGCAAAATACGCAAGAATGTTTATAATTCGCAAAATCAAAAATACACATTAATTTAATTTGTGTATTTAAATTAAAAAATAATTGCAACAGTCTGCAGCAATTTACAACGCCATATCCATATAAAAGTAATCCACCTTCCCCATATTCGACGTTTGAATTTACATTTGTTATTATTTGGAACTGGTTGAGCTCCGAACAGCAATTAATTATTCATAAAGCACACTTAATAATTAAACTTCCGTTATGTACACAACAGTGAACACAAACAAAAAAAAAACTCCTACTCCATTGATAGCATTTCAATTGACATAATATTTATTTTACAAATTAATTTCCACAAATAAATATAATTATTGAAAAAAGCGAAAAGACTATAATTAAATGCCTATAATTGTATAATGTAATTAAAAAACAAATTAAAAAAGTAAAATTATCAATTAAATGTAACTTAGTACCTAAGTAGCTTAAGAACTCTAAGAAAAATAAAACACGATGAGAAAATAAATTATTTTTGATTTAAGCTCGTATGCGCTGCCATACAAAATGAATTGTCTTGTAATTTTAAATAAAGCGACAAATAAATCTTTGTGATTAAAAAATTTCGGTAAATTATCTTAAAAAAAAACACAACAAATCAAATAAGTGTTGCATTTGGAAAATCTGTTTACAAAAAAGAAATACCTTAGACTATTCCTTAAACTTTGAAGGGTGTCCCAACAAATTAATATAATAAGCCCATATCGGATATTAACTTCGTTCGGTTATACTTTAAGACACAAACTGCCAAGTATTGTTACCGCTAGTTGGGGATAATGTTGAGCCCCTTCGATTTGGGATGCTCCTTACATTTCTGTGAATGTTCTAAATTTGTCTTTTGAAAAAGAAAATACTAAAAAAAAAAGGTGCTAATATTTTTCTGACTTTCCATTTCACGCTTAACGAATAAAATTACCGTCTCATTATACCACACTTCATAAGATATTCATTCATATTTATTCCATTCATATAACATCCACTTAAAAGTATATAACAAAACACACAAACAAATTAATAAGATATAGCACCAATAATTTACTGCACATACGTTTTAATGAAAGACCAATTTCACAATTGCACCGAAAAAATCGATAGATAAAAATAGATATATATTGTAAACTTATATGATAAATAAATACGTATATACCAAAATACAAAACGAAAAAAAAAAAAACATTTTAGATGTTAAACTAAAGAGAAAGAAACAAACAAACAAATTTTTAATATTTTTTTTTACTATTTGTAAATAAAATATCAATTAGAAGTGTTTCCTCGGTTCTTAGGTAAAATTTCTTTCTTTTGTCTTTTAATCTTTCTGATTTAAACAAATTATGAATATATTTTTCTTCTGATGTCATTGTGTACCTCTATTTGAGAAATGAATTACTACTTAGTTGAACATCCTTGAGACCCGAAAGTGTTAATATTTTATTAAAAGATAAATCCACGTGTAACTAATTATATTTGACATGATTACAAAACCAAGAAAACTTCAAAATAAAATGTAATTTACTAAAAATCAAATGGAATTTTATTTTTTACTTATTGCATTCGTTAATTCAAAACTCAAAAACTAATAGTTGCAATTTTACCTCCGTATAAAAAACGATGTTAAACCGATTTTATACATTTCTAGCTATAACTTATTCCAATATGTTTGTTAACAAAATATTGTATAGACAAGATTTATTTAAATTGATTAATCCGGCTTAAATAAACGGTATCGCCAATTTTAAGTAATAACAACTTCTTTCAAACTTCAAAATCTGTACCGGTTATTTGTTTGCGATGTTGTCGTTTGAACTAAAGTCTTATTGACGGTATAAAATTTGCATGACCAACTTCCTCAATAGTACACTTTCCACTTTCCACCTCTAGTAGAGTAGCATAAATATTAAAACTTATTTCTGACAACTTTTACGGATGATAGCATGTTTTCAACTTATACACTAATAAATAAACTCCCTATAACACCTCAAAAATACATAACGTATTCCTACTTAAAACATTATACAACAACTTTACTTGCAGGAGAAATTGCTCTAAAAACATAAGCCGCATACACTTTTATATGCACAACGCTTCGCTTACGGCACCTATCAACATTAAAATATTCTCAAGGCATAATATTGAAACGCCAAGTTTACATATCTACATATTAGCTACATTAGCTTCAACGAATACTACAACACAATTATACATTTATTTATAGTAACTATAGCAATTATGTATTTTAGTAATTATTTAAGATCATTTTCTTTAAACAAGAAAAATACTAATACGTGTGAAGTTAGCCCCTCAATTTGGTAGTCATTACTAATGGATTGAGCAAACATCTGTTTTGATATAAAAATCTTGGTCTCTTAAACCGCACACTGCTACGTAATTTTTTTCAATTTTTGGCATTAAAAAAAATATTTATATAAACAATTAACAGTTAAACGAAAGGACTTAATTAAAACTTCAAAATTTGTATTTTTTGAATAAAAACATATTTTTTCTTTAGTTTATAGCGGGGCTTACTTCACACACTTAAAAAAAAAAACAACAAAAACTACACATATCTGAATTTCAAAACATTTTGTTTCCTATAAGAGTGCAATAATATTATAAATAAAGATACTAGGTGCTTCGTCCAAGTTCCTATAAACACTTTAAAAATGTTTAACGTTACGGTTTGTGTCCAGACTATGAACCAAACCATGAGCTTTCCAAATAATCATTCCTCTAGAAATATTTTTAAAAGTGGTTCTTATATCTGATAAGCAGAATGCCATAATAAAAGGAGTAACATTCGAAAATACAGCAAGATGGGTCATGGCCTCATGGGTGTGCAAAATTATAGTGTAGGTCTGTTTGATTACACATCTATCCAAGCAAATTCCTAACCGGTTCTGGTTCTTTTGAAATTGAACTAAAGACTAAAAATTACTAAACTATAAGATTACCAAGTTTTGGCTTACATGTTTTACGTAACAACACACTTAATCGATAAAACAATCATTTTACATGGCTTTGACTTGTATTTATTAAGGATTGCGGCCCAAGTGATTTGTATTCGCTGGGACTCTGTGCAGATTCGCCCGTAATTTTCAGCCAATTTAGTTTTTTTTTTTTTTTTTAATGAAAGTTGAAGTCTTGTTTAGTATCTATCATTAAAAAAAAAATAATACACAAAAATTAACCTCGATCCAATATTCGAGATGGACAAAATTAGCCCATTGTCATAGATTCAAATTTTCTCCATCCCAAATAAAATTGAATTTTCAGAAATCCCCACAATCCACCTCTGAAAGAATGCAATTTCTGGTTTTCATGGTTAAAATTTTCAGAATTGAACGACGGCTAAATTATTTGGATAATGTTCATACAAAAATACTAAAATCGCGATTAAAAATGGTGGGTTGGGGTAGGAAGGTGAAGACTTTGGGTTATTTATAAATAGTTTTTGATGCCAAATCTTAAAACAAATATACAGGGTGTCCGCCGGGAAGGTATACTACTTTGTTTTGCCGCCATTTTGGTAAAAATTAGTCTTGACAGTTCATATTTGGCAGTCGTGAAGTAGACACATGGCAAATTTATGATGGAAAAATATTTGATAAACCAACGTGTTTTAATCGTTAAAACATTTTATCAAAATCAACCATCGATTACTGTGACGATGAGAAAGTTACGTGAAATTTTTGGGAGAAACAACGTGCCAACAAAAGGCACTATTTATCGTGTAGTGAATGATTTCCAAGAAAGAGGGTCTGTAGGTGATTCATCAGTCACCTTTGTATCCATCAAAAGTAACAGTCTGGTGTGCAATTTGGTCAGGAGGAATAATTGGACCTTACTTCTTTGAAAATAAAAACGGCGTAACAGTAACTGAATGGGGAGCTATATCGTGATATGATTGAAAACTTTTTAACGCCACAACTTCATGCTTTGAGTTTGATTAACATGTGGTATAAACAAGACGGTGCCACATCGCATACAGCCAGGATTACAATGGAATTACTGCGAGACCTCTTTCCACAACAAGTTATTTCAAGAAATGGTGATGTTGATTGGCCTCCACGGTCGCCTGATTTGACTGCTCCGGACTTCTTTTTGTGGGGATATCTGAAAAGCAAGGTTTATACAAACGAACCAAAAACGCTTGAGCAACTCAAACAAAATATTCGTGATGAAATTAATGAAATACCGCGTGAAATGCGTGAGAATGTATTGAAAAATGTGCTCAAAAGGGCTCGCATTTGTGAGACTAACAGAGGCGGATATTTACCTGATATTGTATTCCATACATATGTGGACCCTTCATAGCTCCCGATCTTCCGCCATCGACTCTAGATCATAAGGGGGTAATCCCCATACGGGCCGAGGAGAGATTTCGGGCTTCTAACCTAACCATCTCATACTGGGGACTAGGGGATTTGATAAAATATTCGTCAAAATAAAAAGCAAAAATATTGTGGACATGGACACCCTATCCCTAATCACCTAGCGGTATGAAGTATACTTTACCACCGATTCTCATACCTACCAAATACACACAACCAATTTCATAAAAATCGGTGCAGCCGGTACGGAGGAGTACGGCCGCAAACACCAGGACACGAGATTTTTATAATATTAGATAAATTTTGCTTTAAGTTCCCAGGAATACGATTTTCAACGATACCTACGAATACCGCGGGAAAACCAACATTTTTATTTATTCCACTACTTTGCCTACATATTTTTGGTTATGACTGGAAAATATTGGACAAAAGTTTTCCGGCAAGTGAAATTTCGTTTCAAGGAAAATAAAATCACAACCAACCTTTTTAAAAGAAAATAATATTTATTTCGAACGAAACCATATAAGCTATACATGTAGGTTGATATATAAAAAATAAATACAAAAATAAAATAAACTTACAACTATAACAATGATCAACTTACTATGCAGTTATTGAACTTCCAAATGGCTGATTGAAACTTCAATTTGCACAGCAAGAAATGAGATTAAATTTAAAATCAAATATACACAATCGCAGGCACGCCAGGGCGAGGAACAGTCTATGGCTGTAAGACAGAACCTTTCCCTTGCATCTACCTAAAACTTATAACTATTCATCGAAATATAAAAATAAACATTTCAAAATGTGTACTCGTTCGAGACCTCTCCATGGCTGTCGGAAATGCCTCGAATTCGCGCAAATAAAATAAACAGAAAAAAAGAGTAATACTTAACAATTTGGATGGTAAAACTATTTCTATATGTACAAAGTTTGGTGATTTTTTCATTTAAAATTTTGTTTACCCATTTTACGAACTTATTCGATTTAATTTTTATATAGAATTTAAAGCTTCAGTTACACACATTTTATTTACATAAATTAAAATTTGAGAATTTCTCTTATTAACTCTTATTTTGTTTTAGCAAATGTAAATACATTTTGTTGCTTACAATAGGGTGGGTGGGTTTATCTCCTCTGTGGGCAGATTACGTATGTTGGATAATACTTTGAAGCATATAATTTATTTTTGTTTGGTTCTATTATCTACACAGCATTTTTTCATTGTAAATATATAATATACATAATAATTTATTGGTATAAATTTAAACTATTTTTTTTTTCTCTAGATTTAAATTTTAATATTGCAAACTTAAATACTTATTTGATATATATTGCAGCTAAATATTTGTTTATATATATATTCCCTAAACACACATGTATACGTGGGTAAGTTGATTTCCGGAGTTTCTTTGTCCGCTTCCATTTGAACTACAAACGTCTACAATTTATATTATGGTAATAACAAGTTTCCTTGTATAACGAAACCTACATAGATACGAACTTAAAAAATACACAGCTAAAGTTATTTGTAATGAGTTTTGAAAATATCTATACATAGTATATTTGAAATCTGGCGAATGGTCGATCTCAGACTTCTGCACCCTCTTTGGAGGCCGTTAGACGAACTTGCGTTGCTTCGACGGTGATGCCATTCATGGCAAGTTGTTGGTCCCGCCACGGAGTGGTGAGAGTACGGAAGCGCTAACAAGAAATTCGTTTGATCAAATTGTTTAACATATGAAAAAATTACAGAGCGTACCTGTTTAATGCTTCCTGGGGTAGTGATGAGCTTGAAGACGGCTACAGCTGGTATCATCACCACCGATGAGCCAGCTATGCACCAGCCCAGGGCGTTAGCCCAACCAGGATACACGTAGCCCTCGTAGCTGAGCGGCTCATAGCCAATTAGACCATAGACCGTGATGAAGAGCAGAAACAGAGGGGCCAAGAACCTCCAGCAGACACGCCAGTATGTGCCCGGGGCAAAACCAATCATATCACGAATGTCCTCGCAGAAACGATTGGTTCCTAAAAAAAAATATGACACTTACAAAATTGTACAACAGAAACAAGTTAACATTTACCATAAATCCATGAAACGGCTATTGCCTCGAAGAAGACCGCCACCAGGATGGAATAGCCAGCTGCGTACCTATCCAAGAGTTGGAAAAAGTAAAACCCCCCTTGTGTGCAACTGGCTAGGCCCACTACAAAGTACAGCGAGAACAGTCCGGCAACGAATACTTCACGATTTCTACCGATTTTGGGGAACTCATCACTGAGCGCTGTGATTATCGCCTCGGAACCTCCAAACTGAAAGGGCAGTGGAAGTGATTTGTCATATTAAATGAACAGTTGCAACATCAGAATCATTTAATTTGCGAATTAAAAACAGACGTCTGGAACTAGCCAGCTCTGGTGATGCAACATACAATAAATCATTTAATGGAACGTCGCCGGGATTGAAGCGAGCAACGCGACTCCTTACCGAGCTATCCAAACCCAATGTGAGCAACATCATGAAGAATATCAACGCCCAAAAAGTGCTTCCCGGCATTGTTGCTATTGCCGCTGGGTACACCACAAAGACCAGTCCAGGACCTTCTGTTGCCACATCTTCAATATGTTGGCCCGACGAATGGGCCATATAGCCAAGTACAGAAAATATCACAAATCCCGCCACAAAACTGGTCGCCGAATTGATGAAACTCGTCAGCAGCGCATCCCTGTCAAAAAGTAAAGAGTTATATACGAAAACCAAGATTTTATCAGCTTCATCTCACTTGTAGACGTTGTTGTGGTACTTGTTGTACGACGCATACGCCAACAATACACCAAAACCAGGTCCCAGTGAAAAGAAAACTTGCGTGGCAGCATCCACCCACACCTCCGCCTTGTATATCGCATCGAAATTCGGATTCAGATAGTACTTTATTCCCATTGCCGAGCCGGGCAGTGTTATGCCTCGAATCAGGAGAATCAGTAGGACCATGTAGGGAAACAGCGCAGTAAACCAGACCACTTTTCCCGAGGTGCTGATGCCCTTCCACAGTGAAAAATAACAAATCAAATAGACCACCAACAGACAAATGGCCATGTCCCATTTGATGACACCGAGATCATGGATGCCATTGCTTTCGTTCAGTTCTAAAATGTAACGACTGTGTGCGAAGAAGTTAGTGGCGGCATTTGAATTTTTTTTTATGAGACAAACTCACTTGAAATACTCCGAGGCGGCTGATTGAAATTTCTCCGTGGGAGCAACTGTGGTGTCGTTGCTGAACAGAGTTTGATTCATGACATCCAGACTGGCATTGGCGGCAGGTGTTACTGATTGTACAACTTCGAACTGAAAAAGAAAAAATCAATCCAATCATTCTATAATGAGAGTGATTCTCTTGGGCGTACCGGTCGGCAATTTGCTGTATTCCATAGGTTCGTACACGATGTCCAGGGCAGGGTGTTCGTAAACGAGGCAAAGAAAAATCTCAACGACCAGGCAATTATGACGTTATAGTAAAAATCAACATAGAACGCTATGAGTACCACAGCATAACCGATTCCTGGAAAATGGACAAGATTTTATTTAAGAAAAAATGTTTGTTTAAAAAAAGGACTCACCTTTAAAAAGCGGCACCAGTCTGCCCCAACAGGTGATTGCTCCTTTTCTATTGTGTTGGCCCAGAGCCAATTCCATGTAAAATAGGGGAATACCACCAACTAATAACATAATGCAGTACGGTACCAGGAAAGCGCCTAAAAAACAAGCAGTCGGTAAGTAATGATCCAAATTTAAGGAAGTAGGACTTGAGTTTTTTGTTCAGAAAAAAAAGAGCTTGGAATAAATATCAACGTCGAACAGCTCATAAAGGTAATTCTGGCTTAGCGTAGGTATCTTATGTGCCTCAAAGATGATACAAAGATGAATGATATCCTTTGATGTGCCTATCAACTCAAACCAAAGTCCTTCACAATGAGAAAATAAACGTTTATCTGTTCTACCGTTCATCAAAATACAAGATACAACTTCTCTATTAACTACTGTCAATCTGTCATCATCATGCAATTGGTAAAGACAAAAAAAAAGAGAACATAACCATACAGTCGTCCAGCAGCCACGACCCACGAAGAGCAACGGAAGGTTTTTCAACCGCTACGAACGCAACGCAACGAAATGCATAATTAAAACTAGTCCGAAATGTTTTCCAATACCCGCTTTTCTAATTTTTAATTCAAACTTATTTTTACTAAACATTTATTTACATCTAAATTGAAATAAATTAAACACTTTTAATTTAACTTTGAAAGAAACTTGTTCTCATTCAAACCAAACCGGAAATTCACGAATTTCTTGACTAAATTCGTTAGCTACCCCTCCATAAACGTTAGCTGAAACAGCTGCACAGATTTCAGCCAATCACAGACAGCTGTCAGATTATCTAAACTTGATAAATGAACGTCCCCAATGTAGGTAACTACCTAAACTTTAATCTGCATTTACACTTTCACGCACGCGCATTTTTGCACGAGACGGGACAAAGAAATCCGTTTGTCCGCAGTCAATACTAATAAAGGCGTAGGAATGAGATCACAAATCAGACGCCTAAGGTTTCATGGATGCTCTACCCATAATTATAGATACGTATAGCGGAGATAAACATAATTTCCGGCGGCCAACATTTCTGCAATCACATGAAAACATTTCTACTTCCGATTTAAAACATGTGAAATGAGAGTGGTTATTAGTTTCAGTAAATAAAGCCAACAATTCATCAATCATTTATACGAAATAAATAAGTAATTGTACCTTCATAATTTCCGGAAGTCATTTTGTTTTATAGGAAACGAAATTTCGTAGGCCATCACTATGAAAATATCGACATGCATAGCTTTCCCATAATTCCTACCACGTAAACAAGATGGCCGACAAAAATACGTGTCACGTTTTTTTGCGTGTTAGGTAAGGCTGTCCCTTTCAGTCAGACGGCTATTTAGTATTGGGCATCCCTTTAATTTTCCGTGATAGGAATGTGTGACCGTGTAAATGCACCATTATGCGAGAAACAGATTAACACAACGACATCAACAGCAACTTTGACAACTTTAAGAGCCAATGTATTTAAATTACTTTGAACACATTAGCATAGCAACATCGACAGTGACATCAACGTTAGAGGTAATCCTAAATTCACTGTTGCTGTTGCTGTCAAAGTCGCTGTGTTAATCTGTTTCTCGCATTTAATTTTTTTGTGACGTATTAAAATATTAATATTTCCATATCTAGATACCGCTTTTTCGCTTATCTTTTATAAGATAATGATGTGTTTTAAAACACACCATAACTATACAAAACTATGGTACGTTTTTTTAATATTACATCCTTATAAAGGTGGGGCCGATTTTCGACCACAAGCGAAACTAGTTTATATTAATAGGCTACCCCCTTTTTTGAATGTCCGTAGACAAGTGATTGCCATTTTTTCGTCAATATTTCTCTCTTAAATGCCGTCAAACTTTGACAGATGGGTTTGTTTTTAATATACAGAAATATGCAACGCAGTTGGAATGGACACAAATCAACTGTCATATATCAAATTGGTTGTCGCTTGAAAAAGTTTTCCCAATTTGAAAAAAATCTATAAAAAAACAGTCTCTAAGCCGCTCGCCAGTGTTGCCATCTTGGGGGTTTCCTCGATTAGTCCTCCAAAGCAATATTTGACAATGAAAATTATTTGTGCCATTATCTTTGGACTATTTTTGTTTACAAAACAAGTCTTTCAAAAAAAATTCAATGCCAGTTTCATTAGGAAAAATGTTATAGTTTTTTATAATATTGTAATTCCTTAATTATATTTCCGGACCTAAGCAACAAACTCATCTGTAAATTTTATAAACAATAATAACATCAAGTTGCGTAAGGGCTGTGTAAATTCTACAAGATGTGTCCAAAATGCAACATGCGTTCTATTGTACATGTTCGCGTTTTAAATTCGAAATTCCTTCTTTAAAGTAGTACAAAAACAAAAAAAGGAATGACAAAAAGTTGGGGGTTTTTTTGGAAAAAGTAGCCAAATTTTGGGGATTTTTCCTATTTATCTGGGGGGAAATATTTCGACCGTCTGGGAACCCTGCCCCTAGCATAGTAGTTTACTCTCTGCGAGCAGATAATACAAAATATGAAAACGTTATAAAACTCAGTGCGAGATTCTAAAATAAAGTGAAAAATAATACAAAACCTCTTCTCTTGTCAAATATATTAAAAGAGAATGATTTTTTAGCAGATTTAACAAACTGTTTTGTTCGTTTTCCAGAAAATTCGTCTACGAATTTAAAACACCGTTTTTCAAATAAATTCCCATTTCCTACATTAATATCAAAGTACTACTGTTCTTTCGTACAAAAACTGAAATCCCTAACGAAACTACGTATACTTAAAACCTCATTCCCATACAGAATAGTTGAATAGTCGCTGCCCCTTAGCTTAGCCTCACATAAACTTCACCGCCTTACCTGCTTGACGGCGACAGTAAATTGAAATTCATGCCTTAAGCCCGACCCCGATTAAGTGCAAAGCTGAATATTTAAAGTGCACACAATACTTTCACGCTCAATTAGATTTGGCACCACTTCACATAACCTCAAACTGGCGGTACCCTTAATCCCTTACCAAATGGGATCACTTAAACGAATGCGTGAACTTCATAACTTTTTCCATAAAGTTTACGCATCATTTGATACACAAGACCACTCTTGTGACACAGATTTTTATTCATCCTTTTTGAATTTCAATCGCCAGTGCTTTGAGAGTCACAACTAAGAAGGATTAAGGCAGCCATGGCAAGGAGGTAAGCGCCATCAGGAGTAGAATGAGTATAAGTCCCCGTTTCCCTCCATATAATCGCCGTATCTAGGGAAAATTATCCTTTTATCGTCGCATTTTCTTCCAACTTCACTGCTTTCTTTTACAACCCATCTTAAAAGCTTTCCTATTCGTCCTTTATCCGGCAGCCCCAACCTGTTGATCTCTGTATATGTGTACATGTACTATTGAAAGAAGGTAATTTCTTCCCTCTGATTCTATGCGAAGGGAGAGAATCTGTGGCGAGAAAATGAAAATCTGCGATGAGTGATGAATATGAATTTCCTTTTGCGAATAATGCGGATAGGGGTAATTTTTCTGGCCATCTGACAATCTAGCAGTCAGAGAATTGGGAGCGTGTTCAGTCAGTTGTGGCGTGTACTTAATCCCCAAAGTGGTGGCTATGCCGGCCCTATACTATGTAGAACAATACAAAAAGGATTTAAGGGTCTGCGAGTGAATTATGAGGCAAAATTGTGTATCGCAGTGATTAAGACGCTAAAGCCATAACATATCATGGCATTGAATGTCACAAAGGCGACAAGGACTCGATGCGGATATGACGACGTGCAGATAACTTGACATTGAGGGGGTGGGAAGCAAAAGAAACCTAGAACAAGACGAAGTCCTTTTCTCTGCCAGCTCCATTTTCGTTTTCCATTTTTTTTTTTTTTTTTCTTGTCACAAAAGCACTTAACTTTTGTGGAATTTTTGCTAAAGGAAGTGTGGAAGCAGTTAATAGCTACATCTTTTGATTGTGATGGCGTATAGTATTGTGTGCAACAGTTAGCAGCACATGTATGGGGGTGGCTCTAATTGGCCTACGCCAGAGGAAGTACTTTGGTTTCTTGTTGCAGGTGGAACATGGAAACGGTTTGGTTTTGTCTGAGTAAATAATTTCGCTCAACAAAATTGCAGGGATGTCTGAAGTTTCTTGAGTTTTTTTGTTTTTTTTTTTTTTCTGTGAGTTTTCTATTTAGTAGACACTTTAAGTTAGAAGAAGGTAATTGACATCGTTTTAGAGAATCGAAAGTGTGCGAGTTTCATGCTACATAGATATATTTGACAGTTTTTGTGACAGTGACATTTGTAGAAAATAATGAAACCAAACACTGCTTACAAACAAAACTTGATGCAAGAGAACGGCTGCTGCTTTACGGGTTTTTAAAGTGGAACGCACCTTAATTGCCAAATCCTCAAGAAAGGAGACCCTCTGAACTGCGCCAATTACAGAGGTATCAGTCTACTTTACATTGCCTACAAGATCTTATCTGCCGTTTTGTGTGAACGCCTGAAGCCTTTCGTAAACAACCAGATTGGTCCATATCAGTGTGGCTTCAGGCCAGGAAAGTCAACCATCGACCAAATATTCACACTGCGGCAGATCTTGGAGAAAACCCAGGATCTTCAAATCGATACCCATCATCTTTTCATCGATCTTAAGGCCGCCTATGACAGCATTTATAGTGACGAGCTATACAGAGCAATGTCTAGTTTTGGCATCCCTGCCAAACTCGTCCGTTTGTGCAGGATGACGATGGAGAATGCACGCTGCTCCATCAAGGTCGGTAAAGAACTCACCGAGACCTTCGATGTCAAAAAAGGATTTAGACAAGGCGATGCGCTGTCATGTGACTTTTTCAATATCGTTCTTGAAAGAATAGTGCAAAATTCAAACGCTAACACCAGAGCCACGATCTTTCAAAAGTCCGTCCAATTACTCGCGTACGCCGATGACATTGACTTAATTGGCAGACGGCAGCGTGATGTAAATGGCGCGTTTGGGAGTATTGAGACTGAGGCGGCGAAGCTCAAACGACAAAGGTCAGCTAAAAAGGACACCCAACACCGACAGCTCGGACAGAACGTCACAATAGAACCTTAAGTAAGTAAGTAAGCACCTTAATTCGCCGATTCCACAAAGTAAAATGGAGGAAATTATTGATTTGATATAAATATACTTCTTTGTGTTTAATTCATATCAAGCGCCGCTAAACAAGTTGACAGATTCCTACTTAACTGGCACATATAATCCCAAAATTAAGAACTGGACTTAGCATATTGTAAAGGTACGATCGTCTCCAGATATTTCGATCAAATAAATAAAATAATTTCTCGAAATGTGACTTTTTAACGTCAGTTAAAAGTTTCAGTATTTATATAACAACTAAACACAATATGCATGTATAAAACTGAAAACTGACATCCGCCTTTAAATCCTTAAATGTGCGCAGTTACCTAAATAAAGTCAGCAAAATAACGAGTAACCAGTAAATCGCGCTTGGGTTCGTTCAGTAAAAAGCAGTAGAGACGTAAAAAGATTTAAATTGCACAATTGACATTTAAAAAAATAAATAAATAAACAGTTGGCGCAACAGGTCCGTAAGGGCCCTTGGCCTAGCTTCTCCCAACCATTCGTTTTGTGTGAGTTTTTAATTTTTAGAACGAATGGAAGGGATATACAATTTTATGCCGACTCCAAACGGCTAATTGAGAAACTCTTTCAAATCAGTTATACTCTCGGATGTTTGTCAGACGGTCGCGAGAGGTGGCGCAGTGGAAAAAACCCTAAGTTTTAATTTGGGTTTTTGCGGGATTCGAATCTAGGACCCCACACTTAGTAGTCCAACACACTAACCACTAAGCCACTGCCCCTACAATATCTACTGAAATATTGGAGATGTTTAAGTATCTAGTTTAGTAAGTCTGACAGCTGTCTGACTTGATATACCTCAGTTTTAATTAGCTTAGATCTGTCCTACGATCAGCTTATTCAGTTGAAGTTAATGAAGGGGTAGTCGTAGTCGACGAATCTAGTCAAGAAATGCGTGACAAAGGGGACGTTCGGATTCATAGTTTATGTAAAACGTCAACTAGATTCGTCGTGACTAGGAATCCGAACGCGCTGACTGAGCAACTTGAATTGTTTTTGTATTCTCGCGGTCAGCGTTGCCTTTGTTTGATTTGCCCTTTTTTATTCGGAAAAGACCCCTCATAATTTTTTCAAAAATTGATATTTCTAAATAAGTACATTTAAAATGTAACATGGTTGCCTATCACAACACTGTTATGCGAATTATTGGTTGTTAAATATCGTGCGAAAATTCGAAATTTGCAGAGTAGCTTTAGAAATGGCACCCTTTTCTCTCACTGGCCCTTTTTTCGACTCTTCAGAATCCTGCCCAGCCACTCTATTTATTTTAAATCTGACTCTTCGAAATGTCAACTGAGTATGCAGACAGGATTTTCTTGACTAGATTTGTCGGCTTCCCCTCCATAAACGTCAACTGCAAAAACTAATCACGTGACCACTCTGGGCCAATCAAAACTAAAATACTTCTAGTCAGACAGCCTGTCAACTTACTAAACTATGAATCCGAACGTCCCCAAATTGATTACTAAGTTGACAGTACGCATATGTAGCTGACGTATAAAAAGTGACATTCTCGACCAATCTTGTTTTTGCGTTCAGGTTACATCTAATCCAGTTCCAGACCAATCTAGTCGACTTAAGATAACTAGATTTCTGAATGTGTCCATTGTCTGCGTTTTATATTAAACCCGATATTATATTTTTGTTTTATTGGTCAGTGCTAGATTTTACTTGCTAACGATACGTTGATGTATGTATAGGCAGTATTCGTTGGTGAGATGTATTGTACTGTGGCTGTTCTGGTTTGTGTGTGAAGAGATCATGACCAAAAATGTGCAACTCACACTCATACGTCATACGATTGTTATTGTTCCGTAAAGATAACCGCCGCTTAATATTGCTTTAACGTCTTTTAAGCCATTTAATTGAACCAAACGCGTTCAGTAGAATGAACCTAAGCGCTTGCAAGACACTTTGCACTTGTTATAGTAAAATTACTTATCTACGTGATGCGCTTGCTTCGCTGAATGATGAAAAATAGTTTTCTGAAACATAGCCATCTGCTTATTGCAGCGCTTCCACTTTCGGTGTGAATAAAAACAGAAAAATCTCCTTCGGCTTTTTAAAACTTCTTTCGAAGCCATCCACTCGCCGATTTCAAAGACACTTCCCAGAGACAAACCTATGAGTAGATTAATTTCCGATTATGCTGCCACTTGGGGATTCCGTTTTTAAATTTCTCAACATTAAACCCAAAACTATCCCTGGAGTGGTAAACATTATAAACAGGAAATTGTGTCTTTCCGGTCATTCCATCTGTGCTGTAATTGTCTTCCTTCTTTGAATTCTTATTCTTTGTTCTCGCCCGTTTCAGACAGACTGATGACGCCATATCTAAAAGCCTCAAGGATGTCATAATGCGTCGTCATTATTATAAAATAAAGTCCTCTTCAAATTAACTAACAAATTAAGTTTTGGAGGCATAAAAAACCCCAAGTCTTTTGGAACTTTTGATACGAAATCGTATTACCATCGAAATCAAAAAAAAAATTAAAACAATCGCACTCTTAAGTTAAAAATATCCTCCCAAAAACTAGGAACCAGAAGCTGCAAATGAATAACAGAGCCAAAAAGACTGGGAGTGACATGGCAAATCTAATTTCCAGCAAAATATGAACACACCATAGCCGTTCCCAACCCACTCTCCCGCTCTATTGATAGATATTCATCTAATGACGTCACATAATCAAATTCTCTTGGAACAATATACACTTTACTTTGAGTCCACACAAATTGAGTTACCTTGGGGGTGATGATGGTGCTCGCCTAAGAGACAGAAACACGATAGCAGAATGAGGCGGATGGAGTCGTATCTTTTATTTTAAAATAAAATATTTTACCATATTCGATGAAGGTGGTATGGGATGCTCGTCCGTCGTCAATTGAAAAGCAGCTGTTAAGTACTATCGATATATAGGTACCTTTCACCAAGACAATAAGCCCCAGCAGAAATGAAGCACATCCATCCTTCACTCCTCCCAGACCTTTCCAACTTCAGCTATAGCATGGATGGCGATGGCGATGGCAATGATGGTGATGGTGAAGGTCGTGGTGGTGGTGGCGGTGATGATGATAACGGCAATTTTTATATTACTCCGCTTTTAGATCACTTTTGATGTAAAAGGGTTAATTTTGATATGAGGGTGGTTGGTGCTGGCGGCCATAAGAGTGGAGTGCGTTGAAATCGAATATCGTACACTTGATGATGATGTTGATGGTGATGGTACCTACTATGTGGATGGATTTTACGGCCGCCTGCTACTGAAGACGATGACATTTGCAGTGATGATGGATGTGAATGGCTTAAGAGGCTATTTCTGATATAGTCATAGATGTCTTTTAGTTGAGAATGGGGGTATGAGTTTTGACACTTTGAGGAAGCCAGGTAGACTGTTGTGAAATGCTGAATATTACGGGCAGATTTTGGGTGACGTGAAATGAGAAGGACGTGTCGAAATATGGAGCGGTTGCTATAAATAGAAACTTTAAATTGTGATATATGCTGACTTGATTGGTTTATTGCTCCATTAAGTGTGGGAAGTTTGTCACTCGATAAAATTTCGGACATCGAAAGGTTGCAAGTACAAAACACTGGCTGCTTCAAGTTGCATTTTAGAAAGTGTCACGTTTTGGTCTTGTTGCAGCCCTTATTGAATTAACCTTTGGGGTAACCCAAATTCGTACTTCATACTAATTCAACAGTTAATAACCTGAACTTTTGAAATTAAAAGCAAGAGGCCTCTCTGATAACTATTTAATCTCGATTTAAGATTGAAGGAGTTCCCAATTCGTTTATTTTCTATACAAAATTGTTCAGTCATGAGCTTCAGTCTGGAGTTTATTATTAGTTGTATTGTTTTTGGGTACTGCACTCTTTCTAACTAAACCGAAACGAATATATTGACTATTTATATTTTAAATAAAAATTGCACGTCTCGCTAGCCTCTTTGAACTTCCCCCTGGAAGAGCCGATGTTCTTCCCTCCCCCCCATCGTAGAACCAACGAGTTTCCTTTTCTGCAGCGACTTAAAGGTGTACCTCCAGCTTTAATACATTCAAATGTAAAAAATGGTTTTCCAATAAGAGGTATTATTTTGGTATTCAAAGAAAAATGCCATTTTTTTCAAATAAATGATCAGATGTTTATTTCATAATAAAGAGGAGGGTATGCCGTTAATAATGAAAAACAACATCAGCCAAATGGCCACCACGAGCACGCATACAGGACCATATCCTTTTCATGAAATTTTCCATAACCAAATCGCAAAGTGGCTGCCTTATGGCCTCGATAGCCTCACGAATTTTATCTTTGAGATCTTGAATTGACGCTGGGCTATTGGCGTAGACTTTATCTTTCACGTGGCCCCAAAGGAAGAAGTCGCAAGGTGTTAAATCAGAAGATCTCTGGCCAATTGTGATCACCTCTTCGAGAGATAAAACGGTCCGGAAACTTTTCCCGTAAAAGATCAATGGTTTCGTTACTTGTGTGGCACGTAGCGCCGTCTTGTTGAAAGTAAACGTTGTCCAGATCAATACCATCCAACTGCGACCATACAAAATCATTAATCATCTCTCGATAGCGCAATCCATTCACCGTAACTGTTGATCTAACCTCATTTTCGAAAAATTAAGGTCCAATGACCCCGCCGGACCATAAACCGCACCAAACAGTCACACATTAAAGATGGAGAGGCTTCTCAACAATAACTCTTGGGTTTTTCGAACCCCAGATGCGACAACTTTGCTTGTTGTCGTAGCCACCGAGGTGGAAATGGGCCTTGTCAGTCAAGATGATTTTTCGATGGAATTCCGGATCATTTTCATGCAATTCAAGGACCCAATCAGCAAAGACACGACGTTGTTGATGATCGGCCGGCTTGATTTCTTGTATTAACTGAACTTTATAAGGTTTAAGACCAAAGTCCTCATGCAAAATACGATGTATTGACGTTTGTGGAATGCCCAATTCCAAAGAACGACGAGGAATGGACAAACCTGGGTTTTCTTCAACACTTTGGGCTACAGCAGCAATATTCTCAGTTGTTCTTGAGATTCGTGCACGACTTCACATCACTAACTTGTCCCAACAGCTCGAATTTTCCACCAATTTCTGTATTGCCGTCCGACAAGGTGCTTCACGACGACCAAAAAATGCTTTAATTTTGCGAACTGTGACTGCAAGATTTTCACCATTTTTGTTTTTAATGATTTCAATGCGTTGTTTAAGCGTGTATCATTTTTAGTAATGGCGTAGTTTTTACTTGTGAAGTGTCAAAGAATAAAAGCTTCAAAAGTGACAGCTACCGAAATAGCGGATCATTCACAATAACACCTCTTATTGTAAAACCCTTTTTTTTAGATTTCTTTAAATTGTTCTGGGTTTATTATTTTATTATATATTCTTAACCTTTAAGATTTTCAGAATGATCGCCGAGTACCAGGCAACAGACTAGTACCTAAAGGTCTCATTAGAAAACTTATATTCAAGCCCCTCCATTATAGCTGAAATCAATATCTATTGCTGGTAAAAAATAATTTTCACATTTCAACTTATATTTCAACTTACCACCGCCATTTTTGTAACACAAATAGGGAAATCTCCAAACGTTTGCTAAATCGACAGCGAATCCAATAACCGATAATAAAAAATCGACTTTTCCTCCCCATGTTTCGCGTTCCTCCGGATCACAGGGCTCGTCTCTCGGAGTTGGAGTCTTAGCAATTTGTCCTGTTGGTGACATCGCCAAGGCGACGTCGTTTTCTTCGTCGACGCCGCACTCTAAGTCTGCAAAGAAATTATATATCGACTACGTTCAAATATATTTAATCAAAATGCAGTCCCAACGAAGCAATAAAAAATATTCATCTATAATCGGATTATTTTGTTAATCATTTTCCCTTGTTTCCAATAAAATGAAATCAAAATCAAATGAAAAATGTTACGCATACGCCACCCTGACCCAACCTTTGCGGGGAGATTTCTTCTTTAATGACAACCCCATAGGTGTTTAACCTTCAATCATGGCAAAATGCCCTTTCGATAGCATTCACCCCTCGTCAAGGGATATAAAAGAGAAGAAAAAATCCAACGAGTAAACCAGCGATTCTCATTCACATGTCACAACTCACAACTCACAAGTCGGCAAGCTCATCCCTGTCCAGCAGCAGTTATGACTGTGCTGACTTCTCCATTCACAACCTCTTGACAACCTGTTAAAGTCATTTGCATGTTTGCGGGTTAAAAATGTGTGCCCCGTGTTGCACGTGGGGCGAGAACGATTCGAATGCTATTCACATTCTAGAGGGCTGTACATTGGACCGACATGGATTGTACTTGAGAGAGCGTAGAAAAAAACAAAAACAAAAGTCGGAAAAGCTTTATTTTAAAATATTTTTATGGGTTTTTAGGAATATTATTGGAAAACTGGTTACAAAAGGTGCGTCACCTCCCACCTCTGCCTATTCAATTTGTAACACTTGCTCGGACAAGTTTGTTAAATGATTTATCACAATTTGTCATGGATTAAATGTACTTCTCATTACTGCATCACATACTTGGGACCTAGGGTAGATAGCGCAACTAGTTGCTGAGCTTAATTAACTTAGCTGATTGTTTTAAGTGCGTTGGATTGGAAGTGTGCTCTGAGGAAGTTGGTTAATTGTTCAAAATTGACAACGACTAGGCTGCTAGTGATCTCTACAGTGAGTACCAATTAAGATACTTGGTGTCAGCTGTGGCGAACTCATTTCTTAATGAGTGTTTGGATAAATCTATAGGAATTTGAAATATTTACAGAGCTTACCGATAGTCTACTAATACCTTTTAGGAATGTTACTAAGTGGAGGTATTAATTTTATAAATACACATGGGGAATCATTATAAAATGCCACCGATATCATTTTTGTGTTTTATGTGGCTTAAAAGTGATATAATGTAGGCGCAGTGGCTTAGTGGTTAGTGTGTTGGACTACTAAGCGAGGGGTCCCACAGGTTCAAGTCCCGCAAAAACCCTAATTCCAACTTAGGGTTTTTTCCACCGCGCCACCTCTCGCGGACGTCGAACAAACATCCGAGAGTATAAATGTCTTGAAAGAGCTTCTCAATTAGCCGTTTGGAGTCGGCATAAAATTGTAGGTCCCTTCCATTCGTTCGAAAAAATTTAAAACTCACACAAAAGGAATGGTTGTGAGAAGCTAGGCCTAGGCTCCCTCGGGACCTGTTGCACCAACTTTTTATTTTTTATTTACTTAAAAGTGATATACATCCATATCTCCGTCGGTGTTGCACAACTTTATCATACAATAAGTTAGGGAGCTCGTCACATTTCCATACATATTAAATAAACAGAGAAGCAACGCACAAAATTTATTGGTTTTTCGAAAGCAAAATTGCGCTTGTAAATAAAACAAAGCTACAGGGTGGGCCATACATTTTAATTCGTTTCCAATATGTACATTTATGTATCTTTCCAATAGAAACTATTAGACAGACATACAAAAATTTTGGATGAGAATGTCCTTCGGCATCAATCAGTCGGAGCTGTTTTCAGCTTAACATCTTACGGACGACCAAGCAAGTAATTTAAGAATTTTAAAAGGTGTTTTGCAATACTTTCTATACAAAGTTGAATAAAGTAAACTCCGAAAGTTCGATATTATTGCCTGCTCAAAAAAATAATTGCGAAAAACCAGCGAATAATGAAGAAATTTATATATCTACTCATTCCTAAGACGTAATAATTCCAAAATGAACAATGGAGTTACTTAAAAGGATGCGTTAATAACTCTTAAAGGTATTCTTCAATGGACAAACTGTAAACTAAAATGTTGGTTGGTAAGACATTGCAAAAAATAAGTTTTAATATTTTCCCTATTTCGAAAAATTAAAAAATTAAAGTTAAAAATGTTGTTACTCGTAGCCCACCCTGTATTTCTCTTTTTATTGTGATCATAAAACGCTGCCATGTGCGCAAATATTGACAGCCACTGACTTGAAATAAGTACTGCACGAGGCGTACATATATAATACGGAATATATGTCTTTAAAAATTGGAGTGAATAATGCAACAGTAGGTAGGGCTCGTGATCGTGACTGTCTTTTAATGTGATCATGACTGCAGTCACCCGGAAATCAGGGGTCAAATTCTGTAAGGCGAAATGTTCAAACGTTGTCGTGTGCTTAAAGAAATTTCCTAGTGTAACATAGGGCTAATCATTCGTGCACACAAAAACGTTTGATCGTTTCGCCTTACATAACCTGGCCCCTGATTTCATAAAGGGTTTTTCAATAAGAGGTGTTATTGTGAAAGGATATTGTCCTGTATGCGTGCTCGTGGTAGCCATTTGGCTGATGTTGTTTTTCATTATTAACGGCATTCCTTCCTCTTTATTATGAAATAAACATCCGATCATTTGTCTCAAAAAATGATACTTTTCTTTGAATACCAAAACAACGCCTCTTACTGGAAAACCCTTTAGAGCATAGTTGTAAGTTTCAATTCATAGCATAATGTGCACCTAGTTTTGTTAGTTTAATGAATAGTTATTGATTTCACAAAAAATTGCAGCCTAAATATCATTAAACGCCAGAGCGAACGCGTTCTCATCGCTACCTATATTTCTTTTTTAAATGGAAAGATATGGAAAAAGACAGTGACCGTTTTTAGTCAGCCATCTCTTTCTAAATATTTTATGAAGGACTTAAAGAACGATGGTAAGAACCTGTGCCTAGTCTTGTACAGAAAGAAAGGTATAGGAAAAAGAATTGTAAGTCCGCACTACGTAGATATTCAAGCGATTAATTTATGTGACTGACGGTGACGGGCAATTATTTTATATGAACAATCCTCTTATTATACAGCACTTGTCAATGGAGATCGACTTATATTTTCATCACGATTTCTACTGGCTCTGAAACAACGTGCTCGCTCTCGACTTTATTTAAATTAATTACAAAATAAAAGCATTGAATTATTTACTTACTTTGTACTATCCTTTATTCCCAAACAGAATAAATTCGTTACAGACAAATTATAAAGTTTTTATGAATATTTAGGATGTTATTCTTCTGTAAGCTTGCATATTAAGATATTTAAATTTGAAGTTTCTGATATCTTTCTGTTGACGTTTGCAATTTCTTTTCCGTCGTATATTTGGGCTAATCGTAAACGATTCTTCTACTCGTCGTTGCATAAAAATATTTTCACCAAACATGATACGCGAAGAAAATCTCCTTTCGGGGAACTTTTAGCGAATGAAATGCAAGTCAACTAGTTCACTGATAGCTACTTTCGGTTGGTGTATTTGGGTTTAGTTTCGATCAAAAGGAGCGGGGAACTAAAGTTTTACAATAGGCGTGTTTTTTTGAGCTTCGAACTCAGCAAAGCAAAGCAAAGTAGGATTTTCAGCATGCGATTACAACAACTACGCCCTACTTGACACTTCGAGGAATCACAGTAGTTGTTGTAATTGCGTGCTGAAAATCCTACTTTGCTTTGCTTTGCTGAGTTCGAAGCTCAAAAAAACAGGCCTAATATACATTTTTTTTAAAGTAATAAGTTTTTTTTTTAATAGTCAATAGTCCAGCAAACCAAACGATTCGCATTTCGTCCGCCTTGAGTTGGCTGGAAGAAGATTTCTTTCGCAAGCGTTGACATTCTTAATGCAGTTAAACAGATATTTCGCCATGAATTCTAAAGTCGAAATAACCAGCAGCATTTTTCTGAATTGAGAAAATTCTTCAGCTCACATTTTTTGAGAGCCGTCCAAAATATATCCTCGAAAAATACTGACTGTTCTCTTTTAGATTATGAAAAATCAAACAAAATGCGCCGTACTAATAACAAATTTTAGTCTGGACTTTAAGTTAACGGAAGCTCACAATTGCGAAATTTGTATGGAAAATATAGCCACTGTGAACTATTCAAATTAAGAGTCGAAACTAGAAATGGTTAAGGTTGTTGTTAAGGCCCATATTATGTAAACCGTCTTAAAAAATGATGAAGATTCATCTCGAGAGACGAACTATCGCCAATTTTAAGTCCACTTCTTTCTATAGCATTTCGTTCTGATAAGTGTAATAAGCTTAGTTCTAAAATGTTACTAGCACAAATGTAAACGAATTTATTACCACCCAATCGTTTATGTGGCTCAGTTTACCACTGAATGAGAATCAAGTCGATTTGCATAATCAGTCAATATTCATTAAGACGGACGCACGATATATATGCAACAGATGTCATTCTAGTCCGATTGCACCTGTTCTTTCTTATATACTAATCCGATCAAATCATTAAACCACACGATCCCGACATTGTTATGCGCCACTGTCTCTGATATGAATATTCATTCCACTGTCTTTGGAAGCACCATGTACATATACTCGTATACTAATCATAATTCCACTTTCAACTACTCGGACAATTAATCAATTACTTACTTTATATATGGGACTTATCACAAGCTGGTCCAGTACATATGCCGGTCTTAATGACATCACTGGCCACTTGTCCGCCCACGATTGTAACAGAGTTTATGGCATTTACCTGAATCCGAGTCCGAAGCGGGATATTGATCAAATTTATATTTCTTCGCCATGGCCGCAGTTATAGAATGGAAACTGTTACTTTCACTTAACAGGAAATCAGTAGAACCAATTGGTATTTAAAAAGTAAATCTGTTTTCAATATTATTTCATCTTTTGCAACAAATAACCGCACAGTAAGGGGTATCGAATGCCAGCCATGTGCTTTTGTTTACCAACTCAAGCCACAATGCACTTCAAAGTTTAATAACAAAACGACCGAGAGCGGGAGAGGACGCATCAAACCACAAAATGGATAGTACGGTTTAATATTTAAACTGATGGTCCCGGAAAGTAGCTATTTATCCGTCCAACTGTTAGCACAGTGTGCCATGAACTGAGACTGATTTTTACCGCCACTGCATATAGATAGAACGATAGAAGTGATGCATGAAGGCCGCCGTCATAGACTCTGAAGGAATTGAGAGGAGGTAGAAGGCGGCGTTCTATTACTTTCTGGTTATGATTTGTTTGTCCGTGGTAATTACACGAACAGGAACAAGTTTTTTTTTTCACGAACATTGTAAAGTAATAATATTCACTTAGAATTACAATTCGATGAGTGTAGAAGTGCGGTTTTTTTTTTTCAATAAAAGGCGAGCTAGGTTTTGTGGTTTGTAACTGGCGAGTCACTGAATTCGATGGATGAAAGTACTTCGATTGAAATACGGAAGCATGGAGTTTGCATTTGAAGATGATTAGGAATATGAGAATTCTTCTCAAGACTATCGAGCGGGTAATGTTTACAAAGTACAGACTATTCAAAAAGACTGGATGTTCAATGAAAATTTGTAATAGTTTCATTTGTAAATAGTTCATATCGATTTTTTTAAAAATTGAACTAAATATTTACAAGAATATGTGAACAATTCTGAACGCATGCTTAATATGTCACTAGACGTAGGTATTTCGTTCTAAATCACTGCCAAGTTTTTTCTTTAATGGTTGACAACATTTATTTAAATCGAAAACAAGTGAGGTTGGGATCAAGTTTAAAAGCTGATCGTGTACTCGATTTCAAACCAGACTTGTCATTTTTCTGCAACTAACAGCGGTGTATAACTAACAATGTAAAAATATAATAAACATCGCTACCGTTTGCAAAATCAGCATTCCCAAATATTTGACTTCGAAATTTGGGAAGCCAATCATGGAAAGTTGATAGTGGGCCTTTGCTCTTTCAAAAAAGACTAGTGTATAGACCTAAAAAACATTCTTAATTCTTCGAGGAATGTAAATTGATTTGATAGGCTGCTCAAAATGTAGAAAAAATGTGTGCAAATCAAACAGCAAATCTTCAAGACGGTAAAACCACATTTTTCACATGGCATCATGTGCACGACTAAATTTATTCAACAGAATTTTAATATTCACAAGCAATTTTTGCAGGTACTCAGTAATCAGAGACAAGATGCATTGAGATCTACAACTTGCAATCTATTCGCTGATGATCTTATAGAACTTTAAGTTGGCAACACTATTTTAACTGGTGGCCATTTTGTCAGCTGTCAAGTGATGTATTTTAAGTTTGGTTTCACTGACGCCTGAACAAGGCTTCCAAATTGTGCAAATTAAATTTGAAAATCATGGTTCTGTCCGAAATATGTATCGCGCACTATATACGTCCATTCTACAGTGTTTAGAGATGAAGCTCACTTTTGATTGAATGGATACGTCAGTAAGGAAAACTGCCATATTTGGAGTGATGATATTCCTCAAGTGTATGTTGAGACACCATTACATACAAAAAAAAAAACTGACTGTTTGGCTGGATTTATGGGTTGGTGGAATAATTGGTCCGTAGTTCTTTAAAAACGACGCTAGCCAGAACGTTACAGTCATTGGTGACCGCTATAGAGCCCTGATTACTGACTTTTTCGTTCATCAATTGAACAATTATGATGTGCAGGAGCTATGGTTTCAACAAGATGGCGCAACATGTCCCACAGATGACAGATAAAAAAACCATGAACGAACTTTTTAAACTTCTCGTTCGTTCCACTAAGAATTAAAAAAATATATAGAAATCGCCACAAGCCGCCAGAAAACATTACGATGGCATATCCCTTAACCCGTCGTGAAGTCCTATGCCACCAACATAATTAACGTTCCGAAGACTAGTCACATCTATTTTATGAACCTTTCATAAGAGTCAGAATTGATAGGCTGGGTTTCTCTGGGTTTCAATGAAACCTCTGTAGACGATCCTATATAATACTTAGTCTCCTTCCAGCATTTCTTACAAGATCCTGTCTACCGTACCTACTGTATGAAGCCCAGACACCATTTGTCCACAATCATATTGCAAGAATAGAGTCCTGTGGAAGTGTGGAGCCAATGCAATCATATCTGTTCAGTAAAATAAAAGAGGAACGGAACAGAATAAAACAACTTAGAGAAAATTTATCAGAACCTAAAAGCATAGCTTCGTATTTTATGCGACCGCATGAGAAAACATATTCTACCTATTCAATTATAGAAATGAAATAAGACAGGCATTTTTTAAAATGTTGTTCAAATAACACAAACATTGTTAATATTAGGAGAAGCATTGATCAAAGTTGATTGTAGGTATTTATTTTGAAAGGATTCCATGCAAATACTGCGTGCGAAATGAACTGAATTTTAACTAATTTTGAAATATATTGTAAGTCTACTCTACCTCAGAAGTAGTGCATGAAATCGTGAAACACACAGTTCAGAACAACGCCTACTGAAACAATAAGTAAAAGTAAAGTAAAGTATATAGATTCGAGAGATATTCGAGTCAGACCAACATTGTCGGGTCTCTTTTCGTCTATCAAACTTAGGACTAGCTTCTCACACCCATTCGTTTTGTGTGAGTTTTTTCAAGTTTGAAACGAATGGAATTGGAAATGGAATTTTATGCCGACTCCAAACGGCCAATTGAGAAGCTCTTTCAAGACATTTATACTCTCGGATGTTTGTCAGACGTTCGCGAGAGGTGGCGCAGTGGAAAAAACCCCAAGTTGGAATTTGGGTTTTTTGCGGGACTCGAACCTCGGACCCCTCCCTTAGTAGTCCAACACACTAACCACTAAGACACTGCACCTACAAGAAGTAAAATAGTTTTAGGAAATATTTCTGCTCATGGAACGCAAAGGCCTCTACTTTTCTATTTATTCCTGTGCTTTTGGTGCAGCTCAAAGTCACTTCAAAGACCTTATGTTGGCTTAAGTTGAACTTCGCTGTCGCTTGAAATATTAAAATAAATAATCCTCTAATAACGAAGAAGCTTAAATTGACGGTAGTGTACTTTGTTTTAAAAAAGCGTTTTGAAAGGCGCACAAATATTACACGTGTTGTTCTAAATAATTTTAGTTTAGTGCTTTATATTCAATATACGCTATAATTATCTTAATATATAAATAGGCGAAGGGAAATAGTTAAGAACCACTTTTAATGTTTAAACACAAAATATTCGCTTGATTTTTTTCTGTTGGGAAGATTGTTCAGAGATGCAATGATGTCTGTAATTTGTTTTCCAATATTGCGTATAAGCCAGGTCAATATAATGGTAGAATTTCTACCACTGGCCGATCTCTAGTATTTATTAACCGATCACTACTGTTAAGTATAAATATATCCTCAAATCAGGATACAAAAAAAATTTTTTGAGTTAAGAGCGATAAAATAGATTTTTTTCTTAAATTGAAAAAGCTTGTACAATTTTTTTTATAGGTATTTTATGGAAACAGACAAACTGCTGGGGAAATGTAAAATTCTCAATAAATGAATAAAGCCTGCAAAGGTCGTTTTCTTTTCGCCGTTTATTGTCTAAGATCTCACAAAAAAATAAAAACTTCATAAGAAAATTATAAACTAAATTAAAATTTGAGTTATAAGTTTACTTCATTATTCCAAAGTTTAACATATATATGTATATTTGTTGAAAATTTAACAGTTCAGCTTAGATAAAACGATGTTGCAAATATTTTCTTTTTTAAATGCCGACGGGTTTTTGACAATATTTTTTTTACAACCTCTTTTAGTTTGCTTTTAGAACAATCAAAAAAACGTATGTCTGAATATTATCCATCAATTGGTTGACGTTGTTAAATAAAACAAACTTGCGGATAAAATGTACAAACTAAAAATAGGTGGGCAATTCTGAACTTTTGATTTTTGAACGTCTGTAGTTTTAATAGCTTTACGAATTGATAATTCAAATTTCAACACTATATTTTTATTATTGCAATTCTTACACGGATTGTTTATTATTCAACAATAATGTTCGGTTGTTGTTTCACAATTCAATTTCTGAGAAATTCCCAATGAAATATCTCAGCAATTATATTTTTGTTCTTCTCAATTTGGACATCATCATTAAATTCTGTTTTTGTTTTAAGTCACGTATAAGGGTAATTAAAATTGTTCAAACTTTTAGACTATTTTCTTCACATATTCAATCATATTGCATTGCAAGTGTATTTTGTACAATTCTTTGCAAAAAAACAAGTTTTTTTTGTCTATTTTCGTACCTTTATATTATCAGCCCTAATCTAGTCTAGGACTATATAAAGCACATTATCCTCTTAGAGCTTCCTGCACAGACCACTTAACTAATCCGCTCTTTAAAAGCACACACACTACACTTTTTTTTTTAAATCTTAATCACTTTTCATGGCAGAAGTTTTTTCTCAACAAAAAAAAATTAAATGCTTGCAATTAACCAACAGACATTTCAAGCGGTTATGTTCTTCTCCTTTTGTTGGTCCTATTAGTTCCAGTGGTCTGTCCAAGGCTACGGTTACGAAACTAATGGAAGACTTCTAACAGCAACAGCCTTTTTATACTCTCGATTTGGAAGCACCAGGAGATGTGCCAATTTTTCTGTTCCATCCATCAGAATGCACCGAATGACGAAGTTAATTCGCAACGCGCAAAGAATCAAAATCAACGCTGTTAACGCATGCGGCTAAAGTTTGAAATCATTTGAAATGCACTAGATACAGGATTCCACCACCAACACAGATGAATGAGTGGGGTAGTGCGCGATGAGAGTGAATTTAGCAAAAAAGTAGTGAATTTCAATGGAAGTGCTGTTGATGAACATCAAAGGAAATGGCTGGCACTTCCTCTTGAAGAGCATCATCCCTTCCCTTACATTTGAAGGTGGATTTTAAATTTGACGTTTGCATTTGACCAAATTATGTCAGTCAAAATGAGCCTAATTGAATTATGATTGAGTTTTAGTTCACGTATTGGATGAAGGGACTCGATTCGGAGTTAATTATGCACACGGGTGAGTCGTAAGAAAACAGGTGGTACCTAAGATACATAAAGTGCAACCTGCTGTAGCTGCAAGAGGTAAGCCGGCGGCGTGCATAGTTTATTATTGACTTGATGAGGATACGATGAAAAAATATGATGAAAGGCCAACGTAATAAAAGCTGTTAAAGGAAGCAAAAAAAAATATGTTATAAGTGCGATAAAGGTAAGACCTTTATGCTCTAATCATAAAGCGGTCTATTGTGAGTATAATGCTGTCAAATGTAGCCTTGTACTACTTAGGTACCTATGGGCTTCCCCAAACAAACTCCCTCTTGTTCCAGATATAAAAAGTTCACTTAGGGAACTTTGACTTAACATTTGCCTCATTTTTAAGCGGCAATGTAACACCAGAGTGACATAAGTACCTACAGTCATTTTTTTGACGTACCTCACTTTGCCGGTTTATCACCAGTCCCGGGGCCTAGATCTGTGAGTTGGAAATGTCGTTTGTTAAGAGGTTGCTATACAAAAATAGCAATAAATAAATTAAATGTTTCCATGCTTCCATTTGTGTTCTTTCTGCAACTCAGCCAATTTCTATTCAACGGAACTAGTAAATTTATTTTAATACAACAAAAACTCGAATACAACATGTAAATAAAATATTTGTGCTTACAATTATTAATATTTTGGCAAGACCGTTTACTGTAGTGAAACGGTTTTAATTTTTGTTTGGTGTTTTTGTACGTTAAGCACGTGCAAACACTATTCGATAGTAGCCAAATCAAAGACTGCTGTGCTGAACCGAATCGACGAAGGCACTCTCATGCAAACATAGCGGGACACTGCTGACACATAATAGTTGTTTACACTTTTCTGGTAACGAGTCGTTTAGTCAAGGTCAAGTCACCATTATTCTTATTTGACGTTTAATCTACATTGCTGATGGTTCCCCTTATCATAATGAGTTAATGCGACTTATTATTTGCCATTTCATGTTTCTTTGCTAAATTTCAGAAGTTCTCTGTTCCTCTTTAGGCCTGTATTGATTATAGATAGATTATTGATATCCATGGCTTAGAGCAACGCTTGGATCTCGTACTATTGTTAAAAATTTGGGTAAAATCCAATCCAAATCAGTAAATTAATTACCTACCTACCCCCAATCAAAATCTACTACATAATTGATGCAAACATTTGCTCATGTAAATTTTTATTTTTGCAACGAGTCCCACTATTTATTTCATTTTTTCATAGTTTCTAAAATCTAGTACGGGCACAACACGAAATCAAAGATAAATAAAATACTAGAGTCGTATGAAAATGATCGTCAGTTAAAAACCGTTATGACGGTTTTACTACTGAATTATTTCCTAATTAATATTATGAACGATAGGTACATAGGTAGGTACTGTTATTTTTATAATAGAATAAATTTCCAGAGAAAAATATGGGAAGAATATGAACTGAGAATGTATTTATAATCTACTCCATTTTTTGCTTAATTCATCAAATTAAATTTTAGTTCTAGTTTTATTCCACCCCTGCACTTTACTGTAGTCGCAAAAAGCTTAACGAACTTAATAACAAAACAATTTAGATATCAAATCAACGAGCCCAATATAATCTAGGTAGGTAGGTTAGGTACACGTATATTGGGTGCTCCGTGCTCCCATCAGACCACGTTTGTTCAAGTGATTGGTTGGTTAGACGATTCTGTACTCTGTTCTATGAGTGCGGTGACGGTGATATAACTTATTTGCCAACAGGTGGAAAATAATTTCAGACTTAATTTGGATTTATAGCTGTCGTGATCATTAGGCGTGTTTTTTTGAGCTTCGATCTCAGCAAAGCAAAGTAAATTAGGATTTTCAGCACGCAATTACAACAACTACGCTCCACTTGACACTTCGAGGAATCACAGTAGTTGTTGTAATTGCGTGCTGAAAATCCTACTTTGCTTTGCTTTGCTGAGTTCGAAGCTCAAAAAAACAGGCCTATTGTAAGAGCGAATTAATTTTTTTTTTTTTTTCTGCGAAAGTTCGTACGGCCACGGTAATATTTGTTGGTACTCGATAATCGAAAAAAAAAAAATAGCCTTAAGTCAATTTTTGGGTAACTATTACCTTATTTCTACTTTCTAGAGCATATCTCTGTGTCGTATATCTATGTAGTAGACAGTATCTAGTTCTCGGTTGAATATTTCCTCTGAAACGTGGTGTGGATTGTGTGTATGTATTTTGTGTTCACATTTATCAGCATAGGCACAGCCTAATTGTTTAGTGGTACCTTAAAATTGACTCATAAAACACCGATTACTTCATTATCGGAATATTCCATACAACAAAACATCAACATTACAAACCGCCGTGCTACGTTACAATTTGTTCAAAAAAGTAGACAACAATTGAGCACATGCTGTCAAATCTCTACAATTTTCATTTCAGAATCATAAAAGATGGAAATGGAACTGCATAATATGCACTTGAAATGACAAAAATACAATTTTCACATTGAACCGGCTGTCGACTATGGAAAATCCGTGGTTTTCTTCACGTAAACACTCTACCAAGTCCTGATCAAAAAAGTCCTATATAAAAACTTGTTACAGACGAGCAGTTAACAAAATATTTTGATGTCGATCGATTCATAAATTTGAACACTAATTAATTGATGGATAGTCTACGAAAAAAAAAATTTTTTTTTTTCACAACAATTTCACTTTCAATTAAACGTCGCTCTCAGTTTGAAAACTTAAAGATGGAGACAGTAGATACATTTTCTTTAAATTTAAAAATAAAATATCCGTACTAGATTTCTCTATAAATCCATCTAGGATATTCAGCATTTGTCTATTGTTTTGCTGGGCTAGTAAGTCATCGAAATTATGTTGTCCTAACGACACATTTCTGAACTTGTGTTTGATTTTAAAAGTGCATACCTAACACTGCCAAATGTCAGTTTCTACGATATTATGCGTTGCCATTTGGTTTTGCAGTTGATATCAATTTATTAAAAATATAAATTTACATATGCACTCAATTCTGTATTTACACGATAATTCGTTTAAAAAAAGATACGGTACCTATTGGATGATAACATCAACATTATTGTGGTATTCGATTGGGTGCTCTCAGACTACTTTTTTGCTCTCAGAGCACTTTTCATGTTCGTTTGGTACATAAAAAGCAATATTTTTCATATTTCAGAGCACTTCTGCGTATCTAGATATTTTCTTATATATAAAGGTTTAGGGCACGTACTATTAATTAATAGTAGTTAATACAATCTGCATATACCTGGTAGACCACATAAAATACGTACATAGGCATATTGATGGGTATGGGAACTCCCGACAAATGGAAGTTATGAAAAAAAAAAAAAAAAATCTCGTGTAAATTCGTTTAACACAGAATTCTAACATCAATGCAATCCGACCTTAACTCTTTAAACAATTCACATCCACAAAGCAATCGCATATCGCTGTCAAACGTCATTTTCACATTTTTGACAGCTCTGTCTCCATCTAGCTATCTAGCATCTCCTTTCTTTTTCGTTCTTCGTTTCGTACCATTTGTGAAGGTAGACAATTTTAAAGCTGCTATTTAATCGACATTTTATTGATATTAACTTATTTTCCTGTCTAGTTTCATTTTATGTGTGCTGCGTTCGACAAAGAAAAGTTTACGCATTAATAAAATTTCGTAAAACAAGTTGGTAAGTTCTTTCAATTGGCCCCTCAGCAAATCTACAATAACGACCATAATCGATTTTGTTAAAACCCAAGATGCCCTTTGGCTTTGACTGAAAAAAATCTGCAAAAACTTGAATAATTTCTCAGGAAAACATTTTCCCTAGTTATGGAATGGTGCACAATTGCTGCCACATCGCTACTCTTTGAAATTAGATTTCATAGTTTCTTTTTTACGTCTCGATGGAATTGCAAAAGTTCCATAAGTACATAGGGTACGTGATGTATGCATCAATGGGCGATTTTGTTTACGTTGCATGTAGAATTTTGATTGTAAACGTAATTCAATTGTTTGTTTATAGTCTCCTTCAGCTGGTTTTTGTTTATATTTATTTTTAGGTAGATCATCAGCATTCATAATTCAACAGTCTTGGCGAAGTCATATAGTTTCTAGGCTAGACGGCGTATCGTGTTTCTGTTTTTTCAGATGAACTTTGCCAACTTGATACTGTGTATATGGAGCTAGAAAAACACAAAAAATGCTTATCAACTTGTTTGCAGTTTAATTTTCTTTTTCTTTTTTTCTGTGTCGACTAATGGTAACAACTTGAAGCACGGAATGATTTTATTTATGTGCTGACTTCGTTGTTTCTTTTTTTTTTTCTGCTCGTATCAAGCGTTCACGATCACGGTTCTGATGGTGTGTTGTGTGTTCTGTATGATGGTTTAGCTTTTGTTATATAGACTTTATAGCTTGACGAACTACTGTGGGCGTATATTTCAGTTGTTGGTTGTCGTTGTCCGCTTAAAGTTTACTAGCGAAATTTTCCATCAAGTAGCTAGCGTGATCGCAGGTTCGGGCTCTGTTTTCGAGTGCACTTAAGTTCAATTTAGATATCAATTCGATTGGAAGACGTAAGTGTGTTTCGCTAACGTGACGTGATCAGTAAATGATCGGTATTAGACAATTGAAAATTGCTATACATCGGGGAATATTGCAAATCGTTTGGACAGACCATAATAGAGATTACGTGGAGCGAGGAATTTGTGTGACCTAATTCGACTCAGTTCTGTTGCTTTATTTGTATAGTTTTGTTTTGTGTGGGAAAACAAAAATATATACACTCGGGGGAGTGAACATTCATATAAATGATTTTCACTTCCACTAGATTTGATTCGCACTTGACTTGTTTTGTGTATGATCGCTACAAGATACAAGAGTCAACAGCAAATGTCGCCACCTTTCATGTCGCCGCAAATGCTGGATTGATGTTATGTAAATGTACTTGCGGGCTTTTCATGTTCAAGCCACACAACTACAGAAATATTTAGCGACAGTACGTATGTCGATTCCGCATGAGGTATTTATTTGTTTGTTTATAGCCAGGGGCATATACCTACTTGTTAGTTCCAGTTTTGATTGGAATGAACTATAAAAGCTATCAGTTTGATTAAATCCGTGAAAGTTATCTTGTAAATTCTTTCAACACACAGCTAATTTTTGTCCATACGTGGAACTTCTACAAGAACAGAGAACGAGGAGTAACAACTGAGTTGGGAGTAAAAGTCGCTGAATTAAATAATCCACTTAATATCTCAACCGAAGTGCATTCCGTCGTAGTTTTCATTGGGTTACTTCGAGTCTGTCTTGTGGCCGTTTATGTAAGGTCCAGGCTTCCACTCCGTATAAAAGTGTTGGCCGGGGCTAACATTCGGTTATCCTTGTTTACAGGTCCATCAGGTTGCAACCGGAAGTGATATTTCGGAAGCTGCTGCAAGGTTTATGTAGCCGGCTTGTTCCTTTTTGTGATTTGTGACTTTGGAACCAGAAAAATCATTCAGCTGAACAGATTTACCTCATGCGTCGTATCCGTGGTCACCATGTTCGATTGCATTGGAATCGTGTGTCATCTTTTGAAACATGTTTTTGTCCATTTCTGGACTCGAGTACTCTGTTACGGTTTACCATTAAAGTGGACTGTGTATCAAGATCAGGTAGATAGATATTTATTAATCAAACGTCGACTTGGTAAATGGTGAATGTAGACGTTTGTTAATGACAAAAGCACAGCTATTCTTTTTCTCAAAAGCACGCATTTCGAATTAGAACGTCAATTAGCATGTTCGTTAAATTTATGGTTTCTTTTCATTCAACGTGTCGATCGGTAAATTCAGTCAGTCTTCAAATTTCTCTGGTGCATTCGTAATCTACCCGAGGACTTTTATCATCATTCATTCGTGATAATGGACTGTTTTCTTCAAAACAACAAGAAAAAATAATTGCTATCGCTTATATTGTACATATTTACCTGCAAATAATTGTTTTATTGCATCAGTCTAATCTTGACACTGAATTCGAGTTGTCTGGAAGGTATATTTGCACATAAGTGTGTTTTTGTGTTTCTTCAGTGAAGCTGACGTTTTTTTCTTTCGTCTGGGGGCTGTAAGATTTGTTAGTCTAGCATTGGTGGTCGAAATACTAGTCGATTCCTGAAGCGTCATCAAATTCGTCCCTCAGTCTGCTGCCATACGTGAACCCATCTCATTTTTACACCAAGAAAACCTTCAGTTCATCTAACCAAAGTCCTCATTTCAGCAGCCAGATTTCTATCCAAGCCGAGCACACTAACTTCACCACAATGAGTGACGATTGCAGTTGTGAATGCGTCTGGACACATGAGATGGCAATGCGGCGCTTACTGTCGATAGTAAGTAAATACAAATCACTCTGTAACTGCCTTACCAATGAACGCTATTTCAGATTCGCCAAAGCCAGTCGCAATGCTCGGACACAGAATGCTTGCGTAAGTATTATTTGTTCCCACCCTATGTAAAGTGCAGACATTATCTTGCATTCCTCTCTAGTGCCAAGCACTCTTCCAAATCCATCTAGTAGCGAGGATACTAGTTTCACCATGATGACAATGTTCATGGTGTTGGCTGTGATTTTATATTTCATTCGACCCAATTCCATTATTAAGAGTATTAGTAACAAGAAGCACAATGGTCGCTCATCAGGAGGACGGGTAAGTTTTTCGAATCGAATGCGCTTTGTTGCACTTACCATTTCATGATGTTTTTGTAAACAGGATCCCCCTAGTGGTGACGCACCGCCAGCTGTAAACTGATATCCGTTGCATTTACAATCGAATGCAATTATTTGACGGAGAAAAGGCACGTATTACAAAAAGACACACACACCACTTAGCTGTTATTGGTATGTTTTTAACTCCACCATCACAAGAGTCTCAAATTGGCGCAAATAAATCTTTACTTAAACTCCAGAGCTTAATTATTTTCTTTTACACACACGAAAATGTATGTTTCAATCGATTGGTTCGCCAACAGCTGAATGTGCGCGCTCAGATGTGTTCCTTATGTTTTCATTTGAAAATCAAAAATTGTTTTATTATAGAAATGCTTATTTTTGTAGATCCACAAATGTAACTCTTCTTATTTACATTATTCCGAATAAACAAATACATATTATAAATTAACTTAACCGAGGTGTGTGGTTGTTGGTGGAGGATCTATTGAGGGATGAATGGCGAAGTTGGGTCCGCTACTAAATGGTAGCCTTTCCACAATAAAAGTAAAAGGTAAGCGGACAATGCTGTCATAGTGGCAAGCGACATGGGTGGATGAAAAAGCATGCTGAACAGCAAGTGAGGACCAGGAATAAACGCCACCAAAAGAACAAAGCTTATGGCTCGAAATGAACGAGGTCAAAACACATCAAAACTGGTATTCTATTCGTTTGGTCAAGGCCGAAACGAGACGACTTGTGTAGCCAGTTCTCAGTAAGCGTTTGACAAAATTTGACACCAGTAGCAGAATCAGCGTTTGGGTAGAATAATCCACGGTCAAGGTGAATAACTTGTTGGTCAATGCACTCTGGCGTGATATTCAACATTTTTAGCCGTGAACTAAGCACGCACTAGTTGAAGAGCACGTGGGATCGTTACAGTCAGTGAAACCGACAAACAAATAGAATGGGGGACTCTCCAGCCGAAAAAAAAAAACAATAACTGGGGAGTGCAAAAACTAAAGAAACGTATTTTAACCGGAACACGCCTGCCTGCCACCTCTTGGACATTAAAAAGTAACAAATCGCCAATAGTTCTCTTACACTGTCTAAATTTTAATTCGTAAAAGAAAAGACAAACCAAATAAAAACATTAGTTTAAAAATTGAATAAAAATGTAAATACGGCTGCGCAAAACAGTCGCACACGTGCAATGCTACCCTATGAATCTTCACTATTCAGCTGCGTGACCGCTGTGCGAACCTTCTTGATGACGACCTTCATCTTCTCGTAGGTGCCAGTGGAATCGGGGAGATTCTCAAAATTGATAACGTCACTTACGCCAACTTTGAAATTATCGCCACACGGTAGCTTATCGAATGGGGAGAACTGTAGGACCGGCGTTCCCAACACCGATTCCAATGCACCAGTCCTTACGGTTTGTGGTGTCTGAGGTAGTGAAGCTTCGCTGCAATTTGTCGTCTGAGAGTCTTCCTTGCCCTCGCTATCTGTATGGCATGCAGTGTTCAATGTAATTTTGACTGGCGTCGCCGTCGCGCTACGATTGCCTAAGGCGTCAAGTTCAATTACTTCGTCAATCAGAGAATCATCATTGTCCGAGATTAGGCTAACATTTGTTTGCAATTCCTGCAGCAGTCTCTTCTGTCTAGCTTCAAGATCTTCAAGGCTCGGCGATGGAGACCGATGAGGGGTGGATGACGACGGCTCTGCTGTGGTTGGTAATGGAGGCGGTGGTTGTTCGTGGGGCGATGAGAGTGGGGGTGGCGGACGTGTAAACTGCACGTTAGCCATGGAGACGTTTTCTTCGTTTTCAATGTCCATTTCCGAGGTGTCCAAAATGGGTTCCTTCATACTGTCGCTCTCAATGAGGTGCTCTTTCATCTTCTTGCGTTTGTAGCCTTTGACAACGTTGTCACCCAGCATTTTTATGAATTCTTCGCGAGAATCTTGGGGATTCAGCGGTGGGACGTTGTGGTGTCGATAGTCCTGCAAGGGGGAATTCAGTAAAAGTTTCGTGCAGCATCCTTTCTCTACTTACGTCATAGAAATGCGGGCCGGGATCTGCATTGAAACCGGGAAATGCAATAATCTTGCTGGCGTCGTACTTGTGCTTTTCATTTTCAACCTGACCATCCTCGTCTTCTGGGTCTAGAACATAGCGGCCCTAAAAAATGAATGCAGACCTTAGACAGAGCAAACCGTTTACAATAACAGACAGCCTCACCTCCGAGTCAAACAAAGAAATGCCCGAGTGAGCGACTTTGGCATCCTCCAACCATCCAGGTGGATATCCCAACACTCTCAGGCGGTAAAAGAAAAATGGCAACTCCCCGGAGCTTATACCCAGAGCCTCTCTCAATCTTTTACTAACCCTACCAGGCCGTAAATGAGCGTAGCGCTGTTCAATGTCGACGTGGTAGCGCTCCTGCTTGGACGAATGCATCTTCTTGGCTTTGTTGATTTTTATGTTATTGCGCGGTTTTGGACAAGATCGCAAATCATGGTCCGTTTCACCACAATTGAAACAGGATTTGTTTTGTTTCGGCCGAAGGCATTCATCTTCGGTGTTTTTCTTTTTCTTTGCACAAGTATCGTCAAGAATTTCTTTGATGGCTCGTTTGTACGATGGAATCTGTATTGCTTCAATTCTCTCCGCAGGCTGGGAGTCTACCATAAACAAATCTGAAATACCCATGTCATCTTCCTCAACGTCGTTTACGCTTTCACCTTCCACTTCTATCGCGTCGTCATCAAGTGCGATTACTTCCTCTTGGTGACTTACATCTTCCAATACTTCACCTTCTTCCAGAGGCTTTCGGTAAACTTGAATCGCACTATCGTCTTCGACTATAGTTATGCCCGCGTGACCTTTCAGAGTCGCACGTAAGCCCCCGAGAACTAGTTCCTTGAAGTCGTTAAATATATCCGCGGAACTGAAGTTAACCTCAAATAAAAGATTTTCCGAGTCAAATTCTGTGATTTTGGTTGTTTCTAAATCCGATTGGGTTGAATTGAGCGCGCTCGGAGAATCTGGAATTGTGATCATACTGTTGTCGGCCTCCAAAACTTCACAATCACTGTCCAAGTTGATGGAATCGGGATTTATTGTATGTGTGTCCATATTCTTATAAGCAATTTAAAGGTATTTTGATGCAAACTATATTTTATAAAATAAAAACAAACACAAATTCGAAGGCAAAAGCAATCAGGAATGTCAAACTTCGTTTTAGGAGATGCGTACACGGTCAAAGTAGCGAGCAGCGAGTGTTTTCGGCTTGGGCTGCTGCTGCACTGGATAATAAAGTTCACCAATTGGAATAATTATTTGAGTAGGTACCCACCTATAGGTATTTCATAACAAAAAAATATTTTGGTTTTAAGATTGCAATTACTTCCTCGAACTTTAAGGAATCACTTCACATTTGCAAAATGTTTATAAAATCAAAACCTGTATAACAAATCAACTTATCGATTTGGCAAGGAGATCAATTTTTTTGAGAAACAATAATTTTTTTTTTGATCGAGATTGCTTTTCATGTTTGATTTGCCAAAAAAAAAAAAAAATCAGAGGCACTTTTGAGAAATCTCGATATACCACTTTCACTAAAACCAATATTGATACAGAAGATGGCGGTTACGTGTTTTTTTTTTTTTTCGTGAAAGGAATGCTTTTTTCGTTTTCGATTTGGCAAAAAGATCAATTTTTTTTTTGAAAAAAAAAAAAAAAAAAAAACTATTTATTTTTTTTGATCGAGATTGATGTTCATGTTCGGTTTGCCAAAAAAATCCGTCTATTTTTTTTTTTTCATCTGAGGCACTTTTGAGAAATCTCGATTTTTGTTTTTTTTAGATCTACACATACTTTCACTAACACGAATGTTTACGACAAACAGCTGCCGGTTGGGTTGCTTTTTAAGCTGAATTATTCATTTTACTGGTATGGGAACAGAGTTTTTATATTAAATTATTTCGAAATGCGTTAATAGAAATGTGCGAAAATCAATTGAAGTGGATTTCCAGTGCAAGTGAAAAAAAAATATTTTTTTGCATGTGTATTTACCCAATACATACAAGAATAAATAAAATTCGGATTTCATGTTCGATTTGGCAGCAGAAATCTGAATACATACAAATGCGACGGCACCCTTAAAGTTAATGTCAAACTGTTTGGGTTACATTTTTCTGTCGCTACGTTGGCAGCTCCTGCTTTCGGTATCGGTCGGTTAAAAACGGCCCCTAAAATATAACAGAAATTTATCTGTTTTCTTCTATTTTTCCATTTTAATGATTAAATAGTGTGCATGAGATATAAAGAAAATAATTTTTAAACATTTACAATTCAGAATACATATATTTAATAGTTAATTTTAGTACCGTTTGCCTAATAATGGCACAGCAACAGCAGCTTATTGCCGATTTGAAAAGTTCCCGCGAAACAGCTAAAAATGCATTAAATGAGATTTATTCGAAAATATCCAAGTGTAAGGACAATGCCAAGACAAAAAGTGCTTGCACCTACAATGCTGTGCATGCTATCTGCATGGCAATCAAGGATAATGGGACATTTTACGAAATTTATTGTGAAGGCATCAAGAGGTTGGTTGAAAATATTTCCGAACACCATTGGAATATGTTCGTGGAGCTGTTGCGTTTTATTCAAGGAGAATTATACTCAAAGGTTGGTATAAAATTCAGTTATGTGTATATTGATTTCTGAATCATGCATTTCTTTTCAGAATCTCTTCAAGCAGTCTGTGTGCCTAGCTGTCCTTGCAAGTGCGGATCGCATTGCAACTCCGGCTGATGTAAAATCTCACCTGAAACTCTACTCGCGACAACTGTTTTACGGTCACACGCATATGAGCGACAATGAAATCAAAGAAGTCTTCAAGAGTATCACTGCGCTCTTAAGCAAATCCAAGGAAATTCAATTCGAGGATTTGATATTCGACTTTCAAAGCCAGTTTCTCGGATTTCCTTCGATGTTGCAGTCTGTGATAGTCAAACATTTGGACAAGGCTGCCGCTATGTTTGAGATGTTTTTCGTCACAATCGGCGCCCTAAAGATTCAGCAGAGCAAGGTAAATGAGTCGATGATCACCCTAATGAAGCTTCTGGTAAATTTTATCCACTTGGATGTGACAGACCAGAACACTGTGTTCTCGCAAAACTTTCTTAGATCCTGCAAAGAAAACTTGTCTTTAAAGGGACATAAATATCAAAATTACGCCACCAATCTGTTGTACTACTTTGTGAAGCTCCTATTGTTCCCAAATGCGCCGGATTTCAATAGAAGCTTTGTTGAAGTAATTGCAAAGATATCGACGTTTGTCGATCGCTCCGAACTGGCCCGGGAACCATGGTTTATGGACACTATTGTCACAGTGGCAAGAATCTTTGATGCCTTCAAAGGTCAGAAGGCGCTCCTTCAAACAATGAACCAGGAGAGCCACCAGGAGGTTTTCAGTCTTATAGAGAAACTCATTAAATTGGCGCATGGAGTGAATTACGAAAGCGGCATGTGGACTTGCTGCAATAGTGTACGGAAACACGTCATCTTCAAGCTCTGCATAGTGGAGTTGGTGATGTTTGAGACAGTCGTAGAGAACAGTTTCATAAAGCCCGAGCTTGGCTCTGCTGTTTATACGATCCTAAAGCACACAATCGCTGTTGCGGAGTACTTCAACTGCAGCACTGTCAACTACGAGGTCGCATCGATAATGAATTCTTTAATGCGATGCGCACAGAATGTGAAAACAAAGGAACACGGTGATCAGGTGGTCAAGATGTTGCTTTTGACAACACAAGTCAAGGCTTACCTACCAGAAAACAGTTATAAAACGCTTTCCAAGTGCGTCATGCACGTGTACAAGAACACCGGTGACTCACAACGTCAAGCGGAGGCTTGCGCACTGTATATCAGTCATTTGATGGAATCCAAGGCTGATAGTGAACTAATTCGCCGGTACATTGGGGCTTTCTACTCTCTTGATCCTTGTACAAGCATAATCGAACTCTTAGACCACTCGACATCACCTTTAAAGAGTACAAACTTTAGCAAACGCCTCCTGCATTCCATAGAGGCCGGAGTTTTCTCCAAAATGCGGGATGACAACATTCTCGTCATTACTTCCCTACTCAAATCTGCCAGTACGATCCTCGACTTTGTTTTAATCGCCCGCAAGTATCCGCATGTAAACGTGTCGTCAAAGATGGACCGAAAATATGCAGAACTCAAGGAAAAGTGTACGCTTACACCCGTAGAACATCTCGCTCTGGGACACATCTGCAAGCTTCGCGCGATTCATCAAATGGACGAACTGAAGAATATCTTCAATTTGCCTAAAATCAACGACGAATCTCTGCCAAAGGTCGCAGATACCAGCAAACTGAAGCTCATGGACATAACCAACGAAATGCTGATAATGCGACTCGCCCAGGAGGGAGTGGAATCATTCGCTAGGTTCTTTGAATTCTCCTCCCATCAACTGATACTTGAGCCCGATTTTAGCGTCGACTGGGAGTTAATTATCGATGACGTGGCAATGCTGGCGCGCTTGTTTCACTTTCGTGGCTACGTGGACTATGCCTACAACAGCTGGCGACTGCTCCTTCGAATAGCGACACATGTGGATGATATTCTCAATAAAATACGCGCGCTATCGTTCATTTGCGATGAATGCCTGTTCATCGAACTCTACGATCCCGAATTCAACTTCGAAGATGCAATTTCTAGCTGCGAGCAGGCAATTTATGAGTGCCTTATGAACATGGAATTCCTAACCCCACGCAGGCAGAACTACGTTCTGACTTGTCTATGCTATATCGGTTGGTATTTGGCGCACAAAAACCGCTTCACTGAGAGTCAGATGCTGCTCGATCTGGCACTGGCAAAGGTCGACGAGTTGGTCGATAGGAAAAACAAATTCGAACTACTACGGGCAACACATTTGGCGGTGAGCTTTCGAATCAAGTGGAAACTACAAGAGGGACTATCGAAGACGAAGGCGTTCGCTCAAGTTGACAGGATACTGGATGAGATTCGAGCAGTTGTCTACTACACTTCAGAGGATTCGTTAAATTTTCCAACTCTGCTATTTGCTGTGGTCAACGATATAACTGAGTTCACCACGAACAGGCTGTGCGAGCCAGCCACACTACCATACGTGCAGATGGTACTGAATATGGCCTTGGATTCGGGCGCTGCATATCGGGCTGTGCAATTTCTGGTGCTCTGGACGCACATTAATCTGCAGTCGGAAAATGTCACCAAGTGTCAGGTATGTGGTTTCTCTCCCTTTCTCCCTTTTTGATTGTCCTTCCAAAGTCACTTATTGCACTTTCCTGCCTTTGCTCTTATCAACTCCTATTTTCAGATAAAACTCGATCTAATCGACATTTTGCTTAGAAACGTCCAACCCACAAAATCAGCGCACAAAGCAAACGAGGCGTTCAAAAATCATCTGGAAGTTGGACCCATTGAACCTTACCGCATCTACGGCCAACAGACGATACGAAAAGCAGTGTATATTAATCCCGTTTCCCCAGTTCGCATTGTGAGTACAATTATCATCTAATCCCCGAAAATCGATCCCTAACAGCCGCTCTTTTCAAACAGAAATACAAGGTGCCAGAAATCCATCGAAATCTGGGAGATTTCCTCATCACCCACGAGTTGTCCTGCACTTGCGATAAGTGCTCGCATACATTCCTTAACTGGCAGTACTTCAAAATTGGCTGCCTCAACGCCAGGCTGCTATATCTTGGCGAAGCCTACAACGAACCAAACGAATTCTACGCCAAAGCAGTGGAGTGGTGCTCTAAGGCTGTCCACAAATCGCACACAAAGTTCCACTTTCGAGAATACGAACTCACCATGCTGACGCAACACATTAACCTGCTGCGCCGAATGGGCAACTTCAACTCAGCTATAGCCATTAGCAAAGCCTCTCTAGATATTTACAACAAATTCAAAAGCAGCTTAGATGGTGTATACTTTGTAAATCTGTCTATTCAGACGGAGTCCACAAAAGCCGAAATGCAGAAGAAACCTACCAAACCGAAGCACACAACGCGACGACTGTTAAAGTTCAGTCCTACTGATCCCAAGCCAGCAACTGCACAACCCAAAGTGGCGACTACGACACGCAGGGCAAAAGGCAAAAGAGACTCACCAAAGACGCTTAGGGAAAATATAGATGACATCATTTACAAGGACCCGGCGGGAGCTACACCAGCAGCACAAAAGTCACGTGCCAAAGACGGAACGAAGAGTGCGAAGTGTAAAGTCAAGAGCAACACTGAGAAAGTAGTCGATGAGATTTGTAAGACTGTGCAGCAAGTTCATCTGGGTGATGACCTGCCAAAGAAGTCAACTCGCCGACGTGGTGGACCGAATTTAAATACCGCAGTAATTATTATTGATGACGATGGTGCTGATGATGATTCGCCGCCACCATCTTTGGCGAACAAGATTCCAAAGTCGGCCAGCAAAGTCGAGTGCACACCGAAAACTCGCGGACGAACAAGAAGAGCACCGCCTGCTACAATAGCTGTTGCCAAATCGGGAGAAGCAGAGGGCCGATCGAAACTGCTACTGAGAAGACGAATTTGAAAGTGAAACAACGGTTCAGCTATGATCATGTGTAACTTTAGTTTTAATATTTGTTTGTGTTTTAGGCTAATTATAATTTCCATTTTTTATTAACTATGTATTTTTTTAGTAAGTATTTATTTTATTTGTTTTAACGAAATAAATTCAATAAAATTAGTTGACTTCTCTGCAGCAATTGAGTTCTTAATGGACAGCAGTTTCTATCAGATGCAGATACATAAAGGGTTGGCCATCTACTGGTTTCTTTTTAAATCATAGGTTAATATTTCACTGACAGCTGTTTCCCTATCGAAATATTGACGGAAAGTTAGTATCATATCAGTATCATATCATATCATATTATCAATATCTCCGCGGAACGAAATGAGTCGCTTTACGCTTGAACAACGTTGGGAAGTATTGAAAATTGAGGGTTATGTAACACAAATAGTGCGTGTTTTTGACAAGAAATTTTTGCCGAAATGAAGCTTGAAACTTGCGCACAGCAGGTACGGTGGGTGTACCTGCTGTACGCAAGTTTGTGCAAAAAGTTCCTGAGACTTGTATGCTAGTGGACAACACTCATGGTCCCCGTGGTCGTACAGTGTGCACAGACGAGAATGTGGCAGCTGTAGCCGAGGGTATGAGATTCAATTTCTTTTTCGAGAATGAGGCTGGGACCTGGGAACAACGTTTCGGTCAACGGTGGGGGTTGCGGAGCCATAGGTTAGGTTAGGTTGAAGTGGCTGTCGGCTATCCGACACACTTAGACCATTTATCAGGTCCCTTGTGATACCACATGAATCTATACTTATTCTTCCTACTCGTTGAACCAGTTGGAGCTTCTAATGAAGCGCAAGAGATTACGAATATCTATCTTTGTGAGATCGTTCAGATCATTGAAGTAGAACGCTCCTAAGTGGAGTTTTCGTCTTTGTGAGAGCGCTGGACAAGTACAGAGAAGATGAAGAATAGTTTCTTCTTCCTCCTCGTCAACGCAGCTTCTGCAAAAATCGTTGCATAATACGCCAAGCCTTTTTGCATGCCTGCCAATAAGGCAGTGTCCCGTGATGACACCTATTATAGCACTGATATGCTTCCTATCGAGGGAGATCATATGCTTAGAACGTTTTAGATCCAGCTTTGGCCAGATCTGTTTTGTCTGTAAACATGTTGAGCCGGTTGTCCACCTGAGATTTGTTCTTTCGATGGCATCCAGCTTAATTGTGAGTTTGCAAGTAGCGATTGGAATACCTATGGAATCCTTGATTGGAAGCAGAGGTATTGTAGTTCCGTGTTTGGCGAGTTCATCAGCCTTGCAGTTACCTGGGATGTCCCTATGCCCCGGCACCCAACAGAGGTGAATATTGAACTGCTCCGCCATCTCTATAAGAGATGAACGACAGTCTTGGGCTGTTATAGAGTTTGTGGAGACCGATTCCAGGCACTTGATGGCAGCTTGACTATCAGAGAAGATACGGATATCTTTAGCAGATATCACGTTTTCCCTTAGCCAAGATAAGACTTCTTTTATCGCCATTATTTCCGCCTGAAAAACGCTACAGTGATCAGGAAGACGGAAGGAGAGACTAAGATTTAGTCTATCTGAGAAGACACCACCACCAACACCGTCCACTGTTTTGGAACCATCCGTGTAAAAGTGGATCGATTCATCATTCAGGAATGCATCCTCCTCCCAGAATAATCTGGTAGGAATGTAGACCTGGAAGTTTTTATCAAACCGCAGTTCTGGTGTGGTGTAGTCGATGTTTTCGTGAAGGTTCTTAATGGTGTTCAAGATAGCAGCATGGCCAGTAGTTTTGCTGGTCCATTGTGAAATAGCTTTGAGGCGTACGGCTGCAGAGGCTGCCGTTTGCCTGCTGAAAACGTCAATGGGTGTCAGATGAAACAGGATATCAAGTGCAGCAGAGGGGGTAGTACCGAGAGCCCCGCCGATGCACAAGCAAGCCGTTCTTTGGACTTTGCCTAGTTTATCGCGGTTAATCGCTTTGTCTAAGGCAGTCCACCAGACAACCACACCGTACGTGAGTATTGGTCTTATGACCGAGATATATAGCCAGTGGGTGATACGAGGCTGTAAGCCCCATTTGTTCCCTATAGCCTTTTTGCAAGAGAAAAGTGCCACAGTAGCCTTCTTGACTCTTTCTTGGATGTTAGGTTTCCAGGTTAACTTCCTGTCAAAAATAAGGCCTAAATACTTAGCTTCATTTGAGAATGTTAATCTGGTGCCATTAATAGATGGAGGGTCGATGTGTGGAATCTTGTATTTCCTAGAGAAGAGGACAAGTTCAGTTTTGTGAGGGTTTACACCCAACCCACAACTGTTTGCCCATTTTATTAGCTTGTTGAGAGCGTGTTGTAGGAGTTCTTTTATCGTGTTAAGGTACTTTCCTGAGACGGCAATAGCAACGTCGTCCGCATAGGCAATCACATTGTAACCTCCCGCTTCCAGGCATATCAGCAGTTCATTCACCACCAGGTTCCAAAGAAGGGGAGATAGGACGCCACCTTGTGGAGTTCCTCTACTGACCGCTCTTCTGGCCGATGTCTCACCTAGATTTGAGTTGATAATTCGGCTATTAAGCATCAAATTGATCAGCTCTCCAAGTGAGGCATCCACGTTCAGAGCAGCCAGTGCACCAGCGATTGCAGATGAGTCAACGTTGTTGAAAGCGCCTTCTATGTCCAGGAATGCAACCATTGTGTACTCCTTATGGCGAAGGGAGTCTTCTATGGAGCGCGTTAGCGTGTGTAGGGCCGTTTCTACTGATTTGCCCTTAGAATAAGCATGCTGTGCAGTTGACAGAAGTTTTTTGTCAATGCTTTTGCGTAAATGGATTTCAATCAGTCGTTCTAAAGTTTTTAGAAGGAATGATGAAAGACTAATAGGTCTGAGATCTTTCGGATTCACGTGAGAACATTTGCCTGCTTTGGGTATGAAAACCACTTTGACTTCTCTCCATTGCATTGGGATGTGTGCTAGATCTAAACAGCTTGTAAAGATTATCATAAGCGTTGGCAGGATGATATCCGATGTGTTTTGTAGTTCGGCTGGTATTATGCCGTCTGGTCCCGAGGATTTATATGGTTTGAAGCTATGAAGCGCCCAAAGCACTTTGTCTCTGGTGATCAGACCTTGTAGATTGTTAGATTGCAAGTTTGATCTATTTGGATCTGTGTGTACAATACATTTTGAGCTGCCAGGGAAGTGGGTGTCAAGCAGCAGATTAAGCGATTCTTCGCTTGAAGTCGTCCAAGAGCCATCTGCCTTTTTCAGACAGCTTGGCATTATTGGGTTTGTTGAGAGAACTTTTCTTAGCCTTGATGCTTCAGAAGACTCTTCTATCTTACCACAGAAGAGTCTCCAGGATACTCGCTTGGCTTTTCTTAGTTCTTTTTTATATATCTTTAGGGATTCCTTATAGATATCCCAGTCAGTCACTTTTCTTGTGTCTTTGGCACGATTGAAAAGTTTCCTGCAATTTGACTTTCTCAGTCCCAATTCTGAAGTCCACCAGTGTGGCTTCTTCTTACCTCTCGGCAGAATAAGGGGACATGAGGAGGACATCGCATTATTTAAAGCCAACGTAAGATTTTTGACTCTAAGATCAAGCTCGTTGGTGTTGCAGGGGGGACTTAAAAGCTCTGATGTAATTGATTGTTTCAGAGTGTCCCTATATTTGAGCCAATTTGTTTACCTAGGATTTCTAAACGGAGTTTGGCAAGGAGGTTCATCGGCTAAGTTAAATTGAATGTAGCGATGATCTGAAAAGGAATGCTCAGCTGATACTTTCCAATTGGTAATCAATTGACTAATGGTATCAGAGACAAGAGTGATATCCAAAACTTCTTGTCGGTTCCTTGTTATGAAAGTAGGTTCGTTTCCTACATTGCTTATGATAAGGTTTGTACTTAAAATGTAATCAAAAAGTGACTCACCTCTATCATTAATGTCCGTGCTGCCCCAAACCGAGTGGTGAGCATTAGCATCACACCCGATTATGAGGTTGGTTTTAGTCCTCTCTCCTTCCGCGATCGCTCTCTCTAGTTTGTCCCCAGGGAGAGGGCCCGTGAAGTCATGGGCCAGATATGCTGATGCTATCCAGTAGGTGCCTTTCGCGGTCACTAGTCTAGCTACAGTTACATCTGCATCGCTGAAATTAGGGAGTAAGCATAATTTAAGGTTACGTTTCGCTAGTATACATGATCTGGGTCTACCTTTGTCATTCACATACAGCTTTTCGTATCCAGGAGTCTCGAGTCCACGAACCACGCTGTTGTCAAACCATGGTTCCTGTATCAAGACTATGTCTTCTCTACCCTTTGAAAGGCGGAGGATGAGGGCGGCCGAAGCCTCTATGGAGTGGTGAAGGTTAATCTGCACTAATTGCAGCATCGTTGCTACAATCAGGCGGAGAAACCTCCACCACGGTGTTATTTAGTTCTTCTGCTTCTGAAGATGAACCAAGAAGTTCGTCCTCGCTTAGCAGAATTTTGTTAAAATCGTCCATGTCCATGTCCGAAAGAGCGTGTTCCATGGAAGGAGTGCTTGTGCTGGAGGCATCGTCATCCAGTGAAGGGAATGAAACCGATGCTCCAGGGTCGGAGGTCTCTGGTTCTGGACCAGTGGGGTAAGGAGGCATACTGCCTGAATCTAGCTCGTCTTTTTTGTAGACTTTTAGTGTGATAGATTCGAAACCGAATCTAATCACACCTTTGCTGAGCATTAAGGGAGCAAGCGACTCTTTATTGATGACGATAAGAGCGCACCTATAGAGACCTCTTTGCTCTTCTAGCTTTACAACCTTCCAGTTGTGAGTTGGGAGTGAAGGATTGCTCAGTCGAATGATTTCGAGAACCTCCTCACTTGATGAGGGTTCTGCTGGAATCCAAGTACGAGTTCTTGGTCGGCTTGGGATATCCTCCCTTGCAACGACGTCGAGTTTCGCACCCGGCCAAACTTCTCCCAGTCTGCTTATGGCAAACTTATAGAGATCGCAAGATCTCTGGTCATCGCAGGCGATAAGTTTCACGTGGCCCTGATGCCATCCGCCATCGCAAGTAATAGGAGGTGGTCCCGGGTTGTCCCTCATTACATTTAAGAAGCTGCCTGAAAGCTTCGTCTTGACCACCTGCCACCGTTCAGGGGAGATCGTGCCATCATCGTCACTGCGATCGATCACAGCTAAAACAATTTTGTTCTTGAGAACGTCACTAAAAGACTTTTGAGATGTGACGTTGGAGGACCTGTTGGGGGCGACGGTGCTATGCACCTTAGGTCTTTTGGGAGCCGGAACGGTCCCCTCCAACGATCTCTGGCGCTTAGACGTTAAGTCCTTGCTGGTCTTTAGTGGATCGTCCTTCAAGTATGATACTGCCCATTCTAATTTGCTGCTTTGTTCAGCAGTCCTGTCAGCCTTCGGAATTTCTCCCAAGACCTTACTTAGGTGAAAGGCGTAACGACGTTTGCCGTACGCTCTTTTCGCGGGAGTGCGATGTCGCTCATCTCCACTGGAAACATTTTTGTTTCTTTTTGCGCTGGTAGCAGTGGTAGGGCCATGTATGTTCACAATCCCACCACTGCTAGAATGTGTACCTGCTTTCTTGTACCCACTGCAGCTGCTCACATTGGAGGAATCATGAATAGTCACAATTTTTCCGCCGCTTGCTGCCGCAGGAGCTGTTACAGTAGTCAGCGAAGTCGCCTTACTACTGCCCGGTTTTAAAGGAGAACCGGTCTCATTTTTTTGTTTTTTGATTTTTTGATTTTTTGAATTATTCATATTTTTGTACCCACGAGTAGCGGAGAATAGAGGTCCGTCTGTGCAGAGATCCGCATTACACAGATAGGGCTGGCTAATCCGGAGGTCGCCAGGTATCCGGATACTCCGTTTTCGACTCGGGCTATTTTTGAAACTGGGCCCCCAGCCAGGCTGATATTCGGCACGGGTCGTATGACACCTTTATCCGGCCCAGGCGGAAATAGGATAGGATAAGATATGAGGATTAAGGAAAGTAGTGGAAGGAATGGGATAAGAAGGGAAGGAGGGGAGTGGGGGAGCACCCTTTGGTTTCATGGTTCTTCTGGAGATATTCTCGAGAGTCTTTACCACTACTCAGCCCCCACAACTCGTCAAGTTCGGTGCTAGGGTGGGGGTGCGGAGCCATGTTAACCGACATTTGTTTCATTCAATTGAAGACATAGATTTGGAATACTTTTCGCTCATGCAGCGCGCCATACACCCCATGCAAAAATTGATCTTTTGTGAACCAAATTTCCAAATCGTGTTATCAGCCGTCTGGCGATGTCAATTCTGTGCCTCGGAACTGCGATTTGACACATTTGGACTCTTTTTTTGTGGGGAACCGTGAAGGACCGATGCTATGCCAACAATCCGGAAACGATTCAAGCACTTAAGGCCAATATCATACAAGCAATCCGTTCGCTACAGCCCGAAACTATTGTGGTGAATCAGGCACTTAGGAATTGTGGTGAATCGGGCACTTGGTCACCCTCCAAGTTCCACTTCCAATTGGAGACTGGAATCTATCAAGTTAGCTAATTCTAGAACCATCTAGAGAAGAGTTGGAATATACTTCTGGAATATTCGCTGATAGGTGGCAGAGCGGATATAAAAAGGGCGCGTTGAGAACAGAGATGTACAGTTGATTTTTAACCAGCAATTGTTAAAGTTCGAAAGAGTAATCGGTTGTGAGATAAATAAGTGTAAAGTAATACAGTGAATAAAGCGATTGGATTGAAACGTTTAAGAATTGATTTAAGTGATATTGTCGTGGTACTAAATAAGTGATTAAGTAGAAAGTGTAAATAAAGTGATTTTATTAGGAAAGTTGAACAGAATAGTGTTTTATCTTTTCGAATCCCAGCCTGAATGTAACACTATCAACAAGGTTTTGGAAAATTCGAGTGAAAAAAAAATGCGCTACTGCGAGGCCAGTCGAGGCAGCCACTTGAACGATGTTATGTTTCATAATTAATGGGAATGTTTGCTCTTACTAATAAATCCATAATACATGGAAAAAAAATAAAATAATTTTGTTCATTTTATTGCATTTTCAAATTTCGTATCTGGCCCACCCTGTACATATCGATGCTAGGGTCCATTACGCGTCCTTGTGCAGTATGTCTTAAATGTCGATTTCTATTGGGGTTTTCAGATTTCAGATTTTTCGTGCTCAATGGAACATAAAACGAGATTTTTCTTTCTTTGGATTTGTGGGGGTGCGTGTTTTAAAAGTCAGCTGTTCTAAAATTGTAATTTGTGTTTATAAAAATCCATTCAATTTATGTTGATATCCATTTCAGGGGCCAAATGTAAATTTTTCTCTTTTTTTTTACGGACTTGTCGCCTAAAAACGTAAACACTTAAAAGTTTGACAATTCACAATTGTTTTGGTGTGAGTAGGTGTAAATCTCGCGTTTAGAAATGAGATTCGCCAAATTGCTCTGACTCTGAAGAAAAGTGTTGGCCAATGGAACATGAACTCTGACTGCCAGCTGATTTCGAGAACAGAAAAACTGAATCCATCCCAATGGAAAACGATATTAGATATTTGGTTTTTATTCAGTTAGATGTCTCGCAGGGCATGTGTTTAACGACCGAAGCTTTGACTCGGAGAAGAAGCTGCTTGGGTACATTGGGTACTTCACGCGGTCTCTGCGAGTCAATCGTCTCATGGTCACCACAAAGAAATTTCGACTCTGCAACTTCTTCTTATTTAAACTTCGCAATCTTATTAAAGTAAAAATAAACACCGAATCGATGGACTTTCAAATTTTGAAGTAAACAGTTTGAGGACTCGAAAGTAGCTCCATTATACGAGTTTTTGTCGACAGGGTGTTCTTAGATATTTCGAGATTTACAGCCGATTGTGAGGCGCTCTGGTAAATCAACGAACTTGTTTCAGTGAGCTTACTTGTCGCTCACATGACTGAGCACATCTGAGGCATACCTATAGTACCTACTTATAAAGAAACTAGCGATGTTGCTTCATCAAGGACATCTAACTTCTTGTAATACCATGCAGCAGTAAATCAGGCAAAAGCGGCACGCAAATACCAACGTAACGAATATAAATAGAAACGCACATTCACCGATTAACTGGGGCGTATGCGTAACATTTTCGGAAAATGGTATTTTGAACCACCTCTTGAACATCATTTCTTCAAGATGCATAAGTAAACATAATTAAACACAGTGCTTGTTAGCAGTGTGCGAGACACCACCATATTGCATGTAAACAATATCTAACGTCGGATACAAGTCCCATCGTTATTTGCACAAGCCTTGGATCTATTTCTAAAGAGAAATCATCCCCAAATAATGCACTAGCACGCGACGTGTTTCTCATTTTTGTCTAGTTTATTTCTTGTAATCCCAAACCACATATGGTGGCACTTTGGGGTACCACATCTATCCACTGACTAGGCCATGTTCGACACGAAATATTGGATGTTCGGTATGTTTCTGACATTCGATTAACAGGCGAAACGAATGTAACGACACACTGAATGGAATTTTGTGACACAGATCCATTTTTGTTTATAGATTGCACGTAAGATAGTAAGGTTCTTAAAATCTGATAGAAATTATCTGAAAATACTCCAAGGACATGCCGAAATAGTTCATCGTACGCTACGCACATCTCAATTTAGGTCTGCCCCTCAAAATAGAGTGGTGACATAAAGCGAACACTTCCTCAACCTCACCGAAAGAGCAGGTGAATCCAAAGTAGACTACTCCAAATCGATATCGCATTGACACGACATGCTATGAAAAACGAATTCCATGATGATTCGTGTCTATTTGTTGTGTCCTATTCCTCGGTGCGAGTTCCTCGGAATTGTACGAGCACTCTCACTTTCAGTTCTAATCCGACACAATCGGCGTAGTGAGTGTAGTGGCAGAAATCAAATTCAGGTTTAAATTAAGTTCTACTAGGTCGAACATGAAACAGCCCACTGAACGAGAAGTGGCCATCAGAAAGGCTTTTATAGATGGATTTCGTCCGTTTGTCATGTACCAGCCGCTGGGAAGCTACAAGGGACGTTTTCATCAAAGCAAATTCCAAGGCTATGGGAGGAAGACCTATTTGAGGACAAATCTCGTATACGACGGTCAGTGGCTGGACTCAAAGTGTCACGGACAGGGTACGTTGCGTCGCCTAAAAGACGACGGTACATCGGAGCGGATGTACATTGGCCAATGGTCGAAGGGCAAGCGATGTGGAGAGGGTAAAATGTTCCATCGCAATGGAGTGTATTACGGATGGTGGAAGGATAATAAACCCCATGGGAAGGGTATAATGTGGCATACGGATGGACGCGTTTATATTGGAGAATGGGAACAGGGCTTATATCACGGAGCTGGCATTTTATTTTACACCAACGGCAACAGATATGAAGGATTCTTTCAGAACGGAATGAAACATGGCGAGGGATTGTACCTTCACAGTCAGACTGGACAGATCCAAAAGGGAATGTGGCAGAGTGACTTGTGCAAGACGTCGATTATGTTTGATGAATCTCGAAATCAGGGCTTAAGGCCTACGCCATATCCTATTTCTCGGGTATGTACAAGTGATTTAGAGAACGAGGCGAGGTGTCTTAAGGTGGGGCGGATTTTTCTATTTAGAATGAATTGCACGAACCGGACAAACTTGTAAGGGATCTATTCAGGGAATATCTACCGGAATTGACGACGAAAACAAAGTCGGTGAGTACGAGTAATGAATGAAAAGTGGTTGGAAGCTTAAGTAGATTTTTCAGTAAATTGTATAAACGCAGGCTAATACAAAAGACTATCGGGTCTATCACAGAATCCGTCGTAATAGGAAACATTTTTTGCTTTCGAAATTCGTAGAACGTGGTATATGCAGTGATACCACTTTCTACGAATTTCAAGATTCCCCTACGACGGATTCTGTAACAGTTCTTTTGGGGCTCGTAGCAAAATTCCGAATACGACGGATTCTGTGATAGACCCGTATATTTATGCTTCAAAGTACGGGGAGTGTTTAATGTTTCCATGATGTCCTCGCTTCCTCACTTTGCATTTACCAGAATTAAAAAAAAAAAAAAAAAACAGAAGCTAGACTATATGGACACCCACAATTTGTTTTTTAACTAATTCCAAATGTTATTTTCTGTCCAAGATGCGGGACAAAAGTTTGTTCGTTTGATGATATCGCATGTAGGGTTGGATTAGATTAGATTGTAAGGTGGGAGAGCCTTCAATCGGCTCTGGCCCTGCGGTTTCTTAAAGGAGCCTATTGTGCCTTCCTTGGTAAATTCTTAGAGACATCTTTTCACTCCAGAGACCGTCAGAAAGACAAGGATCTTCTCTGGGTGTATATATTCGCAAGAGTTCCTGAATTGACGATTTCATCACCAAGGATGTTTTTCCTGAGACGACAAAGAGAAAAGAGAATCACATTCTGTGATTATGTGAAGAGAGGATTCGTCACTCTCGAGACAGACTCCACAGATGGGATCCGGTGAGACGCCAATGCGGTGAAGATGTTTTCTCACGCGACCGTGCCCGCTGATTGTTCCTGTTAGGATTCTCAGGTTGTTTTTATTACAACCTGAGAATCCTAACAGATTAATCAAGAAGAGTGATTGTTTGGAGGAGAATTTAGGGACAAATTTTCTGGTGCAATTCAGCCCAGCTGTATTGAGCTAAGACGAGTTTGGATTTGATGACAAATGAGTCAAGAGCTTTGAGAGCTGCTTGGCTATCTGAGATGTGAATGTGGTTTTTCCACGTGTGTTAAAACTTAGATTTATTCTAGCACAATAGTTGATTGCTGGATTGCTGGATTGCTTCAGCCTGGAACATGGATAAGTTTTTCCCAAGGCTGACTGACAAGTTCACCTGGTTTGACTCACCGTAGATTCCATAGAGCCAGTCCCTGATTCCATCTTAGAACCGTCTGTGAACCAGATGATGTCGAGTTGTGATGGATGAGGTTTATATTTTCCCATTCTTCCCTAGGGGGATGATGATTATGATTATGGAGAAGTTTTTTTGGAAGACATATTCCGCGAAATGTAGGGTTATTCTCGTTTATCATAAGTCTATCTAATTTTGGCTGTTCTTCAATCGCCGTGAGAGTCACCTTTATTATGACATCTTTAGCATTTGCTGAAAGAATCTGTTGAAAATGTACCTTCAGCTGCTCGGTTGACATCGATGGCATCTCTTTGCTGGGGTGACAGCACGTAACTTGATACAATCGAGTTCAGTCGATGCAGTCGAGCTTTGGCAGCACCTAATTTGTCTCAATCGATTTTCCTCGATTGTATCGTCGAGGTTGGCAGCACACAAACTAGAAAATGACGGTTGAAACAAAACATTTTACTCGATAGAAAATTCATATCGCTAACTAATTAAAAATGAAAAATAAGCAATATATGGCTGTTAATAAATAAAAATGGGACACATTTTAAAAAATTTTAAATGAAATAACTTCGAAATTGTTGCCTTTGCCATACTTGTAATAAGTATGCGGTACATTTGTACCAACCGACTTTTTTTTTCGTCGTCTACATATTTGTTGTAACGTAATTATATTTTCATTAAAAATAGTGTTTTAAGAAATAAGTTGAGCCTTGAATTAAAAAAAAAAAAAAAAAAATACCCAATTTGACACTTTATATGACATTTTTAAGTACAAGTCACTATCAAACTCGTTTCAAGTTACGTGCTACCTAAATTTGTATCGAGTTACGTGCTGGCAAAAGAGTTGCGTTTTCTCCAGCCTTAGACGGCACAGCCGGATAAGTTTTGGCGTAATCCATTGCTCAGCAATCACCACATAGACCATAGAGGCTCTAATGATGAATGGTTTCAAATGCGGTTTTTAAGTTAAAGTTAAAGCATTCGCGGATCTGTTTCAGAGCAAAAATTTGGTAAGTTTGGTTATAATGAGTCCCTTACTTACTTAAGCCGGAACCACACTTGTAACGTGTGTTGTGATGTGGAGTGGCGTGTCGCTATCACTCCAATGGATTTTATATGCGTAGAAACATATTTTTCTCGTGTGTTGTGTTGCAGTGTGTCGCGTTGTGTCGAAATGGCTCCTGTACCGATTGCGCCACAACGCTCTATGGCGTATGGAACTAGGAAATCCATAACGTCAAAAAAGCAAAACAAACAACATTTGAATTCATATAAAAAATGACAGCACACTAGATAAGTGTGCACAGAACACGAAACGACAGATCAAACCACAACACACCACACGTTACAGGTCTGGTGCGGGCTTTACTCATGCTTATTTTGACATTCGAACGAATAGTCAACTCATACAAATGTCTCTATTCGTTCGAATGAACTTGTGTGTATTTTGATAGCATTCGTTCGAATTGGCTATTCGTTCGAATGTCAAAATAAGCATGACTGAGATGGCGCTACAGTCCGGGGTGAACCTGGGCCTCAACCAAGACGCCTCTCTAGTCAGCGCGATCTTTAGCTAACTGCCTCTAGTTGCGCACTCCAAGTTGGTTGAGGTTCCCTTCCACTTGTGCGCGCCACCTAAGGCCCTAAGTTTGGTTATAATGTGCCTTACTTCATGTATGCTAAACTTAAATACCAACACTCGAACCCTCGTTGCATACGCGCATAATTATTATAATCGACAAGCTTGAATCGCTTCTCATTAACGAATTTGATTACCTATCCTTGCAACATTCGCTCAAATATACTCTCAAGTCTACTTACGCTTATCCCTTTTTTCCAGAACATCTCCTGCATGGATTTCATTACCAAAATCAGAATGTAAGCTCACCATATTGCTTTGTTAATATAAATTTCGTTTATTTTCTTACTGTCTTCGTTATTCAACTTTATAATTGCTTATAAGTACTTAGTGCCTAAGATGCGAACTTTTACACTTAATTAAAAAAATAAAAAAATAGAAATAAAAGATTCTCGACTTTTCCAAATGAAATTTGGTTTAAGTAACAAATTCTAACAACAAAATAAATAATCGCACATACGCTTCGTAGCAAGGAAGACTAAATTAACGAAGATACAAATTATCTATTATCCCTTTTCAAATTAAAGTTCACTCACGTTGTAGTAAAAATGTTGTATATAAATAACTTCGCAATAGAAAATAATTATTTTGACGACAACACAACGCAATATTGCCGCTTAATAATCATCACATTTATATTTAAGTTCTTTTTTCTTTATGTAACAAAAAGTTCCACCGACATTTTCTGATAAAAATTTAATTTGCAGGAAATTTCTGGGTCTCAGAATTTAGTGCAGTTCTTCGACATCAACACGCATCTCAAATATCACAATTCAAACACGCGCACACACACATTTGGTTCGTTTTTAATACGTATGCGGGTCGCTCTATTTGATTGTTAGACAATCTCCCCACTGGCGCCATAGTTGAGGCCATTGTTCCGATGATGATGATGCTCCATGTGGTCATGTTCCATTTGTTCCTTGAGAATTTCCAGTTCACGAATGCCGGACACTGTCACCTCGTACTTGTGGGTCACCAGCGATCGATAGAAATGTATGGCAAACGCTAGAAAAATAATCAGTACGGGAATAAGTACAACGCATGCAGACCAAGCGGCTGGCTGACTGAGGTCGTAGAATTTCACCCAGCATAGGATCGCTATTTCGAGGAGGAATAGTATCAAGCCGAGCAGTGTTGAGAAGGCCCACGCCGTTTCTATGTACCAATGGAGACGCTCGTGTGGCGATTCATGAACCAGCGAGATGCTATGCAGATTGCAAACTGTTTCTATATTCGGCAGGATACACGTACTGATCATCAGGGCCAACATGTGAACCGCAACAAGGAGAGTAGTACAGATGGCGAATGCGACCAGCATTCCAGCAGGCACTTGTGTGTCGCTATCCAGTTGGACTTCAACCATTGCAACCTGAAAGAGAGGAGAGCGTTCGTTAAAATTGCATGCTAAATAAATTTCATTTGAGTGAGTGTTTTTTGTAAATAGATTGTGGGAAGTGTATTTGTGGCCGGTGGAGAATTTCCCATCTAGTGAAGTAGTGATATAAAAATAAACACAACAGGGGAGGATGGCAGATGGCACCTCCAACGCAGTTTAGTGGGCCGTTGCCGTTTTGTCATTGCGAATGTCGCACATGAAACCGCGGACATTGTCGTTTGGATAACCTTAAAATCTCAGAGGACGGCAAATGTCTATAATGGACATTGTAAATATATCTAATCTAGTGCATAGCATAATGATCGTGTTACATAAAGCTCTTTATAAGACAACAATACAGTTTAACGCTTCGCTGAGTGGCACCGCACATTTCGCACTCGTTGATGCTATGAAATTTATTTCATTGTCGCTTGCTCATCTCTTACATAATAGTAGCGATCTTTGTCACAGAAAAGTGATTTAGCCACATTGACGTCATGATGTTGTTGTGCTTCAAAGGAACGTTTATGGCGATTTATTAGTAACTGGTGCAGTATCTAGCATGTCGATCTGTAAACGGGGAGGTACTTCATCAGTTGAAAGCCGTTTGTCACTTGGGGGAAAATATGCGACTAATAAATTACTGACGGAAAGTGGCTTCGGCCAACGCATTTGTGTTGATTCGCATGAGTTAAGGCGTCTTGGCTTGGGGAATATTTACCACCAGACATCTTGAGAAGTTTTTGCAGTTTTCAACATGTTGTAGGCAATTTTTCAAGGTGCTACGTTTTGTTGGGATTCTAATTTTAGCTCGTACGTGGTTTAGGTTTCATTAAAAGTAATCGGAACGGAAAACTCTCCGCAACGCATACTCTTACGGAGGCTCAAAATTCCATTCGACGTGTCCGACTTCGGGAGAGAAATAAACAATTGCGATGGCGCACCGAAACGCACTCCCAATCGTAAACAAAATCCGCAACCTAGCTATCAAAAATTTAACAACAAAATGCACTTCTTCGCACTTCAACGTAATTCGCCTTATGCTTTACAAAATGTCGGAACAATACTCCGAACAGTTGTTCCGAATAATACCTCGCAGAAAAATTCCTCTAAATCGTAAAAACTTGGAGAATTTTCCATTTCGACGGATGGCCCTCGCTAGGTCCGAATGTTGTCCATTGTACGGTCTGACTAAACAGTCGTGCGATGGCGATTTCATGTGAGCGCCTAGCCGTACACACAACAATTTTGTGGTGCTGATAAAAGTAGCAGTTGAGTATAATTTCGTACATTGACACTTGAGCGCACTTTGGAATGGCTTGATATGTCACGTCTTCTTGCATGACACTGCCGACCCTGAAAATATGATTATTCGCCAAATTCCAAAGTCGCATATATTTAAGCATTCATCGCCTTGAAATCGGCATCCCGTGCCCTTATCACGTAACTTCTTTAGACGATTAACTTTTCGGCGAAACTGTAGACCTCCCAGTGCAAGTAAGAGTAAGTAGAGAGCTTCATCCAATACAATCACATATATAAGGAAATCTGCAAGAACCGAAAAGAAATCATTTAGAAAAGAGCTTATTAGGGTCACTTAAATGAAGTCGACATTGTTCTGTGTCTGATGATACCTGCAGGCAAACCGATGAACCGATGAAACGTTTCTAGAATCCCAAAACAGCTGACAGGTTTTAGCTCCAGAAAATACTCAGTGCAGTGAGTAAGAGAAACGACACTGGAGTGAGTTAAGTAAACTCATTGAAGGTAGATCTCCCGCAGTGTCCTTCTCGCACAGAGTTGACTTGCAGCAGTTGTATGTCTGTCAGGCCGATTTTTTCCATCTTTTTTTTTGACACATATTATGCAGCCTCGGGAAAGTTGCCATTATCGTGGGGCATTGCCTCAACCGAATCTATGCTTGACTTGGAGACCAAATTGCGACTGTTTCTCTCGTTAAATCCGAGCAGCATTTTAATGGTGAACGCAACTATCAGGAGAATGCATTGCATGCATTTGTTGACAGATTCTTCCCAAAGAGAAGTCACTGGTTCGTTCGGAAAAACGATATTACGCGAGGCAAAGAAATCACTTCACCTGATTTGGAAGAAGGGCGGGCCGACAGCAAAATACAAGGCTCAAACCAGTAACCAGTTTAAGAGGAGCGACGACAACCAAGATGCGGTTGAAAAGAACTCAGACATATTGCCAGAATATCGCATTAGCATTGGTTGTAGAGGCCCTAGAAAAAATTGAAACCCTAAGCAAGTTGTGGTCTCTAGGATGTTTTCAGCAAAAACTACTCCATTCCAGGAGCCTGCCTCCAAATGCAGAGAGCCACAACCGCATCCCAATGTCTCAAATGGCCTTCATTCCCCAGATATTACGCTTATCATCGAATACAAAAATATAAAACCATTACGTAGAGTGAGATGTTTGCATTCAACTGAGTCATAGCGAACTTGTTTTTCTTTTTTAAATGTTCTTCTAATAAACTTTTGAAATTCCCCTCATTTGACAACGGGCCAAGAACTTGTTCTCGTGCATCGTCGTCAACGCACTCTACATCGCCCAAAACGATCATCAGGTGCGAAACATTGATACTACTCGTATAGTTTTTGCTCTTGGTATGGGTGCACATCATCTGCTTGTTGATTGCTGCCAAAAATCTAATATTCCTACACGGCATCCATTTTGGACGTTGGTTCTTGCACCATTCGCATCTGATAAATACAATAGAAATAAATGCGGATTCCCAAACAAAGGGAGACAACATTTTGGCAGAGTGGTTGACATATTATTATGCACTCGCAGAGCTTAGTCGGACCTGATTGCATTGTATGTCGATATGGTCAATTGCGATCTGATTCGGATTCAATTTGATTTCTTGTCGTTCTTGTTGAGCGCGGTAAAAGTTATTTATTTTGAAAATAATTCAATGATGAGCTCGTTTACCCCGGCCATAGACACCGTTGGAGGGGGTTTGTATATCTAAACAAGTATGGTTGCTTTTGATGAAATTTAGATAAATTATTTCGCCTTTAATGATGTCGTTGCTGCCGGCTGAAAAGGGGTCATGCGCTGCCAAATGAGCGAGATAAATTTCAAGAACCAATTGGCCACCAGTTCAATGGCTACTTATGGCGAGGACAATTATTGACTTAAATTGGAAAGTGGTGATTTTTGTTTTGAAGTCATATAACAAGTGAGCTGGGTATAACCATCTGTACGTTTGATTTCTTAATGTATATGTACTCCGGACCGGAGAATCGTTGACCCTACTACAGAGGTTCAAACTAGTTCAGCAACAAATTATAGTAATATTAATTTATTCATAAACGTTGATTTCGCTAATTTTTACAAAAATGTACAATACGACTTTGGCAATTGGCGTCAGTCGAATGTATCGGGTTTTTCAATAAGAGCGCTACAAAATATATTTTTAAATAAAACAAAAACGGTTTTGGATATCAATGAAATTCTTTATTCCTGTGAAAGTACGTTCGATGCCATTATGTATGGAACTCGATTTCGAAAAGTCCGGATCATTTTCAAGTTGTTGCTCAGCCCAATTCACGAACATACGACGCTTCTGGTGGTCAAGCGGCTTCAGGTCTTGCGTCAATTTAATCTTGTAAGGATGTAGGCCAAGATGTTTTCGCAAAATTCGCCACAACGACGTCACAGAGATGCCCAACGCTTGGGAACGACGTGTGAGAGACACATTTGGGCTTTCTTCAGTTGAAGCCTCAGCGGCAGCAATATTCTCAAAACTATGGGCACTTCTTTGTCTCACTGACACCATTTTGTACTGTGCCTGTGGATTCAAATTTTTCCACTAGATGCTCAATTGTCGATCTGCTAGGACGATTATGACGACCATAAATAGGACGTAGCGCTCTTAACGTTGAGGCCACTGACTCCGAATTTCGGTAGTAAGTTTTAATAATTTCAACTCGTTGTTGGCTCGTATATCTTTCCATCATGAAATGGCAAACCTTACTGAAGAGAAATGTCAAAAGAGCGGCAAGAAATTCGGCGTCATTTGCTGTCCCTGTCGCTCTACTTTTGTAGTGTCCCTGTTGAAAAAGCCTTATATGCAACGCAGTATATAAACGCATTACCTTGCGCAGTAGTAAGCGAACCTCAGGCCAGATCGCGTATGCAAAGGTAATAAATTTGCCATAGATCGAGATATCCTTATTAAGGTTCATTGCCGCCCTGACTGTAACGCCTTGAAAATTAGAGCGAGTGTTATTTTTCTTCCTCCTCAACAGTGGTTTATCGTCCTTACGGCTCCGGAGGGGCTACTTTTTTTGTATGGGTTTTGCTGATTTTTAGGCAGGACATTAGTCTACATTTATCTGCAGGATTTGTAACGACTTAATAAGACAATAATATGGTGCTTTTTTAGACCTAACTAATCTCCCTTTTCAAACTTTGGTTGGTTAGTTTGTCTATGTGACTGTTTCCCGGTTCCCTGTCAACCAAAAAAAAAAAAAAAAAAAAATTATTGCAAGCCTGGGTCGAAAGAAACTTTCTCGTTCATCAAAAGTTTGGTTGGTTGATTTCAGTTGTTGCGATTTTATTGGAAGTGGGGCCTTGAGATTCTAAAAAAAATATACCGTAGATATGTGAAAATAGATCGGGAAATAAAGGGTGGGCCATCTAGTGGTTTCTTTTTAAATGATAGGTTATTTGGCACTGACAGCTGTATCCCGCTCGAAATCTTGACGTGAAGTCAGTATTATACCTCCGTGGAACGAAATGAGTTGCTTAAAGCCTGAATAACGTTAAGAAATATTCGGCACTAGCAAGGTATCCGTTGGAACGGAAAATGATCGGCAACGCATATTCTTTCGGAGGCTCAAATTGAAATCGAGGTGTCAGACTTCGGAAGAGAAACAAACAATTGCGATGGCGCACCGCACCGGACTCAAAATTGTAAACAAATTTCACAACCAATTTCTGTCGGAGGTTATCGGAACTTAACTGTTAAAAATTTAACCAAACAAATTCACTTCATCACACTTCAACGTAATTCGCCGATATGAGTTACGAAACGTCAGAATAATTCTCCGAACAGTTGTTCCGAAGAATACTGTACTGACCAGTTGACATCGTTCGAGCGTTTGAACATTTTTTTAATAATAATATTAAGGTTGCACAATAAAAACGAGGCCCCGAACTGTTAGCTCACAAACTCCAAATCCGAAGTTTGAACGAAATCCGGGCAGTCGTTTTGGCTGTAGTAGGCCTCGGGAAGAACGGACAGGCAGACAATCAGGAAGACGGACAGAATTTTGCAACCCACTTTTTTGAGTTCCTCTATAATCGTAATATCTGAATTGATTAACATTTCGAGTTCGAAATTTTGTACGAATACAAAAGGTCTGTTCCTTTACTTTAAAATCTTACGAACTTTTACGAATTCTTACGAATTTTTACTCAGTGCCGTTCCTTAACTCGAAAAATTCGTAATAGAGAGCGTCCTCGAGAGAACAACATATTATCCCTCCACTGAGAATCTTACGAATTTTTACTCAACAAATTTCTTGGTAAGAAGTGGAAAAGCTGTCAGTCACCGTACAATTAGCAGCTGATTTAAAATTTGTTGTCCTATTTGGCATATGCCTGGATTATTTTTTGATTTCTTGCAAATTTAAATGGTATCAATAGGCGGCAAAATAAAATTGAATGTTCTTCTCGAGATTCTTTCGAAAGTGGCCAAGAATTTCTTCTTCGCTGGAACTTGCTTGTAGTTCGATTAATTCCAGAACACTTTCTTCACCATATTCGTACCATATTTTGAATATTTGAATTATGTATCTGTCATTATTCATTAATTACTACAAAAGCGTTCCCTAACTTTTTCGTTAGCGTCTCTCTCTGTGAGAGAATTTATCCCCACCACTGCTATTTTGACAGTCTTTTCCATTCTTACTACAAAAGTAAAGGAACAGACCTAATATCTTCCTCTTACTTCGTAATCGAGAAGTTAAAAACAATCACTCCACTAAGGAATTATAAACCACTTGTCGGTATCTTTTATTTGCTGATAACATTCAAGTGGTCGATGATACATTGCTAAGACACCTACATCGTTGAGTCGAATGCTAAAAGACTACTCCGCGGTTATCAAGAGATGCTAAAGAAGTTAAAACACTACAAGCTGATGGCAATCAACAAGCGTTGCATATACGAAGTTGGGGTACCCCTACCCGCATCATCTTGGTTAATTATAGCGAGAAACGACGACTGCGAGACTCGTTTTATCAATTGACAACAACACAAGAAACTGGGAAAAAACTATTATGCTTTCTTCTATTAAAAATAATTCATAAACAAATGAAAAAAAAAATTGCTTCCAGCTGTATCAATGTTCAAGGTTCAAATAAATTTATATAAAAAAAAAACACCGAGATGTGAACGATTTAATAAGTATTGTGATCTCAAAAGTTCACAGGCGATAATTTTAATAACTGTATTCCAATAAACCAAATGAGCACTTAAAAATAATAAATTGCCAAAAATAAAATGGGTCAAAATACTAATTTTTCATAAGCGGAATATCCAAAATGATTCACATTAGAAAACACCAAAAAATTATCACATTCTTATAGCATGAATCGAAAATTCGAATGAAGACACATGACAGCATTTTTAATCTAAAGAAACAGATCTATTAAAATGAAAGACGTGGAAAATTACTACAGCACGAAAAATGCTTTATAGACCTTTGTTCGTTTAATGTTAATGGTATTGTTGACTCTGTAGCTATTGCGTGGGGGCTATCAAACTCGAAAACACTCTAATCAGGGCAAGTTTCGTTGTAGCGATCCAACGCGGTTATTAGTAGGTTAAACATGTTTTTGCGTAATTTATGTAAATATATGTGCGAATTGGTGTAAGAATAGAGTGTTATTTAGATTTCACACAGCTTAAAAGGTGAGAGATTTTGATTACTTCCTCATTTATAATTCTAATTCAACTGGTAGTTAAAAGTACTCGTAACCTTTTTAGCATTTTGTTATGTAACCTTGTTACGAATGTTTACAAACGTCGATAACAGCTGGGAACATTTTTTTCGCAATTTGATCTGCAAGGAAGCATTCAAAATTGCCGCATTCCACTGCTTGCTAGACGTCTAGCGCAAAATATCCCAGATGAAGGAACAACCGCGCTAGAACATAAGCGGCAGCGGCAAAGTTCACACTACAATTAAAGAAATGACACAAATATTACAAAAACAATATCTGAATTGTTTTTTTTTTTTTATTTACATTACAATTACCAATTTCATCACAATTACACTTGCTCGGCTTCGTATTTATTTTTATTTTGTAAACGTTTGAACGATTTCCTTTGACAGGTCTTTGTCGTTTTTTTTTCCTCAATGCAGCGGGTAGTTTGAGAAATTTCCCTGAAAGGTATATTTCACAGAAAGTGATAGTTGATAGACGTCTAGCGCAAATGTTGAAATGTCAATTTTTTATAAATGGAGTTTGACATGCCGCTAGTCATTTAGCGGGCAGTGGAACGCGGCCGTCTTTATTATCCAAAATGGCGAGTTTGATAAATATTACGTTTACTGTCATTGTGCCTTGGCGAAAAGGTTTTTATTTCCCGTCGCACTTTAATTGTTGCCTGTACGTCAACTAATAGAAGTCATACGCCACTTCAAACGCAGGAGAACCAAGTCTTACTAAGAAAATATATCAGAAATGGTCTTTGCCGCCCAATTAGAAGAAACCCTTAAACCGTACGATGGTCGGGCGGTACACGACAGTGTAATTGGGACGGAATTACATACAATCCGACGATTTAATACTCACAAGTGCAACGCTAAGGGAACTAAAACGTGAAATTGAATCCCTATAACCTAAGAAAGCTCCTGGTTATGATTTGATCACGGGAGAAGTTCTCAAAGTTCTACCAAGAAAAGCATTAATTAAGCTTCTTCATATTATAAATGCCGCGCTCAGACTAAAACACGTGCCGAGCCAATGGAAAGTTGCGGAGGTTGGTTTTTAATGGTTTTAAAACCAGAAAAACCGCCAAATGAAGTAAAGTCGTACAGACCGATTTTCCTTCTTCCAGTCATATCCAAAGTTTTCGAGAGAATTTTACTAACGCGCCTACAACCGGTTTTGGAAGTCAATAATCTTATCCCTGAAATGCAACTTTTGGGCGCCCAACAAGACAGGCTGCTAATGCTCATGACCATACAGTACACTTGACAACCGCGAGGACATCAACTTTCCAAAACTCCTTCTGTTACAGGACAAGCAAACTTTGGAACTCGCTTCCTGGGGATATATTTCCAGAAGACTACAATTTGCAGCAATTTAAGTGCAGAGCAAACATACATCTGCAGGCATCTCGGGGCGCTGTTGAAGCGTTATAGGTTCGCCTTTCCCGGGAGAAGTATATATAGAAAAAAAGAAAAAAAGTTTGGGTTCAGAACCAATTACTGACGTAATTGAGAAAGCATTTGAAGAAAAACAGATATGCTCAAGCGTATTCCTTGACGTCTCACAAGCCTTTGATAAGGTGTGGCATGACGGACGAGGGACTGGCGGCTCACCCTCAACGAAACTAAATCTGTTCACGTGAATTTCACGTATAAGAAAACAAATGACTTGCCAATTTTTTTAAACTTGGCCCGATTACCCTTTGCAAACGAGGCCGCAAAGCTGAAATGAGTTACGTGAAGCAAATTAATAACGAGATCGTTGACTACTATCGAGCGGACGATTATCGCTCTCAGAGTTACGGAATGAGTGCCCTGACCAAGACGTAATATTTTTTAGATCCTTATTTAATTTATCAGCACAATCTTCGATAATTCCACGCTTGCAACTTAAATAGATTTGTACATCATCAGCGTACATGTGCAGGAAAGAATTTGCAACTACCAGTTGAAGGTCGTTAATGAACATTGAAAACAACAAAGGGCCAAGTATTGATACGTGCGGCGCACCAGAGGAAAGTTTTAATAAGTTAGACACGTTGCTATTTAAGACAACTGCCTGTTTTCTATTTGTGCGTCAGATTGGCAGCAGTGTTCCAAATTCCAATTTTTGCATCATTTCGTCAGCGAGGTTACTAAAAGCGCTTCTAAAGCTACATAATTTGACCGGCCGAGTGGTTTGTCGTACATAAACGTTCCCATTTTGTGGGAATACACTTGAAAGCTGTTTTTCACGCTTTAAATGAAGAGCTTTTCGTAGAATTAGGTTATTTTACGGGATATTGGACCAGAAACACACAACTGGCAACCCCGAGCTGCAGATTTAATGTTATTAAATATGCGTGATGTTGCATTAAGGGAAAAACAGTAGCAAAAAACAGAGCAAAAAACTTGAACTTGAGATGACACTGTAAACGCAAAATTGGTTTAATTAAATGAACTTGGTCACAAAAAGAGTAGTGACAGTATTTAAAAATAAAAATTTCCTATGTTCACCTGTTAAATAAGTAAGCAAACTGTGCATTTTCATTTCATAAAATTAAACTTTTCGGTTTGTCAAAATACTTCTGCCGATGAGTGTATTTTTGTATGTCCCCCTAGAGCCATATACGGACTCACGTTTCTACTTACTGCGTTTATTGATTCTGCCGTTTATCTTTGGCAACCATATTGCTGTTGCGAAATGTTTCCTGCTGTTTCAGTTGCTGGCCAAATTCTATTGTAAATCATCCACACAAGCGGTTTTACGACCGAGAAAGGGAAACTGCTTGGATTCCCCACTACAACTAGTCGTCGTTGTCGTTAAGGGCGTACTTTCCGATCGTATAGTAACCAAACATCCTTTCGTTTTTTACATATGTTATGTTTTACAAGTTATCTTCTTTGAATAAACGATGACAGCAGTTATTATGCGACCACTGTCAGTTTTCTTAACTCAGTAATCACTGATAAAGATACCGAACACGTGCCAGTGCACAAGTTATAGGAAGTATACACCAATATTGGTATACAAATATGCAAATGATGTCGAACAATGTTTTCCACTTCAATTTATTATCGCAGGAATATAATCCAAAGCATAACCCCTAAGCATGCATACGCACTTAACAGGAGTGGCGAAATAATCGTTTGCAACCTATAGCGATAAGAAAAAAAAAATCAAAGGAAATGACGTGTTGAACAAAGCAATGAATTAAAATAAATATTCCGCTCTATTAGGTCATGGCCGCTGATTAGTCTGCACTCTTTCGTGACAGTGTAGCCTGACCGAAAGTTCTGCTTAGTAGAACAAGCCAATCATCCTTTCGTTTGAGAATTTTGATCACGTTGACGTAGATAAGAATGGATAGCATTCATCTACCGAATGAGGGTGCCAAATATCAGCAGAGCACCTATTGGGGTACTAAAAGGCCACTGATACTAGAAAGACATGCAACAGGGGTAGGGACTTAGGCAAATAATTGCAAGATGGAAAAGAAATCCCTTCCCACCTACGGTGGCACAGTAGCTCCCTCTCTTGCCCATCGCGCAACATACAATGGGCCTTTCCAATAAATTGTAATAGTGGCTAAATTTTCCATACAAATTTCTCAATTATGAGCTTCCGTAAATTTAAACCCCAGACTAAAATTTGATTATTAGTACGGCGCAATTTCGTCTCAACTGCTACATTTTGATGCGCAGTTTCACTCAGCAGCCGCGTGGCCTTGTACAATATACATGACACAGTTTTTTCACCTTTGATACGATTATCCTTATCCAACCACGCATTTTCTGCCTCTATCTGAGGTCGATGCTGATATTCTGGACTCATGCCATAAACTATGTAGCCGCCGCTTGTGCGGAACAAGACCATTTATTGCTCCAATGCGTTGGCATACAGACAGCTCTACAAATCAGGACTTACTGTGTTTACAAACGAGTTACTAAAGTGATCAACATGTAGCGCATTCTATAGTATCACGCTCACTCATCTAATACAGCCTGTTGGCAAATTAAATTCCCCTTTCGATTTAAAACCCATTTAGGTGCTCATTTAAAGCCAAACTATAGCCCGAACAGATAAACAAATTAATTTCCGTTTCGATTTCAAATTCAATAAGACACTCAAAGCAGACAGAACTCATAAATATGTAAAATAAAATCCAATGTCGTAGTCGCCCGCACTCATTGTTATTCTTAGTGCTAGACACAGATTTACAAAAGCAAATTTGCATGACGAAAATAAATTCTGTACTCACCATTGCAAATCCGGACAATAAGGCCGATGTCTTGCTCGACGCCTTTAGTTTGGCTCGACTCAGCTGCAGCTTCCTCCATGATAGATAACTGGGCGAATGTAGATCCTCTCCCGATTGTGACATACTGCTGCTGGCGGTACGTCTTGGCTGGAATCGAAATTGAAACGGCTGTAAGCGATATGGATTGTTTAGACGCGCCGACGCTGGGGGAAAATGTGTGTTTGCGTTATTTGGCGGCGTGTAACGCAGGGGACGACAACAATCACAGAAATTATAATCGTGCGGCAAGTTTTGGGCTTGGTTATTTAAGGGCGTACTCTCCGATCGCGTGTGGCAGCTCAAATTCGATCGCGAACAACTGAGACTCGAATACATTTTGCTTGGACGCGAATAGGATTATTCTCGCTTATTCCGAATTCGGCCCGAGATCACTCGAGATCACTCGAGATTTTCTCAATAAATTTCAAGGTAAAGGTGACGGCGGGGCACATGCATGCGATTAAGCAAATCTCATCATCATCCAACAGACTTTTGGCTCAATCACTCAACTCAAACTATAATTGGAAGGGGTGCGCGCAATGGCTAGCGAATACCCTTTGCTTGTGCACAGCCGTATTTTTTAATTAAATATTTTATACGGACTGCACGCAGAGACACCGCCCAACGACAATGGGGAGCAAGCGAAACAATAGCACTCAGGTATTTAAAAATAATTAAATATAATTTTTCCCGATATTCTCGACGAGAGTGGCGTGTCGCGTTCAGTATTCAACAGTCAACACACACTGCAAGGGTGGCAGCAGTCTCAACAGGCACGGCTGGCCGGAATTAAATTTATTATTTATTTCTTTGTTATTTCCTGAGAATAGCATTCGATTTCTTTTTCAAGTTCACTGGCGGTTTTCCATTATGGATTTAATTAACTCTTTCTAATTGTAGTTTTTTTGTTATTTTTTTTTTTTATTACAGCAATAAACGCAACGATTGCTACCGTATGGGGTGGGCAAACAAGATAATAGAGGGATGCTTAGTATATTGCGGTGGATTTGAATGAGAGTAGGTATGACGACGTATGATTATGTACCACGGGGAAAACTGACTACCGCCTTGGCCACAAGAATGACCCAACGGAAAGTTTATGTTCGGTTGGGGATTATTTTTAAATTGGCTTAAATGACTTCGACTATGACGAAGAGAACAAACAGGAGCACACGAGACACAAATGAAAACGACAACCGATGACCGGGTAGATACACTTTGGCAATGGCAAACACTTGCTGTTTACAAACACAAATAAGTGCCATCATCTGGCGGTGGCGAATTTCCCACCTCCCACCGTATAATATGCTTTTGATTAGCTTCCATTCGATTGTGAATGAATTGCGGAGCTTTTTTAACTTCAACAAATAGAAAGCTTGGCACTAGAGTTGCCAAGGGAGGCGTGGTAGCATCAGTTGGAATTTAAATTGTACTTTCTGTCAGTAAGAAAGTCGTTAACGAACTTTACTGTGGTCGAATTTCCACAAAGAAATTTCTTCCATTCACATTTTTAGCGTGGGAAATTTCCAACAAACACTTGAGGGGTACATCCACGAAATTGTTACCGTAAGTACCGATTGCATAAGAAGTTGTCAGGTTATTTTTATAGTTGTAGGAATTTTCTCATTCGAAGGTAGTTATGGCCAACAAGGGACCGAGCAGATGTTCGGGAAGAACTGAATTGGCGAACGCAGACAATAGTAGCAGCACTTTTCGCCTATCTCATTAGAATATAGGAGGCTCCATATTTGAGCTAAGAGTCTGCCACAGAGATATTAAGTTTTCAGCTGCCAGGCAATGAACGCCCGTCCATCAAATGTCCCGCTTAACCATTACAGGTTTCGCAAGAGCAGGATGCTTAAGTACAGCCTCCTTATCTAATAAGGACCTCTGCTTAATGCCACAGATTTCAGAGCAAGTATTGTAGTTTTGAGTTGAGGAGGTACGTTGAGCCAACCTATTGAATCACCGAGAGGTAGATGCTCGGCATTTAGTACCTTACCTATTATTCTGGTGTTCTTTATCCATCTCTGCTGGGCTGACAGCAATACAATGAAGGAACTGCATTTCGGCAGCTGTTACCCGCTGAAAAAAAAAAACCGATGGATGGCATCTCATGAGCATTCGGTTGTGTGCTCTCTTATATTCAGGACAAGTAGAATTTTACTCGGGCAATTTGTATCTACATTCATGCACATTACGTTTTTGACTTAACACACTTCAATCACGTTTTATTCGAACAGAGTGTAATTCATTCCGGCTTTGTACCTACGTTCTACGGCTTTTGCTGTACCTATAGATCAATCCAAAAATGTGAAATCTCGTTAGCCATAAGCACCCACCTAATTTGAATAGTATCGATGCAAGTTTCGTTAAAAGTCACGTCTGGTATGTCATGTGTCGCACTAAATCCTGTTTAGCAACAATAAATTCTCAAATCAAATTTGATTTCTGCCTTGATTTCAATACTATGCACGAATACAGCTTAATAACTGCATTTACACTCTCGACATGCGGAGCACTATCAACTTATCTCACGGCACAGTAACAACAAAAGCCGATATCCATGGTTTTATTCTTCTCACAGTCTGGGGCGCACAAGCAAAAACCAATTAAAAATTCATAAAAAAACAAAACAAAATGTAAACAAAACCGAGTCGCATACACACAAGTTCCCCTGCTTAATAAATTTACCGCCACCCGACAAAGCGAGTGGAAAAAATATGAAATCGAATTATTTTTGTACGACTTAACTAGTTATTTGCTAACCTTATTATTGTATAGCTGCTGCTGTTGCTGTAACTGCTGCTGTTGTTGTTGTTGTTGTTGGTGTAGATGCTGCTGTGATTGAGACTGGCTATTTCGCTTCCAATTGGCTAGAATTGAAATTTGCGATTGCACTGTTGCCGAGTTGATTCCACTCAGTTGATTCTGTAGATGGGTTGATTGAAGATTTTGACTATTTGGCGACGACGGTGGTATGAGTGCTGATCCGTTAAGCTGCTGACAACTGGTCGATTTACCATTGATTGGAGATGTTAGTGCTCCAAGGGCGGTTTCTATGCCAGATGTGGTCGTCGTCCAAACTGACATTGCGACTTTACTGTGATTCTGTGAAGAGCCATTGTGATAGGATAATTGCAAAAGGATAGTCACGAAAAGAAATGATATATATGTAACAAATTGTGAATAGAACACGAAATTAAAGTTAAGAAAATAGCCGGAATTGTGGAGATATTTTACGCGAAACTTGTCGACAGGTACTTCTATCTTGTACTTGCGTCGACAATAGAAATGTCAGTTTTGACATTTGTCAAGTGATTCCATAAATGACAGCGAAACGTTGTACGTGTTGGGCGGTAGATGGCGGCATGGGCATTAGAGTAGGAAAAATTGCTTTAGGGCGTAATCGCATGACGGGATGGTATTTAAAAATGGTCGTTGGAATTTTGAAAATTTACATTTTAGTGTAGTGTAATAATATCGGCTACCTATTGGCTGTTATCTTAGATTTTTGAGACGATTTTACCGAAAGGTAACCAAGATGGACAAACTATTTGTACTTTGAGAGGAAAGTTTGAAATTCAAACTTTATACTGTATCTAGTGTAAAAAAATAAATGCGAAATAAACCGAAGGGTCAGGTAAGGGTTAGGGGAAATGTTTCAAAATATAAAAAGCGCAGCAACTTGAATGTCCCCATTTTCATTTAAATTTAATAGTTTGTAGTAAATGATTTGAAATCTATGCACGCAACAACTTACAAAAGTAAATGTTAAAATGAAATACGAATTTTCCGAAAAGTACGTGATTACTAATTATACAATTTATAAGATTCAGCTGTCATTTCGTAATGATTTACCCCCGTATTAATAAACACTGTGTAAACGTAATCAACTTGTTACTCAGCAGTTAAGGGCTATTCACACGAGAGCGAACTGCGAATAGGCGAATTGCGAACAAATCAATTTAACTGTATTTATGAAACGGAAGTTGTTATTTGTTCTATCACAAGATCATTATATTTAATAATATAACATCTAATCTAAAAAAACATGAATCTCAATTGATTTAAACAGCTAAATTAACAATTTAAGCAATTTGCCCGCGAATTGAAAATTCTTGCCGCGAACTGTCACATCACAATCCACACAAAACAGTCCCGATCCACAAACCCGCGAATGAAAAATTCGTTTGAACTTAACCTCTAAAAATGAAACTGATACGCAGGTATCTGTGACCAAAAAAAGGTTTCATGTGAATGAAATGTCAGAAACTAAGAATATTCGCGTGTTCGCAGTTCGCAATTCGCTCTCATGTGAATAGTCCTTTAATCGAACTTATTTACCGCCGTATTCGATGTTCGAATTTGTTAAAATCACATGTGACAGCTGCTTGATGTCAATGGGTGTCAGAACCAATTAGTAGCTCAATCCATTGTCAATTTACCAGAAATAAAGGCATTTAGGGACATTCATTGATCTCTTTAGGGTAATTTAACTATGTAGGTACTGACAATAATTATCTATATACAAAAAAAAAAAACACATAACAAAATCAACTGACCGTCAACTTGTTATTTTTTAGTTAGCTTAGACGTGTTTGGCGGACAAAAACACAGCACCATTGCGTACTATAAACTGATAATTTAAATAATGATTTCTATTTACTACCGCTTTAGAAGCAGAAGGTAACCATCTAAATTAAGGGTGTATACAAATGTCATGCCGGATTCTAAAACGTTTCACAACCGAGTGCTGTGAACAACTCTGTGAAATTTACTTCATGGAATGTCTAAAATAAACACAACGCTTTTTAAAAAAAATAAACAAATATTTTATCTATTTATATACCTATCCGTATGACCCACGCATAACAAAAGCATTTTAGATAAGTCAATTATTTGGTACACAGCTACCCGAAGATAATAATCGTCTTTTTAGCATTTCTTAACTAAAGCGCAAATCATAGTCATTGTGTTGGCTGTATTCACGTCAGGAATGTGATGCTCTTTTTTCAGCAATAGAGAAATAACAAAACCAATAAATTTGCAATTTTTCAATTCCTATTTAAATAATGATTCTGTCTCGAATTGCGAAAGTAACAACTAATCATAGTTTAAGTTGATCGTATATGTGAGTGTCTATATGACAGTTCTATGACAGAGCAGTTTATCGTGCATCTTGAATTTACTGTCGGGTTTTGTTTTTAGTTTTATAAATTTATTACTGCTATACACTGTCAAGCAAATAACAAATTGTTGGTGATTACATCTTTGCAAGATAAGATCAATCAACTTTGAGTAATGAGTTATCTGGTGTAACCGTGAAGGTGATTGGAGTTAATCATAACCGAAGTGTTCATCTAATTTGGCGCTAGATGTATAGCCGCTGACCTTCCGATTAAGAAGTGTGTACGTTGTACAAAGTACAATACGTACATATATGGCTGTAAGGAAACGGAAGCTTTAGATCGCAATTTCTTACCTTTGCTGTCAAGGGCAGCAACGCCTTTACATAATTTTTCATTTTATTTTTCAATTTTATTGAGAATTATGCGAGAATTAAACCCTTAGCGGTAAACAAATGAGAGAGAAATCATTTTAAGTTGCGTAACCAAACCACTTACTACTAACATAATAGAAAGTCGCTTTGTGTCAGTCACAATAAAATGGTTACTTCTAACTTGTCATGAAAATAACATCCTTGTAATTAAGTGCGGAACAGTTGATAATAATTAATTTTCATCTAAGAAATAAGTGAAAAAATGAGAATTAATCTATTTATTATGTGGATGCAATTGCCCGGTAGGCGCAGTGACTTAGTGGTTAGTATGTTGGACTACTGAGCGAGGGGTCCGAGGTTCGAATCCCGCAAAAACCCAAATTCTCCAACTTAGGGGTTTTTCCACTGCTCCACTTCTCGCGAACGTCAAACAAACATCCGAGAGTATAACTGTCTTGAAAAAGCTTCCCAATTGCCCGCGTTCCACTGCCCGCTAGATGAATAACGGACGTGTCAGATTCCATATATAAAAAAATTTACATTTCCCCATTTGCGCTAGACTACTAGAAATGCCAATTTTTTTTATATAGAGTTTGACATGCCGCTATTCTTCTATTTGGCAGTGGAACGCGGGTATTCTATGGGAATTCAGACTTCTTATTTCCATAAGATGGCGCAACAGTCGCAGAAGGTAAGGTGGATCTGTTCAATTGGATGTTGTTGGTTTTTTTTTAACAGATGATAAATACCCAATCAGAGCATCACCTATTTCCTATTTGGAAGAACCTGTCAAAGTGCGTGCACTTCCTGAAACACATCATGTAGATTTGACATAATGATTTCTGTCAATCTTAAGTCTTAAGGACTATTCACATGAGAGCGAATTGCGAACTGCGAACACGCGAATATTCGTAGTTTCTGACATTTCATTCACATGAAAACATTTTTTGGTAGCAGATACCCGCGTATCCGTTTCATTTTTAAGGGTTGAAGTTCGAACGAATTTTTCCTTTCGTGGGTTTGTGGATCGCAACTGTTTTGTGAGGATTGTGAATAAAGTGTGACAGTTCGCGGCAAGAATTTTCAATTCGCGAGAAAATTGCTTTGATTGTTAATTTAGCTGTTTAAATCAATTGAGAGTCGTGTTTTTAGACGAGATGTTAGATTAATTAAATATAATGGTTTTCTGATAGAAAAAAAAATCAATTTTCAATTCATAAATTGATTTGTTCGCAATTCCTTTAAGTCTTAAGTCCCTTACACAGCCTACCTCAATTATAGCACATTTTGTTATTTTCTTTTGCCTATTTATAGATACACCAAGTACGTATTCGCAACTAAAATAAATCTAAATCGTTTTTATTTTATTTATGGTTATTGATTGCCTGCCAATTGTACTCTTGTATAAATCGATAAAATAAATAAAAAAAAAAAAAAAAAAAAACCATACGACAACACAACTCAACGTGTGGTATAAGACCACTCTTGGAGTTCATTTCTGTGGTCAGTTGGTCAGTGATTTACGTTATGAGAACGGTCGTTGAATGCTATTAGTGCATCATGTCACTTGAATAAGGTAAATGTATCGATTGAGACTCTTGAAGGCATGTGGTCGACACTCGATTGATAGTATTGACCATGAACGTTTTGGCTATAGTTCTTGGCACCTAACTATTTATATATTTGCACTTCTTTAACCACTTGTGACTTTGTACAAGTTGTGCATTGCGATAAGAACTGCAGAGGGTGTTAATTGTGAGCACCAGGTGTCGAGTGAAGTTTGATTTAATTGGGGTTGCTAAAAAGAGTCCAAGAAAGATTCTTAATTCAGCCGTTCGGAATCATAAGATGTCAACAAAAATGTAGTAGAGTTTTTTAATTTTCTCTATGTTATTTGACGTAAAATTCTCATAAGAAATTGTTTTTTTTTTTTAAGATGGAAAGTGGAATTTTATTTACCAGTTTCTTTATCTTTCTCATGACAGTTTTTGCGTATAATGAAAAGTGACATGTGTCACATTTTGTTGATTGAAGCTTTCTTTGCGAATTAAATTTCATTTACTGTATTTAAAAAAGAAAGTGTTGCAAAACTGCGACATATAAAAGTCGAGAGATCTAAAAAAAAAAACCAATATAGGACTTAACAACAACCTTCCTAATTTCGTTTTGTCTGCTATTTTGCACATGTATGACAGATGGAAGATCTATTTGCTGACTTTATTAAGTACACGGTGCACACAGTACCTAACTATTTACATGTTTTTCTACGAATAAGCTACGACTTACGTCAATCTAACGATAATAACTTCACTATCTCCCCCAACTACCAGTAATACCCCAATGATTCGATGTTCCGTTGCAGGTACAGTACTGTAATTATTCACTGAGTAGGTAATTTTCAACTTCATCATATTTGTTTAAGCAGAAACAAATCAAGTTTTTCTACTTACGAGCTGAAATCTGTAATTCCCCATCTTGGCACATAGAGTAAGCACAGAGCTTTATCAGAGCTGAATACTTGAACCATCTTGCTTGCAATTTACATCCGTAATGAGCGAATATGTCACAAGGTGACAGCCGGCAACACCAAGTCTACACAGAGATAGGTATGACGTTTGACGTACGACGAGCTTCTGCAAAGTATGTACCTATTCGTCGCAAACATGCTTATTATGCTTATTATTGTGTTGCCAATATTTTAATTAATAAAATTAATAAACAATCAACAACCAATCATGCAACTGAAAATAAACTGGAAATTCCCTTAAATGATTTTCTCTGCCTGTACTCATACAATGAACGATACGACATCGGCTTGAAATCAACCACAAATACCCGTAGTTTTCCCACCACAAAACTAACATTTATTTGTTGAATACGAATCGTATCGCCATTATTTGTTTATTATTTGTTTAACTAAAAGTAATTGTGTGTCACACAGTATAAATGGCGCCAGACGCATGTAAATTATTTTCAATTGAAAACCGAGTGCCTTTTGTGTGACACAGTCGTAATCGTCCCTCGTCGCAATTTCATTTGAATGTCCCCAAGTTTGAAAAATCATAAACTCAATTGCTTGTTGAAGTTATGGAATTTATGGCGAAAGAAGATTGTGTTTTTATTGTTTCCAGATTAGACAACAAGATACAATTTGTGTGATAGAACCCAGATGGATTTATTAGGGGGCCATTATTGAGAGGTGAAACTCAAACGAATGAACGATTGAATACATGTACAACTCAAAGAAGAGATAGGTATATTAAGAGATTAGACATCGTTTCCTTATATACAAAAATACTGAATTTGTATAGACAGATGTGCATGTAAATATTGACAAGTATAAATGAATTCACTTCGTCTTTATGAACGAGAAGATCGGGGAAATTTCCATTGACAACAAAATTCTGAAGAAAAAGATAGACGTATAATATAAATGTATGAATTATTATTCTGCTAAATTATGGAGTAAATTGTACGGCTCTAAAGTAGAAGTGATGATAAGAAAATCGCGATTCAGAGGCCGGCGGGATCGTTGACGTTAATCGTGTTTGGAATACAAGGCCCCCGTCAGAAAAACGCGTAGAATCTCGCTTAAATTCAAAACAACACTATATCCAGCTCACAAAACGTTAACCTCTTCTTTGACTGATCTATTGGATTGTTGACATGGAATCTAATGATAATCTAGCTAGGCCATAGTTCACCATCCAATTATCTTTAATTCAATTCGACACATATTTTGGCTTCAGTCAATTAGGCAAAGTGGTTTCTTTTTTCCCACTTCTTCCAAATTGTACACAAAATGTTCTATTAATTGAACAAACCTAATGGGAACGAGTTAGAAGAGCTATAATCTAGTACGCTAGTGGTTTTTAGTGATCCTCTCTAATTTCTACTTAAATAATTTTTATTACCTTGCTCTAATTTCTATTTTTTTTAAATTTAATGTCAATGTCAAAGTTGGTCAAAGTGACAGTTGTTCGTCCGTTGAACAATAATGTAAACATAAATATAATAGACAGATGTCATTATATACAATCTTTGCAGATGGAGTAGAAGTTTTGAAAAGCAATTTTTATAACTGTGCTGTCGGCCGCGGAAATGTCAAAAACATATTATATGCTGACATATCGTCATGAACGCAATGCATTGACGCGTTCATAAGGAATATTGTTCATAAGAAGAGCACGGGAAAATAGATTTCGTTTCATTACGAATTTAATAGATGAGCTCCTCCCCCACTTCCATTTCTTTTCCCGATTGTGGTTACAAAAAGAATTGACAGCTCGTAGTTTTTTCTTCTTTTATTCAATGTGCCTTACATTTTAAACCTTCACCTGAATTATTTTAAGTCACAATTGGTAATTTTATTTGGTAAATTTCGCCAGCAGAAAATCTATCCTGAATACTATAAAAATGATTATAAGTTTGCCGCAATATCAATATAGAGCAGAATTATTCTCTGGATAGGGAAATTTTCCATTCATGGAATGGGTAAGAAACTTGACGTTTCTTGTATTATGGAGTTTGATGTAAGTCCAGGGATGCATTCGATGTTCTGCTGGTGCTAACAACTTTTTAACAACAGTGTCAACACTTAATTGAGAATGTACCAGACTGGGATTGGTTTCGCTTTTAACGGCTGCCAACGCACGAAGCTTCGCTCCACATGTTGTTTTTGTTGAACATACACTTCTTCAAAGACAAGCCCCGTGTCAAACGTGGCAGTGAACTTTAACGCTGACATTTGTAATCTAATAACACTTGCTGTCGCATATTACAAAAAGTACTAAATTACAAATCGCGTATAAATAAGTTAAAATTGCTAAACTAAGAATGCACAGCAGTTTGTTCTTATGTCAAATATGGTATCGGTACGTTGTATTTGTCACTCTGTAGGTTTAGGTTGACCTAAATTGATCACATGGACAGTTGTTGGAAAAAGCCCTAAAAAGCTGAAATATGATTAAAAACAAAAACAATTCATTGTCACCTCTCTTCAATTAGGTATTCATTATCAGGCTGGGTGTAGTTTTTGTCGACTTAAATTAGGTAGGTAATTTATATTTTAATTGCGGCACCTGTTACTCAACTCATCCCATCAATTACGGCAATACTTTGACAGGAGCTTTTTTCCAGCTGCCTAATTACAACACAAAAGAACAAAATAAAATGAAGTAAAATAACTTTCCCAACTGGTAACGCAGTCTGTTACTGGCATAACGTAATAATTGAGTTTAAAAAAATTGAATTAGTTCCTCAATCAATTGGATCGGATGCTTAGCCTATATACCGGCCCAGCAGCCAGCACCCTCGATATAAATGAAATTCAAATATGAATAAATTAATCGCATTTGCACTGTTTTACTAATGAGCATGCAAGAGTCTCTGCTCACCCCTTTGTTATGCCAGTCACGTAGATGTGTGAAAATAAATAACTAAGACGGTAGTTCATTGTATTGTGGAGTGTGCCAGATTAATATTGACGCAGACGGTTGGCATAGTACTACCGAAAAAAAAAAAAAAAAAAAAAAAAAATACAAAAACCCCCAATTAACGTTCGATAAAACTATTGTTTAAAATACTAAAACGAAAACAAATTGAGTGGATATATACTTAAAAATCAGAACAATAGAAATTCAGTTGAATTTTTGGTGATTTATTGAGGTAGGAGGCCTCTTTGTTTAAACAGGGTGGTCAAGAAAATTTGTTGTAGGTGGGTGTGGTCATTTATGCATTATTTTAGAAATTCTTTAAATATATACAAGGAGTAAGTTTGACGTGTCGCTCCTCGTTAGTTATTTAGCTTTCAATTGGAAGCTGGCAGTGTGGGCTGAAAGTTGGGCAATGTAGTGAAAATATTAGGTCTATTCGCGTACTTTCTCGAGACAAACACTGCAAATCTGTCAACCTCATAAAATTGAGCGAAACTCTCTCAGAGACCTGAAAATAAACGCCAAAAAAACGTGGATAGACTTTGAGCTACTTTGAGCCACTTTCATCTTTGACATCTGGTCCATTTATGACAAATAATTATTAAACTCAACTTTTTGCAACATATTAAACGTTTTAGGAGAACATTCGAACAACACCGAATTTTCCTTATGTTCACAGATTTTATTTTCCTGTGCACTTAATTTTTAAGAAGGACTTTGAATTTGTTTCGTGTCAAATTTGTGCATTTAACATATTTATCAGTAGTTGCCGGTTGAAATTCTCTGAGCTGTTTCGAGCCAATAGATGGACTACTCGTAACTCGTTATTTTTCTAATTTTCTCTTTTACTGTCATTTTTGATGAGAACGTACCCGAATCTTTTACCGTCATTCGCTGCAAGTCAGGCATATCACACGAAATATATGTATCGCTTGCGAATTGTAGATTAAATCGCAGCAATCGTAAATAAAATCTAGAACTTGAAGCGAAATGCGAATCGTTTAGTTTTCATTAACTCAATGGTATACGGTGTTAAATAATGTAAGGTAAAAGCCTAAAAGAGGTTTTAACATCCCTGGAAATTTGGAAGGGGGACATTTTACACACCTTTCAAAAGACTCGATAAAACATTTAGTGCTAGAGGCTTATGAAGACGCAACGCATACTCTTTCGGAGGCTCAAAATTCCATTCGAGGTGTCTGACTTCGGAAGAGAAATGAACATTTGCGATGGCGCACCGAATCGCACTCCAAATCGTAAAGAAAATCCGCAACCTAGCTGTCAAAAATTTAACAAAAAATGCACTTCATCGCACTTCAACGTAATTCGCCGATATGCGTTACAAAATGTCGGAACAATTCTCCGAACACTCGTTCCGAAGAATATCTAGCAGCAAAAATCCTCTGAATCGTATAAAATCGGAGAATTTTCTATCCCGACGGATACCTCGCTACGGCCGAATATTTGAAGTCGTATTAAATTCAGGAAACTGTCCCGTATGCAGCTGCTAATAATCCTTCTCAAGTCTTTCATAAGCTCCGCCATTTTTGTATAGTTCCAACATTAAACGGGCCCAAAGCGATGCCACACACTTTTTAGCTACATTCCAAATAAATAATAAATAAGAAACAACCATTGCGTAATGCCGAGCTCTTTGTACACAGTCAGCACTTTCGCAATATTTACCAAATTTGACGTCTTTCTGAGAATACGTTGTTTCTAGCAAATTTTACCCGCCAATTGCCAATGTAAACAAACGTGTACCACCTACATACGTCAGGGCACCATGCCCCTCTATCAGAACAACTTTCGCCAGAGAAACGATATCCGAAAGCAAATAAAACCACTTCTCCGTAGGTAATTGCAAGTTTTAAGTACTACAACATTTTAATAAGTCACTTACTGATAAAAACAATCAAATTACAATTAAAAATATCCCTAAGTACACACAATATAGACAAGATGGTGATGAATTTTTTTTAAGTAACGAAAACGGATGCAGTCAGTATTAGAAGTCAGAACTGATGATCACTCGAACTGAGCGACTTTTTGCGCTCGTTCACCTCGAAACGCTCCATTATCTTGGCAACAATAGAGGACGGCGGGATATCCGGGTTGCCAGTCAGACCGCGGTATCCTAATACGCTGTGATCGTGCAAGTGGCTGGCCAGCTGTAGGCGGCGCACAAACGCCTCCGTGTCGACACCCTTCACTTGGGATGGCTTGAGAAACCTCTTTGGTATGCGCGACAAGATGTCTTCGGACTGAACTGGACCAAAACCCAGATTGATGAGTATCGCCTCGGGGTCTGGCTTCCGCGACTCGAGCAGACTGTCCACACTTGAGTAATGGCTGGAGTCCGAGTGGATGGAGCTGTCCCGGATGAGGAATGCCCTTCGACGGGTGAGCGGACTCGGAATGCCACCGACCGTTGGCCCGCACTTCACTATCGGACTGATTGGCATAAAGTTTGGCAAGCTGCAGCTGCTGATATCCTGATCGCTGGCATAGTGGGTGCTGTCCATACTTGGACGCATGATATCGATCGCGAGGGGGGTGCAACCGGAATTGTTTTGCGGACAACCACCACCGACACGGGGGATACTGATCACGTTTGTATAGCTGCGCGATCGTTCCATTTTTTTTTTTTCGGTTAACACACTAAAACCACACAGAAATTGGGTAAAAACAAAAAACCCTCAAACCAAATAAAAAACAAAAAAAAAAGTTCAACTCGCCCCTCCACCACCCACCGAGGTGGCTTACAATGTTTTTCTTTTGTTGTTCGCTTGTTGTTGGCGGCGATCGTGTGTAGGTATATTTCAAGATCAAGTTTTGTTGTTTGTTATTCAACACTGGTGTTCCCGTCCGTATATGTAAATGTCGATCGCGCCGCAACGTACCTATCTATAGGCATATATATCACAGGTTATGTGTATGGTGTGCTATGTGCTTTAACTCGAGCTTTTTCGCGCGTTCCCTTTCTTGCGCCTACGTAGCGATATCTTTGCCAGAAGCAGCTGGTGCGTTGTTAACTGTTTACTTGGGAGTTCTCTATTAGCGGACATTATAATCAGGGGGATTTCTCTTTTAATTTAAGTTTCGATTTGAATGTTATCGCGCCTATTTTAAAGGAAACACAATTGATGGCAGACGGGATACGCTGTCAAAATCACTTTGCGCACTACATTGCCGAACCCCGTTGACCGATTTAAGGTCGTGTATACGCCACCGTTGCGCTAGGGTACTACTAAGCTGACTGGCCAGCTGAAATGAGTTTGATGTTTGTCTCGCTCTCGATGGCGCTAAATTGAAAGTCGTCTACAAATACAAAAGTCTATATCAAGCGAGAGACACAAAGCTTAAGCAAAGCAAACTGTAAGCTGCAATTAACGATGTGTATCTCGTTCTCGACCTTACGGAGCGACAAAACCGCTACAAGTCTAGAGAGAGGCACTTTTTCATTTAAATTCATACATACGAGTAGGTATACTCGTGCATTCAGAGATGGCGAGTGCCTAGTTTGAATAAGCACACGGTAAAGCGTGAGTATGTGCGCTTACGTTTTATTAATATTGAAACCGGTGGGGGTTGCCAACGTTGTTCTGAGCGGGAGCGGGCCAATTAAAGATGAGGCCCACTATTTGAAGTTACTGCTCAGGGCTGGTCAATATGAAATTTCAATTAATTGGTGTAACTTGCTCGACTTTTTAATAAAAATTATTCCCTTCTCAGTCAATGGGAAAAGTCGGAAGACGGTAAAAGATATGTCAAGTCCGATCCCAAGAGGTAACACGATGGGGAAAAAAAGTTAAATTGAATAGATAGGTATAGCAGTTATTTATTCGGAGACGGGCCAACGATTTTGGCGACACATATCTATAGTAAGATGGTACGCTGTTTGTCACTTTACCAGAGACAGTCGATTTAGGAGTATGACAATAAAAACAAAGGTCTATAAAAAAAATAGAGAAGCAGCCAGTGTTATAAAAATTTTTACTGAATAAGTTTCTTGCTTACGTCCAGATTTCTACTGTAAATGCCTGCTTGGAAGACATTAAGTTAAGAGTCCTATAAAGGATTATTTATTATTGAATGTAGTTCTCTTATTGGTAGAATTTCTGCCAATATATAGCAACCTGGCTTACACACAAAATTTATTGGAAAACAAATTACACGGAGCACTGCATCTCTGCAGAATCTTCTGTACAAAAAATCAAGTGAATATGTTGCGTTTGAGGCAATGAAAGGGGTTCTTAAATATTTTCCTTCCTTCCTAATTATATACATGATATATATATGACCTGGTTGACTTAAACAGGCAGGCTCTTCAGAAACCAATATTTATTTTAGATGAGCTGTCGTTCGCATCTAGAACTACCGAATGTTAATACCTACAGTAGACGTAAACGTAGGTAAAACCGATATAGTGAGTTTCTGATATAACGAACGCTTTTCAGATATACATTTTTAGTATCTCTGTATAGCGTGCCCACGATATAAGAAACGTATATATAAGTTGGTTTAAGAACCCTCAGAGTATTGAAATGGCAGTACCATTATGTATTATCTTTTAAATCAAATAAAAACAGATTTTTAATGACTTCTTTTTCAAAAATAGTAAAAACTATCGACTTATAGTTATAACGAACGCCCTCGATATACTGAATGACATCAAACATTATAGCATTCGTTATACTGGACGCCCACCGTATTTCTAAAGTTTTGACAAACCAAAATCTGTAAAGCTTCTATGAAATTAGAAGAATGAGACTTTCTTTTTGAGAACATTTGAAAGAGATATAATATTTGCGTGAGAGCGACAATGATAGATCTGTCAAAAATAAAAAAAAAACTGCTCGTCTGAACGCATTCACAGACATTTGAGTCCAGTGAATGCGATCGGACCATCGGATTTGTGATTTTTAATAGATTATACGATCGGTTATAATGATTTGAATTATTCTGTGTAGTGAGCTTAAAGACAGCGGATTTAGCTGAAAAGTCATTCAATTTATTTGCCAACAGAATACTGGACAGAGAAAGTAGTTTGATCTGAAAAAATTCGAATGTAACAGTGACTTCTTGTTCGACCCTTTTAATCAAGAAGCGGCTTAAAAACCGTATATTTAACTCTTTTGCCCCAACAACCACAAATGTTCCAAACCCCTGCGCCAATAACACAATCTTACGAAACTTGTTATATGAACATAAAGAAAGCTTGGAGAAACAGCGGCGAGGGCAACAATACGGCTACGACTTTGACACAGCTGCCTGTCATAGCTGGAGAGTCATCATGCCAGCCAAAGTCTAAGTTGTAAATACCATAATAAAGCGTGACTGCAGATAAAGACGGTAGATAGCGTGAAGCCGAATGTTAAAAGTGAATAATTATTGATTGAGAGGGGCTGATTGCATTCGGAGTGTTTCTTCAAGTAGTTTTCGTGTTGTTTTCGTTTTTATTGCAAAACGCGGTCTCAAGAGTTGAGCACACTGTGAATAATGACTGATTCAATCGATCTCAGATCGATTGTATCTAAGAGAGCGTATAACAACATGATATCTAAAATCTAACTCATAACTGCATGCAAGGCGGCTTTTATTTGTGGCTCACTTAGGCGGAAACTGTTGTGTTTATCCAAAGCGGGTTAGGAGAAGGCCTGTCATAAGTCATTTTATATCAGAGCGTGGGTTTTAAGCCATTACGTAAGTCAAAACTTTAGAAGCTATTACGGGGATGTGTACATTTAAGTTTTGACTTCAAAGCCTGGCTTATAATATACAGCAAAGTCATCAGGTTAATATAAAATTAAATAGTCTATTCATCCGGTAATAATCTGGAAACTTTGCTAACGAAATTTCTTTTCATGACAATAATGAGTTTCAAGTCCTAAGACGTATATAGGAAGTGGGCTGAGGGTGTATTTAAATCGAGGAATAATTTGTGGAATTTTTTGAAAGGTAACTTTCATTTTATACAGCCCTGGATCAATGCTTCAGTGCACACAGTGGCTATTGTTAAGAAGGCTCTTTGTTTATTGAAGGCAAGTGCGGAAAGCATTAACTGTAATAAAATGCAAATTTGAAATGATTAATTTTAATACATTTTATTACTGTAGAAAAAAGCTGGAAACACATTAGCATAACTCATCAGTCATCACTCATCACATATGACGATGATCTTGTGACTTGAGCGACGGTGACGTTCAGTCGATTCAACCTTTGCATCATATAACTCGTTCAACTGTCAATTGTAGTTGACTGAACTGCTGTCATTTTACAGTTGTGATGTATTGGACGAAGAGATTATGGTTAATACCCCCAAAAATGCAATTGCTGTCTTATAACTGGTTCGAATGCCAATTGCAGTTGACTGAACTGCTGTCATTTTACAGTCGTGATGTATTGGACTACTGAGCGATGGGACTCTGGTTCGTACCCCAAAAAATGCAATTGCAATCCAGACTCGTTGCTTTTATTTATTTCTGTACAATCGCAGAAGCCCTTGCGTGACATTACTACCGTGGCAACGCATTTCCTTATTGCTGGCAATGCTCCCATAAGAATGTGTTCATCTTTTTCGTTTCATACATCTGCAATTGCAGCTGCAACAAAAAACCACAGTCTGCCGTCCGCCATCTTCGTTGCCACACGCTGTGCTTGAGATACTTTTAAAGACAGAAATTCCAAAGTTTACTTTCATTGAATACCATTTAATTTATAATTATATCTTGTTTTGTGAGTTGTTTTTAATAAATAAAAGTTGTTTTTAATAAATAAAAGTTGAATTTATAAAGGCTAAAAACATAAATTTATTGACTGCCGTATAAATCTACACTACCAAAGAAAGTAATTACTTCAAGATAACTTTAGCACCTACAACTACGGAATATGGATATTTCTAAATCGTTGACAGACCAAAAATCTTTAAGGCTCAGGCTCCTAGAACGAGAGTTTCTGTTTGAGAACATTTGAAAGAGATCGTACATATAAGAGAATTTTCAAGCGCCAACAATATTTTATAAGAGACAGTTGTTTGGATAATGATGCAAATAAACGGCTGAATAAATTCGATTGGAATTTTTCAGGAAAATTTAGCATGCAACTGAGATTGTAGCAGACTTATGCTTTTAGATAATTAAACACATTTTAACGTGAGGAAGATTGATCTGTCAAAAATTACAAATCCTATCGTCTGAACACACTCATATAACTTATCAGTCTTATATTATACTTCTTAAGTGGAATAGCGGCAGTTCTAATACACAAAATGTCATAATCAGGCTTTGGCTAAGTGCCAAGAAGACATTTGAGTTCAGTGAGTGCGTTCAGGCCATCGGATTTGTGATTTTTGATCGATTTTACGAACGATTATAATGATTCTTATTATCATGTAAAGTGGGTTTTATATTTATTGCAAAGTGACGTTCGATAGATGAACAACATGTAATGAGTGTCCTCATCACATTTATCTTTCTGTGTTAAGATTATTGCAAATAAATTGAATTGAATTGAATTTATATTTTTTTGACAGATAGTAAGTGCCGCGTTCTTATTTATGATTCCTATCATCATGTGCAACTTTAGCAAAGTGACATTTGATGGCTGAACAACATGTAAGATGTAACCTCCATCCTTTAATATTATTATTTCTATTTTTAACAGCTTCATTTGCCTGAAATCATTTCCCATTAATACTAATTGCAAATGCTAAAACACAGATTGAGGAACAAAAATAAATGCTTACAACGTTATTATCTAAGTTTGTTAATTTGCTAAATCTTATTAAGAAAAAAACTTGTGTCAGCTTATTAATTTGCGGTTGACCACGACCAGAGTTAATTTTCCAGAAAAACACAAAGTATATAATGCACAACCGACAGGTAATTCTAGAGTCGCTTTAATCGGTGTGAACTGAGCCGATAATAAATCTTTATAACTGAGAGTAATTAGAACTACCGTATGGTTCATTAGGTAGGCGGGTGCTTCGTGAAATTTCGAAAACCCGCCAAAGGGGATCTTTCTCAGAAAACCAACGGATGATTTGCGACTTTTGAGTAAGAAAATAATGTTTTAATTAAGTTTCATTGTTTGCGAGCTACACAAATATGGTCCTAGTGTTTCACTGAAATTACGTACGTTTGTCAACGTCTATTCAATTGAGCACAATAACTACTCATGAAGATGGACAATTTAATTAACGAGTTTTGTTGGACGTCAATAAGGAGAATATAAACTGTTCTGTAACAATTTGGGTGCTTCATTAGACATGAGCTGTCAATGCCTTTGCAAATATACCTTGTTTTGGAAGGGTTTCAACACTTAAGATTATGAAAGTATAGCTGCCAGCAAGTGGATTTTTTTAAATGCAATTATAATAATTTAATAGAGGACGGTGTAATAACGTTAGACTCAATAGCAGCGCCCTCTGTTTTTTATTGAATTGCGATCTGTTTGTATTTGCATTTTAAAAACTTAATTTTGCGTTTTAATTAGTATTTCACTATGAGTTAATATCCACTTGGTTTATACTTAAGTGAATGAGAACTAGCGCCACCTACATATATAGTAATTAAATAGACACACGTGGAGGTTTCGCGCGACCCAGTCGTGAACTTTGTTCGTTTTTAAAGAAAATACCTATTTTTTATGGAATTCTCTAGCGCGATCTATAATAAATTTCTCTCAAAGATAATGACAGCTAAAAGGGCAAATAGTAATACAGTTATCTCAATAAATAAAGCTTAGCGTAAATGTCATTGTGCAAATATTGTTACTGTCACTGTCTGAAAGAAAAAAGCTTTGGCTTTGCTTATGGCACTGTCTCTTGGTTCCCTGGAATGTCGGAATGATCTGTCTTCGAAAAGTATAAAGACAGATGTGGCAGATGGCAGTATATCACTGGGATTGTTCTATATGCAAGAGTTCTTACTCCAATGGTTTCATTAGATCAGCAATGAGTATTCTATTGTATTTAAAGCCGAAGTCAATTACCACCTCAGGTTAATCGATTAGCTAATAAAATTTGAACCGACAATTATGCTACAATAATTGCTGTTGCCTACCATAAATATTTATAGCAAATAATTAGCAGTACAAGATTGCTGGATATCGGCGACTATAACGCCGAACAGTAGTGTGTAGTACACGTTTAGTATATAGAGTTCTACTTTAAAAGTACAATTCATGTCGATAAATTTTTCATGAGTTTACTTTCCAATTTAATAACAACACTTTTACAGATAATTGACTTTGAACAAACACTAAAATGGGTGCGAATATTACCTGTTGAGCTCATAAAAAAATAATAAACTCTACCATTATATTGGTCTGGCTTATACTTAAAATATTGGGAAACATATTACAGATAGCATTGCATCTCCGCACAATCTTACCAACATAAAAAACAATCAAGCGCTTGAAAGTTTAGTCTTTTTCTAAAGTTAGTTTATTTTTTAATTTATTTTATAGGATACAAATAGACTGTCACTAAAAGTAGTGACTCCTTTTGCGGGATTTAAATTATTGGGATCAAGCCGAAATTGAGATGTTTCGGTTCTTGTTCACACTTCAGCAATATTTTCAATCGAACGAGTGTTTCGTTGACGTTTTTAGGACGTTTCACCCTATGTCGAGCTCAAGAGAATGGAATGCTCATAAAGACCGTCTTAATGGGCGGACCCATCTGCTGGTATACTGCTGAGTTGATGATAGGTGTGTTTTTTTGAGCTTCGATCGCAGCAAAGCAAAGTAAAGTAAGAAAATGTGCAAAAAAACGGTTCCCAGCAGCTCTTCAGAAAGCTGGTTTTATCACTGGAATGTTGGCAGCCTGTCTTATTTTTTCACTTATTGACATCTTTTACGTGGGACATCACAACCAATCCAATTGCAACAAACCGACAAAGAATATATTTGCGGTAGGTAAATTTTAAAAGATTAATTTCTTAGTCTATTCTGTTATTCTTAAATTTAGTTTCTTTTTTTCATTTCATTTTTGGCATTTCCGCCAATTATACAACCAACGCCAACGCCCAGTATGAACTGCAAATAGAGAAACTCTGCGAACAGACCCATATTGTACAAAGGTGGAAACTTACAAATTTAGAAGTAAACATTTACTCCCAAGTGGCTCTTGCTGGGAATGAATGAGCACATTCAAGAATTTAGTTATCTGAAGTCGACTAGATTGGTCTGGATAAGATGTAACCTGAACGCGAAAACTAGATTGGTCGGGAACGTCCCTTTTCCTACGTCAGCCACATATGCAAACTGTCAAATTAGTACTCAGTCACGAATTTACTGACTAGATTCGTCGGCTACCCCTCCATAAAAGTCAACTTAAACAGCTGCTCATATGAGCGATTTCAGCCAATCAAAGACGAGATACATCTAGTGTCAGACAGCTGTCAGACATACTAAACTAGGTACTTGAACGTCCCCAATAGCTAGTGTAAGTCCTCTAAGTGTCAAGTAGGTAGAGCCTAGTTTTTGTAATTGCGTGCTGAAAATCCTACTCTACTTTGCTTTGCTAAGTTCGAAGCTCAAAAAAACATTCCTAATGTCAAATAATGACAAATTCTGAAGTCTTGCTGCAAAAAATTGTCCGTGCAGTGTGATCGAAAAACCTAATATTCTTCTAGAAAAATGTATTCCGAAGGTAGTTAAAAAAAAAATAAATAAATAGTTGGCGCAACAGGCCCGGAGGGACCCTAGGCCTAGCTTCTCACAACCATTCGTTTGGTGTGAGTTTTTCATTTTTTTGGAACGAATGGAAGGGATCTACAATTTTATGCCGACTCCAAACGGCTAATTAAGAAGCTCTTTCAAGACAGTTATACTCTCGGATGTTTGTCAGACGATCGCGAGAGGTGGCGCAGTTGAAAAAAACCCTAAGTTGGAATTTGGGTTTTTGCGGGATTCGAACCTCAACCCCTCGCATAGTAGTCCAACACACTAACCACTAAGTCACTGCGCCTACCGAAGGTAGTTAGTTACGGTTAATTAGAAAGCAGAAAGAGAAAGGAATTAACTTTTTATTTGTATTACGTCTGTCATTTGTCGACGGAGGCCACTGTGCACCAAGTGCAAGTAGGTTAAATAAAAATGTGAAAGTAAAAGTGAAGAGTAGCGACATTTAACAGAAATTAGTGTGTGTGTAACCAAGAAGCCTCAAAAGAATTTTAATGCGTCCGTTATTTCAAGCATTTTATTCGGAAACTTTGTTCTACCAAAAGTTGTTTATATACGGAATGTGGTCATTAATGTGGTATTCGATTGGGTGCTTCTTTTGTTATGTTCGTTTGGTACAAAAAAAGCAATCTTTTTCAGATTTCAGAGCACTTTTACGAATCTAGATTTGTACTCATATTTGCTTCAGATTTACCAATCCAAGTGCGTTTTAATTTGACAACTGGTGGAGTCTGTTGTTCGTTCTTTTTTTTTATGAATTGTCATTGTAGGGGTAAGGTTTATTTGCTTTATCATAAAGTTGCTGGCGGTGATGTTAATTAAATTTGTATCGTCTTTTATTACTAGTGTATGCTGTTGCAACAAAAGGAGTTTTTGCTTGTTAAGCGGGGCGATATTTACCCTTTTGTCGGCCCTTTGTTCGCTAATGGAAAAATTGAAAATTTTAAGTGCTTTCTGATGCAACGCGTTGAGTCAAAAATTCACGTATAATTTACGCCATTCTAGAAACAGTTTTAAAGTATCAGATTCGGCTATCTGGTTGATGTGCAAACTTACTAAATTTTGTGTTTGAAAAGCGAACGTTTTTTTCTTCCTCTAAACAGAAAATGAAAAAGCATGCTTTGCGTGAACACCTGCCTTGACGGCTTGATTTCACGGTGGGCATACCCACATCAGAGTCCTTGAGAAAGACATTGACAAAACGCCCCAGGGCCAATACAAGTACTGACCTTAGTAGAATTATCGGGGCTGTTCGGCAGGCAACATTCATTCATATGGGCGAGGCCTATCATGATGCCTCTTCGTTCTGAAAGAACGCTTATAGTCTCCGTATTTGGAATAAGCCACAGTCCCCAGGAATTCAGCCTCAAATGATGGGGCTGATTCAAATTCGACACAGAGGCTATCCCCATCCCCGTGGCTCCATTATATAGCTAGTTGTTGAGCTTTCGCAACCCGAAGGTTACTCCCAATAGGACTGCCTACCAGTCACGGCTTGGGAAGGCCATATTCGTTAAAAAATGTTAGATGAACAGAGCATCTTGAATCCCATATTACTAGCGAAAGCAAGGTATCTCAGCACCTATTTTTCTTGCACTGCTTAATTTGGTGGTGCCCACAATAAAGGCATCACTCAAATTTGGGCAGTGCCCCTCTTCCTCTAACAAGGAAGAACTTACAAAAATTAAATCGTTGGCTTTACTCCTTTCAACGATTTTGTGAGTCTTTATTTCTGTGACGAAGATTGGACCAGCAGTCTTTATGTCGAATACAATCAATTGAAAATTTAAAACTTTCCATGGGTTAGATAAACTCCGGAGATACAATTTGTGAAATGCTCTTAAGGTGAAATTTGTGTTTTTGGGGGTTCAACCGGAGTTCTTTGGCACAGTTATCTAGCACTCTAACTACTGATTTCTGCTTCAATGTAGATCAGATCAGGAACTCCTCAGAGGCTATACAAAAGTGGAGTTCATTACAAACCCAAATGGAACGAATGAATGAAAACCCCAAAACTTAGTTTGACAGCCTTCACAATAAACACCCGAATGCTGACAACTTGCAAAACACCCAACGAATAGTGCAGGCCTACAAAAAGTACAGGTTTACCTGCACTTCAACCGATTAAGTATAATAAAGCAGTCAACTTTCCAAAATGCCTCGCGTTGTGATTACGACTACCCGTCACGCAATGTAACATGCAATGCAATCTTGTCTACACGTCCCTTATGGCCCTGTCATTCTGCCAAAATTCTTAACCTCACCACTCATTCCGTTATCACTTGTCACTCTTCACTGTCGCCGTACTATCTTAATTAGCTGAATATAGTAAAACAATCACAGATTTTGGCGTTATCATGTTTTTCTCTCGGCCCCATTTGTTTACCTTCACTATAATTACTTTGCACTGGCATCAACAGATACAAAGCAGCGAATGAAATTCTCTACACACCGGATATAATGCAAAGTAAGCTGGAAATTTGTTTGTAGAGCAGATTTCACTTTGAAGTTACTTCTGCCAAAGGTGCAAAAGATTCAGAGAATTTTCGAAATGCAATTAAGTACGCGTTAGCAATTGAGATGCTCTTGCAGTTGGCTGATAGTTGAACACTTACCCCGGTGACGTTTAATCGATAGACAACTTCAGGCAGTCCAGTGAAGAATTTATGAATTTTATCAATTTCATCAAACAGCTGGTTAGACTCTTTGCTAAAGTTCACTGAATGCACTTGCAGCACATGGCTTTGGGATAGGATTTCGATTTTTTTTTTTTTCTACTTCCTCACGGGCCGGTCAAATTTATGAAATAAATTATCAAACACAATTAAACAAACACTCGATGCACGCTAAGACCTCAGCAGATACTCCCGTCGTAGATACGTCTATAACTGCGCGCGGTACGCAAAATCCACTTCTTTCTGCTTTCGTGCTACCAGAAACTCAAGTGGCAGTCCGAAAGAAACACACAAACTTTGCTTGTTTTTTGATCGAAAAGTCGTTGCACTCGCGCGCTGGATGTACGGAGTTCAGCCGATGCACTCTACGAAATGATTACGAATTCTGGACGCTAGCCTCGTCAGTGGCACTTGAAATTCGACTCACCTTCTGCATAGCGTATAAGCTACCTGTGTGAAAAACTAGTGAGCATTTGAAATTTACAATCTTGTCAGCCGGCTGACAAGGTGGGAAGGAATTTCTCTCAAAACTTACTGTTCGTATCTTTTATCTCGTTAGACAAACTGAAATGCTCTCGCGATTAGATACTTTTGGTGCGGCTTGTTTTTCTATATACCCTGTGTGACGCGCGCGCACGATCTTTTCAGCCATCAAGGGTGCCCGTACCCGATTGTGAATGTGCAGCAGAAGACAAGACAAGCCACACTAGCCTACTAAGAGATCGGAGTTGTTTGAACGAGCGATCCCCACCAAGTAGACAACTATAGTGATTAGGTACATATAACAACACCGTCTAGGTGTAGTTCTATTTTGTTTTTGAAGAGCGAGAGAGCTTTGCGCCGAATAGCTTTTTCATTGGGATGGCTTTTGATGTCGCTGTTGGTTGTCAGACAACCGGATCTGGTGTTTCAACGGTTGCTTTTTAAATTTGAATGTTCTCAAGATACACGGAGTCAGACATTTGGTTTTTGTTGTCGTAAATAGGTCATCAAGACGAGATGGAAGTATGGCGGTTAAGGGGTACCGCCTTCTCAAAATGCCGACATTTTTTTTTAAAGATTGACACTCTAATTTGGCTCGGTATATTGTACTCCAATATTGTACTCCAGTGACCCTATTTTTGGTGTGGAGATGGAGTAGATTGCTAAATGTCATTTCTCCATGTGGTCAGTGCTTAAACCTACGTCTTTCATGTCTATAAGGTCAGAGGTTAGGAATTTAACCACAACACTATGTCTACCGCCGGAATAGGAAGTTACTTCTGTCTGAATCTGCTCTCCACAGTCCTTAGGTGGTACTCCAACTTCAGCTGATCTGCTCCTTAGATTTGAAACTGCTGTTGGACCCTCAATTTCTTTCTAAAGGTACTTTGAAATAAGCTATCCTGTAGTTAAGACATTCGGTTTAAGAAAGGCAGATGCAGAAGACTTTCTTGGACATGCCTAAAGAAAACACAGGTGCGAAATTTTTGTAGGTCTCCACAACTTCAGTTATTTTGGGAAATGGGTTTTGGTTTCGGTCTCTGCTAACCTAGTTTGTATCTCATTGCTAGGAGATGAAGATCCAATCGCCTTTTGCCCTATTGCTTAACGGCTATAGGCATAAATTTTGTGTGATCTGTCCACCTTTAACGGCGCTCGGTAAGTAGATTGATTTTTAGAGAAGTCGCACAAGATCGAGAGTATGTACAATACTGCTTAATTCAAGAGCATTTTTGACTCCCAACCCGCCCAGTATTCAGATGACAAGGAGGACTCCGGCATCCAAGTTATTGCCGAAGCCAGAGCGCTTGGCCTTCTAGAATTTAAATACCTACAAGTAGCGAGTTCATAGGGGATGGAAGAACTACATAGACTACAAGAAGTATAGGTTTTGCCTACGGTGGAGCTTTGCAGTGGGATGTGGTGATTTTTTTAGATGCCGGAGTTTTTTACAATTCGTTCATAAACATAAGCTAACGTTCACCCTTATTTTTGACACACTAAAAAACAAAAATCACATTAAAAAAATCCAAATCAACGCGGAAACCTTGGCACTCATTCCGTAACTTTTCAGACGATTATTGTCGAAATGATAGAGCTCCAAGACTAGCAACTGAAGAGCTTAATCCAGTTCATTTCCCACAAATGTAATGAAAGGTCATGATATTCCAAAAAAAATTCGATCAAAATATAACTTTTAATGGTGATAAAAATTTCGAAAACGATATCGTTCAGACGATCGTTGATAAACGGAATCTGCCTCCAGGCCAATAAATTTCAAAAAATCACTCCAACGAAAACCCCGAAAAAATCTTTCGAAATAGTCAAAAAAAATAGGCTCTGGTCCACCCCGGACTGTAGCGCCACCTTAAGTCCAAAAAAATGGCCCAAAATTGGAAGAAAAGCTGCTTAAACATTTTCCAAAAGTACCCAAAAATGCTTTAAAAATATCCCTCGAAAATTCTGTCATAAACCACCCGAAAGCTGTCATGGAAATGCACATAAAAAACCTCCCAATAAATGCACCGAAAATAAAACCAAAAGACTCTCTCTGCCTATCCAAAATGAATAACAAAATTGCGCCTGGTATCGGGATGTAAACTCTTTTAAAACAAAAAGATAGGTAGTTATTTCAACATAAATTTAATTTATTTTTTTAAAGAAATACGAACCTATATCGCCTCACATTGACCCCCTCCCTACAGATGAGTTGTTCGCTCTGTCCTTGAATTTTAACATGCGTTGTAGTTCTCTGAAAATATGTCACAGGAATCTGTTTGAAAAATTTGCTATTTTTGGCACATAAAGTGTTGTCAAAAGTGATGTAAAATCAACTAAACTCCCTTAAACAAAAAAAAGAGTTGGTGCAAAATGTCCGTATAGTTACTCTAGAGCTAACTTTTCACAAACATTCGATTTGGGTGAGTCTTTATTTTTGGGACGAATGGAAGGGACCTAACCTACAATTCGATGCCAAGTCTGAAAGCCTGTTGCATTAAAAAAAATATATATTTCTATTAATATTTTAAAATAAAATTAGTTGTTAATAAATATTACTAATAATAAGATGCAATTTTTGTTTTTTCGGAGATCGAACCACAGCCCCTCGTTCAGCAGTCCAGCGCAATGACCGCTGAGCCCTTTATTCCATCAGCATTATGCAATTTGACATGGAAAAATCAGTCTTTTGTTGTCCAAGATTATCTTTTGAATCCAGTGGGTGTTACATAGTACGTCAAATTATCCGTCAATTAAAACGGATTCAAGCTCTGTCCCTTGTTATGCAGAATGCACGAGCGCATTCACTAGATATTATAAAACCGATTAAAGTCGGCGCTCGAAATTACAAGTTACAGTCAGTTTTTTTATTTATTCATGCCGAAGCATCTATTAGCCTAATGCACTGTGAACATTACAAGTTATTAAATTCCGCACAAACGCATACGAATCGTGACATTTTTAAAGCAAACCCAGTTCGTTGCGAATAAAATCAGCGCAACGCAATTATAAACGTTGCCGCTAGTAACAAGTTAGTAGCACAGACAGCAGACACTGACACAGCGTTGTTTCGTGAAATGAAATAAATTTAATTAGTCTCTCGGTTCTCGGTTCTCGGTTCTCGGATTCGTGATGCAGTTTTCATTGGCAGTGACATTAAGCGAGTGATTTCCGCTGGCGAAATTCGAGAGCACAACGCCGCGAAAGGATAGCGAAATGAGCAAAATTGTTCGTGTGATGGAAAGCAACTTTTGAATAATTCATGCACACGAATAGGGTAACCCACCTGTTTTTTTTAGGATGAAAACAATTCAATGGCGATACTTCATGAAATGTCATAAATTGCATATAACATTTTTTTCCTTTTTCCATGATTCGACACTGTCTATTCGAGTTCGAGGCGTTAAAATTAAAAAAAAAAAAAAAAAAAAAAAAAAATTAAATTATTTAAAGTTATTGTGATTGACTGTAGCCGTTGGAAGGGTTGCGAGTTGCGACTATCGTTGACTGAAAGACAGGTAAACAATTCACAACGTTTCGTTCTTAACCTTAAACCACACGTTTTATTATAGTATAACTAGAAGTAACTTTAGACGAGCGAAAGTCAATGAGTTGCAATATATTGAATATATTTTCTCTTACTTTTACATTACTATTTCTTTAAATTTAACTTTAAGAATTACACATTGTTTTATTGATATTTATCTTAATGTACTTTAATATTTAATATTTATATAATAATAAATTGAATTGATTTTGTAATTATTATTAAAATTACTAATATAATCATTTTTAACCTTTATTTTATATATTATGTAGGTCAAAATATGGAATTTTGTATTGAAAATTACGCCATTGTGAGTTCGAGAATTTTAGCCTGCACACTAAAAATGATTAGTGGTATCGTGGAGTAAGTATTTTGTGGAAAAAACTTGGATACTAAAACAAGCTCAGCGCTTACTTGTTGACTGGTTTGTATAAGCATACAATAATAATTGTTTATACATAGTCCCAATAGTTACTGAACGTGTTTATAGGTAATGACGCTAACCATTTTCTGCTTTTTTAACTTCAACATGACAGTATTTCGATTCTGTAATCCCAATCAAACATGTGAAGTAAGTACAAAATTTACCTGCATGCATTTTTGCATTTTTTCTGGTTCCACTTTAACGTTGATCTGGCAGCACTTTTCCACTCAACGATTATTTCTACGTTAGGTGTAATTTTGTTTCGGTTGCAGTAAGAATATAAATTGTTTGCGGACTTAAGTTCGGATATCTAGTAATATCGCCCATCTGTCTATTTGCAAGCTAGCCTCAATGTCAGTATCAGTGGTGCCTTTCATATAACTACGGGAATCTGAAATATGCAACAAACTATTTGAATGTTCAATAGGTATGCCAGCTCACATTGACAGCTCGTTTTTACTGAAATAAAATTAAGTTGTTGTCAGTTTCTGAGTTTTTCCCTTAACTGGAACTTCGAACTGCAACCTCCATCGTTCCTCTTTTATTTGTTTGGTTTATATCTTGTTTAAGGATGCATATTGACTCTTGTTGGACGTAGGATGTAGCTTAATATGATATGCAATACATACAATTTTTCTGATATTTGAATGACGAACTCTGTGTGTTGGAAATTTGTCGAGTTAGTAACAAAACATTGCATATGTGAATTTACCTACGGAGATTCACCTTTCATTTGGTTCATATCTATTATATAAGAATAGTGTGAAAAATGATTGGGCCGATTTGGCTCATATTTGTTTCACTTGTTCGTAATTGCCAGGAGAAGGTTCTTACGAAAGAACATTTTTGGAAAACCCTCCGGAAAAATCGAAAATTGATTTTTTGTGTGGAATTTTGTGTGCAATTATTCCAGAATGGCTTATCGATAGGTGGAAAATTCGTTGTGAAGCTTAGAAAATTTCGGAAAATTGTGAAATTAATTGTGATAAAAGATGTTTTGCTTGCATTTTGCGTGGAGAACTTAACGAGATAAATAATAAATGGCACAGTGCTGCTTTCAATGTCACAACCCGATAGATGGCATTATGCGTTGACTTAGGCTTGCGCAATTTGAAAGGTGTCCTATTGCGCTGCACAATCACCACCTCAAGTTCGACAAAATATTTTTTGAACTCGCTTGAAGTGCCAGGAACTTCGGCGCATAATTTACAGCTCAAGGTGGGATCGATCACATTGAAATTTGAACTATCTGTATTTTATTATCACTCTGAAGTTTATCTGAAGGCGTTAAATTGAGAGGAGACGAAGTTCGCCGATCCGCTAGTCTCTCATAAAAATCGGTTTTGAAATACCGCCGTAATCGGTACGCTTAAAAATCGTATTAATATATCGAAAATGGAGATGCTGATGACATATTGAAAGCATATATACGTATGAGTAGAGAACATAAGAACCGAAAGGCAATCATTTTAAGCATATTGATAAGTTTAGAGCGCCCGCTGAAAGCCAGTAAGCTAGAATAAGATAAATGTCAGTTTTAAATTAGGTTTAATCGTTTTTGTCTAGTCTGTGAGTTAAAGTTATGAAAAGTTATAATGAAGTTATACAAATTAATTTCAAATGAAAAAATAAAATAAAATGAGTAGAGAATATAAGAACTTTCGAGGCGAGAACTCAACTAAAGAAAACAAAGGCAGACTGACTAGTTAAACTCATAGTCAAGCGGCAATAAAAGCGATCGCTGCCGCTGAGATAAAATCAAAGCTTGTAAGTCGCTGTCGCGAAGAGCTGCGGGTTCTTGGCGCGCAGCACAACGTAAGACTATACTGGGTCCCTGGGCACAAAGGTGTGTCTGGGAATGAAAAAGCTGATGAGCTGGCAAGAAAGGGATCCTCCCTTGAACTAAACCAGGCCGACACCACAGTAATGATTCCCCCCTGTAATCTCACACAGGCGATTGGGAACAGAATACTAAAGGCGACAATTGAGAGATGGAGCAAACTATAATCCTGTGTCATAACCAGGAAAATGTGGCCAATCTACAACAAACAGAAAACGGAGAAAATCCTACAATTGAGCGAGAAATCATTGTCCTTAGTTGTGGGCATTATCACCGGACACAAAACACTGAAAAACCATACCAAGAAGATGGGAATCAGTTCAGATGACCTGTGCAGAGGATGCGGTGATGAGGAGGTGCATGAGAACACCCCACACTTTCTTTGTCACTGTCCAGCACTGTGTCACATAAGAAATAAATTCCTTGGCAGTTATTTCTTCGAGGATTTAGAGGAACTCTCAAATAGGTCCATTAACGACCTACTAAAATTTGTAAATAAAACGGACTGGTTTTCTAATCCGTAGGTTTTTCATAGGTTTCCAGTGTATGGGGGCAGTAAACCCCTAGGGCATCACAACGGATCTACATTGATCTAAGTGTGGCACGTACACGTCCCCCTGTTCTGCCAACCCGCTAACCTAACCTAACCTAGTTAAACTCATTGAATCTTGCAGGTTCTAAAAGCTTTATATCCTTTTTTTGGAAGGTATTTCCGTTTTTTGATTTTAAAATGAAAGGTCGACAACGTCCAGTTGAAAAACCTCTTCAGAAATCTGTATTGAAGTCTATAGATAGAAATTACGCACAACCGACACAACTGATACGACCTTGCTGCCGTGGTTATGAACTTTCAATGTCCAAATCAGCAATAATATTGCAAAGGTTGGATCATTTTTTTCCTCTTCACTGTACAAAGTGTCTCTTTTTAAAAGCTTAACAAAGTCCCCAGCAACATCTTTTTTGATTAAGTATTCAGTTTTATACCTGAAATCCATTCCTCGTTAAAAAAAAAGCAATCAAGTAGGACAATACCATTAAAAAACAAATGCCAACTGCTTCAATCTGCCTCTATATATGTAGAGCTTTGCATTAATTTTGTCCTGCCCGTGGCTTATCCATAATGTGTTGCCCTCCTTTGGGATTTATAAACTTTTCAGAATACTCCCTAAGCCAGTTTCCAATTTCATCCAGACTTATCTATTAAATCCACTCCCAGTTGGAAACCACAACCAAAAACAGTCTCAACTGCAATGTAAAATCAATTTGAAACCGTCGCACCGTTAAAAGCCGTCAAATTATAATAATCGTCAACAAAAAAAAAAAAAAATAATATGTATATTATATATAGCTCACGCGGTAAACACTCCTGTCAAATTGTGCTAATGCAGAGTAAACGTGCGCCTTTGACTATGACATTCAAAACGCTCAGCCTCTCAGACAAGGACAACGTCAAATGCAAATGTATACAAAAAAAAAAAAGAAGCAATTTCCAATTTATATGCAAACAATTTTATTTCTAGTTGAAATTTAAATTGCTGCCACACTGAGAATGAGTGCAACATTACAACACAAAAGCCCCAGAAGCTGTATGGGTGTCCTTTCAGACACATCCTTGACAGAGGCGATTATATGGATGATGATGACGGCGATGATGGTTAAGTAAATAGCTAACTAGATGCTTCAAACGGTTTTATGCTTTTATGCTATGGAGAGCGAAACCAAAAAAAAAAAGGTACCAGGATAATAGTAAAAAATTACACCATCAAGGATTCCATATGTAAGGGTTAGCAAACATGCTCACACTCGCACCTAACTGGGATATCCTTTAGTTCGCAGACAACCTTATTGAAATATGATATTTATTCAGGACCTCGACTGACTTTTGTGCACATTTGGTCCCGGTTGTCGCCCCGCTCCAGGCAAGTTTACGGCAATATTCACATTCACATGGCACCTTCAAGCTGAGAAGTCGGTTTATCTCATCGCCAATAGGATGACAAGACATCTTTAGACGAGCAGACGATGTTTATGATGACGACGACAACCACACCACGACGAAGGATAGTGTCAAAAGAGGACGGGGTTTTGGTCGTCCTTTTTTTTTCTGTCTTATTTCTTATCGTTTAAACTTTTGTGAAACCCGTTTGAATGCGCTGCCATAAGCAGATATCCAACATGCAGATTCCTTTCATCTCGTCAAGCCACTAGACGACTTTTTCATGTTAAATGGATTCGTTGCTCCTTCGTTTTCTGTTGGATTATCAGCTCTTTTCCTGAAACTCCTTATATTTTTTTTTTTTTATATATATATACGACTCTTGTTGGTTTTCTTCTCCATCATTATAGAGGCAAATTGAAATGGGGAAGTGCTGTACCGTTGGTGTCTGAAGTGAGTAAGCAAATTTATTCGCTACCACTCTACCACTTAATCCGCGAAATAATTATATAGTTCTACCGAAGAACACCTTCTGCTTTAATTTCAAAGCCTTTAAATGCGAATCGACAAAAATAGGGGTAAGCTGCTTAGCCGTGGTTAAGAGAAAATAGGTGGAGGCTGACCCTGACCGTCTCGGACTTATTTTCAAAGAGTCGCTGACCACAAATGGTCTAGTTCATCAGGAACTGTGGCGTGAAATACCTGAGAATATGTTTGGGTTGGAGTTGGGCGAGGTCTATGTCCCAAGTTTTGTAAATCGCGATACTTTGTCTACATTCGATTTCGTTCACATTTCTACAATCTACATCCCCTTTGCAAACGGGCTTCGCGCTGGAATTCTTTGCCATGGTGGATGGCAGTCAAACCTGCCCTATATAGCGAGAAAGCAGATTCCACTGCATACTTTCAGGTGGTAGACTGTCGCGTCGATCAGTTACGACTCATATCGAAAAAAGGAACAACTTTATTTGCACTCGCTGCTATCGTCTTTTTGTCTAGGAGCCGCTAAAAAAAAATCAAAAACTCTTCATAAACATTCCCACAAGTTAGGTGTTTGCAAAATGGCATATCCTTTGGCAAAAACCATCAGCCATCACCTGCAGACATTTTTTTTTGCCAAATTCAGACATCCCATCGTGTCGCAGAAAACTTATTCTGACCTCTTTTAGAACATGTGCTGCACCATGTACTGTTGTAGCGTTTGTGCAAATATCCTTGAACTATTTTTCATCATAATGTCAGCTCAAAGTAAAATCCGTTTAAAAATTCCATCGAGCAGAAACAGAGCGTATTTAGCAGAGCAATAGAGTGTATGGGGCAGAAAATAATTCAAAAACAAACTTTCGCTACAACAAGAGTTGAATACTGTAATACTATAGTTTCCAAGGACATGTCGGTCGTGAGCATTTTTCTTCTGTTTGCGAGCGTACTCTGTTTATTGTCAGTGCATACGTATACATAATGTCATATGAAATAACACGAGCATGCATGAGAGTGTCACACGTTTTAGTTCAGGTCAACTCTTCACTTAAGTGATGATGTCCTTTTCTTTCGCCTTCCTTGTAGCGCCTGTAATTCCTAGAAAATGCACAATAAAGTGGCAGCGTCAGTGAGATGCTTCTGTTGAACAACTTCTCTGCATCTACACATACGATACCCATATATATTTCTGTTGGTGTAAAGGTATTGTATTTATCCATCTCATCAGATGGATGTTCATCCGTTAGTGTTGTTGTCATCATTCCGCACTCGTTGGCAGCATCATTATTGCTATTGTCCATCTTTTTATGTTGTACTGATGAAGGGGATATGGTGTGACTTGGAAGGATGACCGTAGTTGACATACATATTCCATTTCTGATGGGATACACATTGAAAGGATCAAATGGAATTCTCTTCCCTTCACTCTTGAGTCCACATGGGCGATAACGAGAAACTTTTAGTTTTCAACAAGAATTTTACAAGGCCAGGACGTTTTGTGTGCGCAACTTTTCCTTTGTGAACAGTTTTCCAACGATTTGATTTTGAGTTTTATTATATATCCTCAGTCAGAATGCATTACGGCTGATTAGGTATTGTTGAAAGGAGGGACAGTCTTGAATATGGAAAATTTGAATTCAATCTAGTTTAAAGTAAGTATATCGTAGTTTAAAGTGCCTTAAGGAAAATGGCGGCTATATTGCTTTTATTCCATAGCCAATCACTTCTCATACTCTTGAAGGTTTTAAGAAAAATAAATAAAATGTTAAGCTTACCATAGCTATCGCTGTAAAAATATCAACATGCTGAACTTTCCCATACTTCCCACGTAAACAAGATGGCCGACCAAAATACGTGTCACGTATTTTTACGTTTTAGGTAATGCTGTCCTTTTCAGTCACATATGGGTATTTAGTAGGTAGTGTTAAGCATCCCTTTCATTTTTGGCATGTGTGATGTTGAAATGCAGCATTAATTGAGAAGTAGGTACCTACTAGAGAAAAACTGATAATCACTGGAAAATTCGTGAATTTGGCAGCCACGAGCTACAATTTATTTTTTAGTTTGTAAAATATATTTTAAAGTGTTCACTTTGTTTGAGTTTCAAATAGAACTAGTCTCGCTTGTGGTCGAAAATGATGGGCCTGCATTAAAACTACGTACCTATACTATACTGTTGCTTACTTTTAGGGGTAGTTAAATTGCATTTCCTCGAAAATGGGTTCTAATCTAAGATGATATAATTGTTCGAATACGTTATTATGGTAATGCGATGAAAAATTGAATGCCACCAAATAATGCTTTCAATAACCTGATAAAAATTTAGCATGAGGAATTCTTAACTTTATTTAGCCAGTCTAAATGGCGACATATACACACGATTTGTTGTTTGTGAATATCTATGGCACAGTACCTTTTGAATGATATAAGTTTCATTCTCTTCATTTTATAATCAATACTTGAAAAGTGTACGGATAGGCACTTTTGATGTTTACGTATTAATTTATGATGATGATTAATAAAGTTATAGTGCTATTGTTAATTTTGTAAATACTAATTCGAAAATTGACAGCATTTTTGTAAGGAAACAATAAGTGCGGGAACTTATCTGAGGAATCTAAGCTTTCATTTGTTCCATAACATTAAACATCGGTTTGGAAATAACGCCAGATTCGGTACGTAAGGCAAATATTTGGCGTATTATTATAAGCAATTCAAACAAAGCGAAACATTCCAAATCTGACAAAATAATTCCAGAACAAATTTTCATAGAAGCTACCAAAACAACAACTCTACACTGATAATAGAAAGAATCAGAGACAACCTTATCACAAACAAAAGCAGACTTGAGATTATGTGGGTTGCTGGTCATGCCGGTATCAGAGGAAACGACAACAGAACCACAACAAAACCACTTATCACCTTCTATACACACAACAAAAAAGACCTTCAAAAACATTGAAAAAACCTCGTGGTACAACAAAAGACGGGATATGTGGAAAGAGCACAATCATCACTACTCAGTAGTGAACCCCTGGGCAGAAATGGCATTATACCCTCCAAACTGCTTACGAATATTGATAAAATGATTTCTTCGACTTCGCAAGCCTCACACACGGTCATCTACTATCCAAAAGTGACCCCCCAACCTGTCATCTTTGCCATAGCAATTCCGTCCTCTCCAACAAACATTTATGCCGTTTTCCATTGGGCAAAAAGAAGCGTCCGGGAGAGCTCGGAATCGAAAAATTCGCTTCTGAAACCGTTCCATTGGCACAAAAAATACTCTTCTGGTGATTCTGTGAAGAATATTTCGTTTCTCCACTCAAGAAGCACTCACACAAGTGCAATTTATGTATTTCATAGAAGTCAACTGACAGCTGCCGTAGATTATTTTTTTGGCATTTCACCAATACTTTTGTGGATTCAATCAGAAGCAGTTTTCTTGTTCATTACATTATTAATTATACCAGAAGATCAACGAAATAGTAAAAAACTTTATAAAACTAAAAATCAACAAATATATTTAAGAATGAACCTGCTATTTTTACAACTAGCCGTTAGCTTTGTTAGCTAGGGCTATATTGTCTCATATTGTTATTTTAATTAATTTACTTAATAATAAAGAAATATTAATAATAAAAATAATTTTGCTAACAAAGACATTTAAGACCACATCCAAAATGCTATTTCTCTCAGCGTTTCCATGAGTTTTGATAGGAGTTTCGAAAGTGATCTAAGATTGCAACTTACAATTTTTGAAAGTCAAGTCAAAAACGGCTAACATATCTTTTCTTTAGTTTACAGTGTCTCAACGACATTTTTTTAAAAAGTAAAATATTTCTGTATACGTTTAAAAAATGTTTTCCTTGTCTCAATGACGACTCAAAATGCACTTGCCAAAACGCTGATCATGGGGTTATGTTACTTTGAGTGTGTACCTCTTCCACTGGCGTACCTACTTAAAAGGGGTTTTCGGGGTATAATTCCCGCTGCCATTTTATGGGAGCGTTTTTTTTTTAATAACAAAATGTTACAAACCTTTAGTCGTGTTAATTGGCAACCCATATATGACGCAACAGGTTCGTATGGGACCCTTCGGTTAACTTCTCACTACCATTCGTTGGTGTGAATTTGTTATTGTTATTGGCCTTATCATTACTTTTAAAATACTTTGTGCACCCTGTATTTCAATTTTCAGTTTCAATTTTAAAATTGCAACATTTTAGTAGAGCCCCAGTGGTTTTTGTGTTGGACACATTTCCTTGCTTCAAACACGGTTGCCAGATTGGGCGCTTTGTCGTATCTTGGGCTATATTTTTACTTAAAAAAACGATAGAAATTTCTTCCATGAGCGCCCAACACAATTTTGGGCTATATATCGTTTTACAAATTGTTTGTTAATTTTGTTTGTTTTATTCTTTCACAAATCAAAAAAAAAAGAAATATTTTCGAACAAACCCGCACTTTTAAAACTTGGCAGCACTCTTGCAGTCAAGTAACTTCGAACAGGCCTTTTGATTTGACACAGCGACACAAGCCACAAAATGTCAATTGCAGAAGATCGAAAAAACGCGCACTGAAATAGTGGGAAAAATAGAAAAAAATACTTAAGGAATGGCAAACGATTTTTGGGCTTCTTTCTGGGCAACGATATTGGGCTACATTTTTTTAAGGTTTGGGCGCTTAAGGCGAACTAAATTCTGGCAACTCTGGCTTCATAGCCTTTTTGGAACATTTTAGTAGTGACTCAGTGGTTAGTTAGTCCTGGGGTTGAATTACCGCATCCGTGATCGAGTAATACGTGACTGAATTTGTTATTGTTTTGCTTGTAAAATCTACAAAATTCAGTGACGTATGGATCGCTCACGAATGCGGTAACTCGGCCCCTGGACTATTGAGGGAGGTTCGATCACGGTTGCCACTTGAAAATAAATTTTGTGTCCAAAATTGGAAATAAAAATGACTAACTGTACCTAAAAATGTTGGTCATGTTTTAATTACCTACCTATTAATAACAAAAAAAAAAAAAAAAAAAAACAGGTACAAATAAATTCACAAAGTATACCTTATTATTTCAAGATAAATCATAATCTGGTAAATTTGAATACCATACCTTAGCCAACCCAACAAGACGGTTTTTTACGTAGTATATGGTAGCTCTATCATCCCAGCAGTTAATAGATGAAAGCTGATCAATTTTTGTAACCTACTTTTTGCGGATACATTTGGGGGTCTATTAGTTTCTCAAGCTTACCAATTCGTTGAGATACTTCATCGGTGACGGTAGGTCTTGATGTCGAACGTTGCTCCGCTAAATTTTCGAAGCAATACTCGTTCAAAACATTTTTAAGAAAACCGACTTTTTCCCAAAATTCGCAAGTGCCAATTTTATTGTTCATTTGATCATTTAAAAATCTTAGCATTCTCCACTCCGTCACTACATCTTCCTGATTACCCTGAACCAAGTTAGGAAAACTATTAATTAAAAGTGAAATTTCGGAACCCAACAAAACACCTTTGGAGTTATCTCTTCTCTTCTCTTTTCTTCTCTCTATGTATAAAAGAGAGTTGCAAAAGCGTTGTGACTTTATAACTCACGAACGGTCAAACCGAATTCGATCAATATTGTGGGGTTTGTTTGCATGGCCGTGTAATTGGTTTATCTAAAGTTTGAAGAAAATTAGTCAACGCGTTCGTGAGTTATGTCAACATCTGATTTTGTCCATATAAAAAATAGAGAGGCGCCTATCAGCGTGTGCTGTATGTTTACTGTGTGCTGATGTCATACATGCGCATACATGCATACAGCTGTCAGTGTGTTGTTATGTTCCGTTTTTTTTTTTTTTTTTTTCATCGAACTCGTGAAGATATATATTTAAGTCTTTCATGCTTCGTCGTTCAATGCTGTATTGGTAATGTTTTAAGTCGTCAGCATAGTTTCAGTGATTCCGGTGTGATTATCGAAAACAACTTCGAGCACCTGCGTAGGGATTCGTGCATCAGAGCTCATACGACGCATTGCAATCCACTCATGCTCTGCAATGAAAAGGATGGATATCACTTACAAAAAAAGTAATGATCAATCCATCGATAGGTTAGTAACCGTGTAGTTTAAATGTTTCTGAAGTTTCAGTGTGTGTCATTTAATCAAACATCAATTCAAATGCAACTGTAATCGATCGCAAAGGTTAGATGCTCGAAATTATTTAAATCAAAAAATCTGTTTTGGGCGCAACGAAGTTTGTCAGTTCCGCTAGTTATGGATAAGTTTCACAAATCATTATTACTGATATCAAATATAAGTAGCAGTTGTTTCGTATTTCTGCCAATAAATAGTCAAAAGAAGGAATTGAATTCATTCAGTGACCCTACATGCACACATTAATGCAGCCTTTACATCAGACAAAAAAAAAGAAGCGCATTGCATAAAAATTAAAGTCGAGTTTCTTTTTTCATTTCGTAAAATATGACCAAATGGAATAAGAAATGACCATGTGACCAAGATAGAAAAAAATGACCAAATTTGGTCACAAATGACCAATGTGGCAACCGTGGGTTCGATCCCCGCTACTTCTCGCGAACGTCTGACAAATTTCCGAGAGTATTACTGTAATGAAAGAGCTTCTCAAATCGAAATTTCGGACTCGGCATAAAATTGTTGGTCCCATCCATTCGTCCCAAAAATAAAATCTCACTCAAATGAGATAGTTGTGAGAAGTTAGATGTAGGCTACTGGCTACCTATGCGGATAAAGGCCTGTTGCGTCAACTATTTATTATTTTATGTTGGATTTCGTTGAACAGAACTACTAGTTACTTCATGGGGGGGCTACTTTTTTTATATAAAACGTTCGTTAACTGTCATAAGCTGGTCAGAGTTTTAAAAGGGTTTTTTTTTTGCAGTAGAAATCTCGTTACTCCCTACCTCATACGGAAGGACTATATTTAGCCAAACTAATTTCCCCTTGAAACACATTTCTGCGCAACGCTGTGATGCCAAATTATCCCCCCACTTGTTCAAAGTAAATATTTAAAAATAAGCCATAAATTCAGGAAATCAATTCGGAATCATCTAAATCATACATAGCATCAATAATGTAATTTCTCAGACCGCGCCGACAGATCCAAATAAGATTTCAAAGGAGCCGAGCCAGCCCACACGCCGCTCTTTAATATTTCAAGTTTTGCCTAAGTAACACACACCCAATCCATATGCTCCCGTCGTCGCTGCCATCCTCAAAGGAACATTTTATTATCATAACGACAAAATGATAAAAAGATACTAAAAAATAAAAGAAACAAAGTTCCTTAAAAGTTCTTTTTCTTTTTTGCAATATTTGCGAGGCTTATGCAAAAATAAAATTATTCGAGGGTTGATTCAGTTTTATTTCATTTTTTTTTTGTCTGCTGCTGCATTAATATGCCCGAAATGTCATATAGCTATACGTAGTCGTGGATGCCAGTGCTACTTTTCCCAAAAAAAAAAAAAAAGAACTAAAAACTTTTTTTTTATTTGAGCTCTTTGGGCGAATAAAAATCACCCCCCTCCTCTGTGGGCAAAGTTTAAGTTTTCTTCTGGCCAAATGTGTACCGGATACATTTTTCCTCCCCGATATTCTGTTGCTGTTTTATTTTAAGAAAAAAATAGATCTTTACGGATGAATGTTGCCTGTGATGGGTAATGGGTGTCATGCAAATATGCGGCGTGCCTTATGGAATTATGCTGCTTTTTCTGATCCATTGGATTCTTTTATTCCTTGAACGACGGTAGGGGGGGCATTTTTTGCGCTCCAAAGGAACCAAGAAAAAAAAAATCAATAAAGTTGTTGAATAACCAAGTGGTTTGCAATTTGCTTTGTTTTGCACTGAAGAAGTGAACTTTTCTGATAATATGAACAGATGGGACGAATTTCCAATCCAACATGGATATATCTTTATTTTCGGCTTTTCGTTTTCGGTGTTTTGATGTTTTTTTTTTTTTTGTTCGGGTTGTTGAACAACTCTAAAAGTTTTGCTGTGTTTTTTTATTTTATGGGAATACGTATAGGCCAAGCCGCCTGTATGCGGAATTTAAATTTTCTGATGAATGTCTTTTGAGAGATAAAAAATATAACGACATAAGAGGTATTACCCTCTTTTGTATTGATGACCAGAATAATAATGTTTGCAGTTATGGGAATTGGGAAAATATTGCTGTACGAAGTGATACATTGGGGAGCAAAAGTTTACATTCAATAAGGTGGAGTGTATTGGGGGATTGCCATTTGGCAGAAACACGGAGTTTTGAAATTAAAGTTTTGTAAGCTCTGCAGAAGAGTGGGAAGGTTTTTTTTTGACGTCTGGCAAGGGTATTGCATATATGTAAAATATGAAGCGATGGAGGGCAGATTAGCATGGGAGCAAAACATAGGTTTCTTGAAGGAAATAGGACGGATGTAGGAGGGTGTACGTCGATAGGACTCGCTATCAATTAACCCTTGCCATGGGATGTATGTGGCCATAGAAACGTTGAAAGTTCTGGTTCGAAAAGAGTTCCGTTTTTAGTACTCGAGGACTTAAATTTGCTCTGAGGTTCTATTGATATAAGTAAATTATGAAATATGAACTTTGTTCAACTTTTCAACTCCGTCTCGCAATGGAATTTTATAACATTTTTGTATATTACCATCATTTTTGTCATTAAAAGCTATGCAGTTTCGAAAAAATATAGTTGGTGCAACAGGTCCAGACCGACCCTAGGCCTAGCTTCTCACAGCCATTCGTTTTGTGCGAGTTTTTCATTTTTGGAACGAATGGAAGGGATCTACAATTTTAGGCCGACTCCAAACGGCTAATTGAGTAGCTCTTTCAAGACAGTTATACTCTCGGATGTTTGTCAGACGTTCGCGAGTGGTGGCGCAGTGTAAAAAACCCAAGTTGGAATTTGGGTTTTTGTCTTCTTCTTCAAAGAAGTCGGTCGTCTTTTATTTTCAATGTTAACAGTATTGACAACCAATGTTGGGTCGTCAAAACTGCATCATTTTGACCTTTCTTGCTTGGAAATATCCCAAAGCTACAAGTATTTTGTTTACTTATGTTGTTCAGACTTCACAGGCGCCTAAAAAATACTCTACTCCGTTCCTTAACTCTAAACCAAAAGCATAAAATAATCAACATCAATAACACAGACCGGGTCATGAATTAATAGAAGCATCGTAAACTCCCATCATCTTCGTCATGAACGAATCGCTCTTCACAAAATGCAAACAACTCCATCAAACCCAACCGTCTGAAAATTTCCCTCTGCAACGCAATTTATCCCCACCACCTAACCGTTTTGAATAGTTTATAAACTCGTAAGAATAATGAAACTGTCGAAATGCTCTCAAGTCGCCGCCGCTCAAGCCTAATATCTGTGATAAATTGAATCGAATTCCACGCTAACCAAAACGGATTAATTTCCACCATCAAAATCACTCTCCCTCTTCCCGTCCATTATCCAGTTTAGCTCCACAAAAACCTAATGCCAATCAATAACAATAAAATTCAATTGCAAATCCAAATCAATATAAAAGCCCCAACTAAAACACTTTGATAGTCTGCAGGATAATTTCCAACACTTGCCAGGATTCGAGTGACTTTATCGTCCGATTAATCGCTTAATTTAATGACGGCCCACCCTACCCTCTCCACGTGCTGTTATTCCCAAATTTGGAGATGGAAATTAATTGGCAAATTAAAGCACCAGCAGTATTGTTATTGTTGTATCCGCCGCTTGGTGGAGGAGAGAAGGTATAACGATTTTTATAGCCCGCCCGAGCAGTCGTTAAAGTCAAATTCGCTTTAGATAAACATGAAAGATATAAACTCTGCGGAGATACTCGTCAATCGAAGAAGTTTGTGCTGATTGCTCCCACCAAAGTGGTGGTTAATTTAATATAAAATATCCACTCAAGGCATTAGAGGACCTTGACTGACCTCGTTAGGCTGTATTTTCTCCTAATGAGCTTAAGGTCTCTGTGGCACTTCAAAGGCTTCTCAAAAATCACTCTGGTGTCCTTCGTGTGGGAATGGAAGTGGAAATCCTTTCTAAAGAATCCATTTCATCTCAACAACTGTATTCATCTATTTTGTGGGAGAACACCTATGGCTATATGTAGGTACGGCTGGTGGGAGCTTAAACTTTCCGTTTCATGCAAATAGTGTCGAAGAATATCCGGCCAGAGTTTTGTAGAGGAACTTTGCAGACTGCGACTGATTTCGAATGCAAAGCTTGTTGGTGCAAAACGACTCAACGCATACATTAGCAAGAGTGAAACAAATTAGCATAGTGACGTTCAAGTGAACAACTGGTAACTTGGGTGCGATTTGAAGAAAGTTAATCGGAAAACTTAATTCTTCAGACTTTAGTTCACTGCGGGAAGTAGTTCTGAGTATCAGGTGAGGGGCCAGAGGGGAAACTTGAAAGTTTAAGCGATTTGTCGGAGTTATTGCTGAAATGGTCGGGAGCAAAGAAGTTAAGGAGTTTTTAAGCCTCTTTCGGAGTAGGCAATGAGAAATAATAGGTTTGGTCAAACAGGGAATGCAGACAGCAATTGGCATCGGAATGGGAAAACAAGGTCATTTCTAAAGGCGACTTCCTTAGGTTAGCGGGTTGGCGCGACAGGGGGAACCTGCACCCGCCGCGCTTAGATCAATGTAGATACGTTGTGATGAAAGCGGCTTCTTTTAAATTGGATGACGAGTGATAGTAGGTACCTACAACGACTTTTTGTTACTGAGGTTAAAGTGGCTTAGTTGTTAGTGTGTTGGACTTCTAAGCGAGGGGTCCCAGGATCGAATCCCGCAAAAACCCAAATTTCAACATAGGATTTTTTCCACTGCGCCACCTCTCGCGAACGTCTGACAAACATCCGAGAGTATAAATGTCTTGAAAGAGCTTCTCAATTAGCCGTTTGGAATCGGCATAAAATTGTAGGTCCCTTCCATTCGTTACAAATTTTAAAAACTCACACAAGACGAATGGTTGTGGGAAGGCCTAGTGTCCCTACGGACCTGTTGCGCCAACTATATATCTTTTTTTAAGAACTACTTCAAGTCCAAGTAACGCAGTTTATCTTCTTTATCTAGAACCCTTAATTGAAACGTTGCAACATTACTTTGTAAGAAACGGTCCACCATTTTTTGTAAGCTTTAAAAGACTCTAGCTGTTATTTTTTTGTAAAAGTCGCATTTCTCAGCTTTTTATATAGGTAAACAAAATCGCATCCTTGGTAGGTTTTCTTAAAAGGTCAGAAAATTTAAACATTGAGAGGAATTGTTCGTCTAGAAGACCAAAGGACTATACGGACTGTTACGGACTGGTAACAAATTAATGAATCTTAAAAACGAAGACTAAATTCCAAGTCTGGTAGATGCACTTAAAAAACATAGTAACTATAGTAAAAAAAAACGTTCTGAGAAATAATGCTGAAAATGAAACAAGGACTATGTAAAAAACGGGCGAAAAAAGCCGGTATAAAATCCACAAACATTCGCATAGAAAATGGACCCAAGAATTGATTCTGAAAACTCACTTAAAAGGGTACAAAGTGTCTCTGGAAAGAAAGTGACTGTATGTTATTGACAACTTATTGTGACCCACACACGTATAGGCATTTAAGGCATTCAAAATATAAAAATTGCATTTACTGATTTGAAAATGCCCCCAAATGCCCTAACGATCCCGATGTAACCAAGGGAACAGTGTTTCTGAAAACCTTACAAGACGTAAAAGCCCTAAAAAAAAAGCAAAAATCTATTACAAATCAATGCGTTAAAAAAGTGTTGAACTTCAGTTCAAAAATCACAAATTGCGCCTTAAATTTTGGCGAAATAGTTCTCTCAAAGTCTGCACAACTTAAATGGGAACAAAAACAAAGTCTAAGTCGTTTTAAAAAAACACAGTGAATGAAAAGGCCCGTGAACAAAATCTCCGGCACTAAAATTGGAACAAACGTTAACTCTAAAAATGTCAGTGAAATGAAATAAAAAAAATCACAAAAACCGATCAAAAACTCGTTCAAAACGAACTTCTGAAAAACGCGTAAAAAATGTTTTCAAAAACATCGGAAATTGTACCCTCTTTGGTCAAAAAAAGTACCAAAAAAGTAGTAGTTTGCGGCTTTTAAAACGCTTCAAAATATTACATCTAAAGACGATTAAAAAATCTCCATCTGAAAACGCTTTTTTTCAAAATATGTACCACCAATAACAATACAGAACGATAACACTTTCAGTTAAGTAAATTCGGTTAAGCTCTTAAACACATCTGACGTGCCCAACACTCATAATAAATGTAAAAACTTTCAATGTTTGACAATCTCAACCCACCACATCGCACGACATTCAACTGTCAAACTTTAATGACTTTTCCCGCTAATTTGTCAAAGTTCGTTCAAAGTCAGTACAGCACCGAATTCGGGTGAAAAATAAATCCAAAAGTTGTACTTTGTACACAAGCCAGCTAATACTGAAATTAATCTTCCATCCCTCGATCGATTTGAATGTTGTCAGTTGTCACAACTCTATACCAACCAATGCCACCCCGAACGCCCCCAGTCAACCCATTCATTGACAACGCATGGAAAAAAAGGAACGTCAAACTTTGGTGTGTTGATCGAACGAGATTTCTTTCAGTTAGTGGAGCGTTTCGTGGCACCAATTTGTTCCCGCATTTATCCCCCCCGCTATTCAGGGCGGAGAGTTCACAGACTTTTTTGTATTGGTTAAAGCGATATTTGCGCCAAAATGTACCCGTTGATAAATCGAACAAGGAAATCGCGGATATGCGATGGTGTTAAATGATTTCCTCTACTTATCTGTCAATGTCAACGCAACTCACACAATATGACAAGAAAGTTCAAAAGTTTGCGTTAGGTAGCTTCTCGTACCTACGCGATTTCGGTTTGGTTAATAAATCGAATTTTCCCTTTCGACTCAATTGATACGAACAAGTTTTTGCGAGACTTCCTTTGCGAAAGAGTAAAAGAAAACTTTTACCGCAGCAACACTTCCAGGAGGTGTGACGATGATGGTGATGGTATATATAAGTCAATTTGTGAGGGCGTTGGTGGCGTCTTTTTTTTTTTTTTCTTATTGAATTTGCAGTGACTAGAATAGTAATTGAGTGATTCAATTAATCCTTCGATGATAGTGAGAGAAAGGACATCAAAGGGATTAACTTTTGTAATGGGATTAGATAAATTACTAATTGAATGGGAGGTTCGTAAGGGCGTGCACAGTGCGAACGTTTGAGAATATTTTCGCCGAATGAGTTTGTTGGCGGTAATTGGATGTACTCCGGTTCGAGATCTACAAACAAGTAAGACCTTAGAAAGGTGGTCATCTACAGGCAAGAGGTAAAGATGGAGGTATTGGGCATGGTGGATATACAGATCATTTGTGTCATAGATGGTTTCTGTGGGTATGACTTGTATGGGGATGAATTGCAATGGCAAATGGATGCAAGTACTGGAGGTTTTGAACTGACTTGTCCAACAGTGACAAATAAGGGTCACATTTCTACTCTGCCACTTTACCCCGAGAGCAATCAGATGACAAACAATAAGTCATAATCTTTGGCCGCTAAATGGCATCGTCCTGTGTCGACAAGCAATAGTGACGTCTGAAATTATACTGATGCAGTGTCGTTTCTAAAGATATATTCAGACGTCAGACGATTGCCAGGTCTGACATTATTGTCTCAAATGACTGCCAACCGTTTGAACTGGCAATTTCGCCTACAAGAATTTCCAGAAAAGTAATTGTACGGTATTTGTGTACCTAAGTGTTTTTTTTTTTTTTGACTGATGGAAGGGACCTACAATTTAAAAACATTCGAAGGCTTGAATTGCCAAGCAGTTTTACTGACAGTTCTCGGAAATTTGCCAGAAGCTAAGATCAGGGTTGCCAGAATTTAGTTCGCTTTAAGCGCCCAAAACTTAAAAAAATGTAGCCAAATATCGTTGCTCAGAAAGAAGCCCAAAAATCGTTGAAAATTTTGGTGTTTTTCAGACTTATTCTCACCGCGTTTTTTTTTTTTTTTATTTACTTTTACGCCTTGGAATTTATTTGACTTTTTTTCTGCTTTTGGCTTTTGTGGCTTGTGTCAAACCAAAAGGCCTGCAACATGAATTGGTGTGCGTGCAACTTGAACGACTGTTCGATGTCACTTGACTGCAAGAGTGCTGCCAAGTTTTAAGAGTGCGGGTTTGTTCGAAAACATTTCTTTTTTTAATTTTGTGAAAGAATAAAACAAGCAAAATTAACACACAATTTGTAAAACGATATATAGCCCAAAAGTGTGTTGGGCGCTCATGGAAGAAATTTCTATCGTTTTTTAAGTAAAAAGATAGCCCAAAATACGACAAAGCGCCCAATCTGGCAACCGTGGCTAAGATGCGAATTTTAAGAATCCTCTCTCAGTAGGTAAGCATACTAACTGCAGAGCCACTGCTGCCACGCATTTTCGCAAGCTTTGACAGATGCATCCGCATATGGACCCTTTTAATTCACTCTTCGAACAACTGTAGGCCTGTTTTTTTATTTTTAGCTTCGATCTCAGCGAAGTAAAGTAAAGTAGGATTTTCAGCACGCAATTACAACAACTACTTGACACTTCGAGAACTCTCAGTAGTTGTTGCTTTTGCTGTTGATAGTTTTCCTGGCCAAAATTCTTGCCAAGCGTTGCTCGTAAATAAGTCTTCTGCTCATGCTGAAATCAAGCATAGATGAAGAAGCACGCGGGAATCACTCATAGACATCGGTGCCAGTTCAAGCGAGTAAGGCGCATGTGCGTAGGTCACTAATATTAAAGAAAAAGTGTTTCTAAATAAGTCAAAGTTGAGCAAAGTCAGACCCTAATGCACTGACCACCTTAAAAGAAATCGGTTTGTGTCGACTACAATGGCTCGCATAAGCGATGATATAGCTAAGGGGATCTTAACATTTCGTCCTCAAAGTTTGGAGAGTACATGAATACGGAAATTCCGTCATGAAGATCACGTGTATGCAAATGCCAAAGAGCTTCGTAACACTGGACAATTGAAAGGAAAGTGTTGGGAATACCTTAGGATGGAAGGCTGCCGCTGCAGTGTCGCAGGTAAACCCCTTTCAAAGATTGGCTGTTCGATAAGCCTTGTACAACTTTAAAGCCGATAGACCTATATATATTCAAATTTCTTTGAGTCTGGTTGCCATACCCTCGAGGCTCCGTTCAGCTTTCACTTTTCCATATGCCGCTTGTGAGCTCATAATACATACCCTAGATCTGCTCATCTTTCTCCATCTATAATCCCACCAATTAGGGCTACAAATTGGCCCTGCCAATCCGACTTCTCATACCAAACCGCACCAACCCTTTGCCAAATTTGGTATTCCATCAGTCGCATCTCACATATAATCCAATCTCTTATTGGCCCCGAGTAAAAACCGAAATAAATGAGCCGCCATAACTCTTGCCGGTTTGATTGATCGAAACTTTCATTATAGTCCCTTGCAAATATCGCATACACCATCAAAGTGTCGTTTCGTTTCACTTTATTTATGGTTCCGTTTATAGACTGTCTACATGGACATGCCCCCGAAAAAGGACTCGACTTTGAAGCTTGTTGTAATCAATTGGGAGATGTCGCTCACCCCTTGGGTGTTCTTATCTCGGCGGCTGCCAAAAATCATATCAATATTAATTGTTCCATTAAATGGGTCATTTATCCGAATGATCCGTTCCACGTGACAAAAATTAATGATTACTTCTCCGTTTCTTTGGAGCCTCGTTTCTTTGGTTTTTTTTTTTTTTTTTGAGCAATATCGCTGTGGTCTGGTTTATTTCTTGCTCTCAAATGCCTGCCCGGCTTATTTTTAAATTAACAAAGTTTTTGACACTAAGAAGCTGTCGGCTGCAGCTATCCTCGGGTAACAATGAAATCTTACCGAGGTTGGGGTTATGAGAGGGAGACCTGTCCGGGATGCAACTGCAATGCGCAACTTTTTCGCTTTCAGCGTGATTAATACATTCGCTGTTGGAAAAGCTGCGTCTTTTTTCTTTGTTTTGCTTTGTGTAGGTATTCCTTCTTGAAGACTTAACACAATGTTAATGCATTAACATTATCCTGCAGATCCTATAGATACTGTGCACAGGTGAAGCGACTGCTGTGGGTAGAATGCAATCGGGAATACTCGCAATTTCTGACGGGGTAACTATATACAGTGCAGTGCACTTCAACCAGGATAACATAACAAATAAATTTTCTGAATGCTGCAGGTGTACACGTGGCGTGCTCATCTCTCGCCCTCAGTTCTTGTACTATATTTGCGACGAAGTTTTCTGGTGTCAGTAAAATGCCCAGAGCAGTCTGTGAAGTGGAAAAAAAAGTACCAACTACATCAGAAAACAGGTGCAAGGATTCCGTTTGTATTGAGCGGGTTTCCACTCTATATTTGGATTTGAATGGGGGGTGGAAACTTTTGTGCTGATAGTCTGAGTGAGGGGGGCGAACGATGTTGGCCCGGAGGCCATTTGTTGATACACAACAATTAAATTTTCCCCATGATTGGATTTGTGAGTAGTAGTAGGTACGAGTGCGAGTCGGGCAAAAGTTAATGGAGTTTGAGTCGAGTTTGAGTGGATGGTTTCTTTTTGTTTTTATAACTTCAGTGGTTGCTGAAATTAAGCGGTCGTTGGCTATTGGAAAGACCTCTAAATGCAGTTGAAACAAAAAGCGGTTGGAAGGTTGAATTTAGACGGATTCTTCTTGTCGATAGACTTGTTTTACTCGAGGTTAAATCGACAGCGCAGAGCCTTATAAAAATGACAGTACCTATATTGATTGGAAGTCTTATGGGTTCTGTTACTGGATGGTGCTATCACTCCAGATACGATGTCGTTGGTTGCACATGGTATATGCCTGCAGCTTGGTTCAAGCTAGCTCGCTGGTCTTGGATGGGTTTTTCATGCTTGTAGCATCCTTCACAACTCAAGGAAAAGAAAATTTAAACATACGATTTTACATTCAAACCATTGAACGGACGGACAATATCGACTCTTCAACCTTTGTGTCAACTATTGTTATGATGGAAGATGGAAAGCCATAAAAGGATGAGGATGCATTTTACCCTCCATGTCAAAGAAGTGATCTCCTTTGGCAAGATATCCTGGAATTTAAATAGGTGCCCTAAAAATAAAATAAGAAACCTAACTTATGTTGTCCAAACTTAGCCAATATTCAGTCCTCTTTAAATAATTTAAGCTTCCATTTTAATGGTAATACAAATTCTTCATTTATTAAAAAATAAGGAAATTCTAAACATCTTTAAGCTTAACTAATTATATTGAAGATTTTAATTAAAAACTAATCAACTGGTAAAATACAAATTTTGTTGAAGTAAAATGTAAATTATATTAAATACTAACTGACCCGGCGAAATTCGTTCCGCCCAAATTCGTTAATGGAAAATAATAATTCCGAGCATGCACAATGCACTTCCTTATTTATGTAATTCGGCCAATTAAAATTATTTATTCAAAAGTTATATTAAATGCAATATAAATAAATGATGAATAGCAATATTGATTTGTTTGAATCAACCCGCAATGATTTTGACGTGTCGGCCAACCTTCCGCTTTTTCACTAAATTGACAATGTGACAAACATGGGAAATCAAGATTAATGCCACAAATGCACAAACATCCATCGATTATCCTTGCAATAAATTATTTGTCATAGTGAAAGAGAGACGCACGGGAAATTTAAGTCGCACAAATGGTAAATCGTTCTGAATAAACGAAATCTGCGGAATAAGAGTGTTTGCCTTTGAATTTTCCGCTCAAAATCATCACTTGCATGATATTTGATGTGAGATCCTTCAGCATAAATCAAATGCGATCCGTTACAAAGTTTCGGTACATTGATGTTGCGCTACAAAATTTTAACTGAGCCGACTTTCAGATCCAAATTATGTTGAGGTAAACCCGGAACATCCAAAGAATTAAAAAATTCGATTAATCCCCATAAAGTTTTGTTTTCACGAAAAAAGGTAGCGTCCTTCCTTCCAACCAAAAATCATAAGAACGATCCGTTCCCGAGTTATGAGTGCACATACGGACGTCAGTCTCTTTTATATATAACTGTAAATACTGATCTGGCTTTGCCCGTACCTTTCGTATTAAATCTTGCTCACATTTCGCAAGTGCTTTACTAATATAGATTAATAATTTTAATTATACCTACAATTTTAGAAATAGCGTTTGGTTTTATTTTTGAATGGGATGTGCCACAACCCGTTTACCTATCCCGCTTATGTGATGCAAAGTATACCACCTAAATAAATGGTCAAAAATATGGCCCAGTGGTTATCGAGTTATATCGTCATCGAGATTCACCCCGAAAGAATTATAGGTATGAAAAGAAGATTATTTTTATTGAAGAAAACTGAATTGAACTGAAAAACGAAATATAGGCCCATAACGACTTTTCTTTTTTTCTTAACCATCCCTGATTCAAGACGAACAAAACAAAACAAAAATCATTCAAATCGGTCGAACCGTTCTGGAGCCTTTACCCGACTAACGCACAGCAATTGATTTTTATATATATAGAAATTTTATAAGGAATTCTGATTTGTTTTAAATTCACTATTCAAATAAATATCACTCAAGTTTTAGATATAATAAATATTAAAATGACTTAGGTACGTGAAAATTGGTTTACTGTTAATCCAAAAGAAATTAAGAATTTTTCTTACCAGAATTTGAATGAAAATAAAAAATTAAAAATTTTTGTTTTATTAAGAAAACCACTTCCGTAGACTAAGAAAGCGTCTACTTTTCAAAGTGACTGATTGAGCTCAGAGGCACAGAAAACAGTCCACTTCTTTCTTAATTCCGCATATTTTTCCTACTGATTGTAAATAAGTCTGGTACATTAATAAAGAGCTTCCGCACAGAATCCAACAACAAACCATATAAAAGTTTGAAAACCCGCTTCAACAATTTGCTTACAGAAAGAAGCCCTTTCAAGTTCGCCAAAAAGGAACGCAATTTACGAAAACATAGCCCATAGAGGTCTTCTGTCTTCTCTATTCTATCCATTCATTGTTGAAAAGTAAATATTCACCCCATTTTGAGTAACACTTCAAAGTGATACAAATAAATAAAGAAATACCAAACACCACCTTGGAAAAAAAAAATGCCACAAAAGCATTATCCGAATAAATGCTTCCGTTCCATGTCTCTCTATACACGAATGTCTATTTATTTGCTTAGGAAATAGGATAACAGGTGTAGTCGCTTTTATTTATTTTCCATTTCACCCTTTTTCCCCATTGATCCGTTTCTGGTCCGTTCTAATTCCTGCTCGCACACATATTTTTTTTTAAAGTCCATTCAATGCGGACAGTGGTATATCCGTGCAGAAATAATTTTCCATTATTCAATTTAAGGGTCTCAAAGGGATAGATGATTTTAAGTTTAGTGCTTTGCAAACAGAATCAGCACAAGGAAAGGTGGGAACTTTTCAGTCACTTTCCAAGTGCCAAGTTCAAGTGCCGAAAGATGGTCGATGGGAGGTAAGCATTTATACGATCCCTTCTCCTACCTTTCTATGTCAATAAGTCGGTAGTAGCCAGGACCCTCGTTTTATGCACGTCCATTTGAGAGGGATCTAATTTTAATTTTCCACCTGCTGGCGCTTTGTTTGTGATTTCGAATTAACTCGATGTGATCCTAGTCAGTTGCGACTAGGATGAGCGTCGCATGAAAAATTCATGGACGTCCGGCAACGTTGGATAGATGTACCTAATCTTGCGATTCGAAAGGGAATCAATATTGGACCAAGAAGCTGCTGCGCCCCACTCTCCCCACCAGTACCTTGAGTCCACCCCTGGTGCTGCGCAGTTATATCTCCTCAAAATTACCCAGAAAAGGTCAGCGGATTCTGTAGAAGTCGCCGAATATCTTGAGTAATTTTGTTTTGTTCTTACCGCCGAATGGTTTAATTCGCACTTCATCTTCGAAATGAACCATAAGATACATCAGATATTATTATGTCGAGGGCGGCAAAAAAAAAGCAGTAGGTACTCTGACATGAAAGTGCCATTAGCTATGAGATGCGATGTAGCTATCCTCTTTCCCATTCTTTTGGCGGTTGCTCTCGGGCTTACCATTATACGTTTTTTTTTTTTCTTTTTTCATTTAATAACCTTTTTTATATCCCAACAGAGAGGGAGAGAGGCAGAGGGAGGGTAGGTACACGCTCCTAAAACAGTGTAAACCATGAAATACACACCTCGTAGACGAGATACTTGTACTCTGACTAAATGAGTTACCATCAGCATCATTACGATGGAAAAGGAGCGCCTCCTATTTTCCGCTTTATAGCCCGACAGAGTAGCAGGGGCATGTGAATTTTGAATTTATGAAGAACGCGCCTAATGCAGAGGTGGTGTGTTGGCCCCTAGTAGGCTCGTTAAAATGAATAGGCACTTTGGTTGAGGGTATATTTATGATGGTCTCGGTCAGTCGATGTTTTTCTGGAATGCGTTGCGTTGTTGGTTCTGTTGAGGAGATAATAAATTATTTCGGGTGTCCTTTTACTGATGAGGTAGTGTGTTTTTCGACAAATGACGGTTGTCCCTTTTTCTGCTGTGTATGTTGTTGCCGGGGCAATTTTGGTATGTGTGCTTTATCACTGAGTTGTTGTTAATTAAATTTGCGCCGTCTTTTGTCACGAGTGTATGGTGTTGATACAAAAAGATTTTTTGTTTTGCTTGTTAAGCACTGCCATTGATGGGGTTGGGTTTTTGACATTTTTTTCGGCCTTTTGTTGGCTAATGGAAAAGTTGAAATGTGGAGAATCGAAATAGCTTTCGGCAATCCTTTCACACGTAAGTTCAGTAGATATCAGATTTTGACAGCCGATTGACATGCAAACTTCGTAAAATTATTCAACTAATTGCTGCCCTTGCTGTGGAAATTAAATAGATGGATCTATAAAGGACCCTATTAGCAGTTACTCCTGACTATTCGTTGCTTCGAGTGACTGATTATGAAGCTTTTGGTAAACAGTTCGACTTCGAACATCGTCTAGGTATTCCAGCTAATCCTAAAAAATGTTGTGGGCAGAGGTTTAAATTTACTCAAACAAATGTAATGCTAAAGTGACTTTTTAATCATTTAATCTGAGATTAAATAATAAATTTATGCGAGGAGCATAATCAACTTAATTTCAGAGGATCGAGAGAGGTAGCTCAGTGAAAAACGAACTTTTAGGTATCATTTGTGATTTCTTGGGGGTTGAACCGGAGAGCTGAGTAACTGAGTAATTGAGTCACAGAGCGCACACTACTTGTACAAGAGTTTAACGAACGGCCATCTTAGGGTTAACTCATCTTTCGCTTTTTCTTTTATTCTTAAGGCGACACTTAAAGCTGTTGCCAAACTCTATGCCACGTAACTAGCTGTGCCCGCAACTTTGTTAGTGAAATTAAAGTTGTGCGTAGTCATGTTCATATCACAGTATTACAAATTGAAGAAAGGATTCATTTCCATTTCCATTAAGCTGGGAAATGATATATATCAGCTTAGAAGCCGCCGCTAGAATTGATGACCATTCGGGTCCGATTTACGGAATTTTCCACCACTCTTGCCAGAACTTCCAGCGAAAGCTCCTCGCATTCCTGACGGATATTCTGCTCAGGGCTTCAAGAGTCTAAAGCTAATAGATATAGACTTGCGATTTAAGAAAAAAGTCTGGAGCTCATTATGATTTTTGATAATAAAAGTTTTCTCCTTCGAAGTCGATATTCAGGAGGGCTTGAGAGTAGGCTACACCCGCTTGCCGGTCAACAGCTAACCGCCGATGCAATGTCTGCACTTTTTAAGGAAACTTCTTCAAGTCTTTGAACCAAAATGTCTGTAAAGACCGCCGATAGATGCCCAAACCCCAATTGTTTGGCACGACACCTCGTCGAAACTCCGGTACCCTCTGCGATATTCTCAGTAGACGGCTGCTCCGGGCACGTCCAGGTGTCGAGACATGAGACAACACGAGATGCTACCAGGTCTGGGGTCGAATAACCACAACCGTGAGCGAGCATGTAGCATACCTTTCAAGAGGTTGATGAATTTTGCGCCACCTTGAATGTAAACATAAAAATTTGTCCCCGTGTAAAGTTCATCAGTAATGTCTCCGTGACAATCGAGCAGCAGGCGAAACGTAATTTTCGCAGTTTTGTAGTTCGTCTGCTTGTTATATCAATAAGGCCACCAGAAATGAATCTTCTCCGTTCGTAGTTGCTTCCACAATTAATCAGTAACTTTGTGCCAACATATATACGAAGTGACCTACATTTAGAAAAATCCACAAAGTCTTAACCAACATACACAGATATACACACTGTGACCTAAATTTAGAAAACCCTGCAAAGAACTAACTTGAAAACATTCAAGAGCAAAATTCGTAGATTCCTACCTCCACTTGATTGCCCTCCAACAAATCAACCAACTCTTTCCCTAATTACGGAGCACTTTTCTTTGCCAGCCTTAGCGTACGGATACGGAATAAACTTTCTTCCTTACAACATATTCACCACTAATTGATTGAAATACAGCACTACCCGCCCTCCACTTTATTCTTACTTCGAGCGCAACAATACGTACCTCGCCCATGGGGTGGTTTATCCTTAAACGGTTCAATAGCTTCACCATCATCATCATTGAATCGAAGATTTGTGTACGCCCCTCCGGTAAGGAAGAGAACGAACGCGCGGCAAATCTTTGAATGCAATCAAGCATCGGCTAATGAATTCAATTTGCTTAATTATTATTTCCCTGCATTAGAGGTATGTGGGACTCCTCACTCCTAACAAGGCTGGTGAAATTTATGCAATAAGCTATTTACGTAGAAAGTGCATTTTTATAATTCATTTAAAACCAGTGCACACATTTGATGCTCCAAATTAGCTCGAGTGTGTTTGCAAAATTTGGCATTATAACCCCATTTCCGTAGCCATGGCAGGATATGCAAGGGCATGCATGATGGAAGAGGGCTTCTAAATGGCAATGCATGTAAAGTCAATTAGGGAGCGTGTAGTGAAAGAACGCACATACCTATACACGATGCACACACAGTGAGTGTGTTTTTACTGCTCTTATAAAAGTCTAGAATGAATTGCTGACGATTCAAAGGAGTGATTCAAATCTAGGTTAACGACGACCGACGCCACTGTGGTCCAAAATGACTTTTTTGGTTGCAAAAAAAAAAAAAATCTTCTGAACGCATGAAGATATCGCTAAAATGTTTGTTTCTAAAATGATTTTTAACAAAATCGCTTCACAGGGTCTACGTCTTAGAAGAAGAAATTAATAGAAAAAGAAAATTTTACGAAACTTGTAAAAAATTCCTTCACAGGGTGTTTCTAAATCTTAGGTTAAAGTAAGATTTTCTTTGAAAATGGAATTAACAGAGAAGGGAATTACAGAAAAACTTAAAAAAAAAAACAAACAAACTCATTTAATTGTTCACAGGGTGATCCAAAATATTTTTTTTTACTAATTGAACCAATTTTTAATGTTTTTAGCAAGTATTTAAACAGTTTTTTGTCATTTTGTGACGCATCACTATATCCAATAAAATGTTTGAGTAATTTATTTTATATGAAACAGTGTGCGCAAAAAGTAAACAGACGAAAAAAATAAATAAATAAAATCAAAAAGAGTAGGTACCTACATAGTACATCTTTTTTAAAGTTCTTAATTTTTGGAAAAAAATCTATTACCATTATCGTCATTGTCATCCTCATCATTATCAACATTTAATTTAATACTTATTAGTTTTGGGCAATAATTTTGTTTCAACTCCTTTTGGGATCAAACATGTCTTAAAGATAAAACAAGTGGATCTGCTGATATGCTAGGATATTGAATAAATCTTCTTTTTGTCGTTTTCGTGAAACCTTGCATGTTTTTGAGTACTTATAGATATCGCTTGTACATATTCCTTATTACTTGATTCCTGTGCTTCTTGTGGAAGCTGCGTTATTGGCAAAATTTGTCTTATAAGTTCCATACTACGGTCCAGAATTTTGTGAAGGGTTGGATACATGAGTTTTGTAGCCTTATTTGGCTTTTAGAAGTTCCCAAGTGGTTTTAGTATAGGTACTCGTTCAATTTATCTAAATTTATAGATTTCTTAGATGATAGTGCATTTAAAATAACTCGCAGTGTCTTTATAAATTCCTTGTCTACTCGGGTTATAGCTGGCGGGAACACACAAGAATTTTTTTTAAGCTCTATCTACTTAAACCAAAAAAGTTGTAAATATTTTTTCTTTTTGTTTTATTATTGTTAAAAATATTTTTTCTTTTATTATACCTATATAAAACAACTAGTTTTGATACATACATTCAATTAAAATATAATTGCAAAGAAGAAAATAAAGAAGTTTTTTCTGTTTTATTTATTTTACCCTAGAGCAAAATTGACCAACTTTAAAAAGCGCTATACGCCAAACTAATTACTAGAAAATTATTTTGGTTGCTGTTTTTGAAGCTCCGTTTATATTTCTATCAGTAATAAAAAATAAAACATCGAATTTAGTATTTTTGCCACAAGATGTGACTTTTTGGACCACAGTGCGACGGTGGAGAAAAGTTTGCACAATACGCTCTTTTGGCATAAATACACGTATACACATCACAAGTCTGTTTTATTTCTTTTTTTGTTTTTTTTTTTATAATTTTACTCGCGCTCAAGGGGCTATGAATACCCTTATAATGCGGGGCACAGCGCGGCATTCAAGTTTTTAGGAAGAGAAAGAGGGATAGGAAAGAGTTTGAGACATGTATAAAAGAGTATTATAAGGAAGAAAATATCGAAATGTAGTCAGGGTCTTTGCACTAAAATCAACCGGAGGAGGTATGACTTATGTCATCTTAAAAATTATTGCAACAAGCGAGTGCCTTAAACTTGCACCAGCCAAATCAGCCCACCGCAAAGAAACATTTTGCATAATTTTTTACACATTTATTACAACTTATTACCGCCAGTCCTAGTTTTATAACACTTGCCGATGGCTTATTTTAAGAAAGCTTGTAAATAAGTTTTTAGTGTGATACAAATTATGACTTTAAATTAGTGCATTTCGATACGAGGTCATTTTATTTGAACCAAATCTGAGGAATAAGTTCATCTGAACACTTTGCAGTGACATCGAACAGTCGTTCAACTTGCACGCACACCAATTTATTTTGCAGGCCTTTTGATTTGACACAAGCAACAAAAGCCAAATGCAGAAAATAGAAGTCAGATAAAATAAGCGGCGCGCATAAGTGAGATGGGTAAGTGGGAAAAATACAAACATTTTCCACAATTTTTTGGGATTCTTTCTGGGCAACGATTTTGGGCTACACTGTCTTTTTTTAAGATTTGGGAGCTTAAAGCCAACCAAATTATAGCAACCCTGTGCATGTTGCATATAATTTAAGTGTTTTTTATTTTGTGTAAATCTAAATCAAGTGCTATAATTAACGTTTTGTGCTTTTTTGGCGAACATCATTAACGGTTAGATTTAATATTTGTGAAACACTTTGTTCAAGTATTTGAAGTGAATTCTGTCTGTGTCAATTATTTCAAAATAGACTATTTAGGCGACAACGACAAGAAAAATGGTGAAAGTGGTGAACAACAATGAGCAAATAATGTGAAAGCATTCAACTCTTTGTCCCGCAACGAAACAAGGATACAACCGAAAATGAGACAAAAAATATAATAGATTATCATCGTAACGACTTAAGCGGCAAAGATTTTAGTTTGTAGTTCATTTGCATGTTATTGTCATTTTTTGTATACTTTATTCTTTTCTGGGATAAAGAGCTACTTGAAGTTAGTGATAACTCATTCGGTAACATAATTTGGATTATTCATACGTTTTTTATCGACTAAATAAAACAATATACATTTTTATTTGTTCTTCTTCTTACATTTCAGATAATACGATGAGGCGGAAAAACCTTCTCAAATGTGCGAAAGTCCATAGGCAAGCGCATCGCAAGCATTTCTCAATTTTTCGCAAAGCGTTTCCCAAGCATCATCAGGCCAATCGACTGCTTTAAAAAGGTAAACAACAACTCAACAAATAAACAAATTTATAGAATCGTTCAAAACTATCCGTCTACACTTTATTTATGTAAAAAATGGAAAAAAAAAAAGTTGTTTATAATAAAGCAACAGAACAAAATGTAAGATATCCTGAAAACGAATTTTATTCAAAATTTTCTTTCTGCTCTTCATAGTTATTTTTTTTTAATTTAATTTAATTTTGTTGGGTTGAAATCAAACACATGATTGAAAAGCCATTGCTTTCATAGTTAGATCAAGATGTCCTTTAATATAAACGCATTGCATCTCAGTACAATTTTCTAAAAAAAAAATCAAACTATAGAATGTTGTGTTAAGGCAGTGACTGTGGATCTTAACTATTTTCCTTCGCCTATTTATATATAAGATATCAGCTTACAGTCATCTGCAAACAGTAAAATCGTTCAGTATGTAACAAGGAGATATAAATCGTAGGTAAATAACAGGAACAGTACTGGACCAAGGTGGCTACCTTGAGGGACACCAGAATAGACGATATTTTTTGATAAACAGCCATTTAATTTAACATTTTAAGTACGATCAGATAGATACGAACCGATTAGGATCAATTGAGGAAATCCATAATATTCCGTTTTTTTTTTTTAAACAGAATAACAACAAAATAAAAAACATCTGTTTTTGTAATCCATTCGCCATGCTCTCATTGCAATGGGATGTAAATTTCGTCAAATTAGTTGTAGTTGATTTTCTGGGCCTAAATCCATGCTGCTCATCGGCAAACAGTATAGAACACTGAACTACATAGTTACATATAGAAATAGTTAGTAATTTTCTCAAAGAGTTTAGAAATACATGACAGTTTAACTGTTATAGTTTTCGACGTTATGTTTCTTGCCACACTTGTTAAGAGGTCTGACAGATAACGATTTTGTTACTGAACAAAACTTACCTTTTTTTTTGAATTTATGTAATTTTCATCTCAAGAATAAGGTCTCTCCTCTCTCATTTGGCAAACTAATTTTGATAAAACTTTCACCTCATCAAAACAAAGCTTAACCATCTTTGTGACACGAAAATTACAGTAACCCCGTTACATCGTAGTTAACAACAACAACAAGCACATTTTATTGCAATAGGTACATCCCTAGAGCATTCCACACTCGCGTACAGATACCTAAATTAAAACTGTTCATTAAGTTCCAGCAATTTGACCAGTAGATGGAAATTAATGCTCCCTTTGGAGTGTTTTGTTCAATAAATTAATTAATTCAACAAACTTTCTCATTACACAGAAAACGGGCGTCAACTGGGAAAAAAAAAAACAACAACAACCGAAAACCACTTCGAACTCATTCATTTTTCTCCTCCTGCCTTTGTTGACGCGATGCGGTCGAGGAAAAAGGACAATATCCCAACCCAACTGAAGTACACTCTGACAACCCTTCCCTACAACATTACACAAGTTTTAAGTATTGTTTTAACACAGTTTTCCGGTTTTCCTCACTTCATTTAACCCGCACTCCCTTTCTCCAGAAAACCCCATTAGTGGTTGAGCTTAATGGCATTTGAAAGTTTTGACGTATACAGTAGTAATTAACGGCGAACAATGTGTCCGAGTGAATTCCCATCCACCGGCATAAATTTCCATCTGTCCCCATATCCCGCAAGTCCTATATATACGAAGGGCTGTTCTGTTATAGCCCACTCCACTTAGTGTAACTACTAGTGTCAGCAGAAGTCCACACACAGTCATACACATTTGAGTGAGTGCAGAGGGATACGGCGCTTGTTCCTGTTCCTATTTCTATATGTGCTGCAGGTCAAAACGAAATTGCACGGTTTTATCGTGTGTTGCCGCCACTATGCAAAATGGATTATTCACACCAAGCAAATTATGCACATTATATCGTTTCGCCAGCAAGGAGCAAGGACAGCACACATACCTCCAGCTCTCCACCCCCACTCAGTGTCTGAAATAAAACTCTCAATGGCCCGCAACTAGCCCTAATGACTTGCAATTTGCATAAGTGTAGTGGTGGGCGGATATGGGTAAGTCCTCCAGCCCGGTGACAGGATGCAAATGTTAAAAAAATAAATCCACCCAATCTGCCAGTGGAAAAGTAAAGTGTCATCAACGTACATAGAACTTTTGATTTTTCCACGCTGCGCCGGTGAAGGTGTTTTTTTTGTTTGTTTGTCCTGCATCCAGGATAAGAGTAGGATAAGTGCATGTGTGCTGCTGATGATGTGGAAACTTTTATTTTATGCGGCGGGGGAGATTTTTTTTTGTTTTTCTTCTGTTGAATATTCACCGCCACGGTATTGTCGTTGCCGCCATAGCCAGTGCTATTCAAGGGTACGGCGATAGGAAAAAAGGATTTTTTTTTGGTAAAGTCCTTGCTTCCTTTCCAGATGAATGCATAAGTCATAAATCTCTGCGGTGTTTCCCCATTTGGTCATGTATACACATGCACAACAAAAGGCATTTGGCAAGGACACAGTGCATGTACAGGGCTCGTCTCTTTTTCTTTTTTTTTTTTAAAGGGAGAGTGAAAAAACAGCGGAAATGTTGTAGAAGTTCCTGTTTTGGGAAACTGTAAACGACGGAGCAGCACCATTGTGGTTATGATTAATTGTTTTGTGCTTGTTTTTATTTATTTATTTTTTTTTTTTTGTCATTAACAAAGGGTTAGTTGGATTTCTTTCTTGTGAGCTTTCCTGCCTTTTTGGGAGGATAGGAGGATATTAAAATTTAAAAAGTGGTATAGTGATTCGATTTTTTTGCATTGATTTGGAGATGATGAGCACTTGAGTGATAGGAAACGACATGTATAAGTAAAAAGAAAGTAAGAAGATGCCACTGTCAGGGCACAAAAAGTATTTAACTGGTAACGGTTTTTGTAGGGACACTTCTTGTGGCTCGTTGTGTAGTGATTCAAAACTCCGATGAAACGACAGATCGACAGACCGTTGAGCTGTAACTTCCAGTGTTACCTTTCGGGAAGCTTTAGAGTCATTTTGTCTCCTTTTTGAGCGCCTGGACTCCGGACTTTTTAAAAATCGGTGAATTCGGACTCTCTTTTAAAATGTAGGATATTTTTGCTATAATTCAAAATTGATCATTGAAGAGTTTGTTTATTTAAAGAGGAAAGAAAATATTGAAATCGGAATGGGACTCCTTTTTTCATCCAGGACTCTTTTTTGGACTCTTTCTGAAAATTTTCAGAGGTAACACTGGTAACTTCGATGGAAGGTGAAACGAAAAAGTGACTAGAAACTGAAGTAGTTACGGCTGTGAGGCTGTTTAGAGCATTGTGAGGCAGTATTCCTATCTGTTATGAGCCAATACAAAAAAAAAAACAAAAAACAAATACACAGTGAATGAACAACGAAAAGAGAGGCGACACGCAATTCTGAACTTGAATGAAACGAAAAAGCGACAGGAAGCGAGAGTGGTAACTAGTTAGTGCACGTGATGACGAAGTTTTGTTAAAATGAATATGACTCGTTGGACAGTAACTATGCGAACACCGATGAAATTAATAAAATTCCCAAAAACGGAAACTATTAGCGGAATTGAGAAAGTTCGAACTGGGGGCAAAAAAAAAAAAAAGGAAAAAGACTGAAGCCATAAGCGTTAAAACTTTTGTAGGTCTTGCGACTAAAAGATCAGCAGAAGACGCAGAAGCCCTGAGCATTCAGACTTCTTTAGGTTTTTCCACTGAAAGATTCTCAAAAGACACAGAAGCCATAAGCGTTAAGGCTTCTTCAAGTTTTTCCACTGAAAGTTTGGCAAAAGACCCGGAAGCCATGAGCGTTGAAACTTTTGTAGGTTTTTCCACTGAAAGATTGGCAAAAGACCCGGTAATACAACTCCCTGACACAGCTTCCCAATTCGCCCATTAATATTCGGCATAAAGTTGTAGGTCCCCTCCATTAGAAAACCTATGGTTATGATGAGAAGTCGGTCTTAGTATCCTCTCAGGGATCGCGATGGACCCACTAAGGTGCCTAGTGTGACGGGTCTCCTCACAACTTCGCGTCTAGCCTAACCTAACCTAGGGTCCGAAAAGACCCGGTGCCTACTATTTATTTTGCTAGCTAGCCAAGTCTTCAATATTTGATAAAGCAAACATCTCTCAAAGGAACTACCATCGATCTAGCTGGCCCGTACTTCCGAAGGAAAAATTCGAACTATGCTCCCCCAAAATTACTGTGGGTTTGAATATTTGTATTCAAAATTAAAAATAAATTACCCTAGTATAGAGGAATTTAAGCAAGGGCATACTTCCCCAGAGGACTTTGGTCTTGAAAAGACTCCTTTCACTTGTTTAGTTCCTCAAAAATGTACCCACCGTGTTCCTTGTTTGCGATAAAAAAAAAACAATTAAGTACCTCCACCTTTTACAGCGCGAACAACAACACAATAATTCTCAACAGTACACAACCTTCAGCCGCCAAACAGGCACTCCCATCTCCCACCCTCACCCTATTCTATGTTAACATCTATATTTATTGCGCAAAACTTAATAGCATTATGAGCGGCCTAAGGCCCTGGTGCCTGGTGACTTGCCCTCGCACCAACCAATCTATATGTACGTATTCTCTCTGAGGAAAATTATTTGAATTTTAAAACAAGCAACGCCGATGCTTAAGGATACATACTTTCAAACAGCCCAAATGGAATACAATTCATAATTTTTGAAAAGAAAAACGAATTTACTACCCATGTTCTCGCGTGCACTTAATTTCAATTACGAATAACAATGTCTCAGTTGAATGGCGCAGCCTTCTGTAGGACGTAGGACTAGGACCCACCACCGCACTTACTTCGTCGCAAGATAAACGACTCCGTTGGTTATGGTGATGGGTAGGTAACATTTTTTTTTTTTTCTTCGGATCGTTGGGGTGTTGTATACTTCAAAATTTAATGTCCACACGAGATAGACATCCGCCATCTACGACGCAAACAATAAAGTTGAGTAAATACGCTGATAATGAAGATGGAAATTGTTCTTTCCTAAAAATGGCGGTCGGACTTGGCGGGGTGGTACGCACCTTTTTTATTACCGCATTTGCAAGTGACATTGAATTTGCATGTGAATTGCGTCGTAAACGAATGGAAAGCCAGCCAGCCGTCTTGCGCTCCTCGAAAAATATACACACGCGAACCGTTGAATGAATGGGGTGGGGTAATAACAATATTTCCTATTTTTTCCCACCACCCAGGGTGAGGCCCATCTCTGAGGGGAGACGTAATAATATGCAAACGTTATGATGATGGATTCTTTGTGTTGGGATACTAATCCGGAAGGTGAAGGAAGAGTCAGAACATATTTCCTTTGTTACAGCTGTGGGTAGGGTTTGCGTTTGGGTCTGGGTTGGTTAATGGGTTCTGTCGATGGATAGAGCTGGGTCTGGGATGTGTTCTTTTCGTTGATGAAACATCGTTGTTAGTGGTACTTTTGTGGCGCAGTTTGCCAAACACATTTAGTTCATCCATTTCGCAATGAAGATCATTTATTTGACAGCAGTGTGAAATGTTTTTCCCTCGTGTCAAATGGATGACTTTCTTCTCATATTTTTGTTTGGGAATTCAATATGTGGCTGATTTACAGGAGCATATTTTCGGGTTCAAAAACAGTCGCTACCTGGGCAAAAATATTTTTACCAGAGAGTGGTGCAGATAATTTGACAAATCCGATGTGGAGAGCCTCAGCACCCACGTGGAATGTGCAAAGGATGAGATTTAATGGAACTCGATCTAATATTGTTATACTCAGATACAACGTTGATTTAATCGCAACCGGAATCGCAAAAAGCAAGAGACGATGCGAAACGATGGAATTTTAAAAGAAGAAGCTGTGGGAAACTGATGACAGATGCTATGGGAGTTGACTGATTTAGGAAAGAATAGGTTCAACTTAGATAAAAAGAACGTGGAGATTAGAAGGGAAAAGGTGGAAGATGTGAAAAATTATAATTTGTGACTAGTTATACTTTTAAATTAAATAAAAAATAGTCTCTGAGTTTGTGTCTATAGGTAAGTATTTGATTTTTCATTTAAACTGGAAAATAAACTGGTAAGTCTTTTGGATGGCACAATGGTTTCCTTAAAACTACAACCAATACATATTTAACAGAGATAATCTTTGCTTTTGCCTCTACTACAAGGTGGCGCAAAACTAATCCTCCTATCAGAAAATGCTATAAATTTTGCGATTGGCCCCTAATGTAAGTTCTGTTTCGACATTTGTGTAGTAAACACATGCGAAATACACGTTGGGTTAATAAACAATGTTACGCTACACTGCTCCAGAACGCGGAATATTGGTGACTATTTATTTCAGCAATAATCGGTCGGTGACTTTGGCACAACGTGAATTTCGTCGCAGATTTCCTAGCCGTCCAACGCCTACTGGTGAAACACTGCGACGTTTAGCCGCTCGCCTCCAAGAGACTGGCACAACACGAGATGCTGCCAGGCGTGGCAGACCCCGGAGTAGCCGTTCTGCGGAGAATATTGCTGCTGTAGCCGAAGATGTCATGGAAGCGCCATCGACATCGACCAGACGACGTGCCACGCAAATGGGTATCAGTCGACGGTCTTTACAGCGAATTTTGGTACAAGTTTTGAAGATGTTTCCGTACAAAGTCCAGACGGTGCATCAGCTGTTAGCTGCTGACCGCCAATCGCGTCTAACATACGCTCAAGCCATCCTTAATCACCACCAAGAGGAAGATGATTTTTCATCAAAAATAATCATGAGTGATGAGGCCCATTTCCATCTTAGCGGGTACGTAAATAAGAAAAATTTACGCTTGTGGGGCACTGAAAATCCGCGTGTAACCCACGAAGAGCCATTACACCCGCTCAAAGTCACTGTATGGTGTGCTGTTTTCGCTGGAGGAGTCATCGGACCTTTTTTCTTCGAAGACGTCGCGGGCCAAACGGGTACTGTGAATGGTGAGCGCTACAGAGCAATTATGAATTGGGATTGGAAAACATGTGGTTCCAACAGAACGGTGCAACGGCACACACTGCACGTGCCACAACCGATATGCTGAAGGATGCATTTCCCGGGCGCCTAATCTCCCGTTTTGGCGATTTGCACTGGCCAGCAAGATCGCCTGATTTGACCGCTTCAGACTTCTTTTTGTGGGGCTTTTTGAAGTCGCGGTCTTATGTCAACAAGCCTCAGACTCTTGCAGCTCCTAAAGACAATATCCGTCAAGAATGTGAGGACCTATCGCCGGAAGTTTTGGCCAAAGTGATGGAAAATGCCATAAAAAGGGCTCAAATGACAATCAACTGTGGCGGCGGCCATTTACATAACATCATATTCTCGACTTGATGTAAAAAAAATTAAAAGACCAAATAAAATAATCCACAAAAAGAATCAAAGTTTGCCAAAAAACACCGGAAGGTTATTTTTGCGCCACCTGTTATAAGCATAGTAACGTTATTTAGAACAACATAGGACTATCAAACATGTTTGAAGTCAGTTGTTTGTGTCGAGTTTCAATATGATTTATAATTTTACTAGCTGTTCCCGCCCGGCTTTGACCGCGATAAAAAAAGTAGCACCTATCCGTAAAGAAAATTTACTAAATAATTAAATTCATGTAGAATTTTTGACACTACATATATTGCGATAAAAAAAGAAGAAAATTCCTCGTACTAAATGTATGTATGGAAATTGTTTCCAAATGTCCCCATTTCCTTTTAAAATTTTCCAATTTTCTCACCGTATGAACCTTCCCTAGGCGTAGAGAAATACCAAAAAGAAAAGATAGCTCAAATCGGACGATCCTTTTTCGAGTTATGGGCGGTCTTACGGATGCAACTTTGTTTTATATTATAGATAAAGTTTGTTTTAAAGATTCAAAAGCCTGCCACGTATGGAATCTTGTTGAACCTTGTGCTATGTTGTATGGCTGGTGCTTTCCTGGATCTGTCGTATTGTGAATATTTGATGGGTAGTGGATTTTTCGGGCCCAAACCGCACAGATAGGGTCGAATCCGTTCGATCAGTCATACTTTCCTCTGACCAAATCTTGGAAACTATTTTTTGTGTGCAGTATGCACTCTACCAAGTCATCTCACGCTGCTCTGTAAAACATTTATTTTGCCGGGTCCAGCAGCCTTGTTGAACTTCAGCTTGGATATTGCTATCCTCGCTTCATTTTTGTCCGGTGGATGGAAGTCTTGCTCTTCGTCGCCCAGAAAAAAAATATTTGGCGGAACAGGTCCGTAAGGACCCTTGGCCTAGCTTCTCACAACCATTCGTTTTGTGTGTGATTTTAATTTTTGGAACGTATGGAAGGGATCTACAATTTTATTCCGATTCCAAATGGCTAATTAAGAAGCTTTTTTTTTCAAGACAGTTATACTTTCGGATGTTTTTCAGACGTTCGCGAGAGCTGGCGCAGTGAAAGAAAACCCTGAGTTGGAATTTGGGTTTTTGCGGGATTCGAACCTGGGACCCCTCGCTAAGTAGTCCAACACACTAACCGCTAAGCCACTGCGCCAACGCCTTGAAAATAGCCGAATAAATTCTCTTGCAATAAAAGCTAGTGCAATTGTTTCTGTGATATACAAGCGTGCATCCTGTCGGTGTCTATACCTTGACCAAAATTTTCTCTAGGAAATGATTTTGAGCGAGGTACCTTAATGTAGCTTCGCAAAGCCCGGAAATATATGCGAATTTGTCGAGTATTTCTAACGTGATTCGATAACAAATCCGAATCAAGAAATTATGGATTTGATTATGCGAGCCCTTGAAAATATGTTTGTGCTGAATAAGTTAAGACATTCGTCGGATTTTTCAAGCAATCACGGCCATTCACCTAAAATATGTTTGAATTTAAAGTTTTCCAATTCAAATCTGACCGCGTGCGAAATGGAAAAGATGCGAAGTTTAAACTTTTTTGGATTTGAAACCATTGAACCGACATCTATCCAGCTCTGTCATGTAAAACTTTTGCAAGGCAAAACGGAGGTGTGCAAAAACCCATCACTGAATTACAGATACGTATGACGAGTGCAGTGTTGCGGCATTTATTTTGTTTTAACTTTTTTAAACACAGACTAAATTAAAAGAGGCTTGAACCTGGACACGAACTAATAATTATCGGCTTCTAGGTAGGTATATTGAATTTTGAACTTAATATGAAACGAATGTCAATCACTAGGAACACGTTGTGTTTGTGCTAAACTTCCTTCTTCTAGATGAACGCAAAGTGCATTAAAAACGTATAACAAACTCAAATGCCGACACAGAAGTAAAAAGGACCAGCTTTTTCCAGCCATTTTCTGATATTATTCTGCGAGTAATATACACCATCAGTGCAACTGTGAACTATTCTTACGAGCAAACAACAAGCCAACTGGGAAAATTGATATGTCTATCGCCAAGCATAGTGCAATTTACCCGGTGAATACCCGCATTTCTACTTTCACAAAGTAAAGGACACAACAGCCCCAAAGAGCCATCTGTTCGGATAGGTAGCGAGCACACGAAAATCATCGGATTACATTCGAATCAATCCGGTAAAGGAATAAAATATTGAAATTTATCACCCGCGTTTTTTTCCACCACCGCGCCATGGAAGGTAGAACCAATCTCGATTCACTTGCAGTGTACTTTTGACTGTGTGTCTCTGTCTCTGTATTATTTATCGAACCACCCCTTGCAGAAGCAGCCGGCTATAAATTCTCTGAGTTTCAAAATGAGGTAAGGGAAATGAAAAAAAAAAAAAAAAAAACAGGGATGGGTATCTATACTCTATAGATGAGCAATTGGAAATTCAATTTTTATGTTGGGTGCACGATTCCATGTTGCGGTTTCGCGTTTCCATCCGCATTTGCGTTATGACGTGTTTTTACTTTCTTTTTTTATGGGAAAATCCAATTTTGAGATTTGAGTGAAAATTTAACCGTCAAAGTAGATACGGATGCGGATCGAAACGCCAAAGTTTCAATTATATAAATGCAAATTCTATTTCGATTGAATTTGTATGCGAATGAAAAAAAAAATTAAATGGATTTGCGGTTTACAATATCCCCTATCCGGGCTGTTATGGAAATTAAAATATTCCCTCCCATTAGAGATGTGTTATTCAAATATTCAAATGCTCAAATGTTCGAATGCCCAAATGGAAATGGAAAGAAATATCTGATCAAACACGATTTTAACTGAACAATGATCGGTTTTATATTCCTATGTGATGCATCTCTGTAACCCTTTTCTAAGATACCGCCTTGAAATCCAATCTCTTGCAATCAAATCGCTGTCTACTTGAATAAGCAACACCGCCTATCCTCATTCAAAAGCTTTTCCCGAGTCTTATTGAATTAAAATTAGAAGTGCTTACAAATTAGATTTGCGTAATTTTCATAAAGAGAATTGCTTGAGAAAGGACGAGACTTAACTTTGTTAACAAAAGGGAGAACGGAATATTTTCTTTAATTTATTATTTTTTTTTTTCGCCTTATTTTTTAACGTTCAGAGCATTCCTTGGTTTCCTTGTTTTTTAAACTTCCCCGGGCGAATTGTGAGACGATTTTTTTTTATCTTTGAGATTCCATAGAATCCAGACAAAGGACATGCGAAACGAGACAGGAACCGGCGAAAGGGCGCACGGAACAGGACACAGAGATGGTTGGTGATAATAATAAAAAGTGGTAGCTACGCAGAAAATTCAATTCTCCAAGGTGATGCGTTTGCTGTTTGACATCAAGGCTCTACGGGGATATTTATAAAATGTTTCTACATTTTTGTGTGCCTCCTTAGCAAATAACCTATTCGTATGGGTGTTTGATTGCGTATTGTTTCTGGGAAGATTATTTAAGTTGATGGTATTTGGAAATGCAAGGGAATAAGGAAATTTCAATTTATTTTAGGAACAAAAACTCTCCTAATCACCATAGCAGTCAGAAACTACTATGTTCGTAGTCCCGTGATAGGACAAAACATGACTAACAGAGCCAATTGCTTTTGTAAATCAAAATAAAAGGTTTTGTTGCCCTTGTCACTGGCAAAGTTTATGTATGCACCCACATACAGATAAAACTCACAGTAAGCTACTTAATATTGCCCCAAACACCATGTCCCTATACAAAATTTAGACGTGAAAATTATATCGCACCATACTAACCGTACGAAGCACAATTCAAGCATGCCGCATACTATCAACCAACATCAACATCATCGATTAGTCGCTCTCAAATAGCGGGAGTAGCGACCGATAACCAGCTGACGAATATTGCTCTACGACAACTCCTAATCGGGTCCTAGTACAATCACCGTACCAATTCAGCGCTGCCGAAAGTACTACAATAGGAATATTATACTCCTTTTTCGTTGGCCTTACTCCCGTACTCCCCAAAGACAAGTTGTACTCCTATTTTTTAAATCGGATTTACCTATTTCCACCTGCCTTGACATTTCTATTTATATGTAGGAAATTGCTTAACAAATAGTACTTTCTGGATGTTTTACTAAGTTTTGTTTCGATCTCGATTTTTTTTTTATATTCGCCGCGAACAAACTCTTGCGGATCCTTAAAATTAAATTTTTGAACAATAAATAAAATTAATATTTGTCACTGTGACATGGATCCGGTTCGTCCAATTTTCGGCTGATTATTTACCAAACCGGTTGTCTCATATTTATTAAAACATCAAAAGTTGGAGAGGCGACTTTGAAGGGCTACCGCGTCTGTCGTAAAATGGGCGCAACTTGATCAACTCATTCGCTTACGAACACTCATTATGAAAATCAAGTTTGTAACTTGCATTTGGCATTAGTGACTAAATAATAAACACCAGATGAAACAAACGCCACCAGAACAACATAGCCGTCACAGGTTACCAACATCGATCAATCTCAATTGCAAAACACTAAGTTAAAAATAAATATTTTGATTTTTGTTCTGTACTCCCCGGTACTCCCAAGAAAAAAACGAAATTATGAAACGACATCCCAGACCACCATCGAAGGTCGATCCAAAGTATTGGTGTTTGCGACAGCGTTGCCAGACGTTCAAAATATTTCCATCCAGATAAACCTGAAAACCCCCCAGATTTGGTTATTTTTTCCAAAAAAAAAAAGAACTCCCTACTTTTTGTCATTGTATTTTATGTATGACTTCAAAGTAAAAATTTCGAATTTGAAAAGGCGAAACATGTAAGTTTGGTTTTCCGAATGCAACACACCCCTTACGCAACTTGAATTAAAAAAAGCCAGATTCAACTAAATAATTTCTCCTTTTCTAATACATAAATCTGGCGAAAAACTCCAAAACTGGCAACCCTGCCTATTATAACGAACTTATTCCAAACCCCGTTAGTACCATATTCACACCGCACCAAAAACCGTGTTTTCGTCGAAAACTCGCACTAGAGCACTTTTTTTTAGATTCCGATCAGTTTTTCTGCTCTCGAAATCAGCTGGTTGTCAGATTTCTTGTTCCATTGGCCTTGGTTTTGAGAGTCAGAGCAATTTTGCAAATCTCGATATCAGAGCGAAATTTAAACCTATTTGCTCTAACACCTAAACATTTGTCATTTTGTCAAACTTGAAAGTGTGTCTACTTTCGTTTTTAGACGAGAAGTCTGTGAAAAACTTACATTATGAATTTGCTGAATTTGCTGATTATTGCAAAAGGTGTGTTTGTTTTAACAACACAATGATCAATATGGAAGTCGTTTTCGTGGTGTGTTCATGGAAAACGGCTTTAAACGACTCGCTTTGAAAGCTGAAATATGTTTTCGAGTGTTTTCGCGAAAACCCAGTTTTCCACTTACTGTGAACAGGGCATGAGGCCATTTTGACCGTTGACGGAGGCACAATCCAATGAAACACAATGAAATTGGCTGTAAATACACGTTAGGTACCCTTACTTTTTACCCGACTGTACACAGAGATGGTTATGTGTTTCGCGCGTATCCTATGTACGTTCCTACGTGACGCCCTGTAGCCCAAACGGCTTGACCGATTTTGAAGAGTGAGGTCCCATTAAATTGGTATTCTTTCCCGGAGTGTCATAGGCTAGACAAATAAATATTAAAAGTATAAATTAAGAAAAACTTCTCAATAAAAAAATATCAGTGAGATCCTTTTTAAAGTCAGTCGGGTTATTTGTACTTTTAAATTAATTTAAGCTTGTTGTTGTTCAATTTTGCCAATTCCTAGCAAGGACTTTCGGCTAAAAAACTAAGCGAAAGACGTTTGTTAATTTCTAAATAATTTTCCACCAAATGATTTCCTTTACTTTGATTTGTTTAACATGAACACGCAACTGATATGACGCATCGACAGCTCCTTTTAGAGAAATTCCTTATACCATATACCTTACTCACACATTGTGGTCTTCCTTGTGGGAACTATGCGAGTCAATTCGTCAAAGGAGTTTTATTTCGGCAGCTGAAAGGGGTATTAGTTTCTCGTTGAATCCTCATGACCCAATTCACTGCGTTAATAGTTCTTGAAAAGACCACAAAATACTATCAAATTTCGCCCCCTATTTCAATAGAATATCAATAACATTTGGAGCGAGTTGAGCAGGCATTTAGCAGAAGACCATTAGCCCGGGTTCTTTTACGTTTACCTTCTTCATTCCAACTTAAAAAAACAGTCTGATAAAAACCCTTTGAGTGCCCATTGAAATTTAGTCAAAACAGACCAATGGATGACCAAGTCATTAAGATCTTCAAAACCTTCTCAAACTTCACGCCAAACAAAAGACCCCTGTAACCACCAACTCAAGGCTCGCCTACTCCCTTTCAAGTCGAATAGAAATGGGTGACACATTAAATCCACCACCAACATTAAGCACCATTGAGTCTTGAACGAGTATCATAAAAACCTCAGAATCAAAGCTTTTTATTTCCACATTAAATTCCCCATTAAGCGAGCACAAAAAAAGGAATCATCCTCCCAGCGACCCATACAACCATCATACTCTCATCGCATCGCACTCATTGTGTTCGAAATTTATCAGGCATAACCACACAGCCAGACAATGAGAGAACTAAAGCCTGGCATTATTCGATTCAGATGACGTAAATATTTAAATTCCTGTTTGCAGATAATCGACTTGAAGCTTCATTGAGATGGGAATGGTATCGTTTTTTTTTTTTTTTTTTTTTTTTTTCATTTAACATTTTGGTACCTACTGCGAAGCGATGCGTATACCTACCTACTCTCATGAATCAATGAGAGCCACGGAAACGGAATACTTATTATTTTCGCATGAATCCTTAGAGAAGGATAGTAGTAGGAGTTGATGCTGCTTTTCCATCTCATCAAGGATCACTGTCTGTTTGGGAGTTATGCAATAAAACGTAAAAGTGTCATTTCGCAGTCAGTTAAACAATTTCAAAGAGTAACGAAATCATAACCATAAAATGATATGACTCAACTTGAACGAAACGTGCATACTCTGTATACGAAGAGGACCATGTCCCAGGATGCAAAGAAGTTATAAAGCGTGTGCCCGATAGCGAGCAGAAGAAATGAACGTGCACGGGACAATATGCAATTGTGCTCTCGAAAATGTACAACCATATGAATGCTAAAGAGAGAAGAAGTATCGATGTCATTGTCCTTTTCATTTGGTTGTACGAATTTTTATTTGTAACAATAAAAGGAAATTTCGCGAAGCCGGCACACGGTCCTGCCGATAAGACCTCAGAAACATTTGGATCATTTACATTGGCACGTCCCGACGTTTGTTTTTGATTCAAAAGGCTTCATTGCTATGATGTTATTTTTTGTGTGTGAATGTGATCCGAGATTGTAGAAACAGGTGGAAAGGGAACGGTTTGGAAGCAACCACCAAATGTTAGCCTTGGGGAGAATCCTTTTTTAATAGTTGCTGAAGAGGTTGGGTTTCCCCCAAAAAATCAATACTGTAGAGCGGTTAAGGTTCACAAGGTACCTACAGACTGCATAATCTGTATTTAGTGAGACCTTTTTAGCTTTTCCTTCCTGTGGAACAATTTGAATAGACGATTTTTAAGAACTACAGTTGAGAGGGAAATAATAACCATAGCTTGAAGAACTTTCGTTGAAATTACAGCTTTTCGAATAACAGTAGCATCTACAAGTTTCACCAGACTACAGAAAGATACTGTCAATCAAAAAATCTCCATTTTTGATTTTCTAAGAGTGTCATTTCAGTTTTTTTTTGAAGTGATAACTTCTTTAGGCGCGTTGGGCACTATTTGGATGGGCAAAAATTAGCAAACTCGCGACACCGACACCGACTCCGACACCGACACCGACACCGACACCGACACCGACACCGACACCGACTCCGACACCGACACCGACACCGACACCGACACCGACACCGACACCGACACCGACACCGACACCGACACCGACACCGACACCGACACCGACACCGACACCGACACCGACACCGACACCGACACCGACACCGACACCGACACCGACACCGACACCGACACCGACACCGACACCGACACCGACACCGACACCGACACCGACACCGACACCGACACCGACACCGACACCGACACCGACACCGACACCGACACCGACACCGACACCGACACCGACACCGACTCCGACACCGACACCGACACCGACTCCGACACCGACACCGACACCGACACCGACACCGACACCGACACCGACACCGACACCAACACCGACACCGACGACACCGACACCGACACCGACACCGACACCGACACCGACACCGACACCGACACCGACACCGACTCCGACACCGACACCGACACCGACACCAACACCGACTCCGACACCGACACCGACACCGACACCGACACCGACTCCGACACCGACACCGACACCGACACCGACACCGACACCGACACCGACACCGAATCCGACTCCGATATGATGATGATATTCCAATCATTTTGAGTGGGGATTTCAACATCAACTTTGCAGATGATAAAAACTACCATTAATTGAATTTTTAAGTAGCAAATTTGATTTAACGATGAGCAATGATCGCAATCTTAGCACGACTAGACATAAAACTACAATTGATGCCATCTGTACAAGATATTTAAATAGATTCGAATCAAAATTGTTTGTTTCCTATTTTAGTTACCTACCATAAACCTATAGTATCCGTTTTTTCAAATATAATGATAATAATGATGATGATGATGGAAGAGTTTGAAGTTGTTGATGAAATTTCATAAGTGTCATTGGTATTCATTTCAAAGAATACCCATTAATTTTTAAATTTAATATTTCATGTATCTGTAAATTTATACATTTTAAGCAATAGATTGCAATTTTGTATGTAAAATAATATGTATTATTTTTGATGTAAAATACCGCATTAAATGAAAATGAAAAATGTAACATAATTTTTGTAGTAGTAGTAGTTTATAATAATGAATAAAAAAACACTTTTTTTAAAAGTACTTCCTACACAATAATATATTTTCTGACGATTCGAAAAATACACACGTAATTGTTCAAGTTATCACTTCTGTCGGCACTCCCGGAGTGCCTTTTAATTTTTTTTCTTGTCACGATGTGCACTCTAAATATCGCAGTCGATGGTCCAAGCGTCTATTACGTGCTAAATCAAGCGATAAGTACAAATTTGCGTAGGTACTATTTAAGAGAACTAGGAAGGCAACATAACCATAAAGCTTGTTAACTGTCACTCGCTAGATTTTATTTACTGACCAGTAGCTGTCAAGATAATTATACAAAAATGGAAATTATCAATCTGGAAAATCCCAAACCTGTCGGAAATAGTCCTTTAAGAACCTATAAAAAGAATAGCACAGCCATAAAACTTGAGGTTGTTTTTATGAATGACCCTAGGAGAAGCACATATTTTAATGACCTATATCTCCAGATATGCATCGAAAATAAAAGAGCTCCAACAAAATTTAAAAGTTAGGTGAATTTATACTTTTACTGTATGGAGAAAAGTTTGAATTTTTAAAGCTGTTTTACATTGAACATCATTGCACTTAATAGAGTCTCGCGGAATATGATTTTTCTTCCAGCTTTCAGATAAGACTCAAAAATGTTGTCAGAAAGGAGTAGTATCCCTTAAGAGTAGGGAAAGATGTCTATAAAAGGGCCTATCAAAAATGGAACATGACAAGCTCTTTCAGGAAAAATTGCAGAAAGTATAGGACTAATGATGCAACCTTTTGGTACACCAGTTGCTGTTTTAATGCAATGGTGCTCTAATTGATTCCAAAAATGTAAACAACTATTGCAAACAATTTTAGGTTAAATGTAAGTGGTGACGGTTTAATGTTTATTTTACTATTGAGTTAAGCCTTGTCTTTTTGGGCTTCAGAAGCAACTGCATTTCCTTCCGAAACAGGTTCCTTCTCTTCAGTATAGCTAGTAAAGAATTGACACATCGATGTGATTAGTTACCAAAAGAAGAAACCACTAATTGCTCAGTATCTATAGCTTTATGCACTGTATCATTTAAATCATTTTCTTTTAATGCTAATAAGTAATAACAGATTGAAAAGGGAGCAAGCTTTTAAAGGCGGAAAGACGTTAGCAACTGCAGACCTTAGATCATGAATTTTATGCGATGTACTATTAACTTTACTTCGCCATTTGCTAGGTTAGGAATACTCAGAATTCAAACACGCGCTGCTGTCATCTGTCCTTATGTTTTAATTCTTACGATAATACTGCTCTTTCTGTTTCTCAGTCTGTTTCACACATCTACTGGTTTAGAAGTTGTTGGCTCTAATCTGTCTTTCAGGTTTTTGTTCTACTGCTACTATTTTGTCCAAAAACTGTATTAGGTATATTTTGAACCAAGAAAAAACTGTGCAAACTTGTACGAAAAAACTGTTGAAAAGCGGGTAAAATATAAACAAGTACCTACGCACGGTAATTTTCTTACAACGTTATAAGCGGGTTATATTTTGCGAAATAATATATAAAAAACGTTTGACATTTACTCTTGTTTATGTACAATAGTGGAGACTTTTAATTATAAATATCAATTTTAGCTTAAGTTTTTATATATATATAATATTTTCATCTTTACTTTCCACTTTTACTTTATGTTTTAAGTTTTAATAATTTAATATACATCATCAACAGCTACAAATAACTATTCGTATTTATTAAATTAATTCAAAAATATAATAGAGATTTGAAAGATCAAATGCTTCTTTTGGATTAGAAAGAACCATCAAGTTCGATGAAGTTTAGAGAAAGCTGGACGAAATCTTAAAGACCGTATGGCACTTTTTTTCAACTGCAGGAAGCATTTCTTTTTTATACATTTTAACATTTTGTAACCCAAAACATTTTGTAACCCAATTGCAACACCAGCTGAACACACCCAGTCGGATCCGTTTCGGATGCGTAAAATGCAGAAAGATTGCGTCGTTTTAAGGAGATTACTCTCTCTCTCTCGTTTTGACGAGAAAGATAATAAAAGTTTCAAATAAAACTCGCTTATTGAAATTACTTTAAAATTACTTTAAAATTGTGATGGCTTTGCAACCAATTTATACTCCTTACGTAAGACACTCACTTGCCGGTGTCATAAGGGCTTAATCAAAAGAACATTTTACTAATAGGTATACCTCACCTAATGCAAAGTGACTTTTGAAGGCCCCGCATTAAATTGTAATTACCTACTGGCGTGGAAGATTTGTGTGTCGGGTGATGAAGTGTATTGATTTTGAATTATGGAACAGGTATATTAGAAACGTTAAGCTTGCTCCAGCCAACTTTATACCGAAAACTATTCCCCACACGTCTCACTGAAAAGAGTTAACAAAACCCCTGTCCCCCATAACCTGCAGCAAAAGTATCAAAACACCTTAAGTCTCTGGTTAATCCCCTTCAACATGTCACCTTCTGCCAGACTTAAGGAATAACCCCAACATAAACCATCACCCCGTTGCAAGGATAATTGAAAATTTCAATTAAGCGAAAACGATCCACGCCATGTCGGGGAAAAACCGCAACTATTTCACCCAACCTGATCCCCAGATCTCTCCTTTCCACTGCCAAAAAAAAAGAAGAAATAGTTTCCGAGCATACACACACATACACACACACACATACACACAGCTATCGTACATTGCCAAAAGTTAAAGGATAATTTGGTAAACATACAAGGCTGGAGAGCTTGGCTTCCGTAGCTGCAGATAAAACACGAAAAATCCCCAAAAAACCGCACCAAGTTGCAAGTTTACGCCACTGGCAAGTGTTAAAAATGCTTAAGAATCGACTCCACCTTAACGGAAACCGTCACACAAACATACACACTTATCCACACGGAAGCAAAAGAATAAACTTTGAGAGCAGTTTTTCCTCATTCGTGTTTGCGAGGGGGCTGGGAAATGGAAAAGTTTCGAGAGCCATCCTTTGATGTTGTGTGTCGTCACCTCAGGAGGATTAAACACGAACGGATTTTTCGAGACACATCCTTTTGCTTATAGTAATCTCATTATATCTGAAGAGTACCGTAAATATTTCACACAGCTATCAATCTTCTTTGTCTGGTTCTCGCTTGGGGTTATACATCCAACTAAAAGGGTTGGCTTTGCAGACAAAGAACTACTAACAAAAAAAAAAAAACAGAGTATCCTTTCACAATTTGTCCTTAAAACATTCTTTGTCCAAACATACACCGCACACAAAGTCTCATTTGACGAAGGATATTTCTCTTTGCGTATCACCAGAGGAATTTTCCTCTTCTTTTTTTCTTTGTCCCATCGTGAGATAGTTTTTGCTCGTGAAATAAAAGTAAAATGGACGAGGATGACTTCTGGTGTAGGATTTCGTTCATAAATTTCTCACTGGACGCTAGATATTGTTAGTGCGCGAGGAGGTCCCACTACACAAGCCAATGTTATAACATTCTGTTGGGATGACAGCAAAGAATAATACGTTGGCGAACGAGCACGAATAATAAAAGGAATCCTTTGGTCGTATGCTGGTCCTGCTTGAATGGAAAGGGTTTTATATGTTGACTTTTAATTTGTTGCATTTAGGAGGTGATTTATTGGGTCGTTCCGTTGGATGAGCCTGCTGAATTAAGAGCGAAACTGCCCAGAATTGAATAAATAGAATATCCTTGCCGGAGGGACAATATAGACGTTGATTTAGCCGTAACGTAATTGCATGGGATCGGTATACATGTTTGATTTATTTCCAGCGCCGTCTTGAATCAATCAACGACCAGTCTCTCAACATGGCAAACACTGGGTACTAAGGAGATTGCCACAGGGCCACTGCTAATTAAATTAGAAATTCACCGGATTCGGAGTGTGAATACTGAATAGTTGATAAATGTGCATGTGACGACTTGGTGCTGCGTGGGCTCTTAAAGCTACACTATGACCTTAATTTTTTGCCCCATGATTTATTGCATGGAAAGCAACATTGTTACCCGGTGGCCTAGAGAGTCACACATCTTGCTATTCCACTCTCATTGACACTTTGTGTGACGCAATTACGCCACTGGCATTTATTGCTGCAGCACACATGCACTCTGAAATTTTGAATGGAGCAGCATAATCCGGTACCGGTGGGGCTCTGCTTCATTTGTGCTCATGCTCTCCTCAGCCGAGTCAACCGGAGATTATTTCCAACACTCTTGCTGGGGAAGTCGCAACTTCGGCAGGCACTGCTATTCACATGCCTTTGGATGGAAATCCTGTTGACACACGCACGCACATGGCACATGCACTCATATGCGGCATTCTATATAGGCAGAGCTTTAAACACTCTAGCTTCCGTTTTCACTATGGCGCCCTCAATGATGCTCTGGGGCTTGTGGATGAAAATAAATGCCACCGGAATGGCATATTGCATGTGCCAGAAGTGGCACACAGTGGCACTCACAGGGTAGGCAATACCAGCTTTTGTGAGCCATTTTGACACACATTGGTTACGGATTTAAACACGGCGGGTTACAAATTCTGTATAGCACAGGGAGGTTTTATTTTTAGACTTAGCTAACGAATTGGAAATATGGATTTGAAGGGGGCCAGCGTAGAAGGGGTGGGCTAGCGATCCTAGAATTTTATAGCCATTCAATCAGATCACAAATCAGGGCTGATTAGGGCAGTTTTTATTATATGAAGAGTCTCATAAATATTCCTTGACAATCGCTAACTTTCTTTAACTGAAAGTAAATACGATTGAAAAGTCCGGTTTTTCGACTTTCAATGCAGATCGATGGAGACAAAGATCCCAACCTTCTCAAAATTAAATAGCTCTGTGTTCTGATGGCATCGTACCCATTTTATCGATGTCGCTTGACCCTCCTTATTGATATGGTTAGTTTAGGTTACCTGCCGAGCTCTTCAAGACAGCCGGAGATGACTTGGTAGAGTGCATACACCAACTCATCTCCAGGATTTGGTTAGAGGAAAGTATGCCTGATGAATGGAACCTCAGCATTGTTTGCCCGATCCACAAGAAAGGAGACCCTCTAAACTGCGCCAACTACAGAGGCATCAGTCTCCTGAACACTGCGTATAAGATCATGTCTGCTGTATTGTGTGAACGCCTGAAACCATTCGTCAACGATCTGATAGGTCCCTATCAGTGCGGTTTTAGGCCCGGTAAGTCCACGACCGATCAAATATTCACACTACGGCAGATCCTGGAAAAAACCCAAGAATACCAGATCGATACTCACCATCTTTTTATCGATTTTAAGGCCGCATATGGCAGCGTTTATAGAGACGAGCTATACAGAGCCATGTCTAGTTTTGGCATCCCTGCCAAACTTGTCAGATTGTGCAGAATGACGATGGAGAACGCTCGCTGCTCCGTAAAGGTCGGAAACAATCTCACCGAGACCTTTGATGTCAAAAAAGGATTTAGACAAGGTGATGCGCTGTCATGTGACTTCTTCAACATCATTCTTGAGAAGATTGTGCGAAACTCACAAGCCAACACCAGAGGCACAATTTTCTATAAGTCTGTGCAACTGCTTGCATACGCTGACGACATTGACATTGTTGGTACAACACAGCGAGCTGTCACTGGTGCGTTTGCAAGTATTAGTGCAGAAGCGGCAAAAATGGGTTTAGTGGTGAATGAGGGTAAAACAAAATATATGCTGTCAACAAGAAGGGACACACGACATCGACGAATCGGGCAGAACGTCACGATAGACAGCTATAACTTTGAGGTAGTTGGGGACTTTGTCTACCTCGGCTCCGCTATAAACTCTGATAACGACATCACATCAGAAATCAAACGAAGAATCACACTTGCCAACCGCTGTTTCTTTGGCCTAAGACGGCAACTGATAAGTAAGGCCTTGTCGAGAAATACTAAGGAAACTCTGTATAAGACCCTCATCATCCCAGTCCTGCTTTATGGTGCAGAAGCATGGGCGCTATCAAAGGCGGATGAAGATCTCCTTGGTCGTTTCGAACGCAAAATTCTTCGATTGATTTTTGGTCCCGTTTGCGTTGACGGGCTTTGGAGGAGAAGATTTAACAGCGAACTCTACGAGCTGTACAGCGACATCCGACATCGACCTAGTCAGAAAAGTACGCATCAGTCGTCTAAGATGGCTGGGACATGTAGAGCGAATGGACACCAACGCTCCGGCCCGAAGAGTCTTCGATTCTAACCCGGAGGGACAACGCAGTAGAAGAAGACCTCGCCTTAGGTGGCGCGCGCAAGTGGAAAGGGACCTCAACCAACTTGGAGTGCGCAACTGGAGGCAGTTAGCCAAAGATCGCGCTAACTGGAGAGGCGTATTGGTTGAGGCCCAGGTCCACCCCGGACTGTAGCGCCACCTAAGTAAGTAAGTAAGTAAGTTTAGGTTATGGAAGCGTGTGTGGTGCGCAAGCACTATTTTCACTCGTAGGCTCTAAGGCCCATTGTGACTCCCTTCGTAGATTAAACAAATCCTAAAAAATGTTTAAACTGTTCTTATTGATTAGGTATAGTTTTGCCTCCACTTTAAATGATAGCCCTTTGTTTCCTTAAAGTCTATTAGAACTGAGGGCTGTAGGAGGGCCCCAAAAGAGAAAATGATATAAGGCCCCAAATTTGGGGTGTTATTTCATAACTAAATAACACCCCAATTTCAAATATGAAATAAGGCCCCAAATTTGTGGTGGTAATGAAATTAAAAATAATAAACAGTAAACCCAATCAGGGGGGTTGCAGGGGTGCAGCATGCCCCCCCATACGCATTCCATATCGGAAGGGTAACAATTAATAATGAAAAAACAATTTTGGGGACTTATTTCATTTCTTCTTTTGGGGTCTTATTTCATAATGAAATAAGACCCCAATTTTCATTAAGAAATAAGGCCCCAAAAAAGGAAATAACACCCCAAATTCTATTAAAAATCGTTGTTGTTGTTTCCTGTATAATTTTTTGGGGCCTTATTTCGCAGAGCCAGAAGTAAGTATTGATTTGGACTTCTTGGCTAATTTTTCTGATCCTTTTTTGAGGTACCCGTAGAATAATTTTGTAATACCAGAGCAGAAAGAGCAGAAGAAACCCCATAAATGTTCATATAAACGAAGATTTAATTTGAATAAAACTCCGCAAACGAGAAGACCAGAACTCGATTAAGCTTCACGGGGAAATTTAATTTCTTAACCGCTCTGATCATTCAAAGTTATCCCGCAATCTGTCAAGCACTATAGCCCACTAAGAAATAAACCGCCAGCTGAAAGAGCAAAATATGTAGGCGCTGTCTACAAGCTGTCAAGATTTTATAAATTTTCAGAAGCACTTTTTTCATTTAGTAAACACAGACTGTTACTTTACTTGCTGAGTGGATCGTTATTTTTAACTTCTGGTGTAACTTTCAAGTATTGGTCCCGGAGTCTGACACCTCCAATAATTGTTTGATAGGTACTCCTTTGCTCATAAAATTCAGGAGCCACTTTCGTCCTTATGGGCAGCACCTAAGTCCAGTCCAGTCTTATGTCATACTAAGGACTTTGTTATATCTTTGGTCGGGGGAGAAGAATAACAAAAAAATTAATTAAAATAAACATTTCTTGTCGACCACACTGTTGGTAATTAAAATCCCTTTTCGTGAATTGTGAGCATTAATTTTGACTTTGTACATAAACACGTGTTGTATGCAATTGCGGACCCTATTGAGAGCCTTTCGCCATCAAATGTGACTACATACGTACAGCCACCTCCTTTTCCCACACCAAATCCGCTTAAGGGCCTTTCAACAAAACAAAAAGAGAAACTAAAGTCCAAAAAATTACCATCATCGCATCGGAATTGGGTCATGATTTTCGTGTAGCCTTTAATGCATCCTTTGTTTCAACCGCTAGCGTTATTTATAAACAACGTGATAGCATGCAAATGGGGACATTGGATTATTGTGGCATGGCTGTCCTTTCTGGCCTTCCGGAAACCGACCACATCTCTTTATCACGGTTTTTCACTCCATCAGACCCAGGCACGGCACGGGGCGGGGTTAATCCCGATTGAATCTTAAAATATTTTTCGCACAGTACCACAAATAGAAGGACACCGCCGACCGACAGTACATGCGGGCCTTGGATGCCATATATACCACCAAAGGCCATGCACGGGATTCCTTGGGCTACAAATGAGAATTTAATGCTTATGGCCTGGAATGGCTTCGGCTAGGGCTTTGGTTTCAGTTTTGACCCACCGCCACCGGTCGCTTCGTCCAACTTCAACGCTCGCATTGTTGCTGTTTACAAAATATATTCAAAGGGAAAAACGAGAAACGCTGAGTAAACAGGAGATTTACCACTCCTTTTTTTGGGGGGGGGAAGGGGGGCAGATTTGGATTTGGGTTTTAAATTATTCTGATTTATGGGATCAACGGATTGTGAATTGCCCTAGGTTGCCTTGGGTAAGTTTTGTTTTTTTGTTTGTTTGTCTTTCAGGGCTTTAGGGTTGGCTTTCGGATGAAAAGGTCTTTTGCGGTGGCATTAAGTAAGCGAGAGCGAAACTTTTTGCCCTGTAAATAGGTCGAAATGCATTTGGTAGAAGCAAAGCTGTCTGACTGTTCCCAACCGCATTGGGATGAAATTCATCCCAGGGCTTTGCGATGGCAATTTATTGCCTACCGGAATATTAGATGGGCTTCAACTTTCTGGCCTCCAAGGAGGAGTTAAAATATTCAAATCTAATTTAGGGTGGAGTGTGTATGTGTTTGGTCCTAGGGATTTGTGCCGAAGGTTGGAAATGATTTAATATTAGTGGGTTAACTGATTGACCTTTTGGCATATGAGGTATGGGCAGACAAACGGCGAGCTATAAAGGAGTACACATGCCATGACCTGCTGCTTAGAAATGAAAGGTAAAATCATTTTTGGGCAGGTACTTCTGGTGATTGCTGTTTTGCATTTCAATAACTAATTTAGTGATTGACCTGGATTAGGGAATGTGTTCTCATGTACGCCTCTATTTTTGTGATGAACCAGTTTTCAAACTGATGGTGAGATTTAATTGAAGTCATATGTCACAGGTTCACGTTGACTAAAGAAAGGAACTCGTCAACGCTTTATATAAGCGTTTCCAATATCCGAAGCAAGTCTTAAATCGTCCGCAAATACGGGGGACCTTTAGAACATGGGGAACCTTTTGAACACATTGAAGTGTAATTTCTCCTAAAAGTCTTAGAAGCTTGCAAATTTGACTTAATGGTTTTTAAATAACACATTTTTTAAGAGGAAGGTTTTGAAAAAAAAAAAATGCGCTTCACGCCACTCAGCTCGCTTCATCTTTGGTCATGTCAAATGCAGACAATTAAAATTAAAATTTCTATGTGGCATATTTAGAAGCAATGATTTTGACAAACTGGTGCGTTTGCAAGTATTAGTACAAAAGCGGCAAAAATGGGTTTAGTGGTGAACGAGGGTAAAACAAAATATATTCTGTCAACAAGAAGGGACACACAAGACACAACATCGACGAATCGGACAGAACGTCACCATAGACAGCTATAACTTTGAGGTAGTTAGGGACTTTGTCTACCTCGGCTCCGCTATAAACTCTGACAATGACATCGCATCAGAAATCAAGTGGAGAATCACACTTGCCAACCGCTGTTTCTTTGGCCTGAGACGGCAATTGATTAGTAAGGCCTTGTCAAGAAGCACTAAGGAGATTCTATATAAGACTCTCATCATCCCTGTCCTGCTCTATGGCGCAGAAGCATGGACCCTAGCAAAAACGGATGAGGATCTTGTTAGTCGCTTCGAACGCAAAATTCTTCGAGTGATTTTTGGTCCTGTTTGCGTTGACGGGCTTTGGAGGAGAAGATTCAACAGCGAACTCTACGAGCTGTACAGCGACATCGACCTGGTCAGAAAAGTACGCATTATTCGTCTAAGATGGTTAGGATATGTAGAGCGAATGGACACCAACGCTCCGGCCCGGAGAATCTTCGATTCCAACCCGGAGGGACAATGCAGTAGAGGAAGACCTCGCCTTAGGTGGCGCGCGCAAGTGGAAGGGGACCTCAACCAACTTGGAGTGCGCAACTGGAGGCAGTTAGCCAAAGATCGCGCTAACTGGAGAGGCGTATTGGTTGAGGTCCTGGTCCACCCCGGACTAGCGCCGCAAGATTGCCATTGAAAGAGCGTGTGCTTTGCGTAGTACATCCAGTTTGTAGGTCTGGCAATAGCTTAACAGCTTCAAATTTTTGTTTAACTTGGTTCCGTAATATATTTTATTGGCTACAGAGGAACAGTTTGTCTATTTTTAAGCCTGCAGTGGATTAGAGTCAGTAGTATCAAATTTTAGTTTGAAATACCCATAAGTAATATGGCCAACAATGCTTCCACAGGTTTCACATATAATCAGCCTGTTTAGCATGGAAGGCGGTTTTAGCCGGTAAAAATCCAACACTACACATAGCCATTGGTACTTATTTTATGTAAGATTTCCCTTCTTTAGAAGAAGAGAAGAAGATACGTCCCAAATGCAAGCCTGGAATTCACCCCCATAGATACCCAGAAAAACACAAATTACGTCTCTTAGGTGTTTTTTTCCCACTGTGTCACCTATCGTGAGAACGTCAAACAAACTTTCAAGAGTAACTGCCATGAAATAGTTTCTCAATTTAGCCTTTCTGACTCGGCACAAAATTGGAGGTCCCCTACAGTTTCTGTCGCAACAATAAAAAAAATGAGCACTAGGGGCTGTTGTTGGGATCTCGAAGGATTTAGAAGACGACCGCAAATTTGTTCCCTTTCTTAGGAGGCAAGGTCTTGCAAGAGTGCATTGATTATCTGTTTTAATATTGAAGACTCTGGGGGCTAGATTGTTGATGCTCATTCACTCTAAACGTCCATCAAAGCCATCGTAAACGTCAAAGGCCGATGTTGAATTATCTCCTTGAAAACCCGTCAATAGAAATGGAACATGCATCTAGGCTGTTTTCTCTCGCTTTTGAAAGAGTCCATGAATCACATTGCAGTATAGGCAATCGATGTTAAAAATGATCCGTTAACCTGAGTGGATGGATCTGCTAAAGATAGACACGAGCTACTTTATTAATAGAAGGGTAAGTTATACAAGACCACAGGGGAGAACGCAGGTAGGGGTTTTGGGGGTTAAAAGAACATCTTCGGATGAATTACTGTGTGAGTTACAGCCTTAAGCGTCCCCATCTAAAGCGAACAGCGAAAAGGTAGGATACCATCGATATCAGCAGCTAAGAATCTGTTTAATGGCAAATACCTAAAGACCTGTGGCAAGGTCAGGTAACATGACAAATGACAAGCTTGACAAGGTGAGAATGTTGGGATTAAGTGAACACAATATGAAATTTTCATCTCTAGTGGCAGAAAGTAGGAATAAAGTGTAGCAAACCGTAATGCGGCCAATTCAACTCATATAAATAAGTCTGAATCCTTTTACATCCTCGATCCACTGACTTTAACAAAGAAATACAAGTTCATTTGTGATTTCCAGCCAGTGACACTTCTTAGGGTACATCGATTGACATGTGGCAGTAGTCCAAAATCATTTTTCGCGCACTACCCTCTTCACCTATAAATGCATTGACGCGTATCAATCGCCCGTTGGAAGTGTAATACCCTTGCTGTAAGTTGCGGCTTGCTGTTAAGCAGAGTAGATCCCTTCGACCATCGCAAAATGTCAGTACAATACACCTCTATCAAACAACTAGAGTCAACGATCTGGAAACAACATCCCATTGACACGCAGTATTCATGGGGAATAACTTTCATCTGTGTTTACCCCCATGGCGCAGCATCAAACTGAAGTTACACAATTTATCAAGTATATATACGCCACCGAGGCAGCAGGCAGCAGACAGCCCTCCATCCACTCACCATTCTCATTACACGCGCTTATGAACGTGTAATTTTCCATTATCATACGAAATGCCATTCTCAGTGTAAAGTAACCAGAACAAATTGCTTTATCACACAGGGCAATCGCAGGATACTTGCCCGCAGTGCCACCCTCCTGTCGCTCAATATTCATTATCATTATCAATATTGTCCGATGCCATTGTAAAAAAAAAAAAAAAAAACAACCATCAATGAGCAGCATGCACTCCGATGGACGTATGGACGTGTCCAACGTCCTCGTCGCACAGGATAAGTACCTACTTTATTTTTAAATTGAAGCGAGACACCATCATCATATCAGCAGCATGTCCTCCATATAAATGCAAAAGAGGATACAACGGGCAGTCACTTGAAACGTTTTCATTAAAACATAATGCACCAAGGAGCATAAATAGTACACCCGAAGTAAGTGGTTGTCCCGCTCGCCCTCCTTTCTAGATAGCATGCTCTACTTGAACTTTATGGCCACCATAAAGAGGGTACACTACTCGCTTTCGACAATCACTTTGGATTGCCGGACTAAGAAGGAGCAGATAGAATGCTTATCAATGCAAGGAGCGGATGTCCATTTTTATTAGTGGACTTGAAGTGAAATTCATCCGAAATGATAAGTACAACAGTCGTGCATGGGGGTTGGGAGTATGCCATTCGCTTTAAATGCTACTAGGATATCCCTTAAAGACTATTTGTTTCCCCGTTAACTACACAATGGTGTACAATGAAAAAAAAAATAATAATAAAATTGTAAATGAAAGACCAACCCCTTGCAATATATTTTCACATTTCGAACGATAAATCAATGGTCGCGGCAACAGTTCGGAAATTGCTGTGAAAAGGATAATTGGTCATAAAAACATCATCACTTCATAAATTGTTGTTGAGTCCTCGGTGTACAGCGTACACACTCCACGAAACATGCTTCACACCTAACCGCTCGAATTCAGGTAATCGGTTTTTGTGTTTTTTTTTTTTTTTGTGCAACTTTTTGCTTGCACAATTGTCCAGTCCAATTTCAGGATTAATATCCTGCATTTGTTATTTTTGACCATAATGGCTGGTATACTGTATTTTTGTACGCGTGTGTGCCTGTTTAACTGAAAATTATGAGATCTCAATTGAATCGTGTCGCACCAAGCGGAATATTATGATTCCATTAAATAAATATTTGCATGCGAGTACAGTGAGTCAGAGGACTTTTCTATGTCTCTGCTGATTTGGTGGGAGATTTTCACCCCTATTGAGAAGATTAACTATCAATTGATAGTTAATACTTATCAATAAATTTCTTTAAATGGTATTGCGACGATCAATTATCAATTTAGTGTTGATCGACTTGAATTGTCGGTTGACAAATCGGTATTGTGAATGTCAATCTTGAATAATTTTATTCGTAGTTGTCAATTTTTCTATCAATCGCAATTTCGGTGTTGATAAGGACGGCTCTTAAACGAAAATGTTGAACATCAACGTTTTGAATTGTTTTTGTTGTTATTTCTTAAGGGCTTTTATGTATATAGTTACATTTTGCCATTCGTTTTTCTTCCTCTGTGTGATGAATTACATAATCGGTTTAAGTTTGGGTCCAATATGTTCCAAACAATTAACGAATGCACCTCAAAAGCGTTCCTTGGAAGTGAAATTAGCTACCTTCGGTTTTCCAGTTCCAAAAGATTAGATGCGACTCGCAAACTCCTCCGTATAGCAGCCAATTCTGCGTTCTCTGTCTCGCCTTGGTCTTCATAAAAACAAAATTCCACTGATGAAATATTTTTCAATAAATTTTACCGATTTGTAACACTCGTAATTATTGTTTAATTAAATTGTTTGCAAGATCCCTAACGATCACTCTACAAATCAAAAATATTTTAGAAATGTCAAAGTTGAGTTTTCATTCACAATAACTTTATGTTTGGCGTTATGTTCACAATAGGTTATATTTTTATCAATTGTTTTTCGCAATACCAACATCAATTTGTCAATCGTCAACCGATTGATAATTATTGATCTTCGCAATAGGGCTGTCTGTCAGAAGTGCAATTTGCACTTTAACATTTGAGTGAGGAACCACCAGCTGTTCGAAAAATATATTCAAAATAAATGTTAGGTATATTTTGTAAATCGTTTTGGTTTGGTCACAGGATCAGTTTAAAAAAAAATAATAATAATTAAACTAGATTTTCGTAACCAGAGTCAGTTGATTTTATTAAATTTCTAAAACATTTCGACGACAGGATGAAACAATGCGTCAAAGTTTTTCCTTCGCATTTAACAGCCGAAATGTTTTAAGGAAGTTTTTGAAAGTCCGCACTGAGGGGTCTTTCTCAGACCCTTACTTACAGATATATGTATAAAGTGCCAGAGATGTTGATCAATCTACATGCCGCCCTTTCTCTAACTTAAATTGTTCATTGCTCCAATAACTTCGAATTCAAAATATATGGTAGGCTTAATGGCCAAAAGGAGAAACCGGTGCCCACCTCCGATTAAGTGCTAAATCGATTTCAAAAGTGTCTTAGTGTCGTTTTTATTAGATATTCAGTTTGGAGGGACCCACCAACTTCAGGAACTTAGGCTCTCGCATTTCTCTTGATACTGTCAACATTCATTTTGGCAGACATTTCTAAAAAAAATTCCATAATGACACTCTCGTTCCGTAGGTACCCTTAAACTTTCCTACAAAAGGCTGTAGGAAAGTTTTCTTTATAAATAAAAACAGTTTGCCCAATAGGGCCATCATATAGGAGCCTCCGCCAGCCTTCTCACTTCGATTGATTGAGTTTTCATTTTTGTGACGAACGAAAGGAACTTACAATTCTGTTAAGTGGGCTTCACATTCTGCTTTCTGCCGCATCAGTTTAAATTTGCGTTTGAAAAGACTGTTTATACGTGGTTGACTTATGCAAAAGAAAGGTAGCTACCAAAGCTTATATTTTTAGCGACTACAGGAGATTTTGAGCAATACCTTCAATCAATATATTTACAGCCGTAGCACAACTCCAAAGAGGGGCCCTATTTGGCTAATACAAGCAGTTGTTGCAAACAGCCTCCTGTCGGGAGGAGAAAGTAAATTTAACAAGTCGGACAGTATAGCTGGACAAAAACGTTTACGTACCAAAACGATTTTAATAAGCAAAATTTTACACCAAAGGCCACGTCCGTGCGCTGAGTCTGCCACCAAAGAAGAGAGCGATTTTGAAAATCAGCGAGAAAACCAAAATGGCCGTGCCACGTCAATGGAACTGCTACAAGATCGAGCTGCGATTGATGGTGGATGATCGGTAGCGTTGCCAGGCGTCTCAAATTGTCCGGGGAAACCCGGATTTAAGACAGAATTTTGGTTGTCTGAGACAGCTTTTGTCCTGTTTATTACAAAACAGTCACTGCATTCTAAATTGACCTTAAGTGCTTAAGTCCGCATGACACCATATTATTTTTTCTGCATTTTTCAGACTTAAAAAAACAGGAGCAGTACGAGAAATTACAGTGACAATTCCCGATAGGAGTAAGTGCGTACACCCCAACTAGCGAAATTCGTTTTAAAATGTGTGGTGTTATACTTTAGTCTCTTCTAAACACAGATACAGCTGTCTTTTCAGTATGATTTAATGTTAAAAGAAATGAGAAAAATATGAAAGAAAAATGTAGTAGGTACTATACGGGCTTGAAAAATGTTCGTTAAAAAATTCAGTCAAGCATGTAACAATGCAATTTTTCAAGTTGACAGCTGTCATGCAAATGAATAAAAAATATTTTTTATTTCGTCCGGAGAAATTTGAGAATCCCGCATTTTTCTATATATTTGCTATTTATCCCATCGAGCTGTGAGCTAAATGTGGCAATCCTATCCGACGCCACACTCCTTCACACAGAAAGGTACATCATTACATAACACGCAAAAGAAACGTGACATTTGGTCGGCCATCTTGTTTAGGTGGTATTAATTATAGGAAAGCTTCGCTTATAATGAAATTCCGCGTTCCTCTAAAACAAAATGGCTTCCGGAAGTGATGAATGGACAATAATTTATTTATTTCGTACAACTGATTGATGAATTGTTGTTTTTTTTTTTTCCTGAAACTGAAACGCATTAAAACACTCATTCACCTGTCTTAAATCGGAAATAGAAATGTTTTCAAGCGATTGCTGGAACTTTGGTCGCCGGAACTTGTGTTTATTTCCGCATATGTATATAATTATGGGTAGAACATGCATGACATTTTAGACGTCTGAATTGTGATTACTTTCTTAAGCCTTTATTAGCGTTGGGTGCGGAAAGGGAAAGGGAAAAAGGGAAAAGGATTAAGGAGAAACCTAGAAAAGGTGGCATAAATATTACCGAAATATAAGACCAAAATCGTTTTGTTAGCATTGTTTCATGTTTATCTTATCCGAAAAGGGAGTGACGTTCAATTGTGCACCAAATCCGCCAAAATAGCTTCGAACTTTCCCTTACTCTGGGCAAACACGTCACAACAAAAGTTCCTATTTATTTCGGTGTCGATAATAAATATTAAGACGAAGCACAAGGAATAATGCAAATTTCATTATCCTGTCATTCTTTGATCCATTGGGTTGAAGGCAAAATACAAATGAAGCAGAGTCTGGATCGAACTTAGGTATGCTGCAAGATGTTACAAGTCGGCGCAACATATAGCATGTGGGTATAAAATGCGGATTCCAAAATGACAATATTTTAAAAATGACACTTTTTGATAGTAAGACTTTAAGAAAGACAAAGACTACAGGCGTTACTCTTATACGTATGTGAAAAATCTGTAACCTCCTGAAAAATGTCTCGAAAATGCGCAGAAATTTAAGTTTCTAAGTAAATCTATTTTGTGTGTTATTTTATTTAGGTTCCTATTTTTTTAAACTGCGCGCCAGGCTGTTAAAATCGTCTTGGATCCAGAGTTTGACAGGCAAAAGTTCGATGACAAAGTAGCATCTGTTTGGGGTGTGTAAGAATGTGATAAAAAAAAAAAAAACATAAACAGTAGGTACCTACTCCGCGGATAATAGCACATGCGCATGGCGCTATAGTTCTTATAACCGGGTTTTCAATTAAATTCGTATTAAGCGGGGAACCTTATAGACCATATGATGGCGTTTGTGAATCGTAACACTGAATAATTTGTTGCTATTGAAAGGGTTTTGCCATTAAAGGGGTTGCTTATATCCGGGGAGTACTGTATTTAAATGTCATCCAGACTACGACGTATATCCTTAGGCTTCCATAAAATCAAACTATACATCCCGCAGAAAACCCCAGCGATATCGTTGAGCCCGACACATTTTGCCGACCAGCGACCACCTTCCGACTCACTGTACATCGCAATGGACTCCTAATCTAATTGGTTTTTCAGTTTTCCACTGCATACATTCGTACGAGTTGTATGCGCCCTCGTCCTGCTATAATGAATGTTGCATTAATGAAACGATAAAGCACACTGATGGCATAACGCTCAGCGAACTTAATTACGGTAATAACTAAAAATCACTGCGGCGAGAGAGTTTTAATTATTATACAGTCTGCATCGGAAATTATGGTTAATTGTAGATTTTGGTCGATTTATGAGCTCGTCGTGTCAAGCTCGCAATACTGGAGCTGATTTACTGTTGAACTCTTTTCTACCTCACACACAAACACTCCAACCCGGATAGTGATTTACGAACTAAATCAATTTTCAAGTTAATTTGTTTGCGTATTCCATTCTGGGGATTGCTTTTATCCTGGAAATGCGATTGGTTTCGAAATAAGTCGCATTAAATCTGATTTGGTGGGTGAATTCCGCAGCAAGCACTCGCACCCACAAATCACAGTATTAGTCAGGAACCACAAAAAAAAAAAAAAAACCGACCGAAAGCCACACGAATTTATTCGAACGGCCAAGTGTTGCTCACATGGCATAACCACACCTAATGCCCAATTTCGGATTATTGGACCATCGTACATAGAGGTCGTAAAATCTTAGCACCACCGTATGCGAATGGGGGCATGCTGGCCACTCTGCACAAAATATCTTACCCCATCCCCGAGGGATAATAAATTTTTCGATTTAATCCCGCAAAAGAGCGCAGCTAGGCAAACGAATGCGACCACTCTGGAGAGCAAACAGCGGGCGCCCAATAAAAAAAAACAGTCCCACAAAGAGGACACGACGTAACGTCCTTTTTTCAATTAAATTCAATTTTCCATTGAACCTCGGAGCAGCATCGGTGGCTGTGAGCCTATCAGAGCATACGTGCAAACCAAAGTGCAACACAAAGAGTCCTTCTGCAAAAGGGATGTATACCCTTAGCCTCGGTAAATATATGCATGCATAAGTTTGCCTCTGCATTCCTTCTTCCTTTTTTTTGTCGGTGCCCAGGGAGACCATCAGATATCGCCTCTCGTGTCGTTACGATGTTTCGAATACGAAAATTGACTCTGTCGGGATTTTTAGTCTGGATATATGCACCGGCGATATGGAGCGGTTGCCCTAGTCCCAGGGCTGGATAAGCAGGACCGATTGGAAGATTTGCAGAATTCGATTTGTGGTCGGAAAATGGCAAATCCATTCTGCCATGCAAATGGACAAACACACTGCCACAGCATACGAATTTTTCCGAATAAATATTGGAAATCGAATTTGGGTCAACGTATTGTTTATGATTTGATAGTTTTCGGTTTATGGAATATGGGTGAGTGGGGGATTTTCTCAATAGCCCAACGGGCATCGGAGTAATAAACAATGGCTGTGTCAAAGCTGATGGACGTAACGACAACGTCCGATGTCAATACTCAGTGTATCGATCAACAAAGCAAAACAAAAACAAAATAAATAAAAAGCAATATGTACCTTGGGTGTTGCTGTGAAAGGCAACAGCGTTCGTGTGTATCCTTGTGCGGTGTGGGGTGGCATGATAAGATGACTTTCGGTTGGTTGATCTTTTTTTAATTTGTTCAGGTCAATGAGTTGGGAGTGACTGACAGTCCATTGGTTTTAGCTGGTTTTATGGGAGTCCCTTTGAAATGGGAACGACACATTGATGTGTTGTGACAGGAGGAAGGCTGAAGCAACGCTAAAAGCATACGAACGCGCAACTAATCGAATTTCGATTTATTAACACGGGTTGTTTGGTCACTACGAATGTTGCTGTGGGATACACTTATGACTTCGACTGCAAATCGATGGCAGTATGAACTGTTTGCTTTTTGAACTTAAAATTGGGTTTGTTTTTCTTTCACCAGAGAATCAAATATGGGCGTTGTCATTTTTTTAAGTACAGGCATGTGCCGGAGACATACTACAAGCTACATGTTTCTCACTTCAGTCTACAAAATTTTATAGGTACAGTTTAAGAATGGATGGAAAAGGAATACTTGGAAATATGTATCGTCAATTGTCAATTACAAATTTGTCGACTATTATTTATGTCGGAAGATATACACCACAAGCTAAATGTTGCTTACTACATTCTGCAGAATGTGATTTATACTATAGAGTCTATATGTAAAAATAATTCTGAGACAGATAGCTTCATGTGAAGGCTGCTAAGTAAAATTGCCTACTTTTTTGTACTCCGCTCAACGCGCTCGATGCCGAAAGCAACATACTACAAGCTACACTTACCTACTACTCTATGCTTGAAATGTGGTGCAGATTATATGTAAAGCTGGTTATGTGGAAAGAACGCTTAAAATTGTAGTTTTGTCTGAAAACTATAGAGCTACATTTTTATAACTTATTATACCACAACCGGAACGCTTTATGCCACATGCTACAAGCTACAAGCTACATTCCATAATCATTAGTGTTAGAAATGCGTGAAAAACTTTTATTGCCTTTTCTTCGTATTGCACAACGATGTTTTCTATTGCAAAAAGCTTTGTCAGTTGTTTATGCCTTCCTACCACAAGACTACTGCTAAGCGATTCTAGACTACAAAACCTTCAAGCTGCAAACTGCAATTCCTAGTCTAAAGCGGTTCAGTTCAAACAGAACGCTTGAATGTAACCTTCCCTCATGCCGTTTGGTAATTATCACGCAATCATAAATCATGTCGGCTTTATGCCTCATCTGTTTCTTCACACAAGCTACATAATAACAAGCTACATACTGCAATAGAATTGCAAGGCGTAGTAACGTAGCAGGCTAACGTTGAACTTCATTTCTGCTGATTCTTCTACAAATTCCTTGCCTAAGGGGTTTCCGAGATATGAGCTGTTTCTAAAACTAGCGTTTTCGGTGATTCGATTTGAAAATGAACGCAATAATTTTGGAAGCATCGATTTTACTCCAAGTATGCATTTTGACCAGGAAAATCATTCTTACCGTTTTGAGGTAGGTAAACTAAACAAAACAAAATTTTTAGAAAATGTTTTTCTTTTTCAAAAAAGCATTGAACGATAATGTGTAGAAAAACTGAGTTTGCTATTAATTTAGAAATGACAATATTACCTTCGAAACAATTTTTGTTACAATTCTATGGCCCGTTTTCGAAATACGTCAAAATTTTAAAAGTATCGTTATTCGAATTTTTAGCCAAAAACTGAGTATGAAGTCATAGTAACCTCACCTACTTAAACTTAAATATCTTTTTGTTGAAATCTTTAGAGCCGTTTTCGAAAAAAATAAATTGGTACGAACATTTTATGTGGGAAGTACCATTAAGCACCTTGCAAATAAAAAAAAAAAACCGGTCCGAACAGTAAGCCCACCAACTCGAAATCCGAAGTTTGATCAAAATCCAGGCAGTCGTTGAAGCTGTGGGCTTCGGTATAGACGGACAGAGTTTTGCGAGACACTTTTTTTAGTTCTTCTATCATCGTAATGTCAGAATTGATTAACATCTCGAGTTTGAAATTTTGTACGAATAAAATACCTTTCTCTTACTGTTACTCTACGTAATCGAGGAAGTTACAAATGTTTACTGAAACTTTTCAGTAAAGTAGCCTAGTTGTTACCACAAAAAGGATCTTTTCTAAGCCTTGTTTATATTAAAATTTGATCTTTAAAAGAATTCTTAGGACTTAGGCTTGGAGGTATTCGGACACTAGGCTTAGCGGATGATATCGTCAAGGTATATTCACAGGATAATCCCCGAAACCTGGAGCCCTATATTTATTGGAAAATATATAATCAGAGCAAACACCTTTGGGCGCTGTTATGTGTGAGGCGAAATATGAACTCTCTACGACCATCGAACGCGTTTGAAATAACCTTCCTAGTGATGAACCCCTGAGAACAAAGACATTCACGTCGACTCATATTAATCGCTTGACCCCAAGTTCGCAGTTCACTCCAAACGACAATTGGTGGGCAGTTGCGATTAAATAATTGCCTCCCAATAAAATTTCAGCCACTGTCCAGAATAAGGACATCTTACGTCATCCAAATTGGTTGATAGTCTGAAAATGGTAAACAGCTCAGTTAAACCTAAATACCTCCAATCTGCTTACGACCCATTCCGTCTGACCAACTCTATTAATTTCGATTGAGCAACACTCCAACGAGGAGCTTCATTGCCTCAGGTAGATATCGCTGTAATGTTTCCTTCCTATCGCCCACCTCCAATGAAAGTGTATTCGTGTTCATTAATCTTCTTAAAGATATTTTCCGAGCTCGGCCAGAGAGAAATAGAGAAGGACGTGCAATGCGATTTGCAAACGGAGAATGTGTCTGTGTTCTGTTCTGATTCTGTTTCTGATTCTCGTGCCAAGGAGGAACAGCTATTGCTTTATAGATTATAGACATGTGAGAGGGTGGGGGGACGAAAAAAAAATTGTAAATGCCAACAATGCACGCAAGGATCTCCTTGCTTTGTCGTAAATCCTCGCTACCTTGTTGTGAGCACATGAAGCGGCTGAAATAAATTTAATTCTATTCCCGAACACTGTCTGCATGGTGATTTACTTAGGAACAAAAGTAGTAATTAATTAATAGCTTATCTCGCACGCCCTACGGCGGAGGGCGCTTCTGTTATTACCTTCACAGGTTTGGGTGCTTTTTTGTATTTCTCTTTGGCTTTGGCAAGAAGAATTGGGCGTGTGAACCAAGCGGATTCCATTTCCAGTTTCCAGAAGTGCTTAATTAGTTTTAATGATTTAATGAGAAATAATCTGTGATTGGTGGGGTTCCGCATTTTACTTTGAGGATATAACTTGGACGGAAAAATGAATTCGTCCGTGTAATGGGCTCAGGGTTCAGGGAGGTCAGAGTGAGAGAATGTGTTTTCGTTTTTATTTGTTGAAAGGATCAACGAATTTAATGAAACAATGGCAAGCAAACTTTGTGTGGTAGTTCCTAGAAATTATGTTTTCACTCCCCTGGGTGCCATTCGTAAGGACAATTATGAGTCGTATTTTAGAATTGGGTTTGTGTTTTTGCTTTAATCATCAGCAAGGTCAGTGAAATAGTGAGGATATAGCTTCAAGGGCAGCGGCTCTATTTGTGTGTTTATTCTGGCAAGTTCCTTTGGCAAAATAAAAGAGGACGAATAATAAATAACAAGCGCATATGAAGTAATTATGCGGGTGGCCGTGTAGTGTAATGTGTTCCCTAAGGGCCTGAGCATCCCAGCCTTTAGAGTCCGTCTGTGCCGAGGCCTATAGCTTAAACGGCTGCCAGGATTTCGTTCAAACTTCGGATTTCAAGTTTAGGGGCTTACAGTTTTTCCTTGCACGGTAACCTCAATATTGAAGATACTTCCCATATAAGATGTTCATACCAGTTTGATTTGTTCAAAAACGCCTCTAATTGTTTCAACCAAAATTTAAATTTAAGCTTAAGTAGATGGGTTTACCATGACTGCATAGCATACCCAGTTTTTTGGTAAAAAATCTAATAATGGTAATTTTGAAATATTGACATATCTCGAAAACGGTCAAACGATGTACAAAAAATGCATTTCTAAGGTAACATGTTCACTTCTAACTTAATAGCAAACTCAGTTGTTATCTTGAATTTTTTTTGGAATTTTTGAAAAAAGTATTTTTTTAAAAATCTAGTTTTCCTTAGTTCACCTGAAAACGGCAATGACGATTTCGACCAAAATGCAAACTTAAAGTAAAATTTGTAATGTTTTCAAAATGATTGCGTCCTTAATTTTCACTTTGAATAACCGAAAACGCTAATTTTAAAAACTGCTCATATCTCGAAAATCTAATTTTCGACTTCGATAAAACTTTAAAAACGAAGTAGTCCTTACATATACAATAACTTATGATCGGTTTTGAGCTAACCAGTTAACAAATAGAATTCTTCAAAGTAAACCATGCAATATTTGGAACTGTTTTGTCTGCGAAATTTTACAAAAACTTCTCTAATGATTTTGATTAAAATACATATTAACGATAATATCAGTATTCTAAATAAGATCCCGTACTTGGTTATTCTCAAAAAATTCGAATAAATCAGTTTTTTAATTATTTTTCAAAATAACTACCCAAAAGCGGATCATATTATGTAAAATTGCAATAGCCATCCAAAATAAAGCTGTAATTCAAAATTTAAATTACCCGCACTTGTTCTTTTTTCAACCATTTTGAATATGCACCTTAAAATAATTCCAACCACTTGGAGCCTTGCACAATCAGAAAATCCCACTTCATTTCCACCCCTAAACACAAAAACAAATCTCTGAATTCTGACATATAGTACATTACAGATAACACACATATAACGGGTGATTTTTTATCTGGTTTGGTTTTGGCAACACTGGTTTTGACAGCTGACGTGTGTTTACAGTACCTTGTGTCACTGTCAAACAGCTTCAGTTTGGTTTGCAATTTAACCATGGATCGTCTTACAAATGAACAACGCTTGCAAATTATTGAATTTTACTATCAAAATTCGTGCTCGGTTCGAAATGTTCATCGCGCGCTGCTTCCATTTTATGATTTATGCAGTTCACTCGCAACTGTCAAAGCGACAACATTAAGTGCTCTATCCAAATTAATTGAAGTGTAAATCTTCTCTAATTTTTTATACCTAATATTCTTATTTATTTCTTTTTAATATTCATTAAAATGGCATGTTCGGTGTGCAACACAGAAGTGATTGGTGTTTTGGTAAACTGTGGTGGTATATGCAGAAAACAATTCTGCAAATCGTGTACCAAGCTATCCGACGTGCAATTTCAGTTGCTCGGAGAAAGCAAAAATTTGACTTGGCGATGTGATTGTTGCTCTATGGGAAACAATTTCAGTCTCCTTTTCGCGAAACTTATCGACATAGAATCGAAATGTAGCGCGGAAAGGGTATCGAAGTTAATAGAGGATGTTTTTGCTAAGAATCTTAAGGAGCTGACCTCAAAGGTTCTTGCAGAAACAGCCAAAATCCAAAAGAGCGTCGATTTAATTGCTCATGCTCCCACAAACACTAATGACACTGGTACATCGAGCAAACAAGGTGAGGAAAATAAAACTTTAATTAACATTAATACGGTGGAGAGTAAAATTAAATCCCCAATAGTGGCAGGTACAAGTAAGGCCGCCAAAAAATTGCAACAGAAAGATGTGAACAAAATAAACACAGAAAAAAACAAAAACATAAGCCGCCGGCTAACAAAAGAAAAATTGATTAAACCTTCTAATCAGTTTGTTATCAAAGCGGCTTCTTCTGTTCGTCACTTTCATCTTTCAAACGCTCATAATACAACAACTACTCAACAAGTTGTAGAGCATGTTGCTAAAACTATAAAAGTACCTCCCACTAATATTAAATGCAAAATGTTAGTCAAAAGCAGTGTTGATATCTCGAAACTACGATTTGTTAATTTCAAAGTAAGCATTATTTCGGACAATGCAGATGACATTCTTAAGTCCAAGCATTGGCCAGCTAAAATGAAAATAAAAACATTCGTTCAAAAGAAAAAAAACGAAGGGGTCCACTTGCGAATGACGGAAACATAAAACAATTAAATTCTTGTGATCACCATGGAGAACTTTCTGTTTACTTTCAGAATGTTGGCGGCACAAGAACAAAAACAAATCAATTATCACTCTCCATTTCCATTAATTCATATAAAATAATTTTGCTTGTAGAGACATGGCTTCATACGCACATTTTCTCACAAGAACTTTTCGGCAGCGAATACACTGTCTACCGACGTGATAGAAGTGCTCACACAGGTATGACAAGAGGAGGGGGTGTACTCATAGCAGTGCATCGCTCGCTTGTCTCGTTTGAAAAGCCGTTGCCGCTTGTCGATGACTCCATCGAACAGCTAGCGGTGAGTGTGTTGATGAGCAATGCTAACACCAACAACAATTTAAGTGAAATAATTTTTTCACTTTCTTACATTAGGCCAGCGAGTGCATGCAGCATGTATGCTTCACACACAAGCAACATTGAATTTCTTGCAAATAATTTGCGAGAAAATCAAATGTTGTTTGTTGCTGGTGATTTCAATTTAAGTCACGTTTGTTGGGAGTGGGATAGTAATGAAAATTGTATGATTCCCTCCCAAGTAAGAACAGATTATGAAGTGGTGTGTATTGACACACTTTTAAGTTGCGGGCTAATGCAAGTAAATCATATTCCAAATTCAATTAATAGGTATTTGGACTTAGTTTTTACTAGCAAGAACGGAGTTGTAGTTGTGTGTGAAGCACATTCTCTACTTTTGCCCACATCTGTTCACCATAAGGCATATGTTGTTAGTATTACAACTGACAATTTTTTGCCATTTCAAAGTGCTCATTATGAGTATAATTTCGCAAAGGCAGATTATGATAATCTGAATTTGTATTTAAATTCAATATTATGGAATGATATTCTTGATGTATCAAATTTATCAGGCATGTACAGCACGTTCATTTCAGTTTTAAAGACTGGAATCGAATTACATGTTCCTATTATAAAGCGGAAAGACCATAGAAAGCACCCATGGTTCAATATGCAGCTTTCTAAAATGAAAAACATCAAGAACAAAGCATTCAAAAAATATAAACTGACCGGAATGTCAGAAGATTTTTCATTGTTTTCTCGTCTTCGTAAAGAATATGAGTTTCTTAATAAATTTTTGTACAATAATTACATATACTCAGTGGAATCGAGAATAAAAAATAACAGCAAAGCGTTCTGGGTTTTTTTAAACTCAAAACGCAAAACTACTGAAATTCCTATTGGTATTGAATATGAGGGTGTTCGCTCAGATAATGTTCAATCATCTTGCGAACTGTTTGCCTCATATTTTGAGACTGTTTATTTGGATGACGTTTGTACTTCTACTGTTAACCAATACGATGATATTTCTCCTATCACCGATTTGGGAATAATTTCCTTGACAGAAGATGAAGTATTGACGTCATCTCAAAAACTTGAACCTAAATTAAATCCGGGATTTGATGGTATACCATCCATATTAATTTCAAAATGTAGTTCATCTCTCTCGATTCCGCTCACATTGATTTTCAATTTATCCCTTTCGACTGGGAATTTTCTAAACTGTTGGAAATATTCTTTTGTTACGCCTATTCATAAGTCCGGTAGTAGGAATGTGGTAACAAACTATCGTCCAATTTCGAAGATGTCAACTATTCCGAAATTATTTGAAAGTTTAGTGAAAGAAAAGATATACTTTTTTGTAAAGGAATCTTTATCCACCAATCAACATGGATTTATGAAAGGCAGGTCCACAGTAACGAATTTAACTGTATTTACCAATTTTGCCTTAACGGCAATAGAAGAAGGTTCACAGGTAGATGTAATCTATACAGATTTCGTTAAGGCTTTTGATCGGGTAGACCACAAATTGCTTACAAGAAAATTAGAAGCACTTGGTATCCATTCAATACTTAACAAGTGGATTGCATCCTACCTAAGTAACAGGATTCAGTTAATTAGAATAGGAAATACTTTTTCGAGACAGTTTGAAGCAAAGTCTGGTGTTCCTCAGGGAAGTCACTTGGGACCTTTGTTGTTTGCTTTATTTGTGAACGATATTGATTCTAGGGTGTCTTTCTGTAAGTGTCTAGGATTTGCTGATGACTGGAAGTTTTTTTGTAGAGTCAATTCTATAGCCGATTGCCATAAGCTACAGGTTGACATAGACGCAATTACTGAGTGGTGTAATTGTAATAATTTGCATTTGAACTTAGGGAAATGTAAGGTTTCATCATTTTTTCACATTAGGTGGCCTATATTCTATGGTTACTCCATAGCTGGGCACCTAATAACTAGATCTGAGGAAATTAAAGACTTGGGCGTCACGTTTGATTCGAAATTAAATTTCAATAAACACATAGACAGCACAATATCCAGAGCGAACTCTCTTCTTGGATTTATTAAGAGGAACAGCAAGGATTTTTCAGACATACATACTCTTAAAACCTTGCATTGTTCTTTAGTAAGATCTGTGTTGGAATACTGTTCTATTATTTGGTCACCAGCACATCAGGTGCATATAAATCGGATTGAACGTGTACAAAAGTCTTTTTCAAGATATTGCCTTCGTCACTTTAATGGGTCAGTGGAAATGCCCAGTTATGAAGAAAGATGTCGGATAATAAACTTAAAGTCCCTGGAAACGAGAAGACTTATTCAGGACATAACGTTTATAAAAGACATCGCTTCTGGAAGAATTAACTCAACGTTTTTACTGTCCAATCTCTCTTTTTACGTTCCGGGAATTCCGTTACGTGAGCATGGCTTGTTTTATGAACCTAATCATTCTACAAGCTATGGAAGGAATGAGCCTTTAACAAGGTGCATTAGGAGTTTTAATTCAATATGCAATTCCATTGATTCCAGTATTGATATTTCGATCAGCAGAATTGCATTTAAAAAAAGATTAAATGAATTGTTATAATTGCTCATAGGGTTTTTTTACTTTTGCTTAGAATTTTACAAATGTAATTATTAAAAGCACAAGTTTTTCCCTTAGGGTAATGGAATACATTTTTTTCTTGCACACTAGGTGGAAGTTTTTTTTTTTTTTTTTTTTGTTTTTCTCAATAAATTTTTGAATTCTTTTTTTTCTCTTCACTTGAAGAGTTTTTTGTATCTTAGTATTAAATTAACATTTTCATTTTTTTTTGATAAATTTTTAAATTAGTATTTTTTCTCTTCACGTGAAGAGTTTTTTTTATTTTAATATTAAATTGCATTAACATTTTTCGGTTTTTTTTTTTTTTTTTTTTTTTTTTGATAAATTTTTAAATTACATTTTTTTCTCTTCACTTGAAGAGTTTTTTTTATTTTTTTTTAATATTAAATTCATTAACATTTTTCAGGTTTTTTTTTTTTTTTTTTTTTATTTGATAAATTTTTAAATTACATTTTTTTTTCTCTTCACTTGAAGAGTTTTTTTATCTTAATATTAAATTTTTCTCTTACTTTAAGAGTTTTTGAATTATGTAATTATATAGTCTGTAAATTGTAAAATGGTAGACTTAAATAAATAAATAAATGATCGGCATTCTCGACCTTCTGAGCAGTCTATTCGGAAGATTGTGACCAAATTTCGCACCAAATTTACTTTGTTGGACATTAAACCACCAACACGTTTACGTACTGTGCGTAGTAAAGAAAATGTTGCGGCCGTATCAGCTGGTGTGACAGAAGACCGCGAAATATCGATTCGGCGCCGTTCCCAGCAGTTAGGCCTTTGTTACAGCACTACGTGGAAAATTTTGCGGAAGGATTTGTGCGTAAAGCCTTTTAAGATACAGCTTGTGCAAGAACTAAAGCCAGCCGACCTACCACAACGCCGAATTTTTGGTGAATGGGCTCTTGGAAAGCTGGCCGAGGATCCGCTTTTTTATCGAAAAATTGTGTTCAGCGATGAGGCTCATTTTTGGTTGAATGGGTACGTAAATAAGCAAAATTGCCGCATTTGGAGTGAAGATCAGCCAGAAGCATTGCAACAGCTACCAATGCATCCCGAAAAAGCCACTGTTTGGTGCGGTTTATGGGCCGGCGGCATTATTGGGCCATATTTCTTCAAAGATGATGCGAATCGCAGCGTTACTGTCAATGGCGAACGCTACCGAGCGATGATAACAAACTCTTTTTTGCCCGAAATGGAAGTTCTTGACTTGCATGATATGTGGTTTCAACAAGACGGTGCCACATGCCACACAGCACGCGAAACAATGGCGCAATTGCGAGGCGAGTTTGGTGAACAGTTAATTTCACGTTTCGGGCCGGTCAATTGGCCGCCTAGATCGTGCGATTTGACACCATTAGATTATTTTTTGTGGGGGTATGTCAAGGCTAATGTGTATAGGGACAAGCCCGCTTCGATTGACGCACTGGAAGCCAACATCTATGCATTCATTCGTGAGATACCGGCCGATATGTGTGAATGAGTATGCCAAAATTGGACTCAGCGGATGGACTACCTGAGACGCAGCCGCGGTCAACATTTGCATGAAATTATCTTTAAACATTAAATTGCAAGGTTCAAACTATCGATTCAAATAAATATTTCATTCATTTTTTCGAATTTTTTTTTTTTTTAAAGTTATAAACCTCTTAAAAAATCACCCTTTACATGTAAAGTTATCGATCTATCACGAATACTACTTGCAATCATAGCCACTTTAAACGATCGTCACTAACCTCTTCCAGTCAAAAATAAAATCATGCCCTAACAGATTAAAAAACAGAAACTCCTACAACGCCTTTCCCCGTACTCAAACATTTTGTAAAATGTAAGAGCTTATAAAATAGATCAGAAGGCGCTTGTAATTCTCTAGCCAGAACTTGCGAAAATTGCCTATTACTGAGAGCTTCAACTTATAATAACTCACATTGTTACTTCCAATGAATAACCTAAAGGTGAATTTTATTTAACTCTACCTCTATTCTTACATTTTATGAACGGTTGATTCTGAACTTTTTACCTACCTACGACTTGACTCAACCAAACTTTTGACGGTCGAAAAATTTGTGTGCGACCCAGTCGTGTACTTTATTTTTAAAAGACAGAAATATTATTTTCAATGTGCGACACAAGCAACCACCAAGCACAGTGCCTCCTAAACAAGTTTATGTCATAAATTATTACTACCCATACCTCATTCTTCGGAAGCATAATTAATTTCTGCTTCCATTTACGGTGGCGAATAACGTAAAACAGGTTTTTCCGAGAATTCATTATTTCCTTTTAGACAGACATCCAGCTACCCATATGAAATGCCACCCAACCATAAATGCAATCAAGGACCACAATTCCGTTCTAGTAATAAACGTAATAAATTGCACACCCCATTCCACTCGAGTGCGGTAATCGATGTGTCAACATGGCTACACGTATATGCATGTCTTCTACGGCCAACAACACTTCGTTCCACTTAAAGGACAAAGGATAACTACACGTCATACTGCTCTTTCTATCCATAGGAACTAAAAAAAAAAAAACACAAGCACAAACTCAACAAGCCACTAGCTAACCTCACTTTGGAAGCGAAATTAACCCATATAAATAAATTCTATTCAACCTACAGTATGTCATGAGTGTGTGTGCGAATTGTATTCGGGGAAATGGAACTACATAGAGAGGTTTACTCCTTTCCGACATCACATCACAGGATTAACCGCAGGTGAATCGTTTACTCACTCACTTCGCATGGTAATTACTGTGGTATTAGGTGCCTATTTTTCCTTGGCGGCTTTTTCAAAAACATTTCTTTTTATTCCTTCTTCCGAAGGTGAACAGCAAGGACTTCTTATTATAATTTCCTTGCTCCTTTTCCTATATTGTGATTGGATTGAATTGCATCAACAAAAGAGAAAAGGTCCTCAGATGAAAGGAGAGGAAAATGTACTCTTGTCGGGGATACCTTAGCTAGACTTTGTTTGTGGATTTCCAGATGGATGCCTGGGTTTTCCTCGAGTTCACACAGTGCGAGGGGTTCGTTTTATTTGTTTCTTTACTTGGAGCTGGCAGGCAATTAGTCTATGTAGTGGCTGTATATATTTATGTACTTGCTCTTCTTACATTTTAAATGTTTCCTTTAGTACACATCAAAGTGTAACTTTTTCCGACTGTAAGGAGTTTGTCCGGAGTAGGTTTAAGAACTGCTGCATGGAACTAGCTCCGGTTTTCAGTTTTCTGTTGCAAAATATCGAGATTGAAAGATAGGATTTGCATAATTGTTATCCCCGGTTTAGGAGCGGATATATATGAGCTCCTACGAAAACTTTACAGCTCCTAGCTCTGTCATTCTCTGGCCGATTTAAATTGATTTTTTTTTTATTAGAAGCACTCTGCTGATGTTTTTGTTACTCTTCTGATAAAATATTTTCCTTTAGCTTCTTTTGCTAGATTGTCGTTACACGCCATTCTGAAATATTAAAAAATGTACATCCAACAAGCTCAGAAGGCGCTTCTTGAGAGAACCGGTCCGGCAAACAAGGTTTCGACCCGTACAATATCACTCACGAAGTCCACATTATAATTTGCTACCCCGAATATATTTTCCATCATTTTTGGGAGAGTAAGGAACTTCTTTGCTGTCTTATCAGTTTCGTATATGAAAGAAATATTTTGAAGATAAGCCTTTGACGTATCTATAAGTATCCCTTGGTAGTTCATTACAAGTTTCGAAACTCTGCAGCAACTGTAGAGAAGGTTTATGAAACTTTTCTGCTGCTGATTGTATATTTATTCAGTCTTTCTGGAGGAATTACGTTTAAGGCAAGAATGTGCCAGATAGTCTTAGCAGCCGCGCTCCAACTCCTTGATGAGCTCTATCATCAGAAAACCCAAATATTTTCAATCATCTTGGGATTTTCAGTCTAATGCCGCCGTCTAACATCAGTTCCAAGAATTCTTCCATGGTATGGAGCATGCATCTGTTTCTGTACGCTAAGGGACCGTAAGGTGGTTTCCCGGCCCTGATTATTAGCACCAGTAGTTTTTCTCTGGCAGATTTAGGAATACTTCTTCCATTAAACTCGTTTAGAAGACGTCCGCGAATAGGTACCAACTAATGAACAATGTTGCGGGATACAGTTGGCTTAAGTCCGTCTTCTTTACTACTCTGCCCTAAAGGCTGGTATAAAGTCATCTCGCTAGGGTCCAACTTTGAGGAATGATACAAGAACTACTTTCTTTGTGCGAGCTGAAATTATACAGCACAAAAATGACATCAAGGCTGCACACCTAACATGGCTTCACTGGTGAAGATTAGAACTAGAAGATCACAAAACGAAGGCTGATCCTACTAAGAGCCATGCGATTCACGTTAAGTTGAGCTAAGTAAATACCCTTTAGAAGACACGAACGTCGAAAGTACATTCTCGGAGGTACAATTTTGTTACCCCAGACAGCTCTCAAGTGGGTGTGATTCTAGCTCCCAAAAAATACTGGAACAGCTTGCAATACTCTCACAACATATTAACCACTTTGTCTTATTCTGCTTTTCTCTATTATCCTTTTCGAAGGAACACTTCAATTTAAAATGACGCTTCTACCCGTATTTCTGACAATTGTTTTGAGCTAGTCGATTATTGTTCTCAACTTTGAACTTGATTCTCGTGCAAAAGAAAATGCAAATATGCCAGTAAAAAGCTACAAAAGCAACCTCTCAATCAGGGGGACAATGGACTTGCCGATTTTGTTAAGGTTACCAATTATTTCAGCGACTTTATACGGTCCAACAGAAGCCTTTTAAGTTCAAAAACCTTGAGCTAAGGTTCCTATTATTTGACTTCGTCTTGCGGCTATTAGAAAATGTTTCAAAGGAGTTCAAGTGTTTCCCTATAACTGGAACCTTCATTACAGGACCGCTCTGCCAGAACTTCGCCAAGAGCTTCATTAGCGAATCGCTTTTCTATAATTACTCCGCAACTCTGACAATCCGCCTCATATATACATATCCACATTTTTTTTCGCCCTGAATAATTCAGTCTTACCCTGATGTATATAGTCCCCCCGCCCTCTACAAAGAAATCACTTTGCAACTCCGCACAGAAGCCATTACCATATGTCACCGACCAGAAACAGGTGCTCCTGCCCGCACCTCCAATAGAGCACTTATCCATCCGTTTTGCAAAGCCACTCGACTACAAATCAACAACTTACCACCTAAAGCGACAAACGCAACGTATATACAACATTCAACCTCAACTGCTCTCAATTAAAGGCAGGCATCCCTCCGACACTGCTGCTGGTTGGTGCTGCCTGCTCCATGCTGCCTGCTGCCATTACCGGAACACTTTCCGCTCAATTTAATACAAAAGCTTAGCCGTAAACATTTGCAACAACTTGAATTTCTTATTCAGCGGCAATTCGAGTCTCTGCCATTCCCCCATTGCCGCGCCATCCCCAACCAGCCGTCAGCAATTACAATTTGTATAAGGACGATAGTTTGTACAATAAAATCAACCCCTGTGACCGACCACATGCTTTCCTGTACAAATAGTGAAACAAATGCACCAAGGGAGTTGCCTACCTTCTTTCAAGCTTAATAGGCCAGCTGCTACCGCCCCCGGTGTTGGTGCTGGCGAGGGGTGTAATGTAACATCCGCTTCACTAAACAGAAAGAGCATAAGCAAGAGGCTGTATACGGAGGGGGGCTGGCACATAGCACGTAATAAAAATGTTAACACTCGCCAAGCGAAAAGAGGACATTTTTACATTTTTACATTTTTACATTTCTACACAGAAAGGATTCAACTTTAGTGGAAATTGTCGGCGGTACATAAAAGTCGTTCAACTTCCGGTCTTGCTGGAGCAATAAATTCCATCCGCTGGTTTCTTATTTCACGTGATGCGGAAGGAACACCCCGATTCCAAGGCAGCACAACAATACAGTCGGAGAAGCAATTGAAGATTTGTCGCGATGTTGGTTGAATTTCAAAAGGGGATATAGAGTTTCCTTGAAAGAAAAAAAGGAAAACATTTCAATAGGCAATAAATTTGTTAAATACTTTGGCAAACTTTTGATTGAAATTCCAATCAAAATTTTTGACTTCTTTTGTTCCCTCCCATTTCCAGCACACCACCGATTACTGACTCTGTTTGTTTGCTTTTCTCAAATGGCAGTAAATTTGATATTAAATGCCGATTCCACATAAAGATGAAACACAGGAAAGAGGATGTGTGTATGTTGTTAAAAATCCAAATCAAAATTGGATTCAATTTTGAGAAAGTTGCTGTTTTTTTTTTTTATTCGATTTTGTACACGAGTTTAATTAGATAGAAGAGGCAACTGGAACAAAGGGTTAGGGGGTGGCATGGCAACCACTTGTAAAGTCGTAAAGAGTCCTTTGTAATGCTATACACATTAAGCAATGAAATGTTTAAGAGCCCCTGCGATGGTTGCCGAAGTAATGAAAATCTTCTGTTTAATTAAATTTATATGTGTTGACACAGAGTCTTGTTGATTGGATGGGGGATGGGAAGGATCAAGGATGTGTCAAAGTTCATTGCGGGAGGATGGGGTGACGGGGTGAGGTGTGAGACGTGAGGGTTGGGTTTTATTTTAACGCCGAGTGTGACAATCATTTTCGTAATATTTTTTTGATTGCTCGGCGAATTAATTTGAGGGTTGAATGACCTACAAAAGGGTTTATGGACACGTGGTGTTGTGCAGAGAAGGGTGTTTCTGGAGAATGCGTATGTAAAGTCAGTTTCGAGACTAAATGGAAGGACCGGTTAGTGTCAATCTCAAACCATCGAATTATGCATATTATCACAAGTCCTATAAGCCCTCCACTTTCCCATCTGATAATTTTCCGAGCGAAGCGATCCACCAGAGTATTAGTTCATAGCCATTTTGGATAGACCCACGACGAAATGCTTTGATCAAATTATTTCGAAACACCGTAGGTATGAACAAACTCCTTAAATTTGACGGGGATAGACAATTTATCACTTTTGACCAGAATACAGAGTTTTTTTTTTCACCCGATATGCTAAAAATTTGATCTGAAATTTTTGACCAAGGCAAGAAATACTTCATTTTGGGCATTGCTTATGTTTACCCAAGTTTAAGCGAAGGTAACATTTCTAGTTTTTAACGGCCACATGAATTGTTTTGTTTTAGAGCCAGGTACGGCTAAAAATTTAACTCAGACACAAAATTTTTTGTTTTTGAAAATTTGAGAAATTTGGGCTCCAAAGTTTTTTTTTTTTTTTTTCCATCCAGGGTGTCAATTCTCAAAAATTCTACCCGAACAGAATTTTAAGCCGAGTAGGTCCGACTATTTTACACATTTTTTTCGGTTCGAACCGATAAAAAAAAAAAAATGCAAATATTTTACCCTCAAACAAATTTTTCATTTTTGACCCGCGCATGTAAGAAATTTTTAAATTTTTAACCGGATATGTTCGAAAATTCATCCGGACATGCAATTTTTTTCTATCCCCCGTGATTTTTGCCATCAGTTCATGTTAAACACTTGTCGAAGAATGGCGACGAGTCAATGAAATTTAACCATTTTGACAAGTGCAACGGTTTACGTTCTGTCAGAATTAATTTGTACTTGTCGGACAAGCATAGTTGGACTAGTGAATTTATTCGACTTGTCATGTTGTGTTATATGCCCCCTTGGTTTTTTTTCCCGGCCACGCAATTCATTTTTTAACCGAGAATAAAAAGTGTCTTAAAATATGACCGCGCTTAAATATTTTTGAACCATGTAGAAATCAATTTGAAAACTTGTTGCGGGCATTAAATTTTTATCCAAGACAGAAAGAAATTATGCTCGTAACTGAAGGAGAAAACTTCACATCTACACCTAACCACCTGATTTATTTTCTCGTACAGTTGGCAACTCTAAAATTCAATTTCTCATCTGCCAGATCTAAGTCCCTACTCCCACGGTCTAAGTGCACTAACCTTCTGCAAATATTAGAACAGCTAATTATCTTTTAATAATTATCAAACACTCAACCCAGATCCAACATAGAAACTCAATTACCACACAGACAGCGCGATGGTGTGTACCAAAAGGCACGACCACTCACACTCATATAGTTAGTATTCTAATTTCTAGCACATCCAACCCGCTCTCGAAATGAACTCCCTTTTATTCGATGGCATGACATAACTTCTGTTCTGGAAAACTGAAACAAACTTGAGCACAGTCGTCGCAGGTGTCATATTAATCAACGTCTCTGCAGCTGTGTGTGAGGTGTGCGCATGCCATAATTAAAAATGTAAATCTTCATTCCGTGCAGGACCGGCATTTGAAAGGATTTAATTGACGGCGATCATGGGTGGATTCCTCAATGAACTCATACGAGAGTGCATATAGGTATATGTAAGTGTTTGAGTTATGCAAATTCCACGCCACCTCCGACAGTGGAAAACTTTTCCACGCGCACGTACATCGTACACCCACTGATGGGCTGTGACTATGATGATTTCGATGGGAAATCCTTTTTTTTCACTACTCCAACTATTTAATACAAAACTAATTGTGGCGCGTTTTTTTGGGAGTGCCACTGATAAGGTCGGTCAAACGCTCAAGGACCCGCACTAACAATCATAGTCGATGGGATTTTTATTGGAAAACTTTTCCCCTTGTAAGCCCACTGGCCCCACCTCTATTGAAGTCCTGTACTTCAATAGATGATACAAAAAAATATATATATCTATATTGAACAGGATGCGAAATAAAGGAAATTGTTGTCGCTCACAGGAGGTGGAGTAAAGATATATGAAAAAAAAAAAAAACAACGAGCCCCCAACTTCTCTCTATATCGCACATGAAGTTTGTACTTATTTCTGCAGAGTCAGCAGAGCAGCGCGCAAGGATATTATTTCAAGCGAAATCTTTCAAATCACGTAGCTGAAGGATTATTGATAAAACGAAAGAATTCACGTTTTAGGCACGTACACAGTGTATATTTTCTCTTCCCTTTGTCCGGACGTCGGCGACGACACGACAGGCAAAAAAAAAAACGAAAAACAAGGATTCGCCGATCCAGCGGAGTATTAAACGATACTAAGTTGGTAGGTTGGCAGAGTGGTTCGTAAAGTTTGAATTTTTGTTGAAGGACTTTGCCTACTCATGCACGTATCGGATGATGATAGATTGTTTCCTTTTTTTTATGTGAAAGTCCTCCTTTTCTATGCAGGACAACGAAGAACTACTACACAATTGATTAGTCCTGCTGCGGGATACTATAAGGGTTCGGTCTCAAATGGAGGACATTTTTATTATGTTTACTGATAAGGCAGATGACTGTCGTAAATATGACGACGGGGATGAAGGCCAGCCGAAAGAGGATTTGTTTGGCCGACTGCGTATCATTAAACCAATTTCGGAGATTACCCGGCTCAAGCATAGACGTTTCGTAATTTATTGGATATTAAAGTAATGTCCGTCTAGTGGTTGTTTGTGGGAGTTTGCCGCGTGTCACTTTGAGATGGTTTTCCTTCGACCTTACTATTCAACGAGCTTAAGCATTGTTATCATCGTCGTTGTCGTCGTTTATTGGAGAAGGGCTTAGTAAGCTGAAGGTTATATTTATTTTTCACTATCAGAGGCTTATAAGGGATATAGCCACAAGATAGTTGAAAACATTTTGTTACGTGATTTATTGAAACGAGCAATGGAACCTCCAGAAAAGACCTTCCAACGAACAGCAAACTTGACAAGTAGACTGCATTCGAGCTGGTTACAAAGAAAGTTAACTAACAGGGCCTACACTTAGCTCAGAGCTATGCTTGAAACAGCTGAGGGCTGAGCTCACAGCACTGAACAGAAGAACTAACCCCAATCTTTCGACAGAGGAGAAAAAAAAAGACGACAAACTTTTGTGAAAAAAATTAAAGAGTGAATATACAGGAAGCTTGCATTTGAGAGATGGTACTCCAGAAATGAGTCCCAGAAGTGTTGCCAGGAAGTAAAATTAATTTGGCGTGGTTCTAACCGAGCCCTATGAAGACAAGGAACAAACAATTTGCTATAGGGTCCAATCTGTGTTGGAATAGAGACACCTCTGCGAGTATGTCGACCAATATTCTTCAGTCAGGAAGCTTCTACGGTCTTTGAAGCTTGAGGGGATGATTTAGCAGCGTGCAGCACCTTCTCTGTAAAATGTTATCAGTTCAAAGTTTGCCCAAGGAATAGATTCAATAAGCATCATTTGGCGGGTCTTCAAGGAAAAGGGTCTTATATGGCTACCTAGATATAGTTTTCCGCATGACAAGTAGAGTCCACCCGCGAAGACCCAAATTCCAACTTAGGGTTTTTTTCCACTGCGCTACCTCTCGCGATCGCCTGACAAACATCTGAGAGTATAAATGTCTTGAAAGAGCTTCTCAATTAGCCGTTTGGAGTCGGCATAAAATTGTAGATCCCTTCCATTCGTTCCAAAAATGAAAAACTCACACAAAACAAATGGTTGTAAGAAGCTAGGCCTAGGGTCCCTCCGGACCTGTTGCGCCAACTATTTATTTTTTAAGTAGAGTCCACCATCGACTAAAACTTGGAAATGACTCGAAATCACCTATTCATAGGTCTTAAGGCTGCTTTTGGTTGCGCACAAACCGATTAGCTAGATACAGTCCTGTATAATTTGGACAACCCCATTAAATTCACCTTTTTGTCCATAAAAACAAAAACGGCGCTCAAGACCTCTCGCTGTTGCATAAATGTCAATAAGAACACCAATGAACGATATGTTGTCACAAAAGGTCTAAGGACGGAGTGACGCACTGTCAAACAATTTCCTGGTAGGATACTTGCGAAAAGTATCTCCGTATATTCTTGTACAGTCTTCCAAAGGTCGGTGCACTTATTCGTGCATAAGCTGATATGATGGAAGGACTCGGCACTGTACTGTAGCGCCATTAGAAAAATCTATCTGCAAGTATGAGGTTATTGTGGGGATGTAAAAAACCAACTGGCGAGCCGATCAATCAAAGTCGGCAAGTACTTTTTGGGACTTAATACCTCCTTTCGGTACTTTGAAATGCCATTTTGCAAAACATTCATCTGCTAGAGCAATGCAAGCTGCCCAATTCGGTCAAGTGGCCAAAGTCTTCCATAACCTCAGTCTAAATATAGCTCTATACCTAAATTATAAGCACATCCACTAAGTGATAAGTGTCCCGGACTACAGAGCGAGGGGTCTCAAGTTCGATTCCTGGAGAAAAACAAATTACATCTTAAGGTTTCTTCTACTGCGCCACCTCTCTCGAGCTTCTGACAAAGTGTAACTGCCTTGCCGGAGCTTCTAAATTAATCAGAGGCTGTCAGAAGTAAAGCCTAGCGCCTAGGGTACGTACCCACACGAACATATTTGGCCTTTTTTTTCTCCTCAATTAGAGCACCTGTAAGATATATTTCCATACTCCCGAAGGTACCCAGATTGCTGGAAGCCAAGAAAAGAAGAAAAAAAAATATCCTTCAACTGTGATATATTCATTGAAAGGAAATACATCAGCTTCTGGCGCGGATAGCATTCTACAATAAATGTCAGAACATTATAATGGCGAACAAACAATAAACGAAACATGTATACTCCTTCCCATGGGTCCTTGTGCTTGATCAGAATTTCATATACATTTTCCATACCTCAAAGCAAAAAAAAAAAATAAGGAAAATAAACAAATTCAATTTACAGGACATCAAAAGCAGACTAGCCAGCATCCGGGGGAAAAGCTTCTTTCGAGAAATTCTTTTCCAACATCATCCAAAAGGAAGCATCAAAGCAACCACAGGATACTGCAGAGAAACTCTATTGGTTGTGTCCTTGTGTATGAGGACGAGTACCTATATCCTTGGCGGCAGGGAATGCCATTCATATACCTCTCCGGTTCATGCATGTGCGGTGAGCATGTTAATTTTGAATATTTTATTGAATCAATTTTCCTCAATTTACGTAACATCCTGGATTTTAATGGAAACGATTCGAAATAAATTACCATCGATGGAAAATTTTTAACGGCAGCAATATGTCGGGGAGGATGTTTAAATTATGAAGGTAAAAAAAAAAAATAAGAAAAACAGCTCAAGGGAAATTAAGGCAGTCGTGGAAAGGATTGACTGGGCCAATTGCATTTGGTGGAACTTTTTTCGTATTTCTTATTGAAAGAGCATCAAGAATGTGCCTTCAGCATATTTCAGAAAATAGTTGTTTTATTGAATTTTGCAAAAAAAAAAAAAAAAATGTGCACAACTGAGTCGCACGCTACTTGCACATTCGCACTCTATAATTGCACGGCCACTGCAGTCAATTACAAGAATGATTTTAAAATACTGACGGGTGAGCTCATGATCCCTATAATTCTGATCATAACTTCCTCGTTTAAATGAATAGAAGAAGAAAAACTGGCGGATGAGCTCCTGAAGCCGTCAGTTCTTGCCACTTCAAACGATTGATTCCGCCAAGGTATCCACTTCAAACCAGAAACAACACTTCACCTCCACACAGCAAAAAGTTGATGACAACTTCGCCATTCCCCACCGCCATTGCCTAATTAAAGACTTTCATACTTCCAAGAATTTCCTTCAGGCCCTTCAAATCCTTATCCTTACTGGCAAAATTGTTTTCAAAGTACAGCTTTACCAGCCCAAACATCCAACACATATCCCTCCATCAACGACGACGCCTGTCGATTGTGTAATCTCTCTTCAAAATCCACCACTCAAAAGGATTCTAACTTAAGCCATTTGCGAGAGACGCCACCACAAAGAAGTAGGTACATCTTTTACAAGGACTAGAACGTCTACAAGTATTGAGCCGCAGTAAGTAATCGCATTGCAGTAATACTCAGCACACACAGATACCCAGATCCTCGAGTGCTTATCGCTTGTCTCGCCAAATCCGCAACACACTCAGTACTCGAAAATGCACAGGAAAAATCCTTGAAAATTCAGATGATTCCATGTAAAATGTTCCATGCCATCCGAACAAGGAATTTTCTGCGCCAACATACACAACTCATGTTTCCAGAATGTTCTACAATTTCTTGGAATTTAATAAACTCGCCCGGGGGTTTGTTCCGCACTCGCCTATACACATCCACTACACGTTTCAAAAAGGAAATGTCCTTCAATGGGTATAGGCGCACCCATCCCTGACACAGGAATGTGTCCTCTTTTTTTTTTTTTTTTGTCGTCTTTCTTTTATTAACTCTTAGCCATGTTGCACATCCCTTAATATGCAACCAATGTAATCCCCGAATTGTTAGCTCCTCCGAGCACAGCAGCTGGTGGCGGTTTCTTTTGCTACCCCCTCCAGTTACCTGGTAGCAACTGTACTGCGCTTATCTCCGCTGCACTCCAATGACTTTCTGGCAATGGTCCAACCAAGCGAAAGAGTGTTCTTCGAGTGGATCCTATCTGGTGAATGAAAGTCTGATGGCCTGACTTGAATTCTTGTGCTGCCGGGACGGGATGTGCAATGGTTTGAATAAAGCGCCACCCACCCCCACAGTGACTTATGAGTTGAAAAAGGTCTGCTCGGGGCTTTGGATTTTAACCTTTCTTCTGTGGTGTGACTTTTTACCTCGTTGATGCTTACACCAGGTAGTTCCAAGTTCCAACGAAAGCGCCGGTCCAGGTCAGTATCTGTGTCGGTTTGGTATACCATGCATCTGTCATTCTCTGTGAATTTTCAGATTAAAGTACGGTTAAGTGCAGGTTTTTACATTCTCTTGGTGACAGTGGTTGGTGGTGGTTGTGCTGCCTGCCATATTCGACCCACTACTGTCCTTTGTCATCGCTGTGTGTGTGTCATGTAGGTCATGTGTGACATGCGATTCTAATAGAAGTCTGGATAAAAAATAATTAAAATTGTTGATTAAATTTGTTATCAGATATCGAGTGACCTAATTGGGAAGGCTACAATGCCGACTCGATGCGATGATAAACGATTTCGCTTGTCAGGTGTGAGCGTCACTGGCATAGCTGTTGGAAAAGGACGTTCTTAATTGTTGGTGATTGTCAATGCGTCATGCTCATGTTAAATATTGGGAATTGAAGAACGAGTTGTTGGAAATTTTCGCGTATACTGGCATCTATAGGTTGGGCAAGAAGTACTCAAAATGTTTGCACCGTTCAACGGATTTTAATATTTGTCTTCTGCTACTGATGGAATATCAATAGTTTGAAAAAAAAATCCTTTTTATATTCAAAATGCAACTTTTTTCCTACTACACGTGTTGACCGGAGTAGATGTCAAAATTGCTGCAAAAATTGGTTCCTGTTTGCACAGTTGCTGGTCACCGGAAATTAAGACTCCAGAAAATAAGACCCCAAAACTAAAAATGAAAGAAGGGCCTGGTATGGGGTAAATTTTCATTCGGCAATTATGACCAATTTTTTAGGTAGAAATTAGGCCCCAATGAAATGAGGCTTATAATTTTAGTTAATGGTTCTCCAAGCTCAATTTTTGCAGTTATTCTAGCATACTCGCTTATATTAATTTAAAATGTAATCCTCGCTTTGAAAATCGCTTGATTGGTTTATCTTTTATTTTACTCGCTGATGATTTTCAACGCGAGGCATACAATTTTACTAATTCGGTCGATTTGTTCAGATATTCTATTAGACGCTTACAATAACGTAACAGGTAAGCCTTACTTTGAAAGCCATCAGCGCTTCAATACTCGCGATTTTCAGCTATTTAGCTTTTAAAAAATTAAATCGGGCCGGAAAAATATTATTGCGGTCTTAATTCATTGGGAGATCAAACTCTGAAAATTTGAAATTACAACTTCAATGGTGACTTCTCGGTCTTTCATATTTTTCTTTCCATATTTAAAGGCGCAGTGGCTTAGTGGTTAGTGTGTTGGACGAGGTTCGAATCCCGGAAAAACCCAAATTCCAACTCTCGCGAACGTCTGACAAACATCCGAGAGTATAACTGTCTTGAAATAGCTTCTCAATTGGCCGTTTGGAGTCGGCATAAAATTGTAGATCCCTTCCATTCGTTTCAAACTTGACAATCTCACACTAAACGAATGGTTGTGAAAAGCTAGACCTAGGTTTGAGAGACGAAAAGAAACCCCACAATGGTGGTCTGATTCGAATATCTCTCGAATCTATATACTTTACTTTACTTCCATATTTAAAAAAATAAAAAAATTAGGTAAGTTTTTTGTTTCGAATTTCTAAGCTAGTGTGACCAATTCAATATTCAAAATCCTGCTAAGTTCAGCAATATAGCATGTTTTTTTTTGTGTAAAAAGATGCTAAAAATCATACTAAATATTTTTTTTTAAATCAAAATTTGCTAAAACCCAAAAAAAAAAAAAAAAAAAACGTTTTTCAGAAAAAAAGAAGATATATTTCACAGAAATAACTTTAAAAAAATTGAGTCTTTGGAAAGTGTGTTTGAAAGGCTGTTTTCACTGTCAAATGAGACTTTTTATGGCTTACGTTCGACTGCTTTGATTTTATTGTATTATACCTATTTTAATTCATAATTTAGCTAAACCTAAGTCCTGCTTGGAAAAAAAAAATGATCGCATGATTTAAAAAAAATGCCAAAAATAAAATAATCCTGCTAAATTTAGCAGGAAATATGCTAAATTTGTAACACTGTTCTAGGCCCATTACAACAGCCGCGGGAATACTGTCAACGGCCCTGATCCACGATTTATATTCAATTTGTTGATGAGTAAGTCTTCTTGGTTTTCATACAGAGACTCAAAAGTTCTAAATATCAGCTCAAATATGTTTCTTATTGAGAACTCCTTTGCGCAAGGACTGGTGGTAATCGTGTATCGTGTTGTTGTCATTCGTAAGAAGGAGATATTCAAAAACCGCCGTCGGTGCATGTTATATTTTTCTGCGCATACAATAGCGCGGGTAGCAATATCTCTCTGTGTTTCTGTCACACTTTTAAACGTGAAAAAAAGCTGTCAGCGTCAAAATAACATGTAATTTAAAGAATACCCAGCAGACGGCACACCTTAAATCAACCGATTTGACACCACCATTCTCACTGACAACCACTGCACTCTTTTCAACTAACTCTTCCCATAGACCACACCCAGAGTTACCGAATACCGTAAGCAAGCAGATCTGTGCTGCACACCAACAACTCGCCAAAAGACTAGGTATCGTCCTCGCCACTGAAATGCATCTCATAAAATCCGGTTCAGAAGTGCTATAAATTAACCATGAGCATGAACTGTCTGTTTAATTAAAGTCTACCGACATAATCCCTCCGAGAATCAGGGCAGTGGGCCAGTAAAGTCGTATGCTAATTCGTGGATGTAAAAACCCAGCATTCACCTCCTGCTTCGACGTATAAATCTGCACATCCTGTCAACCGCACATTACACGTCATGGACACCGTACACGAAAACGCCATTATAACGACGGGCATACGATATAGTGCAGGAAAATATATACACAACTCAACCGCTTAAGGATCCTCTCATGAATAATTTCATCCCGACACAACATTAGAATGCAATTTTCACGTCAACGCTTGGCCTCCAGGATTTTTTTTTTTTTCAGTTGCTCCCCCCTCCCCCACCAACCAAAGTGCATATTGCCTGAAGAAATGCAAAACATTTCAAAAAGTCTCATGTGGAATAAGTTTGTAGATGTAGATTTCTGCAGCATTGAGGAAAATCCCCGTCAGGATAACTGCGATCTCTGCGAAAAGGATTTAAATATGACGTACAGTGCTTCGATTTACATAATACACTCTAAGTGTTATTGCTTTACGCCCTCGGGCACAAGTTTCACACCCCTCCTTCAACCTCGTTTAAGGATTGACATCTGATGATTCGAGACACACCAAGTAAAACCCACTCAAGCGGTAAGTTATGTGAATGAAGGGGTCCTTACAAACAGGGGCAAAAAAATAAATAGAACGCGCGTTAAAATTTCAAATTATTTGCTACGCTGAACGAGATTAAATCAATTCATCCTTTCCATGAAGGACCAAACAAAACTGACACACTAGATAAACTTTCATGGATGGCGGCGCAGGGAAAAGAAAAAGGACGCTCTACCTTAGCAATTTTAATACCCAGAGATCTGCTCGTTCTGGGAATTTTTTGAGCGGCGGCGTTAGGTTTCAGTTATTACGTTAAACTTTGTGACAGCATACAAGTCTGCATGTCGACAGGCGAGGCACCCATGTCTAATCAAATGACACGCCAGCAAGGACGACAAATTCAGAAAGGCGTGAAATGGAAAGATCCAAACACACCAAAATCATCATTACCTTCAGAGACCCTGTTTGTGTAGACAGTGTTGGTGCCGGATGGTATTCCTTGCGCGCGCCCTCAAATTGAATGCGAAGCTGTCTTCTCTGGTTGGGCGTGCCAATTCCGGACATGTTTGAAATGTCGTACTAGATGTCATGAAAACAATTTTTTTCTTCTTTCTCCACGTCGTCCTATGGACACATTTGAATACACCTAAGAGTACGTATGGTAACGACGGTAATGGTGAATATTGATTATGCTCTTAGGGGGTGAAATTTGTTGCAAGCACTTTGGCGAAGTTTTCAGCTGTTTTCCCGGCTGACAGATATAGGGAAGGTGTTTAATTTCCACCGTGTTAGATGGCTGTTATTGGGATTTTTATATCCCCTTAGTGTTGTTCAAGTTGGTGATTGGAGGAGGGTTCATTTATGGTCTCATCCAAAAGGGGTGGGGTGGGGGACTGTGCGCTTGAATAACGTATAAGATTGTGAAGTTCTTCATGAACGCTTTGATTTATGTGGTTCGAAAACGAAAAGAATTTTCGTTTGCAGAAAAACGAAAAAAAAAGTTTTGGTTTTTTTTTTTTTTGTAGCAACTTTAAAGGGGAAAGACTATTTTGATGTTTGTGAAAGGGTGACAACGAAATCTGTCGTTTTTTATTTGTTTTTTCGTTATATATGACCGGACAAAGAATACAACTGGTCCCGCCAAAAAATGGTAGGTACCTTGATCTAAGAATTATAAACTCAAACCATTCTCGGTCTTGAACTATTGGGAAAATGAAAGGATTTACGTGAAGCAAAGTCTAGCCTTGTTTCGTTTTCGTTTTTGAAACGCAAAAGTTTTTCGTTTTTTTTCTTCTTTTTTTGTTTTGTGTGTCGTTTTTTTTTTCTAATACTTTGAATCTCAAGCCATACTCGTTCTTTAATTTTAGAGGAATAAAAAAGAAGAGCACGAAAGGATTTACATGAAGCAAACTCTTGCTTTCTTTCGTTTTTGAAACGCAAAAGATTTTCGTTTCGTTTTATTTAACAAAATCCTATATCCGACAGACCTTAACCATTGGGATACATCTAGTAGATTGACAATGATGTAGCTATGATGGTACAAAATTCTCCGAAAATATGAATAGAACACCTTTTCCCTAGAAGGGCTTCCACTTGCTGCAACATCCAAAGAGAAGCCACTGTAGAGGAGGTAGGTACTACGTGCATGCATCGCAAATATTCCAATACAGGTGTAAAAAAAAATTATCCAGAGAAGTAGTGTAGACTGGAAAACTGGACGTTTAATTCGAGCGCCCTTTTAACTGCGGCAACTAGTTCTTCTAAATAAAGAAAATTATCCTTCTGACATAAAATCGACTAATGTGCGTTTTGGATGGAATAGGAAAATTGCTCGAGTGCAGTAATGCATTCAGATGAGTTTTGTTTGTCAATAATTACCTATTGGCAAACAAAACTGAACTCTTATAGACAAACTAAGCCCAGGGTCCCATGCGAATCGGCGTTGCGCTCAGTATTTCTATTTATGTTTATTTTTCACTCTGGCATGTGCCTTCGGAAGGCGATAGGTCATGGGATTATGTTGCCTAGTGGTGCTGTATGAGTCCTTATACCTTGTTAATCATTGTTAAAAATATTTTGCAACATCCGTTAATATGATAACCCTCTTTCAATATTTATTGGGATCTCCACACCCTATACAGATAACTCCTATGCTCACTTATACATATAATCCTGACATTACCTCGCGTTACACCGCCTGAAACTATAGTTGAACTAATGAAGTTGTAGTGACATATGTTGCAGAGTTTTAATCCATTTTGAAATCCCTGCCGAGTGTACACATATAGGTAATTGTGTCTTTTACTGCTTTCGCTCACATGTCGTTTTAATATTTCCCTTAATTATCCTTTGGGAATCCACCACTTCCTTCTCACTTCATTAAGTTGTGGCGCACAGCAAAGCAACACGAAAAACCCATCTTATACCTGACAAATTTCATTAAACTCCTTTGGGTAATTAACATAAACGAAAAACCGCCATCGGGAGGAGGCGAGTTTATTCGGGAAACAACCCACCGCCACCTCCTCGCCAACCCAAGCGAGCAGAGAAATAAAATTTAATTACAACCTATAAAACACACACTCAGTGCGCCGCCTTGTGTTTTCCATGTACCAAGACTGCCTTAAGGGACTCTAATTAATACCCCTCACTTGCGGAGGGGGGGGGGTACGTCATATTACACGCAACGACACCAAATTATCCATAAGCCTTCGCTGGGATCACATTCCCCGAATTCGCCCGATAGAAACATCCATTTCGAAAGGTAAGAATGTGTTCAATGAAAAAGCACACGCACACACACACAACGGCTGATGGAAATAATCGTAAATAAGAAACACTAAACACAGCAGAGTTTCACTCATCCCTGGCGGCGCAAAAACCACCCGAAAATTGCAAACATTCGTGGGATATTTTGTCGAACGGGACCCTCCGCGCACACACCCCTAGCCTTGAAGAGATATCATCAGAAAGTTAAATGATACGCACGGCACACTCGAACGGAATTTCACATTGAGCACTTGCACACGAGAGAAGTCGAGTAGTTGTGGCTATACGCACAGCGCAAATTAAGCCGGCTGATGTGCTTTGCAGGACGCACGGCACAGCCCTGGGGCCAACCATCCCCCATCAGAGTCAGACCAGAGCACAGTTTCCATTATAGCGGCGAATACAAAGGTTTTTGGTGTTTAATTTGCGCGTCGAAAACACCCTCGCCCACGCATTAAGCGATATGTGTGGATGAGTATATGTGGAGTGCTTTCAACCCTCTCGTTTGGGTGGTGGCGTGTTGCGTAGGTGGTGTCTGAGAGCTGGAGGATATTTCAATTAGCTTCTGACAGCGCCGCCGTTGGGTGAATACGGGTTCGGTATTTTGAACACCATTCTGCTGTGTGGATTAAATTTTTAATTATTAACCTTTTCCACAAAAACAACTCAACGGAAGGCCGATAAAATAATTCTCCCGCAGCGCGTTAAAGCCAAAAATTAAATGCATAGATTTGGAATTGGATTTGGCTGTGCACTGTAATGAGGTGGGTATGAGGGTTGTGAAGGGGGTTCATACAATATTTTTTGAACGGCGGTCATTTGTTTTCTCTTGAACGCCTTTTAAGCGGCCCATCGTGAGTGGATTCAATGATCTCTTTTCATACTTGATTTTTAAAAAAAACCAGGACGCTTGGGACATGGCTTAATGCAGGAGGAAAGCTGCCTCAAGACATAAATACAGTGGCTGCTCCACTGACCGCTGAATTTGAGTTGAAGTTATTTTTCCTTCTTTTTTTTTTGGCATTTCTGAAAATACTTTGTTTTTCGCAAGCAATGGTTCTTTGAAAAAAAAAGGTGGTTTCTCGAAGATCGAGACTTACTTGTGCTTCATGGTGAAACAGGGGTACTTCGTTATGTATTTCCAAATCTAGTATGAAAAACGAATCAGCAACTGTGCCTCATGAAAACGAATGACAGTTTCAAGTAATCCAGTCGCAGTCAGGCACCTACTTTTTTTTATTTAATTATAAACCATTCTAAGATATTTGAGAAATACAGGGTGGTCTAACTTCGACAGATGGATGTAAAATTCACATCGCTTTTATTATGAAAAAGTTTCACTTTTATTAAACATTTTTAAAATTTTTTTTTAAATATATTTTATATTTTTTTACATTTCTATTAAATATAAATAAATGTGCAAAAAATAATACATTATAAATGACCCCCATTCTCTCGATCAAATAATCAAATAATCCGTATAAGGTTTAAAATTCTCAGTCACTTGCTCATTGGTCTTGAGGCTATCCTCAATCTGCAGCCGCTAGACATCTTTATAAAATGTTCAGCCGCCATTAGTATCATGAGAATAAGCCAAGCAGTAAGAGAAAAGCGGGCGAATTAGCTAGACTAGGTTCGACAGCTGTATAAGCTGATCCCTCTGTGAATATCCGGCCTTGCTCACCCAAGCTTGAAGCAGGGGAAAAGGCCACAAGAGAGGCGAACGCAAGATGGACCGCACTAGAAACATGTCATACCACAAGAATGCTATGGCCAACCTTCAATGAAGTCAGAACCGAGAGCCTCCTACAAGAGGGTAGTAAATCTCTTTCCACCTCGTAGGAATCCTAATGGGGCACAACACTCTGCGGTATCACATGAAGAAGTTACGCTTGACCGAAGAAGAACTTTGTAGAGGCTGCGGTGATGAGGAAGTTGTTGAGGCCACAACCCACTTCCTATGTCACTGCCCAGGTCTCCAACACATTAGGCACAGATTCCTAGGGAGACACTTCTTCCACGACCTAGACGAGCTTTCCAGCAACAAGACAGTGAATACTTAATCATAGGTATTTATAGACAGGGTTATCATGGGTAAGGGACATCCTTTTCCCCAATGGGCATCACAATGGGTCAATATTGACCTGAGTGTGGCGCGGAGTACTCCACGCCAACCCGCCTACCTAACCTAACCGAACCTGCTCATTGCGATGGCCTTAAAACAGGTCTCGAGTTTAAATTTACGGATACTCAAAATTGCAAAATATGTCTGGAAAATAAAGCTATTTTGAATTATTAAAATTAAGAGTCGAAACTAAAAACGTTTGTTGTTAACAGTATGCGTCTAGACCAGTTTTGGATTTCTTAAGAAAAAAAAAAAAAAGCGAAACGAATCCACTTTCGCATTTCAAAAACCGAAAAACATCATGCGTTCTTTCGTTTTCTTTTCATACTCACAAGCGTGTAAGAAGCCGTGTAGCTGAAACCAGAGACAAACTATGCTGAGACCACCAACTCGCAATCCTCTTGCCGCTGGCAACTTACATTTTTTTTCAAATTCGCCATTTTGGTTTCCTATCGGTGTTATGTCAATTGTTATGTCAATTTAGAATCAGTGTGACACGCAAAAAATATTAGATCAATGCTGCCAACCGCAGCCAACCATGATAGAGTTCGGGAATACCACATTTTCACTTTATTGAATGCAATTTTATTATTAGTTAAATATTTTAATTGAAGAACAAATGCTCAAATGTTTTCATTTTCGTACGACCGTTCTGCAATGATCATTTTTTATAAAACTTTTCACAGGTGGCGCTGAAGGCTGTATACCAAAAATGCTTGCAATACGACGTATATCGCCAGTGCTACCGCTCGTTCGAACACAGTAGTGCGGGTCAGTCCATTGCATGCTGACAGCCGAGCGACCCTCATGCGAAAGTCCACCTAATAGCAGTCAGACAAGACACAAGACCAAAATCAACCCCAATCTTCGATAAAAGCAAGAATCTTCATCGGATCCGGGGCCAACTTAAAGCCTTTTTCATATTTAAGAAGTTAAAGGTGCAAGTCTTAAATACCTTTTAATACCCTTCACAGTGCGCCATCACGCTCCGTATATCCCCAGCAACATTTAAACTATTTAATTGAACAGAACAAGTGCCGCGATATGCCACCAAAAGAGAAAGCCTCTCCTCTGCAGCTAATTTACTGTTCAGAATTCAATTTCGCCCCCATAAAGCCATTAAAATCTTTTTAAATGTTATTTATAAGGCATTTTTGCAGTAAACATGAATTCACACATCACTGGCCAACTGAAGCCAGCGTCACATTAATCATCGTTTTAAAAGAGCCTCCACCCAGCCATACCTACCCTTTGCAGAGTTACAGCCAAGAAGGGAATATTATTCGCCTCCACAACATCATTCAGCGCGGCAGTTTGCTTTTAGCACTCGACATCGCTTTAAGCCTCCACCGCGTGCGCCACTTGTGCTCGTATTTATTTTAACGGCATACATGCATATCCTTTCAGAAATCAATTGTCCGGCAAATGTGAAATTTCCATATCATTACTGGCTCTGTGGGTAGCCAAGCTGAAAAGTCGATCCACTCACTGTGTCATTACTGAGCGCAGATTGTCCCACTGGCCCAGTACCAGCAGTAGCCCACAACACTTATTCGGTGAATTTATACGATTCTGTGACCGAGACAGGCAGGATGTCGGCCTCAGTGCGGGTATATCGGATGGGGTCCGTTGCACATAGCCAATCTTTTGAAAGGCAAAATTTATGAAAGCGAGCCAATTTCAAACGAAGCGGATTTACTCATTTCAGGCGTGCGAATATGCGTTGTTATTTGAGTTTAAATTTTTTTAACGGCAGTACGGGCCACCAAATATAGGTACATATATGGGATAGTTTGCATGGATGGATGCGGGTGCAAAATATGAAGAATTGGGTTTGCATTCGGAAAGTGTGCTACACCGCGGAGCGATTTAATTACGTTAACTGCATGAAAACATGTTTATTTACACAGTGCCGGCAATAATATTTTTCACTGATATTTTTGGAAGGGCAGCTGAGTTTTGGGAAATATTGCCACAGCTTGGTAGGTTCGGTAACAAGGACGTTCATTAAATTTAATATTTCAGTTGTCTATGGGACGCATTTAGAGGGTACTTTAGGATGAATACCCAATTTAATGAGGAAACTTGCGTTGGGCGGCAGTTAACACTGAGAAAGGCATCAAAATCAGTGCGAAACCAGCAATTGCATTTGAAGTAAGAGTTAAACAGCGTTTCGTTGAACGAATAGTGATATTCCCATTGTGTCCTATGTCCTATATGTGAATCCTAGGCACAAATTTATTGCAAAAATGCTATTTTCCTGTGACAAACTCCATTGAGCCTCCACTTACATCCACTTTTACAATACCAATCACTGTCCTAGAAATTGATTCCCCACTCGATATACCGGCACTGAAATATGCATTTGATTCAGCGGAATTTCAATTAAAATCTATCATCGATTGACATCGGATTTATGATTTCACTGTGTAACCACAATCGGGACTAAAATATCGATGAGTGCAATCGACACAATTGAATTTAATTTGAAACAAAAATATGAAAAACATATTTCATGTCACACCGGACATGAGCGGGAGCACTGTCCCTGTTTGATGGTGATAGTCCATCATCTGCGCTGTAATAAGACATAAGTTGTCTACATGCAGATGATGAAGAAGAAAAATGTGAAAACCTTGCATTGACGTCAGTTTGGCTATACCAGTACCGCGCACTTGTTTGTGACGCTTATTATATTTGCTACTATACGTGGGGACTGACTCTGCCTTGTTTTACCTGCATCATGAATAATGAAAAAATAAAATAAACCCCACAGATAAACAAAGGAGAAGAAGATAAATCACTCATGTAAATTTAGCCACGGGATATATGTATATACCTGCATTTGACTTTTGTGGATGACAATGATGGCAAGGATAATGATGGTATATGGAAAGAGTTAAACAAGTTAGAAGGGGCTGTAATTTGTGCTAAATGACGTGGCACAATGATGTCGCTTCAATCTGTTTTCTTATAAAACTACGTCTGAATAGAAGATTAAAAATGTGGCAGTTATTTTGCACCGACGCCACCAAGCCCACGGTGAATATGAAACTTTTATATAAGATTATATACTAAAGTTGGCTCACACAATTGAGTTCAGCCAGTCATTTCGTCCATCGTTTGTGCACGAAGATAAAGTTCATTCTGCTTCGAAAAATTACATACATATACTCGTAGTTAATGCTGACAGTTGTTTCTTGATTGAGGTCCTTGATGTTTTTTTTTTTTTTTTTCAGAAGATAGTAGCTGAATTTGACACCTCGATAATCAGAATTAATCTTTGAAGGATCGGGAAAGATTTCTTCTCTCCAAAATCTATAAATTTAATAAAATTGCAAAGCTTTCCCTTTTTGTGGTTAAACTTTATTGCACCACGGTCAGGGCTGGAACAATCATATGTGCAAATGCACAGGGCGCCAAGTTCTGGGGGCGCATTGCTAGGAAAGAAAAATTAATTTTATCTTCTGAGAACAAATGCTGCCAAAGCTTGTTTAAATAAGTCCAAATTAACAACAACCATCACTCACACCGTGCTGAATGATTTCTTGTGCAATAACTCACATCACTTGCAATGTTGCAAATTCAAAAACAAATAATAAAATTATCCAAGGGACTCAATAAAAAAAATGCATTGAAAGTCTAGCTCCTGGATGATGTGAAAAAGAACTCTGCATGTGTGTAAATATGTAAATCTTGCACAGGGCGCTAGTTTGGCTGGAGCAGGTCCAGGTACTAACTGTACTTCAACCGTACATCAAAGCAATTGTTGCATTCTATGCATCTTGTATTTTTTATCACTGTATCAGTCTCTATTGAACTACCAATTACTACTCTCTTGTCTTTTCTATCGTTGCCGCTCCTTTTATTTAACAGCTGTTTTACTACATTTTTGTATGTGAATTTGAACAGGCATCACGTATATAAAGGAATCACAAAACTCGTATTGAGAACGGATTACTTCCAGAAAAAAGGAGTGGTGAAATAGTGATTTTCACAGATGGATCCATGATGGATGGCGGAGCGAGTGCCGCTATCTATTCAGCAGAGCTGGAAATAGCCCGACTCGTTAGCCTTGGGAAGCACACTTCCGTATACCAGGCTGAGATGATTGCATTGCTGCATGCGTTGGACTACTTGCTTGAGAGTCAGGTGGAGGGAAGAAATATCCTTATAGCACTGGACAATCAGGCGGTGATCAGATGCATGGGACAAACAAACATCACAACATCATTGGCACTGGAATGTGTACTCTAGCTCAATGAGTGTTCATCTAAAAATGAAGTAACACTGACTTGGGTACGAGGACACATAGGGATCGAAGGCAAGGAAAAGGCGGACTCCCTTGCAAAACAGGGGTCAACTGAAAAGTTGCTGGGACCAGGACAATTCCCTTCAATTGGCAAAGGAATGGTAGAACAGCTGATTCACAATTGGATCACGGCAGAACGCCTGAGAAGGTGGTCAACCGTGGAACAATGTAGATAGGCTAAAATGGCAATTAAGTGGCCGACCTGCTCCACTCAAAGAAGGGTTCTAAGCATGAGTCGAGGAACATTGAAATGGGTGGTGGCTTTGTTAACAGGACTTAAGGAAGATGGGCCTTAGTATAGTATAGTATAGTATATTTATTCGTATAGATTTATACAGTAAGATACAATATCTTCTTAGGTAGTATAAACTCAATTATTTAATTCATATGCGTTTATAAGCTACAACAAAAACAACAGTAAGAAAGCAAATTTGAAGAAAAGAGAGAAAAAAAAATATAATATTAAACTTCAGTATTTGAGAAAGAGAAAATAAATAAAAAATGATAATAATAATATTAATATAATAAGTTATGAGAATTAATGAAAAAATAAGAGAAAAAAAAAAAAAAAGAGAAATCATCACTACCTTAAAGTCTCCAAGTACTCCCTGAGCCTCCTTCCAAATAGCCTAGTGCAGTTTATCATCCTTAAATATCGGGGTAGAGAGTTCCACAGACGTATCGCATTTATGAAAAATTGACGCTCAGATATCAAAAACGTGTAACGTATTGGCACAAGATTTAAAGATCTAAGAGAATGCGAATGACATATCTTATTGTAAAGGTAAGGTGGTTGACGTGTCTGTAAGACATTGTTCAGCAAAGTTAACGTTCTAAGCTTGAAGAGATTATCAAGAGTAACGCGATATATTGATTTGGAAAATTGAGAAATATGGTCGTATTTTCTTAATCCAAAGATATACCTAGCTATACTATTATAAGCAACTTGAAGTTTACGCTTGTGCTCATAATCACAGTTGTAAAAAATTTCACATCCATAGAGCATGATAGGAATAAGTAATGTTTTGGCCAAGATAATGCGTGTTTTTAAGGGTGTAGTTTTATGGTTGGTCCATAGTAAACGGAGCCCACCATAAACCCTCCCAATCGTCAATCTGATATGGTAATTCCAAGAAAGCGTCTTTGTAAAGGTTATTCCTAGGTTTTTAGCGGATTCGACAAACTTAATTTGATTATTATTTAAGTATATTTTAGGGAAATCAGATGTATCAATGGACTTTCTCGAAATTACCAAACATTTAGATTTAAGTGGGTTAACGCAGAGTCCATTTTTCTGTGACCAACCATGAACATTGATTAAATCCTCATTAACTTCAACTGCTGCATTTTCAACCAAACCTAGAGGAAAGCTTTTTCAAATCTGAACATCATCAGCGTACATATCTACTTGACAGTTTTGCAGGCAAACAGGCAAATCATTTATATACATGGAAAACAGTAGTGGGCCCAGTATTGAACCCTGTGGAACCCCTCTGCTCAACATGAGAAACTCAGACACGGAACTATTTGCAACAACTGCCTGAGATCTGCAATTTAGATATGAACGGATTAACATCGCCGAAGAGGAAGAGAAATTGAATTGGTTAATCAGCTTGGAACAAAGAACATTATGATTCACCGTGTCAAACGCCTTAGAAAAGTCCAAGAGAACGAGAAAAGTAACATTGTCAGAATCAACAGCTTGCCTTATGTTTTCCACAACATTTATAAGAGTTGTAGTACAACTGTGTTTCGGACGGAAACCAGACTGATTAATGCATAACAAGTTGTTGTCATTTAAGTATTTTCTAATCTGGGCATTCATTATCATTTCCAAGATCTTGGAAAGAAATGGTAAAATGGCAATCGGTCTAAACTCATTTTGATTTTTGGGAATAGGTATAATCTTTGCTCGTTTCCAAGCAGAAGGAAACACATTCGACGATAAGATTGAATTTAAAAGATGCGTTATATACTTTAGTACATATGGAAGTATAGCTTTAACGAAGACTGGGTGAATTTCATCAATTCCAAACGAATTCGATTTTATACGAATGCAGCTTTCCAAGACGTCAGCTTCATCAATTGTTGAAAAACTAAAACATGGAAACGAAAACACGCTGTTCTCATATAATAAGGTCATTGTATCATCTGAGATTTCCGAACTTGGAAGAGATAAAAATTTCCTATTTAGTTCGTTGCAGTCAACGTTGTCATATGTACTATTTTTTTGTTTGCCAACACCAATGTCCCGTAGATTTTTCCAGAGTGTATGTCCGGCTTGAGAGGGATCCAATCGCGGGGCGAAATAGCGTCTTTTAGCTTCGCGTATCTCAATTGTTACCTTATTTCTCAATCTTTTAAATACATTGAACAACATGTTTAGACGAAAGCGCTTCCAACATTTATAAGCCTGGTCACGTTCGAAAATAAGTTTTTTAATATGGGTAGTGAACCATGGGATGTTTTTACTTGTGACATTCTTTGTATTCAAAGGAACGTGTGATTCAAATAAGGTTTTTACGTTTTCTTGTATAAAAGAGACTTGATCATTAACATCAGGCATTTCATAGATCCGGAACCATTCTACTCTTTGTAAATCATATTCCAACTGATTATAATTTATATGTTTAAAATCGCGAAAACTTATGGTTCTACTTAAAATCAATGGCTCACATTGAAATGTCATATGGATTAAATCATGACGCGAGAAAACAGGAACTGAGATTAGAGAGGATGATATCTGTAAACTATGCCTGGAGGAGTCTAAGACAGCGGCACATATACTCTGTCAATGGCCGGCGTTGGCTGGCAGAAGAATAAAGATCTTGGGACATCATTGGGCCGAGACCCAGTCGATGAAACAGGTCTCCCATAAACAGATGCTAGCGTTAACACTAGGAACTAAGCCCAAGGAAGAACTCTGAAGAAATCCAGACAGTCCCTCTGGGTAAGATTTATAGTGGTAGAGAGACGAAAAGAGACCCGACAATGGTGGTCTGATTCGAATATCTCTCAAAATCTACATATGTATATATACCGATGGGCGGCTTTAGTCTCCTTTTGGCCACTTTTTACACATCAAGGCCCCGGCGATGACTTTTCAAAAATTACATGCTTTCTGATCTTTTGACAACATTGGCGACTTTCGGGCCACTATTTTCATAAAAAAATACTCAAAATCGTTGAACAACACTAACTGCCCATAAAAAGGGATCCCATTTAGGGAAATTATTATCTTTGTCCATATAATTCTTCAGCGGAGTCTTCTTTTCCCTCGTTTTTCTGTTCGAACAAGGCATTCAGAAGAGTTTGAAGCTTGCTTGTGTCATTTTCGGTCGTTCACGGCATCTACAAGTTTTTTTCCTCTTGATCTATCAAAGTTCCAGTTTTTTCTAAACTAAATTTGGGGGATCATTGATTTTTTGAAGCTGTATTTTTGGAACGACATAGAGAACCCTGTGGGACATCGCTGATAAGGTCATGTCTTCCTTAAACCGAATATATTACAACTTTCCATATATCCACCTTATAACTAATTATGTCAAAGGAAATTTAATCTCTTCGTATCCACCCAATAAGCTCCATCGCATCCTCTGGATTCAATGAATTCCTGAAAGTGTACGAGTGAGGTAAATCATTTTTGAATCACTTCCAAGGGGCTGTGCGCGGCGGTTAACCCATGCCATACCTCATCGCTGCATTCCGTCGTCATCTGGTATGATATCGGGATACAGAAATATTTTCTCATTGCCTCACCAAAGGGACACGTAGTAACTACCAGCAAAATCCATTTTTTTTTCACCAGGCAAAAAATCCTCCATCTCCTGCTCACATAGATATCAATGGCAGTGGACTGCACATCAACTTCCGGTGAGGGATGGATTTTTTTTTTATAACATTTTGGACAGACAAAAAAATCCTGATATTATTTACTCCTTGTTTGCTGTGGATACCGATATCCAATGGCGAATACTTTCTGGTGTCAATCAGTGTCAACAGTTTATTTCGCAGGACAGTATCAAGTATTTGCTCGGCTGAATCATGTTCACAAGATGCACAGCAAACCGCATACTCACATATGAGAACGAGGACGTATCCTTTTTTAAGTGGAATCAATCGGTTGGCACTCACCCATCCACTGACGTGGGAATTGAACCAACTTCCTGACAAATACGGGGAGGAGAAAGTAAAATGTCCCTGCGGAGGACATTGACGGTTGGTTTTTTGAAAACTGTACCAAACTATCTGAAACTGAAACTTACAGTAATTGCAATATAGTTTATAATATTTTTTTAACAAGATTCATTTGGTTCCAACGCGAGGGAGAAGGTCCTGACGTCAAATAAAAGTGATTTGCTTTCAGTGGGTGCTGTGCGATTTGTTGTGTGGCATGAGTCGTCATAATAGACCACAGGTTGCGAAACGGTGTGTAGGGACTTCTCCGATTGGACTGTGAGTTGTCCAAAAGCGACGTTTTTCTACTACTCCACTTTTGTGGTTCTCCATTCTCCAATCGTTGGCGAGCGTAAGACTGCCACTTAACATTGAAAGAAGCTATCCTAGAATTACATCTAAGCCGCGAAATTCCCGAAATAGGTTAACGACTTCATTTCGTACCAATTCGTCACTTAAAAGTCCTAAATATATTCAATGGGAATGTCCTGAGATCTTTGGCGACATTCAAATCTGCTGTCATCCAAATTGCGCAACAAAAACCCCGCCCTCTATTTGATTGGAGCTTTTAGATATTTATTGAAGCCCTTAGACATCTGAACTCTGAACTAAAGACTCCTGCGGTGCACCTTTTCCCACCTGTATCCTTTTTCATTTTCATTTCATTTGTCTAGTACTTGAAAAGATAAGAAAATCTCTCTGCCCTTAGTCCTCGTCCATCATTCAGCAGTAGTTCCCCCAATGCCAATCGGTAAACTCCTTTCAAAAATATGCGAACAAAAACGAATTTCATTTCATAAACCATTCCATGGGACGGACTTTAAAAATTTAAGGAACTTGCCCTAGTAAATTCCTCGCAGATAGTAAATCAAATTTGCACCTCCCCGCCCTGCTTGTGGACAAACTTCTGTGGTCGTTAATGAAGTGGGATTGTTAGGGAAAACTTTCAAAATGAAAGGGAGAATAAATATTTCGTCCTCGCTAGCCGAAACAAAGGCGAACGATGCGAAAAGGTGTGACAAGTGTCTCTGATTTACGAGTGAAATGTGTACCCAACAAGCCACTAAACCGTTCCCGCAGGGGTTAGGTTGAATCGATTGTAGGTTGGGCTAGCCTCTCTCTCTCTCTCTCTCTCTATCTCACATCCAAATAATTTGCCTGATCCCGATGTGCAGATGGATTCGGTATGAATTTTCCAGTAATTTATAATGATTTCAAATTTCCGAAGGATTTGGTCCGTGTGACATTAATGGAGTGACAATCAGACGAAAGCTTCGTAAACAAAATAATTTGCGACGTGGTGCGCTTACTTGTAAATGGAATCTGTCGGATTTACTACTTTGTTTCCAAACTATTTAAACTCGCCTTGGACTAAGTTGAAATCCATAAACCATATATGGGGGACCAGCTTTTTAAATTGATGTCCCTTTCTATAAAAAAAAATGCAAATTTCCAATGCAAAAAGACTCACCGGCTATAGTGTCCCTTTGAGCCTGCCACTTAAATAAAACTCCAATTCACTTGTAATTTTATTGGCGGTGTTTTTTTTTTTTTTTGTATTCCCATTTCATTGGAATATATCCACGTATACGGGCCGCTTCCCGCATGCAATTTAAATCCCATAGCGCCAGCATTCAAAGTCCTTTATAACATAAAACATACAAGGGGAAAAAGTGGGTAATCCACAGGATACGTTTCTATATGGTTGTATGTTGTTTTTGTCATTTCATTCGGGTCATAGACTAAGCCGAGTGGTGGTTCTATCACGCTTAGTATTACTTACACTCTTATCAACTGTCATACAGGAAAAAAAAAAGAGGAAGCTTTCAAGGGATTTCAGGTGTTGGATTGTTTTTATATGAGGGGGAAATGCGAGTATGCATTACAGTTTGACAGTTTGTTGTAAAAATAAACACAATCAAAGCCGATTAAGTAGAGGGTGCTGTGCATCCCTTCGTGTGAGTGAAGGCTTATGGAAATTGTTATACAAAAATGTAAATACGAAAGAGGGGGACATAAATCATGCTGTATACTGACTGGGACATTTTTATTGGTTTTGTCGAATCGAACTCAAGTGGTAATCAAATTGTGAATGTTTTAGGGTGTGCTTTTTTTATGCACACCAAAGACGTTATGGTTGTTGAGAAAAAGGAAAAAAGTCTTTTATATAATACCTTGGAAAATCTGGCGCCCAAAAATTGTCAGTTAACGGTGGGATATTTGCATATACTGACAACATAACGTGCGTGTTTGTTACGGAAAATAGGCACATTCTCTGACAAAAAGTTTTTACAAATCAAAATAAGCGCACGTTTACCTACCTTAAATCATAAAATCAGCCTTTCATTTGTAACATATTTCATAAAAATCGGTTTCAACATAACTATCGGTACGACAAAGTGTGCTGCCTCTAAAAATTGTAAAATTCATTTATGAACAGTGACTCTTTCCCATGGTTCTGTGTTTCAGAATCTAGGGGAACACGCCATAGTTTGATCAAAGTACGTGCAGTCGTCCATGTCCTAAATTTTCGTTCCTAGTCAGTCAGTTAAGCTGTTACGAACTGCATCTACAAACCATTTTTTAAGAGGTACTGGGTCGCATGCAGTGTCAATGGTAGTCCCCTAATATATATCGGGCTTCTACAGGCTAAGCTTTCTCCATTGTCAATTAGACTCGACACAAAGCTTCTTCTTGAGTCGCTATGGGGTAGTTCTACTTTTTCTAACCTTTGGGCTCGAGGTTCTAAACTTCTATGATTCGTGCGGTCTTTGGCACTTTCTCGATGTAGGAGTCTGTACCTCGTTTGCAAAATTTGTACGATTACTGTGACAATATCGTCCGGTCTCGGTGAGATCTTGTCGACCTCCGTTTTTGGTTTTCCTCTCTTTGCAAGATCTCTGCTGATTGTCTTCAGCGTTGCCTATAGTTGAGTCCCTATATTGGAAAACTGATTTTGGTTTTGTTTTATCCACTTATAGAGATGTAATCTTTCAAGTTCTGGTGGTTCGTGAAGCTTTTCCAGTTTGTGCCCTGTAGGCCAATGGGATAATTACTTACTTAGGGGGTTCTACAAAGCAAGTTGAATAGAGGCCTCAACTGCGTAAAGACTCTCCAATCAGTCCAATCTTTAGCTAACGGCCTCCAGTTGGGCACTCCAAGTCAGTTGAGGTATATCATTTTACTTGTGCACGCCACCTAAAGTGGGGTATTCCTTTGCTGCGACTACTGAAGATATTACGGGCTGGAGCATTTATATTTATTCACTCTACATGACCTAGCCATCTTAGACGGCCTTTGTGCAATTTGTATACCAGTTCGAAGTGTATAGCTCGATGAGCTCGCTGTTTAATCCTCTCCTCCAAAGTCCGTCAACGTAAACGGGACCGACAATTTTACAAATAATCTGCTTTTCAAAGTAACAGAGTATAGCTTCATCGGCTTGAGACAAGGTCCAAGCTTCAGAGCCATAATGCTGGACTGAGATCTTCAGGGTCTGACTCAGAATTTCTTTAGCTATTTGCGGTTATGGATCTTCTACTTAAATATCCTCTGACTTCTGAGCCCAAAAAGACTGCGATTGGCAAGAGTTATTCTCCGTTATTGCCTATGGGGTACGGCGTATTCTTTTAGGGTAGTATCAGTCGTTGTTTTTTATTTTTCAGTCCTCAGTCAAAATACCCTTCCTCTAGTGGGTTAGGATTTCGAGCATAAGTCGGGGGGAAGCTGGGAGGATTTGGAGTCACTTTCAAGACTAGCACCAATATCAAATTTTATCTGGCGACCCACTTACGTTTTACGGAGATTGTAGCTTGTGCAATTCCTCTTCGTCTGTTCATTAAATGGTTGAGCTTTCTTTCGCAGCTGTGGGATGAAATCCAGCGATCTTGGGAAGCCACCAAATGTAAGACCGCCTTATAACAGAGCTCACTGGGATCGATGTTCTTCCAATTTTGTTCCCCTTTATGTTGATTGGTGTTTTAAGCTTCCGCATGGTTCTCGAAATTCGGCTAGAATAGCTTCCGTCGCTTCCTGATCCTTCTCTAGAATAGTCTTGCGGCTAAGAGGTTGACAACGTCTATCGATTTCTGTAAAATATCGTTTGTCCATCAGTTAAGAAGTTGGCTCCATTCTCTTTTTCTCCGCTTACCAGTCGACGATGTTTTCCAATCAGACTCCAAGTCCCCGAGCACAGCTTTGTTGTCGGACTCATGATCAAGCTAAACGTACCGGGATAGCTGGCAATCATGGACATTTCTAGTGCCCAGACTAAATTTTTCCAACTCACAATGACGAACATCCAAAACTGCATATTGTGACCTAAAAATTATGTATAAGAAGGCAACAGAATTAGTCAATTCGGTCCTAAGTCAGACGACGAGTAGTAATATCCTTAAAAGTGTTTAATGTTTTCCACATCAGCTCAGCCTCATGCAGGACCTCAAATATCAACGCTACCACAACACATCTTTACTATGTTGTGGATTATCAAACAGCAAACTACTTTCTGTGTATCCTTTTCCCTCAGGTCTCTCAATTTCTCTAATAAATGTGTTGTCCTCTTTACTTTCGGATCGATTACGACAATTTCTTTACAATAAAAATAAAAATAAATTGAAATCGATTTGGATCCGGGCATCGACATCAGCACCCATAAATAGAACACAAATACGAGTAGGACCCAAGGACACAAAAACAAAAACAAAAACAAGGCTAACCCCCTTCAGAGTGATTGCTCGCTTAGAGTAGTTACGATTACGACAAAATCTTACCTTAAACGAGATGAATTCACATAAATCCTTTTAATCCCATCAGCCTCTCTGGGTTCGCACATTGCCCTAGTCCGTGTGTCCGAAAATGAAATCAGTATCCAAATCACGTGCGCGAGCCAAATCACTGATAAAGTTTTACCCTGCCATTACGTATGTATGTACGATGGCCGGCTTGAGTTTTTTGGGTTCGGCGGGGTTGGGGTGGTGGGATAAGTCACCGGAAAATGTTACCCCATGTTTCATAAACGAAATCAATTCCAGTTTGTGTCGTTTTTTCTCTGCTCTCTCTCTCTTTTGGTTGGTCCTTTGGACATAAATTCCATAAAATAGCACACAGCTTGCGATTGATTTATACACAAGTGGTGGGACAGCCAGCAGTTGACCTTGACTTTTATTCGGGATAAAGGACATGTATGTGTGTGGTTGCGTGATCTTTTATTCAGATTAAATTGGACATAAACGGGCTTGTGCGGGCCTGTATACAAGTTTGGACGGAATTCCCGGAAAGTTTCAATTTGTTTGTTAGACAACGTCGTTCATTGAAACAAATCCTGGTATGGTTCTTCACAAAATGTACTGTAATCTGTTGTTCGATATGTTCGTAATGTTGTTGCTGATTGATGGAGAAGGTAGACGAGTATCCGTATATATAGGCAAAGCCCAGACGATAGATGGATTATGTTTCGATTACGACTGAAGCGTATAATTGGTTGGGACAGAGCATGGGATTCATGGTTGATTGCAAGTCCTTCTGGAGGGGAGTGGGTAATCATTTGCAAATTAACCGAATCTATATCGAAACTTAAATGGAATCTCTACTAATAGGATACAAACTGTCATCTAATTAACCTGAATCTGTGTGACAATAATCGATGGGGATTATTTGCATGGGCATGTCAAGAAGTGCTACGAGGTCCAGTTTATGTCGGCATGGATGTCGCAAGTGGGCGTTGATGAGTTGTGTTATTGTACATGCAATGGAGGATAAAAGTGTGCGACTCTTTAAAAGAAAAAAGTCTGTTTTTAGACTCAAAAACTGCATACCGCTTTTTTTTCTCAAAATACTGCGTTTATACAGCGAAAAATTTATAACTTTTAACAGCAGCAGACAGACAAAGACTGTAACTATGCGGTCATCTCTTCTCTACCTCTTCTTCTCTTCTCTCTGTATATAAAAGAGAGTTGCAAAAGCGTTGTGACTTTATAGCTCACGAACGGTCAAACCGAATTCGATAAAATGTTTAGGGTTTGTTTGCATGGTCGTGTAGTTGGTTTAACTTAAGTTTTAACGAAATTGGTTAACGCATTCGTAAGTTATGTCAACATCTGATTTTTTCCATATAAAAAAAAACTTAGGCGCCTATGAGCGTGTGCTGTATGTTTACTGTGTGCTGATGTCATACACACCTCAAATAAACGTTGCAGCGCATACATGCATGTTGTGTTAGGTTTTTTTTTCCATCGAACCAGCATTCTGAACGGATGAAATATTAATTAATTTGTTTATCGTTTAAACACAAACGTACGTGCACATTTTATTCGCGCTTAGAACTCTAGGCCCTGCTTATCACTTTCTTCGTTGGTTTAAATTTTATTTTAGATTTTCTAAGGCCGAATTGAGAAGCTTTCTCAGAGCTGCAGCTCTACCTGATGTTTGCCAGGCGTTTTCTGCCTTTTCGGCTGTGAAAAAAAAAAACTTTAAAATGTGATTTTTGTTATTTTTTTGCGGTGGCTGAGCTTGAAAGCCCTCGCGAAGTAGTCCAAGTCAAACGACCTAACCAATGCGCCCAGAAAACTAAATCACAACGATACAAGTCGAAAACTATAACATCTCTCATTGGCATTTGTCTACAAGTGACCATAGGACCTGTATGAAACTTGTCCGCTTGTATTGCGTGGAAAGCAACTTTTCCTACAAATACTTGTCGAGTTGAGTTACTTAAAACAAATATCAGCCACCATTTGTATCTCCGCATATCTCATCTGCAAGTAGTCCATTAGTTGGCCCCATCTCTGGATCGAATTGCGTTTCCGGTTACTTGTACCCCAAGCCACTTCATGCGCCTACATCAATCCAGCTCTACTTGACATTTGTTACAATGAAGCACAGCCCCTCCTGTACGTCTACATACTCCATATCAATATTCCCAACATCATTGATATCCAAACAGAGAGAAAGCGAGACAGTGATAGCAAGACCGTATCACCAAAAGGTAACGAAAATAAATGAAGCCATCACAGTAACAGTCGCAGTTTCAAAACTTCCGGTAACCCTTACGACGAGCACAATGCGAAACATTTTGCAACCCCCAACGGTGCTATCGGAAGTATAACAAAGAACATTCGAAATGAGATACCGGAGGGTTGGGCAAGAGGTAGAAAACCATTCTTAACAAATCACCAGGATTGATGCCACTGACAGGTGAGTAATGGGACTTGGCCTGGCTTATTATGTGTGTCTTCAAAACAAACTCTAGTATGTAGTCGTACACGGGGTCGACAGGAGAAAACCCTTTTCCATTTCGGGGCCAGTCACAGTCGTATAACAAGCATTATTACCTGACTAGCAGCAGCTCACCCTTACAGTGAATAAATTGAATTCCAGCTACGGATAGTAAATCAATTTGATTGAAAGTTTCAGTCCGACTACATGTCACGCAAAGCCGGAACGCAGCGAGGGAGTTGTGAATTTTTCAAATTCTTAAATCAGGACATTGAGACAGCGTAAATCTCTTTTGCAGGGAAAAAGGAGGACACAACTAGAAATTCACCTGGGAAATCCTGTAGGGGAGGGTATTTTTTTTTTTTAAACAGAATGGATACCGTGAAGGTAATTTTTCATTTCAACTTAGCCTATGAGTTGGCCTTTCTTTTTCCTGTGAATGGGTAATAATGGACGTGTTGAATGGAGTTGTTTGGGCTAAACAAATCCATGTGTGGGTGAGGAAATTAGGAGAAAACTCTTTAAGCTAGATCGCTCTTCAATTTGTGTGGTCAACGTGGTTGTTATCTACTACCGCCAAACTAGACAATAGATCTATAGAAATCTACCCGAATCCTTAAACCTGCCTGCAAGTTCACTCTTAAAACCGAAGTACAGCCAAGACCAATTCAAATTTAAAGCCGCATTTTTATGCACATTTCACCAACTGACGGTGTGAGTGCATTCCCGATGCCAGTAGTCTAAACAAATTTCAACAAACTATCTGTCTGTGATAAAAGTGATTAATGACGGGACCCGCTTTGTCCCAAACCACTTGGGAGCTATTCAACCAAATCACCAACGAAAATCCACCCCCCGAACCACTAAAGCTTGGCAAACAAATTCACCAGTCCTAGTCCCTATCTGTCTAGCCGATAATAGCTTTTTTTCACACTGACAGGATCTGCCATTATGTGAATTCGATGGTGCATTTCCATATTGACATGGCTGCGAAACAAAAATTAAACTCGCGGCCACGTCAACAGACCGCATTCAATTCAATTTGTCTGCTATAGCAGGCGGCCAAGTGCTTTTGTTTATTGAACGGAAATCATTTGCAAATTCAACATACTCTCTCTCTCTCTGAACTGTATAGTTTATGTCCTTTTGATATTGAACTGTGTTTAGGAGGACTGGCGTTTCAGTCGCAGTGATTGAAATGCAATGTGACCACATCGGTGACAGAGTTACAATGGCCCAGACGTTAAACTAATCAATCACTGTCCTCCACTAATACTGTTTTTTCGGGGTAAGTATCCTTTTTCTATATAACTAGGTATATATGTGCAGTTTTTGTGTTCTGAAATCCACCCCCTGGGTAGTGGATGATACTGCATTTTCATTTATTAAGCAATCACTGCAGATTGACAGTTTATTTTATGGACAACACGCAGTTGGGAGAATTTGTGGCAACATTTGTTTTTGGACATTTTTGGTATGTAAATAAAGTGGTTATTGAGAGAGTGGGAGGGAGAGAGTGTTTCTTGGTAGCGACCCTCCGGCCTATCGCTCATTAGTCTTAATAACTACCCACTGGAACACAGAGCCATCATTTACTGACTTTGGTGAAGCTGCAGTGGCCCTCAAATAATACGCCTCAACAGTTAGTGGTGTCGTGGTGTCTATACTCAGAAAATAAAATATTGTTAAACGAAGAATTTTGAGATTTTGAAAAAAATTGCATGCTTATATTAAGACAAAGATATTGGGTCGCAAAATTCTGTCCGTCTCTCTGTGTGTCTGTCCGTCTGTGCCGAGGTCTTCAGCCTAAACGTCTGTCCGGATTTCGTTCAAACTTCGTTTTTTTTGCACGGTAACCTCAATATCAATGGTACTTCTCTTATAAAAATTTGTATACCAGTTTGATTTGTTCGAAAACGGCTCTAACGGTGCAACCAAAATTGATATAATAACCCTAAGTAGCTGAGGGTAAAATGACTGCATACTCAGTTTTAAGCTAAAAAAATATATTAACGGTACTTTTTCAATTTGAACATATCTCGAGAATAATATATTTTTATATTTTTTCATTTTAAATTCATTTTTATTCGTATCTTTAATTAATAAAAAAACATTTCTAAGGTAGTATGGTCATTTCTATCAGTTTTTTCTCTGTATTAACGTTCAATGGATTTTTGAAAAAAGTGTGTTTTTTTTTTAATTAAGTTTTGATAATGATTTTGACTAAATGCAAACTTAGAGTAAAATTAATATTCTCAAAATGAGTGTGTACTTAATTTTCAATTTGAATCACCGAAAACGCTTATTTTGAAAACTGCTCATATCTCGAAAACCCCATTTTTGACTTCGATAAAACTTTTAAAACCAAACAATGGTTTCTAATAAAATAAGAATTAATTAAAGAGTTAGTTTCGTTCGACCCAGTCGTGCATCGTTTTCTTACATCATTTCCAACAGTTTCATTATTAAATCAAAAAATTTGATATTTGGAGTGTACTGCCTACAGTTGCGAGAACTGATTCTTAGGGAGCTTCCACACCAGATGGAACAAAACGCCTTATTTTGTTTTCTTGCTTTGTTTTGCCTTATTCAGTGTGGGCGCGCGTATTTAAATGTGTGTAATTAAATTTCAGAAACAGAAAGAAAAACCGTTTTGTTTGTCTAAGGCGCTTTGTTCCATCCGGTGTGGAAGCAGCCTAACACATTGTGATTGTTTCTTTTTGAACCCCATAACTTTTTTTAAATGTGTACCCGACCGGTTGCCACTTGAAGTCTAAATGTCTTTCGAAGCCACTTATGATGATCTTTGCTTTGGCAGCCGCTAACATTCACCCCCCTTTTATATTCGAGATATCCGTTCCGATACAACTTTCGGAAAAATTCCCCGATGACATATAGGGCACCATATCGCATTGCGTGGAACCGCGTTAACACTAATTTTTGACAGCTAAACGGTACATTTTTTTCCGAATTTTTATGTGAAACGAACGCGTTTATATGGTTCATTTATTTTGTTCTGAAACGGATACTTCGAACACAATAGTGCTACACATCTTACCCGTGAGTGCCATATTTTTGTTCGCTTTCTAGCTGCACCCATAAAGCTTTACGGACGCCCGAAAAATTTGTGGCTTCAGTATGTTCTTCTCTATTGTCATCGTCATCTAAGAAAGGACGTGACTAACTTCCTTTCGTATGAAAACTCGCCCAATTTTTTTTTGCATCAAAACGTATCTTCGGATCCATTGTCCGAACTTCGGATACCTGTGTTCCAAATTTTACAACCTTAGCTCCCATGAGTTTAAAAAAATGTCAATTTTTTTATACAGGCCGTGGCACGCCCCCTTTTTTTCAGTGCTGTCTACGTTTTTCCAAAGTGGTTCGGGAATCGTTTAAAATTGTTCAACCTCAGATTTCTTACGGTGTCGAGAAATAGCATTTGTCTCTTTTTTTTATATGGAAGATGCCACGCCCCTTTGGCCATTACAGTTCAAAATTTGTAAAATGCAACAGGCAAAGGCAACATTCGTTCGAATTTTTCGAAGGTCGAGGCTTAAGATTTGTCAAGATGTAGCGGTTGAAACAACTTTCGTTTTAAAAGAAGTGCCACGCCCCTTTGTCCAATTCGGAACACACTACGTCTATGACCCTCCCAAGGTCTCAACTCTCAGACTATTAAAGTACAATTGCTTCAGAGGTTTAGTTTTGCAGTGGTAGCAGACAGCCAGAGTTACTTTCGCATTTTTTGATAGAGATACTTTTTTTGTTTTTTTTTTTTTTTTTTTCTGTCGGAGGTTGTTACTATCCGATGGAGCACTCAGACACAACTACTGGTCCATTGTACTGCCAAACAGACACCTTACATTTATGTACTTAGTTTTCCCGTCTTTCGAAGAAAGATGAGAAGGAGCTTCAGTGATGAAGAGCTTAGATGTTCGGCACTCACTACGTCAGCCCCAAAGATCCGCCACCTGATGCGAGCAAAGGCAGGACAGCTACAGAGGAAGTGCTCCGCTGTATCGTCATCCTCTCCACAGGCAGGACAGATGGTGGAGATGCTAAAGCCCAAAACATTTAAGTGTTTGGCAAAAGCTTGGTGGCCCGAAAGGACGCCCACAAGCAGTCTACAGTCGCTTCTTCTGAGAGACAGAAGGAAGGCCGCCGACCTTTTGCAGATGTCCGGACGCAGTCGTTTGGTCTGCCCACACCCAGCACAGCCACGCCACCGACACTCGTGTTCGCGAGAAACCCAAGTATCAATGAATCTCTTAACCACCGATGAAGGCAGACCCAACGCAGGTTCAGGTCCTAAGAATTCTTCCTCTGAACCCAGCCTGGCAAGCTCATCAGCTATCTCATTTCCAAGGATACCAGTGTGACCTGGGACCCAAACAAGATACACTGTATTTAGCCTTCCGACCAAGTTCAGAGAAAGCTTGAGTTCGAGCACTAATTTAGACGAGGTAAGAGGGTTAAGCAGCGCTTTTAATGCAGCTTGGCTGTCGCTGCAAACGCATATACTCCTAGCCCTCCACCTGTTTGTCACAATATAGCGCTTAGCCATAAGGATAGGGAATATCTCCGCTTGGAAGACAGACGCATGGTTTCCTAAGGGGTAGTGAAGTCTAATGTTCTCGCTTTCCACGAAGACTCCGGAACCAGACCAGATAGAGATACTTACTTGAAGCCTAAATCTGAAAAATCTCTCCCAGATATATTTTTCAAAAATCAAAACACTTGCAATGTTCGATATGCGCAAATATATGTTCCATTTGTTTTATTTTATTTTAATACTTTCTCTGGTGTTTTATATATAGTTTTTTTTTTCTGTTTGTAATGTATAATACAATAGTTGTCTGTGTGTTTTGTATTTTGTTTTTTTAATGCTATTACTACAGCTAAAAGATAAATGTGGAGTTGGTTTTCTTCTATAATATTTGCTTAAATTTTCTCAGTAAAACATTATTTTTTTTTAAATATTTTCTGTACTCGTTTTTTATACAATCACAATGTTTTTTTTTTTTTGTTTTTTTGTCATTAAATTCTGAAATGTATTCGATTTCTTTATCCTTTGTTTGTAATATTCAACTGAGTGTATTGTGTTTTGAAATAACACTTAATTTTTAGTTGTTAAATATATATTTTTTTTAGATCTTAAATTTCTAAACTCTATAGAGACGAGAACAACGCTTTTTTTATACAAGAAATTATTCTTAGATGCCGGGACTTGGATGTCCGTTTCGATTTGGGAAAAAAATATTTTTATTATTGAGAGAGTTTAATTTTAAATATATATTTGGTTGTAATTTACAATAATTATTTTTAAAAATTTTACTGTTTTTTTTTTTTTTATTTATTTGTGCATTAAGGACGCACGACTAAAATTTAAGTTTCAATTTCTTTTTCTTTTTTTCTGGAATTTGTTTAGTTTTATTTTGTTTTGTATATTTTTAGAGCAAAAGTTGAATGGTGGGTGTTTTTTAAATGAGAAGGGCTATTAGTTGCAATATGAATGAATGTGCGGCAGATCCGGGAATGAAGTGGCGGAGCAAAGTGTTAAATGGTATAAGGATATATCGATTTGAGGGTTCATTCACTTATATGTCGTTCGACAAATTTGCTAAGCTAACAATTGGTGGTGTGTTTAAATGGTGAATGAGAATTGCTTTCGAATGTATTGATGGTTATTCATAGTTGGTGGTATGGAATTTTCTATTGAGTTGGTGAATTTCTGTCACACTTACTGACATTTCCCACTAGAGGGTCTATAAAATTTCAATAAATTTTACACTAAATTACTAAATTTGTAAAGTTCATTATTGTTTATTTTTAACTTCTTTCAGATGCGCTCTCAGGGGCAGTAACCAAAGTTTTAATAAATGTAGATTGCTGGCTGCTCCTTTTCGCTATTTTTTTTTAAAGACTGATTGATGCTTAACGTCCTTCAGTTTGAAGGGTGAAATCTGTCCAGTGTCCACATTATTGCTGTTCACTTAAAGACGTATATTTTAATGGGCACCACCTAGGCGTGGGTCCTTATGGACTGTAAGTTGAATTTTAGCCGGATTCCTAAAGCAGGCCATTGATTATAGACAATAAATAGAAAATAGCTCTAAGACCCATAACCCACTAACTGTATCTGTAATGCACCAATCTAGGGGAACTTTGTATTCCACACAAGATTCAAATCGATTAAAGCGACCAAACCCTTTTTTCAAGAATCAATTCATCGTGGTTGCCAGGGGCCTATACCAAAAGAGAACTCCACAAGTTAACAAGTCTGACAAGTTCGTGTTGAATCTATTTACAAGTGATGGTAAGCTCAGCATTTAACTTTTTACTTTGTTTTAAAGAATTGTACCACACTTGTTGGAATTCACTTGTACAACAAGCATTTGTTGTACTTTGTTGTAGGACGCAGAATGCGTTGATTTTAATAATGCGAAGAATCATGCCCAAGATCGCAGAGGACGGATGAAAGCAGTGTCTCATAAGGTAAAAAAGAGTCCACCTTCTGCCGCTAGGTACAAATATTATCCGAGCCTTCCGCCGCATCAAAGTAGCATTAATTCGCCATTTTCTAAAATCATGTCCGAATTCTATTGTGTTCCAGTCTTTGGGTGTACGTTTCTTTGCTTATGTTCCGCGAACAAAAAAGCGAACACTGCTTGCGAAGATTTGACATTTGTACTGAAGTGCTGCCAGCTTTTATAAGAGGAAAAATTTGAAAAACTGAAAAACTTTAGGGCCTAAAACACAGAAACTCAAAATTGAAAAATGCGCAATTTTTTGTAATTCAGAGACTTCAGTAAGTTGCAGAAAGAGTTGGATTTGCAGTTAACTGTATAGAAAGCTTTAGTTGTACAAAAAGAGTACGTTCGCAATCGAAGTTTTCATTTTTTTTAAATAAATTTTTATAAATACCAAAGGAGCATAAAAATTGCCAAACTTAAAAGTAAATATACTAAATTAGGATAATTCCCAAATAACAATTTTAAGGCCAGTGAAAAGTTCAAGTATCCAAATCGTAGAAAAATAGCTCATGCTGGTAACACTCCACAACTCAAACTCTCCACAAATAATTTTCCGCTGGCTTTTCACAGACGTTTCGCTGTCCGTTTGAAAACCACCGGACAATTTTGTTCCGGAAGAGATGCGTACTAGGCTTTACTCCCTGTTACAGAAATAAGTTACAATTGCAAAGAGAAATTCAATTGTGCATTGTCATAAGGAACCCAGTTTAAACTGCTTTACTCGATGATTACAGTACCATAAGAAGTTATTCAATTTTAATAATTCACCTGCACTTTAAAATAAATAAAATAAATAAATAGTTGCCAAAACAGGTCCAATGGGACCCTACACCTAACTTCTCACAACCATTCGTCCAAACGGCTAATTGATGCTCTTTCATGGCAGTTATGCCCTCGGATGTTTGTCACACGTTCGCGAGAAGGGGTGCAGTGGAAAACAACCTGGAACACACTAACCACTTTTAACACGTGTTAAAAATACATGTGTCTTCAACTGCGCATCTGAAAGAGATTTCTGCTGAAGGAAACTACAAAATCGAACATCATCAATCGAACATTGACGCCCGCATTTTTCAAATTCACAAATCCACAAATCTGTTGAGTATATTAACGTCCTTCCGAATTTCAAAATACCCACAAAAAATACTGCACAAAAGAGCTGTTCATTTCTGTAAACAAGGAATTCGTGACCTGATGTGAAAATATTTTCCCAAGCTATCCCATCGGCACAAATCGGCGCTAAAAAATACTTTTCCAACAACCCGTTCCTTCCCTGCGCCACTATATCGTCGGTGTCAACTATGCCACGCCATGACCATTCACCTGTTCACGACACATCCTTCCATACCTTATAACAACCCTAATCCATTTGCAACGAGATTTTTATTATACCCCCGTAAAACGTTCAACTATTTCTAACGTATCCTCTCCTTTCGCATTTCTCAAGAGTCAAGGTGTACAAGAGTAGTTTGAGCAAAATTCTGTGAGAACATGATGTCTGTGTGAGTGAGTGAAACTGAGTCTGTGAGAGTAGTATGCGTGAGAAGTTGTAAATGTCTATTCGTTTATCTAGATATCACCCTGCATATGCAATTTTACATGAAGTACAAAACTAAAAATCTCAAATTCTCATCAACGAACAATCTTATCCCTTAAGTAACCCATCTCGGTCGTCTCCCTTCTGCATTGGCATGCCATCGTCAGTTCACTTAAATAAATCACCGTCTACTGTACACCGGTTGTAATCGTTCCGCCTTCAGTGCCAATTTACGCGCACTGTCAACCCAATGCCGTGGCATTGGCCTCTTCGGTGGCACTCTGTCGATACCTTAGAAGCTACACATCCTCGTAGCTGCGACACTGTGACACAGGTCCAGACCAATTGCCATCGGGCAGGCATTTGGGACGCTCCTGCGGCCCCGACGGGCTGTACTCGACAAAACCTGGCCGACACTGAACGCTGAGAAAGTCACCCGAATCGTAATTGAATTTGAGCGGCGCTATTAGACCGTTTGGTGGATCACCCGGATAGGGGCATTGGGATTTGCCTGCAAAGAGGAATTTATGCGCCTCTGAGTATCTCTGCGTCGGATAGTGGATTTCAAATGATGGCCCTCGGTACTTACAGAATGGTGGTGGATGCGACCAGAATCCCGTCTCGGTGCAGACGATGCTCGCCTCGCCCACCAGCAGGTGGCCTTCGTTGCAGCTGAATGTCACCAAAGCACCGACAGCGTAGCGGCGATGACTGCTCGAGCCACTGGTTCCACCAATGCGACCGTTAAGTGGCACTAGCGGTGTCGGACACTGTATAGCTGTGCAAGGGAAAGAGATAGAGAGAGAGGGGAAGAAAGGAAAATCAAATTACAAGTTCCAGCAAACGGCGAGTCATATATTTATATATACATACCTCTACATCGGGGTACGGGTCCACTCCAGACACCACTCGGTTCGCACTCGAGGCCAGGTGGTCCATTCAGCTTGAAGCCCCACTGACACTTGAACACCGCCCGACCCCACGCCGATGTATTCAACTCGACCAGACTGAGATGTGAGTCCTCGAGAAGCAGCCGTGGACACTGTACCGCCTGGCAGCTGGGTGGCGGTGTGGACCAATTACCCGACGCCAGACAGGTTGAGTTCACTGTCCCCTCGACGCGGTAGCCTTGCGGGCACCTATACAGTGCTCGTTGACCCAACTTATTGCCCTCCAGGCGGAGTGACAACGGTGCAGCTGGTTCCGGCAGCTGTGGACAGGTAGATGTTGCCACAGTAATTGGAATGCTGTTAGTTAGGCCGCGCGGCGAAGTGCACGTGAATGTGCCCGAATCGGAGGTCTTGATATCCTTGATGGTGAGCCGGTATTTGGTGGACTTCTCCTCGTGCACCGTTGACCAACCTGTCGATGGGGTAGAGAAAGAAACAAGCACGACGAACATTTAATTAAGATGAAGTGATTGAACCACATCGCCGCCGACGACAGACGTACCTGTGTTGTATTGCTGGTACCAGCCGGTCCATGTCCATTCGGGGGTACCGCGCGCCCTCGGATACATACAATCCATGTGAATGGTGCTGCTCGGCAGAACAGCCAGCGTGCCAGACGGCTCGAAGGCACCAGAGCCCGAACCGATTTTTATTCGAATCGATGGCGCACTATCGTCGGAGAAGTTCGTTAGTAGGGTGGTGGGGACGCAGGATGGCATACGCGGCGCCCAGAGACCATTGGAGCAAAGGACGCGTGACTCGCCGAGCAATTTATAGAGGCCGAGATCTTTGCAGCGTGCTTGCAGCGAATGGCCGTGGGGTAAATCCCAGCCAACGTTCTGTTTGGGTGGAAGGATGTCAAAATGGGGGGATGAGAGTTTTACGTACAATCCGACTTTCGGCGGAAGCAAGTGTTTTTCTATATAAATTTTCTCGTGAAGTTGTGTGCTGTTGTTTATGTGTGGTGGCGAGGGGGTCGGTCTTATGGCTTAGTGATTGAAAATCTACCATCGAATGCGATGAGTTTTTTTTTTTTCTATTTTCTTACTGTACATGTTTGGCTTAGCGAATGACGGTTGCATGTTGGATTAACGAGGATGCAGATGGATTCTGGTTTATCGATTTGATATGGGCGCTCAATTAGGGCTGAATGGAAAGACGAGTCAGAATAAAGTGCACGACTGGGTCGAACGTTCTTGCTCCTTAGTATGCCATTTCTATTTCAATATTAGTTACGTCTCGCGAAAGGCATTTGTATGCACGGCCAAAAATGCGGGCATCTATTCGAGAATGGCCGATTTTTGACCGATCGATACAAAGCTCTGAAATCAACTGACCTGGAAATTTATCTTATTTATTTATGAATATGGAGTAATGGAGAATTTTTTTTTTTTTTTTTTGTGTGCCAGTTAAGGTGCGGTTGCCACCTTAATCTAAAGCGAAATGGGAAAATTCGAATGACAATGCTCAAAAGTGAGTTTGAGTTTGAGTTTGAATTTGAGTTACTTATGCTATGGTGAACTACTCACGTTCTGTTCAGCGCCACAGTGTATGAAAAGGGAGAAAAGTACATTATTAGTCAAGTTTTATGGATACAGTTTTTCAATGAGATGCATCTATGCCAGATGTGTGGTTGAATGTGCATGTTGAATATTTCATGAGCAAAATATGCGTCGTATATCTTTCAGGAACTTACTCTCTGAATTGACTTTTTGAACTGACTTTGAACAGACCCTTTTCTAAGTTTGTGATTTTTAAGGCCACCATTCTATACGGAACCATATTTTATATATGAAATACCTGATTTACTCTAGAACCCTCTGTATTTCAACAATTGTAGCAATTTTAAAAATGGCCAGGGAAGGAGTAGGAAGAGGAAAGTGCGTCACACTGAGACAGGTTGACGCCTTACTCAAAAAACAACGACTATTGGCCTTTCCCAGAGACGATATCATCAAAAGATTTGATTTCCAAAAGAAGTTTGTTGCTAAGATCAGCGATAAGAAGAACTGGAGCAGCGAATCCACAATCCACAGACTGAGCAGTCACACAAAAAGGTGTATACAGATGGGTCGAGAACTGATGAGGGAATTAGAGCGGGAGTATTTGAGCGTGGAACCAAATATTCTGAACCAATGGGCAAAAGTACCAGCATCTTCCAGGCTGAAATCTATGCCATAGACAGATGTGTCCAAATCAACCTCGACAGATACAAAGTCAACGTATAATGTCAGATAGCCAGGCTGCTATTATGGCACTTAATTTCCACATCACTACATCCAAACTTGTATGGGAATGCCTACAAAATCTTAATGAACTGGGTAGGAGAAACAAAATAACTCTCTGCTGGGTGCCTGGCCACGTAGGAATAGAGGGTAATGAAAAAGCCGACTCCCTAGCCAGAAAGGGAGCATCAGAAACTTTCATAGGTCCTGAAACATTCTGCGGAATAGGGGATCACACCCTCAAAGAAGAATTTAGGAAACTAGAGAAAGAAAACAGAGCAAGAACCTGGCATAACACTCAGGGCATGAGGCAGGCCAAGAAACTTCTGGGGCAATACAACCGGAAAAGATTCCAAGCTTGCATCGGCATGAGCAAAAACAACTTTACCATTTCCTATTCGCCTATTTATATATAAAATTAAGAAGTAAAATTAATTAACAATCTTAATGCAAATAAATTACAGCACTATTTGCACTGTCTTTTGATTGACGTGTTATTTTTTAGTTATAAAAATGTCCCCCAAAAGTAAAAGCAATGCAATTTTATATGGGTATAATTCTTAAAAATCTTGGAAAGGTTGACTATGTTAAACGGATCCACCAAAGTACTATGAAAAGCAGTAGAAAACTGAAAGTCCTATAGAACAACTCATACCGTCGAGAGCTTACCCGTCAAAAAGTGGGCTCACTTTGAAAATTACTGAAGTACCTGTCAAGTAATTTTTACTTCTTTTCTAACGAGCGAAGTTTGAAAACAATAACTAACAGTTAACGAGTTACAGGTTAATAGTTCTACGATTAAGAAGAACGCATCGATACATCAAGGCACAGCCTTTTGTAGGTATGTAATTGTTGAAGTTCGTTCTTAGACTTCATAAATTTGAAATATGTTCCAATTAGTTAAACAGGTTTGTTTTAATTTTGGTGAAGAACTTACTCGGAAGTTACATATCTACGAGTACGCGCAGGTTCTTTTAGAAATGTTGGAGCTTGCGAAACTTGTTGCAAAAATAGTTGGAAGAAGTGCGAAGCTTCTTCGAAACCTAAAAACCCATTTTAAGTACAGTACCAGCTCTTAATAACATTGGAAATCGTATTCCGACATACGGACAGGTTTTTGAATTAGAATTATCTACTCGCTGAACTACGGAAATGTGGGCTTGGATTTCTTGGAACTGCAAGAAAGTGCATTATTTAAAACGATTCATTTTGAAGTCAAAAAGCAACCTAGTAAAAGGTATTTTTAAAATTTACTAAAATAAGTTTTAGGTCTGAAACTAATCAAAAGAAACTTCTTGAACCGAGTTAACTATATTTTTGGGAGAATCTGGTTATTCGTATAATGAGGCTCAATTCAATAGAAATTTTCGTATCACGCCGCCAGTTCAAATGATGGAATCATCCCAAGTTTGAGAAGGCATTTAAAAAAGTCAGTCTAGCTTGCAGTTGACGGTTCCGAATCCAACTTCGATAGAAAAAGCGTTTTCTTTGATAGCTATAGAAGTTATAGAAGTTTTATTTTGAATATTGTCGGTCGGAATAGTTCTTGAAGCAAAGAGCGTTATTCAGCATAAAAAAGTAGTATTTACGAGGAAGTCCGATTGACTGAAAACTAAGATGCAAACTCTTAGAAATACTCATTTCTGAGTCCTGTTTAATCACAAAAGTCATTACTATCACATTTTGCCACATAATGGAGACCGGTGTTAAACATTAGTTTCCAGCCTATTCACCGCACTCCAAGGAAGACCTCGTTCATACACTTTGTGCACCGACTTGTAAATAGTTTTGCAGCAACAATTTCAAAAAAACGCGTACCCTAGTAATATGCAACTTATTTGATATTTTGTGTTTGTAAATCACCAACTCCGTGGTATTGTAATTTTTATCATTTTTGACAAAATTTATTTATTTATGAAAATACATTCATCCTCTCTACAAAGCTGCACCTTTTACGTAAGAAGCCCATAACTCATAAAATTCAGGTTTGAAGTACCTAAATAAATAAATAGTTGGCTCAATAGATCCGTAAGGACCCCAGGCCTAGATTCTCACAACCATTCGCTTTTTTGTGTTTTCCATTTTTGGAACGAATGCAAGGCATCTAAAATCGTATACCGCGTCCAAACGCCTAATGGAGAAGCTCTTTCAAGATAGTTATACTCTCGGATGTTTGTCAGGTGTTCGCGGGAGGTGGCGCAGTGGAAAAAATCCCTAAATTGGCATTCGTTTGAAGCAACGACAAAAAAAAATGTGGCCTGCTAGAGTTTCAGTAGAGTTGTAGTAGTATAATGATTTGTCAAAAAAATACTAAACACGAATGTCTTAAAAAAGCCCAACAAAAATTACCACATGCTCAATGTAATGCCGATTGGGACAAAAACATCCTCCGGAAGGAACCATCATACGGAAAGGGATATCTGACCTACATTGAAAAGTTATGTGATTTTCATCAAAAGCAAGATTTTTCTAATTTTTTGTAAAATACACTTGGGAAAAGGGACCCCTCTGACATAGCCCAAGATGCTTACAAAATCTGTTACAATAAATTACTATCAGCAAATGTTGTATGAGTGCATTGTAAATAAGAAAATCACATAAGTAACCCCAATTTTGGAAAATATTAAACAGTTTGTTGAATTCTCAAGATTTCTCTTCCCAATTCCATCCCCCAGTCCATTGCTCAACCTAATGATTTATCATAACCCAATGCGGCCTCTTGGGATTTCCGCGAAAATAAATGAGCTCATCAATATCACTTAGCAAGGCCTGAAATATAATTCCATTCAGAAATGATGTTCCATAACGACACCCGAAACGTAATCAATTATTCAATTAGAAAGGAAAGAGCTTCGCCACGGCAGGACAACCTGCTCTGTCAAATATCAAATTATCTGAAAAGGACCTCTTCCCCCTCCTGCCACCCCACGAGGGTATGTCCCTAATTTCGCAACTCGCCCGGATTTCACAATTGCTAAGACACTTGAAAATATTCTCCGTTCTCAGATTTCGACAATTTGATCCAACCATGTCGCCGGAGCGATTAAATTAATTTTTCAAGATAACGAAGTGACCAAACAACCGACAAGGATAATGACAGTCTTCATTTCTTTCTTTTGTCGAAAATCTCCCCATCCAAGAGACTGAAGCAATTTCACCTTATTTTCTCAATTTCTTTTCTGTTGAAAGGCATCCTCGTTTATGAAACCCCAATTTGTTATGCTCATCCTGTCAAAAAGATGCTCTTTGTTTCCAAAGGACCAAAGGAAACACTCTGCCAACCTATGTGTGTTTGTATTAAGATGCATTGAGTGTGTTGTGTGTGTTTATTTATTCATAGTACTGTTGTTTGGCTGTCAAACGACTAGGTGACATTTGAAGCGCTTTTATGTGTTGATAGTGAGAGATGGAATTTATTTTTTCTTTATTGACACTTACCACTGAAATATTACGGTAGCTCAATAACAAATGCGGCGGGATTCGATTAACGTGACAGCTTTTGTATAGCGGTTGGAACTTGATGTGTCCGTGTTCATCTGCAACAAAGGAGCGCGGTTTTGTTTCGTTTTTTTCGTTTTTTTTATTTATTGTCGACAAAGGTGCGCGACCATATAACACACACACAGATTTACAACCCGAGGGAGAGAGAAAGAAAGAAAATGAAAAGTAAATGAATTTGCTTGAACAAACGCAACAAAGGAAGAGAAAAGTAAAATAAGTGATGCCATTTAGTTGTAGTTGCTCATATTATTTTTTTTTTTTTTTTAGAATGTTATCCTTCGCAAATGAACGATAGAATGAAATGAGACAAGTAACAGAAAAGCACACAGAGAACTAACATTTTTACGGACAAATTATAATCAACACGAAGAACAGACGAACAAAATAATGATGTTGAGCGGATGAATAAAAAAACAACATCAATTTCGGTTTCACAATTACATTGAGTTTATTCTCTGGCTAAATATGTATTTTCTTGTATTCTTTTTTTATTTGTTTTGGTTTTATTTTTTTATTTTTTGCGTTTAATTTGATATTGCTTCAGAGTGAAATGTAATTTAGAGTGTGCTTCTACTACACACACAGTCTTTACTATCTGCTACTTTACTGAGTATGGTTTCTTTTCTTTCTTTCTTTTTTTTCGTTTTTCTTTTCCACATTTAACGATAATAACATGAAGAGATTGGTTTTGTTTGCGTTTAAAATAAGTTGGCTTTCGTTTTTTTTTTTTTTTTTGTCGGTATTTTCTTTTGGCGATATAATTTGGCAGTTTATAAGCTTTTTTTTCGGGTATTTTGTTTTATTTTTGTTTGGTTTGTTTGTAAGTAAGTAAGCCTACTTACCCTCCTCGTTTGTGGCGCACAGAGGTCCCACCCATTTGCCTTTGATGCAACGAATTTTGCAGAGACGACGATCACCAAGAGGACCAACTTCGCCGGGGAAACGAATTTCGGATACTTCTGTGAAGTGGACTTGTTCGTCTTCTTCCTCTTCCTCTTCCTCCTCTTCTTCTTCTTCCTCCTCGTCTGGATGGACGGGGGAGTAGCCTCCTTCCTCTTCGAAGGCGCCTGGAAATAAAATTAAATGGACACACTTGAGCTTTGAGGGTATGTTGCGGTGTTGACAGCTGTGAAGGTAATCTGGTCTCAATTTTATAGATAAACATTGTGACCCTTCTATGAAATAATATTTTATTTAATTGAAATTCATTTTGTTGTGCAATGATTTGCAATGAATGAGAGTTGCATTTGCCCACTTAAGTGGTTAATTCTCAGTTGAACTCAGTATGACTTCAAAGCTTTGGTCACTGGGACTTGCAAGTGCCTAAGTAACCTTACAAGACTCACTGACCACTTAAAGGTCACTGAGGCCGACTTGTAGTTACTTGCAAGCGCCTAAGCTACCTAACAGGACTCACTGGACTAGAGGTTGCTTGGAACCATTGATGTCCCAATATTCTGGTAGCATTACACGAGCCGAGTCTCTGCAGACTTTGGTCCTCATCCTTAAAAAGCTGGTCACTATTCTTAAAGGTCACTGAGACCGACTTGTAGTTACTTGCAAGCGCCTAAGTTGCCTAATAAGACTCACTGGACTAGAAGTTGCTTGAAAACATTGACTCAAGATCCGGATAACATTATACGAGCCGAGTATCTGCAGATTTTAGACCTTATCCTTAAAAAAGCTGGTCACTATTCTTAAAGGTCACTGAGACCGACTTGGGCTACTTGCAAGTGCCTAAGTTACCTAATAAGACTCACTGGACTAGAGGTTGCTTGGAACCATTGACGTCCCAATATTCTGGTAGCATTACACGAGCCGAGTCTCTGCAGACTTTGGACCTCATCCTTAAAAAGCTGGTCACTGTATTTAAAGGTCACTGAGACCGACTTGTAGTTACTTGCAAGCGCCTAAGTTACCTAATAAGACTCACTGGACTAGAAGTTGCTTGAAAACATTGACTCAAGATCCGGATAACATTATACGAGTCGAGTATCTGCAGACTTTAGACCTCATCCTTAAAAAGCTGGTCACCATTCTAAAATTTCACTGATTCCGACTTGTAGTTACTTGCAAGCGGGTAAGTTACCTAACAAGACTCACTGGACTAGAGGTTTCTGTAAACCATTGACGTCCCAAGATTCTGATTATACGAGCTGCAGACTATGGACCTCATCCTTGAAAAGTAAGCCGGTCTGAACCTTTGCAAAATATATTCCTATTTAGGATCAAAGCTCACACCTTCACCCGTAAGTTCCCCGACCTATGTGTTAGTCCTGCTATTTGGCTCTGAAGCTGGAAGTTTATGTAAAGCAGATGAACAAATCGTTGGCCGCATTGATGCTTATGTCACATCTTTGTCACAGGCTTGGTATGTAAGTCATTAGGTAACATCGAAAGAACTGCCTTGCCGACAACTCCGTAAGTGGAACTGCGTGGGTTGTCTTTTAATGCAGCATTGGATGTGGTGCTGTGTCTTTTACCACAAACTATCCTTGGCAAGCTACCACGATAGTATTTCGTCGAAACTTGGAAAAAGAATTCATTATCATCAACTTTGCATACACGGTTGCAAAGTCGTTCAAGTCCCTCAGGGTGATGTTTTATTTCTCTATTTCTAGTAGTATTGCTACATATACATCTTCTTAAACGGATTAGTATAAATAAAACCTTTCACAAATAACACCGCACTGGGACCTAAAACAAGACTTTTCAAGCAAAATTAGTTCATTCTGGTATGGGGACAGAAAAAATCATTTTCAACTTTCACTACGCCCACCGTTCGAACCAAAGGCCTTCCGAATGAAAATATTTCACAGCGTCACCGAACCCAATCTGTCCCACAGCCGACTTATCAGCGCAGAAACAATTTCCAAAAAAGGTTACGTATACGCCACCGCCAAATCTTTTATAATTTCCCAAACAACGTCCGTTTTGAACGGCAATGAGATTGTTTTGTAAATATGTTTCCTCCTTTTAAGTGGTCCTTTGTTTAATGGCTTAAGAAAACGATTTCAAATATCCCTACCGTCAGCAGCAGGAAGCAAGTTTAAGTCGGACATTATAAGCATTTTCCTGCCGTTTCGTTCATATCCACCCTCGGGAAAAAAAAACACCCGCAATGGTAAGCTAAGCAGAAAAAAAAAATCAAAACCACACACCATCCGACTCACCTTTATCCTTGCGACTGGTGGTCTTCGATCCAGAGTCACCGCCGCCCTTTGGACGACTCAGAGCTCCCGTCGTTTTACCAGATTTCCTCTTAACCCGTTGCAAATTGTTTGCGGTTGCCACATCACCAGTAGAAGCATTTTCTTTCTTTAATCCTCCAGCAAGGGGTAACGTTAAATTGCCTTCGTTCTGAACTGGAACTGACGATTGACTACTGCTCGTGCTGCTGCCGCCACCAACATCGCCATCGTTTGTGTCAATATTTGATGTGTCGACGTCGTTGTTATTTCGCCCTGTCACGATTTTCTTCTCTCCCTCGACATCGCCGTTTGACCTCCTCGTGCGGTGATGACGTTTGGGTGGTCCATTTTCTGCGACTTGTTTCGGAAGTGGCTCATTTCCGGCGAGGACTAAATCCCCAGCAACTGCAAACAGTTTTCCACCGACAACCAGCGTATTGTTGGTGTCGCTGCTGCTCGCATCCTTGTATGCCGACTTCGTTTTGCACAGAGCGTCAGCGTTTTTTCTGCATTTGTTTGCACGTTCCTTGAGGTGTTTCTGCTTGATTTTCTGCAGTTTTTGTCGCAGTTCCTTGTTTAACGAGCGCGACTCGAGTAGGTCGTCTATGTGCACGTAGTAAACTTCCCCTTCGGCGGCCAGCTTAGATCCGGCCCATTTGTCAGAGTCAGCTGTAGGCGCTTCGTCCTTGTGTATTGCATGACGTTTGTAGCGACTGCCACGACCGCCACCACCTGCGCCACGACTTTGGCCGTTTTCGTTCTCTAGTCGACGTCGGCGTCCGCCCGAGCGGCGTTTCTTGTTCAATTTGCGCTGCTGCTGGCGCAGCCTCTGACGTTTTGTCAGCGGATCCTCTGTTCCCAGCGGGTCGTCTTCGTCTTCGTCCTCGTGCAGGTCGGAGCCGCCTTCTAGATCGATTTGATATGGATTGATGGCTGACTCTGTGTGACTGCCCGAGAGGTCGATGTTTATGTGCTCAATCGAATCGATGTCTGATGTTGTAAAGTCTTCTGGCAGGTAGAGTTGGGTCGTCTCGAAGTCGACATACGCGGCCTCTGTGGTCATCTCAACGGTCTTGGGTTTTGTATAGCGGATTTCGGGTGCTCTGCAGCCCGGTGCTGGACCTGCAAAGAGAGAAGGAAAATAGAGACTGTGAGCGTTGGTTGGTTATAGCAAAGGGATTTTTTCGAAAGACAGTAGTCACTGGTGCAGAACTTGTATCCAAACTATTTGGCCATATGTCTCTTTCAGCCCTTTTCTAGATGAGGGCAATATCAAGCTCTTAGGGAGCATGACTTTTATTTTTGGTGACGCTACAGTCCGGAGCGTGTCTGGATGCAGGAGGCAGGTGACTGTATTTTGCAATCTCAAGACATGTGGCTATCGCAACGACCTCGCGCCTTCCCAACTTCTAATTAAATACCTCCCGCTGGAAAGCTGAACTTAGAACGCTATATCAGCGCACCGCCCCACCTGTGGAAAAAATGTTGGTTGCAGGCCAACAGGTTGACACCCACAGATTCTCTGGCAAATCGTATCACCTATGACAAGACGATTCGATATTCGCTCGCTATCCTCGTTATTGCGGTAGCATAGTTCGTGTTTTAAACCTTCCTACCTAGGAACTAAATTTCCCCTAAGTAAATTGCAGCCGGTCAACAGAACGACATTTCCCAAAAGACTCCTCAACCACAAAACCTTAATCAACTGCAGTTCAGATGGACTACTGTCCTCCGTGTCGAAACAAGCAAGTTCCTCAATAATGCATTTAACACACACACACAGCCCTTCTGTGCCAGCTTTACAAGTGAACAACCAGAGCAGAAGTAAACTTGAATCACTTGCAACACTTTTGTTACTCACGTATGGATACACTTTCAACGAAAAATCTCATTTACTCCTGACAGACCGTACACAAAGCGCACAAGGCGAGGAAGAACTTTTAATTTCCTTCAAAGTTTTCCTCATAAATCAGCGCGTTCTCGTCTCGGCATCCTTTTTCTACCTAGTCACACACTTTTCACTGTGCAAAGCTGCAAAGTTGCAATGTCAAAACGAGCACTCCAGTCTCGGCGAGTATATATGAAGACACACGGCCACCCCACTCCGACAAAAAGACGAGATGAACGAATGAAACTTAAATGCAATTTAGATTCTCGAAAAGGAACTCATTGTTGCCACATTATTCATTTTTGTTGTTGTAAGGTTCACTTTGCTGTGTGTGCGCGCCTCTGAGGATGGGTGGCATTGGAAACACACTCTAAATCATTCACCGAAGTTCACCAGGACTTGAGGGGAGCGCTCGGCGAAGTTCCATTTGCATATGGGAGTAGGTCGCCAATTTGCATTCTCTGGCTCGTCCTTGCCATGCCGTCATCGTCGTCGTCATGTCGCATTTGCCTTTTTTCCGCTTCTTAGCTGTGGAATCACAGAAGAATGCCGCCTCCCCTTCTGCGGTTCGGTATATGAATCTCAATCGCAGTCGCAATCTCAATATCCGTCCTTCAAGGCACGGATGCTTAGATATTCCATTTGCATCATGTTTTCTAAGATATCCCAAATGCAAAGATTTATGTCTATCCATGGGACACAAAGCGGAGAAGAACCAACGTCTCTTGGTACTGCGCCCTGCGCCGCCACGGAGACATGACTTGTACCGAGTGGATTGTGCAACATTTTTATCCGCTAGTGCACTTTATAATTTGATGGCTCGGGTTCTTTATGCCAGCGAGCTTCATAAACTATGTGCGAGTGGCTGAAGGTGGTGGTTGGGCGCTGACCTACATTTCCGTGTTCCATTCGCCCTGCACTATATAGACAAAGGGATGCGGATGCGGTGAGTGGGACACGCGTTGTGACTTGAAACTTTCTACCCCAACAAAGTGGTATGGTAATTAGCTGAAGCTATTGAGAGTTCATGGCGTAACCCCATGGAAGCGGTGCCAACGTTAAGGAGACTTTTGACTTTGGTCGTCGTAATTGTAAAATATTGGCTATCGCATGGTGAATACGTTTAAATGTTTAAGAGCTGCTGCAGCGGAAAATTTGTTTTACTTTGTTTCAAAAAGTCGTTCGTATAGTGGAGACTGGTTTCGTTCTAGTGAAGTGAACTTGGGGTAGCTTATTGGGCAAGTTTCTGGTTAATGGGTTGTGCGGTTGCAACGGTGGGAACGGTTTGTATCATAAAGTTGAATTTGGTGCGAAACTAGGTCATGGCGGAGGGAGTTTTTAGGATACTTGTCGAGTTTTTCATCGATACCTGAGATTGTTCGTAGGTTGGGGTTTGATTTGCAGGAATTTTCACCACTTGTACTCTGTTGAAGGCTGAATTAGGAGGGATGGTATACATAGTAAGGAATTTCTACTCTAAGAGGAATTTGTTTGGTTTTTATTACCTTTTGGGGTATATTTTTTTTATTGGAGCTCATTGTTGCCGACAGTTGGTGCCGAAGTCGATTTTCCCCAGCAAGATGGCTTCATGAAGATTTTCAACGTATTTTTGCTGCCATGCACCTCGGCTCTAACGAAGAACGTTTTAAGAAATCAAGGAGTAAGTAGCTCCGATTAAACCGCAAGGAGAAATATTATGGAACATTGGGGGTAAGAGCTTTCGAAGGTTTTGTACCCTAGATGATGCAAAAATCAAACCCTTTGCAGCTCAAAACAGTGGCACGAAATACAGAACAGTGGTAGTGAATTTGTCCTAGCAGAACGTTCATTAAGACTGTTGGCATCAGCTGACCTGAAGGTCGCAGAACCTAAAACAAAGAACAAAAAATGCAGACTATCACCATCAGAGTATAGAACTATATTTTATGGCATCAATAACGGTTATGATGCCTTGGTCTGATGATGAACGGAAGTATCACTTTTAAGGGTGGCATACGCAGAACGAGCTACAAAGTTGTTTTGGTCGTCACTTACTCAGCAGCTTTGTGGCTTTATACTGAAGAAAATGAATAAACATTTTAAGAAATAGGTCTAAATGGGACCTTGCTTCTAACAGCCTCTCGTTTTGTATAAGTTTTTTCTTTCTTTTTTTTTGGTACGAGTGAAAGGGACCTACAAATTTTTTCCTAGTCCGAATGGCTAAAGTGAGAAGCTCCTTCATGACAGTCGAATGTTTTCCAGACATAAGAGAGAGGTTACGATGTAAAAAGAAAAAAACCTAAGCTGTCGTTTGTATTTTTCCGGGGATCGTACCGGAGACTCCTCGTTCAGTAGAAAATCGCACTAATTGTTGAGCTAACGCAGTAAGCTCTGAAACAAATTGGAGGTAAATATTATAAAAAGAAACGCAACCTACACTCAGAAGAAATATTGCAAAGCCAACAAATTTCGTTGGTCAAAATGAATCAACATTTTTGGCAATGATGTAAGAAAATATTTATTGAGATTCTTGAAAACTTGAAAACGAGTTCTTATTAAGCTTCTTTTTCTTAAAATAAGCTTACAATTTTTTTTTAAATCTCAAAATTCTCCGCTTGATAGTCTTTTCTTTGCTGAGTGTATGCGAATACTTTGAGGCTCATGGTAGCATCGATTGAAACATGAGATGTGGTGGAGAAAGTTGAAGCAATGATTATTAAGGACCTTAGGTGGCTGAAAAAAGTCAGAGAGAGCACCTGCTTATGGGAGGCAAGGCCAGTCGGCGTCTATCTTGGCATGGTACACCATTGGCCAGAGGAAAAAGAGCGACAATTGCTTACCATTTCAGCGAAGTACGCGCTTCTGCAGGAGTCCATATTGTGTAGGCTGTGGGTTAGCAGGCTTTTATCATGTTTAACTCAAACTTGCGATTCTTTCAAAACAGTTTCAAAAACATTTCGAAAGCCCCATTTTAACAAACTCTCCGTTTATTTTTCGTTCATTCATTTTGTCTTCCCCCTTTCTCCTACAATCCAGAGTGAACCTTGGCCTTAACCATAAACCATCTTCAGACAAATAGTTTATCTTCAAGTTGTTTTTTTACTTCTGCACGTTACCCCAGAAAAGTAGTACAGCTTGTATAGTATAGTTGGTCTTTGTATCGTCTTTTTAAGACTCTTCCACTTTCCACACAAACCGGACCGTTCTCTCTAAAGGACTGGAGAAATAGAAAATATTTCTATTTTATTTTTAGTTTGATAAAAACTGTTATCGTAGGGTCCTTAGATGTTCAGTAGGCGGTCCTACTATACATAGTTTCTTTCTTACTCCAAGGAACATTTGAGAAAAGATACATTTTTCAGATTTGTCAGAGACGAGACGAGAAATATGGTCTTGTACAAAAAGTTGAGGAGACTGATTTCTCGCTAGATGGCGCAACTGAGTGGTCTTCCCTCTTACATCAGGCAAACGAAGTAGTGATTCTAGGATTTGATCAGACTAAATTGGGGAAATGAGTTTGTGTCGTGGTGTGTACGAAGCTAAAAGCTGAACGACTATGGAACTCTAAGTTCCTACCTTGGATGTTAATAGTTAGAAGTAGCGATTTGTGGTACAAGACCGTCACAGTCGCTTGCGATTGGAGCTCTTTGAAGCCTTCTCACAGCATTTCGTTGTGGGCACGTATTTCAAATATATCTGGAGGTCTCCAAAGCCATCTTTTTAATATGATGTTTGTGATGGACCACTTGGAATGCTCCGCAAGCTGTGCAACGATTGTCATTTATTTTATATGTAAAATCAACATCAACATTTGACGAAAAGAGACCCGAAAATGGTAGTCTGATTCGAATATCTCTCGAAAATCAACATTGAAGCAACTTATGCAAACCAGCATAGCTGTCCTGTTTGACACAGCGATTCATCATCGTCACGTGCAAGATAGGTAGTCGTAGTCGCCATTCAAAAGGTATACGAAGGTTAAGAGGGACATCTGCTTCCCAGAGGCTGATATGGGTAGGTGCTTCTATATGAAACAGCTTTACTTATTCAACTTTCTAGAGTTGACCAGTAAGTAAATTGAAAATTGTTCTTAGTTAGATTTTGAAAGACCTCCTTGCGATCTATGAAATGTTCAAAAAATATCAACACACTTCCTGCTACTCCTTGCCCCACTTAGCAATTCAAACGACTCCTCAGGAAGAAACAACATTTCAATCCAATCACCGGACTGCCTGATGAGAGTATCACTTAAGGACTACACACCCAACTCCATGACTAAGCTGGACAAATTCCTGTTCACTGACCAGCTTACGAGTATAACAATTCTGTTTGCCTCTGTTATATTTAGAAGGCGATTCTCCCAACGGAAGCCAATAAATACACAAAACTCAATTTACCGACTGAGTTCATTATAAAATATTGTATCTCAACAAGATTTCCAAGTTACATAAATAATCCCTGGTTCCAATCTCTCTCTGAATTTTATTTAAACTACAAATCCCATTTGCCCAAAATACACCAACCGAGCGGCCGACACATCCCTAAGCCAATTACAATTCAACAAGTCTGACAAGAAGTCCTCGGCCTTTCCGAGTATTCCATTTAAACTTAGACACCGACAACCACACACACTTGCACACAAACAGAACGAGCAGCAACCATTTTTAGATCCTTTGTTGACCCCATTGTGCTCATTTCACTTGTCTCTAAGACAAATAGTAATTTTTGTGACTTTTAACATTCGCAAATGGAAGTTCTCAGCAAGTTTCGCATGGTGAGTGGGCGGAAGGACAATAAATCCTTCTAAACGAGCCCGAGACGAGTAAATATCCCAACTAAATGGGCAAATTTGCAAATCTCATCTGTTGTCAGATTTTTGCCATTTTCCCAGATAGACACACACACACACCCCCATCAGGATGTCTGCTGTTCTGCAGTTCCATTGTTTGTTTGTATTTTTGTGTGTGTCCTATGTTAATTAATTTCATTCCCATGAGCAAACCGAATGGAATCCTGCTCGCTTTCACAATTCATCTGTGGAGGCAGCCATTCAACCTTGTTTAAGTGAATTCCATCATAACTGGTTGGCGACCGGCACCACTGGGTCCTTGTGTGCGCAAATATTTATCCAGAAACAAATCATTTCTATTACAAGCAAGAGAATAATAATCACCTTCCAGCTGGGAGTATATGGAGAATAAGGGTGTCGAAGGCAGGTGGATGGGGAGTACATAGTTGACTGTGATATAGCGAATTAATTATTTCATGGTGTGGAGAAGCGCGTAGGCAATATAGCGCATCTAACGTGTTTTTCATTATCTTCCGTCAAGGAACTAAAAGGGGGGTCGTATTCGCATTCGCATTCGTCTCCCTTCGCATTAATTAAAGTGGAAAAGTTTTCCTTCTTCCGTGCGAGAAAACTACAAGTAACTGTGAAAATACTCACTGATTGTGTTGTTTACTGTGTGTGAATTGGCGGGGGAGAAGAGGAGCAGAACCGTTTGTGTGCTGTGTAATTATCTACTGCTTTGTGCGAAAGGTTTCCTCATTTTGCGAGATGATTAGTTGGATTTATTGCGAGAAAAGGATAATAGCTTCCATATGTTGAATGGTTTTGTGGAAGGCAATGCCACGTTGATGAGTTTTCCAATAAAAGGATATTTGTTTCAAAATTGTTAAGTAGTTGGCTCGCAAAAGGCGGAAAGTAGTCTTCGTTTGTGCGGGGGGTTGTTGTTGGCACTAGTTTGGTGTGACAGGTGTATGAGTGGTGGACTAAATGAGGTTAGCGACTTTATAAGGCAAGCTTTGGGAAGAAGAGTTACGTGTCCTCACATAAAAACTTCGTTTTCACAGAAACCGCTTACTGCCTGTGAAAATACCCAAGAGAGAGAGAGAATCAAGCCAAGACCAAATCCACTTACAGGTCAATTATAGACGAAGTTATCGAATGCCTGACAACCCCCGAATCAGGCACCCGTCTTAGGCAGAAAAGGTTCACAAAACAAATGCAAAGCGGAGAGTAGTGCTCCTGGCTCAATGTATGTTGTAACTGACTCAAGCTAAAGACGGACTATTCAAAGCCAAAGACTGCAACGTATACAGGGTACCGATGCAAATCTTTTAAAATCCCACAATCTCACTTTGGACCATAATCCATAAACAGTGTCAGCCCTGAAGGCAGACTGTTGGAGATGTCAGTTAACTGGGGAAATACCTCTCTGCAACAACGTTTGAAGGTAGATCTGTACAATGTTTCATTTCTCAGTCAAATTTTGAGATGAAATTCTCTGAGACCCACAGTCTCTGAGGTATCTTTCAATGTTGGCTATGAAAAGTCCTCTTAAAAACTCCAACCAACGGAGGACTCCCCCAAGAGAAAGGGATACGTCACGTTGAATTTGCCAACAACGTCAGTAAATACTTCTTGGTCACGAGAGACCATGACTGACAGCTGTGTGACGCTGGCTGCTTCAATGTTATAACAAGCTCGTCAAATATGCCAACTATAGATTAGATTTCCAAACTCGGTTTTTAAGCCTAGAAGAGCTATCGGCTCGTGCCTCAATTAGTGTTTTGGGCCAGTTTCGAATACAAAGAGGGTTTACTCTTCCTTAACAGGAAGCTCTTGATTAAAGTTATCATTGTAGGTTAGAGGCTTGAGCTTGTAGCTCTTTGGTAAACTTTTTCGCAACATAACTCAGTTCGCTAACATTGTCTTTAAATTACTTCCAACATGGACAAAAAGTTCGATGAAAGACAGCCTCCACGAACTTCTCAACGAGATATATAAGGGCAATGTTTTAATCGTGGCTTGAAAACTTACTATAAGTCAAGAGGAACGGAAGACGTCTTCCCGTCTTTTACAAAAAACGTTTTTTATTATGCTCGCATGATCCATATATAGATAATTGATTTTCATGGTTTACAACAACAGTTGGATCTCGAAATATTATTGTAAGCCATGGAAATCATTGAGCTATATAGATCATTGGGGAATAACTATACAGGGAGATCATGGTTTCATGGAGGTCTCCGGGTCAACAAGAGTTCCAGCACGTTGCTTAGACCGTCGCCAACGTCAATCTATATTCAGTATTCTACATTCCTGGTTCATACCTTCTTAGAGGCCAACATTGTCGCAGGTCTTGACCTTTTTTTTTGTAACCTATGTCAGTTCAGTACGAATAAAAATTTAGAAAATACTTTGAAAAAACAACGTGCGAATCTACGACGTTTATAGACCAGAAATCAAGAAGAGGCCACAGTTGTATTTTTGACGATGCATCTTGTAATGAGTAACACCGCCGGGAGGACATTATTAAATAATGCGGAAGTTTCAAGGGAACGTTATCATGAAAACCTCGATTTGTCAAAGAATAGTGACGAAATAAAAGAAGTATCGTATCAAGTGCAAGTGCAGTAGAAACAGATGACTTATTGCCACCAGAAGGTTTATGAGAACGTCCGATACACAGAAGTCTTTAGAGACGACGAAAGCTTGCAGAAGACTCGCAGCCAGACTGTAGACCAAGTTATTATAGCTGACGAAATAAATCTATAAATCTGAGTTAAGACAAAGAAGAAATGCTAGGTGTGAAAGATAAGGCCTGCTAAGCTTTGGTTTTAATGCAACAGGAGAAGGCATGCTGCAGGTATTGAAAGATAGAGAAAACCCCGCTTTAAACTAACGTAACGCTTAAACGCTAAAGACTCTTTATAAACCTTTCTCACAAGGGTGGAAAAAACCAGAAGCAAGGCTCTGCAACTAGTTGAGGCAGCCAATCATGTTGATGAATCTTACGCCTGAGATATCCGAGAGGCAATCAATGTACGCCGGTCGTGCAAGGTCCCGTTTTGGCTAGAACACAGAATGTTTTTGGAGGCTGCAAGACTCTCAGTCTGTATTGGCTATGGCATCACAAGTTATATGATGTTTAACGACTATTTTTTCAAAATCAAATGGAGACTTACTCTGGCCAAAAGCTGACTCTTTGGACCCTTTAGACAGCGAAAGTAATTGAATATACGCAGTCTGTGTATCTACATAATGCTTGGGCTGTTTCAATGTTGTCTTTTAAATCGGAACAAGATGTACTTCTTCATTGCAGGAGATGAGTTCGTCGTTAGATATTTGGATAAATTTAAATTGACTAGATGACCGACTATGATATGTCAAGCGAAAATGGACACCAGTGCCCCGTTCCGAGAAGTACTCGATTCTAACCCAGACCTTAGGTATGGGAAAGGCGACCATACTTCCCTCCTTCGAACGCAAAATGTCCCACTTTGAAAAAAGTCCAGCCCACCGTATGGAGCGATCAAGTAGAAAGACCTCAACCAAGTTGGAATTTCCAAGAAGAAAAAGTTGACGAAGAACCAGCCTGACTTGAGAGGTTGTTTCGTTGAAAACCGGAACCTTTTCTTACTCAAAAAGGAGAGGAAGTACCTGAAGACAACTTCTGTCACATGAATGTCTATTATCTTCATCAGAGTGCATTCGGAATCAGGGAGTATAAATGTTCACAAAGTTAGTAATTGCAGCCAATTGTCACGAATGAGGCAGTAGAAGTTGGCGCCCATTATATTTTGGTTTGTGACGTATACAAAATATTCCAGTGGCGTTAAATCGTATGGTCTGGATGGACAACCTCGTTGGATGTTATTTTATTGTCAAACTACTTTTTCCCATAAGCATGTCATGCCTTCTAGTTCTACGTCAAGCATATTTTGAATGAAATGTGATAGCTCGACAATAGGTCTCATTTAGGGTAGCCCTCCTTGTACACAAATGTTGAAGGTGTAAGCTCAAGTTAAGGCCAACTAATACCAAACTGTCAACTGTGAATTTATTTTTTTATTTATTATTGGCGGTTTTTTCTGTATACTGCAAGCGCAATCTAAGGGGACCTTCATTCGCTTTTATCATCCCTACCCCGATGCTTATACTTCTTTGAGGTTATTAGGTTCGTGCAAATTAGCATCAAACTTTCCTTTAAAAAAATAAATAAAGGAAAACTAGGTCACCCCAGGACAAAATCTTTGTGACACTTCTTCGCTGTCCTTCTTTATAATTTCCAACAAGATACCCAGTAAAAATAGTCATCATTTTCTGATCCTTCCGCCTTCCGCCAAGTTGTATCCCCTGTCAAACCAGCTCGCAGTTGGAAAGTGTTAAAAGATATGCCAAGTACAAAAGAAGAAGTCCCTCCTCTTCGACACGATAAAATTATCCATCAAACTAAACTCAAGGGGTTGTTAATTCAAAATTTATCTCACCGGAATATTTTTTTTTTTTTCTGTACCCCGTACTTTCCAAAATGAAGCAACTTTCCCGCTTTTGTAAAGGGAAAAAACTTTTTAATGACTTTCTTCTCACTACAAGCTGAGCGCTATTCGCTGTCATTTGGCCACCCCCTACCTCTTTCCCCGAGTCTACAACACGAAAGACCGGATAATTGCAATTTATTGAAAAATGTTTACTATTCAATTTGGCCCGTACCTGGTTCAGGAGTAGAAGCAGTCTCTACAGCGGCATCAGCATACAAGTTAATATCCAAATATCCGAACAAAAATGTCGCACTAAGGGTGAGCAAAACCGTACGAGGCCACATGTTGTTGGCCCTTAGAGTGCAACTTTTCATTGAAATTGATTTTTTTTTTTTTGTATTTTTAAATTTTTCACTTATCAGCCGGGCACTTTAAGGTAGCGTACACACTCATCGCAGGGTTTCTATCACCCGAGGATAGAAACGAACAAAGGAAAATGAAGGGACAAAAAATAAAAATAAAAAAATCACTTCCGGCGCTGCGTAGAATTTAAGTAACACACCGCCACGGGCTTCACGTGAGAGATATCCTCTTTAAAAATGTTTTATTGATTTTTGCAATCGGCCAAAGAAAGAATCTCGCCGCACATCAAGGACTTTAAGGTAAACAAAGGCGGCAAGTTGAATTTTTCTCGATTGAGTTGTATTTTTAACTTTTTTCGTTTTTCGATTGTAATTGTAATCCTTGTGTGTGGACTCTTAAAAGTAGCACATCGCTGTGTCTATTACTACAGTGGGTAGTAAAAAAAAAACCTTTTTTTACGAGTTTATTACCACTGCACGTCCTTCAAGTTCGAATTGCCGGCACGAACTGAAAGCGAAAGCTTCAAAGCGAGGACTTTTATAAGAATTGCATCCCCTGCAAGGATCTGCGCAATGGGGGTTCGGTTGGCTCTTCGTGTCTTCGAAAATGGACGAGCTTTCGAAATCGCCCTTCTGCTTTGGAAACGATTTCATACTCGTCTACGCATTTAATTTAGTTGTTAGCATTTTGTCCAAGTGGATGGTGACGTGTGGGAGGGAAGCGCCCACCTGACGAGTGTCAGAGTCAGAAATGATATCTGATATAATCAGGAAGGAAACCGGAAACTATACACTGTGTTCTTTTATTCGAAGCGGTGGATGATGCGGTTTGACAGGATATGAACGCGGCAGAAGGATAAGGAAGACACTCCACAGAACTCATCGTCGTTTTGTACATGGCACAGAATAAGTTATGAGGACTGAGAGAATAATGAAAGCTGTTTGAGATGCTCTAGAGAATAATTAGGTGCTTGCAATGAAATTGTTGATATCCTGTGCTAAAAGACCTGCGAAACTTGTTCTATGCAATTCTATGAAATGGGATGCGATAATAGAGGAAATAATCGGCTTAGCAGGAAGTTTCTTACTTTCTGAACAGAGTCCTTTTCGCGCATTCATTTCGGATTACCAAAATGATTTTTTCATCTTTTTATGTTCGCTAATCTCTGAATTATTATCGCAATTATTCCTCATCGTCTCCTTTTGTTGGTATGGGTAAAGTACGGTGAAGCTTAATTATGGACCATGGTTGGCACTTAACATAAGGTGGTCGCAGCAATTGCATCTCCTTTTGTACGAATTGTGTGTAGTGGCGAGGGGTTTCAGGTTTAATCCCCGGACAAGAGAAATTATTACTAAAATATTTTCCAAACTATCGCCTTTGGTGCGTGTACGTTTGTAAGTGTCGAAGAGAGCCTCTTAGGTCAGCTAATCTAATGCGGCATCCAACAGTAGGGGCCTTCCTTTTTAACTTTCTCGATTGCGTAAGAGAAAGATACATATTGTTTTCGTACAAAATTTCGAACTCGAAATGTTAATCAATTCGCAAAATTCTGTCCTGTCTGTATGTCTGTCCGTCCTTCCACAGTCCTACAGCCTAAACGGCTGCCCCGATTTCGTTCAAACTTCGGATTTGTAGCTTGTGGGCTTAAAGTTCGGGGCTGTTTTTTATTTTGAAAGGTAACCTCAATATTAATGGTACTTCCCATACCATAAATGTTCGTACCAGTTTGATTTGCTCGAAAACGGCTCTAACGATTTCAACCAAAATTGATATTTAAGCTTAAATGAATGAGGTTACCCGGTTTTTGGCTAAGAATTCGAATAACTACCGTTTTGAAATTTGGTCATATCTCGAAAACGGTCCACACGATTGTAACAAAAATTAACTTCTAAAGTATTATGGTCATTTCCAACTTAATGGCAAGCTCCGTTTTTCTTGGTAGTATCGTAAAATGGATTTTTGAAAAAAGTCATTTCTTTAAATTTTGTTTTCCTTAGTTTACCAGAAAACTACATTAACGATTTTGACCAAAATTCAAAATTAGAGTAATATTGATGTTCGTAAAATTGTTGCGTCCTTAATTTTCAGTTCGAATCACCGAAAACGCTAATTTTAAAAACTGTTCATATCTCGAAAACCCCATTTTTGACTTCGGTAAAACTTTATAAACCAAGTAATGCTTATATCCCGAATAATAACTTATAACTTATAACTCCAGCTAAATAGTTGAGCAATAGTATTTTTCAAACTATTGCAAAATTTAGTACGGTTCTGTAAGCCAAATTTTACAAAAACCGCTCTAACGATTTTGATCAAAATACATATTAAAGATAATATCATTATTTAAAATAAGTTCCCCCACTAGTCCAATAGGATAAGTTTCAAAACTTCCTTTAACTATTTGACAGTACGACCTATATAAGATGAAGATCAAACTAGTTGACAACAGGTCCGTAGGGACCTTAGGCCTACCTCTTCACAACCACTCGTTTTGTGTGAGTTTTTAATTTTTGGAACGAATGGAAGAATCTACAATTTTATGCCGATTCCACACGGTCAGTTGAGAAGCTCTTTCAAGACGTAATAAACCCTAAGTTGGAATTTGGGATTTTGCGGAACCACTCGCTTAGTTGTCCAACACACTAAGCACTAAGCCACTGCGCCGGGAAACTATTTGCATGGTTATATTTGCTGGTTTCATCTCAAAACCTAGGCCGAAGTCTGTTTTGCCCATTTAAGGAAAAATGAAATACATACTTTTTGTTTACCCAGTCGTTTGCCTACACCGACCGAGACTAATTTCGACCTCTAAGGCCTGTAAAACCTCTGGTCTAAGCTTACAATGGCAATCAGAAAAAAAAACCACCTCGGTAAGCCAGCAGCTAATTTAAAAACCAAAATCACTTACGAAGCAAACTTAGGATAAAACTTCATTCCAAATCGCATAGCTTCGCTGCAAACTCGCAATGCCCTTTAAAGTCGTAAAAAATCCTTACAAGATATTCCCAACTTCATCCGAAAAGTCACAACAAATTCAATTCGGTTCCAGTCAGTTGCACAATTTGAACATTTTGCAAAACCAATAAAGCATAAATTACACAACACACACACTCGCTGCACTCATACATATATGCACATATGCGATAGGAATACCTATGTGTTCGGATCTAATGGCCACAAAGGATCTACCACCATGCCACAGAAATGTGTGATTTGTGTGCTGAAGGCAGAGCATCAGACGCGTCCTTCATCTTCTTCCGTTCCATCAGGCATACGACCGAATTCCAGACCAAAATGCTCTCTCCCTCTCTACGATATGTACAAGGACATCATTTTAAAGAGCTCTCGTTCAGCACCATACTTCTTGTGAGAAGAAGCACTTTCTCCGCATCCTTTAAATGCATTCAAGGATGGCATCCCTTTAGTGTAGTGACTAGCTCTGCGTTTGAATATATTCACTCACTCAGTTCCGTTTCGCAAATGAACACAAATGCGTATACATGTGAGAAGGATGTGTGGTTGATGTAGTGTGTATATCCACTCACTTGGTGGTCTGGTCGAAAAGCCAACCAGTGTTAGTCCCCCTTGGCTAAGTAGACAAGCCTTTCAACTGTGCATATACCTATATACGATGACGATAACGCCTCATACATATGTTTGTGGCCAGACAACATTAACAATTCCAACGCAGCAGGATACAGCGCGCACAGATAACGTAATATGTAACCCTTTTCCAAAGCTACCCGCCTTTCGTTTGATTTATGTCCTCTGGGGGAGCGAATAGCGTGTGCACTTTCTTATTTTTCTCGACTATAGATTTCATCAATTATTCAGGATCTCTTGATAAATTGCAGCAACGAGTCCATGTAATCCACTGCAAGAGGAGTGATGAGGATATCATCTTACTCCGGTTACACTTACAATTCGCTATTCATTTTCGTTTGCTGGCGAGTCGGTGAGAATTTGCAAACGCTATGCGGTTATGGGTATCCTTGCCACCTGAGCAAGTTGCCAGAGAAGGGTCGTGCCAGATGGAATGCACTCCAGCTTGGTGTTGCAAATTATGAAATATTGTAACCAAGTAACTGGTGGATGGTGTGTACATACAGCGGTGGTACATTTTTTATACCGCATCCTTTCGCGATGAACTGTAAAACATTGAAAAGATTTCACAAGCCAGGAAAGTTTCCTGGTCTCACAAAGCCCGATGTACAGAGGGGTTTGCCGCTGTAGGTTATTTTTCCATAATTCACTGAATCGGGAGAGATCGTTCTGATTGTAAGTTGAAAGCCGTACAAAAAATTCCAGTTGCCCTCTCGTTTGACGGTGGAGTGGGAAAGTATGGCTTGTTGTGTTATAGAGCAGCCTTTGCTGGCAGGCTGTGGACGGATGGTAGTGAGTAATGGCACTGGTTTTGTGCAGCTAGTTAGTTGAGATAAATGTGGAAGGGGCTGAATCTGCATGCAAAAGTTCACCTCAAGTGATGAAAGCACTGAATTCGTTATACATCAATCGGTATCCAGTTTTTCTTTAGTAGAAATACCTCATTTGTGAGTATTTTTGAAAATGTCTGACTAATCCAGAAGTATTACAGGTTATATTTGTATTTTTCTTATTTTAAGAAGTCGCCTAAGACGGAACTTAAACAGTACAAAACAGATCCCCAACGTTTGGTACAATCTTGTTGGCTATAGGCTGAGGCCCTTAGAGTTCTGTTCGCTTATTAAATCAAACATTTTCTGGGAATCAGAAAATTGTTTCCGAGTTTAAAATTAGTCGTTAAAAACTGTTAATGCTTAACTCCAGAAAGACCAAATAATTTTTTGACACAAAGAGTTGTTTCTTAAAATAAGAAAATATTGGTAAATGTTATAAAAACAAATTGAATTATTTTTTGATTTTCTTAATTTAAGAACAAATGTTGTTTACTGGGTTTTAACGTTTAAAAATTCAGCCTGTTCGAAATTGAGGGGAAGAAAGCGGGTTTGAAGAAGAAAATAATTTTGTTGTCTTTCTTAATTTAAGAAAAACCAATGCTATGCTGTAAAAATTGAAATTGTTCATGTGTAAAACTTTAAAAATAATAATATTGGAGGCAAATATTTTACTGGCGTTTAAACGTGACTGTATCTTAAACTTTACTCCTGAATTTCCACTTCACAATCAAGACAATCACGACTTCGTGGGCGGCCATCTGATATGACATATTTTTAGGCACGTAGAAAATTGACTCTGATGGCTCTGATTCAGTTTCCCCATTCTGTTCCAACTACTCAGTTAGATTGACAAATTTCGCATGCAAAAGTTCGGGTCGCAAAATTATGTCTGTCTGTTTGTCTGTCCATATGTCCCGATCCCAGTTTGGGGTATTACATTCGGGGCGTTGTTTTTTTTTTTTTTTTACAAGGTAACCTCAATATTAATGGTACTTCCCATATGAAAATGTTCTTACCAGTTCGTTTTATTTGAAAACGGCTCTAACGATTTCAACCAAAGCTTATATAGTTAGATGGGGTTATCATGCCTGCATAACCAGTTTTTGGCTAAAAAATCCAGTAACGATACTTTCGAAATTTGGACATACATATCTCGAAAACGGTCCATACGATTGAAACAAAAATTAATTTCAAGGTAATTTGGTCATTTATAATTTAATACTCAATTTTTGTCTATATGTATTATCATACAATAGATTTTTGAAAAAAAAAAATATTTTTTTTAAATTTGGTTTTCTTTAGTTTACTCGAAAACGGCACTAACGATTTTGACCAAAATGCATACTTAGAGTAAAATTGATCTTTCTAAAATTATTGCGTCCTTCATTGTCAATTCGAATCACCGAAAACGCTAGTTTTGAAAACTGTTCATATGTCGAAAACCTATTTTCGATTTCGATAGTTAAAAGTTAAAAATGAAGTAGTACCTACATCCTGAGCAATATCTAATACATACTCAGTATTTAGCTAAATAGTTAGTTATAGTATTTTCAAACTTAACATTGCAATATTTATTACTGTTTTGTCTGCCAAATTTTACAAAAACCCTTCTAAAGATTAAATAAGTATTCTAAATTTCGATCCCATACTTATTTTTTCTCAAAAACTTTGAATAAAGCGTTTTTTTTTTAATTATTTCTCAAAAATGACTACCCAAAACTGATACGTATATCTTATATATAAAAATCCCGTGTCACAGGTTGCTCCGCGATGGAATCCTAAACTACTGAACCGATTTTAATCAAATTTTGCACATTGTGTGCAGTTTTATTCCACTTGAGAGATAGGATAGTTTATAACTCAATTTATAGTCGCTGATTTTTTTATTGCAAATTATTTATTTACAGTTTTCGAAACTTCTCAGCAACCGTTGTTCATATTCGTTGTTCTGCTTTGGGGTGGTTGGGAGGTGCACATCGCATAAGCACATTCATTTGAACAAAAACTGCGTGAAGTTTACTCCGACGTGAAATGAAAGAGAAGTATGCGAGGTTGAGGAAATGCGCAGATGGCTGATGACGTGTGATGGTGTAAATACAAATTGAGTTAAAGGGTTTTTGTTTAGGTTGTTGTGAATTGTTATATTACCTACGTTGATACCATAAATTAGAATTAAATAAACCGTCAAGCTTTCAGAAGCAATAAAAAACAAATTTAGCCGACTGAAGTGAAAAAAGAGCTTTTACTTTGGGATTATATTCTAAAAGCTCTAAAAGCTTTGGGAAAAGTGAAAGCTGGAACATGCTCGAGCTTTCCACAAAGTGAAAATTTTAAATAAAGAAAAAATATACACAGTCTACCATGTGATGGAAGAGTATAATAAGAACCGATTTTTTCCACTTTTTTGTATTTTTTTTTTAACAATCTGTTGTTTTGATTTAGTTCAGACTTTATGCTACAATTTATTTTACGTTACATTTTCTTAATATGTATACCTATGTATATTATTTTGATCAAATTTTGCGCACTGTGTTTAATAGTTAATAACTCAATTTAGTGCATTTTTTTCGTATTACAAATTAGTTGTTTATTATTAAACAAAGAGTTATAATAATAGGTTTATATAATTCCTTAGGGGTAAAATTCGATGGCGTTATAACTCGAAAGCCGCTGGGTCGATTTTCATCATTTTTTTGTTTGCTTTTGTTCGTATTTAAAATATAAGATACTTTTGGACCCGATAGATGACACTGATTTTGATCTCCGAAACCACTTAACCGATAATAATAACATTTTGTGGATGTATAAGGTTGTTTCCCGTTTGAAAGATAGACTCGATAGGTGGAGCTGTTGGCGACTTCCGAAACCACTCAACCGATTTCAATATAATTTTGTGGATGTACCTTTGTGGTTGCAAAAGATAAGCGGGATCGGAAAACAGGTTGTGGCACCTCCCAATAAAAAAAAAAAAATTCAAACGAACTTAACCACAGCAACGCGTGGCTGGGTCTTCTAGTATTCATATATATTTTAAAACTCAAAAAGGCACTTTAAAATTAAAATTGCAACAGCCATTAAATATGCAATAACAGCAGAGCAAAATTTATTTTTAGCTAATGTTACCCACTTCTACTTTTTTTTTCCAAACCTCTAAAATCTTACATTGTATCTATGTGAAGATATTGGTCCACTAAGAACCCTACTTTCGGTAATGGATACCTTAAACCAGATCAGGAAACAGAAACTTCAGTGAATTTCGTTTAACACTAACTATTCTTACATTTTATGTGCGGTTGCTTCAGAACTTTTTACCTACCTACCAATTGATTCAAGCAAACTTTTGATGGACGAGAAAGTTTCATGTGACCCAGTCGCGCGCTTTATTTTTGTTTTTATTCACATCGCTCAGAAGAAGGTCTCTGCAGATGAGAGCGCAGAAACCCCAGACCACATTCTGGAATCCTGTGGAGCATAAGAGGATTAAAAATCTGGGCAAGTACCAATTACTAGATAAGGATATACAAACCATGGACCCACTACTCATTCTCAAATTCATAAAAGAAACTGGACTAGATGAAGTCGATATTATTATCAAAGTTAAGACAGAGCAAAGACCCTCAAACATGGTTCTTAATGGAACTGTTATACGATGGGGCTCTGGAAAAGGGCATGAACCATTCCAAGGTATAGAAAGGGGGCACAATAGGTCACAAGGTTGCAGTGCACTAGACCCAACTTATTATTATTTATATTATTATTATTATCCAAATCGCTCTACCCGCAGTCACATCTAAGGCTCTCCCAGCCAGTGATAGGAAAAAAATGCAAAAGTAAATTACCCCACTGAGATTTATTCTCATAAATTCCGGAAACAATAAGTTCAACTTCAATATTTACACCATCCCAACGAAACGGATACAATACTGCGGAAGCAAAAATTGGTATCCCTTATACCGGGAAAAATCAAGTCCTCGAGCAGCAACAAAAACACTCATGAAAGTAAGAGCACATATAGCCAGTGATCCGGCGCGAAGACACAGTCACGAAGATTGTGTACTTTCGCTAAAGAAGTGGGTATACGCTGTACACACTACAGCCTGTATTCCGTTTAATCCGCAGTGCTGTCTAAGCATCGTTATCATGCCATTGCTCGCACTGAATGGAGCTCACTATAAGCCTTCCGACAAGTATGTCAATGCCTCCTTTGAACATAAGCCCAAGAAGGATGATATTCGTGGGAACCATAACCACCTATTCAGTTAGGCAGCTACTACGCACATCCGTGCTTGTCGCTGCCGGTCGTTGGGAAGGGGGCGAATCATCCGTTGTATTACAAATGCTCCCCTAACGCACCACACTGATGCCGTCAAGGGTGTAAACAAGCATTAAAGACTTGTGCAGCTATACACAGAGAAAAAAAAAATAAACTCAAAGATCGACGAAGAAAAGGGCGAAACGAAAACACAATCTGGTATCCCAGTGAAATTATCTTCATCCTTCGTTGAAAGGATACAACAAACACTCTTCTCGGCTTCCAATAAAAATGGCATACTGTCCTTTAAGTGATGAATTAAACATGTCCCTCTTCGGTGTGCTTTGCTATACTGCTCGAACACGAAAAGGATCACTGTGTAGTCCTTCACCCTCGATGGAGAACAATAGTTCATAATACAAGAAAAAATCCCCATCGTTCCGATTACCGACATTTTCGCTGTGTTGTCCTCTACGTGCATGGATTGAAACAAAAGCCCGCCAATGATGGTTGTGTAAATACTTTTTTATCAATAGAAAGCAATTTATTGACGAGTCAGACGATAAAAAATATTTAACAATATTCTTTTTATTTTATTTTTTATTTATTTTTTTCGGATACACTGTCAGCGAAATGTGTATTTGTTTGGCACTTGCACACGCACATGTGCGATAGATGGATTTCCGTTTTCGGTTCGACAATGACGCACGCAATGGCGCGTTTCCGATACCGAATGTCGTTTGGTATTTTTCATCACATTGACTTCTAAATTGCTTTTGATTAAATGGAATAGCCGCATTTATGTGACGAATCATGTTTCCCCCAGGATACGACAATGAATTATGATAAGGCATATAGTATGTGCTACAGGAGGATTTCTGTTGCTCATTTATAACTCCGGTTGTGAAAGAGAGAGCAGGACCATAATGTTGGCTATCAAGAGATGTTAAATGCGAATTTGTCAAGCACAGGGAGGTGGTGGGGGATTTTATGTTATTGGGTCCATATTGGCGTTAGCCAAAAAGTCATCAAGTGGACTTTTGCGAGCACGCATTTTGTTTGACTAGGTAAGGTTATATGGATATAATAGTAGTGGCAGCAGTAGCAGTCGAAAGTGTCAATAGCGGTAGGGGTAGCGGTAGAGATCATTTTAGGAGTATAAGTTGAATAAGCAACAGAAGCTGTAGCAGTAGCAGTAACAGTCACAGTAGCAGTGGGAGTAGCAGTGGCAATAGCAGTAGCAGTAGCACTATCACGAAAATATAAGGTCAAAAATAGAGCACTTACAGAATATTTGCAGAGTACTATTTTTGTAACATAAAAGGGAGAAACTGACAAAAATCTGCAAAGCATATAAGTAACAGAACTGTAACAGAGCAATAACAGAATAGTAGAAAATATTATCACAGCGAAAGCAGACCTGTTGCATAACTGAGGTTGTAGTGAAGCTGATGTTGAAAATTACTAACAGCGTGAAAGCAGAGTACTTCTGGAACGATAATAGAGTGATAAGAGCAAGTAACAGAGCACTGCTTACATTTTAAACTCGGATAGACAAAACATTGCTTGATCAATAGGAATAGGAGTGTTGAGAAATTTGTATTATTGTACAAATAATTGAAGTTCGCATTTTGTACTTTTTCTTATTCAGTATTAAATTCTTACGTAAGTAAAGAGAGTACAAAACTTAACGTTTGCCAAATGAATAAAGTCATCTGTCTTTGTACATCACTCATATCACATAAGGTTGGTCTCTTATTTATTAACAAGGAGACCATTAACAATCTGCTATGAACGAAGTGTACTTACTACTCCTGCCTCTCGTTGGCTGGAATTTGGTTCATTCAATTAGAAAGTCCAAGTAGAAAAGGTATTTCCACAGGAGGATCTGTAGCAAAGCGATGGTATTTTTGGACAGGAAGAATGTAAGAATATTTGAAGAGTTACTTAGACAGAACTTGTTAACAGAGCATCTTCTTCTTCTTTGTGGCACTAATGTAGCAAAATGGAACTCTATAGCAGAACTGAAGCAAACCTAAAATGGATCAGTAGTCATGCAGAATCATAACTGTAGCACTATACCAGACTAGTTAAAAGGGTCGTTGATTACAGGAGAATAGCAGATTATTTGTAGTATTAGGGTAACATAATAGTTCCAGCACAATAACAGACAGTAACAGAACTATACCTGAAAAATTGAAGCATCAGCAGAAAGTAAACAGGATTGTAGAAGCAGTAGACAAGTAAAAGAGTGACAACAGAGTTGTGGCAGTCTAACAGAATAAAAGTAACAGATTAGTATTTTAGCAGAATAGGTCCATAGCAGGATAGTACATAACAGAGTTTAACAGGAGCAGTGATGTTAAAAATGGTTACCAAAACTGATGCCAGACAATTTCCGTTTCATCATTAGCATTATGTTAGCTCACATGGGCATTTAGCGGGCTTGATTAAAAGCGAAACGCGTTTGGAGACAGTTACCAAAAAATATGTATAGCAAATACGATTGGCTTCGGATTCTTCTACATTGTTCATGGCTTTTTTTTCAAAGTCCTAAGGTTCATTTTTTTTGGCGATAGGAACAGAGAAATAGGGACATTGCTAATTTTTAAGCAAAACAAAAAATACAGATTTTACAGAACTAGCTCCGTCCACCATTCACTGGAGTTCCCTCTTCACTCTCTAATTAGCGACAATTTTAAGTCAATCCCATAATAGCTATCAGCATCATCACTAATTGGTCCTTCCTCCGTAAAAGAAACACAAAAACTTTGTAAAATAATTCATTTAAAAAATGTAACGCCATGACTCGGATGGACAGGAGAAGTTCCACTCCACCTAACACCTCGCACCTAACTTTTTAACAAATAAAATAGCTTAAGCAGCAAGAAAAAAAAGGAAATCTGCTTAAAATGCAAACGAGTTCTTATCCTATGTAAATGATCCAACAGAAGGTACTACTTATGTACAGAAAACCAACAAAATAAAAAAGCAAAAAAGTGCCCTCCCATCTTATGTCCTGAATTTGAAATCTGAATCATATTGTTCGCCATTTGGGGCGAAATGATCTCAACTACGTAAACTATTTCACAGATGCAATTTGCGCTTATTTCTTTCACACTTCCACGTCGTTGTTCGAGGGATTTTTTTTGTGTTGTTTCCTCATCATAGCGTCTCCCTTCACAAGGATACTCTAATATTAAAAGAGAAAGGAGTTGGATTTAATTTTCGCCGGCCAAGTTTTGTGTCTAAATGAAGCGGTTTTTTGTTGAGTTTCATCTTCGCCCCATAAAATCTGTTCGGTACATGAGTTTCGGTTTTGGATGGTATTTTTATTCTTCTTCGACAAAGGACACTTGCATTGGAAATTCACATAAAAAGAGCAGCCGTAATAAAAATCCTTAGAATTATAATACCCTTGGCGTGTGGAAGTTGTCCCTTAATTTTGGATTTTTGCTTGTACTTGTAGTTGTCTGCAAGCTGAATGGACAGAGTGGGAAATAATTATCCTGCTGTTGTCTCTTAAGGAGGCTGTGGTGCGTGGGGTGGAGTAGAAAATGTCGTTCTATTTAAAGTGGAAGACGACAGAGCGAGTGACGATATTGTGAAAACACTGCGGACAGTGAAGTGTTGACGGAATTTACAGAAGAAAAAGGAATTACGTTCCACGATGATACCATGATCCATGATACAACATATTTCATATTCATCCAGGTATTTGAGGCGGAGTTTGACTCTCCGAAATAGCGATTTACTGTCAAATTCGCATTAGTTACATATATAAAAAGATCGAATACGCCACACGACATGTTTTTAGTTAGGAATAAATAAACTTGCAGTCACACTGTAATCGATTAAAAACGTGGACAGTCTTACCGTTCATGCCATGTGCATTTATTTTGTTGAAAATGATCCTTGAGGAGCCTAAAATCTGCCAATGATTTAATAAAGCTCAGCTTTTTCTAAGCTGCAGGCTTAATTTCTACCGCTCTGTTATCGCTCTGGTACTACTCTGTTACAACTCTGTTACCACTCCCGTTTGGATGCATGACTACCGTGCACTCAGCCGACGTGATATTATTCATGCTGTCTTTTGACACGATAGAGTATTAAGGGCGTACAGGGAAAACCTAAGGGGAAGCATTGTTACAAGCTATATAGTTTCGCACTCAAAGTCACTCAACAGAACGTAAACAGAAATTTTACTCAACCATCTTCGCATAAGGGAAGTTCATGTGTGAGACCACTTTGGACAACAATAGCTAATAACGAAAACCACAGTCCACTAAATGGTAACACAACACTCAGTTCCGCTGCTAATATCGTACAAAAAAAAAAAAAAAAAACTGTCCAGCCCTTTTCCCGATTCCTGACAGAATGGTCGTTCAGTGTTCCTTCAGTCTCTGTGTACTTTTCCTTTTGGCCATTTGACAGGGCACATAACTTTTTCATTTTGTTCCGTAAATCATAAACATGCATGCGAACACAGCTTGCGTGTTCCGAAAACACAAACCCCGGACAATATTTGTCGTGTCCTGACTCCGCACAGCATATTTCCACTCACAAACAGAGAGGTGACAGCATGTTGCCGCTCTTCGTGCTCGATTAATAATTTATCATGTACTTTGGGTTGTGCCAACTTTTCGAAAAGCTATTTTGATTTACACAAACTTACACAACCCAAGTTTAGGTTCACGAGCCAGTGCACAAGAACCAGGTGTTCCGATAGTTTGAACCACTTTCTGGCAGCCATCTCACCGGTGCGGTGTGCTGTCCTGGTGCACGTGTTGCCTTGACTTGGTTTCGAATTTGTACATCATTATCGCCATAATAATTGTCATTGTCATCATTTACACTATCCTGGTGGCACGCGGCACTCACTGAGTTCCGTATTTTGTGTGTTATCTCATTAGGGAGCGGCTTCAAGCTTGAAAGTACACAATTTAAGCAACTTTTCAGTGTGCTCTTGACACAGTTTTCTGGCAGGAGTAAGGCGCAGGATGGGCTGGTGGATGGATTTTTGTTTTCCAGTGTTGTTTAAATTTGTCTCCATAAATTTCTGACAAAAGCACTGTGCGTGCCTGTTGGTATGAGTGTTTTGCTCATTTGTTGCTGTCGCACATCCATCTCGATATTAATCGAGCGTTCGACTTTGATGAATCCCATTCGAGTGGGTAGGGGGTGGTTGTGAGGACGTATCCAAGTTATTTCGTTGTTTCTATTCTTTTGAATCAGTTGCTAATCGAATCGGGCTTCGGGCAGGGGAAAAGGTTTTGAAATTATGGAAATTAGCCCATCAAACTTGAACTGAAATGTGGGAAACAGCAAAAGATGGCTTTTCCAATGTGGATGGTAATTTATTTACCAGACGTGAACTTAACTTGCCAGCACCACTTCGAACTGAAGAGGACTTGGTAGATGGAAAATGATTAATTGTCGACCTTGTTAGTGGAAATCGGCACAATAGTCACGTTTGCTACTTTCGCAGACTGCCAAACATCAGGAAATTTGGTGCTATAGGAGCTGCTAAAGTTTTCAGGTACATATTTCCTGCTCATGAGTCAACGGATCACATGGCTCCCACAAATTGCACCTCAAAATCAAACATGGTCTAAGTCGCAGTGGCCTAGTGATTATAGCGTGTTCGATTTCTGCAAAAAACCCAAATACCCTCTAAAGCTTTTTTCCACTGCGCCACCTCCCGCGAACGTCTGCCAAACATCCGAGAGTACAACTGTCACGAAAGAGCTCCTCAATTAGCCGTTTGGAATCGGCATAAAATTGCAGATCCCTTCCATTCGTCCGAAAAAAGAAAAAACTCATACTAAAACTAGGGAACTTACGGACCTGTTGCGCCATCTAAAGGGTTTTCCAATAAGAGGTGTTATTGTGAATGACCCGCTTTTTCAGTAGCTGTCACCTTTGAAGCTTTTATTCTTTGATATTTGACAAGTAGAAACTATGCCATTACTAAAAATGGAACGATACACGCTTCAACAACGCACTGAAATTAGGCATTTTTCTTTGAATACCAAAATAACACCTCTTATTGAAAAACCCTTTATTATTATAATCATGAGCTAAGGCAAAAAACGTCTTTGAACTATTGTCCTAGTTACCCCTTCCTGCAAGCACAGTTTGGCCCGATTTTGTCAAGTTTGTCAGAGTCTTTGTTAGGTAATCTTTTGAATCCCTTTTTGGAGTGTTTTTTAAAAAATCGTTCAATCGTCCGAGCGATTTTTGGATAGTTTTCAGGCGTTTTCGAAACGTTTTTGTGACACGTTTTGGGGGGATTTCTTAAGGGCTTTTGTTGGTGCATTTTAAATTGTTGTTGAGGCATTCCTTGATATATTTTTGAAGTGTTTTTCAAAAATGTTCTTGAAGCGTTTTTGAGGGGCTTTTTGAAATCCTATTTCTACTGGTTTTTCTGGATTCTTCTGTGGTAGTTTTCGAATCGTTTTTCAAACAATTTTAAAGTGTTTCGCCGCATTTTCTAGAATTTTTTAATAAATATATTCTTAGGTGCTTGCAACGGTTTTTTAAGAATTTTTCGGGCTATTTTTTGTGTATTTTTTGTTTGACATTCTTTGAATACACATTGAGGGATTTTCTAATGAGATTTTTTGCCAAATTTGATAATGTATAGTTTTTTGGAGTAGTTTTTTGTGCTTTCAAGGTACTTTTGGTGTATTTTTTAAGATCGCGTTGGGACGTGTTGTTCTTGTTGGTTTGGTGCGTTTTTATGTGATTTTTTGAAGATTCTCTTAAATAATATTTATTGATCTTCTTAAAGACTTTGTTTGTGCTTTTCTAGGATGTTTTCGGACCATTTTTCGGGATATTCCTAAATTTTCTGTTTCGTTTTCTAAAAACCACAATTTTTGGCGGTTTTTGGGCCATTTTTTTTTTTTAAGAATTCGACAGTTTGGTTACTTGTTTCTGGCATGTTTTGTAGCAATATTTGGCGTACTTGCTGTTCTTTAATGTTTTATTTGATTTCTTTGAATTTTTTTTATTCGTTTCCCAAGGGACTTTTACAGATTTTTCGAAACTTTTTTGGACAAATTCTGGTAGTTCTTTGAGTATTTTCTGGGGCGTTCTTTGCACTCGTTTTTCTTAAATTTGTCTTGCTGTTTTCGTAAGTGTTTTAACATGCTTGGCACGTATTTTACCAAAAAAAATTACCAAAGCTAATCAAGTAAGTATTCAGTCTAGGATTAGAAGTCAACCGAAAATATTTTGCAATAACTTCTCTCTGCTCTTTATTATTTCATGCCGCACCCATATCAATGCTCTAAAGCGATTTTCAAACATTTTTCTATTCGTTTTTCTGGCGATGTACTGCTCCGCTAATAACACCATAATTTGGTAGAATTGCGAGTCCATTTGGCCGGTTAAGTGCACCATATCAAATATAAAAAATCTACCCGCTCTCTAAGAACAATGGCAACTTCAGGTCTGACTTTAATAATGATAATGAGCTTTCACACTTTTGCAGTCTTGCTCCGCCGTAAATAGATTCTTCCAAATGCACACAGTCTTTTATGGGGGCTATAGCAAACATTTTGTCAATTACTCTCATATCCTTTTTCCCCAATGCAACCGTAGATATAAATAAAAATTTCCATTTCTTCTATGTATATAAATAAAAAAATTTGCTCCTATAATTGGCTTCGTATCGCATTTCAAATTTGTTTCCGCTTCTTTCCGTTTCGAAATAAATTATGACCGTACCATACAGACCACTGAAATGTATTTCACCACGCACAAGTCCACAAGGACTTTCTATGAACGACTCAAATACGATGTCCATTAAAAATTGGAATGGAAAGCTCCAAAGTTCGTAGCAAAAACAAAAAAACAAAACAACTAAACAAGTTCAAACGCATTGAAATTTGTGGTTCACAGTGCCCAGACAACAAATGCTTGTTCAGAGTCCTTGTGTCGGTTCTTTTTTTTTTTTTTTTTTTTTTTCAATGCCTCCCCAGACGACAGCAGATAAAAACTCGCTGACAATATTCCGCCGTTTCCAAATCGCATCCTTTCGCATTCGCCATAACAGAGAAAAAAAAACGAAAAAACGCCAAACTTGCTAAAATATCCTTCCCATCCGAATCCATATCCACACACACAGGATGTCGAAAATAACAGACTCCCTCCGAAATAGGTTTTAGTTATCGTAACCATTTTGCAATTTGCAATTCTATCAACCAGCACCCAATGGCCGTTGCCGTTTGCCGGTCTATATTCAACAAAATTTGCCCTATCAAAAACAACAACAAGGACAAGGACACAAATCCCACTTACATTCGTGCAAACAAACAACGAAATGCATTTGAGTTCGTGTTCGCTCGCTGTTCCGTATATCTTGTTTCGCACAGTTCCGTACAGTTCGCAGTGTCATTCATTCATTTTGTAGGACATATCTAAATCCCTGAAACATTCAGTGCTACACCCGAATGATTGATGAACGTACATCGGATATGTTCAGCCGTTCGGCAGGATGTGTAGTGGTTCTCCTATCGCTGAAGTGTAGAAAAAAAATGCTTTTAGGGGTTGTGCATGCAGAGAAAAAATCTTTTTGCACGTCCTGCAATATCCTATGGCTAGAGAGAAAAAAATGTCTTAACCAACAGGACTTTGAATTTAGTCCAGCAATTGGAGAACTACCCGAAAGAGTTCCGGAACGCTTCACATTCAACAAACTTCGTAATAAACTGTCAGTGGACAGCCAGTTTCTCTGTCTGTGAGCAACCTGAATTTCATCACAAAATCAGGATGTACCTCAATATTGGGCGCAAAAAATCGACCTCCAATCGAAATGGGAATTTACGTTTCGCCAACGTGTGCTCAAAGGATAACGCACTCGGTAAGAATTCACTGCTGCAGTCAAATATTTCAATTCACGCTTGTGCGAGTTCGTATTCGCATTTGCCAGTTGGTCGACAAAAAATCGGATATAAGTCTTCCGTGTGACAGAAGTAGGTCATCCTTTAGAATGGCATTCCCCCGATGGGTTGTCCTATTTAGAACCGGTATGTAAAAGGGGCTCCTCTCAACTCGGATGAAGTCGAAAACTTTGCAGAAGAAGCTGGATGAAGCAAATTGTATGGTCTTTGTGTAGATGGGTCCTTGGAGTGGAATTAATTAAGTGCCTATGGTTTATGCGCCTCGGCCTATTAACTATTCAGTGAAGCGAGAAGTGTGTACCGCTTTTGAATATGGATCAGATGGACAGGCGAAAGGTCAAAGTTTCAACTAATTGGGTTACGGCATGTAGTTGCGATGCCATGGTGAGCACGTACAAAAGGCAAGCGTGGCCTGGGTACGGGGAATTTGTAATAAGTCATTCTACTTGGAAAAGGACATTCAAGATAAATAGTATTTGTACCCGAAAGAGAGGGGACGGCAGTTGCAGCAAATGATTAAAATGATTTATGCAAATAGAGGGATGGATAGGCTAATGAAGTATTAAGAAAACTTTTTCGAAAAAATTCAGAGGCCTTACCATTCAGAGAAGATTTACACACGCATAACACACATACCGTAGCACTTAAACCTCAGGTGAGGAGGATAAACTTTTTGTTGATTTAAACAGAGTTTTGGTGTAGGTTCTTCTGATTTTAATATTTGTTCTAGTTCTATTTTAAGTTTCCCAAAGCCAGCTCTAGTTTGCCTCTAATTATAGTCCACTTTCAGTACCACTCACAATTTTAGATCTAGTTCCAATTCCAGTTTAAATTCCATATCAGTTTCAAGTTTTTGATTCAGGTCGTGATGTAGGTGTAGGTCTGGGTCTAGGTCTATAGCTCAAGGTCTATTTCTAATTCTTGTTCTAGTTCCAGTTCCAGCTCTATTTTTAGCAGCGGTTCTTATATTGATTCTAGATCTAGTTGCAGATCTCGTTGTAGATTCGTAGTTTTCTTTTAATTTCAGTCCTATTTATAGTTTTATTTTAGGATTTAGTTCAAGTCAAGTCAGGTCAGTGTCTACTTCTAGTTCTACTCATAGATCTATTTTTAAACATAATTCTAGTTTCAGTTGCTGTTACACCCCTAACCCTACTTGTACTTCTCTTTATTAGCTTTTTGTTCTACGTTCCGGCCTGAATTTAGTTCTAGTTTTGTTTTGAATATTTATGTTAGATCTAGTTTTGGTTTAGTTTTGGTTTAGTTTCGATTTAAGTTTGAGTTTTGAGTAGTTTAAGGTGTCGTTTTTATTGCATTTTGTAGATTTAGTAGTTCGAGTTATAGTTTTAGTTATAGATCCAGTTCTACTTATAGATGTTCCTTTTGAGAAAAATCTTTCAGATTAAGTTCTGAGTCTAGTTCCATTTCTATTTCTGGTTCTTCAAGGTGTAGATTTTACTTTCTAGTTCTAGTTCTATTTCTAGTTTTAGTTGTAGTTCTAAGCTAGGTTCCTGTTCTAGTTTGAATTATAGATCTAGTTCCAGTTTCATTTACACTTCTTATTCTTCTTACAGATTTGCTTCTAGGTGTAGTTATATTTGTTGTTCTAGTTCTAGTTTAACTCATAGTTCTAGGTCTTGTTTTCGTTTAGGTTCCAGTTAAAAGTCGGTTAAATAACTCTAAACAGATAAGACGTGTTATGGCATTTTGGCCGATTTATTCACCACTTTCTACGTAGTGACCCAAGTCAGTAATTGACAAGAAAATTTACACGACTTTTGGAGACAAGTCCATTAAAACCAGAGGACCACCAAAGCTGCTGCCGCTCGATCAACACATTTATAAACGCATACGATTTTTTTTTAAATGGCAGTTGCTAAAGTGATTCCTTCCTACTCTTACTTTAGATGACTCTATCAACAGCACTATAAACTTTAAAGGCTCCGTAAACAGCTCAGAGAGCCTCAGATTTAAATACATACCCTTTAAGAATTCTAAATTGATATTCGTTGAAAAGGCATTTCATTGTAGTGTTGGGCATTTTTTTCCCAAGGTCCTTCATCATGTGGCAACAACTTTCCTAAACTTTCGCCCTAGCTATAATCCACTTAAAACCAAAATCAATCAACCTCCATTGGCGTTTTTTTTTTTTTTTTCAACTCCAAAGCACCTGAAACACAATCCGACGTATCGATTACATTCAGAAAATGTCCTTCCTGACATTTCCACAAGCCACCACGAGGCGGCATGTTTCTTTTCGTTCACTCATTCTTCATCGGTCTCACTTGACCAATACGTTTTCATAAAACACATTCCAAGTTCAAATCGTTCGAATCGCTTGAGGCAAAGCGCCACCTTCTACACAAGTCAATACAAACACTGAACACAGAACACCCAAGCGATGGGGCAATGTCTGCCGGCACATTGGCATCACGGAGCTATAAATCTCAATTGTTCCCCGGAGATCAATTAAGAAACTTCAATTAGAAGTAGCAATGCAGAAGGAGGAACACCATGAGTCGGTTGCCGCCGCCATCGGCAGTACCTCCAGAAGTGAAGAATGGGTAGGTAGGCAAATGTCATCTGTTACTTTGTATACACAATTGGATCGGCGTCGGTATGAAATAGTGCACGACCATCTCCATCAGATTGGTCTTCCATGCAGTACTGCTTTGGGAATTGCGCTGTAGCTGTAGTGTTGTTTTTTTTTTTTTTTTACCTGACTGGTTTTCTTTCGAAAGACGTGACGTCTGCCATTGTTTTAGGAATGGAAGGTGGTTTTCTACAGGGATAGGTGTACATTGTGTACCAACTATACATATGTATGAACTTTGAAATGGAAAGGAATCAATGTCGATGAAGTGCTGAAGCATTTCTTTGTATGAGAATAGCTTTGTTTTACCTTTTCTCTCTTGAAAAAAATTAACCAAAAATGTTGAACACCTTTTAGAGCTTCTAACTTTTTGGAGGCTTCTCCCAAAAGTCTCTTATTCCACTTTTTATAGTCTCTCTGTTGTAATAAAACTCTGTTCATAATAGTTAGTCGAATTCAAAATAAGGACATGGTTTCTGACATTAAAAAAAAAACGATCGCAATAAGATAACATACTTTTGAGGGAAGGATACTACTTCGAAGCAGAGATGTTATAATAAGTTTAAGCTGCTTGGTCTTAAGCCTATTACGCAGCTGCTCCGGAACGAAAAATCCCATAAAAAAGTGACACAACTTCATTCGGCAAAGACGACACAAATTCCGCTGTCAGGCAGAACGAGCCATTCAACCTGGACGATGAAAGCCAAGATTTCCGTCCACCTGACCAAAACGAAGTGAGGATAGCAATATCTAAGCTCAAATCCAACAAGGCTGCTGGACCGGACGGCTTAACTGCCGAGCTCTTCAAGGCAGCCGGAGATGAATTGGTAGAGTGCATACACCAACTCGTCTCCAAAATTTGGTTAGAGGAAAGTATGCCTGATAAATGGAACCTCAGCATCGTTTGCCCGATCCACAAGAAAGGAGACTCTCTAAACTGCGCCAACTATAGAGTCATGAGTCTCCTGAACACTGCGTATAAGATCATGTCTGCTGTACTATGTGAACGCCTGAAACCTTTCGTCAACGATCTGATAGGTCCCTATCAGTGCGGCCCGGTAAGTCCACGACCGATCAAATATTTACACTACGGCAGATCCTGGAAAAAACCCAAGAATACCAGATCGATACTCACCATCTTTTTATCGATTTTAAGGCCGCATATGACAGCATTTATAGAGACGAGCTATACAGAGCCATGTCTAGTTTTGGCATCCCTGCCAAACTTGTCAGATTGTGCAGAATGACGATGGAGAACGCTCGCTGCTCCGTAAAGGTCGGAAACAATCTCACCGAGACCTTTGATTTCAAAAAAGGATTTAGACAAGGTGACGCGCTGTCATGTGACTTCTGCAACATCATTCTTGAGAAAATTGTGCGAAACTCACAAGCCAACACCAGAGGCACAATTTTCCATAAGTCTGTGCAACTGCTTGCATACGCTGACGACATTAACATTATTGGCAGAACACAGCGAGCTGTCACTGGTGCGTTTGCTAATATTAGTACAGAAGCGGCAAAAATGGGTTTAGTGGTGAATGAGGGTAAAACAAAATATATGCTGTCAACAAGAAGGGACACACAACATCGACGAATCGGACAGAACGTCACGATAGACAGCTATAACTTTGAGGTAGTTAGGGACTTTGTCTACCTCGGCTCCGCTATAAACTCTGATAATGACATCACATCAGAAATCAAGCGAAGAATCACACTTGCCAACCGCTGTTTCTTTGGCCTAAGACGGCAATTGATTAGTAAGGCCTTGTCAAGAAGCACTAAGGAGATTCTATATAAGACTCCCATCATCCCTGTCCTGCTCTATGGCGCAGAAGCATGGACCCTAGCAGAAACGGATGAGGATCTTCTTGGTCGCTTCGAACGCAAAATTCTTCGAGTGATTTTTGGTCCCGTTTGCGTTGACGGGATTTGGAGGAGAAGATTTAACAGCTAACTCTACGAGCTGTACAGCGACATCGACCTGGTCAGAAAAGTACGCATTAGTCGTCTAAGATGGTTAGGACATGTAGAGCGAATGGACACCAATGCTCCGGCCCGGAGAGTCTTCGATTCCAACCCGACAACGCTGTAGAGGAAGACCTCGCCTTAGGTGGCGCGCGCAAGTGGAAGGGGACCTCAACCAACTTGGAGTGCGCAACTGGAGGCAGTTAGCCAAAGATCGCGCTTACTGGAGAGGCGTATTGGTTGAGGCCCAGGTCCACCCCGGACTGTAGCGCCACCTTAAGTAAGTAAGTAAGCATATCTTGAGTCGATTTTACTTCTGAGATGTGAAAGTCTGTTCAAAATCTGTATTATAATGGAGTTGGTTCCTTTGGAATTAACGGTTTAGAAAGTTTTTATTATACAAAAAGTATACGTTCGCAATTGAAGTACGCATAATTTTTTAAAAATTCCTAAAGAGCCTAAAATTCGCCAAACTTTAAAGTAAATAGACTAAATTAGAATAATTCCTAAATGACAATTTTAAGGAGCCAGTGAAAAGTTCGAGTATCCAAGTCCGAGATAAATAGTCAGTGCTCGTAATACTGCTACTTGTGTAGCAGCTGATGGAACTCTCCAAAAATTTATTTCCGCTGCCATTTCGCAGCCGTTTCGCTGTTCATTTGGGAACGTTCGTTCGTTCGTTCCGGAACAGCTGCGTTCTAGGCTTACTCTAAAGTCGACTTTAAGACATATCATAACATATAAAAGGACCTCTGTGTGTCGTCAAACTTTTCAAAGAGCATTTATATCCAAAGTATATCCCAAAGCTGGAATACCAAAGCTCATTCGTGGAGAAGGTGTTATCGCACTCTGTGTTTTTTTTTTTACCTTGCCATTTTACGGAGATCCACCTTTCACTTGGTTAACATTTTATCAAAAATTAATTCTGAAGTAACGCCACATCCGGTATGATAACAAAACTCTATATAATGACATTAAAATTCCTAAAACCTCTCCGAACAGCCTTCGATTTGCAACATAAATCAGCTCAAAAATCTGCCTCAATTACAATTCGCTTTAGCGTACAGCATAAAAGTATTCCACAAATTGCCGCTATATCCTTTTATTTATGAGCAGCTACATCTTTCACTCGACTCCTTTATCAAGTCATTAAAATTGATTTGAATCTCCTTGTTGCGTCATAAATCTTCTCCCAGATCTAGCTCGCACATATTTTCCGCTTTATTGATCCAACCGAATGGCGATTTTGTAAATTGTTTTCAAATTTAGACATAATACACGCACACGCACATGTTTAGATTTATTGTCGATACGTTATTTATGGTATTCGAACGGATGTCATTTGTTCAACACTTGGACCAATTACTGACCACAAGTTGGCAGGAGTCTTTTATTTATTACTCGCTGCGTGGTTGTCCGACCAATTCGCCAACTTGTGCGAATGTGAAGTTTTTCACTTGTGCAAATTGATTTATTTGCAAAAGAGAATAAGAAACGGAAACTTTGCCCCATCATTCACCACAGATCCAACCTTGTTTATGGGGGGGGGGGGGGGGGGCTGTTCTAATCTCCGTATTCGTTTATTTAATTGATTTTCATTCCACTTATGGTTAGCCTATGACTGTTCGGTCAGTAGGTCCTCTTACGTAGTTAAATTGAAATGCAGGACCTTCGAGAAGTATGCACACACAGCGCACACACGCACATACAAATCGGTATCCGTGAATGTAATTAAATCCCTTTGAATGGGTTTGAATTTCGAAGTTAAACAGAGAGAGTACCATCAAAATACTCATGCGGTCTCTGATTGGAATGACCATCACTTGCAGGATATCGATGGATTATATATTGAGTTACATGCACTGTACGATTGTTTTCTCAGTTCTTAACTCTCAAACCGTGGTACTCAAACAATCAAGCAACAGTCTTTAGCCTGCGACTTTATTAATCCAAAGACTTGCCGGCAACTTCGTCCTGGTCAATGGGTTGTGTTGTGTGCATTTGTAGCCATAGGAGTGTTTTGAAAGTGCAGTCCATAATCCCGGAGAGTAGCTGACAGTAAATAGTTTTGCAAAAGTCGGACAATCAAACATGGGATTTAGAGAAAATCTCCTTGTGGACGGTGTTATGAAAACATTAAGCAAGCTAAGGATCAATTGATAAGTATTCCTGTCGACTGGGTTTAATTACATAAAACTAAACGAAGTGTGTGAGTGAAGTGCGGAAAAATTAGGTTTCAATGGGGAAAAGTAGTTCCAGAGGGTTGTTAATTCAGCAGGTTCATGTCCATACTCTGCGGGGAAGTAGGTTGCTGATTGGGGTAGTTTATAGATCAAAAACTCTTTGACAGCTGGTTCTGAAATAGCTACGAATAAAAATAGACAAGTTTGAGATGAAAAACATCCTAAGGACTCAGTACTGCTTGAGTTCCGTTCTTTTTTCCTTCTCTTTTTAGAATCAGCCGCAGACCTAAAAGGTGCACCCTTTTGAATTGGAAAACGCTCTCGATGGTGCATTTCATTCTCCGGTATCGTTTGTAACTTCTCAGGACACACAGTCACAGTCAGGATTCACCTAATTTCATAACAAACACTTAAAATGCATTCCACCACAAATATCACCGAAATTCCTTTCAACAGATTCCATCACCTCCCATTGTGTGAGTAGAGGACAACAAATCGTTCTCAGCATCGGCGCCATCACTAACTTGACGTGAACTTCCTCAACGTTCATCAATATGTAAAACTGATTTCACTTCCGATGAACGGAGGTATTCCAAAGCTACATTTACATTTACAGGGATGAGCACACACACACACACACCCACTTAGTACACAAGCCAGCATTATACTCGCATCCTAAATATTCAGGCGCAATTTTGATGGTAATTTATTTTTGGAGTTAGCTCCTTACCGTAGCAGCTCCCGCCGTATGTAGGTGTGAGTGAGTATGTGTCACTGTTAATACGGGCTCTGGTGAAAGTATTCATGGAACTCAAGCCATTCATGGTCATTAGCAATTTATTTGGGCAGCATTTGACTACAGGCCTCAGGCCATGGGCTATCATGTCGAGTCGATATCGATGATTCAACGTCGAAATACATGTAAATTCCAAAGTGAATTCATTTTGTGGGATGTCAAAGAATTAAATTGAAATGTCACATCATCTACCTTGAGGCTCACCATTTTGCCAATTGGACCTGGGCGGGGGGGAGTGGTGTGTGTGGCCATAGCTGAAAAACCTTTCGATTGCCACTTAACGGTGGCACAGTGCGGAAGGATTATGTATGATGGTATGGTCTTCATTTCATTATCATACAGTAGGTTTGATGTTTAGTGCGTTATCCTGTGAATAATGGGCGTTTTACTCAGTTACTTGATTGCGGTGATATTGTCATTAAGGTGAGCACGTGCTATATAGATTGATGGCAGGTTAATTGCGGAAGCGGTGGATACACCAATACATCGATTCTTAGAAGAGTTTGCCACCTTGCACTTGGGAAACGTTCCCCGGGGAGACTAATCTATGATGAATTCGAAGAATCCGTATTATCTGTTCCGGGACAATGTAATTTGAATCGAATAGGTGCGGGGTGATTTTGTTACAAACTCACTGATGGGCGAAACTCCTCATTGGCCTCAAGTATCCTACTACGATGTTTCTTAGAATTTCGATCCAAATCGCTGGAGATTTTCTATACAGTTTTCTGTATGAAAAGTTCTCACTTGGTCCCTACTTAGGTGGCTTCGGGTCGGCGCTGAGCCTCAACTGATATGAACAGTTCACAATGGCAAGATTGGATATCGATGTCAAGAGTGCCTAAAGCTCTGAGGCCTAAAATTAAAACCATTTATGGTAGGTATGTGATAACAAAATCTTATTGCCCAACATGAGGACTGTAAAGACTGAGCTCAATTTGTAAAACGGTGCACACAACGCAACGCCAAATGTTGCCAATTCAATTGAAAACCTGAATGCGACAATAAGAACCTATAACGATGAGCTCTGATGCGAGTTTGGTACCTTGGCTTTTGGATTTCAAGGCCTGTCACACCAGAAGATGTTTATCATCAACTGGTAGCTGGTGGCAGTTTAAATAAAGAGATCATTTGACGTGTAGCCATGCTTTTTTTTTAATCAGGCTATGTCGTTAATTAGCACGTCTACTTTTTGGTGGCGTTATGAACGAAAATGTATTTCACACGCCTACATTTTGGGGGCGATTTTTTTACCAAATTTTTCTGAGTTTACTCCTTTTACTTTGTCAAATGCCTGCCTTGATGATTTCTGTTTACGCTTAACTTAAATCTGCGAACAGATGTCAATAAAACTTCTTTGACACATTTTCCAAGACTCTGTTTATTACCACGCCTACTTTTTGGGGGCGTTTTTTTTGCCAAAATGTAGTTTTTACTAAGTTTACTGTTAACGCGAAAATCTCTAGACAGATTTCAATGAAACTTTTTGAAATATTTCCCAAGACTTTGCTTATTACCACGCCCACATTTTGGGGGCGTTTTTTCGGACCAAAATGTAGTTTTTACTGAGTTTGCTGTTTTTAGCTTGTCAAATGAGACTCTTTATTATGTCTGTTAACGGTTAACGTGAAAATCTCTGGAGAGATTTCAATGAAACTTTTTGAAATATTTCCCAAGACTATGTTTATCACCACGCCCATATTTTGGGGGCGTTTATTTTTTACCAAAATGTAGTTTTTACTGAGTTTGCTGTTTTTAGCTTGTCAAATGAGACTATTCATTACGTCTGTTAACGGTTAACGTGAAAATCTCTGGAAAGATTTCAATGAAACTTTTTGAAATATTTCCCAAGACTCTGTTTATTACCACGCCTACTTTTTGGAGGCGATTTTTTTTAGCTAAACGCAATTTGAAAGTAAATTACTGCTCTCAACTTGTCCAATGCCACGCTTCGTCATGTCTGTTATCGGTTGAAATGGAAATCACTGTACAATGAAACTTCTTTGACACATTTCCCAATACTCTTTTTATTACCACGCCTACTTTTTGGAGGCGATTTTTTTTAACTAAACGCTGTTTTTACTAAGTTTGCTGCTTTTTACTTGTCCAATGCCACTCTTTGTCATAAATCTCTAACTAACTCTTTGTTTTTGACATAAGTGCAGTTTTTCAATTAATTTTAAGCTATCAGTAAGGCTTCTGCTTCAACCAGAGGCTGATCTATTTGTGAGTCATTTACTGTTTAATAGAAAAGTTCAAGTTATAAATTTGTGGCCCCCTGACCCTGTCTACTTTTAGCGGAACATCCTGTAAATTAATACCACTCAATAAAACCCAAATTAAGCATAAACCCCGGGTCCTACATAAAAACGTGCGCCACCCACAAAAACCATTAACCTTTGACGAAAGTCGTTGTTGTTTTTTTTTTTTTTTTTTGTCAAAACTCATTGTTTACCTTTCGACCTAAAATTAAAATATCCGACGAGATGTAATTAATGTAAATCGGGGTCAATCCGATAATACGTAGATTTATGAAGCACCACTCCCGAAAATAAAAGGACACTCCTTACGCCATCTGCTCTGTCAGCTAGCCCGCAATTACTCATCCTGTATCCGTCAATAAGGGCCTCAAACAGATATAATCCTGATAAATTCACCGACATCACGAATTTCATCGTTTCCGTTTCTAGGAGAGAGAAAAAAAAAGAAAGAAATACCAAGCCACCAAAAAACCACAAGAAAGAACAGCAAAAAGTGGAGAAATTATTTTGTAATCACAGATGGAGGAAGCTTGCTCCTTTCGATTCGATTCTCGAACTTTCCTCTTCATTCTGTGTGTTCTCTTCCCACATACAATAATTCATCAATATAATACGAGTGAGAATGAGAAACAAGCTCCGCTTTGGTTGTATCTTTCTGGTTTGTGATGAGGCAAACAGAAAAAGGATCGAATGTCCTTCTGATTATAATGATTCACCGGGCAAGACCCTGTCGGTGTGTAGGGCAAAAGTTTATTGATAACTAATGATATCCGGCAAACTCAATAGAAATGCGTATCATTCGGATGAGTTGGGAGATTTCCGTTATATTTGCGGTTACACAAGGTCCTGTCCTGGCGGAGGTGTAATTAACTTTTTTTTTTGTCGTCCTCCACCATATTCTCCTTGGTTTATCTTCTGATTTGATGGCTGAAAATTTGCTTGTCATTTCGAATGGAATAAAGGAGAGATGACCTTTTTGTTTCCCGACGCGCTGTTGTCGCTGTTTGTTTTTCCTGTTGTTGTTGGGGATTTTGGCGGACAGAAGAAAAGTGGGAAGTTTAATTGGAAATTCTTCTTTCTTTTTTTTTTTTGTATGCCAGCTTTTCCCTAATGGAGCTTGGTGACTTAATGACTTTGCAAAACGCTTCAGTTGACAAAATGGATCTGTTTTTGTCGATCAGGAGTGGTGGTGAGTTTTTTTTTTTTTTTTTGCAAGGATGAATCGTGGGAGATTTAATTTAAAGTGAGAGGAATTTTCGGTGTCTAGTTTTTTTTCTGCAGAGCAATTAATGAAAAAAAAAAGTGTGCCACAAATTGAGCCTGAATAAATTGCGTGAGTCTTTGTGGTTCGTTTTTAAGTATTCCTTAACAAATCAAGGGGAATCCGACGTAAACGTACCTTGGAAAGACAGCCAAAACAGCAGATGGCGTCATTTTGTATTGAAAATCACGCCACTTGGGTGAATGATCATGCAATTCGACGTGTTGCTGAGAAGTCTTACAGTGGGAAAGTAGATTGCAATGCATCACCGCAACTGCCGAATTTTAGGATGAGAAATCAGCGCAGGTAAACCTTAGAAGCCGCGCAGTAGCTTAGTGGTTAGTGTGTTGGACAAGTAAGCGAGGGGTCCGGGGTTCGAATCCCGAAAAATCACCCAAACTCCAACTACCCTTCCATTCGTTCCAAAAATGGAAAACTCACTCAAAACGAATAGTTATGGAAAGCTAGGCCCAAAGTCCGTACGGACCTTTTCAGCCAACTATTTATTTATTTTTTAAATCTTAAAACCATGACACTTATAAGACGGCAGGATTAAATGACCTCCCGAATGAAATTTGATCACTTGTCTGCGGAATTTTGTGATGCAAAATCGATAGGAAGAATACAACTTTGGGGGGATAGTCGACAAGCAAATCGTCTAAGACTGTGATTTCGACTTTACAGCTTACAGGTTGTTATATGAGCAAGAATGACTATCACTGATCTTGAGTGTTTTTTTTAACTAGTCCTTCAGTTTACAAATATGATCCGCACCCAAAAAAACCTACAAAGAGCATGAAGGAAACTGTTCTCACAGATCGGCAACCACTTTATAAGTTTTCACTTAAATGACACTATGTATGTACGTACTTCGAAAAATCCGTGTCACGATTCAACGATTTAATTTCAGCTTAGAAAAGTCTTCACTTCACCGTCAAAGTTCTGCCATTCAAATCGTTTGCCATTCGCATCATAGTAGCGCACTACACTCTCTCGAGCCCATCAAATTCATTGGAGAATTAATTTTAAACACTTGCACTGCCATGAAACGAGGTCATGACTTCGATAATCACTTCCCAAAGGAACCCTCCGGACAGTACCGAAACAAACTTGTTCCTACGATACCTAGTCCGGGCACGTGTATCTACAGCTTCATCTGCAGCAAAATTAATCCCTACAAAGATCAGAGTACATTATGTCCCAAAATGCTCGAGCACAAGGACAATGGAAGTTTTTGCTTTCCCTTCGTCGCGCCGAACTGAATTGGAAAAGTTTGGGTGGTTTATTTTTAAATATCGACATTTTCAGAATTTCGCGCACAAATCCTCCTTGGAAAGGAGGCAGTCATGCAGTCCATAACAACCGGCATACTATGTCGTGATATTGTTGCCGTGGAGAATGGGTGATTGTGTGTGACTTCGGTAGCAATTTTCGCCTCAATGAGCAAAGCAATAATTACGAATTTATATTTTTGGCGCACAAGGATGGAAAAGAATTGCGAATTTGTCCCTTGATAGAGATTTGTCAGCGCATACAGGCAAATCATGCTGGGGGAATTCCTTTGGCGGTAGATAACTGAGAAATTTGGATTATTTTGTGGGTGGAAATTGTTGTAAGAGATTGTTGAGAAAGGAGTCTGGAATTTAAATTTGCTTTCACATACAGTGTGGGGATTTCTTTTTTTTTTACACATTTGGTACTTTACCTAGTCGGAGGGAACCAACCCAATCAGCTTTTATGACTGACGTTTTAGAGGATGCGTATGATATTTATTTTTCAGTTCTGTTAGTCACTCCCACTTCCAGACTCCGTACTATCTACTCATGGGAAATTTTTTTAAATGTGAAAAAGATACTCAAAAGATATTCGCCCCTAGCGAGGTATCCGTCGGAACGGAAAATTCTCCGTAACGCATACTCTTTCAGAGGCTCAAATTCCATTCGAGGTGGCCGACTTCGGAAGATATTTAAACAATTGCGAGGGCGCACCGCACCGCACTCCAAATCGTAAAGAAATTCCGCAACCAATTTCTGTCGGAGAATATCGGAACCTAGCTGTCAGTGAACACTTCCGCGCGTCGGTAAGAGAGCACAGCAACACCCATCCATGAATCGAGCTCCTCGATCAATCCACTGAACAACTCCAGAAGCAACTCGATTAATGATGGCGTGCCAATTTCCGCCGCCATGTTTTCCGCGAAATTCTATTTCTTGCAATTCAGACAGCGAATAAGAAGGTTGCATCCAGAATGTGGTGGCAATAAGGTAATTCCAAGAATGTTGTTAAGTAAAAAAAATAGTGCGTGGAGTCCCTCCGCGCGGAAGAAGTGAAACTTCGTAATGTGGAAATGAAAATAGGAAAGGGTAGAAATTGATTTTTAGTGAAATCATATTGTTTCTTTAAGCCTAGTATCCTGCTCGCGCTAAATTTTAGCGCCCCTAGTCTCCACTTCGTTTCTCCACACCAAAGATAAATGGTCGCTAAATTATTATTAAACACGATATAGATGGGACAAAACCCATATGCTTATGAACCATGAGTACCATGACAGATATCAGTAAACGTAATTTTAATAGAATTTTCGAATTTCAAACTTGAAAGACGTAAAAAACCTAGAAATTATAAGAAGAAGTTCGACATGTGTCCTCAAATTTTCCACTATCTCCTTACCATAGTGGAACACTTGTTATTACCCAAAAGATGACGCCAAATTAGAGCATAAGTCCCCCTGAATCGATTCTGTTTTGGCTCTGTTGTTTGGTTTTGCGTTTTCTTTTATTTACCACGCAAACATTGTCTGCGTTTTCCGCCAACAAAAAAAAAAAAAAATCATTGTAAACACAAGACAAACACTTTCCTCCGTTTTTTTATATCAAAATTTATCTTCGATTTAATGCACCGGACATTTATTTTGGAGACTTTTCATCGGCCCATCTATATGAAGTTAAGGATTTAGCGTGCGAACAGGATACTGATGCTTTGCTAAGCTGCCTCGCTCAATTTTATCTCTGTAGACATTTTTGTATGGGAGATAAAATTTAGCGCGAGCATAGGCTTTAAGACAAACTTTATTAAAATTGCTTACAATTCACAATTGATCGCATCTTTTAATTATCATTTTCGAGTGGAGAAATATCCAAATCCATAACATTTACTATGGGATAATGAAAACTAAAGTAAGATACGATATGTTGGAAGTCGCATTAAAAGTCTCACTTCAAAAACACTACCCTATTAAGTTATAGGTATGTGTATCAAATCAAACTAAAAAAAAAAAAAAAAAAATAGTTGGCGCAACAGGTCTGGAGAGACCCTAGGCCTAGCTTCTCACAACCATTCGTTTTGTGTGAGTTTCTCATTTTTGGAACGAATAGAAGGGATATACAATTTTATGCCGACTCCAAACGGCTAATTGAGAAGCTCTTTCAAGACATTTATACTCTCGGATGTTTGTCAGACGTTCGCGAGAGGTAGCGCAGCGGAAAAAAACCCTGAGTCAGAATTGGGTTTTTGCGGGATTCGAACCTGGGACTCCCGCATAGCAGTCCAACACACTAACCACTAAGCTACTGCGACTAAAACAAGTAAATGAAATAATGAGGACGCTACTCGTTGCTAACGCTCGCGTTGGCCTGTAACAGGTATACTACGCTCATGCGTTCGAGTGCCACGCATTCACTCTCGCTCTGTCTCCTTCTATTCCCCCTCCCCAGGAGCTTTGTACGTTTAACGCAACCTTGTTGGAAGTCGCATTAGAAGTTTCACTTCAATAAGACATTAATTGCCAATTTAGTCATTATTTTTGGAAATTAATCTTCACCACAGAATATTCTTCTCCCAGCATTTGGTGCCAATAAACTCACTCACCATTACATACTCTGTAGTGTGAGCGGTACCCTCACACCTTTGAGTATGCAATGCTTATAGCAGCATTAAGCATTTAAGAAGTTTCACTTCAATAAATCAAACAACAAAATTCACCTATATCGGCTTTACTTCTTGAATTCTTCAATTCTTTACTGTAGGTATCAACGTATGTAGGTATGTACTATAACAACCAATAAAACAAATACCTTGAACTCAATTTCTATATACACCACCATAAGTCCATCAGCGCACGTCAACAGCCATCTGCGCATTTCCTGAGAAACACATTGTGGCTGTTGATTATACACATTCACCCCGCATACTTCTCTTTCGTTTCACTTTTGTTGGAGAAAACACCACTCATTTTTTTTGCATATGAACGTGCTTGTGCTGTGCAATGTGCGCCACCCTCACCCTCGCTCACACCTTTGAGTCCATCAGCGCACGTCAACCAACAGCCATCTGCGCATTTCCTCAGAAACAACCACCACTTTTCTTTTCTTTTTCATATGAACGTGCTTGCGCTGTGCAATGTGCGCTACCCTCACCCTCGCTCACACCTTTGAGTATCCAATTATTAGCGTTAAACGTTTAACGCGTCCTTGAGTTGGAAGTCGCATAAGAAGTTTCACTTCAATAATTTAAAGGATATTGTTGTTGCAATGAGGTGGCTGATGAACTAGCAAGAATTGGTTCTGCTATGGATCAAGATCGGGCGATTAAGTCCATTAAACCACCACTCTCCAATCTCAGGGAGAGAGTGAGAAATAAGATCCGCATGAAAGCCAATAACAAATGGAAAGAATTAACCACTTGTGATATATCGCGGAAGCTATGGCCGGAATATAATCCTAGTCCGACTAGCAAACTCATGCGGTTTGGTGGCTTCAGGTTTCTGACGACATCGGGGTGGCTAGACAAGGTTGAGGAACTGTGAAGGAACACGCATCACCGCCAACAACATCGGCTTAACCCCCATCAAGGGCATCATAATGGGTCCACATGGACCTAAGTGGGGTGCGTTAGGGCTCGCTCTACCGAATCCACCCATAAACCTAACTTAACCTAAGGATCTTGTGTTAAATAAAATATAAGTAGAAAAGAACTTGTTTTCCGTAAATAGCTGTCAAAAATTTAACAAAAAAATTCACTTCATCGCACTTCAACGTAATTCGCCTATATGCAATACAAAACGTCGGAACGATTCTACGAACAGTTGTTCCGAAGAATACCTTGCAGCAAAAATCCTCCGAATCGTATAAAATCGGCGAATTTTCCGTTCCGGCTGATACCCCGCTGGGGCCGATTGATTCGGAACAACATCACACATCCTCCTTAAAGGCTGGTGGCACAGTTTGTTAGTTGTTACACACGAATTAACTCATTCAAGTCAAAAAGAAAAGTGACTCACAAAACAAGTTATTTGCAGGAGTATGTCGCTAAAACTAAATCCCATCAAACAGCTGGGAAACAGATTGTATTATCAAAACATGTCCTGAAGTTGGCGTCGAGGATCTGTTCACCGAGAACATTCATTCATGCTTTAGCCCTACAAGAATTCTCATATGCTTGTCCCAATTTAATATTCATTTCCCTTTGTACAAAGGACACTGGTAAATAATTAATTTACTCGTCTCATAATTAAAGCATATCTGAGCAAGTTGACACCTTTGCTCAGTCATCACCAGGCGACCGCAAACTGCCATTCACACCTTTAATCCGCATCCAAATAGACCACTCATTGCCACAACGCACACAAAACCGATTTGTCGGTCAGTTTCTTTCCCATGTCCTCGCTCGCAAACATACAAATGATGTCCCGCTGTGTGCACACAGATCCTTTCGGGTAAACTATGAGTGGGAGGGGGCAAACTGAACTCCAAGGTTTATTATCGTATTTATGGTCAACATGTGTGGGCGTATTGGCCGAAATTGGCAATAGTTGTCGGGTTCTTTTATTTCCTCCCCTACTTATCAACTCTTTTGTACCCACACATGCACACAGCATTGACCACATATTTAACCATAATATTCATTATATGTATTTCAATGCATGGGCCGAAAACTTGCGGACGGAAATCGGTTATCACTGAGGTTGGCAATTTAATTAGGACGCACTCGCATTATGTTCTTCTCAGCGGTATATATGTAACAGCTTCTGTTTTCGTCACTTATGATTATGATTATTGCCATGGCATTTAGGGACATCGTCCTGCCCTTTGTCGGCTTTGTGGTTCGTAGTGGTTCGTTAAAATATTTGGACAGAGGGGTGATTGATCGATGGGGGTTAGAAGATGTTATAATTTTGCTCTCTTTACAAATGGTTTCGATTAAGATTTTGTCCTTTGAATTTGTACTCAATGGTAGACTGCCTGCGTCTGGTTGGAAGGAACATTAGGGAGATGAATATGTGTGTGTGACATCGACAAACTCGCATATACAATCCATTGTGAAGAAAATCTCATTTTGTGATACTCCTATGTGCTGCGTCCTAGAATGGAGGACGATGTTGTTGCTACCGCGCTCGGGTGAGTTGACGTCGTCATTCATTGTGTAGAAGAGCCTTACGTTGTATGGATTAGTAGCAATTGGAAGTAGGAGTCGGTCAAGGAATGCCTCTGCCAGAGTAGCAGCAAAGCTGAGATATACGGTGACTCGGCAATAAGGAAAATTTGAAACCAATCTGTCTATCAATCTGTCTTAACGAACTTTGTTTTTCAATTTTTCGCCCAACCTCATATCAGTTGAAATAAGTTCGAGTGAAATCAGAAGTTTTATGTTAGGCCCTAGTTATAGCCGTACCTACGTAAAACGAAAGCGTAGAAATTTATTTTGCATTTCTGACCACTTAGACCTAATGGTTGAACTCAGTCTTGGTCTTGAAATTTTGCTTATGAACTAGGTATACGTTTAGTTTATTAACAAAAAAAAATAAGTAAATGATTTTTAAATTTTCTAGAAAAACTTATTTATTAATAGTACGAAAAACTTTTCGATCAACTTTTCAGTCAATTCCTGTTCCATCTGTCAGAATTTTTTTTTTTATGGAATCCAACAAACCAATTGTTGTAATTGTTTTTGTAGGGAAACATTTTTCTGACAGATTTTTTGCCGCCTAAACGTAAAAAAACTCATTTTCATTCTGTTCCAACTTTTTCGGTTGCTGTAACTTAAGTCTTGGGATACCCACCGATACCGACCGTTCATATAACGATTTTTCCAAAATTTATAATTTTTTCAAAACCGGCTATTGCAGTTTGCTTGTGTTTTTTACGTACTCCCTTTGTTTATTTTCTATTTTTTGCATAAATTGCTGATAACACTAATGAAGTACACGACTGCATATTATGACGAATCTTTCTTGTACACATTCTTACAGTTTGTATTTTTATTTTCATAATGAATTTGTATCACAATTATGTCAAAATGTTTACCCGAAAGTTGACAGTTTTATGTAGGGATGTTACGGAGATGGTTTTACCGGAGTCGGAATCGGAGTCGAAGGCCTCACACCGACCTCCGCGGAGTCGGAGTTGAATCGGAGTCGGAATCGGGGGTCGCACGCAGACACAAAATATTGAAATATAAAATTTTAATATACAAAATTGACGCACGCACTCTCAACTTCAATGCACATACCTACTTATGTAAAATAAATAAACGAATGAAAAGACAGTCAGACGTATTGTAAGATGTCGCAACTCGATAATTCTTTGTTGTTCATGTTCATCGGTCGCCTCGTCGTCGATTGTGCTCCGAAAAACCTCCGATGTGATTATATCGGAACCGAAGCCGGACTCGGAGGTGCAATTTAAACCGGATGTTCCGACATACCGGGATTCGGATTCGAAGCTCCGTATCATCCCTAGTTTTATGTACTGCTTATACCTTAAAAACAGAGCCAACATAATGCCGCAAATATTTTTGATAAACAAACATCCCCACTAGTAAGTTAACTAGCAGACGTCAAATAGGATCCAGAAATTTGACATTACTGCTGAGTAACGAGTTGAACAATTTTACGCAGTTCTTACATATCAATGCGTCGGATAGAGTGTGTAATACATCTTTGTTCCTTGAAAAGCGCTGGATTAATATTCAAAGAATTCGTTCTCATTGGCCGCGTTCCATTAATCCAATGAGCGCTAGACTCACTAGCTTGCTGCAGCGGAACAGAAATTATAGATTTCACAACAGTTATAAGAAACACTCATAAGAACAAATCGCTTATAAAGCTAATATTACACGTGTCATTTTTCGTGGAAAATGTTGACATGCTGTCATCACAAAAATTCGATCTTCCTATTGTCACTCGTGTGTCAATCGTGAGAGTGTGACAGCCGATCACACGGTAATTAAAATTTTTCACTTCATCGTGACTTTTTACCTATTTCACTTAAATCAAGCGCTGTGACAATCTGTTATGACCAGCAACTTGACAGGCGATCACGCGTAGTGACAAATTTATTACAAGCGCTTACGTCATAATGACGTCGGCATTTCAACATTTGCCAGGAAATGTGACACGTGTTATCTTAGCTTAAGAAACGCTTGGGAAAACAGCGTGTCACTTTGTATGAAGTTCGCATATAAGAACAACTTAAATATAAAGAACTATTTTTTTTCGTCGTGGACTGATCCGTTGTTTGTGTTTATTTTAAACTCTAAAAATTAAATATATTTCTGTAGTAAAATACAGTTCAAATCATTAGCTTAATGTGATTCGAATTCGAATTTTTTTTTTTCAACTTTGTTTACTTTTAATCCAATTAACTAGACTGAAAGCTCTTTCCTATACTTATTTCCCTATATTCTATATAGTAGGCTACTTTGCGATGGACTCAAAAATGTCCCTTTGAGGGAAATTTATTCATTTATGCTAATAACTCTAGCGGTAGCCAACGAGCTCAATCAATGGAACTGATCACTTTTTCGGAATCATACTGTACAATAAAGCAATAACGCTAGTTCTGTAAACACATTAGCGTTCAATTTAAAAGCGCTCGGAAATTCTTAAAAATTCACTTCAGAATCACTGCAATTTAGTTTGTTGGTAGCATACTTGACAGTTGACACTTGTATATGACAGGAGTAATAAAATATAAATACAGATTGTATTTACAGTCCCCGATGGATTAAAGAAACCTCTTAAATCCAAACAAAAATCCTAGTTGTTTTTTTTATATAAAATGCAAGCACGTACAAAGTGACAGGGTGTTCCCACATGCATTTCTTATACCTAATGGATTTATTTTTAAATGAATATGTTTTTTCCCAATTTTTGGAAAAATCTGTGGTATTTTTTTTATATTCTTAAAAAAAAAAATAAATAAATAAATAAATAGTTGGCGCAATAGGTCCGGAGAGACCCTAGGCCTAGCTTCTCGCAACCATTCGTTTTGTGTGAGTTTTTTCTTTTTGGAACGAATGGAAAGGATCCATTTTATGCCGACTCCAAACGGCTAATTGAGAAGCTCTTTCAAGACAGTTATACTCTTGGATGCTTGTCAAATGTTCGTTAGAGGTGGCAAAGTGAAAAAAAAAACCTTAGTTCGAATTTGGGTTTTTGCGGTATTCGAACCTCGACCCCTTAGCTTAGTAGTCCAACACACTAAGCCACTGTGCCTACAATCTATTCTTCAGGTTAGTTTATAAGCCATTTATGGGTATTTTTTAGAGCGTTTTGGGTGTTTTTCGGGACGTTTCTTAAGAGACTTTTTGGGAGCTTTTGTAACAAGGTTTTTTGGGAATATTTTGGGACTTTTTCAGGCTGATTTTTGTTGCTTTTTTTTATTAATTTCTTGTTACTTAAGTGTTTTTTTTTACCATTGCATCAACTTACTATTTATCTATTTTGTTTCTTATGATCTTTCTTTTTTCTTTATATCTGTTGTCGTTTTTGGGTTTTTTTATTTTGTTATTCTTGTGTTGCGTTCTTTGAACATTTTGCTCATGTTCTTTAAGTGGAGTACCTAGTTGAAATAGTTGTGAGTACCTCTGACCAAAAAATGCAATTTGTTCAACGTTGATTAACCTTTGGAACTTTACGTTGTGTGTATAGATTACCTTTATACAACTGTTGTCCTGGTCAGTGTAAAAAGACGTGGGAAATTTACCTTTTCATATGTATTTCGATGATAAAATTTAAAATTTTATCGTGTGGAAAAAAGAAAAAAAAAAAAATTATTGCTCCATTGTAGGCACTTTTTTTTCAGCCATATATGCGAGTCGCAAGAAAAAGTTAAAAACTTTTGTGAATGGTTTTTGACGTTTAAAGGTGGATCTAGTGTATGAAGGTAGTATGGATGCGTTCATCAACTTATGGTATAATTCCACCCAAAACGCATTCGACTAACACATTTTTTCCGAATCCACAAAAGTTCGGCACTAGTTCCACTTAAAAATCGTATGTGCTGCTTTTTCTACGTCATAAACTGTCACATAAGATTTGAAGTAAAACTTAAATCGCTATGAGTACTATCAGCAAACGGGCCTTAGCCTTTGCAACCGTTCAAGTTGAAAGACCGGAATAGCGAGACACACTTGCAGAAATTCCTCTATCACCTTAATACCAAGGGGTTTACAGATCACCTATACCTTTACTATATTCAAAGGTCAGAAAAGCCAGTTTCAAATAGAATTTCGCAGCTGTGAGCTCATCAAAAACTTAAAATGGACACAAAAAAAGGTTGTTAGCACCTTCGAACAGTACATCTCCTTCACAGACATCTTTTTAGATCAACCATCAATTAAACTAAAGAAATGCCAAAGTCAATGTTTCGTTAAAAAATATTTTCCTTCATTTTATTTCTCAAATTCGGATCAATTAAACTTTCGCACTTATTGAGGCTTTAGTAAAGCGCAGCACCATATGTCAGCGGCAGCGAGTTGTAAAGCGGAGTCTTGACATAATTGTAACTGTATGGATGAGCGTACTGCAACAGTGGCTGATGTTCGATGATTGGAGCTGTATAGGAGCGAATAGCTGGAGCCAGCCTCGTCCTATATCCCTCAGCAACGATGGGTGTCACAACATCGGCCCGATTGTGTACAACTGTCGAGCTCTGATGGGAAACCGCTGTAGGGACGCTCTGTACAACATCGCCAACTTTCTCCAGAGTGCGCTCGTGAATGGCCAAATGAGAGGGCTCCTCAATCAAGGCCGTCTTCAGGACCGGCGATGAGTACACTAATGGTGATCCAATGGCAATGCCACTTGGTTTGGCTGCAGCAACTGCGACGAGAACTGAAAGTACCACCTAAGGCAGAGAGGGAGTGAAAATTAAAATATCAAATACCACCCCACAAAATGTATTTATTCAGTTTTATATCTATCCTTGAACTCGGTTGCGGAAATAACTACGCAAACGACAGCAACTTACCAACTTGAACATTTTGAATTGTTTTTTTTCTGTTGCGCTAAGAGGGTCTGTACTTCGAAGTAAACAAACTTTAACTGATACCACTGCTCGGGTGGATGCCAACTTTTATAGCCAGTCTGCATTTTCGCCCAAGAAGCTGACAAAAACAAAAAACAAGGCGACTCCACTCGGTGACCTTGGTTTAATCGATCGCTCTATTTACTGATGCTATCTGACAAGTGTAGCGACTAATGACGTCGGGGTGCAAGTGAATGTTGATCGAGACGAGTTGTCCGTCTGCCGTTGGGAAGTTCAAGTGCAAGAACAATCGCTGCCGCCACCAATGCTGGTTATGGCCCTCTAATTGCACTCGCAAAGTGTATAAACAGGAAAGCGCTCTGTGCACTGGCCAAAACCGAACGACATTGGCGTACCTACGTATCTACATTCACTTTATCATCCGCATGCACTGTGTGCCAGTGTCATTTTGGAGTGGCTCCAAATTCGTATGCGAGGGAATTACAATTAGTTGTCCTGGACCCGGTAATTTAGGCCGAAATTCACTTGATTATCGGTTGGAGGGAGGCATATAAATTCCGGCCCACAAAAGTCGTGACAAAAAAAAAGCAGAAAATCTGCCTCACCCGGAACTAAATCGCTCCAAGAGTCTACTGGATAATAATAAGGACTTGGCAGAGGTTGGGGTTAAAGGGTAGGCGTATGGCGAATGGTTAATTAATTTGTAATTAGCTACAGAGAGTTTGTGTTTCATATCCGCGCGCATACATTTTGTCAGTGAAGAGTGCCTGTGCCTGTGCCTGCTGATGATGTCATTTCTGAAGTGGAGGAGATGCGCGGCAGCCGGAAGTGGAACAGAAGCCTTGGCAAAATGGAATTTGCTTGGATTTCTAATTTAGGACTGTTTTCAAAGCCAATAAACGGATTTTGCGTTAGTTGCACTGCGTGTGTGGGGGTGGCTAATGGATGATGATTGCTTCCGTTTTGCTGGGTCGTCTGGCGTTTGTTTTTCCTATTAAATCCGGTTTATGGAATAATTGTAATGGATTGGGCGAGCTAATGGTGTACTGCGTATTGTTGTGTTTTTAGCTTCACCCCAAAGGGGATGTAATTTCTGCAAACGGAGCAGGGGTTTTTCTTTCTTGTGGGAGTATGCAGTAGATGTGCTAATTAAGATGGAATGCGTGATGGGATAGTAGATCTGTCGGTGTTGCGGTGCCTTAGGGGGATGACCCAACTGTTTAGGCGGATTTAAGTACAATTAAGTGAGAGCGAGGATAATAAATAGAATTTGATTAGAGCATACATTACAGACTACTGGAAGCAACTTAAAAGTGAATTCAATATTAGATTTGGTAGGGGGTGTCGTTACATTTATACTATCAAAACCACGATTTGACACCACGATTGGCAGATTGGGAGCTTTGTCGTATTTTGGGCTATATTTTTACTTAAAAAACGATAGAAATTTCTACCATGAGCGCCCAAAACAATTTTGTGCTACATATCGTTTTACAAATTGTGTGTTAATTTTGTTTGTTTTATTCTTTCACAAAACTAAAAAAAGAAATATTTTCGAACAAACCCACACTTTTAAAACTTGGCAGCACTCTTGCAGTCAAGTGACATCGAACAGGCGTTCAAGTTGCATGGAAACCAATTCATTTTGTAGGCCTTTTGGTTTGACACAAGCCAATGATCGCATTCAAGAATCTAGTTATCTTAAGTCGACTAGATTGGTCTGGATAAGATGTAACCTGAACGCAAAAACTAGATTGGTCGGGAACGTCACTTTTTCTACGTCAGCCACATACCCGATCTGTCAACTTAGTACTCAGTCACGAATTTCTTGACTAGATTCGTCGGCTACCCCTCCATAAACGTCAAATGTCACAGGTGCCCACGTGACCGATTTAAACCAATCACAACCGAGATAGATCTAGTCAGACAGCTGTCAGACTTACTAAACTAGATACTTGAACGCCCCCAATAGCAGAAAAAAAAGTCAAATAAAATCCAAGGCGTAGAAGTCAAAAAAAAAAAAAAAAAAACAGGATAAGTCTGAAAAATACCAAAATTTGCAACGATTTTTGGGCTTCCTTCTGAGCAACGATAAATTTTTTAAATGTTTGGGCGCTTAAAGCGAACTAAATTCTGGCAACCCTGTTTGAGACTGTTAACCATCACTCGGTAGTTCGTTTAATACTACCGATCGAAGAAATGTAAGAAATAGTAAAGTAAACCCAGGGTTGTTACAGAACGTACATTTTTAAGTTGGTGCAGTGATTAGGAACCCTGAGCCATTAAAATTTGTTTTCATAACTTGCGGAATTAATACAAAAATATTCAAAGAAAGAGGTTTTTTGTAGTACATACTTCAACCAGCCAACTGTCATGGAATTGGACATATATTGTGGTAAAAAATTCCCTACTTTCCCAAGCAGCATTTTATGTTTTCAGATAACTCCGCATATTTGTTGTTGTGTTTAGAGTATAATTGCACAGAATATTGTTGACACATTAAGGAATCTAGTCATTTTTAGTCGATAGGATTTGCGTTGAATAAATGTAGGTATTCTGCAAAAACTAGATAGGTCGGTTACGTCACTTTTTAGTACCTAAGTCTGACAGCTGTCTGATTTAAAATTTGACACATTAATTTGTAATGAAAGTGGCAATCGTCTGGTTTGTCAGGGCTGTCAACCGACCAAAATGTGCCTTAAAACTGCTAAAGATCCCACCAAACTTATCTTATACACAACCCACATGTGAAGCGCCCTTAACATAAACATTTTTCGCTTCGCCAACCCAATCTCCATCCAAATTCGGTTAATATTTTCAGAAATTTAAACCTCGTTCACGCTATAAGCACTCCCAAAGTTCATCCTCTTCGTATTCAATACACGCAGATACCGTGCAGTTTCTTCCAGAGATAATCCCATTAACCTTCCACCTGAATGCCTTACTAATCTACAAATGGATGAGGTTTCCGCTAGACTGCAAGTCCCCTGAAGATACAAACCCACACGTGCGATGGCGGTAAGCTAAAACAAGGACTACCAAACAAATCGCATGCGAAACAATATTTTCCATCCCTCCCACCGACCGACCGTTATGAAACGCCGCATGGTATAACCACATTTTCCGTTGCGGTCGATTCGCAACGGAGAAGATATCCCCATCCCTACCACACCCACACATACTCGTACGGTATACAGGTCAAGCGGCAACTTCAAATGGGAACGTTGCGGATGATTGAATAACAAACATCAAAAGTAGATGCGGTCGGTGGAGCTTCTACTTCTATACAGGAAAAGCACTTAAAGATTTATAACGACGACCAGAGCCGAGCTCCGAAGTCATTAAGTGCAAAGGGGGAGGGGAAAAAAGCCCGCAAAAAGAAAAGTCAGCCACAGATGACGATGATGAGAGTCGTATATCTGTCGCATTATTCCATTATTTCATTTGGATTACCCACACGGATCACCCACAGTGCTGTTACAACAGCTTACAGCACTCTAATGAGTTCCTTCTGGCAGAACAAGCCAAGGAAACAAGGAAGAAATCCAAAAACAGGGACCAAGTTGTAATTGAAAATAAAATTGCTTTTTATATTCCTTTGATCGATTGGGGAATCGCATAATGTCGGGAGGATTGCCCTCGCCATCCAGAGTGTGCCGGTTGCCTGATCGGAGCAATACGTTTTCTTTTCACCGCATCAAACGGAGGAGCTCGCTCATTAGGGCAAGTTTCTGAGGATGTTGTAGTTGTAGCTCTATACAGTTCTTCTCTTTGGTTGTGTACATTCGTCCTGAGGGTATATTCAAATCGCAATTAAAATTCGATTCGAAAAGCAGAAAGCATAGCGCTAGTGCTGGGCAACCGGAAACGGGACATCCTAATGAGTTCTCCTCCAGAATGCTGTACACGTTGTGCTTTTCGTTTTTTATTTTTTTTCTCTCATTTGCATGGCAACGCGTATACGCTTTTATGTCCTTCAACCGTAGCCGCTATTGCATTGTAATCGAGATGGAATGGAGATGTGCGCGTCAAAACTAATTCGAATGGACTTGGATCAGATGTGGGATGTATCGACGCGTGAAGTTGATCTTCAATAGTGATGACTGATGAGCTATAAAAAAAATGTGTGGAAATCAAAGGCATGATGCATCTGTCAAATATCCTTGAAAAAGGGTCTTGCGCGAAAATTCGGAAAGCGTTTTATCAGTTTACGATGGCGGAATTTCTTATATCACTTATCACATTGGCCGCGTTCCACTGCCCGCTAGATCACTGGCGGTATGTCAAACTTCATATAAAAAAATTGACATTTCACCATTTGCGCTAGACGTCTAGCACTTTTTGTGAAATATCCCTTACCACATTATGGTGATAATGTCAAATTTTTTTTTGTGTGGTAAGTTATGCTTGTTGGTGAAATGTCATGTTTCTTCAAGTGCGTAAGAGTCCTCTCAGCAATAATCACATTTGCATGCTTGGTTCCTTTGAAGAAATTATAATTTTACTTCTTTTCAACGATGCTACACATGTTTGAGAGATTTGACAGCCATCTGTCAGTTAGATTTTAGATATCACAAATTTGGCAAAGAATAGACGAAATTAGGTATACGAAGAGGTAGATCGTCGAATGGACATAAGTTACAAAAAGTTCTCGTCATAAATGACAGAAAATTGAAAAATTATCAAAATAAAGAGTAGCGAGTACAAGTTTCTCGCTAAATATTTTGAAAATGACAGATTTTAAGTAGGTACATACCTACTGTACTTTGAAAGTACACAAATAGACCGGTTGGGTGGACGTGTTAGAAACAATAGTATCCTAAGTATGACAGCTGTCTAATGCAAGTATTTATTGGACTGAACTTATCACGGGAGCAGTTGACGTACCTACACTTTCATTTAGAATGTCACATAGGTAAATAGGCCTATTCGGGTAGGTAATTTCCCGAGCCAAACACTAGAAATCTGTCAAACTCAAAAATTTAATGTCGTTTTCCATTGGGCAAAAAGAAGCGTCCGGGAGAGTCCGAAATCGAAAAATTCGCTTCTGAAACTGTTCCATTGGCACAAAAAATACTCTTCTGCTGATTCTGAGAAGAGAATTTCGCTTCTCGATTTGAAGTCAGAATCAACTCAAGAAGCACTCACACAAGTGCAATTTATGTATTTTATACAAGTCAGATGACAGCTGCCGTAGATTATTTTTTGGCATTTCACCAATACTTTTGTGGATTCAACCAGAAGCAGTTTTCTTGTTCCATTGGATTTCAGATTGAGTCGATCCCCGAGTGAAACCAATGGAAAACGAGAAACGACATAAGCGAAACTCTCTCAGACTGCTGAAAATATACTCGAAAGTACGTGGATAGACTTGGAGCTACTTTGAGCCACTTTCATCTTTGACATCTTATCGATGTCACAAACAAATACATAACTAAACTTTTTGCAACATATGAAACGTTCTAGGAGAACATTTGACCACCAACGAATTTTCCTTATTTTTCCAGATTTTAGTTTTCTGTGCAACTGATTTTTAAGACGGATTTTGAATGTGTTTCTTTTTAAATCTGTGCATTTTGATTTGGCATAATAAGTACCTGTCGGCAGGGCTGACTTTATGCGACTAAAGTTGCATTCTTCCCCTTTTTTCTCTCTATCCCCAATGAGACCACTTTTCCAAAATTGTCCAGATTTGCCCCTTTTCTGCAGTTTGTAAAATACCTAATAACACTTTTTGTATGAAAAACGAAATTTTACATAGTAAATACTTCACGAAACTAGTTCACAATTAATTGGGATCTGAAATGGTCCTTTTTCTATCAGCTATTTTCAAAAGTTTAGCCATAGCTTCCATGTTCAATGCAACAATTTGCGGTTTTTGTTTTTGTGCCATTGCGGAAAAATTAGTATTGCCCCTTTTTATGCAAAGTATGCAAATCCCCTGTTTTTCCGACTTTTCCAAAATCTTCGAAGCCTGTCGGTTGAAATTTTCTTGACTGTTTCGAGCTAAGAGAGGTATTACTCGTTACTCGTTATATTGCAAATTTTCTCTTTTTCTGTCATTTTTGATGATAACGTATATAGATTTTGTGCGATTGCGTTCGCATAAGCGAATGAACCTGTTATGTAAAATATAGGTACCTTGACAAGAAACATAACAAAAATCATACAGCACTTTCGAATCACACTGTTAAGTTAAAATTCATTCGCAGAACTGTCAGCAGTCAGGGCAGTGAACACTTGAACAGTGATGTGAGTGAATTCCTATCGACTGTCACTCTGAACTGAATAGTGAATTTTGTTTACAACTTTCCTAGTCAACTTCTACCTACCTCACTGCTGTGTATCGATTTTTCGCAATGTTTCCACTTGCTTTACAAACAAAGTGACGTTTATCTACTTGCTATAACGAATCAATTTCACGTAATAATATAGTTATTGTTTCCAAAGTTTTCTTGTTCTAATTTAACGCTACGCCGGCAGTTGCTCTAAGCTCTACTTCTATTCGACGTTTCCCGAAATCCAAAGTGAATTAACAGCTGGGTGCAAGAAATGAACTCAATCGAATTGGTATGCTGCGCTACCTTATCGACTACGAATATCAAACTGTTTCGTATTTCATTTGCAGATCAAAGCCTTTCAAACTCTGGGGTGTAATGACGAAATAAAATGTGCCATCGCCAGTAGGGTTTATTTAGATTTAAAACATGGTATGACTTTGGAAAACAAAATGTAACTGTTCGATCTCACTGGCTTATTTTAGTAGTAAAAGCGGAAAACTTGGAACACCTATACGATGTCGAACTCGACATAATTTATTTCCGCGGACAACGTCAACGAAGTGACGGTCAAATCATAATCCCCGTATCTAACTGCACTGAAGTGGACCTGTTGGAATTTGAAGAAATTCAACGCAAATTAGGTGGCGAAAGTAATTGGTAAAAAACTGCGCTTGCAAAACTTTTAAATTTGCATTTCTCACTTGTTATTTATTTGTCTTTGCCCAGCGTTACGATGGCGATTTGCGATCCCAACTCAACAGTCCTGTATTACACGACCACACCTGGTTTCCTAGAAAAATAACACTTGCAGTTTGGTAGGCTGTGCTCTACCACAGTGGTGGTGAAAAGAAAAATGCACATTCTCTAAATAGTTTTTGTTAACTTTATTTTATAGCATTATAATAAAATACATTTTTTTTTTTTTTTTTTTTAAACCCGCTTGTACTTTAATTTCAAAAAATACAAACCTCTTTATGTTCTTGTTATTTGTCACAAAAATTAATTTGATTCATTTTGTTGGCTTTCTTAAAAAATAAATAAATCGAGTATAATTTTTTCTTTTATTTAATTTTCAATTTTTAGGCACATACTGTTTTCTTTTTAGATTTTTTTTTTGTATTAGACATCAGAGTAAAATAGTTAATTTTGGTGTACTTTGTTGTTTGAGCGGAATCAAATAGTATTTAGCAGTGTAACCTTAGAAATAGTTTAATTTGAACTCCTACAGAATAATTAATCTTAAAGCGTATAACGACGAGCCATCGCTGGACTTAACTGCATTGGATACCCCAGAACTTAGTAACAAAAAATGTGAACAGAAGTTCAACTACAAGAATCAAAATATTATGAATGATAGTGCATACATTTTTTTAGCTGATGCAGTCATGCTTCGTTTTCCACTGCATACATTTTTTGTCAAAATTATGTAAACAACGCACGAAATGGGTTAAATATGACACTTTGTTAGGACGCAATCTTATAGCGTTTTTCATTGAAGATCCGAGAGAACTCCTCTTTCATGAAATTTCCTGTGATGTAATTTCGCAGCGCCGAAGTTACATACATCTCCACATAATTTCAAAATTTTAAACAGTATTGCGAATGATTGCGGTAAATTTTTCTACAGGAATTAAGTTTCATTTCCTCGTATTGGCCGCAATCAACTAATAAACCAGGAAAATCGCATTTCATTCGGTTCGAGTTTCCCAAAAGAAGTTATATTATTGGTATGAAATGGAAGGAGAATAGGCTCCGATTCGCCAGAATCTAAAACCTGCACCCAAGTTAGGAGGTGACTTATGCATTCCGGAATATTACACAGCCTTTCAGGGGAAAGATTTGCAAACTTACGAGGGTGAATTACGGAAACTCGCGGTCTCAGGGCGTTTGACCTGGGAATGGTGTCACCCATAAACGAGCAGGAATTGAATTTTTTTTTTGTATAGGTATATGGAGGGTTGACTCCATCAGTAGTTAAATGACCAGCATAAAATCCTTTCTGTACATTTATGTCAAATGTAAATTAATTGATGTCGTTTTCCATTGGACAAAAAGAAGCGTCCGGGAGAGTCCGGAATCGAAAAATTCGCTTCTGAAACCGTTCCATTTGCAGAAAAAAAAATACTCTTCCGCTGATTCTGAGAAGAGAATTTCGCTTCTCGATTTGAAGTCAGAATCAACTCAAGAAGCACTGTATTGAGCCGCAGATTATCTATGGCATTTCACCAATACTTTTATCATTCAATCAGAATCAGTTTTCTCGTTCCATTGGCTTGCAGAATGAGTGGACCCCCGAGTGAAACCAATTTAAAGACATTTTACTGTCCGCGATTCAATTATGGAGAAGAGCATGTTCGCAAAGTGGTTTTGCTGTTTGTCACTATACAGTTTTAAGCGGGAATATTTTGCATACCTACTTGCTTTTCTTTTGCCAGTCAAAAATGGGTTATGGATCATTAAAAAAAAATGCGAAAAATTATCGAAAATTTTCAATTATTCTGTTTCAAATAAATACATTTAATAATTTATTGCATTCTAGGCTTATTGAATGAAACACTTCCAATCTTTTTCCACTACACGTTTCGTGGGTTTATCCTTTGAGTAGTGGCAAAGTTCCCATAAAAGGATAGAGGTTCATCTTCGAAAATGTGTTCTTAGTGCATTTGATGAACACATCCTCCATAAAACCTACTATTAGAAGTTAATGACTCAGTCAATCGTATAGACAGTTCAAAGACCGCATAAACGGGTTCGACCTTAAGCTATGTGGCATAAGATGTGTCCCGATCGCATTTAAATGTCCCTATTTTTCCAACAATACTTGCCTCCGAGCGCAACACAAAACTTTCACATACAGACCATTCCAAGGCATGCACAACTGAAAAAAAAACAATAAAACAAACAACTAAAACATAAAAACAAAATAACCAATAAAATTATTTTATTACTGTTTAACTTTATTTTTTTTTTATACTTGTTTTTAATAACATTATAATTATTTTTATCGTAAATTTCTAAAAAGTGAAACTATTTATATAATTTGTTTAAAAATAATAATATTTATAATATAATAATTAATGATAATAATAAATTTAATAAAAAGAAAATAAAACTCAACTGTTCTCATGCATTTTCAGTAGAAAAAATCATAAAGAAAAACAGATGAAGAAATGTGTTTCTTATAACATCGCATTTAAAAATATTTCGTTCCATAAAATTTGTTTCATTCCATAATATATGTTTCATTCCATAAAGCAAAATAATAATGAGCAAAGAAAGAGTAAGATTAAATACGGTACTCCATTAATGCAGTTAAAAATGTACAATGGTTCACCGGACAGACCCCCCCAGAAAAAAGAGACGACTTCACTAGGAGGACGAAAAATATTTAAATACCTAATAATATTATATAAGCATTATATAGAGTAATAAGTAAGTAGTGATAGAGTAAATATAGTAGCTAATGAAATATTCCTTTGTTTTTCTTGCAATTTTAGTTAATTTTAAATAAAAATTGTTATAAATTAATAATAATAGTTATAAGTGTATAATAATTATACGTATATTTATAATATATGCATCGTTCTCCATCCTTGTTAACTACTACACTCTTGCTGGTCGCTTAAAATCAAGCGCACACTCGTTCGACTTGAATTCCTTTATAATATGTATATGTGTGTGTGTGTATATTTAAACAAATGCTGATTTTGGATTTGTTCGGACAAAAATCTAGCTTAAAACGAGTTTTCTTTAAAAAGCAATATTGTATTTAAAAATTGGTGTTTTTAATCAGTTTCTACGAAAGTAAATTGTTTTGTTTTAAATTTAATTATTTAAAAACAAACAAAAAAAAAACTTGTTAGCATTATTTACTTAAATGTTTACGTATGTAAAAAGGACTAAAAATGGGAGGGGAGCAGTTTCATTATTTTTGTTTTATGTTTAAAATTATTATTTACTTTTTTTTTTAGATTTTAGTTCAAAAACTCAACACCAGTCGGCGGTGTATGTGAAATCGTGGAAAAACATTTGTTCTTCGTCAGTCAAATGTCTGGGCTCCTTTGGCGGTGTCAATTGGGGTTTCTCGGATGTGAATTCCTCATCGAAGTTGGAAACGTCCTCGAGGTGGTTCTGGTGGTGAGAAGAGAGTTCAATGGAGTGTAGGACGGGTGAGTGGGGGTGTATAAAAAAAAAAATTTTTTTGATGTGGAGTTGAATTTATTTTATTTTGTTGAACTTACAATTGTCGGCACAAATGGCGGCTTCACCTTCCTCAGCAGCAGATCATCCCAAGCAATAGAACGGAAGAAGGCCTGTTTCTTAACGTCTTCCGCGTCTCGTTCAGATGAGCCCAGGCGTCTTTCGGGATTCTTTCGCAGGAGCTTTAGGAGGCACAGAAAGAAAAATAAATTGTTTTTGATGTTAAGAAACAAGAAAAGTGGGAGTGGTAGTTGATCGTGTTCAAAATATACTTTAAACATCAATAAATACGACATGACAGGCATCGTAATTTGATGATGATTCCAAATTGGGACTTAGTTTGAGCGATGATGTAGGCATGAATGGTTGTACCTTCCCGGCAATGCTAACAAATCGATCTATCGCCTCTAATATTAATTTGGACTTGCATTTTTAGGCTCTTGATTAAAAAAGTTTTTATGCAGTGAAAGAGATTGGCTGGAAGTGATCCTCGATCAGTTGGCAAAATAGTCAAATGCTTCTGTTGCTGCCACCAGGAATAAGTTCTCCATAAATGGTCGACGGTCGTAGTCGCAGTGGCTTAGTGTTAGTGTGTTGGACTACTAAGCGAGGGGTCTCAGGTTCGAATCCCGCAAAAGCCCAAATTCCAACTTATGGTTTTTTTTCCACTGCGCTACCTCTCGCGAACGTCTGACAAACATCCGAGAGTATAAATGTCTTGAAAGAGCTTCTCAATAGCCGTTTGTAGTCGGCATAAAATTCCATTCGTTCCAAAAATTAAAAACTCACACAAGACGAATGGTTGTGAGAAGCTAGGCCTAGGGTCCCTCCGGACCTGTGGCGCCAACTATTTATTTTTAAATGGTCGACGGTCTCATCTAGGTAACTCGATGGTTTATGATCTATTTGGAGGCAGCTTCGAATATCCGCAAGCACGATGCTACAACCCAAGGCAGACCTGGGCCTCAACCAACACACTTTTTTACCCAGCTTAAACAGCAACTACCTGTCTCCAGTTGATCGCGGTATTTTAGTTGAGTTACGCTTCTAGTGCGCTGTGTTATTCTTCTGGAGAGTCGGTGATTCTCCCACTAGACTAATTCTTATGTGCATAAGTCTTAAGCAGCAATCTACTTAAAGAAACGACCGGAATCTCTGGGGAACTATAACGATAAAACGCCAAAGTCCAACAGGGGCAGACATTTCTCCCTCGCAAACTGTTTGCAATACTCCAGACTTATTTCAGTACGAGTGCGTATTCAAATCTCGCAGCAAGGCGGCTCTTGCTCCATGAGTCGAAATAGCATAAAAAACAACAAACAGCCACTTACCCTTCTCATAATAGCGATAGCCTCCAATGACAAGAACCTCGGATATCGTACTTCATCGTTAACAATCGAATCGAATACCTCCTCTTCATCGTCGCCCGGGAATGGTGACTGAAAGCACAGACAAACAAAAATCAATTTCCAATCGAATAGATGTCTCGTGCGAACACTTACCTCTCCAACAAGCATTTCAAAGATTAGCACTCCCAAACCCCACCAGTCTACGGCTCTTGTGTATGATGTCTCTGTAAGGACTTCGGGCGCTAAGAACTCGGGTGTGCCACAGAATGTACCGGTGCGATCACCAAAGCCCATACCCTCTTTGCAAAGACCGAAATCGGCAATTTTCACGTAACCTATTCAAATTGCCAATTGAAGTTGTTTCTCTTTAAGATTCACATCGTTATCAGGACACTCACCTTCTGTGTCCAAGAGCAAATTGTCCAATTTCAAATCACGATAGATAATCTTATTCTCATGCAAGTACTGTAGTCCCAGGACAACGCAAGCCGCATAGAACACCGCTCTCGGCTCCGAGAAGACATCCGTGTGGATGTGCATCATCAAATCACCTCCGGCTGCATACTCCATAACGAAGCAGACGTGTTGCTGTGAAGAAAAGACAAAGAAAAAAGACAAGCAGCAGGGGGCAGGCAGGGCGCAAGCCACCAATTAAATTATAAGCCATGTCGCGTGAATCTTTACTCTATGTCTTACCTCAGTTTGAAAGCATGCATACAAATTAACTAAGAAAGGATGTCGCATTGCGTTCGCCACCTCGAAGATGCGCTTTTCGCTCAGCAGTGATTCCACCTCGTCGCGAGCGATAATGTCGCCCTTCTTCAGTGCCTTAATCGCGTAGTAGTCATTGCTTGTCTTCAGCTGTGACAATATGACTTTGCCAAAGTGCCCCCTTCCCAGGACGCTCAGCATTCGGAAGTTCTCAATCGATAGCATTCCCGGCTGATGGGATTGTGATTGGCGGCGTGACTCATACGCCGAGTCTCGGTATTGTAGACCACGTGCGACTTGACGACGTCCACCTGCACCACCACCGCCGCCGAGCTGTGCTGCTGCTGCCACGGCTGCTGCAGCTCCAGCATTCGAAGGATGAAGATGAACATGACTTGGGGGTGGTGGCACAGAAACTGCGCCTGCCGCACCACTGCCACCGACAACTCCCAACTCGAATTGATTCTGATAGATTGGCTGGAGTTGTTGCTGCAGCTGTTGTTGCTGCTGCTGTTGGTAGTGCTGCCTCTGTGCTGGCTGTGGGAATTGCTGTGCATGTGCTTGGTATTGCGGAGTCGCTGGCTCCTGAACAATCGTCGATGGTTGCACGTACTGCTGCTGTTGCTGATGATGTTGATTATTATTGACAGACAAATTACCAAACTGTGGTATAATCTAATTTCCGTGCCAGACACACGAAGGGAGAGAGAGAAAGAGAGAGAGAGAGAGAAAAGAGATTGTTGTGTGGATTAAATGTTAGTGAGTTGGTTGACATAAATTGCAAGGATTTGCTGGTGAATAAGTTGTCTACGTCAAGAGACCGCTAGAAGCATTTTAAATTTGAATTTAAATTTGTATTTTTTTTTTTTTTTTTTTTTGTTTTTTTTTTTGCGAAAAAAAAGATAGCAGAGAGGCATGAGTGTAAGGTATGCGTGTTTAAAAAGAAAATAAGAAAACCGATCACTCTGTGTGCACCAAATTCACACCACACACACACACTCCCCCATGCACACGCACACACAGTGTCAAATGAAAGAGGAGAATTTTGTTTAAATTCATTTACAAGCTTTAGCTAGAGTTTTTGTTTATGTTTTTGTATGTTTCCGTTACCTGTTCATCTGAAGTAGGAGTGGTAGCAGGCGTGTCAAGTGGCAGAATTTGTATATGTACAATATTTATATAACATGTAGCCTGTGGAATGCAGATACCAGTTTTGGAGTTTTGTTAAAGTTTGTCACTCATTTGAAGTTTTTTTTTTTTTTTTTTTTTTTTTTCTCTCTATGAAGGCATGGACGGGCGTTGCGAGCTGACATAAAGATGCATCAGGGCACATAAATTGCACACACAAAAAAAACTTGAAATGGCGTGTGATGTGTAACATTTAACAGAGAAATCGATGGAACTTCTCCAATGGAGTGCAACAATGATGAGTTGTAGGACCTATGCTTTTTTGTGGGGACATTTTTGACAAATGGGAGCTAAAATGAACACGGTTTCTGGTGACAAAAAAGTCCTATGAATAACAGAAATACTGATGAGTCCTAGGTCGAGCTGCCATTGCGTTGTTTGATAGGGAATAGAAGTTTTGTGAACCGTAATTCGGCATCTTCTGCAAGTCATTATACTTTTGAAGGTTCATTGAATGAGGAGACGGGAGCATGTTTGAATATCTTGACATTCCGACGGCTCTGGCACAACCTTAGGTTGGGTCTACTCGTATGTGGGGGGCTTTAGCTAGGGTAAAAAATGGATGTAAGTTCACTTAACCTAGGCGCGTACTAGCAGTTTTCGTCGCACAACTATTTACTGCAACGCACCTAAGAAATGATATACTTCCTATGTGTCATGTGTGCTGGTTCACATTGAAAGATATACTTTCTGCGACGGGAAATCTTTTGATTGCGGACGACTTGTGAACTTACGTCGTTTGCACTTCGAGGACCACACATTTCATAAAGATCAACCTTAAAAATATTAGAATTCTATATTTAAGAGGACTAGTGGCAGCGCGACAGAATGAACAGTCGAAATTCTGCGCAAGATTGAAGAATTTCCCTCTTAGGGAAATTTTCTTACAAGGGAAATAAGCTACAGATCAAAAAAATAAGAACTGAAATCAAAATATTTCAGTTCCAGTACTACATAAGGAACGAAAATCTCGATCTAACGGATAATTTTTCTTCAGATTGAGAAATTTCCCTTTTAGGGAAATTTACTACATGTCGAATACGAAACGTTATACGTCAATATTTAAGAGTTCCAGCATCAGCGAAACAAAATTGACAGCCTAGCGAGTGGTTTTCGGGTGCATTGAAAAATGTCCCTTTGGGGAAATTTGCTAAAAATTTAACAAAAGAAATATAGCTACTAATATTTAATGGTTTAAGGACCAGCGAAAGAGATTTGACATGCTAGCGAGCAGTTCTGCGCCAGATTGAGAAATTCCCCTCTTGGGAAATTTGCTTTACGTCTCGCATAGGAAATTAGATGGCAATATTTTAGAGTTTTAGAGTCATCAGAACAAAGGATACTCTCGATTGGAAAATGTAATTTTTAGGAAAATTCTCTAGAGATCTACTACATTTTTTGTGCATTAAGTCTGACTTTCCGCTGGAAATTTTGTGGTCAATAAAACGCAGCCAGCTCGAGGATGAGTTTTCGACTTAAGGCGAAACACAGATGTCATTCAGTACCTGACAGAACCTGATCTCTAAAGTGTTTGTGTATTTTATGGTTTGTTTTGTAATCAGCGTTAGTGTGATGAATGCCCTTTATGAACAACTTTCCATTGATGTGTAAGCGATGGTGCAACAGTGAACTGACACACAATACGAACAAATGTGAACACAAAATTAAACGAATGGCTCGCACCAAAGGTCAATAGGAAACATTGAATATGTGGACAACTCTGCACACAAATCGTATGACACCCTCCCTTCCAAAAAAAAAACAAAACAAATGAGATTTCTGAGTGAGCCCCTTAAACAAAAAAAACAAAACCCACCTCCGTAACGTTCCCAGATGTGAGTAAATGTATAAATTGTGCAAAATTAGTGAGTGTATGTGTGTGGTGTTAGAAATTCTTAAACCATAAACAACCAACTGTACAAGGCGCGTGTGTATTTACAAATTGCTCGACAACATATAAAAAAAAGAACAAACAAAAAGCAAAAAAAAAAATCAAAAACAAACAAAAACCAAAAAAAAAAATAACCAAACCTAACCTCAACACAACATCTATCACTGTCGTTGATAACCCGGCTACAGTCGTCATCGTCATCGTCAGGATACTCAACAATTGGCAATATGCTCGGCGACGGCGATGGCGGCAATTCAATAATAGGGCTGCCATCTCCGCTGCCGCCGCCACTGCCGCCACTGCCGCCCCCCATCAAGACCACAGGTGGCATCATAAGTACCGGCCGGAGATATGCGCCGGCACCACCACCAACGGCACTGCCACCACCGTTTGTGTTATTGTTAAAACTATTACTAATACTACTGTTGCGGTGCATCGGCATGTGATGTACGGCAGTGGTGACATGTTGTGCGGCAGTGCTACTGCTGTTGGTAGTGTCATATGGTACCTGCTGGTGCTGTGGAGGCGGAAGGATAGTTTGCGGTACAAACTGATCGGACTCGATGTAGTATTGCTGCGTCGGCGATTGCTGATAGTGCATCAGTTGCTGGGCCGCCGCCGACGCCAGATATTGCTGTTGTTGGTGTTGCTGCTGCTGCTGTTGATATTGTTGCTGTTTGGCATGGGACGTCGACGTCGGTCGTTGCAGAGTTGAGGGCTGTGAATCCATTTGGTTGAGAAATTCAAATTCTCGTAAAGCATTCTGTAACTGTTGTCAATAATAACAAACATACAAGAAAGACACAAATCGTTTCGTTTGGTTTAACAAAAAGTTTTTTTTTCTGTATGTACAAATAGGCATGCAAATGTTTTTTGTTGTTTTTTATTTTTGGTTCCAAAAATGTATACGGTATGTATATGTATACTCGGCTTTTGATATTGTGTTTTCATTGTTTGCTGTACATACATTTAATACATATATATAGTTTGGGTATGGATTGATAGATTTATGTTGACATTGATGGCTGAGAATGAGAGATGACGGAACAATCATCTATCTGCTGTAGTCATTGCATTTTGCAATGTTTGGCCGAAAACGAGGAGCGAGTTTCTTTTTTGGTTTTGAGGATAAGGGATATAGGACCAGGGGTACTCAGGCGGGAGACGTACATTTTTTTGTTTAGCAGATACGATAATCATTGGCTGTTGGTAAAATGTGAGAGGGTTGTTGAAGAGTTCATTTGAAATATTTTTAAGGGAAAGAACTTATTTAACTTTAGAAATGTCGTAGATACTATTACTCAGGTCGATTGGAAGTAGGACACCTGTTTTGGGAAGAAAAGATGACGTGGTACATGCAACAATGGCACAAGACTGGGTACTAGGAGGGCAATATTCAGTTTAAATTTCTAGTCTCAAGTACACAATGAAAATTGTTGGCAATTATTTGTGTCCAATTGACTTGACAGGAAAAAGTCGAATGTTATTGGCAGATCAGTGGCAGAGTTATGCCAGATCAGTGAGCGTTGACTCAAATGAAGATTCATGGTTATTGAACGATCTTTTTTTGTTGATCGTTGTGTCTTAAGTGTGAAAACTAAAAGTGACAGATCACCTTGGTATCGCAATGTACAAAAAATTTACAATTCTTCCTGACAGCTACAATATACGATAAATGCAGACAAATCATTTTCATATTTACTGGCTCGAAAATGTCCTCAATTTTTATAGAAGACTTTAATGTAAAGGGGTTTCCAATAAGAGGTGTTATTGTGAATGACCCGCTATTTCGGTAGCTGTCACTTTTGCAGCTTTTATTCTTTGACTTGTGACAAGTAGAAACTACGCCATTACTAAATGGATACACGATACACGCTTCAACAACGCATTGAAATTATTAAAATGCACTACAAAAATGGTGAAAATCTTGCGGTAACAGTTCGCAAAACTAAAGCATTTTTTGGTCATCGTGAAGCGCCTTGTCGGACCGCAATACAGAAATTGGTGGAAAAATTCGAGCTGTTGGGACAAGTTAGTGATGTGACGAATAAAACCCGTGCACGTCGCTCAAGAACAACTGAGAATATTGCTGCTGTAGCCCAAAGTGTTTAAGAAAACCCAGGTTTGTCCATTCCTCGTCGTTCTTTGGAATTCGGCATTCCACAAACGTCATTAGACCGTATTTTGCATAAAGACTTGGGTCTTAAGGCTTATAAAGTTCATTTAACACAAGAACCGGCCGATCATCAACAACGTCGTGTCTTTGCTAATTGGGTCCTTGAAATGCATGAAAATGATCCGGAATTCCATCGAAAAATCATCTTGACTGATGAGGCCCATTTCCACCTCGGTGGCTACGTCAACAAGCAAAATTGTCGCATTTGGGGCTCGGAAAACCCAAGAGTTATTGTTGAGAAGCCTCTCCATCCTCAACGTGTGACTGTTTAGTGCGGTTTATGGTCCGGCGGGGTCATTGGACCTTATACTTTTTCGAAAATGAGGTTGGATCAACAGTTACGGTGAATGGATTGCGCTATCGAGAGATGATTAATGATTTGTTTATGGTCGGAGTTGGATGGTACTGATCTGGACAACGTTTACTTTCAACAAGACGGCGCTACGTGCCACACAAGCAACGAAACCATTGATCTTTTACGGGAAAAGTTTCCGGGCCGTGTTATCTCTCGAAGAGGTGATCACAATTGGCCACCGAGATCTTGTGATTTAACACCTTGCGACTTCTTCCTTTGGGGCCACGTGAAAGATAAGGTCTACGCCAACAGCCCAGCGTCGATTCAAGACCTCAAAGATAAAATCCGTGAAGCCATCGAGGACATAGGGCAGCAACTTTGCGATTTGGTTATGGAAAATTTCATAAAAAGGATATTATGGTCCTGTATGCGTGCTCATGGTGGCCATTTGGCTGATGTTGTTTTTCATTATTAACGGCATACCGTCCTCTTTATTATGAAATAAACATCCGATCATTTATCTCAAAAATGGCACTTTTCTTTGAATACCAAAATAACACCTCTTATTGGAAAACCCTTTACATGATCTCCCTTCTGGGTGTAGTTAATGACCATGTAAAGGGTGGGCCATCTAGTGGTTTATTTTTAAATCATAGGTTACTTTGACACTGACATCAGTTTTCCGCTCGAAATTTTGACAGAAAGTCAGTATCATACCTCCGCGGAACGAAATGAATCGCTTTACGCTTGAGCAACGTTCGGAAATATTGACAGCTTATTTCCAAAGTGAGTGCTGGTAGCCCAAACACTACGTTTTTTTAAAAGAAGTTTTGGCCGAAACGAGGCACCCACCGCGCTTGCTGTACGCAAGTTCGTGAGACTGGTATGCTAGACGACAACCCTTATGGCCCCGTCGTCGTACGGTGCGCAGAGACGAGAATGTGGCTGCTGTAGCCGAGAGTCTGAGAGTCAATTTCTTCTTCGAAAACGAGGCTGGGAACAACGTTTCGGTCAACGGTTGCCGTTACAGATCCCTGTTAACTGACTTTCTTTTTACTGAAATTGAAGACATGGATTTGGACGACCTCTGATTCTTGCAGGATGGCGCGCCATACCACACACCCAATGCCACAATCGATCTTTTGCGCACCAAATTCCAAAATCTTGTTATCAGCCGTCTTGGAGATGTCAATTGGTCCCCTAGGAGCTGCGATTTGACCCCTTTGGACTTTTCTTTGTAGGGAAACGGGAAGGACCGATGCTATTCCAACAATTCGGAAACGATTCAAGTACTTAAGGCCAATATCATCCAAGCAATCCGTGCGCTACAGCTCGAAACCATCAACAAAGGTCTTTGAAAATTGGAGTGTCAGAATGCGCTACTGCGAAACCAGCCGAGGCAGCCACTTGAACGACGTCGTGTTCCATAATTAATGGGAATGTTTGCTCTTGCTACTAAAGCCATAATACATGAAAAAAAAAAAATAATAATAATAATATGTGTGCATTTTTGAAAAGAAACTTGAATATGGCCCACCCTGTACACAGTCATTTTAGACTCCATTTATTCTTGGGTGAATAAGAACAGCGATCAACCGCTTCGATCTCCCGATCTCCAGAGTTTGCATGAAACACTAAAAAGAGCTTAAGGGATGAGCACTCCGATTTTCTGATCCTTCAGAAAAGCAATTAATCTGCCACCGACCAGCAATGTTAGATCTGGGGTCGAATCGCCACTTTCGTGAACGAGCTACCCGTTCACGGAATTAAGTTGGTTTTACATGTGAAACAAAAACAAATTCCGTCACGAAATGCTCGATCACGGAGGACGCGATTCGACCCCTGATCATGGCCGGAGACGGGGATAAGGATTCTTAAGCAATTTAAAGAGAGCCTATCATACCACAAGCTGTCTTCATAATGAACAGTTTCCCAGCACATTTGGAGTCGAGAAATCGACGTATTTTATTTTAAACGGATCGTCCTTCCATCCCTGATTTATATTGAAAGCCGCGCCGTACGGGTGTGCGGAATGATTTCTGATTTCTACGGGCATTTTTAGAATTTACAATCAACCATTTGTAGTTTTCTGGGGTTAACCAGACTATACAAAATGTCAACCTACCTGTAAGCATTATAAGTTAGAAGACTGTTTCGATTGGAGCATGAACTTTTGGATATTGCTAGATCCATATTTGAAGATATTAAAAAAAAAAAACGCTTGTTCCCCTTTCGTTATGTATTTCTGACATTTCACATGCCAAAACATAAATTTTACGTTACTAAAAAGACGAGTGGTTTTATTTTAACGGGGGAGTTGGTTTTCGGAAGAGTGTGATTTTGACTTCGCATTAGATGGGGTTTGCTCTTTCGATCCAAATTTTGTAAACCACCTTTCCCATCTGTCAACTGTCACTATGGCAGAGATAACCAATATGGCGGTCGTTTTTGTTTTCTTCTTTGTTTATGTTTAAAAATTGATTTTTCTCTTCAAAAGTTTGTACAGGGGACGTCTTGTGTCAAAAAGTCAAAACGATGTTTTCCAAAATTGACTGGGAGTCATATTTTGGCAAAAACAAAATGTGGCCAAAGTTTTCAAAGCAGTAGCACGGTATTCCGAACTGTCAGTTTTTGAAAGATATGTCGGAATGGGAGTTTTCGATAGAAATTTTTGAGAATTTCCAAGTTTTCGATATCAAAAACATCACGTCAATGTGGCAGGAATGCTACAAGTTTAGTGTTTCCTCGACAGTCGACAATGGCTTAGGGATGAGATATTTGAGACGCTAAAAATCAGAACAAAGATGAGAGGGACATGCAATATAAACTTGACGGCTTAATAAAAATATACGCTTTCCAATCTAATCGCGTTAAATATTAATTTATGCTCAGACAAAGGGTTGGTCGAGCTCTGACAGATCTACAAAACAACATAAATGTACAATATTTATGAACATACACTTAAGCGACAACAGGGAAGACGGACAAAATACACAAGGGCCAGTGGTCTTCGCGAGGTTCGACTTTAACACAGAATATGTATTTTTTTTTTTTTTTTTTTTACGAAACGAACGACATATAGACATTCAACAAACCTCTCACATTTCCAAGCGCACTCGATGCAAAGAGATACATAACAGCATACTACGATAGTACTTAAATGCAAATGCGTTAAATGTGTGTGTAAAATGTGTGTGTATCTATAGTATTAGTGTTATATAATGTGTATAGGCTGTCTTTACAAACCTTCTTCAAGCCATCACCTACAATACGTTTTTTTTTTTTTTTTTTAGACAGCTTAAGTTGTTTCAAAAACCCTACACCTCTTTAAAAGTATACTTCTACTCGTATGTACTCACAAGAAATAATTACAGCTTTACAAGGAATACAACAAGGTTTACACGACAGTTTGTTAGGTTACTTACCTCCTGATCCATCTTCTGCAGTGTTGGAGGCGATACTATCGGTACCTGGGGCACAGATGGACTTGGCAATTGACTGGTGGCGCCCGTCTTTTTACTTCCTGCAGCTGCCTTTTGATTGATTTGCAAGTGAAGACCTGTCGAGGGCACTGTGACTGATGCTGGTTGCTGATTGTTGTTCTGTTTGTTCAGATTGACCGATGGGGATACCTCTGGCGAGAGGGCGGCAATACCCTGCATCGATAGAGGTCGGGCGCCACTTAGACCGGCCACACTGATATCCGGATTCTCGCCGGGGGTAGCTACATGCTCGATTTCGCCGGCGGTACTCGGATCGAATTCCATATTCAAAGCTTGCTGGCCGGGTGTGTAGGGCTCACCGTCGATCGTGCCCGATGATGGAGTTCGCGAGATTGGCAAGTCATTCTGATTGTTTGGTGTGTTGCGCTTCAGCAAACGACCCCAGGTGGCTATATTGATGTTCATTTGTTTGGCACGCGGGATATTCTTCACTTGCTGCTTGTTGAAGATCATACGTTGACGCTGAAGTTTGGGTTTCTGCGAAATCATTGGATTCAGGAATTTGATTTCGGCAAAGAGCAGACCTTGAGGCTCCAGCTGTAGGGCCATACCGTGTCGCACATCGTCGATGAACTCTTCGAGACGAAGGAATTTCACAGCGCACAGTGAGCGATAGTCGCGCCAGTACACGCCAATCTCAAGCTCACGCGATCGGTCTAGATCGATGGAGAAGCGTTGATCCCAGGCCTGCTGTGAGCAGGGTTTCCATGAGGTCTGAGCAACGGTCGTATTGTCCAATTTGATGACGGCCATAATTTCGAAGGAGGTTTCATCTTTGACACTGTAGCTTTTCGACGAGCTGCGACTGGTGACGCCCTTGACAAAGCTACGCAAGTCACCGGGGCTAGAGTTGTTGTCTTTGTCGCGACGTGATCGGCCCGGTACATCTTCGAGTAAATCTTGGCAGCCCATCAGGCGAACTTCGAGTTTTCCCGTCACCGATGCGCAACGACCTAGAGAGGTTACCTGGTGGTAGGGTTTGCCACCCAAACCACCCTGGAACGGTTGAAGCGATGTGTATGTAACGGGCACCGGCGACGAGGCCTGAACTATTTGCAACTCGGTTTTGAGTTGCTGAGCTGTCGGTGAATCGGGTGGAAGTTCTTGGCGGCGCAGATCCAACGCCAGGCGCAGGAGATCGAGTTTCCGCGATGACTCGGAGAGTCGTACTTGAGCCTGCAAAAGAGATTTGATTAGTTTTAGTTTTTTCGAATAGGAAAATGGGAACAAATATGTGCATGTGGTGTTCTTGGATGCATTTCTAAAAAAAAAATCTTATGTCTTACTTACTGTGGGCTTTAAATACAAAAATAAATGAAAAGGTTTATCAAATCAAGCGTCTGACCGACGCAATGTGTTAACTTTCGAGCGCAAAGGCCTCTTCTCAAAGATTAGAGGATTACGTGGGCTTAAGCTAGTTTCAAGTTGGAAGATCCTCAGAGCTTCTGTCGAACTCTTTAAATGTAACGTTAACCATTTTAGGGTTGCAACATTCAATTTTAGTAGCACACTAGCTTAAGCTGAAGTAAGTCGGCTTAAGTTGTATTAAGTTGAAGTAAGTCGGCTTAAGCCGAAGGGCTATTAGAATTGTGCATTCGGTAGACGACTGCTCTTTCTGACAATAAGTGATGATTATTTTTATTTCTGTAGTTTCAGAAGGGGAAAAGGAATAAATTTGACAGGCAGAAATACCGTTTATCTTCATTAGTTTTGAAAGATATAGTGCCGACACAAACTTGACAACGAAAGGCAGCTCGCTGAGGCATTTCATATGCATCTTTTTAAGTAATCAGTAATCACGAATGTCAGTGAGGTCAATATATCTGGGTGTCGTCAGAAAGCAGTTTTGGTCGAGGGTGCACTTACGTCGCTGCTTAGCTTACCTCTTTTAAGCCCTTTCGCAACTAGAGCTGACTAGAATTGGCAGCGGGACTATAAACCTAATGAGACTATAGATAGCCGACGAACTTGCAAGGCGATTTTAAGGGAGTGTTTTCGAACCACAAACGCTGAGGCCGCCACTTTAAGCGTTTGGAAACATAGAGTTCAATTGACGAGTCCAGTTTTCGGGAACACATCAGGGACTCTGCAGGCAAAGCAGTAAGGCCGATGTGCCTGTAAGGTTTTTCTGCAAATTCCCATTCAAAAGTCCGAGCCTAGAGGAAGCAGATCTAAGAATATATCCACACTTGTTCAAAAAGACTAAAGATAGATCCATCTACTTTCATTTGTGGCTTACCTCTGCTGCGCCTTGAGCGGGCTCCAGAAGTTCCCAAAACCAATAACCTCCTTCCCGTATTTGTTTTAAATTTTATTTCACATATTCAGTTACAGGAACATTCAAGTTAAGCTCTACAATTCTCTTGCTTAAAAAATATATAACATTATATTAACGTTAAACATTTATTTGACAGTTAATAGAATAACGCACACATACATATAGATTTAGTTACATAAATTAACTGTTAAAATTTATACAGAGAAAATGAAAATAAATGAAATTTAAATGCAAAAAAATAAAAATACTAAAATAATGTCAACTGGTTTCGAGTATATACTTCTTTCTGATTATTTCTTGGACCTGGCAGTGGTTTGTCTGTTACAGTTATTCATGTGCGCTTGTCGTCTAGTTGTTTTTTTTGAAAACGGGTCGCTTTAGCACCACCGGCGTGTCTCCGACGGAGAACGCTCGACTTCTGATCTGGAATCGCTCGGCCATCCAGCGCTGGCAGTGTTCGCACAGACAGTTTGGATTCTTTGTTGGACCAACGTGATGGCCCGGCTTGCGAATGGTACCGATGACGGTGCCGAATTTGTGAGCCTTCTGTAGATGCTCGGCGGTGTAGCCCTGGATTACAGAAATCCTGCTGGATGCTTCGCTGCTTTCTTGTTTGGAGTGGTCTGGCTGAGGGGACGGGGATGGGGCTCGACTGGGAGCAGCTGATGTCGTTATGGGAGAGGAAGGTGCCCTGGTTGGGGTAGAGGGCGTTTCGCTGCCACCTCGTTTGGGTACCTCTGGGGGCTTCAGAGAAGAGAATTCTTCGGGCAGATGCTCCCGAGTTTCGCTCTTCCAACGCTGCAGGCCAGGACGGAAACTGGGCAAATAGGGATTCTGGGGGCTGGGCGGCTTTGGAGCTTGTCCGCGCTGCGGCCCAAAGAACTGCATAAACGCAGGACGCTGCTGTGGCCCAGTGGACTGGTAGGAGTAGATAATTTTAGGGGCATGAATGGGCGATCCGGGTGATGGAGGATGGTGGTAGATCTGCTGGTGAACCGGAGTACTGTACCCATGGTGGGGATAAAATACATTGTCGGACTCGGAGTAGATGTCCGATTCCGATGGAAGGGTGTCGTTTCTTTGGAATTGCGGGGGCGTTCCCGTGTACGGCGAGCTTCTTTGGGAATTGCCCTCAGATATCGGGTGTAGGAACGTTGATGGTGTGTAGCTGCGAGCGGTTCCGAAACTCGGTTCGTCTTCACTGCGGGACCACAAAGACTCCATCTGTCTGATTCGCAGCCGGTCGACTGAGTTGTCGTAGTCAAAGCTGTCCGACTTGGCCAGACTGGCGCTGACTTCAATTTCTTCGGTCTCCTTCCAGGATGACTCCTGGTCCTGAGAGGCGATCGCACTGGAGATGCTGCTGCAGGTGGCATCACGCACCGTCGACCGGGAAGAATTCGGATAGTTCGAGCTAAGCATGTCCTCGCTCGGGTCCTTGCGAATGTACTTCTGGCGAAGATTTAGCAGTTTGGCGGCGCGCTGATCGCCAATGTGCTTACGGAAGAGCAGCTGCTTCGATTCGGACACCTCCTCGGCAGTACTGGACTTGGTGATGGCATGGCCGACATTCAAATCGGAACGCGATGTACTCGAAACAGTCGTCGGCGGATTTGGCGAGTGGCCAGCCAACGTGTCACGATGCAGCTGAACTCGCCGCGGAAGTGTGTGCGCGCCGATTCGCTGATGACGCAGCAGCATCTGTTCGTTGTCCACCACCGTTTGGGGCGTGGAATTGGATTCCATCTCATGTCGATTGGCAACGGATGAGCTCGACGAATCATCAATATCCAACTCATTGTCGTCGTCCTCCTCCTCCTCTCCGTCGTCGTCGTCGTCGTCGTCGTCGGAGCCAGTGCAATACACATCGATGTGCACTGTTCTCGGTTTTTTCGGTTCCGATGACTTTGGCCCGCCACCAGATTGCTGGTGAAGGTGCTGCTGCTGCTGCTCATGGTGCTGCTGTAGCAACTGCCTCTGGTGACCTGGAAGCGGCGGAATTCTCGGCAGGGAAGCTGATTTACACGTATGCGTGGGCGATGGTGTGTACGAGGGCTAGAAACAAACGATAAATGTCACAATAATTTCCCAAATGAAAAAAAATTAATACATCAACAACAAACCGTAAAAGAGTTTCCCTCGTCTACATACGCAGAGGCGGCTACTGGCGATGAGGGTGGCGGTGGCAACAGGGTGTCTGTTGCTCGCCGATACTGATCATTGGATCGTCGGTGTTGCCGCCTATAATCGTCGGCCGTTGATCGCCTATCGGTGGGTGGGCTGCGGCTGGAAAACCTATACCCACCATTGGGATCCAAGTATTTCGTTTCGGTGTCACTTGTTTGCGAGAACGCATCACGTAAAGCAAGAATTTTACCAGATGTAAAATTCCTAGATGCCGCTGGGGAAACGTCACCGGGCGACTGCTATTTTTGTACATGTGTGAGATTGGGTCAAGATGAATCGAAAATAAAACAAACAAAAAACGAATACGTTGACGACGGCAAGTGGAAGCGGGCGGCGATACAAATATAAAACGTGTCGAGTGGAGTGGGTGGCCTTTTGAAAACTTAATACCGCGGCCGACCGGAAGACGCTGAAGTGGTCTAACTTGAGGTATATTCTTTTGGGGGGGGGGGGCGAACCATATGTCGCTGTGTGGAGCAATCTGATTTATTTGTGGAAAGCGTGCTCTTGTTTAGTGTTGTGCTATACGATACGTCGCCTCAACTATCGGAAACATATGGTTTGAAAAAAATGTCTGTAAGTGGCATCGACATATGTTCTACGGCAGATGATTCAATTGGAGCCGATTGTCAATAATGGAGTGGCATTTAAAAATTCTTAGGGTTAACAGGGGGTTCATGCTCAGTTTATGAGATGGAAGGCGATACTTTGGTTCTGGTTGGTGCAGGTCAGTGTTTCGTTTGTATAGGAATTTAAAAATTAATCTTTTTGAGTGCTTACGGAAATTAAAGTTTTTTTTTTTTTTCTAACAGCGGACCACATAGGTTAGGTTAAGTAGGAGAAGAGATGTATGTAGTTCATCAGTCATTCAGGGGCTTCGATAACGAAAGTCTGTCGAACCTATCCTCCGTTGGTCGTCTTGCAACTTAAAAATAGCAAACATAGATTAACTGACATTTTTTATACTTTGTAGAATCTTAATCGAGGCGCAGAATTTGAATAACAACAACTAGCCAATACACAAACCCCTACATATTTCTCTCCCTCTTCATATGAATTCTTTCTTTCTTTTTGAAGATCTACTCTTCGTTCTTTCCATTTTTAAATAAGCTAACGGGTGATTTTTTAGCTGGTTTGGTTTTGGCAGCACTGGTTTTGACAGCTGACGTGTGTTTAGTACCTTGTGTCACTGTCAAACAGCTTCAGTTTGGTTTGCAATTTAACCATGGATCGTCTTACAAATGAACAACGCTTGCAAATTATTGAATTTTACTATCAAAATTCGTGCTCGGTTCGAAATGTTCATCGCGCGCTGCTTCCATTTTATGATCGGCATTCTCGACCTTCTGAGCAGTCTATTCGGAAGATTGTGACCAAATTTCGCACCAAATTTACTTTGTTGGACATTAAACCACCAACACGTTTACGTACTGTGCGTAGTGAAGAAAATATTGCGGCCGTATCAGCTAGTGTGACAGAAGACCGCGAAATGTCGATTCGGCGCCGTTCCCAGCAGTTAGGCCTTTGTTACAGCACTACGTGGAAAATTTTGCGGAAGGATTTGTGCGTAAAGCCTTTTAAGATACAGCTTGTGCAAGAACTAAAGCCAGCCGACCTACCACAACGCCGAATTTTTGGTGAATGGGCTCTTGGAAAGCTGGCCGAGGATCCGCTTTTTTATCAAAAAATTGTGTTCAGCGATGAGGCTTCTTTTTGGTTGAATGGGTACGTAAATAAGCAAAATTGCCACATTTGGAGTGAAGATCAGCCAGAAGCATTGCAACAGCTACCAATGCATCCCGAAAAAGCCACTATTTGGTGCGGTTTATGGGCCGGCGGCATTATTGGGCCATCTTCAAAGATGATGCGAATCGCAGCGTTACTGTCAATGGTGAACGCTACCGAGCGATGATAACAAACTTTTTTTTGCCCGAAATGGAAGTTCTTGACTTGCATGATATGTGGTTTCAACAAGACGGTGCCACATGCCACACAGCACGCGAAACAATGGCGCAATTGCGAGGCGAGTTTGGTGAACAGTTAATTTCACGTTTCGGGCCGGTCAATTGGCCGCCTAGATCGTGCGATTTGACACCATTAGATTATTTTTTGTGGGGGTATGTCAAGGCTAATGTGTATAGGGACAAGCCCGCTTCGATTGACGCACTGGAAGCCAACATCCATGCATTCATTCGTGAGATACCGGCCGATATGTGTGAAAGAGTATGCCAAAATTGGACTCAGCGGATGGACTACCTGAGACGCAGCCGCGGTCAACATTTGCATGAAATTATCTTTAAACATTAAATTGCAAGGTTCAAACTATCGATTCAAATAAATATTTCATTCATTTTTTCGAATTTTTTGTGTTTTTTTTTTTTTTTTAAGTTCTAAACCTCTTAAAAAATCACCCGTTACAAGTACACTCCGCTTTCATCGAACCCTGCAAATTGAAATTTATAAGGCTGGACAAACCTTCGTTTAAATGGTATAAGGTATACAAAGCTCAACAACATACGATGCAAGAGCTGAAAATACTTCATAAAATACCAAAATAAGGAATCTGTCGTCTGATCGTCACTGATAAATCTACAAAGGGAACTGTTTAAAACAGAGGCAAGAAAAGCCCAACGTTGACCTTGACGCTGCCAGAGACTTTCGCCCCATAATCTTCTAGGCTATGCCAAGTTCTTTTGAAATAAACCTTTCATACCGAGGGAAATAATGAAATCAAAACGAGTATTGACGAATCTCTTATGGACAACCATTTCTTCGCATAAACTCTCGCCTTTAAAAGCTACCAGAAACAATTGTGTATGGTTGACTTTTTGACGGGTGATATTTTTTGAAAATACGAGTATACCCATTCTTTGGAAAGACTACTAGAAATTGGGAACTGTATCAGACCCCTTTATACTAGTAAAACTACTCCGTCAATCCTCAAAGATCGTATACCTACTAGTTTAATACATTTCATTCTCAAAAGACTTGAGAGCATTTCACACATCTCAGCTCTGGTCCGACTTTCCATCACCAGTCTGATAAAAATTCTTTCCAGCCCTTAGGCCCTAGGAATGACAATTTAAAATAGTTATAGTTTCATGGATAAATGTTAGCCCCTCAATCTCTAACCTTTAAAATGTTCCCTAACAACAAATCCATTCAGGATTGTTATGCTGTGTGATAGATTTTGATCTTACTTTCTAGTACACACACTTTATCAGTAGAAAATCAGCCAATACACAAACCTAACTACAAAGAAAACGGGTATTCAGCTAAATAAATAAAATAAGTAGGTGGCGCAACAGTTTGTCGTAGGCATAGCTTCTCAAAACTATTCGCTTGTGTGCGATTTGTATTTTTGGGACGATCTATTTAGGATAGATGTTAAAAGTTATTATTATAAGTAAAATTCTAGGGCAGCCCTACAATTTTAAACCGAAGCTGAATGAATGAACAGAGAAGCTTCCTCAAAATAATTCTATTTTTCTATTTTTGCCAGAGATGTGTGCTTAACCTTGGAAAAATCACTTCAAAGCTACTTAGTTTCGTTTCACGTAGTCTACTATTAATCGTTGTAAAGTCCAAAGATAAATAGCCAGGCACAGCATTTTTTACTCTTGTGTAATACGCGTACCGCCATCTCGTGTCCATAATCCAATGACTAAGACACTTGCTATTCTTTGAAGTTTACGAAAATCTTTCCAAGATTATGGTTTGACAGCTGGACTCTGTTTTCTTCGTAAGACCACCATCAATTACTGAATAAATAAATGACAAAAAAGAAAAACGCACGTTCTGGCAACTGTAATACTCGTAAATTCAACCAGCCCGGCCTTAACCTGTTTAACGTATTTCTAAGTGTCTTCCCAAAAATGTAGCCAAACGAAAATCTCCCTCTTGGATGATTGATGATTTTCATAAATCATTTCACCAATAATTCCTTCAAGGTTAATTTTTTGTTGAGATTTCAATTCATTTATAATTTAATTAAATTTAACATGAACTTTTTTTTTTTTATTGAAAAATAATTCGGTTTAGATATGGTGTGAGGTTCATTAGTCTCGAACGTGTGTTACTGAAAGAGAATACTGAAAATAAAAATGTTGGCACAGCGCCAGTACAAGAAAAGAAATTCAAATATTTGAGAACGTATTTCTGTTTTCCTCAGGGGAGTTTTGGAAGATTACTAATTTTCTTTTTTATTACTTGTCCACACGGCTGAAATCATTGGGGGTTTTGTTTTTCGTTTTTCGAGTGCCTATGCGCCACATGAGGTGTGCTGACAGGAGACAGGCCCTACGTCAATACAGATTTTAACAACTAAATGGTAGCATTTAAAATTTTTTTGTTTTACATGTTTGATGAATGGTAGACGTTTGTTTTGATTAATTTGTTAATTTATAATTTTACACAACCACATTTTTGCGCCTAAAAAATATGACATGTGTTTACGGCGGACTTAAATTGGGGGTAAAATTGTGATATTCTTATTTTTTATGGCTGGGCCTGAATGTAAAGGAAATCATAAATTATTCAAAGCGGGCAAGAGAGTGTGCAATCTAGCATAGTTTTCATTTCATTTCCCCGGCCTATTTATTGCTGGGTTTGTGTTTTCGGTGTTGTACAAAGTCAAAAAATACATATTATGGATCCAACGAAATTGATCGCCCACGAAATAAATGTCACAAAAGAAACATTAATACTTCGTGTTGGGAAGACAATCAAATTTAAATTTTTAGAAACAAACAAATTTTGAAAACAATATTGGTAGTTATTATTATTAAGGAGGATCGTAAAATTTAATAAAACATGTCACCGAGGTAGCTAAGCATGAAATTTAAGACGCATAAAGCCAGTTTATTGCACATTTGACAACAGGTACGCAAAACACCAACAGAATGTTTATTTAATTGCGAAGATTTTTATTGCCAAATTTCATGTTCACATAATGTTGGATGGAAAAATATTTTCTTTTTTGCAGTTAGTTTCAGGGTCCACCAAATGGCTTTAACAAATAACAAATAGGCTGAAAGAACGAATTCTGAAATTCAGTAGAGTTGACATGAAGGTGATTTTATCTGTTGAAATTAATGTGACAGACAATATTTTTGGCGCTGAGTTAGCGTCAACGAATCTGTCATTCACCCAGACCATGGTTTTGATTTATCGATAAAATATCGTCAACGATAGGTAGGTACCGCTAAATGATTTTTTTCACAAGTGCTAAAAATACACGAGATAAATAAATGATGAGTCAACTGTCGAAGATATATTGCCCAGAGCATAGCAAATGTTTTTTTTTTTTTTTTAAATATCGTCCACGATTTCGTTCAAAGTATATCTGTCATACATGACTACAGTCCGAAAGAATCTGATTTGAGGTGATAGAAACGAAGCGATTTCGTCTAAGAATTCTTTCAACGATATCGTCGGTGAACAATATTCCACAATCCAAAAAAATTCAAAATGTCTACGCATTTCCCACCAACCACCTTGTGTCATTCCATTCCCCTATCTACTGGCTGGATGAATCTGTATTCTGTTCCAGCCAGACTAACTATGAGATCTTTCAATAAGATGTCTAAATACAGAAACACATGTCGAATTTGTTTGTTCACTATATACATTTTTAAAAGGTGTTCTCATCATAATTTTAGTATACGAATAATTATACAAACATCGACTAAAAGGAACACAACTAAAATAAAATGCAATGAGTCATGACATGCAGTGGATGTTCCCGAAATAAAATGTGTAGCAACACATTTGAGAGTAAATCGTACAGGCAATGGCCCTGAGCATTAAGAATGCCCTTCAACTTATGTTTAAGAGAACAGATAGGACTTGACAAGATGATTAATGAATGGTTGCATTAACTAGGTGTGACTTATTTTTATGTATTTATTTTTTTTTTTTTATAAATTTGGGATGTGTATCATTCTGATCTAGTGTCAATGATGCCGGACTTTTCGGACTGACTTGCCCACGACCATTATCAAAAATAAACCTTTAGTTCATGTAGTTAAAAAAAAAAACCAAGGTATTGAATTCGAATGGATTTTCTTCAGATTTAGTCATAAAAATGCACTTTCTTCGACCTTTTAGGTTTATTTCGAAATGCAAAATGTCCACGAAATGGATAATTACCCACGATCTGCCATCACTGAAAAGTGTAGCAAAATTCAATGATATTAACAAACACGACACTAAGACCCAGTGTGACCAATTTAGCATATTTCCTGCTAAATTTAACAGGATGATTTTAGTTTTAGCCTCTTTTTTTTAAATCATGCAAGAATTTTTATAGCAGAATTTTGGTTTATGAATTAAAATAATAAAATAAAATAAAATTAGAATAACCTTAGTGTGAACAAGCTTTTACAATTATCATTTGATAGTGAACACAGCCATTCAATGACTTCAGCAATTTTTCAATCAACTTTCCAAATACACACTTTATTTAATGTTATTTTTGTGTAATACCTATATCTTATTTTTTCTTAAAAACATTTTTTTTTGTTAATTTGTTCGTGTTTTGATTTCAAGAAATATGAAGCATTCTTTTTAGCACTTTTTATACAAAATATGATATATTGCTGAACTTAGCATGATTTCAAATATTGAATTGGTCACACTGAACACCATTTAGAAAAAAGCTGCTGGAGGCAAGTTCGGAAAGTGAAATAGAAAACCACTTATTAGCTGAAAGTGAAGAGAATAATCGAAGAAATGGTAGAAATGGAAAGACTTAAGACCTTAAAAGCAGTAGCTTAGTGTTTAGTGTGTTGGAATACTAAGCGAGGGGTCCCAGGTTCGAATCCCAAATTCCAACTTCGGGTTTTTTCTACTGTGCCACCCTTTCGCGAACTTCTGACAAACATCCGAGAGTTTACTGTCTTGAAAGAGCTTCTCAATTAGCCCTTTGGAATCGACATAAAATTGTAGATCCTTCAATTCGTTCCAAAAAAAAAAACTCACACACAATAACAACACACAAAACGAACGATTGTGAAAAGCTAGGCGTAGGGTCCCTACGTACCTGTTGCGCCAACTACTTTTTTGTTTTTAAGACCTTAAAATCCGAATGGGTTCAGTATTCGTCTCTCTTGGTCAGTGGCAGAGTTTCCGCCCGGACCAAACTTAAAGACAATTTTCAATTTTCTATGGAAAATTTCGCCATTGTGAATTCGTAAAATTTGTGGGACATTTCAATATAAAACTGACTATTGTGACTCTTAATAAATTTGAGCTAAAAACAATTTAAAATGCTTTTTTGTAAGGTCCAAAGGTATATGTTACTATTTGAGGAGTTTTCGACGTAAGGACATTTTTTTTCGTAGTAACAACTTCAAAAAGTTCAGAAAATACTAGAAATTCAAAACGTCGGATTGTTATTAAAGTTTCTGCGCCTAGCCAATAACAATTTTTACTCCCGACTAAATTTTAGTAATTCACAATGGCGATATTTTCCATACGTATTTCGCAATTGTGAGCTTCCGCAAATTTAAAGTCGAGACTAAAATTTGTTATTAGTACGGCGCTCTATGTTTTTTTAAGAAGACCCTAAACCTATTGGGTAGTCAAACATTCCCTTAATAAAAAGAATTGGAATCCTTTCAATTAATAACTGGTTCCCTATGGGAGCAAAAAATAAGGTTCAAAACTCCTCGGAAAATAGAAGAGCTTAAGACAATTCGAAAACGAAGTAAGTGCAGTGATACATGCGACTTATTTGTAGGTCTACTTTTTTTTTTCAACGAAGTGCAGTAAGATCTGCAGAACTAATGCGCTTTACCAATAAATTTTTTTTATTAAAAGTGTTAAGTTTAAGGAAACTCGCAAATTCAAAATTTGTATGAGGAATATGTTCATTGTGAACTTTATAAAATTTGTATGGGAAATATGCGAATTGTGAGTGAACCCCTTAAAATTAAAAATGTCGAAGTTCGGAACAATTAGTAGTACTGCGAAATATGTGGAAACCTTCACCATAAGGAACTTAAAAACGGTCGCCTGAAACAGTCTGAAAACAGTTGTACAGACAGGCACCCCTAGAGCTGTGATGCTTCAACTTTTCAAAACTTCATATAGGAACTTAGAAGTCACATACGTACATTTTCCGACTTGGCACAGAAAAATTAGTATAGTTGGCAGAATTTGGCATTCGAATTTTGTTTGGACCATTACGCCACCTAGAGGTATATGAGAGTCCCGTGCCCTGTTTAACCTAACCTAGTACTTTTACGTTTCGCTTGCTTGCTACCTGATTCGATTTTAGTACAGATTTCGACGTACGATTCGTTTTTTCCGGACGGAATTAGCGAAATAAAGGCCTTTCAGTCAGATATACAGTTTGTGTGGTCATGGGAATTTTTGCTGTGGACAGGTTGGATTAGTTCACTTTGAGTTAAAAGGAGTTTTTGAACATTTCCTATTTTTCGTATTTCCTATTTTATAAGGAAAAGCGACTCTTCAAATTCGACTATTCAATAGACTTAACTTAAAGGAATCTGCTGGGGAATTCGTAATTTTTTTGAAATAACTTGTTCTGGTTCTCTGAACAAAAATTCGAAGGACTCAAAACTGACCGCTCGAAAAACACTTGCCTCTTCCACTTGCCGTCGACCAAGGAGTAAAGAAAAATGTGTAAAAATACCTTCTCCGGTAGGACGGTGTAACAAGCCGTCGTATTGAAAACAAATGGATCTGGTTCCTCTGGAATATCATTACCCGCATTATTGGGCAGAAAGTCCGCCACCGCGGACACAATTATATTGCACGTACTCCGACATCTGGTCCCGTACAAAGGTTGCTGTGACTGTTGCTTCTTTTGCTGGGTTCCTCCTTGCTGTTGCTTATTTCGTGACGCATTCGACCCACTAAAGGCCGAATCGCCGCCACCAAAATCAGCCGACGTCGTCGAAGTGAAACTCTCAGCATGCTTACCCTTTGTCTGAAAGATGTACATTTCTATAGATCTGCCTAAAAGAAAATATTCCTTGTAAAATCCAACCTTCGACGGTGTTGATGTTCCCGACCCGCCGACTAAAGTCTCCCGACTTGAGGGTCGTTTCTCCTGGTCCGGTCCGCCTTCGCCCGAACTCCATCTGTATACGATCCTCACAGGATTCGTCGAATTGTTTGTGTTAAACTCTCGGGTGACTGTCTCTCCAGGTCGACCAATTGTCAACTGAGCTCGCACCACCCATTCAGCTGTCAGCTCTGGCAAACTTGGATGTGCCGGTCCTGTATCATGTTGCTGCTGCTCCTCCTGTTGCGATGACTGACTTTTATCAGTCATTTTTGTGTGTGGATGTGCTTCGTTTCGTGTGCCGCATAAATAGTATCATTTAATTTTGAACTTTTTTCGCCTTCGCCCCAAAATGACGTCGTTGCACATCACGTGAAGTAGAGCACAAACGAAAAATATAAAAACGTCCTCCTTTTTAATTAAAAACAGAACGGCAAAAAATACAATTCTTTTTGAAAAGTCCACCCACGGACGTGGCAACACCACTACGCCGGATCTATCGGATTTGCACTAATCACATTGGACTACAGAAAACGCGGGCATTATTTATTGATATGCCGAAAATGTGTTCTCATCTGCGGCTATAGCTGTGGGTTTATGAGGGGATTTATTTACGTCACACAGAAGATTATTAGGTGGTGGTCAGAGAGTCTTTTTCTTTTATCTACGTGTGGGCTGCCCTCATTTTATATCGCACAAAACACAGCTCTTTCGCTTCTAGAAAAATATTTTTCCACTGCTCATCGCGATCGAAAACACCTGAGAAGCAGGACGAATGATCTCTGAGTTGTATCTGATTTTTTACATTTTTTTTTTTTTTTTTTTGAATTACAAATGAGAAAAAATTCGCGATACACGTCGAGTATTTGCTGCACGCAGAGTTCTTCCTTTGAGAATCTATTTTTATGTTCGAAATAGAAATCAAAAGATTCGTTGTGTTCGCAGTGAAGAGTTCTTTTTTCTATTTCGGGTTTTGGTCATTGAGGGAATTAAAAACAAAAACTACACACTGACAGCTTATAACGTTTTCGTAGCAAAAATTTTATCACAAAAGAGAAAAATATATTATCCAATGTCGATGGTCGAAGTTACGCAATTTAGCGAAAGGAATGATTTGTATTTCGAAAATTACAAAAAAGAAGAATGAAAAAAAAAAAGTTCTTAAGAATGAAATAATTTTTTTTGACACACTACAATTCTGACACGAGCGTTGAAATATGACCACTGATTTTTTTTAAGCTTATAAAATATATATTTTTAATTTTTCGAAAACACACCACAACACGACACCCAAGTACAACGAAGACAACTGACTGATCGTTAGAATGTTTCGTCGGTTTATTTTTTGTTTTCTAGTTTTTTTTTTTTAATTGTATTTTTCCCCGAGCGGACGATCATTTGAGGGAAATTGGAAAATATGAGTGAAAACGATCGAAAGAGAGAAACGGAATGGGTTCTCTTTGGGAATTCTCTTTAGGGATGAATTCAAATTCGGAGCAGAAAAATGGGAAATTGGTATCGGTGTAAACAAATGTCATGGAAAACAAAGAACGTTTTTGAGTGAGTTTTCAAAATACGTATACAGAACGTGGGGAGATTCGTGCCAAATGTGGGAGCTTTTCAATGCAAACAAATGTTTTTTAACAAATGATCTAACAGCTTGAGTAAATATTTACAGAGCAAAAAAGCAGATCGCTTCTGTCAGAAAAGTATGAAATATTGCCGATTTTGATGAATTGCCGACGAAGCGGGTTTTTGACTTGTTGTTTTTAGTTTCAGATGTTCTTTGAAAAAAATGCTTTATTTTTATAGCGTGGGAGAAATATTGGCGATCAGTAGTGGAATTGTGGTAAATTAGTGGGTAGGTATGTACACTCAAATTTGAAGGAAATTTGACGGAAATTGTCACATTATACAAAAAAAAAAAAATATTTACTACATTTTTCGATTCACTAGTGATTGGTGAATCACATCTAGCACTACACAGTTGATCGAAGCGATCAAGTTCGAATATTTTACTGATGGAAATGTTAAATTTTGTGCTAACGATCAGTATTTTATGAAAATAAAAACCATCGGTGAAAGCAGGTAATCGATAAAGCCATGGAACATTTTTGCAGTCGATCGACTGTTTGATCCTTTGCAATTAATCAAGCCGATCGATCTTTGAAGTTGAAAGATCGCTCGACTGATCGTTTGGAAAATTGTTTTCAATAAATCACTTGTTTTTCAAATTAGGAAACATGCTAAGAGTTTTATTGTTTAAATAGGTCCCAGTGAAACGACGATTATGGAAGAAACTTCAAAAATCGAGGATCGTCCATTAACAAATGTAGGTAAGTAAATCTGGTTGAATAGAACCGGCTATGGAGGCTGTACGACAGAGTGTCAATAAAGATCCATCCATGGTACTTAGTTGGACGTTTCCAGGTGGCTGATCATGTACGACAATGATCGTCTGGATGATTTCAGAAGGCCTCTCAAAAGTCCTTTCAACTTGACAGTTTTAGCAACGATCTTGAAGAAACAAAATACAAGAAAATCATATACAACAATATATCAAAGCAAAAAACAACCCTAATATGGATACAAGACGCTTGATTAATATTTGTTCTGAAAAAAATCTAAAGAAATCGGTAGTTGCTCCAGGAAAAAAAACAGTATTCGTCCTTCCACACACTGAATTAATTAATTTGCATTGAATAATTTTTATCATATAGCTCCTTAAAACTTGTGTATGTTAAACATTAGCGGTCCTAAACTTAACCTACCTTAAAAACTTAAACCTACGACTTAAAGGTAAGGATGGTGAAGGAGGTCAATTTTATGGGAGGGACTTCTGCAGTTGAAGTGAAAAACAGTATGGCTTGCATTAATCTTCCGCAGCATACGGGAGATTGGTTCGTTTGAGCCGAATGAGGTGCGGTGAATTGGTAAGTAGAAGAGACAGGGACAACGAAGATTCCAAGGATTAGTGTTAAAGGAGATAGAGTTGTGAAGAGACGTACAGTCGATGGAGCCTGAGAGCAGATGGTAAACGAAGAGAATGTCTGCTACGTCACTGCGTTCCTCAAGGGTATTGAGGTTAATGAGTTTGATGCGGTCTTGATAGGGCGGTAAGATGAAGGGACCATTCCAAGAAAGCCCCCGAAGAGCAAATCGAAGAAAACGATGTTTGATGCTCTCAATTCTGTCTATATGAACACGTTGAAAGGGAGACCATGCTTGGCTAGCGTACTAGAGCACGGGGGCGAACAAATGTGACGTACAGAGATCTGGTCACGTACGGGTCGGATAAATTCCTTGGATCATCTTTTAACGAAGCCAAGCGATGAGTTGGCTTTAAGAATTATCTCATTAATATGCGAGCGGAAATTAAACATAATACACCAAGATCAAAAATAGTTTGGGCGTGTAGAAGGTAGTTTCGAGGAGGAGACTTGTTGCATTTGCATTGAGATTGGTATTTGGTGACATAGAGTTCTAGGCAGTTTTTGAGGCAACAGGTGGAAAAATTATCTAGATCTATTTGAAGGAGGCTGGAGTCATGGGTTTGGAAAATTTTGTATTGTCAGCATAGAGAGAAAGTGATCAATGACCGTTTCAAGGTCGTTAATGGTAAGGATGAAAAGAAGGAGACCTAGATGGATGCCTTGGAATATTGTTCCCATATATGGAGCTCGGCCCCAAAACATTCACTTAACCTGCTTGATAGCATACAGAGACGAGCAGTTCGACTCATTGGAGACCCTACACTCACATCGAATCTACAATCGTTGGTGCACAGAAGACAAGTCGCTGACCTATGCTTGTTCTATAGGTACTTCCATGGTAGATGTTCTGAGGAACTCAAAGACATTATCCCTCGAAATGCAACTTTTGGGCGCCCCACAAGACAGGCTGCTAATGCTCATGACCATACAGTACACCTGACAACCGCGAGGACATCAACTTTCCAAAACTCCTTCTGTTACAGGACAAGCAAACTTTGGAACTCGCTTCCTGGGGATATATTTCCAGAAGACTACAATTTGCAGCAATTTAAGTGCAGAGCAAACATACATCTGCAGGCATCTCGGGGCGCTGTTGAAGCGTTATAGGTTCGCCTTTCCGGGGAGAAGTATATAAAAACAAAAAAACAAACAAACTTGAGGTTCGCCAGATGTAGCCAAGAAAGGGGCCGATAGGACGGACCCGAAGCGAAGACTATAAAAACGGTTTTCCAAGTATGAAAGTACCACTTTATAGCACAATAGGTTTAAGCTTAGAGCAGACAATTTGAAAAGGAATAATTTATGGGATATTTTATCAGAGGCGTTACATTTGTAATGACGTCTTTACCATTTTCTAAGGCTGAGAGTGTAGACAGAGAACTCAAATTCCATGAGGTTAGTAGTTATTGATCTACCTCTAAAAAAGCCGTTTTGGGTAAGGAAAATTAAAGACTTGCAATGTAAGCTTAGAGCTCCGTACAAAATACTTTCGAGGAGTTTGGGTACATGCGAAAGTTTAGCAAAAGGTCGGTAGTTAGTTACTTCGCTCTTTAATCCCTTTTTGTGAACTGCTGTTATGAAGGAGAATTTCCATATCTGAGGGAACCACCTCTGAGAAAGTGAGAGCTGAAAGAAGTATGAAAGCGGAATGTAGAGTTGAAGGAGCACTTTTTAAGAAAAATGGTGGATCTTCTCCACTCTAACCATGACATTCTATGACTTCAAATCGAACAATTCGAAATTCTAAAGTAGTCAAACGTGCGTGATAGTAGAAAGTAGGTCTACTCAGGCGTCGCGTTTAGCTTAACGATATTTACGATCTAAAGTCGATTCAACGCCTGAAGTTGTATTTTTTCTATATAACCTTTCAACGGGACATTGTGATAAAGGGCACGCAATGCACCCCCCCCTTGTACGATTTGAGAGTCGAAAACGCATGTTGGACCGTGTTAGACCTTCTTTGACACTTTCATACTGCACACATTCAATTATATTTCACTCAAATTTATCGATTTTCCTCTGCCAAATCGACATCATAGAACAGATACCACTCCTAAGGAAGTCATAAATTGAAATAACATCGAGTTCCCCAACATTCTCCAACAAAAGAACTTGACTCAAAACAGAAAACTGAATAAATTTCCAATGTTCCCCGAAATAAATGAAGTACATAAAATTTAAATTTTAAATATTGACGAGACATTGCGGTGCGACAAAAATTCGCTACTCTCTCTCTGTGTTTCTACCCCGCCACGAAATTTATTGCAAGCACTTTAATTCACTTTTCATTCGTGTATTCTTCATGTGAATCGCGATATAGCAAAATAGGTCACAGTGCGACATTTTTTTTTTTTTTTTTTATTATGCACGCATCTCCCCTGCTGTCATAATAATCGGTGGAAATTAATTCACTGAAGCAAAATTCCTACCTACCGGCAGTCAGTCGTATGTTGAATCACCACTTTAATACATATTTTCAGATTTTTCATATATATACGACAATTAAAAAGCACATAGATTTGCGGGACCCAGTCAGTGGCAGCACCTGGCAGTCGTTTACGTTTGGCTTCGTTGAAATTAATTAATTTCTCTGAATTTAAATTCTACCACACCAAGAATAGGTGTGTGTATATAATTATGCTGCGTGAAAATGAAATCACATCACAGACTCCCGTAGGGTGTGAAGGGATGATGCTATTACCGAGGTGGAACGTTTTCATCGCGCGTGCAATTGAGGTTAAGGGGGATATATTTATTTTTGGGATACCCCGATACCCTGAGTCACAGCTGAAAGTCCCACTAAGCTATGTGCATAACTGATCTTGGCACAGTTTATGCAGACAATCCGCGCGATGATAATTGGATTGATAATTGATGTTGATTACTACCTGCAGCTACTTAAATTGTTAACCAAAGTCCACGAAATGGGGGTTTATGAAAATTGGTCATGGCTTACAAGTTACAAGTATATTTTAGATGCATCCAAGAATAGAAAATAAAAGTGAAAAATGTAGATACTTTGAAAAGACTCACCTCTTGCAGAGCTTTTTTATCGGGAACCTTATTGTTCTGTAAGGTTCGTATCACATTTTTCGCTCCATCAACAACGGCCGCCTCGATACGCAATCGGTGTCGCAGCTCCTCGATGCGCTCCTCAAGCGATGTCTCCAAGCGTTGTGGTCGCCCATCGCCGGTGCCACCGCCAAGTCCTCCGCCACTGCCATTCTCTTCGCCAGCTGCCTTTATCTTATGCATGTGATCCTTGTTCTGTTTCACTTTTAAAATTCGCAACCGAAGAAACTCGATTTTCGCCTTCGAATCGGCGAGCATCTGTTGCGCCTCCGCCAGCAGTTTCTTGTCGCGACCATGGTGGCCACTCGATATCGATTGGATCATATTCTCGGCACCGTTCTTAACCTTCATCTCGATGTTGAGCTGCTTCTCTAGCGACATGAGCATTTTATCATTTGCTGTCAGTTCGGCATTACCACCGCCACTCGATGGCGATAGAGAGGAGAAAATATCTGTGCAGACAAATAAAAAAAAAAAGAAGAATGTTCATTATTCATGTGAGTGTGTAAATGTATGTGCGAGTGACAGCATTGTAATGGGTTCTTAGGGCATGTACTACACGCAATAGTCGGCATCGGCATCGGCATAATTCAAAAGACACATCACCCAGGGTCCCATAATAGATAGTTCTTCGCCATCAGCTGTTTTTTTATTTTTTGCTGTTGTGTCTTGTGTACCTATGCGCCTTCGTAATGATGACATGACGCTGCAATGCAAAAAGAACGCCCGCCAATCGAATGCAATGCAAATTCCCAACTGGAATACCTACACTCTGACTCGATATGAGGCATCGGGAGAATAGAAGAGACCCACGGGATTCTAAAGTGGATATTATGCGATTGAAAAGTCTGAGGTGCACAAGATGAATGGGAGGCTACATATAGCCGCCAGAGATTGAGCTGAGAAAATCGACATATGAAAGGAATTTTCGAATGCAAGTCATTATTCATCGTGTGTTTTTGTTTTGGGGCGAAGAATTGCATAGGAAATGGCTGCAGATTGAACGATAGTGGTAATAGATACAAAATGGAATTTGCAGATTACACAAGTCGATACGGGAAGTCGCTCTACAACAGAGCAACTAATAGAAAAGTACCTTTTGTCGTCGCTTAGGATGGAGATACTTTTTCACTCCCGGGTATGGATAAAAAAAAAAAAAGTGCACGACTGGGTCGAACGAAACTTTCTCGTTCATCAGAAGTTTGATTGGATGTTTTCATTGGGTACGTAAAAATCTTAGTAGCGATGCTAGATAAAAGGAACGGTTCAAAAAAATATGGGAATAAAATAAACTTTTGGGTTATTGGTGAGTTTTAATAAGTTAAGCTCTCAGTATCAAGCAATTGTCGCTTTTTGTAAGCTCTTACATTTTAAAAGATTTTTTATAGTAGGTACCTACAACAAGGACACACGTAGTAGGAGTTTCTGTTTTATGATCTGCTGGTTTAAGGTGTATTTGGTTGAAGATGGTTCGGGCAGCCGTTAAGGCTATAGGCCTCTTAAAGAATGGACACAAAGACAGACGGACACAATTTTTTGAGTTCCTCTGTCATCGAATTGATTAGCATCTCGAGTTCGAAATTTTGTACGAAAACGATATCTTTCTCTTACTACGTAGTCGAGAAAGTTAAAAATGGACTTGCTTGTGCGATGCAAAGCAGACATAAGAGCGACCCCATACGAGGGACATGCACAAGGCTACGATCACACAAGGGGCACCAGAATACGTGAGGTCCTCAATGTCAAGCTGGTACTTTGGTGGTTTGTTACCTTTAGAATTATGCCCGACTACCCGCTGATAAGGCGTTGGACCAAACTGAACCACAGATCACCTCTGAGTCTTTTCTTGTTCAAAAGCTGGGAAGCAATGTACCCGCAAGTGAAATGGATTTTTTGTCTTTTTAAAGCTCTATTACGTTTTACTTCCTCTACAGTCCCCAGATAGTTAAGGGACTGCGTGGTTTTGATCCGTGGCGTCAAATAAAACCAAACGAAATAAGGCCAAATTCCCCCCACCCCAGCACCGAACTTGACGAGTTGTGGGGGCTGAGTAATGGTAAAGACTCTCGAGAATCTCTCCAGAGGAACCGTGAAACCAAAGGGTGCTCTCCTACCCGTCCTTCCTTTCTTGTCCCAATCCTTCCTTAACTTTCCTCCTAATTCTCTCTTATCCCATCCTATTTCCGCCTGGGCTGGATAAAGGTGTCATACGACCCGTGCCGAGTATCAACCTGGCTGGGGGCCCAGTTTCAAAAATAGCCCGAGTCGAAAACGGAGTATCCGGATACCTGGCGACCTCCGGATTAGCCAGCCTTATCTGTGTAATGCGGATCTATGCACAGATGGACCTTCCCTTCTCCGCTACTCGTGGGTCCATGAATAAAACAAATAAAACAATTAAACAAAAACAAAAACAAAAAATTTCAGAGTCCGGTGCTCTTAAACTACCGGCTGGAAGTACTGCCTCTGAGCCCGCTTCCAGTACTAGCGTTCCTGCAACGACGGCAACTAAGAACTTGGTCACCAAACCTGATCTTAGTCTTGCCGAAAGACGCAAAGAACGCTCAACTCACAAACCCGGTGCTGCACGTCGTACTGCCTCGAGCTCGCGACACGAAAGCACCTCCACTAGGCAATACAGAGAGCGACGTACCGCTTCCAGAATTCTGGAGCGCTACAAGGACGTCCCGCTAGATCAGCTCTCAGTTAGGAATAAGGAATCGATCTCCTGGGCAACGAAAGTTGTCAAGGAGATTCCTCCTGACTCCTCAAGGAAGGACTCCACGTCCAAAAGACAAAGGTCGATTGAGGAGTCCACTGTCGACCCAAAAAGAGTGAAGGTAAACTGCAGCAGTTCCTCACTCTCCTTAAAGCACAACAAGCCATTCAGTGATGTCCTCAAGGCACACCTTGTCCTCGCTGTAATAGACAGGAGTGACATAGATGGCAGCATTTCCCCTGAGAGATGGAGAAAAGTAGAAATGAAGCTGGCTACTAAGTTTCTACAGGTCATGGATGATCATCCAGGGCCTCCTCCCTCCTGTCGCGATGGCGGATGGCATCAGGGCCATGTGAAGCTGATCGCTTGTGCTGATCAAAGGTCTGCGGACCTATATAAAATAGCAATTTCGTCTCTGGGTGAGGTGTGGAAAGAGGCGCAGCTCGAGGTCGTAAGCAGGGAAGAAATTCCTAGCAGACCAAGAACTCGCTCCTGGATCCCTGCCGAACCCTCTGACCCCGCAACAATTATAAAAATCATTCGGGCAAGCAACCCTCATCTTCCTACAGATAACTGGAAGGTTGCTAAGCTGGAGGAACCTAAAGGAGACAAAAGATCTGCGATCATCGTGATCAACGTAGAGTCTCTGGCTCCTCTGGCTGCAACAGAAGGACAAATCAGCTACGGCTTCGGAGCTATAAACCTTAGGGTTTATAAGAAGGATGAGGAGGACCTTACCAGGGAGGGAGTGCGACCCTCCACCTCTGCTGACACTGTTGAACAGGTTAGTAATAAACTGACTAGTCCGGCAGCGGAAGCGGAGGTGGTGGGATGCAATCCCGCGAATGAAGCGCTGTTCCCCGTCTCTGCCGGAACCGCATCGGTCAGTAATACACCGACCACAGCGGCTAAGGTAGGGACGGATGACTGCGCTCCTGAGAGGGCCCCGCGTCTCTCTAAGAGCAACTCGGTCCCACGGATAGATCTGGACATGGACAGCATTGGACTGTCGGACCTGGATCTATCCAGTGGACTCGGCAGCCCATCCGTAACTGATGTATCTTTCGAATCGGATACGGATGAGGCTAACATCACTGTGGTGGAGGCGTCGGGAGGTAATTGTAGCAATGATGCTGCGGTTACTTCAGATTAACCTACATCACTCAAAAACGGCTTCGGCCTCTCTTCTTCTGCGGATCCATAAAAGCGCGGATGACATTGTCCTGATTCAGGAGCCCTGGGTCAATAATGATCGGGTGCTTGGACTCAGGACTCCAGGCTACAATCTTTTCTACGTGAGGAATGAAGGTATACCAAGAGCCTGCATCCTCGCGAAGAACACACTAAATGTTTTCCTTCTTCCTAATTACAGCGATCGAGACACCACGACAGTAAACGTTGAAGTTGGACTGCGGAAAATCTGGTTGACTTCGGCGTATCTGGCGTCCGACCTTCTCCTCCCTGCGGAACTACTGGGGAGAGCGATTGCTGATGTGGAGAAGTCCAAAGCTGCGATGATCCTGGGATGTGATGCCAATGCGCATCACACTGTATGGGGCAGCTCCGACATCAATAAAAGAGGTGAGTTACTTTTTGATTACTTAATTAGTACTAAACTAATCATATGCAATATGGGATCCGAACCCACATTTGTCACTAGTAACAGACGAGAGGTGATAGACATCACGCTGGTCTCCGACACCATTTACCATGATGTCAGAGACTGGAAAGTTTCTAAAGAACACTCCTTCTCTGACCACAGATACATTCAATTTGGCATAAACTGCCTCCCTCAAGTCCAACCCGTTTTTAGGAATTACAGGAAAACGGATTGGAACAAATATAGGAACAGTGTGGAATCTTCCACAATTAACAGAATACCTGTTCCCCCTACTAATACAAATGAATTAGATAGCATGGTTGAGGAACTCACTAAGACTCTCAACCGGGCTATGTCTTTCTCCTGTCCAATAAGTAAACCTCGGGGCAAGCCTAGACCACCGTGGTGGAATCAGGAGATTTTATCTCTACGTCAAAAATGTAGGCAGCTCTTCAATCAGGCCAAGCGATCCCGTGAAGCCGCTGACTGGGCCTTATATAAAAAAGCCCTCAAATCCTATAAAACCGAAGTTAGGAAAGCCCAACGGAATTCCTGGAGACTCTTCTGTGAAAAGATAGAAGAAATCTCTGAGGCCTCCAGGCTCAGAAAGATTCTCGCATCCACTCCTAAAGTAGCGAGCTACCTTAAGAGAGCTGATGGATCGTGGACCACCTCAAGTGCAGAATCTCTGGATCTACTACTGGATTCTTACTTCCCCAACAGCTGTAATGCTGCTTCGATACCAGCTAGGTCCTCTGAAAGACCGATAGAAAGCAGCTCTTCAAGTCTTATTACCAAGACCAAAATTCTTTGGGCCATTAAAGGATTTAAGCCATTTAAATCTCCTGGACCGGACGGTATAATACCGGCCGAACTTCAGAGGAACGCTGACCTAATCCTCCCTTGGGTAACTGTAATTTTTAAAAGTTGCCTGGATTTTGCTCATATTCCCAAGTTGTGGACAGAAGTTAACGTGGTGTTTATACCTAAGGCTGGTAAAAGCTCACACGTTAACCCCAAAGATCTCAGACCAATTACTTTGTCATCATTTCTTCTAAAAACCTTAGAGAAACTGATAGACATCCACATACGTTGCAGAGTCAACTCAAATCTTTTGTCAAAGTCTCAACACGCGTATAGTAAAGGGAGATCGGTTGAAACGGCCCTTCACTCACTTGTATCTACCATCGAAAAATCTCTCGATTGCAAAGAATTCACATTGGTTGCTTTCCTGGATATTGAGGGAGCGTTTAACAACGTCGAAGCAGAGGCAATTCTCGGCGCACTGACGGATCTTGGAATTGAGAAATCGATTGGCGAATTGGTCAACCAGTTGCTCACCAACAGGTTTATCAACTCACAGCTGGGCGATGCATCGGTCCGGAGATTCGTTAGTAGGGGAACGCCTCAAGGTGGCGTTATCTCACCTCTTCTTTGGAACCTAGTAGTGAACGAACTACTACTAATACTGGAGGGGGAAGGGTGCAAAGTAATTGCCTATGCGGATGACGTTGCCATCGCTGTCTCAGGAAAACACCTAAACACGCTTAGAGATCTCATGCAGAATGCCCTCTCTAAGCTCTCTAAATGGACCAAAAAATGCGGTCTGGCGGTCAATGCCCAGAAAACTGAACTGGTCCTCTTCACAAGAAAATACAAAATTCCCAATTTTGTACCCCCAAAACTAAACGGCACACTCCTGGTGCTCACCAATACGGCTAGCTACTTAGGCCTAGTTTTAGACAGCAAATTGAGCTGGAAACCCAACATCCTGCGGAGAGTTCAGAAAGCCACCACGGCTCTGTACTGCTGTAAAAAAGCCATTGGAAGCAGATGGGGACTCCAGCCTCGAATTACATATTGGCTATATGTATCCGTTATCAGACCTATACTCACTTATGGCGTTATTGTATGGTGGACTGCCCTCGAAAAGGCCATCCATCATAATCAGCTTAGCCGCGTCCAAAGAACGGCATGCATATGCATAAGTGGAGCCCTTAGAACCACTCCAACAGCGGCCATGGACGTAATGTTCCACTTGCTACCGCTGGACATCTATTGTAAACAAGTGGCAGCAAATGCAGCCATTCGGATGAAAGCAATTCAGTTGTGGACCAGTCGCCAAACTGGTCACTCATCGATTCTAAATACATTGGAATGCATTCCTAAAGATACTGATTACACCCTCCCTCAGTTTCAATTCGAAAAGAACTTCGAAACCTACATACCCTCCAGGAGTGACTGGGAGAACGAAATAGTACCCCGCAAGGAGTCTGTCTGTTTCTATACAGATGGGTCCAAAACTGAAACAGGAGTAGGGGGGGGTGTTTTCTCTTATGATCTAAATTGTAAAATCTCATTCAGCCTTCCTAATCACTGTAGTGTATTTCAGGCGGAGGTCATGGCGATCAAAGAGGCCCTGTCGTGGCTTCGGTATAATGTAATATCTGTAAAGGATATCACCATCTTTACCGACAGTCAAGCCGCGATTAAATCCCTGGATTCTGTCGTCTTCAATTCAACAACTGCCCTCAATTGCCGACTATCTCTGAACGAGATGGCGAAACAATTCAAAATTCACCTTATATGGGTGCCGGGCCATAGAGACATTCCAGGTAATTGCATCGCCGATGAGCTCGCCAGACAAGGCACTACTATGTCGACTCTACCAGAAAAGGGGAGTCTCTATATGCCTCTTGCTACTTGCAAGCTCCTAATTAAACAAAACGCATTAAACGCTACTAATCGCAGGTGGTCTAGCTGCTTAACGTGCCACACCTCGAAACAGATCTGGCCTCAGCTAGATTTCAAGCGCTCAAAAAGTCTCATTACACTGAAAAGACCCATAATAAGCACTCTAGTAGGTGTCATCACGGGACACTGCATCATAGGGAGACATGCTCTCAGATTAGGCCTCCCTTCAAATGATTTCTGCAGAAGCTGTATGGACGAGGAGGAGGAGGAGACTATTCTTCACCTTCTCTGCACGTGTCCAGCACTGTCACTCCGTAGAAAACTATACCTCGGAGAATATTTCTTCGACAATCTCAGCGAACTCGCAAACATAGGTATCAACTGCCTCCATCGCTTCATTCTTAGCTCCGGCTGGTTCAACGGGTAGATAAGGAGTCGATAACGATCCTGTGGTAACACAATGGGCCTAATTTGGCCTAAGTGAGGCTGCGCTTGAGGCGGCCTGCCACTCTAACCTAACCTAACCTAAGGCCAAATTCGGAATTTGGTTTAACTTATCTTTGGAGAAAGAAACGATATTTCAAGAGTTTGGCCTTATTTCGTTTGGCTTTATTTGTCGTTTCCGTTTTGAACGCATCCCGCAGTCGATGTAAATCCCCTTGAGGCCCTCAATTTAAGGCACCACAGACAGCCTATTTCAGTAAATCAATTTCCTGCGCTCAAAATTAAGTAATTACGTCTCAAGAGGCAGTCAATTGTATACATACGACCACTTAGATTATGAGCGCACCTATGGCCGACAACCTGCCTCTATCATTGACCCGAAACAATCACAGGGTGCGCGCTCCCCACGGCATTCACTACACACATGGCCGAAAGTATGTAAACAGCTATTAGCTGTGGCAGTACATTAAACAGCTCCCGCCTGCACCTCACTCTCCAAAAAAAAAAAAATGTAATCTCTCTCCCTCTCTGTTGTGGTTTGGGAAAACAGAAAACCGAATTTACATTTTCCTATTAAACGTTGAGCGTGTTACCGTCGAACGAAGTTTTTGTTCGAGGTGCACGTCTTGCTTGTGCGGTGTCCACACACAAGACCACGTAGCCTCGACTTGAAGATGACAATAACAAGTTTTTAGCACAGTGGATGAGGAGGGAGTAGACTATTTGCCACTGATGGCGCGCTACCAAGTAAGGCCTTCGCCCGTGTAGACAGCCAGTCTGACGTGCAACGGTCCAAAACTCAATGAAAATGGGCACCACAAAGCTGCACGTTAGTTGACATTTCAATAACACCAACCACAGAGAGAGACTCTATATACGAATGCACCTCGCGTCGTCGTCGTTGTCGCTGTCGTGTCATGGCGAAATAGTTTTATGCGCGATTTAGGAATGCCATGGATTCATTTTCATACCTCGCCATCGCCATTCGGATGGGGTACAGAGAGAGTAGGAGTACTCCAGGTACACAAAGCAGAGTGTACCTACAGAAGAGTTGTCGTTTTGGAGGCTGGTTGCAGGTGAACCTGCACTGTCACGTCGTGACAGTTGGAATTTCATAGTTCAGGGATAAACCATCTGTATGGGGGCATAGGAGCGGTTCAAATTGTCACAAGTACTTGCATGAGCAATGCATATAATTAGTTAAACGGCGACGAATAATGGAGGATAATGGACTTAATGAGCTCTTGAACAATTAAGGCAGTTTGGGAGGCATAACTACCTCGTTACGGTTGTGAATTATTTGTATTCAATTCGAATCTGAAGTCTTCATTGATCGATGGATGATGGTTCGTCAGATTAATGTCGTCTTTTGACATATAATTGTAATAACTAGTTTCGCTTTGTGGTCGAAAATCGAACCTAATAATGGCCATGAATTAAAATTACGGAACTCAGTTGCTAACTTTTAGGGGAAGGTAAACTGTATTCCTTCGAAAATAGGTTCTAATCTAAGATTTGAATGGCAATATGGCGGCGATAAATTGAATTCCACCAAAATGGCTTCAATTAACTGATAAGCATTTTGTATGGGGAATTCTTGTTTTCATTTTACCAGTCTTAATGGCGACATACAGCCACGATTTTTTGTTTGAGCACATCTATGGCACAGTACTTTTCGAATGATATAAGCAGGATATAAGTTTCATTCTACTCATTTCATAATAAATACTAAAAAAGTGTCACGTGTTAATATTGTGATGATGATATAGAAGATTAGAGGAAGGGACCACGAGAAAGGTGGATTTTTTTTTTTTTTGTCAAACTTTTCCCCAAATCTGGTGTGCCGTAAGATGACTTTTTTTTTACTTCAAAAATGCAGCCAATAGTGTTTCATCTTCCTTTGACCATTTATTCTGATTCAAATTGCGCCTTTAAGACTCTCATCTCTCTGCGATACTTATAATCATTTTTAGTGTCCAGGCTAAATTTTTCGAACTCTGAATGGCGAATTTTTTCATATAAAAACACCCATTGTGGCCTACAAAATATTTAGTGTGAAGGAAACAATTATTAATAGTAAGGCCCACTGTGTCAAAAAGAAAAAAAGTCGAAACTAGAAGCTGTACCTGACGTTTAAGAAAATTGCGCCACATTAGTAGAATGCGCCAGAATTAATTTATAAAAAAATGAGATATGATTTTATTTCTTAGATTTAAAATTTAAGATCAAACAAATTATGCTCCAAGTCGGGACCTAAATCAGTGGGTCCTTTAGTTGAAGATGTCCATTTTTGAGCTTTCTTTTTAATGCAAATTTAATGAATAATTCCAACGTATAGTTCCTACCGACTTTCTAGTAAAAAAAAACGAGGCCTGCCCTTCCTTGCGCTATACTGCTCCTATTTTCGTAAAGGCCGTAACTTACATTTAGACACTTTCGAAGAAAATGTTAATTTTTTTAGTGTTAAATATTGATGCATACCTTTACTTAGGGCTTCTAGAAATTGGGATTTTCTATCGAATTTGAAGAGATAGCGTTTGAAATAAATGTAATAAAATCGGAGACAAATCAGTAACTCCAAATATGTATTAAAACGAGGTCGAAAATTATTCAAATATGGCCTTTACGAATATAAGGGCAGTATACTTGTTGTCGTTACACGGGAAAGGTAGGCGCAGCGGTTTGTGTGTTGGACTACTTAACAAGGGGTCCCAAGTTCGATCCCCGGACAGAAGTTTTATATATGTTAAGTTTTTTTCGACCGCGCCATTTCTCACCATCGTCTCACAAACATCCGAGAGTATTACTGTCAGGAAAGAGCTTCTCAATTAGCCGTTTGGACTCGGCATAAGATTGTAGATCCTTCCTTTCGACTCAAAAGTGAAAAACTCAAACAAAGCTAATGTTTGTGAGAAGCTCGGCCTGTGGTCCCTTACGGACGTGTTGTGCCCAATATTATTAGTGGCAAACGCCATTTTAAAATCTAGAAGAATCTTATAGACATTATTTCATTAGCCAATTCTTTAAGGCTCGTTTTTTTTTTTCCAAAAAGGCATCTTTTTTTATTTCAACTATTTTTATTTACTTTTTTAATTCATTTTTTTTTTTAAACATTCTTAAAAAATCTTGGCCCAAAAGATCTTTATTTATGTAACATCGGTCTTAAAGAATGGGTTTCCACCTTCAAATTCTGCCCATTTTCCGAACACTTTGTTTGTCATTAATTAAAAATAATTCCAGCTTCCACTTCCAGTAAGTGGAATGAAATCGGAAACAAATTTGAAATTTTTTTTTTTTTTTTTTTCAAGAAAGAGTTTGTTGATAAATAAAGAAATTAATTAAATTATAAACTCATTTTATTGTTTTGTCGTGAAATTTAAAACTCTATTCAACAGTTTTCACTCTAAAATGCATGATTTAAATGATTTAAGTTTTTTTTTTTTTGCAATAAAAATTGTTTTTGTTTATTTTGTTATATTATTGTTTAATTTTTGATTTATTTTTTCACTTTACCTAAAAAAAAATATTTTAGATATCGTGGTTTTATTGATAAACGCATTTAGTTACACATTTTTTCGTCAAAAGTGATTGGGAACGCTGGAGAGACCTGTCCTAGTTGATTCAATTCGAAACACTTGCTCCCGTTTGTGGGTTCCAGTGAGAAATTGAAAACAACCTCCTTAGAATAAAAGGTGGTGTAACTTTAGAAAGATTTTAGAACTTTGTAGGTTAATTTTAGAGGAGGTCTGCTATTTCTTAAAAAGCAAAGTTTTAGCTTTGTGACGAGAAAGTTAATATCTAAGGAGGAGTGGAGGCCGAATAGGTTAGTTTAGGTTGGTTGGTTGGCTTAGACTAGATTGGTAACTCCTTTGTAATAGCATCTGAAAAATATCTAATGTCTAGGAGCCTTTTTATTGCGTGAAGGCTTGGTGAAAATTTGTCTTCGGGTAGTCAAATAGAAGCAGTTTATACCCCTATTATAGTCTCTAACATCCCGCTTAAGAAAGCATTCTTGGTTATTAGTGCGGGCAGAAAACTGTCAAAAAATCCTGCTTACAACGAAAGAGAGTTGTTTCTGACTGAAGATATTTAGACTTTGAAATGTGTTTGCGGATACAGTATACGTCCGTGCCTGACAAGCCCCTCAGATCTTCGAAAAAGCAATCTCATAAGTTGGACTTGCGAGGTCAAAGCAGTTGTTTCTCCTTCGTCCTCATTTCTAGAGTTCCTGCTAATATCGTGCCTACCAATAAAACAGGTTAATCCTCCCACTGTTGAACTGAATACGTTCCCAGTTCTTAACGAAAGACGTCTTTAGGTTCTTTTGGCACCTAATTTCGGCCACATTTGCCTGGTATTGATACTGGTCCATTTATCCCGAAATGATACAATACTAAAACAGAGTTCGACCTAAAAGAAGTGTCGCAACGGCCGGAAAATAAATACAGTACATAGAGCTCCACTTAGTTGGGCAGGACATTCAAAAACAACAGCAACCGCTCTATTAAAAAGAGTAACCAGCTTAAGATCGATTTTAGGCAGCGAGTGTCCCGTCGAACAATATGACAAGTTGTCGGAGGTCAGTGCTTTGACCAACCCTATTCCTCAGGCGAATATTCTCGCAATTCGATTTATCCCGCAAATACGTGGGGTGTAAGAATTTCCCTCTGGCAAACCTCATAGAATTGCCACAATTGCCAGTTGGTCCTTCAAAGGCGACCCCATTCACCGCCATCTATTCTCATCAAATCTATTTATGATGCGAATTTTATCAAATACTTCCGAGCGGTTATATGCCATTCATAAATGGCCTGTGATTGCTTGGTCGCCACTCGCCCCAATTCGCGATATTAAAAGATAACCCCATAGATACATCTAAAAATAGCGACCGTATACCAGCTCCCATTGAAAGCAGCCAATAACCCACGGGACATCCGTCAATTCTAATGAAATTCATTCATCTATACCAAGAGTGGCTGGCTAGGTGGCAGGCTGGGCTGGCTCCTTTCTGGTTCTCTCCGCACTCGAATAATTCAAATAATCAAATCAGTTGTTATGGAGACGCGATAAGAGCCATTGTGCGGCATTTTCTTATTGCATTCTCAACGTGGCCATATCTGACAGGCGTATCAGCTTCAAGTTGACACACACACAGAGAGTTTCACTGAATGAAAACCTACAGCCCCGTAGCTCGTAGTGTGTCGTTTTCTCCAAGAAGTTGAGGAGTTGTCACAAAAGATACGAAATGTCATCATAAGTCATCTGCGTCGATGTCACAGCCTGTGGCGGTTGCGGTGGAACAACAAGGGCAACACTGTTCTCTGTTACTGTGTCTTGTGTGTGTTTGGTGTGGCTTTGTGACTGACTGACGTCGACGTGATGACTGCGCGCGTTTGACAGTCATCGAGTTGGAGTTTGTATACGGCATTCGCCATTCATGCCGTCTAATTGGTGGCACAGCGACGGCGGAGCATCAGAGGAACCCCCAGATATGACTGTTGGTCGTATGTGGTGCTGGTGACATAAAAGAAAGTCTTTGTGTTGGGAGCGCGCAATTGAATTTCGTATTTTGTTATTGGTGTGTTTGTGTTTGAGCCACTGACAGATCTGTCTGTCGCTGATGGTGGTGGAGCGCGCAGTGAAATGGCTTAATTGCGAATGCGGTTTCGACTGCACTTTCTTTGGGCCGACCGACCACGACGAAGACGACGACGACTGCTGGAGGAAATTAAATGGGTGGTCATTACCAATTTTGTTTGTTATGCTTGAGTTGGTCGGGTGGTTTACCTTTTTTCTTGTTTTTGCTGGCTGCGGAAACTCCACAGTGTATGGTACAAGTCAACCGGAACCCCGAGGGAAAGGTTAATTGGAGTTGGTTCGGAAGAGTTATCTGTTTTTAATTAAGCAGCTGATTGGGATTATAGTCGAGTGTAATTGCCGGGCTATTGTTTAGAGGGAGATTGAGTTTTGAGCGTTCATTTGCGTACTGCGACGTGAAAGCGGTATGGGGTATGCTGACTTGGAGGAGAAACCATTAATTATCTGGTGTCCCTCAGAAAGACTGGTGTCCTATCTGTTCTATCTCAAAGCTTCAAATTCAAGTCGGAATTCGGTCTGACACTAAACGCTTCGATCGGACTGCTGCCATCTACTACTGGTTGTATTCACTGATCGACTTTAAAAGTCCCGAGTTATAATTTTCTACGTCGATCTTATCACTCGGTGTATGAGAATCTTTGGGGATAAGAAGAACCAGCACCAACCTGCTGCTGTGAACCAAGAAATTCGCTGTATGGATGAGGCTATGCCGCCCAAAGACACTGTCTTCTCCGATTGGTTACAAAAAAAAACGTTCTTATGGACAGCTCATCCACGGTCCTTCCTGGACACTAGTACCTCATTTTGGGACTACATTGAGGGAGTTTTCTTTGGAAGCAGGTGGACAGGAAGCTGCTGGGCAATCCTTAGACACTTCTTACCTACGGACAACTCATCCACGGTCCTTTCCTGAGTGGTTGGCTCGTATTATAGACACGAGAGTATTACTTTTTGCGATCTTCATGAAGCAAGTCTTCTGTGAAAGCGCATAAAACTGCTGAAAACCCCATCTACACTTCGCATTTATGGACAACTCATCCACGGTCCTTTCCTGAGTGGTTGGCTCGTTTTATAGACACAAGAGTATTACTTTTGCGATCTTCATGAAGCAAGTATTCTGTGAAAGCGCATAAAACTGCTGGAAACCCCATATACAATTCGCATTTATGGACAACTCATCCACGGTCCTTCCCTGAGTAGTTGGTTCGATTTGCATGATAGGTACTCCTAATTTCGCAACATCAATGAACATCATTTCCGTTGAAAGTGTTAAAAAATCATAAAACTCAGTACAAATGACAATGTATTTCACCTGTCCAAAGTTCAATTGTCCCATATCATCGTATAGATAAGTCACTGCTGGATGAATTTCGCTGACCACAAGTCCAAGTCATTCTATAGCTGCAGTCTCCGCGGTCATCTATCAAAGTACCTACACCTCCTGATTTCTTTTAGTACCAACAAAAACCCCAAAAAATTCGTATCTCAATTTTCTACATCTCGTTGTTTTCCCTTGCAAAATCCTTAACAAAGGGCTTCCAATATGCTTATATTTAAAAATAAATCTCTGCTCATCCATCAACACATGCCGAACACATGAATCGATTAAAATACATCCATTGACCAGCCATTGTAACTTCATCGCGAACAAAAATAGCCAAAGCCCCACTGATGAGCATGAGCATGCAAGGATGGATTTACATATTCAACTCCTTCTATCTTAACCCATGTCAAACAGCACATAACCTACAAGTTAGTTTCTATTACGACTGCTGGCCATTATTCATCATTTCGTGTGCGCAGTGCCAGTGTCAGTATGTGCGTTGCTGGAATGTTGTATCAATTCTTTTTGTTTTTGCCAATTATATGTTGTCAGTCGATGAGAGGGATTACAATGGAACATTGGGCCATATGTTGAAATTCAAGTTGGAAATCAAAAGGGGCGGGGGGGAATTAAACACACTCGATGCTTCATCGTTATCGTGAATTATGAGGTCATTGTGTGGATATGGGTTAAATGCCAGACGAGCAATAATTTTATCGTGCATATATAATTTTATATGGCTGGAGTCTGATGTGTGTTGAATTCAAATTGTAGCCAGGGACGGTCGATATATACTTAGCCCGTGGTCGATGTCTGTCGTCATTCTGTCTCGCTGTTAGGGCAATCCAATTGAATGAAATTTCGCTTCGAAATCTCACATATGTGCGCAATTTCTCTGTATCAATCAAAACATGGGAACACTTAATTAAATTGTTTTTATTGCATAGACAGAGATTATATGAGGTGAATGGAAATCACGAGGGCTGTGTTAATAAATTTTTGATTTAGAGGCGGAAATTCGTGTGAGGTCGTTTGAATGTACATTTTCTCCGACGTATTTCACCTGAGGCTGACCTTGGTCACTTTTTGTCGGATTATTTGCTAACAATCGAAAGTATGGTGTCATTATGAATGGATTACAAATATTTAGCAAATGATGCTCTTTCTAGGGAGTCATTATTTTTGCTTTGCGCACGCTATAATTGGGCATGCGCACACAATTGTGCGTTAAAAAAAAAGTAGCATCGCAGCATTTGTGCGTTTGATAATGACTGCAGAAATTGAAATGAACCTTTCCTCGGAATATTGATCAAAATTCATAAATTGGCTTTCAGTTGTTTCTGAGTCGTGTGCGCTACAAAGACCACTGCGAGTTCTAAACAACAATCGACTTACAAAAGTGTGTGGAGAACTTTTCCTATTGTTAAGAAGGCAACCGATAAATTATAATTTACTTAAATATTATATATTGAAATATCATGTATATTTAATTGTAAAATAAAACAATTCATGGAATTCCTCCGAATCAGCCTGAGGGTATGCAATAATTTGTGATAAACTGCTATAAACTGGTGTATTTTGCTGCAGGACTCTATATTTTCATTCCCCTTTGCAAATCGTACTACGCAGTAACAGTCTCATTAGTAGTAGAGCCCTGTTTCAAAAAAATAAGGAAAGTTTGTAAACGACGCTAATAATCTCTACTTTGTGGTGCTGACGCTTGGACTTTGTGCAAGGCAGATGAAGATATCCTCGGTTGCTTGGAGAGGTAGGTTCTTGTTTGCGTTGATGGGCTTGAAGAAGAATTACATAAGCTGTACAGCGACATAATACTTGTGAAAAAAGTGCTCATTAGTTGAATGAATATAAATACTCCGTCCCGTCGAGTCCTCGACCTCAATCCAGAGAAGCAACATATTCTCGCCTTAAGTAGAATCAGGCCGCAACCAACTTGGAGTGCGCAAGGAGCAGCTAAATTGAAGAGGTTTAATAGTTGGCGCCTCGGTTCGTAGAGACGCCTAAGTGAGTAATGAACGCATCCATACCAGACAGGTGTTAGCATGAAATGTAATACATTTTCTCTAGTTCTAAAAATTAAACTGTGATGATTGCCAGCCTCAAAAGGGTGAAGTCAAGTGTAAATTCAGTTAATTCATTTTGAGGAGGTGTCTTCGAATGAGTTGTGTCACCAGATGGAAGGGGGACACACTCCTGGTGAAAGGTGAAGTACACGAAGGAAATTGTCAAGTCCTTAAAGAAAGACCTTTACTTTGAGTACCTACTTTATTCACTAAGCGCGGACCTTTGTTGCGATGATAAAAAGTTAAAAAAAAATGTATGGTTCAAATTAAATGAGCTTCATTGATCAAAGTGGCACAAACATATAGCTGAATGGCGTGCTGAAGATTTAGCAGTTCTTTGAATTGTGGTCACGGGAAAAAAAAAACTACATGAACGGAAAGAGGATTGAGGATAGTTCAGAGGTTCGTGCAGTGGATATCGCTTAATATTCCCAGAATATGTTTTTTTTTTTTTTTTTTTTTTTTTTTTTTTTTTTTTTTTTTTTTTTTTCGCAAAGTCGAACTACTAATCACTTAGCTGGGATTTTTATTTGTTACAACGAAAACCCGATGGCCCAAATTTTGCCGCTTTATAGGGAAACGCATTCGCTTTTGTAGAATAAAACGCGTAGCTTTTTTAAATTCTTTTTTAATTATGTATTGGACAGTTGGTTGTTTTGTTCAGAATTGTTTGTAGGACTTTTTGGAATATGTTCCGCATTCGAATCAGCCGCAATAAAATCAATGAAACGAATTTATTGCTTCGGACTTAGCCCGATAATTATCAACCGCGTTAAAATTGCGGAACGATCAGGAACTTTCCCCGGCATGTTGCCTGCCAAAAGTGTATAAATTTGTGATACAAAAATTGCTTGATAAGTCATAACTCAATTGAAGTGCAAATGAAATTTGTGGGAGGTGGTTTTAGTAAGTAAAAAACTCACACTACTATGAGCACGCGTCGACAGTCCTCATAGTCTCTTCCAGAATATATCCAGTTCCACCTACCTACCTCGGAGAAAAAAAAAATCCTGGGAGCTTGTCATCATCGAATCTCAAGTTTGAACTCATGAAATACATTCCCATCGAATTGTGCACAACCAACTTTTCAGCAAAAATGCATATGAAATTGTACTAAATACAGTTCTCTTCGACGCAATTTTGCTCCAAACTGAAACGAAAAAAATTGGGTTCAAACTGTGCTCCAACGCACCGTGACTACCCCAATTATAGTTCGTTCAGAACTATGACACTTTGCAGCTGTAAATCAATTATGGATAAACCACATGAGTCCTTTTGCGAGCATGCATTATTAAAATGCACTACTGCTGACACAAAGCCTTTGAGGCGCAAATTAAATTTTCAACTGACGGCGAGGGCAAACCACCATCACGTCGCGTCCCAATCGCCGAATGTCAAATGGGTAATAAATTGAATTCAAATTCACCGATTACTCAGTGCAGTGGACACTGAGCGTCTATAGTGTCATATAAATCATTTTTATGGTTGCCATGGAATTCAAAATTCCCCCAAAAAAATGCTGCACACCGTCACTGCGCCACCAAAAATGGACACAGTCGAAGAGCTGACAGGCAAACAAATGAAAATAAATGGAAACAAATGAGAGAACAACTCGTCGAAATTTAATTGCCTACATGGATACGACGCGTTAATTTAAAAGGAAAAAAAAATAAACCGCTCTTTGGCGCCTTGCCGTGAAACCGAGAAGCTGTAACCCAAGCCAAATGTAGGACAACAAACTGTTCAGGTCTCTTAGAAGATCTCACAGCCAGCCGGCAGAGTGTATTCCATTACATAAGTCACCATAATATAGTGCACTGCGATACGAGCGCGAGTATAGGTTTAGGTTTCATTTGTCGTGTGTCTCTCTACGTCTGACGGAGGTTGTTACTTTTTTTTTTTGAGTGCCATTGTGTCACAATTACGTGAAAATTAGTAGGACACACACTTTCCAACTGATGGGCGGTTTGTCATGTCGCAATGTGAGACCAAAGTGACATAAGTTGCATTCTGGAATTGTTTTGCCTCGTTTTATGGGCATTCTTCGGGCTCACATTCTCATGACTGTCTGTTGGCGATGTCGAAAAAGGTGGCTGGGTGTGTGTTTCTTTTTTGAATGAAAATTGCCAGGAAGGTAGTATTTATTTGTGCAAACTTACCACGTCCATTAGTCGTGACGGTATTTCCTTGTGTGAGCAAAATTTGACTCTCCAACTCTTGCAGCTCGGACTTTAGTTCGGCCAACTTGCTGTTGCTCTTTTTCACTATCGATGCGACATCGTTGAGTGAACGCCTATCCGTGGCTACTTCGCGTAGCTTTTCGGCGCCTTCTTTAATTTTCAGCTCCTTGCGAATTTCACGTCGAATCGCCTCTTTGATCTCCTCCAGGCGATTTGGTAGCGCACTCTCTGGCAAATTGTCTGTGAATCCATATTTATGGCTGAGCTCATAGAGAACGGGATGTTTTATGTAATCGCCCTGAAAGTAAACAAAAGAAATGGCAAATCAATTAGTAAATTCATTTTGAGGAGGTGTCTTTCATTCAGTTCGTTCAGCTGTGTCAACAGATGGGAGGGGGACACACTCGAACTTGATTGGAATTAGTTTTGGGTATCAAATGTATTTAAACACCTTCTTTCACCATCGGCGGATCTTATTCATTCAATTCAATTCAAATTAAATCGGGTTCATTGATCAAAGAGGCGCAAAAGGGATGAACACAGACGTATTTATGTGTCCAATATTTGGAATTACATTTCCAAATGGGATTTAAATAGCTTTTTGGGTTTAAGTCGACGAAAAATTATTCAAATCATCGAATAAGAATTTGATGTTCAAACAAGTTTTATGTAAAAAGCTATTTTATATAGAAACAAAATGGTCCTCACTACCATTCCTTTTTAAACCACCCACCATTGGTTTCGAAAGAGTTTGGAACCTTATTTTATAACGCCTGGGCACTTCCCCCGCCTCTAAGAATATCAGAAAGAACATTTAGAAACCTGACACATTTACTTATTTGGGGTGAATCTTAACCCGCAGCTTCGCGACCCTTTTCTTTCGATTGACTCGTTCTAAAAACAAACCTGCAAAACATGCGAAAAACCTAAGGTAGTTTCCTGCCTAAATTTTGGCGAGAATGATTTTTGAACTCCTACTCTCATGTTGAAGATCGGGTAAAAATGTGAGAAACTTTGGGGAAAACTGCGTTATTTATAGACAGGGTTATTATGGGTAAGGGACAAACTTTCCCCCCATGGGCATCACAATGGCTCATTGTTGAACTGAGTATGGCACGGAGTACTCCACGCCAGCCCACATACCTAACTTAACCTTTGGGGATCTAAAACTGACATCCTGGAGCGCTGTCAACAGAAGCAACTGGGGAACAACCAATGGAATCATTATGGAAAAATAGAACGTTTTCCTTAACAGCTCATGTGTATAAACTTCTGCAGGGCGAGTCTTATCACTCTTACTTTTCACCACAAGATCTGTCATAAAATACGCTTCTTTACCTATAATCGCTTACATTCGCTTGCGGAAGGGATTATTGAGCTTCGGAAACTTTCAGTTTATCAATAGTTCAATAAATATATTACAGGCAAGGATATGATGATTAAAAAAAAGCTGAACACCTTCAAAAGCCGAAAATCTGCAGCACAGGCAGCGTTTCCTCCCGTGCTACAATTGTAGTGTTTTGTAGTCTGTGAGTACATTTTTGCTAACTGCGTAACTGCGCAAAATTAATTTTTACGCATTTTCCAATTTCCTTTTAAATATTTCCAATTTTCTCCCCGTATGAACCTTCCTTGGGCGTACACAACCACAACAAAGAAAAGATAGCTCAAATCGGACGATCCTTTCTTGAGTTATAGGCGTTCTTACGGATGCAATTTTGTTTTAGGTAATTTTTATTAAATTTTGTAATGTTAAATAATTAAAAAAAAACTGTGGAATGTACAACTTTTTATTGAATTACAATTTATTTTTTAATTTTGACAATATATAAACCCTCAAAGGTTTCGTTTTCCTTTATTTTTTGTAGATGAACTGAAATAATTTATGATGAATTAAAATAAGCTTTTTCGTTTGTGATATTTTGTTTAATGAATATTATTATTATTATTTATGAACCAATAAACATAAATGTACAGGTTAATCTTAAAATTAAGAGTACTAGCTCCAAGGCGTACGGCTGGTTTTTAGTGAATAAAAAATGTGTGTTCAGATAAAACAAATATTTGAAATGTAAAGTTATGTGAATTTTGTATTTAAACAAATTTCCGATTCTAATTGAAAAATATCATAAAGCCGTTTTAAGTACATAATTGCGTACTACATACCTTCAGACACATTTGAGTACCATTTTCTACCGCAATGACAAGGGAGAACGCTGAACACAGGGCTACAGACAAATACCAGGCGGTGAAGAATAGTCAAAGTACAAATTTACACAGAATTCAGTTTGGAGCCATCTGTCGGCTAATTGGTGGTAATTAACTGCCAACTTTTCCTTAAGTGGTAAGAAGCCAACAGATAGCATATATTTGACAAAGTGTCAATTTAGAAATTTGGATAGTTCAATACTGATTTGGGAATGGAGATCAGCTCAGGAGATGAGTGAATATATCGCCAAGTCACTTCCGAAGCTGGAAGCAGCACGTAATGTTCAAAAATACGATCAGAACACTCTAGAAATATTTTGGGGCCCCGATTTGCGTACGTTCTTATTTTTTAAGACGAACAGAAGTGACCTACAAAATGTATGCCGAGTCCGAACGTCTGAATTGGCAAGACAGTTCCACTCTCGCCTGTTTGTCAGACATTCGCAAGAGGTGGCGCAGTAGAAAATACCTTAAGATGTGATTTGTGTTTTTCTTCCCTGGATCGAACCTGTTCCCAAACTCACTGTTCCAGCACACTAACAACTGCGGCCACGAGTTCCACATATTTAATCCAAATATTGATTTTCAGTTAGAGGGTGGTCGATTTTCATAGAATCTTATTTCTTTAAAAAATAATATAACTGGGTGCCTCCCAATGACAAATTAGAGACGCGCTAGAGTTAAATAAATATTTTTCTATATTTATTTTTCTTCCAAAATGTACATAGTTTTAGAAAGTTTGTCTTCAACAAGACGCTACTTTAAGGCGATCCTTTTTCAGTCGAAAGTGACCATGTTCCTAAGAAAAATTGAGTTAAGTCAGCTCTGTTTCAAGACACTCAAAACGTACCTTTAAGTGTGCCTCCGTTTATTTTTAACTTCTAAAATATTCAACTCCGTCATTGTTGCAAATAAACTTTCAAAAATCAGTGGTAGTGACGACATTTGACTGTGTCCAAATTTAGTGAGTAGATGAAAATTGATAAGCTTCGTTTTTTAATCAAATATTTACAAGTAGCTAACTAATTTTTCGGTGAAAAGATAAACTGTGGGTCTAATTAAACTATCGATAAAGCCACAACTCATATTGACTGAACGTACTTTCAGAACTATATTCAATAATTTCCCATGAAAATCAACCACCAGCTTCGAGAACTTTCTTCTTTGTTGAGGCCTTCAATGCAATAATACTTCCTTCCGATGATGGGGTGCATTCTATTTCAAACGAAAAGCCCTACAACTTCCACGGTCGTTTGTTCCATTGAAATTGATACCATACACAAGCACTTAACAAAACGTATAACAAAGTCGAAAGGTGACGCATGACTCATCCCTGTGCAGGTACATAACGCTGGCACTGTTGATAAGCGGTTTATACAAACAATGAGAGAGAAGACACACAATATTTGTGCTCCCAACATTTTCATATGATAAAAAAAAAATACTTTAAAAAAAACTCACAAGTGCATAATTCAATTATCGCTTAGCGATTACATAAATTATGATAAATTATAGACGGACACAGTACATACATTCCAAGCATTTCATTCTTACCTGTGTGTAGAATATCGATGAGGCATGTGTGCTCACGGTGACGCAAATGGTACCGCGACGTAACGACTTGACCGAGCTCTTTGACGACGACTTACGGATACGCAATGATTTCGACGATTTAGAGCGTTGCAATTCCATTTTGTTTTCGTTCAGGGTTGAGGTGATTATAATTGAGTGGGTTTAGTACCACGCGGACCTCATGTGCAGAACGGCTTTCCAGTAAAACCAAGAGTGCAAGAAAAAACAAAGAACAAAAAACTGCTAGCGCAAAAATCCAATTTGGTACGTGAATTCAGGCATGAAGAGCGCGCACACTAAGCAAGTGCCCGACTAAGTGCTTCTTCTTTCGAGGTATTCTCCAATGTTGAGCTGGCGCACGAAGGAAGCGAAAACTTAAAATTAACCAAGTTCAAGTGCAACCCGTCCGCTGATTTAACATGGCGCGAGAGGTTTTTTTTTCACACGGACACCGCGCCTCTAATGGAGAGGGAAAAACAAAACAACGTGATATCATTTGAAGGCTGCGACGCAATTAATCACCTGAGTGAGACTCCACATCCACACTAATCCGTCATGCTGGATTGGGACAGCAGTCGGTATATACGTATGGGAATGGAATTGTGTATAGAATTCGCCGCGGTTGTTAATTGGTCATTTATTATACGGGGGTAACACTCATCATGGCTGAGAGAAAAGTTGGTAGGCTGTACTTAACTGACTTGAGGACATCTTAGAACGGGAATTTTTTACTTGCTTGGTAGTGTTTCAAACTGAAATTCCACAGGGGATAGAGCTTGGGCCCAAATCTTTTTGCATCAGAAGCAAATAAGACCATCAAGCTGAACTTCAACAATAATAACAACAAATTGGTGGAAAAACAAATTATCAGTTTTTCTTTCTATTAAAGTGGGGATCTTCAAACTGAGGAAGCAACATCTCATCTTCTCCTATGGTGCAGTTGTATGCGGCAGAGAACAGAGCAGGTCCGATTACAACAGAGATTCATACAAATATACTACGAATTTGTAAGGGAAGTTGAAAGAACCTTAAATATAACTTAAAGACTGTCAAAACGTATTGTGAAGGCCTACGTAGAATTGCTGAATAGCTCATTTAGGCCCACCCCTATTATTGTAATGCCTACAACGAAAACCACTCACTTTTTGGCACAAAAAAAAAAAATCGCACACGGATTAGAGTCGCCTTAAATAGTGTCTGATGCAAAATGTGCGTTTCCCTGATCTCGGGTGCCGCAACGAGTCCTTACGTAGATATATCTTCACTGCTGGGAATGAACTATAAAACAATACCAGTAAAAAAACGGCGTACGAAAATACTCAGTAAATATCTGTGCTATCGCACACTACATGTGCGTTTAAAAAAAAGTTGCAACTTATGATATGTTTTAATATTCTAGGAGCTGTATTTAAATGGACAGAGTTTTTCTTTCACATTTTAAAAGTTCATGCGATATCGCACACAAAATTTGCGTTTAAAAGTTGGAACTTATGATATGTTTTAATATTCTAGGAGCTGTATTTAAATGGAAAGAGTTTTTCTTTCACAAGTTCAGGCGATATCGCACACAAAATGTGCGTTTAAAAAAGTTGGAACCTATTATATGTAGGTATTAATATTTTAGGAGCTCTATTTATATTTAGAGAGTTTTTCTTTCATATTTTAAAAGTTCTTGCGATAACGCACACAAAATGTGCGTTTAGAAAACTTGGAACTTATGATATGTTTTAATATTCTGGGAGCTGTATTCAAATGGACAGAGTTTTTCTCTCAAATTAGTAAAGTTTATGCGTTATCGCACACAAAATGTGCGTTTAAAAAAGTTGGAACCTATGATATGTAGGTATTAATATTTTAGGAGCTCTGTTTATATTTAGAGAGTTTTTCTTTCATATTTTAAAAGTTCTTGGGATAACGCATACAAAATGTGCGTTTAGAAAACTTGGAACTTATGATATGTTTTAAAATTCTAGAAGCTATATTTAAATGTACAGAGTTTTTCCTTCAAATTTGTAAAGTCCATGCGATATCGCACACAAAATGTGCTTTTAAAAAGAGCACGCTTATATATATAATGGGTTGTACGTATTTCCTATTAGCAACAAGCTGTATCTAAGAGGGGTATACTCGCACACCCTCGTGTGAGCTCAGTGTATATCGCACATAAAATGTGACTTTAAACACATATTATAATGTTTATCACTTGCGGCGAAATATTGTTTATCGCACACAAAATGTGCGCTTTTGCAGATTCATCTGCTGTCAGTAATTGGACCCTGGGAATCTTATTTGTAAACAACAAATGGGTAAAATTCAGCTATGCGCACACGTCTTTGGCAATTTATATTGTCCATCATCTGTGTGCGTCGAAAAGTGTGCGCTTCATCCTAGTCGTGGAAGTGCTTCTCTATAAATTTCCGTCTGAAAATAGAAACTTTTCCTCAACCTTTTGCGCAGGATACCACAAACATGTATGAAAAAAGTAAGAGGAACTGCTTTTTAGTGATGACAAATGCACAATTGAAGTTCCTAAAGAAGGGAGCAGAAAATCATGAACCCACTTTAAAGAATTATTTCGTAGTTCAACCGCGTTCTTGCATCTGTTTACTAGATCTTTAAAACAACTTAAATCAAGTAGCAGCTGTCAGATAAAGATCCAACTCAATCACCCAATATCCAAAAGTGCCAAACACAAAAAATACCCTATTCCCCTCTTGCATTGTTTATGCTATAACTCTCTTTGTTTCCAATGAACCACCGATTTATTTACAAATACATATCGCATCACGTTATATGGAAGTTATTTCTGAATGTCAATTTGAGTGATACGCGGCTTTGGGTGTTTTCATAAACGTCGAAAATCTGCGCTAGTACAATCGTCTTTCTTTTTTGTTGCATTAATGAATACACTTATTCTGCAGCACGTGTGCAGGCCTGCTTTAGTACAACTTTAAGTAGTCACTAAATGTTCATAAACGTCAGACAAGAATCAAAAAAATCATCACAATAGTTTGGTTTTCGTGACATTCCACGCCGCAGCTTCTTTTTCCCTTAAAAAAATTTAAATTTAATTGTGAAAACACATAAAAAATTGCCCATAAAACTCTTTTTTCGCACTTTACAATTTTTTATCTCCCGCGCTTTCTGCAGTCAAAAAAATATGGATGCACAATCTGCCAGACGCTGATGACATTTATGACGTTTACGAACATACCTTCTGCAATTCATCTGCGTTTGTTCGATCAAAAATCTGACTTTATGAACACGACTACGCAGATCTAAGTTAGGCAGACGTTTATGAAAACACCCTTTATCTACGTGCATCAATGTCAGAGACGTTTGCCTGCGTCATTCAGCCTAAAGCGCACATTTATTCACGATCATCAAATTTCCTAGACAAATTTCTAATTTATTTATGCATGCATTTGAGATAATATGGAACGTGATTTATTTGTCATTCAAAAGAACTTCATCATTAGTCATTCATAGATGACGGGCAGTATAGTAAAAAAGTTGTCAAAGCTGAGCGTGAGCACAATTTGAGAATGAAATTGTTTTTTTTAAGTTTCGTACGCATTTTGACAGAGTATTCGTTACATCCGTCATTTATCTGATTTCGAAGTAGGAAGTAACTAATGTTGAACAAACTACACTGTTTGTTTTGAAAATCATGAAAAATAAAAAGATTGCGTGGAAGTAATCCAGCTTAAGCTGGCGGCAAGTTCCTACACGCGGTAATCAAAAGATTGGGTATTTTCATAAACGTCTGCCTAACTAAGATCTGCGTAAGACGTGTTCATAAAGTCAGATTTTTGATCGAACAAACGCAGATGAATTGCAGAATATATGTTCGTAAACGTCATAAATATCATCAGCATCTGGCAGATTGTGCATCCATATTTTTCTGACTGCAGAAAGCGCGGTAGGTAAAAAATTTTAAAGTGCGAAAAATGTAAGTTTTATTGGCAATTTGTATGTGTTTTCACAATTAAATTTAACTTTTTTTAAGCGGAAAAGAAGCTGCGGCGTGGAATGTGGCGAAAACGAAACTATATTTTTGTCTGACATTTAGTGACTGACTACTTAAAATTCTACTAAAGCAGGCCTGCACACGTTCTGCAGAATAAGTGTATTCATTAATGCAACAAAACGATTGTACTAGCGCAGGTTTTCGACGTTTATGAAAACACCCATTATTATCCATGATTAATCTAGTGTCAAAAATGGGCGAAAAGTCCACTTAAGTTGAGTGAAGCGCCTGTAATAACGTTTAAGTGAAATTTAGTTGATTTTCCTCAACTTTTTGACACTTGCTTAATTTCACATAATGCTTGTATGTTTGAATTTTATAATTTTAAAAGTTTTTTTTTTTACATTTCCTGTCGAAATAGCTATGTTTATTTGATGATTAATGAATCCAGCCTAAAGAAGTTTTACGTTTAAAAACAAATGTGTTTTCAAACACAACGTTTTCTCACCAGACAACTATTCATTGCTGTAAAAAAAAATGAAGAAATCTACAAAGCGATTAAAAACAAAAATCGGCAAGCAAAAAACGGATCACTCCACAGCCTCTGCGCCTTCATCAGACAGAGACTAGCTACGCCTCTTTCTTCAATCAACACCACCCACAATGACGCCACGAAACAATTATTTTTCTCATGCGCGCGTTACACTTAATAACTCTTAAATCTCACAAATCTATTCGTTCAAACAATTTGTTTATATTCGCCATGCGTAAATAATGAAATACCCTGCTGCGCTTTGAAAAATTTACCCACTCAGTGCGGGCAATATATTTACGGCGCCAGTATGGGTTTGGGGTGTACTATTCAAAGGCGATCGCCACTTGACAGGTGTCAGATCGAACTGTCATTGATATCATATTTTCCACTGAAAGATGATTTACATCGACGGTATGGAAATGTTACCATCAGACGCTGGTATTCCGGGTAGAAACTCAAATGAACTTGATGCTTATTCAAATTTGTTTATTATTTACGTAACAATACGCTGCGGTATAAATTCAAATAATCAAAAGATAAGATAAAAACAATTACGGCAACAGCAGTTGTTCTACTGTTTATAGGGAATTTGATTCAACAAAGTTGAGTGAAAATGTAACAGTGAGGTGAAATATGTTTCTACAACGGGTTTACTCAAAGTTTTTTTTTTTTTTTAATTATGACGATTTTCTTCCATTCAACAACAAATAATGGAAGAAAATCTTATATTTGATCTTTGTGTTATTGCGTGTGCAACGGTGGCTTTTGATTTATGTGCTACATCGGATTCTTTCGATTTGGGCTATGGCTATGAGGCTTTGAGAAACAAAACAAACAAAAAAATACGCAAAGCGTTTTGAAAATATTTTTCCTAGGATGCTGAACGGAAGAAAATGTCATTGGCACCTTCGAAATGTAACGATTTCTGTGAATGAGTGTCTATTTTCGTTACCAGATTTCGCAATAAATCCATCAAAACTCTGAATAAACAAGAAACAAGCACGCGGATGTTTACAAACGTTTCGGAAGTAGGCGACCATTTGGCACCGGAGCAAGGCTATTTTACAATTTTTTTGAATGCACAGACTAGGGGAAATTATTTTCCATAACTCTGTAAAGATCTCTTTTGTTGTGAGTAGCAGAAATTACTATTAGTGTTTGGTATTCTTTCACAAAATCTAAAAAATGACGGCTGAATATTTTCCGAAAGTTTTTTTTTTTTTTAGTTCTGATTTTCTCGACTAACATGCATCTTCAAGTCCCCTCTCCATATATCACATCCTCTGGATCTCCGACCATGTGTGTATTAAATTGGGAGTTCCCTTAACTCACTAATTGCACCGTCCAGCACCAACTATGAATTATGTCCCTCAATTAACCACATGAGTGTGACCTCCGTCTTACGGTTCAATCTGGCATTACTATGTAAATGGCAATAACTCAAGGGCCATAACTGTGTATATAGGTTCTGCTCAATTTGTATCTGCATTCCATGCAATACAACCAACGAAACAAAAACCAATTAAAGTGATTAATCTACCACCGATGATGTATCGTAGTAATTTGAATAAAACAAAATAAATGACCCAAACAACCGCGGGGCAGAAGAAATATTAAAAAAATAAAAAGCCAAGCAAATTACATCAATAACAATCGCGTAGCAGTAAACAAATAGCAACTCTTTGACCCCGTTTCAATTACTTTTATTTTTTATTTCACTTGCCAACAAACTGTCAAATTAATCGCGAACGTGTGTACAAACGGAGTTCAAAAAAAAAACCCGCGGAAAACACTTTTTCCAGTAATAGAATCAACAAGGGGAAAAACAGAAACAACTGCAAAAAAAAATTTGATTGCAATCCACACGCTTTATGACAACTTCCACGTACACATTTGTAAATCGGCACACACTACATTTGAACTTATTAATATACACGCAACACGGTAACCAACAAAATTTTTATCTTTAGCACTTTTTGTCTGAACGTTTTTTGGCAAACGTTTCAAGCGTTATCGTTATTTTTCAATTTTTCCTGACTTCTTTTATTATGCAGTCGGTGTCGCGGCGGAAAATTCTCCGGCTACGTGGGGAAAATTTTCATTAGAAAAAGTTTTATGATTTTAATAAATTTCTTAACCGGCGCGGATGGCACGTAATTTAGGACGAACGAACTTGGAAACAAAATCGCACACAATGTGGGGGACTGTTTTTAGGCTTTTCAGCGTGTGAACCCAAGGAGAGGGTTGCAAATTAAAAGCTTTCCTTTATTTTTGTGGTGAAATTCGATTTCATTGAAAATTCCGGTCGCGCGTCGAGATAACCTGCACCGCTGACGGTTTTAATCACTGAACTACAGGTGGAAGTAAATTACCAACGGGCAGTAAACACACACGCAAAGGGGTGACACATATACCTATGACTGTATAAACTGTCTCACTACTACGACACAGTACGGTAACCTTAACCTCCCCCTCTGACAACAAGCGACCCTTCAAGCTGAATATGTTTGAAGTTGCTTTTGGATGTGTTTCTTTTTTTGTTTTTTTTTTCCAGCGATAAATGTGAAGTTGAGCGAACATAGGGCAGCTAGATTTTGTTTCGGATAGGGTGTGATTTGCCATATGATTGGAGGTGCATTTTTACGGAAGGTAAGTCGGATGATATGGAAGGTAAGTCCTGATGTATGAAAAGAGACTGCGATCAAAATAAACCATCGACGCAACACATACGTCACTTGCTTGATGCCAAAAAAAAAAAATGTCACTAAAGATTCGTCCTTTTTTATAAAACCTTTTTTTAATAAGGGCCATAGGGGCTTTTTCGTTTGATCAGAGTTCAAAATGAATGCTCAACGACCTGTCGCTTCTCCGTTTCATCTGAGTTTCTTCCCAGCGACCAGTCGCTTCCCCGTTTCATCGTAGTTTTAAATAACTTACCAGCGATCAGTCACTTCTCCGTTTCATCGGTATTTTAAATAACTTCTCAGCGACCAGTCGCTTCTCCGTTTCATCGGAGTTTTTAATAACTTCCCAAAGACCTGTCGCTTCTCCGTTTCATCGTAGTTTTAAATAACTTACCAGCGATCAGTCACTTCTCCGTTTCATCGGTATTTTAAATAACTTCTCAGCGACCAGTCGCTTCTCCGTTTCATCGGAGTTTTTAATAACTTCCCAAAGACCTGTCGCTTCTCCGTTTCATCGGAGTTTTACATAACATCCCAACGACTTGTCGCTTCTCCGTTTCATCGGAATTTTAAATAACTTCTCAGCGACCAGTCGCTTCTCCGTTTCATCGGAGTTTTTAATAACTTCCCAAAGACCTGTCGCTTCTCCGTTTCATCGGAATTTTAAATAACTTCTCAGCGACCAGTCGCTTCTCCGTTTCATCGGAGTTTTTAATAACTTCCCAAAGACCTGTCGCTTCTCCGTTTCATCGGAGTTTTAATTAACTTCCCAAAGACCTGTCGCTTCTCCGTTTCATCGGAGTTTTAAATAACTTTCCAGCGACCTGGTGCTTCTCCGTTTCATCGTAGTTTTAAATAACTTCCCAACGACCTGTCAATTCTCTATTTCTTCGGAGTTTTGTAGATTTTAAATCATGCTACCTTTGGCGACAAATTTTGACATCGTAAGTTCATGGTTGATGTCGCCTTAAAAATCGTAGCGCCATCTTGTTGAAAACCCTTCTAAACCTCCGTTTGCTATAAATGCTAAATGTTGGGAATGATACGGTGGGAAGTTTCAATATGATTCGGAAACAATTCCACATACAGAGAGACTAACTTTATAATGATATTATATGTAGAGCAGTAGAGCCTTCTTGACTTTGGATGGTCAATCAACACCATAGTTGCAAAAAGGCTTACCTACCATTGTACTGAATTCAGTAGTAGTTGATTTGCCGGAGTACGCAAGTAACACTTCTCAAGTCTCCGTTCTTTTTATACTATTTGCAATTTTTGAAATAAATCACATAAAGAGTTTATTTTAGATAAATAATAAATAAATAGTTGCCGCAACAGGTCCGTTAGGACCCTAGGCCTAGCTTCTCACAACCATTCGTTTTCTGTGAGTTTTTAGTTTTTGGAACTCTTTCAAGACATCCCGGATATTTGTCAGACGTTCGCGAGAGGTGGAGTAGTGGAAAAAACCCTAAGTTGGAATTTGGATTTTTGCGGGATTCGAACCTGGGTTAGTAGTCCTACACACTAACCACTAAGCCACTGCGCCGAGCTTATTGTACTTATATTAAATTAAATATTTTTTCTTTTTGCTTTACTAAAATATTTATTTTTAAAGTTTGAGTTTGGTGTTACACTTTCCAAAAATTAAGTACTGTTCTGTTCGTCTCAGTCCTACTTTTTTTTAGTTTTCATTTCAATTGAGAAAGGTCGATTTTCATGACTGATCAACAATGATTCCGACTCAGATTGAGCGTAAGTTTCAATTGCCTTCAAATATTACGAAAAAGATGACAACTACCTACCTTAAATGGCCGCTCAAGTTTGCTATCACCGTTTCATAATTTTATCAATAAGGAGCTCTCCATTATTTCTTCATAGCAACTTCGCAATGTTGAAAAGAACCAAACCACCCCACCAATACCCTATATGCGGTTTCTCAAAATAAATTATTGATATTATTAAAAGCGCGAAGCGAAGGTGTATACGATAACTAAACATGTGTTGTCTGAACACACGGCCATAATAGAACTCTTTGTGAGGGTGAATTATCGCGCTAATTTTGTTTCGTTTCTAATAACACTTTCGGATACGTTATCAGGCGCGACACGACAACGACAGAGATGATTGTATTATCTTGCGCAAAACACAGGAAGGGTGTAGTCCCAATTTAATGATACGTAAACATGATTTCGGTGAGAGAAAAGCCTCGAATAGGTATTCCTAAAACAGTTGTGAATTGTGGTCGTTGTCATTTATTGCCTACCGTATGATTGATGACTGATGGTTACTAAGGCACAACCAACCAAAAAGTGCAGAACTACATTTATAAATCAATTTAGAGGGAAAACTGTGATGAATTTGTGTATTTTGCAAACCAACTCATTATGGAAGTGAATTTTCGCGAAAATGTTCCGTTCAGTGGGTTCCTGTCTTCTATCGCATCGCAGCAACTGATACTGGCTTGTCAGTGGAATGTAATCATAATCGCCCGAAGCTAGATCGATGGGGCTGATAATTCCCCTGAATTTATGTCTATATAGATTTACCAAAGTGTTGCAACAACAGTAAACAGTCATTTTAATTTCCTTACAGTAGCTGAGGGATTTGGAAACCCCATGAGAGGTATGGCGGACATTTTTACCAACCCGCCGACTCTGGGGGGCCACTTGCTGGCAGACCCTCTATCGGTTGCCAATAACTGTAATGGCCTCACAGCACGCAACGCATAGATGTCTATACACCTACCGAGGAGCAGTAGAATCACAAGACAATTAGTCACAACACTATCAAGACAGATTATCATCAGGAAATAACAATTCCAGCCAACGCGAGGAACTCATACCGAAAAAGTTGGTAGAAAAAAAAAATTGAAAAAACACACTACAAAGCGTTTTGTTTGTTCCACTTAAATGCGTGCAAAAAAAAAAAACACATAAAAAAGAAGGCAAACGCAGAAATAAAAATGATTTACTATCAATTGCGGTGAGATGGTGAATAAGCTTACCACTGGCATTACGCCGACGCACGCTTACATTATATAAACAGAAAAAGGTTATTGGACTTGCGGCGGACTTGTACGAACACTCGCAGATATATGCATATTTATAAGATCGCCGAACGAGTTTGTTCGTTCAAGGCGTTTTTTTTATGCGTAAATATTTGTCTTTTGTTTGACCGGTAATCAAATGAAATGGCGTGTGAAATTCAACATGGATACAGACTTTTAACACATTTGGAGTGCTGTCGTATCTGCTTCGATGGAGGATGCGTGTTTAGTTAGAGGTGTTAAGAATGGCGATGAACGTTTCACAGAGGACCAACAAATGGAAAAGCAAAAATTCAATTGGTAAATATAGGTGAATGCGGTTCTGGGTAAGAACTGTCCCTATGGATGTAGGTCCGAATAAATACAAAAGTAGTCTCAAGAAAATATTAATAAGAATGGTGAAAAAACCCAGTATTCATCATGTTCATCACATGTTAGATTAGATTAGATTAGATTGTGAGGCGGGAGAGCTTTCAATGAGCTCTGGCACTGCGGCTTCTTAGAGGAGCCTATTGTGCCTTCGCTGATAAATTCCTAGAGCCATATTTTCACCCCAGAGGCCGTCAGGAAGACCAGGATCTTCTCTGGGTGTACATTAGCAAGAGATGCTAAATCAATGATTTCATCACCAAGGACTTTTTTCCTGAGACGACAAAGGGCCGGACATTCTGTGATTATGTGAAGAGAGGACTCATCACTCTCGAGACAAAGTCTACAGATGGGATCCGGAGAGACGCCAATGTTGTGGAGATGTTTTTTCACTCGACCGTGGCCACTGATTATTCCTGTTAGTATTCTCAGGTTGTTTTTGTCCAGATTGATCAAGAATAGTGATTTTCTGGAGGAGAATTTGGGGAAAAATGTTCTGGTGCAATTCTGCCCAGCTGTGTTTTTCCAGATCTCGTTAGACTCTATACGAGATTGGTTCTTGATGTAGTTCCTGAAAGGGCTTTTGCTGACTCCCCAGAAGGGTTCAGGTCCGATGAGTGGAGTGGTTGCTCCACTTTAGCCAGTGAGTCAGCCGATTCGTTACCCTCAAATCCTCTATGGGCTGGAATCCAGTGGAGGATGACTAGGTTTTTCTTAGAAAGTTCATAGATGTTTGAGAATGTTTCTAAGACAAGTTTGGATTTGATGACATATGAGTCGAGAGCTTTAAGAGCTGCTTGGCTATCTGAGAACATAAATATGGTTTTTCCACGTGTGTTGGACTAAGATTTATTCTAGCGCAATGGTTGATTGCAAGGACTTCAGCCTGGAATATGGATAAGTTTTTCCCAAGGCTGACTGACAAGTTCACCTGGTTTGACTCACCGTAGATTCCAGAGCCAGTCCCTAATTCCATCTTAGAACCGTCTGTGTACCAGATGATGTCGAGTTGAGATGGATTAGGTTTGTATTTCTCCCATTCTTCCCTAGGGGGGATGATTATGGAGAAGTTTTTATGGAAGACATATTCCGGTAGCATGTCATCAAGAGGCATGCTGAATGAGCTTGAAGGCTCAATGGTGTCGAGTAAGGACAGATGACCTCCTTGATAGGTATAGGGGTCGAAGTTGTTCGAATGGAACAGGCGGTGAGCACCCAGTCTGGCTTCCATTTGAATATAAGTTTGAAGAGGTGTTAGACCAAGGATGACATTAAGTGCCATAGTCGGAGTGGAGCGTAAGCAGCCCATCATACAGTTTCCAGCTATACGTTGGACTCGTTCTAGCTTTTTGACTGTGGTGACTTCGTTAGTCTTCGTCCAGCAGACCACGGCGGAATAGGTAACCGCTGGTCTTACGACGAGCGAATAGAGCCAGTATAGCATCCGAGGCCTAAGACCCCAGTTTTTACCGCAGACACGACGACAGATCCATAGAGATCTGGTGGCTCTGTTTACGGTACGTTCAATCTGCTGGTTCCATGATAGTTTACTGTCAAGGATAATTCCCAGATATTTGGCTTCTCGAGAGAATTCAATCGTTTCGCCAAACAAGGTAGGGCGAATCAGGAGATCAAGTTTCCTCCGTCTAGTAAAGGGGGCTATAGTTGTCTTCTTTGGATTAATAGACAGACTTTCTTTATTACACCATCTCTGAACAACAGATAAAGCGTATTGCAGTATTTCTGAGACCGTGCTTTCGAATTTACCACTGACGACGATTGCAACGTCATCATCACATGTTAGAGCGGCTTGTAACTCGACAAACCAGTAATTTTAAGTTGAACTTAACGTTCATCTAGAGGCCTTCGCGAATTTATAATGCGTCATGCCATAAAATCTGCTGTAATTATTCTCATCACCTTCCTGTCTAAAAAATATTGTGCATTGTTGGTACAGAACTAGATGAACTAAAAGAACTAAACGAACTCATTAGTCCAACGCATAGTATCGGAATAAATTAAGAAAACCTGCCTATTAAGCATGTATAATTAAAATCGATGTTCTGCAAAGAGATTTGTACATTAAACCGTTGTAGAAAGAAATCTATGGCGTCCAAGAGTTTACTAAAAGTTTAGCATATGATATACCACCCTGTGGAACTCCACTATTTAAAAAAAAAAAATCAAGTTAGAAACAGTTTCATTTAAAATTAAGCATTTTTTTCGCTAAGAAAAATAATACTTAAGCTCAAAAAACGTTCTTTTCGTTTAAATCCAAGGGAAGCCAACTATAAGAACCTGCTTTCATTTGAATCAAATTCCACTAAGTGACATCATGAGATTCGGAGAATTAATTTCTTCAACAGGCTTTCCCAATCATCCGTGAATGACTGGCGTGTTAAGTCTTTCACTACTGTACTAAGCTCCATCCAAATGACGCTACGGTATATCCATCTTAATTGGAGGAATTGTTACAAATTGTTTTCTTTCTCCGTATTCCTCCGTTCGGTTGTTTTAACACAATTAAAAACATCCGGAGCATGAGCTTAGTGCTTAATTTTTTATATCCCCTGGGATGTTAGAACTTTACTCGCGCCACTCTGGCCTGATGTGTCATTTTTGTTGTTATTTTCTAAACCGTTCCTCGAATGTATTTGAAGACAAACTCCAAATGCACTGCGGTTAACCATTTGTTAGCTTTGGCTGATTGATGTTTACGTAAGGTCAGGCAAACGTAATTAAGGCTGAGGTGAAGCCCTAATCCAATTTGTCTATTTGGCGAAAGGAGTTAGTGGCTAATTTCTTTATAATATTCGCATAACGACGACGGGAAGTGGTTACTTTCACCCGGATAATGGGGCCACCGATCTAACCAACCGGTGAGTGGGAAATTTACGTAACGAATAGCTTCTCTGAATACAACACTCGACAGGATGCCCGCTCATGTCGCAACCGACTGTTTACGATTCCAAACGATTAAACAAAAAGTACACGCACACTTTGACAGGCGAGGAACTTTTAGGCACACCATTCCCGTCGTCAGCTCCATTTTAATCGCCTTGCCCACCCCGAGCCAAACGACCGAATGGGGAGCCATAAACCAACCAAAGTTTGTCAGACTTTTATTGCACATCAAGAAATGAAACGAATGCGTGCTTGTTCACATCAAACGAACATGGAAAACTAGATAGCCCACCAGCAGACACGAACTAGACCACTTCGAAACGGGGGAACACTTGCAGACAAATCACCAAACCCCCTTCGCCAATATATACACGCAACTCCAAGCCAGAGAGCTTACTAATTTAATTTTACGATCTAAACACATAACCCCCGAAAAGGACTCATATGGATGCAAATAGCCAACACCACCGCCGAGTGATTGACGTCTTCATTGTGCATTAGATGTGGAGTACGTACTTAACGAGCCGGATGAATGACCGAGCACGCTCCATAAGCCGCCCCAGCATGGGGCCCAAATGCCTCTGTACGACCAGACCAGGCAACCCAGCCAAGCGTAGAACGATATGTATACAAAACTTTTCTGTGTGAAGTGCATGTCATGGAGGTATTTTGGTAGCCATTGCCATCACCCATAACCATCAACCATCAGCAACGGGTTAGACAATGTTTTGGTTTGTTTAGCAAAAATCCAAGCATACCCTCCCAACAGGCACAAGCGATAAACACTCCACACAGACAGCCAGGCACATGAGGCCTTATGAGGCATGAAATAGAGAAAACTCAACTGACCATCTGGCTAAAGCAGGGTATTAGTCAAATGCATTCCCCGAGTTATAGGCAAGCTAATTAATTCCTCACATCGAAGAGAAGAACCTGATGGAGGACCTGCATGGTTCCGGGAATTCCCTGCGGTTCTATATAGCTATATCGAAGATCATACACCCCGCAGAAGTTGACGTGCGGCACACCATCGTCCCATTGAAAAATTTGTAACAAGTCGTGCAGACAGATGACACATGGGTAGTGGTTTGTCAGTGTCGGGAATTATTAGAACTTGTATCGGTCCAACAGACGGCGATATACGAGAGATATTACCGCCTCCAGAGAGGGAAAAAGACAAAGGTGCGACAAGGAGAAATCGCCCTAGCCAGTTGCTGTTGTTGTGACTGTCTATATATTGTCTATGTAAGATCTGGCAGGAGGAACGAGGATTTTACTGACAGATACACGGTACAAAATGCCAGGATTAAGTTCAAATCTATGGGCGGTACTTTTGACCGATTTTACTCGTCACCTTAAATTTCTTGAACAACGCAATAAAACTGGATTTGACGTTCGTTTTGCAGGTGACATTTGTCATTGGAAACCGGATCGGCTGCGTTCAGGCGTAGGACGTGGATGGGATGTTTTCCCGTGGTTCAGTTGTCCCTTAGTTAGGTTGATGTGATACAGTACTTCCAGACATTGTTTCCTGACAACTTGGCACGGCCCTGCTGCAAAATATTCAACTGTCCTAGACTCTGCTAGACTGCGCTAGGTTAACATAGCAACTTCCCAAATTAATTTGAAGTTATAGCTCTTCCGCTAATTTAAAATTAAACGGGCCTACAAACAAAATGTACACGACTGAATCGCACGTAACTTCCGTCTTTATACTAAAGGGTGTTTCGCTTAGCGGTACTGTCAGCTGTCAGCTGTCAGATTGATCACTGGAAAAAGTGTTGTCAATTTCAAAATGAACCTCTTAAAAAAAAAAACCCAATCTCTTTTTCGACTAACTTTTCAATCAGTTACTGGTGTGTCATAGTCAAATTCCACACCAAAGCAAGCACAAATCAGCTGTCAAATTGATTGCACTAAAAAAGTGTTGCCAACAAAAAACACCCTTTATACGTCATCTCGTTTTCGACTAATTTTTCAATCAGTTGGTGCTGTCTGTCGTAAATCTGAACTCACATTCAAATTCCCAGCTATTCCAAAGTGAGCACAAATCAGCTGTCAATGGGAAAGGTGTTGCCAATTCCAAAAACGAACCTTTGAAAAAATAAGCACCCTTTATACGTCATCTCGTTTTCGACTTATTTTTCAATCTGAACTCACATTCAAATTCCAAACCCAAGAGAGCACAAATCAGCTGTCAACTTGATTGTCAATGGAAAAAGTGTTGCCAATTAGAAAGACAATCTCTAATAAAAAAAAATACCCTTCAAAATCGATATATGACAAAAACCGTTCATTTTAGAGCAAAATCGAAAATTCCAAATCCGTTTCGAGATGTAAACCTCAGGTAGCAGGAAACAAAGTTTGATGCATATCCACTCACCCTTATAGGCTGTAGCTCAATTTGTAAAATTCCCTAAAGCTTACAACGAAAACGAAATATTTATTTGTAAAAAAATTGCGTACTAAAAGTACTGATGTTTTTGAAGCTAACACGTAAATTCCGGTTTCGTCTCGAGGAGGGACGTTACCAGCCCCGAGTTCAAAATTTCCAGAAAATCAATCGAACCTACAGCCTGTGACTTAGGTGACTGTAAATACAATGTAATGGGAATGTACAGAATTGACAGACGTTTGACTTAAGTTTTACTTTATAAGGAGGAATTAAAACACAAAAAAAAAAACAACTATCCGACGGCTTAATAGATCTAGTCAAAGCAGTTCTTAAATGTTATCTGCGACCTCCGTTTTAAAGACTAAATAGTCACAAATGCCAGGAAGCTTTAAATAAATGTCCACTCCCTTTCTCACAGTGTAGTCCGACACTTTTAGGTCCGCCATTAGAGAGGAAAAAAAACAAACTTCGCACTAGTTAAGAGTACTACTCGTACATTGTATACAATGCCTACTTTGGACACCAGTGGACAACATAAGAAACGAACCAAACAACAGTCAATAACAACGCATAAGCAGCTTGTGTTCCCAATGTATCGCACCCAATTCGACGTCTGCGTCTCTTTTGGAGTCCGGAAACCGCCGCGCCGCTAAACAAGGTTTCCACTGATACTGATACTGAAACTGATGTTGATGTTGATGTTCCTGTTGCTATTACTGTTTTCGTTGTCGTTGCAGTCATCGACATTCGTTTGGCTTCTCTGTGTGTAAATATGCTTTTCGACATGTTTTATGGGATAGGTTCGGGTGTTCATATCCGATCATATACGCCCAACCTGGTAATGGGTATAATCGCTTCGTTTAGCGACCGATTAAGTCGATGTGTAATAGGGCCACCACCACCGACTTATGCAGCCAACGACCGTTCGCAGTCCTTTTTTTTCTACAATTGAAAGTGCACTCCGCGGGACATTCCACAGAATGTTCCACCTTTAATTGGAGCCATACTCGCGATATATACGGTGCTACTTTCTCTCCGATAAACATATAGACAGACACACAGCTTTGACGGATTTAGAAGGAAACTGATGATGAATCGTTTTCTGAAATGAAAACAGTGAGTGGTAGGCCTAACGAGGTGACCACCACATGCTGTGCCCGTTGCCGATGATATGGCTTTCGCTTGCTAGTTGCGAGATATGAATGACATTGTCGGAATTAATAAATATATTTCGTTTGGCCATAGAACGGGGAGTGCGTGTTCTAGTTAAGCGAGAGATTTGTTACCCATCTCGGTTGTTGGATGAAATTATGCATTTGTTTTTGTAACCTGTTTTATGGAAGCGCGCGACAAGAGTTGACCAGTTTAACTGTGCGAGCACTAAAAACACTGAATGGAGGGCTACATAATGATGTGAGAGATGTTTTGTCAGATGGGGGTCAAGTCATAATTAACGCTGGCTGTTTAATGAATGTTTTCCATGCGACCTGGGTAGAGGATGTAGGTTGTAGCGGACATGCGATGCAGGGAGAGAGCGTGCCGTTGAGATGAACAGCTCCTTATAGTTGGAAGAGGGGTAATATAAAAGAGACTTTTCTGCAAATCCTAGTTTATCGGCCCTAGCGAGGTATCCGTCGGAACGGAAAATTATCCGATTTTGTAAGATTCGAAGGATTTTTGCTGAGAGGTATTTTTCCGAACAACTGTTCGCAGCACTGATGCCAATCCTACAGAATTTTCTGTATATCTACAGAATTTTCACCTTTCCTACAGGAATACAGAATTCAAACTAAAATATACAGAAATCTCAGATTCCAGTAAAAACTGGAATTCCTTAGTTTTGCATTGGTATATATCACTGACCTAAACAAAAAAAAAATCGGAGCACCAAAAACCCTTCCTGCTGTACGACAAAATATTCATAACGTTTAAAAAAATATTGGAGAGTTTTTTTTTTTTCAAAGCTGAGTACCTAGAGTTGACGGATGAAGACTGATATTTTATGCCATTCAAAACTTCCATTTTTAGCACTTTTAATATGTTAAAAAAAAGTCTGGATTTCTACAGAATTTCGACAGGCATAAAAACAGAATTTCTATCTTTCATCTACAGATTTTTGAAAATTAGGGTTGGCATCCCTGGTTCGCAGAATTGATTCTATATTTTGTAACGCATATCGGGGAATTACGTTGAAGTGCGATGAAGTGGATTTTTTTGTTACATTTTTGACAGCTAGGTACCTCCGACAGAATTTGGTTGCGGAGTTTGTTTACGATTTGGAGTGCGGTGCGGTGCGCCATCGCAATTGTTCATTTCTCTTTCGAAGTCGGACACCTAGAATGCAATTTGAGCCTCCGAAGGAGTATGCGTTGCGGAAAATTCTTAGCTCCGATACCTCGCTAGGGCCGTATATTCTTCAACCTATCTGATCGTAGGCGAAATGTAAAGTTAAAAATTTTAAACAAAAAAAAAGGGTTTTTTTTCGAATTGGCAACACTTTATCCAGCGTCAACTTATTTTCAAAATGGCACATGGTTTGTGCTGATTTCTGTTTGTCAATTCACCATGAGTGGGTTTACGTTTTCATCTGATTTATTTAATCTTAAACTTCTGAATGTACCTCTAAAAGAAGAACCCCGTTCCTCCATTCTGGTGTCCCTCAAGGTAGCCACTTAGGTCCGCTACTATTTCTGTGATTTATCAGTGATTATGTAGTCGCAGTAGCTTAGTGGTTAGTGTGTTGGACTGCTATGCGGGGGTTCAAGGTTCGAATCCCGCAAAAACCCAATTCCGCCTTTGTAGGGTTTTTTCCGCTGCGCTACCTCTCGCGAACGTCTGACAAACATCCGAGAGTATAAATGTCTTGTAAGAGCTTCTCAATTAGCCGTTTGGAGTCGGCATAAAACTGTAGATCCCTTCCATTCGTTCCAAAAATGAAAAACTCACACAAAACGAATGGTTGTGAGAAGCTAGGCCTAGGGTCTCTCCGGACCTGTTGCGCCAACTATTTATTTTATCAGTGATTACTGGCTTCTTGCTATTTGAATGAGGAATTTACTTTTCGCGGGTGTCTGATATCTGATTTGGAGATATATATCCTTTTAAAGCCCGCCATGGAGACCATGTACATGGTGCTTAGCTTAAGACAAACGACGCACAGTTTAATATGAAAACAAAATGTAAGAGCATGATCTGCGGAAACATAAAGAGGGTCTTTGACAGGGGGCTTCCCTTGAAACTTTCCTTGGGTTCCAGTATTCCATTTCTCCATTCTTTTCTCTCGTGCAAATTGTTTTGGAGTGCAATAGTAGTATGGGTTGTCCTGCCTATGAATTTAGAATCTCAAGACCTGAAATCCACAACACCAATGTTTCATCCATATTCTATAGTCTATACCATGATGTCTGGCTGCATTGTACATGGTATCAAAAGTCGCATTATCAAAAACCCTCTCAATGTCGACGAAAATGATCAACGCGTACTCCTTCCGATCAAGAGCACTTTCAATCCCACCAACAAGGTTCTGAAGCGCAGTTTCACAGGATTCTCCGCGCTGATAGGCATGTTGCATCTCTGAAAGAGGGTGCGATCGAAGAGCGACATTGCGCACGAGCAGCTCAACCAGTCTCTCCAAGCTTTTCAGCAGGAAGGAGGACAGACTTATGGGTCTGAATCTTTTGGCGCGAGTGTAGTCAGTCTTACCTATTTTTGGTATGAACACGACTTTAACCATACGCCAAGGAGAAGGTATGTAGGCCAAGGCCAAGCTAGCGGTGAAAATTCTTTTCAGCGTCGGCATCAGCTGACTACAACCTTGTTTCAGCATAACCGGATAGATGCCATCCGGACCAGGTGACTTTAACAAGCCTACTTGTCGCACTTAGTGATTCGACCTTCTCACGAAATTTTCTATAAGAGTCATTTTTCGATTTACGAATTAGTCTCTTAAATTCTTTTTGTTTCGATCGATATAGATTCCAGTCTTCTTCTAAGTTGGTTTACTACGAGTTTACTACAATCTAGGGTGCGCTGCCACATGTTACATGTTACATTCTTCCGCAGGAAAAAAGTGACAAATGCTTAATGGCCCACAGGTGGAATCGTCATTAGGTATCGTATATTAATAGGCTATAGGACTTTTTTGTCGTACCGATTGCGACGCTTTTTCGAAACGGAGTTTTATTAATGAATTTGTTTTTCAATAAATTCTAGACAAAACACAGAGACATTTATTTTTAGCAACGAATGAAAAAATGCGTTAAGAATGACTGATTTTTGAGACACCCTCAAATGGATACAAGAGCTCATAGTGCCCTATCCAAAGTTGTACTTGATGTGAATTTGTCTCAACGTCAAAATGTCAGAGACGGATCTGAGCAAGCGGCCGTTTCCATTTAAACAAAAAACAAAACTCTCGTTCTGTTTTCAATTAAACAAAAGCGGCCCAAACGCGAGTGGACTTTAGTACTCTGAAACGCTAGTCCATCAGCGGATGCCCCGATTCTTGTCTCACCAAAAGACCTACGAAGTGAAGACATACCTATGGTAAGTTTCCCAAGATTGCGGTCACATTTGGAAGACTCGGTTTTCCTAGAAGTAATTAAATTCGCTACATAACTAGTCAACAAAAGCAAGCGCGAAAAAAAACATATAAACCACCAGCTGGCGCAATAACAAATTACGAGTGAAACTAACCATTTTTACTGCTAAAATGGCGAATAAAAAAACCCATCCCATATAAGACCGAAAGCATCTATCAAAAAGTTCTTCAACTTTAATTGCATCGACAAATGTCGGCAACTTGTAAAAAAGTAAAAGTGTCCCATAACAAATGGAATTTCATTTTCATTTCCATCCCTCCTTACATAAGATTTTGCTATTTATATCTAAAAGTCCAACGTCCTCTTTGCTGTTGTTGTGGTGGTCGTCGGTAGCAAGCGACAACTTGAATTCTTATCACTTAAAATGCTGTAATAATGTGAAAACGTTACTGCAGCACTTCCACATCCACTTTTCTTTTATCGTAGCACTACGAGTGTGTATCTGGCCTTGCTCCTCTTCATAAAAACAGAAGAAAAAAAAACTTGATCAAGACAAAAAAAAAACCAACCGCCACCGCCGCCTGGCCTTGGAAGTTCATATCTCTTGCTGGGAGGGTGAAAAAAAAGTCCCCCTCATATCTTATCGGAAAACTTATAAAAAAACAACAGACGAACATACGAAAGATATGTTGAACTCGTCATAACGTGTATTTATCACGACTGTTTTTCGTTACAAATGCTTTGGGAAAAAACCGCTTCCTTAAATGGACAAAACAACAGTAGAAACCTGTCGGCGGTGTAAGTTGTTTTGAAAATTCCTCCACACATATGCAAACCAACAAAAACAAGTAGCGAAAGTCCAAATTTGTATTTCAAAAATAGATTTTCAAATAAATTTGCTTTGAATTCGTTTCGCTTTTGGACTGTATCCATTCGAATTATGCTTGGAATTTAATGAGGCGCATATCTATCTCTATCTAGATAAGGTGACTACAAGTGGAACCGATTTTATTGCGATTGGTATGGGGCTTTGTATTTGTTTTTAAAGATCCGTTTTGTTGATGAACCTTTAACATGTCTGGCAAGCGCTTTACACTTATCTATTAGCAGAGGTATGATAATTTTTGTGGCATGACTAGCTCTTTTGAAATAAATATTTTAGAATCTAGATGATCAGTGAGTAGGTATGTGGTGTGAATTTGTTTAGTAATTGTCATTATCACCACTAAAAGCGGGATGAATTTATTGAGGTTCAATATTTGCCAGTTCAATCAATCGCTTCAGTCAATCGCTGTTTTCTTTGGGACTGAAAAGGCGACTAATAAGTAGAGAGTCCTCTCTAATGGTATCAAGAATGAGAACCTGAACATTTGCGGCGATATTTCCCAACTTTTAGTGGGCGGTATTAACCAAAAGGGCGTGGCATTTCATATAAAGAAAAAATCATTGAAAACGCTATTTCTCGACACTCATGCGAGGTAATATTGTTATATGTGGAACTTTGATGTCTACTTTTCGAACCATGAGTACCAAAAAATGGGGGCGGGTATAGGAAACAAGGCGTGGCACCTCCCATACAACAAAGTTTTTTCAAAACACCAAATCTTGACATTTAAGCAGCGTTTGCCTTAAAATTTAATAAATGATATAATTGGATTGATGAAAGCAATTTGAAAAAATGTGGGCGGTATTAGGGAAGGAGGCGTGGCACTTTTTAAACAACATTAATCTCTAAAAAACTATATGTAAAGTATGAAAGTCATGAAAGCATGCCAAGCATTTTACAAAATGTTGTAGGCGCCTAGGCGGTTAGTTTGATGTACTATTGAGTGATAGGTTTCAGGTTCGATCCCCAGGAGAATAAAAATTACATTTTAATTACTTTTCCAGTGCGCCACCTGCCGTGTCTGACAAATAACCGAGGTTACAACTGACCTGGAAATTTTTCTCAATTTTGCCGTTCGAAATCTGCATAAAACTCTAGGCCCCTTCCGTTCGTCCCAAATAATAGAACTGCCATAATAATAGTTGTGAAAGGCTGGTTCTTCGGACCTTTTATGTGAATTATTTATTTTTCATTCTACAAACAGATGCGGCTAAGCGGTAGTTCTTTTCATCGATGATTTATTGCGTAAATAAATAAATAAATGTGTCATTCGGCAGAACTAGTCTTTAACCAATCGACTTTGTATATTCGTCAATGCCTCCCAAACGGCGTGAAACTTCTGCCTCAATGACATTAAAAACTAGGATGCAGCAAAAAGAACTTCCTCTACATGAAGAATGGGTTCAACTGCTACAAAAAGAACTTACTTTGCATGAAGAATTTGTTCAACTTCTACGAACCATTTTAGAGGTTTCTACAAAGACCAAGAATCACGGCGCATTGGCCAATTGGATTGGAGACCATGTGGCCAAACTTGGGATCCCACATAACCCTCGTTACCGCAGTTGCGGGAATATAAATGAAAAAGAAACTCTGTCCCATTTTTACTGCAAATGTCTGGCAAGAGCCAGATTGCGCACACTAAACCAACCTTATTTCGACGACCTTAGCGACATTTCAAGTGCTAAAAGGATATTTGACATACCTAATCCGTTTCACCAACTCCACAGGTTGGGTATAGGCACCGAATGCATCACACCCTTAACAATCATCACAAACTAGGTCACAGGAGTCATGGCACATCATAGTGCTACATGGATTTAAAGCTAAGCCGCCACTTCTACCTACCTACCTACAAAGACCGTTCATTTAACTCTAGGGGTATTTTACCCAATCAATAAAAAGTTGTAAACGAAAATTGCTGGAAACTCCAACGAGAAAAATACTACCAAGCACAGAAAAAGTTCCCATTTCTGGGCAAGTAGTTTGGACATAAACCGAAGATTCCTGAGACTCAAACCAAAATGACTTAAAAAAAATTATTTTTGCTTTTTCCTTACTTCTAAGAGGATAAATTTTAATCAGATGGTCCTACAATCACCCAGCAAGATGCGTTTAAAAGTTTAACCCGATTTTTACTTACTTACTTAAGGTGGCGCTACAGTCCGGGGTGGACCTGGGCCTCAACCAACAAGCGTCTCCAGGCCAGTTGTCTCCAGTTTCGCACGCTAAGTTGGTTAAGGTCCCCTTCCACTTGCGTGCCATTAAGGTCTTATAAAGGGTCACTTTAGTTGTTCGAGAGAGGGCTTTGCTACTCTATTGCTTTCTTAGCCCAAAGAAACAGCGATTGGCAAGAGTTATTCTTCGTTTAATCTCAGCGCTGGTGTCAATGTCTGAGTTCATAGCGGAGCCTAGGTAGACAAAGTCCTTTACCACCTCAAAGTTACATCTGTCTAGAGGGACATTCTGTCCAAGACGTCGGTGAAACCCGATTCTGGTTTATGATATGATATTATCATACCTGCAATAAAAGAACAACATAGCGATGGCATACCTTTTGCCATTTCTCTCCCGCTAATTAATTATAATCAAAAATTGTTCGTAGACAAACGACACTCTTCTCTGAACTCCAAAGACATTAGTCAAACACCTGTCACATAGGTCACACCTACATTTACATAGAGAATTTTTTTTAAATGCACACAAATTGCGTTCTACTCGTCCAACGAAACGCCTACATTTATACACAAACAAAGCCGGACAGCTTTTGGCTTCGCCTCATAAGCTGCCACAGCCAAAGCGAATTGTTAATTTACCACAAAAAATGAGAAAAACCCTCACAGCCATAGCTGCATCTGTCAAGTGGTAAATAAGAAATGATTACCGACTCGTCACTTGGCCGGCGGCCAATATATTTTTACATTTAAAGATCATCAATAATTCCAATCTAGAATTTTTAACCCAAAAAAAAATGTATTCACAAAATAAATCCAAAGAAAAAAAAATAAATAATGAAGCAAAACCTTACATGAATGTATCCTTTGATTCGGGATCGCAAGTCCTTTAGGAAAACCATGTTCATTGTCATGGACGTCATTTGGCAATGTCAGTCCTGCTTGCCTTGTTTGTTGACTTGTGTAAACAAAAAGCTTTTTTATTTACATACGCAGATTTGAACATATCCACTGTTTTCATCACACTAATTTTTAAGATGGCTTTTGATCTCTTTCTTTCCTTCTTTTATGAAAAAATATTTGTTTTCTTTAACAACAACACAACATTTTTTGTTTTGATTAGCATATACTTTTATTGAATTTATTTTTAGATGTTTACTGCACTATAAATAAATTTCGATATATTTAGTTAAACCGATAACGGATTAAATTCTTTTTTATAAGGGCAACGATATTTTTGTGTACGCTGTTATAGCCGGTCTTGGACAAATTGGGAACTGAACTACCTAGCGATAGAGAGGAGTGGGTGTCCCCACGCACTGTACGACGTCTTTCCAAAAGACCACCACCAGCTTACTCAAGCATCATGGTGTCATTGGCAGTCGCTTTTGGCCAGTGTATCTCTTAGGAAATTCGAAATTTCTCATAAAAGCGGACAAACAAAATGTGACGTATACGCCACCGTTTCACATCCGTTGGTGTACTTGGGAAAATGAATTTTCCAAAAACTTTATTTTGCAGACGCAATAGATAGAAATGCCGATACGAGCAGTAATGGCTGGTGAAAATGTTTGAAACGATTTTGTTTTCTTTTGGATCATAGTACAACGTAATTGGTTGGTGACAGTTGCAAAGAAATATTTTATTTTTAGACCTTCGTGATTGTGTGGCCGAAAATAGACGGTTGTGTGTTTAAAAATACGAGAAATAGTCTTTGGTTTCCGTCACAAGTGCGAACTACAAATTGTTGTGCTTTGTTTTTGTGTCGGGTTTTGTGACGATGGTAGAGACAGTTTCGATAACCATTAACGCTATTACGCACGAGTGACAGCAGACAATTTCAAACAATTGAGAGACGCATTTCTATTGAGAAATAAACGCTTTCGCCTGATCGTTCTGATGCATTCGGGAAAACGTGATCTTTGTATAGAATGTCGATGGTACATCACAAACCTGAAAAGAAAAAAAGAAAAGTTGGTTTTGTTATTTTGTAGATTTTTTTTTTAATTAACATCTAAAGAAAACTCAAACAAAAAGTACAACAGTGGGAATAATGAAAAACAAATAAGTAAAAAAATTGTCGCAACAGATCCTAGCTCCTAATAGGACTCTAATGGCATTCCGCGGTACTAATAAACATTTTTTGTGTCTAGGCTAAATTTTTTCGAATTCACAATGGCGAAGTTTTTCATACAAAATTTAATAATTGTGACCTACAAAATATTTAGTGTGAAGGTTAAAAATGATTATTACAGTCGAACTGAAAAACCCTGTTAATTGAAACTGAAGTTAATGTTTTTGGTCATTTCACTTAAGCGAGTTTGACTGTAGTAGGTAACACCCATTGAATTTAATAAAGAGTCCAAACGCCTGAATTGAGAAGCTTTTCAATGACAATTATACTTAGCGAAAGATGCCGAGGCGTAAAAACGTCTTAAAGTGTATGTACTTGTTTTTTTTAGTGGGATTAAGCCCGACACTCCTTGATGAGTGGTCCAGCACACAAGCCACTGAACCATTGCGCCCAATGAACTATGACTGAAACACACAAAACAGAACAGCATAATGGGAACCGCCTAACAAAAAATTAGTAGGTACGTTTAAGAACTGCAGTACCCGCCTACAGAACTAGAAGAATACCCTAATAGCTTTCTAAGCAGTCAACATTACAGCTCAACATTAATAAGCTAAAATTATTAACAGATTTGAAGTTCCCATTTGCAGAGTTGTTAAAACCTGCTTAGATGCCTAGAGAGCCTAAATAGGAAGTTGTCAACGATCATACATACATTTTTAAGGCCTATACCCATATACAGAGCTGTTAACATCCTTCTTAATTTATAGGGAATTACAGAACTGTAAGAACCCCCGATAACACTCTGAGTAGTCCACATTAGAGCTGTTTTAGCCTAATAACAGATTAGAAGGACCCATTTGCAGAGGTCTTAAAACCTCTTTAAAAAGAAAGCCTATACATAACTTGGAGAAGATACCCATACATATAGAACTGTCAAAAGTCGAGGCATAATCGCTGTTTTGAAAGAAGACCCCATATACATAATGTCTATGCAATTTTTTCAGGGAACTTAATGTAGAGGATGTTACAGCCTCTTGAAACGTGGTTGCCACCTACAGATTTCCATTGCTGTTATAGCATTTTCAGAATTTTCGAGAGCCCAGAAAGTGAATAATCTTACTTAGGACGTAGCCGCTTTGAACTTTTTCTTATAGGGTTATTTAAAATGAAAGTCTTACGAAAAGTCTCCAGTCCTTTGAAGATCCTAAAATGCCCATAAAGCCGGGCCTTGAATCGATGAGCGTTGAGTTGGAAAAATATATCAAATTGCAAACCACAAAATGGTACTCAAGAGGCGATCAAATCATAAGAAACAGCAAGGGCTGGTACAAAACATTTATGAAGAGACGCTTACAGCTGTATGGGCCGGAAAAAGTGCGTCGGACTGGCTTAGAGCGAACACAGGTGTTAGACAAGGATGCACTTTAAGTCCATGGTTATTCGCACTCTTTAGATTTAGATTTAAGATTTTATTTTATTTTTTCACATAGAAAATCGAAGCTTCAATTTTGGTAACTAAGTCAATAGGAAACACGTTTTTATTGTCGTGCGGTCTTATTTCGAAATGGAATTTTATGAAATATGGACCAAATGAAAGGTGAAGTTTTTAGTTTTTTAGAAGAGAAAAATCAACTTTTTTTTATAAATTTTGTCACGAATGATGGTGGGACGCATAAGTTATTTTTTCTCGATTGCGTGTAGTCTCGGCAAAAGACTTGCGAAGGTTTGAAACTATGTTAAACCTTTCCCTAGAATGCGGTCAAACTTTGGCCATTGGTTCCAAGTTCTTCTAATTCTGTTAAAATTCTTTAAGCAAAAATATTATTGATGGAAACTTTGTACTTGGTTTTCAAACGGCGGAATGCTTTCGAAAGATGAGTGGATGCATGTTCCTTACCAAGACCTGTTATAGCCAATATTTTTGGGCAATGCGTATTAAGGTCTGGTTTTAATTGTAGGTTCGATAAAGGTCTTCCATTTTGGTCGGGTTTTGGTTAGACAGTGTTCCCAGACTTTTAAGAATGTTTTTCATTTGTTTTCCGCTAAATTCTAAAAAAAAATCGCCCTTAAATATGAAAAACATTAAAAAAATGTAACAGTTTTTAATAACAAGCTTAAAATAAGCTTTTAAAAAATCTATATACATTTTATACAATAATGTCATTTTTCGTTAGACTAAAATCAAAACGAGCGAATGTATTCAGATACACAAAAAATCAAAAAATTTCGTTGACGTTGGATGGGCTGTTTTCTCTCATGTTTAATGTGAACAATTATTCGTTCTTTGAAATTTTTTCGAAATGAAAATTCGTTTGTCTCGTTTTCCCTTTTTCATTTAAAAAGCGCCAACATTTTTGTGGGAATTTCAATGTCCGAAAAGCCTTTCGCGGGATAAAGGGAAAAAGCACCAAATCGTGGGAATTTGAGGAATCTAACAAAAAACATTCAAACTAGTTATAAATTTTTGCTGAAATTTTATGAAAACTCCTACATTTCACAGTGATTATTACCAACACACTGAATGTCCATAAAAAAAACTGCTCTTATAAATCGTCTTTCATCAAAATGTTCTAGCACCAAAAAATAATTGTAATAATTTTACAAACTGTGGTTTTTATACTAAAGGTTAACTAGCCGTGATTTTCTCTCCGTGTAATACAAATTTTACTTTTAAATACTGGATTTTGAGAGGCAAAAAGTATCGTGGGATTTTAAAACGGAATTTGAGTACCTACTCACCGTACCGTAAAGGGAAAAAAGGGAAAAATTACCACACTTCGTGGGATAAATGAAGGGAGAGTGCTAACAACACTGGTTGCTAGAGATAGCATTTTTACTAAAAGACCCTGTAGAGGTAAGTTGCTAGCTAAAGAGCTGTAATAAACACACTCCTACATTAACCCCTACTAACCCTCATTTGTAAGCAATTAAAGATTTTTTTACTGGTTACAAACAGTTCACCCACCGTTGGACCATTGGTTCTCCAGTTCGTTTTCAGTTCAATAAAATTTTACTTTAGAAACATTTTCTTTCTTATTTAAATAAAAGCATGTTACCCAGCTCAATGCAACTGTTAAAGAACTTTGGACAAATAAAGAGAGAAAGAGAATATCTGTCAAAAAAAAAATAAAAAAAAAATACTGCACCTGCCCTAGGAAACAGATGTACATTTCTGGTCTCGTCTCACTAACGACACACCACATCAGGTGATTATTGTTTCGGAATAATTGACTCAGATTACCCGAGTACAATCATTTCCTAAGAGGAGTGTCCTCAGCAATTTAAAGTACCCGCTTGACAGCAAGCGATTAAAATCAATTTCACTACACACCTGAATTTGAAAGGTTGCTCAGTCGGTTTGCACAGATCCAGACAAACAAGTTAGGCCTACCCCTTTATGGGTATTTAAAAAATTCTGCTTTTTTCCATTTTAATAGGCATGATAATTATTATTCCACAAAAAAAAAAAAAAAAAAACAATCCCACAACTTTGCCCGAATAGGCATCTTAACACACCGATGGCTGACTATATTGACACGGAAGTGTACGGCTGCATTTAATGTGAACACACGCCAATTTATTATAATTGCAAAACATTACGCCCAAGTTGAGAGCGACTATGCGAGCAGCCAACACATACACACAATAACTAAACGGCCAGATACAGTATCTATCATCTCTTGACTGAGCGCAAGCCCTCCCATAGTCGCCCAAATGAGTTCCATTAAAGAATTGATTACTCCATAAAACGCATTGCTATCAACAGAACGACGACGCACGACGCGCGGTACCAGCAGCAGCAGTGTGATGGTTACGGCCATCATCACCGCGAATGGGATAGATCTGCAGGGAATTGCTTCTGTTTGCTGCTGCTACTAGGGTAGAGATGTCTAATAATGATGTACGTATAGTGGACGTCTATGTGTACACAACAACAGCCACTTGCTTGGAGGAAATTTTTGTATTTTTAGCCGCGCAAAAGAACTGTATATAAATTTGGCGGGGCTTATTTGTTTAGCGAGCTGTAAATCAGAGTGAGAGGTCGTAAGAAGCGTGAAAGTTTGGAATTTTTTTTTTTATTTTCGCAACTACCTATGAAGGTACACATATAAAGAGAAGAAGGAAGATGAATATGATCGTAATAGATATGCGTGTCGGGCAACAATTTCACAGGTACTTGCTTCTTGATTAGATTTTAGATTGCGTATTACAGAGGCAAACGGGATATGGCTATATGTGGATGCGATTCACTGGTCGAGCAAATATTTCTCAGTTCCGGTGAAGTAAAGACGTAGCACCATTATTATTCTCATGCGAATTGTTAGTTTGTTTTGTGGTTCGTTATGGAAAAGGATTTCCGAAAAGGATTTCCTGAAGCAAATTGGGTGCAAAAGATTGAAATGAGATTTTAGTATTTTTTATGGAAGGCATTGCGACCGGGAAAATGAAGTGGAAATGGCTGTCAAAGGGGCATTATATCACAGGCAGTATAGATCAGCAAATTGGGTAGAAAAAATAAGCCTTTCGAGAATTTTTAACACTACGAATAGCTAATACACGAACCAATTGGATTTTCCCATAGCGCAGTAGTCAGTTGTGTTAGTAAGTACATGAACCCTTATTTTTAAGAATATACAATAAATTATTTTTAGAAAGAAAGTAGGCGCATTGGCTTAGTGGTTAGTGTGTTGGAGTACTAAGCGAGGGGTCGAGGTTCGAGTCCCGCAAAAACCCAAATTTCAACTTAGGTTTAGGTTTTTTTCCACTGCGCCACCTCTCGCGAACGGCTGACTAACATCCGAGAGTAAAACTTTCTTGAAAGAGCTTCTCAATTAGCCGTTTGGAGTCGTCATAAAATTGTAGATCCCTTCCATTCGTTCGTTCGTTCCTAAAAAGGTCTCTCCGGACCTGTTGCGCCAACTAACTTTCTTTTTTTTTTTTTTTGCTTTTTTTTAGAAAGAAATTATGCGAATGTGCTGGTTAATTATTTTATGTGGTTAAATATTATTTAAGCTTAAAAGAGGTGATCAGGATTCAATGACGCACTCCGACAAGAACTTGTAATCTAAGGTCTTTGTTAAAGATTATAAACTTCAATCTGCGTTGTCAACGATAGTACTTCTAGTACATTTCTGTACCAGCTGTTACTTTTTAAAGAGTTTATTGCTTGGCATCATTGTTTATATTCGAAGTTAAATGTCAAAATTCCATAAAAGTCACAAAAGGCTTACCAATTGCTAATAAAGCGATTATTAAAAGATAGGTGCGTTTTTCTTTTCTGTAATCACAAAGTGAAAGTTTAAGTTACGTCGAAGTTATACAGTCCTTGAGTAGGGATCCCTGATTTTTCAGTGAAGATGTCTATGCTTCTGCTGTTTTTGTTTTTCTCTACTTCCAACTTCCAAGTGTCAAAATATTCAGATTTATTTGCAGGTTCGTCGGTTTTGACTCTTTCCGAACGTTTACAATTTTTTAAAACAATATTACCCAAGTCGAGTTTGGTTGTTGGTGATCAACGTTTGTTCACCGCAGATTTAGGGGATCAAAAATTGATGCGATCAGTATTAACACAGTGAATACGAGTTGGTTGGTTGGTTTAAGTGGCTGTATTTCCCCGTCTTCTGCCTAGGGAAAAACACAATTAACGCATTGAGCGCCGGTTTGAGACCACAACTAATGGAACCTGAAGATAAAGGGGGATAAGGAAGTTAAGGGAGCTCAAAACCAGCCTGTGAAGTTGAGAAATTTGATGATCTTGTTGAAAGGGATACTTTGGATGGCCGAAAAGTCATGAGACACGCACAGAGCAGAGCCTCATCTGGCAAGTTCATCGGCTTTTTCATTCCCCTCAATGTTTCTATGGCCGGGAACCCAGACGAGAGTGATTTAAACCGATGACAAGCCCTGGTCAGTGTCTCCCTGCATTCCACAACAAGTTTTGACGTTGACTTAGTTGAACCGACAACCTTAATCGCGGCCTGACTGTTGACGAAGATAAATATTTTTAATCTGGGTGTCGTTATGTTAAGAAGCAGTCCACACGCTTCCTTAATTGCCAGTACTTCTGCTTGAAAGACGAAGAGTTTTAGAGAATTCTTATTCTGTTGAGAAAATGCCCGCTCCCAAGCCACAGTTCATTTTGGAACCATTTGTGAAGATAGGTAGGGTATGTCGAATTCGTTTGCGACCGCATTCTCCTCCCATTCTGATCTAGAGGGGACTCTAACAGAGAAGTTTTTATTGAAGTTGAGTTTGGGTACAACGTAGTCCGTAGATATACGAAGATACTCATTATTTAAACGATATCTTGTTCTGAACGGAACTTCATTCTTGCAGCTTTAAAATAAAGCAAACTCCTGTATTAAACCTGTTGTTTTATTTAAAATTCAAACCCTATCACTCTGTATGAGTGAATTTCTTCAAGTTCTACATAAGTTTTTGTAACGCAGAGTAACAATTGCAATCATCAGCGGATATCCCTTATTATAGAAAAAATTCAACAGACACTTGTTCGACTTACTTCCTTCTGTATAAGACCCCAGATCAAACGACATCATTAAACGTAGCTCTGTCATGAGTTTTACTTTCGCATCCTGGTCAATACAAATTTTAAAGCACCTTAACTGCTTTTTCTCCACGTGAACTCCCAAAAATTTACATTTATAATCCACTCGAACCTAGACAACGTTTTCGCCATCACTTGCAACATGTTGAAAACTTTCTCCCTTAAGTCACTACAAATTATGTAGATATATCCGTGAATGGGCGCCAAATTTACACTTTCAATTTTTTTGTTTTCTTTTTTCGATACAAAATAACCACAACAACACAACAAAAGCAAAAGCACATAGATTTTTGCAATTCACTTGCACTTTTGTTGAATCGCCGCCACAACATTATCCGTATTGTGATGCAACAACTACACAATGACAGCTACTGTTGCCACAGTGTTGGTCGCTAACTAACCCTATTTGGATTAAATCTATTATTTTGCTGGTGGTGTGTTTTTCTTTTTTCTTTTTTTAATTAGTAATTAATTAAGAGCCAAATTGTTGGACGTACTTAATTTACATAGTCGTTCGGTCGCGTATGACACACACCCAATCGGACCGGACCATTTTTATGCAACGCGACAGAGTCGCTACACTCTGGTAATTTGACGGTAATTTATTGAATCATTGCCAGTATTACGTGCGTTGTGTGATGGATGTATCTATTCGAATCTATTTCGATGAGATTACCGTCGGAATCATTTGGACTCGTTAGCAGACTAATAAATCGAATAGAGAAACATTTTATGACAGATAAATGGGATGAGATTTGAATGTATATTTATTTTATTTATAGATACAGCGATCGATTTCTATTTTTTTATTTAATTTAAAAGTTTATGCGTCTTTTTGTTATAGCGCCTGTCAAGAGCTGGCTGCTTTCAAGTCTCTTACGAGACGATTTGAGTTGATGATTGGATCGGATTGGAGCAGCACGTTTTGCTCCTAATGCAGTATATCGCGTATGCAAAACGGTATTTGGCTGAAAATTCCTCAGATCGGAAAATATATTTTATTGGAAAAGTGATGGGACTAATAAAATAAGAGGAGAAAGAAATGTGTTGGAGCTTTCTTTTTCCTTTTATTTCATAAGTGACGAAGAAAGAGAGAAATAGTTATGAAGATCGCGTTTTTTTACCGCCTTTTAAATAGATTGTCTTAGTTAGCTCCGAATTTAGATCTGTATTTTGTTTACTAGTTTTGATGTGACCACCGTTCCCACTACAACACGCCCAACCACATTTTACTGCCACTACCACGTTACCTTAGGCGCTTTCAAAGCATTTGGGCTACAAAATTATTTGTTTAAATATGAACGTCATGAGCTAGAGCTCATAACTTTGTTGACAGGTTGGTGACATTTGATTCTTTTCTGCGACAGTTTTATCTGCTTTTGCTGACATTTATGTAGTTTCTGAAAAATTAACTAATGTTAAAGTTATGTGAAAAACAATTAATATACATTGGGCAGCTGGTCACTTTAAAAATATGCGGTGCCACGCCCTCTTTCGTATACAAAATTCCGGTATTTTAGAGGTAATTTGTGTAAAACGTTGCATATTTTGTGGCGAATACGACGGATACATGACAGCAACATCTGACAACTTTCGAACACATTTGGACCAAATTTGGGCCGTATATCATGTCCCTTAGCATGTCCCCACAACAAGTCATCCAGTGACATGGTTTTGGTGCCCAATTCATCTCATAATGGTATTTTTTTTAGAGGTATAGAACTTTAAGTTGACAACACTATTTTAACTGGCGGCCATTTTGTCAGCTGTCAAGTTATTTATTTTTAGTTTGGTTTGGCATTTCAAGACGAAGAGACTGACGCCTGAACAACGCTTCCAAATTGTGCAAATTTATTTTGAAAATCATGGTTCTGTTCGAAAACAAGATTGCCGTTGATCCCAATTTTCAGAAGCGAATTTTGTTTAGCGATGAAGCTCACTTTTGGTTGAATTGATGTGTCAATAAACGAAACTGCCGTATTTGGTTGACGATAATCCTCAAGTGTATGTTGAGACACCCTTACATCCACAAAACTGACTAGTTTTTGTGCTTTATGGGTTGGTGGAGTAATTGGTCCGTATTTCTTTAAAAGCGATGCTGTATAGAACGTTACAGTCAATGATGACCGCTAAAGAGCCATGACTACTTCATCAATTGAACAATAATGATGTGCAAGAGCTGTGGTTTCAACAAGACGGCACTACATCTCACACAGCAACAGTGCCGCAATTGATTTATTGAAGGAAGCGTTTGGTTACCGTATACTTTCACGTTCCGGACCCGTGAATTGGCCTCCAAGATCGTGCGATTTAACGCCGCTTGACTATTTTCTGTGGGGATATGTGAAGTCGCTTTTCTACGCCGATAAGCCCGGAACGATTGACCACTTACAGGACAACATTTGCCGCCTTATTGCCGATATACGGCCACAAATGTTGGAAAAAGTCACCGAAAATTAGACCTCCAGATTAGACTACGTCCGAGTCAGCCGGGGGGTCATATGCCAGAAATCATATTTAAATTATAATGCCAGAAGATTATCTTTCGAATAAAGTTAATTTCATGTCAATTTCGCTCAAAAAATTGCTTGATAAGTCATAACTTAGTTGCAGTACAAAATAAATTTGTAGGAGGTGGTTTTAGTGAGTAAAAATCTCACACTACTATGAGTCCTCATAGTGTCTTCTAGAAGATTTCCACCTACCAGGAGGAGGAACAAAAACAATGCCATTTTAAAAAAATCATACCTCAAAAAAAAAAAGACCCATTAGATTATTGAGCGTTCAATTGAGCTACTTACTGAACTACGTAGTTCTTTTGTCTACCAGTTTATTTAGTGAGAAATAATTTACGTTACTCATCAGAAAGTTACTCATCAGACAGCTGTGTACGGCCGCTTTAATTTGGGAACTACACGAGCAGTAGAATCAAGAATTACCACTGTTTTTAAATCTGTACCAAGTTTCACGCACGTTCTTTATTTATTCATCTTTAGACTAGTTCGCTCATAAATTTTATTTTTCAGAGCTGGGGTGGTGTTCGAAAACAACAACCGCAGAGTTTTTAAACTCATGCACCAAAGTAGCCAATGCATGAACCTTTCTACACAATTTTGCTTATTTTTTTTAGCCCGTGTTAAAACCAATCCGGAAACACAAACTAAAAAACTGTTGTAGAGCACTTTTCTATTGGTGAGAATAATGTAGACAGTTCAACACAATCTTCTCGACACTTCTGAGCTTCACAACAGGGGTTGAATTACCGCATCCGTGATGGAAAACTATACGTGACTGAATTTAGCTATTATTCCTACCAAAGTGACTCTGTCTACGAGTTAAGAGTTGTTTCTCTCAAAAACAAAAATTGGTGCGACTGTATCCAACAGTCCCGAAATATGTGTATGTGTAAACACCGTGCGTGCGATATGTGTGTGGCTTGATACACGTCATTGAGAAAAGAGGGAATTGTAATAACCGTATTCTTGATATATTATGAAATAACAATAATTTATTCGTTCTGTGCTAGTTTCGGTAGAATAGATACAATCGAATTGTGGTAGCTGAAGTAAGATATGTACATTCGAGACTGTAATCTATCTAGATTACGCTGGAAGACAGCATCGATGGTTGTTCCATATCGTGTTGTTGAAATTTTCCGGTTGGAGTTCATTTGAAGATTAAATTTATCTTGCATAATATCAATAAACGGTTGAGCTTCTGGAGTTGCAAAATTGATATTGAAGTCTCCGCTTATGATCATTGGTAAAAGATGATAATCTCCCTGCAGAATTCTTGAAATTTCTTCTGAGTACGGTGCAAGGACGAAATGGAGAAATTTTATTTCACATCAACAAAAAGCTGAAATTAATATGCCCCAGCTCATAAATGTATGCAATGTAAAAACGTATGCAATGATAAAATGTATGCAATGATAAAACACAGTGACGCATTCCCTGTCCCCGCAAGTTAAATGTGTGCAATTACTCTTACTCAAAACTAAATTTGTTATTGTTTAAGTTTTGCTTTAAAATTCATAAGATTCAGTGACGAATAGCTCGCTCACGGATGCCGTAATTCGACCCCAGGTTGAAGTGAGTTGGAAGCAACTTAGCACCAATCGCGAGGGGAAATCTGTAGTTCATGTTGACACCTTTCTAAATGCGCTCATAAAACCAATTAAAAATTTATTCAGTTTTATCGAAAATAATTGCATACTTTGCGGCTGGTTTGACGCTGTTTCGTAGAAGGGATTCGGAAAAATGTTGCCTTGCTTTGTTGAGCTATAGGTGCTGAATGAAACCAATCATTCGCATGCCTCGTCACCAAATAAACGGGAATAAAAACAAAACTATGCATATGGGTACCTTGTCTTGACTAAATGATTGGTATCTCAGCTAAAAAGTATAAAGTTCCGCCATATTTAAGCTCATTTAAAATATTTTCGCCCAATGATCTCTATTCATAACAACATTATTTATCCGCACCATCTTTTTTTATTACATTGTTGATGACTTCTTGAAAACGTCTTATTTTGTTGAGTAGGGAAGCGAGGAGTAACAACGATTCCCGCTTGTTTTGTTGTTTAAAACTCAACTTAAGTACCTGCCCCACCACAAAATGGAACAGAATGGCATGTACCACCCACTTAGTCACGTACACTTCGTGCGAATGCGTACCTACATATATCCACGTCTCATCGCCAAAATTGCTTTAATCATATTAACCATGAACTTGAATTCGCCTTTTGTCATGAACATGATTATATCTTAAATTTGTGTCAGACAATCGACTGAACAAAACCTCTGATCGCATTTTCTCCATCCGATTAGTCACGATCTTCAAACGAGAAATCGCAAATAGTTTTGAATTTTTCCACCGACAGATACGCTCTTCGAGAAAATAACTCATCCGCAAAACTTCAAACACCGAAAATTTATGAAATATCATGTGCTATTCACAAAGCAAAGCCAAATCAAAACGGAAAAACCCCAAAAAGTCGAACGAAATCCCATTCATCAACTCAAACGAATTCAATCAACATCGTTCCTCTTGTCGTTAATGTATCGGGAAAACAAATTTTTAATTGAAGCAAATTCCTCGCATTCAGCTAAACAAATCGTTTTCGTTTGCTCACTCGGTGGATACCAAGAAACCACAATAAGAATTAATTCTCCGCACATTTTTTATTCGATTTCCGCGTAAAAGCGTTACACAAAAATGGCAACGTTTTCCATTTAAAGTAAACAATACCCCCGGGCGTCTGTAATGATAGAAATCTCACTTTTGCGATATAGAAATCTTGAAGAAACCCAACAAACTGACAATGGGATGATGGAATTAAGACGTTTCGATCCCCGCCAAGGCCCTGCGTGCCTCCGTCTTGCCGACCTTGTTTAACGGAATTGATTCAGAGATACAAAACGGAAGACGCTGCGGGGCAGTTGACCGATTAGAAAATTGGAATCACTGCCGTCGTCGTCGCTGCCGAAGTCAGAGGCACACAATAGAGGTTTGAGTGATTTATTGAGTTAAGTTATTTTTTTTTTTTTTTTTTTTTTTTCTAAGCGGATTATTAAGTTCAATTTGTTAGAACGTTTAAATTTTTGATTTGATTTGATTTGGTTTGGGTTTGGTTGGATGGGCGGAGGGGTGGTGGAGAAGTTGGTGGGAATTATTAGGTGTGATCGGAGAGTTCTTCTTTGGATTCATATGTTGAAAATGTGGTTGTGTCGATTCAATTAGCATTCATTAGGAGGCCAAATGGCAGCGATGAGTTCTTGGGAAGTTCCCAAAATGAGAGCTAATTGGTTTATCAGGTGCCACGGGATGGTTGTGGCACTTTCTTTGATCATACCTTTGATGTGGGGGACAGGAAGTTTTCAGACAAGCTGCTATTGGGTGGGAGTGTTAATGACACAGGTGTTGCAGGCATCGACGTATATTTGTTGCAGTTGCCAAGAGTGGCCGGCCCCGGAGCGCTCGTTGTGCCGAGAATAACACCGCTGTTGGCGAGCTGTTGCCAGAAACATCGATCAGACGCCGTGCCTCGCAATTAGCCATCAGCCGGTCGTCCCTTAGGCGAATTTTGGCCAAAGACTTGCGCATGTTCCCGTACAAAGTCCAATCCGTGCATCAGCTGCTGCCTGTCGACCGCCAAACGCGTGCAACCTACGCCCAAGCCATCCTCAATCTCGAGGACGAAGTGGAGGATTTTTCGACCAAAATCATGAGCGATGAGGCTCTTTTCCACCTCAGCGGGTACGTAAACAAGCAAAACTATCGCTTCTGGGGCACCGAAAATCCACGAGTAATGCACGAGGAGCCATTACACCCACTCAATTTTTGCGTAGTGCGCTCTTCACGCTGGAGGAGTCATCGGGCCATTTTTTTTTTTTTTTTTTCGAGAACGCCGCTGGTCAAACGACGGTGCGCGCTATAGGGTCATGTTAACCGAGTTTTTTCTGCCGCAATTGGACGAATTAGGACTGGAGGACATGTGGTTCCATCAGGACGGAGCTACGGCACACACTGCGCGAGCCACAACCGATATTCTGAAGGCGGCGTTACTCGTTTTGGCGATTTGCACTGGCCCGCAAGATCGCCCGATTTAACCATTCCAGACTTATTTTTATGGGGTTTTTTGAAGTCCCGTGTTTACGTGAACAAGCCCGAGACCCTAGAAGCCCTCAAGGACAACATTCGACACGAGTGCGAGAATCTGTCGCCCGAAATTCTCGCCGAAGTGATGAAAAATGCCATAAAACGAGCCCGTATGACAATCAATTGTGACGGCGCCCATTTGGTCGATATCATCTTCTCGACTTGACCAATAAAATTCTAAAGGTTCAAACAAATATAATCAAAAACAGTATCGAAGTTTTCCATTTAGAAAACAAATGAGAGCCAAACAACATCGGATGGCTTCTTCTGACCCACCTTATATACTACCACATAATATAGCCTCATCAAAAAAGAGGCTTTTGTCTCTAAATAGATCAGGCCTATCAAAACACAAGCTTCCTTATAGTACACACTATAGTTCGACCCAGAAGACTGTCCTGAAAAAGCTCAAAAGAGTATTACACAGAATTTAATGACCTACCGCGATACTAACAATCATTTTTAGTGTCCACACAAATTTTTTTCGAAATCACAATGGCGACATTCTTCATAGAAAATTGCATATTGTGACCCACAAAATATTTAGTGCGAAGGTTAAAAATGATAATTAATAAGGCCTAAATTAATTATAAGCAATCAGCACGCGCAAAGGTTGCATTTATTTTTTTTAAATCTCGCTCTTCATAAATTTGGCAGCACTTTGTTTTTGTCTTTTCTTAAAGATTCCAATCACATTTATTCAGGGAAACATATTCACTCGTAATCTGACTTGTTTCGCGCTTCCAACTTAATTCTAAGTTACGAGCTGAATAAGTTCCTTAACAAGCACCTCGGTTCTCCTCCAAAGGCGCATGGCGTTTCAGTTCTGTCTTATTTTATCAAACAAATCAGAAAGAGTTTCCTTATTAAACAAAAAAAAAAACCCACAGTGTCCGACAACAAACGCAAACTCAGCCGGGTATAGCAGAAGCGTTATAACAAATGACCATCGAATAATCGTGTGTAAGTTTTTCTTGTTTTTTTTTTTTAATAATTATTTGCACACAACACACCTCTACCGGGTTAATGCACTTTGAATGGGTTAAGTGACGATGACGAGTTTGCCCGGTTTGATGATTGTACACATAGCGGAGTCCCCCCATTCAGACTGTTTGATAGATTTTTCCAACATTTTCCCGCGGCTTACTGTGCACATACCCAAGAATTTTGTTTGTTCGGACCGATGAGATGGAACCAGTTCCGCAAAACTCATCTGCGCGCACTAGACCCCAATGAATACAATAAACATCAGCGGACTAGACAAATCGTCAGCAATTTATAACGAATATTATGAGCGAGCAGCACTCGGCAGAGTACCAGTTATAATGATGTGTGACTTGAGCGATTTTCTAAAAGACATTTGATGAATGTAAAGCTGCAAGTAGTGGTCCGTGCAAAGGCACTTATTTCAACGTGAGTAAATTAACGCTTTTTTTTTTTTTTTTTTGCTCCATACAAGTGGGCATCTGTTTATGTCAGCTTAGGGACAACAAGTAAGCCAAGCGGTTGAGTTGTTGAGTTTGTTATGAAACGCAATCTGACTGCGCAGATGGGCGGTAATGTGATGGCGCGTCGTCATAGATGGATTTTGCGTAATGGCCTTATGCCCACTTGGGGGAATTTGCATTTTATTACTTGAAAGTGGACGAATGTTCTCAGTGTCGTGTTTTGGGTTGAAGTGTACATGACTTGGTGATGGATGACAGAAAGTTTGCTTTTTATTGAGTTTGTACAAGTGGAAAAGTTTCTTCGTTTGGGAAAGTTTTCATATAGCAAGGGCTCATTAGGCGGAAAAGTCACAGTCCTATCCTATCCTATTAGGCGAGTTCTGTTGAATTTGGTAGTGTGCAAATTTGTTCCGGAAAAAGTCACAGTCCTATCCGTTTGTGAATGCTGGTACGCAGGAAAATGGAGTACATAAAATAGAATCAAGGATGGCACGTAATTTTGTCATATTCTGCACCAACGAAATTTGGCTTTAACAAAATCGAGTTTGAAAGTTCGCTAGTCCTACACCAAGAGGTGTTTTAAAAGGTGGTAATGTCCTCGGCGCAGTGTGATCCAAAAAGGCAAATCTCGTGGCAATCATACTAAATTCGATGTTTTATTTTTATTTTTTTAGTTTTTATTTCCAATAGAAATATAAACGGAGCTTGAAATTTAGCAAACAAAATAATTTGCGGTGCAGGGAAATAACTTCACGGGCAATAACTTCACATGGGAAATAACTTCACCTTAAAAAAAGTGAAATTATTTCCCACTCAAGGTGAAGTTATTTCCCATGTGAAGTTATTGCCCGTGAAGTTATTTCCCTGCACGTAATTTTCTACTAACTAGTTTGACTTATAGAGATTTTCAAAGTTGTGCAATTTTGGTCTGGAATTGGTATACCTATATATCTATATAAAAAAAAAAACTTCTTTGTTTTATTTTTTTTTTTTTTTTTTTTTTTTTTTTCAATTATAATATTTAATTTAATATGCCATCATTTTTATGGCATGTTAAACGAAAAATATTTTTTTTAACGTAGTCTAGTTGTTTTATATATAGGTAAATTAAAATTTAAATAAATAAAAATTACCTAATATTTTTAATAAATAAAACAAAAAAACACATTTTTTAGGACTTTTTTTCTTGGTTTGAGTAGAGCTACAGAAAAAAAAATTCTCGCGAGTTCCCGAGGAAAATTGAAAACGATAGTTGACCCTAACTATTTGTTAAACCATATGCAAAATTGTTGCTGCAACTATTTGCAATGTTCGGAGAAATTGTAGTTTGCTTAAAAAAAAGTGTTCGTGTTCCCAGTGCTGATATGTTGGCCTTAATAAGGTGCCTCCTTGGTTCGAGTACTGAGCAACCATCGGAAAATGAAAACTACGTCTGGGTTTTTATCTACTGTCATAAAAGGCTTAGAAACCTCAGAGTCTATCGCAGAGTAAGGTTCTCAGAAATTAATCATAGAATTGTAATTACCTACGTAAATTATCAAGGGGGAGAGCCTTCAAGGCGCTCTGGCAGGGCACTGCGGCTTCTTAAAGGAACCTATTGTCCGTTTTTTTATACCTAATTTTCGCCACAAAAATATATAACATTCCGAAAGCAGTTTCTAGTCACATTTAATAGAGTGTAGTCGCAGTGCCTTATTGTTTCGTGTACTGGACTAAGCGATGGACCCCACGTTCCATCTCTGAAAATACCTTAATTCGAACTTAAGGTTTTTTTTTTCCTCGCGCAACCTCTCGCGAACGTCGGGCAAACATCCGAGAGTATTACTGTGATAAAAGAGCCGTTTTGACTCGGCTTAAAATTGTAGATCCCTCATCTATTCATCAAAAAAAAACAAAAAAACAAAAAAAATTAAAAACCCACCCAAAACGAATGGTTGCGAGTAGCCCGGCCTAGAGTTCTGGTTATTTATTTGGGTTTACGTCACTCCAAAGCCATTTTGATTATTGATTACTTTCACTTTTTCGTTTCGTTCCAACAGAAAAATCGACACACAGTGGTTTCGAGGTGTGCAAACCACTCTAAAGAAGAAGCACGATTAAGAATGATCTTTGGGTGACATTTTTTTGAATTTCATTATGCTAGACTTCGAACTGAGGCTCAACTTGTTGATGAAAAAGAAAGCTGTTGTAGATAGCTTCAAAAATATACTCCCGTAATTAGGTTCCTATTGTTTTTTGACAATTAAATGCAGAGAAGTGACCAAAAATAAATTTTGATCAAAAACGCCCTCAGAAAGTAGGCGTGGCAATGAAAGACATAAAGCCTTTTTGTATTACTAAGAAAGTTTCAAGAACAAATCTCAACAAGATGCGTAGGTTTTACGTCATAACTGTGCACAGCACAAAACCCGAACTGCAAAACCAGAAATATTGCGGAAACTGCGGAAGCATGAGAGCTTCCTCCGTACAGGAAACCTCTTCTAAGATCTAACACTTGAGGTAGGCTTTAATCTATAAAATGCCCGAAGAAGCAAATTGCATCTGGTTTTGAAAATCGGTTGTACGACGAACTTAGGTCAACTTCTTTTTTAAAAAAAAAGCCTCTGAAAGTCAAACATGAACAATAACAAAACGAGAGCTATGCAGCGGTCTCAGCGGACTTCAATTGAAGTAAATTTATTTAGAATTTGGACACAAATAAATAAAATCTGCTCCCTACTTCGTACTATTGTTAAATTCTTTATATCTGCCTCACTTTAGAGATCCCGCATTTAATCTGCTTCAATTTTAATAAAAAAAAAAACTTAAAACTACTTAAAAAAAAAATATTTAAAATATGCTTTACACTCATGTAAGCCCATATTCACATTTCAAAAGAAGAAATTGCATCAAACTTCAATTCAATAAACACAATTTATTTCAATTTTCTGACGTTTATTATTGTTTTCCTTTTAATTTTCTGTCAAAGAGGTGATACTTAGTTTGGTTCCTGTCTGTCTGTTCTGAAAAGTTTAGCCAAATTCGTGAAAGAATTGTTACAAAAACTATATGATTTCGAAATCTACTTCCCTTTTCTGTAATCTACTTAATTTTTTGGGTAAAATCTACTTCGTTTCTTTTTTTTTAAGTGGTAACGCTGGAGCTACGTGCACAGAAGAGTGACCATAATTGGACTCTCGAGTAAACAGAACTACGATGCGCCAGGAAGAGTAGAGTTCTCTGGTTACCTGTACAGAAGAGTTTCAAATTTAGATATGTATATTAAAGAATTAAACTGAGCTTTCCCATATAGTAATCTATTTAGATATGATCCTTTAACTGAATGAAGGTCGAGAAATATCTACTTTCATATGGAAAATATCCCAAAAGTGTTTTTGTAAAATTTAAATCGGGCACAAAATTAACGATTTAGTAATGGACTGCCAAGTAATACAGAATATCATATGTATCAGGGTCCTGGGCATGAAACATGAACACAGAGGGTTAGATTAGGCTACGAAGACTTCCATAAACACCAACCAACAGAGGTTTACAATACCAAATATTTTCTTGACACTTCTTCAACGCACACGTGATACGCACTGCAATGACCGCCCTCCTGCGATCAGTTCAACTTTCAAATCAGAGCTCTGCGAAAGTTTGGCGGTTCTCCCCAAAACCTAGTTCCAAATGGTGTCAATCTTAGAAGATCTTCAAACTTCTTCTCCGACTAAACGTCCGATTGAATCACTAATTCGCAAATCCGGATCAACTTTGCGCGAATTAAAACACTTGTTTCTTACTTTTAAAATTAAACAATATTTATTTGGAACTATGTCCTTTATTATTGAAATACTTTTTACTAATTCTAAAAGGAGCTTAAGGCTACTATGTAGTTACAATAAGACTGTTGATAAATTCATCATACAGTCGTATTTATATACTTTTCTTATCTATCTACAAGGAGACCCAAGCGTACAATCGTCTTGCTTGATAATGAAGAAGAGATAATATTCCAACATTGTATACAAACGATATTATCTCTTTTACATATGTTATCATTGTAGCGTTGTGTGCAAGACTGTACTAGAGACTAAAGATATCATTGAATACAAATAATGTTATCTTTTTTCTCAATATGTTTTGCTATGGATACTTAACTCCCCCCCTTGTTAAACGAAATCGTCCCGATTTTTCGACGCTATTTTTAACATTTCTCTTTCATAAGTTTTGTTATATGCGTCAATCTTTTTTTGTTTTTGACGATCTGTTATACATTGTATAGTTTTTATCATTACGTACGTAAATGCTAGAATAACAATCAGTGTTACAATTGTGTATATAGTTGATAATATCGGTTTTTCTTCAAAAGGAATAATTAGTTTTTTTAAAGTATCTATGTTATCGAATTTGTACATTGTATCTTCTTTAATTATTTGGTCGATGTAAGACTCTGAATTATGATTTCTTAATATAACTTCTTTAATTTGCTTATGCATGTTTTTGTATATTTTATCGTCTAGATTTATAGTATTTTCATAAGTAACTAAGTTTATACCATTAATTGTTTGATTATTTAACTTATGCTTACCGCTTAATAACATAACACCGGATTCAATTTCTAAGTCGTAATCGTATTCTTGTTTAATGTTGCATTTTGAAGTTATATTCTTTAAAAGTGGAATAAGACAATTTTCTTCTTCAAAGTTAATTTCACAAATGTTTTTACTTAGATGATTTTGACAATTTCTTGTTCTTAAATAAGTTTGGTTACATAAGGCAATTGTTTTATCTGTAATGATTTTTCCATGTTTTGAATTTAAAGGTGTTACTTTATACAATTTACATGATTTAATTAGAACTGGATATTTATATATTGTGATGAAGAATTCATCAGTTCTAGCTAATAATATTTTAGAGTACTCAAGTATATTTATTATGGGTACTTGAATTATTTCATGTTGAATAATATTTTTAATGTCATCTAAGTCTAGGCTTTCTGATAAATATTCATTATTTTTTGCTGCATTAATTGTTCTGGTCAATAATAATAATTGTTCGTACACTTGTTCTATTACTAAATGTTCTTTAAGGCTCTGACCTTCGAATTGTTGCAAAATTTGTTCAAATCTAGAATTTATAGTTTTTTGTTTATTATTGTTTTCTATGAGATTATTTATACTCGTTTCTATGTTAACTAAGTCATAATGGTCAGGATTACCAAACACATATTTGAAAGCTGTTCCTAAAAAGTTAATTGATCTAGTATGCCTAGTATGTTCTTGTAATTGGTCTGCTAAATTCTTAATTTTACTTAACCAAATTTTTTCTTCTTGTGTAGGTTGATATTTACTAGTTACGATATTTACGTAAGGTTGAAATATCGAAGTCAGGTTGGTGGCATGTAACAAATAAGTTTGTTCTTTGAATAAATACACGTCATCTGTTTGCGTAAGTATAAACTTCTTGTTTAGTAACTCAGTTATTTGAACGTTTCCTTGCCCTTCTTGACTCTGTACAATTCCTAGTAATGTTAGGAATATTAATATTTTCGTCATCTGAAAAATGATAATTCTTTATGTTATCCTTGTGAATTTTTATTCCTTCTTTAGAGATTACAGTGTCTCCTTTATCTTCTTCTACTATTCTTGTTATGTATCTGGCGTTAGATTTCTTTCTAAGACCTGTGATTCTTACCATTATCTTATCTCCTTTTTTATACTCTCTGTGTCGAGTTCCTTTATTTAGACGTTCGATCACTTTTTTGGATGCTGAGTTTAGTTTATTTATTATAATTTCACTATTGCTATATTTATTTTGATTAAAGAAAATGTCTCTAGGTTTCAAACCGGTAACTGAGTGTATAGAATTATTTAATTCACGCACTGTTCTAAATATTTCTTCGATAAGTCTTGTTTTATTCTGAATTGTGAATATTCTAGACAGTTCAGTTATTGTACCGTTTACACGTTCTACCTGACCGTTCGCTGTCGATCTGTATACTGGAGTTTCTACTTTAGTTATGTTGTATTTCAAACACATTTGGTTCACCATTTCTGTTTTGAATCCCTTCTCGTTATCTGTCATGAGTCGTTCACATTTTGGGAAATAATTAGATAAGACCTCTTCCATAACGTCGTACAGTCTGTTTCGAGTTTCGATTTCCCGAAGGATTGTATATTTAGAATACTTATCTACTGTTACAAGGAAAGTATACTTGTCGTTGAAGTATATGTCCATATGAATGTGTGTTCCCACATGTGTTGGTATTTCTGAATTATTCAGAGGTTCTCTGATAGGTTTTCTTTCATATTTTCCAAATAGACATGCTATGCATTTTCTGTTGAAACTCTTTGCTTGTTTATTTAGATCGGGCCAGTAATATTTCTCTGAGATTTCTTGTATATTGTTACGTAACCCTCGGTGTGCTCTTTCGTGAGTTACCCTTACAAGTTTTAGTTGTTCCTCCAAATTTGTCACGTCTTGAAGTTTTCTTGGTGTGAATATAAATCTTACTAGTGGGAATTCTTTTTTTATGTTTTCACCATATTTGTATATGTTTTCAAATTTCGTATGCAAAGCTACAATCTTTTGGGGTTGTATAACTTCTTTCATCTGCCTTAGTAAAGAGTCTTTGTCCTTAAACTTTATTATGAGTCTTATTTTGTTACTAAAATAGATTTGTGTTTCGATATTATTTGTTATATCTTCAATAAGTTCGAACTGTGCAGTGTATGCATTAAAAGGCTGATTCACAGTTTTTATTATATCATTAGAAGAACTTTCAGCTGAATGTGCTGTTTCTATGGTAGAAGTATTTATGCGTTGACGTGATAATGCGTCAGCTACAAGATTTAGGTTTCCTGGTTTATAAACTAATTTTGCTCCAAAGTCTTCAATGATTCCCTTCCAACGTTTCAGCTTTGTGTTGGGATTTTTTTCTGATACAGAATATATAAGGCTCTGGTGATCGGTATATATGGTTAAGTCTGCTATACCATATATGTAGTTTCTGAGTTTTTGTAAGGACCATATGATCGCTAATAGCTCTTTCTCGTTTGTGCTATAGTTCTCTTCTGTCTTACTCAGTGTTCTTGACAAGAAGTGTATAGGTTGCTTATTCTGACTTAGTACGGCTCCAATAGCTATGTTGGATGCATCAGTAGTAAGCTCGAATGGTTTACTATAATCCGGTTGAAAAAGTTCGACTTGTTCTTTCAAATAATTTTTTAAAATTCTAATCGCTTCTAATGCTGAATCATTCAGATTTAACTTAATATTTTTACTTTGTTTTTTGTTTACTTTACCGTTATCTCCTCGTAAATATAATGTCAGGGGCTTGGCTATGCTTGCGTATCCTTTTATAAACTTACGATAGTAACCTGTAAGACCTAAAAATCCTCTCAAATCCTTTACCGTTTGTGGGACTGGAAAATTTTCTATAGCTGCTATTTTCTCAGGGTTCGTAGTGATTCTACCATGTCTGATTATGTGACCTAAGTATTCTACTTCTTCTTGAAAAAACTTACTTTTCTCATCAGATATTTTTAATGTGGCTTTATTGAGTACGTCGAATACTTGACTTATGTGCTGTATATGTTCTTCCTCAGATGAAGAATATATCAATACGTCATCAATGTAAACGTGTACGAATTTACCTACAAAGTCTCTCAAAATGTCGTCCACGCATCTCTGAAATATGCTTGGTGCATTTTTGAGCCCGAAAGGCATTCGTTTAAAATGATATTTTGCGCCATTTATAGCAAAAGCTGTTTTTTCTTTATCATCTGTTTTGATTTTAATTTGGTGGAAACCTGACTCCAAATCTAATGTTGTAAAGTACTTGGCTTTACCTAAATTTTGAATTGTCATGTTGACATCCGGAATGGGGTATCTGTCTGTTACAGTGTGAGCGTTAAGTTTTTGGAAATCAACAACCATGCGCCGTTTTGGTTTTCCTTTTTCGTCCAAACCTTTTTTAGGTACTGTCCATATGGGACTGTTATAAGGACTATGGCTTTTTTCTATTATATCGTCATGTAAGAGTTTCTGTATTTCTTTGTTTACGAATTCGTTATCTGCTATGGGATATGGATATTGTTTAACATAAACCGGATTATCATTGGTCGTCCTAATGCTTGCTTCTATAGTATCTGTAAAGGGTAACGGTCCTATGCTGTTATTAATCTTCATCAGTCTATCTATGTCTGCTTTATAAATATTATTTTCCCCAATTATGTAATTAATTTTCTGAATAGATTCGACACTGCTTATGGTAGTTAGAGTCATATTACTGAAATTTATTTCCGCGTTTAGAACTTTAAGTCCTTCATATCCTAATATCATATCAAAAGACTGAATATCCTCTAATTCAAAAAATGTTATATTTTTCTTTAATATCCTAACTACTTTCTTTGTATCTACCATAGAATAACCATGCATTGTTTTTATTTTTATAGGTTTAATTTTAATTTTTTTGCTAGAATCGCATTTTCTATTAATGTAATTATGGGTTGCACCAGTATCAATAAGAATTTTATAAATTTTCTTAGAAATAGTACTAGTTAAATTTAAGCAGGGCAACCCGTCTACTAGTTTAAATGATCTATTCTTATGTTATTATTTACCATACATTCCGTTTCATCTGCTTCTGCATATGTACTGCTGACATCGTCTCTGCGTTGTTGTCGGGAGTTATTTACTCTCTGCTGCTTGAAGTTCTGCTGATAAGATCGTTGCGGTCTGTTGTGTGTGTTGAAACTCCCGCTGTGTTCACGTTTCGCTGGTGGATTATATACATCGGGTTTGTATTGATTCCAATTTTGTCGCTGTGCATGTACAATTTGTCTCGAGTTTATCTCCATCGGCTGTGGTCCTTGATTGTGTTGCTGCATATTATCGTATTGCTTCTGGGGTTGATAATTCGTTGTTTGGCTCGAATAATTTGGTCTTCTTTCGTTTCTGCGTTCATGTGGCATATTTTTGTGGTGCTTATCCTGAGTGAGATGTAAATGCCTGTGCACATTATCATGTTCTATTCTGCGAGCAATTGCGAATGCGTGTTCTAGATCATTTATTGTAGCTGAATATAATGATCCTCTTGTAAAGTTGTCACTCATACCATCAATGAATATACGAACTGCGTCGTCGTTAGCATTTTTAATTAGTCTGTCGATTATATTCGGCGGATCACCTGACATAGTGATTTTTGATATTATTAAATTGAGATTTTTATTTATCTCGTCGTGGTATTCAGACAGTGTGCTTCTTTTTTGCGTGATGGCTTTCATCATGTCTTGTAGCACGTATAGAGGTTCTTGATTAGAGTACGTATAATCTAATCTGTTACGTATCGCCTCAAAATTAAAAATTGTGTTATAATTAGTTAACACATTCGCGGCTGCACCCTGTATTTTACTTTTCACTATAGTCAATGCTGCTGCGTACTTACTGTGTGTTTTGAAGTTTTTAATGCTGTCCATTAATCTGGATGCTTCTTCGCGCCACGACCGATAATTTGATTGATCGCCGTTGAAAATAGGTAGGCTTTTAAATGCGTCTAACTGTATTTCACTACCATCTGTATATGTGGTTCTTATTTCCTCTAGCACAGGTATGTTTGGTACTATGCCTAATCCAGATTTTACTTCATTTAGTTTTGTTTCTAAATTAGTGTTTATTTGATTTTGGTTAGTTATTATTGCTGCTAACCTTGCATTCTCTGTGCGTGTGTGCTCTAGGGTTTGTGTTACTGTGTTGCTCCTGGTTTCTAAAGCTTCTAATCTTGCCATTAATACTGCGAGTTGTTCCATTTTGAACTCGTGTCTGTTGTCGTCGAATTTGTGTGTTTTTTTTCTCCACATATACACTTTCACTGAATTGCTTTGCTGCTTCGTACGAAGAAGCTATATTTGTACCTGCTATGCTAGGTAATTCTTGTAACCGGTAACGCGAGTGTTCTGTTTATACTAGATTTCACTACTTGTTCCCGAGGTCCGCTCGATTGAAGTTAAAAAGTATATTTAACCTCCTGGCAGGATCGCCAATTAAAACACTTGTTTCTTACTTTTAAAATTAAACAATATTTATTTGGAACTATGTCCTTTATTATTGAAATACTTTTTACTAATTCTAAAAGGAGCTTAAGGCTACTATGTAGTTACAATAAGACTGTTGATAAATTCATCATACAGTCGTATTTATATACTTTTCTTATCTATCTACAAGGAGACCCAAGCGTACAATCGTCTTGCTTGATAATGAAGAAGAGATAATATTCCAACATTGTATACAAACGATATTATCTCTTTTACATATGTTATCATTGTAGCGTTGTGTGCAAGACTGTACTAGAGACTAAAGATATCATTGAATACAAATAATGTTATCTTTTTTCTCAATATGTTTTGCTATGGATACTTAACTCGCGCACACACACAAATCATTCGCTACTGAACTGAATAGGCAAGTTCCCACTTTTCACTTAATTTTCAAGGGAATTTCGCACTTGATACGAGACGAGTACTTCTCCATAACCGACCGTTTTCTAACAAAACTAACTCAGGAATTTAAATTGCACACTATTTCCAGTAAAGAGCCAGAAAAATAAAAATAAAAACAAGAATATCCAAATACGTACGTGATCCACATAGTAAGACGCTCGCTCCATCGCACTGACAGCCGGCCAGCAGCACTGTACTACTGTCACATTCGCATACAAAGAAAAAAAAAAAAACGAAATGCAAATTCCACCGAATGCGTCGTATCGCCCAAGGTAAGAACACCAACAACAACAACAACTGCGATGATGACAACGACACAAGGAACGTTTAATCCATGTGGAAAATAACTCCCAGCGCAGCAAAAGAACGCAGCAGAGTGATACAAAACAAAAAAGCAAAAAAACACTCAAATCCAATTGAAGACCATAAAATGCTATCTAGGTAAGTTATCCGACGAGCATACTAATTGTCAGACAGTAACAACAAAAACAGTCGGCGCAAATATAGCCAAGTCAAGAAAGTGTATCCAAAAACGGAAAATATTTAGGTTAAGCACAGAATCAACACAAGATCGACTTTAACGCCAAATTGGCATGCATTAAGGGTGAGCTCAATTCCGAAATATTTTTTGACAAGACCGGCGGCGGCGTACACAAACCCACAGCCACTTTTTTTCTATTGCTGGCAGCACTCACTCATATGCACGACACACTATATCAAGAGGTATCACTTTGCGTGATCCAACTTTCTCCGTTTTTTTTTTTTTTTTTTTCTGTCGAGGATTCAGATTCGGATTCAGATTTAGCAACTTAACAGGAAACCACACGTCACGTAAACAAACCGCGCCGGGGATCTCCGTGGCGGACACACACGTTTTCCGACGCGTAGGAGGCGTTTGACTCCTTTTCCTCCATGCAATCGTTTTGTTGGCAACGTTTATGCCGGCTATATCGCTATGGCGACGACAATAGCCACAAAGAAGGACGAGAAGCAGCAGACGTTCGAAAAAAAGGTCATTGACGGACCACGTCGTCGTCGTCGTAATAACGTGTCAGGTGGGGGGGGTGGAGGAGGACGCGCATTTATCGGGATTCGTGCCGAAGGTATGCGTCATCGACAAAAAGGAATTCCGCCGCAAAACCAAGTAAATATCGATACGGAAAAAAAAAATCCTTTCATCAAGTATCCGCACTGTAATCAGTATCGCGTGAGACTCTCCGTTGATTCGCGTGTCACGTTGCCGACTCTAGAGTAAACTAAAACTTGGAAAAGCTACAAGCTACGATTGAAGCCCGTTTGCTGGCTCCAAATGGGACTGAGAGAGGCCACAAGTATGAGTTCGACGCGCCGTATGTTTGAGTTTGTTATGGCGATGCGTCATTTAAAACACACTTGCACCGCACGGCCGCTGGTTCGGGTGATTCTCTTTTGCTGGTTTTTCTTTCGCCTTTTCTTCGCTGCTGATGGTCGCTTTGGTTGCTTTTTGCTTTCTGAGGAACAAGCAGAAGACAAATTTTCCAATAGTCGCGTGCCAATTGTAATAATGCACAAACAGTTCGGTGTCTGATGCCTTGGGGAATTCGGAATAAAGAAAAGCCACTCACCGACACAAGCACAGACCCACTTCATAGTGGATAATTGCTTTGTAGTGGAGCTAGCTTCACACACGCTGCGCTGCTGGCTGGCTGTTTCAAATTAAGGCTATCGAATTGCATTCTTATGGATTATAAGTGAGGTCTATGGGGTTTTCGCGGCGCACTGTGGTCCAAAATGACTTTTTTGCTTGCAAAAATCATAGCTTTTGAACGCATGAAGACATCGCTAGAATTTTATTTTTTTTTTCAAGCCTATAAAAATAGCGATTCTTAAGAAAATTGTTATACAGGGTGTTTCTTAGTCTTAGGCTGAAGTAAGATTTTCTTTGAAAAAGGAATCAAAAGAGAAAGCAATTAAAGAAAAACTTTAAAAACAGGTAAAATTTTGCAAGCCTTGTCTGCGGCTATGTAATTGTTCACAGGGTGACCCAAAATAATTTTTTTTACAACAGGTAATTGCATAAAATTAACAAACCAATTTTGTATGTTTTTAGCAAATATTTTAATAGTATTTTTTTCATTTTGTGGCGCATCAGTATATCCTATAAACTGTTTGAGTGATATATTTTATATGAAACAGTGTAGGAAAAAAGTAAACGGACGAAAAATCAAATCAAATCAAATAGAATACAAAATATGTATTAATAAAATGAAATAGAATACATAATACGTATTTTTTTACAGTTACTATATATGTTAGGTGGGTAGGTAAAGGGTGCTCTTGCGGCGGTTGCCAAAGCTTCACTTAGGTCATGGGTGCATTATGTCCAAATATAGATCTTAATTTTCAGAAAAAAATGCATTACTATCATGGTTAGCATTTTCAACATTTAATAGACCTATTAGTTCTGGGGACTAACTTCTTTTCAGCTCTTTTTGGCATCTAACGCGACTTAAAGATTAAACAAGTGGATCTGTTGATATAGCTAGCATATTGAATAGATATTCATTTTGTCAATATTGATTTACAATAATTTAAGTTATTCAAAAAAACTTAGTTACAGCATACCTCAAAAACCATTTTGGTTAAGAAGGAATTTACTCAAAAAGAGTCGTTAAAGTGGGCGGTCTACATGTTACAAAAACCAATTGGCATTTATATAGAAAGGGGCAAGGAAATGGGAAATTTTTTCTAGCGATCAAAATAATAACAAAACTATATTTAATTGATATAAGAAGAACATTTCACGCGACTTTTTTTTAAACAAATTATAATTTTTCCAAACATTTCAAATAGTTGCAGGTACGCGGGAACATGCGAGGATTTTTTTTTTTTTTTTTTGTAGTTCTACTCAAATCAAGAAAAGTGCTAAAAAATGTGTTTTTTTGTTTTATTTATTAAAAATATTAGGTAATTTTTTTTTATTAAAATTGTAATTAAACTAGACTAAATCAAATTCAAAAAAATAAATAGGCTCGTTTTTTCTGTTTTTACTGTAGACCCAAATTGAACAACTTTAGAAAGCTCTACAAGTCAAACCTGTTAGCAGAAAATTGTGTTTGCTGCTTTGAAGCTCCGTTTATATTTCCATATTAGAAATATAAAATAAAACATCGAATTTAGTATTTTTGCCACGAGATTTGCCATTTTGGACCACAGTGCGGCGGGGCCAGGGGCCAGTGTGAACAATTGAACATGTTTAGATAAATTGTATCTTGAAGATATTGTGAATGGAGGAAAGTGTCTGCGGCCGGGGAGATTATTGGTGATTCCTTTGTGTTGTCACATCTAACAATCGGCGGTGAATTGACCAGGGAGGGCATACAGCATACACCATTCGTTTATTTGTGGCAGAGAATGGCAGCGAGAATTCAAATGAGGGGAAATGTTTTTTAATTGCTGTGCGATGGTAGCTGATGAAAAAGCGTCTCGAAACGATCTGTGACGTACGAGTAGTTTGCAGAAGAGAAGAATGGCATATCCTGCGTTTAGATAGAGCAGATGCGGTTTCGATTCGTATTTCGGTGGCAACTCATGACACGGATTTTTTATTTATGGATGCACTTCACAGTTGTATAGAGTTTGAAGTATTTCCATTCCAGATGATAAGCATGTAGTGCGAGTTGGCAGGAGAATATGCCTCGAGGATGTAATTTTCACCAGGTGGGCAGATAATCATATCACAGTTACCCAATCAGACCTCAGAACTTTTTTGATATTTTTAAGTGTCTCCACTGAGTTGGAGATAAGCTGTTCCTCATGTACACAGATAGTGCAACTTAAGCCAAATCTCTGCTGGTATGGTCTAAGCACACAATATTCACCTACAAGTCCTCAAGACATAGCTCACAGGCATCATCCGCTAAAAGTCCGATATTTTTAAATTGAAACCTGAAGAAACCATGTGACTATTCATCCCTTCATATCTAGAACTTCTCACGGGAAGACATTTTTATAGGCAAATAGCAGGCCATACGGATTAACAAGAAACAGCTCCTGGTCGACATTGAGGCGTGCTGTAATATGTGCACCCAGAGCGTTTGCCCAACCTTACACTCTCAATGGTTTTAAATTTTTGTCACCTTTACCCATCTTTTCCAGTGTCCAGCTGTTGGGCAATTTTCGATCAGCCTTTAAATGGACATTTAATAACCACGTTCGTTATAAATAGCACAGGAAATCTTTCCAAACCTAGATGCTTCTTCGCTTCGTTTAGAAAATATATCCCGGATGTACGTACCATCCTCGGGTTCTCTAAATTGGATTCGATGTTATCTGCCTTCCATAAAACAACTTAACCACCGACGGGTACGGGTCTTATAAGCTTTTAGGACCTATGCTTGATAGCTTCTTTAACGAGAGACTATTGCATGCAGGGATCTCGGTTCAAAATGGGTCCTTTTTTTGCTCTCTGCAGAGACGGATATACGAGAAGTACTTCGAGATTGGTTTTAGTTGCCAATGTAATGAAATTTGTACCATCGCACACGAATTACTTTTTTCAGACTTTTAATTTTCTACTTTAAACTGGAGCTAAAACTTCCTTTTGCACACGCAAAGCGACCTGAGACTCACTGTCGAGGTGAAATTGTAGTCAGCGCACACACTACTTTTGAATTATTTTGTTGCGCACATAATTTGCATAAACGCACACTTGTTTGCGCACACGAAGGTATATGCAGCTTTAAAGATCTTATAATCATGTTAATGCGTAAACTTTTAAATACTGATAAGCGCAGGTAATTGATTTCATTTCAGTGGGGCTATAGGGGGTTCCTAATGGCCTAAATCTGTTTAACCTTCAAGTTACATTTTCTTAAGTTGATATATTAGTAGTCAATAGCCCGTTAAATAACCTGTAAAGACCTGCGCTAAGGTCGAGTTACCTTTTGGCTTTGCAATCTGGGCTTATGGAGTTAAAGCCTGGCCTCTGGAGCTCGGACTCGGTACAGTATATTGTATATGAATGTTATTATCATTCCATTTTCTAGTGTATGTACTACAAAAAGGAGCTCAGGACCGTTGAGTAGATGTGACGCCCCTTTTAGCCAGTGCTACGTTCCCTTAAAGTCCTTCTAACCTGGTATCCCGGCAACAGTGCGATTGTACTATGTGTTTAGCCATATCTTTAAGAGGATGGAAACCTCCTCAATCAGCTTTAAAAATCGAAGGGCCTTAGGAGCTGCTCGACTGTCTGAAAGTGCCATTGGTAAGAACTGTCAAAAGTATAATCTCTATAGCGTTGGGTGACTTTTCCACTGAAATAGCTCTTTAAAAAAAAGGTCCGTAGGCTCTAAGAGCGGTAGCATCATTTTCCATCGTCAAATCGTGGGTGTACTAAATTTTGTGACCCTAGCCTAATGGTAGTTCGTTGCAACTCAAAATTTGATGTATGCGGTCTTAAATTTTCTGGAAAAGCCAATTTTTGTAAGCACTGCGTCTAAAACCTGACCACAGATTTAGAGATGTCCTACAAAGTCGCATACTTTCAAGTTTGATACATTAGCGGTTCCTACGACCAGGGACAAGTTTATTTCTTTACATATATAATGCAGAGGCTTAAAGCCTGCACTTGATGCTATGACTGATGTTGGTTGCAGCTTGTAATTAGTTTTGTGCCAAACTTTGTCCAGTTTTTGGCCACACTGATGTCATTGTATATGCGATCATGATCACAGCTGTTGTATGACCAATAGATCATTTTCGACTTTAAGCTCCATAAAAGTGCTGGCTCATGTCTTGTCGTGGTCTTGGTCAAGGAGTTTTATCTAGGTTTTTCACCTTTTCTGCTCGATATGACTACATTGTTCAGCTTTCTTCTTATAGCTTCTCTGTATCAAAAACAGTGTCATGAACGTTTTTGATGGACTAATGCGCAACCCGAGTCCCCCTAGCAACGACTTCTGCAAACACCAGCAGAGGAGACCATCACAGCCAAAGCAAATAGCAAAATGAAGCCCATGACGAATTCCTATGCTTCATCCCCACTTTCCCTGCATATCTTTCTGTTTGTAAATAAAATTCCTTTCGTTCTCATTCGAAAAAAGCAACATAAATTCCCGGCAAAAGGAAGTGCCCTCATTTTCAAATGATGCACCCAACCATATATATATATAATCGCGTACATTTGCCGTGGCTTTATATCCCATCGAAATCAAAACAAATCAACTTTTCCTGGAAGCGCACTCGTACAGACGTAAATTAGGTTAATTTTTAAACAACATGCTGCCAGCGTCAAAAGATACATAAACTTAATTTCCAACACCACTGGGGGAAAGAAAAACTTAAAATGTAAGTTTGTTGGAGCAAAAAATACAAAACAAAAGAAGAAAACTACACTTTCGAGAGAGGGAGAGGAAGATGTTGCTTCTTGCTTGTTTTAAGGTCCGTGCGGATCTCCCACGCGATAACCTCGTTCAACATGGGGTATAATTATTCATTTGCATTTACACCTTTATCTTTGGGAGATGTCTTTTCATAGATTGTTGTCGCTTTATTGCTGTCAGAGAGGAAAGATATTTTCTCTTTGAATCCAGTTGGGAAGCATATAATATGACATACAAGGGCGGCAGCAGTAAAATTGTGCAGGGCACTGGTGGTGTGGGCAACATGTTTGGCCTTAATTTGGAGTCGGTGCCACCTGGTTGCTGGTAATTGGGTTGTGCAATTGGTATCAGCCATATATGGGCGGGACCTTTTGTGGTTTGACTAAGTGAAAGTTGTGCCAAAGACTTATTTCGTTCGAATCAGGAACGGAAACGTTTTTAACCGGAAGGTGCGTGGACGGTTGCCTTTGGTGGTGGGAAAATTGCAGTCATTCCTGCAAAAGTGCACTGTGAAACAATTCTCTCACCAAGAGGGTGTCAAGTTGTATGATATTGTTAGATATATCCCAATTTTGGCAACAAGAACCAATCGTGCATTGGGTCTAAAATATAAACAATCAGGCCCATTCGGATGATCCACCAACTCAACTGATATTCAAAGGTTGCAGCTCTTCTAGAATCTTTGAACGAGTATCAAATCCGAAGCAGTATCTCAAGAACGTTATCGAGGGAACTAGAGAGGTCCTTCTCCAAGAGGGCGGTGCTTAATCAAGACGAGTATTATTTAAGCGCATGTCGTCCATAGACTGTATATATAACAAATTAAGAACGTCGTTTCCTAACACACTGTTCGAACTCATTTCTTAGCGTAGGTAGAAACACACACTGATTTGCGCACACAAAAATAATAAAATATAAGATGAGTTCGCAACACTGCAACCTTGGTTTTGTATTAAAATTTGTGTATCGCGCACGATTTACTTATTTTTTCTCTAAGTTTTTTTAGATTTAAGCTGGAGTTCAGAAACGCACATCCCTTTTGCGCACCCCAAGCGACCTAAGACTCATTTTCGAATCGTTTTTGCCAAAGCGCACACTGCTTTCATGTTATTCCTTTCCGCACACTTTTTTGGGCAAACAAAGCTAGCAAACATACAAGTCAAGTTATTCTAGTTCGATTTTGAGTGTGTATGCAATATAATTTTTATTATCGCACATGATTTACTTATATCGCAAAATAATATGTGCGTTTTCAAATTTTAAGCTCGAGCTCAAAAAAACACATTCATTTGCGCATGTCCATAGGTAAAGTTTTTTTTATAGCGCACACTCTTGTAGGTAATTTATTTCCGCACAAATTTGCATAAACGCACACTCATTTGCGCACACGAAAGTACAAATGAGTGTGCGCATTTATGAACCATGTCCATGTTAATGCGTAAACGTCTCTGAAAGGCTCAAAATCATGTCTGTGCGTTACCGTTTCAAAGCTGATTAGCGCATGTCAGTGATTGATTTCATTTCAGTGGTGCTGGAGCTTAAAAGGAGGCTACTTCCTGATTTTCAGGATTCCATTTTGACAACCGCCTCGATCATCGCTCTCAGGCAACACAACATGATCTTCACTACAACTAAATTTAAGCCCGCAGCCTATCCCTCTTCGCATCAATCAATATATTGTTTGCAATTTTTTCACACTTTTCCTTTTTCAATCTGAGTCCAAGCGTAAGCACAAAATTAAAAGTCAACAACCCAACTTTTGCACCGCACACAAAGCCAGTCCAGTATAAGTCATACCCTCCAATAGTGCATAGAGCGGCAATATCGAATGCGGCGCGTTCCAATTGCTCATTCAAGCGCCTTTTTGAATTTAATTCCAATGTGATAGAGAGACAATTAAAATCCACTTTTATGGTTTAAAGGTTTCTTTTCACTTTTCCTCGACTTTACGCGCTTGTTCTCCATTATATAGCCACTTACCATTTTGCCATTTTGTGCTCCGCGTCACCGTTGGTTTTCTATTGAAACATTTTCTTTTGTACATTTTCACACCATTTGTCAGCGGAGGACAGATGCGACACTAAAAAGCGGTTTCTCCTTGCGGGCTGTATACAGTTGGTTGTATTCATAAAAATCCTATTATACGCAGCACGCAATGCAAATACAAGTATTTCAGTATAACTTAATCAAGTTGGTGTTTGGTAGGCTGGCTTCGTATTATTTTTTTTTTTTTTTATATATATATGCGTTCCGTTTTGTGGTAATGAAAATGAAAACTCAAGGGAACGCTGTACGGCTTTGGGGCCAGTCTATAGTACAGCGGTGCGATCTTGCTGCCTTGTATGTGAATTTATTAGGTTTTTAGTATTTTTTTTTTTTTTTTTTCGTACAACGCATGTACGTAATAGAGTTGTAAATAGCCGCACACGCAATCGTAACATTAATCTACGTTGTGTATAGTTCATTGCAACAAATTGAATTAATGACATCTGGAGTATAACATCTTCGGGATGGTGCTCTGAACATGCAACTATGAGATAAGTCAGTTTTCTAGTATCTTTGTTACATTTTCGATTAGATGGATGAGAAAGTAGGTACAAGTCCCGCTAACGGCTGAGGTTGATTTGTTGTTTTTTTTAAGTTCTCCATATTGTGCAACAAATTTAAAATCACATCCATAAATTGCCTTGGAAATTTGTTAAAATTAAAATAATAGTACTTTGTGAGAACTTTTATTGATTATTCAACGCGCGACTTTTTAGTCGTGATCCTTGATAAATTATAAGCGTAAAGAAAGTTTGAAAAAAAATGACAGTTTCTTACCAACTTATCTAACTCTGCAGAGGAGACATTTTGAATTCATTTAATAGAATCCAATTTGCCACACCTAATTTTAGAGTTTTGTGAAACGTTTGCCAAAGTCCACGCGGGAGAGCTTAATGCAAGTACTTAGTGGAAGCAAATGCGAATTCACAAAGGAAAAATAGAAATGTGTATAACCCCAAGTTGTGTTTTCTGTGGCCGGATTCTTTTCAAAAGTAAAAATAAAAATAAGATAAGAGAATTGTATTCATTCATTTAAAAAAAAAGTTCGTAACGCAATTCAATCCAAAGTTTTCTATTTCTATTTTTATTTTTTTATTTTTTTTTTAAATTCATATCGCTACAACCTTACAACTAACATTTAATTTAATCAACTGTTTCAGTAGTCTAGTGTTTGTGTAAGAGCTAGCTTTATCAGTTCACTCCCCAGGTAAAGCGTTCCCATATAAGTATTCACTTCAAGAATTAAGTTGAAAGAATTGAAAAAAATGTTTATATCTCGGCAACATCGCCACCTATCGGGTCCAAAACTGTCCTATCTTTCAAGTTGCAAGCAGCCATATGCACCCACAATTTTATTGAAATCGGTTGAGTGATTTAGGATTATACGTTTATTACGCGGCGGCGTAGTGATGGTGACAGGCTAATTTCCGCCGTCTAGCCGGAATTTACGTCTCATTCGCGTCGATTTTACTTGAAAAACCGAAAATGAAACTAGAATGAGAATCAGACTCGTGTCTAAATTCGTGTTTTTCTTTTTCTATCGTTCAAAAACATTATACCAGGTACTTTGCATGGTTAATTCGTATGGAACTTACAGGGCCCCTTTTTGTGGGGGTCATTATATGAAATTCTCGGACAAAATATAAGTGATTTTCGTGCGATGTAGTGTAGTTTGATTGAAGACTCTCATACAAAACTAGGCACCATAATGAATCTATCGCAATCATTTGTTACAATGTAAGTTCAACTCGATGGCTACTGCCCCCTTTAAAGGGGGGTAACTCTCAAAGATTATAAATATACAGGTTGGAAAATGGGTCCTTTTCGAATTCGCAACCAAATTTGAGGCGATTTCATCACCTTATATATAAATAGGCGAAGGAAAATAGTTAGGAACCACTTTCACCACCTTAACCACAATATATTCACTTGATTTTTATTATAGGTATTGTGTGGAAGCCAGGTTACTCTTATGGTAGAATTTCTACCACTGGCGAACTCTAGTCAAGATAAGTATTAGATAAGTTACGCCTGAATCAATCTACTAAGACCGACACTTTCCCTTGTGTTTGTTTTCCCACTTAAACAGCTCAGCTCGGGCCAAACAATGTCAAATGCAAAAGACTGTGAAACTGCGCATTGCCTACCACAGCTAATCCATGGAAAATACCCCTCAAAAGCCCCATTGAAATGAGGTTAACCCCAATCTAAAAAGGCTACAGTTGCTGACTGAAAAACGAAAGAAGAAAAGAAAAATTGAATTATATTCCTTCCCACTACCTATACCTTCAGTATTACCTACTCTTTTGTAGACGAAGGTGTCACTTCCATAGGCTAAGTCGTTAAATTTCGATCGAACATATTGATTTAATCTCATAAAGGTGTATATATGGGAATGGTAGGCATATACCACCGCCAAATACCGCTAGACTAACTAAATGGCGGAATTTTCAACTCTTATGAGGTTTCCCCCATACAGAGTGAAAAAATAAAAACGAAGCAAAACACAAACAAAACCAAGCTGCTGCATTGATCCGTAAACAACCGAAGCCCTACTACAGCTGAGCAACAATAATTAGCGACTGCAGTGCTGAGTTGGATTTAAAGGTGGAAAATTATAAACAAACATATTTTTTTTATTCGTTTGCTGTTTGCTTGGACTCGCACTTACTTAATTATTTTGTTCAGGCAGTACATATGAGTATGAGTACGAGTACTTGCAGTACAGGGGGCTTAACTAAAATCGATGAATGCACTTTGGCTCATTCACAAATTCAACATACCGTGTAATATTTATTTGCTGGCAAGGGGTTCGTTTGTATATAGTACACATACCTGAAAGTAGACAGAAAAATGTTTGAGTTAGATATTTTGTTGTTTGGTAATTGGTACAGCTATTTAGTATTTGAAAAACAAAATGTTACGTGTGAGGCAATAAAAAGCTAGGTGTTAGGTGCACTTTAGATGTTCTATACAAAGAGATGGTTTCAACCGTCGGGTAAAAAATATAACGAGGAATTTTAAAATCGTTTTCCAATTTGACGTTATAATGCCCTACAAAATTTTACCAGGGAATATAAGACTGGCATTATTATTTCGTGGAAATTACGTGCGGAGGGAGAAATAAATTTAGAAAATAAAATTCAGCAGGTTTTCCTTAGCAAAAATTCGTGGTTGAAATTTTGTAAAAAAAGAAAATAAATTAAAAAAAATCGCTTTCCAATTAAAACAAAACCAAAGAAATCATGGAAAACGAAAGAAATCATGGAAAACGAAAGAATTCATGAGAAAACGAAAGAAATGCTACGAAAACGAATGAAAATATGCAAAAATGAAAGATATCGTGCGAAAATTAAAGCTATCATGCGAAAACGAAAGAAACCCTGCGAAAACGAAAGTAATCATGACAAAAACAAAGAAATCATGAGAAAACGAAAGAAATAAATCGAAAACGAAAATTTACACAAATATTTAATGCTGCGTGGACTTAATTGCATCGGTACTTTGCGGGGCATTGTCCTTGTTTCAGGGACTTCTTGACGCCTGAATGTACTTTTCCGCACACCTGACTTTGTGGCTAATTTTTAAATAATATAATTTTCTGTATTTATTCTCTGCTCCTTTTTTGGTCTCATGGTGATTCAATTGTAATCCCATTAAGAAATAAAGTATCAACCAGACCGTCAATTGAACAAAAAATATGCGATTATGTATTATGCGTTTCCGCTGCAGGAAATTCTCTTTCTTTTGACACCTTATTTGTTAAGATACGTTGTAAAACTAATCAAAGACAATAAAAGACGTCAATAAAAGAAGTCTTCATTACATTCATTTCGCACGAAACGAAAACGTCTTTCGTATTTAGTTATGTAAATGAAACAAAGCGTTAAGAAAGTAGCTTTCGTTTTTTTTTTACTTTCGGGTAAACTAAAATTCCTTCCGCGAGACCGCTTGAAAGAATTCATCGTACCGAACCCTACCTGAACACTTGCAGAGCCCGGGTAGGTATTTTTTAAAGTGCGAACGTTTTCGTGTGCACGAATGATTTTTGTTTTATTATATTAAAGAAGCAAAACGAATGAACGTTTTCGACTTATAGAATGCCGACCCTGATTACAAATTTAAAAAATCCATTAGAAAATTTTAGCCAGCATCAGAGGTAAACAAATTGACAGCTCTAATTTTACAGAAAATATTATGTGGACTTAATTGAACATTGGGGCGTGGCACCTTTAATACAAGAAACGCATCAAGTCGCTTTATGGAAACTTATGAAACTCTAGGGGCGACATTTTCTACGTAAAATGTAAATTCAGAAAATTAGTCTGGGATTTTTATACAACAGGGTTTGCCCTAGTCTAACATCCCCTTTATTCAAAAAGTCTTAAAGGCCGCCAGAAGGTGATCACCAAATCAATAAATGACAGCCCGATAGCCAGGGGATGCAAAAAGTCTACCGGATTTATAGTGCCACATAATAAACAACACCGGACGATTATCACAAGATTGTTGGCATAAAATTTGAGGATCTGACTCAACAATTGTAGCTTGTCAATCTAAATACCTAGCTCTTAGTTATGCTGCATTTACATAACCTTTCGGCGTCAATGTCCAGCTTAGTATAATTAAAAATCTCCCAAAAACAGTTGAAAGTAGTTATCCCCACAGTCCAACATAACTCAACACAACAACTGGGATAACACAAAGTGAGCATTCATAATCACAAAACAGTTAATTAATTTTTTTTTTTTTTTTTTTAATTTTTCCAGTCCCCTGGGAGATGATAAAATCGTAAAAGCTGCAGTTCCAGCTCTCATCGCTCCCAAATACCAGTCGCGCATATCTCACAACTGCGCGGCCTTCCTCGTATATTTAATTGTACATCTGAGTCGAGTACGATGTCTGCAACGGATGGGTGTTGCATGTTACGTGTGCGCAACAACATCAAAAGGAAACACACAAAAAAATCATCAACTATACTAATCTCACGATGGCTATGGTGATGTAAAATTTAATTAGCCCCAAAGAAAAGAAAGTAATTATGTCTGGGGTTCATTCCATACTCTATGGTATATCGGTGGGTCGCACACGTTGGGCGGGCGTTCATCTTCTCCTTGCTGCTGCACGGATGGACAAAGCGCATTTTCCCATTTCAATTAGCCCAGATGCAAGTTGCAACACTGCTGATATTTTGAAAGAATCCAATTCCAGAATTTGCATCAGAGGTGTATGCATACGTGGGTGTGTGTGTGCGATGTGAATTCTTCAGCTATATACGATGACATGGCGTGTGGAGTAGATTGCTCTCACAAATGCGCGGACGAAATCCATTGGTAAGAGAATTTGGCAATTCTCTGTATGATTCCATTTCAAAGACGAAAACATTCCCAGATGAACATCAGGAAGTGGAGCGAATGCGACTGTGACTTTATTACGATGCCTTGAGATGACACAATATCGTATGTGGCTGTGTGTGTGTGTGTGCGCGCGAAATTTCGTAAAGTGTCGACCCAGTTTTGATGGCTTTTTGTTTAATTAAATCATTTCGTAAGCCCTCTGCCTTGGCGGTGGGAATAACTATAACTTTTCAGTTGAAAATTGTTTTCAGCTCAGCTGAGCATACGTGATTTTAATTAAATGAGACGCACACACTGACATACTACTGTATTGTATAATATGCGTCCTCAAATTGTGTTTTCTTGTGCATTTGTCAACTACTGCGTATGGTAAATAATAAGTGGGCGGGCTGTAGAATTTATTTAACTGAAATTGTCTAATTTTACGTTCTATTATAATCATGAATGAGGGTGCTTTCGGTATTATTATGTTGAGAACAAAAAGACACCCACGCGACGTATGAATTGTGGCGACAAACATGTGCGCTGTGTGTTAAATGAAGCATTACTTGGTTGCGAGTTGAGAGTTTATTGCTGGTACAAGTGGTGCTCTCAGTCAATCATTGTTATCAGTGTTAATGGAAGTCTTGATATTGGAAACTGAACAATAACGCACATGTGCGCTTTACAATCGAATCATAGTTCAACTATTTCAGCTATAGAATTACTTTAGTCCATGGAATTTGTACAAGTTGTGAACCTTTTAAATAGGAAAACCGATTTGTTTGTAAATTTAACGTAAGCGCACACCATTGGGCCCTTTGCGCAAACCTCTCATATCGTAGTGTGGTCTTCATCAAACCAATAGATTCGTGCATGTGCCTCTGAATCACATATATGGTGAAAATACTCAACTCATGAAGAACAACGTTTCCGCACATGTTTTTTTTTTTTTTAGTAAAATGTGCGCAACACAAAAGAAGACACTTACTAACGTCCAATTTTGAAGTGGTAACATCATATGAAAAAGTTGAAGTTTAATCGAAAATGTAATGCTTAGTTGATGTGCGCTAACGTCCAATTGATGTGCGTTAACGTACACCTGATGTGCGCAAGCATGTATTTGTGTAGCTAGCGAACCACTTGTCTATTGATGATAGGAACGACTAATGATTCTCATGATTTGCATTCGGAGAGCGAGATGTGCGTCTAAAGGCAAAAATAATATATATCGAAAAGCAGGCAAGGGGTCAAAGATATAAAATATAAGTATTCGTAACTCACTTGTGCGGGAAATAAAATGGAGAGTTAGCGAAACGTCCACCTGGCGATTAAAATAAACGTGTACAAAGACGGAATTCACCAGGCGCACTACTTAATGGTGCCGAAGTAGAAAGTCACATTCTCACTCAAAGCAGACGTTCAAAATAGACCGCAGCTTCTGGTAGCAACGTAATATCGCCGTGATTTCTGTAGACTGTTTCAGACTTTACATCTGACTTCTGGCAACCATTCTCTTACCAACTATGTAATTTAATTATTACCAATTAATTTAAGGGACCCACATTATATGCAGTTTCGTAATATTTTTCGGTTTTGCTGGGAGTATGAAACGGGGAAATTTGTTTCTACGTTCAACTGAACATAATTAGACGCCGCCTGGCAGACTCCAATCCTTGCAACCAGCGTTAGATTTTCGTTTACCGTTTCCTATACCGAGATACACCTTCTCATCATTAAGGATTCTTAAAATTCAAACGCCTCCCAGTCACAGTTTTAACGATCGGTGCTAAATAGCTGAAAATACCTAATCCAGCGATATCCCCGCATCATTTATCTCGATGATCTCAAGTCGCGATCAGACTGCACCTTCGTGACTGTACGGTCTTCGAACCCAAAGTCATATATCAAATCACAACTCTGCTTTATTACTTTATGTACCACGAACGATAAAAGCCTCCCATTTCTCTCTCCTTTGCATCGAATCAAACATAAAAATATTGCCATCGTCATGATCCTTCACTGATCACTCACATGCGCACACAACCACCTGTTGGCAACCGATCCATCCCATAAGTATACCAAACCATTCCAACAGTAGGTGTCCAACGCTTGAATATGTTTATTCACGAGGATGCATCCAGCAATTAATCCGCACTCTCAAGCAGCCATCATCTGGCGGAACAATAAAACCAACAAAAACTACCCAAATCGACTGCGAACCGGTGAAAATAAGTTAACATCAAGTTTTCCTGGTTTTGTTTATGTACAAGCCATAACGAGTTTCCGAGCATTAGCCGGTGTATAACAGTTGTGCGAGAGTCGGCTTAAAATCACAAAATCACGAACAATGTGGAGCTGTCCGTTAACAGGGAGGGGGAATTTGTCCATGTTCACGTTTCTTTTTCCGCCGTCCGTCGATCCGTCGTCGTCGCTGTTGATCCACGGCAGCTTTCAAGGCAACTGACCGCTAGGAGACGGTGTGTGGTGCCTGACCAGCTGCTGCTGAAATTGCTCTACCTAGAGGAGTCAGAGTCATTACTGTGGTTGGTGTTGTTGTCTCTTCGCACAGTTGAGATCACCGATCGCAGAGCACTTCACCAGTGAAAGTGAAAATTGCCTTTGCCACTCGGAGGTGGATGCCGTTTGCGTGCGGGATCAGTGGATTTCCTTTTCTTTTCTTTTTTTTAAGTTCGGATTTTCCGCCAAGCCGAAGATAAATAATTAAAGTTTTGCACGGCCTTTGACACTTCGCGCACGTTGACCGATCTACACGATCGTTTCGTCGATCATTTGCACACCAATCCAACCGACATGGTGCTGGCGTGCGCGGTTAACTCGGTTGGCTACAGCGGGGCGTGCCACGGCTGTCGCTTCAGATAGTCACCGCGCAGTTGGCCCGCTGTTTTATAGCTCCTTGCTTATTTGAGTTATTAGCGCCCATTAAGTTGTTATAGATATCTGCGCGAAGAGTGCTGTGTGCTTTATAAATTATTTTTTACTTTTTTCCATCCGAGGAGTGATTACACTCCTTTGTGGACCCATTCTCTTTGGGGTTCAGTCGCTGTGCTGTCAGTAATTACTGTCAATTGAAAATAGATTTCGTCGAATTAAATTTTATGCAGTGCCATAAAATTGGCGCAGAGTAGTACACGATTTCCGATGATGGTCTTGGATTTTCTCTGCGGGTGATTTCTTCGTTTACTGTAAAAAGAAAGTGGTATGCTGTTCAGGACACCGTCGCAAAATAAATAGGTGGACATTTGAATGTTAAATTATCTCTGACGTATCACAGATCGGTGTTGGTTGATACGAGGATTTGCTGATTTTTATTGAATTATGCATTTGGGTGGAAGTGAGCTATGGCTGCGTGATGGCATTCAATTTGTTGGGAGTTTGGATTTCAGTCCAGCCTTGGGGTGGGTTTCAAGTTTAACGTTATTGTTATTGACAGTTGCTCGAGGACTTTGTTGCGCTGCGAGGTGATAAGATCTTTGCAAATAAATACAGTCGTCGATAGTTGAGTTTGGAAGAGATTAATGCTAGTTTGTAGATTGAGCGCAGTTCGCTAATAGGTTGTTGCTGATAGTGACACCACAAGATTTAGGACAATTACTGTCGAAATGGTAGGAAAAAGTTAGGATTTGAAGGAGCGGCATCCAGTTTAGTGTGATCGAACAAGTGTGCGCTTGGAAATCAGAACAGATTCCCTTGGTGATATTTATGAGCCAGTTTCCAATCCTTTTTGGCAAACACATAACATTGGACAAATATAAGCCAGGTATCACGAAGCGCACACATGTGTGCGATTAGAAATGGACACTCAGCAATTTTTTAAAGACAATTTTCAGTGAATAAATATTTGGTTTGAAAGCGCACATATATATGTGCGATAAGCATGCGACAGATTTTTTCATTTCATTTTTTAATAAGTTTGAATAGGACAAACTGAACAAAGCAATCATCCTGTTTTCGTTCTTTATTCGCACTACTGACAACATGATAAACAAAACGTTCCTAGAGGTCGTGTGGTGACTAGAGGGGCTTACCGTCAGGGCACAACTTCAAATCATGATACTAAGGCTGGCATCACATCCTAATAGAAAAGGCAGATACTAACGCACATTCAAAGGCAGCTCTATTCGTTCGCTTGTTGTTTTTTTTTTTTTTTTTTTTTTTTTGAATTTTTCAACAAATGGCTATTTTTCATCCTTTAGCAGCGACCCTATCAATAAACCATCGCGTGGAAGAGTGGCACAAGAACAGTGGGAACACAAGAATTACATTTGTAAGACAAGATGTATAGAATAGAATTGGAAGAGCGAAAGTAAGCTTGCCGGCAATTAAGTCTGTAAGAATATTTTTCACCTTTCAGGCGTGCAGATATTTGCGCACTTTCATATCTTGCCCATTTGGTGTGCGCAAACAAATGTCTTTTAACATTAGGAGAGTATGCTAGATCGGAATATGAAAAGTAGTTATAAATCACTATTACGCTATCTAATTAGTTATAAAGATAGTCCCATAAGGCGCACATGTATGTGCGAAATCAAATCAGCATTAAAGTAGCACCTTTTATACAGTGGATTTGCTTGCGAATGACGAAAGCGTCCTTTCGCGTGAAAATGTATGATTTTGGTTACGCACATAAGTATGTGCGATAAGAATTGAGGCTTCAACGGGTGAGAGCAGTTATAAACGGAATACAGAACCCTGCGGCGGAAATGGAAAATTTTATAAGCTGTCGTAAGAGAAGAACATCGGGAGTTTTCACTATTAACTAGCGCACATGAGGCTGTGCGTTGCTGTATATAGTCATCAGATTCTGTGCGCTTAGGTACGACGAAGGGCACATATTCACAACGTGTGCGGAAAATAGTGCTGCTGCTAAATGAAGAACGTTTTTGAGACAATATAGAGGACCGAGTGTTTGACACTACATGTATGGGGTTCAATATGCCTGGTAATCCCACATATACAAACAGTATCACTGCATGGGTTATATCGATCGATTTGGCAACAATTTTCCACCACAGGTTACGCGACATAACCAGAGGTTCCCATTTTTTTTTTTTCGGAACCCTAAATGAAAAAAAAAAAAAATAGTTTAGCTTCTCACAGCCATTCGTTTTGTGTGAGTTTTTCAATTTTTGGAACGAATGGAAGGAATCTACAATTTTATGCCGACTCCAAACGGCTAATTGAGAAGCTCCTTCAAGACTGTTATACTCTCGGATGTTTGTCAGACGTTCGTGAGAGGTCGCGTAGTGAAAAAAAACCTAAGTTGGAATTTGGGTTTTTGCGGGATTCGAACCTGGGACCCTCGCTTAGTAGTCCAACACACTAACCACTAAGCCACTACGTCTACGAACAATAAATGAACAAACTTCTTTTTGGCGGACCCCTCAGGGTTCCGCGGAACACCATTTGGGAAACGCGGGCCTAAACGATCAGATGGTATTGAATTTTGCTTAGAGTATGATAGGTTTACCTGACCGAATCATCTACTACTTTATCGTCGAATAACTTAATTCGAGGCTGGATTGCCGACTGATTTTTAAAGAAATTCTGCCATCCTTAGCGTCTTAAAATAGACGTGGGTTGGCTTTCTGTGACGAAATTCAGGTGCGGTGCTTTTAAAAACACTTCTATCGATTCATTTAGTTTAAGAATGTCCCTTGTGTGTACAATATCACTTCCTCCCAACAATCAGCAGATACCTCTCACAAGTAACATATATTATATTGATCAGAGACAAAACAACAAACCACTGAGAAGCATTTTTATTGAAACCTAAACAACAGCACGTCAGTCTGTCTGTCTCTACAATGTCAGGGAAACTACACGAAATCCATTATCTCTGGATTCTATGAATTTCCACATAAACCGACATCGACTGCAACTCATCCAGACATAACTGCATTTAATTACGCAAATGAACAACTCCATCTGACTTTGTGTTCCTCTAGCTCACTTACAAAGCCCTAGTGCACTTTATCTTAGATACAAAAATATTTACTCTGCATCTCTGTACACAATTTCCCCGTCCATCTAAAATTACTTCGAGGAAAAGACCCCGACATCTAACTTGAATATAGCTTTTCTTATCTATCCCCTATATAGTCGACTACAATTGCAAATTCTATTTTTAAACAGACACAATCCGGTAGCAAACAAAAGACACACAAGAGTTCAGATTCCGATTCAGATTCAGATGCATTCGAGCCATTCACTTTCAATCGATCGATGCTGTCGTTTTGGGATTTATATATACATTTATATGGCGTACACGAAGTGGCTTCTGTTGGCAAGCACAGCCCAACGACAGCATTCAGGGAAAATAAACAAAACTCCAAATTAAATGAGATTCTTTGTCTTTCCATGGTAGGTCTATTGACTTAGCCATTGCAATGCATCTCGATTTTGTTTACTCGCCTTCGTCTCCTCGTTCCTGTTCCTGTACGGAGTAAGTGTGTCTTGTCCATCTGTCTGTCTGGTAGTCTACAACTGGTTGGCAATTCCCTGCCACCCTATACGACCACTATAATTGCATAGTATCTATATATCTGAACGAGGAATCTTACATAATTTGCTGTAATAATATTTATCTTCGTTTTTGTTAAATAAAAAAAAAACAGAAACTTTGTAAAGAAGTTGCATCCGTTTTTCGCAGTCCCATCAGAGCCAGCCGTCAGCCGTTCTCAGTTGTGTATCCTATGTTGGACTGGGGTGGCATGCATCAATGGTTATAAGACCCTTTGGGAGGCGATACAATATACAACTACTGTATGATACGTATATAGCCGGTGGAAAAAATCCACTCCAAGGGAAATGGAGAAAAGTTTACAACTGGGTTTAGTTCATTTTCATTCCTGCATCGGATGCAATTATTCGGGATTATACATCTAGCCACTTAAAGAAGTACTCCCGAGTTTAAGTGTCTTTGTAAATTCAAACGATATTGAGGAAGCTTCATTAGGCTTTATCAATTGGAATTTCTATGAGCCATGACCGGCTCGTCTGCAAGGAATTATATCCAATGAGTCAATTACGATAAAGTGGTAGATATCAATGAAATTGGCCAGTTGTATCAAATTAAATCCCAGATGACTGTCATTAGAAGTAAATGTTGACGATATTCTGGAGCCATTTCGTTCAAAAAATTGACTTGAATCGCCCACGAAATCGACAATGTCGTCCCTAACCCTATTGTCAAATGTGTCGCTTTTTAAAAACTTGGACCCAATTTCAATGGACCTATTAGAATTTATTCAAAGAATGTACCTTGCCTGATTTGCATCAAATTATGAGAGATCAATAATCTGATTATATGGCAGTAAGCCAGCTTAAGCCAGCTTAATCCACCGTGCGATTATATTGAAAAAAGTCAATTTGAGACACTGATTATAAAACTGCTGCAAAAATGACGTTGTTCTTTAGATATTTTGACAGTTGTTCGCTGAAAGATGTGCTCGAACTAATGACAGGCCGACTTTCTTTGCCAGCCACACACATTTTAGTAGCTTAAGTGAACTTATAGAAGAAATAACAAATCTTACGAGAAAGTGAGGAGCCATTTAAAATATGTAGCTCTCCAGGCAGTAATCAATAAAGTCCCCATACAAATTCTAGTACAATTTATATTTACAAAAGCTATGCTCTGTCAAAATTGGGCCACCCTGTACCACGGTAATTTGATGCTGTACTACATCTGGCGTAATGTACAAACTTCTAACAGCAAATCAAGCTGTCAAATTGTATACAATTTATATTCAAACGTCAAATGCGGTTGTGTATATCGCTCAGAAACCGAACACGAACGATACTCTATTCAGCTTACGCAATTATTGTCCATCAAAAAATTGCCTCCATTACACACGCAAACATCGGGAATAAGTCAAAATGCAACCGCACCATATAAGCATAGGCACTTCCCAGGAAGAGAAAGAGCAAAACGAGAAAAATCAGTTCATTCACTTTGGTATGGATTGGATGGCTGCTACTGGCCAATTATTGATGCAAAGCCACAACCGTCATTATCATCATCATCGTCAAGCATCGTCCACATCAATGTCCGATCGGAATCTATCGACACAATACGGACAGATTGCCTGTCGGCTATTAAAACGGTTTCCCCGTCAATCAGGCATCTCTCATCGGCCATCAGGCATACACATATCGAAGGCGATAGCTGCGCACTCTACAATTGGCCAGATTGCCGAGCCGAGATGTTGATTCGAGCGAGAAAAGCTAATAAGCTGCACCATAGCAAATCGATGAGCGGTGTCTTCCTGCTTCTTTAGAAGAGCGCGACGTAATAGTGGACTAAAGTTTGCACTTTGCAGTTGCAATTCCCATACAACTTTGTCAATCGAGCACACACGACACATTTCGTTTTGATTTCTAGTTCCTGCGTCGGTATTTTATTCGAGCACTGAGAGCCTGTCGCTGGCGTCACGTTTTAAAGTAAATTCAACGTATGTACACGTACACAGGACCGGCTAAACATGATACTGTGCCGCCATCGCCGTTTAACCAAACCGCAGCTAGTTTATCTGTTTAATTGTCGGTTTTTTGCCTACCTCTCTGTCTCTCTTTGTTTGAGTCAGGGAAAATAGTGCCGCAGGGAGTAGTTATTGGATTGGGTTACCACTGACCAGACACACGGACACCTTTCGAAAGAACTAACCTGCGGCCTAATGCAACTTCTCATGGCCCTGTGACAAGTAATGTGTGTGTAATGACGGTTTTGCTTGTTCTTCTTTAAATTGACGGGCGAAATGTGTGCACTTTGGGTATAAATTGCGACCTATAGCGGCGTCTTGATAAAAATGACAGATGTGGAAAATTTCTCACGGTTTACGCTGAGAAAATGTGCAGCAAACTCGCTATGAATGCGACCCGATGGATTTTTTAGCTGTGTGAAATAGGAATGTCGGTGTAGTTTTGGTTTATAACAGCTTTTACTGTCATCTGTCATTTTGAGTAAATTTAGATACTGACCTTTGCATTCGTTGTAAGATCTTTAGGAATTTATTAATTCTAACTAACAAATTTCCTTAGTTGCATTATAAAAAAAAGAAAAAAACGCACACTGTCCCAAGTGTCAACAAAGTAATCAATAAACGCGGTAATAATAGCGGCCATGTCAAATTCCATATAAAAAAAAAAAGACATTTGACCATTTGCGCTAGCACTTTTTATGGAATATCACTTTTTTTTATATGCAGTTTGACATGGCCACTATTCATCTAGCGGGCAGTGGAACGCGGGCAATGTCGCTGCAGTTTTAGATTGACAGCTTTTACCGCCATCTGTCATTTTGCGTAGATCCAGACACTGACCTTAGAGGGGATAAAGTTGATTTTTAGTTGCATCCAAATTAAGAACTTTAGATAATCTCATTTTGACAGTTTGAACTGTCATCTGTCACACACAAAAGAGTAAACAAAAAAATCTCCCCACTTGTATAATAATCAACAAACAAAATCCACACTCTATCCAAAGTGTCAACAAAGCTTTAAGCTGCATTCACTGCTCAAATTAGAAAAAACAGGGATGTCCAACAAAACCACTTCCACTTATAAATGCCCATGAAAATCGCTAACATTGCTGTAGACCCTACCATTATTATAAAACTTAAGATGTTTGCGTCAGTGAAGGCTTTGAATTTTGATTTAATCAGAGGACACGCCAATAGCATCGCAGAAGATGGAAGCGATTAATAACTTAAACATGGTCGTCAACAGCAGATTGGCATGTTGATGATGATGGATTTGAAAGTGCTAGGATATTACAAGTGACAATGCGAATTTATTGAAGAATAGAAAGTAAATTGGATTTACGTGAGTGAGCCATTCACATCGAATGACTTTGATTTTTCCACAGATTAACAGATTAAAAAATAAATTGCTCGGGGGACTGAAATTCCAATTTATGTCACAGCTTTGAATGGCGTTTAAAATGCGTTCGCAGCTACAAATTGATTTCCTCCTGCTTGTCAACGCATTTGGTGTTGGATTGCATTGCTGTATGAAAGTCAACTTTTTAGTTTAGTAGCCCGAATAAAATAGAACGTGATTTCAGCTGTCATCAGTCACGGTAATTTTTCGTAGCATGCAAATTAGCCCTCTTAACGAAGGATGTTTTTATGATATCGAACAGACCAAACGAGTCAACGTATCTTGCGCCCATTTTATTTATGGACAATTCATCCACAGTAATTTTCTCTTGGAATTGATCGCGGCGTAGTCTTTTGAATCTTGTTTTAATGTTGGAGGCGTTGCCCTGTATGTATAGGGCGACGTTTTACATAAAAGCGTATCCTGTCCGCAAAATTTGCCTGTGGATCAAGTGTCCTTCAATGAAGAGCTACGTAAATGACTTTAGTGAAAATAATGTCTATATATATGAATCCTTCAACCCCGGGTGGGGCATAACGCATAAGGCTGCGACAAATTTCTTCCATCCTTCTCGATCTGCGGCCAGATACTTCAGCTGTGGCCACCGTTTACGCTGCGTTGCTGCTTCGGCCAATACGGTTGATTTCCACGTTGTTCTTGGTCTGCCAACTCGCCGGTTCCATTCAAAGGATTGCTTCGCGATGTTGTCGTTTGGTCTCATTAACGTGTGGCCAATCCAGCGCCACTTCCTCTGCTTAATTTCGGCATTTAACAGCTCTTGATGCGTTATAGTCACAATTCTTCATTGGATATAATTTGTGGCCATCAGATCTTAAGGATGCATCGCAGGCAGCGGTTAACGTATGCCTGCAGTCTTCTAGAGATGGAGGTAGAGAGACTTTCCAGGTTTCGCAGGCATACAGCATTACGGACTTGTCGTTGGATTCGAAGAGCCTTAACTTGGTACGTCGGGAAATTTAACTGGAGTTCCATACTGAGGATAGCATTCCAAAGGCACTACGGGCTTTACTTATTCTGCTATTAACATCCAGATCCGTTCCTCCTTGGGATGAAACAAAACTGCCTTAGATAATTAAATTCCTTGACCTCCTCAATAGGTGTCTCAGAATAATGGGCTGATGTGCTGAGCGGCAGTGTGCATTATTTTGGTCTCGTCGCAATTGATCCTAAGACTAGCCATCTCTCCATTCACTTGCAGTGATTGACACATCTCATTCATCAAACAGATATCGTCGGCATAGTCCAGGTGGCTTAGCCTCTCAAACGGTCTCCATTGGATACCACGTCTCTCGTGGCAGTCAGCACATCGTCCATCGCCAGTAGAAAGAGGATTGGCGACAGAATATCCCATTTTCTCACTCTCTGTCGCACTTCAAAAGCATCGGAAAGCTGTCCATTATGTAGAACGAAGCATCTTGCGGCATGATAGGAGATAGGACTCCTTTATAACAGCAACAATCTTCGGTTTAATTCCTCTCCTATCTAAGGATTTCCAAATCCACTTACGGTTGACTCGGTCAAAGGCCTTCTCAAAGTCTTCGAGCTTAAGGTAGAGCGGTGACATAAACTCGGTTGACTGTTCGAGTATTTTACGCAGGGTGTTGATGTGATCGATACAGGACCGACCACTACCAAAGCTCGCTTGACGCCTCTTGAGCGTATTTTCGATCCTGTCCTTTGTCCGTTCGAGAGTGATAGTTGCCATTATTTTCGGGAAGATAGGCAAAACAGTAATACCACGCCAGTTATTGCAATTCTTAAGGTTTCCCTTCTTGGGTATCTTGACAATAACTCCATCCTTCCAGTCCCTGGGGTATTTTTTCATTTTCCCATGATTTTTCAATAATGTCTGATGATGATGACCCTTAAAAAGAACCACCAAACTCTTCTGATCGAACTATTGACATTGAGCTTTACCTCAATTTGAAAAGAATTGAGAAGGAATGAATGCACCTTCAAGGGCTTTACTTTGAAAACTAGATATCGTCAATATGGAGCCATTACTTGCAAGTTTTCAAGCAGGCATTCATAGGTGAATTGTTTATTTTAAATCAAACAAACAAGACACAAATTCGAATGCATTCGCTTATAAAATTAAAAAGTCGCACAACGTGGAGGTCTGGAAGAGTGCAACTTTCCTATTTACCTCTGGCTAAACTACATACACCTCCGAACATTTGGCTCATTAATTCTGCCAGCACTTTTTTCCAGCATAATCAGACAGAACTTTTTACTCCCGCATGTCACACTGGAATAATCTTAAATTCGAATAAATTTCCGCTTCATAAATCACAAAAAGCTACGAGTACCTCACACTGAAGACTGAAGGAAGCTAGGTACAAACAAAAAAAAAACCTCAGAATCGAGATTTTTCTTTCATACTCTACCGTAGGAAGAACGAAGGAACTTTCTCTTGTGAAAGAAAAAAAAAAAAAACTGCAAACTTCGGGCAATAAGGAGAAACAAAAACTCATCACAGAGACACCCATTATACACCAATCCCAACCATCCGCCTGCTGTTTTTCTTTTCATTTCTTTAGAGTTTTTCCTTGCCTCCTCCTACTCTCTTCTTTCCATAATTAATGGAGGTTTTCTCTCTTCTTATATTTTTTACTGTCAATGAATGAATGCAATTTTCTTCCTCCTAAATCCGGGATTCATCCGCCGTATAAAATGCATAAATTTAATGATTCATCATCATCCGCATGTAGCCCGGTCCAACATTGGCAATGGTAGGTAAATCTGCGGTAAAAAATACCGTGCAGTGCATATTCATATGAGTCGCTTATGCAGACTTTATCCTTTTCCCGCTTTGCGTATATGTATGTTATACTCGTATCAGATGTACACGTTCGTTTCTTTTTTTATTCCGTCCACCTCTCGAACAAAGCGCACTTTGTCAGCTGTAAGTGGGGCAGACTAGTTTATGGGATTAGTATACCCCCGTATGCTCTTTTGTGTGACACGACATTAAAAGGGTATATCTCATAGACACAAGGATGCACTGCACATACGCATATAAAAACAAAAAACAAAAAAAAAAACACCATGAAAGAAGACAGAGAAGAGTGGTCCAATTGGCACTTTGCATGGAGGCAAAACTGTCGACAACGGATGCATGGTGAGAGAACATTGTTTTGCTGCCTTCTTTTTGTTTTCCTGTAGGTACACATGTCTTTATGAGAATGTCATATGTCATAACTAAGTGAGGATGATGTGATCTACTTGTTGCCGCTGCTGAAAGTGGATCATAAATGTAATTAAGCGCTAAAAGCTGTTTATTTCTGGCTTGGGGGTAGAGTTTTGACAAAGAGAGAAATGCGCTTTTTAGGCAAGTGCAGTGTTGACATTGAAGCTGATGTTAAATGGGATTTAACCATACAGGGGAAGGATGTTTTATAAGGGACTTGTTTAAAGCGAAATTGTAGAATGGTTACAGAGGGAACTGTATCTTAGTATAAGACAAAGAACCTCAAGGAAGTCAAATCAGAACAAGGTCCATTCCGCTGTGGAACTGTCACCGGATAAGTTTGACGAATCTTCTGTCAAATATTGTATTTAAAACAAAAGTAGCCTAAAACCTGCAGATATTTTAACAGTGGGCCATTTAGTGGTTTCTTTTTAAGTCGTAGGTTATTTTGATACTGACAGCTGTTCCCCGCTCGAAATCTTGACGGAAAGTCAGTATCATACCTCCGCGGAACGAAATGAATCGCTTTACGCTTGAACAACGTTGGGAAATATTGAAAACTTATTTCCAAAATAAGTGCTGTTAGAAAATAATTTTTGGCCGAAATGAAGCACCCACCGCGCCTGCTGTACGCTACGTTAACAAACAAAATTGCCGCATTTGGGGCTCGGAAAACCAGTACCTTATTGTTGAGAAGCCAATGCATCTACAGAGAGTAAAAGTTTGGTGCGGATTGTGGAGTGGTGGCACCATTGGACCATTTTTCTTCGAGAAGCAGGCTGAGAACAACGTTTCGGTCAATGGTGGGCGTTACAGAGACATGTTAACCGACTTTTTTTGTACTGAGATTGAATACATGGATTAGGACGACCTCTGGTTCAAGCAGGATGGCGCGCCATGCCACACAGCCCATGCCACAATCGATTTTTTGCGCACCAAATTCCCAAATCTTGTTATCAGCCGTCTTGGCGATGTCAATTGGCCGCCTCGGATCTGCGATTTAACCCCTTTGGACTTTTTTTTTGTAGGGAACCGTGAAGGACCATGTTATGTCAACAATCCGGAAACGATTCAGCACTTGAGCCCAATATCATCCAAGCAATCCGTGAGCTACAGCCCGAAACCATCAACAGGTCTTTGAAAATTGGAGTGTCAGAATGCGCTACTGCGAAACCAGCCAAGGCAGCCACTTGAACGACATTGTATTCAATAATTAATGAAAATGTTTGCTCTTAACAATAAAGCCAGTATACATGGAAACATTTTTTTTTTTTTTAATTTAAGTACATTTATAAAAAGAAACTTGTATTTGGCCCACCCTGTATTTCATGCATTTTAAAAAAAGAAATTTGTAAGTCTGTGCAAAAGTTCGTAAGATTTTTACTGGCACACAAGTTTGCCTTTCAGTTTTTTATCTAAATAAAGATGATAATTTTTAGGGCGAAAAACATACAAGAATTGCCGTCTCTGGCTATAGAGCTTTGGTTCTTTCTAATTCTTGATGGCGACTATCGCCGCTCAACTGGAACCCAACTTAAGCATAAATAGTTGCGGTTAACTAAAGTGGTGTTTACACTTGCTCATAGAAGTTACGGGAGACTTCTTACAGTCCAGCGGGCACGTAATGTGCACATTATTACGACAGAAACTCCTTTGCACGACCTTTGCTGCTTGATGAAGTCCTTCTGAAGTTTGAAAACCCCCTAAAGCGAGCGGCGACTTCGAAAACCCCAACAAGTCTAAACTAAATTCATGCCACAGAACTTAAAAAGTCAGGCTAAGCAGAGCAACATCTTGGTCCCGTTTACGACGGCTTTGGATTTAAAAAGTGATATTTAGCAACGAACTCTTCGAGCTGTACAGCAACATCGGCCTTGTCGGAAAATGCGAAGGCTACCACATGGAGCGCTCAGGCTCCGAAGAACACTAGACCTATACGGACTAAGCTTAGAAGTTAAAGAAAACCTTTTCTATAGTGGTGCGCACAAGTGAAAATAGACATCAACCAACGTGGAGAGCTTAACTGCATTCAGTCAAAAACCGAGCTAACCGAAAAGCCAACGGTCCACGGCGGTTTGTAGCGTTTCCTTAATTGCGACAGAAATGGTCTGTTCTTGCAAACGGTCAAAACAAAATTCGATCGTTCATTACGTTTCACATGAGAGAGCTTCCGTCCGAACTTTGTGGCACACCATTGCAGTTTCTGCTTAAGCCTTATAAACCCCATCGCCAGAATCATAGAGGATGACCCTAATTATAAAGCAGCTCGTTACCTTTCTGCCGAAATTTTCATTTGTTTAAAAGGCTTCTGACTGGTATAGAGATGATAGGCACGACGACCTAAAAAGATCTATCGTAGGTACCAATGTTAGAAAAGTGTAAGTAGGATCTTCTTTCTTAATAAAGTCGATAATGCTACTAGCAGAGGATTTCCGCGTTTCTTCTGAACGTAGGAGGTTCTCCTTCTAATTTCACAAAGTGCTGGACATTCACCTGCAATGTGTTAAGCGATTACGTCTTCAGGATCCAATCAGTTAGAGTTATTCACCCCTATCTATGTATCCGTTCCGACGGAATTTTCTCCGATTTGTACGAAATCGGAAAAATTGTATTCGAGATGTCCTATCCGGTACAACTTTCGGAAAAAATTCTCCAATGACATGTAGCGCACCTTGTCGCATTGCGTGGAACCGCGTTATACCACTTATGCCCAATTCACAATGTCGCGTTGACGCGCGCGTGCGTTGACAGATTATGTAGAAACAAAGCGTTCATATGGTGCCACACAAAATGCAGCTTCAGGCGTTGAGTCGACTTTAGACCGTAAATATCGTAAAGTTCAACGCGACGCGTGAGTAGAGCTACTTTCTACTATCACGCGCGTTTGACAACTTTATAATTTCGAATTGTTCGATTTGAAGTCATAGAACGTACCGTTTATAGATGGAGTGGCACAGATTCGCTAATGTTTATTACACACAACTTTTAAAAAGCTATATGATGGTTTTTCAAAGCATAATTAATTAATTCAGTGTGTGGAAATGAGGAATAACATTTTTTTTTTGTAGGGAAACTACTAATTTCTTTAGATTTTTTGTAGGACAAATATTAATCAAGGGTCTTGTATCCGTATTAAGGTTGTTGTGTGCTTTGATATATTGTTAAATATGATTTTCTTGTATTTTGGAGAATCGTTTTTCAATTCGTGCATAAAAATTACAGCTTCAAAAAAAAAAAGGAGTAGACTTGAAACTTTAATTCTGCTCTGAATTTGTATTTTTCAGCCAAAAAACAAACAGAACTTTTAGTTTGTCAAAGTTTTCCCTTTAACGCGTATTCGCTTCAAAGCAGCATTTTGTTTTACAAAATTGTTGCTCGCGCGCTTTGGCATTTAAAATCGTAGAATTTCGATAAAGCGTGTCAAAGCGCGCCGACGCACGCACGCGTGCAACGCCGAATTGTGAATTGGGCATTACTTTTGAAAGCTTCACGGCACATTTTTTTCCGAAGCTCTCCGACACCTAATCGCTGCGAAATATTTTAATGTGAACGCGTTTATATGATTCATTTATTTCGTTCCGAAACGGATACTTCGAACGCAATTTGAGTTCCGATCGGATTTGACTTTCGTATCGGATTTTTTTCCAAACGGATTCTCGATAGGGATGATTTTGTTTAGGTGGTATCGTAAACCGTGGTGATCAGTAAGATATCCTACTAGGTTTCTGACTGCATTCATACTTAGATCCTATTGACTTGTTGTTGAAGAGCTGAATGACTTGTTTGACTTGTCTTAGACATGGGATTTTCTTTTAGTACGTACGATGTATTTGTATGTTTCCAGAATTTTATAGCAAGTTTTGTCCAGTGAAGTGAGTTTCGGATCTTCTTTTTGATAATTCGTCAGCTTTTTCGTTTCCCTTCGATCATTCGTGGCTAGAAACCCAGCATAAATTGGCTTTTCTCAGACACTGAGTATTTAACTGGGGTTGAAGGAGTGTACGACTGATTTGGAGTCATTGATGGGGATTTCAAGACGCTTGACTGTCCGTATACCTCATTCACCTCATTTGTTATAGCCTTTCCATTCAAAGGAAGGAGAAGGACTAGTCACTAGTGAGTGATTCGAGACGTGCGTTAAATAAGTTACCTACCAAAATAGATCAGGAGTAAAATTACCGCATCCGTGAGAGAGCCGAATTTTGTGGATTTTACAAACAATCAAAAACTGAGTCACGTAGTACTTTGTCGCCGATGCGATAATTCAACCCCAAGTAGTGTTTAGAAAGCGGTTTTGAATCCTCTGGGCTGAAATGTCACACATTCTAGAACCTTTCTCTCGCGAATCCTCTTATAATTTTTTAATAATTCTTAGCGTATTAGTATGCAGGCATTGACGCACTTCTATGACGAACCCATTCCGAAAATAGGGTAACAGCTGAGAAAGTACACTTTAAGGGTGCTTCCACACGGGATGAACCAAAACGCCTGAGACAAACAAAACTGTTTTTCTGTTACTTTCTGAAATTTAAATACACACATTTGAATACACGCGACCATACTAAGGCAAAACAAGCAAGAAAACAAAATAAGGCGTTTTGTTCCATACGGTGTGGAAGCCCCCTAAGTGAATGCATACGCTTTTGGTCTATTTAAGGCAATAGAATTTCTTTCCTGTGCACGAGTTACTCTCTAGATATTTGTGGCGCTTATGACAGTCCAGCCATCGTCTTGGACATACCTGTAAGTAAAAAAAAGAAAACTTTTAAGTTAAGATACATTGTTATGAAATTTTGACAAAAATTTGTCTTGAGAACAAAATATAAAAATCAAGTTAGAAATCGGCTGCAATACAAATGACAAAGCAAAGGCCAAAAACGAGGACCTATACTACTGGCAAACATAGGTACTTTCGAAGAGAAGGTAGGTACACTCCCGGGTTGATAAAACCGAGTCCTTTATAAGATTTAAAATAAAATAAAAAACAATTCCCCTCACAAAGTAATTAACGTTTGTCAGTTTTTGGGGCTAAAATGTTGCAGCGTTGCCACCCAAACAAAGCAGACAATGAAAAGGTTTGCACCATATTGACTTAAATTATGCATGGAATACACCGAGAGTACAGATACAGCTCCTTCATTGTGTACAACAATGAAACGTGAGTAATTATTTTCTATCGTTGCACCGCAACATTGTGTCACCTTCTCATTAATCCACAAACAGATTGCCTTTCACTTCAGAGTTCATACTGAGGCAAAAGGAGAAGAACACCTTCCTGCGGACATTCATTTCGATTGTGCACAAAGTATTTGTTGTGGGCGAACCGCTGTCAATGGTCCTTTTGTCTATAAGTCAAACAATTAAATGTGAGTGCAGCCAACCACTTACTAGTCCAACACGATTGTAAGCAGATACGCTTGACAATCAAAACCTGGGTACGCCATAAGACCGATAGACCATCTCTCATCTCTCTGTTCGAATTTTCATTGTGACATGTACTTGTGCACTAGCAGATACAGGATCAACTTATATTTGCAATGTCGCGTGTGTATATATTTCATTTCAGCACCAGAAGGACACGCACAGAGAGAGAGTTCTGTCAATAGACCTTCTGGGCAAGTGCGCTTCGTTTATATAGTGTGAACAAGTGTTTCGAGTTAAAATGGCGCAATGTCTTGTGGCAATGTCCGTTATGTGAAAGAGCGTTAATTGAAGTTAATTGTTTTGACATTTGCGAACGGTTTGTTCTTGTTCTTTGTGATTTTCGACAGCTCCCTGGTGTCTGGGACTGAAATAAATGACAGCGTGTATACCAAATCCGCATTGCACATGAATCAGGAACATTCTGTTTCTGCATGGGGATTTATGCACTGCAGTGCCGCACGCGATGAAAATGCGAACAATTTTCGCTAGTATATCACTGCACTGAGCGCCGGTCTTAGGATGAAAGTATTTTTCATGCAAATCGCCAGTTTCCCGCGCTCCATTAATCCACCGCGCGACGCACAACAATTGACCGCATAGTGCAAAAACCGCGGGCACCACCACACGGCATATAAGTATCTTTTGTCTTTAATGCCATTCCTCCCCTGGAACTATTATTTTCCCATTATTGCCAAACAAAACGCGCGAATGGCTGGGGATTGCCTTTCGTGGAGCTTGGTTGTTGGTTTTTTTTTTTCTCTGTTTTCTTGTGTCAATTTATTGCCGGTTACGAAGCGACCGCGGCGACTGGCTTCCCATGAAGAGTACGAGATACATGTTCGTGGTTCGGATGAGCTACATATCTTTCGGTGGTTGGTTTAGTGTGATGATGAATATGTGCAGTATAGAGGAGAAGGGCTTGGTATCTGGTTTGCATGTCATATATCTTCTTGTGTCGACACATAACTGGGTAGAGAAATTGCGGTATGCCATCGTCTATGAAACCGTAAAAAGCTGTCGAAATTGCGGCATTAAATAGGTAGGCGTTGCGTGCATAAAATGTGTGCTGGGGATTTGTTCTGTTCGAACTAAGGCCTGCCGCACACTGGCGAAAAAGCGGTTTTTGTTTGGTCAATCGAGCAAATAAAGTTTTAGGTGTTAAACTATTCAATAGAGTTTGCTAGTTCATCTTGAAGTGGTTGACGATTTCTGGCGGTTTAGAAATTGTTAAAAAGAAACATTGGCAATACTTAAGCGCAGTTTTCGGTGCTCAACGGATCACCTTCGGTTGCTCATACTTTAAACCCGCATCGAAAAGTGTTCTGCCATTTTTGTAAATGCAGCATGTTGATTTTTTAAGGACAGCAAAGTATTTTAATATCCAATCACTCGGATTGAGCTACAATCTTTTTGTCCTACCGGCTACAGGATTATTTCAAACCCGAAGGCCAATTTGGGTAGATAAATTCCCACTTGTATTGTTTTGTCATAAACGATAAATCAACAAAATATAGACTTGCTGAAATAATGTGTTGCATGCTAATAGGCTACACGTTTTGTTGATCGCATATACCTATAAAGGGTGTGCCATCTAGTGGTTTCGTTTTAAAACATAGCTGTGGCAACAAGGAAAAACTGTATAAGTCATTTTTAGCTACTTTTCAAGAGCGCAGGTTTAGGGTTTGACTCTAAATGTGAACACGACTTATGCGTTTTTTCCTGATTCATAACCCAGCAACCGGAATAGATATTTGAATGAAAAAAAAAACTTTAAATTTAGAAACAGGGTACGAACTACGGTGCTCCCGATTGTAACATTAACTAATTTTTGACATAAGTCGACTTATGCAGTGTTTCCTTGTTGCCACAGAATGTTATTTTGACACTGACATAGTTGCTGAGATTGACATCACTCAATTGAAGCCAATTCCTATATTTTTTATGCTACTTTTTGAATATATTTGAGAACCGATCAGCAAACGAACCAATTTGCTCCATAAAATGCGGAACGTGCGGTTTTGCCGATATTTCCCGCTCGAAATCGTGACAGAAAGTCAGCATCATGCCTCCGGGTAACGAAGTGAGTCGCTTTACGCTTGAACAACGTTGGGAAATATTGAAAACTTATTTACAAAGTGAGTGCTTAATAGCCCAAACAGTGCGTTTTTTGAAAAGAAGTTTTGGCCGAAATGAAGCACCCACTGCGCCTGCTGTACGCTACGTTAACAAACAAAACTGCCGCACCTGGGGCTCGGAAAACCGGTACGTTATTGTCGAGAAGCCAATGCATCCACAGAGAATGACAGTTTGATGCGGATTGTGAAGTGGTGGACTGGTGGCACAATTGGACCATTTTTCTTCGAAAAGGAGGCTATGAACAACGTTTCGGTCAACGGTGAGCATTACAAAGCCATGTTTACCGACTTTTTTTATACTGAAATGGAAGACATGGATTTGGACAACCTCTGGTTCATTAAGGATGGCGCGCCATGCCACACAATCGATCTTTTGCGGACCAAATTCCCAAATCTTGTTATCAGCCGTCTTGGCGATGTTAAATGGCCGCCTCGGAACTGCGATTTAACCCCTTTGGACTTTTTTTTTTTCTCGGGAACCGTGGAGGATCGATGTTATGCCAACAATCCGGAAACGATTCAAGCACACGCCAATATCATCCAAGCCATCCGTGAGCTACAGCCCGAAACCATCAACAAGGTGTTGGAAAATTGGAGTGAAAGACTACGCTACTCCGAAGCTAGCTGAGGCAGCCACTTGAACGGGAATGTTTGCTCTTACTAATAAAGCCATATCACATGGAAAAATATTAATTTTGTTCATTTAATTGCATTTTTAAAACGAAATTTTTATTTGGTCCACCCTGTATAAAGTACAAATCGCAATCTCGCAATCGTTTCCTACTACTACTTTCAAATTCCTGTTTGTTTTGTCTTGTACTTTCAATCCTATAAAGAAAATTCCCACAGCTCCTTACGAATACCTGTTTGCTTCGTCTTGTTTCAAGTGGCGGAGATACCCATTAAACCGTTTGTCATCTACGATTTCGAACCTTTTTTATTAAAACTGTAGACAATCGTAATTTCATAACTTTTGTGTAACTAAACTTCTCGCCTATATAAAGGCAATACTCAAACGAGTGACTCCCATTAATTTGCCCGAATCTATTAACGCCAACAAGCTTATCTGTCATCTAGCGCACTTGTTGCCCGATCACTATGATTCTTGACGAAGCTCCATTGCATTATTTAGAGCAAGTATCACTTCGAGCAATTTACGACGCAACAGTCAACCAGAGTGCATATTTATGTTCGTTAGTTGAGTCCCCGTCTGCATTGCATGTTGGTTGCTGGTTTGATAAGATTAATTCCGCCGATGACATCAGGCGTCATGTTTTTGCTTTTTGTTATGACAATTCATGCCTTTCTCGGTGACATAACTAGGTAGATATATGACATATATGTGTATGCGAATCTGTTGGAAAATAAACAATTAGTAAATCCAACGATTATATTGTCGAATTTCCTGATTTGTCCACAAAGGAGCCATTGGTTTTAATTATAGAAAACCAGACTGCAACATCTACACAAGTCCACGCATAGAGTGCGCACTGCGCAGTCTGGCGCCATGCCATTTGTGGCAAAACGGGAATTATTTGTGGGTCACAAATTCCGACACGAAAGACATCAAATGCGCATTCAGTGAAATGCAATTGCTGCCTCAATTAACCAGTGCGACAGAGTGGTCAATTAACCAAACTAGGAAGCATAGCCATTTCACATTTAACATTTCACCAGTTGATCCATTTGACACAAGACACATGCAATTAATGAGAGATGAACGCAACAGTCACAACAGTCGATGCATACAATATCCTTGTGATGGCTGCCAAAAGAGACGGATTAAGAAAATTAACTGAGAGAAACGGCAAATTTCGATTTCGCTGACACTTTAAATTTAAAAGTCATGTAAGAATGTCACACTTTGAATTAGAGTCCATCGTGTCAATTTCAATTCATGTCGGCATGGCCAAATTAAATTCGAAATTCATTATCCTCACCGTTGACACATATTTAATTAAATGCCATCAATTGTAAACAAATTTTAATGAAATTGTTCCCGATCTAATTCCGATAGTGGGAATCGGCAATAACGTATTTAAAAGAGCCCCATCCACTAATCGGATTTCAATTAAATTGGCACTAAGTACCAATCTAATTCCATGTCGCTCACTCTCACACCCCGATGACATACGGAACAGGACATGCGAATGGGATGCTTTATTTGCAAATAATAAATGTAAATCAAAACCTAATTGGCAAAATTGGAAATGCATTTCTATTCGCTTAAAAGCCCACAGGATTAGCGAAATAAGCCCGGCCATGGATAATTTGCAACGAAAATTGTTTATTTAAATGTCCATTGGAAATATGCGTTTAATGGCATTAGAGATGGTAACGCTTTGGGTATTTTTTATTTAGGCTTTGCATACTTCACTACTTTCGCGATGTGTAGTGGACTTTTCGGGCTACAAAACAAAACAAAATGCGTTCTTTTGGAAATTCTACTGTATTATTAAATGCTATGAAATGTCACAAGTTCCAACTCACGGCTGTCAAACTTGACATAAAAGATGTTCTGCCAGTAAAAAGTTTTACTAAAATGGCTGGCAATTCGACAAACCATAGACTACCTATAGTTTAGGGATTAACTCAATAGATTATGTTTAGTGTCAAGAAAATCATGCCGGCATACTCAGTTGACGTTTCGAAGTGTCAAAATTAAATTTTATATAAACTGCGAGAATATAACCATTCAGGTTGACTAATGTTATTAACTATATTAAGGCACATTATACATAAGTCTTTATTATATATTTATTTATTTTTAAATTTTTATGTAAAAATTGTTAAAATAGCTACTTTTTTTTTTGGCTAAATAAAGTAATGAATTGAATTGAATTGAATTGAAAAAAAACGCGTTCGTGTACCTAGTTCAGACTTCAGAACTTCCACATTGACACACAGCTTAAGTTGACAAGAAATCCTACTTCTCACCGTTCAAATTTTCATTTCGAAGATCTGTCAACAGTGATTAACAATTAAAGTCTAGTACGTTGCTGTTTTGCAACGAAAAATTCCATACAAAAATGACACAACGTAATCATAAACAAAATATTCGGCTCTCCTTTTCGTCTTGCAATAAGCTGCTGCTGATGCTGCTGCGAAACAATGGCGAAAAGTAGTGGGTAATTGTAGTAGATTTCTCAGTACAAATCTGGGCTTAAGCGGACAGTTATGAAGGCAGAGACTAGATATGTAAATTTTCTGCAAATGGATCAGATCTACTACGTTCGGTCAGCAATTTAAATCTACTACGTAGTGAGCGATATTTGATACAATTCTCAATTACGTTTGACTATTTTTCAGAATAGAGATATCTTCTATGTGCTGAATGCAACCATCGGGAAATATAAAATCTGTTGTGTCAAGAAACACATTCAACGTGTCTTCTTAATTAATCGAAGAGCGCAATAAATAGGGACGTTCTGAATTTTATGTCGTTTTTCATTGGGACAGAAAAATCACAATCAATTTTCTGCTCTCGAAATCAGTTGGTTGTCAAATTTCGTGTTCCATTGGCCGCAAACAAAAAAACACTTTTTTTCAGAGTCATTTGCGAATCTCGATTTCTGATCGAGATTTACACCTACTTGCACTAACATCAAAACATTTGTCACTTGTCAAACTAAAAGTGTATTGTTTTACGTTTTTATAGACGACAAGTCTGTGAAGAATAGAGAATAATTTACATTTGGCCAGTGCAATGGATATTAAAATAAATTGAATAGATTTTTATAAACACAAATTACAATTAAAGAACAGCTGACTTTAAAACACGCACCAACACAAATGTAAAGAAAGAAAAATCTCGTTTTATGTTCCATTGGGCACGAAAAATCTGAAATCTGAGAGAAAATTTGAAAATCCCAATGGAAAACGACCCAAATTCCAACTTAGTGTTTTTTTCCGCGGCGCCACCTCTCGCGAACGTCTGACAAACATCCGTGAGTGTGACTGTCTTGAAAGAGCTTCTCAATTAGCCGTTTGGAGTCGGCATAAAATTGTAGATCCCTTCCATTCGTTCCAAAAATGAAAAACTCACACAAAACGAATGGTTGTGAGAAGCTAGGCCTAGGGTCCCTCCGGACCTGTTGCGCCAACTATTTATTTATTTTAATGGAAAACGACATTAGTTTAGTAAGTTTGACAGCTTACTTACTTGATGTGAATATTTTTTTTTTTTTTTTTTCAATTGACGTGTATGGAGGGATAGCCGCTGAATCTAGTCAAGGAAATAATGCCTGCATACTCAGTTGACGTTTCGCAGTGTCAAAATTAAATGAGCCTGTGTAAATTTAGAAACGTCAAACATTTGCGAAGATAATGCATCACTGGATCACTGCTTATTTGCTATGCTGATGCGATGCACAGTTTATGCTGATGCGTTGCTGATTGAAGATGACGTTTGACTTTAAGAACGCATTGTTTGTGAGAAAATTTAAAACAAAGAATTGAAAAAAAACGTACCTATTAATTTTTCTGTCAAAAGCATATGTATTGACGAAAATGTTTATTTACTTTCTTTTCTACCTCTTTCTACATTTTTCTCGTTTTTTTGCTGGTGAATCATCAGCGCATCAGGTATTTCTGTGATGCTTTTTTCCGTTATGTTTGCGCATAAGTTTGATCAGCTTTGCAATAGGTACGCTTGACGTTGAAAGTGATGTATTATCGAATTTCCCTATAACAACAATTCAGATTGAATATTCAACGCATTCGTATACCTATTCGGGACAAATCGAGTTGACATTTTATATGAACGAGGTATCCGAAGTCCGAACGTCCATATTGATACAAAGCTTAATGCCCGAAATACATGTACAGAATTTCTGTACGCAGTGAAGCGCGCAGTACTGCAAGTAAAACAGATGTGCAGAAAATTGTTTGACATGCATGCGTCAGCTACTGTCATTCGCCGACTAAGCAACTGATGTGTTTTTGGAAATTTGTTTGAAATTAAATTTGTTAAAAATGAAAATTGAGAAATTCAATAAAATTCGCAAAATTGTATTGCTTTTATCGGTTTACCAGTCGTATTGGAAGTTTTTGTACCTGTGCCGATTAGCTGAAATTACTTTTTTCTTTGACAAATTCTATTATGCGAGAAACAGATTAACACAGCGACAGCAACAGCGAATTTAGGATTAGCTCTAACGTTGACGTCGCTGTCGATGTTGCTGTGCTAATGTGTTCAAATGGTTCAAAAAAGTTATCAAAGTTCCTGTTGCTGGGTTAATCTGTTTCTCGCATAAGTTTTTCTTATATTTTTGTGTCAGCCGATTTTGTACGCAAAATATTTGAAATAAACGTCAAGCGCAATGATGCCAAATACGTTCAAATTGGGTTTTTTTATTTTTCGACTTTAAATTTAAGTAGTTCACAGTGGCTATATTTTTCATAAAATTTGTTTGATTGTGAGCTTCCATAAATATAAATTCGATACTAAAATTTGTTATTAGTACGGCGCATTGTCTTTTGCAGTTGATTTAGAAATGGTGACAACTTGCAGTACTGCAACGCATGCTGAATTTACATGTATTCTCTACCATTTAAACGTGTGGGTTCTATTTCCACTGCATGAAAAATTCTGCACGTGTATTTTGGGCATAAGTCGATTAGATTTGCTGTAGTAGATTTCCCCTATCACGTCAGCCAACTGTCAGATTAATTACGTACTAAAGGACCATTCACATGAGAGCGAACTGCGAATAGGCGAATTGCGAACAAATCAATTTAAAGGACTATTCACATGAGAGCGAATTGCGAACTGCGAACACGCGAATATTCGTGGTTTCTGACACTTCATTCACATGAATACTTTTTTTGGTCGCGGATACCCGCGTATCAGTTTCATTTTGAAAGGTTAAGTTCGAACGAATTTTTCATTCGTGGGTTTGTGGATCGCGACTGTTTTGTGTGGATTGTGAATAAAGTGTGACAGTTCGCGGCAAGAATTTTCAATTCGCGGGAAAATTGCTTTAATTGTTAATTTAGCTGTTTAAATCAATTAAGAGTAATGTTTTTTTTAGATTAGATGTTAGAATAATTAAATATAATGGTTTTATGATAGAAGAAATACAAATTTTCAATTCATAAATGCAGTTAAATTGATTTGTTCGCAATTCGCCTATTCGCAGTTCGCTCTCATGTGAATGGTCCTTAACGTTTTAAATATATTTTACCATTTCATATTTCTGCTTCACTTTTTTTTGACAGTCTACTTTTTTCTGAACAGTAACATCCCTGGTGGGGGGTCCCACCTGGCCCGTGGATAGGAAAACTAAAGCGAACAGAACTTGTGGATTTGGTTCCTAATATTGTTGATGATGAACGATGAACATTTCAATTATCCCCAAGTACGTAAGTACTGGACGGAATCACATACCTAAACCGACATGGAATTCCGAATTGTACCTACATCTCCATGCAATTTGTGCACCACAATCATACGGAAAACGTATATACCTACCTAGCCTAGATTTGACAAAATATTTATGTTCATAGTTGTTTCGAAAACACTTTTAGCAATCGTCAGAATGCCCGCATCCTAATTACTTATCTACTTCTTCCCCAAAGAACTAGGGGTGAAATGCAACACATGTACCTTGTACCCACTCAGCATCATCTCGAAATTAATTCTAAAATGCGACACACTCGCGCACTCTCTACTGTTATAGGCACACGACAGCGATACGTTGCACAGATTTCTCTATAAATAGACCCGCGAAACGAGGCAAACAAAAAATTACCGTCATTTGCATTCGCATTTCATTTTCGGTTATATAGAAATCGCAGCAGCGCGAAATACTTCTCCACAAAGTGCATGTGAGTTTTACACCTGTACAATTGCCTGTGGTGTTGGTAGACCCACAATTCTATACTTACGTTACTACTCTGTATCTGTGTGGCCCGCAATCAGAGCTGACCTTGTTCTCGGGCACTCTAGAAATACCTGCCGGTCTGCCTACGTGCTGTACACAGCTATTCCGAATGCATCATTCGTTTTGTGCGCGAATAAAAACAGGTCCCCGAAAAAGACGTCGCATTTATTTTTGTTTTCATCCCATCCCGACTGGACACGGATTTCGATTGCCCGCATCTGCATACGAGACGGGATTGTACGATGCAAGTGGGTACCTACTCGCAGCACCAACTAAACCAGAACCACAACCAGTACCTTTACGGCGAGTTTGGTTTATTTTAGGAAAATTTTGTTGAAAACTTTCGTAGGTTGATCCTACGACATTTCAGTGCTCTGAAAATAGTTTACGAACCTCTTACAGTGTAGTAATGCAGATTATGACATTTTGGCGATGGTACGGGGGACATTTTTCAAAGTTTGACGTCGAAAATTATAAATTCCATCCAAGATGTGTGGCGGGACAGAGCAGGCATTATTTCTAATTCAAGTGTTAGGTGGGTGGAACTTGTCGAAGCAAAAGCCCAGAAGCGCTGCGATTCTTGCGCGCTGAGCATCAATCATTAGTTCGTTGACTGTACGAAGGTGGTTTTAGTTCTTTTCCTGCTTTTTTTTTTTTTTTAGTATTTCTATTGTGACGCAAAAAGACAAGTGGATAGCTAATAACTTTTGATGGTTACCTGTTTTTTGAAATTTGTCCGATTATTTCGGGGTCAGGTAAATATTTTTTAATTGACTCCGTCCGTAACGCAGGCAAAAAGTTCTTTTGCGAATTATAAACGAATTGACTTGTAAACTTGAGCAAGACTTCGATGTAGCAATGGCTCCAATTTCCTGACACTTCTTCGACTTGCTTCATATTCGATGCAGCGTCAAATTGAGTGCCTGTGATGGAAGGCTTGGATCAGTGGAAGTTACAAAGAAAGGCTCAAACATCTGTTAGTTTCAGTGAGGTCAGTCAATCGTCTTGGCATTAGGGGCCATAATGTTCCAACTGAAACACAACACAGCTGACGGTCAAGTGGCAGGCATTTAAATCGACAATTGAGTAGCTCCACGTCCGGAATGATTGACCAACCGATATGGGGATGCAAACACAATTCAAAACGCTGAGAGGTAGGTACCCAGTAGCAAAAGAAAACGCTTCGCGAGAACCTCTGAGGTATTCTTAAAAAATGGCCAGGAAAGGAGAAGAAATGATGACTCCAATCCACCGATAGATGGTCGCACTACCCTGAACCGCTCTCCTTGGCATATCAATGTTAAAATAACCACTATGACTTTTGTAGAACTATGGTGGATGCTGTTCCAATGTACAAATGTAACATGCACGACCTTTCTAGCAAAAGGCTGTCAGTAATGTCCCATTTACGTTGTTTTTGTTCGCCGCAGTCGATGTCACAGTTTTTCCTTGTAAAGGGCTTTAAAATTCCACTCGCTGACCCGGAATTCAGCGCCTTTGTCTCTTACCATCTTTAAGTCCCAAGAAAAAAAAGCTATACCCTTCCAATTTCCAACAAAACATTGTTACGCTCGAAATTTAATAATTTATGTCCGAGTTGACTCCACGAGGGCAACACAATTTGCCCCTCCTCATTGGACATTTAACCAAATAGAAATAGTCTGCGAAAACAAAGAACTCAACCACCACTACCCATACAAATGCTGAAACTTGGGGTGAATCACAAAGGACATCCTCCTCCCACATTCTTGTTGTGTGAGTCACACCTTCGTACCTTCAACCGGACCTATACCAAACAGCAAACACAAAACAAAGGACTGCGACGCCGGGCCCCCCAAAAAACAAAAAAAAAACTAAAACAAACTACGAGGAAGAAACAGCAGCCGGCACGAATTTCATTTTCATTCATGAAACCAATTTCACGAGCAGCGAAAACACAAAAATGTGGATAATAATAATAATAAACGTGTGCAGCGATGGCAACCAGAAGCGCTTGCGTCAAATTTTCGGTTTGCTGCACTATCGTGCAAGAAACGGCGGCACAACACAGGAAGCCGGCAGCGATGGCGATGGCGAAAGAAACACCAAAACAATAGAAATTCCGGTCTGGCAATGGATGGCGGAACCATTCCCAACCCATTAGTAGCTTCGGGTTCTGGCGTTGCTGCTGGCTACCGTGTAGCGTTCTCCGTGGGAACAGGTGGCGTCGCCTAGCCAGAGAATTTACATTTTTTCTTTTCTTTATATTACTTGTATAAATCTTACCTGATAGTAGGAATCCGCCATTTTGCTGATGCAGTTGGTTGAGTTGAGGTGAGACCTCTGCTTCTGGGGTTTTTCAAATCCAGTTCACGAATGGGACACCGACAGCAGTACCGCGAGTCCGTATTCCACAGAGACACAACAAAGGCACACGCGACGCGAATTTATATATTTACGAAAGAATGAGATACTCCAGCGATTGTTTCTGTTGCTCGTCCTCCTTCTGGTTTGTATATCTCTTGCTCTCTGTGTATATCTCAAAGTCAAAGTAATTGAACGGGGCGAGCAGAAATAAAAATAAAAATGGCAAATGGCAAAAACGAATAAAACAGAGATGAGCGCACGGTTTGAGTGAGTCGATTTCGTTCCCGGACCCGGGATGAGGAGGAGATTATCCCACGGCTTAAACTTCAAAATTACAACAACTTTTTCAATAGAAGTCCACTTCAACCGTGTTTAGAATTCCACTTTTAGCTTGAAAATTATTTATAGAAACATCAGAGATGGCAAAGATGAAGATGACGATGAGATGATGGTGGCGGTGGCGGCGACGACGAATGTCTCATTAAGAGACAACATAGTGCGGTTCTACTTGGTGCTTCTGTGGTGAGGTTCTCCCCTTCTCTGTTGTGCAGTTGATGCTAATAAATGATTCAGATACTCGTATTTATCTTGATTTTAGTTTCGATCTTCGCGAGAAGGTAATTGAGGAGCAATTTGAGCAACTTCCGTGAAGGCAGGGGGCAAATGCAATAAAAAAAAATTCCAATTTCGTTTTTATTTATAAATATTTTGCGTAGAAAATAACTAAATACACACGGAATAGATGAACAAATTAATTCCACAGGTCCACGAACCGCACTACTGCGGGCGGAGCAGTTTTTTTCTTGTCTTGTCCGTAACTTAACAAACAATCCACGGCGCAGAGTAGAACGTTTTCGGGGGTGAGGGGTCGTAGAATGAAGAAATAAACTGTGAAATGTTCGAGCAAATGATAATGCAAGGGAAATAATTAAAACCCGAAGAAAATTAAAAACAACAAAATTACTGTGAAACTAATAAATTGCAAAATGTAGAAGATACAGCACACCAAAAAAAAAAATTCCACAGCAACTACGACATGTTGCTTTGAGGTAAACAGTGGTGCCAACCTCAGATGGGAATTTTTTTTTGTGCATAAATTTCAAAACTGACATCTTTGAGTGAAGTTGGTTGAAGTTGAACAGGTATGTGATTACTTTGTTGAGGGGGATAATATTGAAAATTGTTGAGTTTATAATTCCTTTTAGCTGCGCTCATTGAATGGGAATAGGAACAAACCAGAAAAAGTCACTGAAATTTGTAATAACAGACATTTTAAAGCTAATATTGCATGGTAAAACTCAAATTTTACACATTCAGTCGTTGAAGTGCAGAAACACTTGCATATTCGATATTAAGAAAAAGAAAAAACTAATCCTCAGCTAGAAAACTTTAAAGAAAACGAAGATATTAATTATACTTATGGCAGATTTTATTATACAGTTTTGTTAAGACAAATTGCGAAAGCTTCTACTCAAGTGCGAAATAAAAATTAAATTTTACAGAATTGAAATTTTACTGTTTGGTTGAAAATTTGTTTCAAATTTTATTTTTGATTAACATTTTTAATAATATTAATTTGTAAGGCTTCTTTTGACAAAATACGCGCATTATTAACTCAACTCGATGTTAAATAAAAATTATACGGATTCACGGTTGAACTATAACTGAGTACTACTTAACCCCACTTTGCTGAGCCAGCTAAAGTCGCTCTTCTAGAAAGCAATTTACTATAATAATCAAGAGCCTGCCCCTTTTTGTTTCATCTAAATTTATTATCATTTCTCCATTTACACGTTTGTCTTTTTGGGCAGCGATCCAAAAGCAGAAATAACCGTTCCCTTTGTCCCCGTTACTGTGGTCGTTAATGCTGGTGCCGATGTCTTCACCGGAGCTGGTTGATCCCATTTCGATTTCCTACAACAAAATCATGTATGAAAAGTTTTTCGCATAAGAAACAATTTGATCTCACCTCTTCTTTGCCTCCTCCTCGACTTTTCTGGCTGCAGCTGTTGCCTGCTCAATTTTATCGCTATCCTTCTTCTCCTTCTGCCGCTTTACCATTTCTGCCTTCTGAGCCTTGGCCAGTTCTTCATAGAAACTCTCTGTCCCCCATTGCAATGGATCATACATCTCAGGCGGATAGTTCGTCCCAAACTCATTGATATCGCAGAACGAAATTAGTTTCTCATAAATGCTGGGATTCCGAAAATCCTTTCGCTCTTGGATTAGTCTATTCATGTCCATGTTGCTGGTTTCCATTTTGTCGTAAAGGTGACGTATTTTATCCACCAATTCTGCGGGTGGCTTACCCTTCGGCTCTGGTGGTAGGCTGAATCCATAGTGGGTATACTTATCTGTCTTGGGTTCCTTTTGTGGTGATGCTTTACTCGCCGATGCCTCCTCATCAACATCCATGTTGGTTACTTCTTCTGTGGGAGTAGTTCTTTTCTCCACTATTTCTGGAATTGATTCGTTGTCATTATCCTCGCTTACGGTGTCCTCGTTATCTGATACTATGGTGTCATCTTGGTAGCTGACCAGGCGGAGCGATTTGCTAGGACGCTTAAGTTGCTTTTCGGGCGTTGCAATTGGAGAGGGTGGTTTTAAAATTTGCTGTAACTAAAGGGATGTTTTAATTTTATGTTTTTAAGGTATTTACTGCGTAATTAATAAGACAACCTGCGATGTGGACGAGTTATTCGAGTCTGTGCTTCCATCTTCATGATTCTCGTCCTCATTTTCCGAATCTGTATATTGAGCTGTTAAGCTTGCCAGTGCAGAGTTGCTCATTTTGGCTATGAAATCGTACCTATATTATTAGAACAAACAAATAAAACGTTTATTTATAATATTTATATTTATTCCACAAGAAGTTTGTGTATTTCTGACAAACGACAACTACATGTCAAAACACAAAGGTTGCGTTTAGTGCGGTAATTTGATGGGTGACTTCAGTAAGATTTTAAGTTGGTACAAATGGCGGCGTTTAAGAAAGAAAGTTTGTAGGTAAGGACTTTTCACATGAGAGCGAATTGCGAATAGGTAAATTGCGAACAAATCAATTTAACTGTATTTATTAATTCAAAATTGGTATTTGTTTTATCACAAAACCATTATATTAAATTAACCATAAATAAAAAATGAACATGACTCTCAATTGATTAAGAAAAAGCTAAATTAACAATTAAAGCAATTTCCTTGTGAATTGAACATTTTTGCAGCGAACTGTCGCACTTTATTCACAATCCACACGGAACAGTCGCGATCCACAAGCCCACGAATGAAAAATTCGTTCGAACTTAACTTTTAAAAGTGAAACTGATATGCGGGTATCTGCCACAAAAAAAAGATTTCATGTAAATGAAGTGTCAAAAACTACGAATATTCACGTTCGCAATTCGCCCTCATGTGAATAGTTCTTTATTGGGAGTTAAATCTCGTTCTCATCTACTATTAAGCTTGAGCTCACTTCGAACAAGCTATCCACACAGGATTCTATAAAACAAAGCTTCAAACATAGTTACCAATTTTCCATTTTCGAAAGCTTGGCAACTCCACTCTTCTTGACAATCAGCTGACATTTGTTGACGTTGCTTGGAAGAATAGCAAAATTCGGTTGTTGATAAATTAAAGAAGATTTTTCCAAAGGACTTTATAAAAATGAGCGAATTATCTGCCGCCGAAGAGGACCGCATCCAGAAACGCGTCAACAAAATCCTAGAAACCCGGTTAGACACCGATAAGGTAACGCTTTGTCACAATTCATGCATTTTCTTCACACGAAAGCCTTCACCTATTTAGGATACTTTGGAAGCGCTCGCCGACCTGTCTACGTTTTTCACGGAAAACACCCTCTCAAATCGTCGTAATCTTCGGAGCCAAATCGAAAAGCGAAGTGTTGGCATCAACGAGAACTTCCTTAATGCCTTTCGTGAGGTAAAACACTCATTGGATGCGGTTTGCACAGAAATCGATACGATGGCAAAGTCTGTGGGCACCATGAAAGAGAACTTGGAGAGCTCCAAGGCACTTACACACGACTTAATCACCCAAACAAACTCACTGCAGGAAGAACGGAGCAAGCTGCAAGTCCACCAGCAAATCGCTGAAGCGTTCCTCGGTCGATTCCAGTTAAGTGTTCCCGAGCATCAAATGCTATACGGAACGACAAGAGATGCCCCAATAGTAGCGGACTTCTTTAAAGTTTTGGATCGTGTGCAGGCTATTCATTCGGAATGTCGGGTCTTAATGCAGTGTGGCTATCAAACTGCTGCGCTGGATATCATGGAGGAGATGACACTGCACCAGGAGGGAGCTCTAGAGCGACTTTATAGATGGACACAAAACCACTGCAGAAATTTAGATAACAACGAGATGGGTGGCTTGGTGGTGGAGGCTATGAATCGCCTGCAGGATCGTCCGGTTTTGTTCAAGTAGGTAATGGGTTTGTTTTGGATTGATGTTCTGTAATTGGTTTCCCCGTAAAGGTATGTCATCGATGAGTATGCAATTTCACGTCGCGCTGTTCTGGTTAGGATGTTTATTGACGCTCTGACAGTTGGCGGTCCCGGAGGAAACCCCAAACCGATTGAAATGCATGCCCACGACCCCAAACGGTACATAGGTGATATGTTTGCGTGGCTTCATCAGGCGATTCCCAGTGAGAAGGAGAATTTAATGATCTTGGTCAAAAAATGCGACAAGAATGGTTAGTTTAATTATTCGAAACACGTACTGGCACTAATTGGCTTTCTCTTCAGACCTGTCTGATCAAATCCAGACCGCTCTGGCTCATATAGCCGACGGAGTATGCCACCCACTGAAAGTGCGCGTCGAGACTATTCTCAATTCCGAGAAGGACACCATAATCCTATTTGCTTTATCGAATCTTTTGAGGTTTTATCAACACATCGTCAATCAGGTAAGCGATTCATTGCCCAGTCGTTAGCCGATCCTATTTTATGTCTAATCTCCCAGGTCGTCAAGGGCGGCAATCTTGAGCAATGTCTCTCGGATCTGCAAAAATACAGCGAACAGATCTACCTTAACTCACTGTCCATCCAAGTGAAGACGATTCTTCAGCGCCCCGCATCGCATGCCATGGGACTTGAACCTCCACAGAGGGACCTAGTTCCACCTTCATCCATGGGCCGTTTGCTAAACATGCTTAAAGAAATTCTCTCTGTCGCCACAATGGTGGATGGCCGCCAGTCAGACATCACCAAGATAGTCTCGTGTGTCATTGATCCACTTCTGCAGTCGGTGCAGGAGTCTGCCTCTCATCTGCCCACAGTTGACATGGCCGTGTATCTCCTCAACTGTCTCTACCACATGCAGAGCACCCTGACGGTTTACGAGTATATGGATGAGCGTGTTGAACGCTTGCAGGCGCAGTCTGAAGCTCAGATTGACACACTCACTTCGGAACAGGCATCGTCGCTGGTAGCCAATTTGAACTTGGGCCCGATCTACACGATTTTGCAAAACAACCAGACCAAGATCGAATCTAACCTGCTAAAGATTTTCATGAGCAAAATGGATGCGTTCCTGGAAATGCCAGATATCCTGCTGCTGCCGCAGATTCAGTTGCTCATGTCTAGCAATCACAGAGCTACGGTACAGAAGAGGTCGTACAATGTGATTGTGGCGATATATAAGCAAATCTACGAGCGCGTTCACGACCCCGCGAACGGCTTTGAGAATCCTGGCGCAATATTGTCCAAGAATCCAGAGCAGGTGGCCAAGATTTTAGCAGTGTAGATGCGATTATACTGTTTTATTAGGAAATATGGCGAAATAAAGGAAACGTTTTTAATCTAGTCCAGTTTTTTGTGATTTAAATATGAAATTGTATAGTATATAGGGCAATAAAGCATTCGGCGTAATCGGCCCTAGCGAGGTAACCGTCGGAACGAAAGATTTTCCGCAACGTATACTCTTTCGCAGGCTCAAATTTCATTCGAGGTGTCCGACTTTGGAAGAGAAATGAACAATTGCGATGGCGCACTCACCGCATTCCAAATTCCAAATCGTAAACAAATTCCGTAACCAATTTCTGTCGGAGGATATTGGAACCTAGCTGTCAAAAATTTAACAAAAAAAATTCCCTTCATCGCAATTCAACGTAATTCGCAGATATGCGTTACAAAATGTCGGAAAAATTCTACGAACAGTTGTTCCGAAGAATACGTTGCAGCAAAAATCTTCCGAATCGTTTAAGATCGGAGAATTTTCCGCTCCGACGGATACCTCGCCTGGGCCAAATGTTGTCATAGAAAAGACCTGTCCGGTTTTAGTGATCCTTGCTGCTGTTCAAAACGACAAATAAAACACTTCTGCTTTTTCTATTACAAAAGAGTACTAAATTAAAATAATTTATTTATTTTATCTAAACCTTTACAACTTAATCTAAAGCTTACTACATTCTTCCAAAAGGTACCAAAAAAAAAAAAAAAAAATTGTTTAAACCTATTACAGACATAGAAAAAACTATACTTTCTTATTGCACAAATTTCTACAGTTATATTCTCTTGGATTCTTAATTGTACCATTATTTCTGCTACTTAAATATTAAGTAAAAAAACACGTATCATTTTTTTTATTCATAAATAACTTGAAGACGTCTTGCTTAACTGTTCTTCGCGGGGTTACAAAATTACAATTCATTTTTACAGTATTTTTGTTGTTCTAACCTTTAATAATTATTTGGATTTCTTAGCTGAATTTGAGCTAAAATAAAAATATATTTTCTCTAAATATAAATAAGTTAAATAATTATTCTATGTATTGCATCGGGACACAGCAGTAGGTGCACAAGTGATACCCACAGACTGGTCCTTCTTTTTAAAAACTAAGATTGCACTTCCGGCCGAGACAACGGAAAAATATCACATTTTCGTTTAATTTCTTAACACGTAATTTCCTAGTAAAAGTAAGTATAGATTGCACCAAAGTGATTTGGACGGATTTCGTTACATATTATATTGCACCTTAGGATATACATATATATTGACACTTATCTAATCGTTGTTATTGTTTAAGGCTAAAGTTAATTGCTATTTTAAATGCACAAGTTCTTTTTGAAGTTTTTTTTTTATATTTACAACTGTTTTAGGTTATCAAATGTTTGTTACAATATTTGTGTGGGCCTTGACGTATTTTAGAAAGTAATAGAGCAGAAGTACCTACCTACTGATGTCGTTTTCCATTGGGATTTCATTTGCATTTGTGTTGGTGCGTGTTCTAAAAGTCAGCTGTTCTTCAACTATAATTTGTGTCTATAAAAATCTATTCAATCTATGCTAATTCACCATTGCATTGGTGAAATGTAAATTTTTCTCTATTTTTCACAGACTTATCGTCTCTTTAAATTTAAAATGTACCTAAGTTTGACAAATGACAAATTTTTTGGTGTTAGTGGAAGTAGGTGTGAATCTCACTCAAAAATCGAGATTCGCAAAATTGCTCAGACTCTGAAAAAAGTATTTTTTGCAGCCAATGGCCGCATTCAAGAATCTAGTTATCATAAACAAATCATACTGAGACCCCCAACTCACAATCCTCTTGCCGCTGGCCCCCTCAATTTTTGCCAGGAATCCGCCATTTTGTTGTCCTGTCCGTGTACGCCAATTCCTATTCGTTTTGTTTTGCCCACAGTGAAATGTAAAAAGATTAGGTGCGAATGTGTTGGTTGAGAGAATTTTTGACATTTGTCAATACGAATTTCTATGCAACAATACAAGCGCACCTAAACTTTTTGGGAGCGTAAAATTTAGCTTGTAGTCTCAGTATTGTCTCTGCTAGTTATCTTAAGTCGACTAGATTGGTCTGGATAAGATGTAACCTGAACGCAAAAACTAGATTGGTCGGGAACGTCACTTTTTCTACGTCAGCCACATACCCGAACTGTCAACTTAGTACTCAGTCACGAATTTCTTGACTAGATTCGTCGGCTACCCCTCCATAAACGTCAAATGTCACAGGTGCCCACGTGACCGATTTAAACCAATCACAACCGAGATAGATCTAGTCAGACAGCTGTCAGACTTACTAAACTAGATACTTGAACGCCCTCAATCTAACATGAAATCTGACAGCCAGCTGATTTCGAGAGCAGAAAAACTGCTCTGAATCTGAAAAAAAAGCCTTTTCTGCCCGAAGAGAAAACGACATAACTCTAAGCACTCTTTACAAAAAGGTGTAAGCACAGTTGAATTGTGACCTAGACATTTGTGACGTATATCTGTATGATCAATGCACCTGTGACGCAATTCTAAATACCGGAAAGCGCCATTAGCATGTTTGTCCTAGAACATTGACTTTCTTGGACTTACTCCCTTCTCTCCTGTTACTTCAAATAATAAGGCGCATAGAAAGTCAAAGGTCCACTCTCAACTCTTTCTGATATTTTTGTACAGCACCGAGTGCGTTTCGATACTCTCCGCTCCGGACTCGCACATGTCCTCTCCATTCGGTTCATCTTCTTCTTCGTCTGTTTCGGTTTGTGAGACGTACGACGCCCGACTTTGAGATTGTTCCTCATCCTCCGATGAGTACACACTAATGGGGACAAGTTTTCTAGACAAGCGTCTTCCACTGGCTCTCGTCAGCGTGCGGTCAGTATCCTCATCGTCACTTCGTTCCCCTTCAGCACCCTTCTCATGATCTATGAATTCCCTATCTAAGCTGCGATTACTGTCCAATGTGCAAACCTTATCTTCACTGCTCTCAGTGGCACAGTCTGAGTTGTCCTCGATCGTATCCACCCTTATGACACGGTCCCTCCCTGTCATCATTTTGAAATTATACCGATCGTAGAAGCGTCTGTGATACACCTCGCTGGAGTCCGCACTCATGTACCCACTGTCCATGTCCTGTAGCCGGTGTCCGAACCTCTGCTCGCTGTAGTTCATGTAGCTTTGCGGTGCCGAAGAACTACTCTTCACTGTCGCCATTCTTGTTTGATCATCGATCAGAGAGGAGATGCCGTCATCTTTGTCTGCGGAGTCCAGGAACCCGTCTGCCTTGTCGATGGGCGATAGGCTGCTGGTAGGGCTGAACTTTGATGCCGCCATGCTAACGAATTTCTTCCAGGCATTCTTCAGATCCTTTGTCTTTTTCGCGCGATCTTTCAGACCCATGGCGATCTGCATACCATTGGTGAGGGGAGGCACTTCGCAGCGGTACACTGTTTGGACATTGGTACCGTTTCGCTGGGGGTATGCTATGCCCACGGGAACTCCTGCATTCCTGTACATCTCTTTGGTGCGATCAGACAGACGGCTAGACAGAGAACTGATCGACAAGATCTCGATCTTGTTGGGATCATCGGGAGACTTTGAGTGCTCTTTTTGAGCGTTCTCCTCTTCGTCATCCTCCATCTCGTTGGACTTCTTGCGGTTCAAATACTTATTCAAGCTATAGTCCGTTCTCACACCATTCAGCCTTGATTCGTACATGGCACTGTATTCCTGCTCCTTGCTCCTCTGGTTCTTCTTCTTTTTCTGGCTCATAGTGACAGTCTTTTTTCTGTTGGACGACTTGAAGTCGTCCGTTTCCGAATTTGCCTGGGTATCTGAAACACCAGTAACTTCCGTGGACTCACTATGATTGCTCGTTGACTCATGTTCATCTGGATCGTCATCGTGGTAGGTGTCGTCTTTGCTATTGTAGTTGGATGTTGCAAGTGGCGTTGTCGTTCCGCTGAAATTATTGGTGTTCCAACCCTTCGGGTTTTTTGATTGAATTTCCTCGTAGGCATCAGCCGGTGAATCGTCGGCCGTATTACTTGGTTCGGGAATAATATCTGGTGGCATGGCACGATGGGTCTCTACAGGCATCACCCTCTGGCGGCGACAATGCTTCGCTTCGAGTGTCAAAATGCGACCTTGGTCGGTGAAACTGATGTTCGTTAGCTTGGGTCGTTGATTGTTCGACCGGATGACCTTCGATTGGTAGATTTCTCTCAAACTCCCAAAGGACGGCCGAGCTTCGAGGGTACTTTTCTTGGGGCCCTCATCGGGTGTCGGGGTTTTGCGGCTCGAAAAAGCACTTGTTCCATCGGTACTGCTTCGGAAGGAGCTGCTCGATCGGAGAACGTAGTGGTTCGATCGCTGATGCTCAGTCGAATCCAAATCCGGCAGAGTTGTCATGTTCTCTAGCGACGAATAGCTGACCACACCATCAGGGGAGTTGACAAAGTTCCGTGACTTATTCAAGTGCTCGGACCAAGCGTTCACATCGCAAAAGCTGTGCTTCTTTGGTTTCCGGTCAAGGGTATCCGGCTCAAACTGGTCGCTATCAGTTGATAGCTCTAGATCACTTTGCGGTTCGTGTTCAACCTCAATGGTCATGCTGCCACGAAAGGGCGTGTCGTACTTTATTCGAGCAGCTATTTCTTTTGGCGAAGGTGCTACCGTTGGCTTGGCTACCTTCTTTTTGATATTTGAGTCGCCGTCCTTGCGAAACCCATCGATCTTGTCATAGATCGTGTGTCGGATCTCCACCTCCTCCTCCAGAGGCAGCGCTGTACTTAAACTCGGGCTCAACTGCGAACTGACGTCGGATGATGGCGATGAGGAGGAATTCGACGACTTCCGCTTGGTCTCAAGCCGTTCGAGACTGTCCGTCTCATAGTCCACGATCAGATACTGCGGTGATCGCCGCCGATAAACCGGTGAATCCGGTTGGCATTGCCTTAGCGATTTCTTACTCAGCGTGCTGTAGTCTGGCGTAGGCACGGATGGCGCTGCGCTCTGTGTGGTGTTGTAGATGTCCTTGATCTTCTTCTCGAACGTGCTGTCATAGTCGGGCGTCGGGATGTCCAACCCGTAGCCATTCGTTATGGAGAAGCTCCCTCTGGAGTAGTCCTTAGCCAATGCCTCGTACACCATGTCAGGCATCTTCTTCATATTCCTCAGCATCTCGTAATGCTTGCGATCGCTAGGCTTCGCATACGGATCGGACTGGTGTTTGGTTGGTGTCTTTGATCGGTTCGATGACGCACGGCTCTTCAAAGATGGCGACGGCGAGTCGTGTAGGCTGAACTTGGGGTTATTGTAGATCTCTCCGCCGGTTTCGGCAAAGGCGTAAACATTCTCGCTTCTCTTCTGGGTGATCGTGATCGTGGCAGAGGGTGTTGTGACCGCCAAAGGCGGTGATCCCGTCTTCACATTGATCTCCACGCTGCTGCCACTTGGCTTGAAAGAATGCGAGATAATCTTTGGTATGCCGTTCACTGGAACAGGCGGCGGAGGAGGTCTTTGCTTTGGCGGGCTTAGCGACTTTGTTGGGCTGGTCTTGCGATTCTTAGGACGATCGGGACACTGTCTCTTCGGCTCGTCACTGTCACTATGCGGGACGGTTTCGAGCCATTTCTCGATGCTATTGCGCTTATCACCGCAATTCTTCACGTGGCCACTGCAACGATTCGTCGCGCAGCCCTGACACTCCGTAGACGACCCATAGGTGCCGCTGTAGAGAATCTGGGAAGAGCCTGAGGCAGACTTCAACGGATGTTCCTCGGGAATCATTATCAACGATGGCTGATAACGCTTGGTCGCCATTTTGTATTTAGCTATGGCAATCACTTCGCGAATTTTCGTCAAAAATTCTATCGCAGCCGGTGGAGGTGACTAAAAAAAATCAAAAAATCAAAGACTCAAACCACAAACCAAAACAAGCAAAACTCACCTGCAACAAGTGCGGCTCAAAGTAGGCCGGATTGAAGTACAACTTCTTTCGTATCGTCCCGTTGACGATCGCCTTCATGTCTTGCAGCTTCTCATCGTTCATCATGTCCTCGACTATGGACACGTTCTCCTCCGGGATACATTCATTTTCCTGCGTCGGCGATATTGATGGATCGGTTCCAGAATCTCCCGCGCAATTACCATTCCCACCTGCTCCGTTATTATGCACCAGCACAGACGTTTGCATCTGTAATGTGTACAAGCTCGTCACCATCTTCATACATCGACTTCCTGATGGCGAAGCCAAACTCACCTGCTTGATCTTATCGTGCACCTCCTCGCATTCAGAGTTCGAATTGGAAATGTCGCTGGTAAAACCCGAATGATGGTCGCTCAGATTGGGAAAATGCTGCAGCAGCGGGTTGTTCTTCACGATGCCCATTTCCTCCTTCAAATGACCACCGGTACCGCCGCCACTGAGTCGATGCTCTGGACTAAGACTAGCCGCGGAATATACGCTTCCATTGCGATGAAATGGTGCACCAAACGTCACCTGATCATTCTTCGGGTAATTGATCTCGTTCGCTGGATCGTCCAGGCTGTTGCGTAATTCTTGTGCCTGACTCTTGCGCTTCTTCATGTGCAGATACAAAAAGACGGAGGACACGTAAATCAGTCCAAGCAACAGGCTACAGATACCAATGACAATGTACTCTTTGGCGCTCATGCCGTCCGATGTTGAGGCGAGGGTTGATGTCGCCTCCGCTTGAAAGAGTACCTCCGAGACATCTATGTGAAATGGTAAATGGTTGGGTTAGTCAACGAGTGGAGGATGCTTGTAAATTTATTGACTTACTATGGAAATATTTGACTGGACTTCCGCTAACACGAAACGCTACACACGGCGAGAAGACATTCTTCATTGGAATGCCTAGTTCTGTTTGCAAATGAATTAGGGAATTAGTTTTGTTTTAGTATTTGAAGTTTGTGCCTTACCCTTTGTTGCATTTAACGTGACCATCATGTCTCGGCACATCAGGTGAACGACAATGAGGCGACCTTGCATTTTCTGGCGCAGGTCTGATTCACCAAGCCACTGAAAAGAGAAGGAAAGTCAGTATAAGGGAATAGGAGTGGACAGGCTCTTCAGTGGATATCCACGTTCTAGCATTGAAGGTGTTTACTTCACCTCCATCCATTTATTCAACATCAGTCTCATAGGACGTAAATGAACAATAGGACCTTCGCAATAGACACCAAACAAGTACCTACTAAGAGTAAATCAGCGAAACCTACACGCTATAATAAAATGAACGAGCAGTAACAAGCACACAGGCAGATGGAGGTCTAAAAATCTGAGTATTTTAGTCACCTGGCGCCTTGGGACCATATTGCCACTCTGAAGTCGATTGAACAGCTAACACAAGTACGCATTTTTAGACAGCCCCCAAAGTTTCTATATTCCCCCCGTAAGTTTCGAGTTCAGCTTCTGTTCCGATTTCCTGCTGAATAGCCAAGTCAACAACCTTTTTAAATATCAGAAAGTGCTAGGGTCACATGAAAACTTCTCTATGTGGAGTCGTTATAAATTTGTGGGTCTTTTCTCTCGTTCTGAAAATAAGACCCAGCTAAAGGGTGGGCACAGTGGCTCAGTGGTAAGTGTACTGGGCTACTAAGCAAAGGATCTCAAGTTTGATTTCCGGAAAAATACAAATTACATCTCAGTTTTTTTTTTGTACTGCGCCACCTTTCGCGTACGTCTGACAAACATACGAGGGTGTTACTGTCATCTTCTCAATTCAGGACATAAAATTCTAGATCCCTTTCATTGGTTCCAAAAGTGAAAACTTACAGAAAAGGAATAGTTGTGAGAAACTAGGTCTAGAGTACCTATATGGACTTGTTGCCCCAATTATTAAAAATAACTTTTTTTTTCCGAAAAGGTATCAATTAACATGGGCAACGTCAAAGACAAAGTAGCTCTATTTATGACCAATATTTGGCAGTTGACTGCTACTTATTTTGCTCTCAGATTTCGCTTCTGAAAAAAGTGTTTTTTTCTGTTCCAATGACAAAACTACATTAGTGGCATTGGAATTCAGACCTGGGATTTCTAGATTTATTTAGCAAGTCCGATGGTTTTGCTTTGTATATCGGAGTTCTATAAATAAAACTGTTAAATTGGATTCTAATGTGGGTTTTAGTTGGTGGCGCTATTGCGAGTCAAAAAGAAAGAAATATCCTTGACACAAACCACAATACAGCTCAAGTATCGAGAACTAAACCCACTTTCGTATTACCGAGACTCTATGAAGAAGAGTTTTACTGTTGAAAAATGATTTCAAACTTCAAAATCTGTGGGTGCTTCTAAAAAAGACATATATCTATCCCTCTCAGACACATGAATGACTGTTATTTAAAAAAAATCTATCAACACTCGCTCTTTCAAATATAAACTGGTTTTCAGATGAAAACTCGAGCCTTATTTGCTAACAGGTATAGTTTAGCTTTAAATAAATCTACTTCCAATGAATGGCAAACCAAAATGAGCTCAAATCAAACTTCAACTGTCACATTGACATTGGTTGTCGCTACAAAAAGTGTTGCCAATTCTTTTAACATTTTTTTTTTTTTGATATTCGTGCGATTGGTTAAATTTTATATTAAAACATTCGATTTTGTGCTCAGATTGTTTTCTTAACGTGTGTACATAAATAATTAACAAAATGAGGAGTTACTCGTTTGTTGTTTTATGGTTTAACGTATATAATATTTTGTCATAGTGTTTCATTCTATTTAATTATTGTTCATACTGGTACTTTTTTTTGCAAATAAGCACACATAGATTGATGTAGAGTCCCTAATAAGGACTAAAACATCCCCCTGAGGAAGTTGGAAAACCCAACGAAACGTAAGGAAAAGAATATTGATCAGTAAGCTCATTAAAACAATTAAAAAAATAGATCCACCCGATGTAATACGTTTCCTTGCAGTTGAAAAAATTCACGAAAACGTAAACAAACTCCACTAAGTTGTCAAACTCAAAAGCACTTGGATTGGTAAATCTGAAGGAACTTTGAGAAAAAATCCAGATTCGCAAAAGTACTCTGAAATCGGAAAGAGCTTAATTTTGTTCGTACCAATCGAACATAAAAAGTCCTATGATAATGGCCAATCGAATACCACATAAAGAGAGTATAATGACATTTTCCATTGGTTTCACTCGGTTATCCACTCATTCTGTAATCCAATGGAACTGCTTCTGTTTGAATACACGAAAGTATTAGTGAAATGCCAAAAAATAATCTACAGCTGCTGTCAGCTGACCTGTATAAACTGCATAAATTACCTACACTTGTGTGAGTAATTCTGGAGTGGATTCTGACTTCAAATCGAGAAGCGAAATTCTCTTCTCAAAATCTCAAGAAGAGTATTTTTTGTGGCAATGGAACGATTTCGAAGTGATTTTTTTCGATTCCCGACTCTCCCAGACGCTTCTTTTTGCCCAATGGAAAACGGCATCAATCAGCTGTCAGTTGTCAAATTGGTAGTGGTTGGAAGAAGTGTTCGTAATTCTGAATTCAAACGTCTTAAGAAATCACTTCTGTGTTGTTGGGGCTATTACAAATTCAACAGATCATCAGTTAAAATGTATCAAGGGAGACTTTTAAATATAAAAAAACATAGGTAAGATGATGAAAAATCATTTGGCATTAGTAGGCTAACAGAGAAATCTTCACCGAAACAGAGGTTTTCGATTGGTATTGGAGCGAAACTGATTCCGAGCCTAACCTAGCACAACGGTGTCCGTGTCCGTCAAAAGTCCCATTAATTTCCCACATCATCCTCCGCTAATGTACCATCAGATACCTGAACAGTTAATCGAATCGCTGCTGGGGTCAATTACAAAGTCCATTGAGCAGGTACGCGTTTCCATATGACTTGACTAAATAAACCACTTACGAACAACTTTAAATAACTAATCTCCACGAAATCCTCATGCAGATACTAATGCAATTTATATACGACGAGTACATCACATCCCCCTTCAAGCTTTCACTCAACCGTCACTCACCTGTAGGAAAGTTCTTCCCTCATCGCGGAACATCCGAAACGGATAGTCCGTATCAATAGGATTTCTCAGATCTGCCCAACCAGTATTTGTCAAGTATTGCGCTCCAGTCACGGCGCATACTGGTGTTCGTATATCTGCAACATAAACAAAGCAAAAAAGTAAATAGTACTCATCGGACAATATAACAAAAAAAAATAAGAAAAAAAGACACCAACTAATTCAGTGAAACTTACCAGAAAAACTGATTTCTCTGCTCGGGTAAATGATTTGGCCTCGCAGTGGCAAGAAGACAAATGGAATTTTCTCCGAAGATGATCCGCTAACAAAAGGCGACAAGGTGCACTCTGTAACAAACAAACAAAACAAACCGTACACGATCAGTATAAACAAAGACAACAACTGCAGACATTTCAAATAACAATGTCGACCAACAAGAAAAACAGGTGAATCGCAATCGAACAGACAAATAGATACGTTTCGATGGTGTACGAGTATCTTCTTCGTTTTTTTGCGCTGCGTTTTGCATAAATATTGTACTCAGCGAAAGTTCAGAGTTGTAGCCATAACTCTGTGGCACGTAAGTCCTTGGGAACTTTTTATTAATTTACACACAATGCCGGGCGGCCGCCTTATATAACATTTATGACTTAATTTGACAAGGCTCAGGCGGCTGCGGCGGCCGGCTCTGCCAGTGAAGAAAGATTGAAAGCCCCGGCTGCGTTACTTAAGATGGAATGCAGTTTTGTTTTTTATTAGGGCCGTGGAGTTTCCTCTAATTAAGCGGCTTACATGGGCGACTAAATTTTATGTGGAGGTTGTGTCGAATGTAAAATGTGTAGCACAACTTTTGAGTTCTCTTGGGAAGACCTGTCAATTTGTATTAGAAAATTGTTATTTTTTTCAACTCTCATGCCTGATCTGGTGGACAGTGTATTACATCCTTATGAGATCTGAGTTCCGGCACGTCACAAACAACTAGAGATACGTTTTATGTACGCATTTTAGTGCCTCCGGTGGTAGGGGTGTAATAAAAACTGAATTTCGTTTTATGATGCTCTCTCAGATATGAGCTTCTCATTATTGCACACAATTACAGCTGATCGTTAAACCGCCTCGCGCCTGCAACAGCAAGAGGGGGAAGGAGCCATTTGCGGGATTAATCTCTGCACTGCACGCAGTAGTTCGAGCATTTGCAACATTGCAGCAGACGCGGCTTAACACAACTGATAGATACTGTTTTGACTCCTGCTAATCACTTAGACAATAATAGTAAATCGTTTGATTATCTGGCTGTAAAGTTAGCTGCGTGCTGGGATATATGGCTGGCGCTTTATCCAACTGCAGCTTAATGGAACCGCGAAAACTTGTTCGCGTGCGGAATGCTGTTCTTAAGATCGAGATTTGAATGTAAGGATCCTTTTATGGCTGCCATGGGGGATTTTGATAGTAACATTAGTAGGTTAACAGAGAAATCTTGATTGAAACTGTTACGATAACGAGTTTTACTGCGGGATTGACATGACTTGTCAGTTGTCAATATAAGAGCGCTCACTTATTAGTGGATCGATGGAATGGATCTTTGATCGGGAATCAAAGTGATACAAGATACCGACATGTTTTTGTTGCAAGATTTTACTTAGATTGCGCGGTAGTTATTTCTTATTTTGTGACGTATGTATCACTGCGAAGTCAAAGAAACAGCAAAGCACTGGTGGCGGATTTAGTTATACAAGAAATATTCATGCACAATTTATATCCGATCGATATTAAATTGTGATTATTAACAGAATTATTATTTTATCTGGCTTCCTAGTGAAGAAAAAAGCAAAATATTTTTTTTAGATCTAGATCAATTTTTGCAGATCACGATTTATTTCGAGAATAATTCGAAAATATGTTGGACAACTGTTTTAGGATATTTAGATAAGCTTTGGTCGTGGCTAGAATCTAAAAAAAAACAGAAATTAGGTCTCATGTCAAAGACGAAAATGTAATCCTGACACCTGTCACTTTAAAAATGTACTTATACACGCGTTTAATAATTCCAATAACATTTAACTTATGTAGGTAATTTATGGGGGCGTTCAAGTATCTAGTTTACTAAGTCTGACACTTGTCTGAATTGACGTTTCTCAGTTTTTACTGGCTTCGATCGGTCATATAAACCGCTGTTTCAGTTGACGTTTATGGAGGGGTAGCCGATGAATCAAGTCAAGAAATTCGTGACTGAGTACTAAGTTGACAGTTCGTATATGTGACTGACGAATGAAAAGTGACTTTCCCGACAAATCTAGTATTTGCGTTCACGTTACATATAACCAAGACCAATTTAGTCGACTTAAGATACCTAGCTATATTTTTGAATGTTCCCTATAACGAAGAGATACAAATAACATTTATAGTTACATTGACGTGTTCATCACTTATCAAATTATCGCGATTGACAGCAATATTTAGTAACACTTTACTCAATTAAACGCTTACTGCCCGCGGCCAGCTCACTGGTGAACTACGGCGCCAAAGTGCTAAACTCGAACACAGGTTAACTTTGTCAGTGCGAGCTCTGTGCTAACTGCTTTAATTATGTCAACTCAATTTTTGAAATCTGCTCATGGCGACAAATATTTTCGCTCAATTCTACACCGTCACCCTCTCAAGATCACTTTATAGTTAATATTATAGCAAATTTCCAATCGTCTGAATATGCACTTTTATTATCATTTTGACATATAAAATGACGTGCTGTGAAATCCAATTTACTGTCACTAAAAAATTGTCATTTCTATTTCCAAATTGCAAATGCTTTTGGTTCTTATATCCGATTCAGTGGATCTTCGACTCTGTGAAAGTCGACTCATACCGAAACGTAATTTTCGCAAAAATGTTGTTCCCGTACTTTATTGTGTAGATGTATTAAATTAAGTATCAGATTTTTTAAATGGAGTTAATTATTTTTCCTTCTTTTATTTTAAAAATAATATCTTTCGTATTTATAAAGATTGACTAAATGTTGTCAACTGGCTACACAAAAGTCATACGTCCAGTCAAGTAAAATTTTGTAAGCAAACTGACATCTGTTGGCTTATTTATTTGTGCTCATTTTTTTTTTTTTTTTGTCAATGCGGGTGTATATGATCATTTGAATTTTACATGTCTCATATTAATTTGAGAGAAAATACATCTTGGATCCAATAAAAAGGACCAGCCTGATATTTGTCCTCTTCTAGAGACAAACACAAAATTCCTAAACTACTACAAGTTTTGTCAATATGTAGATTTCTCTGACAGAAATAATATAGATCTACAGTGACAGAGGTCAATGACAGTAAATTATTAGATTGTGGTGACAACTTTATTTTGCTCATCAAACTTGTCTCAGATTTTAGAAAGAGAAATATTTATTGTTTGTAAAAGCGTATCTGATAAAATTGGTGCAGGTCTTAAAGGTCAACCATAAAGAGATTAAGTTGGCTTAAGCTAGGTCAATAATGATACAAACATTCGATTAAGTTCTGTCAAAGGGTTGTGATGTGGTGGTAAATCTCGACAATTCAGAAGAGAAATAGTTTTTTATTTGATAACCCTATATAAGGCTTTATATAAGTTCAAGAAGAGTCACCCTAAAATGACAAGTATCAGATCGGAATTCTAGCTTTTTGCTACACTGGGATTGATATACCTACTTGTAGGCGGTCTTAGATATAAAGCGCTTTGAGGCACTGCAAGTGTGGGTCGCTTTAACCGACAAAACAAAGAATTCACCAACAGAGCGTCAAGTTCCTAGGCCGTGATTTTGGTTGACTTTTCTATAAAAAAAAAAAGAGCGACGGCAAACAAAATTCTATACAAAAACAAGAAAGGTAGCATAAATAAAAGGAAAACTCCGATGAAAAATGCGAAAAATGCTTCGAAGATGTACGAATCAATTTATTCCCCGTTTGGCTTGGTTTTTGGTAAAACTTTATTGTTGAGGATCTGTGTTAACGCAATCACCGACTCTTCGGTGACAAAAGTCAAACATTTTCTTTGCTTAGCTCTATCATTAACAGACACCATATTTACCCACCCAATTGGTTACAATTTTCAATTACAACACTCAAATGGCCGTAGCGTTGATGTTACAATGTTCAAAAAACACTCATCGATGTCGTGTAAGGTGTTTAAAAACATAAATCTATCTAGGGCAGGCATCATTTACGAGCTGTTAGAATTTTGCAGTCTGCCACCTCGCTGCATATGTTTTCTGTCCAAACTAGGGAACATTCAATTGCACAATGAGAAGTATTAACTCTGCCAAATTGAGTAAACTGGATCAGATTCCAGTTTCGATATAATAAAATGATTAAATAAAAATTTTGCCTCAAAATTGCTCGCCGATCGGTTTGGGAAACAAGTTTCCATTGCAAAATATCCACTCAAGACTGAATTTATATTAACTAGGGGTCGCCCCGTGGTCGAAATTCGACCAATTTATTCTATAAGTTAATTTTTGAAGGGGAAGTGAAGGGGAAATATCGGAGGGCTTATAAATAGGCAATCGAAACCATTTTAGGTTTTCCTTAAATTGCGAATAAAAAGTGTTCTATTTTATATTACAGGTAGAAAAGGGTGCATAGAATAGATATGCAAAGTTTCATCGTTTGTTGTTCAACAGTTTTAGAGTTATGGGGACCTTAAGTTAGAAGCCAACATTTTGCTTAAATTTCATATAAATCATAAACCGTTAGGCCGATTGGTACGATTTGAATTTTATTAGATTAGTATTGTCGAACACTTTCGAAAATAGATTTTAGAAATTTTATCACTTTGCTACCTGCGGTTTCAGAAATAACACGGTTTTAAGGGATTGGGATTTTGTTTTTTCAAATGGTTCTAACTTTCAAACGGTTGAACTACAAACGAAAAGAATTTCACTACAAACAGCTACAAACGATTGTCTATCGAACTGCATTTCACGTTTTTCATTCTAGAAAAAGTGCGAATTAACTTTACGCGGGTGCCATGTTGTTGTTGTTGTAATTTCATGCAATTCGCTTAAATTTACCTGCTTTAATTCCTAATTTGTGGATAATTTTTGTATTGTGCACTTCTATGTATTGTGCCCTACCCAAATATATATAGTGTTGGCATATTTATGTGACTTATAATAGGAAAAAAGGGGGGAAACACGTTTTAGGCAACTCCGTATTAATATATAGATAATATATAGATGAGGACCTTGAGTTAGAAGCCAACATTTTGCTTAAATTTCATATAAATCATAAACCGTTTGGCCGATTGGTACAATTTGAATTTTATTGGATTAGTAATGTCGAACACTTTTAAAAATAGCATTTAGAAATTTTATCACTTTGCTAGCTGCGGTTTCAGAAATAACACGGTTTTAAGGGATTGGGATTTTGTTTTTTCAAATGGTTCTAACTTTCAAACGGTTGAACTACAAACGAAAATAATTTCACTACAAACAGCTACAAACGATTGTCTGTCGAACTGCATTTCACGTTTTTCATTCTAGAAAAAGTGCGAATTAACTTTACGCGGGTGCCATGTTGTTGTTGTTGTAATTTCATGCAATTCGCTTAAATTTACCTGCTTTAATTCATAATTTGTGGATAATTTTTGTATTGTGCACTTCTATGTATTGTCCCCTACCCAAATATATATAGTGTTGGCATATTTATGTGACTTATAATAGGAAAAAAGGGGGGAAACACGTTTTAGGCAACTCCGTATTAATATATAGATTTGTGGATAATTTTTGTATTGTGCACTTCTATGTATTGTGCCCTACCCAAATATATATAGTGTTGGCATATTTATGTGACTTATAATAGGAAAAAAGGGGGGAAACACGTTTTAGGCAACTCCGTATTAATATATAGATGAGGACCTTGAGTTAGAAGCCAGCATTTTGCTTAAATTTCATATAAATCATAAACCGTTTGGCCGATTGGTACAATTTGAATTTTATTGGATTAGTAATGTCGAACACTTTCGAAAATAGCATTTAGAAATTTTATCACTTTGCTAGCTGCGGTTTCAGAAATAACACGGTTTTAAGGGATTGGGATTTTGTTTTTTCAAATGGTTCTAACTTTCAAACGGTTGAACTACAAACGAAAAGAATTTCACTACAAACAGCTACAAACGATTGTCTATCGAACTGCATTTCACGTTTTTCATTTTAGAAAAAGTGCGAATTAACTTTACGCGGGTGCCATGTTGTTGTTGTTGTAATTTCATGCAATTCGCTTAAATTTACCTGCTTTAATTCATAATTTGTGGATAATTTTTGTATTGTGCACTTCTATGTATTGTCCCCTACCCAAATATATATAGTGTTGGCATATTTATGTGACTTATAATAGGAAAAAAGGGGGGAAACACGTTTTAGGCAACTCCGTATTAATATATAGATTTGTGGATAATTTTTGTATTGTGCACTTCTATGTATTGTGCCCTACCCAAATATATATAGTGTTGGCATATTTATGTGACTTATAATAGGAAAAAAGGGGGGAAACACGTTTTAGGCAACTCCGTATTAATATATAGATGAGGACCTTGAGTTAGAAGCCAACATTTTGCTTAAATTTCATATAAATCATAAACCGTTTGGCCGATTGGTACAATTTGAATTTTATTGGATTAGTAATGTCGAACACTTTTAAAAATAGCATTTAGAAATTTTATCACTTTGCTAGCTGCGGTTTCAGAAATAACACGGTTTTAAGGGATTGGGATTTTGTTTTTTCAAATGGTTCTAACTTTCAAACGGTTGAACTACAAACGAAAAGAATTTCACTACAAACAGCTACAAACGATTGTCTATCGAACTGCATTTCACGTTTTTCATTCTAGAAAAAGTGCGAATTAACTTTACGCGGGTGCCATGTTGTTGTTGTTGTAATTTCATGCAATTCGCTTAAATTTACCTGCTTTAATTCATAATTTGTGGATAATTTTTGTATTGTGCACTTCTATGTATTGTGCCCTACCCAAATATATATAGTGTTGGCATATTTATGTGACTTATAATAGGAAAAAAGGGGGGAAACACGTTTTAGGCAACTCCGTATTAATATATAGATGCCCAAAGAAGCAAAGACTCCTTCCTAAAAGGGGGTTCAATTTTTATGCAATTTTCACCTGTTTTCTCACAACACTCCCAGTCAATTGATATCGATCCGAATTTGTACCAAGTGCACGAATTCCACTTCGAATTTGGAGTGAAAATTACCGTAGACTTACGGCGCGTCAGTCGCTGCTGGTTGAACGTGTCGTGGGGCGCGGGGCGAAAGAACTTGCAGCTGAACGAAAATGTTGTTTTCTATTTTTGCCTAGATTAACCTTTACCTCGTTAGCCTGTGCCAATTTCCCCAAAGATGGCAATCAAGCTTTAGGTCGTATACACTATAATTGCCCAGTCCCAAGATTAGATGAAAGTCTCTAAGCCTACATTTTGTGAAGAACGAAAACCTGCTACCAAAATCCATTAAGAACCATCACTCAGTCAACGCCGAGCACTTGTAATTGATTTATCATGTCCCACATCAACTGCATCCCATGCATCCTGCGATCTCATGTGATCCACCATCGTAACTTACTAATTACATGATCCATTGACTGCACACGGCAAATGGAAAACCCTCTCTGAAAACAAACACCAAGACCGAACGTATATGCAGCACGCACGCAACTACTTTCGTGAGGCTGCGGCACTGATGTTGAGTAACTTGTTTGCTGATTTGCCGAAGAAGATACAAATTGCAATAACAGTTCCAAATTTGGAGGCCAAATTGTTTTGTTTGTTTACTCCATGGCCGTTTATAGCTGTGAATGGGGCGAATCGCTAATGGTGGGGCGACATCTCACGTCGAGTGCGGATTGCATATACCACAGTACACAGTACAGTACAACATGTCATTGGAGGTGCACTGCTCGACGGTCATCGTCGCGGTCGCCTGCGTCTATCTGCGTCTATCTTCGTCAGCATCGCGAGAAACTTATAATTGAACAGATATGGCTAATGGTCCGCGATATAGATATTTACGTGCGCGAGTTTCTTTAAAGGCACGCGCACTGCTCCATCTCTCGGAGCAACGGCAATGATCTTGGCCAGCTTACCACGACCGCGACTACGACTACGACCACGACCACGACTTTGAATGCGACTTTAAACTACTATGGCGATGGCGACCGTGACCATTGGGGTTATGGCACTCTGGTTGAGCGCGGTCAGCATGAAATGTTCTGCACCTTGAGATTGGCCATATACTCTGCGGTTCCATTAGATTGGATTTGTGTGACACTGGGTATTGTTATGTACTATCGCGCATCGACTGCAGCAGTCAGGGCAATCTGTTTTTCTGCTCGATTGGCTAAGGGACTTAAAGACGCGCTCCATTGTTTGGCCGCCTGGCGTTTGTGACAGACAAAATGCTTTCACCAGGTGGCCGTGAAGTCGAAGTCGTGCCGTAGCAGCGAGCCACCAGCCAATCCGGAGACGTTGAAAAGCGATTTTCCAGGTATTTTCATTTGTGACAAATAAGAAATTAATAGCTGTTGTCGAGTCACGGGATTATATGGTCGCAGCAGTGGTACTTAATGTGTCATTTTGTTTACAACTGAGAATGAGAATTGGAAAAAATTGACGGAGCGAGTAGTCGTTCCATACGCCTATAGAGCTGCGAATATGTTGGTAGAAGTGCGGCTGTGGCTGAGTGCCGTTGGCAGTGATGATGGAATGCAGTGGTTGTCCTTTGAGGGGAATTGAGATGTCCGTTTGGAGTGCGGTAAAGGATGGCCATTTTGAGATAGTATCGAGAACATTCTCATGCGGAAATGTGTCTGGGAATGTCTTGAAGAAGACCAGGCGAAGCAGGCGACTGTGTCACGTTGGTATTTCCCACTGTTTGCTTGCTTTAGCAGAGGTTAATAGGTGGCCGTAGCTGCATTTCTTTATAAACTTCCTTGTGGTAGGAAAATACTGTCACATGACATCAGGGAAATAAATTCGATACATAAGGTCCATACACGTTAGACAACATTCAGACTCCGAATCGCCACATCCTTCAACGAGCTGTATATGTTCATGGAATTCAGTCGATTTTACATTACGAAACAAAAACAAATTCTGTCACTTTCACAGATGACGCGATTCGACCCCCGGATTTTCACATATTTGACTCCACTTGCAACATTTTACAAGCTCATGCATAGCTGTCGCGTTGGGCATCACTATTTGCACCTGATTGATCAATAACCTTCTTCAACTTGATGAGTTGTTGACTTCTGGGAGTGGTGACTCTCCGGTCGAACCCCCGAAAATTGCATCTTAAGTTTTTTTTTTTCACAGCGCCACCTTTCAGGAACGTCTGACAAACATCCGAGAGCATTAATGTTGCGAGAGCGCTTCTCAATACAACCTCTCAGCCTAGAGTTCTACACGAACCTATTGCGCCATCTATTGATTTAAATATTTACCTTGTTGACCAACCTGTGTGAATTTAGCAACAACATTTTTTTCTCAAGTGGTTTGATGCGATTTTTCGGGGTATTTCCTTCTTCTTTTTTTTTTATATACTTCTCCCGGAAAGGCGAACCTATAACGCCTCAACAGCGCCCCGAGATGCCTGCAGATGTATGTTTGCTCTGCACTTAAATTGCTGCAAATTGTAGCCTTCTGGAAATATATCCCCAGGAAGCGAGTTCCAAAGTTTGCTTGTCCTGTAACAGAAGGAGTTTTGGAAAGTTGATGTCCTCGCGGTTGTCAAGTGTACTGTATGGTCATGAGCATTAGCAGCCCGTCTTGTTGGGCGTCCAAAAGTTGCATTTTGAGGGATAATGTCTTTGAGTTCCTCAGAACATCTACCATGGAAGTACCTATAGAACAAGCATAGGTCAGCATTATACGCTAAAAAACGAGTTGAACGCACTCGGCACGCTGACAGCTACCACATACACTGGGCACATTCAGAAATCTAGTTGGACTAGATTGATCTGGACTAGATGTAACCTGAACGAAAAAACTAGATTGGTCGGAAACGTCACTGATCTTACATCAGCGAGATATGTGAACTGTCAACTTATGTCGTTTTCTATTGGGATTTTTATATTTTGCTCTCAGATTTTTCTTGCCCAGTTGAACATAAATCGAGATTTTTCTTTCTTTGTATTTGTGGTGGTGCGTGTTTTAAAAGTCATCTGTCTGTTCTTTAATTGCAATTTGTGTTTATAAAATTTCATTCAATTTATGTTGATATCCATTGCAGCGGCCAAATGTAAATTTTTCTCTATTTTGACAGACTTCTCGCCTAAAAACGTAATTTTAACACATTTTAAAGTTTGACAAATGACAAATGTTTTGGTTTTCGTGTAAGTTGGTGTGAATCTGGCTCAGAAATCGAGATTCCCAAAATTGCTCTGACTCTGAAAAAATGTGATTTTTCTGTCCCAATGGAAAACGACATGAGTCCTCAGTCACGAATTTATTGAAGAGATTTTTCGGCTTCCCATCCATCAAAAACTGAAACAGCTGTTCATGTGATCGATCTAAGCCAATCAAATACGTCAAGTCGGCGAGCTGTCAAACTTACTAAACTTAAACGTCCCCATTCAATGTGACTTGTATTTTATAAGCGAGAGCGACCACAAAATGCAGTAGCGACCATAACAGCAGCGGTCAAAGCAGTAGCAGTGGCAACAGAATTGACAAGTCGTGCTTCAACTTGAGTTCGTAGTTCTAAGTACGACCGGCATAGTGTGCTTGATGGTAGACGGCATTGTTGATACGGTCCGTTTGCTATCTTGTAGTTTTATAAACATTGAGGATCATCAGTGGCATCTCCTGTCAAATGTGCAAGTAGACAAAGCCTAAGAACCTTTTCTTTGAGCCGTTAAAAACGCCACTCTTATCATCTTCTTATCATTTTGTTATCGGAATCGGAAAATGAACTGGTTATGGCTTGATGTCATGCCTGTTCCGCCCATGGGGTTCTCCGGTTCGACCCCAAAAAGTGATCGGCAATCCTCCCGATTTCGGATTACTTCATGACACACACACACGAAAATTGGCCTCAGTGACGCCAATGTTTATTGCAGTCGTGGAGGAATTTTATGGTCTCGCCGACGTATTTAAGAGCCGGACGGCCATGGTATAGTGCGGTCAATGCGTGTGACTGCGTATTGCTAGGCAGGGCTGCCATTTCATAATTTTGTTGGGAAGTATAGTTAACGTTTTTGGGGAGCACCCCGGGTACAGAAGGAAAAGTAAGAAATTTATTCCAAGCAAAGCGTTTTTAAAAAAGGGAGGATAACGATGTTGGAAGCCTGCGGCGGCCATTTTGTTTTGGTGGGGTCTGTCTAATCTGGTGGTTATTATTCAGTCACTGACTTAGTATCAAAAAAAGGGGTTGTCAGTAAAAACGATTTCCAGGATCCGCAAGAGTTCGTTCGACGCGAATGTAAAATTTGTTTCGCATTTTACTAGGTAGAGAAATGTCAAGTGATAGTAAAAATAGTTCAATCCGAAACCAAAAATTGGAGTTTAATTTGTCGTTTGGGAATACCGAAGTATGGCAAATGAAACAGGAGTACAATACTCCTATTGTAGTACTTTCGGCAGCGCTGTTGCTAGGCGGCGTAGGTTTGGAACCCAAGTGGAAACAGCGATATACTGTCACTGGCTCCTCCACTCTTTCAATGTATCCACTGGTCTATGAGTGTGGGTGCTGCTCCAACAGTTGGATTCCTCTAACTGTTTTCAAATAAAGTGCTCTTTCCAGGGATGTTTGGTCCATAGAATCAAATATAAATTTATTTGCAATTTTGCTTCCTCTCTCAGCAAATCGATTGACATAAAACTCCTGTAGAAACTATCAGCATTAATTACCACCTGCTACCTCACCAGTTAAAGCTGAATACACTTTCGACAATAACCATAAAAATAACCAGCTTTTCGCTATAAAAACTCTTTAAAAACGTTTAAATTGACAACCGCAATGATTGCACTACCCCAATTAGCACATTGCCTCAAAAACAAGAAATTAATGCATTTAACCATCAAATCGAACTACGCACCATGTATATCGTCAACGCATATTCCCAGGTCTTCCCGGTAGGTCTGCAGATACGGTAAGCATCGACAATCGCACGTCTCGTCGGGATCCTCACTCAAGTCGTGTTGCAGCAGCATATCTGCCAAAAGAAATTCATTTTGAAATGCAGTAAAATTCTAAACAAATACTACAGCCTCCTTTGGCCATTTGGTGTGACAAGAGCCGTTTTTCACTTACCGGTTTTATCGGTGCCAGGCACGAACACGGCGGCCGTACCACTGGACAGCCCCACGCAAGTGTCAACGCTACACGTGGACATGCCTGGAAAGAAAACAATAAAACGAATAAAAATATTATAATGCAGTAAATTGTTTTCGGAGAAAATTGTGTGTTCTTCGCTGCGATGGAAATGTGGTCAGGAGGAGATGGTCGGATAGGATAGGACATATAGGAGTGCCTGTCGGAGGATGGATGTGGTGTAGTGGGCTAATGCCATTTTGTTGTTCTGCATGTTGGGTGCTGAGATTTATTTGTCGTGTTTGGTTAATGTTATCTAAACGAGACATTAAGGCGTTTTGTTTTGTATGGCCACAATTCTACTGACCGGGATTGGATTGCCACTTTTGTTGCGTGGACGACGACACGAGTAAGACTGCGCTTTGTTTGAGATGAGAATTTTCCGTTTAATTTTGAAGGGGATTTGAGAAAGGTAGGTATGCGCACCGCCGGAAGACATACGTGTCTATCGATTGCAATTGTCAATTTTATATGGCGGAACAGTTATTCGCTGGGTTAGCATGAATTTAAAGGAGTGAGTTAGGTGGCGACAGGCGACTTGTTTGATGCCGCAAGATATCGGTATAAGCGTCCGTGGGTGGAATGTATAATTGAGATGTTAAAGTGCTTCGGGCTGCGGTAATTCAATCCCTTCACTTTATTAAGTGGTCGACGATAGAGGGACTTAGCCGGGACTCCGGTTAATAAATAATAAAGAGATTTAGGCCATGGATGGTTTCCGCAATGGGCAGGGTGGGCACAAACTGGTGGTGACAACTGTTACAAGAGCACCTACGGAAGTAAATAGGCCAATATTTTATGCAATAAGTTGACGTATTACTTGTTCGGATCTGAGCTTTTGGATTAGTCGACCTCGACATTCAGATCAAGCCCAGTCGGAATAAAATCGCCAGGCAAAATTTACACAACTTATAAACCAGGTAGGACTCTCTGGTACATTTGCAATTTCCGATCTCGAATTTCCGGTAGAAAGTTGGTATACACAAAATTCGGGCCAACAGTATTTAAAGTCAAAAATAATTGACTTTGGTCAAACTTAATGGAATTTTTCTCCCGTCAAAGAAAGATAAAGATGAACGATCTTCGAATTTTCAACACATAGTTCGAAAATGTATACTAAATTCGCCCATAATCCTTCAGAAAAGAATAATTTCCTCTACTTTGATTCATTTTTGTTGAAATTATGCTCAGACAAATATAGGAATCTTCGATTTTAAATTTCGAAGTTCGACCAGGAAGCTCAACATTTTTCTATGTCATTTTCTATTCTCAGGGGAAAATATTGTCAGCCGAATATAAATAGAATTGAACAAACTAACACATGTTCCGAATTTGAGTTCGAATTCTCGGCAGTAAGTTCGAAAATGTTTCAAAAATCTACCCGAACGTTCACAAAGCCAAAAATAGTTTCGATTTTCGTTGAAATTGTCGAAAGACAAATATAATGACGTTCGTTTTTCGATTTCGAATTTTAAAATTTTTTTTCCGCCATCATTTTCGAAGTCTAAATTACCTACTCAATTTAGAAATTTCCTTGGTAGATGAATATAAAGATAAATAAAACGAAAGAACTCATGTTCTCAATTCGAGTTCGAATTTTCGGTAGTTAGTTCGAAAAGCCTGTCGAAATTCAAAATAACTGCACAAGGTACGAGTATATCTCACTAAATCTAAGTGGAAAATCTTGTACGACAAAAATGAAGAATAACTGTCAACATCTGTTACTGTCAAAATAAAAATAAATATCATGTAATCTAGAAAGAGATAGCAAACACTTTTTTCTAACTCCAATTCTGCCATTCGAATTTATTTGATTGCAAATTGGAAAAAAAAACATAAAATGAAGGGAATCGTATTAGGTTCGCTTCGGGTTCTTCGGGAGAAGATTTTCGCGTGCTCACGATTTTATCTGAAGCGAAGCATATTTCGTTACCAGTTGACGTCTCATCAAATCTCAGACGAATAATTGACGGCGATTTTCCGAAACGCCTTCGAAGAAATGCTAACGCATGAGCGAAGAATATACGAATTTACGGAAGTGGATTATGCGAGCGATTTCCAAAACTCACTCGGGAGAACTAAATGGTAATCTTTACTAATGCATGGATGGACATTGTTCGCAAGATCATGCGAGGTCTTAAGCTAAAATTACAAGTGACATTTTTTTGTGGCAAATTTTGACATGCTGACGTCAGAAAAAAAAAGAAAAGAAAAAAAGAAAGAGCTTCTCTTGTTACCCATGTGTCTCTCGTGAGAGTACGCTGCGAAAGCCAGCTTAGCCTAACCAGTCCCTTGACAGGGGATCACACGTAGTGACACATTAAGGACAAGTGTCTAAGTCATGTCAATGAAGAAAATGACAGATTTATGGGACTAGTAGTTTGTGAAAATCTACCGATTTGTCGCCCAATTTCCTACATTCAGTGGTACTAACTCTGTCAAGTCCCGCACATAGGAATTGAAGGTGTTTTGACAGTTCATCCTTCGTGTCCACCTTAAATGGCACGTCACTGTCCACACCAAACCCGTGTGCAATAAAATCCCCTCAGCGCAGCGTGTCTTCCATTTCCTAGTAGCTCATTTTGGGTATTAGAAAATATCCGTTTACATTCGAATTGAACTACCCACCAACCACTGTCAGCATTCCATCTTTGGACTTTTTACAAATACACGCTGTACAACTGCCCCTTGGAGCATCCGAATCCATTACCCAAATAGGGTACGGCAACTCCAAATTTGGCAAACACACACACGCAACTTCTCCATCATGCGGCCGACCTAAGAATAAGTTTCACCGTACAAAACTTACCATTCGTCCGAAAGACATCGCCATCATGCTGTCTAGTCAAATTGACGACTTGGCCCGATAGTGGCTCATCTGCAATACGGCGATCGGTTCCCGCAACAATGACTCCGTGGCCAGCACCATCACCATCACCACCACCACCTCCACCATCAGTCGGTCTAGCAGTTATGTCCGCTGGCAGCGCTGGTACATTGATGATACCCGGCGTCGGTATTGCCAGTTGGCAGTTTAATTTCGATGCGATAATCATCAGTATCAGGATCCAGCGGTGAGTAATTGCACGTGGTAACATGCTGGCATAGCGCCAGCGATGCATTGGGCCAGCAATGTCCGAGCTTCGACAGTGATTTGCTCCTTGTCCAGCCAGCGCTGGTTATAGTGAGACAGGCTCCTGATGATACCCACTAGGTGGTGCTGCGGCTGCTGCTGCTGCTGAACCACTATGGGTGATATGCTAATTGCAGCTGCCGCCGCTCAAGGAAGAAGGCTGAGTTAAATGCTATCTGCGTCGCTGATGGCATAGCCGGCATCGATGGAATTGCATCCTCCGGGAGAAGTCGTGACGTGACGCTTACGACGTCGTATGTCGATTATATGGAGACGTATGGTGCTCAGTTTTTTTATGGCTGCAAAGAGAGAAAATGAAAGTTAAATACGTGGCACATGTAAACAGGGTCCCAGTTAAGAAATGGGTTAGTTGTTTCTGTTTGTATGTCATTAGAATAATTATCGTGACCGAAGGATAATGGCGTGCGCATCAACAGTCAAATGACGCAAGGCAGATGGGAATAGACGAAGAGAAACTCACCTCAGAACACAATGGGGACATAAAGTTGCGGCATTGTGGGTCGAGATGAAAGACTGCTCAAAATGTCGTTTCTAGGACATGTGACACTTGGTCAATACCATCTGATGTTGTCTGACAAATGTCAGTTGAAGCAAAAACCTATCTCCTTTTGTTCGGTGTGTGCAATTTGTTCATGTGCAAGAAGGCGGATTGTTTGGAACAGGTTTGCTGTGGTATATACCCTCAGATGGAGATTTGATTGATGGACATGCATCTGCCTGACATGATAATTAGGAAGAAATTAATGACTAGGGAAGAGAACGCTTTGCCCTCCAGCGATTTGCAACGTCGTTCGAGTTGAATAATCCCGATCGTACGCAGTATTTCCTTAGCCACACTGATAATGAGGTCGTTATTCTGACAGACCACCCAGTGATGTCAACGTTGTGGGTGTTTAAGTACACTCCTTGTGGGTTTAATTGCTCAAAGTTTATGGTAACCCATCCAATATCCATTTCGTGTCCAACAGTGCACTTGATGGCCCATAAACAACTATATTGGTTAAGCAACAATTTACGATTCTGCGATCGTGAAATTTCCGAACTCAACCCCTAGCTATAAATTATTTGCAAGATGCACCTATTATGCGTGCGCCAGCATCCACATGTAACAACCAACATATCCGCTTGTCAATTATTTCACCATCGAAATGGTGTCCCCCACAACCATGCGCTATAAGCCATAAATTGTGGCTTGCCTCACGCGCTGCTCTTTCTTTTATTCAAATTGGAGTCCGCCGCGACCGTGCCGCTTTAAACCTGAATTCATTATCAACGCGCGACGGACAAGTTTTAGAGCGAAGTCCCGATAGTAGACCTACTTTCCGACTTTTAATATCTTCAAATAAAACTGGCAGCAGAATATTATGCACATAGATAACGCTTTTGTATAATAAACCAATAAGTTATTTTCAATGAAACAAAGAATTTACTGTTTTTTTTTTTTTTTATTTGGAACAAAGAATCTAATAAAAGCTTCAGATTTTCAATAATTGATTGCTCAGAACCAAACCTGCGGTGGTTTGTTACTGAAAGGGTCCCGATAAACGACCGCTAACTGTAAGAAGACGTTAAGTTAAGAGTGACACAATGTATGACATATGGCAGAACTGTGTTACCCGTTTGTTATAAGACGAATCGACTTTTTTAATCTGTTAATCTATTCGGTTTTAATTGGGTTATTATATAGTTTTCGATCGTTTTAATTTATTGATTTATGACAGTATTGTTGTTATAATCTGACGTTTGTGGAGTTTTTCTTTTGTTGTCAGAAAACAGATGATATTGTCAAGGGGATTTACATATATTAAGTGAGTTTTCGTTTCTGAATCAAGTGGAACAAGAAATTGTCAACACTTTGACATATTTTACTTTCTCCTGAAAGCGAACAGAGTTTGAAAGTATACGTATTAAGAAGGGGACAGATGATAGAAATTAGGCCATAATTATGGTGACAACATAACATTTTTTTCTGAAAATATTGTAGAAAGTGGTCAAAAACAAGTTATACTAATTATCAAAGTCAAAGACTATCCAAATTAGACGGTCAGCTTCCGTGCACCTACCCGATTTTACCCGCATAATTCGAATGACAGTTGACAGCCCTGTCACGCGAGATTTTTTTTTTCCTGTCTATGAATACGTGTAGTTAATGGCCGTCGGATGGCAATTTTTCAATAATAAACTTTTTTTAAATGAATTTATAACAATAAATGTAAAAAAAACTAATGTTGAGTTAGTTTTTTTATTTCTTAATAGCTTTACTTGTTTTGTATCCATTTTTCAGGTTTTTTATTAATTTTGCTTATATGAATTACATTTTTGACAGCAGAATCTATGCAGCTGCCTAATGTCATTTTCCATTGGTTTCGCTAGGGGATCCACTCAATCTATAATCCAATGAAACAAGAAAACTGCTTCTGATTGAATTCACAAAAGTACCTACTGGTGAAATGCCAAAAAATAATTTACGACAGCTGACATCTGTCATCATTTTTTTTTTTTTTTTTTTGAGTGCTGCTTGAGTGAATTCTGACTTCAAATCGAGAAGCGAAATTCGGGAACAAGGGAACGGTTTGAGAAACGAATTTTTCGATTCCAGACTCTCCCGGAAGCTCTTTTTTGCCCAATGGAAAACGACATAAATGTAGGGGTTGTTCCAAAACCCTTTTCCCTAAATTGTGTTAAAATATTGAAGTAAAGAGATTAAAATCAACGAACAAAAATTTATCTTTTTCAAAATATACAATAAAAGGGCAAAAAAAAAACCTGTAAGTTAATTTTTCTCTGATTAATATCACGAGATGGATTTCTTTTAGATATTGACAAATGATAGTTATATGAAGTGAAGGTATTTGGCATTGTGATGGAGTTATATCAGGAATACCATTTTTCAACAATTTCATAGACTTTAAAAACGGCGGGTAACTAATGGTAGCCCCTACTTAAAATTACACCAAAAAATGGCCTCCCGATTGACATCAAGTCCCTGCATAGGATTTTCTAAGTATACGTGCGGCAGCAATGGCGTTCCTTTGATTTGTACAGGCCGAATACTTAGAAAATCCTGTGCAGGATAGGCAGCTGGTAGGCACATTTTTCTGCTCTCAGTTGACCATCTATTTTGTATTATCATCTTTAATCAAAGTAAGCTAGTAACAAATCTTGACAGCTGACAGTTACCATATCATTCACAATTGCTCGCAAAAAGCAGGTGGCAGTTTTCTAGCTGTTTAAAAATTAATGAATATGTATTTTTGCTTATGGAAATATATGTTCTTTAAGAAAAAATTGTGACATATATAGAACAGTTTAGTAAAAATATGTTATCCCCTTTTAGTAAAATATTTTTGAGACCTAGAATGTCATCTCAAAAAGAGAATCAATGGTTAAATGTTAGTGATTTCTTTCTCTTTGGCGATGATTTTTAAAAACCAAAAAACTTAAATGACTCAATATTTTTCTGAAAGTAAGAAACTACAGAAAATTGGTCAATGCTTAAAAAAGCAATTCTATTAGTTATACCTACTGATGTTGAAAGCGTTTATAGCAATTTAAAGTTGAGATATTTTTGCTTTTTACTTTCCTAATCTAAGAAATAATTTATTTTAAAAAGCAAATAATCAAGAGACCAAGTTACACGTTTCTTAAGTTTTAGGTTAAAGCATTGGTCGTTCTTTTTTTTCTTTTTTTTGCGCTTTAGTTTATTTTCTTGATTTAAGAGCCAATATTATATGGATCAAGTAGGTCTGAATGCAACTAGTTTCTTGAACCTAGCTTTTGTTGAATTCACCAACTGTAGGCAAGAAAAACTAAATTTTGTTTTAATTTTTCTACATTTAAGAACAAAAATAAAATATGACAACCAGAGGAATATTTTAAGAAACCAATTTCTTAAGATACGCTAATAGCGATAAACGCTGACACTAACGCCATTTTATATAAATAATTTCCCAATGATTCTTAAGATTCTACAGTAAAGAAGTTTAAGAAAAACATAAGAAATTTTTGATCGATTCTGGGAGCTTTATAAATTTTGGCAATTTCTGTACCTAGAGAAGTTTTAACCAAAGAAATGAATATCTAATCACTCGTGATAAAACCAATGCAGAACGAACCTACTTATATTCTTGGATAAAAATAAATTCCTGGTTAAATCTTAATTTAAGAAAATATTTTTTTTAGGCCGCTATCTCAATAAAAAGTAGTTATATGTAAACTTTCTTATTTTTCTTCTTTTTTCTAATTTTAAGGTCATGGAAACAAAATTCTGAAAATAAGAAATATTAAGCTATAACATGCAAATAGTATACAAGAGGGAAGGACTTATTTTATCATACGAATGAGAAGGAAACACGTCTGGAAGTTTGACCTAGCACTTCATGTTCTGTACTCCAACATACCAACGAGCAACGATGTGCGCTTAATTTGTTGTTATTTGTTTTCCACCTCAAAGAACTTGAATATGTACCTACCAGTGGCGTGGCGTGAACATTTTTAAATGGGAAGTCGAAGAAAAAACAATTCAAGCCACCTTTTTTATACTTTAAGTCATTAATATTTATAATTTACAAATTGAGTTCACTGCACTAAATTCACTTTAAGTCACGCAATGCAATCTGCCAGCCAACTGAATTTTTAAACCAAAACACACCCTTACCTACCTCAACAACTACCTGTAATTATTCACACAAGGGACAATAAGAAAAGAAGAAGTAAAAGAAAATCGAATAACTCGAAGAAAAGCGGGTTATTTTGTTCATATCATAACCAAACAAACACATACGACATACCCAAAACACAACCCAGTGGCCATGGCCAGTATCAGTAACAAGCTAAGCTCTGGCTCTGGGAAGAAAAAAAGAGATACAAACAAATGTTCACTCAGTACTCAGCAGTCAAAATGAACTTTGTGAGAACCGCGAATAACTCGAAGAAAAGCGGGTTATTTTCTACAATGGGTATTGAACAAAGAGGTGTCAGAGTCAGACAAAGTACTCAGGGAAGAAAAAAAGAGATAACAAGCAAATTTTCTCTCAAAATGAACTATAAAGTGAGAACTTTAATAACCCGACTTATTTTGGGTTACCTTCGCTTTGTCGAGGCGATGACGACGTTGTATGAAAATGGATACACACACGATTTTTATAAGAGTGCTTTTGTGTGTGTACCATTTGGTGAGTATTCACATTCATTTGGTAGTGTTTCATGTATATTCGGTTTTTGGTAGATAGATAGTGTTGCCTGGTGGAGATTTCAAAAGGTAACTCGGTAGGAATCGAGTTATATGGACGCCACGCCACTGGTACCTACATTTATGAGACAATATACAAAGTGGCTCAAGTTTTTTTTTTTTTTTTTTTTTAAGTAACAAGCCTCCTGTGAATGTCAGACAAACAACCGAGAGTCTTACTGTCACGTCACAAGACAGTTTCTCGCGTCGAAAGAAAGAATATCTATCTAATTCTGTTTCCGCGAGGATTAAATTGTTCTCGGAGTTCGTATTGTTCGTCACCTCAAATCAAAATAACATCTAACACGACTTTGAAGGAATGCCAACACATTTATTTTAATTATTCCTGTCAGGAGTGCATGTGTAGGTAATCACGGTTTTCAATTACCATGCAAAATATTTCAAAGTCAGTCAGTCCAAACGGCTGATCAGGCTTAGTAAAAACCATCACCTTGCTGATTCCTCTCATCATTTCTCACATCATTTTGCATGATGGGCCATTACTCAATGTCTATTCGCCCATTTCCACATTAAATCATGTGCGCGCATCCTGCCCTCGCACGCTCATTTGCCAGTTCTTCGATTATGGCACACACACGAGTCTAGGTATACCTAATGTAAATGTTCTTCGAAAAGCGAATTTATCTCTCAATTTTCTTTCGACCGGCGTAAATGAGTTATGCTTATGACTCGGTGTGAAGAATGACTATTGTGCTCACCGATAGGCCATGTGTCAAAAGTGACCAACCCACACGCAAGCAATATGATCGAAAGATGATATATTGACATGCCAAAAGACGAGGATTTCTATAGCCTTAAGTGGCCCAACACTAGTTAGAGGGGGTGTAGTTCAACGAGTTGGCCATTTAACCAGGTTTACGATGTAACCATCTGTAGAATATGTGCTGTGTACAGAACTACTTTGAAGCGACTCGTCGACCACCCCAGTCGGAAGATGACCGTCAGGGTCATTATCGGGATCCATCAATTATAAGTTCGTTTGTCGGCTGGGTGCTTGATGGTTGTATTTTGTCATGGGCACAGCTCGTACAGTGTATCGTAGGTACCATAAAAAAAAAAAAAAGACGTTGAGAGCAGTGCTGCGCTTCTGAATATTCATGGGGTAATAAATGCCACTGCGATTTATGATCCTAATTGCATGCCGGGACATCTTTTGAATTGTGTGGAACTTGTTGCATCGATGATGGTTGTTTTTTTTTAAGTTGTCTTTCCAAGAGGCCAGTTTAGTCGGCTGTAGGTCAGCAGCGGCTTTATGTCGAGTTCGTTTTTGCAGTTTCTCAGTGGGAAATCCATTTTGTTGCACATTTTTTTATTTTTTGCAGGTAAAGCTGTTAAACTGCAGAAAGTAACTTGAAATTTATGGTACCATAGTCTAGGGAAAGAGGTTAGGAGAGCTGCCACGAAAATGAGACATATGACGCAATTCAACGAGACATCCTACGACCTCTTCGAAAAAACTTATGATAAATCCGCGAAGATAGCTAAGCTTTAAGGAGTAGATAAAGGGGCTTGACTAACCTCCGAACAACAAACCGTCAACAATATCAATTAAGTTACAATCGGCGCTTTACATTTGACCTGCTGGGAGCTCTACCTTCAATATAACAAAGAAGTACGGACTTCTTAAAAGAAAATCAAAAGATCACGCGAATCTTGAAAGTCATTTTAGAGGCTATGTTCAAAAATGTTTACTACACGATTCAAGGACCTACTAAAAAAGAGGATGCCCAAACAGAGCCCTGTAGCTACCACCTTCTGTCTAATCTCCAAAACAATTCAGAGAACCATTACAAAAACTATTACCAAAACAGAGTTTCATTGCGAAATCCCAGCTGCAAAGTGATCACAAGACGAATGCGGCTCGAAGGACCATTTCAAATTTCAATTTTCCCCTTCAAACGCCCATTACTATACGCAATCTAATCGATAAAACCTTCTGCCTTTCGAAAAACTATCCTCAAATGACTGCTATAACTTAATCTCCTATCCCGGACAAATACCAATAATAGCAAAGTTATCGATAACTCTCAAATTTCCCGGGTGTTATCTCTCGCAGAACATCACCTTTCACTTTGGGTTCCCATACAAAGCCATCAAAGTCTGATCAATTGCGTGCAATTGGTATTTCAATTAAACCATCCTTTTCAGGCTGCTAACAACACCATCAATCTATTAACAAATCCACCTCTCTATTTGCCACAGAGCGCTTAGAGTCTTCTATTCAATTTGGCGTAGTGATTTATCTCCTCGTAAAATATGGGTAATGCAAAACTACCGACTGTCTTTCCGCGTTGAATGTCCATGCGGATACTTAGATCTTTACACAGAATATTCATGCCGAAGCAAGCTAAATGCTTCGCATGGTTATTAGTCATAAAGATACTGCTAACCCCTGACAGTTTACGAGCTAACCAGGCGCACTATGCGATTACAAGAACGCTTCAACCTGCCAAGATCGGTTTTTGGTTTTTCTATTTGGAGCTTCTTTCGGCCAAATCCGATTAGAACTGTAGAACCAATCGATACATAGATGCATTCATGGCCATAATTCTTAAAGAACTCAACGCGCAACAAGACACAAAAACCGAGCCGAGGTTATATCATATCGTGTTGTATCACAGCTGCGATACGGTGTTTGTTTGGGAATCCTTACGGGACGAGGCATCCGACATGGCGCGCGTACAAGTATCAAAGAAGACGAATAAAATAGAAACAACAACAAAATGCCGAGGAAATTTATTTTAATGTATCTTTGGTTGTTGGGCTGTCGGTCGGACGTACATATAGCGTGCAGCGTGTTAACCTTCGTAACAACGCGCATTCTGCATGTGGGCTGGCTGGCCAAAGGAATCTCATACAATACCCTTGCGGCTGCGTTTTGCTATTCGGTTTATTTATGCGTTTTTTGTCCTATGTTCGGTCTTATTAACCGGATCGCGGTGCTGCATCTCCTTGGTACACAAAGAACGGGCCGTTTCTCTTGATATGGATATAAATTCCGCAAGTGCACTGCGAATATGGGACTTTATAAGGACATAACTTTGTGGATGAGAAATTGTTGTCAGCGGCATCCAGATGATGTTGCATATCTGGTTTGCTATGTGTAGGGAAAGGGGAATTGCCCGTGGAATCACATTCATACATTCATTCAAGGCATTTGGAGATCTAAACGCTGCTGGCAGGGTTCGGATCATTATGTGTGATTAATTTAAAGGAACTCAGCGGAGTCTAGGTCCTACTGGTCTTGCGCTCACAGAAGACTGAAGCCAATTATATTTCACGGTTTGTGCAATTAATTGGAATCGGGCAAATTTTCTAAAGGGCGTAAGAAAATACGCAGCAATTGCATTGCCAGATGCGTTTGTTTGTAGTTGCCTGTAAAAAAGTCGACACGATCTAAAAAAATTAAAATTATTAACTGCAATACTCCGTTGTTGAAAAGTATAAGAGAAAAACAAAAACTCAAGGTTATGCCAAACAAAGTTCCAACTTTTTGTGACAAGTTAAAAATCAAAAAGTTAGAGCTGATTGCACCCAGCACTATTGAACGGCTTTACAAGGCGAAAAATTGTTTAAAGTTTTATTGGCCTTTAATTCCTGTGAAAGTAAAATTTAAGGATACTTCCTTTTCTTGAATCGTCTTCACTTTCTTCTCCTCTTTCTCAGAATGAATCAATCTACTGAAAAACCAAAATGGCGATCTTCAGCGTCGCTCCTTTCGTCAAATTATTAATGAATCATTGCCAAAATAATGATGTTATGATAACTTCTAGTATAAATGAGATCTATTACAAAAGACTTTTCAATAATTCAGTATGTAAGGCTTGTAAAGTTGAGAGTTAAGTGCAGAGAAACTTGCTAAGTTGTCTGCTGTTTCTGTTTCTATACTTTTTTCTCAAGGTATACAGAACTACAAGGTATGATATTCCGCGATTAATTTTTCGCTTGTTCTGCGCATCTACGTCACATGACGACAACTATTTTGACGTTTCTCTGCAAATATATTCATATACGGGTGGTTTTCTGTTTGAAAGTTATATTTTTAATAATAAAAGTATTTTGTGTGCTGTTTTCAATTAGTGTAATGGTGTACAAATTATAAAATTGCTTATGGATCATTAATTCAATGTGCATAAAAGCTTTTGTCATGTGGGTAGTCCACATAAATATATCGAAACCTATGAAGGTCGCTCAAATGATATTTTTGTCGGTGAAACTATTTTGTGCATTTCAATAAAAAGATTAAAAGCAACTCGCTACATCTTTTGTGCCAGTGTTAAAGAAGACAAGATGCGTCGAAATGGTCACCGACTGGACAAGAATGTTGAAGTCAATCAGAAAGATTAAAGAAAGAAGCTGCAAAATGTTAACTTAAATCAATGGTAGGTAATAAAATCTTTTTTTTTTTGTATCTAATACACAATTCGATATTTTGATATCCTTAAAGGCCTTTTGATGCGCATGAGGATGACCAGCAGGAGCAACAGTAGCAAAGATGACAGAATTCCTCAGAAGTGGTCCATTGAAATCATCTCCATTTGAAATTTTGGAAAAATAGGAATTATCAACTTCCAATCCTGATCAACTGGCATGACGACGGCTAGCCGAAATGTTATCTGCTAGAACCTATTGAAAAACAAAGGAGTTAAATAAAAAATGATATTAGTTTCATTTTATTATTTTGTTTATTTTTCGTTTATTCGTGTTTACATTTTCGTGCATTTGTGAATTTAAAATTTTAATTTAAAAAAAAACATTTTACATCGAAAAAACAGTTTCTTTATTTCTTTTTCCAAGGTACAATTTTCAGACAGCAACATTAACTGATTGATGTAATTAGAGCAGCATTTAAGTGAGGTGGAATTGTACATAGAGAATATTTTATCAAGGGTTTCTAGTTTTTGTACGAGTTCCTGATTTGGTTGCGGAAGCCCTTCTTCCGAAACTAAGTTCGTCCAACAAAATGAACTTGTGTTGTTAGTATCCGAATATTTTTGCATAATTTCTGGCATTTTCAGTTTAAGTCTATAGATAATATATCCAGCTACATGCTGAAGTGCATCATACTGAAGATCCTCCATATCTTGAGCAGCATCTGGGATACTTGTGTTGTGGTTTTCTTTAGTGAAATCTGAGAGCAATGTGGAAGTAATGACACTACCGGGACAATCTTCAGATTCCATTATAAAAAAGCTCGTCTTCTTCATTAACGCAGTCCGCTAGTGACCCATCCAGTTTTTTCTCATCGCTGCTGTCACATTCAACATTGGCTGATTGCGACATAATGCACTCGTTGCGACCCAACAAAAAGCTTCTCAGACGGTACTTGAACTGTAAGGCAGTTGGATGATCATAAAGACCTCATAACACCAAAAACCATTTCTAATGGATCTTGATTCAAACGAAATGTAAGCAATACTTGATTTTATACTTTTCCTTTAAGTCCGCGAATAGCAATTTCAATGCGCTGATGTTGTTCAATATGCCCCTTTGAAATGGTAAGAGTGTTGAGAGTTTTTCAATTGTTTCTGTTTTATTTCGACTTAACTTTTTGTTATTGTTGCTGTTGCAACCAAACACTGCACATTGTACCATTTTCAAATCACTAATATTTAACTTCTTTTTCATTTAAATAATTATTTTTCGGGCTAAATTAGAAAACACTAGCTACGCTTTTACAAACATTTTCACCGAAATTTCAAATGTGTTGTCGTCGAGTGACGTAACAGTGTAAGAGAGAGATGCAAGAAGACATGCGCAATATCATACCATGTAGTTTTATATACCTTGCTTTTTTCTCGTGTTACTCGACCTTTCGTTCAAAAATATAATATTTGACTGAAAATATTCTTGCTCCTATAGACTGTCAAAAATGAAATTCATGAATACTTTTATAGAGATGGCAGAATCTTGTGTAGCGGTCACAGTGAATGAATCTGGCTTGCGCCGTCATTTATTTAAAAAAAGTGCTGCCAATTTTAGTTTTCGAGCACCGATGAAGAAAAAAAAACGAAATGACGTTACACCCGATTACGACCAGACCAGTCTACGCGGAAATATTTCTCAATGAACTGAAATCTTAAATTACATACGAAAAGAGTTGACTGAAAAAAACATGAAATAAATAGTGACAGCTAAAAAGCTTCTAGGAAAAGAAAAAAGATTTAACTTTTTTTTTTAATTATGATAAAAAATCACTGAAAATTTTATAATAAAGTGGAAGAAACATGACGAAAGCATTGGAGAGTTGTAAATTCAAGTTTATCAAACGTATTTTGTAAAAGCTGCAGAATTAAGTTTTTTTAGCAACATTTAAAGAAACGACTATTGACCATTATAAACCAGCTTTATTGTCCTACAAGTTTTTTTGACGTTTAAACCTTAAAGAATCCCAAGAAAAGAAAATTAGACGCTGCTCCACGTCAAGTTCCTTTTTTTCTGCACAGATATAGGTACCTACTATTGCGTTAAGATTAATGTTCAAAACGTTTTGGTCCTTTCAATCCTTCCTATTCGTGACCCATTTTCATTTTATTTTGCCTTCCGTACCCTTTTCTTTTGGTATCTTCCGGGGCTTCCCTTTCGCCCCGGGAGGAGACAAAACAGGTGCAATTTTTGAAATTCGCCGTTGTGGGATATAATTGAAATCTTTTAATTCATCGTTTCGTATTTTTTTTACCAATCATAATCGTCGTACCAAAGGTTTCGCAATCTCCCTTATGCAAAGACTGCGTGGCGCCCTTATTTCAAATTATAAAACACTCCAACTTTTTTTCTTCATTAACAAAATCTCTACCGTGATTGAACCCACCCCCAGCTGACTAGCCAAATCGCGGCATCGACGTGCCACTTGTTGCATATTCTCTTTTACCCTCCCCATTCGCTTCCAATTTGATGACAGATCGAAAGAAAATGATCATTTCGACTTGCAAGTTGCAACCTCTCTCGGGCAGCGGCTGGTGCATTTGTTTATTTAATTTTTTGTTTACGCTCTAGAGCAAAAATTTCACAGAATACATAACAACAAACTTTGCAATTTGATACTTTGTATATGAACAGTGAATGTCAAAATAAAGTGTACGTTCAGGCTGTTTACATTTGCTTTTAAATCGTAGTTCGCTGCTCGAGCTAAAATTTTATAAATTTTAGCTTCTCTTCAAAGACTAGCTAAAATCCCAGCTAAATCTCGACATAGAGTGCGCTGTGGATAGGTGTCAGAGAAACCAGCGAAAGAACTCAGGTCCAACCCCTAGAAAAACTGAAATAACATCTTAATGCACCCATATGTGCGACAAACTGGCTCAGATATTTTTGAAATACTTACAACCATCTTGAATAAATATTCCTAGTTTAGAGAAAACCCGAGAATCGGCTCTGACTAAATATATCACCCCTTCATACTCACGACTCACGAGGATTTGGCAACCCTGGTTTGGAGGAGAGTACATTTGTCAACAGTGAAGTTTTAATTGAATAGTTTTACAAATAAATCTACGTTTGAGGAACTGAGAGTGTAATCAATAAAAAGTGGAAGTGACAATACGCATCAGACACTCGAGTGAAGAAGAATTACTCAGTATTTTGATTGCAAGGCGGTTTTTAGTGGTTGTCGTATAGACCCGGAAAGTGTATATAGCAAATAACTTTGACAGGCGGTAAACAAAGTGACCTTTAATCTCTACTAGATAGCGGTTGAGACACATACTAAAGTTCTGTGGATTCCAAATTTAAGTTATCAAATACACAAACCCTTTCGTGGGCGGAAAGTGCAAAGTACGCCGAAAAATATGCAACGCACTCCACCGAAAACATCGTCATCATCAACAGCATCAAAGGACTCGACTGTACATACGACCAAAAGAAGACTGGCAGAGTTGTCTCCAGAAGATATATCGTCAAACAGTGAAGTAGGCAAGATGGATGTCAGTGATTTGATGAGTCTAATGCAGAGCTCCATGGGAACGATACTTGATGAAAAGCTTAAAACTTTACCCACAAAAACGGATATGGAGGAAGTCAAACAACACATAAGTAAGCTATCAGCTGAAATAAGTTTACTTACAACAGAAAATCAAGCACTAAAACGAGAAGTAAAAGTACTAAAAGAAGAAAGGCAAAGAGATCACCGCCAAATGATGTATCTAGAAGACAGAATGAAAAGGAAGAATCTAATCTTTAAAGACATCAAAGCAGAAGTGTCACTTTCGGAAGCAGTTGAAAAAACATGCAGAGACAAGATGAAAATAACAACCCCAATTGAAATCGAATCCACTAGAAAAATGTTCGAACGTAATGGTAAGATGACAGTGATAGTGGAAATGCGATCAGAGCAGATGGTCCAGGAGGTGCTAAAGCATACCAACAACTTGGCGGGCACTGAAATCTCAATTGAAAAGGACTTAAACAGTGAGCGGCGACAACGGAAGAGAGCTATGTTAGATATAAAGAGGAGCATTTTATTATTCAGCAAGAGCAAACGAGTCAGAGTTCGTGACGACAAACTACTAGTAGATGGCAATTGGTTTATTTGGAACAGGGATGATGAGCTAGTCTGCGGCCAAAAGGGAGCGAACGAGGTGTTAAAAAGTATGTATGGTGATCAAATAAAAATCAATTTAGACTTTAAGAGTATTATGTCCAAAATCAATGCAAAAAACGATTAAATAACTGTTGTGGCTATACCAAAAAAAGTTGTAAAAGCATTGATAATGAAAAGCGCTCAAAGGAGAGTAGTAGTATTAGTAGTCTTAAACAAATAAATATATTATCATATAACATACATGGATTGCAAAATAAACTATTATATAATGAATTCTTTAAATATGTTAATTCCTATGATATTGTTGTATTAATCGAAACTCACATAATTAACGACAAAATAAGAGACTATAAGAAGTATTTTAAAGATTTTGATACGTATTGGAAACCAGCTGTAAGAAATAGTATCTATGGAAGAGCGATAGGTGGGTGCATGTATGGATTGAAAAAGAATATGATTGAGAGTGGAATTCAGCATATATTTGACAACACAAAGGGGTTGGAAACGATTGAAATCCATGTAATGGAGGATATTTTTACAATTATTCCGTTGTACATAAGAGATGCTAGTTGGGATGATGAGTTTAGTTTGATAAAGCGGTTTGTTGCAATGGAAAACGTAGTCAACCCGATAGTGATTGGTGATTTGAACGTCAGGATAGGTGAAATTCAGCAAGAAATAGAAGAGATTCACAGAAACATTTTTGCAGCAGGCAAAACTATACGGAAATCAAAGGACTTGGTCGTAAATAAAAAAGGAAGGCGATTCATGGAATTCTGCAGTGAATATGGACTAGTAGTAACCAATGGAGTAACAAATGGAGATGAGGGGGGAAATTTTACATATGTCAGCAGCATCGGAAATTCTGTCAACGATATATGCGCAGTATCGCAAGAGTTACTTAACCTAATAGAAAATTTTTCAGTGGATGAACAGATATGGTCGGACCACATGCCAATTCGGTTAACATTAAATGTTCAGAGCCAGTGTAAGCCACAAAAAAAGCTTAACCTTCTACCAAAACTCAGGTGGAGAGAAAGCAATAAAGATCTCTATCATCAGCACATATCTAACAATATAATGGAATGGAAACAAGGAAAAGACGTTTTTCAGTTAAAGGAGTTAGTTGATATTATAAAGGCCTCATCGAGAACGTTACAGGGTGCAAATAATAACAACTATCTTCCAAAAAACAAGTGGTTTGATGCAAAGTGCTCCTTTGCGAGAAAAACGTCTTTTAAGGCCTTAAAGGAGTTTAAGAATACTTCGAGTTCAGTAGCTAGAGAAAAATATATAAAGGCAAACAAAAAGTATAAAAGCATTTGTGAGGCGAAGAAAGCTGGATATTACAAATTGCTTGAAAATAAAATAAATATGGTGCAAGATAGCAAGGAGTGGTGGAAGATTGCCAAGGAGATAAGAAAACAAGAAACACCGCAGTACCCAGGAATATCAGCCTCGGAGTTTAGAACATACTTTCAGCAGCTGCTAAACCCTCAACAAACATCCAAAGACATTCAGTACGCGCCAATGCTTCGAGAGGATGCAGACCTAGAGGCAGCTATAACAATTGAAGAGGTGAAAAAAGTTATAGCAAGGGCAAAACTAAATAAAGCTCCTGGCGAAGACAGAATTCCTTACGAGTTTCTTAAAAATGCCCCGGATTTATTTCTATACGAAGCAACACAAGCATATAATGAGATACTGCAAAGTGGAGAAATTGATGAAACGTTTTCAACGAGCGTTATATTCCCAATTTTTAAAAAAGGAGACAGCAGTCTACCTAGTAACTTTCGCGGGATATCATTTATGAACTGCATTGCGAAGGTCTTCATGGGAATATTGAATGACAGGATATCTGCTTGGGTCGAAAAAAACAATATTCTTACAGAATACCAAGCCGGTTTTAGAAAAGGTTACTCTACTATTGACAATATATATAACCTATCAGCAATCGTACATTTAAAGTTCAGTAGAAAGCAAAAGGTTTACGCCTTTTTTGTAGATTTTAAAGCGGCATTCGATAAAGTCTCACGTAAACTTTTAATATACAAGCTACATGAAATGGGAGTATCAACTAAAATTGTGAGATTATTAGAGAACATATATAAGAGCACTAAATCAGCAGTATGGACAGGAGAAAATTTATCAAAACATTTTGATACGATGTCTGGAGTCAAACAAGGTTGTCTTCTATCACCGCTACTATTCTCACTCTACATAAATGATTTGCATGAATGTTTGGAAGGTGGCTTATTCATAGATAATATAAATATAAGGTTGCTTCTTTATGCAGACGACATTGTCATTTTGGCAGATAGCATATCAGTTCTGCAAGGGATGATTAATAGATTAGAAGAATACTGCAATAAATGGAATCTAGAAGTGAACATGACTAAATCGGAAATCGTGATTTTCAAAAATGGGGGCAGACCAGCTAATCGAGAAAAATGGCACTTCAAAGGAGAGGAAATAAAAGTTTCAACAAATTACTGCTATCTAGGTATGAAATTGACCCCAAAAATGACCTTCACAAAACATGTTGAAAATCGAAACTATTCGGCGAAAAACAGCATAAACGCGACATGGAACAACTTCTTCAATAAAAAAGCTACTTCCCTACGGTCTAAATGGCAGTTATTTCAAGGTGTGTGCAGAGCTGTACAAACGTATGGAGCGCAAGTGTGGGGTCATACGCACTTTGAAGAAGTAGATAAGCTCCAAAGGTATTTTGTGAAAAGGATACTGCGCTTGCCCAGTTTCACTCCCAACTACGCACTTATGTTGGAAACTGGAATGGAAGAAGGTCACTTGTATACTTTAGACCTTCACCTTAGGTATATAGGAAGGACACTTTTCGAGTACGGAAGCAATCGTCTGCCGTATCAGCTTACCTTAAAACTGATGCAAAAGGAATTGTTTTGGGTACAAAGTTTGAACAAGTTGAGTGCAGACTTCAATATTAGCTGGAGAAATCCCAATATATCGAAAATGGAATGGGACTATAAGAGAGCAGAATTGTTAACAAGATTAAAGTCAAGTTACAATTTGAAAAGGATCCAAAGAGCGAAGGAAACGGAAAGGTTTTATAAAAACCTAGATTTTGACACAGGTTCTAGATACTTCACCGATACTGAGGATCAAACTAAAATAATGTGGATTTTTAAAGCTCGGTGCGACTTAATTGAATTAAATGCAACTACTTTTAAGGCAAACACGTCAAGAAACTGCTCCTTATGCAATTTAAAAGAAATCGAAAACATACAGCATTTCATAGGAAGATGTCCTATTCTTAAAGAATTCAGGTACAAATATTTTGAAAAAAGATACCTATCAGAAGATGAGGTAGTTAAACTGTTAAACGGTGTACTCAGTAATTGGGACAATCTAAAGAATTACATTATCAATGCTTTAGCGTATAGGAATTTGTTAGTTGAAGAATTTAATAACTAAATATGTAAAACTACAATTAAACTTTATTTTCAAATCCCCGACAGACGACATTTATGTCATTGTCGTATGTTCTCAAATTTTTTGTATAAAATTGTAAAATTGTTTTCTATAACGAAAAATAAAGAACTATTATTATTATTATTATACTCACGACTAACATATCTACACAGGGTTCCCTGAATGTTAATGGACTTGCCAGCCCAGCGACACCGCATCTTGCCGTTGTTTGCAAATTGCAATGTCAAATCTAACTGAACAAATTAATTGCACACCATTATTGGTCACCTCATTTCAATTCATTGCACACATACTCACACACCAATTGAGTGAGAACGAATCACCAATTAAGGAGACCGCCGCGCCGGCCGTTCTCATCTCAAACGGTTTCCATACTCCAATCTCTGAATAGAACACCGAAGATGTGAAAAAAAGACAAGCCGCCTCATTTGAACAGTTAAGCTCGTCTCTATTCGTCGTCAAACAAAAACATAATTAAATGTCTCTCTTATGAGATACATTAATTAAACGCCGGCCGTCTAAAAAAAAACCACAGTAATTCCTGCGCATTACGTTCGATTCCATGTCGTACAACCGGGACAGCACTCTTCCACACGCGCTGCATGCATCTTCATATTCATCTCCACTCAAGGTATCAATAAGTGAGCTTTGGATACAGTTACCACTGCCTGCCTACCACGACCACCACACAACGTTCCGTTTTCAACATGCATCTGAGTGGACCGATCGAGCGATTCTAATTGAGACTCGGGGGTCCGTCACACAGACACAGCGAGCATTTTGTAATCCGAAACGGTGATTCCCAATAATAATTCTCCATCAAACCGATCCAACACAGATATGCACACGCACATGTAGCACGGGGATAAACAGCGTGGTCGATACATAAATTACCGCGCGCACATAAGTGGCTCTAACTGTGTTTGATCTGACATCGAGAAAAATGCCAGCCTCCGTGGCTTCTTCAGCATGATATCGATGCTCTATATCTCTCTGGTCGTTGGACCAACTGCAGGTCCAGTACCCAGATGCGCACATACTGCCGCTCTAAATGAGATTAGAATTCCTGGACCGGGGAGGCTGCTATAGTAAATATATGAGCCACTAAGAAGTTATTAGCCAAGCCAATGGGTGGAAGGCCAGGCCAAGCGAAGCCAATCACACACATTTTCCACCCCGGCACTGCAGTTGTTGCCTCCATCATCCGAGGAACTAGATTTTTCTTAATAATTTATTTTCTTTTACCGGAAAATCCAGAAGAGCCGGAATTACGAGCGGGACTGTGCGCCTGGAATCTAGGAAGATCTACGGCGACACCAATGAGTGTGTTTGCGGAATCAAACGGGCCTTGCTCGTCGTTGGGGTAATTCCGCGCTGCTGCTGCTGCTGCTAGTCATGGAGATTGTCATCAGCATGGGCACATCCATGTGGTCAAGCTGGTATTTATTGCAAAATGCCGATTCCGTTTTAGTTTAGATTAGGATGCGATGTGTGTGTAGCAGAGTATGCGGAATGGTTCTTCCTGGCATCGTGTGCAATGGACGATTTGTTGAAAGCGAATCAAGTGACAATGGAATTGTGCTTGCAGGGAAGAGTATGCTCATTCTGGAAGTAATTTCAATATTTTCCTATCAATTGAATGAACAGAAGTTGTGGATCGGTGGTTGCGTTAAGGCTGCCGCTGGGATGCAAGTCGGATTGGATCGTTAGGCTTCCAATGAGAATGCGATAGGTAGGTGTACGTATCTAGTTGTGCCGTTTGATCTGTGGTTTTACCCGATTGGATGTGTGGATAGGGAATTGAATGGCAATCAGTTTTACAAATAAGTTAAGGCTGATGTCCTTAGGACGGAGTAGAGGGCCAGAGAGTCGTTGCATTTTCTGTTTTTGGTCTCATGAAGCAGAACGACATTTGAATAATTCTTGTCGACCTCGGGCTAGCTTCGGACCTTGCGTGTGTTTGTATCATTAACAAGTAGCTCATAAAAGCTGGAGTTGTCTACTTCGGTTGCCTCTGCGTGAGCGTGCGAGTTCATTATGACGACTGCATGCGGAGTATAAAGTATAACGCTCAGTAGGTGGTCGATGCAAGGAACGCTCCGTCGCATTAATCATTTACAACGTTCTTGGAAATGGAAATACTGGTAATAAGTACTCCCACTCCAAGTGGTAGTAAACATTTGCGCAAATAATGTAACACGAGTGCCATTGCAATTGGAAGCGTTTATAATACACGTCTATAAGACGTGGGTAGTTGTGAAACGAAATTGATTCCGTGTCCTAATAGATTGTACCCGGGGGCTTCGCTGTCCCATTTTTCACTCGCAATTGGAATATGAAATTGAACCCACAACTGCTCATAGGAATATATCTACTCAAAGATGATTTTATTTGTCCACTTTGTTGCTCCAAGACGATTCATTAGTTTTTAGTGCAAATAACTGCAGTTAATTTACACAAGAAAGAATGCAGTTTTCGCCGAGCCATGATGCAGAAATAAAGTGTAACCTTGTTAAGTGCAATGTTACAAGTCAACACGTTGATATGATTAAGGCCCGTTTGCTGATACTACTCATAGCGAATTAAGTTTTACTTTTGGGTTACTTTTTCAGACCTAAGTGGAAAGCACTCAAAAATGTGCTGCAATAGTCATTACTGCAAAGTGATATCAACTTATAGGTTCTACTTTTTCCAGTCATTTCTTCAAAAAGTTTTAAGTACCTACCTATGATTTTTTGAGATTTCGTTTATGTTGTTATGAAATAAAATATACCTCAAATGGATATCAACTTCACCACCACAGAGAGAGTATTCCAAACGGTAGAGTTATGAATTACTCAAAATGTGATATGACTTTTGCGTCACACTGTATTTTTTTTTTTTTTAATGATTATTTATTACAGTCGCTGTCACCGTTTAGTTTCACTTGCTTTGATTTGTGAGTGATCGATGTTTATTGCAAGTTTTATTGTGATTCCCCGAAGATTGTACCTGCCAAGCGCCAGTGGACTTAAGCAGATAAAATTATTTTGACAAGCGTTCACATTCAGCAAACCAAAATTAGTCAGTTTTGTGCTAAAAGAAGCTTCAAAAGATCGAGTTTAAGGACTATTCACATGAGAGCGAACTGCAAATAGGAGAATTGCGAACAAATCAAATTAACAGTATTTATGAATTGAAAATTGCTATTTTTTCTATCACAAAACCATTATATTTAACTTATCTAACATCTAGTCTAAGAAAACGTGACTCTCAATTGATTTAAACAGATACATTAACAATTAAAGCAATTTTCCCGCGAATTGAAAATTCTTGCCGCGAACTGTCACACTTTATTCACAATCCACACAAAACAGTCGCGATCCACAAACCCGCGAATGAAAAATTCGTTCGTACTTAACCTTTAAAAATGAAACTGATACGCGGGTATCTGCGACCAAAAAAAGTTTTCATGTGAATGAAGTGTCAGAAACCACGAATATTCGCGTGTTCGTAGTTCGCAATTCGCTCTCATGTGAATAGTCCTTTACTGAGTTAATTGGTTGTATTTAAACTGCATGTTCGGCAAGAATATTCGAAAAAAAAAAAAAAAAAACGTAATAGATTCCGCTACTAGTCCCTGTAATAATACCCTATGCACACCGCACCGAAAACCGTGTTTTCATCGAAAAGAGTTCGATGCATTGGCCGGGTTCCACTGCCCGCTAGACGTCTAGCAGAAAATATCCCAGATGAAGGAACGCTCGCGCTAGAACAATAGCGGCAGCGGCAAAGTCCCCACTACAATTAAAGAAATAATACAAATATTATAAAAATAATATCTGAATTGCTATTTTATTTACATTTAATACCAATTTTATCACAACTACACTTGCTCGGCTTCGTATTTACTTTTATTTTGTAAACGTTTGAACGATTTCCTGAAAGGTCGTTGTTTTTTTTTTTTTTCAATGCAGCGTGTAGTTTTGCGCTAGATTGAGAAATTTCCCTGAAAGGGATATTTCACAAAAAGTGCTAGACGTCTAGCACTTTTGATGAAATGTCAATTTTTTTTATATGGAGTTTGACATGCCGCTAGTCATCTAGCGGGCAGTGGAACGCGGCCATTGACACCGATCACCAACTAGTTTTCGTTTGACGTTTCAATCAGCTGACACTAGTCGTGACACTTCTGTGGAAACTGTTGTGGTCACAAATGTTGGTCTCATAAATTAACAAATAAAATGAATTTTGGACATTTAAAAATAATATTAGTCCATCAATCAAGCGGGGAAAATGATTTAAAGTTGTGAGTTTTGACATTTGTTCGGTCAGCTGTTCTGCTGAATTTGCTGGTTATTGCAAAAGGTGTGTTTGTTTCAACAACCCAACGATTGGAAGTCATTTTCGTGGTGCTTTCATTGAAAACGACTTTAAGCGACTCGTATTGAAAACTGAAATATGTAGGTAGGTATGGGAAAACTTAAGTTTTCGATTGTTTTCGCGAAAACCCTGTTTTCGTTTCGGTGTGAATAGGCTATAAGACAAACATGGCTATCATTTGAAGGACATTGTGTTCCATAACTCGTTTAAAATAAAGGCGTTGTGTACCACAGCTAGTATTAATAAAGTTTCAAAGTAATTATGCCAATTCATCCGAAAGGCTCGATTACATTATAACGCTAAACGCTTTCAGTCTCTATCACCCGACCAAAGATATCATCATATACCTATACCAGTAAGAAGAGCTGAGGACATTTCCCTAAAGGACTCACTGCTCAAAATGCACTTTATTATTATTCGACCACTGAGTTTAGTCAAAAACTAAAAGGATATGGAGAGCCCTGCATTCAAACCAAATGTGTACCTCCGGTCAATGCCTTAAAAGACGTCAAAAGCCAGTTTATGGCGATCTGCCTCCACGTAGACTTAACCTCAAAGAGGAAATTATTTTTCCTTGTTGACGAGACCCTCGTAGCCCATTCTCCTATACTCCTCGAGTACAAGTACACCTAACATAAAAACTTGCTATGCCAATCTCCGGATCAGGGTACAAAGTGGATTTCCAATCCCCCCCACAACACGCCGATTCACTTCCTTTCCTATTACAGCCAATTTCGCACTTCGAAACTACATATACCTCCCTCCCTCCCTCCCTCCCTCCACTGTGAGCGACATGAAACAAATTGCATTTCTCTTCCGCCTCGGCAAATCCAGTTCGAATTAAAACAGAAACACCCCCTAAAGGCAGGTCCATTGCTGCCAATTGAACGCTACTTACATCTCTCATTCTATCGCGAGCAAACAAACTCCTACGCTCACTTGTCGGATAACATCTCGCACTTCATCAATTTTCCCATCAGGGTTAATCTGGAAAACATTGAGCTACGCAAAGCCCCCTAATTTTCAATAATTCTGCCCCATCCACCCACATGATTGACCTCGTAAAACCCAATCGAGCGCAAACCGACTCACACACAAACACTCAATCATCGATCGGTTATCCTCTCTGTCATCATTTATATGGCCTCGCAGCCCCAAATCGTTAAATAGCTTCCATTACATTATACGAATCCACTATAAATAAGCCGCCACGATAAACCGTTCGCGCAGAGCACGGCACCGGCACCTACAATTAAAATTCACACACACGCTCTACGCCTGCAGCCGAACTGCAACAGCCTTGACTACATGGCTGCCCATAGTAAAGTCAGTGGTCAATTTAGTACTCCTCGAATTATTACCGCAATTTGCGCGTGCGCCCGTCTCTTCACTGGGGGGAAACTGGTGCAGGCAGCGATACAGTAATTTATCGACAACCAGTGTGCCCACTGCCCGTGTACCGAGAGTCGGTTCTGCGTTTTACTACAGATGCCCAGCAATCAAACTGCATGTCGAACACATTTCGTAACTTTGAAGGAAGCATACGTAGGTACGGTCGGTGTACCTCGGGTTGCTGCCATCATCGATAGCCGGCAATTAATTCCGTTCACCCGGAGGCGCTCGCTTTGGGATTTATGCCGCCCCAAGCGAAGACCGAAGACACTGATTACAGTTTACAGAGCTTACAATGCAACGAAGTGTGACAGGAAATGACAACCACGAGTCGAGTGGCGCTCATCAATCAGTATCAGACTAAAGGGATGTCTGTCGCATGCGCCAGTATGTGCTTAATTATCTGTAAATGACTGCCATTTCGCGGCTCGCCATAGTTTAAATGTTTGTGCAAGCAAATGGCTTTCAATTTGTTCATGCGCCACCTGCTACACGTTCATAAAGCCAGCTAAGCGCTGAGAGATCGTTAAAAATGTTATAGCTTTCCAATAAGTAGATAATCGGCGAGCAAGAATGATTGAGCCATTAGAGGACTTGTGGGCTAGTTAATAATACCCTTGGATTCATCGATCTAATTAAGTAGTAATTGATTTTTACGGTCATCTCGGGAGCAAATTAAAACGGCTTCAAGTGTTGATGGGGCTTGACCGCGACGCTATTAAAAGATGAGTGTACGAGGATCTAGTTGGGCTTAGTGTTTTATGTGCTGCTGATTGCATGGTCAGCTTTTATGGTCCACCCACAATTTATTTCAGTAATCCCGTGCGTAGGTAGGTGGAACGTTTCCGTACGAATAACCTTTTCCGATCACACAAAAATTAATAATTTCTTTTTCTAGAAAATTTAAAGATGATTTGCTTAATTTTTTAATAACCTAACTTTATAACTCATAGGCAAAATTTTTAAACCAAGATTGAGTTCAACCCTCAAGTTTAAGTGGTCAAAAAAGCAAAAGAAAGTTTTACGGTTTCGTTTGACGTTTGTCATTTGACGTATATATAACTGCGGCCTAAGCTGATGTGTTTACAACAAAACCAAACACGATCAGCAAATGTCAATAGCCGATGATGCCAAATACTTGAAATTGCAATTTCTTTTCTTTTGTGTTGTGGTACGCTTGAATTTAGCAGCAAACTTAAAAACAGAGACATGTTTCAGTGCTGCAGTATCTATATAAACATGTGTATTCTAATCTTGCTGGACGCAGTGAAGCGCGCACTAACTGCAAGTAAAACAGATGTGCAGAAAATTGTTTGACATGGATTGCATCAGCTACTGTCATTCGCCGACTAAGCAGCTGATTTGGAAATTTGTACGTACGGGAAGTTTTTCTACCTGTGCCGATTAGCTGAAATGACGTTTTCGTTGTCAAATTCTATTAGTTTTTCTTATATTTTTGTGTCAGCCGATTTTGTACGCAAAATATTTGACATAAATGTCAAACGCTGTGATGCCAAATGCGTTAAATTTGGTTTTTTTTTTTTTTTTTTTTTTTTCTGTGTTGTGGTGACATTGTCTTCTGCAGTGGATTTAGAAATATAGCGACAACTTGCAGTACTACAACGCATGCTGAATTTACATGTATTCGATCCCATTTAAACGTGTGGGTTCTATTTCCACTGCATGGGTAATTCTGCACGAGTGTTTTGCGCATAAGAGTCGTTTTTTTTTTTTTCATTTCGGTCCATTCAACCGAGTGGGATTAATTAGCCTAAGCGTCTTTTTGCAAATATACTTCAGCGCATGTCAATTCGCCCTGGCTAAGAGGTGGTGCAATTTAGAATCCACTGGCGAGAATGTGAAGATTTCCTTTTGCGAACCAGATATCGGCTTACTGATCGAGTGGTTTGAAATATATAGTTAAATGTAGAAGCCCATCGTTCGTTTGATGGTATTAAGCTTCCTTTTCGTGTATGCATAGAGTTGAGGTAAGTCAATCAAGGAGCACATGTTCCAGAGCCATTCACAGAGAGAACCAGTTGGGTTCGCACAAATATGTTCCACTATTGACTCGACAAGTTTAATCCCTCGGTTAAGTACGTTGCTTCGCTTTTGGATGACTTAGGTACTCATTGGACAGTAGACACTAAGCCGGACGTATCGATCGAGACTGTATTTTGTTCGCGTGTCGTAAGAGACTTAGAAGCGATTAATGATGTCAGCAAATTGTATCAATAACTTAGGGAAATAATCTGCAGGTGGTAAGAGAGTTAAATAGAGGCGTTTACCTTACAGAGAATTTAAAAAAAAAAGCCTTTGACAAGGCGAAAGGCGAATTGAGAACTGTGAAGTTTCTGACACTTCGTTCACATGCGTTTTTTTAACTTTCTCCATTACGTAGAGAGAGAAAGATATTGTTTTTTTTATTCGCACGCAACAGGTACCCGCGAATCAATTTCATTGCTAAAGGTTAAGTGCGAACGAATTTTCCATTCGGGGGTCTGTGGATCGCGACTGTTTTATGTGGATTGTGAATAAAGTGTGACAGTTCGCGGCATTGAATTTTCAATTCGCGAAAAATTGCCGTAATTGTAAATTTAACTATTTAAATCAATTGAGACACAGGATTTGTCCAAAAATATTAAGTGTCATCACTCAAAGACTAAGTTTACTACACGTGCCATTTTCTGTGGCAAATTTTGACATGCTGACGTCACAAAAATTCGTCCATACGGTGGTCACTCGTGTGTTTTTCGTGACAGTGCGCTGTGACAGCCCGCGTGGCCAGACGCTTGACAGGCGATCACACGTAGAGACAAATTTAGGACAAGTGTTTACGTCATAATGACATCGGCATGTTAAAATCTAAAAATGACACCTGTAATCTTAGCTTAAGCAGAGAAATATTATTTCGCAAGCTGGATTGGAAGGTCTCCTTCAAATGGCACTCACTTTCTGTTACTCATGACAGTTTACCATAAAGCGAGTGTGAATTTTTTAAACGAATGTAAAATAATTTTCGCAACAAGAAAACTAATAATCTTGACAGATTGCTGTGAAACTTCACGTATAGGTCTTACCTCAGAAGAAGGTCCAAATATTGGATACCAAAAAGCTCGGAATAGCCCTAAAAAAAAATAGCACGGACAACATCTTTTTCCATAAAACGTGCTCTTTTCTATTGAAATGTATGCCGCTCAAAATTAAAAAGTAGGAAACAGACATAATTGCTTGTCAGAGTTTGGATAAAAAAAAGAAGCACGTCATTCATCGGAAAGTTCACCTAACCCTCATCTTATATCTACTTCATATACCAAGGCGAGCCCCTACCGCGTTGAAATCAAAACAAAAAAGTTGCAGCACTCTTTTAATACTTTTTGTAAGTCTGTAGGTACCCCTATAACTGAAGAACACTTTCACGGATTGTCAACATTTGTACTGTCATTTGAAAATTTGACTCATATGGAATTTGAATTTAAGGCAACCAAGCCCTCAATCTAAGAGCATTTAGAAAATTTGGCGATCCCAGTGATGCCAATGTATCACTAAATAGGATATCGTATTCAGATTTCACTTCTAAGCTAACTAACTGTACTTTCTAAATGTCCTAACGACTGTGAGTTTAAGAGCAATATTGTAAGTTGTTTATATAAGTTATTCAAAAGTTGTCCTCTCTACTCCACACAAGTATAACCGTCATTACCTCACCTCTTATCGGCAATGCAAACATCGTTTATAACCGATGATTAAGCGACACATTTCACGTTGTCTATTTGAAAAACGGCACTTAGCTGCGGCGTACGATCTCATAAGCTTGTTTGATTAATGTGACCACAGCCATCCCTGGGCCGTATAAAACCCGACAAATAACCAGTGGCATTACTACTCAAGCGAGAACTTTCAACTATAAGTTGCGGTAACAAGTTTCCGTATTTCTTCATACGTATACACACCAGCATGGCTCAGGTACCTACACACGAAAATATTTGTCATGCCGACCCTTAAAATTTGCTTAGCAAACAATGACCGCAGCGTTAAGGTGTTCTGTACAATTTTCTTCTTCAGTGTTACTTTGATAACCACCACTTTCGTGGTGGGTTCATGTAAATTATTTATCAACAGACACTGGCCATGTCTGGCCGGTTGCATTCCTGGCTCTGGGGTAAATTTCCGTACAATGATATGTTAGCCACTTATCTGTTGGATTCAAATGAACCACTCATTAGCGGAGTCATGTCGAACACACGCCACGTCCAAGACCGTCACTTGGCCATGTTGGGAGTATTTAATGCTAAACACCATAAGCAGTCGAGCAACAATAATCCGCGTGTGTGCGCACAACCAATTACCATGATGCTGGAGGAAGCAACTGCTGTGCTGCGAGCATGAGCATTGTTGTCCGTCAGAGCAACGGTCCAAAGAGCAACTCCTGTCCGTCCAGTGTCCACCATTATGGGCAACCCAGTCGGGGAATGATTTCCCTTCCGCGCGTTGGTAATCAATCTGTCTATCTTAGCACCATCTCGGTACATTGGAGATTGCGCTGTCGTTGTCGTTGTCGTTGTCGTCCTTTGGAATTCCGTCCACATAAGTTCAATGCTAATGTTGTCGCCAGCCAACAAAGCGCAAGACACCCAAACACAACACTGGCCTCATCATATCTAGGATAGGAGGGAGACAGAGATGATGACAATGATTCCTGATGGAAACTTGTGCAAAGAAATGCTCTTTACGATGCGCATCATCATCATCATCATCATCACCTATCGTCTGTTTGGTGTATATAGCAAATTTAACAACCTGCACCTGTACTACTACCGCTAGAGCAATTATTTTCTAACCGAACTCTTCACTGACATACACCTTTGGGGCGGTACACATTCACACCGCGTGTATATGGTCAATGAAATGAAACGTCTTCTTCAACACTTACCCAGCGATGGATGATACTCGTAATTCGTGTCGAACGCTCAGTGCGTCTGAAAAGGAAAACAAAGAAAGGATTTTATTATACGTGTGGAATGCGATTAAGAAGAATAAAATTAATTAGATGGAGCAGTTGGATCAGTTGGTGCCAATTATGGTCGACGTTCGATCCCAATTAGGAATCGTCGAGCAATTGAAATTCTACCAGGGTTGTCACAAAGTTGGACGCACAAAAAAAAAATCTGGAAGGAAGATGGATAGTATGGTTACGGGTTTTCGAAGAAATAACAGTTGTATGCATAAGTATGTAAGTCTCGCGTTGACTTAAGCTGGTTAAATTGAAGGAAAGGCTCGAATAGAGGAAGCTTGCAAATACATTTTGGTAACATTTTTTAATGAGTTTTAATCTGGGTTCAAGCTCAAATTAGGCACATGCCAATTTTCTAAAACGGTGCTAATACAAGTGAAGTGAAATTAGTTTGATGCTCATATTGGGTTTTTATGTAATTAAACTGTCTGTTGGTATTGTGGATTTGTTACCTTATACTTACTTAACAGGGTAGCGCTACAGTCCGGGGCGGACCTCAACCAACAAGCGTTTCCAGCCATCACGATCTTTAGGTCATCCATCATACTCAATCCATACGTGTTTCTCAGACATAACAGAGGGCTTAATGGAGCCCTATCTAGTTTTATTTATTTTCCATCCCATCGAAATCAGACAAATCTTGGAATTTGGGTTTTTGCGGGATTTGAACCTGGCATCCCTCGCTTAGTAGTTCAACACACTAACCACTAAGCCACTGCGCCAATATTAATGGTACTTCCCATACAAGAAAATATGAATTTACATTTTAAACACTAACAACTCGAGTTCGCTCTTTGGTAATAGTTTGTAATCATTTCAAAACGAAAGAAACGCATCAAACACGACACGATGAAACTGCAAACTATATGTATATGCTTGATATTTTGACAGTTTAACCAAACTTCCCATCGCTTTTGGTAAAATGGACTCCCAATTGAAAAAATGTTCTTTACCTAGTCGTATCACATATTCCCATGTCCAACACGGCCCTTTCTTTATCAATGACAACCAACATCTGACCACAATATGAAGGCAGGTAAAATTAGACATTTCACCTTTACAATAGCTAAAAATTATATGAATTATAGGAAACTTCCAACACAGCCAACTAGTGAGGCACACCAACTCCACTAACCTAAATACAAAAGCCCACCACTGCGTTTTAATCTTTAAAGCTTGTGGGTCATACATACTCCAATATGGTTCGCGAGATTTGAGTTGTTTTATGTTAATGTCAAAATATTATCTATCCAAATTTGTTCTGTCAAATATTCGCATGCGCATCAAAATGATCAAGGTCTCCTCTTCAAAAGAAATTTGTGGCGATCGCAAACGTTTTGCACGAACCACTTGTGCACGTGACTTAAATCGCCATTGTACATTGCCAGCCTTATTTATAAACTCACCGTAGAGTCTGCTTATCTTTACGCACCCTCTAAAATGCCCTTACGCAGGAAAATGTGATTTATAAACATTTTTCGAACTTAAGCAACGTTCTTTTAGGCTGAAAACACACCGGATAAAGCAAAACGTTTTTAATTCGATAGTCAAAAAAACATTTTATATTTGAACACACACCAAGCGAAACAGAATGTAACAAAACAAAACGTTTTGTTTTCTTGTTTCGTTTGGTGTGCGTTGAAATAAAACAAAATGCAATTTGCGACTTGCTTTTAGTGTTGTTCAACATGTGGTCGGACTCAGACGATGAAGTTGTGCCAATTTTATATACAGTTTTGGAAGCAATTGAGGAAAAGGACACAAATAGCAGAGAGTGGTGGGTGCATCCATATAATATCAAACGAAATGCTGAGGATGTGATAATTAAATTAATAGCAGAGTTAAGAGCTTATCCCGAAAAATTTAATAATTTTACCAGAATGCGGATAGAAACGTTTGATTATATGCTGGGATTAATCGAAAATGTTATCCGAAAACAAGATACGAATTATCGTAAGAGCATAACTCCGGCTGAAAGATTATTTATAACTCTGCGGTAAGTAAAAAAAAATAACAATTTTTTGTTTAGAAAATAGACATTATATGTTTATTTATAAGAAAAGAGAAAAGCTTTTAATCTTGCCAATCTTCAAATGTCAAATTGGAAGTAGAGGCTTCATTTTCCCCCTCTTCTTGCAACTCATTCATTTTGGTTAGCATTGCCAATCTGAATGTCCTTTGCCTTTTGTTGGATAATTTTTCATAATCTACCAGGAGACTCTTAAAAAACAATACATTCGCACTTTCCGGTGTCTTTTCTCTGGTTCTTGATTTCAAAAACTCGATCATTGGGCCAGCTAATATTTCGGATGTCGAAGTCCTGCTCCTTTTGGATGGTACTGGGCTCATTCTGGGAGTACTTTGCTCTAAATTTATGCTTTCCGCAGCTCTAGAGTCCTCATCCAACAATTCGTCGAGCGCCTCTTCAACAATCGGGCTATCTAAGCTGCTGGCTGAAGTGCGATGCTGATGTACATAGTCTTTTAAAAAAGACATATAATCAGCTAAATACCATTTTTTTTTTTTGCTTGTCACTTGAACCTGACGGCTTTGAGTTTTCTTCCCTCAAGTATCTTGAGTATGAATTGCGCAGAATTGTCCATTTGTTTTTACATTGTGATACTGCAAAGACAATAATTCATTTCTTACATTAATATTTACAATTACATTTTTTTTAGTTATTTAGCAACAGGGGAAACGTTCAAGTCGCTTTCATATCAGTTCCGGTGTGGTGCATCCACAATTAAAAAAATTGTAATGGAAAGGTGGTTGGGTGCTGTATGAATAGGGTAGGCACTGATTGGCGTCAACTTGGCGATGCCCAGTCGTTGTAACTGTTCATACACATCAATTGTGCTTATTTTACCTCCGCGTGGTAGCCACCGGGTACTGGTCTTGTCCTTCCGGGCATGACTTGCTAAACTTATAAGCGCGAGTGTTGAACACGAAGAAAATAGCAACACTATAATGCTCTGTCGGAATGACTGCCTGATCGAGTCTCAGAGGTCTTACATGAGCCCCTCAGAAAGAGGACGTACGGCGGATGAATTCACATGGTTGAATCAACGGTGGCGTCAACAGTCAACATGGCAGATACCTCAATGAGCTACTTTGACGTATTTGGAGCTGAGGTCATTGAGGATTTTTCAGCACTAGTCAGGGTGTTGAAATAGAGATGGTGGCGGAAGAGCCCTTAATGGGTCAACGGCAGCTCTCACATCCCCGCAGCGGGTTACTGACTCCGGAATATTCCGGCTCCTTTTGCCCAAGGGGTTACAGAAAGGGCCTGGTCCTCCAGGCTGGGGGTTGTGCGTGGGGTTAACGACCCTACCACGGAAAAAAAAGAATTGTTGCGAAGCAACCAAAAGCCTCGGATAAGGACGGATTCACTGTTGACGACCCTGCAAAACGAAAAAAGGACAATGACGTTCGGATCTGCACGTGGAATGTTCGAACTCTGAACAGACCGCGTGCAGCCGAACAACTAGCGGAGGCCCTAGACTGCTACAAAGCAGGTATCACCGCCATCCAGGAAGTGCGGTGGGATGGGCCGGGCAAAAGGAGGATGAAAAACTGTGACATTTACTACGGTGGCTGCTATAGGGAACAAAAGCAGCGTCTATTTGGATGCGGATTTGTTGTAAGCGGCAGACTTAGGCAAGAAGTCTTGAGCTTTCGACACGTTAGTGAACGCCTTACAACGATCCGCATAAAGGCTAAATTCGCCAACATCAGCCTAATATGCACTCACGCCCCCACAGAAGAAAAAAACGATGCTAACAAAGAGTGTTTCTACGAGCTCCTCGACAAAACATATGAGCAATATCCTAAGCATGACGGACATCTTTGGTAGCACAATCGGAAAACACAGCCTACACGACACCACGTCTGGAAACGAACTTAGGCTGATTGATTTTGCTGCGGGACGTAATGTTACCATAGCTAGCTCACGGTTTCCTCACCTCAATATACACAAAGGAACATGGCGGTCACCTGATCATCAAACCGTCAACCAAATTGATCACGTTGCGATCGACGCAAGGCACTCCTCCAGTATTCTAGATATCCGAACTTTCCGAGCGGCCAACATAGACTCGGACCACTACCTTGTTGTAGCCAAGGTACGGATGCGGATATCCAAGACGCCACAACAAAGAGAAAATACTGTGAGGAGATTTAACGTTGGACGACTACAAACGCAACAAACCGCCAGAACCTTTGCCGATCGCGTATCCCTCAACCTCTCGAGAAGTCCTATGCTGCCAGCATCAAGTGCCGAAGACCAGTGGCGCCGATGCCAAGAAGCCATCAAAAACGCCGCAACTGATGTGCTCGGTTTCACCAGTCCACCCCCCCGAAACCCCTGGTTTGACGAAGAGTGCCGGCAAGCACATGCAGCAAAACAAAGTGCCTACGAAGCGTCGCTGCATAGAAGGACGAGAGCAGCTCGTCAGCTCTACGAGCAAAAAAGGAGGGAAGAACATCGGCTTCTCCGGAGAAAAAAGAGAGAGCATGAGAAGCGCGCGATCGAGGATATAGAGAGGTGTTACTCCAGGAACAATGTTCGGAAGTTTTACCAAAAGGTAAAAAGAACATGTCATGGCAACAAGACCCGAACGGAGACCTGTAGAGACGAGCAAGGAAACCTTGTAGTAGAGTCACAGTCGGTGCTGAGGACATGGAAAAACCATTTCTGCAGACTGCTAAACGGCGAAGACGACACAAATTCCGCTGTTAGGCAGAACGATCCATTCAACCTGGACGATGACAGCCAAGATTTCCGTCCACCTGACCAAAATGAAGTGAGGATAGCAATATCTAAGCTTAAATCCAACAAGGCTGCTGGTCCAGACGGCTTACCTGCCGAGCTCTTCAAGGCAGCCGGAGATGACTTGGTAGAGTGCATACACCAACTCATCTCCAAGATTTGGTTAGAGGAAAGTATGCCTGATGAATGGAACCTCAGCATTGTTTGCCCGATCCACAAGAAAGGAGACCCTCTAAACTGCGCCAACTACAGAGGCATCAGTCTCCTGAACACTGCGTATAAGATCATGTCTGCTGTATTGTGTGAACGCCTGAAACCATTCGTCAACGATCTGATAGGTCCCTATCAGTGCGGTTTTAGGCCCGGTAAGTCCACGACCGATCAAATATTCACACTACGGCAGATCCTGGAAAAAACCCAAGAATACCAGATCGATACTCACCATCTTTTTATCGATTTTAAGGCCGCATATGACAGCGTTTATAGAGACGAGCTATACAGAGCCATGTCTAGTTTTGGCATCCCTGCCAAACTTGTCAGATTGTGCAGAATGACGATGGAGAACGCTCGCTGCTCCGTAAAGGTCGGAAACAATCTCACCGAGACCTTTGATGTCAAAAGAGGATTTAGACAAGGTGATGCGCTGTCATGTGACTTCTTCAACATCATTCTTGAGTAGATTGTGCGAAACTCACAAGCCAACACCAGAGGCACAATTTTCTATAAGTCTGTGCAACTGCTTGCATACGCTGACGACATTGACATTGTTGGTACAACACAGCGAGCTGTCACTGGTGCGTTTGCAAGTATTAGTACAGAAGCGGCAAAAATGGGTTTAATGGTGAATGAGGGTAAAACAAAATATATGCTGTCAACAAGAAGGGACACACGACATCGACGAATCGGGCAGAACGTCACGATAGACAGCTATAACTTCGAGGTAGTTAGGGACTTTGTCTACCTTGGCTCCGCTATAAACTCTGATAACGACATCACATCAGAAATCAAACGAAGAATCACACTTGCCAACCGCTGTTTCTTTGGCCTAAGACGGCAACTGATAAGTAAGGCCTTGTCGAGAAATACTAAGGAAACTCTGTATAAGACCCTCATCATCCCAGTCCTGCTTTATGGTGCAGAAGCATGGGCGCTATCAAAGGCGGATGAAGATCTCCTTGGTCGTTTCGAACGCAAAATTCTTCGAGTGATTTTTGGTCCCGTTTGCGTTGACGGGTTTTGGAGGAGAAGATTTAACAGCGAACTCTACGAGCTGTACAGCGACATCGACCTAGTCAGAAAAGTACGCATCAGTCGTCTAAGATGGCTGGGACATGTAGAGCGAATGGACACCAACGCTCCGGCCCGAAGAGTCTTCGATTCTAACCCGGAGGGACAACGCAGTAGAGGAAGACCTCGCTTCTCGCTCGCTGTTAGGTGGCGCGCGCAAGTGGAAGGGGACCTCAACCAACTTGGAGTGCGCAACTGGAGGCAGTTAGCCAAAGATCGCGCTAACTGGAGAGGCGTATTGGTTGAGGCCCAGGTCCACCCCGGACTGTAGCGCCACCTAAGTAAGTAAGTAAGTAATGGAAACTTGCCAAGCTATTTGGGAAGCACTATTTCCCATTTATTTGTCACAACCAGATGTTAAGAAATGGATGTCAATAGCGGATGCATTTAATAAGATGTGGAACTTTCCCAATTGTTTAGGAGCTATAGACGGAAAGCACATAAGGATGCAATGTCCTCCAAACTCAGGATCTGATTATTATAACTATAAGAAGTTCCATTCTATACACCTGCAAGCTGTAGTTGATGCACACGGCCAGTTTATTTGTGTTGATGTTGGCGACTTTGGAAGAAATTGCGATAGTGGTGTTTTCAAATATTCAAATTTCGGAAAACAACTTGTGAACAACAAATTGAACTTGCCTCATAAGCAGAAACTATGCCCGGGAGGGGATCAATATTTCAATTTTGTTTTTGTGGCAGATGAAGGCTATCCACTTCTTACGAGCGTAATGAGACCTTTCGCACGAAAAAATTTGACAAACGAAACGAGAGTATACAATTATTATCGTTTATCCCGAGCTCGAAGAGTGGTTGAATGCGCATTTGGTATGTTAACCAAAAAATTTCGTATATTTGATGCTGTCATATTACTGCCTCCCAATAAAGTGCAAATAATTACATTAGCCGCCTGCGCTTTGCATAATATGATTAGAAAACGTGAAGGTTTGCTTCAGGAAATATATGTTGAGCGTGAAGCTATGGAATACGTACCTCAAGAAGAAACACATGAAAATATTGGAAAAGCAAGACCATCAAATGCTGCGCGTAACATACGTAATCAGTATGTTCAATACTTTAACTCCTCTGCTGGAGCAGTTCCTTGGCAATACAAGTATGCCATCTAATTTTGTTTACATGATTTTTGAATACAATATGTCAAGTAATTACAGTAATACTGTATTATATATTCACACATTATGTACAATAATTACCTAACATGTATAAAAATAAAATTCAATAAAACTTACCTTGACAATTCATTTCAGTTGCTATTTCTATCCACAGCTTATCAATAGTAAGTTTATTGGCATGTTCCTTATCTTTATAATTATAAATAGGGCTTCTTGCCTCAATTAAAAAAATTAGTTTTTCTCCATCTACGTCCATATTTGTTAGAATTTGCGGAAAGAGTAAACATAGAAGGAAATGAAGCTGTAAAGTGCAACGAAAGAAGAACATAAAATCAACGGAATCAAAATTTTGTTTTGCAAAAAACGAAAGGTCAGCTATCGGCAACGAAACATGTTTTCCTGTTTTGCTTTGGTTTTTATGTTTCGTTTCATTTGGTGTCTGTTGCGCCATAAGAAAGTAGGCAATTATCATCAACGACGCTGTTTCGAAACAGTTTTGTTGCATTCGGTGTGTGTTGCTCGTATACAATGGCATGTATTTTTGACAACCATCACCGAAACACTTCAAAACAAAAACGTGTGTTTTGTTTTGTTTTCTTTGGTGTGTGTACTCTCATAAGAAACAATGTTCCCTTGTTTCACGAAGCAAAAAAACATGTTTTGCTTTATCCGGTGTATTTTCAGCCTTAGGGTTGCGTAAGTTAAACGCGAAAATTTGCGTTTAGAGCCTGCTTAGAGCTTACGTAAATATGTTTTTGCATCAAATGTCATTTGGTTGTGGTCGAATTGTAAACAAAACCAAAAAGTGGAACTAATTTTTGTGTGTGCATTCATTCCGCATATTTGTAAATTTGCGCCAAACGAATTATACTCAATAAATAAAAAAATATCAAATCAAATTATTCGTTTGTGTTATTATTTCTTCTTCTTCAGTGTTGTTGCTTGTAGGGAATGTTTCAGAATGTGTGTGAACAAGGTCTACCTATGGCCAGGCATTAGATTTGGTGGTGGTTGGTGGAATTGGACGAGGTATATGGATAAAGGAAAACACATAGATACCTACATGAAAGCAGGTTCATATTTCAGCAGTCCTTTCGAAGACATTTCGGAATTGTGCCAGATAATTTCTCTTTTTTTTTTTGTGTCAAATGATTTTACGTACCTACGAAGCTAATCACAGCATGTTGTTTTCAGAGCAAAAAGTAATAGATTTCAGTGTTTTCTGTAATAGTTTATCGAAATTCTTACCTTTTTAGACACAAACCTCGTTTAGTAAAGTTAGCAAGGAAAAATGTTTATAAATAACAATTTTAGGAGAGCCACGTAGAGGCTGCGTAAATCCTTACGCGATGTTTAACTAAACAACATCGTAAAGGCGTCGTAAGGGAATCTAATAAATACGGCTGTGCAAGTATAGCAACGCTCCATTTACTGCAATCGACGTCTAAAAGCCTATTCACATCGCGCCGAAAACCGTGTTTTCATGGAAAATTCGTCGATGCATTCACACCACACACCAACTAGTTTTCGTTTGACGTTTCAATCAGTTGTGAGACACTAGTTGTGAAACTTCTGTGTAAACTATTGTGGTTACAAATTTCGATCGTATTAATTAACAAATAATGAATTCAGAGCATTTAAAAATAATATTAGCCCAACAAGTAACCCCCGTATTACTAAACATTATGTAAAAGTTATCAACTTGTTACTCAGCAGTTATGTCCAATTTTTGTATGCTATCTGACGTTTGGTAACTAACTTACTTGTGCACATTTTGTTTTATTAATAAGGGAGTAAGTGTGGAAAATGATTTAAAGTTGTGAGTTTTGACATTTGTTCGTTCAGCTGTTCTGCTGAACATGCTAAATATGGCAGAAGGTGTGTTTGTTTCAACAACCCAACGATTGGAAATCGCTTTGGTGGTGTTTTCGTGGAAAACGACTTTAAACGACTTGTTTTAAAAACTGAAATATCTATGGGGAAACTTCTGTTTTCGATTAAGTTTTCGAGTGTTTTCGGTTCGGTGTGTGAATAGAGTATGAGAGGTCAACGTCACTCTTAACCATAACTGTTGAGGTTTCAATCAATAAATGGTTGAACTTGTTTTGATATTCTTTTCGTTTGATCGCATTATTGAGTGAGAAGTTTTGATTCACGACTTTTGAAGGTGAATATCTTCACTTCGCACAATTTCTAGAATTGCGAATAAAAAGTCGTGAATTAGTCAATCCTGGAGCTAAACTCTAAAACTAAACAAACTTTTCGTGATTCTGCTCTTATTTTTCTTGATTTGATGTTAAAATTGTTTCCACTTGGACTTTTCTTTCATATATACCGACTACAAAAACCCGTTTTTCCAATTGCTTCTCGTTAAAGAAAACGTTTTCTGAAAATTCTAATTAGGTAACCTTCCAACAAGATTGCCCTAGTTTGATCTCTCTTCTAATTATAGGTCAGTTCTTACAATCAAGTTAAAACCCTTTCCACGACTTTCCAACAATAAACTTGAACATTATACAGGCTTGTCACCCAAAAAGCATTAAACGTCAACTCTCGAATAAACTTAAATTAGAACGACTATCGTTGCATAAATTTCCAACATTAGGTTCGTCGCCGAAAAAGAATTTCAAAACAGAATTAAACATCAACCCTCGAATAGACATAAATTAGAACGACTACATTTCCAGAATTCCCGTTGACATTCTCATAATCCATAGAAAATGAACATGCGTTGTATCCACTGACATAACTGTTGATGGCTATCAATTTCTAGGGAACTTTGGTCCAAATCGGATACCCTATGTATAAATATTCAAATTCAGTTGTAGATTCTTTTTCACTATTTAAAATTTTATTTCGAAGCCACATTTTGTTTATAAGAGACAAAATTAAATGTACCTCCTATAGGCACCTACCACATGGCCAACGATCAATTAGCAGATTGTGGAACTAGGTCTTTCTGTTAGATCTGTTTTATTAAATTTCAATAAACATAACTTCGGTAGGAATGTCAAAGTGGTAAAAAAGTTTTGACATTTTGTTTGTAATTTATGCAAATTCAACATTATACCGTAGTGATGGGTATCAATGCGACGGCGACGGCGATGCCGACATTACATGCCAATCAGTAATTACCATAAAATTAATGCATTATTCTAAAACAGATGGAAATGGTAATGCATCGATGAATAATGAAGAAGATAAAGTTTTATTAGCATGCACACTGGGTTACCGGTTACGTTACATTTGACATATATTTTACCTAATGACAGTTCTGGTCAAATGTGTGTCAGGCGGCAGATAGTGTACGGTACTCTTTGGAATTGTTTTTAGTGTTAATCGATGTAGAAAATAATGGAGCTGCCTTTGGCGATCGCATTTCGCATGATTGCTGTTCCCACTTCTGTCACCTGTGTCCCAGTTATAATGCCCATGAAAATGTGGAAGAGTTTGTATTTGGCAAATGATCTGTGAAGTGCGAATGTACTAGATTAGAATTATTATCTAGGCGCAGTGCAAAAGCTCTGCTTTCGTTTTTTTCCTCGTTATTGAGCTTATGTACGCCAGTCAACGAAGTATGTCAAAAATGTTTTGGCATTTCAAAACAGTTCGTTACAAATTTTCAACAAACGAATATTGTATAATGTTTCTCATGAATAATGATAATTGCAATGATGTGAAAAATTTGTATTCTCAATTTTGTTCCGGTTTAGTTAAAAAATACATACATATTAACATTTAACTGACAGTTTGCTAATATACCCATTGACAGTTTTTTAAGGTTAGGTACATTTGACATTTCGATGGTTTTCATCATTACCTACATTATGCGAACCTAAAGCACATTGTTTTGGGCCTTAAACGCAAAAAGGCAAAGTGATTCTGAAAATAATGTAGTAGACCCGCTAAATATTTATTGTTTTTTCAGTGAGAAGAAAGTAATGGCGATCGCATGCAGATGGGGAATTTTAAGTAATAAATGAAGTATTTCAGAATCTAAGCAGTGGCACAGACATATATATTGCGATTGTGTTAGCATATTTCAATACTTTAGTCAAATTCTGCGATGGCAAACTGACACAATAGTTTGTCAGCAGAGATTTACAAACAGAGATGAAAATATTTCTTTCCCATTGAATTTAAGGTACAATTTTTGAACTGTTTGTTGCAAGTGTCAGATCGCTGTCAACGTCATGAAAATAATGATAGTTTTGAAATCAATTTATTTTAATTTAAGATTTAATTTAAACTATGAATTTAGTTGAAGCATTCATTTAATTGTGCTCCTTACTTTCCAAAATGAATTTAATGTGCACATTCTTGTGAGCTTTCTTGTACTATAAAGGCTTTTCTTCCTAAGAGACTTAATTTTTAAACCATTTTTTTTTTGTGATTGCCCTCAAATTGAAAATGTTGCAAAGGAAAAACCTGCAGCCCTTAAATGTTTTAAAAAAAAACTGTCAAATTTGTATTTCTTCTTCGTTTGGCTGATTGACATTTGAATTCCGCGGACAAAGAAAACTCCATCTTCTGCAAGTTTGTCCATTTTTTTTTCTAAGGAATTATGACATTTAGCTATTATTGCCGAAAAGTACCAGAATACCCCCAATTGAAGAAATGCAGATGTTCTCGTTCACTCACTAACATACCTGTCAAGAGTGGAGTCTTATTACCGCTCTAAACACACTTTCGAAAGACTGTTATTTTAGAAAACAAAAATGTAGTACCTAACTTCAGTGTTTCTACAGTTACTGTTCATTAATTTTCTGCGTCATAAGTGCATAATGATGCCAAATCGAATGAAAATAATGGTGAAACAAGTACTAGTTCAATCAAGTAAAGTAAACTGCTGAAACTGTGTCTGTGTCTACTCTTTAATGATGCGCATGTAAAATATCATTCAGCTATGCAGTTAAATAAAAATAACTTAACCAAACTGATTGCTAAAAAAATGTATGTAAGCGCAAATGCCTATTCAAATATATGCACATTTCTCACCGTATAATCCGACGCAATAATAATCGCATTAATATTTCAGGTTTATCCATTTTTAACTACTTTCACCGACTTGTAGGTAGCATTAGTACCGCTTGCAAATGAGTTTGTAAAATATAGTAGCCAGGCATAGTTACTCCACGTTCACACTAACCAGTGCGATATAATGGTGAGGCGCAGTTTATGAGGGAAAAACTCACAGCTCGTAGGGTGTTTACTCTTTTGTTTATGAACTACTTGTTTGTTAGTTATAAAGGTGAATTTTATTGCGTTGTAATGAAGCGTTGCAATTCGTTACATCATTTTATTAGGCACTAGCCGCTAGTCAATTTTAGGGTACATTAGGTTGATGGATTGCTGTGAGAGTAGCTGGCTACGAATGGCCAAGAGTGCTGTAACAGGGAGCTACAGTTTGCTACACAATGTTGCCGTCAGTGATGCCAACGCTGAAGTAAGACCGCTGCGTAGGTGGTGTCTGGTGTGCTTATGTCAACACCTTTAGCAGAAACCCGAAGCTCCATCGAAACGAACAAATTACCCATAATGACATCAATTTTATGAATTTCTGTATTAGCACCCATAAATATGGTAAACGTGTCCAGTAAATGAAACAAAAGTTTCTAAATTGGCTGTCAAAGAGAAAGACCTCAATTCGTTGCAAAACAAATTCCAAGCGAGAGATGATGACTTGTAACCGTTAAGAGACACTGACTTCCCATCATCACCTAGATAGCGGATCTTCTCCAAGTCTTGATTTACACTGCAGCCGGCCGGCGCACAAGGCACAACAACTGATCCGCACAGTTGGTTGCTTTCCTCACCTGTCATCTTTCTATTTCCGAGCGACCGACGCACGTCATAATATTTGTACACAAAACGAGGGCTAATTATGATTTATGACACTTGATACGTTGGGATGGTGTTATTTTACCTGTATACAAACTCTCTGTTGACCATCTTTTGTTTGATAATTACAGCATCGTTAGGCTGGACAAAATGATTTGAGACCCAACAGCCTTCTCAATGCTCCTCCTTCTGAAAGAAAGGTATATCTTCACTAATGCTATGGCTATCAGTTAGCACCTAGATGTTCACTGAGAATTTGGGCCAGTTTTCCCATTCCCATCATCTAAACGTCTGATTAATGACAAGTGCTCCTGCTCAGTCGACGTTCAGAAGGAGAGAGTGAGAGCAACTGAAAATTTATTTAAGTGTTAGTTTTCACTTCAGTTTTGGGACTGGAGTTGGTTCGTTCCTTCGCGGTGATTACTGATTACCAGCACACCTTGCGTTGCAACTGAAGACACATTTGTTTTCTTTTATTTATAGAAATGTGAAAAGGGGGCGTTAGAAAGAACGTTTTATACTTGGGCTTGACTGGGCTTTATTATATCGAATCAGTCATCCTCGGGGACATTCCTGCATCGGTGTGAACGGGATTTTTCTGTGCTAAAAAGCAGGTTAATTCTACTAGTCATAGGGACACATCGGATCTTGGGACTGTTCTAGAAATGAAGTGTAAAAAAGTGTTTTGAGAAATATAACCGACTGGACCGAATAACAGACTGTTTAGGCTTTGAAGACGTCATTCAAAAATCGAATTGGTTTAAGTCGATTATATTTTTATTGGCTCGAAGTTATTTGAGGGCAAAAAAAACTTAATAGGTGGGTAACGTCACTTCTCCTTCGTGAGCCACATATTCCAACTGTCAACTTAAGTAGGTACTCAGTTAGTACTCATTTATGATAGATTCTTCAGCTATCTCTCCACAAACGTCAACTAAAAGTACTATTCGTGTCACCAATAGGTCAATAAAAACTGAAACGCATCAATTCTGACAGATCTATCTACTGAATTTGATTTTTGAACGCCCCCATTGCCTCGTAAGCGATTTACCCTCTATTCCACTTCCATTTTAATTTCTGAGTACCAAGTCAACATAAATTGGATAGGCGATAGGCCTGCTTGCGAAGCGCCTGGGCATACTGCACAAAGCTTACTGCGGAAGCTGTTGGGGCGATAAAAAAGGCCTTAAGAAAATTGGATCTTCTGTACATCATTATAGGAACTAAAAGACTCCTAAGATTCTTGCAAAGCTCTGGGAGGTTCTAATAAGACATGGAAGTGATGTGCTGTTTCTTTTTTTGTTTAATATGAGTCCCGATCGCAACGCTGGTATAGATGAGGCGAAGATATCGCATTAACCATAAGTTACTTACTTACTTAAATGGCGCTACAGTTCGGTGTGAACCAGGGCCTCAACCAACAAGCCTCTCCAGTTAGCCCAGTCCTTAGCCAACTGCCTCCAGTTGCGCACTCCACGTTGGTTGAGGTCTTTTTCTACTTCTGGGCGCCACCTAAGGCGAGGTCTTCCTATACTGCGTTAACCCTCTGTATTAGAATCGAAGACATATACCATACAAAAAAAAAAAAAAAAATAGTTGGCGCAACAGGTCCGGAGGGACCCTAGGCCTAGCTTTTCATAACCATTCGTTTTGTGTGAGTTTTTCATTTCTGGAACGAATGGAAGATGGCCTAGCCGCCGAGCTGTTCAAAGCGAAGGCGATGGCTTGGTTAGGAGCATGCACCAACTCATCTGTAAAATATGGTCGGAGGAAAGTATACCCAATGAATGGAACCTCAGCATTGTTAGTCCGATCCTCAAGAAAGGAGACCCTCTGAACTACGCCAATTACAGTGGTATCAGTGTTCTTAACATTGCCTACAAGATCTTATCTGCCGTTTTGTGTGAACGCCTGAAGCCTTTCGTAAACAATCTGATTGGTCCATATCAGTGTGGCTTTAGGCCAGGAAAGTCAACCATCGACCAAATATTCACACTGCGGCCACACAGATCTTGGGGAAAACCCAGGAACTTCAAATCGATACCCATCACCTTTTCATCGATTTTAAGGCCGCCTATGACAGCATTTATAGTGACGAGCTATACAGAGCAATGTCTAGTTTTGGCATCCCTGCCAAGCTTGTCCGTTTGTGCGGGATGACGATGGAGAATGCACGCTGCTCCATCAAGGTCGGTAAAGGTCTCGTTGACCTTCGATGTCAACAAAAAATTTGGACAAGGCGATGCGCTGTCATGTGACTTCTTCAAAACTGTTCTTCAAAGACTAGTGCAAGACTCAAACGCCAACACCAGAGGCGCGATCTTTCAAAAGTCCGCCCAATTACTCGCGTACGTCGACGACATTGACATAAGTGGCAGAACACAGCGTGATGTAAATGGCGCGTTTGTTAGTATTGAGACTGAGGCGGCGAAGATGGGTTTGGCGGTTAATGAGGGCAAGACAAAGTATATGATGTCAACTTAAAAAGTCACAATAGACAGATATAACTTTGAGGTGGTTAAGGACTTTGTCTACTTAGGCTCCGCTATGAACTTAGACAGTGACACCAGCGCTGAGATTAAACGAAGAATAACTCTTGCCAATCGCTGTTTCTTTGGGCTAAGAAAGCAATTGAGTAGCAAAGCCCTCTCTCGAACAACTAAAGTGACCCTTTATAAGACCTTAATCATCGCAGTCCTACTTTATGGTGCAGAGGCATGGAGTCTATCCAAAGTGGATAAGGTAACTCTACGTTGTTCGAGAAGAAAATTCTTCGAGTGATTTTTGCTCCCGTCTGCATTGACGGAGAATGGAGGAGGAGATTCAACGACGAACTGTCCGGTCTGTACAGCGACATCGACCTAGTCAGATGAGTGAAGGTCCAACGACTGAGGTGGCTGGGTCATGTATGGCGTATGGATATAAATGCTCCGGCCCGGAAGATCAGCGCTGGCTGAAGAGGCTTGTTGGTTGATTCGCAGGTTCATCCCGGACTGTAGTGCCACCTTAAGTAAGTAAGTAAGATCATGGTCCTAACATATTATTCGCTGATTCAAATTGAGTCTTAAAAAATGTAAGATCTCAACAAGGGCACTGTTCACAAACTAACAGAAAATTCTAATAATCCCCTAAGCATTTCCGAACTTTTCAAGCACACTTTGCAGTTTCCATTTGAATACCTTAAATTTGATGACACATTCCCCATCGAAAAAACTTGCCCGCCATTCGATCAGCTGAAAGTTCAAAGACTTCCAATAACAGTTACTCCAAATTTCCATAACTGATTTGCGTAATCCAAATCCAATAACCAATGTTCTTTGTTTAGGACTTAACTTGTATCATGTTTGACTCAACTAACTCATGCAAATTGAATGACAAAAATATTGTAAAATTAACCCGTTTCTTGTGCAAAGAAATTGCTCTGTGGCTTCTATCTTCTGACCACAATTTTGAAAGCGTCCATTCTCTGTTATCATTAGCAGCGCGCTACCCCAAAAGAATGGTTTTTAATTAGAAACCAGAAACTTTGCGAATAACTTACTGTACTCGTACTCGTACTAGTTGCTGTTTCGGTTGAAATGCGTTCTCTGATCTGTATGTTTGTTCGTGGCCGATGTGATTCTGGTTTGGCTTAGCCATATAAAATCGCAATTCAGAAGTGACCATAATGGCCGGCAGTATACCCTTACCTACATGGCACGTAGACTGTAATGGATGATCAGCGAGTGTGTAGTTAATGATTGTGCCTGGATCTCTAGAGAGGAAGAGGAGGGTTATGGCCGCGAAGCTATTGAGTGCAACTAGAGTGCTAGCTTTCGGATTTCCTGTTAATTTCGTTGAGCAATTGTTGGGATAGGAGGCAATTACTCCACGAAGGCGTTTACGTTCACGTTTTAATCCACAAATGGATTTTGTTAATGTTGCAGTTAAGACAGTTGATATAAAAATCGATAGGATGGGTGAAGGCTGAAGGGATCTTTGATAGGGACGGAAATTTGTTCAAAGTAATTGGGCTTGAAGGAGACAAACGTGTTTACTTTGAGGAATTTTGTCAGCGAAAAAGAAAAATGTGAATATTTTGACATTGACAGTTCGGTAATCGATTTAAGGGTTCGTTGTTGTCAAGTCGCTAATATCATTATTGCCGTCTGTAAAAGCTGTCTATTTGCAGTTTGTTCTCCACTAATTTGACAGGTTTTTAGTCAGTGAGTTCTTTGGCTCTTTAAGAGGATGTCTCGGTTAGCCAAGCCAAATTACATACAGGTCAATGTAGATCCGTTGTGAAGTGTACGGAATTATTATGACAATCAGCAGATCCTTTGAAAATTTGCGATATTTTCAAGTCATTCCGAGGCGTTTACGAGATTTTTTTTTATTCGCAAAAATGTCTTAACAATTTTTTACAAGTTACTGTGAAGTCTTGGTGAAAGTGCACCTGTGAATTTGGGGAAGGAAATCATAAAAATAAAAAAAAAATATTTGAGCTAGGGGTTGCCCCATTGGGGCGCAGAAAAAAACACCAAAAAAGGGTGTTTTTGGTATATGCAATATCAAAGTCGAAAAATAAGATTGTGCTTCAATAGCTACCTCTGTATATTTACTGGCTATTGAAAACCGTTCTCTGATCAATTATCTCTTAAGTCCTGCAGAAACGCCTACTCTATCCTACTCTAGCCAACCAGCCTTAAGATATTTCCCTTTAAAATTGACCCCGATGTTCATTTCAAAATTCAACTGCCTATTTTTTACCAATTCCTCGCACTTCATAGAAGAAAGTATCCCACTTTTTCTATTCCACGGTTCACCTATTTTGTCCACAAAACGTCCTGCTCTGTGAACTTGATTCCTCTTCTTCAAATTGCACAAGTGAACCAGATCACATATCTGTCCTGTATCTGCCACCAGTTGCAGTTGTCTCTAAATGAAGACATCAAACGGCAGACTTTTTGAAGTTTGAACGTATAGTTGACAAGATAATATCACAGTTGCTTCTCTGGGTAGTATGGACGCTTGCCTCATGGATAAACGCAATTATGGGCCAATTTTCCACATCTACTGAATTTTTAAATCGATAGATATACGTCGAACTATTGTGTGCTTCCATAGTCTGGATGGATGTTTAGTCTTGAAAATTGCTCAATTATACAGTGCTTCACACTCGCCATGCATAATTCATTGTTATGAAAATTAATGTTGCTACTCACATGATTTATTTTTCTGCACAACAATTGTCCGGATGGGGTGTTGTTGATGGGAGGGGGAAAAACGAACAAGAAAAACTAGTTCTTTGTGTTTTCCTTTGTAGCGACGGTGTGCAGATGGATGCATTTTCCAAAACGTGCTTGGTTGATTTGAATAGCAAATTATTGATCCCGTGGAGATGGAGAGAGGTGTTGACTGTTGAAATATTGGTTATTGGTATTTGACGGTAGATGGCCATTGGCCAGTCGGCAGTAACAAGAGCGTAACGAAATGTGTAACGTTTTTGGTGCGCCAATTGCGTCGCAACTACTTATGCAATCGAATTGAAATTTTCAGCTGGTGTAGGTCAGTCAAGACTATGGAATTAACTTGTTTATAAATCACATGACAAAAAAGGAAAGACGCGGGAATTCTGCCTTTTGTTGGACGGTGTTTTGTAACACTTTATGCAGTAGATGAAAGCAAATGCATTTTGCAAGAAATTGCATAGCTCAGAATGTGGTGACAGCAGTATTTTTTTTTTTATAAACAAAAAATGCATAACAGATGAGCCAAAGGACACTCTGATTAAAAATTTGTCAAATTAGTGGAGAAGAAACTGCAAACAGTAGACATTAACGATATCAGCGACTTGACAATTTCAATCTTTCAGTGTGAACGAACCCTTAAACCGATTACCGAACTGTCAATGTCAAAATATTCAGTAAAATCAACACTTACATCGTGGTGAAGTACACGAAGGAACAGCATTTGCAAATAATTAAAATTCACTACCGAAATTACGAGTCGGTGGTCACAACTTTAATAATGTTAAAGTCAATTTTCAATCTTCAGCGATGAAGCGCTTTTTTGGTTAAACGGCTTCGTCAATCAGCAAAATATGCATTACTGGACATGTGAGAGCCCTCATGTGCTTCATGAAACAGCACTTCCGCAAAATGTCACTATTTGGTGCAGTTTTCACGCCGGTGGAGTCATTGGGACGTTTTTTTTTTCTCGTCGATGAATGAATGTCACTTTATTGTAAATGGTATTCGCTACAGATACATGTTGTAACGTTATTTATTTATATGTGGTTCGAATAAGACGGAGCCACAAGCCACACGGCGGGTGCAACAATCGGGTTATTGAAGTCTCAGTTCGGTGAAGGCGTTATCTCGAGAAACGGACCCGTCGATTGGCCGCCGAGATCGTGTGATTAAACGGCTCTAGTTTATTTTTGAATGGGGCTACATTAAATCATTGGTTTATGCCAACAAGCCGGCGGCGTTAGATAAGCTCAGAGCCAATATTTAAAGAAAATTAGCGGCCGTATCGCTCACAATTTGCACCCGATTCATCGAAAATTCGGTTCAATGTATCGACCGCTGCTTACGTTCCTCTGGTGGACATGTGAACGAAGTCGAATTCCTTTCATGAATGTCTTGATAGCAATTCAAGACAACACAATTTTTTTATTTATCTCAAGTCCTTATTGAAAGACCCTTTATAAGCAAACGCACAGTCACAGAGGTAGCAGAGTTAGACTACCAGCGATCTAGACGTTTATCCTCTTGAACTGAAGGTGGCAATAAATGAATTCACAAGCCGACAACATAAACTCAGAAAAGCTCCTTTCACAGTTGATGCTTGAATATGGCGCCCTCCGCCTTAACCCGTGATGCCATTCCACCTACGAAACGCGTTTAACTCTGGGGACTTATAGTTTTTGCAATTAAAATAGCCCGAAGCTTTTGCTTAAATTCGGTATTGATGATGGAGGAGGACAGACTCTATCGCATGTATCAGTTGGAGTTCCACAAGGTTTGGCATGAGGACCTAACCTATTAAGAAACTAGTTTTCAAAGGAAAATTTGGCCCATAAAATCAAACTGGACACTAAAAAATGTGCGGGGAAGTTAATTTCTATGTCCAGCCGACTTTACACAGGGCATGGCTTTTTAAAAGCTTAGGGACAAGTTCTTGTTCGACGCCTCCTTAAATTGCGTACAGAGACGATTTTTCAGTGCCAAAGTTTCTGTTTAGACCGCAGAGTTTTGAAGGAAACAAACGACAATTTTCGAACATTTTGTAAACCTTGCGTAACCTAAGTTGTATCTAGTAACCCGGCCGAAAGCTAAAGTCGAAATTTTTATAATTTTTCTACAATATACCTACATATTTAGATAAGTTTTGGCTTAAGAAAAAGGGCTCAACCTTGGTTAAACGGGATTCAAGGGTCTTTTTAGAACGCTACTCACCATTTTGGACAAATCGTCAATCAAACAACAGGGCTAGCTGACTGGAAACCTGTTTCTTTAAAAAACTTATGACTGACGTATGCATTAAAAAAGCACCTCGACCTAAGAGATCTATTGCCATATCGAAAGTTTTGTGTACTCTTGCTCGTACACCGGAGTTCTATCATTTTGCTATTTCATCTAAAGTCAGACTCAGTTTTACCCAAGGTTACTCTTGCAGGGAAACCCCTTTTCTACATATTTTTGGCGAATCTTAAAAACACAACTATAGAGACAAACCACACGCTCCAATTTTTAGTACTCTCTCAAATGGATTCCTCAAAGAAAAAAAGGTTCAACTAAGTACCTAATCCGTTAGCCAACCCTTTGCAACCTTCATAAAGCCTTGTCAATCGCGCTCCAATAACGAACCAAGTCAATCCCACTTTTACGCAGCACAGTCAGATATTTCCCTTTTAAATATGCGGAAGTAGCCACAGTGGCGTAGCGTGGGTTGGAGCCGCCCGGGGCAGACCCAATTTATGCCGCCCCCGTAATTTTTCATATACTAAAAAGACCTTTGTAAACTTGTAAAAATTTCTGAAATCGAATAACGATAGGTACTTTGGAAATTTCGAAATATCTCGAAAATAAAAATTCATTTCTAAGGCAATATTGTCCTTTCTAACTGAATGGCAGGCTCAGTTTATTTCTATATTATCGTACAATAGATTTTTGAAAATTTGGTTTTCTTTAGTTTTCTAAGGAAACGGCGATAAAGATTTTGACCAAAATGAATCACCGAAAACGCTAATTTTGAAAACTGCTTATATCTCGAGAACCCTAATTTTGATTTCGATAAAACTCTAAAAACCAAGTAATGCTTACATCTCGAAAAATAACTTTTAGGTAGTCAGTTTTCAGCTATATAGTTGGGCAATAGGACATTTTTTAAACTAAACATTGCAAAATTTGGTACGGTTTTGTCTGTGTAATTACAAAAACTGGTCTAAAGGTTTTGATCAAAATGCATACTTAAGATTATATCCGTATTTCAAATAAGACCCTGTGGTCTTGTGCCACAGTAATAAAAACACCCGATCAAAACTTGAATTCACTTTTTATTTCGGTATTTCAATAACTCTTATTACTATGATTTTACAAAGGTTTTTTATTTCGTTGCGCACGTTCGAAAGAAGAAAAGGAACTAGTTACGTTAATCAACTTATTTTTCTGTTCTCTGTTAGTTTTGTCGTCAAGGTCAATGTCAGCCTAACTCTTTCGTTGTGTGTAGGTGCATTTGCAGTTGCGCGTGTGTGGTGGTGTGTGGTGAATTACTTGGAGAACTAAAGCTGTCTTTTGTGTAAGTCGCCACACTACTCCCCTTCTAGTGAAAGCGTTGTGGTCGACGGACTAGTCTGCCTGATTTTGTTACCATAGGTTTCGGGGTGGTAGTCGTCCTTTCCTCTCGGGGTTTCGACGGTCCAGGTTGCTGATCTTCCGGTTTTTCAGTTGATTTGTGTCTGGTTTCTAATGAATCGTTGTCTTCTCCCTGGAAAATGAAAGCGGGTTTCAGACGATCGATTGATATCTTCCGAGGTTTTCCATTAACGCGAACACTAAAGTATTTCTCCTTGCGTTCTATCACTGCAAATGGTCCTTGGTATGGTGGAGTGAGCGATGGTCGGAGGGCATCATTACGAATAAAAACATGAGAGGTGTTATTTAAATCCTTGTGGACAAATACACGATCGTCGCCATGTTTCGATGCCGCCGTGGGTCTCAGCCTTTCCATTTTCTGCTTTAAGTTTTTGAGAAAGTCGGAATGGTTTACGTCTTCACGTGACTCTACAAAGAACTCGCCTGGTAGTCGTAAAGTTGTTCCATAAACTAACTCCGAAGCGGAAGCCTTTATATCGGGTTTAAATGCTGTTCGTATTCCCAACAGTACAAAAGGGAGAACCTCGGTCCAGTTAAGCGTCTCATGACACATCAACGCAGCTTTGAGGGTTCGGTGCATTCGTTCTACTATACCATTCGCCTGTGGGTGATAAGGCGTCGTCCTAAGGTGTACTGTCCCTAACAGTTTAGTCAGTTGGTGGAAAACTGCAGATTCGAATTGTCTCCCGAGATCTGTGGAAATTTTCGTCGGCACACCATATCTCGAAATCCATCCCATCACCAGATTGTGGGCTATTGATTCGGCGGTGATATCACACATAGGTATAACCTCCGGCCAACGTGTAAACCTATCGATTATGGTGAGACAGTATCGGAAACCATTCGATGGCTGTAAGGGTCCAATAATGTCAACATTGATTTGGGAGAATCTCTCGTCCGGTAGCTCGTACGTACCCAGCGGACTTTTGGTATGCCGACCAATCTTCGCGAGCTGACATTGTTTGCACTGCTTGACGAAGGTTGCACAGTCCTTCCTGAGGCCGTACCAAACATACCTGTCGCTTACTAGCTTCGTGGTAGAGCGCACTCCAGGATGTGACAAACTGTGTATATTAGACATCACAAGCCTTCTGCAGCTTTTTGGAATGTATGGTCGGATTATTCCGTTCGAAACGTCGCAATAAATCAGTTTGTCCGAATTGGGGATTTTAGAATGGGCTAGGCGCAATGATGTTTGCGAAGAGTGGTCGTTCAGCATCCGTTGTAACTCCACGTCGGAGTGTTGCTCGCTAGCTATATGTTCGTAGTCAATATTTTTGGATTCGGCCCTTATCTCGTTAACTCGCGACAAGAAGTCCGCAACCTTGTTCTCTTCGCCTGGAATATGTCGAATATCACTGGTAAATTGTCCAATTAAATCCAAATGTCGCATTTGGCGGGGCGAAGCTTTGTTAATGTCCTGTTTAAATGCAAATATTAACGGTTTATGGTCAGTGTAAATACAGAATTCGCGTCCTTCTAGCATATACTTAAAGTATTTTACCCCGTTGTACATCGCCAAGAGCTCGCGATCATACGTGCTGTACTTTATTTGTGCCGGGGTCAACCTCTTTGAGTAGAAACCTAACGGCATGGTGTCCTTGTCTATCGTTTGATTGAGAACAGCTCCTATTGCCGTGTCCGATGCGTCTACCTCCAATGACAATACTGCATTTTTAGCGGGATGGGCGAGCAAAGACGCTTGCGCTAAATCGAGTTTGCATTGTTCGAAAGCGTTGGAAGTTTCTTCGGTCCATACCAATACCGTCCGATCGTTCTTTTTGTTTCCTTGTAGCATGGCCTGTAACTTGATCTGGTTTTTCGCCGCGCCTGGTACAAAACGTCTATAAAAATTAATTACCCCCAAAAATCTCTTTAATTCTTTTGCGATTTTGGGCTTTGCAAAATTTACAATGGTTCGAATTTTTTCGTCGAGTGGCCTAATTCCCTCTTCAGTTACCGTATGTCCCAAAAACTTGACTTGACTTTTCCCAAAGACGCACTTCGATGGATTAATGTGCAAGTTGTTTCGTTGAAGGCAATCGAAAACCATTCGTAGGTGCACCTTGTGTTCTTCTGCCGAACGAGATGCTACGCATATGTCGTCTATATATGGGAACGCAAAATCCAAATCTTTCAAAACTTGATTGATATGCCTTTGGAACGTTTGCGCGGCGTTGCGTAGTCCAAAGGTCATGTACAGGAATTCATAGAGACCAAACGGGGTCGTGATCGCAGTTTTGGGGATGTCTTCCGGTTGTACGGGGATTTGGTGATACGCCTTTTGCAAATCCAAAGTTGAAAAGATCGATTTACCATATAAAATATTAGAGAAATCCTGGATATATGGGACTGGATATCTATCTGGAATGGTTACCGCGTTAAGACTTCGGTAGTCGCCGCAAGGCCTCCATTCTCCGTTCGATTTTTTTACCATGTGTAACGGACTTGCCCAGTTACTATTTGACGGTCGGCAAATTCCCTGTTCCACCAACTTTTTAAACTCAGCTCGTGCTGCCTCTAGTTTATCCGGCGGTAATCGTCGCGGTCGTGAAAATACAGGGGGACCCTTCGTTAGGATTTGGTGCGTGACAGCGGAGTCGGTCGGTTTAAATGCATTGTTTGGATACGTTATGTTTTTGTATTCGTTCAATATTGTGGCAAACTCATTGTTCCTGTCGATCGTTGTGATACTCGTCGTTGCGTATTCGTTGGTTTCGTTCGACCCATATTTCCCTAACCTGTTGTGGACTAATTTTTTTCGTTTGCTATCAACCATCAATCCATAATGAGCTAGGAAATCTAGGCCTATAATAGAATTTTTAACATTGGCAATAGTAAAATCCCATTCGAAAGATGCATTTTTTCCAAAAAGCAATTTCATCCTTCGCTTTCCAAATGTCTGAATAATGGTGCCGTTCGCAGCGTAGAGTTTCAATTCCCTTGGGTTTTTCGTATCGTCTTTAAATGAAGGGGGAATGACCGAAATGTCAGCCCCGGTATCAACTAAAAAATCTGTAAAAGTTTTTGAATCGGTGACATAAATTCGCTCTATACAAACGTTAGCCGATTCGTCTAACGTTTGATCCATTAGTTTCCCCTCGGCTGGTTTTCAAAACGGCACGGGGGACGGCACTTGGTAGCATTTCTGCCATGCTGGCGATGATACCAACACGCGTCGGAGTCGTCACCTCGTTGTGCATTGCTAGTAGCTGCAGCTCTCGGTGTGTTCGTATTTCCTTCTCTAGTTCTGCTTCTTTGTCTGTGACGCTCACTAAATCCTCTTTCCAATCTAGCAATCCGATTTAGGATGTCGTCCATCTTTGCTTCCAACGTGGAACGCTCGTCCTTGAACCTCGCCTGTCGTGAAGTATCTGCTGTTCGCGCTTCGGCTATCTGTGAAAACTCTCCTACCTCCATAATCTTGTCGGCTAGTACGGCCAGATCACTCAATTCGGTGTTGCTTGCCTGCAAAATTGCTTGTACCTGAGTTGGTAGCCTCTTTAGCCAAAGAGATTTCAAAAAATCATCGTTGATTTTCCCTGCAGCTAAATTTTTTAGTTCCATGTACAGTTGAGATGGACGTCTTGTTCCCAACTCTACCTCAGACAGTAATTTTTTAATTTTGGTTTGCTCCGTATCTGTGAAAACTGCAAGTATTCTCTTCTTCAAGTTGTCGTATTTGCCTACAACCGGAGGTTCTAAGACTGCGTCCGAAACTTGTGTGAGTATGCGACCTTCCATACTGCCTACCACTATGCTAAATTTTGCGCGATCGGATGACACCTTGTGTGTGATAAACTGTGCCTCAACTTGTGCAAACCATATCTGCGGAGATTCCGACCAGAACGGGGGAATTTTCGTAGAGATCCCAGTAACAATATTTTCGTTTTCTTCGAGATTCGCCCTGTTACTAGAACTGCCTGCGTTCGCAGCGGCATTTCTCCCAGCTACAACCCCTGGCTCTGTCTTCCTGGTCACCACGCTTCCTTCGTCTTCGCTGCTGTCTACGTCCGAGTTCGTCATAGTCTATTGTTCAGTCAGTTAACTAAAACTATTTACAGAATTTATTTCATATACCAAATGTGTTATGTATATTATAAGCCCTATTCGTATGTGTTATGAGAACAGAATTGTAAAAATAATGTAATGGAAAAATATTATCTACGTGCGTTTGTTCAGCAACTCTTGTTTCCCAGACTTCCAGTACTGTGCAGAACGACTCCCTCGCCGCCGTCAGAATAGATATGCATGTGCTTGGGTGCTTGTACCCTTAACCTCAAAATGCGTTCGCTTCGTCTTCTCGCATGCGTATGTGCTCGTTGCACAAAATGGTAGGTATTCGTATACGTTCGTCGAAAAATTATTTAATTAAATGTTCTTTTCTAGCGGGGTCACCAATTGTGGTCTTGTGCCACAGTAATAAAAACACCCGATCAAAACTTGAATTCACTTTTTATTTCGGTATTTCAATAACTCTTATTACTATGATTTTACAAAGGTTTTTTATTTCGTTGCGCACGTTCGAAAGAAGAAAAGGAACTAGTTACGTTAATCAACTTATTTTTCTGTTCTCTGTTAGTTTTGTCGTCAAGGTCAATGTCAGCCTAACTCTTTCGTTGTGTGTAGGTGCATTTGCAGTTGCGCGTGTGTGGTGGTGTGTGGTGAATTACTTGGAGAACTAAAGCTGTCTTTTGTGTAAGTCGCCACAACCCCTTACCTAGATTTCCTCAAAAAAATTCGAATAAATCAATTTTTAAATTATTTCTCAAAAATAACTACCCAAAAACCGACATGTGTTCATATTTTTTTTTTTAGAACTCAGCACTCAGTGATGCCAACCCTAATTTTCAAAAGTCTGTAGATTAAAGATAAAAATTCTGTGTAATTCTGTATCCAGACTTCTTTTTTAACATAATAAAAGTGCTAAAAATTTAAAATTTTAGTGGCATAAAATATCAGTCTTTAACTAGGTATAGTATTTATTAATTTTGTATAGTTACATAATTTTTATAAGTCGTTGGTATCGCTGGAACCTGGAATCCACCTACTACCTACTCTGGTTTAAAAAAAAAAAACACTCCAAAATGTTGTTAAGCGTTATGAATATTTTGTTGTACAGCAAGAAAGAGTTTTTTGGTGCTCCGATTGCATTTCTTTGTTTAGGTCAAAGAAATATACCAACGCAAAACTAAGGAAATCAAGTTTTTACTGGAATCTGAGATTTCTGTATATTTTAGTTTGAATTCTGTATTTCTGTAGGCAAAGTGAAAATTCTGTAGATACACAGAAAATTCTGTAGGGTTGGCATCAGTGTCAGCACTTCCATTATAAATGCAATAGCAACAAGGCAAAACTTATTTTTTGCAAATATTGCCCACTTCTTCTTTTTTTCAATCATTTTGAATATGCAGCATAAAATAATTCCAACAATTCACTTCTTTTGAGCAAAATAAAACACAATAGAAAGGTATCCCTTTTTTTTAATTATATTAGATACCTCTAATACCAACAAAAGCAAAACTTTAATTACTTATTAGCTCTAACTCCAGTTTCCAGCACAACATCGCTTACAGTTACATACGCACACACCCAAATTCTAGCGAGAAAAGAGAAAAGGGGTAGGCATTTTCGAATGCAGATGTGCACAGTGTTTAATTTGTGTTTTAAATTTCTGAAAAAATGAAGTTGCATACTAGGGAGCAGCTTTCATTGGATTTTGTTGTTAAGCAACACAAGGAATGTCTGATTACTTACTGTGATGCAGTGTCCGTTTTGTCAATTTTATAATTTTTTACAAATTCTATAAATATGGCACTGAACATTTTTCGAACTGCCTACTTATGTTTCTTAATAAAGTCTTTATAAATGAAGACGTTCCAAATATTTTTCTGAAATCCCTAATCTTCGCAATTTTCAAAAAGGGTGACAGCGCCCTAGCTGAACATTATAGGGGTATATCTTTTCTATGTAGCTTGAGAAAAATTTTTGCTCAGATTCTATATCACCGTCTAATAAGCTGGGTGGAAAATAATAATCGACTCAGTGTTTTTCAAGGGGGTTTCCGAGCTGGACTTTCGACGATCGACCAAATATTTTCTATAGTCACAATAGCCAATAGATTCTTAGCAAGGAAAAGAAAGTTGTACGCATTTTTTGTTGATTTTCAGGCGGCGTTCGATACCGTGAACAGCAATTCACTTATTTATAAGTTGAGCTCAATAGGTGTATCAACAAAGTTCCTACAAGTTTATAAGAAACTCATATGCAATACGTCAGCATCAGTTTGGAATGGAAATGAGAGGTCTAACTTATTTGAGACCGATACAGGTGTTCCTCAAGGCTGCGTTCTCAGTCCTCAAAGTCTTGCTATATGCTGATGACCTCGTTATCCTTACCAGTGGCGTGGCGTGAACATTTTTAAATGGGAAGTCGAAGCAAAATCAATTCAAGCCACCTTTTTTATACTTTAAGTCATTAATATTTAAAATTTATAATGAGCTTAAGGCATACTAAAAGTGGCTTCTATAGAAGCCCTTATTGACAGACGCATGATGCCATAACTTAAAGCAAATTCAGAAACACACCCTTAACTACCTCAACAACTACCTGTAATTATTCACACAAGAGACAATAAGAAAAGAAGAAGTAAAAGAAAATCGAATAACTCGAAGAAAAGCGCGTTATTTTGTTCATATCATAACCAAACAAACACATTCGACATACCCAAAACACAACCCAGTGGCCATGGCCAGTACCAGTAACAAGCTCTGGCTCTGGGAAGAAAAAAAGAGATACAAACAAATGTTCACTCAGTACTCAGCAGTCAAAATGAACTTTGTGAGAACAGCGAATAATAACTCGAAAAAAAGCGGGTTATTTTCTACAATGGGTGTTGAACAAAGAGGTGTCAGAGTCAGACAAAGTACTCAGGGAAGAAAAAAAGAGATAACAAGTAAATTTTCTCTCAAAATGAACTATAAAGTGAGAACTTTAATAACCCGACTTATTTTGGGTTACCTTCGCTTTGTCGCCACGAGACGATGGCGACGTTGTATGAAAATGGATACACACACGATTTTTATATGAGTGCTTTTGTGTGTGTACCATTTGGTGAGTATTCACATTCATTTGGTAGTGTTTCATGTATATTCGGTTTTTGGTAGATAGATAGTGTTGCTTGGTGGAGATTTCAAAAGGTAACTCGGTAGGAATCGAGTTATATGGACGCCACGCCACTGATCCTTACAGATAATCCTCACACGCTGCAACTGCAGATTAATAAACTGAAGCAGTACTGCGATAGTTGGGAACTGAAAATTAACACTGAAAAGTCAAAAATAATGATTTTCCATCATTCAAACCGCATCAGAAGATTACAGTGTGAGAGTTGGCAACTGGCTGGTGAACCTATTGAGGTCGTTGATAAATTTAATTATCTAGGTCTCCTACCAACCCACAACCTCGATTGGCGTCCACATGTGGAGGATAAAATAGTTAAGGCAAAAACAGCAATAAACCTAATGTGGTCAAGATTTTATTGCAACAAAAATGTTGACATAGCATCTAAATTTAAAATATTTAATGCCACCATTAACGCCTGCCTTTGTTATGCAAATCAAATTTTCGGGTTTAAGAAAATCGAACAGTTTGAAAGCCTACAACGCTTCTTTTTTAAACGTATCTTTAAACTTCCCACAACAGTCCCTAACTATGCCATTTACGTAGAATCAGGAATTCCGGAAATCTATTATAAAAATCTGGAAGCAAACGCGGACTACTTGGTGAAGGTAATAAAACGGCGCAACACCAATCTTCAGAACCAGCTACTAAGATATGCTTTTCGCTGCAAATTAACGCCTTTTAGTGACTGGTTCGATCTGGCAGCAGAATATGGTGTTGAACTAAACTTAACCCTGGAAAACGTCAATGACTGGCATTATAAATTTTATGATCTCATAGCGCAGGTAGACGAACGCTTTTATGAGAACTGCCTGGGCGCAAACCTCCGACTCTAGGTCCATATATAGAACTCTAAGCCATTCTTTGGACACAAATAACTACTTTTGCAATGAGTTAACAACCTACGAAATCAGCATAATCTTCAAAATCAGAACAGAGACTTTATGCCTAAATTTTGTACCGCGAAGACAGGATCTTCAAAGAACATGCAGCCTCTGCAATTTAAATGTACCGGAAGGCGTTTTTCATTTCATCGCAGAATGTCCTATACTCCTCGAAATTAGGAGACTTTATTTCTCCAAGAGTTTTCTCACACTTCAGGAAGCAAATGAATTGTTGAACGGTCTTTTTGGTTGGAAGTGTCTTTCCCAATATAGCATACATGCCTACAAGTATCGCAATAGCTTTTTGAGTTTGTGATCTTCAAAATTGTACAATATTAAAACAGAAAAAACTGAAATACAATCATACAGTCAGAATTATTTTTGTATAATAATAATTAATCAATGTTTTTTTTATTATATTCATTTTTTTAATTTATAAAATGTATTATGAAATGTCAATCAATCGGCAGACGGCAATATAAAGCCATGCTTTTCTCTTTATACAATATATAAAACTATGTACTTTATCATTGAATTTATTTAAATAAAGAATAATAATAATAATAATAATAATAATAATAGATACAAATTAAAAAAAGAAAAAAAAAAAAAAAAACGATCCAAATTGCCGCCCCTGGCAAAGTGCCGCCCGGGGCCTATGCCCCCCTTGCCCCCCCCTTGCTACGCCACTGAGTAGCCACCTGCCTCAGAGGTCGGTAGCAGGCATTCAAAACTAAATGCTACTCTTGATCCGGAGGGGCTAATGAATTTTCAACCAATTAACACAGCCTGCAGGCTGACAAAACTTCAGCTAAATATCGTGATTTACTCGCGCTACCTCTTCGCAGTGCCTAAGTGACTTTCGCTTCGCTCGACTTACGGAAAATAATTCGATTCATCATTCCCATATTCATACCGAAGGCGCCCATTAATCATTCTGTCTGCAGGAATTATTCTTTAATTATCTTAAATATGATTACTCGGCTTTAATGTGCGTCTAATAAATTCTGAAGAAGAAAACCATAACCGGCAGAGAATGAATTAATTTCTTGGACAAGACGCGCTCCGATCGCAACGCGTTCATCTGAAAAGTTCAAAAGACTCGGCTGCAACCGCCCCTCGCTCTATATACGAGTATGCCATCAATATCGGACCCTTTTGCCCGGTATAATTAAACCTAATGAAATCAAATTAAACGGCCGCAGGCGCTCGGTGTGCGGGTTGCACCTTGCACCCAATGTGCTCTATGGTTAGGCGCATCAAGAGCATCCAGTATCCACACCCATTTTGACCACCTCCGTCAGCCAAACCTTTGGTGCAGTTCCGCTAGTAAATTCTCTCGGTCGGCCACAGCAACGCACACATGCCAACTGGACGGTCGCGTTGGGCCGTTCAAATTATGATTGCTAATGAAGAAAAAGTGCCTTCAGGTGGAACGATCTATTTCGGCGGCGTTTTCTCCCCACACTACGCCTTGTGCCTAATTTATGCACACACTACACCGCGGCACAGCACTTGCATCTCTAATAAGCTGATACTCACTCTCACTCTACCAGGGTGGGGGAGCCCAATGCCCAAGTATTGCTGCCGATCATCAACATCATCATCATCATCATCATCATCATCATCCACAACAGGTGATTTTGTTTTGCTGGTGTATCTAATGTAACCAACAAAAAATCGAATTAACCTACCAGTGATCACCTGTCCGTATCCGCATGGAACATGTTTATGAATCTCTGCTTCGCTGGGGATTCGTTTGTCTGTTCGCTACTGCTAGCCACGGCGGCGTTGATCAGCGATCGTGGCGTGTATTTCACTGATAATCGACCGAGAGCACGTGAAGTCAGTGACGTTGCTCCGGTTCTGATGGTGGCTCTTCATGAGATGGATGGCCGGCGCAGAAACCTTTTGTCGAGGTCAATGAATGAAAATAAGAATTCGAATGAGAAATTGAATTTGATTTCTTCTTTCGCACTGTGATCGTGTGCCTTATGCGGAAGTCAGTTGGGAATATGGAGATTGCCTCTGTATCCGGAAGCGGAGTTGTTTTTTTTTTTTTTTTTTGCGGGAAATTCACAGAACCCCAGCCAGTTTTGTTGTGGAGAACCTATTCCCATGGGTGTTTATTCTATTTTAAGGAAACGAGTACTTGCAACATACACGAGTGACTGAACTAGGCGCGCGTCTTGATGGAAGCAACCGGCGCGAGGTAATAAAACTAAACGTATACTGCTCTACATCTTAATGGGAATGGTTTGGTTGGGTTCTTTTTTTTTGTCTTTTGGAGCTGGAAGTGCCAAGAGATAAGGAAGCAAGTAAATTGGGTTAAAGTGTGGTAATTCGGTTTATTTAGGAACATTTTACGCAAGTAAAACTCTTTTTGAGTCTTTAAACGGTCGCGAGTGAGTAAGTTCTTTCCGAGGCCATTATTTATCGGTTTGGTTTGGTTTTTCTGGTGATTTGAATTTCCCGAATTGGCTGCGTCGAATGCTGAAGTGAACAGAGAATTGGGTACCGATTTCTCCTCAATTATGTGAGGTAGATATAGTATATGCTTCCAAACTGTATTAGCGATGTCTTGGAGATAAACGTTTGCTCTTTTTTTTTTTACTTTATTCTGTGAGTTCTTTACTAATTTGTTAAGAAAGTAGTGCGATCGCAACTGAATATTGCGAAGTGATTCTATTCTCTTGTGTAGTAACAGCACTGGCGGGAATTTTAGATGGATATGGGGCACTTCCAATCGACATATCCCCGCTAATATAGACGTAAAATACGATTCCTTTTGGTTAAGTCAATTTTTTTTTAAGTCAACTCTTGTTATCCGCATGAGTTTCACTCGAGATGCGACAGCATAGACAAAGATAATGGCCAATCCCGGGGAAAAAACGTCCGCCAAACAAAAAAAGTATCTTACACTTAAAGTGAACTTCTATTAAAATTTGTTTCCAATCGGAACTGAAGGGTATTTTAAAGAATGTTTTCGAATGCGTTGAGATGGATTTTGCAAATGTTTGGTTGAACTAAACTTTCTTCAAAGCAATCCGAAAATTTTAGTTAAAACTGCATCTCGTACAACTAGTACAATTCAGCTAATATTAGCCGCAAGCTGCTGCATTTAGTTGTCTTCCATACTCTTCTTAGCATTTTAAACAAAAGATTGCCTAACAACAACCAAACACTGAACTTGAGAGTCGAGACTTTTGTTGCGACTTTCAATGTTGAGCTATAAATGTTCAAATTAATTGCAAGGTTTATTTCCAAGTTTCGTACAATTAAAGTCAAATCTGGAATAATTTCTGCAAAAATAGTAGCGGACTTGAACTTGAAGAAATTGACAGAACTTGAAGGAATTGACAGAATTTCTTCAAGTTCAAGTCCGCAACTATTTTTTTTTTTTTTTATTCTGATTTGTTTATTTCATTAAAAAAAATGCTTCATTCAATTTATTTGTAGGTTCATTCGCATACTGGGTTTCACTTTCAATCGATATAAATCGATCGCTATCGCACAAAGTCTATACTGTTATACCTACACCTTCCCATCAAAAACTAACGAAAACCAAATAACGTAACGAGTAACAAGCAGTTCACTCTTAGAGGATCTACTTCATTTATTTTTTTGTATACATCTGCTACTGCTACGTAGCAACTTACTTCTACTTCGTTTCACTCATTTTTATATAAAGCTTAGTACGCTGCTCGAGCTAAACTAAATTTTATCTGCTCTCCAACTTTTCTCTCCAAACATTAGCTAAAATCCCAGCGAAATTTTGACACAAAGCACGCCGCGGATAAGTGTCACAGAAAACAGCTGTTCTTTCAAAATTATTTACTTCAAAAATTCAACACTCTCTGATTTTAACCATTTCCGATTCTAGGTATACTCCTCGTCGACGTATTTATAAAAAAAACAACACATCCTTGCTTACTTCTCCCATTCTCCGCAATACAAAATTGCGACAAAACAACAGAACACAACGATCTGTCAAGATTTAGCTTGAGAAAATGTACCGCCCCATTAAATGGGCACGCTAAATTTTGACAGATACATGAGGTACATTCTGAAACTAAAGTTTGATTATTTAGCTCGAGCAGGGTAATACTCAGCTAAATGGGTTCACTTAAATTTAGCCCAGCTAAATTTAGGAGCAGCGTACTAAGCTTAACGATCTAAATTTCATGCACATAATATTTTTGCAAATCATAAAAGTCATTTGCTTGATCTGAATACAATCACCGCAAAAATCTACTACAATTGCTTTCAGTTTTCCAAACTGTCAAACTTATTGCCATGGAGGAGGAGAATTCACTTGAATTGGATTGAGTTGAATGAAACAAAAAGTTCCTATTTATTTTAAAATAAACTAAAGTAGCTAGGTATAAATAATTAATGTATGTGTTTTATCCTTAAAAGATTTAGTTGTTAGACGAAAAACTTGTTAATGTTATGTTTTCGTTCTGAATATGATATAAATTTGTTTTTTCTTATATTAAAGGTTTCATCATCTGCTAAGTACACTTTCTTTCAAATCTACTTCGTCTTTTTGGCGATTTGCTACACTTTCTCACCTCAACATTGGCAGCCCTGCTTTGGAGTACTTTTTCCGCTAGCTGAGAAAAAATCCGCTCAATTTACAGAGTTTGACAGACTTTTAGTGCTTACAATTTTGTAACACTTCCATTTCTAATACGTTCTATTGAATGTCAAGAAAATGTAAACAATTTTAGGTATAGGCAGATAAACTTATAAGCAAATACGCAGTCGAATCTAGTTTGGAACCTAGTGGGCACAGGCACAGCCCTGCGCGCCTTCTTTTTTTAAAACTGAAAACTCTATTAAGTTGAACTTATATTTATATTTAACTAATTTAACTAATACCTACTTCAGCAAGTGAAGCAGGCGTGAAATCGCTAGAATTGTTGACTTTATTTGAAGACCTCCTTAGGTAAGGTCAAGGTAGACGCAGAGTTGTGAGGTGAACCGTCACAAGACAGAAGGCAACTTAAGGCAATTTAAGAGCCCATCGCGATCCCTGGGATAACCATAATTTTAAATATGGAAAAACCTACGCACTGTCCCTTAAGCTTTTTATAAGACCAAGCTAATTTAAAAAAAACAACTATAGTTAACTGGAATACCTCTATAAGTGAGACTGACTGATTCCAGTTAACCGCAGGTTCCAATGTATATAATATCGACGGCTGTTAGTCTTTTTAGAGCTTTAATAGCAGCTATTGGACGGATGTGCAAATAGACCAAGTATGCACTGTCAGACTCATGAGAAATGTGGGAAAACAAGAAGTATCATTGATTATCACTTAATACTTTACTTTTGGGGGCGCTTACAGTCCCGGTTCACCCACGGATTCAACAAACTCTAGTTAGGTTCCTGTTTTTGAAACTTTTTTTTTTTTCTTATATAATAGGTGCACCCATAAATCCCAACATATTCTCACAACGTTTAAACTACGATGGTGTTTATTTGCAAACAAAATTCAAAAGGACTTATTCCGTCCAGACTATTGAACGATGATTTACTGAATCAGTTTGAGTGTTTGTAAATTAAATTTGTTTTTTAAACTTAGTTAAACAATTAAATAGATTGGTTAATATTTTTTAAAATTTGACACCAATCTCTTTAGTGTTTAAATAAGCGACTCAAAAACTAGGAACCTGCTGAGTAACATTTTTATCTAAAAGCCTTAAATAGAAACAAAGTGATTGAAAAGACTATAACTTCTTTGGGCGGCCATTAGATCATCAAGCTTGTATTTTGTTATCTTATACAACGAACTCGGTCTTTGGTGGGATACGGAAGTCAGCTAAGAAGATGATAAAAATGTCCTCTTCTACTTTAAGAGCTTTACAAAACTACTTTTGACGACGTCAACTAAAAGATGTCAATGCTCTATAAGCTACACGAGGAAAAAACGGAAACGTTAATTGTTTTCAACTAATTGATATTGAGACAATTTGCTTAGATGTGACAAAAATCTACTACCAACCACTTCTTTTCAAAATACAAAATTGGTTTATATTTACAAAAAGCACGTAGAAAAACAAAGCAATATGACTGTTCGTTAATTCTTTGAGTCTTCATTCTCTGCGTCTTCGTTCAGACGAGTGCATTTTCGTGGTGGTAGACAGCATGCTTGGTCACGAAATGAGTGAATTCAAGTACGAATTCAATAAAGAACGTTTATAGCTAAGAAGGCCAGCAACTAAAATCACATTAATTGATGAACTAACTTTACTTTTGGTGGCGCTTACAGTCCGGGGTGGACCACGGCCTCCCAACACAGTGATATATGAGTTGCTTTTCTTTTAAATAAACACGTGAATTCTACTTCCAAATTTAAGGTTTCTTAAAGCGAAAAAAAAGCTGGGGCCTAGTTACCGCATCCCTCACTGAATTTTTGAAAAAGTTTTGAAATTTACAAGCAAAACTATAACGGGTTTGGTGATTTAACCCCTGCTTTGCTATATTTTTAAATCTCGCGATTACGTAGTCAGAGAAAAATATTGTATTCGTACAAAATTTCGAATTCAAGATGCTAATCAATTATGACATTACGATGATAGAGAAACTAAAAAAAGTGTGTCGCAAAATTATGTCCGTCTGTCCCGAGTCCTACAGCCTAAACGGATGCCCGGATTTCGTTCAAAGTTCGGATTTGGAGTTTGGAGCTTACAGTTCGGGGCCGTTTTTTTTTCCAAAGTAACATAAACATTAATGGTACTTCCCATATAAAATGTTCATACCAAAATTGATATTTAAGCTTATGAAGGTAAGCTTAACACAACTGCAAACACAGTTTTTCGTTAAAAAAAAAATAAAATCGAATGAAGGTACCTACTTTAGTAATATGGACATTGGACATTCTATTTCGAAAACGGACCATACGATTTTAGTAAAAATTCACCTCTAAGGTAATATGGTCATTTCTTACTTAATACCAAACTCATTTTTGTCAATATTATTGAACAGCAGATTTTTGAAAAAAAATATTTTTTTTTAAATATACTTTTCTTTAGTTTATACCAACGGCAATAACGATTATGACCAGAATGCATATTTAGACTAAAATAGATGTTTCCAAAATTATTGCGTTCTTAGTTATCATTTCGAATCACCGAAAACGCTGTTAAAAATTGCTCATATATCGAAAACCCCATTTTCGATTGGGATACGACTTTAAGAACCAAGTAATGCTTCTACTTCTTCTTCTAAGGCTTCGGCCACGCAATGAGCGACGAGCGACTGAGCGACTGAGCGACGAGTCGCTGAGCGACGCAAAAAAAATAAAACACATGAAATCGTATGGAGGTGGCCACATAAACCCTGAGCGACTGAGCGATTTTTTAAGCGACAGAGCGACGTCGCTCTGCAATCAAATCTGTTTTAATTTTTCAGTCGATCGCTGAGCGACGAAGTAATAAGATGGACAAAATAAACACAGAAAGTTTAATTTCAGCTGTCTAAAGCCGTCCAGTGCTATGGCAGGACTGTTGAAATCATTCTAAATATAAAATGCATTCTGGTAACGACATAAAGAATATGTCAAATTAATGAAATATGAATTGTTATGGCAACTCTGCTACTTTTGTGTTTTTTTAATTTTTGAAATCAAATAGTTGCTTTAATTTAAAGTTTGTTCTAGAAGGTTCACAGATTTTTTATTTACAAGATGGACACCCACAAAGACTATAAAAATAAAAATGTCACCGATAAAGAGTGGAAAGAAAGAAAGAACTGACATACGACAATATTGCCGAAATCGATCTGTAAATCTGCGAAGATTTTGATATAAATGATGAAATTCACCATAATTTGCTACGTATTCTCGATCTGTAAAAATGAACGCGATTTTCAACTTATAAGCTACGACTAACCGCACTTGACGATGGCATTTTCCCCAATAATCGCTCAGCGACGTCGTTCAGTAAATGGCCACCCATCGCTCAGATTCGACGCTCAGCGACTCGTCGCTCAATCGCTCGGTCGCTCGTCGCTCATTGCGTGGCCGAAGCCTTATGCTACATCCTGAACATTATTTTTTATTCACTTTTCAGCTAAATAGTTCAGCAGAAGTATTTTTCGAACTAAATATTGAAAAATTTGCTACTATTTTATCTGCATATTCTACAAAAACAGCTCTAACAATTTTGACCAAAATACACCTAATTTTGTATATAATAAAAGAATTCTGATTAAGATCCCATATTTAGTTTTTCTAGGGAAATTCGAATCAATTATTTCTCAAGAATGACTCAAGTCAGAATCTGTCTTCATATATTTTAGTAAAATTCGATACCTTACTGCTAAAAAAATGAAATTGAAACTTCTTTTTAGAAAATACTAGCTGACCAGGCAAACTTCGTTCCGCTCAAATTTGTTAATGTAATGCAAAAAATAATTCCGAGCATTTTCACTAAATGGACCATATGTGAGAAACATGGGAATTCAAGATTGATGCCACAAATGCAAAAACATCCATCGATTATCCTTACAACAAATTACTTATCATAGTGAAAGCGAGACGCACGGGAAATTTAAGTCGCTTAAATACGAATGGCAAATCGTTCTTAATAAGCGGAATTTGCGGAGTGAGAGTGTTTGCCTTTGAATTTTTCCTCCAAATCGTCATTTGCTTGACATTTGATTTGAGATCTTCACTCTAAATCAAATGCGATCCGTAACAAAGTTTCGGTACATTCATGTTGCGCAACAAAATTATAACTAAGCTGACTTTCAAATCGAAATTATATAGAGGTAAGCCCGGAACATCCAAAGAATTCAAAAATTCAACTAATCCCCATAACATTTTGTTTTCACGACAAAAGGTAGCATCATTTTGTTCTTCCTTCCAAACTCAAAAATCATAAAAATCGAATCCTTTTCCGAGTTATGAGTGCACATATGGACGTCAATCTCTTTTATATGTAGCTGTATCCACCCGACTTTACCTTTCGTATTAAATCTTGCTCACATTTCGCTATCTATCGGGTCCAAAAGTATACTGTCTTTCAACCAAGAAACCAGCCATATATATCCACAAAATTTCATTGAAATCGGTTGAGTAGTTTCGGAGATCGACAACAACGCCGCCTATCGGGTCCGAAATCCTATCTTTTAAGACTGCCTTAGCCGGAAATACAATAATACGAACAAAACAAAAGAAGAATAATACAAATTGGTCCAGTGGTTATCGAGTTATATCGTCATCGAGTTTCACCCTGAAAGAGTTTTAGGTATATAAAAGAAGACTGTTATTGAAGAAAATTGAATTGAACTGAAAAACGAAATATAGGCCTAAAACGCCACATGTTGAGAATTTTCCGACTTTTCTTTTTTTCTTAACCATCCCTGATTCAAGACGAATGAAACAAAACAAAAATTATTCAAATCGGTCGAGCCGTTCTGGAGCCTTTGCCCGACTAACGCACATCAATTGATTTTTATATAGAGGTTTCCAACTTCTTCTTTTTCAACCAAATTGAATATTCACCTTATTGAAATAATTCCAAGCACTTTGAGCTTACACAATCAGAAATTCCCTCTTCATTTGCATTCCATACACGTCCATCGGCATATTCAGTTTAAAACTGCCCTTCATTATGACTTTTCATAATTCACACTAATGATCGGGTCCACTTTTTTTAATTGAATAAAATAGGGCAGTGAAACTGAGCCGACCTACTTCTTTACCGCCTACTATAATTATAAACAAATGGCCCATAAACCACTTTATCGTGTTTTTGTTTTTTTTTTTTCTGAATTCCCATCCATGTGCGTTTATACGCGGAGAAATCACTTGCTTGTCTGAATAACTGTAATAGACGATCATCAGGTGGGAGAAAATTTGAGTTAATTTGAATTTACATGCCTCAAGTCAATAGATTTGTTAAGAACTTATTACCATTCCGTTAGGTAACAAACTACCACAAATTTGCAACCCAACATATCATAACTACTTAATCAGCAGTCAATTTGAAAGACGGAAACTGAAACTCCCTTCCCAAGATCTCATAGATATGGACTCCAACCTCTGTTGGATCGACATCAACACAATTTGCCCTCTTCCAAGAATTATTAATTTAATTACCATCCGGCAGCGCTCATCATAATCCGATTCATAATTCCTCTGTTGTTCCCTCGTTTTGCTTAATCGGCGAAAAATAGCAAAACACATCGACAAAAAAAAAGGGAATAATAACAAAAACCTACGAGTATAACACCCGCCGATGCCTACATAGGTATAGGTGCTTGGTGCCGAGGTCACTCACTCCTCTGTTCTTCTTGTTATTCCTCCACCGGGTGTCGTAATTAAAAAAAATAATTTTTTAGGTACTTACGTTACAATTTTCCCACCAAAAAGGTAATTGTATCTGCAATCTGCGCAGGCTGATGGTGATAATTTCGTGCAGTGTCTGCGCTTCCCTCGTGATTCACAAATATTGTAACTACACACACATTATCCACTGTAGTTTTTTTTTTTTTTTTTTCTCCCTCACTTTTAACAATTGAACCGAACTTCCTTAAACAATATTATTTGTTTGGATTTATTTTTGTAATTTGGAATAACACTTGTTCAACTTGTTCAACACTTTCTCAGGGAAACGCTAATGAGGTGTGGATGACTGTGACTAAGTTAGTTGCACACACTGTGTAACTGTGCACTCGATTCATTCTCTATAACTGGGTGGGAAACCCTTTTTGCTGTTGTTGACCAGACCCGACTTATATCTTCGCTCTACATTGCACGCAAAGCGGAAACAAACCGCAATCACTGTACACAAACGTTTCTATGAGTATCTGACAGAGGTGCTTGTATGATGTGTTTTTAACCGTCACGATACCGATTATCACTAGCAAATAAAAGAAGTAAATAGTGCAAACCACCGAAAGATACTCTGCTAAGGGCGAATGGATTAAAACAGTATCTAAGTATCTTTTTTGTTCGTATAAGACAAGCGAAGTGTATTGTACGCGTCCATCAAGGTCGCTGTCGAGGCACCGAATGCAAAGCAAACATCGGATACATTTTTCCCACCATCACCATCGCCATCATCATCATCCACATCGTGGTCGACGACGAAATGAAGAAGATACACTTCTTCGTCGCGTCTACTACCTCTACTCTAGCACTACCAATTTTTCGCCGTTGTGTCTTCTTCTTCTTCTGCTGCTTGTGGGTCTATTGGAGATACTAGTGGCCAAGTACTATAGTCCTGTGTACAAACGGGGTAACAACAACACTCCGTACAATTCAGCCAATGGCTCTGTAATTGTCTAACGATTGTTGGCCCGACTTAAGGCTTACGACAAGGCAAACACCAAACGCTTACTTCTCCCTTCTCCGTCTTGAATGATGTTGTGTGGTTGTTGTTGTTGTTGTTATTGTTGCTGATGTCGATAGTAGTTGGAAGCAGCATAGTACGGATGGTAGTTGGTTGAAGTGGTGTGCTTGTACCTGTTCGGTTCGCGATTCTATTGCGACTATAGTGCGGCGGCAGTTTACACTGCAACGATAGTGTCTTGAGGCGTGCGACCAGAAACTCAATCCGTCTTGTACTTGTAGATGCGATACCCAATTTTGGGGAAGAAACATCGCATGCACTGGGGGGAGATGGAGATGTGTGCGGCGGCTAAATGTGCGTGCTTGTGGTTAGTCACTAACGCTTTTGAAGAACGGCACAAGGCACACGGCACAAGACACCAGCGTTGCCGGTGAATTTTTTTAAAATGGGGACTAAAAAGGGGCCTCCCCTAAAAATATCTACTAAGACAGCAAAAAACAAAAAAGTAATACAGAGCAACAAAGACCTTTATTTTTAACAAAACGCATTTTGTTTTATGACGAAAGACTTATTTTCACATGTTTGCAGTCTTTTTCGTTCAATTAAGAATAAAATCGTACCTAAACTGAAAAAGGGGCCATTTTGATCATTTTTCAAAAAAGTTTGGCAAGGGTACTGACTACTGAGGCTCAAAAAGGGGCCAAACGGCAACACTGCAGGGCACACATGTCGACTAGGGTTGCCATGTGACAATTTTGATTTTTGATGAATGGTGAGACATTTTCGCGGTCTTGTCTGAATCTTTCTCTTTCGATGAAACCGTTTATAACGATTTGCCAATATTTATATCTCTGCTCTTAATCTGGTCCCAGAATTAATTTCCTTTGACTTTTTGGCTTCGTTGTTCGTTTGACATTCTGACAGCCTTTTTTGTCCTGAGATTTCCTCTTATTTTCTATCCTACTGCTGGTTGGACAAAGCTCTCATAGGTCAGCTGAATTGCTCTTAGGTGACGACTATTCCTAAGCAAAACTAACTGGAACAGAAAATATTCTGAAGGCAAATCCCACTTATTAAGACATAGCTAAAAGGACGCCCACCACTGGAAGCTTATGGATAAAATAAAGCTGCATCAGTTATCGCTAGATCCATCTATGTAATTATAAAGAAGATTCTAAGTTTTGCGGGAACTATAAATCCCTAAGCCCTCTGTCAAAAATTAAAACCCTGTCCGAAGAATTATGTGACAGTTTCAAATCATTCTGCAGCAAACTTATTGAAAGGCTTGCCAATGCTTGCGTTACTTATACGTCAGCTTGAGATTGGAGAACAGGGTCGGCATTTGCGAATTGTTCAAACGTAACGCAATTTACGTATGTAACTTAGAGCAAATTATTAGTGGGCACGGAAACGTTTTAAAGATTTCGCCTTACAAAATCAGACTCCAGGTTTCTTTTAAATAATTTTAACTGGGTCATACCTATAACTCAGCGAACTCTACCCCAACATAAAAATAAATACATAATTAGCGCAACAGGTCCATAGGGTCCCTACCTTCTCACAACCATTCGTTTTGTGTGAGTTTTTCTTCTCTGGGACGAATGGAAGGGATCTACAATTTTAAGGCTAGTCCAAACGGATAATTGAAAAGGTCTTTCATGACAATAATACTTTCGGATATTTGTCAGACTTTAACGAGAGGTGGCGCAGTGGAAAAAAAACCTTAAGATGGAATTTCGGATCTTGCGGAAATCGAACATGGTTGTTGGTTGAGGCCCTGGTTCACACCGAACTGTAGCGCCACCTAAGTAAGTAATTAAGACCCCTTGCTAAGTAGGCCAACAGACTAAAAACTAAGCCATTGAGCCTACATAGCAGATATCATAGACGCAGAAGTTATAAACGCATTCGCAATTTACCCCACCTTTCAAAACAATTTGCAAACAAACTTGGCAACTCTATTTGCGAAAAGCTTCACAAAATCACAAATCACAATACCTGCAAATGAATGCCGCTGCCACCTGCTACTGCTCAGCTCATTGCACTTGAAGCTGTTGAAAATGTGTAAACATCCAGTGACCAATGCACCGGAAGAAATTACGCTAAAATTAGCTTTATGTGGGTATGGATGTTGGTTGTATGCGTACGCCGCACCTTAAGGCAACTGCAGCAGTCATCGTCACTTGACGCGTTGCCTAAACTGCCAACCACCTTGAGTGTGTCTACGACAACGTGAGTTATTAGGGAATTAATGCTTTCGGGTTTGAATGGTGTTTTGTATGTGTTGTCGTTTTTCTTTAGCGCGGGATAGAGGGCGTCTTATTTTGTACTGTTGTCTTCCCTCTGTGATTCTTACTGTAATCTATCGATGGGAAGATCTTTTGGCGGTGATCCCAGCACGCTTGCTGAGGAAGATTGCATTCGTGATGGGAATTCAAATTCTCTCATCTAGGTGAGGGGAATTTGCGCGCGCTGCCGCCCCAAAGAATATTATGGGAGTGCTATAGTGTGGCGGTGGTGGGTAAGTGCAGTTAGTGGTTAGAGGAGGGATATTCCTCTTTATTTTTTGTTTGTTTTTTTTTTTTTTTTTTGGGAGCGTTGTATTCTTAGGAAATGCATCAGCATTTTTGTGGCTTCGGGGATTGGTAAATTTGTTATGAGGTATTGCACAATATTATTAGGTAACTCTAACTACGGAATTGAATAGGTATATTTTTTAGTTGAGTGTACTGCAATGTAGTTGAAAGTAGGTCATTCGACATGAAACCTACTTGACTAGCTTACAAGCCTACAGTCTAAAATGAAAGAGAACTTTGTACCTAGTAGTCAAATTTATTATGTATGATCGGCCGACTGAAAGGAATGCAAACTATAGATTGCAATGATCAAAGTTGCGTAAGTTGGCGAATTGTGAACAAATCAATTCAACTGCATTTATGAATTGAAAATTATTATTTTTTCTACCACAAAAGCATTATATTAAAAGGCACTGCTTATCAAAAACTTCATACACAAATTCTTGTTCACCTAACCTTATAACTCTAAAATGGAACAATTAGGGGTAGGTATTCACGATCCGGTGCAACTGGTCTTTTATCATTGCAAAAGTGCGAATGTGCAATTTTTTTTCGCACTACAACAACTAAATATACTGATAAAAATTTCGCTACACTTTTGCACTTTATCTATACCCTCAGTCCCTGAACCTATTGTAACCAAAAAATACGACAGAGTAGTCTTATCAAGTTGACAGTTCTCTAAATCGTTAATTCCTGCGTGCAGCTATCAGCAAAAATAAGGAGAATGGAAAACAAAAATAAGCCGAAGGGAAAATAATAATTTTCATTATGTAATATTCATTAATTAACATAATTTTTTCTCTATTAGGTTCGTTCGTGTACTTTCAGCATAGAGAAATGAAAAATGTCAAATCTCAAAAATCGAGAGAGAAATCTATCAATTTCAAGAGAAGTACCTGACCGGTTTTCTTACAAAAAGTTTACAAAACAAACGTTCTCTTTAAATGCAGCATCTACAAAATAAGGTGGAATTGAATTTTTTATAACCTAAATACCTATTAAACTTACCATTTTGAATGCGCTGATATGTTCTAGGAGAACATTCAATTAAAATTTCTTCCTCCGACATCGTTGAAGACGAAAATAAATAGAGTTTTACTTGTCAAACTTTTGAGCTGTCAGTTAGTTGTCAGTTTTAATTTTCCATTTTTCAGTAAGTCGAAATTCGGCGAGTAAGAAATTACGAAAAAATAAAAAGAGGGGAAATGGATTTCTCTCTCATTTTTTTCAATTTTCTCAGTACGTGGTCGCATTCGCACAGTTTCTTAGCAAATTTTAAATAATTTTACGTTTAAGAAAAAATACACGAACGAACCTTTTATCTTCCAATAAACATTGATTCGTTTATCTTTTTCACTTTTCAAAAAAAATTTTTTCAGAACAAATGTCAACTGTCAAATTGGATCTGACATTTGTTTCAGTTTTGCTATAGATGAGAAAAAGTGTGTTCACGATCTGATAAAAATAAATTAAATTTTGCAATTTTACTAGGTCTGTTACACCGAATCGTGAATACCCCTTATAATTATGTTATTTCGTCGGCAGAGTTGATGTGTATGATACATAGTGGATTTTGTATCTAACTTATACTTTGTTAGTTTTGAACACTCTTAAAGGAACAAAGTTGAATAAATTTCTAAACCGCCTTCCTCGTTTTCAGGCTGAAATGTCAAAAAATTAATGCGACAATAGAAACTAAGTGAAATCGCTGTGGAGATGTGGCGATTACCAGCCATTGTATAATATAATACCTCTAAATTCCGTAGCTGAGGAATTGGCGCCACCGGCATCAGAAGGATAATGTAGGCAATGCTTAAAACTAATTAAGGTACTTGGTGATTTGGCAGCACCCTTTTGTAATTAAGAAAGGTTAGCTACCTGCGTTCATGACCATGCAGACGGGTATCTATAAATACCAAGAGCAGGGAGTAGAATAAGATCAGTACGAGAGTATATGTTATATAGTTAAGTGATGTAAATAAATCATATTTGTTTAAGTGAACTTCCTATTTTTATTTGGATTAACAAATTTCATAGTGAGCTACGGCAATCATCGCCATAGAGAGATTTTTCTATCGCCATCTACAACTCAGTTTTTGAAGCGCTATTTTTCACTGCCTAGTGAATATTTTATGTGGGAAGTTCATTTTGACATTTCGCAGCGAAAAATTTGTATGAAAAATTGGATTTCAAGTGAACTGCATGCCAGACTATTAGAATGAACCCAAATGGCAGGTATCTTGGAGTAGAAAAAGTTTTCATGTGAATGAAATGTCAAAAATTACGAATATTTTGTTCACAATTCGCAATTCGATCTTATATATGAATAGTCCTTTTTAGAATTAGCCCTTTTTCAGAAACTGCATAGATACAGGACCCCAATTCTCAAAAATGCTCGCATACGTTTATCTGTCAAAATCTCCGATGTCATGCGAAAACCTGACATTTGCAATTCTCGAAATCCGCATACGAGAATTTCTCTCCGAATGTTACTCGTCTGTGTTTTCCATGCGGATTTGCATCTCGTATACGGAATTATGTGTTTGGCACTATTTGGAATAACTGCTGACCTCATATCGCCCAAAGTAGCCACTATGAAAATACATAAATGTTCATTAAACGTGCATATTGGTATTTCTTTTCTTTCTTTTTTTTTCCCAACCAATTTCAATTGGAATAATTATTTTTTTTTCTCACAAACTGTCAAAATGGTTTACTTGACGTGCGTAAAATTCTGCCTCGTTCGAAAGGTGAATAGCATTTTCGCACAGGTGGAAATAAAACACGTACTGCTTTGAGAATACCAATTTTTCTGCTATGCGAAAATTTCAGGCGGATTTGCTCGTATACGAATTATCCTATGCGGAATTTGAGAATTGGGGTCCAGAAAAGGGATTTGACAAACTAATTTTCTAATATGTGGGAGTTCATTTACTTAAATTCATCGTTCATTTGTTTTAAAAATGGGGTTTGAAATAACGCGTATGACAAAAAAAAAAGTCTAAAGCCTGTAACACAATATTTATTTTTTTACATTTTGAACGAAATTCCGGTTAGGAGTGGCAGCATTTTTTTTTGAAGTGATAACTTCTTTAGGCGCGTTGGGCACTATTTGGATGGGCAAAAATTAGCAAACTCGCGACACCGACACCGACACCGACACCGACACCGACACCGACACCAACACCGACACCGACACCGACACCGACACCGACACCGACACCGACACCGACACCGACACCGACACCGACACCGACACCGACACCGACACCGACACCGACACCGACACCGACACCGACACCGACACCGACACCGACACCGACACCGACACCGACACCGACACCGACACCGACACCGACACCAACACCGACACCGACACCGACACCGACACCGACACCAACACCGACACCGACACCGACACCGACACCGACACCGACACCGACACCGACACCGACACCGACACCGACACCGACACCGACACCGACACCGACACCGACACCGACACCGACACCGACACCAACACCGACACCGACACCGACACCGACACCGACACCGACACCGACACCGACACCGACACCGACACCGACACCGACACCGACACCGACACCGACACCGACACCGACACCGACACCGACACCGACACCGACACCGACACCGACACCGACACCGACACCGACACCGACACCGACACCAACACCGACACCGACACCAACACCGACACCGACACCGACACCGACACCGACACCGACACCGACACCGACACCGACACCGACACCAACACCGACACCGACACCGACACCGACACCGACACCGACACCGACACCGACACCGACACCGACACCGACACCGACACCGACACCGACACCGACACCGACACCGACACCGACACCAACACCGACACCGACACCGACACCGACACCGACACCGGTGTCGCCTTAGTGTATACTGTAAAATATGATTAGTAATTTTTGTGTAAAATAATGAATATAAAACTACAATTGATGCCGTACCACGAGATCTAGAGCATTATCAATGGCGATGCAGCAAGACAGAAAAATATTGTTGTCTTTTCTCGTTCTTTTTCTTTTAAAAGTAAAATTTGTATTTTTCGGAAAGAAATTCATATTCAATTAAGCTTCAGTATAATTATTATTAATTTATTCGTTCTGTTCTAGTTTCGGTAGAATACAAGTAGATACAATCGGATTGTGGTAGCTGAAGTAAGATATGTACATTCGAGACTGTAATCTATCTAGATTACGCTGGAAGACAGCATCGATGAAAATTACTTATATATGCTAAAGATAATTCTGCATTACTTCAAGATAAAGTTGGGAAGAGATTTGATGATATTCCAATCATTTTGAGTGGGGATTTCAACATCAACTTTGCAGATGATAAAAACTACCATTAATTGAATTTTTAAATAGCAAATTTGATTTAACGATGAGCAATGATCGCAATCTTAGCACGACTAGACATAAAACTACAATTGATGCCATCTTTACAAGATATTTAAATAGATTCGAATCAAAATTGTTTGTTTCCTATTTTAGTTACCTACCATAAACCTATAGTATCCGTTTTCAAATATAATGATAATAATGATGATGATGATGGAAGAGTTTGAAGTTGTTGATGAAATTTCATAAGTGTCATTGGTATTCATTTCAAAGAATACCCATTAATTTTTAAATTTAATATTTCATGTATCTGTAAATTTATACATTTTAAGCAATAGATTGCAATTTTGTATGTAAAATAATATGTATATTATTTTTGATGTAAAATACCGCATTAAATGAAAATGAAAAATGTAACATAATTTTTGTAGTAGTAGTAGTTTATAATAATGAATAAAAAAACACTTTATTTAAAAGTACTTCCTACACAATAATATATTTTCTGACGATTCGAAAAATACACACGTAATTGTTCAAGTTATCACTTCTGTCGGCACTCCCGGAGTGCCTTTTAATTTTTTTTTCTTTTTTTTGACATTTTAACAATATTTGAAAAAGAATTCGTTTGAAAAGTTGTGGTCGCTTTGCAAACAATTACTACCTCTTTTGTAACACACTTTTTGTCTCTTTTACACGCAGCTGACTTTTCAGCACGATTTAATGTGCGATAAAAATGAGTGAAATATGAGAGAAAAAGTAGTGTCATACGGGCTTAACGAAAACTTGTTTCGTACCAAAAACCATATGGTATTGTGTGCGACAAAATTCCAACAATTTTCATTCCATACCCTTTGACTGACCATGCATCCGGTAGACAAGCGAAAACACTATCAACTGTCACCAAGTGTCGTAACAATAAACGTCATTTTCACGCAATTGATTCGAATTTGTTGTGCATAGGCGGTATGGCCCAAATATGAACAAAACAAATCCACTCGAGAGCCCATCGGTAATAGAAAAGAAAGACAACCCCGCCAATCGATTCGCTATCCATCGGATCAAGACCCCCCGATGTGAAATATGATTGCAATCTTCCCTAATTGGCAAGTGCTTTCACATTTCCAACCGCGATCAGCTACCTAACTGAACTGCCCTCAGTTGGCAACGCACATTGTGGATAGAAAACCACAGTCGGTACTGTAGATACTGGACATCTACATGGTGCATCCAGTGAACCAGTGCAATCGTCCGAACCAGATCAGTGATGAATGGGGCAGGACAGCTGCCGCAGTCGAAGAGCAGTTGCATTTTCATGTGAATTCCATTTCAGTGTTATTTTTGCTGAGCAAAATGTGCAGAATGCTGCATTTTCCTATTTGGTGCTGGTATATGGTCCGAGTTGGAGTTAATAGCTGCAAACTTGTTTTTCGTTTTTATTTATATATTCTTTAGGTGGAACAATGTTTTTCCTAACGCTATTATGTTGCACGCATTAAATTGTGCGGAATTTAAATTCATCCCGACGGAACGGTGGATTGACATGATGTTACTTACTTGTTCCATGGATTGAGGGGACGGCTTTTATGGCATCGTCTGGGGTATGTCCTTAAGGACGGGCCAAGTGTCTTATGGGAAAATCAGAAGATGTCAATAACCACCACGTACGAGTATATTGATTTCTGGTTCTGTGTTGTCAATCTGGCGGGAGCGCAATAATGACAGCATCTGAGGGAATTCGCAAATCAAATAATTGCTGAGCAGAGATTGTCAGCCATTACGACTGAGCGAATGTTGAAAAGTTTTACAATTGACATGTACAAAGAGGTTTTTCCTCTAGTCCAGTTGGGGAGAAATTCGCGGTTGGAGCTGGAGGATGTGATAAAAAAAGGAACAAGCGATATGAACTGGTCTCAACTAATATTCCAAAATCTGCAGTTGATCTTAATCCTATTTATATTAACTACATTAACTCTCTTTTTGGCGAATCAAATTAAAAATTCCATGGAAGATTTTCACTACAAGTTGCTGAGAGGAAACAGTAAAGGCCTGAAGTTGCAACCTTGTTAGACCCACGTTTTGTTTTGAAGTTTCCTCAAATAAATAAATGAATAAATAAAAACATAAAATTAAATTTAATTATAGGTATGCATTTGTAGCTTTGCAAAATTAGGATCACTTGCCTATCACATTTTGAAACTTGACTCAAAATCAATCAGTTTAAGTTAAGAGTAATTCCAACTAGAAAGAACGGGCGCATTCATAAAATGTGAAAAAAAAAACACTTGGACATTTTACTAATCTAATTGAGCAATAATTAATTAATCCATTGAAATGTATTAAGAAAGTATTTAAACAAAGCTAGAATAATGAAAAATTAGAATCGCAAACTTTTTGCCAATGGTTTCACGACTCAAAGCCATAAAACGCGTTCCACGAACCAGCGAATAAAAAATGCACTCGCCCTTAAGCTCAAAATGGAAATGTCATTTAATTGTTTGCTCATATTTTATTTTGTTGCTATTGAATACTCTATTCGGGTACATGCGGCCAAATCAAATGCATTATGTGAATGGACCTTGAGAAATTCGCTGAAGTATTTCTAGCGAGAAGAGGAACTGCTCGCTACTCGTTACTTTAGTATTTTTTTTTTTTTTCTTGTTTTTTTCTGTCATTTTTAATGAACTTTCGGCGATCGATTTTTATTTATTGTTTTCGATTCATATGACGGAAAGAAGTTTAAGATCAATTCAAGAAAAATAAGCGCCGAATCACGAAAATTTTGTCTCATTTTAGAGCTTAGCTCAGGATTTATTAATTCACGACTTTTTATTCGCAATGAAATACATATTGCCATAACCGATCGCAATTTGACACAAATAGTTGTCAATTTGATATTACTGTGGTTGTGAAATGCAAAAAAAAAAAAAAAAAAACGTAAATTACCACTTTCCTGTTGCAATTACAATTTCATTCCTTAGTAAATTGCAATAGGGGTTGATTTACTACTTCAGTAGTTGCAATTTACAAATTCTTAATCGTAAATTGCAACTTATTTTTATCAATTTGCAATTTACGACTTCTCTACGTCAATTTACGTTTTAAATTTACATGTGCGAAATATTATTATAAGATTTTCTTGATTCATCATCCAGTGGTGGTACATCACGAAATGTTTTTTGCAATTTGAGATTGTAAAATGGTGTTTGAGGAATTGACCTAAATGAAGCTCGAATTAATACTTCTAATCGTTATATTCAAAAAACAAGATTTTGATATTTTTCGCCGTTTTCAATGTCGAATTAAGAATTTTTGTATCAATTCAAGACAAAATCTTTGTGATTTGCGAAAAATATATACTTCGTGATTTGCAACTCAAAATTTTGCAATTAGTGACTATGCAGTTCTTTCCGTGTGGATTCTCCCATTCTCCTTATATTGATGATATTTCTGTATTTTTATAATGTATGTCAAACTTTGCGTGATTCTAAGGATTTGCCACAATTATGGTACTGACTGTAATGAAGCGTTTCGCTTTTGTCATAGCAAAGAGAAAACATAAATTCAGTGTCATTTGTCAGAGACACCCTAAGGTCGGTACTATAGGCTTGGGTGAAAAACAAAATCAAAAACAAGTATAATAGTGTTTTTTTTTTTTTTTTTTTTGCACTTATAGATGTGACACTCACTCTACTGTAAAATTGAAATTTGAAATGACAGTTGTGTGTCTTGTTTCGCAGCACGGCGCATGAACGGCAACTTTGTATAAAAATGAAGACATGTTTCCCAAATTAAAATTTGTAACATCTCTGTCTCTCGTGGAAGACAATAATTTCAATTACTGATCGTAAGGTATTAACGTTTTACTGCTTTCAATCAATGAATTCACAATCTGCTAGTGCTCAAGTTTTCATACGCAATTTAAACGACTACCTACTACTTAAAAGTTTTTACCGAGAATGGACACTCAGGAAAGATGTCACTGTGGACAGTGGACAAAAGACAAATGATATCGAAGTCGATAAAAGACTTTGGGCCTTACTAATAATCATTTTTAACTTTAACTTCCCCTTAGGTATATATTTTGTAGGTCTCAATATTTAATGTTGTGTGGAAAATTCGCCATTGTGATTTCGAAAAATTAAGCCTGAAAACTAAAAATTATTTTTAGTTTATCGCACTTTGTCCTTGGCTCTACAATTACCTACTTCGCAAAATGACATCGGCGCAGATATGAGGAAGAAAAGAAAAATTGTTACTTCTCTCTTGCACATCTCTGTTGCTTCGGCTTACAATAAGAACCATTAGCAGAACCACAGAGATCAGAGACATTAGAACTCAATGGACGAATTAAAATTGTTAGTTTCGGCTTTAATTGTTAGTAGTTCATAGTGGCTATATTTTCCGTAAATTTGAAGTGGAGACTAAAATTTGTTATTAATACAGCGCAATGAAAATAAATATCGAAGATCAAGGTTATGTCTCTAACATTCACCTAACACATTTCGAAGGTCACAATAAACCAATTTATATGAAAACCTCGTTTTTGTGAGGCCCTCGGCACTCAAACTGATCATTTAAGTAGGTATACCGGTCACAATTTTGTACGTATTCCCTCAAGTTTGACGTCCTTAAAATGAATCAATCCAACGGTACACACATGCAGTATTTAGGTAGTGACCTCCTGTCACCATGCAACCCCCCTTGCTTCAAAAGAGCTACCCAATAAACTTCTTACCAACAACAGTCCGCATTAAGTCGCAATAGAAAATAATCTCCCCACAACGAACAGCCTTCCAATCCGCCCTGTCTCTTAAATTAATTTTCGCGGACTCCCTACCGATTCTTTGAATTTGACCGACTTAAAACTGACACGCGCTTAATTCAATCCTCGCGCAGTCAGCATTAGCATCACCAGTTCTAATCGCGTACAAACCGCATTTACCCAGTCCGTCTTCGAAATCAACATAAAAACTCTCAATTTATTTAATTGCTCAATTGGCCTAACTGAATATGTGTCTCCAATTTCAATCGTCACTTAAACATAAACAGGTAATCCAGAATCTCATAAAACCCGCCACAATGCACTCACCTTATAACAATCTTAGCAAAATCCACAATTTTACGATAAAAAAAAAGGAAAAAAAAAATTACATTACAATCCATGTTAGACACGGTACTTCAAAATGAAATCCTGCCATCCATGGTGGCATGCTATCTAAACAACAACCAGTCCTGAATACAACTACACACAGCAAACACGAAGTGCAGTGCACTTTGCAGTTGAGAAATAGCAGAAAAAAGTGTCCATCCACCAGCGGTACAATCTCGATCCGACGTTCTTCCTGCTGGATCATCAGGTTTTTCGCAATTTTCTTGGTATTTGTTTATAGACAATTTTTTTTCGATTTTTTTTTTTGTTCCTTTTGCGTTGACTATGCGGTACCCCGTTGTGTTAGCTGGTTTTTGTTTGTGGCTGCAGAGCTGAATCTCATTTTGTGCAGAGTTTCCCTGCACCTCTTCTGCCTTATGCCCGCCCTCTGGTGGATCTTTTGTTTTTAGCTGTCAATTAGAAGCAATTTTTGTTTTTCTTTTTTCTTTTTTGGGTCAACTGATCTTCATGCTGACACGGATTTATACACTTTCAGCAATTGTTTTGATGGAATTGGTGCAATATGTCAAGCAAAATTGTGCAAGCTACAATGAACTCTCGGTGATGAGTATACAAATGAGTCCACCGGTGATTGAGTGCATTCTGCCTTGTCGCCAGACGCCCTGTGGCAAGCGACACTCATGATGACAGCGAAGATCGATCAGTTGGTAATAAGTTGTAAATTTAGGCTTAGACAGAAAAAGGCTGTAGCAAAACAACTTATTTTTACCGCAAAAACGGAATAAGTTACCGCGCGGCACATACCCTCTTGCGGATAATCATGATTAATTAAAGCCTGTTTGTGGATATGTCCAACTCTGTCGGACATGTCTGCGGCGAATAAATTACATTTGACGTGCGTAAATGCCCCCATAGATAAGTACCGCATGTTCTGGTTGCATGATGCGTGCATTTTCCCAGCAGCAGTAAATGTGATTCATCCCTCTGGTTGGCATTGCAATAAACGTTTTACGATTGGCAAGATTGCATTTAAATAAGGAGATGCACGGAAACAGCAGGAATGGGTAACTTGCTAAGCGACTTCCTGCGCAATTAGCAGGCGAGTTACTCAAAATCAAAGATTTACTGTCGCTGCAGTTGGAATCTTCCCACACATTGATTGCATTTATATCCTCCCCAAGTTGGTTAAATATCTGTAAATCTAGAGGCGAATTGACGTGAAAAACGTGTAATTTGTAGCGCAGACACTGGGATCAGACATCTCGCAGATTACGAATCGGGAAAGGCAGGCTTTCGTGCATTTGAACCAAAAGGTCTGCGTGCTGCACATCTTAATCTTCACCGACAAACTTTCATCATGTAAATCGAAAAATAAGTCTCGCTGTAGTTTGGAATGCCTACCCACCATCTAATCCTACGCGAACTTCGGAAATACCGCAGGCCAGTTACTACTTACTATCTTTATCCGTTCATGTTCTTTATCGCTTCACCGAAAGATCATATATAAGACTGATGGGATTTACATACAATTTTAAAATCAGTTATAAGCTCGTATTTTATGTGAAACGGTACAACCAAAAGTGAATGTTTCACTGTATTGTTTCATATATTTCAGTTAATTAGGCCACCAATTCAGTTGATTCAATTTTGTCAACAGTTGCCGGTCTTTTAGCGACTATGGATTATATTATTTAAATGTATGCAACATTCTTCTTCTCATAGACATAAATATGCATCTCGTTGGACAGATCAATCTTCGGTAAAAAAATGTCTTCACCTTTCTAAACGCGGATGATAGGTTTATATAAAATTCATGTTTATGAATCGAGAACATCGCGAATACCTGTTTATGGATTAGGCTTGTCTGAGGCTAGTCCGGTAATAAATCATCCAATTAAGTAGTCACAACAGTATTCCAGTTCTAGCCACTGTTGGGCGGTGCGTGCCGAGCTGATGTACACCAACGGCGAGATCAATTTATGTCAGTCAACGTCGCGCGCCACTGTATAATCGGGTTATTATCTCCGACATTAATTCAATTCGATGACAGTGGAGAATGCGCCAATGAGATTAGATACCACCCTCCTGTGAAATTTTTGTAGGGTGGTCCTTTCAGTCGAGAGATTACTAAAGCAATGCGTCATAATCAGTTACTTTTGATGATCGAAGTCCTGTCATGTAGCGTGTGAATTCAGTCGGTAGTTGAGCGACACTGGTTTCCATTTTTTTCAAATAGTTATGCGAGCAACAGATTAACACAGCGACTTTGACAGCAACAGCAACAGCGAATTTAGGATTAGCTCTAACGTTGATGTCGCTGTCGATGTTGCTATGCTAATGTGTTAAAAGTAATTAAAATACAGTGGTACAGAATGCGTGTTTTCTTAAGCATCTATTGGTTTTTCTGACAGAATCAATTTTGAAGGTTGTCGCTTAATAAAAAAAAAAAAAAAAAAATATTAAAGTGGACGACTGTGTCACCCAAAAATTTTTTCAATGGGCACGTTCAAATACCTAGTTTAGTAAGTCGGAAGTAGGAAGCTGTCTGATACACCGAAAACCTGGTTTTCGCAAAAAAACACTCGAAAACTTTATCGAAAACAGAAGTTTACATATTTCAGTTTTCAAAACGAGTCGTTTTCAATGAAATCACCACGATAACGACTTACAATCGTTGCATTGTTGAAACAAACGCACCTTTTGCAACATTCAGCAGAGCAGCTGACCGACCAAATGTCACAACTCACAACTAAAATCGTTTTCCACACTTATTTGACTGGCTAATATTTTTTTTAAATGCTCTAGATTCATTTTATTTGTTAATTAATTCGATGGAAATTTTTAAACAAAATAGTTTACAAAGAAGTTTCACGACTAATGTCTCACAGCTGATTGAAATGTCAAACGAAAACTAGTTCGGTGTGAATGCAATTTCGAGTTTTCGACGAAAACACGGTTTTCGTTGCGCTGTGAAAAGGTTATAAGTAGTAAGTAGATGTGTCTCGGTTTTGATTGGATGAAATCTGTCATTTGAGCAGCTGTTTCTGGCAGTGTTGTTATATCGTGAGGCTTATCCCTTTTTGTGGGAATTTCGATGTCCGAATAGCCTTTCGTGTGATAAAGGGAAAAAGAACCAAATCGTTGGAATTTGAGGAATCCAACAAAAACATTCAAACTATAAATTGTTGCTGAACTTTCTTAAACACTCCTACATTTCACCATGATTAATGCACACTGAATGTCTATAAAAAAAACTGCTCCAATAAATCGTCTTTTGTCAAAATTTTCTACTACCAAAAAATAATCGTAATAATGTTAAAAACTGTGATTTTTATACTAAAGGCAAATTAACCGTGATTTTCTTTCCTTGTAATACAAATTTTACTTGTAAAAATTGGATTTTGAGGTCAAAAAGAATCGTGGGATTTTAAAAGGGAATTTGAGTACGGTGGAAAGGGAAAAAAGAGAAAAATGACCACGCTTCGTGGGATAAATGAAGGGAGAGTGCTAACAAAACTGGTTTTAGTTGACGTTTATGGAGGGGTAGCCGACGAATCTAGTCGAGAAATTCGTGACAAATTACTAAGTTGACAGTGACAGTTGACATATGTGGCTGACGTAGGAAAAGTGACGTTCCCGATCTAGTTTTTGCGTTCAGGATACATCTTATCCAGACCAATCTAGTCGACTTAAGATAACTAGATTCTTGAATGTGTCCAATGACTACGAATTTGATTGGGGTTCAAGATTCCTCAAATGTCCATGACTGTAATTGAATTTGGACAAACTTTGTAAATACAAAAGCAAGTGCTACGCAGAAAATTGACAATTCATAGTTGTATGTTACTGGAAAGTACCTAACGAAAGAGTGCGTTTCCTGTTTCAAGTCGATTTTTTGACAGTGGTAGCCTGTCGCAGTCGACATCAATTTACATCTTAAGTCTAATCCGCAACTGTTCCAGAACGAAGAATCGCATACAAAAGTGACACAACGAAATCTTACTTACTTACTTAAGGTGGCGCTACAGTCCGGGGTGGACTGGGGCCTCAACCAATACGCCTCTCCAGTTAGCGCGATCCTTGGCTAACTGCCTCCAGTTGCGCACACCAAGTTGGTTGAGGTCCCCTTCCACTTGAGCGCGCCACCTAAGGCGAGGTCTTCCTCTACTGCGTTGTCCCTCCGGGTTGGAATCGAAGACTCTCCGGGCCGGAGCGTTGGTGTCCATTCGCTCTACATGTCCTAACCATCTTAGACGACTAATGCGTACTTTTCTGACTAGGTCGATGTCGCTGTACAGCTCGTAGAGTTCGCTGTTAAATCTTCTCCTCCAAATCCCGTCAACGCAAACGGGACCAAAAATCACTCGAAGAATTTTGCGTTCGAAGCGACCAAGAAGATCCTCATCCGTTTTTGCTAGGGTCCATGCTTCTGCGCCATAGAGCAGGACAGGGATGATGAGAGTCTTATATAGAATCTCCTTAGTGCTTCTTGACAAGGCCTTACTAATCAATTGCCGTCTAAGGCCAAAGAAACAGCGGTTGGCAAGTGTGATTCTTCGCTTGATTTCTGATGTGATGTCATTATCAGAGTTTATAGTGGAGCCGAGGTTGACAAAGTCCCTCAACGGTGGCGTCAACAGTCAACATGGCAGATACCTCAATGAGCTACTTCGACGTATTTGGAGCTGAGGTCATTGAGGATTTTCAACACTAGTCAGGGTGTTGAAATAGAGATGGTGGCGGAAGAGCCCTTAATGGGTCAACGGCAGCTCTCGCATCCCCGCAGCGGGTTTCTGACTCCGGAATTTTCCGGCCCCTTTTGCCCAAGGGGTCGCAGAAAGGGCCTCGTCCTCCAGGTTGGGGGTTGTGCGTGGGGTTAACTACCCTACCACGGAAAACCAGACAAGTTGCGAAGCAACCAATAGCCTCGGATAAGGACGGATTCACTGTTGACGACCCTGCAAGACACAACGAAATCATGAACAATAAATTTCGCTCTCCTTTTCGTTTTGCAGTAAGCAGCTGCTGCGAAATGATGGCGGAAAAGTGGGTAATTGTAGCAGATTGCTTGGTACAATTCTGGAATGCTCTAGAGTGCCTGTGTAAAGTGTAAACATTTGACAATGTGTTTCCTTACAGTTGACACACAATACCTACCACCACCAGTTTAAGTAAACAGTTATCATTAACAAATCGGCCTCATTTATAAAATGTGTACCTAAAATTAATTCTGGTAAAATATCAGTCAATACCAGTTATTATAACAAATGCAAATACAAGGCGTGGTTGTTTACGCAGCAGGAGCGGCCATCATTAGTCGATTTCGTTGTCAAAAAATTAATTCAAAATTATTATTTGCATACCGAACCGATGCGATGTGTAGGAATATTTTAAAAGCGCTTTCACCAAAATATTTCTTCCCTTTGAATCTATGCCTACGCGCGCTAATAACTTACTGCCCCAAAGAACAGACTATTGACACTTGTTAAGAAATAGTGCTAAAAAATGCATCACATTAATGAATAGTATACACAAGAAGCTCCACTTCCAATGCATAAGCAATATGCATTAGTAACCGATGTTTTCTTATTTATGTTGCTCTTTTTTGTGTGTGGTGTTTGGTGTATCCCATTATCGTAACCGGCAACGGTTAGGTAAACATGAGATATTATGTAGTTTCATCTGGCGTCTTTTATTCGGTGTGAGATACAATTATTTGGTCTATCTCCGGATTTCTAATTTCACTTTTTACACATTACTCAGCCTTCTGTCATCTCGCTGAGACGTTACCAGTAAACAGCCAAAAAATGAAAGTACCTACTCGAGGTCAATATTATTTTTATTGGAGCACCAGGCAAGACAAACTCTTGTATGTTCCCCTCTTGAGTGAGATGTGGGTCTTTGTTTCCGGTGGGTTTTTGCCATTTGCTTGTCTTATATCTATAATTGGCGGAGATGAGCATAGTTTGTTTCGGTGTTTTTTTACCTTGTAGCGCAAAACGTATCGCAGATAGTTACATACACCTTTTATTTTTGTGAACCTGTAAAGTATTTATTTTTTTGGATTGAGTGAAAATCCTACTTTACTTTCTTTTGAGTCAGTTATAGTTTAAGGCCGGTATTAACCGACCAATATTAAACTAAGAGCTTCGTAAGCCTATTTATCAATGGCTATTAGTGCATATTTAAGAGCGCTCATAAGACTTAAGAGTGGTACCGACGACTCTTACCCGGTGCCTCAACGAGCAAATAGTGTGAAATACAAAACTTATATTGCACATCTCATAGCATGCTATCGATAGTGTGATATGGGTTGTCATTTCTGTGGAGTTTGACACTTTTTTTCTACGATAACTGAGTAGCGAATGGACGGTGTATAGGCTACAAATACGAGAATGTTTAACGACATGCTCTGCTCAAGAATGAATTAGTATATGCTCACTCTACATTTAAAAGCATACTATCGTTCTTTCTTTCTGTGAAAATTGACAGATAGCAAGCTATGAAATGATTGCTCGTGGAAACACGCTGTTAAGTTGAGAGCAGTAATAACTTCGAAAATTCGAAATCAGCTGTCGTTTTCAAAATGGAGGCGAAGGGAAGGAATTCAAATATTTCGGATAATAAAAAAGAGCAAATAACAAGCCTTGTACTTAAATACTCAAAGACTAACGGGTGATTTTTAAAGAGTTAAGTTTTTCAGGTTGGCAGCACTGGTTAGTAATGGCGTCCAAACGTCATCTGTCAAAGTGAAAATGTTTCAGTATACTTTGCCGTTTAATCATGCAAAGTCTTACAAACGAGCAACGATTGCAAATGCGATTGTTTATGGGCTGGTGGCATCATCGGTCCATTTTTCTTTAAAGACGACCGTGGAAGAAACGCTACCGGCAACGGCGAACTATATTGAGCCATGATATGCGACTTTTGTCTGCCCCAGTTGGCTGAGTTGAACTTGGTTGACATGTGGTTTCATCAAGACGGTGCCACATGCCATACAGCTCGTGAAACAATGGAAATGTTGAAGGATGAATTTGGTGAGCAGCTTATCTCTCGAAATGGACCTGTGAGTTGGCCGCCAAGATCATGCGATTTAACGCCTCTTGATTATTTCTTGTGGGGTTATGTTAAGTCGTTAGTCTATGTGGATAAACCGAACATGATTGAAGCCTTACAGGATAACATAACACACGTAATTGGTGGAATAGAGGCCGAAATGCTTGAAAAAGTGACGCAAAATTGGACCTTCCGTATGGACCATTTAAAACGGAGCCGCGGACAACATTTACATGAAGTTGTCTTTAAAACGTAAATCGCAAAGCCCTATTTATAGATTACAATAAAAATTTGAATATTTGATGCAAATTTAAGTGTTTTATTCGATTTAAAAAAAAAAACTACGCTTAAAAAATCACCTGTTATTTGCAAAAAAAAAAAAAAAGAAAAAACTAACTGCATGAGCACCGTCGAAAAAAAGTAGTGCTGGGAGCAATTATTGAACAGCAAAACTTGATCACGCGCTGAGACTGGATTTTTCTTTTTATCCAAGTAAACTAGTTCAATATCAATTCGGTTCGACATGTATTCTCTTCTCCTCCAAATATTTAGTGATCTCTTCATCTGAGCTGCTGTCCAAGTACGAGGAACTGCTAGACGAAATGCCAAGAAGATCGCTCATATTCGCACACTTAATGATGCAATTTAGTTCTGTTGGGATTTATTTCAGTGCTGCACGAGCAATTTACCAATGTTTACAAAATAAAATCGGTTCAAAATTTCAACAATTTATCATTAATCCCGCAAAAACCCAAATTCCAATTTAAGGTTTTTCCACTGCGCCACCTCTCGCGAATGTCTGACAAACATCTGAGAGTATAATTGTCCTCGAAGATCTTCTCAATTAGCCGTTTGGAGTCGGCATAAAATTGTAGATCCCTTCCATTCATTTCAAAAATGAAAAACTCACACAAAACGAATGGTTGTAAGAAGCTAGGCCTAGGGTCCCTCCGGACCTGTTGCGCCGACTATTTATTTTTTATCATTAATCTAAACATAGTTTAATCGGAGAATACAATATGTTAATTAAATATCAATGGTACATATATTTCAAACACCCGAATTGATTTTGACAATTTACATTTTCGAAAAAGAGTTCATAAACTCGTTTTATTTGTTCGCATATTCGAAATAGCATAGATACAGCCCTAATAGTGCTTGGTAAATACCTACTTCGAAAAAACTTACAATTTGGAGCCTCGTAAACTAATAATCGATTTAAGAGCGCTTGATAAATACCGGCCTTAAAGTTTTTCTTATGAGAACAAGTGCAAGTTTCACTTAGGGGAGAAAAGGGAGATTTTTGTTGGAATTTATGGGAGAACTAAAGCTTTTCCTGATAAAAAAAAGAAGGAAAACAGTCTTCAAAGTCTGGGAGCACTGGTTCTATCCAACGCCAAAATAATCCTGCACCATGTCATTCTCAGTTGAATTCCTTAGCGTGTGTAACACGAAACCACACAGTTGATGACATATTTTAATAGCCACTCTCGGCCACTCATGCGCATGTTCTCCTGTGACATATCTGACAGACGCACTCTGGAAGCTGGAACTCAAGTGTTGTATTTCCAACACGGATCACTGCGTCACTAAATGGTTACATATTACAATTGCCAACAGGTCATTGATCATCGAATGTAAAGAGCGCATTGACCATCGCCCCATCTGTCCAACTATCATGCGAGTGAATTCGAATAGGCGCACGCGATTTTCACCCCAATGAGTGCCCCTCCCTTCTGTGTGACACTATGCTTCGTGCAAATGACCGTGAAGCGTGTAGATTTTTTGGCAATCACCATGGCAAGATCAGATCATTGCTATGTGGCATTATGTTAGGAAATAATTATTGTGCAATTAATATCTGCACGGGTGTGAATAAGCCATACCATACACACTCAAAATTGCAGGTCGTTGATCTGGCAATTGTCATCGCGAAATAGTGTCTGACATCATGACTATTCTGGGAATGCCTATACTGAAAGTTGATCGCTTTAGCTGAGGGAATATGAATGCAGGTTTTTAACCCTGCCATCGAACAATTGGACGTCTGACAAAGAACTGACAACCACGCAGTCTGATCTTCAGTTGCTGTTCGAGGAGTTCCTTTTCGTTTTTATTATAGAGGGGGTTTTTGAGCTGGAGGGAGATATTTTAAGTCAAGACTCACCACCTTAAAGCTGTATTCGTCATCAAGTGTTTTATTTACGGTGATCGCCAGACTCTCCATATCCTTTTGGCAAACATGCGGTCTAGAAACAAAATTAAAGCAGCAACTGCTAGGTCGTTGAAGGAGTTTCTCTAACTCGATGTAAACTCTTCGACTATATTAGAACCCAGTAGTGATCCTGCGCGCAGAATTACCCCAGGTTCGACAAAGCAGACCGCTTCAAAACTTCTGATTCAAATTGCCAACAGTTTTTCTCAATTGCAATGCATCATAGGTGTCTCAGGAATGTTCTCTCAATACTTATCTACCTTACGGAAGAACAGTTAAATCATCATTTAAACCCACTGAGTTGGTTCCACAGTTACCACACATCCTCGGCAATACCAACCACATCCCTTCGAGGTGATAATTCAAACGAAGAATTCTTTCGGCCACTTCCTCAATTAAACCCACCTGTCTGGGGTGTCTCTCCAACTATGCAGCAATATTAATTGAGCGTGAACACCATCAATGCAAATTAAGCGCTCACATTGCATTGGAAAACAACAAACTCCACCTCAATGACCTACCCGTGCCATGTGCATGCTAGCCAATAGACAGATGTAAGCATAAAAAATCCAAACTAACTCTTACCAATACCCACACCATCGAGAGTTAGAATGGTGAGTACTCGTATCTATCCAATAAAACTCCAATCAGCAGCCTTCGCAGATTATGGCAATTTTTCATACTCGCAGCGAGAATTTGTGTCCGCACGCTTCCAGCTGGTGTGGGTCTCGGTCATGGCATTGGCACCACGACTCACCAGTTACCACACCGGCCGATGCTGGATATATCTATATAGAAATAAGAAATAAGAAGAAAAGATTCGTGATCGTGACTCGTAATTCTCGCGATCGCTATACAGGTTCACACGCCGCCGCCGCAGCCGCGCTGCTGGATTAAGAGATATTTTTTTTCGCGTTGTTGTCGGTTTTGTAGGTGGACTACTGCAGATAACCTTAACACCTGAATTAATGGGCACAACAGTGTAGACATTGTGATGTTGATCTTTCTTGGCTTCGAGCTGCAAGTTCATCGGTGCTCAATCGCTGTTGCTGATAGAAATGCGAGTCGGATCTTGCCGATCGGGGGAATGATCACTTCCGATTGTCGTAAGATCAATGCGATACGATGGCCAGATGCGTTCATTAGTCGATGTCAGTATCCGTGACGCAAGCAAGGTGTTTCCCAGATTGATGGTGATCGTGTTCGATTTGTCTTGCAGATCGGCAAGATCATTAAATTTGAAACGAAAAGACAGGGGAAGAGATTCACTCGATAAAATTCGTGGTATTTCAAATGAAGATGGACTTATTTTTGCCAGAGCAATTATTCACAGAGACACTTGCTGTATTTTCACTAGCATCGGTAGCTTTCACTTAATACTCTGCGTATTGCTCTAGTTTAACTGTTTCCAAACGACACTTCAGAACAAATGAGTCTCCTTATTTTATCTGCAATAGCATCAATGGGGAGAAGTAAAACTTCTACTGCTGGTCATTTGTTTCTTGTGCGAAAGGACACGAGAAACCAGTAGCCGAGCAACTGAATTTGGAGCAAAATAGCAGTAGCACAGGTGCGAAAGCGTTAATGATGTATGGATAATCCTGGACGAGAGAGGAGGCTTTCACCTTATGGCAGCAGTTACTGTCATTTGAGTAACTGTTGCAAATATAGTCAACTTCGAAAGTAGCATTAACAATCTTTCTATGGATTAATGGATCAACCAAGGCATATATTTTTTACCACATGACACTAGTAATCATTTTAACCTACACCCTTAATATTTTGAAGCTGGTCACAATGGGAGCTCGAAAAATCTAGCCTGGACACAAAATATGATTATTAGTATCGCGGACAGACTGTTATATCTTATGATCGAGTTGGTGTTCCTTGGAATCCCTCGAACAAATGTTTTATCGTATATAAATGACCTCTGCCAAGGACTACTGCGGACAATAAACCTAAGTATCCTTTCTAAAGATTTTGTCCGCACAGATAAAGCGATTAGTATTTTCAGTCTGTAAGATATTAAAGACCGCCATCTATTTGGCAAAATTTTAAAGTCAATTGTAGTACTAAAAACGTCCGTTCTTAAATGACAACCGACTTCATGCCATAAAAAAAGAAGACAACTTTGTAAAACGAAGAATGACGGGCACTTCTGTCTGAGACGGTGCAGGGAAATAACTTCAATGGCAACAACTTCACATGGGAAATAACTACCTTGAGTGGGAATTAATTTCACCTTTTTTATGTGAAGTTATTTCCCACTTGAAGTGGGCAATAACATCAGCACCAATTTTGTGAAATTATTTCCCACCTACAATTTGAGAATTTGTTGATTCTAACTGTAAAACAAAATCAAATTTGCATACATCCAAAGTCGCAACCACTCCCACCCCAAAATAGAGACTCCAAGCTCCAAGCCGGGGGTTGCAACAGTTTTCCACTTTTTATGAATTGTAGGCTTACATAATGTCGTCGCATGTTAAAAGAAATTATTTCCCACAAAAAAGTTTTTTTGAAGTTTTTGCTCACATTCATTGGGAAATAACTTCACATAAAAAAAGTGAAATTATTTCCCGATCAAGGTGAAGTTGTTTCCCATGTGAAGTTATTGCCCGTGAAGTTATTTCCCTGCACCGTCTGAGACTAGTTTTATATACATATAGTGCGAAAAATAAAAACAAAAATAAAACTCCCTGAAAAATTGTTCAACAAGTGGGAACCTTACAGACTGACAGCTTCCAACTGATTCTTTATTTGATTTCTAGATTCCGTGGAGGGTAATCAAATTTGCCCATTAGTGAAAAGCTGGTTTCCATTTTAAGTCGATATTCATCATTCTGTAACTAATCGTCTGCATCACGAACCTTTCGTCTGGCATCTGGCGTCTGAATTCACCCATTGGCCGTACTAGTCTATTAGATCGACTCTACCTACTCCAATTTAATTAAAGGCCAAACAGAAGCTGATGGGAACGTTAAAAAAAAAACTGATTTAATTTTTGAATGTAAATGCAAATTTCATAGATGACAGTAGTTGTATGTCGCATCACCTGCTAGCAACTTTATGTGAAAATGAAGACTTGTTTTCGACATTAAAATTTGTAACATCTCTGCGCGCAGTGTTCTCTGTGGCATAATCATTTTAATTACTGATCGAAAGGTATAAAAGTTTTACTACTCGCAGTGAATGAATTCGAATCAAGTTCTTACGCAATTAAAAAACCGACTGTTGATTAAAGATTTTGGTTTCGATTTTAATCGACTGCGGCCGATGATAATCTCCTTTGAATTGATATTGCGGATGTACTGCTCATATCGCGTAAAAGAAAAAGGGACCTGTCCGCCAAACCAGAATTGTTTGCATAGATAGAGAGAAATGAATTGCTTACAAGATTTTTTTTATTTGAAAAATTTTGATTTTAAGGAGGCTGGAAATAGAAATAGCTCCGCTAATTACCAGAGACAAACCATACTGAGACCCCCAACTCGCAAGTCGCAATCTTGCCGCTGGCCCCTCAATTTTTTTCTAATTCGCCATTTTGTTTACCTAACGGTGTTCCGTCAATTTAGAAAAAACCGTGTGACATGCAAAAGCATACAAAAAATATAAAATCAATGCTGCCAACCGCTGCCAACAGTGGGGGAATGTGATAGAGTTCGGGAATACGACATTTTAACATAACTGAATGAATTGGTTGATTAATATATATTTTGAAAAGGCGATTATTATAATTTGTTTGCTTAATAAAACTATCTAAATGAGATGTCTTATATATGGACTAGAAATATATTAGGACAGACATGGTTGGGTATTTTCAGCTTTTGGATTGACTTAGATTTCATGAGTGAATTTTTCTTAAATAACTGAAGAATTGCTCAAAATGTTTTTATTTTCCCTCAACCAATCTACATTGTTTTTTTTCCATAAATATTTTCAGCAAAAGTGCACTTATTCCTTAAATTAAATAAATAAAATACTATTCACACGTAGCGAACAATTTCAAATTTAACAGACAACATTCTATGAACGCTGGCAGAAATTTTGCCGACTTTGTGTTGGTGAGTCGGAGTTTTTGAAGTTACGTGACATTTGTCAATACGAATTTCTATATAACAATACTAACGCACTTAGCATGTACCACCCCATTAAAATATAGCTTGTAGGCAAGCAACGGAAAATCGACCGAAGATGGGGGTCTCAGCATTGTCTCTGATTCATTGATCACAAAAACAAAAAATGGTTGTGAATATTCTTTGTGGACCTGTTGCGCCCCAATCAACTTCTTTCGACATACGTGCTGTATAATTTTCATATTCATAGATACAACGGAAGACCATCCAGTAATGGCTTTGTCCACTAAATGCAAAAAAAAAAAAAATACCACTACCCGCCCAAACAGCGCAACAACATGGACGCATTCATTCTCCCGAACATCTCCCCTTAATTGACCTGCCTCAATGCAATAAATTAAAGTTGACACTCAATTCAAGGTCCATACAAGATGATCGCACAACTGTGCAGTGTGCACCCGTCCGAAGTTGCAGCATCTCAAGTCTCAACCCGCCTTGCTGGCTGCACTATCCTGCATAATTAATCAGAAATTCCAATTGTCATTTGGAAATGCATATTCTGCTCACATTTTGTCCGTATCTTACATTTTGTTACGTGAGTAGCACACGTGCTAATTAAATTGATTTAAACCGAGTGGCGCTGGACCCCACAGCTGACTGCTGACAGTGCCAGGAGTGAGAACTGGTTTGGAATCACCGTCACCGTACAACCGCCAGTTCTGTTTTTTGTCTCCCCAAGGCTATTCGTGACAAAATCTCAATATCATCGAGTTTACTCCTTTTCATGTATAACTAAATTTTAATGTCAGCGAACAGAAATCCTGTCCTCATACGGTCCTCTATTTAAACTGTGTGCGGCTGCTCGAAATAATAGACACGCTGGTACAGTGGAACATGCACTTGTTGGAGGAATTGCAACTAGAAACTTCCCCAAACAGGTATGTGTCCAGAACTAGAGCTGCGACTGGTTTAACAATGCGGTTCGCAAGCTGGCGGAGGGGCAATCTTCCATGGGCTTGGTAATTTTTTGCATAGAATATTATGCAACTAATTGATTTTGGGATGGAACTAATGGCGAATAATGCCAGGAGGTAACGGTGGAGAAGAGAACCGTTTAGGACCAGCAGATGAGAGCCGGTTTGGCAACGCTAACATGTTGCGGTATCTTCTGGCCGCACAGTAAACGAACTGCTTGCAAGCGAATGTATGGCTTCGTAGCTACATATTTGAGATAAGGAAAGCGATATCGAAAAAGATTTTCAGGCTCGAGATGATATTTTATGCAACTAATGGTTGTGGTGGTGTTGAAGGTAATTCGTTGTTGTGATGGGATGAGCACTTGTAGAGGAACTCCTAAGGCTTGGTGTATATGAGTGGTTCGATTTGGTGTCTTTGGGTGCAGCAAAGCTGGTAGGGTGAGTTGGAGTTTCATGTTGGGAAGGACAAGTTCTCGAATTGGGACAAGTATTCATGTATCATGTGCCATTATCTCTCCGGTCACCATCGGTATGCAATCGTGATCGTCTGTAGGTATGGAAGATCGTAGCACCATCTGTCAGTAGTATTCAGAACGTGATCCTAAAAAAGAAAACACTCGTGCAAACATTTAAATGGCGAAGACGACCTAAATTCCGTTGTCAATAACTAATGATGGGTCAATCGAGGCTTATAGATACTTCCTGTCAATCAAACTATTTAAGGCATCAAGTGGCAGCTATCGGCAGCGATTATTCACCTACCCATTTCCGGCATTTATCGCGTTCCTTTTGGTCACGTCACCCATCAATGTATATTTCAGTGGGCTGTACATGTACATACGAAGTTGCAGTACTAAACCTGCTCTTGATGGAAATATTTTTTACTGAATACAACCATCGTAATCGTAATGTAAAATCTATTACAAAGACTTTTGGTTTGAATTGGTTTGGGACATTCAAAAATCTTGTGATCTTAAGTCGACTAGATTGTTCTGGACTAGATCTAACTTGGGCTCATTTTCTGTAACTATCACATAAAAATATTTATCACTAAACCGATATAAAATGAGAAAAATGTTCCTAAGTATTCGATACGAAAATGAGTTACAGAATATGGGCCCTGAACGCAAAATTTAGATTGATCAATAACGTCACGTAATACGTCAGCCGTATACGCGAACTGTCAGCTAAGTACTCAGACGCGAATTTCTTGAACCCTCCATTGACGTCAACTGAACCAGCTGTTCACTTGACCGATCTAAGCCAAACGCAACTGACATACATCAAATCAGACAGCTGTCAGACTTACTAAACTAGATACATGAACGTCCCCATTTATACCTGAACCGCAACACTCCCTTCATTTGTTAGACTGTTTGACATTTTGGATGTTCAAAAGTCAAATTTTGTAAGTCTGAAAGCTGACTGACTTGTTTTTCAATTTTAATTGGCCTAGATTATTCAGATAAAGGTTTTTTTGTTTTTCAGATGACGTTATATGGAGGAGTAACCGACATATCTATAGGCAAGAATTGCAAGCACCTAGTCAGTTGACATTTCAACTGTGCGCCTGTCGTCTTAAAAACAACGTTGGTGTCCAGATTAATCAAAACTTTTTAATATGTCAATCACGCAATATTCGGACGTGCTTTTTGACACAACCTTCTCAAGTCTGTATTGCCAGACAAACCATAACCTAGTCTCTATTTATTTATCTCATTTTCTAGCTCGCCACCAGACCGAAATTCTACAATATTTTGCTTGTAATATGCAGTTTGCTGAAATTGTAATTTGTACTAGAGGGATTTAAAAACGTAAAAGACGTACCCGTGACTGACTGAACGGAGTATTGGTATTCAGGCATTGAAACCTTACCAAGCTATTAGCAATAATTTGTGCGTTACACATTTTATACTTATGTTTAAAAATCTACTACTTTTTTTCTGCAATATCAATAGCATTCGATTTCGCATTCGTTACTCTACTTCTACGTGATGGCGCAGAAGGATGGAAGTTAAAAAAAAAAGGATAGAAATATCTTCATATCAGATGGCAGCCGAATGATTAAAGCACGTGCTCGTGAATACTAGCTACCCCTGTGGTATCAGGCATCGCGGTCGTGTCACCCATCTTTTGCTGCTGTTAAATCTACACAAATTAAAGCTAACAAGTAATTTGCCTATAGGATATAGAATATTCACCCTAACCCCCTAGAAAGGGCTTAATTTTCAAGGTCTAAAATTCGAATAGTTTAACGTCTCCACAAGTTAGTTAAAAGGACTTCGTCGACACCCAGAATATTCAAATTTGTTTGCACTTATACCTCAAGCAGAGAGTGACTTGCTCTATACCCTAATGAGTGAACTAGTGGACTAGAGTCTTCCAAGTTCCAAGTCATTGAACACCGGACTTCTGTCCTTCTTTCTCATAGCCGTTTTAATTTCGGGTGTTTGAAAACCACACACTTTTAAGACTCACTTCCCTCGAAAGACTGTTGTTTGTAAAGAACCGCCGTTCCTACGCTCTATGAAATATTTTTTTATTTATATTTAGGGGGAATCCCCATGTATCTCTTCGTTCTTTGACCCCTTCCACTGTTGGAAAGCAATTTGCACAGCAGAACGGAGTCTGTAATCGGACAGTTCCGGCCCCTTTAACCATTGGACCGTCACAAACCATCCTCCTTATATAAGACAGTAGCACAAAAAAAAAAATGTACTAGACGTTTTAAAAATCACAGAAAGCTCATTTTAGGTCAACTGTTTTTAATGGAATTCAAAGAAATTCTTTTCACGAGCGAATAACTTCCCCTTATACTTATAATCGTGGGTTTGTGCAGAAAGCTATACTCAATTTTGTCTGTTCCTAACCTAAAAACGTTCATTTCTTACGATAGCTAATGGCAAAAGGATCAGCTGTTACTGCTGTGCCTGCTTGACAAACTTTGTCCACCAGATGCCGCATTTTAGTTCCATTCGTCTATTCATTGACTCCAACAAGTGATTAAAATTCGGTGTAGTGGAAAAACTGGTGAAAAAACGTGCAAAACTCTGAAGACTGCCTTTAGAGGTCTCTAGGCCTCTAGTCATTTAAGGTCCTCAGCAACGTAAAATACGAGTACGACGATCCAAGTATCTGAAAAATATTCAAAATAAGTAACCAAATTCAGATCCTCCCTGTTCAGTTTTCAAACCGAAGAAAAAGACTCGAAATCAAATCCGTAAAACGGTTGAGCTCTGAAGGAAAGCGGTTTCTGTGCTCGCTGTATGACAAACATCAAGTCGCGCCGAAACTGCTTCGACTGCGTAAACCATTCGCATTCGTAGGCAGCTGTAGCCACATCTAAAGACTACTTTCATAAAGCTTATTCAAATTTCTACCACTTTAAACAACTTACATCGAACCGCACCCTATTGCCCACCCAGCACCAGTAGATCAGCTGCATGAATGATGAAAACGTATAAGTTTGAAACTTCAGTGCCACCATGGGCTGATCAGTAGCCAGTTGAGCCTCGAACGCGGTCAAACAGATCAGGAAAGTACTCGCTGCTATTTGAGACACATAGTTCGAGTAGAAGTACTTGCTAATGTACTCAATCAATCTAAAAACAGCCCAATGAACAACTGAAAAACTGAAACGACCTAATCTCACCTGATGATCCTCTGATGATCCAGTACGATCTCTCGCAGGTCGTCGCGATCCATCCCCTTCTTGGACAAATCTCGAATCCTTTGGCAGAGTATCCTCAGATTAACTGATGTCTGATTGATGAAAACACATCCCGTGTTATCGATGTAAACAATCGTTTTGATATTGATCAACAGGCAGACACACTGAAATACGTAGACCGCTATAAAAACCGCTCCATTATCAACGGAGAATGGAAACTTTGCTCGAAATGGTAGCGTTCGCGACAGACCCGAGAGTATTGGCTGAAAGCCTACGGCTGCAAAGAGGAAATTCCCCAGCATGGCGTAGATGTAGAAGATGAGAATTTCCTCAATATAACTGGTTCTTTGTATCGAACGCACTGCTGCAGAGCAATGAGTGAACTTCCTGCGCAAGGACTCGTACTCGGCAACGATGTACTCGATGTTTGGCTTGTAGATGCGATAGAGGGTTATTTTGAAGAGGATCAAATAGAGCTGGGATATTAAATAAATAAATATGTTTTATTTTAAAAATTTTTACGACTTACTCCGACTAAAACACATACATCGTCGCCGAATGTCAGAAAATCGGCTGATGCCTCGTAGAGGTCACAAGTGATGGTGAGTGCAAAGGTAACCAAGGACAGCATTAGTATCGTGTTGGTGATTGTGTAGGAGACGGATTCTTGCGACCATTTCGATGGGAAAGCTCCAATCGAGCTGAAAAAAAAATCTTTTAAAAAAATGATGCAATACAGATGAGGAAAAATATGTCCTTTTCATAAATATGACAGGCAATGTCCCACATAACCTCACTCAAAAATGTAATTTAAAATATTTTCGACAAGTTCACGCTCAATTCAGCGAGATTCTACTTTAACACTGACTCCAAAAGCACATATTCACGGAAGAAAAATTTGACGGTAGTAATCCAGCTTAAGCCAACATGTGATTACACTGAGATTTTACTCGTATGTCATCGCGTGACCATTTAAAAATTATTGTTGCATTTCTAAAGTAAAATTTCCGTTCATTTTTTGACACTAGCTTAAGCCCACACAATCCTTAAAGAGCTACGCCCTCACCCTCACCGTAAATACAAAATTGTCGTCGACAACGAAGTCCTCTTCGGATGTTCACCACGAAATGTCACTCTTCTCCACGAGCAAAAGTGATTGTAAAACAATCGCAGCGATTCCATGTTCTCCGCCACTAAGAGACACGATAAAATTAAGACCTCAAGGAGCTAATTGATCCAATCCAGGGCGTGTTACGTTCCTTTTATTACGAAATCGCAACCAAATGGCGAATATCATTGAGTGCGGCTTTTATTAATTCATTCCCTCTGCTACCATTTACCATCGGTAACTGCCAATTAGATTACGGGCTTCAGATGATACACCGATTCGACCTTGTGGGCAAACACCGTGCAGTTGTTAATATAGATAAACAGGCTACCTACCACCAGCACCAGCAACCTGCTTCAATCACCACCATCCAGAGTGTGCTCCATGCGGAACCTATAATTTTCGCAAAACTGCACCACAATTGAGCACTCAGGATCAATAATTTATTAGATGAATTGCGAAAGGTCCGCAATTTAATGGCATGGACTGGAATCTCGTTTGTCTAGCTCTAGAGCCTCGCAGCCAGGGATGTGCGATGAGGCTTTTAAGTGATATTTATGCGTTGTTTGTTGCATCAAATGTAGGTATGCACTGCACAGGCATAGTCGCTAGTCGGCGACCTAATGGTGGAGGGGAGGCAATTATTTGGTTGCAATCGATTTATGACAACTGAAAACGGAAATTATAGAGCTTTTGGCGTGCGCTGCCAGCCGAATCGGAAATCGAAACAGAAAACGAAACAGGAAAAAATCGACTTAATAAGCAGGTATTGTACTGTATAGATGGGGTGGTACAGGTGAATTGGAAATTGATTCAGATTCAGTATTAATGGCAACGCCATATGGCCATTCACATGAGCACAAGATTCAGATTCAGAGCAGTTTTTCTGCTCTGGAAATCAGCTGACTGTCAGATTTCATGTTCCATGTTGCCGCAAAAAAAAAAAACACTTTTTTCAGAGTCAGAGCAATTTTGCGAATATCGTTTTCTGCTCGAGACTTACACCTATTTTAACTAACACCAAAACATTTGACAGTTGTCAAACTTTAAACAACCTAAGTTATTACTTCCATTTTAGACGACAAGTCTGTGAAAAATAGAGAAAAATATACATCTATACTTATAATAAAACTGTAGGCAATTTTTCTGTTACCTAATGGCGTGAAAACTACTGCACAGATTTCGATGAAACTTTTTTTGAAATGTTTCTTAAGATTCTGTGCAACATATAGGCTATTCCTTTCATTGCCATGCCTATTTTTTGGAGCGTTTTTGACCAAAATGTGTTTTTTTTTTCTGACTTTACTGCCTTTAACTCGCCATTACTCAGGTAATTCTTAATCAATTCAAACAAAACAAAATACGTAGGAGAGCCAACACTTTTATAGTTATTTCAAGCCATCAATCAGCTTTCTATGTCCTCTAGAAGCTGAGCTACAACCTAAAATCTAACATTAAAAAAATAAATTTATTTTCTGAAATCGAATATTATCAGCCGCCGCGGATCTTGATCGTTGTTCTGCTTTGGGGTGGTTTTTGGTGGCGCACATCGCACAAGCAAGTTCATATGAAAAAAAAAACAGCCACAACGTGTTTCTGTGGAAATGCGCAGATGGCTGATGACGTGTGGTGTGGTGATGGACTCATGGTGGAGGGTGTGTATATGGAAATTGAGTTCATGGTTTTTGTTTTAATGGTTATTATAGTACCTACGTTGATACCTACAGTAAAGAATTGAAGAATTCAGAAGTAAAGACGATATGGGTGAATTATGTTGTTTGATTTATTTATTGTTGGTGTAGATACAAATTTCCGTTAAGGCTTTTGTTTAAGTGGTTGTTTGATATTACCTACGTGGTACCTACAGTAAGGAAGTGGAACTTCAGTTTAATTTTCTTAAATTGGTGTTTTAGGTAAATAGATTTGTTTGATTTATTATTTCAATGTCGACAATGTTCACCGCTTTTTTTAGCTAGATTGTTGATTTTAAACAAATATGCCGTTGAGAAAACGGTCAAATGTCTTTTATTGGAAACTACACAGTCTCACGACGCGTACGAAGTTGCGGGCATAGCTAGTACAACATAAATTGAATGAATTTTTATTAACTCCAACTACAATTTAAGAACAGCTGACTTTTAAAACACTCACCACTACAAATGCAAAGAAGGAAAATCTCGTTTTAAGTTCCATTGGGCACTATAAATCAGAAATCTGGGAGCAAAATCTGCAAAATCCCAATGGAAAACGACATTTGCTAAAGCAATTTGCAAATGATTATGGCTGCGTTCAGTACACAATATTTCTATGTACTTGACAGCTTCATTTTGAACAGACTTAAAGTGCTGACATTTTCAAATATATGTCAAATTGAGAATAATTCTTTTATTTTTTGCGGCAACGTATTCAACTGACAGGTGGTTAGAATGAACTATAACTATTGGGAGATGACTCATATTTAAAATGTCAGTTGCAACGATTCAACACGGAAAAAATTCTTAGATCAAATCAAGAAAAATAAGCGCGAATCACGACAAGTTTGTCTCATTTTAGAGATTAGCTCAGGATTTACTAATTCACGACTTTTTATTCGCATTCTAGAAATTGTGATATTGACCCTCAAAAGTCGTAAATCAACACTTCTCAGTGTCAATAATGCGGGCATAAAATACATATTGCCACATACGTTCGCAATTTGATACAAACAGTTATCAATTTGATATTACTGTGGTTGTGAAATGCAAAAAAATTTCAACTTTTCTGTTGCAATTTCGATTTCATCCCTAAGTAAATTGCAACAGTGGTTGATTTACTACTTCAGTAGTTGCAATTTACAAATTCTTAATCGTAAATTGCAACTTATTTTTATCAATTTGCAATTCATATTTTGCAATTTACGACTTCATCATTCAGTGGTGGTAAATTAGGAAATATATTTTGCAATTTGAGATTTTAAAGTGGTGTTTGAGGAATTGACCTATTGAAGTAGTGAATTGCGCCAAAAATGTCGCAAATCACTACAAATAAATAAAGCTCGAATTAATACTTCTAATCGTAATATTCAAAAAACAGATTTTGATATTTTTCGCCGTTATCAATGTCAAATTACCAGTTTTTCAAGACAAAATCGTTGTGATTTGCGAAAAATATATAATTCGTGATTTGCAACTCAAAATTTTGCAATTCTTTCCGTGAAGTAAGTTCATTTTCTACATTTCTATCAGTTGAATCCGTTGACATAAATGTCGTTTTTGGTTTGGCAAAAAGATCAATTTTTGTGAAAAAAAAAACATTTTTTTGATCGAGATTGCTTTTCATATTCTATTCCAAAAAAAAAAAAATAACAATTTTTTTGTTCTTCTTTGATCTGAGGCACTTTTGGGAAATCTCGATTTTTTCTCAGATTTACACATAGGTACTTTAACTAGTACCAATGCTTATGACAGGCAGCTGGCGGTTACGAATTGTTTATCGTTCGAAGGATTGCTTTTTTAGTTGAATTATTCATTTCACGCGTAGATATGGGAGTACGTTTTTATATTAAACTAGCTGACCCGTGCTCGCCTTGCTTCGCCAGAGTTCCACTTCTCAGATTTAAAACAAAACAATTAGCGTTATACAAAAAGATCCTTACCCGAAAAAAGAGAAGAAAAACTGTCAATAATGCGAGAAACAGATTAACACAGCGACTTTGAAAGCAACAGCAACAGCGAATTTAGGATTAGCTCTAACGTTGATATCCCTAACTAACTTCTAACTTCTATTATTCCCTCTTAATCTCATTTACATTCCACTTGTTATTGTCAGTTGTTACAATTTATACCCCATCCCTCTCAATCCCATAACCCATATGCGCCACACTCGTTCACTTACTACCTACCTACCTACTCAAACACAAACATCCTCAAGTTCAAATTAAAAAAAAAAAAAACAGAAAGCAAAACATAAAGCAAAAAAGGTGCAACTGCACAAACAGGTTTTGGCATGCATATGAATCACTATAAAATCAGAATCACTATAACGCATTTTAAATCACAATTACAACTGAGTGTGACTCCATCTCAATCTCAATTACAGACCTATCTCTCTCAATCACATGTTCCATGCATCTTATTAGGGGTTATCGCGAATAAATTCCGTGGGAAATGTTTCCCTTGTCAGCAATGTAAGTCAGATTGCTGAACAGAAAAGATTCCCGGGGAAATCTTATTCCCGATAGGGGTTATTTACTCTACTACTCAACTCATTATTCATTAATGCGAGAAACAGATTAACACAGCAACAGCAACAGCAACTTTGACAGAACTTTAGAACCAATGTATTTGAATTACTTTGAACATATTATCACAGCAACATCGACAGCGACATCAACGTTAGAGCCAATCCTAAATTCGCTGTTGCTGTTGCTGTCGCTGTGTTAATCTGTTTCTCGCATTAATCTGTTTATCACAACACAAAGCCCAAAAGCAAAAGGTGCACAAAAAAAGAGAAAGAAAAAGCGCACCGCAGAAAGTGTACAGAAAGAGAAACAGGTTTTGCCGCACACACACACAAAATTTCCTCCACTCAACGCTGGAAAAATCCAACGATCTAGCTTCAATCGAAAATTTTGCTTTTTTCAATTGTATTAAATTTATAGTTTATTGCTTATTGTTCGACTTCAGGATAACGTACAAAGATGATTTATATCTTAAAATCTTTGTACATAATTGAACTTTGTATTAAAAAAAATCCCATTTCATTTGGATGAGTGATTCCGAAGCTAGGAGCTAGAAGGCATCCGAGAATTACAACTTTTCTTAGATATCAGCTTAGATTTCCACTTCCGGACAGCGAATAACGGTAAAACATATCCTATGTTCAAATCTAAACAATTTCCTATGCAACTGTGAAAACCGAAATCAAATTCGTGCAGTACTTTTTGAATCTATTCTTTGCTCACAGATTACAGCCGGAAAAAAAGCTACAGTTTTATTATAGTAAGGATTATTTCAGAATGCATTAAGTATTATAAACGTTTGAAAATCAATTGAAATGGATTTCCAGTACCTACAAGAGAAAATTTTCGTTTTTTTTTTTTGTGCGGCCAACTGAATACACAATAAAAACTAATAAAATTCGAATTTCATGTTCTATTTGGCATCAGAATTCTGAAATCTCAGAACAAAATCTGAAAAGCTCAATCGAAAAAAACAATAGTTTTCACCAAAAAATGAGAGGAAGCACTTTCATAGGCGAAAGTGTTGAGTGAATGCGAGCAACTGTCATGATTTATGTCATTCACTATGGTGTAAACTTTGAACCACCGATGACAGTTCACTCATAAAACATGCTGTCCTTGGAACTTGTTTGCAAAATATATATACTTCCCAACGGATTTTCGATCTTTTTTCTTTCCATTTATTACGTGAAAATGACGTATTTGTCGGCGCAACAGATGAGTCAAAAAATGATTTACTGTTCAGGTTAAAAAGTATAACACTTTCCAAAAGATATACACAACCTATTGCATGAGAAAATAATGTTTCCATTCCATTGCCGGGTGACTTCCTGAAGCGGAACCTAATTCGTATTTGGGAAATTAGAAATTGACAATGCCATTTCCAGCAACTAACACTACGATCACCACTTTTTATTGATAGACATAATTACTACCACTTTCAGTTTTAGGTATTCGCAGAATTGTGTACATAAAATTACAATGCTCGGCGAGCATAAATTATTTTGAACTCTGTTCTATTCAATTGCAAACCTTGAGCGATTACAAAATACTAGTAAAATTCGATATATATATGGAAAATCATCGTTGCTCCATTTTTATTTTGCCATACTCGTACATCATGTGGAATTATGGCAAATGCCGACTTTAACCGACGACAAAGGAAACGACCATGAAAAGGTCAAACGGAAGTTGGGAACATTTGAAAACGAAACTATGCGTTGAGGCCATACTATACCTTAGAATAAATTTGGAAGCATTCATCCGTTCATCGGCAGAACAAGGAATGATACGAGTGCTATACTAATTTGGAAAACTCAACCTCTTTCTTTAGTGGAATTCGAGACCGAATTTAAATGTAAAACTAATTACGTACTATAACAAATGCTTTTATGACAAGCTAATTTAGACCTGCCGGTGGGGGGTAAAATATCTCTACAAGATGTGTGCAGATAAATTTGGACGTCGTCGACCCAACTTGATTAATGATTAATTGTTCCCAACAAAAATGTATTCAAACACGGTGCCACTGTATATCGTACGTACTGTGACCGACAGCAACCCAGCCAGCCAGTGGTTCGATTATTCGTAATCGTGAGCATACTTTCCAACTTCTAGCCTATGATAGAAATTTAAATTCAGCTGCCGAAGGTTTTCTAATTTGAATATGAACTGGCTCTTAATTTTCACGTAACTAATCGATGCATTTTCAAAACCTTTACAGAATATTGAAATATGACGTCTAACGTTGAAAGTGTGCCACATTGATAAAGTATCTCAAATTCAGATGGTAGAGGCGGAAAACTAGAAATCAAGCTGTCAACGAAATATTCGTGAAATACAACAAATTTGTAATATTACGGTAAACCAGATTAAACATAGAAAGGAGATCTACCAGCTAGATGAAACTGATTAATTAAAAGTGATTTGTATACCTATGCGAGAAACATTTTTTTACGAAATAAAGATTAATGATATCCACCGTTTAGCGAATTACATTCATAAATATTATACTCATCCCGTCAGAAACCGACTGGAAATTAGCTAACTATTTAGTTTTTAGTTTTCGATTTTCACATTGATATAAAGGCGAAATTTATCCTACTTCCATGTTGGTGGCGTTGGTGATTTATGAGAGAAAATGTGTTAAATTAATTAATTGAATTTTAGAGGTGTGCCTGTGCATACACAGTTATGCATACAATTCTCACGACTGGTTCGCATGAATATTTCTCAAATTTATGAATCGGCAATATTACATCAATGTGTGTTGAATTTGAAAATCTGAAATTGAATAGCATTTTGAGAAAGTCTTTATACAATTTTTAAGTTTGCAGATGGAGTTTGGCAAAAATCATTGGAATCTTTTTTTTTCTTTTGTAGACCTATAAAAGTGTTATAGAAATGTTGCAATAATAAGATACTACGTAAAGTAAGAATTTAAATCTGGAGTTCCATAAGGCCAGTCAATGTGGCCGCCAATTTTTAACAGCACACGTCCAAGGAATTTCTTGGCAACACTCTCGCGATTCATGGTTAAAATTGTACTTAATTGACGTTTCAAAAAGAAGCCTACTCAAGTCATTCGGTTGATAAATGTCAAAGTTTTTCAATGTATATATACTGACATAAAAAATGGCGTACCCTGTATTTGTAATAATCAATTTAATACCCTATTCAGATAAAACCACTGAAGCACTGAAAACCGTGTTTTCGTCGAAAACTAGAAGTTGCATTCACACCGAACACTGAACACTGGTTTTCGTTTGACGTTTCACTCAGCTGTGAGACACTATACTCTGTTCAATTTATATTTTCAGTACAGGGAAGATAAAGATAGGCTATTTGCCTTTCACCCTTACTATTATGGGTTTTAATAAGCTGTTTAAAGCTCTCATATGGTTGCCATAGTGAGCACTATAAATTGGCATAATTCTCTCGGTAGGGTTACCAAATACCAACTCTTTATTAAGAAAAAATGGTTTAACTGCATATTAACAGATCCTTCAGAAATACAAAATAATTAAAGGAGTACCTAAAAACTTTATGGCAACATCCCACATAAGCAAATTCATTTATTCACTCTCAAAAGCTTTAAAAAGCAACAAAACCGAAAGTTCTGAGAAAATATCCATAAAAAAAACCGTAATGATATTTTTGCAAATAAATATGGTAACACTCTTCTGAGGTGCTTAAAAGTTAAAACACACACCAACACCACACATGTTGTATATTTTCTGCGAAAAAATAGCAACCGCACGCGAGAATATCACCCTCGTCGTCATCCTCATACCTCATTCTGACAGCAGTTGTGTGGCAGACTGGTCATGGTGGGATTTATGCGCCTTTGAGGAAAATTGGGTGGGTTTTTCGTAAATGACAACAACAAGTTCTTTGGAATGCCAGTGGTTTCGTTTTTATTTCAGTGGCAAATCTTGTGTTTGAGTGCCGTGAGTAGCTACAGGCACCACTGGTAGAAAAAAGAGCTTCCCATATGGCCTGTACTGAAAATATAAAATGAACAGAGTATAGTCGTGAAACTTCTGTGTAAACTATTGTGGTTACAAATTTTTAATCGCATTAGTTAACAAATAAAATGAATTTAGAGCATTTAAAATTAATATTAGTTCATCAATTAAATGTGGAAAATGATTTTAAGTTATGAGTTGTGACATTTGTTGTTCGGGCTGCTGTTCTGCTGAATTTGCTGAATACTGCAAAAGGTGTGTTTGTTTCATCTACCGAACTATTGGAAGTCGTTTTTGTGGTGTTTTCGTGGAAAACGACTATAAACGACTCGTCTTGAAAACTGAAATATGTATGGGAAAACTTCGGTTTCCGATGATGTTTTTTAGGGTTTCGCCTCGGTGTGAATAGGGTCGTCTGCACATCCATTTCAAAGCGTTTTACGGAACGTCACGAAAAACTGCAATAAAATTGGCACAAATAACAATCCTGAAATCGCCAAATTCACCGAAATAACGTCTCGCAAGTCGGTACGAAAGTTATTTTGAATTTTATTTTGGAATTAGAACTTGTTCCATACAATTTTCGTCAACGGGCCTGCTACGAGTATGACATCTGCTATTATAGCATCCACTGGATATACATATTAGGTCTGTTACTTTACGATAATGCTTTCGAATATATTCGAATAAATTAGTCAAACTTCGTTCACTTCTAACCAAGTTTTGCGTAAGGGAACGAAGTTTGACTTATGTATTCGTATATTAAATAAATTATCGTAAGGGAACAGACCTATTATTTGTCAGATATATTTTAGCAGATATTATATAACGTGTTGTGCAGTGGTTCCCGCTGGAGAAAGATTTCCTTCGCCGGCGAGCTCATCTGGGAATCCCACGCGACGTGATACATAAGTCGTTTGAAATGGCTGAACATCTGTGGTGAGGGTCGATGTAAAAATCATTTTCTACTGAGAGCTGTCGCATCTATTTGGACTCGAATCTTTCAATTGAGGCAAGTTTTGTGAAAAAAATTTTAAGTTCTTAGACATGCAAAAGAACGCTTGAGGCAATCCGCATCAAGACTAAAATTGGCGAAATTCTTAGACAGAAGGATGCCTGATGAAAAATGTTTATTAATTTCAATGTCCGGAAATCCGAACACAAACCAAGATCAGAAGAAAGGCTGTGCTGGCTACGTTTCCTTTTAATTGTTGTTCATGTTCAGGTCCACGACGGATTGTAGTTGCATCGAAAGGAAAAACCAAAATAAACAGAAAGTCCTAGTCCTAGATGGATGCACGTTGGGTTTATATTAAAAAAATGTGTTTTAAACCCCTCGATCCTTCCCTTGCATTTCCTTGCCTCAATTCGATTGCAAATTCGATTGCATAAGGGAGTTCCAAAGTTTCCAAGCTTCACTGATCCGCACAGAAAAACAACACAGATCACTCTATAGCAACGAGCATAATGAACAATCGATAGTCTGGCGCACCTAGACGCTTCCACCGTGATCTCCGCACAAGAGAGAGATCCACCCCCACCGCAAACCGCACTATCTGCAAAAGCTTACGCGCCCGTATATATGTTTACAATTGTTGTGTGTGCAACTTGGTAGTGATTTCCGGATGTCCGAACAAAAGAGTTCCGGTCAGATTAACATGGCTGACACATTTGGATAACCAGAGTCAGCATTAGATTCTACTTCGGGGTCATACCACGGTATCTCTATATGTGGATGCTTCTGCCGCCGACATGATGGTTCTCGTGCTGGAGTATCCATTTCCATATGATGAAATCCATAATGTGTCTCATTGGAGTTGGATTCTCGAATCTCGAATCGAAATCAGTTGCGGGTTGCATGCACGCAATCGACGAAGTTCACCGATACGTGAAACAGCCACCAGCGCTGCGCGGTCCGCGGTTCGGTCTGTGTCGAGAGAATGGACAGAGATCACCAGGCAGAGAGGCCTTGGGATCAAGGGAAATCCATCACAATGGTTCTTGCCGTGGTATGTGTGTTCGGCAACTATGTGACCAAAGTGGGCGGAACGGCCATTATTACACCTGTGGAAATTGAACCCTTTAATATCGGATAGTGGTGGTGAATAATGGGTGGTGGAGTGTGCAGTAAATGCCTCCCACTACTTTGCAATTGGCTTAATGGTGTAGTCACTTTATGGTCAGATATTGTTTGAATTTTTATTATTTTTTGTCAACTTGTTGTGTAGTTGTGGAGAGGGTTTTTTTTTTTTTTTTTGTGAATTCTTTTGTTGAACACACCTAATTAATTCAGAATGCGTGGACTTCTTTGTGATGGGTGGTGGCGGTTGGTTTTTGTCTAGTGAATTCCTGAAAATCAGATTTTTAGTTAAAATTTCATCATCGAGTTAGTACGTCGCGAATTATTGGATAAATCGGTTGGATTTTCGGGAAAAGTCCTCAGTCACGGTTTTGTAATGCAATGCAAGGGATACTTGTGATCAGTTAAATTGGGACCTTGTGAAAGTGCGGTATCAACATTTTGCAAAAAAAAAAAAAAAACCGATTGGTCTATAGTTTGATGAAGATTGTGGAAATATTTATAGAGAATCAAAGGATCAGCTTACTTTATAGTGCATTTGTGTAGTGATTTGTTGTTCATTGGACGACATTTTTTTTGGATTAATATTCATAGAAGCGGCGAATACATTGTGAGTGCTAATGAAATATTCTATAAATTCGTAAATCTTAATTCACCATTATTATTCACCCTCGACGACCGCAGTTATAAAAGTTCTTCATAAGCCTCTAGAAAAAGGAGTCAAAATATTGCGACGGTGGCATTCACATTCGGATTGGCAGACCTTTTAAAAGTATGATTTGCAAGCGCAAGACCAACAGCGAGCATAACTTTAAAGGACCCTGTCGACAAGAAGTCACATTTTTGTATCCAATTGGCATCTGTCTGTGTAGGAAAATGTGTCCTCACTCCCGAGCATCAAGGGAACGTATATTATAAACCAAATTTAACATTTCGAAAAACTTATTCGGTCTCCCAAACTCTGTTTAGCGTTGACAAATATATAGGACATCTATAGGCGTTTTTTACCATGCCCGCATGATCCCTATATATGTATATATGATTGATTTCCATGTATACAACAATAATACGAGATCCAACTGTTCCAACTGTAAATCATGAAAATCAATGATCTAATATATATGGTATATGGATCATGAGGGCATAATAAAAAACGCCTTATATGACATTCAGGGAAGGTTCCTTCTTTTGACCACCGTTTTCACTTGTCTTATTCTTTGCCTCGTGCGGACTAACACAGTTGTTTGAATTAGTTTCGAACTATAAGTTTAAACACTTGTAATAAAATGTAAATCAGATATTTGACACTGCATGTAAATGACGTAAGCCACTATTTAAAAATATGGAAGCCCATGATTTTATATCGATTTGCAACCTCCATTATCCATAGGACACTTACGATAGCCCCACACGTGTTTCGAAATATGATGTGATTGATTTACAATTTAAAAAAAAAAAGTACGATCGCACATGAATCAAAACGTTAAATAATTGGTTACGGATGGGCATTGATTTATTATGCTTTTTATTAACATTTTCGCATTGAGTATGGATTTTTAAATATCCTGATACGTGAGCTATATTCATTTTTGCAGTCAGGCGTAGTAATAACTAGATTTCATACAACTGGAACCCATATTTTAGTCAAAAATAAAGAAGGACTTAAATTTTATTCGAGAAAACAATAAATCACAAACATTTCGTTACACAGGGAGTTTCAAACTTTCCCATTTCATTAACTTAAAGAAAAAAAATATTTGCACAACATTTTCAGGGTAAGCAACTGTGAAAAGCTTACAAATCCATTGGGTTCTGATTTAAAAATGGCATTACATATTTAAAAAAAGAAAATAAGCAAGCCAAATTTTCGCACGTTATTTTCGCAAATTAAAAATGTACAAGCATGAGGGTTATTGTTTTATTTTAAAGACTTCGGTGTTAAAAAAAATGTACGATTACTATTTGTATTTTTTTCTAAATCTACGTGTAGTCTTAGGGCTACAAAAATTTTAAACAGTCGTTAAGAAATTTACTTGTTCAACAATTATTTGTGGTATTTTTATGTAAAACTAGTTATTTTTTTATAAGCAAAAAAGCGACATCTAGGTACCGAAAAAAATATGACCCTTTGAAAATAGGTTTTACTAATGAATAACATTTTAATACGTCACTTTGAAAATTAAGATCAACAAATCTAACCGAAAAATGTTCGTTTGAACAGTAATAAATTAGTAGGTTTATGTAGCTAAGTAGTGAACTAAAAATTAGGTACCTATGCAATTGCTGACTTTTAGGTGAAGATATTGCATAAGCGCAACCAGCGTCATCTGGACAAAATCTTGAAGTGGGGAGGGGACAATTTGGTTGTATTTAATGCAAACAAGACACAGCTCACAGCATTTTCCAGAAAAAATGCATCAACAGTTCCTCAGATCCAAATGGATGACCTTCCAATCCATCAAAAGGACGCAATGCACCTTCTAGGAGTCACAGTCAATTCAGGAATCACATGGCAGAACCACATATCCTATATCGCAAAGTCGGCGTTCGCAAAGTTGAGCTACCTATTTAGAGCAAAGAGGTACTTTAGCCCCAAGCAACTTCTCCTTCTCTACAAAGCACAGGTTAGACCAGGCTTGGAATATTGTTCCCATATATGGAGCTCGGCCCCAAAACATTCACTTAACCTGCTTGATAGCATACAGAGACGAGCAGTTCGACTCATTGGATACCCTACACTCACATCGAATCTACAACCGTTGGTGCACAGAAGACAAGTAGCTGACCTATGCTTGTTCTATAGGTACTTCCATGGTAGATGTTCTGAGGAACTCAAAGACATTATCCCTCGAAATGCAACTTTTGGACGCCCAACAAGACAGGCTGCTAATGCTCATGACCATACAGTACACTTGACAACCGCGAGGACATCAACTTTCAAAAACTCCTTCTGTTACAGGACAAGCCAACTTTGGAACTCGCTTCCTGGGGATATATTTCCAGAAGACTACAATTTGCAGCAATTTAAGTGCAGAACAAACATACATCTGCAGGCATCTCGGGGCGCTGTTGAAGCGTTATAGGTTCGCCTTTCCCGGGAGAAGTATATAAAAAAAAAAAAAAAAAAAAAAATCTATCTATCATCTAAAACTGTTAATGAACATGTCGAAATAATGGTAGACAAATTCATTCTACAATATATTCTCCGAAACACTTGAATGAGTTGAAATTTTTGTAATGTTCATTAGACTGACAGTAATGTCGTTTTTCATTAGTTTCACTCACGGATCTTTTGTGAGTGCTTCTTGAATGGATTATGACTTCAAATCGAGAAGCGAATCACCAGAAGAGTATTTTTGGTGAAAATGGAACGGTTTCAGAAGTATTTTTTTCGATTCCGAACTCTCGCGGATGGTTCTTTTTGCCAAATGGAAAACGACATAAAAGAGACCCGTGGAACAAATTCCTTTGAAACAGTGATAAAGGACGTTCCAAATCAAATCGATTTTTCAGTTTAAAAATGGAAAGAAAATTTTGTCAAGCGTAACTATAATCACCGGCAGTGGTTGGACAATGAGTCAAATAAAATCCTTTGAAAAATCATTTCAATTCAGCAGTAAATATTAGGCAATGGACCTCTAAATAGCTACCTCTCTCTTTTTTGATAGACTACTCAGCAATACTGGGTACCGTTTATTTGCACATTTTCTTACTTTACTTTGCTTTGCTCAGAAAAAAAAACACACCTGTAGTTTTCTATGTTGAGTTCTAAGTAGGACACGTCTTTGTTATTCGCTTATTTAGAGTTTAGTCCGTTTATTCTCCTTCATTCTAGCAATCTGTCAAACATATTATTCATATTCCTCATATTAGATCTGTTCCTTTACTTTTGTAGTAAGAATGGAAAAGACTTTTATTTTGCCGCCTGCTGATACCATTTTAATACGCAAGAAATCGAAATAAATCCACGCATATGCCAAATGGGACAACAAATTTCAAATCAGCTGTTAATTGCAAGGTGACTGACAGCTTTTCCACTTCTTACACCAAGAAATTTGTTCAGTGGAGGGGTAATATATTGCTCTCTCGAGGACGCTCTCTTTTACGAATTTTTCGAGTTAAGAAACGGCACTGAGTAAAAATTCGTAAGAATTCGTAAAAATTAGTAAAAATTTGTAAGATTTAAAAGTAAAGGAACAGACCTATTGATCGTACTCATTTTTATAATAGTACATTACGGATTTGGGCTGGGACATGTAGAGCGAATGGACACCAACGCTCCGGCCCGAAGAGTCTTCGATTCTAACCCGGAGGGACAACGCAGTAGAGGAAGACCTCGCCTTAGGTGGCGCGCGCAAGTGGAAGGGGACCTCAACCAACTTGGAGTGCGCAACTGGAGGCAGTTAGCCAAAGATCGCGCTAACTGGAGAGGCGTATTGGTTGAGGCCCAGGTCCACCCCGGACTGTAGCGCCATCTAAACAAAAACAAACAAACAGTACGGATTTTGTCGATACAACAACACCTTTAGTAATTATAGCTTCATGGTTCAGAATAACATACCTACATTTCTTTTTGTGCTACGAAAATATTCGATCTCTTTCAAATAGGTAGTCTTATACCTACTGTACGAATACTAATGGTAGATCCTCTGTTACCTGGTCGCGTTCAAAAAGTCAACATTTAAATAGAAGATCTATGATCTAATTTTTTTTAAAGATTTTAAAATTGTCAGGTATGCCATTTTTGTAGGCCTACCGCCCTAATGATTTGCTATCGCCACCAGGTATAAGATGTTGTGTGAGGCTTTGCGCCAGCTTCGTTACAGAAGACGCATTTTGTTATTTTCGTGAGCTAATCTGGATCAAACATTAGAGCACGAACTCAGAACTACAATAGTTAATCCAGATTTCCATCTTGATCAATATTTTTTAAACAAGAACTTCTTACTATCACTATAGATGTCGCTGATTGTATTCAGAATAATGTCAATATGACAGTTTGCATAAAATGGCGGATTATGTCAAACTATGACGTTACTGTGGGAAATTGAAATGGAGATAGGTAGGTACGATGAAAAACCTTTGCACTATTCTAGTGGTAGAAGTATTTGCGAGCTTTTGCAGCAGTTTTTTAGAACTTCTAAAAATACCATTCAAAAGCGTGTTCATGTTGATTTTTATTTGTATCCGTTTAACTGCTTTCAGCGTCATTCACTTTCAGCGACCGGGGGTCTAGGAGAACCTTAAATAAGATATAATGGATATTCTTCAATTGGTGGGTTTTAAAATGTCCGCTTGTGGGGCTTCTACCGAGCCTCAAATATCCGATCCAGAAAATTGTTAAATATGGATAGACTCCAATATTTTTGTCTTACTCTTCTTGGTTGCCAAATTTATGTCCCGCAATTTTAAATCTTAAAAATCAGATCTACACCTACATTAATTAAATACGTGCCGACTAGTAACGAATTTTCTATCGTAAACACTACCAATTGCCTCTTCAAAGTTATAGACTATAGACTTTCATATTAACTACCTCAATTTACAAACACTTGTGGCTCAAGCTGGATAAAACTATAACTCGTACTACTTCGATTGACAACTAAACTAAGCTAAAAGTTGTCACTTCATCATTGGTTCAACAAACTCTTTGGACACATGATGAAAATATTCAATTCACTTTCTAATTGAAATGGATATGACTAGTACAGTTTAAACTGGATCGAAGGCAGGTCTCTAAACACGATTCCCTATTTTCTTCCGCATTACTGCCGCGACTCAGATGAAAATAAAAGTGGAACTCGTACCATCTGCAAGCAGGTTTAAAAGTGACACTTGTCGCGTGTCGAGTAGTTTTAGTTTGATTAATTAATTTTATAAACGTAGAGGTGGAGAATCACCATCCCAACACCTACCAATTAGCATTTGCATTTTAAGGCCATTCCACTAGTTCTGATGGTGTACCTATGCGGTTAACCTGATTGCTTTCAACTAAAACTGGTATCAGTCCACATTTAATGAGTAGCTGAATAGACTCATTCCGTTCGAATAGCTGATTCCTCTAACTGCAACAAGTTTTATTTTGCATTACACGCGATATCTTTACGTAATGTCATCTTCGGTAAATGGTAAGTAGATTATCGCCTCGTAAGATTTGCATCATTGCCCACTCTGTGGTTTTGCAATCAAATTCTGAGTAGTCGGGTTAGCTATTTATAGAAAATCGAAGCCTTACAGTGAATATATAGGAAAACTAAAAAAATGATCGAAAGCTTGCGTCAGATGACAAGAAACATGTAGACATGCATGTTTTTAAGTGATGAAGAAGTATTTTAAAATGCTGGTTATATGACTGGTTTAAAAGAAGTTGAGTTTCCAGTCAAACATACAAATGATCCTGCACTGCCCGAAAGTAAATATTAGCATTATTGTTATGGCTTCCAAGGCTTCCAAGAAGTAAGCCAAACATTTTTCTGTAAAAAAAAACCAACTTCTCCCAGCCTGTCATATTTAAGGAGCCACTATTATAACAGGCTTAAGTGGGCTTAAGCTAGTGTCAGATGGAAATAAATCTTTGTTGAACTTATTTCAAATGCATCAAGTAACGACAAGAATGATATTCGCACATTGACTTAAGCAGAATTACTCTCACTTAATCTCGTTAAAGTTTCCCCTACTGCTTTTCTGTTTGGATACTTCCACTTTGTTCAAATAGCCAAGCTCCCATAGAAACCCCGTCTTAGTTGAACTAGCAACAATGTTTAGACCCCCAACTATATAACCAGTACCTACTATTTAATTAGCCACGAAAATTGTCCATCCATTCGCAACAATGTGCGTCAGTACCTCTCATATACTTATTTCTAATTGCAACACTTTTTTCTTCAACAAAAATTCCATAACATCATTTAGTTAGGGACATTCCGCACCACCTGGCAAAGAGGTCAATTCCATTTGCCCACTATTCAGATCATGGTCTCATAGATCAGCGCGGGATAATTAACATTTTCGTATTCCCCGCCCGTAATTCGTAACGTATGCGTTCTTTGCCACGATATTCCCTTCCGAATGACAAAATGTACGGTTTTTTTTATTGCTCTGTAATGCCAATGACATCCGAAATTGTAATCCAAATGGAAACGCCTCCAAATGAATGCGGCCTTACTGGTATAACTATTTAGGATTCTGTTTAACACAAAATATAGTGTACCTCTCCACACAAAAACCGGAACGTACTTCCGTAACATTGGCTATCTGATCGGTCACGCGTTATGCGCATCTCATGCAGCACCCCCAGTAACTGTATGTCTGATTTGCGTGCGGATCGAGTATTGAGGTCAAAAATCTCCGCCAATGCTCGTCTCTAATTACGCATGTACGAACATCAGTGAATAGATTCGAATTAAGAGCAATTTTGCAATTACTCGTTAATTTAGAATTCACAATCGCTCAATAGCGAAAACATTTAAAACGCTCCGACACATGCCATCGACATTAAAAAAAAAAAAGAAAAAGGAAAAAGAACGCGTCCAATGAATAAAAGCGCTCAAGCGAAACATGGCACTCATGTACGGCATTTTTTTATGTTTTCCGGCTGGACATCGTAAAATAGTTGTCAGGCGAATTGGAGTTTTTTTTTTTCTCTTCTTTCATCAAATTAACACAAAATGGGTAATCACAATTTGTTTCTAAAATCGGAAACCATAAGTCAGTCTAAGTCAGCATCACTGGTAGTATTTTCGTGTTTTTTTTTTTTTTGTTTTTGAATATAAGCTGTGAAACTGAAACTTAAACCTAGTCCGCCGTACTAATAACAAATTTAAGTTTCGACTTTAAACTAACGGAAGCTCACAATTGCGAAATTTGCATGGAAAGCATAGCCACTGTGAATTACTAAAAGTTTAGAGTCGAAACTAAAAATGTTTATTGATATGGCCCAGTGTGTATGTCAAGTGGAATTTAATATTTTTCATTCTGACAAATCTAAAATTTAGCAAAACGTTTTGGTGAACCCTCTAGCGCTTTGTTATTGAAGATAAAGTACTTTCTCGCTTTGAAGACCTCCACACTTCCACTCCAATAGGCTAAAATAATATAGGCCAAAAAATTGTCGGTGTATTACATCTTCTTAATTTAGACTTTTTCTTAAAATAGGGGAAACCTCAAAGTATTCGATAATCGATATGTCAATTATTATTGATCAAATTGAAATGCTAAGAGGAAACTTAAAAACATGTCAGAGCTTAATTCAGCTCTAGATTTTGTCTTCAAAATTCTAAAATTGTGATAACAATACAAAAATAGCAAATAATACAAAAAGAAAGTCATAACCTGCATATCCATTGCATAAACCATAATTTCAACAAAATAACCAAGTTGATGTGTACTCGTCACTTCCGGAAGTCATATTAGGTACTTTATAGGAGAACGCTAGAAAAAACGATATTTTCCCTATTGGGGCATTTACACGGTCACACATTCCTATCACGGAAAATTTAAGGGATGCCCAATACTAAACAGCCGTCTGACTGAAAGGGACAGCATTACCTAACACGCAAAAAAACGTGATACGTTTTTCGGTCGGCCATCTTGTTTGCGTGGTAGGAATTATGGGAAAGCTATGCATGTTGATATTTTTATAGCGATGGCTTACGAAATTTCGTTTTCCTATAAAACAAAATGGCTTCCGGAAGGGATGAACGTACAATTATTTATTTATTTCGTATAAATGATTGATGAATTGTTGGTTTAATTTACTGAGACTAATTAACACTCTCATTTCACATATTTTAAATCGGAAATAGAAATGTTTTCATGTGATTGCAGAAATGCTGGTTGCCGGAACTTCCGCTTTACGTATCTATAATTATGGGTAGTACATCCATGACACCTTAGGCGTCTGATTTTTGATCTCACTCCTACGCCTTTATAAGCATTGACTGCGGACAAACGGATCTCTCTGTCCCCTCTCGTGCAAAAATGCGCGTGCGTGGTAGTGTAAATGCGGTTTATAAGTTATTTGACCCTAATCTAGTTGATCGAGTTTAAAGTTAACACGCATCATGTTAGATATACCTAGCTGGAACGATTTTTAAGTTGCCCGCGTTGCGTTAACTATAAATAAATAAAAGTTGTTGGAATTTGACAGATGTTATTTTTCGTTGCTTATACATGTAGCCGTACTCGTATGTGACTGCTTGTACAATTGAGGGCCGAACTGCACAAAAAATTGCATATACATACCTCCATTCATTCATAAAAATAGTGACACAAGTAACAAAAACGAGCCAAAAGTTCGCTATGTAACTAATTGCACAAAAATTGCTCATTTATAACAACGAATAAACAACTTGTAACTCACTCCTGATCGAATCTGACAGTTCATTTACTCCAAATCTACAACTGGAATTTTTTTTCAACAGTACGAATGGCTTAAAGCTGCAAGTTGTGCTTTGGTCACACAAATAGATTTCTGTAATGTCGCGATTACATTGTTTGACAAAATGTCAAACAGACATTAAATGGAGTTCAGTTTTAGGCTTCATCATACTCTTGTAGGTTATAGGAATAAGTAAAAATTATTAGAGACAGTTGGAAATGTTTTCCATGATTCCACGATTTATCGTATTTTTACGATACGGGCTTAAAATTTATTCCACGATTTTCGAGCTAAAAAAGCATAAAGTTCCACGATTTTTCAAATTTATCGAATACAAAAATTCATTTACAAAATTCAAGACACCGATGCCGAATTTCGTAAGATAAGTAACCTAAATTTTGAAAATCTTTTTTCTGAACCTCGATCTTCAATAGATATATCAGTTTTTTAGAAAATGTTTTACAAACAAAGCATGGTAATAAAAGCTTAGCATTTCCGTTAATGAAAAAAATCATTTTTGAAGTCATATTACTTCCAATTTCATCTGCTATTATTGAACTTATATTTTCGGTGGTTAACCTTAATAAAACGAAAACAAGGAATTCGTTGACCACAAAAAACTTGCATGGAATTTTGCATACCAAAGATTTGCTAAGAGTGCAAGAGGTTTCTTGCTACAATTGAATATAAATAGCAGAATTTTTAATCAATTTAATTCAAGTATGAATGTGTAATAACGTAGATTGCAGTAGATTGCAGTAGTAAAAATATATACATATACTCGTACGTTTTTTTCTTATTTAATAAATTAAAACTGTTATTTTTCGAAAAATGTTAATGTCGTCCAAAATAATGTATGTTGTAGTAAATTGAAGTAGGTATAATCTATAATAACGTTCTTCTGTGTTTTCGTTTTGTTTTTTGTTTATTTCCAACAAAATCGTATTTCCACGATTTTGAAAGCTAGTATTTACGATTTCTGGTGAAAAAAATCTGGCAGCACTGGTAATGGTGTAAGATGATTGCACTCAATTACAAAATGAATGGTAGCTGCAATCCTTGAATGCGGCGCATAAAACTAAAGACTATCAAATCGAAATCTCTTTGACAACAACTAAATCACCTTTTCACCCAATTTTAATGATCTGTCTTTTTTTTTTCGCACACCAATAAATTATTCTCCCCTTCTTTTTTCAGAACACACAAGCAAATACAAAAAATGTCAGAAACTGACTTTCCTTAAGTGCTGCCAGATACATTGAAACCACACTGCCAGAGCATTTTTCAGGTGTAAACTGTGAATCTTCGAAAATATGTTTAAAAATAAGAAACTCTTTAGACTTGTATTTTTATTTGTAGTCGTAGTTAATTTAACCAGCATATGGGGTAAGTATGAACCAAGCACTCTTGACAGCGGTTTCTGTAAAAAAAACATCCATTTCAGCACAAACAACGTGTAAAAACGGTCTCGGCCGAGTTCTATATGAACGACTGCCAAATCAACAGCTACAAGGATACGACGATGATGTGGTGGGATTTTCTCTAAAACAATTGTGAAATTAGCTTATAACTCACAATTAATTGCATTTTTAGGTCAGAGATACCGCACCTCCGTTCAGAGTTCTTGAAAAGTGTCAGGACCTCTGCTTGAGAGACCGAACCGGAACAAATAACCTCGTACGAACTTGTACGAGTTTTGATTTTCAGCCGGGCAGTCGCATCTCATCATTCGGCGGAAGCGCTGAGTATGAGGAATCGATTTGCTATCTGACAAGTGAGCAGGCAGGACCTGAGGGTATTGGCAGTTTGATGCTGGTGCCCAATAGCGTCCACTTTAATGAAATCTGTCTAACATGTGAGTAGGTCGAGCTATTTTAAGGGCACAGCATTGACTTGTGAACTTTTACAGCCAGCAGACCAGAACGGGAATGCCCCAGCAGGAGGTATGTCTTCGAAAGGCATCCAAGAAAGAAGCTAAAGCTCCCCATTTCGGATATTAAGGAGGTTTGTCAAAATTATTCAAAAAGGACCCAAAGGCAACAACTTCTTTTTATAGATTACAGCTGCCAATAGATCGGACTGCGAGGACAAGTGCCTGAATGAGTTCTCTTTCGTGTGCCGATCGGCGAACTTCGACTCGACCATGCGAACATGCACTCTAAGCAGGTAACGTCATTTTTAAAATTCGCAAAGAATTCCATAAACGATTTGGGAAAATTTGCACTTTCAAGATTTACAAGACGAACGCACCCCGAGCTGATGGAAGACGACCCGAACTCCGATTACCTAGAGAACACATGCTTAAATGGTAAAATATGCCGTCTCTCATCAAAAGCATTGTAACCAAAATTTTCTCCTCAGCTGAACGTCGTTGCGATGGGCTGGCCGTGTTCGTAAAAGAGGAAAATAAACGCCTCGGTGGACCCTTTGAAGTGGATATCTTCAACAACATGACCCTAGAGGAATGTCAGACAATGTGCCTGCGGGCTGAAAAGTAAATTGTTCGCCCCATTAAAACCATCCACACCACTCTCACCACTTCTATTCCCTGTAGATATTTCTGTCGATCGGTTGAGTTCGACGATCAAACAAAACAATGCATCCTCTCCGAGGAGGACTCGATCTCCCAGAAAGATGATATCAGCATCAGTTCAAGCCCAACGCATCATTTCTACGATCTGGTGTGCCTAGATAATCGTGAGTAAATTAGATCTCATCACACGATCGGGCGATCGCCTATTGTGATCTCTCTCCTTTTTGTATTTGTACAGAGCGAGCAACTGATTATCCAGATAACTCGGTGACTTCACACCTATTCTCTAGCGGACGTCGGCCGGACACTGCATTCCAGCGATACAGGAACTCGCGTCTCGGTGGGGAATTCCATTCGGAGATCACTGGGCGATCGCTGAGTGAATGCCTGGATGAGTGCCTGCGACAGACCAGCTTTCAGTGCAGGTAAACTTATACAATAGAGTCGCTGGGGTATCAATTAACTCCAGGTGCTACCGTTTAAAACTGACTGCACATATAATGTTTGCCAACCTTCTCATAGATCGGCTGTGTATAGTGATCGCTTCAGAACATGTCGATTAAGTCGATACAATCAAAAGGATGGTATGCGGATCATCTACGATGCTGACTATGATTACTATGAGAATCTAATGCGTAAGTTGTGTGTGATTATGGGGAGCGTGTAGCATGCAAAGTAAGGGTATATTTTTCTAGTGAATGTGGTCGGCAGTAGCAGCGGAGGCAGTGGTGGCGGTAGCAATGGCGGAGATGATGATCGCAGTCACAACCGTCCAGATGGGGGACACAATAGCTGGAGGCCACCGTCAGATCGCGATAAGAATAATGATGACCGCTATGGTACGGGAGCCGGCGGAAAGTATCCGCATGCAGGGGACATTGGAAAGCCGTACGATCGGTATCCAGATACTGACTATGGTAAGTTGACTGATCGCCTGTTGCCGCTAACACTCGTTTCTAATCATTTAATATCAATGCAATCTGTGCACGCAATCTAACCATTAACCAAATTCGAACTTTTTAGATCGTTATCCCGGTGGAGGCGATCGGTATCCAGGCGATGGTGATCGATACCCTTCCACTGGCGGTGATCGTTATCCTCCAAGTGGCGGTGAGCGGTATCCTCCCACTGGGGTGGATCGTTATCCCCCAACTGGTGGTGATCGCTATCCTCCAACTGGTGGTGATCGACTCCCACCAACGGATCGTTATCCACCAATATCAGGTGCAAATGATCGCTATCCGCCAATTGGGAGTGATCGTTATCCGGGAGATGATCGGTATCCTGATCGTGACAGGTATCCGGGCGGTGAAAAGTACCCCGACACAGACAGAGATCGTTTTCCTGATCGTGGACGTTATCCTCCCAATGACTACGATCGATATGGCGACCGGGACAAAGATCGCTTTCCCAGCAGAGATCGTTTTCCGGACAGAGAACGTTATCCGGATCGTGATCGCTACGCTGATCGCTTTCCGTATTCAAGCGATCGAGAAAGAGACCGTTACCCAACGCCACCCTATGGTGATCGTGACAGATACCCTACCGAAGATGAGCGCTACCCACCACGCGATCGTGATCGATACACTCCATACCGGCCAATAGATCGTTATCCTCCGATCAGTGACAATGGTCTGCCAGACAGAGATATTCCACACACACGACCTTACCCACCAGGAGATGACCCAATTTACCGACCATATGCTGGGGGTTCGCGCTATCCAGACGATGGATACAGTTCGAGGTATCCAAGTCGCTATCCACCCAAAGATTCTGGGTATCCTGGTAGGGATTCGCCAGAGAATATCTTCCCTGATCGCCGCTACCGTCCATCATCGTTTGACTCGCGATACCCTGTCGACGGGCCGCGAGGGCATTCATCACGCTACGGACCGGACAGGGGTGGCAGATATCCCACCGATGAGATAACATTGAACGCCAGACGACCGGAGCCCGATTCGAGCAAACAATATCCACCGCCACCGCCTCCCACAACGAACAAGTATCCAACGTCGCCGAATCGGTTCCCCGTGGGCTCTGATCGGTACCCAATTGACATCTACAAATATGGCAATGGGGATCGTTTCAGTGGCGGCGGAGGAGGAAGGAGACCGCCTTCAGGTGAGTTTCACTGGTAGTTGGGGCACACACACATTAATAACATTAACCGAGTAACCATTTCGTGTTCATTAGATCTAGTAAGTTATAAATTTTAAGTTTCCTCCAGAAGATATTTTCACTTGATCCTCCCGGCCGCCTTCAGTCAATGAAAGACGATAGCCTATCTGATAGTATCTTCTGTAAGCTGATCTTCCAGCAAATCATCATTTAGAGTCACTCTTGGGGTATCCCCGTTTTAGCCGACTTCCGGCTGCGGTTAATCTTCTGATCTTGCGCTCCTAACGCCTCCTTCGAAGGTCTCAATATACCAAGATCCGCTTTGACAAAATGTCTGTTTATCTTCCCTTAAATCAGCTTACGATCGCATACCACCGCCATCCTACTACGACCTAGAATACGACGATCGTTATGGCGATCGCCCACCACCGTACGTTCCCCCATACGATCGGGAATTCGATGGCAGCTACAATCGACGACCCAGCGGCCCTGGTGGTGGTGCGTATCCCCCATACGAGAGTCCATACAGTCGGCCGCCATACGGTGGCAGCTCCATCAATCAAATCCCACCAGAAGCGCTCGGCGGTGGTGGCGGCGGCGGCGGCAGTGGTGGAGGTCTAGCTGGCGGATCGGCCAGACCACCGAGCACAAGATGTGACGAGAACGATAACTTCAAACAAGTGGCAGCTAGGCACAAGATGCGACGACACTATGTTCGGCGTGCCTTGATCGTGCCCTCGCTAATCCAATGCGAACGCGAATGCATCGAATCTCGTGACTTTATCTGCAGGAGCTTCAACTACAGGTACGTATCCCGATTTTGTATATTACACTCGTGGTCACAAATGTTCTATGGCAATCTTTGACAGAGATGCCGCTGCATCCACCTACGAGGAGCGAGATCTGCCGAACTGTGAGCTAAGCGATCGCGATTCCCGCGAATTGGACGTACATGATCCGAATACATTCGATGCGGGAAATTATGACTTCTATGAGCGCAGCACGGGACGCAGCGATGGCGAGTGCCTGGATGGTAATTGATGGCTTTTGGGCGACTCGCTATAGGTCCATTATTTGAATGTTTTTCGTTTGTCCCATGTAGTTTCGCAGACGTGCAACGAAGAGGGAATGGAGTTCACCATACGTACGCCGGAGGGCTTTATCGGACGTATCTACACCTACGGATTCTACGACAGGTTTGTCATCGGAGAGAGAGCACATTACTTGTGGACACAGATTTGCATTCAATCTATCATTTTTCGCCTTACAGATGCTTCTTCCGCGGCAATGGTGGCACAGTGAACGTTTTGCGTATCAGCGGTCCACAGGGTTATCCTGATTGCGGCACACAGCGGGTGAGAGATATCAATCTGGCCGAAGCAAATCGCATCTTAATGTTGCGCTAATTTTAAATTTCATTTCGTTTTTTTTTATGTTCCCCCTCGTTTCAGTACGGAGACACTCTCACGAATATCGTGGTTGTGCAATTCTCGGACAATGTTCAGACAAGTCGAGATAAACGCTACAATTTGACCTGTGTGTTCAGGGGACCAGGCGAAGCTGTTGTCACATCTGGCTACATCGGAGCTGGGTATGATTTTAGATTAAGGTGGCGGTGGTTTGTGGATACGAATCTCGCGATGATAAATGCGAGATAAGTATACTCGTAGATGGTAGATGTGCTTTTCAGGCTAATTGCGCTTGGGATAGATGTTAGAATTGTTCTCGTTGAGTGGGGCATGGTGCATGGTGCACGGAGTAAGTGTGCATTCCGCATGATCGGTGACATTCTTCTAATTAATTTGAAAGTAATTGGACGTGCGCCAGCGAAGCGGAGAATAACTCAAGCTAAGATTACACGTGTCATTTTTCGTGGCAAATTTTGGCATGCCGATGTCGTTATGACGTAAAAACTTTTCCTAGACTTGTCAATGCGTGTGATTACCTGTCAAGCGTCTGGTCACGCGGGCTGTCGCAGCTCTTTCTCACGAAAGACACATGAGTGACCACCGAATGGCCGAATTTTTGTGACGTCAGAATGTCAAAATTTGCCACGAAAAATGAAACGTGTAATCTTAGCTTCAGCAGTTCCAGTTGCCAAATGTTGAATGCGCGCAAATTTAATAACGGCGAAGGCGCAGTTTTGATAGAGAAAGAATTCCCTCCATAAAATGTCAAATTAATGTCAAACTGAATATAAAAAATGCTAGTGATCTGGTACTAATAGTTAGATGTCGATGGATTTTAACGATAAATCTGGTACTATATTTTTATATGCAAAAATGATTCAAAAAAGCTGCCGAATTCATGGGACAATCTTTATAAATCGAATACAGGGGTTTCATTCAGCAAAAAGAAAAAAACTAGTCAGCTCTAGTACAATATTCAATATTAGAAATATTACATTTTGTTTGAGTATATGTACTTACATAAAAAATGTCCTAAAAAAAACACTAGTGACCATTCTCTGACCAGTAATAATAACTCAAGAGCTCAACGACCGTAATTGTATAACTTGTAAGGTTATGTTCCTATTATTCGGATCTATTATTACTTCAAAATTCGAAGACATTTAACCTAAACTAGTACTGATCAGCCAAATAATAAATGAGATCTTAATACGTAGCGAAATACTTGGAGAAATCTCCAAGTCCTGTACATCAGCAGCTAAATTGCACAACTGTGTGAAAACATTCCTTCATTCCAAAGCTAAAATGCAAAAATTCCATTCAACATAAATATGGGCCATAAAAGCTAATAGACACAAAAATAGACGAAGCTTATGTAAAATAAAGAGAAGAGAGTCAGTGGTCAATTTACTTCCAACTCAAATTTAAATGCCAACAGACAGAAATTTCTCTTGAATTCCATTTAATGCGTTCGCCTGAAGTGCCTCCATTATTTTCTCTCATGTAAAACGTCTAATTTATGTTGCATACTTTTAGAGCAATATTCGTAGAAATTGAAACCAACTGAGAACTAATTTTACTAAATTTATTTGACTGTATACTATTGCTTGCGTAGAACTAATCACTTTGATAACACACGCACAGTGAGCTCCCTTGAAAAGGATTTTTCGTTTAATTGGTATGGGAAAATCATTTCGAAGGACTCGCATTTATATTATCGTTGTCCTTTAAAGAAACCTCTATGACCCCGACAGATCTGGAAGTCCCATTCCGATCGAGTACCTGCCAGCCGAAAACACCCTCAGCTCTAAGGTGCGTTTGATGATCCTCTACCAAGGCCGGCCGACAACAACAATAGCAGTGGGAGATCCATTGACATTCCGTTTGGAGGCACAAGATGGTTATAACCACGTGACGGATATCTTTGCAACGAATGTCGTAGCCAGGGATCCATATTCTGGCAGGAGCATACAGCTGATAGATCGATTTGGGTGCGTATGACTTTACATGTGGACAGGGAGTTAAATATTTAAATTTCCAGATGTCCAGTGGATCCTTACGTCTTCCCAGAGTTGGACAAACTACGAGATGGTGACACCTTGGAGGCGAGATTCAATGCTTTCAAAATACCTGAGTCGAACTTCCTGGTGTTCGAAGCAACAGTGCGCTCGTGTCGCGAGGGATGCCAGCCGGCATACTGTCCGGGACCATCTGGGCGGCAGGAGCCATCATTTGGCCGTCGAAGAAGGTCTCTGAATGCAACAGAAGGAGCTCTAATTACGGACAGTGAGACGAGCAACACCACAACGCTGAATAGCGGCGAGTTCAATCAAAGTAAGTCAAGGTAGAAATATCCTCAAATGTCCTTTTAATGGGTGCCGTTTTTTTTTTTTTTTTTTTTTTCAGCTTCAACTGAGGAAGATATTGAAACCGTTGAATCTATAGAGGCAGAGGAACCTGAACAAGTTCGCGAAATGATTGAGGTGGGTGTCCTTGACATTAAATCACAGTTCTCAGTTGAAGGTGGTAGAAACGTTTCTTGTCTATGTTGCAGGTCTTCGAAACCCGCGAAGAGATCGAAAAGGAGTCCTATCCTAGAAAGCTGGTAGCACCAATTGAGACCGTCTGTATGTCCCCATCGGAGTACCATGGATTGTTGACAGCTGTTGTACTACTCATGATCCTGCTGATGAGCATAAGTCTTGTGTCCGGATTGGCATATAGGTATAGGGCAATGTTGTTGTTATTTTGCATACCATGTCTTTCTATTGATCCTTTGCAGGCGTTACTGGAAGACAATGTCAAAGAATCGCATTGCTGATCGCAATTCACCGGTGACATCGTTTACCGCATCCTCAATGAGAACCCATGAGCGATTCAGTGAAATCGGACAGATGAATAATGGATCAGGCACCGGAGGACGTTCCCATCAATTCCGTCCAAATTTGTCGATGTTTGGTGGCGGACTGCAAAAGACTTTTGCTACCGGGTAAGGACAGAGGTGTTTTTTATTTCGACATTCATGCTGATGGAGGCTATTTTTTTACAGAAACTTGGCGAGAATGTGTCAAATTCCAGTGATGAATCCAATTCGAAACAGTTCTTCCAGTAACAATAACCAGTTTGACGATCCCAGCGAACCCATCTATACGGATCCGTCGCTCTTCGAAAGATCGAGGTTAGTAAAGCAAATAAATAAGCCCAGCTTTGAAAAGGTTTCAAGTTCAATGAATTTCCCTACATCCATTTAATGTAGTAAGGCAAGTGTTTGACTTTAGTCAACAGCGAATACCGATTACCGACTCTTCTATATTTATTGTCAATCGTCAGCAAAACATTTGGAGCGAAGCACACCAATCGAAGACGATTGACAAGTGACTACCTGAGTGATACCATGAGCGACATAAATGTCAGACTGACATTCAGTGGAGGATAAAAATGGAACGACTATGATTTTGAATTAATAACCTCTTTCGTTTGAATTTTGTGCATGCCTATAGACGCGTCAGCCTCTTTCTCTTCTGTTGCTACTTCTGTCAAATATTTATTTGACATTCATTAGTGTTATTACTTTCAGTAGGTACCAAACAGCATCGAAGGTGCAAGAAACATATTAAGCCCAGATCTAGCTACTCTTTTAACAAAACAACAATTGAAAATTGTTGAATGTTAATTAAAACACCATCAAACGAAATGCCGACAGTTTAACTTACAATTTACTTCTTCGTGCTTCTGACAAAACGTCAAAACCTGGTAGTCAACATTAGTATCATATTATGTATCGAGAGGAATGCACCTATTTGTTACTTTTCATTTTATTTTACAGCTTTTTTTTTATTTAAATATGTCCTTTCTTAGTGCACCTACATTTTATTTCGTTTCTATTCTATTCTATTTCTTCAAAGTATTGTACTTAGGTGTGTAGTTTTATCAAAGGTAAGAAATGCAAACAAACCAAAAACCGAATATAAACCCTCGTATTAATGAACAAAATAACTGATAGCACAAATAATTGTACGTTACTATTACGTAATCGATAAAGAACGTTTTCGCAACGTTTCTAATTAATGTAAACAAGCACATGTCAATTTCCGGAAATATTTAGATGCGAAACTATGTGAAATGTAGGTGGCCTTGACATACGGGAAACAATTTTATTCCATATATTCACGGTAGTAAAATAATATCTACATTTTGTTGGCTCAACATTACCTAACTAATTTTTTTTTTTTTTTTTTTGTCAATTTGTGAAAATAATGCTCAATTCACAATGTCGCGTTGACATAATTATTACAAAACTAGCTGTGCCCGCAACTTCGTACGCGTCGTGAGACGGTGTAGTTTCCAATAAAAGAGATTTGACCGTTTTCTCAACGGCATATTTGTTTAAAATCAACAATCCAGCTAAAAAAAGCGGTGAACATTGTCGACATTGAAACAATAAATCAAACAAATCTATTTACCTAAAACACCAATTTAAGAAAATTAAATTCAACAGCGTAAGTACTGAAGTTTCACTTCCTTACTGTAGGTACCACGTAGGTAATATCAAAACAACCACTTAAACAAAAGCCTTAACGGAAATTTGTATCTACACCAACAATAAATAAATCAAACAACATAAGTCACCTATATCGTCTTTACTTCATGAATTTTTCAATTCTTTACTGTAAGTATCAACGTAGGTACTATAACAACCATTAAAACAAAAACCTTGAACTCAATTTCTATATACACCACCTCCACCATACGTCCCCCACCACACCACACGTCATCGCGTCATCAGCCATCTGCGCATTTCCTCAGAAACACGTTGTGGCTGTTTTTTTTCATATGAACTTGCTTGTGCGATGTGTGCCACCAAAAACCACCCCAAAGCAGAACAACGATCAAGAACCGCGGCGGCTGATAATATTCGATTTCAGAAAATAAATTTATTTTTTTAATGTTAGATTTTAGGTTGTAGCTCAGCTTCTAGAGGACATAGAAAGCTGATTGATGGCTTGAAATATCTATAAAGGTGTTGGCTCTCCTAAGTATTTTGTTTTGTTTGCATTGATAAAGAATTATTTGAGTAATGGCGAGTTAAAGGCAGTAAAGTCAGAAAAAAAAAAACACATTTTGGTCAAAAACGCTCCAAAAAATAGGCATGGCAATGAAAGGAATAGCCTATATGTTGCACAGAATCTTAAGAAACATTTCAAAAAAAGTTTCATCGAAATCTGTGCAGTAGTTTTCACGCCATTAGGTAACAGAAAAATTGCCTACAGTTTTATTATAAGTATAGATATAACTTCTTCATGCGTAGAATCGACTTTAGATCGTAAATATCGTAAAGTTCAACGCAACGCAACGAGTAGACCTACTTTCTACTATTACGTTTGACAACTTTAGAATTTCTAATTGTTCGACTTGAGGTCAGTGTGTGCCTTTTGCACGCAAGTTTTAAGGAGCTATTAGATGTTTTTTCAATGCAAATTAATAAATTCAGTTTGTGGAAACGACTGGTACAATTTTTTTTTTTTTTTTTTTTTGTGGAGCAACTTATGATTTCTTTAGAATTTTAATCAAGGGTCTTGTTAAGGGTGTCCCATAATTCATGCAGAATGTAATTTTGATAGAAAATACAGATTTTAAATTAGAAATCTTAACTTTTTTTTATTGATTCATAGACTATACAGATTGCGGTTATATATGGAATAGCACATCGCCTAAATATCCGCACCGGATTTTCTGGCAAGTACGTTCTATTTTTTCGACATTTTCTATGACCGTTTCGCATAAATGTGACTGAATTTCATTAATACACCTAATAATTTCCTCTTTTAAAGCGTTGGTGGTCGTGGGCTTGTTTGCATAGACCTTTGACTTCAAAAAACCTAAAAGAAAAAAGCTCAAATGGCAAGATCTGGGTGGCCAATTCTGATCGCAAAAGCGGCCGATTACACGATTAGGAAATGACTCATGCAGTAATTGAATTGTTTCTCTTGCTGTATGGCATGTGGCACCGTCTTATAGAAACCACGTGTTGGGCATATCCATATCTTGTAATTTAGGCACTAAAAACTGGGTTATTGTTTCATGATAACGAACACCATTTATTGTTACTGCCTGACCAGCCGCAGTTTCGAAAAAGAATGATCCGATAATGCCTCCAGCCCGAAATCCGCACCATACCTACAGTCACGCATTGTGGATGCATTTGTTTCTCAACAATTACTCGTGAGTTTTCTGAATCCCAAATGTGACAATTTTGACGATTAACGAAGCCATTAAGACGAAAATGGCTTGTACGAAAATTGCGGACTGTAACTGACTGAATGTGTTGTTCTTTCGTAAAGCCCTCCATTTTTACGAATCCCAAACTGTCAGCTGTCACATTGTTATCTTTTTTTTCCGTTGGCATCACTGTACTATTAAATGACGCAAAAATGTACAGTCGAACGTTTAAATGAAATGAGAAAAAATCGTTACTTTAATTTCAATTAACCGGGTAACACGGGGACAAATTAAATTTTTCATGTAAGCGGGGTTTTCAATTAAACGAGTTTCAGATAAGCAGGTCCGACTGCATTACGTTTTCTGCTTTGATATAATTGGTATAAATAATTTTCTTTAATTTTGCAGAATCCTTTTTCAATTCATGCATACAAATTACAGCTACAAGAAATAAGTTAGTAGACTTGAAATTTGAATTTTACTCTGAATTTGTGTTTTTTAGCCAAACAATAAACCGAACTTTTAGGCCCGTTTGCTGATACTACTCATAGCGATTTATGTTCCACTTAAAATCTTATGTAGCAGTTTATGTATTAGAAAAAGTAGCCCATAAGGTAAGTAGAACTTAAATCGTTATGAGTAGTATCAGCAAACGGGCCTTAGTCTGTCATACTCTACCCTATCAACACGCAATCACTGCAAAGCAGCATTTCGTTTCACAAAATTCTTGCACGCGCGCTTTGGCATTTAAAATTGTAAAGTTTCGATAAAGTGTGTCGAAGCACGCCGACGCACGAACCGCCGAATTGTCAATTGGGCATAAGCAGAATAAGCGTCATTGTGTCTTTGGTAGTAGCCAGTAGGTGTTATGACGAAAGAAATTCGCACTTGTTTGCTTATTCTTCTTTTTACCCGACTGGACACAGGGAGGGTTATGTGTTTCGCGCGTATCCTATGTACGTTCGTGACGCCCTGTAGCTCAAACGGCTTGACCGATTTTGAAGATTGAGGTGTCATTAAATTGGTATTCTTTCCCGGAGTGTCATAGGCTAAACAAATAAATATAAAAATATATCAAATGTCAGTAAGATCTCTTTTACCGTCAGTTAGGTTTTCTGTTTTCTTAAATTACTACCCAACTGGTTTATCTATCATTTTTATTATTGAGAAGAGAACATGTTTACTTAGCGATAAAGTTTGCAAATGGAAAAACTTTACTTGGTTGTGATTGATAATCGATCTCTTAAAATTGATTATAGTTGCAAACGATTTCGTATGTAGGTGCAGGAAAATGACACCTATGACGTTTTGACAAAATTAAATATTTCAAAGTTGTATATTAGTAGGTACTCAAGGGCTATAGTGAACTCTTTTAATTTTAAGTCGAAACTAAGAGTCAGTAGCATAGGTATTTTGAACATTTCTAGAATCACTTTCCAACATTTCGTTTCATTTTTTTTTTTTTTTTTCTATTCTTTCAGATCCCTACGAAGTCTTTCGGTTGAAGGCGACAACAATCAAGTATAAATTCCAGAATAGAAGTTTTGTAAATAACCAAAACGACAGAGGTGCACAAATCCTCTCATACCCAGAACCAACGCTATGATTTTTCAAAATTTTCAACTTAACATTCGTAATAGATTTAGTACCAAAAATATTTTATATTTAATTTTTAAGAATAATATACTATAAGAAACAAGTTAGGTATAATTATTTTTCTATCCATGAAAGCATTGGAAGCTCATACAGTTTGCATCTGTGATTATGAAGCTGGAATTAACCAAATTAAAGCACAATGGAGATGGACTCTATTTCGGTTTACTGCAAACATCGTAAGACGTAATGTAATTTTATATTTTAGCACTAAAAATTAGACATTTCGTATATATTCTTTTAGTATGGTATTATGTTATTTAGTTTAAATGCTATTAAGTTGGTCGTCAAGCAAAGAACACCTGCAACAGTGGAGTTCTAAAAACAATGGACCTTACCAATAAATGTTTTAAAATTAAAATTGATTTCAAAATTTGTTGCTATAATGATGCATAGCGAAAGAATAGTTATTCAGCAAAAATGTTAAATTCCTCCACAGACTTTTCAAATCTACAACTAGGACGGCCAGTAGGTGTAATCCACGTATTTAGCATCCCAATTTGAATATTCTTCGTAGGTATAGCTTTTAAGATTTACCAAATATAACTATGAAAATAAATTTGCATTTATCATTTTAATGTGGTGTTTTCTTAACAATGCTAATTCGATTAAATTATCATTTCTTAATAGTTGAACATATTCATAAGTGATGTCCGAATATTGTGAATGAGCCAGCTCAATACAAAATTTGGATAGTAGCAGATGTACATCTCCATCCAGCGCATATTTAATTGCTCTTGGAGCGAATTTAAAAGCTCCTTGTCTTGCAAAATTGAGCCATATTGTTCTAGTACAATATTTCGTTTTCTGTGTTTGAATAGTGTTCCTACCTACACCAAGCAAGGTGACAAATAATAATCACATTGATGATTTAAAATAATGATGGCAACCAATTTCTGATCGCTTTTGTCGTTCCCGAGGAAAAACCCACAAACGGATGTTGCAAGAATCTGGACCTAGAGTCCCAAGCCGAGCTTTAGTGCTTATACTATAAATCTACGAATAAGTCTGTGCCCTAGACACTCTAAAACTTCTCGACCGATTTCTCTGAAAAGTAAAATGTTCATTTTGTTCCCCCTTTTAATTCGGGCATTGCGCAGACAGTAGTGTGAATTTAATCCGATAGGTGGCACTGTATTTCCGACAGTATTTAACTTTAGCTGTGGCTGGGGTGATCTCGGGAACCACTGCACGGATTTGAATGCGGTTTTCATTGTTATCATCTGCATTTCTCGAGAATGTGTAAATGTGTAATGAAATTTGCCATATTACTTATAAAAGCTCTGCACTGGGGTATTTCAAGCAGTAATTAGAGTTAGAAGGCTGAGCAGATGAGAAAGGTGGTGAGAAATAGTTTCTTCTTCTTCTTTGTCCATGCAGTTGTTAGTGAAAACATTATACGTCACTTAAAGTTCATGGTCAAGATTAGCTATCACACAGCCTGAGAAAGGTCGTACAAAGAAGTTGATTTTATTCCTATTTAAAGAAAGGTGTCTACTCGTCATTTTTGCATTCCTAGTTGCGGCTAGATTTGTCTGCATTTTATAGGTGTTACCTTACTATTCCAACATTTGTAAGCGGCAATGAAGCGTGCTTTTCCCCTACTGATATCAGTTGCATAAATATTTCTGGATTAGCCCCTATCATTTCTCTGTCCTGAAAGCCAGTACAGCCTAGTTGAACATCTATAGGTATGGATTATAGGAAAATGTTGAACCTACCAAGGAGCGTCGATAATAGGCGCGATTCTCCTAATAGTTTGGAGATGATCTTAGAAACCTTCGCTAGTGTAATAAACACGCGAGTTACTAAACAACGAAAGAGTGTCGCAACTCACAAGGGCTCATTTATTCTTTATTGAGCTTTATTTACGTTTCAAGTAGACAACATAATGTAAATAATAAAATAGGTTTTCAGTACAATTTATGTCAAGAAGAAAAGGTCTAAGACAGATGACCGCATTGTAACGCTAAACACAAACCACAGACACTGATGAGGCTCAATCCTTCCATTGCAGATTTTTAAGTACCGGCACCACCTTGATGAAGCCTTATCCAAATAAAAGAACGAACTCCCAAGGTATACCTATGCATGAGTCCAGAAAAAGTACTTCTCAATGTTTATCCAATCTACAAAAGCTAAAACCTGGTTATGTTCGAATTAGAAAGCAGTACACCGCTTTTATAGAAATATACGTGTAAAACAAATTCTAATAAAATAGATAGTGATGCGAAATCAAAGGCATATACCTATCTGATAACAAATTTCCTATTCCAGATACGAGAAATACCACCCAAAATGAAGAACTTATCTGATTTACAAGTTCGTTTTACAGTAGAGCTGCAAATCTGCTACATCTTTCTTAAAAGTTCACCGAACTGCTTCAATCGCACATATTTCCATGCAAATCTAGTCTAAGTACATCCGACTTCCTAATTTTAATCAAATTTCCATAGCTCATGGATCAACTGACAGAACAATAGCACCACAGATGACAAAATTAAGTCACGCACGTTGCAATGTTATCACAAAACATCATAAACAACCAACCGATAAATCATTATACCAAAAGAATGCAACTTCAGGTGTTTCTAAAAAAAATTGCAACGCTATTGTCTACGCATTTACGTGCGAAAACGAAAGCAAACGACAAAATTCTTTAAGAAAAACTTGCGAATTTGCACCTACAAACACATAGACATCGCAAAACGTGTGTCACATTGTAGAAAACTATTCTACTGTCAGCTAGTTGGTGTTGGTTGCACTGAACTAGTTAACAAAGAACGATTTCAAGACCAATGTCACATAGATTTTCGTAATTAAATTCCAGGTCACAGTTCGAAAAGCATTAAAATCGAATGAGAACTCAGAGAAGATAGTTCACTTTCATCATCTACTTCGGTCCAAAATAGAATACTTTTGTGAATATTAAATACAATATCGGGATATTTATGACATATATGATATATCAGAAACGCAACATGAGATACAACGATTAATGGCGTCAGTGTTTTAAGAATGTGGTTTTAGTGAAATATTTATTGCATTATTTTGTTTTTTCTTTTGTGACTGAAATAAAAAATAAGACAAACTGATAAAGTTGATTTTAAATAAGGTGCCAGTATGAGAGGACGAAAAATGTCCATTCTCACGGTTCTAGTGAGTTTGGGATGTTTACTAACGAACAATGTCATCGATGCCAGATATCTGTCGCAAACACAGATCGGAGATGTGAGTTTAAGTTTAAGTTAATATTGCATAAAGTGGTCGATCAGTGAAATTTTGTGATCAAATTTTATCATTAATATTGGCCTCAGGCTTGTTGATTTCAAAGTGGGCCTCACTCGGAAGTTGTACCGTTTGCACCCATTAGAAGACTTTTACATCAAGTCTGTTGTCTAGTGCTGGCCTGTTTCTAAAACTTTGGCTTAATTTAATCAAAAATCGTTTCTGTCAGCAAGCCTGTATATTCTTTGTACAATGCCTGCTCGCCATCAGTCATTGCTATACAACCCCATTCCAATTGAAGTATATTTCAAGTCAGCTATTCAGCGCGTTATAATTTTAGTCAAAATTAACTGCACCAACCAAATTTTTCCGGCGTTTAGTGATACGTGAGTAAAAATCTTTTAACAGTCATGACTATCTATTCAGCAAGGATTTTTTCTAACCTCAAAAGGTGTTAAGCTGGTGTTAGATCGTCTTGACGGAACAAATTTGAGTGCTGTAGCCCGACATTATCCAAATGCAATGTGTGATTATACTCACCCCTATCATCAATAATATTTCTGCGGAATACTTTTTATTCAGCAATCTGATTTGCGTTTATATTTCCAAACGCGATTTATTCACAATATCTCTGACTGAAAGCTCTTTTGACTTCGAGATTTTGTTTTAGCAATAATTCAACTATACACGGGGTCAATTCTGGTTCTGTGAGAAAGTTAAACGAAAATGTTTTCACCCTTTCACCGCAATTTCGATTCTCGTTCTATGAAAAGGTGAAACCAAACGTCAACATTTTTCATATGAATAATTTATTTTCACGGCTCCATTTGCAAGTGAATGTTTTTAGTGAGAGTTTGAAAATTTACAACCCTCTTTCATACAACACAGGGTGTGGTATTGAATTCACCACGATATTTTTACTTATTGAACCAGAATCGCATTTTAGTACAAAGTGAATCGAAAACATGAAAGCAATACGAAAACGATTTATTCGATTCACTGTTTCACAGAACCAGAATTGACCCCCAGCACATTCGCCTTTATTCACAATTCAGTGGCTGTTTCAGTTTTTTATTTAAAAACAACCAAAACTACTTCGAACCAAGATCAGCTATTCAGCAGGACCTTTGAGAGCTGACAATTACGAAATCCATTCACATTCAGTTATTCATAATCGAAACGATATTCAGCTTATGAAATAACCAATTTGGTTGCAGTTAATCTATTCAGTGGAAAACACGAATCATTCATGTTAATACCCATACGCCCAAAACTTGATAGATATAAATGCCAGAAACATACATATTAATCATCGCTGGGTGGTGTATGCTTTTGAATGCACTGCAAACGCCATACACAGCTGATAACAACACAATAATCCTAACAAGGTCACGTACCGAGTTAACAAAAAATCTATCAAACGAGCTATAATTGTGTTTAAAGCATAACGTGCAGTCAAATTGTAAACAATTGCGCATGTTATCGCAACTTTTTTTGCCGTTTCTCTTTCGTTGTCGCTTTGGCTTCGATTGCATTGTTGTAAGCCAATTCCATATTACCTTGACTTTGGCGGAAAAAATTAAAAAAAAATGAACCGACAACGTGCTGCATTTTTATGACAACAAATTGATTGTTAATGTTATTTTTTATTACAGCAATCTTCTGCTCCACCTGGAATGTTTTATGATGCACGAAATGGGGTGTATCGAAGTTTTCCCGGTGGCGGTAAACCACTTCTCTGTGACTATGTGAGTTGTAACTAAATTATTGTGAGAACACAGTTTTGTATGAACAATTTCTATTTTAGGACAAACGCTGTGCCGATGGCTATATTGGACCGAAGGCTCACCCTGAGCAGAAGGAATACTATTACGTCTGTAAGAGGGATGCTGTGATTTTCGGAAAATGCCCAAGTTTATACGTAAGCTCATCTATGCGACACAATGAAGAAAAGGTCTGAGCAGATATTTTTTCCTTAGGTTTTCGATGAATCTCGCAAGAAATGTATCAAGCAAAAGTTTGTGACATTCCCTCCAACCGACATTGTTCCAGCCTGTAAAGAACAAGGTATGTCACAGCTGACAGGTGACTGTGTACAACTATTTTGTGATGTTTTTATTTTGCAGGGCGCTTCCCAGTTCCATCGAATTGCTCGCTGTTTTATCTGTGTGACTTTGATGGACTCGGCTTCAGGAAGCAAGTTTTCTGTTGTCCTGGCTCGTCGACCTTCTCTCCAATGACAAGAAGGTGTTCATATAGCAGCAAATGCATACCAACGCAGGTAAATGTTCAAAACAGGTCATCTTGATTCGCCCTCTCCATTATGTGAACAATTATTTTGTAGATCTCTGACCAGAGCTATATGTCACCGGATTGTGAAGACAAGTTTCCACCATGCTCTCAGCCGGGAACATTCAGATCGCCCTTCGACTGTGCGTTGTATTATACATGTAGTTCCAAGATTGATGGCGCTTTCCTTCAGACTCGATTTAAGTATGAGCATTGTATGCATGCCCTAGAACTATTATTCTATACGAAAATTAATTGTGTAGGTGTCCAGAGAATACGTGCTATGATAACTTAAAAGAACAATGCCTCCCGACCTCAGAAGTGCGATGCGATTACCTTACAGCATCTGAGTTTTTGGCTCAATCTGAAGAAGCTCCTGAAGATGACTCGGATTCATTCGAATCATCCGACCAGGTGGAAAGTGATGAAGAAGATATTCCTGTTCCTGAACCACCACCAGATATAGGTAAGATTTGAAGTAATTCTGTTTTAAGATCCCAGATATAGGGAATTGGTTCGTTCGACTATGGTTCGTTCTTTACTTCATTCGATGTTCATGTATTGCTTGTTTGCTAAAATTATACATAGATGGGCATAGAAGAGAAGTAAGAGCGGCCCATAAGCATAATTCTCAAACCAATGGACGTGGGCGTAGGCAGAATGGCTCTTATGCGAAGAAAGGTAAGGTTCGCAAATAGATATGTACACTTGGCATACATACAGAAGCAGACGTTGATTTACAAAAACATACTTGAAATCTTCAAAACAAAAGCCACAAAAAACCATAAATAATTCCTCCACTAAAAACGACATTAACGCCACAAATATCACTAACACCAGTAACAGCATTGGTATGATAAAACTTAAAAGAGTATTAAACATATTTTTTTGGTTTTTTTTTTTTTTCTCATAGCAAACCCACCACCACCACCACCACCACTAACTGTACCTCCAACACCACCTTCAACAACGCCATGCTCTTCACCACCACCACCCCCGTCGCCACCACCACCACCGCCAACTATGCCTCCAACGCCACCACCACCACCTTCAACTATGCCTCCAACGCCACCACCACCACCGCCAACTATGCCTCCAACACCTCCACCACCACCTCCAACTATGCCTCCAACGCCATCACCGCCACCTCCAACGCCACCACCACCACCTCCAACAATGCCTCCAACGCCACCACCACCACCTCCAACAATGCCTCCAACGCCACCACCACCACCTCCAACAATGCCTCCAACGCCACCACCGCCACCTCCAACGCCACCACCACCACCACCACCACCTCCAACTATGCCTCCAACGCCACCACCGCCACCTCCAACGCCACCACCACCACCACCACCACCTCCAACAATACCTCCAACGCCACCACCACCACCTCCAACAATGCCTCCAACGCCACCACCACCACCTCCAACAATGCCTCCAACGCCACCACCACCACCTCCAACTATGCCTCCAACGCCACCACCACCACCTCCAACTATGCCTCCAACGCCACCACCACCACCTCCAACTATGCCTCCAACGCCACCACCACCACCACCAACAATGCCTCCAACGCCACCACCACCACCACCGACTCCAACAATGCCTCCAACGCCACCACCACCACCTCCAACTATGCCTCCAACGCCACCACCACCACCTCCAACTATGCCTCCAACGCCACCACCACCACCACCAACAATGCCTCCAACGCCACCACCGCCACCTCCAACGCCACCACCACCACCACCAACAATGCCTCCAACGCCACCACCGCCACCTCCAACGCCACCACCACCACCACCACCACCAACAATGCCTCCAACGCCACCACCGCCACCTCCAACGCCACCACCACCACCACCACCTCCAACAATGCCTCCAACGCCACCACCGCCACCTCCAACGCCACCACCACCTCCAACAATGCCTCCAACGCCACCACCACCACCACCAACAATGCCTCCAACGCCACCACCGCCACCTCCAACGCCACCACCACCACCACCAACAATGCCTCCAACGCCACCACCGCCACCTCCAACGCCACCACCACCACCTCCAACTATGCCTCCAACACCTCCACCACCACCTCCAACTATGCCTCCAACGCCACCACCGCCACCTCCAACGCCACCACCACCACCTCCGACAATGCCTCCAACGCCACCACCACCACCACCAACTATGCCTCCAACGCAACCACCACCACCTCCAACTATGCCTCCAACGCCACCACCACCACCTCCAACAATGCCTCCAACGCCACCACCACCACCTCCAACTATGCCTCCAACGCCACCACCACCACCTCCAACAATGCCTCCAACGCCACCACCACCACCTCCAACTATGCCTCCAACGCCACCACCACCACCTCCAACTATGCCTCCAACGCCACCACCACCACCACCAACAATGCCTCCAACGCCACCACCGCCACCTCCAACGCCACCACCACCACCACCGACTCCAACAATGCCTCCAACGCCACCACCACCACCTCCAACTATGCCTCCAACGCCACCACCACCACCTCCAACTATGCCTCCAACGCCACCACCACCACCTCCAACAATGCCTCCAACGCCACCACCACCACCTCCAACTATGCCTCCAACGCCACCACCACCACCTCCAACTATGCCTCCAACGCCACCACCACCACCTCCAACAATGCCTCCAACGCCACCACCACCACCTCCAACTATGCCTCCAACGCCACCACCACCACCTCCAACTATGCCTCCAACGCCACCACCACCACCACCAACAATGCCTCCAACGGCACCACCGCCACCTCCAACGCCACCACCACCACCTCCAACTATGCCTCCAACGCCACCACCGCCACCTCCAACGCCACCACCACCACCTCCAACTATGCCTCCAACGCCACCACCGCCACCTCCAACGCCACCACCACCACCTGCAACTATGCCTCCAACACCTCCACCACCACCTCCAACTATGCCTCCAACGCCACCACCGCCACCTCCAACGCCACCACCACCACCTCCAACAATGCCTCCAACGCCACCACCACCACCACCAACTATGCCTCCAACGCCACCACCACCTCCTCCAACTATGCCTCCAACGCCACCACCACCACCTCCAACAATGCCTCCAACGCCACCACCCCCACCTCCAACTATGCCTCCAACGCCACCACCACCACCTCCAACAATGCCTCCAACGCCACCACCACCACCTCCAACTATGCCTCCAACGCCACCACCACCACCTCCAACTATGCCTCCAACGCCAACAACACCACCTCCAACTATGCCTCCAACGCCACCACCACCACCTCCAACTATGCCTCCAACTCCACCACCACCACCTCCAACTATGCCTCCAACGCCACCACCACCACCTCCAACAATGCCTCCAACGCCACCACCACCACCTCCAACTATGCCTCCAACGCCACCACCACCACCGCCAACTGAACCTCCTCCACCACCAACTGCACCTCCAACGCCGCCACCACCACCTCCAACTATGCCACCGCCACCCCCACCACCGCCAACTCAGCCACCGACACCACCACCAGCAACTATGCCTCCCCCACCTCCTCCGCCACCATTACCATTGACAACGGCTTTGCCTCCACCACCAATGTCAACACTACCACCAATGTCTGAGGAATCAGAGGAGTCGTGTGAGGACTATTATGACTTTCCATTAACACCCCCGCCACCACCTCCACCACCAACTCCAACTATGCCTCCAACGCCACAACCGCCACCACCACCACCTTCAACAATGCCTCCAACGCCACCTCCTCCACCACCATCTGTACCCCCAACACCTCCATCACCACCCCCAACAATGCCTCCAACGCCACCACCACCACCTCCAACTATGCCTCCAACGCAACCACCACCACCTCCAACTATGCCTCCAACGCCACCACCACCACCTCCAACTATGCCTCCAACGCCACCACCTCCAACAATGCCTCCAACGCCACCACCACCACCTCCAACAATGCCTCCAACGCCACCACCACCACCTCCAACAATGCCTCCAACGCCACCACCACCACCTCCAACTATGCCTCCAACGCCACCACCACCACCTCCAACAATGCCTCCAAGGCCACCACCACCACCTCCAACTATGCCGCCAACGCCACCACCACCACCTCCAACAATGCCTCCAACGCCACCACCACCACCTCCAACAATGCCTCCAACGCCACCACCACCACCTCCAACAATGCCTCCAACGCCACCACCACCACCTCCAACTATGCCTCCAACGCCACCACCACCACCTCCAACAATGCCTCCAACGCCACCACCACCACCTCCAACTATGCCTCCAACGCCACCACCACCACCTCCAACTATGCCTCCAACGCCACCACCACCACCTCCAACTATGCCTCCAACGCCACCACCACCACCTCCAACAATGCCTCCAACGCCACCACCACCACCTCCAACTATGCCTCCAACGCCACCACCACCACCTCCAACTATGCCTCCAACGCCACCACCACCACCTCCAACAATGCCTCCAACGCCACCACCACCACCTCCAACTATGCCTCCAACGCCACCACCACCACCTCCAACAATGCCTCCAACGCCACCACCACCACCTCCAACTATGCCTCCAACGCCACCACCACCACCTCCAACTATGCCTCCAACGCCACCACCACCACCTCCAACAATGCCTCCAACTCCACCACCACCACCTCCAACTATGCCTCCAATGCCACCACCACCACCTCCACCACCACCACCTCCACCACCACCTCCACCACCACCTCCACCACCACCTCCACCACCACCTCCAACTATGCCTCCAACGCCACCACCACCACCTCCACCACCACCTCCACCACCACCTCCAACTATGCCTCCAACGCCACCACCACCACCTCCAACTATGCCTCCAACGCCACCACCACCACCTCCAACTATGCCTCCAACGCCACCACCACCACCTCCAACTATGCCTCCAACGCCACCACCACCACCTCCACCACCACCACCTCCACCACCACCTCCACCACCACCTCCAACTATGCCTCCAACGCCACCACCACCACCTCCAACTATGCCTCCAACGCCACCACCACCACCTCCAACTATGCCTCCAACGCCACCACCACCACCTCCAACTATGCCTCCAACGCCACCGCCACCACCTCCAACTATGCCTCCAACGCCACCACCGCCACCTCCAACAATGCCTCCAACGCCGCCACCACCACCCCCAACGCCACCACCACCACCTCCAACAATGCCTCCAACGCCACCACCACCACCTCCAACTATGCCTCCAACGCCACCACCACCACCTCCAACTATGCCTCCAACGCCACCACCACCACCTCCAACTATGCCTCCAACGCCACCACCACCACCTCCAACTATGCCTCCAACGCCTCCACCACCACCTCCAACTATGCCTCCAACGCCTCCACCACCACCTCCAACTATGCCTCCAACGCCACCACCACCACCTCCAACTATGCCTCCAACGCCACCACCACCACCTCCAACTATGCCTCCAACGCCACCACCACCACCTCCAACTATGCCTCCAACGCCACCACCACCACCTCCAACAATGCCTCCAACGCCACCACCACCACCTCCAACTATGCCTCCAACGCCACCACCACCTCCAACAATGCCTCCAACGCCACCACCACCACCTCCAACTATGCCTCCAACGCCACCACCACCACCTCCAACTATGCCTCCAACGCCACCACCACCTCCAACAATGCCTCCAACGCCACCACCACCACCTCCAACTATGCCTCCAACGCCACCACCACCACCTCCAACTATGCCTCCAACGCCACCACCACCTCCAACAATGCCTCCAACGCCACCACCACCACCTCCAACTATGCCTCCAACGCCACCACCACCACCTCCAACTATGCCTCCAACGCCACCACCACCACCTCCAACTATGCCTCCAACGCCACCACCACCACCTCCAACAATGCCTCCAACGCCACCACCACCACCTCCAACTATGCCTCCAACGCCACCACCACCTCCAACAATGCCTCCAACGCCACCACCACCACCTCCAACTATGCCTCCAACGCCACCACCACCACCTCCAACTATGCCTCCAACGCCACCACCACCTCCAACAATGCCTCCAACGCCACCACCACCACCTCCAACTATGCCTCCAACGCCACCACCACCACCTCCAACTATGCCTCCAACGCCACCACCACCTCCAACAATGCCTCCAACGCCACCACCACCACCTCCAACTATGCCTCCAACGCCACCACCACCACCTCCAACTATGCCTCCAACGCCACCTCTTCCACCGCCAACTATGCCTCCAACGCCTCCAACGCCACCACCACCACCTCCAACTATGCCTCCAACGCCACCACCACCACCTCCAACTATGCCTCCAACGCCACCTCTTCCACCGCCAACTATGCCTCCAACGCCACCACCACCACCTCCAACTATGCCTCCAACGCCACCTCCTCCACCACCAACTGTACCTCCAACACCTCCACCACCACCTCCAACTATGCCTCCAACGCCACCACCACCACCTCCAACTATGCCTCCTCCGCCACCACCTCCTCCACCACCACCACCTGAAACAACATGCGGCAACTCCATCATACCAAAGTTGAAAATAACCGCCATGGAACCATTTGACCTTGTTGTTCGCTTTTGTCCTCCGAAATGCGGCGAGGACCACATACACAATTTCCCAAGTAGTAAGTTGCTATAGGTATTCCTTTTATCACTCGATCTAACCCCTTTTTTTCAGGTAACAAAGGCATCATGATTGACTGGATTAAGCCTAGCAGTTCAATGACAAAACTCACCCTTAACACGTAAACCAGAACTACTCTTGTGTGCATGGATGAGTTATATGATATTAACGAATTTGTGTAGGGAGACCACTGGCTGCGAATAAGGTGCATCATTAACGCCTGAGCGTAGCCTACAGAACCGTGATACTAATTTTTATACTTTACTGTTTTCTTACTTTAGTTTAGGTTAAGAAATTTATAAATTTATGTACGTTTTCTTTAGTTTCCGTTAGAGGCGGACTAAAGCAGAACTATCAGCACTATTTTCAAGTTAATCTTAAGTACAACATGCCCAGCATACCCTGTAGACTGACTAATAATGAAACCCCCTGAACTGCTTTAACCTTAAAAAAATCTACATTCTTCATCACTGCATATAGAATCGGCAATTCTTACGCTTACATTATTTATAATTTAATCCCATTTTCATCACAAAACTCAGTTTTTCATATCAAGATTTTCAAAGCCGGTAACCTTATATCATGTTGTAGAATGTAGATTTTTCAATGCGCAATGTTTCCCATTGCCTTCATATCCACTTCAATGTTTTTAACAATTTATTTACATTTGATTGATATTAAGTATTCAACGATTTTTTTAATAACTGCAATAATTTATGCAATTAAATTAAGTTGCCCTTTTTATCCTTGCCATAATTTTTAAAACTAAATATTGTACTTAGAATTAGCAATAAAAATAAAACAAATATTATATTGCAACAAATCTGTCTACATCTTTAAGCGTTGTACGTACCTACGAACATATATAACATTGGAATATGATGGATAGCAAAGCGTCTTATGTGGTCTTCGAATAGGCGCTCTCAGAGCAGTTTTTATGTTCGTTTGATAAAAAAAAAAAACAATCTTTTTCAGATTTCAGAGCACTTTTGCGAATCTAGATATTTTCTCAGATTTACCAACACAAGTGTGTTTGAGTTTGACAACTGGTGGAGAGCGTTTAGGTTTTCGTGAATTTGTTCTACAGCAAAGAAAGGCATTGCATCGGGTGAATGTGTTTTAGTAAATTGGTTATGTATAAATATTTAAAAATCAATCGAGGCTCAAATATCGAATGTTTTAATTTAAAATTTAACCAGTGAATGGAAAACGCTCTGAAAAGTGTCGAAGGCTACACATATTCGAATCGCACGAATATTATCACCAAAAAGATCAAGTGACGTTTTTATGTTCGATTAGCCACCCGAAATCTGAAATCTCAGAGCGAATCTGAAGAAGCCCAAACGAATACCACCACATACCATTGCGAGTTGGGGGTCTCAGTATTGTCTTTGATAGATACTATATTATTCCTTTTAATGTTTGCCAAACAATTAAAAGGAATATACCTAAAATGCATAAAAATTCTAAAAAAAAATGTTAGAGCACAAATGAATTTTAAGAAAGTACAAATAACTCTGCAATTATATTTATTTTTTAACCCCCGTATTAATAAACACTGTGTAAAAGTTATCAACTTGTTACTCAGCAGTTATGTCCAATTTGTGTATGCTATCTGACGTTTGCTAGCTAACTTGTGCACATTTTCTTAATAATAAGGAGGTAAGTAAAATTCACATCTGTTACTGTTGAATAGATGTTTCTCTCAGTTATTAGTAATTATTATTTTGTACTTTATGTAATACGCTTTTATTGAAGTACCTAATATAAATAATCCGATTAAAGATATATGTTTGTTTCTCTTATTATTTTAGAAGATGCGTTCATTTACCCTCTTTTTCTATTTGATATATATATCATATTTATCGTTAGTTTATCAAATTCGTTTTTCTAAAATAAGAATTTATAAATTTTTCCGTACGAAAAACGTTTTCCGATCACAGAAAAATTAATAAATTCTTTTTCTAGAAAATTGAAAGATAATTTGCTTATTTTTTTAATAAACTAACTTTATAATTCATAAGCAACATTTTAAGATCAACATTGAGGTCAACCATTAAGTTAAAGTGGTCAAAAAAAGCAAAAGAAAATTTGTATCTCACAAAATCAAGGCACTGAAAAAGATTTTTTTTTTTTGTTCCCAACGAAAGTAAAATGTGCTCTGAGAGCAAAATATGCTCGAGAGCGTCCAATCGAATACCAATACCAACCACATAGGTAATAAACATAACTTTCCGAATGGGAAGCAATCGATCTTAAAACAAACACACCTTTCGGGCTGTCAGTTCTCATCTCAAAAAAAAAAAAAAAATAATAACCAAACAGTGTCTAGGAAATAAATTGTTTTATTAAATTATTATTACAGGAAATGGAACAAAAAATTAAAGTGTACCTATATCATTTCGCATGTGAGACCATTGTACTTACTTAATAAAATGTTTCAGTTTAGTCAGCGGTGATGTACACGGTCACTTCAAGCAATTATTTAATCGTGTCGAATCGATTAACAAAAAAGCGGGACCCTTTGAAATTTTACTCTGCGTTGGGGAATTCTTTGGAGCAAATAACGACGAACTTATTGCCTTCAAAAATGGATATAGAAACAGTAAATTGCTGATGAATATACGGATTTAATGCCATTAATAAATGGGTGTATTCCACAGTACCTGTGCCTACATATATTCTCGGTCCCAACACCAAGGAGACGGCGAATTACTATGAAAATCTCGACGATGGAGAAATTTGCCCAAATTTAACGTATTTGGGCAAACGTGGTCTGTACACACTGTCGTCGGGAGTGAAAATTGTTTACCTTAGCGGTGTGGAGGGTTCCGGAGCCAACACATTCAACAAGGACGACATTGTGACTCTTCGTAACTCGTGTCTGGTGAATAAAAACTCTGCAAGTGATTATAAGGGTGTCGATGTACTCATCACTTCACAATGGCCTCGTGGAATTGATGGACAAGAGGTTCGCATGTAGTTTTCTTGAAAGTCAGTGCTGTAGCGTGCTTTTTTGCAGAAAAACACTTCAAATCTAATTTCGTACCTGTCGAGAGAGATCAAGCCGCGTTATCATTTCTGCGCTATGAATGGAGTACACATAGAACCGCCTCCTTACAGGTTAACAGTTGCTCCTCTGACTTACATAAAAAAACAAACTCAAAGTAATTTTTCATTTTAGAATGGCCGCAGATAGTACAACTCAACTAGAGCTCTGTACACGATTCATCGCCCTCGCTGATGTAGGCAATTCAACCAAGCAGAAGTACATCTACGCGCTTAGCCTGTCGCCCGTCGAAAAAATGCGTGTTCTTGATTTGTTACAGAAAACTACAAACGAAACAGCGTGTCCATTTGATGGCATGGACTTTACCAACTTCAAGCCCAAGCAACTAGCTGTGAGTTAAGTTCTTTTTGCAGTCCTTTTAGCACAATGTCGCACATTTCTTTGCAGGACGATGGAAAGCAGTACTTTTATGATCTAAATTCGAGTTCGAATGACAATCGTAAAAGAAGTGGGCGCCGAGGATTCGGATACGATGGTCAAGAGAAACGACAGCGGCCAACATTCGATCAAGAAAAGTGCTGGTTTTGCCTCTCATCGGCCGAAGTTGATAAACATCTTGTCATAACAATAGGAGAAAACTTTTACCTCGCTTTAGCCAAAGGTCCAATCAACGAGTATCACATTCTTATACTCTCTGTCACGCATATACAATCCTCGGCTCTGATCTCAAATGAAGACTGGAAAGAGCTGAAAAAGTTCAAGGAATCAATAAGAGCGTTCTTTAAAGAGCAAGGACAGGCGGTATGCTTCACCGAAAGGAACTACAAATCGTCACATTTGCAAATCAATGCGTTGGGCCTGAATGAGGGCTACGCGTGGAAAATCAAACACGGTTTTGAGGTCAGCTCATTGATTACTCTCTAGAGGGCAGCGAATAAAAGTGTGTTTATTTGAATTGTAGGACAAAGCCGAAGAGTATAACATTACACTGGAGACGCTGCCAGAACTCGATCAACCATCAATGCTTCCGCAGCAGGGACCTTTCTTTGTTGCTGAACTGCCAGACAGGACAACGCTCTTGACGAGGCAAATGAAACAGTTTCCACTGCACTTTGCGAGGTAAGCTATCATGCAGGTGCCGTCTTCCGGCTGCCTGTTGACTTTTCCCATTTCTAAATCGATCGGTGTAGTGCCGATTCAGATACCCACCTAAAGTCAGCCTCCGTTCATTTGTTCAATCACCTGAAGTTAGAGAGCAGAAGCTGCTTGCCATAAAACGACAAAAACGGCCTCATTGAAGTATTATGGTGTTTTCGCCATCAAGCCACAAACAAACGTCCAATTTAAATAAATTTATTAACTAAACTTCAACTCTCTCCCGTTTTTATAGGGAGGTCTTCTGCTCCGAAAATCTACTGAATTGCGATGAGAAAACCGACTGGAAGGACTGCAGCCTAACCAAGGACGAAGAAATCGAGCTCGTCAAACAATTTCGGGAGAAATACAAGAAGTTCGACTTCACTCAATAAGTCGCTCAACTTCGCCCTCCAAAATGCAATAAAAAAAAAAGTCAGACACATGAGTTCATATTTTTCTTTAAACATTTTACAATGAGAATATTTTTAATTAAATTTTATAAATTTAAACAAACAAAAGTACACACCAAGAAACGTATGTATAATGCTCTATATATAGTATATTATGTACGTAAATATAAAAAAGAAGGAAAAATTATTTCGACACCTGTAACTTATCTAATTCCGTTCTTCCCTTACTTCGATCACAATTCAATTTCGTTTGTTGGTTTGTTCTCTAATACCTAAAATCCTTCACAAAGAACAAAACAAATATATAGCGTATGTGTGTGTCCTTAAGCATAGACACCTTTTTCTGATCATCTTCTTTCATTCAATATTTCTCGACTGATTAACGAGAATACACAAACAAGCCTACTTCTAGGATAAAAATGGGTGAACAGGGTTAATGTATGGCTAATGTTAGTTATGATGAGCGTGATGGGGTGCTGAACTCTTCGCCTCGGAGCTGCCTGATTGTTGTTTGTTTGAAGAGTTCAGCCCTTCAGTCTGGGGTAGTGTGTGTGTGCTTAGGAATCCCTGTGATAAATCTTGTTGAGAACCTGCAAGAACAGCTCGTGCGGAACACCGCGTGATGTCTGCTGAATGTGCGTTTTGATCATGTTGTAGGATTCCTCTTCGTAGATGGCATAAGTGTTGGGCAGACCCAGCTCCTTGTACAGTTGCTTGACTCGGGCGACCTTCACGGGATCTGTAATGGGGACACACCGGTTTATGACTATTCGATGATAGTTTTATCTAAGACTCACCATTCTGTCCATAGCACTCGGCCATGATTTTCTTCTGAGCGTCGTTGGCACGCTGCATGCAGACCACAGCCAGCCAGGAGCATTTGTTGTCCTGAATGTCGGTGCCGGTTTTGCCAGTAACATCGGGATTGCCAAAGCAGTCAAGGAAATCATCTTGCACCTGATAGAAGTGGCCCATTTCGAGCAAAATTGTTTTGGCCTGTCGGAAGGCTTCGGCATCTTTGAAACTGCAATCAAGAAACCCATGAAGTGGACACATATTTTGCGTTTGTTTTTCATCAACTCACCCAGCCATGTGCATTGCCAAAGCGAATGGCAAATAGAACGAGTAGTAGGCAGTCTTGTTTGCCACAATCGACTTGTACTTATCCATTGTGAAGCTGGCAATGTCTTTGTTGGCAGTGAGCAGATCTAACGATTGTCCGCAGGTGGTGATAAAGATCACTTCATGAAAGAGATCGAGCAGATCAGCGTAGAAATCTGTGTGGCGGAAATGCTTCTTCAAAACTGTGAAAATTGCATTCTCAATCATGATTGCATCATTGATAGCAGTCATGCCGACATCGTCGAGCTTATGCCAGCAAAGTTGACCGCGACGAGTCGAACTATTGTCCATAATATCATCGGTCATTATAAACATGCTTTGCAGCTGTGGGAAGTAGAAACTATTGAATATCGTCCAAGCTGTATATGGACGACAATGATTTCTTACCATTTCAACACACCATCCCAGATATTGAGCCATTTTAATATTCTCTGGGGTGAGGTGTTCCTCGCGAACGAGCTTTTTAAATGTAAGCACGGTGAGGAGACCACGATTTTTCTTTCCACGTGGTACATTGTACTGCAGTGCCTGGTGAGGGGAAATAACAAATATTACAAACAAATTGTTATGTTGGAATGTTTTGATGGTATTTACCTTGGCGAACCACTTGGCAGCTTGCTTGGCATTGTAGTCGTTGGCTTTTTCGGTTAATTCTCGTACGAGGTCTGCAAAAGGGAAGATCAGTTGATAAAAAAAAACGTTCAAACAAGTGTTCCTAAAGCTATGTAACATAAATGTTTCGATTATCGGCAGTTTTTGCAATTGAAATCTGATCTGTTTAGAAAAACCGCATTTTGGGGGACCACAATGTAGGGCGCACGCCACAGCAGTAGCCGTTGGTAACAGTAACAAAAGTTGCCTCGCTGTCGTTCAAAAATTTGCAGATGCAAACCATGAAATGTGATGTGATGTAGATGTAGGTATGTAGTCCTGCCATGATATTTCCACATTGACTGCGACTCCAAGATGGTGCAGTTGTCCATTACCTTTTTTTTTCTTAAAAATAGCATTGTAGTAGTACGTACTAGTACATACAATGGTTGTACAACGACCTGTTCTGTTCTTTTACTTTTACTTTTAAATCTTGCGAATTTTTTCACTAACTCGAAAAATTCGTTAAATAGAGCGTCATCGAGAGAGCAAGATATTACTCCTCCACTAAGAATCTTACGAATTTTAACTCAACAAATTACTCGGAGTAACAGGCTTGCCAGATTTTTAGAAGCCTATATCGCAATTTTTAGTTATTTTTTTCGCAAAAAACCGCAATATTACAAAAAAATTATCACAAAAAAACGCAAAATGCTTAAACATATAAAATAACATATCAAAATTGATTTTCACTTGACTTTTAACATTTTTGGTTAGGTAACAGAAAACATTCGGGTCTATCACAGAATCCGTCGTATTCGGAATTTTGCTATGAACCCCGAAAGAACTGTTACAGAATCCGTCGTAGGATAATTTTGAAATTCGTAGAAAGTGGTATCACTGAACATACCACGTTCTACGAATTTCGAAAACAAAAAATGTACCCTACGACGGATTCTGTGATAGACGTGAATAATAAATAAAAATTAACAAATTAATATTTGCAGCAAGATCAAGTTATGTCAGTTATTTTAAAAGCTGTCGATGTATGATGTTCACGTCTTCTTCATCTTCAATGGAATATTGTTCATACATATTCAAGTTGAAGGCTTAAAGCATTTCTGTGGTTGGTTCAATACATTTTTTGCAGCAAATGTTTTTTTTACATTTGAATGAATTCTAATGCGCATCAAAGGATCAACAAATTGTACTTTGATCTTTTATTTTAATTGCGTTCATGTATGGGAATGCTCTTTCCACTACGGCATTACTTGCTGGCAAAAAAAGAGCACTCAAAGCAAACTGACTTAGCTCTAAAAATGTAAGGTAACCATTGGCATTTTTTATTTTTTGAAACGTGAAATCAAAACTGTACTACATCTTCGTTTGGTCTTGGTTCGGGATGAAATTCTTCAACCCAGGAATATCATACATTTGTTTCATTGTATTGTTACATTCAGGCTGGGATTCGAAAAGATAAAACACTATTCTGTTCAACTTTTCTAATAAAATCACTGTATTCACAATTTCTACTTAATCACGTATTAAGTACCAAAACAATATCACTTAAATCAATTATTAAACGTTTCAACCCAATCGCTTTATTCACTTTATTACTTTACACTTATTTATCTCTCAACCGATTACTCTTTCGAACTTATCAATCGCGGCCTAAAAATCAACTGTCTTCTCTGTTGTCAACGCGCCCCTTTTATATCCGCGCTGCCACCTATCGGCGAATATTCTAGAAGTAGATAGATTCCAGATGTATATTCCAACTCATATCTAGATTGTACTAGAATAACTTGACTTGGGAGATTCCAGTCTCCAATTGGAAGTGGAACATGGAGTGTTACCAGGTGCCCGATTCACCACAATTCCTAAGTGTCTGATTCACTAAGTGCCTGATTTACCACAGTATTTCTAAATTTTCAAAGGATTCACATCGAGGTAGCAGAACGAGTGGTAGCATTTTGAAGTCTGGGTGAAGCTGACTTAAACATAACCTTAGTATCCAAACAAAGTATCCAATTTTCGTGAAATAGCACAGGATAGTAGCACTCTGATGAATTGGATATGTCTTTATTTATTTCTACTACACAATATGTTCAGCGTTGATACTTTCCTCTCTCGGCAATTTCTTTCGCGCAAATCGCATTCGCATATCTTACAAAATGTCTTCAATACATTCTTTGACTTTTACAACCATCCTTTAAGACCCGTTTGCTGATACTACTCATAGCCATTTAAGTTCCACTTAAAATCTTATATGACGGTCTATGACATAGAAAAAGTAGCCCATAAGGTATTTAAGTAGAACTCAAATCGCTATGAGTAGTTTCAGCAAACGGGCCTAAATAACAATCATAAATATTACTTAACAAAGTCTAAAATAAACTTAATTTAAAGGTAAAGTCAACAAAGAAGAAATATGAAAATGAGTGCGTTTAGCACATAATTTTGATAAAGCAATAATGGTTGTATTTAATGTTTTCAAATTAGAAGATTTTTATTGAATTAGAATTTTCTTTTGTTGTAATAATTAATGAAACAAAATATCACAAAGATCGCAAAAAATAAGAGATATCGCAAATACGGATTTTACACCGCAAAATAGAAAAACAATGGTGCGACTGTATCCAACAGTCCCGAAATATGTGTATGTGTAAACACCGTGCGTGCGGTATGTGTGTGGCTTGATACACGTCAATGAGAAAAGAGGGAATTGTAATAACCCTATTCTTGATATTTATGAAATAACAATAATTTATTCGTTCTGTGCTAGTTTCGGTAGAATATATACAATCGGATTGTGGTAGCTGAAGTAAGATATGTTATTCGAGACTGTAATATATCTAGATTACGCTGGAAGACAGCATCGATGGTTGTTCCATATTGTGTTGCTGAAATTTTCCGGTTGGAGTTCATTTGAAGATTAAATTTATCTTGCATAAAATCAATAAATGGTTGAGCTTCTGGAGTTGCACAATTGATATTGAAGTCTCCGCTTATGATCATTGGTAAAAGATGATAATCTCCCTACAGAATTCTTGAAATTTCTTCTGAGTACGGTGCAAGGACGAAATGGAGTAATTTTATTTCACATCAACAAAAAGCTGAAATTAATATGCCCCAGCTCATAAATGTATGCAATGATAAAAACGTATGCAATGATAAAACACAGTGACGCATTTCCGTCCCCGCAAGTTAAATGTGTGGAATTACTCCACCAGATTCCAACAACGCGCGCTTAGATGTTTACACATCAAAAAATATCGCGCGTTTTGCGATATATGCATATATCGCACAATCTGGCAATTATCCTTACATCTTATCCTTACAATTAACAGCTGATTTGAAATTTGCTATCCCATTTGGCATATGCGGGCATTTGTTTTGATTTCTAATGAAATCAACAGGTGGCAAAATAAAACCGAATGTTCTCCACAAGTAACAGTTTTTCGAAAGCGACGACATAATTCTCCTTCGCTGTGGGAAGAATTGAATTGAATTGAAAAATCCATGTAATTCTTAATGCACTGTCGCTTTTTCCTCTTCTCGAATGCTTGTAGTTCAATCAGCTTAATCCCAAATCACTTTCATCGGTAGATGAATCAATAAATATTGTTAATAAGTTAAAATTAGCTAACTCTTTAAATTTATCTGACATTTTAACGACTTTTCGTACCACTTTTTTGAATTTTTTGAATTGTGTAACATTTTTCATAGATAACTACAAAAGCGTTCCCTAACTTTTTCGTAAGTCTTTCTCTTTGTGAGAGAATCTATCCCCACCGCTACCATTTTGACAGTCTTTTCCATTCTTACTACAAAAGTAAAGGAACAAACTACAAAACTATCATGTAGGTCAAATCAAAAAGGTTCGAACGTCAATAACTCCACACAACCCATCCATGGGTTTCATATCCATTCAACGTTTAAACATACAAAAAACCCGTAGAGGGAAAAAACCTCGAATGACTGTGTGTGTACCTATACAATTTAATATTATGTCCTCGTAACAGTTGAACTACGGCGCAATTACATTGCCTGATAAACTCTTTCTTCAAGGTAAAAAAAAAATACTAACAATTATCTGTTTCAACTTAAGGTTCAAGTTCAAGGTATCATTGACACAACTAACCTAAATCGTTCAACGTTCACATCTTCTTTGACAAATAAGCGCGTTAACACGGCAGTACTTGACCACAGTCAAAGTAATTAAGTAAGCATTCTGGGGATAGAACAACAAACTGAAAACACTCTCCAAGGCGCAAGGCCAACTCCAAGATCTGTAGTTAAACTTTGCTATACTATGTGTGTCACTAGCAAGTAGAGATCACACGGGAGCCTTAAGTTGTCATCGGTTAACAACGCTTTAATGCGATGAGACAAAGTTTAGTCGTTATTCTCCATAATGTCAAAGTAGATCATAAGAAACAGCAGTTAAAATTGTTGTTTTTTTTCCACTTATCTGTTCCAAGATCATTGATCCAGTGTCAACTTCACCTGGTTTAAGTGCGAAAAATGCCCAACACTGTTCATGTCTTATCTCAGCCATCATTTGCTGTTTCTAGGCGCGTCATCCACGCAAATACCCATCTCCAAAACGCAGTCAAGTAGTGCAAATTGTTTTGTTATCATTATCACAATTCCCATCATCAGCTCAACTAAACAAATATTTTTAAGCGCCCTTAGTAAATATTTTTCGCCCGACAAAATTGCAAATTTACAAAAATATTTACCTTCGAGAGATTTGCGATATTAGTTTATTTTGAGGTTGTAAACAGACACTCGGGGTTCAGTACAAGTGACAATAGGTACCTACAATGGGGAAGCAAAGAAAACGTATTTATTTACCTGGGAATACGGCCATAAAATCTCGGCTTTCATCCTTGGAAACGGTGGCGCGAGCTGCTAATGGCAGCGTATGATTGAGAGTCGATAAAGTTCTGAAAATAAAAAAAACAAACAATTTACTTGGGCGCACTCGTATCAGTTGCATTGTTATGGAAATTTTTAGACCCGGACACACAATATTAGGTATTCAGATGAAAATTAACGTTAGCTGAATAGAGTTTGAGGCTTTGGTAACCAGTATTTACTTTATGAAAAATAACTCAAGTGACCACCCAACAGTCAGTCGCTTACGTGATCAAATGGAAGTTGATAAGGTTTAGTATGTTGACGATGGCGGTAAGCAGAAGGATAGATCGGAAAAACACAAAGCTTCTCTGCAAGGGGTACCTGAGTGCTTTCAAAACAAAGTTATCTGATAACTGGATTTGTGAACATCTCACCTTCATGTATGGATTTACTGATAAGAGAAAATAATGTGTACCTACCGAGGTATTTTTTTTTTTTTTTTATAACTAATTAACACGCGCTAAAGAGGTTGTGACTACTCTTATAGTGTTATATGATTACACAGCGCGGGCATTAAGGAAATTAGGATAGAGGAGATAGGAGATACCGATGCACATTGGTCTTAAATGTCTGCAAATTGTACTGGGGAGGAAAGACAGAGCTGGGCAAGGTATTCCACATTCGCGTTGTTCGGCTTATGAAAGAGTCTCTGTATTTCATTGTACGTCCGAAGATAGGCTGGATGGTAAACTGATGGGCATTCCTAGCATGGCGAGTATTGCGGTTGAATTTCTAAAGGGGATGAATGCAGTTGGCAATTTCATTTGAGCACTGTCTGTAGAAAAAACGATAAAACAATGAGAGACACGAAACGTTTCTACGATGTTCAAGCGAATTGATAGAATTCGCGATATTCATGTCTCCGATTAGTTTCAACGCACGATTTTGGATCCTATCTAGTAAGTGCAATATAGTTTTCGGTGCACCAGACCAGATGTGGGAATTGTACTCAAGCCTTGGGCGAATGAACGCCTTGTATATTGTAGCCAGATCAGAAGGGGTAAAATATTTCTTGCACCGTTTAAGGAAACCTAGACATTTTGCTGCATTCTTGGCGACTTCGTGTACATGGTCATTCCAACGAAGGTTGGCATGAACGCACATTCCTGGATAATGGTTGTTGATTCGGGTTTCGCTTTAGAGACAGCAGACAGCATTGTGCTTTTGAAGCATTAAATTCCACTCTATTTTCTGAACCCCATTTTGAAATGCTGTCAAGGTCGGAATTTAATGAGCTTAACATACGTTGCCGTTCCAGTTCTACGGCCGAAGAGCAGGGACGTGAGTCCTGGAAAGAATATGAAAAGCTAAGAGTGCTGTCATCAGCGAAGGAATTGATTGGATTAGAAGTTGCAGACAAGAGATCATTTATAAAAATGAGGAAGAGAGTCGGAGACAAAACTGAGCCTTGGGGAACACCAGCATTTATATGGTGGGTTTCAGAACTGAAACCATCCAAAACAACTTGAATTGAACGGCCAGAAAGGTAGTTTCTAATCCATTGAATAAGAGACGCATCGATCCCATAAGCACGCATTTTCGACAAAAGAGCTTGATGCCAAACTCTGTCAAATGCCTTAGAAATATCGAGCGCAACAATCTTCGATTCACCGAAGTGATGAAGAGATTGGTTCCACTTCTCGGTGAGATAAGTCATCAAATCACCAGTGGACCTGTTGCCACGAAAACCGTATGTACTGCCGGTCATTGAGGAGTTTTCGTGATTCAAGATATTTCATAAGCTGACGGTTTATCAGCGTTTCCATGACCTTAGAAAGAATGGACGTAAGTGCTATGGGTCGGTAATTGGTGGGAGAAGAAGATTCGCCTTTTTTAGGGACGGGCTGGACAAATGCTTTTTTCCACCTACTCGGAAAGAGTCCAGAAGAGTAGGACAGATGAAAAAGCTTACGCAGTGGTTTTGCCAGCGTGGAAGAACACCTCTTCAGAACGATGGGGGAGATATGATCAGGACCAGCGGATTTATTTATGTTGAGATCGTAAAGTACTCTTGCGACTGTACGAGTGCGAAAGTGGATTGGTCCCATGGTAGATTCTACGCACTCGAGTACAGGTGTAGACAAACCGCAATCTGGGAGCATAGAGCTGGCTGCAAAATGTGCGGCGAGCAGATTGGCTTTGTCTAAAGAGCTAACAGCTGGAGTGTCATTGTAAATGAGCGTTGGGATTGCTGACGAGGCCGAATTCTTAATATTTTTTACAAATGACCAAAGGTTTCTACTACCCTTGGGACATTGTAGTATTTTTTGCCTCAACTTTTGGTCATATAAGAATTTGACACGCTTTATGAGGGCATTGCAGTCGTTTCTGGCTCGTTTAAACTTCATTCGGTTTTCCTCGGATGGGTTGGCTTTGTAAGACCGAAAACTCAACTCCCTTAATCTAATAGCCTCTTTACAGCTCAAGTCGTACCACGCATTTTCTTTTGGTTTGATACTATTTAACCTGTTTGGAATAAAGGATTTCATACCTAAGGTGATTATATTTGTTACCATATCAGCGGCGGCATCCACGTCGTTATCGAGGAAGCATAACGACCAGTTAAAACTCCTAAAGAAGCCGTTAAGTCCGCTCCAGTTGGCTTTCTCGTATTGCCATACGGTTCTTTTCGGAGTTTTTTCTTTAACTTTGTGGTCGGAGTACGAGAAATTAGCTGTTATGGTACAGTGGTCTGTCAAGGTAGAGGCGATAATACTTCAATGGAGTATTTATTAGGGTGGGAGGTGAGGAACAAGTCCAATGTGTTGGCATTTTGACCGTCAATGTCTGGTACACGTGTTGGCACATTTACAAGCTGGGTTAATTGGTTTACCTCAGCAAAGATCTGAACATAAATTCCTTCGGGTGTTGTCTGTCCAGAAATCCAGAATAACAGGCCCATGAGTGCTCTGACAGCTCAAAAATATTATATTAACAAGCGTCAATCTGAACACTAGTGAAATGTATATCTCCCCTATGTACAAAATTTGGAGTCGGCATAAAATTGTAGATCCCTTCCATTCGTTCCAAAGAGAAAAAACTCACACAAAACGAAAGGTTGCGAGAAGCTAGGCCTAGGGTCCCTTCGGACCTGTTGCGCCAACTATTTATTTATTTATGTACAAAATTCCGTAGAAATATCAGCGTGGCATAGATTTACATAGACATTAATAGTAGGCGCAGTGGCTTAGTGGTTAGTGTGTTGGACTACTAAGCGAGGAGTCGAGGTTCGAATCCCGCTAAAATCCAAATTCCAACGAATGGTTTTTTTCACTGTGCCACCTCTGGCGAACGTCTGACAAACATCCGGGAGTATAACTGTCTCGAAAGAGCTTCTCAATTAGCCGTTTGGAGTCGGCATAAAATTGCAGATCCCTTCCATTCGTTTCAAAAAATGAAAAACTCACACAAAACGAATGGTTGTGAGAAGCTAGGCCTTGGGCTTCGGTCCCTCCGGACCTCTTGCGCCAACTATTTTCTTTTTTTATAGCTTTACATAATATGTGCGTATAATGGACGATCGATGACTTCACTTCAACCCGATTTGTTTATAAGACTAATTCAAGTAAGCCCGGAGACGCTTTAAGGTATTTCGCTTGAAAATGCTTCATAACGTATTCTAAGCACAAATTCTGAAAACATATTCATAAATGACTAGGTGTACCTGTACATATTACATAGCTCTCGCAAATGAACCACGCCACAGCAAGAAATTCAATAAATCGGTTTGTTCTTTGTTGACATTTTATATTCTACGCGTTGCCTTCTCAACACCCAACTAATGCTGAAGAAAACTTTGTTGATTCGTAGTCTATTACAAAACATACACAAACACTCGTTTAATGTATGCGCTGCGCAAAATTGATGACTGGGCATATGTAGTGTTGAGTGGATTGCTTTAAGGTTTTGTCTATTCAATCAAATATGGAAACATAATAGGAAAAAAAAAAAAACTGAATACTAGTCAGTAGTGCGCGTCTATCTAGGCAAATAACTTATTTGCGACCTGGTTCTGTTTGGCCTTATTTGTATCTTCTCTAATTACAACTGGTGATCTTTAGTGCCTTGGACTTTAGTATCACTCATATAGGGTCAGAGTTGTTTGTGAATGGACACGTAGATTGGTCAAGTATATGCATAGGCAACACTCAATTAAATTTCGGAAGTTAAGTTAAATAAGGCCCACAGGTCTGCTTAGAATAGTCGTTCTCGATAGGTCGTCCCCAATCTGTCTTTTTTTCTTTCTTCAATCTCTCTGTAGGTATTTGTTGGATAACTTACTAGGTTTCTTTGACGTGAGCCAGTGAGTGAGTTTGTTTGGGTTACCCCTAATGTGTTTGATATATCACTGAACTAGCCCTGGTACTGAAACCCTGTGTTTGACATGACTTCTACTGCACCCTAGTTGTGCCCTGAGCTATTCATTCATTCATTCATTTTCTATGGCCGCTCTTCCATTAGTATAGGTGCGCGGGTATAGGATGCCAAAGTGGACTCCCGATCTTCCGCCACCGTCACTAGATCATCAGGGGCAATCCCAATACGGACCGAGAAGAGACTTCAGACTTGATCGAACCATCTCATACTGGGTCTTCCTCGGGGACGCCTGCCTGATGGCACGGATTCCATAGTACGTCTTGATATCCGAGTCAGAAGCATGCGTTTAACGTGACCAAACCATCGAAGTATGGAACGCTCCGTCCGGAGAAGTTCGACATTCAGTTCCTTACGAATTCTGGTGTTCCTTATACGATCTCTGTGTTATTTTATTCACACTTCCTCACCAAAAGATAAATATTTTTCAATTTCAAAAATTGAGTCTTCAGGGCAACATATTTTGCGTTCGATATAGTAGCCGAGTTTTCAGCGTTCTTGACAGGCGTGCAAATTAGCTGACATTTCTCAGTGCGCACTAGTTGCCACTTGTGCTAGCCGCGTCAAACAAACCTATTGTGAGAAATCAAGAGAGTTCTTGTGGAATTCATGCGAATTTGTTGTGTTATTCCATATTCACACCGCACCGAAAATCGTGTTTTCGTCGAAAACTCGAAGATGCATTCACACCGAACACCAACTGGGTTTCGTTTGACGTTTCAATCAGCTGTGAGACACTAATCGTAAAACTTTTGTGCAAAACTATTTGGTTTACTAATTTCGATCGCATTAATCTTCTATGTTCTTCTTCTATCTTCTATCTTTTAACTTCTTCTATCTTCTAACTTCTTCTATATTCTATCTTCTTCTATCTTCTATATATATATATAAAAATCAATTGCCATGCGTTAGTCGCGTAAAAGCTTCAGAACGGCTCGACCAATTTGAATGATTTTTGTTTTGTTTTGTTCGTCTTGAATCAGGGATGGTTTAGGAAAAAAAAATACCGGAAAATTATCTACATGTGGCTATGTAGGCGCATATTTCGTTTTTCAGTAAAATTCAATTATCTTCAATAGTAATCTTCTATATAATTATTATACCTATAATTCTTTTAGGGTGGAATTCGATGACGATATAACTCTATAACCACTGAGTCAATTTGCATGGTTCTTCTTTTGTTTTGTTCGTATTGTTGTATTTCAGGTTTAGGCAGTCTTAAAATAAATCACTATTTTAGACCAGATAGGTGGCGCTGTCGTCGATCTCCGAAACCGCTCAATCGATTTCGATTTCGATCGGTTCCAGCTTGAAAAATATGATACTTTGAGTCCTGATAGTTGGCGCTGTTGTCGATCTCCGAAATAATTCAACCGATTGTGTATAGTTTTGGTTTTACTTTGCAAAACATAAGCGGGATAGTAAAAAGGGTTGTGGCAGATCCCATTAAAAACTAGAATCAAACGCTATTTTTAAAGTTGTATAATTAATTACCACATTTTAAGATAACTGAATGCTATTGGTTGGTTATTTTAAAATTTTTAAAAGACGATTAATATAATTTGTTTGGTTAATTAATGCTATCTAAATGAGATGTTTTATATACTAGAAACATATTAGGACAAATATTGTTGTATATTTCCCGCTTTTGAATATCATTAACTTCGATTTCACGAGTGAATTTTTCTTAAATAACTAAAGAAAAATTGCTCAAAATGTTTTTATTTTCCTACAACCATTCTGCAGTAATCATTTTTCATAAATATTTTCAGAAAAAGTTCACTTATTCCTAAAATAAAATACTATTCACACGTAACGAATAATTCCAAATTTAACAAACAAAATTCTATGAACGCTGGCAGCAACTTTGCCGACACCGGAAGTCACCGGAAGTTGTTGATATTTTTTGAGGGTGTGTTGGTGAGCCGGAATTTTTGAAGTTTCGTGACATTTGGCAATACGCACTAAATTGTGTACACTCCATAAAAATATATAGCTTGTAGTTGCGCTAGAAATATTTAAGCCGCCTTCGATTTAACCTGCGAACCGCTCAGACATAGAAATTCAACGTTGGCCTCCTTAGTACACCTGTTGCTTGCAATACAAATCTACGATTATTTGTTTTACAAGTGATTTCCTACAAATTTCCTACATCCGAGGGCGGCGATATCTGTAGCTGTACCCAGATATGGATATAGTTCAAAAACCCAAAATGTGCCGACTACACTTTCGACGCCAATTAAGATTCGAGCAGACAAAAAATACCAGAACAATTCCGCCGCGCTATTGCTGAATAATTCGTTTATCGATTTAACCTGCCTGAAATTAAGTTGATCACCTAAAGTAAGTACAGTCTTATAATGATATGTAGCTAATTATAGAGCCATCCATTTGTTAACTTATCGGTCGCGTGCGGACTTTGTTCACGTTCGCTGACCTACCTTCAGTAGAAATAAAACTAAATACAATTATCAATCGACAAGAATTGATTGATATTGATATGACCATCCCATCCATCAGATTTTATCGAAAAGTCACGTTCAATGAGAAAGCAATTGACAGAGGTAGGTTAAAATCTAAAATTCACCTTAGAACCGAAATGAAATTGATTTCTAAATATTTACCGTGGCCCCCAATCAGCAACTGCTTAAAATGTATAAATTTAGTGTACTTATCAAATTGATGACGATAACAACACATAACAAACGTGTTTAAAAATTAATCAAGCATGTGGCAGCGAACTGCTCTCCTTCCGGTTTTTATCCAGTTTAACTTTAATTTAGCTGGATCGAACATTTTAGCTCGAGTGTGTAAATTGATAAAGATTACTCAATTCTCAATTAAATTCGAACAGGCAGAGGAACGCGACCGTTCCCCACCCAATCCCAAGCCAATGAACTTCCTACTTGTTGTGTGGTGAGAATTTCTATTTTTAAACTCGTTGTGCGGAACACCCGAAGAAGCGTGCAAGAAGCGCAGAAACTCTCTTGTGTGACTTATATTTCCACAACGACGCGACGCGACGTTATGTTGATCACTAGGGTAGCGCATGCATCAAGAGTTCAAGATCATGAGTGTTCCAGTGTCTTTATCTTCGTTGCGGTTGATTGCCGTGACTGGAACGCCAATTGTTTCGTGTCAATTTTAGCGACGCGGATTCCAAAATATAAATGCTTCACAAACTTATCAGCAAAGATAGCACCTTTGGGCTTTGTTAATTGTTTACCAATTTAAGTGTTGTGCGGGGATGCTATTTTTGCGATTTTATTCAATTTTCACCACTTGTTCAGTGCGTGTTTGGGTGGGTGGTGGATAGAGAGAGAGAGAGAGAGAGAGAGACATTTTACTTGTAAACAACATTAGGTACATAAGAAAGAATTATGCGTTGTTTAATTGGCCTACGTGATAAGGAAACGTTCGATAGAGTTCTGAGATGATCCGCACTGGTATCTGACCGATGTATTAGGTCTTAATTTTTAAACTCAATAAGTTGTGTAACTTTGAGGTACCTTGAGGTAGTTAGGGACTTTGTCTACCTCGGCTCCGCTATAAACTCTGACAATGACATCACAACAGAAATCAAGCGAAGAATCACACTTGCCAACCGCTGTTTTTTTGGGCTAAGACGGCAATTGATTAGTAAGGCCTTGTCAAGAAGCACTAAGGACATTCTATATAAGACCCTCATCATTCCTGTCCTGCTCTATGGTGCAGAAGCATGGACCCTAGCAAAGACGGATGAGGATCTTCTTGGTCGCTTCGAACGCAAAATTCTTCGAGTGATTTTTGGTCCCGTTTGCGTTGACGGGATTTGGAGGAGAAGATTTAACAGCGAACTCTACGAGCTGTACAGCGACATCGACCTGGTCAGAAAAGTACGCATTAGTCGTCTAAGATGGTTAGGACATGTAGAGCGAATGGACACCAACGCTCCGGCCCGGAGAGTCTTCGATTCCAACCCGGAGGGACAACGTAGTAGAGGAAGACCTCGCCTTAGATGGCGCGCGCAAGTGGAAGGGGACCTCAACCAACTTGGAGTGCGTAACTGGAGGCAGTTAGCGAAAGATCGCGCTAACTGGAGAGGCGTATTGGTTGAGGCCCTGGTTCACCCCGGTTTTTTTTTTTTTTTTTTCGCTTTCATTAATCCTTGGTAATTACTTATAAACTCACTTATCCATTAATTCATTCGCATTATTCATTTAAAACATAAAAAGAGACATTATGTATGTATGAATGCGTTTGTCAAAAAACCTTTAACCTGTCTGAAATTAAGTTGTAAGGCGAAAGATCAAACGTTTTAGTGCGCACGAATTGGCTGTTTATGCCAGAGCTTTGCCCATTTGATTTACATGGCTATAGAGTAATTAATTTGACATGCCCCTGATCTCCTAGCGTTCAATGTAGGGGTTAAATTTTATATATGATCACTGGACCAAGGACTATGCTGGTTTTGGCAGATAAAAATGATCAAATGGCAAAGTGCAATCGCACAAGTAGCACGAATGACAATATACTGAGCACACTGGATTAAGCTCTTGGGCCCGTTTGCTGATACTGCTCATAGCGATTTAAGTTCCATTTAAAATCTCATGTGACAGTTTATGACATAGAAAAAGGTATTTAAGTAGAACTTAAATCGCTATGAGTAGTTTCAGCAAACGGGCTTAATAACTCGTAATTTTTGCACTTAATCGCTAGTTTTGGAGGTCTATCTTTTCGAAGATAATCGCCTGAAAAGTTACGGAATGAGTGCCCTGATCGTGGCATTTTGGTGTCAAGAAAATATTTACGCTAAGGTGGTAAATGTCGCTGAGATCAAATTTACCTACTCGAACTTGATCCTATTGAAAGGAAATCGGGGGTTTGACCGCCTACTTAGCGCAAGAGTTTGGTCTCAAAGTTTTTTTTTCAGGAAAGTCGATCTCAAATCATATACAACTTCAGACTGAAAATCTGGTCCGTCGTACAACCGAGCAGAAACCCCAATTGTGGTGTAAAAATTCGTAAAACAATAACTGAAGACAAACTACAACCAATTACAGCTGAAAGAGGATCGGTTTTTGTCTGTCCATGTAACCAAACAAAATGGTCGTTGTTGCATGGAGATAACGCGCTAACAGGTTCACAAAACTAACGACTCCGTGGACGCATTGCTTGATGGGCATTGTAATTGAATAGAAAATTGGATGTTTTACGTTCATGGAACGTCCGTTCCCAAGCGACGATCATCGATATCGTGATATATTTACCAATGGGAAAACTTGAAAGCCAATTTTTCAATTGCCTAACGTTATTTGCACTGCAAATTGCAGTTGAGGTACCTATGGATTTATACATTTTATTTCATTTACTGGGCCTACATGAAATTTTATCTAAAATCGCGCCCTTTAATCTTATATAAAGGGTGGTTAAATTTTGAATGTGAACCACACCTAAACGTCAAGTTTTTTTCTGCATTTGACATTTCTCAATTTCAGACTAACTCAATTTGAACCATGGAAATATACACAATCGAGCAACGCGTTAAAGTTATTCAGGCTTATTCGGGTCTATCACAGAATGCGTCGTATTCGGAATTTTGCTACGAACCCCGAAAGAACTATCACAGAATCCGTCGTAGGGTACATTTTTTGCTTTCGAAATTCGTAGAACGTGGTATATTCAGTGATACAACTTTGTAGGAATTTCAAAATTCCCCTACGACGGATTCTGTGATAGACCCGATTATGAGAATGAGCGTTCAAATCAAAATGCATATCGTGCACTTCGTGATTTTTTCGGTCAATTTAATCGTCCAAATGTGCGTACAATCGGAAAAATCGTGCAAAAATTTGAGCAATCCGGGTCTGTAGGAGATGTGAAAACACCAGTGCATGCTCGTACAGCTCGTACTGCAGAAAATATTGCTGCTGTTCGCGATAGTGTGGCTGAAAAGCCGCCCACCTCAACTCGTCGTCGTGCCCAACAATTGCACCTCTCACGTGAGATGATAACGAACTTTTTATGGCCATAATTGGAAGATATGGATGTGGGCCATATGTGGTTTCAACAGGACGGTGCCACTAGTCACACAGCTAACGAAACAGTGGCTCTTTTGCGCGACAAATTCAATGGCCGTGTTATCTCACGTGGGTGGTGGCGATGTCAGTTGGCCGCCAAGATCATTCTTTGGGGTTATTTGAAAGAAAAGGTGTACATCGATAAGCCAGCAACAATTCAAGAGCTAAAGGATGAGATAATTCGGCACATTAACGGCATAGAACCTCAATTATGCCTCAGCGTCATCGAAAATTTGGACCATCGGATGGAGCTGTGCCGCCGAGGTCGCGGCGGCCATTTGGCCGATATTTTGTTCCATACATAATTGAACCATACCAATTTTATCATAATAACAATAAATTTCAATAATTTCCTAAATAATTTGTGTTTTATTCAAAATCAACATCGGCCCTTAAAACTTAACCACCCTTTATATATATGTAGTCGGAGGGAAGTAGTTAAGAATCCCTTCACTGCTGTAACCACAACATACCCACTTGATTTTTTTTTTTTTTTTTTTGTTGGGAAGATAGGGCAGAGAGGCAATGCTGTCTGTAATTTGTTTTATAATATTTTTTTTTTGTATAAGCCAGGTCAATAGAAAGGTAGAATTTCTACCACTTGAAGAACTCTAGTTCACTGAAAGACACAACTTTATCCAGATAAACACGTCTGTTTTGTGTAGAAAAACCCTCGAAAGTATGCAGTTTGATCTTCAATCGCGTACCTACTTATGTCGTTTTCCATTGGGACCAAAAATCAATCTTTTTTTGATCTAAATCACTTTTAAAAACTCGCACAAAACGAATGGTTGTGAAAAGCTAGCTAGGCCTAGGGTCCCTCCGGACCTGTTGCGTCAGCTACTTATTTATTTATTAAATCACTTTTAACGTTCCATTAGGCAGAAAAATCGACATTTTTTTCGATTCGGATCACTTTTTGCAGATCTCGATATTTTTTCAGATCTACACAGCCCAATATCATTTGCACAGCTGTTTTCCGTCAGTTTAAGAAGTTTGCTTTCGAGACAAATGCGCAAAGTTTCGTGAAAACCAAAATAGCAAAATACACAAATAGCTATGAATACGATTTCGGAGGAATTATTGTCTTCATTAACCCCCTCGTCATCTGAAGACTACAAACCACCAATAATACTTCATTTGTATGTATCTACAACAAGACAACAAAACATTTTTAAGGTCGATATCCATTTGCGATTTTGCCAGAAACGAATGCAATTTGAACAGGTGATATTGTTTTAAATTAACGCACTAATCCATTTACAAAAGCAGATCAATTTCGTTGCGCGTTCCATGAGCACCGTAAAATCTGAGATCTGAAAAAGATTTCTGGTGGTCCCAATGGAAAACGACATAACATTGTGCGATTTAAAAAAAAAAAAAAAGGAAACCCAGTAACAAATTAGGTCTGTTCCTTTACTTTTAAATCTTACGAATTTTTACGAATTCTTACGAATTTTTACTCACTGCCGTTCCTTAACCAGGGATGAAAAATGAACTTTGTGGACTGTAACTTAATCTTAGTTACGATTGTATTTTTTTGTATTTTTTCAATTCTCGTTTCTCGTATACAAGTATAGGAGAAATATATCATTTTCGTACAAGATTTAAAATATATATGTAATTTATATATTTAACATTTTTGCGTCTTGTTTTCCACATGAATTTAACAATCAAATTTTTGATAAAAATGTATTGGGAAGGTGATGGTTTCATTTAGAATAAATGGTTGTACTTACTCAGTTTTTAGCTCAACAGTAGAAGAAAAATACTTTTTTAAATAAAAATTGCAGTAAGTGTCAAAGCATTAAGACCTCACTTTCATTATTGTATTTCTTATTACAGTTTAAACCATGAATTTTTTTCGTATTTTATCAACGCAAACACTAAATTCGAAATTTTAATTCCAAGAAACCCCTGGATTCGAGGAAAAAAAATCGGTGTTCCTTTATACATACATATATATATATATATTCCATACATAAAATTATTTACATTCGTAAATGTACTTGAAATAGCTATATACTAATTTCAAAGAAAACAAATTAAGAGTTCACTGAAAACCCTCAATTTGACTTTTAACTTCGGATCACCAACCTATTTCAATAACTATAAAAACATTTCCGAAAAGATTAACAATTTGGAACGGAAATGAACTTGTAGAATGTAGGTAGGTATCTATAAAACAATAGGTATTAATTTTAAAGATAAAGGAAACAGTATTACTCACTTAATTCTTAATTGAATCCGACGCCAAGCCCAATTTAAAAATAGCGATTTGTGCAACGCATATATTTATGTAAAACGACAGAAATAACGGTAATGCTTAATAGCTACCAACCAAACCCAGTGTCAACTGTTAACCTTCTGTGGTATTCGATTGGGCGCTCTCAGAGCACTTTTTATGTTCTTTGTTACAAAAAAAGCAATCTTTTTCAGATTTAAGAACACCTTTGCGAATCTACATATTTTCTCAGATTTACCAATAAAAGTGCGTTTGAGTTTGACAACTGGTAGAGTTAATTTACATTTTCGTGAAGTTTTTTTACTGTAAAGAAAGGCATTACGTCGGGTGAATATATTTTTGTATTTTTGTATTAGAAATCAATTGGGACGCAAATTCCGAATGTTTTAATATAAAATTTAACCAGTGAATGGAAAACGCTTTGAAAAGTATTGAAGGCTACATATCGCACTAATAATACAATGCTGTTGTAACTCAAAATGTGACTTTTTCAGAATCGGCGAAAAACTGATAACTCACGTCCTGTTACAGATTATAAAGAAATTAATGCTTTATTACGATTGTTAATAAACATAATGAAATTATATATATTTATTTATTATTTTAAATATTGCAGATAGTAAATATATTTCCAATTTTTGAGTTAGGAATGTATTGCCCCCAAAAAAAGTTTTCAGAGAGATGAATTATTTTGAATTGTGTAGGACTTATTATAGTGTCATATCTTTTTTCTTTTTTGCACTATGCTAACGACGGTTTTATTGATGCGTAGGGAATTGAGTCTTACGTTTGAATAATGATCTATCTTAAATTTGACAAATGTTGAGTTACTACAGTATTGTATTATTAGTGCGATATATCCGAATCAACACAAAAAAAGGCAAGTGACGTTTTTACGTTCGAGTAGCCACACGAAATCTGGAATCTAAGAGCGAATCTAAAAAAGCCCACTCGAATACCTTATTAGAAACTTTATAACTTCGTTATTTGTTTTGTTATTGGTACATTTACTCTCACAGTGATGCCAATAATGTAAGGCACAAACTAATGTCGTTTTCCATTGGGACAGAAAAAGCAGTTTTCAGAGTCAGAGCAGTTTTTCTGCTCTCGAAATCAGCTGGCTGTCAGATTTCATGTTCCAATGGGCGCAAAAAAAAAACACTTTTTTTGAGAGTCAGAGCAAGTTTGCGAATCTCGATATCCGAGCGAGATTCACACCTATTTGCACTAATACCAAAACATTTGTCGTTTGTCAAACTATAATGTATGTTTGCTTACATTTTTAGACGAGAAGCCTGTGAAAAATAGAAAAAAAAAATTATATTTGGCCGCTGCAAAAGTTATTAAAATAAATTGAATGGATTTTTATAAAAACAAATTACAATTTAAGAACAGGTCACTTTTAAAACACGCAGCACCAAAGATGCAAAGGAAGAAAAATCTCGTTTTATGTTCCATTGGGCACGAAAAATTTGAAATCTGAGAGCAAAATCTGAAAATCCCAATGGAAAACGACATAAGGTATAGCTTAGCTGTTCCATCCTTTGTATAATTTGTAAGATATAAACTGCAAAGCACTTCAATTGTCTGTAAGGGGAAGTTTACGTTTGGTAGGTACGTTGTACAGTGAATTTAGGTGCGTTCGTTAATATAGCTATAATATGTATAATCGAATAAAAAAAAAATTGTAACAGGTCATTGTATTAAATATGCATTGAGTGTAATTATGTATTTTTTCAAAATAAAAAATACTCTTCGAGGGTAACTTTTTCGAGACGATTGTATTTTGTATTTTTTCAAAGTTCATTGTAACTTAAAAGTTACGATCGTAACGCGTTTTTCAACCCTGTCCTTAACTCAAAAAATTCGTAAAAGAGAGCGTCATCGAGAGAGCAAGATATTACCCCTCCACTGAGAGTCTTACGAATTTTTACTCAACAAATTTCTTGGTGTAAGAAGTGAAAAAGCTGTCAGTATCCTTACAACTAACAGCTGATTTGAAATTTGTTGTCCCATTTAAAATATGCGTTGATTATTTGTTGACTTATTGCTTATTAGAATGGTATCAACAGGCGGCAAAATAAAATTGATTGTTCTCTTTAAGATTCTTTTAGATATTGGCGTCGAAATTCTTCGTTACTGTAACAGTGTACAATCTCTTCCATGTAATTCTTAAAGCAGTGTCGCTTTTTCCTTCCTCGAATGCTTGTAGTTCAATCAGTACAAACTCTTCCACATGCTCAGATTCATTAAAATAAAATTTAAAATAAATGATAGAACTAATTTTCTTAGTAAATTAACAAATTCCTCGAGTTCATCAGACATTTTAACGACTTTTCGTACAATTTTTTGAATATTTGATTTATGTATCTGTCATTTTTCATAAATTACTACAAAAGCGTTCCTTAACTTTTTCGTAAGCGTCTCTCTCTGTGAGAGAATTTATCCCCACCACTGCCATTTTGACAGTCTTTTCCATTCTTACTACAAAAGTAAAGGAACAGACCTATTTAAACACTCGTTGCTTTCGTACATGTTCGCACTACGCAATTTGAATTTGCAATTTCGAGGGCGTTCGGGTTCGAGGCGAAACAAAAGCAATGCGTTACATTCTGTACCTCTAAATAGAGTCCATTTGATGGAACACAAAAGAACAAAGGAACTGTCGAATAATGTAGGTGAACAGGTAGAACGCTTCGATAACGCCTTCTTTTCCGGCCGCTCTACCTGGTAAAGAATTGAACTAATAACGCAAATGTCAGTTTTATTAAAGATGGAAATTCCCGGATTTTCTCATATGACCAACTTTGCAGATACCAAATTTGTACTTCATTTATGAGACCTGACTGCCGTTAATGGTCGAGTTTCCCCTCCTCAAAGTAAAAACAAATATGTACATAAAAGAAAACTAATCGCTCACGTAATCCCCAAACCCGACCAAGTGCATTTATCACGCAGTAAGCCCATGGAAATCTATATATAGATTCAACCAGATTCAACAACGCATTTGAATTTTGAACTCATCGCTCTTGCAACACGCGGTGGAAACGAACGCCATAAGAGGTTCCTTTGCAACGAAACAGGTTTTAATGACGCAGGACGCAGCTCCAAAATTACGGCGACGCGAGAATTGCATTTTTTTTTTTGTAAACAAAAACAAAAACAATCCTTGAACCAAATAGAGAGAGCATTAAAAAAAAAACAGCAGCGTTACCACAAGCGCCCAGACAAACAGAAAAGCAAAAAGCCGGTCGTTTATGTCTGGTTTATGTTTTTTTGTTTACAGTTTTCACAGAGAGTCAGTGGCCAGACAGACAATACTGGAATTCAACAGCCACCACAATGTAACTTGAGCCAAGCCGAACTAATGTCCGTCTGTGCATAGTGCAGGTGTTCATTGGCCTCTGTTTGTCCTCTAGCTTGTTGATAATGGGGAAAAAAAATAGATACCTACTTCTGGGATGCCCGTAGCAAATAATAATATTCAATCGATTTTTTATGGTAAACCTGATACAAGCAAGCAAAAGCGAGAATTTTGTTCTCGTTTCAAGTTCCTCCCCACAAAAATCTCTATTTCTCTACCCATGCGCCACGGTGTACGTGACTAAATTCATGCTTCAAATGGAGGGATGTAAACAAAAATCTGTCCACATTTCACTGATAATGATAACTAGTGTAGGGTAGGTGGGCTTTACAGTTAATTCAAAATATCAACATGGTTACTTCCTTTACCTGAGGGTGGTTTTCATCTTCTTCTTGTTGACCAAATCACTTGGCAGTCCACCAATTTTATCAATTTTCGTCATGTGTTCGGAATTTTGGGGATTCTCACTGGTGGAAATGTGTTTACCATCCGCATATACCAATGACAATGTTGGGGCGGCTGTTTTTGCGGCCACGATTGGGCGCACTATATGTCCAAGAGGCAATTTACGGATGAGAGAAAACATTTTCTTCATGTAATTCTATTGCGACTTTCAGTTATCTATTAGGCTGTTTGTTTGGCTGGAAGGTGTGCCAATTTTATTTGCAGTGGAATTCCACAAAAAATGTACAAAACACTGCGTATGTTATACAATTTTCAAAACTATTGACACAAGAAGAAAGTTTTCGAATTTCACTAGTAGACACACGCGAGTTTCGAATGAAAGATTTTCACTTTTTTCCAGCTTGTTTTGAGACTTGATACGACCATACAGATAGACAGATGAATTGCTTATAAAAATACAAATTCAACTGATTGATGAAGAAAGTTTTGGAGGTAGACGTTAACGTTAGACGAAACCCGAAAGCAAGACGAGCAAATTCAGTTGACAGTTGGTCTGACGTAACGTATCGTGAAGGGGCAAAAAAAGGCGGTCAGCTGGTTCGTCAGGGATGTAATATGGATGTGCGACGACGACAACGTTTGAAAATTGTAATAGATTAAGCAAAATCTATTACGGCAGTGAACAAATAAACTTATGTCGTTTTCCATTGGGAGAGAAAAAGCACTTTTTTTTTCAAAGCAGTTTTTCTGCTCTCGAAATCAGCTGGCTGTCAGATTTCATGTTCCATTGGGCGCAAAAAAAGCGCGAATTTTGCGAATCTCGATATCCGAGCGAGATTCACACCTATTTGCACTAACACCAGAAGATTTTTGTCGTTTGTTAAACTTTAAAGTGTGTTTACTTACGTTTTTAGACGAGAAGTCTGTGCAAAATAGTAAAAAAAATTACATTTGGCCGCTGCAATAGTTATTAAAATAAATTGAATGGATTTTTATAAACACAAATTACAATTTAATATAGGGTGGCTTTTAAAACACGCACCACCACAGATGCAAAGGAAGAAAAATCTCGTTTTATGTTCCATTGGGCACGAGAAATCTGAAATCTGAGATTAAAATCTGAAAATCCCAATGGAAAATGACATTATATACCTACCAGCGTTGCCACTTCAAAAAGAGAGGAGCGCAGTAGATCATTAAAAAAAATGTAGTAGGTTGGATATTTCGCAGTAGATTTTTTATTATACAAAAAACAAAGATCAATATTGCTTTAAACTACGTATACAAGTAATCACTTTAATAGTTTTTAAAAACGGTCCATTAATTAAATTAAAATTTTGGAAATACTGTAAAAAGCAAGGAGAGTCTGAGGGCGGTATTTATCAAGCGCTCTTAAATCAATTATTAGTTTACGAGGCTCATAACTGCGAGTTTTTTCGTTGTATTCACCAAGCACTATAAGGGTTGTGTCCGTGCTATTTCGAGTATGCGAAAAAATAAAATTCGAATTTCCAAACGCGTTCTAAAACGAGTTTATGAACTCTTTTTCGAAAATGTTAATTGTCAAAATCAATTCGTGTAATTGAAAATTGAAATTAGATTAACATAAATTGTACCTTTCTTCGATTAAATTTATTGTTGAAATAACTGCAACTGGAATTTTGAAAATATGCTTTAAATTGTTTGGCACATCTTTTTAACGAAGTGCTGGAAGCATAAAACTCATCCGTTAATTGCTCCCAGTACTTATATTTTCGACGGTGCTTATGCAGTCAGGTTTTTTGCAGTTAGTTCCGCTTGAGTATTGGAGTATTATTATTTGTTCATTTTCCTTATCGGAAAATTTGGCTTCTTTCGCTTTCCTTCCATTTTGAAAACGACAACTGATTTCGAATTTCGAAGTTATTACTGCTCTCAACTTAAGAGTGGTCGGGACCACTCGTAAGTCTTATGAGCGCTCCTAAATATGCACTAATAACCATTGATGAATAGGTTTACGAAGCTCTTAGTTTAATATTGGTCGATGAATGCCGCGCACGTGTCCAGACTTTATTCATTTCTTTACAACAAATTACATTTTCAAGAGTGTTTACGTTCAGTTTGTTACGTAGGTTATTTTTGAATTGTCTTACATCGGAAACGTTCGCTCTGCAGCAGCACTATGATCTGAACAATTTTATTTTTTTTTTGTGGTTTTCAATAAATATTTATCCATGTTTAAAATTTCAAATAAGCTCTCAGAGACAGAATCTCATTAGTTTAGCTCTAAGATTTCATATTTCGTGTGTCTAATCGAAATCAAAAACGTCACTTGCTCATTTTTGTGTTGATATATTCGTGCGATTCAAACATTTGTGTAGCCTTTGACACCTTCCAAGAGAAAAACTTACCATTTTACAACTCATATTGATCTGTATTTGAATATCGGGGTAAAAATTATTAAAAGACGAAAATTACACTTGTTTTTTTATTTACATTTTTTATTTAACTCTGTCAAATATGTTTACACACTATACTTATGTGCATTTAATACACAAGTTTCTTATTTTATCTTGTTAAGTTTTCAACTTATAGACTGCCACAATGTTTTTATGTACAATTTTCATCCACCGGGCGTCTTATTTTAGAATATATTCTACCTATGCTGTATCATACTGACTGCCTTTGGCATTTACATGGTTGTCAGTGTAGATTTTTTTTAAAGTTTTGTTTTATAAATTAAATTTTCTTTAGAAATATAAACTATAATTTTCCTTACATTATAAATATTCACAGCAGTGCCCGTCCAAGATGACGTTTATTTTAATAAAATCGAATCAACTCTGATCTCATGGGCTCACAGCCGACAACAGTCACATTGAGGGCACCACTGTATGAAATAATTAGTTTTTTTTTCAATTTTGGAACAAACATTACCGTAACCTAACTTTATTGTTGTATACTGTTGTACAGAAAACTTTATGTGGACGGGCCATTTAAAAATTGTTCTTAGTATATTTATGCATCTATTTACAGGGTTTACTTAGTTTTTACTTTTTTTACATTATATGGACTCTTTATACGCTTTAAGCATATTTTTTTTTTTACAGTGTTACGTGTTTTTACAATATATTTACAAGTTTTGCGTATGTTCATTGATATATTTAGTATGTCACAATTTTCATAAATAGGTACTTAGTAATTAATTTGATCTAGTTTGCATTTCTATAATAAAAAATATAAGAGTGTTAGCCTTACCAATAATCATATTCAGTCTGACAGATAACGTAAAGTTGAAGTTCTAAAACATATGTAGGTACAAAACAAACAAATTTAGTCGTCGGATAATCGTTGTAGGGTCAAATGTTAAATGTTGATGTCATGCATACTTATATTTTGGTATTATCAATAAATGTAGCAATGTAGTGTCTCAAAAAATCTTAATGCTCTCTTTTTTTTTTTTTTGTTGAATGGCGGGTATTTTAAAAAGCCAACAACTTCGACAACTTCATGCATACCATAATCTGTATCGATATTATAATAAACAGTCTAGAATAAAATCACTTTAGTGTTCCAAACAAAATTCAAGCAATGTCGTAATCAGCTAGATTTGGCAGCACAGACGAGCAACATCGAATCTCGCCACCAGATGGAAATCGAACCTAAGCAGAACAAGAAATCTCATTCGCCAGCCAATGAGAGACCTTGTTCATTAATTCTTTGGTCAAAACTTCTTCACGATTTTTACCAGTCTTCAAAAAAAAAAAAAAAAAAAAACGGCATGATCATACAAATTTAAAACACACACGCCACGCGCGCAAACAGAACCAACGTAAATGTCAAAATAAAGTTAAATAAAAATGACTAAAAGTTCCAACTTATTTTATTAATTTACAAGCAATATAAGGATCAGGTGTTATTCTGAGCATTTAGGATGCGCTTTTTGTTGTTCGGTTAGTCGAATGAAAATATGTAAGAAGCATGAAGAAATATTGCACGAAGTGCATGAAATGGCAACAGCGCGTGGACTTTAAAAGCACGTAGGGTAGGGTCGCCTAATTTCGAACACTCCCAGTAGTCGAAAACTTTTTGTAAAAATTTTAAGAATTGGCAAAGTGCGGATACCCCAAAAACCAAAAGAACTCTTAGATGTGATTAAAAAAAATAGTAAGGGATGAAAAGCGATTAACTCCTTTCAAAGACGACCGACCAGGAAAGAAGTGGTATTATAGTTTTTTGAAGCATCATAACGAGTTAGGTCTCCGAATGTCTGAATCTATATGTAAAGCCAGAGTCGTAACGAAAGAAAGCCTTCGCAAATGTTTCCTTGATTTGGAAACCTTTTTAATAGAAACGAATGCCAAGGATATTTTAGACGATCTTTCACGGATTTTTAATGGGGATGAAACATCCTTCAGTTTACCCCCCAAAACTGGGAAAGATATTGGTCCCAAAGGTTTTCGAAATTTGTATGATGTCAAATTATCAAATGAAAAATAAAACATAACGGTACTTTTGGTATTCAGCGGAAATGGAGTAACACTACCCCCTGAAATTGTTTTTCTTTAGCTACGCAACCCACCATCAAAACTTGTCGAAAAAATGCCGACAGATTGGATAATTGGTCGTTCTGAAACGGGATGGATGAGGTCAGAAACCTTTTACGAATATGTTGCCAATGATTTCAATGGATGGCTTGATCGAAATCATATTCAACGACCAGTTCTTTTACTTGTTGATGGGCACAGATCACATACAATTATGGAAACGTATACAATAATTTCCGCGTTACATTTTTTCTTTTGGTCGTAGTCAAGGAAACGTACGAGCAGATTCTCCAAGATCTTCACGCAGTACAATCGAGGGATGTAAACACATTATAACACCAACTCAACAACATCCTACAAAAACTAAATAAGAAAACTAAGTTAGAACCTAGTGCTATTTATACTGTTAGAAATAACGAAAATATTGTCTTAAACAAATTCATCAATAATTTAAATGCCCCTCAGGCAAGCATAATCATTGCACAAAACATTACCACTTTGAGTAATGCATCTCTTAAGTAGATATAGACAACAATGATAATACTAGAATTTCGGTAATTCTTATTAATACTCCACAAGGAAATAATTTTAATCGAAGGCGGAAAAACTTCCAACCGAGGCAAAATCCACAGTCATTTAATAATCAAAATAATTATCGCCCCTCTAACCATAATAAAAATTGGAATAATTATCGACCTAGAGTAGATATCAATAATTCTGGCCAGGTAAGAGCACATAATGCTCAAGTTTTAGGATAAAGAAACCCTAACAATAACTTTAGATTCGGATTCAATAATTCCAACAGATTTAGAAATACTCCACAACCCATGGAAACTAATAATTTAAACCAAACTAACCAAGGAGAGGTAAATTTTATAAACCCCGGGAGATTGAGACACTTCCCGTAATATCTGTCCACATGCAAGGACATAGACTAAGACTTCTAGTAGATACAGGCGCCTCAGTTTCTAAATTAAAAATAAATTCGGTTTAATTTCAGACATCGAACAATAAAGACGCGAAGTAGAATGAGGGTCGTAGTACTAGTAATAATAATGTCGCTCACAGTTTTTGTTAAGAGCAAAATAAAAATAATAGAAGATATAAATAATAGTGATGGTTATTCAGTTATTCGATATGAAGAAGTGGAAGTGGTAAATAAATATAGTTCAATAATACATATAATAAATGTTACGGAAATAAGTTAACTTATAAAAATCATCAAAGAACAGTGGTTAAATCAAAAGAAAGTTTTGTTAAAATCACCTTCGGATAGATCCTATATAACGATCGAAAAGGAAATAGAGTTGATCCAGGGAGAATTGCAAAGTGTTAGAGGACACAAACAAAGAAATCGTAAAAGAAATGTTAGGAGTTTTATTAACTTAGGAGGCAGAGCACTCAATATTTTATTTGGTACCATGGACGATGAAGACAAGAGTAGAAATCGAAAACCAAATTAAGATTATAACTGAAAATAACCACCATCTCATAAAAAACAATAATAATCAATTGAAGATAAATAACCAGATTCAAAATGAAATAGAAATTTTAAGAAACGCAATTTTAACGAAAACCCAGCATGAATTAGGATTTCAGCTAGAATTTCAAATGTTCGAGAAAAGACTAGTAGTGTTAGAAAACTTACGTAAAATAGACAAAATTAAAGAGTTAATAGAAAAAATACAAAATATTTTATTTTAGTTAGCCGATTACAAATTATGACGACAAGCTTACTGTTGTGCCCTCAAAACGGAGACCACACACACGCCCTAGATACTCGCCCTACAACACATGACACACATGACATATGGTGGCCACTTGTGCCCTAGAACGCTAATTCATAGAATTGCATCGTAAAACGATCAAGTGTCTATTGAATTGCGTTATACGTATGAGGAATAAAAGCAACACAAAACACTGCGGCGTCATATTGCAAACCTATAAGCAATACTGACCCACCGCAGCTTGAGGTAACCAATATATTGCAAGCCTATAAGCAATACTGACCCACCGCAGCGTGAGGTAACCAATTGGGACCCATGTGTCGCATTTCCTATGAAATACACTGTGTCAAGGGTACGAATCATTTTGCGTGGCTGACCTGGAAACTGGTGACGATCGGAGGCAACAAGGTGGCGAAGACGATACACAGACGGCAGTTGAAAAAGAGACGTGCTTACGACCACAATCCAGTGTTTTTATTTTAGAGTCCGTCCTAGACTCTACAAATGGTGGCAGCGGTGGGATTGTTAAGTTAAAGCATCTGGCTTAACTCCCAAATAAAAATAATAATAAATAAATCCTCCAAAAGTTAAAAGTGAAGTGTAGAAAAAGACCAAAAAAAAAAAAAAATATATACAAGCCGTCTAAATTCAGTGCCAACCCACAGAGGTATCCAAATTCCTGTGGTCAACAGAAAAGGAAGGAAGGAAGGAAGAAACCCAACTTAACTCAACTTAACTCAACTCAACTCAACTCACTCCATCATCATCATGTTCGCCGTGTAAGCTAGTTTAAGTCATTAACTTTTTATTCGTTTGTGTACTTTTATATCCCCGAAATTTTTTTTTCCCCATAAGTCCATTTACTCTAAACCCAAATCCAGTTTTATTTCTTGTGTCAGAACTAACACCATTAATTTAAATGACATAATTAATGTCTAAAACTACGGCGTGGCTGACCTGGAAACTGGTGACGATCGGAGGCAACAAGGTGGCGAAGACGATACACAGACGGCAGTTGAAAAAGAGACGTGCTTACGACCACAATCCAGTGTTTTTATTTTAGAGTCCGTCCTAGACTCTACATTACTAACAACGGAAGAAATTCAAAACTTTGATATAGATTTAATTAAATTAAAAAACATTAAACTGTCGATTGGAGAATATTCAGATGACCTTGTAATTTTTATAATTCAAATACCAGATGGAATATTTACCTCTGATAAATATTTGTACACCCCAATCCCAAATGAAAAATTTATGGAAATAGATACTAAAGAGGAAGGTATTGTAAGAGCACAAACACAAAGATGATATATTACATGTACATAAGTAAAAAAAAGTTTAGAAATCCTCAATCATGGAATCCTTGATGATCACGAACGTATGTGTTATAGATGAGAAACCACTCGGCGATCCGCGCTTCTCTCTTTTGACTTTGTACGGTGAAAGAAGGAAAGAAATGAATGTCTCCTCCATAAAGATATTGACCAGTTATTCATCGATTGAATTAAATAAGGTATCACGATTTATATTTCTGCATGGGGAAGGAGACTCCTTCCATTTACCTGACACTCGATTACGTATGAATGTTGACTCTATGTTCGCTGGCAAAATAGATTGTTATGTGGAGAAGCTAGTTTTCTTTGGAAGATATCAACCTGGAAAGTTGGTTAAAGTTGAACGTAACGAACCCGTATATGTGATGAGCGTGAATAAAGTTTGTGGGATGACCGCGATCCCATCATTTAGTCCATTAACCCCCGAAGAACGGAAGGAGTTTAACGAAAGGAAGAAGGCGTTATATGCTAGTAAAGAGAATAAGTTTGACCGTCGAACAGAACGGACCTATATATATGTTATAAAGAGTGTTAAGTTGAATAAAGAGTGTATATTTTGACTGTAGTATAACAATTCTCCCAAGTAAGGTACACAATGAAAGGGTCGATTTATTAATCACCAATGGCGCACACGGCTACGCCATCATGACGAGACGTTATAGGATTACAAGCGAAGGGCACACTGTTTCGGTTTACCCGGCGCTTATATCCGAAGACATATCGTCCAGTTAGTTATCCCCAGTCTCTCCCTTCAAGGAGTTGTCTGAGGATTACAGGCGAGGGGACGAATGTTTCGGTCACCCCTCCCCTATCCGAGGATAAACTGCCCCAACACTCTACACGAGACGTAAGAATTGTTTTTAGACAAAGAAGACAAAAGTCATAGGCACAAAGATAGCAATACGCCCACTAGTATGTCCGGCCAAGAACACTCTGGCCTTCACTTTAGTATACATGGAATTTTAATTATTGTAATCATTGGCATAATTGTAGCATTGTATAAAAGATTGTTCCAGGAGAAACAACAAGCTAAGGGAGGAGGAGTTAAGTTAGGAACACACAACCCTGACGACGATCATATCAACACGAGTGATATGACACCAGCAGAGGGACGACTATTCCTGTAATGGGAGAAGGGACAAGTGTCCTTTCATCCCCAGCTGCAAACGATAAACTCTGTGAGTTATGACCGACGCCTTTGGTTATCATCTGTAAACCTTCAAAGTATATATAAGAGTAGATATTTAGATAATATTCAGTCTTTATTTGTCAACAGATATGAGCAGATCAGCTCAAATTTAAATAAATATATTTTTTTGAAGAAATGTTATTTTTTGTTTAATTTAATTCGTGTGCGCAACGCAATTTATCAAGGTAATCAAGGTAAATTCTTTTACATCTGTGTGGCATCCGATTTTCACATTACCTCTTTCAGCGAGACCTTAACAGTCGAAAAATTTATCGACTCCTTACCAGTCTCCATTATTCGGAGAAGTGAAAGCTCATAAAATATCCACTGAGAGATCTACACCGCTTATTCGCATCGCAGTTAAAGATCCCACGTAGAACAGCAATCCAATAAAAACAGAAAAAAAACAAAAAACTGTATGGCAACCCATTTAAATTGACGTAATTATTACAATATTCGATCTAGAAGTAGTATTATAACATGCGATTAAATAATACAGCAGTTGAGATGAACCCTTCTATTGTGGAAACCCCACCGAAGGATGAGCCATTATACAATGACAATAACCGCGGGAGCAAATCCGTGAAGAAGACACTCGGTCAGAATTTTGAGTGTGCCGGTTTCATTCCACTTGTCCAACAAGTTTACGATAGAATGGCCGTTGAAGATCAGCGAATACCTAGGACGCTACCATTCCCTATATTCCAGCATGCGATGACCGAATTCTTAAACGCTTTTCTACTTCACCAAGGAAAGAACGTTTTAAAAATACCAGCGCTACAAACATTGATGGATCCACTTGCTGCCATCAGCAGTGACGAATATCGTTGCTGGTTGGTGTCTTAAGAACCCTTGTTTCTTAAGATGTACCGATAAATTGTCTGTTGTTATTTTGGCTTCTCTGATACAATTCCCGGTCCCAGTTCATAATGTCTTAATGTAAGTAGCAAATTATGTCCCCCTATCTTCGTTACAAATCTGCACCGTAGAAAGTACATTAACGAACTTAAAACCTAAGCTGGTCAGATCAAATTCAGATTTCGCGTCCACAACATTAAGAATAACGTTTCGAAAAACGTCGTAGGGAAGAAAGAGAGAGGTGTTTGAACTACTACACCTCTTTCGAGTAGTTCACGTCAAAAGCTTATAAATGCTAAAATAATCCGAAAACGAACTAGGCAGGCGCGAGAATCTAGCGCAGATAAAGGCGCCACAAGCTCGCGACTTCCATATTTCAAAAGAGAGTGTGTGAAACAACCATATCTCGTAGTCAAAGAGTGACTAAATTGCGAGATCATGCAAAAAAATAAAAACTATTTTGTATCTCCATCGTCTCACAGACAAACAGCATCTATACAAAAAACAATCACGTAGCATGTCAACTGTTAATATTTCAAACTTACCACCAAATATTTCTAGCCGCATAGATTGTTGCAATAGAAATGAAGAAATGGAGATACGGCTTATTTCACAAATAAAACCTTTTATCAAAATAGTACGTTTGGTCGGCCGCTTCGGCCGTTTTTTTGTTTGCACAGGAAGTTGAAGAAATTCCCGAACAGCTTCCAATCAATGCAGGATTAAATATCATTACTGAAAATGAGCCTTATTGTGAGTTTCGCCCGAACAATATTCCACCCGAAAAAATTGACATTTCATTTTTCGCTTATCATGAGTTCCGGGCGAAAAATTGTCGATGTTCGAAAAAATTCCCCTTATTGGTAGCACTGTTTCGGGCGGAATATACTGATATTTTCCACATACATTTTCCATTTGTTTTTTAGAGGCGAACAAAAGAAGAATATCAAGCAGCACCATGTAAGTTATTTACTGTAGGGTAAAAAATTGGAAATTTAAGTTAATTTTTTCTTTTATTTCAGGAGCAAAACAATCAACAAAAGGCAAAGCGATTTACTGCTCAACAAAATGATGGAAAAACCAGACATGGCAAGGGGCTTCATCAAAGAAAATAAAGAGAAGGTAGCCGCGTTTTGGAAGCAGCTCACTTTTGAACTCAACAGCGCAGGACCATCAAACAAGAGTGAGTTTGAGTGGAAAAAGGTAAGTATTAAAACATATTCGTACTTCGCAAATTTTTGTTTGGACAGTGGCAAGGCGTTGGTTAGCACATCTAGCAAATATTTGAATGCTGGTTTATTGATTCTATAGTACTGATGAAATCTGAAAAAATAGCACAATATTTATTTACAAAAATGCAAAAAACGATTAATTCTTACAATGGTTCGCGCAACTCCAAAGGATTGGATGTATCTCGCAAGTGCCTTCGAGTAACTCGTTCCACAGTATTTCCTTCTTCGTCCTCTTGTATTAGCATTCGCAGTGCTATGCTATGAATTTTTATAATAATTCTTCTTTAAAATACCTACCTAAATAAAATAACAAGCAATTTTAAACTTTTCTTTATTTTTTTCAAGCTGTCAAAACACATATTAGGTGTGTTCGTCTGTGTTCGAAATGTCACTGTCGATTCGAAGTTTGCATTCGTTCGGGCGAAACTAGCAATAGCTTTTAGAAATTCGGGCGAACAGAATTTCGCCAGGTGGAAATTTTTCCGGGCGAAACTCACAATAAGGCTGCATATGGAAAATGTTACACGAATTAGAAGGTATTCGGTAGATACAGTGCCGCTCATTTGAATAGCGCCCCCCATTGTGCATAGCCTCTAAATAAACAACGGTTTAATATTTTTATATTTTGTATATCTGTTTAAACTCTATCTCTGTGAGCGAGTTCATGCATTGGAAACGTCCCGTAATTTTTATATATATATATATAGTTTTATGTTGGTTCACTTGAATAGCCCACCCCCTCTATTATCAGATATCGTGTGGAAGCCAAGTCAGGTAGTTATGCAAAAATTTTCTTTAATATCTTTTTGTCATTTTAAGATAATTTCAGTTAAAATGGGTCGTGGCAAATCATTGGCAGAGGACGAGAAAGCTAAAATAAAGGCTTACAGCGAGTGTGGCCTGTCTATTCACCAAATAGAAAAAAAAAAAAAAAAAAACACAACGAAGCCGCAAAGTGATATGCAATTTTTACGAAACGAGCCCAAATATGGGAAAAATTTAAAGGGCCGTTACCCCCGCTGGAAAAAGAGCAATTCTTCGGCTCGCGTCAAATTCACACGACTCTGCCGCTAAAATAAGAGAAAAACGTGGTGTCACCAACGATTCTCCAACTACCGGACCGACAATTCTCCACTACCAGATTATCGGTCTGTCCTTTTCTGTCATAATCGTCCTGCGATATTCCCCCTCCCCTATTTTTCTTTTCTCAGGATTTATTTGTCATCCTGTGGTAGTTAGTTCTTATTCGGCCGCCGGGCATAAAGCATGAATTATTAATAAAGAGTCATACAATAAATTCGGTTTTGTTCATTTCTTTTTCGGACAACTGACAGTGGTGTTAAGGCAAGCGTGTCAACAGTAAAGCGGATTATTTCCAAGGTTAAACACTTAAAGCGCATGAAATTAAAGAAAAAAACCGCCGCTTAACCCATATCGTAAAGAGCAACGCCTTCGATTCTGCCGTTTAAAATGACATGGAGTAAGGAATGGTACCGTGTTTCTCCGATGAAAAAAAGGGCTCGACCGTTACGGTAGCAACATCTTTGATACATGCGCTAAAATGCGGTTTATGTGTGATGACTGTATGCTGTATATATCTAATGTTGACATGGCTTTAAAAGACATTCATAACGTTGTTGAAAAAAACGGAAATAAATTACACGAGTATAAGAGTGAATTTAATGAATCACTCAAGAGTAATGAACTAGAAATTAAAAACCTGCTCGTAGCAATTGAAGCGCGCTATTTGGATAGACTGAATGTAATACAAAAAGCTCAAGAGGTATGTGAAGAGAGTGTACGTGAATTTAAAAAAATGAGTAGTATTAGTGAGAGTTTTAAGGAACATAGTGAAAAATTGTGCAACAACGTTGAAAAAATGAGTGAAACCATGGTAAGAGAGCTTATAAATAATGAAAAGAGCGCTGTGTCAGCTGAAAACAATAAGAAAATCAAAATCAAAATAAAGACATACAGAAGATATTAAATAGTGTTCAAAGTATAAACAATAACAAAGATCAGGTGTTAAACGAAATAAAAAAAGTGCGTCTTGATGAAGGTAAACTTTCTTACGCGGACTCCATGTAAACTGAACCTCCGGTTGTGGTTAAGTCAAAGTCTGTTCAAGAAACTAATAAAACTAAAGACGATATTAAGGAAAATATCGACCCAGCGGCTCTATCTGTGAAGGTTAAGAGCATGGTGAAAAAAAGAGGTGGGGTTGTTGTTATAAATTGTGAGGACAATGAATCAAGAAAAGTGATCGAAAAAGAACTTAAAGAAAAAATGGGATCAAACTATGAGGTTAATACTCCTGAGTTAAGAAAATGAATACATATTTCCAAAATTTTCATTAAGAAAACAAAAAAAAAAAACAAAAAAGAAATCGGCAATAAAAGCCGCAACTGTAACCACCCTGCCATGGCTAGAGGGTTCAGCGATCCCTGATTCCCCGGATGGACGTGGCGAACACAGCAGGACCACTGTAGACACCGGAACACCGTGAGTGTTGAATTGCATTTCCACCCATACGCTACTTCCACCTTCAAATGGAGCTAGTTGTCACGAATATTCTATTCGCGAGTAGATGGAGCTTTTTCTTTTGCTCTGAACAAATTTATCTCTGGGTGCAAGAGACCCTATATATATGTCGACTTGACATTTATTAATTCTTCATTCATTATCGTTCGTTGTTTAATCGCATTAGCTGGTGGGCACTCCACCATTTTCTTGTAATAAAAAAAGGATAATAAAATTTATTGTGGCGGCTCCAAAATGCTCGCATCACCGTAAAATTAACACAACAAATTAGAGTTTGTAATAACCCTTTATATTTATTTATATATTTTTACTTTTGCAACAACCTATAATTATTTTGTTTATTTAATATTTTTCCTTTTACTTGTTGATTAATCTTCATAAAAAACTTACATTACCTATACAAAAATATGTTAAAAAGCTCATCTAGCTGAATACAGTACTAAAAAGCTCTTAAAGTTCTATTTGACTTGCCATTATTTTTTGTCACGAATAAGCTCTTCAAGCTCTATTTGTTTTGTTATTATTTGTAATGTAAAAGCTCCTCCAGCTGCGAATATTAGCAAGCTCACCAAGAATGGGTATAAAAAGGCCGACACTGATCAGTGATCACTTCTAATCACTCTTGCTCTTATACAGACAGGGGTTTGACGTGGAGACCAACTCGGAAGTTTACAACTGCCTTTTGGGAAATCACTCCACATTTGGATTCCTTTTAACTTTTGTTGCCCCTTGGCTGATTTTTTTTGCTTCAGCAAGTACTGCAGTCCACGGACAGCATACTCGCGGGTAAAAACATTATAAGCCTTATAAATAACATAAAATATAATAATATTATTAACGTAATTTTGTAACCCCAAAGTCCAACGTAAATAAACGGCTTATTAAAGCACAGAATCGAAACGAATTTTTTTTATTGCACCAAGAGAGGTGTACTGTACACGATACCGTTTTGCAAGATCGGAAGACCACACGCGCCGAACACCAGCTCTACCGACCAACCGCTACGTCAACGCTACAAATTTCATTTTTCCGCGGCGGCAAAACCGCAAATTAAGAGTTTTTTTTTTTTTTTTTTTTTTCGTGGTGAAAAAAACCGAAAAAGTTTCCAACAGTGAGAATTGTTTTTGTTTTCATCACTTGCTGTATCTGATTTAAATTCTAGCAATTTTAGTTCTAAGCCACTACCTTATTCTCCATTAATAAATTTTTTTTTTTTTTGTGGTCGTATAGCGACAGAATAACGTAAGGATTAACTGAAGTTTGATGAAACTTTTGGTAGTTACAAAAAAAAAGTTTTTGGTTAATATTTAGATGATTTCGTCTCGAATATTATACTTGATGCAACTCAAGCACGGTCAACATAAATAAATACCATAGCAGGATTGAGCACCTGCTTGTCGCCAGCGCTGTCAAGGCAGAGTAGGGCCCAAGTCTGAAGCATTTAAAAACATGGTAAGTCGACGTACGCATTCTGTTCTTTTGGCAGAATCGCACCGTACGCGAAGTAATCATTACAATCCTCCTGGTACTGTACCACGAGGTCGTGAAATCTCTACATACTTCAAGTAAATTACAAGTCCCAGTTCATAATGTCTTAATGTAAGTAGCAAATTCTGTCCCCTATCTTCGTTACAAATCTGCACCGTAGAAAGTACATTAGCGGACTTAAAAACTAAGCTGGTCAGATCAAATTCAGATTTCGCGCCCACAACATTAAGAATAACGTTTCGAAAAACGTCGTAGGGAAGAAAGAGAGAGGTGTTTGAACTACTACACCTCTTTCGAGTAGTTCACGTCAAAAGCTTATAAATGCTAAAATAATCCGAAAACGAACTAGGCAGGCGCGAGAATCTAGCGCAGATAAAATCGAAAGGCACCACAATAAACGTAACTTCATAGCGAGTAAAACGCCGTAAGAAATCTTGGACATTCACCTAATAAAAGACTTATAGTAAAAGAAATTGATCGCTTTCTTTGTTTTATTATTGGTCTGTCGTAAACGTTTAAAAGATTAAATGCATACTGTTAAAAATAACACCATTGAAAGTGAGTTGGGTGGTGTATCATATCGCTTCACGATATGAGTGTTTTATTCGGAAAGCTGTAATTTATTACGTTTTTGTATTATCGTAATGCTAACGTATTTACCCTATGTTATATTATATTGCTGTCGTAGTCGCAGTTAGAAAGAGACAACTGTCGTACTCGAAGCAGGAAAGCATTACTGTTTTATGACTTTCGAGTCAGTGTAAGAATACAGTCCGCTAGGGAAAGACCTGGCAAGGTAGATTAAAGTAACTAATAAATGTTGGGTTTTTTGCTTAATGCTTTTTCCCAACATAAAAAAATGGTGATTGTTTTTATTTATTGAGAAAAAGTGGAAAGTGGTCGCTGCGTTTTAAGATGAGACGAAACATTATGGTCCTTCGAGCCGGATGGAAAAGCAACGACCTATGGATACGGGAAAGAAGAAAAAATTGGAAAGGTATTTAATCAATAGAAGCCAAAATTAATTTTTCTTTTCTGGAAAGCAATAGAGGCAATGCGATTTACAACCGCATTTGTCGGAAACAATTCTTGTTGTTTTTCCTCTATGGAAAGCGATTTGGTATATGCAATTTACAACTGCATTAGCCAGATCATAAAATCATTTGTCGAAAGCAAGAGACATATGCAATTTACAACTGCAATTGTCGATTAAGGTTTTTCGGATTTGCAATTTACGACTGCAAATTCACTGGGAGTTATTTTGAATTTCTTTTCTTCTGCTGTTCCTTTGGAATTGTTCGGGATAACAGAATACGGTTATCTATTTATAGATAACTCTGTTGGAAAGGCACTCATAGCAGGCAGCTGCTATTTTGCAGCAAACCTCAACGAAAGAAAAGGAAAGGTTATTTGTGGTAAAACACACAACAAGAAAATAATTCTGGTTATTGCTTGCGCGCAGCGCAGGTACAGAACGAATAGGAGAGATATCTTATCCCTACCTCAAGTAAGAGTGAGGCGAAAGACGGTCGCGACGACCGAGGAGAATGACGGAATACGATACAAACACGAAGTAACATGTTTGTGGCTACAAGGGAAAAGAATGCGCACAAGGGTTAGTTTTTCAGTAGCCATCCAACGAATGTTGACGTGCGCAGTAGAGCTTGTTCCGAAAATCTTAGTGAAGTTTTTTTTTGTACAATAATAATTAAAAGGAAAGACAAGACAATAAAGTTTTAAGTGAAAGTGGTTATGATGCCCTTTAAAATGAATAAAGGGAAACACAGTGTTGTGATCCGCACAACCATACCCTACTCATGACCTACCCTATCAATCCATTCCATACACTATACACCAAATACATTACCAGAGCGCACGGCTATTAATAGGTCATTCGCTTCGTTTTCATTTGTTTTTCCATTTACCCAAACGCCACCCAAGCGCAATGAGTCAAGTGCATACCTACCCATAACGATACACACGTAACCCAAATCCGATCCGATTGCACAGCGGCACGCCAACATATGGCAAAAATGCAATAGTTGCATATCGGAGGAATACTACGTTGTGGTATCAGGGAAATAATAATAATTTATGAATGGATGACACTTGACACCAGCGTAAGGCAAATGACACCCAAGATGTCATTTGGGTACTTTTAATGGGAACGGAAAACAATTAAGCAATGCCTAAAATAGCGCGTATGCACATATGGTAATTGGTAAGGAAAACATGGTGCGTGGAGGGGGAAGATAGGCGATGGGTCATGACTCATGAGCAATAATAGTATAAAAGGCGAAGGTTGTGACCAGGGAAAATCAGAGTTAAGTAACCATCCTAATAGATCGCAGCCATTGCTTAAGACAGCGGGTCTCATTAGTGAAATAACATAAAAGAATAATTTAAATAAAATAACTCAGAGTCGCAGCCTTGCTATAGACAGCGGGCTCTGCAGTACAAAATTTAAACAGAAGTCTTTTAATCTTAAACTCTCCGTCCAATACTCTTCTCCCTTTTGGGAAAGCACGGTATTGTGCGTATTTCATGGTGGCAGCGGTGGGATACCCAAAGAGGTCCCTACTACCAAACCAAAAACAGAAGTAAAATACTTCTGAGGCGTTCTCTGGGGCTATACACCAGAGAAGTGTAAACAAGTGTTAGTGAAAAAAAAAAAAAGTGAACAAGTCCCAAAACTATAAGACATTGGGCAGTGTCATCAAAAGACCAGGTGTAACAGACAACTTTAGGGCGCGAAGCCTACCTGGCAAACAAGAGAATCAACCACAACAGAAGCAACCGCAGCAGAAGCAGGAAAACATAATAAGGTATTCTAGATAAGATACAAACATTATTTTATAAACACGATTTTGTACACACAAGTTTATTTAGCATACCAAATTTACCTAAACTAAAAAAAATGCATATAAATTACATATAAAGTCATTAAAGTTTTATAATTTCGTATTTTCAATATCGTCCCGATATTTGACGGAAACCCCAACGAGCTTACCCAATTTTTCTCCTGTGGAGACTTGATTTTCTCTTCTGCCAGGGAAAATGAGCAAGCCATGTTCTTAAGCATAGTGAAAACTCGACTTCGAGGCCCTGCTCTCGAACTAACCCAATATAATACAATTAGTTCATGGGCAGGGTTGAAACAGACTCTTCAGGCCGAATTCAGAGAAACCCATTTCAGAACTTCCGCTCAAAATGATCTTCTCACGGCCAAACAAAGACCACAAGAGACCGTAAAAGATTTTGGTGAAAGAGTAAGTAAACTCCATACTTCACTCAAAGCCGCCACCTTTTCCAGCACAAGCGAGACGCTGTTAGGACTTTCCTAAACAGCGAAAATGAAAAATTAGTTGTCCAAGCCTTTGAAGATGGTCTTAAAGACTCTAATCTAAGACTAGTGGTGCAAGCGCATGGTGAGTCCAATCTCAGAAAAGCCATCGCTTATGCCGACAACCATTCTTCGCGTTAAGAGCGCTCCTCCGCTAAACAAATCCCAACTTCTTCTAGACCCCCCCCAGATTTAGACCCACCTGCCAAAATTGCGACATACTTGGGCATACCGAGCAGACTTGTTATCGAAACAAGTCGCTTCCTAGTTTTGACAGCGTTCAAATAAAAAAGGAGGTGCAGCTGATAATTTGTATTTACTGCAACAAACGGAACCACTCTTTGAAAGAGTGCCGACTCCGTCAATCACACCTCCAAATGCAAAACTCGGACCAACCGAACACGCATAACCCCCGACGAAAAAACTACAAAATACCCCTAACTACCACCCCCCACAGAATAACCAACACAACGGCAACAAAGGTACACGAAGACAGGTGAATTATCACCACATCCCTTCTACTACCGTTCAACCATCAAACTGTTCGGAAAACGACCTCTGTCGAGAGGACAACAACGGCCTTCCTCTCGACAGATAACACAAGCCGAAGTCCACCAGAGGACGAATTAGAAACTGTCGCCTCCATTTCAATCGAACTCCTCCCTAATGACGACTTAGTCATGATAAGAATCCCATCCGAAAATGGGAAGTTGCGCTGTATGATCATCGACACTGGGTCAGAGATAAGTATAATCAAAAATCCGGGCAACTTGCCTACACATGATAACTCTGGCGACATGATTATAACTATCTACGATGAGTGGAGATAGAGTCATGTCTACTAATCTTACAATCGAAACTTTCCACTTCGGATCAGGTGACGACATAGTGGCAATCAAACACCCTTTCCATATACTCAATGGAAATACTAATTTTAATTTTGACGGAATCATTGGCAACGATTTCCTGAAAAAATATTGCTGCGAGATCAGTTACACTCGCAATTCTTTAAAAATATATCCTTTCCTACATAATTACCCTACAGTCACAATTAGTAGCTTTGGAGAAGTATTCAAAAGTATTCCTATTCTAACGAAAAAGTCAAACCCAGCAGAAAGTAAGACTATGGTAAAAGAAATCGTAGCAAAAAGTAAGACTGCAGTAAAATCTTAAGCAAACCCAGCAGAAAGTAAGACTATGGTAAAAGAAACCATAGTAAAAAGTAAGACTGCGGTAAAATCCAAGGAAACCCAAATAATAGAATAATGTTCACATGAGTTGCCTCCTTTCGAGCCTCATCTACTGACCGCAAGATGGCGGTGCGAACAGTAGGAGTGTTTTTGTACTACTACCCCGTTTTGTTCCACAACAAAGCGAAAGCGACGGTGCGAGCGACTATTGACACTCAACATGACCAAAACAGTAGGTATTGGGACGATTGAGACTGGGAATTCGGTGCTAGAGCGAGAGGGAAGATATGGTGTTGGAGTGAGTGTTTTGGCTTTGGCGGAAGTATGTTATCGTGTGTTTGATGTGCCGCCGCCGCCGCTGTTGGAGGTTCAGTTTTGTGTGTGGGAATGTGTTATCAGTTTTGTGGTGTGGGATTGCTTGGAGATGAGGTAATTTGTGTGTTGGAAATTAAAAAAGAGCGTGGGCTATTGAACTGATGATGAGTTGTGTGTTGGGTGTTGTAGGTTAGCGATGCTGTGAGATGTGATTGAAGGGGTCGTTGGCGCGATGGGTGGTTCGTCGGTGTGTATGTTAATTAGATGTTATGGTTTATTTGATGGAGGATGATACTCTTATTATTCTGATCGTAGTTAATTAGAGATGTGATGGTTTATTTGATGACCGTAGTTAGATTGTTTAAAAGAGTTTAATGGGCGTCGTCATGGGTCGCTTGGGGACCGTTATCGCGGCTGTTGATTTGGATGGTGGTTCGTAGTCATGGTCATGGGTCGCTTGGGGACCGTTATCATGGATGTTGAGCCATGGTCGTTATGTATGTTAATTAGATGTGGTGTTATCTGAGAAGCCAGCCGTTAATGTAGCACGATCGGGTAGCATGTTTCTCTTATCTTACAGACCATATTGTTTTCTGGAATTTCTTTTAAGTGGGCGATATCCATAATCCTATCTTATTAGGAATTATAGAATTTAAGTAAAAATTGTATAAATTTTTAATAAAATAAAAAAATAAAAATAATAAATTAATTGTTTTTTATTAATTGGGAAACTCAACCATTTGAGTACTGTATACTTTTTCGCCTTTTGTTGTAAGAATCTTTTCCACTCTTATTCATTGTATAAAAGAAGACAAGTAAACGAGGAGAGGTCATACATTAAGTAATGTTGTATGAGAATAGAACACAGGAAGTTCGTGTGAAAATATCAGGCGATAGTTCAGTTCATAGATCAAAGAGACATTTTAAGGAGCCTGCTGGGAGTTCCAAGGGTTGAAGGAGGAGTTGGAGGCTGCAATAAAGGGGTCCCAGCGAGGAAGGAGTTATCTACAGCTGAAAGCTGTAATTCATTTATTGGTTGCGTATAGCGCAAGAGCCAGAGCAGGAGATTTCCTGGACAAGGAGCTTAGTCCGGTCCTACTCTCTATTTTAGAATTTAAATAAAAATTGTATATTGTATAAATTTTTAATAAAATAAAAAAAAAATATGGAGTGTTTATTAAATTGTATTAAAACAGAAACAAATAAAATAGCTGCTGTCTGCTGGGAGTTCCCAGAGTTGAAGAAGGAAGTGGAGGACGCAGTGAAGGAGGCCCAACAAACAAGGAGTTGGTTGCAGCTGAAAGCTGCAATACATATACTGGTGGCGTATAACGCGAGAGCCAGGGCGGGGGATTTCCTAGACAGAGACGTAAGTCCTGTCTTATTAGGAATTATAGAATTTAAATAAAAAATTGTATATTGTATAAATTTTTAGTAAAATAAAAAAAATAAAACTATTAAATTAATTGTTTTTTTATTAATTGGGAAACTCAACCATTTGAGCACTATATACTTTTTCGCTCTTTTTTTTTTTTTTTTTTTGGAAATATCCGTCTGCGTCTGAAATAATAATATTGAATGGTAGCGTTTTTAAATAAAAACTGAATATTTTATAAATTTTTAATAAAATAAAATTGGGAAACTCAACCATTTGAGTTCTATATACTTTTTCGCTCTTTTTTTTTTTTTTGGAAATATCCGTCTGCGTCTGAAATAATAATATTGAATGGTAGCGTTTTTAAATAAAAACTGAATAATTTATAAATGCAATATTCGCCATCGTAAATGAAGAAAAGAATAAAATTTCCAACGCCTGCTGGGAGTTCGAAGGATTGAAGGAGGAGTTGGAGACTGCTATAAAGGAGGCCCAGCGAGGAAGGAGTTTTCAACATCTAAAAGCCGTTATTCATTTATTAGTTGCGTACAGCGCAAGAGCAAGAGCAGGAGATTTCCTGGACAAGGAGCTTAATCCTGTCCTCCTATCTATTTTAGAATTTAAGTAAAAATTGTATATTATATTGTATAATTTTTTAATAAAATAAAAAAAAAAAAAAAAATTAATTGTTTTTTATTAATTGGGAAACTCAACCATTTGAGTACTGTATACTTTTTCGCCTGTTGTTGTAAAAATCTTTTCCACTCTTATTCATTGTATAAAAGAAGACAAGTAAACGAGGAGAGGTCATACATTAAGTAATGTTGTATGAGAATAGAACACAGGAAGTTCGTGTGAAAATATCAGGCGATAGTTCAGTTCATAGATCAAAGAGACATTTTAAGGAGCCTGCTGGGAGTTCCAAGGGTTGAAGGAGGAGTTGGAGGCTGCAATAAAGGGGTCCCAGCGAGGAAGGAGTTATCTACAGCTGAAAGCTGTAATTCATTTATTGGTTGCGTATAGCGCAAGAGCCAGAGCAGGAGATTTCCTGGACAAGGAGCTTAGTCCGGTCCTACTCTCTATTTTAGAATTTAAATAAAAATTGTATATTGTATAAATTTTTAATAAAATAAAAAAAAAATATGGAGTGTTTATTAAATTGTATTAAAACAGAAACAAATAAAATAGCTGCTGTCTGCTGGGAGTTCCCAGAGTTGAAGAAGGAAGTGGAGGACGCAGTGAAGGAGGCCCAACAAACAAGGAGTTGGTTGCAGCTGAAAGCTGCAATACATATACTGGTGGCGTATAACGCGAGAGCCAGGGCGGGGGATTTCCTAGACAGAGACGTAAGTCCTGTCTTATTAGGAATTATAGAATTTAAATAAAAAATTGTATATTGTATAAATTTTTAGTAAAATAAAAAAAAATAAAACTATTAAATTAATTGTTTTTTTATTAATTGGGAAACTCAACCATTTGAGCACTATATACTTTTTCGCTCTTTTTTTTTTTTTTTTGGAAATATCCGTCTGCGTCTGAAATAATAATATTGAATGGTAGCGTTTTTAAATAAAAACTGAATATTTTATAAATTTTTAATAAAATAAAATTGGGAAACTCAACCATTTGAGTACTATATACTTTTTCGCTCTTTTTTTTTTTTTGGAAATATCCGTCTGCGTCTGAAATAATAATATTGAATGGTAGCGTTTTTAAATAAAAACTGAATAATTTATAAATGCAATATTCGCCATCATAAATGAAGAAAAGAATAAAATTTCCAACGCCTGCTGGGAGTTCGAAGGATTGAAGGAGGAGTTGGAGACTGCTATAAAGGAGGCCCAGCGAGGAAGGAGTTTTCAACAACTAAAAGCCGTTATTCATTTATTAGTTGCGTACAGCGCAAGAGCAAGAGCAGGAGATTTCCTGGACAAGGAGCTTAATCCTGTCCTCCTATCTATTTTAGAATTTAAATAAAAAATTGTATATTGTATAAATTTTTAGTAAAATAAAAAAAATAAAACTATTAAATTAATTGTTTTTTTATTAATTGGGAAACTCAACCATTTGAGCACTATATACTTTTTCGCTCTTTTTTTTTTTGGAAATATCCGTCTGCGTCTGAAATAATAATATTGAATGGTAGCGTTTTTAAATAAAAACTGAATAATTTATAAATGCAATATTCGCCATCGTAAATGAAGAAAAGAATAAAATTTCCAACGCCTGCTGGGAGTTCGAAGGATTGAAGGAGGAGTTGGAGACTGCTATAAAGGAGGCCCAGCGAGGAAGGAGTTTTCAACAACTAAAAGCCGTTATTCATTTATTAGTTGCGTACAGCGCAAGAGCCAGGGCAGGAGATTTCCTGGACAGAGAGATAAGTCCAGCCCTACTTTGTATTTTAGAGTTAAAATAAAAATTGTATTAATTTTTTAGTAAAATAAAAAAAAAAAATTACTATATTAATTATTTTTTATTTATCCATGAATTGTGTGTGGATGGGAAACCCAAATAAATGTAGCACGATGGAACATGTTACTCTTATCATTCTGACCATATTGTTTTTTTCTGGAATTTCTTTAAAGATCTGTAGTATAAAAGCTCGTTGGAATCTAAGCATAGCATTACTTCATTTCATAAAATTGAACGTGCTGTACCTACATACAAGAAAAAATGGAAGCTTTGTTTACCATCATCACAGAAGAAAAAAATCAAATTGCCGCTGTTTACTGGGAGTTCCCGGAATTGCAGAAGGAGCTGGAGAGGTCATTAAAGGAGGCATGGCGAACAAAGAGTTTGCTGGAAATGAAGGTTGTTATACATCTACTTTCAGCATATAAAGTTAGAGCCCAAGCGGGGGATTTTCTGGAGGGGGATATAAATCCACTCTTAATTTCTATTTTAGAATTGAAATAAAAGACATAAATAAAGAAAAAAGAAGAAATTTGTTTTTTATTTAATTTCCACATAAGAATTTATCCAACAGGAGTAGGTATTGGGTCGGTTGAGACTGGGAATTCGGTGCTAGAGCGAGAGGGAAGATATGTTGTTGGAGTGAGTGTTTTGGCTTTGGCGGAAGTATGTTATCGTGTGTTTGATGTGGCGCCGCCGCCGCCGCCGCCGCTGTTGGAGGTTCAGTTTTGTGTGTGGGGATGTGTTATCAGTTTTGTGGTGTGGGATTGCTTGGAGATGAGGTAATTTGTGTGTTGATAAAAAAGAGCGTGGGGTGTTGAACTTGGTACGATGATGAGTTGTGTGTTGTAGGTTGAGATGTGATTGAAGGGGCCGTTGGCGCGATGGGTGATTCGTCGGTGTGTATGTTAATTAGATGTGATGGTTTATTTGATGGAAGATGATACTCTTATTATTCTGATCGTAGTTAATTAGAGATGTGATGGTTTATTTGATGGAAGCATTCAAATTGTTTAAAAGAGTTTAATGGGCGTCGTCATGGGTCGCTTGGGGACCGTTATCAATATTTGATGGAAGCATTCAAATTGTTTGAAAGAGTTTAATGGGCGTCGTCATGGGTCGCTTGGGGACCGTTATCAATATTTGATGGAAGCATTCAAATTGTAAGAGTTTAATGGGCGTCGTCATGGGTCGCTTGGGGACCGTTATCATGGATGTTGAGCCATGGTCGTTATGTATGTTAATTAGATGTGGTGTTATCTGAGAAGCCAGCCGTTAATGTAGTACGATGGAGCAGCATGTTTCTCTTATCTTACAGACCATATTGTTTTCTGGAATTTCTTTGGGGTGATATCTGAGAAGCTAGCCGTTAATGTAGCACTTATTATTCTATCCATTTTGTTTTTGTTTTTTGGAATTTCTTTGAAGATCTGTAGTATAAAAGCTCGTTGGAATCTAAGCATAGCATTATTTCATAAACAGAACCAAGCAGAACAGAAGGAATGGAGGCTCTATTCGCAATTATCAACGAGGAAACGAATAAAATTTCCAACGCCTGCTGGGAGTTCCCGGAATTAAAGAAGGAGCTGGAGAGAACGTTAAAGGAGGCACAGCGAACAAAAAGTTTGCTGGAAATGAAGGCCGCTATCCACATACTTTCAGCGTATAAAGCCAGAGCCCAAGCGGGTGATTTTGTGGAGGGGAGTTTAAATCCAGTATTAATTTCTATCTTAGAATTAAAATAAAAAGACATAAATAAAGAAAAAAAAAGAAGAAATTTGTTTTTTATTTAATTTCCACATAAGAATTTGTCCCACAGGTATACATTTTGTAGGGCACAGCATTTGCTATGGAGCGAACATTTTATTTCACAAGGATAGAATCGTTAATTGGAAAACTCAACCATTTGAAATATACTTTTTCGCCTTTTGTTGTAAGAATCTTTTCCACTCTTATTCATCGTATAAAAGAAGACGAGTAAACGAGGAGAGGTCATACATTAAGTAATGTTGTATGAGAATAGAACACAGGAAGTTCGTGTGAAAATATCAGGCGATAGTTCAGTTCATAGATCAAAGAGACATTTTAAGGAGCACTTAGTAAGATTCAGATTGACAACGAAACCAGTTAGAAGGGGTCTTCAGATATTATTGAATATACTTACAAAAGCGAAATGTTTTGGTGCGAATCATTGAGAGAGGGTGATAATCTATGTATTTGTGAAGTAGGATGGACAGAGATAAATTTCTCATACATGCAATTTCATAGAACGATTTGTGAGCTTTATATGACTCCTGAAGATGGAAATAGTTGTTTAATTTTTCGCTTAAGAAATGGAGAATCAACATCTTCTTTAGATAATTTTAAAATAAAACTTCACAGATTTCAACATGTCAAAATGTATGTTGTTGGTGGTGAATTGACAATGTATGGAATAGTTTTTTATTTTAGCATTTTTTACACAATTCCTTGAATTGATTGAATGTCATGTCAGAGTTGACATGATCGTTGTATATATGCTTCAGGTTAAGTTCGTCTTGCTTAAAAATAACTAAATAGTTTGCATTGTCTCGAATCAAGTGTTTTGGTATACGTGTATAAGATTGACACAAGTAGAAACTATCCACGTCATTATGTCGACCCATACAGAAATATTCTCGAATATTGTTTTGCTTATCACAAGCCACATCATCGAATATAAAAACTGAGTTTCGATTTGCTTCAGAAGGTGTAATAATTTCACAATTATTTGAAAATTCATTATAACCCATACCCTTGATGGATTCTATTAGCTTTCTCAGGTATGTATACTTTGGCTGATGCAGAGACTTTGAGTATATGTAGAGATTTTCAAATTTTAAACCATTTGGATCGAGGAGAATGCTCAACATGACATTGGTTTTTCCACAATTTGATGAACCCACAATTATTCCTCTAATACTATTGGGAAATATTGCTCCATGTTTCCTGCGTACTTTAATTTCACTATCAAAGTTCTTGACTTTAATAAAATCTCGTTGTTGTTGTTTTATGAACCTCATTCTGCTATTGAATGAAACTAATCAATATAAAAGATCATGTTTTATAGTTGAGAAATTCATAATTGTTCAACATATACAGCAAGAAAGTCGTATAAAATGATAGATTATAGTGTGAAAGCCAACAGTTGTAAAGATACATTCAAAGGGCACGGATTAGTGAATTCCTTAATCGATAAATTACCAGTTGAATTACATCTTCCCTCATATAACTTCTGTGGATCAGGGACTAAATTGAAAGAACGCCTTGCTAGAGGAGATAGGGGAGTTAACCAACTGGATGAAGCTTGTCGCGAACACGATATTGCATATGCTAACAATAAAAATCTACCTAAACGACATATTGCAGACAAAATTTTAGCTGAAAAGGCTTGGCAGAGAGTAAAGGCAAAAGACTCATCGATAGCCGAGAAAATAAATAGTATATTAGTAACGAATATGATGAAAGCTAAAACGAAGCTTGGTATGGGTTGCAAAGCCATGAAAAGGAAAAGAACCCCTCGCAAAAAGAATAATTTATTTAAAAAAGCCATTATGGAGGCTAGAAATGCTATTCGAGACACTAGAAGCGAAGATCCTAACGTAATTGCAACAACTGCTCTACAAGTAGCTAAAAAGATCATTAAAAATAAACGAAAGAGCATTACAATTCCTCGAGTTATACCTCTACCGAAAATTGGTGGTTTCCTACCATTGTTACCTATTTTAGCTGGGCTATCTGCTATTGGATCGGTAGCCGGAGGAGCTGCGGGTGTAGTTAAAGCTATAAATGAATCAAAGGTAGCCAAGAATCAATTGGAAGAGAATAAACGTCACAATCAGACTATGGAAGGAATTAAAATTAAGCATGGTAGTGGACTTTATCTACAGCCGTATAAAAAAGGATTTGGACTTTTCCTTAAACCACACGATTCAAAAAACTTTTAAATTCGCTACCTAATCATCCACTCACCAATACTGATATTATGAAATTTGGAAAATTGAATATACCATGCTTCAGGGGTGTTTACATGAGAGATAAATTACCAGTAAGATCTTATAACAAGGAATGTGGTGTAATTAATTTGGACAATGAGAGTGGGCCGGGGACGCATTGGGTAGCATACATTAAGAATAAAAATATTGTTAAATATTTCGATAGTTTTGGTAACTTAAGACCACCCCTAGAGGTTGTACGATATTTAGGTGAAAATATTCACTATAATTATAACAGCTGTCAAAATTTCAATACATTTATATGTGGTCATCTATGTTTAAAGTTTCTAATTGAGCAAAATAATAAATAAATAGAGTAAAATCAAAATATTGAGTTTCATTTCTATTCCAATAGTTATGTCGTTAACACTCACTTTAAGCGGAAACCAATCTACTCTCACTGCAGAGTACTTTCCTCCAATTACCCTAAATTCTGATTATGTATGTGGCTTAGTTGATTTGCAAACCTATAATTCCATACCTAATGTGGATAAATTAAATAATTTATTTCATTGTGGTGATGGTGGTGGAGAACTCAAGATTGAATTTACAGTGGGCTCTTATGAAATTGAGGATATTAATAAAATAATTCAGAAGGTTCTGAACACACACAATGAGAATAGCATTGAAAAAGTTAGAATCAAATTAAAAGCCAATAATAATACTTTGAAATGTGAACTGTACAGCAATGTGGAAATCGATTTTACACAAGACCGATCTATTGGTTCTCTTTTATGATTCAGTAAGAAGAAGCTAGCTCCTAATATTCTGCATGAATCTGATCAGTATGTTAATATCAATAGAGTGAATATTGTACGAGTTGAATGTAATTTAATTGACGAAACATATATCAATAGTCAACCTGCTCATATACTACATGAATTTTCAATCAACGTTAGTCCAGGATATAAAATAGTTGAAGTTCCTCACAATGTCATCTATTTACCAGTGAACGCTAAGAGGATAAGTTCTATAACATTGAATCTCTTGGATCAGGACGGAAATCATATAAACTTTCGAAACGAAATCATAACAATTCGCTTGCATTTGAAACCACAATAATGATAGTATATAATTACCCCTCAAGTTATAAAAGAGCAGGTAACGCCACTAACTCTAACAATATACTATCATCTTCTGATAAGAGAACATCAAAACTTACTATAGAAAATCAACAATTTCTATTGTCACTGGGATATAAATTAAAACATTAAATCAACCTAACAACATGCTGAATATTTTCGAAGAACCAAATTTTGAGGAGAGTATCTCAAAACTGGATTATCACACCTATTCACCGTATCTGAATAACTTTGAGAAAAATGACATTATACAGATTTGTGTCCAACATCAAAATCTTAATATTTTGCCTTCAGAAAGCTACATTTATATTGAAGGTACTGTATCGAAAACTGATGGATCGGCAGTTACGAAAACAAAACTTGTAAACAATGGAATAGCTTTCTTATTTGACGAAATACGTTATGAATTAAATGGTGTGGAAATTGATAGCAGTCGTAGTGTAGGTATAACATTCAACTATTAAAAACTACATTTCTTTAAACAAAAACGAAAGCGATATGCTATTGAATGCATCTTGGTCGCCCAACTCTTCAATTAATCTGGATTTATTTTTGTATACCTCTAAATAAATTACTGGGTTTTGCTGAAGACTATAAGAGAGTAATACCCAATGGACGCCATGATTTGATTCTAACACGATCACGCACAGATGATAATTCATTAATTACTGACGATGATGATGAAAAAGCAAAGATAAAATTACTTAAAGTACAATGGAAAATTCCTCATATTACAATGTCTGATTCTTACAAATTAAAACTTTACAAACCTATTAATAATGGTCAAACTATTAAGATTGCCTTTCGTAACTGGGATCTGTATGAATATCCTGTTTTGCCCAGCACCAATCATCATATTTGGAATGTGAAGACAACCTCACAAATGGAGAAGCCACGCTACATTCTCCTTGCATTGCAAACTAACAAACGTAATCTACTAAAAGGAAATCCAACTTATTTCGATCATTGTGATATTACAAATGTGAAGGCATACTTAAATTCTGATGCTTACCCTTATGAAGATTTAAATTTATCCTTTGATAAAAATAATTACAGTTTACTATACAATATGTACTGCGACTTTCAAAAAACCTACTACAACCGACTAGTTGCTGAACCACTCTTATCAAGAGATACATTTAAATCTCAAGCGACAATTTTCGTTATAGATTGCAGACATCAGAGTGAAATAATCAAAAATGGCCCAGTTGATATTCGCATTGAATTCAAAACAACAGGAACAAAACCAATACCAGCAAATACGTCAGCCTACTGTTTAATGTTACACGAATGCGTCGTAAATTATAATCCACTCAGTCAAATAGTTTCGCGAGAAATCTAATTTCTTAGTTCAAAGTTAACTCTTGTTGGGAAAAGACACGCATGCATAAACATGTATATTATACTTGACGTACAAGGTTTCAAAGGACCTAGCAATAAGTTCAACTTGATTGCAGGGCATCTAGAATTCAACAATCAGTGAATACAAAATATGCATATAACAATATTGATTTTGTTGCTCTTAAATCGAAATTAAATTTTGAGTTTTGGGATGATGTTTATAATGCTCAGGATCCATCAATAATTGCTTTTGATCTCTTCTTAAAAAAGTTGCAATTTCATATTTCCAATTGTACTCTGAAAATTTGTAATAAAAATAATAATTTAAAGTGTCTTAAGCAATGGATGACGGTCCCTTTACTAAGAAAAATTAGAATGAAAAAACAAATATATTCAAAAGTTAAAAAACATCCTTATAATGGGAGATTGAAAAGATATTATGATAAATTGTGTCTAGAACTAAAAACTGAAATACCGCGTTGTAGAGATACTTACTTTTATAATAGATTAGCTGCGAATTTTGGTAACGTTAAAAGGGAATGGGGAGTTATTAACGAAATTCTGAACAGGTCTAATGGTATTACAGATTCTGATATTATTATTAACAACAACAATACTCCTGTATCTGAACCTCAAGAAGTTGCCAATTTATTTAATGATTTTTTTTCTAACTTAAATTCTTTTCAAGACTGTTCTAAGGAAGAAAACCCAAATGATTATTCTTTAAAACAAATGGATCTTCAATCTGAAAGCTTCTTTTTTGAACAGTTTACTGCACTTGAAATTCAAAAAATAATTTTTTCACTTAAAACATCCAATTCCTCTTCTTTTGATAAGATCTCCAGCTTGGTTTTGAAAAACATTTCTTTTCATATTTCGGATGTCCTTTGCTTTATATTTAATCTCTGCGTTCAGTTTGGAATTTTCCCAGAATCATTAAAAACAGCAGTAGTAATACCACTCCATAAAAAAGGTGATACTACGGCATTAAATAACTATCGCCCTATTTCCCTTCTTTCTGTTTTTTCTAAAGTCTTTGAAAGAGGTATGAAGTCTAGAATTTTGTCTTTCCTATATAGAACAAATTTTTTTAGTGTCTCTCAATTTGCATTTAGAAGCGGAAGGTCGACAGAAAGTGCTTTATTAAAACTAACTGGCGAAATTTATAACAGCTTGAATATATCTGAAATTCCCGCTACTCTTTTCATAGGTATTATTATATTATTAACTAAAGCTTTTGATATGGTGAATCATACTTTGTTGTTAAATAAACTCTTCAATTCTGGCTTCAGAGGTTTTATTTATGACTGGTTTGCTTCTTACTTAAAAAATCGTAAGCAAATAGTGAAATTAAAAAACTGTTTCAGCTCACAACGTTTGGTTAATATAGGTGTTCCCCAAGGTTCTGTGTTGGGTCCTATTCTGTTTTTAATATATGTTAATTCGCTATTTATTCAACCCTTTAAAGGCAAAATCACAGCTTTTGCCGACGATACTGCCCTTTCCTATTCCAATAAGAGTTATCTTAATCTTTATTTGGATGTTAATAATGATTTAGATATATTGCGGAGATGGTTCAATCAGCATAGATTGGTAATTAGTAATAAAACTAAATTTATGCTTTTTAATATCAAAGGTTCAATATGCGATGACTTTCCTTTGCATAACCATTCACCGAATTGCTTGAGATTTCGTTTAAGCCTCCATCACGCTATTACCTTTAACAGTAATGAAAGTTGCAGTAATGCCTGCTTCAAAATTGATCGCGTCGACAATTTTAAGTATTTAGGTATTATATTGGATTATAGGCTCAGTTGGAAGGATCACATTGTCAACCTAAAGCAGTATCTGAATAGAACCATAAGGCAACTATATCATCTTAGTCTTCACTGTAGTCTGCCCATATTGAAGTTAGTCTACAATGCTTTATTTAAAACTAAGTTGCAGTACGGATTAACCTGTTGGGGTGGTACGTATTTTTCTAATGTAGAAGGTTTACTTAAGAAGCAAAAACACGCAATAAGAATTATGTCTAAAGTGAACCGTAGAACTCCTAGTTTTGAGCTCTTCAAAAGACTTGGAATTCTCCCTCTAAGGCACCTTTACTGCTATAAAGTTTTAAAAATATTTTTTGAAAACTCCGGGTACTACGCCGTTAGAGTTCATGAAAATTTCAATCTGAGAGTAAACACCAGAAATTTTGTAAGGGTACCAGCAATTTACAAAACACATTTTTCACGTTTCTATTCTGTTACTGCGCCTCGTTTGTTCAATATACTGCCAGAAAACCTTAGATGCGAGAGAGTGAGAACAGTATTTTTAAATAATATTAAAAAATGGCTTCTCTCTTTTAACCATTCTCATATTGATTTGTTTTTTACTCCAATTACATAATTGAATAGTCTGTAAATCGTCTTAATTTCTATCTTTATTTTATAATTTCTAATTTTCGAATTTAAAATTTTTAATTTTTATCGTAATTTGTATTATATTTTCCCCATCAATAGTTTTATTCACTGTTTTAAGTATTAATTTTGTAATGATAGATACATTCGCCTCTTGTCTTCGACAACAGATTGTATCTTAATATTTCATACAATGCTAAAAAAAAAAATGATTTTCTTATTGTATCAATCCTATTATATTAGCTTTAAGTTTGTTGTTATGAAATATATAAATTAAAAAAAAAAAAAAAAAAAAAAAAAAAAGTTTTTCTCAATACTACACAATGGCTATCATCATCATTTCATCATCAAACCACCATTCAACTCTGACCAATTATCATCTGCATTAAGAAGACAAGTTCACTGGCTTTACCAAAATCATCATGGCCTAGTTTGGGATGGAGGTTTCACCGAATTTAAGAAAGTTCGGAAATACCTTCGCATGAAAATACAAAATACAATTTTGTATGTCAAAGGAGTTGAAAAAGTTCAATGGATGAAGGAGTTACTTTGTGATGAAAATGTTGAAGTGATGAATATCGAAGAAGTTGGCTGTCCTAATTTCAACGAATTGAAGCGACTCTATCCTTGTGAAATAAAATGTTCTCTCCATAGCAAATGCTGTGCCCTACTAAATGTATATGTTGGACAAATTCTTATGTGGAAATTAAATAAAAAACAAATTTCTTCTTTTTTCTTTATTTATGTCTTTTATAACCATATGGAAGGGAACTATTGTCTTCGAGAAATCTACGTTTTTCTGACTTGGGTTTGTATGTTTTTGTTTCAGCAATTGTTATGACCTCGTGCTCTCGTGTCCGGCGAATATTATTTGATAAAATTTGGATATCATCGGCATTCGCAGCATTAAGTACAGCTTCTTTGATTGTCTCAAAATTTACTTTCTTCGATGCTGAATAATTCAAATTGATTCCTTTTACTTTACACACGATTTTTTCAGTGCCATCTTTTGTACTAAAGACTTTGTAGGAATAATTTTTGGGGCCTCCACTTACGAATTCAGTAATATAACTTCCATGTCCATAGCATTGTAATTCATCAGTCATATCCCCTATAAATTCGCCAGTCTGAGGATCAGGTTCTCCTTCACGACTTACATAGATTACGGAATCGGTGTCGTAGTACAAAACTCTACCTTCTAATATTTCCAGGTAACTATACAATTTCAGACGAGCTTGTGCGGTAGTATAAGCTGCAATACACACATTAACAGTTGATAAGGTCTTTGCTTCTTCTTCTTTATACAACCAACTTACTATAACATTTTCCTCATTTATAGGTAGAATGTGACATACTTCAATAGTTGGATTTGTAAGCATTTGGAATAATTCCGATGGACTATTAATTATACATGTTTTCTGTTGATTTTCTCTTTGTCCAAATTTACCCCAAAATGAATTAAGTATGAGTTTAGCAAAAGATCTCTTCCCAGGGTTATCACAAATTTGTGCAAAATCGAGTTTAACATCTTCATTATCCAAAAAGTCAGCTACATATTTCTTTTTTTCTTCCATTGTAGCACATCTATTTGGCCATCCTGATGCTTCCTGTTTCATTTTAATGAATTTATTCATCATTTGACCATGGCGGCATCACCGCTTGCACCATTGTACAACGAAAATTAAATATATTGAATAAAAGTTTAATGGCGGCAACAAAGCCTGTACCATCGTAATCGTTGTGTAATTATTTTTCTCGGGGTCAAAAAAGACCAATGTGCCAATATAGTGAAAACGTTACTCGTGCGCGCTAGTGAACTCATTCACATCAACATTTTTGGTCCAATCGAGCACGGATTTTAACAGTCCTAGTGCTACGAGTACGCGAATCACCACGTTGCCATCCCAATCTGCTTCTATCGACGCCATCAGCAACCAGAACACATCGCAAACACACGTGCCGAAGAGGAAAAATTATAGGCGATCGCTCCCAAATCGTCTCCCTACAATTTCTACGCCGCCACCAGCCACAAAAGCACATCCCAACCACATGTGCCGAAGAGAATAAACCTCAGACGATCGCTCCCGTATCGTCTCCCGACAGTTTCTACACCGCCATCCCAAGACAAGAGCAAATCGCCAATTTTGCTGTACAACGCGGATAGTTCCCCAACACCACAGACAAATTACCACGTGCAACGCACAGCTACGTTGCCGTCCCATCGTATCACAGACGTGTAGTGCAGTACACAACCACGCTGCTACCCCAAAAGTGGCCCCAAAAAAGTGAAACACGCGTACCCAGAGTGTTCACCCCAACCCCAAGTATCACACACGTGCTCCCATCCGTTGTGATACACTGGACATAACAACCAGTAACAGAACAAGCCTAAGTTCTCCCTATCACAACTACCAAGCGCTACATGCACATCATCACGTGACGCAACATCTCATCTCATCTGTACAGCATCTCATCTGTACTCATCTCATCTCATCATCGCAGCATCTCATCTGTACTCATCTCACCATCTCAGCATCTCAGGCGATCATAACAGTGGGTCGCTACCATACAACATTCGTCATCCTAAGATTTTGTTCAAGATAAATAAAAAATAATAATAAAACCCAGCAGAAAGTAAGACTATGGTAAAAGAAACCATAGCAGAAAGTAAGACTGAGGAAAATAATGATTTTATAACGCTAAAACCCCGAGCTCAATATATAGTTGAACTACCATTCAGGTACAACGAACCAGGGATTAAGAACCTAGTTATTTTTAAAAAACAGATCAAGCCAGAAATATATTTAGGAGAGACCCTGACTAAAGTAACCGATTCCAAATTGAAAGTTCTACTAATGAATACCTCAGAAACGGTAACAAAAATTAAAACAGGTGATCTTATCTTCGAATGGAATAAACTAGATGATTTCGAAATAGTCGATACAAACAAACTAAAGGATCCTGTAAAACACAGACTAAAAAAATTAGAAAGTGTTTTAAGGCTCCAGCACTGTAATCTCGAAGAAAAAGAAGCAATCAATAACATTTGCAGAGAATACAATGATTTATTTTTCATTGAAGGTGACGCCACACGGCATAACATAATTACAGAAGCAAACCAACCCCCACTATTCACGAAGCCAAAGGAACGAAATTAATAAGCAAGTCCACGAAATGTTACAAGATGGCCTAGTCCAACCAAGCTCGAGCCCGTGGAACTCCCCATTGTTATTAGTCCCAAAGAAAACAAGTAAGGACGGAACGAAACAGTGGAGAGTGGTAATCGACTCAATCGAAAACTTAATGAGTTAACTGTTGGAGACGCATACCCTCTACCCAATATCACGGACATTTTTGATCAACTAGGCAACTCAAAATATTTCGGCCCCCTTGACCTAGCGAAAGGCTTTCACCAGATATTAGTGGACGAGGAGAACAAACAAAAAAATGCATTTAGTAAATGGTAAGTGGTGAATAAATTCAGTAGTAGCATAATATACTTAAGTGTTTGGTGCTTGGTAGAAATGGGTGTGTCTTTAAAAAGCATTCTTCTCCATTGGAGCACAAAAGTTGTACTCTGCTGTTAGAAAGTGATTCAAAATGTTAAACAAATGCGTCAACCACTTTAATACATATGCTATCTTTTAGCTAGTACAAATACAAACCTAAAGCTACCAAAGTTAAGCCGGTTGCCTTAATAGATTTTCAACAGGATGTTTGAATGTATCACATTTAACACATGCAACTTCACAGGTATTCTTTCAGCTCCGCCACTCATGACAAAAAAATTGGCAAACCTGAGTACCACTTATAACAAAATCAAGGATAACAACAAAGCCAAGAAGAGGACAGGGCGCGGGAGTTATGTCAGAGATAACAAATAAGCAAAACACATGTCAACCAGATGGCGACGGAATACCCTCTTTATCAACAAACATCCCAAGTATCTTTCTAAGAAGAGATTAAGAAACAAACAACAAGGAAACACCCAAGCAACTGAGAAGATAACACTCGTTATCTATTTATGGGTACCATAAGAAGGGATCGATACCTCATATCGGCCTAGTATAAATATATAGGAAAATTCTGGTTCCTTAAGTTAAGTAATAATTAACATCGTAGACGAATACTACACGTTATTTAGCTCCTAAGAGATTTTAATAATAAAAGTATATTATTTTTAAAATAAAAAACTCTTAGTAATTTATTTGGGGCGCATGTGTTGGCCATATATGGCGCAAATGTGTTCCATATATGAATATGAGCTCGACATAGCTGATGCGCCGTAGTATCGAGTTTGGTAAAAACATCACCAGCTTCCACGAGGCAATCATACAGGCCAATCAGATTGTCGGCGGCGTTGGATGATAAGGGTGAAGCAGACGATATATCTACAAGATAACGCCGTAATAACAGCAATACGGCGAGAGAGGAATTGATGGCAATCGAGAGGAAGAAGGTGGAAATTGGCAGAGCTATGTTGGAGGAAATCAGGCGAATGTCTGAGGCAAAAGAGATGCATGACGAGTTTGATAGGGAATTGCGGAACAGGCAACTGGATTTGGACAGGGAGCGGCTAGACTTCGAAAAGAGGAAGTATGAAGAAAGTAAATCCACAAGGTACTTAAACAATATTTAAATTTTTTTTCTAATTTAGTAATAAACATTCATTTTTTTCAGCAAATAATCATAAAATAAATATTGCTCTGTTAATTATACAATCCACAATTTATGACGTCATGCAACACTAAAAATGCGGAACGCAGTCATCCACTAAAAATGTCCCATTGATGTCAGCTGTCAAAAATATGATTGTTACTTGTATATAAACAAACATATAAAAGGCACTGTTTTTCGTAATAAATGATAATTCACCACACTTTTTTTTTTTTCTCTCTTTTTGAATACATTACAAAATAAACAAAATTTGTTAAAAACCCTGAAACTCTCTACCCACTTTTTTCCTTCATACTCCAAAATTACCACACGAAGGCAAGCTGCGATAGCGCAGCTTTTCGAACAATTACCCTTAGGTTTAAATTCAAATTACAGTTCCATCCCTAATCCCAACATGAGAGAATATAAAGTGAGTCTTAACGACATTTATAATATCATTCCGACTTTTGGCGGAAATCCGGAAGAGTTAAATAAATTTATCGCTTGCGGGAATATATTATTCACGTCTATCAAAACCGACCCTGAACACAAACTCTTTTTGGAGGTGGTAAAAACAAGGCTCCAAGGACTGGCATTCGAGTTGGTCCAGCTAAAGTCCTTTACTAAATGGGGTGATTTGGTTTCTGAATTAGAGCGGCAATTCAAAGAACAAAAATCTCGTTCCTCAGCACAGAATGAGTTGCTGAATGCTAAACAAAAAGCTAGCGAAAACGTTAGGGAATTTGGTGATCGCATCAATCGATTATTAACCTCCCTAAACTCGGCTACTTTTGCTAGCACTAGTGACGAAGCTGTGAGGAGGTTTCTCTCCCTTGAAAATGACAGGCTAGCCATACAGGTTTTCGAAGACGATCTTCGAAACCAGAACCTTAAATTTATGGTTCAAGCCCACGGAGAAGGCGATCTAAGGAAAGCCATTGCTTATGCCGAAGCACATTCCGTTCGTCTCGAACGTACAACGGCAACACATCTTTCAGAGAATAGGAACCATCCAACTAAGTTTCCCCCCTCAAAGCTCATTTGTCAAACCTGTAACAAGGTAGGACACACGTCTACTACCTGTTACAGAAACAGAAATACAGTCCCCACTTCCAGACCTATCTGCCAAACCTGTAACAAGGTAGAACACACGTCCGCAACCTGTTACAGAAACGATAATTTTCCTAGTTTCGTTCCACAAGAAATAAAACGGGAAGTACAATCTTTAAGGTGTACATACTGTAACAGACCCAATCACCATATCGATGAATGTAGAACGCGTTTGGCTCAAATTAGAGCTTCTTCGCAAAATACGCAAGTAGGTATTGGGTCGGTTGAGACTGGGAATTCGGTGCTAGAGCGAGATGGAAGATATGTTGTTGGAGTGAGTGTTGTGGCTTTGGCGGAAGTATGTTATCGTGTGTTTGATGTGCCTCCGCTGCCGCCGTTGGAGGTTCAGTTTTGTGTGTGGGAATGTGTTATCAGTTTGTGGTGTGGGATTGCTTGGAGATGAGGTAATTCGTGTGTTGGGTTGATGAAAATTAAAAAAAGAGCGTGGGCTATTGAACTGATGATGAGTTTGTGAGTTGGGTGTTGTAGGTTAGCGATGCTGTGAGATGTGATTGAAGGGGCCGTTGGCGCGATGGGTGGTTCGTCGGTGTGTATGTTAATTAGATGTGATGGTTTATTTGATGGAAGCATTCTGACCGTAGTTAAATTGTTTAAAAGAGTTTAGTGGGCGTCGTCATGGGTCGCTTGGGGACCGTTATCGCGGCTGTTGATTTGGATGGTGGTTCGTAGCCATGGTCATGGGTCGCTTGGGGACCGTTATCATGGATGTTGGTGGTTCGTAGCCATGGTCGTTGTGTATGTTAATTAGATGTGGTGTTATCAGAGAAGCCAGCCGTTAATGTAGCACGATGGGGTAGCATGTTTCTCTTATCTTACAGAACATATTGTTTTCTGGAATTTCTTTAAGTGGGCGATATCCGAAAAACCAGCCGTTAATGTAGCATTATGGAATATGTTACACTTATCATTCTGACCTTATTGTTTTTTTTTCTGGAATTTCTTTAAAGATCTGTAGTAAAAAAGCTCGTTGGAATCTAGGCATAGCATTATTTCATTTCATAAACAGAACCGTGAGTAGACGTAGAAAAAATGGAAGCAATATTCGCCATCGTAAATGAAGAAAAGAATAAAATTTCCAACGCCTGCTGGGAGTTCGAAGGATTGAAGGAGGAGTTGGAGACTGCTATAAAGGAGGCCCAGCGAGGAAGGAGTTTTCAACAACTAAAAACCGTTATTCATTTATTGGTTGCGTAAAGCGCAAGAGCCAGAGCAGGAGATTTCATGGACAAGGAGCTTAATCCTGTCCTCCTATCTATTTTAGAATTTAAGTAAAAATTGTATATTATATTGTATAATTTTTTAATAAAATAAAAAAAAAAAAATAAATTAATTGTTTTTTATTAATTGGGAAACTCAACCATTTGAGTACTGTATACTTTTTCGCCCTTTTTGGAAATATCCGTCTGCGTCTGAAATAATAATATTGAATGGTAGCGTAAGTACTGTATACTTTTTCGCCTGTTGTTGTAAGAATCTTTTCCACTCTTATTCATTGTATAAAAGAAGACAAGTAAACGAGGAGAGGTCATACATTAAGTAATGTTGTATGAGAATAGAACACAGGAAGTTCGTGTGAAAATATCAGGCGATAGTTCAGTTCATAGATCAAAGAGACATTTTAAGGAGCACTTAGTAAGATTCAGATTGACAACGAAACCAGTTAGAAGGGGTCTTCAGATATTATTGAATACACTTACAAAAGCGAAATGTTTTGGTGCGAATCATTGAGAGAGGGTGATAATCTATGTATTTGTGAAGTAGGATGGACAGAGATAAATTTCTCATACATACAATTTCATAGAACGATTTGTGAGCTTTATATGACTCCTGAAGATGGAAATGAGGAGCTGGAGGATACAATAAAGGAGGCCCAACGAGCAAGGAGTTGGCTACAGCTGAAAGCTGTTATTCATCTACTGGCGGCGTATAGCGCGAGAGCCAGGGCAGGAGATTTCCTGGACAGGGAGCTTAGTCCGGTCCTACTCTGTATTTTAAAGTTGAAATAAAAATTGTACCTATTAATGTTTTAGTAAAATAAAAAAAAAAAATACTATATTAATTGTTTTTTATTTATCCATGAATTGTGTGTGGATGGGAAACCCAACTAAATGTAGCACGATGGAACATGTTACTCTTATCATTCTGACCATATTGTTTTTTTCTGGAATTTCTTTAAAGATCTGTAGTATAAAAGCTCGTTGGAATCTAAGCATAGCATTATTTCATAAACAGAACCAAGCAGAACAGAAGGAATGGAGGCTCTATTCGCAATTATCAACGAGGAAACGAATAAAATTTCCAACGCCTGCTGGGAGTTCCCGGAATTAAAGAAGGAGCTGGAGAGAACGTTAAAGGAGGCACAGCGAACAAAAAGTTTGCTGGAAATGAAGGACGCTATCCACATACTTTCAGCGTATAAAGCCAGAGCCCAAGCGGGTGATTTTGTGGAGGGGAGTTTAAATCTAGTATTAATTTCTATCTTAGAATTAAAATAAAAAGACATAAATAAAGAAAAAAAAAGAAGAAATTTGTTTTTTATTTAATTTCCACATAAGAATTTGTCCCACAGGTATACATTTTGTAGGGCACAGCATTTGCTATGGAGCGAACATTTTATTTCACAAGGATAGAATCGTTAATTGGAAAACTCAACCATTTGAAATATACTTTTTCGCCTTTTGTTGTAAGAATCTTTTCCACTCTTATTCATCGTATAAAAGAAGACGAGTAAACGAGGAGAGGTCATACATTAAGTAATGTTGTATGAGAATAAAACACAGGAAGTTCGTGTGAAAATATCAGGCGATAGTTCAGTTCATAGATCAAAGAGACATTTTAAGGAGCACTTAGTAAGATTCAGATTGACAACGAAACCAGTTAGAAGGGGTCTTCAGATATTATTGAATACACTTACAAAAGCGAAATGTTTTGGTGCGAATCATTGAGAGAGGGTGATAATCTATGTATTTGTGAAGTAGGATGGACAGAGATAAATTTCTCATACATACAATTTCATAGAACGATTTGTGAGCTTTATATGACTCCTGAAGATGGAAATGAGGAGCTGGAGGATACAATAAAGGAGGCCCAACGAGCAAGGAGTTGGCTACAGCTGAAAGCTGTTATCCATTTACTGGCGGCGTATAATGCGAGAGCCAGGGCAGGAGATTTCCTGGACAGAGAGATAAGTCCAGCCCTACTTTGTATTTTAAAGTTGAAATAAAAATTGTACCTATTAATGTTTTAGTAAAATAAAAAAAAAAATACTATATTAATTGTTTTTTATTTATCCATGAATTGTGTGTGGATGGGAAACCCAACTAAATGTAGCACGATGGAACATGTTACTCTTATCATTCTGACCATATTGTTTTTTTCTGGAATTTCTTTAAAGATCTGTAGTATAAAAGCTCGTTGGAATCTAAGCATAGCATTATTTCATAAACAGAACCAAGCAGAACAGAAGGAATGGAGGCTCTATTCGCAATTATCAACGAGGAAACGAATAAAATTTCCAACGCCTGCTGGGAGTTCCCGGAATTAAAGAAGGAGCTGGAGAGAACGTTAAAGGAGGCACAGCGAACAAAAAGTTTGCTGGAAATGAAGGACGCTATCCACATACTTTCAGCGTATAAAGCCAGAGCCCAAGCGGGTGATTTTGTGGAGGGGAGTTTAAATCTAGTATTAATTTCTATCTTAGAATTAAAATAAAAAGACATAAATAAAGAAAAAAAAAAGAAGAAATTTGTTTTTTATTTAATTTCCACATAAGAATTTGTCCCACAGGTATACATTTTGTAGGGCACAGCATTTGCTATGGAGCGAACATTTTATTTCACAAGGATATAATCGTTAATTGGAAAACTCAACCATTTGAGTACTGTATACTTTTTCGCCTTTTGTTGTAAGAATCTTTTCCACTCTTATTCATCGTATAAAAGAAGACGAGTAAACGAGGAGAGGTCATACATTAAGTAATGTTGTATGAGAATAGAACACAGGAAGTTCGTGTGAAAATATCAGGCGATAGTTCAGTTCATAGATCAAAGAGACATTTTAAGGAGCACTTAGTAAGATTCAGATTGACAACGAAACCAGTTAGAAGGGGTCTTCAGATATTATTGAATATACTTACAAAAGCGAAATGTTTTGGTGCGAATCATTGAGAGAGGGTGATAATCTATGTATTTGTGAAGTAGGATGGACAGAGATAAATTTCTCATACATACAATTTCATAGAACGATTTGTGAGCTTTATATGACTCCTGAAGATGGAAATGAGGAGCTGGAGGATACAATAAAGGAGGCCCAACGAGCAAGGAGTTGGCTACAGCTGAAAGCTGTTATTCATCTACTGGCGGCGTATAGCGCGAGAGCCAGGGCAGGAGATTTCCTGGACAGGGAGCTTAGTCCGGTCCTACTCTGTATTTTAAAGTTGAAATAAAAATTGTACCTATTAATGTTTTAGTAAAATAAAAAAAAAAATACTATATTAATTGTTTTTTATTTATCCATGAATTGTGTGTGGATGGGAAACCCAACTAAATGTAGCACGATGGAACATGTTACTCTTATCATTCTGACCATATTGTTTTTTTCTGGAATTTCTTTAAAGATCTGTAGTATAAAAGCTCGTTGGAATCTAAGCATAGCATTATTTCATAAACAGAACCAAGCAGAACAGAAGGAATGGAGGCTCTATTCGCAATTATCAACGAGGAAACGAATAAAATTTCCAACGCCTGCTGGGAGTTCCCGGAATTAAAGAAGGAGCTGGAGAGAACGTTAAAGGAGGCACAGCGAACAAAAAGTTTGCTGGAAATGAAGGCCGCTATCCACATACTTTCAGCGTATAAAGCCAGAGCCCAAGCGGGTGATTTTGTGGAGGGGAGTTTAAATCCAGTATTAATTTCTATCTTAGAATTAAAATAAAAAGACATAAATAAAGAAAAAAAAAAGAAGAAATTTGTTTTTTATTTAATTTCCACATAAGAATTTGTCCCACAGGTATACATTTTGTAGGGCACAGCATTTGCTATGGAGCGAACATTTTATTTCACAAGGATAGAATCGTTAATTGGAAAACTCAACCATTTGAAATATACTTTTTCGCCTTTTGTTGTAAGAATCTTTTCCACTCTTATTCATCGTATAAAAGAAGACGAGTAAACGAGGAGAGGTCATACATTAAGTAATGTTGTATGAGAATAAAACACAGGAAGTTCGTGTGAAAATATCAGGCGATAGTTCAGTTCATAGATCAAAGAGACATTTTAAGGAGCACTTAGTAAGATTCAGATTGACAACGAAACCAGTTAGAAGGGGTCTTCAGATATTATTGAATACACTTACAAAAGCGAAATGTTTTGGTGCGAATCATTGAGAGAGGGTGATAATCTATGTATTTGTGAAGTAGGATGGACAGAGATAAATTTCTCATACATACAATTTCATAGAACGATTTGTGAGCTTTATATGACTCCTGAAGATGGAAATGAGGAGCTGGAGGATACAATAAAGGAGGCCCAACGAGCAAGGAGTTGGCTACAGCTGAAAGCTGTTATCCATTTACTGGCGGCGTATAATGCGAGAGCCAGGGCAGGAGATTTCCTGGACAGAGAGATAAGTCCAGCCCTACTTTGTATTTTAAAGTTGAAATAAAAATTGTACCTATTAATGTTTTAGTAAAATAAAAAAAAAAATACTATATTAATTGTTTTTTATTTATCCATGAATTGTGTGTGGATGGGAAACCCAACTAAATGTAGCACGATGGAACATGTTACTCTTATCATTCTGACCATATTGTTTTTTTCTGGAATTTCTTTAAAGATCTGTAGTATAAAAGCTCGTTGGAATCTAAGCATAGCATTATTTCATAAACAGAACCAAGCAGAACAGAAGGAATGGAGGCTCTATTCGCAATTATCAACGAGGAAACGAATAAAATTTCCAACGCCTGCTGGGAGTTCCCGGAATTAAAGAAGGAGCTGGAGAGAACGTTAAAGGAGGCACAGCGAACAAAAAGTTTGCTGGAAATGAAGGAGGCTATCCACATACTTTCAGCGTATAAAGCCAGAGCCCAAGCGGGTGATTTTGTGGAGGGGAGTTTAAATCTAGTATTAATTTCTATCTTAGAATTAAAATAAAAAGACATAAATAAAGAAAAAAAAAGAAGAAATTTGTTTTTTATTTAATTTCCACATAAGAATTTGTCCCACAGGTATACATTTTGTAGGGCACAGCATTTGCTATGGAGCGAACATTTTATTTCACAAGGATAGAATCGTTAATTGGAAAACTCAACCATTTGAAATATACTTTTTCGCCTTTTGTTGTAAGAATCTTTTCCACTCTTATTCATCGTATAAAAGAAGACGAGTAAACGAGGAGAGGTCATACATTAAGTAATGTTGTATGAGAATAGAACACAGGAAGTTCGTGTGAAAATATCAGGCGATAGTTCAGTTCATAGATCAAAGAGACATTTTAAGGAGCACTTAGTAAGATTCAGATTGACAACGAAACCAGTTAGAAGGGGTCTTCAGATATTATTGAATATACATACTTACAAAAGCGAAATGTTTTGGTGCGAATCATTGAGAGAGGGTGATAATCTATGTATTTGTGAAGTAGGATGGACAGAGATAAATTTCTCATACATGCAATTTCATAGAACGATTTGTGAGCTTTATATGACTCCTGAAGATGGAAATAGTTGTTTAATTTTTCGCTTAAGAAATGGAGAATCAACATCTTCTTTAGATAATTTTAAAATAAAACTTCACAGATTTCAACATGTCAAAATGTATGTTGTTGGTGGTGAATTGACAATGTATGGAATAGTTTCATCAAAGCCAAAAAGGAAAACCAATCGGTTCCCAGCGGATTGTCCCTTTGGTGATGATGTTGAAACATTAAAATTGGTCTCATCTGAAGGCAAAAGAACCAATACTCGAAAAACTAGGGCAACAGAGAAGGAGGAGGGGCAGGAAAATGTTGTTGTAGAAAATAATTTATAAATGAAGGATATAATTCGCAGATTGTGATATTAATTTATGGTTTAAAAGAAGTTGATGACTTTTGATTATTCATTTCAGTGATATCCTCCAACGAATTAAGACTTATTTAATACGAGAATGTTTTTAATTATTTTATCAATTTTCTCAATATTTCCATTATTTCTCAATGGATTACCGCTTGAATTTGACTTAAGAAATATAAATTCTATGGAAAATGTAACTTTTGCATTGAGCTTGCCCAATAATGACACAGTAGAAGTTGGATTATCGTTTCGCTTATTGACGGTTTCAACATTAAAAACTAACAACAACAACACTACTGCAAACCCATCTCTAAATAATGACATCATTACACCAACAACAGATCGAAGGGAAAAAATTTGTTACTGTGCATGAAGCAATCGAAGGATTTAGGCAAGATTTGATTAAAAAAGAAATCGAAATATCAGGGATAATCGAGAGCAAAGAAGTTTTTTATAGACATTTTAAACTGCAGTTCGATGACAACAAGGATGACAACAAGGAATTAGCTATTCGCTGCACATATGATAGCAATTATAAGCTACGATCTTTGGGTATTTCATGCTTCGAGTATCGAGAATATGAACAGGAAAGGATTTTAAGTAATGGTGAAATCGAGTTCTTTACAAATCAGGAATCGAGGCATGAGCCCAACGTGGAACTAGTGAATCTCAAATCGATGAAACAAACATATAGAATGACCATTTCATAAAATTGTTATTAATTTTTAGTAAAATAAAAAAAAAAAAATAAAACCATTAAATTAATTGTTTTTTATTAATCTATGAATTGTTAATGGATGAGAAACCCAACTAAACGTAGCTCTAAGCATAGCATTACTTCATTTCATTACTTTCATTTCATAAAATTGAACTGTGTACACATACAAAAAAAATGGAGGCTTTATTTAACATTATTAACGTAGAAAAAAATAAAATAGCTGATGCCTGCTGGGAGTTTCCAGAGCTGAAAGCTGTTATACATTTACTGGCGGCATATAATGCGAGAGCCAGGGCAGGAGATTTCCTGGACAGAGAGATTAGTCCAGCCCTACTTTGTATTATAGAGTTAAAATAAAAAAATTGTATTAATTTTTAGTAAAATAAAAAAAAATAAAACCATTAAATTAATTGTTTTTTATTAATCTATGAATCTATTTAACATCTCTAATCTATTTTTGGTTATCGATCAGAAATATTTACCTAGGTACTATTCTATAGTAGAGGAGGCCCCTCAAAATAAAAGAAAACCAGTGTACACAGTACACCACGAAGCAGAAGCCCTGCACCCCAATATAAGTTCGCGACTTTATCGCTAAATCCTCGGAGAGGTAACACAGACTTGAGACATGTCTGACACAAGCGACAACAGAGCTGGCAGCTCTAACCGTTCCAATAGAGGACGAGGTAGGGGAAACAACCCTAGCGGTACACACCGCGGAGGATACACGACGGATCGAACTCCCCACAGAAGACCTTTTCAGGCACGTGATCCCAGACCGGACACCATCTCAGATCGACCACCGGCACCAGTACACCCATCGACATCATCCAGTATCGCCAAGAACGACCCATTAGCTATCGATTCATTTGTTCCACCAAGCGCCGATTTAACGGAGGAGCCCAGTGATGAATTTATCTACCCAGGAGCAGAAGCACTGGCTGGTATGGCTCAAGTATTGTATGATGAATATACTTTCCGCGACGACAATTTCGTCAAGAACGTATCGCCGAGTGCATTCAGTTATTATTGTGCAGTAATGACATGGGCGAGAATGCTGAAGATCCAGGAGATTAACAAGCACACACTGTTAACCGACGAGAGGGAGTTCATCACCGATGTATTCACCAGCAACTACGTCATCCCAAGGTCACTGGCCATGTACCTAAGTGGATTTGGGAACACTACTATCCCATCGAGTATCGAAACAAAATTCGCTCTCAAACCGTACGCATATGGTCAACACTATTTCGGACACATTCGGCAAAATTTACATTTATATGCGTCCTATCCATGTCTCGGGGTATTCAAACAAAGGATAGTACAGGATTTGAGCAATGCACCTGGAGCATGGGACTTACCCGAAGGTATGGCTTTTCCAGATCACGCCATTACCACTAACTGTTTAGGATACGCACCAGCAGTTAACCCGTCACCATCACAACGAGGATTATTCACTCGTTCGGGCATAGACGCTAATCAGTTCCCTTCGAATAACGATACTCTGCCCTACAATCCGTCGCTGATTGGAAAGGTATCCAACGCTCTACTAGCAATAGCGTCGCTAGAGACGTTGCCACTTCCAGCGGGCGTAAATGGTAGTCAAGCCCAGCTACTCACAATGACGACTTCCAACCCACGGCCCACCATGATAGATTCGACATTTACCATGGCATCAAATCAGCACTGTCACAGCGCCATCGCATATCTATCCGGTACGTTTATTTATAGGATAGAAAAGGTATTGCACACTACGCAGGCACAAGCAGGTGTATACATGCCCGTAGTTTGGCACGCCCCGCCGGCATATGCTAGAGCAACCGTGACCCGTTACAGGTGGCGTGGAAAAAAATAAAATAGCTGATGCCTGCTGGGAGTTTCCAGAGCTAAAGAAGGAGCTGGAGGGCGCTATGAAGGAGGCCCAACGAACGAGGAGCTGGTTGCAGCTGAAAGCTGTAATACATCTACTGGCGGCATATAATGCGAGAGCCAGGGCAGGAGATTTCCTGGACAGAGACATAAGTCCTGTCTTACTATGTATTATAGAATTAAAACAAAAAAAATTGTATTTAATTTCAAATTCAAATAAAAACATTATGTACATTTTGTAGAGCGCAACATTTACTAATGGGTCATTCGCTTTGTTTTCGTTTATCCAAATGCCAACCTAAGCAAAACCGAGTCAAGTGTCGTATACCTACCATACTTAATGGGACACACACGTAGTAAAACCCCGATATCCGATGACACAGTGGTACGCCAACATGAGGTAAAACTGCAACAAGTGCATATTGGAGGAAATACTACGATGAGATATCCATAGTACATTTACGATTTATGAATGGGTGATACTTGACACCGGTATAGGGTAACTGACACCAAAGATGTCAATTGGACATTAAAAAGGGAAACACGAAAACAATCAAGCAATACCTAAAATAATGAGTAGATACGCACATATGGGAAGAACTAAGGGAATGTATAGTACGTGGAGGGGGAAGTCAGGAGGCAGGTCATGACTCAAATTAAGTATAAAAGAGGATGGTTTTGGAAGGAACAGCCAGAGTTAACTTAGAAGCATATACGGTCGCGGCGACGCTAAAGACGGCGGACCATTAAAATTAAATACAGGCAATAATAAATAAAAGTAACTCAAAGTCGCAGCCCAGATAAAGACAGCGGGCTTTGCAGTTACAAAAGATAACAAAACTGTTTTATTTAAATTCATTTTAACTCTCCGATAGATACTCTTCCCTCTGGTAAAGAGGAAGCACGGCGTCTAACATACAACATTTGGTGGCTGCGGTGGGATACCCATAAAGGTCCTGTCCACACTAACGAGTCAGTTAGTGCAAGTGAAAAAAAAAAAAGTCTCATAACGTAAGACCTGGCGAATTCCTTTCATAGGACGCCGGAGCCAACCTTGAGCAGTGCCAGCAAAAGACCAGGACACCTCAGCTTTAAGACGTGAAGCCTACCTGGCAAGGAGCAACAGTTCCAGCATCCACACCAAACAACAACAGAAGCAACAGCACCAGTATAAAACTAAGGTATTGTTTAGATATAAGAATTTTTTTTTATATTAGAAAAACGTACCCATTATAAAACAAAAACGTGGTTTTACACACCACATTTTTCTATTTCAATAAAAACAAAATAAACAAAATTTGCTAAAGACCCTGAAAACTCTCTACCCATCTTTTCTTTTATTTTTTTCTCCCTTTCTACCCCAAAATTACCACACGAAGGCAAGCTGCGATAGCGCAGCTTTTCCAATCAAGTTACAATTCCATCCCTAACACTACCATGACAGAATATAAAGTAAGTCTTAACGACATTTACAATATCATTCCGACTTTTGGCGGAAATCCCGAAGAATTAAATAAATTTATCGCTTGCGGGAATATATTATTCACGTCTATCAAAACCGACCCTGAACACAAACTCTTTTTGGAGGTGGTAAAAACAAGGCTCCAAGGACTGGCATTCGAGTTGGTCCAGCTAAAGTCCTTTACTAAATGGGGTGATTTGGTTTCTGAATTAGAGCGGCAATTCAAAGAACAAAAATCTCGTTCCTCAGCACAGAATGAGTTGCTGAATGCTAAACAAAAAGCTAGCGAAAACGTTAGGGAATTTGGTGATCGCATCAATCGATTATTAACCTCCCTAAACTCGGCTACTTTTGCTAGCACTAGTGACGAAGCTGTGAGGAGGTTTCTCTCCCTTGAAAATGACAGGCTAGCCATACAGGTTTTCGAAGACGATCTTCGAAACCAGAACCTTAAATTTATGGTTCAAGCCCACGGAGAAGGCGATCTAAGGAAAGCCATTGCTTATGCCGAAGCACATTCCGTTCGTCTCGAACGTACAACGGCAACACATCTTTCAGAGAATAGGAACCATCCAACTAAGTTTCCCCCCTCAAAGCTCATTTGTCAAACCTGTAACAAGGTAGGACACACGTCTACTACCTGTTACAGAAACAGAAATACAGTCCCCACTTCCAGAACTATCTGCCAAACCTGTAACAAGGTAGATCACACGTCCGCAACCTGTTACAGAAACGCTAATTTTCCTAGTTTCGTTCCACAAGAAATAAAACGGGAAGTACAATCTTTAAGGTGTACATACTGTAACAGACCCAATCACCATATCGATGAATGTAGAACGCGTTTGGCTCAAATTAGAGCTTCTTCGCAAAATACGCAAGTAGGTATTGGGTCGGTTGAGACTGGGAATTCGGTGCTAGAGCGAGAGGGAAGATATGTTGTTGGAGTGAGTGCTGTGGCTTTGGCGGAAGTATGTTATCGTGTGTTTGATGTGCCGCCGCTGCCGCCGTTGGAGGTTCAGTTTTGTGTGTGGGAATGTGTTATCAGTTTTGTGGTGTGGGATTGCTTGGAGATGAGGTAATTCGTGTGTTGGGTTGATGAAAATTAAAAAAGAGCGTGGGCTATTGAACTGATGATGAGTTTGTGAGTTGGGTGTTGTAGGTTAGCGATGCTGTGAGATGTGATTGAAGGGGCCGTTGGCGCGATGGGTGGTTCGTCGGTGTGTATGTTAATTAGATGTGATGGTTTATTTGATGGAAGCATTCTGACCGTAGTTAAATTGTTTAAAAGAGTTTAGTGGGCGTCGTCATGGGTCGCTTGGGGACCGTTATCGCGGCTGTTGATTTGGATGGTGGTTCGTAGCCATGGTCATGGGTCGCTTGGGGACCGTTATCATGGATGTTGGTGGTTCGTAGCCATGGTCGTTGTGTATGTTAATTAGATGTGGTGTTATCTGAGAAGCCAGCCGTTAATGTAGCACGATGGGGTAGCATGTTTCTCTTATCTTACAGAAAATATTGTTTTCTGGAATTTCTTTAAGTGGGCGATATCTGAGAAGCCAGCCGTTAATGTAGCATTATGGAATATGTTACACTTATCATTCTGACCTTATTGTTTTTTTATGGAATTTCTCGTTGGAATCTAGGCATAGTATTACTTCATTCCATAAAATTGAGCAGCACATACATAAAAAAAAAAGTATGGAGTGCTTATTAAATTTAATTAAATTAGAAACAAATAAAATAGCTGCTGTCTGTTGGGAGTTCCCAGAACTGAAGAAGGAAGTGGAGAATGCAGTAAAGGATGCCTGTTCAAATTACCTAGCGAAGTATGAACGATATGTGCACGACCTGCATTTTCTTCGTTTCCGATGCGCTGGGAATTGATGGCGTGCTATCTTCCCACAGTATACTTACAATGTATTAATATAGTATGTAAGAAACCATCCGATACGTATTTTTTTACCTTTATGCTTAATGCACATTATCAACGTGAGACCTTGTTGAATTTCCAATTCTTCTCTCACGCTCTGAAATAAGAACCCTACTGGGCATAACGGTGAAAGAATGTGTATCGGAGGACGGTCAGTCATTGGACAGAACCGGAACAACGAAGTTGAAGTTGAAACCCAGTGATTGTTTTTGATATTAATTCTGAAATCTTATTGTAAATTTACTCGGTAAAATAAATATATTGATAAACACTGGAGAACGAGGTTGAAGTTGAAAACCAGTGATTGTTTTTGATATTAATTCTGAAATCTTATTGTAAATTTATTCTTTAACATAAATAAATTGGCAAACATTTGGCGACCGTGACAGGACACAACTAAAAAAGTTTAGTGGCCTGATAACTAACTGTTCAAAGTGTATATTAAAAAAAATAGATAAATCAAAAGACGTGTGAAAAAGTGAATTTGTGTTATCTACAATGGAGCAACTCACTGAATTCCAAGACAAGGTTGGAAGGGAAATCTGTGTTCTTTCTCGTAATTACAAAAAAGATGGACCTGAAAGAAAAACCGTGCAATACTTGCAGCAGCGGTGGAGCAGGTTGGACCAACTTTGGGACGAGTTCGACAAAACAGATAGCGAGATTAGGGATAATTACTCAAGTGAAATGAACCACGAATACTTCACCAAGGACTACTATAACGAGATCAAAAGGATTTACGACTCACTAAAGAACGACATCTTCAATCGGTTTGCCGATGTTGAGATAGCCGAGCGACAGGAGCCATCAGCAGCCCCAGCAGCAACACAGCTATCCACAGCAGCGCCACCAAAGACAGAGCCACGAGCAGCTCCATCAACAGTAACGTCATCAGCAGCACCAACAGCAGTGCCACAAGCAGCGACAACAACAGCATCAACAGCAGTGCCATCAGCAACGCCACAAGCAGCGTCATCAGCAGCGCCATCAGCAGCGCCAGCAGCAGCATCAACAGGAGTGCCACAAGCAGCGACAGCAGCAGCGTCATCAGCAGTGCCACCAGCATTCCGCCCAAATCTTGAAATGAAGTTAGCGTATGACGACGGTCGACTAACCTCAGTAAACAGATTCAGATTGACCGCCAGAATTTTCCAAACAGCTTTAACAAAGTGTTCCGTTGAGTTAAGCTACACCTCACCCCACCAATTCAAATTAAAAACAAAAACACTTCTACTTACTTGGAATGAAGTAGCCACAGCATACAAGAAACTTGGGGACGATGCGGATGCATCCGACATAGAGCTGTATTTTGATCTCCAAGATCAATTGGATTCAAGGATTGTTTGTGTACCAAGTGAGATAGAAACAAATGTGAAAACAAGTGACTCAGCCCAGACCACCTTCAATGCAGCAATCAATCTCCCAAAAATTGAGATACCCAAATTCGATGGAAGTTATTTGAACTGGCCTCAGTTCTTCGATCTTTACACGCAAATGGTACATAAACAGCCTATTGCCCCAGCACAGAAATTATACTTCTTAAGAACCAATGTCACCGGCGATGCTTACAGCCTAATTCAACATTTTCACGCCACGGACAGCAATTACGAGTTGGCCTGGAACACATTAGTTGAAAGATTCGACAATAAAAGATTATTGTTAACCGCACAACTAAACAGGCTGTTCCAGCAATCCAACGTCGTGGACAGCTCAAAGAGTCTAAAGGGATTACATGATACAACTAAGGAGGTCATGCAAGCCGTCAGTAATCTCGGCTACGATACAAGTGGATGGGATCCTGTGATTGTTCACGTACTACTTGGACGAATGGATAAAGATACAAGGATGATGTTCGAGCAATCGCTTGCATCGCCGAAAAGCAGTCCAACGCTGACTCAATTACTGGAATTCGTGGAGTCAAGATTCCAGACTCTAGAAGCAGTGAACCCGAATGAGAGAAAGAGAATAGCAGTAGCCGTGACAGAGAGTACAAGGGGAGTAATCAATTGTTTCTATTGTAAATCACAAAATCATAGAATTTTTAACTGTAAACAGTTTTTGAATCTTTCAGTGGAAGACCGGCACCAAGGAGTTCTCAGACTTCAACTGTGCTTCAATTGCCTGCAAGCGGGACATCTTTTTTCGGCGTGTCGGATGCGAGGCTGCAGATCATGTGGCGGAAAACACAATACTTTGCTCCACCTGGCGGCCCATAATCAATCACCATCCGGTAAGTCGTGTGATAATCATGTTGTTCATGGGGACGAGTTGCCATCAGGCTCGTTTCTTAATACTTCGCTAGGTGTTTGTACTCAAACCCGTAAGGTATATCTTGCCACTGCAATAGTGAATGTGGTATCAGCAAATGGAAGTCGAATTCCTTGCCGGGCCCTGCTAGATTCAGGATCGCAACTACATTTCATTACTTCTTCGTTAGCTCATCAGTTAGGGTACAAAAAGCGGAGGATGAACGTTCCAATAAGTGGGATCGGGGGAAAGGAAGGGCAATCCTATTTTGTTATCGATGTTTCAATAGAATCGAGGACATCATCATATAGGTCAACTATTGAGGCAAGCATAATGCCAATAATAAGCGATTATAAGGCAACTCTTGAAACAGATGTTCAGGATTGGAAATTGCCAGCACATATTCTTCTCGCCGATCCAAACTGCACTGGTTCTCACCACATTGACTTATTGATTGGAGCGGAACTATTTTTCGAACTTCTTCTACCAGGAGAGTTCAAGGTTTCGGACGATCTTCCGGTGTTGCGAAATACTAAGTTAGGTTGGCTTGTGGCTGGTTGTGCTATGGGAACATCCTCAAAGTCGTATTGCCATCCAGTCACCAAACCAACCCTCAGCTCTTTAGACAAGCTTGTCAGGTCATTTTGGGAAAGTGAATCTCTGGAAGGTGAGACCAAAATTTTAAGTGAAGAGGAGTTTCGATGTGAAGAACATTTCAAAAAACATGTTTTAACGACAGTCGATGGTCAATTCGTAGTAAGACTTCCATTTAAGCACGAACCGAGTAAGTTACTCGGCACCTCCCGTGAAATGGCTCTGAAACGTTTTTATTCGCTAGAAAGGAAACTAGAGCGCAACAAGGAACTAAAGGCATCTTATGGTAGCTTCATGACAGAATATGAACGCTTAGGTCATATGAGCCCAATATTGGAAGATAATATCCCACGGTCTAATTTTGTTCTTCCACATCATTGCGTACTGAAACCCGAAAGCTCATCAACAAAACTCCGGGTAGTCTTTGACGCTTCTGCTAAGAGTACGTCAGGTCATTCACTGAATGATGCCCTAATGGTTGGCCCGACAGTCCAATCAGATTTGTTCTCGATTATTGTCAATTTCAGACTACACCGGTACGTATTTACTGGTGACATAAGCAAAATGTATAGGCAAATACTAATCAATCCAAAGGATAGGGCATATCAGCTTATATTATGGAGGCCTGATAGTAACACTCCATTGCAAACATATCAGCTGAACACTGTTACATATGGAATGGGATCCGCACCTTATTTAGCAACAAGATGTTTGGTGAAATTAGCAACTGATTTTCAAAATGCCTATCCTAAGGCAGCATCAACTATTTTTAACAATGTTTATGTCGATGATTGTCTTACTGGGGCAGCTACCATAAATGAAACCAAGATCCTTCTCAAAGAAACTGTAGGATTACTAAAGCAAGGAAGATTTGATCTCATGAAATTTTGTGCAAACGATCCACGCATCCTTGATGATATCCCAGAGGAAAACCGAGAAAAATTGTTGACCATCTACCAATCAAAGGTAATAAAAACTCTTGGTCTAATATGGGAACCCACTTTGGATCAATTCAAATTTTGTCACCACTTCGAAACACGCAGTAGTACACAAGTGTCAAAACGCACCGTTCTTTCCGATTTGGCCAAATGCTTTGATCCATTAGGGCTTCTTGGACCAGCTATATTACTCGGTAAAATATTTCTGCAAGAATTATGGAAGTCTAAAGTTTCTTGGGATGAAAACTTGCCAGCTGAGCAGTCCGCACGATGGTTAAACTATTTATCTCAATTCTCGTCATTAAAGGACTTAGATATACCACGCTTTGCTTTAGTCGATTCCGCAGAGAAGTTAGAGTTGCATGCATTTTCGGACAGTAGTTTGAATGCCTTTGGGGCATGTATATATTTAAGGTCTATTGACAAAGGCGGCAAGATTTTTGTACAACTATTGTGCTCAAAATCTCGGGTCGCTTCTCTAAAGGCAACCAGCATTGCCAGACTAGAATTGCAAGCAGCTGTTCTCTTAATTGATTTGGTACAAAGGATAAGCCCAATCTTCCCTAGAAAAATTAATAAAATTCAATTCTATACTGATTCAACAACAGTTCTAGCTTGGATAAAGGCACCCTCCTATACCTGGGAGACATACATTGCAAATCGTGTAGGCAAAATTCAGTCCGCTTCTAAGGTAGATCAATGGCACTATATAAAAGGAGAATTGAATCCTGCCGATCTTATATCAAGAGGATTGGGAATGCCTGATCTAGTCAGATCAAAGATTTGGTTCAATGGTCCCGAGTTCTTAAAACAAACCGTAATATCAATTCAGTCTACATATACAAACTCTGACGATGTCCCTGGACGTCGAAAAATAAAAACAGTCTTGACAACGTCAATATCAAGCGATCTATTTACCACAATTAACCATCAAAATTCATTCCACAAACTGCAAAGAATAGTTGCAACCGCCTATCGATTCTTCATGAGTTTTAAAGCTCACCGTCAAGAACATCAAACCACAGGCTCTTTGACCGTTGAGGAGATTCAGAAAGGAACAATCTGGATCTGTAGATCTATGCAGATAAGTTCATTCCCAAACGAATACTGGGCACTACGTTGCGAAAAATCCATCAGCAACAATTCGAAAATAGCATCGCTAAGTCCATATTTTGATGAAACGACAATGTTGATTCGCGTGGGTGGAAGGCTCCGAAACGCTTCAATTCCCTCTACAGCTAAAAATCAGATATTACTCCCCAAAAATAATGTAATAACCACATTACTTTTAGCACATATCCATCAAAAATATCTTCATGCTTCCCACCAAGCACTTATATCGATATCCAGACAGCAATATTGGATTCTTAGTGTAGGAAATGAAACTCGCAAGGTTCTTTCAAGATGTGTTAAATGCTTTCGTGCAAAGCCCAAGTCCATTAATCAGTTAATGGGTGATCTACCTAGGGAACGGGTTGTGCCGTCTCGGCCATTCTCCTGCTCCGGTGTAGATTTTTGTGGACCAATACGGACGCATTATAAGGTTCGAGGAAAGACTCCATCGAAATCATATCTGGCCGTGTTTGTTTGTTTTTCCACGAAGGCCGTACACATAGAGGTGGTAGGAGATTTGTCCTCTGAAACTTTTATTTATGCGTTAAAGAGATTCATAGGTAGACGAGGCGTTTGTCAAACAATATTTTGCGACAACGCTACCAATTTTATTGGAGCAAGAAACCAATTGTCAGAATTCAGCAAAATATTTAACTCCGAAAAAATACAATCGACAATTCAGTCTGCTTGCCTTGAGGATGGCATCATGTGGAAACCCATACCACCTCGATCTCCTCATTTTGGCGGCCTTTGGGAGGCCGCGGTAAAATCGGCAAAGACTTTATTGGTTAAATATTTAGGAGAAGCCTCTCTCACTTACGAGGAACTTTCAACAGTCGTCATCCAAATTGAGTCCATTCTCAACTCTCGTCCGCTTACTCCTATGTCATCAGACCCAAACGATATGGAAACATTAACTCCAGGTCATTTTCTTATAGGCGCTCCACTAACATCTCTTCCTGAACCTGACGTTAGCTATTTGAAATTCTCCAGATTAGATAAATTTCGTCAGATTCAGCATGTTCAGCAGCATTTTTGGAAAAGATGGTCAACTGAATATCTCCACCTTCTTCAACAAAAATCGAAATGGAAGTCTGAATCAACGAATCTGAAATTGGGAACGATGGTGTTATTGAAAGACGCGAACTTGCCTCCAATGAAATGGAGACTTGGACGTGTAACCGAAGTTGTCAAGGGAGCTGATGGATTGGTGCGAGTGGCAAGCGTAAAAACAGAAACAGGGACTTACCAGCGAGCAATTCACAACCTATGTCCCTTACCCATTGAAGAACAAATTAGGCCCGACTCACATGCCGTAAAAGACTCATTCAAGGAGGAACCTGAAGAACACTCAGTTTTAAAGTTAAGAAACGGAAAAACCGTCCGTCCGGCCTTATTAACAACCTTGCTTACCATTTTGCTTCTATTACCCTGCGCATCTGCTGTAGGTAGTGAACCCATTATTATAACAAATTTCCATGATGCTGCGGGTATATATTTTGAAGACATGGGCAGTGTGAGCACGATTAATAGCTTTTGGAGCATTTATGTCTTCTATAATTTATCCGCATATTGGCTAGAACTGGGAGAGGTTAAATCTCATCTGGCGCGCATGGATGAAAAATGTGCAACTGAGTTGCAAAATGATCTGTATTGTTCACCCACGGTGTTTACACTTCGACATAGAATGTCAGCAATCGAGCAAAATAACAATCTCATCCACAATTATCATGAATCGCATAGCAAAGGGATAAGAGTAGAAAGATCTCCCTTCGATTTCGTCGGGAACGTAGCAAATAGTTTATTTGGCGTTCTTGATCAAGATGATGCAAAGGATATCGAACATAAAATTGCAATGGTGCATCAAGACGAACAACACCTTACCGAGCTCTTGAAAAGACAAAGTTCGATCTCAGATGCCACCGTAAATCTGCTTAAAAGAAATAAGCTGCAATTCAACCAGCAATATGAAAACTTAAGAACCGTTTTAGAAAGGACTATGAACAGCGTGACAAAGCATCAGGAGATCATTGATCAAAAACAAAGCTTTTCTGCATTGACGTCTTATTTGATTCTAGCAATAACTAATCTTGAAAGGGTCCAGGACATTTTGCTTGATGTTCTTCTTAGTCTTAACAATGCAAAAATCAACCCTCATTTTGTTTCACCAACACAGTTAATTGATCAGCTCCAGCTTATAAGGAACAATCTGCCCTTGCATCTAAATCTGCCAAAAGCATCCGTGTTAGATATGTTCAAGGTGGCTTCGGTAAAGGGACGGAGTTTGAACAACTCTATAATTTTCGAGATGATGATTCCGCTGATTGACAATCAAGAATTTCAAATATTTAATTTAATCCCGTTTCCCATATTTCAAAATAACTCAAGCCTCGAAGTGGAGATATCACTTCCATATTTAGCAGTGACTTTGACCAGAGACAGGTATTTCTCTTTAGCCGAAAATGAATTGCTCGCATGTAAGCCTTTTTCAACTAGGAATTATCTTTGCAACCAATTATTGCCAACAAAAATTCATGAGGGTAATTCTAAGTGCTGTGAAATATCGCTCTTAAACCATGTTAAGGGAGCCCTTATTAATTGCTCCTTAAGAAAATCCCTAATTTCCGATAAATGGATCGGCCTTAGGAGTTCCAACAGCTGGATATTTTCACTAGCTGACACAATAACTGGTCTCCTTATATGCGAGGGAAATACTAAAAGCTTAACCATTAGTGGCAGTGGGATAATGGAATTTCTAAGACCATGTACCTTAAAGCTTCCCAACATTATAATAAATGGTAGAGTTTTGCAGAATAGCACGCTAAGGAATTCCTTTGTTCCTGCTGCAGAAATTCCCAGATCATTTAGGCCTCATATCACAACTGAGACCAATATTATATCGTCCACCAATGAAATAAGGGATGATGAAATAAGTGATTTAGAAAGCAGAGTTAATGAAATAATCAAAGACATAAATAAAGATTTAGCAACAACTAGTGTGAATATGCATGATTATCATCACTACGTCATAAGCTATGTATTACTTGTTATCGTGATTGGGTCCATCATATTCTACTGCTACAAGAAAAGGGGTCCGACTCCTCTTCCCCGACGAGTTCGTCCTCGCTTCGAAGTAGATACACACTTTTAGGGTTTAGAGGACTTGAAGCCCTCAAAGGGGGGGAGTATGTTCAAATTACCTAGCGAAGTATGAACGATATGTGCACGACCTGCATTTTCTTCGTTTCCGATGCGCTGGGAATTGATGGCGTGCTATCTTCCCACAGTATACTTACAATGTATTAATATAGTATGTAAGAAACCATCCGATACGTATTTTTTTACCTTTATGCTTAATGCACATTATCAACGTGAGACCTTGTTGAATTTCCAATTCTTCTCTCACGCTCTGAAATAAGAACCCTACTGGGCATAACGGTGAAAGAATGTGTATCGGAGGACGGTCAGTCATTGGACAGAACCGGAACAACGAAGTTGAAGTTGAAACCCAGTGATTGTTTTTGATATTAATTCTGAAATCTTATTGTAAATTTACTCGGTAAAATAAATATATTGATAAACACTGGAGAACGAGGTTGAAGTTGAAAACCAGTGATTGTTTTTGATATTAATTCTGAAATCTTATTGTAAATTTATTCTTTAACATAAATAAATTGGCAAACAGATGCCCAACGAACAAAGAGTTGGTTGCTGTTGAAAACTGCAATACACATACTGGTGGCGTATAACACGAGAGCCAAGGCGGATGATTTTATAGACAGAGACATAAGTCCTATCTTATTAGGAAATATAGAATTTAAATAAAAATTGTATAAATTTTTAATAAAATAAAAAAAATAAAAATAATAAATTAATTGTTTTTTATTAATTGGGAAACTCAACCATTTGAGTACTGTATACTTTTTCGCCTTTTGATGTAAGAATCTTTTCCACTCTTATTCATTGTATAAAAGAAGACAAGTAAACGAGGAGAGGTCATACATTAAGTAATGTTGTATGAGAATAGAACACAGGAAGTTCGTGTGAAAATATCAGGCGATAGTTCAGTTCATAGATCAAAGAGACATTTTAAGGAGCACTTAGTAAGATTCAGATTGACAACGAAACCAGTTAGAAGGGGTCTTCAGATATTATTGAATATACTTACAAAAGCGAAATGTTTTGGTGCGAATCATTGAGAGAGGGTGATAATCTATGTATTTGTGAAGTAGGATGGACAGAGATAAATTTCTCATACATACAATTTCATAGAACGATTTGTGAGCTTTATATGACTCCTGAAGATGGAAATGAGGAGCTGGAGGATACAATAAAGGAGGCCCAACGAGCAAGGAGTTGGCTACAGCTGAAAGCTGTTATCCATTTACTGGCGGCGTATAATGCGAGAGCCAGGGCAGGAGATTTCCTGGACAGAGAGATAAGTCCAGCCCTACTTTGTATTTTAGAGTTAAAATAAAAATTGTATTAATTTTTTAGTAAAATAAAAAAAAAAAATTACTATATTAATTATTTTTTATTTATCCATGAATTGTGTGTGGATGGGAAACCCAACTAAATGTAGCACGATGGAACATGTTACTCTTATCATTCTGACCATATTGTTTTTTTCTGGAATTTCTTTAAAGATCTGTAGTATAAAAGCTCGTTGGAATCTAAGCATAGCATTATTTCATTTCATAAACAGAACCGCGAGTACCTACGTAGAAAAATGGAAGCACTATTTAACATCATAAACGAAGAAAAGAACAAAATTTCTAACGCCTGCTGGGAGTTCCAAGGGTTGAAGGAGGAGTTGGAGGATGCAATAAAGGAGGCCCAGCGAGGAAGGAGTTATCTACAGCTGAAAGCTGTAATTCATTTATTGGCTGCGTATAGCGCAAGAGCCAGAGCAGGAAATTTCCTGGACAAGGAGCTTAGTCCGGTCCTACTCTGTATTTTAAAGTTGAAATAAAAATTGTATTAATTTTTTAGTAAAATAAAAAAAAAAATTACTATATTAATTATTTTTTATTTATCCATGAATTGTGTGTGGATGGGAAACCCAAATAAATGTAGCACGATGGAACATGTTACTCTTATCATTCTGACCATATTGTTTTTTTCTGGAATTTCTTTAAAGATCTGTAGTATAAAAGCTCGTTGGAATCTAAGCATAGTATTACTTCATTTCATAAAATTGAACGTGCTGTACGTACATACAAGAAAAAATGGAGGCTTTGTTTACCATCATCACAGAAGAAAAAAATCAAATTGCTGTTGTGACCCGCACAACAATGCACAATCCCTATATGGAACACCCACATCGTGACCTCTCTCCGATCTGCCAACCAAGCGCCATACCATACATTGTATCGCATATCATTTCCTAATTACTCACTCCATATACCAAAACACACTTCCAGTGTGCGGCTATTAATAGGTCATTCGTTTTGTTTTCGTTCTCCACTTATCCAAATGCCAACCCAAGCAAAACCGAGTCAGTGTCGTATGCCTGCTTTCCCAATAAGATACACACGTAGTAAAACCGATAGCACAGCGGCACGCCAACATATGGCAAAACTGTAACAAGTGCACATTGGAGGAATACTACGATGTGCTATCCGGGAAGCAATAAATATTACGATTTATGAATGGGTGACACTCCACACCGGTGCAGGGCAATTGACACCAAGATGTCAATTGGGCATGTTTAATGGGAACGGAAAAACAATTAAGCAATGCCTAAAAAGTGCGTTTATGCACATATGGTATTCTATAATGGGAATAATGGTGCGCGGAGGGGGAAGATAGGAGGCAGGTCATGACCAAATAATAGTATTAAAGGCAACGGTTTTGACAATGAGAGACAGAGTTAATCTAGAGCTAGTAATACAAGGTCGCAGCGACGCTAAAGACGGCGGACCTTTTACAAGTATAAATAAATCAATAGATATATATATATAGCAAATAAATAATTAACTCAGAGTCGCAGCCTAGCTAAAGACAGCGGGCTCTGCAGTTAAAAAAACTAAATAAATATCTTTTATTCATTTTAACTCTCCGTTTTGTACTCTTCCCCCGGTAACACGGGAAAGCACGGTACACAAACGTAACACCAGGGCACTCAGTCATCAGCAGAACATTACGCTGTTTGAACTTCGTTTTATTGTAAGAAGTAAACGTTTTTACTCTCATTAGTTTTTTAAGTAACAAAAGTTTTTTGTTTAAATTAAAAACAAAATCTTTTAATTGGGGGCTCAACCGGGATACCTCACATCGTATATAATTGAAAAATAAAGTAAATTGTGTGAAGTGTATTCCCAGCCAAAGAACAGCCAAAGTACTCCGCAAGACAGAGGAAAGAGCTAAGTCAAAATAAAAGCAGAGGATTCATCAGATCCAGAGGACGGAGTATCCAGCTTTGAAAACCCGAAGAAGTATCCAGAAATAAGGAGAAAATAAATATTTTTTAAGAAATTGTTAAATTATGAGATTGAAAAGTGTTTTGTATAAATATAAAACTTGTTTAAGATTAAAGCCAATAGAATCAGATTCAGAATCTGAACACGTAACAGAAATGGCTTTTAGTACTGCTCTAACTCAACAATTGGTTGACGAAATTATAGCGAAGGCTTTAGCACTCAATAACGAGTCAATACAAAGGTCATTCCAAGAACAAGATAGTAAACCCCAAAGTGAAATTAATAGATAACAGAATCTCATATCATCAATGGGAATTATCAGCTCTATTACGGAGTATAAAACACAGACTATCGATCCTGCGATAAAATGTAATGAGGCACTTGATGTAATTAAATCCCTTCCCGAATTCAATGGTGAACCAACAAAAAGCATACGTCAGTTGGCGGGAAGCTGCACAAAATTCAATGGTCCCACACCATTGGTAGCTCCAAATCATTTGCAGCCCTGACTATATTCAGGAACAAGATCACAATGGATGCTAATGATATACTCACTAATCATGGTACTGGCCTCAATTTCGAGGCAATTATCGCCAGATTAGATTTCGCGTACGCCGAAAAGCGGCCTGTACATATCATAGAGCAGGAATTGAGCGTATTGCGGCAGGGATCATCTTCGTTAATTGATTTTTATAATCAAGTTAACCAGAAACTCACACTTCTGACTAACAAAACAATAATGATCTATGGATCCAACACCCCCATTACGAACGAATTAAATAATATAAATAGAAGAAACGCTCTACGAGTGTTCATCATCGGGTTGGATGGAGAACTGTCCAATATTCTATTCTCTTTAAATCCACAAGATCTTCCAAACGCTCTGGCAAGGGCATAAGAATTAGAGAGCTATAATATCCGATCTAGCTTTGCTCTGCAGTTCTCCTCTCATAGGAGGTACACTAACACTAGTCAAATTAATGATACTCTTAGATTACCTAACAACACGCATAACAATAATGAATTTCACCAGCAAATATCTCAGCAGAGACAGCAGGGCGATTACCGCCAACTGCAAGATTCGAACCCATGGTTCTCGGTAGTTCGGCCAATAGGCCAATCACTCAACTTGATTTGCAACGTTTCAAGCAAATTCATCAGAATGTTGTGATCCACACAACAGTACCCCGACCATGACCTACCTTCGATCTTCCAACCAAGCCATACGTAATATTATGTTCAGCATAATATTTCTAGTATCATTCCCAAGCGCCACGGCTATTAATCGGTCACTTGCTTTGTTTTCGTTTTCCAAATGCATACCCAAGCACAATTGGATCGAGTGTCATGAATGCACACACAATACAACTCCAATTCCTCAGCGGCACGCCAGCATTATGGCAAAAACTGATACATGGGCATATCGGAGGAATATTACGATACGCAACCACTTAAATTGTTTTACGATTTATGAATGGGTGACACTCGATACCAGTGCAGAGGCAATTTACACCCAGATGTCGATTGGGCATTTCTTAAATGGGAACGGAAAACAATTAGGCAATACCCAAAACAATGAGTGGAAATGTGGAAACAATTAAAGTATGGCATATGGAAGGGGAAATCAGAACTCAGGTCATAGCTAACATTATGTATAAAAGGGCATGGTTTTGAAAGGAAAAGTCAGAGTAAGAATAACTACAGAACAAGATAAACATCCAAATTGACAGCAGCCTAGCTAAAGACAGCGGGTCAATTCTGGTAATAAAACTTATAACAAGAAATAAACAGTACTATTGGTCGCAGCCCAGCTAAAGACAGCGGGCCAATAGATATTAAAAAAAACATAAAACTCTCTTTTTACTCTCCGTCCGGTACTCTTCCCTCAAGTCTGAGGAAGCACGGTGCCAGATTGAACACCCGAATAATAACAATTATGACAAGTTAACACGATCGAGTTCTAAGATCGATTCCCACGGTTGATTTCCAAAATTAATTCCACGATCGACGCCGGACAGTTTCTGTGTCCCACAGAAGACACCCGACCCAAACCACATGTGCGCATACGAAAGGACGAAACCCGATCCAAGCCACTTGTACACAGGACTAATTGTGATCATAAATAATCTGCTCTAGATAATTTACGATCACCCACTCGACAGCGTCACCAGCACACCAAGATTACCAGAAACCAACCCCAAAAACATGGACCACTCATCATGTATAAATAAGACAGCACAATCACCACGAGGTCAGTTCAACCCTCAGCCGACAACATACAGGACAACAGTTATATCTAAAATAAAATTTGTTGTGAACAAGCCCGCCAACGACGTGAGCAGGGCATAACCGAAGGTACATAACCCCCTTATGGCTAAAAGCTAAAACTTCAAACGTCAAAAGGGACGGCCACCCGGAGAATTTGGTTAGGTTTTCCGACATTTTTGGATTGCACTTGGGATAACTCGCTGACTAGCTAAATCGTGATCTTTCAATCGTTTCTATAAATTTATTTACCTGTAAGAAGACATTGTAAGTATGCAAATAATCATAAATGTACCAAACAACATGTGAATATTAATGAATTTAATAAACCATAGGTTTTGTAACCATCCCACAAGGAGAAGTGTTTCATTTTTTTGTTTCATTCTTCACCCGGAGGTTCACAAAAGGTCTGCTACTGCCAAATTGCAGCAACAAAATTGTTTTGCTCAAAAAGTTGTTGTGTAATTTAATTTGACATCAATCATGCAAGTAATACTCCACGTTATAACGTAATAATAATAATATTAGGCCTGGATTCAAAAGAGAGCGACGGCTAAGTACTCAGCATTCGATACAGCCACCTCCCACAAAAATCCAGCGTATTAAACATTTTTTTTAGGCGAAGAGTAGGCCTACCCCACTTACGCCGACGAATAAAAAAAAAAATTAAGAGATGCTAGCAGCAACTATTGCAAACCTGGTATTCTCAGCGATGAGATGATTTTGCCCATAAAAAAAAGAGTATGTACTGTTACACACCGACGCTGACATCCCTACCCCAGAATGATGGGAAAAAGAAGAGCAGTCGAATGGTAGCACTGAAGACGGAAGGTTGTCGTCATCGAAAATAAAGAAACGTGTTTGAAATCGCAATTGTTTTACTTTTTTTATTAATTGTTTTAATTGAAGGATTTTGTTTCAGATACGTATTAGTACAGTCAATGTTGTGAGACCATTATTGATTCATGTTATGAAGCTCTAATTCTGGGGGACAAAAACAAGATTCTATATTTAAAAAAAATTAGAATACGAAGCTCTGATCGGAGCTAATTTATTGAATCGAGTGAACGCTAAAATAGACTTTGTATCGAACCAATGCAATATATGTGTATAGATGTATATATAAGAACGAAATCTCACTCTTTGTAAGCAATGAGAGATCAGATAAAATAAGAACACGGCGCAGTACAGACGTACAGATCGGATGTAGTTGATTGTTTCGAGTTGTTTAATAAAATTATAATAGTCGGGTTTTTTAATCATTTTTCAAGACTTAAAACAAAAGTATTATTATGTCCGTTTAAAATTAAAAGATTTTAACTTGGAGTGGTTTTAAGTTGTTTTATTTTCCTCTTTCTTTCTTCTCTCTCCTTTTTAGAATGCCGGAAACCAACAAAACATGGCGGTCTTCGACTTCCTCCTTCTTTCGTCAAATCTTTAAATCATTGCCAGATTAACAACATAATAATTACAGAGCGATCTATTACAAATGAGATCTATTACAGTATGGTGTTTTATTTCTCATCCTAAAATTACAGTCCGCTCCTATACATTGGTCCACGTCGAGTCCGGATGAATGTAACCAAAACGCGAAAGAAAATCCAAATGTACAGAAAGGGAATATCGTCGCGCCGTTTGTTTCCCTCCTATGGGCAAAAAATTACCCTTCGAGTGAACGGTTTGCATTTATTGCAAATTGTGTCAGCGTGTGTACAGTCAGACGTAAGGCCAAGTACAGGTACAGAATATAGTCGAGAGAATCAGTTTAAATAACAAATAATCAAACAGAAAGTGGTGATAAAATAATATCAGACAACGATAAACAAAAGCAAACGACACCAAGAATTGAAAGAACAAATCGGCGAGTGCATTAAATTCATGCAAAATAAAACCTAGTACGGACAAATAAAAAGTAAGAAATTGTGAGTCAGTGCAAGTCGATTCAGGTACAGGCGCGTTTGTGTACATATGCCTTTTTTATATTCTTAATTTAGAAAAAGGAGATTAACTTAGAAGTCTAAAAACGAATGACACCTAGGCATACAGAACTACTCACTAGTGGTTTTACACTTGGTTCTCAAATTAAATTCGAACACCGACGGGCTTGATCATCACGTTCCTGCCAATGGATTATTTCCTTTTCATTGGAATTATTTGGAGTTAGTGTTGGCTTGGCTTCACGTAATACACTCCATAACTTTTCTTAAGAAGAAAGAGGGAAGTTTTAAGCGCAAACGTACCACTTTATATAGACTAATGGACCTAGGCATTTCTGTCATGACGAAAACATATTGTGAGGTAGTCGACAACAAATCTGGAATTGAGTATTTATTGTATTCTATGGTGTATCACAACAATGGAATGGTTTTCAAGCCAGATAGGATGGTAGCTGTGTATGGCAAAGGGACGATGTTACATTTGATAGACAGCAACATTGCATTGGAGATTGTTGATGGGATAATTACGAATGCAGATATCGTTAAGCAAAAAGAAATGATAAATCTCATATCTCGTGAAGCTCCTGGAAATGACGGTGTAGTATGGAAGTTTTATTTCGGATCTTCCAATATGAGGGATAGGATCGCACAAACTGGGCCCATAACCTGTTTAAAGATCTTCTGAAACAACAACGTCTGAACTGTGTGATATAAAAAGTTTAATGTATTTAAAGTTAGAAATAATTCAATGGAGAAAAAATAATTTCTCAGTACATGATTACTAAATACTATATAATAAAACAAGTAGAAGTAGGTCTACAGTGAATGAACATAATTTATATTTAACAGATTTGTCTACAAAAGCCTTCATAGCATGTTATGAAAGGTTTATTGCTAGACGTGGGAGATGTGAAAAAATGTTAAGTGACAACGGAACAGCATTCGTTGGCGCATATAAAGAACTAAATAAAGCTTTAAAGTATTTTACAGGCAAGGAGATGATGGATCATTTGCATAAGAAGGGTACTGACTGGAGCTTTATGTCACCTGCAGCACCACATCAAGGTGGAATCTACGAAGCTGCGGTGAAATCCATGAAGTTTCACCTAAAACGGATTGTTGGGCAGAGGACACTGCTGTATGAGGAATTTGGAACGTTACTCACTCAAATCGAAGCAATACTCAATTCGAGACCTCTTCACCCTTTGAGTGACGACCCGACGGATATGCAGGCGCTAACGCCGGGACATTTTTTGGTAGGAGAACCATTAATTTTACCTCTTTCTTTCAGACTGGACGATAGACCAGATACAGTAGGAACTAAGCTCTGGAAGGAGAGGCAACGCATGGTGAAACACTTTTGGGATCGATGGCAATCGGAGTATTAACTATTTAGCCACCTTACAGGAGAGGAAGAAATGGCGAAAGGAAAAGGAGAATCTGAAGGTCGGACAGTTGGTGGTTCTCAGGAGCGAGAACTTCCCACCAGCCAGCTGGGCCATGGCCAGGATTTGTGAACATCTCCCAGGTCAGGACGGCTTGGTGAGAAACGTCGTAGTAACGGGTGATTTCTTAAGAGTTAAGTTTTTCAAGTTGGTAGCACTAGTTAGTAATGGCGTCCAAACGTCATCTGTCAAAGTGAAAAGTTTTCAGTATAATCTGCCATTTAATCATGGAAAGACTTACAAACGACCAACGATTGCAAATTATTGAAATTTATTATAAAAATTCGTGCTCTGTGAAAAATGTGCACCAAAGACGACCGTGGAAGAAACGCTACCGTCAACGGCGAACAACATCAAGCCATGATACGCGACTATTTTTTGCCCCAGTTGGCTGAGTCGAATTTGGTTGACATGTGGTTTCATCAAGACGGTGCCACATGCCATACGTAGAATACAGGCCGAAATGCTCAAAAAAGTGACGCAAAATTGGACCTTCCGAATGGACTATTGGAAACGGCGCCGCGGACAACATTTACATGAAGTTGTCTTTAAAACGTAAATGGCAAAGGCCTATTTATTGATTACAATAAAAATGTTGAATATTTAATGCAAATTTGAGTGTTTTATTCGACTTTAAAAAAAAAAAAATACGCTTATAAAATCACCCTTTAAAAACGGCTACCAATAAACTGAAGCGCCCAATACAGAAGTTATGCATCTTACCTGTGGAGTCCAGCTAAATATATATATTATTATTGTATTCTAGCTACGTATATGTAAAAACATAGTTTTTAGCCAGCACTGTTACGTATGGCAACACTGGCCATACGAGTATCATAATAAAATGATATGTGAGAGTAGTACTTGATCGGTCTCTGACCGAGAAAGACGTATTTTGCGCCAATTAAAACCGGAGATAATAAATGATGATTTTTTATATAATTTTCCCACAAAAAAAGTTGTACCGCGTTTTATTTAAAAGTTGGTGGATTATACAGAAACATAAATTCATAAGATTAAATAAAAAAAAATTTCGGAATAGCTGTATCCCTTTGCGTAAAATTCCTTCAGGACTGCACAATGCAGCTCATCACGTGGGTCAAACGTATTGAGTTAAGATCGCAGTTCGTATCTGACTTTCAAGGGCGCTTGACGAGTTCGCGCAGTGCAACATAAATCCTGTTTATACTACCTCGACTTTTTAGTGACGCAGGGACGTAAAAAAAAATGCTTTTCTCGCTTATCTCCCGAAAAAAGGGATATTTATATATGTGGCGGGGATCTTAGACCGCCAAGCAACCACGCCTAGCAACGCCGGTCAGGCAAACTGACAGAAGTGACGAATTATAGAAGCCGCCTGAACCAGCCAATCAACGTTGACCGCGCCGACGCCCGCCGGCAACGTCGCGAGGTAACTGCAACGAACTAGTCAGTCAGACGGAGAGTTTGTTAGTCATAAGACGTTAGACAAAACGACTACCTGGGTTTTTTGATAATAAAGAGACAATTTTTCCAATCGTAAATTGAGTTTTTATTTCTGCGAATAAATATATATATGTTAGAGTTGAAAAGTACTTTGCAGTAAACAACTCGCTGTATTTATGATTGAGATATCATTGAATTATATTTTATGAAATATCTTTAAGGAAAAGTATAAATAGAAGAATCTGTTCTCCTGGAGTTTAATAAGTTTTGGACTGTGAAAGGAGTAAGCCAATATATTTGGCACAGAATCTGATCGGATTTTCTTTATAAACTAACATATATGTGGGATTTGGAGCCAAATGAAGGAAACACGCCCTATTAAATCATGCCACGCGACAAATAATTACAAAATCAGTAAAAACCAAATAAACAAATCTCGCATCAACGAGTAACAGGACAATTGTAAGTTATCCTCAAGCACTCGACGCGTAAAGAAATAAAAATCGAAATAATAAAGTGAAATCCTAAAAATAATTCATGTGTTTTATTTAAACGCAGCTTGATTCCTACTGTTCGGTATCCAACCGAATGAACCTGTTGACCGCGGCTGCGTCTCAGGTAGTCCATCCGCTGAGTCCAATTTTGGCATACTCTTTCACACATATCGGCCGGTATCTCACGAATGAATGCATGGATGTTGGCTTCCAGTGCGTCAATCGAAGCGGGCTTGTCCCTATACACATTAGCCTTGACATACCCCCACAAAAAATAATCTAATGGTGTCAAATCGCACGATCTAGGTGGCCAATTGACCCGCCCGAAACGTGAAATTAACTGTTCACCAAACTCGCCTCGCAATTGCGCCATTGTTTCGCGTGCTGTGTGGCATGTGGCACCGTCTTGTTGAAACCACATATCATGCAAGTCAAGAACTTCCATTTCGGGCAAAAAAAAGTTTGTTATCATCGCTCGGTAATGTTCACCATTGACAGTAACGCTGCGATTCGCATCATCTTTGAAGAAATATGGCCCAATAATGCCGCCGGCCCATAAACCGCACCAAACAGTGGCTTTTTCGGGATGCATTGGTAGCTATTGCAATGCTTCTGGCTGATCTTCACTCCAAATGCGGCAATTTTGCTTATTTACGTACCCATTCAACCAAAAATGAGCCTCATCGCTGAACACAATTTTTCGATAAAAAAGCGGATCCTCGGCCAGCTTTCCAAGAGCCCATTCACCAAAAATTCGGCGTTGTGGTAGGTCGGCTGGCTTTAGTTCTTGCACAAGCTGTATCTTAAAAGGCTTTACGCACAAATCCTTCCGCAAAATTTTCCACGTAGTGCTGTAACAAAGGCCTAACTGCTGGGAACGGCGCCGAATCGACATTTCGCGGTCTTCTGTCACACTAGCTGATACGGCCGCAATATTTTCTTCACTACGCACCACCACGTGTTGGTGGTTTAATGTCCAACAAAGTAAATTTGGTGCGAAATTTGGTCACAATCTTCCGAATAGACTGCTCAGAAGGTCGAGAATGCCGATCATAAAATGGAAGCAGCGCGCAATGAACATTTCGAACCGAGCACGAATTTTGATAGTAAAATTCAATAATTTGCAAGCGTTGTTCATTTGTAAGACGATCCATGGTTAAATTGCAAACCAAACTGAAGCTGTTTGACAGTGACACAAGGTACTAAACACACGTCAGCTGTCAAAACCAGTGTTGCCAAAACCAAACCAGCTAAAAAATCACCCGTTAGTTGTTCGTTCTTCCGACGTGGTCGGCCCTAGACAAATAAAACGCTTTATATTCTCTGAACTGAGTTGTGTTCTGTTATTTCGTTTCGTTTCAGATTTTCTTGTTTTTAGTAACGGAAGTTTAAATCCCCGGACACCTACATATATATTTATACTAGTTTTTGTAAGTTTCCCACAGTTGCCCAAAGTGTAAAATCCCGTCTGGATGTAAGGACTGTGACTTTGACCCCCCTATTGGGCTTCTTTCGTCTATTTTTTTTAGGCTAAATGGGCATGGTACGGGGTACTGGACACCCTGGGACTGTGGGCGTTCAGCTGAGCCAGCAACTTGACCGATGGCCACAAGGTGCTGGTTGACGAATGGCGAAGTCGGCTAGCACTCAACACAGTTACAATCTAGCTTTGGCAAACAACGGGTCTTAGTGGAAGCTCTAGTTCATTTTCTATCGTAAATAAAATAAATAATTTCCTAAAGCAAATTTGGTTTGTTATCTTCGCATAAAACTTGCGAAGTTTGGTTCTAGATCGGAAGATAAACCCCGGACAAATTGTATGACGAAAGTCAGTCTTATAGCAAGCACCAATGTGAGCAGGAGCAAACATTATTAGGAAGGATTAAATGAAAGTGTTTTTTTTATAACATTTTTCCACTATAATTATCTTGTGTTTTTGTTTATTCTGACACGTTGTTGCGACTAGCAACATGTTAACATCCAACAACAAAGTCATCGCCATACAATGTCACCAGTCACCGTCTCGTATACAACAAAACAAAGTCAAAGCTGGAATCCCGATCCACTGCCATTAACCTAAATTCAACACAGTATTAAGTTGAAGTTCTGACCCACTGCAAATAGCTCAAAATAAACAGAACACTTAGTTGCAGACCGATCTACCATCAGCGCAAGCCATGAAGTCATAATCGGAACAATGTATCGAGTTGCATTGTGACCCACTCCCATCACTTTGGGAACCATTATGCAGCGCCCAAACAACAATTAAGTAATTGATTTGTCACCCACTTGACACAATTATTTCATTTATAAGGGCTAAACACCGAAGGCATGCGACAGAAAGAATTAGATACCATATGGCCACTTTGTATTCGGTAATTGCTATCGTCAGCGCTATTGGCGGCGGCGCATTCATATTGAATGAAATATGGAAGGCGATAATAGGTATAAAGTACTCAATACCATTAAGCTGTGGAACGTATGGGACTGGTTACAAGAAGACATATAAAAGGCGGGAGCAGAAAATACAGAAGAAGAGTCCACTTTCAACCATCGATAAGGCAGTACAAATTAAAATTAACGCATCTTGTACTTTTTCCGATCAATAAAATTACCAAATTATAACGTAACTTTGTAGTGTTTTTTTTTTTTTTTTTAGTTCCGCTCGATTTCTGTCTTAAGTTGTTTAGCAAGTTGCCGTGGCGCAACACACGTACTATTTTTGTGACGGTCTGTTTTCTTTGCTTTCCACTAATTTCCCTGAGCTACGATACATTGTGGTCCGTGGCGAGCAGGATATTTTGCCAGTGAAGGGATGGTGCAGGTTTTCTTTTGTGAAAAAAAATGAATAAAATAATAAGTGCATTGCGATTTGTGAGTGAGCAGGGCTTCGTTTTATTACGAACATAAATTGTGATGGTGAAATGCGCTACGATGAAAACTAAGCAGTCGCAAAATAAAACAAAATAAAAGGTGCGCAGGAATCATGTTCAGACATGATACGTGAAGGAAATTGAATACCGCCAGCAGGAAGTGCGAAAAAACAGCACGACATTCTACACAGTGCCATTATCTACATACCAGCATGGAAGTAAGCGAATAGATAATTAAATTCTAATGTAAAATATTTATTATTTCAGGGACTTCAGACTGCAGATAAGTGGCGTGAACCGTGAATCAAGTATTTTTGGTATTTTAATTTTCACCATTGTCGCCATTGTTTTTTTTTTCAATAGGGAAAATGTTCGCAATTTGCCACCACCGTCTGGATGGAATAGAATAAGTATGCATTTATGCTAACTGAATACATATATGTCAGAGTATGAGTATAATGGTTTCGACCCTTGTACTTGTTTTGCATGCTTGGTGTGCAGTGCAGTGCAATGCCGAAAGTGTTTTGTGTCGGAGTATGGGTGTACTTTACTCCTTTTGTAATGAACACTTGTATGATCTACTTGTAAGGGTATGAGTATATTTTTCCTCTTACTCTGTAAAGGGAAAGGATTACCACAGACAGATCTGCGAGTGCTTCGACGATCAGTGAGGATTTAGAAGCCAGACGCTTAGGACGTGCGCCGCAGAATTGTTATACTCTCCGAGAAATATTATATATGTTGTTGTTTTAATTGTATATTTATTTCAGGATGACGTGAGGCGAGCAAGGATAAGATGTTTTATTTATTTATTTTATATATTAGGTTATAGTAGTTTTTCGTTATGAAATGTATTATGTGTAGTTAGTAGTTTGTTAACTATCAATAAAGGAATGGAATTCAATATTTGTGGTCGCCTTTTTTTTTTGTATATTTTTTTTTACATTTCAGATGGATTGACGGAGACACATCCAGGTAAGGTAAATGAATTAAAGAAAAAAACAATATTCCCCCGACGGGGATTGACATCTAGGTAAGGTAATTGAATTAAAGAAAAAAGCAATATTCCCCCGGCGGGGAATGATCAACCAAATGTCGACGACGTCGAAAGCAGAACACAGAAGAAACAGCATGGCGAAGTTATATACGATTATTGCCATCGTCTGCACGCTTGGCGGTGGGGCGTATGTGATCAACGAAGTATGGAAAGCAGTCACCTGGTACAAAGTGCTAAAGAACACACATATATGGGACTTACTGGATTGGGGATGAGTTTTCCTCACGACCACAAGAAGATCAACTCAGCAGTGATACAATAACATCCGCAGCGAACAGTCCCGCCTCAACTGACTAACGTACATAACATTTTTGTATTTTACTTAAATTAAGGGTTCAAGTGACCCAATAAAAAAAAACTAAATTGTGTTTTCCGTTATTTTTGTGAATCATTTCCAAGTTGAGTATTTCAGTTGCCGTGGCGCAACAACAATACAGTCCACATTTTCAGCAGGAAAAGTGAAGTTTATATTAGTGCAAAATATTGGTTTAGAAGTAAACGGTTACAGTAATTTATGTAATTTATGTAGTAACCTAGCAACGGAGCTTGTTTTTTCTTTGCATCAGTGAATGGGCGCAGGCGTCGACAACGACAGTGCAGGGGAAGGATGCAGGATGTCTGTTTGTCATTTACTTTTCAGATGGAGAAGGAAAATATATGCGAATGATTGAAGCGAGTGTGCGCATTCTTTTGTTTTGTGCTTGTGTAATGGGGAATAATAATATTGTAATGGTAGTAATAATATTTTTATACATATTGTTAACCTATAATTTTGGTACAACTTCATTGAACAGGGAAATCCCTCCTGCTCAAAGGTATGATAATATTAGTATAGGACTGCACAATGCAGCTCGTCAAGTGGCTCAGACGTATTGAGTTAAGATCGAGTTCGTATCTGACTTTCAAAGGCACTTGACGAGTTCGCGCAGTGCACACTATAAATCCTGTTTATAATTTCAGAAGTGGGATATGATTCCCGAGTGTGTGTTTAGTGTCTGGTAGTGGAATCTAAATCAAATTTTGAGAAACCGTAGTGTTAGCCCTAGTGTTTGTATGTGCGCGATAATTGTTGTTGTTTACACGAAAAAAATAAATAAATAAAAAATAAGCTAGCGCGGTGCTATGCAAAAAAAAAAGAAGGGTATAATAGATACCAAGTGTTAACCAACAGTGTTATCGACTTCACTTCCCTACTGTAATGAGTGGTGAAATCCCAGCCACTCATGTTTGAATTACGTATTATTTAGAGTAGATCCTGCACATGCAGCTCGACTGGGTGAAGTTGGTGGATGGAGTAGTTATATTCATTCCATATCGACGGTGATGGGCGCTCGGTCGAGTTCGCGAGGTGTGCGGGGATTAAACGTGTGCGGTTTATAAAGGGAATAAAACGTGTGCGGTTTATAAATCAGAAGTGGGATTCTTAATCCATATACGCATCCAATCCATATATTTTAGTTAAGCAACATAATATCTTTATTGCTTGCAAAATTGCGTCGTGTTATTGGAATTTGATCTGTGTGTTGTGTTTATCTTTTATGTGAAATAAAGATCAGTGACGTGAAAACGCACGAAAAGAAAATAAAGCACCCCAATGCGATGTAACTAAATGGAAAAAAAAGTCCTAGTCATTTATTGTGCAGTGTTTATCTCTTGTTTTTGTAAGTGGTACCTGTGCTCTGCGTATGGTGTAGTGTTGTGTTGTGTTCGGTGGCAAAACTGTAAAATCCAAGGGTACGCGCGACGTAGAAAAATCAAATAGAGGCACACATCGCTGGTCATCGTTTGACGGCATGAAGACACCATATCGGTCTACGGCGCAGATTAAAGGGATAAGTATTTATCTTGTTTTCATCAATACCTTTATTTTTTGTGCGGTTCGTTGCCATCGGCTGCCATGTGGCAGTAGAATAACATATGAGTGTCGTGTTAGGGGTGGGCACGTAGAGGTTATCAGTTATATATAGTTGACTGAATGCAGGTTCGTTGTGATATTTTCGCTGCGTGTTTAGGTCCCTTGACTGCGTCATAAAGATTTGTGTACCTAGCGTATCTGGGTATTGGCTATACTACAGCAATTGTGTGTTTGTAGTGTTTAGGTATACGATAGGAAGCGGTGGAGGATGCATTGATAATTTTTCCGTGTAGAAATGTATTAGAATTTGGATTCATGAATTGCATCCGTATGTAGGCTGAATGAAGACAGGCTACTTCGTATTTGCGTCTTTGATATTGTTTTTTGTTATGGGATGGTATTTCACGTAGGTGATCGATTGATGTTCACTGTTGCCGTGAGATAAATTCTTGGCAATCTTTGAAAAATACAAAAAAAAAAAGTGAAAGCATAGAATGAGCGAAATGATGCTCTAAAAAGGAAGGAGTATGGAAAGAGATTTTTATTCCTTATTGTTCGCGAGTTGAATTGCAACTGACTGAAAAAATCTCATCATCAAGAACATTGCTTCGGTTTGTTTGCACAATTGTTCGACAGAATGAGTTCGAAGAATCGTTAATACGGGTTACGATTGACGAAGTATTTTAATTGCTGAAGGCAATAACATCGATAAGAATGTCGATCCAAAGATGTGCTTGTTTACACAAGTATCCAACATAGTGGATAACTATTATGAGAGATCACATAGTATTGTTTTACCTTGTGTCTCACATAAAAAGGGCAATTATGTGAATATAAGGAAGTAGCCCAAATTGCATATCATTCGTTGATATATCTCGCGCGGTACAATCATCGGGCAGTTCTTCGACAAGTCATGTGGGTGCCTCGGTAAGGCGAATGAGTAGTGACGAATTGAAGAAAAATGAGTTATTGAGTTTTAATCCTTCATTGAGTGTTTGCGTGACCACGAGTGTGTGGGTGAACACTATAGAAAAGGCTATGATCATGTCGTAGAAAAAGCTGTGATCATGCGATTATGAGTAGAAAAGGCTATGATCATGTCGTAGAAAGGCTGTGAACATGCCGTAGAAAAAGCTGTGATCATGCGATTATGAGTAGAAAAGGCTGTGAACATGCGAGTTAATAAAATAGGAATAAATACATTTTCGGACAGAGAGATAGAGAGATAGATAGACAGGTATTTTAAATCACTGAGGGCAGTGAAGCGTCGGATGGCCGAACTGTTAACCAACAGTGTTATCGACTTCACTTCCCTACTGTAATGAGTGGTGAAATCCCAGCCACTCATGTTTGAATTACGTATTATTTAGAGTAGATCCTGCACATGCAGCTCGACTGGGTGAAGTTGGTGGATGGAGTAGTTATATTCATTCCATATCGACGGTGATGGGCGCTCGGTCGAGTTCGCGAGGTGTGCGGGGATTAAACGTGTGCGGTTTATAAAGGGAATAAAACGTGTGCGGTTTATACAAGTGTTTGGTAATGTGTGTACAAGATACCTAAAAAAAAAAAAAAAAACTTGTCGACCGAGTGGCTAAGGCAAGGGAAAAAAGAGTCATCATGAGTTGTGCGTTAGATACATGGAAGTCCGCACATAGGTAAATATCTGAGTGAGCTATACTTCAGATTGGGTAAGTGGTGTGCGTTAAAAATATTAAATAATTTTATATATTAAAAATTAAAATATTAAAGGCAACCGATGGAAAATATCTTCGGCAAAATGTTGTTACTTTTGTTCACATAGGAGTGTCCGTTTTGCATTCTGCGCTTATGACACCATGTACTATTATTTTAGTTTTTAGAGCTCCCAAGTAGTTTCGAGCGCTCGTGTTTTAAACTCGTGTTAAAAGCGAAAATGAAAATTATAAAAAATTGCAAACAATACGAAGACGGAGACAATTAAGAGACGCATCCGATCCATTATCCCTTCCAACGGAAATGTAAGTACATTCATTACAAACTTAATTTGTTGCTATTCAAATGTAGGATTGATAGGTGTAGGCTGTAGAATTGAGACGTGACGACGAACCAGACGAACAGCTGCACATACATCTCTATATGTTGTGCAGCAGGCAGCGAACAACAAGACGAGCGGTACAATCAACGGACTACGACGACGACTAGAGAACGCACACACACAAGAACGTTTACAACTAGGATGACAAGACGAACAAAAAACACGAAGGCACCAACGATACCCATCAACGAGTTGTTGGTTGTCGCGACAGAAGAAACAGACAAATACCGACAGATGGACAACAAAAGAAAACCCACCCTGACAATTGAGTTACGATGACGAGGTAGAAGTAGGAGCAGTTGAATATTCAGACTTCAGAGTGACCGAAGACGGTCAAGTTTCTTACGTTTAACTAATTAATTTTTATACTATAAGTAAACTGATGTGTAGTGATCGCACTACATGCATTTCCATGCCCTCTCCTACATAATCTTTGTTCCCATGGCGAAACAAGTGCGGCACCACATACTCCGTGTATCTTATCATATCCAATGCATACCCAGGGTGTCAGTTTCGTCGCTAATTACGGCACTCGCTCTATATCGCATGCTCTCCAGTATACACCATTGATATCTTGTATACACACTAATTCTGGCGCCACCCGGCAATCGGCATTAATGAATTATTTCAACCATATGGAATATGATATTCGATATTCAATGCCAAGGGTAAGCAGCGCTGCCTTTTAAGTGGGTCAGCGCAAGCAATTAAGAATGAGTGTCATAAAGAACAAAATAAGTACGTAAACGTGTTGGTGGTTTAATGTCCAACAAAGTAAATTTGGTGCGAAATTTGGTCACAATCTTCCGAATAGACTGCTCAGAAGGTCGAGAATGCCGATCATAAAATGGAAGCAGCGCGCGATGAACATTTCGAACCGAGCACGAATTTTGATAGTAAAATTCAATAATTTGCAAGCGTTGTTCATTTGTAAGACGATCCATGGTTTAATTGCAAACCAAACTGAAGCTGTTTGACAGTGACACAAGGTACTAAACACACGTCAGCTGTCAAAACCAGTGTTGCCAAAACCAAACCAGCTAAAAAATCACCCGTTTGACAAATATACGAGTCGACATCAATGGTTGTGACATAGCGGAGGTGCATCGTGCTGTATCTGGAGCGATCGACAAATATACGAGTCGACGAAAGATATGGGTACGGTGCACATTGATATGGAAATATGCCGGACTGCACTATGAGTGCAGGGAGTTGTGTATGCGTGGTGGGGATGAGGATTGATTGGATTTGAGGTTTCTTCTGGTTTGAAGAAGTTATTGAACAGGCAGAGAAGAAATTACCATCGAACTAATCGGTCGCAGCCAAGCCTGAGACAGCGGGCCGATATAAGTAAATAAAATAAAACTACAAAACAAACTTAAAAGTCTTTGTTTCTATCAATCTTCTCTCCGGCTGAAACTCTTCCCTCACGACTGTGAGGAAGCACGGTTTCTAGCGCGTAACAGATGTACATGAATAAAATTCTATAAAATTTAAAAGAAGTGTTACGTGTGTTTTAATCAAATCCTACACAAATATTTAATTTATCTTCGAAGTTTTGTTCAACGCTTTCGTCTATCAAAAGAAGCATTTTTGATGGTATTGAACACAATAAACCTACCAGGCGCTTTTCGCGCTTAAATTAAGCTCCCATACAAAAATGTCTCCAAAGATAAAATTAAACAACGCAGTTCCGCCAAGCAGTACGCAGTTCAAGCTAAATTTGTTAGCCACTGTACGAATGCAAAATACATTTTTTCACAGCTAATTTTGACAGATGAGAGAAAATATCGTTACCTATTCGAAACAAAAATGTAAACGAAGCAAATTAACAGTAATGGAGAATGTTGTTCAAAACAAAGAAATTCTTTATTTTTAATATATTTTATTTTTAGAAATGGAATATTTAAGCGAGGAGTACTTAAAAGAGGGTTTTGAGGAGGGAGCTGTAGAATTACAAATAAAAAAACGAAAAAAAAAAAATAAATACCAAGAGAACAATTTTTACATCGGAAGAAAAAAAATTATTGGCGGACCTAGTTAAAGAACGTCCTTGTATTTGGAACCTTGGCGATGAAATGCATAGCAATCTGGATGCAATTAATGCCGCATGGAGATGTATATCAGAACTTTTGAACAAAACAGGTATTGTCATGTTTGTTGTATGTAATATCAAATAAAAATCTCAATATATTGCAGCCGAGGACTAAAAATTATATGTTTTCGTGGGCGATGTATGCGCAGGGTTCCAGTGTGGAAAGATGTCGATGTGGCTATGCGCAATTTAAATGAACAAAAATTGTATTTTTTTTTTTTTTTTTTTTTTTAACCGAGGGTAGGTGAAAATCTTCCAAAGACACTATGAGAATAGCAAGCGCATGCTCATAGTAGTGTCAGATTTTTACTGACTAAAAACACCACCCTGCGAAAGATTGTTAGATACTGCAACTAAGATATAACCTATCAAGCAATTTTTCTATAACGAAATAACAACTTTTGACAGGCTACTTCCCAATGAAAGATCCTGCATGTTCCGCAATTTAGACGCGGTTAATCCTATCTTGCCAAGTCGAACGGTTTCGTTCTTTGTAGTCGGCGCAATAAATTGTTCTCGTCCAAAATTTGTCGGACTGAATTGTTGACATGTCCGATTAGTCGGTTTCTATGCTTTCTCGCGAAGCTTTTTGTTTCAGCTTCAATTTTCGAAATTCCGAGATCTCTGTGGATATCGTCGTTTCTAATATACCATGGTGCTTGTACAATTTCTCTAAGCACTTTATTTTGAAAAGTTTGTAGAATATTGACATTTGTTTTCTTGGTACAACCCCAGAGTTGTATACCGTAGGTCCACACCGGCTTTAGCACTTGCTTATATAGAAGCAGTTTGTTTTCGGTACTGAGCTGGAAATGTTTTCCGAGTAACCAGTACATTTCTCTATATTTGATATCGAGTTCTTTACGTTTCATTTTCACGTGCGAATTCCATTTCAGCTTTACGTCGAGTGTCATTCCCAGGTATTTGGCCTCGTTTGCAAAGGGTATTCGGGCCAAGTTTAAAAAAATTGGCAAGTCATTTGTTTTCTTATACGTGAAATTCACGTGAACAGATTTAGTTTCGTTGAGGGCGATCCGCCAGTCCCTCGTCCATTCATTTACCTTATTCAGTGCGATTTGAAGTTTTGCAGTCGTTTCTTCAATTGTATTACCTACTGCTAGGATAGCGGTGTCGTCGGCGAACGTAGCGAGAGTAGTGCTATCTTCTCTTGGTATATCGCGAGTATATAGTAGATAGAGAAGGGGCCCAAGGACACTTCCTTGCGGCACGCCGGCCGAAATTTCCTTAAGCTCAGAGTATTCGTTTCCATGTCTAACACGGAAGAGTCTATTCCCGAGATATGATTCTAAAATATCATATAGGCGTATGGGAAGAACTTGTCGTAATTTAAATTTTAATCCGTCATGCCACACCTTGTCAAAGGCTTGTGAGACGTCAAGGAATACGCTCGAGCATATCTTTTTTTCTTCAAATGCTTTCTCAATTACGTCAGTAATTCTATGCACTTGGTCAATCGTCGAATGCTTGGTTCTGAACCCAAACTGGTGGTCAGGGATAAGATTATTGTTTTCTATAACCGGTTGTAGGCGCGTTAGTAAGATTCTCTCGAAAACTTTGGATATAACTGGAAGAAGGGAAATTGGTCTATACGACTTTACTTCATTTGGCGGTTTTCCTGGTTTTAAAACCATTATGACCTCCGCAACTTTCCATTGGCTCGGCACGTGTTTTAGTCTGAGCGCGGCATTTGTAATATGAAGAAGCTTAATTAAAGCTTTTCTTGGTAGAACTTTGAGAACTTCTCCCGTGATCAAATCATAACCAGGAGCTTTCTTAGGTTTTAGGGATTCAATTTCACGTTTTAGTTCCCTTAGCGTTGCACTTGTGAGTATTAAATCGTCGGATAGTAATTCCGCCGCAATAACACTGTCGTGAACCGCCCGACCATCGTACGGTTTAAAGGTTTCTTCTAAATGGGCGGCAAAAACGTCCGCTTTTTCCTTATCTTCCCTTGCCCATTCATTTTGATTTATTTTAATTGGCGGCGCGGGGATTTTGGGCCTTTTGGTGCCTTTTACAGCTTTCCAAAGTGAATAGTTGGAATCTTTTTTCGCCGTTAAACTTTCAAGGTAAGAACCTATCGCACGATTTTTAAAGTCCTTAATAGCTGTCTTCAACAAATTGCACAAATAATTCAAATGTGTTTTATGTTGCGGGGCGCGACTCTGTTGCCATTTCTTACGCGCCTTCCTTTTTTCGTTGACCAATTCTTTTATTTCGGGAGGATATCGTAGACCGTATTTGGCCGGCGTTTTCCTTGGATTAGGCGTATTATTCCAGGAAGCGAGCTGTACGATCTCAACGAAGCGATCTACTTCAACCTCAAGTTCATAGGGTGTCGTAAGTGGAACGCTAAGTTCAACATTCTCTTCAATTTCGTTCCTAAAGCCTTCCCAGTTAGTCGTTCTACCAGTTAATCTCGCTGGCTGAAGGTTATTTACTAGTTTTACGCTCAATGTTAAAATAACCGGTGAATGATCAGATGACAGATCAAAGCTCTCTTCAACTTTAATGTGGTTGGTAGATATTCCTTTCACGACGAAAAAATCGATCAGGTCTGGTATTTTTGAAGTATCAGTTGGCCAGTACGTCGGTTTGCCCGTCGAGTGGAAATCGCAACTGTACTCCATACCTGCCCCATAGAGCATTCTTCCTTTTCGCGAGATGTATCTAGAACCCCAGAACGTGTGTTTCGCATTAAAATCGCCGCCAATAATGAAATTTGGTTTGAGCGATTTAAGCAAGTTAGTATAAATAATAAAAAATTGTATGACGCAGAAAACAAATCGCCGCAATTACACAAGGAGTTTGGCTTCATCAAAAATTATTGTTCGCAAGGCAAACTTCAACAATGGAAAAACGACAAAACTCTGTGTTTAGGATTAAGTCATCATACTCAATGTTTAGAATTAAGTATCATACTCATTGTTTAGCATTAAGTCGATAATACTAATATTCTTTGTATCTTCCAGATCCTCAGGCCAGACCGCTGACGCTGCATAACCAAGCGTAACATACCGATCATGTTTACCATCCATCGTTGCGCCTTCCTCCACAGTCGCCCCTGCTTCCCATTCACAGCGCGCACCATCCTCCAGCATGATAAACAGTCACACATTCCATTGCGATGTGTTGACCCCCAAATGCCAACTACTCGGTACCCAACTGTGTGTAAGACGATCCACAGATATGCATTGTCTATCGCTTGGCGGCTCACTTAATGGTTGTTGACACAAGATAACCAGACCCCGGCGATGCATAAATACGGCTCACAGCAGCGCACAATATGCAACTCATCGTTTTGTATTCTTGGAACGACAATGTATCGCATACAGTTGGCTGCAGGTCTATCGGTGGTCATTGGAGTCGTGATCATATTCAATTGGATATCCAAGGCATGGTCCTGGTATCAATGGTTGGACAGACTGCATGTGTGGGATTGGTGATGCTGATGACACAGCAGTTTTGGGACACGGCGGTATGGGACTGTGGACGAGAGCTGCTCGCCGATGGAAGTCATAATCATTTTTCAACCTCTGAGCGCGGTGGTCGCGCCTTCTATAACTTGTTCCTCTAATTTGTTCGTCTAATTTGTTCGTCTCACTTGTTCATAATATAATTGTCAGTTTGTCTTGCCGTCATATTAAATAAAAATAAGTATCGTGTGAATTACTGAGCGTTTTTTATTATTGAAGAAACTTTCAGAACTTACTCCCCTGTGTTCGGAAGATTTACCCGACACTCTGGTTGTGAAGCGATGGTGTTGGCAACGCCTCCAGACGATTCTCGTGGCCGCCACTTTTAATTTTTTTTGATCAGATTGAACGACGCGAGAAAATTAATAAAGACGCAATAGTATAGTAGTAAAAATATTCAATATACATTGTCATCGAGCCATATCTTCCTAATTTTTAATCTTGAATTCTCCTTGCTTTATATAATTGCTTTAATTGGTATCGGAACGTAACTTTGGCACCACTCATTTTATTTTTGTTTTCTGACTTCCTTTCTCTCGTCTTCTTTAAAGAAACGTGAAAAGAAACATAAACGTCAAAATTGTCCATTTGACCTTCAATGCTGGTCGTTCTTTTTTGCTAGTACTCGCTTTCCCGGATTTTCGAGGTAAAAATCTTTTTTGTGGTAAAGAGTTATCATTTTAATTTTAATTTGCCCAGGGTTTAAGTTTCTCTTATAATTGTATTTCTCGTTGAACTTACGTGGGAGTCAAGGTTGCGTTCCGGTACCAAATCCGTAAGTGGTAAAGCCCTTTTTTGTAGTTTAAAAAACTTAATGAATTTTGTACATTTCCTAGAAATAAAATCGAATCGTTTATACTGATGAAGTAAGGCTTTTATTAGTTGGAAAAGCAACGGACTTCGATATTTATATTTGGGCACCAGGAACTGCGACTCCTTTTTTTATGTATTTCAAAAACCTAATTTACATTGACTAAATTACTTCCTTTGCAGCGAATTTGTAGTTTCTTCCATAAAAAATAAAATTGGAAAATTGACAATTGGAGTATACTTTTTTGGGAGTGATTTGTTGCATAGAAGCAACAGATGGGTTGAAGTATTCGCCCATTTGGATACAGAAAGTTGCGACTACCAGGAAATGGGTAGAACAATTGCGTACATTTTATGCCTGCAGCTTTCGCTGAAAGAGTTTTCGCTGCGATGAATAAGACGTGGACGGCAGAGAAAACTTAACAAGTCAGCACACTTAAGGCCATTCTGACCATTAAAATTAATTTGAATATGTCATGCCTGGAATTCTATTCGTTCATCAAATCGCAGCCGGATATGCTTCGCCAAATCTCATCGAAAACAAAATATATTGTGACCAGCGACGAACAAACAGTTGACGAAGATGAATTTGAGGAAATGGACTCAGAATAAGATACAGTCATCAATGTATATTTTGTATTCAGTTCCTTAAAAAAAAATTAATTTTATAAGAATATAATGTAAGTATAGAGGCGCTTGGTGAACGCACTCAAGCTCTGTAGCTCGAGTTGCGCCACCTGGTCGTCCCTCTAAGTTTTAAGTTAAGATAAAACGAAGTAGCCGTAGCCAACTTCACTTTTGGAAAAGAAATAAAACGAGGAAGACGGACTTTTCCGCCATTAAAGAAAAAGTGAGTTTAAAATTTAAAAAATTTTTTTTTTTTTTTTTTTTTTTACCGTGGGTAGGTGAAAATCTTCCAAAGACACTATGAGAATAGCAAGCGCGTGCTCATAGTAGTGTCAGATTTTTACTGCGTTTCCTTGGATTAGGCGTGTTATTCCAGGAAGCGATCTGTACTATCTCAACGAAGCGATCTACTTCAACCTCAAGTTGATAGGGTGTCGTAAGTGGAACGCTAAGTTCAATATTCTCTTCAATTTCGTTCCTAAAGCCTTCCCAGTTAGTCGTTCTACCAGTTAATCTCGCTGGCTGAAGGTTATTTACTACTTTTACGCTCAATGTTAAAATAACCGGTGAATGATCAGATGACAGATCAAAGCTCTCTTCAACTTTAATGTGGTTGGTAGATATTCCTTTTACGACGAAAAAATCGATCAGGTCAGGTATTTTTGAAGTATCAGTTGGCCAGTACGTCGGTTTGCCCGTCGAGTGGAAATCGCAACTGTACTCCATACCTGCCCCATAGAGCATTCTTCCTTTTCGCGAGATGTATCTAGAACCCCAGAACGTGTGTTTCGCATTAAAATCGCCGCCAATAATGAAGTTTGGTTTGAGCGACTTAAGCAAGTTAGTATAATCAGTTTTTACAAGCGCGGAACGCGGTGGACAGTAGATAGATGAAATTCTAAGAGTACGCTGACTATTTTTTACTCGAATCGTGCACAGTTGCATAGTTTCAAGCTCTATCTTCAGGTCTTCGTATTGTTCAATGCAGTCTTTAATAAACAATGACGATCCACCTCTCGCGTTTCCCGAAGGGTGACAAGCGTGGAAGTCATTATAGCCTTTTATTTTTAAGCTCGATCCCCTTTTCACGTGAGTTTCAGAAATCAAGCAAATGTCAAGATCTTTCTCACGTATGAATATTTCCAATTCGTCGAGTTTTTGCAAAAGTCCGTTTGCATTCCAAGTGCATATTTTTAATAATTTAAAAAATGTTCTCATCGTTAGATAATTATGTTGATCCTTCTTTCACCCCCCTTTTGAAGAAAAAGAAAAACTCCTTTTTAGCAGAATTGAGATGGGATGGTTAGTCATACGCAATATTGAAAATTGTCAGCTGGCTCAGTTGCCATATGATTGTTAACCTGTAATTTTGGTCAAGCTTCATTGAACAGGGAAATCCCTCCTGCTCAAAGGTAGTATTGGACTGCACAATGCAGCTCGTCAAGTGGGTCTACGTCTATTGAGTTAAGATCGCAGTTCGTATCTGACTTTCAAGGGCGCTTGACGAGTTCGCGCAGTGTAACATAAGTCCTGTTTATATGATGGAGTCGTTGAGGCTAATAGAATACGTAAATGGCTACTACCATGTAATGAAGAAACTGTAGATGCTAATTAATCGAACGACGCTCTCATAGAAGATAGAGTCACCAATCTCTAAAGTTCTACAATTAAGAAAATATGGATCGAGGTCGATCAGTTGTCAGATCGGCCGAGTTGTAAACATATTCAATAGAAGCATGTTTAGTGGACGCACTCAGCCTCTTTGGCTCGAGTTGCGTCATCTCTAGTTATTCTCTTTGTAAAGTATTGATTAAGAAGAAAAACGAGGTAGCTGTGGCTAACTTCATTAATAAAAATACATATACATTGTAAATGAAGTCGACGGACGACGATCTTAATTTATAAATAAAAATAATTAATCGAATCGTTCTTTTAAATTAAATATTTTGTTTGTTTTGTAATTGTTGAAATCGGATTATTGTTATATATAATCGGTAACTGTATTGTCTGCTACACTTTGTATTTAAATTTGTTATCATGTTTGCAGGCTGTTTTTTGTTTTAAGTTATTATTATATTTTCATCACTTCCAATAAAACTTTACTAACACTAGTGTTATAAAATTGTTACCTATAGTTTGGGGCGATGATTCGGGTTTCCAATCGAACACACCACTAACTTCCATTTCATTTCATTCCATTTACGCGCGCAAAAATGGCGTAGGGATACAGGCATTTTACCCTTCAACAGATGCGAAGTAGGACCAGTTTTTCACTACTACGCCATCAGAACCCGAACCATCGCCACCGCCGAAGCAAATTAACAAAAGAATAAACTTACTCTTACTCTTGTTCTCACTTGAATTATTTTCGCCTTATTTAAGAAAGGGAAGTTAAATCTACTGCTTTTTCATTTGGTTACGGGTTTCGTCAACAACTAGTAATATTTGTTTGTTTGTTTGTTTAAAGTCCAATAAAATTCATACGCAAATGGTGGAACATTATGAAGTTGAATTGAATTGAATTGAAGTAACGGCAAAGCAGAAACATCTTTCTCCGCGCTATTGCTGATCAGAACTAGATGGATAGTTTGGAACCACTGAATTTAGGGGCACAATGTAACAGCTAATAACAGATTTATAGAAATGCAAACCGTTTCTTACACATCTATGTTATATACCCATATTTCTTACATAATAAAGAATTTAGTTAAAAAAAAAAAAACATTTAAAACTGTCTACCTATTTGGATGTAGTTTACTTAAATATAATACCTTCTGCTGACTATTAGTAGTTAATCTTTCAGACTCACCCACACAATTGCAGCTGGTTAGTCGTCGAAGAATAGAATCTCGAGGATTCGTTTTTGTACCATTTTCCGACGATCCTTGTTCATTTTCAGCAGCTCTGATGTTACCAGCTCCCCAAGGAGATGTTCGGAACTTCTCGTGCCACTCGTCGATGCGGCACTTGAATTTCTATCTTGTTGGGCAGCTGCTGCTGTTGCGGCTGGTGTCATCTGCTGGTACAACGAGAATAGGAAGTCACTGTTAGACGGAAACAATCCCCCGGCTGTCGAAGGTGCATGATTCATGTTGTTCATGTTTCGAGCTACATTGCTGAGCATTTTGTTATACTGTTGCTGTTGCTGATGTTGGTGGTGATTTTGCTGTTGCTGCTGCTGGTGGTGGTGTGACTGATGCGACTGCTGCGATTGACGCAAATGCGTCGAGTGGTTCTCGTTCAACATACTTGAATGGTTCATCGTAGATGCGGGACTCGTGTTGTCATCCGAATCGGATGTATCCACGTATTGGTTGATGGACATTTGAACGCGCGGTTTCTTCATGTTATTACTGCCGTTCGGGGCGAACTGATGATCATCGCTGAGCTCGCTGTTTGCTATGGGCGGAGGAGGTGGCGGCGACGACGAGAGTGGTGATTTCATTGATGACGACGGTGAAGACGCTGTTACGCCATTGCCAACTACAGCTGCAGTTGCGGCAAGACTATGTGTATGAGGATCAGATTCTCGATATTGATCGTAGTTATCGACTGCTGTTGGATGGACTGGCATGCCATTGCTGGCCGTCGAATTAAACGCCGTATGATGTGAACTCATCTGCTGCAGATGTTGCGATTGAGATTGAACTGCGGCGGCAAAGTCTCGAAATGTCTGATCTGCTTCCGTTTTAATAACACCATCCTGTTGGTAGCCACCTGTTGACTGTTGCTGCTGATGTCCAGCAGTGTATGACGATAGGTTTTTCACAGAACTATTTGATTTTGATGAATCCATGTTGTATTCACAAAATGAACTGCTGGCATTTGGCGAAGTTAGGAAATTTGACACGTTGCGATAGGATTTGCGCGGCTGAATGTGCTGATCAAGAAATTTCATCTTCTCCAGATACGGACGGGAAAGATGTTCGTACACGGGTGGATCGCCTTGTTTGCGTTGCGACACATACCGCTCACGTAGGTATTTCCATCGTTTTTTACATGTTTCCACTGAAACGAGTACGTGTAGATTGCTATTAAAGAATTGAAATTTTCACAAGAATTAGAGTGTTATTTTGTTGCACTATTCTGCGCATATATACCGCGTACGTTGGAGAATAAAATATAAATGAGTAAATTTATACCTACGATAAGAGCTGACTGAAACCTGTTGAAATTTCTGCTCAGCAAAGATATCGTCTACACACTTTTGCATGCGAAAGGAAATGTATTTATGTAGCTGAAGCGATGCACTAGTCTGTTTTTTATGGTTGAATTATCGGAGATTTCGGTAAATGAAAAAAAAAAAAAAAATGGTTACCCTAGAAAATTAGCCGATAAAACTGAATCCTCATGAAGTTCGACAAATTAATAAATAAAATGGTTGTGCTCATCCTAGACCACTCAAGATGCTCTTTACCTACCACTTTCGGGGTAGGTCGCATTCGTCTCTCTTTTTCTTCCTAACCTAGTCAGTCTTTTCGTCTCTGTCTCACTCGAAGTAAAACTGCATACGATCGACAGTGACAGGCAAAATCAAGAAATTCCCTGGCGGAAAGAGAGAAATGTAAACTGTGTGGAAACTACCTACTACTGATCTTAAAAAAAAAAAAAAAAAAACAACATCAGAGATAAGACCAACCCTAGCAGATGTACAGCATGTTTTCATAGGGAATGGCGCATATTCCAAGCCGAAGAGAAAGTCGAAGGAATCAAAGTCGAATAACTAAAAGACTATTCACATGAGAGCGAACTGCAAATAGGCGAATTGCGAACAAATCAATTTAACTGTATTTATGAATTGAAAATTGCTATTTGTTCTATCACAAAACCATTATATTTAATAAATCTAACATCTAGTCTAAAAAAAACATGACTCTCAATTGATTTAAACAGCTAAATTAAAAATTAAAGCAATTTTCCCGCGAATTGAAAATTCTTGCCGCGAACTTTCACACTTTATTCACAATCCACTCAAAACAGTCGCGATCTAGGTACAAACCCATGAATGAAAAATTCGTTCGAACTTATGGGGCATTTATACTAGAGATGCCACGAATATTCGGCAACTATTCGGTATTCGGCCATTCGGCCACATTTTTCGGCCGAATACCGAATAGTGAAAAGTTAATAGAAAATCATGAAAAAAAAGAAACACTCAGTACGTAAAGAAGCACTAACCGACATACAAATAACAACAAATAATAAGTGTTATGACACGACCGCGACCTAATCGCAAATGAAACAAAACTGGCCGCGCCTACATACGTACACCTTCAGCGATACAAGTTTAAACTCGTAAGTGACGAGTTGTGACTTGTCACTCACGGAAATTACTACACAGTGTCGCCGAATATTCGGCGCTTCGGCCAAGAGCCTCACCGAATATTCGGTATTCGGTATTCGACCAAATTACTATTCGTGGCATCTCTGATTTATACGGTCACACATTCCTATCACGGAAAATTAAAGGGATGCCCAATACTAAACAGCCGTCTGACTGAAAGGGACAGCATTACCTAACACGCGAAAAAACGTGATACGTTTTTTGGTCGGCCATCTTGTTTACGTGGTAGGAAATATGGGAAAGCTATGCATGTTGATATTTTTATAGCGATGGCGTACGAAATTTCGTTTTCCTATAAAACAAAATGGCTTCCGGGAGAGATGAACGTACAATTATTTATTTATTTTGTATGTTATGTTATGTTATGTTAAAGTGGCTCTCGATGAGAGAAACACTTAGGCCGTTGATCGGCCCATTGTGCATACCACTGGTGTTTAGGGGTTCCTTATCTGGTTACTCATGTGAACCATTTGCTTCCGTTGATAAAGCTAAGAATGTTAGCAGCGCTGGTTTATTTTGTATAGACGATTGATGAATTGTTGGTTTAATTTACTGAAACTAATTAACACTCTCATTTCACATATTTTAAATCGGAAATAGAAATGTTTTCATGTGATTGCAGAAATGTTGGTTGCCTGATTTGTGATCTCATTCCTACGACTTTATTAGCATTGACTGCGGACAAATGGATCTCTCTGTCCCGTCTCGTGCAAAAATGCGCGTGCGTGATAGTGTAAATGCAGTTTTAACCTTTAAAAACGAAACTTATACGAAAGAAACTATGAATATTCGCAATTCGCGCTCATGTGAATAGTCCTTAAGACTATGAGATGTGGCGCCATTTTATTTGTTTTGTAAACAGTGGCAAGTCAACCATTTAGAAAAACTAATACATGAGAACCAAACACGCCTCTTTTTGTAGTAAAACCCAACGTATCATGTCAGGCGACTGAAATAAGTCAAATACTAATCAATAGCTACAAAAAGGTAGTTAATTGTCTCCCCAGATCGCATACATAATATATCCATGCGTATCAATTCCCATACCCCAGCAAGAAGTTTCAGAGTGTAGATACAAAATCATAGATTTTACCTCCTGTTCTCAACCTACAACAATATTGAAAATATATATGTAAACAATATTATGTAGGTACAACCGAAAAATGTCAGTAAACTGATCACACTATGTTCTACGTTTTGCAGAAGCCCTCCCAGCTGCATCGGATTATGCAATTTGCCTAATTACATTTTAATTATCGTTCGCTTCTAACCAATAATTCCCTACGATAAGCATGCAGTGGTATTTAGGTTGGGAAAAATTCGCTTTCGAGCAAACAGTAAAAATAATTATATTTAATTGAACAGTTAAAACTCACCATCGGATCGCAATTTAATTGCAATTATTTGCCATGCTTCGTCTTTGGTTTCGTACTTGTTGACTCCACCACAATTGCCACCACTACCACCGGTGGTGGTGCCGTTGCTGCCTCCGGGAACACCCATATTGTTGATGGAGTATTTTTGTCGATTGTAAATCACTCCATGCTGCTCAACTTCGGTAATTAGCTGTTCGTCCATCATTTTCCACAATTAAACAAGCTAAATAAGAATACATTAGAAAATATTAGCTAAATAAACTTTTTATTGGATGCAGGCAAGATTGCCGAGGATAAAAAAATTTAACTAAACTAGAAAAAATTGTTACCAGAAAAAATGCCACAACTGCGCGTTACCTCAAAATCAAAGAACTTGTTTTGGGCAGGAAAAAACCACACAAATTGTTCGTTAATAAACGTTATTAAATAATTTACACTTTTTTCAACCGTTGCAACAACGCATTAAAGAATTTGAGGACAATTTTATAAATTGAAATAGAGACGTACCATTTAATTCGGCCGGACTTTGCAAAATAAAAATAAAAATAAGCCGACAGCTGTACAACTGTACTTCAGCAGGCGACAGACGAGACACGAGAGGCGTCGCTAGGGTTGATTCGATACAACGCGTCGCTGTCGCTGCGTCGGCGACGACGTTCACTGGATATCTGACACAAACAAACCAGTTCGGATTTGAGTTCTGTTCGATTTGAATTTTCAAATTAAATTTGTTTCAGTGTTGCCGTCTACGATGGAATAAACCAGAAAAGAAGATTATTAAGGACTATTCACATGAGAGCGAATTGCGAACACGCGAATATTCGTAGTTTCTGACGCTTCACTCACATGAACATTTTTTTTGGTCGCAGATACCCGCGTATAAGTTTCGTTTTTAAAGGTTCAGTTAGAACGAATTTTTCATTCGCGGGTTTGTGTGGATCGCGACTGTTTTGTGTGGATTGTGAATAAAGTGTGACAATTCGTGGCAAAAATTTTCAATTCGCGGGAAAACTGCTTTAATTGTTAATTTAGCTGTTTAAATCAATTGAGAGTAATTTTTTTTTAGACTAGGTGTTAGATTAATTAAATATAATGGTTTTGTGATAGAACAAATACAAATTTTCAATTCATAAATGCAGTTAAATTGATTTGTTCGCAATTCGCGTATTCGCAGTTCGCTCTCATGTGAATGGTCCAGTACAATTTGTATATTTTTTCTTAATTTAAAAATTGCAGTCATTGAAAGCTCGGGCATGTACCAGCTTTCACTTTTTGCAAGGCCCTAGAAACAAATACATTCAAAAAATTTGTTACTGACTTTCCGGTAGATCATGTTTTCATGATCAAAACACTTAATTCGGCTAAATTTGTTTATTAGTAAACTTAAAAAGCTCTGAGCTTTCATAGTTCAGACTTTTCTCATAGATGTCATATAAATATGCGTTTTCGGTGAGTTTCGCGGTGTTCACTTTTTGTCCTTTTTCCCACTTCGATGTAGTTTAGGCTTTAATCTCAAAAGGGAGATTAGAAATAAATCTATATTAATAACCGGGTTTGCATGTACAGTCCGGCTTGGGAACACAATTTCCACAGCTGGAGATGTCAAAATTAAAAAGCAAACAGGGCTGTATTTGACAGAAATGAAAAATAAAACGTAAAAAATTTAAATATTTCTTTCTCTCTCCCTCTCGTGAAACGCCATTTTCTCTCGAATGGACAGAGCCAGAGAGAAAACGTCAAGTTAATCTTCTTTTATTTGGTGGAAACCATAGAGGATCCAAACCAAACACTTCAGGATTAATTTTAAACCTCTTGTACTTAATCTCGGGATTTGTATCCGATGGAAACGTAGCAATATCCCCTATGATCTTTTCATATTCTAGTTAACATGAGGCGTTCTTTTACTATGCCCTTGATTTTCATCTCGTATTATTGTTGTAAACCATGGAAATCAATGATCTATCTATATATAGGTCATGTTCATGTAGCATGTGGGCAAAAGAACCCTGTTGTAAGCGCTTTATGAATCTAAGGAGCAGCGGTGCTGTTTTAATGAACATAAATTTCTATTCGATAGACTGTGCGCACGTAGAGTAATTTGCTTTCTGTACTTTATTTTATAACAGCTCCGCAATTTTGGCGAGCAAAAAAAAACACCACATACTCCGGTTAGGTAATAAATAGTTTAGTAATAAATTTATTTAGTTTTTTTTTTATTTTCATTTATAAATGTGCAATAATGGTAAATGTTAAACTAAGAAATCGAAGCAACAACAAACTGGATACGAATTCAAATTCGCCCTCTCCCGACCCATGACAATTTAATCCCACCAGAACCTATTCATCGACTATTAGTTGCGTCTCCGATTGCGCTTTATAAGCGTGAAACGAGCTTCTTCTATCTTTCGGTTTACATGGGCTGAATAAGCATAAGAAGGTCCTCCTTTAGGTAGTTGCCATCAGATAGCATTGTAGATGGTGCGATGAATAGAAACATAACACTTGGAATGAGCCTGCCAATCGATCGATTCAATTTAACACAGATTAACTAAACTGAAATATGAACGGATGAAACCCACCTTAAGTCGTAGAGTGACTTGTCCACATCGTCTTCAGAGAATTGGGTGCCACTGATGGTCAAATTGAACTCCATGGCTTCATCTGCCAAGCAAGACTGCACAAATTGGTAAATATCGCCGAGCTTCTCATACACGTTGAAGGTGCCCTAAGGGAAGAACTGGTAAGTGCCATCATTTTGGTTATTTGGCATCGCAAAACAAACCTGCAAGTAGATGCCATTGGGGAACTTAATTCGAATCAATGCAAAGCGATACATTCGTAGGTTTCGTTGTTCTTCGCGCTCGCGCATGGCTTTTGTCTTCAATATCTGAGCGCTCTCAATCGCCTCGCTCCGGAGTTGCTGCTCCCGCTTTATCTCTTCTGGGCTGATGCGGAAGAAGTCGACTGGCAGCTCTGTACGTTTTGCTTGCATTGGCAGCAAGACTTGGATGTTGCGATCCAATTCCAAGTGAATCGGTTCGGCATTGTGCAGAGCATCAAGAAGAACTGTAAGATCGGTGTCAGGTTCGGCATTGTCCTTGCACCACAGAAGGAATGGCTCATCGTCGATTTCTTGTTCCTTGAAACCGGCACCATTTAGGAAATCCAACGCTCCCTCTACGTATCGCACCTTCTCGCAGAATATTCTGTAAATAAACGGTTTAGTTTGGGCATCTATTCGAAAGGCTTTGGAGTTAAATACCTGTTGGTCATTCGTATTTTGCAGTACTTTTCCTCATCTGGATGATTGATTAGATTCTCAATGTATTTGGAGAGCGTGGCTACGCAGTCCTCAGCCTGAAAACGAAAAATTACTAGGAAATGGTCCAGACACAGACAACGCGTACCTTTTCTTTAGTGTTACAGTTGTATATGATCAGGCATGCGGTCAGTGCCCGTTCTGTCTCCAACTGCTGATAGAGGAATTCCTTGATCTTCACTTTCCACTCCTTCTTGGGGAGGATTTCCTCTCCAATCATAGGACATCGGAAGAATACTCCATGGCAAGCTAAATTTGTGTTCTCCAACACTTCCTTCGAGATCTCGGAACTACTGCCGCCGGGCGGGCTACACGCTGTCTCCTCTTGTTCGGCTTTAAGTTTTCTCTCCGCTTCGAGTTCTCGTTTTGCCTGCGCCTTAATTGCAGCCAGAGAGGTGTTGAACTCCTTTTTGTCTTTCTTTTCTACTCGTGCAAGTGCGGCGGCAGCTGCTGCCTTTGCTTCGTTACTCAACTCTTGTCGTTTCGGTGGAACATAGACATCCTTTGGTGGGGGTCGACTAGACGATGACGACGGAGCGTTCAACTGGTGACCAGTTCCGATGTTACCTACTTTTAACTAACGAAAGACGAAAAATATGTTTGCATGATGCAATGACTGACGTAAACGCAACTCACCTTGAATTTAGCTTCTTCCTTCTTTTTGGAGAAGAATTTCCTGATACGATTGGACATTTTGCAGACTACAAGTGGTGGTGACGAGTTTGGGGCCTTTTAAATTCTTGGCGAGTGTTCTTTAGGAAGTTTTAGTTTCGCAACAGAAAGCTTTAATTCCTCGATTTCCTTCAAAGTGCCTATAAATTGAAAATGTTGTAACATTTACCCTGATAGCGATATTTTTTATTACTTACTTGGTTGCACAAACTTATCTGTGATTACTGTGCCGTATTTATGCCAATAAAATGCGATCAAAAGCAAGTTTGTCACCAATATGAAGAGCAGCACCTTGAGCAAAGTTATTTGCAGTGCACTGAACTCAATTGGACTCTGAAAGGTGGCAGTAACTTCGGTCACTTGCGATCGCAGATGGAGAGCGAATTTTACTGATACATTAATCAGTTTCTCGGTGTAGATGGCGAATCCTTCTAGCGAATTGTTAAAAGTTTCGTAAAATTTGTCAGCAACATTCATTTGTTACAACTGAGCTTGTTGCTTGAGGAAATAATAAAAATGTATAAAAATAAAAAATAAATAGAACTATGAGATTTTCACTTCGACGGGACTATACTATTTATCCCAAATATATATTATTGTTTCGGGTATCGGGTTTTCTTTTGCAAAAATACAATTCGGCTGATTCAAGATTCAACGTAGTACAATTTTTCTCTTTTGCTACCTGTGACGTTTCGTTGTTGTCATTTGTTGTTTCATTTCGCAAGGGAACGAGTTTGAATAGGAATCGATGGACAAAGACATCCAGTGTTCATAGATGTATGCTCTGTAAAAGGTCTGTTTTTGTCATTGGTTTGCTACTTTATTTGCATTAAAATAGGCGTGTTTCCTTTTTAGCTTCGATCTCAGCAAAGCAAAGTAAAGTAGGATTTTCAGCACGCAAATACAACAACTACTATGAGTTATCGAATTGTCAAGTAGAGCGTAGTAGTTGTAATTGCGTGCTGAAAATCATACTCTACTTTGCTTTGCTGAGATCGAAGCTAAAAAAAAAACACGCCTAATATCATTTACACCTGCATTTTATTTGTTATTTTTCACGTTATGTTCAAATTTTAAAGTCCTTTCTTATAACATAACAACTGGAGCGGTTTCAATTTGTTTGATATAAGTTTAGTACTTTGGTAGCGACGATCAGTCGTAAATCATATTAGCAAGCACTACCCTAGTAGGCTGAGGCATCGAAGTTGGTAATATAATTACTTATGTCGTCTTCAATTTGGCAAAAACCAAAAAGATCAATAATCAATAAACAATACATACTAGAACCAATAAAATTCAGATTTCATGTTTGGCAGCAAAAATCTGAGATCTGAGATCAAAATCTGAAAAAAACCAAATCGAAAACACCAACAACAGGAAAATTGCAGTCGAATTAATATCAAAATCTGATCAATTACACGAGCTTAAGCTAGCATCCATTTGAATTATGTGAAAAAGTTCAAACGTAACTTTTTCTCTTAACTTCTGTTCGATTTTTTTTTTTATTTCTAGAATTAATTTTTGAACGCATTTCGCTCCAATTTCATGCATATCATTCCTCTACCACTGCCAACATGAAAACACTAAAAAATAATGTATATTTTTTTTCTTTAACATCTGTCACATGATTTTCACCTGACTGACATTTTTCTTCACAAATTCGAACTGAGGAAAGGCGATTAATTAAAGAACATTTTTTCTTTTACTCGATTTGTTGGGGAATTATCCGTGTGTACAAAATGAAAATCTGTGGTCCAAAATTGTCCCTATGCGGTCTCATCATCTCCGTTTGGGGTATTATCCAATTGGTAAGTTTACGCCAGCAATCCGTGTGTGAAATCGATAACAGAACTTTTTGCGAAATTCGCCCCCGTGACTTCCAAAGTAATATTACATACAAAAAGAAAAAGAAAAAGAAATCCAAACTGCATAGTATTATTCAACTTTGCACCGAAATGTAATATATTTGTTGTTTGTTTCTTTACAGACACTGATGGGATTGTTCTTCTACATACACAGTGTGGCGTTGATCGAGGATCTGCCACTTGAGGAGTCATACGCGACTATTCCCGAATTTTATGCAGCTGCAAATGCTGCCTATAATCAGGTGAGGTTCTAATAGTTTTCATTGGTTTTGTTCATATTCGTTGGGAAACAACCGACCAGCTGGATTTGTCAAGCTGAATATTATTCACAAAAGGGGTTTCAAGGTCTCATTCCGTTCATCGTTTTTACATATAATCGTTTTATCTTTTATAACATTTATACAATGAATTTAGCAACGCATAACACTTGTGGAGAAATAAGATCTGTGAGTTCTGAACTCTCATCCTTCGTGTTGATTGTTTTTCTTCTATCTGTACAAGCACTTGAGTTGCCCTTCAAAGAGGCAGTTGGTATGAGTTTTGGGTACTACATTTACCTATTGCGTGGAATTTGCCTTTGATCTGAGATCAGTCTTACATCTTACATCTTGACGACAAACAATGGATCCTTCTTCGATTAAAAGGCTGTTACGCTGCGACCTGCAATCCGTTGTTCTTGTAAAAACACTTGAGGCCCAGCGGCGCATTGTTAATAAACGTTGAACCCTTTTTCCCTCATAATCTACTGCTTTAGGCATTCGCAACATTTCTCTTATTTCTGTTGTCTTAATAATGTTGCTAAACTTGAACTTTTACCTTTACAGAACGCCTACAACTGCTGGATTGCGGCCTGCATCTATGTGCTGACGTTGCTGTTATCTGCCCAACAGTTCTACGCCAACAGTCGGGTGACTGCCAACTAAGCCAAGCTACCAAAACAATGCGCTTATAGTTTGCTTAATTTTTTTTTTCTTTTATCGTTATGTTTTTCTTCTCCTATCCCCCTTCAATGTCCCATTGTTCACACTTGTATTTTATCCTCCTAATTCGTAAGAATAAAATTATTTGCTACGATCGCTGAACTTGCAGTTTTAAATCCGAGTCCAGAACATGCTGAGTTAAATCGCATTCCTTTCAAAAAATTTGGTTTCGTTTTGTGAAGAAGAACAAAACTGCTGTTGTGGACTTTGTAAATTATCACTTTATACACACGACAATAATGTTGCGTGTGTGTAAACATTCCTTAATCGTATCGCAGTCCTTAACATCCCATTAGAGGAGAAAAATTAAGAGTCGTTTTTTTCTTTTTAACATCACTGTATAAATGATTTATTTTGTAATTAAAATTATATAGCAAGGAACCATAAAAAACCTTATACATACATATACAAAAAAAAAGTAAAGAAACATTTAAATTAAATTAAAAACGTTCTGTAACTGCGGACGCAGAATCTATTAGTCATTTAAATTGTAACACTCGTCAACAAGTTCCCCTCAAATCGTGTGTGTTGTAACTTTTCTTTTGTTGGAAATAAATGTTATAAAGTATTATTAAATAAAATTGTTTTATTCAAACAAGTTTGGAGGAGTACAGTGTATTTTTTTAAAAAACTCTAAATTAGTGTGGGAAGCGCTGCGAAATGTAGGTAATTAGGGTGAAACTGAAGGAGTCAAAACTAGACAGCAACATTTAGAGAAGGGCTTATTAGATCTGGACCATCGACACTTGAAGATACTGCGCTTAACTACCGAACAGATCAAGCGACTTGGGGCGGACTTTCGGTACTTACATATGAAACTAAAACCAATTTTGAATTGCTCGTTCACGGATGAGACGATTCGTCATCGTTTATCGTCACGTTTTTCCCGAGTCGTCGATGTCGAGCATACCTATGCCTTCTGTTGTTCTCAATCACAGTCAGCCATCTTCTTCGCTATTAGACATTTGCTGCATGCGTGTTCAATATTATTCAAAGGACTTTTCAAAAATTGATGTTGATTTGTGAGCTCCGTAAAATTGTTCTCATGAATGATGGTTCAAACCTTTGTTTGACTTTTTTCGACATAAACGGGTGCGGTATAGCGCCCTCTACCGCTATCTTCTCATAACAAGTCAGTTTGTGTGCGATTTCTTTTTTTAAAACGAGTGGAAGGCAATTTTATGCCGAGTCTGGAAGGCCGTGCTTTCTCAGCACACTTTAGACTCTCGGGTGTTTGTTAGACGTTTGGGTAGTGGAAAAATATGTGAGATTTGGTTTTCTCTAGCTACTTTTTTGTTGTATTCTAGAATGCACGCTTAATTGCATATTTTCGGATATATTTCGGAAGTGCACTTTTTTCCAATAAAATATAGAAAACATATAAAGAACACTTCTGGATTTGCTCTTTTCATGGAAAGGGCAGTTTTTTTTCTTCAATCGAGAACGCCGTTAAGTTCGCAATTTCATTATTACTATCACAGCTGCTCTAGGACCCCGCAACTACTCGATGCGTTTACAATCATAGGTAATTAAAATTCTGGGGTCGAATCGCCACTTTCGTGAACGAGCTATCCGTTCACGGAATTAAGTTGGTTTTACATGTGAAACAAAAACAAGTTCCGTGACAAAATGCTCGATCACGGAGGACGCTATTCGACCCCTGAAATTTCCGCAGGACAAACACAATTCAAAAACACAAGCAAAATACTCAACGATTACCTGATTGAAATAGCAGCAACAGGTTCCTGAATTTTGTATACTTAATGTACTCACCAGCTAACTACCAAATTTATCTGGTTCAATATTCATTCCTGGTGAACAATTAAAAAACCCAACTTATTAATTTATAACATTATTTTATTTTACTTCAACTTTTTTCTCTCTAAGCAGAATATTTTGTGTTCTGTTTTATTGCGTATTTAACTGTTGGTATATTGGAGATTTTACATTTAAAATTACAATAAAATAATTTAGTACTAAAACAAGAAAACAAACTTTTGTCGCTTAAAAAGAAAAAATGGAAATACGCACATAGATTTACAAAATAAGAAATCAACAATAGTACAAAACTACTTTACGCATAAGCATCATAAAATATAAATAAAAATTAAAACAAATTTGTTGAAAAAAATGTACATTGAGTGCAACTTATGCGAAGTAATTGCTTTTTCCTTTTTGATTAAATAAATTATTACATAAAAGAAAATATAATTCTTTCGATTTAATACTTATACCATACAAATACTTAAAAACATAATTACAATAATTACACAATCGACTTAGGCTAGACTTGGTAATAAATATTCGTATTTGTTTTATACTTATTGCTTATAAAAATTACACTTGTATAAACTTATGATGTGTAGAAAACGTTAAAATGTATTGTAGACATATTTTTTTTTATACAAAAGAAAAACAAATTGGAGTAGAAGGAGAAAAATAAAACAAATGCAGTTTGAAATAGAGTTTTTTTTTTTCTCAAAAAAGACTAGAAGAAAAGATTTCGTTTGAAGTGAAATCGGTTTTGTATGTACTATTTCTTTCGAGTTTTGAAGAGATTTTTAGTTTTTTGTTTTGTTTTAGTAGGCAGGTTAGATATTATGAAGAGAAAATGATTTAATTTGTATTTAAGTTATTAGGTTCACTGATCGTTCTTGATTCCTACTCGAACTTCGAGATGATTTTCGATTGATTGATTCCAAGTACGCGGCTGGGGTCCAACCTTCTGAATTGGTATCTGCAAGTGTGAGAAAATTAATTGAATTAAAATGGTCTTGCAATTGCATGTGGTTGAATGAGTTACAACATAAAAGAAAACATGCGGTTTTTGGTGGGAGGACGAGTAGGTGTGTGGTAAGAAATTGTTTAGATTTTTGTCAGTGAATTCAGAGATCGAATCGCGTCGTCCGTGAACATGTAAAATCGACTCAATCCCTTGAACGTATATCTCCTTCACGGACGTGGCGATTCAACTCCAGGTTGTAAGTACCCAAGTCTGTAGAGGGATTCTTACTTTGAGTCTTTTTTTTATAATTGTATCATTTGATTGTGGTTTCGGAGGGAGCAACTTTGAAAACTAAACAAAACGTCTTTGAGAAATATTTGCTTCCAACCATCCGGGCTTATAAACGAGATAACATAACCGAAGTCTTCATAAAATTGTACGGCTCTAACAAAAAAGAGTGAATAGATAGAGGAAGATCAGTTTAAAGTGACATAGGCTGCTATTGACCGCTAGCCGTCTACTACAGAACGGATATTGCGTAATAGTTTCATATGTAAAGAACTTCAATTATTTCAAGAAATTATGGTAAGGAAACTAAGGATGTCGTCAAGAATAGGTCTGTTTCTGTACCGTACCTAGAAAATAGGCCAATACTGGCTAAATGCCACAATAGAGAGTAGTCTCAACATTGATCGCGTTACATACAAAAATTGCAAAAAGTGCTTTTGGCGGCCAACACAATTTAAATATTAGCAGGACGAAGTAAAAGTTCGTCTATTACAATGTCAAACGCACAATATCTTACATAAAATAGGCAGTGGAAATGCAAGCGCAGACTACCAGTATTTAAGGTGTCACAGCACGAAATGTCAATGATGTCTTGCTTCACTGTCAGTATGCAGTTCAATAAAAGGTCTGTTCCTTTACATTTGTAGTAAGAATGGAAAAGACTGTCAAAATGGCAGTGGTGGGTATAAATTCTCTCACAGAGAGAGACGCTTACGAAAAGGTTAAGGAACGCTTTTGTAGTAATTTATGAAAAATGACAGATACATAATTCAAATATTCAAAAAATTGTACGAAAAAACGTTATAATGTCTGATAAACTCGAGGAATTTGTTAATTTACTAAGAAAATTAGTTCTATCATTTATTTTTAACTTTATTTTGATGAAATCGAGTATGTGGAAGAGTTTGTACTAATTGACCTACAAGCATAACACGCTGTCTCCACTTGCGATGAATTCAGAGTATGCGATAGAGCATGCTTTCATTATCACAAGTGGAGACCATTATAGCTGCTTTATTTCCATAGTTTGCGATAGAAAGCATGCTTTAAAAGCATACCATCTATCGCATACTATGAACACAAGAAAAGTGTCATTTTGCTGTCAAATAAATTGGAAATCAAAGTGTGCTGTTTGGGAATTCAAAATGTTTAATTTGAGTTAGTCGGTTATCGCTTCAAATGTATTTTTTATAAATATAAAAATGGAAAATTGGGAAATTAAACTCTTAAGAAATCTTAAAACTAATAAATTATTAATTACTCAATTTTTTTTTGCAATACTGCCAAAGTACTCTTTGTGTGTGTACTCGTTGCCATTCTATTCGTACTAAGAAAGTATGCTATGAAATGCCCATCACACGAAATGTGACAGTTGCTCTGCTATGTGCTGTTTTTGTTTGCTGTTGCTCTTTGCTTTGAATTCATCGCATGTGGAGAGAGCGTGTAATAGAAGAGGACACTGCATTAAGAATTACATGGAAAAGATTGTTCCTTGTTACAGTAAGGAAGAATTTCTTCGCCAATATCGAAAAGAATCTTAAAGAGAACACTCAATTTTATTTTGCCGCCTGTTGATACCATTTTAATAAGCAAGAAGTCAAAAAATAATCAACGCATATGCCAAATGGGACATCAAATTTCCAATCAGCTGTTAGTTGTAAGGTGACTGACAGCTTTTTCACTTCTTACACCAAGAAATTTGTTGAGTAAAAATTCGTAAGATTCTCATTGGAGGGGTAATATCTTGCTCTCTCGATGACGCTCTCTTTTACGAATTTTTTGAGTTAAGGAACGGCACTGAGTAAAAATTCGTAAGAATTCGTAAAAATTCGTAAGATTTTAAAGTAAAGGAACAGACCTAAAGTAATCTGTTCGAAAATAAGATCGGGAACGGTTCTGTATGGTTTAATACATCAAGCAGCTTACTGAGTATAATTTTTGGTAACAGATATCTTTCCACTCACTACAAATTTTACAAAACTGTACTAAATTCTTTGTAAAAGAATATCGAGCCGAGAGAGCGAAAAACTTCCCTCATGGAATATTACATTTTTTGGTTTTCATTTTCGGTTGGTATAAAATGTCAGACAAAAACTGAAATTTTTCGTCAATTTTGACTTCCTTCTACCGGAATGAGACATGTATTTTAAAATTGAAAGAGCAAATAAAAACAACTAGTGACAAATAGGTGCAAGTGACAAAAGAGTAAAATAGTAAAACTTGACTAAATCAAATCAGTAAAACATATTGCAAAAGTGAAACTAGATAAATAAGAAGAGTGCAGCAAATTGGCTACAGTCATTAGGGAGTAAAAGAAAGCTGAACGCAAGAATTGAATTATCCTTCAAGTTGCATTCTTTCGCAGTGACTTTTGCTGTCTTAAAAACTAAATAGCGGTGAATAAGAACGAATTGCAATAAGATTCATAACATCTCAATGATTTATGTTAAAATTAAACCCTTTAATTGCTGATGACATAAAGAACCTTAGACACTTTTATAAAATAAAAAAAATTATTGTTTGCAACATAATCTATCACAACTATCTGCAAACAAAAGAGATTTTTGTGAATGTCAATTAACAAACGAACATCACAAAGTAGGTAGGTATAGAAAATTCTAGAAACCAAAAAACCCACACACCAAAATTGATAAAGATAAAATGCGTGAAATTTTGACAAATAATGATGAATAAAATGGAAAAACAATTTTCTGTAATAATAAATTTACCTAAAATACGAACAAACCACCATCCAGCACAGCCGACTTTAAGCAATTCAACTGCATCACCTTCACGCATAGATACCTCAGAGTGACCCATAGCATTATAGTCAGCCAAGGCAATAAACTTACTCCCCTATATTAGTTTGGTGTTAAGAGTGAATATATTTTAAACAAAGTATTAGTGTTATTTTTTTTTTCAACTCTACAAAAACTATAGTGTTAGTTGGGGTGCTAGTGTGTGTGTGGTACGTGTTATGAAAGGTTAGAGTTAGCGATATTAAGCGCAAAGGCATTTTTTTCTTTCGATAGTACAAAAATTATTTCATTTTACAATAATTATAAAATCCAGTAATTAAATAAAATAAACAAAGGCGTTCAAAAATAAATACAAACTTTTCAATTTAGCCAGAAACTTGCTCTGAGCTGCTAATGACGTAGCCAGACCTGAGTTTTAAATAAGAATGCTAAAAGGCTTAAGAAGCGACAAATAGGTGTTGTCAGCAATGAGAACTGTCACTAGTACTAGCGCGATAAGAATGCAAGTGCATATGTTTAAAAAAATTAAACTAACCGGTGACGTGGTTGCAAATATGTAGAGCCATTTTGGAAGCTTTGTATATCTGTTTTATATTCAGGACGTTGGTCATTTGTGTCGCGCGAAAGAAACCTACTTTATTGTCATGCGGACTGCTAAAAGTCAATTATATGATATAAGGTGCTATGACTTTTCTTGTGACCTGATAACACATAAAATATCGGTTGGTCTTAATCTTATGTGGTATCCGATTGGACTTCTTCAGATTCGCTCTCAGATTTCAGAAAATCGTGTGGCTTATCGAACACACAAACGTCACTTGCTCTTTTTTGTGTTGATATTCCTGCGGATCGAATATGTGTTGCCTTCAACACTTTTCAAAGCGTTTTCCATTCACTGGTTAAATTTTGTATTAAGACATTCGAAATTTGCATACCGATTGATTTCTAAAGATTTGTACACAAATAATTTACAAAAGTAGATCCACCCGACGCAATATCGATCTATGCAGTAGAAAAACTTCACGAAAACGTAAACAAACTCCATCAGTTGTCAAACTCAAACGGCACTTGTATTGGTAAATCTGAAGAAAATCTGAGAAAAAAAAAATCCAGATTCGCAACAGTGCTCTGAAATCTTAAAAAAAAAATTGTTTTTTTTTTTTTTGTACCAAACGAACATAAAAATTGCTCTGAGAGCGCCCAATCGAATACCACATTAACGTACTCATAAGGCCTTAGCGCACCACCTCCTTTTGACGTCTATGGAATAAGGATGAGGCTTTACACGTCATGTCAAATGAGGCCAAGTAATTTGTTAGATACATTTTCCCTAGGCCTCAGGGATCTGCCTCTTTTTACCGTATTTATGTCGCACAAAAAAAAAATCCTATTTTTCTGAAATTGTGCCAAAATGTTGTGCTGAATTTGGGGAAACAATAGTTTTCTCAAATTTCCAGAATGCGGATCTACGCAATTGCTCGTATTTTGTCCAGTACATACATACAGTACATACTGTGCGTCTTATCTTTTCGGCCGGTTTTATTTGGCTGCACTTTTTGTCTGACTGTCTGTTATTTCGAAGGTTGTTGCTATTCGCACGTTGTTCGGGATACGGCCGAAATGTCAAAGTTTAATGGCGTGGCAAACAGTGGTAAATGGGATCGCTTCGCTCGCAAAAGGTACTCTAAACTCCAGTATTAAATTTTCGGGCACGAGCCTGTATGTTTTAAGACCCAAATTGTTTTTAAAACAATATTTTTAATAAAAATACAAATACGTTACGTCAAATACGTAGCCGTGTTCCGAAGCCAGACAAACTTCAGTCAGTAAAAAAATTTGCAAATAGCCACTTCGAATACCTAAAAAATGTCCGCGTTCCACTGCCCGCTAGATGAATAGCGGCATGTCAAACTCCATATTAAAAAAATTGATATTTCGAAAAAGTGCTAGACTTCTAGCGTAAATGGTGAAATGTAAATTGTTTATTGGTAGTTTGACATGGCCGCTATTCATCTAGCGGGCAGACGAAAACGGGCAATGAATGGATTTAGACCTTATTTAAATTTCTTAAGTGTGAAACAGAAGCAGTCCTGGATACTGATACTTTACTATTTTCTTTAACGAACTCTAATTTCTTTCCCTAAATATCCTTTTTTAGTACGAACAATTCGTAAAACAGAGCGGAATCAATATTGAAGAAACTGCCTATTTGACAGATAATTATTTAAAAATCGATAATTCACTACAGAATTTAAGTGCAAGAAAAATTATGCATAGCTTTCTCTGTTCCTATGTATCTTATATGCAATTAAATGTCAGAAAACGTATTTTAAAAATTTAACGTATGGTCGTAAAATTGTACCAGAATAGGAACAAGGTTAGGAGATGTAAAGAAACATTTAAAATATTGTTCTTAGTGTATTTCTATTGCTTCTCTTTATTTTTCTGAAGCTGAAAAAGGTAATAGATTGTTTTTTTTTAAATGCCTAACAAATGTAGTAGATCTAGATCTACATCTGTCTATCAAGTTCTTAGTAATTGGCCGCATTCAAGAATCTAGTTATCTTAAGTCGACTAGATTGGTCTGGATAAGATGTAACCTGAACGCAAAAACTAGATTGGTCGGGAACGTCACTTTTTCTACGTCAGCCACATACCCGAACTGTCAACTTACATAGTACTCAGTCACGAATTTCTTGACTAGATTCGTCGGCTACCCCTCCATAAACGTCAAATGTCACAGGTGCCCACGTGACCGATTTATACCAATCACAACCGAGATAGATCTAGTCAGACAGCTGTCAGACTTACTAAACTAGATACTTGAACGCCCTCATTCTCAATCCGAATAGTTTGATGTTTTTTTTTTATTAACATAATGAAATATGATACACAATTTATATAAAAAAGACTAGTACTTCTTGCTGTTGGGTGGATTTGTTCTTTTTGTTCTAGTTTTAATCGAAAAGAAGGCATCATTAGTTATTAGAGTATTAGTACAATCGTCTATCTATGATCATTGATAGGAAAATCCTGAAAATAATGCTGTCATTTGCAAAATCTAGCGCTAAGTCAGTGATTGCAAGGAAAGTAGCTGATCCGTTTTTGTGATTCATATTTTGCCGGAACGCCATGTCAGATGTGTTACATTATTAAAAGCACTACCACCGTGACTGCGAATCTACTTTGATCGCTTGTACAAAAAATTAAGTCTAGCTGTTGTTAGAATATTATTTATTGCATCAAAACACACACTCGCAAAAGCTAATATATACTAAAAATGATGGTTAGTAAGTTATATACATACAATGGAGCTGTGAAATGAATTTGTAACAAAACTAAAACTTACGTAACAATAACAATGATGTCAATGATGGCCTCCAAATTGATGCTTCGATGGAGATTGATTTGTATTTTTTTTATAAATCTTTGCTATTTTTTGTTTTTGCCCGAAAGTGACTTGTACAAATACACAGTGTTTTATAGGCCAACAAGAAAGCGTATATTGCACCCGATAGATAGTTCGCATCCACATAATAATATTTTGCTTTATATATTTACAAAATGTACACAAGAATTCTTTTTATAAATTAAGCGAGTTATTTATATGCAATTATAGATGGCAGCCCGAAATATTTGTTTGGTTTTGTACTATCAGTTTTTTTTGTTTTTTAGTTTCGTTTTTAATGCTCAACGGAAACGTAAAATTTTGAATTCGATTTACTTGCACGAGGATATGAACCACTATCATGATTGTAAGCCCATTGTGCCAAAAAGTTCAGAAATGTCTGAATTTGGAAAAACAGCGCAATATTTTGACAGTTATTCAATTTTTTTTTGTATTTTTTTTGTTTTGTGCATGAAAAGTGAAGAGGAGGAGTCCGAGAATAAATAAAAATAAACAGAAAGAAAGATAAAAAACAAATGAATAACAAAACAACAACAAAACACCAAAATAATAAAATAAAAACAAAACAAAAAAAAAAAAACTCTATAAGCAAGGTGGGCGAAAACTTTTACTCACCGGTGTGGAGTTGTCCTCGATCATGGACATTTCATCTTCACTGTTGGAGTAGTCGGAACTCCAGCCGCAGCCGTCGGGGTTTTCTTTGTCTGTCGAAGAAATGGAACTAACACCGGGGGTGTGGGGTGGACAGCTGTCATCGCTGCTGCAGTTCGAGTTGCGATTTGACTCGGAGGACGCATCACAACTCATAGTACGCTGGGGTGTAGAGATAATGGAGTTGGGGGTGTCCCAAGAGCCTGTTTGATGTAGGACACGATGATTGAGACCGTATTGTTTGATTTTTTCCCCCTTCAACTCTTCCAGTTGGTTGAGGAGGACGCGCTTAATCTCGGCAACCCACTTGTTTTTGACATCGATGGTTGGTGCTTGTAGGGTGTGGACTTCTTGGCGTCCCTGCAACCAGACTTCGAAACGCTTGGGATCACCTCGAACGGATTCCGTGAGACCGATTTGTGACATCTATTAAGGGAGAGTAAGTTTAAATGGCCAGTAACGCCATCTGTTAGACTTACCTTCACATAATGCTTGAATTGGTAGGTGCTTTTGTTGTGGCCCGTTTTCGAGGTTTGCTTACAAAAGAGCATCGATTTTTGGTACAGGAAAATATGCCTCTGCTGCGGTTTGATCCTGAGGCGGATGTCCTTTTTGCTCTCTGTCCATATTTGGAAGGAGTCTTGCAGGAGTAGCTCACCTTGTTGTGATAAATCACTCTGCAAAGGAAGGTAGTCAGTAAAGGGAGTAAAACTTGATAAATCAATGTCCCTACAGGAAAGCCAGTGATGGCAATTTGATGCATCGAGTCGTTGACGCACTTCAGCACAATAAGCATGCAATCCAACGCTTTTTGGAGTTCCTTTGTACAGCTTCCACTGTCACTGAATCGCAACAGATCCTTCAGTAGCAGTTGATATTTGGTTATCCGCTGAACGGGTTTCAATAGATACGCGGCCAGTGGCAGTTTGTGGCCAAGCCGCTTTTGGCATTCCTGCAGAAAGAGGTGGGTGTCGACGAGAGTCTCTCGCAGACGCTCCGACCGGGGTATATTTTGACAATAGAACGAGTACAACCGATAGAAGGTGTCGCGCTGTTGAAACGAAAGAAAATATCATGGAAAGCCCTGTGCACACATCGCCTCACACTCACCCTTTGAACAAAGCACAGGGCCACCAATTCAGTGGTGGAAATGCAATTTTCCAAGTCCTTGAGGAATATCTCGCTGTGGAAGGTGTACAACTCGTGCAAATTGCCGAAGAGAATATCTTCTTTGCCTTGCAAGCTCGCCGGTACCAGGTGCATCATCTCCTCTGATTGCATTTGGTCGCAGTAGCCCTGCAAACGAAAGAGAAGAAATTACTAACTCCACGCTGAATTTGCGCTGAATAGCTGGAAAGTTACAAGAATGAAGTTATTATTGTGTTGCGAGGGACGACGAAGTCCACTACTTCCACTGAATGTATCCAGCTCCATGTTTATAAACGAGCCGAACTTAGAATCCACATAAGATGTGATTGATGGAAACCCACGGGCTGTGACAAACTTCTCCATAATCGCAAAGTACTTGTCCTCAGTATAAGCCGGCAGTTCCATTAGCAAAACATCCTTTTTGCGATTATCTCTGAAGCTCTCCTCGAAGAATTCCAAGCAGAACTTGTAAATATCCTTATAAGCCGTCAAGAACGTCTTCGACTTTGCCTTTCCACAGGGTTTCGAATTCTCCTCATCCAAATCATTGGGTCGCCACTTTCTAAACCGCGCCTGACAGGCTTCACACAAATGCGTACACTCGTCTGCGTTCGGCAGCTCCTTGGGATTCGACAGCTTTTTGGTGTTATTCAGCGAGTTCTTTCGAATTGTCGACACAGAGCTGCACCTCTCGTCCAAGTACTCTAGGATGTCCACGTAGTTCTTCCGCTGCAGGTAGTCTTTGAACTCGGAATCGTTCTCAATCTCCGAATATGAATTACACTCCAAATAGTCTTTAACCAACTGATATTCCAGTGATTCGTCACAGCTAGACAACTCTATCAGCTCCTTAAAAACGGTCTTCCTGTCGTCCCTCATTCGCTCTAGGCTAGCACTGCCCGAGCTGACTTCGGTGAACATTTTCGTCGACTTGCCAGTCAGTACATTGCCCGAGGAGAAATTCAGCAAATTCATTCCAAACACATAGTTCTTGTCAGCAGCTTCGAACTTCGGTCGAAAGTCACTTGGGCTGTAGTTAACTTGGGGCTCTTGCGATACCTCACCACCATCGCCACCGGCAATGTCCTCCTCAAACAGTGATCCCTGGAATGACAGTGGAGACTCACAAATCGGCCGAAAGCGGTTAAAGCTGCCAATTTTCGCATTAAACCGCCCGACTATGTTCGTAGCGGTGTTTTGGACTTTTCGCAGACGAAAGGAGCGTCGGGTTTTCGAAGCTTTCCGCAAATCATAACCGCCGTAACGCATTTTCGGTCTCGAAACTTAACACAGAACTTTGCACGAATTAAAACTTAACACTTCGAAGGAAGATTAGCGAATGAGATGGTTTCACATATGATGTGACCATGTAAGTCATATTTCTTGATGCACCAGTTAACACACATACTTGAGGAAGCAGCCAAGCATTGGAAGTTATTAAAAAAAATGCACATAACCAATTGCAGAGCAGATTGCAGATGATAAAACCCATCGATGCGTTGCAGTGTTGATTCACTGACCATTAATATGGACTTTGGAAGCCACTCGGAAGCAACTGAACAGTTGCATTTGAGGAGCAATGGACTTGCTGCTGGGTTGGTTTAAATTAGCATCTTTCGCCGGGGATGGACTAGTAATTCGTTTAACCATTATGAATAAACATATGCACTTACCTTTAGGATCGAACTCATTTCGGTGACATAGATTCTTTCGGTCTCGAACAGCTCCGACAGTACGTGGCCACGTTTCAGACGACGCGCTTCTAGGTCCTGAAATGGGGGAATTTTATAAAATTTAAATAAAATAGGAGGTCACTGTCAAAAGAGTATTAAATAGAGCTGGAAACCCTGCCGTGTGTTTGGCGATCCTTAAGTGATCCGCATTATACTCAACATCGTTCCTTGCATAAATACAGTATCTTCAAGGCCCCCGAACGATATGAGACCTTTTAAGGGATTTTTATACTCCTGCTTTAAGATTACATGGTAGGTATAAACAACCGGATCATAAACATTTAGATGTCCGATCGACATGATCGATAGGTGTCAATTGAAACACAAAGTCTAGCGTCATTTCCAAGTACTGAGACATGAAAACGTTCGATTGTTAAACCACGATCTAATGAAATACGGAACCAACGGACTTAAGTGACGATTACATGACCATTTTTTTGCGTCATTTAAATGGAGCTTTGACGTGAAAATCGCCTCACAAAGCCGTCATTTTAATGTCGTTCTGTGTGATCGCCATTCTTGGCATAGCATTTTCAGGCGTCATTTAAATGGCTAGGAAAATGGCGGACTAAATGACATGAAATTAAAATGGCGGAAAAAAGTGACAGTGTGATCGCTGTTTAATGACGCCTACGACAAATGACCAAACTTTTTGGCTGTTGCGTCATTTAAATGCCAGTCTCCAAAAAATAACCAGGCACAAAATTCATGCCATGCCATTTTTTTATGTTACTAGGATCAAGATCTGGTAGATTTTCAAAGGCGGAAGATGATATATCCTTGGTCGTTTCAATTAAAAAAATCCTTAAAAGCATTGACGACCTTCGGGAAAGGAGTTTTAATGGCGAATTCCACGAGCTGTCAATTGTCTACGTATAGAGCGACTGAAATCAAAAGCCTTTTTTTTTGCAATCTGAGCAAGAATGTTAATGCAAAATAAGAAGCTGAATCTTAAGTGTTAACTTGAAGTCATGCAACTTTTGACATCGCACTGAACGACCGTGTCCGGTATGCAGACACGTAAGCCTGGGCGAGATCTACAAATCGGATGTGACGTAAGCCTATTTCATACTGTCGAAACTGTCAAATTTCCATGTACTGATGTAAAAGATCACATCGAATTAAATGCTAAGTGTGAGCTTAATCTCAGCAAACGCTTGCCACGAAGTCCGGAAGATAAGGCGCGTCTTAAGATTTGTATCTACAATTGATCATGCGTCGTATCTAATAACTGACAACCGTTCATAATCGAACTCAATGGCTACAAAACAAAAAACAGGCTCCAGAAACCAGTCTTCCAATGTCCGATTCACATAAACTATTCGCCATCGTCATCAGCAATGATGGAAACTCTCGCATACAATGAGTCCAAGCGATAATAACAGATTTGGTGTTAAATTGCGCAGCCACTGCACCACAGTCATACACACTTTCAATCATTGCGTGTACAAAATGCCGGTTTGGTTGCGCGCACAAGCAATTCTTTGATTTATATCCGAATCGAGAAAGATCATATTTCATCCTATAGGCCCGTATAAGACCTGCGCCAATAACTTGGCAATAGCAAACCGCTGGCTGTCATCGGCGGCAATCGTTAACATTGTACGAGTAGCAGTATTTAGCGGAAACTTTTCTAATGGCCACTTGTTGCAATCACTTAAGGAATCACATACCTGTACCAAGTTTGACTTACCTGTTGGTTTTGCATGTGCTCACTGTCGGGACTAGAACCGGTATCGCCATTTAACGAGACTCCCGAGTCAACGACTCCATCCATAGATCTTGGTCTCATGTCGTGTATTACATCAGTCTGTGGAGTAAGAGAAAAGTAAGGAACATGAAAAGAATGTCTTTTCGAAGGATGGAAAACAAGTGATATTTCTATCAAGGTTTAATTGTGTCGCAAAAGATGCTTTTACCCAGATAGTACTTATTCGCTCGTAGTTCAAAATTAACTGCATCTAATTATGGCGAAAACTTTCTTCAGTGCCAGTGTGGAAATATAAACAATTTTTATGCGTTTCGTGATTTGATTTTATTTTACTTAGTACCGGATCTTGGACCAGAGAAAAAAGGGAAACAGCATGAAGCATACCAATATATTAGAGACAACTAAACTAGACTTGAATTCGCAATTAATGTGTTGATCGTTTGATCTGTGGAATTGCGCAAACTACCATAAAATAGACGACATGGTTTGATGAAAGTGAAACGAAGACCAGACAGACGTGCGATGTATTTGAGTAGTTCTGAAAGTGGACGGCTAAGAGTGCATTGTCGCTGAATTTATCAACATAAAATCTTTTCGACCTTAAAATCCTCTATAGGGAATCAAAAAAAAGCACGGTGGCCAGACTGGGCGCTTTGTCGTTTTGGGCTATCTTTTTACTTAAAAAAACGATAGAAATTTCTTCCATGAGCGCCTAACACAATTTTGGGCTACATATCGTTTTACAAATTGTGTTTTCATTTTGATTGTTTTATTCTTTCACAAAACTAAAAAAAGAAATATTTTCGAACAAACCCGCACTTTTAAAACTTGGAAGCACTCTTGCTGTCAAGTAACCTCGAACAGGCCTTTTGATTTGACACAACGACACAAGTCACAAAATGTCAATTGCAGAAGATCGAAAAAACGCCCACTGACATGGGAAAGTGGGAAAAATAGAAAAGAAAAGTACTTAAAGAATGGTCAACGATTTTTGGGCTTCTTTCTGGGCAACGATATTGGGCTAAAATTTCTTAAGGTTTGGGCGCTTAAGGCGAACTAAATTCTGGCAACCTCGCACGCAAGTGTTATTTTTCTTTTTTAGTTCAGAGCTGAGAGGCATCAGTCTCCTTAACATGGCATATAAGATCCTATCTGCCGTACTGTGCGAACGCCTAAAACCATATGTCAACGAACTGATTGGACCCTATCAGTGCGGTTTTAGGCCCAGTAAGTCCACGACCGATCAAATATTCACACTACGGCAGATCCTGGAAAAAACCCAAGAATACCAGATCGATACTCACCATGACAGCATTTATAGAGACGAGCTATACAGAGCCATGTCTAGTTTTGGCATCCCTGCCAAACTTGTCAGATTGTGCAGAATGACGATGGAGAACGCTCACTGCTCCATAAAGGTCGGAAACAATCTCACTGAGACCTTTGATGTCAAAAAAGGATTTAGACAAGGTGACGCGCTGTCATGTAACTTTTTCAACATCATTCTTGAGAAGATTGTGCGAAACTCACAAGCCAACACCAGAGGCACAATTTTCTACAAGTCTGTGCAACTACTTGCATTCGCTGACGACATCGACATCATTGGCAGAACACAGCGAGCTGTCACTGGTGCGTTTGCAAGTATCAGTACAGAAGCGGCAAAAATGGGTTTGATGGTGAATGAGGGCAAAACAAAATATATGCTGTCAACAAGAAGGGACACACAACATCGACGAATCGGGCAGAACGTCACGATAGACAGCTATAACTTTGAGGTAGTTAGGGACTTTGTCTACCTCGGCTCCGCTATAAACTCTGATAACGACATCACATCAGAAATCAAACGAAGAATCACACTTGCCAACCGCTGTTTCTTTGGCCTAAGACGGCAACTGATAAGTAAGGCCTTGTCGAGAAATACTAAGGAAACTCTGTATAAGACCCTCATCATCCCAGTCCTGCTTTATGGTGCAGAAGCATGGGCGCTATCAAAGGCGGATGAAGATCTCCTTGGTCGTTTCGAACGCAAAATTCTTCGAGTGATTTTTGGTCCCGTTTGCGTTGACGGGCTTTGGAGGAGAAGATTTAACAGCGAACTCTACGAGCTGTACAGCGACATCGACCTAGTCAGAAAAGTAGGTACGCATCAGTCGTCTAAGATGGCTGGGACATGTAGAGCGAATGGACACCAACGCTCCGGCCCGAAGAGTCTTCGATTCTAACCCGGAGGGACAACGCAGTAGAGGAAGACCTCGCCTTAGGTGGCGCGCGCAAGTGGAAGGGGACCTCAACCAACTTGGAGTGCGCAACTGGAGGCAGTTAGCCAAAGATCGCGCTAACTGGAGAGGCGTATTGGTTGAGGCCCAGGTCCACCCCGGACTGTAGCGCCACCTAAGTAAGTAAGTAAGTAAGTTCAGAGCTGAGCACTGAACTGAGCTCGAGCATTATGAGCGCGCTCTGAACCGAGCGTACTCAGATCGTTCTGATGTTTTTCTGTTTATCATGTTTTTTTTTTTTGTAAAACTTGTCTGTAAGTGTGCATCTATATGTGTAATCAGCTTCTTACTCAGCCTGCTCAGTCAATTTATTCTGAGCTCATAGAGAGCGAGCTCTGATCAAGCTCTGAACGAAGGAAGAAACACAAATTCGAGCTCTGATGTGTCTGAGCTAAAAAAGAAACACGAACTTTTCGTATAACAGTTCAGGTTCTGCTCCTAACTACTGAACTAAGAAAAGAAAAACGCCTAGAGTTACCACAGGGTTGCATACTATCACCACTGCTTTTGCTGGTGATCAACATCGATGAACCCTAACCCGAATTTCTTTCTCAAAAGATTCCCTCCTTGACTTAAAAGAATTACAGTACTCCCCGGATAATAGCACATGCACATGGGTATACAATTAAACTGCTTATAGTCCGGATTTCAAATAAATTCCTTAAGCACTTTTGTGAAGCATAGGATGGCGTTTGTGAATTCCAACACTCAAAAATTTGTTTTTATTAAAAGGATTTTGCTAGGGGGTTGCTTCTATTCAGGAAGTACTGTAATATCTGAGTTCCAAAATCTCCCTCACCAAAGAAACAAACTAAAATGGTGACATACAGTAGAGAATGTTAAGCAATACAGAGATGTTATTGAAGCAAGTCAAATTGCGTTCGTTAAGAAAAAACAATCAAACAACAACCTACTCCGTCCAAACCTACAATACACGTACCTATGCACCGAGACAATTCATTTTCCTCTTGGTATACTAAACCTCAAAACAACAATAAACCTAAAAATTAAGATCGCGGAACACGGTCATCTTCAGTAGCCACACCGGAATGTAATTAAAAAGACGAACACGGCATATACTGGAAGAATGGATGAGATAATTGATAGGTTCCACTCCTATTCACATAAATTGCATTTCCATTGTGTGAATTTGTCCATTTTGCCGTGACAGTTTTTGACACTACTCGCCTCAATGACATAAGAGCTAATGCGCTGATTGCAAATGCCAAAATGATAATCATCATTGCGGTGGTACATTTTTGCAATGAAAAACAAAAATCGGACTAATTGTGACACTAGTTGACCCCACCAAATTGACAGTGACAGGTGATGCCATTTGGGCAATAATCAAATTTTTATCTGCAAACTGACAAGCGCAATTTACATTTTCTTTTTACGCAATAATCATCCGATTTGATATCTTTCTCACCTCGTTTTTATCAATTGGCTTTTGTGCCATTCATTCTCCAGTGGTTTTCCACTTTTCTCATTCCCACTTTTCGGCCTAAATCAACTGCTATTTCGGTTTCATTTTGTATATGTAGAGCAATACAAGTGTGTAAAATGAAGCGTCGTCGCCGTCGTCGTTCAGACATCCATTTGTAATGCAAATTGTTATGAACATTAAACACGTTATGAGCTTCGTTCTTTCTGGCGCAGAGGAAGTGAAAGAATATACTGATACACAATACATACGAAAAAAAAAAAACCCATTGCTAACTGAGAATTTGAGATAGTTAAAAATGAATGCACAAGCCTAATGCTAATTGGAGCCTTGCCTCCAATTTCTGCTGGTGCAACTTACGCCTTTTGGGTAAAATTTCCATTCACGGTCGTTCGAGTAAAATTAATGAACCGACATCCTCGGTTGAGAATCTTAAATTTTGACGTTGGCAGAAGGAATTTTCAAATTTCTCTTTGATGACGGAATGTTCTACCGTTTAATAGAATTAAATCAATTTAAATACAAATGAGGCCTGATACGCTAACAGACTCAGCTATTGTGGCCATTAAATCAGTGTAACTTCCAAAAGAATGACAAAATGCAAATCCACTAAATGCATGTATGTAGTTTTGAGGTTAAATGAATTCATTTGAATTTGGAACTTTATGTCGACTCATTTATGTCAAGATTGTCGCTTTTTAGAACCTTTACTGCAGGTTCTTTTTTTTTTTTTTTTCAAAGTGAAAGTGGAACGATTTATTACAAAGAATGGCTCTTGACGTTCGTGACATTTTAATAGGTAGGAGTGAGATGACCAGTCACAGAAGTAGGACATGTAATTCCATTACATGTATTCCACAGGAGTCGCGTTAAAATGTTGAACAAAATTCGCTGAACTAAACCATGCGATATTAGGCGGGTTCCCTTAAAAATTAAGAATACTTGAACTGTCAAAAAACAAAAAGTTTCTTTTACTTTTTTAGTTTGGAAACATCAGACTTCTGAGCATGAGTGTCCTAGGCACAGCATATTTTGACAGCTCATCATGTTATGATCAGGAATCCAAACGATGTTACATTACAAGGGCAACAAAATTGTAGTAGATCGAGAAAAAGTGTAGCCGATTAAAGAAATACAGCAAATACTTTTCACGTGGTTTAATTTTATAGCCATGCCATTATGACAATGACAACTAGGACTCTGTTCTATTCTGTTACTTTTTTAGTTTGGACACATCAGAACTCTGAATTTGTTTCAGATCATGAGCGTTCTCTACGAGCTCAGAAAAAGTTGACTACCCAGTAAAAACCTAAGCACAGCTTATTTTGACAGCTCACCATCAGGAATCTGAATGATGGTACATAAGAAGTGAGTCAGATGGCAAGCAAATTGTAGTAGATCGAGAAAACGTGTAGCAGCAGATACCTTTCACGTGGTTTAATTATATAGCCATGCCATTATGGCAATGACAACTGATTGTGTTTCACAAATTAATTGGCTCTGTTCACACTGAATTTGATCTGTTTAACAAAAAAAAAAAAAAAAAACACTTGTTGCTGACTTCCATTCGCGGTTTACACAGACATATTTTAAACGCCGATTTCAGGTTTGAAAAAGGGGCTATAACTTTACTACAATTTCTAAATAAAACTTCTCTTTTTATAAAAGGTATTCAAAGAAAGTACTAATAACGACAGCTGTCACAAATCAGGCTCTTCTCTCGGTCTCCATATTTAAAGTGTCTGTTTGTAATTTCGCAATATCAACATATAACTTTTTTTAAGCAAATCATAATCAAGCAGCAAGTGTATTTACGATTTTTAAGCCCAATATTCTAACGCCGGTTAAAAATGCCCTCGTTTTTATTCGAAGTTTTTTATTTCCGTAAAACAAAAAGTTCCCATCGGATTTCCTTCAGTCATTTCGCGAACCTGCCACACAGTTTCGAATATGCAATTTAATTCTTTGACTTAACAAATATTTTAGGTAAAATGCTCGAAAATTTATGACAACTTCTCAACAAGAGAATTTCATTACGAATTGAATAACAAAATATGATTTAAATTCCAAATGTTTTCTCGACATATTTAGGTCACAGAACACAAGAGGTGACAAGACAAAAGTGGGTGAAAAATTTGTCACCAATTCGATATAATTCCGTTACCAAAAATAGAAAAAAATGTTTCTCCATCATATGCGCGATAAATTACATTCCAATCGATTTACATAATAAACCCGATGGCGATGACGACAACTGATCCGAAAAATAAGTAAATAAAATCAAAAACTATACCAACTGTGCATACTATTATTAAATAACGGATCCATTAAGCCAAACCTAATGACGAAAAATAAAAACAACCTCCACTTCAATAAATACAGTAGAAAGTCAACAGGTTAGACCTGACCGGACTTTGAGCGCCACTTGCAATCAGAGTATCACAAGATGTTTGGCATTTCAGATGCGTTTTGCTTAATCGACTCAAGCTCGAAAATCACACTTCAAAAACTTGTTTCACGTGCGACTACCTGGGTGTGCAATTTTCACAGTCTAATTGAGATGGCCAATTATTGTCGAACTGATTGCTGCTAAATGGTATGTCAATGGAAAAGTAGTAGATTAACTTGAATCAGTTGGATAGAATTTCAAAAGCTCACTTTGACAAAATATGTAAAATCCCACGGGATGGGATCTTCGTATACACTACTCTTTCAACTGCATCGAAACTCTGTCAGTGGAGAAAGGCGAACAGTGGCCTGTGTGCCAAATGTCATTTGAATAATTGCCTTTACAATGTAGTCAGTAGGTTCAATACAGTGGCTCACATCGATCTCTGAGTTTTTGTTTTTGCACTGCGGTTGCGGTTGATGTTACTGTTACGTGGGTGATGTGAATTTTTGATTAATTAATTGCGATTATTAAAGACGAAAAGGAGGAGAAAATATCTATGGCTGTGGGTTTTTAAATTATCGGGGAAGTAACTGCTGCTGACTGCGACGATGGCTCAGTGATTGTGGAAGGAAGATGTTATGGGTTATGGATATGGGAAAATATGAAAATATTCGAATGTAGGAAGTTTGATTGTGTCAAACTAATTATGGGAAGGACTCACTATGGAGGTGAGTGTCAGTGTGCATGGTGGCATCCGTATCCAAAACAAACGGATTGTATAAGATCTGTTTAAGACGTTTGGGGTGATTTGTTTAAGTAAGAAGAGGAGTACAATAGGAACAGTGACACAACAAGGAAATATCAATATTTACAAAAAAAAAAAAATTTTTTTCTTAAAGCTTATAGAGATCCATAAAGTATCGCCGACAGAACACCTTCCTTATAAAAATAGCCAAGTTCTGTCATCTGTACTCGATCCACTGTCTGATAAAAATAAACACCTAAAGCCTGTAGTTCCTAGAAAGCTGCAATTTGTATCATAAACCATACGTAAAATGCAACCGAAAAAGTTGGAACATTATGAAATTAGTTTTTTTTTTCGCTAAGGCGGTCATGGCGAAAAATCTGTCAGAAAAATGTCTCCCTACGAATATAATTACAACAAACCAAACCCCACTGATTGGAATCCATCAGAAAAAAAAAATTCCTGACAGATGGAACAGTAAAGAAATGAAATATTTCAGTGGAATGATTCGGTTTTCTTTTGTGGAATTGACTGAGAAGTCGATCAGAAAAAGTTTTTCGTATGAACAGGGCCTAAGAACTAGGGCGAAATCAGCCTAAAAGTCTGCAAGCATTTGTGATAAACTGGGATATTTGGTGCAGAGTACACTCTGATTTGGTGTGCTTGTGCTTGAGATTAGAAAACTTATATCATTTGAATAGACCTTAGGAACTATAAAACTGCCATCAAAACTTCTTTCGATTGTAGTCTGCACGGAACTCGTATGCAGATTATATATGTACCTGGTTCGAATGAATTGGAGATAGGCAATACTGGCGACATCTATCAGCTGTACCAAAACGTGGATATGGTCCAAAAATAAAGGACTTCATTGATAGAAATGTTTGAATCCTCGATCACGACATAAAAACCGCTTTGAGAAAATTAAGTACAATCGCAAAGCCAGGAACTTATGGCTAACAATCGAAAAAGAGCGTGACAGAAATTTATAAATAAGGCTCGTCACTGTTCGGGAGGCTTATGAATAAGTAAAGTTCCAATACAAAACCTTGTAAATAACATTCTAACTACATCAATAAATAAAGTACTGCGAAAACGATACTTTAATTGAGGAAAATATAAAATAATCTGACATTCGACTATGAAACCCGAAATTAAACAAATTCAGTATTTTTATATTCCAATACCGCTGCTTTTCAATTGTTTGCAATGCGCGATAAAATGTTCGCAAGGTAGTTACGTGCCGAGAATATTCCTTCAAATTCATTTGCATCCGCAATAAAAGTTGTTGCAGCGGTCACTAATCTAGTACTAAATAATTCAAACTGTCAAGTCAATGCAAGGTGATGTGGTGTGAATTTTGGCCCGTTTCCTGACATATGGGAGAGTAATTAGAACGAGCAATAATAAATACTAGAGTTGGCTCAGTGATAGAAATTCTACCATTATATTGACCTGGCATATACAAAACAAATTGGAAAACTAATTACAGACATCATTGCATTCCTACTATCTTCCCAACAGAAAAAAAAAAAAAATGAACGAATATGTTGTGGTAAAGGCAGTGAAAGTGTATCTTAACTATTTCGATATTTTTTATATATAAGAAATGCTTAGTGAAAAACCCCTTTAAGAAACTCTGCCTCTGACGAAAATATATTTGAAAACTTAGCGACTGTCAAAAATCTGTAAGCCGTCAACCATTTTGAATCAAAGACTTTGATGGAATTCAACGAAGACTTCAGACAAAATACATCGAAAAACTTGGCTATCCCATGTCAGCTTGTGTGTTTTTTTTTTTTTTTTATAAGAAAATATTTAAATAATGAAGACCGGCCTAATTTTACTCAGCAGATGGCGCCGCGTACGAACGCTTCAAAAATCATATACATTTACCCTTTACAAACCGATTTTTTTTTTAAAGAAAAAACACATTTTTTTTAGTCATTTAAATAACGACAAACATTCCTTTCCAAAATTATGGCCAATCTTGTGACAGGATCACATATTAGATGCGGGTGCATAGTGATGATTTATCGCATCGAAAAGTAATGAAACAATCAACACAATATGCTTTTGGGCTATTTTTTGAATAATACATTACAGTGGATTATGTACTGTCCTTTTCTCCTATTGAAATTGCCCTGAATGGTGTCAAATGATGCTGCATATCACTGAATGTTGCCTAAGGCTTTGTAAGATCACTTTTTGATATGATATGGCAGTTTGTTTTTGATATAAAATACATTTTTAATCGAAAAATGTTTTTTAAAATTTTTTCTTTAAGTAAAGGTGTATGAACTCATTAAAATGTTTGTTTTATTATTTTTTATCGTTTTATAGTAATTTAAATTTGTAAAAAGAAGAATGAATCGAATCTTTTTACTACAAATTAATTACTTTGATTAAATTTTACTCTCTTACTCTTACTCTAAAACGATTAGTTGACAATTTGTTAAACGTATTCTGGCATTATAGAGGAATAGTTTCGGGGCGCTTAAAAAAACAGCATAAGTCGACTTATGTAAAAATTGAGTTAATGTTACGGTCGGACGCACTGTAGACCGTACCCTGTTTCTTAATTTTAAATATTTTTATCATTCAAATATCTATTATGGTTGCTGGGTTATGGAAAAGGGAAAGGAAAAACGCATAAGTCGTCTTCCCACATCTAAAGTTAAGCCTTTAACCTGCGCTCCTGAAAAGTGCCTAAAAATTACTTATGCTGTTTTTCCTTTTGGCCACAGAAGTAAATTGAGTGGAAATACGATCCACATCGTGGAAATATGATTCACACTGTGGTAACCGTCTAAACAGTAGGTATTGCTATGAAAATCTTGCTGAAAAATTGTAAAAAGAAGAATAGCATTGACAGGGCAGGCAAAATTGTCAATTTAACTTATTAATTTATTTTTGTTTAAAAAATTGTTAAATGCTATGGCCAAATTTCGTCATTAAAATGCAATAATCCAGCCCTAGCTTAAAAATGGATTTTTGGTTTGTAAAAACATAGCCATTGGTGCAAATAATTCTCCCCATAAAAGCTGAGCTACAATCAATTTTAAGACCGGCTTTATGAGATCAAACTCTATGTTATTCAATAACAATTATTTCTCCCGATCACATCGAAAGTTATACGCACAAAATAAATTGAAATGTGCCCGAAAAAGTAAGATTTTGTTTTCCATCAAACAATTTCCACACTTATATAAACTTATACCCTATTCACACCGAGACGAAAGCATTCGAAAACTTCATCGAAAACAGAAGTTTCCCCACACATATTTCGAACGAGTCGTTTAAAGTCGTTTTCCACGAAAACACAACGAAAATGACACCCAATCGTTGGGTTCTTGAAACAAGCACACCTTTTTCAAAATTCAGCAGAAGTCACAACCCAAAACTTAAAATCATTTTCCACACTGAATCGATGGGCTAATATTATTTTTAAATGCACTAAATTAATTTTATCTGTTAATTAATGGAATCGAAATTTGTAACCAAGTTTTTACCCAAGTTTAACTACTAGAATCTCACAGCTGATTGAACCGTCAAACGAAAAATAGTTGGTGTTCGGTGTGAATGCATTGACGAGTTTTCGACGAAATTACGGTTTTCGGTGAGCCTTGAATATGATATTAGCATGGTTTCCCAAAACCAATTCCATGTACTCCAGTAAAAACAAAATATACCGCAAATGTCCTGCTTTACTTTTTGCACAACAAACAAGAATTCGCTTGAGCCAGTACATAAATAAAGTCAAACATCTGTGTCTGATAAAATCTACAAATCCAAGAATATTTTACCGGTCATCATGATGTGGCCGCTAGAATCTACCTGGATTCGCTGGAATTATAATGCCAACGAAAAAATTCATTGAGAACTCGTTCTTCAATTGGGATTATGCAGACGATGACCTGATTGTGAGGCAGAAGTTGATTTAAATATATTAAAACGCACTAAAGCCATACTCGTATCTAGAATGTGTGATACACCAGATACACATTCGTAAGGTCAAAGACTATTTATTCAACATGCATACGATTATGTTTCGTTTCGGATTCCACAAAAAAAAAAAAAAAATAAATAAATAATTGTTTCGCGAAATATGTTGAGACAACATTAAGACGTCAAATAAAAACAAAGCGTCTTGTAAAACGAGGAATTCGAGATAAAAATGAATTCATTTGTATGACTGTTTTGGATTCTTTGTGAGTGTTACTTGCGACATATGTGAGGAGAGTTCCATAACAAGGAAATTAGATTACAAGTACCAACTGTTTGTTTGTTTAATTAAGCACTGATTGATAGAAATCTTGGAATGGACACTCGTTAAACGAGTTAGAGCTCTTTGCATGCGTTATGGTTGACTTCATTCCAACCATTTTTAACCAACTACAGCATCTGTAAGTGGACCTCCGGCGGTTTTCGGCTTTACAGTGAATTAAGCCAGTTTAACGCCTAACGCAATTAGATAAAGAAGTGTCACTTGTCGGTGAACGACTTCACGTTATGTCAGAGACAGTTTCGAACTTTGGTTAAGAGAGCTGCATGGGTTTGGATAAACTAAAAGATCAAATCTTCAAAAATGTCAACCAATTGACGTTTGTATATACTTTCTGAATATTTCAATTCCAAATGTATCTACTTTGCATTCGCCCAACATACACTGCAAGAGTTCAACGTCACCCAGTGTTGCGGGGGAAATTTTGAGGTTAATCCCATCCAAAAAGTCTGAATCTTCCTTTTTTACAAATTTAAATCGCATTTGCGAAACCCGCTCTCAAGATTTTATTGCTACTCTTGCAGGGCACTTTTCTAGAAAATCTATTTTTTTAAGTGTTTATCGCATTTGCACAAGAATTCATTGTCATTGTCAGCAAGTGTTGTACACACTTTTTTGGTAAATCCCATCAACAAAGCTTAAAATTTCCCTTTTTGCAAAAAGTTACTCCAATGTGAACAAATGACACTGCTTGCTCTTCTAACATTTTCTGCCAGTGTTGCGTGAGATTTTTCAAGTACATTTTAAATTTCCCCCGTCAGCTTACACTTGCTGATTTTATACTCATCCATTCGTGTTCAATGATGAATCTATTTATAAGCATTGTTCGATTTGAGACACTTCGTTGAAGTCGCGTTGTTGCCAACACAAATGAAAAAGAAAAAATGACTGAATTACTTTAGTTGGAATAGGTAACATTATTTTTTTGGATTACTTTTCATAACCAAAATAATTTGCCAAATATTTTTAAGGCTGTCCCTTTTGATTTAGAAAAATGTTCCCATCATCCCCCCTCTATCACAGACAGAGACAGTCAGAACAGTAATTTTTCCCCAAAACAAAATAAAAGCAACACATTGCACACCTCGCAACCAGCTCCATAAATAAATTGAATGTGACATCTGTCGCAACTACAAGCGGTCACGTAAACCCATTAAAACTGCCATTATGACCACAGCGTCGTACCAATCATCGACTAAGTGCAACTCACAACTGCGACAAAACTATGGCTGGCAAAGCCCATTAGACCCTGAAATTGTCATTAGCCTCCAAACGAGTAAAGCCAAACCAAATCATCACGTATCTCTGCAGTCCAAATCGAACAAAACCTTCATGAAATGACCCACAAAACCAATAAAGTAAAAGCGTATCTATTGCCTAGATACTTTCTTTCTCTACATATCGTACACATACCTTTGTGGGGCTCTTCTTGTGCTGCACCGCAACTTGCTGTTGACCTTTTTCAGTGCGACACCCGTTGACCTGATCTTCCTCCTCCAAATCGTAGTACGGACAATTGTCGTCGTCACAACTGATCGCCGAACAGCAGTAATTACTCTTGTCCGCGTCGTAGAAATAGCAATTGTTCCAGAAAATCCCACCATCGCATCCGAAATCCGAGGGCGAAAAGACATTTTGAATTGTCGTTCCCGTTGCCGATGAAACTGTCACCGACGCACTGCAATTGCTGCTACCGTCCGATTGGTATTTTTGAAGATCACCAGAAAGTGCACTTCCGGTGCCATCGTCGTCGTCATCCTCCTCTTCATCGTCGTTGTCGTCGTCCTCATCGTCTGCCACCGATGACGAAGACAGTGTGACACAACTTGACCCACTCGCTGTCTGTTGACTGTCGTAGCGTTTGATCAAGTTGCCAACAGCACGACCGAGGCGATCATCAGCATCCGATAGAGAATTACTGTCGGCCGATGACGAACAGCTAACGGGATAATTACGAACGAAGATCTTTACGCTGTTGCCGAGATGATCGCCGCTGTGAGATCGATGATGATCGTTTGTCTCGGGGTCAACCCAGTGATTGATATTCTTCAGATCGTTGAACTTACGATTTTCGATGTTTTTCCGGTTGACATCTACATTACTGATCTTCGCTTTCGATGAGGACTTGATCACGATCGTGTTGTTGAGGACGGACGGTGCTAGCAACTCGTCTGTGGTGGCCTTTGTCAAATTTTTCTTGCTAAAGTTTTGTACGTCATTGGGGTCGCTCTGCTGTGATCGATTGATCACGATCGTGATTTGATCCTTTACGCGGTGGTCGTCTTCGACTGCTGAGAGCTTCTTCTTCTCAGCCGTCGGGGAGTTCGAGATGATCTTGTCGGGAGTTGGAGACTTTTCCAGATTTTTTATATTGTTCGCCTTGACAAGTTGGGCTTTGTTGGTGTGATCGGTATCGGGGTCGATCTTCTTTGGAGGATCACCCGGCGACATGGGACAATTCGAGAAGGTGCAATTTAAGTATCCACAAGTGTTTTGCGCCTTTGAGGACTGATCGATCTCGACGTAGTGGACATGTGGGTTTGTATTCGAAATCTTTTCTTCGTCAGTATGATGGGAGCTATGCGCTGACTCCGACAGCTGATTGATGATGAGAAGAGGTTGGCGTTTCTTACGAATGTGTACACGTTCCACTTTGGCTTTGTCGTTTCGTTTGCGAAGCATCTTCGAATCGATCATCATCGGGAGATCAGTGTCCGAGATGGCAGTGCACTCTACGAATTTTTCAGGCAGTTTCTCCGGACTGGGCCGATTGATCCTCACCTGCTGGACAGTGGATGACGAGTTCTCGCGTGGACTTTGAAACATTTTCTTGATCTGAAGATTGAACTGCTCATTAGATTCATTTCTCGGCTCAGTCGACTCCTTGTGAGGCTTGGAATCTGTCAGTTTCTTCACCTGCCAGCTGGTTAGCTCTTTCGGCTCTTTTGGCTCTTTGGACTCCCCGAAAATCTGAATATGTCGATTAGTAGTTTCAACGTCAGTTTTTTTCAAGTGCCGGCTAAACTGCTCGTTCGACTCCTTCTGAGCCTTCGATTCTCCGATCTTCTTGAGTTGACGGCTGGCAGGCTCCTTCGCCTCTGCATGTGCCTTGAAATCAACCAGCTTCTTATCCCGGCGATTCAGATGCTCCTGCAGCTCATTGCGAGCCATGGATTCCTTGAGAAACTGACGACCCACTGGATTTTTCGACTCAACCTGAGACCTGAAGTCAACCATCTTTTTGTCCCGCCGGTCGAACTGCTCTTGCAGCTCAGCCTGAGCTTTACAATCTTTTAAGAACTGTCGGTTGGACTCCACCTTCTTGGGGATTTTCGACACCTGCTTCGGTTCGTTCAAGGACTTTCTACCGTTCTTACACTCGCAGCAGTCCGAATCGTAAGCCTGCAGGCCGTCCAGCCTCTTGATGCGTTCATCACTCCCCGCGGGTGAGAACGTCCGTCGACGTGGCGAGTCCGCCTGACGTGAGTTTGACGTTCGCAAGGGCTCGAAGTCCAGAGACTCCCGCTTGGGGACATGTTCTCTCTGCCGTTCGAACATCCGTTGAATTTTCGACACATCCGAACAGGACTTCGTCGCCACAGGCTTCCGCTGAGGTCTCATCTGCACCACATCGTGACTACAATCGATTTTGTCGATTTTTCTATAGCGCTCCGCGCGGGAATTACTGACGCCCAAGTCCAGCTTCTTAGTGGCAGACAACTTTGTGCGATAATTCCAACTGTGGCTCTTCTCGACCGCAGGAGAACAGCACAGTGAATCCGCTGTTGTTGACGAGCAATCCGAGCATTCCGAGCAACAATCCCGACAGTCGTCGCAGGACTTAGCCGCTACCGCTGGTATGGCCCGTTTATTTTGAAGGAAGTCCCAGGACGCATAGTGCGACCTCTCTGGCTCCTTCTTCGACATCTCCGGATGACTGTTGGGTCGCTTGTAGCCCAGATATCGGTACATGCGACTAGGGTCGCTGTCTATCCGGGGCTTGGATGGCGCTGACACAATTGGCTCTGACGATCTTGCTGCTGATGGCGACGATCTTGTCGCCGATACTCCTTGTTTCGACTGGCTGACGTAGTTGATTTTGAGTAACTCCATTTTGGGTATATCATTGCTAGAGATGCGCGATTCGAGGGTACTATCCGTACTGGAGAGCGTTTCCAACGACGACGGTTTACGCTTGTTTTGCTCTAGTCTGCCAATTGGCATTTCGTCTCGCCCGATTGCATAAGTCAAGGAAGTCACTAGAGATTTCTCTTCTTCTTTTTTTTTTTCTTTACTCCACTTTAAAACATGCACCAATTTTTCCGATTCAAATTTTTACACATTCTTCGATTATGCATGAACCACTGATTTGTTTTGTTTTTCGAATTTCTTATATCGAACACCGTTCACTGACAGGTATTTGCATAATTTTTGACATTAAATATGCCTTTCACTACGGACACCGATAAGCGATAGTTAACTGATTTTTATTCATTTTTTTGGGAAAATTATCCAAGAAATGCATCGCGCATGCGTACCGCGTGAGCACTTCGAATTCGAGTGAGAGATTTACTTAAATGTGCGGGTCATTAAAATGAGAATTAAAAAACAATTTGTATCTGCAGTGTGGAGATACTTTCTTCGTTTGGTGGTACGGGAACGCGAGCGCGCGTAAAGACGACGTTTACTTCGGCACGGTTCGGAATGGACTAATCGAGCAAAATCCCAGTGGAGTTGGTAATATGTTTGGATAGTTGGATGGCGTCGTCGTCGGTTTGGTTGTGGTGGTGGCTGGCTTCTTCTATGGAGTGTGTTCTTTTTTTTTTCATTTTCCACTTTGGTCTTCTTCGTAAACGTCTTCGTTGGCCTGGTCGACGTTGTTGGTTGTTGTCGTCGTTTTGTTTAGTGGGCAGTCGATGCACTTGGGCGGAAGATAAAATTATGATTTGGAGTTATATCTGCGGGATGCTGGTGGATCGTGGATATGCATTGCGTAGTGTGCACTATGAGATAAGAGTTGCTGGTGTAAGTGGGCCTGGCCTGTACAGTGGCGGCAGTACTCTGATGGGTGTTGCTGGCTCGGGGGCAGTGAAGTACCCATTGAGGCCCAGAGGATTAGATGGTATATCATATTTTCTTGCACAGTTTTGATGAAGATCGTGAAATGATCGTGGGTGATCCTTCTCGGTTTGAAAGGAGTCTCCCTTTGGAGGGTGAGTTTGGATTGGCTAGTTTTTGACAGATTCGTTGGCACGATCGGTTGAGGAGACGAAGATCTTTGCACGATCACCTAATTGCATGAGATCATTGAAAAAGGTGTAGCACAATAGTTTCGGATTTTTATGTCCATCTATAAGCGCTGAATAGCCACCGCGATCGCCATTGAGGCTCAATTTTGGCAGCTGCTTGAGGATCAGTAGGTACATATTTTTGAACAAGATCGAGTCCCTCCTTCCCTGATTTGTTCCCCTAATTTGTTGTTGTCAAAACTAAGGCGATATTGAAATTTTTTTTCATGTACATTGTTTGAGTGAACTATACAGTGGCTTAGTGGTTAGTGTGTTTGACTACTCTGTTTCTAATCCCGCAAAAACCCAAATTCCAACTTAGAGTTTTTTTCCCCTGCGCCACCTCTCGCGATCGTCTGACAAACACATCCGTGAGTATAACTGTTTTGAAAGAGCTTTTCAATTAGACGTTTGGAATCGGCATAAAATTGTAGATCCCTTCCATTCATTCCGAAAAAAAAAACTCACACAAAACGAATGGTTGTGAGAAGCTAGACCTAGGGTCCCTACGGACCTGTTGCGCCAACCATTTTTTTTTTCTATACCCGAAATGGCGATATTTATTTACCTGACAAGATGGGGCATTGTATCTTCAAATGTTCCATGACAACCATAATTATGATCGCTTGGTTTAGGAATAGTTCGTGTGATAGATTTCCACGATCGCACTGATCGCAGTAGCTGAACGATGGTTAACAGCAGTCTGATGATCGTTCGATACGTGAATTACCTTGCAAAGATTAGATTTAGATTTAGATTGTTTGAGGGAGGTGGAATAAAGTTGCCATATCACTGCGGCCACGAGTGGGCCTATTGTGATTTCCTCCATTTAGAGCTCGCTCATGATACTGGACTTGGTTATGAATCCTAGTAGATCTTTGAGCGCGCTGTCAGAAATGTCCTCTGCCCCAAGGTAAGGTTTACCTAGGTGGTGTTGACGTAATCTGACTAGACATTCACAGTGACACAGTATGTGTTCTGCTGATTCTTCGTCTTCGTTGCATAGTCTGCAAGTGTTGTTCTGTATTATTCCCATAGTCATGAGGTGTTTTTTGACTTGGCAGTGCCCCGTGAGGAACCCTGTGACTGTTCTGATCTGACTCCTTGTTAGGTTAAGGAGTTGTTTTGTTCTAGAACGGGAAATAGTTGGCATGAACATTTTAGCTTGTCTGTTACCTTCAGTGTTTGTCCAGTAATGATTTGCTTTGTTTTCCAGCCAGGTTTTAATGCGGAATTTAGCGGTGCTAAGGGGTAATCCACAGAATGGTCTTGGCATCATAAAGGTAGATGCTGATCCTTTTCTGGCTAGTATGTCTGCTATTTCATTGCCCACATGTCCGCTGTGTCCTGGCACCCAAATGAGATGTACTCTGTTTGTGCTGGCTAGCGATGTGAGTAATTGTAGGCAATCCCATACTAGCTTTGATGTGATTTCATAGCTATTGATAGCCAGTAGTGCAGCTTTGCTATCAGAGAGAATATATATGTTCTTGTTTGTTATGGATTTTTTTAGATTTTCTCTGAGACATAGTTCTATTGCAAAGATTTCTGCTTGGAATACGGAGTTGCATTTGTCCATACTTTTATGGATGAACGTTTTTGTGTCGACCCCGTATACTCCAGCTCCAACTCCTTCATCTGTTTTCGATCCATCTGTGTACCATACATGAGAATCTTTGGCAAATGTGGGTTTATTCTGTTCCCAGTTCTGTCGATTTGGGAATGTAACTTTGAAGTTTCGGCTGAAGTTGAATTTCGGTAGACAGTTGTCTATTATGGTAATTCCAAGTATTTCATCTTTTTTCAGTTCCATAACGATGTCTGGAAGGATGAGCTTGGAGTTTTCGGTGTTTTCAGATATGAGCATGAAGGCATTTGTCATGGCTTCTTTCTGTATCTGAAGATGGAGGGGTGGAAGATTTAGGATAACTTCCAACGCTGCAGTGGGAGTTGTTCTCATTGCGCTCGTAGTGCATACACAAGCTAGTCTTTGGAGTTTATTGAGCCTGACTTGTGTTGACTTTTGTTTGGTTTTTTGCCACCATACTGGAGCTGCATAGGTGACAATTGGTCTTGTTATGGCTGTGTAAAGCCATAGCATGATTTTGGGGTTTATACCCCAGCAAAGATTATAATTGATCTGTTTTGGATTTTGATGGCAAATATTTGAAAAAAATCACCAAATCACTCGAACCCCGTACAAGTTTGTAAACTAGTGTCGAAAATCGTTGGAAATAAGGAATTAATATGGGCACATTGATCATAATTTTAGTTTCGATAAGTTTTTGTACCTTTCGACTTCCGACAATCGATTAAGATCATTAAGATCTTCATGATCAGTACGATTTCGATTTTAAAACTGATGTCGTTCAAAATATTTCGCGATACTTATATCTAATCATTTTTAGTGTCAAGGCAACATTTTTCGAAGTCACAATGACGAAATTTTCCATACAAAATTGCATATTGTGATCTACAAAATATATACCTAAGGTGAAGGTTAGAAATGATTATTATATAAGGCCCATTGTGTATTTGATACAATTCTTGTGTCGATCATTGAGAGTCTTGTAATAAATTTATAAGATCACCGCGATCAGTGCAATCGTTGTTTTCAGCTCATTCTAGCAGTTAAATGGTACTCGTTGAATTCCGTTCCAAAAAAAGTGAGACATTTTTACATCAATCATCGATTGTAGGGAGTTTAAAAGCTCCACACCTGGTCGATAGATTTTGGTGATCTACACCAGAGGCTCACAATTTTTTTCGGGGACGGAACCCTAAATGATCAAACTTTTTCTGGCGGACCCCCATATTGATATTAACAGAAGACATCGTTCCTTGAAGTGCGGTTTGGATAGGTATTGTCATGTTTGACAAGAAAAAAAGAATAACACATTTACCTAGGTCGATCATCAAAAAATATATTCCTCTGATCGGTTCTCAAATAGACCAATTTCGAAGGTGCATCCAAACGCAAAGGCAATCGGAGACAAAGCAGTGATGGGACCCACAATTGGCTCCTACGCGGTAGATCAATTTTAAATTTTTTTCACTGATCACCATGATCGGCAAGATCGGGACAGTGATCATATTGTGGGGAGAAAACATGTTTCTCAGAAAGTTTACACTGGTACACGTTCCAATATTGGCTATACAGCGGCCTCCACTACGTCACTGTCTTTTTAAAAGAAAAGAAAACCAACAAAAAATACATTTCATTGTAAACAATGAGCCAATCTCCACACAGAGACGATACAACATATGTACAAGCAATACAAAGCAACACAACAAACCAAAGAGACTGCTCTAAGCGATAAAATTGATGAGGCATATGATCGTGTAGCATAATCGAGTCAACGCCTGCGCTGTGCCTGTGTTGTGTGGTATGATATTCCGCGGGCGCGCGCGCGCAGTCAACGGACCATAAAAAGAGATGAACAACAATCGATAATGCCAGACTCTTGGCATTGAGCGCTGCACCACAAGACTCAGCTTGAGTCCAAGTTTAAGGTTGTCCAATACCATTTGCGTTTGCATAGGTGTGTAATTATTTCTTAAGGGAAGCAAAGGAATTCCTACTGAGTCTACGCATGTACTCCTCATCGGTTTTATTTTTATATCTAAATATATCAACCGTGATAGTTGACTTAATTGACTCTGGCGAATAACATCAATCTTAGATGTTTATTGTTCAGTGGAAACGACGTGCCAAGAGTGGGCAATTCACAATCTGTCTACCTCTGAATGCTGTCACTTTGGCAGATTTAATTGATCTGTTTTTTTTTTTTTTTTTGCTATTTTTGAGCGGACATAGCTGTCTATAAGATTGAGTTTGGAATTTCGAGCATGGCTTGAGATAAAAGAAAACCGGATACGGACTGGGGTGTAATAATTGAAACGGAAAATTGACTTGTGTACATCGACCTGTTTTGTTTTGTTTTTTTTTTTGTTAAAAACGTTTTAAATAATTTGAGGGAAGAGATTGCTACAACGATACTTGGATTATTTGCTCAACTCGAAAAACTTCGAGCATATTTGCATTTCACTCTCTGTTGTACTGCATTATCGTCTACTTATGATGTTGGCACAGTCCGGGGTGTCAGGTTTGAAACGAGTTTTGGATGACATTTAAACTTGGTTTTATGACAATCACGCCTATTCCACTTTGAGAGCGTATACCAAAACAATGTAAGAAAATGACAGATAATTCACTTCAAACATTTGTAAATTTGAACTACATTACCGACACATGTGGAGATAATCACTCTTATTCCAAGTGGCGGTTATATTGAACGTCAATTGTCGTTTCAGGAGTCGTGTCACTTTACTGTCAATTTTGTATCGGTATTCCGCGACTTAAACGCCACCAGTGTCATTATAGTTACATTGTATTGTAATGAACTATTGACAAGCATATTTTTATTATATTAGTCGCTGCATTCAATTATTTCGCTGTTGATTTATTTTTTCCTCGTGTTAACTTAATTTTGAATATAAACTTAACACAAAATATGGACACTATTGCGAAATTTCTATCGTTGCGTAGCAAAGATGTGAGTGAAGTGGAAACCAATAAAAAAGTTTTTTTTAGCTTTTAATTTCGCATCGAACCAGACCTGTGAAATATAAATTTATTTCTTTTTAATCCCAATGAAAATGTCATTTAACTTGTCGTTTTGTGAGACTAATACGCCTGACAGAATAACGATCACGTTTCACATAAGTTCCACATAAATTAAAACGACATGTAGCGTTTAATGGCTTACTAATAAAACGAAGCCTGAATGCCGAGTTCACGTTGTCGTTTTGCTTACTGGCGTTTAACGCCACCTGGAATAAGGTTGAATAGCTTGTTCGCAACGGCCAATTCCTTACTTGTGGAGTATACTATTTGAAATGTGGAACTGTTAACATCTCAAGGACTATTCACATGAGAGCTTATTGCGAACTGCGATCAAGCCAATATTCGTAGATTTTGACACTTCATTAACATGCAAATTGTGTTAAGTCGCAGATACCAGCGAATCAGTTTCATTGTTCAAGGTTAAGTTGGAACAAATTTTTCATTCGTGGGTTTGTGGATCGCGACTGATTTATGTGGATTGTTAATAAAGTGTGACAGCTCGAGGCAGGAATTTCGAATTCGCGCGAAAATTGCTGTAATTGTAAGTTTAGTTATTTAAATCAATTGAGCGAGCCACATTGCGCCATTAATTTTCCCATAGAGGATAGAGATCGTGAACAAATTTCTACGCGCCGACGACATCAAAAATGAGAACTACCTCAAAACGAACGTGTGTTTAATAAATTTTTGTTCTCGATGAAAATGAATGTCTATACTATGTGTGCCCTAAATGTCGGCCAATTAAACAATCGAAAGTATGCAGCTGTCAGAAACAAGAAATCACCTGCAATAACTTACTCTGCGGAAAGTCTTCCCGCTTGTATAGCAATTAGCTGAGAATTCACCACTATTCACCATCAATCAGTGACATTTAGACGAGGAAAAGATGATTCCGGTAGAAAGGCATCATCGAACATGCGCATAGAAAAAACCGGCCGACAAAATTGAATCGGCTTCGCCATTAGCTGCATTCGTCTCTGTTATGTATGTTTTCTGGTCAAGCACTGATGTGGGAAACGGTTTCAAAAACACAAACCCCAATGCTTTGGGTAATAGCTTGATCTCTAATCGCTCCTTGCTATCATTAAACTAATGGAGTTGGGAGTAAATAAAAAAATAATTCACTACTGCGTATATATACTTACGTAACCATCGATTAGCGAGAAAATCGCCATCCAAACAGCCAAACGCGTTTCGTAATCCAAAGCAACACATTTATTGGTTATTGTGCCCAGTTTAGGTTTCCTTACTGGGCCACTGCGTGGTCAGTAAAAATTACGAAACCAACGACAAAATAAACAATTAAAACAGCCAACCAGCAATAGGAGGTACAAAACCTAATTACGGCGACAGTTTTCGCGTCAATTTAAGCATTTTCTACCCGCACACTAAAAGGGCCATTCATGTCACATTTAACGTTAAATCGGTGCTTTTTCTGTTTCACTTTCTTTTGGACGAACATTCGCCCGTGGCCCGTTGGAATTTCTCTCGGATCGTGCGGATATACGTTTTGTCTTTTGTAGTATACGATAATTACGATGGTCTGGAGTGCGATTAAAATTACTCCACCCGGGCAATAATCGTACCGGAGAAAGAGTCAACAGCCAGTTTATTGCTCGCCTTAGACTGCGGTCTTCAGAGTTCCCCGACGCATTGTTTAATTGCTTGTAATCTTTTCCACAACTAGTGGCTGATTTTTATCAGCCTTACAATGGAGAAAAGAATGTGACGTTTAGGCGGCCATTTTCAGTTGAAATAGTTATGGGCGATTGTCCGAAGTTCTGGGTACCATAATAGTTTCACTTTGGTTAGGGGCTTATTGGCGGCTACTAGAATAGAGTGTTGTACTCGAACCTGTTTGGGATTAAGTTTGATTTCGATGGAAATTCGTTGAAAGAATGCTTTGTTTGGAAATGTCATTGGCTTGAGTGCGACGGTCTATAGAAAAGTGGTTTACATTTAAATCGAAGTACAATTGTCGGTGACGGTGTGCATCGTTCATGTGTACCGGTAGAACTTTGGCAGTTGTAGAGAGAGAGATGATGCACAGGGATGATATGGAGTATGGAAGATGATAGGCGATAATACCCCGTATACATGACAGTTTTTAGAGCCGAAGATTCTTAAATTCCAACCCGGAATGACTATACTTTGGAGGAAGAACACTCCTAGATAAATACGATCCAAATCATCTCGAAGTGACCAACAAAGACCGCGTGATTAGTAAATAAATAAATAATAAAAAAAAAAAAAAAATGAGAAGCACATTGGTTGTGGTCCAAACTAAAGCGCCAACTAACTCAGGCCCTGACGGTCTACTTTTTCTATGTCATAAGCTGTCACATAAGATTTTAAGTGGAACGTAAATCGTTATGAGTAATATCAGCAAACGCGCCACAATGAGAAGGCAGGAACCACTTTTAGAACCACTGGCTTTTAATCACGCGAAACAAATTAACACAGCAATTAAAAAATCGAATACACAGATCTAAGTGCTAAAAAAGAACATTATAAGACGAATTTCCTTTTTTTTTGTGTAGGAAAGAGTCTGACCTGTCAAAAGCAAGTTCGCCTTTTATAAAATTTTATAATTTTTATGATAGCTCTGAATTTGTTTCCTTTTTTATTCATAGAACGCAAACTGTGTGCTCAGAATAAGTAAATTGAGAAGTCTGAGGAAAAATCTGAACAGAACTTATTTTGACAGCTAAATAAAGTTAATAGTTGGCACAAAAGTATCATATCAGTAGGTACTCTAGAGCTAGCTTCTCACAGCCATTAGTTTTGCGTTAGTTTTTATCTTTGGTATGAATGGAAAGAACCTACAATTTATCACAAGTCCGAACGGCTGCAGTGAGAAGTTCTTTCATGACACTAGTACTGTCGGATGATTGTCCGACGTTCACGAGAGGTAGCGCTGTGAAAAAATAAACCCTTAAGATGAGTTTTGTGTTATTCCGGCAATCGAACCTTGGACCCCTCGCTCACTAACCACTGACTCGCACATTAACCACTGACCTCAACTTACTGACAGCTAAATTGCTGATTAGAAATGCGAATGTTAGTTTCTGTGTTTTTTTTTTTCTTTTTATAAAGAAAGTTTACTTTTAATTAGATCAGACTTCTACTACAATAAGTGTAGTCGATAGACAAAAAGTGTAGTAGATGATATAAACCCAAAAGCCGGAAACAGCGTTATACCCTATTCACACCGCACCGAAAACCGTGTTTTCGTCGAAAACTCGAAATTGCATTTACACCGAACAATAACTAGTTTTCGTTTCTTCTGTGCGAACTATCTTGTTTACAAACTGCGATCGCATTAATTAACAAATAAAATTAATTTAGAGCATTTAAAAATAATATTAGCCCATCAATCAAGCTTGGCAAATGATTTTAAGTTGTGAGTTGTGACATTTGTTCGGTCAGCTGCTCTGCTGAATGTTGCAAAAGGTGTGTTTGCTTTAACAACCCAACGATTGTAAGTCGACTTTAAACTACTCGTTTTGAAAATTGAAATATGCAAGGGAAAAGTTGAGTTTTCGATGAGGTTTTCAAGGGTTTTCCCGGTTTTCAGGTCGGTGTGAATAGGGTAGGGTGGGTTTTCATTATAAATGGATTTTGTAACCGTTCGATGGTAGTTTTAGTGTCAAACGTCAAACATTTTTTGCTCAAAATGTTTGTAATTGCATTCTTACAAGAACCATTTTTATGTTCTACTATTCTTAATTCAAGAGAGTCGCGGAACCCTGAAAACTCGGTCTAAGAACCGAGGTTATAGAGAAAAAAACAAAAGTTGTGTTTTTTTTTTAATATTGGCTTTCGCACGAGCCAACATAACCGCAATGCAAACAGCATTGCCAACTGATTATTCTTAAACACACTCTAAGCGTAATCGATTTATACTGTAAATAAATTTGAAATATAATCAATTAGAGTTTCTCACGAGCTGTTGCTTTATTTCAAATTGTTTCCCTTATACATTTTAGTATTCACAACTAACGGTTCTGCCTTACCGCATACCCATAAATCATCGCGTCTTTTTGACCTCAATTAGTGCGAAAGGAATTTGGCTAAACACGCACCGGACTCAAAACTTGTGCCCAAGACAAATCATCGCATATGTAAGTATGCAGGAACACGACAGCTTATTTAGGTTCTTAACGGATAGCTAATTTGTCAGTTGTTCGCGCATGTGATTAATTATGACCAGAAAAGCATGAGAAATTGTTGCAGTGCGTCTGACGAAAACTGCGAACAAATAAAAAAAATCAAACAGATTTGCATTTCAATAACTGAAGATATATTTTCTTTACTGGAAAAGTTTGATTCGTTAGGTTTCTCATCGTCAGAGTGGCTTTGTTTTTTTACTTTTTTGCATGCACAACCTGAGTTTGGGTAAAATTTGTAAACATTTATTTTAATGCGTCAATTAAAAATGCAGCATTGCTTAAAGTTCGTCAAAACACAAAAATAAAAAATGACAAAATACAAAATAAACCGCTTCTCAGTTTGGCAAAGTGTTTGGCTTAAGATTTAGCATATCTTTTGACATTTCGAGACAAATTTCAAACTAAGTGGAGTAGGTACACCAGGTAGCAGTGGGAAATTCAAATTTCAACCAAGGTTAAGGGCGGCGGCGTTGGTACAGTTTGGCAATTATGCTGTGGTGAAAGGATTTACATGTAATTATCCGAAATTTCAAAATTGTGTGGTAATTGTGTGCAAAGAGTACATGAACAAATTGTTTATTATTTGTTACTTGCGGTTAAAGCTGCATTTTGTAAGTGCTGACGAAATTAATAATATCAGTCATAAGGGAGCACGATTTTTTTTTTTTTTTTTTGTAAAGTGGGGAAATAAATTCAGCTAGTACACTGATGAAGTAATCCAAGCGACACTTTGTTTTTTTTTTTTTTTTTTTTTTTTCTGTCAAAAGACACGATTTCATGGTTGCAGTGAATTTAATTAGACTCGGTTTTAATGGCTATTTGACACACCGTATTTTTAAATTTTAATGCAAATGGTTGCTTATAAAGCTGTCCAAAATACGTACTTAAATACGCGCTTTAATCAATAAATAAGAAGATCAATTCTTTTTCAAAGTTCTTTTTCTAAAAAAAAATAGGTAGACGACTTGAGCGAACGACAAAACTTTGTAAGAAGAACAAAAAAAAAAAAAACTATTGGGGTTGTAATACTTTTTGTTAGTTCTGTCGGCCTCTGAAGTCGTCTTTTTTTTTTTTTTATAAACAGAACTGTCAATCTGTAGAAGGTTATAAGTGCAGCAGCGAGCTTTCACTACCGTCATTCATACACACGGACAAGTGTTGCAGGGTTGTCGAATTGAGACAGCTCGTATCTATAGATGCTGTCGAAGGCAGCTTTGAAATCGATTAAAAGATTCGATTCAGACTTCTTTATTCTTTTCGGGGATCTATCTAAACGCAAGGTGGCCTTTTATGGGCTAAAGCCGCACTGATAAACGCCAATCAGGTTTCTTACGAAGATCTTTAGGCGTACACACAGTATGGCAGATAGGATCTATAAGACGTTAAGCAGACTTTTACCTTTACAATTAGTACAGCGGAAGCGATCTCCTTTTTTGAAGACTCAACAGGCCATTCTATTTTTCGATACATAAAACAAAAATGATGTTAACTTTTCCCAAAAGCAATTTTAAGAGACCGTTACTGTTTCCTTATACCCTATTCACAACGCACCGAAAACCGTGTTTTCGTCGAAAACTCGTCAGTTCATTCACACCGAACACCAACTAGTTTTCGTTTGACGTTTTAATCAATGGCATTAATTAACAAATAAAGTTAATTCAGAGCGTTCAAAAATAATATTAACCCATCATTTAAGTGTGGAAAATAATTTTGAGTTGTGAATTGTTTTTTGACATTTGTTCGGTCAGCTGTTCTGCTGAATTTGCTGAATAATGCGAAAGGTGTATTTGTTTCAACAAACCAACGATTGAAAACGACTTAAACGAATCGTTTTGAAAAGTTTTAAATGTTTTCGCGAAAACGACTTTAAACGACTCGTTTTGAAAACTGTGGGAAAACTTCTGTTTTTGATTACGTTTTCGCGTTTTTTTTCGCGAAAACCCGGATTTCGACTCGATGTGAAAAGGGTATTACCTAAAATTTCATAAAAGAAAATCCCAAAATAGTTTTTTTCCTAAAAAATCCTTCAAATTTGTATTTGTATACACATATTTTTAATGTAATTTTTGTAAACTGTCAAACTGTAGAGAAAAGTAAACTGACGTTCACGCGTTGCCAACTGAAAAATTTGCAAATTTTTCCTCAAACCGTCCCTGTGCTGCTTAGATATTTTGCCTCTGGGAGACAATAGTTGCCACCACTTTTCCCAATTTTACATTTAAAGAATTTTTATCTCGAAGAAGGAACTGAACTATTTTGTGATAAATATGTGATGTGACAGCCCTTTGGTATAGTTTGATGGATGTCCAATTCTGTTGCAGTGTCTAAGTAGTAATAATCTAGGAAGATGCCGAAAGGGCTTTGTTTGGGCCATAATAAAAAGCCGTGGTTCACGTCGAGTTTAAGCGTAGCCTAAAAAGGAAAAACTTCGAAACGAAACGTCAGTATTTTGGGGTGTTTTTTTTTTTTGAACTAGAGGTCGCCCAGTGGTAAAAATTCTACCATTATTTTGACTTGGCTTATACACAGCACATTGCAAAATAAATTACAGGAAGCATTGCATATCTGCTCTATCTTCCCAACAGCGAATATATTGTGTTTAAGGCAGTGAAAGCCTTCGCCTATTTATATAAAGGGTTTTCCAATAAGAGGTGTTATTGTGAATGACCCGCTATTTCGGTGGCTGTCACTTTTGCAGCTTTTATTCTTTGACATTTGACAAGTAGAAACTACGCCATTATTAAAAATGGAACGATACACGCTTCAACCGCAGGTGTTGCGACACAAAAGTGAATAAATTTCGTTAAACACCAAAGTGTGGGAAGTTTTTTTATTTTTTGTAACACTTAACCCGTTTTTTATAATGTCTAATATCCGTTTGACGTTTAAGTTCAATAATCATTTGATTACCAAAAATGCATTATGACTGCGTCAAGTATTCTGTTTTCTTTATTCCCGGCTCAGATTTATCAGCACCCTATCATACAGTTGAGATTACCCCTCACACTTTGATCTGGGTGTGGCTTTCTTAAAAAAAAAAATAACTTCCTTCTTCACGTCAGACTGCGATCACCCAGTCAGACCTTACCGCATCATCTTCCACAGCACTTCCTCTAAATATAATCACAACGCCTCCTGTACTTCCTCAAAATGTATTAACTGGAAAATGTGGTTTAGTTGTGCCACATATAACGAGTGCCTGTCAATTGCTCCGATTTTTTGTGCCCACCGAATCTTGTTGGCTGGGAAATAGTTGAAAATCAAGAGTGAACGTGGAGTTTCTGTGCCAATTATTATTTTGTTGATGCAGCTCAAGGGGCTACCGGCTAGGTTAGCAACACTTTATGCTAAACGCTTCCGTTTCCTTATGTGTCGGTTTAACTGATTGAGCTGTGGGACATTTTTGTTTGCAACGGCAGTAGTAGTGTAACTCTTGCCTGCCTTTTTGGATCATTTTCTACACAGAAAATCACTTTCCCCTACATTTGGGACACGACAACTAAATTAAACAAAAAACTCAACCCTCAGCTGAAAAATAATTCCCACATACCAAAAGCCCTCACGCACCGCCAGCCCAGCCACCATAACTGCCCGATCCGTGACGGATGTTTTCGCCAAGTCACTGTCATTGCGCGCCAAATGAAAACGAAAACAATGAATGGAAAAAATAATTACTCAAGTGGATTGCCCAAAGGGGGGGTCACTTGTGGGTGGCGGAGGCTTCATCGCTTCGGTCCAAGTGTCTGCCCTAGGAGCCGTCCAATCGACGCACACATTTTAACCCAGTTCGCGTGTCGAAACGAAAGTCTACCTGCAAGAGTTGACACACGTAGAAGTGTTGTAAAATTTCTCCACATACCGCGCACCGATTCCGATGCTATTTTAATTAATTAATATTTTCATTATTGTTTATTGTTGTGTCGCGGGGTTGAGATTTCTTGTTGGATGTCAATTAAAATGCTGCGTGAGCCAGGGGGTGGGGGGGGGGGGGGGAACTGGTTGACTTCGCTTGCATGCGGCATACGGGCACACCGCAACCGCAGACAAACATCAAATGCGTGATTGAAATTACAAATTAATCCGAGAGTAATTATGCTCACAAATTTCAATGAGTCTATGTTTGTCGAGATGCATGGCAACAAATGTTTCGAAATTGCGAACATCGAACATGGGGCTTACAGTTGGGAAAGTGTGAATGAAAGTGTTTTGGGGAACATTGTCTTGTGTTGTCTTTATAGTTGACTCCGTAATTAGCGAGTGAGTTTGGTTGGTGGTTGTAGATGGTTGAGGCTACCGGCAAAGTGAGGCTGACATTTTCACTGGAACTGTTTGAGTAATTGTTAAATGATCGAAAACCTAGGGGGGTCCTCTTGAGCGTCTAAAATATGGACTTTGAAATTGATAAACTTGATGATGAAGTATAAAGGAGTTTAGTGGGGAAAAGAACCAGCGAACCAATCGCCGCCACGACTCTGGTGTTATAGGCTTGCTCTTTTGACGAGAGTGCTTTAAACATCGAATTCCTAACTTCAGCTTAGAAATTGTTGTTTTCGGCATTCACATTAAATTAAAAAAAAAAAAAAAAAAAAAACACCCACTGGATCGGCTTTAGATCAGCAAGCAATTGTCAAACTGCCCAGGTGCTGTCAATGTCAAACGACCCCATTCCTTTCGTTCACAACAGAACCAGTTCAATTAAATTTCTGAATTAGTCTCTTTAACTGTCATACAACTTGTTACATTTTCTTGACCAAAACTTTCAAGCGCTCTGCAACTGTTTCCACTCAAATTTCAAGCGCATTTTAAGTAAATTTTCAGCGAAATTCATATCTCCTATTAGCATGTGTTGACTTCCACGACCTGACAGTTTTCAATATTTTGGTGCAGCATATTCCATTTAAAAAAAAAAAATGCCGTAAAATTAAAATCATGCGATCATTTTGGGCATACATTTTAAAAACTTATTCCCTCGTAAAAATTATTAGGATCAATGAAATAAAACTTGACAGATGAAGATGAACTCTTCCTTATTATGTGTCTGTAAAAATTGCATTTGCAAATTAATGTGCAATTCGGTTTGGCCATCACCAGATCACTACGGGTTTACTATAATATCGAGGGCGTATACGTAACCTTTATGCACCTCATACTATAAGCCGTTTTTAAGAGAAATATATTTGTATTCGTACAAAATTTCGAACTCGAGATGTATTTCAATTTTGACACTAAACAGCTGACCGGATATCGTTTAAACTTCGGATTTTAAATTTGGGGGCTTACAGTTCGGGGCCGTTTTTTTTTGGTGCACGGAAACCTCAATATTAATGGTACTTCCAATATAACATTTTTATACCAGTTTGATTTCCTCGAAGCGGGCTCTAACGATTTCAATCAAAATTGATATTTAAGCTTAAGTAAGTGAGCTTAGCATAATTTCATACCCAGTTTTTCGCTAAAAAATTGAATAACGGTCATTTTGAAATATGAACATATCTCGAAAACGGTCTATACGATTATAACAAAAATGCATTTCTAAGGTAATATGGTCATTTATAACTGAACAACAAACTCAGTTTTTCTCTTACCGTACAATGGGTTTTTGAAAAAAGTTTTTTTCCAAAAATTTAGTTTTCTTTAGTTTATTTTAAAATGGCAATAACGATTTTGACCAAAATGCACACTTAGAGTAAAATTGATCAAAACTATAGCGTTGCTACTTAGTTTTGAATTCGAATCACTGAAAACGATAATTTTATAAACTGCTCATATCTCGAAAACCCCATTTTCGATTGGCATAAAACTTTAAAAACCTAGTAATGCTCACATCTCGCACAATATCTTGTACTCTTGCACTCTATTTCTAGCTAAATAGTTCAGCAATAGTATTTTTCGAACTACTTTTGTCTGCACAATTTTACAAAAACTGCTCTTACGATTTTGATCAAAGTACATATTTAGGATAATCAAATAATTATAGTTAACATCCCATGCTCAGTTTCTCTAAAAAAATTCGAAAAAAAATCAGCTAAAATGCAATAACAACTGCGAAAAACTTATTTTTAGCAAATATTTCCCACTTCTTCTTTTTCAACCAAATTGAATATGCAACTTTTAATAATTCCAACCACCTGGAGTTAACACAATCAGAAAATCCGACTTCATTTGCACTCCAAACAAGTCCATCGGCATATTCAGTTTATAACTACCAAAGGAAATTAAAAAAAAGTCTGATTTTGAAAATAATACATCCATGTAAAAATGTAAGTCTAAGGTGAACCCTACTTCCAATTCCAATCATAGACACCTTAAACCAGCAGATCAGGAAATACAAATTCCTACTACGTGTGTCCTTGTACTAAAAAATCATGTAAAATGTTGTACATTTCGCTTACAAAAAGCGACAATTGCCTGTTACTGAGAGCTTCAACTTATAAAAACTCAACAATAACCCAAAAGTTTATTTAATTCTTATATTTTATGAACCGTTTCTTTTATTTAGCATCGCTTCTCCGATTTTTACCTACCTACCTAATAAAACAAGAAAACATTCAACCAAATTTCTGATGACCGAGAAAGTTTATTTCGACCCAGTCGTGCACTTTATTTTCTTTTTTTTCGGTGGTGGATTGATGGCTGTAAAGCTCAAATTATTTTTGCTCTATGGAATTTTAACCATTAAATAAAGTATTTGCATGCCAGCAGTCCACTTTTAGAGTTCCCTCTGTCGTCGTAACAGAATCAAGGCATGTCAAGTGTGCCTCTTTTTTTCGAAAGTAGATATCTATGTATAGTATACAGCTAACACGAGCGAGCTTTAAATGGAGGAAATCATTATAGGTCCAGTGATATGGAAAATTGTGTCCACCTCCCACAAGCAATATAGTTAACACAGTCATATCGTGGCGAGTCCTTCTTCAACTTAATATAAGGGGAAATATATCCTTGAATATGCTATATTCTAAAACAAAATGCATCTCAGTTCGAGCTAGTAAATTTGTCTCTTTGAAATGATAAATGCGCGATACTAATATCCATTTCTTCAGGTTACATTCTCAGAATTCACAATAGTGAAATGTATTCTATAAAACCATCCATTGTGATCAACAAACAATATTTATTAGTTCGACCTGCTTATGAACCTCAAACCCTCTACAACTCTTCCACATACAACAAGCGGCTGTCACTTTGCCCTCTCAAAACGGTCTAGAAAGTACAAATACCATTTGCAATCAACTTTCCGCTAAACAACTATATTGTTCTTATTGGATTACGGTGCTTCAGTGTTCAGTGTATTGCGTATTTCCTAAGAAACGCTTACGGTTATCAGCCTTGCTCTCCATGGCACTCCTTTGCATTGCATGGCGCATCTTCGAAGCGAATTGCGCCACCACCACCGAGTTGGAAAAACTTCCTCTTGTTAATCAAAAATCACTGTTACACTTTTCTTTTGGCCAATAATTCAATTTTCGCTTCGTGCTGTGTGAAGGTTATGCTCTTTGCGTTTTGCTGCAAGCGTGCGTCTCCAGTTGACCAATACTTCTGGGTAAGCGATTTCCATTCTTTGCTCTTGTAACTGTAACCGATATAATTGTATTTTTTTTTTGTGTTCTTCTCTGTTCTTTTCCATTTTCCCATACGTCTGCATGTATGATGAAAGCGCAAACAAATTATAAAAATCACTATCAGTGTGCGTTTCCGCAACAATGGCTTGACCCCTTATATTGCAACCGCTGCGCTGCCGCTGCTGCGCGAGTGAGTTCGACTTTTAACGGTGCCAAAGGGAGCAACTCATTGCAAACTGTGTACGATACGGTGAATATTTAATTGAAAAATAAATAAAAGGCATAAACGTCGACCAGTAGGAAGTGAAATTGATAGCCGTTCTGGTTTGAGTGCAATTAACTTGTTTACTCACACGAAGAACACCAGTAGCGTGCGATTGACGTGCAATACGTATGCCGTCCTCCCTTTATCTGGGTATCGATTCCGTAATCTCACGCATCTGCGGAAGTTTGGCGTGTCGCACGGGAATCGCTAAAGTTATATGAAATGTGTCACAACGCCGAGATGTGTTCATAAATTACCAGTGATGTAACACAATGCGAATTCAGTTTTGGCACGCAAGAGAGGAGGTCAATTCGAGTCAGAAAAGAGGTCGTCAGATGCGATGAGGTTCACATGGACTGATGTTGGGTTGAGTTTGGCAAAATATGATGTGAACAGACTTTTGATCTGTGACTTTCGGATCACCGGTTGCTGTTGCACGGAAGTTGTTCCGTCTTTTCCAGCGAGTGCAACGAATTTCGTCTGATTGGACTTTGTTGCGATATTTTTGTGTGTGAACGGCAAATCGAATTGATGATTCAGCCTCAAATTACGGACAAATTAACAAAGTAATGGATTTCAATGGTGGTACGTAGCTGCCTTGGTGAGGCTAGTGAAAGTGGTCATTAGATGCAATGAAACGATTACTCAGAAGTATTCCAGATATACATATATAAATACATCCGCAGAGAAAAGAGTATTATGTCAGTGGACATGTTGATGGTGTGGGCATACAGAATTTGAACTGGAGCGGATCTATTACTTTTTTTCTAGCAATTTCTAGATCGAAGACAAGAGGGTTTTTTGATCTTTTGCTGACGTAACGTCAACGTACACTCGAACTGGGTTGTCCTACCAATCATTCTAAGTATTTTTATTTTCTGAAATTCTGACACATGTGGCGTAATAGATCTTTAAGGTCGACGTGCGTTTCACCATCAAGCCGGACTAAAAACAAGAATTCTTTCAGAATATAAAGAATTTTTGTACAAAAAAATTAAAATCAAATGTGATGTAATTGAAGACAGTGACGGTAACGTGCCAAGTAAGTAGTACCTAAAGAAGGCCTTCGCAATACTTAGATGCATGTTCAGAATACACCAAAAGGAGGAAACTATTGGAAACTACGGGCAAAATTTCGACTGAAAGTATTTCCACAGCTCTGAGTATAAAATATAAGAAGGATCACGAAAAGACAAAAGCGGACATCACAAAAGCAGTTTTTAATGCAAGCCCAATACTGTTTTATATAAAATATGTCACTCGAAACAGTTTATAGGACATACTGATGTGCCACAAAATGAAAAAAATACTGTTATTATTGTTAAATACTTGCTAAAAATATTTAAAATTGGTTCGTTAATCTTATGCATCCACTGTTGTACAAAAAAATATACTTTGGATCGACCAGTGAAAAATTTAATAGCCGCAGACCATTTTTTTTTAAAGATTCGCTTATTATTATTATAACTTTATTATTACATAAATGAATTATATAAACAAAAACAAGATTTAGGCTATTAAAATTCTTAAAATTTTAAATGTTTTTACAATTTTTCTTAAATTCCTTTTTCAACAAAAAAACTTACTTCAGCCTAAGATTTAGAAACACCCTGTGAAGCGATTTTCTTAAAAATCACTATTTTTATAGGCTTGGAAATTTCCTTTAAGAAAAAAAAAAAAATATATATATATATATATATAGCGATATCTTCATGCGTCAAAAGTTATGATTTTTGCAACCAAAAAAGTAATTTTGGATCACAGTGGCGCCGTTCAGTAGATGGTTTATTGGATTACTGAGCGTGGTGTTCGAGGTTCAATACCTCAATTTTAGGTCCTAAAAGAATCTATATTAAATACCTACTCAAGTGCTTTCCACTCTCTCTATCGAGTTGAACAGTCCTAAGAACGATTCTTTTCTCAATTTAGCCGTTCAATCAATATGCTAGACAAATGTAAGCCAAAGATAAACAGCTCAAACAACGAATGGTTGTTAGGAGCTCGATCTGTGGTCTAATATAAATCACTGTCTTTTAAAAAACTAAACCAACTATGGATATGGTCAAAGCCGAAATCAACACCACAGATCTCGACTATAATGTAGTACCGAACATAATTCTCGTATTAACATATTTAATGACAGCATTAAATTCGAAGCGGAACACAATCATTCAAGAGGTTTAATTGAAATCGGCCTATATGTGCGGTTTCAATAGAGCTCATCTTTTGAATGGAAGAAAGCTACCCACCTGGCAGTAAGAACCCTATCTACCCGCCTTGTTAAAAGTTTCTTTTCTCCATCGGAAGGCTGAAAACAAATTTCCTCCATAAATAACTCCACGATATTCTATTTTTGAATTGCCCATCTTTATCTAAACATCTTAATTAATATACAAAATTGTACCGCACTGCGGTCGAAATTGTTCTCAAGTGTATTACCCGTGCGATGGCGGCTATCTTTCCGAAACATCTGTATTTTTCAAATCCAAGTCCGATATAAAAAGCCAGTAGTACTCGCCGTATATCAAGTGAGATGCTCCACTTTTCGCTTGCCCCTTTCTCTTGATTTAATTTGCTGCCTGCGCGCTCGCATCAATTTTGTCTAAAGAAGATTTTCTTTTCTTCTTTTTTTTTAATTGTTATTGTAACCGAAAGTACAACATAAACAAAAAAAAAAATTCAAAATGTTCATGCTGATAATGACTCTGACATAGAAAACGTTGATCTTATTAAGCGTGAGCTTACTGTTTGTTTATTTGTTGTTAGAGAGTGAACACCGTGAGTGTGTGTGAGTTTGCCAAAGAAGAGCAGTGAACTATGGCGCACTTGAAGACGAGAGTCTCCACAACAATAGCCCACAGATAGATTCAACTACCCCTCGCTTGGATGGAAGGAAATTCAGATTTTTCTTTTCGTCTGACGCGTTTGGGTCATGGCCATTATGGCATGACATGCAAAGTGGACTTTTGTATATGGTGACCGACATGTCTGTATACAAATAGCCGTGCGAGGAAAGTATCTTGCACTTTTTTATTTTATTTTATTTTATTCTAATTTCATAATTTAATTAAGATGAAGCGAGTGAAACCTTGAGTCTTAGTCTTGCGTTATAAAGCGACTACGTGTACTCGTTGTATATGATGGAATGTTGACGCAGTGGAAATTTCAGATGGAAGGTAGATGGTCATAAAAATGATGGCCTTCTGGGATCGTGAGGGTAAAGGAATTTCTAAAAATAATTGCTATGGATTCGATCCGAGATATGAGTTTGCTTTATCGTCGAAGCGGGTTTAGTGAACGATCGCGGATAACAGTTTGATGGTTGTCTTATAAAGTACGTGGTAAAATTTTACATGGAAATGGTAATTGGGAACATCGCTTCTGTGTAGATAAATATTTGAGAAGAAGGTAGTTAGAGATAAGGGCTATTTTGAGGAATTCGACAAGTATGGAACATGCGCTTCAGAAACTTGTTTCCAAAAGTTGGGTACAAACGGCCGGCGTCTGTGAATTACGCAGCACTAGAGAGACCAGTTCTAGAGTAAGGTGTTTAAAAAACGACGCACCTTTTTAAAGTTGAGAAAGGAATCAATTAACTGATTTCCATGAATGAAAGTTTTAATGACATCCGCTTGTACCTAAGGATTGGACTTATTGACATGTAGAGTCGAGTAATATTAACATTCTCCTGAAACTAAAAGGCGCTCTTATCGCATCATCCCTTCCCACACTTCCATTCTCACTTATTTCATTCAATTGGTTGCTATCCCCTGGGATATATTTAAGGTTCTATACGAACCGTGCCGAGTTTTAAGCTAGCTAAGGAAAAAGTTAAAAAAAAAAACAGTCTTCTTTAAATAGATCTCTTGGTGGAAAGGTGGAGCTATAACGCTTTAACAGCTCTGCGAGATGGTTGCTGGTAAATACCAGAGTGGCCCATGTCTACTACCAGCAGTCGTCATCTATGCGCAAGACCAAACTAGGAGATCCATGCACTACAATGGCAAAAGGCACGTTACCTGAAACACATATGACTAGATTTTTGAAGCTCGACTTTAAACAGTAGGGCTTAAAAGCAATACAACGCAGACAAAAACCCTAAGCCCCCAAACCGGAGAATTGGAAAAGCTAAAGCTGAGTATTGCCAGAGTTCAGAAAAATGTATAGGTTAAGGAGACCTTAGTAAGTGGATTGTCTTTTTACCAACCCCATACCTCTTTTTTAAGATCTACGTAAGCTTTTTTTTTTTTTGGGTGACAAGTCCATGTTAAATCGGTTCTAAAAAAGACGGTGACTCTGTTCATTCTGTAATTATGTGTCTAAACAGTTTTTCATAAATTTACTCCGCAATACATTCGGGGATCATAGCACTCCCATTGACATTCATCGTTTGACGACTCCATCTTTCAAGACTTGACAGGTAAAAATTCGGTGAAAACCGATTTCATTTCATACATTTTGATGTGAAGGGCACTTAATGCTTAAAAATTTGATAACAATCGCACAGGTCCACAAACTTAATTCATTTTTTTCTACCTTTATTCAAACTTATTTGACGAAAATAAGAAAATCTAATACCTTTCTTCAGTGGACATCGACAATGAAACACAAATGATGGCTGAATGCACAATGCACATCCCCGTTTTTGAACGAAAATTTTTAGCCGAATTTGTAACAGCAGAATTTCCGACATATTTTTGGTTGGCTGGTCAACTGTCGACCCAAAGTCTTTTATACCCTATTCACACCGAGCTCGAAAACTTCATCGAAAATATAAGTTTTCCGATACATAATCAGTTTTGAAAACGAGTCATGTTAAGTCGTTTTCAACGAATTCACCACGAAAACGACTTCCAATCGTTGGGTTGTCCAAACAAACACACCTCTTGTATTATTCAGCAAATTTAGCAGAACAGCTGCCCGAACAAATGTCACAACTCACAACTTAAAATCATTTTCCATGCTTAAATGATGCTAATAATATTTTTAAATTTTCTGAACTCATTTTATTTGTTAATTGGTGCGAATGAAATTTGTAAACAAAATAGTTTACAGAGAAGTTTCACTATTAGTGTCTCACAACTGATTGAAATGTCATATGAAAATTAGTTGGTGTTCGGTATGAATGCATCTTCGAGTTTTCGATGAAAACACGGTTTTCGGTGGAGTATTAGGGTAGTCAATTTAAAAAAAGAAACCGAAACTTAAATCGTTAGCCGGTGACCAACTGATATTCCTATTTCTAACAAACTTCGTGCTTGAACTTGAAAGTGAAGTGATTTTTTTTTGTCAATAAATTAAATAAAAATTTAACATTCGTCGGAACCCAAATTCAACGTAAAAATATTTAAAAACTGTGTCAAACAGTAATATGTTCTAAAAAAAAACGCGGTACTCAAAGAGTGAAAAACTCAGTGGTGTCTTTTACATTTCCAGGGGAAAATGGAAGCGACTTAAATGAAAATTAATCGCATTATTTGGATGCTTCAATAGTCATGGCGGTAATCGTCTGACCGACATGTTTTCCAATTTTTAACGGCCAAAAAAACCTATTTTCTTAAATTTGTGGCAGTCGCTCTAAAACTCTCTACATTTCCACTGAGTTTCTGAGTTGGGAGATCATTCGTTCGTTCGTTCATAATCACGTGAAAATGTGCTGATTATGGTCGAAACTATAAATGCTCGCTTACCCAGACGAATCGGTTTTCCAAAGAGATTTGCACCTTTTTTTACGATCCAAAGTTTTTTTTTTTTTTGTAAATAGGTCTTTCGAAAATAAGGTATTGAATTTTTTAGTAAGATGGTACCTAAAGAAAGCTTGCACTGGCTTCCTCCAAATATTGATCGATCTCTGGGGTTTTGAATTCCGCTCTCTTGTTTTCCTGTTTACTTTGAAATTAGTGATCTCATTGTGAGTCTTTTTCTTTAAAACCACGCTTAAGTACTCCGGTCAAAAGTTTGGTTCTCAGATTTGCGCTAGATGTCGGCATATTTTAGGTAAAGGGACTCGATAAGGTGGTCTGTTGCGGATATTTCTCAAATCTCTAGCCACAAAGCTACATTCGTTGGGAAGTAGAAAGTTTAAGCGCGATCTCACGATACCTTTCCTTGCTCGTATTCTACGTCTACACATTTCTATTCCGAAATATTGCGTTTTGTTGAGCTGGACATACTGGACGATACCGTTTTTTTTTATCGTGCGACTTACTTTGTGCTACGAGTGTTAGATAAATCGCCATCCACAGATTAAGGTTGAAGTAAAATTCAAAAGCAACGTGCAGCGCCCGCCTTATACCATTTTTACCCAACCAGTGTTCACCAGCTCTCTCATAGGTCCCTGTAATTTATTGGACAATTGATTTCAAATCCCACAATCTAACCGAAAGAATAACCATTTCACCTGCTCCCCCTCTGGATACGTTTTAATATCAAATTTGCAAGTGTCAACACAACTACAGTGCCCCGCAGGTGAATTGTAAACAAAACGAAACTCAAATTGCTGTGCGGTTTATCTAAATGCGAGGATCTTTCGCCTTCCGTTTGGCTGGGTAATCTAAATCTGCTTTCCCGCATTTTGAGATGATTAATGTCAACCAGAGGTGTTCGCATTACAAGTTGGCTTCCAGGCAAAACCCGAGATTACCAAGAAACAAAAACCAAAACATAAAAAGTATCTCTAAGCTGGGATGTTCAAAGATTAAAAAAAAAAAAAAAGAAACATCAACTACACCTAAGATTTGTTTAGAGCTTATCGTATGCCATGTGACCGTCTCCCCGTTAGTGGCGTAAAGAAAATCATCAGACAAGATACAACTGCAACACAATTGGTGCAATTGTGCCAAGTATGCTAATGAACGTGTCGGTGTCGGTGGTTTGGCACATGAGACACTTCACGGCACGATGAGAACAAAAGTGAAACTCATTCAGAGAGGCTCATTCCTCTCGAGCATCTGTACGAGTCTTTTTATGTTTTTGTAGTTGCTTTGCCCATTTGATTTGAAGATTAACGAGGAGACGTGAATTAGACAGTGATATGTTTTATTATGCCATTGTTACAAGGGTTTTACTTTTTTCATTCTCCTTCTTTCTTTAAAAAGGGGGAGCCACATGCAATGCGCAGCATAATTGAAATTAAATGAAAACGAGAGTAGGAATCCTGCTCCAAGTGGACAAAGTGGACAAATTGGAGCGAAATTTGGGTCAGTTGAGGGTGAATCATAACTCCTTCGGTGGGTGTTTAAAACTGTAAATATCTTTCGCAACTTTAGGTAGGTACACAGACAAAACTTACCTTCTTTCGACGCAGGAGGTGTGGTGCTCCACCTGGCGGCTGTAATGGCACGGCTGGTTCGGGAGTCACTGTTTGCACTGGCCGTGGTGGTTTCAGTGTGAGTTTCTTCAGGCTTGCTATTCGCTTATCACACATCAATGACACATCGTCGATTCTTTGTAACACCTGCAAAAATTCAAAACAAAGGGAAAATTTAATGTCGGAAATAAAATGCGCAGTGATCAGTGAAGCAAAATATACGCAGTGTGGGTGGACGTCCGCAACAATAACAAACGGGTGTCGAATGACCTTTTATGGCATCGAAGTCGTTTTTTTTCATGTAGGTAAATGCGAAAATGTACCTAGTCATCGTGCGAAGATGAGAATATTGTTTTTTTTTTTGAAAGAACATAAAAATATCGTGCCAAACTTAAATATATCCATGCATCATCTCAATAAGTCCACGACTTCATGAATTATAAATCAAGGCGCAGGGAAATAATAAGTAAGAATGGGTTAAAATTAACTAACACTCTGTTGAAAAGATGCGAGCATTCTTTGTTAAAAACTACCGATATAAAAAGGTTTAATGTACTGTAAAAAAAAATAAGAAGAGTTTTCTTATGACCACACACCAGATGTGAAACTTCTCTCGCTAAATCTGGATTTTAAATTGTATTGTGCTGTAGTTGAATTGTATTAAGGAATTTAAAATAAAGGCCAAATCTTTATAATATTACAATCTTAATACAGCGCAGTAGATGGTAGGTATAGCTGGTGCATAAGTGCCGGAATGAGCTTGCAAGTCTGGGTGAACGTGTCACGTTTTATGAGAGAGAAATTCTCTCCCATTTTCTCTGCGAATGTCCGGCAATAGCAAGAGCCTGATTGCGCACGCTGAACCAACCTTGTTTCGACGAACTTAGCGACATCTCGGGTAAAGGAATTTTAGACATAATCCGTTTCCTCAACTCCACAGGTTGGATATAGGCACCGAATGCATCACGACCTTAACAATCATAACAAACTAGGTCACACGAGTCGTGGTAACAAAAAGGCACATCACATGATACTTGGGTTCAAAGCTGAACCGCCACTTCTACCTACCTACCTGCGCAGTAGATAAGTGTATTCTTTCGTTTAAAAAGTTTTCATAACGCCAATCTAACGTTTTCTGTTTTTAGAGCTTTTGTTTGCATTTCGATTTAATTTAATCAACTGATTCAGTAGTCAAGTGTCTGTGTAAGACCCAGCTTTATAAGTTCACTCACCAGGTACAGCGTAAGATATTCACTTTGAATTAGTTTGAAAGAATTGGATTGAAATTGTTATATCTCGGCAGCAGCGCCACCTATCGGGTTCAAGACTATTCCATCTTTCCGGTTAAGCGGTTTAGAAAATCGACAATAGCGCCACCTATCGGGTCCAAAACTATTCTACCTTTCAAGTTGCAACCAACCATTCACACCCACAAAATTTCATTGGAATCAGTTGTGTAGTTTCGGAGATTGACAAGAGCGCCAAGTTTTCAAGTTGCAAGTAACCATATAGACTCACAAAATTTCATTGAAATCGGTTGAGTTGTTTTTGGTTTAGAAGATCAACAACAGCGCCACCTATCGGGTCTGAAACTATCCTACCACAAAATTTCAATGAAATCGGTAGAGTGGTTTAGGAGTCGATAGCGACTGCTTAATGATGGCGACAGGCCAATTTCTGCCCTCATGTCGGAATTTCCATCTCATTCGAGTCGATTTTACTCCCAAGTCGCGACAACAGATTTTTCCAATCAAAAATGTCCGCGTTGCACTCGCACCAAATAGTCAAAAACACTGTTTTTAGCACTCTCCCTTCATTTATCCCACGGAGCGTGGTAATTTTTCCATTTTCACCGTACTAAAAATCCCCCCACGATACTTTTTTGCCTCAAAATTCAGTTTTTAAAAGTAAAATTTGTAATACAGGGAAAGAAAATCGCGGTTGATTAACCTTTAGTATAAAATTCACAGTTTGTAACATTATGACGATATTTTTTTGGTACTAGAAAATTTTGATAAGAGACGATTTATATGAGCAGTTTTTTATGCACATTCGGCGTGTTGATAATCATGGTGAAATGAAGGAGTTTTCAAGAAATTTCAGCAAAAAATTTATAGTTTCAATGTTTTTTGTTCGATTCCTCAAAACCCCACGATTTGGTGCTTTTTCCCTTTATCCCGCGAAACGCTTTTCGGACATCGAATATCCGACAAAACGTGATCGTCCCACGACATAACAACACTGTCAAAGTGGGGGAGTGCATGAGTGCCTCTTGAACACCAAGCAACTCTGCAGACAGCTTTTAGGCTTCATGTTTGATCTGAAATGTGCTAAATATTTGAATTGCTATGTTTGCTTTAACAAACTTTCGTTAGCTACAGCTTTCAGAGAGGCTTCATCAAAAACTAATACAAAAAAGAGTTTTCAAAAACTGGAAAAATGTGTTACAAAACTTCTGTCTTTGTTGAAGATTTCGAACTCTGCCTTTGAAGCCTGTCAAGAGAGGATTACTTTGCGGTTGAGATTACTATTACCCGGGTTATACTAGTCAATGGACGAAAGTGTCTAGAATAACACCAGTTTCATAGTTCCTCTTCCCACCATCGCATTTATCAGAAAGTCTTTCCCAAGTGGTTTTCCCAAAATTGAACCATTAAGACCGTCAACATCTTCATACTTCCGATTATGGCACAAGGCAAACATAAATTTTACTTCCCATATATCGCGTGCGTGATATATTATCCAATCGCGTCGCCTCGGGCGCATGCAAAACACAATATCCTTCTGACAATGACAGTTTTCACTTTCCATCGTCAAACCAGAATCCGTGAACATCTAGGAAGCGATTTCCCCACACTACAACAATATTGTTTTCGTAATGTTTTTGTTTGCGTTCGCACCTCCGTCGCGACCGCAGTGCAAATGTTAAATTTATTTTCCAAACTGTCAATCGAACTTGTTCTCCCCTACTATAATCGGCCATCGGAGCCATCTGCTTGAACCAACCCCAGTCCCAAGCAGGGGTCATCGCTATGATGCCCAGACAAAGTCGCTGCGCAGTGCCGGCTCATCCTACACAAGATGGAAATCTTCAAAAAACAATTCAGACGCTGAACACGGTGACGGTCGTGTACTCACGACGACGTGCTCCTCTCTTGTTGTCGACAACAACATGGTCGCAGGTTTTTCCTGAACGCTAAAGTAGCATCAGCAGATTTTCTGCACTTTGACTTTGGCAGTGATAATCGTTCATTGGTCATTGGCATCAACCACACCGACGACGACGACGAAAGGAAGATGCTCCATGTGCCATGCTGTGCTTTGGATTAGCTCGTAGACTCCGATGAGAATGGCTGTTGGTTTTGTGGTTTTTTGGTTTCCTGTCGGCAAGTTTTCGCCGAAAAAAAAGAAGATATACCTAGTGAAAGTCACCGCTGGATGGCACTATGTGAAAAGTGAATTTAAACGTTTGCTCACCCTCGCAACGCAAAAGGCAAGGTGCCCGATTGATGGTGGTTTATACCCAGGACGTGTATTTGCATACATTGTTTGGGAAGTGCATCAGCGTCTTTCGGTGTGATGAAACCGAATCGTAGGTCGTGTAGCACTGCTGTGTGGGACGGGTAATCTGATCTCTGATAGTGATAATGCTGCATTCAGTAGCATGCGGTTTTGATTAAGTACGTTATTTAAATTTGGTATCAGATTTGGGTGTACAGACGGTCGTAGGCGGTTGGGCATAGAAAGTGAAACTGAAGAGATGCAGTTTCGTAACAAGTAAACGTCACATTGTGTGGTCTGAAAGCACTGTTTTGGTGGCTTTAACTTTTCACCAACGATGATCAATGATGGATCCATGGTTTTCAATTAAAATATAAGTAAGATACTTTTCAAGAGTTGAAAGCATTCAAACGCAATTTCTTCTATTTGCAATCAGTGTTGCCAGGCGCTTTAAGTGAAATTCCCCATCACAGACCTTTAAATTCCCCTTTTTCCCCATTCTTCGTGGTGGTATTCCCCATGGATTCCCCACAATCTAAATATTGAGTAAACTGACTGCTTCTAACAAATTTTTCACCGAAGTTTCAATATAAAAACTGAAATCTAGTAAGAATGAACTTGTGCATATTGAATATGGCTTGTTCACATGACGGCGAACAACGTCACAATGCATGGAATGCACTCACCCACAACAAATATCCCACAAGGGAAATTACTGTAAATAGAAAACGTCAAATGAATTATTGTATATATAAACTTTTACTTATTTTTATAATGTTAAAAGGAGCAGTGGTTTTATTCTATTGCGGTCTAGATCTTATACAGTTTTTGCCAATAAATCTCAGTCATAGGTATATGATTATAATGAAACGCGCTACTTGCGTACGAAGCGTTGAGTCATTTTCCGAGCCATTCCACACAAGAGGCAGTTTTTTGTAGTTACAAAAAAATCATTGGGTCCATTCACTTGGCTAATATTTTAACCATTTATAGGGTATTTCGCAACAACGTCAGTGTCAAATAAGAAGGAAAAAACAAGTGACAGCTGAAAAACTAATAGGAGAACAAAACAGATTTTATATGGCTGTAGCATAATTATGTTAAAAATGTACTAAAAAGATTATAACAAAGTGGAAAAATAAAATAAAAGCATTGTAGAATCGAAAAATTATGTTTATCAAACGTATTGGTAACAGATGAGAAGTTTAAATAAAATGAACCATTTCTCTTTGGCTCAGAGCATTGAGCGAAAGCTAAGATACTTGAGCCAAATTACCCAATTAGGTACCTCAGCACAACCCTGGTTCCATTTAAAAGGCAATGGGGACGTTCAAGCTTCTAGTTTAGTAATTCTGACAGCAGCCGTCTGACTACATGTATCTCGGTTTTGATTGGCTGAAATCAATCATATAAGCAGCTGTTTCAGTTGACATTTTTGGAGGGGTAGCCGACGACGAGTCAAGAAATTGTGATTGAGTACTAAACTGACAGTTCGCATAATGTGCTTGAAGTAGAAAAAGTGATGTTCCCGACCAATCTAGTTTTTGCGTTCAGTTTAAGTCTTATCCAGACCAATCTAGTCCACTGAAGATAAGTAGATTATTGAATGTGCCCAATATTGGAGTGAAGAATTGAAATTTTTTTTTTTTTTTTCCCCACATTTCGTTCTGGATGAGAGAAGATTCCCCTTTTCCCCTTTCGTATATTTTTTTCTTGAAATTCCCCACAAAAAGGGGAATCCCCCACGACCTGGCAACACTGTTTGCAATACGTTATTGACTTTGGGACCTAGAAATAAGTCTTCCCTCCGAAATAATTCGATTAAGGTTGTTGAATATGCAGACATTGGAAAAGCGAAGAGAAAAATCAAATGCTTTATTTTTGTTTTGCGTCCTGATTGGGAACATCTACTCAACCTATATTCTTAGTTCTACAAACATCAATACTAGACCGAGGGCAACAAGGAATCCAATATAAAGGGTTATTCCATAAGAGGTGTTACTGTGAAAGGATATGGTCCTGTATGCGTGCTCGTGGTGACCATTTGGCTGATGTTGTTTTTTATTATTAACGACATACCTTCCTCTTTATTATGAAATAAACCTCCGATCTTTTATCTCAAAAACTGGCATTTTTCTTTGAATACCAAAACAACAGCTCTTATTGGAAAACCCTTTATTGATATCAAAGGACGTCGCGATGTAACTATGGCAGCAATGGCCCCATCAATAACTTGACAAACGATTTTAAAAGTTCAATCATGTGATTGATTTCAACCTAACAAAATTAAATTTAAAACAAATATTGAATGAGATGTAAGATATCTTAAAACAACTAATTTTTTGAAACAATTGTTAACAATTGATTAACTGTGGCTTAAATGTTTATTAGTTAAATAAATAAATAAATCGAAAGGCAGCAACACTTTTTCAAGTGTAAAAGCACCGCATATCTATCGGAGTTCCACAAGGGTCGGTACTGGGACCTATGCTGTACCGAAATTGGAATGTTTAGCCATTGGAAATAGAGACTTTATACTCTCTATATACAATGGTTTAGCCCGCCAAATGTGGATCAAAATCATAGGCTTTGTCGATGATACTGTAACTGCTGTGACCATTACATCCAAGGGTGAGTGTTTCTTAGAAATAAAGCGATCGATGAAAGAATTTAGAGTATAGAAGGACAAAAACGAACCTCCGATTGGGGCGTAAACTTAAAAAAAAAAAACAGCAAACCAGCTTTGAATACCCGACCATTTCATAACAAACAAACCAACAAAAAATTCCACACCCATCTGTTCGTTATCTCAACACCTACTGCACTTTCATCTGGAATTTCTCAGATGCACCCTCACACCAGAATGAAAGTGTTTTGTTCCATGCCAACCGCATTTCGTGGATTAATCACCTACTCAGGCAATGAGATACTTTTCACATTCCCAGCATTCCCTTCCACTTTCAATGCGCTCATCTACCTAACTCGTCGCACGGGCAACTGAAGAACGATGATGCACAATCAAAAGCCATTTCCTCCAGATACGGTTACCGCTAAGTGAAAATTGTTTACACCATATTGCATCTATATAGACACAACTCATTTTCCTAGATTTATGTCATCGTTATTATGTTTTATAGACATGCTTGTTGCTTGTGTATTGTTCAAGGCAACAAATATTTTATCAGAGCGATAGTGTCGCTGCTGGAAAATCTCCAGATTTATACGCTCAAGATAATAATAGAAAAGAAGAAGAAAAAAAAAAAAAAAACAGGTCGCGCCTAGAGAAAAATGGAACAAACCTTGCTTGGCGCGACCATTTTTTACGGTTTCTTATGTTTTTTTTTGTCATTTTTCTAATTTTTGTTAAAACAAACCACTTTCTCTGCTACATGGGCATTGTTATTTTTCTTGCTGTCTATAAACGTGGTCTTGAGAAATTCTAGGTCGGAATCGAGAATTCGGCCAATGACAACTGACAAGAGATTAATTTATTTTCTTCTTCCAAAAAAAAAATTCGTAAAGAAATTTCAAATAATATTTATTCGTTTAGAGAATTAGTTTGTGTAAATTTAAATATGAATGGGATCCAATTCTGTGAATAAGATTAAACACGTAAAAGACGGAATGTGTCAGATGTAAGTTGAACGATATTGACAGAATGGTTTGGAAGTGTATTAAGATTTATTGTTCTGTTCGCAACAGCGGGGACGTTTTAGTTTATTAATTCTGACAGCTGTCTGACTTGTCAGTTTTGATTGCCTTATGTCGTTTTCCATTGGGGCAGAAAAATACTTTTTTCAGAGTCAGAGCAATTTTGCGAATCTCGATTACTGAGCAAGGTTTACACTAACATCAAGACATTTTTTATTTGTCAAACTTTTAAGTGTGTTATTATTTACTTTTAAGTTTTTAGACGTCAAGTCTGTGAAAAATAGAGAAAAATTCACATTTCGCCGCTGCAATGGATATCAACATAAATTTAATGGATTTTTATAAATACAAATTACAATTTAAGAACAGCTGACTTTTAAAGCACACTCCAACATAAATGCAAAGAAAGAGAAATCTCGTTCTATGTTCCATTGGGCACGAAAAATCTAAGATCTGAGAGCAAAATCTGAAAATCCCAATGGAAAACGACATTAGATCGGTCACATGAACAGCTCTTTCAGTTGACGTTCATGGAGGGGTAGACGATGAATCTAGTCAAGAAATTCACGACTGAGTACTAAGTTGACAGTTCGCATATGTAGCTGACGCAGAAAAAGTGACTTTATAGCTTATTCACACCGAACCGAAAACTCGTCGATACATTCACACCGAACACCAACTAGTTTTTCGTTTGACGTTTCAATCAGCTGTGAAACACTGAAACACTAGTCACAAAGCTCCGATGTAAATTATTTTGGTTACAAATTTCGATCGTATTAATTAACAATTAAAATGAATTCAGACCAATTAAAAATAATATTAGCCCATATGTGGAAAATGATTTAAAGCTATGAATTGACATTTGTACGGTCCTCGGTCAGCTCTTCTGCTGAATTTGCTGAATATTGCAAGAGGTCTATTCGTTTCAACAACATCTCTAACCACACAGTTTTCTGGTAAATTCTTAGGCCTCAGTTGGAACAATATGAAAATGAGTTTTTTTACGTTTAGACGGTCATAGAACAAAAAACTGTCAGAAAAATGTTTCATTACGAAAACAATTGCAACAAACCAACCACCACTGATTGGAATCCATAAGAAATAAAATTCCTGACAGATGGAACAGTAAAGAAATGAAATATTTCAGTGGAATGATTCGGTTTTCTTTTGCGGAATTGACTGAGAAGTTGATCGGAAAAAGTTCTTTGTACGGAAAAATTAATAAATTATTTTTCTAGAAAATTTAAAGATCATTTGCTTATTTTTTTTCATAAACTAACTTTATAATTCATAAGCAACATTTTAAGACCAAGATTGAGTGAGTTCAATCATTACGTTTAAGTTGTAAAAAAAAAAAAGAATTTTTAGGTACGGTTTTGTTTTATGTATGGCTATAACTAGGGCTTTACCTGTCACCGTCACAGAGTTTGCCGCTTTGCGCGAAAGTGAAAACACTTATGTATGCATTATCCACAAACATTGTACAAAGAGCAAATTTAATTTCACATCCTCACATCCTCGAAATTATAGCCAGGTTAACCAGTCATTTGTTCATCAACAAACGATAACGACACAACAATAGAAGGTTAGAGGACTGTCGTGATGGAAATTGCATATGACTGGCGGAGTAGGAGTTGCATGGCCAATCTTGAGCTTGAAAAGTGTTTATATTTGTCCGTATGAGAAGCGGTGCAAAGTTCAATTACATGAACTTGATCTCGGCGCGTGAATAACAATTGCAACGAAAATAAGTCTCTACCTCAACTACAACAAACTACACACAAGTCTTAGATAACACGTCCGGCCACCAGTTCACTCTACTTTAATTGATTACAATCGGAACTTTTGAATCTGAATAAATTGAAGAGAAGTGCTAATTGACAGGCATGGGTATGCATACAACCGCCTCGTGGCTTTATAAGATTTTTTCGCATTATCATGTTTTAGCTGAATTGATTACCGCTTCAGATGAAGTGGGTATTCGAATTCGGATTCCTTGAGTGAATGACATAACGATGAACATTTTTATTTGTATTTCTTAAGTAATGTCACAAAGGCGAGGTGAGTGACATCGGTCTACTCGAATGGTTACCTCCAAATAGCAATGTGCTATGGATGGTGTCAAAACCTCCCAACGTCTCCATGCAAGGAAATTAGATTGTCTCGTTTTTAAGTGCAAAAAGCTTATTACAACTGATCCGCTGTATCATCGTTTCTATGTCCAGCTAGTGCAAGTGTTTGGCGAAAGTGAATAGTGGACACTAGTCAAGTCAGCCAGTTGCAGTCCTTCCTGGTAAAAGACAGTAGCAGATTTCTTGAAAAGATGGTGGATTCCTTACGAGAAACCCACTCGTCCACGTTTGAACCTTATCTTGATGGATGTTAGGATGTTCAAGAACAATAGGTAGGTAATGGCGTTTTTCATTGAAGATCCGAGAGAAGGGCCACGAAATTCAGAACTGCTCTTTACAATGAAATTCGTTGGAGCACTTTTGCTAAAGTATGTGATATTTGTTTTTTTACTAATACCTTTTTTGCTGTTTTCTAAAATAATGGATCAATCTTGCGCAGAACCAAAGTAACTGGTACGAGCTTAGTATTTTGCTCGTTCCAGACAACCATGCAAGATGCAATCAAAGAAAAGTAAGTAGCCCGGGAGGACGTAGCCTATTTTCTGTCTTTCTAAGAGTTTTACTACTGCAATATTGTATCGTGGTCCAAAAATCACACATGGAACCGATTGAACGCGATTACCCATTCATCATTGGTCGCTTCATTGTCATGCAGCAATTAATCTTCGCCGCTATTACGCTCCGTTTTGTTACACTTGGCGGTGCGCAATAAATCTCACTTAACCCCAGTACAGTGTCTCTAAATCCAATTAAATTGAAACAAATGCAACAATATAACAAATGACATCCACATACGGTCGATCGATCGATCGGTGTTTCATCATTTGCTCTGGCATCCATCTCGCACAGTTATATAACCTCTAAGATCGGCCGCTATTATCGCATGAAGTCGACTATATAATCAACAATTGCTCCCCAAGAGAACCAGATACAGTTCATCGTATCCACAACATTGACAATGACAACAACAATCGCGCATGCAAGTTTCTAACTAACCAACTACCTAGCTTCAAGGTGCTCCACTGCTCATCTCTTGCCGCGCACAGAAGTGCAGACTTCAACTTGAAATGCGACTGGTTCTACGTACACTGAAAAAAAAAGTCGGCGTCGTATTGATGAATGGCGTTCATCAACATGATATTCATTGATATGACGTAATTTTCATAAATATGATGAACAAATTCATGAAAACTTTTTGACAATTGATGAACAGTTTTTCAATATGATGAAAATGTATTCATCAATTTTTTCAACAGGATTCTGAAGAGAATTTAGCGTATGTTTTTATGAACTACGTTCATTATTTCATCAAAACATTTCATCAATATGACGAAAACACTTATTTTGATGAATTTAGTCATTTGTTCATTCAGTTGATGATTTATTCGTCTTATTGATGAATGGAATCATCATATTCAAGTGCGATTGCCAAGTTTTGAATTTTTATCATATTGATAACCACGTTCATCGTTTTGATGACGGCTTTTATTATATTGATAACAGAGTTCGTCAAAAAACAGACATTAATTTTTATTAAGGAGAACGTTGATGTAAACCTTCATAATGTAGATGAACTAATTCGTTATATTGATGAAAAAAATTAAATTCACCGTTATATTCATCATATTGTTGAATGGAATCCTCATATTGATGAACTTTTTTTATCGGTTTCTTCAATGTGATGCACAGATTGTTAATATGATGTATGCTGTAGGTGTACACACGCGATGTTGGTACAGCATCTATACTCACACACGCATGATGAATCTCTTAATGTATATACGCGTAGATAATTATATGTCATTGCTCATCAAGCGTAAAGTATCTACACAGGGTGGCATAGAAGAAAATTGTGAATGGTTTTACGATGAACGATGAATATCTTAAAAGATCCGATATATGTGATTTAGAAATTTCATCACATAATTATTTGTTTATCTTTTAATTAATGTTCCCCCAAAAGTATCCATTTGCATTTTAAACAATGTATTGACAATTGCTTGCCGATGAACAAACTTTTTCATTTTTGCTTTTACTACGGGCAACTGGTTTTGCTAAATAAACTGCAGTATATACAATTTAAAACAATTAATGAAGTGTGAAAAATTCAATATAAGTGTAGGTAAGAATGGTAGAAATATAAAAAAGCTATAGTCTAACTTCGATTATTCACATTATATAAAATGTTATAAATTTTGCATAAATAGCTTGATACATTAATATATTTTAAGTATTAATTATGTTATCAGTATAATGAAACTTATATAATTAGAACCTATATCTTCGATGGAGCGCCTCATTTACCCTAAAAAGAATGCAATTTACCTAGCCTTAATTAAAGGTATGCAATTAATGTATAACTTTATTTCAGTTGCATAGATATATCTGGGAGGTGTTGACCAACCGATTTCGTTTCAATGATATTGATATGTAAACGAACGTTTTTCGACATAAACTGTTTGCTCTAAATATTCATAGCGACGTTTTAAAAGCTAAATCATGAGTAAGACTATCTAATTTTCTAAGGGTTTATTTTTCCGATATCTTGATATAGCTTTTTCATTTGTAAAAAGTAAAACGTAAATATCGAAAAATGTTGTTGTACGTGTTTTAGAATACATACTTCTAAAAGGTAGGTTAAGCTACGTTTCCACGGAACACAAATCCCAAGATTAAGTACAAGAGGTTTAGAATTAATCCCGAAGTGTTTAAATGGCTCTGTCCACTTGAGAGAAAATGACATTTCACGAGAGAGAGAGAGAGAGAGAGGCATTTTTCCATTTTTTGATGTCTTTTTCTTTCATTTTTTTTTTTACACTTTTGACATATCGAGCTGTGAAAAGTGTGTTTGTTTTATTTCTAATCTCTCTTTTTATGAGATTACTTTCGTATGATAAATTCCGAGATTTATGCGGGATTTACGGAAATTTTTCTAAATCTCGCAGTTATTCTCCGGTGGAAAATTAGCAGTAGGGTCGATTTTTGACGTTAAATAAATATGTCATTAAAATAAAACTACAATTATCATGAATTTTCTAAAACGATTTTCCTTTGGTAAAAAAAAAGAGCTAACTATATAATTATAACGTTGTGATTTCATTACACACATAAATGTAAATAAATATGTATTTACTTCCTAAAAATATTTTCAAAATCAATGTAATATTGTTATTTAACCAAACTTTTCTCGTACATTGTTCTCTCACGCCTCAACATTATAAAATTCAACAGAATGGATCAATAAAATTATAACTAAATAACAAAAAACGCAAAAACACAAATGTATGCACATGCACCCTGCGAGCTGTGACTCTATGCATATGGCAGGCAAATGGCCGTTCTCTGATTCTCATTGGGATCCATTATGAAAAAAAAAAAAAAAATTGTCCCAGGAGTGATAAAAGTAGGGGAGACTGGGTACGGTTGAAACAATTTCGCTTATACCGTCCATACCATTGCCGTTTATAAGCTAAGCGGTGATCAAGTTATGTGAAATGAAGGAGCATGTTTCTATGTATAAATGGAAAGTGTTTTTTGAGTATTCGGTGTGATAGTTTGCGTAGTACATCATATTAAAACAAAAATGAAAATTTGTTTCAACCGTACCCATACCAGGGTCGGTTGAAACAGTTGTTGGGGTCAGTTGAAACATGAACATAATCTTCCATTGTTACATATTTAATTAACTATTATTTTAAATAATAGTTTTGTTTGACAATATTCATCATGTCATTGTTTTATATAGAATTTAAAAAAAGATAAACAGTATTTCTAAACAACAAAAAATTAAAGAAAAAAAAAAATCAAAAAAAAAATCTTAATTCATTAAATTAATTGAAACTAAACAAAAGGAACATTACTTTTATTTCGATAATACAATCGATAAAATTCAGTTGTCGGAATATTCCGAATCACAATTGTGGCAAACATAACTATTGCAACCTTCTGTGCACTCTTTGTGAGCCCACATTTTACAATTGACACATTTGTATCCAACTTTCACTAGATCTTCTCCCTGAATACGTTGACAAGCAGACAAGGCAATAAAATTCCTCTTCTTCTGAATAAAATAAAAATAATAGAGCACTGGAATGCTGCATTATTATTATTACTATTTTTTTTTTTTTTTTTTTTAATTTCGTAACTTTAATTTTCTTTTTTACCACTTTCAAACAATTCTTAGCTTGCTTAGCTGGTTTGTTACAGTCTTGCTTCATGATCCTTTTTTATTTGTTCTTTCTCTGGTGTATCGGTGTATATTGTAGACTTTTTGGTTCTTCTAATTTCGTTAAAATAATATATAAGAATAAAAAAATAATTAAACATATTGTTTCAACCGTCCCCTGAAAAATTGTTTCAACCGTCCCCAACCCCCCCTTTAAGTAAAAAAAATCTATAAAGTAACGAAAACAACACTGACACGTTTAAACTAGTCATCATGATGTACTCTACACTCCTTACTGCATACAAAAAAAGTACGCACAGCAATCTCGCATGGATAGAAACCCTAATAAAATGAAAAATAACCGAACAAAAATACTTACTTTTGATAGTCTAAATAGAACATAAGCTCTCACTTACAACTGAACCGCCGAACGAACGATGCATTACTGCTATTCGTCTACGGACTTGTTTTTGCTTCATTCACCCCTATTACTCATAGACGCTGCGCGTATGGCTCACGAGATATTCGTGTTGTTTCAACCGTCCTGTGTTTCAACCGTACCCAGTCTCCCCTAACTCAGAAATAAAATTTATTTTTGTAAATCTTCAATATTTCTTGAGCGCGTGAGTTTTTGCCACTACACTTTATTGACTTTCGTGGTAAAACTGATTTTCGTTTGAATATTTTCCTTTCGGATGCGAAGAAATTCAATAGGTAAATTCACATAATATTACCATTACCATTTTCATGACATTATGCTCGTTTAAGTATTTTAGCATCCCCATGAAAGTGGGAAGGCTATATCTTTACGATTTATATTGGTGTCAGTATTTTTATTTTATGTTTTTATTTGTGTGAATAATCTTACAACTACATGAAAACAAATTTGACAGCACAGAAAGTGTGCATCATATTGATGAACAAATTTGTCAATATGATAAATAGTTACATTCATCACATTATGAAATTAAAGGGGAATTGGGGTTCATCATATTGATGAATTTTTCATAATATTGATGAACAAAGTTGATGAATGATGAACAACGTCATATTGACGAAATCGGTTTCATCATACTAGTGAAAAAGTTCACTGGACTAAAATTGTTGATTTTTTCATCACATTGATGAACTTTTTCACTACTATGGTGTACCTTTTTTTTTCAGTGTAGATGTATACCAACTTTGAGGTCTGAACTTGTATTTCTGGTTCTAATCGCTCGCTCGTCGTGAGTTTCCGACAAAAATCCAGATTGTACCGATATTGACACAGTGAGAGCAAGTCATACTGCGGCATGGAAGGAACATGGAACCCACATTCGTAGAGAACCTCGTTAGCTGATGGATTTGCGAAAGAGTGGCCTGCAGTGTATATGGCCGGGAAATAATGAACTGTGCAATTTCGGTGGTGGTGAATGTTGCTCCACTGGATTGTTGGTTGGCGTTTGTCTAGCTAGGGGTACCGTTGCATAATTGATGTATAAGAATGTGTACTACGGAGGCTGCGGCAGAACTCGGTGACTGGGTCAAGAGAACTAGTTTCGATGGATCTCAAAAAGAAGTTTGGAGTGCGCGCCTACTATCATGCAACCAACTGAGAGATTTATGAGCAATTAACATGAATCCGTGGATGATGATGGAGCTAGTATGCGAGCTGGCAGATCTTCATAGATCGTGTGTCGAAGAAGGCTTCAGTTGGTGATGTTTTTAACGGGCGGTAATTGGCTTTATCGGGGAAAGATTGGGTTCAAATGGGAAGTGCGTTTGAACTATGAAAATGGGATGAGACTCTTGGTGCTTACCAGCATCTGGCTAATTGAAAAGTCCTCCCCAACGTTGAGAGATGGGGGTCTTGTTGGCGAAGTTAATTATCAAATGGGTTTTAATTGCTTTGTTTGCATATGTGTAGGAGCAGGGAACCCCATTCCAATGTTTTCCGACAGAAAAGTTGTTCAATTGAAATTAAACACAGAATTTGTATTTTATTGAAAAATATATTACATCAGAAGCCCCATCAATGGTGACTGTGCTGTCTTCACTTCTAAGCATGGCAATCTGGGTTTCGGTGTTGTGTATAGCGGGTGACTGATCTCTTGGTTCGAGTATCAATGTGTTGCAAGCTTGGTGTTAAAGAACACACATACAAGTGCAGCTTTTCGGTCTTTTTAACAGTTTTTTTTTTAGATTTCCGGTGATCTTTGATTATATTTATTCGGAACACAGAAGGGTGACTTCAAAAAACAAGTTGCTTTAGAATCTTTTGCTCGCTAGGGCTTTGCTCATTGCATTTCCTCTCGGGAACGTTCGACAAACATCCGCTAACGTCATAGGGAAAGCACAGAACACACATATACCCATGAAAAAATGCGAAAAAATACGAAAAAATGGTTGAGCCCTTTGATGAATGAACCACTTCCTACTACCACTACCACTACCTACCACTTTCCACTAGGAAACTCTACGAAGGAATCACCTTTAATCGCTCCAGTGAAATTATGTCGCAAAATATGTCAAGTCACTCACCAAATTTGTCAGCAGAGAGCCCTAACCCGAATAAAAAAACAAGAACCGTTCAACACAATATTGTAAAGGGTGCAAAATCATTTTTAGTGAAACAGCAGTCCACGGGGGTCAATCATCATTCAACAAAAAACACAATCTTCGACTAAAACTCACGACTTCACCAGCCCTTGCCATATATCTTCACACTCTTTCACTTAAAGTCTTGGACTGAGCAAGTTGTGTAAACAAAAGAACTTTCGTTGATAACCAAAACATTTATACAGCGCGTGTACTCCATTTCGAATTGTTTGATTTCACTAAACTGCGTTTCAAATTTAAAAACCATTTGCCAATTTAGATAATACTAGGCAGCAGCATATTTCCTAAGAACAATTTTATCACATTTCATATGGCACTTGGCACACACAACAATGAGTCATTGGATACATACGCGAGACACGACTATTTTTTTTGTTTTTTTGATTTGTTTTATATTTCACTCGGAAACTACGTTCCGCTCCTTTGAAAGAAATCTCCAAGCCCCAGAGATCTTATCACACGGAAAACACAAACAAAAGAAAAGAACGAGTAAAACAAAAATAAGAAATCCCAACTCAAGCCGAATTCCTGAACACATGAACTCACCTCAAGTTCGAGGTTGGTGGAATTTTGAAAACAATAAAACAATGCAACTGGGCAGGACCACCGCCGAATGCACTTATTAGAGGCAGTAACTGCCATTGTGCGGTGCATGGACTGGACCCAACAACTGAACTGGACTGGCGAGCCACTTGAATCACAATCTACTCCAGATTTGCATTTATGTTAAATTAATCATTCGCTCGTTAGAATGAAAGGGTCTACCAACGACACACCATCAAAACACAACAGAAACAGCTGTCGCAGCAATCAGTGAACACAATTACTATCATCATCAGTGTCGGGCACAATCAGCATCCAGAGCCGGGGGAAAAGGGGGGAATTTTCATTGTTCCACAGAATTCCCCAGTCCCAGTTGCCATTGTGATAAGAGCTCAGCGCTGTGGCTGTGGGTATGGGTATTTATGACACTTAACCAGACACTGACTGGTGATTGGCATTGACGACGTTATTACTCATGAATCATGATGTCGCAGAGGTGGAGAAATAAACGGTTAACCAGCTTTATAGGGGAACAAGAACTATATAAATTTATGTAATATATGTACTCACTTGAGTGACTAGGGCTTTGGTCTCGGGTGTTGTACTCTCGAGGAAGACATTCTTAAATTCTCTAGGACTAGACAGTTTGAATTCCGATGCTGAGGCAATGAACGCCTGAATCTCTTGCAGACTCTGTTCGGCAATATCCGCTGACACTGAACACTTTTCGATGCGTTGTGTGGCGAGGAGCTCCACACCGTTGGCACACCATTTATTAGCCTGTAAAAGAAGAATCAATTAATATAAGTGTTTTTGGTAGGTATAATTAAAGGTTCATTTTTTATTTAGACCTGATGATTTTAAAGAGACAAAGTCCTACGGAACAGAGTACAGGTAACGAGTTTGCCAGGAAATGCAGAGAACCGGAAAAATCTTCGTTTGGGGCTTTGAAAAGCGAAGCAAATTGCTAAGTTCGATTTTTAGAGGCGTGCCAATTACAAGCCCAAAGAGCGTTGCATCCAAACGACCGTTTAAATCAGACCTATCTACCTTGTTGTTTGGGTAGTGTTTTTCAAAGGTGAGTCTACTGTTTGCTGGTCCAATAGAACTCAACAATTGGTCATTTATACATATTACGTATTACATTATATTACGCGAAGCCATATCTTTTTCTATTGTTAGACAAGTAATGGAATCCACCAGGGGCGAACGCAGGTAGGGGTTTTGGGGGTTGCATTTTTTCCTGCGTTCGCCCCCTAGAATCCACTCAAGCAATGAGGTATAGAGCGGAGAGTTTCTCTAAACAAACGTAGGAAACATAAATATTTAAAGAGGAAAATAGATCTTTCGAAATGGTGTGGGCAGAGCTCACGGACTTTGATTTCACCGTCCCAATTTCCATGGGGGATCTAAAAAGAAACAGTAGCTTTCGGGACATGCAGACAAGTCAAAACTACAAAACATCACATTTTTTAAAAACGATGTACATTGTACATACTTCGCAGCCGGTCTGTACAGGGATCTAGAGAACCTTGAGTGTTTGTTTTGATTGAATGTCTAGAGGAAGCGTGACATAGGACGGCACGTTCGAGAATCATTATAAAGGGTGTTGTTTTTTTAGAGGTAGAGCTTTAAGTTGGCAACACTATTTTAACTGGCGGCCATTTTGTCAGCTATCAAGTGATTTATTTTAAGTTTGGTTTGGCATTTCAACATGAATAGACTGACGCTTGAACATGTTTCATGGCTCTGTTCGAAATACGTATCGCGCACTACGTCCATTTTACGGTCAACATAATCATCCATCAGAGCCATTAATTCGATTAGCTATGGAACGTGCTCACCCCACGTTTACTCTAAATATCCTAGAAGAAGACTCGAATCAGTCTAGCCGCCATCGTGCACAGGAATTACTGACTTTTTCGTTCAACAATTGAAAAACCATGATGTTCAGCGTGCAGGAGCTGTGGTTTTAAAACGACGGCGCAACATGTCACACACAGCTCGTGTCACAATTGATTTATTGAAGGAAACATTTGGTAACCCCCTACTTTCACGTTGCCCTCCCGATCATTCGATTTAACGCTGCTTGACTATTTTCGGTGGGGATATATGAAGTTGCTACCCTACGCCGATAAGCCCGAAACGATTGAGGAGGAAAACATTCGCCGCGTTATTGCCGATATACGACCACAAACGTTGGAAAAAGTAATCGAAAATAGGACCTCCAGATTAGACTACTTCCGAGCAAGCCGTGGCGGCCATTTGCCAGAAATCATATTTAAATTATAATGCCAGTAGATGATCTTTCGAATAAAGTAAATTTCATGTCAATTTAAAAAAATCATCTTTGTTTTATTCCATTTCAATACCTCTAAGAAAAACTCCCTTTATTAATAACACGTGAACATCCGAATTTTCCGTACACTTTTTTAGTATTAATTTTCATTATGAAATGAGCAGAATAAGACTTATATCATTCGAAAGGTACTGTGCCATAGATGTGCAGGTGCACAGACAAAAAATCGTCGGTATATTTCGCCATTAAGTCTCGTTTCCTGATACTACTCATAGCGGTTTAAGTTCCACTTAAAGTCTTATGTGACAGTTTATGACATAGAAAAAGTAGCACATAAGGTATTTAAGTAGAACCTAAGTTACTATGAGAAGTATCAGCAAACAGGCCTAAGACTGGTAAAATTAAGTTACATAAGAATTCCCCATACAAAATGGTTATCAGTTAATTGAACCCATTTTGGTGACATTCAACTTGTCGCCGCCATATTGCCAAAGTAACGTATTCAACGAACGAATGCAATTTAAGTACCCCTAAAAGCATGCAATTGTGTACCGAATTTGAATTCAGGGGCATAATATCTGCGAGGTGTTGAAGACGGTTGGTTTTAAATTTCAATGACGTTAATATGGAAACGAACATTTTTCGACATACATTTTGTGAGGAATTGAGGTCATAGTCCTCTTTGAGCGAGAAAAGTTGAGCCTTGTGAACAAATATGTTGGAAAATGGTTGTATATGATTTTGTGAAGAAATATGCAATATAATCTCGCAGAGAACATCCAAGTGGATCCCGAGAGTAAATGGAGATGTGGTCGCTTCTATACGAAGCGAAGCGCATGCGCCCCGCATCATTGAAAGCAGTCCAGATGCAGTTAACGTTGCAATAAAGAGTCGAAACGACTAAAGACAGCTTCAGCATAAATGTAATGAGAGGTAAGACTATTGCCAGCTTTCGTCGAGTTTCAGCGGGGGTTAAATAAGCAGAGAGCCACAATTTACGAAGCCATCCATAGATTCGTCCAACGACAATCGGTCCTAGCGAGGTATCCGTCGGAACGTAAAATTGAACGCGATGGCGCACCACACTCGTAAACAAATTCCGCAACCAATTTCTATCGGAGGATATCGGAACCTATCTGTCAAAAATTTAACATAAAAATTCACTTCTTCGCACTTCAACGTAATTCGCCAATATGCGTTACAAAATGTCGGAAAAATTCTCCAAACAGTTGTTACGAAGAATACCTCGCAGCAAAAATCCTCCGAATCGTATAAAATCGGAGAATTTTCCGTTCCGACGGATGCCTCGCTAGTGCTAAATGTTTATATGATTGTAGCTAGAAAAGCTACGGTTAATAACGAACGCTAGACTACTGACAGTTTCCACTACTCTGATCTTATTATCATTTAGCCATATATCCGGTAAAAAAATCAAGGTTGAAATTTTTGTAACATATAGGGATACCTTGCGAATTTTTTGAATTTAGATGTAGTTCATTCTCTACGGACCATCTGCGAATTCGCTCTAAATCTTCAGTGACATGTCGTCGCTACAATGCAGAACTAGTTTAAGTCCAAAATTTCGAAATTTACGAGTTTTACATAAGAAATTAACTAAAATAAAAATGCTTCTTCAAAAATCTAGTGCCGTTAACATAGAGCTCAAATAAATAATGTACCTAATGTCTTTCACGCAAAGGTGTTTCATAAAATTGTTTAGGAGTAAATAAATTTTCAAATTTAAAAAACGCTCTACTGAATTTTTGTTTAAGGACTTAGTCTAGTTCTGCATTGTAGCGACGATGTGCTGTGAGTTCATCAAGATTTTGGAGCTACTTTGCAGCAGAAGTTGCGCATCATCAGCATATAAGTGAACTGATGTATGTTTACAAACATGTGGAAGGTCATTTATAAAAATGCAGAACAAGATCGGTCCTAATATTAATCCCTGTGGTACGCCCTGTGTCATCGCTTTTTAATAGAGAATGGTTCGCATTTGTGACGACCCTTTGCAACCTTTCAGAGAGAAAACTTTTTATCAGGTTAACTGCTCCGACACTGAGTCCGAACATTTTTTTAGTTTCGAAAGCAAAACTCTCTGATTCACCTTATCAAAGGCTTTTTAAAAATCGAATAAGCACAGCAGCGTTATGTTGTTTTTGCCGTAGTCTTGCCTTATTTCCTCAAGTAAGTTGACCATAGTTGAGGAACACCTGTTAGCTCTAAAACCAGACTGTCGAGGACTTAAGAAATTATGTTGCAAAATATATTTCGTTAACTGCTTTGATATTAACCTTTCAAAGACCTTAGCCAAGCAAGGTAGGATGCTAATTGGTCGGAAATCAGCAGGAGATGTAGGGTTTGATATTTTACGCAATTGGTAAGACTCTTTTAATTTTCCAGGAATCCGAAATAGTTTATAACTTTGGTGAGGTAGGTTATGATTACTGGTAAAATCAGTTTGACAATCCGTATATGCACACCGTCTTCTCCTATGGCGGCTATATTTACTCTCTACAACTTCATTTTCCGTGACCATCTCGAAATCGTCCAGTCTTCCATTAATAATTTGGTCTGCGGATTGATTGAAATCAAAGACACATGCACGAAAATCGCTCCGGAAACACATATTTTGCGTAGGTTGCTCCAGAGCTTTTTGTCAAGTAGGGAGATGTCGAGTTTTGAAGCATAGTAGATCTTTTTAGACGTGCACCTTATGGGAAAACTTTTCTATGTCATAAAATGTCACATAAGACTTTAAGTGGAGCTTAAATCACTATGAGTAGTATCAGCAAACGAGCCTATGAGTCCCCCAACATATGCCCTAAGTCGAATGATTCAATCTACATCTCAGCTTGTCCTCAGCACAACGTGTCACTTGAAACAATTAATTTGAACCAGTCACATTAAGATTAGGATCAGATCTCCGCACATAATTTTAGTAGCTTGATTGTTGGAAAGGACCAACATACCGCGCGGCCAACTCACCTTTTCAACTCTCTCCATGAGTTCTCGATTTTTGCTTAATATCTCGAGTCTCTTACACAGTCGCTCATTGATAATATCACAAACGCGGGCAAGTTCATCGCACTTTGGCTGTACAATCTCCCAGGGATACGCTCCACGTATACCAATCAACTGCTGTCCGGCAGAGATCACCTGCTCTGCTCGCTCAATATCAGTTTCACACATTTTCTGGAAGGTTTTCGTCTCCTTGATCAGTGTATCCACCCGGACGACGGTTTCACCGATTTCTGTCATGTCTGCTACGGTCTTCAGATGGCCATCAAAGTTGGTCTAAAAGAAAGCGCATTCCACTCAGCAAATATATAAAACAACAGGTCTGATCAGACTCACCTGCAATTCCCGAAAGTCCTGCTCGAATCGCCTCAACTCTAGACACTGCTTTAGGCGATTCTTGTGCGTCTTCCAGAATTCATCGAATCGCCGTTCGGTCTCCTCCAGTTGAACCAAAAGTCTGCGATAATCGCGACAATCATCAACAACATGTTGTGCAATATTTTGTTGATGACGCATCATCATATTCCCTGCACTGGGTCTGTTCGTTTGTTTGTTCGATTATATTCGATTTTGTATTGTTGGGGGGTTATGTTCGATTTTTTTTTGTTTTCGTTTATTTTATTTTTTACCGCGGTGTGAAAAAACCCGACGAAAGAATATTGTTTTTTGTCGAAACAGAAAGAGAAAGAGGAGAGACAACAATATGTTCACAATGAGCGATGAATGTGTGAGACTAGCAGATAAAATCGAAAAGCAGACCACAGGTGTCTACTTTTCTCATATATATTTATATTTTTTATGTGTTATTTTGTTCTGTGGTGATGAGTGAATAGTGGAATGTGTATCAAGTGTTCTTTGAGATTGATGTATTTATTTGAACCTGATTAGATGGATTTTGATGAGTAAACAATGTAAACAAATCACACTTATTTTCTGAACGAAGCCACATCGAATTTAACGTTGAAATTGAATAACAAAAATAAAGCGCTCGCTTGTGCCTCCCCCCATGAAGCGTGTGTGAATTTTGAAAATGCAATTGTATGGATTAGCAGTGCATGTGTGAAATATGAGCAAGTTTCGATATGATGAGTGGTGCAATGCGAAAACGATTTGTTGAATAAATTCGAATTTTGAAATCAAAACTTGCTCAGCAACGGTTTTTAATTTTGAAGTGAGTGTGTGTGTGATCAATTTTTGTGTTGGAAATTGTTTAAGCAATGTTTATACACATCATGCACAAAGCAACGTCAAGAACTTGAACGAGGAACTTTCTTTTCTCGTCAAATTCAAATTGGAAAATAAAATGGAAAAAAATATGAACCGCATGCAAAACCGCAAAAGGCTTACTAGAGATAGAGAGCATCTTTTAAACATCTAAACGAAATATTTATAACAACACGAACGAATACATGAATGTAAATGTTATTTTTACGATAGTTTTTCTTTCAACAAAGGGTATACACATTTCTTTAGAGAAATTTATTTTTAATTTACAAAACCAGTGCAGAGCTATATGTATAAGAAGTTGAAATGCAGGGATGACAAAAAGTTGTTGATTTGTAGGGGGGGATTTGAATTGTGCAGTTTTTTGGGGAAGGATGCACATAGGTGGGTGCAGCTAATCATGTCAGGCAACCATACACAACCCAGTTGGGAATAACCGCAAATGGACCCAGTTTGGGGAATCGCGAAAGAGATTGCCAAATAACGTTGTAATGACAAGGTTCGCCTTAACCGAAGGCAAAGGAAGTTGTCGCATAAAAAGTACTCTTTGTTTGCAGTGGAAAACAAAAGAAGACATAGAGAGCCTCAATTGAAGCAATCTATAAAAATAGCTCTTAGAATAGGCATATAAAATGGTCCTTGAGTTACATTGAAAGACAGACGTATAAGGAGCTAACTTAAGCCGTAAAACGGTAGTTTTTGGAAATAGTGTTGCCTGGATTTGGTTGAAATCTGTAGCCCGACTTCAAAGTTAGATGTACGTTGCATTTAAAGGTAGGACACATGTAAAATAACCAGAGTAGTGATGTTTTTACAAACCTTTCTGAATATATAGCTGCTTAGTGTCAAGTTATTGTAGCCTAGAACAGTAGGAGTTGGGAAAGAAACTGATGTACTATATTTTTCGTGTCCCATGCCTACAGTGGTTTCATTTTAAGACTACGAGGGAGACGCAGACGCATATGGACCGTTCTGTGAATATTTTCATTGATTTCTAAACGTTTTCCACACATTTTGACTACAGATTCAAATCCGCATCACAATCATTATACAAAGGACATGTTTAACAAACAGTTTGCAGCCACAAAATGTCAAACATTAAATCTGCTACTTATGAATGAGCACAGAACTATACATCAATCAGCAGAATTAAAGCTGGTAGCCATCATACCAAATTGAAACGAACAGGACTGGTTCTTTGAAACAGACAGTAATGGTATTTATATCTTTGCATCATAACTTCCCCATTTTAGTCAGGTTTACAGACAAAATGGAACTTTGAAGGAACGTACTTCGGCGCCTTGTGTAAAGCTGTTGTGAGGTGACATTTATTTTTGCTTTCGAGACATTTGAGATAGAGTTTAGTATCGAATCGTTTTATTAACAAGGCGTGGATCTATTCGGTATGCTTCCTAACGATAATGCATTTGAACACATTAGTCAAATTCAGTCGAACTTCGTTAATTTCAACCCAACTTTTGCGTAAAGGAACAAAGTTTGAACGGATTACCCTTAGGAAACAGATCTTTTGTGTATGCGAAATCTAGAGATACTAAACTGCCTTACCGGCGGTTTAAATCAACGATTTAACGTCTGAACCTGACCATTCAATTGCTAGTGCTCTTCTAGACTGTATTTTGTTTCACCATAACCCTAAATATATATCTTGTCTTCCATCACGGACACGAAATGATCGGAGTATATCTACATACGGACAGGGGAAATGTGTCGCACCTCATCTAATTTAACGATCTTATTCTGAGCCTACATAGAGGCAGCATCATGGCTACATGGAAAAAACTGCAGCCCAGCTTATCCCTAGTCACAATATATCTATAAGGTTGAGTTCTGGTTCCCCTGTCTGCAACTGCAATGCATATTCGGTCAACAGTCCACTCAAAAAATGTGTAAATCCCGTGAAAGAGGCTGTATAAATCCAGAAGCCTCATTAAACTGCGTCCGGAATTAAATTCAATATCAACTTGTTATATAAAATTAATTTAACAAACTTGTTGTCATCCCTACAATCCAAAAAAATAGAAGATAGGCAAAGAAACCAAACCAATGCTTTGGAAAGCAAATTAGACTACAAAAAAAAATACTTTACCGCTCAATGGAGCTGACATTGCCGGTCCTTTCGGAAAATTCCTTAATTTCATCATTCGATTTGATGTTGTTCAGAAGACTTTCACCGTGTTTCGCTGCAGCTAGTATTTCCTCCTGAAAGATTCGAAAAAAAGTTCATTAATCAACTTCTGACAGTCACATTGGATTCGTTATACCTTCAAACGATCATAATCAGCGCCCTGATCATCCAATAATTTTTGTGTGGCATCCACAGAGTTTGGAAACTCTGTATCGTGAATAACTTGAATGAAAATGTCCAGCTCATTCGACACCTGATGCGTTAGACTGGAGAACTTTTCCAACGACTGAAAGTGAGTAAAGTGTTAAAATATCGAGTTTCAAGAGACAATGGGTAACTAACTATTCTCTGCTGTATCCACTCATGATGCGAGTACACCAATGTTCCACCCATGTCCGTCGTCAGCTGGGATTTTTCCAGATACTCGTGCAGATCGGTGAGCGCTGAACATATGACTAGACGAAAGCGGTACTCATCTTTCGAAAACTTTGTACTGACCTGAAAAGATTATTTATTTAAAAATTGAGATAGAAAAATTAGAGAGAAAATGATTTACCTCGGATATTGCTTTTTGAAAAAGTCCTGCGGGTCGCAGAACATAGACTACGTGCACGATTCCCGGGAAATAGATGGATATCTTATGCAAGACAGCCTTGACCGATGTCCACTTGTCTTTTCGCCGGTCAATGATTAGTTGATATCCAAGATCGGCGTCTTGCATACTGAAAGGAGCAAGAAAATAGGGGCTGTAGGTGGTGAACGTTTAAAGGCGCATGAGGGGTGATATGGAGCAATACTTATGAATAGGACAACTACTACATTTTGAAACATGTACGTAACCAGCAAGTGGAAAGGCTTAGCTTATTAGAAAACCATTTTAGCGAATAATTCTGTGGATAAATTCTTGTTTAGCTACCTGATCCCAGTATTTGGCTTTTCTGTGTTTAACTATGACTGTAGTTTGCTTCAAATAGAAGAGTATTCAAAATATTTCGAGCACTGTAACGTTAATCATTGGATTTGCACTATCCTAAAAGGATCCGCTGCTGGGGTAAGGCGAACGCTTCCAATGGTAACGCAAATCGGGCGGCGGAATTGGCCAACAAACCAACAAATATCTGTCCACCAAAAAAAATATATGCCGTCAATGAAATGAACAGTGAAAAAGCAAAACTACAAACGGATCGTCAACGGCTCTCTGGTCTAGAGACCAACTAGTGCTGGGGTCGAATTACCAAATCTGTGGAGCGAGCAATACGTCACTGAATTTTGTGGATTTGACATGCAAAGCAATAACAAATCAGCCACGTAGTACTCGATCACGGATGCGGCAATTCAACGCCTCAGCAATTCTTTGGCACAAATTAGTGTAGACCTGAGCCATTCGTTCTTTGGCAATGTTCCAAAATACAACAAAACAAAAACACACCCTCCCTCGTTCCACTCATAGTTAACGAAACATTCCGAATCCTGATTTGAACGTAAGATCTGTGTGCAAAATGGATTTTTCTGTATTTATCGCGTGCGATAACTATTTGCGTATACAGCCAAGCGTAAAGTAAATTCAAATGATAAATTACTACCTTCCATGCAAAGCGTTTACATGAACTGGGAGGGTAGGTATCACATGAAAACACGACATCAGCATTTACTCTAAGAAAGGGTGGCAGGGAGCATTTAAAGTGAACACTCCCTGGGCGACAATTCAAGCTAATAACCAGAGCTATATAGACGAGATTTCAGGAGTTTCCGAATATCGATTTGTGGTTGAATTATTAACAAGAAATTATCGATTATATTTGCTGGCGTTATTATTAATAGATTAACACAATCGATTGCGTTCTTCACAGCAAATTATTTGGAAACAATAAAAGAACACGAGCAAATGGCTTGGTGAACACACCACGTCAAACTTTAGGTGGTTTCGTCAGACGTGAATTTCTAAAAATGAAGCCAAGGCAATTAACACTAAGCGACACTAGTTAATAATAGAATTAGATCACAACAACACCATTTAATGGACTAATCGTGTCGACCCACAACAGCCATCTCCATTGCGATACAGGCAGCTACGTTTCTTCCTGCAATCACGTTAAAATTTCCACGGTTTGTGGAAGGTACATCTGGTTCGAAAAACATCTCGTGACCGACCCATAGCCGGGACGATTTAGCAACGTTTAGATTTACAAAGATTCGTTGGTTATCACGATGGGCTTTTATGGCTTCTTAGAAAAACTGTATTCGCATCTCTCCGAGTCTACTCACTGATGAGGAAACGGAACAGACTCAGCAAGAATCTCAAATTACTGCTGTTTAAATAGCTACACAAGCACGCATTTAGTTTTACAAGAGAAAACTCGAAATATTGTCCATTTCGACTGTAGTTGATGTATCAAAAAACCAGTAACCGGCTAATCCGATCGTTATAAGGGACAATGAGTATATGGTGCGTTTAATCAAGTAATCAATCGATTAGGAGAAATATCCATTCATCTCTCTCAATGAATCATTTTAAAAACAGCACAGAAGCTCTTAACTATAAATATGGTGTGATCTGACCCGCATTGTCGTCTAATTTACCAAAGCGGATGTAAATATAAGAACCCAGCTGACTGACTACACACAATGAACCCCATTTTGAAAGACAGTAGAAAGTTTGATTTTACATTTCTATAAACCATTCTCGTGTTTCACTGGTCGCGTAGAAGCAACGCAAATCTCGGTGGTATGAAAGTTACAGGCAGTTACATTCAGCGTATCACGCACAGAACGTAATCCATGCATTTTCATTGGCATTTTGAAAATGTGGGCCAACGAATATTTAAGCAACTTTGTAATCCAAAGAAGTGATATCTGCAGCGTTTGCTCTGTAATCATACATTTGCTCTGCAAACGCTCCTGGAAATGTGTCCAAATACTTACGACGGCACAGAAGTTAAGTATAAAATTAGTTTTTGGTAATCGGCCTCCTCCAGCAAGTGGAAATTATTATTGTCTGGGAATATGATTAGAGGACATCCCTCACCGGAACGTCCACCTAAAAACAAAACACAACATTATTACCGTATTCATTTGGACACAATTCATTAGCTCACCTGTGATAATGGCATGTTGTGGGTGTAACAAATCCGCAACATCGCCGATATTTAAAGGACTCTCACCACCAGTTGTACTACCACTCATCGCAGCTGGATTGATTTGTTCCAAAAATGAACTTATGCTATCCGAAGGATGGTGGTTCAGTAGTTGATGTTGTTGCAAATGCAGTTGTGATTGTACTGAGCCGTTGCTTATTGTCGACGTCTGCAGCTGTGTTATTGATGTGTGTAATAGTCCATCTGACTGATGCAAAACCGTTTGTATCGATGCTGTGCTATTAACCGATGACTGTGACTGTAGAACATGCTGGCGAGATGCGCTCATCACCATAGCTTTGGATTCGGCGAGTGCGAATTCGACATCGTTATCTGTGAAGGGATGAGAGTGTCAAATCTGAGGAAATACACAATGAAAAGTCAATAATATATGTTTGGGAATTGAGGACGAAGAAGCCTTCTAATGGGACATAAGCACGCCACCTCAGCCAGAGCTACATACTCCTCCAGGAAACACACATAAAATTGTCAGCACCTCATGCCCTACTTAAGTTTATGTTCGTTTTATTACTCTTTCGCTCCCCTCATTACCGGATTTAGAAATACGTTTTTTTTTTTTTTATGAATTTGACCCAATTCGCCTCACGTTAGGGTGCTTCCGTCCCACATAGCACTTCTTTAGAGAGTATAGCCTCGCATCCAATTACAGCACCTAACCACAACAAATCTTTGTTCTCCCAGTGCATAACAAAGTGTAGAGGTAATCACCTCACAGAAGCCGGGATAAATTGAAATGAGGCACTTCTTTGGTGCACTACAACGGCACAGTGGTGTGTTTGTTGGATTATGGGCCTCGTTGTGTTTTGATTTTGTAAAAAAAAAGAGGCCTACCTCATTGACGACGAAGGTGTGAAAAGTTCTGCAACAAACAACAAGTTGCACAATGAGGCAAACTGTATATGTTCTCATGAATGGACGGCGAAGCGCGAAGGCCCCCTTGTCAAGAGCGTGCCGAGAGAGATTAGAAATTCTCTTTCTCGAGCCGCTTTATGTTGTGTTGGGTCTTATTTCGAAACTTAAAAAACTTATAACAATAATTAAGCGTTCTTAACGCATTCATCACGCGGCATCATATATACCGCCACCCAGTCTGACTGTCGGCCGGTGTGCGCCTTGTAGGCGAGGCACCGTACACAGAGGTGTGAAAGAGGCGCGCGAATGATTGTTGTTTTTATTGGTTTGTTGTCAGTTTTGTCTTCATTTTTTTTTCTGAGAAACCTGTAAAGATAACTAAATAATAAAAAGTTTTGTGGGTGCACAAGCAAAAGCAAATTATACGCATTGGAAAGTTGATGACGACCGGTCCAGCTGACAGCTGACAGTAATTGTCGACTGATTGAACATAATAAGAAGAAATGAGGGATTAATTATTTACACGATTCGATACAGACATTGTGAAGTGAAAAGCTATTTTCGTAATGGTGTAGGTATACTTGAAAGTGTTACAACTTCATAATAGAGATCTAAGTGATGTCATTGATTTATTTACAGATCGGTCATTTATTTTAAGAAGTTTTGGCTGTCAAAAGTGTTATGCTGTGCAACGCGCTCATCGGGGTGATTTTTTAAGAGGTTTAGAACTTAAAAAAAAAAAAAAAAAAACACAAAAAATTCGAAAAAATGAATGAAATATTTATTTGAATCGATAGTTTGAACCTTGCAATTTAATGTTTAAAGATAATTTCATGCAAATGTTGACCCCGGCTGCGTCTCAGGTAGTCCATCCGCTGAGTCCAATTTTGGCATACTCTTTCACACATATCGGCCGGTATCTCACGAATGAATGCATGGATGTTGGCTTCCAGTGCGTCAATCGAAGCGGGCTTGTCCCTATACACATTAGCCTTGACATACCCCCACAAAAAATAATCTAATGGTGTCAAATCGCACGATCTAGGCGGCCAATTGACCGGCCCGAAACGTGAAATTAACTGTTCACCAAACTCGCCTCGCAATTGCGCCATTGTTTCGCGTGCTGTGTGGCATGTGGCACCGTCTTGTTGAAACCACATATCATGCAAGTCAAGAACTTCCATTTCGGGCAAAAAAAAGTTTGTTATCATCGCTCGGTAGCGTTTACCATTGACAGTAACGCTGCGATTCGCATCATCTTTGAAGAAATATGGCCCAATAATGCCGCCGGCCCATAAACCGCACCAAACAGTGGCTTTTTCGGGATGCATTGGTAGCTGTTGCAATGCTTCTGGCTGATCTTCACTCCAAATGCGGCAATTTTGCTTATTTACGTACCCATTCAACCAAAAATGAGCCTCATCGCTGAACACAATTTTTCGATAAAAAAGCGGATCCTCGGCCAGCTTTCCAAGAGCCCATTCACCAAAAATTCGGCGTTGTGGTAGGTCGCCTAGCTTTAGTTCTTGCACAAGCTGTATCTTAAAAGGCTTTACGCACAAATCCTTCCGCAAAATTTTCCACGTAGTGCTGTAACAAAGGCCTAACTGCTGGGAACGGCGCCGAATCGACATTTCGCGGTCTTCTGTCACACTAGCTGATACGGCCGCAATATTTTCTTCACTACGCACAGTACGTAAACGTGTTGGTGGTTTAATGTCCAACAAAGTAAATTTGGTGCGAAATTTGGTCACAATCTTCCGAATAGACTGCTCAGAAGGTCGAGAATGCCGATCATAAAATGGAAGCAGCGCGCGATGAACATTTCGAACCGAGCACGAATTTTGATAGTAAAATTCAATAATTTGCAAGCGTTGTTCATTTGTAAGATGATCCATGGTTAAATTGCAAACCAAACTGAAGCTGTTTGACAGTGACACAAGGTACTAAACACACGTCAGCTGTCAAAACCAGTGTTGCCAAAACCAAACCAGCTAAAAAATCACCCGTTATTAATACGTGAATATCCGAATCCGAAGTTTCCGTACATTTTTATAATCGTTTATTATGAAACAAGTAGAATCAACCTTATACCTATCATTCGAAAGGTTTTTTTTTTCTTTGTCGGAGGTTGTTACTATCCGATGGAGCACTCAGACAGAACTAGTGGTCCATTGTACCTGCTGCCAAACAGACACCTTACTTTTCTGTACTTATTTTCCCCGACTTGAAGAAAGATGAGAAGAAGCTTCAGAGATGAAGAGCTTAGATGTTCGGCACTCACCACGTCAGCCCCAAAAATCCGAAGTGCTCCGCTGCATCGTCGTCCTCTCCACAAGCAGGGCAGAAAGTGGAGACGCTCAAGCCCAAAACATTTAAGTATTTTGCAAAAGCTTGGTGGTTCGAAAGCCCACAAGCAGTCTACAGTCGATTCTCCTGAGAGACAGAAGAAAAGCCGCCGACATTTTGCAGATGTCCGGACGCAGTCGTTTGGTCTGCCCACATCCAACACAGCCGGTATCAATGGATGACTTAACCACCGATGTAGGCAGACCCAACGCAGGTTCAGGTCCTAAGAATGCTTCTTCTGAGCCCAGCCTGGCAAGCTCATCAGCGATCTCATTTCCCTGGATACCAGTGTGACCTAAGACCCAAACAAGATACACTGTATTTAGCCTTCCGACCAGGTTCAGAGAAAGCTTGAGTTCGAGCACTAATTTAGACGAGGTATGAGGGTTATGCAGCGCTTTTAATGCAGCTTGGCTATAACTGCAAACGCACATGCCTCTAGCCCTACACGCCTTTTTTCACAATATAGTGCATAGCCATAAGGATAGTGAAAATCTCCGCTTGGAAGACAGACGCATGGTTTCCTAAGGGGTAGTGAAGTCTTATGTTCTCGCTTTCCGTAAAGACTCCAGAACCAGACCCCTGTGAATACACGATGGCTCTTGATGGCTTGATTCTTTCCCTGGCTCAGAGTCTGGCCTAAGCCATTCCGTTGCCTGTAGGATTTCTGGAGTCATTGCGTCAGACGGCATATCCATAAGACCGGGATCAAAGGATAATTCTCACACAAGTTCTTCAAAATTCCAATGCACGTGGTACCAAAAGCCACCTCTCTCTAACCAAGAGATGGTTTTCAGCGCACACCTCATGATATCAAGCCCGGTGTGCTGGGGAAGGCCTCTGTGCAGCCGAGACAAACCGTTTTTTGAAGATTGTCAAAAGAGGCAGTAACACGTTTCCGCGAAAGCCTGTTCCACCATACAACCGATGCGTATGAGAGAAGTGGTCTTACCATTGCCGTATAGATCCAAAGGACCCTTTTAGCAGATAAGCCCCATGTCTTGCCAAAAGCGCCTTTACACTGCCAGAAAGTTGATAGCGCTTTATCGGTTTTCGATTCAACATGCTTGGACCAAAGAAGCTTTCTATCGAGGATTAATCCCAGATATTTGACTTCATTGGAGATCGGAATAGTGACACCTTTTAACACAAGTTGAGTCAGACTAGTGACTTCCTTCTCGTGAAGAGAACAACCGTTTTTTTAAAAGGATTCACTGAAAGCTTATTTCTTGTGCACCAGTCATCGATTAAGCCCAAGGATCTCTGGGCCCAAGAGCAGAAAGTCCTTAGGTCAGAACCGACAGACAGAACTGCGGCACAATCCGCGTATGCTTGTGTATAGGTTCCAAGAAGATTAAGAAGCGTTAGCAGAGAGTCAACTACCATACACCATAAAAGGGGAGACAGAACACCGCCTTGAGGGCAGCCCCTGTTTACCCCTGGCACGACGCATTTGCCCCAATCCGCCTCGGCAATCAACGTCCTGCACATTACCATTGCTTTAATCCACAACACCAATGTTTCATCTATACCATGATGTCTGGCTGCATTGCACATGCTATCAAAAGTCGCATAATCAAAAGGACCCTCAATATCGAAAAATTTCGAAAGGAAAGATTTTTCGACCTACATTTTTTGCATTCAATTTTCATAGACGTATTTAAATATTAATCATGAGTAAAACTACATATTTTTAAAGGGCGTATTTTCGTCGATATGTCGCTTATGAAAAAAACACAGCAAATTGTGATACGGTTTTTAATATTACATCCCTATTAAAGTTGTGGTCAATTTCGACCACAACCGAAACTAGTTTGCATAAATAATTAAAGCTGTAAATCAGATTTGTTAATTTTCTTGAAAAAGCTGGTTCATTCGAAATGAACAAAAAAAAGCAGAGAAGTGCCAGTGGATTTTGTGGCCAAAACTCCATTGAACTCCAAACATTTTTTAACTCTCCGGTATAGATGCAACCAAACTATTGAATTTGACAATTTACAATGTGAGAGCCACTAAAGGACTTATGGGATGTACAAGTGTCTCGAGGGCATTCTGGTTTTCTGTGTCGGTAAAAACTAGGATGCGACGCAGTTTTCCATGAAGAAATTGGAGTACTCAGTTGACGTTGACACTGTCAGAATTTTGTTAGTTTGCTTCTAAGTTTCCGAGTTTTATCTTTGAGCTTGATGTTGTACATATATTTTTTTTAAATAACACCAAGGAGTCACTTGCAGACAAAAATTCTTAAGTAAATGCAATACTTTTATATATACGCTTTAAAAACAAACAGTTGACCAGAATACTTTACAGGTGCACGCGCCAATATTTACGAACTATTCAAGCGTGCAAACCTTTTCAAAGTAAATCACGACGATAATTGGATAATTACTCGCCAAGTCCCAGATACTAATGACCCTTGGGCACGAGATTTTTTATTCGGCGAGTCTATAATAATAATAATTAAATACTGCCTGTGGAATTTTTGTATTCTTAAAAGCACGAGAATCGAAAAGACTCAACTGGAAATTCACTATAATTTGTAGTTTTAATTAATATGAGGATTGACGACTGACGACTGACGTAGGTATATGTTTTCTCAATTAAGAAGAAGGTGATTCGGTTCAATAATTACCAAGGAAACAGACAGTAAGTGTGATTAAGAAACTTAAAGATTGCAACATGTGAGCAGAATTCACTGCAAGATATACTTGACATTTCAAATACAGTAGAAGACAATTAAAAGTATGACTGAAAAACGGTTAGCAGAGAAAAATTATGATTAATAAAATGTCCTTCGACATTTGTATGCCGAACGGTAAAGCCAGAAGTCGAAGTTGTTTCATTCATTCTTAACAAGCTATACACTTGGAAGATCTATAGATGGCCCAAACGTTTATACTTAAGACTAAGACATTGAATGAAAGTTGGGTGGTTTAAGCGTCTGTTTTCTCCCGTACTCTGACGAGGGAAAACACAAATAACGCATTGAGCGCCGTTTTGACACCACCGAATGAAAGTTCAACAATGTAAATATTGAAAACGTACTGAAGACGGCAAGTCAGCGGAACTTTGACAGCAGCCCTATCAACTGACTGCAGGCATACTTGAATAATTAGACAGAAAACTGACAGTTCTATTCTAGAAGCTTATGAGTTCACAGGAACTTTTCAAAGTGAGGTTATATCGCTTCGGAACGTAATTCTAAATGACCTGCTTCTGCGGCTTACAAAAAACGTTGTTTTCAGTAGGTATAGCTACCCCCAACACTCACCGAAAAAATTAACAGATCCCTTAATACCGTCGGAATTGAAAATAGGAACTGCGGTAGGGTAAACACATAGAAAAACGAACTGCCAAGAAATCATTGCCTGTCACTAGTTATTGAAGGTACCAGAAGTTCTCACATATCGTAAAAAAGATACCGGAGACTTGGAGTTGACAAGAAACTCAATTAGAAATGGATGGATACATAACAAAAAAAAAAAAACATCAAAAGCCTTTGTACCTTATCAATAAGCATTTTTAGTTTCGACTTAAGATTGTAGTAGTTCACAATGGCTATATTTTCCGTACGAATTTCGCAATTGTGAGCTTCCGTAAATTTAAAGTCGGGACTAAAATTTGTTATTAGTACGGCGATTTATCTCTTGTAGTGGAATTGTTGAGAAAACCTATGGGGATCTCTGAATGTACTCTGCTATGGTAAGGGGTAAGGCTCATACTGACTTCAGACAGCCTCATGTACAACGGCCGGTCTACAATACCACTTATCTAAAGATAAGGCCCGATAGTAATAATCCTATTTAGTGCCGAGCATATAGATTTTAGAACTAGAACTCAAAATGGCGATGTTTTCAATATAAAATTACACATTGTGACCTACAAAATATTTAGTGTGAACGTTAAAAATGATTATTAATAAGGTTCAGTGGCTTAGTGGTTAGTGTGTTGGACTACTAAGCGAGGGGTCTCAGGTTCGAGTCCCGCAAAAACCAAAATTTCAAGTCAGGGTTTTTTTTTCCACGCTACCTCTCGCGAACGTCTGACAAACATCCAAGAGTATAATTTTGTCTTTTGAAAGAGCTTTTCCATTAGCCGTTTGGAATCGGCATAAAATTATAGATCCCTTCCATTCGTTCCAAAAATGAAAAACTCACACAAAATGAAAGGTTGTGAGAAGCTAGGCCTGGGACGCTGCGGACCTGTTGCGCCAACTATTTATTTATTTTATATCAAAGCCCAAAAAGTTGAAAGCGTGTAGCGGCGCAACAAGTCGTATGATAAACTCCAAATGTACGCCATGAAGCAATTCTAAATCTGCCCTTAAATTAACAGAATCTTCTTCAATGGGACTGGTCTTTTGCCGATCCTACAGAAGTGAGGTGTTATAATCATATCACCCCGTTTTTGGGCTTGATAATACCTTTCTAAAACGCCTATTCAGGCAGGAAAGAATGGACAATTTAGTCATATACGATATAAATACAATTAGTAAAATCGGAAGATGTCACTTTCTTTACTCTCTGTTCCTGGAAACCATCAGGCATCTATAAAAGTAGCTTCTGAAGAGCTTGATATCAAGGTTTCTATCTGTTGAAAGAGATAGAGTACGAAACGAAAAACTGTTGCGACCGCATGTTGTAGAACGTGCTTATTTTTTTTTGTTGGAACTCCGCGTTGTAGCCGCGCACGCTTGAAGTGGAAAAAAGTGACCAAGAAGGGAGACAATCACGAGATGGACCTTAATGGAAACATTTGTCATCATTTTTCATCAAAAGAAAGTTAGGTACATCCGTCTTTCACAGAAGTCTGTACCCAGAGACAGAAAGATGGACGATTCCTTTCCATACTCGTAAAGAACGACGAACTTTTCACTTCGGTATATTAGCAATATATATAGGAAAAGTCGATCTGTGAGCTCATTTAACTAACGTCAAGACCAAAGGCTATTATTGCTGAACCATTGTTCACATGGTTAGGTCACGATGCCAGTAGCTTAGCGATTAGAGACTCGCCCGCGTTATTGTTCGAAATTCTGCATCGCATTTTTTATTCTTTGATAGTAGTCGTGTTTTGAGTCATACAACTGACCAGTTATATAAACACATCACTGAAATAAATAGATGCACACGATCAAATAACGATTTTCCTAGAACCCTCGATCGATAACACTCGAGTGCATAGCATACTTCAACGATGACTGATAAAACTGACATTTAGATTAGTCCCGATTGACACGAGTCGACATTCCACAAGATTTATTTCTAGGTAAAGGGGATGGAAAGGGGGTAGACTACACCATTGCATTGTAAGAGAATAGAAAAAATACTCCCCCGGAAATATCGGAAGATCAGGTCCAAACTGAAATTTGAAATAAATTGAACAAAAAGCATTTAGAGGTAATAAAAAAATTCACAATAAATATAACAACTACCATAAACCTTACCGCAGCAATAGCATTTAAAGCGGTCTTCCGTTGCTGGCATATTTCCCAGATTTAGATACTACCAACAAAAATTTACAAACAACTTAATCCACAGTAAAGATAAATTGTTTATCAGGAAATGACCGCCATATGGCAATTTATAATATTAACCATGAATTTTAATATAGCCACACACTAACACACACGAAAAAAAAAATGTATAATCAAAACAAATCAAAGCCAAAACACAATTTGACACAAATGCACCCGAGACCCGACGACAACACACAAAATACGGACAGCAAAAATCGAATTTATTATATAACAAATTTCGAATTTTTTGTTTAGACTCAGCCAACGGATTTAAATGACACTCTAAATGAATCTAAACCGCCACACACGCTAAGCCCAGAGCGCGAGCTAAATCTAACTAAGGCGTGTATTATATATCTAAATCGATTCTCTTAACCAAAAACCAACTTTGTGTGTTGTTTAAGCGATAAGGAAAATATTTTCTTTTCTTCTTTTCGAACGAAAATAGAAAATGAGGGAAAAATATTCACACAGAAACCAGATAAAAATATATATTCATACCGATGCCAGACCCAGAATAAGTAGCAACTTCCATACTAGCACAATAGTACCGCTCGCTAAGCACGGCGCAGATCACTCGCTCGAAGAGTATCTCGATGTTTAGAGAGGGTAGAGGTAGGCAATTGATTTCAATTAGTGGCTTTTAAAGGGATTGGGGAGAGCATCACGAGGAATTAAATAAAAATATGATCAACTTCGATTATCAGTCGAAACATACCGAGCAGATATACAAATAGGTTTTCACTGTCAACTGTCACTGTCATCAGTTGCGAATGTCACAGCAATTGGGACAAAATTGATGATTCCACCGGGAACGACAGACGACGGAGTTCATAGACAATAACACTAGAGAACAGAAAAAAAACGCTTCTTCACTGGAAGCACTAACGTACACGTACTCTGATCGGATGTAGCCAACTGGCAGAAGCGGAAAGCACCTGAACTACCTTCGGATACATTTGCGCGAAGCACACGAATTACGGGTGCCACCAGTGCTCGTGTTCGTGTTCGTGTTCTGCAATTATAACACGTGAAGTGGCGCTTTTTGCTCACTGATTCTCTCTCATTTTTCCGCATTTAACTCTATAGAACATATGTTTGCGAGCCATTTTGAAATTTCCATCATTTCTGTGATCTTCTCCCCTTTCAGGCTTCATCTATGACGTTTCGATGTTTAGCTACATAATCAAGTCATGCATACAGATCCACCAGTACTTGTCCCAGTCCAAGTTGGTCAATGTCAACAGTAAAACAACTGCTGATATAAACAATATCAAAGGCAGACTTTGTTTGTTCTGGTTCCGTGGAACCCAACGATAACACAACAATAACCACAGATGGCGAACGCAAAACAAAACAAAAGCCAAGAATGGAAGACCATAAGTGGGATGCACAGCCACATACACTTGATGATGTTGGTTTGATTGTGATTTGCGGCTGCGGAGCTATAGAGCGGTGCCAGTTGACGTAGGTAGTGGGCTGTGGCTATATAAGGGGAAGTGAAGATCGCCAGCAACAGGTGTGGAGCAGCTAACGTAACCCGAACCCGATGGTGATTTCTAGATTGATCGACTGACGTTTTAATAGTGCGCATTAATTCTTTTTTTTTATGTTTGACGAAAGCCACCAACAACTCATGTCAACATGACGATGTTTTTGTCTCACTTGATTTAATTTGCGGTGCATATAGAGATTAAAATTGTTGTCAAACAAATTTACGATGGCGCTTGGCGGCACGTGCTATTTAAATCCGCAATGGGTTGTAAGTTGTATCTACACAGCAACAGTGTGTGTAGGTGTGAACATTTTGAGATTTTGAATCGTTCAGGAATGCCATGAAAAAGAATCGACTGATGGGCGGAATCATGCACCCGAAACCAATCATATGTCGAAAGTTGAAATTAGCTTTGTTACGATTTGTTATGATTTGGAGCACATTTCTCAAAACGAACGCCTTTATAGAGAAAAAACTAAATTTAGCAGCCAAATGTTCGTTTCGGGAGTATTTAGGGCCGTTTTATTCACTCGAAGTTGAACACAACTTGGGGAGTTTGATATATAAAAATCCCCAAGTTGTGTTCAACTTCGAGTGAATAAAACGACCCTTAGAATATTTGGAATTTGTTTCCCATTAGCCAATGCGGTGGTCGCAAAAGGTCATCGTTTTCAAAGACTTTTCTGTGGAGTAACAAAGTTTTACGTTTTTTAAGCGTCTAAAAATGATCAACGAGCAACAGTGAATAGTGAAATCCGCCATCTTTAAAAAAAAGGTTTAAGAACTCGGGCAATTGTGATATAACCTTAATGCTTCTCCGTTAAGCCCTCTGTTCATGCATATAGTAAATTGCTATCAATTGAATTTTAGTATTGTTAAAACAATTTGAATTCATTAGTAAGTACACTTTAATTAAATAAATGCTAAACCTTACCCCTCTGGACATTTACTGCAGCAGCAAGGCGGTTAAAACCGCAATCAGGGTAAGAGAGTCTGGATTATGGTCATCCAAACCCTACGGGCATGCCTCCATTGAGTTCCAATGGAGTGCGGTGAAGGAGAGGGTGACTACAGACTACCTACCCCCCACTCTCGTTTTTGACAGGAGATTTTCAACTAGAATTCTAAACAGAAGCGATTGGGAGAACAAAGTAGTGACAATAGAAGATGAGCTAGCCCTATATACTGACGGTTCAAAGATGGTTATCGGTATCGGCACATGCGGAGGCATCTTCAGCGAAGCACTGGACCTGCGAGAATCATTCAGAATCAGCGATGATTGCAGTATATTCCAAGCAGTGGTAGCCGCTATCACCCAAGCGGCGAAGAACCTTAAGAGACGACTCGTCGTCGGTAAACAAATCACCATTTACTCTGACAGTCGTGTGGTGAAGTCAAGAGCATCAGGCAAGCCAACGCGGTGACCCTATGCTGGGCACCAGGGCATATGGATATTCCGGGTAATGAACAGGCGGATGAGCTTGCAATAAACGGGTCGAAAATGCATGCATCTATGGCCCTCAAATCAGTAAGAACTCCGCTAAGCACGCTTGCAAGGAAGATTGAATCCTGGAGTAGAACTAACCTACGATGGACCAATCTCATTATTAGCCATACTAAAGAACTATGGCCAGAGGTGAGCAAAAAGATATCTAAATGTATGATCGGACTAAGCCGCAAAGATATCCGCATACTCACGGGGGTCATTATTGGACACTGTGCGATAGGCGTACATGCGGAACGGCTGGGGATACTGCATAATGTTTTTTGCAGATGCTGTAGGGACGTAGAAGAAATAGAATCTGTTCGCCACCTAATTTGCGAATGCCCATTGCCACATTTACCGACTAGCTACCTACTACACTTTAATTAGTTGTTAACATTTATATAAAAAAAAAAAAATTCCATCTTAAGTTTTTTTTTTTCCACTGCGCCACCTATCGCGAACGTCTGACAAACGTCCGAAGGTAAAGCTGTCATGAAAGAGCTTCTCAAATAGCTGTTTGTACTCGGCATCAAATTTGTAGATCCCTTCCTTCGTGTCAAAAATGAAAAACTCACACTCTAAGTCAGTTGGGGTGTTTATTGATGAATTTTCTGTTTTTTTAAATAGAGAGCGTGCAGCGAATCTTTTCATTTTGGGTGATTTTAACCTAGATATTTTAACCAATTGTCCTGTTGTGGACGCATATAATAGTCTTTTTTCTGAGCATGGGCTTACTTCGTTGGTTAACGAACCTACGAGACTAGTCGCAGGAACCTGTCTTGATCACGTTTTTGGACGTGTCTCAAAAATTCCTCTTAATGAGTGTGCTGGTATTGTCTTCGATCTGGATATTTCAGATCATTGCATGACAGGTATAGCGTTTAGTACTTTAAAAAATAAGCAACAAAATAAATATATTCCGGAATTTGAGGTTGCTAAGATTGATTTCAACAAATTAAATTTCGAATTGCTTTATGATAAATGGGAGGAAGTATATGCTGAACAAAATCCTTCTTGTGCTTACGACGTATTTTTAAAGATTTTAAAGAATCGGATCTGCCGTTCAACCTACGTAGTTCGTAAGAAACAATCTGAAAGAAGATTAAAACCTTGGATTAATAGCAATCTGCTTAGAAAAATTAGGTTCAAACACAAACTAGGAAAAAAATGTAAAAAACATCCATTTAACACAAATTTGAAATGCCGCTTTAAAAGTTTTTGTCGAAAAGTTAATAAAGAAATTCGATTAAGTCGTGACAATTATTATCATAACAAGATAAGTAGCTCTAAAGGTAACCTTAAAGAAGAATGGAATGTAATTAACAGTATTGTAAATAGAAAAGTTAAAAACCAATCAAATTCAATTTTGCTTCAAAACGATAACACGGATATTTCTGATCCTAGAGACGTAGCTACTTTATTCAATAATTACTTTACTACGGTCGGAGTAAATTCATTTCCTAGCGAATTATCTTTGCCTTGTTTCTGTTGTACTAGCTATGGGCTTTCGAACAGTGGCTTCAGTAGAAACAGTTTCTATTTTGAACCAATCTCCGGTTTGGAAATCTGGAAAACAATAAATTCCCTTAAAAATACTAACTCTTGTGGAAATGATGGTATCTCGAACATTATGCTGCGAAAAATCGCGCTAAATATAGTAGATGTTTTAGCACATATATTTAATTTGAGTGTTTTGTCCGGAATATTTCCTGATCAACTAAAATGTGCTGTTGTAGTACCCCTATTTAAAAAGGGGAGCAAAAAAGATATTAAAAACTACAGACCAATCTCTTTATTGCCCTCAATTTCAAAAATATTTGAAAAAATCATTAAAAGCAGAATCTTAGTATATCTTTCTAAGCAAAATTTTTTTAGTCCCTTGCAGTTTGGGTTCCGATCTGGTTTATCGACAGAAGATGCTCTGCTGGACTTTTGCTCTTTCATACAAAAAGGTATGGATGGCAAAAAATGCTGCGGCGCGCTTTTCGTTGATATAACCAAGGCCTTTGATATGGTTAACCATAGCATTCTGTTGAGCAAGTTACATAGTTTAGGTTTTCGTGGTTCTATTTATAACTGGTTTAAATCCTATCTAAAAGACAGAAATCAAAAAGTAAAAATAAATAATGTCTTAAGCGACTTGATGGAGATAAAGTTAGGTGTGCCACAAGGATCAGTTCTGGGTCCTATTCTCTTTTTGATTTATATAAATTCTTTATTTGAGCAGCCTTTTGTGGGAAAAATAAAGGCTAACTTGTTGTTAGCAATAAAACCAAATTAATGTTCTTCAGTCTTGATACAAACGAAATGACTAATATTAATGTTTTGTTTCACTCTCCTGATTGTATTGGATTCAAACTATTCAACAGCAATTGCTCGAGTCTTGGATCTTTTCCTCTTTTTGATGCAAATGCAGTGTGTAACGATAATTGCTTTAGTATTGAAATAGTAAAGGAGTTCAAGTATCTGGGTGTTACGATTGATCAGCATTTTAGGTGGAACCAACACATAGCTAATCTAAAACAGTACTTTCTTTCAATAATTCGTTGCTTTTACCGTCTTCGAAAATTTGTGTCGAATACCGTTCTAAAAACTGTTTACTACGGATTGTTTCATTCCAAATTGGAATATGGGATATCTTGTTGGGGGGGTGCATACCTAAACAAATTACAGCAATTGATTGTTCTTCAAAAATGTGCTGTTAGGCAAATCTGTAATTCTGCACGCTTGGCACACTCTATACCACTATTTCGAAAAATGGGCATTTTACCGGTAAGACACCTTTATTACTTTAAGGTATTGAAGATATTTTTTATGAGATGCGGGTATATGCAAAGTCCTATACTAGACACATATAACTTAAGATTAAATTCCCGCTCTGTTTCTACACTACCTTTTCGGACTACACATTTTAGAAACTCCTACACTATCGTTTCGCGTAAGTTGTTTAATAAACTCCCTGAAGATATACGAAGCATTAGAATTTTATCAGTGTTCTTAAAAAGTATAAAGTCGTGGCTTCTTGAATTTGATGTTGGTGAAATCGAAGTTTTGTTGCGCTATGTGGTTTGATTTAATCTTTGTTTTGATTTGATCTTTGTTTTGCTTGTATTCTTTCAGTCTTGCTTTGCATTTAGTCTCTTAAGTTGATTCAAATACTTTAACTTGTCTCTTCATACATCTGTAAAATTGTTTTCTTGAATGTAATGTTAAATATGTTTTACTGGTCACCCCACAATTTATTAATTTATTAATTTATTATTTTATGTAAAATGTAGCATTATCTCTATTTTTTAATTTAAATACAAATGCTACAAACTATTCTCTTTAACCAAAAAATGTTCAGTTAGAATATGTATATAAAAAATTTTTGTAAATGAGAATAATGAATAAACTATAAACTATAAAAACTATAAAAAAATAAATGCAAGTTCTGGGGACCAACATTCCTGCAATGAATGAAATGAGAGTGTTAATTAGTTTCAGTAAATTAAACCAACAATTCATCAATCAGTTAATCGAAATAAATAAATAATTGTCCATTCATCACTTCCGGAAGCCATTTTGTTTCATAGGAACGCGGAATTTCGTTAGCCTTCGCTATAAAAATATAAACACGCGGTGCTTTCCTATAATTCCTACCACGTAAAAAAGATGGCCGACCAAAATAAGGGTCACGTTTTTTTTTGCGTTATAGGTTATTCTGTCCCTTTCCGTATTTTATTGTACATCCCTTTTATCTTCCGAGTAAGGAATGTGTGATGGCGTAAATACAAAAAAAACTGTGAATTATGAATACAGTCTGAAATCTGAGAAGTAGAACTCTGTATTTCTTATATTAAAATCTCTCTTCACGAGAACGAGCAGCTATACTTGGAGGGAATTGAACGGAGCATAGACTGGGACTCAAAAACCAGCAGTTAAACGAGGAAATCAAAAATGCAATAAATAATAAATTGTCGAAGTGTATTTTACTTAAAAAAGTTGACGTTTAACGAGTTCAACTCAAAGTAAAATAAATACATTTCCTAAAAACTCTTAGGGACACACTATGCTATGTCAGATGGTGAGTAGTTTTGACGTTAAAAAGCACAAATCCACATGAAAACAAATTTAATAAAAGAAATCCCTGCAACAAAATCTGCAACCGACAGCCGACAGCCTCCAAAACCTCACAACAAAATTTAGTCCAACTTGCAAAATCCCGTCTGCAATCCTTGTAACTTTTTCGTGCACATCAGTTCCAACTATACCCATGCTTAATCCGAACAAACCGCATTCCCAATCGCAACCAACAATCACCTACCATCACATCAATTCGCGTTGACAACGCCTATCCCTTGGGTGGCATATAAAATGTGCAAGATTCATTTTTAGGTCACATGATCAAACTCCGATAAAACTGTCAAATGAAAGTATAGCCACTTAGAGAGCAACATTGTTTCTGCCATTGTTTACGCTGAAAAATGTATGTCAGCACATTTGTGGCGCTTGTGGGATATCTGTCGCTCATCGAATTAAATAATTGAAAGTGTCTCCGCACAATATCGAAACAGCCATAGAGTCCTCCTCATGTTCCATATCATTACAGCATAAATTCGCGCAGCTGTCAGGCAAATGCAACATGGGTAGAAAATCGCAATCCGAGCGAAAAACAAAAACTCAGCTGTGTGGACTGTTCCGCATTCTCATAATAGTTGCGCTGACAGCGCTGTAATTGTCACTGAGTATTAAAAGAACAACCAACACAAGTAATAAGTCCAATTGAGAACGAATGAACGCACGCCCAAGCCCTGAGGTAAGTCTTCTAATCGCTCGAGGCTCTGACAACATGTGCTTAAAGGGATTTTGCGTAACAAGAGATTTTTTTTTTTTTTTTGAGTTTCACGCTGTAACGCTTGGATGACTCCGGTTGACGATGACAGCGACTACGACAACATAACGAGCGCCTAGATGTAAAAATAAAAACTGGAAAATGCCCCAGGAAACTTGAGAATGATTTGCGAAAGTGGGATAAGCGCTTGAGTCAGCACTTCGCAGGGGTGGGTACTGCTGGGTGCATGCCACACTGTATTCATAGTTTCGTTTATTATTCCACCCCCAGGTGTGGGGTGGCCGACCGACTGAGTGGGTGGGGGGTCGAAAGGTTGAATGTACAGTGTACACCTCTAATGAATTCTGTGCTCAAGTGGACAATAGACAATAGTGCTTGAGTACTTCTCTACATGGATGGGCCACTTCAGAGATGCTGGATGTACTTCGTCTTCATATACAGATGCATTGACACGACGAGTGAGTCGGCAGCTCAGATAGCTGCTTGCAAGTTGTTTTATATTTTGTTTTCCCATGACGTCAGTGGGGGCTTACTAAGTGAGAGGTATGTGTACGGAAGCTTTTCTATAAAAGAGTGTAAATGTCAAAGGGAAGTATTACTCAGAGAGCAAAAATGATGAATGTTGTACCTACTGTTGGTTTTTAACAAGTTATTTTTGTGTCACCTTTTATTTGACAGGACAATTATAAGAACAAGATAAATACTTGCGACAATGAGTCCATAGAATAGCCCAGGCCCGAGGACAATCAAACGTCAGGAAGTTGTGTTTTAGTACATTCGCGAAACGTGAAAAATTCTTGCTCACCTTGGGCACATTCAAAAAACTATCCCCCTATTTATAAACACTGTGTAAAAGTTATCAACTTGTTACTCAGCAGTTATGTCCAATTTTTGTATATGCTATTTGACGTTTGCTAGCTAACTTACTTGTGTAACTTTTTTTATTAATAAGGGGGTATAATTTCATTATTTCGTCTTGTCTTGATGAGCATTGAACGCCAAAACCAGATTGGTTGTAAGCGCCACTTTTTCTACGTCAGGTACATATACAAACTAGGTTTGTTTGACGTGGCTAGCACTAGTGGCCACTACTACGCACTGAGAAGTGACAGCTTATTTTCACGCCTGTCAAAAACCCCGCACAACTCTGAAAAGCGTGTTGCCTGAAATGTTGCCTGAAGTCTGTCAGTTTTTCACATTGAAAAATATTTATATCTTTTGGTGAACGAAGTATAAGAATAACTCTTTTCCGTTTATTGTTAAAAATGAGTGAACCTAATTCTGATCTTGTCCTGTCACAATGCAAATAGTTGACAAAAGTGTGTGCAATATAGAGTTTAAAAATTCATTCAGCTCCGATTCAAGCTTTTTCCATTCCATTTTCCTAATAAAATTTTAGTTCATAAACGTAGTTCTTCTCAAACAATTCACGTTTGAATATCAATTTGATTGTTGTTACCTTTATCACGATATCTCAACAAATGAATGATAGATAGCGAAATGACACCGAAACTCAGCACTGAATGCTGAATGCTTGCTTGAAATTAACTGGGGTCAGTTCAGTGATTAACTGGGGTCAGTTCAGGGCACAACTAAGGTGCCCTATAGAAGTAATTTCAAGTACAGGATTTCAGTACCAGGCGAATTCAATCGAACACATTAGGGCCCACGTCAAACAAACCTGCTGTCAATTTAGTACTCACGTCGTTTTCCATTGGGCAAAAAGAAACGTCCGCGGGAGAGTCTGGAATCGAACAAAATCACTTCTGTTCACTTCTTTTTTGTTTCGTTGACAAAAAATAAAAAAAACTTTTCAGGCGATTCTGAGAAGAGAATTTTGCTTCTCGATTTGAAGTGAGAATCCATTCGTTTCGAGAAGCACTCACACATCAAGTGTAAATTATGATGTAGGTATTTTATACAAGTCAGCTGACAGCAGCCGTAGATTATTTTTTTTGGCATTTCACCAATACTTTTGTGGATTCAATCAGACGCAGTTTTCTAATTCCAATGGATTACAGAATGAGTGGATCCCCGAGTTAAACCAATGGAAAACGACATCAGTCATAAAGTTCTCGGTTTCAATTCGATAGACGTAAATTGAAAAAAAGAAGAAGAACTGTCAATCAAACTTAAGACATATAAAGTCAGCTAGCTGTCAGACTTACTAAACTAGTTCGGATTTCTTTTTAATAATTTTTTTGTCACCATTTCACTTGTCTAGCGTCCCAATGGAGGTGTCTAGAATTCAATAAAATCTGTTGACATTGAGTATGGCTGACATTGACGACGTTTAGGTATCTAGTTTAGTAAGTCTGACAGTTGGCTGACTTGATGTATTTCAGTTTTTATTGGCTTAGGTCGATCACAAGAGCAGCTGTTACAGTTGACGTCTTTAGGGGGGTAGCCGACGAATCTAGTCAAGAAATTCGTGACTAAGTACTTAGTTGACAGTTCGCATATGTGGCTGACGTAGGAAAAGTGACGTTGCCGACCATCTAGTTTTTGCGTTTTTACTCACATGTATTCCCACATCAATCTAGTCGACTTAAGATAACTAGATTTTTGAATGTGTCCATTATCAACCAATCAGGTTTTTTCCACGCCCAAGAAATTCTAGTCCAAAAAAATGTCTATTCAATTTAAGAACACTACAATTTTGAACGTGAACATTGACCGCGTTTCAACGCCCTCTAGATGAATAGCGGCATGTCAAACACCATGTACACAAAATTGACATTTCATAAAAAGTGCTGGACGTCTAGCGCGAATGGTGAAATGTCAACTATTTATATGGAGTTTGACATCCCGCTTTTCATCTAGCGAGCAGTGGAACGCGGTCATTGATTGAAATACTTGATAATCGATGCGCTGTTAAATTGAACGCGTACCTGTCTACAGTTTTTTGCTTTTTTGTGCACTTTATGTTGACAGAATTATTTTAAACAGTTTGCAAAACTACTACAATACTGTCAACAAATGATAAATTCACAATTTCCAGATTAAACCACTTTCAGAACCACAACATTTCAATTAACACCACAATGTCGTAAATCACAGATAAATAAGTAAGCCTATTCAATTCGCCCACCCAGCAGAGCCAATTGAGCACACTTTGTTAATTAAACTGCTCCACTCATAGAACGATGTCACAAACTAGTTGATTGAAAAGTGAACGCAAAGAATGAATAAATAAAATTATGATTTAACCGCAACTGACAGTTAAACTTACAGCACTTCACATCACAGCATTTGAACCATTTTAACTTTGACCTGAGATAACGCTTCATTTTTGTTTGCTTTTGGTTAATTTTATTTATAAGTTGTAGGTATTTTTTGGAAACGAATTTCGCTCCCAACAAAAGTTACTCTGTTACTGAACTGACTGAACTAAACTCCCGTCAAAACCAACGCATTGATGAATCAATTGACAAATATTTCTCCACCCAAGTTATTTGCTTTTGAATGCAATTTTCTGCATTCAAAATAAAAATTAAGTCCACAAAAAAAAGAAAAATTGTTCGCGTTGACGGTTAGTGCCAGCGATTCACTAATTAAATCTTCGACACCTCCAATAGGTGGCTTAAACGATCCTCACATTGAAGGGAAACGATTTTAATTGTTCGCTCTATCGCTGCGGTTGGAGGGTATTCATTTGCATGACGGCATGGAGTTGGCAATAATTATTAAATAAAAATAGGTTTAAAAAATAAAAGCCATCGATAGGCTGTGTTCAAATCCAATTGATATGCAAAGCGTCAATTTATGACAATCAACGACTGCCAACAAACATTGGTGGGGAGAGTTTACTGACATCCGTTTAATGCTGGAGACTTGAAGTCTGTGCTATAAGTCGGTACGCGATTGAGACACATAATAGTCGGTGGTTTGCTTATGCAAGTGTTTGAGGCGCTATGAGTCTAAATGTGGTTTCACGGGTTATGGTTGCAGCAAAGTGATTCCTTTCTTTGATTGTGGTTTGCATTTAATTGTTTATGAACGTGAAATGGGTCAATCATTATCCTGAATATGGGTAAGTTTGGTAAATTACTTTAACTGTGCTTTTGATGGATTTTACGCCCTTTTGGTGTCTTCTCCCAATGAGTCTGCCAAAAGAAGTCTATACCATTCCATATAATGTTAAGTCGCATCTATTTAAATGTGCATTTCCATCAAATACTTCTCAAGCACATCTCCACTCGGCCTCAAGTGACAATTTACTTCGCAAAACGATCACCGATTGACGTCACTCTTCATCTTTCTGAAATTCAAATGAAATGGCACTGTATGAACTCCATCCGCAGTATCCACTTGCAGGTCCTTAACATCTTTCGAATCTGTGCGCATCAAAAGCCTATCACTTCGATTCGCAAGTACTGTCGCGTATGCAGTCTCTGCCACTTTATGACAGTCGCATTTGAATGACAAACGATATTTATTGCACTCTCTTCTCTTCCATTTTCTTGCTATACCCTTGACTGAAAGTCCTACAAACTGCTCTACATACCCACAAAGGATGCTCTCAGAAGGCAGCACACTGCAAATCATAAAATATAGCACACGCTTTTCTGCTTAAAGCGATTTTCGACGACTGACCTAGTTTAGCGCCGTCGTCGGGTGCTAAAACCCGAACCCGAACATGACAACGACTTATGAGGGCGTGACAACGGCCAGTTTAGTTCTTTAGTTTGCGCACGAATTCATTTGGCCAACAAATTGCTGCAGAATATGCTACCAATTGCCATAGGCAGATAGTACACGCACCATCATTATGTCGCCGGACATATTCTTTTCGCCCCCCAACAGACTCCACAAGAAGCCCAACAAAATTCTCACTGTACGGCAGTGTGTGCGACGGAATAGTTGTCGCAACTTACACCCAGCATTTTGTTCTAGTCTCCCGAAGACCTACAACAATTGGCAGCGAAATTGTGCACTGCTGCAGAAATGCTTTCCAAGTGGATTAACCTGCGATGGTATACGGCCAAAGGATCATGGTCGTCCGTTGAATAGTGCTCGGCGTGGTGGTGGTGGTTGGGTTTGATTAAAATTCCAGCCGGCATGTCGGCTTGTTTGGCTGTGTGGAATTAAAAAAAACGTTATAGCTGGCTTGTGGTTGAAGGTTATGAGTTGGAAGAGGCTTTTAAGGCGAGGACTCTATGAAGATAAATAATCGCGACAAACGACACAAGGTGGCAACTGGCAACAAGTGCTTGGGATGTTTATTGAAAAAGTTGCCATCCTGCGAAAAGTGACTGGGCGAAGTTTGATGCATATTGAACTGTGGAACTGTTAATGAAGACGCAAGATGGTCAGAAGAATCTGATAAAAATAATATATACCTATAGGTACCTACTTCAGCGGAAGAACTTTTTTTTCTCAATTTAAAATCTTGCCACGTCAAACAAGCAGTTCCGCTGTGACAGATTGCAAATTGCGCCAAAAATCTTCAGATACAACCGCATTTGTTGCGCCATAGTCGTCTCTTCCTTTGGTATATTTTTAAAGGAGCTGTCGTATTAACGCCCCATTTTCCCTTTTTTATATGACGAAAAGACATGACCATAAATGTGACATATTTGATGACAAGCACATGACATGCGGGTGAAAAGTGATGGAACAACGCAATTTCCTTGTAATGGAAATGATTTTGAGTTCATTCAGGTCGACATGTTCTTGACATTTCATTTAAGAACTGTCAGCATTTCTATCATGCACGTGGAGGGAAGAAATTACTAGAAATAACGATTTTGCTGATTGGCGACAGATTTTGAGCGCAAAAAAGAGACGATCGAAAAAGAATTGATTTGAAATAACTAATGAAAAAGTGGACATTCTGACAAATTGAGTAGTGTCTAAAGAATGGGGACGTTCGGATTCATAGTTTATGTAAAACGTCAACTAGATTGGTCGTGACTAGGAATCCGAACGCGTTGACTGAGCAAGTTGAATTGTTTTTGTATTCTCGCGGTCAGCGTTGCCTTTGTTTGATTTGCCCTTTTTTATTCGGAAAGACCCCTCATCATTTTTTCAAAAATTGATATTTTCAAATAAGTACATTTAAAATGTAACACGGTTGCCTATCACAACTATATTACACTGTTATGCGAACTAATGGTTGTTAAATGTCGTGCGAAATTTGCAGAGTACCTTTAGAAATAGCACCCTTTTCTCTCACTGGCCCTTTTTTCGACACCTCAGAATTCTGCCACGGCCACTCTGTTTATTTTAAATGAGGGCGTTCAAGTATCTAGTTTAGTAAGTCTGACAGCTGTCTGACTAGATCTATCTCGGTTGTGATTGGTTTAAATCGGTCACGTGGGCACCTGTGACATTTGACGTTTATGGAGGGGTAGCCGACGAATCTAGTCAAGAAATTCGTGACTGAGTACTAAGTTGACAGTTCGGGTATGTGGCTGACATAGAAAAAGTGACGTTCCTGACCAATCTAGTTTTTGCGTTCAGGTTACATACTATCCAGACCAATCTAGTCGACTTAAGATAACTAGATTCTTGAATGCGGCCAATCTGACTCTTCGAAATGTCAACTGAGTATGCAGGCAGGATTTTCCTGACTAGATTTGTCGGCTTCCCCTCCATAAACGTCAACTGCAAAAACTAATCACGTGACCACTCTGGGCCAATCAAAACTGAAATACATCTAGTCAGAGAGCTTGCCAACTTAGATACTAAACTATGAATCCGAACGTCCCCAATGATTGTTTTTGATTCTAAGCGGCACCTACATTGAAGCGGAAAATTGTTGTGCTTGTTTTTGACGTCCATTGATGAGAGCGGTTAAGGGATGGTTGGTGTCATGTTACGTGAAGTCGAATGTTTATGTTTTTTTTAAGCATTACGAAATTTATTTTGACGTTTCCTTAAGCCCGCGTTCCATTTAAGACCAAGATTTGAATTGCTTTTATTACAGAAATTAAAAAGATCAATTCTTGGGCTTCTTACATCTATTTTAATGCTATACAAACACAAAATATAAATGAAATGAAATAAAAATTCAGTTACAAATTGGTATTTGAACGATTTGACAACCATCTGTCAGCAATAACCGACTAGACCAATTAAATTTGAATTTGAAATTTCTTGGGCTAATATTTGCAGGTTTTTTTTATGGAGGGGACATTTTTTGTTCTCTCTTTTCGGCTCTCTTCTGCCCAACTTTTGCGTAAGGGAACGAAGTTTTACTAAATTTGGCAAATGTGTTCGAATGCATTATCGTTAGGGAACAGACCTAATATCTGAATTGCTATTTTACTTTGTACCAATTTTATCACAATTAAACTTGCTCGGCTTCGTATTTATTTTTATTTTTTAAACGTTCGATTTCGAATGATTTCCTTTGACAGATGACAGGTCCTTTTTTTTCTCAATGCAGCGGATAGTTTTGCGTTAAATTGAGAAATTTCCCTAAACGGGATAGAGGCAGTGGAACTCGGACATTGGGAAATGATAATAGGGATGTTCGGAATTCGGATACCCTTCATGTAAAACGTCAACTAGATAGGTATGTCTGGACTAGGTATACGAACGCGTTGACTTGTAAACTTGAATTGTTTTGCATTCTTGCGATTTATTTTTAATTTTTACACTTCAAAAGGTCAATTAAGTATACATGCAGGATGTTCTTGTCTAGATTTGATGGCTACCTCTGCATCAACGTTCAAGTAAGAAAATCATTCTCGTGACTCAGCTTATCAGACTCAGACTTATTAAACTAGAAATCCGAAAGTCCCCAATTAACCATAAAATGTTCCGATTACTTTTTCTGCAATAAAGGCTATTCCCTAACGATTTAAAAAAAAAAATGTACCTATATTACCGCACCGAAAACCGTGTTTTCTTTTGACATTTCAATCAAAAAATAAATTAAATTCAGAGCATTTAAAAATAGAACTTGCCCATCAATTAAGCGTGGGAAATGATTTTAAGTTGTGAGTTGTGACTTCTCGGTCAGCTGTTCTGCTGAATTTGCTGAATATTGCAAAAGGTGTGTTTGTTTCAACAATCCAAGGATTGGAAGTCGTTTTCATAGTGTTTTCGAGAAAAATGACTTATAGTACTTTTTGACCGCACCTAAGTTCAACATTTCGGGAAAAAAAATTCGAAATCCAGTTTTGTGTTCCCACTGAAACTTTTCAAATTGACAGCTTGTGTCAGAATAGACTACTGATATTTTTTTCTGTTTAGAAATCAGAAGTCGTTGAACCTAAAGAAAGGTATGCAACCACTTCCTTCTTCTTTGTTTATAACTTTTTCGTTCCATATTTAAAATTTGAATAACTTGAAATTATTGATTTTTTGACAGCTGTTTTTTTGTTTTGTTTTGCGGAATTTGTGAAGAGGGTTGTTCGATTTGACAAACTTACAAATGCACCGACGAAATTCAACATTTGGAAATGTTGGAAAATATATGGCGAAATGCTGGACATTTATCCTGAAATTAGCCGAAACGATGAATTCAGGTCGGGTGTAATTGTGCTATTAAACAGCTTGTTCTGAAAACTTAAATATGTATTGGAAAACTTATGTTTTCGATGAAGTTTTCGAGTGTTTTCGGTTCGGTGTGAATAAAGTATGTAATAGATTTGGTTTTCAAAGAATTTGGTACGGAATCGGTATCGCAAGAATGACGTTCGTATCTGTCAATAAAACTCAAAAGTCGCGCGTGCACGTCAACACACATCGCGGATGTGACCATTCACCAGAAAGAAGTCTGCCGGCCGGCCATTCGCGTTGCCTTACCTTGTCACCAGAGACAATACTGAGACCCCCAACTTCGATCGATTAACAGTTATTTGCCTACAAGCTAAATTTTACGCTCCCAAAAAGTTTAGGTGCGCTAGTATTGTTGCATAGAAATTCGTATTGACAAATGTCAAAAATCCTCTCAACCAACACATTCGCACCTAATCTTTTTACATTTCACTGTGGGCAAAGCAAAACGGATAGGAATTGGCGTACACGGATAAGAAAACAAAATGGCGGATTCCTGGCAAAAATTGAGGGGGCCAGCGGCAAGAGGATTGTGAGTTGGCGGTCTCAGTATGATTTGTTTATGCTTGTCACATCAACAAGGCTCGTTTAACGACTGTTTTTGTTATTTTCGGTAACAATACGAGCTGCCATCAAAACTAGTTTGACAACATATTGTTCTGGCTTTATGAACTGCAAATTCTATTGAAAGCAAGTTCCGAATCAGCCAACTGCTAAAACTAAATACGCCATACAACTAGTTTAAGCGCACACTTGGGCCCTCATCACGCAACTTTTGGGACGACTAGAGATACCCCTCCAACGCTAGCAACTATCTTCATCTGGATCATTCTCCAAAAAAAAAACCTTTCTTAGTTACTTACTAATGGTATGCCACTTATTGTTAATTTTATTATAAACAGTTGTAGCCGGCGGAAACGTTTTTCAAACCTTTTCTTTTTCTTTTCTCTACCTGTTGCTTACGTAATGGAGTACACTTGCACAAAATTGTAGATCCCTTTCATTTTTTCCAAAAATAAAACTCTTCGGTTACAAACGAATTGCTGTCTGATGCTGAAGCTGATGCGTTAGGTGCATTTTTCAGATTGATTCTTGATTGATGATTAAAGATCAACTTCTCAATCTATTTCAGAAGAAGAAAACAAATTTACAGAAAATATACATATTTCCCATGCGACCTTGTCATATTGATTCCATATGAGATTATAATTGTGCCCCTTATCTAGGAAGTTTTATGAAGTAGACAATAAATGATTCACTTTAACAGCCCAATACAGCTATCTCGTCATTTTTATCAGACATGCATGCATTCACATTGCCATCAATGATCATGCAGGACAACAAAGTGCACTTTTTCCAATGCGAGCGTTATGTGGTCATGTGTTAGCCAGTCACAGTTCCAAAGCCAATCTAAAGAATTTATTCATGCTCACATTAAACTGCAGCCGCTCCCACGACCAAAAGGCTGCGGACAGTAAAACATAAAACTGCCAACGACCCCGAGGTCAATATTGCATTCTTTTTGCATAATCTTTAGGAGCATACTCTGTCCCCTTCTCAGTGTCCAGTCTTTCGATTTTCACACATCAAGTACTTACTGCTTCTTTATTACATTTTAAAAACCGAACTTTTTATAACAAGAACAACCGTCTGGTCTGGCCTCAGAACAAAGACTTTTCGAAAGAAAATCAAGAAATCAATAAAATCCCAAGACCAAGAGATGACAGAAAGATTTTTCTTTCTGTTTTTTTTGCAAAAGTTGATTAAATTAATTTTATCAGAGCGCCAGACTGGCTGCTTGAAATAATCAAATTCAATTAAGAACAAGAACAATAATTGGTATTCTCCTTTGTAAACAAATTTAACAAATTTACCTCTTAGCGTCTTTTTTTTTTATTCAAAGATGTTGGGATATTTTTCTTGTGTAAACCACATAGAACCGCAGTAAAATATTCACACGCACTTTTAATACAACTTTTTTCAATTAAAACTCGAATTTTCATTGATAATTCTTAAGAAAGGAATAAACATCTTAAATGCAATTAGCTGCCCACAACCACGACGCAGAAAACGCAGAAAATCCATGCAAAATGACAACCAAAAAAATGTTTTATGACAGCAACAGAGAGGGAGCATGGTTGCCACTTGCAAAAAAAATTAGCAACCAAAAATGGAAAAAAAAGTTACCAAACCAAGCAAAAGTTACCAAAAATCTGGAAAAATGATAAAACACGAAAAAATCGTACATATCGTCTTGAGCCAGTATGAATATGAGTTTTTGGTGTCGTTTGATTTTTCTCTGATTTACGAATTTAATATAAAAAAAATGTCATGGTAGTAGAAAAATGCACCTATGTTTAAGCCTAGTATGCACTTTATGCAGAACACGTAAAGCCTCTCAAGTGGAATCCAATTTTTCATACAAATTTTTCTCCGCGAAATGTCAAATTTAACTTTCCACGTGAAAATATGAGTAGGCAGTACGCAGTTCGAGTGAAAAATAGTTACTTCAAATACTGATATGCCAGACACTTAGGTTTTATTGTCAGTCGCATTACATTTTTGACATTTCGGCGTGAAAAATAATTTATAGGAAATCGTGAAATTTATTTGAATTTCTGAAGTTTCCTTAAGTCTTCATAGAAACTAAAAGAAAACTGTTGACAAATATCAATTCATTTTATCATAAGTATATACAGAATGTTACTTACTGAAGTACTAGGAATACTTTTAAACCTTACACGTAGTGGGCAGAAAAAGTAAGGCAGCATTTCCATGTGATGATATCGGGTTCGTCTTTTTGATGCTCCTGTTCAAAAAGTTACCAAAACCAGATAAAAATTACCAAATTACCAAAAATCATGAACTAAGAAAAAAATTACCAGATTTGGTAATTTATTACCAAAGTGGCAACCGTGAGAGGGAGACGCAGTTGAGAGTGCTGTCAGATTTTTAAGAGAGCTGTAAAAAATAATAGATTACAAGAGAGAAATTCCTGCTGTAGTCTGTCTGTACTAGATTTGCCTTTGAGGAGTAAATTGAAATGTATATGGAAATCTACTACAATCTATATAAAACGTTCTCTCCTTCTCTGGTCTCTGCAAAACCATCGGACCCGGACCGGTGTTAAAAAAGAGAAGAAACATCTATGTCAAACATTTCGGTTTAAAATAGAAGAGTTGGGCTTTACAGTATTACAGAAAATTATTTATACAGGCAAAATTTATAAAAAAAAATAATAATAGAAAAGATTATTCACATGTGAGGGCGAATTACGAATAGCTGAATTGCGAATAATTTAATTTTCAATTCATAGATGCATTTATATTGATTTGTTCAACCACCAAAGCATTATATTTAATTAACCTAACATTTAATCTTAAAAAAACTGACTCTCAATGATTTAAATAAATAAATTTACAATAACAGCAACACTCCCGCGATTTCAAAATTCTTGCAAATCACAATCCACAAACCCACGAATGAAAGTTTCGTTCAAACTTAACCTTCAACAATGAAACTGATTCGTGGATACCCGCGCCTTAAAAAAGTTTCCATGTGAATGAAATGTCAGAATCTACGAATATTCGCCTGTTCGCAGTTCGCAATTCGCTCTCATATGAATAGACTTATGTGGTTTTCCATTGGGACCACCAGAAATCTTTTTCAGATCTCAGATTTTACTGTGCTCATGGAACGCGCAACGAGATTGATCTGCTTTTGTAAATGGATTAGTGCGTTAATTGACAACAATATCAGCTGTTCAAATGGCATTAGTTTTTGGCTAAATCACAAATGGATATCGCCCTCAAAAATGTTTTCCTTCTTGTAGATACAAATGAAGTATTATTGGTGGTTTGTAGTCTTCAGATGACGAGGGAGATAATGAAGATAATAATTCCTCCGAAATCGTATCCATAGCTATTTATGTATTTTGTTATTTTGGTTTTCACGAAACTTTGCGCATTTGCCTCGAAATGAAACTTCTTAAACTGACGTTAAACAGCTGTACAAAGTATATTGGCATGCGTAAATCTGAAAAAATATCGAGATCTGCGAAAAGTGATCCGAATCGAAAAAAAGATTGATTTTTCGTCCCAATGGAACGCAAAAAGTGATTTAGATCAAAAAAAAGATTGATTTTTTGTCCCAATGGAAAACCACATTAAAGTACCTAGAAACTTAAATGTCCATCAAAAGAAGTCTTTTGTTTGGCAGAATCTTTACAATGTTGGAAAACAAACAAGGGCAAAAAATTCATATGAAAAGGACATTCTAGACGTTCGCAAGAGCTGGTTGTGTGGACAAAATTGTAGTTTTAGATTGTGTTTTCTTGGGGAGAGAACCTGAGACCCCTAGCTTATTATACACTAATTGCTGTGCAATAGCGTTCAATCGGCAGAAGCATCAACATATAAACCAGCTGGATTAACAGAGTTCTTCACGACCATCCTAATATTTGCTTAATTTAAAAATCAATTCATCGAAGATTCGATTATAAAACTCTAATTCAAGTACGCTTATATCGTTTTTATTGGGATTTTCAGATTTTGCACTCAGATTTCGGATTTTTTGTGCCCATTGGAACATAAAATATCATTTTTATTTCTTGCATTTGTGGTGGCGCTTGTTTTAAAAGTCATATATGTTCGTAAGATGTAATTTGTGATTATAAAAATCTATTCAATTTATGCAAATATCCACTGGCCAAATGTACATTTTTCGCTATTTTCACGGAGATATCGTCTCTCAAAACGTAAAATAACACACTTTAAGTTTGATAAATGACAAATGTTTTGTTGGTAGCGTAAGTAGGTGTGAATCTCGCTCAGAAATCGAGATTTGCAAAATAACTTTGACTCTGACTCTGACTCCGCTTTTTTTGCGGCCAGTTGAACATGAAATCTGACAGCCAGCTTGTTTCGGGAGCAGAAAAACTGCTCTGAATCTAAAAAAAAGTGTTTATCGGTTCCAATGGATGACGACATAAATCTCTTTAGAATTGACTTGATCCAGATCCAGATATGCAGTTTGTGCCCGTCTCAATCCCTTCACTCATTTCCAGTTGCCTGTCACAATAACAAATTCGACAAAGCATGCTGAAGATTTAAGCAAATGCTCAGAAATGTATCGTGAATAGTGAATACCTACTCGTAATATGTTTATCCCAACCTTATAGCTTTTATAGCTATGAATTTCAACACTACGCTTATAAATTTCCAAGTAAAAAACGCTGTCACATGGTGGACCCTTCCCGAATGCAAATGTACATAAAGGTAGTTGTAGCAAAATAAAGCGCCACACGTGGAGTAACAACACTTATGGTTACGATAGGATGCACTTCGTTTATATCTCAGTTTTGTTCTTACGGTACCTAACACAAAAAAAACCCACACACCTATGCGCATCTTTACAAAATAAAAAGCCTCCCCTATGTCAACATCGTTCGGCATGCATTGGCTTACATTTAAAATAAAAATAAACATTAAAACACCAGCCTTGTTTGACGATGCGGAAATTGATGGAATGAAAGCATTTTGTATGTACAAGGTACTGAGTATGAATAACGGTGAGGGGATTCTTTTTGTTTATCTGCATCTGAAATGAATATTATGATGCCACTAATAGCATTCGCATACACACATGTAACATGTAGGTAATAACGCGATGCATCCACTGCCCAGCAATGGAACATAAAAGGGTGATAAAAGAGACTTTCCCGTTTTCGAAGCAACCGAATATAAAGTTGACCCTCTTAAAATTTTATTATATCAGTCTCAGATGTAGTGGATCCTCGCATCGGAAGTGTGTGAATATTGCAATTCTTATCACTCGGATATCAGAATATCACGAGTTACTTTATCATTCTAAACCACAAAATAATGAAGGTTGCCAAAAACCTCAAAATGACATAAGCATTGCCCACACTTGCACTTGTCATCAGAAATATTTTGTAGAAACACGATAACAAATTCGTGATAATTTTGGGGAATTCGCCTTTTCATTTGAACAAAGTAAAACAATTGTTGAACTTGATTTTGCGCATTTAAATTTATTACAGGCTTATTTGCAATGCAGCTGTAGTACTTTTTGTTCCCCTTTTTATCAGACACATACCAAGTTAAAAAAATAAAAAATTCTTCGAATAGATAATGGTCTTAATATATACGTATCTATATAACTCCCACGCAAAAACAGAAATTGATAGGAAAATATCTCGGCATTTGACAGCAGAGTGTTGTGATATTAAAAGGAAGATAAAGTGCTATCAATATTGATATCGAACAACAACATGAATACAATGTAACCATGGACAGTCGTATCAAGTATCAAGTGGAAGTGGATGTTGCTATTATTTATGCGGAAAAAAGAAATCTCGGAACAGCTTTTGTTGAATTTTAAAATAGATATGAGTATGCTTATCATTTTCCTTTTAGGTATATGTATCGGGATAGATACACATGTTCAACGCTTTAATTTTTACTTTAAGTTTTTAAATATCAACAGCAAATTTAATCGATGCATTTAAAACGACTTAAGGCCAAACATTTGTACAATCAAACTGAAATCTGTTACGATTCTTGCTCGTCTGACAATTATTTAAGACGCAATTTATAGTTTTACTTTCTGCGGTCGAATTGTTTGTTTTAGGTAGGTACGTGTTACATGATCGAAAAAGCTATCGTAAATAACGACTTCCCTGACGCATAAGCCCAAACAACCGAAATAAGTTTTTAAAATTGTACTAGATGTAACAAAAAGGTAGATCCCAGCAAGAAATAATAATGAAGAAATAAGGTTTGAATGGAAAATCTTTAAATTGAGAACAAAAATGTTTCATGCAATCCACTGCCGCATCCCACAGGACTATTCATATGAGAGCTATCTGCCAACGAGCAAAAATTCGTTTTTTCAACAGGAACTCACTTTTATGTAGTAGCAGAAATTCGCGAATTTCGAACGTCATTTTCTAGTTACAAATACAGTGAAATATCATTTAAAGTTTAACTTCAAGCGATTTTTTTATTTGCAACTTTGTGAATTGCAACTGTTTTCGATTGTGAATAAAGTCTTAAAGTTCACTTCGAGAATGTTTTAATATATTAATATTTTTTGCTGTTTAAAGATTTTCTATTTAAAGAAATGTATACCCAGTTTGCATATTCAGAATACGTCATATGAATTGAAGAGTTCTAACCTCATAGAGATCAACGACGTCCGTTGCGTCAGTTATTTAATATGGTATTCGATTGGGCTTCTTTAGATTTGCTCTAAGATTTCGTGTGGCTAATCGCACATAAAAACGTCACTAGCTCTTTTTTGTGTTGATATTCGTGCGATTCAAATATTTGTGTAGCCTTTAACACTTCCTAAGGCGTTTTCCATTCACTGGTTAAATTTTATATTTAAATATTCGAAATTTTCATCCCGATTGATTTCTAAAGATTTGTACATAAATAATTTACAAAAATAGATTCACCCGATGCAATGTCTTTCTATGCAGTAAAAAACTTCACGAAAACGTAAACAAACTCCATTAGTTCTCAAACTCAAACGCACTTGTATTGGTAAATCTGAAGCAATTCTGAGGAAAAATCTAGATTCACAAAAGTGCTCTGAAATCTGACAAAGATTTTTTTTTTGTACCAAACGAATATAAAAAATGCTCTGAGAGCGCCCAATCGAATACCACATAAGTCTAGTACGCCGTTGATGCAAAACGAAATTTTGAATACGAAAGTGACACGACAAAATCATTAACGAAAAATTTCGTTCTTCTTTTCGTTTTGCGGTACTCTTTATTTTGGTAGCGTTAAAAAAGACATTTGAAATAAAAACAATTTTTTAAAAGGTCAACAACAACATTTGCATTCACTTACAAAATTTACATGAAAAAAGTACCAGAGCCCATTAATCTTTTAATAAATTAAAACACAATCAATCACAATACAAAATAATTCAAAATGTTTTCTATTTCAAAATTGAATCATTTTTGTTTGGACAGTTTGTCATTTTGTGTGTCGGTTTATTTTTAAATTGCGTGTGCTCCATTGGAATTTGGTGCTAGAAAATGTATAAGTATTCACCTTTGCTAATCAGAAAGCGGGAAGTAGGTACCTACCTAGTTATTTGGGAACATTTTGTTGACAGTTTGCCATTAAAACAATACAAAAGGTTCACAATCGCTTTCTGCAGTTTTTATGCCTGCATTGTACATTTTGTACTGATACAGTTTTTTGATCAGTGCTGCCAAGTTGATGAAATTTCTTTAAAAATAAATTTTTCTTTTGCGTGTAGACCGTTTTGTACATTATTTAAGTTAGTGTCACTTTGAATGTAAACATGTTAACTGACTAATCTACTAGCGCACTGGCAGTGAAAAATCGTTTTTGAAACGGCGTACTATTTATAAGATTATGAGCTGCCCCTTTATATTTAGTCACGGCGAGAGTTCAGTGCCCAATTTGTCCATAAAATGTAGCTGTCAATATAATGATGTTTTATTTTTGCGATCTGTCAGTTTGTGCTGCATTGATTATGTTTAGTTATTTAACATTTCTTTGCGGTGGTGTAGCGTATACAAATAATACTACTCAAAGCGTTTCACCCCAAATGAATTCAAATAATGTAATACGTCAGATTTACCCATTTGGAGAATTCTGCATGCGAAGTGGGCGCAACCGTATAAATTTTAATTAAGACCAAGTATAATATCAGTGCTTCTTTAAAATAGATATGCGTGGCAGAGTTTGCCTCCAATTGAATGATTTAATTACCCGAATCAACACCAGCGAAATAAGGCGCAGTGCAATTATGTTATTCATTGGCTTGTGCGACTACAATACGGAAGGAGAAGGTGTTCATAAATCATGCATGTAACTACTTTTGATATTATTTCAGCGGAGGGAAAATATGTATGAGGTTATCTCTTTGCTTTAGAGAAAGATAGATTATATGATATGAGTAATGCCCCTTCCTAGAACATCCCTTTCCCTTATTTGTTTAGTAGGTCGTTTTCCCGTACGGACCTATTTATACTTGACCCATAAGTACTCCTTTAAAAATGGATTACCAAAGCCATTTCCTCTGCATAAATATTTTCGCAATTACTCCACTGAGTCGTATTTTTCTTTGAGCTAAATACACACGCCGCCGGTGCTCCCAATTACCTCTAAAAGAGCTTCCCAGACATTCCAGCTGCCAGGTTCATGCTATGCCAAAGTAATAAACCTGTCGTCGCTAAGTTTTTCATTTCTGAATAGTTTATCCCTCCCATTGATATAATATCACTGCATATTCACTCCATTTGGAGTTCTCCCTCTGTCTGATGAATGGTTGCATTTGGGTTCGTGATCTGATCCAGTTTCGCCGCATTATAGGTCACTCCATTATTCCAATGCTGGTAACACTTAAAACGCAGAATCGAGAATGCGCTCCGACCGGGGGATTCCGTTTCAAGATACCAGTGGCATGTGCATTTATTTACCAACTGATTGAGGACGGGCCAACATCCAACACAATGTCCTTTTTATTCCATTGCGCCGCACTACGGCAGACAAAATTCCTTATCTCCATATAAATGAGGTTTGCCTGCTTTATCGGCCCGGCATATGAATGGAAATAGCTCCATCCGGATGACGGATATAGTTTTGTTTGACATGATTTCTGCATCCTTTGCATCAGCTGACCCATTTTCTGGGACTTATTTTAAAATTAGAAACCATCTCTCAATATGAATGAAAGTTTTTCAACACATCAAATAGATTCCAGACGATATAAGACGTTCCATTTAAAAGTGACAGAGACAGTTTGACTTTGGCATGCCGAAAGCGTCTCGAATTTCAACGACGCACGGTGAAACGTGGAAAAGTCTTTACCGCACCACACACTCAGCGGGTGAGCGTCAGAGCGGTTTTATTAGACAATCTGCATACGATATTTCATATCTGGCGTTTTCCCTGAACACAGCCAGTTGCACGCCAGGTCGCCAGAGCAATTCAGAGACCGAGTCTTGCAGATTTCACGCCCGAGAAAATTTGTTTCTTTCTTCTTTTGAGGCGGAAAATCTATTTAAAAATAGCAAGGTGCTGTAAACTGTAAACATAGAGAAGCGCGCGCGCACTTTTCCATTTCACAAAAAGAAGAATATTCACTTGGTTTGGATTTGCGATGGAGATATAAATTTATTTACAACTTGGACAATTTATTGACGCTAAATGTTTGGGCGATTAATCCTAAAAATGGGAAACACACACAGATCCACACAGAAGTGGTCTTTTAATTTAGAAATTATTGAGATAGGATGGTGGAAGGATTTGTGAATCTAAAATGGGAGGGCGCGCTGTTAATAGATTTTTTTTTTTTTTAGAATTGGGTTGTTAATGCGCATCCCGCAGTTTGTGATGTGCTCGATGCTCCCATGGGACATAATCGCGCCCACATTTTATGGGAGAAAAATTCTTTTGAGGAATTGGGACATCCTATTCGAGAAATGCATAAGCCATCAAATGAGGGGAATAGCTTCTTCATATTTTTATATATAAACTAGCTGACCCGGCGAACTCCGGTCGGCCCAAATTCGTTAAATAAATAATAAAAGAAATAAAAATTCGGAGCATGCAAATGTGCAACGCACATGGTACGTTATGTAATTCGATAAATTCAAATTCTTTATTCAAAAGTTAGGTAAAACAACATCGACACCACAATGATTGATGGGTCGGCTAACCTTCCGATTTTTAAAGTGATTTACGGTACAAACGTACAATTGACCATTCGAGAAACATGGGAATTCAAGATTGCTGCCACAAATATCCAGCGATTGTGCTTGCAACTTATTATTTGTCATTGTGAAAGCGAGACGCACGAGAAACTGAAGACGCTTGAATACCAATGGCCAATCGTTCTGAATAAGCGGAATCCGCGGAATGAGAATGTTTGCCTTTGAATTTTCGCCTCAAAATCGTCGCTTGCATGTCATTTGATTCGACAATGAAATCAAATTCGATCCTTTACAAAGTTTCGGTTCATTTAGGTTGCGCAACAAAATTATAGCTGGGCCGATTTTCAATTTCAAATTGTGGAGCGGTAATCCCAAAATATCCACAGGATTCAAAAATGAAAAATTTTAAATAATTTTTGTTGTATTGGAAGTGACCGTTTTTCGATCCATTCTATTTTTTTTAAAGTGCGGTTCTCCATACATGTTTGTTTATTCCTTGGGCCAATACGACCAAGCCACCAAGCCCAAAATTGTAAAAATCGAACGATCCATTCCCCAGTTATGAGTGCACATACGGATTCAGTCTCTTTAATATATATAGCTTTACCCACCCGGTTTTGCCCGTGCCTTTCGTATTAAGTCCCGCCTACATTTCTCAAAGTAAAATAATAAAATAAAAAGTGCCACCTATCGGGTCTAAAAATATCCTATCTTTAAAACTGGAACCAACAACACCCATCCACAAAATGTCATTGAAATCGTATGAGTGGTTTCGAAGATCGACAATAGCGCCACCTATCGGGCCCAGAAGTATCTTATCTTTCAAGTTGGAACCAACCTTACACATCAACAAAATGGCAATGTTTTAGAGATCGACAACAGCGCCATCAATAGTAGGTACCTATTATATAGATTATAGAAGATAATTGAATTGAACTGAAAACCGAAATGTGCGCCTACAGCGCCACCTGCAGTTCGTATTAGCAAAGCCCTCAGAAATGAAAATGAGTCTCGTCTTTGACAGACCAAATTTACGAAGTAAATGTTTTTAATATTGCTCATGCTCATATACAAAGGCTCCATTTTAAATAGACCAGAAGCGTTTGCAGCAATCTACTGTACTAATGGCGGAAATTTCAAGTCTGTCAAAGATTTTGGGTCACTCAGAAGCATTTTCCTGCCAGATATTGTTTAAGATAACATTGAAAGTAGAAACACTTTAAGTAGGTACAGCTATATCTGTTCCGTATCCTTATTTTTGAAACTTTGATGATCAAAATAAGTTATTTTAAGGCTGATTTAAGTAAGTTTTCAATAGATTTATAGAGAATGAACTAGATGAAGCTCTTAAGTTGCACTTAAAATCTTCCGTGACAGTTTATGACATAGAAAAAGTAGCCCATAGTCATATGGTATGTAGAACTTAAATCTCTATGAGTAGTATCAGCAAACGGGCCTTAACCTCGTAATTTTTAGACTTAGCTGCTAGCTTTGGAGGACCATTGTTTCGACGATAGTCGTATCAAAAGTTACTGATAAGGGCCCTGGGTTGAAAGCTCGTTGACGAGAGCGCTCTCGAGCATGCATAGGTAATACGCGAACATAATTATTCGAAGCATATAAGAAGATTGGAGATATCCCTAAAAATCGCCTATAAAATTACGAACCGATCATTAAATCCGAAAGGGGAATACCTACCTATAGATATTTAAGATCTTACTCAGACAACGGATCGAATTGACGAAGAATCCCTCATTTATCACGATTACTGTCGTTTTCAGCATGAACTTACAAATGCGAGAGACGGCACTCCTCCATTCGGTTGATACTGAGAACTGAGCCCCTCTGCCCTTATTCCATAAGGCTATCCCATCTCATAAGGCTATCTCATTTCCAACTTTCTTCTATGTTGTGTACTTCCACTTAGGAGGATTTTAAAATCACGGTCATAGCTCTTACAAAAAAAAAAGTTATAAACTCTAGTGCCCGGCAGCACCGCTGCTTTTTTCTAACTCATTCCTCTTGCAATCTCAAGGTCGTTACGTTGATGAAAAGGAAATAAAAAAAACTTGCTTCGCCACGAAAGAGTAAATTCGACTAGATGCGTCCTCCCTTCCCTGTTGCCTTCGTTGCCCCCTTCCTACAACCACTATTTTCCCGCGCATTCATCGTAACGGTCGTTTTATTTGCTTTTTTTTCTACACCATGCCACTGGCATTTAATTATCCTTCGCAATCTGCATTTATCTCTTTTGCGAACAAGTTAATTGCGCTTTCAACAAGTCTCCATTCCCTGACTATGACTGCATAGAAAAACGATGAAGAGAAGTCATATAATCAGAATCCCGTAATTACCCTCACAAGTTTCATCCACCCCGGTGTGAATCGATTTTTGTTCATCCTCCTTCCTCCACCGTCACAACCCCTCCCGAATGGGCGGCAACACAAACACGACAAAGGGAAAGGAAAAGATGATGGCACAGCTCAGTGCCAGTGGTTGAGGCGAAAAAGCTGTAGATTCACATTTCTATGCGTTTTTTATGTCAAAGCAAAACACCACCACAGGACACTAACCCCTAAGGGGAGGGTGGTATCCGGGAAATGAGAAAGACTGAAAAAAAGAGTCCTCCTTATCCTTCTAACGAGTGCTTTTCACTTGGCGTCAATGTCATTCAACAAGGAACTAATCGATACCTATAGCCGGACTACAAAAATTCGTAGGATATGTATAAAGGACCACTTCTAACCTGATAATTCCGTTACATCGAGACAACTTGAACGGCTTCTGGTCTTGGTTAGATTGCCAAAACTTCCCCCTCCACCGCCCACCACCCAGTCGGCGTCCATGGCCTTAGAGGCGCTGCGTTTGAAATGCTCCAGGAAGCTATCTATTTGCATTTCGATGGAGTTTGGAGAATTTTCCATTTTTTTTTTTTTTCGTCTTCTTCTTCTATCTTTTCCTGGACAATATTGTGGGATACTTCTTTTCAGATTTTTCTTTTCTTAAAACACCACCGCCTTAGATATTAGATACACACTGTGCTACACTGGCATTTTGAATCATTTTCTTCAACGGATTTTGATAATTTTGAAAATAAAAACACTAAGCACAGTTTGAATTTGAATGTGCCGAATTTTTTGTTGATAATTCACCTTCACTTTCTTTTTGAAAAAGGACAATTGAGCAAATTTGCTGATTTTTTTTTTTTGATTTTTTATTTCACTTAGAAACTCAGCTGCAAACCCGATGCAATGTTAAATAATACCACTTGCCAGAATAGATAAACCGCAACTGTAGAAAACTGGTTCTGGAAATTCTCTTCAAGCCCTTTCCTTAGCGAATAGCGAATAGATACGAAAAATACGATTAAGGAAAAGAGAAGGCAATGACAGGAAAGTGCATTTGAAGTTCATTTAAGAGAACTGAATGCGGCATGAACAGCTGTTTGTGTTTTTATTAAATAATGGAAAGATGCTCACGCTAGTACAATTTTGTGTAGTAGCTGAGGGTATGTGAGCAGGGTTGTTAGTAATTTTAGACATATCTTAAAACGTATTTTAAAGGCGTTTTTCTTTTTTAGTTCAGAGCACAACCTGAACTGTTATACAAAAAGTTTGTGTTTCTTTTTTAGCTCAGACACTTCAGAGCTCGAATTTGTGTTTCTTTTTTCGTTCAGAGCATGATCAGAGCGCGCTCTATGAGCTCAGAATTAATTGACTGAGCAGGCTGAGTAAAATGCTGATTACACATATACAATCACACTTCCAGTCATATTTGAGAGAAAAAAAAAACAGGAAAAACAGAAAATCCTCAGAACGATCTGAGCACGCTCGGTTCAGAGCGCGCTCATATAGCTCGAGCTCAGTTCAGTGCTCAGCTCTGAACTAAAAAAGAAAAACGCCTTAAGTGGCTGCCTAAATTTATCATCAGCGTTGATAGTACATGGGCGGGCAAAAATTATTTCCTGTTCGCACTGAGTTATTCTGTAAGTCAACTGCCAAATCCTAAAATGAGTGCAACTGTTGTTAAAATAAACGACACTCAAGACATGTCAATGAATACGAGTACCTATACATTTGCATTTGCATTTACATTCGTCTTCTTATTCTTAGATGGGTCGGTCCTTTGACTTACGAATTCGCACGAGTTTTGTACTCAATATCGTTCCTTAACTCGAAAAAATCGTCAAAGAGATTCTACTGAGAATTTTACTGCTGTCATGTGAACGTTTATTTCTTGAAGTAAGAAAGAATACAAAATAATGATAAATGCCTAGTAATTGAAAGACAGCTAAGTGCTCAAGTTTTGTTATTTTTTGTTATATAGCCTACGCAGAACGCAGGTGATAACAATATTTTTACTAAAAGCAAATGAGAAGGCAGAAAGTTGTCTTTTTCTTTAAAATTGTTGATCAGTCAATACAAACTCTAGGCTCCAATTCATTAAGAATTAATTAAAATTATTCCGAACTAAATTCACTGCCAAATGAAGCAGTTAATATTGTGAATAAGTAATAAGAAATCTGCCCATTTATTAAACAATTTAAAGAATTTTGTTCATTCATCCAGTGGAAAACAAGAAACACCCGCAAAATTTTAACAATTTTCTACTTTTGACCTCCAAAGCAACTTTTTTGTTAGTTTGCCTCTTTCTGTAAGAAAACTCAACCCCACAATTGCCGATTTGACAGTCCTTTTACTATTACAAAAAGAAGTAGCAGAGCTATTCTGTTTTTGGAATTATATTGGAAAACAAATTTTGACGGTTTTGTCGAAGCAACGAATTTAACAGAATTCCACTAGTACTTCAAAGGTAAAATAAGAAAAAAATAGTTTTACCTAAATCTTTCTCTTCGCTCTTTGTTACCTTTTTTTTTTATAAATTGAAGAAGGCAGTTTTTAATTTTCATTTCTGATCGTGATAATTTTAACAAATTCAGATGTACATAACTATGCTTTCGCTGTGTTAATCTGTTTCTCGCATTACACTTTTTAAAAGTGCATCTAGTACAATCCGAAGAAATTCTTGTTTAGTGAGTTCGTGTTGCTAGTTCATAATGGTGGCCGTTTTCAGACTTTACAATATAGAAAATGAATAAAATACTTCTTTTAGTTGGTATTTTTCAACTTTAGTATTCGTTGACCTTCTGGAAACTGAAACTTGTGGAAAAATATTCTTTTTGGGCTTTTCTATTGGACCCGATTCAGGAACCCACAGTAGGTACGCATCTACGCATATTTTGAATGACCTATATTTAACCGTAGGAAATACATACTCTAAATACATACCTACTTTGAAGGCGCAGTGGCTTAGTGGTTAGTGTGTTGGACTATTAAGCGAGGGGTCCCAGGTTCGAATACCGCAAAAACCCAAATTCCAACTTAGGGTTTTTCCCACTACGCCACCTCTCGCGAACGCCTGACAAACATTTGAGAGTAGAACTGTCTTTAAAGAGCTTCTCAATTAGCCGTTTGGAGTCGGCATAAAATTGTCGATCTCTTCCATTCGTTCCAAAAATGAAAAACGCACACAAAACAAATGGTTGTAGTGATGCGCGATAATCCAAATATATATCGATACATCGATACTTCAGTATCGAAAGGAAAATATCGATGCAAGAAAATAATCGGTCCGAAAAAATCGATAATATCGATAATTTCGATATTTTTTTAATTAAAAGCTAAATATTTGTTTGCAGTTAATAATTCATACCATTACACAATACAATATAAATAAAAACGTCAAAATTTCATGTTTCCTTACTTTATAGAACTTAAAATAACTTATTTTTATTAAATAAACTAGCTGACCCGGCGAAGATCGTTCCGCCCAAATTCGTGAATGGAATGAAAATAATCTCCCTTATTGCAGTTGTCAACTAATGAACCGATTGATAGTTGGTAAAATGTATCAATCAATTGATACTTTTGTACTCAGTTGATAAAGGTTTTGATCATTGTGACTGAAATTGACTATTTTGACATGAAAATTGAATTTGCTGTGAATATTTTTTGTTTTAATTTAAAAATTCCATTTTATTATGGAATGAGAATTGTGGTTTGACATTTATGAGGAAGAGGATACTTTTTTTTTGGAAATAGCGAGAAGAAAGAAGCAACTAAGGGATGCTTTAAGCCCCCTAGAATTAAAAGAATAATCAATTAGCTTAGCACAGTCCAAATTTTCAGTTACCTATCTTTAAAGTTATTTGTTAATGCACTGGAAGAATGTAGGTAGTTGTCGCAAATGGTATTTGAGCCATCAAAATAGTTAAATAAACTAGAAACTTTACAAACAGTTTTTATTTTCAGTTGAAAGAAATAGATACAAAATGAAAGAAAAGTCAATGATAATTGACACTCGCAATACCGATTTTTGTATTCACAATCAAAAATTAATGGAAATTGACAATGAATCACCAATCCAGTGCCAATTGACAATCACAATACCGATTAAAGTAATTGGTTGACAATTCCGTAATTTTAATAGTTATTCGAATCCATCAAATCTGAGACCATCCAAATCGGTCCAGCCGTTCTTGAGTTATAAATGATGTAACTATCCTGACTTTGTTTTATTTATATTAATATATCTAACATTAAAAGAAAACTTAATAAACTTCCATTATTTAATGCAATAACAACTAAATAATAATTACTTAGGAACTTTGATTGTATTAAAATACGTATTTAGTTTGTTTAAATTTATAAAGCGAAGGTTAACATACTGAAACAATCACTTCCAAGATTATGTTTTTTTTTTAGCTTGTTTTAATGACTGCACAATGCGCTGCAGTACATAACATCACTAGATGTGACCTAGAAAAATTGGTGGACTGAGAAAATGTCTTAAGTTTGTTGAGGCGCGTCGTCATGTATTTTAATAAATGACCGAACAATCAAAAAACTATGAAAGTCCCAGTTGTGTTGGAGTGCAAAAAATCGGTGGCAAATCATCGATGCATCGATAATATCGAGAATAAATTATCGAGTGAAATAATCGATATTTTTTTACGAAAATATCGATGAATCGAGTGATTCGATATTTATCGCGCATCACTAAATGGTTGCGAAAAGCTAGGCCTAGGGTCCCTCCGGACCTGTTGCGCTAACTACATATTTATTTATTTATTTATTAAATACCTACATACTTTCAAGATAAAAATGTAAAAAGATAAGATATATTTTGTTTACTGTTTGCGATAGAAACCCAACACAGTCAGAGAGTTTATCTAATTTATTGAAAAATCGACCATGAAAACATAAAATCGGCACGCTTTTTTATTTCATAGAATTATTTTTAGAAATACAGCTTATCCATTGTTTTTATTTTTTTTTTTTTTTATTTTTTTTATTTTGGCTTTGTGTGAGTAAACCTTGAGCAAACTTCCTTCGCATTGAACCATGCTTCTGTCTATTGCCTACCCACTAGCACTAGGCTATGGTTAGCCACAACCCACGTAGCTACAGCACGGATATTCTGCTCCAAGAATATAGGTATAGAATAAATATCCCGAATCATATATATACCTAAATATGTTTGAAACATTTTTATTGTGTGTCGTCATATAAAATGTTTTCTCAGATATAATAATAGTCCATGATTCTCTTCGAATATATATTTTTTTCTTAATAAAAAATATTGTGTGTGTATTTTTAGTTTTTTAATAGACACATTTTAAGGAAATATATTAATGCAACGAACAAAAACCGAGCGGGCTTTCTTAAATGTTCTATTTTATTAATTTTGTTGTTAATAAAGTTATAAAAGTCTTTATAGTTTACACGTTTCTAGATAATGGTATTTTAAAATAGCAAGCAAAATAGAAGGAGGTTTATAGTTTTTATGTAATAATTTTAATACATTTTCTTTAATGCATACAGCAGAAATATTTAAATAACTGCTTAGTTTTATTAGGAATAGAGCACAAATGCGATTAAAACAAACACGTTTTAAAAACATTGACAATGATTAAATTTGCCTTTATTAAAAAAAATAAAATTTCATTTGTTGGTATAGAAAAAAAAAGTCATAATTATGGCAAAGAGTAACATGCTAAATTGACAGGGTTTATATATTAGGTATAGATAAATATATCGTATGAGGGATGCCGTCCTAAAATTGTGGAAAGGCACAAGAAAAGTGACATACAAATTAATTTATCTACCAAATAAGAGGTGTTATTTTGGTATTCAAAGAAAAATGCCATTTTTTGAGATAAATGATCGGATGTTTATTTCATAATAAAGAGGAAGGAATGCCGTTAATAATGAAAAACAACATCAGCCAAATGGCCACCACGAGCACGCATACAGGACCATATCCTTTTTATGAAATTTTCCATAACCAAATCGAAATGAAATAACACCCCAATTTCAAATTTGAAATAAGGCCCCCAACAAAAATGAAATAAGGCCCCAAATTTTGGGATTAATGAAATTAAAAATAAAGAAAACTACTTTTCATTTATTATTGTTGATATTGGATAAACTAATTTAGATTAAAGGAACTTTGTATATAAATATACTCAACCTTGCACCCTACCCCGTAATCTAACAGTAAGCCCAAACAGGGGGGCAGCCCCCAAACGTATTCCATGTCGGAAGGGTAACAATTAATAATAAAAAAACTAATTTTGGGGATTTATTTCATTTCTTCATTTGGGGTCTTGTTTCATAATGAAATAAGACTCCCATTTTCATTATGAAAAAGGAAATAACACCCCAAATTCTATTAAAAATCGTTGTTGTTGTTTCCTGTATAATTTTTTGAGTCAGTTTTTTTTTGCAATTAGTTATGCTTGAGTAGGTATTTAATTATATTATTATTTGCTCATTTTCTTCATCGGAGAGATTGGCCTTCCTTCCATTTTGAAAACGAGAGCTGATTTCGAATTTCGAAGTTATTATTTCTATCAACCAGTGTTATTAGCACTCTCTCTTCTTTTATCCCACGAAAATTGGTAATTTTTCCATTTTTTCCAATTTCAAATTCCCTTTTAAGAACCCGCGATCATTTTTTGCCTTAAAATCCAGTTTCTAAAAATAAAATTTGTATTACAAGGAAAGAAAATCACGCTTAATTAACCTTTAGTATAAAAATCACTATAATATTACTACGATTATTTTTTGGTGCTAGAACATTTTGGTAAAATACGATTTATATGAACTATTTTTTTTTGGACATTCAGTGTGTTGATAATCATGGTGAAATGTAGGAGTTTTGATGAGATTTCAGCAAAAATTTATAGTTTGAATGTTTTTTGTTAGATTCCTCAAAATCCCACGATTTGGTGCTTTTTCCCTTTATCTCACGTAAGGTTTTTCGGACAACGAAATTCCCAAAAAAAGTGATAAATCCCACGATATAACAACACTGCTTTCAACCCAAGAGTGGTCAGGACCACTTGTAAGTCCTATATGAGCGTTCCTAAATATGCAGTAATAACCATTGATGAAAAGGTTTACGAAGCTCTTAGTTAAATATTGGTCGATGAATACCTACCGCCCTTAGAGACCTAATTTGCCCGCATCTATGACTGTGTGATGTAGGAATACAGTTGCATTCTGTTCGAGAAGTAAGATTAGAAGAATATACCTAATACGAGAGTGCTTTAAAAATGAACTAGTTTCCATGGCAGAGGGTTAGATCTAAACGTTGGTAGATGTAGGTAATTTACATTAAAAAAGGGTTTTGTGTTTCTAAATCCTAAAAAAAAACATTACAACTTGGCATCTCTATTATCTTTTCAAATAAGCAGTCCTCCCTCCTCTAACACGTGTAAAACTTAACAAACGCTTCGCACATTTTCTCTTCAAATAACATGGGTAAGGTAACTCTCTTCTCTATCAATTTTCAAATACATACCAATACCAACTACATCCATGACGTCACGCAGCACCATTCGCACCAACATCTGCTCTTTCCTGTCAACAACGTTTCTTTTTTTCGTTTTCCCTTTTACATTTACATTCCCACTTTAATTAAATCGGCTCGGCAGTCGGCATCAGGCATCACCCTTCAGCCTTCACCACCCTGCGCACCACCCGCAAAGGCAAACTAAACATCACCTAAACATTCACTCCTCGCTCGTTCTTCATTTCTATTTCCATCATCTTCTCAAGTGCATAATACTCGCTAAACGCTGTCGCTTAACGCAAGAAATTCAGTTTCTCGCCGTTCGTGTTCCGAGCAACAACTGAGCGCTCTTTTTCCATAGCATTGTGAATCGGGCTACCCTAACTATACGCACTTTCTTTTTAAGCCCTCCGTGTGTGTGTAAGAAGAATTTGTGGTGTACCCCCTTCAAAATAAAATAAGAATCTAGTGAATTTTCCATCAACAAAAAAATTAAAGTGCACTAATTCAAGATGAGCAGTAAGTTAAAAGAGTTCTCTTAATCATAACTTAAAAATAAATAAAAGAAATTAAAAAAATAAAAAAAAAATAAAGAGAATTTCCTTTGCCAGTTAACTTTTATGAAATTTATTTAAATTAAGTGCAGCATGTACATGAGCATAATTTTAAGTTAATTATTATAATTTTTTTTTTTGTTGTATTATTATTTTCATGCCGCCTAAATATGCTTTGAAGAGAAAAAATTAAAGAAAAGAACTCATCTTCATATTGAGAAGAAATACCTATGCAAAATGCAAAAGAAAAGAATTTCGCGATTCTTCTTTGTCGTCTTCGTTTTGTCGCGCCTCGAGAACTGTGGACGACCTTAAGTGACCTTCAATGTGTTTTTCTCTAACTAGCTACCGATAGACATACGTTTCGTTTCTCCTTGCACTAGTTTTTCCCAATAAGTATGTAAAACAAGAAATCCTGTTGGAGTACTATTCAAGTGTAGGTCATAAACGAAAAACGACCCCCAAAAGAGGCAACGACTCTTCATAAATATGGCTGCAGTCTTCATTCACAAACCGTGGCTGGTGGCAGAGTACGTGTAACTGGTTCCAGTTACGGTTTTCCTAGCCGACAGGTGAATAAATAGCGAGAAAATCGGCTCTGCCTGTGGCTGACTGACCGTGTTGTTTTGAGTTTGATGTGCAAATGGTGTCGCCATTTCATCCCCTAAAATGGGGATGGGTGGGGCGAAGTTTCTTACAGCAACCGACAGAATATTACTTTTTATCGGTTTTCCATCCTCGATTATGAATAGGTATTTTTAGATATGTGGAAAATTCAGATTGAGACAGACAGAGAGGAAAATGTATGAGTGTGTTTGGATACTTAACTCGGTCCGTGGGGAATTAATAAATCAAACGCACGCCCCCATCCCACATGCTGAGATTGGAAAGATTGTTTTTCTCTGCGTTTTGTGAAACACATTTAGTTGTTTTTTTTTTTTTAAATATTTTTCATCTCGCAGGATGTTGAGACAGATATGTAGGTATTTGGTTATTTTTAGATTGAAATCTGTACGCTCTGTGGCATACAGCTACAGCAGTCAAGTGTATCTGTCTTCTAGCGTGACGTTTGGTAGTCTGCTTTGATACCTACACTACTTTTGTTGTTGTGAGTATATGTATACATAGTGCACTCTGCACTGTGGCATAACTCTGATAATACGTTTGGAGCCGGTGCCGGCAATTCGCCGGCAAAACGTGAATTTCAGTCTGAAAATGCAATTGGCTGGAAATTGAACTCGTATCTGAGTTGTGTGTGACTTCTAAATGGCTTTAGAGAGATTTTCTGATGCTGCAGTAGTTTTGTTTTAGTCAATTGTTTTATTTTGTTGATATAAATAGGAAATGATGCAGAGGTGTCTATATAAATTATTATACATTGTTTGTTAGGTAGATTATTGTTTAGAATTTTCTGCCAAGAAGTGGGTAGTAACGAGTTTATTTCTTTTTTTAATTTTAGTTGAATAGATACAAATTTCCATTAAAATGCGCTGAAGACGCACTTGGTTCGCATCCAAATGAGGTTTTTTGTCTATTCATTTGAAATTGAATTCTCTTTTGGGAGACTCTTGTTGGGCGCCACTTTTCTATAATCTTTCCCAAATACCTACTTAATGAGGTTTTTAAGTTAAACTTCTTATAACACAGTTGGGTGAATTATTTATTATGCTTTTACTCTTAGGCGGCTCTCACACTGAGGCATAAAGGAATAAGCAGTTCGTAACTTTTATTTTAAACAATTCTTACATCTCACATTGAAGCAACAGTGTTGCCAGTAATTTCTAGCTGTGATGTCATCTGACGACTCCGATGATAAGGTTTAACTATTGTGGTGGAATTTAAAAAAAGGGACAAAATAAAAGGAAATATTGGGAGCACCCTGCATTTACTAGATCATGGTGGAAATATTTGGATATTTTTCCAATCTTTCTACAAACTTTGTATTATAAACTGGATCGTCCGACACATTTCCTATTGCCAGTTACTTGTTGCTCGTTGCATCAGTGGGAGCGCCGACTTCGACAAGCGTCAGTGAGGCGGTTCCTTTTTATTTTAAAATGGTGCTGATTGTCATGCTGGGGAAAGGGGGTGTAACAGAAAGTGAAACTTATTCAAAATAACTACACAGTGCTTAAATAGTTTAAGCCAAAATCTAGTCCATTATCCGAAAAAGGGGTGATACAGTGTCTATTACAATGCGCGGATGTAGATGCGTGCTTTGAAGGAATAAGATGCAGGATCAAGTTTCACTTATTGGTTAACAAGATGCGATAGTATTTTAGTTATCTCCTCTAAGAAGCCGCAGTACCAGAGCTCATTGAAGGCTCTCCCGGGCTACAATCTAATCTAGTTATCTCCCAAAATTCTTGAGCTTATAACACGAGATAAAATGTACTTCGCCTACAAGGAAATTACTACAATTTTAACGCATATCTATAACACATCGTAACGAATCCGTTTCCTTGGCTGATCTAACCAACACTTGTAGAGACTAGACGTGTTTAATAAACACTTGTAAGAATTGTCGACTTATCGGGTTGTTTTATATACGCCACAGCATTGGCCCTGTAAATATGTGTTACAAGAATGTATCAAACTTGTAGATGTTTTGGGTCTCACTGCTGCTAAGTACTCCAAAATTCAAAGTGCACAATAAATTACGTCATAAATAAATTTATCGGAATTTTACAAAGAACAGGGCTTTATAATACTTGCGAAACCGTACCTGTCGGTGATTTAAAGTAACTGGCAGGAAAAGTGCCATCTATATGTCAGTCTTTAGTCGATACCGCAGTCTTGGGAACACCACGACTGCATTCGAAGTTTTAGTTCTATTAACAAAAGTTTATATTGATAAACGATGGGTAAAACTATTAACCGGTTACACATCAGTTAAGTACGTCAAATGTTTGAATGCTATCTGACGTTTACTAACAACCAACGGAGAAAACCAGTACCTTCATATTAGCAATCTACCTTCATGCAATGTGCACAACGTGCAACACATTAATAACAACTTTGCTGAAGTTTATGTAGCAGATTTGTAGAATTTTTTAATTATATTATTATTAGCTAGCAAATTTCTATACTTAAATTTTCACATTAGCTTAATTTAGTAAGTAATCGTTGTTACAATAGTTACAAAAGTGAAAGGAGAACCGGAGTAATTCAACTTAAGCCAATTTAAAAATTGTAATCTTTTGAATATATCAGGGCGCCTAAACAATTTCCAGTATTTGGCAGCACTTAATCGCATTTTCTTCAATTTTTGACTGTAACTCACCTAAGTTTATTCTTGCAAAGCAAATTATTTTTTTTCCTTATGTAATAGATGCGCTCATCGAATCATAATTAACTCGTTCACTGAATGCATTCATACATGAAATTCACTCGATCATGGAATGCGCATTTGATCACAAAATTGACAAAATTGTGGTAGTTACTGTATCGTACTAATAAGAAATTTTAGTCCCGACTTCAAATTTACGGAAGCTCACAATTGCGAAATTTGTATGCAAAATGTAGCCACTGTGAACTACTAAAATTTAGAGTCGGAACTAAAAATGTTTATTGGTAAGGCCCATTGAGTACATTTTAAATGCTAATATTTTTGGGCTGTCATCGTGAGCTAAATGCGTAAATGCGCTCATTTTACCACAGAGCTTTGACGTGTGTACCATTTTGAGACAAAAGAAACACACCTCGAACATTACAGTCTTTGACACGATATAAGTCCTTGGTTTAAAATTCCTTTGAGTCGAAAATATAAAACATATGAATATGAATATGAACAATCGCTTTGAATTGTTCTTCATAAATATCCTTCATAAAGGACTTGCGTTGTTACACAAAACCTTTCTAACTAATTGCGATTCCACACGTCCATGATACTGACCGATACCTTTTATCCATTTACTACATTAATTTCGACTCCGATATATATGTTCAGCTACGTTTCGAACACGCACATTTTCCAGGTAATCCATAAAACTTTCATGCTTATCTACATACCACCTTGACCCATTTGACTTTGACTTGTTGGCTGTCTAACTCATGGGATTATAAATGAGCCCTATTATGACGTAACTATGTATAATTAGCACACATAGTTAAATCCCTCATGAAACATGAGTACCTACAATCATGGAAGCACACGCCTTTCGCGCAAGGAATAGATTTCTTTGGTTGTGTGTTCACCTGCTACGTTGCTTCTTCTATTTCAAAGCGGCCACTTAGAGTTGTGTGTTAAGTTATCTGCCTACTTATATTATTGCTGACTTCGATTATGCTTACCCGACAGTGTGATTAATTTCCACCCAGTCTACAGAAACTGGCTCAGTAAATAAATAACAGTAGAAGACCGCAAACGAATGAAGCGAATACCTAGTATAACTTATACAATCGGAGGCTGGGTGTGCATTACCAGCATCACACAGCACTCTGTCATGTCGCACTTGGTGTCGGTAGTCGGTACTAGCGTTACAAATGAGGGTGCCGGTGCATGCATAATTCGCAAAATATTTTCCTCGTAGTGTCAGTGTCACCCCTATAATATGCTAACAAGCTATAAGTGCGGGATTAAATTAGTTTCCTACTCTACATCTTGTTGTGCATCGAATAATCGCACGATAATTACTCAACAGCTTAAGCAGTAAACACGGGCACACAATGTTTCTATAATTTTGGCAACGCAAATAAAAAAATTTATAAATTCGAAAAGATGTTATTTTTCCTAAAACCAACTTGCAAAATTATGTTTTTCGATGTGACAGTTTATTTATAGTTGGCAAGAAATTCTGAAAACAAATTAGCCAGTTCATTTAAAATTAGAAAATAAAAATAAAAACAAACTTAAGTTATTGAGAAAATCTATAAAATACTTTATGCCTAATTTCCGCTGTTTTCTTATTTTTTTTTTAAATATAACGTATGACACATTTACTTTGTCCTTTTGTTATATTTTGTTTTGTAGTAGATTGCTGTGATTAAGCAACAGATAAATTTTACTGTGGTCAATTTATTGTTAAAACAAACTGAGTATTTTGGAAAATTTTCAACAGTTTCACAAGTTGTTTTTCTGTCAAGAAAACTTTTCGGATGGCTTCTGAAATGTTGATTCAAGGACAAAGAGCTGATCCAGATGTCTAAAGTAAAGAACAAGCTTAACATAGACCTGCGAGATTTATTGGCTTTTGCACAATCATTTTTTTGATTTGCTTAAGAATATGTTCGTGAATATGGACACTCGAAATAGAGAAAATTTGTTTAGTTACTTTAAAAACTTTAAGTCGATGCGGTACTGTAGGGTTTTTCGTTCCTCTTTTTTCAACGAATGAATGTTTTGTATACATACAATAAGTCTTATTAATAAACATTTTTAGTTTCGACTCTAAATTTTATTAGTTTACAGTGGCCACATTTTGCATACAAATTTTGCAATTGTGAGCTTCCTTAAATTTTAAATCGGGACTACGATTTATTATTGGTATGATCCAATGACAAATTTTTAGTGGTTTTTGGAAACCCAATGAAAATATTGCAACTAGAACTACTGACGCGTCAAAAGTTAAAAAAAAAAACTCGCAACTGAGTTGTTCAAAAATAAGCTGATCCTGTTGTCTAATTTCCTTAAGAGTTTTTAAATAATGAATCCAGACATATCAGCCTTCATCTTCAGACCACCTTTGGAGTTTGACACTTCCAATAAACAAAATGAAAAAAACATACACAAAGTAGTCTACTTTGGTCTTTCAAACAGAAAGTCTTTTCAATAAAATTATTGATAAAAAGAAGCGATGAGTTTTCATGGCAACAGGTCTGATACAAATTTTAAGAAACTTCCAGCAAAACGAGTGAAGCTGACACGAATTTCGTTCGATGGAATTTTCTTAGAACACGATTTCATTCGCCGGCGAGTTCATTTCAGAATCTCAGGCAATTCGAAAAAAACCTCGCGGAAGAACAAAATGCGAAGGTCTAGAAGAAGTTTATGTAAATTCGGAATTTGAATTGTGCTGGTCAAGATGAAAATGAAAAACATATACGTCACAAACTTTGAACGAAATCGTTTCGGTAGTTTTTGCCTTGTGTAAAATGTATGACTCTATTTAAGATCTATGGAAATGGGATGCTTAAACATTCCTTATCTCCATTTTCTTCCGTTTACGTGTGTTTGCAATCCATTTTCACATGTTAAAGAGTTTCCAAACAACTGGTTATGATTACCAATTACCTACCTACACTGTGTGGTTTGGGATACTTAAATATTTCCAAGCTGGGTAGGTAAAGTCCTTTTTAAATGCACTCCCTGTGGTCATCTAATTACTAATTCATTTAACCTTCAAAGCTCCTACCCAATATGACAAAAACTCTCACACAATTTTGGGGGCAAATATACGAATAGCATTTTCACATTTTCGGCATACAACACTTTTTATAGGTCCTTCATGTGTGCTTTCATAAGTCATTCCTGTACGATGTTCCGCCAGCAAATTAATTTATTTGTGATATAGAACTTCTGTCATTTCTCCCATTATTTATAGGGGCCATAAACGACACAGACATGCCGTTGCAAATTAATATGTTTGCCTCTATCTGTATCGTGTGTATCCTATGTATGTCCTTTGCAGAGAACGTCTGCGTGAATTCAAAACAAATCACACATTCTGTGGGACCTATTTGATTATTCGTCCTTTAAAGTCCTCTGCATTCATTTGTTTTTGTGCGGTAATGTACCTAATGCTTATCTACTTCCTTTGAAATTAGTTCTGTGGATTTGCAGGGTGAATGAACAAGCAGGGATGTCATATTTCTTTTTAATTTTTTTTTTTCGTTCTTTCAATGCCACACGGTTTGTAATTTGAATGTCAACCCATAACCCAACTTACTTTACTCTGACAAATAACTGGCTGTCACTCTGAATTTGGGATTCACAATTTCACATAACAGAATGTGTGACACTCTGTTTTAGTACGAATGACAGATAGGCACCTACGTCAAAAATTCAATTAGAATCCAATAAAATATTTCAGCGCGTGTCCATGTAGCCTGTAGGTTATATCTACACAATGTCAATGATGCGAACAATATTATTATTATGCATTAATCGCAATAAAACAAGCCATTGACATTATTATCAGAAAATTGCGAACAAATCTTGAGAAGACCAATTTGTTACTGCACCTAGCTACGTCGTTTTATTGATTATTGCACAACGCGTTTCTTGTTGTACTTTTTTTTCTGCTCGTTTATCTCGCAATGTAGACGGAGAGTTTGTGTCAAAAAGAAAGAAGGGGAAACGAAAAATCTGCTAAATTGGTGCCTGCGCAGAAGGCGCCAAATTTAGGTGCGAATCCTCATTTTATTGTTGTGTACGTCATTTTACGCCTGTTCTTATCAGCAAGTGAAATAAAAACAACAAGTAATCTTTTTTTTACTGCTTTTGATTGGAAACGTAACCGGTTCGAATTTGTGGGTATGTTTTAGGTTAGGTTAGGTACTCTTTATCTTGATGTTTTAATAACTTTTTGTGTCAATGTTAATATTCTTCTCTTAAGGTTTCGGGAGAGAACAGAGAAAACTAACGTGTAGTGGTGTAGTGTATGCTGTTTTGTTTTTGATAACGAGCGACCGGCAAAACGTATGACACATGTAGAGTGTTGGCAGATTTTGTTTTCGTCAGTTAGATTTACCCATTTTGGGTTTAGTAAAAAATGTCTGGAATTAAAGTTTTAGACAGGAAATTTATTTAAAACAGAGTTTATCACGGCCTCAATTCAAATTCACCAAAACTAAAATTGAAGTAAATGCGCGATGTAACCGCTGTAACTACACAAGCGCAGTTTATTGACTGAAACGATCAAAAACATCTTGAAATTTACTGCAGCTCAGAGTTTTATAAGTAGAAGACGAACATTTTTGAATTAAACATTTGCAGCGTTTTGTTGCGATCTATTATTTTTATTTCCGTCTCCGAAATATCTTTCTATACCTACCTATATTGCGAAGTAGTTTTGTCTTATATTGTGAGTTGTGACGAAGGTATGAGAAATGTCCAAGCACTTTTGGCGAAGTTCTTAACATAAAACAACGTCATGGACACATTTGCTCCCTTGACTAGAATTGATTCCCGATTTTGTAATCTCATTTATCTAATCTCCACTCATGGGTTCAACACTATCAGCAGTTGCATTTCAGAAATATATCCAGGATATGAGGTACCAAAATTTATTTTTGAATGTTTGATGTTAGATACAGACCAAATGGTTTTTACAAGCGTATTTTATTGCGACTCCACGTCGCTATTTCGGGGTTTATTACGAATCCGCATTAAAGTTTATATAAGAAATTGAATCATAAAATAAATATAAGAATAAAAATCATGCGTCCAATTAATAACATTCTAAGAAAATCTAACACAAGCTTTCCACGTAGGCGTCCTTAACATCATCAATAAATGTTTCACACATCAAAACAATTAAAAGTTTAAAATCCAAATGGCTGAGATTCAAAATCTTCAAAAACAAAATACAATTTCAAATGAAAATAATTTATTTCCAGAGCAGATACATATACGCTCATCCATCCTTCTCATTCCAATGGAATTTCCGAACCCCCACAATGCATCGAGATAATTTCGTACAGATGTTTGCATCCGTTTTTATATTTATGTCTCCCCGAGATACAAGAATCATTTATATTATATTATACATATCTCAAACAATTTATTTATATCGCGAGAAATTCGCATTAAAAAAAAAAGAAATGCGCAAAATTTATTTAACACATTTTGCGAAACGCGCCTGCAGGACGTTGTATTTGTTTTAAAAAGAAGAATTTTCCAAAATTAGAATATAGCATCTCCTGCTGATCGTTCTCGAAAGAATGATATTTTTTTTTGTGAATTTGAGGTTATAGGTATACACACAAATTGCATTTATACACAAACCACAGAATCTGGTAAGTTTTAAAAGTGTGGTTTCACTTTACCATCACATGACACAATTACATGCACTTGTTTTTTATTTTTTAGGTTTCTCAAGTTAAATAGAAAAAAAAATCAATAAACTCACTCATTACGATTCAATTAATTCCGTATCTATACCTCATCATACACACACGCGCCACTGGATGCCTTGTTTTATTTAGAAGGTAGATGTTTTTTTTTTTTTTTATGAAAACAAATCAAATTTCGCTTGAAATTCTTGCCAACAATCTAACAGCTGCTGAATTGTACTTATGTATTGTTTCTAAAAAAAAAAAAAAAAAGTGAACAAAGTAAATACATAAATTTACTCCCTCCAGTAGATACTAAATCTCTTTGTTTTTAATATTTTTGATTGAGTTGGTGATTTTGCTTTTGGAAAGCACTATCAAACATCAAAATGCTAATTTTTCTATTTTTATAGGAACTAAAACTGAAAAAAAAAAAAAAAAAAATGTTTTTTATTTATAAAAAAAACACATCACTCAAACGCATGCAGATATATTTTGTTGTTTGACTCGCCCTCCCCTTTCGATTGTCTGCCATCGTAGATAATGCTGAATAAATAGTATAATCCTTCTTCAAAATTGTAAATATAATTAATTGAAATAAAAAAAAAAAAAAAAAAAAAAAATAATAAGAGGAATTTATTTATGATGTTTGTTTATGTTATTGAAGAATAGTTTGTACATTATAAATGTTTGTCTTTATTATTATTTTCAAATTTGAACAACTAATTATGTATTTTTAATGAGCCATTTTTCTATTTTTATAGTCAAAAATTGAAAATGTATTATTTATGCAGAAGACAGCTTATATAATGCATTTTTAATAAATCAGAAAGCATGCATTCACCTACAACAAATACATTTTGGGTGCAATAATTTTCCCTGAATAATTTCTAAGTTTTCCAGACTAAATTATAAAACAAATACAAAACTTGCAGTTCAGAGATCAACAAACAATTTATTGAAAAAAAAAAAAAAAAAACAGCTTCAGTCTTCGGTTGACTTAACGATTTTAAAATTCCCATATTTATCCCCAACCAATTTTGACTGTCCTGAGGCTGCTTTTCAAGAAATACGGCTGTTCAAATACGCAGACTTGTTGGTCAGAAAAATTAACTTCTCCCAACTTTTTAGTCGTGTGAAGCCTATGTAGCTTTTTATGGATGTATAATTTTTTCTTTTTTTTTTATAATTCACTAGTGCTCAAGGGGTTTTCGTTCCCTTATAATGCTAATGCACAGCACGAGTGGAAGGGTTGATAGGGAGGACAGAGAAGAGGTATAAGAGAATGGACCTGTCGCGCCATCTATGTTGACTAATTTTGACCTAGATTTTTTCCTTTCTCGCATTTCCGAATATGACTTGAACAAATTTGTAAACGCAATGGCTGCATAATCCATTTTCCTTTAATAGGTACCACTTTAGGGGACTAAAATCCGGGCATCACAATATGTTCGCATTGATCTACGTATATGCGACTGGGGCAACATTTTCTGGACTCATCAGTCCTTTTCGCTAAATTAACCAGCATTCTATGCCCAAAAACTTTTGCTGGTAATATTGCTGATTCGGTACGAAACAGACAATTGCCAATACAATAAAATGGCATCACTTTTTCCAACTGTCAATGAGGTGTCATTGTGATATTAGCTCGATCTTAATTTTGTCATAAGCCACAATTTGTGGGTGAGAAATATATTAAGTCATTTAAAACGTACTAGTGAATTTGCGGCTGTTTCTTTTTTTGTCTATCTGTAACAGAAAACTTTATGTCAAAACGCAAAACTGATTAGCCTTTGCAAGACTATGATTTTTTTTATTTTTATTTTTGGCAACTATTAGGGTTCGTTCTGTTGTTTCCTCGCTTAAGACGAGACGACTTGTATGAAGAATTTCAAGGCAAAAAGTGTCTCCGTTTGTGTGTTATCGTATTAAAAAGTACTAGGGTTCGCCCAGTGCTGGAAGTTCTACCATTATAGTAACCTGGATTGTACACAAAATATTGAAAATTACAATTCATTACAATTACAATTACAAATTACACACAGCATTCTGCACAATCTTCCCAACAAAAAAATCAAGCGAATATGTTGTTGAAAGTGAAAGTGGTTCTTAACTATTAGCTTTCGCCTATTTATAAAGGTGGCTTAGGCCATCACTTCTTTGGAGTGTAGTTTCACTTGAAATAATTTGTTTTAAATGTCTTGATCGACAATATAGTGAATTCCTGCTGACATGTATGAAAAAAAATATTTAGGATCATCGATAGCTCGTGGGGACATATCATTTGAGAATCTACTACCTATTTGCTGGGTTATTAAACAAAAATCGTAACACGGTTGTCATTTGTATATTTAAATATATTTTTCCAAGTTTTCATGCCCAAAAGTGACATTGTTCGCGTGTGATTGTTGTAAATTCGTTCTCATTCGAAAACTATTTCCACAATATCTCTCTGTTTCAATTTATTAAAGCTTACTCTACTACTTTCTACGTTACATTTCTACTGTTCATCTTAATACCCAGTTATTGTCTCACTCCAATGTTGGGCGTTTTTTTAGGACATCAACTAATTTCGTTCGAGTTGTTAAAAGAGCGACAGGTTTAAGTTTCGATACCAGCAACAACATTTTTTAACTGTCCCACTTAACTTCTGACACCTATTCCAATGCAACCTTTATGAAAAATCTTCTTTTTTCACCAGTAACTAGGAAGGAATTTCTGTTTTCTAGTCACTTGTTTAAAACCGTGTATTTATTTTTACAAATCATCATATAAATTCTTCTGCAAAATTATGCTCTAAAAGATTTGGGAAAGAATCACACAATCAAACTGCGCGTCCTGATTCAAATCCCCCTTTTCTTTTCTTCCTTTCTGACTGGGCGAAGCTTTGTAAAATATCCACCCGAATTTTATTAAAGGGTTCAACATTGATAAAGCCATTATTATCGAACCATTTTGAGCATCCAAAGCAAAAAAAGAGAAAGCTTTCAAATTTTAAATGTTTTAAAACCTACGCTGTAACAATTGTCATTTTCTCCTTATACTATTCTCGAAAGTCTTTTGTGATCCACATATAATTTTTCCTTTTAAAACTATGAACAGATTCCTTTTAATTGATTTAACTAAAACCGAATCAGTGAGTATGATGTATGGTCCTTCGAGCCGCATTTCGCAAACACTTTCATTTCTACTGTAAAAAATAAAAATTGCCCCAAAAACCAACTTCATTTTTTCCAAAGCGCATTAAATTCTCCGCAGGAATGTTCAACAAGAAACAAAAACAAAAAAAAACAATCATTGTCCGAAAATGAAAATTTAGTCATCCACCCATTTATCATTCCAAATGTCCAAAGCACTTGCATTAGTCATGGGCGTCATGGCCCATCTGAAAAGATCTCGAAAAAACAATAAAAATTCAAAAGCGACACCTACCATTCGAAAAATCACACGCCTCGTTCCGAATTTATTAATACCAAGTGATTAGGTGAAAATGCGGCCAACCGTCCAGAAGCTTCTACAGAACATGCAGCTTTTTATTTTTAAAAATTTATAAAATCGCCTCCCCAGATTTGTAATGATGTTCCACCCGAAGTAGGTGACTGCATGCAATAGCGTGAAAAATAACACATCTTATGCTTCTGTCCAAACAAAAAATAATTTCTATAGGAACATTTAAAAAAAAAAAACTATTTAAAAATAATTCAACCAACATTCCATTACCCTGTGCGTGTGTGTTTTTTGTTTTACAGATTTTGCGTGGGTGACGTTAACAACAAACGATGCATATTCACTGGGCGCTCTCGTGTTGGCACACTCACTGAAGCGTGTCGGAACTGTCCACCAGCTGGCGGTACTAGTGACACCCACTGTATCCGAAGCGATGCGTAGCAGACTCCGAGAGGTCTACAATTTGGTGCAAGAGGTCAATGTGCTAGATTCACAGGATGCCGCCAACTTGGCATTGCTTGCACGTCCCGAACTCGGCGTAACATTCACAAAACTCCACGCCTGGAGACTTGTGCAATTCGAGAAATGTGTGTTCCTTGACTCTGATATTCTTGTAGGCGATTTTGACATTTACCACCCTAACTACAGAACTACATGCATTTTTTTCAGGTCTTACAAAACGCCGACGAATTGTTTGAACGCGAAGAACTATCAGCGGCACCAGATGTATCCTGGCCAGATTGCTTCAATTCGGGTGTCTTTGTGTACCAACCAAGTGAAGCCACCTTCGCCTCGATCATTGAATTTGCTCTGAAAAACGGCAGTTTCGATGGCGGCGACCAGGGCCTATTGAATTCGTATTTCTCCGATTGGGCGCACAAGGACATCAGCAAGCATTTGCCATTCACATACAATACGACTGCCTTTGCCTCATACAGCTATTTGCCAGCATTCAAACAGTCAGTTGATTGTGTTTAGTTTGTGCTGAATGAATGAATGATTTTAAATTATTATTTGCCCACAGATTCAGAGACAAGATCAAGATCCTTCATTTCGCTGGCAAACTGAAGCCATGGTTGTTGAATTTCAACTCGGAAAACAAAGTAGCATACGTACCGTCAGAATTCCAGCATGCGGCTGATCTGATCCAACTGTGGTGGAACATTTTCTGTGATAATGTGCATCAAAGTTTGTCCGATCAAATGGTAAGTTTTGAGACATATGCGTGTTCGTCGAGGTCCTATATAGTTCTTGCTTCCCAGTTTGAATTTTTGTTTTATAATATTAACCAAGTATTTTTTTTTTTTTTTTTTTTGAAAATCTTTTAACCCAAAATTTGTTGTTTCGTTTTACAAGCTACCGCAACAAGAGTTTTGTTTCGATCAGGAGGTAAGATTAAGGATCACTTTTGTAAAGTGTAAATAGAAGGTTATTGCTTTGTTGGTAGTGGTTTTTTGGAAGGGTGCTTCTTTTTTTTAATTTCGAAACGTATTTTTGTTTCACATTGTAAGTAATTTCACCCATTTTTTTGTTGTTGTATATATATTTAAAAATCGACGACGTTTTTAGTTGAGCACTGTAAAAAATTAGAGGTGTGGTCCTTCGAGCCGTATCGTGCACTTACAGAATTGTTTTGTTTGCAAAATGCATTTGGCTACTTAGAAAAATCCATCATGAATCAATTTTAAAGAGATGTATGAATAGGAATTTAGTAATCATGGTTTTATAGCCGTAGTCCAATTTAGAAACCAACGATCTCCTTCCTTGCTACTAATTCGGTCCCAGATTCAGCTAAGTCGCACCTTCTACTTATGTTTTGGAAAGTAGCTTCATTGCAGATCACAGCCAGGCGATTATTTATCGGTTGAAAGTAATGATCGAAAAACAGTTTTTAAACTTGAGCTTAAATTGATTGTAGGTCACAATAGCTTATTGTGAGCTAGTTGCACAAGGTAACCAAATAAACCTTCTTAGAACCGAGCGATAAACTTGTTCCATATTGAAAATAAATCAGTATTTGTACTGTGAATTAAAGTGCCTAAGTTTGTATGGAAATCATCGCCACCGTGAATTGGCACTATGTACAGAGTCGACACATAAAATGCGTATTAAAACAGTGCCTAAACCTTAGCGCCCTAACAATTCCCTTTGTTTGTTTGATTTTATTTACACAATCAAGCTGAGTACCAAATTAATACCCTGCTCCGGTACATATTCACAATATTTGTTTAAATGTGTTTATTTCACTGTCTAAAACAATGCACTTCCTTATAAAAATATTGAACTTCATGCATTGATAACGCACATTTGTTAGTCGCTTCTAATGTCAATGTCATAACCAAACACAGTTCCTATCTTTGTTTGTTTTGGCTTCGAACAGCATGAGTTAGATTTCAGTTGGGTATCAAATTCCGCTTACCTATATATGATTTATTAATTAATCAGCTCTTATCTGGGATGCCGTACACTATCATGTTTCGTACGCACTAAAGGTAAACAAAAATTTGTGTGCGACATACAATTCTGAGTTTGATATGAATTCAGTTTAGTTGTAGTGGTTAATTGATTATAGTCACTTATTTTCTGATTTTCAAAATAAATCAAACGAATGACAAATGAAAAATATGCGACATGACGTGCATGAGTGCCTATTAATTTAAATTTAATAAAAGCCCTCGTCGTCGTCATTCATTACATTCGTATTTCTGCAGATTTTGAAATGTCTTTGAAATGTTTTACCAACGAATATTATTAGTTTCGACTTTAAATATTAGTAGTTCACAGTGGCTATATTTTCCATACAAATTTCGCAATTGTGAGTACCCGTAAATTTAAAGTTGAGACTAAAATTTGTTATTAGTGCGGCGCAATGTCGATAGAAAGGTTTCCTGTCGAATTCAATGAATGCTGCTGTCACAAAAAGAAGCACCATTCACGAAATAATTGTGACCTGTCTTTCTGAGGAATAGTTTTTAAAATTTTCTTATTTCTTATATCCCCTCACGCAGGAATATTGAATCGAATTCCATTTCAGAAGTGATTTGTCAGTAGATCTGTTTCAATATGACAGTTCATACAAAAATTACAGTAGAAATTTGTTCCCGCACGCAAAAGTTGGACAAAGAAAATCTCGTCAAAAATTCTATTGTTAATGACATACGACTGCTACCTGTCACATCTTTCAAGTGTCAATTTGTTTGTTTTTATTTCGTGTAAACAAATGGAGACAGGGTATGTTCAATTTGAATTTCTTCGGTGGCAGCAAGCTTGCAAAAGGTGTGCAAATTTGTAGTTTAACGCATTACCGCATATTGTGAATATTTGGCATCGTAGGAAGAAATTGAAGCTTTGCTAATATTGACTCAGAAAGTACGCGAACAGACTTATGTATTGAAGGCAATTTTGTTATTGATTTCTTTGCTTAGGTCGAGCAACATAAATAAATTCGTTCACAACCTTTGTTTGATTTTTGAACAAGAATTGTGAACTGACCTGATGGCGAGCTTAGTTTCTTTTGAATTCAAAGTCAGAGTAAAAACCAAATAATTCAAATTTGTTATTGCTGCACAGATGTTACGGGCTTAATTAATAAAAATGTTTCAACCTTCAATCTACATTTGTTGTAGGTCACAATAGCTAGGTGAAAATAGGTAGTTTTCTTTTAAATATATTTAGTATCCACCTCAAGTTTTTTTTTTCAGTAAGCTATTGTGACTTGCCAGCAATTAAATATTAGGCTTATAAATAGTTATTTGTTAGGTAGAATACTTATTTTAAATTTGAAGTAAATTGCTCAGTAGTAATTAGCCCTTTCATCATTTCTTTTAAATTATTTGCAATCCACTTTCTCTCCAGATGCAAAAGCTTGTTACAGCACTTTATTTTTATATATTTGCAAATTTTACTATTAGGCGCCCTTTTTCACAGTTGAGACAATATTTTGCAATTCCTAATTTGCGGTACCAACTTCCTTTAAATTGCCCGTGTAGTTTTTATTTCCCTTTGTATCAGTTCTTGTGCTGTAAATGTTCACAATGATTGTTCTATCACGTCCAATCACTCCTCGAAACCTTTTGTAATTAATTTGCATTTGTATGCTTAACTAACAACTAACGGATATTACCTTTCTTTTCCACCGAAACGAAAAACTCTTTTCCAAATTTGCACCCAAAAAAAAAAAAAAAAAAAACTGCTTAAAATCACAGCAGAATTATTGGCCAAAAGTGGAGTACCGAAATGTAACCTTGTGGACTGAAAACCGTCATCACACATCCGATTCGTCCCCCAATAATAATGAAACGTGTTATAATAGTGGAAATTTCTATGATGATATTCAGCCATACCATGATCCTTGGGAAGATTACTATGAAAAATTGGAAAAAATTATTGAACAAAATTCTAGCGACAACAATGCAACCACAGACAATACACAATCACCTATTCCGCCTCAAATACAATCCGCCGCGGAATCAAGTGATTCGAATTCAAATTTTATCCCAGATTTTGTACCACCAACGCCAACGCGGTGTACGCCGCCAACGCCGCCATCACCACCAGCTCAGGAGTTCCACCATCAACATCAAGACGATCATCGGGATGATCAGAAAGTGATTGAAGAAAGCAATCATGAAAATCGAACGCAACAAAGTGCAACGAATTTTATTGAGAATCTCGTACAAAGCTTTGACATTCAACAGCAAATCGCCATAGAAAATACAATGGACAGTAACAGTAATAAGCAAAGTCACCACACCCCAGACACAAACCAAGCTCTTTCAGGAAAAGTGCTAAATACCGAGCTCAATAAAGCATTGGTGGCAAGTAATGTCGAACGGGAAAGTAGTAACGAAACAGACACATCGAATTTCGACTCGAATTCGATATCGAATTCAGATGCCTATTCCACTGAAGACCAGGAAAAAGAACTTATTGTGGAAAAACTCACAACTCACTGCGATAAGAAACTCGACGCAAGCGAGGTTGGTATTGTACTAGAGCAAACGCGCAAAATTCATCAATTTTGCATGTAGTTCTGGGGATAGTAAATTTTCGAACAAAGTGGTGTCTTTCATCTCATTAAAGTACTGTCGCCACATACACACATTATTTTACTCATACTTAGAAAAACAAAAACACGTTGTATGCGTTTCGTCTTATTTTTCGTATCTGCCTTTATTTATTATGCTCTACTGTCTTACACATAATTTTCGGTTCTTTATTATTGTGTTATTTATCGTCGAGGTATTATTATCATTTTTTGTTGCATGTGGGTCTTTTTAGTTATTCAGGGCAAAATGAAAACATTTTTTTTATTTATACAAATATACAAACGAAATTGTTATAGCTAAGTGAAATCCAAGCAGTTTCTAGTAATCTTCCTAAAGGTAATGGGGCCTATTTGTTTTGTGTTACTCTGTTGGTTACTAACAACTAACTCAATTCGTGTCGTTCAATGCTTTAAATTAAAAATAAAATATTATGCTTTTACAATACTATTGAGAAAATAATATTTTCGACAGATTTAAGAGTGCAATCTTTATTCAAATATTATTGGGCCTTACTAATAATCATTTTTACCCTTCACCTCGTATACTCTGTAGGTCACGATATGTAATTTGGTATGGAAAACTTCGCCATTGTGACTTGATTATCGTGAATAATACAACCCTCAAAATAATATTAAAATTACAGTATTTTTACAGCAGCCTGAGTAGATTGGCCTCAGTTTTTATGGCGCAACTGTCCGGGGTGGACTTGGGCCTTAACCATAGTGAATTGGTACAGCCAGTACGCTATCAAAAGTTTAAATAGAAGTCAAGAGTCAATACAAGTCAATACTTACGAAAAATATTCCAGACGCAGTCGAGTACCGCATTGAAAACTATCAGCCTTAGTTTTTCCGCACTTTTTGCTCAATATTACGAGTTCTATTCATTGTGCCCCTTACTAAACTGAAATTTGGCAACGCCTCTGAACAAAATCAATTGACGTTTGTCAGTTGCATCGAGTAGTTTTGTTCGGCTAATCTTCCCAAACTTGGGCAATAAATTATTCAACTCCCGCAAAACAAACGGAATCAGACTTACATTAACGCCAAAACGTTTCTCATCTGTCAAATTTAAAGTGTGTTATTTTACGTTTTTAGCGACGACAATTCTGTAAAAAATAATAACATTTGGCTAGTGCAATGGATACCTACTATCATAAATTGAACAGATTTTTATAAACACAAATTACAATTTTGGAACAGCTGACTTTTAAAACACGGACCACCACAAATGCAATGGAAAATGACATAAGAATTTATCCTATTAAGCCTAGTACGCAGCTGTTCCCGAATGAAATTTTCCGGTGGTATCCAAATAGACAGCGGAACGTCTGCGAAAAGGCAGCGGAAAATAATTTGTGGAGAGTTCCATCAACTGCTGCTGGTAGCAGTGTTACCAATGTCAATTTGGCTCCATACCTCTTATAAAAGCTGGCAGCACTGCAGGACAAATGTCAAATTTTCGCAATCAATTAATGTCATGGATAATAAACGTGTGCGAAAAGAATTATTCCAAGCAATTTAGTGTAAAACGAAAAGGAGAGCGAAATTTTTATCGTTTAAGATTTCGTTGTGTCACTTTTCTGTGGGATTTATCGTTCCGCTGCGGGGCTAGTTTTTGACCTACCTACTACTTTTATTTAAGAGTTATGCCATATTTCTCTTTTCCCCACACCTTATTACAAATTCATAAAAATATTTCCAAGCTCAGTTTTACTCTTTCTTCTCCTTAAGCACACACTCTTCTTCCTCTTTCGTTAGTTCTTTCTGTTTATTTACCTCCACCGTATTTAATGCGCACATGCTGAACAATTATTGGCAAAGACTTTGAAATTATTTCTAATTGCGTCAAGTTCACATCATAGCAAAATCTATTATTTGTGTTTGCCAAATGTATTTCATCAAATGAGATCAGTGTAAGTCACTTATTTGCCGTGGCAGATTGTTTAAATTCGTTTTATTTATTTGTTAGCATTGGAAAGTGAAACATATACCAAATGTCAAATGTCAATGAACCAAATAATCAGGTTGGTCTGAAGCCATTACGTATACGGTATTCCCACCTATAGACTACTGCTAAAATGTGAAAAACAAATTTAACAAAGACACTATAGCGTCATAGATAAATAAATAAACAATTCTCTATTGTAAACACTGTGAAACGAATTGCAAAAAGCGAAAGTATTTGCGTACAAAATGTTGGGTGTACCATATTGACATTTAATGGGTGGTGACATTTCTGTTTCGAAACAAACATCCCAACAACTAACCATTGCAAATGGATTCATTGCTATTGTTGTCTGCAAATTGTCCACAGAGTTTAATTAGCGACATGTCAAACTCCATATAAAAAAATTGATATTTCACAAAAAGTGCTAGACGTCAAGCGCAAATGGTGAAATGTCAATTTATTTATTTAGTATGGTTCGATAAATTGAATAAATATAAACAAGACTCAAATGATGAACAAATCAAATACGGCAACATTTTCAATAGGTGATAAAATTGTTTTTTTGTGAATTTAGAATTTCTTTATTCACATATCCTGGCCAAAGTGAATGTACATTTCACTTCATTTCGTTTCATTATTGACATTCCAACAATTAGTTGACGTCATGTGTCTGAGTTCCTTTTTGTTATCCTAGTTCGATCTAGTGAAAAGTCTTTTCTTTTCAGTTGATGTTTAGGGGCATTCGACAAACTAGTCAAGAATTCCTTCTTTTTCGATTGTGTACTGAGTTGACACTTCGATCTGACGTAGTAAAAGTGACGTTAAACACAACTCTAATTTTAGTGTTTTTTAGAAGAATCTTATCCCAGACAAATTGTATTCTTCTGATCTAAGCGATTGCCTTAAGCTGTCAGTTCGATTCTCCCGATTGGACACAGGGAGGGTTATGTTTTCGCGCGTGTCCTATGTAGATACGTTCCTACGTGACGCCCTGTAGCCCAAACGGCTTGACCGATTTGAAGAGTGAGGTGTCATTCAATTGGTATTTTTCCCCGGAGTGTCATTGGCTAAACAAATCAATAATATAAAAATATGAATTAAGAAAAAAACCTAAAACAAAAAAGTTAATTTAAAAAAATAATAAAAAAAAAACCCGACTGACTGTAAAAAAGATTTAAAATGATTAAAACAAGACACTTTCAAGTATAACTAATTGACAATCGGAGACTACCTACACAATCTGTCAAAAATATGCGCAGCCTCCGACTGCCAATTAGTTATAATTGAAAGTGTCTTCTTTTAATCTTTTTAAATCTTTTTTTGGTTTTTTTAAATTAACTTTTTTTTACATGTGGTTATTTGCTAACGCAAGGGTTGACTGTTTATAAAAGCGTTGTGTCCGTTGTTTTAATTTCTGTTGTTGTTGTTGTTGAACCGAAAATGAATTGTTTGTTTTTGCAGAGGTGGAAGTAGACTATAGAAATTTGTGTACGTTGAAAACGTTTGCTTGTTTAATGTATCGTTTTCTTTACCTTTCCTATCCTATATCTCAATTATTTGGGCAATTATTTGCAATGTTTTCATAAAACCAACAAAGAAAGTACGCGCAACATTTTTTTTTTGTCCCAATTAAAAACCAACTTTCAAGAGCGGCCGATCTACAATTTTATGGTGAATGTTAACGCCTTACCCTTTTATCTGCACAGGTTCCAAAAACCTTATTTCTTATGGCCTTGGGTTTTTTTTTTTTTTTTTTATAAAAAAGTCTACAAAAAAGCAAATGACGTCCTTGACATTTCGCTTACCCAAACAACCTCAGTCTGACAGTTTTTCTTGAAATCCAGTGGCAAAGGTTTTGAACGCTTTTAGGATGTGTAAGTACTATTTATGGAGGTTTATTGCATCCAAGAATTGCATGTTATTTTGGTTGTTGGTTTTTCAACACAGCCAAATGGAAATCTGAATATAAGAACAATAAATTCATTTTGGGAGACCTCTTTTCGACTTACTCACTTTGGTCCAGCAATTAGTTTAATCAATATATTCGTCAAAATATCATTTAAAAAAAAATAAAAAAATTTAAGAAATCCATTTTTTCCAGAGTACCTAGGTTCACAATTTTTCTGCACCGCTTCTCTATTACTTTTCAGTTAACATTTCATCCCATTTTGTTACAAAAATATTTTTTCATTTGAAATTTCATTCAGATTCTTGAAAAATCACATTCAACATCCTTCATACCGTTCCCCGTAGCTAGATAGGTTTAAAAACACTCAAAAATACATGTTCAGCAAATGGTGATATGTTTTTCTTTGTTCTAGCTTACTAACCTTCTAATTGGATATGGTATTGGTGGTCGATGTAATACTAACAAATTAATCAAAAACAAATCCCATACTAGAACTAGAAATTTCATTAACTTCCTGAATGTTTCACTATCGGGACTCACAGTATAACGAAATTAAAATTTAATTCCTAATGCGCCCCCAAAACATATAAATAATTATTTTCTCAAATTTTGTAGGCTGGTTTGGCTGGTGCTCTCGCCAAGGTACGTCTGGGTGAACCACGTTCCTCTGATCAGGAAGCCTACGAAGCATCAATGAGACGCCAATGCTGGGAAGCCGGTAACATTGACTACGCTGGCAAGGATTCCTTCGAAAATATCTGGAAGAAAATCTCACAGACATTGGATTCAAAGCCAGTTGCTGAAGCGGCGTCAAAGCCCTCTGGTAGTGATTGAGTTTAAAAAAAAATACATCTCATTAAATGGAAAAAAAAAAAACATTTTACACACACAAATCCGCACACACTCGCTACACGAACATTTAAATCCATAATATTGCACTGCATTTGGATGCATGTGTACACTGAGAGAAAACACTCGGGAAATTCACATTTATTTTTTTTATTATAATTTTCTTTTTATACATTTTTAAATTTAAAAGAAAAAAAAAATCATGCAATGTGTTATTTTTCACATTTTTTCATATGCATATACATATTTTTGTCGGTTGCCATTCATTAAGTAATTTTGTTTTTATACTTAGAGTTTGTGATTGTAAAAGTTTTCCTTTCAAAGAATGAGAATAGCAAGCCATATCAAAGCATCACATCACATTTTGTTATTGTTGCCATTTATTGTTATAAATATAGAGAGAAAAACCAAAATCTCTCTATGATTATCAAAGAGAGATTTAAAGAACAAGAAATCATTGTGTGTTCCTATATTTTTGGAATTTAAGTGAACGATACAAATATAAAAAGTTTTTTTGTAAAAATATTTTCTAAGGCATTTTCTTTTTCTTTCATTCAGTTTTTTTTTTTTTTTTATTTACACTGAAATAATAATTTGTTTTCTTTTCAGCACTGTACGACTTGTGTTACAAAGATTTGTTAAGCTTTTTCAGCAATGGGAAAGCTTTTATATGTTGTTTAACATAAATCTTCATTGAATTTCTTTCCTTTCATCGTGTCTATTTGTGTCATTCATGATACGAGGTTATGGTGCAGGAAGAGCTTTGTGTTTTCGTTATGGTTTATTGTATGACGTATGAGTGGCAGAAGGGGATACGACACGAGTATCAATCAATCGCGATACCAATAATCATTTTTAGCGTCCAGGCTACATTTTTCGAAATCACAATGGCGAAATTTTCCATACAAATTTGCATATTGTGACCTGTAAAATAATTAGTTTGAAGGTTAAAAATGATTATTAGTAAGGACCTCTGTAATAATGCATAAATCATGTCATATAGGTATATTTTTGATACATTTTGCTCGGGTCGCATTGTTAAAAGCTTTCCAGTTTATTTTAAAAATTCCTTTTTTTGCCGGGTGTATGAATATGGAGGAATTTCGCTTGATAACAAAATTCCGTCTTGGCGTCAAACTATGTATTCTGTTACATGAAATATGGACTTGATGACACTAAATTTTTTAAGACAACTTTCGTATATTTGAACCACTCAATTGAAATCTATTGATTTTTTTTTTTTGATTATTAGGTCGGTTTGAACTTAAAAGTATATTTTTCCGCGAAACTACAGAACCACTAATCAAAGAACTCAAGACTTTACTTGAGAACGAAATTTTGAAAGTTCCTTAACTTAACTTGAAAGCGCCCTAACGACATAGTAAATATCGTGCTATCAGCAAATAGTCCTTCGACGATCGTTGTATAGACATTGAAAAGAGCGATTGCCGTTTAAAATAACTAGAACGCGGTACTTTCAATGTCCACGATATATTTAAAAAAAACTCTCAATGAATTTCCAAACATTTAAGACAAAAATCAAAAGCGGTTACACATATGAGCATAAGTGTCCAGAATCTGTTGATTTGATTTCGAAATTGCTTTAAAATTCGACACTTCGATATTTTCCAAGCACTCTTCCAAAACAATTTATCACTGGGTTACAAAATTAAAGAGTCAGCCTTAACATGATTTAGTTGGCTTAAGCTAGCGTCGCACTTTGATTTATAGTGAAATGTTGGTACATGAGGGGCGAATTGCGAGTAGTGGAACTGCGACTAGAGAATTTTTATAGCATTTGTAAAATTTAAAATCAACTTTCTCTACAAATTTTATTTTTCTTTAACAAGATTTAGCAATTTGATTTTAAGTACCTACATGGACATCTCGAACTTAACCTTAAATAGGTAATTTTAGATTAGCAAAAGTGAAAACTGACAGCTCACATTTCGTGAATTTCTGCAATCGAAAAGTATGTTTCAATCAACTATTCGTGTTAGCTCATACGAATCGGTGTAGTTCCTCGCAAGTTCCATCCATTGGACTTGGGGCTGAAATTGTTTTTGACTGAAATGTCAAAACATTCGTAGTTTCATACCTTAAGGTCTGTGTAACACTAAAAATATAATCCAACTACGTGCCCGTGACACACATTATTCTAAAGTTATCGCACTTTACTTCTGATTCTTACATTAATTTTATCTGTGGTTCTACGTGGCTTTCAAAAGTTTGCCAAACGGGCATCCAAAGGTAAAGGATACCAATAAATCTACGACACCTACTAATTTTGTTTCAAGCCATTTGTAAGTAAATAATTTTTGTTTCCTCTACCTTTATTGTTGCTGTTTTATTTGCACCATCTTGATACACAAAAAAAAAAAAAAACACAGCACAATCAACTCTTTGACACCAAACTCTCAACACAATGGCCACTCAGTCACTTTTACTCCTGAAACTATAACTTTCCTCATTTATACAGCCACTCGACATCGACACTCATTTTCATGATGACTGTATTTAAAAGAAAATTAAAGCTTCCCGAATACTGTCCACACTCGAATCTTTTAATTGAAAAAAATCTAAAACCAGAAAAACACTCAAAGGTTAACAGCGACATGAAGTTCAAAATTTTCTTCTTGCAGACAAATCCGAGACTATTAGCCCGCTTTCAACTGATCAGCTAGCTCGAACTACTAAACAGCTTACAGCATCAACTGTGACAGCTCAAAAACCCGTAACTTCTATTAAAAAACCAACCCCACCACAGCCTGGCAGGCAAAAGTCCAGAAAGTTCAAATAGCAATTAATTAACAAATGCTATGCATACTTCAATAAAATTATAGCTCATAAGTCCATAAGCCAACATTAAACAAAAAAATAACTAAAAACCACAAAAAAAAAAAAAAAAAAATAACGTATTAACAAACTTAACAAAACGTACAACTTAGTTTAGCAAATTAACGGGAAAGGATAATCGAACGAATTTAGAAGACATTTAGAGAAATAATTTTGCAATTTTGGGAAGCTACTGCTTAAGGGTGCTTGCTAACACAACCTTTTGGACGCACACAAATAATTTAAAAAAAAAAACGCAACAGAAAATGTTAACGCTCACGCGGGGAAGCAATATATTCAATTATATATTATACAATAAAAATTAACTTGATTTGAAATTTTATAGAACGTTTGACATCCGCCGACATTAAAGATGGCAAGGTCGAGTACGATCCCGTGACTAAGGTCAGGGTACAGTACAAACACATTGAAGGTGGTTACGAAGTCATTACTACCACTCCGCAGGAGAATGGTACAGTCAAGACCCAGGTGCAGACCTTCTACGATCCTAAGCCTGTGACAGAGGAGGAATTCCTTCAGCAGCAGAAGGAAAAGCAGACGAGGCAAAAGAAGTCCAACAAGGAGGTTGTGCGAATTAACAAGAACACCACCATGATCACGCGAGATATTCCCGGTGGCTATGAGGAGGTGTACACCACTGTCCACGATGATGGTTCAAAGAGCATGAGCATCAAGACCTTCTACGATGCTGTCGAAGAAGAGATCACCGACGAGAACACCAAAGTCCTTCAACAGCAGCCAAAGAATAAGTCAACCAAGCTGACCAGGACCAACACCGAAGAGGAGGAGAAGACTTCGAAGAAGACTAGCAATCAGTTGGTGCAAAGGAACACCCGTCAAGTCGATGACGACGATGAGTATGACGTCAAACACGAGTCTACTGTGGAGGAAACGCGTCGCGTTACCAAGAAAACCGAGATCTCGGGCAAGAAGACAACTGTTCGCAAGGACTCGTTGCAGGAGGACACTGTCAAGGCAATCACCACGACCAAGGACAAGAAGAAGAAGAGCAAGAAGGCTCCACCGCCACCACCTGATTTTGTGCAAAATGACAGTACAACTGTTACCGCGAAGAATGTTCCCGGTGGTGTTGAGTACACCTACCAGACCACTCTGGAGAATGGCAAGACCATTACCACCAGCAAGACCGTCTACGAGGAAGAGCGGATCGAAATGACCGAAGAGGAGATCCAGCAGTACAAGAAACAGCTGAAGGATGCTGAGAAGCACAAGAACGTCACCACCACTAAGAAGTTGAGGTCGGAATCGGGCACAAAGAAGATTGTCCCATCGGAGAATCCCGGCGATGTTACCACCGTTGAGACAATCAAAATCGAAGGCGGCACCGAGTATCATTACACCACTGTCACCTCTGAGGGTATTGTCAAGAAGGCGGTCAAGACAGTCTTTGATCCCGTTCCAGTTAAGACCAACCCAGATGATACCGACGAAGAGGAAATCATCGAGGAATACGAGGAGGAGATCATTGAGCCGGGCGAGCAAACCATCAAGACCTTTGAGACCACAAAGAGCTTGCCACAGAGATTCGATGGTGAGTTAAGTGTTGATTGCTGTGTTGTTATCTGTTACCTGTTTGATTTTTGTTTTTGATTTTGTTTTTATGGAATGCAGTTGTATATATGTCTGAATGAATGTCTCCAAATCCATTGGGGGAATGTAGCATGAATACAGTGTAACCAGTACGATCCAAGGATCGAGTTTTTTTTAGTACACCACATCATAGGTAGATGGTTTCGAAAATGGGAAATCCAATAGACAGTTCAGATTAATACCCTATTCACACCGAATCGAAAACACTCGAAAACTTCGTCGAAAACAAAAGTTTTCCCATACATATTTCAGTTTTGAAAACGAGTTGAATGATGTGGCCCTAGGGCCTGCTTGTGACATAGAATCCGTTGCATGCTTTGTGTGGAAATATGTATCATGGTTCACATATTTAACGAAACGAACAGTCCCATTAAATTCGTCGCACATTCTTGCACAGAATATTTTTGACGTTCGCCATATTACATTGCTCGTTACTTGTTATTTTCCTGATTTTTTTTCTTTTCTCTTCCAATAAAAAAGAAAAGCAAACGCTGTACTAATAAATATTATTGGCATTTGACAAGTTCATTATCTTTTTCTGTGCCGAATAAAAGTTCTCTGTTCAGAACATAAAGAAGATATACTCGTCATTCGTAATTTTACTGCCAACCCCACTTTACGCTGTAAACACAGTAAAGAGAATTTATTCCGCAATAAACAAAATAAAACATAAAAACTGATACATTTGTCAAATGCGAAATGATGACAGATGGAGAGTTCAAAGATTGAAATGAATAGGAACATTAAAATATAATTTTTCTCACAAATAATGCGTTCAACGTCAAACGCTTTATTCAATCAGCAACGCATCGCATAAACTGTGCATCGCATCAGCACAGCATCGCAAATAAGCAGTGATGCCACATTACTGCGCTAATGTTTGACGTTTCTTAATTTACACAAAACTGCAAAGTTCTTTAACGAAATTGTTATTCTCATGCAGTAAAAAATATTAACTGACTCTGACAGTAGCTTGAATTAGGTTCCAATTTGACAGATTTTTAGTGTTTTACTTTGCAAACTGAAAGGATTTCTTAGCCTTTTGACATTTGACATATTTTTTTGTAAGTTCTATGAGTTGGTTGCGATAATTTAAATCCAGTAAGCGATTAAACCCAATATTATGTTGACGTTTTCGTTGACGTTAATAAGAGTTATTTTAAATAACCATATTAAAATGATCGGCAGTTCTAGTCTTTTAATTGGTGTCATTAATGATTAAAGTCATTTCTAAAGGCAATTGCAATTTAAAATTACATCACAAATGATAGCTGGTTTACCATAAACTAGGTGACGTTTATCAGGGAATTTCAGTGAACATTTTTTTGTCCAAACCCTTGAATAACACTCCTAATCTAGTTACAGTCCCAATCTAACACATAGTTCCGTGAATAATACTGGGCGTGTTTTATTGAACAATCATCTCAGCTAACCAAAGTAACGTTGAATTTTCAGCGGGCAGTTATAACAACCACACTCTTGACATTGTCGAGGTATTAAATGTTACTTGACAGAAGCAGTTCATATCTTTCTGATGTTTTATTGCTAGGAAACTGCTATTAGTGCGACTTCCACTTTCACAGAGAGAAAACTAGGACGAAACAAACTAAAATTCGGGACACGCAACAAAATTTTGCAGTGTATACAACTTAAACACAAAAGTGACAAGAATTGTTTCATCGCGCATTCGTATACTTCACTTTGCTGAGATAAGTGTTCAATAAAACAGGCCTACTGTTGAACATGACCCTTTTTTATCATTTAAATGAATTTGTAAACCAACTGTGTGTTATGCACACAACTCACATGTACAGTGAAGAAAAAAAATCAAATATTAATACAAAAAACAAAAAATGTAAATAATATAGAAATAAGAAAACGAAAATAAAATGTAACTAAAAATACACACCCACACAATATTAACAATGAATGTGTACCGGAAGTAAAATTTTAACCAAACATAACCTTAAACAAAACGTTAATTTCGCAGAAATTGTTGAGGTGACAACTCCAAAGAAAAAATCAACCAAACTCTCCAGAACGGACACCCAAGAGGAGGAGACCCGTATGGTTCAAAAGAAGAACAACGAAATGGTGTCAGTTAACCAGAAACAGAGCAATGTCCGTCAAGTGGAAAAGGAAGAACATACCAGTGCCAGATATAATGTTCGACGTGAGTCGAAAATTGAGGAAACACGTAGCGTTACTCAGCAGTACAAGGTTACTGGCAGCAAGTTTTAAAACGGCTTACAGAATACGATCGGGAAGGTCTCACTACTTTTGTCAATTGCTCAATTTTTTAGTATTTTTTATTGCTTTGTTATAAAATACTTTTTATTTGTGGAAATCTGTTAAATTTTTACTGATTTTTGATTGCTTGTTGTTTATTTATTGAAAAAAAAAAAGAAAAAAAAAATTTATTATCGAAGGATGTCAATATGCTATACGAATTTTTTAATATATCGTTTCCAATTTTGTACAAGACCATCACTTAATTAAATGGTTCCTGTTGTTTTCATCGTAATTTTTAAAGTTTGTGTTACATAATGAATAATGAATAATAAATAAACAAATTATATTTATATTGTTGTAGAAAGTTTTTTTTTTTTTTAATTGTGCGAGGCGATTTAAATCTTAGTTAAGAATCAGCTGACCGATTAAAGGAGTCATATGCGCTCATAGCTAAGGTGTATTTTTAGTTAAGGAGGGCTTTCGAGCTTACCGATTGTGTCATTTACTTTTAAAAAAATTCGCTTAAAAGGGTACAAAAAGCGAGGTAGCGCCGACGAAATGCTGCATTTGTTTATATTGTTTGATGCTACATGGCTTAAAACGAAGTGTAATCGCTTCTTTAATAATTGAATAAGTTTAAAATTCAGTTGGACTTATGTCGATGTATCCCTTCGGAACGGAATTTTCGAGATATCCGTTCCGATGTTCAGTTAGTAAAGCGATTTGGATTATGTAAAAATGTGGATGAGAGTGCAAATAAAATAGGAATGTTTGTGCTATGCCTTTAATACTTATCTAGTTCCTGGAATAGTGATCTAGAACTGGAAACGCGAATAATATCACTTTATAAAAAAAAGAAGAAAGAAAATGCTAATAATACCACATGGAATAAAGAAATGAACGAAAATCTATAGCTCCTTCTAATTTACAAAACTTCAATCATTACACAAAAGCAAAATTGTAGTAGATTACTCTCAATTACAATTATTAGAAACTAATTTTGTGAACTGTTATACAAACCGAATACCATTTCTACTGGAAGCATTCAAACAAAGCTAGCGATACCTATTTTTAAAAGAAACGATAAAAAAGTGACAGCCAAAAATAACGATTAGAAACTCTAACAGGAAATAAAAGCTGAACCCACGTGACAAAGTTGTTAAATGATTGTCACTTATTGAATTCCGTTCTCTATTTTTCTTAGGTACCCAAACGAAACTTGCCGTTAAATTAAATTGTCAGTGTGAGTGACTAGTTAATTAGTTTCTTTCTTTTAGTAGACTCGCACTCGTCTCTTTCCCCATCTTAATGCTCGTCACAATATTCGTATAATGTGTGCGGAAATGAATGTGAAATGGCGGCTTCCATTACAATTAAGAAGTGCTTAGCTTAGCTTTTGATACTCGAGCATAAATGACGTTGGTACAAGTTAATCTGAATTTCTGTTTTGAATTTTTTCTTTTTTTGCAGAGACAATTGAACACATTTCCTCTTCTACCAAGAAGGAAAAGAAGACCAGAAAACATTACGAATATTAAATAATTTTCTCCCTTTACGCCAGCACTTAGTATCCTAGTTTCAGCATAATTAATTTTCATAATATGACGCATTTCTTAAGCAGTAAAGTGATTTTTAAACGTTGTTAATTTTTTTTTTCGCTTGAAATTATTGTCCAAAAGAAATAAATAAAAATATGTTTGATTTATTTCGCATAGCTTTAAAATAAATCTCAGTGAAAACAAACCAAAGCAGTTATAATTATGTAACACTTTCTATGTTAGTGTATTTATTTAAGCCAACTTGAAGTGAGTATATACCATTTTGATTTACCTGATTTTCTATATCTAAAGCGTTTTCCAATAAGAGGTGTTATTTTGGTATTCATAGAAAAATATCATTTTTTGAGATAAATGATCGGATGTTTATTTCGTAATAAAGAGGAAGGTATGCCGTTAATAATGAAAAACAACATCAGCCAAATGGCCACCAAGAGCACGTCACCCACGAGCGGGTCATTCACAATCACTCCTCTTATTGAAAAACCCTTTACAAGTCGATGATATTTTCATGGTGCGAGACCCCACTGTTGTATCTAGCTCATGGCGGAAATATAAAAAATCAGCTGTTACCTCGGCTGTTGTTATTACTGATTAATGAAAGAGAGAGATGGTGTTTTAGTCTTTTGTTGCTATATTTACCTATTTATTTAACGGCCGGATTTGAACGAATAAAGATAAAAAACAATTTCAACTCATTTGTGTAAAAAAAAAAAATACTACTTCTTGCACAAAGTTTCTTATGTTACTGTACAGGCGTGCAACATTTTAAGTGAAAACAACAGCCGCTGAATGCCAAATGACATCATACAGCACGACATTGGGAAAACTATGGAAAAACATCCAACAAAGAAGACTAATAAACTCATACAATCATTTAACAAAACGATTTTCTAAACAATAGTGTATTCGTCTCCTTATTTAATTACTCTTCTCCTTATATTTTCTTTTGCCTAGTAGAATCTTACATGCCATAAATATACTGGCAGCTACAACAATGATGCCCAGGAAAATCAGGCCGATCACGTCCAACAAATAGAACTGGTACCACGCCAGATCAAGACCAGACGACCGGATGTGAGGAGCACCCTTATACCGAATCACGTATTCCACCCAGTACATGGCAGCATCTCTTGGACTCAACGGACGGTCGCGGAATATTTGCGAAATTTGTTGGATGTTCTTTTTGTAGGACGGGTTTTCTATAAGCTCCAGGAGAGACTGTTTGAGGTTATCCTTGGTTATGTCTGGAAAGCTCATCGTAATTGCGTAGCCCGCCTTGGTTGCTTTGTTCATATTGAGATACTGCAAGGAGAACGAATTAGTATTTCAGACACGAACCAAAAATGGAAAGTATCAAAGACACCCACCTGATCACAGTAGAAGGGCATACCCAGCATAGGTACTCCATGGTAGACACCTTCCTGGCTGCCAAAGAGGCCGCCGTGAGTGATGAACACCACAGTATTGGGGTGAGCAAGGATATCACTCTGTGGCAGCCAGTTCTTGACCATAACATTTTTTGGCAACAAGTGTGAGATCTTGTCATCTTCGAACTTCCAAATGACTCTTTGTTTCATGCTACCAAATACGTCGAGGAACATTTGCACCTTTTCCATGGGCATATCTGAGCTCTGAACGTTGCTTCCTGAAAATAGAATTAGAAACTTTGCTTTTTGCCTTTGCCATTTAATAGAAGAGCTTTACCCAAACTAAAATAAATTGCTCCATCAGTGGCTTCATCTAGGAACTTCTGAATATCCGTTGGCAGCGGCTTAGGCGGATAGATATGCATCCCACCGACCTCAATTATACCCAACACGGTTGGCCTGGGAGTCGTAAGAGGCACCCAACTGTTCGTTAATATCGCAGATATGCCCTTTTCCATTTTAGTTACTTTCGGGATTTTCACTAAAAAAAAAAAAAGATATAGCTATAAATATATTTGCAATTCGGACTCCATTTTCGTCTATCTTACTCGGCAAATGTGACAAATATTTTTGCACCAAAGCGTCCTGTTTCGGAAAGTAAACAAACTCCCTGAACATATCTTCGTAAAAGGATGAGAGGGTGTTTTCAATTCGTTGCCACAAATTCATTTTGTCATCGAATGGTTTAAAAGCATGCGGAACAAATGACCATGGTGTGATTATACCCATCATTTGGCTCATATAGTTAGCGTTACCAAATGTGGTCGCTGTTATCACTGGAATACCATACTTAAGGCCCAATGCTAAGAAAGCCTCCTGGTAGAACTGCTCAGCTATGAGGAGGTCATAGACGTTTGTGGTATCCTTTCGATTGAAAATTTCTTGAACTTTTGGATGCTTGAGGGCATGCTCCGTGGTTGATACACCAAGGATTTCCAACATCTTTAGGAAGTCCTTTAATGAAAGGCTAGTCATTTCGAAAATATTGTCGGTTTTAAAGTGGGCTTGAACTGGAATAAAAACATCCGAGTTGAGGTAAGTAGATCAGTTATAAAGATGGTACTCACTGTCAGCCCAAAAGTCATATATTGGTTCTATTAGCACCTCGGTGTAGTTTGTGCCGAGGTTCTTCTCCATTGGGAAACTGGTTATAAAGGTTACCTGTCAATGCATGAAAATCCGAGCGACCAAGCTTTTTTAAGACCATCTATACCTATATAGGATCACTTACCTCATGCCCTCTGGAGAGAAGCTCTTTTATGAGCGCCTTATGCATCATGAAGTGGCTCTTTCCAGGAAAGACAAAAGCGGCCAATATCCTCGCTGCATTGGTATTTGAAACCGTGAGGAGTAAACCAAAGCTGATGCAGAGATATATTTTTAAATTCTAAAAAGAGAAGAGGTTTATTTTAAGTCAAATGCTTTTAGTAAGGTTGTCATTTTAAAATCTCATCGAAAGGGGTGTAGGTATTTTAAGAAAAATAATTTCTTGGGCAGGAAGCCTTTATATTCTCGTTAAACGTAAGTTTTTGTTTGTTTTGTAAGCGCTGACATATAGGTGACCCAAAAGCAGTCCACTTTCTGATTGTAACCTACAACTTATTCAAAATATTTCCTTTGGAAAAAATGCTTTATATGTATACAAAAACATTATGGAGCCTTAAACAACAACACTCCACATCTCAGGGACACAAATAGATATCTGTACTGATAGTAAAGCAGCCATAAGAGCCTTGACCAACCCCGTCACGGAATTTCTGGTAAGGGAGTGTAAAAACAAATTGAACATCCTAGCTAGTAAAAAAAATGTCTCTAATTTGGGTACCGGGACAGGAAGGTATAGCGGGTAATGAAAGAGCGAACGAACTATCAAGGAAAGGAGCGGGGAAAAAGAACAACCACCGGAAAAAGTAATAGGCGTATCTTCGACGACTACTAAAAATAAATCAACTAGCCAAAATTGATTTTAGCAGATACTGGGACCACCTAGAAACATGTAGAGTGGCAAAAATAATATTAGAAACACCAACTAATAAACTGGCAAAACGAGCGGTTAACTCTGGAAGAGCGCAATCAAGACTGATGGTGGGACTTAATTCAGGACACATCTACCTAAATAACCATGCAAATAGAATCGGCATTTCAGAAATATCGATATGCCCAAACTGCCAGGAGGAGAAGGAAGATATAGAACATTTCCTCTGCCACTGTCCAGCTACAGCAAGGCTACGTAACAAAATTCTGGGAGCACATTTAATGTCAGACCTTACATGCCTGAGAAATGTGGAACTAAGCGGCATCATGGAGTTCTCCAAGCGAACAAACAGATTCGCCAACAACATAACCCTACATACACATACAGTGGCTACCCATAATTTAACCCCCTATCCTTTCACGCATCCTTATATAAATATTCCAACCGTCTTTTAAAAAACAAGAGGGGATCACAACGGGCCCATCAGAGGCCTTAGTGAAGAGTGTAAGACTCACCCTCACCAATCAACCAACCAAGCTGATATTATTATAAACGAAAGCAAACACTTAAAAGTAGAACTGAAACTATCTTTTAAACTAACTGATATTTGAGAAGTCATTGTATAATTTGATACTCATAATGAAACTGTCCGCTAAGTCACGTTTCAGTTTTAATGTAAAACATTCCACAAAACTTCGAACTAATCAAATTACATTTAAAACTACTACCACCACTACTATCGCGTTTTTTTACCATTTTATTTGTTTTAATATAGTTGAATAATTAATCGAAGAAAATCTTAAACCGTACACCTTTCATTTAGAACGACACCAACGCCACAAGGAATAGTCTACTACTGACCAATATGTCATCAGATCAGCTAGATGCTACAACTTGGGTGTTCGAAAATTGAAAGCTTATTTTCAAGTATTTCTGCGAGTGCAATTGTGCATTGTGCACTAGTTCATTAGTGCAGTAGTATACGCGAGACCCCGAATACCCGACAGCTCTTAAGTGCAATTAATTTTAGCAGCAATCAGTTGAATAAATGAGATTTTGTCGGAGTTGATTGTTTGCACAAATAACAGTGCACGTGTATAGAATGTTTATAAAAAAATGAATTGTTGGTGGTGTGTAAGCAGTAATGTGTACTAAACATTTAAGTGAGATTTAATGGCATAAAACGAAATCTGTTTGAGATATTTACTCACGTCGTTCTACAAAGTTGTACCAAATTCGTTTGCTGCCTGTACCGCTCACCAAACGATAACGAACCATCTAAATTATTTCGTCATTTATCCGATAAGGTAGACTGGATTCAAATTCATCATCCAACCGCTGAAGTTATTATACTTGGTGACTTCAATGCCCATAACATGGATTGGCTACGATATTCTAACCGAACGGACGAGGCAGGGAAACAAGCTGAAGACTTCGCCATTTGCTGCAATTTTACTCAGCTCGTTAATGAGCCCACGCGAATTCCAGACAATCCAACAAATTATGGAAACACTCTCGATCTGTTTCTCACAACAGAGCCAGATAATTATGAAATAAAAGTGTCTGCTCCCTTAGGGAATTCGGATCATGCCCTAATATCTGCTATCCTCTCTATACCGATACCAATAGGAGCGAAGAAGGATCGTTATCGTTCGATTTGGAATTATAGTAAATCTAACTGGGACGAGCTGCGTAATTTCTTCGCTTCGTTGCCATGGGCTGATATGTGCTTTAGAGATACTGATGTCAATATGTGCGCAGAAGCCGTAACCGAAATTATTTTACTCGGTATGGAACTTTATATTCCACATTGCATCAAAAAATTAGCTTCAAATAAACCGTGGTTTAACAAAGAATGCAAGCGAGCTACCGCAGCGAAAAACAAGGCTTTCCGTGAATGGCGGTCAAACCCTTCAGAACTAAAAAGATCTGAATTTACAATTCTTCGAAATAGATGCAACCTAATTATTGAATCGGCGAAGACAACTTACAGCGAAAGAGTCACTAACAAAGTGATTGGATGTCCTAGCGGTTCACGCGCATTCTGGTCCATGGCAAAGGCAATCAGTAATAACTTTAGTTGCTCTTCTTTTCCAACTCTAGTAAAAGAAGAAGGCACGCTAGCAACAACACCTAAAGAAAAGGCAGATCTTTTCGCTAGCATGTTTTCAAAGAATTCCACCCTAGATTCTGCACAGCTAGAGCCACCAAATATCACGAGGATACAACCATCGATGGCAGAAGTGAAATTTCGGCCTCGAATAATTCAACGCATCCTTAAAGAACTAGATTGCAATAAGTCAACGGGACCCGATGGAATCCCGGCTATAGTACTCAAGAACTGTGCACCAGAACTTGCACCTGTACTCTGTAAGCTGTTTAGCATGTCGTACTCCCAGAAGACGTTTCCTTCTTGCTGGAAGACCGCTCGCATTCAACCTATTCCAAAGAAAGGGAAGAAATGTCTGCCACAAAACTATCGTCCAATAGCGTTACTTTCAATGCTTTCTAAAGTAATGGAAAAGACAATAAATGTCGAAATAATCAAATATCTAGAAGGCCATCGATTAATAAGCGACAGGCAATATGGATTTCGGAGCCGTCGTTCCACTGGTGACCTGCTAAGCTACGTAACGCACTTATGGACGCAATCAATTGAACAACACGGCGAATCCAGAGCCGTAGCCTTGGACATATCAAAGGCATTTGACCGAGTCTGGCATAGAGCCCTTTTAGGCAAGTTAGTGTCTTACGGATTACCACAACAACTCTGCGGATGGATGCAAAATTTTCTTCTGGGAAGATCGATCCAAGTTGTTGTAGATGGTGTACCATCCAATTCGTTTGCTATAAATGCAGGAGTGCCCCAAGGATCTATTCTTTCTCCAACTCTATTTCTTCTCCACATCAACGACTTACTTGGATCGACAAATAATAATATCTACAGCTTTGCAGATGACAGCACTTTAATATCCTCCATTTCGAACAATGGGCCTGTGAATACGGCTACATCACACAGTCAGAGATGTGAACAAATTAATTCTCTAAATGATGATCTGGACAAAATCTTGAAGTGGGGAAAGGACAATTTGGTTGTATTTAATGCAAACAAGACACAGTTCACAACATTTTCCAGAAAAAATGCATCAATGCACCTTCTAGGAGTCACAGTAAATTCAGGAATCACATGGCAGAACCACATATCCTATATCGCAAGATCGGCGTCCGCAAAGTTGAGCTACCTATTTAGAGCAAAGAGGTACTTTAGCCCCAAGCAACTTCTCCTTCTCTACAAAGCACAGGTAAGACCAGGCTTGGAATATTGTTCCCATATATGGAGCTCGGCCCCAAAACATTCACTTAACCTGCTTGATAGCATACAGAGACGAGCAGTTCGACTCATTGGAGACCCTACACTCACATCGAATCTACAACCGTTGCTGCACAGAAGACAAGTCGCTGACCTATGCTTGTTCTATAGGTACTTCCACGGTAGATGTTCTGAGGAACTCAAAGACATTATCCCTCGAAATGCAACTTTTGGGCGCCCAACAAGACAGGCTGCTAATGCTCATGACCATACAGTACACTTGACAACCGCGAGGACATCAACTTTCAAAAACTCCTTCTGTTACAGGACAAGCAAACTTTGGAACTCGCTTCCTGGGGATATATTTCCAGAAGACTACAATTTGCAGCAATTTAAGTGCAGAACAAACATACATCTGCAGGCATCTCGGGGCGCTGTTGAAGCGTTATAGGTTCGCCTTTCCCGGGAGAAGTATATAAAAAAAAAAAAAATAAATACTAGCAGTGACTATAGGCATGTTTTTCTGAGCTTCGATCTCAGCCAAGCAAAGTAAAGTAGGTGTAGTAGTTGTAAAGGGTGGTTAAGTTTTAAGGGCCGATGTTGATTTTGAATAAAACACAAATTATTTAGGAAATTATTGTCATTTTTTTTTATTATGATAATATTGGTATGGTTCAATTATTAATATAGAACAAAATATCGGCCAAATGGCCGCCGCGACCTCGGCGGCACACCTCCATCCGATGGTCCAAATTTTCGATGACGCTGAGGCATAATTGAGGTTCTATGCCGTTAATGTGCCGAATTATCTCATCCTTTAGCTCTTGAATTGTTGCTGGCTTATCGACGTACACCTTTTCTTTCAAATAACCCCAAAGAAAGAAGTCCAACGGTGTCAAATCACATGATCTTGGCGGCCAATTGACATCGCCACCACGTGAGATAACACGGCCATTGAATTTGTCGCGCAAAAGAGCCATTATTTCGTTAGCTGTGTGGCAAGTAGCACCGTCCTGTTGAAACCACATATCGTCCACATCCATAACTTCCAATTCGGGCTATAAAAAGTGCGTTATCATCTCACGATAGCGAACACCATTCACAGAAACTGCCTGAACGGCCCCATTTTGGAAAAAATACGGCCCGATAATGCCGCCAGCCCATAAACCGCACCAAACATTCACTCTTTGTGGGTGCTTTGGTTTTTCGACAATCACTCTTGGATTATCATTCGCCCAAATGCGGCAATTCTGCTTATTGACGAATCCACTGAGGTGAAAATGTGCCTCATCGCTGAAGATGATTTTCTTCGAAAATTGATCACCCACTGTTGCCATTTCTTGCCACCATTCTGACCATTGACGACGCTTGAAATGGTGAAGAGGCTTTAGTTCTTGAGTCAATTGCACCTTGTAAGCGCGTAAATGCAAGTCTTTATGCAGAATGTTCATCAACGACGAGCGTGAGAGGTGCAATTGTTGGGCACGACGACGAGTTGAGGTGGACGGCCTATAGACCCGGTTTGCTCAATTTTTTGCACGATTTTTTCGATTGTACGCACATTTGGACGATTAAATTGACCGAAAAAATCACGAAGTGCACGATATGCATTTTGATTTGAACGTCCATTTTCATAATAAGCCTGAATAACTTTAACGCGTTGCTCGATTGTGTATCTTTCCATGCTTTAAATTGAATTAGTCTAAAATTGAGAAATGTCAAATGAAATGCGGAAAAAACTTGACGTTTGGGTGTGGTTCCCATTCCCACATCGGCCCTTAAAATTTAACCACCCTTTAGTTGTACTAGGTGCTGTAATTGCGTGCTGAAAATCCTACTTTACTTTGCTTTGCTGAGTTCGAAGCTCAAAAAAGTAGCCAGCGGATCGTCTGTAGAGAAACCTTTCCAAAATCAATAAATAAATTCGCTCTAATACGTTCCAACACAGATCCAAAAATTCACGTGCAGAAATAAACGTTGGCAAACAAAATAGGACCCAATAAAAGATATTTGTTTTGTAAGTAATTTATCAAAACGTAGGTAGTATAGTGACAGATGAACCGCCCAAATGTTAAAAATGTGCAATGCCTGCTACAGTCAGACCGATGTAGTCTGCCTTCTTAAGTATAAACACGGCTTCATGTCTAGCTGGACATAAGTCCATAACTCTTCTGGATGTCAATAAAAGCATTTTCGAAACAGATGTTACCTGGCTTAAAAAGTCTAATCGCGTTTTTTTTTTCTTTTTCGCGTTTTACCCGCGCTAAAAATCTTTCAAAATACAAAAATTTTGCGTAAATAATGGAAAATATTCTCAAAAATATTTAAGTAGACTTCGAGCCAGTTACATCTTTATAATTAAGTGTATAACTTACCTTTTTGCAACATATAAAACCCTCTTGGAGAAAATTCAACCGCCACCGAATTTTCGTTATTTTCACAAATTTGTTTTCTGGGCAGTTGACTTTGGAGACCAATTTTGAATATATTTCCTTTCAACTTTGTCAATACTTGCCTGTTGAAATTCTCTGAGCTGTTTCGAGCCAAGAGGTAAACTGTAATTTTTGATGAGAACGTGCATACACTTTGTCCCGATTGCTTTCGATTTAAACCGCGTAACCAATGGGACATATGCAATCAAATGTGTGCCCTCCTTAAGATAAGTTTCGTATATATTACTGTACAGTAGTCGGCCTCTTTTAATGTAAATTGCCGAAATTGCCTTCAATATGAAATGACACCATTCAAACGACAGTGAGAAAATTATGTAAACAACTTCTTTTTTTTTTAAATCAAACCAAATGGAGTCGTAATTTCAAATAAATATTTAAAAATTGTTTCCCATCCTAACTACTCTTCTCCTTATATTTTCTTTTGCCTAGAAGGAGCTTAATTGCCATAACTATACTGGCAGCTACAACAATGATGCCCAGGAAAATCAGGCCGATCACGTCCAACAAATAGAACTGGTACCACGCCAGATCAAGGCCAGACGACCGGATGTGAGGAGCACCCTTATACCGAATTACATAATCCACCCAGTACATGGCAGCATCTCTTGGACTCAACGGACGGTCGCGGAATATTTGTGAAATTTTTTGGATGTTCTTTTTGTAGGACGGGTTTTCTATAAGCTCCAGGAGAGACTGTTTGAGGTTATCCTTGGTGATGTCTGGAAAGCTCATCGTAATTGCGTAGCCGGCCTTGGTTGCTTTGTTCATATTGAGATACTGCAAGGAGAACGAATTAGTATTTCAGACACGTACCAAACAAAAATGAAAAGTATAAAAGACACCCACCTGATCACAGTAGAAGGGCATACCCAGCATAGGTACTCCATGGTAGACACCTTCCTGGCTGCCAAAGAGGCCGCCGTGAGTGATGAACACCACAGTATTGGGGTGAGCAAGGATATCACTCTGTGGCAGCCAGTTCTTGACCATAACATTTTTTGGCAACAAGTGTGAGATCTTGTCATCTTCGAACTTCCAAATGACTCTTTGTTTCATGCTACCAAATACGTCGAGGAACATTTGCACCTTTTCCATGGGCATATCTGAGCTCTGAACGTTGCTTCCTGAAAATAGAATTAGAAACTTTGCTTTTTGCCTTTGCCATTTAATAGAAGAGCTTTACCCAAACTAAAATAAATTGCTCCATCAGTGGCTTCATCTAGGAACTTCTGAATATCCGTTGGCAGCGGTTTTGGCGGATAGATATGCATCCCACCGACCTCGATCATACCTAGAATGGATGGCCTGGGAGTTGTTAGAGGCACCCAACTGTTCAATAATATCGCAGACACGTTCTTTTCCATTTTGGATACTTTCGGGATTTTCACTAAATAAAAAAAAGTTAACTGAATATTTGTGAAATTTGTAGGTATTTCATCTATCTTACTCGGCAGATGAGACAAATACTTTTGCACCAAAGCATCCTGTTTCGGAAAGTATACAAACTCCCGATGAAAGTCCTCGTACAACGAGTAGTACGTGTTTTGTATACGCTGCCAGAAATTCATTTTATCGTCAAATGATATAAAAGCATGCGGCACAAATGACCATGGTGTGATCAAACCCATTATTTGGCTCAAGGGGTTGGTGACGCCGAGAGTGGTCATTGTTATCACTGGAATGTTATACTTCAAGCCCAGTGCTAGGAACAACGATAACACTGGAATTTCTAAAAAAAAAAAAAACTGTGAGGTGAGCGCAGGAAAATGTCTGAAGTGAGCAAGCACATGTTTCTTATCAAATCACTTTCATAATTCATGGTGATGTTAGCAGCAATTATATAGCTACGTATGTTTGTATGACATTAATTGTTCCTACAGATAATAAGATCGCTGACATAAAAATATAAATCTTAATGTGATTGAATGATTCAGCAGTTCTACCTTGATTTTCTGCATACGCATATCTTGCGAATATATTTACTAAAGGAGACGTTTAAATTTTATAAATTTACAAAGCTACGATTGTAAAATTACATTTTGATCTATTGTGAACAAAATTTAGGCTGTAAAATTTATTAATTTTAAGGCCTGTTGTCACTTATTCTTCATACAAGTTTTTCAATTGTGAGCTCTCGTAAATTTAAAATCGAAACTAGATCTTCTTATTAGTATGGTGCATTAAATTCAATTTTTCTGTCTCACATTAATTTGTAAATTAAAAATGATCCATTGTGACCTTCAATATATTATTTAAGGTTTCGGTTACAACTAAACCAGCGATATTATCTGCTCAATTCGCTTTGTGATCGGAAAAACTTTTTCATACGGAAACATTTATTAATTCCTATTTTAAAAAAATTAAAGGTTTATTGCCTTTTTTTTGATAAGCTAGCGTTGTAATTGATGAGCAACGTTTTAAGACCAAGATTGAGTTCAACCATAAAGGTTTCGTTTTTCGTATGGCTATAACTGGGGCCTAAACTAAACACAATGAGGCCGCGGTAGCAGCGGTATGCGGCGCGGCGGTTAATTTACTAGTCCGATCAAATTTCAATTATACCTACTCTATTTGTCTGTAAACTGCAATTGTTATTCCCAGAACAACAATTAAATTTTCTAATCGGTAAAAATAAGCAAATTTTATTTAAATTTATTTTTTAATTACATCTCACTTAGTGACACGCAAAAGTCTAAATTTGTCAGCAGTCCATTGTTATAGACTCTTGCGTGCCGTTTGTAACAGATTTTTGCGCATCACAATGCTGTCATTTCTGTTTATATTTGAATATCAAGTAATTGTACCGAGCTGTTAATGTTATTTTGATTTGGTAACAATATCATGGCAATGACTTAACAAATTTAGTTATTTCTATTCCGGTTTTGAGAGCAATACTAAAATGTTTATTATCTACCTACAATTTGAACTTTCAGCAGAGATCAAGGCGTTAGTGGTACAGTTTTGCCTAGGGTTTATATTTGAAGTGGGAACTTTTGTTCTTCATTTTTAACCTTCACCTTATATATTTTGTAGTTGACAATTTTGTAGTTTCATGCAATTTTGTATTGAAAGTTGTATCGCCATCGCGAGTTCGATATTTGATTGCAAGTACAAACTCAAACTCGGTAATTTTACAAACTAAGTTTCTTATATTCACAAATCCGGCGTAATAAAATAAGTATAGAGCCGGCTACGACAACAATTAGCTAAGGTTGCACCATCCAAAAGCTGCTCAATATCAATGGTCAGTGGAAAACGATTTGAAAAGTGTTAAAGACCACATATTCGAATCGCACTAATTTCAACACAAAAAAGAGCAAGTGACATTTTTATGTTCGATTAGACATACGAAATCCGAAATCTAAGACCGAATCTGAAGAAGCTCAATCGAATATCACATAAATAAAAGTCGGGCTAATCGGATGAACCTGGAAAGTTATCAGCGGTGACAATTGTGACAAAATTTGGTGCGTTTTTTGTTATATTTATTTGCAGCTACCTACACAAATAACTTTGGCAGTCATTCCGTCAAAACAAAGAGGTTTTAAACACGCAATGGGAAAATATAATAATCAATGTCAATGTAATACAAATTTAACAGCTCTTGCAACTGATATTCAATTTCAAAAACACTGATCTGCCGATGCTTTCGATAATCGAGTTGAAAATATAAACAATTTCTTCACAAAAATCTGATCACTAAGCACTAAGAGAGAAAAAAAAATCCACAAAACTATTCAAATAAATTGTTCACCATTTTGCTGATGCTCCAATACTTCCTTGAAAATACTAAACAATAATGCGCTCATTTGAAAAGAGTCGCTACGAACGATCTCAATAGCACAATGAGCAGTTTATTACTGACCACTATTTCACCGGCTAGATACAACTTTGCCAAATAAAAACGGCTTATTTACAGCGCTGGCGCGTGTGTTTGGTATAGTATACCTAAAGAAGTCAAAAACTATAAAGCGAAATAACTCAACAATCAGCTAAATAAATGAGATTCGTCGGCGAAGATTGTATGTGTCTGCATACATATTTACACAAAAATATAAAACTTTGTATGTGCACCTGTATCACTGATTTAGACAATGATGATATCGGTCGTTTTGTTTTGACTACAAAGTCGCACCACTTATGTTTTCAAAATAATGAGTTGGTGTTAGCAAATGAATATAGTAGAAGGTAAAATGCGCCTTACTATAATAATCATTTTCAACCTTCTCACTAGATAACTTGTAGGTCACAATATGAAATTTTGTATGGAAATTTAGTTCGAAAAATTTAGCCTGGACACTAAAAATGATTATTAGTATCGCGGAATGACGTTTTTAGTTTTTTTTTCCCGACGGCAACAAACGTGATCATTAATGAAAACTCGAATTTAAAATGTTTGCTAACTTTGAATAATCATTAGGTTTTATGATTACGTAGTTCTTGGATCTACAGAAAGCCTTTCTTTGCAAAAGTGTAAAGTATGACCATAAGTCTACCAGGTGCGAAGTCACGTATAAGCATCGTCGTTTCCATTCAATTTTAATGAACTTCCCCTTTCGTAAGGACTAAATCTGTTGATATGATAACGAATAGAAGGAATGTGCTTACGATTACCTAAGAGTGACACGATTAGGGTTGCCAGCTATCGTATTTTGGATCAATGTTGTGCATTATCTTTTGAGAAATCAACTACAGGGTGTGTATTTATTCCCGTTGAACGATTCAGAATAGAAATCTGCGTCGAGTTCTAGGTTCTAGGTTTATTTAAAATCTACTTGATTCTATCAATTCTAATCGATTCCTATACAGCCTTGAATATAGCGTTATGGTTTGACTTTTAAAACTGTTTGTATTAGCTTCAAATTCAAATTAAGTAAATATTTATAGCCTTGAAATCATTGAAATCTTGTAACTCCATTCGGGTACAACATAAAGCATTTCCCGACCTACCAAATGTAAGTTAGGGATTCACCGGGAAACCCATATGTATATTTGAGCCAGATTCGGGCCATAAGGACACGACTCGCGAAATATTATCCCAAATTGAGATAAAACGGCAAAGCTGAGATAACTAACTAGAACTAGCATAAACGGTTGCATAATTTCAGACTGAATCGAAGGAGGTGAGATTGATTGTTGTACTTTTGGACTTGTACTTTGTCTTAAGTTTAACAACATCAGAAACAGAAACATAAAATTTAATAAAGAATGTTCAATTTTGTGTTTGTTTCTGTCGGCCTAGGGGTTGGAGTCTTAATTTTTGCATCGACCTAAGTGGGAAATATCGGGGCGTTCAATAAAAACTCGGATAATAATAAAAGCCTTTCGAGATACAGATTCGGTGAATCGGAGCATAATACACATTTCACCGTAACACTAACTGGTTTGTGTGCCGGCTGCAATAAATTTTGTAAGTTATTTTCTTCATTACTGTACACATATAATATTGAACGTACTAGAATAGGTATACAACATTCAAGACTCAAACCATTATCAAATTTTGAATTTCAAGGCAACGTTGGCAACGTTTAGGTGCAAAGTCGAATACCGAAAGTTGCCGAAAAGTTAAAATAATAAATAAATTCATGAAATAGTTCTCTTAAAAAACAGAGAATAATGCCACATTAGATTGGAATATCTGGGTGACCGAGCTTTGCTCGGTTATTACTATTTATTGTAATTTTAAAAACAATAAAAATTTAAAAAAATATATATAAACTTGAACATATAAAAAATTTAAGTCTCCGGTAGATGTCTTATTTTTTTCCTTTTACTATGGCGCGGACGGCAAGAAACGAGTGTTACAAGTTCGACTCCCGCTCGGTGACTTACTTTTGTTTTTTTTTATATGTTCAAGTTTAGATATATTTTTTTAATTTGTATTGTTTTTGAAATTACAATTAATACTAATAATCGCCCAGGTACTGATGTCTTAAACCGATGAACCAGACGGACAGTGGCCGAAAGGACGAAATTAGCGACCATATTCTGCGTGGAAAGAAAAACGCATGAAAACTCGAGAACACGTGTTTTCCCAAACATAAGACTAATCTAGATAAGTGTTTACCCCCGAAAACCCCCATATTTCAAATTTCAGCGAAATCGTTAGAGCCGTTTCCGAGATCACAGAAATAAATTTATATATATACATACATACATACACGAATTGCTCGTTTAAAGGTATAAGATTAAAACAAAAACCTTGAACTCAATTTCTATATACAGCACCTCTACCCAGCGATGCCAACCTAGGTTTTTTATGCCTTTTAGGCATTATTTCATTAGCTAAGGCTTTAAGGCTTTTTTGTTTCCAAAAACGCATCTTTTTTCTATTTCAAATATTTATTTATTTTTTGATCTGATGGACTAAAACTGTGTTTGTTTTGTTCAATGCTATTTACCTACCTACTCATGAAACTAAAGTCATGAATTTTGTTCCTATTTCTTCTGTGATTTATACATAATTTAAGTTTTTTTTTTGGAAATAAAAATTGTTGTTGTTAATTTTCTTATATTTGTGTTTAATTTTTGATTTATTGTTCCAATTTACATAAAAAATTTTTTTAGGCATTATTTTATTGAAAAAGGCATATTTTTTTCTCAAGTTAGGCTTTTTTTCGTCAAAATTGGTTGGCAACGCTGCTCCACCATCCGTCCATCACCACACCACACCACACGTCATCAGCCATCTGCGCATTTCCTCAGAAAGACATTGTCGCTGTTTTTTTTTTTCATATGAATGTGCTTGTGCGATGTGCGCCACAAAACCACCCCAAAGCAGAACAACGATCAAGAACCGCGGCTGCTGATAATATTCGATTTGAGAAAATAAATTTATTTTTTTCGTGTTAGATTTTAGGTTGTAACTCAGCTTCTAGAGGACATAGAAAGCTGATTGATGGCTTGAAATAACTATTAAAGTGTTGGCTCTCCTACGTATTTTTTTTGTTTGCATTGATTAAGAATTGTTTGTGTAATGGCGAGTAAAAGGCAGTAAAGTCAGAAAAATAAGCTCAAAACGCATGAAAACTCGAAAACACGCGTTTTCCCAAACATAAGACTAATCTAGATCAATTGCTTACCCCCGAAAACCCCCATATACCAAATTTCAGCGAAATCGTTAGAGCCGTTTCCGAGATCACAGAAATAAATTTATATAAATACATACAAGATTATCTCGTTTAAAGGTATAAGATAAAGTGTTCAGGAGTTTTGTTCGGCTACAAACCACTACCCTGCCAGTGGCAGCTCAATTGAAAAATCTCATATGAACGTGTCAGGGACGAACTAAAATTATTAACGAAATATGTTGTAAACAGCGAATAGAGTGTAATTTTCATAGATTCATGGGTATCCATTCGCATACAGTTTTATTGTCCGAAAATGTTAATTTGTGTGGTTTATAATAATAATTTTAAACTGACAGCTGAACGCTGGAAAAATTATTTCCTATTTTGTGTTAAGATTTGAAAATGGTTACAGTTCGGGGTGGACATGGGCCTCAACCAACAAGCGTCTCCAGCCAGCGCGATCTTTAGCTAGCTGTCTCCAGTTTCGCACGCTAGGTTGGTTAAGGTCCCTTTCCACTTACGTGCGCCACCTGAGTCGCGATCTTTCTCTACTGCGCCTTCCCTCGGGTGTGGATTCGAAGATTTTGCTAAACGCTTAAGCATAAACAAATAAATGTAAGAGCAACCATCATCGGTATTAGGGTACCTGCGCGTTTTTTGTCGACCCGCTTGTTACGTTGCTTCAAAATCGATTTTATTAAAATCGGGACCAATTGAAATTAAAATGGTAAATTTGCATTGATGTATTTCCGCATATATTAGTTTTTCACGAGTTATATAAACCTACAAAGCACAAATTAACTCAATATGTATGTGAATATACCTTCGCTGTCAATAGGGATATCCCCGGACATATTATTTTCGTAGTAGTTCCTTAAAAACAAAAATAAATTGGTTAAGGCTTAAATAAAAATGTAAAACCAAACAAATATTTATATTCAAAAATCCTGCATCCTGCAAATTTGATTATTTTGACAAAGTTGCAAAAATAATATCTTTTGAGGTGAAACATAATAAATACGGAACTAACTTTCATAGTTCGACTTACCATTTAAATATTGACCCAATGTCGTTTTCCATTGGGACAGAAAAATCAGTTTTTCTGCTCTCGAAATCAGCTGGCTGTCGGATTTCATGTTCCATTGGCCGCAAAAAAAAAAACACTTTTTTTGAGAGTCAGAGCAATTTTGCGAATCTCGATATCTGAGCGAGATTTGCACTTATTTGCACTAATACCAAAACATTTGTCATATGTCAAACTTTAAAGTTTGTTTACTTACGTTTTGAGACGAGAAGTCTGTGAAAAATAGAGAAAAATTTACATTTGGCCAATGCAATAGATATAGAGTGACCAGATTTATTTGAAACAAAAGCGGGACACATTTCCAAAATTTCGAAGGGAGTAGAAATTAGGCTTTGTTTTAGTAAAACAATAGAATAGTACTTAAAATAAACGTCAAATGACATAAAAATAAATAGTTGGCGCAACAGGTCCGGAGGTACCCTAGGCCTAGCTTCTCACTACCATTCGTTTTTCATTTTTGGAACGAATGGAAGGGATCTACAATTTTATGCTGACTCCAGACGGCTAATTGAGAAGCTCTTTCAAGAGAAGTCTAAAAATTAGACTTCCATTAAAGATGGAGTATACATGGGCTCATTTTCTTCCTTTAACAGCTCTTACGTTGGTTTTATATGCGCCAATTTATATGCACAGGGATAATTAAATAGAAATCATAAAATTGCTTTATTTTAAGAATTGTGGAAACATACACACATTTTTACAAAAGTTGTATAAGCGGGACATTTTTTGCAAAAGTAGGAAAAGCGGGACATTTAGCGGGACAGAGACCTCAAAAACGGGACTGTCCCGCTAAAAGCGGGACGTATGGTCACTATAAATAGATATCAACATAAACTGAATGGATTTTCATCAACACAAATAACAATTTGGGAACAGCTGACTTTTAAAACACGCACCACCACAGATGCAAAGGAAGAAAAATCTACTTTTATGTTCCATTGAGCACGAAAAAACTGAAATCTAATAGCAAAATCTGAAAATCGAAATGGAAAACGACATAAGGTATCCTCATGAAGTGATTAAAGCCGGAACCACACTTTTAACGTGTGTTGTGTTGTGGACTGTTGTGTCGTTATTACTCCAATGAATTTCATATTCGTAGAAACTATCACTCCAATGGCACCCCGCTTTTTTAAATCCCGCTTAAAAAGCTTTAAAACACCGCCTTCTAAAATCACGTCTATTTTTTTTAAAACTGCCTCTGAAAATCCCGCTTATTCTAAGTCCCGATCTGTTATAGTCCCACAATTTAAAATCCCGTTTAATGCCGATATTCCGCGATTTTTTGAAATAAAAGATCTATTTTCTATTGCAAAGCTAGATTCTTAAAAAAAGCTGGAATAAAAGAAACGGACTTAAAAGAAGCAGGATAATAAAAAAACCGGCATTGTTAAAAAACCGGATAAAAAAAGCGGGATTTTCAAAAGCAGTATTTTGAAAAGCATGACATCGTTCCCAACCTTGCCGCAACAACGCTGCTAAGTATTAATGCAAGTTTAAAGCATATTTACAAATGAACGCTCCACAACGCTCCAATGTTTGTCTTCTGCCTGGGCAGCCCTAGATCGGACAAGCACCCTTTGACAGAAAAACACACTGCAATGTCTATGAACTTTTAACAATGTTACATAATTTATGAGCACAACATACTTTAGAGAGTGTAGCATCGTTTAATTCAAGGACACAAAAAAAAAAAAAAAAAAAACTACCCATCCAGAAAAATCTAATCAACCGTGAGACGCCAATTTTACACATTTGTTTTCTTCTTTTTTTTTGTACAAAATTGACGATAATTTTCCCCAAGGCCAACGACATCAACATAAATAAAAAAAAAACGACCGAAATATGAAAGGTAGGAACTTCTCTGCCTAATTTAAACGGAATACAAGTGAGAAACTCAAGCCCCAAACTAACTCACTGTCGCACATAATACGAATTAAGAGTCAATGCCACCATCTTTACAATTTGTTTCACAAAAGCTTTCTTATATGCGCATACAAATTTATTAATTAAATTCGTTCCGGCATCACTCCGATACATACATGATAATACCTGCTTTAACGTCCTCCTCCTCATCCACCCCAAACCAAGCGCATCCCTTTAAAGAATACATTTTCAAATTCTGCAATTTTTGTGGAGTAAGGGGGAGGCGTCTGGAATTCTTAAAATTTGGTTTTTCCAACCCCCAAATGAACGTAGGTACTATAAGCGGCAACAATCGTGATCATACACCCGCGGGGATATCAGTTGAACAGCTTTCGTATGCCACCTTCTGAGGAGCTCCACTTTTACACACGAAAAAAAAAAAAAAAAAAAAAAAAAACAGAGATACGTGTCACGTTTTGAAGAAGTGCGTGTTAAGTAAGGAGGAGGATGATTTTATTTTTCGCGCATCCCGTTTATGATTATAAGGCACCTACATTGAAAACCACTCCAGTATAATCATCATCAGTCAATTGACTCCTTTTTGAAACGCGATGAGGGCTGGTACATGCCACCACCACGACCGCCGCCAAGGGCTGTCATGCTTCGAGTTTTGCTTCAGGATTTGCATAGCTAATTATAATTGCCACACATAGGCACTCGCATTCATTCATGAATTGGAAGGACTTTTTTTTTTGTAATTACGGTTATGAGGGCTGCGTGTGAGACCGTAACGACTTGTTGAATATTTAAATTGGATTTTTTCCCCAACACCAAAGACTAGATTTGCATTAATCTACATTCATTATAGAGGCAGGTATATTTATGAAGACATAATCCTACATATCAACTTCTGGACTATTTCCTTTGGAAGGAAATGTGTATTAACGAGAAGCTTTCAGTTCATTGTGAGGCGAAATTAAGCCCCCATCACTAGTGTGCTGTACGTTGAAAGGCTCTCATTTATATTTTCGAGGGTATAGCGTTTCGTGGATAGGCTGCACATTCTGGAATTTTGATCTGCAATCCAATGAAGAATGAAATTTTGTACAAGGACCGACCAGCAGGACTCATTAAACTCTTTTGAAAATACAACTTCCGGGAATTTCGATCACCTTTCACAGACAACAAAAGAGTTGTATTTGCATCTCCACTTGAAAGTTGTATCGGCATCGAAACATATACACACCCACAGTTTTTTTCTTTCACTTCAATGGCAGGACTAGAAAATGAAGCCCTCTACCGATTGAACATCTCGAACGTGCCTATCAAGCTTTTGGCCGACTACACACCCTCTCGGTACACATTCGTAGTCAAGCACTCTAGTAAAAACCTCTTTATCGTCGTGTCAAGGCTATTCCACTCAATTGCTTTCCAACTGTCCCATAATATCCCCCTCCCGACAACACAGTGACAACGTCTATTTCATTCTTTTCCGACTTTAAACGTCCATTGTCTAACACTTCCGCTTTACGTTCTGCTATGCGACGTATATCATGTCCATCCACCCTGTCAAGGACTTTATTAGTAGATCTGCAGCAGAGGAGGCAAACTATTCGCCTTTACACTTGGCTACCCCACAAGAATCCTTCCTTCCGGCCGACAGATGATGAACTCGATGCGCGTATGGAACAAAACAAAAACGACGACCCAAATCACAGCTCTATCATTGTATTCTAGTCCGACACAATTAAAATGCCAGAAAGGAACAGCAAAAAGAGTGTCAGTGCACACAAACACTTACTGAGAGAATTTTTATGGAGCCAGTTTTAAAATGCCTCCAATTTGGAATCACAATCAAGGAATCCCTTCATCTTTAGCGCTTGGGTCATCCATTAAATAGCTGTGGACAAAGCCTCTCAAAGATGGAGAGCAAATGTGAAAGAAACGCGACTGGATTGCGGAAAGACAAAAAATAAAATAAAAAAAATAAAGTATACGCCACCGACATCGTCATCGTCACGTCTATTGTGCATGTGCTCAATCAGGCCAAGAATTGTTAGTCCACCGACATTGACGATGACAGCGAGGGTGGTGGCGAGGTGTGTTTTGGCCGGCATTTGACTTTTCTACGAATACTACGACTGTACCAGTTGTAGACGTGTGTAGAACCTAGAACGTCATGGTTTGCCTATTTTTACTCAAACGTTGGTGAAGTGTCAGGGGAACCTAGTTTTGATGAGCACTTCTTTTGGTTTGGGGAAATGACGTCACCCGGTATAGGGGTAGTGTGGAGCTTTTTCGGAACAGAGTAGTGCCGGGCGAAAGCTCTCGCCTAAGAGAATCAACAATTGCTGCTGTAGGCACGGTTGCCAGATTGGGCGCTTTGTCGTATTTTGGACTATCTTTTTACTTAAAAAACGATAGAAGTTTCTTCCATGAGCGCCCAACACAATTTTGGGCTACATATCGTTCTACAAATTGTGTGTTAATTTTGTTTGTTTTATTCTTTCACAAGACTAAAAAAAGAAATATTTTCGAACAAGCCCGCACTTTTAAAACTTGACAGTACTCTTGCAGTCAAGTGACATCGAACAGTCGTTCAAGTTGCACGCACATTAATTCATTTTGCAGGCCTTTTGGTTTGACACAAGCCACAAAAGCCAATAGCAAAAAAAAAGTCAAATAAAATCCAAGGCGTAGAAGTAAAAAAAAACGCGGTGAGAATAAACCTGAAAAATAACAAAATTTTCACCGATTTTTGGGCTTCTTTCTGAGGCAACGATATTAGGCTACATTTTTTAAAGGTTTGGGCGCTTAAAGCGAACTAAATTCTGGCAACCCTGGCTGTAGGTACGAATACCTATGTAGATAGATTTGAATGGTTGACAGGTGAGGCAATTTCTGTGTGTCTCCGAAAAGTTGAGGCAAACATAAATATCGCTTGTACTTGCGTACGGTATTGTTTTGTGCACAGGTTAATGTAGTCAAATAGCAGACGCACGTTCATTTGAAATGCTATTTACGGTTATTGGAACTTGGTAGGCAATGTACTGACTGGTTAAGGGCTAATATACGCGTTTTATTGTGCCACATACGTAGTTCTCTGTGATGGTTATTGGTTTCTTCCAGGATTCGGGTTTTTACTGAGGGAGCTATGGCGATTTATGCTGCAAATATCTTATTGCTTTTCGGTGGATTTCATCCTGCATTTGAAAAAAAAAAAAAAAAAAAAAAAAACGGTGATCGCAGTCAGAAAAAAAATTATGCTTCTAGAAACTGATATCGAGAGCACAAAGAACTTCTAAATTGACTATTAAAACAGCCAAAGACCAATCTTTGGCAGGCATTCCGATTTCAGATCAGTACAGAAAATGTATAAAATAATTAGAAGAGTTTCTCAAGGAACAGTTTTCTATAGCTATAATTGAAATGGACTTATTAAAAATTGAAGACAAGGGGAATGGACTTAGATCTACAACCGAATGATCAGATTGAAAGTTTTGGCTACAGAGATAGAGTCATGCGCAAATTTTATCAGACCCAGCGTGGACTAAACTTCTCCGAAAAGTTAGGTACCTACTTTTATTCTTGCCTGGCAAGCTTATCGGCGTAAGTGTGAAATTAGTAAGCTTTATGACCAAATCTACGCACTTCCCAAGCTCATTCGTCTTTTTCGAAATAAACTATTCATTAATCAGTTATAGAAAAAAAAATAATCCCGCAAAAACCCAAAATCCAACTTATGTTTTTTTTTTCCACTGCGCTACCTCTCGCGAACGTCTGACAAATATCCGAGAGTATGAATGTCTTGAAAGAGCTTCTCAGTTAGCCGTTTGGAGTCGGCATAAAATTGTAGATCCCTTCCATTTGTTCCAAAAATGAAAAACTCATACAAAACGAATGGTTGTGAGAAGCTAGGCCTTGGGTCCCTCCGGACCTGTTGCGCTAACTATTTTTTTTTTTTTCTCAAGGAACAGTTTTGTATAGCTATAATAGAAATGGACTTATTAAAAATCGAAGACTTGGGGAATGGACTTAGATCTACAACCGAATGATCAGATTAAAAGTTTTGGGCTAAAAAGATAGAGTCATTCGCAAATTTTAGCCAACCCAGCATGGGCTAAACTTCTCCAAAAAGTTACTTTTAATCTTGTCTGGCAAGCTCCTCGGCGAAAGTGTTTCAAATTAGTAAGTTTTATGACCAAATCTGTGCACTTCCCAAGCTCATTCGTCTTTTTTGAAATAAACAATTCATTAATCAGTAATAAAAAAAGAAATAAATAATTGTCCATTCATAGTTTCCGGAAGCCATATTGTTTTATAGGATCATGGAATTTCGTTAGCCATCGCTACAAAAATATCAACATGCGGAGCTTTTCTATAATTCCTATTAATTAAACAAGATGGCCGACCAAAATATATGTCACTTTTTTGTGTGTAAGGTAATGCTGTCCCTTTCAGGCACACGGCTATTGAGTATTTAGCGACCCTTTAATTTTCCGTGTTAGGAATGTGTGATCCTGGTAATGCAGCATAACCTTGGTGCAAATAATGTAGAGTTTCGTCAACAGCATGCTCTCTAGCAGAACTGCACTCTGCATATGCTGTCAACCGAAGCATTGTCAAAAGCGCCCTCTATATTGAGTAATATAATTGTATCTAACTGTTTCCTGTGCTTACTTCTCGGTTAGATTATGACTGGGTCTGGGCTGCTCCTTTGTAGAGATAATAGCTTTTCAAAAGTATGCTCGATTATTGACCAACCTGTTTTATAATAGGACGTCTGGGCAGGTTTTGCCTCACTTCACAATTTGTGAAATCCCTGAAAACTTAAATATAAGTATATTTGGTTAAATTTTGTTGAAAACTATTTTACAGACATGCTGCGATTTCACCCATTAAAAAAATGTTCCAGGCAATATAATTCCTACTGGATGGCTAGTGAAAACTCGGCGATATTTTCGAGTCTCGTACGAGTCTCTATGGGATACCTATAATAGGATTCAGGTCATAAAAGATTTGCTAAACAAAAATGATAGTAAACCTTATATTTATAAATAAAAACAATTCTATTCTATTCTATTCTATTCTAGTTGGATTCAGTTCGGTCTCACCAATACACATGCAAAAACATGAAAATAAATTCAACGCAACGGCCGCCCTAATGCCGACGAGCTAAATGTCCATAATCAAACCTACGCCAATTGAAAAAAATAATAAACCCGAACCATTCCGCTTCATCTGCTTAGGCCGGTTTACTGATACTACTCATTCAAGATTCAAGTTCTACTTAAATACTTATGGGCTACTTCTTATATGGAACATAAATCGCTACGATTTGAAGTGGAACTTAAATTGCGATCTGTAGTATCAGCAAACGGGCCTTAATTTGGCATCCGCCTTCAGTTCGGATCGCCTTTCCAATATTACCTCATCGAACGTTCAATCGCGGGTTGGCACTGTTCGTTGCGCGTACAAATCTGTTTGAAGTACCGCCATAATGTTTATGCAAATCCTCGCAATCCGCCACACAAGATACAACTTAAACCATATGTTCCACTCGAAGCGGATTGTGTCGGCATTCGCTTGGGCTCCCAAGCACAGGGAAGCAAAAAATATATAAATTCTCCCGCCCTGTAATTTCGCCCCCCGATTTCAACACTTTCTTTCTCAATATTCGCGTGAAAGTTGAAATATACCATAACGCTCACCAGCATCAGCCATCACTATAAAGTACCACACCGACAACATATTGCTATGCTGACTGTATGATGAGGAACGTTCTCCTCCTTCCCAAAAATAGATTCCTTTTCGGAATTGTGTCACAGCAGGGTGAAGGAGAGCGCAGGCTTTTTCAACTGAACGAGAGCTTTCCCCACCAGCCAAGCCAGAGCCAGTTGCCACTTGCCAGTTCGCTCTCTACAATGACGTCAGATGGTAGAGACACATTTTTTGGCACACGATACCGGTCCGTGTCGTTGTAGCTTCTAGCATATCCTCGAATCAGTTCAATGCATTCGTCGGAGCTCACAACATCTGAAATAGCAGTTTATCCCCGCCGTGTCGTCGCGTACAGTTCGGTCCTTTGAATATCCAGCGTCGATTTGAATTTCGGTGTTTCGCCTTTGAAAAATACACGGCCCTGTCCTAGATTTTCATTTCTTTTCGCCGGGCGAATTTATTGAATTTTCATTAAAAGCATAAAGAGGACTAAGTTTCGTGTCCTTTCATCGATTGATTATTGCGCGCGGGAAATGAATGAAATATCAATCTAGTGGTGTATGTGTGTTCAGTTCAGAGGAATTCAACAACAGCAACAAAACAAGTGATATTTCAGTCTTTGGGTGCTGTAGTTTCGAGTCTGTGAAGTGAGGCAGAACCTGTCCGCCATCGCAGGTGTCCTGTTATGAAGCAGGTTGGACAATATTCGATTTATTTTTCTCCCATTCCCATATTGTACACAGTCCTATTGATGTCTTCCGTCGTCCGTCGTCCCTTTGGTGTTGTAATTTCCTTTTATTACGGCCAGCGCTGGATAATCTGATTCATTTCTAAATTGCTGATGGCGGCCAGATAGATAGTCCTTTGTGAGAGAATACAACTCTCTCCAATGGAGTGGCACAAAATGTCAACAAAAAGAAAAGAAGAAAAGGATATCTTCTGGTCATTGGACTCCAATAGCCACATGGTACCTATATTGAGTATTGGTGGCAGTGCAAACTCTCTGGATGTGATTTTCTTTTGTTGTTCGCTTTGTTTCTTTTAAATAACAATTTGTGATTTATGGAAAGATAGGATAATCGCATGTCGGGTAGGGATTACTCGGCATATTGCAAGGCTCTCTATAGAGGTTTATTAAAACCCGACTCGAGGGGATTGGTACACTTGATACCTACTTGATTTTGATTAAGTGAAAGATGGCGTGTATCGAATGGAAAATTGGAGACACCGATATTGCCGTTTTATGGGGAAATTGGTTGTTGTGACTATACACGTTCCACCTTTTGTGTGAGTGACTATAATTTGATTAAGAAATGTGGATAGTAAATTGGAGCTAAAGAGACTGGACACTTGTTGGGCTAATGGACTTCAAAACGGTTGACATTGCGGACTGACAGCAAGCAGATTAATGTCAAATTTAGTTGCAGGAAAAGTACTTCCTGCAAGATGATGCCTTGACAAGGACGCGTGATGGGCATTTTTATTTGAAATTTGTAAATGAAATTGAATTGTCTTTAAGTTTGTCCATCCAATTCTAATGCATGGGACCTAATATTCTTCTTATGACCTGTAAGCGAGTGGGGTGTAATTTTGTCGGCCCTCCCTTTCAGGTTGTCTTACAGAGAAAAGTCTAAGAATCTAGTATTTTTGTTTGATACTCTCATGTTGAAAATACATTTGTCTTGAAGAATATTCATCGGAATAATCATCTACGACTGTGTAGATAGTAGCGACATCTTGATGAGACCACACGCGGCTCCGACATACTTAACTCAGTTGCGACTGCAATCAAATTTGACCGCAAAATTACATATTTGGATTATAAATGGAGCCATTGAGACCATTTCGTCTAACAAATACATTTTTCAAAAAATTCGCCTTTTTATTTTTCAACGACGAGAAGTGTGTGCGTGCGGGCGAATAATACCCGACTTTGGAGTCTTTGGCAAGCGGTTTTTGATTTTAAATAATGCAGTGCAACATTATGCAAAACTTGAAAGGCTATTCGATAAGAGAAATTATGCAATAACTTAACTTCCTCCACGCTCAAAAATTGGCCCTAATCGAGTGCAATTTTTGCTCGGTTAAAAAACTGAGTTAAGTGTTAAGCGAGGAGAGACAGCGATTCTCGCTATTTTTGGGGTTGACCCTGACAATTTTTGTCGAAATACAGTTGAATTGTTTTTGAGAGAATAACTTTTGCACAACAACTTGTAGAAACAGTTACGTTGGTAGGAATGATAGCTATTTCGAACTACACCACTCATCATCCGACTTCTTAAGTGATTGTTTTTCGTTTGAATAGTTTGAATTCTGACAGTCAAGCCTCCGTATATAATTCCACTTAGGAAGCCATTTCTGCTTTCCCCCGTCAGGAAATGAACTTGCTTTTCAATTTGTCAATTGACCAAGTGACTGTACAACTTGCGCCAACTGAGCGAAGAGTACAAGCCCGCCAAGCGCCCACTGCTGATTAGAACGGAGGAGAAGACCAACCTCTGTGCGTTGTTGTTGCCACTAGCTGTTTTTGTTTTATTGTTTTATTAAGTTATTCTCTCAAAAACAACTCAATTAAAATTAACTAACTCTGTTGAAATAAAATGCACGACTGGGTCGAAGGAAACTTTCTCGTTCATCAAATGTTTGGTTGGTTCTTAACTTTCTCCATTACGTAGTAAGAGTTGGTAGTTTTTAACTGAGAGTTTGTTGACTTGAAATAAGAGATCTTTCTGTGAGTCCCAAAATTATAAATGTTTAATACCTATGGCCCACCTTATAACGATCCTTTAGTCGAATTTTTGACCTGACAAATTACCAATAGATTCTCCCGAGAAAGGTACAAGTTACCAACTTTTTTTTTTGTACTATTCATATATACCTGTTTTTTATCCGAAATAGATTTGAAAACTTAAGCTCGAAACTGACTCCAGTTTCCACACTTCCATTGCAAAATGTTACAATTCAAAGGTAGGATAGGGTAAAGTCGGGAAAAATGGCACCCATTTTTTGTTTTCGTTACGGCTTCAAAAATAAAACATATTTTAAATTAAAACATAAATGAAATAATTCTTTGTTTACTTTAAAGACAAAAAACAGGAACAAAAATACAATTCAAGTGTGAAATTTAAAAAAAAAAACTGGAAAAAACTGGGTGATTTAGCACCCAAAGGTGGGTGATATGGGACTTTAAATTCTCTTGGAGTTTTTCTTCCCAGACTCGCTACAAGTATTTAAAAAAGATGAACACGGGTACAAAATGTATAAATGGTCGCAATCCTTACTATAATAAAACTGTACCTTTTTTTCCGGCTGTAATCTGTGTGCTAAGAATAGATTCAAAAAGTACTGCACGAATTTGATTTCGGTTTTCACAGTTGCATAGGAAATTGTTCAGATTTGATAATAGGATATGTTTTACCATTATTCGCTGTCCGGAAGTGGAAATCTAAGCTGATATCTAACAAAAGTTGTAATTCTCGGATGCCTTCTAGCTCCTAGCTTCGGAATCACTCATCCAAATGAAATGGGATTTTTTAATACAAAGTTCAACAATGTACAAAGATTTTAAGATATAAATCATCTTTGTACGTTATCCTGAAGTCGAACAATAAGCAATAAACTATAAATTTAATACAATTGAAAAAAGCAAAATGTTCGATTGAAGCTAGATCGTTGGATTTTTCCAGCGTTGAGTGGAGGAAATTTTGTGTGTGTGTGCGGCGAAACCTGTTTCTCTCTCTGTACACTTTCTGTGGTGCGCTTTTTCTTTTTTTATGCACCTTTTGGGCTTTGTGCTGTTTTTTTTTGTTCACGTTTTTAAATTGAACTGGAGTATTATGCGAGAAACAGATTAACACAGCGACAGCAACAGCAATCCTAAATTCGCTGTTGCTGTTGCTGATAGAGTCGCTGTGTTTCTGTTTCTCGCATTACTGACAGTTTTTCTTCTCTTTTTTCGGGTAAGCATCTTTTTGTATAACGCTAATTATTTTGTTTTAAATCTGAGAAGTGGAACTCTGGCGAAGCAAGGCGAGCACGGGTCAGCTAGTATCTAATAAAAATCATACAAAAAAAGGCCAGAATTAAATATAAAATTAATAGGGGGAGAAATGGCACCGGTGCACATACATAAATGTTGAACTTGGGGTGCCATATCTCCGAAATGATGTTGTACTTTTTTTTCACGAAACACAAGAATAAAAGGGTACGTGCAGTTATAATGGCAAATGGAAGTAAGTGCATATGATAGGCTTTTAAATTTGTTTGTAACAATGTACACTGGGCACCGAATACTTTTCTACCAACACTTCTTTCACTCATACGTACAAACAATTTTTGTTCGAATTTAAATCAGGTCGCGACTACACACTTCAGGAACTTACGTAAAATTAAATTGATATTTTGATGTCCTTGTTTTAAAATAAATTCGTTAAGTAAGAAATATTGAGAGGGTGCCATATTACCCATGGTGCCATATGACCCGACTTTACCCTATGCTTATTTTTTGCATCCAGATCAAATCAAGTTCCCAAGAAAAAATTACTTCGCGAATACCTCCTAGCTCGAAGCCTTAAAATGCCTCGGCCGATTGGAAAAGAATAAAAGCATAATCAGGTTCAAGTGTGTACAATGTTTTTAAGAAACATATATGTCATCTACGTACTCTATCATGACAACTTCAAAAGCAAGCAATAAATTACAAATTTTATACATTTCAACAAAAGGTTATAATCGGAGATCCGGGTCCGGTCAAACCCATTTTGTGCTTCTGTACATTTTTAGCTCTTTGATTTTGTGCTGCTCTTTATTTGAATTAACGTCTGAGTGATGTCGTATCATGATAAATGTCACAATTTAGCAAACACACATGATGTAAAATTTGAAGTGGGTTCCTTTGATGTTTCATTTATAGGGTTTTAAATTTGAAAAGTGCGGCCAGGCAGAGGTCAGTGCCTTATGCACATATAGTTTTAGAAAATACATTTCTCTGCAATTAAGTTGTCAAATGCACCACAGTTTACCCTAATCATATCAATACTGCCTAAGGAAAACAAGGGGTACAAGGTACAAATTTGGCCGTACCTTAGGGTGGAATTAATTTTTTTTTTTTCAGTTATCTGCCTGAGACTCAGTGAATGGAGGCACATTTACTTTTACGACAAAATAACTTAAATGCGGGAATTCACCCCCAAAAATTCACCTTTCATTTTATATAAGCTTCATATTAATCGGTTTTAGACTAACACAGTTCGATAAAAATCACATGCAGTCAATGAATTTATTGACGTTTTTAAATCGGAAAAAACAATTCACAATTTATACAATTGGAACACATTCCCATAAAAAAGAAATACGCCAACAAGTCATAACCTTATTATTTCGGTCAGACTTCATAGCGCCAATATCCGGGAGAATAAATTCCACATTTTTATGACAAGAACTGCCCCTCATCAAGGGACACTTCAATTCAAACAACCACTTAGTCCGCAAACGTCGAAGTGAAAAATGTTTATCCTAGTCCCGAAGAATAAATTTAATATAATTTTACGACACTGCCGAATGGCGTAGTAAAGGTGTGCCAATGATCACTTAAACAGGATGAATAAATCCATAAATAAAACCAACAACGTAAACCCGCGAGAGCTTATAAGACCCCAAACTCCAACCCTTTCTATTTTAACTCCGTTTTCATAGGCGACTTTTAAAAAAAAATAAATAAATTAAAATATTATTCCCTTATTATGTTCGCATAGATAACCCCATCTGCCCTGTCGTTGTCGTTAATATTGCGAAAAATACTGTCTCCCATCATAAGTAATCCCGCATAATAGACAAGGATGTCCTTGCGTCTTATAAGTGTCTAGCTGACTGCACAATAACAATAACCTCGCATAAGAAGCTTAATGTAAAACTCATTCATTAGACTTTAACAATTTCTTGTTTATTTTGCGTGCCCAAACAATTGAATGGTAACAACGTTCGACAAGATTGCCAACAGTGTATCTGAGTTTGTTAGAGTACCGTGCGTTAAGTAAACAACGTTATGCTATGTTTAGAAATTCAGAAGCGCTTTTAGTTTTCCACCAACCGAGGGAACTATGCTTTTGGCCATTAATTCGATGCGAGCAACGAGATATTGTATGGTTAAAATTTTCCGCCCCAGAAATACATGTCATTGGAGGCGGCACAGCAAGTATATACATCTTCCACGAGATGGAGATGATGCCCAGCCAAGACCTCAACCCCCAACCCCATCGGAGTCGGAGCATTTATCTATACAGACCTACAAACACCGCATGCTGAAGAAGCATTTGGAGCGGTTCATCGACGTTCGATTGTGTAGTTGAAGTCTATTTCGGTGCCTTCGGGGGAATGTTGTCGAATTGACTTGGCTACTCCTCATTCGCGTGTCTGTATCCTCAACGTGCAAATACACATTTTATTCTGTTCGTGTGCTGTATGTCCATGTGATGCTGTGCAGAATCTCAATATTATTTTGCAGTTTCAATTGAACAGACATGGGATGGAAAGCGAAGGGGCGACGGGTTTGATACCACAATGGATGGCAGAGGAAAAAACACTTCTAATTGAATATTGGCGGAGAGTGTTTGCGGGCCGACTTGTGTTTGTGTTGGATAAAGTGCTTTGCCAACAGAGAGAAACTAATACATTTGTGGTATTGTTCTTGCTGCCCGAGAAATGTCTTTATTTGGACAGGGTTTTCATCGTAATTGTAAATTGCGGACAAATATTTTCTCAGTGCAACTTCTTATTTAATCGATCACGCACAGTTTGATGACTGAAATGATGATTCGAAAAGGGTGACTGTTAAAATAGAACTAAAATAAATTAGCAGCTGCTATTAAAGAGTAATAAATTCCCCGCAACAAATGCCACCCATCCCTTGGCTCTAAATGGCAACAGTATCAGTATCCTATCAGATGTCGTTACTCTTGTTCGAAACATTTCGCATAGAGGCAGCTTTATGTCACTGAATTGTATTGATCAGCATCAAGCTGATGGCATTTGATTTGATTTTATTGTTTCCTTTTTTTTTAGAATGTATCTGCGAGGTTGTAAATATATATCTTTCTTTCCATACAGCTTTCTACATTTTTAAGTTGAATAATCCTTGGCTGCGCGACTAAGCGTGAGCACTTCCTCATGCAGAGTAGTATAAAGGATCAGGGACGCGTTGGTTCTTTTTATGCTGTTTCCTTTTTTTTTATTCAAATCTAACCAAATCAATGTCGTTACTTGGCATTCGGGTTTCGGGGTACGATGGTGGTTTTTATTCTGCCAGATTTGGATTTCCCGATAAAACTTTAGCAGCCATCTTGGCAGAAAGTTTGCTGGAATTTGGTTCGCTTTTGTTGCTGAAATTGTGTATAGAGGCCATTTTAAAGGAAATATTTGCCAACTATTCCATTATGGAGTGAAAAGAATATTTTATGACTTCTGCAGTGTCCCCAATGTGACTGGACTGCATCCAAGGCAGTTTATTATAAAAAGGACTCTGCAGTTGAGCAGTGTACTACTGCAGTAAATGGGAGTATTGATGTGCAGGGGATAATTGAATCAGTGCTTAAGAGGCATATTGTGAAGTGAACATCAATTGGGAACTCCCCTCACTTATGTTGTCGATGAGTGTTCCTTTAATTATGGAAAGGATTTATTGGCAATATATCCAGAGCCAAAACGGCTATCAAGGATTTAAATGTCTTACATTACATTACATTATAACGACACTTGCATACCACATTCACAAACTGCATCCTGTGTGGATCTCCATGCAAATTTATATCTCAAAATCGAAGTCTTACTCTGACGATGGGAATGCAGATGCATTTTCCTCATTCAATTGCACAATCATTGTGTAGACACAGCAATACCATACGTTTATGTAAATAAAGTGAGTTGTGTTGAATTGAATTTACAAATCAATGTAACAGCAATAAGATTTTCAATTTTGTGCGACGAGATAAGCAGACAACGATTTATTGAAGTCGATCTGCACAATTCTGTTCTTGTTGTCAGCAGCAATCAAATACAATTGTCATATTACTTATTTCTTTATTTATTTTTTCTTCAAAACTTAAACTTAAACTTAAGGCTTAATAAAATTTTGCTTAGAATATAAAATATGAGTCTGTATAAGCCAATTCAAAGACTAAGTACTCGTTTTTAAAGATTTCCCCACCACCTTCTGATTCGTAACACGTGTCCATTCCTGGCATTTTTGGTCCATTCTTGGATGCATTGAAAAATCGTGGGCTCACGAAATTACTTGTACTACGAAAACATCTCCACGAGTGGCAATAAGAATTTCGTCGACACAGACTTGTACACCATAATCGACCGATCTTTTCATCAATAAATTATAATCTATATTTTTGTCAAATTGAATGGTTTCAAGTCTGCAGCTCGCCATAAAAATTAATGTTGGTGTTCCTCAGGGCTCTGTTTTGTTTCGTATACTATTGCCCATATTCTTTTTAAGACCGATTGCCTGAGACTTTTATTCTTGTACTCTAGTTTGCGGATTTCATATCCATTTCCCTGACTAACATCCCTCCTCTTCGGAAGTGGAACATGAGTTGGAAACGTATGAAAATGTTTTTTTTTATGATTAGGCGGTCATAGCAATAAATGCCTTCTATCATCAAAAATTAAATAGTGATAATAAAGTACACTTGCATCGACCAAAACGAAAGACGGTACATACTCGGAATGTGTTTAGTGAAGGACGAACTTCGTTGAAAATACGATTCGATTTTCCCAAGAACCTCAATCTTCTGCCAGCCAATACCGGACATTGACAAAGTATATGTGTCGCAGGCTCAGATTCCTCAAGGCATATAGCTTACAAGTATCGTCCTCTCTAAGGCCCATCTTTCCTTAAGTGATACCCGAAATTAACATGTCCTGATGTAGTCAATGAAACCACCGAATATCGAGAAATAGTGTTTGTAATCGAACATGAAATCCGGATTTTATTGGTTCTTGTGTGTAGTGAGTTGGCCGCAAAAGCAACAACTTTTTCACTCGCTGAATTTCAATTGATTTTCACATATTTATGTTAACGCAATAAATAATTCGCTTAAAAAAGAAATCCTTCCAACTATAAACAATTCATAACCGCCATGTGTCTGTCATAAACAATTAAGTTAGTGAAAGCATGTGTAAATCTGAGAAAAAATCGAGATTTCTCAAAAGTGCCTCAGATCAAGAAAAAAAAAAATTAAAAGCAATCTCGATAAAAAAATAGATTTTTTCTCAAAAAAGTTGATCTTTGGGTAAGTCGAAAACGACATAAGATTGTTTATTGATTGGCCCAGAGTCAATAAGTTTTTGAATGCAAACCTTTTTGCCACCCTAAAATACAACTATTTACGTCTCGCTTGTCCTGATTAGTTGATTTATTCCACCGACACAAACTACCAACGCAGTTATAATCCTCATCAGCAATAAAGATAAGATAATGATGTCGTGCCGCATCCTTGTGGGGCCATATATATATTACACAAAAAAAAAAGACCTTATCTAAAAGAGTACATTAAATCCACCGATACAACCGCCCTGGTTGGTGATTAATTTTCATGTAATGGCTGAAAGCATGTGTACCGAAAGCGCCCCCTTCCATAAATATTCAATTGTTGTCTAAATAGGGTGTACCAACATGAAGTGGGCGACGCCAGGCGTTTATAGAAATACGCTCCAAACAGTCAATTCTTCGCACTACCCAGTGTTGCCATAAAAATATTTTTAGAAATCTACAATTATGACAAAAAAATCTGCAATGCAATATAAAAATTTGTATTTATCTTTTTATTTAAGTAACAATTACAAAGAACACACAAAAAATAAAAGAAACATCTGAATACGAAAGTGATAACATACACCAAATGCAAGTTTTCAAAAATGTTGAATTTATTGTTTAAAAAGAGAAAAATATAATATTGCGAGTGCAGAAAAAATCTGAAGCGCAGATTTTTGGCTGTCAACAGTCTGCAGCTAGGTTGAAAATCTGCTAAATGCAGACAAACCTGCACTTATGGCAACGCTGGCACTACCTGCCAATCAGCACTTTGACACTCGATTCAGTGGTTTACACCAGTCTACCTATCTGTACAATGTAGGTAAAACACTGGCCGCCCACGAGCTTGTTTATGTTCTTCTCCGGCTGTCACGTGTCACATGTGCGATATCGCAGGTATAACAATTTTGGTATCTCCCATATCGAATATTGGCAGCAGCTGTAAAACCACCCCCGCTCATATCGACTGTATTGATTAATTTTGTGCGATGTGATGGTTTTGCTCCTTTCATGGTTGTGCAACTTTAGCTAGGCATTGATTTTATTTTCAATACCCAGCAGAGCCTCCTCATGTGTGAAATCTGTCCCAGATGGTTAGCCAAAACCAGGCAACGGATTTTAAAGCGATAGCAACAACGCTAACCAAATATACGTCGGCTGTGTAGTGGACTTGTTTAAGTCGGGGTAAGAGAAATTGCCGATGGATGGTGGGAAGGATGTCAGCTTTATTGTCGTCATCATAATCATCACTGCCTTGCGCGATTATGTATTGTGATTTAATAATGAGAATAATATTTGCATAAACGGCAAGTGATTGCCGCCTTATTGGATCAATGGAGATGTCATCTAATTTCATATTCATTATTCTCTTCCTCTTGCCTTGCTGTTGATCAATTCGGATTTAAATTAAAGGCTTAACGCTTGAATTCGCGGCACATTTTGACTGAAGACATACATCTTAAGTGGCTGCGTCGTAGTGTGAAATACGTTAGGTTGTTAATACAGAAGTGAGTCTCGAAAATGTGGAAGCATATGCTCTGGACAAAATGTTATGAAGGGACAATTTGGTACCCCCCAACTACAAATTTCAATTTGAATCCTAAATCGACAGCAGTAATAATTGCTCTCATTGCCAAGTGATGCATAAACGAGAAATGTCCCCTGAGCCACGAAAAAAAAGAAACCAAAGACGAATGCATCACACTTGAGAAACCACGGCAATTGCGCTGCAGTTCCAATTTGAACATCCCTATTACGTGCAGCACTCAATTGTTCGAAACACTATCTTGCATAAATCAATGCAATCTCTTCTCAAAAAAAAAAAAAAATCGTGCTCATCAGCCAGGTACCTCGATGGCACGTTTCCGTCTTTCTTTGTATTTTCATCGCCCTAAGAATATTTCCTCATAATTGTAGTGAAAACTTTAAAGTGCAAACGCAAACAACGCCCTACATCCAGTACCTGTGTACACTTGTTAAACAAGACTGCCATCAACTACAGCATCAGTAGGAACTATCATATCTACCTACCCCAGGAGGACAATACCGGCACAAGACGTCTAAATACATTCTACCCGGTCTGCCTCGTTTTGTGCAGACCTATACTGTGGCGTGTGTTTGCTGTTTACTAAAATGTTTACCTCACGTCACCTTGTTCTTGAACACGCCGAAGGACCATACGACGTTGTTCCTTCCATCCCTTCAGCAGACTCCGCACGTTCTGTGTGAATGGTAGGTCTGCAAACCAGGCAGAAAGACATTCCTGCATAATTAACCAATGATCTGATCGCTGCTGTTAAGGATGAGTGTATATACTGGTGGCCAAGAAGCCGACATGTCCTTAAGCTTCATTAGAGCGTGCGTGCTGTTCCATTCACAACATTGTATTTTGAAAAGCACTATTCGCCATAAGCACTTATCCCAAAAAAAAAAAAAAAAAAAAAAAAAAACAAACAAGAGCTCCTCCGTTGTCCCTATTATCGTTACTTTATGGCTCGCTTTGCGGAAGCAATAAACCTCGAGGATATTTCTCTCTGTCCTCTCCCACTACAACAGTTCAACATCCGAACACTGGCCTAATGAATTTTGTAGTGTGCCGCACCATTGCGGACACATTTCGTCGCTGCCATTTGATGTTTGAAGACAGAAAGAGGACCGAAATTAAATTAGCGAAATCAGCATGTAATTTTCTACAAATGAAATTTCCATGGAAAATTTATGAAATGTTTTACTTTCCTATCTGAGGATGGCGATGGGCCCGCTTTGGTGCCTGGTCTTTTGTGATGATCTCACAACCCCATTCAACCTAACCTTACCTTGGGTGCACCTTCTTCAACAGGAATTCGCTGGATAATTTCAGTTATTTCTTAGTGAAATTTGCATTTTTATGTTTTTTTCAGAAACAGTTCAGACTTCAGACAAGCGGAACTCCTCCGAAAAAGGACTTTTTCAGTGAGAACATTATGCCCCGGCTAAATAAACACTTTGTGAATGATCTCCTTCGTAGAGCAGCAGCAAAATTATAAGTTTCTTTCGTTTTGTTGGTGGTGGAATTGCAATTCACTTTGAGAGGAGGTTTTCTTTCCTGCTGCATTTGAAAGAGGTTCCTTCGTTCAGTTTTATTCCGGTAGTTTGACGGCAGAGCTCGTTAAATATAAAGAGAGTCGAAGGAAACTACACTGCGATATAACTGGGGGAACACCTTCATTTTGACACGGAAGTGCAGTTTATGGCAAGGACTTGAAAATAACTTGACTTGGCCTTTAAATATAGAATCCAACTTGTTATGGGACGGGAGTTAAAAGTCCGTTGGCTGGAGGTGAAGTTTTATGATTGTTTGATAACTGCTAGTGGATTGCTGAAGGGTGGTGTTATTTTTATTTTTTTTTGCTAAGGTCCTGGGGTGAAAGTTTGAAAATAAAATAAATATCAGAGGAGTGAACTGCAAACTTTGTTAAGTCTTCATCTTTGGGTTGTGGTATGAGGAAATATCATGTACCCAGATGTGAAAGTAGTCTTCAATATGTGTAAGCAAATGGGTGTCGGATATTCTTTTTCTATTCAGTTGACAATTCTGCAAAATAAAAGAGAAGAACCCGCAAAAATTTAGTGCAGGGAGGGCGAACAAGTTGCGTAGACCAATTTTGTAGAGAACTGTTTCGGTTGCGAGGCCTTTGATAGAGATGAACATTTCTCATTTTCGATCGGGATTCAAAAATAAATCTAAATTTAGACCCGGATTCAAAAATTAATCTAAATTTCGACCCGATCTAGAAATTCCCTTAATTCCCATGTAAGGGATTAACCGTATATCCTTCGTGATATTTTATTTCTTAATCTTTTCTTCTTTTCTTTTTCAATTCAATATTTTCTTAACTGAATCGCCTGCTCTGATTTTATTTGATTTCTAATTCCGATATAACCAATTTCTGACACAAATATAACAAGCTTTAATTTTTTATTCGGACAGACAAAATGTATTTTACATTTTTGACACGCATGTTAAAAGAGAGGAAACACTTTAATTTAAACTTTTGACTTAACATGCACAAAAAAAAAAGTGTCAAACTCAAAGAATTGGATTAAAATATACTCCAAAGTAAATGCATTTAGACTTCGAGCTACTTTGAGAAACTTAAATCTTTGACATCTAATCCATATCAAAAATAAATATATAACTTACCTTAAGCGAGGGGTCGATGTTCGAATCCCGCAAAAGCCCAAAATTCCAACTTAGGTTTTTTTTTTTACTGCGCCATCTCTCGCGAACGTTTGAAAAACATCCGAGAGTATAACTGTCTTAAAAGAGCTTCTCAGTTAGCCGTTTGGAGTCGGCATAAAATTGTAGATCCCTTTCATTTGTTCCAAAAATTAAAAAAACTCACACAAAACGAAGGGTTGTGAGAAGCTAGGCCTAGGGTCCCTCCGGACCTGTTGCGCCAACTATTATAACTTACCTTCTTGCAACAAATGAAACGTTCGAGAAGAACCACCACCGAATCTTCTTTGTTTGCAAAATATCTTCTTTTTTTTTTTTTGTGGAATTACTGCTTGTTATGTGCATTCTCTGAGCTATTGCGAGCCAAGAGGTGCTCGTTACTCGTTACTTTTCTAATTTTCTCTTTTTCTGTTATTTTTGAGGAGAACGTGTATAGACCTTGTGCGACTGCGATCGATGTATATCGATTGCGTTCGATTTAAACCGTGGACGAAGCTATTACGAGTACCCTCTTTTCTGTTGCTTTTTCGTTTCATCGAAGCTTGAATTTGCTGCCCAACTAGCCATCCATTCTGCCCGAGCTATCCTACCAAGCGCGCTGCCCTGTGCAATTCCTTGTCTCCATTTCATTTCATCAACGTCCAAAATTACTCACCAGCGCCCTGTCGTTTTTGCGTTTCATCCTCTTCATCAACATTTTACTTTCAATTTAAAAACAAAAAAATGTCCTTTCGATTAAAATGCGCTTAAGTCGCTATGGTTCTTAAACCAAGAAAACAACAAAAATCAATTGGCTGCGAAGGCCAGAGTGTTCTAGGCTGGACATACTAGTGGGCGTATTGCTATCTTTGTGCCTGTGACTTTTGTATTCTTTGTCTAAAAAATAATTCTTACGTCTCGTGAGAGTTGGGGCAGTTTATCCTCGGATAGGGGAAGGGTGACCGAAACAGTCGTCCCCTCGCCTGTAATCCTCAGACAACTCCTTGAAGGGAGAGACTGGGGATAACTAACTGGACGATATGTCTTCGGATACAAGCGCCGGATAAACCGAAACAGTGTACCCTTCGTTTGTAATCCTATAACGTCTCGTCAGGATGGCGTAGCCGTGTGCGCCATTGGTGATTAATAAATCGGCCCTTTCATTGTGTACCTTACTTAGAGATTTGTTAAGGCTGGTCAAGGAGCAGGTGACCGGTCGATAGCATGCCTTCGGATAGGCGTGTGGTGACCATATCAGTACAACCCTCGCTTGTCCTCTGGCAACTTATCGAATAGGGCGGATGCAGCAAAAAGCGCGGTATTTGTGGCGATTGCAGCAATCAGCCTACAAACGCATGTTGCGGGGGATATTGCAGCTTGGTCAAAAGGTGGGTTTGACCGAGTGACGGTTTGTTTCGGATGTACGAAAGGGGTGACCGAAACAGTCTACCCCTCGGTAGCAATCCACAGACAGCCCGTCTAAGAGAGAATAGATGATATGTAGAAGATCATTGAAGCCAATAATAAAATTAAAGACTGATATTTTATGCCATTCAAAACTTAAATTTTTAGCACTTTTACTATGTTAAAAAGTCTGAATTTCTACAGAATTTCGACAGGCATAAATACAGAATTCTTCAGAATTTTTATCTTTCATCTACAGACTTTTGAAAATTAGGGTTGGCATCACTGAATCTCGTAAAAATTTCCTTTCAAATCGGTTGCTTCATTCCGGTTACACCATTCTCTTTAAAAATGATTTCATTTCCCATTCTTCCAACCAAATTTAAGTGTCATTTCTCAGACCACCGACAGATCTCAAAACTGTCATAAAAACGATTTAATTTCACACTTACAGCTTAATGCAAACAAATCAACATAACATAAAAAATAATAATAAAACCCGATACAAACATTTTCGCTATAAAAGTCGTAAAAAAATCATTTAATTCGAAAACTCGATTTGGATTCCTCGAAACGAAATGTGTTCTCCAATTTGATAAACTTTTCCACACCACAAAATGAGTAAACGGAAAAATGTATGAAAAACTTTTCCCAAACAGATAAAAATAAATTTCCAACCAAAAGGAAACTAACCCGTGTGTATTAGCAATTAATTATGTTAAAAAAAATATACTAAAACTAACACAAACTAAAAAAACTTTCGGAAAATATTTGTTTTTCCCCCCAATCAGGCACACGAACAACACCAATGTGTATAAAGTATAAATAAAGCGAAATTTGTTATCTCTTGTTCTTTCATTATTTTTGGTTTCATTTTCTCCTAAATACGAGTATCCTACAATCCGGGGGGCAAACAAAAAACGAAACAAAAATGTGGGTCAAAGCTGATGCGACGGGTTCGGTATTAATAGTTATTCAGTAGGTAGAACTATTCTCGACAAAAAATAATATTCATTAGTCCAGACTAATATAGAATAATAAACATGAAACCCATGCCATGGATGTTGTCTATTGAAATACGCTTGACTCGTCTGCCTGTGACAGCGATTGTTAGTTGATTTTATTTTCCATCAGGCTTCAGGCATCGTCTGAACTTTATTGTTCGAAATTGCATACATCAGAAATGTTTATGTTGACATTTCAAATCGATTTTATTTTCGATTGGAGAAATTGCCTCATTTACAAACCTAACCCACTCCATAAAATTTGATTTCACATTTGTTACAAACAATTTTTTTTCTTTTTTGATTTGCTATTTGATTAAACCAAAAAGTTTATAGAAAATTAATTTAAATAAAAGAAAATATTTCCCTCTCTCATTTCAGGACTGCAACAAGAGTTAACGTAGATAATAAACTTCGGGATCAAATGCTTAAATTTAATAAATCAAGAAATCAAGTGATATTAGTTTAGTGATCGTTGAGAACCGTGACAATAGACGGTTGCAGAGTTCGGTGATTTCGTTTGTGCAAATCTGACCAAAATGAACGACGATATTTCGCCAATGCGCGTGCAGAAGAAGACACGCAGTGCGTCGATATGCGCAACTACCGGCAGTATAGAGGCGGTAATTCAAAATATGCCATCGGGCAGTGCCACACCAGAGGGCGGTGGCACTCCCGGTTATCGGCGAAGGAGGCCTGCAACTAGATCACAAAGTGCCAGAATAACAGGTGGAGCCAGATCGGTGAGTTGACAGTACATTTTTTTTTTTTTAATTTTGTTCTATTGACACTTTGCGTAAGGTGGAAGTTCCTTAAGATAGCTGCGTGTATGTACGCGCTAATCTCAAGAACTAATGAACGGATGCGGAAGAGCGGTGATCAGTATTGTGATCTGAATACCGCAGGGGAGGTTTTTGTCTACAAAATATTATTCTATCACTTGGGGCAGCTGAGCATTAGGGAAACTCATCAAGGGGTTAAAGTCGTTTAAAGAAGTTCGAATAACGCTAGCTCAGCTGTGGCTTTTTAGATCTGAAAATAAATAAGAAAAGTTAATTCATTCCTGATTAATTTAAGAGAAATACAGTTTTTCTGCACATTCAAAACGCCAAACACTAATACCCTATTCACACCGAGCCGAAAACCAGGCGAAAACACTCGAAAACTTCATCGGAAACAGTAGTTTTTCCATATATATCTCAGTTTTCAAAACGACACAACGAAAACGACTTTCAGATGTTGGGTTTTTGAAACAAACACCCCTTTTGCAATATTCAGAAAATTCAACAGTTGACCGAACAAATGTCACAACTCACAACTTAAAATAATTTTCCACGCTTAAGTGATGGGCTTATATTATTTTTAAATGTTTTGAATTCATTTTATTTGTTAATTAATGCGATTGAAATTTGTAACCAAAATAGCAACCACAGCTGATTGAAATGTCAAACGAAAACTAGATGGTGTTCAATTTTCCGACGAAAACACGGTTTTCGGTGCGGTGTCAATAGGGTATTAGCTAAGACTCGTAGTAAAAAAGTCAATCGGTTCTAGCGACGTATCCTTCGGAATGGAAAATGCTCCGATTTCATACGATTCGGAGGATTTTTGCTGCGAGCAATTATTCGGAACAAGTGTTCATAAAATTGTTCCGACATTTTGTAACGCATATCGGCGAATTACGTTGAAGTGAATTTTTTGTTAAATTTTTGACAGCTTGGTTCCGATATCTTCCGACTGAAATTGATTGCGGAATTTGTTTTAGGTTTAGAGTGCGGTGCAATGCGCCACGGCAATTGTTTATTTCTCTTCTAATGTCGGACACCTCGAATGCAATTTGAGCCTCCGAAAAGGTGTGCGTTGCGGAGAATTTTTTATTCCGACGGAGGGCCGAATGAAAATTAGCATACACGTCTAAAAAATTGCAGGACAATAAAAGCTATAGTGAAGAATATTTTTATCTTTCTATTTGACCCAGCGGAACCCCTTCATTTGCCCCTTCGTCATGTTGGCAGTGGTCGAATAACCGCATCCGTGAGCGAGCACTGAGCCCGAGCACGTCAATGAATTTTGAAGATTTTACAAGCAAAACCATAACAAATTGAGTCACGTAGTACTCGATCGATGGAAGCGGAATTAAAACCCAGGTCCATATAGGTCTCTAACGCCTAGCTTCTCACAACTATTCGGATTGTGTAATTTTTTTTTTTTTTTTCGGATGAAAGATACTTGCAATTTTATGCCGAGTTCCAATCAATCGCAAGTGAGAAGCTCTTTCATGACTGTTCACGAGAGGTGGCGCAGTGGAAAAAATCTTAAGATGTAATTTCCGTTTTTGCTGAGATCAAACTTGATACTCCTCACCCAGTAGAGCAGCACCACTGAAACACTGAGTTCACAATGTCCCTTCCCGATATTTGATTGGCGAAATGGACTCAATACCAAAGCTTTCGAAGCACAGATATAAAATCTTGCGGAACATGGATCTGCCTTAAGAATCTGTTGGTTCGAAACCATTCGCTTGGTAGGGTGCCGAATGGTAGAAATTTTAGTTAAGAGCTTTCTTTTATTTTTCGGGTCAGACCAGGTTCGAAATACTGTCCTGGCGTTGTCTCCTTTTAATTTTTCATAGTATTTGCAATTCTTATGCGAGAAACCGATTAACACAGCGACTTTGACTGCAACAGCAACAGCGAATAGAACATGTTCCTCAAACGTTGGCACACTCTTCTATGATTGATTTGTCAATTGAGTGACTTTGTTCTGGGATAATATTAAACATAAAATTTTCCTATTCAAGACTTTCGCTTATTTCGCTATAGAGAACTTTGCCGTGGTTAAGTCGTAGACCAAATGTCAAAATTTAACATTCAGGCCAACCTCTTTGAACAAAAATAATCGGATGCAACACGTTGACTCCGTGGTGAAACCTCGCTGACTTATTTGACAAAAAAGCATACTTCCAAGTAGCTAACACCTCTTCAATGCTGCCACCAACCGAACTGTGGGTGTAAACACCTCTGTCCCGAAATAAACACCACTACCAATTTAATTACCCAAGAGAACCAAAGATATATTAATAAAATATTCTCCCGCAAACAAATTGTGAAAACCATTAAACTTCTGTCGCACACTTTCCGAACGCAGCAGTTTTATGTAAAACGAGCCCCGTTCAATGACCTCGAAACTATTTCGCACATCCGCCACTGACTTTTATGTACGCTTGCTAAATTTACATGTTCCGTAGGATCCGTCGGATTATTTCCAAAGCATCGCCTCTCCTGGCTCTGCGTTAAATATTTCTCGTTCTCATGCTAAGCGGCATTTAGTATTTGTTTCATTTGTTATCTATTTTTAATTGGACCCAGAGATCAATGACACCTTCTGTGCATGCACACCATACCAATGCAAACACACATAGCAAACGTTGCGATGCACTCACTCGACCTCCTGCTGGCTCAGAACTGCTATTTATAAACTGCATTCCCATTGAAAATAGAAGCACTTTCTATCTGTGTTCGAATGCGTGTGCAACGCATAAGCACACCATCATCGTAAGCTGTTCATTGCATAATGGAAAATGGAGATGCCTATATGTATCTGAGAGATATATTTTTTGCACCATCATCGAAAATAATATCCACATCTGGTAAATCGTATATCGTATATGTGACGACTTTTTACAATTGTCCTTTGAACAGGATCTGTCCCAGCACAACAGCCCAGGTGTGTGGATTTCTGCGAGAAATCCCCGCAGACTATCCGCTTATCTCCCAAGTGTATATGGATTTTTATTGAATTATTCCGTCTCAAGGATAAGGACACTTGAACAACGTTCACTGCGTCTTTAGGATCAACCTTTTAACAGAAATCCAGATAGCTTGTTAGGCAAAGTGAAACGCAGTTGCCACAAAACAGCGTTGCTGTTGATTTTTTTTTTTTAAAAGGGGACTAAAAAGAGGCCCGCACTTAAATATTAATATCTATATAGCAAAAATAAATAAATAAACAGAGCAGTAAAGACGTTTCATGTTGTTGCTTTCTTTTTCGTTCAATATGAATAAGAATAAGATCTTACTTAAAATGAAAAAGGGGCCACTTTGATGATTTTTAAGAAAGCGGGGGCCAAGGGTCTTGAGGTTCAAAAAGGAGCCATTTGTCAAACGGCAACGCTGCCACAAAGACGGCCATGGTAAGGATACCCACCATTCGTTTGTGTTTCTATGGATGAAAAGGAAACCTCTTTATCAGGAAATTCGTATGCATATGACATATAAAAATTGAATTTAATTATTTTGGAATTCAATTTGTGCTCCGGAAATACTTAGATGTGTATGTGCGTGTATGAATTATGACAACCAGCTCTCACCTCCGAGGCATTTGGAGTATTTTTTTTTTTTATCACTTCTCCTCGTTAAAGATGACATTTTTATTAAAATGAGTTCTCGGTTATGGTGTACGTTTGGAACATAAAAAGGAAAACTTCAAGAGGAATTCACTTGTCACAACTCACAAGTGGAAAACATTCATGGCTCTGTATCTCTTTTGGATTTGAGGGATATTGGGATAAGTTGTGGAATTTATAGAAGAGTTACAAAAATGTCACGTAACTATAGATATATGACATGAACAAAATTCCAGGTGCAATGGACCGACAAATTGAATGTTCACAAATACATTCGTTCCAGTTCAATTGATGATTGAATTGTGGAGATGTTGCGATGCGATTGGAATTCGCAACTCACTTGACTGATTTTGTTTGCTTTTTGTTCATATTTCTTAGTCTATTACAATATAAAGGGTCTTTCATTAGGGACAACTTTTTTTTTTTAAATAAAATGCAAACTACTTGGGATATCTCAAAAAAAAAAAAAAAAAAAAAAAATTGATTCGCTTGAATTACTATTAAAACATTTATGAAGCAAATACGACTTCGATCTATCGTCCATTGAAACGTAAGGGGTCCTAAGTGAGTTTTGGAAACTCAAGGAGGCGTAAGCTCACATACGCCTATTCGTGCTCCGAAACAATTACAAAATATCACTTACGCCCCAGAACAAAAAAAAAAAAAAAAACGAAATCTCAACAATGGGTTCAAATTCACTTATGACCTTTTGTGATGCCAAAACTTGCTTTAAAAATTTGTTTTATGTAATAATTCTCAAAATGGGATTTTTTTTACATACTTACGTGTATACCTTTGTGTTTCAATGGACGATGTGTCCACCACGGGAACGTATGATGCGGTCGATATGTTGAACTCAATTTTCTATGACTCGGCCGCTATTTCTCGTTCAATATTGGCTCTGAGCTCCTCTAACGTCGCCGAATCGTTGGCATGAACCAATGATTTAATTTAGCCCCATAAAAAAAAGTCTAGAGGCGTTCAATCACACGATCTCGGCGGCCAATCGACCGTTCCGTTTCTACAAAACATAAAAAAAAAAAAATGCTACCAAGCGTGGGGGAATGCGAAAGAGTTCGGAAATACCACTGTAAATGCTTTTGGTTAGTTATTATAATATTTTTAAAAGGCGAATAATATAATTTGTGTGGTTAATAAAACTATCTAAAGTTTTATGTACTAAAAACATATTAGGAAAAAAATGGTTGTGTATTTTCCGCTTTTGAATATCATTAACTTCGATTTCATGAGTAAATTTTTCTTAAATAACTGAAGAAAAATTGCTGAAAATGTTTTTATTTTCCTACAACCATTCTGCATTTATCATTTTTTATAAATATTTTATATAAATGTACACTTATTCCTAGAAAAAAATAATAAAAATACTATCCACACGTGACAAATAATTTCAAATTTAACGGATAAAATTCTATGAACGCTGGCAGCACCATTGCTGACAGCAAAAGTGGCACATGCAAGGTCGTGCTGATGAGCCGACATTTTTTTAAGTTACATGACATTTGTCAGTACGAATTTTTATACAACAATTCTAGCGCGCTTAGCATTTGCCACCCCCTAAAGGTGTAGGTTGTAGGCAAGTAACGGAAAATCGGCCGAAGTTGGTTTTCTCAGTACGGTTTTCCTATGGTTTCATGCCCTGTCGTTTGCACAAAAAAAAAAATCCCACTCGATCTGAAGTTGCTTTCTCTCGAACACGCATCTAGCGGCTCGAAAAGAACTAAAATTCGAGTGAAAAATTAGATTTTTCGAGTCGCTTCCCCAAATCATGCCCATAGTGCGATGGTTATAACAATTTCCTCTGCTTAACATGTTAGTGAACACCAATTACCAACGTTCAGTATCTTTCAATGTCTCCTGTCCCCACTCAGCTCCATTACGCCCGTCATTCAAACGCCTGTAATGAATCCGTCATATGCACTCCATCCCATTCAAAATCACTGCCTGTCATTCCCGTGGTTGAAACTTGTAATTTAATTTCGCCAAATCACTCACATTTAACAGGACAGCAACTGAATGTCCTTATGCATTGCAATTCGCCGACAAAATTCAATAATTCAATTTGCCCCATCACCGCACTCGCAAAAAGTTTATTACTATAGTTTCACGAGCAATCGTTTGAAACACTGTCCCCTGCACAAGTCAAAAGTGTCCTTCGTGACATCCAAGCTACTTCAATTGCAGAAACCATACCAATATCGCAGGAAAACAAAATGCAATTCATTTGCTCAAGGACGCCACCCACAAAATAAAGGAAATACCGAGAAGAAAAAAAAATAATAGCAGGAAACACACAAACGGAAAATGAAAAATCAATTACATTATCAACAAGGACATCCACACACTATTCTGCTGCACATTGACGGACACTGTAGCTGCCCATGTTAATTTATTTCACTTTCCCTCGCATGATACCCAGAACCCAGGTCCAGGTCATGTGTGTGTTCGGTAGCCGGATATGTGTGGTTTCGTACCGTAGGGTACAATTAAATGCTTCTTCAGAATAAATTTGCACCACGCAGGGGGTGCCACTGTCTGCCCCACGGAGTGTGGCGAATGGATAATGGATGGATCCTTTTTCCTTGTCTGCGCTGGACTGGTGCTAGTGACCGGTAATTGGTGTTTAGCTCGAGCTAAAATCACTCTCGACAAACCATGTGTGCAATGAGGCGGAGATTCCCTCCGACCTGTGATTTTCAAAATCCAATCGCCGCCGCCTGGAGTGGGTGTTATGTAATTAGCAACTCGCATTCATTGGTATTTTCTGCAAAGAGCATGGAAATTGATTTTCAAATCACACAAAGGATGCTTGACGTTTCTTTATGGATTCCATATGTGGTCTTAATTCGATTTCATACAAGCACTTAATTAAACCTCTTCAACACCCCGCTTGTGAATGGAAATGAAATTGAATTCAAGTCAGCGCGAGCGGCGAATGAATGAATCTTCATTGTTGTCGAAAAAGTGCTAGGCACACTTGACATCCAGTGACAGATTAATGATTGTTAGATACATTAAGAATATCAATGGAGTCCTCGGGGTGTTGAAAATTCAATTTCGTTTCGGAAACGCAAGCACGTCTCACTATAATAAACTTTACCATTCTTGTACTTCCAGGTTCGGAGAAAAACCCAAGCCCAACAGCAGCAACAACAACAGAACCTTCAAGAAACCCGATCCTATTGCACCAGTGAGCCACGACTTAGCGAAACGGAAACACCACCCCAGAGACGCAAGCTATCGCAAAGGAGACCACAACATCAGCAAGGTAAGAGCCAATTATTTGCACTCAAAGCAACAAAACTTATGTTCACCATCAGCACGCTTGTCGCATTCGATTTCGCTTCGTATATCCTTTAATTGCTTTGACATGGCAATCGATACGGCAATAGGTACACAGTTCTACACCATATAGGGGTCAAACGACACTCGATTTGGATGATGAATTTGTATGACAAAAGGTGAATGCGGCTCGAAGGACCAATCTGAGTTGAGTAGGTACATACTTTGTGCTTTTCGTCACATAATATTAATGACACTCGAGTGACCCAAAGGTTACGCTACGTCATTAAGAAGGCGCCGACAGTCGTATAAACAGACTTATTGGTTCAAGGACGTTGCTAGTTTGTGGTTCGTTTTTATTGATACGCAACATGTAGTGAAAGGAAGCAATTTGTGCGTCGTTGTGGGTGGTATTACTGTCATTAAGGACATTTGTTAGGAGCGTATACATTTCAAATACATGGTCTGCTGGTTGCTCCCACAATGACAGCATTTTTCCACAGCTAATTGGATCGCGCCGCAATAAAAACGTTGACTCATTTGTGAGTGCCATAATCAGGAACGTATTAAGGATTAACGAAAACACCTGACAGCATTTTTATAGATTATTGCCATTATATCTCATGTCTTGGGCCTTGCATTCGCCTGGGATTCTACAAAGGACCGTGGGGACGGAAAATGACTCAATGACAGTTCAATTCCAGTTCAGTTCAATTTATTTGACAATTTTGGATAACTACAATAGGAGGTCGTAATTTATAGTACAAAGAGTATTTAAATGAGGTAAGAAGAACGGTTTCGTGAGACAACGTACCAATTTTTTTTTTTTAAAATCTGCCCCACGAAATCAGTGTAACATACAATTATGTTTCAGAGTTCAGACGTGAAAGGGCACCTGTGAAAAGATGAACCTGTTTTCGTGATTTCTTTCTATAAAATTTCAAGTCCAGAAAACAGCCCTCATAAAAGTTCAAAACCACTTATTCTTAGCAAACTTATCGATTAGCATAGCGTTCGCTTAAATTTCCCAAAGGAAGATACCATTCGCCGACGAAGTCATCCTAGAATCCGAGGCAGCACGTATATTGTTTGGATTGGTTATAGTCGCAGCGAATGCTTGCGGAAGAATCGCCGGCGAATCAAAAACCAAAAACGGCCAAAAACCACCCGGATGAACAAAATGCGAACATAATATGTAAATGTACAGGAGCTCTTCTGGTGGTAAAAAATAAGAATGCCGTGAATATTTTTCTGTAGATTTGTTAATATTGGGAAAGGACCTTATTTACAATTCTAGCTCCTCCGTCATAAAGTATATAGATTCGAAAGATATTCGAATCAGACCACCATTGTCGGGTCTCTTTTCGTCTTCTTTCAAACCTAGGCCTAGCTTCTCACAACCATTCGTTTTGTGTGAGTTTTTCAAAGTTGAAACGAATGGAAGGGATCTACAATTTTATGCCGACTCCAAACGGCCAATTGAGAAGCTCTTTCAAGACAGTTAAACTCTCGGATGTTTGTCAGACGTTCGCGAGAGGTGGCGCAGTGGAAAAATACCCCAAGTTGGAATTTGGGTTTTTGCGGGATTCGAACCTCGACCCATCCCTTAGTAGTCCAACACACTAACCACTAAGCCACTGCGCCTATCTTCTGTCATAAATACATACAAAAAACATTCTCCCAACTAAATGATAAGGCGACATGTTTATTTTCAAATTTTCTACGTCGTCTTTCTGCACAGCAGATCAGATTCAGTTCTTCCTCGTTCCCCATACTATTATGTCATTCCAAATTTGAATGAAATGGCAAATAGATTCAGTAAGTGTTTCGTGTTATCGCACTCATTTCGAAAAATTAGAAAATAGCGAGGTTGTGAAAACGCCATCACTTAAGTCTCTTCTTATTTTTAAATTAAATTGTACAGACGTTCGCGAAACGTTCACCTAGAAGAACGCCAAAACCCAAACAAGCTGTAAATATGCTCAAAGGATGGGTGTAAAAAAAACCACCAACTGATTTTCCTCAGTTCGATTCCACATTGCAACTACATACGTGCAGTGCAACCTGTGACAAAACAAAAAAAAACTAGAACCACCCACGGGATCTTCAAGACAAATCCGTTTAAGCAAAGCACAACCATACACATGAATGGAGTACCTCGGCGTGTAGATAAAAAATCGTGCTGAAAACTTTTAGTGCAGCCCAGAGATTAGGTTCACTCTAATACCTATCGCTGCAGCAAAACAATGCCCACCCCCTGACGCCAAGGAAACCTCTGAAAGTGGGATATTACACGAAAAACAAAACGCCCTGCGTTGCACTATAAACCAGCTGCTCACTGTTCTGTGTAGTAATTGGTCTGGATTCATCTCTAGGGCAAAGCATTGCAAGCAATATGCCGGATGAGCATAGATAAAAGCCCAACTCTAAGGTACTCATGGGAAAAAAGCCAATTACACCGTAAAGCTCAGGACATTATCCGTACACACCCACATTGCGCTCGCAAGCTAAATTCGATTAGTACACCATGGATAGTCCTACCCACGAACACGAGTGAATATTCATTCAATCAACAAATTTTGACGAAGGGGACCAGAGCACCCTCTATATGAGTACAGACAGTAATGCATGCAACCAGTTCAAACAGTAAACTTGTCTCTTTAACAATCTCGGACGTAGCCATGTTCCACTTGCACGCCAACGAAAATGTTAATTTTTAAAGTTAAAACCATGCTGCGGAGGGTCGTCCATTTTTAGTACAAGCCGACCACTTTCCACTTTGTACGCCCTGACAATGGATCACAATTAATGGAGCTATATATACACTGACGTAGAAGGGAGTATACATTTTCGTGAATACAATCTACATGTTCAGTTCAGTGTTTATGAGAAGACTTCCGTATATGGCATAGCCACTCTGATGCAGTTGGAACGAAGTTTCAACCGAAACTTCAATGAGGTAATAAATTGACTTTACAACGTATAGTGTAGTATGTTCTGTTTTTTAATAGTGTCTGTACATGTGTGTGCATGGGCGGTGGCGGATGGCAAAGGAACATTTTGGCCAATAGCCATTTTCACGGCAGTTTTAAGGGGGGGGGGGGAGGGGGGGGAAACTATAAGAGAAAGTTTCTTGCATTCGAAATGGATAGGTATTTTAGGCTTTAAAGGACCGTTCGTTGGAGGCCTATATCCATTGTTTGAGTACTTTTTTATCTTTTTTTTTTATTTCTACTCATTACTTTTTAGTGTAGCGCATTGCCAGTGGTATTTTCTGTGCCATCGAATAGGAAGTATCGCTTCTACAGGGTGGCCTTAACCAAGTTAAAAAAACGTCGAACATTATTTTTCAAAATTTATGTACTTCATTCATTTTTACCCGACTGGACACAGGGAGGGTTATGTGTTTCGCGCGTATAGTGCTAAACAAATAAATATAAAAATATAAATTGAAAAAAAAAACACAATAAAAAAATTTATTTAAAAAACCAAAAAACCTGACTGACTTTAAAAAAGATTAAAAGAAGACACTTTGAAGTATAGCTAATTGACAATCGGAGACTACCTTCACAATCTGACAAAAATATGCCCAGTCTCCAACTGCCAATTAGTTAGATCTTTGATTTCTTTTTGTTCTTCACAATCTTGACTTATTTCAGGTTGTGTATTAAGATTTTCATTCATAAGTCTTTTATAAAATAACGGATTTATGAAACTTTATTTTATATGCGAGCTTATAGCTTACCAAGGATATTTTCTTCACAAGAATTATTGCTACACAAATTAGTTTAACCCATGAATAGGTACCTACTCTCAAAATAACAAAAATTCTCGCCTTTTTTAATGTCCTTGGATTACACGAGTTTTTAAAGCGGCAATTTCGAATTGCATAGAAATAGAAGAATTTTGGTGCGCGATTTGGTTTGTATGGAAACAAATGAGTTTCAAATTAAACGACTGAGGTCCGTTTGCTGATATCACTCATAGCGATTTAAGTTCTACTTAAATACCTTGTAGGCTACTTTTTATAATTTACTTTTAATTTTTTGTTATGTTTCTACTTTGTTTTTAAAATAAAATAAACTACTATTTCCCTATATTTAATTTTTCTATGTATGGCTACACACTTCTTTGATGTTTGAAAAGATAAACAATTGAAAAAGATGGATGGGACCTGTTTTACATCTGTTCATCTTTCTGAGCTTCTACTGTACTTCTGGTAATGCAGAATTTTCAAGCTATCAGTAGGGCTGGGTGAACAATTTGTATGAATTTGTTGCCTCCGGAGATTGGTTCCACAAACAATATTGAGACCGTACTGAAATTCTGTAGGGAAATTGATTTTTTGGGCGATTTGGTTTAGGTTTTTAACAGTATTGGTTCCCTGGGGGTGGCCATGTGCCCGATATTGTGTTTGTTTTTTTGTGACGAGCTCACAACCCCAATCAACCTAAGATAAACCTGTCTACTGTCATATTTTTACAATTTTTTTCAAATTTCCAATCAAATCAGCGACTCCCGTCTTTTTAGTTATCACTAGAGTGCCTATTCGAGGAATGTAAGAGACTGTGTAAACGGGTACAAAAAGGGATCTCTCTGAATCTGTATCGTATTGCAAATAGTCTTTTAAAAATCGCTTTTTTATCTGCGACCCGAGTTTTTTGAAGATACATTTAAAGCTAGTGCATCATTCTCGATCCTTTGATTCGCCAAAGACTGGTCCTACTACCTAGAATTGACAGTCGAGTCCAATAGAGCCTTCATTTCATCATTAGATTTCGATTGAATTAGTGATTAAAAGACGAGAAGGCATCTCGGAATACCAATAAGACGTCTTCTTAAGTCCGGTAGTAACGAGAGTGCGAGTCAAAAAAATAGACCAAGCTTTTGTAACACTGGATTGGAAGAACCACATTTTGGCCACTTGGTTATTGAATATGGAAAGCGGAAAGTTTTTAAAAATATTGCAGGAATCTCCTCCATCAAAAGGAAAAGCCAGTTTATTGATGGAACTTTACGGCCCAGTTTCAGAACAGTAATGGTCAAATTGCACTAGTACTGACATTTTTAAGTTTTTCATGATTTGCACGTACTTTAGATCAACAAAGATGTGTGCATAAAATTCCATTTGCCTCATAAATACAAGTGCACACCTAGCTTAGGTTTCAAGTGTCCATTAAGTTTCAAAATCGTGTCCTCGCAACTGAATCGATATAAAACCATTACGTTTGAAAACAGAGCATCCACTGGCAGAAAAACAAATATAAAAATGGGGTAGGCGCTCCACAGACCTACTACGTGACTAGAGTCGGAAAAAAAACACAAACATTTAAAAAATGCGTCCCCAAAGAAGTATAAAAGCTGTGTCTCAACAAATGTCACATTGAACTGCCTTATACTTTTGTCATCACTTATGTCCGGTATTTTGGTCGAAGGGTGTTCATTACTTTTCCAAAGGCTTGCCTTCAAATTCTTTTCGAAAGAAAATAGACAACGGTCAAGTAAATTAATACCAATGGTCAGTCAGTATAGTGAACCTTTAAATAAATTAACAGCAGGAACCAGAAGAAGCAAGAAAACGAACCTGTCACTCACCTTCCAATTTATAAGGGTTACCTTCCAAAAAAAAAAACTCGACCATCCCCCTGTCAGTAATAACAGTTCGATGAAAGAGGAAAATCCGGTTCACCGGGGACTGTGATTTACTCCCCCGAAACCTACATATTCGAGTGGGTTTCGGAGGGTGAACTCTGTTTCGGTTATTCGATGTCTATTCACCTCATGAAAACTCCACCTTTTTGACCTACATTTGTCTGCATACCATCTCTCGGTCTAACCGATATTGATGAATAGAAAGGGACCCGTTTGCATGGTTGCATATAGGTATAGGTACAAGGTGCAAAAGGACATGCCGTACATTTAATAAAAACAGACAGACACCACCTGTTGAGAGATAACACTCAGTCAAACCTCATCACCTTGGGGTCATTCTTTTGTGAACAACGGTTTCATGATGGTATAAAAATTATTTCGGTGAATATCTAGAAGAGGAAGTTAATTTTAGACAACAATGACCGAGGGGATTTCTTTATTTTTATCATCGGTTAATGGGATGAAAAAACATACAAATAACAACACACACAAAGGCATTGGCCGGCTGACAGCGTGTGATTCAGATGAATAATTGAAAATGTTGTGGTTGTCGCCCAAGTGTTGCATTAATTGTTTTAAATAATTAAGAGTTAATCAACCGAGCAGTTCCGATGAGTGACAAATATGGTATCGTATACGTTGGTAGGATGGTGAATGGTAAAAGGGAAATTAAATTTTATTTAATTTTTATGAATGCTGGCAGCGTTTAAGTACTGCCGGTTTTATTGGATTTTGTATTTCTAAAGACGCGCAAAAGTGGCCAAGTGTAAATGCTCTCGTATAAATAATTTCGATAATTTTTTTCCTTTTTTTTTTGAGCTATCAAAGTCAACTTTTATATCGACGAAGAGGTGTTGAATTTTCTTGGTCTATCTGTTGATTTTGAATATTTTTTTTACAATGGTGGACTTCTCTGGTCTAAGATATACCACCGGTGGGAGCTAAGAGGCATAGTTGAGGATTCTTTAGATTATTTGAAATATAATCTTCTTTGTGATGTTGACGAGACTCATCCTCTCTCTTTTTTAGTAAAAAAAAATTTAACAGATAAGTTGGTAAGAAGGCCTCCTACCAAGTCCTTTCCTGCAATTCTGAAGAACTCAAAGTCGAGGGCCATATTTTTATATGGTTAAACTCACTTCAATTTACTTAGGTTGGCGAGATGCTTGTCCATTATCGTTTATGTAAATGTTCAATGGCTCATACTTCTTGGTCGGCCCTTAACTGTCTGCAAACGTGATTCTATCAAAATTCTCAGCATGAACTTCGTTCATACTTTTCGGCTTGACAGTTCGTTTTAAAAAATAAGATAAATAATTATTTAGCCAAGGGTTCCGTATAAGACCCCAACTCCTTAGCTTTATATATTTTATGAACAGATAGAATGCACAACAAAAAAATCAAGAAATGCTCAGCGAATTTGCTACGCAACTCTTGGGTTTTTATCAGCGGTCAAAGCCTGAAATGAAAGGATAGAACATACCTTATAGTTCTGAAAATGATTGCTTTTGATACTTTTGCAGGTGCATTCAGGCTAGAAGCTTCTATGTACAAAAGCTGTATAAAATACTAAGAGAGTATACCTCTCTTACTTTCAATCTATAGTTTACAAGCTGTCAACGTGATTCCCTAAGTCATAAATAAATAAAAAAAAGTGCACGACTGGGTCGAACGAAACTTCCTCGTTCATCAGAAGTTTGGTGGGATGTTTTCTTATTTTATGCGGTAAGTAGGTAAAAATTTGAGAAGTAATGCTATTTAAAAGAAACGGTTCATTTGATATAGAAAAAGGAGTACCGAGTGTTAAATAAAATTGACTTTTGGGTTATTCATATAGTATGACATTACTATATCAAAAAATGTGACTTTTTAAAGGTTGAAGCTCTAGTAACAGGCATTTGTCGCAACTTCTGATTAGAGAGTTTTAAGCGCCTACTGTACTATTTTATAAGGTTTTATTATTTACAAGATTTTTCGGTTAAGGGATAGAAGCGTAAAGAAGGCAATCTGTCTGCAATGTTCTTCGATAATGAGCTGGGGTAAGATGCGGCTCGTCCGACAAAGCAGGACGTACATTGCGCTACTGTGCGAAACGATGAGAATAAAAATTATGCAAAATGAAAAAAACACCTCCGCTGATATAAGAAGCTTAAATCTCGATCCTTATCCACATTAATGCCTCCTTATGAATTGAAAACAGTTATTTTTCTCAACCCCACTCTAATTATGCAAATCCCTGAGTTTCTACGGTATCGACAAATGATAGGAATTTTCAGTATTTTTTTTAAATACCGTCTCATATTTTGAAGATTCCTTAGATATCCTTCTTTAGGTATATACTAACTTTACATTTCTAAACCAGTTTCCCTCATCCTAAGGCAAACCGCCCATCCGGAACTTACTGAAAAATTAACGCCTCAGCAACCTTACTGTTCTCCTTCCAAAAAAAAAAAAAAAAATAATAAATAAATGGTCCCGTCTTTAGCCTATCTCACTGTTTTTTACCTCAATATACCTCCCATCTGAGGCAGAACAAAATCCCTCTTTACCTACTGAGAAGAAAACAAAATCAATAAAAACAAACTCCACCAGGTAAAGTTTCTGCAAAACTTCTCCGCAAGAAACCCCTTGGCCCAATTACCAAATATTGATCTTCTGCTAATTAAGAACTTATTCGCTTTTTACCGCCCATCTGTAAAAGATAAATCCCTTAATCCATCAATCGAGTTTTTCGCCTCAACAAGCACCTACCCCACGCCAACTACGTATTCCATCATTCCCGCAATTATTTTCATCTCACTCAAGGACTTTACTCAGCCTACCTTTGTGCGAACAAATAAAAATATCCACCACAGGAGTATGCTCAACTGAATACTGTGACTGACATCCCCTAAAAAAAGGAATTATTATGGCAAATTTAATATCTTAATCCTTGAAGAGCTACTTACTTCCTTGCTTAATTTATGCCTATTACGCTTGTTGCCGCATCCACCGAACACCATTATGCGAGTACCGTTCCCATCGACCGCAGAAGTGTTCCCAAAAATGTTATTTTCAAACATCTACCACAACGAACAGTAAATAGTGAATGACTACCCTTGCCTGTCTGTCTTTTATAGCCACGATGTATTACGGAAGTATGTTTGGGCCGCCTTCTTTGCCATTTGCTTCCCGAAAACCACACGGACTAAGTACTGAAATAAACGCTCGGTGGTCACCAGAGCCATATTAAAAATAAGAATGCAATATGTTGAGAGAAAAAGGAAACAAAACGTATCTACCGACATCACTCTGCGGCGCTTAAAGATATAAAAGAATTTAAACATCATTTTTCGATGTAAGCACACATTAAGTCTTTACATTTTATTAGACGTATGTTCATATAAAACAAACTGGCAATATTAGGTGTTATCCCTAGCAGGGTATTATTCGTTTAAAATTATATAAAGTGCGTGTAAAAGGCTGTGTTGATGGTTGTATAAGGAGCTGCAGATATTTCACCATGTTAGGATTACATTTCGGATTGATTTATGAGTTTTTTGTTTTTTTTTTTGTCAATTGGGGTGTGAAGTTCATTTTAAACTAAGGACTTGTCCAGAGTCCATTGAAGATTTATTGCCATTATTTATGATAAGAGACTGAAGTCCGTATTTTTATTACCGAAACTTAATGAATAGTGGATGCCTCAACAGTTGTCTTTGAAGGCTGTTTCCTAAATGTTTTTGAAAAATCAAAGCTAGGAAATATTTTGCATGCAAAAAGTAACTGCAGATGGTGCCGATGAAAGGAGTTCGCAAAATTTGGTCCTTATATCACAATATTAACTTGTTTAGAATTAGAAAAAAAAAACGTTTCTTATTTCTTATTCAAAATTATAATTATTTTGTTTAACTAAAAATTACCTGAAAAACGAGAAAAAAAATTCAGAAAATATTCCAAATATCGCATGAAAATATCCCAAAACTATAGCTCAAAAAATTCTACGGTGAATAGGAAAACGTCTCAAAAAATCTACCAAAAGAATAATAAAAAATTACTTTAATAAAATATAATTTTATAATAAAACCTCACTTTAAAGGAAGAAAGAAACTTTTGAAAAACGCCATCACAATATCCAGAAACTGCACCGATAACAGATTTACAAAATGGCAGGGAACTACGTAAGCCCCTTTAAGAACACCAAAAGAAAGTGCTTGCAGCAACGTATACAGCACGTAAAAAAAATTGAATCAATAACCCAATTTCTTGATGCCTTAGGAAATAAAATAAATATTAGGCCTGGTTTTTTGAGCTTCGAACTAGGCGATGCAAAGTAAAGTAGGATTTTCAGCACGCAATTACAATAACTACTGTGATTCCTCGAAGTGTCTAGTAGGGCGTAGTTGTTGAAATCGCATGCTGAGATCTTTGCTTTGCTGAGATCGAAGCTCAAAAAGACACGCCTATTGTCATATTCGATTTTCATCTTAGTAGGAATTCATTTAGGAATAGACTTATTTTATTGTTAGGCTTTGGTTGTCGTTTTTGGCTGTAGGAAATAAGGCTCCAATGAAATAAGGCCCCAAAAGAGAAAATGAAGTAAGGCCCCAAATTTGGGGTCTTATTTTTTATTTTCTTATTAAATAATCCAGCGAAAAAGTACATGTAGGTACTCATTTGATTGAAAAAAAAAAAAAAACTGCACAAAACGCCTTAAATAAAGTTCAAAGTACTTACGTCCTGAGAACCATCTGAAAAACGCCAAGAAAATCCAAAAACTGCCCTTTAAATGGAACGAAAATCAACTGATAAAAGCCCAAAAGAAAATACAGAAAATATTCAGAAAAGATTCTGAATGAATCCTTAAATAAGGCTTCCAAATGCGATCAAGGATTTGAAAAAAAAAGTTTCACAAAAAGTTTTGGGGAACAGTTTAAAAAATTAACCAAAGAAACGAAGTAGTTCTCCTAATACGTCATGAATAACACATCAAAGTCGTCTATCTGATAACCCAAAAAAACATACCAAACAATATCTCAAAGAACGCTTTTGAAAACCATCGAAAATCTATAAGCGAATCGAATTTTAAAGCGCACCTGAGGTGCCTGATGTAGCCCAATAAACGCTCTCCAGAAAATATGAAAACGCGTTTGAAATTACAAAAAATTACGCCGCAAAACGGCGAGAAAACCCATCTCAAGTTAAAGAATCGACAAAAAAGAGGCTCCGTAAAATATTTCGAAAATCGCTTTTTTTTACAAATAGTCCAAAAACCGCCTAAAAAAATTGTAAAAATACACAGAAACCAGAGCTCCAAGAAATAAGGCATTAAAAAACGTTCATAAAGAGCCTTAAAAAGCCACCAGAAAAATCAAATCCAAAAAAAATCATGAAAAAATAAAAAACAAAAAAAAAAAAAAAATCCCGAAAAACATGTGCACGACTGTGTCGCACGTATCTTGCTGCTTTTTATGGAAATTACAATCAATTTTGGACTACACTAAACACTCCGATTTTACCTTGGCAGAGGAGCCCAAAAAATGGGGTGTGACCAGATGCAAATTCACAAAAAGGAATCACATTTTTCTGGTCTCCTATGTCTTTTCTGATAAAAACATCGCTACCCAAATTGCCCGCAAAAAGAATACTCGCAAGGTGCAAATAGAAATTTCCTGAAAGACTCCTAATACGGTGACTGTTCTAAGAACGTTACAGGGCTTTGCGTTGTAGGAAAAAAGTTGTTCAATTAAAAAAAAAACTGGTGCGACTGTATCCAACAGTCCCGAAAAATGTGTATGTGTAAACACCGTGCGTGCGGTATGTGTGTGGCTTGATACGCGTCATTGAGAAAAGAGAGAATTTATTGTAATAAAATAACCGTATTCTGGATACATTATGTAATAACAATAATTTATACTTTCTGTGCTGCGTTTCGGTAGAATAGATACAATCGGATTGTGGTAGCTAAAGTAAGATATGTACATTCGAGACTGTAATCTATCTAGATTACGCTGGAAGACAGCATCGATGGTTGTTCCATATCGTGTTGTTGAAATTTTTCGGTTGGAGTTCATTTGAAGTCGCTCCAGTTTGGTTTGCGAGACGAGTTCTACATTCACGCGAGCGTTCAGTACTCGTTTTCCCCAACCTTTTTTCCGACTTTCAGAGGTTTACTTGCACGTAAACGCGCCCTGTAATTTCGCACGTTCTGCATCTGGCTTTCCCATATCTAAAAATATTTTAATGCATCTTCAATGACGGCAAAACATTGCATTATTGACAGAAATATGGAATTGTACCAATTACTTATTTTCCTGTGCGAGAAACAGATTAACACAGCAACAGCAATAGTAACTTTCACAACTTTTTAGAACCAATTTATTTTAATTACTTTGAACACATATTAGCACAGCAACATCGACAGCGAAGTCAACGTTAAAGCTGTCAAAAATTCGCTGTTGCTGTTTCTGATGTTTACATATCAACAAACACTCCTAAAATTATGCAGTGGAAAATACCCGTTTGCTGTTACACAGGAAATGAAAGTTACATTGGAAATTCATTCGGCTTGCATTGCACATTGTAAGGTTCTGGTCTACGACATTTTTGTTAGTTGTTGTCCAGCTGTGATTTCTGCGTGCCTGGTAATTCACGAAAGATTTGGCACTGAATTTCCTCGAGATGTCCGTCACAGGGAAGAAATGTGTATGACCATCATATATGTATGAAAAACATGCTTTATTTCACATCAAAAAAAAGCTGAAATGAATATGCCCCACCTAAAAGTATGCAATGATAACAAATTTTACAATGATAAAACACAGTGACGCATTTCCGTTACACATTTGTCCCCGCAAGTTAAATGTGTGGAATTACTACACCAGATTCCAATAACGCGCGCTTAGAAGTTTACACATCAAAAATACATGCAGTAATTTGATTGGTAAAACTGCACAAAACGCCTTAAATAAAGTTCCAAGTACTTACGTCCTGAGAACCATCTGAAAAACGCCAAGACAATCCAAAAACTGCCCTTAAAATGGAACGAAAAATCCCCTGATAAAAGCACAAAAGAAAATACAGAAAATATTCTGAATGAATTCTTAAAAAGGGCTTCCAAATGCGATCAAAGATTTGAAAAAAAAACATCATGACCAAAAAAGAGCTTCACAAAAAGTGGGGAAAGGGGAAACGTTTAAAAAATTAACCAAAGAAACGCCAGAAGTAGTTCTCCTAATACATCACGAATAACACATAAAATTCGTCTATGAAAACGAGCCTTCAAGCCCCACGAAAAAACAATGACAAATACTCAACTGATAACCAAAAAAAACATTACGAATAATATTTCAAAGAACGCTTTTAAATACGATCGAAAATCACGAAGCGAATCGATTTTGCCCCAACAAACACTCTCCAGAAAATATGAAAACTCCTTTTAAATTACAAAAAAAAAACAAAAAAATAAAAGCGCGAAAAACGATCTCAAATTTAAGAATCGACAAAAAAGAAGCTCCGTAAAATATCTCGAAAATAGTTTTTTTTACAAATATAAAAATATTTTCAACGATTCTAAAAAAAAATAACACAGAAACCAGAGCTCTAAGAAATAACACAGATAAACGCCCAAAAAAAAATTTCCGGAAACATGGAAAAACATGCCCATGCCTGTGTCCCACGTAACTTGGTGCTTTTTATGGGAAAAACAATCAATTTTGGACTGCACTAAACACTCCGATTTTACCTTCACAGAGGAGCCAAAAAAAAAAAAAAAAAAAATGGGCTATGACCAGATGCAAATTCACAAAAAGGAATCACATTTTTCAGGTCTCCTCTGTCTTTTCTGATAAAAACATCGCTACCCAAATTGCCCGCAAAAATAATACTCGCAAGGTGCAAGTAGAAATTTCCTGAAAGACTCCTGATACGATGACTTTCCTAAGAACGTTACAGGGCTTTGCGTTGTAGGAAAAAAGTTGTTCAATTAAAAAACAAAAATATATATCCTACACCTGCACAAGTTCAGACTTAACCTAATTCTTGAGGACTCTAAAAGTGCTGCATACAGGTCGCACTCAGTCCCACATTCTCAAGTACCTCCCTCATCGACATATTGGCAAGGCCAGAGCTTCTCTAATTATTCGCGCCAAACGTTGATAACTATTGAGGCAAACACCTTAAGTTATGTGGATCAAAAATATTCTCCCTCTAGCCGTAAAATCACCCACATAAAATAAACACAAGTTTTCCTTAAAGTATCAGCTATAGTACCTCCAAAGTATTTATGGGACACTCCCAGACCTTTTCTGGAAATGTCATTAAGTGAAACTTCTGCGAACATCGAGTATCGGATTACTACTTTCTGGCTTTTAATTGTTTTCTTAAATAAAGTAAAAACATTGATGCTAAGGTTTCGCCGTTTAAACACCAACTTGTCCTGAAACTTTTTTTAATCTGACTCAGACTTGTTTTGAGTTTTACCCAGCACACCCACACTCAAATTTTAATCGATACACTTTCCTTATTTTATTTCCAGGACAAAGAAAATCAAATGCCTTCCTAGATGTCCCATCTATAAATATGTACCATTTACAAGTGAGCGACGGAGATGATGAGGATCTAGATAGACTTCGAACATTTAGCTCATCAAAAGGAGGTGAGTGACACCGGTTTATAATAAAAGATAAAAGTCGTTTATTTTATCAACCCATCAACAGAAACTGAGGCGTCTTTTAAGTGTTTTCTCTGCCATCGAAATATTTATGAAAATGCCATTTCTAAGCATTTAATTTTGCGCATTAAATTTTTATAAACACCCGCCAACATAAATAGTCCAATTTATCGCCGCCTGATAAAATCAATTTGAATTTTTCTCTGAGATGGAACTATTTTTACTTTCGTAACCCGTGCGATGATCTTTCATTCAATTAAGTGACATTTAAATATCACAGTCGAAGAAAAAGCCCTCCCAAATCTGTTCCCGAGTTGTTGTGATTGTGACCAGAGTATTTTTGGCTTTATGTGTGTTCGTCGACCCTGTTGCTGTGGGGATTATCCGGAGCCGTGTTTCTTATATTTCTTAAATGGATTTGGTAAATCACCCCAAACGGAAACGAGCTTGCCATTGCACGTACATTTAGATAGACCCAAAGGAAGAAAGAAGGAAAATTCTATTCACCTGATGAAGGATTTTACCGAGTACGGTTGAATGCAGTCCCTCAAAAAAAAAAGATACTTGTATTTCTTAAGTACCTGCCATGTCCTTTGGTTCGTGTCTTATGAATATAAGATACCGCATATCTTTTGGAATAAATGAAGGTTAAAGGGATTTTTGTCCGGAAACATCATACATAATATTTGCTGAACGGATCGACTTAAGGATATGAATACCGAGTGAGAGCAAAAAGCCCATGCCGGAGCCGGTGACATGTGAGAATGTATTGACTGATGGTGTGGTTGTTTTCTCGCAGCTATATTTAGCATTACTTTGTTGTCGTTGAGGATGAGCGTTTGCGGCTGGGAAATTAAATAGGTTTGCTTATTTTTAACAAGTCCTTCTTTGAAACTAGAAGCAGTGTGTGCGTTATGGATTACATTTCATACCAATGCTTTGAACATTTTAGAAAACCCATATGAATTACAGAAAAAATACGCATTTTTTTGATCTTTATATTTGAGTTTGGGTATTTTTGTCTCCAACATTTTTCAATACCTCATATAAAAGCTGGCAACATGTCAAATCTGTGTTGATTCGCTGAGTAGTTTTAATGCGATGCGTCAACAATTTAAAAAAGGTAAATAATTTTACTACGAGTTCTTGTGAAAACACTTTAAATGGCGGATTTGAGATTCTAATTAGTTGACTAGGTTGGTCTGAAATAAATGCAACATGATTGGTCGGGAACGTCACTTTTCTTGCGTCAGTCACATATACGAACAGTCAGCTAAGGACTCAGTCTCGAATTTATTGACTAGATTTTTCGGCTACTCCTCCATAGACGAAGACTGAAACAGCTGCTCATATGACCGATCTAAGCCATTCAAAACTGAGGTACATCATGTCAGCCAGCTGTCAGACTTACTAAGCTAGACACCTGAACGTCTCTAATGCACTTAAAAATATTGTAGTAGATCATAATTTCCTATATATTTGAATTGCATTCAGTACCTAACCTACTTGTTGTAAGATGGAGCTTTGAGGCCCGTTTGCTGATACTACTCATAGCGATTTAAGTTCCACTTAAAACCTTGTGAGACAGTTTATGATATAGAAAAAGTAGACCATAAGGTATAGAACTTAAATCGCTATGAGTGGTATCAGAAAACGGTCCCGAGTGACATTTTTTTCTTGATCTCCCAAAACCCAAAATACCAACTTAGGGTTTTTTTCCACTGCGCTACCTCTCGCGAACGTCTGACAAACATCCGAGAGTATAAATGTCTTGAAAAGCTTCTCAATTAGCCGTTTGGAGTCGGCATAAAATTGTAGATCCCTTCCATTCGTTTCAAAAAATGAAAAACTCACACAAAACGAATGGTTGTGAGAAGCTAGGCCTAGGGTCCCTCCGGACCTGTTGCGCCAACTATTTTTTTTATATAGCAACTCCATACAGTGCCTGGGAATAGCATGCCTTACTTACTTCGTTGACCCCTCCCAACCTAAAGGGGCCCGTTTATGATTGAGTGTCCCATTTCGGAAGTTTGTATCGCGCTGGTACTTTTCTTTACGTAAAAGGTACAGTCTTCTCATTGTGGTATTTTATTCATCCAGTAATATCTTCCACTAAAAAATAAACTACCAATAAAATGCGACCATAAAAAGATGCATGAAGGACAACTATAGAAAATCACTGCCCTCCGAAAGCAGTACCCATGGTAGTAAATACTTCATCTTACCCATACATTTATCACGTATTCTCTTAATATACCGCCAGATTTTATACTTTCGACTCGCATAAAATAGTAGTGTGATTACAAATCTACATTTACCCTTATAAATAAATCCGTTGACCGGAATTACGGTTTTCCATAGATTTTCTCTGCCTCTCTAATATAGTTGTATTTGCAAACAAAGACGGAGACGCTAGATACCTACTTGAATCAATTCTTTAAATTTAAACCATAAATTAAGTCTTAAATAGGCCGTCACTTCCCACGCACCTATACCCGGGGGAATCGGGTATTTTGAAAAGAAAACTCTTCCTTGAATTTCTTATCCATGAATACGTGTAAAGCAGAAAAAGAAAAAGAATTCTTAATGGAGGTATAATGAAATAATGACACTCAGCAGTCATCCTACATCGTGGTATTTCTAGGTTTTTGTAGAAATTTGATGGCCGAAAAACCTTACGTGCAAAACAGGAATAAAGCATCAAAGTTGTGGAAATATTTGGAATCTATAAAAAATAGCATTTGAACTTCATTGCAACACACTAAAAGAGATTTGCCTTTCACAAAAAATGTCTAGTAGGTACCAAGAAAATTAAAAAAAAAAAATGCTTTTTCTAAATTTTCATTGTAATTTTCAAAAACGAGTTTTTTTTTTTAACTGTACGAAAGAACTGAAATTTAAATCTGAAGCTATCAGTAAAATTCCAAATAATTATCTGTAGATACTGATTTTGTTTTATTTTTGCAAATGATCTATAGTTCATTGATTTAAATTGTTTACAACTACAATCTAAACATCCTGTTCTGTATGGAATACCTAGGTAAAATGTTTTAAAGAAATATAAATTGGTGCTGAATTCACCACACCATACCCACCGTCCCGATAACGGCCAATTATTTGACGGTCTATTTAGTACTTCGTTTATGATATAAACACCACCACTTAGCAAAAATAACAAAAGACGAAACAGATACACACTTTCAATATCGCACTACCACCCACCGAAGTGTGTTTACACAAAGATAACAAACAATTCGTTTGAACAACTACTCATAAATGTTTATAATAAAATTTCTCTCGCAAGCATTAAAAATTATTTTTTAAATTATTAAGAACACAGACCAACCGGCCCGGTCTTTTAATTCGAAACAAACTAATTGAAAGCGTTAACGATTTTGATGGTCATATAAGCCGCGCCGCCCACCTCCCTGTGATTGAATTTAAATAAACCAGACTAATTAAAAATTCTCCTGCTATAAAAAAATTAATCTCTGTTTTTCATGTGGTTAAGCAAACACGAACAAAAAATTACGGTTTATGCATATTAACCGCGCGAGTGGATTTAATATTTTCTCGGGGATTCTTTTTTTTTCAAGCAACCATTCTTTTTCACACTTCACAGCAGAACCAGTAACGCAATAAATAAATACACCCGAGTTTCCCCGATTGGATTATTCAGATTGATTTTCGCTTTAAAGGCATAGATACCATATTTATGTGTAGGTAGCGTCAACATCCTTTATCCCCTACATAGTTTCCAAGAAAAAGGAATAAGAGAACAAGACGTCCTGATGTTAATGTGCCATCAGAATATATCTACGGTTGGCGAGGTTCGATAATAACAAGGACTCGGCGCGGCGGGAAAAAAGGTAGTAGTAGAACCGACGGAAAATCCCTGATGCTCATAAAAGGAACGTCAAATTGGGGAAAATATGGAAACTCGGCGTAGTGAAAACTCATTGCTGGGCACAGGATGTATCTGAGTTGAGTTTCGACTTCGTTTCTTTTTAAAGTGTTCTCCAAAATTAGGCTTCGACAAAATTGCTCCTCCTTTCCTTCAACGTCCTCTATTCAGGAAATACTTTCGATTGTTATACAAGTCTTTGTCAAGTTGCCTTATTGTTGTTACATAATCTACGGAATGGTTTTTGTTAGATGGCTTATTCTTGACTGTTACCTTCCTTGGCTTCCAATTTGAAGCGTTCCTCTGTACAAGGAAATTTGGATGTAAAGTCGGTTTCAATCGATCCGACAGGGATGTCGACTTGTACACACTTTAATGTTTCCAATGTATTTGGTATCGACAGGAGTTGGGCTGTTGTGATTTCGAGCAGCGATAAGGGGATTTGTTTATGCGTGTGGATCGATAACTACTCGTGTTTGTTGCATTTATTCCATTGAGTGGTGGTGGGTTTATTGCTCCTTCAGGTCCGGGGGAGGACGATTCTGATACTGAGGTAGAGATACAATTGAGTTTGAATATTTGACGTGTGCACAACGTCGTATACAGAAAGGGTTGCGTTACCGCTGGGATGCGAAACAAAGGGAAAGACAGTAAAGGAAAGTGGAACAACACCTTCATGTCAACGAATTTATTCGAACTAGATTTATGACAGAGACTTCCTTTGATCTCCAAAAAAGAAAAAAGACGAACAAAATAACACAATTTCATGATGCAGGTTCGCTGTACGATGTGGGCTTATGTCTCCTTTATGACGTTCCAATTGAAAGCTGTAAAGAAGAATGCAATAAAAAACGTGACCCACTGACCACTATCTCATCCGAATGGTTATTGAGCATAGAGGAGGAAGTGTTGGGGACACCTCTAAGGAGTGATTTTCCGCGCTTTCGTTCAGTGCGCATTTTTCGTGGGAAATGCGAATATACTTCGGGGATAGATGGACAGATCTCTGAAATTGTTGGAAGTTGCCAAGTGTTTCAAAAGTCGCCATAGGCCTGCTTTCTTCTTTCCCTCAGACACATTTTTGGTGAACCGACTTAATTTACGTAGTCCCCCAAAAATACAATTTTGGTTGATAAGGATAAGTTTTGTATGTCTATAAACCTTTTAAGCATTTAGCAAGAAAATGTCTTACTTTATGCCTAACTTAGTTCTTAGGAGGGCGCATTTGTGATGGACGCAAAAATATATTTAAAAATTTGAACCTTCCAACCTAGGATATCTATTTTTTTTTTTTTGACTGCATCGTTCAAGTATTCGTTTCTGCCAGGAATCATCTCCTTTATTAACCACTCAGCTAAAAAAACAAACTGTGTGAGATGCTATATAGGCCTTGTATACTGTCTAAGTCACTCATTAGGTTCGGACTGTAAAAGACTGAAAATTTGAGCCTGAAAAGCATAAATGGGACCGAAGACCACTCGAAGAATGTAGCTTTCAAAACGGCCATGGATACCTCCTTCGATTGTTGATAGTTTCCATTCTTCTGCACTATTTAAAAGGAGGGCGGGATGGTGTTCCTCAATAGGCTTGTCTTTTTGAGGTTCGACCTCAGCAAAGCTGATACGCTCTACTTGACACTTCGAGCACTCAGAGTAGTCGTTGTAATTGCGTGCTGAAAATTCCTACTTTACTTTGCTTTGCTGAGATCAAAGCTTAAAAAAAACCCAGCTATTGTTTCCTGGCAAAGCCTATTTAGTTGAAATTAAGCAAACTTATAGGTAGCTTAATTCCTATAGTGCATACGTTGTCGACTGAACTGTTGTACCCCTACCCAATTTGATTGTTTTTTTAATATCCTGAGAACGCCGGGTGATACCCAAGACTTTTGAAATTCGAGGCTTATGACAGCTGCTAGGTGGCATTTAGCTAAGGTAAAGACAGTTATGTAATATTCGGATGGTAATTTCAGGCAGAGACAGGAATCGAATAGAAATAATTAAAGTCGGGTTTGACGTTATAGTTTCATTGTCGAGTTCTTACCTCCTTGATGGGTAACAAAAAAGTGACAAAGTCTCCATTTAACAAAAGTGATCACACATTCTAAGGCTTAAATTTGTATTAGAGAAATTTCAGAAAGCGAATTTGATTTCAATTTTTCAATTTCAAGAACCAACTGAGCACCTGCTTAGTGGCGGCATCCAGCCGCTCATCACAATTCTCACCTAAAGTTATGTAGAACCAGTTTTAAATCGCAGCTGAATTGAAATGTATGGGCCGCTGGCGTTGTGCTTTTGATGAATTCGCAGGAGTTGCTCAGTGCTTCGTGTACTGAACTACTAGTTTAAGGGTCTATATTGAAAGCCATAAAAAAAAACATTACATCTTACGATTTTTCCCACTGTCCAAGCTTTCGCGAATGTCTTGCAATCCTTCGAAAACGTTACTGTTTTGAGGAAGATTTTAAATGAACTTAGGGAGCTTCCACACCAGATGGAACAAAACTCCTTATTTTGTTTTCTTGCTTTGTTTTGCCTTATTCAGTGCGAGCGCGCGTATTTAAATGTGTGTAATTAAATTTCAGAAACAGAAAGAAAAACTGTTTTGTTTGTCTAAGGCGTTTTGTTCCATCCGGTGTGGAAGCAGCCTTATTCGGATTCGGCATAAAATTCTACGCCCCTTCCAGTCATAAAAAAAAAAATAAAGAAAATCAGGAAAACTAGGTCCGACATGAAAATGTCGATAACTCTTTGAATATCTTACTTTCCTTAGAAGAATATCAGTACTGTGTAGCCTCCCAACGCGCGCGCACGCGAAAGTTAAACACCGCGAAACAAAATTACATACATTACAAATATTACATACACATAATACCAAATAAAAATAAACACCATAAAACACAAAAACAATAACAACTCAAAATACATTTTCCTACACAAAACCTTATAATAACAATAATCGAACAGAAAATAAAAACATAAATTAAACAATCAAATAAAGTGCCCAGTACAGTGCCAATAGACAAAAAAAAAATCGCACACGCGAGTGACCTTTGTTCTTCCCGTTTTTTGGTTTTTCTCTCTCCTTTGTTTCTCCTTTCGCCTGTTGCGCTTCTTTGATCGCTGCAGCGATCACGAACCAACATCTAATGAATAGCGGGTTGTAAGTGTATGTCTTGCCGGATAACTGACTCGCTCTGTTGCATGGGCATAACACCTGTGATAGAGTGTTTTGGAAGTCTGGTGACGGACATACACGTTGCAACTCTGCTTAGTTGCGTTGGAGTTGTGTTTTAAATTTTGTCCCACAATTGTTTAAGACCAATGTGCACCAGTACACCTCTTCTCTATCCTCCCTATTAACCCTTCCACTCGTGCTGTGCATTAGCATTATAAGGGAACAAAAACCCCTTGAGCACTAGTGAATTATAAAAAAAAAAAAAAAAAAAAAAAAAATAAAGTATGAACCATCTCCTGGTTGCTTTTAAAATCTATATATACCTATATATAAAACAAAGATGCATCCGTAAGACCGGCCATAAATCGAGAACGGAGCCTCCAATTTCAGCTATCTTTTCTTTGTTGTGTCTGTCTACGCCTAAGAAAGTCTTATACGATGAGAAAATTGTAAAATTTTAAAAGGAAGTTGAAAAATTAAAAAAAAAAATATTTTCTATATATTTTTTTTTGTTTTTTAATTTTAATCATCGATCGTATTTTTCAAAAATTCTATATGAATTTAATTGGGCCTTACCAATATATACTTTCCATAAAAATTTCGCAATCATGAGCTCTCGCAAATTTAAAGTCGAGACTATTTGTTATTAGTACGGCCTACGGCACATTATTTAGTAGATTTTCCTTACGGAAACAAGGTACAAGCAGGAACATCTAGTTTGCTATAAAATAAACTCTGGTACATTTTCTTAATGTCGTTAGTTTATGTAGACGACTATTTATGGATTCAAATTTTATTCCAATACCTGCCTTGGAAGGCCTGAAAGATGCTCAACCTATCAACCGAATTTTGCAGTACATTTTCGATGAATCGTCCGACCAATATTTTGTTTAGTACCTAAATTGTTGATCGAACATTGGTTCTAATGGCATTCTACCAAAAAAGTGTCCAAGCGACTTTAAATCGCAGCTCCAAGGCGGTAAAACTATGGCAGCAAGACGTCTGATACTTTTATTGAAATATGTATCAGACATTAGAAGCTAAACTTAGCTTCTGTCAGTACTTCCTTCTAAGTTATTTCAGTCGACCCGAGTTTAATTAACTCCTTAAATAAACTACTTCTTCACACAACGTTCTTCAAGTATTTCCCTCTATCGATTTCTCTCATGTATGTACTTGTACATATATGATATCTTCTCCAAAGTTCAAAGAATTCTCCCCGTTGCCGAAAATCGTATTTTCCTCTCAAACGTTATATCCATTGTTGCCAAAATAGATCTACATACAGTCAAGGTCTCGACGAACTCAAAACAATGATACATACGAGTACACCAAAAATAAAATAATTTAATGGTTGTTGGTACACTTGAAATATTTAATGAAACTTGGGTAATTTATGAAACAAATGTCCCCCCACTCCCCCTTTCCCACGAACAACATTTTTCCCACCTCAGCGTTCTGTGTTTTCTGGTGTGTCATCATTCATCAACATTGTGTGTACAAAACAGAAAAAAAAAATATATATAAATGCAAACATTCTGTCAGATTAAATGAGAAAACCACAAACTGAAACTAAATGAATTGATAAACAGACTCACTGTTCGGTGAATAGAAACACAAAATATAAACATGATGGCTAAAACAAGTGAAATGCCTTCTTCTATGAAAGTCAAATGTTACGTATACGCCCGAGTAGCATTGTTCGCGCTGCCATTTGTCATGCGAAAGTTTTCCTTTCGATACGACCACACGGAGCCGATAATTTTTGCTTTTTTTTTTCCTTTGCGTGCTGTTTAAACAATTTTTGAGTTTTGTATTTAGCTTAAGATGCAATTTCTATTTTTGAAATCTGAATCGAAAGATCTTAGATGAAAATCGTTTCGCCTGCCAAAATCATTTGAAATTATTTGAAATATGTTTTATAGCAGGCAATGTATTTACGAGAGAATGAATTATTTACGGATTTTTGACTTTTGTTTGAGGAGCTGTCAATATTGTTCTAAATAAAAGTCAGTCAGTTTCTGTCGTTGCAGCAATTTATGTTTGTGTTTCAATTCAAATTGAGGATGATTATGGGGGAAACTTTCTATAAGAACAAATAAAACAAAAAATGCAGAAATGGAATGAACAGTTTTTTTTTTATTGAATCTGTAAAACTCTTCGTCACGAAAATCTTCAAAATAATTTGGTCGGGTTTTATTTTGTTTTTCCTAAAAGCCCAACATATTTAAACGTTTCGAGATTTTCAAAGATTGATTGTTATATCCTGGGCAACATTTCTTTAAAAATTAAAAAAAAAAAAAATTAAATTGTTCAATAGAGATAGATGGGAGAGGATTGAGCCTTTATCCGACTATAATTTCACGATAATAGTAATAACTTAAGTATGACATTTTCGATGTGTTTTAATCAAACTGATGATGCTTCACGCGTCTGCTAACCTTTCACATTTTCACTGAAGTGCATTATGCGGCACAACATTTTTCGTTTTATTATCTGGCGCGTACACCTAGAAAGCAGGAGGTTTGCCGACACACAGTTGAGTTCAGCTCTGAACCAACAAAAAAACGCCTATGATTAACATAATTCTGAGCGATATTCGAGAAAACGTTCGTGATGAAAGTGGCATTTCGAAATAAAGAAATGTTCGAGCGAACTATCGCCTCGGCAAGTGCTGAAGAAATTTGTTAATGTTGTTGCTGGTGCCTTCAAAGGAATGACAGACACTTCGGAATTGTAGATCGTTTAATTTTGCCCTCCTCTAAAAACGCGTTTTCGCAAAAAGAAATAGCCGATCATATGGAGGGAAATGATTTAGATTAAGCGAACCTTATTTGACATTAAGACCGAAGGACACGTGCACCACCTTTCAATTTAAATCGAGCAGCGGTTCATTATGCTTCTGCACTTGAATACAATTTTGTTCGGTGCGTTAATGTTGGGCCATTGAATGACGTCTGTCAGTATGGCAATGGATTTTCCGCAATATGAAAGGTGTCCTTTTCGTTTCGTCATTCCAATTCAATTAACGGACCTGCTATTGCGTGCGGTCAGACATCTATCGAAATTGCATTGTGAAGAATAAGGTCAACCAACTGCATTTGATTTGGTTTCGTCACAGTTTGAAATTGAAAGTCGGCTCAGTTACAATTTTGTTGCGCAACCTCAATGCACCGAAATTAAGAAACGGAAAGCGTTTGATTGTGAAGAATCTCAACTCAAATGTCATTGAAGTGACGATTTTAAGGGAAAAATTCAAAGGCGAAGATGCTAAGTTTGTTCCTATATTTTTGTAGTATGAATAGAAGAGACAGTCAAAATGGCAGTGGTGGGAATAAATTCTCTGACAGAGAGAGACACTTATGAAAAAGTGCGGGAACGCTTTTGTAGTAATTTGTCCTGATAGAACTACAAGCGTTTGAGAAAAGAAAAAATCAACACTGCACTAAAAATTACGTGAATGAGATCGTCCCTGCGTGGAGGAGGAAGAACTTCATCAGCGATTCCAAAAATAATCTTCATTCATATGCACGAGTAGGTATGCTAAATAGGACAACAAATTTCAAATCATGTATAAATTGTCATGTCCAGGTACCGCACATTTTCCAATTCGTACACCAAAAAATTTGTTGAGTAAAAATTCGTAAGATTCTCAGTGGAGGAGTAATATATTGATATCTCTATGACGCTCTATTTTACGAGTTTTTAGAGTTAAGTAAAAAATTTATAAGATCATTCCGCGAATTCTGCATATTCCGTACGATTTGAATCAAAGCGCCTTAAATAATCGTACGTCTCGCTTTCGCTTTGAAAATAATTAAGAAGCCGAGTTACAATCGCTGTATGTTTGTGACATCAATCTTCAATTTGCATGGTCCCATTCCATTCCATTCCCATTTGATTTCAAAACTTCCGCATTGCTAAATGTACTTCAGTTTAACTTTTGAATAACCTTCACCCGCTTCACCTTGAACTAATCGAATTACATGAAGCAGCACGTGCATACTCGGATTTATTATATTCATTACATTAACGAATTTGGCGGAACGAAGTTCACCGGATCAGCTAGTAAGTTATATACCTAATTTAAAAAAATTCAAATATTTACTTCTTTGTAGGTATTTGAAGTAATGCACCCTTTTTTCTCTCCAGTTTATTTTTTTCAAAGTGCGGTTCCCCATACCGACTTTCATAATTGTTCGGGTTTTTGTTTTACGTGAATCTTTCCGATATTTTAATAGTTTTTCTGCTTTTCGGGACGGAGACGAATCCAGCAAATCAGAGATCACCAAAATCGGTCCAGCCGTTCTTCAGTTATAAATGGTGTAACTAACCCGACTTTGTTTTATTTATATTGATTAATTATTCTACATTCTATTGGACCCTAAACGTTCGAAACGTTGAATAAATAAATTGAAATAAATGAAAATGAAGACGATAACCTTTTTTAATAAGGACCGTCTTTTTTCACTTCTTTAACCTATCTCCCATTGAATATGCAGTGAAGTAGGGAGTTTATCAACTGAATTTACTTGAGTAGGTATATAAAACAAATTTAGTCGAGCTCAAATGTCCATCTGAATACCCTCCACTTGTCCACCGTAATTTAAATAGTTCACCAAATACGACGACGTTCCTGCACTCAATGAACAGTACCTAAGGTTAGGTCATTCACGATTCACAGCATTCATCAATACCTCCTCGAACAGTTAAATTATCGAATTTATTCATACGTTTAGTAATTTTTCTCTCGAACATCTATTTGCCCATGCAAAACGGGCCGAAATGTAAACAACTTCTTCTTGGACATTCAAATCTTTCGACGATGTAAATATTCCCAAACTCGTGTATAAATCAAAAATTTTGTTTGTGTTTCTGGTGATTTATTGTTTCAGTTTCAGGTATTAAAATTCAACCCAGAAATAACACTGAGGCCAACACCCAATCCAATAACAGTTTTCTTCGGATTTCGAGTCCGAGCTCGAGTCCAAAAATAGCTGTGGACATGGACACTGGACAGTCACGAAACTGTTTATAACGCAGTTTCACCGTCTTTGCAATTGAGTGCAATCTTTGTCTTTGATTAACAAAAACAGAACGAACGACTCCCACAGTTTAAGAATTTATTTAACTTTTGCTGGCGCGCACAGGGGAAAAATATAAAAACGGACCAACTCAACAAGGCGACACTAATTAGCGTGCGACATTTGTTTGTCGTTACTTTTATGCCGTGTAACCTGTCTGTTTGTGTTTTTTTTTTGTATTTTAACAATGACAAACTAATTAGTTTCTTCAGTTACAGTTTCTTCATGGAAATAGACAGAAATGGACACAATTATGGAATAAGTTTCAGGTGGACGTTCAACTTTGAGAAGTTAAGACTGGATGCTTATTTCATTTTTAGGGATCATTGGACTCGTAATCCACTTTTTGTGTGGTCTTCCCTCTGGGGATTAGTTTTCTTGTTCAATATAAAGCTGGGGGCGGATTATTGCTGGCAATAAGAACTGTTGACTTTCACAATTCGGAGGAGCAGGGATTTTAGCGCTTGTATTCGTGCAAATTTGATGAGACAAAGAACGAAGAAAAAAGTTAATCCCATGAGCAGTTTAATTGGCGTTCCCTCTTCGTTGGTAGCTGAAGAAAGATTTACTGCCTTGTCGCTTTTCAGTCTTCTATATTGCCAGCAACGAAAATGAAAGCAACTTATTTTATACTTATATAAAATGGCGACTGATTTGCGTTACTGCAGTCATAAATCGAGTGTCACTTCAGTTTTGAAGCGCTTTTACTCCAAAAACAACAAAAATTAATCAAAATTTTTAAAATTATGTTATTTAAAGAATTGGGGCAACGAAGTTTGACAGTTCCGCTAGTCTATATATATAAAGCAAAGTTGCATCCGTTAGAACGCCCATCACTCGAGAACGGATCGTCCAATTTGAGCTATCTTTTCTTTGTCGTGTCTGTCTCCGCCTGAGGAAGGTTTATACGTCGAGAAAATTGGAAAATTCTAAAACCAAATAGAAAAATTTATAAAAATTATTTTTCCATATACATATTTTTTACTGGGATTTTCTTTTTAAATTTAATCAAAATATACAGTGAGATCGTATTTGTCAAAAATTCTACATGAATTTGTGTGATGTGAAACATCTATAGGCGCGCAGAATCAACCTAAACGGAAATTCCGTGGCGACGGCGGAAATTGACCTGTCGCGAAAGGTAGCGCTGTTGTCGATCTTCTAAACCGCTCAACCGATTTCAATGAGATCTTGTAGGTGTGTATGGTTGGTTGCATCTTTTAAGATAGAATAGTTCTGGACCCGATAGATGGCACAGTTGTCGATATCCGATACGATTCAACTGATTTCAATGAAGTTTTGTGGATCTACCTATATGGTTGGTTGTAGTTTGAAAGAAAATATACATTTTTTCAATTCATTTAACTTAATTCTTAAAGGGAAGACTTATATGGGAACGCTAGCCCTGGAGAGTGAACTGATAAAGGTTGGTCTTATACACAGACTCTAGACTTCTGAATTAGTTGTATCGCGGGCGAAGCCGGGAGGGAACAGCTTGTGCTTTTATAATTGTTCTAAAGCCTCTGAGCTCTGTTAAAGATCGGTAGTCATCTCAACAACTTAAATGTATGCCAAGAGTCTCGAAAACGTGTTCGGGTTCTGGATGAATTCTCTAAACAAATTTATTCCAAATATTTACATGGTTTTACGAGAAGCATAGTTCATCGAGAATTACTCTCCCCGATAGAGTTAATCGACTTTGTACGAAGGATGCACTTGCCTTGGTAGTAGGTAGCTCTTCAGAATACCGCATGACTATTTTTCCCCACACTGAGTGCCATATTAGCAAGGGTTATCCAAAAAGAAAGCTCTTTTGGAAGTTTCGTAGCTCATTTTTGGGTACATTTTTCCTACCTACCTGCCTACCTTTTTCTATTCCGTTTTTTGATAGTTTTTTGCTCCTTATTTATTCTGCTCAAAAGGTGTTCTTCTCCTGGTTCTTGTGCTTGATGCTTGCCATGTAGCCAGATGTGCCTCTACCTTCTTTTGCTGGACAACATTTGTCCACAAATCGTGACTTTATCCATTGTGCTTGTCTTCATCCTCCTTGGAGGGTTTGCGCATCCTAGGCTACCATTGGTGAGTTCAGTTTTGAAGCGAAATGTCACATAATTCAGACCAAGTCTTACATTTTTTTGATTAAGTCCGCTTCGAACAAAAATCCGCCAACAAAAATCGTACTATGGATTTTAGTCTTTATGGAAGATGCCACAGTTTTTCACCTTTTGCTGAGTCCTTGTTATCGGGACTTTGGAGGCGGTCATGACAGCTTTGTAGGCCTCCAAGAGTTCCTCAGACTATTTGGTAACAAAATTATGTTAACGTCATCTATCTATCTGTTTATAAACATTATTTCGTCTGCATGGGTCCTTAATAAGAAAGTCAATCAAGCTATTTGGACTGTCTTCACAAAATATATGTATATGTTTCCCAGAGCCAAGTCCTAGATCTAAGGCGACCTTGGTTTGTGAAACTTTTGAGAAACTTATTGGTCTTATTATGCCATCTGACACTAATGAGAGCCGATCATATCAACCGGACTTTCGAGAGATATTCGAATCAGACCACCATTGCCGGGTCTCTTTTCGTCTCTCTACCGCTATATTTCTTCCCCAGAAAGACTCTCTGGATTTCTCCAGAGTTCTTCCCTGGGCTCGATTCCTAGTGTTAACGCTAGCATCTGTTTATGGGAGATCTGTTTCATCGTGATTGCATCTCGACCCAATGATGTCCCAAGATCCTCATTCTTCTGCCAGCCAATTCCGGACATTGACACAGTATATTTGCCACTGTCTCAGATTCCTCCAGGCATATCTTACAGGTATCATCCTCTCTAAGGCCCATCTTCCTCAAGTGATGCCCTTCATATGGGAAATGTTTATTCAAATCGCATTTCAACAATCATTTCGACAACTGAAAACCAATATACCTCGTCCGATTTATTACATGCGCATCAAGTTCACCCGCCCCTGCCCTTTCGCAGATCAAAAGCTGTAGCTCTTTTCTTATAGTCAGTTTTTTTTTTATCACAATCAAGGTCATTTCTTCGTCATACACAACAATTTACCGTAAATGTCTGTCTTCAGAAGGACTACTCTCAAACGATAACTACGATTCAACCGATTGCCCTCCTCCATTTGGTTTCCGTCACCTTTTCGACTGTCAAAAGTTAAGCGATCCCACTTAGTAAATGTTCTCATCATTGGTCATGTTACTAATTTTACCCGTGGATTGATCAAAATAAATTCCGATCAGACCTCATAAATAAAATTATTATAGAATATTAAAAAAAAAAAAAAAAAAAAAACACTACATATTTCAAAATCGCTTTGATTTCGCCTCTCCCCTTTTTTTCGTTTGAAATAAACAAACACACCGATTCCACGTCATTCCGTTTCACAATTCTATTCGAAAATAATAACATTGCTCAACTCTCGGCAAGAGTTATCGGCATCACACGGCCGACAGCTCGATTTGCGTCATTGCCGTGCCTACTACAGGTCCCCTTCCCCCGCCCAATGAACAGTGACGCGACTTTGCAAGTAAATACAGACAAGATCTATGACAGTAACAAATGGGCAATTGAAAGGCACTTCCCAGGGTTCAAATCGATTGCGTCGTTAAGTTGTCACTGTGTATTTACGTAACATGCCAAATACATGTTACACGTCCGCGCGCAGACAATATTGCAAGGAAAATATAGACCAGGAACGTAACGAGCAGGAAATTAGTATGCAACATCACTGCACAGTGCACATTGCACATTGCCCATAAGCATGCAACACTAAACTATAATGTGCAAATGACATCATGTAACTTGTAAAGGCGTTCGACATGCCCAACTACGCCCGCACACAGTCAGAGAGAAAAAATAAACGAGTTCGATAGCTACCTCAGTTCACACAAAATTTACAATCGTCGAACAAGACGGGGGGGGCCGAAACTGTTCCACATACGCCCCCGTATGCCTTGACAGGTGTTGGGTGTGCATATTTGTTCAAATGTCATATTCGAACGTCGCTTCGTAGCGTTTGACAACAACCTATTGACATTCTGAAATCGGAAAAAGGTGCAGGGACATTCGCCACAAAATGCACTCGCCCCCCCTCACTCGCACGATTAGGGATGCATGCATGTGAGGTACCGTGTTTATTTTAAAAATGGCAAAATGGATGTCTTTGATTCGCACGAACAGCCGCTGGTATTGGCAGTGTGCCCAGTGCTAAGCGCACAGCGACAGGCGAAAATAGTCCGCCCTGTGGAGAGTATCTAATGATGTTGTATGGATATTTGTTGCATGGGCTCCTTTTGGCAGGCGAATTGATTGCGCGATGGCATTCTGATTTGCTTTCCGAGTCAGGTCTTAATAAGTGAGTGGCGTGCCGTTATATAATCATTCCCTCCGCAAACACATTTGTTGCCCGTTAATTATTTAAGTGAAAATTTATAATCTAATTCCCCATCACTTTTGTGTGTGCTTTCAGGCGTCATTAATCGAGGTGATTCCTTCCGGCGCCGACGTTCGCGTAGCAATAGTTTAGCACCGGTCAGTCCAATGCATCAGCAGCACCGGGGTGGTGGTGGCGGCGGCGGTGGTGGTGGTGGTGGAACCACACCTGAACATCATGGATCGCAATCAAATCATCATGTGGATGTTTATCATGTACAGATGCTCGGCTCGCAGGGGGTTGGCAAGCAGGCACTCGTATCGCAATTTAGGACTTCGGACTGCATTAACGCCTATGATGGACCAGGTGAGTGTTTCAATGTGGATGTTTTCATTTTTATTAATATTTCCGCAATGCAGGCGACTGATGTTTACACAATATTGTTGAAATGTTTTCATTTCAAGTGGCGAATTGTATATGAGCCCGGTTGGGTTAGATGGAAATGTTTTTTTAGGTTATGACTTTTTGGAGGGGTGGTCTATTTTAGGTTGGAATATTGCGTCTTTTGAGTTTAAGTATTAGTAAAAACGTATGCGGAAATCGAGTATTATAATAACAGAGGTTATAGAAATAAATGGTCGAGTTGGACATAAGTCCAAAGACTCGAAATTGGGGCTGTACTCGTTACGAGTGCATCTATTTCTACCTATTAAGTATAGGAAAATATTTAAAGTGGTTATGGGCTTTAAATACCAAACCCTAATAGGGGGATATAGAACAAAAGAGGCGACCCACTTTTATACAGAATGTCCAATAGATGAAGCTTTAAAGGCGAACAAATGAAGACAACTATAGATGGGTGAAGGAAAACACGTGAAAGCTGATTGGCGTGGTTAAGCGACTTCTACAAAAGTTGACGAAATGTTCCCATAGTCAGACGGATTATAGACCAATTTCTTAATGTTGTATGTACACCTGCAACATGTGCGGCTTAAGCTAACTAGCTGGTTTCGAGATCTCCTCAAAGAAACACTAAATTTTAAGTAAGACGTGCGACGTTTATTTAATAAAGCACCTATGGCTTATGAGTTATGACTTGTGACTACGAAATAAGCTGACTCGCTTCTGAGTACCTGCATAAGACTTTGTTAATGATTTTCGAATTGCTCTAATAATGCTAAGAGAGGTAAAAAAAAACCAAGATGACGAAAGGAGGCTTCTAGCTGGCAGAAGGCGGGTTAACAATACTCGCGTGAGGTCCCACAACGGAAAGCAGTTCTTGGGTGACAGGTGACACTAAAAGGTCCAACAACATGTGCGATTCATAAGCCCACACGAAGAAGTTTTATTTTTTCACGATAGATAGTTAAAAGCAGTCCCACAATAGATGTGGGGGTGTCCGATCTTTAAAGAGTTAAACGGATAGCGATACAGGAACTTAGTCGACCGCCTGTTGATTCAGAAAAAACAAATCAAGTGGTCAGTATTCAGATTATTGACTGATACCTACTGAGGTCTAATCACAATGACTTGGGTAATAGCTTGCCAAAAATGCGTTCACGTTCCAGTACTCATTGAATTTCTAACAAAATGTGAGTGCGAATTTTTTTAACAAAAATATCAGGTGGTTCCCACTTTGCCAGGTATTGTATGTGTTAAGAACTCGACAGATTTACTAATCCAAAAAAAATAAATAAATAAATAGTTGCCGCAACAGGTCCTCAGGAGACCTGTGAGTTTTTCTATTTTTGGGACGAATGGGAGGGATTTACAAATTGTATGCCGTGTCAAAAAGACTAACTGGGAAGCTCTTTTATGATAATTATACTCGCGGATATTTGTCAGACATAAGCAAGAGATAGCGCAGTGGAAAAAACCTTAAGACGTTATTTGTGTTTTCCGGTGATCGAACCTGAACCACTCGCTTAGTGGTCCAACACACTTACAACTAAGAATCTGCGCCTAATTTAGTTGGAGCTATGTACATTTTGACGAATGTTTAAATTTCGTAACGATTTTTGTTCCAAACGTAGTAGGCTTCACGTTGGGCGCCATCTTTGATGATGCATCAAGTGTTGTTTTTTTTAAACTCACGAAAATATATTTTTTTCATTACATTATTAAAACGTGCCTACCTATATGTTAAAAAAAAACGCTCTGTCCCTTTGTGAGTTCTGTTGTTCACGATAATAAATCGAGCAATCAAGACACAAAGTGCACTTTACAAAAAACATTTCGCTACAATTTCACAAAGTGTTCAGCATTCCAATCATGTAGATTGGATTGTATGCTTCTTTGACACTTATCTAGGAACGTCTTACACCTTAGGGTATATACGGTTCCATATACCTTTCATTAAGAACTTGACAACTTCTTTTATAAATCAAATGCAAACTTGATTGTCTTGAATTACTATCAAATTATTTATAAATGGAATTCGACTTCGTTCATATGTCCACCACGGGAAGGTATGCAGCGGTTGAAACGTTAAGCCCAATTTTCTATGACTCGGCCGCACATTTCGTTTTTTCTCATTTAATATTGGCTCTGAGCTCTGAGCTTACATCGCCGGCTTGTTGGCATGGACCAATGATTTAATGTAGCTCCATAAAAAAAAGTGTAGAGTCGTTAAATCTCACGATCTCGGCGGCCAATCGACGGGTCCGTTTCTCGACATAATACGTTCACCGAACTGAGACTTCAAAAACTCGATTGTTGCACCAGCTGTGTGGCTTGTGGCACCGTCTTGTTGGAACCACATATCACTGATGCAATTGCTCAAAGGAAAAACGTTCCAAAATGTCTCTGAAGCCAATACCATTTACCGTAACGCGACGGTCGTTTTTATCGACAAAAAAAAAAAAAAACGGCCCCGTCAAGTCGCTAATAAAAGACCCTTTATTTGGAACTGGCCAGCTTCTGCCTAGCTTCTTATACCGCACACATTTTGGAAGCCTCATAAAAGTAGCATTCCCCTCCCGAAGTATGTATACCTAGCATTTGAAATGCTTCACGGTACGAATTGTCGATACTTGTGCCCTATAAATGCTTCCGTCCCCAGAAACAGTAAACACCACAAAAAATACCATCATTTATAACTGTGAGAAACGATAATCCTGTACAAAAACAAAAACAATTTAATGCATTACTATGGCACAACATGAATACGAATGACTACCCAATCTGTGTCACGGTCCACAAAAATAGTAACGAACGGATATAATCAGTGTGTCATTACAATGTCAACAAGGACGCCCATACTTCCTTCCCAAACAAAAGCGAACGCCTATCAACGACAATCCTTGCCTTACAACGACGAAGAAATGAAAAAAAAAAAACGACTTTCGTAGGATAACTAGAGGCAACCACTCAATACAAGCTGATGTTCTCTCCCTTTTCCAGTGCCGGCCTTAGGGGTGGCGGAATATACCGGGCAACACTTCCGGAGCGCTTGAATTGATGTATTTGGGGGGAAAACCCAATAACTATATTTCTGAAGTGATCAATTCACGAATGATTGAAATGATAATAGTTCATTTCTATACAGTTCCATATCAAATATTGGCTAGCACGGTTCAGTATCTACCTAGTAACGTGGTGAGTAATGAGTGGTGACTGCTGATACTATTGTCATTGAGCCGTAGTAATGACAAATTTTAGTCTCGAGTTTTTATTTGCAGAAGCTCACAATTGCGAAATTTGTACGGAAAATAGTGAACTACTAAAATTTACAGTCGAAATTAAAAATGTTTGTTGGTAAGGCTCATTAGTCATTAACTTCAACGAAATTGTAAGACTTTGAATGAAACTAAACAGTTAAATAAAAGTGGCTAGAGCGGAGGCCTATGCAGCTGGTGCTCTTTTCTAGCATTAAGATATTTAATTTTAATTTATGTCTTAATAATTATAATAATAATAATAATAATAAAAGTGGTTATGTCTTGTTACTATTTTATTATAGTGACTGAAGTGAGTGTCTTAACCGTGATATTATTTTTGATTTTTAGTAAGTCCGAACAACGTTTTTATTTTTCAGTAGCACTGCAAGAAAAGTTAACGATCAACTTTAGTTTTGATATTGATGGAGATTTGTTAATTTTTAAGTCTGCATCTCGAAGCAAATCAGGCAACACCTATCGATATCGAGATACTAAATTTTATCAAAAAGCACAATCTTCAAGAGTTGTAGCCCAACACGTGGATATCGCTGCGTATTCTGGAAACAATACCAGTGACCGTTGCAAGTGCCGAACGCAATTTTTCTAGAGTCTAGACTAAAGTTCATAAAAAGCAAGCAAGATTAATTAGTTTGGCCTGTCCATTGAAAAGCAAACTGCCGAAAACCTAGATTTTTACAGTCTTATCAGAGAATTTGTTGACAAAAAAAGCTAGAAAGATACGATTTTACTTGTTTTTTTCATTAATTATTACTTGACCGCCACACATTTTTCTATTACTTATTTCAATAATAAATATGTTACACAATTGAAAATAAGTTGTTTTTTAATTATACTGAAATATAAAAAGGCATTACTCGCCCGGGGCGCCTAGGTCGTTAGGGGCGGCCCTGCCCTTTTCCATATACTATGTGTATACTCGCGCCATTGGCTCTTAGCATACAAATACAATGTAAATCACCACAACTAAGAGAAAAACTAATTTTGTTTCGTTGTGTATCTTCTTTTTTTTTCAGAATCCGATGAAGCTGAACAAAATATTTCAATCATTTTGAATGGCATTGAGACGGAATTGAAATTTATGACAGGGAAACAGGACGACAAGGTGAGTCGACTAAAGTTTTTATCTTAACACACCCACTGAAGGAGAAGACTGCAAAAATTCAGTGACCAACATTTACTGTGAAGCCACACGAAAGTTGATAGAGACACCTTCATCTATGTCCAACTTCCAAGTTCTAACTGTGTACTGGATCCCATTATGACCACACTCTCGGTCGTATCCATTATGGAGACTATATATTCTCTATATGCAATGTCATATGTCCGTTGTACAGTTGGCTTGTGAGGCAGCTTTTATTTTAATTCCGGTTGAACGCAACTTTTGACAATAATATGCGATGGAAACTTCTGCAAGTGGACTTTATCTGTGTCGTGACTGTGGTTGAAGTTCTCTCGAAACACACCTCATGTCAAGGAAACTCTGTCGGAGAATTTAAATGTGTCTGCCAGCCAGTACAGTAAGTGCCGATTACAGTGCAATTAAAAGTGACAGCAACCACTCTATGCCTGGCGTTGAGAAAATGATGCGACGAGAAGAGAAAAATGACAAAACCCACTCTGCCTTGTAATTGAGTTTCTAACGCTGAGGGCGTGAAGGAAAAGTGCATCCGCGCGTTACTGTGCTACGCTTTGATTCCATCAGGGATGATGGATCCTCTTCGCCCTGTCATCGTTATAGAATCTGTAATTAGTATAAATCTCTTTAATCAAGAAAATTGCAGCGACAACATTGTTGTACAGCTTGCAGTCGGTTGGAGTTGATTTTTTGCTGCCGGGAAAAGTCATTAACGTAAAGGGTTCGCTGCAGCATGTATTTGTATAATATCCTTTTAAAATTTCCAAACGAAAATTAACTAGCACAGTTGTTCAGGCTTCTATTGCTTTGTCTGCCATGATGTCTGCTTTAGCTTTCTCAGAGTAATTTTCTTTGAAAAGTAGTTTACTTGTGAAAGCTGTACATTTTATTAATTAGCGCTCTTAGTTGGAGACAAATTATGATGAGAATTTTTTGTGAAGAATGGCAGCAGCAGGGATGAGGGATGTCGGGATTTGGGGACGAGTACGGGTGAAGACAGTGAGGCACTGTATGAGTTTCAAAAAAGGCCATTATATGAGATTGGAGGTTTTAAAAAATTCCGTTTAAATGACTTATCAGCAAATGCTTATTCCAAGGTAGTACGCTTCCGAAAAAGTGCTACATAGGCAAATTTGGGTTCCACACAATTCAAACAAGTCAAGCTTATTATTTGCTTTAAAGTTAGCTTGTCGAAATACGGCAGATTCTTCGACCAACCTGGTTCCTGGAAATAACGCAGTGAATTGTTTTAAAAACAAAATGTGGAAAAGAGAACGATCCTATATACGCAGAAAATCACTTATTTAAAATCAACCAAATTTCGCTTAAAAACTACAAGTTAATACAGCTTCTACAGAGTAAGTGGACTAAAAATGACCAAGTCCACTTGTTTGTTAATATCCTCCACATTTTTCCGGTCGTAAATAACAAACTAACTCTGTCGAATTTTACCAACTGCATGATATTTGTGCAGAAAAAAATTGGTTGATAACACATTTTAAAACATTTTTTTTAACAGTATATATTTAACCTTTTTATCTATATCTATAAAAAAAAAAAAAAAAAAAATAGGTGGCGCAACAGGTCCGGAGGGACCCTAGGCCTAGCTTCTCACAACCATTCGTTTTGTGCGAGTTTTTCATTTTTGGAACGAATAGAAGGGATCTACAATTTTATGCCGACTCCAAACGGCCAATTGAGGAGCTCTTTCAAGACAGTTATACTCTCGGATGTTTGTCAGACGTTCGCGAGAGGTGGCGCAGTGGAAAACACCCTAAGTTGGAATTTGGGTTATTGTGGAATTCGAATCTCGACCCCTCGCTTAGTAGTCCAAAACACTAACCACTTAGCCACTGCGCATCTTTTTAACTGAGTAAAAATCGCACTCGGTTGAAGCCAATTTTTAAGCTTGTAACGAAAGATTATGATGTACTGCCTTCAAGTGTCCCGCTATATGATGCTTGTTTATATGGCGGGAATTGTGGTGGACCCGCTCCTCTTTGAAAGGCAGCATTTGGACTTAGCGTTGCCGCTTAAGCATTTATTTAAAAAAGGGGATGATTCCCCCTGTAATCTCAGACAGGCGATTGGCAAACTAGAATCCTGTGTCATAACCAGGAAAATGTGGCCAATCTACAACAAACAGAAAACGGAGAAAATCCTACAATTGAGCAAGAAATCATTGTCCTTAGTTGTGGGCATTATCACCGGACACAATACACTGAAATACCATACCAAGAAGATAGGAATCAGTTCAGATGACCTGTGCAGAGGATGCGGTGATGAGGAGGTGCATGAGGACACCCCACACTTTCTTTGTCACTGTCCAGCACTCTGTCACATAAGAAATAAATTCCTTGGCAGTTATTTCTTCGAGGATTTAGAGGAACTCTCAAATAGGTCCATTAACGACCTACTAAAATTTGTAAATAAAACGGACTGGTTTTCTAATCCGTAGGTTTTTCATAGGTTTCCAGTGTATGGGGGCAGTAAACCCCTAGGGCATCACAACGGATCTACATTGATCTAAGTGTGGCACGTACAGGTTCCCCTGTTCTGCCAACCCGCTAACCTAACCTAACCTAAAAAAGGGGATTGAAAAGGGTCCCGAGCCGATAAAAGGGGCTCCACATAAAAAAAAAAATCAGAGCAACAAAGGTAGGTTCTATCACCTTTTTAGTGCTCAGGATTTGGGGCCTTACAAGGCCAAAGGCAGAGACGAAAGCTACAGGGTTAATGGTGTGAATGCCTGTCATAATCACCAGGCCTTTTTATTGCTCGGGACTTGGATTAAAAAATGAAGTGGAATGGAAGCAGATGCTTTTAATAGCACAACAGCTGCTTTTTTCCAGAGTGTTGCAAAGTCTGAGTGTCCGTTCACTTAATACTTCAAAAGGGTATGACTTGTCGTGCTCGCATATATGTGCAGCTAGGAAAGGTCGAAAAGCGCTACCCATCAGCTTTTGTCCAAGAGTAGTCAAATTCTATTTTCAAACCAAAATACATGCGAGGAAATAATTTTATAAATTGGGTGGACCTATTGAAAGAGTTATTTTCTCTGGCAATAGGTTGACGGATGATAGAAGTTTGAGATCCTCTTCCCACTCTGAAAGTGATATAAGGCCATGCGACAAAAGGCCATATGTTCGAATACGGCCTTATACGATACAATGCCGCATTTGAACATGCCCTCTTGCCTTATTTGTCATGTGATTGCTGAAATGTGGATCGCCGGAACTTCTATAATTATTTTTTAAACATCCATGACACCTTATGTATCTGATTTGTGATCTGATTGTGACTGCGGACAACTGGAACTCTCTATCGCGTCTCGTGCAAATCAGTGATTTTGTGACCTGTCAGCATGAGTGTTTGCGGCCTAACGATACTTGGCATTACTATTTTTGTTTATATATTTTTTCTTTTGACATTTTCCATCATTCGTTCGTATTTCTTTGGTGACGTTTATAATTATTCTCTCCTCTAAAAAGGAGAAAAAATTGTTCTGTTGTATTCAAACCTTCACCAATAAAACACGCGTTTAATTTTGATATTTCGTTCAAAATAGGGCTTGAACAATCAAGGACAAATCGCATACCGCATTTTTTGATGCACTTATGTAACTTTGAAAAACTGTTTCTTGTGGGGCTCTTTTGTCTGTCCCTTGTTTTTTTTTTATAATCACCTCTTCAACTTTGGTATATATTCTACTGCAGTATACTCCCGCCTCTAGCTCCAGTAACCGCAATGATGTGGTATGACTTATGGAGCTTGTACACTATCAAAGTTCCCCAGGAGATTTCCTTCCTAAAATCAGTTGTCCTATTTAATGACTAAAAATTATTTGAAGCCCGTTACCACTAATATTAGTTGGCAAAAGAACAGTTCCCGTCTCAAACTAACGCTTTGAAACCCCTTTCCTTCTCGGTTCGTGCGTTCAAAATATTTTTCTACTCACATTTATGGTGGCATTTTTCAGCCGTATTTTATAGACTGCCTGTATAAATTCTTGTAGTTTATCATGCACAAAAAGCTATAATCACAGAGAATTTCCTTTGAAAGGATTAGTTAAATACCATCGTCCTTTGAAATGATTATGTACTTCTTGTGTAACTATTTTCGAAATGAACCATCACTGGCCCCACCAATTTGTCAACTTCAGTATAAGACCCCAATTTACCTTTGCACTGCTCAGAGTTCAAAAGTATTAAAAAACCCTCCCCGGACGCTCCTTTTTCCGTTAATTTCACAAACCCACACAACCCCCGAATATTTCACCCAACAATTAATATTGTTAATACCTCCCTTCCCATTTGGAGAAAAAAAAAGCATTTACCTTTTAAACCTTCACCCCAGGGACTCTGCGTATCCATTACATTAATTAAATCACTGACCAAAAGGGCCAAAAAACCGGTCGACAACAATATCGCAATTAAATCTCGTCCCTAATTGAGTACACTTTAGTCGGGGCAATAAATTGGCATCGTTGCCATGCAATCATAGCAGTATAGCGCTCACTTGAAAGCGTAACCAAGGAAGCAAAGCCCTTGCCTTGCGTGGTTGTAAAATTAAAATCAACGCAAAGGACTTTCTTTTACACGACCCTTTCGCGAAAGTCATTAAGACTTACAGCCATCCATGCACATGCACACCACAACAACATTTTTAATGTCCTCGCTGTAAGGTGCGGATTTTCGCTTTGAGGCGAGTGCAAATGGCCACTTAACCACCAGTTAGTGCGAATAAAATTGATTTTACAACCGCAGCGCTAACAGCATCAGCATTCAGCATGCTGCATCCTACAACAAAGTGCCGCACTCACACCTACAAAGCGGAACCAATAGAATTACTAGCGCGACCAAATCCCATTTAAATTACGTGGCAACCACCGTACCACAGCCGCATCCACATCCTTAAGGGGGTACATGCAGTTGTGCGGTGTGGTAGGCAGTGCAACGAGGACTTCGATTTCTATTAAGCATCCGTCGTGGTCGTATGCCTGTGCATACGGAGGTGTGTCGGTGGTTTGCCATGGTCCAACACATGTTGTATATATAGTGGGAGAAGTCAGGCGCAAGCATGCCCTCAGGTTGATACATATTTACAGCCTCTTAGTGAATCCGTGTTGATCCCATTGAGGGATTTACTTTATTTGTTAGCTTAGAGTAAACAGATTTCATTGAATTTGAGGTAAGAAGCCGCAGTGCACCTGCACAGTGTGAAGCGTATTTTTGTGGACGTTTTGAGTGGATTTACCTAGTTGCTGGTGGCCAAGCAGTTGCGACTCTTGAGAGACGATGTGCAAGTTCTTTCGCCAGATAAAACGACGAAGAGGTGCAATGTGGTGTACATGAGCTACAGGATTAAATTGAGTTCCCGACTCAAGAACATTTTGCTCAGACAATCATCCTGGTTCCAACTCGACAGATCCTTACCATATCCTATCCAGAGATTAAACTAAACTAAAATATTGTCCTTGAGTATTATAAGATTAGGTCTGCTGATGTGGAGGGAATTTTCCGCTGATATTCTCATATAAGGTTGTTCAAAGAGTAAAGTGAGGTAGGGTTCCGTTTTCTGAGATTTAAGATCTTTTCGACTAGTGTTTCATCTCATTTGTTTCATTTAAAAGTGGAGGGAAAGAACTTAAAAAGCGACACCTTGATATTATTCTAGCTACTTTGGTCTAGAAAGAAATATGAGTACCACTCTTTAGTGATTGAAATTTGATCCTGCGTGGGTCCGGATTTGCAAGAGATAGCCTTAGGGGCCTAATGTCAGTTGTCATTGTCTGACATAAGTCGCGATCTGTGAAAGTTTGTGATTTTAAAAGACTCGTAGTAGGTATAGGTAGCTGGACAAAAGTCCCACGTAGTTTGTGCAACGTGCATGGAAATCTGTAGAATTTTTGAAGAGATTTTTATAAGAGGCTCTCTACACTCAGAAAAAAGACTGTTAAGTGAACAATGTTGCTTTAACAAAGTAAGAATAATATACTCTCTATAATTGTTTTCTTACATAATTGTCAACAATTTCTTTCTTAAATCAAAAATGTTGTTTTGTGTTCATTTTAACCAACAAAAAAATGATTGGCATTGCTTTGCTATTAGAAAAAGATGTTCAGTCTTAAGCCGCGCATAGCTTCTGAAAAACTTTCAGCTGAAGCTCATTCAATGTTGCTGATCTAGTATAATATCTGCGTGTTTGGACTTTCGTTGGTCTTAAAAAGTTCACAGTTACAACTTTTTTGTACTCGATTCAGTCTAAACGGAGTTCTGTATCAGCTCGTACTGTCAATTTTTTTGTTAAATCGCATGTCCTTTAGGCAGCGTTCCGGTGAAAGTTCCTGCTTGTTCGGCAATTTTAACGCGATTGATAATTATCGGGCTAAGTCCGAAGGTTTAGTTTGTTGTAGATGCCGCAATAAATTTGTTTCATCGAGAATTTGACGGACCGAGTTATTAAAGTGTCTTAATAATCGATTTCTATGCTTTCGAACGCACATTTTCGTTTCTTCCATAACTGTGGGCATTCCGAGGTCTCTGTGAAGATTTTTATTTCTACGGTGCACTGACGAATGATCTTAGCATTTTGATTTGAAAAGTTTGTAAAATGTTTAGATTTGTTTCGCTGGTACAGCCCCATAACTGTATACCATATGACCACACAGGCTTTATCACTTGCTTATATAATAAAAGCTTGTTCTCGAGGGTAAGCTTGAAATGTTCTCGGAGTAAGCAATAAAGTTCTCTATATTTGATTTGAAGTTCTTCGCATTTTATTTTCTTTACATGCGGTTTCCATTTCAATTTTGTGTCGAGAGTCATTCCGAGATGTTTGGCCTCATTTGCAAATGGAACTTGTACCGCATTTATAAATACAGGCAAGTTATTTCTTTTTTTATCTGTAAAATTCACGTGGACCGATTTCGTTTCGATAAGAGCGATCCTCCATGATTTTGCCCATTTATAGACCCGGTTAAGCGTGCCTTGTAATACTTTGTTTGTTTCCTTGGTCGTTGTACCAACTGCTAGTATAGCAGTGGGTACAACGACCAAAGCTACGGTAGTACTTTCTGTTTGCGGAATATCACGCGTAGATAACAGGTACAGGAGTGGCCCAAGGACGCTCCCTTGCGGCACACCTGCTCTTATTTCTTTAAATTCCGAATATTCGTTTCCGTGTTTGACACGCAAGAGTCTATTCTCTAGATACGATTCTAGAATTTTCCGTAACCATTCGGGTAGAACTTGTCTAAATTTGCACTTGAGGGCTTCATGCCACAGCTTATCAAATGCTTGCGAAACGTCCAAGAATATGGCAGAACAAATTTTATTTTCTTAACTAGAGCTCTCTCTATTATACGTGAGTTATCCGATGCACTTGATCGATTGTCGAATGTTTGCTTCTAAACCCGATCTAAGATGATATAATTATATTTGAACACGTTACTATGTCAATATATGTCCTCGATATCGATTTCGAGTGCATGCATACCTCACCAGCTAAACAAATCTGTTAGCGGATAGTCTGTTTCATGTTGGCGGCTGTTCAACGGGCTCTCTCCAGAAGAAGATTAAAAAGGTCTTATGTGTCACAATCGCAATACTTCCTGAGATGGTGCAACTGTTGGCAGCAAGTCGTAAAATCTGCTTCTAAACTCGACATTTCCACCGCACTGTCACTTGAAATAGGTAGCTCAATTTTGCTGCGTGATGCCAAAGTCGACAATCGCCACATAAGATCCTGTTTAGGTTTACATAGCTTTCGTATAGTCGGGCTTTAGAGTCGATAAAAAGGTGGTGGGCTTCTTTCCAAATATGAACTGCTTGAGGTTGATTTGCTGATGCAAAAGAGTTCTCCAATTTTCATATATGACAATGTCCACATTACTATTATGTAATCAGTTCACATCTTGCATATAACTGCATCTGTTGACCCCTTCGTCGACATTTCGTCAAAGCAGTGTACTAGCAAAATCATAATAAAGTTATTCACTCCATCGAGTGCTTGTTCAACTTTCGCAAACATTTCAGTTCGAAATATTTGAATCGTTTCATTCCACTTCATCTGTCAGTTGTGTTGAGGAATCTTAGGAAGCTTCCACACCGGATGGAACAAAACGCTTTATTTCGTTTTCTTGATTTGTTTTGCCTTATTCAGTGTGGGCGCGCGTATTTAAATGTGTGTATTGAAACTAGCGAAACACATAAAAAAAACCGTTTTGTTTGTCTAAGGCGTTTTGTTCCATCCTGTGTGGAAGCAGCCTTATATTTTTCTTTTTTTCTGAGTCTTTGTCTCTGCCGCAGGAGATTTTTGAGTTCATACATAAACTCCGTCGTCGTTCCCCTGCATGTCACTAAAAATAACTGCATGCCCCAGCATTTTTGTTAAATAAACCAATTTACTTATATTAGCTGAAAATGATTACGCTGTCCCTATACAAATGCAGGATGGTACACAAATGCGTCACAGACTACCTTTCCTTTCACCGAAAATTAGGTTCTCCCGAGAGATTTAATTAATACATTTTAGGATTTCACTATAAGGAGGCAAATTTACGCACCGGTACAACAAATTTGCAACAATATAAGGCTCTCAACGTTTCGCTGTGCAGGTGAACTGAAAGTCCTGCGGCAGGAAATATGGCAGACTGGCTTTCCATGAAACGTCGGTTTAGGTAGAACATGAATGTGTTGTGCTAACAGATGATAAGCACGGTCGTTGAATTTCACTATGAGTAGAGTGGGTACGTACACCGTACAGTTGTGCATACAGATCCGGAATGTCCCTGTATGTCGGTCGCATTAACCAAAAGCAGATAAGGTAAGTGGATCAGGGAATGGCTGCCAGTGCACTGTGATTTTGCGTAATTTTGTCAACATGTGCATAAAGTTTTTGGATGATATGCTAAGAGTTTTGGAAATTGCATTATTGGGATTTCCTACGGACTTATTAAAACGCAAATTACGGTCGACTAATTGGAGAGTTCAACGAAATGTAATGCCAATGGTGCTGCAAATGTTGAGTGCCTTTGAATGGAAAAAGTGTGATAGGGAGATAGTTTTTCCATCACGACATTAGTGACAGTTCATATTTTTAGAAGTCGTATAGGATATCACGTCCAATAAAAGCGAGCCTTAGGGGCAATAGACAATATAAAGAAGTTATCTGGTCCATAAAATTATTTCAATTAGTTTCTTTTTCTTTAAATCACATTTTTAGTTCTACTGTAAGGGATTTTTATAGTTGACGTTTAGAGTAGTAGCCAATGGGCACATTCGTTAGTTATCTTAAGTTGACTAGATTGGTCTGGATAAGATGTAACCTGAACGCAAAAATAAGATTAGTCGGGAACGTCACTTTTCTTACGTCAGCCACATATTCGGCTACCCCTCAATAAACGTCAACTGAAACAGCTGCTAATATGACCAATTTTAGCCAATCTAAACCGAGATAGATTAGGCAGACAGCTGTCAGACTTACTAAACTAGATACCTGAACGTCCCCAATAGATGGAGTCATTAGGGTGACCATTTTTTCAATCGCGAAAAAGAGTAAAAGTAAAAATACAGTCGAAAATGGTTGAATAGAAATATTTTTATCAAAGTTTGTTTGTTTGATATAAGCAATCGACTTGGTCTTTAAAAATCAAGATGGAGACACTTTCTATGGACAAAATTAAAATAATGTTGCACATGGCTGGACACTGGTTCCCAAGAATCTACCACGATAGTTTGAAAAACAAAAAAAAATAAACTCAAAAGCTAAAATCTTGAATGAAAAAATAAAAAAAATAAAAACTAGAAAGCATAATCTAGACTTACAAAAATGCCGAAAAAAAATCGTGAACTAATTTAATTTAATGTCATGTTTTGGGTTATCTCGGAACCACTTTCGTCGCAGGTTCTGTCTTTTGTCTTTTGAAATAGCAGTCCATTATACCTACAGTTATTTAATAATTACAAACACAATCTGCGTCATTATTATAGAGTGGAAGTACAATCTGACATTTAAGTGCCACTTGGAGACTTCCAGCGAATTCTTATTTGTTTTTAATGTCGCAATAAAAAGGGCCAATAAGGCAAAATGTGTCACATTTCTGAAGCTGCAAACTTTGATTTTTTTAACAATATTTAACAAGCATTGTGATAGGCAACTACGTTACATTTTAAAGGTTTTTATTTGGAAATAACAGCATTTGAAAAATTGTTGGATCGTCTTCTCTCACTAAAAAAATGTCCAAAATAGCAAACAATTGGGGCACTCTTAAAAAAAAAATGCGAATTGGCCAACTTTAGTCACACAACGGTCACGCTGACCATAACCCAACAAATTCTTTTTTAAATAATTTTGACCTTCCAAAATATTAGGCTCCAAACTACAATATTAAAGCTTAAGGGTGATTGAACATCGGTTTCGAAGGGTAAGCTATCAGAAGAGCTTGGTTTCAATAACTGCAACCACGGTATGGCAAAAAAGAAAGCAGTGTCACACTCAAACTAACATCACATTTGGAAAAGCAATACCGCCCAATTCCTATGCCCAAATAAGGACTCCTAATCATGAGGTGAACAGAATTTACCCCAAATTCGATTAAATCAAACCCAACCATCTGCGTGACGCTCAGATAAATGCGAATGCCAGCCAGCCAACGTCATCCACTTTGGCACACCTACTCAATGTCTATACGGAAGGCTGCAATTTTGTTAACTTTCGTGTGTGACTATGATAAAATTCCCGCTTATCACCTTTAATAAATTTCGCATTTTAATAAATTCCACAGCCACTAACCAACCACCGTTCCTGTCCCTATATAGTAATTGTATCCATGCAAACAACGCCCTAATCTATGTGTATTTACAAGCTGTTACAATATTTGCCTAGCATTAGCTTTGGTAAATATAATACCGACCAGACTGGCAACGCTTCGATAGCCCCTTTTGTTGTTGGCATATGTGGTCGCGCTATGAATATCAATGCGATGGGTCACATCTTCAAGGCCCATGAATCCACAACAAACCCACGCTGGAGAAATCAATTTTTGTTGATCCGCATGTCCTTTGCTCACCCATTTACTTGGCCGCTACAATCAATTCTCGCACATGGTTTTTAAATAATTCCAAGTGCGTCGTCGGTACAGGTTGAAAAGTTCAACAGTCACACCACAACAATAAAAAATAATCTAAATTCCAATCGCATATATTTACACAGTTAGTCCTTAATCCCTAATTTATAGCCGTTTCTCTTCTTTTGTTGCAGGATGAGTTGGAGAAGGCCGATGCGTATCTGGTTGTGTATTCTGTTGTCGATAAGGAGTCATTTACACGATCTAAGCAAATCCTATCACGCCTTCAGGATATGGATTTGATTAGGACGCGACCGATAATCCTGGTGGCAAATAAAATTGATTTAGCGAGATCACGTGCCGTCTCAGCACAAGGTAAGTGAAAAAGTGAAAAGCGAAGAGTATCAATTGAGAAATTCCCCACGCATCTCCGCGGGCAAGTGTGGCGTGGTTATATCCTTGTAGAACTTTGAAACGTCCGATTATAAGGGTTCGCGCCGAAACGATAAAAACAAAGTTTTTATTACGCCCGCATTAAAAACCCATCCAAACAAGGGTGGCCGGGTTTTTATTTAACTATAACTGTTACTAATGTCGAATTAATCAGCCGAGCGCAGTAGGGTTTATTGACTTCGCGGCTGTTCTGCTTTAAGGATGAAAAAGCAAACGAAACAAAAGAAAAACCTAAATTGTGAGGACATTAATTGCTTGGGGAGGATCCAATGTCCCGTAAAACAACAATCTGGAGCTTGAATGGGTGATGTGATGACTGATGATGTTAAAGATAGGTTAAGCCTTTTAAGGCGGAAGTAGGCATGCAATGCCATTAAGGCGGATGGAGGCGTGATTTTTGGAGAGGATTATACGAGGAGGAGGATCAGTTGGGCAGGACTAATGCTATTTGAGTGGCCATTAGACGAGCGTTGCCTTTAGAATCATGTTTAGCATATATCATAAAAGTGGATATTTAAGGAATTTATCGTAAAAATGTAGCTCCTGTGGAATTGGGGCATGAAAATACTCATAACAAGGCAGGATTTTCGGGAGTTCATTGCCATGCTTCCTAGATGAAACCGATATTAGTGAGGGGAAGGTTTATCATCGCCTTCTAAATGCTGGAATGGAGGTGTTTTAGTGCAGTCATGACTGTTCCATTTTTTTACCGAACTGGACACAGGGAGTGTTATGTGTTTCGCGCGTATCCTATGTACGTTCCTACGTGACGCAATGTAGCCTAAACGGCTTGACCAATTTTAAAGAGTGAAATGTCACTAGATTCGTATTCTTCCCCGGAGTGTCATAGGCTAAAGAGATAAAAATAATAAAAGTTAACTTAAAAAATCTAAAAACCCGAATGACTGTAAAAAGAAAGAGCTAAAATGATATGGACAAGACACATTCAAGTATACCTAACTATTTTGCAGTCGGAGGGTACCTACTCATATTTTTAGGCTGTGTAGGTACAGTCTCCGATTGTCAATAATAAGTTAAGTATACTTGAACGTGTCATTTTCATATCCTTTTAGCTCTTTTTTTTTACAGTCAGTCAGTTTTTTTTTATTTTTTAAATTAACTTTTTTTTAACTTTATTACGTAGTCAGAGAAATATATTGCATTCGTACAAAATTTTGAACTCAAGATGTTAGTAAATTCTGACATTTCGACAATACGCAAACTCCAAAAAGTGGGTCGCAGAATGCTGTCTGTCTGTCTGCCTATCTGTCCGTTCTTCCACAGGCCTACAGCCTAAACGGCTGCCCAGATTTCGTTCAAACTTCGGATTTGGAGTTTATGGGCTTACAGTTCGGGGCCGTTTTTTTTTTGCAAGGTTACCTCAATATTAATGGTACCTTGAGCTGAAGATCAAAATGACTGTATTGTCAGTTTTTCCCTAAAAACCATATGGCTCAAAAATGGTCCAAACGATTGTAGCAAAAATTCATTTCTAAAGTAACTTTTAGTTTGCAGCTCAGTTTTTCTGTACACGTGTTATCGTTCAATAGATTTTTGGAAAAAAAAAACATTTTTTAAAAATCTTTCTTTACTTTATCTGTAAACGGTAAGAACGATTTTGACCAAAATGAATACTAAGCATAAAATTGATGTTTCTAAAATTTTTGCGTCCTTCGTTCTAAATTCGAATCAACAAAATCGCTAATTAAAAAAAAAGAACTGCTCATATCTCGAAAACCCCATTTTCGATTTGGCTTACATCCCGAGCAAAATCGTTAATTCACTTTTCAGCTAAAAAGTTAAGCAATAATATTTATTAAACTAAATGTTGCCAAATGTGTTACTGTATGTTCTGCATACACAAAACCGTTCTAGAAATTGTGATAAAAATACACATTTAGTATAAAAAAATAATTCTAATCCCAGACTTTTTTGCCAAAACTAATAAATTCAAATTAGTAGATATTTGATATGTACCCAATGCCCTTTTGAATGAACAACTTAAAAGTCAATTTTATTAAACACTACCTTCTTACATTTTATGTACGGTTGCATCTGAACCAATTCACTAAGCGAACCTTTTGATGAACGAGAAAGTTTCGTGCGACCCAGTCGTGCACTTTATTTGTAATGGATAGGGTGGACAGTTTTGACTATGACGACATTTACACTGTGACAATATGATCTTTCAGTTTTCGACGCTCCTAATGGCATGAAAATCAGTGATACCATATCTAAGAGCAATCACATCTTCGGCTTTCAATTCGGTTGAGAAAATCGGCTACAAGTCACGTATGTAGGAGCTCATCCACTTCCGAACTGGAAATCACTTGAAATTTTCTACAAAAAAATAACCAACTGCCGCGTTACAAAAAAAAAGAAGGATTTTCTGCATGTGCCAGTTGTAATAGACCGAACTTAATTCTGTTTCCTTTAAAAAAAATTTAATAGAGCATCCGCCGTCAAGGACATACTGCTATAGATGGCTTAGAAATATAAGAGACCCGAAACTTTTCTTTCTTTTTTTTTTCAATTAAATAAATCCCCTTTAATCGGTCCCATGCCAGATTGTACCACCAAAGCTAATCCCCGAGAGTAAGAAAAAAAATTCTTTGTTCTCCTTATTGTAGTCTAGTTAAAAAATAAAAATAAATGCCCACCGATGCCAAAAAAAATGCCAATCCATGGGAGGCGTGCGGTTGTAATTTTCCTTTTTAATTGCATCATTCCCAATGTCGGCGATGAGTTTTAATTGAATTTTCCCCTACTTACGAGTTACTGTGTTCCCTCATCGCAATAAAAGCGAATGAAATTATTTCCAAAGTGGGCCCAAAGCATCTCACTCCCACTGGAACAATTACCCAAGTGCCAAATGAAAAAGATGAATGATACTGTTGCCCTCCGCCTCTATATATAGTCGTCGCCGCCGCATTGTATGCCTTCAGTTGCTTGTAACGTATTAAAATCAGGAATAAATAATTTTCACACTACGACGTACAGTTTACTAAAAACATCGACATTATAATTGCATAGTCCTCTTTGAAATATTAGGGACATTTGTTGCGAGCGCAGCATTGCCAGCTGGGAGGTTTACCACCAGATTGAAGGGGTTTTTTGGACGACGGGGGGAACTATTGCTTAGGGGGAAATCTGGGGCTTTTTAAAATTCTATTTCATTTTTATTTCGTTATATATAATATCCTTCAGCATTCTCTGAAAAATTGTATTTATTTTGTATACATTAGAAACGCTGAGTAACTTATACTCAAGAATGCACCACCTAGCGTAGAGATTCTTTGTTCTGTTCACAACTGAATGATTCAAAATTGAGCATGACTATCCATCCAGGACGAAATAAATGTGTGCGTTATTTTAAAACGCTGTTGAATAATCGATCGATTCTCCAAAGCTAATATCTTTGGACTATTTTCATTTACAAAACACGTTTTTAAAAATGTTAAGGCCAGTTCACTTAAGAAAAGGGTTTTGTAAAATATTAAATATTTTTCAGGACCTAATCTGTAAATTTTAAAACAAGAATTTCATCAAAGTTGCGTAAGGGCGTATATTTATTTGCCGCACTCTTTAGCATATTCGGAAAATCAAATTTACATGTTCGCGTTTCAAATTCGAAATTCATACTTTTTAGCCGTAGTGGTAGTGTAATGGACTACTAAGCGAGGGGCGTCGGGTTTGATTCCCGAAAACCTAAATTCGATCTTAAGGTTTTTTTTTTTTCCACTGCGCCATCTCTTGCGAAGGTCCGAAAGTAAAACTGTCATGAAACAGCTTCTCAATAGGCCGTTTGGACTTCCATTCGTTCCAAAAACTCTCACAAATCGAATGGTTGAATGGTCTTTACGGACCTGTTGCACCAACTGTTTATTTATTTTTGAGTCCCACATAAAACATGTTAAACAAATAATGACAAAAGGTGTTGTTTTTTTTTTTGGAAAAAAATAGCCAAATCTGTGGGTTTTTCCGCGTCTGGTAACGCTGTGCAAGTGCAAAAGGGTTTCAAGAAACCGCTCTAATTTATTTCTCCCAAACCCCATTAATATATTATGCATAAGATATTACACAACACATTTAAATTTGTTCACACTTTCAGATGGCAAGTGTCTTGCATGTACATTCGGTGCGAAATTCATCGAAGTATCTGTCGGTATTAATCACAATTGCGATGAGCTACTGGCCGGCGCACTAACACAGATTCGCCTCAAGAAGGAACAAAATTTATTACAGGTAAGTTGGTGTGCAAAAATCGATTTATTATCCGTTTTGGTATGGTGTCGACTTGATGCCAGTTAATTTGACAATTTATCGCCTAAATATCTGCGAGGGGGTGGTTTTCTTTTTCTTATTTTGTTTGGGGATGGGGACGCAACTTGATTTATGTTGACTTTTCGGTGCGGGGAAGCAGTTCGTTTTTGCTATTTTTTGGAGTAGGTGTATTAAAATGTCGTGCTGTTGTAGAATGTAATTTATTATATTGTGGTAAGTTTTTCAACTATTCAGTGCGGATGTGTACATATTGTTTAGACTTTAGAGCATCAACTCTCATCCTCATACTCAGCTATTAGTAGTTTTCGTTCATGGTATTCATAGTTTTGTTGAGAGGTTGAAAATAAGTTGTATGCATGTCCTATTGAATGTCAGCAATATTCTGAAAGAGCAAACTTTTGAATAAAGTTGTAATGCACACAGGAGTGGCAGCTACAAGCAAGGACTTTTGGCTTGTGTGCATAGTTCCGGTAGATGAATTCACAGTGCAGAGTTTTCAGCCTTGGAACTGACTGTAACAAGGTCAATTGGCTATTTTTGTGCCGCTGTTCATATAAGTTGTAGTGAGAGTAACAAGGGATGATGCTTCTAAAATGATGTTGATGAGTACAGCATTGGTTAGGGCACCACGAATATTTTCATGATCCTTACATCTTTTGCTTTTAAAAATTACTATAGCGCACAAAGGGTTTTGTCTGTTACAGAACAAATCCACAGATAGGGGGGAAGGATTGATAGGAAGAATCGAGCAAGGGTACTGGTGGGCAGCATTGTCGTTTGGCCTCTATTTAATCTTCAGGACGCTTGACTCCCAATTTTTTAAAAATTGATCTAAATGGCCCCTTTTTCAGTTTAATTAAGATTTTATTCTTTATTGAACAAAAAAAAAAAAAAAAACTGCAAACATATGAAAGGAAGTGTTTCGTAATAAAACAAAATGTTTTTTGGTAAAACTAAAAGTCTTTGTTGCCTTTTTTTCTATCTTAGTATTTTAGGCCCATTTTTTCGCCTCAGGCTCTTTTAAGTTCCCTTTTTAAAATTTATCAGCGGCAAGGCTGCTGGTTGTTATGGTTTATAACAAAAACTGCATAATGCTAGAGAAGATGGCGTGAAGCTGTGTTCTCTAGTTCCATGATTTTCGAGTTTATATACATGTCAGAGTAGGTAAGTCCAAAAGTAGGTTGAGGCGATGTTTGTAAGAGTAGTAGCTATTTTATGGGTGTGAAAAAAATACCATCCTAAAAGCACTCCAATTCAGGCTCTTTCATTAAAAAAAAGGCAAACAAAAGTTTGGGAGAAGCCGGGCCCTGCGTAATTTATATACATGTTTATACACAACGTTTGTTGTCTCATCATTCGCCCCCAAAAAGTGGGCAGGGATGCAACACAATGCTCCCTCCTCCCTCTCATACAAAATTCTCTCCAAAATTTAGCTGAACTAAATGTAAGCGAACCCATTTAGCTGAGTGGTACACTGCTCGAGTTAAATAATCAAACTTTTGTTTCAGAATGTACCTCATGTTTTCATGTATCTGTCAAAATTAAGCGTGTCAAGCCCATTTAATGGGGCGGTACTTTTCCTCAAGCTAAATTTTGATATTTTCGTTGGGTTCTGTTGTTTTGTTGAGTTTTTGTATTGCGGAGGATGATAGAAGTAAATAAGGATGAGTTTTTTGATAAATAGCTCGACGAGAAGTACCTACAATCGGAAATTGTCAAAATCAGAGAGTGTTGAACTTTTGAAGTAACTTGTTTTCAAAGAAAAGCTGTTTTCTCTGACACTTATCCGCGGCGTGCTCAAAATTTAGCTGAGATTTTAGCTGTTTGGAGAGAAAAGTTGGAGAGCAGACAACATTTAGTTTAGCTCGAGCAGCGTATTAAGCTTTAAACAAAATGACGAATAACTTATTATTTGAGATAAAAATGCCCCAAACTATGGGTGTACTTAAATTGTAAGTATGGTTCAATTTTAAGGATGCACATTATTTAAATATTTAGTTGAATTCATTGGAAAAATAACATTTCGCTCCTTTCAACGCCTTAACAAATTTGGGTGACCCAAAAAGCTTTCGTATTTTAAAAATTGTCCAACCGAACGTGACACGCTTTTCTTGTTTAAATATTTGAAATTGTTAACTTACTTTACCTGTAAGGGTCACCCCATCCATTTATTTAAATTTTTTGTTTTTTACCATTTTGATGTGGCATTTAATGCCATCCTAGTTAAAATTATTTATTGTATAATTACACTAAGTACATTTTGAATGATTGTCACTTTATATACTTCTAGTTAAAAACAACGTTAACTTTTTAGCTATTTAGTACAAATTTTTGAGGTGTTTTATATTACCGCACCGGATATTTCTGTTTAGCCAATTTTACTTGTTTATTTGAATGTTAGAACTCTTCAATTAAAATGAAAAATTCTTCGCGATTTATGATTTGAAACCACAACTGAAATCATTATATTAATACGACAACCACTTTTGTTTAAATTATGTTATGGAAAATTATTTTTCGACATAAAAGTTCTGCTCTGAATTTTTATAGTGATGTATTAAAATGTATAAATCATGAGGAGAACTTATTTTTAAAGGGTCATACTTTTTTGACTCGTGATGTTTTTGTTAAACCAACTGCGAGATTTTAATTTAACTAGGTATATTATGATAGCAGGACTACCTAAAATACTTTATCAATGCGACGGCAACACGGACATGTGAAAAATGTATTCATTTGTGTGTTAGAGAAGAAAATGTAGGGTTTGGTGTTGTTCAAGTGCAAAAGAACGAACGAAGTGCTGTACTACCCCAGTACCCCTCATCATTAACTAAGTAGGGGAGAGGTGGTCACCTTAGGACACTTTTTACAAAAATCGCTCTAGATCCATTAAAAAGCGGAGTATCCCTTCGGATCTTGAAAATTATTATTACATGTTGTTTTATCTTTGACTCTTATATCCAAAATTATATGTGTAGTTATGATTTATATATTTTTTATTTTTTTTTTAAATCTCTTTAAAGTGTCCCATTCTGCCCCTCTGGGGGGGCACCTTAGGACAACCATGGGGCAGTTTTGGACATGTCTAAAAAAACGCTCATTAGGAGCGGTTTCCTTCTTTTTCTTGTAATTTCTTACCATTAGTGCAGAGATAAACCTAAACTAATATAACCAAAAACAATCACACTGAAATAGATTGTTCAAAGTGATAAAAGGGGGCAGATTAGGACATGCCCAAAAGTTCCCCTCGCGCATTGTCCAAAAGTGCCCTGAGAGGGATAAAAAACTAAAAACTTCATATTTTATTAAAAACAATGTAAATTGTTAATATTTTGTTTGAATAACATCGCTACACATATAAACATTATAATTGAACACTTTTAATTTGTAAATTGAGCATAATTTTAGAATAATATGCTTACGTCTAGGAATACAAAAAATTACAACCGTCGTCTGGAAACACACTTTTCTTTTTATTTTATTTTTTAAAGTTGGTATCGTTTCAATATCCATCAGATGTTTGTTTGAAGTGGAGTTGCCACTGTAAAATGTTATTAAAGCATTAAAAAGTTTTTTTTGTAGTACGTTTTCGTCCTAAACTTCCCCCGTCCTAAACTAGCCACCTTTCCCCTACAGTTATTTCCGATCGGTTGCAGTTTTGTCTGTGCTTTGAACAAAATATCTTTTAAACCACATTCTTCTCGAACTCTTAATTTCACTGTCACCATACTGATTAGTCAATACAGTGACGTCCTTTTGAGACTCCTAGATGAACATTAAATGCGTCCCTAAGGGTCATCAAAATTGTTCAACACTTCCCCCAGGTTAGGTGTTATTTATTTGGAGTAGCTTATACTACTCGACACTTAGAGAACGATGTTCTACTTTCTGGTATTTTGCAAACCAACCAACTTTTACTAAAATAATAAATTCATCACTTCACTAGTATCACTAAATAAAGAAGAAAGAAAAAATCCCTTTCCCACGGCTGAGTAAATTTCCCCCTTTAAACCAAACTAAGTCAAACAAAACTATATTAATAAACCAAAATCTACTGTATATAGAAAAATACCCAGGACTATGGTAAAGCAACAACAAAAGTTAAAGGAGTCACGGATAAGTCAATTCAAACGAAAAACACCGAAAACTTGGTGAGTACGTGATCCTATCCATCATTGAGAGCAGTTTACCCGAAAGTTTGTGTTGCCAGTTCTTTCATATTAAAAAGAAAAAAGAAAATCCTTTTAAACAAGTGTTAAACCCTCCGTCAAGTAGTTATATAGTTGTTTGGTATGTAGTATCGATTGCAGACCTGATCCTTACTGCATGGTTCTATACACGGCGTGTAAAGTTTATGATATGTTCCGTCACCTACTCCCGCATCATCCGTCATCCCATGTGTATTGTTTGATCCGGCATCCGCATAATATTGGTCATTTGAATACTACCCCGTTGAAGTAGTTTGAATTGTTTTCCCTCAGTGTGTCTGAATGTTTTACGTTGACTCTTTATTGTAAAAAAAAGGTGAAATTTAAGTTTAGTTTCCTTTGGAAACTTTTTGATTTCCTTACATTTGCAGGATGTCAAGGATAAAGTTTTTCCTTTAAAGGGAATTATGATACACGTTTCAGTTGTTCAAGATGTGCACGGAGCGAAGTTGTTCGCTGTTCATATATTGATTGGCTGACTGCTGTTTAAGGAATGCTGTAAAAAACTGATTTATATTCGTCGTCCTTTAGAAGTGTAGAAACATCAACAAAACTAGGAAATGCGAAAGGGAATAAAATTAAATATAGACGTTTGGAAATAGTTTCGGCGAAATTGGACATTCTCAAGGGGAAACAAAACACTATAAGTGAGGAGAAAAATATTTGCGCCTGGAACTAAATCGTGCTTTAAAATGTTGAATGGGAATTTAAACTATTTGTCGAAAGCTTGGGTTGGATAGACGGAAATGACCAACATAGTTAATATCGCCAGCCTGGCAAAGGTTTTGGAATATTTTCTGATTGAAAATGTAGTCAATAAAGTTCTGATTAACTCTCTTTGGACATGACATAAGGAAAGTGAATTTTTCGTCTTTTGGTATATGGATCGACAGTTGTGGACGTTAATTTGTGTAAATTAATACGAGTGCTGAGGGCTTGTCCTCGTCCTTATCCGTTTTGGTGGTCTTAAGCCTTTCATCCGACTTTAAATAATTGAAATGCCACTCACCGTTTGTTCAAGATTCTAAGTGAACTTATGATCAGTCGCATTCCGTGGTGTTTCCGTACTACACCACTACTTGTTGTCTGAGGTTTTATCGTCAAACTTTTATTGCAGTTTGACGAATTTTATCTAATTACTATTAGGGATGTAATATGTCGTTTTTCACAAAATTATATTGCACAACCTTCTAATTCTATGAAGAACTTAGAATGAATATAACAATTCGTCAAAAAGATGGCGTTACTTTGGGTAGAACCCTGGGGCCAGTTAGCTCACCTGAATATTTGATAGAAAAAACATTACGAACCTTTTGGCAACTTTAACTTTTCATACTTAAAGAACAGACACACCTACCAAACGATTATCCGCGATACTAATAAAAAAACATTTTTGGCCTCCAGGATACATTTTTTTAAACTCACAATAGCTAAATTTTCCAAACGAAATTACAAAATATTTAGTATGCAGGTTAAAACTGAATATTAATAAGGCCCTATGAGTATTTTAATGAATATCTATATGTAAATAACTTGTGACCTTATATCGAAGACGCAAACCACACTTTCCACTAGCACTTTTGATGGGTAAAAATAAGCTGTAGCTCGAAATGGAGGTTTTCGGCAATATATTGTGGGCAAGCCCCAAAGCTAAAAAATTGAAACCGTTGAGCAGCAAAGACATCCAAAAGGACTGCTACGCAAAACTCACCAGTAAGTCCAACAATACAGAGGGGTATCCCCCGATTAAAAAAATTGTATCGCTCTGATCTGAAGTTAAGCAAAAACCAGTTCCGTTGAGTGTACACAGGTCCACCTCACATGATGGTTCGTAAAAGTGTCGATCGTCACAAAAACCTATATTCCACGATTCAAAAGAAATAACTGAACAGACAGAGACAAACCGTATGTTGGGAATGTTCAGGCATTCGCAGCTACTTTTAAAATTCACAGCGATAACGCAAAAATGTATGCTGCATAGTTTTTGGTGCACACATCCATAAATCTTTGAAAAACTATATAGGTTAGGTATGTGTATTATGCTAAACAAACCATTAATGCGGACGCAACAAAAATGGCAAACCATAGATGGAAACATCTGGTATATTGCGACGTTGCCAAGCTTACTTGGCCGACACTGGATACTAATAGATGCAAGGAGCTTCTGCGACTAAACAGACCTAGTATCTCGTTGGTTGCTAATGTCATTACCGGTCATTGTATTTGGGCAGACACGCGCAAAGACTTGGACTGCCATACAATGACTTTTGCAGAAGCTGCAGGGATGAGGAAGAGGACGAGTTCGTCACCCACCTTCTCTGTAGCAACAAAACATAACATAACATAGGTGTGTGTCATAGCTTTCAGCGAATCAAAACCGTTTTAGCCTTACTCAAAAATTTTTAAGTTTCGACTCTAAATTTTAGTAACTCATAAAGTGGTTATATTTTTCATACAAACTTCGCAATTGTGAGCTTCCCGTAAATCTAAAGTCGAGACCAAAATGTGTTATTAGTACGACACTTTATCTTTAACGCTCCTCCATAAATTTGTGAATTATGAATAGCTAATGTGGGCATTTCAGTTGCTTTTGGCGGGTTTTGTACTCTTTTTTACCCAAAACACTTTCACCCGCCACCACAAACATTTTCCCGCTCTTTGATAAAAAAAAATCGGAATTTAACTCTTTTAAGAATTTTCATTAGTGGATATTTTTTATTACGTTTGACGATTTTTTTAATTAAAAAACCTATAACAACCCTGATGGTATATCTAAGCAGCTGTAGACAACTTTATTTGGCATTAATGTACCATTCAGAATAGCTAGCCAGGAGCTTTATATGGTTTGCATAGTCTTAGGGGCAAAATCGTTTTCAAAAGATCTCCTCAAAGTGTACACCTAAAACTATGCGGCATACATTTTTAGTAAATTACCATGAAATACAAGTTAGGCCTTGTATTTTCAGTAAATGACACCACAGAAGACAGAACCAAATGTGTACAAAACACTCATATCAAAAAATCACAGCCTTCGTTTATAACGAGAGAAGTTGTTTTTTTTTTTTTTGATGTGTAAACATTTATGCGCGCGTTATTGGAATCTGGTATAGTAATTCCAAACATTATGCAACGGAAGTGAGACAGTTTTTTGATGTGTATTTTCTTCTAATGGACTTGGAGTTGGAGTTGGAGTTGGAGTTGGGAGTTGGAGTTGGAGTTGGAGTTGGGAGTTGGAGTTGGAGTTGGAGTTGGAGTTGGAGTTATGCGCGCGTTATTGGAATCTGGTATAGTAATTCCACACATGATGCAACGAAAATACTTAATGCAACGAAAAATGCGACAGTTTTTGTTTTATGTGTATTTTCTTCTGATGGACTTGGAGTTGGAGTTGGAGTTGGAGTTGGAGTTGGAGTTGGGAGTTGGGAGTTGGAGTTGGAGTTGGAGTTGGAGTTGAAGTTGGAGTTGGAGTTGGAGCTATGCGCGCGTTATTGGAATCTGGTATAGTAATTCCACACATGATGCAACGAAAATACTTAATGCAACGAAAAATGCGACAGTTTTTGTTTTATGTGTATTTTCTTCTGATGGACTTGGAGTTGGAGTTGGAGTTGGGAGTTGGAGTTGGAGTTGAAGTTGGAGTTGGAGTTGGAGTTGGAGTTGGAGTTATGCGCGCGTTATTGGAATCTGGTATAGTAATTCCACACATGATGCAACGAAAATACTTAATGCAACGAAAAATGCGACAGTTTTTGTTTTATGTGTATTTTCTTCTAATGGACTTGGAGTTGGAGTTGGAGTTGGAGTTGGGAGTTGGAGTTGGAGTTGGAGTTGGAAGTTGGAGTTGGAGTTGGAGTTGGAGTTATGCGCGCGTTATTGGAATCTGGTATAGCAATTCCACACATGATGCAACGAAAATACTTAATGCAACGAAAAATGCGACAGTTTTTGTTTTATGTGTATTTTCTTCTGATGGACTTGGAGTTGGAGTTGGGAGTTGGAGTTGGAGTTGGAGTTGGAGTTGGAGTTGGAGTTGGAGTTGGAGTTGGAGTTGGAGTTGGGAGTTGGGAGTTGGAGTTGGAGTTGGAGTTGAAGTTGGAGTTGGAGTTGGAGTTGGAGTTGGAGTTGGAGTTGGAGTTGGAGTTGGAGTTGGAATTGGAGTTGGAGTTGCAGTTGCAGTTGCAGTTGCAGTTGCAGTTGGAGTTGGAGTTGGAGTTGGAGTAGGAGTTGGAGTTGGAGTTGGAGTTGGAAATGGATTTGGAAATGGAGTTGGAGTAGGAGTTGGAGTTGGAGTTGGAGTTGGAAATGGATTTGGAAATGGAGTTGGAATTGGAGTTGGAGTTGGAGTTGGAGATGGAGTTTGGAGTTTGGAGTTGGAGTTGGAGTTGGAAATGTAGTTGGAGTTAGAATTGGAGTTGGAGTTGGAGTTGGAGTTGGAGTTGGAGTTGGAGTTGGAGTTGGAGTTGGGAGTTGGAGTTGGAGTTGGAGTTGGAAATGGAGTTGGAGTTGGAGTTGGAGTAGGAGTTGGAGTTGGAGTTGGATTTGGAAATGGAGTTGGAGTTGGAGTTGGTGCTGGATTTGGAAATAGAGTTGAAGTTGGAGTTGGTGCTGGATTTGGAAATAGAGTTGAAGTTGGAGTTGGAGTTGGGAGTTGGAGTTGGAATTGGATTTGGAAATGGAGTTGGAATTGGAGTTGGAGTTGGAGTTGGAGTTGGAGTTGGGAGTTGGGAGTTGGGAGTTGGGAGTTGGGAGTTGGGAGTTGGGAGTTGGGAGTTGGGAGTTGGGAGTTGGGAGTTAGGAGTTGGGAGTTGGGAGTTGGGAGTTGGGAGTTGGGAGTTGGGAGTTGGGAGTTGGGAGTTGGGAGTTGGAGTTGGATTTGGAGTTGGAGTTGGAGTTGGAGCTGGATTTGGAAATGGAGTTGGAGTTGGAGTTGGAGTTGCAGTTGGAGTTGGAGTTCGAGTTGGAAATGGAGTTGGAGTTGGATTTGGAAATGGAGTTGAAGCTGGAATTTGAGTTGGTCTTGGAGTTGGAGTTGGAGTTGGAGTTGGAGTTGGAGTTGGATTTGGAGTTGGAGTTATCGAGCCACATACATACCGCACGCATGGTGTTTACACATATTTCGGGACTGTTGTTTACAGTCAGTCGGGCCTTTTTTTTGTAGTAATCACGACTTAGGTAAAGTTTTATTGCTGATGTTCTTATAAGCTACCCGTACCCATACTTGCGATTGGAAATTGAATATCGAAAAACGAACGCACGTATAAAAACGATTGCGTTCCCCATTCAAAAGAAATGGATAAGAGGCATAGGTATATCGTACTCTTATTTCAAAGACGAATAGAACCACTCCCCTGCCATCAAATCTATGTACAAATAGTACTTACAGTGGGTGGAAAAGTAGTATGAATTGGGAAATATAAAGTTTCCATCCAATCGAAGCCGTATAGAAAGTCCTAATTACCATCCACTTGCAGATCCAAAACTCAGCCATGATGTTCAAATCTCTCTACCTTGGTATATATACTTTCGCGGTTCTGTGATCCTAATTAATTATATTATTGAACTTTCAATCCATATATCTGCATGCAAGCAGCTATGCTAAACTGAAAAAAAAAAATTAAATTGAACTCGCATGCTGGTGGTAATTCCAACTACATTGTCATGGCATTACCAGTGAATCTCGATAGACCCGTCGAATCGTCGCAATCAATGGAATTTGAATAAAAAAAACAATAAAACCTACCCGATTGTGAGTGTTTTTGTTTACATTTAATTACCCATTGTTCAAGTCTTAACAACTACAACAATTCAACGATAATAATAATGAAAATATTTAACTGATCCTTCGCACCAGCAGAGAGCTTTAACTCTCCGCCAACATCGGACTGCCGTTGGGCCACTTCACTACTACCTGAAACTGTGGAGCATTTTCACCCGTTTTAAAGGACCCTGTACTCGGTGCACATCCCACCTCTTGAAATCACACCCTCGATGAATATTTTATAGAAATACCATCCCCTACAAGTGCACTAAATTATCATCGGATTATCCTTCCACCTTCTACACAGTTACCCGGAACCATAGACAACACGATTTCATTTGCAATTATAATACAGAAATGTGAATAATCGCAGTTCCATAGAAAACCGTTTATAGCACAATCAAATCTAAGTCCAAATCCTTTCCACTTGAGCAAGGAAATTTAATTTCAATTGTTTCGTGTTTGTGTCTTTCGTTCTTTTTTGTATTCATAAATCACACTTCCCCTGTTTTTTTTTTCTGTTTTTGTGTTCTGTTTTTATATTATATTTTTTCGTTCTCTTTTTTGCAGGGCCATCGAGAATCCCCAGCCCATTGGTACAAGAGTCGCAGCGTGGTGCTTGCCAGCATGAAGGCTCGCCAAATGATTACATGGATCCTTGGCAAGGAAGATTCTAAATTTAAGAATTGTGAAAATCTTCAAGTACTTTGAACCCCGACCAAGCGTAAATAAGTATTTTACATTTCTTTTTTTTAATTGCAAAAATAATAGAAATAAAAGAAAATATTGAAAATAAATTAAAAACAAAAATAACCGCCGGTTTCTGGAATTTATTTTTCTATCATCATTTTCCGATGGAAATTTATAGAAAAAATAAAATAAAATTACACATTTCACAATGAGAACCAATCAAAACAAAAGAATAGAATTTGTATCCCAGCTTTTAAAATAAAAATAAATAAACAGAAAACAATAATAAATGTTTATAGTACTATTAGTAGACTTAACATAAACAAAATAATATACCACTGTAGTATGTTGTTTAGTTTTTATATAAATAAATATATGTACGTATCCTTTGTTCTGTTTGATGTTCCTTTATTTCATTGAATATTCAATAAAGAGTCTATAGTAAAAATCAATTGATATATATATATTTAAAGAATGAATTCTAATCTTAGTAATGAATTTTGTGGAAAGTAATGCAAATTATTTAAAGTGAATTTTATAAATAAAAAACTAAATTCGAAGGAACTATAAACTATTGCGATGGTTTTCTTTTTATAACCTTAGTTAGTTAAGTTTTTAAGCAAAGAGATTTTTGTGTCTTCCGAAAAGTATAAACTTTCAAAAAAAAAAAAAATAATAATAATAATAACAGCATAAGATTGTAGACAAAATGTATAAGAATGAAAGGAAATTATTAATGAATTTGGATAAATCAAATAAATGTTTGTATAATATTTAAAAAAAGAAAAGAAAAGGAAGTTGTTTTCACTCAGGAGGTTGCGGAGGAGGTAAGCTATAAAATTGGCATCACTTCTGTTTAAGGTTTGGTTAAAAAAAGGTATTTATATAGTAAAAAAAACTAAAGAAATACTCACAAAATAAGAAGTTGATGTAATGGGTTCATATGGGAATGAGAGTTAAATACTGTGTAGAAATATCGAAGGCTATACGTCGAATGCTGGCTTTCAAAAACTATTCGCTGTGCTGCATTTAATGCTTTATATGGGTAGGTATAGCTTGGTAAATGAATACTTTTGTGACAGTTGCCACAACATGACGTAGACCATCAGTTGGTTTCTTTATGGAAACCACCCGAGAGATACCTGTGGGAGACAAATTGAAGCTGTTTTTTAAAGCACAAAAGTCCACTTTTCCAGATTGTACATGAATCCCAGAACACTCATCAGAAACCGCCATTATTCTCCTGCATGTCAAACAGAGTTTTGCAACGTGTTTTGCGATTTCCCTATCCCATTCATCAGCATGCGAAAAACTTCACTGAAAACACTCCCGATACATTACACAACGGATGAGAACTCTCAAAAACAAACTTCAAAGTCACAACAGCTCTCAATTACAATGCATCTGTAGCTAAAACTTTTGACGTCTTCCCATCGCTGATGCACATTTCACAGATCGGAGTTCTATGATTGGAGCTGTTATTACTTTTGTCACAACACCTTACACATGTCCTTCCTGCCAGCCCTCATTTCAACTTGTTCTTCACGTCTCCTGCTGAAGATGAAGAGCACAAAATTACCACCATACAGCTGCAAGCCACTCAGTTGGTGGAAATTTAATTTAAGTTGAGAATGTGGGCTAAACCAGATTAAACGGAAACGCGGCGACACGACACCAAATGGTGGTGGTGGTGGTGGTGTTTCCTCGACCGATTCCTGCTGACGACAACGGGTGTTTGTGAATCTAGGTCGATTAGTACATGTTTATGTAAACGTTTTGGGTTCTTGATTTATTGCACTGGACATAACTCCGTTTCTCTTGGGTATTATTTTTCGTATTCTTAGTGTTGAGGATATTACCCTATTCTAGTTGAAGGACGAGAAAACCAAATACAAAGAGATACCACCTCAACCGGATGTAATAAAGGAGCCATTTTCAATTCCAAGCGTTTAATTGAGACAATTTAAATTAGAGAATGTTGTTCACAGGATGCCGAATACCGAAATCCTGATCCTGACATTACAAGAAGGTTTTCTGTACTTTTTTTTTCTTTTCAATCACTTTGTGGATAGAATAGCACACAAAACGGAAATTAATTCCAGACATTAGCAATTCAGTAAGATAATTGCTTCCGAAAGGAGTATATTGCGTTTAGTATCACAAACTTCCTGTGTGGAGCTTTTTTGGGGCTCGAAGGTTGTGGATATGCATGGTAGTTTGTGTGAAATGTTTTCGGCAAGTAACTTACTTTAAATAACCATTTAAGAAGGGTTATGGTTTCAGAATTTTGTTAAATGCGGAACGTGTTAATTATTAAGCAAAAAGGACATAGATTTGGGGCATACAGTAGAGAAGTCTTCAACTAGTTCTTTCGTGGCACGTTTGCATATAGGTCACAAAATATCTTTACGCCGATATTTGAGTTTTTTTTTTGTTTTTTTTTTTGAAACACCGCTTAAACCATGTGATTCGCATTTCGTTCGCCGACGAGTTCATCTTAGAATCGCTGCTGATACATGTTTCTATTGAAAGGAATGACATCGGGGATTATGCCAGCAAAAAATATCCGCAGAGGTGCGCCAAAATACACGATGATTTGCATTTCGATTGCCAGCGAGTTCATCTAAGAATCTGTGGCGATACATGTTTCTATTCAAATCAATGACATCGGGGATAATGCCAGTAAGAAAAATTGATACACGATGATTTGCATTTCATTCGCCAGCTAGTTCATCTGAGAATCGCATTCGACACATGTTTCTAGTGTTATGATTGATATCGCGTAGAATGCAAGTAATCGACACAATTATTTGCATTTCGTTCGCCAGCGAGTTCATCTAAGAATCGCTGGCGGTATATAATTCTATTGAAATGATTGTCATCGGGGATAATATCAGTAAGAAATATCCGCCAAGATGCGCTAAAATACGTGATAATTCGTATTTCGTTCGCCAACGAGTTCGTCTAAGAATCGCTGGCGATGCATGCTTCTATTGAAATGAATGTCATCGGCTATAATTCGCATTTAGTTCGCCAGAGATTTCATATAAGAATCGCAGGAGAAAAAATACAATCTTTCAGATGAACCTTAAATAAAGCGTGATATTTGAATATAAGGAGGTAGGTTTTGAAGGTGGACTACTAGTCGTATAACATGGTACCTTATCTGCAAAGTTGGTCACTACCCAAATCCCTACTAAACTTAGCATGCCATAGGGGGAAATATGGCACATACATTTCCCAACCCAATAACTTTAACACCACCAGCTAATTTAGTAAATTATACACCCACTGCCAAACAGCAATTAAATTCCCCCAAAGTCGGCGGCATTCCAAAAAACATTATTTAAAGCATCTGCTTCGTGTCCGGTGATTCTCTAAAGATGCCATTAGTTCGTATTTAATTAATACCCACACCTAATGGCCAAGTGTAATTAACAAACCAATCAACGGCATTCCTGCTGCTGATAGTAATCCCTGAAAACAAATGAGACCACCAAACCAGCAGCTATACACGCTCTAGGTAATTAAAACAATACCGATCATCCAAAAAAAACACTCTGAAGTTTTATGTGTCTTCCTACTCCTGGAAATCCATATTGTTACACAGTCTTATGAAATGCTCGCGACTTTTTTTTTCTTTTTTTTAGACTTCTCTATGCATCTGCACACACTATAAAAATTCATTAAAATGCCAAGCGCAGTGCCTTTCTTCCATCTACAATGTAGAACACGAATTCAGATCTTCGTGTTGCAGGCTCCTGGATCACGTTTCATTGTCAGACACCAGAACAGAAAGCAGATTCGTGCAACGAACTTTCGGTATTACTATCGTTCACTGTGGTACTATTTTAAATTCTAAAGGAAAGAGGTTTACTGGTAAAAAAAAATATACAAGGATGAGGCTGAGGACGTGAAACAAGTGATACCATGAGGAATAATAAGTATTATTACATGGCAGGCACTTTTGGATAGGTATGGCAAAACGATACCAGATGGAAGTTTGTACTGTAGTCGAATACTCGAATTTCTTACTGATTTTGATTGAGAAAAGGGACTTTTTTTGGAATACGAATTGGAGTCACGTTATTTTGCTTTCTGTTCTGTGTGCAATTTATTCAATGCATGAAACTCTGAACATTGATAATTGTACTATACTTGTTTCTTATGACGTGAAGCTGCCAATTGTGAGATGAGAACTATAAATTATTCAATTTTTGTGAGGCAAAGTCTGAAGGAAATATAGTAATAAAAATGGTATCGGTCACGGTTGCCAAATTGGGGGCTTTGTCGTATTTTGGGCTATAGTTTTACTTAAAAAACGATAGAAATTTCTTCCATGAGCGCCCAACACAATTTTGGGCTACATAATATCGTTTTACAAATTGTGTGTTAATTTTGTTTGTTTTATTCTTTCACAAAACTAAAAAAAGAAATATTTTCAAACAAACCCGCACTTTTAAAACTTGGCAGCACTCTTGCAGTCAAGTGACATCGCATAGTCGTTCAAGTTGCACGCACACCAAATCATTTTGCAGTTTTTTTTTTGGTTTGACACAAGCCACAAAAGCCAATAGCAGAAAAAAAAGTCAAATAAAATCCAAGGCGTAGGAGTCAAAAAAAAAAAAAACGCGGTAAGAATAAGTTTGAAAAATACCAAAATTTTCAACGATTTTTGAGCTTCTTTCTGAGCAACGATATTGGGCTACATTTTTTTCTCGTATCGGTATGGCTAAATCGATAAAACAATTTTTTAACGTCAATTGTTCTGTATGTTGTAAAGTTTGTGTTCAATTTTAATACACCTAAAATGTCACTACTTGTCAAAGTCAAGTGCTTGAGCTGTCTGAGCAGAACACCAACTTTTTGTGACAGTTAAGATTCTGCTTTTAGAGCAACTAAAATAAAATCGATAACCTGCTGCGAATAATTTTTTTTTGACCGATGACAGTTCAATACGCTTAACTTATATTCACCTGTCGCATGAAGTTGATATTCTATGGGAAAACCCTATTTGCTTTTATACCTACGTCAAACCCCCTTTTCTGTTGTAACAAAATTTCAGATTAAATAAAAATTGGAATATTTCAGTGAATACGTGTACCCCTTTAGTTATCTTTCTCATTAATAAATATATAGACATATCTCTGGATATATACAAGCTATTTACACCCATCTACAAAAATCACTGTCACTTTGAGAAGTTCCGCAGCTTTTGACCTCTACGCGATGGAATAAGAAACATTAAAAAATTTACTTATATTAAGTTTACTGACATCTGTCAAAAACTTGCTGTCACTTTGAGAATTTTCGCAGCTTTGGACATTTATGCGAAAACATTGGGCACATTCAAAAATCCAGTTAACTTAAGTCACTAGATTGGTCTGGACTTTAATATGTAAATTGAACGCAAAAACTAGATTCGTTGGTAACATTACTTTCCTACCTAAGCCACATTATGAAACTCAGTCACGAATTTGTTGACTAGTTTCGTCATAAACGTCAACTGCACCTGTTCATGTGACCGATCCAAGCCAATCAAAACTGAGACAAATCAAGTCAGCCAGCTGTTAGACTTACTAAACTGGATACTTGAATGTCCCCATTTATCTACGTAGGCCACTTTTCATTGATCACTTACATGGAATATGTGTGACGGAGGAACGCCCTATGGAGTTCTACTGCCAGCGCAACAAAACTGACGCTTGGATTTGTTTATATCTTTGTACTAAAATAAACCAATTACCCTTGAGATGAGGATACATTTCATATGAATTCCATTGACTACAACTTTCTCTACCTGTTTTTAAATTTTATGGATCTGCCTACTTTTAATCGATTCTATTGGGAACGTTCGAATTTTATTTTAGTAAACCTGACTTAAATCTGAAAGCATTTTCTTTCTACCACTGGGTCTCCCTCTATCTCTCTCTCTTTCTTTCTCTCACTGTCTCATTTTAAGAATTATCTAATATAGGAAACTTTTTTTTTGTAATTTTTGTAACGCTTTACAATTTAACGTACAATTTTAACATTCCTATCCCTTCAATTATTTCGTGTGTTTCGTTTAAGTATTTTCTATAAAAAAATTTTCTGATTAATGGATTTGCCGTGTTTAGAACTGATTTTATTGCATGTACGTAATAAGTTTCATTTACCAAGAAATAAGAAAATCGAACTACTATTTCTATAAAAATGTAGCGAATTCGTGAGAGAGAATCCACCTCAGGCTACCTGACATCCGGTGTAAACGGAAAATGTAGGCTGGTTTTTTTGAAGTATGCATTTGTCCCCTTTGATTAACATGGGACAAAAACGTGAATTCAAACCGGGCTACATTCAAGGTCAAATTCCAAATTGTAGGCAATCCCTATTTTTTGGCAGCTGTCACTCTATTTGATAATAGTTTAGTTGGTTACTATTGCTAGCATTATACATTTTTCAATCGTCGTTGATGTAGTGTCGGATAAATGTAGTCGCAAAAAATCCTCCCTGAATACCCACATTTAGAATTTCAAATACGTCAGCTAGATATTCGAACGTACCCATTGACAGATCGTTGAGGTTTCTCTTATTTTTCCCAATATGCAGTTTACATTAGATTGAGAAATTTTCCTATGGGATATTTAATCGTGTATGCTGGGGCCCTAGAAATATTAAATGTCAAATCAATCAAATTCTTTATGGAGTTTAACATGCCGCTAGATATAGGTCAATGTAACTCGCCCATTGATTTTAATACATTGTTTTTGGAACGAATTTTTAGTTATTGAGGGCGTTCAAGTATCTAGTTTAGTAAGTCTGACAGCTGTCTGACTAGATCTATCTCGGTTGTGATTGGTTTAAATCGGTCACGTGGGCACCTGTGACATTTGACGTTTATGGAGGGGTAGCCGACGAATCTAGTCAAGAAATTCGTGACTGAGTACTAAGTTGACAGTTCGGGTATGTGGCTGACGTAGAAAAAGTGACGTTCCCGACCAATCTAGTTTTTGCGTTCAGATTACATCTTATCCAGACCAATCTAGTCGACTTAAGATAACTAGATTCTTGAATGCGGCCATTGGCTATTGGATTCAATATATTTTATTTCTTGCTCTGTTTTGTATTTCGATTTAAAAAACAAGATATATAGATAAGATAAGATAAAAAACTGTGTTTCAAACGTTTTTACAAAGGCTTGGTTTTAAAAATATCACCACAGTAAAAAAAACGGCATCAGCCGGCCACCAAATGAACAGAAACAATGTTAGAGTGCACTGCGGGGATATTCCCAAAAGCGAGTGAATAAAGCTAGTCATCTGCCTTCAAAATCCTTAAACTATTAAGCAATTAGGTACCTTTTATGCATCCACTCTGCATTATGCATAAAGTAATGTCGTAAAGGTTCAGTTAAATCTAATTTAGCTTACCCCATTTTCACTACTAAAAACCCCATACCAAATAATGTCGACTAGGTACTTTATTTCCAGCCAAGAATTGTGTATTTGCTAAATTAGGCACAATTAATATATAATCACAGTCTTGTGTACCTAAAACAAAATATGGCAAGCTAAAGGCCCTATAATTAACCGAATCACTCTCCGTAGCTCCGCCTAATCTATATAACAACTTGCTCAATCATTTAACCAAGTTAAGTTTAGGCGAAAAGTTTTTGGCAACACGATTATCGGTTAATTACAACATAGTGATTCGTGTCTTCGAGTTGTTGGCGTAGACAGGATATTGTGATACATTCCAGTTGGGCAAATGTTTGTATTGGGATGTGCAAACTTCGGCCACAAGAGGGTTGTAAATATTATATCGAAAGGGAAACTCATAAACATAGAAAACTTTAATTCGCTTTAAGAAATTCAAACTCCCACTGGAAATGTGATAAGTCTCTGAATCTTTTCACTTGTTACCACTCGTTGCAGTACTACCTCAGTGTAGTATACTTCAATTCTATACTAATGCAGATATGGAGCTGCTTAACTTTTTATATTGCATCTTCCTTGCGCTCGAAAATCATCCAATAAAAGAAAATCCTTTAGAAACATGACGACTGCAATAAAAAACAAAGGCAAAGAGACTTATTCGAGCGATTTGTTCCAAGAGAATGTCCTTTTTCACAACTCAAGTGGACGTTGTCCTTTCTTTTTGATCTCTCTAGAATTCCATTTAAACCAATCACGTAAATTGTGTGATTACTGTAAACTATAATTTAAGTTTGACATTTTTAATCGGGTCAACGTGGGCTGAATTTAAATTTCCAAGTGTGTCCTTAAGACCATGGAACCAACTAAATGTGGTTATTTGGGCAGAAAAGGTGATGCCAGCCCCTATGTGTACACACTTCCATCGATAGGATCAATTTGTTGAAAGGGGACTTATTTTTGTATCGTTTTCCGGGGAAATGAATTCGTTTTATTTTTGCAGATATGTCTTTAAAAAAAAAAAATATTTAAAGGGATTTCGAAAGAACGAACTTTCTAAACATTTTACGACCAAGAGATTTTTCTAGTCAGATATTATGATGAAGAGGCGAGCTGACATGAAAGGGTCGCTAGGGTATTAACATCTTAACCCCATGAAGCGCGATGGTTGCCGGAACGGAACTGTTCCTGGGCACGTGAACGTTAGTTTGTACAGGGATATGGGACACACAATAAGGGAATGTGTGAGTATGCAAAATCTCTGGTATTGGTATTGATATCGATATTTTTGGATACATTTTAAGAACCACGAAAAGCACTTGGGCTCTGTCTTGCTAGATGACTTATATAGGCAGTAGTTTTTACCTACGAGAAGTTATAGCAGCAGCTATAGGATTGCACATCTGAAAGCAGAACAAATTGACATCGTGACGTTGACTTCGTGGCGTGTAGACCAAAGTGGCGCATATCTCAAGCAATCAGACGCCAAGAAAATACAGTGAAAGGGTATGACGTAACTAGATACATAAACCATCGCCTGGTACTTTTCTCACGGTTTCTCAAAAAATCCCAGTCAACCAAATTGAAATACAAGAGGCCCGGCATGATTGCAGCCATCAAACAAAATCAAGAGTACTGGCTCTGACGTGGATACAAATCCGCCGCACAATAAAAGAAAGGCAAACTTCAGTTCCAAGGAAGAGGAAGACAACATCATTTTGTGTGTGATTTTAATGATCTTAAGTCTCTGTAGCTAGATCATATCCAAACATCCACATTTAGGATCGAATACAGGAAAATCTCCGACTCAACTCCTGATCGACTAAACTATAGAAAACCGTGGACAAATGTTGCAGAAGTTTAGCGCTGTCCTCAAGCCTTTTTACGTCACATTCTTATTGACCAACTCCACTGTACAAATGGCAAACAAAAACCGTTGAGAATCAAGTTAAGTCAAATTAAAAGTGTTATACAGAAATAAATAAGTAGTCCTAGGGCCAGCTTCTCGCTCTATATGAGTTTTTACTTTTGAACGAATTGAAAAGTTGGTCCGAGCTCTACCAGGCTCAATTTATTTAAATAAAATGCTTTCCTAAAAATAGTGCGTATACGCCACAGTCAACTAAAAGGAAAAATACTCTCCTCACTCCACAACATCCTCATGTGGATTGGAAACCCAAATTTATCCAGTAGTGTTCTTCTCTACATCTTATTTAGCAAACCCAACACCGTTTGAGAACCACTGCGCATATCCCCCCTCGTTAGGATCCTAAAACGTTTCTTCCTTGTGAATTTTCCCATTTAAATTTACTGCTTCCGATTGTCTATTTATCACTAATCGAAAGAAAATTAATCAAACTAAGACGTTATCGGATGCTTCGTTTAATGATAATAATAATGATGATGATGATGGGATTGGGGTTCCTTTATTTTATTCTCCTTCGTCCTACTCTCTTTTGTTAATGGATCTCCATTGTCTTTATTGTTTTACCCAGACGTTACAATTTTTTTATTTGTCGAGCTTCTTCCCAAATACTATGCATCCAGGCCGAGTGAATAATTTAATCCAGATACACAGCCCCCGGGTAGACACAAATTCAATTTATGCGATTCACCCTTGAGAGGGAGTTTTCCCATTTGGGCGAAGCGAGACAAAGTACAGAGGAAACAGGCATTATTGTTCCCCGGTCAATGTGGACGTGGGTTTAGGCCGAAAACCCAAAATCAGAACTTCATCCCTTGCTTTGTTGTGCGAACGCGGTGCAAGGCTTATGAATTCAGCTCGCTATACAAATACAACCGCTAAACACCTGCCAGCGATTGCGGTTTTTTTTTAAGTATTCAATTTACAAAATTGTCAAATGCTACAGGTTACAATTTACAAAGTGTGGAACCCAATGCGGAAAGCATAAAAAGATGGGGAGGTTTCAATTCAAATTTATTTGCAAAATTAAATGAAATTAAATGGTAGTGAGGGTAGGTGGGTGCATCGGGAGCGGGAGATGATATAAATGAATTACACTGATTTGGCGAAAACCCGAAATGGCAATTATTCAACAATTGGAGGGGGTGTAGGTTTCAATTAACTTTTGATAAATAAATGGAATCGGCTGCAACAGAATTAAGTGAGCACTCGATGCTGCAGTTGGCCAACATAAATTTTGAAATTAATTACCCGTAATTGGTAAGGGAGGCGAATTGTTGGGATATCACGTTTAGGAATTAGAGTTTAATTTTTTGTCAATAAAGGAGTTAATTAGGGGTATTATAATATGGTTTTGAGGTTATGATTTGATTGTTCGTGTTGCGATGGCTACCACTTTGAATCGGCAAATTCGGTGGGTGGCTTATTGATTTCAAATTCCTAAAATGTTAAAGTTGAATGGTAATGCTCTTTATATCAAAGACTAAGTGGAATCAAGCTGGAATTTTCCATTCAGGAATTCCGGTAACCCGCGCTTTGATTGACAGTCCACACACAAATATTTACGCGCAATAAAAAATAGTTGGAGCAATTTCTCAGAACCAACCGTTTGTTTTAGTTTTTGCATTTGGTACGAATGCATTTTGGGACGCACATTCACCCCTATCGAGGTATCTGATCGGAACTCAGATTACGTTCGAAATATCCGTTCCGGAACAAAGCAAATGACGCATATAAACGCGTTCATTTCAATTTAAAACATTCCGCAGCAGGTAGTTACGAGAGCTTCGGAAAAAATGTGCCGTGTAACTGTCAAAAGTAAATGGTATAACGTGGTTCAACGCTGTGCGACAAGGTGCGCTATATGTCATCGGAGAATTTTTCTGAAAGTTGTATCGGAACGGATACCTCGCATTGAATTTCTCCCATTTCGTACAGATCGGAGAAAATTCCGTTCCGAACGAATAAATCGATTTTGTTTGTTACATATTATATTACTAGCTGACCCGGCAAACTTCGTTTCGCCCAAATTTGTTAATAAATTCCGAGCATGCACCAAGCACTTGCTAATTTATGTAATTCGACCAATTAAAATTCTTTATTCAAAAGTTATATTAAATGCAATAGAAATAAATGATGAATAGCAAGGTTGATTTTTTTCAATCAAACCGCAATGATTTTGACGTGTCGTCCAACCTTCCACTTTTTCACTAAATTGAAATTGAAGTCGCACGAATGGAAAATCGTTCTTAATAAGCGAAATCTGCGGAATAAGAATGTTTGCCTTTGAATTTTCCCCTTAAAATCATCACTTGTATGGCTTTGCCCGTACCTTTCGTATTAAATCTTGCTCAAATTTCGCAAATTGCTTTATTTGGACAGCGTCCATTAATAATTTTCATTATACAACTTTAGAAATAGCGTTTGATTTTATTTTTGAATGGGACGTGCCACAATCCGTTTTCTTATCCCGCTTGTGTTTTTCAAAGTACCACCTATAGGTCAAAAACTATCCAAATTTTAAAACTGGAAGCAACCATATCCATCTACAAAATTTCAATCAACTTGGTAGCGCTGTTTCGGCGATCGGCAACAGCGCCACCTATCAGGTCCAAAAGTATCCTATCCTTCAAGCGGGAACGAAGAATATAAATCTATAAAATTTCATTGAAATCGGGTGAGTGGTTTCGGAGATCGATTACAACGCCATATAGCGGGTCAAAAATCCTATCTTTTAAGTTTGCTTTAACCTGAAATACAACAATACGAACAAAACAAAAGAAGAATCATAAAAATTTACCCAGTGGTTATCGAGTTATATCATCATCATCATCGAGTTTCATCCCGAAAGAATTATAGGTATGAATTAAGAAGATTATTATTAAAGAAAGTTTAATTGACCTGAATAACGACATACGCCTACAACGCCACATGTTGAGGATTTTCCGACCATGTGCACTAAGAAATTCAGTTTTTGTTAAAAATAATAAATTAAATATTTTATATGTATTTTATCAATATAATAATTCCGATCGAAGCATCTGTTTTAAACGATATTTATTTTGTTTACATCCTCGTTGACGATATTTGCAGCACGCATTCTGTCAATGTTATGCCAACGCCATAAGGTTACATCAAAAAAGTTTGAATTGTAAAAGCGCAATGGTTACATTAGATATAATTTAATATGGTGGTTAAGTATTCTTAAATTTTCTAATTTTCCGCGAAATTTTTTTAATTTTTTCTTTCATAAGATTTTTCTCCTGACAATAACAAACACAAAAAAAAAATTTAGCGAAATCGGTCCAGCCGTTCACGCGTCATGCCGCGACCAAGGGAAATAGGGATTCATTTTTATATATATGGATTCAACATTGGCACATTTGTTCGAACAGCTTGACTCAATGCGATTCGTTCGAAGACCATTTCTCGCTCAAATTCTCGATCAAATGCGTCAAATCAAAGCTTTGTTGCGCATTTTATCTGACATCTCCAGTTCATTATCCGATGTCACAGTGCGAATTCGATGCAAAATATCGTCGGCCATAATATCATCTTTGTAACTATAATAAAAGTCTTACTTCTTTTCAAAAAGTTACTTAATGTAACATAGTAAACATAATTTATTAGAACAAAGTATACCTATATTTATATTTAAAAAAAAAAAAAACTTCAAAATTGTTGACAACAACAATTTGCTTGGAAAATAATTAAAATAATTGACAACAACAATTGCTTTTAAAATTCAAAATATTTTTTTTTTTTATTTGAAGTGTCACTTCTTGATTTCTATCCAGTTAATTTTTTTTCAAAGTGTATTTCCCCATACAAACTTTAATTTTCTAATTTTCCGCGCAATTTTCTTAATTTTTTCAATTTTTCTTTTTTCCTAAACCTTCGCGGAGCAATTACGAACAAATCCGCAGAAGGAAGTATCCAATTTGGTCCAGTCGTTTTCGAGTTTTAAGCATCCGAACAAACCAAGATCCATTTTTATATATATAGATTATACAGACAGATAAGTCAAACTTCGTTCACTTCTACCCAACTTTTGAGTAAGGGAACGAAGTTTGACTAATGCGTTATCGTAAAAGGACAGACCTTATATCGCGTGCGTTGACAGATTTTGTAGAAACAAAACGTTCATAATGCAGCCACACAAAATACAACTTCAAGCCTTAAATCGACCTTAGATCGTAAATATCATAAAGATCAACGCGACGCCTGCCTGAGTAGACCTACTTTCAACTTTCACGTTTGAGACCTTTAGAATTTCGAATTGTTCGATTTGAAGTCATAGATTGTGCCGTTCATAGTTGGAGCTATATGTGTTGTTGATATTTTTTGAATGCAAATTAATTAATTAAGGGAGTGGAAAGGACGAATACCAATTTTTTTCTGTAGAGAAAGTACTGATTTCTTTAGATTGTTTGGAGAAAAAATATTAATCAAGGGTCTTGTATCCGTATTAAGTTTGTTTTTTGTTTTGAGTCAAGCAGTTAGGTCACTTCAATAGGTTCCTTAGGTCGTTCAACGACCCAAAAACGTCAGTCGTAGTGGCAAATCCAAAATAGCGCATTGAATTGAGCATTAAAGTGAAGTAGACTCTTCGGGGAAAACTTAATACGACTTCACTCTACTTGATTATTTGCGATTCTTGGATATACACCACAAGTAGAAGTGATTTGACAGCAGCAGTTCAGGTTGGAAACTTTCTGTTGATCAAAGACCATTAGCGAGGGAAAAGTACGAGAACATTTAATCAAACATTATCAAGCATCAAACATAAATTCGGGACACTTCACATTCTAACCACAAACTAGAGTTCACCCAGTGGTAGAGTGTAAATTCAGAAACGTCAAACATTGGCGCAGTTATGCGGCATTATTGCTTATTTGCTATGCTGAATGCTGATGCGATGCACAGTTTCTGCTGATGCGTTGGTGATTGAATGTATGGTTTGAGTTTTAGATGGCATTGTTTGTGAAAAAAAAAAAATAATAATATAAAGATTTCAATAAAAATTTATAAATTTGTCTTTCAAAAGCACATCTATTGATAAAAATGTTTATTTACTTATTTTTCTTTCACTTCCGGCATTTTTCTTACTTTTTTGCCGGCGAATCAACAGCGCATCAGGTATTTCTGCGACGCTTTCTTGCGTTATGTTTGCGCATCAGTTTGATCAAATTTGCACTAATGAACACTTGACGTTAAAAGTGATGCCAATAGTTTGCATTAATGAACATTTTGCAAAGCATCATGAGCATCATCTGTATTATGACTTTTTTATATTAAGAGCAAACATTCCCATTAATTATGAAACATTCGGTTCTATCACAGAATCCGTCGTATTCGGAATTTTGCTACGAACCCCGAGAGAACTATCACAGAATCCGTCCTTGTTGATGGTTTCGGACTGTGGCTTACAGATTGCTTGGATGATATTGGCTTAAGTGCTTGAACCGAAGGGTTCCACTGCCCGCTAGACGTCTAGCACAAAATGTCCTAGATGAAGGAACGCTCGCGCTAGAACACTCGCCACAGTCCCGACTCCAATTAAGGAAGTGATACAAATATTATAAAAATAATATCTGAATAATTGCTATTGTATTTACATTATTACCAATTTTATCACAATTACGCTTGCTCGGCTTGGTATTCACCCCTATCGAGGTATCCGTTCGGAGAAAATTCCAATACGAAAGTGAAATCCGATCGGAACTCAAATTGCGTTCAAAGTATCTGTTTCGGAATGAAATAAATGAAGCCTACAAAAGCGTTCATTTCACATCAAAATATTCCGCAGCGATTCGTTGTCGGAGAGCTTCGGAATAAATTTGCCCTGTGGCTGTCAAAAATAAGTGGTATAACGCGGTTCCACGCAATGCGACAAGGTGCGCTATATGCCATCGGAGAATTTTTCCGAAAGTTGTATCGGAACGGATACCTCGAATGGAATTTCTCCGTTTCGTACAGGTCGGAGAAAATTCCGTTCCGAACGGATACCTCGATAGGGGTGATTTGTTTTTATTTTGTAAACGTTTGAACGATTTTCCTTGACAGGTCGTGTTTTTTTTTCCAAGCAGCGGGTAGTTTTGCGCTAGATTGAGAAATTTCCCTAGTAGTTTTGATTTATTTTTTGGTTTACAGTTCAAATGCCATTTGTATCTCGACTGTTTTTTTTTTGTCTAGAACATAGGTTCTGTAATTCACTTTTTCGATTTTCCTAATTGTTTTTAGCATATTCGTTTGGTTCTCAATTTGAGTTTTGAGGTAGGCAATTCGCTCGTCTTCAATAGTTTTCACCAGTATCCTCCTGTTAGGTGCTTTTAAAGATTGTGCGGATGTAGATGCTATCGCAGGATCTTTACGATCACCTTCCGATTGCACATTCTCTTCGTCGCTTGCATTCTCGTCTTCGAAGAGCTGGCTTGTCGCTGACTGGTTAAAGCCGAAGGTCGAACCAATTGCGTTTACCGCACTTTGCAGCTCCACCAACCCCACGACCACCCCCGCTTGTTTCAATACTTTGCTTGTTCTTGGAAAGTTTTCTTATCAAGTTGGCTTTCTAATGTACCCAAACTTGCAAAAAGATTTTGTATGTAGAAAAAGTCTTATTTCGCATTATTAATTAACCCTTTGCCATTCTTTTCCTCTACTTGAAAGTGGCCAGATACTATTGAGCTCCAAAGCTATTTTTTGCCATTCTTCAATATTTATTTTTGAAGCAAACTGTTTTTTACCCCTGACCAGATCAGGTTGTTCTTGCAAAATTCCTATTAGCCGATCAAATTGCGCTGGTTTTGTGACTTTTAAACTTTAAGAACACACATTCCATTATCCATTTTTTAAAAAAAGCTGATCCTTTTCGTTCAACAAATCCAACACAACTGATAAAAAGCAGTTGTCTGATTTTGACATTCAGGACAACTTCAACACAACTCAGTTGTCTTCTATAATAAATACAAACAACTGAAAAGACAACCATTTTATTAGTTTTCTACTCATAGGATGATGGTTGTCCATTGACAGACAACTAGTTGTAATCGATAATCCCAATTGGAGAAAGACAACCTCTGTTTGGTTGTAGTTGTCTTCCATAATAGGGGCAGTAACTTCGATCTGTGAACTCTTTTAATGCGCACAGGTAGGTCTTAAGAAAAACATGCATATCGTTGTGGAAGACGATGTAACATAACACCAAACGTGGCTACACATCCCATATGCTATAAAATTGTACACGCAACAGCGCCACTGTAAAAAACCCAAGTTACTCTCACTGTTCCGTTGGGTCAGCAAAAAAATAAAAATAAAATCAAATCCCTTCAAGTGTATTATTGCAAATTGTTCTCATTTATTTAAATATCTCTTCTTTTTTTTTCGTTTTTGTGTTTTGTTCTCTTTTGATCTATCTTCAAAGTTGCATAACAAAATTGTTTTAGTTTTCTTTTGCTTTTTCTTGTTTCTGCTTCATTTTGTTTGTTTTGAGTTTCTTAATATGTTTCATTTTCAATTGCCGTACCATTTCGGAACTATAAAAATACATATATGTACTGACTGCAAATACGGTTTTGTTTTTCCGTGATTAATAATTTAATAACAATTTTTTTTTTCTTTGCGCTTTTAGTTTTTTAGTTTTTGTTTTTTTTTTTGTTCCATAAAAATATTTAACAACTGGAAACGGGAGGAAGAAAATTATTTAAAAAATAAAATATAAAAAACAAACATTATTTGAGTTCTGTTATAATAATTAATGGAAAATAAAAAGAATAATTAAAAATAAATTCACAAACTAGTAATGAAGGTAAAAAAAAAAAAAAAATATTTATATAAATTTATATATATATTTGTTGACCTAGACGATGCGACGAACAACGACGGAGAGGGTGTGATATTACATGAAATCATCGTAGTCGAAGTCCTCTTCGTAGTTGGTATTTCCCGTCTGAAATGAAAGTAAATTTTAAGAGCGCGTTAGTTCCGTGAATTGAAAGCTACCTGCTGTAAAATCAATTTTGTATGGGTGATTCAGGGGTTGATGTGTTGGACTACAGTCCACAAAAAGCTTGTTCAATCGAGGTATAAAATGGTGGGTCCCTTCCGTTGGTTCAAAAAGTGAAAACACACAAACAATTGGTTGATAAGGTTCGTCTATTGATACACGTTTTGCGTGCACCATTTATTTTACTTTCTTTTTTTACTATGTAACCAAGGCTACAATATTGGCCTTCCGAAAATGCAGAGAAGTACGTTCAAGAGCCAGAAAGGACGATAAAAAGAAGCAGAGAGCCAGCAATGGGGACTCCAGATCTGTCTAATTTACTAGATGAAAGTAAATTACGAATCGCGATGGGAACATTAACATTCGAAATCTCGTTTTGTTTGAAATGATAAATGTAAATTTTCATGGCTATCGTTAACAAAATTCCGCCCGAATTATTTCTCATATTTCGAAAATAGGCATCGGCAATGAATTTCGAAAAATGGACGAAATTTCCCCCGGAATAAAATGGAATCGTGAACAAAAATTCCCCACGGAATTTGATGGGAATGAGACTACCCCCGGAATATTGGCCGGGTTCCACTGCCCGCTAGACGTCTAGCAGAAAATATCCCAGATGAAGGAACGCTCGCGCTAGAACAATAGCGGCAGCGGCAAAGTCCCCACTACAATTAAAGAAATAATACAAATATTATAAAAATAATATCTGAATTGCTATTTTATTTACACTACTACCAATTTGATCACAATTACATTTGCTCGGCTTCGTATTTACTTTTATTCTGTACACGTTTGAACGATTTCCTTTGACAGGTCGTTGTTTTTTTTTTTTTTTTCAATGCAGCGGGTAGTTTTGCGCTAGATTGAGAAATTTCCCTGAAAGGGATATTTCACAAAAAGTGCTAGACGTCTAGCACTTTTGGTGAAATGTCTATTTTTTTTATATGGAGTTTGGCATGCCGCTAGTCATCTAGCGGGCAGTGGAACGCGGCCATTTCCTTGGTTAATTTGTAGGTTGAAATTCAAGGCAAAAGCAGTTGCTTTGGTAGTTTGAAGTCTTTTGCGTTTCTTTTTTTAATTTGGTGGATTTGAACCGTAAAAATAGAAGTGGCATGGTGGAATTTGTTCCTCGGCGAGCAATTCAAATGCTGCACTGTGCATTTTGTAAGCTTTTTATGTTTTGTTTTCTATTTTACCGAATTGAACAATTTTTCGTCTTTGCAATTGCTCAAATTAAAGAAAAATGTTCCCAAATATGAGCTTAATTGACAATTGAATATATCACAAGTGACAACTGTCAATGCATTCGAACATATTTTCGAAAAATTCCGGTGGAGATTCGCAATAGGAGGAATATTTTCCAGGGAACAAAAAATGTTCGGGGGAATTTGTTTCCTTCGGAATTGCCGTTAGCCTTAAATCAACCAGGAACACAGTTATTGCGTCAAATTATGGCATGCTTACTAAACCACTTCTGGAAGTTTTTTAATAGGCGATGGAGTTTGTACATCACATTGGGATAACCGAGGTGCTACCATTACTGTAGTTGTTAAAAGAACATGACAGAAGTTAAAAGAAGCCGTTGGTTTAGGTAAGAGTATCATTCGACCGTGTTCCTGTCGCTACGCCTCCAATAACCACGACCAACATCATCAGCGACAGGCCCTGAAAGAGTGCGCAACAAAAATTAAAAGCTTCCAGGTGAAGTTGGCTGTTGAAAATCAATAGGCGGTCAAAAAGCATGACAGCAACAAAAGAATGTGAAATTTTAGTACTTCCACCCGATTTATCGATAACACCGCCTTGGATGTATGCAGTATGGGTGCGTTTTCAGATCCGTAAAATCGGCAACCAACAAAGTCTTCACCAGAAATCAACAATTCTGAGAAAGATCCACCAATTTTCACCAGCTGTCGGTCTTAAAGTAAAGAAGGATAGGCAACACCGTGCTAGGTGTTTTTTTTTAAATGAACGGCGACACTGCAGGACAATTATGCATTCATGTTCAGCAAGGAATCCATATCTACGCAGAAAGCTCTGTTGGTTGGTTCGTTTAAGTGGCCATATTTCCCGTATTCTGACGATGGAAAACACAAAAGGGCATTGAGCGCCGTTTTGAGACCACAACTACCGGAACCTGAAGATAATGGGGGAGAAGGAAGTTAAGGGAGCTCAAAACCAGCCTGTGGAGTTGAGATATTTGATGATCTTTTGTGAAACGGATACTTTCGATGGCCGAAAGGTCATAAAAAGGGTGAACTAATACACTGCCTCTAAATCTGGCTAGGGCCAGACATTCACAAAGAAGATGAAAAACTGTTTCACTCTTATTTGTGCCGGTTACGCCAGCTACGAAAGACGGTGTTATGGAGGATGCCAAGCTTGGCGACATCTACACGCGTTCTGGCTAAGAGGATGTTTGTTCTGGCATCATCGTAGTCTGGTCAGACCTTCCTTGAAATGACGCAGCTCGTCAGGTTCATCCATTTAAACTCGGCCCTTGAAGTGAAGTGCAGGAGGATTTCTCTCTTTACGTATGCCAGCGGAGGGAAGACTTCCTCCGCATGAGACACTCACAGAGCAGAGCCTCGTCTGCCAAGTTCTTCGCCTTTTTCATTCCCCTCAATGTTCCTATGGCCGGGAACCCAGACGAGAGTGATTTGAAGCCGATGACAAGCCCTAGTCAGTGTCTCCCTGTATTCCACAACAAGCTTGGACGTTGACTGAGTTGAACCGACAGACTTAGTTGAACCGACAGCCTTAATCGCGGCCTGACTGTCAACAAAGATGCCTATTTTTTTCTGGGTGCCGCTATGTTAAGGAGCAGTCTACACGCCTCCTTTCTTGCCAGTACTTCTGCTTGAAAGATGCTAGCTGCGTTGGGAAGGCGAAGACTTTCAGAGATGTCTAATTCTGTTGAGAAAATGCCCGCTCCCACAGCACAATTCATTTTGGAACCATCAGTGAAGACAGGTATGTCGAATTCGTTTACGACCGCATTCTCCTCCCATTCTGATCTAGAGGGGAACACGGAAGTTTTTATGGAAGTTGAGTTTGGGTACGTAGTCCGCAGATATATGACCTATGCCGTCAGGCAGGGAAAGTAGGATGCTGGTATGGTCAGCACTGTAGGGCACTAGCTTTAAAAGTGTCTCAGAGGACACTTTAATTTCTGAGGAGCATTTAGCTAGGTGTAAAATCGTGCATCTCAAGTACAATGCAGTTCGTTAGTACATTTTATATAAGTCAATCGCCGGAGTCGATAAAATTTCTAGTACTCACAATATCCTGATCCAGACGTAGTTTGACTTTTGATTTGCCCTTGCCAGCGGGCTTTTTCGTATTTTGTTTTTCCATTTTCTGTTTCTCCATGTGTAGGTTTTCCACTGTGATTTTGATCTTTTTCAATTCAGCGGCACTTACTGCAAAAAAAAAAACAGCAACCTCATCACTGCGTTCAGCGTCAACACGCAATACTTACAATTTGCACAAATGTTGCGAACTAGTTCCTCGACAAAGTTGGGAAATTCTTCCGCCCTTCTATACAGTGATACTTTCGTACTAATCGCGTCGGAGAAGTCTTTGAATTCCTCCTTTGTTTCGGGATTGAATGCATCTAGTCCGCCTACACTTGTTATACCGAAGGTTTCTAAAGCACTCTTAAGGTCGGCTTCTTTTTCGATTTGTTGCAATCGTAGTTTTTCAGCTAATTTCTCTTCGGGTGTTAGTTGGTTTATTCTTTCTTCTTCTAATAGTTCTTCTGCTTCTCGTCGCAATCGCTGCAAGGAGAATTTTTGTTAAACATGTTGGTGGATGAGTTTTATCTGTTTTCGATGCTTACCTCCTTTTCATTGAGTTTAGACTGTTGGGATTTGCTTAGAGTTTTCTTTGCTGGTTCCTGTGGTGGTGGAGATTTTTCTTCGTCTTTTTTCTCTTCGTCTTCCCAGCTGTCCTGTTAATGCAAACAAAAATAGTCGTGTGTAAATAAAATAAGGAAAGCAAAAAGGAATTTCAGTCGGAAAGGGCCTACGTGGCGTTCGATGGATGGTTCAATAAATAAAATCTAGAGCTGTTCTTGTACGATGACACCTCGTCAGAAATGAACGAACACTTTGTCCATATCACATAGACATTTGAGTGCATTTCTTGTATCAAAGCATACTGTTCCATCTTGTAATTGCAAGTGCTATTCTACGCTTCCGTTATCTGCCCGCCGTTTAGAAAAGTATAATAGTAACTCTTGGCAAATCGATTATGTGCTCGCTATTGTATAACCTAATCACGCCGACGATAGTTGCTGTAGTTTACTGAACATATTCAAGTGCAGCATGCCAAAGTTCCTCTCTTATCAATACAAAGGGAGTCTCCCCTTCAGGGGCTTCCCAACCATGGCCGTCCACACCTACTATTACTTAACCACATTACACCGAGCATAAGTAATTCCGCCCAACCAGTTGATCGGGATTAAATTCCATTTTTTCGACTGCACTTTCACTTTTTCAAAAAAAAAAAAAAAAAAAATAGATTGCCTCACTCACCACACTAACCCACTTCAAATAGATCAACCATAAAAAATCGAACCAAAACGACAAACGGGAAGGGGAAAAAAATGCAAAAATACAAAAATTGATTAACAAATTTACCACGTGGACGGAAATCAAATGAAAGGGGTTTTCTGCTCGCACTGCATCTTTGGCAATGTAAACACGAATGCACAACACTAGGTTATGCCAGCGCAGATAATTAACATTCTTGATAACCTACGAAATTGTTCACCTTCTGGTAAATAGAGCACCCAAATCTTGATTTACCTTGGGGAATTACAGCATATTTTATGAAAATCTGTTGGTCGACTCACCTTGACGTCTTCGTCATCGTCTTCGCCTTCCCATTTGTTTAAATTTGCGACTTTCGGTCGCACGACAATCTTTTCCTCTGCAGCAGTTTCTAAAATAAATAAAAAAGAAGGTGAATAGACGTTTCGATTAGTTAATGATTAATGCATAATATATATGACTCTGGATTGTGAGATCATTTTTGGGGTAAAGTTTTTTATAGGATCTTCGTACATAAATGTTGGTGCTCTCTAGACAGAAGACACGTTTTTGTAGAGAATTCTTTGTTTAAATTCTTACCCCAATCGTCATCCATGATTTGATATTAATTGAATTTGTTGATTGGTGAATATTTATTAAATAATTGTTAAACGAATATGTGAAGTTCTTGAAGAAAAAATTCACTTTCTTGCTGCAAACGTGTGGCTTTTTAATGCGATAAAATTTCAATGCGAGAATTTTTGACATATGATTTACTACATGGGAATTTTGTTCATATGGAACGATGTGAATTGGAAACACAGAAATGATTAGTCAGTGTTTATAGATCGTGGTTTTCGCCTATTAAGGGAACTTTTTTTTTTTTCGGCGAAACCAAGTAATTTTGAAGGATTTCTTTCAGAAATTATTAATTATTTTTCGTGATATTTCTTGAATACAAATTCACTTACCATGAGTATAAATACACTAAATGTCAATGAAAAGCTCATTAACTTTTTGAAAAATTTTCAAAAACAAAAAAAAAAAAAATGTAATAGAAAATTCATGTTCGTATAAAAGGAAATAGGGGGTAAACTACGTTTCGTGGGACAAATAAAAAGATAGTGCTTAAAACACTGCGTAACATTGTCCTCAGTTTTATGGTTGTAGTTGTAGCTTAACAGATCTATCACATAAAAAATATTTAAGTCGTTTTCCATTGGGACATAAAAAAAAAAAAAAAAAAAAAAACTCTTTTTTTGAGAGTCGCCAACTTTTCTCTCCAAACATCACCTAAAGTTGTAGCTAAATTCTGACATAAAACAAGCCGCGGATAATGTGGCATTCGTTTGGGCGCTCTCAGATCGCTTTTTTTGCTCTCAGATCAGTTCTTATGTTTGTTGGGTACAAAAAAGCAAACTTTTTCAGATTTCAGATCACTTTTGCGAATCTAGATTATTTTCTCAGATTTACTAACACGAGTGCGTTTGAGTTTGACAACTGGTGGAGTGCGTTTAGGTTTTCGTGAATTTGTTCTACAGCAAAGAAAGGCATTGCATCGGGAGATTTTATTTTAGTAAATTGGTTATGTATAAATATTTAAAAATGAATTGAGACGCAAATTTCGAATGTTTTAATCTAAAACATAAGCAGTGAATGGAAAACGTTTTCAAAAGTGTTGAAGGCTACACATACTCGAACCGCACGAATATTATCATGAAAAAGAGCAAGTGACGTTTTTATGTTCGATTAGCCACACGAAATCTGAAATCTGAGAGCGAATCTGAAGAAGCCCAAACGAATACCACATAAATCTGACAGCTGTCTGACTAGATGTATTTCAGTTTTTATTGGCCCAGAGGGTCACGTGATTAATTTTTGCAGTTGACGTTTATGGAGGGGAAGCCGACAATTCTAGTCAAGAAAATCCTGCCTGCATACTCAGTTGACATTTCGAAGAGTGAAATTTAAATAAACAGAGTGGCCGTGGTAGAATTCTGAAGAATCGAAAAAAGGGCCGTTGAGAAAAAACCTTATCATTTCTAAAGCTACTCAGCAAATTTTAAACAAAAAACAACCATTACTTCGCATAACAGTGTAATAGTGTTGTGATAGGCAACCGTGTTACATTTTAAATGTACTTATTTGAAAATAACAATTTTTGGAAAATTTATGAAGGGCCTTTTCCGAATAAAAAAGGAAGTACATTTTACATAATAATTGAAAATGTTCTTTTTTCCAATTTGTTAGATTTCGAAAATGGTTGATATCATAAAACTTGACATTTTAAGAATTTGAGGTACTACATGAGTCTTGTACCTACATATTTTTCAGTTCAAAAATCTTGAAAAAAAAAAAAATATATATCTTGTGAACTTGTGATCTGGTATCACTGCTCACGTCAACAAAAAATCTCCACCATATGAATTTTATTTTCCACAATCCAACTGCTGTCATTCGATGGTCGATTCGATGTGACATCTTTCTCTCAGCGCAATATTTCTTCTTTCTTGAATGAAAAGTTTTCTCGCTCTCAGCCCGTTCGACGTATACTGCAGCAATTCGCGAATACAAAATTGTTGTACAAAGTGGTGATTTGTGTGCCTCCAGTTCAAATTTGAAATTAGAGTGAAAAATCCCATTTAAATACTGTGAAAAATAGTTCAAAACTTTCCACGCAATAAAGTGAATTCTTAGAATCTAGTATTAACGCAAATCTCCAGCCGAAATATGATGGCCACAAAGAAAATCGAGGAAGGTCAGGAGTTAATGAGACAAGCAGAGAAAAGGTACACGGTGGTAGTGAAAATTTCAAATCTCCAATATCCTTCTGACCAACATTTTGTTCTACCCCCACGTAATTGTAGTTTAAAGACGACCCTCTTGAAATGGAGACCCGACTACGATGTAGCAGCCGATGAATACAGTAAAGCAGGTATAAAATTAATTTACGTTTCAAAACATTTATTGGGTAGGACTAGGAATTGAATGGATGGTAATGGCACCTCAAGCAAGGCATCCCCGTTCAATTTTTTTCTTTCTTGGGGAGGTTCTCGTTTTTTTTTTTTTTTTTGGGTAAAATCGATTTTTGAATGAACTCCTGTTGACAGTTGTATTTGACGACGAGGAGGAAGAAAGAAAACAATTGTCATGGTGAAATTGTGGAGGTTGTAAAGCCAGTTGGAGGGTGTTTTCGTAAGAAGTTTGTTAGAACGCAGACATCCGTAGGTATGTGAATTTTGTTAATAACAAATTGAGGAGGATGATGACATTTTGCTGGAAGTCCATTAGTCACCAGTTTGATAGTTTGACTGTCGCAGTTGCATCAGAGAAGTAACTTAGTCAGAGCAAGAAGAACATGGTTTTAGCAGGGGTCAACGGCGGGTTGAGTTGAAACACTCCTCTGGATTTCTGGAAGCATCTAGAATGATAGATGACATGCGCACCTTCGATTTTTGACCAGACACGTTGTGCTGTCCCCTAACTCCCGATTGTCGCTGCTTGGTCCGTGCCAACAACGTGCCAAAATACACATACCTTCGGATATCAGGCTATCCAAGTGCAAGTCATTTCCAAGACGCATTGAAAGTCACACTCAGCCGTTGTTACTACTAGTAAGCGTTATATACCCCCGGTGATTGTATACCTCCGATTCTTTGTAATTGAGTTACCTATAAGATTTAGGAGCTGCCTCGTCATAACCACTCACTTACAAAATTCTTCCATTGCAGCCACCTGTTTCCGTCTTGCAAAGTCATATGATCAAAGCAAGGAATGCTTCCAGAAGGCGGTCGAGTGCCACAAGCAAAATCGAGCATGGTTCCACGCAGCAAAGTGCTACGAACAGGTAATCATCCTTGAACCAACGACACTCCCAAAGTCCCTCACAAACATCTCCGTCTCTCTAGATCATCATCGTTTTGAAGGAAACAAAAAACCTAATGCAAGTCGAGGAATACGCCAACAAAGCATGCAATCTGTACCAGCAGTATGGATCACCAGAGGCCGGAGCCAGTGCACTGGATAAGGCTGCTAAAATCGTCGAAACTCCACACCCTGAAATCGCTCTACGATTGTATCAACATGCCATGGAAGTTGTAATGGTAAGTTACCAACGCACTCCCAGTTTGAAATCCAACTAACTATTCACGTTTTCGTAGAACGAAGACTCCACCCGACAGGCAGCAGAATTCGCCACGAAAGTCTCACGCTTGATGGTCAAACTTGGAATGTAAGCTAAAGATCCATTCATATTCAGGCACATAAAAAAATCGTTTGTCTTTCAAGGTACGATCAAGCAGCGGATGCTATTCGACGGGAAATCAGCTTCAATCAAGTAACAGAATCGTACCAGCAGATTGGACGTCTGGCTGTCGCCTTGGTACTGGTACAATTGGCCCGCGGTGATTTTGTAGCTGCCGAGAAGGCTTTCAAAGAATGGGGCAACTGCTGTGATCCCCAAGAGGTGCAAACATTGGAAATGCTGTTGCAAGCCTTCGATGACGAGGATCCAGATGCTGCTAAACGGGCCCTATCATCCCCCTTCATTAGGCACATGGACGTCGAGTACTCAATTTTGGCCCGCGATCTACCTCTGCCAAAGGGAATCACAGCAGCTCCCAAAGCCAATGTTATAGAGAATGCAACAGCGTCGTACAAATCACCCAACGCTGGGGTAAGTTTCGAGTTTGTCTTTTAGTTCGTATGTTGGTTTGTAGTGGGGTAAAAGTTTTTTTTTTTTTTTTTTTTTTTTTTTTTTTTTTTTTTTTTTTTTTTTTTTTACCGAGGGTTGGTGAAAATCTTCCAAAGACACTATGAGAAAAGCAAGCGCGTGCTCATAGTAGTGTCAGATTTTTACTGACTAAAAACACCACCCATCGAAGAATTGTTAGATACTGCAACTAAGATGTAACTTATCAAGCAATTTTTCTATAACAAAATAAAAACTTTTGACAGGCTACTTTCCAATGAAAGATCCTGCATGTTCCGCAATTTAGACGCGGTTAATCCTATCTTGCCAAGTCGAACGGTTTCGTTCTTTGTAGTCGGCGCAATAAATTGTTCTCGTCCAAAATTTGTCGGACTGAATTGTTGACATGTCCGATTAGTCGGTTTCTATGCTTTCTCGCGAAGCTTTTTGTTTCAGCTTCAATTATTGGAATTCCGAGATCTCTGTGGATATCGTCGTTTCTAATATACCATGGTGCTTGTACAATTTCTCTAAGTACTTTATTTTGAAAAGTTTGTAGAATATTGACATTTGTTTTCTTGGTACAACCCCAGAGTTGTATACCGTAGGTCCACACCGGCTTTAGCACATGCTTGTATAGAAGCAGTTTGTTTTCGGTACTGAGCTGGGAATATTTTCCGAGGAGCCAGTACATTTCTCTATATTTGATATCGAGTTCTTTACGTTTCATTTTCACGTGCGAATTCCATTTCAGCTTTGCGTCGAGTGTCATTCCCAGGTATTTGGCCTCGTTTGCAAAGGGTATTCGGGCCAAGTTTAAGAAAATTGGCAAGTCATTTGTTTTCTTATACGTGAAATTCACGTGGACAGATTTAGTTTCGTTGAGGGTGATCCGCCAGTCCCTCGTCCATTCATTTACCTTATTTAGTGCGATTTGCAGTTTTGCAGTCGTTTCTTCAATAGTGTTACCTACTGCTAGGATAGCGGTGTCGTCGGCGAACGTAGCGAGAGTAGTGCCATCTTCTCTTGGTATATCGCGAGTATATAGCAGATAGAGAAGGGGCCCTAGGACACTTCCTTGCGGCACGCCGGCCGAAATTTCCTTAAGCTCAGAGTATTCGTTTCCATGTCTAACACGGAAGAGTCTATTCCCGAGATATGATTCTAAAACATCATATAGGTGTATGGGAAGAACTTGTCGTAATTTAAACTTTAATCCGTCATGCCACACCTTATCAAAGGCTTGTGAGACGTCAAGGAATACGCTTGAGCATATCTTTTTTTCTTCAAATGCTTTCTCAATTACGTCAGTAATTCTATGCACTTGATCAATCGTCGAATGCTTGGTTCTGAACCCAAACTGGTGGTCAGGGATAAGATTATTGTTTTCTATAACCGGTTGTAGGCGCGTTAGTAAGATTCTCTCGAAAACTTTGGATACGACTGGAAGAAGGGAAATTGGTCTATACGACTTTACTTCATTTGGCGGTTTTCCTGGTTTTAAAACCATTATGACCTCCGCAACTTTCCATTGGCTCGGTACGTGTTTTAGTCTGAGCGCGGCATTTATTATATGAAGAAGCTTAATTAATGCTTTTCTTGGTAGAACTTTGAGAACTTCTCCCGTGATCAAATCATAACCAGGAGCTTTCTTAGGTTTTAGGGATTCAATTTCACGTTTTAGTTCCCTTAGCGTTGCACTTGTGAGTAATGAATCGTCGGATTGTAATTCCGTCCCAATAACACTGTCGTGTACCGCCCGACCATCGTACGGTTTAAAGGTTTCTTCTAAATAGGCGGCAAAAACGTCCGCTTTTTCCTTATCTTCCCTTGCCCATTCATTTTGATTTATTTTAATTGGCGGCGCGGAAATTTTGGGCCTTTTGGTGCCTTTTACAGCTTTCCAAAGTGAATAATTGGAATCTTTTTTAGCCGTTAAGCTTTCAAGGTAAGAACCTATCGCACGATTTTTAAAGTCCTTGATAGCTGTCTTCAACAAATTGCACAAATAATTCAAATGTGTTTTATGTTGTGGGGCGCGACTCTGTTGCCATTTTTTACGCGCCTTCCTTTTTTCGTTGACCAATTCTTTTATTTCGGGAGGATATTGTAGACCGTATTTGGCCGGCGTTTTCCTTGGATTAGGCGTATTATTCCAGGAAGCGAGCTGTACGATCTCAACGAAGCGATCTACTTCCACCTCAAGTTCATAGGGTGTCGTAAGTGGAACGCTAAGTTCAACATTCTCTTCAATTTCGTTCCTAAAGCCTTCCCAGTTAGTTGTTCTACCAGTTAATCTCGCTGGCTCAAGGTTATTTACTAGTTTTACGCTCAATGTTAAAATAACCGGTGAATGATCAGATGACAGATCAAAGCTCTCTTCAACTTTAATGTGGTTGGTAGATATTCCTTTCACGACGAAAAAATCGATCAGGTCAGGTGTTTTTGAAGTATCAGTTGGCCAGTAGGTCGGTTTGCCCGTCGAGTGGAAATCACAACTATACTCCATACCTGCCCCATATAGCATTCTTCCTTTTCGCGAGATATATCTAGAACCCCAGAACGTGTGTTTTGCATTAAAATCGCCGCCAATAATGAAGTTTGGTTTGAGCGATTTAAGCAAGTTAGTATAATCAGTTTTTTCAAGTGCGGAACGCGGTGGACAGTAGATAGATGAAATTCTAAGAGTACGTTGACTATTTTTCACTCGAATCGTGCACAGTTGCATAGTTTCAAGTTCTATCTTCAGGTCTTCGTATTGTTCAATGCAGTCTTTAATAAACAATGAAGATCCACCTCTCGCGTTTCCCGAAGGGTGACAAGCGTGGAAGTCATTATAGCCTTTTATTTTTAAGCTCGATCCCCTTTTCACGTGAGTTTCAGAAATCAAGCAAATGTCAAGATCTTTCTCGCGTATGAATATTTCCAATTCGTCGAGTTTTTGCAAAAGTCCGTTTGCATTCCAAGTGCATATTTTTAACATTGGTTCTTCATTCATATTTTATTTGATGTACGCGTTTTCCGTGAATTATTTTCGAGCGTAACCAAGCGATCGAGAATAATTTTATTTATTTTGCTTTGTTCTTCAAGTTTCTGGAGAATAACTGAGAAAACATGTGAAGCAGGGTCCGGCGAAGTTTCAACGTTTCTTGCTCCGTCGTATGCCGCGGCCTGAGCGTAGGTCTGCAGTACTCTGGCTGGCCGAGGGCCACTATTCGATGGCTTTACTGATGGAAACTTTTCAGTAGCGTTTCTTTTGGCAACAGAGTTCGAGGGCTTTTCTGTTGTCTCTCTTTCTCTGACATTATTACGCTCTGGAACCGGAGTTTTTATGTTGCCTGCTACCTCCTGGGCGGTCTTACGCTTTGTATTCGTTAGCGGCTTTGTTTTTTTATTTTGAGGCTTGAGGAGCGCATCTCTCCGTTTTTGCAACTCCTTAGCTACTTCACAACCTCTATAATTTGCAGGGTGCTTTCCCTTACAATTAGCGCAAGTAGCGGAGGATTGTTTATTTGCTCCACAGTCTTGGGAGAAATGATTTCCGGCGCATTTCACACATCGCGGCTCTTTTTTGCAATACATTTGTGTGTGATTAAATTCCTGGCAACGTTTGCACTGTGGAATTATTTTCAAATTTCTGCGCATCGGCTCGATTTTAACCACGATATTTACTATGGTTTTAATTCGGTAGATATCTTCGATATTGTCAGACCTATCGAAGGTAAGCATAAAGAGCGGGAGTCCACGCCTTACCACGATATCCTTATCTTCTTCCGTTTGTTGTTTCTCCTTCTTGATGATATTAACAGCATCAAGAATTTTAAACCCTTTGGCTTTGAGGTCATTTATAACCTCTTCTTTTTTGCATGAGGGGTGAAGTCCCCTTGCTACAACACGATGTGGCCTTTCTGACTTTATTTCGAAAGTATACCACTGGATCTTCTCGGTATTTAGCTTTTGGGACACTGCCCGGTAGTCTTCGTGGTTATCGACGTTAATTTTCCACGCATTATTCCTCAAAGATGTAACCTTAAATTTCGATATTATCGTTCCTTTAAGGAGGCTGTGCAATTTATTATACTCCGTTACCCCAACGACGTTTATTGGAGGTGGTGCGCGAATATGCCCTCGGAGTTGTTTTTCTTGCGGTACTTTACGCGTTTGTTCTTTTAAGGGCTCGACTTCAGGCGAAGAACCGGCTCTCCTTTTCTTACTAGGTCTTTTTTTAGTGACCCAATTCGTTTCGCGCGCTAGCTCTTCTTCGTCGGTGTGGTATTCCCGACTAGCCAAGCGTGGTGGAGTACATTCGCGTTCTTTCTGCAAATGAGTGTTCCTTAGAACCTTATTTTGTTCTTTTAACAGTTCTATCTCTTTCTTAAGATCTTGATAGAGTAGATCCATTTCCTTAAGCTTGATTCGGAGTTCTTTATTTTCTTCCTCAAGACTTTTATCTTTCACTGAGTCCTGTTTTTCACGCGCTAGCGCGGACTTCTTTTCCCGGCGTTATTCGATCTTGTTGGAGGAGATCGAGATACCCTTGAGCTTTTAATAAAAGGGTTAATAGATTGCAATAAGCGGCTCTCCCCAGAATCCGTAGAGCCGACCTCCGAAGAGGGTGGATTTTCCAGTAAAGCTGGACTGCCACCTGGGGTAGTTAATCTTTTCGTTTTGTTCATTGCATTTTTTGTATACACCATTTCGCTCGGTATACGGAGGTTGGATTTTAGTCGCCTTTTACGACAGGCATGCCTACCTCGGGTATATTCTAACCCCTACCCGAAGGGGTAAAAGTGAGAGGATTCTTTAGTAGAACCTAATCCGAAAACAAGTTTGGCAGTTGATACGTCAAGCGACCTATGACAAGAGCAATCGCTTTTGTCCAGAAGAGGCACAATCTGCCCAGGGTGAATCGCTGCACTTTCTGGTCACTTCAAAGATAAGAGATATCCACTGAACCAGCTCTTCAGGTAGAACCGTCAGAATTTTGGTCAATGCGTTATGTGGAGGACATTACTTTTTAATCATTGCTCAGCGCGATGGACCAGAACAATTCTCTTCAATTGGCAGAGGAATGGTAGAACAACTGATTTACAAATGGATCACGGCAGAACACCTGAGAAGGTGGTCAATCGTGGAACAATCTAAACAGGCTAAAATGGCAATTAAGTGACCCACCTGCTCCACTCAAAGATGGGTTCTAAGTATGAGTCGAGGAACATTGAAATGGGTGGTGGCTTTGTCTACAGGACTAGTTTCGGGTAATACTTATGGATGATGGGAATGAGGATCTTGGGACGTCATTCATCCAAGAACCACTCGATGAAACAGATGTTAGCGTTAACACTGGGAGAGAAAAAATAATTTTTTGAAGTATTTCCAGCCAAAATCGGGTCAAAATAGCAAAAACATGTGTCAGGCTCTCGAAAAAAGTGCCAAATTTTAACTAAAGTCGCACAACGGTCACGCTGGGTATAAAATAGACGAAAAGAGACCCGACAATGGTGGTCTGATTTGAATATCTCTCGAAATCTATAAAGGGTAGCCCATCTAGTGGTTTCTTTTTAAATCATAGGTTATTTTGACACTGAAGAAGAAGAAATTCAGTATCATATCTCCGCGGAACGAAATGAGTCGCTTAACGCTTGAACAACGTTGGGAAATATTGAAAACTTATTTCCAAAGTGAGTGCTGTGTAGCCGCTCAAACAGTGCGTTTTTTGAAAAGAAGTTTCTGGCCGAAATGAAGCATCCTCCGCGCCTGCTGTACCATCCAGAGAGTTTCAGTTTGGTGCGAACTCTGGTTGGTGGCATCATTGGACCGTTTTTCTTCGAAAATTCGAAAATGAGGCTGGGAACAACGTTCCGGTCAACGGTGGGCGTTAAAGGCCCATGTTAACCGACTTTTTTTTTCTGAAATTAAAGACATGAATTTGGACGACCTCTGGTTCCCGCAGGATGGCTCGCCATGTCAAATTCCCAAATCGAGTTATCAGCCGTCTTGTTTTTTTTTTTTTTTGGTGGGGAACTGTGAAGGACCGATGTTATGGCAACAATCCAGAAACGATTCATGCACTTAAGGCCAATATCATCCAAGCAATCCGTGAGCTACAACCCGAAACATCAACTGTCATGAAAGAGCTTCTCAATTAGCCGTTTGGAATCGGCATAAAATCGTAGATCCTTTCGTTCCAAAAACGAAAAACTCACACAAAACGAGTGGTTGTGAAAAACAAGTCATTAGTCCCTTTGGACATGTCGAGCCAACTATTTATTCATATATTTGAGCTTAAGTTAACCAAAAACCACTTAATGACGCATGCAACTAATTCGTAAACACTTTTTTTCAGTCATCTCCGTCGGCTGCTGAACCTCCATCCGCCGCAGATGCCGAAGCAGACGATGACGAGGGTCTCTGTTAGTTACCTAGAATAGTGAGTATGTTTTCCTTTTATAAATATCTACTATATACAGCTCTTTATTAAAGCAAATTGCACCTTATTATTATTATATTTATTATTAAACGAAGAAACAAAAAACAAATGCAACTAAATCGCTAAGAAATAAAGTGACCTCTGATAAAATGTGTAGACAAAATGAAAAAAAAAAAAACAAAAATCTGTGTTTTAATAATAACTAATGTACACAAAGTTTTTCCCCTTTTCTCTGTTAGTTGTAAGTTATAAGCGAAGCAAAGAAATATATATGAATATTTTTTGTTTTTCTGACTAAATAAAAATAGGTTATTATAATGTGAAAAGATTTTTAAAACCATGTTATTTGTTTATTTTTTAAAATATATATACCTACATGTGTAAACATATAAGTAAAGTTTATAATAATTCATTGAAAATGAAAATAGTTTCCCCCCTAATCGAGAGATATTACCCAAAAAAGTTGTTTAAATGGGAAGGATATAAAACGATTTCAATGCATTTGTTGATATAAATAAAAAATACTAAATAATAACCGAGCTATAGCTTTGTAAAACATTAACGAAACAGTGCAATTAATTAAACTAAACATTACACAAAGATAAGTATTACAGTAAATGAAGGCATAAAGGCAGTTTTGAAGTGTCAATCTATTTTTTTTTAAAGTCCTTTAGTTGCAGAGTGAAGACGCAACCATAATAGGATTTATGTGGGCCGCGTTAAAATGGTCAAAGTGCGGTTAAACTCATTAAGGCCCGTTTGCTGATACTACTCATAGCGATTTAAGTTCCACTTAAAATCTTATGTGACAGTTTATGACATGGAAAAAGTAGCCCATAAGGAATTTAAGTAGAACTTAAATCGCTATGTGCAGTATCAGCAAACGGGCCTAAATGCGCCAACAAATCATTTTACATAAAGGACATACGCTTACAAAGTTGACTTAAGTTGAATTACTCGCATGCAAACTTTCTAAAGCTCTATCATCTATCTTATCGAGGTTAGGAAGGGAGAGAGAACTTGTGATTTCCCAAACTAACTTCCCTCCATTGGTTAGGTTAGATTAGGTTAGGTTGAGTGGGGTTGTGAGATCGTCAGAAAAGACCAGCCACCAAAGCGGGCCCATAGCCATCCCCAGAACTTCCCCCGATAGTAATGTATCTTCGTTAGAATTGGTAGCATGCTGTAACGGTTAGAACATTTGCTTGTTATCAAAGAGGTGAAGGTTTGATCCCTAGTATGAAACAACTGCCGACCTAATTTCAATGAGAGTCTCAGAATATAAGGGGACGGACGATAGAGTAAATGAACTCCACGATTATGACACATCACTAAAAAAAGAAGAAATCAAACGACTTTCCCCCATCAACTGACTATCCCCTATCGGTTGATTTAAGTGCACGAATTTCATAGAAACACTCCACACACCTGAAAAGAGTCTCTGTCTTTCAAAGATGTCAGGACACTCACTTCACAGTTCTAGAGCGAAAGTTCGAGTTCAGGCATTGGGATATCATAGTTCGTAACTCATCGGAAACTGTGTGACATTCAGGCAAAACAAAAAGTTTTGCCCTTATTTCGAAATTGAAGCTTTTTTTAACAAGTGCAATAGTGATAGTCATTTTAAACGAAATTCAAGTCCCCCATATCGAGATCAGAGAGTATCCAAACTAGAGAGCCAACTCCCGTGCTACCGATTTTCCCCGCAAATTTTGAATGACAGCCCTCTCTCGCGCGCTCTTATTTTTACTGTCGGTGAATACGTGTAATTAATGGCCGCCCGGTGGCACTTTTTCAATTACAAACAATTTGTAAATGAATTTATAACAATAAATGTAACAAGAATAAGGCCCGTTTGCTGATACTACTCATAGCGATTTAAGTTCCACTTAAAATCTTATGTGACAGTTTATGACATGGAAAAAGTAGCCCGTAAGGAATTTAAGTAGAACTTAAATCGCTATGTGCAGTATCAGCAAACGGGTCTAAATGTTGAGTATGGCTTTTTATATAGCCTTACTTTTTCTCTATCCAAATTCGGTTCCAAAAAATCTCCATCCATTCACATTTCAGGTCTTTTTAATTTTGTTTATATGAATTACATTTTTGACAGCAGAATTCATACAGCTGAACCTTGGGGGTTGTTCCATAAATCCACTGCGGTTTTAGCAGCTTGTAGGCAAATGTACCGTTTCTGCTCTCAGTTGACCATCTAGTTTGTATCATCGTTGATCGAGATAGCTCGTGCAATCTGGTTATTAGCGCGACGAAGTGGCGATAGCTTCAAAGAAAAATACAAATCCATTTACCTGCAATAACGTCACAGTTCTTCGCCATAAGTGGTAACTTCGCTGAGTGCTTGCCTTCGAAAAATAAGGCTCTTTTTGACGGCAATGCAAGCTACTTTCAGACCGAAATTTATGTAAAGGGTGTTTTTTTTAGAGGTATAGAACTTTGAAATGGAATAAAACAAAGATGATTCTTTTAAATTGACATGAAATTTACTTTATTCGAAAGATAATCCTCTGGCATTATAATTTAAATATGATTTATGGAATATGAACGCCACGCCTGGCTCGGACGTATTCTAATCTGGAGGTTCAATTTTGATGACCTTTTCCAATATTTGTAAATCGGCAATAACGCGGCGAATTTTGTCCTCAAAGTGGTCAATCGTTTCGGGCTTATCGGCGTATACTAGCGACTTCACATATCCCCACAGAAAATAGTCAAACGGCGTTAAATCGCACGATCTTTGAGGCCAATTCACGGATCTGCAACATGAAACTATGCGGTTACCAAACGTTTCCTTCCATAAATCAATTGTGGCACGAGCTGTGAGACATATTGTTAAAACCACTGCTCCTGCACATCTTGGTTATTCAATTGATGAACGAAAAAGTCAGTAATCATGGCTCTATAGCGGTCACCTGTAACGTTCTGGCCAGAATCGGCCAATTATTCCACCAACCCATAAAGCACACCAAACAGTCAGTTTTTGTGGATGTAACGGTGTCTCAACATACAATTGAGGATTATCATCACTCCAAATACGGCAGTTTTGTTTATTGACGTATCCATTCAACCCAAAGTGAGCTCCATCGCTAAAAACCTTAGAACGGACGTAGTGCGCAATACGTATTTCGAACAGAACCATGATTTTCAAAATAAAAATTGCACAATTTGGAAGCGTTGTTCAGGCGTCAGTCTAATCATGTTGAATTGCCAAACCAAACTTAAAATGGCCGTCAGTTAAAATAGTGTTGCCAACTTAAAGTTCTATACCTCTAAAAAAAAACACCGTTTACTTGCTGTTGGCTCATGCTCTGTTGTTGTCTCATCTTTGTTGCTTTCTAATATAAGCCTAAATGAGCCGAAATGTCAACTTTGTCGCCATACGGTCATTGTTAAGATCGCATAGTTGCATGGCCACATTTGTTGTGGAAGAGTGTTTGTCTGCACCTAAGATGGCAAAACTTAGAACCCTATCGGGGAATACCACTGGAGTCACATTCAACTACTGCAAACCTGGGGCCAGATTCTGTAGCGAAACGATCAAACGTTTTCGTGCGCACGAATGATCTTCCATATGTTACACAAGCAAATTTCTTTGTACACACGAAAACGTTTGAACGTTTCGCCTTACAGAATCTGACCCCTGCTTTCAGCTAGCGAGTAGAACATTTCAGTGGTATTCAAATCATCCAGTATTTGAAGACTTTTTTTTTAAACAAAAGACGCAGCTCGGTCGGCGTTTGTGGCGCAGTGGCTTAGTGGTTAGTGTGTTGGACTACAAAGCGAGGTGTCGAGGTTTGAATCCCGCAAAAACCCAAGTTCCAACTTAGGGTTTTTTGCACTGCGCCACCTCTCGCGAACGTCTGACAAACATCCGAGAGTATAACTGTCTTGAAGAGCTTGTCAATTAGCCGTTTGGAGTCGGCACACAATTGTAGATCCCTTCCATTCGTTCCAAAAATGAAAAACTCGCACAAAACGAATGGTTGTGAGAAGCTAGGTCTTGGGTCCCTACGGACCTGTTGCGCCAACTATTATTATTATTATTATTATTAAACGCAGCTCGGTCGCTTTTAGCGGGTACATTTGCTACACTACATACTGCTTTTTGATAGGAGCAATAAACATTCTTGTCGGTAGTGAATAGTGTCCAGAGTGTCGCAAGTCAACTAGCCAAACGTAAACAGCAACAAAAAGCGGCCACTCAGAATAAAAATCGACAATATCTAAGTTTTCCAATCACTTTACCTACAAGGAGGTTTATGCTTGCTACCAACTCGATATCATGCCTGAATGTTTTCTTAAATTACAAATAGCTTTCAATTAGATAGGTATATCCGACAAACGTATGCAACAGAGGCAAGGTCCACCATAGCATGCATTGCCTCTGAAATTCAAGCCTGGGGATGGAAAATATTACACCTACAATGACTTTCCAACCATGAAATTAGAATTTCTGCGAGTACCCACTTAATGCCGACATATTCGTTATCGTGTTTTGCTCATTACGAGAAACGTGTTAAAATATATAATGGTCACATCAAACTATTTATTACATTTCATCAGAAAAACTACCTTACACAGAGGTAAATAAACCGTCACAAAATCAGCCTCCGAAAAAATGCTTTATAAAAATTGTACACACCTAACAATACTTTCCACTTCGATTAATAATTGTTATTACTATTTATATGTACCTAATTTTTAAACAATAAAGTGCATTCATAAAACAATCGAAACGTTTGTTGCCATTCAGAGTGAAGCTATATACCAAGTAATAAAGTCACGATTGTATAACAACGTTAATAGGTATTTAATAAAAACCGAAAAATAAAACAAGAAAATATATAAATCCATTTTAGGTAAATTAATATTCAAGCTCTTTATCGTAACAAAGTACATAAAATTATTCCTGATAATGTTTTCGAACGAATTACTATCTAGATACATAAATTAAAAATGCAAATGAAATGAAATTTTAAAACATGTTACTTAAGAAATGAAATTAGGGTACCTTATGAACATTATGTAATTGTAAATCAAAGTTTATTATAATTCAAAAAAAGAAGCGTAACTATAGAAAAATTCATTGAGAAATATATTGCGAGAAAATGATTATATAAATACAAATATATGTATACACTGCAAATAATATAGTTTCGGATTAATCATAAAATGAAATAAAATATTTGAAGTCGATTAAACCAGATGATATTTGATTTTATTCTACAGAACTTTGGACAGGAATCAAACTGGGGTTATTCCCAAATGCGCGACGGATCGTATCAAAAGCGATACCTTAAGGACTACTCACATGAAAGCGAATTGCGAACAAATCAATTTAACCGTATTTATGAAGTAAAAATTTGTAATTTTATCATTATATTTCATTAATCTAACATCTAATCTAAAAAATTTCAATTGATTTGAAAAGGTAAATTAACAATTAAATCAATTTTCCCGCGAATTGAAAATTCTTGCCGCGAACTGTCACTGTCACACTTTCATTCACAATCCAGACAAAACAGTCGCGATCCACACAAACCCACGAATGAAAAATTCGTTCGATTCGAACCTTTAAAAATGAAATTGATACGCGATATCGGCGCCAAAAAAAAAAGTTTAAATGTGAATGACGTGTCAGAAACTACATACAAATATTAGCGTGTTCACAGTTCGCAATTCGCTCTCATTGAAATGTCCATTAATTTCGACCGTGTACGCTTTTTATTTTTCTGAAATGCGAACGGGGCGAAAATTATCTTTCCAGTGCTTTCCAGTTATTTCCATTCTGACTTACAATTTGTTCATTTATTTTTCCAAATATTTGATAGCTGTTTCCCTAAACAACAACTTTTTTTTGTGTTGCTGTAAAAATCGATCTTGGAAGTTTTAGATTTTGTGTTAAATTAAAAAAAAATCAATGATCAATTCTCTATTTTTGTATTCGGAAAATAAAGAAAGAAGGGAAGAAAATGTGAACATAAATGTTCAAAGAAGATTGTTGACTGCAGCAAATTTTTGTAAACATTTTTTACTGCACAATGAATGTTTCAGCAATTTTAAACTTCTTGTTTTTATAGAATATTTCCATTTTTATTAGGTCCGCAAACAATCCGCCAGTAATCCGTCACCAAAACACCTAACGCTTTCAATGCAATGATTAAACGACGTTGGGAGAGTGCTTTCGTTCTCCATATATGGTCAAATGGAAAGCGTTTGGAAATAAGATAATTTAATTCCACCATCCAAAGCCATCCGCCGCGTTTTCTGGAATAGGTTAGGTTAGGTTAGGTTGGGTGGGGTTGTGAGATCGTCACAAAAAGACCAGGCACCAAAGTGGGCCCATCGCCATCCCCAGGGAACCATTACGGTTAAAAACCTAAACCAATTCGCCCAAACAATCAATTTCCCTACAGAATTTGGTTATGGTCCCAATATTATTTGAGGAACCTACCTCCTCTAAGTTATTAAAGAAGAACCTGCCTAGGTGCTTCCTTCTACTCCGAGCAATTGCTTGACACTCGCATAGAAGGTGGGAAATGTCCTCCGTAGCTTGTAGGTCCTCACAGTACCTACATGTATCCGTATTAGTCAAACCTAGTCTCATGGCATGCTTCCTCAAAAGGCAGTGTCCAGAGAGTATTCCTACCGTTAATCTTAACTTTGTTCTACTGAGATTGATTAATTCTTCAGACCTCTTCCGATTTAAAGTGGGCCACAGTGCCTTTGAGACCCTGTGCCCCTCTAGCTGTGACCATCTTGTAGCTGCTTTATTGGTAGTTTTCTCAACGATAACCCTTCTAGCAACGGCCATAGGTGGTCTGATGCCCTCAATCATTGTATTTACTGGGAGTTCCGCTCCTTCCTTAGCCAAAACGTCGGCCCTTTCGTTGCCCTCAATATCACAATGCCCAGGTACCCAACATAATCTAACACGGTTCTGCGAACATAATGCCTTAAGCATTGCGCGGCAATTCCTGACTAGTTCAGATTTAGTGGTATGTGACTCTAGCGCTTTAAGCGCAGCCTGACTATCAATGTAGATGGCGATATTCTTATTGGATATCGATCTCATCTCAAGTACCTCCGCAGCTTTGAGTACGGCCAGAATCTCTGCCTGGAACACACTGCATGTGTCCGGTAGTCTCAGGGCCATATCTAGGTCCAACTCGTTGGAGTATATACCTGACCCCGTACCCTCACTGGTTTTGGATCCGTCAGTATATACTGAGATCTCATTTCCCCTCGAAACTAAGTTCCTATGCCACTCCTGTCGGTCAGGGTACGACACATCGAACGGTGTGTCAAAATCAAGTGTACCGAGACTTTCATCAGCTTTTCCCGGGATTTCGGAGAATGTTTCCTTTAAAATAGTACTGTGTCCTATCCTACTATTTTTAAAAAGCCCTGCATTAGTGAGCCGTAGCGCACTATTACCTGCTATTGATTGTAATTGTAAATCCAGTGGTAAAAGATGCATAAATGCTTCCAGTGCAGCCGTTGGTGTGGTACGTAAAGCACCCGTAACGGCAATGCAGGCTGTTCTTTGTACCCTGGTCAACATATCCCGTACATACTTCTTGTTCGCGGCTTTCCACCAGACAAGAGCCCCATATGTAATTATGGGCCTTACTACCATTATGTATAGCCAACGCAACATTGAAGGCCTCATGCCCCATTTCTTACCTGCTGTTCTCTTACAGATGAAGAGAGCATTGTGAGCCTTGCGGACTCTTTCCTGGACGTTAAGTTTCCAATTTAGTTTCCTATGTAATACCGTACCAAGATATTTTGCGCTTTCTGAAAGAGCAAGTTCCACTCCAGCAAGCCTGGGCAGCTTGAAGGGTGGTATCTTGTATTTTGTACTAAATAGCACTAGTTCTGTTTTCTCCGGGTTGACTCTTAGTCCACACCCTTCGGCCCATATTCTGAGCCTATTAAGGGCTGTTTCCATAAGTTCACTAATCGTGTTTAGGAATTTTCCTTGAACAATGATAACTACGTCATCCGCGTAAGCGATGACCTTGAATCCTGCACTGTTTAGTTCCTTAAGTATCTCATCTATGACCAACACCCAGAGGAGGGGGGGAGATGACCCCTCCTTGGGGGGTGCCTCTAGTAACAGATTTTCTTATAGAACTGTTGCCGAGAGTGGAATTAATATTTCTCGTCGAGAGCATTTCGCATATCCAACTTGTTATGCGTTGCTCGACATTTATCTTTTCTAAGGCGCTCTTGATTGCCTCTCTGGAATAGGTCCACAGCAGTTGATCACAACCAGCTTGACCGCTGCAGAATTCCGAAAAGTCGCAAGAAAAAGGACCAATGGGAAAAAAGGACAATTTCTAAAGCTATTCTGCACATTTATTATTTTTGAACGATATTGGATATAACAGCGTTCAGTGCCAACAGTTTGAAGTGCCATCTCCAACTAAAAATTAGGCCAAAATGGCAAAAAATTTTGGCAGGCTCTCGAAAAAAGTGCCAAACTGCAACTTCAGTCGCACAACGGTCACACTGATCACAGTTCACAGCATCTCATTTACTATTCAATTGTAATGCGAGAAACAGATTAACACAGCAACAGCAACAGCGAACTTAGAACCAATGTATTTTGATTACTTTGAACACATTAGCACAGCAACATCGACAGCGATATTAACGTTAGAACCAATCCTAAATTCGCTGTTGCTGTCGCTGTGTTAATCTGTTTCTCGCATTAGTCCTTCGTTTTACTTTGATGAGTTTCGTTGGTCACTAGAAGGCCAGTGTTAAATAGGCCGGACATGCTAGTGGGCGTATTTTTGTTGTCTTTATGCTTTTCTACGTCTCGCCGAGAGAATCGGAGCGGTTTATCCTCGGATAGGGACAACGGAAAACTCATTAAAGAGAGGAGAATGGGGGATAACTGTTGGACGATATGTCCTCGAATCTACGACGGATGAGGATGACCGAAACAGTTTGTACCGCGCTTCTCATCCTCTGACATTTCGTCACAATGATGCAAACCGCTTTGCGCCAGAATCGGTGATAAGTTGATAGGACCTTTCGTTGCGTACCTTGCTCAAGGTTTGATATAGTTGGAGGTGACCGGTTGACAGTATTTTTTCGGATAGACGGGTGTTGACCGTATCGGTTAGATCCTCGCCTGTATCCTCTGGCAACTTATCAAATAGGGCGGATAGTGCAAAGCGTAGTAGTAGTGGTGATTGGAGCAATCGGCCTAATTACTACGCATTTTGCCAGGTTTTCACCTTGGTCAAAAGGTGAGTTTGACCGAGTGACGGTTTGTTTCCGATATACGAAGGGTGGCCGAAGCAGCCTACCACTCGATTGTAATGGACAAACAGCCCGTGTTAAGAGATGCCGGTGCGAGCAGTAGTCGATAGGACCAACTGCTAACGCTGAGTATATGTGGAAGATCATTAAGGCCATTTGGTTTTTGCATCTAATGTATTTTTCGATACAGCGAGAGAAGTCCTCGAAGAAGTATTCTCCTAAGTGGATTTTGCGTAAATTTGCAAGAAGTTTCCAGGAACAAAGAAGATGAAGAACGGTTTCTTTATCCTCCTCATCCATGCAGCTCCTGGAAAAATCATTGTAGGGTGTTCCCAATCTGCGAGCGTTCCCACCTATCAAACGTGCCGTGTTAATGCTCCCACTACGGAGCTGATTCTGTTTCTGCTTATAGAGATATGTCTCTGAGTCTTTTTAGGACCTAGTTTTGGTCAGATTTGCTTGGATGTGACTCAGGTATTTACGCTCTTCCAACTATTCTTTGCGATCCTTACTGCCTCTTTGAATAAGAAGAAGAAGAGAAGGTGAACGAAATTGCAACTGAAAACGAAATTTTTCACTTCGCTAGGTGTTTGTGCGCTCTTTCCATGCGACGGAAGCTGAATTTGCGCACCTTACCCAACGCCAAAGTCATATGCTCCATTTGCACCTGTTGTCGACAAACGTCTGAGAAATTAAAAATGATAACACATTAATTAGAAATACTTATCACAGACAAATAATTCATACATTTGTTTATGATAGGTGTTTATCATTTAACACTACTCCAGTCAGCAGCAACCTATCATACCAATACCAATTGAATAATCGGCACAGTTTCTGCGCAAGATTTGTTTTTGGGGGGTCCGATCAATGGCGGTTTGGCGAGGCCGATTGTTTAAAAATTCAACAGTTGACTAGTTCATGCATCTTGTATGGCTTGTAATTAAATGTAGTCTTTAGAAACAATCACCTTACAAAAATGTGTAACCGTTTTTCATTGAGAACTTCAAAAAAAGGTAAGCACTCAAAACTACGTGACCAAACGGCATAAAAACGTAAAGAAGATAAACCTCTAGTCGTATAATTTGTTCGCTTACAATAACAAAGTATTCAAAGTACAATGAATATTTATTATTGTTAATTGCTGAAAGTTATTATTTGTTTTCCAACAATTGTCTTATGCAAGTTCAAGACAGTTTGCATGCGTACCTAGTGGATGCATGGTTCGCATTCGCAGTATCCCCCATTGAAAAGTGTTATGATAAATAAAAGACCACTTGAATTGCGACTGTGTCTGTGTGTGCTTGCTTACTGTTTAACTTCAATTTTGAGCGAGGAGGGTGAGTAACATTTCGATTCTACCCCAGCGCAATCAGTAGTAGTGCTTATCTTCAAAAAAAAAAGAGTATTATTGAAAAAAGAAAATAATATAAACAAACCAACAGAAAAATGTCATTGTGGGAGCTTTGTGTACATTCCCTCAGTCAATTAATTTTATTAGAGCCGTGCGTGTGTATATAATTCGTAACGGGACGTTGGCTGAGCTCAGTTCTTTAAAATTCGAGAGAGTAGCAGTAGTTTGAGTGACAAAAAGTTGTGAACTTGTGCATACAATTTAATAGATATCAACAACGCGAAAGGATTTGACAGCAAGATGTTTAGGTGCGTTTTTATCGAATTTTCTTGACTTAAGTGTTCTAAAATCCTTTTCCTGTCATAGTGACAGCCGAAGAGTTACATATTTTCGGTTAGAATATCATGGGTCAATAACTTTTGGAACAAAACTGACAGTGACAGTGTTCGAAATTACTCATCCGGATGAAATGCCAGATGTATCACTTCTTTTTTATGAAGCGATTCTTTGCTTCGATGTGTTTTATGGCGGAAGTGTATCTTCTATATGGATGTGTCTATATAGCAGTAGGTACTCGTACTCATACTGCATTCATAATTAAGGCGGCTTTATTTCTTCAAGCGAGGAGAATGCAAAACTGCTCATTATAGGGTTTCTCATGGAGTTCAGTGATTAGCTTGACATAATATGTGCGGATGAATTGAGTTACTTTTGGAATTAGGTACTTTTTGAATCATCAAGTGTCATGATCATGTCGGCGGGAATAACATTTCGAATCAAATGCAATTTATGTATAGCTGCTTCTCTTTCCCGGAGTTAGTCTTAAAAAATAGAAATAAATAGTTGGCGCAACAGGTCCGGAGGGACCTTAGGCCTAGCTTTTCACAACAATTCGTTTTATGTGAGTTTTTCATGTTTGGAACGAATAGAACAATTTTATGCCAACTCCAGACGGCTAATTGAGAAGCTCTTTCAAGACGGTTATACTCTCGGATGTTTGTCAGATGTTCGGGAGAGGTCTCTATGGAAGTTGGACCTGAGACCCCTCGGTTAGTAGTCCAACACACTAACCACTAAACTGGCGTTAGTCTTAAGCTATAAAAAATATATTTTCGCATAAATTTTACTTCATGTTCCCGTTGAATTCGTTTAAAAGGGGATTCCCCTTCAAGAAAACATGAAATGATAAAACTTGCATATAAGTAAGTCGCTGGGCCTTTTTTATTTCATACTTCAAACCTTAGAACTTCACAAAAACCAAAGTTTTCACATAATTTTCGCAATTGTGAAAGTCCATAAATTTAAAACCGAGTTCAAAATGTTTTATACGTTGTAAAAAATTAAGGTTATTTACTTTTTAGAATACCCTCTATTCACTCAGCTTTAGAAATATTTTTCTCTTAAAAAACAATGGAAAAGAAAGCTAGTAGTGACATTTACAAACGCATTTCAACGACTAAAACTGCATTTACACCATCACGAACGCGCATTTTGCACGACGCGGGACAGAGAGATCCGTTTGTCCGCAGTCAATGGTAATGTCGTTTACCATTGGTTTCGCTCGGGGATCTACTCATTCTGTAATCCAATGGAACAAGAAAACTGCTTCTGATTGAATCCAGAAAAGTATAAGTGAAATGCCAAAAAATAATCTATGACAGCTGTCATCTGACTTGTATAAAATACATAAATAACACTTGTGTGAGTGCTTCTTGAGTGTATTCTGACTTCAAATCGAGAAGCGAAATTCTGTTTGGAACAGTTTCAGAAGCGAATTGTTCGATTCTGGACCTCTAGGACGCTTCTTTTTGCCCAATGGAAAGCGACATAATAAAGGCATAAGAATGAGATCACAAATCAGACGCCTAAAGTGTCATGGATGTTCTTCCCATAATTATGGATACGTAAAGAGTAAATAAACACAAGTTCCGGCGACCACCATTTCTGCAAATAATTGAAAACATTTCTATTTCTGATTTAAAACATGTGAAATGGGAGTAGTAGTAATTATTTTCAGTAAATTAAACCAACAATTCATCAATACGAAATAAATAAATAATTACCCGTTCATCACTTCCGGAAGCCATGTTGTTTTATAGGAACGCGGAATTTCGTTAACCATCGCTATAAAGATCTCAATATGCGGAGCATTCCACATAATTCCTACCGCGTAAACAAGATGGCCGACCAAAATACGTATCACGTTTTTTTTTTGCATGTTAGGTGTTGCTGTCCCTTTCAGTCACACGGCTATTTCGCCGTATTTAGCTTCCTTTTAATCTTCCGTGTTAGGAATATGTAATCGTGTAAATGCAGCATAAAACTAAACATTTTGTAAAGTTGTTACCTATTTAAACCGTCATCGTACTTTTTAGTAGATAATGAATTTCTTCGGTCTCTTTTTACTCTGTTCCAAAATATACGCGAGCAAAATACTTTGCCACCACAAAAACTATCGTCGATTTTGGTATGCATCTTTGTCAGGGTTGACCTCAGGGTGTTCAAGTCCGGGTGTTGATGTTCTTGTGTTTTGAGGTGATTGGTCATCTTGGTATAATCCTCGATGGTGGGTTGTCTGAGTCGATTCGTAGAAGGGCAGGGCTGTCCTGTCTGTGTCGCTTGGGAATAACTCCTCGTTAAGCAGAGCAAGTACATGAAGGTACCGATGCTCTGGAATGTGTGGAAGGTCCGCAATTCTTCGGACTAGAGGGTTTGGATGACTGGAGGACCGTTTACCTAACCTAGGGCCGAATTAACGCATCCGTGAGCGATCCATACGTCACTGAATTTTGTGGATTTTACAAGCAAAACAATAACAAATTCAGTCATGTACTACTCGATCACGGATGTGGTAATTCAACCCCTAACCTACGACAATGCATTCGAATACATTCGCATACATTCGAACACATCAGTCAAACTTCGTTCCCTTCAAGGGAACATAGCTAATTTGTTTCTTTTCGAAGAAATTCCAACAGATAAAGTGGTGTTGCCTCATAACTCTTTACGGTCTGCATTAGTCAGTTCAGTTGCTTCACACCGTTCATAGAATATTTATTAGCCATTCTCCAAATTCAGAATTACTTAGAAAAAACAAAAATTTATAGTGGTTCTCAATAATAATTTTTATTTCAAATTGGACTGCTTGAAAAGCGCAATCAAAATCACCTGAGTCATGTCTTCAGGTTTATAAAAGTTGTTATCAATAGAAAAAGTATTGCCACAGCTGGCAAAATACTATTTTGGAACTGGAACTACGAACACAACCAGTGTCACCATACATGACTGATGACTGATGCTCGCAAAAGGCACAGAAATAAACAAAATTTGTTAGCAATAGAGGAACTGCTACTAATGTATGTCTAATTAAGTTAACGTGAACTCATAAATGCAAAATCATAAAAGGTTTTCATGGCAGTCATCTGGCTTAAGCCAACGTGCGATGGCATCAAAATTGCTTATGATTAAAACAAGATTAGTTAGCTGCCCCTTCATGCCTTTGATGACTGCATTCAAGGATATTCTCGTCCATTTTTGACAGTAGCTTAAGCCAACTGAATCTTATTTTGGTAAAAATCTCAATATAAATAGAAGCTTCCTGTCAGCTGTCACCCTGTTCAACAAAGTTATCATATCTCGCACTCATCTGAAAAAAAAAGAGTGCTCATCCAGAATATAACCCGATGTCAATCAGCGTGAATCAGCTTTCAAACAGAGGACAGATATTATTCTTTTTGAATACTTGAATCTTCGTTATCTTTTCGCAAAGAACAGACAACCGCTTTTTTGTTATCGTCTCCATAGTTAAGACTTAAGTTTTGCTCCGCATTTATTATAAATAAGAATGATTATATGAGAACTGATATTACACATGTACGAAGTATTGAGTCGCTAGGACGTATTAATCGTCTGCTCGTCGAACAAGTAAACGGCAATACGATAAGAATTTTACTCGAAGGTGAATTTAGATTACTAAGAGAATAGGGAACCCTCGCTATGAATAGATCTGGGTGAGTAATTTAAATAGTTCAACCCATTTTCTGATAATCATCAGTTGATACCGATGAAGACATATAGCGGATTTCGTCTCTAGATAAATTGTTCCTTTTATGGTATTGCTCAATGACGGCAAACTTCAAACTGTAATCGTTTTGTAAAATCACAGTTAAACGGATATCAGTTGATCATGGCTGTGTATATAGTGAAGGGATTCATACACAATTTCGGTGAAATCATTAAATACTGTTATCTGTTTGTATGACATGTGTGTGAAGTAATTGATTAGATAATGAATCCTATTTTAATTTCCAATAAAACGCAGTATATGATGGTGGAAACGTTACTACAAAATCTGTGAATGGTAAATGTGTTTGATTTACTCTTTAAAAATGTTACTTAACTTAAAGTTAAGTAACAAGCTTAAACTAAACTTAAGGAAGAGCTCTTGAAGAATGACCAAAATGGTCTTATTTGCCTTCCCTGTCATTGAGGGCATTTTTTATTTATTATCAACATTTAATTATGTTAACACTGTAAAAAAACAAAAAGTGCTTACAACTAGTGCATTTTGTGGGAATAATTTTCGGATTTTGGGGCCTCTGGCGACGTGGTTCAAAGCCAAAGTGCTTAGTAGTTTTACAAATGGGTTTCTTCAATGCGTTTGAAGCAATTTGCAAAGAACGTCATAAAGTTCCGATGCGTGTTTTATTGGCGTTCTTATGTTAAATTTAATTGACACTAACTGTTTCTTATCTGTCCACAAATTTAGTTGCTTTGGTTGTGGAGGTTCATCCAAAAGTCGAACAACAACAACGACAACAGCAACAACAAAAATCGTCCAAACCACAACCAGGAATGGACAAACGATTACAACAACAACATACTGTGTAAGTTGTCTTCTTAACATCAATTTTCAAACTTGAAATTCACCTTATCACGTTTTCTTTAGGACCTACCTCAATCAATTCCGCTGTGGGAGCAGCAACTACAGCCAAAGATCACCAACAAACTTCCACACAGAGCAATAACTCCTGCACTTCCATCGGCGCCATTCAGTTCCAGTCAATTCGAGCAGCAATGTCTTGATGAGCACAATCGGCTAAGAGCTCTTCATGGATGTCCGTCTTTAAGGTTAAATCGCAGCATGTGTGCATACGCCAATGAATGGGCCAAGGTATAAGAGATCTTATTTCATTGATTCGTCAAATTTCTGAAGATCTGGTCATTCTTAGAAACTCGCCCATCAAAGGACCTTGCAGCACAGGAGCAACAACAAATATGGTGAAAATCTTTTCATGGCCAGCGGATACAATGTTGACGGCAAAACGGTTGTTAAAGACTGGTACGATGAAATAGCGCAGTATAAATATTCGCGGCCTTGCTTTTCAAGCGGAACCGGCCATTTTACACAAGTCATATGGAAGAATTCAAAGGAGTTGGGTGTCGGCGTGCAAAAGAGGTGACATTTGAGAAGAGTTTTAGGGGAAAATGTTGACAATTTGTTTCTTTTACAGCGGCAACAGTATATGGGTGGTGGCGAACTACGATCCGCCCGGAAACTTTGCCAACGAATTCGCCGAAAATGTTCCTAAGCCTTTGAGGTAGAAGAGTTACGAGATGTGACGTTTTATGACAGTATTATTATTGTTTTTTTTTTTTTTTTGTTCTTATACCTTATCTATATGTTATCATTAAAAATACACTCACCATTTTTACGCTTGAATGAAAAGGTGTTTCCACTTTATTTAAGAGGTCTTAGAAAGTGTTTATGAATGACTCACAAATGCCTTTCGATAGGTTTGCTGAGTGCTGAAGGTTCTTGGCACCTACTTATGTCTTAAGCCGTTTTAATTTCCTGTAGCGGAGTCACTTAGGTGTCTATACTTAGTCTCGTTTTACTGCATCGAAGAGCAAACTTAGTTTCGGGAGATTTTGGACACGCATATAGAATAGGTGGGGCTTATGTCTTCATTGTAAGACCCTTTGCTTCCAAAATGAGTTTCAATGAACCGACGTACCCCAGAGTAGATATAGACGGCTTTGCTACATTCGACTTGGTAGACGTCAGACGTGTTGGCCGAAAGATCACCTTATCATTTACTCATGTCACATAAACTGGAGTCTCAAACGAATATCATTCGACTAGAATCTACAAAAGGATACTCTTTGCTCGAAAGTCTTGAACTTCCAGCCGATTATTGGAAAACAAATTTGAATTTGCCACGAAAGATTTTCACAATCTCGCTTGATGTTGTCGATAACTTCGATATCTTTAGGTACCATTTTCTGTTTCAAAAATCTTGAATCCAACCTCAAACCACAGCGGTTTCCTACAATTTTACAATAGTCCCAAAACTCACACTAGAAGTTATTTGTATACAGAGCACAGGGTCGGTATTCTGTAAGGCGAAACGTTGAAACGTTTTCGTTTGCACGAATGATTTACTTCTGTAACTTACAATTAGATCGAATCATTCGTGTACACAAAAGCGTTTCAACGCTTCGCCTAACAGAATCTGACCACAGGTTTATAAGTAAAAATTTTGTGAATCCTATTGCAAAAATGTGTTTGAGTTTCATTATTACATCGTTCACGTGCACCTTTTTTTGTGAACCTTCAAATTTGACAATATTTTGATGATTAAAAATGCCACCAGGTAAGTCCACGACCGATCAAATATTCACACTACGGCAGATCCTGGAAAAAACCCAAGAATACCAGATCGATACTCACCATCTTTTTATCGATTTTAAGGCCGCATATGACAGCATTTATAGAGACGAGCTATACAGAGCCATGTCTAGTTTTGGCATCCCTGCCAAACTTGTCAGATTGTGCAGAATGACGATGGAGAACGCTCGCTGCTCCGTAAAGGTCGGAAACAATCTCACCGAGACCTTTGATGTCAAAAAAGGATTTAGATAAGGTGACGCGCTGTCATGTGACTTCTTCAACATCATTCTTGAGAAGATTGTGCGAAACTCACAAGCCAACACCAGAGGCACAATTTTCTATAAGTCTGTGCAACTGCTTGCATACGCTGACGACATTGACATTGTTGGCACAACACAGCGAGCTGTCACTGGTGCGTTTGCAAGTATTAGTACAGAAGCGGCAAAAATGGGTTTAGTGGTGAATGAGGGTAAAACAAAATATATGCTGTCAACAAGAAGGGACACACAACATCGAAGAATCGGACAGAATGTCACGATAGACAGCTATAACTTTGAGGCAGTTAGGGACTTTGTCTACCTCGGCTCCGCTATAAACTCTGATAATGACATCACATCAGAAATCAAGCGAAGAATCAAACTTGCCAACCGCTGTTTCTTTGGCCTAAGACGGCAATTGATTAGTAAGGCCTTGTCAAGAAGCAATAAGGAGATTCTATATAAGACTCTCATCATCCCTGTCCTGCTCTATGGCGCAGAAGCATGGACCCTAGCAAAAACGGATGAGGATCTTCTTGGTCGCTTCGAACACAAAATTCTTCGAGTGATTTTTGGTCCCGTTTGCGTTGACGGGATTTGGAGGAGAAGATTTAACAGCGAAATCTACGAGCTGTACAGCGACATCGACCTGGTCAGAAAAGTACGCATTAGTCGTCTTAGATGGTTAGAACATGTAGAGCGAATGGACACCAACGCTCCGGCCCGGAGAGTCTTCGATTCCAACCCGGAGGGACAACGCAGTAGAGGAAGACCTCGCCTTAGGTGGCGCGCTCAAGTGGAAGGGGACCTCAACCAACTTGGTGTGCGCAACTGGAGGCAGTTAGCCAAAGGTCGCGCTAACTGGAGAGGCGTATTGGTTGAGGCCCAGGTCCACCCCGGACTGTAGCGCCACCTTAAGTAAGTAAGTTAATGGTAAGTTCTTATAAATAATTTGTGTGTATTTTAAATTTCAGCGTAGACAGAAAAACTAGCCCAGGCAAATCCCGTTGTCTCCGGAATATATGGCGTCGTATGAGTCACATGGGTATCAAGAGGAAAAAATGCAACTATAAATATGCATATTCGAAAATAAACTAAATAAGAATAAAGTTATCTAATTTCAAGACTCAAGAATCGTAAAGTTTACGATTAAGATATTGTAAGTTGTGAATTGCAACTCCTGAAGTAACCAAAATCAACCCCTGTTGTTCGCAAAACAACACTATTGAGTTGCAATTCAAGACTAAATGGTGGTAATTTGCTAAGGGATGAAATCGTAATTTCCAACAGAAAAGTGGTAAATTACGATTTTTTGTTTGGAATTCACAATCATAGTAATATCAAATTGATAACTATTTGTGTCAAATTGCGATCGGTTATGGCAATATGTATTTCACGTCCGATTACCGATCATGCATTATTGACACTGAGAAGTGTTGATTCACGACTTTCGAGGGTCAATATCTTCACTTTGTACAATTTCTAGAATTGCGAATAAAAAGTCGTGAATTAGTAAATCCTGAGCTAAGCTCCAAAGAGAGACAAAATTTTCGTGATTCGGCGCCTTATTTTTCTTGATTTGAACATAGAATTTTGTCCGTGTTCCATTTGGCGTTTCCTTATTCTTAAAACAACAACACATACGGATGGGACAACAGATTCTTCAAGTTCTAAGCCATCTATACAGATGAGAAGTGGCTTAAAATTAATTTTAATTATAAAACTCATTTGGAGCACATTTTCATGTGTGTGGCACACCTGAGACGGTTAACTGGAAACTGATTGCGAACATTTTTTATTAAAAAAAACTTCACTGAACACTGTCACAGTCTTAATATGTATCTTATCGGTAGGTATATTTATAACAATTTGCTGATTTGCTTAATAGTAGTCCCTGGCGTCGTAGTTTTTTCATTCGAAGTTTTACGTCGACATTTATTTTTATTTTTAGTGTGGACATATTTTAGTGCTTATCATTCAAATAATAATGACGAAAAATCAGCAAATGTGACTTTTGTCTTTATTATTTATTATTTAATAAAAAGTGTATATCTAATACATAAATCTTTCGGGGTGAAATTCGATGACGTTATAACACAAAAACCGCTGGATCGATTTTCATCATTCTTTTTTTTGTTTTGTTCGTAATGATTGATATTCAGGCAGACCCTTAAAAGATAAGATACTTTTGGACCCGAAAGGTGGCACTTTGCAAAAGATAAGCGGGATAGGAGAACGGGTTATGGCACCTCCCAATCAAAAAAAGACGTTTACCGTTTTTGTGCTGTCTATATAACGTTTTTTTTGTTTTCTGAGCTCCCTTTGCTTCTTTTAATAATGTTCTCCTGAAATGCAATCACATCGTAATTGAATTTAAAGCGAAAAATATCGTAAATCGAGGAACTTCAAAAAAATTTAATTTAGTTAACTTTGGCAGCACTTTTCAATACATATACAATTATGCATAGTTTGTCATAAATTGTAGAGAATTACTTTCTGGTCATATTCGTCTTTCAAAATTTGTTTGTAGGAGGCTTCAAAGTCGAGATACCTAATTCAAATTCGAACATGAGTGTTCGAATATTTGAACATTACCATTTTTTTATTAACATTCTTCAAAGCTTCCCAGCTCTGTCTATTAACAAAAGTAGGTAGTACGTAAAACGATATCTATATAAAATAGGTTACCTACTTTAAGTAAGTTGCAAAAGGAATAAGGGAAAAAAAATTGACATATCGACTTGCTGAAGAAAAATTGCACCAACATATATTGCCAAACCATGTTACTCCATATTCAAGTGGAAATATGTTGCCACAGCCCGCACATGTCATTCGTCATACATACTTGATCCTGATTTTTCAAATGGCAAATTCCTCCTTGACCTCCGAAGCTCGCATAAAGCCCTATCAATTCTTTTACTTCAAAGAATGTTGACATATATTTAAAAAACAAACATAACGAAGTAAAAAAAAAAGACCCAAGTCCAATAAACTGTATAGATTAGTGCGTCGTATCTGAGTCAACACGAATTCCCCACGTTTTTTTTTTTTTCAGAACAGTGCTTTGTTTAGTAGATATTATTCCTGTATTCTTATCAGTGAAAGAAAAAAGTGATAATGGTGCAGGTACTCAAACATGATAAGGGCTCAATACAATTTAATTTGTTTCAAAACCCCATAGGCGCACAGTTAGTTGGAACGTAAGCCATGACAGATGGGCCGCTGGGGACTAGCACTAGTACGAAATGCACTTTAGGTGAGTTTTTCTTACATTGTAACCGAAAAGTTTGCATACTCAACAGCTGGTGTATGTTTTCCTTTAGTATTTGTAGTTTTTGCAATGGAGAAGAACACGGAAGTGCTGACAAACATCGAAAGAGACGGGAAACAGGCATTGAAATGGAAACAGCAGGACCACCGTTGACAGAACAGCCAAAGCGACGAGGTGAGTCGATAAAAATGGGAAGACAAAATGTGTTAACAACAGCCAGTAATAAAAGCGCTCCAAACGTTAGAGAATCCTCATTTATAACGCCTGCCAATCTATTCACCACGTCTACGAACATAAGCTCAACTGTCATTGCGACGTCAAGTTTCAATTACACTGCCCGAAATGGCGAACAAACAAATATGACATTTAACCAGGTGAAACCAGGGCATTTTCGGGGCACCTACAAGGGATTCAATTTCGATATAGTGGATGGGAAACTTCACTCACCAGATGGCGCTTATAACCAACTGGACATCGATGTGATATCAGATAACTATGCTCAAGCTATATTAGCCATGCAGCAGGGTGCAATTGGAATCGAAGACAGGCTACTAGGGCTGATGAACTACTCGCTCCCGGCGTTGGATCGTCGTAAGTTGTCAGAACTCAGCCTGCCAGTTGGATCCAAAATAAATGTCAACTATACCGGCGAAAATGGTGATAAATCAAAAATAACATTTAAACAAATTCAACCAGGACTGTTTCGAGGCACATACAATGACAAGGAGTTCTCTGTCGCCAATGGTCAAATTCTGACACTAGATGGCGCTGATCACGGACTCAATAAGGAACTGCTACTGAACACGTTCTACAGAGCGATGTTGGGAATGCAGCAAACCTCTCTCGGTCTAGAACAGGGCGTCATGGCAATGGAGGCTAGACTATCTGGAAATCAACAAAATCCAATGGAACTGCTCAAGACCGCAGATCCAAGGAAGCGTATTTCATTTCAGACTGAAAGTTTAAAGTTCCATAATGAGTTACGGGCGCTTCATGGCGTTCCGCCCTTAACCCATAGTGAACACCTATGCGAAATAGCCAGAGAGTGGGCAGAGGTTTGTGTTTTGTGTATGCTATGTTCCTCAAGAATTTTTGTCAATCATTATCATGTTTAATTGCAGCACCTAGCACTCAAGGACACATCCTACAAACGACCGAACAATGACTACGGCGAGAACCTTTTCTACACCCACGAAGGGCATTTGGATGCAAGGAAAACGGTAACAACTTGGTATGATGAAATCAATTTGTACAACTACAACGATCCGCAATTTTCCAAAGACACCGGACACTTTACCCAGTTGGTGTGGAAGGATACCAAGGAAATGGGAACGGGCATAGCACAATTGTAAGGATGTCTTATGCAACTGAATTTCTTATGAAGTGTAATAACATTGATTCCGTTCTATTTTCAGAGGCAACAAGGTATGGGTATGTTGTTACTACCATCCGGCAGGAAATGTTATATCGAAGTTTGATGAGCAGCACGTACCGCGCCCAACAAATGTGCCATGAGGTGCTGATAATAAGAGTTGAAGTATAAGTTGGCGAATTTGCAGACATATGTTATGTTATGAGTTAAGAGAAATAATTTTAAATTTACTTTAAGTTTGATGGTATAGATGTGTAATATATGTTAACAAAATTAGGAGATTGAAAATTACCACCGCTCGTTTACTGGCAATAAAGACTGTTAAAAGTATGATTACCACTTGACAGAAAAGGTAAAACGTCAAGTAGACTTAATCTTACGTCTACTTAAGACGTTTTACCTTTTCAGTCGAGTTAATAGAGGTCTAGCTCTCTTGCTGTCACCAAAAAGTGCCCCATGTGATGGGGACTTTACTTTGTACCACAGAGCTCCACATGACCAAAACTTACGACAAAAAATACTTCACTGTCCCAGTGGTAGTAAACAGTTTTGGTCTTTCGTGAAAAATATTAAGAACTCCACCACGTCGTCAATCCCCACACTCGTTTACAATGACATTCCAGCTGTCAGCTCTTTGGACAAAGCAAATCTGCTGGCTGCGCAATTCGCCGCAAGCTCCAACATTCCAGATTGCATCATGTCTCCACCTGTGCTCGAGAGCGTCGAATATTTCATGGGACAAATACATTTCCGCACTCGCACAGTAGCAAGAGTATTAAAAGATCTTAACATTCACAAATCCGCTGGTCCAGATGGTATATCCCCCATAATTCTGAAGAGGTGTTCTTCCACGCTGGCAAAACCACTGCGTAAGCTTTTCCACTTGTCCTACTCTTCTGGACTCTTTCCAAGTAGATGGAAAACTGCATTTGTCCAGCCCGTTCCAAAAAAAGGCGATTCTTCTTCACCCACCAACTACCGACCCATTGCACTTACGTCCATTCTTTCCAAGGTCATGGAAACGCTGATAAACCGTCAGCTTATGAAATATCTTGAATCACGAAAACTTCTCAATGACCGGCAATACGGTTTTCGTAGCAGCAGGTCCACTGGTGATTTGATGACTTATCTCACCGAAAAGTGGAACCAATCTCTCCACCACTCTGGTGAAACGAAGATTGTTGCGCTTGATATTTCGAAAGCATTTGACAGAGTTTGGCACCAAGCTCTTTTGTCGAAAATGCGTGCCTATGGGATCGACGCGTCTCTTTTTCAATGGATTAGAAACTACCTTTCTGGCCGTTCAATTCAAGTTGTGTTGGACGGTTTCAAGTCTGCAATTCACCATATAAATGCTGGTGTTCCCCAAGGCTCTGTTTTGTCTCCGACACTCTTTCTCATATTCATCAATGATCTCTTGTCTGTTACTTCTAATCCAATACATTCTTTCGCCGATGATAGCACCCTCAGTTTTTCATATTCGTTCCCTGACTCACGTCCCTGCTCTTCGGCCGTGGATCTGGAACGGCGACGTATGCTAAACACATTAAATTCCGATCTTGACAGCATTATAAAATGGGGTACAATCAATAGAGTGGAATTTAATGCTTCCAAAACACAATGCTGCCTTCTATCATTAAAGCGAAACTTGAACCCTAACCCATTATCCATGAATGGGACTTGCATCGACGAAACCGAACGACTTTCCATACTTGGTATATGTGTCAACGACAAACTCCGTTGGAATGACCACATATATGAAGTCGCCAAAAACGCTGCGAAATGTCTAGGTTTCTTAAATCGATGTAAGAAATACTTTACACCCTTCGACTTAGCTACAATATACAAGGCCTTTATTCGGCCTAAGCTTGAGTACAACGCTCATATCTGGTCAGGTGCACCAAAAACTTCATTGCACCTACTAGACAGAATTCAAAAGCGCGCGATAAAACTTATAGGTGATAGAAATATAGCGGAGTCTATTGACCCGCTCGAACATCGCAGAAATGTTTCTTGCCTTTCTTTATTTTATCGATATTTTCACCATCGATGCTCTGATGAAATAGCTAACTGCATTCCGCCCCTTCAACAATTCTCTCGCAATACCCGTCACACATCGAATGCACATCAGTTTACCCTTAAGCCTACCTTCGGACGTACTGTAAAATAGAGAGATTCTTTTGTGAGCCGAACAACACGCATGTGGAATGCATTGCCTCACACGGTTTTCCCCTCTCATTACAGCCCACAATTGTTTAAGACCAATGTGCACCAGTACCTCTTCTCTATCCTCCCTATTAACCCTTCCACTCGTGCTGTGCATTAGCATTATAAGGGAACAAAAACCCCTTGAGCACTAGTGAATTATAAAAAAAAAAAAAAAAAAAGAGCTCTATATCCATTGTTCATAAAAACTGAGTGGCCAAGAAAAAAAATAGAAAGTCACCTCTAATTATTTAAAAACCTAAAACCCCATTAATGACAGTCAAAGTTGATGTTTCCGAAAGCCATTTTGTTTTACAAAAACTCTAATCATCGGCCATTGCTATAAAAATATCAACCTGCAGAAGTTTCACATAAATCACGAAAAGAAAATGACGTAAATTTGGCATCACTGTCCCTCATCGTCATGTAAATACAGATATTTTTTGTTAGACTTAGCATCCCACTTATTTTAGGTGATAGCTTTATTTACCTGTCACTGAAACATTTTAACGATCAGCATTTATTAGCAATTAGAACAAATCCGCCATTAATTTGAAAGTAATGTAAGAAAGAAAACAACTTCCAAAATCGAGTTTAACAAACATTCGCGGATTGAGAAATGGAGGGTGTACCCTAGCGGCTATAATTCGAACCCTACTAGACATACAAGTTTGACAGATCAGCGAAAAAATATACGTAAACGAAGCTAAGCGAGATTAACTATTTAAATATTGTGGAAAGTAAATACATTTGTTAATTAAAAACATACAAATACATTTTTTAAATAGTTTATGGGAATGGAAAATAAAGAAAAAGTGTTGGATCGAGCGTCTCATTGTGGTGTACCCCAGTGCAACTCGTATAGACACAATACACGTACCGCTTACTGAATACCTACAGATTCCTGTATGTCTGATAGGGTTCTTTTCTTTGCCACCAGATACCGCAGGCCAACTTGTACATTTTTGTCAATTGCATATCTATAGATATGTCAAGTTGAACATTTTTTTTAGAACGAAACATTTCTTTTCCAGAAAATTGAAGTTCCAACTGGTTCCTTCTTTTTGTAAAAATGCGTTTAATAATTTGTGCTACTTTTTACGACCAAGGTTGGGTTAAATTATTTAGCTAAAAAATGCAAAACTATTTGAATTCCGTTGCGTTTTATGTAGGTATGGCTACAAAGTGCTTTATTTTTTTCTGTTGTGGAGGTTCACAGTCTATTGTCATTGGGGACGTTCGGATTCATAGTTTATGTAAAACGTCAACTAGATTCAAAAATTGATATTTTCAAATAAGTACATTTAAAATGTAACACGGTTGCCTATCACAACTATATTACACTGTTATGCGAACTAATGGTTGTTAAATATCATGCGAAAATTCGAAATTTGCAGAGTACGTTTAGAAATGGCACCCTTTTCTCTCACTGGCCCTTTTTTCGACACCTCAGAATTCTGCCACGGCCACTCTGTTTATTTTAAATCTGACTCTTCGAAATGTCAACTGAGTATGTAGGCAGGATTTTCTTGACTAGATTTGTCGGCTTCCCTTCCATAAACGTCAACTGCAAAAACTAATCACGTGACCACTCTGGGCCAATCAAAACTGAAATTTATCCAGTCAGACAGCCTGTCAACTTACTAAACTATGAATCCGAACGTCCCCATTGAAATATTTAACACCTAGCTATTTCCTTTATTGTGATTTGTGCGACATAAACACGAATTTGGGGAAATGTATATACGTAAGTGGCGGAATTGTTAACATAATACAACAAACAGTTACGCGGTGTTGAGTGCCCCTTATTATTGTTATTTTTCTTTCCAATCCTATTGCTTTTATAAAATGCAGATTTGAGTGTGTAATTCGAATTTTAATAAGTGGAACAATTTCAAATGTGGAAGTTTGTACAATTCTAGAGTGCAAATGCCTGAACGGAATGTTGTGATTCAGGTGTAAAGTTTTGCTATTTAATTTCTAGCGGATATATCATCGCATTTGAGTAATCTCACAATGGAAACAGTTGAAGCATTTGACAGAACTTAAGCTGATTTCTTACGCTAGCATAAGCCCACATAAGTCGGAGATTTGTTGACAGTACATTTGTACATTTATATCTATCTACTCTACACATATTTATAATTCACATCCAAGTTATAGAACCACGTTTCTTATTATTCTAGCGATTGTCATCATGACTTCTGCACATTTCGATTTAATGGTCGAGGAACATATTTCCCAATAAGCCTGTCATCATAATCTGCTCGGGGATTATAGCAACAGCACACCCAGACTTGATCACCTCTGGAAGAAAAAAAATAGATTTCAATATTCTTACTTGACTACAATAATCAGCAGAATGTCTTACCTCAGAGCCACCCCAGTGCCCAGTTCCCTTGTGTCTTTCCACACGAGATTAGTGAACCGTTCTGTTTCCAATGAGTACTTATGGCTATTGAAGTCGTATAAATTAATCTCCTCGTAAAAAGCTGTCACAGCCCCCTTTGCATTGCCATAACAAATATCACCACGGTATAGATTCTGACCATACTCGCTATTTGGTTTGTGATCGAGTGTATTCGTCAGGGCCATGTGCTGTAATAAGTCAAATAGCTTATAAATGACAAAATGACGCATAGGAATTCAAACTGCCTTACCTCAGCCCACTCTCTGGCGACCTGACATAGGACTTCGCTGTTGATCAACGGTCGAACGCCATGCATCTTCCTATATTCGTTATGCCACTTCAAACATTCGCTTTGAAACAAAGCATATTCATCCGGAGTTGCTGTTCGAAGCCGATTTTCTGTGCTAAAATCCTCGCTAGTTGATTGGAAGTAGTACCTATTCCCGGCTTTGACGTTTTCATCCAACGATATTGTATATTCGTTCAGAGGTGTGGCAGGTGGGAGCTCATCTTTATCCAGTTCCTCAAAGGTTTCTGGATCCTCATAGAAAACCTCATTCGTCCTTTTCGACTCATCACCATTAAACACCTCATCGAGCAGACTTGCATTGTAGGACTTTTCACCCTCCTCGATCACCTGCAGAAGCTGAGCGATCGCATCTCGCTCAAGAACACTCAAACGCTGTTCGCAGTCACCTGACAACACTGACGCATCCAACTCGGTTGATGGTTCTGACAACTTTGGCTGATCGGTTACAACGGAAATCACCCTAGCCGATGGAACAACACAGCTATTCCCGTTCTCCTCTGTCTTACGCTTCTCTCCGCCATTGAATTGACAACAGATACTAAAAGTACACACCACAAGTTCAAGTTGCAAATTTTATTTGAAAGAAAAAATAAGAATCACCTGTCAACTCACTTGAAGCGCATTATGGTAGCACTGTCAGTGTTAAATTTCAAACTGATTGCAGGCATACAATTTCTGAATTGAAGAAAAATATTGTTATCTCAAGTAATCGTGCTGTTATCATTTTCTTCTAGCGATAAGAGAGTGGCGATAGCAACTTTGTGACGTGTGCAACTCACCGGAAACTTTTATTTTCAATTATTGTTAAGCAGCAATCTGCAGCTAATATTTATCGTTTGTGGACCCCAAAGTCACGGGTGTATGTGTTTAGCGATAAATTAATGTTTATAAACATTCAGCGCAAATGCAATGTGGATTTGTGTGCGAAAAAAAAGTAGCGCGGTGGTTTTTCGGGGTATAGAATGTAAGGGATAGGTCAGCGTTGCCAGAAGGTCAAAATATTTCCGCCAGATGAATCTGGAAAACCCCCAGATTTGAACATTTTTTTTCCAAAAAACCCCCAACTTGTTGTCATTCATTTTTTAACAAGTAAATAGTTGGCGCAACAGATCCGTAGAGACCCTAGGCCAAGCTTCCCACAGGCATTTGTTTTGTGTGCGTTTTTCACTTTTGGAACGAATGGAAGGGATCTACAATTTTATGCCGAGTTTAAACGGTCAATTATGAAGGCAGACAAATTTTCTTAATGAAACTGGCACTAGATTTTTAAGAAGTGTTTTCCTAATGAAATTAGTCCAGAGATATTGGCTTTGGAGGATCGATCAACAGCATTTTAAAATAGCACACACACTTAATATTTCATCCTGGATAGTGCTCAATTTTGAATCTTGAATTTAGTTGTGAGCAGAACGAAGAATCTCTTCGCTAGGTATCTTTATTTAAGAATAAGTTACTCAGCGTTTCTTACGTTCAATTCAATTCAATTCATTTTTAGGTTACCAAAAAGGATTTTATAACGAAATACAAATAAACCCCCAGATTTCCCCCCGTCCGCCAAAAAAAAAACCTAAATCTGGGAGAAAAACCCCCAAACTGGCAACGCAATTGTGTAGGTACTCCCCCATCTGAGCGAAAGATGGCGAATTTTATTGTTATACGAGTTATCAAACTTGAGTCACTTAATGAGTGTGGAAAACAGTGACCTTGAACAATATATTATGTATGTTACTCTGACAAGATGGTTGACTACCTGTTTACTTTGTGGTTAGTCACCGGAATACTTGTACTGAGGAGGATTTTGAGGGTACGTTTGGTGCAAAATTGAAGTTTGTTTTTCCAATTACGCTGAGGGCGCGAGAAAGATCACCTACAAGAGCTGGATCGCATTCACTTAATTTTTCAGGCGTAAGCTATCGAAAACAAAAAAAATACTTGTAATTTGCCTGAGAATTGACATTCGATACAATCCTCCACGCGGACATTTTGGAAACCACTAATTTCAGGATTTTAATAACATTTATCTGTTATTTATGTCGTTTTCCATTGGTTTCACTCGGGGATCCACTCATTCTGTAATCCAATGGAACAAGAAAACTGCTTCTGATTGAATCCTCATCCTCAAAAGTATTGGTGAAATGCCAAAAAATAATCTACGGCAGCTGTCATCTGACTTACATAAATAACACTTGTGTGAGTGCTTCTTGAGTGGATTCTGACTTCAAATCGAGATTCGAGAAGCGAAATTCTCTTCTCAGAATCACCAGAAGAGTATTTTTTGTGCAAATGGAACGGTTTCAGAAGCGAATTTTTCGATTCCGGACTCTCCCGGACGCTTCATTTTGCCTAATGGAAACCGACATTAGAGTTCTCTGCTGAAAGCAACTCATCGATTCAAAACTCGATTTAACAAACTCGAAGGGCTTGATATGAGAGAGGGTTTGTTGGCCCGCTATTTTTTTCAATCGAATTCCATGAACATTGAAGACTGAAAAAAGGTTTTCTCTTTCTCTACAAAAGGCAAAATTACTGAAATTAAGTGGACACTTGGAGTATACGCTTTTTAACGTCATTTCACTGATTTCATTTGACATCACACGAAAATTTACCAACAGCAATTTTTTGCGTGGGAAATTTGTTCATACAGGGGAAGTTGTTTGCCTTTCTGATTCCACGATCCACTTATAGTAAAATTTCGTAATATACAGTAGAATTAACTACTTGTATTATCTAAAGGCCTGTGTTGAAGTAGTTCCCAACTAAATCAAATAGATCTAGTTGAAGTTGATTTCAGCCCCGCCCAATACTCCAACAGTGCAGGTTCTTTATTTTACTCTGAAGACCGGAAATCGAACTTCCAATATTTATTTATTAACAGCAAATCACCTAAGATCCAGCTAACCTTGACACTGACAACTCGACTGAAAAATAGACACGTGATTCGCGATATCGAAAATCACAATAAAGCTGTTTTTACTCCTCAACACTGGGAACTACCAAACCCTTAATGGCCACGGGTTGATCGGTCGCCGCACTCGTAACTCACTCATCGATTGTTCTTCAAATAAGTTAAATATTTGCAGACCTTAAAGACTTAGAATTGTCGAACACCTTATATTGTAATAAAAAAAAAAAAAAAAAATGAAGATAACTCATTTGTATGGCCTACAGCTTTGATCGAAAGGAGTTTCCGGTTTATTTCAATAGAATAAAATGCAATTCTATCGCTACCCTTATCTGCGACAAGTAATAGAAGCGATAATTCGTGATAAGACCTCTCCGTGTTATAATTTCGCGCTTGTAATCAGTTCGAAATTGACTCTTAAAGGTGCATGTTGACAGTTCTTCAATATGCGCTTCAGGTGAGTGATCGAGGTGAAGTTCTTGCCAAATACCTTGTGTCTTTTTTTTTACAGTATCTGCTGTGGTTGCAATGCAGACGAGACGAAGAAAATTACGGATAATGGACGCACTGCTGCACCGATTACAGTTGTGCCACCTGTAACAGAACAGCCGAAGCCGAGTGAACCAATTCAGTTGGACAGAGTCACCGAGGTGTCTTTTAACGACTCTCCAGTTCAGGCGGTACAAAAAGAAGAGAAGCCGATGCCGAGTGAACCAATTCAGTTGGACAGAATCACCGAAGTGTCTGTTGACGACTCCTCAGTTCAGACGGTACAAAAAGAAGAGACACCACCACCGGTGACAAAGCGCCAAGTTGAGCAATCGCCACCCCAGTTAGCTCCGGTCGCCGGGTCTACCAACTTGGTCAATATAACCGAAGCATTAAGCCCTCCAGCTGGTACGAAGATAAATGTGCAGTGCACGGCGAAAAGTGGAGAAACGTGCACACTGCCGTTCACCGTAGTCGAGCCAGGACACTACCACTGCAGCTACGATGGGATGGAATTCACCATTTTGAATGACAAAATCCAGGCAACAGATGGCGCTGATCGTTATATAAATACAGAACTGATATTGTGTACCTTTATGATGACACTGCTGAACCTCAAACGGGGAGTGCAACAAATACCCGAATCTATTCGATCGGTGCCCGAAATAGCACCTCCGTCAATGACCGTGAACACGGGCAATTCAAAGTCAACGATAAATTTCACAACAAATATTGGTAGCAATGCTTTTATATTGGACCGAATCGAACCGGGATATTTCATTGGCACCTACAAGGGCAAAGAGTTTACAATCACTGACGGACAGCTAGAGTTCAAAAACGGCGACTACAACCAACTGGACAGGGAACTTATAATGGGCACGTATTCTAATTGCATGGAACGCATGCAACATGGCATTGAAAGAATGGAAGCTGGAATGGCGCAGTTTAAGCCTCCATTGCCTGACCAGCAGTTTAGTCCAACACCTGGCACGCCAATAAATATAAACATCACAACGAGAACAGGCGAGACGTCTACAATATTCCTGACTTTTATCAAGCCAGGACACTTTCGCGGAAAGTATGGTGGAGTAGAGTTCACCATTTTGGATGGAGAGATTCTAACAGATGGCGCTGACGATGATCTAGATAAGGAGTTGATATTATTTAACTACTCAATGGCAATGAAGGGCATGCAGCAGGGACTGGATGGAATGCGCCAAGGGTTGTTCGGTATGAACGGTGGTAGTGCTACTGAGGCACAACCATCGCATCGAGTTCCGGAAACTGTCCAAGATGAACTGAGTAGAATACGGGCGGCGATCCAGAATGCATCAGGGTTAAGGCCAGATCAAGTCGGTAGGCTTATTCAAAAGATAGACAACATAGAACGGACTAAGCAAAGGGGCCAGGAGATCTCAAATATGGCCCCACCAATCCATCACACCACATTCACACCAAATGCAGTTTCTTATAAGGATCTAAGGAAATATGAGCAAATGGACAATACCTCACAATCGCATCATAGACGGAACGCGATGGTCCAAGAGATGGGCGACAAAGAATTAGCAAACAGTCCGAGGGTAATCGATGAAGATGTCCAGGATATGTCGAATATTCCTGAACCCGTCCTTCAGAAGACCACTTTCACGCCGAATGCAGTTTTATACGAAGATCCAAAGGAATATCAGCCATTGGATGAGCACGAAATACCACCAGCCAAACGTTTAGAGGAATACATCATATCGCTCGACGAGGGTGTCAAGGCTGGGAATAGGTACTACTTTCATGCAGCGAGACCCGGGAGAGTGGCTAGAAAGGAACTAACTCCAAAGCAGCACTTGCAAGTCGCAAGTTTGGAACGGTATTCACTATTTGAGAGGGAAAGCCTGAAAGTGCATAATGAGTACCGCAAGTTGCACGGAGTTCCACCGTTGGTTCACAACGAATTTCTGTGCCAGGTGGCCAGAGAGTGGGCTGAGGTTGGGAGACTTAAATTTTCTGTGTGAAATATGAGAATTTAAATTTTTCGATTACAGCACCTGGCTTTGAAGAACGCCTTCTATCATAGGCCGAAGAACGATTATGGCGAGAATTTATATCGCGCCTCGGGGCAGGATGTATGTGCAAAGAAAGCTGTGGCGGCTTGGTACGATGAGATCGACTTGTATGACTACAACAAGCCGTCGTTTTCAAAGGAGACGGGCCACTTCACGCAGCTGGTGTGGAAGGACACCCGAGAAATGGGCACCGGAGTGGCGCAGTTGTAAGTGAAGGTTGATGTTTGTTTTGAATGCTGAAAATAATTTTTCTGTTCTATTTTTTGCAGGGGAGACAAAATCTGGGTGTGTTGTAACTATCATCCTCCAGGAAACCACTTGGATAAGTTTAATGATGAATTTATTCCTCGTCCACTAGTAGTTCGGCGTGTGCCTAATTGATGTTGGAAATATAGACAGTATTTATTTATTTATTTATTATTATTTTTTTTTTTTTAAAGAAGTGCAGGAGTGTCTTGAAATAGGAAAGCGTTGAAATCACATGGGTCTGTCAGTAGAGTCTTTTAAATTTCAAGATTTTTTGCTTGTGTTTAGTTGAAAGTGAACGATTGATGACGAAGTTTCGTGGAATAGAAGAGAAAGACTGAGACTGTTTATGCAAAGGATGGTGTTCCATTCATAGACACATTTGACAGATGTAGCACAGCACTTTTCCAATTGCAGTTGGAGTGTTTCCAACAATTTGTAATTGTTCTTTCTTAAATTTGGAACTTTTGAACGCTTTAATTTTACGAAATGGATTGAGACTTTAATGGCATACCAACTGTCATATCGCCTTTGTCGAACTTCGATAAAGACGTTTTTGCCATGATTTTTGAAGCGAATTCTGTGGTAATTTTTGGGTGAATTTTGTAAGCAACACTCAAGGCGTATATCGGGAAGAGTCGTGAGTGTAGATATGCATTTTGGAACGAGACTTGAGACGACTCTTAAAGTGAGTTTTTGACGCTACGTTTTGACACGGTATGAGGGAAGGTGTTACAATATTTAGTTGGATTCTGAAATTAAGTTGTAAGTGACATCCGAGAGTATAACTGTCTTGAAAGAGCTTCTCAATTAGCCGTTTGGAGTCGGCATAAAATTGTAGATCCCTTCCATTCGTTCCAAAAGTGAAAAACTCACACAATGGTTGTGAGAAGCTAGGTCTAGGGTTCTCCGGACCTGTTGCGCCAACTATTTATTTATTTTTTTAAGTGACCTTAGGTGCGTTCCTTAAATAGATTTTTACTTACATAATTTGTTATTTTTAAAGTGCTTTTTGGGACTATTCTATAATTTCAAGTCTTGGTCTATTTTTTAATTTTTAATTTTTTTTCCAAACGAATTTGTGGGAAGTTTTTAGAAGATTTTTCAGGCGGAATTTTTAAATGAATCACAAAGAATTTTTAGCCACACTTGAAGCGAATTTATTAGGGATACGATCCGATCCAACTAGTCTTGTTCATTTTTTTCGCAATACAACAACGAAATATACCTACCTATTGCCTAAAATTTCGATACAAGTCTGTACTTTATCTTTGGCCCCAGTTATAGCAATACGTAAAACCAACCCGCAAAAATGTTCTTTTGCTTTTTTTGACCACTTAAACTTGATGGTTGAACTCAATCTTGGTCTTGAAATGTTGCTTATGATTTTTTAATTCAGATTATCAAAAAACATATACGCAAATGATATCTAAATTTTTTAGAAAAATAATTTATTCATTTTTCTGTACGAAAAACTTTTTCTGATCAACTTCTCAGTCAATTCCACAAAAGAAAACCGAATCATTCCACTGAAGTATTTCATTTCTTTACTGTTCCATCTGTCAGGAAATTTTTTTCTGATGGAATCCAATCAGTGGGGGTTGGTTTGTTGTAATTATTTTCGTAGGGAAACATTTTTCTGACAGATTTTTCGCTATGATCGCCTAATAGGGGCCATACACTGTTAAATTTTTTTATTAGTTTTGCTAGAGATGAAAAAAGTTTGTACAAGTTCTGATAAAAAAAAAATAAATTTCGCAATTGACTAGGTCTGTTACACCGAATCGTGAATTATTTTTTGGGTCAATTTTTGAGGGAAGATAACATCAATTTTTGACTCGTATATTAAGGCTAGAATTGACTCTTTTCTAAAACTTTTTTTTGAACAGGATTATAGTTAGTATTGCAAATATTTTTTAATATTCTTAACAATTTTATTTGAAGATAGATTTAAGCAGTTTTTGATTATTTGAGAAGAATGTTAAAGTACATTATTGGGAGAGTTTTCTAAAGCGGGTTTTTCTGCCTTCTTTAACGTTGTTTTTGGAGCAAACATTTGTCTAGGTTGTAAAGGCCTCTTATCTACCAGTTTCTTTTAGATTATTCTTAAGGACATTTTCGAGTCGATTCGTTATTCAATTTTGATTCAACTCATTTAGTTTGATCGGTGTCTTGAAGCTATGTATATTCATTCAAAATGAAAATCCACAGATTTGTGAAGCAATTTTTGAATATATGAGATGTTTTCGGGACGGGTCACTCATTTAAGATCAATGGATATCCTTGGCATTTGCATATGAAAATCAGGATAAACATTTTGGTGCGAATCTCAACGAAGTTTCTGGATACTTTCAGTATATGGAACAATTTGTAAGCTCAAATTTGACATTCTTTTCGTGGAAGCTGACAAGGGATGATCGTTTTTCAATAACCTTTTGGCTACAACTTTTAGCTAGATTTGGTAAGCGATCCAATTGACGAACTTCGACGCCTTTCCTTTAGAACAATTTTTGAACCAGGTTTTTTGTGATTTTTGAAATGGGTGGTGGTGGGGGCTTTGGCTACAGGTAATTTTGGGTATCAATTAAGGAAGATGGGCCTTAGAGAGGATGAATACCTGTTAACAATGTTTGGAGGAATCTTAGACAGCGGCACATATACCTACTGTGTCAATGTCCGGGATTGGCTGGCAGAAGAATGAGGTTCTTGGGACATCATTTGGTTGAAAACCAGTCGAAACAGATCTCCCATAAACAGATGCTAGCGTTTACACTAGGACTCGAGCCCAGGGAAGAACTCTGGAGAAATAAAGGGTCTCTCAGGGTAAAATGTATTGTGGTAGAGAGACGTAAAGAGATTTGTTAAGCAAACTAATCGGATATTTTCGAGTCGTTTTCTGACTGACTTTTTGACAACATTTGGGTATTTCCTGAGCTTTCCCTCTCGTAAATTTTTGGATGAGTTCAGAGACATTTCTGTTGCGTATTTTAAGCCCAACTTCATGGAATCCTTTAAACGGATTTCAAAATCTGCTCCATTTTCCAAAAACTTGCTACAACTCACCACAAATTCATTTCTATATAGAGTTTGACACCACCATTTGGTTGCAATGGGGATATTTTTGACAGCGAACTCATTCATGCCTTCACTGAACGTGTAAATCACTTTTTTCTGTTGCTTGCAATCTGAGTCACCTAACTTGACAATGAGCAGCCCATGACCGAGAAATCCATTAATAAATCTCACAACATGCTGCAACCAACATTGTTGCAATTATAACAACAGCTAAACTCATTTAGCTGACTGAAGCTGTCCGATTTGATCTCAGAAAATGCACTTTATTGCAAATTTATACATTAAAGTCATCGCAGCAGGTTTTGACACAAGATAAATATCTCCATCCAATCGAACCACATAACCTCAATCATTAAATAATTTGACGAACAGCCTGAATGAGTGCGTGATTCTATAACAGCAACATTGTCCACGACATTGGATAGAATACAACTCAATTTGAACCTGCATTATGTCCGTCGAGACCACATATCAGCTGGAATGGTCAACAATGTGCAGTACATTAACCAGATGTTATTTGTTGCTCTACTCGCCATGGAAAATTGATACCTTCGGCAGTAACATGTTTTTTTGTTAAAAAATGGTTCGCTCCCCATCAATGACCAACCCATCTCTGGTTACCGATGCACAACTGTGGTCAGATTCAGTTTCTGGGCATCAACGTTGCTCCCCCATGGAACAACTGAAGCGTAGTAATGATGAAATTTCAATTTTTGATCGAAACTGACATAGAACGAACGTCATGCCACGAAATATACCTATGCGAAACATGTGTCTAACGTGACACACATTACGTGCTGGCGAGTGTCGTGGCGCCGAGACGGAAGCACTTTTGTGCCGCCCGATTGCGGTTGCCGATGGATTTACTATATTGGCTTTGAACTTGAAACGATTTTCAAACGAATTTCACTTTGGGGTGCAGCTCCGTTTTTGGAGGGAAATTAAAGCCCCTTCTATAGGGGTGGACATATTTTCGCAATGTGACCTCAATTAATTGTCATTGAGTGCATATGGGCTTCAAGTGGAAGTCCACCGTGATGAGTGACATTAAGGTGGAAGGTGTTTCATTGCATATCGTCTGAATACATTCTCTGTTCAAAGTGCGCCCTTAAGTAGCAACTGCCAGGCGTTGAGATACCGCACTGATTAATGGTGCCCATCCATCTTCGGCTTTCCATTTTTCACCGCGCACAATGCAGCGCTTTGGATGCACAAATCAATGCGTTTGCCTGGCATTCCGACTGGGCAACTTTGTATCTGCTCTGTCTTAAGTCTTAGCGCGAATTTAAATATTTAGATTGTGTAATGGGCACTCTGCATGCCTGCGGCAAGAAAACATTCCGAAACGGTTTCCTCTGGTTCGCGCTTACAAAGGAAAGTGCTTCTTGTTCGAGCTGTATACACAAAGAAAGATTGATATCGCTTACTCTCTATGGAGTATCTGGATGTATGAGCCTTGGGTCTATGGTGTATCGGTGAATGCTGGGAATCTGATTTTGTGATGTAAATCGATCAATTGCTGTACAGAACGTCTACATCTGGTTTGTTGATCCACCTCTTAGTGCGGAATTCCATTTGCGCTCCATAAAAGAAAAAATACTCCGCACAACAGCAATAATTAAACTTGAACTTATTTTCAGTTTATCAGTTAATGGCTGCGGAAGAAAGCGAATCAAAAGAATAAGATAATTAAAAGGAATGTAACAGCATCTTGAATTAAGCCTCGATAAGGAACAGATTTTAAGGTTAATTAGTGAACGATAATAAAATGTTAAATTGTTTTCTTTTAAGGGATTGGCTGGTTCAAATTTACTTACTTCCGCCTTGAGCAGACAGGTTAAGAAGCTGAAATAAGTTTGACATTATTTAACTCAAAGATGTGTAAACTTGTCCACCAAATGAAATTGGAAACCAAGTAAAAAGATGAAGTCGATAATGAAGTTTTCAATCAAGAACCGCTCAAATATATAGAATTCAGCAAACTACTTTAAGCCGTCTTGTGACCAATAAGAGAAACAGAATCTACTACATTTTCAAATTAATGACTGTGAGTGACAGATTTGCAAAACCAGAATACGCGACGAAAAATTCCTGTCTGGCAATTTGTGATGGTTGCTGACACCAATAGAATTGGTTATGGTTTGTGATTATTTTTAGCCATACAAAAAATGTATTTACCTAAACATTGCAAATATAGAAACTCCTGAGAAAGATATTTCTGTACTAGATTTTTTAACATCCCTGGGGTATAAATAGGCCAATCAAAAGATTGTCAACGTCGCTTTTGACTTTTGGTTGAAGCTCTAGCTCAAACTAAAACGCTCATTTTAAAACTGCTTGAACTGTTATAGAAATTACAGTCGAATCCCTCTAAGTCAAACTTCCTCTAACTTAGATATCCCTGTTTCTCGATTTTTTCCCAAACAAATTTTTTGTATATTCTTTTCGGTTCTCCAAGCAAAAGTCGTCATCTAAGTCAAAATACCCTTCTAATAGTTCGATTGTTTATCTATACAAAACCTTGAAAAGGATTCGACTGTATTTATATATGATTTATCATTATTTCTTCCTTTATAAAACAGAGTATTTTTGATATACCTACCGCAGCAGTAAGCATTTTTCAGTAGTTGAGGGAATTGTCGGTTTGGTAACACTGACAGTCGGTGACATAAACTTCACATCTGAGAGGATACAATAGGCGTTTTTCTTTTTTAGTTCAGACTTCAGAGCACAACCTGAACTGTTATACAAAAAGTTTGTGTTTCTTTTTTAGCTCAGATACATCAGAGCTCGAATTTGTGTTTCTTTTTTCGTTCAGAGCATGATCAGAGCGCGAGTTACGTCATCAGCCTGACCACCATTCACTCCAGTTCCAGTACACCACACGCAACACCAATCAGGTTGATAACCTGCAACGTAGGCAATAACAATTCATTGTATTCAATTCCAGCTAATGTACTGCTGAGGTGACCCAAGAACTGATGACCTAGCGTCTGATGCATTTCCTTTCATTCGGAATTGGTTCTTGGAATTCACTTTGGCAATTAGGTTTCATATTCAATAATGTTCATTACTTTATTCAGTTTGTATTGTACTCTTGGAAATAAAAGACCTATTGGTCTAATAAAATTGTATTTTTTTTAAATAAGCATTTTGCTCCCACATAACTGGCGCAGTCGTTAGTCCGGTGACGGTTTTTAAGACAATATAAAAAATAACGAGTTAAAATCCAGTTCAAAAAATTTTAAAACAAACCGTGGGTATCGACCCTTAATCACCGCGAACAAAGATAAACAAAAAGGAAAGTGAATCAAGTGCCATAAACACAAAAAAAAAAAAAAAAAAAAAACAAGAAAAGAAAGTGAATAAAAAACTAAAAGCCATAAACACAAAAAAGAAAAAAAAAAAAAAAAAAAAAAAAACAAGAAAAGAAAGTGAATAAAAAACCAAAAGACATAAACAACAAAAACAAGGAAAGAGAAAAGCGGATCAAACACTGCCAAATCGAAGGAACAACAGGACAATAATCAACTACAAAATAATGATCCTCCTGATATTTTGGTGCATGTAAGCGATTGAATTTTGATTAAGATATGCAATGATACTCTTTCCTATCAATTAAATTTTTATATATGTACTACAAAACGCAAAATTATCAAACACTTTTATTACCATCTAATTAAGCTTAATTACCCAACTTACAGTCGGTCAATTTTAAAATACCTTTTTCTTTAACAAAACAAACTTAATGAGCAAACTACCTAAAAATAAGCCAAAAAGATCATTTCCATACAGTCTCAGAAATATATCAAGAAGCTTACAATCCCTAAGGGAGATTCCAGGGGAAGACGATTCGTTTAACTCCACTTCTTCAGGTTCTTTCTCAGAAACCATGCCAACCGACCCATCTAACGCCATGGGCTTACAGAACCCACTCCCTACCACAGCCCCTATCCCCACTCTAATAAACCATGGAGATATCTTTAATCTACTTCGAATCCCCGACGCGATCAAGGATCTTCCGAAATTCGACGGAAACCCTCGATCGCTACATGAATTCCTCAATAACGTCGAGGAAATTCTACTGTTTATAAGGGGGGCCGACAACACCCCGCAAGGCCAAATTTACCTCCGAGCGATTCGAAACAAAGTCGAGGGACAGGCAAATGAGGTCCTAAACATGTATGGGACCCCATTAATATGGGACAATATTAAAGAAAACTTAATTCTCCATTATTCCGACAAGCGAACGGAAACTTCACTCATCCGGGACTTACACAGTCTAAAACAAGCAAACAAGTCCGTAGAATCCTTTTACGGAGAGATAATTGAAATTCAGGCTGCTCTCTCCAACAACATATTGATTCATGAACAATTAAGCAATGTAATTCAAGCAAAAAAGGAGCTCTACGCCGAAATGTGCCTCAACTCCTATTTAAGTGGACTAAATGAGCCACTCGGCTCAAGAATCAGGGCTATGAGACCCGAATCACTAGCCACAGCCCTAGCTTACTGCATCAAAGAACAGAATATCTCCTATCAGAGAATGGCCCAAACACAACAATATTCCAATCCCCCACACTATAGAACTTATAATAATCCCGCCCCATACCAACCACGTCCAAATTACACCCCATATCCCCAACCTTATAGGCAAAATAACAACTACCATAGAAATTCAGGGCCTAACAACCTAGAGAGAACATCGAATTATACAAACAAATTCCCCAGGGCAAACACTACACAAGCAAGATCAAATAATTTCAGGAACGAAAGACCCGCTATAAAACAAAGTCCTAGCCAACGGACGAGAAATCCGAACTTCAACCTACAAGAAACCAATAATCATACAAACTCCTTACAAACCTTAAATACAAATGGCAACAACCCATTCCAAACTTTAGACCAATATTTTAACTCCGATCCCACGAACATTGACGAAGGAGAAAATTTTCCCATAACAGCCTCGAGGAACCAACGGGACATATAGAACCCGGAACTCACTCGATCACACTCCCCTTTATTAACATTTCCTCCCCCTTCGGAAGGCCCTTAAGATTCCTCCTGGACACAGGAGCATCGGCCTCATTCATCAACCCAGAGTATGTACCACATAAAGACCTTATAAATTGCGAACCCGTTACAATAACAACAGTTTTTAAAAAATATCAGCTTAAATCACAAGCTAATATACCAATATTTAAGGAATTTAAACAAAAGGGACTATTTAAGTTTCTAATATTTAAATTCCATAATTTCTTCGATGGCCTCTTAGGGTTAGACTCACTTCTACAAATAAATGCCAAATTAGACCTCGAAAAAAAACATTCTTACTACAAAAAATTCCGTTATGGACATTAATCTCACATTGAATAACTCCCCTAAATTCCTAAAAGTTCCAGCTCACTCTAAGATTCGAGCAAAACTCCCTGTGAATAAAACTAACTGCGACATATTCGTAAATACAATAGAAATCAAACCAGATATATTCATAACCGAAGGTATTTACAAAGCAGTAAACGGTCACTGCAACGTCGAAATTACAAACTACACCGAAAAAGATGAAAACATACTCTTAGGAGAATCAATTCAAACAGAAGAATATAAGTCAGGCGAATTCATAGAACTCTACAACCTACACGGAGAAAACAACGAAGAAAAAACGAAGAATAACATTTCCGACATGATTAGGACCGACCACTTGAACGCGGAAGAACGAAAAGGACTACTCGATTTATGTAAAAAGTACTCCGACATAATGTACGTCGAAGGAAAAAACCTAACCTTCTCAAATCGAATTAAACATAAAATCAACACCACAGACGATGTCCCTGTGTACATAAAGTCGTATAAATACCCTTACGTACACAAACAGGAGGTTCAAGAACAAATCTCCAAGATGTTGGACCAAGGCATTATCCGACAGAGTTACTCTCCATGGAGTTCCCCTGTATGGATAGTTCCAAAAAAACTCGATGCCAGCGGCCAACAGAAATGGAGACTCGTCATCGATTACAGGAAGGTGAACGAGAAAACAATTTCAGATAGGTACCCCATCCCTAATATCAACGAGATATTAGACAAGTTGGGAAGGTGTATGTATTTCAGTACGTTTGATCTAGCAAGCGGCTTTCACCAAATAGAGATGCACTCCGAACACATACCAAAGACAGTATTCACTGTGGAAGGAGGACATTACGAATATCTTCGAATGCCCTTCGGGCTCAAAAACGCTCCATCGACATTCCAACGCGTGATGGACAACGTTTTAAGAGACCTAATAGGAAAAGTCTGCCTAGTTTATCTTGATGACATAATAATTTATTCGACCTCCTTACAAGAACACCTTAAAAGCATTCAATTAGTCTTCGACAAACTCCGCGAATCTAATTTCAAGATTCAAATGAACAAATGCGAGTTTCTCCGACAAGAAATCTCCTTTTTGGGCCACGTTGTGACCCCCGAAGGAATTAAACCCAATCCCAACAAGATCAAAGCCATTAAAGACTTTCCACTCCCCAAAACCCAAAAAGAAATTAAATCGTTTTTAGGACTCATAAATTATTACAGGAAGTTCATTAAAGATCTTGCCAAGTTAACCAAACCCCTTACAAACAAACTAAAGAAAGATGCCAATACTACAATAGACCAAACTTATATAGCAGCTTTCGAGACATGCAAAACCCTACTAACAAATGACCCAATCCTTATCTATCCCGATTTTACTAAGCCTTTTATAGTCACGACGGATGCTAGCAACTATGCACTAGGAGCTGTCCTGTCGCAAGGCCAAATCGGAAACGATAAACCAATCTGCTTCGCGAGTCGTACACTTTCTACCTCTGAATGTAATTACTCAACAATAGAAAAAGAACTTCTCGCCATTGTCTGGGCTACAAAATACTTTCGACCTTATTTATTCGGTAGGAAGTTCCAAATTGTCACAGACCATAAACCCCTATTATGGCTTATGAGCTTACGAGAACCCAATTCCAAGCTCATAAGATGGCGCCTAAAACTCGCAGAGTACGATTTCGAAGTAAGTTATAAAAAGGGAAAAGCAAACACGAACGCACGAACCACAGAGGGATTAACGAAACATACCTACACCTTAAGCGGAAATACTATTTTCCCAATATGAAAGAGAAAATAGCGAAAATATTGAATTACTGCGACCAATGCAAACTTATGAAGTACGACCGAAACCCTCCTAAAATAAAATACATCCCACCCGAAAACCCTAAAAAACCACTCGATATTTTACACATAGATATTTATAGTATTAATAACAACCAAATACTAACAATTATAGATAAATTCTCTAGGTTTGCCAGCGGTTTCACCCTAAGCTGCAGAAGTAGTATAACTATACTCAAGTGGCTAAAACAATACATAAGCCTATACGGCATTCCGAAAAAAATCATCTGTGACCAAGGGTCTGAATTCGTGGCATGCATATTTCAGGACTTCTGCAAGCAGCACGAAATTACCTTACACTTCACATCATTCCAACAGACTTCCAGTAACTCACCAGTGGAACGTCTCCATTCTACCTTAACCGAAATTTACAGACTAATCTTCACAAAGAGGAAAGAAGAAAAACTCTTTGCAGACCATGACGAAATCTTAGCAGAGACCTTGATCACTTACAACAACGCTATTCACTCACTAACCAAACATACCCCATACGAACTGTTTTTCGGCAGACCCTACAAATTTCTTAAAACTATTAAACCCTCCAACGACCACGAATACTTAACTAAGCTTAACGAATTCCTCGACAAACTTTATCCCAAAATCCAAGAAACTGTCGAAAATATTACACAAAAAAGGACAGAACACCTAAATGAAGGAAGAGAAGAACCTATGGAATTGGAGGCCGACGAAAACGTCTTCAGAAGGGAAGCTAGGCGAAACAAACTCACGCCTAGATTTTCCAAACAAAAAGTAAAAAAAGACAATAAATTCACACTCATTACTCAAAACAACAAAAAATTACACAAAGGTAAACTTAGGAGAAGACCCATCAGGAAATAACATAAACACTTTTCCCTACCTTCCGTATTTCTGCTTCTATCTCTTTAGCTACTACTACTTTAACAAAAAAAAAAAAAAAAAAAAAAAAAAGATAATAATTATGTCTCCAGGGAATATGGTTGACATATTATATTCTTCTTAAACTCTGCGATCCCTACTGCTGGGCACTCCAGAATACGAAGATTAGTATTAAGAATAACATTTTTTCATTTTGATTACACATATGTCTCCAGGGAATATGGCTGACATATACACATATATATATATATTTTTTTTTTAAATAAGTACAAAGAAAGTACACCACCTAACAATTACTAATAGCTTCCATTTCTTCTAACCCTAGCTTACCATCTATATCATCCCAACTAATCGAAATTCGAAACATCCCAAGTAACCACAGCATCTTACCACTTCGTCTAGGACCCTCTAGAAGTATTACTAACTACAATAACCTTATACACATAATAAATCTAGAAGACTATAACAAAAACATAGAGGAAATAACTAAAACCCTTGACACATTCACAGACCTAGCTATATACAAAGAATCTACCAAAATAACTCGACTTAAACTTAAAGAACTCGAGAGGAAATTCCTCACACTACTTCCGATAACAAGAAGTAAAAGAGGTTTAATAGATGGATTAGGTTCTACCATAAAATTCATCACGGGTAATATGGATGCACAAGATGCACAAAAAATTAACAGTCAAATTGAAAATATCAGTACTAACATACACAACCTAGCAAACACATTAGAAAGGCAAGATTTCATCAACACTAAAATGATAGAGAGGTTTAAAAATATCACTGACCACATAAATAACGAGCAAAACATTATAAAATCCTTTTTGGAATCTTCCGCTAACAAGATAAAAAACGACGAAGACATAGTCATGGAAATGCAATTCCTCAATCAAATAAATTTTAACATTGACCTTCTGAACAACCACATTTCCGAAATAGCCGAAGCCCTAATCTTAAGTAAATTAAATATTATACCAAAATTACTACTGAGCACTAAAGAACTTGAATTAATAAATAAAAAATTGTACAACCAAGAAATAAAAATTACCTCTCCCGAACAAATTTATGAATTATTAAAACTTCAGGGCTATTATAACGGTTCCAATATAGTATTTAACATTTTAATTCCAAACTTTTCAAAACCTAACTATCATATGTATCACATTGTTAAACTTCCAATTAACGACACAAAACTTATAAAAATGAGTCCCTACATTGCATATAATGATCACAAGATTCAATATTTTGATACGGTATGCCCCAAGATAGCAGGAATTTTCATTTGCAACTCGCCGAAGCTGGAAGAAGATGCAGCCGAATCCAAATGTCTGGGCAGACTGATGACGAACAAAATGGCTTACTGCACTTTCGATGACGTGGGAAAAGTCCAAACAATATCACAACCTCAACCAAATTTTATCCTTTTCACTAATGTACCACAAGTCTCTTTTAATTCCACTTGCAGCACTAAAGCTGGGTCAATAGAAGGTACAGCCCTATTACACTTCCAAGGTTGCAACGTTGGTGTGAACGGTATCGTTTACGAAGATACTCCCTCATCATTCTGGGACGACATCCATCTACCGCCACTATCCAGTAGCAAAATACACACTACACGCATCAACAACATAGTCAATCTGGAGAAACTACAAGATCACCAATTTCTCGCCGAAGGAAAGCTGAAAACCTTACATACCAAGACCGAGGTCCTGCACTACCTAGCAGTTTCATCCTCAAGCTCAATAATCGTCGTAATAGTGGCATTTACCATCATCATCATCGGGATTAAGAAGAAAATTGAAAAGGACCAATTTCCCTCACTTCGTTCTTTCGCTCCAGCCCCGTTAACATCACTTTGGCCGTCGCTCTACGCTAAGGGGGGAGGAGTTACGTCATCAGCCTGACCACCATTCACTCCAGTTCCAGTACACCACACGCAACACCAATCAGGTTGATAACCTGCAACGTAGGCAATAACAATCATTGTATTCAATTCCAGCTAATGTACTGCTGAGGTGACCCAAGAACTGATGACCTAGCGTCTGATGCATTTCCTTTCATTCGGAATTGGTTCTTGGAATTCACTTTGGCAATTAGGTTTCATATTCAATAATGTTCATTACTTTATTCAGTTTGTATTGTACTCTTGGAAATAAAAGACCTATTGGTCTAATAAAATTGTATTTTTTTTAAATAAGCATTTTGCTCCCACATAACTCGCGCTTTATGAGCTCAGAATTAATTGACTGAGCAGGATGAGTAAAATGCTGATCACACATGTACTTTCACACTTCCAATCATATTTGAGAGAAAAAAAAAACAGGAAAAACAGAAAATCATCAGAACGATCTGAGCACACTCGGTTCAGAGCGCGCTCATATAGCTCTAGCTCAGTTCAGTGCTCAGCTCTGAACTAAAAAAGAAAAACGCCTAATGAGCAAAGTATAACATTCAGTGTCAACGCGAGTTGAAAGGAATATTATGGAAGTGCTTATAACGGGTGATTTTTTAAGAGGTTTAGAACTTTTAAAAAAAAAAAAAAAACACAAAAAATTCGAAAAAATGAATGAAATATTTATTTGAATCGATAGTTTGAACCTTGCAATTTAATGTTTAAAGATAATTTCATGCAAATGTTGACCGCGGCTGCGTCTCAGGTAGTCCATCCGCTGAGTCCAATTTTGGCATACTCTTTCACACATATCGGCCGGTATCTCACGAATGAATGCATGGATGTTGGCTTCCAGTGCGTCAATCGAAGCGGGCTTGTCCCTATACACATTAGCCTTGACATACCCCCACAAAAAATAATCTAATGGTGTCAAATCACACGATCTAGGCGGCCAATTGACCGGCCCGAAACGTGAAATTAACTGTTCACCAAACTCGCCTCGCAATTGCGCCATTGTTTCGCGTGCTGTGTGGCATGTGGCACCGTCTTGTTGAAACCACATATCATGCAAGTCAAGAACTTCCATTTCGGGCAAAAAAAAGTTTGTTATCATCGCTCGGTAGCGTTCACCATTGACAGTAACGCTGCGATTCGCATCATCTTTGAAGAAATATGGCCCAATAATGCCGCCGGCCCATAAACCGCACCAAACAGTGGCTTTTTCGGGATGCATTGCATTACATAAAATCTATGCTACGCTAAAGGCTTGCAAACTCTAAAAGATGCTTGTTGTCTTAAATTGGAAGCAATAATGTTATTAATAAATTGAAATTGAAGTTGAAATTTAAATAAATACAATTTAAGTTCTTCGTTCGCATGTTTTCTTCTAATTCCATTTCATATGTTGGCGTTCCGTCATGTTGACGTTAATTGTCCCTTCTTTCGGTTACATTACCTATAATAATATGTCGTTATAACCCTGCACTGCCGAACAGGTACTACTTTGACATGCTAATTGAAAAAATGCACCAGGATAAAATTCTCCACCTAATGCTCTACTACATTAATTTTTATTTTACATATTTGTTTTAAGAGTCACCATTAAATGATTTTATTTTTTCGTACCATCGTTTTTTTATTTATCTGTAGAACCTACTCCGTTCTAAAAAAAAGCTAAACCTCTTCAGTAATGCTCCCCCCAGCTTGCTAACTGAATGTTCGCACTTTGACTGTTCAACGCTCTGAGAAAAAACAAACAAAACTGTCTATTTGGCAAATTTGTTTCTATTTTATTTTCGGTAGGTACCTAGGTATACTTGTTTTTTTCTAAACCAAGTTGTTATTTCACTTTATCTGTCAAAATTATGCCCAATTCACAATTCGGCGTTGCACGCGTGCGTGCGTCGGCGCGCTTTGACACGCTTTATCGAAATTCTACGATTTTAAATGCCAAAGCGCGCGAGCAACAATTTTGTAAAACAAAATGCTGCTTTGAAGCGAATACGCGTTAAAGGGAAAACTTTGACAAACTAAAAGTTCTGTTTGTTTTTTGGCTGAAAAATACAAATTCAGAGCAGAATTAAAATTTCAAGTCTACTCCTTTTTTTTTTTTTTGAAGCTGTAATTTTTATGCACGAATTGAAAAACGATTCTCCAAAATACAAGAAAATCATATTTAACAATATATCAAAGCACACAACAACCTTAATACGGATACAAGACCCTTGATTAATATTTGTCCTACAAAAAATCTAAAGAAACTAGTAGTTGCCCTACAAAAAAAAAAGTTATTCCTCATTTCCACACACTGAATTAATTAATTATGCTTTGAAAAAACATCATATAGCTTTTTAAAAGTTGTGTGTTATAAACATTAGCGGATCTGTGCCACTCCATCTATAAACGGCACATTCTATGACTTCAAATCGAACAATTCGATATTCTTAAGTTGTCAAACGCGCGTGATAGTAGAAAGTAGCTCTACTCACGCGTCGCGTTGAGCTTTACGATATTTACGGTCTAAAGTCGGCTCAACGCCTGAAGCTGCATTTTGTGTAGTACCATATGAACGCTTTGTTTCTACATAATCTGTCAACGCACGCGCGCGTCAACGCGACATTGTGAATTGGGCATAAAGCCTAGTACGCAGATATTCCGGATAAAAAATCCCATACAAAAATCAAAAGTGACGCAACGAAATCATGAACGAAAAATGTCGCTCTCCTTTGCGTTTTGCAGTACGCAGATGTAGTAATTGTAGTAGACTGCTTGGTACAATTTTCGCTTTTCGCGCACGTTTATTGTCCGCGACATTAATTGCTTGCGAAAATTGGAAATTTGTACTGCAGTGCTGCCAGCTTTTATAATAGGTATGAAGCCAAAAATATTCAAACTCGATTTTTGCAATTCATAGGCTAAGTGTGCCTTCTGAATTAATTGTTTGTTAAAGGCGACAATATTAAATTAAAAAAAAGGAAGAAAGCAAACTCGTAATTGAAAGACTTTCCTAGTTTCCATTTTCCAAATGTTGCCAAAATATAAACACATTTTGCTGGGAATTGGTACCTGCATAGGTATCCAAATCGGAGACAGTGCTGGTAATGCTGTTACTTGTGAAGCATTTGATGGAACTCTCCATAAATTATTTAACGCTGCTTAAGATCGTAAACGTTACTGTTTTACTTAACTTTATCTTTGAAGACATTATATGTAGCATAGGAATTAAGTTTAGCTTGAGCAGCAGCTGTAAAGATTTTTGAACAGGAAGAAAATAGAAGACTGTAAAATTTTCGTTGTAAATTTCAAAGTTTGAAACCAATCGTTTTTTTTTTTTTTAAATGTTTTAAGACTATGAAAATGTTTTTAACATACACTATCATACACTAAAATGCATTCGTATATTAAAATTTAAAGAAAATCACCATCAAAATACACCCTGTACCTACTTCTTGGCATAAGACTTTTTAGATAATTCACTCACTTGGATAATAATCATTCGTCGATTTTTATGAAAAAAAATGTTAAGTACGATGACATTAAACAAATGTTTTAGTTTAAAAAAAAGTAAATGCCCCGGGTGAGGCTCGAACTCACGACCTTAAGATTATGAGACTTACGCGCTGCCTACTGCGCCACCGAGGCTTATGTCCTTAAAATGCACAAATCAATTTTCCTCTTTCTACTATATTTAGACTTTCCCAAAATCTATAAATATTTAGTCCCATCGAAATCGGCAAGAGAGTATAAATAACTTCAGCGATTGATCTATTTGTGTTCTGCTTTCGAACAAAACCAAACACCACGATTCAAAATTCAAAAATAAATCGATTCTTCTCTCCTGAGTTGTAATTTTAGATTTACAACATTTTAGTTAGTAGCTTTCTGTGAGGACAAAAAAAGAAAAACTCTCTCACCCCTTGATACAGAAATCCTCAGGTTGGTGCACCTTCAATGACCCTTAACATAATTATTATGCTGAACAGCTAACCGCACGGAACCAAATGGAAAATCGCAAAATTGCCCAGTCGCACGACATCGCGTAGCTCTTGAAGTCGGCCGGATCCTTTTGCGTGACAATTTCTGCCCCACACCAACAAGTGCTGCACAAAGGGATAGATGATAGAGCACAGTTATGCCGTTCATGCATTCGATTCATTATATGCGTTTGTGCTAAGCCAACTTCCACCCGACCGTGTCATTGCTGTTGTTGGAGTCCTAGAATATCCTCTGGCGTCGTGACGTGGCAGCCAGGGTTGCCATTTCAAATCCGTTCTTCCAGTCAGATTTGACTGGAAAAAAAGCAGTCAAAAAACTGGAATTCAGTCAAATAAAACAGTCAAAGAATTTTAAACACAAATCCAGCTAAAAATCCAGCTAAGATAAAAAAAATTGTTTTATTCAATAAAAATAATACAGAATCCATTTTCTTTCATATTTGTACATTAAAGGGTAGGTAATTAAGTATAAGAAAATAAAAATTGTTTTTATAAAAAAACAAAGAATTGTAAATATACACACAAGTCTTAAAATTCATTCTAATAAGTAGTACATTGCAAAACAAAATCATAAATAAACTTTATTCGAAACAAAAATAACAGACTTCATGCTTAAAAAAGAAATAAAAAACTGATAATAAGAATAAAATAAGTTAATGATTTAAAAATTGAATCCAGCTAAAAAAACCAGCCGGTTGGATTTCAAAAAATCTTCCAGCTAAATTCATTTCAATCCAGTCAGATCTGACTGGAAAACAGTCAAAATGGCAACGCTGGTGGCAGCCATTACTGGAAACACGCGAAAGGGCTCGTGCAGTACCGAAACCATTCAGTAAAGTTCAATGAATTGGTTTCGCATTCTGCTGCCCATCGGGTGGCAGACAGGAGTTGTTAAATCAAAAACGATGCACTGGTAGTATGCACTCGAAGCTGGAAAGGCAAGGAAGAACTTTGGAACAAATTTGAAGAAACTTTCTTATCAAGGGGTAAATGAATGAAATAAGTATGCACTGGGTGTGGTAGGTATAGACTTTTCATGGTATGAATGGAGACTATTGTGTATTGTAGGAGGTTTGCTAACTTACGTCCTTGCATCAGACAAGGAAAGTTATCCCCCACTACGAATGACGCAGGTATAGGTGTCATTCGTAACGACTGTTGTGCAAGACATTACGCAAAAGCTGGTGGAAGTCTTTCTTACGTAGGTGCTGGGTACAGCTTTTTTATTCTCTTTTCCAATCACTGGTTAAAAATTTTACACAAATGAAAGCAAGTTCTGTTGGACATCTCACAAGTTTAACCTTAAAACAAGATTTTTTTTTCATAAGTCACTCTTACGAAAACTCTTCAGAAGGATATTGAGCGAGTTGAGGACCATGTAAACACGTCACAAAAAAAAAAAACACTTTTGAAGTGAGGCACTAATCGTATTATGGACATCAGACACTATTTTAATGCAATCGCGATTTGGCTTAAGTCGGATTACCTCCCTCCAATGCCTTTAGTCTGCTTATGTAAATTGGTAGGTACTAAGTAATAACTCGGTCATTTCCGTTTGAAAACTGCCTACAACTGCAGTCAAATGTCAAGTAGAGACGATTGTGTGATTAAAGACAGAACCACAATGTGATTGCATGGGAGTAATCAAGCTTAAGCCAATGCGAGATTACAGAAAAAACTTATGTAGTGACTATAGTGGCATATTCAATCGTTTTAAAGTATTCTGATTGGTGACACTAGCTTTAGTAACTTAGTCTTATTAGCTAGCCTCAGCCAACTTAATCCCTGTTGAGCGAAACAATTAGATGGCAAAGTTGCGCGAGTATAAAATTCCGAAAGAATAAAAAGACTATACTTCTGGGCAAAATATCTTTAATTAACCAATTTACTTTAACGCTACCTGTTGCACCGATGGTTGAAAAAGAAGTGAAAATTTTCAGTTGTATAAAAACCCAGGAAGGGTATGCTAGGAAAATCGAAAAATATGCAACGTACGCAAAAGTACTAGAGTAGGTCAAAATGTACCAAATATAGCCTGAGGGGCAGTTTACATTCTAGATTAGTTTTATAGCAAAACAATTTTACAATTTTACATAATACTTATTATGGCATGACTTGGAAAGCAAGTTCAGCTAAACATTACCGGCCACCTTGCAGCGTCGGCTGCTAAATATTACAAATTAGAGGCGAAATATAAATGCAATTCGTCTTTTAATTGTTAACAAAATAAATACAATGTAAGGATTAGTTAGATAATGAAAGTATGTACTCTAATTAATTTTAATGGCAAAGGTCATAGCCAAAGACGGCTTGAATTTTAATACTACTGAAGAAAAATAAAATATACATTCAAAAAGGCACGAAGGGAAGAACGATTGATGCGTTTTTAAGCTTATTCGGGCAAAAGCAAACATAGCTTGACGATAGATCGAGTTACAATCCCCGTTTGAGTCTTAATATCGGCCACGCGCACACGATTGTTAGAACCACGATAAACTTTGAGGACCCTACCTAGTCGCCACTCATTCGGAGGCAATTGTTCGTTGCGAATGACTACAACATCATCGACTTCGACGTCCCTCGTTGGAAACTTCCATTTATAACGTTTATTTAGTTCCTTTAAATACTCCTCCTTCCATCGGAGACTAAAGTGATGATGTAGAATTTTTAAGTTGTTCCACCGATTTATGTGGCTAATGGGTTTGTTTGCCTCCAAAGGTTCGGGTGGCATTAGCAGCGGACCCCCTCGCAAGAAATGGCCTGGGGTCAGAGGGATTATATCTGATGGATTATCGGACATTCGAGATAGGGGACGGGAATTAAGACACGATTCAATACGGGTAAGCAGGGTTGCAAATTCTTCGAAGGTGAACTTCGCACTTCCTGCAATTTTACGGAAATGAAGTTTAAAACTTTTTATTCCAGCCTCCCAAAGGCCGCCCATATGAGGGGACCCTGGAGGGATGAAATTCCATTTGATTTGTGAGAAATCATGGGATACATTGCTGGGATAACTTAGAATAGCTTTTTGAAAGTCGTGCATGAGTACTGTGGAAGCCCCAACGAAATTGGTTCCATTATCCGAGAATATTTGAGCGGGCATGCCACGCCGGGAAACAAACCGGATGAAGGCAGCAAGAAAGGCTTGAGTAGACAGATCGCTGACTGCCTCTAAATGAATTGCCTTCGTGGCAAAACATATAAACAGACAGGCATATCCCTTTTCGAGGCGACATCTACGCCCGAAATAATTCTTAATCAGAAACGGCCCGGCGAAGTCTATGCCCGTGTTGGTAAAGGGTAAAGTCAAAATGGTTCTTTCGACCGGCAAGGATCCCATTAATTGAGAAAGCGATCTCTTCCGTTGTAGGATACAGGGCTTGCAGGTTCGAATGCACTTTTTGATCAGGTTCTTTAACTTAGGAATCCAAAACTCGGATCGAATGAGGCGAGTCATCAACTGAATCTCCCCATGCAACGAAAGAAGATGAACGTAAGATACGTAAAGCTGAGAAAACGACGATTGATAGGGTAACAGTATCGGAAAACGCTCATTATAAGTTAATGTGGAAGAAGCGAGTCGGCCATAAGAACGCATGATCTTTTGAGAATCTAGAAATGGATTCAGAGTTAGCAAACTACTTTTAGAATGTAGCGACGTATTTTCCAATAGAGCCTGGTACTCTTGGTGAAAATAATGTTGTTGAGTTAAAACAATGAGTCGAGTCTTTGTGAAAACGATATCTTCTAGTTGGAGGGTTATAGACTTATATTGCGATCGCTTAGAGTGACGGCGCGAAGCGAAAAAGAAACGAAAAATATAGCTAATAACTCGCACCGCTTTGTGCCACGTGGAAAATCGATTAAAAAGTGTCACAAATCCAGTGTTTAGTAAGCCAATGTTGGTTTTCAAAGGCTTAATCTCTAGGAGGTATTCCTCAGGTGCAGAAAGCTCTACACTGGGCCAGTGGGGTTCGGGATCCTGTAACCAGGCTGGACCCTTCCACCATAATTGATTCATTTGCAACTCGCGGGGGGTGGTACCACGGGTAGCTAGGTCAGCAGGATTGTCTGACGATGAAACATGAGCCCACTTGATAGTAGAGACGTTGGATAATATTTCCGACGTCCTATTCGCGACGTACGTTTTCCACGTACTAGGATGTTTGTTCAACCACGCTAAGACTATGGTCGAATCCGTCCACAATCGAAAATCACTGGTGGCTAGGAACTTAAAATTGGCACAGACAATACGAATCATTCGCGAAAGCAAAACGGCTCCTTGCAACTCTAGACGGGGTAGAGAGACTGGATTTATGGGAGCAACTTTCGATTTGGCCCATAATAGATACGTCGTAAAAGGAGCAGGTCCGTGTGACACTCGGACATATATCGCAGCGGCATAAGCCTTTTCCGATGCATCACAGAATCCGTGCAGTTGGAGTACCGTTGACGGGGTGTATTCTATCCATCGCGGAATCTGGATACTCTGTATATCGTCGAAATGGTGTAGGAAGTCTTTCCATCTTTGTTCCGTAACTGGAGAAAGACATTCGTCCCATCCAGTACGGTCTTTCCAGATCTGCTGCATAAGCAGCTTCGCGGAAACTATGATTGGCGCCAGCCAACCAGCTGGATCATAAAGTGTGGCAATAGCGGAGAGGACTGATCTTTTACTCGAAGATGAAGAGAAGGTAGCTGAATTCACCGAAAACGAAAAGGTATCTGAGGAAGCGTTCCAAAGAATACCGAGGGTCTTAGTGGTTTTATCTTGATCGATACTGAGGAAGTCTTTCTGTAAGAGATGATCTTGGGGAAGATGACTGAGTAGTTCAGGGACGTTAGCGGTCCATTTTCGCAAATGGAATCCTGCTGAACAGAGAGCTGATATTAGCTCCTTCTGAGCCTGTAGTGCACTCGAAACCTCATGAGCGCCTGAAAGAATGTCATCGACATAAGATTCCTTTTCTAAGATATAGGCTGCACGTGGATGTGACAGCTGTACATCTTTGGCCAATTGCAGCAAGGTGCGAATAGCCAAGTAAGGTGCACACTTGACTCCAAAGGTCACGGTCTTAAGTTCGTAGTCCCGGACTGGTTGAGAAGTTTTTGTGCGGAAAAGGATTCGTTGGTAAGCTGAGTGTTCGGGATGAACACGGATTTGGCGGAACATCTTTTCGATGTCACTGGTAAACACATACCTGTAGAAACGCCAGCTAAGTACGAGAAGTGTAATGTCCGTTTGAAGAACCGGACCAGGATAAAGTAAATCGTTAAGACTCACACCATTGGAGGTGGTACTGGAGGCATTGAAGACCACCCTCAACTTAGTAGTAGAGCTTTGGGGTTTTAAAACCGCATGATGCGGTAAATAATAGGATTGAACTCGATTCTCACTAAGCACCTCATACGGTTTAACGGGGGTCATATGACCTAATTCTAAGTACTCGGAAAGAACGGCTTCATATTTTTCCTTCAGAGGCGGCTTGTCCCCTAAACGAACTTCGGTTTTAAGGAACTGTCGCATAGCAATTGAGCGGGAGTGTCCTAGAAAGAGTTCTTGAGGAAAAGTTTCCTTGAAGGGTAGCTTTACGACGTAACGTCCTTCCTCGTTCCGATGAGTGGACTCCGCATATAAGTCCTCACAGAACTGTTCTGCTGTGGTTAACATTGGGACCTCTGGTAACTCTTCGAGCTTCCAAAACTTTTCAATTTCTTTGTCGAGCGATAATTCGTTAAAAAAGCTTAAAAATGTGGAATGAGAGGTTACGTTGTCTACGGGCCTCGAATGGATAGGACCCAGTAAAACCCAACCGAACACAGTGTTCTGAGCCATGATAGAGCCGAGCACCTCATTCTTTAAGCCATCCCGGACTATAGCGGGGTATAAATCGGCGCCAAGAAGCATGTCTACCTTTGAACTGCGATGAAAAAAAGGATCTGCTAAGGGGAAATCGATTTGGGAATTAAAATCCTCCCTGTCTATCGCATAAGAAGGTAAGTCACCAGTTAGTTGCTTGAGAACTAATGCTTGTACGTGAAGCTCGAAATCCTTCTCAAGATTTGAACAAAGTGTGAAAGTGCAAAGTTTAGAGGAATGTGCAGTGACCGTTGAGCTCATACCAGAGATCTGAGCCTGAACTGCTTTGACTGGTAAGTCTAAACGTTGTTGAAATTCCTCAGAGAGGAAGGAGACCTCTGATCCTTGGTCTATTAATGCGCGTAAATCATATTCCATACCGTGATGGCGAAGCTTTACCCAAGCAGTAGCTAAGAGAACGGGCCGATGAGTTGCAGAGAAATGAGTTCTAGCTACGTTCGCGCCAGAAGAAGTGGACTGTATACCTGATGAGGACGGAGTGGATTGAAGAGAATGAGTAGGAGTTAAATTAGAATCAGCAGAAGCTTCGTAATGTAATAGGGTATGATGTTTTCCTTTACAACGAAAACAAGTGTTTCGACTTTGACATTTGTTGACAAAATGTGTTACTGCAAGACAGTTTAGGCAGAATTTGTTTTTTCGTACTAGGTCGTGACGAGCTTCGACCGACATCCTAATAAATTCCGGACAGAGGCGCAACGGATGGGTTTCTTTGCAAAGTTGGCAGGGCGAACTTTTGCTTAGATGAAAATTACGAACGTTCTTAGGACGAACGTCGTGAGATGAGTGTGTTTTTGAGACAGCGGGCTTGGGGGACTTCGGAACTTGCTTCATTTCAGAAACGCTTTCAAGCACTCGGTAACGATTAGACAGGAAAGCATTCATGGCTTCCCATGAAGGTATTTCTGTAGGCTTGTCTAAGGATTCTTCCCAAAGTGCGAGAGTGCTCTCTGGAAGGCGAGATGCACAAATGTAAGTAATAATGGCATTCCAAGATTCCACCGGTATATCATATGATTTAATGGCAACCAGCGCATCATTAAGGTTGCTTTGAAGTTGTTTTAAAGCTTTGCAAGATTCGAACTGTATAGGGGGTTGATTCAGCATCAATTGAATCTGGTTATTGACCAAAATTCTTTTATTTTCATAATGCTCTCTTAAAGCATTCCACGCGAGAGTAAAATTATTGTCGGTTAACGGAAATTTATTGATAATATTATGTGCTTCACCCTTGGTTTTGGCTCTTAAATGAAATAACCTTTGAACATTACTCAACTTAGAGTGCTTTATGTACACCGCAGTGAACATATCCCTAAATGAGGGCCAGTCTAAGTAGCTACCATGAAAATCTTGACTATCGCAAGGAGGGACATTAATACTGTGGAAAGTATTTGAAATCTCGGAAGTGATATGAGAAGAAGTAGCCGGAATGTCGTCACTTCTTTCTGGTATATCCAACTTGTCTAAGTCGATTTGCTTCGTCTTCGCGTTAAGCTTATGTGACTCCGCTAGTTCAGCGATTTCACTTGAACACGTGATATAAGTGTCTTGCGAACTTTGATACTTCGCTTTGACCTCATTAAGAGACCCGTCTGCGGAAGCCTCATCTGAACGAAGATATTCGGCATAAGCCTTTTTTAATTCCACCCACAACGACACTAATTCCTCTTTGTACGCTTCGAATATAGCAAGGCTATGAAGTGCGACAGGTTTGGCCCTAAAAGCCGCGTGGAACTCGACTAACTGGTCGGCGCAGAAAATAACGTTATCTAATAGGCTCATGGTTGACCAACGGGAATTGTAACAACGGTACTAAACTCACGCCACGTGTATCTCGCGTTCGCGCACGGTAAATTAGCAATTTTTAAGAATAACGCACTTGTTAAATGTATATAATATATTGCACTAAATAAGTAATATACTATCTAATACTTTGCCTTTAATTAATTAAAGTACGTACCTTTTACAAAAATGCCTTTTTTGTGTGAAGCCAAAATGACCGGTGCTGATGATGGTAATGCTGAATCTTGCAAATGAGGTGGACAGTCTCTTGATGCTGAAGACTGAAGACTGATGACGATGATGATGGCAGACTCTTGAAATGACTGCTGATGATGATGAGAAGGACGGCGATGATGATGGCAGACTCTTGAACTGACTGCTGTTGATGATGAAAATGATGACGATGATGATGGCAGACTCTTGAACTGACTGCTGTTGATGATGAAAATGACGAAGATGATGATGGCGATAACGATGATGGCAGTCGCTTGAGATAACTGCTGATGATGGCGATAACGATGGTGGCAGTCGCTTGAGCTGACTACTGATGATGGCGATAACGATGGTGGCAGTCGCTTGAGCTGACTGCTGATGATGGCGATAACGATGGTGGCAGTCGCTTGAGCTGACTGCTGATGATGGCGATAACGATGGTGGCAGTCGCTTGAGCTGACTGCTGAAGATAGCGATAACGATGATGGCGCTAACGATGATGGTGTTAACGATGATGGTGTCTTAACGTTGGCTATGAACTCCGTTAAGAGTGCACGTGTCGATGTGCAAAATGGTAGACTTTTCTACTTGGATTTTAATTTTGCCCACACAAACTCGTCGTTGGCTTTTTATCCGGTTTCGAACGGACCAAAATGTTGAGCGAAACAATTAGATGGCAAAGTTGCGCGAGTATAAAATTCCGAAAGAATAAAAAGACTATACTTCTGGGCAAAATATCTTTAATTAACCAATTTACTTTAACGCTACCTGTTGCACCGATGGTTGAAAAAGAAGTGAAAATTTTCAGTTGTATAAAAACCCAGGAAGGGTATGCTAGGAAAATCGAAAAATATGCAACGTACGCAAAAGTACTAGAGTAGGTCAAAATGTACCAAATATAGCCTGAGGGGCAGTTTACATTCTAGATTAGTTTTATAGCAAAACAATTTTACAATTTTACATAATACTTATTATGGCATGACTTGGAAAGCAAGTTCAGCTAAACAATCCCATTAACGTGCCGTTTGCCCCTAAACGTCATAGGTTGTAGTCTTCTGAATCTACAATCGGCAGTGGGTCGTATGAATAAAAAGTAGCAATCGCTTTTACTCAAGAGAAATGTCAAGCTCGAAGCATTTTTTGCTACTGTCGTTTTCCATTGGTCAAAAAGAAGCGTCCGGGAGAGTCCGGAATCAAAAAAATCGCTACTGAAACCGTTCCATTGGCACAAAAAATACTCTTCTGGCGATTCTGAGAAGAGAATTTTGCTTCTCGGTTTGAAGTCAGAATTCACTCAAGAAGCACTCATACAAGTGCAATTTATGTATTTTATATAAATCAGCTGACAGCTGCCGTAGATTATTTTTTGGCATATCACCAATACTTTTGTGGATTCAACCAGAAACAGTTTTCTTGTTCCATTGGATTACAGATTGAGTCGATCCCCGAGTGAAACCAATGGAAAACGACATTCGTTTCATATTGAATAAAAACCAATTTGAGTTAGTTCCAACTTTTGACATGTTCGAAAAGCGGCGGCCCTGACCTTTTACTCAGATCGGTATGAATAAAACTCATCAGACAAAGCAAATGCTATGAAAGGTCTGAGTCTGCTATTTAGTTGACTCAGACCTTTTGCTAAATATTTTGTAAGCATATTTTTATACAAAATAAGTAAGCAATGTGAATTTTCGATGGTTTATCTATAAATAATTAAATTAAAGTTTGTTCGTGCAGGAAACCCAACAAAATACCTGTGAAAAAATCTATTATTTCTTGTCAAAGCCAAAAGTATTGAGTGTGGACTATTTATGGCTAATATTTCATTCAGATGCAAATGTTTGAAAGAATCATTTCTAAGGCATAGGTATATGGTATATATATAAACGTAGCAATTGATTTTACTCAAGAGAAATGTCAAACTCGAAGCATTTGCTACTGACATTTTCAAAAAGCCTATGATCTGATACAATTTCTGGCACCTGAAGAAGATATAAAACATCAATATAAATCATATTTCCAGGTGCAATTGGAACTACCTATAGCCTATAGAGTGCATGCATATTTCTGAATTTATTTTTTTTTTAATTGCAATTTCCACAAAAGTCGTTAAAATCTCAAGGAAAATTCAAAAATTCAAATTTACTTGTAAGGTTTGACAGAAATCGCAAGGCAAGTACACGTGCAGCGAAGTAAAAGCTATGTTCGAATTTTCGAACTTACTTTAGCAAAGTAGGTTTCTATACATACCGATTCAAAGCAATTGCTAAGGGCTTTTACTTTGCTAAAACCTTTTGCCCAAAGCAAATGGTAGGTTTTATTCATACGACCCATTGTTGCCTATACGCTATACGGCTTTACCTGTCTCGTTCTTCTAACAGCATGTCCAACTTGTAGCTGCACCTCCCCAGGTTTTCAATTCAAACTGTAGGTGTTAAATTCGGAGGACAATTGACTTTATTACGACGTAACGCGCTGTCCACCAGATTATGCATTAGCAACTACGCAGCGCTCCAAAACTGAAGACACAATTTTAAATATAACATTGAAATAAAACTCCATTCTCCCCTACCAAACTACGACTCTGTCTACAGTCTCCACTTCTACTCAATTCTTTGCTGCCGGGGCCGGCACTCTTTCAAAATAAAAACAATTCACTAACACACACACCGTCAACTAAATTGTATTGGAATTGGATTGTTCGGATACGTACGCTTCCAGTCCCAAATTGCGCATGCAAAATAAAAACATTCCAGTCAGCCACCTGCCACTGCTACCAAACCAAACCAAGTGCCGCACCAGCACAGCACACAACCACTACCGCTGCTGCGCTATCAGCAGAATATACTTATAGAGATAGACAGACAGTTAGTACATTGTACGTGCTCCAGCTGATAATTTTTCCATATTCCAGGTTCCAATTCCAACCAAACAACAACAAGCCACCACCTCACGCACACCAAGCCCCATCGTCAATTTTCATAAATTATTGTAGCAAATTCGCCGAACCGGCTCCAGCTGCACCAAGCACCACTATCACCACTGGAAAGATCCAAACAAATGAATGAATTCGCTTCCACTCTACCGCTAGGCTATGCGCCAGCCAGAAGTCACAGCACAGCCAGTGCCACGTTCCAGCAATTCAAATCCAATACGCCAGTGCCAGTCCCACTCCCACCTCAAACTGCCAGTGTATAGAGAATGGAAATGAAAATGGAAGTGGATGGTAGTGGTAGGTAAGGTGTAATCGGCTCCAAGCTGCTGAACAGCGCAAGCAAGAAGTAGAAGCAACCATTTGATATCGAACTGTTTTGCTCTTCAGTCATCATCGAACAGAACGCCGAGTGAGTGTGCAACTGTCGTGTGTCTTTAAATCGAATTTTCCCTAAAAATATTTCTCAGTGTTTTCCCAATGCAGTAGAGAAGTTTACGGAAATAAGCGACAAAGAAAAAATCGTTAAACAAAAACCGTCCCAACGGTGTCCTGTGTAGAATTTCGGTTACCGAAATCCGTTACATTGTAGGGTTTCCTTAATGCGTACAGTGTTTTCGAAGACGAGCAGTGAGTAAAAAGTGGACAAAAGTCTTGCAAAAAAAAAAGAAGAAGGGTTTATCTGTATCCTTGTGCGGGCGGGGTTATTTTTTCTTTTCCAAATAAATCTGTCAACTGCGTGCTAAATGTCAGCTGGTGCTCTGCAGCATTGAGAGCGAGAGTGAAGTTACTTCTTTATTTGTTTTTGACGATTGTTTTTGTCTTTCCGGTCTCTGTTTACCCATCCCATTTGTGAAGGATTTATTTGTTTTTGCTGCGTGTACAGGAATTCCGTAAAGGCGCCATGGAGGTGTGCTGCTTAAAAATGGCATCACGATGCAAGTAAGTACAAAATAGAGAAACAGGCGTAGTATAATAAGACGACGCAAATAATTGCAATTGGGGATGGTTCCAGAAGAATTTCCTTTTTCATAATGCGGCGTTGGGCGGAGGGAGTCGGCCACTTGGCACACAGACACGGCATCTGCAATTCTGCATAGAGGTATACAGCAGAACTTATGTGCTCCTTCTCTTTGTGTCGTCCTTTTGCTTTTGTTTTACGTCGTTGGCCAATTACCGAGAGCATTTTACTCGTTTCCTTGATCCTTGATGTTGGGTTTTTTTTTAACATTACATTACCTCTCATGTAGCCTGCAGGTCTTATGTCAGTGTCAGATGAGAGGCTACGAGTTATGATAGCGACGACAACGACGAAGGCGAGAGATGATGTAAAGGCATTAGAGGGTTGGGATGTGGCTTGTGGGGTGGATATCACTGCGTGACAAAATAATGCGATTCTTGCTGTCGTCATCGACCGTCGCAGTAGAAAGGGACCTCATCGTCATGGTATCAGTATCATACATTGTGATAATGACAATGGTACACAGCTACTAGTTAGCTACTCCTCGTCCTCAGGTCTGCACATGCAGTCTGGAGTGGGTTCGATTTGCGCACATCATCACATTCACAATATTCGCATGAATGAATTGTAAGGCCCTTATGCAGATATATCTGAAGGAGAGACAATACCGAGACTGATCTGAGGTCTACAGTTGCGGGTATTGCATTTTGGCCACAAGAACATTTTTATTCCTTAAAGTGGTGAGTGGTGACCTGCCTTTGAAATTCAGTGACACTAATAATAATAAATATATACAAAATCTGAAAAAAAAAAAAAAAAAAAAACGGGTATATAGGTTACTTCAATTTACATATTTTATTTTAATTGTTGCAAAATCTTCAACGACATTACCTAAATGCATTTTATAAAAATAGATTTTTATCAGACTTACGTCAGTGATGGTTGCGGTTTTTATTATAATTATTGCTTAAATTGCCTTCGAACTTGTTTTGTTGAGTAACTTTTTACCAACATGCTTTTGTTTTAAAGTTCGACTTTCAACTGACTTTATATGGTAATTAGGTATTTTTATGGGTTTTTTGGTTAATTATATGATTAGATTTTAAAGTAGGCTACATCTAATAAAATTCGTAAGCCATGTGCTTAAAACTTAGTTCATTTGCGACGTTGTCACGTTTGTGTTTCGAACATTTTAAAAACCGTTCCCGAACATCCCCAGATGTGTCAAAAATTGTCATTTCCGTATTGTACAATATTTGTTTGTTTTAGAACAACACAAATAGGTATACCTATGTCAGTGTATAGTCCTGTTCATTTGTAGCCCATTCTCACTTGCACAAGGAACCTACCACACTTATAAAAATAATTGTGTCTTTTTTGAATTGTTTAAAGTCTAAACCGATATAGACTATCTAGGTATTACAGACAAATATTGTAATTTTCTGACGGCAGAATATTAACGAATTATCCGGTTATTTGATTTCTGTTTTGATTGGTTAATGTTCACCGGCGAGTTCATCTAAGAATCCCAGGCGATACACTTTTCATATTAAGTAAAACAGTTTGCATCCTTGGGACGAATTTTAAAAGTAGAATAGCTTGGAAATAACCAAAGTCACTGCGACGGAGGGAGCATAAGGCGAAGGTTTAGAGAAAGCATTTGCGAATGCATATCGAAATGTTGCGCAAACTTGCGGAAGTTGAACATGTGAATGTAAGCAAATGTTATAACGTGAAACAAGCGTAACAAATCTATATGAGGATTTATAATTTAAGACCTGCATTTTTTATCACCCAACTAAGACCGACGAAACTTTTTAAGCAGAAACAAAATTCCCTGCGAATGTCAAACTCTCTGTTGCGTATTGTGTTTGAAGTAAAAATCGAAGTTCGAATTCACTAGTTGACAGTAGAAAATCAATACTTTCTTTCAAAGAGGAATATATTTCTGAGAACTGACTGTCAGACTGTCAGAACTCCAATTTTTAAATAATCTATTGATGGAGTCAGTCGATTAGTTAGTGTTGTTGATTGACAACGTTTTTGCTCCCTCAGAAACGACACTTAACTTGAAGATATAAAAATGCCAAGACTCTGAAACTTCACCTTTTTACTTTTTTGTGCTTTAGGTAGTTTTCAGCTCAGAGCAAAAAAGGTGCACATGTGGAAAATATCTGTGCCTCTGCCCAAAGGGGCACGCAATCAACTGGAGCTTGTGACTTTTGACAGTTCGTTGTGAAACCACCATTTTTCAAACGTCTTCACCACGACACGAATTGCATCAGCAAACGGTCCTAAACTTATCATTGAAAGCATAATTCTTACTCAAACTTTGGTTTACAACTAATACCCTTTTCACACCGCAGCGAAAACCGTGTTTTCGTCGAAAACTTGTAATTGCATTCACACCGAACAATAACCAGTTTGACGTTTCAATCAGCTGTTCGACACTAGTCGTGAAACTTCTGTAAACTATTTTGTTTACAAATTTCGATGGCATTAATTAACAATTAAAATGAATTCAGAGCATTTAAAATAATATTATCCCATCAATTAGTGTGGAAAATGATTTCGAGTTGTGAATTGTGACATTTTTTTGGTTAGTTGCTCTGCTGAATGTTGCAAAAGGTGTGTCTGTTTCAACAACCCAACGATCGGAAGTCGTTTTATGGTGTTTTCGTGGAAAACGACTTTAAACAACTCGTTTTGAAAACTGAAATATGTATGGGAAAACTTCTGTTTTCGATGAAGTTTTCGATTGTTTTCGCGAAAACAAGGTTTTTGGCTCGGGGTGAAAAGGGTAGGTATAACTCATGTGCAATTTAAAGATTAACTAAATAGTTACCCAAAATAAAAGCGTTAAAATAAAAACAAGAAACAATATTGAGGCCCGTTTTCTATGAGTAGATAGCGATTTAAGTTCTACTTAAATACTTCATGGGCAACTTTTTCTATGCCATAAACTGTCACATAAGATCTTAAATGGAATTTAAATCGCTAAGGGTAGTATCAGCAAACGGGCCTGAAACCGCGCAAAGCCCACTTAGGGCCACCCTGTGAATAATGTAGCCGATTCGCAAGCAACTGCGTTAATGTAACTAAATAATTACAATTCGTTTACGAGCAAAATGCTGCCACTTTCCAGAAGTTAATTTAAAAACAATGAAGACTTTCGCATAAAATGCATACCGACGTCCGACAGAGAGTACCTACCTAAGCATGACCGCACACATTACGAGTTTGGCTATCCCATAAAGGGTGTGAAGTAATTTTACAGCCGGTGCCCTCAAAAGATGTACACTCGTGCACTTGGACAAAAACTAAAAAAAAAAAAAAAAAAAAAAAAACAGTTGTAAACTACAAACTCATACCCATCAAGTGCTTCGGCTTCACTTTCGACCATACTCGGGCGACTTATCCGGGAGCTTACATCGGCGTTCCCTGCGCCTTATCGCCAGTAGGTTTTACACCTTTCCCGTTTCGGTCTGAGAGATACTTATCATTGGGGTATATAAATGCATCAGGCAGATAGATACGCGCGTTGTACACGAAACACTTCCGTAACACATGTGTGTATGTTGGCATGGTTTGTTCCCTCCCGGGGCGAACATACGGCCTGGGAAGAGCACCACCACATGGAGTTGCATAGTGCGGATTTGTAGTCGCATTGAACAAAGCCTAACTATATTAACCGTTGAGGCGCCATCCAGATGGCGAGCGCATGCATCCAAGACAACAGCAGCCGTCAGTCAGCTGAGTTGTTAATTTAATGGCCAGCAGATACAATGGGGGCATAAATAAACTTGCAAAACTTATAGTTAACACTTCTGGATGATTGGCGCGGCATATAACATACATGTGTGATTGAACAGCAAGCACCTATACACATGTATGGTTGAATTGGGTGCGTTCTCTTTGTTGGAACTGAAGAGTATACTGATGGTGGTGGTGGATACTGATGTGGAGTACTGCTGGGGTGCTGGTGAAATGTGTGACACGAAGTACCCTCATAAAAGCCGTTAACAGCCCCTGCAGATGCCACTTAATTCACAGTTTGCCACAAAGGCAGTCTTTCACAGAACTGCTGCAGATAGATGGAGGCATATGCAGCGGACTATGAACGTATAACAAATACCTACTAGGCGGCATTCAACGAGCTGCCAATTGTTTACATCGTAAATAAGCGAACATAATGACAGTGGGAGACAGAAACAGGGACGTCGGCAACAGAATCCCTGCATCATGTGTGGAGGATGTATACAATTTCCATACATAAAAACAACGACTCGGCATTAACAGATTATGGGCACCCTTTTTTTTAACTGTAGGGAAAAATAAGCTTGTATACAAGAGGGAGTTTATATTATGTATTTAAATTCATAATGTACCCCGAGAGCAATGTTCGATAAATAGAAAATTCATGCTACATGAATAAAGCTAATGAACTGACTGCGAACAATTCTACTCAGATTCAGAGTTAAAAAATAACTAGATTTCCTATAGCATCTTTACTTTGGACTAGGTACAACCTAATTTAATTCAACGGCACTTATTGGGGCTCAACCGGGATTAATTTTACACTAAGTGATAAAATAATATGTCTTAGTTAAGTTATTATAGGATTTATCTTTTGAAGTTTAAAAATATAAATCCGCTTTACTTGCACTTGTAGGTAATGTAAAATTAAATTAATTATAAAAACCATAAATGGTAACCCTACCTTGATGGCTAAATTTTGCTTAAATTTAAAATTTAATCTTAATATAAGTTTAAATAAACAAATTAATAAACTTGTAGTTGATGCCTAAATTCTTAAATTTGCTTTTGAAATAAGTTTTGCGATAAAAAAATTGCTGCCACCACACACCCTGTAGTTGGATTTCAATTGAATGAGGGCTACCATCACCATGCCTGTTTGCAAGTTTTGTTTTTTTTTTTTTCATCGCGTAAAAAGAATATTTCTTTATTTCTTTTATTTATCACGCAAATATTCGCTGCGGTTTCCTTCAAAAAAATCCGAAGTAAACGAAACACAAACTTATTCCTTCTTCGTCTTAATGTACGGGACATTTATTTTACGAGCTAAATGAGCGGAAACTTTTCATCGGCCTATCTTAGTGAATAAGTTAAGAATTTAGTGTGCGAACAGGATACTGCTTTTGCTAAACTGACCCGCTAAATTTTATCTATCTAGTCATTTTTGAATGAAATTTTTGAAATACTAACCCCCGTATTAATAAACCTTGTGTAAAAGTTATCAACTTGTTACTCAGCAGATATGTCCAATTTTTGTATGCTATGACGTTTGCTAGCTAACTCACTTGTGTACATTTTTTTATTAATAAGGGGGTAAGCTTTTACCTACAAAATAATACTGAAACTGAATAAAAAAAAACTTTTCTTAACGTAGGGCGTTGGCCAAATTCTTAAAATGCGTTTATTTTGTATTTTTTCGGTGGACGAGCCTCTCTCAGTAGTTCAACGTAATATTAAACCAAACATTAAAATCTAAAAATTGGTCAAACTCGAAAAATTGAGCGAAACTCTCTCAGAAAGCTGAACAAATACGCCAAAGTACGTGGATCAGTGTGACCACAGAGAATATATTTTTTCCAAAAAACATTCGCATATAAAAGTGAAATATTTTGTTCTCAAAAAGGAATTTTTAGATATCAAAATATTCTCCATAAATTAGAATTAAAATCTTAACTGAAGTTGATGTTACTACTCCTAAATCGCAAAATCCACGAAGTTTTGAGCTCTGGTAACACTAATGGTTATATGCCCATATGTACAGACTGGTTCATGTCACCATGGAATAATATTTTTTGTTGCATTTATAGTTCTTAAGTTTTTTTTTCAAGAGGGGTACCTAATAAAAGGGGGCCTCAACATAAAATACTAATACCTATAGCAAAAAAATAAAATAAAGATGCAAACAAAGATATTTGTTTTTAACAAGAAACTATTTTTTTCATTACGAAACACTTCTTTTTATATGTTTGCAGTCTTTTCAATTCAATAGAGAATAAAATGGATAAAATTTTACTTAAACTGAAAAAGGGGCTATTTTGATAATCTTTCAAAAAGTGGTGGCCAAGAGTCCTGATGGGGCTCAGAGGGCAAACCCTGATCCATAACGTTCGACGACCAACGAATTTTCTCTATTTTCTCAGATTTTGAATTTGTTTCTTGTCAATATTGTGCATTTGACATATTCAGCAGTACTTGCGGGTTGAAATTCTCTGGGCTGTTTTATTTTGCTAATTTTCTCTTTCTTCTGTAATTTTTCACGAGAACGTGTATAGAGACTTTGTGCGATTGCGTTCGATTTATATCAATTGCGTACGATTTAAACCGCGTACGCGAATGAGCAATTGCTCCTTCAATGTACAATTTACAAGCTCTAAAAATCTGGACTGGAAATTTCGCTTTAAGTCATGGATATTATTATTAATTTAATTTTTACTTTCGTTTTTTTTGCAAAAGATTTAAAAACACAAATGATAAGACATGGCACCACCTTTCTTAGCAACAGGCTTTTTTAAACAAATAGCAGTATGAACAAATTAATATATGTATACGCTCAATCTATTTTAGCGCCTTATCTCCTTTATCACCTTTATCTTGACATTTACCAGATTTAAGCATCATTAGGTATACAATTGCATTTGAGATCGACAAGCCATTCCAAAATTTGTGACTCGTAAGTTCTCCCTCTATTAATTAGTATTTTGTGGAATTGACCACTGAAATTTAAAAATAAAATAAGGTCTGTAAATTCAAATTTAAACGATAAAATATGTCCCATCAGTACATTTTGCAATAAAAAAAGAAGAGTGGAGTCAAGTTTTTGCAGTTGTTTTTATTAAAACAAACACCTTATAGTTCAAAATCAATTAGGGATTGTAGGTGAAGTTTGTAAAGAACTTCACTTTAAGTTTGCATTGATTTTGCTGCGACCGAAGCTTTCATATGTCGACTGTTTGATAGGTGTTCATTTTCATTAATATAGACTAGATGTATTCATATTCAATGACTGACACCATCGATACAACTTTGTTATGATATTCTTATCTAACCCAGTGACACAACAGTCACACTCACCACTCTTCAGTCATTACATTGGTCTATTCATCTGTGGTCGCGGTTTCTGTCGTACCATAGACAAATTAATTATAAAATAACGAAATTAATTTATCTATGGTCTTACATTTATATTCATTTTTATAACGCTTTCCATGCATACGCTAGAGGCTAGAGGCCCAACTCCGTTAAACGTCAAGCTGTAGAAAATAAGTGGTTTTGTAATTCGCTTGGAATGTATTCAGTATTCACAATACGAAGATGATGTAATTTTGTCTGGCACAACATTGAAACTGTAAGCAATCAATTGCAATTGTTATTAATCATTAAATTCTGCTATAGATATGGATAGGAAAAATTATGTTGCATTTGCTCACATGATCTAGATATATATTGCAGGCAAAATCATTTTAATGAAAGAATTTCATTCATCTATTTCAGTTGCAGATTAAAAAAAAAATCCATAGGCCTCTCCTTTTTACAGAAAGAGTAGTTGTTAAAAATAATCCAAAATATGTAACAAATTGGAGAGTGCCCAACTCAAAAGTTCAACTCATAAATACAACTTTTCCGTGTGAATAATTTCTGCACTGCGGACACAGCAAAGCCCCTCAAACAATGTTTACGTGATAAGAATTCCAGTCACTTAAAGTCTGCCTGTCGAAAACAACACTTAAAAATTCAAAACGTGTAAAATTGTAAGCTCGAGTAGGTGAACCTTTTGAATCTATTCAAGAGTGACTGATAAAAATATATATACAGCTCTCACCGCTCACTTTGACCATGGCAACCACAGCAATTCAACTAAAGCACTTGCCCTCTACGTACTTAACCCCCGATTGGTTGAGACTTATACTGATAGTGCGGCAATTAGCAAAGCAATGCCCTATCACTCATTAGGAATCTTAAACTAATTAAAACATTCGCATACCAAAAATGTGTGATTAAACGATGTAAATGCTATTTTTAACTTTTACGCATGCTTATCTTTGTTTTTTGTTTTTTTTTTCCTCAGCAAATCTACGTCGAGATAACACAGTCATTCGTAAAACACCCGCCCGCAGAATTATTTTCAATTTCAGCAATATTGACATTAACACTTTTTAGGTGCCGAACTTATTTCTTATTTATCTTATCTTTGCAACAAACAAATTCCTTTCTCTCCCAACGAAAATACAACTAAAAATTGAATCAGTTCCAATGGCAACAAAACAAAAAGGAAAGCCCCAACACGACCTTGACTTTAACTCCCCCGAAAAATTCCTAAATAAATAGTAAAAGGTAAAATCGATTGCAGCCATCCTTGATCACGTGGATTATTGAGCTTCGTTTGTTGTCTAGGGCTGTGTTACACTAAACCAGTAGTTTAGCGAAAATAAACTAGCGAGTAGCTCACAACTCACATGCAATTAACAAATTACAGTGCGCAGTGGTTGCGTGTTTCTTTTATTTCGTGCGGTAGGGTGGTATCGGCGAAGAACTGGTTTCTGCTTATTTTATTATCGACAAGTATTTTGTTTATTTTTATAAACAACGGAAAGAAGAAAAACAAAAATGCTAATCAACGAGAGGCATATTGCACATAATCGAACAAGAGTAGCGAGTAGTTGAAGCTATAATGCAAGTAAATACGAAATACTGTTTCGGGGCAGCTCTTGAGAGCTTTGTTGAAGTGAAGTTCACGGGTTATTGTTAAGTTTTTTATAGGTAGATTATATACAATTCGTAAGATAAGATAAAACGACACAAGTGTGAAATAATTTTGACATGAAGAGGGTGTGTGTGTGTTTATTCTTTAATTGCTGTTTGTTTACAGTAACGAATTAAAAAAAAAAGAAGAACAATTTTTGGGTAGATATTTAGAGGGCGAATAAAAAAGTCGGAGTGTTCTTTATGAGTTTAAAAATCGAGTACAAGGCTTAGAAAAATATGTTCCCTGTTACATTGAGAGTACAAAATTGTGCAATCGGAGATTATACGCAAGCCAATATAATTTGCTAAGCAAACATTGACGTATTTTCAAAAAGGGATCAGAATTTTGAGAGTAGGTATATAGATAGCAGCTGGCCTGAACACTTACTGGAGCGACGACGATTTTAAGGCTTGAGAGCAATAAGCTGAGCAAAAGATAGGTATTCATTTATTTTTTAATGTGTAAACAACTAAGCGCGCGTTGTTGGAATCTGGTGGAGTAATTCCACACATTTAACTTGCGGGGAAGGAAATGCGTCACTGTGTTTTATCATTGAATACATTTTATCATTGCATACGTTTTTATCATTGCATACATTTATGAGCTGGGGCATATTAATTTCAGCTTTTTGTTGATGTTTAATAAAGCATGTTTTTGTTATTTTATTTATAGCTTTAACTGCGGCACATTTTTTGTTTGATTAAGTTTATAATGTTGACAGACACAATTTGTGTCAATTGGTTTATCTAAAATTGGTTTGTAGGGCGTAAGCTCTGGAAGTACTCAACCGATTTGAAAAATTCTTTTAATTTGACTTTATTTCATTTAACTTTTTATTATATTCAAAAGGCCTTCGATCAAAATGTATTTTTTGTTTTTGACAAGCCACAAGACTTAAGAAACTGTTGAATCCCTTCAATATATTGTTGGAGGTGGACTTATGAGGGGTCTCCAGTTCGATCTCCGGAATAACACATACTACATGTCAAGGTTTTTTACTTTTCCACCTCTAGCGAACGTCAGCCGAAAATCCTAGAGCAAAATTGTCCTGAAACGCGTCTTAACTCCGACGTTCGGACTCGGCGTAAAATTGTAGTTCCCTTCCATTCGTCCCACAACTGTAAACTCACAAAAAAAGGAATAACTGTGTGAAGCTGGGCTTTGGCTCTCTATACGGACGCAACAGGTCCGCTACTTATTTATTACTTTAGGACGTTATTTATTTATTTCAACACAAAGGACACTTTCGGCGATGCAACTTTTGACGGCACGTGCAGTCTGTTCGACAGCACTAATAAATTACTATGCTATATCCAAAAGCGGGACACGCTGCATGTGGGTTTAACCACGTTTACTGAGTAGTTCGCGACGAGTGTAAAAAAAAGATTCCTCAAATGGATTGAATGGGCGTAAGCTAGCTTAAGTGAAATTGTGATTGCATTGGAAGTTCATGTCGTGACATAATAGGATTAATTGTTCACACACAGGGCTTGACATAACTTTAATGAATTTTCCCTCTTTGATTCTATTTTGAGCCTAGAAATGTTTGATATTTAAAGCCTGTAAGAAACGGGACTTTGATTGAATACTATAAATTTTGAGTTAATTTCGCAGCATACGGGAAATTGGTTCGTTAGAGCCATACGCGGTGCGGTGGTTTGGCAGATAGAAGAGACTGGAGCATCGTAGGTTACGAGGGTTAGTATTGAAGAAGATGGCGTTGTGAAGGGATATGCAATCGATAGAGTCTGAGAGGAGACGTCTGCGACGTCCCTTCGCTCCTCGAGGGTGTTAAGGTTAATGAGGTTGCGGCGGTCTTAGTAGGGGCTACGATAAGAGGATCATTGCAAGATAGACCCCGGAGAGCAAATCGTAGAAAACGACTTATTGAAAAGGCGACCAAACTTGGCTAGCATATTCGAGGAGCGGGCGAACAAAAGTGATGTATAGAGATCGGGTGACGTACGGATTACAGAATTCGTTGGACCACCTTTTCACGAAACCAATTGATGAGTTAGCCTTGAGAATAATCTCGTCAATATGTGGTCGAAAATTAAGCTACTTATCCGAGGTCGCGAATAGATTTAACGCGAGATAAAGCATAGCCATGCAGAAAGTAGATTCCAGGAGAGAACTTGTTGCATTTATGTGAGAGGGTGATAGATTGCCATTTAGTAACATTAAGTTCTTGAGGCACCAGGTGGAAAAACTGTCTAGATCTATCTGAAGGAGACACCAATCGTGTGGTGAGGAGATGGGCTTAACAAATTTAGTATAGTCAGCATAAGAGAAAGGGATGAGTGCTGAATGACTTTTTCAAAATCGTTAATGGCAAGGATAAAGAAAAGGGGACCTAGATGACTGCCTTGTGTAACACCAGAGGTGGCCATGAAGGGGACCGAAAGGACAGACCTGAAGCGAGCGCTGTAGAAACGATTATCTAAGTAGGAGGATATCCATTTTAGTAAAATTGGATCGAAGCCGAGGACAGACAATTTAAAAAGAATTAACTTATGGGATATCTTATCAAAAGCCTTACTGAAATCGGTTGTACGTCAACTTCCTTACCGCTTTCTAAGGCTAAGAGTGCAGAGGATACAAAAGGTTAGTGGTGGTTGATCTACCTTTTAAAAAACCGCGCTGGGTAGGGGAAATAAAAGACTTACACTGGAAACTTAGGGTTTCGTATATAATACTTTCTATGACTTTGGGTATATGTGAAAGTTTTGCTATTCCATATCTGTAGGAACTCACCTCGAGAAAGCGATAGCCGAAAGATGTGTGAAAGATGACGGGGCTATACCAAAAAAACGGATAAGGCTTAAAAGAGCAGACAGCGGATGATAATATTTCGTGGACTAAAATAAATAAATAAATAAATAGTTGGCGCAACAGGTCCGGAGGGACCCTATGCCTAGCTTCTCACAACCATTCGTTTTGTGTGAGTTTTTCATTTTTGGAACGAATGGAAGGGATCTACAATTTTATGCCGACTCCAAATGGCTAATTGAGAAGCTTTTTCAAGACAGTTATTCTCTCGGATGTTTGTCAGACGTTCGCGAGAGGTGGCGCAGTGAAAAAAACCCTAAGTTGGAATTTGGATTTTTGCGGGATTCGAACCTCGGACCCCTCGTTTAGTAGTCCAACAAACTAACCACTAAGCCACCGCGCCTACATTTCGTGGATTAGCATTTGAAATTCTTACAATTCTAGCTGTTCTCAAACTTTTGACTGGCTTAGGGACGAACTAAATGTGCGAAAAATGGTGAACCCCACAGGCTTTCCCAGGCCACTTTCTTTTATATATAGAGCTTAGTTCCAATAGTTGCAAAGCCCTATAATATATCCGTCTGTTTGACTGGAATGGTCACAAATGGTCTGCTTCAATGAACAAAGAAGGTTCCAAATTGCCCCCAAGTTGCCCCAGAAACAAACTGAGATCCGACCATTTAAATCTTGATTTCAGTTCAAATACTCCAAGTCAACTCAGGCAATCAATGTGCAAGTCCGTGATAAACTCATCTTCAAAAGCAAAGCCAATTGCATTTGCAAAACAAATACCAATGCTCTGTTTAAACTGATGACCACTAGAGGTAATTTCAAATATTAAGTATCTCTAGCTCTGCACAGATGGATTTTATTTTTTTTATAGCGGCAATATTCTGTTTCAATGCAAGAAAAGCTGTTTACATCGCATCGCATTCAAAAAAAGACGCATGTTACACACAACTATTCATTCGTTCATACTGCTGTGTGGCAACATTTTTATTTATCCTTTCACAACTTAAGTATGTCAACAGGCTGCTCGGGGGATGTTGTTCACATTCACAATGAACATAACTGAGAGGCAAATTATATATGCAGGCAGACATGGCTCCGATTGCACATGTGAATGGCTTTTTCAGCTTGTCTAAAGAAATGCTCGTCTAAATAAATGGTAATTATAGTGCGGGCAAAACCGAAGAAAGGAAGGATCTAAAAATAGGTCTGGCTTCAGTCTATTTGCACTAAAGATGAACCGAGAGGTTGAGATTCCTTATATGTTTAAGGTTTATGTACTTATTTTTGTTATTAATGCACCAAAAGTGTTACATCAACCATAAAACGCAACTATGCAGGAAATAACCGAACATATAACACGGTAAACCACAAGCAAAAACAATAAACGAAACCGATAATTACGGGAAGACCTAAGCCTCGACCACACCGGATGCATAAAAAACAGCCAAGTACTACACGCTTGGTATCAGTTGGCATCGCGGTGGTCAATTCTTTGACGGCAGGTTAATTTGAAACAGGCGCACGGCGCACCACTATACTCGTACTCGTACAGTGAGTATCTTCGAGTTAACGCACAAGTCGGTAACTACCTACATGTTTTCGGATCTGTTTCGTATCATAAATCTTTGTGGTCTTTGGAACCATTAACAAGTAAAAAAAAAAAAATAATTAAAATCCCGGCATGTGGTCATAACGAATTAGAGACGTAAAACCAAAATAGTTGCTAGAAGAGTAAATCGAAAGAAGTCGGTAATTTATTGCACGGGTTAAGGGTACACTAAGTAAGTAACACAAAACAAATGTTTGCGGAATGTCAGTCGATTTGACTGACCAGTGAGCACTCACTTTGATTTGTTTAATAAGCTGAATACGCGAAACTATTACACGGACTTTGAACTTGGTTTCTGGAAATTGTGTAGTTCGATAACTTGATCGGTGTTGGGAAGTGTGAATTGGATATGCCAACAAGATTTACGTTAATAGTAGTTAAGTCTTGATGAGGGTAAATATATGGGGCCCGTCTAATTATCATGTCTGAGATGTTTACTTTTGGTCTCAATTATTGTGAATTTTGTCAGAATGTTGATTTTATTTTATGGAAATTTAATCGATTACAATCAGTTTTTAAAATGAAATAAAATGCGTATACAAATCACGTTCAGGACCGTACTATTGACTTAATTTAAGAGAAAAACGTATTCCATTACTGTTTAAGTCAGATGTCGGGCTTAAAAGCGGCCGGAATTTGGAAATCTAGTTTTTGACGACAGGCTCAATCTCTTGTCAGATTGACCATTGATGCATCTTATGGAAAAATTACAAACCCAAGTGTAAAGATGGTCAAATGTCAAACTAAAATGAGCTAAAGTCAGCCGTCAAATTGTTTGACATTGGAAAATGTGTTGCCAATTCAAAAAACTAAATTGAGAAGTCCCTTTTGTTAAGGAAAATCTATCGGATTCCGTCAACCCTATTAAATGAGAAAGTATAGAACTCGTTAGTTGTGTCATTTCAAATTTTTAAAAACACCTTTTATGTTTCAAAACTTTTTAACATTGTGCTCATATTCCTATAGGTAAATCGGACGAAAGTCCACGTTAGACTTCAGCACGAAAGTCCGTATTTGGAGCTCGGGAGAGAGCGATATGATCTTATTTTAGACAGGCATTTCGCAAATTTTTGGCGGGAATGGTGCGCAACAAATTCAGTTCTAATGCAGCACAAAATTCTATTCATGCAACCAGATGTTTTGTTTGGTTGGGAGCCGTTGCACAACACGTTGCTCAACTAATTTTCCGGGTAGTGTACGCTGTACGGGCTTGTGTTGCTCGCTGAAGATGCTTGTGCATTCCGTTGGACACCAAATATTGAAATGGGGAATTATCTGTTCAATCCGTTGCTCAACTCCTTGCGATTTTGGGGTTTTTGAGATTTTTGTTACTTGAGTAAGGTGCGTCGAAATTTATGTGACTTGAGCCATTGGCATTGTACGAGATTAAAAAACTGTTTGTTGAACTATAAAATTGAATAAAATGTTGGACAAAATCGGTTGATGACTTGGGCACTCAGTGGACGACGGGCATTAAACTGCCATTACATCTTGCAGGTTCTGTTGCTTCCATTTGCATGTAAGTAGGATTTCTGGACAGGACATTCATCTTAAAAAGCATGAAATTGACATCGATTTCACTCCAGTTTTGCTCACAAAATGTATTACCGTCAAAGAACTCTTCTGGATTTAAAGAAATTTGTTCAATCAGTGTATCACTTTTGTAGAAGGAATTATAAAAAAACTTATTTGGAAATACCTACCTTCAAAATATGAATAACACACTTCCATTCCCAACAGCTCCTATAAATTTTCCTTAGAATTTATTTCACCATAGTTTTCAATAAAGCTATGGAGAAAATGTTCTACAAAATTAAACCAAAACTTCAATCAAACGTCTACAACTCACATTTTTACTCAACTATAACTAATGTATCATCTCAATTAAGTCTGTCATCTATTGCAAACGTGATTATTCACTTTGACTCAATAGAACTCGCATTACGAGTACTCAAATGTTCGTTTATAATGATTCAACTTGTTGACACTTCATGACAACCGAACATCGTATAATTACCACTTAAATTTTCCTCACTTAGCTGTCAGTGTTCAACGTCAAAATCACTCCAAACCATCCCCATAAATTCAAACTATTCTTAGGGTAGTTATGCTAACGAATAACTATGACCCTAGTTTCCGATGCGGTGGTTTCCCCCTTTAATCATTTTCAAAAAATCACTAAACCATGACAAATGAACAAGTCAATGGGGAATCCAATTGACGGCGCGACGCAATAAATCATTTTATCCACATCGATGGCGCACTTGAACTACAAGTGCCGGATTACTTGATTTTAATTTTTCCATTGATATCGTGCATTTTCAGTCAACAAAAATGACCAAAAATGTACTGCGCAACTACCCTAAAATTTAAGTAGGAAAACGTTGTTTATGTTTTTCAAACAACTTTGTTTATGTGTCAATATTTGAACCAACTTTGGACACACTGTGGACTGTGGTTTGTGTTTGACCAACAGTCACTGTCACACCTAACGTGCTTTAGTGTTCCAAATACCGCTCTTTCATGGCGGATCTCCATTGAAGTTTGAGACTGTCTTCACAGTGATGACAGTGGAATAGTCCGCCATCATCATTCGGCACAATTTCAGTGTTTTTTAAGTGAGATTAGGTCATAGAAGTCGTGGAATCATAATTAGATTGCCCGAGATATAAATCAACTTTTTGGCGAATTGGGGTATTTTTTTTTAAAAACTTTCTATTTGTTTGTAAAATGGCCAAACTGAGGATAGTTTTATAGTTCTTCTTCTCAGTATTGAGTTTGCATAAGAAACTAAAAGTGTTTGTCGATGGGAGCACTTAAAATAGGCACCACTTTTCCCGCAAACAAAACAAAAATTCACTTCTCGTGGGTAGGAACAATGAAACTCAATTATGCGCGAAATGAACGAACAGCAGAAGCAGAAGAAGGCAAAAAAAATATATATATAATTAATTAAAGAGGAGAATTGTAAACAATTCGGAGCGCTGATGAGGGCATCCGCATCGGTTTCTCGGTGAAGGAAAACAAACAAAGCGTTTGTAGAAAACAGAAACAAAAATAGCATGCGATTGCGTAAAACGATAATGAAATTAATGTCACGATAATCAGCTGGCGCTTAGGTGACAGATAAAACAGGGTGGCTAAAACAATTGTTTTCTTTCTTTCTTTTTTTCCGAAAATTAGGGTGCGCCACTTTTTCACTTGTTTCACACATTTTAAAAAGAAATGCGTTACTTATTTTTTTTATGGTCGCTTTTGTGTCAAAATGAGCATCAAAGTGGAGTCTAATTATTTTCGGAGAAATTTGTGTGTCACCTTCTTGCGAGCTTGAAAGGTTGTCGGTTTGTTAAAAATTTGAGCCAACTCAAAGTTACGATCTTAACCTAGAAGACAGTGAATGCGCAGATTTTTTCATCTGACACCAACTACCTTATTGCGACCTTCAACGGAATTGATTGCCTTCGTGTTCCATGACGGGTGCGGGATTCGGGAACAGCCATCGGAACAAGCTGGTGATCACGATTTCCATTTCCTGCGAAAATGTCGTGTAGCTTTAAAGTACGTAAACGATTAAAGTGGTAAATGTGAGGTGATTTGGAATCAAGGTGGTTGTGATTAAAATTGGGAACCTTGAAATGTTAAAATAATTAAACTTGGACGAAGATTGGTGATGCGTTGCAAAGTTCGTGGCATATTTTTCCTTGACTTGGAAACACGTTACGCAGTTGTGAGGAATCATGAAAAAAAAAAATCCCTATTTGAACTACCGCACACGGGATCGCGTACTACGTGACTGAATTTGTTATTGTTTTGCTTGTAAAATTAGCAAAATTCAGTGACTTGTTGCTTTCTCACGGATGCGGTAATTCAACCCCGGGCTTAGCAACAGTATGTCGAACAGGCTACTGACGTCCAAACTATTTTCATGGTGTGTAATAAATAAATAAAGAAATAGCGCAACAGGTCTAAAGGCTGTGTGAGTTTCTTTTATTTTTGTAACGAATGGAAGGGATCTACAACGTTATGCGGAGTCCAAATGGCTAATTGAGAAGCCTTTTAATGACAGTTATACTCTTTGATGTTGGCCAGCCGTTAGCGAGAGGTGTCGCAGTTGAAAAAACCTTGAAACTTCACTTTTAAGTTTTTTAGGTAATCGAAAATGGGACCCCTCGCTTAGTAGTCCAACACACTAACCACTAACCCACTGCGACTAAAACTTCAGGGTATGTACAGCGTTCTAATGTTTGTTCCCGTAAAAATAAATCCTTAGCGTATTTCCCCGTTAAAAAGTGCATTTTTCCACCTTCTGTTTCATTATAATAAAAAGAGCAACATCAGTGTCCCTTAACAGCTGCTTGCCTCAAAATGAATCCTGATGATAGCCCAAAGAGAAGTGATGGCAAAAACTTTGTTTGCAATTTTAATTTAGTCCATGGCTATCTCAATTCTCAACCTCCATTCATATTGCTTACAAAAACGCTACCAATCCCTCAGCGAAATAGAAAAACCTCTTGAATCGTTGTAGCAGTTCTTCCTGAAATCCCAAGTGTCATTCAGGGCGGTTTTGTGTAACGCGGGAAATGGCATTTCCATTAACAAACCCCTCGCACAAAAACTAAAACAAAAACAAACAAAGCTTTCACATCAATCCCTTTCAAAAGCAATTATTTACGATTGCTTACCCACGGAGGGATAAAACATTTCCAACCATTGAAAAAAGCTTCTATACCGCCGCACAAACAATACTTGTGCATGGTTTCTTTTCTATGGTTTGTGCATTCTTTTTATGACTCCGCATAAAAGTGCAATCCAAAAGAAGAACCGCCGTCATCTATAAATCGTTAAGGACTATATTCTGCAGGATGCGAACTCAGTGGGATACAAGTTTTGGCACAGACTCCACAATGCCAGACGCCGTGAAGTCTGCACAACAGATCTTCATCTCGCTCTCTACCTCTGTTGCAAAAAAATTTTTATTTGTGTCAAAAGTATGAAAAGTCATTGACATTTCTATGCCATTTTAAGTAGGTGGTTTCGGAACGATATATACCTTCGCCCAACTACTGCGAAAGCCAACACAAGATTAAACCAGCGAGGGAGGCAGAGGACGGAAAAGAAAACAGTTTGGCTTGCCTGGCCAAAGTATACCTACCCAAAAAAATAAATAAAAGGATTCTAGGATGCATGAAGTACGGAAACTTTTTAATGGGGTTTGCTCTCATTTCGTGTGTTTCTCGTATTTTGAACTGTGAGTACACGATGTAGTTGTGCCATCAAATGAAGTGTGTTTGTTGCTGGCGAAAAGTTTACTCTCTGCTATTGACAGGACAAGTTGGTTGTGCATTAAGAAAGTGAACTGCTGTCAAAGTCAACAGTTTGACAGCTACATGCAATTTCTTGGCAGTTAAATTTCATCTAATTTAACCTCGTGTTATAGCCTCATAATAAAAAAAATCAATATCTTCCATCCGTACGTGATTAGATTTAATATGTCACAAAAATGTCAACGGAATTTCCATTCGGAGTAACTCATTAGCACCATCTGCTGGGGCTGCGCAAATCCAACAGTCAAATAAAAAGCGGCTATCAACGATTTTATAGCACGTTTACACGCGACCGACGCATAAACCGGGGGGCAGGATACATTTAATGCGTGTTTATGTGTATTAACCAAAACAAATGTCTGGCTAAGATAAATGCGTTGTAGGAATGCCCCGACTTGTATCGGATCTATGAGACATAAAATTTGATTGCTCATAGGATGGAAGAGACACTGTGTCTGGTAGTTGAAATATTCTTTATTGATTTTTATTTTAGAGAATTGTAGGGATTATATCCTTGGAATGGAGGAGAATGCATGGACAAGCATCAAGGAATAGTTGGCAAAAGTCAGTTTTCTGTACTCCGATTTGGATGAAGGTTAAAGTCATTCAGAGTTTTTTTTGATATTGTTTTAGAAAATAAACTTTCACATCGACATACTGTACATACAAATATAAGCTCAAAAACCTCGCTTCCATTCGATCATTGTCAAGTCGAAACAGTTTAGAGGGCGCCTCAACTCGTCGTCTAAAAAGATAATTATTATTATTTTATATTTTTCTCAATATTTATATATAAGTGATTTTCGTTTAAAATTTATTTATTTGGCTTACACCACAATTGCCAGAACTATAAACTGTAAAATCGGCGCAATTCTGATAATATTATGTTTATTTGTGAACAACAATACGTGATTTTAGAATGTTATAATTTTTGCTACAGTGTAAAATTGAATCCCATTAGTTTACAGCTCTCTAACTCATCATTTAGTTGCAGACCATAAAGCCGGTCGTACATTACGTGCGTAACGTACACTACGAACTTAGAAATTTTCTGGCTAACATAAACTCCGTGCAAGGAACGCGATATAGAGCGTTGTTCGTTGTTGTTAGCCACACAGAACTTGTGCAACTTTAATGGAACTTTTCTTTATAAAATTTACAGATCAGATTGCTGTATAAATCTTGAAAAATATTTAAGGAACTTTTACAAAAACGTTTCTTAATGAAACTGGCACTAGCTTTTTTTGAAAGACGTATTTTGTGAATGAAAACAGTCCAGAGATATTGGCTATGGAGGATCGATCGGTTATCAACAGCATTTTAAAATAACACACACATTTATTTAATTCTGAACTGAAGATCAATTTTGAATCCTTGAGCGAAGAATCTCTACGCTAGGTACCTCATTCTTAAGAAAAAGTTACTCAGCGTTTCTTACGTTCACCGTAAATTTTATGCGGAACCTCATTTTAAGGTTACCAAAAAGGATATTATAAAATAGAGTGGAATTAAACAAAAAAAAAACAGATTTCCCCCTAAACAATATCCCCCCCAGATTTCCCATCGTTGACCAAAAAACCTCTAGATCTGGTGGGAAACTCCTAAACTGGCAACGCCGTTGTTAGCTCAACAAAAATAAGGGTTGATGATGAGCTAAGAGCTGTTGTTGTTTGTTGATCATACGTATGACAAGCGTTGAGGAACGATTTTAATATGATTCTTTGTGTAGCTGGCACAAATTTAAAGCTCGGCATTGATAAGTATTTACCGATTCTCTAATCATTTCAACTGCTTCTAATGTGGTCACTTCTTCTATTGTCGTTGCTCTTGCTGATTCCTCAGTCACACACGTTGAAAGTGTCATTTACCAAGAATGTTCAACGCATTGCTCAACATCTGATACTTGATTTAGTGGACGAGGGTACCAACGCGTGCATCAGCTTGAATTTCAAAACAAAGCCGTGGGTAGTATGAACCAGCTCGAATTCATGTTTAGTCTGAAATCATAGCGTGTTTGTTTTTTTATAAACATAGCTCTTCCACACATTTAAATTGTGTTGTGTTAATTTTTGACAGTTCCTTGAGATTTATATGCAGTATTCTATCAGTAGTATTACAAGTAATTTTTACCATGAATAGGTCGGTTGTCAAACTGTTCGTGGGGAAAATTTAACCCTCTGTAAATTGAGCAACCGGTATCTATCTCGGTTGTACTAAAGTTGTTTGTTTTTTTCGGTTGGCAACACCTTACGCATAAATGGTGGCTAACTTAAAACTCGTATGAATTTTGGTACACCCTTTAGTACCAAGGGCAACATTTAACCTTCTGTAAATTGAGTACCAAAATTCATGCGGGTTTTAAGTTTGCCGCCATTTGTGCGGTAAGTGCTGTCAACCTTAAAAAACAAATAGTTTGATAGCTGCCCTGTGTAAATAGAAATTATAAATTTCGGCATTGCAAACCGTATAAAAATAAACTTTTGAACAACGATGCTCTTAAAAATTTAACGGAGGCGATCATTATTTTGATGGTTCTTTTAAAAATAATTCCTTAAAAATGTTTCACAATAATTATTATTGTCAGAGGACATCCAATTGAAGCGAGAATTTGCGTTACCTCAACCTTTTGGGGGCATTTGATGTTTGATATCTATAACAGTGCAAATTATTAAATGCAGACTTGTTAACAATAAAATAAACAAAACAGCAAAATCCGCTCGTATTCACCTCCTAATCAAGCGCTTCTGAGAAGTGAACGACAACCACAAGTGGTCACCATATCCACCCTCTTTCTTGGCATCACCTTCCCGTCAATGGACGATTTATTAAAGAGCATAAAATATAAACAAGCCGTCATTAAAAACGTCTGCAGTTGGCAACCACCACAACCCCTTCTGTCAGTTTCATACACATCGTACCGTAACATTTCTGCACCGCTTAACGCCAAAACCAATCAACATACATTGTACGCCGCATACGTTTTGTCTTTCTTTATGAAGACAGTTAAGGGAGATGGTGCGATTATTTCCCCCTTCGAAGTGCACCAAACGCCCACTAGAACGTCCCGGGAATCGACAGCTGATAAAGGGCATTGGCTGGAATTTTAAATGAAAAAGGACTTGATTTCGCAAAAGAAATTGTTGTGAATGATAAATAAGTCCACTGCTCCCCAGTTGCTACTTAGAAAGTTCATACCTCACTAGGGTGCGACGTCGTTCATGTGCACTCCTTCTTGACACAGGACATGTAGGTTGTAGCTTATAGGTATGTGGATGTATTTCAAGTCAGATCCCAAATCACACACAATTGACCTCATTAGGCCGCAACCAAAGTGTCTGTGTTCTCAATTCGCTGTATACCTATACATTTTTTGACGAGTTTTAATTTTTTGTGTGTCATTTTTTGTTGTGTCATTATTTTCCCGAAGTGGATGCGTTTGAGGGACATTTCTGGTGACACCAATTCATTGTGTACACACACAGGCATTTGGAGCAGAAGTTTCCGTTTCCATTTGCCGGAGCCTTATCTAGTTATTAATAGAAAAGTAAAACTCCCCTACTGGAGCACCAGCGCACGTTACCCCAATTAGTGTTAATTGCCAACAAATTGCATTACGTTGTAAGTCAGACACACTTTTTTTTTTTTTTTTTTTTTTGTAAGGAGCACAATTGAACTTTGTAACTCTGGCTAACACAGTTGGCTTGATTGCCCGTGGCGAATGCCAACAATAATTTTGTTGATGATTCAATTTGATTTGAACGCGCACATTTTCCGTTTCGGTTCGCATTTGCATTCAGTTTTGGAACCTAACCAGAGACTCAATTACATGGCAGTTAACAAGGCTGATAGATTGAGTATCATATGTAACACTTGCTGTTGATGTAGTGTCGAACATGTTTTGCTATAGAACGTTTGCCTATATGGAAATGGATCCATACGGGAGATGCATCAAAATCATGTCAACGTCAAAATGATGACATGATGAGGCAAGTAGTGATAGGTGCTCTTGGGATTCTAAAAATACTTAAACTTTAAAAAAAAAGCCGTTTAAGTAGACTTGTTGGTTGGTCTATGCAATAAAAAAATTGCAAGTTGCATGAAAGTTTCTTGACAAAATGTTCGTGCCTTCAAATTTCAAGTGTTTCAACTGTCAAAAAAAAAAAAAATATATATTAGAGGTTTTCCATACATTTTAACTCAAAGGTTGATACTGCCTTGAGAATTGAAAAAGATCTTGGACCGTTTTTTTTCGCAGGTTGATTTTTCTTTTAAATTTTGTAATTCAAACCAATTTAATTTTAACTTACCCAACTGCCGTCGACCCTCGACGCAAACTACTGGGAAATAATCACATAATAGTCATGTCATCTGTCTAGATGTAAGCGAGGCTTTGTCATGTCACTATTTAGCATACATTTGAGTGATGCAACCCGTGTCATGTAACACATGATAAAAAAAACTACTTTGTGGATCCACTTATAAACACAAATGACACGCAAATATTTTGCTCTTTATCTGGTTTTATGCGTAATCGCAAAACACCTGTTCTCTGCGCATGTACATACTTTTGTGTGTCGCGTAATTTATTGTACACCCGATTTTGACATAGCTTTATACCTTACGCAATGAATGTACTCACGAAGGTCTTGATTTATCTTTGGATAGGAATCCCAGTTGTGGCAAGTCGGTGCGATGTAACGAGTTTAGTTTACATGAAGTTACTAATAGGATAGCCTGCAGTGGGACATATATTTTTGTTACAAATATATAAACTACCTAATATACCCATTGCGCGGTATTGTAATTTTTAGCGTCCATGCTAAATTTGATGGGTTGGTAGTGGAGGCCGATTTTCACCCGAAATTGTTCATTTTCTGATAATTGTACTGAGAATTGATATTCCGAGTAAATTTAGCCATCTACACATATAATAAAACTGAAGGCATTTTCTTTGTTACCTAATGGCGTGAAAACTACTGCACATATTTCGATGAAACTTTTTTTGAAATGTTCCTTAAGATTCTGAGAAACACATAGGCTATTCCTTTCATTTCCATGCCTATTTTTTGGAGCGTTTTTGACCAAAATGTGTTTTTTTTTTTCTGACTTTACTGCCTTTTATTCGCCATTACTCAAACAATTCTTAATCAATGCAAACAAAACAAAATACTTAGGAGAGCTTTTAATACTTTTATAGTTATTTCAAGCCATCAATCAGCTTTCTATGTCCTCTAGACTAAAAGAATCTAGACCTAAAATCTAATATGAAAAAAAAAAATAAATTTATTTTCTCAAATCGAACATTATCAGCAGCCGCGGTTCTTGATCGTTGTTCTGCTTTGGGGTGGTTGGGTGGGGCACATTGCACAAGCACGTTCACATGAAAAAAAACTGCGTGGTGTTTTCTGCAAATTAAGTGAAACGAAAGAGAAGTATGGGACGTGAATGTGTATGTAATCAACAGCGACAATGTGTTTCTGAGGAAGTGCGCAGATGGCTGATGACATGCGCTGATGGACGTATGGCGGTGTATATAGAAATTGAGTTCAAGGTTTTTGTTTTAATAGTTGGTATAGTACCTACGTTGATACCTACAGTAAGGAAGTGGAACTTTAGTACTTACGCTGCTGAATTTAATTTTCTTAAATTGGTGTCTTAGGTAAATGATTTGTCTGATTTATTGTTTCACATTGACAATGTTCACCGCTTTGTTTTAGCTAGACTTTTAACAAATATGCCCTTGAGAGACGGTCAAATCTCTTTTATTAGAAATTACACAGTCTCGAACCGCGTACGAAGTTGTGGGCACAGCTAGTTGCAAATATTCCTAACAACTTAATCTTCAAATTAGGCCTCACTAATAATAAACATTTTTAACCTTCACGCTAAACATGTTGTAGGTCACAATTGACATTTTGTACGAAAAATTTCACCATTGTCAGTTTGTAAAATCTGGACGCTAAGTATGATTTATTAGTTTCGTGCATTCTGTATGTGTTTGTGTACCTATGCATTCGGTACAACAAAAAGGCCTGATAGACTTATATATGCAACGTATTTTTTCCTTCGTGTGTTATAAATCAACAACTCAATGGTTTGGTGATTTTTGTCATTTATAACAACATTGATAAAAAATATATTTACATTACGAAAATTCACCTTTCATACGGTCGATGTTTCATTAAATCGGTTTTGCAATATCTCTGTAATCGGTACGACAACAAAAACGATAAAATTACATCTGAAGGACTTAGTAGAGTTTGGTATAAACGCATAGCGCGATACTAATAATCATATTTAGTCTCCAGGCTCCATTTTACAAACTCACAATGGCGAAATTTTCCATATAAAATAACATACTGTGAACTACAAAATATTTAGTGTGGAGGTTAAAAATGATTAGAAGTAAGGCAACTCCACACTGTTAACACAACAACCACTCCTTTCCGTTTTTCAATTTTCTGTAAGACTTATCCTGCAACTATTTGCCTACCAATGGCATTTCGTATAATCATTGGCAACCTCCTATCTCCTTATCTCAGTCTTCAGTACCTAAAACTCATCAAAAAACCATTCACAGTGAGTGAAAACTACCTTCAATCGTTTAATTAAACGCCGCTCGAACTTGTTAAATAAAACTGGCTTTTACCGAGTTTTTTTCCCATTAAATGTCAGACATTCGTCACTCCAAACGCCATTTCAACTTACATAACCACCGGTCATAAATTAGAAAATTAAATTCCCTTCTCTACCGCAAATTGCTCCTCATAACTTTAATAATTGACAAGAGGCGGTCGAGTGCAAAATTTGATATCTCCGGCTAAAAATAGAAATCGCAACTCAAAATTGCGTTCAGTTTTTCAAGCGATAGGAAAGTGAAGTCGATTCTGATTGATGCGATTAAGTGCAAATGAATGGATGTTCGACATCCTACTCCAACTCACATTCAGTTATATTTTCGAATGTATGTATTTCGTTTTTTTTTTTTAAAGACAACGTGTGAAAGCAAAGCCGTTGAACTTTGATGTTACACACTCGAAAGCCAATTTAATTAATTGCCCGAATAATTCATCAAACATCCGCCTATTTGAAACACTTTTACTTTTGTTCCTAAATGTTAACTAATTCGATATTACGCGAGATACATATACTTAAAGATTAAAGTTATACCGCAAAATGGTAATGCTTGGAATACATTTCAAGTTAATAGCGGTTAGGTAGAATGTTAATTAATACAAGACCAAAAAAAAAAAAAAAAAAAAAAAATAGAAGAAATAGTAGAAACGAATGAATAACAATTTGGTGGAAAGATTTAGAGAAAATAGTTCCATTGTCACGTGGAGGGGTTTGACATTTGAATTTGATTTCTTATCGCAGATTTGTCACTTGTCATTTGTTGCGAAATATACAGAGACAGACCTGATGAGTAACACAATTGATTAAATTATTGTGAGCTTTTTTTTTACAATAAACAGTTGAATAATGGGACAGGAGTCGTTCATGGTGAAAGTAAAAACGGCGATAGAAAGTCGGTTCATTTAAGTTCTCCATTCTAACTACACGAGTATATAGCCCAAAGCCTCTGCAGCTAGCGCCCGCTATGTATGTTAACATATATATTTTAATTGTATGTTCATAAATTACCTATAATAATAATAATAATGTTATTAACACTTATATATGAGCATAATTTAGCGGGAATAAGAAAGGATGTTTAATTAAAATTGATTTAAAAAGGGAGAAACGTCTTGAGAAGGGGCTTACAAAAATACGGAAAATAATGTGCATCGAAAGATTACATTTTTCGAAATACTCTCCTTCTTTGCAATTTTGGTATATCCATACACCTTGAAAAGTTGATCTTTACTGAAAATAAGCAGAAGGTACGGTGCAATTATGACAGTCTTTGCACCATTTGGAAAATGTTTTAAAAAAACACTCATTAACAAAAGTTGACGTTTTTGAACACTGATTTGATACTGATCGGCGAACGTGTTGTGTAGTTAAAATTAATAAGAAAAATACTGACTGCACTTTATTTAGATGATCTTTTTCAATCCGGTGTGGAGTATACGGCTTCACCCAATAAGTACATCTAGTAAGCTATCTCGTCCTCTAGCCATATGTGTCATCTTTTACCAACCCAAATATGGTGGAGATCGCTTTCCACTTTCGCAAACCATTTTGTTTTGTCTTATTTTTATAAGCAATATGCTCTTTTCAATATTCACCAATACGGGCATAAAATTATGAAAACTAACTGAGGTGAGTTGAAAACGAAAAGTCATCATGCTGGTGGATTGTTCTTCATACAATCCACATGCCGCCCCAAACATTTGTGGCGTTGTTACTTCCAGTTTTAACCAACTTGTTGGGATGGTGAACTTTGCTGTATAGCCCCTAAAATTGGTCGTTTACCCTTCCCTTTTACATCAATGCAAACTAAACCGAGTATAATCACTGAAAAAAAAAAAAAAAAAATTCCCAAAAATTTCTAAAAAGGTTCCATTCAATTTTGAAAAAGTCCATACTTCGTCCATGATTATTCAAATCTTGTGTAACATAATATATCCCTGGTTCTGTTTTAAAGAAGGCTTCGCTTTTTAAAAAGTTCGTTACAAGTGTTCCTTTGATACAATAGATCTTTTAGGTCGCAGTGTAAGCCATTTGGCAGGGAATTGAAAAAAAAGTGTTCCCAGACTCTGACGACTGTTTTTCCCATATTTCTATGCGCAAAAGCATTTGTTTCCCCTTAATTTTGAATAAAAATGTCCCCTTTTTTGCGCCTAAGGGAAATGTGCATTTATTTTCTATTGAAAAGTTAAAAAACAATGTAGGCCTTTTTTTTTAAACAAGCTTAAAATAAACATATACCAAAACTATGCATATTATTTTATTATATTTACAAGGATTTCCTTTTCTATTAGACGTAATATCGAAACAAGTGAACTCATTCGGATCCACAAAAATTCTTATTTAGACGTTCGATTGACTGTTATCATCCATATTTATGTGGTATTCGATTGGGTTTCTTCAGATTCGCTCTCAGATATCAGACTTCGAGTGTTTAATCGAACTTAAAAACGTCATTTGCTCTTTTTTTTGTGTTTGTGTTCATGCAATTCGAATATGTATAGCCTTCAACACTTTTCAAAGCGTTTTGTACCAAACGAACATTAAAAGTGCTCTGAGAGCACCCAATCGAATACCACATGAGTATGAGCATTTCAATCTAAGTAGACTTCGAAATTTGCGTGTATTTTAAATGCATTTTGATTTTACTCTTAAAAAATTTAAGTTTGACAGATATTTTCGATTTTTTCCCCTTTTAAAGCTTGTCCCTCTTGTTCCCCTTTTTCATTATAACAGCTCGAAAATTGGTGCTTTTTTGATTCCACCTGGGGTCACTGCTCCTTAATACGAAAACCGAGCGAAGATTGTTTCTCTGTCTATCAGGACGTTTTATCCGAGGTATCAAATTTCAGACATGAGACTTAAGAGTCATAGAGTATTTATTTTTGTCCCCGAAAAGATCCAGACCATTTTTCGTTTCCATTTCAAAACTTATAGTTGAGGCATTGAGAACTAGCGACGCTCTCCGATTATGTCAAATCCATTGTGAGCTACATATCTTTCAACAAGAACGAAGTTTAAAAAAATGTTATCGCAACAATTTATTTTAACTCGTTTTCGAGATCAAAGGCTAGGGTGAGTTTTTTTTTACAGACTTTTCCTCGTCATATCGACCGACGAGTTTTGCGGGGATTCCGTAACTTAACATGGGCTTGTTCAACTCGTACCTTCATATCTATCGTAGGCGACTTTTAAACTGACAAAGAGGTGGTGTATGTCGATCTGAAGCTAAAGAACTATTATGAAGATTATAGCGGAAGTGTGAAGATTAATCGATGGTTGGCCCTCCTGGCATAAAACCGCATTCTATGAAAAAGTTGTGATAAAACCTACATGCGGAAGTTCACCTATAGGGAAATTCATCTTTCATTAAGTCCATATTTCTAAAAATTAAGTATTAAGATAACGCCAAAATCAATAAGAAAATTAAAGGTGGAGGGGGTACACTGTATCCCAAATAACTGCGGCCACAACAAGTGGGCCTATTGTGATAATTGGTAAACTGATGTGTCAAAAATTGTGGAATGTCGAAAACACTTAAAAATTGATCTGATTGCCGCTATCATCGGCAGAATTACGTCATCGTCGTTTGTTAAAACTTCAGGGCGTTTCTTTAAAAACAAATTTTACGTCCAATATTGACACCTTCATGTTTGCCCTATGAAGCACAAATGATCTGGCCACCTTCTATCACTGGCTTGCACTATGGGTCAACTCGCCTTATCGTGTTTTCCTTTATACATTCTCAAGGATTTAATTTCATGCCTCTATTCCAATCCGTCAAACTAAGGATGACTTACATTATAAACTTTCACATTCAATGAAATTCGATACACAAAGTCCCAAGATAAACAATTCCAGACAATCAGATTAGTAGTCATAAAATTGACAAAGACATCGAATTTCGTTAGCCGATATCTACTTGTTTGCAAACGGCGCTCACTCTAGAAGACATTATTCATAGAACCTGAAAGGGCATGTAAAATTGGAGTTCTCCAATGGCGCCTCAAAACTTTAAGCTTATCCGTCAATAACGTAAACAGGGCTGCTGGGGTTTATTTTACCATAACAAAACAGTAAAGTAGGGCAGACTTGGAGATAATATCATCCCCATCTGACCATAAAAAGTCCTGTGTTACTCTGAAAAATTGCGTAATCCCCACAGACGGAACTTGGAAGAAGGTATTCAAAAAATATTATATAAAAGTTGTCATGGAGCTAGGGACTTCCCTTAGTTCACAACGACGAAAAACACTGAAATATGAAATCTACATCGATATGCCATTATCATAACCTGCTTCGCAGCCAATATCCATTTGCATAACAAAACTGCTGAGCCCAGATACAACCATCCCACTTCAGCAGCATATTCCTACTTTTGAAATCATCTCGAAAACATTCGCTTGTCAGCTACTTTATCGGCTGTCGTTATGAAATAAACAAAAGCAGTTTCGTATAGGACCCAGCCCAAACCCCCGCCGTTCATTGCTTTATAGCCTTTTTCCGTACCACATACACAATTCATTCGACATGTAGTTTCCCCATTAGATATCCCACCGGGCTTGAGGCAAGCCCACCCACACCCTCCCGTACTCGTTTAACTGAATTTGTATTTTACGACCCGAAAGGGCAGGGGTGCGTTCGCATATTTTTACCATTTTTATGTTCAAATCGCACACAGCAGAACAAAAATTACGAACATGCCACACAAGAGGGAAACAAAACATTCATCCCCCCAACGCCCCAACTTCGAAACTTTTTTTTTTGCAAATCCTTTCTCCTGTCAGATGAAAAACCAAACACAACTTTTCGTTTCCCTGTCGGCAGTCGGCACCAGCCAAGTCTTGTTATCGATTTTTCCGTCTGTTTACGCGGAGTTCTTCATGCGGGGGATGATTTCCCATTCCCGCTCCGGTGTCGTCAATCTTAAAGGGGATGTACCTACATTGTACAGCTACTGTTTGTATCGGCTTGCAACATTATACTCCATTTCTGGTGTGACCTCACACGAGGGGGAATAACTCCCACCGGTACCTTCTTCCTTCCTCTTGCTTCATTCAAGTTTCATTCCAATCTCTGGATATTTTTTTTTTTTTCATTCCAGTCCCAGTGGGGGAATAGTCTTTTATTTTGTGTGTGTGTTTTTTGTGGAGTTTCTGCCAAGAGAGTCGAAATGAATTCGACTGGAAGTTTTCTGGAAAACACACCACATCACTGTGTGTGTGGGTGGTGCATTTTTATTTATGTGCTGTGCTGAAGAAGAAGGAACTTTAGTTTATATTGCTACTAGTTCAAGGTTACTGAGACGACGCACAGGGTACCTAGCTCCACCGTTGAAATTTCCGCCCATTTTTACCTACTTTAAGTGCCATAAGTGGATCTTTAATCGCAGCACAGTTCGGCATGTTTATTTCACGTAGATAAGACAGGTATACATTTTCACTTTTCCAATTTTCTGGAAAGCCATTAATATTTAAACGCTAGAGCACACGTGTGAAATCTGGTAATTTTCCGGTGGCGTAACGCTTAACGTAGTTACCCACCTGGTAATGATTTCGAATGAGTGTAATTTTCTTTCTGGAATTTCGAGGTCACACATGCAGGTATAGGTATGTAAGTTTGTGATGATGAAATTGCAGTGAGTGAGCGACAAGGGAGTTGGAGCGAACGAATTAATTTACACTTCGAAGAATCAAGGGAGATAACAGTGTCCTTGATGTAGTTGGGAGGGAGGGATCAATGATGGTGGTGTTGCAGGGATTTTCAGCGTTTTTTTTTATGAACACTCGCATAACAATCATGTATACCTAGCAAAGCCATTAAAATATTGCCATTGGAGGTGGGTTTAGACTTACAATTCGATAGCTATTTCTGAGATTTTTCTCTAGGTGAACCTTTGGTCAAAAGACGCTCTGTAGAAGGTACCTACTGTAAGTCTAAATGGTATAACTTTGGACCCTTCGGCAGAAAATACGGCGTTGGAAGCTCTTGTGGTGATTGTAAATCTGTTTCAATAAAAAGTTTTCTCTGTTAGTCAAAGTGAAGTAGAATGTTCAGCACTTCTTTGCAAAAAACCCTACCAGTGTGAACAATTCAAAATTATAAATCATGCTAAGATCAGTATATAGGTACCTACCCACCGCCAAAAGGCGAACATTGCACTAGAATCTTTTTTTCTTTTCTTTGTTTTTGTATAAAAACTTGCTAAAAATCATGCTAAATATTTTTTTGAAATCAAAACCTGCTAAAAAACCTTAAAATTAACAAAAGAACTGTTCAGAAAAAAAAGCATTTAATAAAGTAGGTATGTGTTGGAAAGTTTATGGCAATTGTAAGCTTGCTGAATTCGTTGAACGGCTGTGTTCATTGTGAAATGAGAATATTTTAATGGCTTGTTCATACTAAGGGTCGTCTTGATTTTATTTAATTATTTTAACTAATAATTTGGCTAAACCAAAATCCTGCTAAGAAAAAAACACTTGCACGATTTGAAAAAAGAGGCTAAAAATAAAATATTGCTGCTAAATTTAGCAGGAAATATGCTAAATAATTGATCAGACTGAACCCTGCTTCGCTCTTCAGAGATTCACACATCGATTTTGACTAAATCTATTGACTGTGCCTAGGAAGACAATTTTTTAGAATCCAAATGCCTTTGACTTTTCCCGATGATTCTTACTTTAATTTTTCTGAAAACTCTGGCCAATCGTTGGAAAGAGGATTGGAAATCGAACCAGTTACTGAAAACGAGGTTATCGGCTATATTTCAGCCATTAAATCAAATGCTGTTGGGGAAGATGGGGTACCCATGCGATTTATAAAGCTTATTCTGCCTTTTATTATTAGCCATTTAACACACATACTAAACCACTGTATCACAACATCTTCTTTCCCGAAGTCCTGGAAAATAGCGCGTATTGTACCAGTTGCCAAAAAAACAGGTGCGGTATCGGTCTCTGATTTCAGACCAATTAGCATTTTACCGTGCTTGTCGAAGGTATTTGAGAAGGTAATAGCGAACCAGATCCTCCAACACCTGTCTCTTAATAGCCTTATTTATGCGGGACAATCTGGTTTCAGATCTAACCACAGTTGCGCCACTGCTATGGTAAATATTATGGAAGATATAAGACAGGGTTTTGATAGAGGACATATAACGCTTCTTTGTTTACTTGATTTCTCAAAGGCTTTCGACAAGGTAAACCATAAAATCCTTTGCTGGAAATTAAAAAGTTTGTTCTGTTTTGGCAACAGTACAGTAAGTCTAATTACAAGCTATTTGTGTGATCGATTTCAGAGAGTTGTTACTTGCGATTCCTCCTCAGATCTTCTACCAGTGAAATGTGGTGTGCCACAAGGGTCAATACTTGGTCCAATTCTTTTTTACCTATTTATAAATGACTTACCTTCTGTTTGTAAACATACCACGATCCACCTCTATGCAGATGATGTTCAACTGTACTCAACTAAGCCTATTAATAATACAGATGAATTAGTAAGTGGTGTTAATGAAGATCTTGCCAGTATTTGCTCTTGGTCTATTACCAATGGACTGCATTTGAATCCGAAAAAGTCACAGGTTATTCCAATTGCTAACAAAACTATAAACTTTAACTCCTTGCCTGATGTCATGTTGTCTGCTAATAAACTTGCAATTGTTGAAACTGCGACTAGTCTCGGTTTTGTCATTAATTGTAAATTGTCAGGATACGACCACGTAAATACAGTAATAAGACGTATATATGGCTGTCTTCGCAAGCTCTGGATAACAGCAAATTTTACTCCAACTAATATTAGACGTAAACTTGTTACAAGCCTAATTATTCCTCTTATCACGTATGCTGAAGTTGTCTACAGTAATATTGATTCCCTATCTCTACGCAAGCTACAAGTGGCATTTAATGACTCGGTTAGATATATTTACGGCCTACGAAGATATGACCATGTTTCACAGTACTCAAAAGCATTGTTGGGATGTACGCTCAAACATTTCATCGATGCAAGAAATCTTATTTTTCTGCATAATATTATAATGAATAAGACTCCATCGTATTTGTATGAAAGGCTTAATTTTGCTCGTTCCCCAAGAACACTTACTATAATTCCTTCACGTTGTCGGTACCTTAATTCATCTCGTTTGTTTTTTGTCTATGCAATTAAATTGTGGAACTCTCTTCCATTAAGTATCAAAAACATTTCTAATGCCACACGCTTTAAAAAGGCTGTCCTCCTTCATTTCTCCCTCCTGCCTTAAATTTCACATGCCCATTCAACTATCTCAATTTCACATCACCTTTCTTTTTCTTTTTTCTTTTTCTTTTTTTTCTCTTCTCTTTTTTCTATTGTTTTTTGTTTTTTTGTTTTTTTTCTCATTACTGTAAATTAAAATATGTAATTATAATATCTAAGTACTATAAAAGATTTATATCTTAATGTACCATAACATTTTTATAATAATAAATTGAAATTAAATTAAATTAAATAATATTAAAAATAATCACAATTTATTCAAAACTTATTCAAACTTGGACTTTTGAACAAGTCATATACTCTGCTCTTTTATTTTTTGATCAAAAAATCTGTTCCTAAACAAAAATAAATGAGTGTCAAACTTCGTGGGGGTTCATTTTTTATGGCAGAGGTTTCACAAATTCCTTACAATATCAGTATAGGTACTCAGTGTGACCATTGTGCGACTTAAGTTGCAATTTGGCCCTTTTTTTGAGAGTGTCACAATTTTTTTTTTGCTATTGTGGGCACATTTTTTTATTTAAAAAGGTATGCTTCAAAAAATTTTCAAATGTGTTATTTTCAAATAAAAACCTTCAAAATGTACCGCAGTTTCCTATCACAATAAAATTATAGTGTCTAGCGAACCAATGCTTGTTCATCCAATACCAATAGCCAATAGCTTTTTTTTATGGGCATTTTTTTGCGAATTTTCAGAATTCCGCAGCGGTCAAGCTGGGTACTATGCGAATGAATCCAGCTTCATAAATTCTTTTCCAAACCTCTTATGTTAAAAGCAACATTTTTCATATTGACCACAGCGTTGTGTAGTGTGTAGTCTAGTGTGTCACGTCCAAATGGAAACAATTTCGCACCTACTACCAGCGGTGCCAGATTTCACGATTTATCGTATTTTTACGATTTTGGGGCTTAAAATTTATTCCACGATTTTCGAGCTAAAAAAGCATAAAATTCCACGATTTTTCAAATTTATCGAATACAAAAATTTATTTACAAAATTCAAGACACTGATGCCGAATTTCTTAAGATAAGTAACCTAAATTTTGAAAATTTTTTTTCTGAACCTCGATCTTCAATAGATATATCAGTTTTTTAGAAAATGATTTACAAACAAAGCATGGTAATAAAAGCTTAGCATTTCCGTTAATGAAAAAAATCATTTTTGAAGTCTTATCACTTCCGGATTCATCTGCTATTATTGAACTTATATTTTCGGCGGTTAACCTCAATAAAACGAAAACATGGAATTCGTTGACCACAAAAAACTTGCATGGAATTTTGCATACCAATGATTTGCTAAGAGTGCAAGAGGTTTCTTGCTACAATTTGAATATAAATAGCAGCATTTTTAATCAATTTAATTCAAGTATGAATGTGTAATAAAGTAGACTGCAGTAGATTACAGTAGTAAAAACATATACAATACTCGTACGTTTTTTTTTCTTATTTAATAAATTAAAACTGTTATTTTTCGAAAAATGTTAATTTTGTCCAAAATAATGTATTTTGTAGTAAATTGAAGTAGGTATATAATAACGTTCTTCTGTGTTTTCGTTTTGTTTTTTGTTTATTTTCAACAAAATCGTATTTCCACGACTTTGAAAGCTAGTATTTACGATTTCTGGTGAAAAAAATCTGGCAGCACTGCCTACTACAACCAACGTGTCAAAAAATTTCCCTTACAACATGAGTCGATCTGGCCTACATCTATATATTTAGCTACAAAGTTAACTCCAATTTCTTCAGTAGGTCATCTTGAAAAAGAAAGGTGGTTCTTTCCTGTATGAGAACCAATTATCACTGTGAGAAATCACGCCTTTTCTTCCCCTTTTTTATCATCTAAATCTCTTTCAATAACTTAACATTAAAAATGTAAGAGGGAGTTACCTATCTTGTTAGAAAAAAAAAAATTAAAAATATATAAGTATTCCATGGGAAAGATTGCCGAAAGCCGCAAAAACCAATCAGGCAGTCACTGAAGTAACGACGACATGATTGATGATTCCCAGATAGTAAATGTCTAAAGAAATGCAAAGCAATTTAATCTTTTATTTTTTATACAAAAGTAGAAGGTAGCACTATAGAAAATTGGTCTATTGGTAAAAGTCAATTTCTATTTAGAGCAGTGAAATGCAGGGTTGCCAACTAACAAATAATTCATTTCTCATTTTATCGTCTTTAACTTTTTATTTATCTTCCTCTTATCGTTGAACAGATGAAGTAAAAAATGTTTTTTTATTTCCTCATCGCATAGTCCAAGGATTGGAGGGCGGTTGGAAGTATCGCTAGACGAAATTCGACAAACTTCACCAGTACCTAAAGCTGACAATTCGCTAACCTTCTGAAGTCTGATAGATAGGTCTTGATCTTCCAAAAACTGTATAGTAGATTCAACATCATTCCTAAAATAATTATTATTTATTATTTATTATTTTTCCATTTACCGTAGGCAGAGACAAAAATATGTCGCCTTGCTTTCGAAGCGAATTTAACGGGAGCATTTTACAAATTTGCCGTCCGACAAAAAGCCGAAAGTAATGCAATTAATTCTACAAACTTGGTTATAACAAATATGGGTAAAAAGGTTGCTTAGCAATAGTGATAAAGTTAAACTGCAAAGCGTCTTCTTAAGCTGTTGAAAAAGTTGGTGACCGGGCCCATGTTCTATGATTATCACATCGATATATTTCTCATTTTCAACATTTTCTATGCTAACTTTTATCGCATGAGTTACAGAACATGGGCCCAGATTTCTATTGCAAAATATAATGAAAAACATAATTTTGTTCGCATTTCTTCCCCGAAAAATATTTCGTTTGCTGAGGTTCGTCTGAAAATCCTAGCAGGCAATATTTCGTGTGAGGCAGATGACATCGCTGCGTTTATTTGTGGAAGATAGCAAATGCGATTCGCCAAAACACTCGCGGAAGAACAAAACGCGAAGAAAAATTCCTATTAAAATAATAATAAACAGCCGCAGCTTTAATTTTGTTTGTTTCCATTGAGATTCTTAATGTTGAAGTCCTTTAAAGAGGGAGAGATAGCAGATGTAAAATTAGACGCTAGTTAAAGGACAATTTTTTTGGAGTATACTTTTCCCAAGGGTTGCAACTTTTTAACCAACTATTACAGCGATGGGCAATTATGCACTGTGATAGGGAGTAGAAAATGATTGTACTCAAGTTGTCGAGAGATTTTGTTTTTTTTGTTTAAATTTACTAATACCAGTGACGTATTTCATTTCAATTGAATACTGATCTGATCTGAATACTGATAGCATCATTTTAAAAATAAACAAATCGCAGTACATGACAACCTTGGGCACAACATTAATAGCACAAATCGTCGTCATCCAACTTTTCTTATCATCAACACGATTTTCATGCTCCACAGCGCGCCTTTGCTAAACATCATTTTGACGGTAAAAAAAAAACAACCAATTTAATGTTCACTCGCAGCACTGACTCTGACTCTGACCTTGGTTCCGATTGCGGCGCAAATCATCATAACACTCAACTAAAAACAAATTTACCAGTTTCAACCGCATGTTCGTCTCCTTTTCGGTTGCTTTTTTATTTTGTTTTTTTTTTTTTTAATTTTTGCCAAATTGGTTCTAAGCACACTCGGAAATGGAAAATAATAGAAATCGGTCACAGGCAATAAGTCCATAGCTACAAAGATACACTATCCCCAACTGTACACATCCACTAACCACTAAGTTTGGTGCGACTGTCTTGTACATAGTTATGCTTCGAATGGGAATTTCGCGAGAATGGCATATGTGGTGACCTCCAGGCCGAGCGCAATCATCATCATTTGATGACGAACCGGCAACACTGTATAATACCCCCACAGCGAATGACAGTAATGGATCTTTCATTATAACAAATTGCGCTGTCAGACGTGTGGAGTGATTTTTATTTTATTTTCGTGTGCTCTTTCCTATCCACTGTTTGTCAACAATTTACATCTTCATATCGTTGCCGGAATTGCTTTCCATTATAAAAATGTCGCCTGCTATCTAGAGTATCTACAGAGACAGAGGCATGGATAGCATTTTACGTAGTTTGCTCATCTGTCAGTTACGACCTTCAATTAAAAAACAATTATGTACAGAACCTGCAGCGTAGTTGGGGGAGGCTTAAAACTGGACTGGAGGACGTAATCAAATTTTCATGAAGAACTTTCGCAGAATGGAAATGATTACCCTGGATTGTTTGCTTTTACATTGTGCCCTTCCTTGATCTGTCACTTCACTTCTGTCACTTCACTTCTGTCACTATCACTTTAGTTTAGGTAGTCCCCCACTGGCAGCACTGGCAGTGACAGTTTCGTTGCCATCAATGGTTTTCTTTTTTACGATATCGATTCGGTTCGTGATTATTACATTATTTGGAATTTCTTTTCTATCGATCACGTTCGACACGATGGTTGTTTTTTTCTTTTTGCCTGTTGTTGTTTTAATAGTTTTCGTGACGTTTACATTGTAGTTTTGTAGTTGGCAACGACCAACAGATGGGACGATGAGGAGAAATGCCAACGGAAAGAGGTTGTTGTGGCTGCATAATGGACGTTTGACTTGCTCTGATGAAAGAGAACTTGTATTCGGCTTGGGGGTGTGCATACTACATACTTTTGCAATCCGCATGTGTGCACTGGGAAGCAATTTTAAGTATTTCACTGCGTATACGTTGCTTGCAAAGTATCTACGCCCGAAGGGCATACTGTGAATAGTTTTCGCTGTCTAACATTGGCTTATTAAATGTGTTGCTAAAGTTGGCTGGTTTTGTTACCATTTGTGTATGTTTTCCTTTTCAACTTGTTCGGGTTATCACAAAGAAAGTCTATGCCGGTCTGTTTACTAAGTTGGCTCTTTTGTTTTAAATCCCAATGTTGTTTCCTAGTGAGTAGATGGTTTTCTTTAAAGATTTAGTAATGCGTGTGCCAAGTGGCCTTAGATATTTGTCTGCTATTGTTTCATTGCAGGAAATCATTACGCTTGCTACCCTTTGAATAGAGTTATTTCAATGCTTCACATTTATAGTGAAATGAAGAAAGACGGAAAGCACGTAAACCTAAGTGCTTACACTTTTGAAGAGTATACTTTCAATTGAAATGAAGCTACACTCCATGAAACTAACATTTTTTAATATGCCGCCTATCTACTATTAGTTTATTATAATATTCAGTCTCTTGTTAAAAGTCAATTCCCGTAATTGATTCGAAAAGGCTTCCAGCAAATTCCACTTGAAAATCTGTCTATATGGATATAGATCTCAATCCCATTCAAATTACAAGCAGGTTTACGACAAAAAGAAAATATGTGTGCACGACTGGGTCGCGCGTAACCGGCTACTTTATAATTATTATTCGATATAATAAGCGCATTACAAAAATAAAATAAAAATTCAGACGTCTAATGTGACATGAACGTGATGTTTTTTCTTTGTTAAGCTTATAACTATTATAAGTATCTCGATAGAAACCTTAATGTACAATTTTTGGGAGAAAACTATTTTTGATAAATTGATTTCTGATCAGAGAAAAATATTTTTGATAAATTGGTTTCAGATCAAGGATCTACTTAATCGTTGTTTAGATTCTGATTAAAACCTCGCATTCCAAACATTGTTTGCGAAGACTAAAAAAAAAAAATGGGTGAGTTGGGGATTCAGCGACAGGTTCACTTTTTCTACTTTCCACTTTTTTGGAAACTACAAAATGAATAATCTCTATGTTATATCTAACAGACCTTATGTATAAAATCACCAGTACTTCTCCTTCTCATACCTAAATAAATAATACTACAACAGATCTTCATTCAACATATACTCACAAGTCTTGTATGCTTTAATATATAGGTAATATTTTTTTACCTACGTCCTACGTGTCCTAAATATCCAAACACCAACCAATAGTTTCTTACAAAAATTAGCTTCCTCCGAGAAAGTTTGACGCGACCCAGTCTTGCACTTTGTTTTTAAGTCAATTCGGATAACCTTATGCTACGTTTCCACCGGAGATTAACTACGAGATTTAGAAAGTTTTCCTTAAATCCCGCATAAATCTCGGAACTTATCATACAAAAGTTAATCTCATGAAAAGAGAGATTAGAAATAAATCTCAACACTTTCCACAGCTCGAGATGTCAAAAATACAAAGCAAACAGAGCTGCATTTGACAGAAATGAACAAAATGACGTCAAAATGGAAAAATTCTCTTTCTCGTGAAACATTATCTTCTCTCGAATGGACAGAGCCAGAGAGAATACGTCAAACGTCAAGCTAATCACCTTTTTTTGGTGGAAACACTTCAAGATTAATTTTAAACCTTATGTACTTAATATCGGGAGTTGTGTTCGATGGAAACGTAGCATTAAATTGACTTAAAAACAAAGTGCACGACTGGGTCGCGCAAAACTTTGTCGGCCTTCATAAGATTGCTTGCATTCGAAAATACAGTCGAACCTGGTTGATTGGAATCTAAAGGACCATTCAATTTAGTCTTACTTAAGGTACCGGCTACAACTATCCAAAAAGACATTAATAAGGAATTCTCTTTTCCAGCTCGAATCAAAAGCTACAGTCTAAAAGTCCAAAAGCTAAATAACTTTTTTATTAGTTTAAGTGGTCCAACATATCAAAGCGAAAAAGTATGACTATAACTGGGGTCTTACTCAATTTCGTAGAAATATTTTCACTTAAGGTACCATTACAGGCATTTTTCTGAAAACCCAAAACTAATTAAAAAAATACACGATTTTTTATATGTAAATAGTACATACTGTGTTTATTTTTATTTTACCATTCGTCAAACGCGTTAATATTCGATTTTTTTTAAACCACTTTCAGGCTACAAACCTCGAAATATAATTGAAGTAAAACGTCCTATGAGACCAGGAAATCATTTTGTTATATATAGAAAATTGGTTAAAGAAAATTGTTTATTTTATTGTTGTAAGCATTTCATTCTTTAATTTGTATGGCAAAAAAATTCTCTTAAATATCGGGAGATTCAAACTTAAGTCCCCTTGTTTTAATTTTTTTTTTTTTTTTTGTTAAAAATGTTTTAATAAGCATATCTACCTAATAGAAAATTATTTACAAAAATATATATCAGTGCGACCTCAATAAAAGCAACTAATAGAAATTTGGGCAGTTGCTTTTATTGAGTTTGTTGCAATAATTGAGTCAAAAAATTGTAGGTGCCAAAAATGAGGCAACAAGTTAAATACCTCAGGATATTAAAAAAAAAGTGTCTTGCACTGGTAAATAGACCAAAACTGATCATTTAATTCGTAGGTATTAGGAATTTTTGATTGTGTCTTTTTGGACGCAGAATTCTTTTCCACAGCTGACTCTCGTAAGTTTTGCAGAGCTAAAATGTTACTCAGTGAAGCATCATTTTCTTCAGCCCATTGAAGGCAAATGTTTAGTGCTTGAATTGCAGCCCCTGCTTTAACTCTTGGCAGTGCGGATTCTTCAACTGCATTTTCGTCATCACTTTCGATCTCATCTGCTCCCGGATTGCTGCAGGTCGGTTCCAGATGGGTTTCATTTTCGGCAATCCAATCGATTATGTCCTCGGACAAGTCAATAGGGGACAGCTCTTGAAACAAATCATTAATCGATGATATTATTTCGCGGTCTTTTAGGATACGGTCCCTTATGACACTCAAAGGTAACACTTTTTACAATAGCCATAACTAATATAGGTAAGCAAATTTCGTAATATGAAGAGCTTTGTTAACCTTTTTTTTTTAAATAAATAAATATCGCCACTCCTGGTCCAAGACCAATTTTCTTAAAAAAATAACTAGAGTAAGTTTGTTTTACAATTTTGATACAAAACACCCATAAGCAACTTATTTAACAAAAACTAAAGTAAATTTTACTAAAAAAAGAAAAAATAGTAGGTAATAATAATAATTTCAAAGCTCCACTTTTGGCTTACAGTATAAGTTGTCACTTTTAACAATCCAAATATGAAGCGAAGCAAAATCAACTAGAAAAGATCAAAGTCGCTGAAAATGTTGCCCCATATTAATTCTCTTGACAATGACGCCTAGCAATTACCCGCAGTCTAAAATTGTTGACAAATAATATAAAACCCCAATTTTATTCAAGGCAACAATTACGTTTAATGCCTTTAGACCGTCAAATTAAATGCGGCAATCTCCCACAGTACCAACCACTTTTCCCACTGACAATGAAGAGCTCCGCAAAAATTAATGAACTATGCGACCGGTGTTAGCTTGTTTGCTCAGCCTCAAATCGCGGTCTTATGTATCATCATTAAATGTTTACAAAGAAACTAAGTAATTTGCACTTATATTTTTAAAATTTTTTGCAATTTTCCACATTGATTTAACCGTGAAGTATCGACTTGTATCTAAATGTATGTTGAGGGAGACTTTCTACAAACACTGTTGTACGATGCTTAGCTGCGATAGTACGTAGACTCGCCTTTCTAAAGTCGTCGACTTTTTCGTCACGATCTCCTAATGAAGTATAGAGACGAAAAAGGAATTATCTCCCCAACGCATGATATTTCTTGTAATTATTTGCCAAGCTCTCAGTCGGATATGATATAAGCAGGCCAAATTAGGCTAAAAAGACAACATTAGCAAAAAAAAGCCGTAGCACTAATCAAAGTGACATTTCGAATAGAAATCCATTCACAAGATCCCAGAAGGAAGTCCAATTTGTGTGCGGCTTGTCAACACGTTACATGCACGCAACATAGCCACCGCGCGTGTAGCTACTTAACCTGCTCAAATCCATAGGAGAAGAAAATAAAATTAAAAACTAAAATACAACTTCTGTGATTGCTGAATGAATGTATCGAGACTGCATGCTGTGGAATTTACCGGATCGGTTTGCTAATTGCGGTGCACATGATGTGTCTGTTCTTCAGGGAATACAAACAACCTAAGAAGACCGAGGAAAAACTCAGCATCCCAACTCCAACTCCATCTGCAGCTGATATTTTATCTGCACAATGTCTGCTGCGGATGGTTGGGTTTTTCTGCGAAATTCCACACTTCTTGTCTTGGGTATCGCTGAGAGGTATTGGGGGTATCAAACCGCGATGCTTTTTGTATCTGCAGCTCTTGTCGACATATCGTCTTTTCTTGTTACCATACAGTTGGGCTGATGGAGGAGACGGGAAAAAGTTACTTTTCACAGATTACAGATGATTGGTGAATGCGAATTGTTAAAATGCCATTATCGTGACCGGTATGTGCGCAGGGTACACGCGGTAGATACACTCAACTCCACATCTCCATCCAGCTGGTAGTGGTTTGTTACTTAACAGCACTTATGGTGGATGATACTTGGATTGTGTTCGGATTTGGATTTGAATTCGAATCGGAATTGGCACTGGGATTGCCTACCATTATTTCTGTTGCCGTTGTTGTTATTATTATTGCGGCGCTTGTTGTTGCCGTATCGTATAGTTGCGTTCGCACAATGACATTACGTGAGAAGGCACTTTGCGTGATACTATTTTTCCAAGCGGGTTTTACTTTTAAAGGGACGTGGATACCCATTGCAAGGCGGTGGAGGTGGTGGTGGTGGTGATGGTTAACATGTTGTTTTGGGCGCCGCGCTGATGGAGAGCGGGACAAGGTATCAACAGTTTGGTGCATTCAATTTGAGCGGCCGCAGATATACCATTGACACACTTACTAGACACTTTGTCATTTTGAAAAAAAAAAAAATGCTTTCAGATGATGAGATCCATGCAAATAACTTTTTCTTTACGATGAAGTGTTTGTGTGTCTTTTTATAGGAATTTGTATTACGTCAGCGATTTTGCAGATTTGTTTTGATCCCTTAAATTGTTAAGACAATCGTTGTTTAGCAAATGATGAACTAATGAAGTTTTCGTTTTGTAAACTGCGCTTAAAATGCTAAAATTTCATAATCGTGAAGCTATGGAGGTAAGGTTAAACATTTTTTTTTACATCGTTGTCCTGTTTTCGATGTAACTATATAGCTACAGTGAGTGTGACCGCATTTTATAGAATTCCAAATATTAAACAGTAGAAAAATAAACAAATTTCAACACAATTTTTAATTATTCAATTAAAGGTAGCTAATTTATAAAAACAAAAGAAAAACTTTACAAAAAACTTAAAAAGAACACATTTTTTAGTAGGTCCTATATCCCTCGTTTGATCGTTCAGTAAATAAGGGTTTTACTTTTTATTTTACTTTTCTCAATGTTAAAGTTAATGTTAATGTTGATTTTAAATATTTAATTGAAATCAGGGCAAATAATGAAAGCCGACATATCTGTGAACATTATTTGCTCTCCTTTAATCAAATTTCAAATATTTTACATTTTTTAAAAGCACGTAATAAATTTAATTAATAATTTACCTTTTTTTATTTACAGGTAAGTTTCTTAAAAATCTTTTTGAGACAAATTTGTAAGTATATACATACAACTTAAAGAGCGAAAAGTATCGGAGGACCTTGTTTTTGTTATAGCATTGCATATCTGCACAATCTTTAAAATACAAAAGAAATCAATCGAATATGTTTTTTTTCAAGGCAGTTAAAATGGTTCTTAACTATGTTCCTTCGCCTGTTTATAGATAATCCTGTTTTTTTTTTTATTTATTTAATACTAATTTTCTTATTATATTTTTAACTGTTCTTATAACGAAGGGCTAAAATAATATGTAGTTAATTCGAACACAATTCTTTGTGCCTGTTTTAAAAATACAGTACTCCCCGGATATAAGCAACCCCCTTAACAGCAAAATCCTTTTAACAGCAACAAATCATTCTAGGTTCGGATTCACAAACGTCATTCTATGCATTACAAATTACAAGGGTCCCCGCTTAGTAGGAATTGAATTGAAAACACAGCTATAAGAACAATAATTTTATACCCACGTGAATGTGCTACAATCCGGGTAGTACTGTACCTGTAGCTTGCTACAATAGTTTCGTTTTAAAACTTAAGTAGAAAATGAAAAATAAATTCGCCTTGTAAATCGTGAGCGCGTCTTTCATTAAAGCTCTGCTTATACTTGCAACTCATATCTTGACAAAAGCTCGGGAACAGGGCTGCCAACTTTGAGCCCAGGAAATGTAGCAAATCGAAAAAAAAAACGAGATAAAAAGATTTGAAAAAAAAAGTTAAAAAAAAAAAGTGGAGCAGATAATGAAAAACAAATTTATTTCAGATTCAGAACGAATACATAACATTGACAAGTTTTCCGTTTAACAATATCTTGATCTATTTTTGCTTGACTTTTGAACGCCACTATTGCTTTGCGTAGATGTTTTGACCATAGTTGTTAGTTTTAATTTTCGTGTTTCACTAAATGGATCATCATGACGACTATGACGATTGGAAAATTTAAATCCAGCCCCACCATTATAAATTACACGTTTGTAATCTAGCTTACGCCAATATGTCACTTATTATTTGAATATGTCATACTCCATCCAACTGAATTATTTTACTTGACTAGACTAAAGTGCATTTACTACCACTTTCGATACAGCTTACGCCCGCTTAATCACACTTATAGGTTTCAAGGGCTTGCTGTAGCTACCAGTGTGCATTCATTTCAATTTCAATTCATTGATCGCTTGCTTTCACAAGTAAATTCAACAATTAACTCGCCATATGTTTACTTCACTTGAAGGTTAATTGCCTCATTTCGGTAATGATCGCATTCGCCCTGCAAATGTTTACATACTTACAAGTCCCTGCTTATATTTCCTATTGCACGCGCGTATACAAAGTAAATTTCGCAACACTTTCCGCTAATTATTACTTAAAATGTTGACTCTCGCCGATACAATCTGTGGTCGAAATGTGTTGACAGCATTTTCGGTTAGCAGCAAATATTTACTTGCACCTTAGGATATACATTTGCATAAGTAATTCGTATGTAGAATTCCGCCGCAGCCCCGCTAAGCTGTTAAGCAAATAGCCATAAAATTGTCTAGAGATATGGTTACTATCTGAAATGATGTTGGTGGCATAAGATCAGAGACCTGTGAATTTTAGCAACATCTGACGTGCCCAATCTATACAATAGAGAACGATCGATGATCACTCCATGTTCATGTGTATACGAATGCATGTATCAATTATCGTCGGATAGTAACCTTTGAGACTGTATTACTCATTGAAAGTTGATCTCGAAATTTATGTCGCTAGTGTGTCGTAAAAATTAACAAGTCCACGATAGGAATCCCAGACGCTCTCGATTTATTGCTGCTCGCGCGACCATTAATCGAAGTGTCACTAATTTTGGGTTGAACGAAAAAAATATTTTCAAAAGATTCTGCAGATAAAATGGAAAGGAATTCACTTATGTAGCCAATTTGTGAATGCATTTCGAGTTCTCGTCGATCGATCGTAAAGAATACAATTTATTGGAGGTATGCGTGTGCCCAAATTATTTTGCGATCAATTTTCATTAACCAATCGACGTTTAACGACCTCCATCAGTGAGTAATAGTTCCACCGTAATTGGGACAGCACAGCACATTTGCCGAAATGGCAATAAAATTAGGAAACCGATTAAAGTTCCAGACACACCTTCTCATTTGGTTGCACATGCACTGCACAGTGCACAGTCTTACGTCAGAATCTTTGTGCGTGAATCAAAGTCTCTTTTTGATCTTGACGGGAACTGTTGTTTTAAGGTTCATGCAACTTTGAACGTGACTTGTTGTGAATTGAATGATAAAATCTGCTGGCGGTAAAGTGCTTACAATTTACATTTATGTAATAAAAATGCTGTCTGTGAAATTGTAAAATTAATTCTCTAGAATTACACGGAGGGAATAGGGTACGTTCGACAATTGTTGGTAGAGTATTTTTTTTTTCCACGCTCCAGATTAGTTTTAAGTCTCGTGACCACACTTTAGTCGAGCAGTCGCTTGACTTTGATTTTCTTAAAATGGTCTTCAGCCGGAATAAATAGCAAGAAGAAGACCGGGAAGTTCTATATTCAAAGGCTTGGAATCATTGACCAGAGAACTGTTGTTTTCTACTTTGTAATAATTTAGGAGCACGCAAACTTCAATCCGCAATACTAATACCCATTTTTAGTGTCCAGGCTTAATTTTTCAGACTCACATTGGCGAGAATTTCCATGAAATACTGCATATTGTGACCTAGAAAATATATAGGGTAAAGCTTAAAAATGGTTACTACTTATTAGTAAGGCCCAACATTTATAATTTCGTTACCGTTTATGCGCGGAAGCAGTTCTAAAAAATGGACAAAAGACAACCTATACGTCTTTGCTAAAAGAAAAAAGCATTAAGAGCCTGTTTGCATTGACTGGCAGCATTGAAATATGCATTGATAAATGTAGTGCAAAATTTCAACTCTTTTTATTTGATTCGCAATTGTTTTCTTTTTACTGAAATTTGCTAGAAACGGAGAATGACAGTAGATTAGCGAATGCACGACAGAGGCATCTTCTAGACCTTCCATGCTAAAGTTCAAAATACAAAACAGTAAAACACTAAAACAGCCATCGAAACTACTTTCTTAAAACCAATGGGCATAAACATTTTTAGTTTCGACTCTAAATTTTATTAGTTCCAGTTGCTACTTATTTTGCATATTGTTTCTGATTTGTACAATGAACTTATAAGAAATAAAAATTCAATCAATCAATCAATCAATTGTGAGATTCAGTAAATTAAAAGTCGAGACTAAAATTTGTAATTAGTACGGCGCAGTGGCTTTTAAAAGAACAGAAAGTTTAAGTAAGTCAATATCAACCGTTTTGCAACTTCTGTCCACATTACCGCGAGTTTTGTGGTGAAATGGTCGCCAAAAGTATTTTTTAACGCAGTTTGAAGACAGCAAACAAAGTGATTCGCATTTTGTTCGCTATCAGTTCACCCTGAAGAAGATTTCTTCGCTGGCGATTTCATCTAAGAAACCTCAGGCGTTTAGTTTTATAACGTGGCGATTATGTGGAAGAATTGCCGGCAATGCTCCAGAACGCGTCTGCTTTTAGTTCGCCCGGAAGAAGATTTCATTCGCTGGCGAGCTCGTCTGAGTACACTTAAACAAGTATTTTGTGAAATGCCTGACGCCGGAATCTGGCGATTCGCCAAAACCCACGCGAAAGAACGACATGCAATTTTGTTTTTCACTTTGTAAATTTTGAAAAAAAAACACTTTTCAACTTTGGATAAAAGGATTTATTTATTCTTTTAAAAAGCTTCAGATCCCTTACCACTGGTGGGGGGAAATCTTTAGCTATACGAGGAACAATTAGAACTGACTCTCACTGATCAGTGGAGCAGTTTATATAGATGACTTTTGTTTACTCAAGAAATCTGTATTGGACCAATAGCTATCATACAAAGTGGATGATATGCTTAGTCGTGATTTTATTATGCTGAAGGCAAAAGACATTAAAAGCTATGCCGCATTAAATAACATTGTTGTGCTTAGGGCAAAAGACATAGGAAGCTATGTCGCATTAAATAACATTGTTGTGCTGTTTATGAAAGCAAAAGATATATCGTATTAAATAACATTGTTGCACTGAAGGCAAAAGGCATTAAAAGATATGCCGCAATTAAGAGATTTCGATTTCTTGTGTAAACATTACATTTCGATTCTTCTTACGTCTAACATTGTAATGTATTCTTCTTACGTCTAACATTGTAATGTTTAAGATTATGTTTTATAATTGTATGTTGGGTTCTGGGAACGTAACCCCTCCCCCCTTAAGTTCGATGCTCTCCTGAGTATCTCCAATTTTATTTTCTATATTTATTTGTTGCATATTCTTATATTTTAAGTATAATAATAAAATTGCAATTATAACAATTATAAATGTGATACTACTAAAAGATATTATATGTTTTACATTGTTTCTATATTTTATTTGTTTTAAGGTTTTTAGGTTCTCTATATGACTTAAATGTATATTGTCTAACGTCAAGTTAGCATTAGTAGTATTTAATGTATTATATAAAGGAATAAGAATATTTTGTTTAAATGTTTTCTTTTCGTTATTGTATATAGTTGCATTTATTTTTATGTTGCAATCTTTAAAATATATAAGGTTATTTTCAGTAATTTTGTATTCGATATTATTACAATAGTTATTTAGACTTGTTTTGAATAAATTTTTTGTAAGAATAAGTCCGTCTTCTAATTCGATTAATTCTTGATATTTGTTAGGCTTTATTTTACAATTCTCATATTTTGTTTCATATAAACTTTGGATACACGCTATGCTCTTCTTAAGTTTTTTTATATATTTAGTTTCATTATTTTCATATAATGTTTTATTATGTATAATATAATTATATTTTGTAATTTCTACCTCAAAACCTTTATTATTTAGTACTGGTAAAATCAGGATGCTTTCATGATTTTGTGAGAACACTATTTTGATATTTGTATTTTCTTTTAAAATGAATTTTATGTATTTTTTTCTGATTTGCATAATATTGGTTATCTTTCTTTTCTACTTTAGTTTTCTTATATTTTGCTGCAATTTTCTTTGCTGTTCTGACTACGTCGGCTTTAACATATATGTCTTTATTTAAATCTGGCTCGATAAATTCGGTTTTATTTCGATTAAGCCTATTAATATTGTCTTCTTTTATTTTTTGAATTCTTATTCCTACTTCTTCTACTTCCTCTGTCTTCACTTTATTTTGTATAAAATCTAAGGGTTTCTTTAATGTTGTTGAGTGAATTGTACAATTGTAAATACCAACTGCTTTTATAACTTTTTCTTTTAAGTTTAATATATTCTTTTTCTGTTCTTGTGCATTATATATTCTTATGTGTTCGTTGAGTGTACCATGCACTCTTTCTACATCTGAGTTTCCTGTCTTATGATTTGGAGTTATGAATTTAATTTTTATTCCTTCTTCGTTGCAATATTCTTTAAATGCTAGACTATTAAATTCGTTATCGCATATAATTTCTTGGGGTTAACCCATAATTGAATTTCTAAGTTTTAGTTGCTCGATGATTTTATATGTATTCCTACTTGCAATGGGAAAAGCTGTTAAATGCTTTGTAAATTTATCTAATATAGTCAAAAAATAAATATCTTTACTTGGAATATAAATGTCCATATGTAAAAGTTCGTTTGGTTTAAGTGCAGTTTTGCTTATTTCAAATTTTATTTTTTCTGGACTTCTATCATGTTTCGCTGTTTGACACACTGTACAGTTGTTTATGTATCTTCTTATTAATTCCCTTAATTTTGGAAAATAGTATTCATTCTTAATTTCAAGATATGTTTCATTTATTCCTCTATGATTAAATTGTTGATGAATCCTTTGAATGAGATTCAACGCATCATTTGTGTTACTTAAATCTTTTAAAAGCCTAGTGCATCTTAGTAATTTTAGTTTACTTTGATTGCTGTAAAGCTCTACATATTTTTCCTGAATTTTGCAAAATAACTTATCGCTTGGACAATAAATTGCCACTTTGCCGTGATCGGGTAAAAAGGCCCTTAATGCTTCAGTAAAATTGTCGCTTATATTTTTTAATTTAATAGTAAGTCTTCTTACACCTTGATATATATATTTGATGTTTTTACCTTCATCCTCTGAACTAATAACTTCTATTTGGTGCTTAAATGTATTTGCAGGTAATTCTGAAATTCCTATGTGATCATTGATTTCTTCTATTCCACTATGATTTGTTCCTAATGATGAATTTTCGCCTTTATTAATAGCGTTTACTTCTAATCGACTAAGATAGTCTGCTACGTGATTTTCTTTTCCTTTAAGGTATTCAATGTCAAAGTCATATTCATTTAAATTGATTTTCCATCTTTGGAGTTTTGAATTTGGTTCTTTAAGGTTACTTAACCAAATTAAAGGTCGGTGATCGGTTCGTACTTTGAACTTGCGACCGTATAGATATGGTCGGAAATATTTTGTTGACCATACAATACTTAATAATTCTTTCTCTATAGTACTATATTTGCGCTCATGTTCATTGAGGGTGCGAGATGCATAGCATATTGGGTGATTTAATTGTGAAAGAACAGATCCGATTGCATAATTTGATGCATCTGTTGTTAACACGAATTCTTTTGTATAATCAGGATATTTTAAAACGGGGTCACTAGATATAAGTAATTTAAGTTCTTCAAAAGCTGTCACATATTCTGGGTCTTTAATGTTTATCTTTGCTCCTTTCTTAAGATATTTGGTCATAGGTACTGCTACTTTTGAATAATCTTGAATAAATTTTCTGTAGTAGCCTGTTAGTCCTAGAAAAGATTTTATTTGTTTTGTTGTACAGGGAATTGGTATTTTTTCAATTGCTTTTATTTTTTCTGGATTTGGTTTTATACCATTTGTAGTAATTACGTGCCCCAAATATTCTGTTTCTTTGCAAAAAAATCGGCATTTGTCGATTTGTATTTTTAAATTATGTTTGTTTAGTTTTTCAAACACTTTATTAATTGAACAAATATGTTCTTCTATTGATGTACTGAATATAAGAATGTCGTCTAAATATACGACACATATTTTTCCTACAAGACCTTCTAATACATGATTTATCATACGCTGAAAAGTAGCGGGAGCATTTTTTAGTCCAAATGGCATTCGATTAAATTCGTAATGACCATTGGCTGTAGAAAACGCTGTTTTATGTGTATCTTTGGGATTCACCAATATCTGATGAAAACCTTTTGCTAGGTCTAACGTGGTAAAATATTGGGATCTCCCCAATTTACTAAATATATCGTCAATATTTGGTATAGGAAACTTGTCTTCCACGGTTACTTCGTTAAGTTTTCTATAATCTATAACAATACGCCATTTCTTAAGTCCTGAGTTATCTATCTTTTTGGGTACGATCCAGATAGGAGCATTATATGGACTTTTACTTTCTTTTATGATGCCTTGGTTTAGCATGTCGATTATTTGTTTATCTACCTCTTCCTTATGTATTTCTGGATATCTATATAGGCGTGAATATATCGGTTTATCATCTTTTGTCTCAATTTTATGAGTTACTTCTTTTACGTTAGTTAATATATCTCCTTCTTTATAAAATAATTGTTCATTATATTTTAAAATCTGAGTAAGAGCTTTCTTTTCTTCGCTATTCATGTATGGTTGAATCAAAATGTTAATTAGATCTTTGGGTTTTAAATTTATGTTACATATGTTTATTTGTGAATTTGATACATCTTGTATGTATCTATCTAAAGGATCAAAATTGGGTTTTGAAAGTAATGGGATCTTAATGCTATTAATATTCAAAGTATAGGTTTTATATGATAATTCGGCTTGTAAAGGTATGAGGATATTGTTTCCTAAAATTCCGTCAAATGAACTATTAGTTATTTGAGTCATTAAAAATTCCATTGTAGATTGGGGTTTTTTAAATTCGTTGGGTAATGGTAAAATAATTTTTTTATATATTATATTATCCTGATATAAGGTTTTAAGGGTTATGGGATTGTCTAAGTTTCTTTCAAAATTTTTTGGAAATATATTTGGTTTTAAGACAGAGGTTGCTGCTCCTGTGTCTATTAGTAATCTAAGTTTCTTATTAAAGATATGTACATCTATGCAGGGTAATGGTCTGTTGAGGCATCTATTCGAAAATTTTCGGTTCGAGATGTGTTTTGATCTAAATGATCTACTTCCATTGGTTCTGGCATGTTTCTCCTATTTTGTGTGGCAAATGGGTTACGATTTTGATTAGAAAAATTACCACTTCTGTTTGGTTGCCTGTGATATTGTTCATTTTGAATTCTATAAAAGTTTTGACCATTGTTGTTAAAATTTCTGTTATTATTTGAGTTTCTGATTTCATTTTTATTAATTCTATTGTTTCTATAGTTTGTGTTATAGTTATTATCTTTTTTGTAATTTCGATCATATCTAAAATTGTTATTGTAACTGTCATTTCTATAGTTTCGAATATACTTTTCATTCATATTGTTATTATCTTCTCTTGTCCAATGACAGGATTCTAATTTATAAAATGCTTCACTAAGAGTTTTTATATTATGATTTATTATAATTGAGCTTGCATTTGGTGGAATCTTTTCACAAAATTTTGCTAATAATGACGATTCATTATTACTAGCGTTATATTCTTCTGGTTTATCATCACATAAATAATATTTATTATTTAGTCTACAAAGAATGTCTGAAAATGTATTATACAGTTGAGAAATATTTCTGCAGTATACTTTATCTGCTTGTTCTTTTAATTTTAAAAAGGTTTCTCTTTCACCAAAATTATTTACTAAAATTTTCTTTATGTCTATCCAGTTATTTGGATCGCCACCTCTTAAAACTACATCTAAAGCGATTTCTGTTATTTTTGACTTAATTTCATTTAATATAAATTCTTTTGCACCTTCATTATATGTGCTTGTTGCGCTTATTATGAATTCTGCCTTTTTCACAAAAATTATTAAACTACAACTTGATTTTGTTCCATTAAAGTATGGCAACGTTTTTAATAATTTAAGAGGTTCTATATTTATAGTAGCCATTTTTACCTTGTTTTCTGTTGTTGTGTTTTTATCTGGAACAGTTGATTTTGCTGGTCCTTTTGGTACTTCTGGTGTTTCAATTTCTTCTGATGTTGATGACAGTGCTACTGGTATATGGTAAGGCTTGTATTTCCTCATGTGGTTCTATCTTGCCTTAATCGTTGTCGTCTTAAACGTTGTTGTTGAGCTCTTAAATATTCCTGGAAGTCAGCTGTAGCCTCGTCGTCTATCCAGCTTTTTGACTCGTTCACTGTTGTTTTTGGTTTTTCTTCTTGGGGTGCTTCTGCTCCTTTTTCAGGTAACATGGACACTTTTTACAATATTTTTTATTTTTATTATTTTTAACATTTAACAGTTCAACATTCTCTCTACGAGACTTTGTGAAATTGTCCTTTACGGATCTTGATTCACTATGTTTTTCACTGTTTTTGTTTTTTTTTTTTACTGTCCTATGCCGTTTATGTGATTTGAATTCACCGGCAAACTATTTTACTTAGTTTAAAGGACGATTTTTTTTTTTTTTTTTTTTTAGTCCTCCCGAATTAAACTTTTAAGAAAGTAAGATACTATGGATCTTTCGAGAATCCTACCGACTGCGCCAATTTTGTTTTTCACTTTGTAAATTTTGAAAAAAAACACTTTTCAACTTTGGATAAAAGGATTTATTTATTCTTTTAAAAAGCTTCAGATCCCTTACCACTGGTGGGGGGAAATCTTTAGCTATACGAGGAACAATTAGAACTGACTCTCACTGATCAGTGGAGCAGTTTATATAGATGACTTTTGTTTACTCAAGAAATCTGTATTGGACCAATAGCTATCATACAAAGTGGATGATATGCTTAGTCGTGATTTTATTATGCTGAAGGCAAAAGACATTAAAAGCTATGCCGCATTAAATAACATTGTTGTGCTTAGGGCAAAAGACATAGGAAGCTATGTCGCATTAAATAACATTGTTGTGCTGTTTATGAAAGCAAAAGATATATCGTATTAAATAACATTGTTGCACTGAAGGCAAAAGGCATTAAAAGATATGCCGCAATTAAGAGATTTCGATTTCTTGTGTAAACATTACATTTCGATTCTTCTTACGTCTAACATTGTAATGTATTCTTCTTACGTCTAACATTGTAATGTTTAAGATTATGTTTTATAATTGTATGTTGGGTTCTGGGAACGTAACCATGCGAATGCGAACATTTAGAGGAAGTTTGCGTACAAGACTTAGCGGAGTTTTTCTGCCTGGATGATGTTCCAAGATTTAGTGAAATGGGGTTGGGGTAAGGAATAATTTAAAAAAAATTTGAATGGATATACAGAAGGTTGATAATATCTTCCCATTTTTCATCGACGTTCACAAAACATTCACCTAGGAGAATGCATTCGCTGGGGAGTTCTGATATTGCTGCTTTCAGCCTGTTCATTGGCGTAGCAAGCACATTTTTTACTGTAGGTCCCACAGATCTAAAGATTTGCGAAAGTTTCGTACTACCCAGTCGTGCACACTTTTTCCCTTTTCAATAGTACTGTCAAACAAACTTCAAATTTCTTCTTTGTGAAGTTAAGTAGGGCACTGAAAGTCAGCATTTTCTGAATAAATTGAGCAAACATTTCATGCCACTTTCAAATTATAATACCATTCAGAGAAAGTCCTCATCCAATCTGAATACTGAATTACCAACAATTGTTCCGCTTACCCTAATCTAGACGACTAAATCTATTGCAACATCTTCCTATGACAAAACAACCTCGCCTGTCACCGTTAACTGTATAACTACTTTATTACACTTTGTAATAGTACTTCATTTGCGAAGCGTCTCACAGCGCAGCGCATAATGTCAAAAGGTATATCAAAAGATCATGCCGACTCGTACATTGAATAAATTACACACAAAAAAAAAAAAAAAAAAACACCGTCAAATCGAATAGCTTCATTAAAGCATGTAGTGTGGGTTGAACCCAACCCAAACATGTAAACATCCGGTCAATTAGAGGCGCCATTAGACCTCAAAAGCATGCAATCCGCACCATGAATTGCAATTGTATTGTTTGAATTTCTACTCGCAGATACACATTTAATTTGGGAAAATTGCGCAAAAAATCACCAGCCAATTCCTCCCAAAAATACAAAACAAACATGCTCTCGACAGCCATAAACGACAGGGAGTGTTGCAATCGTGATTAGAAATTAGATTTCAAACAGAAGTGTGTTTACAAATTTGGTCAACAGACGTATGTACGTCTACCGGTGAACTTCTGGGGAAATTTCTATTCACATGACACTTGTCCGCTAGTTTTCTATCAATTTGGACACATGGAGCCGATAATTCAAAACACGTCGCCGATCGGTGACGTCTAACCCACTTAGGAACGTGTTTAGGGTCGAGTTTGCATAAGTAATCAATTTATCATCTTAATGCGAAATTAATCATCCGTTGTCTTTAATAGCCGGAAAAGATATACCTTCGGCCCGAAGAGTGTTAATAGATTTTTGGTCATCGTTGTGTGTTAACAGGTTCATCAAAATGTGGAAGCTATGTTTGCGGTCGTAAGTATCGTTGCGACGTTTTGGGAAGTGGCTATTTACATTGATTGACATGTTTTGGTGATAAATTAAATTGTTGCTTATAAGAATACTTGGACCTGGGTTTGGATTGAGCTGCTGCATATACAAACCACCCGCAGCATTTGATTGAGTTCGTTAGCTTCTCTCAGTCTCTTTTTAAAAATTATGTAAACTGATCAAAATTGAGTTGCTTTCGGTATGTTACGACATTTTTATAAAGAACGAACACTGCCATTTATTTTTGGAATCCTATTCCATTAATGAGATTGGCTTCTCATCAGGGACGCATCCTATCGACCCATGTTTTTCAAGACCTTTTTGACTGCTTCTGACTCTCAAAAATAGCTCGGCGAATAGATTTAAGGGCTTGAATGGTCACCGCATAATATCGATCCTTAAGGGTACCTCACAGAAAAAAGTCTTGCGCGGTAAAATCATAGGTAAGCCGGCCAAGGTTGATGAACTTAGTTAGACTCAGCACACAAGATCGACAGTTTAGTAAGTTGTGTGGCAGCATGTGCGCCATTTTCCTGAAACCAAAGATCGTCTCAAGTTCGTGCCTTCAATTTTAGCCCCCAAAAGTTAGGTTTTTAGCGAGACCTAGCTTCCTATAGCTCCATTTATTGATAGGAAATTGAAGAGGCTCCTTGAAGATATTTTTCCAGTGGACTATAACTCGCTACAATCCAAGTGCAGAACGAACTTCTGTCCTCTTGCATCTCGGGATACTGTTGGAGCTTTTTAGGGTTCCATTTACCGAGAGGATTGTTAAGAAAAGCACAAATGACACTTTTCGACTGTCGAAACGGTGCTTTACACTTTCTACGTCGAAGAAAATTTGTCTCTACCTGCAAATCGCCGGCCAAAGTTCATCAAACTTCATTAAACTTCATCCGACTACAGCAAAGCCCCATCACGCAAACTTCTCACAAGATTTTATAGTATTTCTCGCATGAAAAATGCAACTCAACACCTCAATGTCAGCTAATTTAAACTTATTTAGACGATCTACACAGCGAATGTAGAACATGACCTCACCAACGCATGCGAAACATGTGAGCTTGTCACTTAAGATGTTTCTCCCGACAGCCATAGAGCACTCTGATTATCACACTTGCGTAATTTACGTTTGCGACAGCGTATCTATCTCTAGCTAGACCTGCCCCAAACTAGTCATTCGTGACCTGCTATACATTGCCACACACACGCAAACACACACTGCAATCAGAAGTCAGAACGTCGAGCTACTTTACAACTTTCGAACTCAATTGGCTTTCAAGCAGCTCATACTCGTGTGTAGGAATTGGAATGCCAGGCCAACTGTTTCATCCTTAGATCCTTCTTTGAATTTTTTTTTTTTCTTTTTTATGACTCTCTTGATGCATATATTGGTACACACTTCAACTTTATGTGTATCCGTTGGCTTAACAAAAGGAATAGCACTCTTTAATTGCATCTTCATGCAACATCAATCCAATTATCGTCTGATGCGCATATACACACATCCTGCGTCGTGATTTTCTTTGCAATTTGATTTCCTTTGTGTCCAACACACGACATGTTCTTCAATCAGTCAGAGAGCATAAGTTCTTCCATGACGCCATATGCGTCGTTCCCCATGGAACACTCCATAATTGATTTATACAATATACACCCAAAGCCTCGTTCGTGTCGTCCGTTCTCCGTTCCCCTTCCGTGTCTGTATAGTGGGAGTCCATGTCCAATTGAAGGAAGCGCGCCAATTGAAAAAAAAAGTCACACAGACTGCCAAGTGACTTTATCGCATTCAATGCAGTAGCCTACCCAGCAGACTCGCCAGCGCACGTGAGATACCATATCGCGTGGCATGGCCGTGCAAAGTGAAATGAAATTAGTCATCTGTGTCTGGATCATGTTTCCTGACTCGGGGCGTCCAATGAACCGCAGTCAACAACGGTGAGTCGGGTTCCCCCGAAAAGCACCGAATGTGGATTCGAATTCAGGGAACGTCGTCGACGCTCTTGACACTTTGACTTTTATTTTTATCGCTGACAGTTAAGCGGGAAACGAATAGTCAGTCATTATAATGTAGGATGTGGGTCAACTTGCGAAATCTAACGCAGTCCAAGGGAGCTGTCCAAAAAACACTTTTTTATGATAATCCAGCTGCTGGCCGGGGCTCAAACTGTTGAATCATTCATTAGTTCTGTTTGCGGGTTACGTGAGAGTCTAGCTTGTTAGCAGTTTCGACAGGTTACGTGTATAGGTAGATATTCGCGCGACGAGCTGTGGGAACTCAAATTTCAGTTGAAAGGTGTTGTGTGTGTGTTTATTTGTTTTTTTTGTTATTTGAACTGGCGTTCATTATGCGCGGTGAACATTTAAAATTCAATCGCCGGGCTTGGGTTTGAGAAGCGGCAGCGAGTTAGGCAATTACTAGTTTAAGGCGTTGGGATTGGTGGGGGGGGTGGTGGGTTGGGGTCATTCAAGGACAGGAGGAAAATTGGATATAGAAAATCGGGAACGGAAAGATATTTCTCAGGTGGCTGTCCTAAACTGAGCAGAGGTATAAGTATGTCACTCGAGAAGCTTGTGGCGTGTGCCTGCCTTTGGAGTGGCTTCATATTTTTGTTGAAACTTTAAGTTGCAAATTCGGTGTTTGACATCAGTGGAGACGTCTAGAATGAAGACATATTGAATTTTAAAATCTGTACGAGTAGCTATGGGTGGTGACGAAATTTCGCCCAGAAAGGTAAATAGATAGTTTGACAGGTGCATATCCGACGTGGATGCTCCTCGCTTGGTTTATAATGGGATGTCATTTTCAGAGTTTAGAATAGATCCCAAGCGGCACATAATAAAACGTCAAGCTATCATCAGAGCACCTAGAGTAAAGATGTAGACGTACTATGGAATTTCCCAAAGAAGCCTCGACAAATAACAATGTGACATTCGTCAAAAAAGGCCCTAAAGGCTTTTGCTTGTGAGAATACTCTCACTAGGGAATATTTGCTACTAGGGACTACTCCAAGATTCCTAGTGCCCTATTCAGCGATTTTTATTAATACTCAAAAGGCCTTACAAAAGGCACGCCTATACAGTATCAGTGCAAGCCTAAACGTAGCGATCATTAGCATTGAATGTGAGAAACAACTTTAAATCTATCTTGCCATCTTTTAGAGCACCACTTTTGAAGAGTACCTCCGCAACACAAAGGTGATTCATTGCGCATCTTTCATGCGACAAATATTGTGACCTCTCATGGTGGATGACGAACCATTGTGACCCTAGATTGTAAGGCGGGAGAGCTTTCAATGAGCTCTGGCACTGCGGCTTCTAAGAGGAGCCTATTGTGCCTCTTGTGACCCTATGAAAAGGTAATTTTTTTTTTATAGATTCGCAAAACGAACCGCTTTTGAGTGAGTTTAGGACAACAGTGACTTCTTAAATATTATGCTCTCTAGCAGATCTGCACATCCTATCAAAATTGCGTTGTGGAAAGCGCCCTCTATATAAACGAAGATTCAAATATAGCGAATCTTTTCGCGAAATTTTGTTTATGCTTTTATAGGTGCAATGCAATTTTAAGTCAGTGCTCAGCGTGTGCAGTATTTTCAGCTGGCCCGTAATTTTAGACTCAGTTTCTTCTTATCTGATAGCAATTTGGCGCAACAGCTACACACAAGTCTATGTCGCTAGCTTCTTGCAAACTATTCATGTTTGTGAAATTTTATTTTCGTATTGGAGGTGCACCAAATTAAGAACAGGCTCGAAGTATTTACCGCGCTTGTATAGGGATGTAACATCTCGTAAAGGGGAAGACTTTGAAGACCAACTTTGTGCGTGTTCAGCTCTCTGATAGAAAATGTCTGACTGATTGGTCGAATATCACTGATGAGGGTGTCAATATATGATCCAAAAACCAAGAAGCGATCGTTATATTTATGTATACACCTTTAAATTTCCCAGTAATAAGTTAATCATGACTTACGTCCCATTAGTACCAAGCGACTTTAAACAATCAAAGGATCCATTAGCACATTTGACAGCTTTATCAGTTTCCAAAAACGATACAATTCGCATTCAGCGTTCTTACTTATCGTAATCCATCGACAAAAAAAAGGTTTTGAGTCTTCTCCATGAAAGTTCTATTTTTTGAGTGCAGCAGGTTTCAGTAGCTTACATATTTAGAAAGAAGCCTTTGGTTCTACTGTTTGCACTTAGGGATTGGATTTTTTCACAAGACTCCAAGACATTGCTATTTTGGCATCTTTTACTCCTTTTTGTTTGTAAAAGTTTCAATATTTGTTTGAAATTTAGAAGGACCTATATTCATCAGGTTCAGTGGCTTAGTGGTCAGTGTGTTGGACTACTTAACGAGGGGTAAAGGTTCGGATTCCGCAAAAAAAAAAAAAAAATATTTATTTAGGTACCTACTTATTTTTTTATATTCAACAGCTATCTGATATCATCACTGAGTCTGCATATATGCAATAGAAAGGCTGAACATCAATTGAAGGCATCTTATAATGGCCTATTTTGTGTCTTTAAAAATCTCGATCTCTACTTTCTGCGCAATTTTATATATTTGGCGGGGATTATGTCATGAATTTCTTCCCTAAAATGAGCCCCTTAAGTCTGACTCCACTTATTTTGTACGGGCAATGTGATCAACTCTCCTTTGATACAAAATTTGGTCACCTCCAACCGGACTTCCCAGCTATGTAGTTATTAACTTAAAATATCCATTACGTCCACTTAGGTCATTATGTTCATCTCGTCAAGACGAGGCGTAAAAAATGTAAGTTTGGAGCCACCAAGAGTAGGACTAGATATTAACACCTCACGTTGAATACTTGGTACAGCCCCAAATAGTAGGCAGTTCATTTATCAAATTTGTAAACTAATTCGTAGACAAGCCTACCTTTCGCACATGTCCCGTTTTCTATCTATGTTACCCAATGACGTGAAAACTACTCGACAGATTTTGATTTACCTTTTTTGAAATGTTTCTTAAGATCCGAGATTCCAAAAATATTTCAGGCTTTCTTTCAATCAGCCTTCTGCGTCATCCAAAAGTCAAGTTATATAACAAAATATGACACGATCAAATTAAATGTCATCAAATCGACAAAATATCAGCAACGACTTTGATCGAATGAAATTTGATGATTTTCTCACCTTTTTGAATACAGGAACCTCCACTGGAAACTGGAGAAGGTGGATGTTGTTTTACTACTAAAAGATACGTTTTGGGCCTCTTCGATGATTTACCATTCGATATTCAATCACTCTAACAATAGACACGCTTATTTTACACCATGAATGTTATGTAAATTATGTAGCCCACACTAAAAATATCTGCTGCGTACACTGAAAAAAAAAGTCGGCGTCGTATTGATGAATGGCGTTCATCAACATGATATTCATTGATATGACGTAATTTTCATAAATATGATGAACAAATTCATGAAAACTTTTTGACAATTGATGAACAGTTTTTCAATATGATGAAAATGAATTCATCAATTTTTTCAACAGGATTCTGAAGAGAATTTAGCGTATGTTTTTATAAACTACGTTCATTATTTCATCAAAACATTTCATCAATATGACGAAAACATTTATTTTGATGAATTTAGTCATTTGTTCATCCAGTTGATGATTTATTCGTCTTATTGATGAATGGAATCATCATATTCAAGTACGATTGCCAAGTTTTGAATTTTTATCATATTGATAACGACGTTTATCGTTTTGATGACGGCTTTTATTATATTGATGACAGCGTTCGTCAAAAAACAGACATTAATTTTCATTAAGGAGAACGTTGATGTAAACCTTCATAATATAGATGAACTAATTCGTTATATTGATGAAAAAAATTAAATTCACCGTTATATTCATCATATTGATGAATGGAATCCTCATATTGATGAACTTTTTTCATCGGTTCCTTCAATGTGATGCACAGATTGTTAATATGATGTATGCTGTAGGTGTACAAACGCGATGTTGGTACAGCATTTGTACTCACACACGCATGATGAGTCTTTTAATGTACATATATATGCGTAGATAATTATATGTCATTGCTCATCAAGCGTAAAGTATCTACACAGGGTGGCATAGAAGAAAATTGTGAATGGTTTTACGATGAACGATGAAAAGATTCGATATATGTGATTTAGAAATTTCATCACATAATTATTTGTTTATTTTTTAATTAATGTTCCCCCAAAAGTATCCATTTGCATTTTAAACAATGTATTGACAATTGCTTGCCGATGAACAAACTTTTTTATTTTTTCTTTTACTACGGGCGACTGGTTTTGCTAAATAAACTGCAGTATATACAATTTAAAACAATGAAGTGTGAAAAATTCAATGTTAGTGTAAGAATGGTGGAAATATAAAAAAGCTACAGTCTAACTTCGATTATCACATTATATAAAATGTTATAAATTTTGCATAAATAGCTTTAATATCTACATTAATATATTTTAAGTATTTATTATGTTATCAGTATAATGAAACTTATGTAATTAGAACCTATATCTTCGATGGAGCGCCTCATTTACCCTAAAAAGAATGCAATTTACCTAGCCTTAATTAAAGGTATGCAATTAATGTATAACTTTAATTCAGTTGCATAGATATATCTGGGAGGTGTTGACCAAGTGATTTCGTTTCAATGATTTAACTATGTAAACGAACGTTTTTCGGCATCAATTGTTTGCTCTAAATGTTCATAGCGACGTTTTAAAAGCTAAATCATGAGTAAGACTATCTAATTTTTAAAGGGGCTTATTTTTCCGATATCTTGATATAGCTTTCTCATTTGTAAAAAGTCAAACGTAAATATCAAAAAATGTTGTTGTACGTGTTTTAGAATACATACTTCTAAAAGGTAGGTTAAGCTACGTTTCCACCGAACACAAATACCAAGATTAAGTACAAGAGGTTTAGAATTAATCCCGCAGTGTTTCCACCAAATAAAAGAAGATTAACTTGACGTATTCTCTCTGGCTCTGTCCATTTGAGAGAAAATGACATTTCACGAGAGAGAGAGAGAGAGAGAGATAGAGAGAGAGAGAGATAGAGAGAGAGAGAGAGATAGAGAGAGAGAGATTTTTTTTACACTATTGACATATCGAGCTGTGAAAAGTGTGTTTGTTTTATTTCTAATCTCCCTTTTTATGAGATTCGTATGATAAATTCCGAGATTTATGCGGGATTTACGGAAATTTTTCTAAATGTCGCAGTTATTCTCCGGTGGGAACTTAGCAGTAGGGTCGATTTTTGACGTTAAATAAATATGTCATTAAAATAAAACTACAATTATCATGAATTTTCTACAACGATTTTCCTTTGGTAAAAAAAAGAGCTGGCTATATAATTATAACGTTGTGATTTCATTACACACATAAATGTAAATAAATATTTACTTTTTAAAAATATTTTCAAAATCAATGTAATATTGTTATTTAACCAAACTTTTCTCGTACATTGTTCTCTCACGCCTCAACATTATAAAATTCAACAGAATGGATCAATAAAATTATAACTAAATAACAAAAAACGGAAAAACACATTTCAAACACAAATGTATGCACATGCACCCTGTGACTCTATGCATATGGCAGGCAAATGGCCGTTCTCTGATTCTCATTGAGATCCATTATGAAAAAAAAAAAAAATTGTCCCAGGAGTGATAAAAGTAACTCAGAAATAAAATTAATTTTTATAAATCTTCAATATTTTTTGAGCGCGTGAGTTTTTGCCACTACACTTTATTGACATTCGTGGTAAAACTGATTTTCGTTTGAATATTTTCCTTTCGGATGCGAAGAAATTTAATAGTTAAATTCACATAATATTACCATTACCATTTTCATGACATTATGCTCGTTTAAGTATTTTAGCATCCCCATGAAAGTGGGAAGGCTATATCTTTACGATTTATATTGGTGTCAGTACTTTTATTTCATGTTTTTATTTGTGTGAATAATCTTACAACTACATGAAAACAAATTTGACAGCACAGAAAGTGTGCATCATATTGATGAACAAATTTGTCAATATGATGAATACATTCATCACATTATGAAATTAAAGGGGAATTTGGGTTCATCATATTGATGAATTTTTCATAATATTGATGAACAAAGTTGATGAATGATGAACAACATCATATTGACGAAATCGGTTTCATCATACTAATGAAAAAGTTCACTGGACTAAAATTGTTGATTTTTTCATCACATTGATGAACTTTTTCACTACTATGGTGTACCTTTTTTTTTCAGTGTATAAAACAGTAGACGGGAAATATTTGATACCTCTTTTTTCCCGAATTTTTCCCACATTGATGGCAGCCGGTTTGGAGAGTGCCACTTTAAAATGTTTTTATACTCGTATTTATCTTCCGATTACATTTTTTCAAGATTGCTATTAAATATAAGGTCATAAAATGTATCACAATTTAAATTTAGTTAAAATTGTACCCTTAATAGTTTCGGGTAATAGTCTATTTCTTTCCTTTGTCCATTGTGAGTTTATTTATTCAGAGTTCGATGTTGTTTTTTAATTTTCAAAATTACTTGTTAGGGGAAAACGGAGGACAATTTCATTAAACTTTGGACGACGTTCCGCGCCGGGGTTAAAAAGAGGACGGCAACCCTACCAGTACATATCATTTAGCGTCCCACATACTTGAGCTTCACTTTATAAACTTTTTGACAAAAGCGTGTTCGTTCTATTCAACCTTCAGCATGGTATCTCTTCCATTTGGAGGCCCACATGTCAGTTCAGTAACAAGATCAAAGATAAATAGGGTCTTGGGTCTCAGTTTCAAGTGGAGAACAACACTGCTGTCAAATGTCTTGACTCTTATCACCTCCCTTGATATATATAAAATCACTTAATTTGTACACCATTTATAGTGTTGGCAGACTTTTATCAAATTTCACGATTCTAATGCTGTTCCCATGAATTTCGATTCTCATCAGTTTCTGCAGACGGCGCAGTTACTTTCAGCTCAGTGCCAGTCCAAGAATCACAGCATAAAACTGTTGAATTTATTTGACTTCCCTGCAAGTTTATTGCGATAAAAGTCCGAAAAAGCAAAAGATCTATACAAAATCCATCGTGTTGCAACATCCGAAGCAGTTCCATCTAAAAGAAACAAACAAAAGCAACCGGATTCGAGCAGATATTGCGAAAAGATAACACGCCGTGTTTATGTTCAGGTCCAATCGGAACAACAATCAAACATCGCATCCGACTGACGAGCAGGGGATGCTGTACGAGGAAGTGTTCGGGTAAATCATTTCGTTATTTATTTATTTCTTTGCGGCTTTTCCCGCATTAAGATGTCTGCGCATATATAAACGTATCGCCCTCCACTCGTGATATACATAATTAGACCATAAATAATTGAAGTCTTAGCCTGAATTAGATGCACATTATTCATTCAGCTTTCGGCGGCGTATACAGTCAGTCAGTCAATGAAAGCAAAAGAAATGAGTCTGCGAGTATCTGTCGCCCTTAATTTGTATCTACAATATTACACGAGATGCGCGTCTCGATTCGAGAGCGTCTCTACTGAACTATTCCCGCTGAGACAAAGGGGGAGCAGTTCTGCCAGAACGATCGTCATCATCATCAGCATTTTGTTGGAAATATGAAAACCACCAGAGATTTTAATTAAAAACTGAACTCATACTGTTTGCTTGTTTGCTTGTAAGTGCAGTATATACGCAGACGCACGCATGTATGATTAATCACTTGATTTATGAATATTGCGGTTAAATTGTATTTATTGCAGTTACATTTGAGTCGTTGTAAATCTTCATTATGATCTTAGAAATGGTCTTAGAAATTTTGAAATTTTGTGAAAGTGTGAAAGACACCACTGGAATTTGTTCATAAATCTGTCCGGCTGAAATGTTGGCGCCCGTTAACATTTTAGATAACCGTTCGTCGTTTGTTATTAATGGGGAATTTAAATTTAAAACTAATTTGGTTTACTGTTACGATTGGTTCAATGTGTGTACTTCTGACAGATTTGAATGGCGTATGTAATTTTTATAGAGTTCATAAATTTTAAGTTGTATTTCTTGAGAGGTCAGCAGCTAGATGTACGGGGAAAATGTGAGCTGAAATGACAACGAGTTGTTGGACTATTTGTTTTAATATGTAGACTGGGGATCTACTTTTTACATATCTTTGGGGTTCAGAAATTTGTAATTTTCAAAATGAATATCAACCTTTTTTTGGACCATTATTGAACTTGCGCATTATATTTTCATCTAAGGCAGCCCTAAAATTTACTCAAACGTCCTAAGGTTTTTGGGGGGATGTCTCAGCGTTGCCGCTGAAAATTTGCAAAAAGGGACCCGAACCGAAAAAAGGACCCTCCACATAAAACACTAAGAACAAAAAAAAAAAAAAAAAAAAATATGTGTATGTGAAAACACCGTGCGTGCGGTATGTGTGTGGCTTGATACACGTCATTGAGAAAAGAGGGAATTGTAATAACCGTATTCTTGATATATTATGAAATAACAAATACCCGTTTGCATTTCCATCCCCGCAAGTTAAATGACATCAACTGTTACACAGTAAATGAAAGTGTCATTGAAATTTCATTCGGCTTGCATTGCATATTGTAGAGGTTCTGGTCTACGACATTTTTGTTAGTTGTTGTCCAGCTGTGATTTCTGCGTGCCTGGTAATTCACGAAAGTTTCAGCACCGAATTTCCTCGAGATATCCGTCACAGGGAAGAAATGTGAGACCATCATATTATGAAAAACATGCTTTATTTCACATCAACAAAAAGCTGAAATTAATATGCCCCATCTCATAATTGCATGCAATGATAAAAAAGTATGCAATGATAAAACACAGTGACACATTTCCGCCCCCGCAAGTTAAATGTGTGGAAATACTCCACCAGATTCCAATAACGCGCGCTTAGATGTTGTTTACACATCAAAAAAAAAAAAAAAAAACAGGAACAAAGACATTTATTTTTAACAAAAAACGTTTTTTTTATTACGAAAAACTTCTTTTCAGATGCTTGCAGTCTTTTTCGTTCAATAAAGAACAAAATCGTACTTAAACTGAAAAAGGGGCCATTGTTATCATTTTTATTTTTAAAATGGGGCCCAAGGGTCCTGAGGCTCAAAAAGGGGCCAAACAGCAACGCTGGAACGTCTCACAAAGCACTATATGTCTAGGGCGCAGGTCTTAAACCTAAAATTATCCATGAAAATAATCGTTGTGTATATATACTTGAGCGACCTTTACAAAAAATGTGTTAAATTTAAATAAGAGAAATGTTGACATCAAATTAAAAAAAATAAATAAATGCTGCATACCCCAGGGCGTTTAAAGGTATATGGTGGGAGCACTTTTCGAACTGGCAACTCTTTTTATAGCAACAGCCAATTGGACCGTTCAAAGCTTTTTTCTGCTCATATTGTTTTGCCATCTTCTCAATGAACTAAGACATCTGTGGCAGTTAGAGGCGTTAATTGTAAAAGCTTTGATTTGTATGTGTCAAATTATATTTTGTGGTTATGTACCTTGAGAAAAATCCCAGTATACTTTTCGAAAACATTCAAAATACGCTTAAGCAACAATTTAGAGCTTTTGGGCCTTAGATAAAGCAGGTATACAAACCTGTTTCTCTAATTTAATCACATATCTCTAAAACGTATAATCTTAAATCTGTATGTACTTTTTTTTTGGACGAAATATTGTCACAAAATCTGAAAGCATATTTTGACAGTGAAAAGATCTTGACCACACCCTCTTTTTGGGCGATATTTACAATTGCAAACAACCTAATAAAACTTGGGGATTGGAAGCAAAAATCAAAACCGCAAAAAGTCGTCAACGGAGGGCAATTCATCTGATGGTTTTCGTCATATTATGAAGTAGGATCTGTCAATCTTTCTAGAAGAGTTTGTTTTGACCCTTTTTGCGTAAAACGTGCCTCTTGATATATTTAAAAGTATAAGGACCCGATTAGCCAAACACTTCTTACGACTTCTTATACATTTTCAACGTGTAAGCAACATCTTCAACAAAATCTTTCACAACTCTTTATTCTCCGCATTCGCCGCTATCATCAGGGACAATCGGACCTGAGCCAACCACCTCGCCCTAGGCCCGGAAGTAGATGACGACCGCCCCATACCGCTGATTCCATGGCACGTCTTTCAATCTAAATTTATGGACTCACAATATTTTTTTTAGTAAAATCTGCATAAGTAGCTTCACCTTAGCGGCCAAGTTGCACCCCAAGAACTCCTATAAATCACAAGCTCACCGAGCGCAATTAACTTTCACGTGTCAATCAGATGGCAATGCCTTCAACACAGGCCTACAGTCCATTGGCATTGTCCGATTAAACGTGCTTGAATTAAATACCTCGAGAACGACATAAACCCGTTTCGAGGGCTCTGTCAAGGAAAACAATCAACACCTGCTACTACTAACCCTGTACGCAGTATACCCATTACTGTCACCGAGCACCTTGTCATAAATCGCAACTCATATTTTGTTTTGTTATCCTACTTTGCATTCACCACACCGTCGAGAGTTTTACTAATAGTTTTTGATTGGCACTTGTACTGCATTCAAAATTTTTGTTTTGATTTTCCACCACATCGTATACTAGGAACTGAGTTTCCCTCCCAAATCAAGTATCCGATTTATTCATATCGATTACACCATCCGTTTGGGTACACATCTGCATATCATTATCACGTGTGAAAAATCAAATCGTCGTATCCAATGTCGCTGTGTTCACTAATAACTCTAACAAAAGGTGACACTGACGACAAGTTCTTTTTCTCCAGTCGAGACGGAGAATTCCCCAGTTCATTGCACATGAGCAGAGAATGGAGCTGCTGTGACATGTCGCCGTCGTCGTCGTTGTGATCATCATCATTATCAGCGTCTGCATATAGTCGCTGTCGCTGATGTCGGCTTGTTAATGAAGAAATGTTCGGGCACATTCCAAAATGTCATATTGGGAAATGATCCAAACATAACTGAAAAGTACACGCATCATCAAATGGCTGACTATACGAGGCTGGGGTATATATGCCGCCCCATTCCAAGCAGCTTGTTGTGCATTCACTTTCGAAACTATAAATACAAGTAATGAGATGAGAGAGTGGAAACAATGACATGGTGCGCTGCACGTGCCATAAGTCACCACATTTCGAATGTGAAATTATTCTGTCTACAGGTTTGGATGCCGCTGGCTGCCGCTGCTACTGCCGCATACCGCGCGAGTTACATGCCAACGCTCCGCATGCATCCGTCAGCATTTTCATTTCAGCACCATCAACGGTGGCTTGTGTCATTTGTTGATGATTATCTTGTTGGTTGAAGATGGCTCTGGGCACAGTGGGGTTAGGGGGCTATGAAATGCCCAAAAAAAAAATACTAATAAAAGGGACTGAATGATTTATGGGTGGTTTTTCCTTGAACGGAGTTTTGTTTTATGACCTACGAACAAGGTAGTAAAATCCAGCAGGCATTTTCGGCTTAAGGCTGTCGATGTTTTATGACAATTGATTGACGCAGAGAAATGACAGCAACGTCAGCAGAAATATTTATTGAAAGCGATTAAATCTCTGATTGTGCAACTTAATGTGTTGAAAATCCTTCCAAAATGTTTCGTAATGATGAGATCGCACGAGGAATGTGGTGGGTTACATGACTCTGACATTAAACTACAATTGCCCATATCTGAATCAGTTTACGTACTCCGATTGTGTGTATACAGGATACGACGCTTTTATTGGTAAAAATAAGGGATGACATTTAATTTTTTGCAATCATTGAAGGCTGTTCTGTGAAACTAGGACCCATGTCAATTTGGCCATTTTTCTTACAGTTTGGGCTGTCAATCTTCTGCAGAAAGAGGAGAACCTGCTATGAGTTGAAATATCTGCAGCAGAGTAGCTCAATCTGATCACACTTAGATCGGAAGACGATCTATCTTAGAAGATATCTCTCGAATCTGTATACTTTATATAGATCGGAAGACGTTTAGAAGACGAAGAGTTTTAGGTTACATAACTTACAACCATCGTTGTTAGTAAAATCAAAGAAACGGCATATGGCACAGTCTTAAACGTCCCTATATAATTTTGTGTTAAACTATGTTTCGAAGAAAGTCCAAGCAAAACACCACTTTTTAGATTATTTCTTAGCAAGCTGTGGTATACCGCAGGGCTCTATTTTCGGTCCAAACTTGTTCCAAATGCTTGAAAATATAGAACAAAACTTGTTCTGGAGAGCATCACTTTTTAGATTATTTCTTAGCAAACTGTGGTATACCGCAGGGCTCTATTTTTGGTCCAAACTTGTTCCAAATGCTTGAAAATATAGAACAAAACTTGTTCTGGAGAGCATCACTTTTTAGATTATTTCTTAGCAAACTGTGGTATGCCGCAGGGCTCTATTTTTGGTCCAAACTTGTTCCAAATGCCTGAAAATAGAACAAACCTTGTTCCGGAAAGCACCACTTTTTCGATTATTTCTTAGCAAACTGTGGTATACCGCAGGGCTCTATTTTCGGTCCAAACTTGTTCCAAATGCTTGAAAATATAGAACAAAACTTGTTCTGGAGAGCATCACTTTTTAGATTATTTCTTAGCAAACTGTGGTATACCGCAGGGCTCTATTTTTGGTCAAAACTTGTTCCAAATGCTTGAAAATAGAACAAACCTTGTTCCGGAAAGCACCACTTTTTCGATTATTTCTTAGCAAACTGTGGTATACCGCAGGGCTCTATTTTTGGGCCAAACTTGTTCCAAATGCTTGAAAATATAGAACAAAACTTGTTCTGGAGAGCACCACTTTTTAGATTATTTCTGAGCAAACTGTGGTATGCCGCAGGGCTCTATTTTTGGTCCAAACTTGTTCCAAATGCTTGAAAATATAGAACAAAACTTGTTCTTTAGAGCATCACTTTTTAGATTATTTCTTAGCAAACTGTGGTATGCCGCAGGGCTCTATTTTTGGTCCAAACTTGTTCCAAATGCCTGAAAATAGAACAAACCTTGTTCCGGAAAGCACCACTTTTTCGATTATTTCTTAGCAAACTGTGGTATACCGCAGGGCTCTATTTTCGGTCCAAACTTGTTCCAAATGCTTGAAAATATAAAACAAAACTTGTTCTGGAGAGCATCACTTTTTAGATTATTTCTTAGCAAACTGTGGTATACCGCAGGGCTCTATTTTTGGTCAAAACTTGTTCCAAATGCTTGAAAATAGAACAAACCTTGTTCCGGAAAGCACCACTTTTTCGATTATTTCTTAGCAAACTGTGGTATACCGCAGGGCTCTATTTTTGGGCCAAACTTGTTCCAAATGCTTGAAAATATAGAACAAAACTTGTTCTGGAGAGCACCACTTTTTAGATTATTTCTGAGCAAACTGTGGTATGCCGCAGGGCTCTATTTTTGGTCCAAACTTGTTCCAAATAATTGAAAATATAGAACAAAACTTGTTCTCGAGAGCACCACTTTTTGGATTATTTCTTAGCAAACTGTGGTATACCGCAGGGCTCTATTTTTGGTCCAAACTTGTTCCAAATGCTTGAAAATATAGAACAAAACTTGTTCTGGAGAGCACCACTTTTTAGATTATTTCTGAGCAAACTGTGGTATGCCGCAGGGCTCTATTTTTGGTCCAAACTTGTTCCAAATGCCTGAAAATAGAACAAACCTTGTTCCGGAAAGCACCACTTTTTCGATTATTTCTTAGCAAACTGTGGTATACCGCAGGGCTCTATTTTCGGTCCAAACTTGTTCCAAGCTCGAAAATAGATCAAAACTTGTTTCGCGTGTTTTCAAATGATTTGAACAATAACTTTGCCATCCTCTGCCTTTTTTACGTCTAAGAAGATCTCTCCAGCTCGTTAGATGACTTTTCAGTTTGAGAATGAGCTTTGGAGAGATTACGCGGAAGTCTATCGCAGAAATACCTCAAGTTTGACTCTTGTGTATGTCCAAGAAGATCCGCTCAGCTCGACAAATGATTATTGTCAATTTGAAAAGGAGTAACGAGTGTGGTAAGAATAACCGGAAGTCTAAAGAAGAAATACCTCAAGCTTGACTCTTGTTCCACAAATTTGATCACAAGTCTAACAGAGCTACAACTAAAAGTCAGCGTGGTCATTTTCGGCAATAAATGTTACAGAATCCTTAAACGTCATTCCTTTAATCGGGTATATCACAAAATCCTTTGTATTTTGCTACGAACCCCGAAAGAACTATCACAGAATCCGTCGTAGAGTAAATTTTTTTTTTTTCGAAATTCTTAGAACGTGGTATATTCAGTGATACCACTTTCTACGAATTTCAAAATTCCCCTACGACGGATTCTGTAACAGCTCTTTCGGGGTTCGTAGCAAAATTCCGAATACGACGGATTCTGTGATAGACCTGAATACTTCTGTCATCTTAAACTTGGTCACTTTTCAACGTCCATGTTGCAATTGAATTGCAAAAAAAAAAAAAACCATCAACCACTTCTCAACTCAAATGACCCCACTGTTTCAACGCCCAACAAAATGCTACCCGCCTGTCTTCAAAGCAACCAAAACTACTTGATTCGCTTGGAATTCGCATTAAAATTTCACCTTTGAAATTTGTTCCCTGTGTGTTCGAGTATATATGCTGACAAAACACACAAAGATTGTGGAATCTGCCAAACGGTAGGGCTTTCCTTAACCCCCGAGTCCCGAAGACGCACATGTCTCAAATTGGCAGGCCAATGAAGTGCACATCTCCATATGCATGCATCTGCAATTAATTGCCTAATGCGTACAACAGGGACACCGTTCAGACTCCTTTCTGCCTGTCAATGTGCGCTTTGGCAAATTGGCAAACGGTCCAGCACCCGACTGCGGATAGATCCAGAAATGATAAATGAGCTGTCAATTTAGCCGAGCGAAACGAAGAAGAGCCGCGTTGGCAGGAAGAAGATGTTATTCTGCTGGTTAGTTGTACTTGGTTTACGTGCGCATCTATATATTTACGCAGTTGGTGAGTTTTTGCCGATTTTGATGTTGATGGACAGCGTTTGTCATGGGTGGGATGATGGAGATCTGGGAGGGTACACTCACTTATGTCAACAGGCCTATCGCATAAACTCATCAACATGATCATAATTGTGACGATGGCTGATGATTGAGGATATGTGTAGGCATGCACTTTGGGTGGAGATACTTTTTTTCTTTTTTTTTTTATTTTTTTTTTGCAACATGGTATCAGCAAAATCAAATGGAGGGCGACTATTTGGTCCGACATCAAAGGAAGCAATAAAGCTGTGTGGCTGCTGGGAATAAGGAAGTTGTATCTGCTTAGGACGCTTTGCGGTGGATGTTTGGGAGACGGATTTAGATTTAGAAAAATGGGTTTTTAATTAGGGAGACTGATTTTTTCTTTTCAAAAACTTGTGTATGTTTCTCTATGAATTGTCCATCGTTGTAGCCATTTATGAAGATTTCGTGGAAAAGATGTCGCAGCTATCCGCTTATGGTACGATAATTGCTCTTCGTCTTCATTGACATTGACCAAGTACAGAATTAGCTGTAATTTTGTCTTTCTCTGAACGCGGAGAGGCAGAACAAAGTCACGTGCCTTACAAAGAAAATATTTTGTTTTGTGGAGTTGCTGTCTTGCTGGAGGGCAAGGGGTTTCATTGTGGTCTACATTATCCACATCTAGCCGACTTGAATATGTTGCAAGTACTGGTTGGTGTTTCTGGGGAAAATATTGTTCAAATGGTGGATTTGTCACGAACGAAACGGAATGCCATAGGTAGGGTTCCAGGAAGGGAAACATTTTTTGGAGCGAGATTGCTCCGACCTATTGAGTCGTTTGTGTAGTAGAAATGCGCATTGAGCGCGAGTCTTTGTCCCCATTTCCGTAGTGGACTTAAGTTAAGGAGCATAAAAACCTATCATCAACTAAGCCTCAGCGTTTTTAAGTAACAGAAAGACAGTCGCCAACTTAAACACTGTCCGGAAGTGCGTTCCTAGCTGCTCCCATTCGGTGAGTCAAAAATGCAGAATTAAATTAAATTTCAGACCTTTCTCATGAATGCCTTTAGACACCTTGAGGTATTTTGCAAGTAACTGGTCATCAACATCCAGAGATTCATCACAACCTGCAGGAAACAATAAATATAGTAACTGCGCAGCTACTTATGGACGAGTTTACTTTCAATTCGTTGCTTATTCTGTTAGCCTGTCAACTTAAAGCTCCTAATCAAGGTACTTGGTTGAGGCCCAGGTCCACCCCGGACTGTAGCGCCACCTAAGTAAGTAATCAAGGTGCTTGCATTCCAAAATAAACCAATGATCGACAGCATTTTTCTGTGAACTAAGTTAATTATATTTTGTAGGCGCAGTGGCTTAGTGGTTAGTGTGTTGGACTACTAAGCGAGGGGTCGAGGTTCGAATCCCGCAAAACCCCAAATTCCAATAACCAGGTTTTTCTCCACTGCGCCACCTCTCGCGAACGTCTGACAAACATCCGGGAGTATTACTGTCTTGAAAGAGTTTCTCAATCAGCCGTTTGGAGTCGGCCTGAAATTGTAGATCCCTTCCATTCGTTCCAAAAATGAAAAGCTCACACAAAACGAACTACCTGCGACCTGTTGACTATTTATTTTTTGTTGTTGTTTCGAATTCAAGTAGAAGGTATGTTTCAAGTCGATAAAACAAACCCTCGTCTCTCCATTTAAACGACGAGGCTATGTCCAGAATTGTAGGGATCATAACCCTCCCACTTTTCTGCATTCCTATCTGCAATCCACCCGATTTTTAATCACTTCATTACGATTAAACAAACCTAATCCTAGATTCAGTAAATCCCATAGTGATATTCTTTCTTTCTGTATAAACCCACGAGCTGATAGTAAACAAAAATAAATACAGCCCAGTTTAAGGCGGAAGTGAAAAGTACTGGACACTCATTCCTTGAGTTTTCAAACGATTATCGTCGAACTGATATACCTCCAAAACTAGGAACTAAGTGCAAAAAAGACAAGTTTCGGAACTCAACTCAGTTCATTTTGCACAAAAGGTAATTTCAGCTGACGATAGTAAAAAAATTCGGGACAGAGTTTAACTTCTTATGGTCATCGAAATTTCCAAAACGATATCGAAAGAACGGAATCCTGGCCCCTGTAGTAGGATTCCGTGACACGAGGTTACCGTGCAAACAAAATTCACGAACTGTCCCAAACTCCAAATCCGAAGTTTGAACGAAATCCGGGTAGCCGATTTGGCTGTAGGCCTTGGCACAGACGGACAGAATTGTGCGACCCTCTTTTTTTAGTTCTTCTATCATCGTAATGTCAGAATTGATTAACATCTCGGGTTCGAAATTTTGTACGAATGCAATATCTTTCTCTTACCACGTAATCGGGGAAGTTAAAAAGCAGTGCAGGCCTTTTTGGAAAAGGCTGGAAGTTCCTCGATAATTTCTCACACATTTGACAAGATGGACGTCATTTTTCAAAACGAATTTCAAAACGTCCCGAAAAAGATTTTTTTTTTAAATACGTATAAAAAAAGAAATATCCCAATTGTAATATAATTATTCTGCGTTTCAGAGGTTGAATAAATATAATTTTGTCAGTAAATCGCTTTAATTTTCGAAACTACCAAAAATAGTGTTGTTACCTTGTGGGAAGTTAACCTTTCCATGGGAATTTTTATATCAAAAGTTCAGTCTCATGAAATAAAAGGGAAACAAATAATTCTGCACTTTAAATGCGTGGGTAAAAAATACATATTCCCATAAATTTGAACCTCCGATGTTTTGCTTCTTTTTTAACAATATGCTCCCTATCATCAAATTACCGTGGGAAATTTCAGAAAAGGGTAATTAAAAAAAAAAAACCAGGGGTATTTCTACCGAGTAGGTCCCACATTATTTGCCGATTGACATGAAAGTTAAGGTCTCTTTCGGTAGCCACTACCTGTTGCGTCGTACTAATAACAAACTTTAGTCTCGACTTTAAATTTACAGAAGCTCACAATTGCAAAATTTCTATTGAAATATACCCACTGTTAACTTCTAAAATTTAGAGTCAAAACTAAAAATATTTATTGGGAAGGCGAGTTGTCTTTAAGTTAGAATAGACTCTAGACCAGTGGTCCCAATTGGTGGGGCACGGCTACCAGGGGAGGCATGGGGTTTATAAATGGGAGGCGTGGATACAATTTTAATTGTAAATTTTTGATGCAAAGACTACAATATTGAAGACTTCAATATTTATTACTGTTTGCAGATATTCCCACTCTTTTCAAAAGCATATCTATGCGAACAAGGATTTTTGGCTCTCCGCATTAAAAACAAGCAGGGAAACAGACTTGACGCTTCAGCTGACATAAGAAGTGTCGAAAATTGACGAAAATTGCACCCAGAATCTAAGAGCTGGTGAATAAAATGCAACCCTAGAAATCGCATTGAACATCTAACATTACTAATAAATAAAAGTACGTTTTTTGTAAATAGTTTACAAAAATGTATAAGCAAACATGTATACAAGCAAGAATATTTAAAATCTCGATGCATTAAAGATATTTTTCAATGAACATTTGGAATTTTTATTTTTGCATGCGATTCTCCAATTCGCCAAAAGAAGCGAAGGTTGGGAACCACTGCTCTAGGAAAAGCCATATTAAGTTCTAAATTGAATACCAACTTCACTATTTGTGAATGAAAACAGAGCGGGCTGCACAAATTTTACTTCAAATTTCGTGGGTTTATAGCTTTTATTAACCTGGGTAATACATAGAAGCTGTATTGGTTGTTAGAGGCTGTCATAAATAATTTTGAATGAATGTAAAAAGTTGTCCTAGAAAAACTCTCAAAAGTCCCAATCTATTCAATACTAAATTTAAATTACCCTTTTAAGACAAAAAATAAAGAAATATGGAAGCACCTTTTCTATGAAAAGAGTTCATTAGGCACTCATTGCAGCTTCGCATCCGGAACTGTCCAACATTATCTATTAAATTATAAGGCCGTTTCCCAACCACCCGCTATCTGGCAAATTCTTCTACCATCTATCTCGCAAATTCACTATTATAAAGCCGTTATTCCGCAACTGACGCAGATATAATACCCCAAACACAAGCGAAAGGAAACAATAGTATAATTAATAATTCATGCATTTCGTGTTTATTCATTTTGCGCACCTCATCCGTTTGAACCTTAGCATCTCGACGGGGCACAGCGTGGCAACTGCAAAAACAGAAGAAAAAAACAAAAACTGAACCACGGTTATACGGCTTAACCCGAAGCCACCTCAATAGAAGCGTTAATTACATAAAGGCATTTCTTGCCGCATTGGATTTCCAGGTGAACGGCAACAGACGTGGCTTTGTGCCTGTAATCGTATTTAACATTTTATTTATATTAAATATATTTTTTTCTGTATCGTTTGTTTATTTAAATATATTTTTATTTTATTTTTCAGACCAACGCGACCTGTACTGATGGATGTGTCGAGAATACCTGCGGTCAGCTCATCACATGACTGCGGATCGTTGTCGAGAGTTGTGATGGTGCGGAAAACTGATCAGCGCCTGATTAATCACAAGAAACCACATAGTGTGAGTTCCTACAGTAATTATTATTATTTGCACTTTATAGTTACATATAGGTTAGGTATATATGGTAATTGTCTTGTAGAGTGTCAGAAGAGTTTGTATTGTGTCAGCGTTTCGTATAATTGATGAGAACTGTCACGGCGGGTACTACAATTTATTTTAAAATTAGTTGGAAATGTTTATTTGATTGCTTTGCAATTAGAGACTTCAATTGAATGGCAAGCGGTATTTATTGAGAATATTTCACAGATTAATAGTGGTCTCGAAATTTGAGATGTTTAGGTATCGAAATTGAAATACAAAACATCTAATCTTATTGCTTGCTGTATATATTGTTTTTGATTAATTTAAAAAGAGGATTTCAGCATGTATATTCGATAGGTATTTGAAAATTGATTTCTGACCTATTGGCTTTTCCAAACCGAGGGAAAAATTCGTGATGACTTATTGGTAGCAAGCCGAATGTTTTTGATAAATATGCATTTTCAAAAGAAAGATGTCCATTGTCCCACATCTAATGGATAGTTGTGGTTTTAAATAGGGACCCCCTCGCTCGAACAAAATGAAATTAAAAATACAATCTTTCGGTGACTGTGACGTAGCGCCACCTATGGTTGGAACCAAGAAATTAATTCTGAACTTTTCACTTGTATTTCGAAAATATACGCTGGCTTTGCACAGTAACAGGCTTTTGTCTTTTTAACGTTCTCTATATAGTTTTCGTACAAAATTTCGAACTCGAGATGTTAATTAAATCTGACATAACGATGATAGAGGAACTGAAAAACGTGGGTCGCAAAATTCTGTCCGTCTTTCCGTCTGCTCATCTGTCCGTCTATCCCGAGGCCTACAGCCTAATTGGCTGTCCGGATTTCGTTCAAACCTCGGATTTGGAGTTTAAGGGCTTACAGTTCGGGGACTTTTGGTGCAAGATAACCTCAATATTAATGGTACTTCCCATATAAAATTTGTATACCAGTGTGATTTGTTCGAAAACGGCTCTAGCGATTTCAATCAAAATTTTGATATCCAAGCTTATGTAGGTGAGGTTAACATAACTGCATACTTATTCTAAAAAAAAGTAAAAAATTGGTATAAGTACTTTTGAAATTTTGACTATCACGAAAACGGTCCATACGAACAAAAAATTAAATATGATTTTCTTTAGTTACATGAAAACGGGAAGAACGACTTTGATCAAAATGCATAAAGCCATTAAAAATGCAATAACAGCAACGCAACGCACATTTCTGAATTCTTACATTTATACAATATTTACATGTAAAGATATCGATCTATCACCGAATCTATCACCGACCCCCCAACCAGCGTCACTAATCTATTCAAGTCAAAAATAAAATGATGCCCTTACAGGTTAAAAAACCGACACTCATACTACGCTTATCTTCGTACTCCAAAATATTGTAAAGTGTATAGGAGGTTACAAATAGTAAAGTTTGCGCTCTCTTCTCTTCTTACTATAACTTGCGACAATTGGATGTAACTGAGAGCTTCAACTTATAAAAACATGAACCGTTTCTGTTATTTAGCATCGGTTTTCAGATTTTTACCTACCTAATAAAATAGGAAAACAACCAAACCAAACATTTGATGAACGAGAAAGTTTCGGTCGACCCAGTCGTGCATTTTATTTTTAAATGAGATCCCATGATACCGATGGCGGTAGAACACTAATCTATTTTGTGCGCCCAAGATCATCAAAATTGTATCTAAAGTTATTATTTTTATTATTTTTGAACTACCAAAACATGAGGCTTAGCTTAGGAAGTTCACAAGCTTGTCGACTCTATAATAGGAGCAAATATTTCAAATTTAAGCCATCCTGTTTATAAAATTTCCTCTGAAGTGAGAGCTGAAAGCATTCAAAAGAATTCGTGGACTTATTGTCACTGCGCCCACCTTTTTCAGCTTCTTGGGGCTAATAATTAAAATGCATTTAAGTCATTTCCGAAGATTGCTTATAGATTTCAAATGGATTATAGAGAGAGATACGTAAAATAATTATAAAACAAAATATGTTCATATATGAGCCTGAACTTGAAAAGCTTCTCATCACAGTAATAGCTTAAAGTTCAAATATTTACAAAGCTTTCAGAAAATTATCATGATCTTACTAGATTAAACGTATTTCGGCTTATTTTTGTAAGACAAAGTCTTATTAGTTCTCCTCGTTGACACGTGGCTATACTCCTCACGTCACTTAAAATGCTCTGGAGCAAGGTCCGAAAAAATGAGAGTAAAAGGAGTGCACCGCAGAGAAAAACGATGGGAGATGTAGTCGGTCGGCACTTCGGCAGTCTTCCTTACGACGCTATTTCCCTAAAATGTTAGCAAGTCTAAGTCTAAGTACTGCTCCTTTCAAAAACGAATACCAAGGTTTTTGTAAGGCGTCCATTCCAGGCGATACAACTTTGCAACTTTTACCCGACCTCGCAACGAATCGACTATCAATTCTTAAAAGTTATTGAAAGGGTTTGACATTTGTTTAGTTATTACAATGTTTGCATACTTTCAGGATGGTTTTTCATAAATTTATTGTTCGAATTGTTTAAAGAAAAGCTTTAAAAACAAAAGGAGTGTCAGCTACAGCTACAAAAATTCAGCAGTGGATAATGTTGAACCCAAAGCTTAGTGATGTATCGGTTAAGAGCTCGAGGGAGACGAGGCCCTAAATAATATATTTTAAACCGTTCTAGTACTTTATGTACTTTTTAAAAATAGACTTCGAATAATCCATAGAGTCCCGCCATTCGTTCTCACTGCACCTCTGCGAAACAAAATGTTGTGCATTTTTTTAGCTGATGTTGAAACCTATTACTGAAATCCCTTTGTAAATCATCCTGTTCCACTTAAATTCTAAGGTCAAATTCGGCAGAGAAAGCTTCATTATATCTGCGCAATAAAGCAATAAATAAATTTGAGTCCTCCAGCGACAGTAAACTCTATTGCGCAAATATTTTTCTCATTTACTGAAAGTGAATAGCACTGAAAATATCTTAATGACTTTACATTTCCCCTATAGCTCAGGTTTTATTTGCTCTCAAGGTCCCAAGTCTCTTCTACATAGGTTAAATACCTGGTGTACAAGTACCCTTAGCTTAAAGGCTTTAATCCTTGAGTCCTTGAGATAAAAATTGGCTGATATTTCCTCTATTCCATAAGCCATAAATTGATGTAGCCATACAGCGTTAGGGTCGAGGTTAACAAAGTCTGCTTAGTTGCTTAAAATGCCTAAGGCCCGTAGAGCCCTCGAACACGGCTTTAATGTGTTTTCTGCCTAAGCTGACTGCTTCCAATGGAAATCCAGATCAAGTCATCTTTAGCAAAGGTTTGACCTGTCAGAGTCCATAAATCAGTTCGAAACCGCTCAGAAAACGTACAAAATCAAATATACATCTTCAGTTAGGCGAACTCGCCGTCGCCAGCACTCATGATATAACCAACTCCCAACGGTACAGGTGTGAATTGCCAAATATTTTCACCTCTATACCTAGCACATGAAATCGAAAAGCTGTGTCTATATGCCAAAGGTTCTTTCAGTACAAAAAAATCGCGAAACGACTTGTTGAAACGCAGTTAAATTTACGAGGCTTCGTTTAAAGATAAGTGTTACTTCCTCTTCAGGTACACCAAAACAACACAAAGCTGGGAAGAGTTCTCCCCATTGTATCGCATCTCAATTTTAATGAATCTCCATACCTCCAAGTTCCAACGTCCATATGAAAGGCATTAGAGAAATAAAAGTACGCAAAACACTCGTACAAATGATGATAAATGATTTTCCATGTTAAACGCTCACTTGAACGACATCGCCAAACATTCAGGAGTCGTCTGCGCTCCGCGCCGCCATACCTCGCAAATCAGCATTTCGTGTATAGTATCTGTTTATGCAGTGTATCTGCGGTAGGCAAAAAAAAATGAAAGAAAAAAACAAATGAAAATAAAATAAAAACACGTGTACAATGTTCCCCACACAAGTGCCTGGGATAATTATTTTGACAGCGCGAACTGCCAGTGGCAGACGGCACGAGTGGGTCTATAAAGCGACGCGACGGCAAGCTTATTATAGACGCTCGCTGTGATCTCGATAAATTGATACTTTATGGTAAAATTGTTGATTGATATTGCTGTTAGTATTTTGCGCCTCGTCTATGGGTTGGTTGTTGGTTTTTGCTCACTGGAAAGATGAGTCTGATGTGCGTCGGTTGTCTGTTTTGGTTGTTCCTCTAATGCATGATATCTGTTAATCGGATCTTCTTCAACGAAGTTATGGCTGATCCACTTGAACAGGAAATGAGAATTTCATGCTTGTCCAATTGTACACCTCTCTCTGTGCACCCTACTGTAGCGACTGCAGTATGAAATGGATACCCAAACCACTTGGGCGCCAGTCCACTGAAATGATGCTCTTTTTGTTGCCTCTATTGTATAACCGCAGCAAAATAACGAGCTAATCTTGGAAGACTCACCGCTTACGCAGCCAGACCGTCATAAGCTAATCGATCGACCTTACGTCACCTTGTCACGTTCTCTCAAATTCAAGTGCTACCACCAAACACCAAAGAAACCCATCTCTTTAGCCCAGACCCAGAGACACTTCTCCATCCCAGTGGCGGTCGATTCACTGAGGTTGGATTGTTTACATCGATTGGCCTTGATAGAGGCCAATTGAGACATTTAGCCGGCGCACACATCCACCGAGTTAACAATAACAACAATATGTTTCTACTCGATAAATGGCCAACTTATATCGTGTTGTTGGGTTGAATGGTATCGGTATCGGTATCAGTGTCATCGAGTTGATGGGGTTTAATAAACGATTACTGTTCGTATACCCCCATTCCATACCCATATCCATACATACTGATGGCGATGATGACGCCTAGGTGATGCATTCACATTCCACAGGGCGAAGGTGAAGGCCAACGAAAGGCAATTAAAATGGCTGTTGTTTTAGGTTTTACTAGCTTTTTTTTTTGTAATAAAACACAAAAGGTTTTTAATTACAGACAGACTGCCATATGTAGGAACTTTGGGCGGTAGAGTGAAATGTTTTATAACTACATCCGTTGGGTGCGATTTGAGTGGAGAATATATTGCATTTTCGTGTTTGTAATTATTTTCTATTGTAATGAACAGCTTTGCGGATGTATCGATCGGTGATTGCATAACTTAATATTGAAGAAAATGGCCGAGAGCGGTTAAGTTGTAAAATTGAAATGTCTGTTAGAATAGAAGAATAAAATGACCAGAGTTCGAGCTCCGTCGAAGAACAATATTTCTAAAGCTTTCTGAAGCTTGCATCAATATATTCTTTTTAAGTCTTCTTTCTATTCATTACTTGGTTCATAATTCTCGATCCTTCGTCAGCGACCACCCGATGACGTTTTCGAGAAACCAGAGTCCACGATACCCTTGTGCGTCCATATCGCATCCATCCGTGGAAATTTTCAGCTAAATTGACGAGTATTATAAACCGACGACCAGTGTAGTAAGAGAAAGAATTGTATTCGTACAAAATTTCGAACTTGAGATGTTAATCAATTCTGATATTACGATGATAGACGAACTCAAAAAAGTGGGTCACAAAATTCTCTCCGTCTGCCTGTCTGTCCGTCTGTCCCAAGGCCAAACAGTTTAAACGGCTGCCCGAATTTTGACTATGGATTTTGAGTTTGGGGGTTTACTGTTCGGGTCTGTTTTAATATTGTACGATTACCTCAATATTAATGGTACATGCTTCTCATACAAAATTTGTATACCAGTATGATTTGTTCGAAAACGGCTGCAAAGTTATCAACCAAAATTGATATTTGAGCTCAAGTAGGTGTGGTTAACATGACTGCGTACTCAGATTTTCGCTAAAAGCTAAATCGAATAACGGTACTTTTGAGATTGGGACATAATATCTCGAAAACGGTCCATACGACTTTAACAAACATAATTTCTAAGGTAATATTCTCATTTCTAGCTTAAAAGCAAACTCAGTTTTTTTTATGTATTATCGTACAATGGATTTTTGGAAAAAGTATTTTTTTTTTTTTAATTTAAATTTCTTTATTTTGCCGTAAAACGGCAATAACGGTTTTGACCAAAATGCAAATTTAGTGTAAAATGAATATCCCCAAAATTATTAAGTCCTTAATTTTCAATTCGAATCAAATACCGAAGACGCTAATTTTAAAAAGTGTTCTTATCTCGAAAACCCCATTTTCGATTTCCATCAAACTTTTAAAACCAAGCAATGGTTACACCCCAAACAATAACCTATAATCGGTTTTCAGCTAAAAAGTTAACGAATAGTATTTTTCAAACTAAAACATTGCAATACATGGTACTGGTTTGTCTGCCAAATTTTACAAAAACCACTCTAACGATTTTGATCAAAATGCATACTAAATATATTTTCAGTATTCTAAATAAGATCCCGTACTTAGTTTTTCTCAAAAAATTGGAATAAATCTGTTTTTTTAATTATTTCTCAAAAATTAGTATTTCTCTTAAAATTGCCACAGCCATTAAAAATGCAATAACAGTAACGCAAAACTTATTTTTAGCACTTATTTCACCCTACATTCGGCACTTGTCATTGAACAACCGAATGTATGTACTATTTCATACTCCCTAACATTTTAGAAACTGATATTGTAAAACATTTTATAATCGTATGAAATAAAGTCAAGTTAAAGTAAAAAAGTAAAGCACATATTACCCGCTTTTTCTTTTTTTCAACTATTTTGAATAAGCACCAGAAGATAATTCCAATCACTTGGAGTTTACACAATCAGGAAATCTGACTTCATTTGCACCCCCATACACGTGCATAATAAAAAACGCCTATTGACACCTGAAACCGGCGCCACTAATCTATTCCAGTCAGAAAACAGAAACTTCTAGTATAAGCTTATATCCCTTAACATATCTTGTAAAGTATAAAATCTTATAAAGTAGACGCTTTAAAGTTTTTAATCAGAAGTTGCGACCAGGGATGCAAGATTGAGGGATTTTTCCCGTTTTTCGGGATTTTTTGACCCAAAAGGGAAAAAGGGAAAAATAAAACTTTCACGTTTTAATGCCAAAACTTCTTTTTACATCGTTCAGAAAACAGACACGATGAATTCAATAAAAAAAAAACGCTTTATGAACATAGCCCTTAGTCTTGCCATGCGCTTCAAACTTATGTCGTTTTCCATTGGGATTTTCAGATTTTGCTCTCAGATTTCAGATTATTCGTGCCCAATGGAACATAAAACGAGATTTTTCTTCCTTTGCATTTGTGGTGGAGTGGTGCATGTTTTAAAAGTCAGCTGTTCTTAAATTGTAATTTGTGTTTATCAGAATCCATTTAATTTATGCTAATATCCATTGCAGCGGCCAAATGTAATTTTTCTCTATTTTTCACAGACTTCTATAGTCTAAAAACGTAAGTAAACACACTTTAAAGTTTGACAAATGACAAATGTTTTGGTGTTATTGCAAATAGGTGTACATCTCGCTCGGATATCGAGATTCGCAAAATTGCTCTGAATTGCGCGGCCAATGGAACATGAAATCTGACAGCCAGCTGATTTCGAGAGCAGAAAAACTGCTTTTTCTGTCCCAATGGAAAACGACATTAATTTTTATACTGGATATGCGTATGGTCATGGGTAGTGAGTGTTTGAGTTTGACAGATTTGTCATTTGTGGAATGGTGGCTGTGTGGTGGGTCGGTCGGAAAAAAATCGAGTCCCGTTTGTGTTGTTTTATTTGACAGAGAATGTTTGCGATTACATACAAGTCGTATGTTGTATGTACAAAGATGACCTAGTCTTGCATTAGTCTAGTCTAATCTAATGAGTTTAGGCTAGTCTTATGTATTAAAATGAATGTGATGTGTATAGCTATTTTTGTTTTGATGAATAAACTTTTTCTTATGTTTAAAAAAATAGTTTTTTTTTCTTCTTTCTGAGAAGAAAAAAGGGAATAAAAACGGGAAAAACCGGTATCAAAAAAGGGAAACAAAATCATTTTGGATGAAAAAAAAAGGGAATCCACATGCCAAAAGTCTGGCAACGCTGGTTGCGACAAATGCCTAATCGCCATCTGACAACTGGCTTTAGTAAAAGCTTCAACTCATAAAGTCTCCCATTGTTATTTGATAAATACTGCCATAAGAATAGCCTCAAAAATGAATTTTATTTAATACTATTCCTAGCATTGCTTCTCAGATTTTTACCTAGATACAACCACACTTTTGTTGAGCGAGAAAGTTTCGTTCGCCCCAATCGTGCACGGAATAGTCCGTATTAAAAAAAGTTGCTGCTCACCCCATCGCAGTTTTGACACAATCACGGGCTTAAGCCAGCTGGAAATAGTGGAACGCATTTATTTGTCAGAAATATTGAAATATGTACTGGTCGGGAATCGCCTTCATGCTGCCATAGTTTGCCCTTCTGATCTTATTTATAAATAGGTGAAGGAAAATAGTTAAGAACCGCTTTCATTGCCTTAAACAGAACATTATCGCTTGATTTTGTTTTGATGGGAAGATAGTGCAGATATGCAATTCTGTCAGTAATTTGTTTTCCAATATCTTTTGTATAAGCCAGGTCAGTATAATGGTGGAATCTCTAGCACTGGTTGACCTCTAGCATCTAAGTTTAAATAAGTTTCCGACATGCGGCAATCTATAGTGGAAAGGGTAAGAATGGTTAACAGTTTTGTGAAATGTAGCCACCATTTCCAAAAAAAAAAAATCAGTTTAAAATCTGCTTTGATGATGATGATGATGCCAAAATTATTTCACTAAACTTAGTAGGTATCAAACACCTCATCTTTATAAAAGATCGTCCCAAGCCTCAGAAAGTCAATGTGTATATAGATTTTTTTTATAGACTTCTTAAGACATGTTTATATGCGTATGGGATACGCCTTCGAAATAAAACGAATACTTCATTGGAATTTGAAATGAGACTGTCTACCAAATCGATGATTTGAATACGAAATTCGAATCGATATTTCGGTCATCGCTTATAACCACAACGATACGACTTCAACCTGAATTCGAAAATAGTTCAAAACATGCTCCAGTTACCAAATTCAATTTCAGTTTTCAAAAGTAAATCACTTCCGCCGGTAAAACCGGTGTACGGAGTACGTTGCATTACCTCACACGAAAATGTTATTCCAATTCGTTGCTGGATTCTATGCAAATTAGCTTGTTTTATAGGTCCACCTTCAACAGGTTCGGGTTTGTATTTTAATTTTGTCAAAAGGTCATAAGCTGTTTTATAGAAATTCGCCGGCTTTATTCTGTCTATAACCCGATTACACTGTAAATCCTGTCAATGAGCCTTCTGTTTTGATTGACTGTGACTGTGATTGCTATTGGCACCGGCACCCTTATATCGTGTTTAAGTGTGTGAGTGTCCTCGTGGAAGTACTGACCTTGTCCTAACCTCAATCGAGTTTTGTTGCGAACCATATTTTATGGGAGACAACGGCCATTTACTTCTGACCTCCTTACTAAGCTATTGATTTTCACTCGAGGGTTGTGAGCGTCAGAGGAAGCACATCTTATTATATAATAACTGTATTATGACATTAGGTGTACCTACAGAGCAACAGGCCGCAACAATGCATGAAAAGGTTTTTTAACTGTGATGAATCCATTCAAATGCTTTTTATGAATTCTTTTGTGAATTTTCTTATTAAGTGTCGCGGCGCCTATGTTATGAGCGGTTTAAGCGAGTAGGTGTCAATAATGGAATGTTGGGCGTGCCTAATTGGGGAATGACGTGCACACTGCTATGGTAATTGTTTTGGAATTTTTCTTAAGATATTTGTCACAAAATGTAGTAACCTAGGTATTTTTCACGCAGACTGATGTATTTTCGGTGGCCTGCATCTGGATGGAGCGAGACTGCGCAGTGTGGGCTTATTTGTACTACCATCTTAAAGGATTTTCTTTCTAGAGCAAACGTTTCATCTTTCCTACATTACGGGCAGAGGGAGATATGCACGTGACTCTCTTCCATGCCTCGTAGGGGAGTTTGTTCCGCTTTATGTGTGGTGGGTCTTAAAGTGCAGCAGATGTCGTGTTTATTTTTCACCGACTTGAAATGGGACCGGATTTATATAAACAGTAGCCATGCACGTCGGTCAAACAGTGGAAACCAGGGGCCAGATTCTGTAAGGAGAAACGCTTAAACGAGACTTCCTGGGAGGCCGTGTTAGGTGGAAACAAAAAAAAAAACAGTCCAACAAAATTGAAAATGACTTTATAGAAAAATGTCTTGGCCACAAGTCTGTAGCCGCATGATTTAGATTTATTTAAAAATCGGGCAGTCTCGACTTAGAAATTATGGAAGTTCACAATTGAGAAATTTGTATGGAAATCGTGGCCACTGTGAACTACTGAAGTTTAGACTCGAAACTAGAAATATTAATGGTAAGGCCCATGGTCAGTAAAAGCCTCGGCGCTAATTCGAAGGGCGGACCACTGACCTCCGAACAACGATGGAAATTCAGGCTAGCAGAGGTCACAAGGATACCTGGGGGCCAGCTCTTATTCAAGCAGTTTAATAGATGTTGACAAAAAGTTTAGACAAACCTTGCGAAGGGGGCCCATTGTATATCTAGTGTCACGTTACTAGTGGTACCAAATTCATGGTATTCAAAAACGTTCTTACCCACCAAACAGGTTGTCCAGTCCAATCGACCTCTGCGTGAGTCTTGATGCATGAAAGCGGTTCAAGAATTTAAAAAAAAATGCCGGGTGAGTGGACAATACACGAAAGCAATCTCCAGTCCATTATATTTAAAATAAAGACAAGCCTCAGGCAGTGCCTCAAACTAATATAGCGCCGCAGAAGTGATACATATCCTTGAAGGAAATTATGAAATCCGACTTTAGACTTTAAATGCAGCTGCAGAGACCCTGTCGCAAACATTTTTACTGGTGGCACGACAAAATCAAACTTTTAGAGGTATATATATAGCTCTAGACCATCTAGCCCTCCCTACCCCTTTATCCGTCCCAAAAATTAAACTGAACGAGGCAAGTACCTGTGTAATGCTAGGCTTACAGACAGGTTGACCTTAAGACTAGGTACAGTTTGCTAAGACTAGGGAGCAACTTGAAGAACGTTGAAGGAAGCTTGACCGAAGAGAATAATCATCCAATCTAATAAACCTATTTCTTGGAGATACAAGCAATTCGCGATCATTTTGACAGAACTTTCGCCAAATGTCGCCTTAAGCAAAACTGGAATTTTCGAAGTCGAAGGCATTCTTCATTCGTGGACAGCTATTGTGAATTTTTTTTTATTGAGAGCGATCTTTCAATCAAACTTATAATAGAGTAGAGCGACAGTCTGAAAAGACTGTTAACCGCAGTACTAAGGACCAGGGGATGTCTTTAGATGTCTTTAGAGCTTAAAACACAACTAACAACAATTGTACGTGGAGAAGTGGCACTCATCTGTCATCGAGGTTCTTTTAAAGCGTTACAGCTTCGCCTTTCTAAAAAAAAAAAAAAAATCTCACAAAAATTGAAAGAAGTACACAAGTCCAAAGTTGAGCTTATTAACATTTGAAGACCATCTCATCACACCAAGCACTTGTATACGTACAACTTGTCGACTTTCTGTGTTGTGCTATACGCCTTGGTCCTAGCTACTTGTGCGGTTAAGATGTTTGTCAAATTTCTAAACAACCGCAGTTTGCGGGTACAAAAATTGTAATAAAGGAAAAGTGTTAATAATAAAAAAAAACTTAAAACTAAGCTAAATCTTTATTTAGCGTCGAAAGCTATTATTTACATAAATTTGTACATTAAGTCTCTCGTCGAATAATTGACAATAGGCTGAGAAAGTCCTGTTTAAAGACGTTACTGCTCAAGTCCGGATTTGCAGTGAAACTTTAAGAAATGAGCTGGTTCATTGTTTCCGCCGATAACCACTAATTGGGATCAAGTTCGCTGAATATGCATTGAAAGTTTTGGATAGAACCCTGCGCAGTAAAAAAAGTATCGGTGGTACTAGGAGCTACGTTATCCCTTTCTCTAAATTTGGGACTGACCCATATAAGGATCAAATAATTGCTCCGATTTGTGTGGAGTTAATCTATAAAATGTTCTGTTAAGAAAAACCTGTACTACGTTGTAGGAATACCTACTTGCTGAATCCAGAGATCGCACACAAGACGCTTAAGTCGCCCACAACTTTGTCATCACACGTGATATACCCTTTATAGAAAGACAAACAATTATACAATAAATACCTCTGTTTCGGCGACAACTTATGCAACTTCCCGAGCGATCATCCCCAAGCCATAATACCGCTTTCCATAATTTTTCATTCCCAGACAGGTGGCAACTTAACATATCAACTCGAATAATTCAAGTCGATCGGCCCAGCCCACACAATGTTGGATGCAATTTGTTACATTTAACCAGCATCAAGGCGCAACCCCCCATTTAAGTAGCGCAATCTTCCACCCCTACATGAGTGCACAAATTATATCTAGTGTTCATTATTTTGCAGTCACACAAAAACCAACTTCTAATGCGTCATTTACGCTGCCACCATTCTCACAGTATACGGCGCTCTTATGCAACTGCATCAACTTTGTACACACACCCTCCCGGCTCCCGCCTCCCCCAGTATACACTCTCGCACACAATGCACTTAGGAAATAATAACGCACGTTAATTAAAAAGTGTTTTAGCTGCAATTAAGAACATTAATTCGCCCTGTCAGAGTGTTGTCAGTCTATCTCTGACAGATGAAAGTGAACCAAACCGAACCAGGTCATCGTTGCATCATTGCGGGCGCGCAACCTTTCTAAAGCAATTCGTGTACGTACACCGAAGAGCTTTCAATGGCCGATTGATCTTGTACCGCCCGCACCGCCGCCGCATTGTTATTAACTTTTCTCTCATTTTGTGGGTTGGGTGGATCGCTAATGACTTTAATGCGGTAAATTAAAAATCCCATCAGAAAGGAAGATGCGGACAACAACAGAAAGAAGGTGAAACAATTCAATTTTCAGCGGCACTCCCTGCAAGTTGTGTCCGTTTGAGTGCACTCCGGCTCAGACATTCACTGAGGTATTAGCGCGCGATCAAATTGCAAGATCGATTGGGTAATTGATTTGTGGGAACAGTGACAGACGACAGGCATTGCTTCTGAAATAAAGACGATGGAAAAACGTAGTATTGAAGAATAATTTGCAATCAATCGAAGCATAAATTTATTTCTCGATGTCGATTGTCTTCCCACACACACAGAGGAGACAGAGATATTGTACCATAGATCACTGATTGACGCACTAACAAGAGAATTGTCAAGGCTGAAGGAATTTACAATTATCAACGCGACTGTAGAGCGGCGGTGGTGACTGCGTGTTACCTTGTGCGTTGCTCTTACTCATTGATTTGTGCAGAATTGATTTTCATACCCCCGGGGACTCGAAGAAGTTCTATGATGATGCCGTCGCAGTTAAATGCCTTTTTCGGGTCAAGCTGTAAGTCGAGTGAAGGACGGCATGCTATTTGCATTTGAAGACGGGATGTGATTGCATCACAAGCAGTTATTCACACTCATGTGTGGCATAATTGGACGAATGGTCGTTTCATAATAATCAGCCAATTTGCTGACGAATGTCAAGTCAGAGGCAGATGACGCAACGAATGAAAATTACTGCGCCTGTCGTGCATTCAGAATCCAATTTCATGCAGTGGAACTGAAGCCAGTTTGTACTCTTTCATTTGATTAGCGTTTCCGAAGAAGTTTTGGAGTTGAGCCATTTTCCGAGACACAAGTTTGAGCCACATTAGTTCAATGAAAAGGAGGACATTTTTTTTTAATTTCTTAAGAAAACAAATGCAAAATGTATGGGCGCGTTCACTTGGTGAATCTTTTAACCAGCTATTGTTTTTGTGACGGCGTTCGGTTGAGTAAATTCAGATTTTTTTACATTTACAAATATTTTTTCAAGAAAGTCATGTATAAGTTTTGAGACAAGTGCTAGCCATTTCTCTTTAGCTCGGAGCATTGAGCCGCTAAAATGCCCAATTGGGGACTTCAGCACAACGCTAATCTTTTTCAAATTTATTCACCGCACTTAAGTTAAGATACTACACATTTTGCTTAACATAATAATTTTTGACAGCTGGTTTTTATAAGCACATTCTGCTCACCCCCCGAGCCCCGAAAAGAGTTTAAACAAATTCTTTAAATTTTGAAACAGATAGACATAGAGTTCAGTTTTTCGTTTTTTCCTAAATATTATAGCCAACCACAAGCAAAAGAAATCATCAGCAAATTACCCAAAAGTATAGTTTATAATTATAATCATCAATACAGTCTGTTGACAGTTTAATTACCACTAAAGTAAAACAAACGAATGACATACGATTTGAGTGTCTGTAAACACAGCCCATTAAAAAAAAAAAATATTCTTAAACGCACTCAGTGTTAAATTCAGCACATTATTCAGCATATTATTTATTCAAAAAACCAGTACCTACAACAAATTGCTTACAACTGTCAGTTTCGCTTTTCCCAAAAATTTCATAATGGTTTTCTTTTCTCTAGTTTAATAGCAACAGCTTTAATGTTGTATTAAAAAATTTGCTGGTTAAACAGTGTCGTGTACTTTTGTAGGAATGTATGACAGCTTATGGCAATGTCGTTGAAAAGTCAGATAAAACTCAACTTCTCAGTTGGAACACCTAAAGAATTTTAAGAATAGTTATAACTTTTTTTCTTTTTAACATATGGTAGGAATTTAGTTGTCACACATGATGTACGAAAGTTGAAAATTCACCAACTTTAGCGATAAGTCCACGCTAAAATTTTTCGTGTTGGGTATATTTTATTTTGACACCACAGCGAAAGCATTCTGGTCCAGCAGTATCTAGTAATTTTCGAATCCAATCACTGAAATTGATAAAAAAAATGTCAGAAAATAAAGATTTATAAAAGTAACGAGTAGCGAGTAAATTCCGGCATTGCCCTTAAACATTTTCTTCTTTCGGCTTGTGCTGATAAATATGTTAGATAAAACAAGTTGACAGGTACAGGGCAGCAAAGATTTGTTTTTGAAAAGTTATTCGTTCGGTGAAGAGCAAGTATTTGTTTACCAACAAAATGTATGTATCGTTAGTTTTAAATATTTTAAAAAGAGGCTCCTATATTAATTAAATGTAAGACTTTTTGAAGGATTCCGATTGTGACTTTAAGTGGAACCGTTTTATTAAAGCAAATATTTTTGGAGCACCCTGTGTGCATTTTTTAAACTCTAGTAGGTAATATCAGCTATCATTTCGGCTTATTTTCAGATGGCCGTAATAACGCCAAAGATCATTTTCATTTCATCTGCAGCAAAACTTTCAAAACTTATGTTTCTATACAGGGTGGCCATCATAAATCCAAAAAACACTCTATTTAATGGTATTTTAACTTCTAAATCACCGATTGAGGTAATATTTACAATATATGGTTCTTTTACCGGGGCAATGATTTATAGCGGCGAATGGAACCTATAGGTGGCGCTGTAGGGCAGTTATTTATAATTTTTATATTTCTGGATCAAATTGACTCATTTACAAAGCCTCAGTAAATCATGCTTCCATATTGCGCATTTTTAGGGGGCAGCAGCCACGCCCATGTTACCGAAATTATATTGAAGCACTTATGCCTTAAAATTTCATTTAAAATTTTTCTTATGTGCTTTATTAAATTTTAAAGATTATTACCCAGTGGCCACCCTGTATGCCTCATGCCTGCCCTGACCTAAAGTAGGTATAAGCACCAATCTGCCAAAAGTATTAATACTCCACCACAAGTGCTGCAGGAACTCCATTTCGATAATAATCGAACCAGAGATACCCATTATAATAAACTCATGATTTGCCTTAAGCACTGCATTAACAAAAGCGATGCAGTCGCAGTGTTCTTTATGTGAAAACACTGACCGCAAAGTTTAAATTGTATGCGGGCCAACTACAAAGAGCAAGTCTATTAGCTTGTCAGTACGGACACTAAATGAAAAGCTTGTTTAAATAGGTCAGCGAAATGGTGTTCACATCGAGACCACCAGTTTTTCACCATTTTTTTCAAAGGAGAGGTTGGGAACAGAAATGTTCTCTGCCGACTGCAGGTTTTGTAATTAGTGCACTTGGCAATGAGCCAAGAATGATAAATTTGTCCACTGGAATTAATGTGCAAGTGCATTTTATGGTACAAATTAGTTTTAAAGGTAGGCAGGATATTTTTACCTCGCAATTTTAATCCAGCTATGCCCTCTTGTTGATTTCAGGATCCACAATGTGAAATCCTCACATTCGAGACCATCCAGACATACAAGGGCCATAAACCAGACCGCACAGTTATTACCAAAGAACGCCGGGACTACAATTCCACGACAGATGTGCGCAAATCGCCGAGTGTTGTGCGGCTGATGCGCCGCAGTGTAACACCACACAGTGAGGGCCAGTCACTGACAGTGTCCACCAACGATGTGTGTTTTAACGAACGGCGATCGGTGTCCTTCAGCAATGGCTGTGGCTCGAGTAAGTTGAGTATTAGACAGAAATCACCATCACCATTGCATACGAAACGGGGCTACGGCGAATTCGAATTGGACTGCCTGCGAGCACACAACGAGTACCGGATAAAGCACGGCGTACCACCGCTGAAGCTCAACACAAGGCTCTGCAAGTTCGCCGAGGAATGGGCCATGAATCTGGCGAACCGCGCCAATCCCACACATCGCAGCAATTCGCCGTACGGCGAGAATATATTTTGCAGTTGGAGCTCCGCTCCGAATGGCGCTATCGTGGACGGGCGTGAGCCAGTCGAACATTGGTACGGTTTGAAGGACTCATTTGACAGCGACTTGTCTGACACGCTTGCTTCTTTTAGGTACACAGAAGGAGAAAACCACATTTTCGGGAAGGAGCCTGCCACTCTGCGAACCGGTCACTTTACTCAGGTGGTGTGGCAGGACAGCAGAGAACTGGGCGTTGGCCAGGCGCGCAGCAAGTCCGGCCAGGTGGTGGTGGTCTGTAATTACGACCCACCGGGCAATTTCATAGGAAGCTTCGCAGAGAACGTACCGCCAATTGGCGGCTTCCCATTAACGCCGAAGATAATCGTCGACAAAATCTCTGAATCCACAGATACCTCATTGTCCTCAAGCGGATACAGTGACGAGATGAGCGACTTTGTAGTCAAGGTGCTTAGGTTTCACAACATCTACAGGAAGAGGCACGGCGTGCCCCTCTTAAAGTAAGTTCTACCCCATTCATCAGCGGAACTTAGCTAAATTTATATTTCTCTCCTGTAGGATAAATCACGACCTCTGTCAACTCTCGCAGGACTGGGCGGAGACCTTGGCACGAGAAGACCGTTTCGCCTACCGTCCACACTGTACACATGGCGAGAACATCTACTGCCTCTGGTCGTCGGATCGCAATGCAAAAGCCAATCCAAAGGATGTCTGCCGTTCGTGGTACGAGGAGCACAGGGACCACAATTACCTCGTCGAGCCAAAGGGTGTATTTCGTGCGGGACACTTCACTCAAATGGTCTGGAAGTCAACTACCGAGCTGGGCGTCGGTATTGCCAAGACACGCAAGGGCAAGGTGGTGGTCGTTTGTAATTACAGTCCTCGAGGGAACATTGTTGGAGATTTCCTGGCCAATGTTTTGCGCCCACACTTGTGGTAGAGCTCTTCGATATACTATATATATAAATTTTTTTTTATGAATTAGGCTAAGTGAACTGGCGTGCCTGGATAAAAGAATATATACGAACTTTGTGCGGGTATTATGTACACAGCAAAGGCTGAGAGGATTTATTTTCGCTCATTTTATTAAGAGCTGCAGAAGATGGATGCAAGGTTTTGTATGTGTGCAGTTGTTTTTCTATATAAAAGGACAATCGCATTCGAAAATGGTGCAATGTTTTTGGAAGGAAATTACATTATTTTTAAGAATTCAATATGAGTTGTGTTTTCGTTTTTATGTTTAAGGAGAACATTTTGTAATTTAAAAAAAAAAAAAACTAAGCTTTTTATTTATATTTTAAAGTAGTTTTTGTTTGTTTTTATGATGATCTACCGTCCATCAAACTCTGCCTTATGTACATAGATAGATGTGAGGAGATGTTTTCGCCATTTTGCAGTTGAACTTATGCATTATTGAGTTGCAAACAGGTTTTCTTATACATTTTGCTTTAGTTAAAAAAAAAAACTACAGGTTGTAAAAGTAGTGCAAATGTTAAAATTGTGGTGGGTGCTTCTATTTTTGTCTGGCAAATGTTGCATACAGAATAAATTCCCACTTATTTAAGGGAAATGTGAAAAAATAAAAAATAAATGGCAGCACTCATTTGTCAGCAAGTAGAAGTCAGTGTGACCAGTGACCAGATTGAAAAAAGCTTTCTATCTATCACCAAATTTCGTGTGTATTGAAAAGTCCCGAATTTACAATTTAAATTTTCTTGGCCTAATGACAATTGACAACAATTTATTATCTCAACGTCACACACAAAACTGTCAAAGAATTTTAAAAATTGATTTTCATATTTTCTTTTGAAGGTGCTTAAAAATTGTGTACATTTATTAAGACGCAGCAAATGCGCCCACTCAAAAATTTAATTGTTTAATGTTTCCGTCAAATTAGACAACTTTCCAATGAAACATTTGTTTAATATAAAAGTCTACTCTGGTCACTCTAAACAATCACTTACATTCCATTTCGGTCAATGTTAAGTTGCGTTTTGTCAATAATTGTGTCTTGTCTGTCTTGTGGTATGAAGTAAAATGTTACCTTCACTAAGAAGCTTAAATTCAGATCCACTGGGGTTTAGCTGCTCAAACATTTTTCTTTCCAAACGTCATCTAGAAAGTTACTACATTTTGACATAAGCGAGCGTTTTCACTAAAATTTTGCACAGAAAGAAGTTCTTGGTTGAAAATAATCAGGAATCAAGTATGCATTTCACTCGTCAAAATTGTTTTTTAGTTTCAAAGTCCATCCTTCGTCCATATATAAAAAAAAAAAAAAACCCAACTATTTCTGAAACGATCTGTTAAATTTAAATGTCCCAAGAACCTAGATAGAAACCATTTTTAGAGGGAGATATACATATATCTGTAGCTAATTTGTGACTATTTTCATACAGAAAGGCTGCCGAAACGCCTGCGGTTGCCAGCGAGGACACACCGGTGTCAAAAACTGTGTAGATCTAGATCGACCAAACGTCACGAACCATTTATCTATTTAACATTGTTCTCGGCTTAAGATAAAAATTCGGACTTTTTACCACTCGGCTAAAATACTTTCACGAAGTCATTAAAAGCAACTGTGTCATAACTTTTATCGAATTCGAAGACCTATATTAAAAACATCACAGCCCGCCACCGATAAAAAATCATTTGCACTACTTAACCCTGTTTTTCATTTAGATTTGCAATTTTAAAAGTATGTTTTTATGTTTACTTAAATTAATAACGGATTTAAATTGAAATGGAACTTATTGTAAGCAAAGCAATTTGGAGAGAGACAGAGAACAGGACCCCATAAGTGGAAAAGTATTGAAAGAGTATACCAAAAAAACCTACAGACTAAACTAAAAAGAGGAAAAGAAACTATTACATTGTGAACAATCTACTCTTTAAACTTATACTACATACATACAAGAGTGTTATTTAAAAAAATAAAATGTTACATATATGCATTATTGCAGTTTTTAAAAATGATGTAATTTTATTACTAAATATTATAAAAAGTATTACGAATAAATAAAAATGTAAATCTATACCTCCATTTAAATGAAAAGCTTAATAAAATATTTATTTACATGTTTAAATACATAAAAAAAAAAAATATTCAGATCTCTTTTTTAAGCTACATGTTAAATGCAAATGCGCACAAATAAAAATTAAAACAATAAATCGAAAACAAACCTAAAACATTATTTTGTTGAATATTCCCCGATACTACAATGAAAACAGAGATAAAACCAGTAAACCTAAGCGCCTTCGAATTTGTTAACATACTAAAGTTTAAACAAACTACTGAGTTAGAAAAACAAGTAAATATTTTTCAACATATACCAAACAAAAATTAAAACAGGAGAAGCAACCAAAAGACGGAAACCACAAAATACTAAAAACAAAAATTGAAATTCACAAAGAACGAATGTGAGCACTGTTAATAATAATTATTATACACTGTATTTTTAGCATAATTAAAAACAATATATTATGTAAACAATAAACATATTCGTATGGTGTGAATCTTTTATTTAAAATTTTCTGTACACATTATTTTTTTATGTGTATATTTTTTTCAATAAAAAAATGAATTTCCATTAATTTGCCATTATCACTTGTTATTGATAATTGCAAGAAAATTTAAACAAAATAATAATGCAGTGCATATTTTGTAGAATATATATTTGTTTTTGTAAACATTTTTCAAATGATCTATGATAAGCTCATTGAATATTTAAATGCATTTGTGGCCTGAATTTGGGTAACAAAAATGCATAGGTTCGCCTAATTTGTATGTAATTTTAATTCATTTACGAATTTTAATATGAATTGTTTTTTTTTTTTTTTTTTTTCTAATTTTTTGTAATTAATCTCATATAAAGTGCAATCAAATGTAATTTTTTAATAATAAATTAAATAAAACCGAAGTAAATACATATTTCTTATTAAATACTAAACCGCTGATTTGTTTCATTTTAAAGTGAATTTTTGTGGCTAGAAGTGTTTTACTTGTGGACTTTTTAATTTTAGGGAAGGCTTATAAAACTTTAAAAACCAGTTTTTTTCTTTTTTTTTTATATATTTTTCGCTGTCAAATATACACAAAGGGAATTGACGGTCTCCATAATATACAACTGTCAAAAAAGTGATTATGTAGCGATCGTCACCAGCCATTTACAAGGTGCCCATTCCAGTGCTGTCCAGCCCAGTTGAGTTGCCAGCATTGCTTGGGTAACTCTTTTTTATTTTTTATGCGCCTACTACCTACTTGCACTCACTGGCTACGTTTCGAAAACATTAAATCGAAGATCTTGGAATGCAAATTTTTAATAATTGAAAAGCACAGAATTTTAAATGAAGACAAACAGATTTATCTTTGAAAAAATCACCCCAATCATTGAATCCGACGGATGCTCTGCGGAGGGAGTAGTACCTGTTTTGAACATTTCCCCTATCATTGAAAACGCCGGTAGGTAAGTGAGCGGATGTCGGTAGCGAAGTTCACATTTCATGCCTATCATTGAAAACGCAACCGATCCGCGGTTCATACAAATGTTGTTGTTTTCAATCCGCATCAAAATCGATGCGGATCTCGAAGAGATAACAAACATACACGCAATAAAAGTTTTATTTTTCGAAAAAAAAAGGATAAATTTAAAAAGTTTACGAACAGTTAATTGATCTTTCCGATTTAGAAAACAAACAACCCGTCCTCAGTTTCAGGCAATTGTGAAAGTTATGAAAAAACATCCAGACATCTTTTCCTCGCACTCTAAAACTCTTCTAATGCTCCTAGTATCACTATTACTAGCAATTTCTTCTAAATTTAAGAAAAATACAATGCTATCCATGTTCGTACACTTTATAAAAACAAAATCGAATAAGAAAAAATGTTCATTTGACAGCTGACTCGCTGGACTACATGCAATCGGTAATGCGGTTTTGCGGACCGATAATGTAGTCTATCCGCCGTTTTCAACGATAGGTTTTCACTTGTGAAGTGATCAACTGCGGATCGGATTGAATCCGTCCGCAGAGCATCCGGCGGATTCAATGATCGGCCTGAATATAAACCTTTCATTCACCAGTGAGTCTCAATAAAAAAAAAAAAAAACTGCAAAAGTTTTCAAAAACCTAAAAATGTGAACGGGAAACTTTCGTATTTGATGAAGGTTTCGAGTGTCCGATTTTGGTGCTATGTACATGTACATTGGATACAAGCCCGAATGTCAAACGATTTAGTTGACTTAACTACCTACCTTTGCTAACTAGGTACCTAATAAAAAATATAATAGATTTAGAACGATATTGAACCACAAAATACGTGCAAAGACGAATTGAGAGTCTTGTCTATACAGTTCTTCTGACGTTTATTCTTCTCAAAGAATGCTGACGGCATTATAAATCTACCGCACCTACAGCTACTGCGGTAAGAATTATCGTTTTCGTATATATGAATATAAATCGCACCACGGTCTTACTAAAAAATCTGCAGATGTTCATTACACCGTCCGCTACTGTTTCCGGTTTGAAGATTCGGCGATAAAAAAGCTTTTTCTCTTGCCTTTTGATATCGATTCTACAAATTAATAGAAAGTCATTCTGGAAACATACCTATTTGGCTTTCGTGCAGTTTATCACAGACACAAACGAAATCGGTTGTCAATTCAAATGTAACATTCCGTTTTGTTGTGGGTACCTACTAACATCTGCTTTGGTTAAAGACTCCGCTAAACCGAGTCAAGGATGGTTGGTTTCAAATTATTCTTAGAAGTATGGAATACAACAATATTTATATTTCAAATGTTGTTGATGAAATTAACAGTTGAAAGTTCCTCGAAGCTCGAAGTACATTTTTTTCCTAGTTACAATATTCGCTTAATTTTTTTTTTTTTTTTTTTTTTTTAATTTGACTATTTTGTATGCAAGAGAAACATCGGGCTCGGGCAGTGTAGAAAAATAGTGGCAAGAAGTGAGCTGTAGGAAGACAGCTACCTACTGTCAAAATAAATTTTACTGAACGCAATTCTAGTGAAAGTTGAAGTAGGAATGGCGAGTACAGTCAGCACATTCAAAAGTCTATCTAGTTATCTTAAATCGAATAGACGTCACTTTTCCTACGTCAGCCAGCAGCCACATGTTCGAAATGTCAACTTTAAACTCGGGCACGAAAATCTTGACAATATTATTTTCGGCTGCCCCTACATATACTTCACCTAAAGAAACTGTTCACGTGACCAATCTTAATATCCATAAAAAGTGATACACATTAAGTCAGCCATCTGTCAGACTTACTAAACGCAATTCAAATTTAATTCTTGGAAGCAAGAAAACCAAAAAATTCAAATAGAATTTTTATTTAATCCCAGCCGAGTGCATGTTATAGTTAATCGTGTAATACCTACTTTTATACCATGTTCCCACCAACGTGATTTAGCCGAAGTGATTTATAAATCACGAAACGCGTCCCCACCGAACTTTAAGTGATTAAATGTGACATTTACGCCAACTTTGCCATATCAGTGATGGGACTTCTAACACTTAAGTGGTATTTCAATCACTTTTTACACTTTCGGAAATTCTACCAGAACTCGAAACTACCACCTTTTAATAAAGCTATTCGCTAATAATATTTATTTTCCATCATTAAATCGAAAATTGTACCTACTATACCTACTGCTACTACTTACTTTTACCCATACACACTCAGCTATCAGTATTTTTTTCGAAGAATTGCATCAGTAAAAACTTCCTGTCCAGTATACACCATTTACTGCGCCATTACTTCATTATTTACTGAATTATTTATCATGGACAATTTTTTTTTCTACCACTTTTCTACCACCGTTTCACTTTCATCAAGTCCCATCACTGACTTTTCGTTTGCTGAATGAAGTGCTGAACATAATAAAGGTATGTTCGATTTTATTTTGTGTGGACCGATACGTAATTAAAATTTAAACACGTCTAAATCACGTAATTAGTAATCACGAAAATGTATGGTAAATCACGTAATTTATGAGATGATTTAGCTAAATCAAGTGGATTTAGCTAAATCACGTTGGTGGGAACATGGTATTAGACTCACTTAAAAAGCCCGGTTTCAGATGTGAGGTTCATTATTTTTGTAACTCTCAGAACGAACGCATTGACACTAACTTCCCCAAAGCCTTGTTGATTATAGCTTTATATAAAATGATCGATGGTAGTTCGGGGCTTTTAAACGGACACAACTACCTGGGAAAAATCCACACTGGTAACCTGAACGACAAACGCGGGCTTAAATGGTGTAGGAATACATGCATTTGCCTTTTTGACAGCTTTTTTTTACCCGACACAGCACACAGGGAAGGTTATTTATTGAAGTTAAATCTGCTAAGTACAAGGCGACGGGTTTTGGTAACACAGCTATTGCTGTTGGTTGTTCTGCGGCATAGGTACTCAGGGCTTGGTTTTAGGGCCAACATATTTTTCGAATATTCTACATAGATTCATGTCGTTAGTTCTCTATTTAATTCAGGGAACAGTTCAACAAAAAAAGATCTGCTGCTTCAAGTATATGAAACCAGGCGCTTTGATATCCGCTTGGTCTTTAGAGCAAGGACTCATCTTTTCGAGTCCTAACGTTCGAAAATACCTTGATTAAGGCTTTCTTTTTTGACTTCATCTACATCTTAGAACAGCCCACAGAGTAGGCGATTGTACTTTTTTTTGTTCGCCCATTCTCCTTTGTAAAACCCTTCGAAAACATTTCATAGCCGCAGGTTACCAGCTCTCCATCCTTCGTATCTTCACCATGAAAAAGCAACTACCCCCAGCATAAGTGCTCTGTCGAGGAAAGAAACATTTTGTCCTCCCTATCAAAAGTCTTACATATGCTTAATGTCTAAAGAAATAGTTTGAGTCAGATCCGCTTCCTTTATCCAAACACCCCACCACAAAAGTTGTGGTCGGAATGAGGACGAGGAGGAGGACTAAATACTGTCCCTAAAATCACTCAAAAGCTTCCCTCATACCACCAGCGACCAGCTCAGTCTGCCTTCTCCAAGTTGTTTAAAAATGAATTGTGGGACGTATGCCACATTTGGCCAAGCCCGCACCCGTGTCCTTATGTCATCACCGCTCTGACGAAAATATTTTCATTCATCTAAAACACTCCCAATGACTGTACATTTTTTTTTCGCTGTCGTCCTTTTGGAAATTTCAACCTTTTAAAAAAAATTACAACTCAATGTGGCATCCGCCAGATAACTTGTGTCCACATTCATTGAATGTACCTCGCACTTGTTTACACAACACCTTACGTAACCGTAAATGTCTTCGTATACGCTTATCTGTACTTTGACATTGTGCCGACCTAATTCGATGGTTCTATCCTGTATAGCAGTGTAACATTTTTTTGTTTGTTTTTGTTTTCCGCAAATAAGGACATTTTAGGGAAATGCGGAATTGAATATAAGGTAATATTTTGTTCGCACTCGTGACTCTGCACGCTTTGGAATGGAACGCGGAAGCAGCATAAATAAAGGTGTGCTCCTCCGCACCCTGCCAGGACATTGTCATTGCCGTACGGCGCCCTGGTTTGTAGACAACAGTTTCGAGGAGCTTTTCTACGACCAATGTGTGAATGGAATTTATTTGGATGCTGTGTGCTTGTTATGTGCGGTGCTGCATGAGCGCTTAAGGCCAAGGAGCGTAGGTAATCATCGCATGTAACTTGTATATGATAGATGTTTTTTTTTTTTTTTTTTTTTTTTCGGTAAAGTTTTGAGGTCGTCCAAAGGATGATTTACAAGTCGTCCTACCGCAGCCCTGACTGCTATATGATGAAGCATGTGCGTCCTGCTGGGGGTGTGGATCTGGGTTTTCTTTTTATGGGGCTTTCTGGCATTTATCGTCATGTTCGACATTGGCATGAGAGGCTCCGGATTTTAATATCCACCCGGGAGTCGTACAGTTAACAGAAAGAGAAAATGTTGCGAATTAATTGTATCCAAGGGAATCTGGAGCAAAGTGGTCGTCGTGTGAGTGTGTCGTTGTTGTTGGTGGTGCTGCTGCTTTGTGTGGTTGATGGCGCAGTTGGTCATGTGATGTATCACGGCAAGTGGTGTGCGGTAGGCAAAAACATTGAAAGTGAAAGGGGTTGCCGAGTGTGTGTGTAATGTTTACACTTTCCGTGTGGGAGATGCAAATGTCCGTGGGAATGTTTGTTTTTAAATGAGTGGCTGGGGTCAGGTCATTCGAGCCTGAAAGTTCGGGAAGTCGTGGATTATAAACAAGCCCGCATTGGGTAGGTATAATACGAAAAGGCAGTTGAAAGTACGTTGGTGGCATAATCGCTTGTGACCTTCTCGCAAACGTGACTGGTGTTATTCAGCGCGCATTTGAATTTCTTTTAACAGATCTGGAATGTAGCGCTAGGCTAGAATACGTATATCAAGTAGGGATGATACGGAGCTTCGACTCCGAATCCGATATGTCGGAACTTCGGGCTTATATTTCACCTCCGGAGGTTGGTATGACGCTTCCGACTCCGGTAAAACCATCTCCGTAACATCCCTAATATCCAGTAACAAGAAGCAACAAACGCAGTTGCATAGAAATTCGTATTGACAAATGTCAAAAATCCTCTCCACCAACACATTCGCACCTAATCTTTTTACTATTCACTGTGGGCAAAGCAAAACGGATAGGAATTGGCGTACACGGATAGGACAACAAAATGGCGGATTCCTGGCAAAAATTGAGGGGGCCAGCGGCAAGAGGATTGTGAGTTGGGGGTCTCAGTGTGATCTGTTTATGATTACAACATTTGATATTACTCGAGAATAAGTAACAATGTTGACAAAAAATCGGTAAAGCATCAAGTCCCCGCACTGGGCGCCACTTTATGATTTATTGCCCTATTCAACACTATTATGGATCCACTTCAGTATCCATTTAAGTTACCCCACTTACCCTATATCCATAAATAAATCACATGCTATCTTGTCATCTTGCAGAATCTAATAAAGTAAACAATTGCCAAGCATATCACAGTTCAAAACGCCCAATCCACCTAGGGACACCCATAAGATATTCCCCTGTCAACAACACATTTTTCACATTAAATTCCAATGTGAAATTCTGCGTCGAAAAATGGGGGAACAAATCTCCATTAGTCCCAGCTGGGAATTGAATTTTAAATTGTATCAACGTCGCGCTAAACGACTCACATGTGAACTCTTCCCCAAACGTCATAACACTCCTCTTCAAAAGAGAAAAAAAAAATCTATATTCACAGAAGCAATGATGTCGCCTTGCAAGCAAACAATTCCCATTTAAAGATAACACAATCAACTGTCATAATAGAAAATTCCATGCACACAACGCACACATCAGCTGTCATCTGGCATATATATAGACGTGTTGTATACCTCTACGCGTGGGTTAGGCTAAGCACCATCTGATAGTTCCGGGGCATCCATCTGTTACATACTTATAATCCCGAACGACAAATGGATAATAAATCAATACACTGTCAGTGCATCTTTATCCAGAATTTGTATCATCATTTAGAAATATCCCTGACACCACAAAAAGGATGTCAATGATTCGACAAGAAGAAGGATTTTGGGATTCGTGATTTTGATTTATGTAGGCACGTGCAGGTAGGTATTAAAAAGCTTGGAAGCGAGCTTCTAATTGATACATTTCAGATTTGATTAGGTCACAAAAGGGACAAGGTAAAAATGTAAAAAGATAAAAATTATACCATTGACGTGATAATGGATGGCAGAACAACGTGGCAAAGTATAAATAGACGCAGGATAATTATATCTAGAAGGGATTTTTGACAAGTTGTGAAGAGAGTAGGGACAAAGTAGAAGTTCTCGAAAGAGGGCCGTAATAAAAACAACAAACCCAAATGACTACAACAGCGTTGCCAATTCGAAAAACAAAACACTAAACAAAAACCCTCTTTAACTTGCTATTTTTGGATAAGATCTGTCGTACAGCTTATCTGAGACAAACTTCAACTTAAATCAAAATCTATTTTGATAGACGCCTATTCAAGTCACATAATTGCTCTTTTGAGTATTTTACCGAAGTCATGTGGCTGAGCACTGATGTGATTGCCACTGCAGATATCATCGACGATCCCCTATTATTATGAAATGGCGCCCAATGTGGGACTACATGTTGTCAATCTGTGAATGGAGATAAGTGGTCAATGAATGGTGATGTGGACTAAAAGCAAGAAAATTAGCATTTCGTGGTATCAATAGGATAGTTGTCAGATTTTACAGCAGAGGTCGAAAATCTTTGTAAACATTTTTGAAATGCATCAATATTTCCACACACAGAAAAAAAAAGTTGGCTTAACAGGTCCGAAGGGACCCTAGGTAGGTAGGTAGGTAAATGGATGCTCTTGTGGCGGTTGCCATAGCTTCACTTAGACCATCAGTTGGGTCCATTGTGTCCAATTACGGGAACCATCCAGTGTAGCCTGTCGAGAAAAAAGAAATATACCGCTTTGTATTGGTGACACATAGATTTAGTGTGAATCTCATGGGTTCTTAAAGCTCCGTTGTAACCTGATCCTCTAGTTCTTCCTACGAGTTAGTGACTACTGATAAGAAGTCTGTCTATCTCCTAGAACCACCCAGATTTAAGTATGAATCTCAGGAGTACTTTGAGATCAACATTCTTCAGATCCTCTAGGTCATCGAAGAAGTAACTATTGAGAATTCTCTGTCTGCTGTTTTTAAGGCCTGGGCATTCGCAAAGTAGGTGGCGAACAGATTCTATTTCTTCTACGTCCCTACAGCTTCTGCAAAAGTGATTATGCAGTATCCCCAGCCGTTCCGCATGTACGCCTATCGCACAGTGTCCAGTAATGACCCCCGTGAGTATGCGAATATCTTTGCGGCTTAGTCCGATCATATGTTTAGATCTCTTTTTGCTCACCTCTGGCCATAGTTCTTTAGTATGCCTGCAGGTAATGAGATTGGTCCATCGTAGGTTAGTTCTACTCCAGGATTCAATGTCAATCTTCCTTGCAAGCGTACTTAGCGGAGTTCTTACTGATTTGAGGGCCATAGATGCATGCATTTTCGACCCGTTTCTTGCAAGCTCATCCGCCTGTTCATTACCCGGAATATCCATATGCCCTGGTACCCAGCATAGGGTCACCTCGTTGGCTCGTGATATTTCGTCCAGATTAATCTTGCAGTGACTTACTGCTCTTGACTTCACCACGACTGACTCCATGGCTTTTATGGCCGCTTGGCTGTCAGAGTAGATGGTGATTTGTTTGCCGACGACGTGTCGTCTCTTTAGGTTCTTCGCCGCTTGGGTGATAGCGGCTACCTCTGCTTGGAATACACTGCAATCATCGCTGATTCTGAATGATTCTCGCAGCTCCAGTGCTTCGCTGAAGATTCCCGCGCCTGTACCGATATCCATCTTTGAACCGTCAGTATATAGGGCTAGCTCATCTTCTATTGTCACTACTTTGTTGTCCCAGTCGCTTCTGTTTGGAATTCTAGTAGAGAATCTCCTGTCAAAAACGAGAGTGGGGGGTAGGTAGTCAGTAGTCACCCTCTCTTTTGCCGCACTCCATTGGAACTCAATGGAGGCATGCCCGTAGGGTTTGGATGACCATAATCCAGACTCTCTTAGCCTGATCGCGGTTTTAACCCCGAAGGGACCCTAGGCCTAGCTCCTCACAACCATTCGTTTTGTGTGAGCAGAAAATGAAAAGAACGAATGGAAGGGTTCTACAATTTTATGCCGACTCCAAACGCCTAATTGAGAAGCTCTTTCAAGACAGTTATACTCTCGGATGTTTGTCCGACGACCGCGAGAGGTGGCGCAGTGGAAAAAACCCTAAGTGGGAATTTGGGTTTTTGCGGGATTCGAACCTCGGACCCATCGTTTAGTAGTACTACATACATTTCCACACAGAGGGGTTGGAAATTGTTTGTGAAAACGGTATATGTATCTGCGATTTTGCGAATTCGTGGCAAAAAGAACCTTGACTATCAAAAAAGGTACCTACTATTTAACTGGCGCCCAAGATTGAAATCAGTTCCTTGAATTCATATAATTCCATAGATTGGATGCGTGCGTTACGAACTTTGCAAAACCAGTCCAGTGTCTTAAGTGAATTTTCACAGTCAAACCAAGGCGCAGTGGGGCTGTGAGCTAGATATCCCAAGTTCAACCACCAGCAAAGCTTAAATTACATGTTTAGGCATACCTTCCCCTGCTCCATCCCTACTAAACGTCTGACAACCATAAAAAGGCATAAATGTCCCGAGGAAGCTTCTAAGTTTACCCATTCGGACTCTTCATAACGCAATTGTAGGCCCTATAAAGCTTATAAGACTCCCGAAAAACTAACAGCTGCGGGAAGTTATATGTACCTGTTCAAAGATTGCTTACCAAATCATCTATTCCAAAAACAAATGCGCACTCCCTCCCGTCAAAATAGTTAGAGTTCAAATTTAAAGTCGTTCGCCCACATACATAGCTACTCAAAACTTCGCCAAACTGTAACGGTAATTTCTTCACCATTGTTGTACGTGCACGCACCCGAGATCTTATCAAAAGAGAACTTTCATCGCAGCTTAAACGTTCCATATACCATAAATCACGTCGTCGTCTACGTCTCCGTCGTTGCGATTTTATTCCCTAACTGTTAACATTTTCCACTTTGAGTGCGGTGTTAAAGCGAGAAGGCCTATGCTATGTATACGTTCACGTCGTTCCAAGTTAATAACACACCTGGTTGGTTTCGCTTTCACACAAAGTTTGCCCCCCGAGAGGGTGGATAATTTCCAAGTGAGCCATCATCACCCGAATAAAATTCAATTTCCCCATAGCCTCCCGCAACACTAGAGACAATCCGCGGTTAGTTGCCATTGCGAGGAGGTTCTTGCGAAGTTATCGCCAACGATGGATATCTTTATTGACATAGCGTGGTTTATGGCGCGATTTGACGGTTGAAATTTTGACAGATGCCATATGGCGAAGTGCATACTCGCAGGTCATGTATTGAAGGGCAGTCTCGAATATAGTCCGCCAATAAAAACACTTTTCTTATACGTGACTCACATAAAATCCAGCGCTCCGTTCGCACATATGTCATCAAACAACCACATTCACACTCGTGGTAAAATTCCCAAGCACTAATGTTCATTTTATGTGCCAATGTCTGTGGACCGCAGTAAACCACTACAATATTTGCCGGCACGAGAATATAAATTTAATTTCCTTCCACCACCACCCATACAACCGGTCTTCAGTCTCGTTTCTGGCTGAGGTCATTTCCTTGCACTGCTCCTTCGCCATCCTCGTACAGTCTTCGCATCTACTAGCTGCAACCGGCTTCAACAAAAGTGTAAACAAAAGCACAATTAATCTGGTAATGGTCTTGAAATGTTGTCATCAGCAAAGGAGGGGGGCGATGACTGTTAACCGCTTTCGCCCGCTTTTAACCCGCCCAACGCCCACCGAATTTAAAATCCTTTTATCTCCCGGAAGTGTGAATTACACAGCCAGCTTTCAGTTTGCTAGTAGTTACACACCCTTCTGCAAAAAGTACTAAAATATATTTCCCTCGCTCTCTATAGCAGTGGGGTGAGGCCGTGAGGGGTGGAAATAATTAAAATGATTGAAAACATAATAAAAGAGGAAACTTATTTCGCTCATCGTCGCTCTCGCTCCTGCGGGAAAGGCGAACGACACCTAGATTGTTAGCCCGAGTGTGTGTTAGCCAGCTATCACCTAGCACACATGTGTTGCATGCAGAAAGGGCTCTGACACCTACCTACCATTAAGCAGCCATGATGATGGGGTACGATGATTACATAAGAGAAGAGGTCCTGGTGCATGTTAGTTGGGGATCGAGTGCGGAGAAGAACTTAATTAAATGGAGCACATTTTAAATATTGAATGACAATCGAGGTTAAATTGTAATTATCCGCTTAAATTTAACCTTAACTATATATATCCAGATTGGAGGATACAGACACCAAGGATTCCGCAGTGTCGCTGTGGGCTATGTAAATTTCCGTTGGAGGCAGTGGAGTGAACCGATAGCTTTCTGCTGATTCGTAAGTTTTTTTTAATGAAAATTTAATAGCTTGGCATGTCAGTTGAGGGGGCATAGTCAATGGCGGCGAATTATGAGACAGGGGACAGAATGGTTGACAAGGAATGGACGAGTTACATTTACGAGTATGCGTGAAAGATCAGTAGTTTCAGATCAGTAGTGGTGGCCATTTAACTGATGTTGTTTTTCATTATTAACGGCATACCTTCTTCTTTATTATGAAATAAACATCCGATCATTTGTCTCAAAAAATGTTATTTTTCTTTGAATACCAAAATAGCACCTCTTATTGGAAAACCCTTTATTAAGATCGACTGATTTAGCAATAGGCCGCCTTTCAATCCAAAGCTGCATTTGGTCATCTCAAGAAGTTGGTTGTGACTTTTGGTAATTTTCTTTCAAAATTTGTTTCTCGGTGCACCTAACTATAGTCACAGAACGACATGTTCAAAAGTTTAACAAGTGCATGTTGTGTTCGCCAACAAATGGCGGTTACCATTGGACTTGCAAATGCCTTTTATGGATTTGTGACACGCTTGTTAAAATTAACTTGTTCGAAAAACAACAACTATAGGTACTTGTTTTGTTGTGTCTTATGCCCCTGGACATATTTTTTGCATCGTTTTAAGGGCACGAGTACGATAACTCTGGCGCCAAAAATTGATAACTTTTTTTTTATAGGGCGGTTTAATAAAACCATTTCTTACTATTGGAAAGGGGGGGGGTCTATCTCGCTCCGTTTGGGCTGGAGGGGAACAAAAAATATTATAAAAACAGCGGCAACACTTACAATAAAGTACTTACCCATTTCTGAAGGCCAGGAACATGTTCTTTTAAATATTTTTTTATTCTTAAACCAAGTTGTTTTAGATAAAAGTTTTTGAAAAAAATACTTGAAATTTAAGGAAAGAAAATTCTGATTTTTTCAAAATTGTAAACAAAGACACTAAATTTGTTTACAGTATCTACTGCTCCTAGTAATTTTTAATCGAACGCTGAAATCCTGATTTATGTTGATTTAGCTTCCCCATTTTAAGCTGTGAGAGTCTTTCCTCATTGACAAAGGATTTTTGATTCAATAATTTTTGACAACTCGCTGAGATCTGTCACAGATGTCAATGTCACTATCGCGTCTATCCAAGAACAATCTTTAGAAAAATTGGTTTTATATTAATGTTGACGGAGAGGTCACAAAGTGCCTGGTTTATACCTATTTTCGATATAAAATGACCCGGAGAGGTTAGTTTAGGTTGAGTATGTGGGATGGCGTGGAGTACTCCGTGACAAACTCAGGTCAGCATTGATCCATCGTGATGCCCATGGGGGAAAGGTTGTCCCTTACCCGGAGTTTACTCGGAGAGACTCCTTCCGACTATAATGGTAATTAACGTCTTCTCCTGTCGTCACTCTACACAACCTGACAAGTTTGTCAGAGATGCGAAGCTATATATATATATGGATCTCCATTTCAACTTACGTTTGATGTTTATAAAGCCCGTATAGATGTACAAAGTGCCAAAAAGTCAATTTTTCACTTTACGACGCTATAACCATGATTGGAACTATTTATTTGAACTACAGAATTTGGAACTCATTGCACGACTGAGCTGCTATTTGTAAATCTTCTCATATCGACTGCAATTTAGTATACCTTAACTTAAAGTAGGTAGTGATATCCGGTCCCTGTGACTAATAGGTCCAGTCAACTTGATACCATCACCTCGCTTGTATCACCTACTTTACGCTCGTGGAAGGCATCCAGAACCAGACACGTGCATTCCAGATCAGGTGCTTTATTCCTGAATACTGTTTAATATCCAATTACATGAATGTACATTATATCCTTTCATGTGAACGTATCCACACCATCGGACTGCTGTAGGAATACCTTCAGTGTTCAGTCGAACATCTCCACACAGAGATTTGTATATCCATCCCTTTCTCTACAAAAGCATTTCGCCTAATGATTGCAAAACGGAAGCAAAATGCGATTCGCCATTTGCATGGACTTATCTTGTGAGTTGCCAGTATAAACGAGACAAGGTTGCTTCGTTGATTTCGTTTGAGCGGAGTGTGGAATAGTAATTGAGTTTTACGGGTATGAGGACAAAGTGAATGGAGCTCCACAAAATGATGTCTCCTCTGGATTTTATTATAATTGAATTGAATTTAAATTTATTTTTAAAACAGGGAAATACATCGGGACATGTGGTTCATAGAATGCTGGTTCGTTTTGGAAAAATAAATTGTTTTCAGAGATGCAAATGGCACGAAGCCTAAGAGTTGTTTAATGATGAGCAACGAAGGGTAGAGCGGTTTGCAAATCAAACGAATTTTTCTCAGTTCTTCTTCATAAAAATATTAGTTGAATATTCCATGAAATGGACAAATATATGATGCATAAGTGTAGGCGGATTATGTGGGTCGATTCATTCAGTCATTTGCAAGTGTCCAGTTTGTAGACTGCTCAGGTAAAACTGACAGTAGCAGGGCATAGGTGTGCGCTAAGTCGGCCCCAGAGTCATTCCTTACTTGGAATATTTTATTCATATCATTCAGTTCAGTCGACTGCGGTCATTTTTGAAAACTATAGAGTTCGCCCAATCTTAGAAACCCTACCATTACATTGACCTGGCTTTTACACAAAAAATTGGAAAACAAATTACAGGCAGCATTGCATCTCTGCACCATCTTTCCAACAGAATAAAAATCAAGCGAATGTGTTGTGGTTAAGGCAGTGAAAGTGGTTCTTAACTACACATTTCCAGAAAGGGGCCATACGCCTTTCAAACGCACATTAAAATGGTTCAACATTATTATCAAAACTTCAGTCCTATTCGCGGCAGGTTTTTTATGGGTGTAACTCACGTTTTGCATTCGCAACGAGGGCTCTTCCAACCTTACCATTCGACGAATTAAAAAGAATGTAAAAGAAAGAAAAGCTACTAATCCATCAGTCCCAGTATATGGCATCGATACACGCATTCGATAAAAAATATTGCTATACCGGCCACAACTGGTAGTTCCTAAGAACTTTACCTTTTATATGCTTCAACTTGGTGAATATTCGGCCTGTTTCCGCCCAAAATTCAAATTGTTCCACAACTGAAGCCGACCGACCATTTTATGCTTCGTACATTCTCTGGGATTTGGAACAGTTGTTGGAATTTGATGGGAATTTTTACCAGAAAAATCTTCTTCAACGACGACGCGCATATTTGGCTAAAATGTTACATACACAAACAGAGTGGGTCTGAGCCAGCGTTGCCAAACATTTTTGACGAAAAAATGCCTTACTTGTAAAAAAAAAATGCCTTTTTCAATAAAATAAAAATTTCAAATCAAAAATTAAACACTAATATAAAAAAATAAACATACAAAATTTTATTTTCTAAAAAAAGAAGCTTAGATCATTAAATCTTAAACCATCCAGTTGAGAGTGATAATCTGTTAAATAGAGTTCTAACTTTCAAGACAAAATAATAAAATTAGTTACAATTTTTTTTGTGTTCTTTAACACAGAAGAAAACGCAGCCGAAGCAACGTAATAAACAAAAAAAAAAAAAAAACACACAACAAACAGCTTTCAAATTGGTTTCCAATTTCATTCCACTTACTGGAAGCGGAAGCTGGAATTATTTTTAAAGAATGACAGATAAAGTGTTCGGAAAATGAGCGGAAGAAAAAACAAGCCTTAGCTAATGAAAAATATAGCTAGGTGGCATCGCTGGTCTGAGCTTATTGGGCGTAAATTTAACGTTTCAACTTTGGCTACATTTATGGTTTCAACAAGATGGTGGGATAATCTCACGAAGAGCCTACTTCAATTGGTCTGGTCGTCCAAATGCTATACATATTCATACCTGTTTGCTTTAGGGTTATGTTAAAATTCTGGGATAAGCCAACGAAAATCCTTTCAATCACTGCTAAATCTCTTTTGTAAAAAACGGGGCCAAACTACGAACGTGTTTCAAAAAGGTCCCTACGACAAATCGTAGGTTCTAAGTGAAGTCGCCCATGAGGACACCAATAGGGTCTTTTACAAGTCTTTCTTACCACAGATGGAAAGCTTCGTATTTCTCTCTAACGTCTGGACATAATTGCTTTACTTCTCTACACACGATACAATTGCACCGAATATTTTTTAAAACTTAGCGTACCCTTGATGACCATCAGAAACCGGCCCAGTCGTACACACATCTGCTGTTTTTGCAGTTTCTTACATGACCGCATGGTTAAAATTATGCGATGGAACTCCGGTCCCATTTGAAAAAAAAAAAAAAAAAAAATACGTCGCGCTGATGCTGTCACAGCATTTAAACAGCAGTCTTCGAAACAGAGTTTTTAAGACCTTTTGTCAATTGGCCCGCTATTTGGCTTTACCCTGTCCGTACAAAAAATGGACCTCAAGGTATAGCTTTTTTTTCGATTTTTCGATCAAATATCTGATGCCTGGTTATGAAAGTGAATCCTTTTCCACGTCGTTTCAACCTCAACCAATACACATACAAAATTATGGTTTGCTTATCATAAAAGTAGAAAAAGCGAACCTAGTCCAACACCCCGTTTGACGGTGAACCCGTTCGTTAGTTCAATTCACTGGTTTCACCAATAATAAATGACAATCTCAAAAACCGTCCACCATCAGCTGAAAATAAAGATTGACTTGTGAAATTACCACTTTTATAGAAAAAATGACATTGAGAGAGAAAAAAAAACGCACCCGCACAAAGTCCATTCCATCACAATAAATCATGCCGGTCGAACAATGAACAAAAACTGAATCCATAAGGAATATTTCTTGTTCCGTGGATATACACATATTCCCAGCTAATGACAGTAAAATAGGCCAGTATCGAAATGACCAGCATCTTTCTGTCATAAGAAAAAAGAAGAACGCATCCGATAAAACCCAGCAAACGTTGATGTGTTGGGCAAGCCCCAAGGCAATGTCCACCGAAATCGAAACCAAAATTCCTGCTGCTCTCGAAGATTCGCAGTGAAATCACTTTTTTTTGTTTGTTCTCTCAATACATACGTACTAGCCACCGCACACACTACACCGAAAGAAATCATATTACACGACGACGGTGGCTGGCCAGCTGGATTGTTCCCGTTCGGTCACATCAAGCTCGAATGCCTTCCGCTTGGCCTGTCGGGCAATAATTCCGTTTTCCTCTCGCTATATGGCGTGCAAAGGACTATTGAGTATTGACTATAGATATGCGAATCTACGCACAAAGGATAACCATAAAAACTAGATAAATACCGATTTTATCTCTCCAAGATATGGAATAAAAGTCCGAACGCTGTCCGAACGAATCACATGCATACACTCGCAGTAATTCCAATAGGAAGCGGGAGAGATGTTTCCCAAGAATCCCCCGTATCAGTAGTACAATCGGCAATTCCAACAGCAGCAGCCTTGACAAGGAATTCATATCCTTTGCGAGTTTTGTGAATTTTACCTCATTCCTCGAGAAATTTATTCAAAGTAAGGACGCAGCAGTGTTTTTTTTTTTTTTTTTTTTTTTTCTCCCCAGTTGTTCTCGACTATCTTCCTGTATTGATTTTTGTTTTTGAATTTTTTAGCTTCTTGGGATTTCTTGAGAAAACTATTTTTGCGCCAAGTGATTCAAATGGATGGAAAGTTATCAAAATCTCCTTTTGGGCGGATATCAATACCACTGTGAGGATTGTTTGCCAGGGTGGGGTGGAGGCTGGCTGTGACGTCAGTCAGTGACAGCGACAGAATCTAATTTCATGAAGATGACACTTAATTGACCTGAATTTCGCAGTTCCAAACTCAAGTCCAAGCCAAACTGATTTATGTGTTGACGATGCGGGAATCTTTTAGGGGGAAAAAGAAAACTATTCGAGGAGGAGGATTCAATTTTGCGATTAAATTAAAAGTTCCAATGAGGGCTGGCTTCCTTTTTTTTTCTTTTTTTGGGGTAAATATTTATGTAAATGCAAATATCCTTGAGGTAGCTAATTGGGAAAGAGACCGTGTTCAAGGTGGTCACGTCTTCGAGGGTGTCAGGGTAGACTGCAGTTGGTTTGGGAGGTGGGTCCACGAAGGGGGCTTATAACAAGTTTCAACGGCTTATTTGACTAAGCATAAGTGAGAGATGATTGTCGTATTCATATTGAAAGGATTAACAAGTCCCATAGGTCTAAAAATGCAGTCTATGCAAAGCGTTGAGTTTGAGCTAGAGACCATCAAAGCGCATTGTCAACGTCAGATGACACTGGGTCCTCCAAACTACGCTTAAACATGTTCCTTGTGGGTTGATTCCCACCTGAATCCATATATAAGCGTGTTTTATTGAACATCTTACTCAGCAAGGAAAGCTAAGTAAAGTGAAGTGGAGTCTTCACCAGTGATACCTCTGAACTTCACACTAGATGCTTATCCCAAATAAAAGACCTCACATTAGCAGTTCATGTTGACAACTTTCTAGCGATGTATTCCTGACATTGCTAATAGCCTGCGAAAGGGAACTAGGAGAACGATGAATCAATATAAGAGTCGAGACACTTTATCGCGTATTGTGACTGTGTTATATTTTATTAGGCATTAGTCTTCTTTAGGTTGATTTGCTCTAGAGATAACAACAAGAACGCTCAATCTGAATAAAAGACAAGCGGCACAACAAAATATACCAGTATTGGAGTGTTTTATTGGGCATAAGCTTGATTTACTTTCCTAGTAAAGTTGTTCAATAAAACAGGCTTCAAGTAGAGATAACAATGAGAATGCTGAATCGAACAAAAAGACAAGATGCACAACAAAATATACCTACTATGACTGTAAACTGTTTTATTGGGCATTAGTCCACTCTAGCTTGATTTACTCAGCTAATATACATGTTCAATAAAACGGGCTTTAACTAGAGATAAAAATAAGAATGCCGAATCAAGAGAAAAGACGAGGTGCGCGACGACATAGACCAGCTTAACTCAAACCGTTACTCTGGACTGTTTTATTGGGCATAATGAGATAGGTGTTCAATAAAACATGACTATTACCGTATCGTCAACTCTCATTTCAAGGGAATCATCGATAAAATTTCAAAGCTAAGGTTCTAGTACGTACCCCTGAGAACAGTATATCCGGAAACAAAAATTTCATTTCCCAATAAAATGCTTCTACGTTGCCTATTGTTTTATAAATTCTAAAGGATGATTTTTTCAGAGTTTTATTCCTCTAATTGACAACACTCTTCCAGACAGGCGACATATTTCTGCTCACTTCGCTTTGCCATTTCACTATGGGCCTTACCAATAATCATTTTTAGTTTCGGCTTTAAATTTGTGTATTTCACAGTGGCAATGTTTTCCATACAAATTTCGCAATTGTGAGCTTCTTTAAATTTATAGTCGAGACTTAAATTGATTATTAGTACGGCGCTATGAGTATAGACCTATGACGAAGAATAAAGATTCCAAGCTGCTTGGGGAAATGGACAATTAAGGTTCCTTCAGCACTGATCAGCTTTAATTTAGCATTTGACTCAGTTCACTAAAAACTTCCCAAGGCAATTGTATCAGAGTCAGCATTTTATCATAACTTGGTCTATGCCCTTGCAAAATATACTGCCATCTCCACGTTGAAGAGTCAGTTCCAAACCGTCTTCGAACGACTATGCCCCTTGTCCTTTATTAAATTTATTAAAGCAGAAAAATGATACGTTCTTCGGATTTTGTACCAAGCTTGTTAAAATTCGCCCGATTCTATGTTTTTCTGCTGTTGGTTTGAGGCTTAGAACAAGGACTTAAATATATTGTTATAAGGTAATTAGAAATTACAGGGTCAAAGACTTAAACTATTGGCTCAGGACTTGAATATAAATCCCTACCTTTCTCACACAAATTACAGGCAGCATTTGATTTAGTATTTTTACACCGCGTCACTGACATCCCTCTCTCAGGGTAACGAAAGTAGTCAAAGAAAAAGAAACGAATAATGTTGTAAACAGGAGTTGGACAGTGTACCTACGTCTGTGTTCAACTCGAAACCACTCAGACTGTGACTCCGTCTATAAAGTAAGGGGTGTCCTTCACAGTCACTTCCACTTTCCCAATTCAGAATAGGTAATCTAAAAAGGGACTCAGGGGAACCTATTATTCAATCGCCTTAATCATAACCTAGACAAGCAATTGAAATGCTATTTCACCCATCACCCTTCAGGCTGCACTCCACCTAAGTGTTAAACGGACTTACAGCAAACACAACAAACAAGTGCCCCCACATATAAATGAATTTAATTCTGTAAAACTAGCACAATGACCCCAATGGCATATGCGATTATGAAGTACATAAATGTCAAAAGCATGTGAGCTCATTCGGGACAGGGGACCGCATTGGTCCGACAGGACATATATTTTTTTTTTTTTATAGAAAGAAAAGAATACACTTAGCCATTAGTATTAGCAGCCAGGACCAGAAACAGACGCAAACAGAGAATCTCCCCTAAAACCCCTAAATATGCACACTTTCCCCCCGAGTGGCCGAGTGGAAAAGTCGTAGTAAATCTTCCCATGGTTCTATGGTTTTGGAGATGGAGACGGTCCTCGAGAAGATAAGGCGAAAAACCGTCAGCATAAAAAAGGTTTTCCTATAACTTAGAGATTTATATAACGAATAGCACACACATGATCATGCCCTACACCCACGCATGAATTTGACGAAAGTATTTTGCATATTATTTGTATTTTGTTTCTGAAGATGACAAACATAAAAGAAAGAAGAAAAGAAAACGCGCACATAGAAATAGGACATGTGCTGTCAAAATTTCCACGAGGAGGTGTGCGAAGAAAAGTGTGGTGCAGCGCCACTTATGTATATACTTACAGCTATGTCACATGGTTAACACAACAGGAACGGGACTGAATTTATGAGGCTATTTATGTCGAGATAAGTTCTCGGTGCGAGTGTGTGCGCCGGTAAATTAAAGGGGACAACTTTTCCACGTGTTTGTGTAATCTAATGAAAATAAAAAAAAAAAAAAAAAATGAAAATAAAGTAAAAGGAGTCGTGTCGGTGTTGCCTTGCATAAAATTCCCATGCGGTGACATGGAACACTGCTGTTGTTTCGGTGCACATGCACATGCACATGCAAGTGAAAAGTTTTGCGCGTAGGGGTACCGGTACATAGGTAGCTCCATGAAAAATGAGAGGTAAAGTTATTGGCTCGGTGTAGGAGGGTTATCGTGCATGTGCATCCTATTTGAGGAGGTTTTATATTATGTTAATCTGAAAAGTTTTAAGACACCGGAGTTTGAAAATAAGGATGTGAATGGATTTAACCAAATATTTTGTAAGGGAGTAATTTTGGGATAGGCGACCCACCGATGTTGATCGAGTAGGTATACTGTTGCCCATTGGCGCAGTGGTGATTTTGAACCCCCCATTTATCCACTTTCAAGCAGCGGGTTCATATAGAAGGGCTAGTTTCTCGCATAACCCTTTGCTTATGTGAATAACGACTAACAACTGGAAGGGACGTGCGAACTATCAACCTTCATTCTTGGGTAGTCGAAAGGCTGAATTAAGGAGTGTTGTCGGATAGTTATTCGTTCGAATGTCAGACGGCCGCAAAAGGTTTTGAACTACGACTTGCGTATTTCTGGTCATTGAACCTACCTAGAACTTCGCGCTTTGTGTCACACTTACAAATCTGGCTGTAAGGCGAAAACCACTCCATCAGATTCATAGAGTAATTAGGTATAGCATGAACTTAAACCAATGTAGCAAAGCAGACGTGTCAAGCTAAATCTCTTAAACAAAACTATGCACACGACTGTATGCTTCTTTTAAGCCTAATATCTGCTATAAGGCGTCTTTGCTCTTATTATACTTTCACCACACTTTTAACCACTTCGACCACGTTACTATTAGTCAGCTCTTTGCAAGCTGCTTCATTGACTTTTTCAACAGAAGCTGACTTTTTTTTTCTAGGAATTTAGGTCTTCTATGAGATCACTTTCATCCGGTAGATTACGTTGATATTAGTCGACCAAATGCTGAGGTCTGAGGAACAGTAATGCAGCTGTGTCCGACAAATATAAGGGGAATCGTTTTTTCTCCATCGGCATACAAAGCGCCATCTTTCGGGGAAAACCAGTTGAATTTACGTTGCCAAAACTGTTATGGACCCTACGTAAAAGAGGCATATGGAATCGAGCAGTAACATCAGAGGGCTATCTGTTAACACATGGAGATGGATCGCTTAAGAAAATACTACTGAAAGTTGGGATTTCAACAGACTCTCCTTCATATCGTCAGGTACCTAAGGGCTTTTTTGATTGATTGATTTTTAATTTTTTTTTTTTTTTTTTTTAATGTTCAAAAATTGTATAAGCACATTTTACAAAAGGAATGATATACCAAGCGATATATCTTTCAGTTTTTGTTTTTTTTATTCTTTTTGGCAGTGATGCCCTGAGATCAATTAGGGCTTCAATAAATAGCTGAAGACTCTACAACGCCTTGGGAGATATTTGTGGGTATTTAACCATTTCAAGAGAATTTGGCAGCTATATAAGCTTCCAAGTCCTCTCAAGTTATTGTACAAGTTAGGTGTAAGGGTCTTATAAAGCTTCTAAGAAGCTATGATATCCACCAGGGTGTTACAAGATTCTTACCAGGCTATACCAGCTTCCCATTTTGGTTTACAATAGCGTTGCCGAGAAATTACAACGAAAATTCCCGACATTAATGAGTATGCGTACACCCCAACTTTATTAACGTAAACATATCAGCTGGCAGCTTCTTTAAGACATTTTAAGATTATTTGAAAAGAAATTCGTTAGAAAACTTGTGGTACACTTTAGTCTCTTTTACACGCAGGACGCAGCTGTCGTTTCAGAATGATTTAATGTAAAGATGTGAGAACAAAATGTAGTATCATACGGGCTTAACAAATTCTCCTTAAAATTTTCAATCAAGCACATGTAATATATATTTAATATAAATTTTTTATTTTGTCCCGGGAGAAATTTGAAAATCCCTTTTTTTTTTGTCGACATTTTTGCTATTTGTCCCGTGGAGCAAAATCTTTCAACCCTATTCACAAGAGTATTAGGGCTTTTATTTACTGGTACCAATTGCTAAAGATTTTCGATCGCAATACTCACTAAATGTAAAACCTCTTTGAGGTTTTTCCTAAAAAGCGAAAATCTCTTTCAAAAGTTCTCTACCACCTGCCATTTTGACACTTGTATGTAAAGCTGATAAGCAAAGCTTCCTGCAACTCATTGGAATATTTAACCTTACACAACCACGTCTTTGCAAATATAGTCTAAAATAATTTCGTACATGGTCCATTGCAAATTTTTTCAGACGTTTCTAGAAAAGCTTTTGCTGATTCTATGAACCGAAAATTAATCTCTATTTTATCTGTATAAGGATAACCATTGGTTATTCAATGGCAAGATAAGTTTTGAAAAGCTTCTCTAGTTCCATTCTCCGGCTAGATTTCTATGGTCATATTAACCTATGTGACCAAAAACTGGGAATGAATTACTTAACTACTCGGTGTCAACATGAAATTTCACATCAAATAAGCTATCGAGCCTTGTCGGGGAAGTCTTACGGGGCAGTAAGAGCTTGGACGGGGTATAACCATTCCCAATATAAATATGAAACAGGGCATTTCCGTAGGCTAAGATTTTTACAACCTTTCGTCTTTATAACTTCAAACAGCTGAGCTAAGAACTAACATAGACGAACGGTTGTGGGAAGCTAATTAAGGTCCTATTTGTACCTATCGCTCTCCCAGTACACTGTCATTAAAAGTGTACCTATCATTCAAGACAGAAATGGGGCCGTGAGCATGAGTTTTCCTAGAAAAACTAGTAGACTCTTGCAGCGTTTTACAAACTGAGATCCACGTAATCAAGAAAGCAGCTCAAGACCATCTAGCAATGGAACTACCAGTTATAAAATTCACAAACATCGAGGTGTGAAATCGGGTTTCAAAGGTCAAAGACCCTTACCGGAAATTAAATCATTGGAAACATGGCTGCTGTAAAAATGAATTTCACAGCTATGTGCAGCCTATGCAACATATTTCATGGCACTACCCATCAGCCCTTTTAGAAAGCTTCTTTTTCTGCATCTGAGCACGATTATTCGATAGCCTCTGTGGTCTATACGATTGGTCATGATGTTCGATCGACTAGCGATATTAAACTTTGTAGGCCTTACTTCGTTTGCGTGGGTCGTCAACAATGTCGTTGAAAGTTGTTTTTGATTTTATTTTTGGATTCTTGTAAGGTTTAAGTTGATGTCGATTTTTCCACATTGTCGGTAGCTATTGCTGTCGATTCGTTTCAAAGTTTTGTCTATAGACACCTAAAACCCATTTTACGCAATTAGGTTCACAAAATGAGTTGGCTTCCAACTTACCAAAAATATTTATTTATGAACGCACTCTGGCGGCAAAGACTTACACCCCGTCCTCCGATTTCTCACACTACTTTCTAAGTTGCGGTCCCTTTTGTCACATGAATTCGGAAGAAGTTTGATCATAAAGTCTTTAACGCCGACGTTCACTTTGTGGCACTCAATTGTTAGGCATCTCGAAAATGACTTCACAAATTTATTATTTTCAAAACAAACTACCACCATATTTGCCAGAATTTATTGGGGCGTTTATATACATAAGTGCCTCGGATCCAAAGTTTCTCCATTTTATCGACTTTGTCAAGTGTAACCTCACACACCCGCGTATCATGATGTCGCTTCTTGAAATAATCAGTGCGTTCAAATTCACACCCTCCTCCGGGGCCAACTGCCACATCACCCTTTGTTGTATTAATGTGTCAAGCACTCGTACCCCAATTAGGCTCAAAGTGATATTACTTTCAAACTAAACTCGAAACTGCTAGCTGGGGTATATGTCGTCTTAAACGCTCTTCGTTTTAAGCCAGAGAAATGTGTTTCGTGTTTGGTTTCGTCAAATCCCAGCATATATCTCGAGGTGTGTTTGGAAAATGATCCCCAATTTATTTCCACAGCCGCCTCGATTTATTGCAAAGACCTTTCTCTATAATACGTCCACCCCATCGTTCTCAATTAAGTCAAACAAAACGGGGTGAACACATGGACGGCTGAACACAAATAAAAAAGTCATCATATCTAATCCTATTTCCATCAATCCACCCACAGCCAGGGTTTAGGATTTACCCTGTCACTTAACCCATTCAACGAAATTTTAATTTCGACCTACATTCTAACAAAGGTAGACCCTAACTCCAGTTAAAGAGGCTACGAGCCGGAGATAGATTTGTCTGAAATTTGGGACACGGCGGACGCCTTGCAATTCATTAGCAATTCCGCCCTGGATGAATTGATTTATAATTTGTCCTCGTCGGTAGTGAAATGGAAAGGATAAGGACCTACATTCACCATACACTTGATGGTTGAGCAAAAATTAATAGCAGCGATATCCGCTCAGTCTATAGACCCGCAGGAATCATAAAAATATATATCCGAGATTATTTTACGATGAAGCGGAGATCCTTGTACGGTAAAATATACTTCCATGAATGTCTGTATCGGGCTATTTATTTGTATATGTCTCTGTCCTATATTCGCATGTAACCAGGATGTACCATCAAAGTTATGAGCTTTAAAAAAAAGACTTCGATAACATTGAGCCGTTTTTAATAATAAAATATTTCTGCCATCATCTGCCAAGGATAAAGTCTTTTTTCTTTTGCTCCTCAATTGAGTTTGCAATACGGATTATTGAAGGAGGATTTGGGATAATGTTTTGAAGTGAATTGCCACCCAACCAGTGGAGGAATTTGACATCTGTCAGCCCCTGGATGACAATAAATTCAATATTTCCATTTGCCAAAAGCCGATTTCTAAATATTTCGAAGTACGGTCAGCCCGCTTTCAATTTATCACAATTAAGCACGCCACCGGGTTCGAAGGACCAATCTACAACACGGAAAGTGCTGTGTGCTGTCCCCATAAACAGTGCGATAAGTGATTTTATTCCACCAGACGTGAGTGGCGTGTCTGCCGTTGATTGTCAAACAATATTCATCCATAAATATAAAATCGTTTGCGAATTCACATTTCTGCTTGTGTACAATTTTTTTTATTTTTTTGGGTGAAAATCCTTGAGGATTTGTCTCCGTCATTGAATAAATTAAATTGCGTCTTTAATGCGAATAAGAAATAAGAAAGCATAAAAACTAACTGCACTAAATGAAATTGCCTTTTACAGAAGTCTGGGTGTATCCGTTGGATGGTTCGCGGAAGGATGTCCCACCATAAAAATCATTTGCATTTAAAAGGGTATACGCATTCTTTAATGCTTAGGCCAATGGTCTGCCTGATGTTTCTGTTTGCGACTTGTTTCGAAAAGGGTTGCCTAAGCCCGGGGGTGTTTTGAGGAATGTCGTAGGCATAACGTGGACCTGCAGATGACATCGATTAAGTTGTTTGGATTGTTATACAAAGGGGCACGAGCAGACCAAGAGTGTGTATAGAAATATATGGATTTGCAAATTGAAGTAGCTGTGGACTTTTAAATTATACTTGGAGCTAAATGTCGTGAAGGAGGTTTTCAAACCATCAGACACTCATGAGACGGATCCTCCCCCGTATACGTTCTATTAAAATCTACCACACGATTTTCTATATTTAAGTATGTTCTCCAACTTTCGAGGAAGGAAATCATTAAGCAGTTCCCCCTCCGAGATAGCTACGTGCTGCCGTTAGACTGATAAATCATGTACAAACATGTTCCATTGATTTTCAATTGAATTGCATAAAATTTCCGCTTAGGGTACAGCAACAGCACGGGTAATCTCAGAAGCGTTTTGCTTCATTTCCGGCGTCTCTCCATCCCTGTTCGTTCATCCCACTCCCGACTGCCGAAGTCAAAAGTCATTTCCTCATTCCAAATGAACTGGGAATGCTTGATAATTAGGCGGAATTATTGCGACAGACATGGAATGCCATTTCTCTCCATTAAACATGTAATTAGCCATCTTCGTCGCACACAAACGCAGTGCGGCGGAGGCATAGCACACCGCACCAAGACGACATTCCGAGACATACGAAAACTTTTGACAGAAGAACTCTGTTGAACTTGTTGTCTCCATTTCCGTTTCCTGCTGCAGAGTGAACATAAAATATTTCATTTTATTATTCGAGAGTAATTAAATGCGAGTTCTTGGAAAAAGTTTCACGGGAAAGGATTACTTTTCGTTCCATCTCCAGGGGGTAGGTACATGAATCCTACACATATGAAGAACCTTGGATTGTTATCGGGCGAAGTGCGTCCTTGCCGGGTATTTGATTTGTTTTCTTTTCTTTTTTTCTGTTGCTCCCTTCAGATATTATAATCGTTGGGATTTTTAAGTCCTTCCGCTTAAAGGATAATAACTGAAAAGCCTTAGAGCAATCAAATCAAGTCAAGCGACTGTTAAATGAACAATAAGACTAAATAAAGGAGAACATGACTTATGAGGGGGAAGATGGAGTGGTGTTAAACAATTTGAAGACTTTTAGAAATTGCGGAATCTAGATTATGGCGATTTAGGGAATAGTTCGGAGCAAGTCCTCTAAGAAAGTAAACAAAATTCATCATATAAGAAAAAATCGAAAAGAAACGAAAATGGAAAAAACGGGTAGTAGGTAATAACTGTCTGAATTATTTGGAAGTCAAATACGTACCAAAGCCTAAATATTTCGAAACCCCCAAAACCTGCAGCTGCTTATAAATGCCATGCAAGTTTCATGCAACGCAGTCACGTACAATTTGTATTTAATATTAATAAACCAACACATCTTTTGATTACGCAATACGCACCAAATAAATTTTAGTTTATTCAGTCCTTTAAAGACTTCTCTTATCCTCCTTTCAAAAAGTTGGAAGCTTACGGATCTGATACGTAAAAGATGTCGCCATCCCATTTGGAAGGGCAAATTAAAAATTAATTCTTCTTTTAGGAGTAGTTTTTGACAGGAACATGTGTTAAGAAAATCTGTCATTATAATTAGGCTCTGCAAAATAAGGCCCCAATATAAAAATGAAATAAGTCCCCAAAAAATTATACAGGAAACAACAACAACGATTTTCAATACAATTTGCTGTGTTATTTCCCTTTTTGGGGCCTTATTTCCTAATGAAAATTGGGGTCTTATTTTATTATGAAATAAGACCCCAAAAGAAGAAAGGAAGTAAGTCCCCAAAACTATTTTTGTATTATTACTTGTTCCTCTTCTGACATGGAATACGTATATTACATTACGGGGTGGGTGCGAGGTTAAGTATATTCAAAGTTCCTTTAATCTAAATTAGTTTATTATTATTTATTTATTTAAATAAAACTAGCAGACCCGGCGAATTTCGTTCCGCCCAAATTCGCTAATGTACCTAATGAAAATAATAATTCCGAGCATGAACAATGCACATGCTACTCAATTTATTTCGTATCAGTCAGCTTTTCGCTTTCGCTTTTTCACTAAAGTCCTTTACGGTACACGATATATAAAGCGGAAGGTTACGCCACATATAATTGACTTAATGAGAAATATGGGAATTCAAAATTGAATCCACAAAATTCCAGCGGTTGATTTATTAATTGTCATAGCGAAACGGGAAATTGATACGCTTAAATACAAATGGCAAATCGTTCTGAATAAGCGGAATCCGTGGAATTAGAATGTTTGCCTTTGAATTTTCCACTCAAAATCTACTCTTGCATGACATTTGATTTGATATTCTTCACAATCAAATCAAACGCGATCCTTTACAAAATTTCGGTGGATTAAGGTTGCGCAACAAAATTATATCTGAGACGACTTTCAGTTTCAAATTATGTAGAGTTAAGACCGGAACATCAATTCAAAAATTCAACTAATCCCCATAAAATTTTGTTTTCACGACAAAAAATAGCATATGTCCTTTCCTGAGCCCATGCGAATTGAAAAAAATAATTATAAAAATCGAACGATCCGTTCCCGAGTTATCAGTCTCTTTTATATATGTGGCTGTACCCACCCGGCTTTGCCAGTATCTTTTGTATTAAGTCCTGCTTGCATTTAACAAAGTGCTTTATTTGGACAATGTCCATTAATAATTTTAATTAGACAACTTTAGAAATACCGCTTATGTTTTGCAAAGTACCACGTATAAGTTCCAAAACTATCCTAACCTTCCAGCGAGAACAAACAATATATCGAAAACGGCGCCACCTATCTGGTCCAAAAGAATCCCATCCTTCAAGCGGGAACGAATAATATAGGTACATTCAAAAAAATTCATTAAAATCGCTGGACTGGTTTCGGAGATTGCTAACAACTCCAGTTATCGGGTCCAAAAGTATCCTATCTTTCAAGTTGCAAACAACCATGCACACCCACAAAATTTCATTTAAATCAGTTAAGTTGTTTCTTTTAAGACTGCCTAAACCTGAAATACAATAATACGAACAAAACAAAAGAATCATAAAAATTTGCCCAGTGGTTATCGAGTTATATCTACATCGAGTTTCACCACGAAAGAACTATGTATTAAAGAAAGATTATTATTGAAGATAATTGAATTGAACTGAAAAACGAAATATCCGCCTACAGGCCACATGTTGAAAATGTTCCTACTTTTTTTTTCCTAAACCGTCCCTGATTCAAGATGAACAAAACAGAACAAAAATCATTCAAATCAGTCGAGCCGTTCCGGAGCCTTTACCCGACTAACGCACAGCAATTGATTTTTATACATTAAGAAGAAGAAGATAGAAAATAGAAGATTGAAGATAACTTTTGTTCTATCATCAATAGTTTCCGCAGCGCATGCGACGAAAGATGTTTTATGGCATTTTTTTACACCTTAGGTTACGTTACTAAAGTTTTAGTAAGGATCCCTAATCTTTTCTAGCAATAAATATAGCCTATGTTACTCAGGGTGAATGTAGCTCTCTAATGGGGAAGAATTTTTGAAATCGGCACAGTAGTTTTTGAGTTTATTCATTACAAACATACAAACAAAAATACAAATCTTTCCTCTTTATAATATTAGTGTAGAATAAGGTTTTTTTTCCACTGCGCCACCTCTCGTGAACGTCTGACAAATATATGTGTAACTGTCTTGAAAGAGCTTCTCAATTAGCTATTTGGAATCGGCATGAAATTGTAGATCCCTTCCATTCGTACCAAAAATGAAAAACTCCCACAAAACGAATGGCTGTGAAAAGTTACGCCTAGGCTCCCTAAGGACCTGTTGCGCTAACTATTTGTTTATTCTTAGGCACGTACTCCAGGATCACAAATCTACTCCAGTCAAAGACAAGAAGTTGCCCTAGCAGTTCAGAAACTTCTACTATACGCATATACTCAACAATTGTGTAAGGTATGTAACAGCCTATAAACAGAACTTCTGAAAAATGTTTTTTACTACTAGATTAAGCTTCACCTTATTAATTGATGCACTGGCATCTGAAATGTACAAAAGTACACTTCATTTAAGTATACTTTTATGTTTTCTGTATAAATAGATTGTTTATTTAGTACCGCTTACGAGTTTTTTTCGTTAGATATACCCAACACAATAAAAGGCAATCAAAAAAACAGTTGATATGAGTCAGAAAGTTTCGTGCGACCCAGTCGTGCACTTTATTTCCATTCCGTTTCAATTAACCCTTTTACAGTAACTGCATTTTATTATTTAAAAGGAGCACAGTGGAAAAGGTCACAACACTTTGTATGCATCTCACATATAAAAATATATATCAAATAAAAAATTTAAAAACCAAAAGAACCAACTGACTGTAAAAAAAAATCTGACTGCCATTGGTGTAACAATTGTTTTGTTAATTTATATTTTTATATTATTTATTTGTTTAGCCTATGGGACTCCGGAAAGAATACCTATTCACTGACAACTCACTCTTCAAAATCGGTCAAGCCGTTTGGGCTACAGGGCGTCACGTAGGAACGTACATAGGATACGCGCGAAAAAGTTAACCCTCCCTCTGTGTCCAGTCGGGTAAAAATAGCGCCTTTCCAGCTTTCTTTTGTACTTTTTTCACTTCTCTTTGCATGATTTCCACCGTCGGATCTACAAAGCTACTTTTCTAAAGAGAGCCATGTACCTACCTGTTCTGAAAACCCGTGATTTTATTTTACAAAACCCTCACTGCCAATTATTGTCAACTCAAAATACTTTATTCATGGCTCCGCAATTGGATGCATGTATTAATTACCATGGATATTGCAATCTCTTTTCTTCGTAAATTCTGTTTCACAACAAATAACCCAAACAACTTATCAAATTCCATGGAATCCCAAATTTGGCATAAATCAGCATGACAAGATTTTGAATAACGCATCAACTGTGTTGATTCAACACCAGTTCACCAGAGCAGAGATTACTTATTTCTCTTGCTCGTCGAATTTGAATAAATTACAGCAACTCGATTGGTTAGCATTATACGCTTAACATTTTCCTGTAGCGCAAATTTTACTAACATCACGAGCTTTGCTCTCTTCCACTCAAGGGAAGACAAAAGCTCCCAACTTACTATCACTTTCCATCTCAAAATGAGTGAAAACCCCGTCACTGTGGCATCCGCTGGCAAAAATTGTATCTTATCATCCATTAGAAATGTATTTCAAGGATGAATTAAGAAGAAAGCTTTACACACTCGCTCCTCATCCTCGCATCCTCGCATCCACCCAATTCCCAACAGAGACACACGCCACTGTGAAAGTCCGTTCCACGCAGTAACCACCCCAACCACCCCAAACCCCATAGACCATCGCCATCCATCTATCGCGTGGAAGCATTTTACAGCAAACTAGAACTTTTCGCTGTGTTCCCTCCTCTGTGGGGACCAGTCTTGTGACGGTCGCCTATTCGAGAAGTTCGGGTTTGGTTTACGGATACGGCGCTGCTTTGCTAAAATCTCAAAGGATACACAGAGAGAGTGAGAGAAGAGTCAGATTTGTTTTTTATGTAACACAATTCTGACATTGGCCGTGTGACACAGAGACGGTTAACTTTTTGAAAAATTTAGCGCCCTCCAGCTCCAACCGATAGATACTTTTGGTGTTCCCTTGTTTTGTTTTTTTGTTTTACTTTTTTCTTGGTTGCCATCAAATAGTGTTGTACACCTCGTAACGGTTCGTCGAGTCCAATGTGAATGAATTTCGTTTTGCAAAGATTTATGTAATCGACAACGGGAAGCGACTTCCTTTCAGTGCAGTTCGTGCAGCGCGTGTGTGTGTGTGGAAAAGGAAAAATTATCTTTTCGAAGAAAGTGTGAAGAGAATCGAATAAAAGTGTCAAGTGAATCTAATTATCTCGTATGCGATAACGAAAGTGTGCTGCTTCACAAATCACAATGTCTCTGTATGAATTAATTTTTGAACTCAAGGATTAACTACTGAGGATAACAAACGGATTACTATTCAGAGCCCATCCTTCGGGCATATACGAAACATTTGGGTACACCGCTAGTCATCTTCGTGTCATCTTTAATCTCAGCCACCGTTAACGGGGGTAAGTTTTCGTATTTTTGCGTCCTTGTCATTTAATTTCGCCAGCTTAAATATGATTATCCTTTTTCGGGAGGAGCCCACTCTGTTTCGTGGAGTGGTAAACGATTTTTGTTTTGGGTTCGGGTCGAGACCACGGTCGATTTGTCAGGGCAGCCGCCTCTTTTCCCTTTCAAATGGGCGATTATGTAACCCGCAGTGGGTGTGTGTGATCATATTCGCAATGTTCATCTGTAAATAAATAAAATGTGACTGTGGGGTTAGAGTTCCATCTTCCATCTTCTTCCAAAAAGGTTGCACGTTAATAATTAGATAATTACCGATGGAATTTTTATGCTACTGTGCGAGTCAAAAACCGAAGAGAGATAGATCTTTTTAGGCTTCGACGATAAAGGGTGCGGGAAGTTTTAATGGAACGAAAAACTTTTGCTTCTTGTTATTGCTTTTCTTTTTCCTTGCTTGTGTGTTTGCGTTGCAGATAGATGTATATTGGAGTTCATTTATCAGTGCTTAATGATTAATGATTATTCAATGGAATAGTGGCGGCCGGCAATAACAATCAGCTTCTCTTGCGTATCTGCTTTCTGGGTTATAGCTATAGCACGGTCCAATTATAGATGTCGAAAATAATCGGATGTAATTGGATAATAGGGTGGTGGTTACTGGTATCTTTTTGGGAAATTAATTGGGATTTATTAAACTATTGAAGGAAAGGCTGCCTCGAATGTTGGGAGGTTTCCGAAGTGGGATAGTTGTAGGACTTATTGATAAGTGTGCAGCTTTATGGGGATATTTGTATTGCTTTGGGAAAATTTGGAGAATGTTTCCATTTTCTACCATTTTTATGATTTTTATCTGAGCAGTTTTAAATGGGTAAGGGAATTGTTTTTCTTTGTGACTAAGTATACAAATTACAATTTTACTCGGAATGGAGTTGTTGTTCAAATTCATGAACTTGACAAATTTTTAGAATTTTTTTAGAAATATATTCAACGTATTATGTCAGTAATACCTACCTACCTTTGAGAATAAATTCAACTACCTAGATCAATTCGTTTAAACGCCTGGATACTTCGCCTTTAAGATGAAAAAGCTGAACGCATCTGGTTTAGGGGTACCTAATAGATATGATGCAAAGTTTATCTGCTAGGGAATTGTTTCAACCTCTAAGAGATACTAAGATCATAAAATTCTTAGTAAATAGTAAGGGGTTCAGAGGCACGAGTTTCGGGTTTTCGGTAGCACGATTTTCATCAAATCAATTCTACGAACTTGTTTTCATGGCAAAAATCGGTCTGCATTACCGAAGATCCTAATTTACAAATGTCCGTTTACATTTTCAATCAAACTTTAGTTCGACTGTATAGACCACTTATGTAATAACTCTTACATTTAACAGGGTTAACAGATCAAAGTTTCTTGAAAGTCGTCGATTTCAGGGCGAAAGTCAGTCTTTGTTTAAAATAATACTGTATCCGATTTTGGACATTATGCACGTGCCAAGTTTAAAACCTCAACAAACACCAATTTCGAAGTGCTGCATTTTTGAACATCGCACATTTTTTTCGGTTTCAAATTTTGTGTTATATTTTTCTTGTAAAATCCAGAGCAATCCACAAAAATAAAAATTAGCAGAAGTACTAAATGATTTGTTATAAGTAATTTACCCACCAATTTATTTAATACAAATGGCGTCAAAAAACTAGCAGTGGATATTTTTTGAGCTTAATTTATATTAAACCTGTCTTAATCATATCTAACGTCCAGGCTAGATTTTGGCGAAATTTCCCATATAAAATTGCCCATTGTGGCCCACTGACTTTATTAATACTTACATGTCACATACGTAGGTGCATACTTTATTGATAAAAGGAAAGCGAAGATCAAAAAGAAGGTTAAGGTCTGTCGCAAATTTTTTTTTCAATTTTTTTTTCAGCATGATTCCTTTTTTTTTATAGAAAGGTGTTTGACGGAAAAAGGCTCAGTTCTTTCTTATGTATACCTACCTAATTCGCACGAGTGATGCTCGGGCTTGTCAATTATACAAGGAAATCGCCGGTGGACAGAAAAACATCCTGCAAATGTGCAATGCTTCAAATTGCTGCTGGGCTAGGACGAAAAGCGTGCTTTAAAGGTAACGAACTTATCTCGAACCTTACAAAATGACTCAGCGAAGGTACATGGATTTAATTATATGGAAAAGTTGGTCGCCAATTTTCAATCGCGGCACGGAGTTGATGCTTTTTTTTTTGGGGCGTTTTAAGGCGTTCAACTGTGCCCTCTGAAATGTTGTTGCTTCAAAAAAAAAAATATATTTGACAAGATCTTAATTCTTAAATGCTGCAAAAACCTTAATAAAGTTTTAATGTTTCTCTAAGTCAACTGTTTAATTTAAAGGCAGTCGAAGGAGTTAAAAATAAGCATGATTGACATTTTTTTAAAATGCAACGTTCATTGCTGTAGTGTTTTAAACAAATAGTCGTAATGAGAAAAGTTAATAAAAATGTCAGTTTATTTTGTCACTCAGTAGTTCGTCTCAAAAACTAAAATTAAGCTGAAACTAAGCGAAATTAGATGTCAGTTGTGTCGCCCTATGCTCCAGGAGAAGCTAAAGTTTTGCTGCCAACAGCAGCAATCGGAATAAAAAATTAGCAGAAGAAAATATCAGCTTTTGTCTAAAACAAGAGTGTGTACCACTCAGATAGACCTTTAAATATTCGACTTGAATTGGACTTAAATACGGTCAGCTCAATTTATCAATATTTTAATGTCTTACTTAATTCACTCATAGATTTGAATACTTTTTTTGATCTTTAGAAACAATATTCTGTGTCAAATCAGTTTTTATAACTTTCCAAGACTGCCTTTTGAATAGGTCTACAAGCACTCGACTGATTTAAAACCTTTCTGTACCTATAGGTTAGGTTAGGTTAATGGTTGCCACAGTACCTAAACTTTTTAGTCCTCCGCTGATTTGTTTGTCAATTTGCAAAATTTTCACTTTTAAGTTCTTAAATCAGGGAAATACCCTTTGACTACAATCACATATTTTTATCCTGGGGGCAAATTTCCTATATAATCTGGACGATATCGTTTTTGAAACTTTGATGACCAATATAAGTTATATTCTGCGCTATTTTTTAGCACTGTCGTTAGCTGTCATTACATTTGTGGAAAACGAGCTGCATTAAGCACTCAAATTCGTAATTGTTGCAGTCGCTTGTTTTGGAGGTCTATCGTTTCGACGATAATCGTATTGAAAGTTACGGAATGAGTGCCCTGCAATATTCTGCCCACATTTATTTCAAGGCATTCTTAAATTCTGCCAAGGTTGATGAACTCGCCAAACACGAAATTTAAATACCTCTGCTTCCAATTAAGGATTCCTTAGGTATTCCAATCGCTACTTGCAAACTCAAAATAAAGCTGGACGCTTTTGAAAGAACAAATCTTAGGTGGACAACCGGCTCGACTTGTCTAGCGACAAAACAGATCTGACCAAAGCTGCATCTAAAACGTTCTAGGCATCTGATCTCCCTCGATAGGAAGCACATCAGTGCTACAATAGGTGTCATTACGGGACACTGTCTCATAGGCAGGCATGCACAAGGGCTTGGCGTATTCTCTTACGATTTTTGCAGAAGCTGCTTTGACGAGGAGGAGGAGGAAACTATTCTCCATCTTCTCTGTACTTGTCCGGCCGGCTCTCTCACAAAGACGAAAACTACACTTGGGAGCTTTCTACTTTAGTGATCTGAAGGATCTAAAAAACATAGACATTCGAAATCTACCAATTGGTTCAACGAGTATTAGGAGGAATGAATACAGATTCACGTGGTATCACAAGGGACCTTATAATGGTCTAAGTGTGCCGCCTAACCTAACCAGTTAGCCGACAGCAATTTTAACCTAACCTAACCTATAGATTCTGCCAAATTCAATGGCCTACATCTACAGTCTACACCAATAAAATTTAAAAAAATATGGACCATCCATATATGTCTACCAATGAAACTTTAATAATTCCAATTAAACATTTACTCCTGCTCGTGACCCAATAAACTCCTTTGATGGAGTTTTCCAAAAACTTTCACCTAAATATGCGGTCTAACGACTTTGAATGCCCACCGCTTGAAACTTTATGCAACTTTTTGTTAAAGGTGCACTGCTCTCAGTGTACATTCGAGTGGATCCACCTTCCACTCCGTCAATATCCTTTCACAATGTCCGACGGACGTACCCTTTGAGTTCTTGTCAATCTTTTTGCAGCTCAAAGATGCAATCACAGTTAGTTTTGAAAAGATTTTTAAACAAAAAGTACCTTCTTACTGTACTTACACCACAAAGGGAGGCGAACTATGTCAGAGCGTCTCCACCTAAAAGGAGGTAGTCAAATGCCGTCGAATTGGACTCCAAAATTAAGTCTTCCCTCTAATTAAGTCTTCCATAAACGCTCGACAATTCCACCTCACTTTGACTAGCCACCTATACCAATTACTGGGCCTGATGTCAACTTAAACTTAAACTTAAACAAACTATATGACACCCCAATTATTTGCATACAAAGAAAAGGCCAACCATATACCGTAGGCATATTACATCGTACAACTTAAGCTGAAAACAACTTTTACCTCGTTTATCGTCCGTCTATGCCACACTACAGGTCTAGCCTCCGCATCCACCCCGACACTGGTGGATGTACCTTTCAAATAAATGATAAATAAACAAAGGACCTCTGTTTCCCTTGTGCATGGAATTCCGCCCTTCCAGCAGTGGACAAGCAGAAGCACCCCTACCGAGAGAAGACAAACTTATTTTTCCAGCCCCATACGAGGAGGAAAAATGTGCACAAGGAGCTGCCGTTTGCAGTCGTTTTTTTTTTTACTGGCTTCTAAGTGCATCCATCCATCCATCGCTCGGTCCATTTGTGTGTGGGGTGGATGGCCAAGCCAGCTTACAGAAAAGGAGCAAAGTAAACAAGAATTTCCTTGTGCGATTCTTTGTGTACATTGTTGTTCTAATGAAGTTAATCTTATGCACTCCTAATGAGGATATCATGCGACCTAAATTCCCTTCCATCCATCAAGTTGCAGTATATGTGTGTACAGTTTACATAGACAAAAGCCATCTGTAAGTCACACTCGGCCGCCTTTTGTCTGCGCTTATACCTCGAGCAGTGTCATTTGACTGTCACACTCGCACGCTCTTCTCGTTCCTAAAGGTGTTAGGCGGGGGGTGTCCTTTTGGCTATAGAGTGCCTGATTCCATCAGGGCGCAGTGTAATTAATTAACTCAGTTGTTGACTTGAGTGTTGTAATTTTAAAATTAATTACATGTAACTGTATCCCCAAGTGGAACCGGCGAGAAAGGGTCGCTCGTAATTTCTGTCTCCGGTTGTGTTAACATCAAATATGTACTATTTGTGAAGTGGTTATGGTTTGGCCTCTATTACTCCCTCTCGGTGTGGTCGGTTGACAAAGCAGAAAGGAAGGAAGTCCTCCTGGGTGTTGAAATGTGACTTTTGTATCGCATATCTTGATGTTTATGGTGTCCTACAGTTTACGTCCAAAGGGGCTGAACATTTTCGATTTCCGAATTTAAAATTTTTCAATTAGATGGGACTAGCTTTTTAATAAGGGTGCTGAACTCAGATATTTAATCCAGAAGGACTTCATTTTGCAGGGATATTTGTATTCAAATTAGGAAAGAAAGTGGTCGCGGAATGTAGATTCGACTATAGTTTGCCTCTTATCCACTTCAAACTCGGCAGACGATTACCTCCAGCTCCAGTTCATGGAAAAATATGTTTTTCAATGAGAGACATCTGTGAGTTGACTGTAAGGTTTGTCTAAATCAGAATGAGTCGGAGTTAAAAACTATATTGCGGCCAAAGATAAGCCCTTTGATTTTCTAAAAACTCCATAAGGTGTCCTTGAGCTGTTTTAACAAGGAACCCCAACAAATTCACATGCAAACAGACAAGGTGAATTTTGTAAGGCGACAGTCTGATTTATGTCCAATGTCTGATTTATTTATGAGGGGCACCAAAGCTTTCATCTCCCCTCTGATATGATATACATCTTCAGGGTGGGCAAATGAGCGGAATTTAACCCATAGCGGGTAAAAAAATGAGAGAGAAATCATATTAAGTTGCGTAACCAAACCAATAAATACCTACATCTTTTCAGAGGTCAATCATACAGAACTGTTCGCATCGCACCATTGCAAAAATCTTACATCTTATAGCCTCCTTCAAAGAGATCTAGATAACTTTTCCACCTAAAATAAAAAATAAATAGTTGGCGCAACAGGTCTGGAGAGACCCTAGGCCTAGCTTCGCACAACCATTCGTTTTGTGTGAGTTTTTCATTTTTGGAACGAATGGAAGGGATCTACAGTTTTATGCCGACTCCAAACGGCTAATTGAGAAGCTTTTTACAAGACATTTATACTCTCGGATGTTTGTCAGACGTTCGCGAGAGGTAGCGCAGCGGAAAAAAACCCTAAGTTGGAATTGGGTTTTTGCGGGATTCGAACCTGGGACTCCCGCATAGCAGTCCAACACACTAACCACTAAGCTACTGCGACTACTTCTCCACCTGGTGCCTCAAAAACTACCCAGAACTCAATATCACCAAATGCCAATTTATTACCTTCTCACGCAAGTGAAACTAGTCCCCTCCTTGAACTTACCTTTTCCACGGCCAAGCTATATCCATCACCCAATCTATTCGTGCCCTTGGTGTATTATGCGACAGGAAACTTAATTTCCGCTGGCATATTGATGAGATAATTTTTAAAGCCAACTCATCGCTTATCCTCGGTAAAAGATGGTCCAAGGAATTCTCCGACCCGTACGTGACCAGATCTCTGTACGTCAAATTTTTTCGCCACCTGCTCGAGTACGCTATCCAAGCATGGTCTCCCTTTCAACGTGTTCATATAGACAGAATTGAGAGCATCCAACATCGTGTTCTTCGATTTGCTCTTTGGGGGCTTTCTTGGAATGATCCCTTAATTTTAACTCCCTATCAAGACCGCATAAAACTGATTAACCTCAATACCCTTGAGGAACGCAGAGAGGTAGCAGACATTCACTTCATAAACCGTCTACTCTCAGGCTCCATCGACGGTATGTCTCTTTATAACTCTTTCCCCTTTAACACTAACCCTCGGAATCTACGTTGCCCCCGTCTCTTCTATTTACCAATTCACCGCACCTCATATGGGTCAAACGAAACAATCTCCCGTATGCTTCGGAAGGTTAATTCAAACCATACTGTTTTTGACTTCAACCGCAGTAGGCCCTCCCTTAAAATTGACCTCCATCACCATCCTTAGCTTTTAGTAGTAAGTTTAAGTTTTAGTTTAAGTCATTGTAATGGGGGTTTTTGCCCCCCACCAAAACTAAAATTAAAAATTACAGATTACAGTGTGGCACGCAGAGCTAATGGTACTCTTAGCGGGCCCATAAAATTGTACTAAATTTTCAAACCGTGGTCTTGCAGTTATTGGCTTCGACACGTGCTAAGGAAAATTAGAAACAAAACATTTTATAGAGATTAGTGGCGTGGCTAATTTGCGTTTATTTCTTATGATTGTTAAGTCGTGAATGACATTCTTGTGCGACGCTTCTTCCAAGGGTAACCGAATTTTCTGACCAGTACAAAAATGTGTACACGTCACTGAGTTACCACTAGTTTTCTGCAATTTCCACTGTTTTACCCTGCCTTGACCCGCTTTTTAACTTACATAGCCTAAAGTCATCATTTTTTAAAAGCACCACAAGTCTGTACCTATTGTCTTCGGTCAGTGAACAGATCTCCCACCAAGGATACGGCTTTGAAAACCCTTTTAATTATTAAAGCCTTTCATGTTGCGAGGTGCTACAATATACGCCTGGTTGCATTCAAAATTATTTCACAGGAAACTGAGTAACGCCAAAGGAATTAGAAAAAACTGTGCGGGACAGACCATACAGAGTGTGCTTGCGATATACAACCCCACGTCCGCCGTCCTGTTCTTTTTTAAAGCCAAACGCAGAAGCGGATTCAAAAATCAACCAACCTAAGCTCATTATAATGCACCATTGAATCGAAAACCAAAATCATCTGAAATTCTCAGAACAAAAGGATTATACACTCAAACAAAAAGGACGCATACCATATTTGCAAATATTTATTACATCCGGCATCGGATACTATAATTCAACCGATTATAATAATGATATAATATATCGAATATACCGAAAGCATTTGTCGCTGTGTCAGGCGCAAAGCCACATCGTAATAATCTTTGTTTGGGATACGTATTGTGGTTTTGTGTGTCAACATTCATTAAGCGCAATGGGTCCTTTGATGAATGAATTTCCAGTGCACAACCAAAATCAGCTAATTAAAATCGTTTTAATTACCCTTATGGTTAGAATAAGGTCAACAAAATATTATAATGTAATGTTTTTGGTTTGATAATACTTGAGGTTGAAAACCACAAACATTGAAAAAAAAAAAACTCAAATATTCCACAATTTTGGGAGGAATTCTTTCTTGAAATGTTGGTGTGCGATTTAATAACTGAATTTTTCAAACAATTTTTGCTGTTTTCGAAAAATAGCCCTACGAAAACTAAAGTGTTTCTTCACTTCCGATTCCGACTGTATGGTGTTTGTCCGGAATAGGTTTAAAAACTACCCAACCAAAATGGACTCCTATTTTCATACTGCCATGCAAAATGTCGTGGTTATGTTATAGGCTATTCTTTTTCTCTATCCGCGTTCTAAAAGACGAGATTTAAGCTGTTCTAAGCAGAGAGTATTCTAGCTCCTAGATTTGAAGTGTCTCGACCGATTTGAATAGAATTTCTTTCATATAGTAAACCAACTGAATAAAAGACACTGATCGCTTTGAGAACTTTGTTCTAACTTAAATCTAATGCGAAGTTCAGTTTCTCTTATCTCGATCTTCCCACAAAGATCAAGACGAGAAAAAGAATTCGCGTGGGCCACTCCTGGAAAAGGCGGAACTTTATTTCAAGTACACAAACTCGGGTGCCGCTTACAATAGGATGTGACAATATAGAAAGTTCAATAATGCTGCGTTTTTTCTGTGGTTTTCTGAGTGTTTTTGCAGTAATTAATCAATGATTTTAAGATAAGGGGGCGTGGCACCTTCCATACAACAAACGCACTTAAGGTGTTAATCTTGGTACAAAAAAAAAGAAAAAAAAAACACTTGGAACCGATAGATCTTTTCACTTTTTAGAGCCATAGTTACAAACTTTGTTAAATAAATGTGTATGGCTATAAAAATGTGGGCGTGGCACTTATAAAACAAATAAAAGACATTTAAAAGGCTATTTCTCGACGATAATTGCAGCTAAAATTGTAAAACTTGAAACACCGAAATGATTGTCTACACAAAGCACTCCTCAGATTGTGGGCGAGATTGAAAAAAAAATGGGCGTGGCCCCTGTTATCTTAGAAATGCCATTCAAAACGATAAATCTTCATCACACATTATTCACCTTAATAGACCGTGCCTGTAATCAACAATGTTAAAGAAGCAATGGGTACGTTCAAGAATCTACTTAAGTAAATCTGACAGCTAAGTAGATAGATGCGTTTCAGTTTTTATTTTTAATGTCCTGAATTGGTCAAGTGAGAAATATTTTCCGTTGACTTTTCTGGAGGTGGTAACTGACAAATTTATTCAAGAGCAGAGACAATACTGAGTCCCCCAACTTCGGCCGATTTCCCGTTACCTTGCCTACAAGCTATACTTGTACGGAGTGTACACAATTTAGTGCGCTAGTATTGATACATAGAAATTCGTACTAACAAATGTCACGAAACTTCAACACACCCTCAAAAAATATCAACAACTTCCGGGGACGTCATAGAATTTTGCTTGTTAGATTTGAAATTATTCGTTACACGTGACTAGTATTTTATTTTAGGAATAAGTTCACTTTTTCTGAAAATATTTATGAAAAATGATTACTGCAGAATGGTTGTAGGAAAATAAAAACATTTTCAGCAATTTTTCTTCGGTTATTTAAGAAAAATTTACTCGTGAAATCGAAGTTAATGATATCCAAAAGCGGAAAATACCCAAAAATTTGTGTCCTTATATGTTTCTAGTATATAAAACAACTCACTTAGATAGTATTATTAACCAAACAAATTATCTTAATCGACTTTTGAAAATTTATAATAACCAACCAATAGCATTCAGTTAACTTAAAATGTGGTATTCTCGAACTCTACCACATTCCCCCATGGTTGGTAGCGGTTGGCAGCATTGATTTTATATTTTTTGTATGTTTTTACATGTCAGTCGGATTCTAAATTGACATAGGAAACAAAATGGCGAATTTGACAAAAAAAAACTGCGGTGGCCAGCGGCAAAAGGATTGTGAGTTGAGGGTCTCAGTATTGTCTCTGGTCAAGAATTTCATCACTAAGTTGGCATTTGTTATACTTGGCTGACGTAAAAAAATGATTTGACGTCCAATTTGGTTTCTGCGTTCAGGGTACATCTATTTCAGGTCCAGACCAATCTAATCTACTTTATTGTTTGAACCTGCTCAATCTCACTTATGACTACAGACTCCTTTTAAAATATTCTGTATCTATTCTGTCTATTTTTGTATTAAGTAATCTAGCAAAAATAGTAGATGTACTCATTTGATTGAAAATAAATAAAGAAATAAATGAAAACTGTCTATAAAACGACTTTGAACAAGTATTTTTATTCCGCCAATAAAATCCACTTGACAAACACTCATTAAACTTGCAAACCGTATAGATATTTCGCAAACGCTTTCAATTGTCTGACAGCTAATCATAAGATTGGCTTGCAACAATATGCAGCTGTATGTATTGTAGAGGGTATTTTATTCCTGGCCCGATCTGCGTATTTACCATTCGATTCATGCCCTGTTTATATAGCTAGAAAATTCCACCATAGAAACCTGCGATGCAATTAATTAAAATAAATTGAATTGCACCTAACTTATGCCACTCGTTTCCAATTCCAGCGGCTTTATTTTCACTAAAAGTCAATTACATTTGATTCCTCAATAATGTGACACTTGACATATGCCAAGTGGAACTACAGCTTCTTTTAGGATGTTTGCTTATTTTTATAAAATGTAGAATTTTCTAAATGTGTAAATATATCTCCCAGAGCACGAACAGTTGTTGGCTTGTTGCAACTAAAACTGCAATTGCTTCACATTTACAGAAATGATAATTCTCAAAGTTCGTTTTCAACTTGCACCAATACCATCTATACCGTCACGTTCCAAAGCAGATAGTTGTTCGCTAACAACTTAACTTTCTTTTGAATTCAACTGTGTTGGGTAGCCTCGCCTCTGTCGATAAGGAGTATCCGTATCCCGATACGTAACTTCCTGGAGCAAAGTTTCAGTTTTTAGAAAAGAAGAAGAAAAAAAAAACTTCTTAAAATTTTCACTCTAGAGATGATATCATCTCTATCTCGTCGTAAAAATATAGTAGGTACTCATAATTCTTGTTATGTTGTTTTTTGTCTAAAGCCCTATAGTGCACAGTGCTTTCCCTCTTTATACCCTCGGGCACATAAAAGAAAACGTTCCCACAAAATAGTTAAACTCTTTCATACGAATGGATTCTGTAAGCATTTTTCCTTCGACCATTTTTCGGATGCGACTATACAAAATATGATACATTTGTGCATTTCCTCCGTCAGCATCAGCAATATCCTTGAGTGCACATTGTGAAGCATCTTGGGGGTCAAAATAAATATATTAATCCCTCCGCCCCCCCACCCATCGGAATAAGTTTATCTGTTGATTTCCTTATTCATTTCTTTTTGAGATGAATATCTCAGTTTTGTTAGATTGCCACTGTTGGTGGCAGATGCTGCTAATTGAAATTTAATGTAATTCTACATCAATTATTCATAATTCGTTTGAGGGAGGTTTTTTTGCCCAAATGTTTCCAAATAGAGTGGACATTTTTTCTATTTTTGATTTCGAACCGATTTTAAAAGGATTTTCATGACTTTTTTCGCAGTACAGCGACTGAACTTCGACTTTTAGGACACGGAAAACCTCAAAGACCTTCGACGAAAAAAAAAGATTAATGCGCAAACTTGTCCTTTATTGAGTCTGAATTAATACTGAAGCGAAATACATTTCTGGTCCCTACTTATAACCCAATTATGCTTATTCATCTAAATTGGATTTATCATCCTTATGTGATAAATCCGTGCGTTGCTTACGAATGTAGAGTCAATCTGTGTCTGAATTATCTTTACTATGCTAATTCATTCTGTTCTTTGTTTATATTTGTTGTTTGTGCATTTAAATGGGTTAATTATCCTAAGATGATATTTTCATGTGGGGGCTATTATTATTATGAAATCGTATCTGTACTTAACTACGGCATTTGAAAAAAAAACCTTTGAAATGGATTGGATATAGGCGGAGGATATATTAACAAACGGTTGAATATTTTATTGAAGTAACAAAAACAGTCTGTTCCTTCGCTTTTGTAGTAGGAATGAAAAAGACTGTCAAAATGGCAGTAGCGATGAATTCTCTCACAGGAAGAGACACTTACGAAAAGGTTAGGGAACGCTTTTGACAGGTCCCTAATTCAAAAATTAAGAAAATCAGTGAAAAGTCGTTAAAATATCTGATAAACTCGAAGAATTTGCTAATTTACTAACTAAATTAGTTGATTCATCTACCTAGCGATGAAAGTGATCTCGAATTAATCGAACTTCTTTTTGATTAATCCAATGATTGAAAAAAAAAAGAACTACCACCACTCGATAAGGGGAAGAAGCGACACTGCTTTAAAAAGCGACTGTTCCGCTTATAAGCGCGGTATACACATGTATTGCCGCTGGTGCCGCTTCATGAGGCTTGGCTTGAATTTGTCTAGTGCGGTCGCAAGGGTATTTGCTATAACTTGGAACAAATGTAGTATTTTCAAATGAATTTTAGTATCATGTGTTTTTTTTTTCTGCTCTCCTGAGCGAACGTATTCTAGCAGTGAAATAAATGACAAAAGACAAGACAACATCTTGTGGGCAATGAAAAGAACACTAATACACATAGAGCGCAGCTAAGCGGATCGTTTTCTTATTAATGTTGCCTTGTCATACACTTTTTACATTTTGGTAAAACTGCTCAACATTGTTCCTAGAGTAACACATCTCTTTTTACTTGATAGTATTTATATGCAACTATCTCGGGTAAAGTGGATTTTTGAAATGAATTTCAGTCATTATTAAGGGGCTTACATGAGGCCTAAACTTTCCTGGCTACCAAAATTGAAGCCTCACACTCGGATGATCGTAAGAAGCTGAACCTAATGACAATAAGGCTTTGCGGAACTCAGTCAAAATAAAGAGTCGGTCGTCTAGTGGTTTCGTTTTAAATCATATAGGCCATATTGACACTGACAGCTGTTTCCCACTCGAAATCTTGACAGAAAGTCAGTATCATACCCCCGCGGAACGAAATAATTCCCTTTACGCTTGAACAACGTTGGGAAATATTTGAAAACTTATTGCCAAAGTGAGTGCCATGTAGCCTCCCAAACAGTACGTTTTTTTGAAAAGAAGTTGTGGTCGAAATGAAGCACCCACCGTGCCTGCTGTACGCAAGTCTATACAAGAGACTGGTATGCTAGCGGACAACACTCATGGTCCCCGTCGTTGTTCTCGACTCGAAAATGAGGGAAGGAACAACTTTCCGGTCATCAGTGACCGTTACAGAGCCACGTTAACCGTCTTTTTTATTCTGAAATTGAACACATGTATTTGGAAGACCTCTAGTTCGTGCAGGATGGCGCGCCATGCCACATAGACATAGCCCATGCCACAATCGGTCTTTTGCGCACCAAATTCCCAAATCATGCTATCAGCCGTCTTGGCGATGCCAATTGGCCGCCTCGAAGCTGGGATTTGACCCCATAGGACTTTTTTTTATGGGCAACTGTGAAGGACTGATATTATGCCAACAATCAGGAAACGATTGAATCACTTAAGGCCAATATCATCCAAGCAATCCGTGACCTACAGCCCGAAACCGTCAACAAGGTCTTGGAAAATTGGAGTAACGCGCTATGCGCTACTGTGAAGTTAGCCGAGCCATCAGCCACTTGAACGAGGTTGGTGTTCCATAATTAATGGGAATGTTTGCTCTTACTTATAAAGCCATAACACGTGGACAAAATTCAATATTGTTTACTTCATTGCATTTTTACTTAATAGAGTTTATTTACCCCTAAAACGATAAACACCGATACGATTACTCTATAGAATAGTCCATTAAAGACACACCCTTAGCATGCCCATTGCTATAGCTTTGTCTTATCCAGTTTTGTGTTTATATGGAAATATTCTCCCCATAAAGGCTTTCAGGTCGATTGGGTCAAAAAAGGGACAGATATAAAAAACGACCTTTAAGGTTTTTTTTTTTTTTTATTACCATCGTCCAGCAAGTTAAAAATATATTCCTTTCTAGCCATAAAAAGACAGACGCACTCAACTCCCCAAAGTGGTAAAAATCATTCTTTTACAACCAAAAAATAACATGGAAATCCGCAAACACTATATCCAACCAGCTAAACAAAGGTAACCTACGCTTCAAACCCACATGCATGCCCCAGTCATAAAGAAACAAGACAAGGACTCACTTTCACCCAAGCATATATAAAGAAATATAAAATCAGCTCATTTCACAAAATTAATTCCAACCAAGTGTGAGCACTCAGAACTATGCGAAAACCCACTCGTTCCCAACTGACGCGACATTTCAGTAAAAAATAAAACAAAAATAAACTTTTTTAATTCCCATACATATATAATGTAGGTATCCATTCCCAGATTAAGTTTCAATCCACCCGAATATGGGAGCGTCATTATTTACCAACTTTTATTTGTTGTTTTTGTTTGTGTATCGACTTGCGGATAGACAAACAAATAAAATCACTCCATAGACTTGGCCATATACCCTTTTAAAGTATAGCACTACCCGATGACGGGAGTTGAAAAAAAATGGAGATGGCGAAAAATTCCTTAGATGAAAGGGAAAATGTGATAAATGTCCCAAGAGAAAACTAATGAAATAGCCAGCAATTTGAGGGTAAACTTTTCAAGCCCTCCACCCCCTCGCTATATAAATTTTTATTAACAAAGATTAAGCTAAATATCTGAGGGAAGCAGATTTTTATATGTAGTCGAAAGGCGACGAAGAAGAAGAAACAAAAAATAATAAATAAACACACAGAGAAATAAATGTCCCTTCTATCGGGTGAAAAACAGGACAAACAGTCCTCTCATATCTGTTTCGAATTTCACAAATAACTTTGCTGCGTTCTCCGTTGAACTGAAGACGCAGCAAATAGTAAATAGTAAACGGAAGGACGTGGCTGGCTGTGAGTGGTAAACACACTTTATCTATCCTCTATTACAGAACAGTTGCGGTTTGGAATTCGAAGTCATTGTGACTAAAGGTACTTGGTTGTTGGTTCATGTTTCGAGCAAGTGGTGAATCTCCCAAATACACAGTCGTCGAAAAATACACCTGAGAGTTGTCTTTGAGAATGTGCAAAACTTGATGTTCGCCCATCTTTTGTGTAAGCCCAACAGTGATCCCATATTGTGCGGAAAAGCCTTTTTTTTAATGAAAAAGGGGAAAACGGGGGTCAAGTTTAAAAAATGGGGAAAAAATTAAAAATCTCTGTAAAACGTAAATTGTTTTAAAAATAAAATTAAAACTTATTTTCTTTACGAACAAAATCTAAAAGAAATAAATAATTGTTCATATCAAACATGAACGTCCAAGTATAAGAATTTGTGTGTATCTGAATGCATTCATCGTTTTGATATTATAGGGATTTTCACCATTCGGTGTAATAGACCGCTAAAAATTGCGTAATTTTTCTTTTTTTTTATGTGTAAGCATCTAAGCGCGCGTTGTTGGAATCTGGTGGAGTAATTCCACACATTTAACTTGCGGGGACGGAAATGCGTCACTGTGTTTTATCATCGCATCACTTTTTTGGAATCTGGTGGAGTAATTCCACACATTTAACTTGCGGGGACAGGGAATGCGTTACTGGGTTTTATCAATGCATACATTTTATCATTGCATACGTTTTTATCATTGCATACATTTATGAGCTGGGCATATTAATTTCAGCTTTTTGTTGATGTGAAATAAAATTTCTCCATTTCGTCCTTGCAACGTACTCAGAAGAAATTTCATGAATTCTGCAGAGAGATTATCATCTTTTACCAATGATCATAAGCGGAGACTTCAGTATCAATTTTGCAACTCCAGAAGCTCAACCATTTATTGATTTTATGCAAGATAAATTTAATCTTCAAATGAACTCCAACCGGAAAATTTCAACAACACGATATGGAACAACCATCGATGCTGTCTTCCAGCGTAATCTAGATAGATTACAGTCTCGAATGTACATATCTTACTTCAGCTACCACAATCCGATTGTATCTATTCTACCGAAACTAGCACAGAACGAATAAACCATTGTTATTTCATAATATATCAAGAATACGGTTATTACAATTCCCTCTTTTCTCAATGACGTGTATCAAGCCACACACATACCGCACGCACGGTATTTACACATACACATATTTCGGGACTGTTGGATACAGTCGCACCAATTTTTTTTTTTATCAGATCGCGAAAAAACCTTTTCTCTTCTCTAGCAAAACTGAAACAAATGACAGATCCAGTTTGACGATTGAAATTTGTTCTGAAAAAAAGTTTAAACTTGACCTCAACTTTAATTTTCATTGTGTTAGGGTTTGTTTATTCCTTTACATAATAAAACTGTAACTCTTATTCCGGCTGTAAGGTGTATGTTCGGAATAGATTAAAAAACTTATGCACGAAATTGATTCCGGTTTCCACAGTTGCATTGAAAATTGTCCAGATAACATTATAGTATATGTTTTACCATTATCCGCTGTCCGGAAGCGGAAATCTAAGCTGATATCCAAGAAAAGTTGTAATTCTCGAATGTCTTCTAGCTCCTAGCTTTGGAATGCCTCATCCAAATGGAATTGGATTTTTTTTAATATAAAATTCAGTTATATTCAAAGATTTAAAGATATAAATCATCCTCGTCGAACAATAAGCAATAAACTATAATTTGTTTACAATTCAAAAGAGTAAAACGTTCGATTGAAGCTACATCGTTCGATTTTCCCAGCGTTCAGTGGTGGAAATTTTGTGTGTGAATGTATGCGAAGTGGAACTCTGGCGAAGCAAGACAAGCACGGGTTAGCTAGTTACCTATATGAAAGGAATTACAATTTGTCTCCAGACCTCCTTCCCAAACTTAACCTAACCTAACCTTATTTTATTAAGGGTTAAACAAACGAAAAAAAGTTTTCACATCAAAAATTGATCTATGAATTAATAGAGAGAACATTTGCCACATAGTTTATCGGTACATCGAATCTGGAGTAACATCAATCAAATAAACTTTAATCCTCAACTGTTTTTCTGCGATTTGATAATTTTCCTTCGGATTCGTATAGATCCAGGTGAACACTTTTTAGAGACGAAAATTGAAAACCGATAAATCGTGAAAACCCGAAATTGTATTTTTTTCAGGGGTCCCCCATTACCCCTGATGTCTGAAAATTTAATTTTGTATGGAAGGGAGAAAATATCGATTCAAAGGATTGAGAAAAACTTCAGAATTGACAATCGTCTAATTTTGACCACCCCGAACTTCGCGTTTCCGAGTAAAGAAAGAGCCGATCATATGGAGTCAAATCATGTAGTGAGAGCCACCCGAGACCCGACGTACAAATGATGATTAAGATTAACGGAACCATATTCGACGTGAAGACCGAAGGACACGTGCACCGCCTTTCAATTTACATCAAGCTGCGTTTCGCTATGCTTCCGCTCTCGCATACAATATTCTTCGGTGCGTTAATATTGGGCCATTGGATGTCGTCTGGGCCACTGAATGTCCACCGCAGCAATTACGATCGTTTCTGCATGAAGTTCAGCCGCAATCAAGGTATTTTCTCGCATACGCCTAAAAATGCAACGGCTTCTTCCAATGACGTCATATGTGGATCAATTGTCCCATTCCCACTCCACTAATCATTTCTAAGAACAAATCAACCATCGGACAAACTTCGAGCAAACGTCAAGGCATTCCCCACGATTTAAAAAAAAATGTATGACAACTACCATGGACTTCATCGTTAAGCACAATCGAATCGAATCGATCGAATGGCAGAAGTGAGGGTTGCCGCATGCCCACATTCCGATTTGGTTAACTTAGAAAATCTGATTGAAAAGACGGAAATCTATTAAGTCGCAACTATAGGTACATTGAGTGAAATTGAATTCCAAAAGAGTTTCATTTTTTCAATAGAGGTGCTTGACTTGCGAAAGGGATATTAATAATTTTAAGCGGCACGATAATATAATTATTAAAACGATTTTTAAATATTTATTAAGCATAACTATTATAGAACTCTTGAATAATTTCTGCCAAAAGTCCTAACTGGGTTATCAGTTCTTTTATTTGATTGTGGAATTAACGTTTTTCAAAATCTTATAGACGGCCACGAAGTTTTCAATTTCCCATTCGTCTTGCATTTAATATGGACCAAATGAAAGCTGGATGGCTACAGGTAAACTTCCTAGTAGGTATATTTCTTTATTTACAATAAACAGCGATTCGAATAGTGCAGATATTTTGACCGATTTTTCGCGCTGTCTGTAATGTGATGCCTTACTTTTTGAATCAGAACTTATCTACTTTATGTAACGCAGATGCATGATAAGGGTAAAGTAACCGTGCCTGCAAAACACAGTATAACTCAATAACCTCAAAAAATAACTATTAAACTGTGCTATAAAATGATGTAAAATTGTTGACGCTGGTTTTTCTGTTTTTCAATTTATAATAATTATTCTGTGGATCGATAAAACCGCTTCGTGTTCAGGGCAATAAGCGAACTTTTAAAATACTTAGTGTTGCAGCGCAACATGATACATACAGGAAAACATTGACATCCGCAGTGCAAGTGCCGTCGCATTCAAAAGCCGTCGGCAAACCACCAAATGTGTTTCCTTTTATTGCTAAAATTGGGAATACAGCAAATAGACCATCACTCAAATCATTGCCAAATTTGGGAGAGCATGAATCAGATCACCGCTAAGCACACTTAGAAAATAACATCATGGAGGAGGTGGCACAACAAAGTCCGTAGAAAAAAAATTCGATGTTTCATCATGTAAGATCCGCCCACTGAGATGCACTCTCAACACCTTCTATCGATGTGCATGTATGCATGTAGTAGGGTAAACCGTTTACATTGGATTTTGGTGCAGTGCAGGAGGAGGTGACACAGCAGTGAATTTGCTAAGGCAAATGAAAACAAACCCGTAATCCCAATGGGTCAATGATCTGAGCAATGGACAAACGGCAAAATCAGCTGGAACAGAGGTTTCATGCGAATGCGGAAAGGGCGATGGAATTTTTTCCCAATTGTTAATCCAGCTACAAGAGTTAACAATAAACGTTTTCTTTTTAACAAATTAATTAAACAGACTTTTGTTCTTTTTGTCTGTCTCTTCTCGTGATTACACGTACCAGTAGTACACACGGCGAGCATAGTTCTGCCGTCGGCGTTTCGCAAATTCTAGTTTGTGCGATTTAGGGTAGTTAAAGTATAATCCTTTAGTTCGGTTTAATTTTGCGAGTGTCCTTGCGATACACTTAGGTATTAACAAATTTTTCCAAAACTGCTGGTGAGCAAAATTTGCGTATAAGTCTGGTTACCCTTGGCAAGTTGCACTTTATAACTAAAGGACGTCCATAATACACGCCTAACTATTATGAAAGTCCGACTCTTGCGATTGACTGTACCTACCTTTCCGCAATATTTCACCAAAAACTTGACCTTCCACCTCCAAAGTAGGTATTGGCATTTCCCCAACCAAAGCTAAGTTGTTTTCCTAAGATCCAATAAGTTAAATGTCTGACTCTTTGTCTCTTCGCTGAAATTGATTCCCTATGCCAATAAAATGTTGACTCTTTTCGATATAAAGCAAACAGAAATTCAAGGCGTAGCCCCGGTGTCTAGGATACACACACTTTTCTTCCCGAAGTGAATTACTCTCTGCCCCCAAATCCACCCAATTTGTCATTCAATTGATGACTTGCAAAAATAAAGTAGATTTCTGGTGCATTTGCAGAAAGGAAACTGCAAACTCTTTTGCTACTTCCATCTGTAGGATGTCGTGACAAACTTGGGAGTTTTCAATTCCTGTGCACACACACACACGCTTTTTTAAAATATGATCGATTCGAACTTCTTCTCAAAATGAATGCAAATTGATGCAGATACACTTAGTATGAACCTCCAGCCAAATGGGCGGGGGGAAGGAAAACTTCCAAGAGCACATCAATTTGAAAATTCAGGCGTTTGCCAGGAGCAAACCGAACCAACACCCACCGATACTGCGAAAGGTACGGCGCGTGTGGATATGGGTAGGGTACATCTAAGAAAAGTTTGGAACCGGTCGGAGGTGAGACATTTTGCATTTATTTCGACGCAGAGCAAAATCCAGGAAATGCCATATTCATACGCGCGAGACACTCGTCGTAGTTTTGTCTTTTGATAAAAATTTATCCCTGCAGTAACTTTCAAATGAAATGTTGTTTTTTTTTATTTTTTTTTTCAAGTATTTGGCGTCTAAACTGCCACCGCATGTAAAGCACCAGCACGCCTACTCGAAGGGTGAATAAGATACTATGCGTATCCTTGAATGGGCGGCAGTGTACTCGTATGCTGGCACGTAATGGCATCGTACACGTGTTATCTGCTTGTGTATTGAGCGTGTTTCTTGTTTTCGCTCTCCAGCTTATCCCAGTAGTAAGAATTGCCAGCTGTAAGTATGCGCCAGGTGTGAACTGAATGTCGAAAGGGAGAACAAAATAAGAAAGCATTTAGCAATCCCCTCAGCACATGTAAGCAATGCACCAGTCTTGACATCCTTCCTTTCACCATCTTCCCCGAGGCAAGACGAATAAAGGCATACATCATGTAGCTCATGTTGCTTGGAATACTTCGGGCACAAAAGCCTGGCGGGTATATTTCGCCGGAAAAGAAATCGAAAAGGGAAATGTTCCATTATTCTTAAGAGTCACTTATCTCAGAGAAAATCGACTGTACTATACCTACCAGCTACCACCAGCAGATAGCACAACTCCGAAGTCCGGATTCCGGAAGAAGCATCACTTTTCCCTAAGAGCGCAATCAAATTCCATTGACAGTGATAGGAGGTAGTACTTATACTCTCTTTGTCAAGAAATTGAATAACAACACCTGGGGGCTGGGGCAGGTCTTGCTTCGGCTGGGACTACACGTAAATTGATGATTAAAACTGGAGCACAGAAATTTTTAGTTACTTCCACTCTCTCGTTGGAGGATGCCTTGATGATTTCTTATCTGTCATAGTATTTTTTGTTTTTGTTTTTAATGAAATTAGTGAACTCCAGAATGATGGATGGTTGTACCTTACTCTGGTGTATGGAGGCTGTAGCTTTGGTGAGGTACCTATGGTGTCGTCATAGCCCGGGAAGACACTGGCAGGTGAACATCCTTCCTTGATACACACCAATTTGTATGCCGATTTCGCTAATTTCCTTCACTTTTTGTTGATGTCTTCCTTGAAGCTCTGATGAGCTAGTTATTTATTTATAAAAAGGGTAGAAAGAGGTGAGTTGAAGATATATGCCCAGCGTCGCATTGTTCCGTTTGTTTTTGTTTTTATGAAGAATTACACTTTTTGTAAATAATTCCCCACCATCAGATGCGAGACGGTGGCATATTCTTTAAATTGCCTCACCCGTCAGTCATTGAGATCATTATGTAATAAGTAATCTTACTTTTTGAAATAAATCGAGAGTCGTAATCTTAGCGAGGGCACAAACCCTAAAAACTGTCAAAAAAGTCTCCCAATCTCGCTTAAAATGTCACATAACTCCAAAACTTGAGGTATTAAAACTTAGAACACTTTTTGTTGTCTATGTCTATCATTGCTACACATGAATATTTAATTTCATACTTGGCAATCTGTTCAAGACGTCAGATGTTTATCACTCAAATGTTTATCACTGTGCGGTTCCGCCCGGGCTATAGCGCCATCAAAAAAGGTGCTGGGAAGAAAATTTAGAAGTAGGGACGTCGCGTTTAGGTCCCAGTACTACGTCAACATACCATCTAGGAAAAGCTTACCTTAAGACAGAATACATATCTGACAACCAACTCAAAGATCTCATCGCCAGGTCCGGTATCATGAGCATGCTCTAAATGGAGGAAATCACAATAGGCCCACTTTTGGCCGCATCGATAAGGCAACTTGTTTCCACCTCCCCCAAGCAATCTAATTTAATCTATAGGTCCCTGTAATAATATCGACAAATTCCATCTTCGGAGTATTGTTTTAACATCTTTCAAAAAATGTTACCAAGTCTTACAAACTTTTGATAAAACCTCATTCAGGTTTAATAAGTAGGTGTTTATGTTCCTCTGTCGAAAATTCAACAAATTTGTAACCAGGACTCACGCGAGAACGGATTGACAGGACACACCAATATCAACAGCAACTTTGATGGCCATTACGTGCTTGAATACGGGTGTCACCGACAGTCCTGGATAGGGATACGTGGTGGCATGAACACAACTTGTGTGTGTTTCTAAAAAAAAAAACATATAAAGAAGAACAATTTAAAAGGTAGGTGGGATGGTAATCCTATTTCACGAAACCTTTTGGCGCCAACAAAAAACTGACATTTTAACTTTTCCAATTAATTCAAGTGTCTGATATTTTTCAACTTTAGAAACATGAATCTAAATATTTATATTTTTTGGATTATTTTAGAAAAGTTATGTTATCCATTTGTTTCAATATAAATTGCAATGTCGGTTTTTGTTTAAATCGCATTTTGTTTCCATCGAAAATTAAACAGCAAACAACTGGGCGGCTAGGTTCTTCCAGATGAATGTATGGCGAACATCCCAGTGATGTTGTTTGAATATGTGCGCCTCAAATAGGACTATGTTGTGGAGTAGAGACCAATAAATTTTGGTATGTTTTTATCTTAAAATTTTATTAAAAAATGAAAATATATTTTTGGAAAGGGACAGAATGTTGCTAATGCACTATTCGAAGAAACGGGTTTAAAAAAAGCACAAATGTTGTAAATTTATCAATATCAGTGTGGTTGGGGTCAAAATTATTTCTACAAAATCCTGCTTTCAAAATTCTGGTTTTCTAAATTATGCTTTTCCGCATTCTGTGCAAAGAATATTTTTTTCAATTTAATTTTTCTAAATATTATTTAGGTATTTTTTTTTATTTTACAACTTCTCTTTCTTAGTTCTAAGGAAAGTTGGAAAATTCATAAAATTCGATGTTCCATAGATTTTGTACAAGGAATTTTCTTTTTTATAATTTTCATCGTTAATTGAAAACAATTTACAAAAATTATATGAAAAAAAAATATTGTTTGTGTGATTTGGAGATTTGTGTTACGAAAACAATTTGTGCTAATTATTATTAAATGTATTTTCTGAAACTTTGATTATTTCTTTCAACATAGTTGATTATTCTGCTGACATTTTGCAGCGCAATCGCGATCGTCATTTGTGAGAAAACTTTAATTGAATATCCAATTAAATATATCCGCTTTCGACTGGACGATTCGTTATTTCATTCATTCCCACCGTTTACTTAAAATTAGTTTGGGCTGGAAACGTGAATGATCCATTTTTTTCCAAGCAAAGAATCTATTTTGGGCGGGACAAAGTTCGCCGAGTCCATTCGTTTTTTTATATTTAAAAATCTTTTTAGTACCGATTTTACGTTTAATTTTTTTTATATTTTTTTTTACATTCGTTAGCTGGGAAAAATGTAGAATAAGCTGAATTTTATTACTTTGAATTTTAAAAGCAAAATCTTGTACAGCAGAACTAAGAAAAGCTGAATTTTGAAAAGTAGCATTTTTGTGTGAAAAGGCAGAATTTTGCAAAGCATTTCGACCCGCTCCCTATCAGTAAGCAAAGTAACCCAGATATTCATTTGAGTAACTGAGAAGTTAATATTGAATGCAATATAATAGATTCCTATACAAAAAATTAAAATAAAAACCGCCGCTTATATTTCAGTTATATGGTTCTCCTGTGAGATCTCGCAATCCAGGACCCCAAAGTTCGCGTAAGCAGTTTGTATATAAAAAAAAAAAAAAAATAGTTGGCGCAACAGGTCCGGAGAGACCCTAGGCCTAGCTTCTCACAACCATTCGTTTTGTGTGAGTTTTTCATTTTTGGAACGAATGGAAGGGATCTACAGTTTTATGCCGACTCCAAACGGCTAATTGAGAAGCTCTTACAAGACATTTATACTCTCGGATGTTTGTCAGATGTTCGCGAGAGGTAGCGCAGCGGAAAAAAACCCTAAGTCGGAATTGGGTTTTTGCGGGATTCGAACCTGGAACCCCCGCATAGCAGTCCAACACACTAACCACTAAGCTACTGCGACTAAGCAGTTTGTATATAATCCTCCAATTATGCATTCTGTTACTTGATGTTCGCGCTTTGGTTGTCTACGTCAATTTATTGATGAACCACAATCTAGTGATTCCCAGATGAACTCGCCCGCAAACGAAATATTCTTCCACCGGGCACAAGGCGAACGATGCGAATTTTCAAAGGTTGTGGCTTGTGGATTGAATGTTATGTGGACTTATAAGGCGGTGCACAACACCAGTGATATTATTCTAATATGTGGCCTCAAATAGGACTATGTTATGGAGTAGAGATTGTTTTTATCTGCTTAAGGTAAAAGCCTATTAAAAGCTTTTATTTTTTTAGGAGAGAACTGTTTTTGAATTCAAAGATTTGGTAAAATTTGGAGTAGATGCAATTGTGACAGCTTAATCTTTTTCATCTTTTTCATTGTGGTTTTTTTGCTGAATTTGTTTTCGAAACGAGTGTTATCTACAAAGTGGTACTAATAGAATCCTGCATAGCAAGTTCTGGAGAATGGCATCAAATTTCTGTTTAAAGTCATCATGTTGTGGGATTTAAGTGTTGGGTGACCATTACGTACCGTCCACATTATGAAGCATGGAAGGTGGTCTCTAAAACCCGGAACGAAACGCAAATTTCGTCTAAATCCTTTGGAAGCTTCCATCATTATCATGGAGCTATTTAAAAGGTACCGCCCTCCATCCAAGAAGGAGCACAGATATGGATGTGATATGGATCTGAGCTCATTCTTGGATAGAGGGCGATACGTTTACTTGCATTTGAGTACAGTGAAAACCAGCGCCGCTTGGAACCGAAGGAGTAAAAAAAATATTAAAAAAAAGGGCATCCTCAACAACTATATCCAACATCAAATCTAAGGCAGGCAAATCCTTTTAAATACCATGCCTAACTTATTTCAACGAGGGAAAACCACGACAAAACATACAAAAAAACACATTCTACACATGCTTCCTTCACAATGACTGCACAAACTTAACAGATAATTTTGTTGCTTCCCAACTTCCCTTATAGCCATCTGCGCTGAGATGAGAAGAGCTGCTGCTACCGCACCATCATCTAATGACAGTCGTGAATTTTCATTGAATTCACATTCCATTTAACATGAAACGCAGCTTGACGATGACGACGACGTAAGAGAGGCGAACTATGAACAGAATCTCGCCCAGCGACGAGGATAAGCACCACCATGTAATCAAAACCTTCAACGCCCAGGATATTCAAGGAAACAATGTCGAAAGCCGAATTCATTGCCACACCCGGCTAAGGCCACTCAAACAGTATTAATACAATCGCAATATCAAGGTTTAGTTTTATTGTTCTTCGGTCCTCGGTATACACTTTGCCAGAGTCAAGACTTGTTTGTGTTATTTGCACACGTCTATGTAATCGTGTGGATCCTTCAAGATTTTCTCAAGTGATTGAACCAGTGAGTGGGACAATGGGGGGTTGAAAATGTATACGTACGGGAAGTAAATGAAATCCGCTTTCGCAAAATGGAATCGTAAAACAATTTATACATTTTCGGGTTTTTATTCTCATTCCCTCCGAAGGATGTAGACGGGAAGAAACTACTGCCATTGTTCCCTACCAGCAGCACGCGTACCAAAGACACTTAAACTGCCGGAAGACACACCATTAAAATAGGCCCCTCAAGTTAAGCAACTACTTATTAGATAGAGTCCTCAGTTTGGTCCTGCCTGCTGTTGCATTGGCATGGATCCAACGTCTAAGAGGATGGATAATCGCATTCCTTGTATATTCTATAGAGATTCCGATGGTTTTTCAGATTGTTAACATGATAGTCGTTAGGGGGGCATGGCGTTTTTGAACACTTCCTTTGGGTTGGTGCCCCTGTTTATGGCTTGGGGATTGCACGGCGCACCCGATTGTCGTTAAGTGTTTTAATCGAAACTAAATTGAGTGCTTAACATGACATTATTAAGATGTCAGGCTGCAGTTCAATAGGAAAGTTCGACGGAATTCGAGACTGGAGGAGGCGTCCGTGCTGATGGTTAAGGGTTGCAAATTGTGCTCATCGACTGCTCGTGTATGCTGGCAGGGTGTTTCTTTTCAATAAGGAAGCTCCCACTTTGCCTACGATGTAGTTGGGCGACAAGTTCTAAGTGGTTTAAGTGATTTACGGCAAGTGGGGTCTAAGAGCTCGATATGGTTTTGCAAAGGGGAAAAGTAACCAAAATGCTTCTCCATAATCGGCTTGATTCATGGCTGCCTGACTGCAGTTGTGCACGCCAGGTTGGTTGAGGTTCCTCACAACTCATCGCTCCACCTAGGGTGAGGTCGTCCTCTTTCGTGTTTTAGAATTCAAAATTGCTGTCTATATCCTACATATACTTCTAACCCATCTAAGCCGGTTAAATCTTCTTTGACTGGTCTTTTTTCAATTGTTTAATGTTGTGACTTTAGTACAATGTTCTCTCGTTCTCTTGTATGCCTTTGCAGGCTTTTTAGCCTTGATATGCATTTTCATACCTTCGGCTGTAGTTTTCGAACCTTGTTCATTTATAGTGGTACCTCTCTGTAGGTTCAAACACGCGCTTGTTGTATTCCTTGGGATTTCTTTTTTTTTAGCGAAGCTTGTGCGCATCTTATAACCTTTACAAAAAGGTGCAGCTTCTGCATCGTCTCTGTTTCATAAGTACGGTATCGCGAGGCGTTTGAACGTGAATGAATTGAATTTAATTTTTGTACCTAAATGCTTTTTTTAATAAATCTAATTACTAAACTTATTTGTTTTGCGTATCATTATTAATACCTAATTTATTTTACAAGGGTATTGTAAACGTATTTTGGGCATAATTTCTTTATTTAGGTAAATACTTGTTTCATACCTTTAAAATTATGTAAAAGGATAACCGTAAGTGATTATAAATCATATCGACAATAAATAAATAATTTACATATAATTTCCATTTACCCAACATATCTGTTTCTGGAGCTGACCAAATGTTGCTATGTAACCAAAAATCTGTTTATACATTCAACAAAACACAACGGCAGTACTGAGAAATTATTTCTGTACAATAGCAATATTTTCTGTTGATTTGACAAACTACTTCGATACTACCAACAAGTTTTTTGTTAATTAAATAAGTTAATAAATACCAAATTGATAAATTTCTTTGTAAAAACAAGATTTAATTGTTGATTTGACAAAAGAGCTATATTTGAATTGGCGAATCTCTTTTGTAAGATTAACAACATTTTGACCTATTTAAGAAATTATTTTCATACGCACGAGGAACGATTTTTGTTGAGACAACAGTTTTTTTTACTATCACAATAAGAGTTTCAAGCCAAGATAGAATTTACTAATATTTTGCCAATCTGCTAAAAACATTTTGTTGGACGTATATTGAGAAAACAAATTGTTTAATGAATTTCATTTTTATCAATTCTAAAGGGGTCTTATTTTCAGTGATAAACTATGATCGCAATCTGATCTACCTCATTTTTAATATTTAGATGAGAGGACAGCCAAGGCCTCTTTATGTATGTCGACATATAAAATATGTAAGAGCCTCAATGTTTCGCCCCACCATGCCAAAATAATTAACAAATTCACATATTTACCTGGGCTGACATTGATAGGTACACGGTTAAAAATCCCGGCGTTAAATTTAATATTTTTGGGGTTGTATATAAGTCCAGGCCGAAAAAATTAAACAAATAATAAAAGATTTATTAATTCTAAATAATGTCTGCTATTACAAAACGTGTCCGAAATATTAAATTTGTATATAGATGAAAATGAGTTTCAATGCAGACGTATTTAAATTAAACCCTTATTTGTATTGAAAAATTCAAGAATTTTAATACATGTAGTCCTTAGTAACTTTATTCTTTTTAAGAAAAACACATTAATTCCTGTTTTATTCCAGTTAATTCAGGTTTTTATTAACAACAAATAAAGAAAATATAATTAAATTGATAAAGGGTTTGGGAAACAATTTGGGGGGAAACTTAGCGGGCGACTTAGCTTTACTCTTGGCTACTTCTCGACTGACTTTTCTTTATTCTCTTACATTACCTTGAGTACTTTTCTTTTCTTTTCACATTTCTTTTTCTACTATTACTTTTCTACTGTTACTTCTTTACTATTACTTCTCGGCTCTACTTTACTTGACGAATGCCTCAATTATTCCACACGGTCATCCTGAATATCGTCTGCCTCAGACGAATCATTCTCGCTGTCGGGTGTACTAAGGGCTCTCCAAGGCTTCATGTAGTCAACCGCTGTTGAGGTCTGAATTGGACCTTCATGCTGGCCGACTTTCTTCACTTCGTAGCGATCGTTCCTCTTCACTCGAGTCACCTCATACGGTCCCAGGTATTTTGGATATAATTTTAAGCCGGTTCCGAACTGCGTACGTAAAATTGCCACTAAATCACCTAGTTTGTACTTCACTGGCTCTTTCCTTTGCTTATCAAAGTCCTTTTTATTAGCTTTCTGTATTTTGCTGATTTCTTTCCTTGCTTGCTCGCGTGTTTCTTTTCTCTCGTCCTCGAACTGTCGCAATATTTCTTCCTCGAACAGATTTTTAAGTTGTAGGTCATCCGGTGTGAACATGGGGACACCGATCAGCAACTCGAAAGGCGTTTTCTTCGTACTGCGGGACACTGTAGAGTTTATAGTCATTTGTACACGGCTGACAAACTTAAACCACTTCATGGGATCCTCTATAGAAAGTTTGGCGAGGACTTCGATGATGATCTTATTCATCCTCTCCACTTGACCGTTTCCCCTAGGAACTCCCGTTGTAACCATATGATGCGATATATTTTTTTCTTCGCAATATTCCCGGAAAATATTGGACGAAAATGCTGTTCCTTTGTCCGTGATTATTCGGCGAGGGTGTCCAAACGTTTCGCTCTGAACGTGCATTTTCCGCAGCACTTCCTCCGTAGTGCATCCTTTTACTGGGTAAATCCACGTAAATTTTGAAAATGCATCCATAACGACAAATAAGTATTTATATGATTTCGCTGTAGATGGAAGCGGGCCTAAGTGATCCATATGGTATGTATGCAGTGGTGTATCTGGCTTAATGATTGGATTGAGCCATCCTTCCTTCTTTCCTTTCTTTCTGGATACCAAAATGCATGCAACGCAGTTTTTGATCACTGTTTCTATATACTTTGCCAATTCTGGGATAAAATAGTCCTGGCGAATAATAGCTTCAACTTTCTGTGCTCCAATATGGCCTCTCTCATGAACACTTCTTATCACCTCCTTCCTCATACTTTTCGGAACGAATAATAAATGGGATCCATTTGAAAACTTGTACAAAACTCCACAACGATTTTCGAAGTCATCGTACTGCTGCGTCTCCAACAACTGACGTATTAGCGAGCAATTCTCATCTGACGATTGCGCCTTACGAACCATTTGCAAGATACCGTCCTCCACCCTCATGACTGCCGGAAATCTGCTCAATGCATCTACGTGCCGCATAGAGGTTCCCGAACGATGGTGAATCTCACACTCGAATTCTTCGATCTGCATGGCCCAATTTGCTACTTTGCTGTTAAGTTCCCTCTTAGACATCGTAAGTTTGAATGCTTTGCAATCCGTGAAAATCTCAAATGATAGCCCTAACAGATATACTCTAAATCTCTTTAATGCCTTTATTACAGCTAGAACCTCGAGATCGTAGCTCGAATAATTTTTTTCGGCACTGGTGGTCTTATAGCTTAAGAAGAACACAGGATGAAAGTAATCGTCGGAGTGCTTCTGCATTAGCACAGCACCGAATCCCTCTTTGCTGGCGTCCGTGTGTAACTGTGTTGGCAACGTCGGATTAAACAATTTTAGAATGGGCTCCTCACACAATCTTTGCTTTAGCTCCTGAAAAGCGCATTCCTGGCTTTCTTCCCATACAAACTTTTGGCTGCGTTTAGTTAAATCTGACAATGGCTTTGCAAGTAAAGCATACCCCTTCACGAATTTTCTGAAAAACCCCGTTAGCCCCAAGAAACTCATGACATGTTGAATAGTTTTGGGCCTAGGGAAACTTCGAACTGCTGAAACCTTGTCTTCTGAAGGTCTTATTGCACCATTTTCCACTATGTGGCCAAGAAACTCCACACTCCTTTGTAGAAATTTACATTTCTTCCAGTTGATTATTAATCCATTTGATTCGCAAGCAGATATAACCTTTCTAAAATTTGTAATGTTCTCTTCATCATTTGTTGCAGGTATGATCAGGTCGTCCATATAGACTAAGACAACTCCTTCGCGAATAAGTTTCTGGAAAATTGTGTTGATGTAGCGTTGAAAAGCCGACGGCGAATTGCAAAGTCCGAAAGGCGCTTTTAGGAATTCGTATTGGCCATCTGGCGTTACGAACGACGTAAATCTCCTAGACGACTCATCGACATCTACATGGAAGAAACCATTTCGAAGATCAAGTGTCGTAAAAACGGTAGCATTGAATAAACCTTCCAAAATTTCCTCAATGTTGGGTAAAGGGTACCTGTCTCTTATAACCTTTGCATTTAATTTTCGAAAATCGACGCACAATCTATAGCTACCATCTTTTTTATGTGCCAACACAACAGGGCTTGCATAATTGGAGCTGCTGTTTTGAACGATACCGTTGTCCATCCACTCTTGAACCTGCTGTCTTACAAACTCCTTCTCCTTCGGCGCCAACCGTCTGGGCCTTTGATATATGGGTTCATCGTCCGCTAGCGTTATATGCATCCTCACACATGATGAGTCTGGCTTTGTTGGGTTATATGACTTAACAATGTCTTCTAAAACCTGCCTTTCAATAACATTTGGTACCTCGGACAAATTTTCAGCCACCGTATTTGGTTCAAAATAGCGTACTAGATTTACCCGAGCAAGAAACAATTTTTCGTTATCTGGCTCTATTTTGTACGTTATGACTTTTCCTCTTTCGATAAAAATAGAAGCGACGTTCAAAAAGTTTTTTCCCAATAAAATATCTTCAGTCATAAAACTGTCGGGAACTGTATGGAAAGTTAGCATAAAAGTTTCCGAATCGACAATCATGTCCAGGTTCTTAAATCCTAAAGTTCTTTTTTCGTCGTTGCCGAAATTCGAAACCTGTATTCCCGGACCATCATAGCAGTCAATGCCAATTTCCTCACTAATCGATCGCTTCATAACCGTTATATCACTTCCTGTATCCAAATGCGCTGTAAACTTTTTCCCTTTCAATTCAATTTCCATTTTCAAATCGGGTACCTTTAGCCAATTGACGTGCGCTGTATTTTCTCTAGAGCCACTTGCACCCCCGCCTCTGGGCTTGGCATTAGATGTGCAGTTAGGGGCAATGTGCCCGAACTCATTGCACTTAAAACAACGGGTGCCTTTTGCCTTGTTTGGGCATTGACTGACTAAATGCGATAGTGCTCCGCAATTGCTACAACGCTTCGAATAGTTGTTGCTTTTATTGCAATCTTTGTTTTTTATGACATGATTTACCTCCGAACTAAAGCGCTTTTTCTCCTTAGCCTGGTCCCCCTTTAGTCTCTCGTATGCCTTAAAGTTTTCTTTCAACTCGTCTATACTTTTTGATTGGTATAAGACCGCTTTATTAATCGTATCATCGGGTATGCCTGCTATGACGTAACTAATCAGATGCTGATTTTCGACTCTTCCGCGTAACGAAATTTTTTTCATTTTGTACATAAATTCTAATAGAGATTCATTTGATGTTTTCTTTGTGTTTTCTAAAATTTTATGAACGTTCGCGACATCTCTTGATCCAAACTCAGATTCTAAAACTTCTTTCAACTTCTTCCAGCTATTTACACCTGATTCTGCTTCCACAGCCAACTTTGCGGCACCATACAATAACTTTTTGCCGTAGATAAACTTTTGAACGTCATTCCACATACACACTCCAGATATACCTTCAAAATCGCTGAGCCATTCCTCCAATCCCTTATTCGATTCACCATTAAATTTCTCCAGCGAATCTTCAACGTCTTTTAATTGAACATTGTTTTGGACTGGTTTGTTTTCGGTCTCTGAATTTGCCATTATTGTTGTATGTATTTTATATAGTGTTTCTTTACTATCCTCGCTTTTAGGAAAATCCTCAGGTTCCTCACTTAACTCGTTACTTGTAGTTTGAGCTTCCTTTTCCTCGGTACTATATAGTTCTTGTTCTACTTGAATGATTGACTGGTCTTCGTCTCCTTCGCTGCCCGATGTCTCCTCCTCTTCTACTTCTTCGTCAGCTAGTTCTTCTTCACTATGTCCGCTTTCGTCTCTACCTACACCTTGCTCGAATTCTTTGCTTCTATCGTCGCTTGATATACCTTTGGATTTAAGAAAATCCTGGAGCCTATTGACCAAATCCGTTTTTAAGTTGTATCGATACGACAAACCAAAATTCCTAAGCAGTTTCTGTAACTCTTTTACGGTAAGAACCGATAAATCCTTAGGCAGAGTCATGAACGTTTTCTGCAAGAAGTTGGGTGATCATGCCTTGAATTTAATCGCGTTGGCTGCTTGTTTTTTTTTTTTTTTTTTTGAACTGAACCTAGAGCTTAAATCGTTATCATATACATAAACCGTTGTCTGCTGATACTATTGCCGAAAGCTGTTATTAGCTTTCTTTTCGGACTAATTTTTGGGTTGTTTTCCTAACTAATGCTCAGTACCGATCACAATAGCAATGAAAATGCGAGTGCTGTAATAAGTGTTGGTAATTTCGGCCTATGGTGTAATATTATATCATGCGATTTCTAATGAAAGCTTTTAGGTCTACAGTATTTGAAATGTAATTGGAAGCATAATAATATGGAAAGAGCTCACCCGCTTGATGCTTATATACAAGACATATAAGACTTTAGCCATACAATGGTCAAGTTATTGCAGCTTTTCTTTTATATATTTTAAAACCGTTTGTATTTTCGGTTACTTCACTTATCTTATTAACTCATAGAGGTTTATATATATATATATATATGTATATTTTTTTTTTTTTTTTTCACTTGTCCACTTGTTCTATAGTTTTCACTTTTTAATTATATATGTTTCTTTTTTTTATTACAATTTACCAACACTTGCGGTTTATAAAATTATTGAAATATTAGTTTAGCATGGGAATTCGTACAATATTAGTTTTCACTTCTGACACCATGTAGTCCTTAGTAACTTTATTCTTTTTAAGAAAAACACATTAATTCCTGTTTTATTCCAGTTAATTCAGGTTTTTATTAACAACAAATAAAGAAAATATAATTAAATTGATAAAGGGTTTGGGAAACAATTTGGGGGGAAACTTAGCGGGCGACTTAGCTTTACTCTTGGCTACTTCTCGACTGACTTTTCTTTATTCTCTTACATTACCTTGAGTACTTTTCTTTTCTTTTCACATTTCTTTTTCTACTATTACTTTTCTACTGTTACTTCTTTACTATTACTTCTCGGCTCTACTTTACTTGACGAATGCCTCAATTATTCCACATACATTTGTATTCGAATTAAATTAACTGCAGATTAAAAAAAAAAAATACAATCTTATTACATATATTATATATATAGATTTTATTTAAATATCCATGGGATATATTTTAACACCAAAAATATTTTATTTTATTTTAATACAAATGTTTATTAATTTTAAATACAACAGTACATATAGAAAATTGTCAAGCGTAGGCAAATTCCGGTGTCTTTTATCTCCTTGTAAAATAATCCTTTAGAGTGCCGCTGTGCTCTGTTACGTAGGTAGGAATATTTTTCAAAACCTTTAAATGAAGGAGAACTCATGAATGCCTGAATTATCTTATTAATTATTCAGTTAATTATTTACTTTTCGGTATGTAATAGCTATATTCCTGAGGCAATGAACTGGAATCTCTAGACCGCCCTTATCTTCAATAGCAAAATCTACTAGGAACATATCTGCGCTTCACAACTAAAAGAATAAAGCGCAATTATAATGACTTCTTACAAGAATACTTTAAATTTGAAGTAACTTACCTGTAAGAATAATATTCTTATTGGATATAAGTGTGAATATCTCCCTTTTTAAGCATGACTTTTACTTGTTTATATTTTTAAATTTTAATATATTGACTTTAGTTCAGATCCTGTATTCAATATTGAAACCAAATACAGATGTATTGAAGTGGATGGTTTTAATAAGTTCGTATTAAAATGCAATAAGAGTAGATGTTATATTTTTAGTCAACTATAACTTAAATCTAATAAGTTCTTGATTGAAATATAATTTTAATATAGACTGGGTTAGATTGAAGATCAAAAATACTAGATTTTAATGTTTCGAGAATAAGGTTCAGAAAATTCGTATTAAAATGAGCATTTCAATGAAACAGTTATTAAATTTAAACATAAAAATATTACAGAAAAAGTTTAATAAATTGGAAATATTGAAAACTAATTTTTCCTGTGTTGCATAGACCTGTAATACTGCGGATATATTAAGAAACACCCCCATATTTTTAACCGTGTATTGACAACTTTAGTGTCCTACCTAAGGCTCTTCTCAGAGGTCCTCTCCAGCAGCTCATAAAATGATTCTTCGGCACTATCGCATTTGTCCTTCGTCGTCGGGTGAGCGGTGCGACGCACGAGAGGTCATCTGGGACTAACTAAAGTGGTGGCGGAACGGGTCTATCCAGCGGAGGCTATGAAAACCGACGGTATAACGATTATCAGAAAGAGCAGATGCTCCACATCGACAGGAACGCGAGCAGCATCAGCACCAACCGCAGCGGAATGGATATGAGCAAAAGGCAGCTAATGGGAAAGGATCGGTAAGTTTTAAAATTTGTTTAGCAAAATCCACCCAAATTTCTCCTTGTTGTTGTGTGTCTAAAATCCAACCCTTTCTCCGCTTCTTATGCATCTTGATTTGTTCGTTTCCTAGTCAACTTCACGCTACCAACAGCAGAAAGAGAACAATTCCAATAGTTACAACCGGCAGACCGCAAACAATAACAATGCAAATCCGATTGCTAATAGTTCGACGGCTAGCAGCAATAACAATGACCAGCAGCCCGCATCAATAAACTGGTCGAGAGTACATAAAAAATGAAAATCGACAAAACCCGATCTGGACCACTAACACCAGAGGCACTATCTTCCAACAGCAACAGCAACAGCAAAACTTAAACGCTAACGCCAGAGGCACTATTTTCCAACAGCAACAGCAACAGCAAAACTCAAACGCTTAAACCAGAGGCACTATCTTCCAACAGCAACAGCAAAACTCAAACGCTAACACACATAGGCACTATCTTCCAACAGCAACAGCAAAACCTAAACGCTAACAACAGAGGCACTATTTTCCAACAGCAACAGCAAAACTCAAACGCTAACAACAGAGGCACTATCTTCCAACAACAACAGCAACAGCAAAACTCAAACGCTAACAACAGAGGCACTATTTTCCAACAACAACAGCAACAGCAAAACTTAAACACTAACACCAGAGGCACTATCTTCCAACAGCAACAGCAACAGCAAAACTTAAACACTAACACCAGAGGCACTATCTTCCAACAGCAACAGCAACAGCAAAACACAAACGCTAACACCAGAGGCACTATCTTCCAACAGCAACAACAACAGCAAAACTCAAACGCTAACACACATAGGCACTATCTTCCAACAGCAACAGCAACAGCAAAACCTAAACGCTAACACCAGAGGCACTATTTTCCAGCAGCAACACAGCAACACAGCAACACAGCAACACAGTAACACAGTAACACAGTAACACAGTAACACAGTAACACAGCAACACAGCAACACAGTAACTCAGTAACACAGTAACACAGTAACACAGCAACACAGTAACACAGTAACACAGTAACACAGTAACACAGTAACACAGTAACACAGCAACACAGTAACACAGTAACACAGTAACACAGAAACACAGTAACACAGGAACACAGCAACACAGTAACTCAGTAACACAGTAACACAGTAACACAGCAACACAGTAACACAGTAACACAGTAACACAGTAACACAGTAACACAGCAACACAGCAACACAGTAACACAGTAACACAGCAACACAGTAACACAGCAACACAGTAACAGCAACAGCAACACAGTAACACAGTAACACAGAAACACAGTAACACAGGAACACAGTAACACAGTAACACAGTAACACAGTAACACAGTAACACAGCAACACAGTAACTCAGTAACACAGTAACACAGTAACACAGCAACACAGTAACACAGTAACACAGTAACACAGTAACACAGTAACACAGTAACACAGTAACACAGCAACACAGCAACACAGTAACACAGTAACACAGTAACACAGTAACACAGCAACACAGCAACACAGTAACACAGCAACACAGTAACAGCAACAGCAACACAGTAACACAGTAACACAGAAACACAGTAACACAGCAACACAGCAACACAGCAACACAGTAACACAGTAACACAGTAACACAGTAACACAGCAACACAGCAACACAGCAACACAGTAACACAGTAACACAGTAACACAGTAACACAGTAACACAGCAACACAGCAACACAGTAACTCAGTAACACAGTAACACAGTAACACAGCAACACAGTAACACAGTAACACAGTAACACAGTAACACAGTAACACAGTAACACAGCAACACAGCAACACAGTAACACAGTAACACAGCAACACAGCAACACAGTAACACAGCAACACAGTAACAGCAACAGCAACACAGTAACACAGTAACACAGAAACACAGTAACACAGGAACACAGTAACACAGTAACACAGTAACACAGTAACACAGCAACACAGTAACACAGTAACACAGCAACACAGTAACACAGTAACACAGAAACACAGTAACACAGGAACACAGCAAACAGAAGGCTTCGTGCGTGCGAAAATAAATGGGATCCACTTTTATAGCTGCTATGCCCGACCCAGCTTGACGGCCAGCGATTACCAACTAATGCTGGACAATCTGACGGCAGATGCGCTCCAGAGAGCTCCAGTGGTTATAGGAGGCGACTTTAATGCGTGGGCCACAGAATGGGGCAGCAGACTCACCAACACTAGAGGACAGGCCCTACTGGAAACATTCGCTCCCTTATCGATAGGTATTGCTAACAAGGGTCGTGCATATACTTATCGGAAGGCTGGAATGGGCTCTATCATCGATGTCACCTTTGTGAGCAGCTCCATCCTGAGAACCATAAAGTGAGGAATACTCACACAGCGACCACCAAGTAGTAATAATGGAAATGAAAGTAAAGAAACCAGCCCTGCCCCCAAAACTTACGGGCCCAAAATGGAACGACAGATCTTTCGATAAGAATGCATTCGAAGAGATGTTGAATGGAGATTTTACAATGAGTGGAACAGCGGAGACCCTCGTACACCGCCTTACAACCTCCATCACCACAGCGTGCGATGCATCCATGCCTAGAAGATCAAACAGAAGGAAGGCAGCACCGTGTTACTGGTGGAACGAAGAAATAAAGACACTTCGGACAAAATGCCTCCAAGCCCGACGCAAAGTCCAGCGATCTAGAAGGAGACCAGACTTCCAACAACGCCTAGACATTTTTAAAATGGCAAGAAGCAACTTAAATAGAGCCATCAAGGAGAGCAAAAACACATGCTTCAAACGTCTCTGTGAGGAAGCCGACATTAACCCATGGGGATCGGCATACAGAATGGTAATGACCAAATTAAAAGGCTATAGGACTCCTCCAATAACATGTCCAATAATGCTGAGATCCATAGTAGAGCACCTTTTCCCCCAAATACCAGCTACTATGTGCAATATCGTAAGAGAGGTCAGTCCAGCTGACATTCCAATAATTACTTTGGAAGAGCTGCTAAAGGCATGCAGCAAGATAGGTGACACCAAGACGCCCGGACCCGACGGCATCCCAAATAAGGCAGTTAAGGCAGCCATAAAAAAGAGACCTGACCTCTTCATTACGACAATGCAGAAGTGCCTAGAAGAAGGAACGTTTCCCGAAAAGTGGAAAATGCAGCATTTGGTCCTGCTACCAAAAGGGAAGAAGCCTCCAGGAGAACCATCGTCTTATCGCCCAATATGCCTATTGGACACCATGGGAAAGATCCTCGAAAGGATAATCTACAATAGATTACTCGCAGTGGCAGAAGAGAAAGGAGCCCTCTCAGACTACCAATTTGGCTTTAGGAAAATGCGATCCACTGTTGATGCCATAAGAGCAGTAGTTAACATTGCAAAAGGCGCCATCGAAGGGGAAAGATGGCTCTACGGGACAAAGGAGTACTGTGCAGTAGTAACGTTGGACGTTAAAAACGCTTTTAACTCGGCGAACTGGTCTTTCATTAGAAGATCCCTTGCCAGAATGGATACACCGCATTACTTACTACGTATAGTGACGAGTTATTTCAACAACAGGAAGTTGAGATATAACACAGATGAAGGTGAAAAATACTACAACGTCACTGCCGGAGTTCCACAGGGGTCGGTTTTAGGGCCCTTGTTGTGGAATATCATGTACGATGGAGTCCTACGACTGGCGCTACCTGGCGGAGTGACGGTCATTGGATTTGCCGATGACATTGCCGTTGTGACAGTAGGTAAACAGATTCATACAGTTGAATCCGTTACAAACGAAGCAATTGCCCGGATAAAGGATTGGCTAGCAATTGCCAGCCTAGAACTAGCAGATCATAAAACAGAAGCTGTCCTCATAACAAGCCGAAAAACTGTAGAGTTCGCCAACTTCCAGGTTGGTAACCAAATAATCAGGTCCAAAGAAGCGGTTAAATACCTTGGAGTAATGCTGGACAATAGACTGCGATTCAAAACATACGTGGACTATATAACCAAGAAAGCATCGCAAATGCAAGGAGCTCTCTCGCGCATACTGCCTAACATTGGTGGACCTGGATACGCAAGAAGGATCCTTCTTTCCAGAGTTGTTACATCAGTTTTGCTGTATGCAGCCCCAGCCTGGGCACAGGCACTGAGGACAATGGAGACCAAAAGGAAACTATCATCAACATACAGGCTCTGTGCGCTACGAACAATTAGCGGCTTTCGAACCATATCGGACGAGGCCGCCTTTGTTATTGCTGGAATGGTTCCTGTCGACATTCTTGCTGACGAAATGTTGAGGATATATAATAGAAGAACCTTAAACCAATACGAAGCAAGTGAAATCAAGAAGATTAAAATTGAAGAAAAGGCAGCATCAATAGCTATGTGGCAAGCTCGCTGGAATAATACAACGAAAGGCAGATGGACATACCGACTTATACCGACAATTCAGGAATGGGTGGAACGTAAACATGGAGATTGCAGTTATAACCTTACACAGTTCCTATCGGGCCACGGTGGCTATCGCAAATATCTGCACCGTTTTGGGCACGATAGTTCACCATCTTGCCCCGAATGCATAAATGAAGAAGAAGACACGGAGCACGCATTATTTTATTGCCCCCGCTTCATGGCATGGAGAACTACTCTGCCCAGCCCGTCAGAAACCGTCAACCACATGTTGCAATCGGAGGAGAATTGGGAGGAACTATGTAATTTTATAACCATCCTACAAAACGAGCTACGGAGAATTGAAAGGCTAAGAAAAGCCACAGCAGAAGCCTCAGAGGCCGGAGAAACACATGACACAACACGATGACACAACACGAATAGCTTGAATGCTAACCAGCCCCGCGAAGTAATACCTAACGGCAGTCCCGCGGGGAGAATGGTTGAAGTGTGTAGGGTGTGGTTTAGTACGCAGGCGTATTCCCGAAATCGAGCACTCGGGTTTGCGAATCGTGCATGCTAGTAACACTCGGGTTACTAGTATCTTTGAAGATTACACATCCTTGGCGCAACCAAAAAAAAAAAAAAAAAAAACAGGAACACAGCAACACAGCAACACAGTAACACAGTAACACAGTAACACAGAAACACAGCAACACAGTAACACAGAAACACAGCAACACAGTAACACAGTAACACAGCAACACAGTAACACAGTAACACAGTAACACAGTAACACAGTAACACAGTAACACAGCAACACAGTAATACAGTAACACAGTAACACAGTAACACAGCAACACAGCAACACAGTAACACAGCAACACAGTAATACAGTAACACAGCAACACAGTAACACAGTAACACAGCAACACAGTAACACAGCAACACAGTAACACAGTAACACAGTAACACAGCAACAGCAACACAGTAACACAGTAACACAGAAACACAGTAACACAGTAACACAGTAACACAGCAACACAGTAACACAGCAACACAGTAACACAGCAACACAGTAACACAGTAACACAGTAACACAGTAACACAGTAACACAGTAACACAGTAAAACAGCAACACAGTAACACAGTAACACAGTAACACAGTAACACAGTAAAACAGCAACACAGTAACACAGTAAAACAGCAACACAGTAACACAGTAACACAGTAACACAGTAAAACAGCAACACAGTAACACAGTAACACAGTAATACAGTAACACAGTAAAACAGCAACACAGTAACACAGCAACACAGTAACACAGTAAAACAGTAACACAGTAACACAGTAACACAGTAAAACAGCAACACAGTAACACAGTAAAACAGTAACACAGTAAAACAGCAACACAGTAACACAGTAATACAGTAACACAGTAAAACAGCAACACAGTAACACAGTAACACAGTAACACAGTAACACAGTTAAACAGTAAAACAGCAACACAGTAACACAGCAACACAGTAACACAGTAAAACAGCAACACAGTAACACAGTAAAACAGCAACACAGTAACACAGTAACACAGTAACACAGTAAAACAGCAACACAGTAACACAGTAAAACAGCAACACAGTAACACAGTAAAACAGCAACACAGTAACACAGTAACACAGTAACACAGTAAAACAGCAACACAGAAACACAGTAACACAGTAAAACAGCAACACAGTAACACAGTAAAACAGCAACACAGTAACACAGTAAAACAGCAACACAGTAACACAGTAACACAGTAAAACAGTAACACAGTAACACAGTAAAACAGCAACACAGTAACACAGTAACACAGTAACACAGTAAAACAGCAACACAGTAACACAGTAAAACAGTAACACAGTAACACAGTAAAACAGCAACACAGTAACACAGTAACACAGTAATACAGTAACACAGTAAAACAGCAACACAGTAACACAGTAACACAGTAAAACAGCAACACAGTAACACAGTAAAACAGCAACACAGTAACACAGTAACACAGTAATACAGTAACACAGTAAAACAGCAACACAGTAACACAGTAACACAGTAACACAGTAAAACAGCAACACAGTAACACAGTAAAACAGTAACACAGTAACACAGTAAAACAGCAACACAGTAACACAGTAACACAGTAACACAGTAACACAGTAACACAGTAAAACAGCAACACAGTAACACAGTAAAACAGCAACACAGTAACACAGTAACACAGTAACACAGTAACACAGTAACACAGTAACACTGTAACACAGCAACACAGCAACACAGTAACACAGTAACACAGTAAAACAGCAACACAGTAACACAGTAACACAGTAAAACAGCAACACAGTAACACAGTAAAACAGCAACACAGTAACACAGTAACACAGTAACACAGTAACACAGTAACACAGTAAAACAGCAACACAGTAACACAGTAAAACAGCAACACAGTAACACAGTAACACAGTAACACAGTAAAACAGCAACACAGTAACACAGTAAAACAGCAACACAGTAACACAGTAACACAGTAATACAGTAACACAGTAAAACAGCAACACAGTAACACAGTAACACAGTAACACAGTAAAACAGCAACACAGTAACACAGTAACACAGTAATACAGTAACACAGTAAAACAGCAACACAGTAACACAGCAACACAGTAACACAGTAAAACAGTAACACAGTAACACAGTAACACAGTAAAACAGCAACACAGTAACACAGTAAAACAGCAACACAGTAACACAGTAATACAGTAACACAGTAAAACAGTAACACAGTAAAACAGCAACACAGAAACACAGTAACACAGTAATACAGTAACACAGTAAAACAGCAACACAGTAACACAGTAACACAGTAACACAGTAAAACAGCAACACAGTAACACAGTAAAACAGCAACACAGTAACACAGTAAAACAGCAACACAGTAACACAGTAACACAGTAAAACAGTAACACAGTAACACAGTAAAACAGCAACACAGTAACACAGTAAAACAGCAACACAGTAACACAGTAACACAGTAAAACAGTAACACAGTAACACAGTAAAACAGCAACACAGTAACACAGTAACACAGTAACACAGTAAAACAGCAACACAGTAACACAGTAAAACAGCAACACAGTAACACAGTAATACAGTAACACAGTAAAACAGTAACACAGTAAAACAGCAACACAGTAACACAGTAACACAGTAACACAGTAAAACAGCAACACAGTAACACAGTAACACAGTAATACAGTAACACAGTAAAACAGCAACACAGTAACACAGTAACACAGTAACACAGTAAAACAGCAACACAGTAACACAGTAAAACAGCAACACAGTAACACAGTAAAACAGCAACACAGTAACACAGTAACACAGTAACACAGTAATACAGTAACACAGTAAAACAGTAACACAGTAAAACAGCAACACAGTAACACAGTAACACAGTAACACAGTAAAACAGCAACACAGAAACACAGTAACACAGTAATACAGTAACACAGTAAAACAGCAACACAGTAACACAGTAACACAGTAACACAGTAAAACAGCAACACAGTAACACAGTAAAACAGCAACACAGTAACACAGTAAAACAGCAACACAGTAACACAGTAACACAGTAAAACAGTAACACAGTAACACAGTAAAACAGCAACACAGTAACACAGCAACACAGTAACACAGTAAAACAGTAACACAGTAACACAGTAAAACAGCAACACAGTAACACAGTAACACAGTAATACAGTAACACAGTAAAACAGCAACACAGTAACACAGTAACACAGTAAAACAGCAACACAGTAACACAGTAAAACAGCAACACAGTAACACAGTAACACAGTAATACAGTAACACAGTAAAACAGCAACACAGTAACACAGTAACACAGTAACACAGTAAAACAGCAACACAGTAACACAGTAAAACAGTAACACAGTAACACAGTAAAACAGCAACACAGTAACACAGTAACACAGTAACACAGTAACACAGTAACACAGTAACACAGTAAAACAGCAACACAGTAACACAGTAACACAGTAACACAGTAACACAGTAACACAGTAAAACAGCAACACAGTAACACAGTAAAACAGCAACACAGTAACACAGTAAAACAGCAACACAGTAACACAGTAAAACAGTAACACAGTAAAACAGTAACACAGTAACACAGTAACACATTAACACAGCAACACAGCAACACAGTAACACAGTAACACTGTAACACAGCAACACAGCAACACAGTAACACAGTAACACAGTAAAACAGCAACACAGTAACACAGTAACACAGTAACACAGTAAAACAGCAACACAGTAACACAGTAAAACAGCAACACAGTAACACAGTAACACAGTAACACAGTAACACAGTAACACAGTAACACAGTAAAACAGCAACACAGTAACACAGTAAAACAGCAACACAGTAACACAGTAACACAGTAACACAGTAAAACAGCAACACAGTAACACAGTAAAACAGCAACACAGTAACACAGTAACACAGTAATACAGTAACACAGTAAAACAGCAACACAGTAACACAGTAACACAGTAACACAGTAAAACAGCAACACAGTAACACAGTAAAACAGCAACACAGTAACACAGTAACACAGTAACACAGTAAAACAGTAACACAGTAACACAGTAAAACAGCAACACAGTAACACAGTAAAACAGCAACACAGTAACACAGTAACACAGTAACACAGTAACACAGCAACAGCAACAGCAACACAGTAACACAGTAACACAGAAACACAGTAACACAGTAACACAGTAACACAGTAACACAGCAACACAGTAATACAGCAACACAGTAACACAGTAACACAGTAACACAGTAACACAGCATATGCACGTCCAAGCTGGACCATGAACGAGTACCAGGCAATGCTAGACAACCTATCCGCCGATGTTCGTGGTAGATCCCCTGTTGTTATCGGCGGCGACTTTAATGCATGGGCAACGGAGTGGGGTAGCAGACTTACAAACGCCAGAGGACGTAATCTGCTAGAAAGTTTTGCAACTCTTAACATAGGCATTGCAAACCAAGGTCGTGTAAATACATACCGTAAGGCAGGAACGGGCTCGATTATTGACATCAAGTTCGTAAGCAACTCCCTCTTGCGAAATATAAAATGGCGAGTCAGCGAGGAATACACGTACAGTGACCACCAAGCAATCATTTTGAGACGAAGGAGAAGAGTACCGTGCAACGCGCTAAACGAACGGGCCCAAAATGGAAGGACACACACTTCGACCTGGACGCTTTTGAAGAAATGATAAATACCGGAAACATAATTCAAAGCGGTACAGCTGAAGCCTGTATGCAACAACTCGTCCGCGTCCTCACTATTGCGTGCGATGCATCAATGCCCAGAAGAACGGGTACTAGAGGAGGAACATCATGCTACTGGTGGAATGAGGAAATAAAAAAGCTTAGAGCAAAGTGCTTAAAAGCCCGACGCAAAGTCCAAAGATCTAGGGGAAGAGACCGCTTTGAGGAACACCTAAGTGGTTTTAAAATAGCAAGACGCGAACTAAAAAAGGCAGTCAAGGAGAGCAAGGCAAGATGTTTTAAAAATCTTTGTGAAGAAGCCGACATAAACCCTTGGGGCACAGCATACAGGATCGTCATGACTAAGGTAAGGGGCAGCAGGTCGCCGCAAATAACTTGTCCAGCAATCCTAAGCTCCATAGTAGAGCACCTTTTCCCTCGAAGTACATCTACTATGTGCAATATCATTAGGGAGACCAACACGGAGGACATCCCAATAGTCACAGCAGATGAACTCATAAACGCATGCAAGAGGATAGGCGACAGTAAAGCGCCCGGACCTGATGGCATACCAAATAAAGCAATAAAAGCAGCTATCCGTAAGCGGCCAGCAATAGCAACAGCAACAGCAACAGCAACAGCAACTGCAACAGCAACTGCAATAGCAACAGCAACAGCAAAAGCAACAGCAACAGCATAACTCAAACGCTAACACCAGAGGCACTATTTTCCAACAACAACAGCAACAGCAAAACTTAAACGCTAACACCAGAGGCACTATCTTCCAACAGCAACAGCAACAGCAAAACTTAAACGCTAACACCAGAGGCACTATTTTCCAACAACAACAGCAACAGCAAAACTTAAACGCTAACACCAGAGGCACTATCTTCCAACAGCAACAGCAACGGCAACAAGGAATAGAAATGGCCGCGCTCTTCAAGAAATTATGAATAAATTATGCGCGATTTAAGTATAAAATACCAAGTGACTAAAAGAACAATTTCCAGATCAATTAACTTTTGTTAACAAAAACATTTTTATTTTACAGAACGATTATAATTTCTTTTCTTAATTTGCATCAAACAAACCACTCTCAGAATTCACAGTCGAATTTTTTATACCTTTATTTTGAATTTGAGCTATTTGCTCAATTGTGAAGTTGAGAATGGCCGCCTCAACTTTCATCTCCTCCATGCTGGTCAAATTGGCCTGTTTCACTCTCTGCGCAATATATTTGAAGAATTGATCAGTCGGATCTGCCGAGCGTGATCTTGGTGAATTCGGTTCCGTAACCTCCACAATATTGGAAAAACACTCATTGTCAGTAAAATCGGGGCCTGTATCTGTATTTCCACAAACTTCGCTTGTTTCGACAGTTTGGTCGTTGTACACGAATCTGCGGAAGGGAAATTTTAGTTTGTATTTTATGTAATTAACGCACCAACTTACGAATCGAAGTCAAATGGAACGAAGTGCAACACTTCGTAGTACTGCCATGTGGGCCTCGTTCGTTTGCCATCTAGTTCTTCCTTCTTTAGGCGTTTAAATCGATCGCGTAGAGATGTCCATCTTTTCTTGCATCGTTCAACTGAATGAGGAGTATAATAAGGAATGTTTCTTTTCGGTGGAAAAAAAAAAACCAAAGCTAACTATGACTATGCATGCATACCTCCTGTATTGAGTTCTGCAGCGATTTTCTTCCACTGCGTATCTCTGAGGTGGCTATTAGGATAGTCTTCGTTTTTCTTATCATATATGATTGGATTTTCTTTTATTAGGCTTATTAGCCGCGAGTCAAAAGGTACCTCTAAAAGAGAACATTGCAATATATTAAGTTTCACAAAAACACCCACGGTTGCCAACTTGAAACATAACTTCGGACAAATAAACCAAAAGAATGGAAGTATTCAATTATTGACAACTTTAATCAGCGTCATTTACCTATTCCAGTCAAAAAGAAAATCATTCCCAAATAGACCAAAACTCAGAAACTCCTACTAAATTTGTTCTCGTACTTAAAAACTTGTAAAGTGTTTTTTTGAAACTACATTAGTTTCATTGTTTTCCCGACGTTTCGGCAGGGATTGCTGCCTTCTTCAGGGGTTCTTTATTGAGAAACATAAATTGTTAAATAAATATACAAAAATGGAGACATCGCAGCAATCCCTGCCGAAACGTCGGGAAAACAATGAAACTAATGTAGTTTCATTCAAATACCAGTGACCAAAAAAGCCGACGGGAAAACCACTTCCACAAACTAGGTACACATACACATCAAATTGGTCAAGAACTCTATAAACAATATTTACTTCGGACGGCTTGCCGAATAATCGATCATGAGAAACTATTACCAACATATTAAATACAAATATGGAGAAGATGTCTGCAATAACTTGAAATAATATAGCAACGCTCAACGTAAGTTAGCACAACAAAAAACAAATTTGAGATTTCCTTTTACGCCTAATCATATTCGACACTCAACCAACAACACGAAACTCCTTTTCTCTAGTCACGAATCAATCGGTTTCTACGACAAAATAGAGAGCAAATTCCACCAGAAAATTCTGAACCTAGAAATCTCTGAGATTTTTCACAAGGTAAAACAAACGACCAATGTACGAAGAATAAACGACCGACGCATAAAAGATTGCTTAACACCGGGCGAATATATACAATTTACCACCAAACAAAATCAAGTTTTCAAAGACATTTATACTAATAGTCCAAGCGGCGACCGTCGAATCACTTACGTCATCGGGTACCAAAAAAGTAGCATATTGTATGTAGAGTGTATTGTGAGAAGATATCGAATCGCTCGGTCTGCCTAATTTTATCCTGCCGCAAAGCGCCTGTATAGCGTCACTTCCGGTCTAATTTGTGGACGAGTACGTACGTCATCAGACACCTATAAACGAAAATATATTTTAGGTACAAGTCAATGAGTACTTTCAGAAAAACTTGGTCTGCCTTGCGTCACTCTGCGGCGAAAAACTGGCAGACCAACCATAAGTAGCCGTTATCTGACCGAGTACTTACGTCATCGAGTACCTAAATAATTTTGATGCTAAATTATTGCTCTACTTTTTCTATTGAAAAGTAAGCAGGTCTGCCTTTGCTCACCTTGCCGCAAATATGTGACAGACCAAGATTTGATTCATATAAACATGCCCACTCTGACCTCTTTTTTACATTCAAAAAACGAAGTGCGTTTCAATTTTTTCGATAAGATTATTTACGTAAAATATGTAATTGCTAAATTATGATTCCTTGTTTTACCCAATACAAAATTATACATTTTTTTGTAAGTAAATCAACATAAATAAAGAATTCTTCCAGATTGGTAGCAGCTTAAAGAATTCTCCCCAGTAAAAAAAAAAAAACATTAATGCGAAAAACAGTTAGAAGTATCATAAAATAAAACTCACGCAGCACAGCACAGTGCAATGCAGCTTACATGTTTTCTTATCGCAAAAAAAGAACGGGCCACAAATCTAGTTTCGTCTTCGACTTGTTGTTAAACTTTTATTATACATCATACTGATGCTTCAGAAGTGCATTTAGTTTTTGATAGGTATTTCAAACCATCGTTGAAAGACATTGAGCGCCGTAGTCGTCAGGAGCACGATGTTCCCTACAACATCTTGGGGCCATCACAAATCCGTCCTAATGACTTCTTAAAGAGTTTGAAAAAATATTAAATTTAAAGAAGCTTTAGTGAAGTTTTTGGGTGACGATTGGACGAGAGACTCTATGGCAAAAGAATTCCGTAACAAAAAAATTTATCTGACGGTGGATGGACGATGTTTCTTAAAATTGAGTTCTTAAAATTGAAGAAACAGAGTTCGAATGCAATCATGAGGAAGCCGATACAAGATTAATATTTCACATAAATAAGCTGAGACCTCACTTGAAAATACTCGTTAAGGCATCCGATACAGATGTTCTAATAATTTTATTGGGTAACATGCACAAATTAAAACATACGGAAATTTGGATTACGAGCGCTACATCAAATTTAAAAGATGTCAGTTGCATAAACTGCACCTCTCTATTTGAAAATCTTAGCCAAGATTTATGTCTTGCTTTGCCCGGCTTTCATGCGTTTACAGGGTGTGATTACACATCTTGTTTTTATAGGAAAGGCAAAATAAAACCCTTTGAACTGCTATATAAAGAAAAAGATTTTCAAGAACTCTTTAAATCACTGAACAATCCAAATGATGCAGAGAATGAACAGAAAATGCAAATTTTGCAGGAATTTACATGCAAATTGTATGATATAAAAAACAGCAAAAACGTAAATTCTGCAAGATTAGATATTTTTCAAAAATTATACGCTACTTTCTCCAAGTGTTTCCAAAAAAAATTAAGAATTTTGATTCTAGCCTTATTCCACCGTGCTGGAATTCATTAAAACAAAAGATTTTAAGAACTGTTTACATAAGTTCAATGTGGCAAAATGCTACTGAAGTCGATTGTGTAAAATATAGTTTCCAGAACTGTGGGTGGATTCTCAAGGAGGAAAGCCTTGAACCTCTTTGGTTTGAAGGAGATCCAACACCCCTTAATGTTGATGACATACTTAAAGATGTTAGTGATGAAGAAGAAAATGACTTTTTTGACGATTCTGATGACGATTTTGAGTAGCTTTATTATTTCTAGATTCATTTTTCTTTTAAGAAGATTATTATTATATACCTATATTGGATTCAATAAGTTCATTCTAAATGTACATACAATATACAAAATTAAGCGTTGTAAATAAACAAATAAATCGAAAAAAGATTAAAAAAAATGCATTTAACCTGGAATATACGAGTGTACATATGTAGAACAATTTACGGTCTGTCAAATACTTGCGGCATGGTAAGCTAAGGCAGACCTGCTTTTTTGAGAAGAGTAAAGAGTGCCTAATAATTTGGCACTGAAATTTCTAAAGTACTCGATGACGTAAGTACTCGATCAAAAAAAAAATGACTTCCGGTTGGTCTGCCGGAAGGTTGCGGCAGGGTACGACAAGGCAGACCGGCTTTTTCCGGTTATTTACTAATCTGTATTATATATCTATTTCAATTTTTAGGTACCTAATGACGTAAGTAGTCGTTCAAAAATTTAACCGGAAATGACGTCTAAGCGGTCACTTGCGGCAGGACAAAGTTAGGCAGACCGTCTGATTACACCTTCTCCCACCATCTTCTTCACATTGACATTGATCTTTTGTTGGTACCCGATGACGCAAGTGATTTAGCAGTGGGCTCTCCGTCTATAAGATACAACAAAAAAATGCACACAAATTAGATTGCCTAAGACAAGCGTTATGGCGAACATACAACATCAGAATGCACGAAAAATGGTTTATCAACAAAAGTAATGTGGAATTCCCGCTTGAGATCAGATGGCTGCTCTCAATGGGCAAAAAATTCGCCTTGCCTGTTGATAAACATACTTTTCCACTGTTTCAGCTGATTGCTGATGGTGAAGAGGTAATAAGAACGGTTACAGATGAAAGAGAGCAAGAAGTCATGAGAGCAAAATATTGTAACATGCTACACTCTTTTCAACGTCATCACCAAAATGATAAATTTTCCGTATATGTACTCAAGGTCAAGGTACACAAAGAAATAGTCAGCTTTATGAAGAAAAACAAAAGAAAGTGAAAGTGTCTGTAGACCGATCTATCTCCCAATAGTTCTGTCATCTTCTCTTCGTATTCCGTTTTGTTCATTGCAACAGTGACGTTTCCTTTGATGATGATGTTTTTGTTTTTCTTCATAAAGCTGACTGTTTCTTTGTGTACCTTGAGTACATATACGGAAAATTTATCATTTTGGTGATGACGTTGAAAAGAGTGTAGCATGTTACAGTATTTTGCTATCATGACTTCTTGCTCTCTTTCATCTGTAACCGTTCTTATTACCTCTTCACCATCAGCAATCAGCTGAAACAGTGGAAAACAGCATTGTTATGCGATCGTATTTATTGTAAATCTTACGATTTTCGAAGGTTAATACGACGCTCCGATTTTTGGTCTTTTCGCCCCATTTTCTACGATTTCGTAAATATTTTGTCCGATTTTTTCCGATGTTTTTCAAACATAAATACGTTGGGTGAACCGAAATACGACTCGATACCTAAATAAATTGAAATTTCAGAAACAGAATATCCACAAATTTAGAAATGCACTTTACATGACATTACCTTCGCAACATATCCTTTTGCAATTATCCGGCATCGATTACCGAATATACAATTTTGCTTTTTCCGTTATTACGCTGCTCAAGCTAAATTTTCGCTCCCAGAATAAAATTCTCTCCAAAATTTAGCTGAGCTAAATCCAAGCGAATCCATTTAGCTTAGTGATACGCAGCTCGAGCTAAATAATCAAATTTTTGTTTCAGAACGTCGTTCATATATTTGTCAAAATTGAGCGCGCCCATTTAATTGGTCGGGACATTTTCTCAAGCTAAATTTTGACAGATCGCTCTACTCTGTTATTTATTGTCTTCAAGAGATGACTGATTTTAAAGAATATATGGACGATGAGTATTTAGAGCTAGATTATTCCATTGAAATAAATGAGAAGTCAAAACGATTTTTATCGTGGAGGAGAAAAAAATGGCGATGCCTTACAGATATATACCGTAGAATTTTTTGTTGTTTTACTGCAGCTACTGCAATAACTTGCGCAGCTCAACAAAAAAAAATAAAGTCTTCTTCAATTTCATTTGTGTCCATACCTGTAAATTAATAAAATTTAAATTTTTGCTCATGTGAATTGAATTGTTGAAGGAAGTTATTTTCAAAGAACAGCTGTATTTTGAGACATTTATCCACATCGCTCCCTATGTCAATTTAGCTACGACTTTAGTAGATGTTTGGAGAGAAAATTTGGAGACCAGATAAAATATAGTTTAGCTCGTGCAGCGTAGATACTAAGCATTATATATTAACACTAGCTGTGCCCGCAACTTCGTACGCGTCGTGAGACTGTGTAGTTTCCAATAAAAGAGATTTGACCGTTTTCTCAACGGCATATTTGTTTAAAATCAACAATCTAGCTAAAAAAAAAGCGGTGAACATTGTCGACATTGAAACAATAAATCAAACAAATCTATTTACCTAAAACACCAATTTAAGAAAATTAAATTCAACAGCGTAAGTACTGAAGTTTCACTTCCTTACTGTAGGTACCACGTAGGTATGTAATATCAAAACAACCACTTAAACAAAAGCCTTAACGGAAATTTGTATCTACACCAACAATAAATAAATCAAACAACATAATTCACCTATATCGTCTTTACTTCTGAATTCTTCAATTCTTTACTGTATGTATCAACGACAACGTAGGTACTATAACAACCATTAAAACAAAAACCATGAACTCAATTTCCATATACACACCCTCCACCATGGGTCCATCACCACACGTCATCAGCCATCTGCGCAGAAACACGTTGTGGCTGTTTTTTTTTTCATATGAACTTGCTTGTGCGATGTGCGCCACCAAAAACCACCCCAAAGCAGAACAACGATCAAGAACCGCGGCGGCTGATAATATTCGATTTCAGAAAATAAATTTATTTTTTTAATGTTAGATTTTAGGTTGTAGCTCAGCTTCTAGAGGACATAGAAAGCTGATTGATGGCTTGAAATATCTACAAAAGTGTTGGCTCTCCTAAGTATTTTGTTTTGTTTGCATTGATAAAGAATTATTTGAGTAATGGCGAGTTAAAGGCAGTAAAGTCGGAAAAAAAAACACATTTTGGTCAAAAACGCTCCAAAAAATAGGCATGGCAATGAAAGGAATAGCCTATATGTTGCACAGAATCTTAAGAAACATTTCAAAAAAAGTTTCATCGAAATCTGTGCAGTAGTTTTCACGACATTAGGTAACAGAAAAATTGCCTACAGTTTTATTATAAGTATAGATATAGATATAGATTTTAACTTGTGTTATGTTATTTAATTACTTATCAAATAGAGCTGAAATACTGATATGTTAATATGTTAAAATTGGTAAAATTTAAAACCATTCTTATCCTTTTACCAAAGAGATGTGCATGCCCATTTTTAAATGGTGATAGAATTTCAATGTAGTTTAGCATCATTTGACTGAATTGTTATTTGATTGGGCACTCTCAGAGTACCTTTGCTCGAGGTCACTTTATATTTTCTATTGGTACGAATGAAGCAATATTTTTCCGATTTCAGAGCACTTTTGCAAATCTCAGAGCGGCTTCAGTTTTACCAATATAAATGCGTTTGAGTTTGATAACTAGCGGAGTTTGTTTACGTTTTTCTGGACTTTTTTAACAGTAAATGTTTAGACATCAATGTGAGCGCAAATTTCGATTTTTTTTAATATAAAACTTAGCCAAGGAATGGAAAACACAAAGTCGTCGAAGGCTATATATATCCGTATTTCAATCGCATAAGTTTCAACAAAAAGTGACGTTTTTATGTTCGATTAGCCAAAGAATTCTGAAATCTGAAAGCGAATCTTAAGAAGCCGAACCAAATACCACATAAAGGACCTATATTTCAATAGATTTCGGGTTTAGCCCAATTGCTCGTTTAAAAGTGCAAATAAATGTTAGATAAAGTTCAAACTGCCCGGTATCGCACTATTCAAATGTACAATATGACCTCAACGCTCTTAAACGCATTTTTTGTACTCGTACAATTACAAAATACGACAAATACGATTTTGAACCGAGAAAATATACGATTCTCAAACAAGATCCATAACAACACTGATTACAGACTAAAAACAACAATATTGTCAAATGGCTGCACCGTAATAATAACATTACGGAGAGGGAGAAGGCAAAAATGACAACATACACAGCACAGATGCCTTCGATTTATGGTTTACCCAAAATTCATAAGCCCAACACACCGCTTCGTCCAATTACGTCATCGACGGGAGTCCCATGCTACCAACTCGCTAAATATGTAGGCAAAATTTTACAGTGCGCGACGAGGAATTCAGCATACACTGTAAAAAATTCATACGAATTTGTTGAAAAAGCGAGACTTGTACTTGGTTGATAAAAAAATTGTATGAAAAAATTTTTTTTTTGTTTGATCGTGTTCGGGCAATATACAAAAGATGTCATAGGAATCCAAAATATTTTAAAAAAATTCCAAATTTTAATACTGCCCCAAGGACCTAAAAGATTTTCGAAATATGAGAAATCTTAAAAAAAAAAAATTATATGAAATCATTTAAAAAATGGCTTATGTTTCATAAGTTAAACATTAAATCTAATTTAATGCCGTTTTTTAATTCTAAAAAAGATTTCAAAATTTTGTAATTATTTGTTTAACCTTTGACTTTTGATTTTTTTGATTCTTCTTTAACTTTTCATTAATAATATTTTATTGTTATTTGCTTTAAGTGTTCTTAATTATCTTTCATAATAAAAATGAAAACCACTACTAAAAAAATATTTTTTTGTGCGAAAAATTAATCTTTTTTCCAGTTTTGTCTTGGTTTCATGAGAAGTTTCTATGACCTTGGGGCAGTATAAGATCACAATTTTTTTTCAAATTTTTAATTTACCTGACATCATGACATATAAAGACAACTTTTGGGTAGTGCCCGAAAATTCAATTTGAAAAAAAAAAAAAAAAAATCGAGCCACCCTATTGTACAATTAGAAGAAAATGAGGTTTTGGTTTCATATGATGTCGTTTCACTCTTCACTAATATCCCCGTCCAACTCGCCATTGCGGTTGTTAAAAAGAAATGGGATTTAATAAGTCAAAATACCAACTTGAGCCAATATAAGTTTCTCGAAATCCTTGATTTTTGTATAAAGGAAAACAACATTGTACAGTATAAGGAGAACTTATACAAACAAATCTTTGGTATGCCGATGGGCAACCCACTTTCGCCGACAATTGCTGATCTGGTTATGGATCACTTATTAGATGAATGCTTCAAAACGACTTCGAAGCCAAAATTCATTGCTAAATATGTCGATGATATATTTGTTGTCATTGACGAACAGAGAATTGACAGCATGCTGGAAAGCCTCAATGGATTACCTACATGCTAAAATCCAATTTACTGTTGAGATGGAGAAAAATAGCTCCATAGCGTTTTTGGATGTTCTAATCCATCGCGACCAGCATCGGATTTCACTGAACTGGCATCAAAAAGACACGGCGTCTGGAAGAATCATTAACTATCCAATCAAGCAAAGCATATCATAACAAACACTGCTTCGAATCTTGTTAACAAGATTTTTATGTTGAGTGATGAGAGGTTCCATGTCACCAATGAACGAAAAGTCACTCAAATCCTGAAAGACAACAGTTACCCGGACGGTTTCATACGTAATATAATCCAAAATCAAAAACACAAGGTTCCTCGTGATAAAGAAACGGAAGAACCAATGCGTGTTTACAAAAGTGTTGTCTATGTTCCCAGACTTGCCGAAAATTTCAAACAGATGATCAGTAGCAGTTCCAAGGACCTTCATATTGCGTTTATGTCCAATCAGACTCTTGCATCCTCGTTCTCCAAACTCAAACCGAAAACTGATAAGAAAAAACCTACTGACGTCGTGTACAGAATCAACTGTATCGGTAACAACACTGAAAGCTGCAACCTTTGCTATATCGGTACAACAAAACAATTCCTTTCCCAAAGAATGTCCAATCACCGTTCAGACATAAAATCGAAAAACGGGGGCAAAACGGCACTGGCCAACCACTCTATTCAAGCGAACCACAACCCAGACTTTGACAACGCAACTGTGCTTCAGACGGAGAGACATACCTCGAATACCTCGTATACACTCGAGACGCTACACATAATAAACAACAAGAACAACATGAACCGCAAACAGGACACCCTAAATATTTCTGCTATATATATAGCTCGTTAGTTGACAGAATAACTTATATTTATTTAACAATTTATGTTTCTCAATAAAGAACCCCTGAAGAAGGCAGCAATCCCTGCCGAAACGCCAGGAAAACAATGAAACTAATGTAGTTTCATTCAAACACCAGTGACCAAAAAAGCCGACGGGAAAACCACTTCCATAAACTACACATTTTATAAATTAATTTTGGGACTGAGAAATCGTCGGTAAGGACAAAGGTCAAAAAAACATTGGGAAAGACAAAGACTTTGTCCCAAATGTATCGTGTTGGCAACCTTGAAAACAACAGATATAATTTATATTTACCTCCACCATATGCTCCCTTTTTTAATGTCGACATTTTCCGTTGAAAAATTGAAAAATTTAAAAATTGAAAAATTTAAAAATTGAAAAATTGAAAAATTGAAATCGTTTGGTGTAAAAAAAAAAATTAAATCAAAATGAAAATCACTAGTGTGCTAACTGGCTGCAATCTGTAACTGTAACTAACCCGGGCGAGGAGAAAAATCCCTACTTTTTCCCTACGCTCTATAATTCGAAATAAAACAATGAAATCGATATTTAGAAGAAAAAAATCCTTACACTCGAGCCACAGAAGACGTTGTTGAAAAAACATAAAGCCTGATATACAATGCACTTTTTGCGAAATGACATTAGAAAATTCATTGAATTGAGTTAAAGTTAGAGAACTCACTTTTTGTGAAACTACATCGTCTTGAAAAGAAGTATATATGTAAAATAAACTAGGGGTCGTCCCGTGGTCGAAATTCGACCAATTTATTCTATTCATTTTTGAAGGGGAAATTTAGGACCGCTTAAAAATAGGCAATCGAAGCCATTTCAGGCTTCCCTTAAATTGCGAATAAGTGTCCAGTAATGCGGGCTGTCTTCTATTTTATATCACAGGTAGAAAAGGGTGCATTGAATTGAACATTTTGCTTAAATTTCATATAAATCATAAGCCGTTAGGCCGATTGGTACAATTTGAATTTTATAAGATTAGTAATGTCGAACAATTTCGAAAATATCACTTTGCTTGCTGCGGTTTCAGAGATAACACGGTTTTAAGGGATTGCGATTTTTTTTTTCAAATGATTCCAACTTTCTAACAAAAAAAAAAAAAAAAAATAAAAATAAATAAATAGTTGGCGCAACAGGTTAACTTTCTAACGGTTGAACTAAAAACGAAAAGAATTTCACTACAAACAACTACAAACGATTGTCTATCGAACTGCATTTCACGTTTTTCATTCTAGAAAAAGTGCGAATTAACTTCCCGTAGGGGCAATGTTGTTGTTGTTGTAATTTCATGCAATTCGCTTAAATTTACCTGCTTTAATTCATAATTTGTGGTTAATTTTTGTATTGTGCACTTCTATGTATTGTCCCCTACCCAAATATATATAGTGTTGGCATATTTATGTGACGTATGATAGCAAAAATGGATGGAAACACGTTATAGGCAACTCCATATTAATATATTAATATATCTTATATATAAAAATGACTTGGATATTATGTCTGTCCGTTTATACCTCGAGTTCGGCAGCACCGAATTTGATGATTCTTTTTCTGTTCAAAAAGTATTTGTTTGTAGCAGGTTTGTACGTAAAAAAAAAACAATAACTTTCCAAAGAAAAAATCATCGAAATTGAAAATTGTTTAGCCAATGAAGTGAGTGAATGGAGAAAGAACATCATTTCTCCATTTCTACAATTCACACTCCGTTCGAGTGGATGCTTGCATGTACACATTGGTATAGCCAGCATATCCGCTATGGGGGTATTCAGGGTTTCCAGGTACTATCTTTTTTTCAAAAAGCGATAGAAATGGAAAATTTTTGGCCGATATATAGTTTTACAGATATTTGTGTTAATTTTGTTCCTTTCACAAAATCAAAGCAAAATAAATATTTTCGGTACTTTTAAAACATGGTAGCACTCTTGCAGTGAAGTGACAAGAGCAGTCATTCAACTTGCACGCACACCGATTTATTTTGCATGCCTTCTGATTTGACACAAGCCACAAAATCCATTTGCAGAAAATATAAATCAAATAAAATCCGCGGCGCACATAAGTGAGAATTTTGGCAACTCTGTGCGTGTTGCATGCAATTTAAGTGATTTTTGTTTTGTGTAAATCTAAATCGATTAATATGTGTTCGTATGTTTACGGTTAGTGTTGTGCGAGTGCGTACATAATATTTGAGCATTGCATATTTGTTTTGGAGCCTACGCTGTCATAAGCAAGTTACTTGCAAATTAATTCTTTATTGGGCGTTCGTTTCTACCATTCACACTTCATTCGAGTGAATGTTTGCACTCATTGGTATAGTCAGCATTTCTGCCATGGGCGTATTCAGGGTTGCCAGAGTTGACTCTTTGTCATATATTCGACTATCTTTTTTCAAGAAGCGATGGAAATGGAAAAATGAGCGCCCAACACAATTTTTGGCTACATATGATTTAACAAATATTTGTGTTAATTTTGAAATAAAAATAAACATTTTCGGCACTTTTAAATCTTGGCAGCACTGCAAGAGTGATAGCCGAAATATGACAAAGCGCCAAATTGTAGAAAATAGAAATCATATAAAAAAAGCGGCGCACATAAGTGATAAGGTTAAGTGGAATAAAATACCAAAATTTTCCACGATTTTTTGGGCTTCTTAGGTTAGGTTAGGTTAGGTTGGGAGGGCAGTTTTGCATCTGATGCAAATTTTCACCCAGAAGCCGTGAAGGCCCATTGTGAGTACCCTGTTTGTACAAGTAAGGACATGTGGCTAACAAAACCACTTCGATCTGTTGAGGAATAGTTTTATGTCTGATAGAGGTACCGCTGCCAAGTCGTCCAAACTTTCGAAGAACCTAGCTCCCATACAGGATGAGCGGCGTTCCTATAAAGCTAGGCAGTGGCATAGAAGATATTCCACGGAGTCTATTTCCTCTTCGTCTCCACAGCTTCTGCAGAAGTCATTTGCAAAAAGTCCTAGCCTTTTAGCCATATTTCCTATGATGCGGTGTCCGGTTAAAACCCCGACGAGCATCCGGATTTGTCTTCTATTAAGGGCTTCTTTCTGCGCAACGATTTTGGGCTACATTTTTCTAAGGTTTGGGCGCTTAAGGCAAATCAAATTATGGCAAACCTGTGCGTGTTGCATACAATTTAAAAAAATTTTCTTTTGTCTGAATCTACATCAAGTGCTATAATTAGCGTTTTTTTTTTTTTTTTTTGCTTTTTTGGGAACATCATTCACGGTTAGATTTAAGATTCTTAAAACATTATGTTCAAATATTTAAAGTGAATTCTGTCCGTGTCAATTAGTTCAAAATGGACTGGATGGCGACAATGGCAAGAAAAATGGTGAAAGTGGTGAACAACAATTAGCAAATAATGTTGCTTTGGAAGCATTCAAATCGTCGTCTCGCAACGATAAAACCGAAAATGAAAAAAAAGGTGTAATAGGTATCACCGTCACCTCGCAGCGATACAAGCGGCAAAGATTTTGGTTTGTAATTCATTTGCCTTTGTCATATTTTGGCTATTTTATTCTTCTTTTTTTTTTGTATATTTGACAGATTGGGATGAATAGCCACTTGAAGTTAGTGATAAATAATTCTGTAACATTATTTGGATTAATAATACGTTTTTTATCGAATAAATCCAGCAATATACATTTTTATTTGTTCTCATATTTCAGATTTAGCTATACGATGAGGCGGGAAGACTTTCTTAAATGCGCGGTTAATCGAAAAATGCATCGGCAAGCGCATCGCAAGCATTTCTGAATTTTTCGCAAAGCACTTCCCAAGCATCATCAGGCCATTCGGCTGCTTTAAAAAGTTGAAAATCAACTCAACAAATAAAAATGTTTATTGGATCGTTCCAAACTACCGGTCTTCCCTTTATTTATGCAAAAGATGGAAAAACCAATGTTGTTTATAAAAAAAACATATTAGAATAAAATGTAAGATATTTAAAAAAACGAATTTTATTCAAAGTTTTCTTACTGCTCTCTTAGGTTTCAGCATTTCTGAAGCCTGAAGAATTTAAAGTATTTTACGCCCCTTAAATTAAATTTTTTTTTTTACCTTTTTTTTTGTAAGGGAATAGCCACTTGCAAATGTGCTCAGCGAAGCGGGTATGGGTTTGCTAGTTAATATATAGATTATAATCTCGACCTATTTTATCAGAAATCTGAAAAGTAGCAACATTTTACAGATATTGAAAATCTATCCCTTTTTCCCTACGCCTTCATTTTTGAGCTCAGAATCCCTATGTTGAAAAATATTGTCATTAAATGTAAAATTTGGAAACGTCGGCTGCTTGGACTTCTAACCAACAGGCATACCCAAAAATCAAAGCAAATGTGTCATTTGACACTTCAGAAAAAAGCGCCAATTTATTCAATTTGCTGATTTAAGTCATTTTAAGATTGGAAGCCCAAGCCGCCGAACGTTTTGCCAAAAAGAGTAAAGGGCCCAACCCATAGAATCTGTTGCATCCGTCGCGTCGTCGGATTCGTCAATATTAACGCATTGGACGGAACGAGCAGTCCCGTAGGATCCGTCGCATACGGTGACAGGCAGTATTTTAAATACTCTATCATTATTTTTCCCAAGAAACGTGGTAGGTGTTTTTTTTTTTTGTGAAAAAATCTAACTTTTAAAAGTAAAATTCATATTTTACGGAAAGACTATCACATTAAATTACCTTTGGTATAAAAATCACTGTTTGTTAATATTATTATGATTACCTTTTTGTATAAGAAACATTTTATACTAAAAAATCTTGCTTAGAGGCGATTTAAATAAGCTCTTTTTTAATGTGGTGTTTACATTTTGAAATATAGAAACATATTTTGATGAAATCGAAAAAAACAATTTTAGTTTGAGTGTTTATTGCGACATTTTCTTTTTTCTCACAGAAGCCTTTTCGGACCAGCGTTGCCACAATGTTACAAGTGTAACAAAAGTTTTACACTTTTTAATCTTAATATATTATTATTATTATTATTATTATTCTTTATTTAAATAAATTCAATGATAAAGTACATAGTTTTATATATTATATAAAGAGAAAAGCGTGGCTTTATATTGCCGTCTGCCGATTGATTGACATTTCATAATACATTTTATAAATTAAAAAAATGAATATAATAAAAAAAACATTGATTAATTATTATTATACAAAAATAATTCTGACTGTATGATTGTGTTTCAGTTTTTTCTGTTTTAATAATGTACAATTTTGAAGATCACAAACTCAAAAAGCTATTGCGATACTTGTAGGCATGTATGCTATATTGGGAAAGACACTTCCAACCAAAAAGACCGTTCAACAATTCTTTTGCTTCCTGAAGTGTGAGAAAACTCTTGGAGAAATAAAGTCTCCTAATTTCGAGGAGTATAGGACATTCTGCGAGGAAATGAAAAACGCCTTCCGGTACATTTAAATTGCAGAGGCTGCATGTTCTTTGAAGATCCTGTCTTCGCGGTACAAAATTTAGGCATAAAGTCTCTGTTCTGATTTTGAAGATTATGCTGATTTCGTAGGTTGTTAACTCATTGCAAAAGTAGTTATTTGTGTCCAAAGAATGGCTTAGAGTTCTATATATGGACCTAGAGTCGGAGGTTTGCGCCCTGTTTGAATCTTAATATATAAAAACGTTCGTGCGTATGTATGACCGACCATAACGGCTGAACCACTGAAGCTACCCCCCTTTTATTCACACCATATGTTTATGTGGTGCTCCGGATGGTTTATGTTTATTTTAGACCCTATAGGGGGCGCTGGGGTCGCTTTTTGAAATTTCTTATTTATGGACCGATTCGGCTCAAATTTACACCATATAACACTCAACAAAATAGAAAACTTTTGCTAAAATTTGGACCCGATAGGTGGCGCTGGGAGATATTTGCAATAAGTAAGATTTCCCTGCATATCAATTTTGTATCAACAACGTTAAATTTAATTGTAATAATGTAGTTGGCGTTGGTTGTCTATACTTTTCTGAATTCGACATTTCAGTAATTCATATTTCATTTAGCTGTACAATTGTTTGACGAAAACTCCAAATTAGTTTTTAATCAATTTTAAATAGGTAAATAACATTTCCATTCGATTTCCGGAACAAATAACATAACCAAGGAAAGAGGCCAAATTTTATCATTCTTCTTTTGTTTTGTTCGTATTGGTGTATTTTAGGCTTAGGCAGTCTTAAAAGATAAAATTTTGAACCCGATAGGTGGCGTTGTTCTCGATCTCCGAAACTGCTCAACCGATTTCAATGAAATTTCGTGGATGTATATTCTTCGTTCCCACTTGAAGGATAGGATACTTTTGGACCTGATAGGTGGCGCTGTTGCCGATCTCCGAAATAGCTCTACCGAGTTGATTGTAATTTGTGGATGGGTAGGTATGGTTGCTTCAAGATTGAAATATACCATAGTTTCGGACTCTATAGATGGTGCTTTGCAAAACATAAGCGGGATAGGAGAACGGGTTGTGGAAGCATTAAAATTATTAATGGACATTTTCCAAATAAAAGACTTTGCTAAATGTGAGCAGGACTTAATACGAAAGGTATCAGTAAAGCCGGGTGGGTACAGCTACATATAAAAAAGACTGACGTCCGTATGTGCGCACTCATAACTCGGGAACCTATCCTTCAATTTTTATGATTTTTGGTTTAAATTCGCATGGGCCCAAGGATGCTACTTTTTGTCGTGAAAACAAAACTTTATGGGGATTTGTTGAATTTTTGAATTCTTTGGATGTTCCGGGCTTACAATTTTGCTGTGCAACCTCAATGCACCGAGACTTTGTAATAGAACGCGTTTGATTTGGTGGTGAAGGATTCCAGATCAAATGTCATGTAAGCGAGGGTTTTGAGGAAAAAATTCAAGGACAAATATTCTCATTCCACGGAATACGCTTATTGAGAAAGAATTTGTACGTCGTGTACTGTTGGCCGACACGTTAATCTTCTTTGTTGCGTTTGTCTACGCCTAAGGAAGGTTCATACGGCGACAAAATTGGAAAATTTGAACGGGAAATTGTAAAGTTTGTGAAAATTGATTTCCATACATTTTCTACGGAGAGTATTTGTCAAAAGCTATAGTTGGGATCAATGAAATTAATGTCAGGTGGAAGTGAAAATTATTTTAGTTAAAAAGTCAATTTTGGGCGGGACCGCGGGACGAAGTTCGCCGGGCACGCTAGTTATTTTATAATTTTGTTACAATGTTACTTTCTTTTTCGTGTTTTTACATTTTTCCCCATTAAAATCCTTTTTAGTTTTTCTCATTAAAAATATTGTAAAGTTGAACTGGCAACACTTTTTTCTTTCGAGCAAACTTCTACCAATTTCTGTCAATATATTTTTTTGTTTACACAGAGCAAAAGTTGTGCAAACCGTTAAACTGCGAGTGGGAATGGGAATGGGACGGAACGAGAAAATTTATTTGCTAAACACAGAACAGAACTGTTTTCTACCTCCATTTTGGTGACTCAAACCTGCCAATTTGAATAATATTCCTGAATTTGTAATGAATGGTTTAGTTGGGACAACTTCTGCAACTCAAATTCCAAGAGACAACGAACCGCATCATTTATCAAGGGTTAACTCTGCTATGTAAGTAGTAAATCATTTATTATGTTCTTATATAATTCATTCCAAAAGACAGTAAATGTCGCCCAGTACAAATTCGTGCGTTCTTTGTTCTCGTGCTTAAAACTGCGCATTTTTGTTCCATCTCACCCTGCCAACTAAGTCGCTCTTAAGAACACTCACTCAACTGTATAAACACGCATCCACTAATGAACACATGCCTCATATTACTCCAAGTAGCTACCACTGGAAGTACAACCTCCTTACGGATATCTCAGTCGTATAAATTCCACTTATCAGTCATCTTTATTTGTCATCAATATACGTCGCAAACAGAACTGCCACATGGATGAAGTTCACATTAATGAGGCCAATTGAATGGGGCTTCGAAACTTAAAAATTAAGAACCTCCTCGTAACGAAACTTGTCAATAAGATAAGTGTCACGTGCGCCTTCTACTCGCCACCTAACAATGGGCACTCTAAATAAACGATAATAAAGAAAAAAAGTCCTTGGCGAACCTTGGGGCGAACCACCCTCTTACTGTGATACAATTTGCCTTAGCACACTTATCCCAAAGCAAATAATTAAATATTGCTAACGATGAGGATTTCTGTTTAATTGATCGTATCGTTAGACATGCTTCTCATCGCTTTGGGTGGTCGAAAGCCAAATCGACTGTGTACCCTTAGTCCTTGTAGGCAAACAAGAAAACGACACATGCTCAAAGTAGGGAAAATTCAATTACAGAAGAAATTACTTGGTAGTAACCACCTCATGAATAGCGCCCCGGGAAGAATCTGTGACAATCAAGCGGCGATGATGCCACAAAAGTTAATTTATTGGCCCAGCTGATAGCGGGCCCAGGACACGTGTCCAAATTCGTTCATATTAAACTTTTATCGCTCTGCCTTTAATGTGTTTGCGTCTTACTTAATATGCCACCGGCACCATATTGTGAGGACAACAGCGCGGCTGTGCACATTAAATTGAACTCGGCAAAGGATCACATCACACAAATCTCCGAGGACACGAAGAGAAATTATTCCTTGCTGCCACTTGGTTGGCCGTAATTGATTTCTGATGAATCATCATCAATCATTAAGTTGTCCCTTCATTTTGTTATAATTTTGTTGGCACATTGCTGGAAGGAAGGCGGCAGTGGTAGGGGTGCTCTGTGCGGTTTTACTGTTCGGACAATCGGTCAGAATTGGGCGAACAAATGAATACGATTGCGAAAATATTTATTTGTCAGTTAATGGAGACAATGTTGCGGTAAATAATATCTTGGAGCTTACGACATCGGAAGGACATGGGTATTTCTATTGCTATTGGGTATGCTTAACTAATTAATTGGAAAGGAGCTTCACAGCAGAGCAACCGAATCAGGGCGGGCGGGGATGATGTTTCATTGGATTGCCGGGCATGTTGATTTATGGAGTTATTGGTAAATTGTTTGTAAATGCCATGTTGACCATGTTGTTAAAGGAAATGGATGCGTGGATCATGGGGCGAGTCTGGATGTTCATCAAATTCCTGGCGGTTGCGAGAGCTTCAGGGAGGTGGCAATCAAATAAGCAAATTGGGCGAACAGTTTTGGGCCTCGAGCTGGGAGCTGGTCAACGCAATTAGCGCATTTTAATGTATGCAAAACTAAGACGTCTAAAATTTCATCTACGTGATATCATGCCTTCTGCGGAGCTTATGTTATTTGAATGGACTACTATCGGAGGGAACAATTTAACAATTTTGACGAATTGGTTGATAGACAATCCAGGGGCAGAGGGTCATTTGCAACAATAACTAATAAATTGACGCTTTTAGCAGCAGTGCTACTGTATCATGTCGATACAAGTGAAAGTGCACCGCGGAATTATATTTCAAATAAATTGGCCATATCGAGTGACCAAATTGTTTGTTATAAACTGGTTAAGTCGACCGCTGACTTAACCAAATTACGTTTTATAAATTTCAAAATGAAATTACCGGACGAATTCATCTCGCGCGCATTAGATTCTTCCTTTTGGCCGTCGGGTATTCGCGTTAAGAAATTTTTGACAAAAAACGGAGTTGTCTCGCCCGCTGAAGAAATCAAAACATAAACATTGATTCTCTGCGACGGCGAGGCACCTCCGTTGTCAATCATTTTTCATATTCCGTTTATTATCAGAATGTTGGTGGTATGAGAACAAAAAGCCAGTGTTGCCAGAATTTCAAAAAAGAAAATGCTAGACTGCAAGAAAAAATATGCTAGAATGTATGAAGCCAAAAAATAAAAATGCAAGACATTACAAAATATGTTTTCACCAGCTTTTTACAATAAAGAAAAAATATTATTTTGTCTTTTATACTAGAAATTCATCTGATTGTATATTTTTGCCTATCCTAGTGTATTATATAAGATTAAATGTAACTCCCTTTTTAGTAAAGAATTTCGACCCTAAATATATCTCAGAAAATAATAAAAATCATGTTTTTTTAAACAATGAGTTTTATTTTTATTGAACATAAAGTATCGGTCTGCAGAAAAATACAAAACAAAGTAAAATCAACAGTAACTACAGTGGGTGCATTTTTTTGACGTTTGGTGTCCACCATAGATAAGCCATAAATCCTTCACCACACGTCTGAATTAATTAGCCTATGTATCAAAGGGCATGGTAGTGACCAGCCAAGTTCTGGTACTACACCCTTTTAACAGGAATAAACTCAGGCGATTTTCGACCCCCCTCTGTCTTTAGTACCACTGAAGTCAGAAACTTCAAATTCGGAATATTTGCTAAGCTGATCAAGCACAAGCGCCCAGAAAACTTTTTAGCATTATTTTAGTGGTTCCTGAAATATAGGGCTTCAAAAATAACAAAAACCGTAACTGACTGACTGACAGATCATCAAAATTATGGAGTACTCCCCGACATCGTGGAGTCTTGTAATTTTGCACAACGGTATGTCTTGTGGTGCAATCAAAGGAATAATTGAGATTTCTGTATAAGGAGACGTGGTATCCATCCACTTTCTCAGAATTGTTGTCAATTATATGGAAGACTTCCGATGGCTGTAGAAGAATGAAATTTGGTTGATGGTAGAGCTCGAAAATCTAAGATTTTTCATTCGACGTATCTGCCTATCGTCATTTTGAAAATATACATTCAACTTAAAAGTTCATGTCTTTTCTAAGAACTTATTACTGACTAAAATTTAGTGGGCTTACTTGGCTAGTTTTCCTTTTATTATTCCAAATTCGAAAGGTTTTAAAAATTTGATCGGTGAACCCACCAAATTTTAGTTAGTAATGATGAAATAACAAAATTTCTCTCTTAATTTGTAGTTATTTCAGTATCGTTTTACTTTAAATATTTCGTATTGAACCCTAACTAGGGGTCGCCCCGTGGTCGAAATTCGACCAATTTATTCTATAAGTTAATTTTTGAAGGGGAAGTGAAGGGGAAATATCGGAGGGCTTATAAATAGGCAATCGAAACCATTTTAGGTTTTCCTTAAATTGCGAATAAAAAGTGTCCAGTAATGCGGGCTGTCTTCTATTTTATACTAGCTGACCCGGCAAACTTCGTTCCGCCCAAATTTTTTAATGTAATGAAAATAATAATTCCGAGCATGCACAATGCACTTACTAATTTATGTAATTCGGCAATGATGTTGACGTGTCGTCCAACCATCCGCTTTTTCACTAAATTGACAATGTGAGAAACATGGGGAATCAAGCTTTATGCTACAAATGCACAAACATCCATCGATTATCCTTGCAATAAATTATTTGTCATAGTGAAAGCGAGACGCACGGGAAATTGAAGTCGAACGAATGGTAAATCGTTCTGAATAAGCGAAATCTGCGGAATAAGAGTGTTTGCCTTTGAATTTTCCCCTCAAATTCATCACTTGCATGATATTTGATATGAGATCCTTCACCACGAATCAAATGCGATCCGTTACAAAGTTTCGGTACATTGATGTTGCGCAACAAAATTTTAACTGAGCCGACTTTCAAATCCAATTTATGTTGAGGTAGGCCCGGAACATTTAAAGAATTCAAAAATTCAACTAATCCCCATAAAGTTTTTTTTCACAACAAAAGGTAGAATTATGCCCTTCCTTCCAACCAAAAATCATAAGAATCGAACGATCTGTCCCCGAGTTATGGATGCACATACGGACGTCAGTCTCTTTTATATGTAACTGTACCCACCCGGCTTTGCCCGTACCTTTCGTATTAAATCATGCTCACATTTCGCAAATTGCTTTATTTGGACAGCGTCCATTAATAATTTTCATCATATAACTTTAGAAATAGCGTTTGATTTTGTTTTTGAATGGGACGTGCCACAATCCGTTTTCTTATCCCGCTTGTGTTTTTCAAAGTTCCACCTATAGGTCAAAAACTATCCGAAATATAAAACTGGAAGCAACCATATCCATCTACAAAATTTCAATCAACTTGGTAGCGCTGTTTCGGCGATCGGCAACAGCGCCACCTATCAGGTCCTTCAAGCGGGAACGAAGAATATAAATCTACAAAATTTCATTGAAATCGGGTGAGTGGTTTCGGAGATCGATTACAATGCCATATAGCGGGTCAAAAATCCTATCTTTTAGGTTTGCGTTAACCTGAAATACAACAATACGAACAAAACAAAAGAAGAATCATAAAAATTTACCCAGTGGCTATCGAGTTATATCATCATCATCGAGTTTCATCCCGAAAGAATTATAGGTATGAATTAAGAAGATTATTATTAAAGAAAATTTAATTGAACTGAAAAACGACATACGCCTACAACGCCACATGTTGGATTTTCCGACGATGTGCACTAAGAAATTCAGTTTTTGTTAAAAATAATAAATTAATTATTTTATATTTGTATTTTATCAATATAATAACTCCGATCGAAGCATCTGTTTTAAACGATATTTATTTTGTTTACATCCTCGTTGACGATATTTGCAGCACGCATTCTGTCAATGTTATGCCAACGCCATAAGGTTACATCAACAAATTTTGAATTGTAAAAGCGCTATGGTTACATTCTCCTGACAATAACAAACACAACAAAAAAAATTTAGCGAAATCGGTCCAGCCGTTCACGCGTGATGCCGTGACCAAGGGAAATAGGGATTCATTTTTATATAAATAGATTCAATATTGGCACATTTGTTCGAACAGCTTGACTCAATGCGATTCGTTCGAAGTCCATTTCTCGCTGCTATTCTCGATTAAATGTGTCAAATCAAAGCTTTGTTGCGCATTTCATCTGACATCTCCAGTTCATTATCCGATGTCACAGTGCGAATTCGATGCAAAATATCGTCGGCCATAATATCATCTTTGTATAATCAAAGAACCTATCTACTTCATTTCAAAAAGTTACTTAATGTAACATAGTAAACATAATTTATTAGAACAAAGTTTTTAGGTACATTAAAAAAAAAAAAAAAAACTTCAAAATTGTTGACAACAACAATTTGCTTGGAAAATAATTAAAATAATTGACAACAACAATTGCTTTTAAAATTCAAAATATATTTTTTTTTATTTGAAGTGTCACTACTTGATTTCTATCCCGTTAATTTTTTTTCAAAGTGTATTTCCCCATTCAAACTTTAATTTTCTAATTTTCCGCGCAATTTTCTTAATTTTTTCTTTCATAACTTTGTTCTCCTGACAATAACAAACACAACAAAAAAAGAATCAGCCAAATCGGTCCAGCCGTTCTCTCGTGATGCGCTTACCAACGAACATCATTTCATTTTTATTTATATAGAAGATTACAGGTAGAAAAGGGTGCATAGAATAGATATGCAAAGTTTCATCGTTTGTTGTTCAACAGTTTTAGAGTTATGGGGACCTTAAGTTAGAAGCCAACATTTTGCTTAAATTTCATATAAATCATAAACCGTTAGGCCGATTGGTACGATTTGAATTTTATTAGATTAGTATTGTCGAACACTTTCGAAAATAGATTTTAGAAATTTTATCACTTTGCTAGCTGCAGTTTCAGAAATAACACGGTTTTAAGGGATTGTCTATCGAACTGCATTTCACGTTTTTCATTCTAGTAAAAGTGCGAATTAACTTCACGCGGGTGCCATGTTGTTGTTGTTGTAATTTCATGCAATTCGCTTAAATTTACCTGCTTTAATTCATAATTTGTGGATAATTTTTGTATTGTGCACTTCTATGTATTGTCCCCTACCCAAATATATATAGTGTTGGCATATTTATGTGACTTATAATAGGAAAAAAGGGGGGAAACACGTTTTAGGCAACTCCGTATTAATATATAGATAAAGTAAGAACTTGGTGTACTTTTAGATCTCGGTACTTTTCAATGCTGACTTTGTTACAAACTGTATATCAGCTTAATGTACGCGAATGACTAAAATCCCAGAGTAAATATCGAAAAATACTAAAATCCAAAAAAATGCTAAAACAGCATCTGGCATTTTTCTTTTTTAAAAAAATGCTTTCTAGTTTTCGAAAATACTAGATCTAGCATTAAAAATGCGAGAATGGCATCACTGACAAAAACAAAGGAGCTTTTTGTTGCGCTCTCAGATCATCAATATGATAATATTGTCTTAACGGAGATATGGCTGCACCCATATATTTTTTCGGCTGAGATCTTCGACGCTTCGTATGTGGTTTACCGAAATGATCGCTGCCGAACAAGCAGCGAGAGAGGTGGGGGAGTTTTAATAGCTGTGTCATCTCTTTTTCAAAGTAGGCAAATTGCATTGGAGCATCGATGTTGAACAGATGTGTGTGTGTATTAATTTACATGTGTTATCAGTTGTTTGTTTGCGTCTCCTACGTTCCTCCTGGTAGTGCTTTTAATGTGTATGAAAAACACATTGAAAACATTACTCGTGTTGTCAATAATCTTAAAGCCACTCAAATACCTTGTGTATTGGGTGACTTTAATGTTGGTGATGTCACATGGAGAAATGTGGATGGTGATGCGAATTTAATACCTTTTAACGTAAATCATGATTATGAACAAATAGTCATTGATGGTCTTCTTTATTGGGATTTATTTCAAATAAATTTTATTCGTAATTCTCTTAATAGAATTTTAGATTTCATTTTTATTAATAATGAAATTAATTATAATATTTTAGAGGCTGTGGATGTTATTGATTCCAATAAAATCCATCATAAAGCCTTACTTTTAGAGCTTAATTTTCTTAGTTTTTCCGGTGAACGTTGTAGTAATGATTCCGCGTTATCTTATAACTTCGCAAAAACCAATTTCAGTGCACTGCAGGGATATTTGAATGATTTTGATTGGGTTGAAATGCTAAAATCCCCCGTTCTTAAAGGTAATTATGATATATTTTTGGATAAAATAAGTTCTGGTTTTGATTTATTCGTACCAAAGACGCGTCATTATAATAAGTTTACAATTCCTTGGTCCAATAAAAGATTGGTTAATTTACGTAATGTAAAAAGGAAAGCTCATTCGCGTTATTTATCTCATAAAACAAATTCTAATAGTGAACTTTTTTTGAGATTCAGGAGAGAATATGAGTTTTTAAATCGGTTTTTATACAATCAATATATTTTGTCTGTTGAGTCGTCGGTAAAGCGCAATAGTAAATCGTTTTGGAATTACATTAATTCGAAAAGAAATACCACAGGCTTGCCTAAGGTAATGGAATTTGAAAATATAAGTTCAACAGATTTAAAAATCACTTGCGACTTGTTTGCTAACTTTTTTGAGTCGGTGTACAATGAGTGTCATTTGCAATTAAAAGATAATCATTACGATATGATCTCTGATGCTTTGGATATCGGTGTCCTGCAGTTTTCGGATGAAGATGTAATAAACGCGCATGATAAACTTAATTTTAATAGCAACCCAGGCCCAGATGGGATTCCAGCGGTAATATTAAAGAAATGTTTATCTTCCGTTTTTCTTCCTCTTAAAATTATTTTTAACCAGTCTCTTGTTTCTGGTGATTTCCTTAATGAATGGAAATATTTTTTTATAATTCCAATTTTTAAAACCGGTTTAAGGCAAAAGGTGGAGAACTATAGGCCTATATCTAAGCTTTTGGCAATACCTAAATTATTTGAAAGTATTGTTAAAGACAAACTCTTTTTCGCGGTAAAAGAAATTATTTCTAGTAGTCAACATGGCTTTGTTCGTGGTAGATCTTGTACTACTAACTTAGCTTTGTTGACTAATTACATTTTTAATAGTTTTGAGAAACGTTTACAAGTTGATGTACTTTTTACCTTTGATAGAGTGCATCACACCTTAATTTTGGCTAAGCTAAAATCGTTGGGTTTTCATTCCCCAATGCTAAAATGGTTCGTTAATTACCTAACAAATAGAAGGCAAATGGTAAAGGTCGATAATTTGACTTCTCGGGTAATTGAAGTAACCTCGAGCGTTCCACAAGGTAGTCATCTGGGCCCGTTGCTATTTATTTTATTTATTAACGATGTCCACGAAATATTTAAAGTCTGTAAAGTTTTGACATTCGCGGATGATTTGAAGTTGTTTTCTCGGGTTAATAATATTTCTGATTGTATTCGCTTTCAATCAGATATTAATAAGTTATCGGAATGGTGTAATCACAATGCTCTAGAACTTAATATTTCTAAATGCAAGGTGTTTACGGCCTACGGTATTGCTGCACCCCTTTTTCATAATTATTTTATAAATGATCTTAGACTTCAGCGTATTGAGGAGGTAAAAGATCTTGGTGTCATATTTGACAATAAATTAAATTTTAATTTGCATTATGATTTCGCCATTGCTAAGTCTAACTCATTGTTGGGCTTTCTTATGCGTAATAGTAAAGACTTTCGAAATGTACATAGCCTTAAGGTTATTTACTGCTCATTAGTCAGGCCATACTTAGAATATTCATCAATTATTTGGGATTCACCACATGTCTTACACAAACTTAGATTCGAAAGAGTCCAGAAGAAATTCACTAGATACGCGGTTCGTAAATTATATGTGTTTGATGAGCTTCCTAATTATGACAGCAGATGCACATTAGTCGGCTTGCAAACCCTCAGTTTCAGACCCACTGCAACTTCTGTCATGTTTGTTCGCGATATTATTAATTATCATATTAATTCACCAGAATTGCTTTATCTTTTAAATATATATGCCCCCCAGAGGTCTCTGCGGGTTAGAAGCTTATTTTTTACAGAAAGGCATAGAACCAATTATGGTAACAGCGAGCCTATTACAAGGTGTATAAGCACATTCAATGACCTCTGCAATGAAATTGATTTTTGCTTATCCAGAGTAGATTTTAAAAATTGCGTTTTTTCATTGGTTTTTGAATAAGTTAATTTAATATTTGAAGTAGTCTATAAGATTGAAAATCGGTAGATGACGCTAAGTCGCGCAACAAACAACAGTTGTGTAAAACGATACTGAAAGGTCACACTAAGAGAACGTAGTGTTTTGTGTGTCCTCGATGATGGTAAAAAAAAAAAAATATATTCACATCAGGGTGAAGAATGATAGTGGTATTCGATTGAGCTTCTTCAGATTCGCTCTCAGATTTCGAACATAAAAACGTCACTGATCTCACACTCTTTTGTGTTGATTTTCATGCGTTTCGAATTCGAATATGTGAAGCCTCCAACACTTTTCAAGTAGTTTTCCATTCACTGGTTGAATTCTTTACTAAAACTTTCGAAATTTGCGTCCCGATTAATTTCTAAATTATCCATAAATATTTCCACAAATAGATTCACCCGATGCAATGCCTTTATTTGCTGTAGAAAAAATGCACAAAAACCTAAACAAACTCCACCAGTTGTCAAATTCAAACGCACTTGTATTGGCAAATGTGAAGCAAATCTGAAAAAAAAATCCAGATTCGCAAAAGTGCTCTGAAATGTAGAAAAAAAATTTGTTTTTTTTTTGCACAAAACGAACATAATATAATAATAGTGATTAATTTAAAAAAGAAAAAAAAACGACTGCCTGTAAAAAAGATCTCATTGACATTTGTGTGACAATTGCTTTTTTTTTTTTTTAATACCAATTTAATGACACCTCAATCTTCCAAATCGGTCAAGCAGTTTGGGCTACAGGGCGTCACGTAGGAACGTACAATAGGATAACCTTCCCTTTGTCCAGTCGGGTAAAAAAGAGTGCTCTGACAGCAAAAAAGAATGCTCTGAGAGCGCCCAATCGAATACTACACAAGATTTGGTTCAAACTGTTTTCAATTTCTTTTTGCGGATACCTTAAAAAATCAGTAAGCCAATGACGTTGCTTTGTAGTATAGATTCCGCCACAACTGTTTGGCATTATCTCTTACCCTGCGGACGTACGCCACATTATAAAAAAAAATGGATCACAATCTAACAATCCATTTCGGCGTCGATAAGCTGTCAAATTTGTACAACAAAAACAACTAATAGTTCATCCAAATGTCATAAACAATCACATGTATTAAATTTCCTTGATTCATGGCGTCTTCTTTAGTGTCGCATTTTAGTTCGTTGGGCCTAAGGGGCTCCGAGTTATAGACTGTTTTATGAACGTGCCCGTTAATGCATACATGATGTGTTCTACTGTTATATTGTTGTCTGTATTCCTCTATACAAAAAAAAAGATCCTATTCCCTATCGCATCGCCTCAAGTAACCACCAAATAACACAATGAGACATTGACACATATAATCAACTTGGACGCTGCGAACACACCCGCTTATGAAAAATTACCTTTCTATTTCTCTCTAATTACAGTTTGAAAAATAAAACAAACAAAAAACATTTTTCCCATTGATCTTTTGCACCATTAAGCAATAAAAATGATTCACTGCTAAATGCAGGAATTTACTAGAGGACATTTTTCACAAAAGTTACACAAGCCATAAGCAATTAATCACATAACATCGGCAATTTTATTTTTTTTTTTGCAGTTTGTTGTACCCTCACAAGTGGTACAAATTGGAAAAATTTATTTTATCCAACAATTTGTAGAAATATGTAATTATGTCAACGGACGGAAGTAGAAGAAGATTTATTGTTTTCTCTATTTAATGTTCAGTAACAACTGTCGCTGGGGTGAATATTTTCCAAATACGAGTATTCAACTTGTGGAAAATGCATAGTTAGGTTAAAGGCGGAGGCCATATTGACAGATAGTGCTGTGAAATGTGTTGCAGCCAAAAAACATTACATGAGATACCCTATTTTTTTTTTTGTATTCTTCTCTAAACTTGTAATCTTATATAACACATAATCTTGAAGTCGCCATAACGGCCTTTGCGCCACACTCTCTTTATGTAATGCCTGCTTGTTGCCGTTGTTTTTATGCAAGCAGTGCATTGGAAAATGTAAAATCTGTCTCTTTGCTGTTTGACCGTCAACAACATCTTCCTCTTCAACAAAAAATAAAAAAATTATAACGTGGTTTGACATCATCGTTTTTTTCTTCTTTCTTTTTTTTATTTCAAACGACTTGCGCCGTGTCATTTCAGATAGGTAAGTTAAGGAGAGTGGAAATAGAATCGAATGCATCATTAAATAATTTCGAATATTCCCCCTTTTTTTTAATTTATAAGGACAGGGCGCATTTAAAAAAGCTTGTCTGCTTGCGGTGTTTTTATATGGAAACATGGAGTTGAATTTTGAATATTTTCAAGGTATAAGTCTAGTTTTATGAGGAATATTCAAAATATAAATAATATTCAAAACGTGATTTAATTTCAGATAATCTAGAATTAACTATCAGAATCAGAATTGAACTGCGTTTAAGTTTAGAAGAATTCACTTTGAATTAATTCTAACTGAGTGATGGAGTTTGCTACCAAGTTTTCTGTCTCTCCAAAAACACATCGAATGAAATGTAAAAATAAAACAAATGCAAATTGGTCAGGGGGTTGCTTTTCACTTCAAGCGGGAAGCCCGGATATTCCTCGCTTTCCTCAAATCAATACAAAAATTAAGTTAGGTTAGGTTGGGTAAACTGGTAGGTAGAGCAAGGAGAACTCTGCGCTACCCCACTTAGATCCTTGTGGACCCATTCTTTTCTAATGCCCTTATTGGAGTCGACCGTTGGTGTTGCATCGGTGTTTTTCATCCCCTCTCCTTTATGTTTAATAGACGCTGTCTAGCCATCCCGATGTCCTCAAAAACCTATAAAGATCAGACAGTGAGACATCAGAAAGTACTTGTAAGTCATGGAAGTAATTGCTTCCAAGTTTTCTGTTCCTCAAGTGACATGAAATCGGGCAATGACAGAGGAACTACGTTTACGATGGTGTTGAACATGCATCACTTTCCGAGGTCATATGCCATTTAAAAATGAATGCAGTTGGTTATATTTCTTGTTTATTGAATTTAATGTAACCTTCATTTGTTTACGTATTTTAATAAATAAATAAATAAATAAATAGTTGGCGCAACAGGTCCGTGGGGACCCTAGGCCTAGCTTCTCACAACCATTCGTTTTGTGTGAGTTTCTCATTTTTGGAACGAATGGAAGGGGTCTACAATTTTATGCCGATTCCAAACGGCTAATTGAGAAGCTCTTTCAAGACAGTTATACTCTCGGATGTTTGTCAGACGTTCGCGAGAGGTGGCGCAGTGGAAAAAACCCTAAGTTTGAATTTAGGTTTATGCGGGATTCGAATCTGGGACCCCGCGCTTAGTAGTCCAACACACTAACCACTAAGCCACTGCCCCGACAGGGTTACTTATTATAGTGTGGCTTAGTACAATTCGCTTTAATTCTGTTTAGCGGATATAATAATAAAAATAAATGGCACTCGGTTTTAAACAAATAAATAGCTGTTTCTGTTTCTCTGGTGCATAATTCAGTACTCATCCTGCGTAAGAATAGATATTAAGCGCAAAAAACAACAATTATATCTTCAAATTGCAACAGTGGTGACGTGGAGCTATTTTAATATTTGAAGTGAATCAAATAAAAAAAAATGAATTTTTTTAGAAGGCCAACTTTATTTACGAATATTATTATTTAACATTGCTTAACCATAAGGATCAGGATTCTGATTTGAAAATCGGTAGCATAGCAAATAAGTTATCTCAAATGTTGTATTTTGCGGAAACGTAAAACAATTCCGCAATAACGAGAAATATTTTGGACTTTTCCCGTTTCACTTAAAAACTGACAATTATAAAAAAAAATATGCAGGATGTCGTCCCTGTCAACAACCTCTCAACTTACTTACCTTATTACTTCGACAACCTCCCAACGGGATTTTATGTTTATGGATTTTTTTATGTACCTAACTGTCGAAATTTTAATCATAAACAAATCATACTGAGACCCCCAACTCACAATCCTCTTGCCGCTGGCCGTTTTAATTTTTATTTTGTTTTTTTCTGTGTATAGTAACATATAAAACTTTTTATAATTTTTTCGTTTTTTAAATAATTCTCTCGTTTCAATAGCGCCCCGAAGTGTGATCTCTACTAAAATATTTTTGAAGCGCCTTCTTCAACTAAAAAAAAGAGCCAAAATAGGAAAAAATTGGGGAAGACTCACAAAAAAAGATCCAAATTGCTTTAGTCGCACAACGGTCACGCTGGCCCCGAGATACCAGATAAGTTGTAGTCCTCTATATAGGCAGTAGTCCTCTATATAGGCAGTATATGTTACATTAGGAACGGTTAACGTTGTAACGAATGCTGGTATCCAAACTGGATAAGATTCGCTAAAACCTTCGCGGAAGAAGAAAATGCGAACTTCTAGAAAATATGTATCAGCACTTTAAGATTTTTCCGTCAGGTTTTAATATTGGATCAGATTCTTCATTAAAAATGTGTTCCTCGCTTGGACATTTAAATTGAATAAGCAAATTCCTCTCATCAAATTTGTTTTCTTAATATAGCCACTAGTATTGCTCACGGTTCTGCACAGGATAACATTTCTTCACCTATAAATATCAGAAAATGTTTGTTGTCATGTCACAAAATATAAAAATAAGAAAGCAGGTCCAAAAAAATACGAAGACGTCCTCCTATCTATTTATATTTTGAAATAAATTGTAACAATGCCCTTAAAATGCTCTATTGATAATTGAAGCATTCAGCGACCTGATTGTACGTCAATTTGTTGAACGTGGTACTCATAACTGAACCATGATTGCAAACTGATGCGTGCCGAAATAGCTCTACATCTTTTTTCTCTTGTTTTCCTCATTATAAGATGAATTGATTTGGACTTTATCGTTATATTCATTACAGAATTATATCTCGCATGGTATTACATACTCTTAAACAAAAAATGGAAGTATTTCAGTGCGTCCTTTAGTGAAGACTTATTGCCACTCGGTTGTTCAGTTTACCATAGCTACTCGTATGTTCGAAGAAGTTCTTCCATAAATAAAATTAAATTCCTTCAAAGGTTCTTAAGGCTAAACTACTCGTATCGTTAACGCAAAAGTTTAGCCTCTTTTACGAACTCAGAAGACTCAGGAAACAAGAACACAAAACTTACCCAAGCAAAATACTATAAAACAGAAATATATACAGGGATTCCTATTAACAGGATACAAAGCGTATGATATCATACCATTATTAGGAACCTTCTCTTTCAACAGCAGTTGGGGATGTCCTGGTGAGGGTTGAGATGTATCCATGTATTGTCAGAAAGAGCGTAGGCATAGCAGCGAGTACAAAAAATGGTTGCCTGCAAATGGTGACAGTTGACAGATAACAATTTTATCAAGGTTGATACTTTAAATAGCAACATAGATTTAGGTAGCAAATCCTTCAATGACAATGAACAGTGCGCCACTATTTTCAACTCGAAATGAAAATAATTGCAAAACTTTAGCAAATGTGCTGGACAGGATATTGTAACGAAAACGAGGACATTTCAAGTATCATGTTCTGTAGAAAATAAGACGAGAAAACCCATCACAAGGATGAAGACTGCAGAGCTTTGAAATATCTGCAATGACAGTAATGTTTTTCACTTAAAGCCTTCCCTCACAGGATAGAAAAATCCTCGGCATACCAGGATGCAAAATAATCCTTTTTATTAACTGAGGACGTTTCGCTTGTAGTTTCCTTTTATTTCTCCATTTTCCCTCTTTACGTATTTATGGGGTTAAGGTCAGCAAAGGATACTCGCTGGGGTTAAGTTGTCCGGCAACTTTTAAATTCTTCGAATCAATTCAATTTAACTGTTCTTCAGAAGAGGCCACTAGAGAGACAAATCAGATGAATTCTGAAAACTTATTCAACACACCAAATAAAAAAAAATATAAAAAAAAACAAGGACATCTCGGATAGGGTAGATTTTTATGACAAAAAAGATAGCTCGCATGTTTTGGAGTTTTTTTTTTTTGGAAAATAAAGCCCAGGATTGGATCTGAAGGGATACCAATGTGTATATGGTGGTGTCGATTTTATTGCCAGCCCCAGCCATACTCAGTATAATATAAATTCGTGTTCGGGGATATGGCGGACTGGTGGTAGATTCAAAGTTGAGAAAGACATGAAATCTGATTGTAAGAGATTTTACGACACTAAAAATGAGGAACCCTATTGCAATTTGTTTTCTTGCTTGTTGAGAATTGAGATTTATTGCCTTTTTATTGCAAAATAATTTTTCTGTTGCTGAAAACTCGTCTAGCGATGCAAATTTTGGTCGATTTTAAGGGTGGGAATGATGTAAACATAACCATTATCGGTTTGAATGTTTTTTTTTTATTTTTACTTAAAAGTACTAGCGGATCCCCGCCTGCTTTGCTAGGCTTTAAATATATAAATTTCAATCAATGTTGATGGTACTTGGTACGGATTTCCTATTCAAAAACATAAACCATTTGCATCTTTGTGATCACTTGATCACACGTCATCAATCAACTGTAGTCTAGTGATTGTGTAAGGCATAGCTTATGAATTTCACAGTCTCATGTTGAATTCCCGGTGTTGCAACTCATGAAATATTGCAACATGAAACAACTCCAGCCAGCATTTATCCAAAAGCCGACGGCAAATGACGGCACTTTTAATTCAAAAGCCGACGGCAAAACTTAACGCACATCGCAAGTATTACCAAAATTGGGAGTTCAGGAATAGGAGCAGCACCCACTTCCCAACTCAGATGATGAGAGTCGCAGTCGATGATGATGTGCTTACAAAAAAATGCTATGTTTTGGCATTCTTGGGTGACGCCCCCTGATCTGCACTCTCACCACTTGCATGTAGTGGTACGCATGCTCCCATCTCTGCTCGACCAAACATCGCGCTGTGCAGGAGGAGGTAGCAAAGCGGTGAACTTTGCTAATTGTTCACGACAAATAGCAAAAACACCCGCAATCATAATGGGTCAATGAACTAGAGGAAGGGAGAACGGCAAATCAGCTGGATGCTAAGTTTTCTTTTTAGCTTAGAAGAAGGCAATGATGCACTCCTAATTGTATCATCGGCAAGAATAAACGTTACAGTCAAACTAATAGTTTTAAGTCGTTTCTTTTTTTATTATTTTTTTTTTTTTTTTTCTTTGCTTCGCTGACTTTGAAGTTTTTGATTTTGTTTTTTTGCTAAATGTCCTTGCGGCACACCCGGTTAAAACTGAAGTTTTTTACTTATTAATAAATTTAATTAATTCGAGAGAATTCACATTCGTAAAACATTCAACAGTTCACTCGCTAGCTCCAGCATGCCCATAGAAGTAGATATTCACCTCATAAATGAAGTTAAAATTTATTTTAAGAGAATGTTTATATTTCGACAACAAAATTATTCCATCTTTCAAGCTGCACATCCACAAAATTTCATTGAAATCGTTTGATTGGTTGCAGAGATCGACAACACCCTATACGCACAAATACACGTCAGTTGACTATGTCTATAACTGATAAACCAATCCACCTTCAAACATTGTATATACATTAAAACCTTGGTATTGAAGTTACCTTTCATGGAAATTTTACTGAAACAAATTCGGTTCACTCATTACAGAAAACATCAATTTCAAACACAATACAACTTATTTTTATATATAGAGATAGAGAGAGAGAGAGAGAGAGAGAAGAAGAAGATATATGATTGTCTGCCAAATCCAAACCTCTTCTGACTGTTTCTTTGTGGTATTTGCAATCCCAGAAAATCCTCTAAATATCTTCTTTGGATGTCTCCAATTAGATGTTGACATAACTCACGAACGCGTTGACCAATTTCGTTCAAACTTTAGATAAACCAACTAAGCGACCATGCAAACAAACCCTAAAAATTTGATCGAATTCGGTTTAACCGTTAGTAAGTTATAAAGTCACAACGCTTTTGCAACTCTATTTTATATATGTATATAGAGATTTAAGGATTTTCTCTTGTATTAAACTTAGGGGATAGAGTTTCGTGTTGCAACTCAAAACGCATTATCGTCTACATCGAACACTTAAGACACTTAACGAATCGAAGAGCTTAGTTGACCAGGTGGGGGTTATAAAGTCACTCGGGGACGGAGTACGGTTGCGCTGTGCATTTAGGGGAACTACATGCAGTTCAAAATTGAATTCGAAATATGTTTCCAAAATATATTCCACGCATTGAAATGAGAAATATTAACAGTGCCACCAACGTGCATATTCATCATGCCAATTAATACAACATGCATTCCGCATCGTTTAACAAGCAGATAATAAAATGTACGTCGCAGTATATCCTCCGGCTGGTGGTGGGAAAACACAATGCGTGTTGAAAATAAGCTTGAATTTGTTTTAATTTAATAGATTTGTCCGAATCAATTCACAGCCACAAAAACCAAACACCCATTAAATGGAATATCTCATTTGTGTCACAATGAAATGAAACATCAGCTGCAGGCACCAGCAACAAGAGAACAGCGTGTAAAAGTATTTATTTTTGAAAAAAAAAACTCTTCCAATCCTTCATAAAAATTTCATTATAAATGCATAAATGAATACACCGAGCTATCTGCAAGTTGTATTGTGTGAATTAATTGAGGGACCGTAAATGAGGTTAATTTAAACAACAAAAAATCGGGTGAGATGATGCGAGGTGCTGTCAGTTTGATGGTCATAATATGTCAACATTTTGCAGGGCTACTATTGGCTTAAACAATGAGGATGAAGGCTGATTTTTTGTTTTTAAATGCTCTTACACCAAATTGCTGTGCAATAATTTTTCAGTCGAAACAAATTAAATTATTTTAGTTTATAAAGCCATCGGGCACTTTAGGCGCTATTTATGTAAGATTGAAAATTTACAAAACTTTGTTATTTAAATAATTTTGTTCATGCGAAAATTTTCAAATATTGCAGGAAAGGAGTGCAAAGTTCTGTCAAAATATATGAAGAAAGAATTTCAGAACAGCATTTCACGAAATCAGTTTTAGAAGCTCTGCAAATACTGTGGTGTATGTAAATGAACAGTCGAAAACTACTCCGATAAAAACACCGACAGACCATTTGGGTCACATAAAAATAGAAAAATGATTTATTTTGATAACTTTTTAAGAAAAAAAAAATCAGTTTTAAAATGTATGCCCAAAACTTACCGTTTTTAAGAATTGATCCCTGCATATGTGGTGTAGTGATGTGTCGACTCGGTTTGGTAAACCGGTTTAAACCGAGTTACTACTAAACCGGTTTAAACCGAGTTGCTTTTATTTCAAACCGAGTTGGCGAAAACCAATGAAACGAAACGAACCGACCGAAAACTGAATAATAAAATACCACGCATGCATAAACCGATATCAACACACGACTCGGTTTCGGATCTCGGTTCGATTGGTTAGGTAGAAGCAGTGTTGCCGAAAGTACTCCCATAGGAGTATTGTACTCCTTTCAGCCTCTCCGTACTCCCGTACTCCTCCTTTCACATTCGTACTCCTATTTTTTTTAAAGACCTAAAATATCTTACACTTGCACAAAAATGTAATGTCAACCTTAATAAATTTAATTCACTTAAAATTGAATGCAAATTTAGCAGCACTTCTGCGAAACTGTCGTTAAAAAGGGAATTTTCCTCTTTCTAGTTTGTTTTTGTTTTTCGTTGGCTTTATGCAATTTTCAACTGACAGTTCGGTATATTTTATTATTACCTGAGATTGTGGTTTTGTGATTCTGTTTTTTTTTTAACTCCTTGAATTTGTATGTAAAGTTTTAATAAAATGAAAAGTTTTGTTAAATTATTGCTTGAAATATTATAATTTCTATTAGAATAAATCAAAGTGAATTAATATTTAGTTAAATCACTTTCTGCAAGAGCCAACGATAGCCAACTTTTGTTATTAGAATTAATATTACAGACGAATCCCTCTAAGTTGAATTAAATAAAAATTAGTTCGAGTTAGAGGGATTTCTGGAAAAATTCGAGTAGGAGGGTTTTACTATATTTTTTTTAAGTGAATTTATTTAAGGTGGAAAGTAGGAAAGTAGGTACATTTTGAACAAAATTAGTTAAAAAATTATTTATTTTTGATTTCAAATTTTCGACTTGGAGGGATTTTGACTTAGAGGATGACTTTTCTATGCAAAATTGAAGAAAGTGCAAAAATTGTGTCGAAAAATTCGAGTTAAAAGAGGCTCGACTTAGAGGGTTTCGACAGTAAATATTTATGTTTTTTTTTTCTAAATAAAGTTTTAAAAAAAATGTTTTTTAATAACTAAAAAATGTCTGTACTACTATTTCTCTCAAAATACTCCCATTTTTTGGCTGCGGTACTCCTCTATGATATTTCTCTCCGGCAACACTGGCGTAGAAGGTAGGTGGCATGTGAGAAAAATAAACACAATGTACAAACACATTAATGAGCATGCAAGATGCATTATGCAAAGTCCAATTGGAAAGCTGTTCTCTTCTCTTTACTCCTGTTTTCTCGCATGTGGAATGTGTATTGTATGTGCTATGATTTTTATGAGCGAGGGTGGTTTTTGTCAATTGAGCGAGTCCATATCCATAGGTAATTCGGTTTGAATGAACCGTATACGTACGTATACCCGTTCGTAAAGTCGAAGGATTTCGATTTTTTAATGAGTTGCAACTTGCAAATCGAGTCGACTAACTCGGTTTGCAGCTCGGTTTGCAACTCGGTTTGCTTCAATTCTAAACCGGTTTAACTCGGTTTGAGAAAATATCGGTTTGGCACATCGCTTTGTGGTGTAACCAAATAAGTAGTAAAACAAAAGCGGTGATCAAGCTCTTAACGCCCAATTTTTGTTGAATGTAGTTGAAGCTATCATTTGTATAGTAAACCTGCATAGTAACTGCATATACGATTGACAAATCAAATTGGATAAACGATATTCAAATATGGCAAGAGCTTATTAAATATACTCTTACAAATTGTCTGATGTGTGAAATTGCACCACAGACTTTTATGAAAATGCATATCCTATATAATACTGTCGTCCTTAATAGACTTGTCCCATAGCTGTCCACATTGGATAATTGTGTGAGTTATGAAAAAAAATCCGGAGGACAAAAAGTTTAAAAATTACCGCCAGTGACTTGTATTTATGAGCACCAGTCTGACGACGACTGCCACTTAGAAACATATTTCTGGGAAAAATAAGCAAACACATTATTTATTTTATTTATTTATTTAGGTCTACCATTTTACAATTAACACACTCTATAGTTACATAATTTAAAAAAAAAAACTCCTAAAGTAGGTAAGAGAAAAATTTGATAATAAGATAAAAATTGACTGGCTGGGTCATAAAATCATAATCTATGGCAAATGCGATTTTTTATATAGTCTATATAGTTTTAGAGGCTGTCGAGGTGACCCAATATTTGTGCAATACAATTTTTGACTTTTCAAAGGGTGTCCAATCAATTTTGAATTAAAATAAATAAATAGTTGGCGCAACAGGTCCGGAGGGACCCTAGGCCTAGCTTCCCACAACCATTCGTTTTGTGTGAGTTTTTCATTTTTGAAACGAATGGAAGGGATCTACAACTTTATGCCGACTCCAAACGGTTAATTGAGAAGCTCTTTCAAGACATTTATACTCTCGGATGTTTGTCAGACGTTCGCAAGAGGTGGCGCAGTGAAAAAAACCCTGAGTTGGAGTTTGGGTTTTTGCGGGATTCGAACCTCGACCCCTCGCTTAGTAGTCCAACACACTAACCACTAAGCCACTGCGCCTACATTTTGAATTGGCTTAATATAAATAGTTCTGCCTGGTCCCGCAGACCCACTGCACCAAAAAAGAGATTTCTGCTTGGGTTACAACGGACCGGGATTTGTCTGAGTTCTCCAGGACTTGGAATACCCTTACAAAATTAAAAGAAGGTATAGAATTGGGTCAAATCTGGTCAACGTTAATTGTTTTTTTTTTTTTTTTTTTTAGCTTTTATCGTAAATTTATAAAGAAAGAGGAAATAAGAATACAAAAAAAAAAATATTCTGCTTTTAAGAAACACTTTCTTTCTTTCTTCTTCTTAACTGAACCAATAAATAGTATCCCTTTTGTTATTGTTACTTCTTTAATCGAGAAAATTTATTTTTCATCCAATAAACATCTTAAATAAAGAACTGAGAAGCAGTGATAGGAATAGTGTTAAATAAATAAATCCAGCTGTAATGGAGGCTTACTCCAGATCCGAAGTTTGAACGAAATCCGGTCAATCGTTTAGGCTGTTGGCCTCGGGACATACGAACAGACAAACAGACGGAAAGAATTTCGAGATCCACTTTTTTTAAATAACATCTCGAGTTCGAAATTTTGAAATAGAGTAGGCCCTCAAATTCTTCTGCAATTCTGACTTTTTTCCATTAGCTAAAAAAACTATTTTACTGTAACAAAATTTTGCTGATTTTCATAAATCAGAAATTTGCTAAAAAAAAATAAATTTTTTTTAACGTGACGTTTAATGATGCACCTCAACTTCTCAGTTAGGAGGTGTATGGGTTATTATAGCGGAAAGCAAAAATGAGTGCCGAAGAGTGCTGCAATTTCAAAGCTGGATGATTCTTAAGAAAAAGTTCGCTATTTAGAAAGGGTCACAAATACTATACATAAAAACAAATGTCTGCGCGAATTTTGTCTTCCTATCGTTCTTCTGATCACATAAATCTTTTGCTGAGTACTATGAGAAATGCTTCAAGACGCGTAAGCCAGAAAAATATTTTGTTAAAATGTTTTTTTTTTTTCGAATACAACTACGCTTTTTGTTAGTCTATTAAAAACTTCCTTCTTGTTAGGACAGCGGAGAGACAAATTGCATGGGTCAATTAAACCTGGGGTCGAATCGCCACTTCCATGAACGAGCTACCCGTTCACGGAATTAAGTTGGTTTTACATGTGAAACAAAAACAAATTCCGTCACGAAATGCTCGATCACGGAGGACACGATTCGACCCCCGATTTTATTGCGGAGCTACCTAGGGGATACTTGGTATTTTGTCTTAGCAATTTTGAATAGTTGAATATATTCAGCAAAGATATTGAATTTAATGAAGTCCTTGTTGGGCTCGAATGCATAGGAACTGTTGAATGGATTTTACACGGATTTACTGAATTTTGAAACGAATGCTTTAATTGAAGCACTTAAGAAGCAGTGCACAGTTGTTTTCCTTTTCCTTTCCTTCATAAATATGAAGTAGGTTTCGATTTATTGATTGATCCCTTGAATGAGTTTTCTCCCCACTCACTTGTTTAATTAATTTTAAACAACTATTCCAATTGTCTTCAAATTGAATGGATACCTCTTTTCAAATATTCATACCAGCTGAAAGCCTTTCACTCGATTGAAAAACAAGTTAAGACTTTTTTTCAATTATTTCTGTCAAAATTCGTCCTCGTACATCGGGGTATCTTCTGCACTCGTTTAACTTTCGAATGGATAACCCATCCAACACAAAAGTATTAAAATTGAGGCGAATATTTTCGAGAGTAAGCATCGACTCGAAACTGAATGTGTTTACATTTCGCACATGTGAAAGTAAATATTTACTTTGCTCGTTCTGCTGTGCAGCGAATGCTGCCAGCACGATGTGAGTTGAGTGTTTATTTTATTTTTTGAAATTTTGAATTTCACTCGAAAATCTATTACAGTGAAATAATTTAATAATTTCCGTATATTTGCATCCACAATTGCATTATGATAGCGCACGTGTCGTAGTCGTAGGTCATAAAGTGGCACCAGGACCGGGTATAATTGCATTTCCAATTTTAGGTGTACTTAATTCTTCCATTAGAAAGGACAATAACATGGGACCATCCGTGTGTGTGTGTATGTGTGCTTTAGATGTGGCAAGAGATGTAATAATATTACAGTCGAACTATTGTAATTTGTTAGTTATGGCGTTTCCTGTGATGGAGCTTATTTAGCCGGTAACAATGTTTGACCGAATTGCTTGCCCTTAGGGAAAATGGTCACTGGTCAGTTTCCTGTTGGGTATAATGAGATGTCGGCATAGTGAAGTGGAATTAGCAGCACTACCTGTGTCCAAATTGAAGAGATTTTATAAATTTGTAAGGGTGTGCTAATTAGGTCGCTGACTTATAGATGTCGCACAATGTTCGATATGGCGGCTTACTTAAAAAGAAAAGAAAGTCCATGCGTTGGAAGGGCAGGTTTTCAGGGCCAGCTTCAGGTTTATATAAGCGCAGAGTCTCTTGGTACATAGGTACACACAATACCAAATACGATGGGGAGCGACTGAATACGACTGGTTTCTTCATAAACAATATGCCGCCCAGGCTTGTAAGAGCTCGTCCGATTTAGAAGCCTACTCTGCTTTCAGAAAACACCCGAATTCATTCATATTTCATATTCAAGTTCAATTTACTAAATCCATCACCATCAGTCACTTAAGCACCGATTGACACATATTCCTGCTGTTCCCTCATTCTGCTCAATATCTATCCAACCGATGATGGTAAGCGCGAAGTAACACGCAAAACAGTCGAATTCGCGAAATCTTATCTAAATTCTCGACAGTATATACCATCCTTTTGAAGATAAAACCTCGCTTCGCTATCTATATCTAGTGCACAAGAACTCTTCCCAACCTTATCGAAGTTGGACTTAACTAGATTACAGTATCAGTAACAGTATATGACGTTTTTTCCACGGCAGGTAATTAAATTCGGAATTGTCTGCCGATGCGCGACATAGCTCACCATTACGGAATACCCAAATATAAGTGCCGAGTGGGCAATTTTTGTCAGTCTGATTTGAAAATTCGACCTTTGTGGACGTTGCAGCTGTACAGCAAGCAAAAATGCTCACCTTCATCCACAACCTGAAGCTGCGTGTCGAGGGTTGGTATCTGCTCTACGAATTGAATACCCAACTTTCGATTTGTGAGCCTTGGGAGAAGACCTTCATTAGTGAGTGGACGTGAAAATAAAAATATAGCCCAACCAGTTTGCAGATAGATTTTGTATCTATTTTTAGATTGCCTATTTCTGATAATACTAATGATGGTGTCGTATGCTTGTTATGCTTATCTGCCGGGCTATTTGAGAAACTTTTTCTATTTTCTTGTACCGGCGGAATTTATTGACCTAAGTATAAGTACGGAATCAGGTGGTGAATCAACGTCGTTCAGTACTAATCATGCAGTCGATTTATTGAAGAGCTGATTTTTGTAGAGTCCTTTAACTACAGTTTTTTTTTTTGTAATATAAAGGTATTTATTGTTTAAATGGAGTTTTGTTTACAATTTATATGCTGTCAAAGAGGATATGACGTCGCTTTTGACAAAGCCACTTATTGAAGACAGAGGGTCTTACTAATAATCATTTTTAGAGTCCAGGCGAGATTTTACGAACTCACAATGGCGAAATTTTCCTACTAAAAATACCCAATATGCAAAATACATATTTTGAGTGTTAAAAATTATTATTAGCAAGGCCCAGTGAGTTTTTCTTTTAAACGGAAACATAAGGATGCTAACACAGACCAAGGAAGATAGTTTAGTCTTATGACAAATAGTAAAATAGTTCTTTTTTTTTCAATTTTGGCATTTAATCCAAAACGAGTACATAAATTCAGTGGGGTCAAAGTGAAAGATCTTAAAAAGCTATAGAATGAATCGCTTTGTAGTTGAAAATTTGGACAGAAATTCCACTTTGTCTTAAAAAGTTAGGTACCTACTACCTAATTTGGCCCGTTTACTAATATTACTCATAGCGATTTAAGATTTAAAACTCACACAAAACGAATGGTTAGGCCTAGGGTCCCTCCGGACCTGTTGCTTGTTTATTTGATTATTTGCTTATTTATTTAAGTTGTTGTTGCTGCGCCAACTATTTATTTTGTTTGATTTAAGTTCCACTTAAATACCTTATGGGTTACTTTTTCTATGTCGTAAGCTGTCACACAAGATCTTAAATCGCTATGCGGGTCGTATCAGCAAGGGGGCCTTAGATCAATAAAGGCAAGCATCCAAATCTAATTACAAAAAGTTTAACCAAACAAATCTTTTTTGATAGGTACTTCCATTTACGTTTAGGAAAAGTTCCCTATTAACCCTTGTCAAGCAAACTTTCTTTGTTTTTCCTTTTTCGACATGCTTGGTTTGGTTTGGAAAACGAGGAAACCGCATATCGGGTCAAAGAGGGCAGAGATATTTGTCTAAAATCGTCTAATGGTCAAACTGATCATCTCTGTAATATGCTGTTTAATAACTGAGTAGAATATTGAGGGGCCCGACTTGGACCCTTTAATGCACTTTAATTCGAATTTATTTATTTACTTATTTCATCTTACATGTTTTGTTGGTGCAAACATGGAAATCGCGCGTTCAAGTACTTTTTTTTTTGAATTCCAAAAACGCATTACTTAAATTACAAGTGTCAATGATATTTGAATGCTATATGGTGAATTTGAATATACCTAACTTAACCTCCACTCTTATTTGATTTTGGAAATTTGTTTACATTTATGGCACTGACAGTTCAGATATCTTCTCATTTTAGCGGGTAAATTTGGTCTAATTTTTGGTAATTTTTGGAAAATTCCCCAGAAAAGAAATTTTCACAATATCTACTTAGAGTTCAGCATAGAGTGGCCTTTCCCTTAAAGTGAACCCCCAGACATAAAAAAAATATTTTGTTTTCTGTTCATGTCAATTTTAATAGTTTTAATTTTCCAAATAATGTCTGTGGTCGATTCCTCTCTTCCTTAAAAGAGCAATACGTGATGAAATTTTTTTTGGTTTCATGGTTAAAACCTTCATAGTTCTGTGAACATAGCTCGTTCACGGAAGTGTCAAATCAACCTGCAGTTTGTAATATAATATAATAAAGACAGCCGTCCAATTTTAATAATCCGTGATTTCATCTTGAGGCACCCTGCTTATCAAAAAGGTCATCAATAACAGCAAATTATTGTACACCTAAATTTATCGTCTCTATATACCAAAAGAAGTCATCCGATGTTGTTTGGCTCTCATTTTTTCTTTCTAAATGAAAAACTTCGATTCTGATTTTTGATTATGTTTACTTGAATCTTTAGAATTTTATTGGTCAAGTCGAGAAGATGATATCGGCCGTCACAATTGATTGCCATACCGACTCGTTTTATGGCATTTTTCATCACTTCGGCGAGAACTTCGGGCGACAGATTCTCGCACTCGTGTCGAATGTTGTCCTTGAGGGCTTCTAGGTTCTCGGGCTTGTTCACGTAAATACGGGACTTCAAAAAACCCCACAAAAAAGAGTCTGGAACGGTTAAATCGGGCGATCTTGCGGGCCAGTGCAAATTGCTAAAACGTGAGATGAGGCGACCCGGGAACGCCGCCTTCAGAATATCGGTTGTGGCTCGCGCAGTGTGTGCCATAGCTCCGTCCTGTTGGAACCACATGTCCTACAGTCCTAATTCGTCCAATTGCGGTGGAAAAAACTCGGTTAACATGGCGCTATAGCGCGCACCGTCCACTATTGTCTTTTGACCAGCGGCGTTCGCGAAAAAGAATGGCCCGATGACTCCTCCAGCGTGAACAGCGCACCATGCAGTAACTTTGAGCGGGTGTAATGGCTCCTCGGGCATTACTCGTGGATTTTTGGTGCCCCAGAAGCGGCGATAGTTTTGCTTGTTCACGTTCCCGCTGAGGTGGAAATGAGCCTCATCGCTCATTATGATTTTGGTCGAAAAATGGAAAATTCGAAATTATTCCGCATTTTTGGATAGTGTATCGCTCAATGGCTTGTTCACTTATATTCTACATCTGTCTAGTCCACAAATATCAAAACAGATTTGACATTGGCGGCCATTTGCAAAAATAAGAGCATCTTCCAATAGGGTGATCTCTTTTGTCCCACATTGTACAATGCAAAAATGATGTTATAAGTTCGAAAAACGTAGTAGTAGTCTCTTAGAAACATCTGAAATGTAAATAAATTTCTAAACAGCTTTCTTCCCAATTGTTTGCACGCTGAAATGTCAAACATTTAATGCGACGACCATTAAAAACCAAGTGAAATGTAAAATACCTGTGGAGAGATTTTAGTATTCCCACCTACAATTCAGTTTTTGAAGCGCTATTCTTCCTTCGAACTGCATAGTTCTAGTAAAATTTTCATATGGAAAGTTCATTTTGACATTTCGCAGTGAAAAATTTGTATGAGAAATTAGATTTCACGTGAAATGTGGACCAGCATATGCAGACCGATTCTGCCGTTGCCGTTGCTAGAATCGGGCAGTTAGATTTAGAAAATTATTTATATCAAAAATCTTGAAATTTGATGAATTAGAGGCAAAAGTCTTGTATATATATTTGAAAAAAAATTCGTGTAATTTGGCATCACTGATTGTTGGATGTCTAGTTGTCAATAGAACGCGGATAGCTGAAATATTCGTTTGACTAAAAGTAGTGAAAATATGGGGACGTTCATTACAGTTGCTGACGTGAGGTCTTTGAATTTTAATTAACATCTATCGATAAAGTGAAAACTGATCAGCAAACACACAAAACAATTGCACGTTAAGAGTTTAACCACACTCTTCGGTATAAATTTTCACAGCAACGATACCACCCCTATCGATTGAAATATAAGCAAAATATAGTACAGAGAGGACACCACGGCAACAATGTTTCAATGTTCATTAAGCGATAAATGCCAATGACAAATTATTTAAAAGAAAATTCCTCTCTCAAATTAGAAACATATTTTACAAAACCAAGTCTTTTTCTCGTTCCAGATGTCGATCCCTCTGCTGTATCAGTTGCCTACTCCTCAGCATCAAATCAATACCATAATATGTCGACATTCCTGAAGGAGAACGGTTAACCCTCAGCTGCAAAAATACTCAAAGCCATCACAGGAGTCAGGAATCGAGCGATCAACGTCAAATGGAACAGAGTCATCATCAGCGCCATCCTAGTAAAGCAAATCACAAAACAAATTCAAAACCCTATCGGGTAGGACCGTAGGACAGCCGACCATACAATTTCTATGCCCCATTTAATTACAAGCCAAAGTTGAAACTGCGCCAACTTCAAACGACCATCATCCCCCAATAGAACGAAAGAAAAAAACACAAGCCCTCATCTTTCAATCTAAAATTAAACAATTTATCAAACTAAATTCGCCCAAACGTCAAGTAATATGTCAGAGATGCACGCAACTGGCAGCGCCACCATCAGCAGCAGTAACAGCCCCTATGATAGCAGCTCTAGCTGTCGGAATTGAAATTAATCACAAGTCCTTGGCAATTGCATGAAAAATCGCACTTTCCCCAAAGGATGTCCTGATAAATTACCAATTCCAACCAACAGCAGCAGCAACAACAAAACACTACAACAAAAACTACTCGCACACTGTGTCAAGCGAAAGTTGGTCGTCCTCGTTGAGCAAAGTGGTGGTGCCACTGCCGGAGGAGCACATTTTCCGGTTTTTCCGGCACCACGGAGCGATGAAGGGGCCGGAATACCCACCACCCACATTAAGGTGACGGCATTTTGAGGAAGCCACCACCTGCGCCCATTAACGAAAAACGGAAGCAGGCTTCTTCAGGACCAACTCGAGCCACTCAAACCAAAGCCACTCATGAAAAATGTTCTCGAATGGAAACTTTTTTGTTTACTTATTCGTCGTTTCGATACAACTGCACCAAACGAGCTTACTACTACTTTCCGCCGAGACGGACACACTACGCCGCAGCAACAGTACAAATATTTTACAAAATGCAACCACGGTCACCAGTAGCGGCAGCAGCAGCAGCAGCACGGCAACACTCGCACTCGGGACGACCGCTGGCTTATTAACGAAACTGGTGGATGAGGAAACAGCTTCATTTATGGCCGAACTGGATCAGAATGCGACCGCATTGAGAAATTACACGAAATTGAATCGACGCGGCAAGTCCATAGCCGATAACGATGTCGACGGTACTGCCACCACCACCCCCTCGATGGATGACGCAGCAACGAGGCTTAGGATTGAATTATCCCAAGGGGAAATCGAGCAGCTTCCGGAACCGATGGCCCTTTTTGGATTTGGCAAATCCTCTGTGCCGACATCAGGTGGGGGGAACCATCATCGTGCGCCGCCCTCCCATCGTAGGGCCCAAACGGTAGCGAACACAGACGAGCTACTTAGCGGGCCACTTCCTGTGTTCCCCGAACGTAGCGATGCTGTTTATTTTGTAGTAGCTGTGATAGGCGGCGAGAAGGTGTGGAGCCGCACGCTCGCCAGATCGTTGATGGAGATGGGCCCGCCGTTCGGCAGTCCACTGGGACCACCCCTGCGACCGCTGTACGTCGACCTGCCCGCCAATGGAAAGTGAGTAACATAATTGATGAACGGTTTTTTTTCTCTTGTCTGCATGCTTTATGACATTCTAATGGCGAAGGCAAACATGGTGGACTGGTGGCAGTAAACTATTTAGGCAGAGGGGTTTTTATTGTTTCCCAATTTTATGGTCGCATTTTGTGGATTTTGATTTTCCTTGTGGTGGTCGCATTTTTAGAGCTCCCTTGAGGGGATGCTTCATAGTATTCGAATGAGGGTTGTCCTTTCACAGTAGGTGGGTAAATTCGATGTCACTGTCTATAGTGTTATCGATTGGGCGCCAGTTGAGTTGCTTGTTTAGTTTCATCCTTGCGACATGCGAATAAAATATTTAAAGTGCAATTCTTACCCGCAATTAGTTAGCATCACAGAGTAGATTACAAATATTGAATTAGTTTTGCCTCTAGCCTCTAGCGCCATTAACTCGACACCTAAGGGATTATCCTTTGCGACGACACTGCGGTTAAATAAATTCGCGGCACTTCGAAGCAGATGAAAAATATTGATAGGTTTTGCTGATGATGGTGCTGAGTAGGTACCTCAAGGTATTTGTGATGCGCACAAGGACTTTACGAAATCGTCAATTGTTCGCAAAATTAACTTAGACGACTTTAAAGGTGACACAAAGCTTTGGCATAGGTAAGCTCTTTAGCTTTAGCTCTTCGAAAGACTTTTTTTGTATGTTTTCCAACTCTTTCAAAAATGTGGGCATGAGATCCTCTTGTCACAATCTGGGGTCTCTGAAATTTCATACTGAAAGCGAGTACATCTTACGGTTTTTTCCACTGCGCCATCTCTTGCGAACGTTTGACAAACATCCGAGTTTTCCCACCGGATCTGTGACTTTTTGTAGTCGACGGGGGGAAATCTAGGTAGGAAAATTGTTTAGGGGGCAAATATAGGGCTTTTTAAAATTATATTTCATATGTTTTCTGCCCACAATAAAGTGATTAAAAATTGAGCATGACAATCGAGGATGTAATAAATGTGTGTTATTTTAAAATGCTGAAGCTATATTTGCAGTAAAAATGATTTGTTTGTCCAAGGATATTCGACTATTTTTCTTTACAAAAGTCCTAGAGTTTTATTCGGAAAAATGTTTAGTTTTTTGTAATAGTTCCTCAAATATTTTTCCGGACTTGACCGCCAACATCATCTGTAAATTTTATAGACAACAATTTTATCAAAGTCGCGTAAGGGCTGTATAAAACCTTTCAAGTTGGTTGTGTTTATTATTTCACGGCTTCCAGGTTATCGAAGGTCGACTGGATTGGTCTGGACTAGATGTACCCTAAACGCAAAATCTAGATTTATTTATTATTATTCATTAAACACAGTATCTCTTACAGATTACTTAGAATATAATTTAATTTAATTTAAAATATTTATAAAGAATAATTGCTTAAAACAGTTAACAATTTTTTTTTAAACAATCTCTACTTAATAACATGTTAAAATCAAGAGCCCTATAAACTGAGTTTGCCTGCTTTGAGCACCGAGTTATTAGCTCATTATTGCCATAATTTACGTATGGGAAAAATTGGTTTATAGCGTCACTTTTCCTAAATCAGCCACATATACGAACTGTCAACGTGGTACTCAGTCACAAAATTCTTAACTGGATTCGGCTATCCATCAATAAAAGTCAACTAAAAAAGACAACTGATCGAGGCCAATCAAAACTGTGACATACCAAATCAGCTTACTAAATTAAATTCTTGAAGCTCCCCATTCTTCGGCTACCACTCCATTAATGTCAACTGTTTACGTGAATAATTGGGCCTAATATAAACTGTGATACGTCCAGTCAGCCTGGGATGGTACATTAAAAAAAAAATAGAAGTAGTAGTTTGGGAGACTAAAAAAGAATACAAGTTCTCATTTATCAGGCTTTTTTTAATTATTAAAAATATCTTCGTTTACATCAAACGGGTTTGAATATTGAAAATCTGACATTTGTCCTCTTCTGAGTAAGTTTTTAGTCGAAAATATCTACATGCAGGGATTTTTTCCTACGTGTACAACACTGGAGTCAGCCAGCTGTCAGACTTAATAATCCAGATTCTTAAACGTCCCCATTGTTGTGTTTCATCGGACTTTTTTTTACAATTTTCTTTCCTTTTGTATAACAGCATTCAAGTACCTATCTAGTTTAGCAACCCCTTAGATCTATCTCAGTTTTGATCGGTCATTTGAGCAGCTTTTCCTATTGACATTTATGGAGGGGTAGCCGACGAATCTAGTCAAGAAATTCTTGACTGAGTACTAAGTTGATGGTTGGCATATGTAGCTGACGAATAGGCAAAATGACGTTCCCGACCAATCTAGTTTCTGCGTTCAGGTTGCATCTTGAGTAACTAGATTTTTGAATGTGCCCATTCCTAAAGCAGAAATTATTCATTGAAGATCTGTGAGAATTGCCCCGAAATTCATCAGAATTGATATTTTCAGTGAAATTCATTGGAACACTTCTGAATAGAGATTTTGTTTTCTGTGTTTTCAACTCGTAAACACAGTCACTTTGGTCACTTTGGAATGATAGCTATTTCGAACTACACCACTAACTCATCATCAGACTCCTTGAAGTGATTGTTTGAATAGTTTTTTTTAATTCTGACGGTCAATTCTCCGTATATGATTCCACTTGGGAAGACATTTCTCTTTTTCCCCTGTCAGTAAATGAACTTGCATTTCGATTGTTTCTCCAATTGACCAAATTACTACCACTTATTATTTATTATTAATTAAATAAAGAATACCCCTAATGTTGGCAAGGAACCGACGAAAAGTAGGGTGCAACGATGAATTAAAAGTGTTTTAACTGCATAAAAAATAAGAAGAATATTGCTGAAGTTCAACAAAATATAAATAATTAAAAAAATTGGTAGGAAAACAAAAAATTCCTACTTTTAAATCGTACATTCAAAATGTTAAACAAATGTTAACAGAATGTTGGGTTTTTTTTTTTAAATAGTCAAATCTGAGTTTTTTTTTTCAAATTTATCTGGGGGAAATTAATTTGACAATACAAATAGTTGTAAAAAAGCTAGACTTAGGTTTCCTCTGATGCACCTGTTGCAACAAATATTTTTTTATATTTTGTTTGTTGCGCCCTTTAGGCACTGCCTTATATACCACAGAGATGGACAAGTGAAACCCACTGTATAACTAAGAAAAATAATTTTAAACTAAATCCGCACACACTTGTAATAAATTAAATTGTGTAATACAATCCCTTCAAACAATTTCCTCGCTCACACAAATAATTGATTGGTCCCTGTGACTACACGAACTCCCATCAGATATTCGTCCGTCCCCTAAAATAACTCGAATTGAAAGTGAGACGAAGCAAAGCAATTTCAGCAGAATTTCAATTTCACTAAAATATCACCTCACATACACACTCACTCGTAACTCACAGATAATCGCATCCATCATTACCCCCTTGTTCGAATTTATGTCATGTTGTTTACAAATATGTCAACTTTGTTAGCAAGTGGAATTTAAAATGTACCCTCTCTCATATAGGTATAACATATACCTATGTGGGTGCCGGGGAGCGCATGTATGCCAAATACAAGCACAACACCATATAGAGTCAAAATCTTATCTGGCACCAATTTATAGAAAGATATGAAACCGTATATGGGACACTCGCTTGCGGTGTGTGTTTGTTTATTTGTTTGCTTGCCTAGACAAACAAGAAAAGCATAAATAGGGCCCACATAAGGCAAAGGATCAACGAGAAATTGCCTTGGCGCCACTAGATAAACATCACAGAAGCTATAGCCACTATGATACCGCTACAGACGGCTGTGTCGGCACAGGGAGTAAGGATAGAAGGGGGGAAAAAAGAAACCAGCGAGCGGAATGAAACTAAATAAATGGCCTTCGAAGCACCATCAGCTCTATCCTTGCTGGGATTTATTCTCTTCTTCTTTTTTTAAGTCCTATATCCATGATTCATCGTTTGTTTCGGTTGTAGACTCCTTTATATTGATTGCGATGAGGGGGATTCCGATATGTATCCACTTCATCATCGGGGATTAATTTATCTCTGCTAGTCTTTGAATGGCGGATAGTACACGTATATCCTCGCCATACATTTTTTTATAAATGAAAATACATTTTCTTTGGAATTATATTCATAGATATGACTCTTGAGTTTTTTCTTTTTATTTATTTCGAAGGGAAATAAAATCAAGGAACTGTGTCTCTTATCTCTGCCAATGTGATGAAATACGTGTCAAAGGAAATCTCCATGGGAGTGATTTGTCCAAGTTTCTTCAAATCATGTTGGTGAAATTTTTGTTTTGCACTTGCTGATTGAAGGACAGTAGTGGTCTTTCATCAGCATTAGACAGTCAGCAGTTCTCGTTTGTTTATCCCAAGGATCCTTTAAGGGAAGTTCGATTCTGAGTGGGCAAAGAAAAACCGGCTATAGCTACTAACAGTACGTATGAAAGGAACTCTTAAGCAACGTTTTAAGGTTTAAGATTGAGTTCAACCATCAAGTTTAAGTGGTAAAAAGCAAAAGAAATGTTGTACGGTTTTGTTTTCCATATGGCTATAACTGGGCCTAAGGAGAGAACTTGTCAACACCGAAATGCAAGAGGTATTAGCTCTATTCTCACTTATCTATATCTTCTATTTTGTTGTGACGTATTTGCGCGAAGTAGGAGAAAATGTACCACACTACTGGCGGTATTGTTGATACAAAATAACGTCATGAACATGTTAACGTCTACTTAAATCAAAAAATATAAAGTTAATCCCAATGTTGTTAACTTTTGCTTCTTTGTATCTGTTATTTCCATTTCAAGCGATTCCGTCAGACACTTGCTGAATGCATTTGCTGAATGAATGAGCTTTTGTCAGTCGATAGGGCTGAATTTTGTTTTCGATTGATTTTGCTTCCTTAAGCCTTTTGCTTATGGTTCGCTTGTTTGCTCTTCTGCTCAAGCTAGTTCGACTATTCTTTCGAATTATGTGCTAATCCTCGAAAATGGGGAACTTAAAATGCCCCATCAGAGCCCGAGATGCTTGCAGATAGATGTCAGTTATGTATATTGGAAAGTATTAGTAAGTTGTGCTCGAAAACAGAGATGATAAAAATTAATTCATCAGTGTTTTGTTAAAAAACAAACTCACCATCACACTACTTGTGGAATTGGGAAGAGGCTCAAACTCACTCAATTTAAAAACCTGGACAAACCTAAAGACGGATGCAGGCGGCCACAGTTTCCAGTGGTTTAGCATCACTTCCCTATGGTAGATGGCAATAATTAAACTCCATTCTAAAAATCGGTCAAACTCAAACATCGAGCACAACTCTCTCAGAGTGGATTTATCACTTTTTGGGGGAATTTCGATGTACGAAAAGACTTTCGTGGGATAAAGGGAAAAAGCACCGAAACGTGTTAATATCAGGAATCTAACAAGAAGCATTCAAACTAACTATAAATGTTTGCTGAATTTCATCAAAACTCTTACATTTCACCATGATTATTAACACACTGAATGTCCATAAAAAAAAAAAACAGCTCAGATTTGTATAATCGTCAAAATTTTCTAGTACCAAAAAGTAGTCGCAGCAATGTTAAAACCGTGGTTTTTATACTAGAGGTTATTATTCTTATATTATTAACTTTTCGTGTAATGCAAATTTACTTTTAAAAACTGTATTTTGAGGCAAAAAAGTATCATTTTTAAAAGGGAATTTTACCATGGGAAAAGGGAAAAATAACCACACTTCGTGGTAGAGAGAGGTAGAGTGAAGAGAGAGTGTTAATAACACTGACGTGGATAGACTTCGAGTTACTGTGAGCCCCTAATTACTTATATGTTGCGTATTTGGCATCTAATCCGGATCACAAATAAATTAATAGGTAATCCACGTTTTTTTTCGACCATCACCGTAATTTCGATAACCAGTTTCTGTCCGTGGACTGTATATTTTTTTTCTCCGTTCCGTGAAAACTCGTTTTTATTTCTTTTCCCAATCGAATAATAATAATTGTATTTTTTGACTAAATAAAAAAGGACGATTTGAGAAAATAGTTTTTTTTGTTTTAAGTGTTTTGTCGGCTTCAACACTCTGCGCCCTTGAACGCTGTGCTTCAATATCCACTGGAAGCCCACACAATTTATGAACTGGGCGCTCGAGAACTTTTGTTTTTTTCCTTAAATTTGTGCGCGGCATCTGGATTTTTACGTTTCGCACTAATCCGTCTGTTCCTGGACAAACCTCATGCTGGTGGTTGCTCATCACGGCGGCCAGACGACGGCAATCCTACACCTCCCTTCCGAAATTCTGTACACGAAAGCTATCTTGTTGTCCTGTCAATGTCGGTTATTTGCCTTAAGGTCGGAAGCGCTCTCGGTGCTCGACGCAGCGCCCACTGCGAATTTGAATTTGTTTCTTGGCAACTTTGTGTATTTTACATATTTATCAGTACTTTCCCGTTGAAATTCTCTGAGCTATTTCGAGCCAAGAGATGAACTGCTCGTTACTCGTTATTTTCCTAATTTTCTCATTTACTGTCATTTTTAATGAGAACGTGCATATTGACTTTGTGCGACTGCGATCGATTTATATCGATTGTTTTCGATTTAAGCAGCGTACGCGAATGAACCTATTAGTATCCGAATATGAGAGGTATGAAGCCAATCGAAATAACACGCTCTAAAGCCACCTGCAAACAAACCACTCGCTAAAAAATAAAAATGTTGTACTAAGCACGCCCTTCTGTGGGCCTTTTAACAAACTCCAGCAACTCGATATATAAACCCCTTGTTCGAAATAAATCAGGCTCTAGTCGCTGACTTAATTTCAAAGCCTTCTACCCCCAGGCGCAGTCACCACTCACCACATCCACTTTCACTGTCTTCTACCACTCGTCGCGCGAACATAACCCCAAATCCACTTTAGACGTCCGACACTCCGAATATAAGAACAAAATTATTATTTATGTGAATATGTGCAGGAAATGAGGTCAATTCGTAAATAATGATTGTTCACGTAAATTTATCTCTTCTCGTTATAGGTTCTCGGTGAAAGTACTGACATCGTTGTGCCAACAAACTGATGGAATGCCCTTGGCTGGTGTGGTTGTCATCGGTGATGGACAGTCGGCACGTGCGATCGCTTTGTCGGGTCATTCAATGGGGATACCAGTGTTGTGGGCCCGAGGAGGAACAGCCAATATTCACAGTACGCAAAGCGAGGTACGTATAGATGTCCTTCCATCCACTTAAGGATTTTGTTTTTATTTATGGTTTCTACTGGAAAATATTCAACGGATAATATTTGCGAGACGTGAGATTGTCTTGCTTGTAAGGCATTTGTAGGAGGTCGTTTTGTGGATGTACCCCAACAGCTTCTCATTCTTAAAGGAAGTATCTAGTTAAACGAAGTGAATTTACAAAAATTAAATATTCACACTGGAAGGTGTAACATAATTTTGGCAATTTGCGGATGGGAGTGGAAATAATCTCGAAATGAAGGGAAATAACTATGTACCCCATACCTTGTCAAGTTGTCGGCACTACCTAGACCTACTAGATGTCGCTTTTGCTATATTTTGCAGTAAATATTCGTATGGGGTGTACATAGTTGCTAATAAAATGTGCCCATCGTCTACTCTTATTATAAAGGGACAACGCGGGGAAAGAATACTTTTGTGAAGGGTAGGCAGAGTTGAGGATGTAGCCATACCCAGAAGTACACTTGCCGACCATTTTAATATCAACAAATCGAGCTTTTCTGATTAAACTTGTACAGGGTGACCCAAAAGTCGTTTTCCTACTTAGGTAGGGATAGATGGAATAACTTTTGAACGAAAAGATAAAAACTAATGAAATAAAGTTTATTTCATGGAATTTGTTCACATTATGTATGTACAATTATATGAGTTAAGTGTCCAACATTCGAATGTAGGCACTTTTGGCGATTTGGTAGCACCGTAGAGACTGCACGACTTGGTAGCACTGTAGACGCTGTCAAAGTGATGTAATAAAAAACCTCATTGCTTCACAAAGTCTACTATCCTGCTCGCGCTAAATTTTATCTCCCAAGCAAAGCAGTACCTTACCTGTTAAAACTCGAAAAGAACAGCAGCTAGAGAGTCCGCGACGTAGTAACATATAATAGTACATAGTACATAAAACGAAATGTTCTTGTTTATTGTAGGGTATATAAAATTAATTAAATTAATTTTTCTATTAAAGAAACACGTATTTTTATGAAATTGGCTATATCGCAAAACACTCATGGGCTCTTTTGATGGCACTTTCCATGCATTTTTAAAGTGTATCCGGCGTAATTTCAGCGATTTCTGTGCGAATGTTGAGTTTCAGCTCCTGTATAGTCTGTGCTTTATTAATGTGAACCTTTTCCTTCAGGTAACCCCCTAAAAAAAAGTCCTGAGCTTCGCCGACGATCATCATAAAATTTTACAAAAATTCGTCCTCATTCTTGGCGATATTTAGGACAGTTATGCAGTGCTCCAGACGTTTTTCTGGGTCACCAAGATTGAGGTGTTCGACCAACTGGATCTTGTAGAGGTATGGGTGAAGATATTTCCCCAAAATCCACTTCATCGTGCTGCGCGGTAGGCCCGAACTGTTTTGACCATCGTCGTGTCGATGTTTCAGCATCAGTCGCAACACGTAAACGACTTGGATGTTTTCGATCGATCGTCCAAAACAAGGCCTGCCAGAAGCCGAACGCCTCACATCTTCAGCGTTCCCATATTGCATAAATTTGGCCACCACAGCACGAATAGTGATAGCTGTGGGAATATTTCTAGCGCCATAAAATTGCCAGTAGGCACATTGAGTACAAAATAATTGACTGGCTATTTTCAAGATATAGTTTACCAATTTTTGTTCGCAGTGCGATTATGTAGTGCTCCATTCTTTGTCTCCCAAGCCTTATACCTAAAACACAAACAAAAATCTATAAATAAAAGGGTTATTAAGTTTTTACATAGGAAAGAGACTTCAGGGCCACCCTGTAGCAAAAATAAATGACAAGAACGCATTTGATGTTGCGTTTCTATAAACTTTTTTGGTAAACATTTACGGATGGCCGTGGCGCAGTGATAGAGTGTTCGCTTGTTGAGTGGGAGGTTACGTGTTCAAATCCGAGCCAGTACCACGAATCATTTTTCACAAATAAAAACTGCGAATAAGTTTAAGTGAATTATAAGCGAACACAAATATCAACAATTCTCCCCTAGCTATTAGGACGCCACTTGTGGAGAATATCCAATGCGCCAAAAACTCTTTCCTATCCCTCTTTCTCTTCCTAAAAACTTAAATGCCGCGCTGTGCCCCGCATTATAAGGGTATTCATAACCTTGAGCGCGAGTAAAATTATAAAAAAAAAATAAAAAATCTGCTTGTTTTTAGGAAGGAAGTCGCATTTACACAGGAGCCCAATATATGCCCATGATTTTCTTCTTTGTGGCTAATTTTATGTAATCGAATTGTTTGTTTGTTCATAAGTTTAGAACTTATTCCAGAGCTTGTCACCCCCTAAATCCTATGTACCTCATATAATTTTCTCTAGCAACACCTCTTAATACGAACAACCTCGCTTGAATCCTCCACACCCACAACTATACCCTGCCAACCTTCCGCTGGTTTCATTTTTTAAATCAACATTCAGAACGACAACAGCGAAATCAACTTAAAGGTTCATAACCTCTTACGAAATTGAGCATCATAATGTGAAGATTTGCTACGTGATCTGGACCCAAACAAAACGCTCGCCATATTTCATCAAGCCAAATCAATTCAAGGAAAATTCTCCAAGCAATTTCTCAAACAAAAAGAATCTCAAAGTGATGGAAAAAGTCTCCCGTCCTCCCCTGTCCAATCGCCGTTTGTCCACAGAATACATTTCAGTGTCATTACACTGGGGTCTTAAATTTGAAATTCCTTCGAACATCGAACCGTCTTGTTGCTGTTCATCTCATCGCATCGCATCTCATTATAATTTTCAATTTCCCATTGCGCATTCAGATTCGGATATTCCAAAATTGAACACGTTTTCCGTCGTAAGAACTTCTTCTTTCTTATTTGCAAAGTTTCATCTTCGTATCTCGGTTGTCATTTTTTGTTTCCTTTCAACTCATTGCTCATTGGACTGATTGTTTTCTTCGCTTTTGTTATCTTGCAGCACCATGCGACTCTTCAATCAATATTGCAGCCATCAGCAAGGGAAATTCTGGAAGCAATACGAGCGTTATTTCTGCAGGTAAGTTTGCGTCCCAAGGATGCATGGCTTGCCTCCTGCTTGCATTTGCAATCGAGCAAGCGATCCACTGATGAACAAATAAATACATTTTTTCTTCTTCATCCTTGGTGCTCTCCTGCTATTTGTATCTACAAAATGTTCGAAAAAAATAGACACACTGGCATTCGTTCTTTGTACTATCGGATGTGGAGGCGACGATGGTGTTGGCCGGAATCGAGGGACTTCCACTTAAGCAGCCACCACTAAAGCCAACCATACTTCCGCTACCACCAGCGGACGGAAACGTATTCAGGTGAGTGGCAGTAAAGAACTAAATTTACCACAAGCACAGAGAACTGTGCGAATAAAACTAATTATTATGATGTTTTTTTTTTTTCGGATCGTTTATGCCCTACCTAAGTCGCATTACTGCGGAAGAATACTGGAGTTATAATTTTTTTCATGCAAATTTTTCTGTAGTTAAAGTAGAAATGGAGCCGTCTTGCTTTCATTATGTAAGAGCTGTTATTGGAGTGAGCTTAGGTGCACGTATTGCACTGCGATGTGGAAAATGTTAGGATGGCGACAGAAACAATTATTAAACTGCACTGAAATTGGGTTAGGCAAATGCACCTTGGTGGTGGGAAACTTAAGCACACCATAGTTTCTAGTATGTATGCAATTATCTTTTCGTAGAAGCTCCCAAATTAGAGGTAAAACTTATCGTAAGCATGCAGCTAAAATATATTCCACCTAAATGTCAGTCAAGTGTAAGGACAAGAGAACCCTGTCTCTGATAAGTGAATTGCCGAAGCGAACTTTTGATGTCCGCACAACTGTGTAGCTCGGGACTTTCTCGTTTATTACGAGTTAAGCTTTTATTTTCAAAAATTAACGTTCAAAATCGTTACAAATCGTTGCAAAACATTTTTTCCAGAAAGATGCAATTTCCCACATTTTTTGTATTACACGAAAAACTTATTGGGGGGTGGGTCCAGGTTAAAAATTACAAGGGTAAGTTCTAACAGCTGTAATGGAAAGCTTTATGGAAATTAAGAGTTGCTCGAAAGATGAAATTGAGCTCAGAGGGAAACTTTTTGTAAAATTTACGAACATCTCATCCGCGAATAAACGGAAATGTAATTGAAAGGTAGCATAAGTCATCGTTAATGGCCGTGCTCATGTATTGAAGGAGCTTTCAGCAGTTAAAACTATTTTATTTCTCGATTTTTAAAGACTTGCATAGGTACAAAGCTTATAAGGTGTCACCTTGAGAAGATGACACTGCTAAAGGATAGCAACTACGCAATATAATCGTTGAAGACGTGAAGAAGGCTGTAGGCAGTAAATATGACCTGTTAATACCAATTAAAGTATATCTACTTAGTTCAGTTCAGTTTAAGCCTGTACTGTTTCGAGAATAGGCAACCATAAGCAGACGGTGAAGCCACCAAGAAAAATCTAGGTAACGGAAGGAACTCTATAAAAATTAAGAGTAGCATCTCTTATGCTTTTCTGAACATAAACAAAGCTGGTCCGAGCTTGTCGAAAGGTTCTCTTCGAGCGATCAAAAATTCAGCCTCCGGCTTAGCAACGAGATATAACATTTGGACAAGCTACTCCTTTGACTAAAGCTTTCTGCTAACCATGCAGTGCAAAAGTCAGTCGTTTTCAAAGAAATTATAGAGTTGCGGGTATCTTTTCGTGGGCAAGAATATAGTTCGTTATATTCTGCAACAGTCCTACGACTCGACGAAGTAAATTTATGTTCGATAAGCTGTTTAATGACAGTCTTGATGGACGAAGTGCCACAGGTGATTTTTCATTGGGGCAGCGTTGCCGCAAAATTCGGTGAGGCCTCTACATAAAATACTAATAAAGCAAAACAAAAAAAAAGCAACAAAGACATTTATTTTTACAAAAGAACAATTTTTTTCATTACGAAACACTTATTTTTATATGTTTGCAGTCTTTTTCGTTGAATAAACAATAAATATTTTATTATTTAAATAACTTTTTCAAAAAGTGGGGGCCGTGGTCCTGAGGCTTAAAAAGGGGTTAAATCTTGAAACGGAAACGCTGCATTGGGGTCTTGAGTGAGAGGTTCAAGGCTTAACCACTGGACGAACCCAAACTGCTAAGGTCTGATAAGGACTCAAAACAATCACGATTGGTAAAATCTATCAATTCAGCCGTTTTGTAGAGCCTTACATGTTACATCCGAGAAAGAAAGAGGTACCATGTACGATTCCTGAAAAAACTCCAAGTTTTATCTTGAAGTTTTCCACTACGCCACCTATCGTGAACGTCTGACAAATATCCGAGTGAGAGGTCCGATGTTCGATTCCCGAAAAAGCTCCAAGTTTCATCTTGATGTTTTCCACTACGCCACATCTCGTGAACGTCTGACAAACATCCGAGAGAGAGAGAGAGAGAGAGAGAGAGGTCCCATGTCCAAGGCCATCTCTCGCGAACGTCTTACTAACATCGTAGAGTATAACTCTCATGAAAGAGCTTCTCAATTAGCCTTTTGGAATCGATATAAAATCGATTGTTTGGATCGTCCGAAAAAAGGAAAGAAAAACTCACACAAAATGAATGGTTGTGAGAGGCTTTGCCTAGGGTCCCTACTCCCTACGGAGCTGTTGCGTCAACTATTAATTTATTTTTTAAGTGCAAAAATACCGAAAGTGCACTTTTTCCATCTAGATATCTAGACCTCTCGCAAACAACTTAAGAGCCCCACTTAAGCTTTATAAGTTCACATTTGCCAATAAGCGTAGTTAACTACTTGAAAAAAATGCACCTCTAAATACCGCTCGACTTATCCCCAGGTCTGTCGGTCTGAGTTCAAAATCCATTCACAGAAATGCCCCCCCAAACAAGGGGCAACCAAAACCAATATGCTATAAATTCCGTATGTCTGCGAAAATACGTACATACTTCTAATCAAATTGATTACCGAACTACTCCAGACAAACCCACTCCACAAGCCGAGCACTCTCAATTCATCCATATCAATAGATTTGAATTATTTCGTCATCCCGTATCCCCCCTCATCCAAGTGCTTGACTTATTCAAAAAAGCGAAAATCCCCCCAACTCCTTTAATGTCCTAAAGCAACAACCCCTCACCTCATGCATAAATCCATAAAACAATCTCCTTTACCGAAAACAAAAACGAGAAACTATTTCCATGTCAACCTACAAGGGGCGATATCGGGTTAGACGGCTCATCTACATAATCCCTGTGTATATCTGTGAATGCTCTTCTCCATCACCTTTCCTCGTCCATAAAATATTCGCTCTACTTCGTTGGCGTGTAAATACCACATCGGGAGGTTACCAAGCAGCAAACAAAATGCTTGTATGGAAACTTCTTATACACTACGGGATAATTTTAATCGAAATCGCCGTCCTACATTCGAGCCGGGAACATAAAGAAAAAACAAAACAATCTAGAAACAGAAAGCGCCATCATCTGAAATGAGAGAAAGCAAAAAAAAAAAAAATCGCTTGAGCTGACATCAATTCCATTCCATCAACCCCACAAGGATCGACCGATTCTAGCCGTGTCGTCGTTCCACTTTCTCTGTGTATGGTTTGGCACACTCAAGGTCAGGGTAGAGCGGCATGCCTTACGCGTGTATATCTCTGTGCGCTGCGGAATCTCCTTCTCCCTTTATGGCCTACTAATGTCATGATATGCTGTGGAGCGCCACATCGTCATAAATATTAATCTTGTAGTGCTTGTGTGCCCTTAACTTTTTATTTTGTATCAACGCGCGTCTTACCAATCTGCCAACCCTGATCGCGTTCCCAAAGGGGATTCGCTGAGATAACAGCGATGTCTTATATAAATGTACGGAACACAGTGGGACCAGAGCACTTTAAGTATGGTTTTGTGTTTCGGAAGATGCTTTCACAAAAAGCTGTCCATTGTGTTTGCGGTCTCTGAGGGTGTGGATACAATTTCGGGAAAACAAAATCAGTCTTTGACAGAGTGTTTGGTACATTTTTTCTTTGTTATTTTTTGTATTCACATTTGCAAAGAGCTGCATCTTAGAATGAGTTTAGTTGTAAGTGGTTGTCACTTTGTCCTGATTTGATTTCGTGCAGCAAAAAATTTGCTCGACTGTTCGATTCATAATATCTGCATAAATTAAAAAGTCGTTTACAAATCATGGCCGCAGTAGCTAGCGTGATGGGCTTATGAGCGAAGGGCAAGAGGTTAGATCTCCGGAAAATGCACACAAATTTTTGGTTGGTATTTTTTTGCAGCGCCATCTCTCGCAAACGTCTGACAAATATAGGAGAAAGAGCTCATAAAAGAGCTTCCCAATTTAGCTATTCGCAGGATTCATAAAATTGTAGGTCCCTTCCATTCGTACCAAATATAAACACTCACACAAAGTGAATGGTTGTGGGGAACTAGGTCTAGGTCGCCTATGTGGACCCTAGGTTTAGCTGGCGAGTTTGTAGCTGCCAGTTTTATTTTTTTGTATTTTTACCCGACTAGACACAGGGAGGTTTATGTGTTTCGCGCGTATCCTATATACGTTCCTACGTGACGCCCCGTAGCCCAAACGCCTTGACCGATATTGAAGAGTGAGTTGTCATTAAATTGGTATTCTTTCCCGGAGTGTCATAGGCTAAACAAATAAATATAAAAATATAAATTAAAAAAAAAAAACCCAAAAATAAAAATTGTCACACAAATGTCAGTGAGAAATGTCAAGATATGGAATACATTGAACTGTGAAACTAATTTTTACAGTCAGTCGGGTTTTCTGTTTTTATTTTTTACAATCACTTAAATCCACCTTCATCGTCAAAAAGTTGCAAACTGACTTTTAAAACACTTCAATTTTAAATTGAGGGTAAACGATGTTACCACCACTTTGTGCCCTTCGACTATCGGCCTCTGAATAGCACTTCGACTCCACTGTACCTTCGTACTTAATAGACTTCCGAATCTAGCCACAACTATATATAGAAATACACTCTACACATTTAGCTGCCACTCCTTTGAATAAAAGTAGGATAATTCTCACCAGCCTAGACGAGATATGAATGCGGCTGAACCCTACAAGCTACAACGATATAAAATAGATGAGACCGATAAAAAAAAAAAACACCACAAATTCCCTATACTTCGAATGATTTTATTCATTTTATTGTTTCGGGTTTGTTTCTACTCTGGTCTCATAAGGCAACGAGGGAACGGAGCCATCCCTATAGTGAAAGAAGAGAAGCAAGACATCCTTGGCGCTGCAAGTGGTATTGGGAGGTAGCTCCAACCGTTGGTATACTACGTATTTGAATGAAATTATAAAGGATTTTACGGTTCTGTTCATTGAGAACATAATTACAAATAGCTTCGCTGGGTATGTGTGTATGTGTGTGCGTGTGCAAGCAAATGAATAAAATTTAATGGCTTCGCCGTGAAAAGCGTTTTGCAATCTCCATTCGGGACGACAACGGGGGGATGCTAATGAGAGGGAATGTACCAGTAGATGTTATATGTAACCCAATGTATATATACAATGGACGTGAATGAGATCAGTGCTATTTTTAAATTCATTGAATAAATTAACAAATTCCAGTGGAAGTTCTGTTGGCCAAGTTTAATTATGCTTTAAGGGTTTTTTTTTATTTCGTTTATGTCATCCTTTATGGTCTTTGGATAGGGGAAGTAATTATACGATTATGTAAAATTTTATTTCTGGACGTAATTGTTTAATAATTTAAATGTCCCTTTGAGGGGGAATTTCCTTCTTTTTTTTGTGCTAATTCACAAACACAATTAGGCAGATTAGACAGATCATTAAAAAATTATTCTAAATAATAGTTGGAATTGGTTTTAGTTTTAACTTTGTCGGTTACGTTCTGTTGACATAATTGGAAGTGGAGAGTGACGTATAGTGTCCTTATTTAGTCGGGTTTCAGGGATTTTTCTATAAGAGTTCATGAATATGCATATATAGTGAGATTCTCGTGAATTCAAGATAGAAAACTAAAGAACTAAAGAGCTGAAAGCAAAACGTGCGGTATGTAACGAAAAAGGCCCTTGATAATGGTCCTAGACCAGGGTAGGTCCCTGAATTTAAAAGTGAATGCTGGTCGCTATTAAGTTCTATGATAAGTCGAATAGTTTTGACTTGATTCGTTTTCAAATCCACATACAAGCAGAGAAACTTCAGACTTTTCTTTTGACAGATATAAGGGGTTTTCAATAAGAGCGCTAGAAAAGTTTTTTTTAAATAAAACAAAAACGGTTTTGGAATCAATGAAATTCTTGAATCCTGTGAAAGAACGTTCGATGCCATTATGTATGGAACTCGATATCTTTTGCAGGGCCACTACGGGCACGCTTGCAGAAGTCCAGACGCTGAACCCAATTTTCGACAGTTTTCAAGCATAAATCGGCCGATACTGCTGCAATTTCACGTTCGATATTCGTACGAAGTTCATCAATCGTCGCTGGCTTGTTGGCATAGACCATATAGACTTGACGTAGCCCCACAGGAAATAGTCTAACGGCGTCAAATCGCACGACCGAGGCGGCCAAGCGACTGGAACATTTCGTGAGATAACACGTTCTCCAAACTTGGTTTCCAATAAATTGATTGTGACATTCGCTGTGTGGCTTGTGGCGCTATCCTGTTGGAACCACATGTCCTCCAAGTCCATATCATCCAATTGGGGCCAAAAATATTCGGTTATCAGTGAACGGTAGCGATTCCCATTCACAGTAACGTGCCGGTCTTGATCATCACGGAAGAAGTACGGCCCAATGACGCCGCCGGCCCATAAACCACACCAAACCGTAATTTTTTCGGGATGCAATGATGACTCATGGAGTACGTGTGGATTGCTGCCTAACCGTAACCGCATATTTTGTTTATTGACGAAGCCATTCAGCCAGAAATGAGCCTCATCGCTGAAGATGATTTTTCGATGAAAATCCGAATCATTTTCAAGTTGTTGCTCAGCCCAATTCACGAACATACGACGCTTCTGGTGGTCAAGCGGCTTCAGTTCTTACGTCAATTTAATCTTGTAAGGATGTAGGCCAAGATCTCACGTCACAGAGATGCCCAACGCTTGAGAACGACGTGTGAGAGACACATTTGGGCTTTCTTCAACTGAAGCCTCAGCGGCGGCAATATTCTCGACACTACGGGTACTTCTTTGTCTCACTGGCACGGGAACATTTTGTACTGTGCCTGTGGATTCAAATATTTCCACTAGACGCTCAATTGTCGTAGCGGACGTAGCGCTCTTAACGTTAAGGCCACTGACTCCGAAATTCGGTAGTAAATTTTAATAATTTCGACTCGTTGTATATCTTTCCATCATGAAATGGAAAACCTTACTATGAGAAATGTCAAAAGAGCGGTTTGCTGTCCCTGTCGCTCTACTTTTGTAGCGTCCCTGTTGAAAAACCCTTTATAACTAAAACATAGGTACTTGCAAATGATCTTTTATTTATTTTTAGTAGGAAAACCCAGACCGAAAATTGCACCGCATTATAGGAGAATGTTAAAAGCACGTCCAACACTTGCAATTTTTTTGGTGGCACAATCGAGAAATTAATTTCTCCTGTCTGTTCATTTCTTCCCTAAACTTACATTCGTGTGCTAAAAAAAAAGCACTTAGCCTGTTAGTATGCAACATATTTTTTCTTGCATTGGTTCTATCAACAACTTTAGGTTTTACTGAGTGTTTTGTTGGTTTTTAATCATTTGGGGCAAACTTTATGGAACAAAAAATACAAATTTCCCTTCTACGGTACCTATGCATTTAAAAAGAATACGTTGCATTTTTTCAAAAGTTTAAAAATTTGCAGTGGAAAAAGGGTGATTCTTCGCCGCTTTCTTTTATTTTACATTTTAGTATTTCTTAGTGGATATATTTTCCATACGAATTTCGCAGTTGAGAGCCTACGTAAATGTAAAGCCGAATCTAATATTATTTTGTTATTTGTACGGCGCGTTGTGTTTTCTAAAACACTGACCTTTTTTAGAACAGGTACCTATGTGTTTGCTTACCTTTTCTACAGGATACAAAAATAGACGAAATACAGGGGTCAGATTCTGTAAGGAGTCAACGTTGAAACATTTTCGTGTGCACTAATGATTCGCCCGAAGTTGCACAAGTAAATCTTTCGTGGACACGAAAACGTTTGAACGTTTCGCCTTACAGAATTTTGACCCACGATTCAATTAAAATGAAACACTTTAATACCTCGAACCAACTTCAATGAATAAAATACAAAACCGAGTGAAACACAATTGTTTCCAATTCACTTAGAGTTTCCGAAACGACTATCCAAACAAAAGTCCAAGTCAAAAAGGTTATTTCTCAGAAACCATCCTAAATAGCCAAGAAATTTAATTAAAATATATTTATTACATTTGAGACACTCATATTTATTACTCCAGTTAAACCGCACACCTACGACGATTGCATAGATGTATTTCCATCTCCAGCTGGATGTTTTCATTAAACCCATTATTGGTATCGTGTAACAAGAGATGTAACATCGAGACAATGGCATGTGCCAAAAATTACCAAATCCACAAACGCCTCATAGAACTAATTTCCCAACAAAATGTTTAACCACAATTTATATACAAAACCTTTCTGTTACACTTGCACACAGAAGAGTGAGACTGAGAGTAGAATATCTATTCAACACAGATAGATAATATCTTCTGTTCTATTAGCTATTACCCATCAGAATCGGTATCTTGATATACGACCGCATTAAATTGTATCCTATAAATTGCAAAGTGGAGGGAAAGCAACACTGAGGCTGAGGCACACTCGGAGAAGATTCCTTCCGGCCGGCATCTCATTCGGGATGGAACACTGAATGAAATTTCATACCCAAACACACACAGGCGAACGTATTTACAAGCTCTTATCCCATTAAAAATGACTCTCAGTATAAAGCTTGAGGGTATAATGAAGAGCTTCACATAAATTCTAAGAGGACTGGTACCTACCTATTTTGTTGTTGTTTTTTTTTTTTTTGGTTTTCGAATGACTTGCTGTGATTTCTAATAAGGTCATGATCTGGATGGAAATAAATTATCAATGGTAGGTGTATGCCTGCTACAAGAGATAAAAAAAGACTTTTAACCCTAAGGGTTGTTGTTTTTTGATAGGGCGCCAATTTTGTGTTTTGCTAAAAATTGGGGTGAAGTAAAAAATACATGAGCAACTGGCACGGCTATTCCAAGGTAGGTAGCTTTTGAAAATTTGTGGACCCAACAGTGGTATCTTTTGATTAGCTAAAATAAAGAATTCAGCATTGAAAAGGGTTTATAGCAACCGCCTTAAAGTTTCAAAAATGTGTCCGACCACTGCATATATGAAACGTTTTCACGACAGCGCCTTTACTTGGGTTAATTTAGTGGACCTTTCTCCGTTGTCAACTATACATCTTTCTAAATTGAAGATCTGGGTCAGTATTCTGTAAGGCGAAACGTTTTCGTGTGTACGACCGATTTATTTCTGCAACTTAGAGCAAAGCATTCGTGCGCACAAAAACCTTGTTCTCTTATACATAACCTGGCCCCTGGTTTCATATAAATTAGAAGCCTTTCAATTTAAAAAGAGAAATCGGCTGAAAGCAAAGTAGACACCATAAAAGCGACCAACCCATAAGATCCGTCGCATTCATTTCGACGAATAATACATTTGGTAAAATCTCACGCCGGAGATTTGTGCCAGTGTTCGCAAGATGTTTGAATTTCCGCTTTTTTTGGGAAATTTCCAGGTTTTAAAAAAAATTTAAAAATACGATGCATATTTGCAAGCGTTAAATAAACTTGTAGTACAAATAATTTGAGAAGTTTTCGAGTGCAAGACTTTTTTTTATTTAGGAAATGGAAAACTGTTTCAAAAGTTTTGAACTTTGAAAACCCCTACATTTTTATAAACTTATGTTTATTTCAGTTGAGAAAAAAAATATACATATAAATATTTAGGTCTATGTTAAAAAATGAGTACACTTTTTTAATTTTTATAATTTTCCATAAAAATTTGACCTTAGTGACTTACAAAATATTTAGTGTGACGGTTGAAAATGTATATAAGTTAGGCCAATGGCTATCGGTATTAAAATTTAAAAGCCAAATTGTCCAAAATGACATTTTCGGTTGCAAAAATCATAACTTTTGACGCATAAAGATTTCGATATAACTTTTTTTTTTAAAGGAAATTTCCAAGCCTATAAAAGTAGCGATTTTGAAGAAAATTCCTTCACAGGGTGTTTCTAAATCTAAGGATGAAATTTTTTTTTTTTTTTTTGTGGTGGTTTGCTGGAAGGGAAAATCATCGAAAGACATTATAGAGCTAGAACGCGAGGATTTTCTTTGGAAAATGAATTAACACAGAAAAGAATTAAGGAAAAACTTTTAAAACGTAAAATTTTACGAATCTTGTGAAAAAAGGATTGCGTCTATTTAATTGTTCACAGGCTGTTCCAACATAATTTTGTTTACAACGGTGGAGTAATAAAACCAAAGAGCCAATTTTTAAATGTTCTTAGCAAATATTTAAACAGTTTTTTTTTTTCATTTTGTGGCTCATCAGTCTAACCTGTAAAAAGTTTGAGTGTGTATTTTATAGGAAACAGTGTAGGAATAAAGTGCCGTCATTATTTTCAACATTTAATAGACTTCTGGGCAGTAATTTTTGTTCAGCTCTTTTTGGGATCTAACGTGTCTCAAAGATGAAACAAATAGACCTGATAGTATAGCCAGCATACTGATAAAAATCTTAATTTTTAAAATGGGCGTGGAAGTGGGTAGATGTTTCAACGATCAAAATAATAGCAAAATTATTTTTAAATGATATAAGAAGAAAATTTCACGCTCCTTTAATTAATAAAAATTAAAACAAAAACAGCAAACAAAATAATTTTCTGCATACAACAAGATTTTCATTTTCAACGCTGGGCGCCCTAGCACATCTGGAGAAACCAGAGCTTACTTAGAGCTCCAAATAAAAGTCTATCTGCTGCACCTAATCATGTATGCACTCACATTTCTGAAGTCCCTCTGTCGAAGTTGGGCCACCCTGTATTAAAACGGCTTAGGAGGAAAATTTGGACTAAAAATAACTTTCGTTCGACTCTCTGCTTAATATGACTCCTTTCTAGAGGTAGTCCACTCAATGCCCTTTAGTCATACTTGTCCTACGCGAGGACGCTTTCCTTTTCCTCAAATGACTCTTTTAAAACAAAAGAAGAAAACACTTGATTTCTGTCGTTTATGACCTAGAAATGCGTCTGATGATGATTAACAAGAGTTGGTAGCGGATTATCAAGAGTCATTAAGTGTCCACTCCCGACCCTTGTTATTAATAGGCGGTACCTTACAAATGATGATGATGATTGATGACACTTAGTTTAAGAGCTTCGACTTAAATTTGCCGGCCTTAAGAGAAAAGAAAAGAAAAAAAAAACATTTCTCATTAACCTCTCGGCTATCTAGTGAATACTTTTTTTTTGTTAATATAATTTTCCATTTGCTCCTCGTGACAGGAGTCAAATTCTTGTGTATTTTTATTTTCGAAATGAAATGTCCCTCTTATCTCATTTCTTTTCTTTTTATTCCTTTCCACAGACAACTGGCAGAGATATCTCGATCGACGCGCGGCATCATCCTCCTCCTGTGCAACTTAGTGTCGGCGCGGAATGTTATGTCAGAAGCGAAACGCCTTAACATGGCCGGAGGACACTTCATTTGGCTGTGGGCCGACACAAGTAGCACGGCCGAATTCTTCGATGTAAATAAAACACCCAGTTCGGTTGTAGACGATAACAATCACCCCGATGATGTTGATGATGATGGAGCTGCTGCGAAACTCATGAACTACCCCGAGGCTGTGAAACAATTCACCGGCAACGATGAAAATGCGATTGGGGGTGCCGAAAAATCAACTCCCCATGGGAATGTGGCGCAGCATCGGCTCCATTCACCACCATCGCTTGGCCGCGGCTATCATCAGCAGCGTGGTGGCTTCGACACGAATTGGAATCCCTTCCACAACTCTGTCGACCCAGAGAAGGCAGGTGACTTTGAGGGGTTGCAGAAACTAGGCCAAGAACTGAACGTAGCCACGGTAGCGTCATCTTCGTCGGATGGGAGGTACCGCATCGGTTTGAACGAAGACTCGTACGAAAGTTCAGAGCCTGAGAACAAATTGGGTGATGACTCCTCGACTAAGGCGAATCGATTGGACGGGTTACCTCTGAGTGACGAGGACGAGTATAGTGACGAAGAAGACGTAGAGCAGCCGGGCTTTCGGCGATTCTTCGAAGCGAACAAGTTTGACAATAAAAACCTCGATTCGTACTACAACGTCCTGAGTAGTGGCATGGCCGCCAACGAGACGTCCAACCCGAAGCCAAAGCGAACCTCATCACTGCACTACGGAATCAACGCGTCGTCGGCATCGTCACATGTGCTATTCCATCATTACAAGGACTTCCCGGTGGGTCTGCTCGCGCTGAGACCGGTCAAGATGACAGTCGATCAGAACTTCATCCGATCGACGATACGACTGTTCGCATCCACCTGGGCGCAGGTGCAAATCAACGCAGCTCGAGAGATGGAGAAGAACAAAAGTCGCCAACGCGTCAGTATTAACCCGTACGGCGACAACCTCAGTTGGTCGTCGGTGAGTCGTGACCAAACGTCACGGGGGAAACTGCGTCGCCGAAGAGGCCGTCGGAGGCGCAAACGGCGCTTTGTCGTCGACGTCGAACGACTCGAAATAGTTAACAGTAAAAAGCCGAAACAAACTCCAGTGCATAGAATAAAGAATCTTAGTGGTAATAGTATTAAAACATTTCGTAGCGAAACAGTAGCGGATAACACTAATTTTAGTAGTAGCAGTAGCAACAATAATATTAATATCAGTCGTAGCGGTGATAGCAACAAATTGAATTCTAGTTTTTATATAACAACAAGAACAGCAGACGTTAACAAGGACAACAGTGCTGACGGCGTCAGTGCCGCTAGTGCTGGTAGTAGTAATAGTAGTTATAATCAAAAATTAAGTGGCTTAACCAATCAAAACAACAACAACCATCTGTCGTCCATGGAGGACATTACACAGATTAACAATCAAAGCAATACGAAGGCACAAGGTGCCGACGCCGACACAGTCGTTGTCAGCGACGAAGACAACGAGAGTCGAGAGGGGAGCGCAGAACCACCATCAACGACCGCAGCCAAAGTGAAGAGGGCCTCATTCCCTTGGACCACGACTGCAAAGAGGGTGGGTAGTAGCAGCAGTAGTGGTGGCAGTAGTAGAAGTTCAACTTCAGGAAATGCCGGCAGACGTAGGCTGTTAGATGGTGATATAGTGAGTGACGGCACCGATTCGAAGATGTCGTACTCCGCCAGTGGCGGGGTGGTGGTGGACGATGAAGACAGATATCGTCGGCTGGGGACGCCCTACTTCAAGGGCGGATGTTTCGGAAGTGCCAGCCGAGCGGACGTGCAGAGAGCTGAAATATTCGCCAAGTAAGTTTGTTATCTGCACTTTATCGTAGTTTTTACATTTCAATTGAAATTTGCGGGGAGTTTCTTCTTTTTTTTTTTTTAACTCACACAGTATGGTGGGAAAGAATGTAATACAAAGCAAAATGCAATCACTGACAAAAGTGTAGGTTGCTGTGTGGCTGTGTATATTGAAGCAATAATTGGATATTGTTTTTGTTTGACTCTCTCGGGAAAGCGACATCCAAACAATGCGACGTATCTAGATTTAATATAAAAACATTGCCCGGATTACCGCACCATCTAGCGAGCAATATCTATGTGTCAAAAATCGGGTTTGCATTGCCTTTGAAATGATTCGAACTTTGGATAGAGTTTTTTTGGTATTTTATCGTCAGTGAATGAGCATTTTTTGAATAAATATACGCGAGCTCTTCAGCAGTGCTGTCGAAAGTGCTACAATAGGAGTATTTTACTCCTTTTTCATCTGCTGTACTCCTGTACTCGTCAAAGGCAAATTCTACTTCTATTTTTATTTCCGGATTTACCTATTTTCAAGTATAACAGTTTATACCAGTTTATCATAAACGCGACTTTGGACTGTTATATTCGTTTACTTTACTTTGTTGAGAAATGTGTTCCATAATACCTAGATATTGTTATCATAATATAGAAATTTTTTTTAAGGTAAACGGTTTCCTTCGATATTTCGAAATGAACTCGAAAATATAAATCTGTCCAAATCAATAGAAGAATTTCGACAAAAAAAAAAATACTGAATTTCCCTACGCATACAATAGGGCGAAATAGGCTCCTGATAGAGAGGCCCCAGTGCCAGAGACCCAGGAAGGCTCAACTATTTCAAGATCTACGCATACAATTCTTCTACAGCACTGCTGGGAAAAAACAGTTTGTGCCATCGAGAATATTACTTTTTCGATTTCGACTAACAACTTAATACTACCAATGTATCGAGTTCGAAAATAACGAACCTACGAAATACTTTCGAATTGCAAGTTTCCCAATTTAACCATTTCATTTTAGCTTAATATAAAAGTGATCTTGCAAATTATGAGGAATCTGTAAGGACTCAGTCCTTTTTGCCACAGGTTAAAGTCAATTTTGCGCACCCTTCCCTGCTCCACCACACTGTGAAAAACTATCCCCTTGCGATGTTTACTTTTCACATAGAAAATGTATGTGCGAGCTGGTCTGAATGCAAACCATTTGCAGTTCAAAATTTCTCGTTCAGTGTACAAGCACCTGTGAGAGATTAATGTTTCAGAATTCGCCTCGTGGCGTCAGCGTCAGGTCGGTAACTCTCGTGCCTTCCCTCCACTCACATCCGAGTCGTTCCTTATGGTGTGTTGGAAACACAAGTAATGGACAATGCTGAAGACTTTTTTTACGGAACGCCGCCGTCGTCGTCGTGCCATCCTCAGTCACATTTCACAAGCTCGTATAAATTTCGGTGTGAAAATAGGGTGAAACGAAAAGAAAAAATATGGCGCTAAAGTTGCATACGCTCGCGGAATTTTAAAATGTTTTCTATCTGTGACAGAGCTGTAGATAGCAATTTGTTGCCACTGGTCCTGGTTGTGTTGCCTTTTATTTTATGACAATCTGTCGTGGTAAGAATTAAAGACCGGATTTATTTTTATTTTCTTTATCACATTTTGGCGACGTGTACTGCAAAAGAAAATCGGAAAGTTTCTGTTCAATGTAATCGGTGACCGGGAAACTTGCAATAGTGTCACAAGTAAGGATGAAATAAGAAATCACTGCAGGGGTGGTGGTCTTTTTCTTTCTTTTTTTTTTTTTTTGCTGCAAAAACATCGATGAGATATTGCGTGGTGAATGACAAATGAGTAGAAATGTGTTGAGGTTGTACTTGGATGACTTTACTAAGTCTGCGGCTGCAAAATCTGCTTGCAGCAGTATTGTGAAATCCTGTAAGGGAACTCGGTGGGGTTTAGCCAGAGGTTGGTGTCTGTGGTCTTATAGATTAATTTCATTTTCAACTTTCGCAATAATTTTCAACCCATTACTTTGAAAACTTTCTTTGTTCACTTGCTTTGTTGAAATTAATTTCAACGGATAAAAGGTACCTATGTATAACTATGAAATCTGAATGTTTACTTGGTGTGCTGCAAGTGGGATTTTGTTAAAGGCCGAAGAGTAAAATGAGGAAAATGTTCATAAATATGAAATATGTACCTACCTAAATGCTACCGACATACATTTAAAAAAAAAATACTCACTATGTTTCGCTTTGCCACTCTACCACTTCTTGAATTTAAAATCCCAGGTCTTATTCAAATGTTCTCTAGTTAGGAATCAGCTTTGATCTCCAATTTCGGGCAGCAGGTGACAATACTTATATACCCTATGTCTTGATCGCGACATTTTGCAGTGCAACTATGAAAACGGAAACTGATTTCGTGTAGTAGTTTTCAAACCTATTCCGGACAAACTCCTTAAAGTCGAGTTTCATTATAGGAAAGGGTTTGCGCATGGCGTGGATGGAAACGATACATAATCTTCCAAAGGCAGCTTGTAGAAAAATAAAATGGTTGAACTTGGGCCGCAACCGTGAGCGATCACTGAATATTGTGGATTTTACAAGCAAAACAATAACAAATTTAGAAGCGTTTTAGTCGGTCATGGATGCGGTAACCCTGGTTGATAGGTCGGAGTACATAGAAAAACCGCGTAACTCATATGGGTACTAACTATGTTGTCCAGATGTCCAAAGTTTTTCAATATGACTAGCTTGCAGCATTAGGAGCTTCGAAACAGATTCTGTTCTTACAAAAAGGTGTGTCCGGGACGTTCTAGGTGTAGCCAAGATCCTGTCGGTGAACCTACTTTGACAAAATTCTCATTGGGACTTCATTTTAATGTATTTGAAACTTAAAGCAAACCTTTCTGATTCAATATACAAAAACATTCACGTATCCATAAGCCAACAGGTAGTACAACTGTCGGTCTGTTTGTATGTGTATTTGTTACCGCTTCACTTTCAAATTTCTCATCTAAGCCGTATGATCTTTTCAGACATACCAAATGGAAGAAGGGCGGTAACATTTCGTTCTTATTTCATCACAATCGGCCGACTAATTGCCCGTGTTCCACTGCCCGCTAGATGAATAAATATAATAAAAACTCCATATAAGAAAAATTTACATTTCACAAAAAGTGCTGGACTAGACGTCAACGTCAATGGCGCAAATGGTTAAATGTCAATTTCGTTTATATGGAGTTTCACATGGCCGCTATTCATCTAGCGGGCAGAGGAACGCGGCCATTTAGAAGATATATAAAATTTATTCAAGAAGGTGAGATTTCAATGTTTCACAACTGCGCCATCTATTGGATTACATTTTAACTGCTCTCGAAATATTTCCGGCATGAAAAGAAACAAACTGTTGAATTTTCATCGAATATTTGTAGATAGGTACATGTATGTATTCAGAGAAATTCCATGATTGATGTAAGTAAGTTACAACACGCCACTAGATGGCGCTGAAGCGTATCAACTTTTGTACTGCTCAATCCCTTGACGTAACTACCAAACCGATTTCGCTCAAATTCTTAGGCACTAGTCTGTATTGACTCAAAAGTGCGCCTGTGAAGTTTTCGTCAAAATCGGGCAAAGGGGCGTGGCACCTATCCTTACATTTAAAATGCTGTTTCTCGATACTGGTGGAAGCGAGGAAGTTATAAAATTTGGAGTGTTGATGTGCATTGTATAAAGAAAGAACTTTGCGAAATGGGGCCGGGAAAGAAAAGAGGGGTGTGGCGGCACCCATACTGCAAAGTTTCTTAAGACAGTGACATTTCTGACCACTTTCGCCTAGAAATTTGTAAAATTCAAACGTATATTGGCTGTTGGAAGCATTTTAATTCTGTGGACAATGTTGGACAAAACCGCGTGGCGCCCCCGTACAAAAAACATTGCAAAGAATTCGTCTTTCATCTATAAAAGTAAGTGCTTACACGAACCGAAATAAAATGAAAGGCTTTTATTTCTTGTCTTTGGCAATGAAAGGCTTAAATCAAACATGAATAAAGTCGATTTTGGGGGATAAAGGATAATACAAATCGTCAGAGATCTTCCAACTCATCACCTTCAGTGAAATTAAAAAATTGCTTACAGAAGTTAGGTTAGGTTAGGTTGGTGGGTTGGCGGGGAGTGTCCCGCGCCACACTCAGGTCAAAATTGACCCATTGTGATACCCGTCGGAGGAAAGGTTTTATCCCTTATCCGTAGTAACCTATTCTGCCTGTAAAAATTAATTAATTAATTACTTACTGTGTCATTGCATACAAACCATCTTGAGGATTTGATGAAGTTCATGATTTTGTCCGTTGGTGTGCTAGATAGCTCGTTCAGGTTGTTGAAGAAGAATTTTCCAAGGACTCTGTATCTGGAGTGTTGAAGAACTGGACAGTGACATAGGAAGTGGGTTGTATCCTCTATAACTCCCTCGTCACCGCAGCCTCTGCAAAGTTCTTCCTCGGTCAGTCGCATTTTCTTCATGTGGTATCGCAAGGTGTTGTGTCCCGTAAGGGTACCTACAAGCGTAGAGAGACATCTCCGGTTGTTCCGCATGATTCTCTCTGTTCTGGATTTACAGAAAGATGGCCATAGTTTCCTTGTGTTTTCGCACGTATCCATGGATTTCCATCTAGCGTTTGCCTCATCCGTGGCCTTTTTCCCTGCTTCTAGCTTTAGTGTACAGAGCGGGATGCACACAGAGGGGCATGTTTGTTCTAGAGCATTAGCCGAGCCATGTCGTGCTAGTTCATCCGCTTTCTCATTGCCTGGAATGCCTTCATGTCCAGGGACCCAACACAGTAATACCTTGTGCTGTGTTCCAAGAGCTCTGAGCTCTTCGCGACAGCTCTTCACAAGCTTCGATTTTATTTCTGGGGCAGTTAAAGCTTTTATAGCTTATATATGCTTACAGAAGTTGAACTATCAATTAATTTACAAAATCCTTAAAGTAGATACATACATCATGCTCCATGAAATTTATGATAATTGCCCCAAAATATGAATCATAAATTATATCCCAGCCAACTTTCTAATCAGCAATTTTCCACCACACCGCACCACCATCGCCAAGGACATAGACAGCTCTAGAGACATGAATTTCTCGCTAATGTTCACACAATATATCCAGCAGCAAACTTTGAAGCCGTATTTCACACCGATATCTAAAATTGCGTCACTAAAATAAATTCAATTATTAAGCACTATCCCGAATGTAGTGGGTATAAATATCGAAAATATTATCGAAAATCCCTCGCCTACACCGTTACCAGTTCCACAGGAATGCGAATAAAACTCGTTACCAAGCATTGACATTTCGATTACATAAATTACTATCATGGAGATGGTATATGGCGTGCTGCCATACACCAAAAAACGACAATACCGCAGCAATACTCGCCACCATCCAGCCGCTGGCGCTTTACAAGTAGTCAAGTGAATTTTCCCCGATTAAACAAGCTAAACGAGGAATAATAATTCCGCCGGGGGACACAGCATGTGTTCACTTGATTTAAGCCGGTTAATACCCGCAATCGGGTATGAATATAATTCGGGATATTTCTTCAATTAGCTCGAGCTGAAGTTGGACGAAAACGAGTCTGTCCAGATACCGTGGGTAGAGGCGATTCGGAATCACTTAAAGATTATCCGTGGATCGGTATTCCGTGTCGTTCGATTTTGAATTAAGTTTGATTAAATCCACCAACAACAACAAAAGGGGAAATCCTCTCTGGGTAACTGTCGAAATGAACACACTTTTGCCCAACGAAATTAATAGAGTTCTTACAATTTAAACCGTCAAACCACTTTGTTAATAACCGAATATCTGCTTGTTTTTTGTCTGTTTAACGTGAAGGACCTCTCTATAAGTGAATCCCCATAACTTCTGTCATAGTGCCAACCACCCACATGAACTTTCCTTCAGTCGATGAATTTCTTGCACTTTTTTCGTACACCGCAAAAAGCCAGATAAACTTTCAAATCCAATTTACGAGGTGCACACGAAAATTCCGCATCCAACCACTTGGGCAGTAGCTTCACCTCAAAATAGAAAACATCGCCGAGCCATGTTGGTTCGGTTGGGGCCCCCCCAGAGTGGAAAACTTTCTACCCATGTGAAATATGTATCCTTTGCCACAGTCGGAGAGGTGGTATTCGTGTTGAATAAAAGCCTGAACAATTCACACCGTAACTGGCTGAGGATAAAAAGATACCTTTTGTTCGCTGCATTCTGCACTAAAAACAAACACTAACACAAAAAATTGTGGCAACTGGAATTTCAAATATTTTGCTCACTTAGGGAGTCAGCTTAGATATTGCACTTTGATGGATCAGTTTCGTGTGAGAGCAAAGTCGTTCGTGTGTACTACTTGTATCTGTTTGTACAATGTACAAGTGAATTGATTTCGATTAATAATTCTGCATTTGATTTCGATCCACCGATGTAGCTCCGTGTAAATGGGGGAAATTTATTGATGGTAGGTTTTTGAGCGATGCAAATGTGCTCACTCGGGAAATGGTTTATTTTTGCTTTGCTGTAAGTGATTTTAACTTTGTTTTTATCCATCCACCATCTTACAAATGGAAATATATTTTTTAGATAGAAATTTGCAAGGCTAAGGTGTAGGGTATATGACTCGAGAAGGATGATGGATAAGAATGTGGAGAGAGAGTTGCATTATTCAATTTCACTACAAATTTATTTGAAACTAGTTTTTCCCATTAGGGTTTTCCAGTGTTCTGAAATTTGATTGCCTAAATTTGTTCGTTTTTATTACCATATAAAGTAGGACATTTCATTTGGAAAATTGTCATCGCTGATTTGATGACATGATGATGATGAAATATAAAATTCGAATGAGTTGCCCGACAGGGAGGAAATGAAAACTAAATGTTGGTCCATTAAGTCCTGTCCTTTGTCTAAAAAATCCACATGAATTGGCTTAGTAGTTTAGACGTGATGTGGTAACAAATCCAAATACAAACAAATAGTCTTATTTTATGCAGAGATTATTTATGACAGTCCAGTTTACCGAGGATGGTCTCAGGCTCAATTCCTAGGATCCCATATGGACCTGTTCTGCTAACTACTTGTTATTCCAGCTTTTGACAAGTTAACGGAATGGATACCGAAAATCAGCGTCTAATCGATCTTGCTTGGAGAATGAAAATTGAACGTGGACTTGGGGATTATATGAGTACTCGTAAACCAATAATCAGCTGAGATCAACCTCCGTCTAACTCTCATGAAATATCGTTTTTGTATAAGTTCCTTTCAATAATGGTCCTTTGTAACTACGCATATTTCGATCAAGCTTCCCAAGATTTTAATTGATCTTAGAATTTGGAACCCAGACCGAAAAACCTCTCCTGCAAGCACATTACGAATTTTTGAAATCCAGGCTACTGAAAAATAACTCATCTATGAGATAACTAAACTTAAGGCCAACTTGGCCATGGACACTTAATCCAACTCAAATTTTTGCCTTGAAATGTTGGGGAAAAAATTGTGTCCTAGTCGTACAGGATGTCCTATGTTTTACAGCTTTTGCAAGTAAATTAAATATGATGAAAAATTAAATATTCGATACATGACTTGGGTCAGTTGTCTCGTAGTAGTTTTTTTTTCGAGTATGAGATCAAATACCACTTATCACTCAAATCAGCTAAATATGCTGTATGCTACTATTCCCACCGCTTTATTGAAATAATGGCTGGGAATGCCAATAGCTAACCGCAAGTTAGTATTCATTGCACCGTACTTATAACAATTTTTAGTACCGACTTTATATTTACGGATGCTAACAACTGCGAAATTTGTATGGAAAATATAGCCACTGTGAAGTACTAAAATTTAGAGTCGAAACTAAAAATGTTTATTGATAAGGCCCATTATGTATTCCGGAAAAATAAGATCCAATTGTATTGTAAAATTCAAAATTTAATCGTCTTTAATTAAAAACTAGAATGCAGTTGTTAAAAAAAATTTTAATTCAAAGTGATTTTTAATAAGAGAAAATATATTTGTATGCCGAACTCACAAACTCATTATTGAGTCTAAATCTATTAAAACAACACCTTGGAAGTTATTTGCAGATGATAATTGCTGCAATTTATCAAAAAAAAAATGTTTTGAATCCGAATATTGCCCAAAAACCTGTCAAAAAATCTCCAAACAACGAGTTAAGAACATCACAAAAGACGATTTAAAAATTTCTTTGAAAATGATTCATAAAATCTAGAAGAAACATTTCAAAAATAGTCCAACAAAGCGGTAAAGAACGGCATAAAAACACGCCTCAAGAAAAACTCTCAAAAATCATATTAGGAACACCATAAAAAACGCTTTAAAAACTGCCTCGAAAGTGGCCATAAAATCTACAAAAATACTTTTCAAAAATGCTCCTAAACACACGTCAACCAAGTGGTAAGGAACGGGCAAAAAAAAAACATCCGAAAAACTAAAAAACAACATCTTAGGAATATGACAACAAAAAAAACCCTCTAAAAACTGAGTTGAAATCGGCCCATAAAAAGAGGAAAAAACATCATAAAAAACACGCCCAAAACTAAAACTGAAAATTAGACATGGAAATTCAAATCCAAGAAGATTGAGGGTCTTACTTTTCCTAAGCAGATCGCAGACAAATGCCTTTGTTGGTTTCGTAGGTCAACGCGACTGAAAGTTGAGCTTTTACTAAGATTTTTACTACTCAGTACATTTTTACTGAATTTTCATTTCTACAAAGCATTGTAATCAGAAAAAGCCAAAGACTTGATCTGAAATATCGCCTAACTAAGTGAAAACTTGTATGCTTCAAAACTGAATGGTTCATCTTTATACTTATTTGTAGATTACGGAAATATCAATACCTACTCCGGCTAAATTTTTCATTCTACTCCTGTTAAAGTGGCGAACAAGAATGACCACGTATCAGCTGTCAACTTGACATATTGTACCTCGAGAAAGTGTTTCAAATTAAAAAAAAAACTAAAACGCTTTAAAATCTGCCTTGAAAAAGACAATCTAAAAATGAACTTTTTCATAAATAATTTCAAAAAAGCGCGTCAGCAAAGCTGTACGAAACGGGCCAAAAAAATGCCTCAAAAAAGGATCAAAAAGCAGGTCAAGAAAATAGCCCAAAAACGATGAAAGAACATAACAAAAAAACGCTCCAAATCCCAAGATATGATCCTCGAATCCATAGATTTATGGAAATATAGCATTTTCTTTGTTCAAACTCACAAACTTAAATTCGGTTCACATCCTCGTCCTAAGTTCTCAATCCAACAAATAACACAAATGAAACTTGAATGACGGTCCCCCTTTTTTTTTTTTTTTTGCACAAACGGCCATTGCTTCGAAATTAGAACTGCTTTTTATGTGACAATCGATAAATAATATCTTATTTCCATTTCGAGAATCGACAGAAATAAAATCGAAACTGTAAAATAAATTAACGGTTATCGGAAGGATTTCAGCTTGAGTGCCAATAAAAAATAAACATTTTATGTTTACTCAAATTAAATATCCCCAGTGTGCTGCACGTATGGCTAAATGTCAATTTTCACGTTCGTGACTAAGTTAAAGGTTGGCCTGTAAATCGTAAAATATCTACCCTAAACTCGATACCGGAAAAAAAGCACCAACATTATGAAACATTATTCATTGTCAAAGGCGCATTCGGAAAACATGCCAAAACCAAATGAAAATATACGGAAAAAGGTACAAAAGTATAAAAGGATCCGGAAAGGTCGCCCTTTGATTGTAAGAACCGGATTTATCTTGGCAGAGAGGAATCCTTTTTTTCCTGTACCTCCTGTACCTTTCAAATAGGAAGGAAGTGTTTTGTGGCATCAAAATAGGTTTTGCCAGGAAACAATTTGGCCACATTTCATGAGACGAAGGTTGTCTTCTTCTTCTTTAAGAGTTGATATCTTCCACATACAGTGAATTAAATCAAATCAAGTCGAAACTGGTACAAAACTACTGTCGACTTGCTGATCAAAAGCCGGTACTCCTTTGAAGTGACTTGGCATGGAATAAGTCACACACACACATTTTTTTCACCGAATAAATGATTTATTTGTTTTGCAGTCCGCTTTTAAACGAGTCACAACCAAACCCCTCGCCGTCAGAGCGATTATCAACTTCATCCGGACTTTGTTCGCCCAACATTCACTGATAAATCGATTGAAATGGATAAAAAAAATCTACTACAAATTAAAAACAGTCCCGAAAACATTTTACGACTTGACCCGAATTCGAAATAATCTCTGTGTATACTGTGTATGGTCGAGGATGTCGTTGAGATAACCATCGCATTGAAATTGAAAATATCCGGTCATTGAAAGAACTCAACAGGAGGGAGGCAGAGTGCACAGCCCACGTCAACATTTCACCCCGAATTGCATTTGTTTGCTTGGCCAAAACAAATGAGCTTGAGGCGGCGAATACAAGGTACCCCATACACACAGCTCAGGCATTGGCCAACAAGTATCCTGTTTCACTTGTGGCCGAGCGTATCTCACTTCTCACACCCTCATTGCACTCTGCGGACGGTGAGAGTGCATTGAAATTAATTAATTTCACCACGTTTGTCGGATGTGTGTGTGCTTGTTGCAGAGTGTGACCCACTATAGCTGTTCAATTACAGATTGTGTTGCAGAATTAAACTTGAACGAAAAATTGCACACGATTATTGGACAGCTGCCGGACTGTTGTATCGACACCTATAGATTCGAGACGAATTAAATAAAAAATAAATGTTTGTTCAAATAGTGAAATTCTCATTTGTTCGCGGTCCTGAGAGTCATTTGTTGCAAAGCGGGTGGTATAGGGGGATGTGGCTTTAATCAAGTTGATGGCTGCTGTTGCGGAGCTTTTTTTGATGCGCCAAAACAGTGTGTGGGGGATTGGGTTAAGTGTCCTTTTGGCTGGTAATCGTTTTAAATGCAAATGCATTTTGAAGCGCTCCAGGATGGTACTCGACTTTGAGTCTTAAAACTCCTTCACAGTATATTTGTGAATTAGGACTCGCTTTACTGAAACAAAAAGAGAAAAACTATGGAAAACTTTCGCTGAAGTAAGTGGTAATTGAGGGCTCGGGTATGTGGGTGCCCTTCCTTTGATAAGTACCAATAAAATATGAAGTGTACTCTGTTTTTGATCGTCTTTAACAAAATGGAGTGTGGCCTCGATGAGATATTTGAAGATTGATTTTTAAAAGTTATAGAGCTGGGGCCACATTTTACAGGGTGTCCGCCGGGAAGGTATACTACTTTGTTTGTTTATAATTTTTGATTAAATGAAAGAGAATGGATCTTATATTGATAAATGTTTTATTTAATGTCGGCAATTATGTATGGATTACAATATCAGGTAAATATCCGCCTCTGTTAGTCTCACAAATGCGAGCCCTTTTGAGCACATTTTTCATTACATTCTCACACGTTTCACGCGGTATTTCATTAATTTCATCACGAATATTTTGTTTGAGTTGCTCAAGCGTTTCTGGTTTGTTTGCATAAACCTTGCTTTTCAGATATCCCCACAAAAATAAGTCCGGAGCAGTCAAATCAGGCGACCGTGGAGGCCAATCAACATCACCATTTCTTGAAATAACTTGTTGTGGAAAGAGGTCTCGCAGTAATTCCATTGTTATCCTGGCTGTATGCGATGTGGCACCGTCTTGTTGATACCACATGTTAATCAAGCCCAAAGCATGAAGTTGTGGCGTTAAAAAGTTTTCAATCATATCACGATGGGGAGCGCCCCATTCACAGTTACCGTTACGCCGTTTTCATTTTCAAAGAAGTAAGGTCCAATGATTCCTCCTGACCAAATTGCACACCAGACTGTAACTTTTAATGGATGCAAAGGTGACTGATGAATAATTTGAGGGTTTTCCATTGCCCAGAACCGACTATTCTGTTTATTCACATATCCATTCAAATGAAAATGTGCCTCGTCACTCATTATGATTTGTAATATCCTATTGGCATATGTACGGTGGCGTAAATGGTTTTGTGGAAGAAGCTCTTATGTCAACTGAATCTTAAATGGAAAAAAATGCAAATCTTTGTGCAAAATTGTCGCCAAAGTTGTTCTTTGAAGACCAAGCTCCTGAGCACGGCGTCGAATTGAGGTTGATGGATTGTTTTGAACACTTCTTGAGCAGCAGTAATGTTTTCAGCCGATCTTGCAGTACGTTGTGGTCCATGATTGGGCCTATCTCCTACAGGCCCTCTTTCTTGGAAATCATTTACTATAAATAGTGCGTTTTGTTGGCACGTTGTTTCTCCCAAAAATTTAACGTAACTTTCTCATCGTCACAGTAATCGATGTTTGATTTTGATAAAATGTTTTAACGATTAAAACACGTTGGTTTATCGAATATGTTTCCATAATAAATTTGCCACGTGTCTACTTCACGACTGCCAAATATGAACTGTCAAGACTAATGTTTACCAAAATGGCGGCAAAACAAAGTAGTATACCTTCCCGGCGGACACCCTGTATAAGGCGAAACGATAAAACGTTTTCGTGCGCACGAATGATTTGCCCTATGTTACACAAGCAAATATCTTCGTGCGCACGAAAACGTTTGAACGTTTCGTCTTACAGAATCTGACCCCTGGTCGACTGAACTTAGTTGTAATAAAAATAAAAATGCTCGCCAATGAACAAATTGGCGCACCAAATCCATCCCAGAAGAAAGACCCATGAAGCCTATCTTCTAACCGACGTTTTGTTTGTGGGAGCAGTTAGCTCTATTTTTGCAACGGCCCAGAAGTTTTGTGTTGGCTGAATTAGGAGGGCAGGACATTACCTACTCATAAATTTTTTCTGGGATATTTGCCTCAATCTAAAAATTTATTTCTCAATGAAGACTTTTTATATACCAGTCTTTTGTCGATTTTAAAAAAATGGGAACATGTTGAAAAGAGTTTGAAAAATGTACCTATTTGTTCAAGAAACATGATTTATATTCCGTTCAAAATTTATGTGGCAAGTGTTTTGCTTAGAAAGAACATCGTTTGTCTAGAATCGGTTAAAAATTCGATAAAGCGATACCTTTCTCGCTCTCTAGCGATTGTGATTAAAATAAATGTTTGAAATAGTTTATGTTTAGGTTCCCATTACACTTACAAGCTTTCTTTGCAATAATTGGAAAATTTAATAAAACTTTAGCTACTTTCCTCGCTCATTTGAAAATGAGAAATTTTGAAATTGAAATTTTAAGTTGCTACAGTTTTTAGTGTGACATATCAGAAGAGTAAAAAGGTGGTATGATAAATAATAATTTTCTGTAGGAAATTGATAAGGGAAATTAGGGGTAGTTTGGTGGGGGGAAAAAACGTTCTGCAAAACTCGCTGATAAACCGTCAGCTTATGAAATATCTTGAATCTCCTCAATGACCGGCAGTACGGTTTTCGTGGCAACAGGTCCGCTGGTGATTTGATGACTTATCTCACCGAGAAGTGGAACCAATCTCTCCATCACTTCGGTGAATCGAAGTTTGTTGCGCTCGATATTTCAAAGGCATTTGACAGAGTTTGGCACCAAGCTCTTTTGTAGAAAATGCGTGCTTATGGGATCGATGCGTCTCTTATTCAGTGGATTAGAAACTACCTTTCTGGCCGTTCAATTCAAGTTGTTTTGGATGGTTTCAGTTCTGAAACCCACCATATAAATGCTGGTGTTCCCCAAGGCTCAGTTTTGTCTCCGACTCTCTTTAACATTTTTATAAATGATCTCTTGTCTGCAACTTCTAATCCAATCCATTCCTTCGCTGATGACAGCACTCTTAGCTTTTCATATTCTTTCCAGGACTCACGTCCGTGCTCTTCGGCCGTAGAACTGGAACGGCAACGTATGTTAAGCTCATTAAATTCCGACCTTGACAGCATTTCAAAATGGGGTTCAGAAAATAGAGTGGAATTTAATGCTTCAAAAACACAATGCTGTCTGCTGTCTCTAAAGCGAAACCCGAATCTACAGCCATTATCCATGAATGGCACTTGCATTACCGAAACCGAATGACTTTCTATCCTCGGTATGTGAGTTCACGACAACCTTCGTTGGAATGACCATGTACACGAAGTCGCCAAGAATGCAGCGAAATGTCTAGGTTTCCTCAAACGGTGCAAGAAATATGTTACCCCTTCTGATCTGGCTACAATATACAAGGCGTTCATTCGCCCAAAACTTGAGTACATTTCCCACATCTAGTCTAGTGTACCGAAAACTATATTGCACTTACTGGATAGGGTCCTAAATCGTGCAATGAAACTAATCGGAGACACGAATATTGCGAATTCTATTAATTCGCTAGAACATCGTAGAAACGTTTCATGTCTCTCATTATTTTATCGTTTTTTCTACAGTGCTCAAATGAAATTGCCAACTGCATTCCTCCCCTTTAGAAATTCAACCGCAATACTCGCCATGCTAGGAATGCCCATCAGTTTACCATCCAGCCTATCTTCGGACATACAATGAAACACAGAGACTCTTTCATAAGCCGTATTACGCGAATGTGGAATGCCTTACCCAGCTCTGTCTTTCCTTCCCAGTACAATTTACAGACAATTAAGACCAATGTGCATCGGTATCTCCTATCTCCTCTATCCCAATTTCCTTAATGCCCGCGCTGTGTAGAAACACTATAAGAGTAGTCACAACCTCTTTAGCGCGTGTTAATTATAAGAAAAATTTAAAAAAATACTGCAAGTCACTAATCGGTCGGTTGGTTATAGCACTTTCTTAGAAAATCTCCCAAATAAAATTTCAAAATTTCAAAATTTCCCACCCCCAACTCAACACTTACGTACTACAACAGCTTGCATTCCAAATGGTTGCAGTGAATTTACTAATAAACTTGACCAAAGCAATTGTGTTCTCTTTATCACATATTTGCAGGACTAACTCAAGTCAGATTCACAATGCACAAGCTCTTCCATCGCAATTGAATAAACAGCTTACTTTCTGCAGTTTCTACTGAAACGAAACCAATTCCCAATAATCAATTGAATTAGTATCTACTCGTATATCGGGTGTATACAGTATACAGAGCCCTTTTGCGAAAGAACCGAAAGGATAACTTTCCATCCTTTGATTGAATAAAACACATCCAACAGCCATATAGCGCACACGCTCGTGTCCTTTTGCAATTGAATTGTATGCACACGAATGACAGCGATAACGTTTCGTTTATATCCTTTTTCATCATCATTATCCCGATCGTCGTTCTCGTCATTGTCATCGTCGTGGCCGGGAAGAGTCAAAAGATTCAAAGGAAAATGTCATCCTTTGCGAAATGCATCCCAAAACAACTAAGAAACACATTCAACCTTCGCAAGGATACCCAAAAGGATATTTCATTTCTAGTTGAATTCACAAAAGAAGACAATTCTCTGACTTGGCTATATCGCTGTGGGACACATAAAGTGGGAATTGTTATGCCCCTCGATCCTGTTTGTGGGTATGAACAGGATTGCTACTTTATTGGATCCTCCTTCGCACTATATCGGGAGGGAATCGTTGTGCCATGCAAGTGCAAACTGCTTCTATAAAGTATCCTGCGGACCCTTTTTGTGATTTTTATACATACCAAGACCAACATTCTCTTGATATACCCGTTGGGACAATGAAACTAAATTCGTTTCTCTTTCATTTTTCTCATTCTCTATAGCGCACTCAAGACGTCCACAGCTCAGGCAATGTCCGGAGATCTTACGCTCGATGGCGGCCACCGGGAGCATCCTTTGATAACGAAATTCGAAATTCTCAATCTCGTTCCCGACGGCAATGGACGCCAGCTGCAACTGTTCGAGGACGAGATGAGTATTGTGCGGCATCGTGGCCAACAGCGAAGGCAGCGTTATCCTTCGACCAAGTGGCGTCGAGTCGGTCTGATTGCGGGACGGAATGTGCACTTGGACACAATAGTATGGCCCGGAGGAGACATTGTTGTCTCAGGTAAAGAACAGCGTCGTAAGTCTAACATTAGATTGGCCCTATACAGCGTTGCATCTTCGATAGGATTGTCGGCGAAATCGCGAACGATATTTCGTGTGGTCACTGCCTTAGCGCCGCCCTTTGTAATGGCGTCCGAATTAGATGAGGACGGCTTGTGCCTGCGGGGGTTGCCGTGCCATCGATTGCTGCCAAATCGAAAGCACAATCTGACGATTATGTTCAATAACATCGAAACGCAGCATCGTTTCACCGAGGACATTCTGGAGCATGGCGGCAAGGTGCCTTCCGACGACGAGACGGACAGTTTCTCCAATCCCATGTATGAGTAAGTAGAAAAGCTGCAACTCAATTCAGACGAAGGACCTTTGTTTTGTCACACATTTTCTTATTTAATTTTTTTTATGAAAAATCCTCTTGCTGGTTGCATACATTGGATGGGTCTTTAATCCATGCGAGGCTTCTGAATCGACCTCTGCCTACACTTTCCGTCCACCTATCCGATTTTCCCGCAGCTTTTATGGAGTTCCTCCTTTTTCCCCTCAGTTGGCGGTTAATTGTACGTAGTTTTTGGTCAGAATCGGCTACCGACTGACGTCACAAAGAAGACTCCCCTCGAAATGACCTACCAAAACTCCGAGGGTTGCGCTCTAAGACAAATTAGCTTCCAATTAAAGATCTACATCTGTACAAGTATACAGGCAAACTTGCATGGGTTCTTCCCGTTCGCTAACTAGCTGCAGCACTTGATCCGCTGACCCATGTGTAATCCCTAGATCCAACATTCAAAGCGCATACAAGATTCCTTAATTACTTGCTATTGTAGGTTCCACACACAGAATACCAATCAAAACTACAGCCAGAGCTCGAAGTTTCGGCGCTTCCCCATAGCCCGCCCTCGTTCAAATATTTATCAAACTTGAGGCGAAACTTTGCAACGCAATTGAAAGTTTCCGCCCCAAAATCCTTGGTTTTAGTTTCCCTCAGATGCATCTCTGAGTAGCTGCTGCCTCAAGCGAATTACAGTCTCGTGGTGAAGACGTGGATTCAGGTCTGAGAGGTGTTAAAGAATTTTAAAAGTGGATTCAAAGGACACAGTCCGATGTACACCATTTTCCACGTAAAGTGATGCCTGTCTTCCATAGATACACTGTTCATTTCTCATAAATTACTCCGTTTCAGAATGTAATCCTTTCAAACATTTAACCCAAATCCACTCTACTCCAATTACAGAACAAAGTGCTGCTACGGTCTTTCAATGGATCTGCTCGACAACATTGCCACAGAATTGGAATTCGAATTTCATTTGTACATTGTCCATGATGAGTTATTCGGTGCCAAGTTCTCGTCACTGAATGATTTTATGCCCGCAAGAGCATCGGAGAAAGGTGGCAACCGGCATGATGCAGGCGCCTTCGCCAAGCAGCAGCAGCATCACAAATCGACAGATGACGTGAATGATCAATATCCTGCCAATTCAGATGCTGCCAACCAACAGCAGCAACGTCGATATCATTCGCCCGAAGGACGAACTCGCACTCGACGTCACATTGGCAGCAGGAGCACCAGCCACAGCGGTAAGTGTGTTTGGCAGTGCCTGTGCATTTATTTACCTACACAGTGTGCCCGTGCGTGTGTGTCTCTGTCTCTCTGAAGGAGTTCAATTAAAATCCCTTTTCGTTCAGCCAGCTTCGAGCGTGAAAACACCTTCAACAGCAATGAACTGGTGGGCGTTAAACGACGCCGAATCCTCAAGAGGCAGCTGCGGCAATCCACGTCAACTGTTGCGACTGACATGCAAACCAAAATTGAGGTAGACGCGGCAATGGTGGAGGTGTCAGACGATGCGGTTGAGGATATATCGCTAAATGATTGGCCCGCAACGAGCGATTACATCGATGATCAGGAAAGGGACAGCCCGAATGGGGATGAAGCAAAGACGGAACCGCCGACCAACGGAAGGAGAGGTATGAAATCTACACTTGCAATGTCTGAGCGCCATCGAGTGGTAATTGAAACTAATTTAGCCAAAATTTGAATTTCTAATTTGCCACTGTAGTTGCGTGGAATGGAATAATTGGCGATTTGATATCCGGATCAGCGGATATGTCCTTTGCGCCACTTACCGTCTCAAAGTGAGTACCTAAACCCACCTGCAGAGTAATGCTTGGAATGTGAATAACAAGAGAGTCTGTTGTTGGGTGTGTTAACTGTTGAGCGATTCATGCGAGCTGTTGCGTTCTATTGCTGCAATTGATTTAGTGGCAGCACTTGAATGGGTGAAGGTGGTTATGTTAATTATTGAGTGGAGATAGGGTTGCAGGACTGCGGATGTACATAAAAAAGTTGAATATGCGAAAGGGTTCAAATTTGGGCTTTCAGTCGTTAGGTTCAGAATTTTTGAAAGGCTCTGAAGGTTTAACACTTGGACTTTGAAATGAGGTTCGGTATAACGCTGTTACTTACTGAGACAGCGACGAAACGTAGGGTGCAATGGTGAATTTAAAGTTAAAAGTGTTTTAGTTGCATCAACAAAAATAAGACCATCAAGTTGAAGTTCAACAAGATTATTACCAAAATGATCATCACGGATTGTTGCCAGCACTGGCTATTTATCACCGATTTAAATCTTTCTTTCGCTCCTTAAAATTGTGACTTTAAATTTATCTGGATTATGGCTATTAGCTTTAAAATTTGGCGATTCTTAGGCTCCTAATAAATCTATAAAAAAAATGCTTCTTGAACATGCGCGTATAGTACACCTCAAACTTTTTAAATTATTTATTGAGTTGAGAGTCAGCAACCCAAATTTCCTATTCACATTTTATCCAAGAATTGGATCATTGAAAAATGGAAAGTTGCACGTTCTTAAAACAATTATAAACGTCAGCAAATTGTAATAAATTTTGTGTTAAAAGCTAAGTTTGATGCCATTAACTATTTTTAAATGTGAATCTTTTTTTTTTTTAAGTAGATATGTATAAGGTCTTTTTTATTAAAATTGAAGTGGATTAAATGAGGCATTTCTAAAGTGAAGTAAATATAAAGAATTTACCAATAGTGCGAAGTAGGGAGCAGATCTTCTTCTTTTTTGTCAAAAATGAAGTAAATCTACTTCAATTGAATTAAAGTGGTATCGCCGGTTCGGAGAAGGTACAAAAAAAAAAGAAGCAGCACTTGAAGGTAGGAGCTTGATGTAGCCCTGGGACAACTTTTCTGCGTCTCTGCGTATGGCGCCGTCTTTTTGGCGAGCCTAATAAATAACCAAACCAATGGATACGAGATAAGTGGTTCTGTCGATCGTCCTAAGCACATCTTCTTCGGATAATTTATATTTCTTTCCATACTCTTGGACCTTCGTAAGACAAATGGGGATTTTTACGTTTTAGCTTAACATGTCTAAACGGCGAAGATGGCACAAATTCCGATGTCAGGCAGAACGAACTATTCAAGACCTGCACCCACCTGACTATGAAGTTATAGGATAGCAGTATCGAAGCTGAAGTCCAACAAAGCTATTGGACCGGAAGCATTAAGCATTGAGCTTTTCAAGGCACTTGAAGATGACTTAGTTGAGAACAGACATGGAGCCTCAGCATTGTTTGCCTGATCCATAAAAAGGAAGACCCTCTAGGATACACCAGCTCAAGAGGCTTTCACTTTCTTAAATTGCTTATAACATGCGGTCTGCCTCTGCTGTACTGTGTGATTATTGGAAACCATTTATTAACGACCTATTGGTCCTTACGAGTTTAGGACCGGTAATTCCACAACTGACTAAATATTAAAACTGAGGCCGATTTTATCTGAAGTTGAGCTCTCCAAATCGATTGAGTTCTCCTTCTACGATGATTATCAATCGCTCTACATGTCCGAGCCGTGTTAGACGGCTAATGGAATGCATTTTTGGCTCAGGAATTTCCTCCTTGAAAGACCGAAAAATTTACGAATAAACTTCCTTTCAAAGCAACCGAGGATACATACATCATACACATGTGCTTTAGACAAAGAGCAAGCCTTATCGCCATAAATCAGGACTCGGACTATCAGGGTCTGTAGAATGACTTCTGAGCTGACAGAATGACTTTTGAGCTCAAAGGAAATGCGATTGACAGGAGCTATTCTCCGTTTGGATATTTTTGTCAGAAACAGCATTTCATCTCTGCAAAAAGTGTCTTTCTTTGGATTGATATACACAGAACCACAGAACAAGGGTTTAAATAACGTCGTGCTGTCAAAAGTGGCATTTCCAAAAGCGACCTCTATATCGAGACTGATATCTGTTGCGTATTATTTCCTCTCAGGCAAATCGACAACTAGGATTAGAAATCCTTGGAGAGGAAGTAATAATCTTCGATAACCTTGGTTAGAACACGTCTTTCAACAATTGAAAACTTCAAACTTTCAGTGTGAACGCCGCCTTGAACCGATTACCGAAATTCCCATAAAAAGGGATAAATCGCACGGTATAATAACTCTGACTCAGTCTAGGAAGTGAAAAAGAGGCGGTATGCTCATTTTTATTCAAAGCTGATTGTGTCTGTGCGAATATGCTGCTACCTGAAACCTAACCCCACTATATTAAAAATGTTTTTTTCGAGTGCTGCTAGTAGCCGATTATTAATTGCGAACTTATAAGAATAAAATCGGAGCAAAAATAATTGGATGCGTTCAATTTCAGATGAGGGTTCGAAATACGGGCCATCGAAAAATCGCAGTAGGTTGTTAGTCAAGCGGAATAGATTTTTAAATTTTTCTAAAATCGGAGTAGATCCACTGCAATTGCAGTAAAGTCGGAATACTGCTTCATAGTCCCTGATGAATTAAATTCAATTAATACATAAGGTCGCCCACCAACTGAATGAATAATGAATTCCAATAAAATTTCATTCGTTATTTGGTTATATACAGTAGCAAAACCAACGCAGTCAGAGTCAGAAATTTCGCGCTCATAAAAAATGAATGACAACAAACAAATTATTTATTTAATGGATTTCAACGAATTTTTGGTGTTACTCAGGTTAAGCTCTACCGTGTAACCTTTTGACCTTACATTCGCATTATTTAAATTTCTACTTGGTTTTCTGCAAACCAATTTGGAAAGGGGAAAAATCCATCAGATTCTGAAATTCTGCACATCTCAGCTTACAGTTGTTAGTCTGGAGGCCATGGCATCGTGAAATCAAAATTGAAAAAAATAAGCCCCACTTAAGTGCGCAACAGAATAAAAATATTTCCACCCCCTCTAATACATCCACTTTTTGCCACATCCAAGTGCAGCAGCTGCATTGCATTCCATTAGCGTCGATCCCCAGTAATGCTACTCCGAAGTAATGCGTCGACTGCACACTTATCCCACAACCCACTGAATGATGGTGAAATTCAAATGCCCGGATGCTACCCAAATGAATAAATCGACCGAAAGTACGCCACAAGGATAAAAAAGAAAACCCTCAATCTCAACCTCAATCTAACTTCCTTTTGCAATTTGCACTCGCCTAATGGAATTTGCATATCAAATCCAAACACATTCCGTCTTCGTTGGCCCGCATCCTTCCTTCATCCAGCTCTTCATCTGCTGCCGAATTCGAACTTTTTGGCATCGCAATGAAAACAAAAAGACTGTCCTCCGGTTCATCTCTTAACCCAAATTGACACAATTAAAGGATTTCTGCCAAAGGGGGACGACAGACGACCTACCTCCGTTTCTTGAGTTCGAAATTAGCCCAAAATAAAAGACGAGCAGTCTCTCACTTCACATTCCAACGTATCATGCTCATCCCCATTGACAGTACTCTCATTCACAGTTATTTGTTTTTAGGGCTCGTGCCGAGGTAATAGACTTTAGCGCCCCCTACTTCCATGGCGGTATATCGTTGTTGGCTGCGCCGCAGGGTAAATCCGAGATCCCATTGCTGGCATTCCTGTTGCCGTTCTCGCCGGAGCTGTGGATTGCCATCTTCACGTCACTCAATGTGACAGCCATCGCTGTAGCCATCTATGAGTGGTTGAGCCCGTTTGGCCTCAATCCTTGGGGTCGGCAGAGGAGTAAAAACTTCAGCATGTCATCAGGTGAGTGCATTACTCATGTCGAACATTGAATACATCCACTCAAGTGGGTGGTTATGGTTACAGTTTTAATTTATTACATGAAAATTTATTCTTGTTTTTTTCTATTCTTTTTTTATTCCCCTCTAGCACTTTGGGTTATGTGGGGCTTACTCTGTGGACACCTGGTGGCTTTTAAGGCGCCAAAATCGTGGCCTAATAAATTTTTAATCAACGTTTGGGGTGGCTTCAGTGTGATATTCATAGCCTCGTACACGGCGAACATAGCGGCGCTGATAGCTGGGCTTTTTTTTCACAATTCCGGCAACACACCGGAAGTATCGGTAAGTGCCTCATATAATTACATGCTGAATATGAATTTAAGAAAATTCCCCTGTAATGGATTGGCTTTCATAAAGCTAAATACGCCCCGGATACTGTGGCGCATCTTTTTGCCTCTCAAACTTTGATTGCATTTATTTGACAAACTGAAATTTGGATAAAAGCGAGCAGAGAAAGGAGTTTCGTTCGCAATTTTACGACAAGTGTTGTCCTTGACAGCGAAACGAATGCGTGTCATAAGCTCTTTGAGTGTATGCTCAGGGATGTCGAATGCATTTGCTTTGCCTTTGATGGAAATGATAAAAGTGGGAAAAAAATATTTTTTCTATTTTATTTAAGTGCCTGTCCTTTGTGTGAGATCTTGCTGAGGATTGAGTGTTGGATGTGCCTTCGTATTTTTGTGATGCAAGTTATTTGCATGTCAATTGCACATGTGTTGTTTTTTTTTTTTTTTTCACGATGGAATAGAGGCACTTAAATGAGTTGCAATGTTTTTTTTAACCACAATAGGAAAAAGGGCTATAATTTTAAATAGTTGGACATACCTAGAAAATCGTGCTAATTTATGTAGATTGCAAATTGGGCATGCTGTTAATAGGTAATTTCGTTGAAAATAATCGATTGTTACATGCACCTGCAGGGATATGTGAGGAGATGTATGCTCTGTGCTAGTGCTTTGCTTTTTTAATACACGTTTTGAACATTAATTAGAAAGAGTTGGTTTCTAATTTATAGGGTAGAATATTCCTCGTGATCATAAAAGTATTGCCAGAATAAAAAAAAACAGAGAGTGTGCTTGTGACCACACATCAGATGTAAGACTTCTCTCGCTAAATGTGGATGTTGAATTGCATTGTGTTGAAGTTGAATTGTACTAAGAAATTTAATTATTGAAGAACCATAAAATAATTTTCTATGTTTATTTACAAAACTGTCACGTTTCCTTCTGGCAAAAGGGATTCCCGAGATTATAAACTGATTCTAATACGTCTTGTAATAGTTTTCATAGCATTTGGTGGCCAAACTATGAAAACTGTCAAATTTCCCAACACCTCTACTCCCGTCGAAGAAGCTTTTGGTAACACTTTCATTTTATGCCCATCATTGAGCTGCAACAAACATACCTATTCTTTTTTTTCCCCAACTTCAAAGAACCTCTTGATTCTCAGAATATATGCCCCGAGCAGTGTTGCCGAAAGTACTCCCATAGGAGTATTGTACTCCTTTCAGCCTCTCCGTACTCCCGTACTCCTCCTTTCACATTCGTACTCCTATTTTTTTTTTTTAAATACCTAAAATATCTAACACTTACACGAAAGTGTAATGTCAACCTTAATAAATTTAATTCACTTAAAATTTAATGCAAATTTGGCAGCACTTTTATCTGCCAAACTGTCGTTAAAAAGAAAATTTTCCTCCTTCTAGTTTGCTTTTGGTTTTCGTTGGCTTCATGCAATTTTCAGCTGTCAGTTCGGTATTTATTTTACTGTTACCTGAGATTGTGGTTTTGTGATTCTGTTTTGTTTTTAATTCCTTTAATTTTTATGTAAAGTTCAATAAGATGCAAGGCTTTGATAAATTAATGTTTGGAATATTATTTTTCCTATTAGAATAAATAAAAGTAAATTTATATCTAGCAAAATCACCTTCTGCAAGAGCCAGCGATAGCCAACTTTTGTTATTAGAATTACTAATACAGACGAATCCCTCTAAGTCGAATTTAATAAAAATTAGTTCGAGTTAGAGGGATTTCTGGAAAAATTCGAGTTGGAGGATTTACTATATTTTTTTAAGCGAATTTATTTAAAGTAAAAAGTAGGAAAGTAGGTACATTTTGAACAAAATTAGTTAAAACAAAATACATAGTTATTTTGATTTCAAATTTGTTAGTCAACCAACAACACAAATAATGTTGGGCGCCTGCAATTTTGTTTGCTTTTTTCCCCTCACTCTAAATCAAACTAGAACAACAACACAAGTGTTGCGCACCTGCAAATGTTGCGCATTTATTTTTCTAAGAAGAATATGTATGCACAAGTATATATCTACGCATATTACATATTGTATGTAGAAACACAACGTTTCGTCGCGACGCAACACTTTCGTATGTATGTTTGCTCTGCACTTAAATTGCTGCAAATTGTAGTCTTCTGGAAATATATCCCCAGGAAGCGAGTTCCAAAGTTTGCTTGTCCTGTAACAGAAGGAGTTTTGGAAAGTTGATGTGCTCGCGGTTGTCAAGTGTTATAGGTTATAGGTCAAGAATCAAAAGAATATGTTCGAGTTAGAGGGATTTTCGACTTGGAGGGATTTCGACTTAGAGGATGACTTTTCTATACAAAATTAAAGGAAATGCAAAAATTGTGTCGAAAAATTCGAGTTAAAGGAGGTTCGACTTAGAGGGATTCGACTGTATAAATTTATAAAAAAACATAAATTTTTTTTTTTTTTTATAAATAAAGTTTGAAAAAATTTTGTTCCCCACATTTATTTTTAAAGACTAAAAAATATCTGTACCACTATTTCTTTCAAAATACTTCCATTTTTTGGCTGCGGTACTCCCTTATAATATGTCTCTCCGGCAACACTGGCCCCGAGCATTGCCGAACATTATACGACTGCAAATAATCGTCAAGTTCATTCAAACACCACAACCGCCTATGAAAAATAATCCAGCTAAGCCATTATATCCGTTTGTCAAACTTTGCCAAACTGAGTTTTCCGCAAAAAAAGGGTAAAGCTTTGTAGATTCTGACAACAGATTCCATATGCAAATTCAAATCAAATGTATTCCTTTGTTTTACTAAATAAAAAATAAAACTATCCTACCCCCTTGGCGTTTCCAATAGCTGAAAACAAACCACGCCGATGGCAATAATACTCGTAGTCATTCAACTCCTGATAGGTTTCATCGTGTGAATGGGAAATCCTTTCTACCCCCCACCGCGCCATGGCAGTTGCCGTATTAATTGAGTAAATACTGTATCTGGGGACTGCAGCCAGTCCGTGAATGGATTTTGTTTCCCGAATGCAAAATATGGATAGAGGCAATTATAATACCGCTTGAGGAAAATATTGTCAATAAAAAATGGTTATTCGCGAAAATGTCGAATAAATTTGTCACCGACACGTTGATGGAAATTTCTATTTCAGTTGAAAACGTAATCCCCGCCACTTGTGTCTGTGCATAATTCATAAAGCTACAGCTTCATTATGATAAATTGCCCGAAAGCTTTAAGGACTTAGCCGAGCGTAAACAACAATAAATACTGAGTGGGGGAAGCGAGGAGTAACAACGATTCTCGCTTGTTTGGGATTCACCCTGACAATTTCAGTCGAGGAAAGCCAATGAATTACACCAAACGCCATCGGACAATAATTCACTTATCTACGCTTCCGCCAAGACACTTTTTGAGTGTCCCTTCCGTATTCTCATTTGGGGATGAACTAATTCAACTTGGTCAATCCACTATATATAATGAAATAAAACCCTGGAGAACAATGGACGATGTCCTTGTAGGATACACTGAAGCAGTCAATTGAAATAAGATGAAGATGCTCACTCATATAGCGAAAATCCTCTCTCCGGACACTTACCATTATTTCAGCACAATAATCCTTTTGGCTGTGGATGGCTATCCCTATTCCCTATGTATGGTCAGCGAAATAAAATGAAATATTTCCCAGTCAATGGGATCGCATTACACATGATGTACTGTTGAGGGCAAAACAAAAAAAAATGATAGGGACATCCATTGAAGTTGACAGATGGGTGAAGTGTTTTGGTGTGAATAATTCGGTGATGTAGAGAGAACGTCAAAGAATTACAGTAAATGGTGTCGGTGATTAATTTTCGTTGGGAATGCTTACATATAATTGGCGGCGACGCCCGACTGCTTGGCACACGCAAGCTATTTCTGTGACACTATGACCTTCGGGGTGCGAATTCGAATGGGTGTTGTCTGTTGTCTGTTGTCATGGTTGAAAGTCATTTCCGTGAAATTTGCTGAGTAGTAGTGGCAAATAGCATGTTATCAATCAATCATGGGGGCGCGGCGAATGCGCAATTAGGTCGGTAAGGTATGGATTTGCTAGGGAAAGGGAAGGAATGAAGTAAGGAGAAGGAATGTAAAAAGCGAGGAGAGACTCGGCTAATATAGCTTTCCTAGAACATGAACAAAAGGGTCTTAAGGAGATCATTTAAACTACCTTGTTGGATTCAAAATCGAAGAATTTTGGATAGGAAAATAGTCACTTCCAAGCCATACTCATATAAGGCGAAATGAACAAAAAGACATAAAAGTGACAATTTGATCTCTTTTTATAACTTTTGTAGGTACCTACATCAACAACTCCCTATCTTTCTGGCGATTTTTTGATGTGTAATTCCACACATTTAACTTGCGGGGACGGAAATGCGCCACTGTGTTTTATCATTGCATACGTTTTTATCATTGCATACATTTATGAGCTGGGCATATTAATTTCAGATTTTTATTGATGTGAAATAAAGCATGCTTTTTCATATATGATGGTCTCACATTTCTTCCCTGTGACGGACATCGGTGCCAAATCTTTCGTGAATTACCAGGCACGCAGAAATCACAGCTGGACAACAGCTAACAAAAATGTCGTAGATCAGCAATGTGCAATGCAAGCCGGGGATGGAAATGCAAACGGGTATGTTAGGAGTGTTTGTTGATGTGTAAACAAAGTGCGCGTTGTTTCACTGCTCGATTTCACTGTTTAATACACTGCTTATAATTCATTCAGTTATGACTCCTTAACCTCAACTGTTATCCAACTCGTCTCGCAAACCAAACTGGAGCGACAATTACTGACAATGAACCGACGACATCACGATCAACTGTCAATGATATTCTAACGATAAATGACGTGGATTTATCGTCAGTTCGAGCCAAAAGAAGGAGAACGGATATCAATGAAGTTTTACAATCACAGGTAGTCACTCCGCCCAACGAAGAGTACCCCAGACATGTTAAGGCTCACGCAGAGTTTGAAAATAATATATCAAGAATACGGATATTACAATTCCCTCTTTTCTTAATGACGTGTATCAAGCCACACACATACCGCACGCACGGTGTTTACACATATTTTTTTCTAAAGAAATCTATTTGGTAACTAGGCGCAGTGGCTAAGTGGTTAGTGTGTTTGCCTACTAAGCGAGGGATCCCCGGTTCGAATTTCGCAAAAACCCAAATTCCAACTTAGGGTTTTTTCCAATGCGCCACCTCTCGCGAACGACTGACAAACATTCGAGGCAGGGGTGCCGTTAACTTAAAAAAAGTAACTAACTCGAACCTAAAAATCCACCAGATATGCTAAAAATTAAAAAAAAAGTCACTATAAAAATAACTAGAATTTTTTAGTGACCAAAAATAAACTTTTGAAAATTCCACTAGATATAGCGACAAAGTCACTAAAACAGCAACCATGATCCGAGGGCATAACTGTCTTGAAAGAGCTCTCAATTAGCCGTTTGGAGTCGGCATAAAATTGTATATCCCTGCTATTCGTTCCAAAAATGAGAGCTAGGCCTGGGGTCTATTCGGACCTTTTGCGCCAACTATTTATTTATTTATTTATTTAGCAAACTGACGGCAACTGGAACATTTGCCTTACTTAAAGGATTCTTCTACCAAACAGGGCAATACTTTGAATCTAAAGGCATCATACGAAACTCGCAAAATTTGTGAATTATTGTTTTGAGGGAACTACTCTTAAAAACAACTCGTAGACACAATCACTTTGGTAGGAATGATAGCTACTTCGAACTACACCACTAATTCATCATCAGACTCCTTGAAGTGATTGTTTGAATAGCTCTGAATTCTGACAGTCAATTCTCCGTATATAATTCGACTTGGGAAGACATTTCTGTTTTCTCGTGTCAGGAAATGAACTTGCATTTCGATTTTTCTTCAATTGACCAAGTGACTACCACTTGCGCCAACCACTTGTTTTTTTTACGAATATTTTGAAGCCACTAGGCCAGAATTTCGCTACAAGATAACCAATGCTGATGTAAATAATGACTTGATTCCATAGAGCGGCCAAAACTACTCTCAGGTGTAGGCAAGCGAGTTTAGGTTGCGTGGCTATCCAGGCCTTAAAAGCTCATGATCAGTGAGGTGCTTTGGAAGATATACAATAGCAACAAACTAAATACCTTCCACCTTTGCTTATAAAAGGTTTACTTCTGGTATTTTTGAAAGAAAAAAATTGTTGAACAAAGCAGTCATGCAATAGGAAGAGATAGCTATACCTTTCCTTTCTTCAAGGTGGTTCCTCAATGGGTATGTAAACTCAGTGAAAACAGTGGTTTGAATGGATTTCATGGGGCAAGGCAAGCAACACTCAAATCTAAAGGTGATTTTAGTTTAATAAATTGGGTCGAAACTGTTCGGAGCGATCTCACTTAAAAAAGAGTAGGTCCGAGTTTCAGTCTACTAGCCGCTCTCACGATATGAGTTCACTTTCAGACTTTCTTTTATACAATCGACCAAACACATCACAGCCCTAAATCACCTTTAAATTTACCACCTAAATGGTAATTATTTTTCTCAAAAACAGCACACATTTTTCTAACTACCTTTCAAAATTCCTCCACTGTAATTGTAACCATGGGGGTCGATTCTGGTTCCGTGAAAGAGTGAATCGAATAAATCGTTTTTACATTCGCAATTCGCTTTCACGCATTGCTTTCGTTTTTTCGATTCACTTTGTACTAAAATGCGATTCTGGTTCAATAAGTGAAAATATCGTGGTGAATTCAATACCGCACATTATGTTGTACGAAAAAGGGTTGTGAATTTTCAAACTTTCACTAAAAACATTCACTTGCATATGGAGTTTCGTTTTCGTTTCACTTTTTCACAGAACCAGAATTGACCCCCTGATGACACTCAATCAGCAACTTTCGACTTTCTGTCTCACATCGGAAGGTAGCCAACATTCAGCCCGGCTATCAACAATAAATATAAAAATATTTATCCGTAAACTTCGCCGGAGCAAACTTTGCAACACTTGTCTGAGATTCAGATTTCATTCAATTAATTCCATCCCTGGCGGGAGTTGATTGTGAGTTTTCAAAGCACAGATGCTTACCCGGAAAATTCAATTCAAACAATATTTACCTCAAAAATCTCATAATTCAACACCTGGCGCCATTGTTAAAAAAAAAACTCCACAAGTGGCATGGGTAGAAATTAATTTCAAAACTTTATTGTTGCACTGGAACCCATATAGGTGTGGGTGTGGGTGTGGGTGCGGGTGAGTTTGTGCGTGGACATGTTTTATTAGAGGTAAATGCTTTTCCGATTTCAGCAAACGTTCGGATTTAATTGACCGTAAAACGCAAATGTAATCGCATTTCACAGGGTGAAAGGATAACGATGAGAGAGAGAAAGAGATTTTTTAATTGAGCTTGCACAGTGCACACACACATATCCCAGAGAGACCAGAGGGTGTCAATGCAGAAAGCTGAAAGTGCTTATGCCGGTACGTGGGAAGCACTTCTAAGGTATTCACACTTTGAGATGTGTCCCTCCTCGAAAATTGGGAACTAATTCCGGAGTCAAATTGTGATTATGTATGTTTCAGAAATAACAAGAGTTTTCACACTGCTTGCACCTTCCATGACCTAGATATTTCTCATTTTCTTAACAACTTTGACGGCATTCCCAGTCGCAGACCCACCGACAAAGAGGCAGACTGCCATGACGCAACTCGAGCACCGAGCAATATGCACTTAGTTAATTGCAAATGCATCCTTTCGATATGCACATGCACACTGAGGGCGGGATCGCCTCCAAATCGTCTGCGTCCCGACTCATCGAAATCCAATCAAGAAACTTGGAAAATACTTTCAGCGAACAGGACACTGACACTGACAGGTTAAGTCCCGATTCGGTCTCTCTAACTTCGGATCAAAATCCAATTTCAAGTCTTATTACACGTATAAGTAGCATCTAAGGAGTTTAGATTTTTTTTTTTTTGAAGGAGAACCTCTTTATCGCCATCCATATGCCACCAGCAATCACACGTCACTTACCGACACAATGCTGCTTAAGGAAGGATAACACGAGGAAAAGAAAAAGAAACTTATTTCCAAGATGCCGATCGAAATCAGTCGGGTAATTCAAGAACCCTCTCTGGCAGGAACATCAGCATTGAAGACGGTGATGATGGCACACTATTACCCCCTATTTGCACAACACCCATAGAAGACACAAGGACTCTGCACGGGTCACATCCTAATCATCAGTGCTGTCGAAGCCATTGTTGCATAACTGCTTCAGTTGCTCCAGTTCGCCGGTATTCGCTATACCCTGTGTGCATACTTAATCATTATCGCTCGGTGGTGTGTGCGCATATATATGTGTACCCCACAAAATACAATGACAAAGTACGACACTTCTCCACGTCGCTCGAGTAGTTGTCGTCATGAACAGAAAGACAAAATAATGACATCGTAGTCATGTTCATACATGGTTAACATCGAGGGCTTCCATTAAAATGGGGCTGTACCGGGTGTGGGTGGTGGGGGCGAAATTCCTTTCGTCCACATACGTGCATCCCATTCTCAGTGATTCTAATTTCAAGTTATAGCCATATGGGTGGGCAGTAGTGTGACGCGAAGGAATGCACGCTGTGTTGTGGATTGAATGTGCTGCGATGGGCTAGGGGCATGGGAACCACTACAAGCTAAAGAGGGAAATTTATTTATTCTGACTTCCGAGTGGTGGTTAATTTTTTAATGGAAAGCTTCTATGAAACAAGAGATATCTATTTAGGTCCTGTGACCCTGATGAAGAGGGTACTTCCACCGGTTTCATTGTTTAGCAGTGGTGGGGATTCGTTTGTATTATGTGGTGGGTTTTTTTTTTTTTTTTTTTTAAGTAAGTAGACTTATGGACTTGTGAATGGGAGTGCTTTGTTGAATAGTGAAAGGGTTGCGATGCGGTCTCGAAAAAATAAGCTCTTTCTTGGGGAATTTAAAAAGTAAACCGAACCGATTAAACCGCTTTAATTCATGAGTTTGATGTAATGATGGGGTACCACAAGGTAGTTTGTTTGGTATTGTAGTTTTTGCTTTTAAAATTTCCCAAACGTTTTTTTTTTTTTTTTATTAAATAGGGTTTTCAATTTGTTCCCCCGAAAATTCGGATCTGGAGTTTGTAGGGTCACAAATATTTTTTTAAAGATCTGAATGATTCTTTAGATTTTGAATTTGTCTCAAATTAAACTGCCCCACTTCTCCCGAACATCACCTCCTCAATTTAGCCGATACGACTAAATGGCTTGACTTGAAATCTGTCTCCACAATGATTGATATGCCTTCGGTAATTTTTTAAAAGAATTCACTAGCTGATTCATCATTGATAGGCATTCCTCTGTAGTCTTGTTCTAAGGTTGTTTTTTTTAATTAAGCAGTCAAAATTGTTTTCAACGTTTATAACGGCAGATTTTGCTTTTTTGGCAATACCAACGTCATTTATGTGCATTTATTATTTTTATTTTATTTTTAAGAAGAAACAATTTTTAAAACTAGTAACAAAAATATCGTTAGTTTGAAATAAATAAAGAAATTTTCACTTTTCAACCAAAAAATATTTTCGATATTTTCTTGCAAGATTTGTCGAGTTTTTCAGAATTTTTCGGCCAGTATTGGGAGTGGTTTTCGTTTTTCTTAATTAGTTTTTAAGGGCTTTTGTTGGCACACTTTTCAAAGCGTTTTTAAGGCTCTTTTCGACGTTATTTCGGACGTTTTTTTATGTGTTTTTGGGGAGGTTTTCGTTTCGAACGTTTTTTGTACATGTTTTTTTGTATACTTAAATAAATAAATAAATAAATGCCTCTGTTTTAGTTTCCGAATAGCTTTTTCAGGAATTTGTACTTGTAATCGGGTGTTTTTCTTGCCATTTGTTGAGTGCTTTCCAAGGTTTCCAAGGAGGTAACAAATTGATCTGTAGGTATGCTCACCATTTAACAAAAGTTATTATTGGCATTTGTATTTTTTTCAATTTTTGTAATACATCTTAAGTATGTGTTTTAAGTAAAACCCACTTGGTTTTAAAAAAATGTTCTTTTAACTGTATAATCTCATGGACTTTTGTCAGCTTTTGCCAAACACTTAATGACAAAAATTCTTACATTGGGCTTCTAGTATATTATAGGTTTTTAATAACTATGGCCCTTGTTAAGTAAAAATTTGATTGGTTCATATAAAAAGAACGCTAAAAGGGAAAAGGGGGAAATATTCCTGTACATCTCATTTGGGTGCCAGGACATAGGGGACATGGGCAATGAAATAGCAGACATACTAGCAAAAGAAAAGGATCGGCATCTACCTTCATGATGCCAAGACCATTTTGTGGATTACCCCTTAGCACACTAAAACCTGGCTGAAAAACAGGGCAAATCATTACTGGACCAACACTGAAGGTAACAGATAAGCTAAAAGGTTCATACCAACTACTTCCCTTTCAAGAACAAAACAACTCCTCAACAAGGAGTCAGATGCGTACAGTCAAAGGTTCCTCACTGGACATTGTCAAGTCAAAAAACACCTCATGACTATGGGAATAATACAAAACAACAGTTGCAGACTATGCAACGAGGACGAAGAATCAGCAGAACACATACTGTGTCACTGCGAATGTCTAGCCAGATTATGTCAACACCATCTAGGAAGACCTTACCTTGGGGCAGAGGAAATATCTGACAGCGCACGCAAAGATCTTCTAGGAGTCATAACTAAGTCCGGTATCGTGAGCGAGCTCTAATTGGAGGAAATCACTCGTGGCCGCAGTGATATGGCAACTTGATTCCACCTCCCAGAAAACAATCTAATCTAATATAATCAGTAATATCTTCATACTTTGCAAAGCCCTAAATATAAGCCCAGACTGTTTCTAGTTAATGCTGAATAAATATTCGTTACTCAATTTTTGGAAAAGCTACAGGCCTTTAATATCGCATTCAATCTACATATATTTTATGAAACTCATCATGGTTTCCGCTTTCTCGTTTGTTTTTGCCGAAAAAATCGATTGTAAGTAGGTACTACAGCATCCTTGCAAAGGTCGCGGATGCTAGTTCACCCGCGCAATGCTCGTACAAAGACAATTTTTTGTGTACTCTATCCGTATTTTTGCACCGTTTTTGGTAAATAGTCAAAATCTTCCAACTCGGAACAAATTCGATTTTTTTTTTCGATATCGTACTTTGTAAGTGCTCCATAGTGATGTTGTGATGTTGTTGGTAACAGTTTTTTTCGTAAAATGGAGCTAAGCTGCTCTTAAAATCAAATATCACTTCAGTAGTCACCGGTACAACGTGAAATCTGCTAGAGCACTTGTTCAAAAAGCAACTTACCCTACGCCTTAAACATCAAAAGATACCAATGTGCGATTATGTGTACCGTTACCTTCATGACAAGAAAGGTTTTAGTGTACGCACTTCAAATGCCATATTCGTTTAGCCTTTATTATGTAGGTACAGAGGTGAGTAAAATCATTACGCACACATAATCAGGAAACAAAGCATGTGATTATTTTTATGGAGCAAACACCGGACGACTCCGTGAGTTGTCTTATTCATGCTGCGTAGCAAGATACCTCCAGAAGTGTATTACCCTTACGTAGAATCAGCGTAGATGTCTTGTTATTACACCAAACGATGTGGAATTTTTTTATTAACGATTTCGCATTGAAAAACAAATTTCGAGTTCGGTTCTTACGCTGGCACAAATCATATCCGTATTAAACCCCAAAAAATGCTAGGTCTCCGTGTTAAAATTGCCCACACTCAGTGTTACCTTTTGGGACGCTTTGGAGTCATTTTGACTCCTTTTTGAGTGGCTGGACTCCGGACTCATCTTTTTGAAAATCAGTGAATTCGGACTCCTTTTAAAAATGTAGGATATTTTTGCTGTAGTTCAAAATTGTTCAGTGTATTTAGTTGAATTCGAAAGAATTTGGTTTTACCTGAATTTGAATTGAATAGTTTGTTTATTTAAAAAAGTAAAGAAAGTATTAAAATCGGAATGGGACTCCTTTCTTCATCCAGGAATCTTTTTTGGACTCTTTCTGAAAATTTTCAGAGGTAACACTGACACTGCCAGTCACACACAATTCAGTTGGGCTACCCATGAAATCCCGAAGCACAAAATCCCGAAACACAAAATCCCGAAAATCATTGAATATGATTGGTGTCTAAAATTGCGCGATTTTAGACACCAATCATATTCAATGATTTTCGGGATTTTGGTGTTTGTTAGGCAAAATAATTGACTATAAATTTTTAAATAAAATTTAATTTTTGTGTAAAATATCGCAATACATAGAAAATTGTTCGTCCTTAAAAGAACGCTGTTATGCGCACTCATACGCTTATGTAAAGTCTTCTGATTTCTGAACGAAGTTATCACTTTAATTCTCCGTTTTTCTTAAAACGACAAATTGTTTAATTTGAGAGATATTATTGAATATTTGAATTTAATAAATTTGGAAAAAAAAATTGCTGGCTAAGAAAATCCCGCATTTTTCGGGATTTTGTGATTCGGGCAAAAGAGTATTCGGGATTTTGGGTTTTCGGGATTTTATAATTCGGCCATATGTTGGGTTCCCAATTCAGTGCTGTCGCTTGTAGCTTGTTGGAAATAAAATACATGTACCCCTTCGTTTAGAATCTTCCGAACTTTAAAATTTCAAAAATATCCCGCTCTTCATTAATTTGTTTGCTGCAAGAAATAAAAAAATGCTGCAAAGATTAGTTGCCAAAAAATATCGAAATCAATTTTATTACAAATTCCATGTTTTAGACATTCTTTTTTCGTTCTGTTAACTGCGCCTTAACAACCAATTTCCAGTCGCCGAAAAGCACATTCCTAACCGCTAAATGCCAACCAATTAGCCAGGAACTACCACCCACTTGAAATAAGTCCTCAATATCTGAATCTATTAATGGAGTTCGTGTTGCGAGCGTGCAAACAATCCCTTTAAAAATATTTCGTTTAATTCGCCCAAGTTAATTGACTGTTGAAATACTAAAACTGGAATTCCATGCCAATTGACGTTCGCATGTATTTCCCTAGTCAAACAACGACAGCAGATAAGGCGACATTGCTAGGATTTTGCTAATAGTCTGCTCGCACGCATCGCAAATCAGCCACTCTCACACTTTTACTGGTCTGACACTCCTGCGAAAATAGGCCAGGCAAATATTTCTTAAGATTCTGCGAATTCTTCTTCGTAATTTGCCTGACGTGACATCCCTTAGCATAGATATTGGCGTCAAAAGAAAAGAAAAACATCATCCCATTCAAGGGCACAATATGAATCAGCCCATCAATGTTCTAGCTCCTTCTTTTTGGATGCTACGAGTATTCGGTTCTTTTTTGTTTACTTTTTTGGATACTATACCATTGTACTTCTATTGAATATGACAACGAAAATGTACCATTCTAAAAGTACACAACTGATTTATGAAGTTGTGGGGTTGTTTTTCATCACCTCGTTTATGGGACTGTATTATATATGTTTTCAAATAAATCAAGTGCGAACTGGGATTTTTTCATGACAACTTCCCTGTAATGGATGCCGGAAATCCAATAGGGTTGCTGAATTTATTTATTTTTATTCCGAGGGTTTTTTTTTTTTTTTTGTATCATCTTGTGGGGACTGCTAATGGATCCTTTTTCCTTTTCATCATGACGGGGAGTATGTCAAATCAAATATAACTCTTAAGAGTATGAATGCACCGCGCATTTGACCCCATTTATGAGCTCGAAACTTTATCCACATGTGGGGTTGCAGTTCTTTTTAATTACGACCGAATTTATTGTGAGTCTACATAAATGGTGAACGATGATACAACTATTTTTAGTTGATATAAATATTGCAGGCACATACTGTCATCCCAGCGACAGTACTTGCGATAGACAATTCCAATTCCAATGTTCGCATCATTCATCACAGCGGCATTTAATTTTCAACTTTTCTTGAGGCACTCATCCTGATCTCTGGTAAATACCAGCAAACTCATAAACAATTTGAATTATCATGTCGTTGGTACTTAAACCAGATTCCTCATCATCATCATCATCATCATCATCATCATCTACATCACCTACATTGATGTGAAAATTAGACATTGCGACAGGGATAAGGGATGTCATGACCGTAATAACTGGAAGTGTCATTACATCGCGATTTTTGCTGACGTGTTGATGACATCGATTTCGGCACACCCGCATCGCACAGTCATCCTTTACTTGACATATAGCAGGAGTAATTTGGAGCCAACACTCTCATCACCGCACCGGATCCTTTCTGGAAATTAAATTCGTGTCAGGAACATTTTTCGGAAAAGAGTAAGCAAAGTCATAGCTAATCTAATGTCTGTTTTTTTTTTTTTTTTTTTTTTGGTTGATGCAAAGGACTCCAAACATTCATCCAACACCTGAGGGAGAATGTTGCACAGATGTGCGTCTGTATCTGTCTTAAAGCTGTGTATGACTTTAAATTTTTACCAAAATTTGACGCGCTCGTTCGTATATTTCTGATATTCCTTCAGTCCTATGCGTATGCAATTCAATTTCAAAGGACCTTGGGAACAAAACACATTTCTATTGGGTTTTTTTTTTTTTAGTTTTTTTTTAATTAAATGCGTTGTTTGGGAAAACCTATTCAAGGGAAAAGTTTCGGTATGTTGTGGAGGGGAATTGTTCACAGCTCTTTTTTTCAGGCCGTTGGAATCCTTCTTACCATGTGATGGAAGTGGGATGGTGAGGGAGTTCTGTAGAATACTAAATAGCCTGAGCTAATTTGGTTTCATGCATTTAGCATTTAATTGAAGGGATTTGCTGGGTGGATTTCATTGTTGCGAAATTCTTTTTTTGTTTTTCTGTTGCGTTTGTTCCCGATGGTGGCGCGTTTCTATCGTTAATATTTTTAAAGATTAGCGCGAGTGCTGATACGAATACGAGTTGGGGGGATGGTGTGCACAGAATTAATTCTAAAGGGGTAACAATTTTAATTATTGCAGTTCCCAAATGATAGGAGTAAGCCTGGCATTCAAGTGGAAAACTATGGAACGTGTTTTAGTTTAATTAAAAAGCGTTAGTAAGTCAATCGTGATAATGGTTGGTGGTGGTGTGTTCTATTAATGCGCTCGAGTTTTATGGAGCATTTGCAATGGACGTGTGGATGCGAACTTACGTTGTGTCGTTGTTTTCCATTTACCTTTATATATACGAAACTTTTTAAAAGATATTGTCAAAAATATATTTTGAAAATGGTCCACAAGACAAACAAAATTGCTGTGAGTTATCTTAGTTGGCTGTCTTGGGTGCATTTCTGTCTATTTAGATAAGGATTCTTTTCCCATCGCAGTTCCAGGCGAGCCTGCCAGGTTCCACACTATAAGGATTATTAAGAGGCTTGCTTAAAAAGTCACATATAGAAAACTAAGGGGCCGTAAGCGACCAACAGCGAAATCTGGTCTATTTCAGAAAATTTTATATGAATATATCTTCTTAAAGGTTCGGCCGGTAGCGATGAAATACACAAATATTTCTAAGCTTCTATTTTTGGGACGTAGGGAAGAAACCCATCAGAACAGCAAAAAAAAAAAAAAGAAGAAACATATTCAGGACAAGTATATACTCGAACGATTATCAAACGTTCGCGAGAGATGAAGCATTGGCAAAAACATCTTAAAAAATTACCTATATTGAAACCACAGACCTTTTTCTTCCATCCCAAAGATGTCAAGAAAATGAATTTTGAGCAAAACATTTCTTGGGAAACAATCACAAAATGTTTCCACTTTCCATTGAAAAAATATCCCAAAATACTACATAGATCTTTGACATTTTACACTAATTTGACATTTGATTAACAGCTGATAACAACATTTTGACAACAAACAATTATTGGTATAGAATTGGCAAGTTACATTACATTTATTAGGTCTGTTCCATTACGATAATACATTCGAATACATTTGAATTCATTAGTCAAACTTCGTTCACTTCTATCCAAATTGTGCGTAAGGCAACGAAGTTTGTAGTAGGGGAACAGACCTATTATATACTACTGTGGTTCTTGTGTTCGACCAATGAATAAAACGAGACATACACGAGTTTACTTTTCTTATTTATTAAGGAACAATCCAATCGCGGGATAAAAACTGTTTAGGTATTTAACAAAAGATCCAATCGTGGGATAAAAAGATAAAAAGGTTCAATATAAAATAAGTCCAATCGTGGAATAAAAGCGACCTTTGACGCCAACTTTTTTTTTTTTTTGTTGCGCCAGGAGGTGAGTAATCTTCAAAAGATACCAATGGCCCGTACCATTGGTTATGCCCGATTCAGATATAAATAATCTGCCTACGGGCTGAACCTCACCCCTCAGAGAGGCACTATGAGATCCGGCGGCGCTCGCTCATAGTAGTATGAAATTCTTTCCTCTCATTTTTTCATTTTTGTGATGACTACGACTAAGTCACCTTAACAAGTAGTTTACGCTTCTGTAGTGTTAATCACGTTTGGTAGGTAGCTTTCCAGCGAACGCACCTACTAATACCGTCATTACATGCGGTTTCTCCTTATGGCGCTAGATCGAACGGTCTTGTTCTTTGTAGTCGGCGCTCAAGGTTTGTCACTTCCAGAGTACGGGTTATTTCATTATTGCAATGAGCATGAATACGAGTACGAAGTTTGCGAGCAAAGTTTGTTACCTCGTTACTCACCGTAGCAATTCCTAGATCTCTGAGGATATCACTATTTCTTATATACCATGGAGCATTCACGATTGCTCTTAGCGTTTTGTTTTTGAAATGTTTGTATTATAGCCATATTGCTTGGTTTGGTACAACCCCAAAGTTGTATACTGTATGTCCAAGAAGGTTTTAGCACTTGCTTATACAGGAGCAGTTCCGAGAAGCCAATACATTTCTCTAAGTCTGATTTCGAGCTCGTCGCGTTTTTTCTTAACGTGTGGCTTCCACTTAAGTTTCGCGTCTAGGGTCATTCCTACATATTTTGCCTCGTTTGCGTATGGAAATGGAAACGGGTAAGTTGTTTATCTTTTTGTACGTGAAATTGATATGCGTCGACTTGGTCTCGTTAAGGGCGATTCGCCAGGTCTTTGTCCACTCGGATACTTTGTTAAGAGCCCGTTGGAGTTTCCGCGTTGATGATTCGACTGACTCATCTATTGCGAGGATAGCCGTATCGTCTGCGAAAGTTGCTACGATGGTCCCTTCATCTTGTGGTATATCTCTTGTGTAGAGCAGGATGCCAACTTAATTTCTTTTCTTAACCTTCTAGAAGGAAATTGGAAATGACATTATCTTAGGCACTAACGCCCGTGGTGTAACTACGTAATATTTGGCCAGGGGTGTTACATGGTCGGATTATTTAGTGCTAAATGTAGTGCTTCAACTAATAATTTTATTTGATCACAACAACCATCGATGTAGGTTGTAGGATCTTCCAAGAGATCCTAGTTTTTTCTTTGATGATCTTTAGTGAGATCGTTTAAAACACAACTGACTCAAGATAATTCGTAAATACTTTATTATAACTTTATTATTATAACCAGTGGCGACTGGTCAATTTGAGCGATTCGCTGCAACCAGAGACAATACTGAGAACCCCATCTTCGGACGATTTTCCGTCACTTGCTTACAAGCCATATTTTTATGGGGTGGTACATGCTTAGTGCGTTAGTATTGTTACATAGAAATTCGTATTGACAAATGTCACGTAACTTCACTCACCAACACACTCGCACCTTGCGTGTCCCACTTCCGCTGTCGGCAAAGTTGCTGCCAGCGTTCATAGAATATTGTCAGTTAAATTTGAAATTATTCGTTTCGTGCAAATAGTATTTTATTTTAGGAATAAGTGCACTTTTGCTGAAAATATTTATGAAAAATGATTACTGCAGAATGGTTGTAGGAAAATAAAAACATTTTCAGCAATTTTTCTTCAGTTATTTAAGAAAAATTTACTCATGAAATCGAAGTTAATGATATTCAAAAGCGAAAAATACACAAAAATGTTTGTCCTAATATGTTTCTAGTATATAAAACAACTCGTTTAGATATTACAACAAATTATCTTAATCGAATTTTGAAAATTTATAATAACCAACCAATAGCATTCAGTTATCTTAAAATGTGGTATTCTCGAACTCTACCACATTTCCCCATGGTTAGTAGCGGTTGGCAGCATTGAATTTATATTTTTTGTATGTTTTTACATGTCACACGGATTCTAAATTGACATAACACCGATAGGAAAACAAAATGGCGAATTTGGAAAAAAAAAAAGAGAGTGGGCCAGCGGCAAGAGGATTGTGAGTTGGGGGTCTCAGTATTGTCTCTGGTCTCTGGCTTCAACTGTGCTCTAATTAAATTATGTTTCGCTGTGGTTAAAGAAAGGTAAAATATGAGGGACGCGAAATTTATCATTCTCGGTTTATTCGTTTATTGCTCGTGTTGTCTATTAGTCCTCATCCCACATCAATTTCAACTTCTAATTTTGTTTAAGCTTCCGACGCTATCCCTAGTCAGAAGCTTAAACAATTTTTTTCTCCGAGTTAGGTGGAAATCTTCTGGAAGACACTATGAGGACAGTCAGATTTTAACTCACTATAACCACCTCGGCGAAGACGACACAAATTCCGCTGTTAGGCAGAACGATCCATTCAACCTGGACGATGACAGCCAAGATTTCCGTCCACCTGACCAAAATGAAGTGAGGATAGCAATATCTAAGCTTAAATCCAACAAGGCTGCTGGTCCAGACGGCTTACCTGCCGAGCTCTTCAAGGCAGCCGGAGATGACTTGGTAGAGTGCATACACCAACTCATCTCCAAGATTTGGTTAGAGGAAAGTATGCCTGATGAATGGAACCTCAGCATTGTTTGCCCGATCCACAAGAAAGGAGACCCTCTAAACTGCGCCAACTACAGAGGCATCAGTCTCCTGAACACTGCGTATAAGATCATGTCTGCTGTATTGTGTGAACGCCTGAAACCATTCGTCAACGATCTGATAGGTCCCTATCAGTGCGGTTTTAGGCCCGGTAAGTCCACGACCGATCAAATATTCACACTACGGCAGATCCTGGAAAAAACCCAAGAATACCAGATCGATACTCACCATCTTTTTGTCGATTTTAAGGCCGCATATGACAGCGTTTATAGAGACGAGCTATACAGAGCCATGCCTAGTTTTGGCATCCCTGCCAAACTTGTCAGATTGTGCAGAATGACGATGGAGAACGCTCGCTGCTCCGTAAAGGTCGGAAACAATCTCACCGAGACCTTTGATGTCAAAAAAGGATTTAGACAAGGTGATGCGCTGTCATGTGACTTCTTCAACATCATTCTTGAGAAGATTGTGCGAAACTCACAAGCCAACACCAGAGGCACAATTTTCTATAAGTCTGTGCAACTGCTTGCATACGCTGACGACATTGACATTGTTGGTACAACACAGCGAGCTGTCACTGGTGCGTTTGCAAGTATTAGTACAGAAGCGGCAAAAATGGGTTTAGTGGTGAATGAGGGTAAAACAAAATATATGCTGTCAACAAGAAGGGACACACGACATCGACGAATCGGGCAGAACGTCACGATAGACAGCTATAACTTTGAGGTAGTTAGGGACTTTGTCTACCTCGGCTCCGCTATAAACTCTGATAACGACATCACATCAGAAATCAAACGAAGAATCACACTTGCCAACCGCTGTTTCTTTGGCCTAAGACGGCAATTAATTAGTAAGGCCTTGTCAAGAAGCACTAAGGAGATTCTATATAAGACTCTCATCATCCCTGTCCTGCTCTATGGCGCAGAAGCATGGACCCTAGCAAAAACGGATGAGGATCTCCTTGGTCGTTTCGAACGCAAAATTCTTCGAGTGATTTTTGGTCCCGTTTGCGTTGACGGGCTTTGGAGGAGAAGATTTAACAGCGAACTCTACGAGCTGTACAGCGACATCGACCTAGTCAGAAAAGTACGCATCAGTCGTCTAAGATGGTTAGGACATGTAGAGCGAATGGACACCAACGCTCCGGCCCGGAGAGTCTTCGATTCCAACCCGGAGGGACAACGCAGTAGAGGAAGACCTCGCCTTAGGTGGCGCGCGCAAGTGGAAGGGGACCTCAACCAACTTGGAGTGCGCAACTGGAGGCAGTTAGCCAAAGATCGCGCTAACTGGAGAGGCGTATTGGTTGAGGCCCAGGTCCACCCCGGACTGTAGCGCCACCTAAGTAAGTAAGTATAACCACCTCCCACAAATTTATTTTGTACTGCAAGCTGCAACTAAGTTATGCCTTATCAATACATTTTTTTACCAAAAATTCGTCTACCGAAACTTACACGCCAGATACCGATCACAGAAGTCAAATTGGACCACACAAATGACAAATGCCACCTGCAACCTTTCGGCGGCCATTTTGAGTATTTATTACCTACTTCAATTAATGTGTTGGGCAAATAAATGTTTAAAACTAAAACCCGCAATAAGACAGTAAAACACATCTGTTACAAGCAACAAGCATCTGCCATCGATTTCCAATTCCTAACTGACACCAGCCCATAAAAGGTAATCGCCGAAAGTCCATTTACAAACCAATTACTAACAAATTCCATAAGAACAAAACTAATACGTGGTAAGGAAGTCATAAAAACGCCCTAAGCGCGCGAAACTGTTTGCCAAAAAGCTTTTTCCATAAATCACAATATTAGCAATCTCCGGATGTAACCCTATCCTGGTCGGTCCACCCTTCAAGCGGGAACATTTTTTTAATGCAAATAAAATTGGAAAGTAATAAAAGTCAAAGTCTATTAATGGTTATGTTTTCGTTTACGTTTACGGGCATGTTGTTTATTTGTCATTAAAAAATGTATAACATTGTTATGTAATGGGGTTGCTTGTTGTGGTTTGCTTTCTATTAGAGGGATTAAAATGGCTTTACAGAAAATTGGGGGGCGCACATTTCTGCTATGCCGAGGCAGTAAATCTCGCATAATAAAAGCCAAACATTTTGCAATATGTAAATAAAATGTGTGCAAGTACTTTTTCCAGCGTAGAGGTAGGCAATGCATGGATTATGCAATTGGGATAGTTTGCCGGCAGAAAGTTAGTCGGGGGATTAAGGATGTTTTGGTGGAAGTTTTCTATTTTTGGTTGAATGTGGTTACTTGTTTGGGTGGCTATCGTTTCTATTAAATTTGAAGCTGTAGTGGGGTGCAACAAACTTCAACTTATACGAAACAACTTGGGCCACTATTGACTTTGTTTGGGCACAATTTTCGACTAATTTGAAATAACCTGCCAATGATTGGATTCAAATTGACTTCGTAAAATTTGTATAGTGGCGTTGAAAAATAATTCCATTTAAATTCTTCCATTTTTACAAGCTATAGAAACTTTGACACGAGATTTTGATGAAAATAAGCAGCAGGTCTCGCAATCCCTTAGTCTGGGAGCTCCCTTTGCAACTTTACATTTTATACAGTTGTCTAGAAGTTGGAAATAACACAAATTAGAAGCTGATCGAGCCAAAAATTGTCTTAGGACTTTTGAATAGAAACAACAAGCGACTGACTGGTCTACATTCTTTGGCTGTAGGCTTTCTTGCTTTGGAAATGTAAAACACTCTCATCTATCCCCAAAGTTTTGGTAAGTACCTACCTCAAACGTAGGTAGTTCTTAGAGAAGTCTTCGAGATTCGGCAAAATGTATTGTCTAGAAATTTCTTTCTGATATACCCTCACCCGATTCTGATGACTTAATGATGGGTTAAAATGTATTCAACTCCACAGGTAACTTCGTCCATATATATGATGCATATCTTGTCAGGCTTGTGATTCTAAGACTCAAGAGCTGTCAAAAAAAAGGAAATAAAAGATCGGCAAATCAATATTTTTTTTTTTTACACCGACTCGAAATCATGTTGACGGCTTAAGACCCTTTGTATGAAAAGTAGCTCAAAGCTTTAAACCAGAGTAAGTAGGTATTCAACGAAAGAGTAGTCAAACAAATGTTAAGTAAAGAAGTTTAAGGCTCACTGATACGCCAGGTGACATTGGATGGGAATTTTATTGAGATTTTGGATTCCTAAATACAACTGAAGCTATTAAACCAGAGGTTAAGTATCTTATCACTGCAAAGATAACTTAAACAGTAAGTTGACGAAGGCATATTTCAACCATGCGCATGTCATCGCCTTTCGGGTTATCTTTAGCCGGGAAAGTGAGTTACTCTGAAGGTTTTCTTAGAAGTTCTTGACAAAAACCCATCTAGGGATCAATGTAGCTTCGGTCTTTCAGCTACATCTACGTCAACTTTAGCTTTGCAGTAACCTTGCCTGGTTCAGAGTTTTTTTCTGATACTCTTTTCGAAATATCCTCAACAAAATTAGACTTGCAACTATTCCGGTGCTCTGATGCTTTCTCACTTCGACAAGTTGAGTAATTTTCTTGCTTAGGCCCCCTAGTTGGAACCTACCCCCATTCGTATTTTCAGCCATCTTCTTTGTCTTTCGTTGTCAAATACAAAATTTCACGGAAGATGGCCTGGCCTTTCTTCATAAAACAACCATTCCAACTGATGTCAGTGTACCTTAGGTTTTTGTTACAGGGTATAGTTGCAAAAAAATCTAATCCAATCCCTTTCTAAAATATATTCTAAAAAAAAAAAGCAACCTCCTTTTTTTTCCACTTAATAAATATCCAGTACTCAGTTAGCAGTACTACCCCCAAACGAACAATCACTCTCAATCCAAGACTTCGTTAACTTCGAAAAATGAAGAAAGTGAACCTCGTGATTTATTAAGGTCTTCCCGGTCTTACGAAACATGTAAATCCTTGGCAGATTTACCCTCCGGCGGTAGCTTAAAATTGAAAATAAAAAAAAGAAACTCCAAAGAGGAAAGTAGCATAAAAATTTCGCCATTCAATCTCAAGACAATTGTTTTTCTGACGATATTACGTCAAATTCGTTTCTGGTTTTTCATTTCTGTTACAACAACGAAAATCTCAAAAGAGCAAGATAGACCGAGCTGCAAAGCGACTACCCCACTCGAAATGAGTGCGTCCTTGACAGGGATGTAACTAGCAACTCAAGCAACTAAATTGACCAAAAACGAAAAATGTAAACCCAAAACCAGCCCAAAGCGCTATGTTTACTTCCGCAATTATATTAACAAAGTTATCCTTGACAAATGGAGAAAAACAACAAAAAAAACTCCACCAAATTAGCAACAAAGCTCCTTACCGGCTTAGCCACTTTTTTTTGGGCAAAATTAATTTGCAGATATTAACATTTTAGCTTGATTAAAATTACAATAATTTTTTGTTATTTTACATTTTATATCTGTTTGCAGTTGTTTACGCAGCGCGTCGGAGCGCCGATATCCTCGTCAACGGAATCGTTCATGAAAAAACATCGGCCACACGAATGGGAGCATATCAAAAAGTACACACTGCGGAACATCGAGGAAGGCATTCGAGGACTTAAGTGAGTAATATGATGCAGTATATGTGTGTGTGTTTGCGTGTGTGGGTTATGGAGACTGTAAACTGTACTCGTGTAATTTGTCAATCTCATTAGCATCAGCATAGGGATAAAGAAATTAATGTAACCAGCTTCCAGCAAGCAGCTCTTTTAATCAGTTTTTGTGGGGGTTCGTACTGAGTAAATTTGTGTAGGGTAACCTACTTTATGGGATTTTAGTTTGCTGGTGGAGTGTGTGTGTCAGTGTGAGTGAGTTTTTGGAAGTGCCAGGTTATGATGATGCTAAGCGGTGTAGCGTGTAGGGTTATATACGTCTACGGTTCACTGCTACACGGGTTTTTCATTTAATTAATTTCTTAATCATTTTGCTTTGTAATATGAGCGGTTTGGACGTTTTTATTTGGCAAAAGATTAAAGGATTCGCAGTCGGTCTTGATGGGAATGAAATGTTTTATGTAGCCATTTTTTATGAATGGAAAGAGTGAGAGGAGAGGAGGACTCTATTCTCATTACAACAGAAAGCTTAGAAATATCTACAAATGCTAGTAAATATTTTTGCCACAAAGCAGGAGATGTTTGAAGTTATAGCACGACTTGAAAATATTATAAACGTAGGTAAATGCAATTTTTCGAGAATTAAAATCGTCCTACTCTAAGTCTGGTGATAGCTAGGTTATGTCAACAAATAACATGTCTGAGGCTTCGAAAAAACAGGAGCACTGTTCATAAATTGTCTGTCGTTGAACCGACGTCGTCAGACGATCGTCGTCTTAAGCGATGAGAGCCCTGACTTTGGGGCATTTTTCAAACAATTTAATACTGTCAAAGGGGTAGGTCAAAAATATGTGTCTCCCATAGGACATTTCAATTTCCAGTGGAATAAAGCTACGGGGTGAAAAAGTCGCGTTTTAAAACTGGCAAGACTTAGAGATTTTAATTGGCTACTTGGACCATGCTTGGATCGTGCGATGTAAAACTTGCAAGACACCATTTCGCCTGACTTTAATTGGCTGCTTAGATCGTGCGATTTACAATACATATGTACACCTTCTTTCCGAAAGATAAGTCAGGAGCTCAAAAAATGCATGAACAGTTCGCGGGAACATTTATAGAATACTTTTGACTCAAAAAATTACCGAGGCCGCCATTTGTCACATAGCGTGATCTACATATCAAAATAGTTTTCCAAAAAGACTAACTTACTTTGGGATTTGAGGTGATTCAACCAAAAAGTCTTTTAGTCCACCTGCTCCTTACGTGAGTCTTACTCGCAATAAGTTAGTTGTGGTCCCTTTTGCAGTTATATGCGCCCCAAGATGTACATTTCTCTACACCTTCGCTTCAGCTAAAAAGGGTTGGAATCGAACGCTTTTCAAGCTGAAGTATTGGCGTCTTTATTGGGTCAATTAGCCATCTCAAATGCTTAATGGATCTTCTTGTATTTTTGTAACTAAGTCGACCTCATCATGCAAGTCGAAGTTTCGTCAATAATTCTCCTCGCCCAATATATTCGGAATATCTTCCGAATAATCTTTCTTAAGACGCCCAATAATGTCTTAAGTTGGCTTCTTTAGTTTCTACACACGAATGGGATTGTTTAGTTCTTATTTGAAGTCTTCTTCGCTTGCGAAAGGGCCTTATATGTTTGGCTAGAATTGAATTTTTTCTGATGGCATTTTCGGTGTGACCGCAGCCAAATACTTTACTGCATCGGAGCTGTAGGAGTCTTGTTTAACGTTCTATCCGATTGATCGATTGTTGACAGCGAGTACCTAGTTTTGAATTCAACCTGTTTAGGTCTCTGAATTTCATCAAGTTGGGGTCTGGTCAGAGTGCGTAAATAGTTGCACAGGTTTTTTCTTAAATGGGTACTCATTTTGTAATTTTTTTTTGTAGTAAAACGCGTTCGAAGTTGGGTGACGAAAAAGGTATCGTTGAGATCATAACCTATCTTTCTGAAATATACGAAATAATACATCACTGTCCCGTAGTTTGCTTTGTGAAGCTGATCCCATTAAATGCTGTCAAAGGCAATCTTAAAGCGATGAAAAGCTTACAAAAACAGTCCAATTATGATGGAAAGCTATCGAATCTTAAACTCCAACAGTACTGATCTTTTTGGTCTAAATGTGGACAATATGAGACTCTATTCTTCGGTGCAAAAATTCCTATGCGCTGCGGTCTTTCAACCTAATATCTATGTACAAATTTGGGCAGCAACTCAAAAACATTCTAAATTTCATAGAATGCTTGATTCGCTCAGCAAACCCTTAGAAAGGGATCTCTTTAGAGCTTTCTCAAAAAGGCTTAGAAAAGGTTTTTCGACAATTTGTTCTCGTGATCGTTTTTCCATTCTGATCCCATATTATTTCCCAGACCGTGAGCAGATCTGGTAACAGCTGAACTCTCTATCCGAAACTTGATATCTCAAGACTCGCCACAGAAAATACGGCCATGCACAATTGAAGACGGAAAATATTTGCCAATCACGCTGCTCTTGTCGATTTCAAAATATACCTGACCGCCTAGGTATCTTAGCACACATCTTTCGTTCATACGCGGCACGAATCGATTGACGGTTTAAACCTAGCTCTACATGTGATAGGAAATTTAACGAAAAATAAAATAAAGGCCTACTCGTACGGTACCATCCTACAAGGGATGGCACTCATAGGGATACCCCATACCCTAAGCTTTCTGTACAAATTTGTTAGGAAAGATGTGAGAAAACGCCACCTACCACGATTCGTATTATCCATTCACCATGACCTAACATGCGGACCTTTTTTCCAACATCTGTTGTTTACAAAACCAAACTCATAATCACTTTTCAGAAACGGCTCACTGGATCTCCTCATCGGTGACACGCCAATACTTGACTACTATCGAGCCATTGACCATGGCTGCAATCTCCTTCGGGTTGGCGAAACCTACGTGGAAGACACTTATGCCATTGGAATGAAAAAGGGGTAAGTTAACAATGGCCGCACACAGTCAAAGCAAAGCCCTCAACTACCTTTGTACACAGCTTTCCACTCAAAGACTCCATATCAGCTTTAATTGCAAAGTACTCCAGCAACGGATATTTGGACATTCTGGCGGAAAAGTGGTACGGTGGACTGCCGTGCTTCAAATTGGACAGTGACATCATCATGCCTCGTCCCTTAGGTAGACGCCAGCGAAAACTGTTCTTGAAAAATCACTGTCAATCTCTCAATCTCAATCTCACTGTATTTTCTCCGTTTTCAGGTGTTGCAGCAGTAGCTGGTGTATTTCTCCTTCTAGGTCTTGGCATCACCGTCGGCGTGGTTATCCTCATTTTCGAACACTGGTTCTACAAGTTCATGCTGCCGAAATTGCGACACAAGCCCAAGGGCACCGTGTGGCGTTCCCGCAATATAATGTTCTTCAGTCAGAAGCTCTATAGGTTCATCAATTGTGTGGAGCTAGTCTCTCCGCACCATGCAGCGAGGGAACTAGTACACACCCTGCGGCAGGGACAAATCGCAAGTCTCTTCCAGAAGAGCATAAAAAGGGTTTGTAGCTTGCTTCCCTCCAAATGTTCATCTGTCCTATATCTCTACACGTATATGGAGTCTTATCTATTGTTTTCCCCATATACGTATGGAACTTTTTAACTCTTAATCGCTTTATTGTTCTATGCGAATTGTTTTCATTGTGTTTTTCATTCTTTATTTCGATATATATTCTGTGCACCTTTCCACTTCTTCTGCTAAACACTTCTCCAACATCCTGCGCTGGTGCTGCTGTGTGTGTCTATGCTTCGAGCAAAGAAAGAAAGCAAACCATTGATCAATAGATTTGTGTTTTTTTCTTGCGTTGTGTGTTGTAGCTCAGTGACATTTATGTGGATCCGTTTTCTTTGCTTTTTTCCTGTTTTTTTTCCCTTTCATCGAATAAAAAACTTTGTTCTAGAAGGAGGATGAGCAGCGGCGACGCCGGAAGAGTAAAGCGCAGTTCTTCGAAATGATACAAGAGATAAGAAGGTATGTTGGCACATTTATTTGGTTCCGTTTTGGCTTTTGTTTAGACATCCTGTGTAAGGAGAGTTCGTGCAAATAGGGAGCTAACTGTCACATGAGACAAGTATTGTGTTTTGATTGTGGAATTTGGAACAGTATGCAGTTGTGGTGGTTACAAAAACTTGGCTTGATTTTTGACAACCTGCAATAAGTGTCGCACTTGACAGTGTATTGTATGGGGAATTTGCTATCTGTGTATGGAAGTATACATGTTAATGTTTATGTGGGTCACTGACACGATTTTTGTTACCTTAATTGAGTTCTTATCTTGGTCGTGTGGGTCCTTTTGATCCTGTCCATACGTGTGTTATATGAATAATTCATTATTCCTGCAGGAAATTGCTCGTTTCGGTGGCTAAACGAAGTTTTATTTCGAGAATTCAAATATGCGGGTTATAGTGGCGTATACGTAACATTTTTGTGCAAACAATTGGTTTCATTCCTTGGGCCGTGCGGGTCCTTTCGAAAGGTCTGTCGGCACTTTATGACACACCAAACTCCAGATAAAATATCTGGAGTGATTTCGTAGAGATGTTCGGCCACTCCTGTCTCTTTTACGACTCTTGAAGAACAACTTGAAAATTGTTCATACCACAGTTTTTCGCTTACCATTTGCACGAAACTCTATTAGGTACAGTACCCCCAACTATGCTTGACCAACCCTTGTTCCCCTTTGGACAGAGTTCAGCAGGCGGAGAAGATGAAAACGAAACTCGAAGTGCTCAACGAAAACGCCGAATCGGACGGACTTCCGACCATCCAAATACCCGAAATAATTACACCGCATTCCCGATCGCCGAAACCACGCTCCAGTCCCCGATCGAAACTCTTCTCCAGCAAACACAAACGCTCCCGATCGAACTCCTCCACCCTTAGTGTGCGACGCTTCAGCAACGACAGCATCCTCAGTGATCGTCTCGACACCATCGGCCGACGTTTAAGCCGCGATCTAACCAACTCCCCACCAGACTTTGGTCGACGTTTCGATACCTTAAGTGCCACAAATACGGGTTCCGGCAGTACGGTCAAATTTGACACCTACTCCGCCAAGGACTTGTCCACCGAGAAAATCGAAGAAACCAAATTCGACACCTACAGTGGCAAGGAACTGACAGTGCCGATTAAAAAGCACCAAAACCGCCGAACGCCACTAAATGCGGATACCTTCCAGTCAACGGGAAGGGAGAACTGCGGCGAGAGTAGCAGCAATTCCACCGACAGTCCGACGGTCCAACTGCCAGTTCTTCGGGAAGGTATGGTATCGCCCTCCTGCGAAGAGGACAGAACCCAAGCTCTGTTGCGCGAACGAATGCACGAGGAGCTCATTACGAAGTACGGCGAAAGTGAGTATGAGGTAATCGTGCCGCTGACCGACTCGAGCCCACCACAAACGGCCAGCCAGCGGACCAGTTTTCGGTCTACATCTCGTTCACCGCCCGCACTAATGCGACACCGCCAGCGCAGTCTGGACGGCCTAGAGCAGCGGCCGAAAATGCCATCACCATCCCGGATTTCGATTGACACCGACAACCGACAGGTAAGTGCGTCGCGATCCAATCTCCGCGATATGTCCCTAGAACGTCTCAGCAGGGAGGATCTCCTCAGGCTCAGCGAGAGCACCGAGTCCGAGATTCACGATTATCTTAGCAAACCAGCAATAGAACGATCGCTAGAGCCGCCTTGAAACAACTGACCGTCGACTGGAGTTCTTTGTAAATTATCGTAGTGTAATTTGGAAGCCTTTGAGGTATGTCAGCCGACAGGGGGCGGCACTATTGGTATACAGCACCATCAGCAGGCTAACATTGGATAACATTTTTTCTGCACCGGGTGCGGGCATTTTGGGAATTTTCTTTGAATTACAATTTGATTTTCTCAATAACTGCATTTCAGAAAATGAAATTGTGAATCAAAAAAGTTTCCAAACAAAAAATCAGTTAACGACATAGGAACGTGTTCACGCTTTTTGGAAATTAATTTAACAAAACCACTTAAAAACCATTTAACTAAAAATGTTTGTAAGTAAAAACTAAAGTTAAACATTAAACTTAACATTACAAAAAAAAAAAAAAAAACTGAAAGCTTTAGAGAAATAAAATATACGATGGGGATATAATTTCCTCGAACTTAAAACTTTAATTTAAAACTTTCGAAGTTTTAGTCAATTTTCTTTTCACTTTTATAAACTTAGTTGAACAAAATTTGTTTACATCTGTAGGATAAGGTAATTCGTTTAAATAAAAAAATAAAAATTAAAAAAAAAAAACAGTTATCGGTTATTTAAATTATACATGAGAAATTCAACGACCATTTAGGAAATATAGAATAAATCAATTAACTATATTACTCACATAGTGTTAGATGAATACTTATATATTATATATACATATAAATATACAAAGCAAAAAAGAACATTAAGTAAAGTAGAATTCTAAATTAAATTTTTAAATGAGAACAAAAAATGGGAATACAAACATAAAACAAGAACAATTTGGACGACGGTACTGTTGCAGATCGAATTCCCATTGCTGCGGATAAACTGCCGTCGTATTGTAAAAATTTGTTATCTACTAATAGACTAGTTTATAAATTGGAAATTGATCTTCAAGAGAAGCTAAATTGTATTTTTAATGTGCATGATTTTAGTTGCGTGTTTTTTTTTTTTTTTGTTGTGCAAATTTTTAAATTTGAAGAAAATGTAAACAAACGATCGTGAAGGGATCCCTGAGGATCAGTAGTAAGTACCTCATCGATGGGGATTTTCTGCTGCTGCAAATTTATAAGCTATTTAACTAATTTTGTAAAACTATTTTTATGTGATCCAAGCAGATCCTAAAGGTGATTGTGAAATATTTTTAAAATCCCCTCCATCTACATAGTTTGATTAATTCTTCGAATTTCATAATACAGCCAAAAGGAAAACGTTTCAATATTGAAACTGCACTAGATCAGGATTCTCAAATCTCAACAAGAACATCAACTCGAGATTTTTTTTTTTAGTACGCCTAATTCCTTACAATGTAGGGAAATTGCCACACCGTAAATGAGAGTGATGCCAATCAAATCAAATTTGCATCGTCACATTATCTAAAGACCTGATTTTGTGTGAATACTTTAACTGCATCTACAGTATCACGCACGCGCATTTTTGCATGAGACGGGACAGAGAGATCCGTTTGTCCGCAGTCAATTCTAATAAAGACGTAGGAATGAGATCACAAATCAGGCGCCTAAGGTGTCATGGATGTTCTACCCACATGAAAACATTTCTATTTCCGATTATAAATAATTGTACGTTCATCACTTCCGGAAGCCATTTTGTTTTATAAGAAAACGAAATTTCGTAAGCCATCGCTATAAAAATATCAACATGCATGGCTTTCCCATAATTCCTACCACGTAAACAAGATGGCCGATCAAAATACGTGTCACGTTCTTTTGCGTGCTAGGTAATGCTATCCCTTTTAGTCAGACGGCTATTTAGTATTGGTCATCCCTTTAATTTTCCGTGATAGGAATGTGTGACCGTGTAAATGCACCATTAAGGGCCGTTTTATTCACTCGAAGTTGAACACAACTTGGGGAGTTTGATATATAAAAATCCCCAAGTTGTGTTCAACTTCGAGTGAATAAAACGACCCTAAGAGACCCATACACGATGCAATTTATGAGACGACTCTAATTATTCACCGACGCACGATTTTTATCCAATCTTCTGATTTCACGGTTTGTAAACTCAACAGCAACATTTTTTTTTTATGGTTACGTTAAATTTTATAGTCAACTTTTATATAACCAAATTGTCAGCTACAGAAAGTTTAAGGTGAAAACTAAAAATTATTTAAATACAGACCACTGATTTTAAGTTATAGCTTAAGATAATGGAATTTTGTTCCGACGATTGACATCACCTATGGCAAAACTTCCGCAGGCATTTTTATTCTATTTAATAGAAATCGTTTATAGGCATTGTTTCGTATTAGAACACTTTATACTCAGTCCCCGCTATCCCTATTATATCGGCAAATAATTTTGACTAAACAAAAATACGAAAATTGTGCAATTGATTATTTTGTAAAGATGCACGACAACCCTAGCAACAGAAATAATCCAGATAAACAGAAAAAAACCCACAGCTCCATTTTTAGCATAACAACTAACTGCAATAAAATTTTACCCCAATCTCGCTTCCAATGACGTTAAACGTTTTTCGACAACAGCTCCTAAATACTTCGAATTCGCTATGATAGACAAAGTTTCGTGCAACTCAATCATGCGCTTAACGTTTGAGTGACAACAAAGTGCATGGTTTCAGAATGTAAAATAAAATCCAAGTTTGTGATAAATCCTTCGTGTAGTGTCAAAAGCAGTGACGTCTGTCATATTGACAACTAGATAGAAACATATTTATTCGTACGCATTTTGCATTCATTTCTTAATCTTACTTGTTTGAATGTGTTTTTATATACGCACTAGTGCCATTTTCTGTCTTTTTCCCCGATAAATGCTGAAAACTTTTCTCAAACACAATTGCACATGATTTCCTATCACGTGTGATCGGATTATACGAGTAAGCCTTTCTAAAACATGCCGAAGCAACTGGAATCGTTTGAATATTTCTACCAACGTGCCAAGCTTTAGAATTTAATACGGCTAATGGTTTCTGAAGAATATGAAAATGCCCCTAAAAATTGTAAGTTAATCCTAAAACCGCTTAAGATATGAACTTCGAAAAATTCTGGAGACAGGTGTTTCACCAAAGGTGACGAAGGACGGCTTTATTTAGTGTCAAGTAAGTCCGTTTGAAAAAAAAATATAATTTCCCATTTCAATGTTGCCCCTCCAAAGGGGGGTCTTCGACTTAAATCAAATTTGCCCTCGTTACGTTCCCAATTAGTTCGTATTTTCAATCACCATGCAAAATATTATCACAGTAAGCGACTAAAAGTCCATATCCCTTACAAAAAAAACTCGTTTTCAAACACTAGGGTATCAACCAAAGACTAAAACCAACTAAGCTCTAGCTCTACCCAGAAAATAGGGAACTTTGGCAAGAATCTCCCACTTAAATTAAATCCCTAAAATCAGCATATATCATTTCCCATCACAACACGTTTCTAAGACGCTAGACGCCTAATAGGTGGACCAACAAGCAAATAAAACATTAATCACTGCCAATTTAGCTATGATCTTTTGAAAGCTATTTCTCGCCTCTTTTTCCACCAATTTTTACAACATATTTTAAACATTTTTTTCTAACTAAAATCATGCCAAATGTTATTTAAAAAAAAATCAAAATAATGTAATTCGAAAGTGCCAATTGAAAAATTGTGTTAACATTTGTAATTTTCCCCCATCTCCCCAATGTTGAACCTTACAGTAAATTTGTAAAAATAAGAAACTATAACAAATCTTTAAACTAAGAAATATTTTTAAATACTAGAGCTCTAACACAACTATTGTTATTTTACTACCTATCACTTTATCGCACAATTATTACTTGTTAAGTATCAAACAGAAATTATAAAATTTTACATATAAGATTAGCAAGTAAAATAGTTAAGAGAAATATTTTAGTTTTAACATTTATAAATGCCTTTAAATAAAAAAATTAACAAAGAAAAAAAACACTCTTAAACTGTTATTTCGACGTGCAATTACTTTATTTAACAATAATTTGTTTCCCATGGTTTCTTTTCTTTAAGTTTGTATTGTTTTTAGAATGTTAAGAAAGAGATTTAATAATTATTTCTCTGAAATGTAAGCAGTTAACATTTTGTCTCTTTCATCTTTTGCAACAAAATAAAAAATATATGGAATGAATGTCTTGTAACTAAAAAGTAAAAAAATAAAAAAATAAAAAAAACATAAAACACGACACCAATACTTGAATATTAAATTTAATATAGAAAATTTAAAGGGGAAGAGTAACAATATACTTAACAAAAATGAAAACAATATTTTATTGGATTGTGTATGCAATTTGAGAATATATATCTATACACAGTAAAACAGAAATACAAAATGAAACTTATGATTAAAATAAATAACACAAAACTATATATTGTTAAGGTATAATTTTTGTACACTTCTTTAAAAATAAAATATATACTATAATAAAAAGAAGTCAGAAATAAATAAGGAGACATATTTAAACCTTCACTTTGTACATAAGATGAGATAAGAAAATAAATTTGAAAATTCATTGATAAGTTTAAATGAGAAATGAGAATAATTAACAAGAACACATCTTAAAAAGAAAATGTAATGATTTAAAGAAAAAACATTTAAAAACAAAAATAATATAAAAGTATTTATAAAAAAGAACTTGTAAATATTTTTGAAATTAGAAACTGAAGAAATATAAATAAATTTATTTGAAAATACAAATGTGAGTCTGTTATTCGTCTTTGGTTTGGCAACTAGCAGATCATCATTGACAAACAATGTTCCGTGAGACTGCTGCAGGAGCTGTTAAAATATATAAAAGGTACTCGTACCTGTTCTGTGAATGCAGAAATTCAAAGAAGTCGGTTCGCCATTTGGGACACAGACTTTTACGAGTCAGAATACCTATCGCATGCACTGTTAATGTACTACCTTCTACCTGTGAAAGATTTTTAGTGTCATGAAAATCACGGGTAGCATTTACTAAATAAAGCTCTACTTGAAAGCACAGTGCTGCACACTTTCCCATAAGCCTAACCAAACATTGTTAATAGTCTACGCAAAGCTGCAGCTATTCAATCAGTTAGTTTCAAAGAAAACGTATTTTTTCCAAATTTTTTAGGTAGTCTCCCATTGTCAATTAGTAATTTTTAAATTTTTTTTTACAGTCAGTCGGTTTTTTTGTTTCTTTAAAATTACTTTTTTATTTTGTTTTTTTTTTGTAAATTTATATTTTTATATTTATTTCTTTAGCCTATAACACTCCGGAAAAGAATACCAATTCAATGACACCTCACTCTTAAAAATCGCTCAAGCCGTTTGGGCTACAAGGCGTTACGTTGGAACTTACACAGGATACGCGCGAAAAACATAACCCTCCCTGTGTCCAATTCAAAAAGTAACTCACATCTTGACAATGTCAGAGCTTCTATTGCTTTTATTTGAGGCGAACATCGTTACCAACATAAAGAACTGAAATGAGGCTTTCTTTGGTATGTTGTTCAGGAACTAAGGCCGAAAACCTAAAAGACCTCAATTCAATAACAGCTTTTCCAAGCCCCAGTTTATCATTAGAATATTTACTGTAATATAGAAAAGGTAGTCTCCACTTATGCAAAAGAAAGCCTACTATTTTGAGAGTGCGTTGCAAACCAAGTTTCTTGGAAGCCTAACATCTTTGGCGCATAGCAAACCATCCACCTCAAGCTATAACCAGTTTAGAATTTTATTTTAAGCCTTCTGTTATTCAGGCTTTGCGAACAAGACGTTTAAATTACAGTCAAAAAATCCTATCACACGTCTTACAGCTTACTTTATAGTACGAAGTCGGTGCTTAAAAGGATAAGTTGATTAGAACATTCCAAGGTTAATTATTTGCTATTTAAGGAGGCGTAAAAAGGCGTGGCATCACAAATAAAATTAAGTAAAATTTAATCTCCCGGGCCGATGCGCTACTTACGTAGCATTCTTATTAGTTTTAAGCTAGATATAAGTTAGTAGGTTTTGATTTATAGTAGGGAGTCTTTGGGTGGGGCTAGCTAGCATGAAAGAGTACTTCCGAGACTTGACCAATGCTTATGGCCTCGATCGAGTCTCGGCGGCCCTGATTGCGGCCGACAGGCAACCATACCGCGATCAGGATGGTGATCAATCGATGGGATAACCTACTCCAAATAGCCACTGGTGACTTGCAAATTGCTGCCATCTTTGCAGAACCACATCGCATGCAATTGGCGACACAGCTGTCATATTCTAACTAATATACCAACAACTTAATCATATACTCAATCATAAATCAATCATCCGACGCTCGCAACCAATCTCTAGTTCATACACTCATTTGCCCCAAGATGGACGACAACATCTGCATCAAGGGATAATGAAATTACAAGACACAGCTTCAACATGAACGATGAACCTCAATCAACTGACCGGATAATAATTTATCATTAAGCTTAGACAAAATATAACAGTGCACCAGTAGACCATCCCCTGAAGCGTGCAAATACCAAAGACTGTCTCCTAACTCTATTATCCTTAAATATAATTCAGTTTTGGAATGGAAAACTTTATGACTTCTGTACGCAGTCGGTCGCAGGAGCGCTCCCCCTAGGAGCTTAAACAGACAGGATACTGTTCCTAAATACGGATACCCAGATAGGAGACAAATGGCTGCATTGTGGAATGAGACAATGCAGTAATGCAAATGAAAAGTTTAAGCTAAGCCCACCCCCCTGCGCCGGCATAAGTATGGGGGAAACATGTCTAAGCAGGACAAATTGAGTTGAAAATTTTCTATTCTCTTGTAACTGGGGAAAAGTTGATCCTTTTGTTGAGATGAAAAGGGTGGTATAATACATGTGTTGCTGATGTATAGGATTTTAATTCTGTGGCACACCCTAGCGGGCTATAGACGATTGTGATAATGTGTGGCAGGATAATGTTTTTGTGTGCTTACCAAAAAAAAATCAACTGCTTTAGGGAGAGATTTTTCATGTGCGCAAATTACTTTAAAGGGAATTTCGTCGGATTTTGATCATAATTTTGTAATACCCTCAGCGGTTATAGCGGAGGATGATGGAATATGTGACGAGGGGGTCATAAAATGTCACCATTCATAAGCAGAAAGCCAAGAAGGGTGGAATTGTAAAAAAAAAATCTGAGGTCTTTAAAGAAGACCAATCGCCTTTAAAATTTTGAAATCGGTAACTCGAAAAGATGGACACGAGAGAACTGCTTCGAATTGTGCAAGTCGCATTTTTAGATACGTTACATCCTCTAATGTACAGAAACTGCATAAAATTTATCGTTTAATTTCACAGAAACGTTTCAGATGAAAGCGTTGCCTTAGACGAAGTTCGCTTCTAAACGAAGGCTACGTGCTTCTTTTTTTGTGCTAAGTCCTCGGGTGGTATTCTATAAGATGAAAGTTTTCAGTCGTTTTTCGTTGCACGAACCGAACGATTTGCTTGACGCAGCATCGAAAACGAAAGAAATTTTCGTTTAATTGGAAACACAAAAAAAAAACGAAAGCTAGTTGATATAGGGACTCTAGGCCTAACTTCTCATAACCATTCGTTTTTGTGTGAGTTTTTCATTTTTGGAACGAATGTAAGGGATCTACAATTTTATGCCGATTTCAAACGTCTAATTGAGAAGCTCTTTCAAGACAGCTATACTCTCGGACATTTATCAGGCGTTCACGAGAGGTGGCGCAGTGGAAAAAAAAGGTTAACTTGGACAACAAGTGCGCCAAAGAAAAACATCAACAGGTTTTTCATTGTGGTTTTTTTTAAAGCGAAAATGCTGATTTTCGTTTACGTTTTGTGGATTGTAAGACAGAGAAAAACAATTTTAGACGAATGCTTTTTGGTTTGTAAATAGATCCATTCGAAAACAGGCTTTAAGGTGAACCGAAACGATAAGCGATTAGATCCTAGATAAATATTTAATACGGGATGCAGTTAGCTAGATATTCCAGGAAAGGGAAACTTAAAACAAAATTTCAAAATTTCACGGGTGATTCCGCTATATAGCCATTGCCTATCAGCTTCATTACATGCGAATATTTCCAAATTGAGTGTAGTAGGTTTAGGTGACCCGATCGAGTGTGGGATTCTGTAAGATAAAAACGTTCAATCGTTTTCGCTTGATCGAACGTTTTGCTTCATAGAACTACGAAAACAAAAGCAAATAAAAAAAGGTTTATTTGGACGATTTTGATTTATTTGTTTGCTTAATAAAACTCTAAAAACGAAAGACATTTTCGTTTCGTACGAAACGTAAACAACGACAGTTTTTTCATTGACATTTTACATTTCCTTCGTATTTCTGTAGTGTAAACATAGAGCCCGAATGGTAAATTCGATTGAAGCTGTCAAAAGCCGGAGCTCCTCGAACTACGCAAATGACCCTAAACTACATAATTATATAAACATTTGCGATTAGGAAAAAAAAAGAGTTCCACGAAGTACATTTCTTTCGTTTTTTTTAAATGGAAACATTATTTTCCTTTCGTTTTTGGCTAAAACTCAGATATAAACTGTTTTATTTTCTTGGAACTTTTAGGTCTTAGCTTTTTAAGGCGCCGTGATATATTTCATTCAGAGATTTGGTACACCTAATTTTCTTAAAATTTTAAGTTAAGAAAAATCCTTAATTAAAAAAAAAGATTCATTGCAAACGATTTTTTATACAGCTCTCTAGAATTACTGAAATTTATGATAATTAAAAGCATAAACAGATTTTAAGCTGCCGCTTTTATACAATGCCATTTCTATTTCATTAGTCATTATCATTACCATCGCCCAAAACGCTCGGTTTTATTACTTTCCATGAACCTTAAGTCGCCGGTAGTTTGCTTTATTAAAAGAGAGAAACCCAGTTTATATGCCAATCATCAAAATATCCATTAAAAGTAATATAGCTCCTTTTCGTGGTATCACGTATCGTCTTATTAATAGATGCCTTCCTACTTCAGCAGTCGTCAGATGACCTATTTCAAGGCAGCCTTCCAGAAGGCCGTCAACTCAAGTCAAGTTTCAATTTGGCAATTCGCGAAATCCCTTTCACTTAAAAAGCACTACGCTGTCTCTCTGTTTTTTATTATTATCCCTCGGATAACATGCGGTAATTGTCCTTGAAAAATAAGCAAAGCACCTCTTACAATGTTAATTGGTCCAGATGCCACCACCGTCGAATCCTCGACTTCCTGGAACAGAAATGAATTGCAGCAAAAACAGTATTTCTTCCTGTAGAATCTTTGCTGCCACAAAAAGAAACAGAAAAGATTATCCAATTAACTTGGTTGTAGAATTTTTAAATTGAAACTTTAAAAAAAAGGACTCTCCTCCCACCAAGTCGCCGAAGGATTCTTACCTTCTTTGCTTTTCTTTTCTGTTTTTCTTATTTTTCTTTAGGGTGTGACATGCAAAATTTTCCCGTTAAACGAATCCATTTTCTTGGGAATACGTTTTTTTTTTTTTCCTGCAAAACCATCCTCCCCGAGGTTCTATTTTAAAACGACGGCAGGAACGAATTTTGCCACCCTCCCCACAGATCCATTTATTCTTCTCTATGCTTTTGGGTTTGCTTTGCCGGTATAACATAATTACACTTAATTTAAAAGTTGATTGCCCTAAAAGCTTTTGTCACTTATACAACAACAAATAGGCGAGCACAAGAAGGAGTTGGGATTGTGACACACGAATACACTGAAATCGGCTTACGGGCACCAACCACCAACTCCTTTTATATCAATCGAATGAAAGTGATATTGAAGGGATGAGAGCATAAACATTGCCATTGCCATCGACATCCCACCTGAAGAGGAATAGACGGCACTGAGCTCAGCCCTCAAGGGACCGAACGAAATGATGGCGCAGAAGGGACGAAGGACGAGAGTTTATAGTTTTTTTTAGCACTTTAAGCTCAGAAAGGGCTACGCATTTGAAGAGAAAACGATTTAAACGTTTACCTGGTGGGTAGGTACTTCGCATAAGGACGATATTTGATATTTCCTTATTCGTATTTTGGTTATGAGTTCTTTAAGTTTGTTTCCAGGGGAATCCCAAGAGTATGGCGGTTCGCTTAGCTTCAGTTTTTCAATAAAAATGTATTCCCAAGCCTGGCGAATTCGCTAATGGCAGAGTCTTGAATACAAATTTCCCGGAAGCAAGCGATGTGGCAGTTTTCAAGGCTACCTTAGGCCTTATTTCTTGATTTATTTATAGTCATTTATTTGTTTTCGACTTCCCTGAAGTTAAGCTAGTGATTAACTCAGTGTTCAGTGAATGCTTGACCTAAAAGGGTCCTTTGGATCTATACGGCAATGGTAAAACCACTCCTCTCATACGCGTCGGTTGTATGGTGGAACAGGCTTTCACGGAAACGTGTTACTGCCTCTTTTGCCAGACTTCAAAGAACGGTTTGTCTCGGCTGCACAGGGGCCTTCCCCAGCAATCCGGGCTCCGCTCTAGACGCTATGATGAACCTCCCTCTTGATATTTTTAGCATGAGATGTACGCTGAAAACCATCTCTCGGTTTGGAGTTTTGAAGAACTTATGCGAGAATTATCCTTTGACCCCGGTCTTATGGATATGCCCTATGACGCAATGACTCCAGAAATCCTACTGCGACAAAACTACCACGTCAACTTTCCTCAGGCAATGGAATGGCTTAGGCCAGACTCTGAGCCAAGGAAAGAATGCCATCGTATTTTTACGAATGGCTCCAGAACCAGACCTCTGTCCGGCGAGAATATTAGACTTCGCTACCCCTTAGGAAACCATGCGTCTGTCTTCCAAGCAGAGATTTTCGCTATCCCTATAGCCCTATAGCTACGCGCTATATTGTGACAAACAGGTGGAGGGCTAGGAGTATATGCGTTTGCAACGACAGCCAAGCTGCATTCAAAGCGCTACTTTTGCTCCAACTCAAGCTTTCTCTGAACTTGGTCGGAAGGCTAAATACAGTGTATCTTGTTTGGGTCCCAGGTCACACTGGTATCCAGGGAAATGAGATCGCTGATGAGCTTGCCAGGCTGGGTTCAGAGGAAGAATTCTTAGGACCTGAACCTGCGTTGGGTCTTCCTACATCGGTGGTTAAGTCATCGATTGATACTTGGGTTTCTCGCGAACACGAGTGTCGGTGGCGTGGCTGTGCTGGGTGTGCACAGACCAAACGACTGCGTCCGGACATCTGCAAAAGGTCGGCGGCCTTCCTTCGCTCTGTCAGGAGAAGCGACTGTAAACTGCTTGTGGGCATCCTTTCGGGCCACCAAGCTTTTGCCAAACACTTAAATGTTTTGGGCTTGAGCGTCTCCACCATCTGTCCTGCCTGAGAGGATTACGACACAGCGGAGCACTTCCTCTGTAGCTGTCCTGCCTTTGCTCGCATCAGGTGGCGCTGAGTGCTGAACGTCTAAGTTCTTCATCACTGAAGCTCCTTCTTCGAAAGACGGGAAAACTAAGTACAAATATGTAAGGTGTCTGTTTGGCAGTACAATGAACCAGTTGTTGTGTCTGAGTGCTCCATCGGATAGTAACAACCTCCGACAAAAAAAAGAATGCCTGACCAAATTGTAATGGAAAACATTCGACAATTTAGTGGGAGATCTTCTACACTTTCAGTTTCATATTTATATTCCATGGCCAATGTCCGTAAGGTACCCCTTACTTGGTTCTGTCCCCAACTTCGGCGTTTGGTTACTAGCTGCACAAACTTTTTTGAGGGATAGTGCCTTTTGATATCTGCCTAAAGACTTATTAGAGATTTCTCAAGGTGTTATTGTGAAAACAAAAAACTCACAAGAGTTTCGTGTCGGTACCCACCCTGCTCTATATGGCGTCTTCCTACAATTTTTTCCAAAGCCTTGAAATAATATATCGATTGTCTGCTCGCTCCACACATGATCCCATTTTAAACAGCATCCTCTGTCCATCCACCATCCACCTATATCCAACTTTAATCAGAGCTTACTATCGAATGCCCCCCTCAATAGGCCACAAATCAATTGCGATTGAGGTCTATGGCTTATTAAGTGAATTACAGCCAGAGTAGCGCCTCAAGTAGCTCATTCCAATAATAGATATCCGCCGCTGTAATTGCCTCCTTGTCTGACTTGGTATTTATATGCCTGAACGTGCGTGTTCATGTTCATATATAACAATTAAACTTTGTATGGTGTCTTACTAATGATTATTGCCTTTGTCTCAATTATCCCCCGCCATCCCAGCCACTTGTATACGAAAGCCAGCGGGAGCTCATTTATATCGACCCCTCATATTAGCAGCCGACCAACCGCACGCATTTCACTCTTGAGGGACACAATAGGATTCCCTTTTAGCATCACGTAAACAGAACGATTTAAGCCGCAGGACGTGCGAGCTTACATATTAAGTGCTCATAATTAACTGCTGTTACACACAAATAAACAGGTGAGGTATGATTGCTCCCGAAAAAAAAAAGAAAAAAAGAAAAAGGAGAAGATACTCCTGCTCCGAGTGTCATATTTCGTGCTGTATTCTGCAACGTTTTGTATTCATTTTCCGTATGCACTCCGATTAAACCTGTTTTTTTACGTTTATCCTTGGAATGAATGGAATCCCATTTGTTGGGATAAAGAAGAAATGAAATGGTTCTTGGCGCTTGGCTCTTCTGGGGCAATGGAAGGGACTGCGGAAGATTTCGCTGACGAAAAAACGTAATTAATTCCATCGCTTATAGTGCGCGGAAGAAGAAATATTTTACGACAGCTGTAGGGTGGGGACGTTTTTGTACAGACCTGAATGGAGAATGCAGCAAGTCATGGAATGGTGTAAGGTTGGGTGTATTTTTTTAGTTTTTATTTTTGCTGACTTGGCGTTGTGTTAAGGAGTTTAGTTTTTCTTCTCCGTTTACATCTTCTAAGAGGAAGGGATTCTCAACCAGCTTGGAGCGTATACAAGCTGAAGTAAGCTGAAAACCGGGCTGTCTGGAGAGGCTCATTATTGGCATGCAAAAGCTCTTTTCTAAAAGTTGATCAGATGTGTCCTGTTTAAAATTGGATAAAAGAGCAGGCAGCGAGTTTTGAAAAATAATACCTACCCCTGACGTTGGTTAAGGTAGGTATTTTCCAAAGTTTTTTAAGGATCAAATTGAATTTGCACTCAAGTTGGCAAGTTAAGGCGTTCAGTTCATTCAATTTTATTTTTTCTTAAATTGTTTGTGATGTACATAATATACACACAGAAAAATTACTTAGATTCTAAGTCCAGCGTTCTGGATTTGTTCAAGTATCCATTTCAACAAGATCGTCAAATTTCTCAACTCCACAGGTTGGTTTTGAGCTCCCTTAACATCCCACTCCCCCTTAATTTTCAGGTTCCGTTAATTGTAGTCTCAAAACGGCGGTCAATGCGTTGTTTGTGTTTTCCCTCGTCAGAATAAGGGGGAATACAGCCACTTTAACCAACCAACCAACCAAGATTTGTTAAAAAATATTTTAATAACATCATCCCACCCAGAATGTCCTATTCACCCAAAACATCCTATATAAAAATGTTCCATTTCGTTCATAACCTTCCAGAACGAGTAGAAATCGAAGGCAACATATTTACTCATGCTTTCATTTCCACTTTATTCCACCCAAACCCAAAACCCAAGCACCACACGAACCCCACATAAACCCATAGTCACATTTCATAGAATAGTTGATTTCGTTTACAACTGTGCTGAACGAAATATTGGGTACGATGTGCGTTAAACTTTTTCTATAGAATTTATTTTTGGCGGATACATTTCGTTTCCAACTCATCTGAACGAGCTGATGGTCGAATAAGTGGAAATTGAAAGCCACTGGTCGCAGCATAGCAGGGTATTTTTTCATTTCGGTATGAATTACGAATGGGCTCAAGTGCACAAGAGGCTGGTACGAGTTGGGAAATACACTAACAAGTTTACTGCAGTTTGGTTAGTATTTAGGGGATAAGTGGATATTGGAAACATGTTTTAATTCTGATGTTGTAGCGGAATGAGTGGAAAATATTGCTGTTGCAGGTTATTATTTCGTTTTGTGTTTGAATAACGATTTGGCTTAAGTTCTCAAGAGAGTTACACGTGTTGGGAAATACGGACTAGACTGTAGTTAGGGCTTAGAGGACAAGTGAAAACATTTTTTTAAATGTTAATATTTATTCTCTAAGAGTTAGGCAAATGAACGAACTGAACAGTAGGATGCGTCGCCACTGCCTTCTGCATATACAGACATTCAGCCTATCGTAACAAAAATGTAAGTTCACACATCAATAACTGAACATTGATCAGAAATATTTATTAAGCAGATGTGGCTTTCTTTTAACAAACGGTTTAAGTTCAAAACGTATTATGGGGTGGGTGAAACAGTTGGCTAGGTAAATATAAAACATCAACTAAGAATCGAACCTCATTGAAAAATATGCATCCCTACCTAGGAGAGCTTTCTACCTAATAGTAGGATCTTTTTTGAGGGGGTGGGGGATGTCTGAGATTTAATTTCGTGCTGAAATGTTTGCCATTGGAATCCATCGAAAAAACGTTCACAGGTCTCCGAGCTATGGGACTAGAAGTTTTGGGGCGCAAGCCCCTGAGCTCCCAAATAGGTTATTTTTTTTTTTAATTTCTTCTTCAGGTGTCGGGAATCGTATCAGGTCATAAGCTTGTTGGAAATATTTGTTGACACGCCAGCCAATTGGATAAAGAAGATGAAGAACTATGAACTACCGAGAGGTTTTTGAACTGTCAACCTAAAAGCCTCGATACCTTAGAAATGATTCTTTCTAAACATTTTCATCTGAACGAAATATTAGCTAAATATTTTTAGCACTTTTTTATAAGAAAAAAAGCTTTATTTCAAATATATATTGAATTGGTCACACTGTCGGTAGGTAACTTTAACTGTACAACCTACTTGTACATCATTTGTTGGCCAGATTTTTCCGCGAAACATAATAATTTGAATGACCTGTTGAACCAGTCGTAGGGGCAAACAGTTCGAATATTTTGCCAGGGTCCTTGCCATACAAATTACAAACATTTCTTCTCAGTGCGGCAACCCTTCATTTTACAAAAAGATAAACTATCCACTTAAATCTGTAACTGCTTAAAAAACACAACTAAGCTACGTACCAACATCCCAAGCCCTTGTCGCATTCTCCAAATTGAACCAGATTTAATGGCCCATTTACAGAAATATACTATATCATAGGTCATTAGCCATCTTTTCGTATCGACATCTGACTTTAACCCAGCCAAGTTACTCCCTTTCATAAAGCTTAAATTTTCAATAAAATACTTAGATACCTAATCGTAAAATTCCTTAAACTCAGCGTATACATCTCCTGAATAAAAATTCGCAAGACGCACTCAAAATGCAAGAAAAAAATAAAAAAACACTCCACGATGTCCTCAAAGAAATGAACTTCCACAATCCACACACATTCTCCCGAAGATTGCTAAAATTCCCATCACTTTAGGCAATTTCCGACAAAATAACCCATCACATCCGCAGACAATCTAAGAATACGAATGATCGAATAGACTTTGGCCTCCTCTCAAGCCCCAGCCCAAATCCAAGTTAATGCAATATGTCCTTAATGTTGTTGGACCAACAACAAAAGGGCAAACAAAAATACATTTTATATGTCATAGCCGAATAAAAGAGATAGGTACTCATACCAATAGAAAAATAAAGTCACATTCAGTTCTTCCAGTGAACCGAAACGAAGGATGATGATGATTATTATTATTGTCAGAGAGACCAGGACGAACAGAGTGTTGGGGTGACGGCCAGTGTGTGCTCTGTCTGCTGCGTGGTCGGGCTAACTTAATAACGCGTGTTGGTCATTTTAACGATTATGAAGACGTAAACGAATGTACGTGTGTGCGGCATTATATGGTGCACACATATTCAATGGAGGATAAACAATGATTTGTGATGGGACTCCTAACAATAAAGATACAAATGAAAAATTGTCAATAATTTTGGAACAGCGATAGGTGGAGGGGGGGAGGAGGGGCTTCCATTGTGTCGCTTCCATTGAACATATTGATTTTGCTGTCTTCTCTCTCTGTCTTTGTATACCTTCAGCGATTAGGATTTTTGCTTAACCGTGATAGTTCAAGGATTATATTTTCGGGTCAGTGAGCAACGAATAACATGTAACGATGTAAGCAAAACCCCGATACAAGACTCAATGGAGCAGCACATAAAGGGATATGGGTGTGTGTATCAGCCGCGGGGTAGGGGGCTTAATGGAACTTTGCATAAACCGAGTTGGCAGGATTAAAAGGACTGATGGTTGAAGTGACATCTGTACGAATATAGATATGGCCGTTGGATTATGTTGGACAAATTGAGCGAGAAACCGAAAACTCTTAACATATCTCTGGTTGCATTGACTTAATTACACGAAAAGTCCTTTTGACGATATTTATATCGTTGATAGCCAAAATACAGCTTAGATTGGGGGTAATCTATGGGAAGAGATATACGAAAACTGGTGCGATTGGGCCTCAACATTCAATGGCCTAGACTAGGTTAGTTTGGGGTAACTTAATGGCTGAGGTTAATCAGAGGTGTATATTCGATTTGGTTTACCTACGCATAATAGCAGTAAATGAACGGGTAACACAATTCCTTAATCATATAAATAATTTTATAAATAAGTTTTAATAACTATTCCCAAACAGATATAAAGTAAAAAATAAATTGGTCTGTAATCAAAAATCTCCTTTGGAATTCAATAATTTCGAGTTATAGCTCAAAATAACACAAATTCTCAATAAAACTATCCCCAGTGTTTCTTAGCCAGTGGAAATTGAGATTCTGCAAGGATTTCTTATTTAAATGCGTAAATTGGTAAAAAATACATAACGATCTACCTACATTTTCTTTAAAAAATGTTGGTGCTAGTACATTCACAGTAGAAGTTTTATGAACACATCCACATAAAGGTTTCAATATGAACTATAATTAACCATTTTGGTCAGAATTAATTTTATAAGCTTTTTTCACCAGACCGTGAATGTGTTAACAATGCTTACAGAAGAGGGTGATTATCTACAGTCCCGAATCACGGTAGGGTCAGTTGGGGACGATGCAAAAACGGGTTATTTGTAAACGGCTGTTATTTTTTCCTTTCAAAATTAATTGTCATAGGCCAAGAAACAACAAAAAAACAATTTGAATTGCCGCCAATCTGTCGCCGCACTTGCTCGCTGGTGACTTTCATATATCACTGAAAATTTTAGTCGTGAAAAATCAATATCAATCAATAGGCAATTCTTGTTTACATTCACATTCACATTTTTCAATATCAATCAATAGCCAGTTCTTGTTTACATTCACCCCATACCGAAGTCCCTAGTGTCTAAAGGAATCAAACGGACTGTTTAAATTTACCCATTGATTTTCAAAATAATTGGGGAAATGTAAACAAGAACTGACTATTGATTGATATTGAAAAATTTGAATGGGTAAAATAATGTAAACAGCTCTATTTTTCGCTTCATGGTTACAGATCAGAAGTGCAATGATCACCAGTACAATTCTTGGTGTTTTTTAATAATAATATTAATACCCGAAAGTTGAAAGAAAGTACCAAACATTTTTGTTTTTATTTTTTTCAAAATTTGATGTAAAAAAGGCAGAAAGTGTTTCCATTTACCCCAACTGACCCTAATGTCGGCCATGGTGAAATGCGGCAATCGAAATGGACTAGAGCACGGAGTGAAATTTTCTAAGATTGTGCTAGATGAATTGTCATATTTTCCACTGAATGAAGTATGAACAGACAATGGCGACGATTGAAAATCAAGTTTAGTAAGTCTGACAGTTTTTTTGCTTTTCTTTTTCCTTTAAAATTACTAATTGTAAACATAAGTCTTAATTAAGAATTTTATCTATCGATCTAGTAAGTCTGACAGCTGTCTGATTGTATGTGTCTTATGTGGTATTCGATTGGGTACTCTTAGAACACTTTTTTTGCTCTAGGTTACTTTTTATTCGATTGGTACAAAAAAACGCAACATTTTTCCTATTTCAAAGCGCTTTTGAGAATTTGGATTTTTTTTCAGATTTGCGTTTGACAACAAGTGGAGTTTGCTTACGTTTTCGGTACATTTTTCAACAGCAAAGAAACGCACGAACATGAATAAAGAAAAAGAGCAAGTGAGGTTTTTATTTTCGATTAGACACACGAAATGTGAAATCCGAGAGAAAATCTGAAGAAGCCCAATCGAAAATCACATCAGTTTCATTGACCTAGATTGGTCACGTGAAAAGTTTTTTTACAGTTGATCTTTATGGAGGGGTAGCCCTTAAATCTAGTTACGAATTTCGACACGGACTATTATTCTTCTATTTTCTATTCTTTTTTACGTTCACAATAAATCTAGTCCATTTAGTATTATTCGATTTTTGAATGATCCTATTCACACGAAGCATATGTCAGAATGTAGTTATTTTGTAAATCAAAACTCAAATACTGCGAACCTCGCACTCAATGATGTAGACAATAAAAGAAGCTATCACGGAAGCCGAATATAGGTACAAATGGTTGAGGGTCCCTGCTCTCTATTGACGAATCGTTGAAATGCCGCGTTGATGACAATTCAATGACAGAAAGATGACATTTATGGGATTGTTTTCACTTCGTTATACACCAGCAAATTGACACATCTACGCAATAGGGTAGTTCGCGATAACGTCAGTGTCAAATAAAAAGAAAAACAAAGTGACAGCTAACAAAATTTTTAGGAAATCGGAAAGTGGCGTTACCGGATGGAAATATAAAAAAAAACTCTATTGCGCTAGAAATTGCGCCAAATTGACGAAATAAATTTAGACCAATATTGGTTATGCACCAAAACTAGCTCAACTTCAACTTTACACTAATAAACATTTCCATTTGCATTTCCAACCACACGGCCAAGTTCTAGAGCCATGATTAATTTCCAACACTTAATCAAACACAAAATCCCAACACCGCAGTGGACCGTGATTGTCTTGGCATTCGTTCAAGAGACCGGACATCGGAATCACATTTTAGTTCAGTCCGCTGCTGGCTGAACAAAAGAAGCCCATCTCACAACTCTATGAAATGACCACACAAATCTGTCAGCAGATTGAAACTGCCTATGGCAGTAGGTAATAGAAATAGAAAATCACGGAACCAACTACTCCACTATTTAACCACTTTCCCCACAAAAATTCGGCGCCAGTCCTAAAACTGTGACGAGAATAATGGTCGCCTTTCACTTTCGGAACGTGCCCTGAATAATGATGGAGATTAAATGTCGGCAAACAGCACGGAGTAGGATCCACCAGCAGCCACTCTTTCCTGGCACGAAACCGCTGCTCTTAATAGATTAATACCGACCATCCCAGAAGGAGTGACAACTCATTCCCACTTTGCTCATTTTGCCCATTTTTATGCTTTCGACCATTGTTATCCTCTTAATAAAGCTGATGTCGTCGTAAGCCGACGGCATTATTATCCTTATGCAACAAAAGGCATAAGCCAAAGGAATCTACCTGAACTGATTGATAAACAAATCTCATCCTGGTGTTCGGTTTAGCCATATACACCACCGAGAAGTTACATGTTGTACTTTGTACACCTGTGTGTCGGGTAGATCTCAAACAATGGAACACTGGACACGTTTCGGACATTCCAGGGCCAAGGAACTCCCAGTCTGCCATGCCTGCAGTCCTTGTTGTTTGTTTATTTATTTATTGGGGAACACAAACGATTCGGGTGCTTATCCTTGGACTTAAGTTGTCAACAGTCCTAATCTTCATTTCGGTAGAGACTGTTTCTGTAGGCAAGTACATTCCGGGGGTACTGGTCATGTATGTATGCCTTAACAAAAGCCAGCTGGTGTGTGCACACAGAGAGGGTGACATTACGGTAAAGGAATTCCAGGTGTTTCGTTATCCAACTGAATGAAGGAATAGGATAAACAAATTATGTTTGCCTACGGTTTGCATTGTTCCAGGTTTATTAGCAATCAGGACATTTTCATATTATTCTCAAATGAATAGTTTGGCTAGTTGGATATTGGAATTACTTCAGGAACAGTATTAAAGGAGGTTATTGTGGGAGGATGTGATTACTTAAGGGAGCCGAAGGATTGCCGTATATCCGGTTTATAAAATCAAGTCACTCAATCGTAGAGTACATAAATACTGAATTGTTCCAGTTGTATGTGGATGTTAAAGTCGACATTGCAAGAAGGCTTCTTAATATTATTTTGTCGGATAGTGTTCATTGGCCATTAGTCTATAGTGATGCAGTAGAATCAGGGAAGAGACAGATGTCCTAGGTTTAAGTACAAGAAAAATCGATTTGAGATGACTGTACATATAAATAAATGAACGCATAAAAAATATTATTCGCATTTCGTTCGCTCCTGAGTTCTCCGGATGAAGAATTCATTTCCGAGCAAGTACATCTTAGAACCTCAGACCACTATAAATATCGTGTGAATGGTTGACCCAAGCGAAAGATAAAAATTCACAGCGGACGAATATAGAAATATGTGTAACAACTTTATTTTCTTTATAGATTTTAATACTGGAACGGATGTCTCCCGAGCACAAAAACTAGATTGGTCGGTAACTAATGTCGTTTTCGATTCGGCTTTAAAGATTTTGATCTAAGATTTTAGATTTCTGCACCCAAATCGAACATGATATTTTATTGGTATTTGTATGTTTTGGGTTTGGTCGCGTAAAAATATGTTCCTTCACTTGCACTGGAAATCCACTTCACTTTTTCCAACGACAAAAAATCGTAACCACCGCGGTCTGTCATAAGCATGGGTATTAGTGAAAGTATGTGTGAATCTGAGAAAAAATCTAGACTTCTTAAAAGTGCCTCAGATCAAAAAAAAAATTGATTTTTTAGGCAAATCAAACATAAAAAGCAATCTCGATAAAAAAAAATTGATTTTTCCTCCACAAAATTGATCTATTTGCCAAATTAAAAACGACATAAGTCACATATACGAAAAGTCAACTTAGGTCACTGTCACAACATTTTGGACTAGATTCGCTACGACTCCATAAACGTCAAATGGAAAAAGTGGTCACGTGACTGATATGTACCAATTAAAACCGAATCACTTCAAGTCTGTCAGCTGTCAGTCTTACCTACTAAACTAGATTCATGGACGTGGTCGTCTCCAATTTTTGCTCAGATGTAATTGGGCACATTCAAAATTCTAGTTGTCTTAAATCTAGAGTGGACAGGACTAGTAACCTGAACGCAAGACCTAGATTGGTTGGTAACGTCACTTTTTCTATGTCAGCCACAATATGCGAACTGTCAACTTATTTGTTATTCGATTGGGTTTCTTCTTCGCTCAGATTTCAGATTTCATGTGTCCAATCGAACATAAAAACGTCACTTGCCTTTTTTTATACTAGGCCTGTTTTTTTTAACTTCGATCTCAGCAAAGAAAAGTGAAGTAGGATTTTCAGCACGCAATTACAACAACTAACGTGATTCCTCGAAGTGTCAAGTAGAGCGTAGTTGCTTATTGATATTCGTGCGATTCGAATAGGTGTAGCATTCGATACTTTTCTACGCAATTTCCATTCACTGGCTAGATTTTGTATTAAAGCATTCGAAATTTGCGTCCCATTGATAGATTGACTCTATTTCAGTAGGTAATGAAACTTCACGTAAACAAACTCAACAAGTTGTCAAACTCAAACGCACTGAGAAAAATTCAGATTCGCAAAAGTGCTCTGAGATCTGAAAAAGATTGTTTTTTTTTTTTACCAAACGAACATAATAAGTGCTCTGAGAGCAAACAAAACAGTTCTCTGAGACCGCCCAACCGAATACCGCATTTATTACCGAGTTACGAATTTTTTAGCTAGATTCGTCAGTAGATCCCTCCCTAAACGTCAACTGAAAAATATGTTCATGTGCCCGATCTATAAGCCAATCAAAACTGAGACACATCAAGTCAGACAGCTGTCAGACTTCGTTAGCTAGATTATTGGGCATCCCAATTAATTTGAGGCCTACCTCAGGTACAGTCCGATTAGAACCCTGCTAAGATTTAGCTCAAAGTGAAGAGCAGTGCTGTCGAACGTACTGCAAATGCAATATTTGTATTGCTTTCGGGAGCTGCGTACGGCGGTATTGCTCACTTTTGTTTTGTACTGCATTTTCATTTTTGTGTTGCCATTTATATTGCTTTTTTTAGTTCGTTGTTTTCACAAATGTATCGAAGAAAAAACTGCAGATGCCATCACTTGTTTGCAAAAAAAAAATCATGTTGAAACGTTTTCTGCGCCCCATCGTATTGTTAAAAAAAATCGTATTTCGAAATGTTTGTGCGTTTGCCTCTTTTGTCTCAAAATTATGCAAAAAAAAATCTTTGCTTTGGTTGAAAACGACAGCACTGGTGAAGAGGTGTACTATTCGGCTAAGCTGCCTTGCCTATAATTATATTTATTGGTGGGATTTTCTATGGGTACTTTATTTGAAGGCGAACAACTTTCTTGACTGACTAATATTATATTGATTCTACCTACATCTTAGGACAACAAAATGGCGGATTTTAGCGAAAATTTAAGGAATTAACGGCAAGTGGGTTGCCACAAAAGAGCCACAATTATGCGCTGCTTCTGGCTAGGAATACAGAACTGCTTTCGGTGTAGAAAAACGTTCGAGCGAAAGGACCAACCAAGAACCAAGTAACAGCAACAACCACTTGCCAATTTGAATACATTCAAACAATTTCATATAGGTACCTAGTTTTAGCTAAAATGCGAGAGTTGATTTATTTGAACGCCCAAAATCGCTAGAGTCCATTTCATTATTAAAAGTGTCCCAAAAACTACTACTTCGTATCTCCTCCCTACGATACCTATCACTGGCTGTCCTTACTAGGGTAATATTGAAAGTAATATGGTAAAATATTTTTAAATTCCAAGGATGATGCCTTTGACCCCATACCACACGCCTTGGCTTGGCAAGGAGTGTATCCCAAAATGGTCTATAGCATTTTTCAAATTGAAAATGTCCAGCTGTCAGAAACTCACTGCCTGCTCATTAATCAAATGATGATGTGTTTTGTTGACAAAACATTTATGTGTCTGGTGCGAGACTTTATAGTGGGAGTTGCTTTCCATCAGTCGTCGTCCTTTTTTTTTCAATTCAGATTTTACATTTTTTTTTTTTTTTTTTTTTTTTGAAAAACTCCTTAAAAATGGAATAAGACGCCAACTTTATAGTGAGGCCGCCCTCACTTGAGACACAAATTGCAAGAGATGTCATCGTTACAATGTGGCATAGTGCCACCGCACACAACAGTGCGACAACCAGACAAATAGATAGGTATTCCAGATACCCAACAGACGATGAAGCGAGTGGGGATTTTTCCACAATCGCCGTGATACCTTCCCCTGTCCACACTGGTATCCCATCATCCTCCTTCGCCCCATGGGACTTTATAACTTATACTCCTAATATTGACGATAAAAATAGTCAGTGGTATTGCACACAATGTAGAAAAAGGAATGAATTTTGAAAGGAGAAAGGAGACAATGGACGAAAGGAATAAAGAAAAAATCCAGAGGATATAGAAATCATAATGTGTCCTTCTACACCCGACGACCACAGGGGAGCTATAAAATCAACTTTAATTGGATGCGATGTCCTTTCTTATCACTTAGATGTTAGATCGAACGTTTCTATATATACTTGTCCTCTGCCTCCTTGAATGCCTCTTTGTCTCTCTCCATCCACCTCGCTCTCGCTCTCTCCCCTGTGGGTTTAATGTTTTCTTATTTAATGCAAACTGGGAATTAAGGATCTCAACAGAGGATATAACTTCTGTGGCTTTCCACTTTGTGTACATAAAGTGTAAAGTACTCGCAGCCGATAGGTACCGTCGAGTGAAAGGATGTAGAGCCTTGGTGGCTTCCGCTGCGTTTGCATAAATTGGCCAGATATCGCACGTAATGGCTCATCAATATGAAGGAGAACAAATTGCTGGCTGCTACAGAGGTTAAGGGTTAAGGATACATTCTAAGTCTAACGCGCGTCGTATACTTGAGTGGTGGAACTCTGTTGTGGGCGGGAGGACGCATTATCGGTTATCTGGGAGGAATTTATACCTTTGTGTGTCGTCATGAAAAGGACTCTGCTGGGTAAACCGTAAACAAATTCGGCAGACTTGTCTTGTAATTTATTAAATTACGCATACATTGCTTTCGCGTTAAACGTTTTTATGACTCAATTGGTGGAGTTTTGTTATGCGATAAAAATAAATATACATGTGAATCTTAAACTGTGTTTTCAGGGTAATTGATGTGTCAGCTGGATCCCTTTAATGGAATGTTTATGTTTTGTCATAAGCGTGGGGATGTGGAACGTCAATGGAAAAGACTCCCCCGTGTATTGTTGGATAACTTGAAATTTTGAAGCTAACGTTGTATTTTGATGGATAAAAGTTGACAGCTGTCCATAAAGTGTGTTACTAACTTAAATGATTGGGGTGGAAGGAAATTGCAAACCTGTCCCTAAACAAATAAACTTCTTCGTGGAGCTTTTGGCTTTTATTTTTAGTTCATAGACTGGTGTAGAGTGCGACGAATGTTTACTGCTAAATGATTCAAAAATAGCACCTTCAAGCTGAGGTCTATTCAGGACTTAATTGCCCTAATGAAAGTGACGATTTAAATTCAATTCAGAAGTGCCAAAACAGAACAGTCTTTTAATTCAATAAGTACCTAGGTAGTCCTTTCCACTCTTCGCTTACCAAATTGACTGGCTCAACAAGACCCAACCCTCAGTAAATACGATAAGCACGTGCACACAAATTGCGTCAATAAAACCATTCTATGTCTTCCCTTCTATTCCGCAATAAATATTATTCCCAAACAATGCCAATTTATTGGTATTTCACACTTGATGGAAAATAAAAACAGAAATGCAAACAAAAATCCCCCAAATGGCGAGATGTGATCTTCTTCATCCTCATCGCAATCATCTTACGAATTCCATTGAAAACACTTTCAAAGTAGTCCGCCACTCGAAATTGGAGAGAGAGAGACTCACAGCAAATAAGCAAATAAACAGGGTGCGGTATACCTGCGATGAAATTTGAAGGATACCTTACCATTGGAATTCGAATTGATTCCGTTTTATTGGACATTGTCATAGCCTGTCAACATACTGGAGCTGGGAGCATAAGAATTTCAATTTACAAAAATTCGCAGAGCTCCACTGATAGCGAAGCCGGGTAAAGTATATTTATATCGGTGTATTGGTGGACTTTTAAGAATATAATTTTATAGCAGCAACAGCAGTGCATCGTCCTGCTGACTGATGGATAGGTGGAGGAGGTTGAATGGAATTTATTTCCTGGTTTTATTTCTCCGGCGGTCACATTGATTTAAGTCGAAGACCGAAAAAAATCAGAAGAGCACACCTACACTTTGTGTGGTAATAAAATTGATTTACTCTCCGATTGACTTGAAAAGCAGCTTTGAAAATAATCCGGATAATAGCACTAGCGAGGAACTTTTTGCCGTCATTGTTTGTTTACAGTTTTCAAGTGAAAAGACCAATAAATTCAAATTAGATTTGGGTAGTATCCATCTGTGAAGAGGCCTGCATTAGAGAGAGCATCACAATGGAACTAAGTTAATGGGTCATTTGGTAAGGACTTGTAAAACCATGGGAATATTGTAGACTTCTTGTTGATCCTAATGATAATACTAAAGTATTGCATTCTTTTACAACTCTGCTGAGTAGCATAAGTTGACAGTTCGGATATGTGTCTGACGTAGAAAAAGTGACGTTCCCGACCAATCTAGTTTTTTCGTTCAGGTTGCATCTTATCCAGACCAATCTATTCAACTTAAGTTAACTATAGATTCTTGAATGTTCCCATTGTTTTCGTATAAAAACATTTTTTGACAGGTTTTTTGCTATGATCAACTGAATGTCAAAAAACTCATTTTCATACTATTCCAACTTTTTCAGAAAAATGTTTCCCTAAGAAAACAATTACAAAAAACCAACCTCCACTGATTGGAATCCATCAGAAAAAAAAAATTCTGACAGATGGAACAGTAAAGAAATGAAATTTCAGTGGAATGATTTGTTAGACGCGATACCCGGGGACTCCACAGGAGATAATTTCTCTCATAATGTTCATCATGAGATGAAATATCGCGTAGCTCTCTGCGATTATTTCTTGCGATGGATGCCTGGCATGAATTTGACATATGGTTGTTTTTTTTTTTTTTTTTTTTTTTTTTTATTCACTAGTGCTCAAGGAGTTTTTGTTCCCTTATAATGCTAATGCACTGGAAATGTCATTTTTTACACCTACAACCTCTATTGCTGCTGCGAACGAAATTAAATTTCATAGCATGATTTTTCCAGCATGTATGAGATGGATGTCAGTCATTTAGTCGGAGAGATTTATCTCTAGTGGAGTCGGCGTGTTACAGACCGTTTGTAAGGGATTTCTGTGAGGTTCCATTTCCCACGACGACAACAGACTGCAAGTTGCTCATCGCTAAAGTCTAAAGAAGTCGAAAGTGTGCATATGATGCATGATATGGCTGACAAAATGTTAAACATTTTATGCACAAATACTTCGACATGCCTTATATTTAAATTCACAGCTCGAGTTGTACAAACAGCAACAGTTCGCTTTAAACTTTTCAAAACTTTAAAATTGCAGACACGCGACTGCATCTACCATCCGCATGAAATAAATCCACATACTAAATCCAAATGAAATTCAATTATGTTGTATCTCACAAGTCACGAACTATACCACAAGTTCATTAAAAATGATTTATTGACTGCAAGTTGAAAGCATTTTAAACTTCCGCCGTGCCAACTGCCAAGGATGTGATACATTAAATCGATTATAATACGTTTCCTTCATTTTGACTTTTTTCAATACTTTGTACAGCTGCGCTGGTATGGTGCACTTCAAAAACTTGCGGTTAGAAAGATGTTCTGCTCACAGACAGATAGAAAGAAAGAAACAACGACTCCCTCCTTCATGGGAGAAGAGGTTATAATATCTTGTATGTGCCAACGTCGTTATGATATAGCGATCTTAATTGAAACGAAATGGAGTGGAAAAGTGCATTTTCGAGGAGAAAAACCAACGTCCTCGTTCGCCAAAGTACGCGGCAGCATTCCCTTCATGGCCAAATGAAAATACGAAAAATTCAAGCAATCTAGTCATAGATACACGATAGTCTCATACTCTCATACTCGTATCGTGGCACCACTTTGAGTGAAAGTTTAAACAGCATCAATAAAAGGATATCCCAAAAATGTTCAGTAGGTTTACTTTGACGGCAAGGAAACATTCCTTTTAGTTTTAACTGCCGATGTTATGGGAAAAGTTTTCTCTGAGCGTTGAATTTTAAAATCATATCTACAATAACGACAACGGGGATAGCCTGGACTTGTGTGTTGTGTGTTGTGTGCAGTGTTTGTTGGAATTTCCTCTGAAGGAGAATTTCACTTATACCGGCAAAATAAAATAAGGGAATAATTTTAAATAGGACGAAAATGTTAGGCACATGAAGGAGGTCCTCTTCAGATGATGATATGATGAGACTTTTTACAAAAGGAATTTTAGTATTCATAGGTAGATTGTGACTGATTAATTTCTTAAATTTCAGAAGATAGATCACAATTGAAAAGGATTTGATTCTGTGAAGTTTCTGATCATGAACAGGAGATTATGGAAGATTCTCATCGTTGGCGAATAAATGTTTGCTAAAAAATTTAAAAATTACGCGAAGGTCTTTTTTTTTAAATGGAAAAATGTAGTTTTTGTCTTAACTTCTTATGCAAAAGGAAAACATTTTAAGACAGGGTATTAAAGCCGACTGTTCGACTTTGAACTTAAAAGAGTTTAGTACCGGTTTATTATATTAAGAAAAAAATCTGTAATTTTTAGCAAATGGATACAACGAAAATCAAATGCTCTTATAAACGCTATAAAACAGAATACAATTATTTTGCAAACAGCACGTGACTTTATATAAAAATATTTGTTTATGTACAAATCACCAACTGTCACGTGCTGAAAAGGTATTATCGATATTTTTTGCTTGGTGCGTTTTGTGCCGTCATCACGGTCATATGTTGTAGAGTCATTGACTGAAAACAGGAAAATAATTATTGCAGTTGTTCTTATATTGTGATTTATCTGGAAAGAAGAAATTTATCATTTTTCTCGATCTAAGAAATAGTTTTTCGTTGTTTTTTGAATGAGATAGTTGCTGTCAAAGAATTTTTTACCACTCATCCAAGATCTAGGAATAAATTTGATGAAGACGAATTTCTGTTTTTTTTTATTTGTGTAGAATTTTCTTACCTTAAAAGAAGACCCCTCTTACAAAAATATTTCCAAAGGTAAAATTAAGCAAAGCAGTTAAGCCGACCAGTACGTAGTTGAAACTACATTTTTACCCTGCTGTACAAGAAGTCTTCTCCACAAAATTTAAGCTGGCATATAGTGAAAACTACTTTTTTTTCACAACTTAAGAAAGTGGATTAAAAAACGTGATGCGTAAAAAGAAGTAAAAAACCACCAAACTGATGATTAACCTACAAGCCTGTTTTGTTTGTTTTTCTGCTGAAATTTAGGCTGTCAAAATTGAGGGAAATAGGGAAAAATAAACTGAGAAGCACTAAATTTTAGCCTGCAAGCTGAAACAACAGACTAGACTTAAGTAATTTTCAGTTCAAGCTCAAATTAAACGAATATTGTTCCCCGATGTACAAAAATTCTGCTCAAAAGTTTATGGAGCTAACGAAAGTTTGCCTAAATTTTGACAGATCAAGAGCAAAAATGGGTGCCCATGTCCATGTGACAACCTCAAATGGAAACAGCGAATTAACGTATTTTTAAATCATCTGTAGGCGCACTGGCTTATAGTGATTACATTCGGCCCTAGCGAGGTATCCGTCGGAACGGAAAATTCTCCGCAACGCATACTCTTTCGGAGGCTCAAATTCCATTTGAGGTGTCCGACTTCGGAAGAGAAATAAACAATTGCGATGGCGCACCACAACGCACTCCAAATCTTAAACAAATTCCGCAACCAATTTCTGTCGGATGATATCGAAACCTAGCTGTCAAAAAGTTAACAAAAAAAATGCACTTCATCGCACTTTAACATAATTCGCCGATATGCGTTACAAAATTTCGGAACAATTCGCCGAACAGTCGTTCCGAAGAATACCTCGCAGCGAAAATTCTCCGAATCGTATAAAATCGGAGAATTTTCCGTTCCGACGGATACCTATCGCTAGGGCCGATTTACAACATTTTACCAGTCTTTGAGGTTGTGAACAGTTCTTCTGTGGAAAAATGTACCTACATACTTATGGTTGATTGTTCCTTGCATCTCAAGAATCTCTATGAAAAACCGGTTAACCAAAAGTAATGGAAGGACGGGAACCAGTTACAATAAATTTGGCAGTTTTTCATATATACATGTGCGTGCGTATATTTGCTTGATTTGACAGATTACAAAAGCTTTGGGGTTAGCAGAAATGTGTATCTAAAACTTCGTTTTATGGGTTATGTTGAATTTCGAGGGATTTCGTTAGTTTTTGTCCCGTATCTATACTGTTACCTCCCATCTTGCTTTCTCCTTTACTTCAATCGACTTGGTGTGGATTATCATCGCACAACTCTCCACTCCACTCTCCGGTTATACACGCTCTGTCAGAAGTATTCCACTCTAAGACGCTTGTCGGGTTTTAGTTCAGGTCTTTCCTCTGTGCGCTTTAGTTTCAATATGCTTTATCCCCCCCAAAATCCCTATCGAAATACACAAGTATAAATTCCATCCCCCATCAGTACAATAGCTCTGCTCTTTTGTATTCAAATACTCACAAGTTACCTCCTTGAGATCGCATTACTCGTCAGCATTGACTTTGACCTGCATACCCAGAAAGGATGTCATCCATATATGAGTTCAAAAAGCAAGCGATTATCCCTCTTTGCCCACAAAATAATTACTACATCCTGCACTTAAAAGCTGAGACAACACACAAATGCCCTTTTTACCCGTTAAATAATCTCAACAAGGCGTCGTCGTCCCCCTTTTATACACAGAAACCAAATGAATGACATTTTCGATTGTTTTCCAAACAATTGAAGCCCTTACAACATCACCGACATGTCGGTTCAAAAAGGACTCGAACATCGTGCTGTGCTATGTCAAGTAAACACACCACACAATACCATCAACATTCATGAGTCTTACTTTAAGAGAGTTCAGAAGAGCGTTCAGCATTAGTGGCATATATCCAGGACGCGGACCGAAAATAACATTTGCCATATTTACAGCAACGGGATGCTGTTGTAATGGAAGCTATATGCATGGATATGAGCCAGTAAACATTACACACATTTACACCGCTAACCGCCAAAAGGACGGCAAAAATCAGTTCAAGGATATGCCATTGTGTGTAGCAGAAGACGCACAGTATCTGCGGGGGAGTGGAATGTCCTGGGGGTAGGCATACTCTTTTATTGTACCGCCCATCGTCGCCCGCCATAATATACCCGATCAGCATCAGTGACTCCATTCAACTGGCAGTGCCTTTCCGGTGCGATGGAAATGTCTACAGCAAGAATCGGCTTTGAAAGGGACACCAACACTAAGTGCGATGGAGGGAGGGGCGGCAAAAAATTATAAATCTAGGCCATTCCTTCCAGGCCAGGGAGGGTGTACGGTGTACTCCTTCGAAAGTTCTTACTCAATCGGCAAGTTTTTCGTTTTTGCCTTCTTGGCGGGATCCGCAATAAATCCCAATCGATTCATCTTGGTGACGCGATTGAGATCCCTGTTCTTTGTTTACTTCGTCTATTGCGGGTTTTTTTCCCCATTTTTCTGTTTACCAGCGATTTCGAATCAGTAAATGGAGATTCTCTCCCCCAGAAGTCACAACAGCCATACAGACGAGCCAAGAGATATAGGATCACAACCGAATCCATCTGATGCTTAATAGGCAACTGTTGTATGTGATACCCAACACAGCCTAGTTGGCTTTGATTTCGCCTGGTTTGGCATTTCTTGAGGTTGTTTATTGATTCATGGTAAATAAAGGCGCTTCGTACACACATGAGTTCGGCTGACGTCGCCGGTACATGTGGAACTTATTGTTGAAAAAAAAAATAGAAGTTAATTTGATAAATTGCTCTCTCCTTTCTCAACTGATTTTTTCTTCTTCTCATTTTTTTTTTATTAATTGAAAAATCTTTCAAGGGAATATAAAATTCATTCATCATAATGATAAATGAAAGCGGGGGGCGGGGGTTCCGGTGACCTTTTGTGTGAGCGTGATGTGCTGTGCTATCGAAAACAGAGATGTACGTAGATAAATGGGGTGATGAAAATTTGGTACACAAGATTATTACTGGTATGACGTATGACTCATCAGGCAATTGGCAACCGATGCTCGAGAGAAGGTTGGACAGAAACGATAGAGGCGAATTATCGTCATCAATTTGCAGGGAGGTGTGTACAGTATACCTATACTTTGACGTACCTACCTACATCAACATAATATGGAGTTGTATTCTTTTGATGTGTAATCGATAGTTTTGGAGCTGGAACTGGGAAATGTGTACCTACGCACTTCAAATTGGCGGTTAATTGATGTTTATTTTCTGCTACTTTGCACACTACGAAGAAGAAATTGAGTTGCCTAGAAAATTTAACGACATTCATGCTTATTTTGACATTCGAATGAATAGCCAACTCGAACGAATGTCTATCAAAATACACAAAGTTCATTCGAAGGAATAGAGACATTCGCTAGAATTGGCTATTCGTTCGAATGTCAAAATAAGCATGATTGAGTCGCACACGTTGATAGAAGAATTCACTGCGATGTGCTCCATCTACACAAGCATGAATGCCGAAAGATGTTATTGGTCTTATTATGAGCCTATAGGGCAAAAGAACGAAACGAAGTTTAATAAGGTCATGTTGAAAAAAGTTACTGACGTCAAGTCACGTCATCTTCAAAGCAACTGAACTGCCGATCAACCCGTCGAGACATGATGAGCGCCCTGGTGTAAGCAGGTCCAATTATCCTAAAGTTCAACATTTTCAACCAATTACATCATACTGTGGCGTATACGCAATCTTTTAAAAACTACGGTTGTTTAAATCCACAAACGCTGTCATTTGCATTTGGTAACTCCAGATCCTTAAAAAAAATCAAAAACGTCAAAAGAATGCGAACCAACAAGCATAAGCGAAGGTATCTCTCTAGATTCTGTCTTTTATTGGCAAAACTTTAAACACGATGGCAAAAAAAAACTGTTCCCGTCAGTTAAATAAGCAGTGAAGTTTTGTTTGTCAATTCGGCGCTGTCAGCTTGGCGGATCTAGATCAATCAAAACTGATGTCGTTTTCGATTTGGCAAAAAGATCAATTTTTTTGAGAAATGAGATTGCTTTTAATGTTCGATGTGCCAACAAAAAATCTCACCCGGCAAAAGAGTGAGAAAAATGTCGGAAGAGAGCGAAAAGTAAGTAAATCAAGTATAAATTCAGAAACGTCAAACATTTGCGCAGTGATTCGGCATCACTGCAGTTATCGATGTCAATCGATACATCAATTGGTATATCTAAATTCCAATTCGTATCTGACAACTTATTTCTTTATATTCATAATATGTATATTTGTTATTTCATTTGATATTAGGTCTGTTCCCTAACGATAATGCATTTGAACACATTCGCCAAATTTAGTCAAACTTCGTTCCTTTACGCAAAAGTTGGGCAGAAGAGAGCCAAAAAGAGAGAGCAAAACACTTCCCCTTCATAAAAAAAACTGCAAATATAAGCCCAAGAAATTTCTTTGGGCTAGTTGCTTATTGCTGACAGATGGTTGTCAAATCGTTCAAATTCTAATTTGTAACTGACTTTTTATTTAATTTCATTTATAATTATTGCTTGTATCGCATAAATATAGATGTAAGAAACAAAAGAATTGTACTTTTTAATTTCTGCAACAAAAGCAATTCAAATCCTGGTCTTAAATATAAATTTGTGCTTTTTTCTACTGAAATTTGAATATTGCCGCCTAGAAAAAATTCACATTTTTCAAATTTGTGGTTCAACGCGTTCCTTTTCTTTTTGGTTATATTTAATTTCAGTGAGCATATTTTCTCGCAATGAGAGAAATGTGACATATTGCCAAAAGTGAACCAGAAAGTAAGGGAACAGACCTATTATGTACAAGTAAATGAGGGCGTTCAAGTATCTAGTTCAGTAAGTCTGACAGCTGTCTGACTAGATCTAAATATCTCGGTTGTGATTGGTTTAAATCGGTCACGTGGGCACCTGTGACATTTGACGTTTATGGAGGGGTAGCCGACGAATCTAGTCAAGAAATTCGTGACTGAGTACTAAGTTGACAGTTCGGGTATGTGGCTGACGTAGAAAAAGTGACGTTCCCGACCAATCTAGTTTTTGCGTTCAGGTTACATCTTATCCAGACCAATCTAGTCGACTTAAGATAACTAGATTCTTGAATGCGGCCAATGATGTAAAAATGTATTTACAAAGACACCAAGCACGTCAAATACATTGATTCCCGTCAATGAAAGATTGCGTAAAATTTGTCGCTTAACGCGTTACTGTACTTTTTGGTTATTTTATACATCACAGACGTAAGTCACAGAAATTGGTGCTCCCTATTGTGACAGCAACAATGGGGACGTTCGGATACCTAGTTTGAATTATGTAAAACGTCAACTAGATTTGTCGTGACTAGATATCCGAACGTGTTTACTAGGCATCTTGAATTGTTTTTGTATTCTCGCGGTCAGCGTTACCTTTGTTGTATTTTACCCTTCTTTTATTTCTTTTTTTTTTAAAGCCCCCTCGCAAATTTTTCAAAACTGTTATTTCCAAAACAAAGTTACGTTTAAAATGTAACACGGTTGCCTGTCATAAAACTATTATAGTGTTGTGCGAACTAATGATTGTTAAATACCGTACGAACATTTTTAATTTGCAGAGTAGCTTTAGAAGTGAAACCTTTTTCTGTCTCTGGCCCTTTTTTGACTCTTAAGCGGCCATTCTGTTTATTTAAGATTCGACTCTTCGAAATGTCAACTGAGTACGCAGGCAGGATTTTCTTGACTAGATTTGTCGGCTACCCCTCCTTAAACGTCAACTGCAAGAACTACAATCGTGACCACTATGAACCAATGAAAGCTGATATACAAGGTGGCGCAAAAGTAATCCTCCTATCAGAAAATGCTATAAATTTTGCGATTGGCCCCTAATGTCAGTTCTGTTTTGACATTTGTGTAGTAAACATATGCGAAATACACGTTAATAAACAATGTTACGCTACACTGCTCCAGAACGCGGAATATTGGTGACTATTTATTTGAGCAATAATCGGTCGGTGACTTTGGCACAACGTGAATTTCGTCGCAGATTTCCTAGCCGTCCAACGCCTACTGGTGAAACACTGCGACGTTTAGCCGCTCGCCTCCAAGAGACTGGCACAACACGAGATGCTGCCAGGCGTGACCCCGGAGTAGCCGTTCTGCAGAGAATATTGCTGCTGTAGCCGAAGATGTCATGGAAGCGCCGTCGACATCGACCAGACGACGTGCCACGCAAATGGGTATCAGTCGACGGTCTTTACAGCGAATTTTGGTACAAGATTTGAAGATGTTTCCGTACAAAGTCCAGACAGTGCATCAGCTGTTAGCTGCTGACCGCCAATCGCGTCTAACAAACGCTCAAGCCATCCTTAATCCACCAAGAGGAAGATGATTTTTCATCAAAAATAATCATGAGTGATGAGGCCCATTTCTATCTTAGCGGGTACGTAAATAAGCAAAATTTACGCTTCTGGGGCACTGAAAATCCACTGAGCCATTACACCCGCTCAAAGTCACTGTATGGTGTGCTTTTTTCGCTGGAGGAGTCATCTGACCTTTTTTCTTCGAAGACGTCGCGGGCCAAACGGTTACTGTTCTTTTTGCCGCAACTTGATGAATTGGGATTGAAAAACATGTGGTTTCAACAGGACGGTGCAACGGCACACACTGCACGTGCCACAACCGATATGCTGAAGGTTGTATTTCCCGGGCGCCTAATCTCCCGTTTTGGCGATTTGCACCGAGATTTGCAAGATCGCGCGATTTGTCCGCTTCAGACTTCTTTTTGTGGGGCTTTTTGAAGTCGCGGGTTTATGTCTACAAGCCTCAGACTCTTGCAGCTCTTAAAGACAATATCCGTCAAGAATGTGAGGACCTATCGCCGAAAGTTTTGGCCAAAGTGATGAAAAATGCCATAAAAAGGGCTCAAATGACAATCAACTGTGGCGGCGGCCATTTACATGACATCATATTCTCGACTTGATGTAAAAAAAATTAAAAGACCAAATAAAAATAATCCACAAGAAGAATCAAAGTTTTTCTTTTTTTTTAAATTACAGCCAAAAAACATCGGAAGGTTGTTTTTGCGCCACCTTGTATATCTAGTCAGACAGCTGTCAGACTTACTAAACTAAGAATCCGAACGTCCCCAATATATCAGTGAACTGTCGCACACACACAAACTGACAGCGACAGAAACACAGTACAAAAAAGGCCCAGTACCAAATGGATAGCTACGCTTGAACGAAACGTATACCTACTTGATTATCGATACAACTTTTTTAATGAAAAAACTTACCGCTTAAATGTCAAGCTTTTTTCCCTCCTCTAACTGGAAATAAAACACACCTCATCTATATTTGTCCAAATATTTTCTTCCGTTCCATTTATTTAAATTATCAAGTGTGGAATAATTTGTTTGCACAATTTTCAATTAAATTTTCCAACAAAGTAGAAACATTTCAAGTGTTGTATTGTTTTCCTTGTATTTAAGAGACATTTTTTTTTTGTTTCACTATGGTTGACAATTTGTTAACACATAATTATAATCTGTTTAAACTTTTTCCAGTTGGTTCGATTTTTCTACTATTTCTTTTTTTTTAATTTAAATAAATGATTTAGACAAATCTTTACATTTTTTTCTGACTGCCCATTAAATGTATATATATATATATAGAATAATATATGTTAAGTTAAATGTGTGTTTAATATTTAAAAAAAAAAAAAAACTTTTTTCAAAGTTCATGCAATTTTGTGTGTATTTTTGTAACTTTTTGTCTCTCTACAATGAATAGATAAATTTGTTTTTAACAACAAAAAAATAAAACACAAAATTCTCCACAAAGAATTTAAAGCACTTTCTGTTTCGTGGTGAAAATTGTTGCTACACAATATTTGCATTTTTTAAAACTGCTCGAAAATAACGTTCATTTTTCAGTATTCATTTTTTGTTTTTATTATTTATTAATGTTGATTATTTTTGCATAAAAATGTGGATGTTAAAATTGAATATGTAAAATTTGAAAACAAAAAATAGTTACACGTGAAAAGGGTAAATTATTAGTACACGTTAATAATAGATACAATACATTTGCTTATGATTCTTTCTTTTTTTAAGATAAAATAAGGAAATTATTAAATAAAGTATAAGTACTTAATAAGTATAAGTATTGATTGTGTTGTTTTCTTTACTTTACTACAAACTGGGTAAAGGGGTTTCTCTATATTTTGTTTCGTGTTTTTTCTTCTGTTTAGGTTAATATGAATATACTTTTTAATTTAATGTACTATACGCATTGCAATTATCAAATAATAATAGTAGATTTTTTTTTTAAATTAGAAAGATTATAAATTGCATGCTTTTTGACATTTATATATTTAAAAAAAAAAAGAGAAGAACTCGTGACGTTTTCTATTCTTATGTCAATGGCTAAATATTTATTTCATTTATATTTAACGTTTGCGAAAATGTAAGCATAAATCGTGCTTGTTGTAAGCTGTTTTTAATATTTTTTTTTTTAAATTTGTTAATTTCACTTGTTTGCCCCTAAACAATTTTTCTATGATTTATGTATTTGTTTTTGTTTTTAAAAGCATAATCTTTCCTTGAACGGGCTAAATGTGTACGTAAGTTGTTTGTTTATATTCTATAAAACAAAAATTTGTTTTCCATTTAACAGCACACTATACGTTAAAATGTAAGCTTAAAAGTAGTAAATATATTGAAAATGTATTGCATATATGTATTAAATATAAAACAAGTTTAAATTTAAACGAAAAATAAAAATTAATAAATTTTAAATAAAATAAGAATACAATATTTAGATATATTATTCCTGTGTTCATACATAATCGCATCTCTTACCAGTAATATTAGTTTTTTATTTGATTTCTTTACATCTATGAAACAACTAAAAATGAGGGAATTTTTTTCTGAGTAGTTGCCTTTACAGTTTACATACTCTTGCGTGTTTGGTGAATGTGTAATTTATTTAGACTTTTCCTTGGGGTGTTCTTTTATAATTGAGTTATAGAATTACTGCTTATATACACATATTAATTTTTTTTTAAATATATTTTTACGAAATCCTGACATTCCTATTGACGTTTGCAATGTGTGTTGTGTTCTGCTTGCAACTCATTGGGTTTTTACGAATATTATACTTTGAATATTTTTATATGTGCTATATAATTTATGTAAGTATTTTAATTTTTTTTAATTTGCAAAAGAAAACTAATGCAGGCTGATTTGAGAATTGCGAACACATACACTGCAAGAACTTCATCTTCACTTCATAGTCCATCAACGAAAAGGACGCCTTAGCAACAAAATTCTTCCATTTAAGGCTTGTCTTCAAGTGTGTTTTTTAAGCAAATCAGAGCCTGGTTTGCAAACAAAAATGTTACGTTTCTTGTCTAGACACAGAGCTTTGACTTTGTTTCATTTTTAATAAAAAATCAGAACGATCTCTGGCAAATTGTCCACAGTAAGGTTATGCTTTGAATTGGCAAACCTAAAAGGATATTCGTATAAAAATACCTGTGAGGAAGTCATTGAATCGGGTTTAATAAAAGGTTTCCAGATAACATGCGACGTGTTAGCTGACAGTTTTAGAAAGCAATTCGACGGATGAGCACCTAGTCAATTCGGATGGAGTATATCTGTCGATCCGTTTATCTGTCGATAGCATTTTAGGCATGAACGCAACTGCAACCGATTAGCCAACTCAATCAAAAAATGCGGTTGTTGGGGAAGTGATCGTTGCCGTTTGAGAGTCGAATTTCACAAGCCCTTTGTGTTTGCATGCTTTTGAGGTTCTAGGTGAACAAATTTACCCCGATTGAATGAAGCACAGCATCATTTCAGCTCATTTTCACAGTTTTCTACAGCTAATCGCTCAACAAATCATCTTTTTTACCAGAAAGAACATACACATTACATATATCAAACCAAAAACATACTTATCGATTACACACTCACAGAAAAGTTGAGAGAAACATTTTGAAAATAATCTTTAAATGTATAATTTAATTGCATTTTTATGTAAGCACATTAAAGTATGCAAGTATTTTTTTTTTAAATGTTTAGTGCAAGCACTTATTGTGTTTGCCAAGTACACAAAGCTTTTGCTTATAAAGTAAATTTTCGTGTGCTGCGTTAAAAGTTTACTTTTTTTTAAATATTTAAACATTACAGACGCATGAAAGGAGGTTTCTTTCATTTAATCTTTAAAGAGAACACCTTATATTCATTTTTATACAATTCTTCTTCCAAGTGACAAAAATTGTTATACATATATGATATTTACTTCTTTTTCACTTAGATATATTAAAAATAATAAAAATGTACTCATATTTAAAGATTGTAAGTTATGTTGTTGCTTTTTTTTAACTCTTAAAATTGGGTGCAATCAGATAACGAAATTTAAACGGAAAGTACTAAATTTAAAATTCTTCAATGATTCTATATCAATGCTATTTTATTTACCAACTATAATGTATGAATATGTTTAATAAGTTTGCAAGTTAAAATTATATATATATATTTTTCATTTTTCTTGTGTAGTTACCCTCAAAATGCAATTTGAAATTTGTTTGCATGGGGTCGTTTTAAATACACAAATAGAATTCTTTATTGTGAATATTTAGTAAGGATGTGTGACATTGGATATTTTATTTAATAGATTTTTAAGTGATGGTGCTCCGACTTGACTCAGTTTTCAGATAAAGATTTCAAAGAAAAGAGAGAACAAATACAGAAATTGATCATAGTTCCTTTTCATAAAAGCAGTTGCATTCCAGGTCCTGTCTACTCTTTTCAAAAATGTTTGAGCTTATTTATATTGCATTTCTACAGTCATTAAATGTCAGGACCAAAGGGAGAAAATGTCATTCTGTGAAACAAATTGCTGGCAAAATCTATTCATCCTTCTTTATACAAAAAATGTACAATTTTAATGCCTAAGCGACGAGAAATCAGAAAAACAGATTTTAAATGTACATTTATGGCTGATGACAATGAAAAGCAACTAAACTCCAATGAAGAGCAATAATGGTTTCGATGACTACAAGAGACTTGGTGCGAATAAAACTGCAATGCATCTTCAGGTTGCTTTTCCAAACTTTGTAAGCAATTTAATTAGCAATGCTTCTGTAGTTGCAAAAAGACTGAGACAGTACGTTGTACTTCAGAACCGTTTTGGTTTTTCACCATGATTTTTTTTTTTTTATTTTGTATAGGGTAGACAAAATATTAAGAATTCTGAATTCCTAAACGCATCACTGCTTCAATAACACGAGTACAATTACTACGATTATGTTTTTGGAAACCAGCGATACTAGTATACGTTGCATAACTTTCTAAAATGCACTGTAACCTCTTGATAAAATAACAAGCGTTCACCAGTCAATAGCGAATTCTAAACATTTAATTTACGAATATCTATACTGATTTTTATGTTACAACTTGGGAAAATCTACAGACGTCTGTCTTCGGGTCGAGACAGGTGACCCTTCCACCGCGATATTTGAACAAGTCCAACACACATTGGAGCACCATCATCTTGATACTCACACGACAAACACTATTCAATACGATAAGAGTTTTGTTTGATTCATTCGTTTTTGTTTTTTTTTTTTCGTTTTGGGATTAAAAATTAAAACATTTACATGGGTACATTACTTATTTTAATTTAACTTCTAGTGAATTCTATTTAATATCTGGATTTGTTTCGTTTTTTTTTACCATTAAAACCTACTTTAATAAAGATAAAAACAAAAATAATAAAATAATGAAAATTCCCTCATTCGTAAATTTGTAACTTTATCATCGAAAGAAAAAGAACAGTTTGTTTTTTTTCCGTTTTGTTTATTACGAGCACTTTCGAAAACAAAAACGAATAGAAGCCGCCCGGGCGTTTAAACATTTATTTACAAATCTTTTTTTCAACATCTTATAGTTTTACTTTTCTTTTTCAAGTTTTATTGTAAAAATGTTACATAGTGACTGACGCGAGAACAAGTGGGAGAAGGTTGGTTATTTTAATTTTTTTTAATAGCAAGAGCATCTACACAACATTTAAACAGATGTCGGACTGCTGTTGCGTTACTAATTTAGTGACGTTCAGTTCGATTGGGATCTGGGATGACGTATTTTAAAGAAAACAGTGAGAATGTGACTTTTATAGTTGCAAGTCTCTCATTTATCGTCCTAACACTCGTTCAAAAATGCAGCAGAAATTAATTGAAAGTGCTATCAGGTGAGCAAAAAACTGACTTATTTTAAATGCGCACTTGAACAAAACTTGATCTTACCCCCTACATTGCGAAGAACTTAACGCTCTCATATAAGGTCGAATGTTGCAAAAAGCGTTGTTTGCAATGTGATCGCACGTTTTTCACTGAGAATTTTACACTGGAAATGTTCGACTGCATTGCACACGATGGTTTTTGACACATTCGACCACGGAATCACATTTTGGTTATCTCTGAACTTGAACGCCTCAATTCGAACTCCACTGAAGATATCTCCACGTCAGTAGCAACCACCTTCGCATATACGCAGTAAGAAAAGTGCGCAAACGTTCCACAAAAATTAAGGGTGCGCGAACGAGCATTTATAGAGGTATAACTTGATTTGCGAGCGAACTGATGCTTGTGCGCAAAATGTTCGGTTATTATCATACCAAACAACAGGCAAATACATGATTAATTTTTGGAGCAATTTCGACGAATTTGACAACAACGAAAATACTTTTCAAAAACTGTACCATAATCGGTTGACTATTGTCGCTTTTGAGAAAACTGCTGTTCACTTTACCATATCATTAATTCTTCGTAAGACGATCATAAAATATATAACGAGGCATATAGGAACAATCGCAACAAAACAATGATCAGTTTTATACCCCCTTACAAGGACGTTTCAAGACGATGTTCAACTACTACCTATCATAAAAAAGACTTCATTGTCAGGGAAACAATTTTAGATTTGTAATTTTATTTCAATTAATTGATTTTTATTTGAATAATAAACTTTAAGTATGGTCCAGTAAAGAGCTAAAATTAGAAACACACACCTTATGTGAGCTCTTTACTGAACCATCGGATGATGACGTTTCTGGTTTCGTTTTCTCATCTCAAAAGAGCTCATATAAGCTCACATAAGGTGTGTTTTTCGAATGTGCGCTCTTTACTTGATCATCGGATGATGACGTTTTTGGTTTCGTTTTCTCATCCCAAGATATATTAAAAGTGCAAGATAAATGATAACCTTGTTGTTAAAAAAGTTGTCAACTAGAAACGATTTTTAAAACAGACTTCAAGTCGCTGTCAGCTATAGGGGGCAAATTAAAATTATGTTGATTTTGCCGCATTTCATAACATTGACACTCGTGGCACAATTTACTACCGAAGTTTGTCGTTTGTGAGTAAAAAATGTTTAGCGGATAATAAGCAAGTTGACATCTCCCACTTTTCACAGTTCACTATATAAATATAATTTTTGTTTAACATTAATACGTTTAAAATACAAGTGGATTTTACCTTTGTTTTTGGGTGAAATTTCCAACTTTCAGAGGCGATTTGTTCTCTTAAATTTCGGTGCTGCATTGTTAAAATTAAGGAAATTTAAAACAAGAGTTTATTCTTAGATTTTACTTTAAAATTCTTAAAAATGTGTTTCCTATTTGTTTCTGTTAATAGATAAGTGTTTCAATAGTCACGTTAAACTTTCTTAATATTTGGGTTTTTTTTTTTTTTCTCTTAATATTCTGCTGGATAGAGGTGTCTTAAAAATTTCAAACAAAAAAATCAAGAAAAAATCGTTTACACATTTTATCCTTTAAATACAATTCAATATATATTTTATATAAGTAAGTTTTACTTTTTTGTCTGCTGTTATACTTAATCAGCTGTTGCTATGAACTTAGCGCTGCTAGATTTATTTTGTTTTTGTTTTTTGTGTGAAATATGTGGCCTGTACTTTAGATTGATTTACTGATTCTTTGACATCATTTATTTTATTTTTCTAGAAATTCTTTCTTTCTTTTCTTTTCTCTTCGTTTCATAAACTAATATACCATACGTTTTGTTTTATTTATTTTTGGGCAGATGCAGTCATACATGTTAAGATTCGATCTTGTTGTTGTCCTAACAAACTTTTCTCTTTTGATTCCATATTGGTTTTGAATTTGTTTTTCTTTTTATTTGCTAATACGCTTAAACATAAGATATTCTCAGAATCATCTTCTTTCTCTTCAGCTCTGTTTCGATATTCTGTTCTATTTTTTATTTTTATTTTTATTTGTTTCTTCTATATAAAGAATATAATAAATATTAATATATTTGTTTGTTTATTTAAATATAAATATATTATTTTGTTTTCTTTCAGATCTTAATTCTCTTATTACAATTTTATATAATAATAAAATAGTTTAATAACATTTACTTTTATATAAACATAAATCTCAATCACATTTGATGCAATTGTTTTATTTTTATTTTTATTGTTGTGTTGTTGTTTAACATTATACTGTAGTTTGTATTTGTTTTCTTTGGAAAAATACTTAGTTGTTGTTTGTTGTTGTTGTTGTGTTATTTTTCCTATTTAATATTATTTCCTTTTTGTCATTTCAATAATTATATATATATGATTCTTTTTTGTTTAACAATATAATTAACAAATATATATAAAAATACATTTATAACATCACAGATCATAAAAAAGATTTTATTTTATTTTATTTTTTTATTTTTGCACATTTTAAATAACAAAAAATGTTTATCATAGTACACACCGTGTTGCGTATTTTTATTTGTAATTTTATCACCACATGGTTATAAGCGTGGGACACTAGCCATTCGTGTTGATTTTTTGTTTGTAGTTGTTGAGTAGGGCACATTATAGGCACACTTTGATAGTTATGGAATTTTATTTCATCAGTTGATGAGCCTATATGGATAGGGAGTATTTAGATTTTACGATTAAATCTCAGTAAGGCATGCGAAAATGTTGGAAATTAAAATTTATCAGGAGCGTGACGACTTACTAACACTACGGACCTACGGTTTAGTATCAATGGTTACCTTAGATATTTACCCCCGTATTATTAAACAAATTTGCACCAGTAATTTAGCTAGGAGACGTCAGTAAACATACAAAAATTGTACGTACCTGCTGAGTAACCAGTTAATAACTTTTGCGCAGCGTTTATTATAAAATAAATAAATAGTTGGCGCAACAGGTCCGGAGAGACCCTAGGCCTAGCTTCTCACAACCATTCGTTTTGTGTGAGTTTCTCATTTTTGGAACGAATGGAAGGGATCTACAATTTTATGCCGACTCCAAACAGCTAATTGAGAAGCTCTTTCAAGACAGCCATACTCTCGGATGTTTGTCAGACGTTCGCGAGAGGTGGCGCAGTGAAAAAACCCAAAGTTGGAATTTTGGGTTTTTGCGGAATTCGAACCTCGAACCCTCGCTTAGTAGTCCAACACACTAACCACTAAGCCACTGCGCCTGCGTTTATTAACAAGGGTGGTTAAAACCCCTTTATTTTTGAAAAAATGGAAAGTTGGACGAGAAGCGAAACTTGAAAGGGTATTTTAATTGAATCTATCTTCATTCTTCTCCCATTTTTATGTTTGTCCGATAAAAAAAGTAAGCAAGGTAAAGTTTGAAGAGAAGAAGAGCACCGCAAATAAATAAGGTTAAGTTGAAGTAGCCGACACACTTAGCTTTTATAAGGTCTAGAAGAAAATTCTGTCTTTAAGAAAATTATATCCTCCTAGCCTTTCTTTGAATCAGACATCAAATGCCAGTATTTGTTGAATCATTAAGTTCAGTACATCAGCCTTAAGATTCCCTGGGATTCCTAATCCCCTTCTATCATGCTTCATGCTAAACTAAATATTCTTGGCTTTGGATAAATTCAAGGCCATCCACGGGCAACGAGAACAAAAACGTGCGTAATACAGATTTAGGCCTCATTTACTGCCAATCGCTTCTTCAAAATAAGGAGTGCAACAAGAACCTTGTTTACACCTTTCAAAAAAGAGCCAAATATTTTGCTTCACTAGAAAAATGTATGTATGTGTGTATTGCCTGGAGAAGTCGACAATTTTAAGTTGTAAGGCTGAACAGCAAATTAATCAAGTCACCAATAACTGAGCTTCCTAGATTCAGAGCTGACAGTGAATAAGCTATATTGTCTGAGTTCTGAGACGCATTTAAGCGACCAAATATTTATAAACTTTCGTGCGAAAACGTTTGAGCGTTTCGCCTTACAGAATGCCGATCCAGGATTATGAAAAATGAAGCGCTACGCAGTTGAACTTCATTTTGTTGTTGAGAAATGTTTTAAAAATAATAATGACGGTTTCGCAGCTACACTTAGCAATATTCGTACTTCAACTTGGATCATCTTGATCAGCTTTGTTAGTCATCAAAGCCGTCGAAATTGGGTTGTAAAAAAATCCACAGTTGTTTGTTGAGAACAAATGCATCATCGGACCGTTCTTCTTCAAAAATGCTACTGGTCTGCCAATAACAGAGAATATTAAGTAAAGTGTCTTTCATTAGCGACTTGACAACTTCAAACTTTGAGTTTGAACGCACCCTTAAATCGATTACCGAACTGTCAATGTCAAAATATTCAGTAAGTCAACATTTCCATCATGGTGATCTCATCATGAATCTTCAGCGATGAAGCGCATTTTTGGTTAAACGGCTTCGGAAATAAGCAAAATATGCGTTACTGGTTACTGGACAGATGAGAACCCTCATGTGCTTCATGAAACAGCAATTCATGCGCAAAAAGTCACGGTTTGGTGCAGTTTCCATGACGGTGGAGTCATTTTTTTTTTTTTTTTTTTTTTGGCAACTGGTATTCGCTACAGAGAAATGTTGGAATGTTATTTCTTTGAGCAATTGCATGAATTGGTCCTCAGTGCTATGTGGTTCCACCAAGCCGGTGCCACAAGCAACACAGCTGGTGCAACAAGCGAGCTATTGAAGTCTCAGTTCGGTGAACGTGTTATCTTGAGGAACAGATTCGTCGATTGGCCGCCGTAATGTGATTTAAGGCATCTAAGTGGCCATAAAAGCCATAGAGTCAGTCGTGGTGAGGTCAAGAGCAGTAAGTCACTGCAAGATTTATCTGGACGAAATATCACAAGCCAACGCGGTGACCCTATGCTGGGTACCAGGGCATATGGATATTCCGGGTAATGAACAGGCGAATAAGCTTGCAAGTAACGGGTCGAAAGTACATGCATCTATGGCCCTTAAATCAGTAAGAACTCCGCTAAGCACGCTTGCAAGGAAGATTGACATTGAATCCTGGAGTAGAACTAACCTACGATGGACCAATCTCATTACCTGCAGGCACACTAAAGAACTATGGCCAGAGGTGAGCAAAAAGAGATCTAAACATACAATCGGACTAAGCCGCAGAGATATTCGCATATAAACGGGGGTCATTACTGGACACTCTGCGATAGGCGTACATGCGGAACGGCCAGGGATACTGTATAATGAATTTTTGTAGAAGCTGTAGGGACGTAGAAGAAATAGAATCTGTTCGCCACATACTTTGCTAATGCGCAGTCCTTAAAAACAGCAGACAGAGAATTCTCAATAGTTACTTCTTCGATGACCTAGACCTAGAGGATCTGAAGAATGTTGATCTCAAAGTACTCCTGAGATTCATACTTAAATCTGGGTGGTTCTAGTAGATAAACAGACTTCTTATCAGTAACCACTAACTCGTAGGAAGAACTAGAGGATCAGGTTACAACGGAGCTTTAAGAACCCATGAGATTCATACTAAATCTATGTGGCTCCAATATAAAAAGCGGTATATTTCTTGTTTCTAAAAAGGCTGCACTGGATGGTTCCCGTAACTGGACACAATGGATTAAACTGATGGTCTAAGTGAAGCTGTGCCAACCGCCACAAGGACACCCATTTACCTACCTACCTACCTACCTAAGGCCTCTAGACTTTTTCTAGACTTCGATTTAACGCCATTGGCCTTTTTTCTAAGGGATTTTTTCAACTATGCCAACAAGCGCACGTCATAAAGCACCAAATTGAGGGCTGTATCAAAAAAAAGTCTGTCACATTTATGCAAAAGAGTAATGAAAATGTGAAAAGAGTGCGTATGGGTGTTTTCATAAATGTCTGCCTAACTAAGATCTGCGTAAGACGTGTTTATAAAGTCAGATTTTTGATCGAACAAACGCAGATGAATTGCTGAAGATATGTTCGTAAACGTCATAAATGTCATCAGAGTCTGGCAGATTGTGCATCCATATTTTTTTGACTGCAGAAAGCGCGGGAGGTAAACAATTTAATGTCGTTCTCCATTGGGATTTTCAGATTTTGCTCTCAGATTTCAGATTTTTCGTGCCCCATGGAACAAAACGACGCCTAGTCCCCGGGGCGGGGGAGAATGTTGGAGACTACGACGTCTCCAAAGTGAAGGACTGGAGGCAGCCGACCAAGCACATAGTTCAAAGAGTGTTGAACACAGCCTTCAATAACAAATGTCAAATGTAAAATGTCAAAATGTCTAAAATGAAGTAAAAATTGTTAAGTGTCAAATAAAGAATTGAATTCAATTTATACGGTGATCCAGAACAGTTGAGTTTTTATTCCGTTCTCATAACGTAACTTTTAAGAGTCGTAAATTTTGTACAGCTTGACCTTTTGTCTTTGCCTTTTTCCTTTGTTCGCGGTTCTAATTCCCATTGCCAGCGATTGATGCAATTGCGTGTTACTAGCATTTTCTTCGTTCAATTCATCATCGAACTGATCTCTTCTGTTCCAACAACGAACATTTTGGTTCAACATTGCAAGGCCAAATGTAATTTTTTCTCTAATTTTCACAGACTTCTCGTCTAAAAACGTAAGTAAACACACTTTAAAGTTTGACAAATCACAAATGTTTGGGTGTTAGTGCAAATAGGTGTAAATCTCGCTCAGATATTGGGGACGTTCGGATTCATAGTTTAGTAAGTTGACAAGCTGTCTGACTAGATGTCATTCAGTTTTGATTGGCCCAGAGTGGTCACGTGATTAGTTTTTGCAGTTGACGTTTATGGAGGGGAAGCCGACAAATCTAGTCAGGAAAATCCTGCCTGCATACTCAGTTGACATTTCGAAGAGTCAGATTTAAAATAAACAGAGTGGCCGTGGCAGAATTCTGAGGTGTCGAGAAAAGGGCCAGTGAGAGAAAAGGGTGCCATTTCTAAACGTACTCTGCAAATTTCGAATTTTCGCACGATATTTAACAACCATTAGTTCGCATAACAGTGTAATATAGTTGTGATAGGCAACCGTGTTACATTTTAAATGTACTTATTTGAAAATATCAATTTTTGAAAAAATTATGAGGGGTCTTTTCCGAATAAAAAAGGGCAAATCAAACAAAGGCAACGCTGACCGCGAGAATACAAAAACAATTCAACTTGCTCAGTCAACGCGTTCGGATTCCTAGTCACGACCAATCTAGTTGACGTTTTACATAAACTATGAATCCGAACGTCCCCATTGAGATTCGCAAAATTGCTCTGACGCTTAAAAAAAAGTGTTTTTTTTTTTTTTTGCAGCCAGTGGAATGAGAAATCTGACAGTCAGCTGATTTCGAGAGCAGAAAAACTGCTCTGAATCCGAAAAAAAAAAGATTTTTCTGTCCCAATAGAAAACGACATTAAAGTGCGAAAATGTAAGTTTTATTGGCAATTTTTCACAATTAAATTTAACTTTTTTTAAGGGAAAAGAAGGTGCGGCGGGGAATGTGGCGAAAAACAAACCTGAAACAAACTATTGTGATCATTTTTTTGATTTTTGTCTGACGTTTATGATCATTTAGTGACTACTTCAAATTGTACTAAAGCAGGCCTGCACACGTGCTGCAGAATAAGTGTATTCATTAAAACCGCATTTACACTATCACGCACGCGCATTTTTGCACGAGACGGGACAGAGAGATCCGTTTGTCCGCAGTCAATGCTAATAAAGGCGAAGGAATGAGATCACAAATCAGACGCCTAAGGTGTCATGGATATTCTACCCATAATTATAGATACGTAAAGCGGAAGTTCCGGCGACCAACATTTCTGCAATCACATGAAAACATTTCTATTTCCAATTTAAAATATGTGAAATTCAATCATTAATACGAAATTAATAAATAAATGTACCTTCATCCCTTCCGGAAGCCATTTTGTTTTATAGGAAAACGAAATTTCGTAAGCCATCGCTATAAAAATATCAACATGCATAGCTTTCCCATAATTCCTACCACGCAAACAAGATGGCCGACCAAAAAACGTATCACGTTTTTTTGCATGTTAGGTAATGCTGTCCCTTTCAGTCAGACGGCTGTTTAGTATTGGGCATCCCTTTAATTTTCCGTGATAGGAATGTGTGACCGTGTAAATGCCCCATAATGCAACAAAAAAGAAAGACGATTGTACTAGCGCAGACTTTCGACGTTTATGAAACACCCCATGTGTCGGAAAAGCCGTTCAGGAGATTAATGTTATTTCATACACAACTCCAAACTCCATACGTCATTCTTACATTCTTAAAATATTTACAAAAAAAAATCAGTATTTTATTATTTTTGCTAATTTATTAAGTATGAATAAGTGATATTTACCATGTTGTATGAGGCGTCAAATCTGCATCAATCAGTCGATTGCGTTTGTTTGCACTGAAGTGGTAATGTTCTGTTTCATTTTTTTGTTAAGTAAGTCCGGTTTTAGAATCAAAAATTCGAAACGATCGAAATGTAATTACTGAATTTGTTTCTGCTTATTAATGCCACACATTTGTTTTTTGTTTTTCTTTTTTAATTATTTACTTTCACTTAATTTACCACTGTTCATTCACTTTTTTATAATTTTAAATAGTTTTATTTGTTTTTTATCACAAAATAAGGCGAAATACTAAAATATAAATTGTTATCCTTTTTATTTACTTTTAATTTATCTAAATTCGTATCCCACGACAGATTGTTCGTGCCTGTCAGGAAAATAAGCGCTGCTTTTCCTGATTTAACTTGGGTTTTTTTTATATTTTTGAGATTACTTTTGAAACATGCCTTTCTTTTAAAATGTATTAATAAGGAAACGAACAAAAAACGAACAAGTTCTTATTTTTAACTCACATTTTAGCAGTTTTTCTTTAAAGATATATCAACTTTTTTGATTTTTTCATTGATCTTAATAATAATACTTGATTTTTTCACTACGTGCTACGATTTTTTGTTTGTTTTAAATTTAGACTTATAGTCTAAGGGAAACAAAACTTATTTTTAAATTATTCACGATTTTCATTAGCGATAGCAAATTAATTATAATAAAATGAGGGCGCGAAAGGTCTGTTTGTTTTGACGTTTAGTTTGCCTTCATGTTTGCATGGAGAAGTTTAACTTTACAAAAAGTTTGCTGTTTGCAGTTAGTTTAGTGCACTCACTTGGGTTTATATTTTTCATTTCTGACTTGCAATAGTTAGTTAGTTATATTAAGAGCGTTTAGAAGAAGCAAACAAAGCTGATCGCGATCACTTTAGTAACTCCTCTTCCACCACCATCTCCATCCTCCTCCTCCTCCTCCTCCTCCTCCTCCTTTCCTTTGTCACCCCAGTGATGATGGGCAAAATGTCCTTTGCAAGCATTGGTAATGTTGATTTAGATGCGATTTATTATTTTGTTTATAGATGCTGTTAGGATTTAGTTGGACATTTTTGATCTCGCATTGAGTAACTATATGCGATTGGAGCAGGGCCGAACTTTTGTGGGTGACAGCAGAACACGCGCGCATTAAATTGAAAAAGTTTTAAAAAGATTTGTTGATTAAGTTCTACATTCTGAGTGGGGGAGTGTGTACGATTGTGTGGATTATAAATTACTGTTTGTGCTAACAACGAAAAAAAAATGGGCAGGGTTTCTATATTCTTTTTAAAAAATATTGCCATCGCAAAGGGAAGAACAGAAAAAACTACTAATCTCAATTATGTGCAGCATAGCAACGAATTCAAATCAAAACTAAAGGTGTTTGGATGTGTGTGAGTGTTTAAGAAAAGCTTTTAAGGGGATAATCTATCGAATGAAACATGTTTACGTTGGTTTTGGTTTTGTTTTTTTTTTTCGTTTACAAAAGCACTTGTAACTTTAGAAGACAAATCATGGTCGGCAAACAAACGTACATTTTTCGTTATTTCAGTTGTGTGGATCCTGAGTGGATCGTAATTGGTTTTGTTGGTTCACTTTCAGTTTGTTTAGGCGACTAACTCGTTCTTGAGTTCAGCCTCAGTCATTGTAAGGGCGCCGATCTGATCCAGCACAGCTTCGATGATGGTCTCCTCTTGGGCCGATGATTTGAGTTTGGCGGCGGTGGTGGTTTTGGTAGCCTTGGCCGTAGTTGATGGAGAGGTCGACGACGAAGACGACGACGATGATGATGATGATGAGGATGTAGTTGAAGGTTCTACCTTGGTTACAACAACTTTTTCTTTTGTTTTATCTACTTTCGCAGCTGTGGTCTCTGCAGGCTTTAATGGCAATGAAGATGAAGATGGTGAGGTTTTGGTGGTGGTGGTGGTTGTGGTTGTTGTTGTGTTGGTGGTACTAGTGGTGGATTTGGTAGAGGTTTTGATAGCGACTGGGGAGGAGGATGATGTGATTTTCGTTGCCACTGCTACTACAACAGGCGGCGTCTCAACTTTTGCAGCTTTTTCGTCGGTAGCGGCTTCTTCTGTCACCCCATCTTCCTTAGAGTCTGACGACTTTTGTTCTTCACCCTCAGCATTCTTGTTCTTGGCCTGATTCTTATTGCGATTATCCTTGCGTTTGTTGCGATTGCGATTACGCGAATTAACTTTATTACCGAACGCACGCGAAAGACCGCGATTGGCTAAATTGGCAGCGCTCAACGAACCCGAACCACCATTTGCGTTGCGGTTTAAACGCGCGTTTACACTTGTTTTATTGGCCCGATTACCACCCAAACCGATGCGTGCTGCAAAGTTGTTATTCAAACGATGACCACCGGCCACCATACGGTTGCCGCCACCGAGTGGTCCAAACAGCGATCGGGAAGCAGCTGCTGCTGCGGCGGCCGCTGCATTTCCACCGGCCCATGAACCTGTAACTATTCCTACAATTCGCAAAATTAATCAAACAAACAGTTTCGAGGTTTTTTGTTTTGTATTCAAGTGATAATTCAGGGAGATTATGGGACAATGATGCGGGATATTTACGGTGAATGTGTGAGTGGCGGGAGGTGCAACAAAACAAAAAGTCTCTGGAGGTTGAAAGAGGGAGTTTTGTTTTCATTTTCATTTAGCGAAAACTAAAATGAACTACGCGCATCGATGCAAACAAAATTAAGGAGACGAAAACTATTTTCGACTGAAATTCTGATCCTCTAAGTTTGTCTACTTTATACTAACCTCCGACTTTGAGCTGATATCCTTTGCGGTTTTGGCCGTTACGGTTGCCCATTTGATTGCGGTTGCGGCCGCCATTTGGCGGCGGATTGACGCCGGTTACGGCTTCTCGGCCGAGCAGAGCTGACGAGAGAGCAAAGTATTGCGATTGTGGATTGTAGAAGATTGCATTGTTGGCATTGGCAGCGGCAGCCAGAGGGTGAATGGATGAAGCCGCTGCGGCGACCGCGTTCTTGTTGAATGCTTGCAGTGGTAGAGAGGGTTGTGGCAGAAAGCCTGGCCTGTACATTGGATCTGCAACAGAGAGAGTGAGAGAAGGAGAGATTAGTCAAAGATATCTGAGAAGAGCCAGAGATAATCGAACTTACCCATATGAGCAGCTGGCAGTAAGAAGTGTTCTACGTCCTCCAAAATGGCCTTGCGGAATCGCTCAATCTTCAATACAATTTCAATATGATCATCACAGAGTTCACGTATCGTCGACACGTATGTGGACATCTTCAGCTTGAGATGGAACAGTTTGCCATCGAAGAACAGCCACGGATTGATCATGGTCCATGGCAAAGGCACGCCACATGCATCGTTTGCCAACGACGCAGTCTCAACGCCTTGCATAAATAGCGTAGCAAGATAGACACCACGCAAGTGCACACCTGGTAACTGCAATGCAAGACCACAATCACATTTTATTTCACTTGTAAGGCGGTCTAAATACTCACCACCAATTCTTGTGTGTTCTCAACCATTGGAAGTTGTTGAGAAAATGCCGTTGCAAGGAATGCATCCAGTTCTTGTCGAGTAAGTATGTTCCGATCGGGGCTGGTCACAATATACCTCAGGACACAGGCCATCACTAGCATGTGCTGTGGCACGTAGCCACGATTCAACATCAGCGGCGAGTCGGATCGCATAATCGTTAAAAACGCCCGCATACGACGTTGCTTATCATCGAATGCCATTCCGAACCACAGCCGCTGAATTGTTGGTACAGCCCATGGCAGAGGTGTTGCACTTACCAACACCGGCTTCTTGTACTCATTTTGCGGAGACCAAACCCATTCGGCGACTTGGATCTCGGGTGGTTTTTGGCCAGCAGCCGCAGCTGCGGCGGCCTCCTTTTTCTCCTTTTTATTTTCCTTCTTGTTGGGCTTCTCGGAGGAATCGTTTCCGCCGTTGCCATTCCTCTTTGAACACAAATACTTTTGGTGGTACAAATTGAACAATATGGCATAGATCATCTGGCGCGCTGGCCGATAAAACAAATGAACAGATGGAATCTCGCGGTACTGTTCGTCCTCGAGTACTTGGGGGAGGATGATCTCCTTCTTGATGAGAAGCTGATAGATTTTGGGATCCATGATGCCACGTTGATGCCGATTTAGCGAGGTTTTCAGTACTTCGGCCGGCAGCGTGTACACAAAAGGCTGTACAGACTTGGCACCGTTTGCTGCGGGTGCTGATACCGCTGCCACCGCTGGAGATTTTTCCTTTTCTTCGGTTTTTGGCTTGTCGCCACTAGTTGCCTTGGCAGCGCCGTCTTCAACCTCAACATCCTCCTCTTTAGCAACAACATCGCTTAGAATTTTCTTGGCAGCTTCATCGTTCTCCGCTGTCTCCGAAGCAAATGGCATCGGAGGATCGGTCACAGCAACGGGTTTAATCAGCTCGTTGCGCTTCTTAGAACCCTGATATTTCTTGGCTGAGAATTTACCCTTTCTCTGGTAGTACTCGAGCGATTCCTTGATCTCCTTCTCGCAGTCAGCAAGGCTCAGATGCTTGATGAACTCATCAATATCAGTTGTTGGTGAGTTTCTTACGATTTCGGCAATCTTTCGAATTCGCCCCTCAAAGTCGAGACTGGAATCGATCTTCAGTCGTTCGTAGATCACTTTCCATTTAGCATCATCGATTAGGATGTAACCGCCCAAGAAGACCGCAACAAAGGGCAAATGGTCAGCGGTCAGGCTCAATGAGGCTAACAGCTTTGAGTTCATAAACTCTTTGGTCTCGAGGGCTCCCTTGTAGGATAATCGCAGGTCATGGGAGCTGAAGTAGCGCGTCGTATTCGCTATTATATAATCGGGATGAAGGCCCAAAATGGCGTCAAGTTTTTGCTCGTGAAAGTACTCGATAATTTCCATGGTGTGGTCGTTCACCGTTTGAATCTAAACAAAAAAGTAGAAGACCTCTAAAGTTTCTCGTCAATATGCGCAGTTTTCTTGCTTACGATTTGAATGTGTACACTCCTGAGAGCGTTTCTGAGGACTGTCTTTATGCCGGAAGGTGGTAACCACCAAATTTTCGGTGGTGGTGTTCCAATCATACGAATATGCTTTAAAACCTGTTAATAGAAAGTTTGATTACATTTTCACAGTTTTGAATTTAATATTCATTTTTACTGAGATCGTCTTCTGGCGAAAATCATTGCATTCTGAGGTGCTTTTCTTGTTTTTCTTTAGGGTTCCATCAAAGAATGCAATTACTTCTACATGCGCATGCTTAAAGGCACTGGCCAACAACTGGACGAATTGATAAGCCCGGTTCCACTGTCCTCCACATGCCCAGTCTGTAAGTAGTCAACATGAATTTAGACAAAGAATATGCTTTACATTGAAAATCTATTTTTACCGGAGTAGTACCCCCCGTAGAATCGGTCCAAGCAGTCTTCAATGTCCAAGGCCACCCGGAAGTTTCCATTGTGCTTATTGTTTTTTCCAGTCGCTATAGGGGGAAGAATTCAAAAGATGATCAAAAGTGGGTTGGTATGCAGACAGACTGCACAAATTATTTTTATACAATTAAAATCGAGACAGATAACAAGCAGAGACCATAGGTACTTGTCTCTGATAATAAGCTAGCATCCTAAAAAGTGCGTCACTTGCGTCGGTTTCTTTTTAGAACAAACAGTGGGTATCTTCTGGGTTGCACACTAATGTCCAGTAGTGTTAATCTACTGCACCGCTCTTATTGTTTTCTAAATGACCTAAAACCTGATGGATAAAACCACAAAGTAAACTTTCAGTAGGTATACCTTTTCGAAAAAGTCAACCAATTTACCTCATATACGTAATTTAGGTAGTTGCATGTTTCTGAACTTCTATTCAAATAAGCATATGGAATACACATACATTCGTAGGTACGCGTGCATTAGTTCTGTTAAACGCTGTAATTTACTAAGTTTACTCAAGCTCTACCTACTTTTCATGTGTGGGTTAGGAACATACACCGTTGCACTCTGTAATATGCATCACTATATCGATTTTTCAATTTTAAAACTTTTTCCATGGAAAAAAGGGGTTTTTAAAGCGAAAACATTTCGTGGCCATCATCATGTAGGTATGAACTTTGGATGACATACTTTCAGTTTTCCTTTTCAGTTTAAAATGAAAAGAATCCAAATTCCAGTGCAGGCGTTGACAAACATGCAAAGTTATCCATATTTTATTTGAGCAATTGATGTTGGTGCACTTATTTACGGAATTTCACATGAATGCATTTTTCTTAGATTAAAAATAAGCTTTCTACATTTTCCAGGGGGTTGTTAAAACAAGATTTAATGTAAACAGGTTTTTTTTTTTTTTTTGGAAACGATGAAGGTCAAACAAATTGTTTTCTTCTAACCTACCCAAACTATCAAATGTTTCATGTGTTAAGTAACACAATATCTGTTTCAATCATCCAATCAAACTTACGTGCATGATCATCATGATGTTTCTGACCAATTTTAAAGAGATCAACACCAACCGCACCCCCTTCGACTTTCGATAGAAACGACTGCAAATCTGCTGGATCAATCATTTCGCTTTTAGCGTAGGGATACTCAAAAACAATTAATTCAATTAACTAGCACAAGTGAACAGCAATTTGTTGCAATCAAAAATCACAAAAATTATACAATAATGCACTCCCGTCAAATTTTCTTCGCAACTGCAGCGAATCCTTTTTCAGTTCCACAAAAATTCAACAATCTAGTACGATTTTCCTCGTACAAGTGCACACCGGTGGAAGTGATGTGAAAAATTAGCAAACCGCACCACAATACTATAGCCGTCTTTTTTCACTTCACACTCGTCGTCACATTGAATATATTCGGCCTAGTCGCACTGCATGACACCACCACCCATTTGCCGGCTCGTGGCCGCCGATTGAGTACTAACTGGAACAATTATCGCTACTGCTGTCTCTATTCAACTCATAACACTTCACGTCCAGTAATTCTTTCTTACTTATATTCGTCTCACTTGCATCCACATGCGACGGCAAATTTTTTTATTTATTCTCTTTTTACTTTGGAGAAGAGAAAAAACGAAAAAAATTTTATATTAATCAATTTTTCCACCTCTGGTTTTCGGCAAAACGAATGAAAAAATTATCCAACCACTTACGGAAATGAGGTAAAATGACAAAATTATGTATAAAAACAAGGGGAAGAGGATACAAAAAAACGATGTGAAATCGTATTTGCTGGTATCGAGTACTTTTAAAGGATGGTTTTCTTGGTTTTTACTAGTTTCTTGAATAACACTTGACACCTTCAAAACGAGATCTTAACAATTGAAATCTGACAAACTAGCAAGCACTGTTAATTTTTAACTTTTTTTCTGTATTTTGTGAGTTTTACTTTGCTCATGAAAACCGATAAAATAGTTGATTTGCAAAACCGAAAATTGTATGCAGGCGACAGCGAAAATGTTTCGGGGTGTACTAAAAAAATGATTTTTCAGTAGGTCGGTTCGGGTTAGTAAATTGTACCAGAACGCAGAAAGAACTGACAGAGTTACTTGGTGTGGTGGTTATAAGAGGGCGCTGCAAGTTGTATAAAGAATAGACTAAACACTTTTTGGAAATAAAAGTCGTTGGATAGGTGAATGTTTTAAATTCGTCGGTTATTCATATTAGAGTAGCTCAAAATTTGGATTGCATTAGGCTTACATAAAATACGGCATTCTCCTTTATCCTTTATCGGGTGAATCTATTTTTGTAAATTATCTATATATATAAAAATGAACTCCTATTTCCCTTGGTCCCAGCATCACGCACAAACGACTGGACCGATTTCGTTAATTCTTTTTTTGTTGTGTTTGTTATTGTCAGGAGAACAATGTTATGAAAGAAAAAATTAAGAAAATTGCGCGGAAGATTAGAAAATTAAAGTTTGAATGGGGAAATACACTTAAAAAAAAAAATTAACTGCATAGAAATCAAGTAGTGACACTTCAAATAAAAAAAAAAAAATATTTTGAATTTTAAAAGCAATTGTTGTTGTCAATTATTTTAATTATTTTCCAAGCAAATTGTTGTTGTCAACAATTTTGAAGTTTTTTCTTTTTTTTTTAAAATATAGGTACCTAAAAACATTGTTCTAATAAATTATGTTTACTATGTTACATCAAGTAACTTTTTGAAATGAAGTAGATAGGTACTTTGATTATACTTACTTACTTAGGTGGCGCTACAGTCCGGGGTGGACCTGGGCCTCAACCAATACGCCTCTCCAGTTAGCGCGATCTTTGGCTAACTGCCTCCAGTTGCGCACTCCAAGTTGGTTGAGGTCCCCTTCCACTTGCGCGCGCCACCTAAGGCGAGGTCTTCCTCTACTGCGTTGTCCCTCCGGGTTAGAATCGAAGACTCTTCGGGCCGGAGCGTTGGTGTCCATTCGCTCTACATGTCCCAGCCATCTTAGACGACTGATGCGTACTTTTCTGACTAGGTCGATGTCGCTGTACAGCTCGTAGAGTTCGCTGTTAAATCTTCTCCTCCAAAGCCCGTCAACGCAAACGGGACCAAAAATCACTCGAAGAATTTTGCGTTCGAAGCGACCAAGAAGATCCTCATCCGTTTTTGCTAGGGTCCATGCTTCTGCGCCATAGAGCAGGACAGGGATGATGAGAGTCTTATATAGAATCTCCTTAGTGCTTCTTGACAAGGCCTTACTAATCAATTGCCGTCTTAGGCCAAAGAAACAGCGGTTGGCAAGTGTGATTCTTCGTTTGATTTCTGATGTGATGTCGTTATCAGAGTTTATAGCGGAGCCGAGGTAGACAAAGTCCCTAACTACCTCAAAGTTATAGCTGTCTATCGTGACGTTCTGCCCGATTCGTCGATGTCGTGTGTCCCTTCTTGTTGACAGCATATATTTTGTTTTACCCTCATTCACCACTAAACCCATTTTTGCCGCTTCTGTACTAATACTTGCAAACGCACCAGTGACAGCTCGCTGTGTTGTACCAACAATGTCAATGTCGTCAGCGTATGCAAGCAGTTGCACAGACTTATAGAAAATTGTGCCTCTGGTGTTGGCTTGTGAGTTTCGCACAATCTTCTCAAGAATGATGTTGAAGAAGTCACATGACAGCGCATCACCTTGTCTAAATCCTTTTTTGACATCAAAGGTCTCGGTGAGATTGTTTCCGACCTTTACGGAGCAGCGAGCGTTCTCCATCGTCATTCTGCACAATCTGACAAGTTTGGCAGGGATGCCAAAACTAGGCATGGCTCTGTATAGCTCGTCTCTATAAACGCTGTCATATGCGGCCTTAAAATCGACAAAAAGATGGTGAGTATCGATCTGGTATTCTTGGGTTTTTTCCAGGATCTGCCGTAGTGTGAATATTTGATCGGTCGTGGACTTACCGGGCCTAAAACCGCACTGATAGGGACCTATCAGATCGTTGACGAATGGTTTCAGGCGTTCACACAATACAGCAGACATGATCTTATACGCAGTGTTCAGGAGACTGATGCCTCTGTAGTTGGCGCAGTTTAGAGGGTCTCCTTTCTTGTGGATCGGGCAAACAATGCTGAGGTTCCATTCATCAGGCATACTTTCCTCTAACCAAATCTTGGAGATGAGTTGGTGTATGCACTCTACCAAGTCATCTCCGGCTGCCTTGAAGAGCTCGGCAGGTAAGCCGTCTGGACCAGCAGCCTTGTTGGATTTAAGCTTAGATATTGCTATCCTCACTTCATTTTGGTCAGGTGGACGGAAATCTTGGCTGTCATCGTCCAGGTTGAATGGTTGAATGCCTAACAGCGGAATTTGTGTCGTCTTCGCCGTTTAACAGTCTGCAGAAATGGTTTTTCCATGTCCTCAGCACCGACTGTGACTCTACTACAAGGTTTCCTTGTTCGTCTCTACAGGTCTCCGTTCGGGTCTTGTTGGCATGACACGTTCTTTTTACCTTTTGGTAAAACTTCCGAACATTGTTCCTGGAGTAACACCTCTCTATATCCTCGATCGCGCGCTTCTCATGCTCTCTCTTTTTTCTCCGGAGAAGCCGATGTTCTTCCCTCCTTTTTTGCTCGTAGAGCTGACGAGCTGCTCTCGTCCTTCTATGCAGCGACGCTTCATATGCACTTTGTTTTGCTGCATGTGCTTGCCGGCACTCTTCGTCAAACCAAGGGTTTCGAGGGGGTGGGCTGGTGAAACCGAGCACATCAGTTGCGGCGGTTTTGATGGCTTCTTGGCATCGGCGCCACTGGTCTTCGGCACTTGATGCTGGCAGCATAGGACTTCTCGAGAGGTTGAGGGATACGCGATCGGCAAAGGTTCTGGCGGTTTGTTGCGTTTGTAGTCGTCCAACGTTAAATCTCCTCACAGTATTTTCTCGTTGTTGTGGCGTCTGGGATATCCGCATCCGTACCTTGGCTACAACAAGGTAGTGGTCCGAGTCTATGTTGGCCGCTCGGAAAGTTCGGACATCTAGAATACTGGAGGAGTGCCTTGCGTCGATCGCAACGTGATCAATTTGGTTGACGGTTTGATGATCAGGTGACCGCCATGTTCCTTTGTGTATATTGAGGTGAGGAAACCGTGAGCTAGCTATGGTAACATTACGTCCCGCAGCAAAATCAATCAGCCTAAGTCCGTTTCCAGACGTGGTGTCGTGAAGGCTATGTTTTCCGATTGTGCTACCAAAGATGTCCTCCTTTCCTATTTTGGCGTTAAAATCACCCAAGACGATTTTAACGTCATGCTTAGGACATTGCTCATATGTTTTGTCGAGGAGCTCGTAGAAACATTCTTTGGTAGCATCGTCTTTATCTTCTGTGGGGGCGTGAGCGCATATCAGGCTGATGTTGGCGAATTTAGCCTTGATGCGGATAGTTGTAAGGCGTTCACTAACGTGTCGAAAGCTCAAGACTTCTTGCCTAAGTCTGCCGCTTACAACAAATCCGCATCCAAATAGACGCTGCTTTTGTTCTCTGTAGCAGTCACCGTAGTAAATGTCACAGTTTTTCATCCTCCTTTTGCCCGGCCCATCCCACCGCACTTCCTGGATGGCGGTGATACCTGCTTTGTAGCAGTCTAGGGCCTCCGCTAGTTGTTCGGCTGCACGCGGTCTGTTCAGAGTTCGAACATTCCACGTGCAGATCCGAACGCCATTGTCCTTTTTTCGTTTTGCAGGGTCGTCAACAGTGAATCCGTCCTTATCCGAGGCTTTTGGTTGCTTCGCAACAATTCTTTTTTTTCCGTGGTAGGGTCGTTAACCCCACGCACAACCCCCAACCTGGAGGACCAGGCCCTTTCTGTAACCCCTTGGGCAAAAGGAGCCGGAATATTCCGGAGTCAGTAACCCGCTGCGGGGATGTGAGAGCTGCCGTTGACCCATTAAGGGCTCTTCCGCCACCATCTCTATTTCAACACCCTGACTAGTGCTGAAAAATCCTCAATGACCTCAGCTCCAAATACGTCGAAGTAGCTCATTGAGGTATCTGCCATGTTGACTGTTGACGCCACCGTTGATTCAGCCATGTGAATTCATCCGCCGTACGTCCTCTTTCTGAGGGGCTCATGTAAGACCTCTGAGACTCGATCAGGCAGTCATTCCGACAGAGCATTATAGTGTTGCTATTTTCTTCGTGTTCAACACTCGCGCTTATAAGTTTAGCAAGTCATGCCCGGAAGGACAAGACCAGTACCCGGTGGCTACCACGCGGAGGTAAAATAAGCAGAATTGATGTGTATGAACAGTTACAACGACTGGGCATCGCCAAGTTGACGCCAATCAGTGCCTACCCTATTCATACAACACCCAACCACCATGATTATACAAAGATGATATTATGGCCGACGATATTTTGCATCGAATTCGCACTGTGACATCGGATAATGAACTGGAGATGTCAGATGAAATGCGCAACAAAGCTTTGATTTGACGCATTTAATCGAGAATAGGAGCGAGAACGAATCGCATTGAGTTAAGCTGTTCGAACAAATGTGCCAATGTTGAATCTATATAATATAAAAATGAATCCCTATTTCCCTTGGTCACGGCATCACGCGTGAACGGCTGGACCGATTTCGCTAAATTTTTTTTTTGTTGTGTTTGTTATTGTCAGGAGAAGAATCTTATGAAAGAAAAAGTTAAGAAATAAATTTCGCGGAAAATTAGAAAATTTAACAATACTAAGCCACCATATTAAATTATATCTAATGTAACCATAGCGCTTTTACAATTCAAACTTTTTTGATGTAACCTTATGGCGTTGGCATAACATTGACAGAATGCGTGCTGCAAATATCGTCAACGAGGATGTAAACAAAATAAATATCGTTTAAAACAGATGCTTCGATCGGAGTTATTATATGGATAAAATACATATAAAATAATTAATTTATTATTTTTAACAAAAACTGAATTTCTTAGTGCACATCGTCGGAAAATCCTTAACATGTGGCGTTGTAGGCGTAGTCGTTTTTCAGTTCAATTAAATTTTCTTTAATAATAATCTTCTTAATTCATACCTATAATTCTTTCGGGATGAAACTCGATGATGATGATATAACTCGATAACCACTGGGTCAATTTTTATGATTCTTCTTTTGTTTTGTTCGTATTGTTGTATTTCATCCGATTTCAATGAAATTTTTTAGATTTATATTCTTCGTTCCCGCTTGAAGGAAAGGATACTTTTGGAACTGATAGGTGGCGCTGTTGCCGATCTCCGAAACAGCTCTACCAATTTGATTGAAATTTTGTAAATGGATATGGTTGCTTCCAGTTTTAAATTGCGGATAGTTTTTGACCCTATAGGTGGTACTTTGAAAAACACAAGCGGGATATTTTCCCATTCAGTCCCATTCAAAAATAAAATCAAACGCTACTTCTAAAGTTGTATAATTAAAACTAAATGGACACTGTCCAAATAAAGCAATTTGCGAAATGTGAGCAAGATTTAATACAAAAGGTACGGGCAAAGGAAGTACATTATACTACCTTTTGTTGTGAAAATAAAACGTTATGGAGATAAGTTGAATTTTTGAATTATTTAAACGTTCCGGGCTTACCTCTACATAATGTGGATATCACGTGCGACTTCAATTTCCCGTGCGTATCGCTTTCACTATGACAAATAATTTATTACAAGGATAATGGATGGATGTTTGTGCATTTGTGGCATCAATCTTGATTTCCCATGTTTCTCATATTGTCAATTTAGTGAAAAAGCGGAAAGTTGGCCGACACGTCAAAATCATTGCGGTTTGATTGAAACAAATCAACATAGCTATTCATCATTTATTTATATTGCATTTAATATAACTTTTGAATAAAGAATTTTAATTGGCCGAATTACCTAAACTAGGAAATGCATTGTGAAAGCTCGGAATTATTATTTTCATTACATTAACAAATTTGGGCGGAACGAAGTTTGCCGGGTCAGCTAGTTTATATATAAACATTTATGTAGTAGATCCCTTCCATTCGTTCCCAAAATGAAAAACTCGCACAAAACGAATGGTTGTGAGAAGCTAGGCCTAGGGTGTCTCCAGACCTGTTGCGCCAACTATTTAAACATTTATGTGGTATTCGTTTGGGCTTCTTCAGATTCGCTCTCAGATTTCTGATTTCGTGTGGCTAATCGAACATAAAAACGTCACTTGCTCTTTTTTGTGTTGATATTCGGGCGATTCGAATATGTGTAGCCTTCAACACTTTACAAAGGGTTTTCCATTCCATCTTTGGAAATTTGCGTCACGATTGATTTCTAATGTGGTATTCGTTTGGGCGCTCTCAGATCAGTTTTTATGTTCGTTTTTACCAACACAAGTGCGTTTGAGTTTGACAACTGGTGGAGGGTTTTCGTGAATTTGTTCTACAGCAAAGGAAGGCATTGCATCGATTCCCAAAAGTGATCTGAAATCTGAAAAAGATTGCTTTTTTTTTGTACCAAACGAACATAAAAACTGATCTGAGAGCGCCCAAACGAATACCACATTAGAAATCAATCGTGATGCAAATTTCCAAAGATGGAATGGAAAACCCTTTGAAAAGTGTTGAAGGCTACACATATTCGAATGCCCGAATATCAACACAAAAAAGAGCAAGTGACGTTTTTATGTTCGATTAGCCACACGAAATCTGACAGCGAATCTGAAGAAGCCCAATCGAATACCACATAAGAAAGGAAACTAGGATAACGTTGTACAGACTAGAGACAAAGCATTACTGAGACCATCAACTTCGGCCGATTTCCCGTTACTTTGCCTACAAGCTTTATTTTTACGGAGTCGCCATGAGTTGGTGCGCTTGTATTGTTACAAAGAAATTCGTATTGACAAAAATGTCATGTAACTTCAAAAATTCCGGATCAGACCTTAGTTCACACCACTTTTTCACACAAATGTGACCGTAAGCTTTGGGTATTTTCGGAAATGTCATCACAAACGGGCGTGCATTTTCTCTCAAGTACAAATTAAATAAATAAAAATTAAAAGAAAGTGCTTGATATCTGGGAACGGATACGAATTCATCATCCTCATCATCATCAACATGCTCAGAGGAATTTTCTCGGTCCTGGTCTCTGTCTAGATCTAGGTCACTTGAGCGTTAAAGATGTTTTTTTTTTTTGTGATTGGGAATTATAAATTTAATTCAAATAAATTATTGCAGACCCCCAAATCAAGCTCAAGAGGAAATTATTGAAAGTTGGACTAGGAACACAATTAAGTTGCTTCTTTCTGTTAGACTGGAATTCGAAGATTCTTTCCAAAATGGAAAAAATTCAAAAAGATCTGTGTGGAGTGGTGTACCTACTGATAATTTTTTCTAGATGTAAATACTGTTTATCATTCACCCCTATCGAGGTATCCGTTCAGAACCGAATTTTCTCCGATTTGTACGAAATCGGAAAAACTACATTCGAGCTATCCGTTCCGACGAAACTTTGGGAAAAATTCTCCGATGACATAATATAGGTAGCGCACCTTGTCGCATTGCGTGCAACATCGTTAAAACACTTACTTTTGACAGCTACACGGTGCATTTTTTCATAGGTAAGCTCTCCGACAACTAATTGCTGCGGAATAGTTTAATGTAAAATGAACGCGTTTTTATTCTTCATTTATTTTGTTCCGAAACGGATACTTCGAATGCAATTAGAGTTCCGATCGGATTTGATTTTCGTATCGGAATTTTCTCCGAACGGATACCTCGATAGGGGTTTGTTTCCATTAAAATTTTGAATCAAGGTATCCAACACATTTTTTTTTATAGAAGGATTGAATTTGTTCATGGTAGTGTTTGGAAACATCAGGCTGCACTTGCAAAACAAAGAGGTTGACCCGACACAAGTCAGATTCACAAAATGGCATTTGCAAATAGATGACCGATTGATTTCTGTTATGCATTGACGGTCATTTGCATTTGAAAATGACTTTTTTACATTTCCGAAAACACCCTTTTTTATTACACTCTGCCTCGCTTGGAAAGGCTCATTATTAATGTAGTTTCTTTTAAATTACAGCATTTGAAGTGACTTGTTTCATGAAAATCGGGCAAACGATGGTAAGATTTCATTCAAATACTCCACTCTATCGAAACTATCATCCCTACTAGCCTTCAAGCAGGTCAGCGTATGCGGCATCGTTTTCTGTCATAATTTTAGGGTGGCTGTTGTAAAATTGGCTCAAATTAAGGGAGGAACAAACAACAAACGAATAAATTTTATCAAACCAAAACTCAAAAAATGTAACAAATCTATTTGTTGGCCTTGTTTTTGCTTATACATGATTTAAGAGATTAAAATCATCGAAAACTGTTGTCAAATTCTAATGAACTTATGCCAAACACCGAAAAATACGCCCTTCCGGAGAAAGCTTATTAATTCAGCCATTCGGAAAACACGGAATAATAATTTATGTGTTTTGTATTTGTTAGGTCCGCCAATAAAATTATCCGCAAGAAAGTACCCAAGTAAAAATGAATTCACTGGTTTTGACATTTCATTCGCTTGTGGATAACCACAGCATTATTTGCTTTTGTCTCTCGCCAGTTCAATTCCTTTCCAATGTTTACCCCTCATATACAAAATTTTAAAAACTTTTGCCAATAAAGGAGGACAATATAATTAATTGCTAATCTTTGCGCTCCATCGAATACAGTCTCCATTCCACCGAAAAGCGACTCGGTCGTATACTTGATTTTTATTTGAATGATTTTTTTTTTTAATACAACTTCACCGCGCAGCTTTAATTGCCAGCACCCATAGAAGTGTACAAACCAAACCTCACCTTTTACCACATGAACACGGAGCATTCATCTCGTTTTGCCAGATAAACATATAGAAACCCCCAAAGCAATAAAACACCAGAGGCTACTGCCGTAACACCAAAGCGTTGAAAGTCTACCGAACCGTGACTATACTGCGCCAACACCATGGTTCGAATAATTACACAAGCGTTCGTAGACGGATACCACTAGTTTTCTTTAACTAAAATCGACAAAAACCAGTATTATTAACACATTCTCTAACAAATCAAAATTTCATGTTCCCATCCAATATTGATGTGCATTTTTAATTTAGTTAATACATGGTCCAATTAAAAATGGTTTTGTATTATAAATCTATTCCGTCCATTGCTATATTTGACGTACTCATACCACCTGTAGCTGTGAGGTTGGAATGCCGATTGTCGACGTTTGATGAGACGACAGATTAATATTAGCATATTGATTCAATCTTGTAAAACAAAAACGGTATCAGAGTAAATCGTTGATTAATGAGATCATTAAATACATGTGTTGGTGTCCAATTTACATATTGGGATAGATTGATTTATACTCGAATGCAATATGAGGATCGGAAAAGCGACTACGTCCTTTTGATGTACCTACATTTCGTTTAAATTTGCGCATTTTGTAAGTTCTCAGACTTTGCGGAGAGCAACCCGAGGTATGTCGGTCGGCCGGCTGTCAATGTAAATTTTCCGATTGATGTTGTGTAAGATGGAATATTATTATTATTAACCAACTAAAAGAAAATGCGTTGTGCTTTCTCTGTTTAAAATGCATTTTTGGTAATGGCTGCTTGTTCAACTGGAAGAGCGGAAAAATCAGGTTAGACTCCCAAAAATAATCAACAATTCGAAATCATCTCATTAACATTTTCTGTATTTGGGCTCTTCAGATATTTACCTGTTCGAACGACTAAACTGCTACTGCAGTGGCAGGTTCTAGATGTTTGCAACAGATGGGGCAGTTGAACGAAATGTTTTTTTTTTACTTTTTCGGGGTTTGAACCCTAAAACGCCTTGCTCAGTAGTCCAGTAAAACGATGACAAACATCCCAAAGTGTAACCATATTAAGAAGCTTATTATAGCTAATTTATTCCATTCAAAGCGACACATGTAGCACTATTACTTGTAGTAAAGGCTGGTACGCTGTTCAAGTGAAATCCAGTTTTTCATACAAATTTTTCACCGCCAAATGTCAAAATGAACTTTCCACTTTGGAAATTTCACTTGGCAGTACGCAGTTCGAGTGAAAAATTACGCTTCAAAAACTGAGCTGAAATCTCTCCACAGCTATTTCACTTGGTTTTTATCGTTTTTATTGTCCGCCGCATACAATTTTGGACATTTCGGCGTGAAAAATAATTCGTAGGATGTTTCAAATGTTTCTTTAAGAAAGTACTAAACTTTTCGCACTTCTAATATCGTTTTTGCATTGAATATAGTACCGTAAAGCTAGGCGTACAAAAAGTTGGTGACATGGATGAACTTTTTGATGAGCAGGATATAAAATTGAACACGATTCTCTTGTTATGCATTTTTATTTATATTAGGACAAACGAACATGTGAATAAAATTGTGAATAACAAATTGTATAAATATGATTGAAAAGTTACGGAAAAATGATGTTTCTTTTCTGTATTTTTGCGTCCATCCGCACTGCAATTCGTTTTCGGAGTCGTTTAAATTGTATTTTCCACCCTCGCCGTGGGGATGTGCTGCTCTAACGGTGGCTTGGTAGGTATGGTCGTGTCCGGCGTATTAAATGAGAATTACTTTAACACTTATTTTAATAAATCCTTAAATATTAAGAAACTTCTGCAAATATGAACTGTTGATTGTTTGAATGGGATACGCTGGCCTACAAATCATATATTCGACCCTAGCGAGGTATCCGTCGGAACGGAAAATTCTCCGATTTTATACGATTCGGATGATTTTTGCTGCGACATTTTGTAACGCTGATCGGCGAATTACGTTGGAAGTGCGATGGAGTGCGTTTTTTTTTTTTTTTTTTTTTTTCTTAAATTCTTTGACAGCTAGGTTCCGATACCCTCCGACATAAATTAGTTGCGGAATTCGTTTACGAATTGGAGTGCGGTGCGGTGCGCCAACGCAATTGTTTATTTCTCCTCCGAAGTCCGACACCTCAATGGAATTTCAGCCTCCGAAAGAGTATGCGTTGCGGAGAATTTTCTGTTCCGACGGATACTTCTCTAGGGCCGATTATTACCAAAATTTAATACTATTACTAGTATGAACTAAAATAAAACCATGTTCGCAATTTCCTTCCTCCAGTTGTTTTCATTTCAAGTCTAATAAGAGTGCAAAAAGTATGGTTTTTTTTTTAGTATAGCTATCCTAAATTTTATGGAATTCCCAGCAGATAAAAGAAAAACTTTTCAGCTCAGTCACCCTGCATTAATTTCTCCGCGAAAATCTCAAAAAAATAATATTTCACTTTCACTAGATTTCACAGCATTTTTTGGAGAGCAGGGAAAATTGTACTTCACTCGTACAGCGTACCAGCCTTTAGTACGGCGTATTATGCACCTCTGAGCTCTGGTCAAAAAATCCGTACTTTCTTAGCACAGTCTCAGTGGGGGAAAGTGAAAGTGAGACTTTAAATAGTTTTCCCGTTTGCCGTCACTGAATAAATAATAGTGCAACCGTTCGAATACGGCACATAAGTGAATGTCCTTTCTATTTGTTTTAAAAATAAAAGTCCAAGCTGTTGATTTGACACAATTTCAGCACAATTCCTCTAAATTCGTCGAACTTTCCACATTAAAGTTTCATTCACTCCCATTAGTCGAAATTTCTCTCAAATATGTAGATTTCCAACTGAACTCATTTCAGCGCGCAAATAAACTCAAACTTCTGTGTTCTGTGCTCCTGCGAAACCCTGTTAGGTCATCGATTAAGCACATTCCAACGTTCGAATTAATTACAAAAAATACAAAAATAAAGATAAACAAATGACCTCATCCCCAATTCGCAAATGAGGTCACTAAAACAATTCTATAAACAGTTTGCATTCAAAAACCAAAAAGCCTATGCATTGATTCATCCCCGCTTGACTGTACAAAAAAAAAACGTACATATCGACAAAAGTCGTTACCAAAGATACACAGTTTAGTCAATGTAATAAAACTTGTATCCTTATAAGGGGGTTCCAAACGACCGACCGGGCGGCGTGACTCTATGCACTTGGAAAATCTTCCCCCGCCCCAAAACGAAAAAGAAACATCACAAGCTCGCCGCCATCGATTTTCTTTTTTTCATAATAAGTTTGTTTATTTTTTATTTTTCATTGAATCTGTTACATTTATTTAGTAAATACTGTAAACAGCTATGTGTATAATTATATATGCTTAATAAATGAACAATAAAAAACGTATTTTACTTCTTCTCGTTATTTTTTGTTTGATTAAATAAACGTAGTATAAAAAAAAAAGACACGTAACGTCTAGAAAACGAAAATATTAATTAACATTTTGTTCTTCACTTACTATTTAGCAGAAACATGTTCGTTATATAATTTATAAATAGGTATGTTTAGATGTATGTCTTGTAAGTATGTATAAATATTCGTTTAAAAAACGCGCGCGCGTTACTAGATATTATTATAAATTAATAAAATAAAAATGAATGCTTGAGCAGCTGCTAATATCGGCATGCAAAACAAATTAAGAAAAATAATCTCATTAGCAAAAGACGCATTGTTGTAATTGTATAGTATCGAGAAAACGTTGTAAAATAAATTTGTGTGACAAACAATATCGGCGTCTTTGAGACAAAAACTATTAACTATTCTGGAGTATGAATGCGGCAATGGAGTGTGCGAAATGAATTATGCATGATTTGTTGTTTAGAAAATATTATTTGTATTGCACTGATAGAGAGAGAGGGTGTAACTTGTACCTGGAAGTCGAAGCACAAATCGACTTATGAGGGTTTGCAGTTTGTTTACAACGGTGGCAGCGCCCACAAGGTCGCGGTTTTATCGGCTGACGTCGACAAGAATGAAAAGTCCGTGGGATGCCAGCGTCCAGATATTACTTTGTCGGCGTGTTGCGCCACAACCACCGATGGTAGTGGCAGTGTCAGATCGGCCTGGAGGTCGGTCAACACCAGTTTGTTGTCGTAGCCGCATGTTAGCAAGTAATAGGCTGACGGTGAGAAGCGTATGGATCTCACATCTGATGAATGCGGTTTGAAGCACTGTATCGGTCTGTTGCCGCGAATGTCGTACAGCACGCATGAGCTGTCCTCATGTCCGGAGACGAGAAGTCTGCCTGATGGGTCAACGCAGACGGCGGCCACTGGCGATCCCTGCCGCGAGCTGGGGTTTGTGGCTGGTGTGATGGTGTTGACGCATCCCCTTGTGCGTAGATCCCAGAATCGAACGGTTTTATCGTGCGAGCCGGAGGCAAAGACGGCACATCCCCAGTTGAAGAGAGACAGTATGTGTCCACTGTGGCCACTGAGCGCTTGGAATGGTGTTGCGGTGGCACAGTCAGTAACGTAAATCTTGCAGTCCCCAGCACCGCCACTGATGAGGAGACTCGCCTTGTTTGTAGAGTCCTCCAGGAAGCATAGATCCCGCACTGTTCCGTCGTGTACGGTTAGCTCGATTTCGCCGCCTTCCAGCTGCTTACTTATCTCGTTGTAGCGCATGAGTTTGATAGTCTTATCGTTAGAACCAGTGGCGACTAGCTCCCCATCCGGAGCCCAGCCCATGCAGTATATCGATCCCTTGTGGTGCTTTGTGCGCTTGAACAGCACTGTCGGCTGGTAGGTGGTGTGCTGCTCCTGTACCTCCGACAACGCTGGGTATTCGCATATTCGAAATGTCTTCGAGTTTGACCCAACGGCGTAAATACGTCCGCTTGGATGGAACTCCGCACAGCGAACAGCCTGCACATCTTCTAACGATGTGACAGCAACAAAGTGTGGCCGTCCTGACTCCTTCGTACCGAAGACGGATTTCGAAGGCTCCGCCCCAGCTGCATCGTGACTGTCTACCATGATTGAGTTTGAGATTTCAAACTCTGCGGCTTCCTTGTTCTTTTTCTGCTTGTGGAATTTCTCAAAAAGTTCCCCCTTCATGCGAGTCGAGAAGTTGGGTCCTGCTTTGGCAATGCCAAACATGTCATCTGCACCAGCAATCGGTAGCGCTGCGCCTTGTGGTGGTGATGCTGCGGCAGCAGCAGCTGCTGTTTGTTTTACAATCTTAATCTGCGATGGAATTGTCTGCGATTCACTGAGAGAGTCCCTCCTCGAGCTCTTTGCAGTGGAAGTGGCTGTGCCTGGACTTTCCCTGCCACTGCTTTTGTCATGTTGCTTATCCGAGATCTGCATCTCGTTCGAACTGTGTATATCTCTGTATTCCTGAATAGAGGGAAGACTTTCGAACTCACCATGATTATTGTTTCCGCCATTCGCCGAGAAGTCACTCGAAAATAGTCGATCCACACTGGATGCCATGATGTTCCTGTTTGTTGACTTAATGCCTGTCAAATGGAAGCTTGCAAAACTCGATCGTGACATGGAAGACTTTTCAATCGTCTCCGATAGCTTAGCGGCATTCATTCCAAAGGGTAATGCTTCTAAATTCGAAACCAACGACCTTGTCATAATATCAGCAGCACTCCGCGGTCTGGTAAAGGGCATCACCGAATGGGGAAACGTCTTCGGCTTAATGGGCGTCACCAGCATATGCTCTGTCCAAGATGTCTCCAACGATGGTCGCTCCAAACACTCAACGTTTACGTTTAAAGTCTTTTGCTCGAACGGCACCGAAAATATCTCCGACGGTATGCTCTGCAACCAACTGAGTAGTGACAGATCTGAATCACTAAATCCAACTGATCCGTCAAGTAACTTTGAGAATATCAAGTCTTGGCTGAACGCCTCCGTAGAACCAGTCGCCTTCGCTTGGCAGTAGCTAACACACGACTCGTAGAGCACGCCTTTTATGATCAACTGTATCAGCCGGTCGTTCTTAGCCCACGGGGCCACATTCAACTTGGAATCGTGCGGAAGGAATTTCTCTACGAGTGGGAATATCTCACGGAAACACTGAACTCTGGCTTTGCTTGGATTCCAGTCTCTAAACTGCAAGTGATCAGCCAAGCGTGGAAAAGTAAGCAACAAACACAAATTCGAGTATTCCTCCTTAGAGGGAGCTAATTTCTCTAATTGTTCCAAAATTTGTACCACCTCCTCAACTGCACCTTCCATAGAGTTCACACCCTGTCCTGCTGCGGTATTCGAGCCACCAGCCTCCGATTTTATACACAACAACTCGATATACTTGTGCCGTAGAATAGTATAACAAAACTTTTTAATATTAAACTGTGTAAGCGCCTCCAGCGGTTGAATAAATTCAATCACATCATCCCACTGACCGTCGAGTATCAATTGACGCAGAAATAACACATCATCCGAATATTGGCCATTAATGACGCCAGTCTCGCGCTCGAGAGAAAGCTGGCTTATGTGTAATTCACGATTGTCGAGAAACTCTAACGTTAGCCTCACTACATCTTCTTCGCGTAGTGCCAGTTTTGCGGATTGCATTTTCTCTCTCTGCTGCTGGTGACTGTGGCGATGGCCCCAACTTGGAATTGATGGAAACAAGTGCACAAATGTCGGTTTTACGGGCGCTCCAATTGATTTTTCACCACGCCAAAGTGTTTGTAGAGTTTTTTACCAACTCTTTTCGATTTCGTTTTTGACCTCTCTCGTAAATAACAGACACGATTTCACACAGAAAATTAATTAAAATATATTAATATTCTTCTTGACATCACAAACAATGCACACGAATGCACACTAAAACAACACAAAATAGTTTTCTCATAAGAAATCTACCCATACCACAATAAAAAGTGACAATCAGTGAAACAGATGTTTGATGACAATTGAAAAGAGTGGATTCAGTTCGTAAGAAAGTTGAGTAAGCATAGGAAAATGAGACTGTTTAGGGAAATGATAATACAGGTTGATTAGATAATATTGGAATTTTTTGAATTTAATCCAAAACTACTTAAGGACTATTCACATGAGAGCGAATTGCGAACTGCACGCGAGTATTCGTAGTTTCTGACACTTCATTCACATGAAAACTTTTTTTGGTCGCATACCCGCGTATCAGCTTCATTTTTTGAGGTTAAGTTCGAACGAAATTTTCATTCGTGGGTTTGTGGACAGTGACAGTTCGCGGCCAGAATTTTCAATTCGCGAGAAAATTGCTTTAATTGTTAATTTAGCCATTTAAATCAATTGAAATTCATGTTTTTTTTTTAGACTAGATGTTAGATTAATGAAATGTTATGGTTTTGTGATAGAACAAACAGGAAACTGCAATTCATAAATACAGTTAAACTGATTTGTTCGCAATTCGCCTGTTCGCAATTCGCTCTCATGTGAATAGTCCTTTACCATATTTGCATAACTACTGTATGAGTTTTCACATCAATTTCTGAGTAAACAGATCTTATTGAAGAAGTCGCTATGAAGCAGTTAATTCTTCCAAAATGGGAGCATTTTATTGCTCCTTGTTATTTTCCAAATTGAGTTTGTTTAAACTTAATGGTCGGTCCATTTATTTGTGATTTATTTTATTTTGACATTCGAACGAATAGCCAATTCTAACGAATGTCTCTATTCGTTCGAATGAACTTTGTGTATTTTGATAGACATTCGTTCGAATTGGCTATTCGTTCGAATGTCAAAATAAGCATAAATATAAACGCACGTTTAAATTTTAAATTCTATAGAATTGAATATACAAGCGCATATTTAGTGACTACCATATCAATCGGTTCGAATCAGATAGATAACAGTGAAGAATACCCTAGGCACTGAATGTCGAGAACGACAGTGCCTATTATGGATGACAACTCAACTTAAGCCGGAACCACACTTGTAACGTGTGTTGTGATGTGGAGTGGCGTGTCGCTATCACTCCAATGGATTTTATATGCGTAGAAACATATATTTCTCGTGTGTTGTGTTGCCGTGTGTCGCGTTGTGTCGAAATCGCTCATGTACCGATTGCGCCACAACGCTCTATGGCGCAATGAAACGAGACATATATATTATCTGAAATTGCATATGTGAAAGAAAGAGTACACATGAACTAGGAAATCATAACGTCAAAAAAGCAAAACAAACGTGTTCGTGTTCTGTGCACACTTATCTAGTGTGCTGTCATTTTTTATATGAATTCAAATGTTGTTTGCTTTGCTTTTTTGACGTTATGGATTTCCTAGTTCATGTTTACTCTTTCTTTCACATATGCAATTTCAGATAATATATATGTCTCGTTTCATTGCGCCATAGAGCGTTGTGGCGCAATCGGTACAGGAGCCATTTCGACACAACGCGACACACTGCAACACAACACACGAGAAAAATATGTTTCTACGCATATAAAGCCCGCACCAGACTTGTAACGTGTGGCGTGTTGTGGTGTGGTCTGTCGTTTCGTGTTCTGTGCACACTTATCTAGTGTGCTGTCATTTTTTTAAATGAATTCAAATGTTGTTTGTTTTGCTTTTTTGACGTTATTGATTTCCTAGTTCATGTGTACTCTTTCTTACAAATATGCAATTTCAGATAATATATATGTCTCGTTTCATTGCGCCATAGAGCGTTGTGGCGCAATCGGTACAGGAGCGATTTCGACACAACGCGACACACTGCAACACAACACACGAGAAATATATGTTTCTACGCATATGAAATCCATTGGAGTGATAGCGACACGCCACTCCTCATCACAACACACGTTACAAGTGTGGTTCCGGCTTAAAATCCATTGGAGTGATAGCGACACGCCACTCCACATCACAACACACGTTACAAGTGTGGTTCCGGCTTTAGTTGTGTTGTCTTCATGACAACTCAACTTTGAGACAACCAAACAAATTTTTCGTATTATGAAAGACAACTCTTTTCAGTTGTCTTTAGAAAATAAATTGCCATCTTTTAGGAGCATTTGAAATTCGAAATCAGCTGTTAAATGTCAAATTTGTGAATTTATTTGTGGAAATTGAAATCGAACGAAGTAGGTAGGTATTTGCAATTAAAACGAATAAATTAAAAAAAAAACAATGGAAAGTAGTTTTGATTTATTTTTTGGTTTGCAATTCTAATGTCTTTTGTATCTCGACCGTTTTTTTGTTTAAACATAGTTTCCGTAATTCACTTTTTCGCTTTTTCTTATTGTTTTTAGCATATTCGTTTGGTTCTCAGTTTGGGTTTTGAGGTAGGCAATTCGCTCGTCTTGAATAGTTTTCACCGGTATCCTCCTGTTAGGTACTTTTAAAGATTGTGCGGATCTAGATGCTATCGCAGGATCTTTACGATCACCTTCCGGTTGCACATTTCTTCGTCGCTTGCATTCTCGTCTTCGAAGAGCTGGCTTGTCCCTGACTGGTTAAAGCCGAAGGTCGAACCAATTGCCTTTACCGCATTTTGCAGAACCACCAACCCTATGACCACCCCCGCTTGTTTCAATACTTTGCTTATTCTTGGACAGTTTTCTTTTCAAGTTGGCCTTCTAATGTACCCAAACTTGCAAAAATATTTTGTATGTAGAAAAAGTCTTATTTCGCATTATTAATGAACCCTTTGCCATTCTTTTCCTCTACTTGAAGGTGGCCAGATTCTATTGAGCTTCAAAGCTATTTTTCGCCATTCTTCAATATTTTTTTGAACCAAACTGTCCTTTACCCCTGGACAGATCAGGTTGTTCTTGCAAAATTCCTATTAGCCGATCAAATTGCGCTGTTTTTGTGACTTTTAAACTTTAAAAACACACATTTCATTATCCATTTTTTATTCTAATTCCTACTAACATTTTTTTGTCAGTATTTCATTAAAAAAAGCTGATCCTTTCATTCAACAAATCCAACACAACTGATAAAAAGCAGTTGTCTGATTTTGACATTCAGGACAACTTTAACACAACTCAGTTGTCTTCTATAATAAATACACACAACTGAGTTGTCTACTCATAGGATGATGGTTGTCCATAGACAGACAACTAGTTGTAAAAAAAAATTATAAAAAAATAATAGGGGCAGTAATTTTCCTACCTCATAAATTACGTCCGTGCATATGTTCCTACAGGAAATTCTGTTGCGACTTTTCCTCAATGCGTTTATCTACTACCTCTAATCCAGTAATGTGACACCAGTCACCTAGGTGTTTCTCTCACCGAGAGCCACTTTAGCATAACATAACGTTTAGCTGAGTATTTTCTTTTGCAGGCTTCTCTGACTATAAACTTCATCAAAAAATAGGTAAAAATTATCTCCCAACTCACCAGCATGCTAACTTTCTTCGACCAACAATGCAGACTCCTTTAAAATATACAATTATTAGTTGTACATATTCCATTTCACTTTTATTTACTTTTCAGTTTTCTTTCTTTTTATACAAAAACTTAAACAAAGCTTTCTATAATAAAAAAAAAAAAAAATAGAACTAATAAAATTACATACAAAGGAAGCAACAAAATCTTAAAAATCAAACTTTCATTTTTCGTTTATACAATGTCATGTGGTTTTATTTCGTATATTGGTATTTATATATTTTCTATACAGCTACACACTTATAATGTAAATAATTTAATATCTTCTCTTTCAATAAACATTCGCTATCAATAGTATATGCAATAATTGCTTTCCTATATATTATATTATACTTTTTATTTCTCTCCATAAAAAAAGAAAACAAAATAGCAATATGAATCCATTTTGAATAATAATAATAATAATAATTATTATATATGGGCTGTTTGTTTATTTACATAAATATTTTCTTAAAACAAAGAAAATAACAAATTTGTGTGTTTTGATTGTAATTGTAAATAAAGCAGTTTCGAGATGAAGAAAACCGAACAATAACTGGAACAGAATGACAACAAGAAAGAGTTAAAACTAATATGTGATATGAAATTGGTGTTCTTTATCATTTTGCAATCAGTCCCGCAGTTCCATGTTTTGTTTCAAATGAAAAAAACAAATTACAATCCACAAGTGAAAGTCCACAATTCGGTTTAAAGTAAAGCCTTAATCATGTGTTAAATATGTGTACCACTCGTTGTGGGCGGCAAATTCAGTCAGACTTTTTGAATGCACGGCGGAGAGTTCTGTTCTGAGTTGTGAAACTATTGTGATGGTTTTGAGTGTGCTATATTCTCGTTACAGCACGTCGTGATGATTGTAAATAAATATGAGCCATTGGGACTGGGAGAGGGAAATCCAGGACGGCACTACTCAGCTTAAGCCAAAAGTGATGATAATGATGTAATAGGTCGACGTTGAAGGTGTTGTTTCAAACTGTACAACAAATCAACAAAAAATAGAAATGCTGAGCTATCTTCCGTCAAAACCATGCGATGAGCTGTTCTGAGTGCCGATGATAATTCTGTACAAACGACCTGCAATTTTTTTTTTTTTTTTTTTTTTTGTGATTGGTTTATTTCAATTCACAGGTAAGAAATCGTGGAAAAGTTTCAGAAATCAAGTGTGTTTAGTGCTGTCAAAAGAATGCACGATGTTGCTCCTTCAGCCAAAACAAAACTTTTATCACTCATTCAATTACCATTCCCAGTAGACTTCGTCGTCGTTTCACCCATTTACAATCCCCAAAAAAAAATCAGCTTCTAGTTGTCACAGATAAAAACGGAAATTAAAAAACTTGCTCCCCAAAAATCCTCGAAAATGCTCCTTTCTAGTTTCCATCACTCAGAAATAAGTAACAATTCTCCGTGGAAGAAAAATTAACTCATTCCGCAAACCATGTGCGCGTTAATCGATTTTTTAAGCAGATATCGCATCACAATTTGAAGAAAGCTTCCTTATAGGCCCTTCAACAACACTCAGAAAAAGATTCCATCCATCCGTTTGTTTACTCAAAAAACTCCTTAAACCTCTTCTTAAAGCTTTTGCTCTTGCTCTTCTTAATAATCTTTGAGTTCTTCACAAACGACTCCATGTTTTTCATCGTCTTTAGGCTACTTTCGCTCTTCTCCATCAATCTCGCATCGAAAATGTTGTAAAAGTCCACATTTGTATCACATTCGATATCGCATAGCTCCGTTTTGTATCGATTGTTCACATAATGACGAAACATTGAAGTCTCCACAAACCATTCCAAAAAGAATTTAATATTCTGTGACGTGTGCGACTGAATAAACTGCTCCTTATGGAAGTAACTCAGTCGATAGTCGCCAAACAGCTCGATAAAGAATCGCAGGAAAGCCTCACTGATCAGCACACTGGAGAGCATCTTGCCCTTGTCAATGAGATCAACCATCGCTAATGACACTTGCAGTGACTTGCGCAGTGATGGCGGGATGATGGTCTTCTCATCGCCACACGTCTGTGTAATGCGCTTCGTATCCAAATTCACAACAGCACCATCTTCAATTTCAAATGTAAGAGGTTCTAGAATTCCGGCGAGCACAGGAAACGGCGCCTGACAAATCTCCACCAAGTTCGACGGCAGAATGGTCACTATCGTGTACTGCCACTGAAATGGGTACAACATTGTCTGCAGCGCCAAAATTGCCTTCGAAAGGAGAGAAATATTGCAACTCTGTAGAATGACCTTCCTCTCTAGGAGTAGATTCGAAAATACATCAATAAGCAGCTCGGGACCGAGGCAAATGAGCAGTTCACTGAGCTCCGTGTTCTCCAATCGCAAGTCACTGGGTCTTCGTATAAAGATCTCATCGTAGCGTGGATCTTTCATAATTAGACTCCGATTCACCAGATAGTCGTATGGCTGTGGCTGACTATGATTTCCAGCTGTGCCACTTCGCCGCCCATCATTTAGCGTTGCCGAACCCTCAGCGAAAGCTGCCTGAGCTGCCGATTCTGTCAGCCATTTGGGATTCGCTTCCAAACTCATGCGTTTCGGCGACACCTTCGACGAGAAGAACGTCACCGGTCGTGAGAACAGTGGAATCTTTATGTGTAAGCACTTGCCAGCGGGTGGAATTTCAGCTCTCTGTAGATTGCTGAACAGTACATTCATCTCAGTCTCGGTCTGCCCATGGCGGGATTCGACTTCCTTTAACAGTTTCTGGTAGAATCCTAAAGCTTTCGTTTCACTAATAATACAGTAGCATAGTGGAAGACATGTGTCCGAGTTTTCGGGCAGAACGCGCCTACAATAGCCATAGATCTTGTAGCCCTGATCATCGGTCAGTATCAGACAGTACTCCTGGTTCTCCTTCCCTGTTCGTACGAGATCAATATGCGGGAACACAAACTGTTCAATGTTATCAGGAATAGGTTCGTTTGGCGGGTATTTCGACTTCAAATACGCTGAATTGCTGCTCATGTTGTAGCCAATCAGCAGACAGACTTGAAATAGTTTCGGATACTCCGATGCGGTTGCTTCTTTCTCTTTTTCCGCTGCAGCTGCTGCTGCTTCGGCGGCTTTTATTGCCGATTCCGTCGAGTCCATAACAGTTTCTTCCGCAGGTGGCTTTATAATCAGTGGACTCTCTGTGGACCGTTTCGGACGCATTTTTATGTTATTGTTGTTTGTCGTGGTCGTCGTCGTTGTCGTTGTGCTTGTACTATTCTCGATGAGTTTGTTGAACTGTTCTATGCGTTCACTGGTTGGTGGTGGTAACATGGAGTTTTCATCATCACTACTAGACTCACTGGATACGTCGTCGTCGTCTTCGCCTTCCAACGAGAACGTCTTCAGTACTGGTGCCTTAAAAGTCCTATGCAAGGTACCGTATTTGGAAATAGATGAATAACTATCGGGCATTTCCGATATTCGGCGGACGTAGTCTTTACGTTTCTCGGTTAGGGTACGCGACAGTCTCACTGAAGATTTTCCATCAGAGTCACTGCTGCGGTTGCCCATTTTCTGTTTACCCTTGATTTTATTTTGAAAAGCCGCATCGACGAGGATTGTTATCTGCAATAGAAAAATGTAATACGTCTATTAAATAGATAAAAAAAAATATTCAAGCAAATTACCTCATCGTAGGACTTGCCAAGGGATGTAGTACCGTCGGTTGTGGAGCCTTCAGAGTCTTCAATGCTGTCGTCTATAGCTGTGCACTGTAAATGAGGAAAAACGGAAATCCGTAAATGCTTGTGGGTAACTATTTTATTAATGGGTCGTCATTTATACAAGGCAAAGGGTATTAGTGGCTCTACTTTCGGTGTATGATGACATCAAGGTGAAGTTAATGGATTTTATCGATTGAAATAATTCGATTGTGGTTGCGTGCTGGTGAAGTTATTGTAGCACATTTGAAAGAGGATGTGGATTTTTTTTTAACCTGATATTTTGATTTCCTGTCGAATTTCGACTTTTTAAACAAAGAATTTGACAATCAAGTGTTTGAAAGGAGGATTCGAAGGGAAGTTTGAAGATTGGAGTGTTCAGTTAAGTTTTGTTTTAATGAGAAGTAATCACAGTTAGTAATTGTGTGCAATCCAGTTCGATTGCAGGTTCATTTCTACTTCCACCTCTTATTCAAAGTACTTATCTAAGATAAGGCGCTCAGTTGAAAGGCACCTGGATGCAGCTAGAAATGGATCAAACTCGGGTGGAGAGACGTAGGGGGATAGTCTACGCCCGGACTGTAGCGCCCAAAAGGTAAATTATATAAAATGCAGAGTGCCCCATGAAGTTCTCGTTCTTTTGACGCCTCATTTGTTAGCATAACTGGCTTCATTGCACCTTTCAACCGTTTCTGATAACTGAAACAAGAAACAATTTCATGTTGTTAAAGAGGATCGATAAGGTGAATGAACACATTCAAATGTCTAGTCGACACAGGCATAACTTGGGGACCGCTTTCTGAGCATGAGTCTTCAACAGTTGATTTTCAAGAATGCAAAATATTGAATACAAAACAAAATATGAAAGAGCGCTGAACTGAAAGCCAATTGTTTAAACAAAATGCAAATTATCTCTTTGACTGACAAGTATGTGTGCTGTCGCTTTCATTAAATGTGCGTCTAAAATCGGCGCCAATAATAAATAATCAAATGAGCCAATTCCTCTCAGATTATCGCAAAATATGCAAACTATACATTACATGGCATCTAATCAGAGTTCTTCAAACACATAGTAGCGAATGATTGTAGATTAAAATTTTATTTGCTCTTTTAGCGCGCTTTTTCCTTAGCAACTCATTGTATTGATAAACAAATCACTTTTAGGAACACGTTATGTACTTATTCATTTCATGAGATGTGATTCTTCGTGCAGAGCAACGAAATGATTCAACGTACAAAAACGAATGAAACTGATTCAAAGTCTGCGCATAAAGCATCGATTGTCTACTTTCTTATATAAACGTAATTATGACTGTGAGAATCAACTACCTAATTGCTATCATGTGACGTTTTATATAGGAAAGAACTTGACAAGAAAGAAAAACTGCTCTGATTCTCCAGAAGTAGGAATGTGTGTGAAATGTGCACATCGACAGCAACCTGAATCCACATTTCGATTTCGAATATAGCGTGTGTTAAAAAGCTAAGCAAATAGTCCCTACCCGCAGGGCGAAATCTCTCTGGGGTATCTATTGATTTTGTTATTATGAATCTGGGAGCGGTCGTCATTGGAGCCACTTGCTTTAGGAAATTGTAAATGCCTAAATAACCTGCGTATATGTATGTAAAATAAAACTGATTAATTAATTGGGGCTAAATAAGACACATGATCCATTTTCATTTAAATACATGACCTACTCACCTAAGTTAAGTAGTAGATGGCTACATATATTTGACTTTTTAACGTTGGTTGAAGGTTGGGAATTAAAATATTTACAGTGCCTTGCATGTCTTTTTCCCATCACAATGGTACAAGGACAGCGACTATATACACCATACGGCTTTATGGATGTCAGAACAATGGGATTTTCAGTTTGGTTCTTGGATGGATGGAATGGAATTTATATGCACATGCAATAAGGGCAATCACCGATCAATTTACAGAAAATTTATAAGGGAATGTATAGAACTCACTCAACAGCGAAATGGCTAACAGCTGGTACCAAAACAAATAACAACACGAAAAATACCATGCAAATGTCGATGAATGCTCTATTAGTACGAGTATGTTTGCACGGTCGATGGGACCACAAATTAAGTTTGTATGCAATGTGTTCCTACCTATTTGTTGTTAAAACGAAGCAGCAAGTTAATGTGACATATTATCCAGACAGTAATCTTTTGCACGGACCACACTAAAGCAATAACCTAGTTTTCACACGACGGTATGTATCTAATCTATGTATTAGGTTGACTGATGATTGGAACATCCTACATGTCACATTTTCATTGCACAACACAATGACATCAACTTTATTAATCTAACGAATTTTTATACGCATTTTACTAAAAGTGAAACCAACCGAAAACAAGTTTCCTCCATTCTTGTATGCAGCTACGCAGTGTTATCTTCTTGGACTAACCATTTAGGTAGTCATCTTGCAACTTTGATAGATGAGAACCTTCTTAAAGAGGAAAACATGAGAAAAGAGAAAAAAACAAACAACCTTACTAATATTCAAACACTAATGTCGACTATGAGTTGGCGGCGAGTTTTAATTAAAATTTATAGCATTTTTGAAAAGGTACCAATAAACAATTTAACCTCCACCTTTCCTAGTACGACGACTTTCTGTTGAATCTATTACATTTTTTGTCATCGCAGAATTTGAATGTCAAAATTTGTTTTCGTGAAAAGTGGTCGGTAGTTTCTTCCACAACGAGGATTTTATTCTAAAAAAAAAAAAAAAAACGAATTTTGGAGGCTTATTATAAGCAAAAACAAACCACAAAATAGGAAACGCACAAAAAATCCACTGATCTGTCAAATATCATATGCAAATCAGTAATGCCCTATAATTCGTTTGAGCACAATTTCCTTTTTCCATTTATTTTCATTTACTTTTCCTCTGATTTCTAATAATTCATGATTGATTGTGCCGTAATAAAATCCCTTTCAAATTATTCAATAAACACCATGACTTTAGACGGTTGGGCAACACTCGTCTTCAAAGTGAGATTATTAAGCTAATGCCCGAGATAAACATGGCTTTCTCACCATAAACATTAACCCCCTTATTAATAAAAAAATGTGCACAAGTAAGTTAGTTAGCAAACGTCAGATAGCATACAAAAATTGGACATAACTGCTGAGTAACAAGTTGATAACTTTTACACAGTGTTTATTAATACGGGGGTTAGTTAGCGATATTCTGGCAACTATATTTGTATTTTGGTAAAGTGATTTTGGAAAGAGTGGAGTCCTTGCGCAAACTGACAGACTAAAGTTGATTATTTATAAGGCCGATAGCCTATAAGGCTTGCAGTACCTGGAAGATGGACACCATTAAGGGAGCTTCCACACCGGATAAAACAAAACGCCTTATTTTGTTTTCTTGCTTTGTTTTGCCTTATTCAGTGTGGGCGCGCGTATTTCAATGTGTGTATTTAAATTTCAAAAACACACAGAAAAACAGTTTTGTTTGTCTAAGGCGTTTTGTTCCATCCGGTGTGGAAGCACCCTAACACAAGCAGACTGCTAGTCTTTGTTAATAAATGTTTACGAATCATCTTGAAGATTTTTGGCCGAACTGGATCTCCAACGAACAGCTTTATAGGGGAACGGGCCAAGAACCTATAAACATTGCTATACGAAGGAGAAAGTGGCAGTGGATTGGACACACTCTACGGCGCGTAGACAACTCCATTGCGAAATACGCCATGCAGTGGAATCCGCTCACCCAAGCACGCAGAATAGCGGGACGTCCTACTAGGTAAGCATGGCGCAGAACAGTTGAGGAGGAATCGAGCTCTTTAGGAATGAGCTGGAGGCAGTTCAAACGCGTTGCAGAAGTACGAACAATATGGCGCGCAGGCGTGGTAGATATTCCCCGAGGCAGTGCCGGATTTATATTATTTATGAGTGTAGGCCACTTTATTTCCGCCGCAACATTTCCATCACCTTTCTAAAATAATAATTTTGCATTTGTAGTAAGGAAGGCACTAAAGTTAAATAAACGAATGAATTTGTCATTAAAAAAGAGCGTGTAAAAGAAACAAACATTTTTTACGATTCTTTTTAATAGCAAAATCATCTATTATATCATCATAGTTTATGGTGTTCATTATCTCTGCTTCTATCAAGAGAAGAGCTACACAATTCATTTTTTCTTGAGACAATGAAGACCTTTGACAATTTTGCAGGCGTTTTAAACAGAAAAAACTCCTTTCGCCAGAACAATTTGTAGCCGGAGTGGAAAGTGCGATGTGGAGAGCTATATCCAAGTTAGCGTAAACATAAGACAGAGATTGATTCCTCAAAGACGTTGAGACAGAGTAGTGGGCTTACTCGGTTTACAACTCGGTTGGCTTCAATTCTAAATTAAATCGGTTTGGCTAATCCCTACTCTCATCCACCCGTTTCCTTAGGGAGTTAACTTATTAGTATAAAAAGAAAACCAGTAAAATTGTTTGACTTTTATCCTCTGAGATCGATTGAGCGTCCTCTGAAATCTGCCGCCATACGGCCTATTGACAAATCCAGGACTGCCCCGAGGGGTTAAATGAACTAACTAACTACAAAGCTTATTGAGATTTCGGTCCAGAATGTAAGATTTGAATTTTCGGCACACGTTCATTTTCCAGATGGGAAAACTTTAAGAAATTTCACAAAAGCTATATCCACAGTAAAAACATTTTTTCAAAGAAATATTTTCTAGATAAAAAAAAATGACTTTCGTAGCTTTCCCTGACTCTTGCTTGCAGCCTTTTGTACAATTAATAGCTAGTTCCTTGCTGCTCTGCCAATAGAGCGATCCACGATAGGTTAAACGATTTGGAAATTTGTGGTTATACAGGGTGTCCGCCGGGAAGGTGTACTACTTTGTTTGTTTATAATTTTTGATTAAATGAAAGAGAATGGATCTTATATTGATAAATGTTTTATTTAATGTCGGCAATTATGTATGGAATACAATATCAGGTAAATGTCCGCCTCTGTTAGTCTCACAAATGCGAGCCCTTTTGAACACATTTTTCATTACATTCTCACACATTTCATGCGGTATTTCATTAATTTCATCACTAATATTTTGTTTGAGTTGCTCAAGCGTTTCTGGTTTGTTTGCATAAGCCTTGCTTTTCAGATATCCCCACAAAAAGAAGTCCGGAGCAGTCAAATCAGGCGACCGTGGAGGCCAATCAACATCACCATTTCTTGAAATAACTTGTTGTGGAAAGAGGTCTCGCAGTAGTTCCATTGTAATCCTGGCTGTATGCGATGTCGCACTGTCTTGTTGATACCACATGTTAATAAAGCCCAAAGCATGAAGTTGTGGCGTTAAAAAGTTTTCAATCATATCACGATATCGCTCCCCATTCACAGTTACCATCACGCCGTTTTCATTTTCAAAGAAGTAAGGTCCAATGATTCCTCCTGACCAAATTGCACACCAAACTGTAACTTTTCAGCCGATCTTGCAGTGCGTTGTGGTCCATGCTTGGACCTATCACCTACAGACCCTCTTTCTTCGAAATTATTCACTACACGATAAATAGTGCGTTTTGTTGGCACGTTGTTTCTCCCAAAAATTTTACGTAACTTTCTCATCGTCACAGTAATCGATGATTGATTTTGATAAAATGTTTTAACGATTAAAACACGTTGGTTTATCGAATATTTTCCATAATAAATTTGCCACGTGTCTACTTCACGACTGCCAAATATGAACTGTCAAGACTAATGTTTACCAAAATGGCGGCAAAACAAAGTAGAATACCTTCCCGGCTGACACCCGTTACCTGAAGGTTATGAATTTCAAAATTGCAAGCAACAGATGATGAAATAAACAAACAAACGGAAGATGGCACCATCAGGTTGCGTCAAAAAGTCAACGCATCTTACACAAACGATATATTAAATAGAACATTTTTTTCGAATCCATCCTCGCCGCGTTTCACTTAGATCAAAAGCGGTCTATGATTGGCATCTTTTCGTTATGACTGGCTCGTCTGATATTATTGCGGGGCAGTTTATTTTGTTTATAGCTACATGCGGTATCGGCAAAACAAAAACAATTTCGCAGTGATGAAGGCCATATTCCTACTGAAAGGAACGTAAACAAGCAAAAGTTTGCACTTCTGCGGAACCATAAATTCACCAACGTGGCAGTACATGTAGATGGCAGTGCTATTCCTCGGAAATCTCCTGTTACATTGCAAAGCTGTTACTGTCAGAATCGCGATGAATCTCACTATGCAGCTGGACAGCCACAGCGATTCCACTGACAAAATGTGTTTATCGTCGGCAAATTGCATGCAATCACACCCTTCAAGTAAACAATATACTTTTTGGAAATTCCTACACAAAATTCGACCAGATAACTTTATCATCTGAACAGATATAACTTATTCAGTGGCAACTGGCAACCAAATAACGCAAAATGTTAATTTGCCGAGCAATAAAAGCGCATATGTGCTTATTGTGTTCCGTGATAAATCAATCCAACAGTTGTTATTTATCGCGAAAAATAAAGTTGCACGTTTTAAAGCATCTGCTTCTGCGGTCCCCAGAGACAAACGCAAATATTTGAGTTCGTGTTCGCCGTTTCATTTTACTCAACAGTTAGTACAAAGAATAATGCGTCTCCACGAAATGCGAATGAAGGACGTATCATTATCTCTACTGGGTGATGGGAAGAACAAAGTGACATTCCGAAATATAATACTATGCTAATATCGCTCGTGGTCCTGGTATAGTGGTGTGGGTTTTATTTACTTGCGACGCGTTATCACCGCAAGAATTTCATCGCTTAAGTAGATGTATGCGCACTAGTGGGTTATATTGAAAACGGTTTTATTTTCTGTGTTATATAAACGTATGAAATGATTATTTTACGAAAATTCCCCACTGTTCGCTTTCACTTCTGGTGTTATTGTTTTTTAGTTCAGTTGAGAAAGGCAACTTTTGTATTTTTGCATTTTACTTTTTTTTTTGTTATTCAACATATTGCGATATTAAGTAATCGTTTTGAGGGATATCATTAAATGTGATGGGTTTCGTCGTTTTAGCTGACAACTGGTCACACATGTAGGTGTTATTTATAGCTCTGCTCAGACTCAATTCAAGTCGTCGAACTTTAATCGCTACACAATTAAACGGAATCACATATTCACATGTACAGCGTGCCGGCAATGAGCTGCACAGTTGAAAAACCCACAAGTATATGGTCTTGGGGCTTTTCCATTGACATATTTATTTAGTAAATGGATAAAATGTTTATACAGAGATGTAAGATACTTCAGTTGAAGGTTTTTTTGTAACAATACCACTCAAAGAACCAGTGGTAAAGTTCATATGCTTTGAACAAAAATCGTATACGTGAACAAAATATGCAAGCATAAAGTCACGTAAGTATGTGCAGCGATGCATAGTAAACCACTGAATACACTTGTGAACAGCGTCTATTGATAGGCAAATAAACAATACAAGCATTCTTTTCATCAATTTGCTTTTAAATGTTTGCACTATCATGCATGTTGTTAAAAAATTATCTAATTAAGCAAGGACTATTCATATATGAACCACTACAAACTAAACAGGAAATTGTTCTTGTCACTGTTTCAAGAGTGGTTTAAGTAGCTATCAATCGGGATGTTTAAAAAATAAAGTTCACGACTGGGTCGAACGAAACTTTCTCCTTCATCAAAAGTTTGGTTTGAAAATATCTGAGAAGCAATGATTGATAAAAAAAAAAAACGGTTCATAAAGTATAGCAAAAGGAATAGTGTTAAATTTTGGGTTATTCATCTGGTATGGCCATGGCAGTACCTACATTATAACAACGTGAGTTTTTAAAAGTTGAAGCTCTCAGTAACAGGCAATTTTCGCAAGTTCGGGTTAGAGAGCTATAAGCGTCTACTAAACTATTTTATAGCCCTTACACTTCACAAGATTTTTGAATATAGAATATGCGTAGTAGAACCTTCTGTTTACTGATCTGTTAGGGCATGTCTTTATTTTTGACTGGAATAGATTAGCACGCTTGCTGGTGTCTATGATTGGAAGTAGTAGCAGATAATACGAATTCGGAGATATGTTTTTGGGTTGTAATTTATGAGAAATAATTCAAAAACTGATAGAACTAAGTACGGGATCTTATTTAGAATACTTAAATTATCTTTAATATGCATTTTAATCAAAAACGTTACAGCAGTTTCTGTAAAATTACGCAGACAAAAGAGTACCAACTATTGCAATGTAAAGTTTAAAAAATATAAGTACTAATTAGCTTAAAACTGTGTATAAGTTATTGTTCGAGATTTAAGTAATATACTTCGTTTTTTTTAAATAATCGTTTTCGGTGATTCGAATTGAAAATTAAGAACACAATCATTTGGAAACCTCGTTCATACCTCGTTCATGTAAACTAAACATAACCAACATTTTCAAAAATGTTTTTTTTTTTTTTTCAAAAACCTATTGTACGATATTATAGCCAAAAACCGCGTTTGCTGTTAAACTCGAAATGACCATATTACCTTAGAAATACATTTTTGTTACAATCGAATGGGCCGTTTTTGAGATATGCCCAAGTTTCAAAAATATGGTTATTTGTTTTTTTTTTTTTTTGCAAAAAACTGGATATGCATTCATGTTAACCCCATCTACTAAAGCTTAAATATCAATTTTGGTTGAAGTCGTTAAAGCCGTTTTTGAAGAAAAGTACCATTAATATCGGGGTTTCCTTGCAACAAAAAAAAAAAAAAGCGGTCCCGAACTGTAAGCCCCCAAACTCCAAATCTGAAGTTTGAACGAAATCCGAGCAGCCGTTTAGGCTGAATTAGGTAGATATACAGAATTTTGCGACACACTTTTTTGAGTTCCTCTATCATCGTAATGTCAGAATTGATTAAAATTTCGAGTTCGAAATTTTGTACGAAAACAATATCTTTCTCTTACTACGTTTAAATTACGAAATTGATAATTCCAGGCTTGTTAGCACGAGCTACAACACCCTATGCCGCGAATAGTCACATCTGACTCACAATAAAACGCGTTCCACAAACCAGCGAACAAAAAATGTAAAAGTCGTTGCCATTTATCTGCTTATATTTCATATTGTGCTTTGTTCAACCACAAATAGGCCAACAAGGCCTGTTTTTCTCAACGAATGGAGTTTCCCTCAAATTGGTACAATGAAGGGTTTATAGCCCAGAATAAATATATTTACATAGGTATATAAGCCAATATTGGACTGGACCTGAAAATACATTTTGAAAAGCTTTGAAAATTAGAAATAAATAAATGCAATAACGCATCACTCGCATCATGATGCTTTGCAAAATGTTCTAATGCAAACTATTGGCATCACTTTTAACGTCAAGTGTTAGTTATTGCAAAGTTGATGATGTTGATGTGCAAACATAACGAAAAAAGCATCACACCTGATGCGCCAGCAAAAAAGTGAGAAAAATGTCGGAAGAGAAAGAAAAGTCAGTAAATAAACATTTTTATCAATAGGTATATCAATTATGCTTTTGACGGAAAACAATGCGTTCTAAAACTCAAATGTCATATTCAATCAGCAACGCATCACCATCTCAAATAAGCAGTTATGCCGCATCACTGCGAAAATGTTTGACGTTTCTGAATCCACACGATGTCTTCACTAGCCCGATGAGGCTTCGAGTTCAGAAAAACCACACATAGGTGGCAGGCACATCTCGAGAACGACCTCAACCAGCTCTAGCTCGATCTGGCTAGAGGGTCTTGTTGCTCGAGGCGATCAACAATTAGAACAGAATACTTGTCGTTCACAGCTATATTATATTTATTCGGCGCAAACAAATTTAATGGCCATTTTGTAGATTACGTACGACAGTAAGTTCCGAACTTTTTAGAATTTAAACGACCATAAGAAGATGTTTTCTAATTTCAGATCCAATGAAATTTTATTGCATAAATCTCTCCATCTTTTAACGTTAGCACTGACTGTTAAAAGCTACGTAACCTTAATTTTGTGTTGGTAGGAATTTTCAATACCAACTTTGGTAGCTATTTCTGTATGAGCTTTCGAGAAACTGATAAAAGACAACACTTTTGGATGAGCACTCACTTGAGAAATCTTAGAGGAAACTGAACGTACCTACTTCCTGTGCCTAAAAACAGAAAATCTATTTAAAATCGATTCAGTCCTTGCCTAGAATGAAACGATAAACAGACACTGGAAAATATGATTTTAAATAGTTTACAATCTCTTACACCGACTCGAGTTAGCTTTAACAATAAGTTAGCATTTGGATGCAAACAAATTGGGGGGCATGCGCAACTTCCGCCCACACACACACTAATGTGTTCAGCTACAAGACGTTATGCAACTACAAGTTCGCCGACAACCAAAAAAATACATAAGTCGTATCGCTCACTTCCAAAAAAAAAAACCGACAACCATGAACAAAAAATCAGAAAAGATTTAATAATTGGGCCAGTCAGTCTCACCGTCGATACCATAATACGAAAAGTTAGTGGATTTGATTTAATATGAGTCGACGGCGTGTGTGACTTTGTGTTTTATTTGTTTTCGCCAAAGAGACCCATCACTAACTGGTGTCCTTATGCATTCCGATATTCCAATTAAGGGCTGTAGATGTAAATTTATCAACATTATTCCATCAAACTTATAAGCACCCAAAATTGAACCCTTAAGCCTGTTTGTGTGGCTAAATCATACGTTGACTAGCCAGTTAGACAGCCGACAGACGATAACGGATATTATCAAAGGCTTAAAGTTGTTTTGCTGCAACAAATTATTTGTTTAAATCCCCGCACAAGACCGGGGACTCTTCTATTTGTTGTACGTATACATGAACGAGTAGTGCTGTGTGAAATCTTGACATTAACACTGTCGACTTGCAGTATGATAAAATTATGTAGAACACATTTTTATTCTTTCTACTCGCTGCTTTTTTAATTGTTTTCAATTTAACAAACAAACAAACGAGTGCGGTGAATCAGTCTATAGATAACGTGATGAATTCTGAGTTGGATTATACTTGACAAAGTGTTCTTTGTTTTCCAGCGAATCGAATTAAAATAATAAATTGTATGAATAATTATTGTTCGAGTTGTTGTAGTAAAGGTGAAACATCCAGCTTGCAGGTAATTTTTGTACCCTTATATTGGAAGATATGAAGATGACAAGGACATAATAAACATCTTTTCTATTTTTAACATAGTTCACGGTAAGAAAGTTCAGTGTTTCTGTGTAGGTCTTTGTGGGATGGTGGAATTTGTTTACGTTAGTCTGCCCGTCTGTTTACTGAAAAAATGTGACAAAATCGATCAGTACATGTAAATTCGGAAAGAAGAGTGGCGTTGAACAATTTTCTATCAATTGTAATGTTTTTAAAAACACTGGATTGCCTGTCACTGCAAACATAAAGGCATAATTTATGTCTAGTAAGATATTAAGGAGATAGAAGTAATAAAACAGAGCGGTTATTTTAATAAGGCAGATATTGTAGACAACCAAATTGATAAAATGTCTATTCAAACGTACGTTATTTATAAGTTGAGAATAGTATCGCTTAGCGCCGTACTTCAATTCAGATTAGATAAAAGGGAAGGTGTGTACCTACGCAACGAACTCCGAAGTAAACCTCCTCCAAATTGTGGAGATAAGTTTCGTTCTACAGGGTGAGACATTAGGTTTTGCTACATTTATAATATTCAAATCTATCGCGCTATCTGTTTGGAACGGAATTTTGTCCGATTTGTACGAAATCGGAGAAATTCCATTCGAGATATCCTTTCCGATTCCGATACCTACATCTGTTGGAAAAATTCTCCGATGATATATAGCGCACCTTGTCGCATTGCGTGGAACCGCGTTTAACCACTTATTTTTGACAGCTACACAGGACATTTTATCCAAAGCTATCCTACAACTAATATTTTAATGTGAAATGAACGCGTTTATACTCGTATGTTACATTTATTTGAGTTCCGATCAGATTTGACTCTCGTATTGGAATTTTTTTCGAACGTATAGCTCGATAGGGGTGATTATATTTCTTGAAAAGTAAGGTTGTTCGGGTAATAATGACCCACTTTATTGACCAGCATAAGTTGCACAAACTTAAATGGTGGTGAATTGTTGTTTTTTCGAGGGAACAACTCTTAACAACAACTCGTAGACACAGTCAGTTTGGTAGGAATGATAGCTTTTTCGAACTAAACCACTTATTCATCATCAGACTTCTTTGAAGTGATTGTTTGAATAGTTTTGAATTCGGACAGTCAATTCTCCGTATATAATTATACTTGGGGAGACATTTTTGTTTTCCCCTGTCAGGAAATGAACTTGCATTTCGATTTTTTTCTCCAATTGACCAAGTGACTACCACTTGCGCCAACTGAGTGACGAGTACAAGCCCGAAAACTGGTGATTAGAACGGAGGGGAAGACCAACCTCTGTGCGTTGTTGTTGCTACGAGGTGTTTATTTGTCAATTGTCGTTCTCTCGGGCTTCTTTGCCTATTCGTCTCTTTTTTGTTTTAAATGGTGGTTGTAGTGCACGGACAGCCAGCTTTCACACAACGCAATTCTAATTTGACCAGGCATTGTCATTCTTCCATTTCCAGTTTTCGACCAGTTTTTGAGTAGATGATCCCTTTAATCCCAATGTGACCAAGGACCCAGACGATTTTTAGTGTTTCTTTTTTAAAACGCCTGATGTTTTAGGTAGGCAAGTTACTCAATTTTGTTTTATCTTAATTACCATTCTTAATTTTCTATTTGAAATTTATCAATCAAAAAGTGAATCAATTTGTGTCAGTTTCTTCATGGTATTGAGGATATTTTCCTGCATGTGGTGTTATCAAATAAATGAATAAATAACTACACACACACTGTTTGTTTCTGCCAACAAAAAAAAAAAAAATTCTCAACAGTGATGATACATTTCGTTGATTAACATTGAAGTTCTCGTCTATCTACATGCCACAGAGTAAAAAAAAAAACAAAAACAGTATAAATAAAAAGTAAAAGTGGAACAATAACTCGCACTTTTAGCATGCTACTCGTAAAATTACTGGTTTGAAGTATGCAACCTACAACACAATTAGCAAGGTTAACATCAGACATCACGTACTTGCAGACCAAAATGAAAGTTTCCTTGGGTTAAACTTAAATATTGAACTTTATCATTTGTATTCCTTGGACAAAGCAAGCAGGTATATGATGGATACAAATAAGTAACAACACTTTGCGAACCATATGGACGCATCCACATGATTTCTTTTGCGAACATACGAAAAGAACGATGTATTATGATCTGCTACATTTTTAGGTGACACGACAAACCACACCAGATTCAGAATGGGGATAAAGTGTTTTCAACGTATTTGTAAACATGTTGTTTTTCAACTGTCCAGTTTTAAATATACCATCTAAATATGCGACTGCTTCCCCAAGGAGTTACGATTTCGATCACAGAGTAATACTCAGATAAAAGCCAACTACGAACGAGCAAACGTTGGTAGGTTTTGACATTTCATCGAAATGAACTCTTTTATCGGTGATAGGTCGTAGCAAAGTCGTTGGTAGATGGAATCTTGTACATTATTTGAGGTTAAGTTAAAAAAATTGTTTCGACCACGAATTTCTGGATCGCGACTAGATAGGTATATATTTTCTGGACTGTGAATAAAGTGGACACTTTTCCTTTTCGAACTCCAAATTTTAAAATGCAATTGCTGGGATGAAAATACATGTAGGTATGCGAATATTCGTTTATTCGCAGTTCGCAAATCGCTTCCAATATGAAAAATATAGATTCATTTCGCTCCACATATTTGTAAGCTATTCACACCAAGCCGAAAACCTGGTTTTCGGGAAAACAATCGAAAACAGAAGTTTCCCATGTCGTTTTCCATGAAAACACCACGAAAACGACTTCCAATCGTTGCGTTGTTGAAACAAATACACCTTTTGCAACATTCAGCAGTGTGAATGCAATTTCGAGTTTTCGAAGAAAACACGGTTTTCGCTGCGGTGTGAAAAGGGTGTTTGTGTGTAATGCAGCGGTATCAATTCATTGCTTTTAAAACGAACAGTCCTTCAATGTGTATACTCAATTGTAACTACACACTAACACTGCAAGTGCAAGACGTTTTTATTTTTGTATTCGCTATACACTACAGGTAGGTACCTCTATGCAGATCAACCCCAACAACTGCCTAGCCTATGTAATGTCTACCTTCACGATTTGAATCTAGATTATTGCGCGATTTCGCTTTAGACGCGATGACTCATCTTGTGTTGTGCAGTGGCACAATTTGTATTGAGCCTCGGTGTCTTTCTTCGGTACAAACATCTGACAGTTGAGCAAGCCTTTAGCGCAGTAGGTATCTCACAGCATATTGAGTGTAAAACCGGATAGTTTGGAGTGTGTGGCTTGGAAAATAAATCAGAAAACAAAAATTTGTTTTCCTTTTGCAAGGGAAGATCTAATTTTAGACGCAGAAATTGTAAACTGTGGGTTTCTATGTGCCCATTGGAGAATAAGCGATAAAGTTGCATAATTACGTATAGGGAGTCTCTTCGCGTATATTCATACTTATGTATAAACTGTGTACGGCGATAGTAGAGTGCAGTTGTATTCTGCTCATTGTGGGTATTTTTTTATGATGTTCATACTCATGCTGTTTTTTTTTTAGATAAAGTTTCTAGTTTATGATTCATCCAGGGATGAGGCAACTATGCAGAATTATTGTGGAAATGTTTAGGTTTCTCATTTCGACTAGAATCAAGAGTAAAAATACAAAAATAGAAAGAAAATGATACCATGGTACTAGGCAGGAGCGGTGCTATCGATATGTGATACTTGGTAGGTATGGTAGGTACCTAACTGGGCTGATCTACAATCACAACTCAGAATGAAAACAGTTTTAAACAGTTTCACACCAATCAACCCAGGATATTATTATTTCTGTGGATCGCTCATACAGGACAACACCGAGTTCAGTTCAGTTCATAGTTACGGATGTGATAAATCAACTTATCTTAAAATGGAGTAAGAGAGTCCAGTGTGTGACTGGCGATCGCTATGTGGGCCATTTTATCTTCCACTTGGAAGACATCGATTTACTCAAAAGGGAAATTGGTGATATGGGCCCTATTTCACCAACCACTTTTCACTTTGCATTTTGCAATTTTTCATTTTATCTTTGCAAATTTCGTTTCACCAAACGCAAATTTGCAAAGAGGAAATTATTTTTTTGCAAATTTGAAAATGTTCCCTCTTTGCAAAATTCGTTTCACCAAACACAAATTTTCAAAGTGCAAAGCATGTTTTTGCAAATTGCAAAGTTTTGTCAATTTGCAAAGAAATCGTCCATTTCGTTTCACCAAACAAATTAGATTTGCACTTTACATTATTTAAAACCGTGAAAAGTTTGTCAATAATATGCAAAGAAAAAAAATCATTTGCAGTTGAGATTTTGCTGTGGACAGTTGGTGATATAATTAAAAAAATATACAATGAACCGTTTTGAAGCACTCTTTGAAGACGAAGAGGATATAAATAATGAACAAAGGGTTGTAAAATTAAGGACAAATTTTGAATTTGGAGATCATTTTTCAACCCTGGAAGGCGTTCGTTTAACGAAGACGAGTATTGAACGTGTTTTGTCAACAATTGGACGTAGGCTAAAGTTTGACAGCGAACGAAATAATTGCTTAAGTCCCTTGCAACAGATTCTATGCACGCTACGTTGGATGGGAAATGGAGGGCAATATCATGGAGTCGCTGCTATGCACGGAATAAGTAAAGCTACAGTCTGCAGAGTAGTACAACGAGTTTCGGACGCAATAATCGAGGAATTGCTTGCAACCACCATTTGCTGGCAACGAAATACTTCGGAAATAGCTACCCAATTTTTTGCTCAAGGTGGATTCCCTTGTGTAGCTGGATGCGTTGACGGTACGATGATCATTGATGCACCCAGGGAAAATGAAGAGCAGTTTGTTAATAGAAATGGGAAGCATGCATTGAATGCAATAAGGGTATGTGGGCCGGACCGATCTTTCTATGCGATTAACGTAAGCTGGCCAGGCCTGGTAGTGTGCACGATGCAAGGGTATTAAGGAATTCCCGTTTGGCTGCGAATCTCAATGCAGGATATCGACCATTTCCAAATGCAATACTTTTAGGGGAAAGCGCTTATTCTTTAAGTGAATGGTTAGTAACACCACTAAGAACAAATCCGGACGTTGCAGTGGAACAGCGTCTTAACCGAGCTCATAAAAAGACTAGGCGAATCATTGAAATTAGTTTTGGTATGTGACATGTACGAACTTTTTTTTTTTTTTTTAAATCCCATGCCCAGTTAGGCTGACACTGCGACCTAAAAGATCTATTGTGTCAGTGGGGAAAGTTTAATCTAAGAGACGTGAGACCTCCCTAATGAAGGTCAATAAGTCCTTAGAAGCAGAGTGTGCTATATCTGCTGGTGTGCGGGTCTCTCTATTAAAGACACGTTTTCTTAACCAATGAAAAGCCGGGCAGTCGCAGAGAATGTGTTCAGAGGATTCAACATCCTCCAGACAAAATCTGCATTCTGTTTCCGGGCAGAGGTTCATTTTGTTGAGGTGATATCTAAGGCCATAATGACCCGTGAGGAAGCCCGCTAGCTTTCTTATATTTTCCTTGCTGAGTCTAAGGATTTCATTATAGGAGTAGGGCTTAATTAATCGTTTGGATTGTCTTAGACCAGGGACATGTTCCCAGTGGTTGAGACGAAGTTGTTTTTCCCAATCATTAATTTGTCTTAACGCAGAAGTCCAATTGACTGTGCAGTATGGTTCTGGTCCGCACAGAGAGGATTCGGAACCAGCCATAGCTAGTTTGTCTGCATGTTCGTTGCCTGCAATACCCTGATGACCCGGCACCCAGCCAAGTCTTACCTTGTTGTGTATGAGCATCGTGACAACACTTAACTGTTTTGGAGCCCATTGTGTGGGACGCCAAAGCTAGTAAAGCTGCCTGACTACGAACGAACTTAAGTGTTTCCAATGTGGTTCTGTATATTTCGACCCTTAACAGCTGCTTTTTTTAAAGTTGTTAAGTCGTCATCCTCCGATTTTCTTTTCCTTGTAAAATATTGCTCAGATTTCAGTTTGAATCGAAATTTAAAGAGTACCTATTAGAAAACAATTTTTTTAAGTCCAACAAACAATTTTACGACATTAAAACTTGTTCTATATTTCGCGTTGGGTGCAATTAAATATAATAACATACACGCATACGTTTTTCACTTTGCAAATTTGCAAAACACGATTATAAATGCAAAGTTCTCTTTCTAATTGGTGAAACACTTATATTTTTCACTTTGGAAAAAAGTCTGAAAAAATGCAAAATGCAAAGTCGTGAGAACTTTGCATTTTTGGTGAAACACATCGCACTTGTACCTACTTTGCAGGAATTATTTTTTTTGCAAAATTGCAAACTGAAAAGTGAAAAGTGGTTGGTGAAATAGGGCCATGGTAACGCCATGTCCGTGTGGCATAGGTAGGTACCCACCTATCATTTTGGTATAGTGTTAAGTCGTTGGTTTATGCTAACAAATCAAAAAACAAAAAGCTTTCAATTACCTACCACAACGCAGAAACGAGATACGAACAAATTATCCTTGAACTAGTCACCAACAACTTCAACGACCAAATCAACTTTGTTAAAGTCAATGTACCTAGCTATTGGTTATATGCCAAAAATGTTAGATAGGTACTAACCAACGCAAATATTCACGTGTAATTTGTTATGTATAGATTTATGAAAGGTTTTTTTTTTTTTAATAATAAACATTCCTGTTAATAAATCTGCGAAGAAACGCAATTAGGTAAACAAATTATGATGATAATGTGCCTTTTGACGTCAACTTTGTTTACAGTGTAGTCATTTGTTTTGTGGAACTTATGTGCCTAGTTTCTTCCAACAACTAGGTACTGTTTTATTTACATATTTCTTCATACGGAAATGGATATAGGTAGGTACTCGTAGGTAGGTAGGTCGATTTGTTTATTTTAGTGGTAAGTACATTTATTTTATTATATTCATGTAGGCATATGTAGGTTGTCGACCTTTTCGTTTCATTATTCTACTTGAATTCTTCACCAGAGAGTACCTAATAGTGTGTCGACAACGATTTAAGGTTTTGCCTCTCTCAATAGTGGCAATAACATTTTAAATATAGATTTTTTAGTAAATAAATTGGGTTCTTATTGTACAGAACAATGTTTGAACGTGATATAATGGAGTTTAAGGATTTTTATACCTATGGGATGATGCTATTCGCACGACATTCGGGACACGGCTACGCAACGAAATGGCAACGTTTATTCGCGTAAAACAGTGGAATAAGGGTTCGCTTCGCTCGCAAAAGGATTCTAAACTCCAGTATTACATTTTCGGGCACGAGCCTGTACGTTTTAAGGCCCAACTTATTTCTTAAAACACTTTTTTTAATGAAAATACAATTATGTACGTTACGTCAAATGCGTAGCCGTGTCCCGAAGCCAATTAAACGTCAGTCAGTACAAAAGTGTCGGACGAATAGCCGCTTTGTTTTATATATGAGCGAAGCGAATCACATACCCTAAATTAGCGTAATACGTTATTATTTAACTTTGACATTTCGTTCGACGGACTCGTACTGTTAAGTAATTCTAATTTCTGAAACCAAAACGAACATGGTTAACGAAACATGTACAGCTATACCTACTTTATCGCAGTTAAAAGTAGGTTCAACTGAAAAGACGTAAAACCAAAGTTACCTACCAGCATTTACTTCAGTGTACCTACCTACTTAGTAAATACTTTCTAAAGAAAAAAAAATCGGAACAAAAGATCCACTTCATTATCACCGAATTCTTATCGAAATCTCATACAATACCATTCTGATTAATTTATATACCCCCATTCCTAGTCCGTACCTATTTACTTGATAATCCAAATTCAATAATTTCACTTTGTTGTCTGTAAAAATAATCCATCCATGTTTAAATACATGTTGCCCCTTCTGGTATGCAATCCTTCGTGTAATGACAGTTCAATAAAAATCCACAGTTCACCATCCACACCATACGTGGGGGAAAATTCACTTGCACGCACAATAATAGCACACACTACAAAACTACTCTTTTTCTTTGATTTTCCACCTTCTTTTTTAACACAATAAAAACTTCTTTTCTTCGTCGATTCGCAACGAATTGGTCATGCAAATTGTAAATTGAAATATGATGCAGACAATATCACAAAATTCAAGGTTTCAAACTCTTTCGCTAAATACACACTCGCGGATGTAAAAAACGGGAATATCTTACTCCAGCAAATAAGTAAAACGTGGAATTAAAATGATTCTACACCGTATACATATGGAAAGATGCTATGTAATGTACATGTACATAAATTTATAATGTTTTCTCACTTAACTATTGACACTAGATGTCCGGGACGGGACGCAACGACACTCAACGCAACCGTTCGCAGCGACAACGAAACGAATACGAATACAATAAAAATTCATTGTGCAGTTGTTTCTCACTCCATTTGGGAATCGGAATCGGAATATGAAAGCTAAAAGAAACACTAACAAAATGAAGCAATGAAACTACACCGCACAAAGAAAAAGAAGTAACTAACGAAACGACGAAAGGGAGAAAAAAGAACTTGGATGTAGGAGAGTCGAAAAGTGGAATCGAGGAAAGCGATTAACCAAAAAAGGAATATAAAACAATGGTAGTTGATAGATTTGCGAATGTATTTCGTATAGTGCTGCTGGTGGCATAATTACCATAATTTATTCATTTTCTATTACATTTGAGGTTTTTAGCGTTTTTAGTTAATTTTACCTCTTCTTCGGCACTGGAAGTGGAGGCCGCCGCCATTTAAAACAAAATCTGTTTTTCTCGCCTTCTTTGCGGCTCTTTCGTCAGCGAAGAACAATTTTTATCAAAGACGAAGACCAGACAAACGGGATCGAAAATAAAATTTCCCTTGGTACTTTTTTCTTCTCCTTATATTACAACAATCTAGCTCTCGTGTGGGTTTGGTTGGTCGGGTCTCTGGTGGTGGTGGTTCACTAATGTGTGGAAGTGAATGCTGGATAATAAACTTTTTTTTTTGAATTGAATAAAAGAAAACCGTCGCGATGCGCTCTTCGATAGTTAAATAGAGCAGCTGGTAGATGCGGCGGCCGTATCTACAGATCAACTGAAATTCATTTATCTGACTTTCTTCTCGTGTTCTTCTTCGTTCCTATTGTTTTTGCTTTCTTGTTGTTGGGGGATGTAAAGGTAAACACTAAACAGTGCCAAACAATAGGAAAACTAGAAACCTGGGATGCAATGGCGCATGACCGGTGTCGAAAAGGGTGAAAGAGATAGAATAAGGGAATGCCAATGGCAGCTGGTCGGTTCGGTTTGCTCGTCTGTCGTCTGTTGTCTGTATGTACGACAGTAGCAGGTAAAAGGGCAGAGGTAAGTGCACTCACTGAACTTTATTTACAATGGCGACGGCGAGGGAGATGGAAAATTCATTCGCAGCGCAATCATTTTGCCGGTGAATGAGTAGGTTTAAAGTGGATTGTGGATTGTAACACTGGGAGAGCCCAGAAGCAGAACATCGAAAAATGTTGAATGTTTCAATGAAAGCGTTCCAAAGAACAATTTGGCTGTGAGAGCCATCTATGATTTCGTTACACTATCGAAAGCTGTGTGTACTTACTACTTGTATTTGATAAGGGGTTTTGTGGATTCCGTTCCGAGACTATTATGCGTGCTTGTTTTAAAATAGGAGTGGAGCTGAATATCGATTGGTTAGACGTTAGACGAACGGAAATACAAGATGGTTTAGGCCTCTACGAAAGTCAACCAGTTTTAACAAGGTTTTAGTCGAGTTTATTTATTTATTTATTTATTTATTTGGGTCTATAAGTATTACAACTTTCTTAGACTAATTAGGTACATTCCTTATAAACTAATACATATAATAATTTAAGACATAAAATACATATACATTAACACATACATAGCTTTAGATTATGTTTTCCATAACAGTGGATTTAAAAACAGATCTATTTTGATCAAGATCGATAACATTTGCATATTTATTAAAATTGACACACGCATTAGTAATAGGCTCATTTTGACCATAGTTTGTTGCATGTCGAGAAACATAGAAAAAACCATTACTTCTAGGTCTTAAGGTTCTAGAAGGTGCATAAATACCAAATAAAGCTAGAAGAGGGGGACAGTCAATATGTCCCGTTATGACATCTCTTGCGAATGTTATAGAGTAGTAAGTTCTTCTATAATATAGAGTCTTTAAACCAATCAATAAGCATCTGCTATTATAAGATGGCATGGAATCAGACCAATTCAGATTTCGAAGCGCATACTTGGTAAACCGTTTTTGGATTTTTTCAATACGTATCAAATCTTTTTTGAAAAGAGGAGACCATACGACACAACAATATTCCAAAATTGGACGAACTAAAGCTACGAATAGGGATTTTAATGTATAAGGATCTCGAAATTCACGAGAGTTCCTAAATACAAAGCCAGACATAGCGTTGGCTCTCGAAATAACATAATCAATATGTATGTTGAAAGAAAGATGCGAATCAAAAATGACTCCCAAATCTTTTTGGCTTACGACTTTATTTAATACAACATCAGCCATTTTATATTCAAACAATATCGGCATAGCGGACCTTGAAAAGGACATAATTGAGCATTTATTTGTGTTCAGGCTTAAGGCGTTCATACAGCACCATTCGTTCAAAGCATCAATATCTTTTTGAAAGAGAACACTGTCGGCAACTGACTTTATAGACATGAATATTTTTACATCATCCGCAAACATCAAACATTTTGAAAAATTAATCACTGTGGGTAGATCATTAATGAAAAGTAGAAACAGCAAGGGTCCAAGATGACTGCCCTGTGGGACACCAGAGTAGTTTCTAATTTTAAAAGATAATTTAGACCCAATTTTAACAAACTGAGAACGATCAGTTAAGTAATTGCTTATCCATTTAAGAAGTGTTGAGTGAAATCCTAGAAAGGAAAGTTTTTTCAACAAAATTCGGTGGCTAACCCTATCGAACGCCTTTGAGAAATCTGTGAAAACAACATCGGTTTGACATTTGCTTTCCATGTTGTTCAAGCAAAAATTCAGAAAGAGAGTCAAATTTGTCGCAGTCGATCGCCCTTGGACAAATCCATGCTGGTAGACCGAAATATGATTTTTTACCGCTTCATAGACTTTCTTCTTCACAATCGATTCAAAAATTTTAGGAATCAGTTGCAATTTGGCAATCGGTCTATAATTTTCAACCGCTTGCTTTGAACCAGATTTATAAATGGGAGTAATATAGGAAAATTTCCAGGCATCTAAAAACTCACCACTTCGAAGAGATAGGTTGAAAATGTAACACAGAGGTTTCGACAGATTACATGCACATTCTTTTAAAAACCTTGCAGGAATGTTATCAGGTCCAATGCTTAGACTACTATCTAAACTAGAGAGTTCATTATAAATCTCTGCCTCAGATATAAATATTGACCCCAAATCAATTATTTGAGAAGAAGGTGTCAAAAAATCATAATTAGAGACATCAACCATAAAATTGGATTGAAAAAAAGTTGCAAACATGTTACAGATTTCAGTGATATTACTACTCACATTACCATTGTAATTCATGTTGGAGGGGAATCCAACAGATTTCCTTTTTACATTATAAAATTGCCAAAAAGATCTAGAATCACTCTTGATCCTTGATTCAACGGACCATAAATACTGATTATATAGAAACTTCTTCTTGGGTCGTATGAAAAAAAAACTTGCATTTGCTTTGAGCAAAAGGTTATAGCAAAGTAAAAGCCCTTAGCAATTGCTTGGAACCGGTGAATAAAAACCTACTTTGTTAAGGTAAGTTCGAAAATTCGAACATAGCTTTTACTTCGCTGTACGTGTACTTGCCTTGCAGTTCCTGTCAAACCTGACCAGTAAATTTGAATTTTCCTTGAGATTCTAACGACTTTTGGGAAAATTGAAATTTAAAAAAAAAAAAAAATTCAGAAATACCTACCTATGCATCTATAGGCTATAGTTCCAATTGCACCTGGAAATAGGATTTTCGTTTGCCAAATAGGTTGTTGATGTTTTTTTTTCTTCTTCAGGTGCCGGGAATTGTTGTTGATACGCCAATCGCCAGTCATTTAAACTGTCCGGATCTCCGGATCTCTTATATACCTTAGAAATGATTCTTTCTAAACATTTGCATCTGAACGAAATATTAGCCATAAATAATAGATTATCATAGTCCACACTCCATACTTTTCGCGTAACAAGAAATAATTGATTTTTTTCACAGGTATTTTGTTGGTTTTCCTGCACGAACAAAACTTAATTCAACTATTTATAGACAAACCATCGAAAATTCACATTGCTTACTTTTTTTGTGTAAAAAATGTGCGTACAAAATATTTAGCAAAAGGTCTGAGTCAACTAAATAGCAGATTCAGAATTTGCATAGCATTTGCTTTGTCTGATAAGTTTTATTCATACCGAGCTGGGTAAAAGGTCAGTGCCGCCGCTTTTCGAACATGTCAAAAGTTGGAACTAACTCAAATTGTTTTTTTATTCATACGAAACGTAGCAAATGCTTCGATTTTGACATTTCTCTTGAGTAAAATCAATTATTGCTAAGTTTTATTCATGCGACCCAATAGGCGTTTTTTTATTATTCCCGCATGATAGATCATTGATCTTTCATGGTTTACAATAGATGGATCTCTTATTATTGTCGTAAACCATGGAAATCAATGAACTATATATACATATACAATTTTAGAGAATGAAAAACTCACACAAAAAAAAAATGGTTGTGAGAAGCAAGGCCTGGAGCTTATTTGTTTGAAGCTAAGAGTAAACTGCATGCCAATGCCAACGGTTTAAATAACTGAAGGAAAAAATTACCAGATCATCTGTCATATTACTCATATAGCGAAAATATCAACGCTGTGGAGACCTCCATATTAGATATAAAAAAAAGAATAGGTTTATTTTGTGTTGCAGGTAGCAAGTGATTCTAGTTATTTTAAGTCGACTGGATTGGTCTGGATTAGACGTAGCTGTACCTAACCTGAATGCAAAAACTAGATTGGTCAGGAACGATACTTTTCCTACGTCAGGTGCATATGCAAACTGTCATATCAGTCTGTCAGTTACCCCTCTATAAACGTCAACTGAAAAAGCTGTTCATACGAACGATCAAAACTGATGTCGTTTTCCATTGGGATTTCCAGATTTTGCTCCCGTGTTATATTTTGGTGTCAGTTTAAGTAGGTGTAAATCTCACTCAGAAATCGAGATTCGCAAATTTACTCTGACTCTGAAAAAAGTGATTTTTTTTTCCGGCCAATGGAACATGAAATCTGACAGACCGCTGATTTCGAGAGCAGAGAAACTGCTTTGAATGAAAAAAGTGATTTTTCGAGAGGTTGTTCTTTCCCAATGGAAAACGACATGAGATAGGTACCAAGTCAGTCAGCTTTCAGACTTACTTAACTAGATACTTGAACGTCCCCATTTAGTGATTACCTAAACACGAGCAACAGAACTGCATGCATATATCAAAATTGAGCTAGCTCCCTTAAATGTACAAATAAGCTCTTCAAGTATTTTTTTTTTATTAGCGTTTTGTATTTATTTTAAATTACCCTGCGTTTCAATGGTGTAGGTACCTATTTCACCGCATCGCCTGCGATCTGACACACTGTACTAGATATTTAAATAATCTCCCCCTTAACCACATACACGTTGACTTACAGCTTATAGGTACTGAGAAAAGTTAACGTCATTTGAATCCGTAGAAGTCGATTTCTGAAACAATTATTATTGTCGCTCTTAATTTCGCTCGACGATCAACACACAGCCACAGCTGGAAGAGAGAAGACGAATACTTTATTTATCATCACTTTATGACTAAACTTAGGTCTCAAAGGTCACATGCGTCTGTCATTGTAACACTTAACTTGTATGAGCGTCAACGGTCAAGTGTATCTAGTGGGTGTCTCGATATAATTTCCTCATTTCTAACTTTGACTAATCATATGGAATGCACATCGATAAAATCGACGGTTATTGACTTTTTCCTTGTGTCTGTCACCCAAAATAATGTAACGTTTTAGAGGCGTGACAAAACCGGTTACCCATCCAAAGCAAAAGCACCCAGTGCATGTGACACCTTTACCTCCGATTTGGCATAAACAATAAGCTTCGCCTTCGTGTATGTTGCTCGTTTAGTGGGTTAAGTATTCATTGAGTGTCTATTGTTGTTGTTAACAAATTCGCCTTTCTCCCACTGGAAAGGCAACGGCAAGCCATAGTAAAAACATAGGCAAGTATTTTTTTTTTTTTTTTTTGTAAAGACTGCCAGAAACCTTGTCCATCAGTGGCCAGCCAGCGTGGGCGACTATAAATAAATTAATCTGATGCGGAAATTTTGTTTATTTGTAGAACGAAATTGCTCTTAGCCGCAGTTATACTAAAAGAAATTGATAATTAAATCAAATGGAAAAATGCTTTAAATATGAAAAGTGGATGTTATGTAAAAATTATACAGTTCAAAAAATTTCAATTTCAAATCATATTTTTTATCGAAATAAATGCTAATGCCGGGGAACTGGATTGGGAACAACATATGTCACTTCGTAGTACGTTCGTTTTCGGTGGAGTATAAGGGAAAGTTCAAGGTTAATTATTTTTTTTATGGAACCTCGGGTTAATTTTATGCCCACATTTTGTTGACGACTTTTGTAAATCTATAAAGTGTTGTAATTTCACTTTCATTTATGCGAGAGAGTATTTTATGTGGTATAGTTTTTTCATAATCCATCAGGTGGTGAACTACACAAATTGGGCCATCCAACTGCCAAGTAAAATGAGCAGAAATAAGCAGTCAAGTAGGTAGACCCTAATAAAACAGTGGTGGCATCGTAATTGGCCGGCGTTCGTAATTAACCGTTGTTTTTATTGTCGGCAATTGACATCGTTTGGTACGATTTTTAGTGGACCTCTTATAAAGGCAGATGGTACAGATAGAAGCCTTGACAAGCAGTGGTAAAGGAAAATGTCAAGACATACACCAAATATGACAGTTTATACCACTTTACTGGTATTTACCAAACCTAAGATATTTACACCGAGCCGAAAACCTGGGGGTCGAATCGCGTCGTCCGCGAACGAGCATTACGTGACGGAATTTGTTTTTGTTTCACATGTGAAATCAACTTAATTCCGTGAACGTATAGCTCGTTCACGGAAGTGGCTATTCGACCCCTGGTTTTCGCGAAAAAACTTGAAAACTTCATCGAAAACAGAAGTTTTCCCATAGATATTTCAGTTTTCAGAACGAGTCGTTTGAAGTCGTTTTCCATGAAAACACCACGAAAACGACTTTCAATCGTTGCGTTGTTGAAACAAACACACCTTTTGTAACATTCAGCAGAACAGCTGACCCAACAAATGTCACAACTCACAACTTAAAATCATTTTCCACACTAATTGATGGGCTAATATTATTTTGAAATACCAATCATTTTATTATGTTAATTAATGCGATGAAAATTGGTAAAGAGAATAGTTACACAAAAGTTTCACGACTAGTGTATCACAGCTGATTGAAAAGTCAAACGAAAACTGGTTATTGTTCGTTGTGAATGCAATTACGAGTTTTTTGACGAAAACACGGTTTTCGCTGCGCTGTGAAAAGGTTATTAGGCTGATTTTAAACCAGTATTTCTTATGTCGTTTTCCATTGACAAATGTACAAGTTGGCCTGCGATATCTGGTGGCAAACAAATGAACCCTATTAGACATACAGAAATCTGCCATCGGTAAGCGGTACGTGTATTTTTTTAAAGGTAATTTATTTATTTTATAAATGAAACTATTTTAATTGATATAAATGCCTTGTCGGTCTAAAATTCAAGTACTGTTTATGAAAAATAAAATAATCCCCGGTCAATAAAATATGTTTGAATCGTCTGAAAGTGGAATGAAAAATGTGTGTTGGTTCCGTGTAAACAACTTTATTTTTTGGATATGACTCTTTTTTAACTGTTTAAATTTCTTTAAATTGTTGTTAATATTCTATTTATTGTGCAGCATAATCCCAAATACCAATGGCGGACCCAACTAACCGAGATTTATCTCAGACTATCTCGATAGCCATTATGCGATATGCGCGCAGTATCTTTTATTTTCTCTTGCAATTGGCTTTAATATATCGCCTTCTTTAAAATGTAAACCACATATTTTAAAGAATTTAGGAAATGGTTTTCCCATGCGAAGAACAATTAACCCCTTTTTTAAAAGGAATCGAGAGTTTAGAACTTCTTTTGGAATTTTGTATAGGGTTATACCATTTTGTCTATATGAGTTGCACTGGGGTACACCACAATGAGACGCTCGATCCAACACTTTTTCTTTATTTTCCATTACTGTACTATTTCGAAATTTATTTGTATGTTTTTTATTAACAAATGTATTTATTTTCTACAATATTTAAATATTTAATCTCGCTTAGCTTCTTTTCCGTATATTTTTTCGCTGATCTGTCAAACTTGTATGTCTAATAGGGTTCAAATTACAGCCGCTAGAGTACACCCTCCATTTCTCAATTGGGACAGATAAAGCACTTTTTTCAGATGCAGAGCAGTTATTCTACTCTCGAAATCAGCGGCTGTCAGATTTCATGTTATATTGGCCTTTTAGTAGAACTTTAATCGTTTTGAGTAGTGTCAGCAAACAGGCCTTAATCAGGCAGTGATTCCAGTACATTTTTCATGATCACCTCTCCATTTTGCGTACTTCGAAAAATTCGTACCTAAGTTTTTTGTTTACATCTGCGATTTGCCGACTTTTTTCAGGATAAAAATTAACTAGTCTTGCTTTTGGTCGAAAATTGACTGTAGCTTTTATAAATAACTATGTAGTAAATATTAAAAAACGTACCAGAATTTTAGATTATTAATATGGGTAATGATTTAGGTACCTACGCAAAACTTAAAACTTGGGTATCCCCGGGTACAAAATTCACAACGAGTCGATATTGAGGTTAAGCATGACTTCGATGTATATTTATGGTTCTATTACAATACTGCCTCATTCACTTGATGTAAACCACTTAAATGTGAAAACAAGAGAACGTTCCCCTATTACTAATAGCTTTGCAGAAGACCCCCTAAGAAGTATATCCCCGGCTATCACATGTACAATGCACATGTATCCATTATGAACATGTCAACCATTCGTTCCCAAGTATAGCTACACTACAATCTATGTAGCTCCATGTAAAAACGTCTGCATACTTAAATTCGACCAGTTGATATTGTTTGCAGAGTTTAAGAAGTTGAACGATGTCTTGGAATACAACTCAATGACTACCTATACCTGTTTCAATATCTGGGGTAAGTCGAACATGAGTTTTTTTATGATAATTATCCCCGAATGTCATCATAATTATGCATCATTATGAACGACCGACGATGCAAATAGCGTTTTGCTACAACAAGACTCCCAGCCGCATCAGTCACTCTAGTGAATGATTCATTGACAAGAGTGAATCAAAACCGACAAAGCGTGTACCTACAAATTTACTTTCCTCAACAACAATGATAAACATTACAACAGCGACAGCCCTAAAATGCACACCCATACACGGTCTGCTCGCACGTAGAAAATCGTATACAGCGTATTATAATTGTTCTAAGCGGAAATTACGTCATTCGACGTTGATACACTTACGTTACGACGACTGCTGTGCGAAGAAAGAACTCATTTTGGTCAGAGCGCCTGCCATGGGCAATTGGCAAGAACAACCTGTTCTTAACTCGTTTTCCACAATCGACCATAGGTAGTACCATTAGCCATGGGAGAACGCCATTTAATTCTTATCCCAGATCAGTGTTGCCACAAAGACAGGTGAACAGAAAAATACGAAACTTGACAATATTTAGTATTCCATATGCGTGAGAGTAGAAAGTCTCGTTATGGGTTTTATGTTCAACGTCGTCTTCAGTCGGAAAAGGAAATAAACGTTTGTGTTGAGTTTTAAAAGTCTCACTTGAAAATAGAAATAAAATCGACACAACTTCTTCGAGGTGGACTAGTCACTTGTGTCACTTTTTATTTCATGGAAGGTCATACCTCTCAAACATTATACTCTCAAGTGGACAAGTGTCTTGCAGCCTAGTTTGCACCAATCACTTACCACTTGTAGACCTTTACTCTTTCTTCAGCTTAATAGCTGCGTTACATAGAACTATCGCTGGCTAAGCGAAATTTTTCTCGATAATTCAATTAAAATTCATCAGATCCAGTTCGCTGAAGCTGGTGCTGAGATAACCATAAAAAGAGAGAGAGACAGGGATAAATTTGCATAAAGCTAACTGCTTATTAATTGAAAAATGAAAATTATAGTTTTTTTTTTTTTTTTAATTTTCTTCGAAGCAGTCAATGGCCAACGAATCTGATGATGTGGTCGTGGATTCTCTTCATAATAGCCGCTCATCTCTGGCGCCATTGTTGGCATGCCGCAAAACCGTCTTCAGTGTTTGGGAAGGTGACCGCTTTTCTCAGCGCACTCCACGCAGAGAAGAAGATGAAGTAGGTACATATTCATAAATTCTAAATTACTTGGCAATTAATCAACAAGGCATCAATGTGGATGGGAGTTAAGAAAGCCCCTAAGAGAAGATGCGGTGTAAGGAAGCAAGATGGGGGAAAAAAATAAAGAAACTATTCGCGTCACGTTTCGCTGATAGTTGCGGGAAGAACATCTGCACCAGTGCAACTATCAAGTTCAACAGTTGGATATACAGTGGGTCAAATGATTTGCGCAGGAGTTCGGTGGATAAAGATGAAAGTAAGCACATAATGGCATCAGTCACCGCTGTCATTGTGGGAGTATCGGACTGTCTGTTTCTATTGTCTGTCTATTAAGATGGAATTTGAAAAGTTGTTGGGCCCAATCTTGGGTAATAGCTGCGACATTAGGAGAATATTTAAGGCAGTTAAGCAAATTGGACATCTTTTGTGTACAGATTGGAGTTTGCCAATGACAGCCTGTCATTATCATGTCTACGAAAAATGTCATTATGTCCAAAAAAATTCAGTAGGTCATAGGCGTTTTCTTTTTCACAACTTGAACTGTGAAAAAGAAGTTCGTTTTTCGTTTTTAGCGTAGATACATAGAAATTCTGAATTGGTGTCACTTTTTTCGTTCCGAGTATTATCAGAACGCACTCTGAACTCAGAATAATTTGGCTGTACACGTACAGTCTGCTGTGGTATTCGATTGGGCTTGTCAGATCAATCATTTTTTGCTCCAGTTCGGTTTGAGTTTGACAACTAGTTTATTTACGTTTTCTCATCATCAATTCAATTCAATTCATTTCAATTTATTTATAAAGGAACAAAATGAGAACATAGGCCGCATTCAAGAATCTAGTTATCTTAAGTCGACTAGATTGGTCTGGATAAGATGTAACCTGAACGCAAAAACTAGATTTGTCGGGAACATCACTTTTTCTACGTCAGCCACATACCCGAACTGTCAACTTAGTACTCAGTCACGAATTTCTTGACTAGATTCGTCGGCTACCCCTCCATAAACGTCAAATGTCACAGGTGCCCACGTGACCGATTTAAACCAATCACAACCGAGATAGATCTAGTCAGACAGTTGTCAGACTTACTAAACTAGATACTTGAACGCCCTCATAGTCTTTCAGAGTACATGTTCTTGGAAGAAAAAACAAACACTTAAATAAAACGTACATAAAACTAAAGAATAATAAGAGTAGAGGAGTGAAAATTAGAAAGAGAGGGAGAAGAAAAAGCTGTAAGAAAGGAGAAACAAGCGAATGTTCAGGGGAAATTTTGCCAATCATTTGCCTAGTTGCGGTCGGGAGGGTGTTCCAAAGTCTGGTTGCATGGACGAAAAAAAGGCGCGAAGAATTCAAATAATTAGCCGTGGGCATTATAAGATTTTGAGTCCGATTAAAAACTGTAAAAGTTTGAAAAGCTTCCCATCGCACGAATATAAAAAAAGGAGCAAGTGACGTTTTTATGTTCGATTAGCCATACGAAATCTGAAAAATGAGCAAAATCTGCGAAGCCCAATCAAATACAAAAGGTCTGTTCCTTTATTTTTGTAGTAAGAGTGGAAAAGACTGTCAAAATGGCAGTGGTGGGGATGAATTCTCTTACAAAGAGAGATATTTACGAAAAAGTTAGGGAACGTTTAAATGTCTGATGAACTCGAGGAATTTTCTAATTCACAAAGAATGTGAATGTGTCGCATAAATTAATCAGATTGTTCTTAACTTTAAATTTTTATTCAATATTTGTTCCTGTATGGGATAAATTTTACTAAATCTGACAGAATTTCACTTAAGTTTATAAAGTTTTGCTAAAAGGAAGAGAGATGAATCTTATGTCGTTTTCCATTTTGATTTTCAGATTAAGCTCTCGGATTTCAGATTTTTCGTACTTAATGGAACATAAAACGAGATTTTTCTTTCTTTGCATTTGTGGTGGTGCGTGTTTTAAAAGTCAGCTGTTCTTAAATTGTAATTTGTGTTTATAAAAATCTATTCATTTTATGGTAATATCCATTGCACTGACCAAATGTCAATTTTTCTCTATTTTTCACAGACTTGTCATCTCTAAAAACATAAAATAACACACTTTCAGTTTGACAAGTGACAAATGTTTCGGCATTAGTGTATAAGTATGTGTGAATTTCGCTCAGAAGTCGAGATACGCAAAATTTTCGATTTTTTTTTTCGGACGACATTATTCATCGATTAAAATTCGTTTGTTGGTAAAATGTTCGCAAAACTGTCAACTGGAACAAATAAGCTGACGTTAAATGCGCTCCCGTAAATTTTATAATTTTTTGTCACTTAAATACCTACTCAAGATAAGAACCGATAGGTTATTCTATTCTGCTAAGACTTGCAATAAAATCACGTTCAATCTTATCTTGTTTTTCCAAAGTTTTCTCACGTATAACGTTGACAATGTGGGTTTTTCTTTTATAGGCCTTTGACGCAGACTTTGTACGTTTCCCATTTCTTTATAATGAATCACTCTGCTGCAGAAAGCCCTTTTGTAGGACAATGACAAATGGAAGAAAGAACGCATTACATCATGAAACTTATTTTCTCTCAGTTATCAGAGCAACTTGTTAGAAACCGAGTCTCGAGCATCATGAGCAAATGCACGAGCTGTGAGACGACAGTCATTTACGACGACAGTCGTGTTAAAAGCATATGCTAGCAGTTATAAAGAGCGCACTAAGAACCTATTTAGATACACAACTCTTGGAATACCGATGTCTGTTTTATCAGTAAAGTGTAAACACAATTCCAACCTATTGGAAATTGTACGATCGTATGGAATTTGATAAGAAAATTCTTATCAACGCAAAAAAAAATATTCTTGATACGCAATGCTGACCTAGGCCACCTTTGCTAATAACCCATGCTGAAGCTGTAGAAACAAATGAATAGCTTTGTGGACTTGGAACTTTTAATATCAGTCGTTTGCTACTGGAGTAGATAAGCTGGAAATTCAAGGACAAGGCGCTACGAGAAAACCTACAAGTTGAACCGCAATTCAGAGATGAAAAATGTAGGTGCTTGACAATGTTTAAGTAGGCTTTGCCTCGATCAAATAAATAACACCAGCCAGCAGCCATATGTAGATCTAGAGCGCGCAAGTAAATTGAATACTACGTGCTCACATTTCCCTTAAATGGATCGACACCATCATCCACTTGCTACGCACTTGGCCAATCAATTATGAAGACGGAGTGGACAAACAAGGGAACAAAAATCAATAAGAACCTGTACTCACCATGTAATGCACATCGCTATCCCCGTTGCCATGATGCTCTGGGCATACACAATGCCTTCCACTTTGCGATTCATCACTCACACTACTATTCTCGGTGGCGGTGGTGTCTCCGTCGCCATTCGCTGCTCTATGCAGCACTTCCTCGACTTCATCGATTTTCGAGCAGCGATTATCCTCTTTGTTGGGCTCTTTATCGGCGGCTGCTTTCTTCTTTAAATGCGAAAATGGTTCCATGTAAATCGGTTCCGTTTGCAATGGCCGAACCGAATTAGAAAATCGCTTGATGACATTTATGTTATTCTGGGTCAGCGGCCTGCGCTCGTCCGGAGCAACGGAATCGTAGATGTTTGCGATACTCTTGTGACAAGACAAACAGTCTAGGAGATTTGAGGTGGTCCTTGTATGGAGGACTAATTCGGTTTTGGCTTTTTGTAAAAACGTGGAGGATGTTTTCTTAGGTAGCTGCTCATTTTCAGTATGTGATTTTTTCTTAAATGCTAAGTGATGCTCTAAAAATGAGATCCTGTCGCGAACGTCCCGTGAAGTTGTCGTTGGGATGCAACTGACTGCTCGTGGGGGTTTCTGCGGTGGCGGCCCACTGGGCAAAGGCCGCCGCAAAGCTGCACGAATGGAATCGGTTAAGCCCGGTTGTTGCAATCGCTCAAAATCACTGGCACACTTTTTTACTAGAAAGCTCTCCAATCTTTCGGGCTTGGCCGGCAGTTCCTTGGGTTCTAAGGAGTGCTGCTTCACGAGAACAGCTCTATTTTGTTTGTCACCGACCCGAAACGCTGGACTTCGCTTGATGCTGCTTCGCTTGACCGGATCACTGGTGTGTCGCGTTAGTCTTACATCTGAGTCTAACGATGCGGACTTCACCTGTTTGAATTGCGATGCTCTTGTCAGCTGAGTTGGCGCTGGTATTCTAGTGGCTGACGGATTTTTTGGCACAACTGTGATGGTTTTTAAGTTCTGTGGCTTCTGTGGCAAATCCAGCGATGTTGATGCCCGCTGGAAAACATTTTTTTTTGTTGGTGGCGGCGATACACCACTGAGATTCTCAAACTGGGACTTTATTGCGCTAACTCGTCCGCAAACAGGTGGTTGACAGGACATTTCTGCTCACTATAGGACACACTATACACAAATGAGGAAGAACACAGCAAAAAATCACTCAACCCAAACGATAAAATTGGGGGCATTTCTAGAGCTAAACAGACATAAGTTTCCCCCAAAAACACACACACTATTTCCTTGCTCCGCGACGCGAGGTGACGGGATAATTTTAGACTTTACAACCGTGCTGGGGATTTTAATTATAAAGCATTCGGTTTACTTAAAGATTAGGCACACGAGATTCATTAGGTAGGTAGGAGCTCCCGAGCTCCTTCACTTTTCATAACTTGTTTTGAATTGCGCGACTCGAACGCGAATGCACACACCACCAACGAGAGGAGAACGACCAACAATGGGGGATTATAAATTAATTAATTGAATGGCTGTCGGTGGCCCGATAATAGTAACGAACCGTTGAACTTTTAAAGAAAATAAACAAGAGTATGGCTTCTATTTTCGACTTGTTTTTGTTGTAGGAGAATCAGTTCGATTCCCATTCCCAATCCCAATGATGAAAAAGGAACAAAAATAAATTAATAAATAAATTTGTGTCCAAGTATGAGCAAAACTTAGGGGAAATGAGCTGGTGGTTGTATAAAATGTGTACACACAACACATGAGCAAATGCTACTGACAGTTGACAGATGCGAAATTTTTTTTGTTCGGTCCGTTTTCCAATTTGACTTTTGTGAGGGAGTGGAAGTGTTGCTGATACGATTTTTTTTATTAAGTTCTTTTTTCTCTTTTTTTTTTTATATTAGCAGCGGTGTTTATAAGATGTATTTTATTTCTCAGAAAATCAAAAGGAAAAGTAAAAAGGTAAATGCTCATAAGACATATATAACTATCGTGTTTTCGTTCCGAAAAAGCCCGACGATAGGCAAGCATTTGTTTTAAATTACAAGATTGTTTTTTTTTTTTCAGATTAAATGCATGTTTCGATCGAAGCAAATAAAAGTAAAGTAGGATTTTCAGCACGCAATTACAACAACTATTTTCCACTTGATACTTCGCGGACTCAGAGTATTTGTTGTAATTGCGTGCTAAAAATGCTACTTTACGTTGCTTTGTTGAGATTAAAGCTAAGAAAAACTGCTTTTGACAAAATTACCAAAGACTTACATTTATTGATTTATTACTTTTACTATTATTTTACTTACTATTGCAGCTAGTCGCAGTAGCTTAGTGGTTAGTGTGTTGGACTGCTATGCGGGAGTCCCAGGTTCGAATCCCGCAAAAACCCAATTCCGACTCAGGGTTTTTTTCCGCTGCGCTACCTCTCGCGAACGTCTGACAAACATCCGAGAGTATAAATGTCTTGAAAGAGCTTCTCAATTAGCCGATTGGAGTCGGCTTAAAATTCGTTCCAAAAATGAGAAACTCACACAAAACGAATGGTTGTGAGAAGCTAGGCCTAGGGTCTCTCCAGACCTGTTGCGCCAACTATTTATTTTATTTTTATTGCAGCTATGAAACGATTCTTTAGATTTGAGCAAATGAAAGTAATATTGTGATTCAAAAGTAACAAAAAATGTGAAATTTAAACTGGACTGGAGGAAACAATGAGTTGCTGCAAAGAAAATCATTCCTGTGACAACAGAGTACCTACTAGGTACGTACTTATTGCGAATAAATAACTCCTTTTCAAGTATCTTAAAATTATTTGAAACACAACACCCATCATGGTATGGATATATGATTTTGTAAGAACCGAATGATAATTATATTCAGAATCGCCTGTGCAAATCATGCAGCTTTGAGACATTTCCTGTTCATAAAACATGTTTTTCTATAACGTATTGAGAGTTATAAATGTTTCGTCATTTTGACACGAATAGTTTTTCTTTTTTTTGTTATATTTCGCCTTCAAAATAGATATTCTGCAAAGTTTTAGCAGAAAACTGAGTTGTGTACTTTGAACAGAACTTCTTGGTACCATCCGCACTTTCGCTGTCCTTCAATCATGAATTTCAAAATGCACTCAAATCAGCCTAATGCAATATGGAATTTGTATCTCATAAAGCTAAGATTGCAAATTGTAAACTTATTTTTCAGTGGAGTTCCTTACACAAAAAATACATTTTTTTACTACTTGTACAATAACAGAAAACAAAAACAAAAGTTAAGTACCTACCTACAAAATTAAAGCAAATTTTTAAACAGACTATGCGCTTGAAATTTGATTTACTACTTTTCTTATATATATATATTTACTTATTCTACTCCTTTTTTTATATATACATTTATCCATTCATTGTGCTTGGTAGCACTCCCAGATCTGTCATTCGTTTTGTTTGTTGTTGATCTATTTGAGTTTCAGATTCGCGCGCCTTTTGTAATATTTTATATCAGAAAATGAAAAAGAAAATGAACGAATTCAAGAGAAGAAATCAGTAAAATAATTTATGTATGTTTTCTACAAAATATTTTCAAAGAACACTTGTTTATTATTTTGTAACTTCAGCTAAACAAAATGTGTCAACGAACATGGCTCGGGCTGTAGATTCTTTGGATTTATAAATAAAAAAGACATCGACTACCTAGAAGATATCCGTAGGTAAGATGAAATTGTAAAAGCAATACATGGGAAAGATGTTTGATGCTAATATTTTTCATAATCGGAATTGGAAAGCGTTGGCATTCTGCAAGGCGAAACGTTCAATTTTCGTATCGCGAACGATTTACTTTTGCAACTAAGCAAATCCATCGTCACTCAAAAACGTTTCAACGGTTTTGACTTGCAGAATCTGTCCCCTGGTATCAAGAAGACTTACGTTAGTGAAACGAAAAGGGCTGCATCAACTACTTGTTCAATTTTGTTCCATTCATTAGAGTAATCTAACATTGTAATTGCTAACAATTGTTAAATGTAAGCAAAAGTTTGTCTCCTTTGAGCATCTCGACTATCTGGGCGAAGGCTTAAAGTGCAAGGGAATGTTGTTGAGCATTATCTCCAGTATTTCTATAGATGTTTATTGAAATTACTTTTCTATGTATATAACTAGCGCTGTTGACATTCTTGTGCTTTAACTGAGCTTATTCCCAGGCAGTTGCAAATGACACATATCATTTTCTCTGTCACGTCGCCTCACTCACGGAGCATTTCCGAACCTGTCGACTGTCGTACACCGACCTCTTCAAGTGCTCGACACTCGACTCACCACAGCAACTCTTATTTGCACTTGTCTCAATAAGGCAACGCTAACGCGTCAAAATATACCAAGTGTTGCCTACAAATGTTATTTTTTCTTTACAGATATATTCAATAAATAAGGTTTCACAGTTCTGAACATTATCACTAACCGACCTGCAAAGATTTAACTAAATTAAAAATAGATACCAATCTGAAATAAAAATAAAATAAAAAAAATAAAAAATAAACAATCTGAAACAACAAATAATGAAGCGACGAAGAGCTGAAGTCCAAAATTACGGCCATAATGATGTCGACAACGTGGAAACGCCTTCGAAGAAGAAGAAAGAAGTAGTTCAAAATCCAGGAGATAAAACGTTTTCTAATTCCAAAGAGAAATTATTGCCAAGCGAAAATCACAAAAAGAAGAAGAAAGCCGCTTCAAAGAGTAATAATGCAGGTTCAGTTCTTGCGACTTATAATGAAGAATTTAAATTTGCCAAAAGTGTGGTTGGAAGTGAAGGAACACCTGCATTTAATCAGTTCCTAGATTTCCTAATTAAAGAAGATAGACTACAAATTCTTAAGAGAGAAGAAATTAGGGTAACTAGTGTGTCCAGTATTTTGGACAGAGCTAGAAATAATGCTATGAAAGCCTTTAAGGACCTATACGACCTATGGTTTGATAAAGAGGGAAACAAAACGCAGTATCTTAAAACTCTAGAAGAAAAAGGAATAAATCTGTCTAGTATATCGAGTATGCTCAGTGGAGCGGGATCTAGTGCTGCAAAAGCTTTCAAAGATTTATACAATCTATTGTTTGATGAACAAGGAAGTAAAACACAATATTTGAATACTCTAGAAAAAGAAGGGATAAGTCTATCTAATATGTCGAGTGTCCTAAGTAGAGCAGGAGCAAGTGCTGCCAGAGCTTTCAAAGATTTGTATAATCTTTGGTTCGATGAACAAGGAAATAAAACACACTATTTAGCAACAATAGAAAAAGAAGGAATAAGTCTCTCTAACATGTCGAGTGTATTAAGTAGAGCTGGTGCTAGTGCTGCAAAAGCATTCAAAGATTTGTATGATCTCTGGTTTGATCCAAAGGGGAACAAAACGCACTATTTGAACACTCTAGAAAGAGAGGGAATAGATCTATCAAACATGTCCAGTGTGTTGAATGGAGCACGAACTAATGCCGCAAAAGCATTTAAAAACTTGTATGACTTCTGGTTTGATGCACAAGGAAATAAAACACAGTATTTGAACACTCTAGAGGAAAAAGGTATGAGTCTGACTAAAGTATCCGGAATTTTAAGTAAAGCAGGAGCTAATGCTGCGAAGGCTTTCAAAGAATTGTATGATCTTTGGTTCGATGCAAGAGGGAATAAAACACAATATCTAGAAACTATCGAAAAAGGAGGAGTGAATTTAGCTAATATGTCCGGTATTCTGAATGGATCAGGAGCTGGTGCGGCAAAAGCTTTTAAAGATTTATATGATCTTTGGTTTGATAAGCAGGGAAATAAAACTCAATACTTAAAAACTATAGAAAAAGAAACAGATCTCTCTAATGTGTCCAGCATTTTGAATGGAGCAGGGACTGGTGCTACAAAAGCTTTCAAAGATTTGTACGATCTTTGGTTTAATGAGCAAGGCAATAAAACCCAATATTTGAACACTCTCGAAGACAAAGGATTAAGTTTAACCAAAATATCAGGTATTCTAAGTAAAGCCGGAACTGGTGCTGCCAGAGCCTTTCAAGGCTTATATGATCTTTGGTTTGATAAGCAAGGAAATAAAACACAATATTTAAAAGCTCTGGAAAAGGAAGGCGTAAACCTGTCTAATATGTCCAGTATTTTGCATGGGGTAGGATCTAATGCGGCGAAAGCTTTTAAAGATCTGTATGACCTTTGGTTTGATAAAGAAGGAAATAAAACGCAATGCTTAAAAAGCCTAAAGGGGAAAAAAGCAAATCTGACAAATATGTCTAACATTTTAGGTGGAGCGGGAGCGAGTGCTCCTAAAGCTTTTAAGGATTTATATGATCTTTGGTTCGATGCAAGCGGGAATAAAACGCAATACTTAAAATCACTAGAAAAAGAAGGTGTAAACTTGTCTAATATGTCCAGTGTTTTGCATGGGGTAGGAGCTAATGCCGCAAAAGCTTTTAGAGACTTGCATGATCTGTGGTTTGATACAGAAGGAAATAAAACAGAGTATTTAAACACTCTCGAAAAAGAGGGAGTGCAGCTATCTAACGTGTCTAGTATTTTGAATGGAGCTGGTGTCAATGCTGGAAAGGCTTTTAAGGATTTATATTCTCTTTGGTTTGATAAGCGTGGAAATAAAACACAATATTTAAAAACTCTAAAGAAAAATAAGATAAATCTTAATAACATGTCCAGTATGTTAAGTGGGGCGGGATCTAATGCTGCAAACGCGTTTAAGGAATTATATGAACTGTGGTTTACTAAGCAAGGAAATAAAACACAGTACTTAAAGACTCTCGAAAAAGAAGGAATAAATCCATCGAACATATCAAATTTCTTGAATGGAGCAGGAGCTAATGCTCCTAAAGCTTTCAAAGACTTGTATGACCTTTGGTTTGATTCAGATGGAAATAAGACGCAATATTTGGAAACTCTAGAGAGCCAAGGAGTAAATCTAACTAATATGTCCAGTATACTGGGAGGAGGAGGAGCCAATGCTGCAAAAGCTTTTGTAGATTTGTATGACCTTTGGTTTGATAAACAGGGCAATACCAAACCACATTTAAATGACTTCATTGCGAGCAAAGACAACGAACCAAAATTTAGTATTCACAGCTTATCTGGTATGTTAAGTGGGGCAGGAGCCAATGCCAAAGATGCTGTTGAAAAATTACATAGCATTTGTTTTAACAACAAAGGAACAAGAGCCGGAATTTTAGATGATTTGTATAAGATGGGTTTTGAGCCAAGTAACCTATCCTCGATATTATGCGGAGCTGGTGTTAATGCTTCGTCAATTTTGAAGAAATTGCACAGTATTTGTATTAATGAAGAAGGAGAAAGGACAGAACTTTTAGACGATTTCTATAAGGTAGGTTTTAGGCCAGGTGATTTATGTAGCATATTAAGTGGAGCAGTAAATAGTTTGGAAAAGTTTCACGAATATTGTTTTGTGGGAGAGACAAAGAAGTATTTAAATCATTTTGTTAATGAGAAAGATGGTTTCTCCCCAAGTAATTTGTCTGAGATATTACACGGGGCAAAGTTTAATATTTGTTCGGCTTTAAAAGATTTTCATGATGTTTGCTTCAATGAGGAAGATAAAAAATCAAAGATTCTAGAAGATTTTCATAAGGTAGGTTTTAAGCCAAAGAATTTGTCCAAAATATTGTGCATGGCAGGAAATAATGCCGCCTTAATTCTGGTCATCTTTCATAAATCCTGTTTTAATGAAAAAAAGTATATACATCACTTCTTAGCCGAGAAAGACGTCTTTACACCAAAAAAATTATCTAAGATATTAGATAGAGTTGGGCTTAGTATCTGTCCTAGTTTTGAAAAATTGCATGATCTTTGTTTTGATAATGAAGGGAATAAAACGAAATATTTAAGACACCTAATCAAAGATAACGCTTCGAATAGGATAATTAATGAATTATACGAAAAGGTACGAAAAGGTCCTTCTACTTTTTTGGATAACAAGTCACAACAAAGAAAAAAAGGAAAAGAATATAGGTAACCTTGAGTAGAAGACCAGTAATTTACAAAACGAACGCTTCTTTAGTGATATAATGTTGATTAATGGAAAATCATTTGATGACAATAAATAAAAAAATGTATATACATATGTATATGAATATATGTAAATATATAGAGATTAGCTCAAGAATTCAAATAAAACTATATGAAAACTACTTGCATTACTACCCCAATTTAATGTACCACGAGGTTACGCTTAGGTCTGGCTTTATCCCGCCTGAGGTATTTCTTCATGTAGACTTGAAAGGGTCCAGGCCAAAGATGGTGTGCCGATATTGTACCACAGCCACCGCGGCGCGAGGAATAAGCGGCTCATCCACGACGGGTATGCCGCCAATGCTCAAGAGCTCCTCCGTTTTAGTACCGCATTTGCGGAACTGTACAGGGTAGATACCGTAAAGCAGTTCACCGAATTTTGGTGGCCTCCTTAGTTTTAAGCTAGATATAAGTTGGTAGGTTAAGGGTTAGAGTAGGGGGTCTTCGGGAGGGGCCGGGCTAGACCGACGCTTGTGGCATCGATCGAGTCTCGGCGGCGCTGATGAACCCCTGTTGGCGGCTGACAGACAACCATGGACGCGATCAGGATGGTGGCCAATCGATAAGAAACTTCACCACCCTGATTATGGGTAATGTAGGTTAAGTAGCTTAGGTAGGTTTAAGTAGTTTTAATAAAACAAATAATAACGAATCCAAGTTTTATAAAGTTTCCTTGAAATTAAAAAGCAAACAAATTAAATATAGATAGATTTAAGCAATAATTTTAAGGATATTGTTAAGTTTAGAGTGCTCGCTAAGAGCCAGTAAGCTAGAATAAGACAAATGTTAGTTTTAAATTAGATTTAAACGTTTTTTGTCTACTATGTAAGTTAAAGAAAGAGTGAAATAAAAATTAATTTAAAATGGAATGAAAATTACACTTCAGTCACATTTGACAGCAAAAAGCCTACGCATTGGGCTAATCCTTCGCGTAGAGGTTCTTACGAAATGTAACCTATCAGTAACACTAACAACTGATAACTGGGTACACCTAAGGTTTGACAATTATGCCGTTTTCGATTTGGCTTTTTAGATTTTGATCTGAGATCTCAGATTTTTGTGGCCAAATCGAACATGAAATCCGAATTTAGTTGGTTATTGTGTTGTGGTAAATCAGGCACTTAGTGAATCAGACACTTAGGAATTGTGGTGAATCGGGCACCTGGTAACACTCCATGTTCCACTTCCAATTGGAGACTGGAATCTCCAATGTCAAGTTATTCTAGTACAATCTAGATTGGAGTTGGAATATACATCTGGAATCTATCTACTAACAAGCGATGGTGTTAAGTTCGAAAGAGTAATCGGTTGTGAGATAAATAAGTGTGAAGTAATAGAGTGAATAAAGCGATTGGATTGAAACGTTTGAGAATTGATTTAAGTGATATTGTTTTGGTACTAAATAAGTGAATATTTGGAAAGTGTAAATAAAGTGATTTTATTGGCAAAGTTAAACAGAATAGTGTTTTATCTTTTCGAATCCCAGCCTGAATGTAACAGTATGTATTGGTTTGGCGGCAATAAAATATTTTTTTCTTAATTGCACTGGAAATCCATTTCAATTGATTTTTACCCATTTATAACAACGCATTTCGAAATAATTTCACATAAAAACTCGCTCCCACGCGTGTAAAATTAACAATTCAGCTAAAAAAAAAAAAAAAAAAACAATCCTGTGTTAGTATGTGTAAATCTGACAAAATATCGGGATTTCTCAGAAGTGCTTCAGATGAAAAAAGATTGATTTTTTGTTTTTGGCAAATCGAACATGAAAGTCAATATTCCCTTTCAGCTAAAATTGTTGTTCACTTCGAGCTGGAAATCTGAATCGTACAAAACCAATACCAAGGTGGACAATCAGACATCCTATTGGAATATTCCTGCCTACAGTTTCTATAAAATTTGCTCTACTACCATAACTTTTATTTACATCTCATTTCAGTTTGCTGGTTTGGCTGTTGCAAATTAATGTGGTATTCGATTCGGCGTCTTCAGATTCGCTTTCAGATTTCGTGTGACAACGAACACAAATCGTCTTGCAACTTTTTGTGTTTATATTCCTGCGATTCGAATCGCCTGAGAATTTATTTTGTAGGAATTCATCTTCATTTGCTCTAGTACCGTAGTAAAGTCTACTCCTTATTATAATAAATCATGATTCTGTGTTGGTTTGGTAGCACTTCCAGAAACTGTCTTCCTCTTGTGTTTTGAAGTTGCAAAATTCATCCGCTGAATAGATAGACGGAAATTGGCGCGGCTTTTATGTCTGCTCTGCTGTAAAGTTATTTCTTTGGAAAATGCTGTAAAAGAAAATCAACATTTATTTCAGTCTGTGACATAAAATTTCTGTGTATTCTACAAAATATTGTTTTACAAAAATCAGTACTAGTTATTAGACAGAAGAATATAAACAAAAATATGCCAAGCATACTGGAATCATGTAAAGAGTACTTCGGTACTCGCGATCTGTATGAGCTTCTTGAAATTCCTAAAGATTCTTTAGAGAAGGACAGTAAGTTGAAGTTTGACAATGGCAAACATTTAGTTATATATTTATTCGAAATACAATTTTAGTTAAAAAGGCATACCACAAGATTTCTTTAAAAGTTCACCCCGACCGGGTGCCCGAAGAGCAAAAACAAGTCGCCACGGAGAAATTTAAAGTACTTGCGAAGGTTCATCAAGTCCTTACTGATAAAAATAAGAAAGCACTATATGACGAAAAGGGCATCATCGAAGATGAAGATGAGGAGGGAAGTCTTTCCACATTGCTTGAAATGTGGCAAAAGATCTTTAAGCCTATAACTAAAGAAGACGTCGACAATTATCGGAAGGAGTACGTAGGTAAGCTGAACTAAAAATGCTATCCAGTTGAACAATATTTGATGGTTATTTTTGTAAGATTCCGAAATGGAACGCAACGATATCAAGAAAGCTTACCTCAACGGAAAAGGGTGCATCAACTATATATCCAATTGTGTTCCATTCATTGATGTTCAGGATGAACCGCGGTTGATAAAAATTGTACAAGGTAAGTGGAAAATGCAGCATCTCATTTGTTATCTCTAATATTGAGCTTAGGATGTCGGCCACTTCTTCTCTAATGCCTTCTATTGATTTTTCCATACTGTCTGTCGTATGTGACAATGTTGCTGATTCCTTTAAATTTCAATGTTCCTCCTGAATAGGTATACTCTTCCTTTGCGAAATTATAATTTTAGTCTTGTCCGTTGCATTAATCCAAACTTGTTTAATTTGATCAAGATCTATTACAACCTGTCTTTGCCTCTTTCAGTTTATTGCAATCTTAGCTCGTCACCTAGTTTCGCCTAAAAATTAAATTTTTTCTTTACAGAAATGATCGACGCCAATGAAGTTCCAGAGTTCAAAATCTTCACACACGAACCAGCTGCAAAGCGGAAACGTCGTCATCAAAAATACGCCCGCGAGAAAGTGGAAGCAGACAAAATACTAAAGCAAAAAAGCAAGGAAGAATCAATGTCCAGTTTGGAACAGCAACTAATGAAACGACAAGAAAGTAGGCAATCTAGCTTTGCTTCTCTCATGGATCGCCTAGTCGAAAAATACGGTGACGAAGACGATGAAGATGTGGTCGACTTCGATGCACTTGAAGCGCAATCAAAGAGGAAGAAAAAGAAGAAGGTAGTTAAAAAGTCAGCAGCCAAAACGCCCTCCAAATCCAAAGAGAGATTAGTGCTAAACGGAAAGGTCAAGAAGAAGGCTGCTCAGTAAAGCAACCTTTTCGCATTCATTTTGTCATTTATTTTTCATTGTACTACCTACCCATTATATTTGATGTATCACCTACCTTGCATACATGTTTTTAGTTTGTAATTTGATTGAATATACCTACATACAATCACAATCATTGCTGTTTTATTTTGTATGCTTATTTATTTTTAGTGCACTTTTGAAGTCCATAACCTTTTATTAGTACGAAATGGGTATTTGCGACTTGCGAGCGATTTTCGTATAGACTGTTTTTTTTTAGGTACGGCTCTGGAATAGGGCCCAAGATATTCAAGCTTATTTTTGTCGGTTTTAAATTACGAAGTGGCTATTGGCACGTCGTTGGGTCACAGCTTAGGTCGATGGCTTATGTATTTTCATTAAAAATATGTTTTTAAAAAATAAGTTGTGCCTTAAAACGTACAGGCTCGTGCCGGAAAATGTAACTGGAGTTTAGAGTTCTTTTTACGAGCGAATCAAGCCCTTATACCACTGTTTTACGCGTTTACCCCTAGCCGTGGCCCTAACGACGTGCGAATAGCATCAGCCTTTAAATTACTGTCATTCAACGTTGCAAGAGTTCTCCATTCATATACACCTGGGGTCGAATTATGGCATCCGTGAGCGAGCCATACGTCACTGAATTTTGTGGATTTTACAAGCAAAACAATAACAAATTCAGTCACGTATTACTCGATCACGGAATGGAAATTCAGCATGTTCACATTATTAACAATTATTGAAAAAGCAACGTTTTCTTACCCTTCCATATGTTTATTACTAAAGTTTCTATTAAGCGAACTTATTAAATTAAAACCGTTTTTAAGAAAACGAAAACAAAAGTAATTTACCTTTCGTTCTTGATACCTACATATTTTATTTGTTTAAAACAATTCATGGTTTTGAGAAATGCAATCAAAAGAATTTTAGACAAATGTATAATGCAAGTGAATGAAATTGTTTCTGCAACTTGTCAAATCTAATGATATCCGATAATTACGTCGACTGTTGCTACTAAAAATAATTAAAACAAATAGAATCGAACGAAAAGCCGAAGGACTAATACAAAATCAACCAAAATGCATTTTCTACTTTGCTTTAATTTTCAAAAGAAAGTAACAGCTACATCTGCGGCGCCATCTACATCCTCAAACGCACACAAAACTTTCGAACAAATTGTCTGATGCAATCGTAATTTTCGGTTTCGTCTGCTATGGCAAAGCATTTTTTTGTGTAGTATAATCGAAAAGTTCTTGAAGTAAAGTAGTCGATCGAATGTGTTTTCAATTGTTATTCAGTGATTAATCTGATAAAAGGGAATCCCCACTTGACAATTCGTTTTGTGTATTAAGAGACATTTGATTATCCTCTAAACAAATATAGATTACGATTTTGCTAAAAGTTCTCGCTCGATTAAAATGAAAATATCCATTGCCCTGTGAGTGTGGTCTAACGAAAAATAAATACACACAAGTGAAAGTCTTGTAAAACATAACGAAAACGAACTATTGCATATCGGCAGATTGCTGAGATTGTTCTGTGAATTTGCATTGTTGTGTCACTAAAAAAAAAAGTTGACATTTTCAATTCTATGCTAATGAAATAACTAGATAAATGTAGATGCGACTACTTTTTCCATATTTTCCTCCGTACATAATCGTGTGTGAAAACAAAGAAAGAGTGAGAACAAAATAGAACGAAAAAGACAAGTGTAGTGCGTTTTCGAATATCGAAGTTTTCGAATACGCGCGCCATTGGCGGTAACAGCTGCTGCGCCCAGCCCACCTCCATGCTCCATTTTGGTCTGTCTGTCATTTATGTTCGAAAAGTTAAGCATGTTGGACGGTATTTTTTTCTCAAGTGAAATAAATAATTTTCTTACGAAACTTGCACTTACAACAAATTGTACTTCAAATTAAATAGATTTCTTTGAAAGAAAAGTTATAAATTTGTGAGTGGAACATTCCGGTTATCGCTTGGACAGAAAATTGAACATTACGTGTACGCGTCATCAAATGAACTGATTTATCGTACTTTCGTGTGGCTTTTTGTGTAGTTCACCTTGAACACAAATTGAATTGAAATCGTAAAATTAAAACGAGGAAACATTTCTTCCTTCGTCACGTCATGTCATTGTTCATCACAGAAAATAGTTTTAAAACATATATTAAAACTGGCATTGACTGCAAAATCTTGGAACATAAAATAAATGCTCGTTACAACGACGTTAATAAGTTGCGCTGTCTAGAATCTAAAGCTAGAACCAACAAGTGTGCTAACAGTGTTGCCAAGATTAATAGAAGAATTGTCAAGTGCTGTAAGAGGACTCTTGTTAAAAATTTGTTGCGAGTTTCTTTGGCCAGCAGCAACAAAAATAACGCAGTGATTGGTTGGTCGTGTTGGCAGTGTTCTCGTGAACGTATACACCTACATCAATATAACAATTATACGCAATCGAAATGATTTCGGGAAATTGCAATCGTAGCCCGCAATACGCGGCGATGGGTCCAGCAGGTAGCTCGCAAACACACGGGCATCACTACAACAATCATCGGTTTGGCATTCAACAGCAGAACCATCAACAGCCGAATTTAATGTTTATGGCTGGCGGGAGTGTCAGAACTTTTCCACAGATGTCTCGTGGATTTTCAATGATGCCGAATGGAGGGCACGTACCCATGGTAATGCAGGTTAATATGCAGCACGGTTTTGGTGGTGGTTATCAGACAACCCCTGCTTTTCATCAACAACATCATCATCCTAATAATCAATACCATCAGCAGCCTCCCCAACCGCACGTGAGTCATTATAATCTCCCACCTCCGCCACAACAGCAACAATTTTTCCAACAGCCGTATATAAGTCCCCCTCTGCCGGTTAGTAACGCGCCAACATCAGGATTTATCAACGGCATCAAGAACATGGTCAAGGGCATAATAAAGCCGCTCAATTCCGACTTCTGCACTGACCATCACAAGTACTACAACCCAAAGTACAGGAACAACTATATGCGGGAAATGGGGAGCGATAAGATGCAATACACCAGCAAGCAAGCCGAACCGCATGTCCGAGCGACGATGATTGACTTGGAATTAAGCATGCCACCGGTCCAAAAAAACACAAATGTACCTAAACCTTGTAAATCAGCAGTTCCTCGCGATTGTCCTCGAAATATGGCTGATGTGACGGACGTTGTAGCAATATTCACATCGGAGGACTTCCCAGAGCTTCCAGTGCCTAGAAAGAGTCGCTCCATAACGCCGGCAAAGACTGAAAAGACTCCCGAACCGATACCGAAGGAGTGTCCAAAACAAGCTTCTCCATCTCCACAACCGCCGCCACAACAACCCGTCGAAAAATCTATACCCAAAAATATTTTCTTTGAAATAGAATGCACAACCAGGCCATGCGGACGTAGACCAACCTTTGGTGGCCGACTAACTGTAGTGCCACCACCATTCTCGCTGAATAAATCTCTTCGAACTTGCCGGACTCGACGCCAAGAGTCCACCGAAGACTGTGATATCGAAGATGAAAGCTTTGTCATCTTCCAGAGGCCAAACGACTGTCTGCTTAGGTCGCTTGTTCAGTCCTGCAGACCTGCACGCCAACGGCAAATCTCCGAATGCAGTGACGACAGCTTTGTTGTCTTTTGCACTGATGACGCCGATTGTTTGCCAATTGATGGTGGTGATGTCTACGACGACGAAGATGATGACAGCAGCGACGATGATGACTTCGACTCTGATGAAGAAACCAGTTCCGAGGAGGAGGAGGACGATGAGGAAGACGATAGTGGTAATGAGGAGATAGACAATGGCAGCGACGTAGTGGATTCCAGCTTTTTAGGCCAAAATAAGACTGATAGAAATAAGTGCGCTGGAACAACACTCTTTCATACGGTTGGCGTCTGCAATAGTGCAGCTGAACAACCTGATTCCGGTTTTGATGAGAAAAAGAAAAAGGTGAGTTTTTCTTATTGTCTATTTTACTATCCGCCTGTAGGTTTTGTTGTTGGTTTTACCATCAGCATATTTTCTCAACAAAGAACAGAAACGTAAACAAACATAGGAAAGAAGTACACTCGCAGCGCAGGTAGTAAAAGAGAAACGCAAACATTTAAAAAACTTGTCGCTGCGTTTGTCAAGGCCAACCACATTATCTCGGTATAGGTGTAGTTGAAAAGTTCCTGAGAGTTCTGGATACATTTCTTAAGAAAACTTTCGTCGTCCTTTTGTCGTTGTATTTGCTGTTTTTGTTTCCCTTCTTCAATTCTCTGCGACGGAGTTTTATTTCTTGCTGTGCATTGGATCGATATCGTGTTAGGGGTGTCTGCCTGCCATAGCTGGGCATTTGTGTACCTTGCTCGCAGGTAATTGAACTCCTTTTACGTCGTAGCTTTTGCAAATGTATTTGATACAAATCTTTAATGGTCCTCAGTCAACAGACTTGTTGATATGGCTATTCACAGGTGTCCGCATCACAGTAAAGCAAACACCGAAAACTGGTAAAGGGCACAAGAATGTTGAAAAATGTCTTTTGTTAGGATTACTAAAAATACCGATAGAAAATGGAATTTGATTGCCAAAACAAAAGTCATTGACTTCTATTTAATGACCATGAGAAGGCACACGAAAGCATTGAGTCTAAAAATATTTTTTGTCAGGGCAAAGCTGCTTGCAATTGGCACATCACTACCGGTATCATTTGCTTTTATACAGTTTTTAATTGACGTCAAGGCATTAAACGGATATTTCAAGACTCTATTTATGGGTCGACGATTTTTCATAAACCCAAGCACACCTCAGGAGTGCCAAGATGTATTCTTCCGATTGCTTGTCTTGTTAAATGAATATAGAACAAATTCGGGCGTAATCTCACAGAAGCGAGTTAACAGATACTCAAAGTATATGTACATATCATCGCCCCTTCACAAACAGCCTTGTATTTGTGTGCCTTTATGTAAAAAAATTTATTTTCGTACCGGCCAGCAGCACTCAAAGGCTGAAGCTCAGGCTCCAGCTACAACTCATTATACAAATTCTGCGCTATTCAATTTCTATACCCTCACTAAGTATTTGTTGATAATTGAGAAGGTATCTACTGATAGAGAATTTTCTAATCATCAAACACTGAGTAGGTAGGTACCTGTTTATTCACTTAACTAGACTTGCCACACTGAATGGCAAACTGAACGTCACTACCTATGATATTGACGTCATACTATAGATAATCGACCACAATTTAAATTTCTGCAGCCATCACAGTTGAGGATTCGTGCTATCGCTTCTTTCCAGAATTGAAGCAGCACTCATACGTCATACCTACTTCGTCAGAGTTCTGATCTGCATAACCTTGAGAATAAGGTGTGTACATTGCGCCACCTCCTTTGATTTAGATTACTACCTACATTTTAATCATTAACCAATGCTTTGCCTTATATCTGTGAAGATATTTTCGACATATCGATCTTTGTCGCGCTGACGTATTGACGACATCACATGTTTCATTTATTTCCATTGGTATTTTTATCTTGTGCAAACTCATTACACAAAACCTGATAAAATTGTACAAAAAAAAGAGCTAAAATGTGAAATGCAAGTCATCAGGCACGTACTTAGGAAACCAAGTCCAAGCAAGTCTTACTGCGACACGCAATATGCTGGTGAAATATACCCACGAGTGAACCTGAACACAGCAACCACGTACGCCGTCGACTTATATAATTTCACAACATTTGCCTAGAATTGAAAATACTCGTATTTTCTGAAGCGGATACCTACGACGCGGAAGAAAACAATGCCACTGCAGACAAAGAGGCACTTGGCTAACATATTGCATCTGATTGTATCTCCCATTCCCATCTCCCTCACTATCACTACGCACTTTATTTTTGTTTCAATGCAAAAAGTGTCTCTTTGTGATGGTTTACTGTAGTCGCCCGTCCCATGGTAACAAAAACAGAAACAAAAATAAATTTCAACTCAATGAACACGATGATCTTCTATGAGTCGACTTTATATAGGTGCGTATAGAATTTTTCTCGGCGATTTCTTAATCATCTGCATCCCACAAAATGTTAAATATAAACCGCACATTAGAGTGAAATTAAAGAAAAAATTGTTTTTCCCATGGCAAGCTTTGTTAACGAACTGTGACGTCACTGGTCACTGTTAATCACTTTCAATGATTCATCCATCCGGTGTGTAGGCACATAGAACATTCCGGGGATTCTTTCAAATTCGACAAGGATGGACATTGCTGATGTCATCACAGAGCTGAGTTTGACAAAACAATTTCGAAACCAATCAGCTGCTGCTATATACTGACTGATACTAATTATACCCATGGTTGATGTTGAGCTTCAAATGTTTACTAATTGAAAACAGAAAATGGCTTCACTGCAGCAACAACAAACAACTGAAACAAAAGTGTCGTGCGGTTATATCTGATTTTTTTTTTTCCGTGTGTGTACACAGCTGACACTATTACTATCGACCTTTAGTTCAGAGTCAATGCATGCTATTCACATGTCAGCGTGGCTTGCAAATAAAGCCACTTACTACTTGTCGAATTTCGTAGACCGAAAATTGTTTACACAGTTGCTAGCGTTGCTTGCTAGATAATACATTTCATCTCGCTCTCCCTTTGTAAACAAGTCTACACATTTCGAGTGAGTTCCAGAGCCGGTTCTTATCTTCAAACGTTCATTATGAAGAGTTCATGCGATAAGATTAGAATGCTGGCCCAGAAAACCATCGGGAAAATTCCTTCCATTCATGGAATTTCTCGATCATGTGACTTTGATCTCTGGTATTTTTTTACCTTTCTCATAGAAAAGATTTAAATCATAAAATCCAATCGAATAGGTAGGTGGTAAGTATCTGAACAAGCATGTAGTCAAACAAAAAGAAAAACCTGTCCAAATCAATTCGATTGTTGTTTTCGAAAATGGAGGGGAAAAAGTTGAAAAACTCATCAAACTACCGGTTCGTGGAGATATTGGAATGTGTAAATTGTTGCTGGGTTATTTTTAGAAGGTCACTTATCGCTGTGGACATGTGAAAAATAACTTTTTAATCACAGTTCAAACATGAGACGGACAGATTTGCACGCCTGAAGATATTGACCTCATGGCTTATTTATAAATGCGTACGTAAGGTACCGTTTTAATATGGACGTACTGTTAGACCTTTTGGTAAAACAACTTTAGCATGTGATAGACAAATCAAATATGCATGCTGAAAATCAACATAAAGCTTTTTCACATACTATGTGGCGATTTGAACCAGATTTGTTGGTCGAATTCAAAACTTTGGCACATGATTTGACAGAGTAGTTGAATGAGTTCCAAATTTGACTGAATAGCCGAACTTACCGATTTGTCCCGAAGGGAGACACGCTGGAAAAAGGTCACGTTTAAATTTAAAGTTTTCTTAAAGATATGATTGAAGAGATGTATCGGTTGTAGTGTTTTATTTATGTTGCTGTTCCTATGTGAATATGGATTGGGCAATTCAGTTCTGTAATAACATTTCAATATTACTCACTTCTTCTGTTTTTGGGCCACTTTAATCGAAAATTCCAATGTCGAAACAAAAACATTCGACAGCAGTTGGAATGCAAATCTATTCATTACTTGTCTATGAAAATGTGAAATGCCCGCAACGCAATGCGAGAGCTTTGTTTATTCAATTTTCCGGTATGTACATATATAAGCAACCTAAGGCTGTATGTGTTGTCTTCTTTGCGAGTTTTTTACGTACTCATTTTGGGTTATGTATTTTTTATTTGTTTATTTGTTTGTCAATAAAGTACTAGGCTATTTTTTAGACATGAGGGTATTTGAAATTAGTAGCATCGTATAAATGAGAGACAAGAAGTGAAGAAAAATTAAGTAAATGAAGATTATACAGAAAAAAAAAAACAATTAAAATGTGAGCAATACAATTACAACTGGAGATAATGAAACAAGATGAATTTTATTAATAGTATTGTCATATAAATAACAGTTAAAGACGCACAATCATTATACAATAACATTAAACCATTTAAAGAGGAGGATATACTGTAATTTGTATGATAACGAGGAATATAAAAGAATCTGTTAATACGCAAATTAAGTGATGGCACATTAAGACCTACAAGACTTAAAATATCAGGATAGTGAATCTCCCCAATGAGTATTCTGTGGAGGAAAATAACACCTTGACACCTTTTTCCTAATATCAAGAGACTCGAGTCCAATAAGTTGTAATCGGGCTGAGTAAGGGTTGAGTTATTAAAATCCGACCAAGGAAGACATCTGAGGACAAACCTAAGAAATCTTTTTGATTCTTACTATATGAGTCAATATGAGTATTGTAGTATGGACACCAAACAATAGACCCATATTCCAAGAGCGATCGAACAAACGACAAATATAAAGTTTTTTAGCGCATAGGGGTCGGTGAACACCCTAGCAAAACGTTTAAGCATTCCCCATGCTCTATTGGCTTTATTTGTGATACAATTATAGTGGTAAATGTAGGATAGTTTACTATCTAATATAACACCTAAATCTTTTATCAAAGATACACACAGAACAACATTACTGTCGAAGGAATAAGCCCGAATGAAAGAGACGGTAAAAAGTTATGACCGAATATTTACTAACATTAAGGGACAAGTTGCTTTTATTGCACCACAAAACGAAGTCGTGGAGATGTGCATTCAATCTATTAAAACTATTTGGATGAAGAGTATATTTTAAAATCATCGGCAAACAATGCAATGGGGAATACAATTTTACAACATCTTTAACGAATACAATAAAAATAAGAGTGGGTCTATGTGACTTCCTTGTGGGACACCGGATGTTACCATGATTTCTTTGGATAAGTGTCTTCGAAACTTTACAAATTCAGTATCGGTTTCTTAAATAGGATGATAGCCATCTAAGAAAAACTGTATGAAAACCTAAACGTTCAAGTTTGTCAAGAAGAAGCTTGTGGTCAACTCGGTCAAACGCTTTACTGAAATCAGTAATAACAACATTTTGTGAAAAGGAGAAGATTAGTAACAGTAGATCTGTTTTTTTTTTTTTTTTTTGTTATTCAATATTCATGCTTATTTTGAGATTCGAACGAATAGCCAATTCTAACGAATGTCTCTATTCGTTCGAATGAACTTTGTGTATTTTGATGGACATTCGTTAGAATTGGCTATTCGTTTGAATCTCAAAATAAGCGTGATTGTAAATTAAATTTTTACAAAAAGAATTTAACTTATCAGTCAGCAACTCATCAAACAGTTTAGGGATGGAAGATCGTTTACAGATCTCTCAGTCGTTTTCAATATTATTTTTCCTACCGGATTTAAATGTTGGTTTATAAAATATTTTTTTTTTTCCATGGGAAAGGAAAGATACCAGTCTTCAACGATACATTGAAAATGTGGCAAGGTATATGAATAGTAAAGCAAGGGCACACACTTTTAAAAAGCCTTTTTTTTTTATCTGGAATACCATCGTGTTGCTCCACAGTAATTTGCCACCGATTAACCGACGATAAATATCGAAGAGCTCTTTTCCCAATTAATTCCTACGGAGAAGGAACTTTTTAACAGGAAATTCAATTTTATTTTCTGAAAAATATACCAACTTAGATTTAATGAAAAACGATGACTTACATTGGTCGGGATTATTCTAATAAACACCGGAATAACTAAGGGGACAACCGAGAGAATGCAACAAGTTTGGAAATCTAAATTAATAATTTTAGTATAAAATCAGCTTTTTTTCCAATAATATACCTACAAACTCAAATTGAATCCAAAATAATCCAGAATTCAACCGATAACAACAGGTACACTCTTTTTCCTTTGACAGAACAACCGATTCAAGGTTATTGGTGAAGGGCAACGAATTCGCCATTTCTGCTTAATGACAGAAACTGCCTTAATTCGCCAAACTTAAGAACCTAACTCCTTGCTCGTTATTTGAAAATTCATAAATAATTCAATTCGATTTCGATAACTTAAATAAAAACTATAAACTAAAAGGGAAACATTTGGCTCGATGACACATCGTGTTCAGCATTAAACCTTAGGGCCAAATTTTTAAGTTTACTCAGTATCATATCTTCGGGAATAGCAATGTGACTTAAAACAGAGGAATGTGTGGTGCACCTAAATAAGAAAAAAACTGATCATCCATGACCATAACTGAACCGGGATTTGAATACACTGATTGAAAAAATGCTGCAAAACATGCAGATAATGCGGGGATTAACTATTAACTGGTCTTGATAGGAGAAAGGGCGAAAAAGCATCACTCATCTTTTGTAAATTAAAACAAAAATTCCGAAAAAATGTTGGCGATGCTTTTTTTAATTCGACCTCATTGATATAAGCTGAGTAGGCATGGTGTTTAGAAGCTTTAAACTCGGTTCTGAGCTGTCGATATAAAGTACACATAGTCATCATTCGACATACTACGAGTCTCCTTAAATCTTTCGTAATTTATTTGCGTCTTTAAAAGATCGTACCGTCTTCCAAATGAACAAAGAAAAGAAAACGTCCCATAAATTTAACTGCTGCTAGGGTGCTATCGCTTCAGTGCCTATATCTAGAAACCTATTTAAACATTAATGATCTATCTACTGTTGTATGATAATTGATCTTCGTCCTAGGGGGTGACTGGCCATATAACAATCGAAAACGTTGACAAATGGTTATTTCTGATAAACCACCAAGCATGTGTCATCAAATTGATAGAATCACAAACAACTTGTTCGCCGTCAGCTTAAATTAGATAACATAAAATAATCTCTTCCCCGCGTGACCAAACATATACATATAGCAGTGGCGTCTCGTCAGGGTGTCCAAGGTGTGCATTGCACACCCTGACCCTGATCTAACGAAAATAAATATCTCATCGTGCATGTGCATAATAATGATATGCACAATTCCACCACCCATAAAACCTCCACCACACAGCCAATACCCTACACCATATTCATATTCATCCTTCATAATTATTGTTCTTTCAAAATTCCTTCATCGCTGAGAAAAAAAGAATAAATAAACTAGTACAAAATCTCGCTGTGCACGTGTTCTGTTGATTCCATTAAATAAATTCATCCAACTCCAAACTATATGCCTACAAGATTTCTCCAGTATTCATCCCCATCGTAACAACACTTTACATTAAATAATTCACTCGACGCCGCCGACATATAGATATTCATTAAGATTTTTCCCACACACAACAGGCATTCATATGCCGTCCACAGCATGGGACTCTAAAAACGTTTTGCTGTCTTATACACCAGATAGCCGGCACGTAGACCTGTGATCCTGTGAATAATATCAGCTAAAAAGCTGATGCAATATAAACCATTATAAAAAAAAAAATGTAATGTCAAACAAGCTATAATTATACTCCATTGCGATAAAAGGCGATAAAAGACATATTTACCCACATTACCGGTGAATTCCACAAAAGTTACCAATATACGCTATGCCTACACTAAAATCGCTTAGTTTAAAAATGTAGCACTGTTGCTGTGGAATGTTTTATCGCTTCGAGCTATCAATTTGCATTTGAAATCCGAACCTGATAAGCCCAAGCAGCGCAACGTTTGTGTTGGTGAAAGGAGGCAAAACTGAAATAGAATATTGAAAGTATCGTTATTCAATTTAGGTATATTGTAGTTTTATAAGCGGTCGCAAAAGTGGTTTGCATAATTGAATCGTTCAATCGTACGATTTTTTTTTTCATTTTGCACTCGTATTGGAAAATTACTGCATTTGATGTGATTTGGGTTCCCCCGTCCTAAATTTCTCGGTAGCTTATCATTCAATGCAAACAGTAAACTACCTCAGCTATATAATCTTACATTCAATTGAAAACTGACAACTTCCTCTTTCAATTAGATACAATTGCAACTATTCTTGACGACAAAAGTTGATGATAAAAATTGAAAACGGTCAGCATATCTGTAACCTACTTTTTGCGATAATTTCGGAATTATTTTTAATATATTGAATGTTTAGGACGACAGCAACTTATCGTACCAAAGGGGGTACGTGGTGTGCGTTGTTGACAGTTCCCCAAAGAACAAACGGTCATGAAAATGTTTATTCTCTCATCTGTTTTCGTAGAGTACCTGTTATTTTAACCAGGGACAAAACTGAGGCCACGAACTTACGCCTACAACCTATATTCTTACGGAGTGGTCACGATTTCGTGCGCTAGTATTGTTACATAGAAATTCGTATTGAAAAATGTCACGTAACTTCAAAATTTCCGGCCACCAACAAACTCGCAAAAAATATGAGCCACTTCCACGGTGGGCAAAGTTGCTGGCTGCGTTCATAGAATTTTGTCCGTTAAATTTGAAATTATTCGTTACGTGTGGATAGTAATTTTTTTTTAGTACTAAGTGTGTTAAAGGGTTTCCAATAAGAGGTGTTATTTTGGTATTCAAAGAAAAATGCAATTTTTTGAGATAAATGATCGGATGTTAATTTCATAATAAAGAGGAAGGTATGCCGTTAATAATCAAAAACAACATCAGCCAATTGGCCACCAAGAGCACGCTTACAGGACCATATCTTTTCACAATAACACCTCTTATTGAATAACCCTTTAAAATAATGATCAATGCAGAATAGTGCTAGGGAAGTAAAAGCATTTTTAGCAAACTTTCATCAGTTGTTATTTAAGTAAAATGTATGAATGGAAACGAAGTAAATATATTCCAAAAGCGGAAAATACACAACCATATTTGTCCTAATATATTTCTAGTAAATAGTTTTTTTTTTTTTTTGAGGTATAGAACTTTGAAATGGAATAAAACAAAGATGATTTTTTTAAATTGACATGAAATTACTTTATTCGAAAGATATTCTTCTGGCGTTATAATTTAAATATGATTTCTGGCATATGACCACCACGGCTGGCTCGGACGTAGTCTAATCTGGAGGTCCAATTTTCGATGATTTTTCAACATTTGCGGTCGTATATCGGCGGCGTTCCATTCGTTCCAAAATGAAAAACTCGCACTAAGCGAATGGTTGTGAAAAGCTAGGCCTAGGGTCTCTCCAGACCTGTTGCGCCAACTATTTTTTTTTTTATATCGTCGGCGAATGTTGTCCTCCAAGTGGTCAATCGTTTCGGGCTTATCGGCGTAGACTAGCGACTTGACTAATCTCCACAGAAAATAGTCAAGCGGCGTTAAATCGCACGATCTTTGAGACCAATTCACGGGTCCGCAACGTGAAACTATGCGGTTACCAAACGTTTCCTTCAATAAATCAATTGTTGCACGAGCTGTGTGACATGCTGCGCCATCTTGTTGAAACCACAGCTTCTGCACATTATGGTTGTTCAATTGATGAACGAAAAAGTCAGTAATCATGGCTCTATAGCGGTAACCATTGACTGTAACGCCAGCATCGTTTTTAAAGAAGTACGGACCAATTATTCCACCAACCCATAAAGCACACCGAAAAGTCAGTTTTTGTGGATGTAACGGTGTCTTAACATACAATTGAGGATTATCATCACTCCAAATACGTTTATTGACGTATCCATTCAACCAAAAGTGAGCGATGACCGCTAAAAATAAAAAAGGGACGTAGTGAGCGCTACGGATTTCGAACAGAACCATGATTTTCAAAATAAATTTGCACATTTTAAAGGCGTTGTTCAGGTGTCAGTTGATTCATGTTGAAATGCCAAACCAAACTAAAAATAAATCACTTGACAGCTGACAAAATGGCCGCCCATTAAAATAGTGTTGCCAACTTAAAGTTCTATACCTCTAAAAAAGCACCCTAAAAATTGCTTTAAATAGTTTTATTAACCAAACAAGTTAAATTAATTGCCTTTTAAAAATATATAATATTCCAATAGCGTTCAGTGATGCTAAAATGTGGTATTCCCGAACTCTATCACATTTCTCCGCTGTTGGCAGCATTTATTTTATATTTTTTTGTTAGTTTTTGCATGTCACTTGGATTCTAAATTGACATAACAACGATAGGAAAAGAAAATGGCGAATTTGGAAAAAAATTAAGGTGGCCAGCGGGAAGGGGTTTGCGAGTTGGAGTCTCAGTCTCTCAGTATGGTTTGTCTCTGATTTTAAGCAGCAGCTCACACGTCACACCGACCTGAAGTTGGTTGTTGTTTTATTCTTTTTTGGCTGCGTTTACAATATCAAAAGCCAGGGCAAGTTCAGCCAATCGCCTAATCTACTGCAAATAAGAACTAATCGTTCTGGAAATATGTACATCAGTATTTCTAAAAACTCATTGATCTGCTGTCATGTAACCCTGCTATCTGATAGACCCAGCTCTTCTTATTTTTACTAAACACAATGACTCGAAGGGACCAGTTGAGTAGATAATGATGAATGTGATTCACACGTTTGGGCTTCGCTGAAACGGCATGAAATTACGAAATTCAGTAACTTGAGAACTTACATTCAAGAGAGTTGTTACGAACTCTACGTCAATCTTATTTCCGTAATAATATTACAATCATGGGTGTTGGAATTCCTTTTGTAAGTAAAAATTGTAAAAATTGTTAAAATTTATGCGGATTTGTAATTTGCGGCGTGTTTAATGCGGATTTTCATTATTTGTCTCAATAGTATATGCAGAATTGATACACTTAAGTAAATTGGAATTATTCTGAATGTTGGACATCGAATATTCGAGAGCTGACCGAATTCAAAATTCAAAGTCGATATGATTCAACGGAAATCACGCTAGTCGGATGTGATATTGAGATTACCATCAATGACGCGGGGCGTAGTTTTACATTGTAGATTGCGCCACTTGGACTGTTACTTACGTCACAAGAGGTGATCGCTGAAAACATACTTCCATCGATCGCAGTTTATTGAAACCTACCTACTTTATAAACGCTGGGGTTAATTCCTAAAAAAAAGACGCGCATACCCATGATGATGATGATCTTTTACTATTGAACTATAAATTTTGAGTTTTAAACCGAGTATCGCAAAAACAATGAACAACACTTTACATTTTTTAAATTCTTACCGTAATTGCCTTTCTAGTATGTATCTAATACAAACCTGTCAAAATCCGGTAAAGCAAAGTCCAAGGTTATCTTTGAGTCAGTTCTGTTTACATAAGGTTTCCAATCAAGCCCTGCTTCAGCTACATAATCACCGGAATTCCAAAATGTAAACTCCACTGATACTCTTCGATTAAATTAGAATCCAAGCCGTATGACAACAGATCTTTAAATATCAATCACAAGGTCGTCTAATATTAATAGTCAATTAATGTCGGTGGTTAGGTGGAAAATAATGATAAAAAAATTAGCACATTATGTCTTTAATTAGAACAGTAACGAAAGTGTGTGCTCCCCTATCATTGGCTGTGGTCGTGTCTGTTACCCAAACAAAACCACACTATCGCTAAGAGATATGAGTATGTATAGACCTTTTTTTTTGCATTTGAAATTAAGTACTAGATTACGTGTTCCGAATGCAAAATCATTTCAACTGATTTCGTCATCAAGGTCAACTTGTGGTTGTTGTGTAGTGGAACAGACTGTGGTTAATGAGTGAACAAAAAGTTTTCAAACCCCACCTCACTTAAGGAACAAGTCATGTTCGTAACAATGAGTTTTGTTGGTACTTCCCGTTCTTACTATTATTATAGCTACTTTCTGCAATTCCTACAGAAACTTGTCAATTCGAAACAACATTCCCTTTCCCTCAAGATCTACACAAAGATCAGTGGAAAATTTCATCAGCATTCTCCATGTTTCTCACTTCAGTCCGGGGATTAAAATACAAATCAATTATCTCAAAGTGTATGGGTAAAAGTATACATATATGTACATTGCTTTTGCACAGCAATATGTTATTGTAAATGCAAAATTAAAAAAAAAAAAAAAAAAAAAAAAGCCACAAGGCAGTGGCAACTGGCAACTTGTTGTAATCAGGTTTGCACACGATTTTGCGCTCTCCTTTATTTTCAGTTCATTTGTAAAATGTATTATGCAAATCTTGTTCAGCTTTGCTATTAGTTATGAAATGGTTTATTGATCTTTTGATCAACGAAATTGATACATTTATGCGTAGGGAGAAAACAATCTCTTTTATGAAAGTCTAAAGATTTGCTAATGATTTGGTCAATTTGTTTGCTTTGAACTGGCGAAATGTAGATCAGGTATGGTCAACCATGTACCTACTCTGTTGCACTTGAAGTACAAAATATTGAACAAAGGCCATTGCTTTATCAGTAACAATGGGCTCTATCTTTGAGGCTGATATTGTCTGGCTGCCATTTTTGTTCAACGATGGTTGATTTGATTTTATTCCGTGGATTAAAAGCTTAAAGGCCTGTAAAGCCTTATAAAGTCGCACATACCAGTACATTACCACATATTTTGGGTTCAAGTTTGTTTAAGTCAGTTTGTGGGTTATCGCTTTTTTCTTCTCTGTCTCTGTTTCTTCTTTGTCGGCGTATACTACATGATTTTGAGAACATATTCGGCCCTACCGAGGTATCCGTCGGAACGGAGAAATTTCCCTGAAAGGGATGAAATGAGAAATGAGGGAGAAATTTCCCCGAAAATGGTGAAATGTCAATTTTTTTATATGGAGTTTGTCATGCCGCTAGTCATCATCAGTGGAACGCGGCCAATTTCATAGTAAAGACTCACAGTAGTAGATATGACATTTGTGTTGTCGGGAAAATAAGTACTTTTGATAATAAATATGGAAAATTTACTTTTGAACTCGTATAGAGTCTAACGAGATCTTGCAAAATACAGCTGGACAGAATTGCACCAGAACATTTTTCCCCAAATTCTCCTCCAGAAAATCACTTTTCTTGATTAATCTGGATAAGAACAACCTAAGAATACTAACAGGAATAATCAGTGGCCATGGTCGCGTGAAAAAACATCTTCACCGCATTGGCGTCTCACCGGATCCCATATGTAGACTTTGCCTCGAGAGTGACGAATCCTCTCTTCACATAATCACAGAATGTCCGGCCCTTTGTCGTCTCAGGAAAAACGTTCTTGGTGATGAAATCGTTGATTCATCATCTCTTGCGAATATACACCCAGAGAAGATCCTTGTCTTCCTCACGGTCTCTGGAGTGAAAATATGGCTCTAAGAATCTACGAGGGAAGGCACAATAGGCTTCTCTAAGAAGCCGCAGTGCCAGAGCTCATTGAAAGTTCTCCCGCCTTACAATCTATCTATCTACTTTTGAAGTATTTTATAAATTTTCAAAAGCTGAAAATAATAATAATAATAAAATAATACTTGGTCCGTGGTCGGCTTTTACGATCGTGAGTTTGTCTGAAATGTTAACATTGTTAACATAAACATTTTGTGGATTTTAATACTAGCTACACTAGTTGGCATAATTATTTTGACACACCTATCCCTTTTTTTGTTATTTATTTATTTCCGATTCTATGGAAGGAAACGAATTGAAACAAATTATTATAGTATAGTATATTATATTTTATTCAAAAATGAAAACCTTAAATATTTTAAATGTGTTTCGTTTGTTTTTTTTTTTCAATTAAATCTAAAAATATGACAATTCCCTATGTGGCATAAGTATTTTGACATGTCTTTGTTTTTCATATAAATAAGAATTGGTTGTTTTAAACTCAATATTAACTTTAAACTTAATAAAAAATATACCCTCCCTTCGCATTTAAGACCTTTTGCAGGCGGTTTGGAACGGAATCCACCAAGGATTGGAGAAACTCCGTTGGAATATCCTTCCACGCGTTAGTTATCTCAGTGATGGTTTCATCCCTCGTCCTTGTCAAATCGGCGGATCTATTTCGCTTCATGTATGACCACACGTTTTCTATGATGTTCAAATCAGGACTCTGGGGTGGCCAATCTAGTGTTTCATACCCAACATCCGTTAAAAACTTTGTTATCATTTTGCTCTTATGACAAGGAGCGTTATCCTGCTGAAAAAGGAACGCTTCTCCGATCAATCTGTCGCCAGAGGGGAATGCAAAATTATTTAATGTCCTTAAATATTGATGTTGGTTCATGGAACCGTCGATGGGAACCAAGTCTCCAACCCCATAATATGAAACGGATCCCCAGAACATCACACTTCCGCCTCCGTGGCTAACTTTTTGGCATACAGGCGCAATTTTTTTACGAGTATTTTTATTTAACCTTACAAAAACTTTTTTTTTTGATGAGTGGTATTCGAAAGTACTCTCATCAGTCCATAAAATACTACGCCAAAATGAAAGAGGTTTGTTTAAATACTTTTTGGCAAATTCCAAGCGCTTAATTTTATTTTTTGGAGTTATGAAAGGAATTGACTTTGCTATATATGACTTCATATTTGCTTCATCTAAACGCCTGCGAATTGTTCTTTCGCTAATGGGAATTTTTGCGGTCATATTCCACTCCAAAGCCGCAGTTTTGGGTTTTTTCAGTGGGTCACTTTTGAATTCGCGCACGATCAGCCGGTCCTCATGAGGCGTTGTCTTACGTTTTCTACCTGTTCGACGCAAATTTGTAACCTGTTTCGTATTTTTATGTTTATTTATTTGGTAATAGGTAGTTTGACGCGACAATCTATATTCCTTAGCGATATTTATAACTGAAATACCCAAGTTATACTTTGTCACAATTTCATTTCTAATCGATGAGCTTAATTCTGATTTTTTCACCATGTTTGTAATTTAAAGTATAACTTTTGCAATGAATAATTATGAAATATTAACAAAATCGACAATTGGGAATCGAACTCTAATTAAATATGAGAACACACGACCAAATCACGAGATGTCAAAATACTTATGCCAGCGCAAATTCCGTTGTCTGCTAACATTTTTATCAGCAGAAAGAAAATGGAAAAGGTAATAGACAAAATAATTTGCATGAGTGCAGCTGTAAATACGCACTTTGTTTTGAACATAACGTGTGTACCGTTACTTCATGTAAATAAACAAACCAGACACGAAAACATCACAGTGGCGTTTGTCAAAATAATTATGCCGACTAGTGTATAATGTATTATACTAGCTTTTAATATATGTAATATCGAAGTGAAACACATATATGGTACAGAAAGTAGTAATGCAATATCATGGTATCAATACCAGCAGTCTGTCTCTGGCATGTCTTATCTTAATTCAGTTCACGCCAAATTTACGTTGTTGGCAGTAAGCTATTGGGAGTTCATTTTTTTGAAACACTCACCATGGACTATATCTCAGTTCTATCAAGCTCAGTATTTACCACAGGTCTCTTAGAAGCAAAGCTTGAATCAACCATCGACTACGATGGGAAGAAGCTTTATTCTTGCACAAAATCGCTATCGTGGGTCAATGGCCGGTTACTGCGCTCCGTATTTATACGTTTACTAGCATTATGCATGCCTTGACCCTTTGGTAGCGTGATTTACACAAATTAGTATTGTATTTTGACGTCGCACATCTTTGAGGTCTCATGCTGCCAGTGTGAAACTTCCTGCAAACACATATCTGTAGGTGGAGTCTATATAGAGACGAAAAGGAAGAGTCAAATCTCACCGCATACCCAACTGCTACCATTTGGGTAATTTGTAAAATTAAAGTCCTTAAGCTGTGTTTGCTAATGTCTCAAAGATTTTAATTAAATACTTTTCATTTAATGTTTGTTAAACGCTCGACATCTTCTTAATACAAAATTCTTTCTTTCACTTCAATTCCACTCGGATTGTATTTTTCATATTAAAACAACTGACTTCAATTACGTCTTATAAATAGGTTCAATACAATTGACAATTTAATCAATTTCCATTCACTGATTAAATTTTATGTTAAAACATTCGAAATTTACATCCCGATTGATTTCTAAATATTTATACATAAATTATTTACATAAATAGATTCACCCGATGCAATGCCTTTATTTGCAGTAGAAAACTTTCACGAAAACCCAAACAAACTCCACCAATTGTCAAACTCAAACGCAGTTTTATTGGTAAATTTGAAGGAAATCTGAGAAAAAAAATCTAGGTTCGCAAAAGTGTTCTGAAATCTGAAAAAGATTGTTTTTTTGTTTTTTTTTTTGTACCAAACGAAGAAAATGAGAGAAATGATGAGAAGAAATGAGAGCGCCCAATCGACCACATTAAAATCAGATGCAAGCAAACGTAATCAGATTCAAATTTTTAATGTATTCAAAGTAAGAAATTACTAATAAAAGAAAGATTGGGGGACTCTTTAAAATTTGGATCCGATGATGGAGTGAAAGAAAGTGTTGATGGTGATAAGTGTTACAGATTTTTGTTGCTATCATTTATATATAATAGATATCACCATATTTCATATTCACGAACAAATTTGACCGCCTTGTAGTGTATCTGTGCAGAGTCTTGAAACCCATTACTGCAACAAAGAAGAAGGAATCTGCGCCGACATTGTTGGAATCAAGGCATAAAGCATAAAGCATAAACATAAACAATATCTTATATGATCTGTTTATGTTCTTGGTCGAATGTGTCATCCTTTTTTTGTTTTCGGAGCTATATACAATGTAAATGCCCCTTAGATTGTATAACGTGGCTGCATTTAATGTATACATTTGACTGCGTGCAGGCCTAGTGGGTTTAGGGAAAGCGTAGTAGACGATCATTTCGAGCAAGACTAGGGACCGATTGGATATGCATTGGCGGTTTTTAAAGCGAATCAATCTAGCACACAATTATTTTGAACCATATGAGTTTATTTTTCAAGATTTATCTGTTTTTGGGAAAAAAACATCACATTTGTGCCTCGTCTTGTTAGCATCATTTCATAGTTTAGCTGTTGTTCACCACTCAGGACCTTAACGCAAGCAGTTACTCTCTTTCTCGACAACATTTTGATAATAATTTTACTTAATAAATTCTCTTTCGTTCCAGGTAACTTTTAATGCTCAGCCCGAGGTCCATGTGATGCACTCCTGGGATTTCGCCTATCGTGCTGCCAGAAAAGGTCCCTGGGAAAACGTTGCACGCGATCGCACTCGATTCCACCAAAGAATCGAAAGAACGTCCGTTTATTTGAATCCCATTCTAACACCCGAGCATCGTGAAAAAATATATCACAGCCGATTTGTACCAGGCGCAGAAAACCAGCCGCAAGAAACACCAGCCAGCTCTGATTTGGAAACGCGATCTCCTCTTCAAGCTGCTAGTGTCTCCCCTTGCAGTGATAAAAACCAAAGGTTACCAACATTGAAAAACTCACCACAATGCGCTAAATTCTAAAATGAAAAATATAAACTGAATTTCTGCAAGGGAATAAAACTGCATCCACAGCATATTGTTGCATGCGTTACTGTGTTCAAAAAAATAAAACAAATACAAATCAATACATGTAAATATTAAAAAATTCCTTAGAATTAAAATTTAGAGAGGAACACAAAAAAAAAAAAAAAACATGAAACCATTATTCTTATAGCTAAATTTTCAACGATGTTGCATCCTTTACATTCAACAATCTTAGGGAACACTGCGAACATTGTTTGTCTTGTTAAAACTATTTTTTTATACACTCGTTCGAATTCATCTCTTGACTAAAAATATATTTTATTGTGATTTTCGTTCATTAATTCAATAAAATTCAAACAATTTAGTTGAACAGTGTTTTATTCTTGTGGCAAGAGTGTTTCTTCCTCAATTTGGCAACAGCAAAATGTATTTCTATTCTTTTATTAATTTCTTCTCATTCATTTTATTTTAGTTTTCATTCTTTATTTTTATTTGATTTGTTTTAAAAATTATATAGAATAGAACGTGTTTTTTTCTTTTTCTTTGATGAATTAATAAAAAGAATTTGTAAATTTACTAAATTTGAGAGAGTTTCCATTTAAGAATAAACCGCTTGATATTTTTGTTTATTGGATTTCGTTCAAATTGTATACCTGAGTAACATATATTTAGAGAGCTTAAAATACTAAATAAATATTGTAATGAATTCGATAAAGAAAACTATGTACATCTTTAGGATACATTTTTAGAGTGAATGTGGGTTTATTTATAAGTTTAGCTAGTAAGAGACTATGTACGCTTAGTATTAGAAACAGAAATGTCAAACAAAAATCATAAATATATTCTAATATAAATCTGAATTTAAACGTTATGTCACTATATTAAGATTATAGATTATATAAAAATGGAATACACATTTTCAGCAACAAAATACAAACAATATTAAAATTTGCGTCTTTTTAACTGTCTTGGGTTTATTACAACGGAAGGGTTTTACAAGTCGTGAATTGAATGCGTAGATGGAAGATATTCACTGTAATGGGCTATTATTGTGACAAGTTTTGCGCTAATCATGACTTCGTTCACAAAGCGATTTATTAGGAAACGCATGTGCTTACTGCAGTCAATCGCTGTCGTAATAAATGTGAGATATGCACCCCTATCGAGGTATCCGTTCGGAAAAAAATCAGATACCAAAGTCAAATCTGGGGCCGAATCGCCATTCGCCACTTACTGGGTTGATTTTACATGTGAAACAAAAACAAATTCCGTCACGTAATGCTCGTTACTCAAAATTGCGTTCGAAGAAGGTATCCGTTTCGGAACAGAATAAATGAAGCATACAAACGCGTTCATTTCACATTAAAATATTCGGCGCTAGCGAGGTATACGTCGGAAGCGAAAATTCTCCGCAACGCATACTCTTTCGGAGGCTCAAATTCCATTCGGAAGAGAAATATACAATTGCGATGGCGCACCGCACTCCGCACCGCATTCCAAGTCGTAAACAAATTCCGCAACCAATTTCTGTCGGAGGATATCCGAACTTAACTGTCAAAAATTCAAGAAAAAATGCACTTCATCGCATTTCAACGTAATTCGCCGATATGCGTTACAAAATGTGGAAAAAAGTCTCCGAACAGTTGTTTCGGAGTATAACTCGCAGCAAAAATCCTCCGAATCGTATAAAATCCGGAATTTTCCGTTCCGACGGATACCTACCTCACTAGGGCCGATTCCACAGCAATTGGTTGTCGGAGAGAGGAAAAAATGTAACGTGTAGCTTCTAAAAGTAAGTGGTATAACGCGGTTCCATGCTTAGCATGCTTTTGTGTATTATAGTAGACACTGAAAAGTATGCAGTGAACTTGAGAGCTAATTTTGTGTTCGTTAAAAGCGTTTCATACTTTGGGATGTTTGTCAGTATGCCACACCATAAGGACTGCAATAAAGTTTATTAAGAAAATAAGCAAACATCTTTCAGGAGAAATAATGTAACTGTGTGGGTGCAAATAAAAAGTACCTTGCTGAAATTTTTAAATCTTGCATAGAACTAGTACCTACCTATTCAAAGTTTTGAGATAAAAGAAGGTAGGTACACAGATGATATTATATCGAAATGTAACTGTTCGCGTTCCTCAAATCCAGTAATGTAATACGACATACTCGAAATACAGTTAGTCAGTGCGATAGAAATCTGTAACTGCGTTTATTCGATTAGAATTGAGTTCAATTCGTATTTTGAGGTTAAATTCGAAGGAAATTTTCTTTTTCGGCCTTGTCCCGTGTGGTTGGCGATTTTATTTTTAGATCGTTAAAAAAACCTAACAAGTTGCTGCAAGAGTTTTTTAATTTATTATACGCTGCTCGAGCTAAACTAAATTTTATCTGCTCTCCAACTTTTCTCTCCAAACATTAGCTGAAATCCCAGTTAAGTTTGACATTGAGCACGCTGTAGATAAGTGTCACAGAAAACAGCTGTTCTTTGATAATAACTTACTTCAAAAATTCAATACCCTCTGATTTCAATCATTTCCGATACAAGGAACTCCTCGTCGAGGTATTTATTAAAAAAAAGTCAATCCTTGATTGCTTCTCCCATTCTCCGCAATACAAAAACGCAACAGAACAATAGAACACAACCATCTGTCAAAATTTAGCTTGAGAAATATGTCGCCCCATTAAATGGGCAAGCTAAATTTTGACAGATCTATATAAAGTACATTCTGAAACAAAAGGTTGACTATTTAGCGCGAGCAGCGTACCACTCAGCGAAATGGGTTCGCTTAGATTTAGCTCAGCTAAATTTTGGAGAGAATTTTTTATGGGTTCATAGTTCATATAAAGAAAAAAGCTTATTTTTCACACTTGATCAATTTATTGAATTATCTGAGGTACAAGAACTACTCGCTACTCGTTATTTTTATAAATCACCTCTTTTTCTCCAATTTTTGAAGGGAAAGAAATGCGATTGCATTTGCATTTAATTCGAACCGGGTACGCGAATAGAACTATTGTTAATAAGTGAATAAAATTCATCAAACTTCACAAACAAATCTGTCCCCATTTCACAATCTATTACTTTTAACTTCAAAAGCGTGTCTTTCCACAACTGTAAAGCAACAGGTGCTTCAAGTACAAGGAACATTTAAAAACTAAATAACATTATTTATACCTACAAATTAAAACAAACATATATTTACTTAAAGTATTATATCACAACCATATTAACACGTACGAGCATCTAATAGGCACACATATCACTTTTTAGGACACAAAAGTTGTTCTTCGAAAACCATCTCTCGTTCCTGTATCAAACTTGTAAGTCTACTTGAATTCAACGCTATTCTAAAACCCTTATAAAAAGCAAACAAACTTAATGCAAAATTAAGTGCTATAAAAACAAGTTGTATCACTGGCAAGTATAAGAAGATGATTACCATTCCACGAATAATCGGGTGCTTGTTGATCACAAACTGGAAGAGCAAAATTCAAAGTCTTACGATGAGTTTTTATGATTTTTCATATAAAACTTACATATTCCATCCAAAACTGTGGTATGATCATTTTACTGAATCTATTAATATGCGGGGAGGCGTAGTCCAATTTTGGCAGTGGCAGATTGGACTGAAGCCGAGCTATACCCGCCAACTGAACTCCTGACGTTGGCTCGACTAAAACGTAAGAAGCATGATTCTCCTGATTTGGTTTGAGTCCATCTATGTAGTTCTCCCATTCGCCGTGATAGCCCCAAAAATGAGGATTAGATACAGCGACCGGGAGTCCTGAAAGGAATTATTTAAAATAAACAAATAAGAGGTAGTAGGATAGCAACCCACCCAATGCACACTTGGTAGAATCGCTCAAACCATTTGGCAACATGACATCTCCCGTCTGTTTGAAACAATCCAAACTGGGGTCCTTCAGTCTCGTATACAGTTCATCTACCAGCACAAATTTGTACGCGTCAATACCGTCGACATCTTCCGTACTATTATAAACCATGGGATAGCTGCGACAAAGGTTTTTTGTGTATGCATAAATCACATCATCCTTTCCAATATGTGGAGGCAGGCCACTTCCTTCAGTCGCTCCTTTCAGACTGTATGGACAGTGCTTGGGGAAGTTCTCATTATAAACATCGATCCTATTCAGGCCATTGAACGTGTTGATCTTGAAGAAGTTCTCATAGCCATGTTTGGGTCCTATATTGACATTGTACCGATTGTTTGACGGATAAAATGCCTAAATGATAGTTTAAATGAGCGAGCAGTGATGCCGCAAGGAAAACTCACATTGAACATAATCCCCGCATTGTCTCGTGGCACTGCAAATGGAATACTCTTCACAAAGTCTAATATGGGCGATGAATTGTTCCAGAGAACCTCGTAAATGGTGCGATTTATAAATACATGATCATCCTTCGCTATCATATTAAAAGCCATTCTCGCAAAGAATATATCATGAGCCATGGCAGCGAGCGACAGCAGAATGGGATTGGTGAGCGTGATACTTTCATTTAGAATTCCCGGTTTGTTGCGTTCCTCGTCGTATTCCATGTCGAAGACATGTGAGAAGGACAAAGTTGAATTTTGCTCATGAAAAACGATATCCTCCTGGCGCAGTACCTTCCTGTAGATTATCGGACCGATTTCTTTGAGTTTAAGTTTGGCCGTTTTATTGGTCAGGAACTCGTGTGGATTCGAAACGGCGAACAGGTAAACCTTGATACCTATATCTATGCCAATGGCTGATGGTGTTCTCCACATATCAAAAGCTGGAAGGCCGGGACGAACTTTTATGCGTTCATTTAGTGCGAGTTCTTGGAAGTCGTACAGCGTGGATAGAATACCGATTATAAAAGTGGTGAGTCCTATTAGGAAGTAATTTATTGGATCTGTAAGTAGGTAATCGACATTTTAAAATATGACAGGTGCTTGTGTGTATAAGACTTGCATTTGCATTTAACTGATTTCTTTTGTGTTATATGCTCCGCCACTCGTTCCATGACGAGATGTGTGTTGGGAAAACCTCACCTAAAATGGAGGACAGAATGGGAATTTTACATCTAACGCTTATCAATAAGGAAATTATTGATGGGCTGTTAAGTGTCGTGGTAGAGAAATTCTAGTGCGGGGTTCACTTTCTAACAAAGAAAATCAGAAAACCCTTTCCAACAAATTTCGTTGTAATTTTCCAACAAAATTCATCATGGTCAAAAACCAACTAAGCGAGAAACAACTGCTGCTCTTTAGCCACTACAGCAGCAATGATTTTTCAAAAATCTCTTTACTTCAAAAAATGTAATAGCCCCAATTACCCTGAACGGACGATCGACTCACAGTCGGATCTGTTAAAAAATAAATTTAACAAATCGTTGTAATAATTTTTTATCAACAGACACCTATTTATTTTAATTTGTGGAAGAAGCTAAGCTTGCGTATTTGAGAAACTAAGATTTTTCTTAAATTTTATGTCACACTAGCTGTGCCCGCAACTTCGTACGCGTGCGACTGTGTAATATCCAATAAAAGAGATTTGACCGTTTTCTCAACGGCATATTTGTTTAAAATCAACACTCTATCTAAAACAAAGCGGTTCATTGTCAATGTGAAACATTAAATCCAACAAATCTATTTACCTAAAACACCAATGTAAGAAAATTAAATTCAACAGCATAAGTACTTAAGTTCCACTTCCTTACTGTAGGTATCAACGCAGGTAATATCAAAACAACCACTAAAACAGAAGCATTAACGGAAATTTGTATCTACACCAACAATAAATAAATCAAACAACATATAATTCACCTATATCGTCTTTACTTCTTGAATTCTTCAATTCTTTACTGTAGGTATAAACGTAGGTACTATAAAAACCATTAAAACAAAAAGCTTGACCTCAATTTCTATACACACCACCATACGTCCATCAGTGCACGTCAACAGCCATCTGCACATTTCCTCAGAAACACATTGTCGCTGTTGATTACATACACATTCACGTCGCATACTTCTCTTTCGTTTCACTTAATTTGGAGAAAACACCACGCAGTTTTTTTTTCATAGGAACGTCCTTGGGCGATGTGCGCCACCCAACCACCCCAAAGCAGAACAACGACCAAGAACCGCGGCTGCTGATAATGTTCGATTTGAGAAAATAAATTTATTTGTTTCATGTTAGATTTTAGGTTGTCTTCAGCATAAACAAATCATACTGAGACCCCCAACTCACAATCCTCTTGCCGCTGGCCCCCTCAATTTTTGCCAGGAATCCGCCATTTTGTTGTCCTATCCGTGTACGGCAATTCCTATCCGTTTTGCTTTGCCCACAGTGAAATGTAAAACGATTAGGTGCGAATGTGTTGGTTGAGAGGATTTTTGACATTTGTCAATACGAATTTCTATGCAACTATACTAGCGCACCTTAACTTTTTGGGAGCGTAAAATTTAGCTTTTAGGCAAATAACTGTTAATCGGTCGAAGTTGGGGGTCTCAGTATTGTCTCTGGTCCTCAGCTTCTATAGGACATAGAAAGCTGATTGATGGCTTGAAATAACTATAAAAGTGTTGGCTCTCCTAAGTATTTTGTTTTGTTTGCATTGATTAAGAATTGTTAGAGTAATGGCAAGTAAAAGGCAGTAAAGTCAGAAAAATAACATTTTGGTCAAAAACGCTCAAAAAAATAGTCATGGCAATGAAAAGAATAACCTATGTCCTTCTCAGTATCTTAAGGAACATTTCAAAAAAAGTTTCATCGAAATCTGTTCAGTAGTTTTCACGCCATAAGGTAACAAAGATAATGCCTACAGTTTTATTATATGTATAGATTTATTTCAATGCAAGAAAACAGCCTCATCGCGAAATGAAATATTAAAAGTATGGCAACTACGTGAGCCACAAAACTTCAAACGTGAAAGTGAATTTTTCTACGACTGGCAAATTCAAACATCTGCAAAATAATGCACAAAAGTTTGGAATAAAATTAAACAGCATAAATTCTTCTTCCACTGTTCGATTGACAGGAAAAAAACAATTTTCTGAATTTGGATTTCTGTTGAGAGTTACTCGAGATTTACCAATGCAAGTGCGGCTGAATTTGACAGCCAATGAAGTTTGTTTACTTTTTCTTGCAATTGTTAAATTACATAATGTTTATACCTACATCAATTTTAGCGCACATAATTATAATAATTCAACTCATCAAGTGAAAACAAGGCTCAATCAAATACGCCTGAGTTGAACAAAATTTTAGCTTTTGAGTTGACATTTCAGACACAATTTTCTTTCACTTAACTTTCCTTTTTTGTATTTTAAAATGAGTCTGCCTTCTTCCTTATTGAATGTATTTGGGTATCGTGCTGCATTACTGAACGATGACTTCCAGATTCAAGCTGCGGAAAAACACAAATCACACCCTAAGGATCTATCCACTGGCAAAACTTTTCAGGGCGTAGCTTTAATAACAAAATTTTCTCCGTTCACCCATTCGGATGCGGCATAAATAGCACAAACTATTTATAAACGTAAGTTTTAAACAAAATCGTAAATCTTGTTTTCAAAATACGAATCATTTTTTGGGGTAAATTTGAATTTTTCGCACTAAGATCTCCGATATTTTGTTTACTCAAAACTGAATTCAATATTCAACTATCAAAAATGCAAGTTCACTTTAAAATTCACTTTTAGATCGCTTCAACTCCTAATGAAGTACTACCAACAGTTTTGTAAATTTTAAACGTCCAAATTTATACAAAAAAAAAAAACATTTTTAACGCACTTTTCTAATTTGTAAAGATGAAATATTTCGACGAAACAAATAGTTTGTTTGGAAACAAATTTAAAAACGCGCGAACAATTTTCAATGACACCTTCGATTATTTTTACACTTTTTCTTACAATTTCATTGAACATACTTTCTACCGAATCAATAGGCGTTTCTTATTATGCCCGCAAATAGTTTGTTTGGAAACAAATTTAAAAACAATAACAGTAAACGAACGCGCGAACAATTTTCAACGATTTTCTTCGATTATTTTCACACTTTTTCTTACAATTCCATTGAACATACTTTCTACCGAATAAATAGGCGTTTTTTATTATGCCCGCATGATCCTTATAGATCATTGATTTCCATGGTTTACAACAATAATGCTGGATCCAACTATTGTTGTAAGCCATGAAAACAATTATGCTATGTGGGCATAATAAAAAACGCCTAATATTACAAAAGCCGACTACTATCACTGATGTCATCCCAAAGTCGGAACTTTTCATCTTCCCCAAGGTGTCATAAAACATTATTTATGAAATATATTTAACGGCCATATTTTGCGGTTATCGAATGTTGTTAAAAAAGTTCATTGGTAATGATTTATTGTTTGTCTCTATACAACAACTTACACCGTTACCTCACAATTTGCTAGCCGAACTCTCCCCGACATTATTTAAAATCATCTAAAACACTTCGATCAATTTTAATACCGAGCAAACAATGAAAGTTCAATGTTAAACAAAGATGACACTTGAGAATAATTTATACACCCACAAGTAAACAATTTAGAAGTGTTTACAAGAACCTCCTTCTGTCAGCTCAGGTGTGGAACCCAGAAACCATGTAAGCTCTGTACTCACTTCTAAAGCAACTACTCCACTGAATGAGCTTCTGTTTGTGAATGAAAACAATATTCTCGTAAGGCTTCAAAACCGCTAGATGCTACTAGTTGCTATTCAACTTAATATGTTCACGTCGAAAGGAATACTGCGAGAATTTATGCCTGTTGTATTGCCTTTAAGATGCAAACCAATTGTTTTGTCGTTAATGTCATAAAAAAAAACATAATATACGCGCTTGAAGGTAGGTAGGTAAGGTACCGGATTATACATATAGGCAGGAGTTAAAAAAGTTCTATGTAAATAATTTATAACGCTTAACATTGTTGAAACTGGCTAGCTAAGTGACTCATTGCAGGGAGATGTCATAGGTATCATCTCAGGCGTTGACACTGCAAATACATTTAAGGTCTAATTGACAAATTCGTAAATAAAAAAAATTTAAATTAATATAATGATGCTTACAGATTTGTTAATTTTCAACCGAAGATGCAATCACCTTTGTTGTCGGAAACAATGTTGGCAATATTTTCTATTCTAGTACATTTTGGTGCATACGATTGGATAAGTATTGGAACACGTTGGGCTACAGCAAAATTGTATGTTTAAATAGAAATAAATCCGTGGCGGATCAAGCAACGTAGGTACTCTTTAGAGTAGGCACAATTAAAATATTATTTCGACTGTTGCTGAATGATTCAACACATAATTATTATTATTGCGGTCGTTTCGTTGACCGCTTAATGGATAGTGACATGTCAAATTAATGTCAATCTCTATGTAGGTACTTACACCTAACAAATGGTTAGATGTTAATTTTATGAGTTTGACATTTTCATTTTATACTTCACAAGTTAGAGCAGGGATTAGAATGGCAAAGCTCGGATTTTGCACAAACATTCGTGGAATATAGATTTCGAGGCTTTACTATCACACTAATTGTACAACGTCTGCTTCCCAAATTAAAAGTAGGTAGACCATAAAAACGCTTATTAGGTATTACCACTTATTATGAACTTTACAACCTTAATCAATGGCATACCTGTACGTGGAGACTGAAAAACATCTTGGCAAATGAGGAATTAAAGGCAGACATGTATTAATTAAATTGCACGGCATAAAGTTTCCCCTACAATTGAGAAATATTTAATTGCTTAAATAACACATTGTTCTCCTTCAAGTCTTCTCAATATGCATACGTACTTATTGTCGACTAAACCGATTAGTGGCATTATTTTGTCAAATTATTAGGTCATTGCAAATATCTTCGCACTTGTTGCTGCTACATTTATGTGGTATTTAATGATATGTGAGTTTTTTGATTGCAATCATATAGTTTAAAAAAGAATTTAATAAAAAACCAAGACAGTCAAAGTGCGATATAAAATAATTAGATTAGGTATAGCCGCACGTTGTCAGTTCCGTATTAAGTACATATTTTTAGATAAAATTCAAACAATATGCCTGTTTTTTAAACTTCGATCTCAAAGGTTTTCAGCACGCAATTACAACAACTTCACTCTACTTGACACTTCTAGAACTCACAGTACAGTTGTTGTAATTGCGTGCCGAAAATTCTACTTTAGTTTGCTTTCCTAAGATCGAAGCTAAAAAAACGCGCCTATTAACAGTTCAGATATAGAAATTTATGTGGTATTCGATTGGGATTCTCAGATTTCAGATTTCGTGATGACATTCGAAATTTGTGTTCCGATTGATTTCTAAATATTTATACATAAATAATTTACAAAAACGGATTTGAACGATGCAATGCTTTTCTTTGCAGTAGAAAAACTTCACGAAAGCGTTAACAAACTCCACCAGCTGTCAAATTCAAACTTAATTGTATATTGGTAAATCTGAAGCAAATCTGAGAACAAAATCTAGATCCGGAAAAGTGCTCTGAAATCTGAAAAAGATTGATTTTGTTGTACCAATCGAACATAAAAGTGTTCTGAGAACAAAAAAGTGCTCTGAAAGCGCCCGATCGAATACCATTATTTTAATCACTGCGATGTCAACATGAAAAAGATTAAACAAGCAAGAAAGAGACGTTTGCCTGCAGAGTTGTAAAGTGGAATCGCATCCACTTGTACATCGTGATCACATCCACTTTCTTAGATGGAAAAAGTGAGAGGTTATAGAGAGAAAAGAGGATTTTATTTCAAAAGCTGCAGGTGAAAACTGAAAACGAGGAGATGCTAGGTGCAAATTGGCACCCTATTCATTAGTATTTTTTTTTTAACACTGCTCTATAAATGAAGGAATGAACCTAAGGATTAAATTTCACGAAAAGTCAGTATTCATTATTAAAACAAAGGAGTGTTTTTAACTTTACTGAATGTCACTTAATAAACTCTGATAACGACATCACATCAGAAATCAAACGAAGAATCACACTTGCCAACCGCTGTTTCTTTGGCCTAAGACGGCAACTGATAAGTAAGGCCTTGTCGAGAAATACTAAGGAAACTCTGTATAAGACCCTCATCATCCCAGTCCTGCTTTATGGTGCAGAAGCATGGGCGCTATCAAAGGCGGATGAAGATCTCCTTGGTCGTTTCGAACGCAAAATTCTTCGAGTGATTTTTGGTCCCGTTTGCGTTGACGGGCTTTGGAGGAGAAGATTTAACAGCGAACTCTACGAGCTGTACAGCGACATCGACCTAGTCAGAAAAGTACGCATCAGTCGTCTAAGATGGTTAGGATATGTAGAGCGAATGGACACCAACGCTCCGGCCCGAAGAGTCTTCGATTCTAACCCGGATGGACAACGCAGTAGAGGAAGACCCCGCCTTAGGTAGCGCGCGCAAGTGGAAGGGGACCTCAACCAACTTGGAGTGCGCAACTGAAGGCAGTTAGCGAAAGATCGCGCTAACTGGAGAGGCGTATTGGTTGAGGCCCAGTTTCACTCCGGACTGTAGCGCCACCTAAGTAAGTAAGTAGTAAGAATGTCACTTAATTTCATACTTGATAACGCCACTCACTTAATTTTTAATTAATAATTTTTGACGCACTAAGACCGCTTAAATAGCTAGAAATCTACCAAAAGAAGCCCTTTCATTTCACTTAGCAGAGCTGAAATACCTTGTCAATTTAGAATTTGCCTTCAGTGCATATGGATTTATAAACAAAATTTAGCTTACCACTTCAACTTACTTCTTAGTAATTCCGGCAGTTCCAAACGACTAATAAACACAATTTCGATAGCAGTCGTTATCGCCAATATTACTAAAAACATAATAATTTTGCGATGTAATAATGAATAACATGAGCAAAATAAGATTACAAAATATTATTCAACAGTATTGAGTAGGGGCAACTGGACTACGGTTAAAATATACGCGCCGTAGTAAAACAATATTTTTGAAGGTAAATCAAGAGAAACCAAATCGTTTAAATGTGTAGGTAGGTAGTGAAACGTACGTTTTTTAATTTAAGCGTTTAATTTTATAATTCATAATAATGTACCCGTAATACAGGATCGATTAACAGATGCACTCACACCTTGCACAATTCACATTTTATGTAACTCCTTGTCTGGTTTGGACATCAAGAATATTACGCATAAAATGTCGTCGAATAAAGTTCTGAGTCTCTTTTCTGGTAAAATTATTTAGAATTTGACAGTTGGCAGATTTCGTGCAAAAAAAAAAAAAAAAAACTGTGACTCTGTTGATGGACCTAAATTATTGATCATGTGGGCAGTTTTCAGTTACCTGATAAATCTATTGAAACGCCAGTACAAGTCTGACATTCCGGGATGTCAAAGTCCTCTCATTTAGTTTCAACCGATATAAATCAAGTTGGACAAATTCTATATGAGTTGCTCATACAAATTTAAAGAAATAGAAATATGTACCAGAACGACGACCAATGAGTAATTTTCTTCATAACTTTAAACAGCTTAGCGAATTTCTTGAAACATTTACTGACAGCTACATAGAATTAAAAAAGGACTAGAGCAAAAATAAATAAAAAGTAAATAAAATATATAATCTTCAATTAATATAACTTGGAAATTTTCACTTCACTTTTAAATAGTTTATTTTGCACAATTTGTTATTTGGCTGAAACGCCTTACTGTTAATTCGTCTGAAGTCAGTAAAATAGAACAAAAGTATGTAGATTCGTTTGTTTGACGTATTAATTTGTGTGACTTTTATATTTCGAGATAAATTTTATTTTATTTGTTTGCAGATCTCGATGTTTTTTTTCCGATTTACATATACCACCACAATACCAATACCTATATACATTGCACAGCTGTTTTACGTAATTTTAAGAAGTTTGTTTTAAAACAAATGCGCAAAGTTTTTGTGAAAATTGAAATAAATAAATACAATATCCATTTATATAATTTTGGAAGAATTTGTATCTTCATAGTCTTCCTCGTCATTTGAAGACTATACGAATCACCAAAATTGCTCCATTTGTATCTACAAATGGGGAAACATTTTTCAAGTCGATATCCATGTTTGTAATTTTCCAAAAACCAATGCAATTTGAACAGCTGATATTGAATATTTCTGTCAGTCAAATAACGCACATATTCATTTACCTACAAAAGCAGATCTATATCGCTGCATGTTCCATGAGCCACGTTAAATCTGAGATCTGAAAAAAATATCTGGATTATGGTCCAAATAGAAAACGACATAAGTGTTTGTTTCGACGTGATCTCCTGTAGCCTAAACGGGTTGACCATTGAAAAAAACCCCCTTGTTTACACAAATTTTGTTATTTTTTGTTTGGTTTTTTTTTCAATTAACAATTTAGCATATTACGTTTAAATATCGCTGATCGAGATTATATGAATTTCTATTTAAAGAATAAAACCCGAACTACAACTTTATAAATTAGCTTTATTCATTTACCAACGATAACAATCTCGTCAAACAATAGCGCGAGCAAATATGTGAACTGGTTGGGGGTTGCTATTAAAGAGAAAGAAGTAAACGATTTGCAATGGCTTTTACCTTTTACCTATGAACAGTTCAATTTATTATTCTGTCAATAAAGCTTTCATAATAGTTAATAATAATGTTTAAATGCATTCGCATTTACCTCCTCTATAAGGTCGTATTTTGTTCTTCCGCGTGGATTAAGCTGAATCGCAGGCGATTCTTCAGATTCCCAGAAGAACTTGCCGGCGAACGAAAAACGAAATCATCTTCCAGTGAACTCGAAACGAAGGATATTCGATGGACTTTTTGGCCCAAGTTGCTCCAACGATCTTCTTTATTTTCGTTGCCCCATTTTGAACAAGCACTACATGTCCACCTAAGAGGTGGTTTTAGCCTAAGACCACATGTAGAGTACTGCCACCTCTCCTGAGATATATAGATAGTACGTTAGCTTTTGCGATTTTGTGTCCGTAAATACCTAAAACAAATTTGCTTCGACCATAGTAAAGTGTCAGAGCTAGGTTTGGCTAATTTTTTAAGACATCTCAGGTCCTTATTATTTGTCCGCGTAGTATTGGATCGCTCAGCCTGGTACTGAAACAGTACACAACGTTCTTGAAATACCCTTCCTTACACATATTTTCCTTGGGTTATGTCATACTTTTTCGATATATACAAATTTATTTACATAACTATCGTATACAGATATAAATAATAATATCCTCAAACGAAACTGATCATAAAACAGATCGAGTAACAGCAAACTCTGTAAAAAGGTCCCCCATCTTACAAATAATTGAGCTGAAAGTAAACCCCTTCCCGTTTTGAAAATAATATCCCGTTACAATGCATTCCTCTCGCTGTCCTGCGCATTTCTATAAACTCCAACATACGAGTATCGTTCCGATGTTGTTGGATAAATAATCCTCTCTTCCTGTGACCGTGTCCAAGACCGACTTAAATTAGGCGTGGTCACCCGCTTCACTGTCTTGTAGATTGCGAACAAGCTCAAAGTTAAAAGGATAACTATGATAATTGGCTGAATCACTGGCATATTGATGACCACGAAGATCATTGCCCTGATCATTGGATCCTTATTGCTTGCGGACTGAAGAAAATTAAAAGAAAAATGTAAACGCAGTGTTGACGGTTTGAATGACAGTTGAACTTACCACTTCCATCCAAAATTGGGGCAAAATCATTTTGCTAAACCTTCTGATATTCGGCGGGTAGTAATCCAATTCAGGGAGGGGAATGTTGGATTGGATTCTTATGGCGGCCTCTAGTTGGATGCCTGTTGTCGGTTCGACTATCATGTGCGATGAATGTTTTTCAAGATCTGGTGCTAGTCCGTCTAGGTATTCGTTCCACTGGCCCTCGTAGCCCCAGAAGTGGGGATTCGATAGAGCCACAGGTGCTCCTAAAATACACTGAATAGTTCAGACCTAGTATTAAATATCGAATTGACAAAACTCACCAAAGGCACATCGTGAAGAATCGATTAGGCCGTCTGGCAACATCGCGCTGGCAGTCCGTTTCTGGCAATCCTTTTCCGGATCCGCCGTTCGTTTGTAAATATCCCGTGCGAATACGTATTCATAGGCATCGATCGAGTCAATTTTGACCGTTCGATTGTAGACCATTGGATAGGTCCGACAGAGGTTATTGGTGAACGCCTGTAAGACGGTGTCCTTAGTCATTCGCGGTGGCAGGCCAGTTAGTTCTCTGGCACCCTTCAAAGAATACGGACAGTATTTGGGAAAGTTCTCCCCGTACACATTGATCCATGGCTTCCCGTTGAGTGTTTTGATTTTGAAAAAGTTCTCAAAGCCATGCTTGGGACCAATGTTGACATTATACCTCACTAGTGTTGGATAAAAGGACTGTAAGAAAAGGCTTGTAAACTCGTTTTATAGCATACTACCTTATCGACTTACATTGAACAAGATGCCGGCATTGGGTCGCGGAGCGGCGAATGGAATTTTCTTGACCAATTCCAGCATCGGCGACGTACTATTCCACAACGCCTCGTAGACAGTCCTATTTATGAACACATGATCATTGGTGGCGGCCAAATCAAATGCCATTTTGGCCAAGAACTCATCATGGATCAAAGCGGCTAGGCCCAGTAGAATTGGATTGATGAGAGTAACGGTTTTGTTCAAGATGCCTGGTTCGTTCATTGCCTCAATGAATTCAACGCTTTGTACTGTTGTGTAGGACAGTGTGGAATCCTCGTCATGAAATACAATGTCCTTTTGGTGTGAGGTCCTCCTGTAGTATATTGGACCGATTTCTTTGAGTTTTAATTTTGTTTGGTTATTTGTGAGGAACTCGTTAGGATTTTCGACAACGAATAGATAAACTTTGACCCCGAAGTCTATGGTGGAAGGATCTTTCCATTTTTCATACGCTGGCAGGCCGGGGCGTACTTTTATTCGTTCAATAAGTGCGAGTTCTTGGAAGTCATACTTAATAGACAGTATGCCCAGAATTAGGCATACACATCCGAGAAGCAGATAAAATATGGTGCCTGCGAGAGAAAAAAAAAAAATAGTTAGGCACGTTCTATTCCGATAGAAAATGTAAATACTTACAGCCAAACTTGTTCATCTGTCCAGTCTTCAGAGATACTTTTGATTCTGTGTTGAGGGGTTTTTGTGATGATACTATACTCATGTTGCAGGGCGTAGGATTAGGCAGTGCAGCCTGCAAGTAAACAATTTAAATTTTCTTTAAAAATGACGAATGATGTAAGTGAACCCCTTGTTTTATATGAAGAGAGCACTGAATCTTTTTTGAGCAGCTCACATTCACCTGCACTCAAGCTTGCATGTTTTACTGAATAAAGTTTATAGCCTTATACAACTAATCCTTCTTTAAAGAATACACATTTTAACTACAAAAGAGAGTTCATACTTTGCAGAGCCGTAAATGCAATTGGCTACAGTGAACACGGCAATAGCATCACTTCATCAGCAAGGTCGATTTCGTCATACCTTATATTCTAAAATAAGGGGCCCAAGCACAGAACTTTCTGGGACTCGGTGAAATATAAACCGTAGGTCTAAGGCCCCAGTTATAGCAATACGTAAAACCAAACCGTAAAAACTTTCTTTTGCTTTTTTTGACCACTTGAACTTGATGGTTGAACTCAATCTTGGTCTTAAAATGTTGCTAATGAATTATTAAGTTAAAATGATCTTTAAATTTTCTAGAAAAATAATTTATTCATTTTTCCGTACGAAAAAGTTTTTCTGATCAACTTCTCAGTTAATTCCAGAAAAGAAAACCGAATCATTCCAATGAAATATTTAATTTCTTTACTGTTCCATCTGTCAGGAATTTTTTTTCTGATGGAATTCAATCAGTGGCGGTTGGTTTGTTGTAATTTTTTTGTAGGGAAACAGTTTTCTGACAGTTTTTTCGCTATGACCGCCTAAACGAAAAAAAACAACAACTCATTTTCATACATTTTCACCAACTTTTTCGGTGATTTTTGGGTAAGTCGGTCAATCAGTTCGTTTAGTTGCTTAACTTTCTGATGGTAAAGTAGTTCGTTACTATATTGCTCTCAGCCCCATTTTGTCCTTGTATTGATACATTTGTACTACCTGCTGTATTGTATATCTATGACATCGACGGTAGAACGTGATCTCTTGATCCATTCTGATACGGCTGGTAAAGTAGTTTAATTGAAAGGGCGGCTTAAACCACCTGTATTAGAGCATCCAACTGTTGCGACGGATCTGGTAACGTCGGAAGTAGCAGAATGACAACGATAAGCTGTCAACTGTCAACAGACAAAGAGTGTGCCACGAGTTTTGGTTTCTTTGAGTGCGGTTGCAGTGTAAAATAAACGCCAATGCCATTCCGTTTGGCCCCCTTCTCAAAAAAGAAAAGAAAATATATAGGTATTTCATTTCTCACAGATCTGTCATGTCACTAGGACTTGAAATACATCAGCGATAAGATGAAGCCCAGCAACAAGACCAAAGTCATTGCCATTCAATGGCGCTGATTACACTGAACATTTTGATTGAAAAAATAAAAATAATTGCGACAACAATGTTATTTCTTTCTCACTAATTATATCAATGACATGACAAACGCTTTACTACCAGACAACAACTTACTGATCATTGACGCATAAACTTGAGAAGATTGCTATGCAGTGGCGCGTGATTTTTGGAAATATTTCCAAACGTCTGGAGATTGGTCTTAACTGCGTATGCCGCTTAATCTAATGAATTTGTTCGTACGTCAACGGTTTGGAAATAACAATTTGAAGACTTTTTATCGGTTTGATGATCTCACATAGTTATATATGTCATTCCAATTCTTTTTAACTACAGTTTTTAAGAAAACTTGTTTTTCTCTTGTAATTTCGTTTCGAATGTCATTTGTGAAGTATAACAGGTGCTGAGAGTTGACATTAAAACCGTTTTTTTTTTATTTGCATAGATTTTAAATGCCATCGCATTTTTATGACAACTAGTAATAAATCTGCTAATCTTTGTTACGCCCAGTTTTCATCAAATCGAGAACATAATCTTGTTTGCACTGCAATTACTCTCCATTTGCCAGTTTAAAGTGATCAGCGTGACACTTTGGCTGCTAATAAAACGGTTTATTGCTGACAAGTGAAATGTCAATTAGCTGTTCAATATAATTGCATGTTTGGCCCAGTTCCGTTTTGGATTGCTTTTTTTTTAGGTTGGTACGAGCAACTATTTCCAGGTTCCAGCCAACGCAACGCGACGGAGTAAGTAATACACATGCAATACAAGATTTCTTGCGATAAGATGGCGAATATAGGCGAATATACACATTGGCACAATGGAAAGTGCAAATGTTTTTGGTTTTAATTGGAGCATATATGAGGAAATTTTAAAACGTCTGCAATTTGATAACATAGTCACCTTGTCTGGTTGCGCAAATTACGGACACAAGGGTCATCATCATCATATAGGGCAAACCTATTGAAATAGATTAAGTAAGATTAACCTTTACAAATGGCGTCTGGGCTTTAATTGTGTCAAATCGAGGCTGATTTTAATTTGTAAAAATTATAATGTTGCGATTTATGAGATAGTTTTAAGTCAGACAACGAGTACTTTTAACCGTTTTTTTTGTTCTACTTCGGTGTTGAGCTGGGAAGAGCTATTCGGAGGAGAGACGGTGCTTACAACTAACAGATCTGTCACTTATACTGCATTTTATAAGTAAAGGTTTATAAAGTTCAATATTAGGTGTTTCGTATTCTTTCATGTCTCTCAAAGTACCGTGCTTTTGAAGCAAATAATTTTGAGGTATATGGGTGTCTTGTGAAGCTCCCAAAAAACAACAACGAACAACAAGCTCTGTCAAGCGAACTCGTAAACAAGTTCAAAAGCTAATGCTATACCCCTTTATCTAGTTCAAAGGCGAAAAAGGTCTTCGTTTTTTTTATAAATTAATCAGAAAATAAGATCAGTGTTGCAAATGTAGAATGTACCAATTTCCCTTTTTCGGAAAATGGCTGCAATTTTTCTATTTAAAGGTATACAATTTCTGAAAAATAATAATATTTAGTTACAAGAACTTGTAAAAATAAACTCCAGGGGTTTTGATTTGACATTTTTGGAAAGCTATTTCTGATATTGGTTCTTCCAAAGACTGATTTCATGCTTTCAGCACCGAACTGAGACTTCAATAACTCGATGGTTGCACCCGCTGCTCTGTGGCTTATGGCACCGTCTTGTTGGAACAACACCGGCATGAAAACCGCACCAAAAAGTGACTTTTTGCTGTTTCATGAATCACACGTGGGTTCTCAGTTCTCACCTGTCCAAGAACCCATACTTTGCTTATTGCCGACATCGTTTAACCAAAAATGCGCTTTATCGCTGAAGATTGAAAATTGGCGTTAACACTCTTAAAGTTATGGGCGGACGTTTGAAAATCTCGCACTTCAAAAGCTGATCACATTTCTTACTTGTGGGCAAATGAGCGGAATAAACCTTTAGCGGTAAACAAATAAGAGAAAAATCATATGAAGTTGCGTAACCAAATCAATAAAATTGATTAAAAAAGTTAATTCACTCTTAAAGTTGCGACCACCGACTCGGAATTTCGGTTGTAAATTTTAATTACAGTCGAACTTCCATAACTTGAATTTCTCCACAACTCCAAGTATTATGGATAACTTTGACAACTTTTTTTAAGGCTTCTGTTAGTTAAAAAACTTTTTCTCTCTTTGAAATATGTATCCTTATAATAAAATCAAAAAAAAAAAAAATCATGTTTTTGTTTTTATTTCTCTAAGTCGAATTTTCTATAACTCGAATTTTTTTTCTTACATTTTGAGACTTCGACTTATGGAACGTTGTTTCTTATGTCGTTTTCCATTGGGATTTTCAGATTTTGCTCTCAGATTTCAGATTTTTCGTGCCCAATGGAACATAAAACGAGATTTTTCTTCCTTTGCATCTGTGGTGGTGCGTGTTTTAAAAGCCACCCGTCCTTAAATTGTAATTTGTGTTTATAAAAATCCATTAAATTTATTTTAATAACTATTGCACCGGCCAAATGTAATTTTTTTTCTATTTTTCACAGACTTCTCGTCTAAAAACGTAAGTAAACACACTTTAAAGTTTGACAAACGACAAATGTTTTGGTGTTAGTGCAAATAGGTGTGAATCTCGCTCGGATATCGAGATTTGCAAAATTGCTCTGACTCTCACAAAAAGTGCTTTTTTTGCGCCCAATGGAACATGAAATCTGACAGCCAGCTGATTTCGAGAGCAGAAAAACTGCTCTGACTCTGAAAAAAAGTGCTTTTTCTGTCCCAATGGAAAACGACATTAGTGTACTTCACCATGATGAAAATGTTGACTTTACTGAATATTTTGACAATGACAGTTCGGTAATCGGTGTAAGGGTGCATTCGCACGGAAAGTTTGAAGTTTTCAAGTCGCTAATAAAGACGAATGAAAGAATGAAAGAAGGAAGGAAGGTTGTTTACACCAATGCACTTTTCAAGTGCTAGACACCTGCAGGTTGTTATCAAAGTCTGGGAAGTGAAAAACACTGCACTTGTCTGATGCCGTTGGTATTTTTTATAAACGCAGTGCAATATCCTAAGTGCAAAACATCTGCGTGTTTGTGCCAAGCTCGTAATTTTTCAAGGGCAAAGCAATTTCCTATGGGATTAAAGTAAGATGATGCTAAGTTATGATGAAGAGAGGCAGTCTTAGATTTGATGAAATAAAGAACTAAAAAACAGATCATCGTTTTTATTTGGCTCGGTCGAAAGACGTAACTCGTACCTACTTATAAATAAAAATATTTGATAAAACTGCGGGTTGTTTTCAAAATTCTGTTTCAATATGTTTTTTTTTTTTTTGTATAAGTTTAGACGAAATTTAAAATCTCTTTTAGCCCATTTTGTGGCCGAAAATTCGTTTAAAAAGGGATCATTTCTTCCAGTCTGGTGGAACTAACATTTTTCATAATTTTTCATCATCATTAACAATGATTTTTACAAGTTTGTGGTACACTGTATGAAAGAGGTTTACCAGTCAATGTCAGTGAGTATAATATTTTAAAGTTCAACCTTAGAAAAAGAAACATTATTACTCCTAAATTCATTTGTCCTATACTTCTTACGAATGCATGTCAAGTATCCCGATTTCGCCGTCTAGACACAGCACTAAATCTCGTTATCCTACACCAGCTACTGACTGAAGTTGGGTGCAACATTTTCATTTAAGGCCAACTCATAATATTGTCGACACGCCCCACTTTCCGTGGAAGTAATTTAGATAATTTGCAACTAATAAATATTACTCACGATTTACTGTTGTTATTGCAGTTGACTTAAGTCCAATAATCGTCGATTCAGCAAAATAAAATTGCTAATACACAACACGTTAAACTAACTTTCTTGCACAGTAAGACGCGGTGCTTACACATCAACGAGTGTTCTTTTAATGAGCCATAATTTTCAAAATTTCAAGATTACACATTCATATTTCAACTATCGTCCACTACTAAGCATCCTTGCAGCTGTCAAAACAACATAAATAACCAGACGCAGCGAAATATTTAAAATCACTATCTCGGTGTACAACACAAGTTGCTTTTTTGTTGTTTCTGTCTACATTATACATAAATGGCGCTAGCCGTCTTCCTAATGGACGTTTATAACTTCATGGGATAACGATAAGCAAGAGGCTTCACTTGGCGATTTTTAAATAGAAACCAGAAAGGTTATCACTGCGCGCCGTTTTTTGTTCACTTCTTTTATTTTTTTATTTTTATTGCACTCAAAGATTTATATTTCACTTAAAAAAAGACAGTACAATAAAAAAAAAAAAAAACATTAATCTTAACAAATCGTTATGTGATCTTAATTTGTAAAAACATTCGCTGATTATTAAATTTTGATGTAATGATTTGTTTTGATTTTTCTTTTAATTGTTATATCAATTTATTATGTCAATCACAATAATAAAAAAAAAAAAATTAATAAAAAAGGACCAACAACCGCGCTCGATGAGACTAAAATTTAAAATGATTCAATTTCGTTGTGAGGATGTCTTAAAAAAATTGAATAAATTCAAAAATAATCTTTTTTATTACTCCACTTCACGCGAAGGGTTAGCTGTTATCATAAAGAACATCGGAAGTTGATTGGGAAGTGTTTCGTGTTGTGTGACGAGCCTATTGGTATCAATATACTCGATCGCATACAACGCGCTGCTTATCACAAATTGGTGAATAATTTTCAATGAGCGGATCTTTTGCTAACGAAATTTTAGACTGATGCGATAATAATCAGAGATGTCATCAAAAAAATTGATAAATATATAGAAAGACGATAAAAGTCTTAGGCGCGCTGAAAACCGAATCGTGTGAAATCTGAATGTCAGCAAAGCAAAAGCAAATAACGTTTGATATTTAACAATTTTACAGTCTACACTTGGACGGGTCGCCCGACCTCAGATATACCATTTCATCGGCAAACTATTTATAAAACTATTGATACTCCATTTTTTTTTTGTTTCGAGCCCGATTCGTTGGTGATGTTCGAGATTCATTTTCGTTTAGGTCCTCATGTCCTCATGCTCAAGACTTTAACGAATATTTTTCGTTTATCAACTTATCAATTTTGCAATAAATACCGCTTAAAACCATTTGAAGCTCACAAATAATGTTTGAAACGTCTTCGACTATCGGCCATAGGCATTCAAATTGATGGATTACGGGTGTCGCAACTCAAACACCCTTACCTCACTTGACCCATATCGAAATGTAAACATCTTGCTCAATATAAAGATCAGAAATGCAATTATTATCAACAAATCGATATCTATCTGCTATCAGGCTATACTTGCACTATGTCGTTGACATGTGCGAGAGTAAATATAAGTAAGAGTGTACCCTTACCGTGTCCGATAGCTAGCCAGAGTTATAAAAAATGCGCTCTTATCTCTAAATATAATTTAGAACGCAGACAAAAAAAAATTATCAATGAGTGTCTCCTGATAAAAAGATCATTTGGGTTACACGATTTCATGAAAAGAAACGTCCAGTGAATCCCCATTCACGGCGCACTGTTTGTGTAGGTAAGTATACGCAGTTGTGTGCGTTATTTTTTTTTCCAATTCATCCAGCCGAAAGTGGGAAGTCGTTTTTAAAAATTGCTATACACATTTAACTGAGTGATAATGTAATCATCTAAAAAATGATTTACAATACGTAAGGTGAAATCGACTTTGAGTTATGGTGGGTTCTCCTCTATTAAGGGTATGGACAGACAGTTGATGAGATATCGAAATATTCTACAGTGGTGCAAAGGGAACGTATGGTTGCCGTCAAATTAGCCGTTGCTTGTTATATGGACTGGAAATAGTCACCCCTATGGAGGCATCCCTTCGGAACTGAATTTTCTCCGATTTGTAGGAAATCGTGAGAAATTCCATTCGAGATATCCGTTAAGATACAATTTTCGGAAAAAATTCACCGACGATGACATATAGCGCTCCTTGTTGTATTCCGTTCTACCGTGTTTCACTCGGGAATACACTCATTCTGTAATCCAATGGAACAAGAAAATTGCTTGTGTGAGTGCTTCTTGAGTGGATTCTGACTTCAAATCGAGAAGCGAAACTCTCTTCTCAAAATCACCAGAAGAGTATTTTTTGTGGCAATGCAACGGGCTTAGAAGTGATTTTTTCGATTCCGGGCGCTTCTTTTTGTCCAATGGAAAACGACATTAGTCAGTTACTTTTGGCAACTTTATGTCACTTTTTTTTCGGAAGCTTTCCCACAAGCGATTGCTGCGGAATAGTTTAATGTCAAATGAACGCTTTTATAAATTCATTTATTTTTTTCCGAAACGGGTAATTCGAACCCAATCTGAGATTCGAACAGATTTTGTCGATAGGGATGAATGTTAAAAAAAGCTCATTGTAAACCTTCTCACAGTTGCGAAATATTTAAATGGGATATATTTTTAGCTTATCAGTGAGTTATTGTCACTACTTTTGCACCACTTTAACAGCTCTGAATTATTCGACATAAGACGTTGATAATTGGAGTTTTTATAAAGTTAAAATGTTCATTCGCGTACTTTCTCGAGCTTAACTTAACTTAAAATCTGTCAGACTCAAAAAAAATGAGAGAAACTGTCTTAGAGAGCTAAAAAAATATCCCAAAGTAAGTGGATAGACTTCGAGCTCCTTTGAGCCACTCTCATCTTTGACATCTAATCCATGTGACAAATAATTAAGGTTTGGTTAGGTAAGCGGGTTAACGTGGAGTTCTCCGTGCCACGCTCGGGTCAAAATTGACCCATTGTGATGCCCATTGGAGGAAAAGGATGTCCCTTACCCATGATAACCCTGTCTATAAATACTTATGATTAAGTACTCACTGTGTTGTTGCATACAAACCATCCTGTGGATTTGATAAAGCTCACTATATGTATGCTGGAAAGCTCGCCTAGGTCGTTGTAAAAGTGTCTCCCTAGGAGTCTGTGCCTATTGTTTTGGAGACCTGAACAGTGACATAGGAAGTGGGTTGTGTCCTCAACAGCTTCTTCATCACCGCAGCCGCAGTACAAAATTATTCTTATTCCGTCAAGCGTAACTTCTTCTTCATACCGCAGAGTGTTGTGCCCCATTAGGATTCCTACGAGGGTGGAAAGGGATTTTCTATCCTTTCGTATGAGGCTCTCGGTTCTGGCTTCATTGAAGGTTGGCCATAGCATTCTTGTGGTATGATAGGTTTCTAGTGCAGTCCATCTTGCGTTCGCCTCTCTTGTGGCCTTTCTCCCTGCTTCAAGCTTGAGTGAGGCGGAATATTCACAGAGGGATCAGCTTGTTCTAATACAGCTGTCGAACCTAGTCTGGCTAATTCGTTCGCTTTCTCGTTGCCAGAAATGCCTTCATATCCCGAAACCCAACAGAGTAATACCTTATACTGAGTGCCAAGAACCCTTACTTCTTCGTGATAGCATTTCACAAGCTTTGATTTTATTTCTACTGCAGTTAATGCTTATATTGCGGCCTGGCTGTCGATAAAGAAGGTAATACCTTCAGGTGGTATTGCCCTTACCACGGACTCACGGGCTGCTGTTGTTACTGCCAGCACCTCTGCTTGGAAGACACTGCTGTGGTCAGGGAGACGAAGTATTTATATAAGTTAACTTTTGGCATCTTATGAAACGTTCTATAGACGAACATTCGACAACCACCGAATTTACTTTACTTTTACATATTTTATTTTTCTGAGAAGGATTTTAAATTCTTTTCTTGTTAACTTTGTGCATTTGACATATTTATCAGTACTTGGCGGTAGAAGTTCTCTGTGCTGTTCCGAGCCAATAGAGGAACTACTCGTTACTCGATGTTTTGCTAATTTTCTATTTTTCTGTCATTTTTGATGAGAACGTGTATTACACTTTGTGCTATTGCGATCGAATTTATATCGATTACGTTCGATTTGAACCGCGTACGCGAATGAACCTAAAGAGTCGCAGCTTTTCATTTATTTATTCATCTACCAGTATCTGACAGTGACAGGATTGAATCTATTTTCAAATTGTGGCGTATCTATTTTGTGAGGAGACTTATTTTATTCTATCACAGATTTCGCCCTATATTTACCAACTGAAACAATAATCCACCAAAGTCCTCCTTTGATACGCCGATTTCTCGTTTCTGACGTTCCACAAGGCAGTCTCTTGACTCCCATTCTCTTTGATGATCTCAGTAGGCTTATTAAACACCTTATACCCATTCTCTCTGTGCTGACGATAACAAATTTGTTAAGTTCTTTTCTCAAAGCATTACTCCTGCATCTTTCAATGTAGATCTAGATCGTGATTCCATCGCCTTAAAAATTGCACAAAAAAAAAAAAAAAAAGAAGAAGAAAGAAATAGGTGGCGCAACTGCTATATATATGACCCTATGTCTTGGTATCCATGATTTCCGTCAGCTTTATTTATGGTTTGATTGTTAGACCAATTCACTTCGTAAACAGATGGTCACAGGATGGTCCGCCAAACCTCATGAGAGACTCTCAAAATTTATTTTAGTGCGCTAGCCAAGCATGGTTCTATGCCTTTAGGAGGACAATGACTCCAACGTCGAGAAATTCCCACTGAGTTTTCTTAAGGTTGCTCTTCGTGATCTATCATATAACGAAACGATCCCTTTATTACTTTCATTAAAACTCACAAAATTAAGGAACTTAGGCACGTTGCAAACAACACCGGCTTTGCGATTGTGCATCTTTCTACAAATTTGTTCAATCCTTACCGTCTTCACTTACGTTGACACCATCTGTTACGTCTATCGAACCACTTCATCTAGTATCTGTCCATTCCATAACATGCTGCGGAAGGTCAACTATAGCCTCCCGTTCACCATCCCAAGTCTGAGTCATAAGTCTTACATTTGAGTCTTTGATTTTGGTCTGAATTTTTAGTCTTAAAGCTTAGGAAAACTTAGATATGGCTTGCATTAAGTGGAATAAATCAAAAATAGATTTGATGTTAGTACCTCGTTATTCAATAGCTTGATACCAGAGGTGGTTTGAGTGTAATCCTCTTTCACTTGTACAGCTGAATCAGTAGATTAGGTTACTATATTTTTAGGTTAAAGTCCGGACCTAGAGACGGCCTTATTTAATAAGTTTTGGCGCGCGAGTTAATGGGAAAAGGTTCGTCGATCTTTATCCTAATGGTTCCCTGGGGATGGCGATGGGCCCGTTTTGGTGCCTGGTCCTTTGTGACGATCTCACAACCCCACCCAACCTAACCTATCCTAACCTTACCGAACCCCATTTTGGTTATTCTAGACGATGATGATTCAAAACAGTTCCTTTGACAGCTTTAACAATGCGCCTTGCCAATAATCATTTTTAGTTTCGACTCTAAATTTTAGTAGTTCAAAGTGACTAAATTTTCCATACAAATTTTGAGCTTCCGTAAATTTAAAGTCGAGACTAAAATTTGTCATTGGTACGGCGCAATATTTTTTGTTTTTGGTATTCGTCTTAAAAAATTCTCCAAAAAGCTTTTTCACCTGCAAAAAATCATGTTTGAAAAATGCGGTAACCGCCAAGATACTTTTGACGGAAAGTTTTTACTTTTATGTGCGGGAATTCTAGCGTTCATAGGTTAGGTACTCTATAAGCTTTTTTGTCTAAAGATACCTCATTTGTTAAGATGGGTGCGGGATACAAAGAAGCGGCTTTAGTTTGAAGCTTCTTTCAGCAGTAATTGTCATTAGGTTCCTTTTTAAATTCATATTAAAAAATAAAGTAAATAAGAGAACAGATTTAAGTGAATCCTCACCTGTCAGAGACGGTCATCAAAAAACGCTTGATCCGATGAACCAATTTGTCGACAGTCGAAAGCAGTTTACGCACAAAATAACGATAAAACTTTCAATACAAAAAATGCAGTTTATTTTGCCGCTAACTCTATGAGAAAACTCAGAGTGGCGAGATCCTTAAAACAGTTTCTCTTGTCAAGCCGCCTGGTTAACTTTCAAACTAACTACGAGTACATTCACGGTGTCTATATTAATAGTAGGTAACACTTACTTTCTAACTACTTAACAACTTAAACCTACGTCCCATCTTATTTACACTTTTGTTGGCTTCTTCTGCAAAAACGTATTCGACTCTTCATAATATCGTCCAGTCGCTGCCACCTCGGATTTGGTCTGTTTCATTTCGCGATCACGTCGTAGAGCCTCCCTCAGATTGATGCCATAAAGTCGACACGCAACCTGGGTGATGCTGAGCGCTGCCCCAACGAAAAATAAAACTATGCACACTTTTTGAATATACGGCGAGTAGTAGGCAGTCGTCTTGAGCATTATTTGAACTAATGTCGGTAGGTCATCGAGATCCTGGGCGAATAAGGAATTCAAATATCATTTGTGATGATTTACAGATTTTATTTCAACTTACGTATTCATACCAAAACGTTGGTATATTCATGCCGCTTAGTCGCCTGAGATTTTCGCGGAATCCACTCAATTGCGGCACAGGGATATTGCTCTGGAATCTGTACTTCTCCTCGAAGGGAATGCCAGTCGTTGGCTCAATCAGAAGGTATGTCTGATGGTCGACTGGATTTGGTGACAAGCCCTCAAAGTGATTCGAATAGTTGTATGATGTGCCGAAGAAGTGAGGTTGTGATACTGCCGTCGGGACGTCTAATCGAAACGGAATGTCAGTTGTGCATTTAGAGAAATTACAAACGTGCACACTTACCAAAGGCACATTTGGAAACATCAAACATTCCATCCGGTAGGGGGATTCCATGAGAAGTTTGAAGACAACTTGAGCTACTGTCTGGCGGTACGATATACTTGTAGCCACTGAAACCATTAAAATCTGTTATATCACTGTCGTAGACTAGTGGAAGAACTCGACAGGAATCTCCACTAACGATGGACAAACGTTCTTCACGTGTAAGGTAGGGTGGAAAGAGCGTGTTGTCAAATGAGTTGACCACATGGATTGGACAGGTGTCGGGATTCGTATATCCTCGGCTGAAATGTTCGGTAAGGACTGTGTGATTGTTCAGGGTGCGGATTCTGAAAAAGTTCTCCAAGCCGTTCTTCTCCCCAATGTTGACTGTGAAAATTTCAACTTTTTCACGAACAGCCTGGAATTAGAGGAAAAAAATGTTTTCCAAATGAATGACATAAGTTGAGTGCGATAAGGTTATGCCTGCAATCGATGGGTACATGAAATGGGACACTCGGCTGTTAGACGTGCCTAATTGTAGTTTCATTTAATAGGCCCCAGCAATGGTGCATCATATAATGATTTAAAGTTCTCCTAACAATGGATTCCGATCAATAGATCAAAGTTTGACACAAAATCGGACTTTGGGAACAAAAACTTGTGAATTATGAGTGCGCTGAAGACAAAAAACCCATCACATTAACCTCCATTCTATTTTTCTGCCTTCCCTTAGCTTGTATGTAAACCTCCAATAACCAAAAGCTGTCGAAAATGAAAATGCCCGTAGAACTGAGTCTAACCTTAAGCTAGGGTGTCAATATACCTCAAACGACAGACAATACAATAATATCAGATAACACAGTTTACAGCTACAGACAGCGTTGCCAGACGGTCAAAATATTTTCCCCCAGATAATCTGGAAAACCCCAACTTTTTGTTTTTCCAATTACATATGCTAAAGTATGAGGCAAATAAATACACAGCTCTTATGAAAAGAAGAATCTCTACGCATTTCTAGCGTTCACAGAGTGCCTATAAATTTTCTGCCAAAAAGGATATGATAACAAAATACAAATAAAATAGAATTAAAAAAAATAACCCTAAACAATAGGTATCTCCCCCCAGATTACCCGCCGTGCGTCGACCAAAAAAAAAAACAAAAATCTGTGAGCAAAAACCCCAAACTGACAAAGCTGGCTATAAATGTGGATGATGTGGAACAGAGAAGAAATAAATTACATTGGACACAACAAATAAAGAGGACAAAAAAGAGCCAAGCGAAAAAAGAAAGTGTAAAATATATCGCTGACAAAAAAGAGGACATGTTCTCTTTAAAAGAGATGTTCTGGAAACCCTACCTTAAGCGCAACTTAGAAAATACTGCTCAGTCTTTTCGCCGCATTATAATTTATAATGACAGTTGTACACTACGTCTCAAGAAACTAAATCCAATGGTTCTAATTTGAATAAACAAATTTACAGACTTGATCGGTAGAACTCATAGGTTAAGCAAACGTGAATCAAATTAAGATTGACCGACATATTCGTGTTAAATATAAGTAAGTTAAATATAAATACCGTAAAAATAGTTGATCAAGTCTGTCAAATGTAAATAAAAGTGCGCCTGTACTTGATACTTGCGTCAGTAATTTATGAACTTGTGTAGTTTTGGTAGACAAATTATGTTGCTGAAGTGGTTTTTTAGTCACCTTCATAATCTAGATCTAGACCAACCATCGCACGTTGAAAAACTCGTTGAAACCACTCGATAGCTGGCATCTTGATTGTGATTGATATCTGTATCAGCGGGAGCGACCCTATAAGCTGTGGCAGTAGCAAATGCATCATTTACCATGCATCAACTCGTGACGTATTTCGACTAACTACTCACACCAACGTAAATTGACAAAAAAAAGTTGCTCAACACGATGCACAACTACGGTCCGCGAACTAACTGTAACTAACCAACAACTGCCAAGCATAAGCAACGCTATAAGCAAACATCTCAAGCCCTCTCTTACATTAAGAGAGAAACATAATAAAATTGCACAGGAGTAATTCAACTTAAGCCAATGTTCGGTTACATCAAAATTGTATGTCAAGACGTTAGCAATATAGGTTACTTCTTTAAATCTTCTGATTGAGATTAAGTGTTTTTTTTCCATTTTTTGACATTAATTAGCTCACATTATTTAATAATTTAATACAATAATGTCAGCTAGCTAATGTCAAAAAATGGAAAAATGCATAAATTTTATGCACATAGGGTAAAGTCGGGTGATATGGCACCCTCTCAATATTTCTTACTTAACGATTTTATTTTAAAACAAAGACATCAAAATATATTTTAGTTTTACGTTAGTTCCTGAAGGGTGCAACCTGATTTGCAGGTTAAAATTTCTAGTTATAAAAAAAAAAAAAAATAAAATAGTAAATTAGAACAATTTTTTTCGTTTTATCAGGCGTTTAGGCGATGTCAATTGGCCGCCTCGGAGCTGTGATTAGACACATTTAGAGTTTTTTTTTGTGGGGAATCATGAAGGACCGATGTTATGCCAACAATCCGGAAACGATTCAAGGACTTAAGGCCTTGAACGACGTGTTCCATCATTAATGGGAATGTTTGCTCTTATACTAATGAAGCCATAATACATGGACAAAATTTAATTTTGTTCATTTTATTGCATTTTTGAAAAAGAAATATAAAAGTGCGTTCAATTTTGTTTTAAGGGACCTGCAATCGTGGTTACCAGAAAGTTTTAAAGTTGCTAGAAAAGTTATCGGATAGTTGAATTATTTCCTGCAGTGTAAAGAACTTTAGATTCTACAAAAAGTCTGTAAGAATATGATTTTTAATTCCTAATTCTTAAATCAAGAAATTCAATTCTTACGTTTGTATGAATCATAGTCTTGGGGCTCTGGAGACGAAACGACAAGTCATATAATTTTTCCGCAATTGTGCTATAATAACGACCGTTGAGGAACTCACTTGAATATCTGATGAATTTAACTTGGTATAAATTATGAGTGTTGTGAATAAATTCCGACGGAATTGTATCCCTTGTCAGCAATGTAAATCAGGTTGCTGAATAGAAAACACTCAGATGAAAATATTACTTCCAATAGGGGTGCATATCTAAACAAATGAGGTCTCATGCGATTTTCCTGCGATACAACATTGAAAAGAAAAACCTTAAGCATGCAGCTTTTTAAATAAAAACATCACGTTTCTTAAAATCTAATGAAACCCAAAAAAAATAGAAAAAAATTCACAATATCATACAACATACATTATGCAGCATACCAACGTTATCCAAGACCGCCGGCCAAAACTCTCGCACTTTGTCAATCATCGGTGTTGTGTAGTTCCATAGAAATTCATTGACAGTGTGCTGAACAAAGATCGGTTCAGATTGTGCGAATGCATTGAAAAAGTTCCTCGTCAAGAAGAACCAGTCGTGCATTTTGGCCACAACACTTAGCAGAACAATATTGGGCAGATAGATTCTTTCATTCAAAATTCCCGTCGGACTGTTGGCTTCATCGAAAGCAACCGTGTGGTAGCGAATTTTCCTAAACGACAGCGTTGAGTTCTCTTCATTTACTTGCAAATTGGAGTTGATCGCCTTAATTCGATAGACAATCGGACCGACTTGCTTGAGTTTAAGCTTTGAATCAGTTCCATTTAGGAAGGCTTCTGTGTTGGTCACATTGAAGAGATAGCAATTTAGATTGCCATCAGGTGGATTCTCCCATGCGTTTCGGGTTGGGAAGCCTTCGCGAAAGCGAGTGTGTTCTCTGATTAGTTCATGTTGATAGTCTATGCTGAGAGATACTATGAGCAGTGTCGTAGAGATGATTGCCCAAATAAGGGGGCAAACTATGCTACCTAAAAAGAAAAAAAAAAAAAAAAAACAATATTACAAAATGCTGTTGTAAGTTTAAGGAATATTGTTTTACGAACGTTTTCTTGGTTCTTCTAGCTTGTAATCCATTTAAGGGGGTTTGCTATGCCTGCAAATAAATTGGCAAACTATGAAAATGCATTCAACAATTTAATATAAGAGCTTATGCTTTTATGTTCTTAAATTTTGTTAAACTAATCGTTTTGAAAACTGAAATATGTATGGGGAAACTTCTGTTTTCGCGAAAACCAGGTTTTCGGTTCGGCGTGAACAAGGTATAAGGCCCCAGTTATAGAAATACGTAAAAAGAAATACATAAACGGAAACCGAAACTCAATCTTGGTCTCAGGGCCTGTCTAGGGTTGTTTAGAACTCCTGAATCTCAGTACATAAAATACTATCCCAACAGGACCTTATACAATGGGGCCCGACTGAACAGGATTGACAATTTCCTTATTAAGGTGATTCGGAGGCACGTTGCTAGGGCGATGGCCAGTGATAATAACCTGATCTCAGGGGCTTACTACCCCAATTTAATGTACCACGAGAGTACGCTTCGGTCTGGCTTTGTCCCGCCTGAGGCATTTCTTCATGTAGGCATGAAAGGGTTAGTCCAGACAAAAGACGGTGTGCCGGTATTGTACCACAGCCACCGCGGCGCGAGGGATAAGCGGTCCATCCACGACGGGTACGCCGCCAATGCTCAGGAGCTCCTTCGTTTTAGTCCCGCAATTGCGGATCGGGACAGGGTCGATACGGTAAAGCAGTTCACCGAATTTTGGTGGCTTGAGGAAGAGGTGAGAGTGGATACGCTCTCCCGGGCCGGTGCGCTACTTACGTAGCATTCTCCTTAGATTTAAGCTAGATTGTAAGCTAGTAGGTTAAGGCTTAGAGTAGGGGATCCTTGGGAGGGGCTGGGCTAGCCATCATGAAAAAGTGCTTCCGAGACTTGACCGACGCTTATGGCCTCGATCGGGTCTCGGTGGCGCGGATGAACCCCTGTTGGCGGCCGAAAGGCAACCAAGGATGCGATCAGGATGGTGACCAATCGAGAAGATTGCTCACCACCCTGGTTATAGGTAATGCAGGTTAAGTAGCTTAGGTAGATTTAAGTAGTTTTAATAAAACAAATAATAAAGAATCCAAGTTTTCTAAAGTTTCTTGGAAATTAAAAAAAAAAAAAACAAAACAAATCATAGATATAGATAGATTTAAGGCCGAAAGGCAATAATTTTAAGGATATTGTTAAGTTTAGAGCGCTCGCTAAGAGCCAGTAAGCTAGAATAAGTTAAATGTTAGTTTTAAATTATATTTAATCGTTTTTGTCTAGGATGTAAGTTAATGAAAGATTAATAAAAATGCATTTAAAATGAATGAAAAAAATCAATCTTGGTCTCAAAATATTGCTTATGAATTAAAAAGTTCGTTTACAGAAAAACATTATTTGTAGAAAAAGAATTTATTCATTTTTCCGTGATCGGAAAAAGTTTTTCGTAGGGAAAAATTATTATGTAAATTAAATAAATTTTCTAGAAAATTTAAAAGTATGTAATTTGGTAGGAATACATTTTTTTTTGACAGACTCATTTTTTATCTACCTAATTTTTCAGCAATTTTTTTTGACTAAATTTCTTTTACTTTTAAGACCAAGATTGATTTCAACCATCGAGTTTTGACCTCTAAAAAATAAAAGAAAATTTGTACGGTTTCGTTTGACATATATATTTATAAATGGGGCCTAACGCCAGCAATCTTGGCTTATATTTGTGCACTCATTAGTACTTCGAATCACAAGCAGTTTTGTTATTGAAATTTTTTTACCCCCTCGGATAACAATCTTTTTCCCTTCGCATTCAATAAAATTCTCATAATTTTCGCGGAAATTATATACAATAAAAGCCCGAAGGACTCCTTTCAAGTACAGTTAGAGTCTCTCAAAAAATAATAAATTTGATGATCTTAGCAATAGCATACGATTTTGTGACATTAGAATTAAGAACTGAACCTATTTTTGTTTTATTTGAGAAGCAATATGGAAATTGTGTAACAACGTTTGTATTAATATTACGTTCTCAAAATGGCGGAGGCTGCCATTTGTTATGCCATTGAGTTATTTGCAGTTTTCGAAAAAAGAAAACGAGTAGATCCGTCTAGTTTCTAGTACACACCTAAGAATGTCCGGTTGAAATTTAAGAAAATATATTTTTTTTCGCACGGTCGCTTTTTTTTAGGATTGAAATTCCTTTAAATAGGCAAATTTCCCACGGCTCATGAGCACTATATAGTTATACGTGGGGCGCTTCAGTTTTAGTGCTTAATTGATTTGTAGAAGTTAATACAAGCAATGTGGGTTTGAATGCACATTGCACATGCTTCTACGCACTTTACTACACTTTATTCACTGAAAATTTCGGTTTCCACTTGTTTATATCACGATTCAAAAATTTCCCGCACCGTAGATTATTCAAAATAAATTTCAAAAATCAATTTGAGGAGTTTATTGAATGTGTGTTTTAGGAGCAGCAGTTATAATGTAATATATCAAGGTAACATGAATTCGCAAATAATATCCCAGCCGATATTCTCAAGGGCTTACCCCAACGGGTGTTGTTATTATCTGCTCACTTTGGCATAATCAGTGGCTAGTTGATGAGCACCTATTATTTATCTAAATCTGATATCGATATTTTTGTTCTTGTTTTTTGTTTTCGAGTGGAGTATATCGATGGTTACCTATAAGAATCATATACGTAAATTTCAAATAAAATCAGCTGGTTTGATGTTTGAATCATAAAGGTACATATATACGAGCAGAAATTTCAAGAACGAGTGGCTCAATCATTTATGATTTCGTGAATAGCTGATGTTTCAGAAGGTGTCTCTCGTTCACAACAGAGAAGGAGCTTCACCTTCTTTTCACCGTCCAATTGCGTACCACAAAAATTCGAAGACTCCGACTTGGATTATTCTTGCCAATTCGCTTATTATTTATTAAACCTAGCCTTATTTAACCACGCTTAGTATTCCACACGTGCTTCAAAAGTAATTTGCAAAAACTATCCAAAAAATAATAGTAAAAGATTAAAATTTCGAAAGAAAATTTACGAAATTCCAAATGATTTTTCTACAACATCTTTATTTAGCCATTAAAGTTCTACGACAGGTCAGTGATGTCAAGCTATATTTCCAGATTACTGATCAAAAATCCCATTTACTACGAAAGACTAAATTCAATGAAAAAAATGTTTTTATTTATTTTGCCGCCATAAGTTGCGATAAGATTATATCGGAAATATTCAGTAGATATGCAGTTGCTAGTGTATATCCCTTTGAGCTATAAAAAAATATCCAATTTTAGAATAATTGGACAAAAACAATTTTTTTTAACATGAATTGTGGCGCAACATAGTGCGTCAGTCATGGCGATCACCAGTCAAGAGAACATTTGCGAATCTGTCTAAAACAATAAAAAAAAAAAAAACATTTAAAAATGATCATCCCATATTTTACGCGTTTTGATAATCGCTATATGGCGTGATCGACACGTTTGTCCGTTGTTTGAGTCAAAAACTCACTTCCACTCCATTAGTCATTAACATTCAATTCTTCAACTGAGTGAATATTGTAATTTTTTGAGCAATATTTTGGTTCATACGCACTTGTGGTTAAGTTTGAATATGCGATTTTAAAATCGCAAGATCGGCGATCGATGAAAATAGTTTGACGTTTGAGAGGAACTGCTGTTAACCACCGCATACAAATGCCCCTATTTTGTTATTTAAATGCGTTTTTTTCGTAACGACACCAATTGTGCTAAATTTAAAACTAACACTCTAAGGCTTAAACATATAACTAAGTGTAATTTATTTTAAATTGTCTTTTTTTGCAGGTAAGAATATTTTAATATTTTAGGTAACAGAAATTAAATTTACCACAGCACTGTTAAATTCGAATATTATTTTTGAGAGAATTTTCTCTTTCAAAATGCACTACGACTACGACTTTATAAAAAACTAAAGTCGCCTCGGTCGCGATTAAACACCGAATGTTACGATTGATGCGGTTTAGAAGAATTTGAAGCGCGATACCCGGGGAATTGATCAAATACTAAGGATTGATAACGTATTGCCGGCAATGTAATCTCTGGAAAAAAAACTGTTTAAAAAAACATTTAAAAAAAGTACTATTAGTGTACAGATAAGGGATTTTTTTCCGTCTCCCCCAGATTGGAAGACGACACGCGTTAGCATTGAATCTGAGCTGACTATTCAGAGGAATAGAACATTTTTAATTTCTGAATAAGTCTGAGAAGATTACATTTACCCCAATATGAGTGCATTATTTTGTTCTTATCGAATATCGATTGATCTTATTTTATGCTGTAAATTGATCACATACTTATCAGTGCTTATCATTTGATGGTCTCTAAATGGTGTCCGAGATGAACACTCTATAATAGAGTGAGATAGTTTTCTGCGATTTTGGCTTTTAAATTGTATTTTGAAACTCAGAAGTCGGAAGTTTGTAATCGATAAGATCGTATACTTCCATTGAAGATCGTATTTGACGTTGTTCATCGCCTTGATGATCTTTCAATTGCTTCTCGCCAACCCGTTTAACTTTAGAAGAAAAAAACCCTCAAGGATCTATGACGCATCTCTTCAAGGATTTTTTAGGATTCTTTTAAAAGTAATACAAGTTTCTGTACACATTTTGTAGTTTCAAGTAGACCTACTGTTAATCTTACAACAACTTGTAGACACATCGAGCAGTAGGGTTTGTCGACTATTGCGTCCCTGTCTGGTTGGGTTATCGTCCCATTTACCTACTGGACATGAGTAAAATTGCAAAATGGTCATTCATACGCAAAAGATTGGCTACTAGTATCGTTCAACGATTTCACTTCCAATGAGGCAACCGCAAAAGACAAAAATGTGCACAAATGGATCGCATCAAACTTGCAATAGACTGGAACTAATGTTACCTTCTCAGGGTACAGGGGAAATGCAGTTTTAGTGTTTACTTATGATACAAAATTTTAATAGGAAGGTAGGTAAAACTGTTGATAACAAAATAAAGACGCCATTAGGCCATACATTTTAAAATATTTATAAATAGAAAACCTAAAAAAATACAGTTCGTATAAAATTCAGCGACCAAAAATTGTTAAACCAACTATACAACCTATCGACAGGAAAATATTTTTAGAAGTTCGTAGACTAAAGTTAGGAAAGAAATCAGGGTAGAGGCAAAAAGCCAGATTCAGTGGTTACCTAGCAACAATATTACTCGAGAAAATTAATCATAAAGACACACTAGTGGCCCAACAAGAAGGCTGTCTTGTTAGAGGGTCCTTGAATTAAATATTAACAATTCTTAGACGATGACAACTCAAGCCTACACCTGTTGTGTTTATCGATTTCGAAAAGGTTTCGATAGTTTCAACTCTGAGTTTATTGACTTGAGCTATGATGTCAATTTGAAGGACCCTCACTTTGGGACTTTGGGGATAAAGTTGTAAGCATTGGAGAGTCTTTTAAATGGAAAAAACTTCGAAGGCAATTGATTGCAGTTTTTTATCGCCCACAATTGTAAGATTTCTATGATTATGACTTTTTGCAATGACTTCTGACAGGAGTGCTGTTGCAGGTAGCCCTTTAGTTGCGACTAAAACAAATACAAATCAACGAATTGACTTGCGACAAAACCTAAAAAAAAACGACTCGAATTTTATTTTTGTTATAAAAAAACCCAGCTGCTATGATCTGCATGCGGTTACGATTGGCAATGAACCCATACTCAGTGATGCCAGACTTACCTTACCCATTTACCCTTTTTTTTGTTCATGCCGTTGCTAAAAAAACCCACAACCCACGATATTGAATTCGAATGCTTTTTCTTCAGATTCAGTTTTTTTTTTTTTTTTTTTTAAGAAATGCCAAATGCCCACAAAATGGGTAATTACCCACGATCTTGAATAACTGTCCCCACTGTCAATGTGCTCTTTAATGTCGTTTTGGGATTTTCAGATTTTGCTCACAGATTTCAAATTATTCGTGCCCAAATGGAACATAAAACGAGATTTTTCTTTCTTTGCATTTGCGGTGGTGCGTGTTTTAAAGGTCGCGCTGTTCTTAAATTGTAATTTGTGTTTATAAAAATCTCTTCAATTTATTTTGACATCCATTACATCGGCAAAATGTAAATTTTTCACAGACTAGTCGTCTAAAAACGTAATTAATAACACACTTTAAAGTTTGACAAACGACAAATGTTTTGGGGTTAGTGTAAGTAGGTGTAAATCTCGCTCAGAAATCGAGATTCAAAATTGCTCTGTATTTGAAAAAAAAAAGAAGTGTTTTTTTTTAGGCCAGCGGTAGCGGAACATGAAATCTGACAGCCAGCTGATTTCGAGAGCAGAAAAACTTTTTCTGTTCCATTGGAAAACGACATTAGGGACTTCGTTTAAAAAACTCATCGTCGTCGTCCAGTGATTCTAACCTGGATCGAAGTTTTTTGCCAAAACCCGAACAAAATTATTCCTTTTTCAAAAATGTTATGCCTTCTTGTTGAAAAAAGATGAAAATTTATATTTATAAAGGAAGTTCAACGAACCTAGAAGGTGATAAAGATTTGTTAACATAATTTTGGTCGATAGGTATCTAAACCCTTATTGATTTATCTAATCCAAGGTTTGGGTTTGGTTTAAAGTTAGTAAAGTAGAGAAGTGAAAAATAAGCATGACGCACAGTTGTAAATGGAAATTACTGACGTGACTTTGATCAGAGAATGTACCAGATGAATTGAATTCATTGTAAAAAAAATATTCATGAAAAATTAATTTCCTTAAAATTATTATTCGGAATTATGTGCCTAAAAGGCATAATTATGTCGCAGTTGGCATCACTGCCGTCGTCAGCCCCAATTACCGCTACTTCAGAGCGACCGTTGATGGTGGTAATGGTGATTGTGCTGGCCCTCGTCTCGTATTAGGTCTTGTCAGTTGTCGCAAGCCAAATAGGTTTCGGTCGCAACTAACTACCGCTATTTGGGAGCGGCCGATCGATGGTGTTGATAGATGACAAGTGCTGCACATTGGCAAGGGCAATTGAATGGATTACCTTGGCCTGAACCTTCTGTGTGCGGTGTGCGTGTGGTTGTATACTTGTGCTATTTCGATGGTGTGGTTTTGGTTATGGCTTATGGTTTATGGTGTACTTCAGTGAAACGGTTATTGTGCTGGAAATAATAAAAGTGAAGCACGCTAATTTTTTTGTAGGAAATAAGGCCATAAAGTGATGGGGCGAATGTGGAATATACTGCGAATATGGAAGTGATTGCTGGTTTTCTTTGTATGTTCGTGTATTACTTATTGCGAGCAGCAACAAATGCAACTGACTTATACGTACTATTTTAGCTAAACATAGCATTTTAGTTTGCGAACAAAAATAAGTGTTATAAATATTCTCATCTTTTAAACTGCCCATCGAAGAACTTTAATTGAACAAATTCGCATGTACACTATAACTTGAATCAAACTCTCTTCCTCAAAGATAGGTAAATTAAAAAATTAACCGCCTCTTTATAAATAAATCTTATTGACAACTGAAAATTATCAACCAATGGGGGTGTGGCATATGAAAATAAAAAGTCATGAAAACACAATTGAATGCCCTTCATTGTTTTGAGAATCGCCCGGGGCTAAAGTTGAGCCACGATAACAACCGTCTGCTAGACGGCAATTCATAAAATGCCTTATTAAAAATCAGAGTAAAGCATGTATTCTATGTTTTCAAAAAAATACTTAAAACCGTTTCTAATCTGATAGATTACCTTTAATGGGTTCAAATTAACGATTAGAAATTGAGCCAGTTCAAGACCTCTTTAACATACGCTTATCGTCTCGCGAAGAATATCAATCAACAAGAAGCCAGAACCCAGAATACAGTGCTCGCTCTTCTCATTGCCGAATGCACCCAACTTAGCGTATTTTCGGAAAGAAATTCTGGCAAGCAACAGTCTGGGCCTGTCCCTGTATCGTGAAGATTGTTCCCATTGGTCAACACCGAAATAAAATGAGAAAAAAACAAAATCTTATTTCTGGTCTAAATTTAACACAAGATTAGTGTTTTTGGAGGATTTTCGATCATGCGACAAACGAGTGCGTCTTTAAAGCAGACGTTAACAGAAAATGATTAAAATTCATTTAATTAGCTTAACGTTCACCTATCGTTTCAATGATAAGAGATTAAGTTTGAATTTGAAGCACCACGGCAACAGATGTAGTTTCGAAATAAACTCTATTTCACAATTACGACCCTTCAATCAGTTTTACAAAAGTTTCTGAATGAGAGACATCTCGCGGTTTGAATTCGTTGGCAAGGTGTTTTTGAGTTACTCAGCTGAAAATGTGTACAGGCAGCTATTTTTTTTTCAAAATCACATGTAGCGTCAAGAGTAGGGTAGACTTTTAGGTGCATATAAGGAAGAACACATGGAGGTTTTCATCATCTCAATGGGCCTTACCAATAAACATTTTTAGTTTCGACTCTAAATTTTAGTAGTTCACTGTGGCTTTGTTATTGACACAAATTTTGCAGCTGTGCGCTTCCGTAAATTTAACGTCGAGACTGAATTTAGGGTCCCACCTGGCCAAATAGTCAGATCAATCACATTTCATCTATGGAACAACTCATCCACGTAATTTGCCTTCTCTAGAAATCAATCGTATAAGCTACAAATTTTGCTGCAGTTCTTAAAGTTGGATATTTTCAAATTCGTGTATATTATTGGGAAGTTCGCCTAAGAGCCAGTCGATCGTATGAGAGTTATCAGATTTTGTGTAAATTCCTGAAATTGGTGGGACAACAATCACTTAGAAGAACACTTCAATGAATCAATGAACGGTCCTGCCTCAAACTTAACTAGATCTTCAAAATTTCTGATTTTACAGTAGTAAATACCTCAGGCAAACATCGCCAGAGAAATCAATCTCTTATCTCTACTTGAACAGACGGCAATATTTATAGGAAATCAGCAGCTAGTTGCTATGAATTGCACTACGTGTTGTTTATGTAGTTCCGCAGCGAACCTAAGAATCAGTTAGTGATAACCTAATTACAACCCAAGCGGAATGACACGTGCCATTTAGACAGATATCTCCGATAAGGTTTATTTTGTTTACATTGTGTTATGAGTATGCTCATTGTATGATTTTTACTATATTGGCAGCTTGAAAATGAGAGCAGACGAGGGCGCATTAGAATAATGGTCGGCCGGCGCGGCGGTCAGTCTCAAGGCATGGGCAGTGGCTAGACTAGATTACGAAAAAGTTTTCAGGTCACTATCTACAATGTATATATATATATACTTTCAGCGTTAGAATAAAAATATGTCGCCCTAATTTGTGTCTACCTATGACTTACCTTTGAAAAAATCCACCCCTGTTCATTTTGTACCAAAACAGCTGAAATTGAGGCCTACTTTAGACTTTTCATCCACTTCATTATTTTCTACATCAATTTCAAATATCATCCTGTACGATACTTCTTCAAGAACCTACTCCTGTGCTAAAACTTGAGCTTCTTTAGAGCAGAAGCTGTTGTATGATTTATGGTAGGGTGAATGGTTTGTCATTATTAATTATGTAATAACAAATTTCATGCGAAAATGGAATGCTGGAAACTACCCAATTGATAGGCTTGGAATGGACTATAACAGCTTTTTATATATGTATACTAGCTGGCCCGGCGAACTTCGTTCCGCCCAAATTCGTTAATAAAATGAATCCGAGCATGCACATACTGCTTCATGTAATTCGGTCAATTCAAGTTCTTTATTCAAAAGGTAAACTACAGTAATTATATATAATAATGCCGATGTTTTTCAACCAAACCACAATGTTTGACATGTCGGCCATTTTTCATTCATTAATTTAATAATTTCGTTCTGTTTTAAAAACGAACGACGACTAAATTATTTGGATATTGTTCATACAAAAATACAAAAATCGCGATTCAAAAATGATGAGTTGGTGTAGGAAGGTGAAGTTTTGGTGTTAAAGATATTTTTTGATGCCAAATCTAAGAAACTACAAAAAAAAAATGTTTCGTCAAAAATAAAAAGCAAAAATGTTGTGGATAAATTAATCACCAACTTGGTTGGTGCACCAACTTTTAATTGTAAACGATGAGGCGGCAAATTTCGTCGGATAACTGACAGCCTCATCTTGGTTTGTGACCGTGTCTACTGATTGATACGTTACAATCTCACACATCACTTAAAATATCCGCATTCAATTGACCGACGTCCTTATTTTTGGCAGCCAATATTGCTCTTTCAGCTAACCAATTGTGATTTCTATAATTTTGCGCAATGTTTGGAAAAACACTTGAAACCAATTGTTGTTTTGTTTGTGCGAAATTACAAAAATTATTTGGCAAATGACTAACCCAGAAGTATCAATAGGAATTTGTCCATTTCTTATCGACAGTAATTGCCTAGAAAATTCGTCAGCCGATGGGTCATTTTGTATTTGTACTCTCACATTTGTCGTTAAAGTGAGTGTTTGTGCATTTCTCCATAAATTTAATGACCTTAAACATGCCTTTAATTCATCTGCTGGAGTTGAACGGGGTATCACTGGCAGTGTTTACGCAAAATATCGTCGGCCATAGCGCACAACACACCGTGAACAGTTCGCAGCGCTTCGAACGAAGTAGGACCACAAACATTGACCAAAAGCATTCTCAAATAGAAGCATTCGTCGTTTTTCGGGTGAACTGTGTAGGTATATTCTACCAATTGCATCACTTGCATAAACACCACAGAATCCGGGAACTACTTCACCTTGTTTCCGCCGCTGGAACTTCTTCGACGACGCATTCTAATATCGGGGCGGGGCATTTCGCAATAAGTAAGTGTTCGTGCAAACTCGTGGCTTCGGCAAGTGTCGAAAAAATAGGTTAATGTTGTTGCAGGTGCCATAACCCTACTACCGAATGAACAGAGGACCATGATTGTTACTCGCTCATTTTTCGTAACAACCCCTAGGTACGTGAAAACTCAAAACGGTGAACAACGTCATTGTCCACCAGTGGCGTGGCGTGAACATTTTCAAGTGGGAAGTCGAAGCAAAATTATTAATCCCATACAAATGTTAAAAACCTTACATCTGTTGAAACAAAACCATACATTGAACATTTGCAAATTGTGTTCATAATTCTAAATTGACTTAAGTCGTGCACTGCAATCAGTCAACTAAATTTTAAATGTAATATGAACCAAAAAACTTCCCCTTACCTACCTCAACATACTACCTGCCAGGACAATGAAATCCAATAAGTATCGAATAACTCGAAGAAAAGCGTGTTATTTTGTTCATAGCCACATCCCCATTCGTCATTCCCCATGCGCCATGCCCAATACAAAAATGTTGTGGAAACTCAATCAGGCCGGAGATTAAGTTTGCTGGAATCACACCATTGCCCATCACCAACAATTGCCTGGAGAACTCTGCAGCGGACTGGTCATTTTGTAAAGAAACTCGCATGTTTATTGTCAAAAGCAATTTCTTGACGTATCGCCATAAAGCAGACGCCTTCAGGCAAGCATTCAATTCATCTGCCGGAGTTGATCTCGAAATGCCAGGCAGCGTTTAACGAAAAACGGCTGATAGCAAGATCATTGCTCCACCGAAGGGTCGATTGTCATTACGTAAACGATTCAGGGCCTCCAATGCGCGTTTGTAAGCCATTGTGCATTCGTCCCATATGATAATCTTACATTGCTGCAGTACTTTCGCCATCGCAGTGTTCTTTGAAATGTTGCATGTAGGTTCTTCTTCCACTCGCAGATTCAATGGCAATTTCAATGCAGGATGAGCTGTTCGACCGCCTTCTAACAAAGTAGCCGCTATCCCAGAAGAGGCTAGGGCCAAAGCGATCTCAGATCTCGAACGAATTGTAACCAAAATCAGTGAAATCCAGGAAGAAAATTCCGCCATTTTCGTTATCGATTGCTTGCATCAATTCATCGTACAATTTCTTTTGTTCTTGATTCAACCTTGGCACATTTGTTCGAACAGCTTGACTCAATGCGATCCGATCGAAGTCCATTTCTCGCTCCAATTCTCGATTAAATGCGTCTTGCATTGAACGATTTGGTTGTGGCATCCCCAATTTGTACAACAAATTGCCACTCATGAGCAGACACATTATTATCCTCGATCAAAATCAAAGCTTTGTTGCGCATTTCATTTGACATCTCCAGTTCATTATCTGATGTCACAGTGCGAATTCGATGCAAAATATCGTCGGCCATATCATCTTTGTATAATCAAAGTATCTACTTCATTTCAAAAAGTTACTTAATGTAACATAGTAAACATAATTTATTAGAACAAACTTCTTAGGTACCTATAGGTATTTAAAAAAAAATTTCAAAATTGTTGACAACAACAATTTGGTTGGAAAATAATTAAAATGATTGACAACAACAATTGCTCTTAAAATTTAAAATATTTTTTTTTTGTATTTGAAGTGTCACTACTCGATTTCTATCCAGTTTCTTTTTTTCCAAAGTGTACAAAAATGAATTTATTGGAATGGCGGTTGCACCTTCTATCAAAAATTTATCATACTAATATATTAACCTTCTCTGCATGGTTTATTAACTAACAAAAAAAACTAAATCAAAATCGGATGTGTGTGGCAGTCGGTAGGCTGTCACACACACATTCATCAAGTTATTTTTATATATATAGATTAAAAATATATTTTTTAAACTCTCTAATACCTCCCACGAAACTTGTTCGGTCTTTTCAAGCTTGACTGCAACAATCTCAATTGACCTTCAATTAGCTTTCGTATAACTGTCATGAAAGAGCTTCTCATTTAGCCGTTTGGACTCGACATAAAAGTGTAGATCCCTTCCAAAACTAAAGAAATCGCTCAAAACGAATGGTCCCTTAGGAACCATTTGCGGCAACTATTTATTTATTAGGTCTGTTCGGGTACTTTACCGAGCCGAACACTAAGAATCTGTCAAACTAAAAAAATTGAGCGAAATCTCTCAGAGAGCTGAAAAAAAATATCCCAAAGTATGTGGATAGACTTTGACATCTAATCCATATCTCAAATAATTATACATATAACTATCCTTTTTGAAACATATCTTCTTTAATTTCACAGATTTTATTTTTCTGTGCAATTGATTTTTAAGAAGAACTTTGAATACGTTTCTGGTCAACTTTGTGCATTTGACATATATTTATCAGTACTTGCCGTTGAAATTCTCTGAGCGGTTTCGAGCCAAGAGAGGAACTACTCGTTACTCGATATTTTGCTAATTTTCTCTTTTTCTGTCATTTTTGATGAGAACGTGTATAGACTTTGTGGTATTGCGATCGATTTAAACCGCGTACGCGAATAAACATATTGTTTCGGAAATTCCTTTAGAACACATTTTGTTCGTATAAATTTTGACCGATTTGTATTTGAAACTTGACAAGGCATAATAAACTTTTAAAGTAACACAAACATAAAGTGGCAGGGGCTTAGTGGTTAGTGTGTTGGACTACTAAGCGAGGGGTCGAGGTTCAAATCCCGCAAAATCCCAAATTCCAACTTAGGGTTTTTTTCCCTGTGCCTCATCTCGATAACGTCTGTCAAGCATCCCAGAGTATAACTGTCTTGAAAGAGCTTCTCAATTAGCCGTTTGGAGTCGGCATAAAATTGTAGATCCCTTCCATTCGTTCCAAAAAGAAAAAAACTCACACAAAACGAATGGTTGCGAGAAGCTAGGCCTAGGGTCCCTCCGGGCCTGTTGCGCCAACTATTTATTTTTTAATTTCATTACATATATATCACGTATCACATTAAAAACAAAAGATTTTCATTTAGGGGATTTTCATTTCGCAACAAAGGCTTTTCATTGACCTTTTCCTTGCCAAGGCTTTCAGCTTTCAACCTTGCAATGAGTTGTGTAACTAGGACTGCTATGTAAGGGGAGGAAAAGTTTCCACTCCCTAGTAATGCTAATTCCGAGACTTTCAACTGGTAATTCAGAACCAGAAAGCATTGCAAAAAAAAAAAAATGCGACAAAAAATGAAAAAAAAAGTTACCAGACCAAGCTAAAAGTAAATCTGGAAAAATGATAAAAAACGAAAAAATCATACATATCGTCTTGAGCCAGTATCATTATGACTTTTCGGTATCGTGTGATTTTTCTCTTATTTACGAACTTAATATATATAAATGTTATGGTACACGAAAAACTTCTCAAGTGAACCCCAATTTTTCATACAAATTTTGCACCGCGAATTGTCAAATTAACTTTCCACGTGAAAATATCACTAGCCAGTACGCAGTTCAAGTGAAAATTATCTGCTTAAAAGACTGATTTGGCAGACGCACTCTTTTATTGTCAGTGGCATTCAATTTTTGACATTTCGGCGTAAAAAATACTTTATATAGGAAAACGTGAAATTTATTTGAATTTTTGATGTTTCCTTAAGTCTTCAGAGAAACTGCAAGAAATGTGTACATATGATTTTAGCGTAGGTAAGTTATTAAAATTCAATTAGGTACATTATGCAAGTATGAATTTTGTCAGACTTTAGGCAGTTAAGCAACGACTTCTACTATATAAAATAAAATAAATAGGACGTAACTTACTTAAGTAATAGTAATACTTTTAGTCCAAAAGCAGTGGTCAGAAAAAGTAAGGCGGTGCATTTACATAGATGAAATCGGGTTCATATTTTTGCTGCTCTTGTTCAAAGAGTTACCAAAACCAGATTAAAATTACCAAATTACCAGAAATCATAAACTAAGAAAAAAGCTAAAAAATTTGGTAAAATATTACCTACCAAAGTGGCAACCGTGCCAGAAAGTGTTCATTCACGTGGTGCTTTCAAAAACGAAAGTTCTGCGAACGCGGTTTTCTTTTCGTTTTTATTTAAGAATCCCACAATAGGGGAAATTGTATATTTTGGCTTACTTCCAGTCCATGAAAAACTCCCATGCATTAAAATATTTAAAACTATTTATATTTACATTCCCTTGTTGGCAACCCATTTCGTGTACAAAAGTTGTTCCTTAAGAGTAACTTATAGTCTAAAACGGTCCTCTGGTCCTGCCCTCGAAAAAGTGAACTTTCTCTCTCCGCCAGAGCAGCTTAATCCTAGAATAACCACCCAAACTGAAATTTCTATTCACTCGTCTTATCACAAGGTAATACGAAACTAAACCTAAAATTAAAAATATCACAGGTATCACGTATTCGATGCGTGGCAAGATTATCGATGTGAAGTGAAGCAGTCTAATGATACTCGGTGTCAACTTCGGTTGGTGCTGGAGGGATAGAGAGAAAACCCATTAAAACCTGTGATAGGATCAAACTCTGTGTCAAACTTACATATTCCAACCAAAGAAAGGGAATGACCATTTCACTGAACCTATTCACATCATTGCTGAATCCTGTCAGCCTGGGTAGGACTAAGTTACTCTGCGAACGGGCCTTCTGGTCCAGTGGCACTCCATTGATTGGTTCTATGATCGCATACGATCCGTGAGATTCATAATCAGGGCTAAAACCCTCAACTTTGTCCTCCCAGTAGCCAGAACGGCCATAAAAGTGCGGTGCTGATACTGCAATCGAGATCCCTAAAAAAGATGCCAACGTGAAATGCTGCGCAGAAAAAGTGTTTTCACTTGGTAAACCTACCACCGTAACACTTTGACACGTCAGAGAGACCGTCTGGGAGTGGACTGCGTCCGTAACCTTTATAACAGTCGGCTGTCAGATTTTCCTTGCGATCATACCAGTCCTTACGAGTGACGTACTTGTGGCCCGTTAGCGAATCTATCACTACCTCCTCTTCGAAGTGAAGCGCCACTGGACGGCACACTGTCTTCCGCCAGTAGTAGATGACGACATCCTTTGCCACAAGATTGGGGTAGATGGCTCCCTCTGAGGAGTTGTTCAAATCGGCAAAGCAATCGCCCTTTTCCGGACGATAACCCGGAACAGTGGGGCGGTAGTCGAAAGTGTTGATTGTAAAGAACTCCTGGGCGTTATACTTTGGCCCGATCCGCACATTCACTCGGTCCGTAAAATCTTTGTAGACCTGCAGGGAAAAACTCATAAGTATCTACGGTCATTTGAAAGCCAACGCTCTTACTCACCGCATGCAAGGCCCCAGCGTTGTCCATCGGCACCATAAATGACAAGTACTTATCCACCGTCTGTAGCGCTGGGGTCGTGAAGTTCCAAAGAAAATCATTGACTGTCATGTTCACGAAAAGTTTGTCTTCCCGACTGATCAAGTTGAACGCCATCTTCACAGTGAACATGTAGTCGGCCACTTTCGCCACCATTCCAAGCAGGGCGATATTTGGCACTGTAATCGTGCGATTCAGTATGCCCGGCTCATTTAGCTCCGGCAGGAACTCTAAATGCCGATGTACAGTATACGACAGCGTCGAGTTTTCATGGAACTCCACGTCACGGTGTTCCAAATGCTCTCTGTACACAAGCGGGCCCAGCTCTTTTACTTTCATCTTCTTATCGGCGCCACTGAGGAACTCCTCGGCATTGGTCACCGTAAATATGTGAGCTCGACAGTAGACAACTGGTTCGGGATTAGCCCACATCTTGTAGGGAGGCATACTTGGCAGCATCCGCAGCCGATGAGTGGTGACCAGATTGAAGAGTGGCCACCTAAACAGCAGAATAGCAATAACTAAGAAACACGTCCCCAGTATCAGGAGCAAGTATGTGTCTGAAACGAAAAAAATGTGAAAGTTAATGTCTGTCTAAGGTTTACACTTATCCATCTTATGTGACACTTGTGCGATTGTTTGAAAAATCTGGATCGAAATAATCGCAGGGACTGTAATTATGAACAGTGTGATAAGCTGGCTTAAGTGGATAATGCTATGATTTGATTACGGATGGTACTTACTTATGTTGTAGCAGATTATTCCCAAACGACTTGTTTTACTTTTCGCGGTTGAGTGTATTTCGTGCTCTTTCAGTCTAGCATCACTGACAGGTGTTTCTTGGAGGAGCTTGGCGGAAGTCACTTCTGCGAGATCGAATTTGTCGCAACTGCAAGAGTTGCCTTCGAAGTCTATTTCCAGCATTTTTCTAAGTGGGTGTTTGTAGTAAGCATTCGCTTATAAGATCATAGCAAATGGGCGGCTTCTTTCTGAAAAAGAATCAGACAAAGAAGTTGAACTATTACTAAGATGATAAAGTTCCTTAGATTTTCATTTGCATGTGTTATGTTCTTTGATGTAATTTTTCGAGGAGTAACTTCTTTTAAAATCTGTTAAAGGATACCGTTCGCCAATTCTATGAGGAATTGGTGAGAAAAAGGGGTTAAAAATTGGTTAAAGAGTCGTTAATGCGAGACTTAAAATTTAAGAAAACTTTTAAAAAAGTATACGATATTAACCGCGGAGATGAAATGTTAATGGCGTAAATGGAATGTAAATGAGAATTAAAGCCTTGGAGTTCTTGATGATAGGACGACTTTAGTAAGACATTTAAGGCATAGAAAGAAAATTTGTTTTCTTGAATTAAGAAATGCTCGAATTTATCAAATTTTTCTTGAGTTTTTCATTTTCCATTTCTTTTATGGTTAACAAAAATAAATAGATGGCGCAACAGGTCCGGAGGGACCCTAGGTCTAGCTTCTCACAACCATTGGTTTTGTGCGAGTTTTTTTTTTCATTTTTGGAACGAATGGCAGGAATCTTCAATTTTATGCTGACTCCAAATGGCTAATGGAGAAGCTCTTTTAAGACAATTATACTCTCGGATGTTTGTCAGACGTTCGCGAGAGGTAGCGCAGTGGAAAAAAACCCAAAGTTGGAATTTGGTTTTTTTGCGGTTAAATACAGGAAAAATCAACAAGGTCCTTATCCTTACCTATTCTGTTTTCAGCTAATTAAGAAAATGGTTCTTATTTTAAGAAACCAATTTGGATGGTAAATGAAATTATCTTTTTAAGAAGAAGGGATATTTATTCATCACTTAATTTTGAATACAGAATTTTACGGTTTTTCTTCACGCGATGTAACTGCCTATTTCTTTTTCGTTTGTTTAACTATTTCGAAAGTTCATTAAATTCAAAAATAGTTAGCAAAAGTTGAGGCACAAAATTGTGCAATTGAAGTCGAATAGAATTTAATTGATATTGTGGGTGATAGTTACGGGACTATTTTTTTCAATCACAAAAAGAGGACATTTTTTTTTACTTAAAAAAATCAGAGAGAACGTAGTAACTTAAAAAAGGACGAATGGTCACTGTAGTCATAGTACACTTTTAAAATTTAGAATACATCTACGCTTTTAGATTTTGCTGCATATAAATCTGATGAAACAAGGAAAAACCGCTAAAGCCGAATTTGAAAATTTTTGACGAGAGCAACAACAATTCACAAACTGAAATTCGACATAATTTCCCAACAGAAATTGTCAGGGTGAATCCCAAACAAGCGAGAATCGTTGTTACTCCTCGCTTCCCCAACTCATATTAAAGTTTCTTTCAAACTTGAAAAATTACAAATGGTTCTAGACTATCTTTTATTAAATGTCGGCATTGCAGCTCCAATTTTGAAGATAAAGAGCTAGAAAAAATGTATCTTGAAGATTTGGGCATGCTAAATTTAATGATATCAAAAACTTAATTTCGTCTGAACTCGACTTTAGCGGTTTTTCCTTCTGGCAATAGAAATGTGGTTAAGTTCTAAATGTAAAAATAAATGAAAATCTTATCTGTAATCTATGAATACAATTATTGAACTTTCCTTCCAATTTACTTTGCGTATTTGGTTAAATATGGAAATCACATGTAATAGTTTTATTTTATATGGTTTGCACTTTTGAAAACTGTTGTCTATTTTTTTTTTTAACTTTATATAGGTATTTTTAATGTACTAGCTATGTACTGAGTTTATAAAAATAAGCTTCTTTTTCTTTCACTTCTCGCATAAGATGGCTTTTTTTCAGACACTTCACAGCTCCAGTTTTTTTTTAAACAAATTCAGTGAAAGTTTAAAAAATGGCAGCACTAGCCACCAGATACCAGGAAGGTGCAACGGTTTTTTCTAACTTTCATGCAATGGAGATACCAAGGCGGATGTTAACAACTAATTTATGTAGGTAGGTACTCTATGTTACGACTTAATTTGCTGTTCTTGCGATGCTCTTGCGATTAGTTACGTATGGTTACTGGTTAGTGTCGTCTGGGTTTCGCAAATGGTCGATAGTCTCGTTTTTTAAACTACGTAAGGCGTTGTGATCTGATTGGTATGTGATAGTTCCAAATTTCACCTCATCTAATCTAAAAATCTTCATTGATAAATATGGTCTCTAATCGAATTATCTAAATTCTACGTCCTAACTGAAAAACTTGTTTTCATGTCTTAAAAAAACTGATTATGATTATTATGACAAGACTGTTATTCTTGTGATTGGATCTGGATCAGATTATGAAAATTTTACCAGAAGGCCTTTCCGGGTTAGAGTAATTTTGTGTTGTTCTTATATTCTATTAAATGGAAGGCCGTGTTCTGGTTATAATACTTGTGTTATATTTAACATATCATTTGTACGCTAACTTTTTTTAATTTAAGTTTCGTTTAATTTTTTTTTCATTCAAAAGCGGATGGTGGTTATATTTTATTTCCACTCCTAAGCTAGAGTCGATTTGGCTCTTGGCTAATAAGAGTATACCTTTTAAAGAGATCAGTGAATTACAAAAATATGAAAAGCATGATACAAAAATATTTTATGGATGACTTTAATAGCCAGCAATCAGTAAAACAAAAATAGTATTGATGATTTAACAGGAGTTAAACTTCAGTGGAGCAAGTTTTAATCCACAAAGAGCTGTTCAGAAATATGAATGCGGAAGTTGGTGGTGGTTTTGAGTTTTCAGTGTGCAAAATCCATATGCAGGCAGATGTTTTTTTCTCACCATACCAGATAATTTAAGCAACTTGGCACCACTTAGTTTAGGACAGTCATCAATATTCACTATTTTCAGTCGGTCTTACCAATCCTAATCAACTCTAGTCTGACAGTTTACGCAAAGACTCCACAAATTGTGACCGAACAAACGATAGGTCATTACTGATTTGCATATGATATTTGACAGATCAGCGGAAATATTGTACATCTCCTATTTTAGGTTTGTTTCTTAACTTTTGTTGTAAGAATAGAAAAGGCTGTCAAAATGGCGGTTGGGATAAATTCTCTCACAGAGAGAGACACTTCCGCAAAAGTTAGGGAACGCTTTTGTAGTAATCTATAAAAAAATAGCAGATTCATAATTCAAATATTCAAAAATGTAATACGAAAAGTCGTTAAAGAGTCTGATAAACTCAAAGAATTTGCTAATTAACTAACAAAATCCATTGATTCATCTACCTAGCGAGGAAAGTGATACGAAATTGATCGAACTTCTTTTGATAATCCATTGATCCAAGCATGTGGAGAAGTTTGATTGCACTACAAGTATTCGAGAAGATGAAAAAGCGACACTGCATAAATAGATATTGTTCCTTCTTACAGCGCGATGAAGAATTTCGTCACCGCGTTCCAAAAGAATCCTGAGAATACCATTTAATTTTATTTTCCCTCCTATTGATACCACTTTTATTCGCAAGAAATCAAAAAAATTGCACGCATATGCCAAATGGGACAATAAATTTTAAATCAGCTGTTAATTGTTAGGTGACTGACAGCTTTTCCACTTCTTACACCAAGAAACTTGTTGAGTTAAAATCTCAGTAAGAATCTCAGTGGAGGGGTTATAGCTTGCTCACTCGAGGACGCTTTCTTTAAAGAATTTTTGGAGTTAAGGAACGGCACTGAGTAGAAATTCGTAAAATTTCCTAAGTCTTAAATGTAAAGGAACATATTTTTTGTGTTTTGTTTTTTGCTTTTAATAAGCTTCGCGAAAGAACGAAATTCTAATATTTGGAGTAGATTTTTAATATCAACGAAAAAAAAAAAACCGAAATAAGAATGAATACTTTATATAATTTTTGAAACTATTTTTTTTTTTTATAGCGGAATGTTTATTTTCAATTAATGATGCTCGGTCACACAACTGAATCTCTGAGGTAAAGATATGGACAAAATTTGCTTTTGAAATTGCAAAGTTTTGCCCATACAGTAGTGTCCGCTCATTACGAACTAGAAGGGACTGACCAAATTGGTTCGTTATAACCGAAGTTCGTTATAAGCGATACGCTAAAAAAAATTATCAAGACCAAAGTCTTCGGTTTTTTTTTTTTTTTTGTAGAATTGCATACTCACGGTCACATTGTTAGCCCTTTATTGGCTAAACCACTTCAACAATCCCCTATCCACCCTCTCGTTTTTAGGTTTTTTTACCTTTGAATTCGTTCGATTGAAGTGGTCCAGGATCTCCTCTCTTTTCTTCCAAATTGTGCCAACAGTCGATTTACTTAGATTCATTTCCTTGCATATATCGCTTTGTTTTACGCCTTGTTCTAAACGCTTTATTAAGTCGTATTTGTCTTTTAATTTGAAACATTTTCTTTTATTTGTTTCTAAATCTCCCATTCTACTTAAATGATTTTTAAGCGCGTCACTTCACTCAACCTTTCGTCTGTAAACATTAGGTTACTCGGGGAAGTAACGAACAAATTATATTGAAGGACAAAATTTTGACGTTTGAGAATGTTGGTACGTACGCAGCTATACAGTTCTCGGGGAAATCCCGAAAAGTTGGCAAAATCTGGATGACAATGTAAAGCGACAGATTTTTGGTTGGTTATAACCGGACTTTTTCTTTATTTCACGCGCAGAATGGGTTCGTTATATGCGAAAGTTCGCTTTAGGCGGGTTCGCTATATGCGAAATTAAAATTCGTAATTCTTATGGGAAATTGATTGGGACTTCATGAAATGGTTCGTTATAACCGAAAGTTCGCTTTAACCGGGTTCGCTTTAAACGGTTACTACTGTATTTTGTTACTGCTTTCAGACAAGAAGAAAAAAAAAGAAAAAAAAAAGGCCATTTTGGAACTAATCTTAGTAGAAATGAATTCTAAAAAAGGGAACTGAACTGAACTGCACTGAACAACTGTATTAGTTGACCAAAGAAAACAAGGACCATGTAAAAAAAAACCAAATAGTAATCGAAAAAAAAAAAAAAAAATTTTTTTTTTAAATGTTACAAAATGGAAGTGTTCAGAATCAAAAGAACTCTTCACTTTCACTGAATAAATATATACTAGGGGTATTCACGATCCGATGCAACTGGTCATGTGTCATTGCGAGGCTGCAACTTTTTTTCGCACTACAACAAACAAATGTACCGACTAAAATTTCGCTACTCTTTTGCACTTTATATCCTGACCCTATTGTAACAGAAAAATACATTAGAGAAGTGTAGCATTGTCAAGTTGACAGTTCGCTAAGTTGTTAATTCCTGTATGTAGCGTAGGAAAAAAAAAAGTATTAAAGAGAATGGAAAACAAAAGTAAGCGCTGAAGGGAAAACCCAGTCAATGGACAGAAAGAGAGGTTTTCATGATATTATCATGACCGCATTCTGCTTGAGATGAGGCAAGTATGTTTACGATCCAATAAAAAAAAAAAAAAAAAAAAATTGGTGCGACTGTATCCAACAGTCCCGTGTGTGCGGTATATGTGTGGCTTGATACACGTCATTGAGAAAAGAGGGAATTGTAATAACCGTTGATATATTATGAAATAATATGCCCCAGCTCATAAATGTATGCAATCCATCGCCGCAAGTTAAATGACATCAAGTGTTACACAGTAAATGAAAGTGTCATTGGAATTTCATTCGGCTTGCATTGCATATTGTAGAGGTGCTGGTCTACGACATTTTTGTTAGTTGTTGTCCAGCTGTGATTTCTGCGTGCCTGGTAATTCACGAAAGATTTGGCACCGAATTTCCTCGAGATGTCCGTCACAGGGAAGAAATGTGAGACCATCATATATGAAAAACATGCTTTATTTCACATCAATAAAAGCTGAAATTAATATGCCCCAGCTCATAAATGTATGCAATGATAAAATGTATGCAATGATAAAACACAGTGACGCATTTCCGTCCCCGAAAGTTAAATGTGTGGAATTACTCCACCAGATTCCAACCACGCGCGCTTAGACGTTTACACGTCAAAAAAAAAAAAAAAAACAAATTTCGCAATTTTACTAGGTCTGTTACACCGAATTGTAAATACCCCTTCCCACTATTTATTTTAGTGCTATGTTCTGTACAGTGACATAAAGCATCCAGCAAAATAAAATCGACTATATAATTATGTGGGTACTTTTTTTCGAAACAGCTAAATGTGGATTGAATTTGATTCCTTAATTTGCGACTCCCCACGAAGGTAAAACAAAAAATTGTAAGCCCTCAACCTTTTTGTATGAAGTGTATTTCTATATACATTTTGAATTTTTACTTTTATTTCATTAAATCTGAACTACTCTGATATAAAAAATAAATCTAATTATTTCAGGGCGTCACCCAACTTTCCAGCCCTAGTGTGAACGTACACCAAAAATAAGATCCAACAAAACCATTGCATACTTGTGGGATCCCCACTTCCATGTTGCTTCAACATTCTGCTATCATTATTATTATAAACACGCATACAGTGTTTCCATTTGAAGATTGAAAACTAATATAGGTATAATGAAAATTACTGCAATTGATTACAGTCGTTAGAACAAAAGGTGTTTGATGAATTACATGCATTCAGTGATTTTTAAATACCCAAGACACCCCTTTAACGAGTTGAGAAATGGTCCAATTAGGTGATTCCGATGCAAAAGTACCAACTAATTGCTGGACGTGCGCTCTGTTGGTATAGCTAATTCGAGTGAAAAACAATGTTGTACGTAATTTGATTTTAACACATTTTTTATTGCATATTTCGGGTCAAGCTGCTTGACCTACACACTATCAATATGGTACATGGATTCATTTTCATTTAACTGCATTCAATTAAAGTTATTTACATCGATTTTGTAATGCTCGATACTTTGTTAGCTCAGCGCTTGTTTAAAATAAGAAATCAATTATTACGTACTCGTTTGTCTGCCATGTCAATGATAAGGATGGCTTGAAAATAACATTTTAGCAAAAATTAGAACGCCTGTCGAACGAGCATGTTATTCAATGAGTTAGATGCAATCAAAATATGAGAGCACGTTGTTGAATGAATTTTTGTTCGTTCGATGAATCAATAATTGAATAATCGCATGCAAAAGTAGGGATAAGCAATTGCACTATGCGAAGGTTTTTTTTTAAACAATTGTTTTTTGCAGTATTGTTGTTTGTAGACGGATGTTGTTATTGAATCTTGTACTAAAGGGACAATGTGACGCAGTGGTGTCTGCGGTCCGAATTTCAATGCCATGTAAGATACGCCATCCAATGTGTGCAATGAAAGGCAATACGTCCACTACTTTTAATTTAAATAAACCCAGGTCCAATATGGGCGGCGAAATTAACCACCTTCCGGCTGAACTACTTATGCCGACGGAAGTTCTGTTGGTACACCAACTCACTTTCAAGGTAAAGTTGAATTAAAGTGTGTATGTGGCAAGGACCCCCAGCATAGTTCGCCTCATATACAAAAAAGAGGCCTTCAAAAAATCGCCTAACACGAAGTATCAGTTTTCAAAAATGCATTATCATGCCTGCCGAACTGTGCACACGTATTCAATTCAATCCAATTCAATTTATTTATAAGAGAAAGTACAAATAAGAACATAGTCTTTTATGGAAAATGTTTTTTGAAGAAACGTCTGAAACAATTCACTGACAAGACCAAAAGTCCATAGTCCATCAAATAATTAAACTACGACGGATACTGGAGAAAACCCAAGATATGCATGTCGATACCCACTAGCTGTTTATCGATTTAAGGACGCCAAGCCATAAATATTTTCGACATTCCTACTAAAGTCGTTAGGCTCAAAAGATTGACGATGGAGAAAGCTCTATAAAGGTCGGTAACAATATCAGCGAAATCTTTGATGTGAATAAAGGGCTTATATAAGGTGGCTACTTCAGAATCAGTCTTGAAGACATGGAGCAAAACTGGAAAGCTAATATCAGAGGCAATTTTTCAAAAGCCTGTGGAAATAGTCTGTGGAAATGATATCATTGACAAAACCTTAAGAGCTGTCACTACTGAGTGTGCTAACTTTGAGAGTGATTTGGACAAAAGCATCAAAAATGTGTTAAGCCGTGAAAGAGGGCAATATAAAGTATGTGCTGTTAGCATAGAAAGAAATACAAGTTCGATAAATCGGATGGAACGTCTAAGTCGACAGCTGTAACTTTGACGTAGTAAGGTTGGTTGGTTGCAGTTGTAACTCCAAAAATGACACCACAGCGTAGTCAGAAAAACTAATAGGACTCTACACAAGACCCTCATCATCCTAGTCTGTGTCTATGACAGAGAAATGTTGAAGTTACCTCTACTAACTTGGTTTTAAAGATCAGGCACCCAAGATAAAGGGGACTCAAGCAAATTTAAACGCGCTCTTGACAGCAGTTAGTCAAAGACCGATGTATTTGGACAAGGGTCCATTTAGATCCCAGTCTCATGGGCTGTATAGCTTAGTTCAACTGTTTGAAGTGTCCAACAAATAATTCCTTGAAATCAATTTTTAACTGTGTATAAGGCACTCTGTTAACTTTTACGTAAACATCCACAAATATCTCCACAAAATTCGCCATTTCGTGTCCTAAACTCAAGCCTACACCAAGCTCACTTCTTATTCCATTTACATATCAATTGGACGTAACCCCTGCTTCCTTAATAAAGAAATAGTTCAACTATTATTAATCCTTCTCCTACTTCTCTTTTTGTCGACTTTTCAATTAAAAAAAAACAACCCAAAAGTGCAATTATAGAAAAACACCGAATTAAAGTTATGAAACCAACGCATCTCCAGGGAAACCACGAACTAACCTCCGTCAACGGCCAGCCATCATTTGTAGGAAATTCTTCAGTAAGTAACATTTCTTGAAAAGGAGCTATAAACGATTTCAAGTCAAAACTCGTGACATTTATTCGCCTAAATATTTTAGCTCTTGAATTTATGTTTCGAAGCATCCTTGCTAATGCATTTGTCCATAGATGTTCTAAAGTTATAGTCTTAAAAATAACGATTCAGTTTTCAAGAAAAGGTAGTAGAGCAGAAGATGGTTTGTAATCTCCTAAGTCTGCTCTAAGTTGAGGTTAGGGTAGGTTATACAGGGATGTGTGATGGAATGAAAACTTATCACGTCAATCGGAAATATACTCGTGTAAGGTCGGTTGTGAAAGAGCGAGGCTATCAAATGATTTAGCAGACCTAAACGCATCAAGTCTTAGGTTTGGCCGAATCTTGAAAACCAAGATGCCGGGCACAACTAGCAAATTACACTAAAAACGTACTAAAAATATAGCTCCGACAAAAATAACAATGATGCGCTTCACAGGGGGCTATGTTTGAACAGTTTACTGAATCAAACAATCATGTGAGATGTACGCGAGTATATATTTGCAATCTGAATGCTGAAAAATTTGGAAAAAATTATTAGGCAGAACTAATTTGATTACCATGATACAAAACGTCTAGACCCTCTCCTATTATTATTAATTTGATTATCATCATTGATTCCGGAAGCAGATAATTTCGACAATCTCCAAGAAAGTTATCAAAAGTCGAAACCGACCACAAAAGCCCCTTCGATGCCAACTTTTCTTCGTAAAGGGCGAAGTGTCCTCCTTAGCAGTTTTGAAAGGAACGGGTTTTCAAGCGAGACACTGATTGTTCTTAGTCAACATCAAATAAAATACTTTATCAACCTACGCTACTCTGTAAATACATTCAAACTGACACCACTGCGCAGAGATCTAGCTGAAGATCACTTTTAATTGTTACTTTTGCATCCGGATATTAAGGAAACTACGTCGTAGTTCCAGTTCCCTTTAACAACACATACGACGCATAAAATCCTCACCCATCATCAAATGCGGTAAACACGACTCCCGATCAATATTCTGCGATAAGAATGGAATGCGCTGGAAGAAAGGGCGTTTCCTTTCATAGTCCTGCTATCGATGTCTCGTCAATAGACATCATCGCACTTGAGACTGATTAAAGTTTGCATTTACCACAATATTGATACAAAGTAAGATCACTCCATCAAATTCTTGCAAATCTGCCACTTAAAACAATTATCCATCGGACAACTAAATTTCGTAACGCTTCAAAACAAGTTTCATACCACACTTAAGCTAAAACTAGCAAACCACAGGAATCAGTTCTCATGGTCGAAACTATTATTTTGCAGCAGCACTCGAAGAATGGACAGGTTACTTTTTTTTTTTAACTTTATCTGAATCTTTTGCACGGCTTACATTTCTAGAAATCCTTTACTGGGCGATCCTCAGGAGGTTCAACTAAATTAAAATAAATCTTCGCGACTGTGTCGGTTTGAATCGGAATCAAATTTAAAATACTTTCCACCAATTTACGGAAGGAACTAGCACACCCGTTATCACTTGTCGCACAGTTGACGAACCGATCGAGAATCAAACCGCAATGGGAAATGTATTTAATAAATAAGAAACAAAAAGCGAGTGCTAATAGCGCTTTTCCATTCTATAGGGGTAATCGTTTCTCATCAACAGCAGCCGCGCGCACAGATAAGACTAAGCAAACGCCGTCAACAAAAGGAAAATCACAACAAATTAACAATCTTTTACATGTGTAGAAGTGGACAGCCATAGTCGACTGCATACCTATACATTGATTGCATGGGGTAGAATCGATTGATAACCGAGAGTCGAGTTTGCCGTTGAATGCAACAAAAAAAAAAAAAAAAAAAAATGTGAAACCGACCACCATCAGCTGTGGACTTGACTCTTTAGAGTGGGATTGATTCCGAACCACCACACAAATCTACCTGATCTAATTGTTAAGGTTACTACGATAAAAATATAAATAAATAACAAAACCAACAACCTAAAGTCGAAGGTGGTATTTGGTAATAAGAGGTTCTCTGCCCCATAAGTGCTTGGCAATTATTCATTTGTAAGTGGATCTTGCAAGTCAGGATGCAGCGTTCATACTTAAAATGCAAATTGATGGAAGATAGTCAACTCTGACCTGCGGTGCAATTCCAGCGCATTTCATATTAAGAGAGTTGATTAAGAACCATTTCTAAAAGCAATTATACTTAAATACCCAGGCAGTAAAGTTTTTTCTGCGCTATGCCCAGTTATTAAGAGATTCTAGTTAACTTAATTACATATAGTTGAACTTAAGCTATGAACGAATAATTGGAAATAGGAGGGAAAACCATTGTCAACACCGTTAACGCGCGTAAATGTATCTCATTATAACAGTCTCAGTCTGGAGTTTAATGGAGCTAGTTAGATTTTTTTTTAATAAATTGAATCATAGTTCCATAAAAAGGAAAATGAATAAGTGCGTTTGCACGATAGTAATCGGTTTGAGGACACACTTTTACATTTATCACAATTCCCTATTGTGACTTAAAACGTTTTTTAACTCGATGAGTTAGGATTTACCAATAGCTATATTTATAGCCAATTTAAAAGGTGTTCCTTCACTCTTCAGACATTTCTTATCATTTAGCATTTCAGTAAGCAAACCAAAGATGGCGCTGACATGACTCGATTTCGATCTTTACTGCTTTTGGTTGTGAAGGCTAGTTTTAGGGATCCGGTCGAAAGTTTGCTTTGCAAAATTCTGTCCAATTACTCAAAAATGCGCGCGCTTTTGAACACTATCCAAACCCCTTTTTATTGTTTACAGAATTTTGTAAAGCAGAGTTTTGAAAAGCAGTATTTTGAAAGCAGAATTTTATAAACTACCCGGGTTAAGTGAATTTATCGAATCAAACTAAGAAAAGTGTTTTCTAAGGAAAAAATCCTACCCGGCTTAAAGTATATGAGTTTCTTTTTAGTACTCACTTTCAGGGACATTCCTCCAGGCGAAAAGTATCTGTTACAAAAACTTTTGAAATCACTTGGTCCAAGTATCTTCAAGGAGGGAGCCAAATCCGTCGGAGGTTTCTATTCCGCCCAGAGAAAGAGCCAGTGATTTGATGACAAAATGGGTATACACAGGAATATAGTTCCTTTGCTCCTAGAAAAGGCATAAACTACGAACGACTTTTTGAAATCTAAGAACACTAGCTGAAGACAGAATAGGCTGGTCTCTTTCATTATAATTTCATTATAATTTTGATACCTTGGCCACATCAGTTTTTAAGCGTCTTAATGCTCGTTTTTTTGATAGGAAAGAATCCTCTTTAACAGACAAGCAGAAGGCTGTAAGCTTTTCAAGCTGTCCCCATAAATGGTTGCATAATATCAGTCTATGTTTTTTTATCTGGCTAGTGAAAGTTCCTGCGACGTATTTTGTTTTTCCCCTGAAAAATTCGGTTCTCGTCCGATCACCGAAATTAAGCAGAGTCGGGCGCGAAAAATGATAACGATGTATCCAAAATTCCGGATACAACTTTGTATTATGAATGTATCAGACCAAATAAATACGGTCTCTCTGCACTGCGTTAAAGCTGTTGATAGGACAGTACACAACCTTGAGGAACACCGCTTCGAGGACACGGGGACAAAACCGGCAATGAGATGGCTGATAAAAAAAAAAAAAAATTCTTTTCAATTTTGTGTTGCCGGCAAAGGCATGCGATTTTTATGATCACACTAGAAAACCCAGCCACGCGTTGCTGTGGCTAAATTCGTTTGATTTTTTTGTTGGGAGGTACCACAACCTGTTTTCCTATTCCGCTTATCTTTTGCAAAGTGATACTGAAAAACTGGAACCCACCACAACCAGGTGCATCCACAACAAAATTCTATCGAAATCCGTTGAGTGATTTCGGAAGTCGCCAACAGCTCCACCTATCGGGTCCAAAAGCGGTCTATCTTTCAAACGGGAAACAACCTTATATACATCCACAAAATGTTATCGGTTAAGTGGTTTCGGAGATCGAAAACAGTGTCACCTATCGGGTCCAAAAGTATCTTATATTTTAACTACGAAAAAAAAAAAAAAAAAGAATGATGAAAATGGACCCAGCAGCTTTCGAGTTATAACGCCATCGAATTTTAACCCGAAGGAATTATATAAATCTATTATTATAACTCTTTGTTAAATATTAAACAAATAATTTGCAATACAAAAACAATGCACTTATAAATTGAGTTATAAACTATTAAACACAGTGTGCAAAATTTTATTAAAATCATATACATATACCTACATATTAAGAAAATGTAACGTGAAATAAATTGTAGCATAAAGTCTGAACTAAATCGAAACAACAGACTGTTAAAAAAAGTACAAAAAAGTGGAAAAAATCGGTTCTTATTATACCTACTCTTCCATCACATAGTAGATTCTGTATATTTTTTCTTAATTTCAATTTCTTAATTTGTATTTACGCCATCACACGTCATCACCATCAGCCATCTGCGCATTTCCTCAACCTCGCATACTTCTCTGTCATTTCACGTCGGAGTATACTGTATACTTCACACAGTTTTTGTTCAAATGAATGTGCTTATGCGATGTGCACCACCCAACCACCCCAAAGCAGAATAACGAATATGAACAATGATTGCTGAGAAGTTTCGATAATTGTAAATAAAAAATTTGCAATAAAAAAATCAACGACTATAAATTGAGTTATAAACTATCCTATCTCTCAAGTGGGATGAAACTGCACACAATGTGCAAAATTTGATTAAAATCGGTTCAGTAGTTTAGGATTCCATCGCGGAGCAACCTGTGACACGTGATTTTTATATATAAGATTATAGAAAGTATAGCCTTTTGAAGTGCTCTTACCCTAAATTTAGGATTTGAGCGTCTATACGTTGATAAATTATTAATGAGGTAGCTGCTTAGCGACTGGCAGAACACCTTTCTTCGCAGTATATGTATGTATAGTCCAACTGGATTTGATAGATTGTCTTACCTAAATGTGTAACTCCAATTTTCTGGCAAAGGAAATGGTATGCCACAGCGAAGGTCAATAAGTTCTGACCTTGCAAAACCTATAATGAATTAGGGTTTAGCCAGTAGAACTTCAAAAATGTATTTTGCGAAACAAGCTCTTATAAATTAGGGTGCCCATATACTAGGGTGTCAATATACCTCAAACGAAAAAAAGAGGATATATTTTTCAGTGGAAGCTCATTTTAAGGCTACCAAAAAGGATATTATAACAAAATACATATAAAATAGAATTAAAAAAAACTTAAATTTTAATTAAAGAGCAAATATCGAAATATAAAAAAAATAAAATAAAAAAAAATCTAAAAAAGCATCTGGATTTTTTTTAAATGCTTTGAAGTCTTCAAAAATGCTAGATAGCATTAAAAATGCCAGAATGGCATCACTGATTCATATACAACAGGTGACAGCTACAGATATGGCATGTGGGTGTCGTTGACAAAAGAGAGAAGAAATAAAATGCATCGGAAAAGTGCTACCACCGATAGTTTTTATAGGCGTACCTCAAAGTTTTAAAATCAGGGAATTGTTTTTATATTGAAATTGAAGGTATTAAAAAAGAGAACAGAAAAAATAAAGAGGACAAAAAAAGAGCCAGCGAAAAAAGAAAGTGAAAATAGATGGCTGACAAAAAAGAATACGTGTTTTCTTTAAAAGAGATGTTCTGGAAACCGTATTATAAAGGGTCCTGCTTTAAGACTTTATTTCGAATTGGCAACACTTTTTACAGAGACGACCTATTCGACAAGTGACAGCTGATTTTTTGGTTATTTTGGTAAGCCATTTTACCAATATTAGATACTATACGGTTTATACAGGGCCTTAGCTGCTCAGAGCCCAACGCCCTTAGTTTATATTTTTGAAACGAATGGAAAGGACCAATAATTTTCAAATTCGAAGATCTTAGTTTTGTTCTTAAAATGTACAACAATAAAGGTCCATAGTGCCAGACTTGTGAGACGATTAAAAGGGACCTCCAAACTTTTGGTCGAGTCTGAACGTCGGAATTGAGAAGCTATATCAGTTATCCTATCGGATGTTCAGAAGTTGGGATGTTCTCAGAAGTCAGAAAGAAGTTTACGACAGCCGACAGCAGTGAAAAAAGTTCTTAGAATATTAATTGCGTTTTTCCGGGGGTTGAACCAGAGAACCTCACCAACCCTCAGACAATACAGGAAGTATTTTACCCCTTCTAATCCGTAGTTTAAACCTTACAAATTCGATGCTGTAGCCTTGAGTAACTTACTTTGTACTTCCCGTACTCGTTTCCTAACAGGGATTTCTTTTGTCGCTGGAACTTCCCCACTAAACGTAAATGGGTTTAATGATCGTGCTAGGTATGACCCCATCTATACATTATATAGGGAAGCACTTTAACATAAAAACCTTTCTTTTCAGTTTTTTGTTCTTCTGTTGTCAGTTTTTGCACCGTTTTTAAAGTCGTTATTGACGCATTGGACTCTACACAGCTAATAAGTTAATTAAGAAATTCTTTCCGTGCTGGCAATTACACTGATCCACATGTAACTACACCCTTATTAGAAGCGAGTTGATCTCTAACGCTCATTGCCCTTGTTAAGGATTAGCTTATAATTTATGATAATGGCAGTTGACAAAACAAACATCTAGGTACATTGTTTATCAATAACAATTAGACTTTGCTGCAATTAGAGCAATCTTGATTGGCGCTGAAAGGGTATAAAGTAATGGCTCTTGCGTCTAAGTAAGAACGTGTTTGAATTATTAATTTATGAAGTGAACTGTAACATTGCACAAAATTGACATTTTAATACTGCCGCGTGTTCGCTCACTAGGACCCACATCCAAGCTTGGCTGTTTGCGTCATTCAAATTTTAAGTAGTGCGTTCACAAAAAAATCAAGTCACCTCACAAACTCGGATCGAAAAATCTCCGACAGATATGAAAAAACTAGGCCACATTCAGGCGTAAGTGTTGATGTTTTATGGGAAAAAAATCATACACTTTATTTAATCTTTGAAACCTACCACAAATTAAAATTGGCATTTGAACCGCATTCACTTGTCTGAGTCAAATTTATTAGGTCGTTAACAGAATATTGTGATTTCCATAATTTGTTCGAGAAAGGCTTCTCTTTTCTTCTTTCAGTTTTGCAATAGACACTCGGTCAATTTAAATAATCTAGACATCTACATATATATTGCGAAATTGTATGCTTTATAGAGCAGCAATCACGAGGCAATGACCGACATCGTAGATAATTTTGAAAAATCGTTGACAGCAAGTCTTCCGGCGTTATATGGTCAGATAATGACGGAACGAGAAGGAAGTGGGAGTTTCTTTTATATAGTGGAAACCTGTCATATTTGTATACACATTTAATTGGTCTCCTGACTGTTCTATAATATTATGCCAACAAAATACTTAAAGATACCTACTTTGATCTGATAAAAGTGAAGTTGAAAATGAATTTTTGTTCATGTGGCTTCGATTAATCCAAGGGCCTACAAGTATGCAATTTACTGCAGAATTCAATATTTAGTGCATAGTTTAGGAATGCAATTGCAGAGGAATAAACGTTGCTATTCGAAAAGATTCTGCACTTGGTAAGAGTTGTAACAACATATGCACCGCATTTTATACTGCAGGCTGGTGTGACTTTTTTTTGTTTTTTAAACAATAAAATTATAAATAAATGTATCACATAAAATTATGAATCAAAAATCCAGCTCTGTCTACTACATGTTTGGTAAAAAAAAGTTAGTAAAAGGAACTTTCTATAAGACATAAAGTACATATTTTAGCTGGAGCTTATAAAATTATAAATTTAAAAGAAATCACGAATATCGATTTTTTTTCTCTCTAAATTTAATACATTTAAAATGTACATATATTTTTTAATAGGTACCGAATCTTAAAACGCCTTAAACTTTTAAACTTTTATTCACATCGAACTCCTCAGATGATTTTGTGGACCCTTTTGAGGGCTAGAACTACACAAACTAAATTTAGATTGTAATGAGAAATCTGAACAATCGAACAAATTACACCGGACAACAAATTTGTGTCTTCAATTAAAAAATATGAAGAATTATAAATTTCGTCGAAGAGTAGTTCATTAAATTTAGTTTTTAATTTAAAAATAAAATATTATCGAATGCTTTAAAAATGATTTATTGTCTTTTGATCCTGAAATCACCTCAATATTTTAGGAAAATTCAGATCTTTCGCTAGATTCCGTGTGCTGAGCCATTTTCGATTACATGCGTGTTTCAAAATAAAATCCTCTCAAGGAAACTTTCAAAATTTCTAACTGTAAATAAATAGAAATGGCAGCGTGCTAATCACAAACAAATTTCACAAGGGACACTTTTGGAAATGTAAAAAATCGGCGAGATATTTTAAATAAATGGAAAAGTCTGGCCTCACTTAACGACTACAGCTTTGATATATCAAACGTCAAAAAGTGTCAGCACTGATACCAATGTAGACCAAGGCTATGGGCACATTCAAGAATCTAGTTATCTTAAGTCGAATAGATTGGTCTGGATAAGATGTAACCTGAACGCAAAAACTAGATTGATCGGGAACGTCACTTTTTTTTTACGTCAGCCACATACCCGAACTGTCAACTAAGTACTCAGTTACGTATTTCTTGACTAGATTCGTCGGTTACCCCTCTAAAAACGTCAACTGAAACAGCTACTCATATGACCGAGCCATGAGCCAATAAATACATCTAGTCAGACAGCTGTCAGAATTACTAAATTAGATTCTTGAACGAACGTCCCCTATGTGTGCATTCAGTTTCAATCTTTTTGACAGGTCAAAGAGAAGCTTTCTGTTATCGTTTAAAGTGGGTTTAAATTAACTGTATTACTGGTAATTGTTTTGTTCATTGCTGGTTTGACAGAACCTGAAGGTGTTTTGTCAAATTCCGCTTTATATAGAAATGTAATTTTTAAAATTCCGCCATTCGCAAGACTTTATACGTAACCAAGTATTTTGGTAGTGGCCGTCTGAACTCAAAAATGGTTGTGGTCCAAGTCGATGAATTCATTTATTGGAAACCCGACAATTCGTAACGATTCGCATAGGTACTGTTTTTTCTTTCATACACTTATCGCGGGAATATTGACCCAATTTGGAATGGTTGCAGGAAGATGCTTAGTTGAGCACTTCAACGGTTTTGACCTGTAGTTCTCTATAAATGTGTACCCATAAGAAGCGAGGCTTAAAGTGTGATGTCCATTGCAGCTCTCATATATCATATCTCGAGAAATAATTTGGTTAAGTAGCTGGGAACATCTCCCATTATTGTACCTATATAACAGACATAAGTTAAGTATGCAATTTCTAGCTGACTAGAAAGCCTCTGAAATAATTTATCTCAGACAATCAAATCATGTTGCTTCATCACATATATGCTACACTACAAACGTTGGTAAAACTAATATACAAAGGCCCGCAGGATGTGGAGGTACCAGGACTACATTTGTGACTACATTTCTATTTAATAGAACATTTTTAAACCAAGTTCTTACCTATTTGCGATCATTTTGTAACTGTCAAAAATATTTCACCTCTTTCTAAATAATCCCGCAAAAACCCTAATTCCAGGTTTTTTTTTCCCACTGCGCCACTTCTCGCGAACGTCTGACAAACATTCGAGAGTATAACTGTCTTGAAATAGCTTCTCAATTAGCCGTTTGGAGTCAGCATAGAATTGTAGATCCCTTCCATTCGTTCCAAAAATTAAAAAAAACTCACACAAAAACGAAGGTTGTGAGAAGCTAGGCCTAGGGTCCCTCTGGACCTTTAGCGCCAACTATTTATTTATTAATTTTTTTCTAAATAAAACACTTGCCCATTTTAAAATGTAAAAAAAAATATATTTTATTTATTTTTCTTAATAATTTTTCTGCGTTTTTTTTTTTTAATTACAACATACATTCATGCGACTGTTACTACTTTTTGATTTTATACTCAAAACAAATATTTATCCATGTACAAAAATTTCATTTGTTTATTAAATACTCTTTAAATACAACCCGCTAACTTAAATAACAATAGACGAAACGAATTAGAGACAAACTAAACCAAAGATTTATTCATAAATATTAAAGAAAATGTTCTCTCCTCACATTTGCTTTGTCATTTTGCCTTTTGTTAAACGTGTTACTTCTTGCTCGAAATAAGTTTCTCCTATATACATTATACAACCACTTAAACTAAATTGTTCGTTACGATTTTGTTTCTTTTTAAATATTTTATTTAACTTAAGAATATTATTTTGTGATTTTCATTTTTCTCTCATTTTCAGGTCAATTGACTTTTTGTCCCACTTGAGATTGAGACAGATTTTTGTGTTTATTGGAAGGAATTGTTTTGTCATTTTCATAAGAATTGGACGGAGTCTTTCATCTGTATACTATTTGCGATGATTGAGATGACAAATTGTTATAAAAAACAAAAAATAAACCTGAAATCGGGTGGCGCTTTTAAGTTCTTTCGTCGGCTATAATCGGACATCGATTGATGAGGATTTGATTTTCCCTTAGGGAAGACCAAAACACATCATAGACTCCAAAAATATTTCCATTTCTTGATTTCTTATTGTCCTTAAAGCTTTTCTCATTTTTTTTTGTTTCAAAAAATAAAATAAAAACAAAACATAAACAAAAAAAAAAAAAAAAACAAAAAAAAATTATAAACAGTTTTCTAAAACGCTTTCCTATTGCTTGTTCTCTTTGGCTTTCTTTTTGGCCAAATCGACTTGCGCTGTTGCTAGGTAATTTGAGCCCTCTAGGTGTAGGGTACTTTGTCGGTTTGAGCCTCGGATAAGGCAGAACACTGCCAGCACCAGGAGTACCACGCCGAGCAGGAAGAAGGCGATCATGAGGACTTGTTTCGCTTTAGGCGGTACATTGGCAGCGAAATTCATTAAGTCTGTAATCTCATCGGGAAGCTCGTCGACACCATCTTCGAACCATAGAATCGGGAATATTATGTCGGGGAAGTTGGCCACTTGCTTGATGTCGACCACTTGACTGACGGCCAAATTGATTTGGATTCTAGCACGAGCTCGCAGTGTGGTGCCAGTGTCCTGAAAGTTGGAAAAAAAAAAATGAATTTTTAATAAATTTCTAAATAAATCCGCTTGCGGTGGAGTGCAAAACTTACTGGTTGAACATCAAGGAAGAATTGATGCTTGTCCTTTTCTGGTGGGGAAATACCTTCGACAGCAGTTCGCAGGTAATCGTCAGCGAGATAGAAATGCGGGAAGCTTAGCATGATTGGTGAATCTAAAAAGGAGAAGAACAATGAAAATGCATTTATCTTTGTTTTTCAAAATATTTCCCGGGCTGTAATTTTAAGGAGCTATGTTCACGGAATTATTCCCCCAAACATTGAGGCGTTTAGTTCAAATTATTTTGAATAACATAGACGAAAATGAGCGCTTAAGTTATTGGGACGACGATCATCTGCATCTGCATTCGCGATAGACAGGGCGCATTAAAAGATCTAGTTATCTTAAGTCAACTATATTCGTTGGCTGCACCTCCATAAACGTTAACTGAAACAGCTGTTCATATGACCGATCTAAGCCAATCAGAACTAATATATAGACAGCTGTCAGACTTACTAAACTAGATACTTGATGCTTGGGACGTTCAAGCTTCAAGCTCTTTCTCTTCTGCGCTTTATCAATGTGCATACTTCAAAACGGCAACTCCAACACCCGATTTACAAAAAAAAAAAGTATCACTCACCATACTGACATAATGACACATTGAACAACCCATTTGGAGCACACGAACCCTCGCCAGCCGGGCAATAGCACATATTTTCTGGATGACTCTCCACATCGGCGAACACAGTCTCGGGTGGACTGAATCGGAATCCCCTAACGCCCGCCTTGGTCTTTACTTCCTTTTGGAACACCAGCGGCAGAAGGCGACACAGATCCTTATCGTAAACGAGCAGCGTACGGTTGTGTGTCAGATGGGGTGGGAAAATCGATCCATCAGTCCCGTTCAGTCTGTTGCAGTCGTCACCAATCCAATGTGGCAGATGCGAGTGTCCATTGTATTTGTCAATGACACCGTATTTTGTGATGTCCTTGACGCCCGAGAAGATCGTAATGCGGTCCTGTACAGTGGTAAACAAAACTGTCAACATACATTTCGTTAAACAAACATCTCGAAGATACTTACAGGTGACGTGCTATTCTTTCCGTACATCAAACCGAACTCTTCGTATGGCAACTTTTGCTCCTTGGGTACAACATCCTTGGCCAGTTTCAGCAGGGGATCCTCATAGCCCCAGAGTAGCTGTCCCACGGATACCTCAACGAATGGTTTGATCTTCAAAATATCCATTATGCTTGCCATGGCCAATCGGAGGAACCTGAATTTCGTATGTAAGTCAGTCTTAGGTACTTTCTTTTTTTTTTGCTGAAAAAATAAACCCACCTTGCAGCATGTTTACTTTGTGAGGTTGCACTCAGCATGGGAATATTCGGCACAATGACAACATCGTCTTCAGATCCCGCAGACAGATCGTCGCGGAAGAAAAACACCTTCTTCATGTTATAGCTGAGGGTTCCGTTGCGATTTTTAATAATGTTCACTTTTTCCCATTTTTGTCTAGAAGTTGAAGTAAAAAAAAAAAAAAACACAATTACTTATGGAAATTGAGACGAGAGGGAAATGTGAGACTGTATTGTTGGAATTTATATCTTGAAGCTCAACCCGTGTATAGGAAGTACTAATTGTTTGGCGCATCGCAAATGGCTGTCGCATTACTTAACAAAAGTAAACATATTGTGAGAGAGTTGTACCTTTTGTGGCGGTGTGACGTGTGAGTGGTTTGTTGAAATAATTTGCATGAAATTGGACATTTTTTTTATAATCTTCGCAGAAACTCATAAGTAGGTGATAATAATGATAAAAATGAACGTCTAGACAGAGTTTTATTCAACGTAGTTCGCTTCTCCCACAGAGTTTTGAAAAAAAAAAAAAAAAAACACCTTTCCTTAAGCACGAGACAGTGGGGACGTTCAAGTATCTAGTTTAGTAAGTCTGACAGCTGTCTGACTAGATGAATCTCGATTTTGATTGTCTGAAATCGGTCATATCAGCTATTTCAGTTGACATTTATGGAGGGGTAGACGACGAATCTAGTCAAGAAATTCGCGACTGAGTATACTAAGTTGACAGTTCGAATATATTGCTGACGTCGAAAAAGTGACGTTCCCGACCAATCTAGTTTTTGCTTTCAGGTTACATCTTACCCAGACCAATCTAGTCTTAGACTTAAGAAAACAAGATTCTTGAATGTGCCCCGTCCAAAGTCTAAACGTCAAACAGATGGAACATAAATAAATAGAGAATACGGGGTAGAATATTCCGAGTTGAGTTCTGTGTCGTTCTTCTCGTGTACGTCACTTTTAGTTGTAGACTAAAGTGAAGAAGTAAATAATTGCCACTTGACGCAAAATAAGAGAGAGGCAGAAAGAGAGAGAAATATGACATTCACATTGATAAGTTTCGTGCAATTTGTTTATATTTCCAACGAAGTTGAATCCATTCAAATGCTTGGTTATACAGGTAATTTTTACAGTAGGAGCTATGTACGAATGACAGAACGGACAATGTCAGATACAAAACCGAATTTCAAATAAATAGATAAATATCTCTCTTACCAAGTTGAGTCTATCTTGATATTCTTAACGTAAACAAAATTGCATCATACTAAATGAATAAATATATTTGGATTGCATGACATTAATCCAGCTTAAGCCAATGAGCGATTAGATTTAAAATTATATATGGTGTGACCACATTAGGATTATTGACCTCCTTTAAGAGTTTGACTGAATTTAGGTGGATTTCTAGTGACAATTTTGTAACACAGGCTTAAGTCTACTTAATCTTGATATGGTTGACCGTTATTAGGAGGAATTTATGTCGTTTTCCATTTTGATTTGCAGATTTCAGATTTTTCGTACCGAATGGAACATAAAACGAGATTTTTCTTTCTTTACATCTGTGGTGGTGCATGTTTAAAAGTCAGCCGTTCTTAAATTGTAATTTGTGTTTATAAAAATCCATTCAATTTATGTTGATATCCACTGCAGCTGTCAAATGTAAATTTTTCTCTATTTTTCACAGACTTGTCGCCTAAAAACTTAATAATAACCTTAAAGTTTGACAAATGACAAATATTTTAGTGTTAGTGTAAGTAGGTGCAAATCTCACTCAGAGATTCGCAAAATTTCTCTGAAAAAAAGAAATTCTCTTGCGGCCAATGGAACATGAAATCTGACAGCCAGCTGATTTCGAGAGAAGAAAAACTGCTCTGAATCTGAAAAAAGTGTTTTTTCTGGATGGATGCATAACTCCACAGACCATTCGAAACCTATGTGTATATAAATCATGTTCCAGATTTTGACAGGGTTTGTGGGACCCTACTACTTTGTGAAGAGCCGTCTAAAAGAGGTAAAGCATGACTTATCGTACCGAGAAGTCACTCATAAAGAGTGTTTCTTTTTTGTCGAAATATGATTGCTCAGCTATAAGCTACGAAGCAAACGTTGAGTGACACAATTTTGCTATTAGATCTGCTTATTTCTTTTTTAAATGTAACTCACAGCTTCGCGAATTCGTCTCCCAAATTTTGCCAAATGACTCGATTTTTAAGTAAAGAACTGTGCAACGCTTAAAATTGTTTGAGATATCGCACTTCAGAAATTAGTTTGGGATAAAATTGCGCGCTAAGCCTTTTCGTTTGAACATTATTCATAAGTTTTGAAAATTTGTCCAGAGAAAACGTTTATTTTATGAACTAAAAGGGGGGTAAACGGAGACTATTGGCGCAAGGTACAGATCTCTTAGCACTGCTTTGATGTATGGTGGCTTGTAAGCAACGTGTCTCGTTTCGACGCGTATATTCCCACAAGTCAAACACGCTGCTTTCACCGGAAAGAGTCTTATAGACTCAAATACTCTGTTCTACATCGGTTGTTTATCAGAGTAGAGTACCCTTTCAGGTATACATAAACGTGGCATTACTGGATTTTTGAAATACCTATTGTACTTACGTCTGCTCTAGAGCAAGCCCTTATTTCCTAAAAAAAAACCATTGTATCAAGTGCACTGCTTGAAGGCTACCTCGATTGAAAAGGAATTACTTTCGATGGTAAGTCGTCTCGGAGATTCGATTTTCTCCAAATTTAGAATCAGTTTCCAACAGGGTCTGTGACGAATTTTATACCTATATGAAGTTGTCTTTTCACGAATGGCTCTGGAACTATTCAGGATATACGAACTGCTCTAAAACTGCTACTGAGATAAAAAGCCAAGCTTCTACCTAATAGTACGACAATTTATGAGCTATTTATGAATTTTTTTACAAAGCGGCCAGATTGCTGTTCGTTTTCGAATTTTTGATTACCGTGCCCTTTTTCGATCATTGACTCTTGAATTATGTTTGTGCAGGCTGAACTGGATGCTGCTGTCAAACTTGCAACCTCCAGCACTGAGTGGGTAGTCTATCGTTGATGATGAACTAAAAATAATCTAAAAATGTACATGAGTTGAACCTTGACTTCACAACAACCATACATGGATTTCATATCAACAATAATTGTATCACCCTGTCACCGTCTAAGAGACGTAGAAAAAGGTTTATCAGGCCCTGTCCCTTGCCATTCCCATCCGTCGATGAGGTAACAACTGCAAACTTGTAAAATAGGTACCCCTTCACAAATGATTCAACAAATCTTCCGCTGGCGATGCGTCAACTCCAAATAATTCAAAGCGAATAAAAAACGAAAAAGTCCTATTGCATTCACAATTTGTGCCTCAATCAACACCTTGACCTTGTCGCCGTTGGTTGCCAATCGGTCAGAGTTAAGATTCCACTTCACACCAACACAGCCAATTTATTGATGCACACAAAGTACTGCGGCTATACAACCATGCAACCAGTTTCAGCCCCAATCGATTATTTCCCAACATAATTGGTCGCAACTTTTATTGCAACAAAACCGAAACCGAGTGCCATTGCATAAATACATCTTCTGGTAGTACAATAAATAAATGATAAACAAACAAGCGGCGCGTACCGACACGCTTTAACCTCAGCGTGTCTAGCTCGTCTTTTGGGGCCGCGTGATCACGATTTCTTTTCCAAACACCGCACCACCTCCGATGGGATGTTTAACACCTACACACGGACGGACATTCGTTCGGACATCGTGCTCATTTGGCATGCATTAGCGTGGCCACCTGTTTGCAACGACACACTCAATTGGACATTCAAATTTTCTGATTAACTAAAAACCTATAACGAAGAGGTTTTTGTCTTTGCACTGGGGAAAAGCGCTGCACGAAATTAATTTAACGCTCCCCTGATGGTGTGCTCTCTCAGAAAAAGTTAATGAAAACAACTGATCCAGATCAACGAGCTTACGAGAGACGTTGCCTACAAAATATATTTTTGCATCGATACGAAAAAAGTACTCGTATATAAATCTTGTGCGGTTTAATTTTTTAGTGTTTTTGTTGCATAAGTTTTGATCCCTCGTGGTAGAGGAAAGAGGAGGCCTCTAACCAGCTCACTACTGCTTATGAGTAATGGTGGTCATTTAACACAGATTCGAATCTAGATCCAGATAGAGCACGCAACTTTCTTACTGACAGTGCGGTCTATGCACATCAGATGGCTGTATGTTTGTGTGTCTGGTTTGTTGTAAATCGCGTGAAAATAACTCACAGACGACAAAAGCATTGCGCTAAATACTTGAGCATAGGCCGAGATAAACTTGTTTCGTACTGAGTCATGTTGATGTAATGATTGACTTTCTCTTAGTGCAGTTGTAGTAAATCGGCAAAGCTTGGAATATGCATATACATGTACTCGTAAGTGTATCTGCACACGAATGTACTCGCAAGTGAGTGCAAAGAGGAAGTAAGACAATAGCTTGATTTACTTTTCTTTTGGTAGCAAGGTGTCTACAGAAATGCTTGCTGGCCATACGGGAGCGTTTGTGACATGAGAGCCAAATAAAGATCATTGGATTACAGGAAAGAGTTCAGCTGTAGGTATGTAGTAGATGGAAAGGCTATTTGCAAGTTTATTTTACGATGGAGTTGTTAGATAGAAATGTAATTGGCTAATTCGTCGCAAAAGTGTATGAGACGTTTGCTTGTTACCGCGACGTTCGTCTCATTGGGGTAACCACTTACTTAAAGGCGGAATTTTTAAATCGTTTTTGGTGAGTTTGAAAGTTACCAAGGGTTACAAAAAGTGATAATTTTTGTTTGTTTTAGGCCCGTTTGCTCATACTACTCATAGCGATTAAAGTTACACTTAAAATCTTATGCGACAGTTAATGACATAGAAAAAGTAGCCCATAAGGCCTTAAATAAATAAATAAATAGTTGGCGCAATATATCCGTAGGGAGCCTAAGCCAAGCTTCTCACAACCATTCGTGTTGTGTGAGTTTATTTTTGGAACGAATGGAAGGGATCTATAATTTTACGCCGATTGCAAACGGCTTATTGAGAAGGTTTCAAGACAGTTATACTCTCTGACGTTTGTCAGACGTTCGCGAGAGGTAGCGCAGTGAAAAAAAACACCCAAGTTGGAATTTGGGTTTTTGCGGAATTCGAACCTGGGACCTCTCGCTTAGTAGTCCAACACACTAACCATTAAGTCAGTGCATCAACGTACTATACTTTTTAGGTCCACGGGTGGGCCGAGTACCCGTGGATCTAAAAGGAAAATTGCAAATTGGTGTCTTTATTATAATTTCTCCTTATTCTGAAGTATGTCAGGACTCACGTCAAATTAACCATGCCCTTGTGATGTAAGTACTGATCTTATAAATTGAAATATCGGTAATGATCCCTACATTTAGACAGTTTTTTTAGATGGTTAATCATGATTGATGATTGTTGGCAGCACTTATCCAGCAGTAATCGATTTGACAGCAAACAGCTGATTTGTAATTAATTTGGGTTTACAATTAACATTTAATAGGCGTACGATTTACGATCAATACTGATTTAAAAATAGTCAAAAATGAAGAATAACATAAATAGAATGTATTTTTGTTTAAGTTTTGTTTTGTAATTGGCACCACTTTTTACACCGACAGTGAATTTGACAGCTGATAGCCGATTTATTCTCACTTTTGTTTACCTTTTTTTTTGCGTCCATCAACTCCACCTATATTCTTAGTTCTATAAACATCAATAGTGAGGGCAATAAGGAATCGAATATTTTTGAATCAAAAGACGTCTCGATGTTACTATAGAAGCAAGGGCCCAATCAATAACTTGACGAAGGATTTTAATAAGCTCAATCATGTGGTTGATTTCAACCTAACAAAATTAAATTTAAAATAAATCTTAAAGGAAATGCAACGTTTTTTAAAATAACTAACTTTTTTTTTTAAATATCAATAATTGATTAACTGTGACTTAAATGTTTAGTAAATAAATAAAATAAAAAAAAACTACGTTTAGGATTTCACAATGAGGATGAAGTTACTGTACACAACTTCAATTGCTCAAAAAGTAGTCGAAAACTTTACTTCCAGATTATGTTGCCTATATGCTCCAAATTACACTTAAATAGTAGGTAAATGGAGCCTAAATTTACAGTCTTTTTAGTTGATCGTGTTTGATTAACAAAATACCTTACTCTGTATATTCTTGCGTGGTGATAATGAGCCTACGTACCCAATAAACGTTTTTAGTTTTGACTATAGCTTTATTTCCTGTACAAATTTTACATTTTTGAGCTTATCCGTAAATTTAAAGTCAAGACTAAAATTTGTTATTATGGTACCGCGCAAAATATCAGTCGACTGGAATTCATCGAAATATTGTATATAGGTATCGCTTTTAAGATAAATGGACATTAGCCACTTTCGGTATAATAAAAACTTAAAAAAAAAACCGTTCACAATATGAGGTACCGTAAACCATATTCGTTCGCACCTCCCCACATGTTGTAAACAAAGAAATGCATCCATCAACACTCTGCTACTCATTGCGGCTGTACAAAATGCTTCCATTGTGTTACGTGTTAAGTCATATAAAAAATGCTACTTGTCAATCAAATCACCACAATGTAGAACTTTCACTAACAATGCGTGGCCATGTTTCTGAATATCGAACGAAGAGCACTTTCGTTTTACTCACCTCATACGTGTGTGACAATCGCTATATCTAGCTCACATAGGTGCTAATTGAATTATACTCCAATAACTTGTGTCAAATGCTTGTCAGAACTTGCATATTCGACTTGTACCATCACATAGGCTCAGTTGTCAGTTTCTTACTCAACTGAGATGAGTTTCTCCAAGCGAAGCGTTGAATTGCCTACAAGGAAAGCCTCGCATAGGATGAAATCAACAGGTAATGGCTGTAATTATTTCCAATTAGCTAGGTGGCGTTGAAATAAATCAGGTATCTTTAAGTTTATTGAATAGAAATGTGTCTGTTTTTTTATTTTTTGTATTGGCTTGAAAAATTAATTTGTAGCTCAGAATACTTCATGAACTTAGGTTGCATATACCTTTTATACCGTATACACCTTCTGACAAAGGTTGTTTGGTAATGACACAATTAATAAAATAGCTGTAACCTATTGCGCCTTTTATCCGATTGTGGTTATTTTTATTTTATTATTTCAGTATATAACGTTTTATTACAAAGTGCGCAGCATTGGAAAAATGGTGTTTACCTTTCCGCTACTAGCCTTTGTTGGTGAAAAGGTCGAGGCGATCGGTTGAAAAAGCAGTATATGTTTTTTCTAGAGAGTGATGATGATATTTAAGCGATCTATTCTTTTGTAATGCATTTTTTTTTCTTTTCATTAGTCACTGTTTTAAAAGAATGTTAATCTTTTAATCGATCTTATAAATAAAGAGGTGGTTCTTGTTGGTCACAAAATGCTCAACATATAGAGAACATTTCTGCTGATTGTTTTTTAAAATAATTAATGGCTGCTGTTCTAAAACGTTTTCTAAAATAAACTAAAATATAATTTACTTTCACATTTAATTTTATTAATAACCTCCAAGCTTCGGGGTTTTCGTGGCATATTGCCAAATTACGAAACCACCATTTATCTGAAATCTGAGAATTCAATGGAATGACCATTTATGGTGGCAATTATTCCAAATAAGTTTTCGAAAAATCAAAAAGTAAAGCAAGTCACTTGCTACTTATAATAAGTTTCAATGACAGATGTACATTTTTAAACTTCTATTGGCAAAATTTGTTAAAAAAAATTCGCCAATAAATTTTACCTTGGGATTAAGAATGATTTTTAGTAAGAGTGTTATATTAAGTACTTTCTTATTATTGAATGGAAAACACTTCAATAGGCTCCCTTTAACGCTAATCTTGTGCCCTGTTATTAGGCTATTAAGCTTCTTTAAAAAGTGCCATTGTTTTTGTATGTTGAAAATCTTGGCTTTAAGAGAATGAAAATTATGCAATCATTGCAATGAAAACCCTATATGGACCTGGACCCATTGACCCATCTAGCATTTATTTAATCTAGCCACCATTCAAATTTATCTGCACAGATCTGCGAGAAAAGTTTTTTATATATAATTCAATCTTTTTAAAATTATCTCCATTCATTTAAAAAAAATATAATGTACTCCTGACGAAGTAGTCATTTTTCCGAACAATGCCTTTTAACACGCCCACTTTTTGGGGGCGTTTTATACCCAAATATATAAAATTTAAGGCAACTTTTTCAGAAAATGAAAACTGCATATAACAAAAAGAAAAAGAAAAAAAAAAAGAAAAGGCATTTTGCTAGTTCCATCCCCCTTTGAGGGATAAGAATATAGATAGGGTTTTAAAAAGGGCCCTTCAAGTAGATTGTAGTCTTTCGAAACACAACAAAGGCAGCTGTTTAAGCACCAAAAGTCGTTCTGAGCTTGGATTACTTGCTGTTGCGAATTTAAAATAAGAATCTATAATTTTATTTGTTCTAAACAATTAATTAAATAATTATGTAACTACATAAACACTAAAATGTCATATTTAAATATAAAGATTAAAGTTACGAAAACAAGATTTGACAGATTTGTCATAATTGTCAGTTTGACAACTTAAAATATGTGAATAATATAATTTTCGTTCTATATAAGAAATATTATGAATAAAATCGCCATAACTACGATTAAAATTGGAAACTTTACGTTTCATTTTTACCCGTTTTTAAGTAGATTTCACTGACCAACTGGAGATATTTTTTTGAGAGTGTTTCTCCTTGTTCACCACTTTTCCATACCTACTGTGTTTAGATAAAACACTTGCAGTGATAATTTTTTAGTGCGTATATAGGTTGGTAGGTAGAGCATGTAAGGATCAAAAACAAAAACTCCACTTTATACTAAACATTAATTTATAAGGCGATAGTAATGTAAGCTGTCACTTCAGATGAACGTAATGAACGAGAATTGCGATTCAGTTGTCCACTTTATTTGTATTAAAAATAAATTAAAAAAAATATTATTCCATTCCCAACACAAAATTTCACACACAAAATGTCAGATCTCGTTTTTAAGTCGACCTTGCTCAATTGGCATTCATGTAAATAAAGAGGTGTGTCTTTGAAGTTTGAAGTACCAAGCAGGTAATCTTGTCATATCTCATTTTCGCTTTCAACCCAAATAGTTGGCTCCCACACCCCAGTAATCTTTCCAAATTAGGTGTCAAAAGACAAAAACCTTCCTAAAGAAGTAAAGATTTCATGTTTTCTCTAGGAGGCATCACTGAGTTCACATGCCATGCGCAGGCGCACGTGTTCGCTGGGTAATCACCAACAAAATTAGTCCCAAACCATGCTGCAGCTACAAGCCCACTTCCGGTTACACTCAAAATACCTGCCACAACAAGCATGCAACTGTCTTATTACAAATCAAATTACGACTAATGAAGTGTCTTCCCCAAACCCCAACTGACAACTTGATGAGTTTAATTGATCAATTGCTTGCAGCTTGATAGGCACATGCCACATTTTTTGTAATGCATCAAAAATAACGGAAACCTCCATCAAAGCCTCTAATTTGCTAATAAACAATTTTGCTCCTAAAAAAACAAAACAAATTAAAATCCAATTTATACTTACACATATACGTATGGTCCCAACTCGTCTAGGACCGGTTTTGAGCCATTATTCAGAAATTCATCGGCATTTGTGACGTTGTAAACATAGAGTGACATTTTCGGTTCAACTGGTGGTTTCGACCACCACCCATACGTCTGGCCACCTGGCCTCAATGCCACCTGATGGTCAAGAATGTGACTGATTAGCGCAGAAAATCCGCAAGCGACTAGAATACCAAGAATGAGTAGGCATACTGCAAATGCTATTGTGATCCCTGGAAATAAAAAAAGAGAAATTGTTAAAAAAAAACATACATTTCCAGCAATGAACTTGATTTTTGGACGGGGTAAAGATTTCACCCCAAAATAAACAACTGTGCATTTAACATTCCGACAGTGTAAGCTTGTTTTGGGCTGGCACTTATGTTGCCAATAAAAATTCGCAATTTCAACCATTTTTGTTTTAGTTTTGGGTGGTGACGTTTTCGCCATTAATTTTGAATGGAGCTTCATTTGGGTATTCTGTGCACGTTGGGCCAGCCAAATATGTGCGTCAGCAATGAGCAAAATTAACACATTACAAATAGTTAGAAGTACGAATGTTAAACAAAATAAATACTGTGCACAATTTGACTTTAAGCTGGCCTTGGTGCCGCAGATTTTGGCAAATGTCATTCGGGTGATATGACTGTGCTGTTGTACAGAAATGCGAGGATATTAAAAAAGATTTATTTGTTTATGCAAATCTGGAGAATTCCTCAAGCAACACATGCTATCACCTGTCATATGAGCGTGATATTGTGTGAAACGAGTTTTCATTAGATTTTCACTGCTGAAATTTAGCGCTTGTAGTTTTTTCTGCGTTATGACGAGTCATACGATGTCAGGTTGTGTATATCTATTGTATAGGTTCGTGAAACTAGTGACTAGTGTAAACAATCTTTAGAATCAACACCTCAGTTACTATACTTGCCTGCTACTTGCATGCGATCACCTGCTGGGCAAATATTTAATATTGACACGTTATGCAAATATCTGTTGTGCTTACCTTCTTGCTCATCTTTTCGAATTGATTATGACTACTGTTGCCATTTGAGCTCACGAGTACGAGTAGGCAATTGGGTTGTTTTTCATACAAAATACAAGCAGCGGTAATTTGATTATAAAATAAACATGAATTCCGCATCAGAATAACACATTAATTCTGAATTGAAAAGCTTGATCGTATCGTCGTAGAAACCTGATGCCATAAACGCGGTTTGTATCAAAATTCGTACACGTTTATATGACTGAAGGTTATATTAGATTTGTTCATATTTTTTTCATATAAATTATATGAATTTATTATAATTTAATAGCGTTTGCTGCTTCATTTCGGAGCGGAAAAGAATTTTTTTTTAGCAATTATCGTTAATTAAACTTTTTATAGTTAAGTTCTTATTTACTATTATGTGAAAGGGGTTGTTGTACTGCGGCCTTTTAGTCTAATGCACCCCCTGCTTACGCCTTAGAGAGTTATTTTCCCTCATAAGAGTTCGCCTCACAGTATAACTCCTTTCGGAATCATTTTAGAGATTCTTGTACTCTTCTTTCTCCTTGAAGGAAGAAATACATAGGCCTTTGAGTTTTATTTTAAAAATTTAATTTAATAAGTGGATTTTTAACATTAAAACTCGCACATAATAAACAACTTTTAAAAAATGTCATATTTCTTTTTAATGAAAGAAAACGTCAGAAAAAAATTGCTATAATGTATTAAATTTTAAGCGGCTCAGTTGGCCTGAGCATCTTTCACAGATCAAGTCAAGTAAGATCTTGAGACGTCACCTTTGTTAAAACTTTTAAAATAAGTATGGACTGCTTAACGAAAATATGTAACTATTTTTATTTATAAATAAATTACACCTAACGTCTTGTAACTATTCATAGCAATTTTTGAACATTTTTAAAAAGTGTAAATTTATTCTTAAAAAAAGAGAGAATCAATTAAAGTGTCCAAAGGTAACCAAGTTTTACATTGGGAAGGATTCAAATATTACTCAGCTAACTCATAAATTTTTCATGAGCTGATCTCCGTATTTTCATGTATTTTAGATGAAAAAATTAAAAATATAATTATTTTGTTTCTGATTTCCGCCAGTCATGTGACACATGCTATATAGGGAAACCGCACAGACACAGAAAGTTGGGGGCAAATCGGCTGAAAAGCCGACGGTAAGAAAATAAGAAAAACGTCAAAATGGGTTTTTAAGAACTCACTCGTCACTCAGCGTATTCAGCTTGCACAGATACAGAGCATAAACGTGTGGCTTATTATTATTATTCAATGAAATCAAATTCATAGAACATCTTACACAAACTATTGGATAGACCAATCAATTTTAATCGTAGAATCTTCTGCCGAAGAACTTGTGCCTTTCAATCACCCGACAACAACATTTCTTAAATATTTGCAAATATTTAAACATTTTCTAATTTAATCATAACTACTTTCTCTATCTAAGTTGTTCAGCCTGTTAACGATTTATTAAAAAAGAGTAGGTAATACAATAATAGATTAACATTTCTCTACGGGTATAACTGATCTTATTCATGCGTAAAAAGGCAACTTCAACTCGTATTGTAATTAATGCTGTAATTATTGTAAAACTCGTATAGAAATGAACTCAACTATTAACTGGATATGGCACATGACGTTGTTTGTGTGTGTTTACGTAATTCATAACCATTACACGCGTTGAATCTTTATAACTATGTAAATGTATAAGCCAATTAAAGATTATAAATCAGAAAATAAGAAGGTACTTAACTTTATAAGATGATATTAGAAAACACTTAAGTGTATGCGAGTGGATGTGGAAGGGTGTAAAGGTTGTAAATTAAGCTGGGGAACTAAAAGAAATATTTATATTGGTTTTAAATATATTCAACGATTCAACATGTGTGCATAGCTTGTCAAATTTTGGGATTTGTTTTAAGTGATGAATACTGATTTGAGTTTGACACCTTTAAATGATATTCATGGTAGAATTGCTCACACGCGTGGAGTTTTAATATAGGTTAAGAACTTAAAATTGCGAAATTTGTATGGAAACCCTCGAGATTAAGTCAAAACTAAAAATGGTTATGTGTGTGTGTTGTGTCTACGAGTTTTGTTAAGAGTTATTCTCTCAAAACAATAATTCACAAACTGAAATTCGACAAAAATTGCCGAACAGAAATTGTCAGGGCAAACCCCCAAGAACTAGCGAGAATCGTTGTTACTCCTCGCTTCCCCACTGAGTTGTTTTCAGCTCCAGATTGAGTTCATTTTTCAAGGATCTTATTAAGGTCATTTGGTCTTTAACTAATGCTATGATAAAACTTCGCGACAATTCTGGGGAACCTGGACATCACCCAACAGAGTACATTTTAAAATCGCAAGTACTATCACTTAAATTGGAGGAATATTTTTTTCTTTTTATTTAGTTTAACAATTGGGAACCTCTACCTATAAAACTGTTAATTTTTTTTCTTGTAAAATTCATCTTCTATCTTCTTCGATCTCTGGAAAGTTGGCATAGTCTCGCTCTAGGATTTTTTTTTAATCGCATTTCATTCGTCGATCTTCTATAGACACTCGTCACGACCGCAACTATTTCACACGGAAAATATATCGCCTCAGATTCGCCGAAGAACCTGCCGGTGAACGGAATCTTCTTCGGGGAATTCATAGCGAACTTAATGCGAATGTTCATTGTGCCATCAAAGACACAATGGAAACTCAAAAATTAACAAAATATTCAGAGAAAATTTCACAAAATTTAATGGATTTTTTATATGGCAACGTTTGTATATACAAAAATATGTATCGACCTTCAGTCATTTTATGGCAAAGGTTATAAGGTAAGACCCAAAAATATGACTCATTCATTTCTATGTCAAATTATTAAAAGTAAGACACAAAATTATTACTAAGTTAAAAAAAACCCATTACATCATACAAAATCACATTTTTCTTCCTCATGAAAATAGTTAAAGGCGGAACTAGCTCACAGTGTTTCTATCCCGACCTAATAAAAAAAACTTGTTAAGAGTTGTTCAAATGTTCATTCTTAAAACAATACAACTTCTGGCCAGGTTTATTATTTCTAATATCGAAACAATGAACTAAACTATGATTTTTATTGAATAATTATCTTCCACAAGGCTGAATTTTTAATGCTTGGATAATAAGTTGATCTAAGTTGTACTAAAATTCTTAATAACAAATACCACCTTTCAGTCTATTTTATCTGACCTTATGTTTAGGATCTAACAGCTTCCTTATTTCGGGCTTGAAAACCCGATCTTGTGTAAATGAATTATGCGGACTTAAAATTTTAGTTGCTGACACAGTCACACCAGTGAAACGACGTTTTGCGACTCGTGTCGCTAAAAAATCCCAAGTCACCTCAAATGTATTAAGTAATTTTCTGCGGAAAAAGGCATAGCTTGCGTTTAACCAACCTCTATTGTCTTGCACACGAGTGGCGTTATGTCACCCCCATGTGGGAAAATAAAAACCCACATGCCCATACATAAATATACCGCGAACGCATAAATACGCATGATACGGTTACCGGCTATTATGCAGATGAGGCTATAAAATAACTCTACATTAGTAGAGGCACACCGAGACTTGTGTAACGCGAAACTATGAATCCGAGTTAGTTTTCTTTTTTGTTTTGAATGGGGACACACAAAAAAAAAAAAAAACCCTCAACCTCTCTCCGAAATTGAAATTCGAATTTCATTCACCTCGCTAAATCGACTCCCAATTCAAGTTTATTTTATTTTGTAATTCAAGATCGATCTTGAGAAAGGTTTTTGACTTCGAACTGATCAAACGGGTATTGAGAACTAAGAAATGTTATTCCCTTTTTTAATTAAGTAATAATGTATATTCGCATTTCATCTAAAAGACGGACCTAGCTTCTTGATTTCTAAGAAATCCTAGGTTTCATCTCATGCGACCTCAATTCGGGTTTATCTATTTTTTTTTCTTTGCAAGAAAAAGCTTTATAACCGCTTTGCGAATTCTGCTTATTTAACGCCATGAGGTGTTGCCTTTTACTCTTGTTTGCTTCATTGAATTTCTTTGAGAAATTTGCCAGCCATAAAAAAAAACTGATGATGGTGGCAGCCTCCAGCGACAAATGAAAGCTTGTGAAGATTTTTTTTTTTTTTTGACAACACTGCGAGGTTGCTTACATGTATACTTTTTGACAGCTTGCAGGTTTTTTATTTTTGTATTGGTTGTCCCCCGTTTTACGCTTCATTGCTGCTTATTGTTATTTGTCGGTCTTGTGCTTCATTCAAGGTCGTTACATAATTACGATGATGATTTGAGGAAGCCACCTTCTGATGATTGTTGTTTTTTTGTTTGTTCTCCAACTCATCTTCTATGAGATCAGATCAAGATTCTAAAAAGTAATAGATCGTAACGATGATGATATTGTTTTGTTTATAAAAGAAAACAATTGAAAAACAATCAGTGGGAAGACTACTCAATTGAAATGCTTTTCAATGACCGAATTCACACTGTGGCGAGCAAGATGTACTTGACGATTATTTTTATTCTGTTTCGATTAGACAAGCTAATATTGTCATCTGTTTCAGTCGTCTCATAGTTGTGTTGTTTGCTTCATCAAATTTTGTTCGTTCTTATTTGTTTAAGCTGTCAAAGGTGGTCTACCACAAAGACTTTAGACAAATAAACGACTTGGAGCCATTTTCTTTGTAACTTCTTAGTTTTATTAGTTTTAAAGACCTTAAACCAACATAAATAAAAAGCCCTAAGCACAACCAGCTGTGGGTAATTTTTTACCATTATTTAACATATAAGCATGGTCACATAATTCTAGAATTTCTACCATTGGGCGCACTCTAGTTCGTATAAAAGTCTAAAAGCTTCGGTTAGGTATATTTAATTTAATTTTGAGGTTAAATTGAGGATCAGGAGGTCAGTTTCCTAAATATAAAGATTAAGGTGAATACAACCATTATTTATTTGAAACTTTTCGACCGCACTTTTAATTGCCGCAGTTCAAGTACAATTTCATGTTTTGTGGCTAATTTTGTACAGCTGTTGAGATTCTTAAACTAGCTAATTGTTCTATCAGATATATTAGACTTGTGCACTTGAAAATCGTAGGCAAATCTACCTAAACTTGGTCAGACTTCGGTCCCGTATGGAAAAGGGATCAAAACTTCATAAAGTTGCCTGCGAATTTTTAGCCCAAAAGATTAATTGGTAGCTTGGATATACTGACAGATGGCTATTAAGTCCTAAAAATGTTATTCCGCTGTTTTTCGCTTGCAGTCTCTTCCAGCAAGAATGCTGCGGTTAAATTTTGAATATTGTCAAATTTTGCATTCAAAATATTGAAATTTCTGTTCTACAAAATTGCTTTAGATGTTTGTTACGAACCCGAACAGTATACGATTCTTTTTGCAGTCACACGTTGCACAAATTAAATTTTACATCGAAATATAAATCAAAGTGAATTAAGACAGCTTAAACTCAGCAAAAGAAAAGGTTTTTTTTTTTTATAAATAAAGTGTCGAAGTCTTGGTCGCGAATCACATTTCATATTCAAGTTTAGTTCTTCCATTAAAATATTGATCTCAAAAGAAACAGTAAACGTTTGGAAATAGTTCTTTAAAAGGAATAAAATGCATGAACGAGATCTTTTCTCGCGAATTTCTGACAAACATTCTAAATAGCAGTCTAAAAACAATTGTCCTGATGAGCCAATGAAAGTTTCATGGTTTTTACAGGGGGTCCTATAAGCCGCCTGTTTTGTGATCTACTTTCTTTTATTTGAAAAACACTACATATTTGTAAACAAAAACGGATATAGCTATAGCCCAGTTCATGCATGTAAATATTTTCTCTTTTGGGACCGAAATTAAAACACGTGTCGAATTATTAAAAAAAAATTAAAAATCTAAAAACAGGAAGGAGGTTTATTCGATGACAGTTATCTCGTAAATATTTGTACATGGTATAATTATTGTAATTAGTCTAACATTAGGCTAGGTACACAATGTATAATTTAATAGCACTAGATTTCTATCTTAAACACACAGCATGAAACGAGATCTTCTCTCGCGGATTTCTGACAAAATTTTTAGAGAACAGTCTAGAAACAATTATCCTGATGAGCCTATGAAAGTTTCATGGTTTTTACTGAGAAAAAAAAAAAAAAAAAAAAAAAAAAAAACACAAATTAGACCAATACCAGTTCTTGTTTTCACAGCCCAATTTTTGGTAAATGTCTGACAAACATCTAATACTATATTTACTTTGAGAAAGAATATATATCTAGAGGTTAAGCCTGTATTACCTTATAGACCTATTCGGCCCACAATATATATTTTTTTCGACAGTCCCTTTTTTGTGGTGTTAAAATGCATTGACACTTTTTTTAGGGGATTTAAATCAAAACCAAAAATTTATTTGTTTATTTATTTAAGAAGCAAAAACTGACGTTCCAAAAAGTTTGAGGCGTGTGCACTGAATTACGCTCGCATGCATTATCATCAGATCATCTTTTAAATTGAGATATTTTGCAACACAAATGTCTGGTGGTCTGTGCAATCGCCATGCGAACAAAATTCCACAAAAACATCATTGCCCAATGCCAACTTTATCAGATGGTGATGAAATTATCCGTTTAACGTGTAAGCCCTTATTAATAACGAATGTATGTAGGTACATTAACATTTAAATTGATTAATTTGTTTGACAGATAAATAATCAACGATGTAAACATAAAATACATATTTATATACCTAAAGGAGGTTTTGCACTAATGAAGACGGTGGCAGCGTTGCCATTTGGCCCCTGGCCCAGTTTTGAGAATTAGGACCCCACTTTTTGAAAAATGATCAAAATTTACCCTTTTTCAGTTTAAGTAAGATTTAATTTTTTATTGAACGAAAAAGACTGCAAACGAAAAGAAGTGCTTCGTAATGAAAAACACTTTTTTTTGTTACAAACTAAAATGTATTTGTTGTTCTATTTTTTTTTTTTTTATAGTAGTATTTTATGTAGAGGCCCCTTTTTTTCGGCTAGCGCCCCTAGCTAGCCCCTTTTTAGTCACCTCTTTGAAATTTTTCAGAGGTAACGCTGGAGGGTGGTGCATTAGTCGAATCAAATTTTGACAGTCAATTTTATCTATTTTTTAAATCAAGCTAAATCAGAAACGTGCTTCGTTGAGTTATTTCCAATGAGAACTTAATTTACTTTTAGTGTTTAGTAGAAAATATAAATATTTGCAGACTGTTTTCACTCATCTCACGACGGAATTATTTTCTTATACATTTCGAAGGATTTATGTCGCGAAAGTCCCGCCAAATCAACTGAACCAATTTTGTTAAATAATTCCCTGGCAGTACCTGGGTTACACCATAGCACCATGGGTCTTCCTACATACACTTATGCACAGGCAATCTTATATATATATAAAAAAGAAGTATACTTACACCACTTCCTGAGAAACGTGCTGGACAGCTTTGTGCAAAGTTTATTCCTTTGGCCATGCATTTTGTGTGTGTGAAGTTGTGATTTTTGTTTTTCCCCTAACTAAGTCTAATAACCAACTTAATGGTTGATTTTGTTTTGTGTCCCAAAACACTAAAAATACCCTATGCAAAAAAAAAAGCACAATAATTCACATTACAATAAAACTCAGGGGCAATTATTGCAAATTATGTTTAAACTGCCACTGTTGCGTTGCGCTACAGTCACTTCACTTTCACTTTCGCTTTTTTGTTTGTGGGCTTCTACTTTTTAAGATTCATAAAAAAAAAAAAAATTAAATAAAATATGCTGCATGCGGCGTTATGATTAACAAATTAACTTTCAACCGTATTCAAGCCGTGTGTATATTTTATTTCGGCAAATACAATAAATTAAACGGCACCCGGAACTGCTGATTTAAATTTAAACACTCTACTTAGAATCGATGAAAAAATTGCTTGCTGCGTATCAGTTTTACTTGCTCTAAGGGCATATTGCGATCTACTACAAGTGGTTATTGAGATCAGACCCTGTTGATCGTGGAAGTCTTAAACAAAAATCTTTGCACTGCGGTTTGAGGTGGGAGACGTGACTCGTATGAAGGGGAAACGGAAAAAAAACCTGCTATTGCATTCGACAAAGGTCATTTTTGTTTGTAGTGTATTTAAAAACAATATTTATAATTGCGAATGATTAAGGTAGATTTCACAAGAGCGGAATGTAATTGAGGTGCATTTGCTTAATTAATGGAAGTACGTAACATGTGCAGTGTTAGGTGGTGGGTTGGTGAAGTGCATGGCTAACAGAGTTTTTTTTTTTTTTTTTAATACCTTCGACCTTCAATTTGAAGACATTCGATAAGAAAAAGTTGAAACAGATTCAATATTTTTAATTGATGAATAGGGTTGCCATTTCACGGGGAGTTTAGTCTGTATGATTTTTTAAGGGCTTCTTTTGAACTGCGGAGAGTTTACAAATGAAGTGAATAAGATTGGACTCGTTTGGCAGGTTTATTTGAGGGGGATTTTTTTGAACATTTCGATTGAATGGACTTCAGTGGATTTTGCCCACCTAAGCCACCAACCACCAACCACTTTTCCACAGCACCACTGCCACCCGCAAAGAAATCCGGATTTAAATGTAAGCTGAAGGCACAATTGGCTCCTCTAAGAAGCCGCAGTGCCAGAGCTCATTGAAAGCTCTCCCGCCCTACAATCTAAAATGTAAGCAGTGACTATGGAGGACTGTCCAAATCAGTGTTAGTAAGTTATCAGCCTAATACATATTTTGAATTTTCACGCCGCTTATAAGCGCTGAAATAAGTTTTTGTGGTTCTTTGCTTTAGAAACCATGTATAAGATCTACCCTCATATTTTAACACCGGTGCTTACATGTTACATTTTGCTTTGTCTGATTTATAAATGCATTTTTGTTGCAACCCGATGAAGCTTCAACAGCGACCGCAGATGCTTATTGATATATTTCACGCTAGAAAAAACTATTGAAAGTCAAATATTTTGTTTAACTATAACCCAGAGCAGCGTTTCACGAATGGCCTGAGAGTCAAACGGGTTCCGTAGAAAAATAAATAATCGTGCCGACGCGTCGCACCGAAATTCATCATCAAACCAATTCATATATCCAGTCATCAGTATTTTTTGTTGTACAATAAATGTTTTACAAGACTTAAAATAATTATTTTTATATCATTTATTCTTATTTTCTTGTCAAACATAAAAATATCCCAACCGCTCTTCAAGGAACGATTCTGTTAATATCAATGTGGGGCAGGGGGGTCCGCCAATAAAAGTTTGATCATATAGGGTTCCGTGGCAAAAAAAAAAAAAAATTGGGAACCTCTGACATAGAGTATAGTGCAACTCCTGCAAAGTGCTTCAAGAAGTTGCAATAAGTTGGCATAATCCAATGAAATCCACTCTCTTATTTGTTTCTCCATTTAAATGCTAAAGACTAACGTTGGGCGCCAATTAAAATGAAATAAAATGTTTGACACAATTGACCAATGAGCCAAATGTTTCTTTAACAACTATATTCTGAAGATGTTCGAAGAGAATAATTGGAATTTTGTTGCTAAATAACGGATGGTACAAAGAAAAAACAACATTTATAGCCAAAAATATTTAAATATTTAAAAAATTGTATATCCTACATTAACTTTTAACTAAGGACTTTCGGGAATGAGTTAAATCGCTTAACATACGGAGTGAAAATTATTTAAAAATGATACAGCAGTATTTAAAGATGCGCGACTAACGCTGTCTGTTCTGTGGCGTTCGACAGAAACTTGTGTCAGAAGTCTTGAGGTAGGAGCCTATCTCATGGGGAAACTCTGCAAATTTGTGAAAGCACAGCTTCTCAAATTGACAGCTTATACTTTACTCAGAAAAATATATATACGGTTTTGCATCAAGAATTTCAAGACTATGACACCTTTTTCAGGTGGACTCATGTGAACATCAGCACTTTTTCTCCATCTCCACTTGACAGTGTGTATACATAAAATTACTGATAGAACTTTCTTGCCTTTCTCTCGTAGAAATCTACCATAAAATCCCATATTCCATATTAAACCCTACAAAAATTGCCTCCTCACACTTTATGGTCAATTTGAATAAGACTTTTAACAACTTCTATATACCCCCCCGCAATTCTAATTTGGCGAGTTCAAAACCCAGTTGATCTTTCTCCGTGCATGCCTTAAAACGTCGTCAACATTCTTAAGTACAGAAATTAATTGTCGTGCTCAAAATTTCATAGGCAACTTGCATCCATTAGCCTTTAACCCTGCGCCATCGAATAAATCTCACTTTTTATTTGTGGCGTGAAAAAACTCACTCACTTCGTCGAATAACTTGGAAAACCAACTGAATGAGAGATAATTCGATAAGTTTACATTCTAAAACGCCAACCAAGCTTGACAAACGAACAGCACACAAAATAAACAATCTGTGAGCATCCAAAGGTAATAATTGCTTCGTTGGCGCGTTGAATTTTCTCCGTAAGCGGTCTAATGATTCGCATAAAAAAAAATAAATAAGAAAACAAAAATACGAGCGTGCATCTTTAGTTATATAAAACGTGCACATGCATTTCACAGATGTATACAACAATACAACTCGATGACGATGAAGTGTTTTCCTTTGGAAAACGCATCGACCTCAATGCACTGCACTGTGCTATGCGGTTGCGAATGGGTTTATGTTTATTTTTTTCTTATTTATGGTGAATCGTCTTTTATTTTTATTTTATTATACTAGTGACATACTTGCTTGTCACACTGACTTCGTCGCGTCGTTTGTGGTTACAAGCATTGTTGGAATTTTTTTTTCATAAAAACAGCAAACGCTTAGAGAAGGTCTTTCACTCGATGAATGTGTGTGCAGCAGGAGATGACCGATTGGCTACATGGATACGTAATTTGTTTTTTTACTAGAGAATGTAGACTTTGTACAGCAAGTGAGGTAGAAAATAAAATAACTTTATATCTACAGGAAATCATAATTGAGGAGAAATTAAAGAAATGCCAATGGAATGGGAAAATCTTTAACGGATGGGAATAGTGAGGTGACCTTCATCCATCGATTGTGTAGTATGTGACTGTGAATTGGAATCAAACTTAAGTGGCTTAACCAGAGCAGGGGCAACTGATCGTATTTTCGATGTGGGCGTTAATGGTCGTTTATATTTATGGATTGCAAAGATCAGTAGTGTGATCGGCAGATCACAAGTCATTAAATCGATTTTGACGATCATATTTCTTTATACACTTGGGTAACTTTGTGTGCCGATGAGATAAATAATCTATTCAGCCGAAACCATCGATCATTTTCATGTGGAGCGCTTACAAATGAAGGTCTTTGAATATTATGATTTAAATGACACTCTTAGCTGATCGAATGACCTCGATTTTGGCCGAAGGAGAGCATTCGATTTTGTACATTGCAAGGAATGGAACAACAGTGTTTTTCCAATACTCGTAATTTATTGAACCTTAGCTCTAGAGAAGGCAACAATTAGATACAATGACAATGACGGCAATTACTCGGTGATGAAGTATTAGAGATATTTTGTACACGCTGAAAACTTGGGCCTAAGAGTGTGCAATTTTTGCTCGGTTAAAAAAATTTGTTCAAAATCGAAATCTCTGTTGAAAAAAAAGAACGATATTCGTTGTTAAAATTTGCCGAGACAAAAAGCTAAAAAAAAAAAATAGAGACAGTGATTGCTCCCACGTTATATCGATCGACTTTTTATACTGTTTGAAAAAAAGTCATTGAAAAATATGTTTATTTATAAGGTTTTAGTTGATTTAAAATTGATTAGATGATGTAAGGTCATTTAAATACTTTCAGGGTTCTTAAGTGAATTTATATATACGTTCCTTATATCGGATAGACAATCGTGGGAACAATTCGCTATACATCAGAGATACTAAAGTAGGTATATGTATCTGAAAAGCGTTCGTTGTATCGCAAATTCACTATATCGGTTGATTGCTATAATGGACGTAGTTGTAGTAGTTGTTAAGATATTCAATCTTAAAATCAAATCTTGATGGCATTCTAATCTCTTAATACATCGCAGTAGATATGTGATTTCATTCATTTAAAAAGTTTTCATAGCGCAATACATTTATTTTAGAGTTTTTGTTTGCATTTTGTTCTCATATCATTACAGCTAAGATTTAATTTAATCAACTCAGAAGTCTAGTCTAGTACTGTGTAAGACCTAGCTTTATTAGTTCACTCACAGGTCCAGCGTGCCCATATAATTATTCACTTTAAGAATTAAGTTGTACCTATGAATTGAAAAAAAATATTTATATCTCGGCAATAGCGCCACCTAACGGGTCCAAGGCTGTCCTATTTTTGCAGTTGCAGTCAGACATATACACCCCCAAAATTTCATTGAAATCGGTTGAGTGGCTTAGAAGATTGACAACAGCGCCACCTGTCGGGCTCAAAAGTATTCTATCTTTCAAGTTGCAACCAACCAACACGCAGAAAATTTCACTGAAATCGGTTGAGTGGTTTATAAGATCGACAACAGCGCCACCTATCGGGTCCAAGACTACCTATCTTATCAACCATACACACTCACAAAATTTCACTGAAATTGGTTGAGTGGTTTAGGAGTCAAGAGTGGCGGCGTAGTGATGGCGACAGGCCGATTACCGCCGTCGGTCGGCCTGGATTTTCCGTCTTATTCTATTTGATTTTACTCCGAAGTCGCGCTAATAGATGTTTCACGTCAAAAAATCACTTATCAACCAAGTTTTTAGATTAATGTCAACTATGCGGTTTTTTTATACCGAGGAAATTTATAAATCGATTATTTTTAACCGAGTTTCCAAACAAGTTAATTTGGCTATTTTTAATCCACTAACTCGCTGTATGGGAGCTATATTAACAGTATTACTTAGTAGTTTTCAATCGAAAGTTGGTTGATTTTAAATATGTAAGTGATTATTCTCCGTGTAGGAAGCAACAGTGTTGAACCGACCTCCTCAAAGACGACAACGAACCTTTTATTGATCTCTGCCCTATCAGCCGTCAACTGTCTTGTCATAGTTGAGCACACGTTCCGCCACAAACTCAGCTGGGTGTCAACTTAAGGGAGAACAACCTCGCCATCTTTTAGAAGTAGTCTCCAGAACATCCGGAGCTGATCAAGGAGATATGGCGCGATCACTATTTCTTGATCTGTGGTTGAACCTCTGATAGCTTTTGACAACCCACTTGGTACTATGCCCCTGTGTTTACATAAGGAAGATGCGCGACTTAATAGCAGTTGGCAGTATATATCCTCGGAGTCCTAAGAACAGGATCACACAAGCTGAGCTTCTGCGGCCACTTGTAGATAAAACTCTTACAGCCGAAATATTTTATTCGATGACTTGAAGAAGGCAAAGTCTTGTCAAGTTTCATTTGTAAAAAATAGACTCTATGCAGTTCTACCTAAGGTGTTAATTTAAGCTAAGGTATTAAAAAGTTGTGGGCTAGATTAAAAAAAAAAAGCTCCACGAAAATCATTCTCAGTTTTTTCGCTCTGGATGACATCAACAAAAATGGCCAAATATCGATCATCACTTCAACTGCTCTTCGTCGATTTTAAGACGGTCTTCGGTTGTGTCTATTACTGTGGTTGCCTCGCATAGCTGAGCAAAAACCGACTATACAACTTCTAGTATCGCGGGAAAGCGGAAAAAGTTTGTTTGCGGAAGTCTTTAAACTTGCCCGAACAACTTTTCGAAAAAATCTCTTAAATGCGCTTCCATCTATTTCAAGGCCCCACTTTGTGTGTGCCGCACGCCCTTGGGGTTAAACGAAAGTGTAACAACCAAAAATAGATACACATGCAAATCCATTACACAACCGTCTCTTCAAGCATACAGGCCAAATACAATTAATTTTATTTTTCTAACAATTAAACTCGCGTACACCTCCCCCAATTGCGAAAGAAAAGCTTCTCGTAAAACTGAAAACAACTCGGACATGGATGTCGCAATCGCAACATGAACATGAACCTAAGCCCTTTTGTAAAAGTGATTACTTCGCACAAGCTTAGATATATTTACTATCTCTTGTAAATATCTTGTACATCGGGTTGTAGACAAAACTCGTGATAAATGGTTGTGATTTTTTTTCCAACAGATCTTCCTCATAAATATCAAAGTGGCACTTATAGCACGTGCTATTGCATGTCTATTCAGATTTGTTTGTATTACACGTTTTTGCCAACACACCAATTGTTCAGTCAGAGGAAACCGCTGGTACTTTTTCTAACCGCAAATCGCTGTTAAAAAGTTAAAAATCGACAATTGTTAAAACAGATGTAACTCCAAGCGTTATCTATAAATATCAGTTGAGCCTGCTTGCATTATTGGATTTTAAATAAATGTTTAATTGCTCATGCTGTGTGTCACATTAGACAACCACTATACCGTCAATGGTGGTTTGTAATCTAAGAGGAATTCGATTTAGTTGTAAATTGTAATTGAAAAAAACCAGAGACGGGAATAATTAGTATTGTTATTAAATCGGCATTTAATAGGAATTAAGTGGTTTCCAGACGTTTAATGATATCAGGATGGTGAATCACTGTGAAGTCATCTGGATGTGGCTTTGCGGAAATTTCTGGAAACTGATTTTATGTGCAGACTGACTAACTTTGAGTGATGTGACGGAAGGAATGTGCTATCGTCTTTTTTGATCATAAAAATTCAACAATTCAGCCTCTTTTAAAAGGAAAGTAATGGACAAATTTATTTTAATGGCCTACACTCTTTTTGTCGTACCGATTGACGAGTTATTTCAAAAACGATTTCCACAAAATGTGGGTTGAACGAAAGCTTAATTTCCGTAGGTTAATTCCCGCATGTACTGTTTTTTTCACAAGGGCTACAATTTGCCAAAACAGCTACTTAACGTAACATACTATGCATGTATGTTATTTTGCCACAAGTGCTATTTAAATGTGTCTCCATTAATAAAGTCTATCTCAAAAACCCCAAAAATTAAGACTTTTTAACTTGTCCCTAGATCGCCGATAAATTTTGGACCTTGGTTTTCTTAGTTCAAAGTACATAATCTATATACATATATGAAGTATATAATGAAGAAAGAGAAACTATTTCTTATCCATTAAAAAACACCTTGGGCTTGGGTCAATAAATCGCGCCTTCTTTCGATTTACTAGCAATTTGCAACATTTTCGGTTGTTGTCCCAACTAAGTGCATTCTTCATTCGTTGCATAGTTCCCACACTGTAACTTTCCTGAAAATTGCACATAAGCACTGCTAGAGTGTAGAAATTGAAATTCACGTTAAACGACTGACCGGCAATAATCAAATACTTCATTCAAATTAAAATGCGAGGAGGGACAATTCAAAACACTCAAAACACAATCTGAGTGCAAATATGGTTTGCATCTCATGTGTGACCAAGATCCTTTTGGGATTTATTTTTCCATAAGTCAGTCTAACAAATAAATGAATACAAATGTCAATAGTGAATCATAATGTCGTCGATTTGACTAATTGCTATGCCATTTGAATGGCAATTAATTGACAAACAACGAGAGAAGCATTTTTATAGTTAAACGGGGGAATCTCTCTGTTATTCTCTGTGGAATCTCTGTCGTTAAGGGTGCACAGCGTCACCGATAATCAAAGTGTTTACATTCTCTATAAGCTAAGTGTGAATTAACTTGAAATTTACGTACCAGTGCGACGTGTATAATGCGACTGGGAAATCCAAAGTGGATATTTTGAATTTAGAATAAAGGTGCTAAGAAGCAAGTACTAGCAAACAAGGTAGATGTTTCTACCTGTCTAATGGATTATCTATATCTATTTATTTTCATAGTTAGAATGGCAGTTATATTAATTTAATAATAAAGGGAGTTGTGGTTCTAAAAGTAGGCGTGACAACGATTCTATCTCATTCAGTAATGAGATAATGAAATGACATAATAGGAACAAACTGTCTCATAGTTATCGCTTTTGACAAGCCATGACAATCAAGTTCAAGTCAAGTCAGTCCGATTGTGGTCGTGACATTTTGTCAGCCCTCGTCAAGGTGTCATTGTCATCGACATCGTCAATACACTTTGGTGGAGACGTAATCACAAAAGAATCGCATAATGTGGATAGATTTTTTTTTTTACATTTGGAGGTCAAAATGGGCGGAACGTCATTTTGTTTCTAGTGTCATATTTACAAATGTCATTTGCAATTGATGATGCATGTTACATGGGGGAAAATGTAACTAGCTTTTCCCGCCCGGCTTTGCCTGTGCTAAGAAACTTTGTTGCTTAAATGTCTTGTCTAAAGTCCCGCTCACATTTAGCAAAGTGCTTTGTTTTGAGAGTGTATGGTTATCTTCCAGTGTTATCTGAGAGTGCATTTCTCTTGTCACTGTGTCCCCGAACGCGCCATAATCTTCAGAGCCAACAACCTGTAGCTCTTCGTGACAAAGACTTACAAGCTAATTGATCAGCAACCGCATTACCGATCCACTACACGATCGAAAGTACTTATTCAATTATAGTTATAAAAAAAAAAACTTAATTGGAGATATATGCGTGTTTGAGTATATATTTTTTAAATAACCTCCATAATAGGGGTCAGTGAAGACTCATCAGTCATTGTCATTGTAGCCTTCAACTAATTTAGAACTGCATTAAAAGAAAACTACACGACTAGAGTTTTCTGTCCAAATGCACAGTATGGGAACAACAGATCTTTGAAGGGTTCATTTAAAGCTATATTGAAACAGGTTATACCCCCAAAAGGGGTCCAGTCTGTGGTATGATGGTCCAACATATTCCAAACCCAGTTCAACTGAAAACACGCTCAACAAAGTGCTGAAAAGCCCTGCCATGTTTCACATTTTTCCATATATGAAACAACCCGCATTAGAGCTGCGATTGCTTGGTGGCATGTATGCTCGTTCACATTATGCCCTCTACTTTTAACAAATAACCAGAAATGCGGCGGAAAACAGATGTGCGCACTTGTAAGTTTTTAGCCCAAGGGCAGTAAGCGCCGTGGCTCAGTGGTTAGTGTGCTGATGCTGAATTCCTGAGTAAATACCCGGTTGCACCCCCAAAAAATCACAAATAAATAAATTTTTCGGTTTTGTTTCATACCACCACATCTTGCAATGATCAAGCAAGCATCTGATTGCAAAAATGGTGCGAGAAAGCTTCTCAATTCAGTCGTTTTAAGGCCCATCGATCAAACGAATGATTGTGTAACCCTTGGGCTACGGTATTACATGTCCAACGAATTATTTTCAATTTTATTTTACAATCTTTTTAAGATGTGTAAGTTCAGAAATAGTTTTAGGTACCTTGATTTTGAACCCAGGAAGCCGTTAATATTTTTCATTTCAATTTAAATATGGGACTAGTTAGTTAGTTAATTAATTAGAATATTTATTTATTTCATAAAATGCTCAGACTCATAGCGGTTTGGCCGAAGGCCGTCTACCAGACTGATATTTTAAGCATTTATAGTAAATTTATACCTATTTGTTTTAATTAACAAAAAAAAACAATTTTAATTTAGATTTAAATTTGTTTTTAGCAATTATTCAGTTTCGATAACGTAGGGCAATCGTTGTATATCTATATAATGCGTCAAGCCGGGACCACAAATTGTTATCCGAGGAAGTAACTACATATGTAGCAATATTTTCATCGTAGATCCCCCCTAAGCATTTGGGCTCCCACAGCGTAGAAGATTCAAGTTACAAACAAGAAAATCACCACCAAAGGTATCTCCGAAGCCGCATCCTTCGCAGTAGTAATAAAAATTCACTATCTTCATTTTCATTCAAATAAAAAAGAACTGCGTCTCAACATTCGCAGATCACTGAAAGGATAGTAAAATTGATCTCAGACACCAGACACATTCGCAACTCGTTGAGGGAGAATACGAGAGATAATAAAATTTGCATTGTTGCCGCAAGCCTGTTTTCATCAAGTCTATCGAAACGCCACCAAGGTCATGCATCACTCCACTCCCAGATGAATACACTTCTCGATAGTTCTAACTGAAGACTTCGATGCCACAAAAATTTCTCATTATGCCTATGGCTTCTGCGTTTTGAAACCGGTCTAGGTCTCTTCAACTCTGATGATCATAAACATAATAGATGGGATGACGGGTGGAACAAAGTTCTCTGTGCGCTCGTTCTAGAAGATCTGCTGTGCTTTGGCACATGATGAAAGATGCTGTATAGGAAGAAGCGATTTTTTAACAGTTGAGAGGGGTTAGAATATTTATAGGATAGACGTTTTTTTTTTAATTGAGCTTGTGGGTGAAATAACAAATGATATAAGGATGACATAAAAGTGGGATCGTTTGGATTACTTATTTAAATGGAATTCAGGGTGGCACCGCTTTGCTTCGTAAAAATATGCAGATGCGTGTGCCACACCCAAGTGGTATCCATAGAGCTGTATAGAAGAAGTCCGCCTAAAAATTCCGAAATAAAACTCAAAGCTTATCGGGGCAATCGTGAAAGAGTTTTGGTAGAAGTGTTCCCTATGTCAGGGATGTATCGAACTCGTGGCGGAGCAGCATACACCAGTCAATTGGTGTACGGTTTGTTGTGAGTTAATTTTCGTGGGAATATTCGCTCGTTTGTAAAAAATGTTTCCTAAAAATTCTATGCGAGAAACAGATTAACACAGCGACATCAACAGCGACTTTGACAGCAACAGCGAATTCAGGATTAGTTCTAACGTCGATGTCGCTGTCGATGTTGCCGTGCTAATGTGCTCAAAGTAATTAAAATACAGTGGTTCTAAAAAGCACGCTGTGGCTGTCAAAGTTGCTGTTGATGTCGCTGTGTTAATCTGTTTCTCGCATTACTTTGGATCGACATACCTACGTAACTGTCATAGATCCGTGAAACGTTGATCTTCTACTTTTAACCACCAGAGTATCACTGCATCCATTCAAACTAAAATTGCTTTTCAAATACAATTTCAACAGAAAAATAATTGTTCGCATTGCCCGCAACCTTGTTTTAACTGTTTTACTACTTTAATTTTACCGTCAAGGTATCGCCTTTAGTGCCCGGTTCAGGGCTTTGCGAAATCGTCAATAATACAGCGAAAAAAAAAAAAAAAAAAAAAAAACAAACGTAATTGCGCTCAACTAATGAATATGCAACATGATAAAAAGATTACGAAGCTTATGCATTTATTTTTTAATTTCATATTAGATAAACAGCGTCTTTCATTGAGTACATCAATCAATATTTGCTTTTAAAGAGCTACCAGGAGGCCATCACGGTGCGGAATTTTTAAATGCAAATTCGTATTGCGCAGCGAGGACTTGATTCAATGAGACATCGACAGCCAAATATGTATAGACTCGAAGCGGTTTTGAATCACTCTTGTTGTGTTGAATTATACCCATTGCACAATGGGATACCAGACGCTTAAATCCATTCGATGGGTGTAAAGTTTTTGAAGACTGTTTCCCTTTTTTTTATGAGCAATGGTTTTCCCCTAAATTTGGAATAAGTTTACCTATTTTCCCCTAAGTTGCACTCCTTTTCATATGTAAAATTAAAAAAAAAAAACTGTTTTTACATCAAACGAATGTGAGACTTTAAGAACTTTTGCGATTTAACTTTCCTAGAACTCCAGATATAAAGCAGAGAGTAAGAATTGTCAATCGCTATTTGTGAGAAAACTATTAAGTAGTAGGGGCTTATCAAGAAATACTAAGGCGGCTTTATGGACAGATGAAACATGCTCGTAAGCGAAAGTTTTGGAAGAATGACCCTGTCCTCATGAATGTAACATTTTTCGAGTAATTCTCATTCCCAATTGAGTTAACAAAATTTGGTGAAGCGGTAATAACAGCGAACTCTGTTAGACGTATATCTGTGTCGATCTTGTCAGAAAAGTGGAAGTTAATCATTCGAGATAAGACTATGACATTTGTAAGCGAATGCGCTTCTTCCAAATGTCTTCGATTGCAACCCGAGGGACTACGCATAAGTGATGGGAACCCTTAACCAACTCGAAGTGGCGGCATTTTCAATTGTAAAGAAGTCATCTGAGTAAAGTTCACTACCATCCTTAAGAGACGTCGTTAAAGGTCCTTTTTAATGACGATCTTGTTATATGATAGAGAAGCACGTACACTCTCAAAGACCTGGATAAAAATGCATTTAGCTGCGCAGAATTCTGTGTGCGGTCCAGTTTGTATCAAAGGGGGCTTGCAGGAGAAGTACGCTGAAGATGAACTTTATGGGTTTCTGCAAATATAGATGGTTAATCCAGTCCAGATTTTCAAAGGTTGTTGCTAGTTTGGAAACATTTTTTTTAATTCCCTCAAATGTGGTTAAACCGAGTTATGCATTGCAAATGTTAATACAAAAGAAACATTTGCAAAATATGACAGAAGGAAAAAAATATTTAGCTATGGCTTTATAAGAATACCATATACAAATATCGCCGATCAGTAGTGGTAAGAATGAGTCCGGGATTTCAGAACATTTGTTTAAAAATGCAATGTTCGACCTGCAGATGAAAATTGTTACAAATTGAGGTATAAGTTACAAGTCGAATTAGTAGCAAGCGCTTCGAATCCATTAAGGACGGTGTTTGCGTTTCGTATTACTATGACGAGTCAAATGTTCATTGGCCGGTTTAAAATTCAGAAGAGAAATACTAGGCCATTTGTATTATGCTCACAAGATCCATATAGTATTGGTTTACAGTAGTAGTACTAAAGGGTTTTCCAATAAGAGGTGTTATTGTGAATGACCCGCTATTTCGGTAGCTGTCACTTTTGAAGCTTTTATTCTTTGACATTTGCCAAGTAGAAACTACGCCATTACTAAAAATGGAATGGATACATGCTTCAACAACGCATTGAAATTAGGCATTTTTCTTTGAATACCAAATAACACAATAATTGAAAAACCCTTTTCTAGATCCAACTGATTTCTTTTGTAAAACATGGAAATCAATGATCTATATAGATCATGTGAGCATAGTAAAAAAGGCCTACTATTGGCTACTTGAACTTATTTTTGCAACTTTTCAAAACTCTTACATTTTGTAAAAGCATACAGCTTTAAAAGCAACAAGTTTGACTCTCCTTTCCAACTCAAAAGGCAAACAGCACCAAGCCGTTGAATACATGTATTTAAAAAAAATAAATCCCAATGGCTTTACATTAATAAATGCAGAGTATTAAACGACTGACAACATAACAACAGACTTTTTGTAAATATCAACCAAAGTCTCACATGCGGCGCTTGGGAATCAACACCGGACCACCAACACAAGCGGTGATCTTTCCTTGCCGCAGGCAGTTTAGTCGATCTTGAACCGCCAATTGGTAGTGTCGGACGTAAAACGTTCCTACATCTTGCACTATTTTATTGCCACGCTGAAGGTAGTCACGACCTAAAGGACATTGACTCCATGTTTATGGACTGGTACCGCTGGAGAGTCCTCTCCTTGTTTTGGATGTGTGTACGCGATTTTTAAATCCCCTAAGGAGATGTGCAGCGTGTAGGTTTTATCACAATTTATTCCTAGTGATTGTATGCATTGTTTCACTAAGGAAAACAAAAACTCTTTCTAAGTCTAAGTCAATTAGGAAAATTAAAGAGACCGGCATAGGAAAAAGTCCAGTTCGCTGTCGAACTCTTTTGTTTTCGCAATTTTTCCATATCTGCCTGTCACACAGCTCTCCCTCTCTCTCTCTTCATAGAGTCCATCCAATAACAAATTCTAAACCTGATTCGCCTGACTCCAAAATGCGGAAAACAAAATGCACCTACAAACATCAGAGAAGAGTGACAGTATATATCTCTTGGCAGGCGGATCACGATTTCGTTCAGACACCGATGGAAAACTTAACAAAATCCGCTATAAACAAATTTATTAAAACAAACCCATGTAAAAAAGAAACATGAAATGCGCATGCTCTTCCGCATTTAAACCGAAACCAAGATTTCTCCGCAAACACTTTCTCAACAAAAGAAACATAAAAAAAAAACTTCTACAAGTTGTTACACATAATCATCTAGACCCGGGCCCCGCCTTGTAACATTTGATTTTCGCACATGTTTTGGGTTAATTCTGTGTTTTCCCTTCCTCTTTGTTTGTCTCGTGTTTGTTTTTTCTCCACCGCAGGATTCGATTTCTTTTGCGTTAAACTTTTGAGCAAACTTAAACGGGACCGGGAAAAATTTCACTTTTACAATGCAGCGATAACGATGACATACAAATAACATAAACAAATACGGAGAATCAATTTCCGAGCGAAAATGAAAGCAAACTGGATGCAGCAGTACCTAAGAATTCACTAAAACTGGTTCGAACACTCACTATATGGATACGAGCCGCACTTGTGTATCCAAAACACAATAAACACAATTTCGAGAGCTGTAACACTGGTCGCAGATACTTAGCAAATGACTTACTTTCACGCGGGATATTTTTTGACAACAGATATTAGATACTTTTTTTTTTCTTAATTTTCTATTTATTTAAACTAATATTTTGTATGTTTTCCTTTGATTTATAGTGGAAGAAATAACGTCTTCGCACTTGAGAGTTGAAACGCTCGCGACGACGAGTCTCAGTGTAACTGAAGTTGAAGAAATCTCAAAACGAACAATTCAATCCCCGTCTAGAGATTATCGTACGCGGTGCTCAGTTTCGTAGATACCTTTCGTTGCTATGGAATGGAGGCAAGATGATGGTTAAGCTGAGTTGGTCTCTCTTTCTCTGGTTTGGCGGCTAGAGCTATTGAGGCCGCAATTGTAACCAGTTTTTTTTTTTGTTTTTTTCATTTCTTATCACTCTCTTCTCTGGATGTGTTTTTTGTTGTTTTAGTTATTATGCATTTTTAATTCAAGTCATCGATATGGAGTTGGTATCGTTTTTATTATTTTCGGTTTGCGATTGCGATTGCGATTGCGTCCGGCGGCGGAGAGGTGAGAGATTTCTAAATTTGAATATACACACGTGAAGCGGCTGCGCAAGCGATTTAAGTGGCGGAGGTATTTAAATTAGTAAGTAATGGGCTTGAAAAGTTGCGTGCGCTTGACAGTCGCGATGGAAGATTAGGTGAATTGTTTTCGTTTTGATTTTGGGTTGGGTTGGCTTTTGTTTTTACTTTTTACTTTTTTGACTGGCGATTCCTAGAGAATAGTAATTTTTGCCATGAGATGGGCGCAGACGGAATTTACACAAGGTCAGTTTAGGTATGGGCAGTTTTAGGCGTCAGTCAGGCAGAGGGAGGCTTCTAAGCGGCTCAATTGAGAGGAGTCTTTTATATACATTTTGTAAGAAGGGTTCTACGGAAATTGATCATAAATTCAAAATCAGTTTCAAACTCGTTTCTGTAGGTATCTCAACTAAAATTGAACTGAATATACTCATTAGAATAGTTCGTTTTAATCATTTGATATTGTATTTTAAAAAGAATGGATTTTTTCCCCGATTTGGTGAGTTTCCAAATCGAGAAGCTTCGAAGCAGTAGGCACTACAATCGGATGACTGTCGGATGTTTGCTAGATGTGGGGCAGTGGGAAAAAAACTCAAGTGGACATCTCTGGCAGTAGGCCCATATAACTTATGAACTTATTCATGAATAACTGGCAAATATTTTGTATTAAGAGACAAGCACCTAGTCTACAACCTTTGTTTCGATTTAAAGGTATTTCGAGCTACACCACAAATCGATTTCCAGGTTTCATTAACTGAGTGTTTGATCAGTTGAATTCTGAATGTCAAATCTCCGTGCGTACCTACATTCGTCTTGAGAAGAATGTTGTAAATGGAATTGTCATTCGCTTCGCCGTCAAATTGGAAATCTCTAGGCCACAAATTGCTGCATATAATAGAGCGGATATGACAAATAGTTCGCTGTGCAACTCTTTTATTTTGGTGATTGATTGATAATATGCGATACGGCTCTTTTTTTTCTTTTGTTACACGTTTTATATATTAAGCATAGCCCATGAAGTAGGCGCAGTGTGTTAGTGGTTAGTGTGTTGGACTAGTAAGCGAGGGGTTTCTCAGGTTCGAATCCGCAAAAACCCAAATTCCAACTTAGGTTTTATTTCCACTGCGCTACCTCTCGCGAACGCCTGACCAACATCCGAGACTCTAACTGTCTTGAAAGACCTTCTCAATTAGGCGTTTGGAATCGGCATAAAATTTCAGATCCCTTCCATTCGTTCCAAAAATGAAAAACTCAGACAAAACGAAAGGTTGTGAAAAGCTAGGCCTAGGGTTCCTACGGACCTGTTGCTCCAACTATTTATCTTATATATAAAAATCACGTGTCACAGGTTGCTCCGCGATGGAATCCTAAACTACTGAACCGATTTTAATAAAATTTTGCACATTGTGTGCAGTTTTATCCCACTTGAGAGATAGGATAGTTTATAACTCAATTTATAGTCGCTGATTTTTTTATTCCAATAAATTCATTTTTGTACACTTTGAAAAAAAAGAAAAAGTGAAACTGGATATAAATCGAGTAGTGACACTTCAAATACAAAAAAAAAAAAACAATATTTGAAATTTTAAAAGCAATTGTTGTTGTCAATTATTTTAATTATTTTCCAACCAAATTGTTGTTGTCAACAATTTTGAAAGTTTTTTTTTTTTTTAAATACCTATAGGTACCTAAAAAGTTTGTTCTAATAAATTATGTTTACTATGTTACATTAAGTAACTTTTTGAAATGAAGTAGATAGATACTTTGATTATACAAAGATGATATAATGGCCGACGATATTTTGCATCGAATTCGTACTGTGATATCGGATAATGAACTGGAGATGTCAGTTGCATCGAATTCGTACTGTGACATCGGATAATGAACTGGAGATGTCAGATGGAATGCGCAACAAAGCTTTGATTTTGATCGAGGATTATGTGTGCTCATGAGTGGCAATTTGTAGTGCAAATTGGGGATGCCACAGCCAAGACGCATTTAATGCAGAATTGGAGCGAGAAATGGACTTCGGTCGAATCGCATTGAGTTAATCTGTTCGAACAAATGTGCCAATGTTGAATCAAGAATAAAAGAAAGTGTACGATGAATTGATGCAAGCAGTCGATAACGAAAATTGCGGAACTGGAAATACATTCATGTTTCACTTATTTTGGCTACAATTCGTTCGAGATCTGAGATCGCTTTGGCCCTAGCCTCTTCTGGGATAGCGGCTACTTTGTTAGAAGGCGGTCGAAAAGCTCATCCTGCATTGAAATTGCCATGATGATCACCGGCCTGATTGAGATTCCACAAAATGTTTGCAACCTTACAACGACACCGGAAGAACTAATCATGAATGTTTTCCCAAATATCGCTCAGAATAATATTGACCATGATTAGCTGAGTGTAAGAGGAGAGTGATTTTGGCTGCGAAAAACAAGAACGTCGATCATTTGAATTTCGCCATTCAAAACCAAATCGCTGGTGAGTTGCATTCATACAAATCAGTCGACTCCGTGATGGATGAAAACGAAGCCACCTACTATTCCACGGAATTTTTAAATTCTTTGGATGCTTCGGGCTTGCCTCCACACAATTTGAAACTTAAAATCGTCTCAGTAATAATTCTGTTGCGCAACCTAAATGAACCAAAACTTTGTAGCGGTACGCGTTTGATTGTGAAGAATTTAATATCAAATATAATTCAAGCTACGATTTTGATTGGAAAATTCATAGGTGAAGGTGTTGTTATTTCGCGGATTCCACTTATTCAGAACGATTTGCCGTTCGTATTTAAGCGTCTTCAATTTCCCGTACGTCTCGCTTTTGCTAAGACAATTAATAAGTCGCAAGGACAATCGCTGGACGTGTGTGGAATAAATCTTGAATTTCACGTGTCGGCAAAGCTCTCGCTTTGTACGTGTACACACCCGATAATAGAAATAGAACAAAAAATGTTGTGTACCATTAATCATTTCAGTGAAAAAGCGGTAGGTTGGCCGACAAGGATTTGATTTTATTTATTTACTTAATTTTAATATACCTTTTGAATAGAATGAAGCGAAAGCTCGGAATTATTAACTTCATTAACTATATTAATGAATTTGGGCGGAACGAAGTTCGCCGGGCCAGCTAGTTGTTTTATATTTTTTCATAGCCTATGAAGTAAGCCGATAAATTTCCAAGAAATAGTTGTGCAAACTTCATCATTGCCCTGATTAGAACGCGGATCACTTTCATAGGAGTGACACTGTTCGATTTCTACAAAATGTCTCTCAAAGAAATGAGTTTATTTAAAAAAAAATTAAGACTGGCAATACTTCATTTCATCATTTTTAGAGACATTCGTAACACCGTTGGCTTTATGTAAAAACAAAAAGCCTCTCAAATATTAAGAAAATAAGCTGAGCGTATATTCAGGGTCTTTGAACTCAAAGTGACTTATTTAATTAAATTAACATCTAAGTCGCATTAATTTCACACCTGCTTTAGAAGAAAGTGAGTAGGTGTTTATTTGGTGACAAATACATAGTCATATTTAAAATGGCTAGTCACTGGAAACAATTGTGTAAAAATGTAATTGGGTTGCTCGTTATTTAGGCCAAACGTATATACAAGGTTATTAACTAGTAGTTATTAAAGTTATAAAATGACGCATTTTGTATTTAAATTTAAGTATTCAAATGAAAAGTATACGGTATACAGTGTCTCTTTCTGCGAGAGCTGGTGAAGCAGGTCGCGACGTATACGAACTCATATTGTCTGTCGCTTTTTCATTTCATTGAAGTTCCGAACTACTGCCCGAGGAGTTATGAAAAGCTGTACTTAAAAAAATAGATAGGTATATATAAAATAGACGGCTAATAATTAAATTTTTCTTATAATTATAATTGATTTTGGCTAATTTTGCTTGGAGATACTGCACTTAATGCTGCCTTCGAATCTACAGTTCGCCTCGCAAATTGGATCTAGCTTTGAGCTTTAATTTTTAGGAATAATTGTTAGTGGCATACTTTAAGACCACATTTCTGGCGAGTAAATGAGTACAGCCTCTTAAATACTTTAAACACCGACAAAAAAAAAAAAACAACAACCGAATGGAAACAAGGCGGCATTTGACTTTTTGAATATGTACTAACTGAAAGGGTTAAGTTAAATTTACCAGCCAATAATTCAGACAAGAACTTTGGAAATGGAAACGTAAGCAACATTGGTTTGGGTAGTAAAAGTAAGGCTCTGTCAATCTACGAAAATTATTTAAATGCTGGGCAAGGTTGTATTACTGCATTGAGATTCTACTGACTTGTCAATGACTAGCCATTCGCGTGACTACAGAAACTTCACTGTGCAACAGCGGACAAATTTTGGCTTTATAGCCACAATATTTAGCTTTCAGATATATAGGAACTATGTCAGGGGAAAAATCACGTATGACTGTTGGTTTTTCTTAATGGGGGATATAGTCCCTTACTTTCTGTTTCAATATTGGTGATTAGCGATATTTCATATTTCTCTCATTGCGTGTGAATTCTTCCAACGAAATAAAAACCTTGAACCTTGAACCACAAATTTGAGAAATGTGAATTTGTAAAGGGGTGGATGTGTCGATGAGCGACCGAAGAGCCAAATTGGCAAGGAACTCAAACTACCTGTCAAGAAGGAAATGTCTAGCGGAACGCCTAACGTTTTTCCTCTGGGAGGGCGGGAACGAAGTTTGACTAAATTTATCTGAATGCATAATCGTTAGCGAACAAACCTTTTTATTGTTTTCGAAATCTTTTACAACCTTAAGCTTGTTTTTGGGGGACCTTTGTTTTGCGTATTTTCGACAGTTTTGATTTTAAATTTATATCAAACCAGTAGCTTTAAGCCGGAGGGGTCATACTTTTGAAGGTCTATCATTCCGACGCACGGTCCTCGCCTGTTAGTTTTTCTGACCAGAGATATATCTTTAAAAATAATGTAAAGTGCATCTGAATAATAATTATCAGTTTTAGCGGAATATGATACGAGGACAAAGGACATTCTGCTCAATGAATGCTCCCCCGTTAATCGCCTTCTGAAAATAACCATATTCACAACAACATAACGTTTCCACACTTTCCATTTCATTTTCCCTCGATATCATCAACAAAATGATCAATGACATGTACCTACTCTTCATATGATTTGCTAATGAAACCATTACACTCATCTCCATTCACCCTGCCCCGAAGGTCATGGCACTAACTGAGTGTTTTGTAATTAAAAACAAACACATCCACCCGAATCTGAATGAATGCTACTTACTTACGACATCTGTTTATAATTACAATGTAAGACAGTTTCGTGTCTCTGCCATGGATTATTAACTCCCTCAAAATAAAACATATCTCAGTATCAACAAGTCAAGGTCAAAACATGGCACGTAGGTAGTACTTAACTTATATAACTAACTCATCAGGCAAAACGTCACAATGTGCAATTCGACAAAAAAAAAAATTGCTAAACCTGTCAAATACAACACGTTTTGCTGGTTTGTTTGGTCGGTCTTAGGTGGCTGATTTTCTGTCAGTCGCTTCCGAATATATAGGCCAACGGTAGGTTTTGGTCAATGTCATATTTAATGCGTCACAAACTGTTAACCTCAGTCAGCTTAGTGGGTCACTTGAAGCTTACTGCTTTGATGGAAATTTGAGGTTGTTGAGGAATTTTTTGTTCTTAAATACCAAGTCGGGTATTTGAAGCTCGGAACCAAAAAATAGCAATGCAACCGACGAGGCGCTGTTACTACAGTAGTCATTATTTTGAGCTCAATTGAACTTGATATTCGATTGAGATGTGTCACGGGCAATGCGACATACGATTTTACAGTTCAGTTGGCAATACATTTCGGTAAGCATTTGATGGGTTTGAGGGTTCAGAAGGGTTTAGTGGGTCGAGGTACATAAGGTGGTTTAGATAAATGCACTGTTGTTGTGAAGTATAGATCCTTCAAATCCATTCCTTGACAAGTATATCAGCTCAAATATTTACTTTGGAACTGAATTCACTCTTCAGCCAGCTTAGACTATATTTTTTTTTTGTGCACATTTTTCCGGCCTCTTTCCGTACACAGCTTGTATAGTTTTTCAAATAAAAATATTGATTGAGGTTCGTCGTAAAGATTTAGGCACCTACTACTGCCGTAGTTCGGCTATCCCATAGCTAAACTGTATGCTAAAATATAGCCATGGACAATGGAAAAAAATAAGTTCTTATTTCTTTTTTAGAAGTCTTGAAAACTTTAAAATCCAGCAGAAGTCTTCGGTCGTACAGTTGAAAAAATAAACAGGCTTTGGGATACGCGCATTCAAAAACTAAAAGCTTACACATCTTGGTGACAAATTGCTAGCCTATTCGTTATAGTTAGCAATGCCATAGGTTACAAAGCTCAAAAAGTTTATGGTACAGTCGAATCTGATAGAAGTTTAAACCAGCCAAGGCAAACTTGTCGCCTTAATGAAGTCCCAAAGGCTCTACAAATGCGTCGAAAATGATAGTGCGCCGTACTAATGACATATTTTAGTCTTGACTTTCAATTTACGGAGGTTCACAGTTGCCAAATATGTAAGGAAAGTATAGCTTTTTTGAATTACAAAAATTTAAAGTCGAAACTAAAATTGATTATTGGTAAGGCTCAGTATGAATTGTAGAAGTTCTAAAGGGAAACTACGCAGACTTTGGGACTATACGAATCTGTTTGCCTATACAGATCTTTCTGGTGAGATGTTCCTATAATTCTTTTTGGCTACAGGCCTTACTTAAAATACCTTCAGCATTTTCCTTCTGCAAATATAAAAAAAATTCCCCCAAAATTTTAGACCCCTTTGAAACTGACTCTAGAACAAAATCAGACTTTTGGACATTTTGCGAAAAAATCGCCCTAAAATTTAAACCAGCTTTAAAAATCTTTTCAAGGTATATTTTAGACCTTAAGGTGTGGGTAACATTTCCACATCGAAACAAAATTCACACCACCTACCTATCTAGAAACTCTTTGCGTGACGGTTTCCCAGTCGGCCCATTGTCACATTTAAAGCTGTTCTCCCCATTAGGAACCCGCTAAATTTTGCCACCAACCTTAAGGTGCAACATACCCAAAAGTTGCACACAAAACCATCACACAATCACATTCATTAGCAACTTACATATCTCAGCATTATTTGGTAAATCTCCATCTGCGGCTAGCATAGTGATGTGCGGTGACTGTCTGGAGTCTGCATCGCATTACCTTACCTAGGCTGCAGCTTATACGCAAGCTTATACCTATTCGGTAGGTAAGAACGAACAACATCTTAGAAAAACCAGAAAAACAACTTATCTTGCGCAGTACGTGAACTGAACTCTTTGCGCTTCGGTGTGTGATCTGTGATGTGGTTGTGCACTGTGCAGTGTGTGCAACCCGAAGTGAGCAGTTGCGCGATATCATGTTGCGAAACATTTGCAACTGGCTCTGTTGCATGTAAGATGTTGGAATGGAACCCAGCAGCTGGTTGTAATTTTATTTATTTTTTTATTCAGGAAGATATTGCTGTCTTTCAGTTTTATAACAATAAATAAAAAAAAAACTCTCAATACCACTCGGATGTAAACGCACCATTGGACTTCATGTAAACGATATTGGGCCGGTATTCGCTTTTATAACAGCGAGATAGTTTTTATTTATACATATTTTATTGCATTTTTTGTATGGACAACGATAGGCGCGGATTTTCTGTCGCCCGTTTTGAGTGTATTTTCTTGAATAGTTAAGATACCAGTAATAATCTTAACTATTCAAGAAAATACACTGTAAATGGAGCTGTAAATGTTTTTTTTTTATTGATCTGATGTTGGTTTTGAGTAACTTCGCAATGGACATTCCTGCTGCGGTTTAAAATTGTTTACCATTGGCTATGTCTTTGTATAGAAATATGAACATGTTTTTCGTCAGTTTGTCTTACCTGACTGAGATTTCTTCATTTCATTATTTAGACTTAAATTCTGTCATAAAATTTGGGAAATAAATCTTTGAGATGTACTAAGTTCTTCTTTTTAGATCGTCGGCCCTTTATGTTATGTAAGGAGGTTTTCAGTGCGCAGCCTGTTGAGTGAAAGGTTACATACTGGAGGCGATTTTTGACAATATTGTGGTAAATAAGGCACTTAGTGAATCAGGCACTTAGTGAATCACACACTTAGGAATTGTGGTGAATCGGGCACCTGGTAACACTCTGTTTCCCTCTTCAAGTTCCACTTCCAATTGGAGACTGGAATCTCCAATGTCAAGTTATTCTAGTACAATCTGGATTGGATTTGGAATATACATCGGGAATCTATCTACTTCTAGAATATTCGCCGATAGGTGGCAGCGCGGATATAAAAGGGGCGCGTTGACAACAGAGAGGACAGTTGATTTTTAACCAGCGATAGTTGAATTCGAAAGAGTAATCGGTTGTGAGATAAATAAGTGTGAAGTAATAGAATAAAGCGATTGGATTGAAACGTTTGAGAATTGATTTAAGTGATATTGATTTGGTACTATAATAAGTGAATATTTAGAAAGTGTAAATAAAGTGATTTTATTGGAACAGTTGAACAGAATAGTGTTTTATCTTTTCGAATCCCAGCCTGAATGTAACAATATATCACAGGAAGTCGCAGTTGCAATGTACAATCGCAAGCTTAAAATATTGCTCTTATATGACATTTCCTTTTAATTCCAAAACAGGACTGTCTTTCGTCTCGTCTTCTTAAAGATTTGGTCTTGAAATCCGAGGAATTTAGCGATCTTATTTATTTAAGAGCTTTCTTCTCAGAAATGCCTCTGAATTTAAATATTAGTGCTTTTTGATGCAGAATCGTCTGATCGTTTTAGACAACTTTTGGAGCCTGTGGTCTATATGCTTTTCTGGTGCGGATCTTCGCTAAAATTTTTGGAATGGATAGCTGTTATCCACACAACTAACTGCTAGATGTGATAGTCAGTCACGCTTTCACGCTTGCTATTTCAACAATAAGTCTTATACAAACCGTCCAAAAGAGCTGTGGTTGGAGCAGTGGCTTAGTGGTTAGTGAACTGGGGCCGAATTACCGCATACGTTAGCGAGCCATACGTCACTGAATTTTGTGGATTTTACAAGCAAAACAATAACAAATTCAGTCACGTATTGCTCGATCACGGATGCTGTAATTCAACCCCTGATTTTATGAGTTTCAGGTTCGATCCCCCGCCTATACACAACTTACTTCTTAAAGTTGTTGCCACTTCGCCCCCTCAAACGAACGTCTCACAAACACCCGAAAATATAACTGCCATGAAAAAGCTTTTTTTCCGTTTTTTTAATTGCTTTCAAGTGCTCGTCGGACAAGCATTCGCGAGTAAAACCATTTTGAAAAAGGTTCTCAATTCAGTCGTTAAGATAAGGTATACAATTTTATAAAAGAGTAACGAATGTTTGTCACAATTCTATGCTATGTTGACCTGTTTTTTGATTGTTTATCTTCACTGCCGGGCAATTTGTCTATGTTTATAATATCAGGTTTTACCAGATAATTTAAGCAGAAGGGCATCCTCAATTTCTAAAACTACTCGCTACTCGTTACTTTAAAAAATGTTCTATTTTCCTCTAATTTCTGGTGATTTTGTGCGATTGCCTTCCGAATTCTTTTGTGGAGATGGGCATCCCAAAAATCTACTATACCAAAAGTTCGACTCAAACCACGTACGGTCTTGTGGGTATTTTTCCCTCTTCATATTGGGAAATTTAACTCCGTAAATCATATATCTCTCTTAATTGCAATCCTTGTCATTTTTACAACTCCATCATTTTTGCTAAAATTTGTTTATAACTTTAGACCTCACCAATTCAACAATAACAATCGGCAAATTCCATTGGCGATCACTTAACTATTTCCATCTGCCAAACTTGGTTCCGAGTAATTGTTTTGATAAAACAAAAGACGTTGTAGCTACACCATTACAGCACATTTAATTGCAAATTCAAATGAGCATTAAAAATCACATTACCTATTACTGTTGCCAGAGAAAACAATTGCGGCCTTCGCCGTGGTTTGAATTGCTTAGCAACAATTAAATTCTTCATCATCCATTACCCGACTCATAATGTAAGCATATTTTCATATTTTCATGACATGCAAAACAGAACACTTGCTCTGGCAATTAAGTCAACATTTTGAGTGATTAAAAAATAGTTTAATAGCGCTCTATGTTACCAATTATGATTAAGCACCGTGTTGTCATTGAATTTACTACTAGATTTATGTTACAAAGTGCAAAAAAATATTTATCGTTGCACAAAGTTACTTGAAATGGTCAGAGGGCAGGGACTGCTACCAAGAGTGCACTTGTACTGCATATTGCCCTTACAATTTCAACAACAACATCATGAGTGCCATTAAACTGAGTCACGTTCTAGAAGGTTCTATACCTCAAACCACATTGTGATCCCTTCTCAAGTAAATCACCACACATAAGTGCAAGTGCACTCAAGTTCAACCACCTTCCCTTTGATGAGAGCCTGCAGAAATATCATCAATTGAATGCACGTAGTACACATCAGCCGAGTCAAGAGCCCCATTGCCTATTTCTCCAACCAACTCCGCTCTGACAGTGATCACGATCATGACGTACTAAAGTGCGTTTCATCGTTAACCATTGTGTTGAGCGGAGGACGCAAATTTCCACAGTCATTGGCCTGCTATTAAATCTAAAAGGTGAAATATTTCCGATATGACTGCCCTCATTGGAATCCTTCGCAAAGGTCCTTCACTTCATCCTCGTCGCTTTGTATAGGCTCGCATTGAGGTGGTAGCGCGGCTGTCTTTTTTTTTTCGAATTTTTGCGTGTTTTAAATACCAATTAACAACGTTTTGTTGATGGTCACACAAAGAAAGCTACACCCCAGAGGTGACTAAAGTGATAACAGTAATGTTGCCAATTTGTTTTGTTGTCTTGCGTTCGCTTATTTCATAAATACACGCTGAGTAAGTGCGGCTATGGTATAGAAAATACCGGGAATAAAAATACGGCGCGTACATGGTTAGCCATACGAGTACTGCTGTGCATACGTAGATGACGCAAGTTGTGGCTCACACTAATGCCTAATGCCTGCCGGATTCTTTGACGCGTGCACTGAATGTGAAATGTTTTCTAAATTTGTTTTAAAAATATTAGTGAATTGAAGAATAAATTTTCCATTTCAATTGGATTGAAGGGTGTGTGGATGTAAGGGCAGCGGTAGGTGATGGCATGGCATGGAATTTCCTGGGGGTAACTGACTTGGGATGTTAGTGCATAAAGTTTGCTTTTGCTACTCGCAACTTTAGAGGGTTTTTAAGTTTAAAACTCAACTTTTGCCTTCTTTTAAGAGCTTGTTTTTCGTTGCTTCTGGAGATGATATTGCTATTAAATAAGATCCAATAAGACCCACTAAGATCCACGACAGACCCCTGTGATATTTCAATATATCCACGTGTTTTGAAATTTCAAAAATGGAATGCCGAACAAAGTGAACCTGAAACCACACAACCACCTAGAAGTGAAAAATAGAAAACCTTCGACTCTTTAAATCAGCAAAAGAAGCATAGTCACCAGGGTTGCCAGAATTTAGTTCGCTTTAAGCACCCAAACCTTTAAAAAATGTAGCCCAATATCGTTGCTCAGAAAGAAGCCCAAAAATCGTTGAAAATTTTGGTATTTTTCAGACTTATTCTCACCGCGGCTTTTTTTTTACTTCTACGCCTTGGATTTTATTTAACTTTTTTCCTGCTATTGGCTTTTGTGGCTCGTGTCAAACCAAAAGGCCTGCAAAATGAATTGATGTGCGTTCAACTTGAACGACTGTTCGATGTCACTTGACTGCAAGAGTGCTGCCAAGTTTTAAAAGTGCGGGTTTGTTCGAAAATATTTCTTTTTTTAGTTTTGTGAAAGAATAAAACAAACAAAATTAACACACAACTTGTAAAACGATATGTAGCCCAAAATTGTGTTGGGCGCTCATGGAAGAAATTTCTATCGTTTTTTAAGTAAAAAGATAGCCCAAAATACGACACAGCGCCCAATCTGGCAACAGTGATAGCCACCGATAGGTTTCAAAAATATTTCAAACGAAAGCTAAAATGTCATCACACAGGTGGATGAACAGGCCAAGCTAAAGTAAAAAATAAACCATTTTTACTACTCAATATAGAAGAGGTTACCTTAGCTTTTAAAAAAACTTGTAGGCGAAAAGGGCGCCCTCTTGTGATTTAGCAACAGTATACCTACACTTTATATGTGAATGCGATTTTTGGTAGTTCGGATGCACTAAAATATTGTCTAATGGATGAAAAGAGCATGTTCGATTGCTAAGCTTAATATTTGACCCATTTCCACACAAAGCGGATCCTATGTCTTGCGAGAATTTGCAAAGCCTACCCCTGCCTAAAGTCGCATACAAATTATCCTTATTCAACGTATTAGATTTGTGGACGTACACTAATTGGCGCTTAGCACTGCGACTGTAGAAGCTTTAGCTTTAAATCGGCAAACTTCAAGTGGTCTCACCACCGCCTTTTTATGGACTTCAAAGTCGCATATGATAACGTTCAATAGCTCTTTATGCCTAGATCGCCTAAACCATTTACTTTTACCTACCCGAAATGTATGGAAAAACATTACCTGCGCAATAAAAGGTATATCAACTCGCAAATGGAACCAATTATAATTAATTTCCTCCGTCCGCAACAAGTAACACTCGTATATCTACAACTTTATTTACGTTTCCGATTTAACTTTTACATTCCAAGCATTCCGGACATAGCCAACGAACATAGTCAGTATTTGTTTATAAGTTATAAGTTATAACCAATCGATGGATACACATTTTGATTCTGAGAATCTACTAACGTACCTATCCGACTTGCAAAATAAATCGTTTTGTATGCCACCGCCATTAGTAAACCAGAATTTCGTTGGTTTGAAGCTTCCATAGCACCATCGATTTCATGTCAACAGAAATTTCAAAACCAACGACAGAGAAAAAAACAAAATTTAAATATTTATTGATAGTTGATGTTAAAACTTGTTGTGCAGATTTTTATTCAAATGAGTTTTTATCGAACAAAAGAACAAAATAAAGAAGCAAATTGAATCGAGCTATTTATGCTAATACGTACTACCCTAAAAGGTAGCCCATTTGTTCGGACTTTATATTTTATACTTGTTTAGCGCAATCGATTGTTTAATTATTTGAAGTGTATGACCGAGTATTTTTATTAGAAAATTCTAGAGTTTGAATAGAAGTTGTTTTATTAAAATTACGCACACAATGAATTTGGAGTTAAATATGTATATAAAAAATGTAGCTTAGTGTTTTTTAAAACAATAGGATTAGACGTTCTTTTATTTACCAAATGACCTGTATAGATCATTGGTCCAACTGTCACTGACATTTTTAGGCTTGAAAAGCGATTCCTTTCGAAAGTAACAAATTGTTATTGAATCGACAGACGATCTTTCTCAATGATTGAAAAATTTGTAAAATTTCTTGATTTGGTAAAACACAAACTTGAACAAAAATATGAATTTTTACAAATTTAAACTTGTAAGAAAATTATCTTTTGGTGAAACGGAAATGATTACATTTTTTACAAATTTCCCTTTGTCAACAAAAATACAACTTTGTAAAAAAAAAAAAAATTTGCGAAACAAAAAAATCGATTTTTCCACAAAATTGTTAAAAAAAAATGATTGCTTAAAAACAATTTGCAAGTTGGTGAAATAGACTACAGAAAGAGAGATCTGCTGCGAACTAATAACCGGTCTTGCTATTTATTGTTCTCCGAAAATTTCATAAAATTCTGCATCAGTAAACTAGGTTGAAAAATATTACAACACGTGTTCTTTAAAATACAGACAAAAGAGATCGACTATCAAAGTCGGGTTTGGGAATAATTTTGCATTCGTAAAGCAAACATTTTTGATTGACTTGATCGAATTCATGTAAAGGGTTTTTCAACAGGGACGCTACAAAAGTAGAGCGACAGGGACAGCAAACGATGCCGAATTTCTTGCCGCTCTTTTGACATTTCTCTTCAGTAAGGTTTGCCATTTCATGACGGAAAGATATACGAGCCAACGAGTCGAAATTATTAAAATTTACTACCGAAATTCGGAGTCAGTGGCCTCAACGTTAAGAGCGTTACGTCCAATTTATGGTCGTTATAATCGTCCTAGCAGATCAACAATTGAGCGTCTAGTGGAAAAATTTGATTCCACAGGCACAGTACAAAATTTTCCCGTGCCAGTTAGACAAAGAAGTGCCCGTAGTGTAGAGAATATTGCTGCCGCTGAGGCTTCAGTTGAAGAAAGCCCAAATGTGTCTTTCACACGTCGTTCTCAAGCGCTGGGCATCTCTGTAACGTCGTTGTGGCGAATTTGCGAAAAGATCTTGGCCTTCATCCTTACAAGATTAAATTGACGCAAGAACTGAAGCCGCTTGACCACCAGAAGCGTCGTATGTTTGTGAACTGGCCTGAGTAACAACTTGAACATGATTCGGATATTCATCGAAAAATCATCTTCAGCGATGAGGCTCATTTCTGGCTGAATGGCTTCGTCAATAAACAAAATATGCGGTATTGGTCAGGCAACAATCCACACGAACTCCATGAGTCATCATTGAATCCCGAAAAAATTACGGTTTGGTGTGGTTTATGGGCCGGCGGCGTCATTGGGCCGAACTTCTTCCGTGATGATCAAGACCGGCACCTCACTGTGAATGGGAATCGCTACCGTTCAATGATAAACGAATATTTTTGGCCCCAATTGGATGATATGGACTTGGAGGACAATGTTGTTCCAACAGGACGGCGCCACAAGTCACACAGCGAATGTCACAATCAATTTATTGGAAACCAAGTTTGGAGAACGGGCCGATTTATGCTTGAAAACCGTCGAAAATTGGGTTCAGCGTCTGGACTTCTGCAAGCGTGCCCGTGGTGGCCATGCAAAAGAAATCGAGTTCCATACGTAATGGCATCAAACGTACTTTCACAGGAATAAAGAATTTCATTGAAATCGAAAACCTTTTTGGCTTTATTGAAAAAACCTTTTGTAGCGCTCTTATTGAAAAACCCGATATAATGTATATTGTATATGTAGGCGCAGTGGCTTAGTGGTTAGTGTGTTGGACTACTACGCTAGGGGTCGAGGTTCGAATCCCGCAAAAAGCCATATTCCAACTTAGGGTTTTTTTCACTGCGCCACCTCTCGCGAACGTCTGACAAACATCTGAGAGTATGACTGTCTTGAAAGAGCTTCTCAATTAGCCGTTTGGAGTCGGCATAAAACTGTAAATCCCTTCCATTCGTTCCAAAAATGAAAACTCGTACAAAACGAATGGTTGTGAGAAGCTAGGCCTAGGGTCCCTCCGCACCTGTTGCGCCAACTATTTATTTATTTTTATATGTGGCTTAACCGTTGCCAATCTCAATGCTTTCTTTCATTTGGGTTCATCGCATGGCAATTTTGATCGAATAAAATATGTCTATGAGATAATTGAACTTTTGAACAACCCATCAATGGAACATCTTTCATTCAACTGCAGTGAGTTGGTTTTAAAACCTAAATGATATATACTATGCCAATATATATATACTAGGCCAAATTTTGCGAACTGACAATAGCGAATTTTTCCATATAAAATTCCCATTGTGACCTAGAATATTTTTCGGTGGAGGTTAACAGAATTACTTTAGTTTCGACTTTAAATTTAAGTAGCTCAAAGTGGCCATATTTTCCATACAAATTTCACAATTGTGAGCTCCGTAAATTTAAATTCGGGACTTAAATTGGTTTTTAGTACGGCCCTATGTATAGATCAAAGCTTTCGTAGCGCGCAAAGCCAGCCAGCCACACATCGACAAATGCGTTGGACTAAATCTTAAGTTCAATTCAAATCTCAACGATCTTGTCCTATAACGAAAGCACTTTCGTAGTACACCTCTTATGTTCCCCAACAAAATATTATTCACTAATTTGCACGTCATATTCACAGATCATATCTACTCTTCCCTTCATGTGTATCCAAATTTAAACCAACAGTGACATTCCAAGTCCGACGTATTTATTTATTTAACTAAACCAAAATTCTACAAAATTGCTACCTACTGAATTAATTTTCTTTTTCATGAAATGTCCACCGCACTGAATTCCCACCCACTGACAAACAATTTATATGCATCCCAGAAATATGCACTGATTTGTGCCTGAAGCTTTTCAAACGAGAGCTTATAATGAGAAAACTACTCAGCCTCAGATTATGCGTCAGTTTTAAATTCCAGTGATCGTGCTGATGGAAAGCCTCTACTAAAAAGGTGATCAATAAATTAGGTTAAGTGGGATGTAATTTTTTTTCCGCAGAAATAAACTTAATTGTTAGAACTGAAAATACCTTTTAGGTCTATTCCCTTACTTTTTGGTTCAATATTGGCGTTTAGCGATATGTCACATTTTTCTCATTCTTCGCTCATCTAAATTGCAGAAACTGAAAAGTTTAATGCCATAAAAGCACAGAATATAAACGAAATAAAATAAAATGTCAGTTACAATTAGCATTTTAGCATTAGCATTTGACAGCCATTTGTCAGCCTAAAGAAATTTCTTGGGCTAATATTAAAATATTATTTTTTTTTTCTTTTTTTGTGGAGGCGAAATATTTCGTTGTTTTTCTCTTTTTAGCTCTCGTCTACCCAACATTTGCGGAAGGGAACGAAGTTTGACTAAATTTGGCTGTTTTCGAATGCATTATCGTTAGAGAGAAATTTTTCATTTAGAAAAATTGAATAAATTTTGAGAGAAATTTTGTTTTTCAGCTCCGTTTGATAATTTGCATCAGATTTACAATTAGTTACGATAGCAATTCGTAGATGTGAGGTTAGTGTTAAACCCTTTTTTTTTTATCAAAATTCTTTCTTTTTAATATTGCTATGCTTAGGGTGAGCAGATCCACGCCCAGCAAAAAGAGGACATCTTCATCTGGCAAAACACATTTAAAAAACTTATGACTGGCAGTCAACGCATCGAAATCGAAAATGGTGGACTATATTTTGATAGGCGAGTGCACCTTCCGCTGCAGACATCTGGTTCTCCAACTTAGAATGTTCTGGTATCAGAAACCCTATAACTTTTGAGAGCATATCCCAGGTTGTATATTAGATTTGTGCTTTTGAGAGTGTAAATGCTGTAGATCTGTTTTTCTATTGTTTGCCACAGGGAATGACAAACTGCAAGAAGGGCAAAAACAATATGTCATTCATTTACATTTTTTTTTGTGTAATAAACGTACATTTACGTTTTTGCATTTTTGTTCTTCATTTCTTTTCACTTTAGAAAAAACACACACGATACCTACCTAAACAAAACAAAACAAATCGATGTATGTATTTATTTTAAACAGAAATTGAGCTGTCGAATGAGTGGGTGTGTGTGGAATTGAGAAATTTTATGATCTTATTGAAATGGATACTTTTGATGGCCGAAAGGTAATCATAAAAAGGGTGACCTAGTACACTGCATCTGGTTTTGGCTAGGGCCGGGCACTCACAAAGAAGATGAAACACTGTTTCACTCTCGTCTGTGTCGGCGCAGCTACGGCAGTGGGTGTTATGGGGGATACCAAGCCTGGCCGCGTGAGTTCCTAAAGGCCAATGGCCCGTACTAATTGCCGTTAGTCTGGCGACATCTACACGTGTTCTGGCTAGGAGGTTGTTTGTTTTGGCTTCATCGTAGGCTGGCCAGATCTTCCTTGAAATGACACAGTTCGTCAGGTTCCTCCATCTAGTTACGGCCCATGTGGTGAAGTGCAGGAGGACTTCTCTCTTTACGTATCCCAGCGGAGGGAAAACATCCTCCGCACGAAACACGCACAGAGCAGATCCTCGCCTGGCAAGTTCATCGTCTTTCTCATTCTCCTCAATGTTCCTATGGCCGGGAACCCAAACGAGAGTGATTTCAAACCGATGACAAGCCCTGGAGAGTGTCTCCCTGCATTCCACCACAAGCATGGACGTTGACTTAGTCGAACCGACAGCCTTAATCGCGGCCTGACTGTCGACGAAGATGCCTACTTTTTTCCTGGGTATTGCTATGTTAAGTAGCAGTCTACACGCCTCTTTAATTGTCAGTACTTCTGCTTGAAAGACACTGGCTGCGTTGGGAAGGCGAAAAGTTTTGGAGGTGTCTAATTCTGTTGAGAAAATGCCTGCTCCGACTCCAAAGTTCAATTTGGAACCGTCTGTGAAGATAGTAATGTCGAATTCGTTTACGACCGCATTTTCCTCCCATTCTGATCTAGAGGGGAATCTAACAGAGAAGTTTTTATGGAAGTTGAGTTGGGGTATAGTGTAGTCCGTAGATATACGACCTATGCCGTCCGGAAGGAAAAGTAGGATGCTGGTGTGGCCATAAGGTCTTTTATTAGTTTAGTACAGTGCTTTATGTGTAAATTGGCTTTACTAAGGCCTCAGTTATAGCCATAAGTAAAATGCAACCGAAAAAGTAGGAACAGCGTGAAAATGAGTTTTTTCACCTTTAGAAGGTCATAGCAAAAATTCTGTCAGAAAACAAACATTTACAAAAATTTCGCTACGAAAACAATGTATACCAACAAAGCAACTATTAGCTGGAGAATTATCTCTTTGCAGGGCTGTCAAAATCATTGGCAAGTACAATTTAAAAAGTGTGCCAAAAATATGTCAAAATTGAAAAATAAAAAAAATCGATTAGTTCAGTGACGGAGGATACTCAGTTATTATTCTCCTGAACTCATAAGCCTCCTTTCAAGCCCACCAACTATTCTATTAAACTACGAATAATTCTTCTGCCAAACACATTCGGTATTTATTTGTAAATCGCCCTGTTATTTGCAAATCGCACCATTCTGACACCTGACAACCCAACTTGTTTTTGCCGTTAATAGCCCTTTGAAAATCCCTAGTGCTTTCAAACTGTCATATCACTCATTATCATCAAATACTTTGCGATCACTTGGAGATAGATTTCCTTGGAAAAAATGAGTTAATGCTCGGTTATTACAGCTACTTCTATTTCGCTTCGCATATTAGCGTCAATCTATAAAATGAATACATTTACCTTCATATTGGTTGACCAGCATCGATTTACTTCTATAGTTGGTCATGTAATTGGCCTTAAACACGTGTGTGCATATTAAAAGGCAAATTAAGTTCAAAGATCACGCCTAAGTGATGGATAACATTCAAGCCGATCTACGACAAACGTTAGAACTAGATTCTATGAGTAGAGCAGCAGCAGAGTGTCATATCGGAATGAATTACAGTTGATGTTATAGCTGTTATAGCTTGCATTCGCATGAAGGTTGACAGAACTGGTTTGGAAATCAATCTAAAATTTAATTGCCTGAAGTGAACGCAATTTAAGCAAATACCTTTTGTATGTGGTTTAAAAATTTCAAACGTGGTAGTGACACTTAAGCATTTTAGTGGTTTGTTAAAAAATTAACATTTTTTATTTGCGTTTGGTATTTTGTTTTTAAGTGTTTTCCTGATTGTTTATAATTTAAGACTCGCTACACAAAATCTCTGATTAGTCCTAATAACTTTGAGACTTTCTAGTAATCATTTTTAACCTTCAAATTAAATATTTTGATAGGCACAATGGTTAATTTAATATGGAAATTGCCTGACATTTCGTATTATATAGCCTGGACACTAAATAAAATTATTAGCACCGCGCTTTGTGATTATTTTTTTTCTTAAGAAGTGTTCCTATCTACAGATCCGATGTGATAAATTTGTTGTTTCCAAGCCTTGCAAATTACTACCACCATTACTCAGGAAAATGAATTTCATGATTTAATTGCGAACGCTGGACTATATTAACTACACTTGTAATTATCATTTTGGGTTTACCCTGACTTATTATTAAAATAAAAAAAAAAGAAAAAAAAAAAAAAACAAAAAATTAACACTTCCCAACCCAACATTTTTTACTAGTGACACAGGGGCCAATTATATGAAATAACAAGTCCTCACGCTTTAAAGGACTTTGTCCCGAAGGGTAGGAAGTGTGCTACATAATTGCGCTGCAAATTTATGTAAAATAGTGCTACAACTTACAAGTGAAAATAAGTTTTATATTTTAACAAAATTTGGAAATGAATTGTGTTAAATCTTAAACGCTGATTTTAGCAACACTCGTGACCAGCGTTACCACTTTATGGCTATTTTTTCTCAGTAGATTCTCTAAGAAAAATGCAGTATATTGATTTTTTTTTTGGAGTAGATTACTTTTTCAAACAAAGCCAATGTTAAGAACAAAAAATAACATGAGCAATATAAAATTAATAAAAACGAGTACCTAAACAAACCGAAAAAGAACATTAATTCTGTTTTTATGTTTTTTGCGAAAAGTACCTATACATTTTTTCGATCTAGATCTAGATGAACAGCCAAAAATGCAGTACATTTAACTCTTTGGCACAGATTTAAATTTTGAAAAAAATGCAGTAGATCTACTTCAATTGCAGAAAAGTAGTAACGCTGATGCAAAAGTTGATACGGAAAAAATCTACTACAGAACTGGATAACTTGACACTTCCTAGTTCATTTCAAGTGCGTCATAAATTTAGAACGACAAAATTGTTATACCCGCTCTTTCGATTTCCTCAATCGTCGCAATAACAGATTTGTTTAAAGACACTTCTAAAGCCACGATTACACATGCCGTTTTACGTGTCAAATTTTGACATACCGACGTCATTATGACGTAAAAATTTGTCCTAAATATGTCACTACATGTGATCGCCTGTCAAGCTTCTAGTCACGCGGGCTGTCGCAGCGGACTCTCACGAAAGACACACGAGTGATCACCGGATGGCCGAATTTTTGTGATGTCAGCACGTCAAAATTTGCCACGATAAAAAAAACGTGTAATCGTAGCATTAGGCTTCTTGACTTATCCGATTTTTGTTGCACAGCAATTATAGCATCGATGGTGTGTATATAGTTGCAGAAATGTGTTACACTTGTAGAAGTTGACTTGTATTAAGAGTAACTACCTATGGGTGCAATGGCTTAGTAGTTCAAGTTAGATCTAGAGATCTCAGATTCAACCACAGGAAAAACCAAATTAAATGAATGGCTTACATTTGATCGAAGGTTTGAATGTGCTTCTAAATAATTCCAGTAAAATTGTAGGTCCTTTCGTTTAACCTAAAAATAAAAACACAACCAAACGGATGATTTCGGAAAAGATCGACTAGGGCTTTAAATCAATCTATCGCAATTTATTCATTTATTATATATTCATTTATTTATTCATTACAACTATTTGAAGTCTTATGTTACTTTTAAATATTCCGCGTTATAGACTCGATTTCGATTAAGTTGTCTATGTCCAACATAGTCCTTTGTATCTTAAAATATAATTGCGTGCGAAACGTCCTACTAATTCTCCTGCATATGGATATGATTGATATGCTTGTGTGGTGAGAAGTTCCTAATTCGACTAATAGATGTCGTATTTTCACTTGGAATGAAAGTTTTGGGTAGGGAACACTTTTTATTGCATTTAAAGACTGCTTTTCAGGTGTCATCGGTAATTTGGAAAATACTTTCTTCGAGTTTCAGCTTACGAAGTCTTGCTAGGGAGAATTGCCAACTTAAGAACCACATATCCGAGTTGCTTGGTGGTACTTCTCCTGCCATTGACAGAAGGGGTTTCCACCATGTATTTCCTAGGCAGCTATAAAAAACGGATGGCTAAAAAACAACTCTTGTTTCTGCTGCTGAACCTGGGAATATAGAAGGCAAAAAAGACTTTGTTTGGCAGCAATGTATCTTTCCAGGAAAATGTTTTGTCCACTAAGATCAAACGGCTGCCCACTTGAACTCACTCGAACACCCAGCAATAGACTTGGTTCCATGCTGGGGGTATTTGGGTTGCAATTCTCATCGATATAACTGTAATAGCTGCGACCAATCAGATTCTGCACGGGAAATTCTCCTCGTACCGGACTATATGGTAACAATGCTGATCGTCCATCATGGGCAATGGTATCGGCGTTTGCTGCACCCAGTAAGACTATCAGGATACAGGCGAAAGAAGCCCTCATTCTACTTGGCATCTTTTTCCTATGTTGAGGTATACTTGGTTTGCGATGAACTGATGATGCAGATGCACACAGTGGGATCTTTTATAGGAAGGATTCACAATCGTCGTGGTTCGCATGTGCTTACCTGTGATGAAGGTCACAGCGATTCTATTTTTATCACAACAAATAAATCATGTAATGCAACATGAAGCTCGGTGTAATCTCAAGTGTCACGTCGCATTAGCCAGCAAGGTGTGCAATGTGCATCCTGAGAATTTTATGATAGTCAAAGGTGAGGCTCTGTCTCCGCGGATAACTGGTCTCTTGCGCCAATCTGCGTTGAACATGTGAATAAACGAACTTAAACAAGTCGGACAATAAAGATCAAGCTGCATTGACTAGAACCTGCATAGCTGTCCCTTGCATAGCTGTATGTGGTCAACTGAGGAGTTGTTAACATGTTTCCCCTCAAATATATCGAAATCATGTCCCAGTGAAGCATTTTAACCACAAGGTTTCTCAGGGAGCATGGTCTCGAGATTTATTGTGCGCCCAAAGGCCTTTTTAGAGTTTGAAAGAAAATGCGATATTATACCACTTTGTGAAGGATCCTAGCAAAAGAACAGATACATAGTGGGAATTGAATCCTAGGTCTGGCTTTTAACTTTCCATCCGTTTGTAAAAGCGGTATTTCTGAGACGAATGGAAGCAACTTACAATTGTTGCCGTACCCCTACAACAACTGAAATAAGAAGCTTAATTCAAACAAGTCCATCAAACCTTAGGTAGAGGTCGGGCAGTAAAAAAAAAACTGCAAGGGGTACTTGGTGTTTATTCGGGGATCGAAGCACTGCACTAAGAATCTGTTTAACACCTGTCCCTAATGGAAATTGCACCCTTATCTGATTTCTTGGAGCACTTACCTTACTGACTCGTGGTAGGTACAGTGGCGGCATAAACTTCTTCCACCTCTTTACAATTGACCGACTATTTTGTTCGCCTTGAACCAGGGATGGTTTAGGAAAAAAGAAAAGTCGGAAAATTGTCAAAATTTGGCCTGTAGGCGAATCGATGTCGATATAACTCGATAACCACTGGGCCAATTTTCATGATTCTTCTTTTGTTTTGTCCGTATTGTTGTATTTCAGGTTTAGGCAGTCTTAAAAGACAGGATACTTTTGGACCCGATAGGTGGCGTTGTGTCGATCTCCGAAACCACTTACCCGATTTCAATGAAATTTTGTGAGTGTATATTGTTCGTTTCCGCTTGAAGGATAGGATACTTTTGGACAAAAGTAGAGTTTTTGTCTATCTATGAAACCACTCCACCGAATTTAATGAAATGTGGATGTATATTGTTTGTTCTCACTTGAAGGGTAGGATAGTCTTGGGCCCTATAGGTGGAACTTCGCAAAACATAAGCGGGATAGGAAAACGGGTTGTAGCATCTCCCATTCAAAAAAATAAATAAACGGTATTTCTAAAGTGTTTAATTAAAATTATTAATGAACATTGCCCAAATAAGGCACTTTGTGATATGCGAGCAGGACTTCGTACGAAAGATACTGGCAAAACCGGGTTGGTACATCTGCATATTAAATAGACTGACGTCCGTTCGTGCACTCATAACTTGGGAACGAATCGTTCGATTTTTATGATTTTTGGTTTAAATTCGCATGGGCTCAAGAAAGGACATATGCTATTTTCCGTCGTGAACAAAAATGTTATAGGGATTTGTTGAATTTTTGAATTCTTTGGATGTTCCGGCTTCCGGGCTTAACTCTAAATAATTTGAAATTGAAAGTCGGCGCAGCTATAATTTTGTTGCGCAACCACTGACGTAACGAAACTTTGTAACAGATCTCAAATCAAATGTCATGCAACCGACGGTTTTGAGGTGAAAATTTAAAGGCAAACATTCTCATTCCGCGGATTCCGCTTATTCAGAACGATTTGCCATTCGTATTTTAGCGTCTTGAATTGACAAATAAATTGTTGCAAGGATAATTGTGCATTTGTGGCATCAATCTTGAATTCCCATATTTCTCACATGGCCAATTTAGTGAAAATTCGGAAGGTTGGCCGACACGTCAATCATTGCGGTTTGATTTAAACAAATCGACATTGCTATACCTACTTCAATTATTTCTATTGTATTTAATATAACTTTTGAATAAAGAATTGGAATTCACCGAATTACATAAAGTAGTAAGCGCATTGTGCACGCTCGGAATTTTTATTTTCATTACATTAACGAATTTGTGCGGAACGAAGTTCGCCGGGTCAGCTTGTTTAATAATAAAAGTTCAGAAGACCAATAGAAAGCTCCTCAGCGGTTGCTTCCATTAGCCCGATGGCGATCTCTGATGTCGGTTTGAGATAAATCTGGCAATTGGCACGTAGCCAGTAATTCGCGTCAAATCGAATTAAACTCCGTGACTCTCAATTCTCAATATCACTGCTTTAGCATCGTAGTACATTTTATGACTGTATTTCGAGAGCAGGAGCAAGACCAAGTCGTCGACCTACTCTTAGCCACTTTGTTCCATCTAAACTAATTAATAGGTAAAAAAAAAATAGTTGGCGCAACAGGTCTGGAGAGACCCTAGGCCTAGCTTCTCACAACCATTCGTTTTGTGTGAGTTTTCCATATTTGGAACGAATGGAAGGGATCTACAGTTTTATGCCGACTCCAAACGGCTAATTGAGAAGCTCTTGCAAGACATTTATACTCTCGGATGTTTGTCAGACGTTCGCGAGAGGTAGCGCAGCGGAAAAAAACCCTAAGTCGGAATTGGGTTTTTGCGGGATTCGAACCTGGGACTCCCGCATAGCAGTACTACTAATAAAAACAGCAATTACGTGTTTTTTTTTTTTGCAATGCCTTCTTAAACTTTGGACGAATTTTAAATTCCTCATATAAATCCATTTTTTAAAGATCCGCTCATTGTATTAATATTCATATGCAAGTTTCACTTTTGCACATACACAATCGGGTAATCTTCGAGCTGGCAATGTTTACGCAATTGTCATTTCATAATGCTAAGAATATAAATATGGTTGAGAGGAATTTGGCACTTTGTACTTTAGAGTCAAAGATAATTTATACACTTTCCTATAAATGTCTGTCGTTTTTACTCACCACTTGGATAAGTAAATATTTCTTTTTTTCTGTAACAGACACCCATTAAGGGGATTGAGTAAAACAAAGAGAGTCACTTTCAATTGACTTTAAAATCAAAAGTACTCTAGGGTTCAATGGTGTGTTTTTAATTTGGCAACTTGGCTAAATTATTTTGTACTTGATTATGGTATTTTTTATTTCTAAAGTTTTTTTTTGCGGGTCGAACCCCATAGTAATAAAAAAGTGTACTTACATAGACGTAGTCCTTGACCTTTGAGGTTGATATTCATTTTGTTTTATTTTTTTTATATATCAATTCCTGAAAAGAAAGAGAAATTCTTTACAATTATATACAAGCAATTTTTTAGTATGTGATAATTGATAATGCAAAAGCCTTAGGTGAATAAACGTCTCGGAATGTTAATGATTCATTTTGTGCTGGTTGATGCGGTAACAAGGGACAAACTGGACTATTTAACTTAACTTTTGGGGGCTCTGTAAAAGGCCGTATTCATGCTAAAGCTAAAATAACACTTAATAGTTGATATTGAGTACTTTAACTTTAAATTGGAGAACGCGAGAATATGAAAGAAAAAAGGATACGTAAAAGTGTCCGATTTCTCCCTCCTGTACTTATATCCTCTTTAGGTCAGACGATAGTGACGTCATGTTTGTCGAAGACTTTCCGAGCTGAGGATTTGTTTCTACTAAAAATGCAAGCACGCATATTAATGTCATCATTAGAACAACACTAAGCCAGTTCGTGATACGATTATAAATAAAGAACGTCATTTTAAAAAGCAAGCACCTCAGATTCGATGGCATACGTGACATCGTACTCGTATGCGTTGATAAATTATTCTTACGTTCCTTCCAAAACTCACTGATTCTAATCGTTGGCGAGGGAGTAAACATTTTGGATTTTTTTTTACTACCTATTGGCAAAATCTGTAATTTTTTGTTTGTTTATACTGCTCAATTCTTATATAATAAGTTCGAAGGAAGCCCCTTTTTGGATTGTTTTACTGAGCTAACTGATCAGTGGTTTCCGAATCAGAATAAACAAAATATTTCATTCTTCTCAGTACGTTTTGTTGGGTTTTTTCAACCTTCTCAGGGGGGTGTCTTAGTCTTTATTAGGGATTGTGCTTATTTAAAAAAATAACAATAAATAAGTACGTTGAACTATAACACAGCAAACAAGAAGAACCCATTTTTGTAAAAATAAACTATGGAAATGTTGAGCTTTGTGGAGGTTTCAGTTGAGCAGAAAAACAATTTCTCAAGCTGAAAAATATAAGTCCCCAAGTCTTGTTCAACTTAACCTCAGCATTGTTTGCCCGATCCACAAGAAAGGAGACCCTCTAAACTGCGCCAACTATAGAGGCATCATTCTCCTTAACATCGCATATAAGATCCTATCTGCCGTATTGTGCGAACGCCTGAAACCGTATGTCAACGAACTGATTGGACCGTGTCAGTGCGGTTTTAGGCCCGGTAAGTACACAACCGACCAAATATTCACGCTACGGCAGATCCTAGAAAAAACCCAATAAGTCAAAGTCGATACCCACCATCTTTTTATCGATTTTAAGGCCGCATATGACAGCATTTATAGAGACGAGCTATACAGAGCCATGTCTAGTTTTGGCATCCCTGCCAAATTTGTCAGATTGTGCAGAATGACGATGGAGAACGCTCGCTGCTCCGTAAAGGTCGGAAACAATCTCACCGAGACCTTTGATGTCAAAAAAGGATTTAGACAAGGTGACGTCCTGTCATGTAACTTTTTCAACATCATTCTTGAGACGATTGTGCGAAACTCACTAGCCAACACCAGAGGCACAATTTTCCAGAAGTCTGTGCAACTACTTGCATACGCGGACGACATCGACATCATTGGCAGAACACAGCGAGCTGTCACTGGTGCGTTTCCAAATATCAGTACAGAAATGACAAAAATGGGTTTTGCGGTGAATGAGGGCAAAACAAAATATATGCTGTCAACAAGAAGGGACACACAACATCGACGAATCGGACAGAACGTCACGATAGACAGCTATAACTTTGAGGTAGTTCGGGGCTTTGTCTACCTCGGATCCGCTATTAACTCTGAAAATGACATCACCTCAGATCAAGCGAAGAATCACTCTTGCCAACCGCTGTTTGGCCTAAGACGGCAATTGATTAGTAAGGCCTTGTCAAGAAGCACTAAGGAGATTCTATAAAAGACCCTTATCATCCCTGTCCCACTCTATGGCGCAGAAGCATGGACCCTAGCAAAGAAGGATGAGGATCTTCTTGGTCGCTTCGTACGCAAAATTCTTCGAGTGATTTTTGGTCCCGTTTGCGTTGACGAACAGCGAACTCTACGAGCTGTACAACGACATCAGCCTAGTCAGAAAAGTACGAAACAGTCGTCTAAGATGGCTGGGATATGTAGAGCGAATGGACACCAACGCCCCGCTCCGAAGAGTCTTCGATTCCAACCCGGAGGGACAACGCAGTAGAGCAAGACCTCGCCTTAGGTGGCGCGCGCAAGTGGAAGGGGACCTCAACCAACTTGGAGTGCGCAACTGGAGGCAGTTAGCCAAAGATCGCGCTAACTGGAGAGGCGTATTGGTTGAGGCCCAGGTCCACCCCGGACTGTGGCGCCACCTAAGTAAGTAAGTAAGTCGTGTTCATATTGTTGAAACGAATAGACGGGCCCAGGGTTGCCTTTTCATAGTTTCGTTGGGGAGTATAATAGAACTTTTTTGGGGAGTACCTACCTACCGTATATTGCGGATTTGCGAACGATTTTGTGGCAGCCGCTATGGCCCGTCAAAGTCGAGTCGCCAAGATTTCTGGTCTAAATGCGATAAGACCGGTTAGGTAAACTCAGTCACAAATTAGACCACTCGGAACCGTCTAAGAAGAATGTCGTTAATACCTAACACGCAGTTTGCTTTATTTTATTTTAACATCAAAACGTCGTTATTGGAAAAAACCTTAAAATATTGAAGCAAAAGAAGGGGAATTTTCAGAGTTCGCAAGAGTATTTTTCGAAACGAATGTAACAAAATCGAACACGACGTAAATTTAATGGAAGATCCAGAAAGTCAGATTTGTTTTGCAATTTACTAGTAAGAGAAATGTCAACGCAAGTGAAAATAGTTAAATCTGCAATTAAAAACAGGATTACAATTAAATTTGTCTTTTGAGATTACCGAAGTAGGTACGACAGGCGAAAAAGGAGTACAATAGGTACTCCTGTTGTAGTACTTTCGGCAGCACTAAAAATTATGACATATGATATTGCAAATGCCAAACTATAAGCAGCTACAGTCTTCAGTTCGTAAGTTAACTTAATGGTACTTCTTGCAAGCGTGAATATTTCTTGTTTGTATACAAAATTTGGACTTTTAAGCATGGCATAGCCGTCTGCCATTTTCAACTTGTGTTAAGATAAAATTTTTCTTAACAGAAAAGAAAAGTTTCCAAGCTAACATCCCACCACAAGCATTCGAGGCATTTAAGACTCAATTTAAATTATCTTCAACAACAACAATCTCCGAAAATGTCGTAATTTTTGCAACATAAAAAAATAAAAATAAAATAAACTACCACAGTCACTACTCGCATAGTGTAATCTATAAATCATCAGATTGAATGGATCGAGTCAGAGCTTTTTTTATTCATTAGCCTGTGGCCGAATTGCAAAACTCGCTTACAGGTTTGGACTGTACGCTATTACTTTGACACAATGCCTACGACTGTGTGTGAGCCCAGCATCGAGTTAACCAAAACGCACGGCCTTTTCAAATGGCGAAATGCGTCAGTCAGGAGTACGGCAGAATTTAAATTGAGGTTTTAAGCTAATCGAACAGATCTATGGGTTTCCTATATATTTGCAGCCGATCTATATGGCGTTTATAATCACCCAATGTTATTAGGCTAAGATTGTCATTAATAAATTTTCCTTAATGAATTAAAATGAAGAAAATCAATTACGATGGTGAGGTTGTTCGTTTGTTCGTTTGTTTTGTTGGTATTTTTTTTTTTTTGGGGTTCCAAATTTAAGACGGAAGCTCATTAAAATCGCAAATGGCGAGAGAGATTTCCTTTTTGCAAATTGTTTTGAATTGACTGCCTATTTGAATTTTTTTTTTGTTTAAGCTTAGGTTAAACTCGTTTAATTGTAAATGTTGCGAAACCAATATGAAATCTTTATCGTTATTATTGAGCTGAATAATTACTGTGCTAAAACGGTACATATAAGTATATTGACTTATAAGTCAAAACAAACGGCTGGTGTGTTGTGCAACAATTACACAATTTATTACTCATACAACATTGGGACTTTTAAAGAGGAAAGCTTAGCATCTTTAGTCGGTGTTAGGTAAGCTTCTGTTGAATGTTTTATTTATATGTCAAGGTGGTTACCTAGTATTTCATAATGTTTGAGGTTAGATAGGGTTAATTGCCTGCTCCGTTTCTTGAATTAACGGAGAAAAATTACAAACATTTTATGTACTCAAAAGTGATCTATTGCGATCCAGAAAATTTTGATTAAATGTGACAAATCTTAGACAAGGTCCATAGTACAGGGTGTCAGCCGGGAAGGTATACCACTTTGATTGTTTATAATTTTTGATTAAATGAAGGAGAATGGATCTTATATTAATAAATGTTTTATATAATGTCGGCAATTATGTATGGAATACAATATCAGGTAAATGTCCGCCTCTGTTAGTCTCACAAATGCGAGCCCTTTTGAGCACATTTTTCATTACATTCTCACACATTTCACGCGGTATTTCATTACTTTCATCACGAATATTTCGTTTGAGTTGCCCAAAGAAACGCTTGGGTTGTTTGCATAAACCTTGCTTTTCAAAAATCCCCACAAAAATAAGTCCGTAGAAGTCAAATTAAGCGACCGTGGAGGTCAATCAACATCACCATTTCTTGAAATAACTTGTTGCGGAAAGAGGTCTCGCATTAATTTCATTGTAATCCTGGCTGTATGCGATGTGGCACCGTCTTGTTGATACCACATGTTAATCAACCCTCGTCACTCATTATGATTTTTTCATGAAAATCGGGGTTGTCACGGGCTTGCTGTAACATCCTTTTGGCATATGTACGGCGGCGTAAATGGTCTTGTGGAAGAAGCTCTTGTGTCAACTGAATCTTAAATGGAAACAAATGCAAATCCTTGTGCAAAATTGTCGCCAAAGTTGTTCTTTGAAGACCAAGCTCCTGAGCACGGCGTCGAATTAAGGTTGATGGCTTGTTTTGAACACTTCCTTGAGAGCAGCAGTAATGTTTTCAGTTGTGGTCCATGCTTGGGCCTATCACCAACAGATCCTCTTTCTTCGAAATCATTCACTACACGATAAATAGTGCGTTTTATTGGCACGTTGTTTCTCCCAAAAAGTTCACGTAACTTTCTTATCGTCACAGTAATCGATGATTGAGTTTGATAAAATGTTTTAACGATTAAAATCCGTTGGTTTATCAAATATTTTTCAATAAATTTGCCACGTGTCTACTTCACGACTGCCAAGTATGAATTGTCAAGACTAATGTTTACCAAAATGGCGGCAAAACAAAGTAGTATACCTTCCCAGCGGACACCCTGTACTTTCTTCAACTAAAATTAAAAATTATTACAACTGATAAGAACTTATTCGTAGTCAAAAATATAGCTTTGTGGGTTCGTAAAAATAAGCTGGCCGCTTAAAGTAACTAAAATATTAGCACGTTTCTTTAAGACAGTAAACTTTTTATTTTGGAATTGGAAGTTCAAAATAGGCATGCCATCGAAGAAAGCCATTCCTTTTTGCAATTATGCAAACGTAACCTAAAAATGTCGTCGAAGTGGCTTAGTGGTTAGTGCGTTGGACTATTAAGCGAGGGGTCCCAGGTTCGAGCCCCGACAAAAAAAAAATTCCAACTTGGGTTTTTTTTTACACTGCGCCACATCTCGCGAACGTCTGACAAACATATGAGAGTATAACTTCCTTAACAGTTGACAGAGCTTGTGTTTTAGCCGTTTGAATTTGGACGCGGCATAAAATTGTAGATCCATTCCATTCGTTCTAATAATGAAGAACTCACACAAAACGAATGGTTGTGAGAAGCTGGGTCTGGGGTCTCCTATGGACCTGTTGCGCCAACCATTTTTTTTTCGACTTAAAAATGCGACAGCGCTTTAATAAGTGCTATAAAAACTATGGTATTTGTGATATTCTAAAAGTAGACTCGTCATATTTTGAAACTTGTAGTTTTTGCTTTTATCAGCTACAAGAGCAGCGTAGGTCTCTGGCCTCTGGCTATTTACTTACAGTACCTACTTATCAATGGAAACACAGTTTATAACTTTTTTTTCAAGGTTATGTCAATATAGGTTCAGATCTTTCTTGGTGTAAGGATTTTTTTTTATTAAGATGTCTTTTTAAGTAGCGTCCATTGCACAATTTTGCATGAGAAAATTTGGATAAATAAACATGTAACATATTTTTTAACAAAATTGTAAACAGCTTAAATAAAATGCGTAACTGATATTTTCTTGAATATTAGGTACTTGTTTAATTTATTATTTCTCAATGACTGACTCGAGTGATTTTCGAATGAATAGATATTCTTAAAAATTATTATTCCTGAGCGGTTGCTGATGTTTTTCAAATAGTTGTAAATGTACAGGTATTGTTTTTACAATTCTTATATATTTCCATGATTAACTTTACGTTCATCAGTTTTACGAAGTTCAGAAAACTCTTTTCGTAGCACAAAAATTGTTCATTGGAACAAAAGTTTAAAAACTCGTGTGCGCGTATTTTTTCGTGCGATTGTTTTCGAACTTTTTTGAAATGGAAAAGAGCAATTGAAAGATCACAAAACTTGTCACCCAACCATTAGAGATTTTTTTTCCAGCTTTTAGCGCATTATTTCAGTGATTACTGTGCTTACTAAGACTACAAAATGGCGTCTTAATTTTGTTTCCACTGCGCTGCATCTTTCAAAATGTCTGACAAACTTCTGAGTTGTTTTTTAAGTGAACTGAGAAAATGTTGGGTCCCTCCTATTTATCTTCAAAATTAAAAAAACGTAGGTAAACAGCCGAATTGTTGTGAAAAAAAAACTTTTCCTCTAGGTATATGGACTTGCTGCACAAAAAATTTATTTGAAACATCTACAGATAGAAGACTATTTTGTCAGACAGGTTCTTCAGAATTTAGATTAGTTGCAGTTTTGTGGAAATATGCCTCCAGGAAGAAAGCTGCAAACTTAGCTGAAATAAAATTTTTTTGATGAACCCGTCAGTTTTTAAATTTAGAAAATGAGCACGAGTAGTATATTTGCCCAAATGCTGAGTTTCGGACAATAGTTCTTGAACAACATCTGCCATGAAAGTACGACAAGAATAGGCATGTGCTGGTGAGCAGTCTTCTGGGCGCCAGTGACTGTAAAATCGAAGTTTGTGCTAAAGCGTGTTCGTCGATCTGTTAGTGTCTATAAATTGTTAACGCTTTTAAGTGACAGACTTTCCTATGTTGGATGTACTATTCATAGCCTGATCAAAGCTATTTCTCTATTGGAGTTCCTAGGAGACCTACATCGTCGACATGCCTCCTACTAAATATTCCGCTATAGCAAATAAACTAAAGAGCTGATTTTTATTGAGTAAAGAACTGTTCGCTATAGACCTCCAGATAGAGGTCTGGTTCGAAAGTTTTACATTAAACGGAGAAGATGGAAATGGATTTCTCGTTAGCTTGTCTTTCAAGCAGAGCTATATAGAGGCATGTGCTTTTCTGTTCAAAATCGGTACAGGGAGTTAGCATATTTGTTTTTTTTTTTCTAAATTACTAACCCTTTTTAAACTTGCATTTGATCGATAGAGGTAAGCGCGCAATATGAGGGATTATTTTTACCGCCTGCAATATTTGTATTAGGAATCTGCTTCTCGGTTTGATTTTCTAGTTCATCCGTTTCGCGTCGGCTCATCTGACAAACTCAAAACAGGAAAGTCATCAAGATTACATTCCGCAAAGCTTTTAGTAAGACTTCGTGGCATATCAAGGGATTACATGAAGCATTGTAAACTTAAAAAGTGAATTTGTAAAAAACTTTGTACAGACACATTAAATAAAAATATCACTACTTATTTTTAAATGTAACTTTGTTAGATTGGGTAGCTCGCGAACGTCTGACAAACATCCGAGGGTATGACTGTCTTGAAAGAGCTTCTCAATAAGCCGTTTGGAGTCGGCATACAATTGTAGATCCCTTCCATTCGTTCCAAAAATGAAAAACTCACACAAAACGAATGGTTGAGAGAAGCTAGTCCTAGGGTCCCTCCGGACCTGCTGCGCCAACTATTTATTTGTATTTTTTCAACTTTGTTAGATTAAGTATGTACCTATGTATGTAACAATTGTTGAATTTAAAATATTGACTGATATTCAAACTGCAACCTCTTGCTTCTCACAACCTCAAAGTACATCTAATATACCTAATTTATCCATTTTCTAATTATTCAATTTCTCCACAATTGACTTCGAACGGGAAATGTGCATTTATAGAAACCTTTTTCATAGAAAAGTGGTTTCCTTTTCCATTAAATAGTTAATTACACTCAATGGGGGGCACCATTAGCATGAGTTCATCGTCATCATTAATTATTATTGCGATAGTTTTTAGCTCGCTTTAAAAACTTCAACACAAACAAGTATAAGTTAATGCGAATGCAAAATCTGCATAAACTCCTCTTTGATCTTGGGAAAAATTCCATTAATTTGGCCAATCCCCAAAAAAAATATGGGTACGCCGCGCCGTTCAGCGACAAATAATTGATTTCCGACATTAGTTGGTGCAAGTATATTGCGCAACACTAACACACCAGTGATATATATAAATATTTGCAAAAACCGATAAGTATCACATAAATTGAACAGCTTGGTCGCGTCGTTTGAAAAGTGGTCAGTTCCTGGCACAATTTCAATTTGATACACACATCCACGTTGGATATTTATGTAGACCCACCTTTGGTGTGCGAAAACTTGTTTCTTCATTAGATTGCATTTGCAACTTCAGCTTCTATGAGAGTTTATAGTTGCATATCGACAGTATTTTTTGTGCGCCCATTATATATATACAAAACCGAGAGTTACAACTGAAAGCAAGAGTTGCACTGAAACCCAGGCGCTGAAGTGACCGGACGGGTCCTGTGCGAGCAATTTGCGATTGCTTAATCTGTAAAAAAAAAATGTAAGCCTCCGAAGCCAAACTGCCTTTCCGCTCAATTTTCTACCACGGCTGTGACTCAGCTGAGTTTGTGATTTTCCACAAGACCACAAATCCTCGATTATAAAACCACAGGCAAGATTTCGTAATAAAAAACTCAAATGAAGATGGTACTTGTGACTTTTTGAAAAGTGCATTCACCATGACGTATACGCAACATTTTATTTAAGTTTATGCTTATGGATGCAGGTTGCTGTTAGAACTTGATTTATTGCATTTATGACTGTGATGTGTAACCACGTTGATGGATGTGACTTAATTTTGCAATGCATGCCATTAAATGGTGATTGGCATTATAGAGGTGAAGAAGTTGTTTGACAAAGGTATGTAGCCCACAGTTAATCGAGCATGGACCGGGGGAAATCTGGTAGAATGACTTTTGGAGCGTAGCGAGTCTTACAAACGCGAATATTATAGACCGGAAAATTTATTTCGTTTACTATATAAAATTGGATGAAGTTTTGCAATCAAACATTTAGAAAAAACGAATTTTAAGTATCATTGGAAAATTACCTATAGAGGGGTCGATGTTGAAATGAAATAATAGGCGACAACAATATTACAAGATCCAACTGTTGTTGTGAACCATGAAAATCAAAGATCTCTTTATGGATCATGCGGGCATAATTAAAAACGAATACAGCTTGTAGGTATGTGTGGTATTACCGAAATTATTATTTTTATTTCTAATCTAGATCTAAATTCGTTCAAAAGTCCACAGAGGCTTTAGACGGTGGCACGGATCCGAGTTTAATAGCTCTGCCGCATATGTCCAGCTGAATTTGAGCGATAGGATTGGTTATTTTGGCTTTAACGGTTGACCGATCGATGAGGGCTTACACCTGTGACTTCTGGAAACCCCAAAATAAAAGGTCTGAACGTGGTCAGATTACACGATCTTGGTGGCCAATTCTGTGACAGATAACCACACCCTCAAATCATTCATGCAGAATGGCGTCTTGTTGTTGCACGTTGCCCAGTCTTCCTGGAGCCACATGTTCTCTACCCCGTTTTCATAGACTTTGAAGACGGTTTTTTTTATCAGCGAAAGTATTAGTTTTTCCCCTTAATTCGAAAAAGGCTCTCATTTTTTCACTTTAGTGAACTTATATGAAAAAAATAGAAAATTCATATACATATTCAATAAAATAATTCAGACTTTTCTAAGAGGTTAAAATTAAGTCTAATTTTTGTACATTTAGGGAGACGTTCGATGTGTTGTCTTCTTTAATTTTTCGTATGATCATTTTATTCTGAGTAGACTTTGAAATTTGTTTGCATTGAAAGTATTTTTTAATTCTACTTTTAAATAATTTAAGATTCATAGTGTTTTTAATTTTTCCCCGTTTTTAAGGTACCGTACCCAAGGGGGAAAAAAACTGAATCTTATTAGTTCCACTACTTTGGCTGACCGTCAGTCTGTCTGCCTGTCCGAACCCACTTGACCAATTTTGTTCCTAGGTTAGTCTAAGAAACTAATTGCTGTAGGAGGCTGTAATTCGGCCACACTATCCGGTATAACCTTATACGGCAATAACCATACCAATGGTGGAGATACATCGACTGGTTTTAGACTACTTAGTAATTTGGTGCAAAAAATATTTTTATTCTCACAAAAAACTGTTTATTTATTGATTTACAAAAAAATGGATGTAGACCTTTTTTGTAGATCATGCTCGTAGCTAATATGAAGTGAAGATTGTTTTGCCGAAAAGTTAATATTTTACAAGATTTTTATAAAAAAAAAACAACTGACAATTACAATCAAACTGTACGCTCCTTTACACCATTCCAATGGTGCGTTCTCCTAATTGATTAGAACTTTCAGTGCATACTCAACTCGACTCATACTCATCCACACACCGACACCACACTCCATCCAGATTCCAGACTCCACACTATTGGTTGTGCTCTCGGTGATCTCTATTTTCCAATTTTCCATTCATTAAACCGCGTTCTCTTAATCGTTTTGAATTGGAACTTTTTGAATGGATACTAGCCATCTTCATTTATCCCACGAAGCGAGGTAATTTTTCCCTTTTCACTGTACTCAAAATCCCTTTCAAATCCCACGACTTTTTTTCGCCTCAAAATTCAGTTTTTAGAAGTAAAATTTGTTATACAAGGAAAGAAAATCACGGTTAATTAACTTTTAGTATAAAAATCACATATTGTAACATTACTAGGATTATTTTTTGGTACTAGAAAATTTTGATAAGAGACAATTTATATAAGCAGTTTTTTTTATGTACATTCAGTGTGTTAATAATCATCGTGAAATGTAGGAGTTTTCATGAAATTTCCGCAAAAATTTATAGTTTTAATGTTTTTTTCTTAGATTCCTCAAAATCCCACGATTTGGTGCTTTATACCTTTATCCCACGAAAGGCTTTTCGGACATCGAAATTCCCACGAAAAGGGATAAATCCCACGATATAACATCACTGGATACTACTAGAATGTATATGGCAATGGATGTGTTTGGGTTTTGACTGTGAGCTACGTTGCCATGAGAAATGAGAAAAAAATATCTTCGCCATTTCCAACTCTAGCGAAGAACGGAACCTTCGGTGCGCGAGTGAAATTCGTACTTGACCGGTTTTCTTAAGCTTGTCGCTCATTTTTCCCGGCCTCAAAATTCGCCCTTCTTTCAATCTGGGATCACTGCATCTACCAACGATATGCAGGTTCAACTTTGACCAAAAGTAATCAGTTGGGATCGTTCTGTAGCATTTTCTAAGTCTCAAATCGCTTGCAATCAAAAAATCATCATTGAGAAGGAACAATTAATGGATGTAATTTCGTAATTTAGGTGTTTTCCACTGCGCCACCTCTTGCGAACATCTGAGAATCGTTTGAGTATATAACTGTCTACAGAAAGCTTCCCAATTTAGACGTTTGGACTCGGAAGAAAATTGTAGTTCGTCCCAAAAATTGAAACTCATATAAAACTATTGGTTGTGATAACCTACGCCTACAAAACCCATATTTATTTATTTATTTCCTAAAAGCGCTCAACTTCTAGGCCCCCAAGAGTCTTGCCACTACCCCCTCTATTAAAACTTCTCCTAAAAATAGTTAGTTCTCATTTAAGCAAGTGCCAATAAAACTGGTCACGTACTAAAACCTCAAGGAAACTACACAAAGCTATGCAAAAATACAAAACCGTAATTCGTTCTGTGCAACAATGGCCGCACAACCGATATAAACATTGTCGGTTCCACAAAATCGAAGCCCAAACAATTACGATAATTCATAGCCTCCCTTCGACATTATTACAGTCGTACTCTCATTTAATGGACCGTAACACTGCGGACTGCAAAACCTGTCCCTTGAAGTCACTTCAGCATAGCGTACAGCGTCTATCTATGAAACTGATTAACCTGCCTCTGAACTGGAACACGACACAAAGAGTTGCATCAAAGCAAAAGCTATAATACTGCACCGAAACCGAAGCATTGTAGGTTGTAGCTTTATGCACGCGCAGCAATTTAGCTCTCTTCTACGATGATAAACTAGCGAAAGTGACAGGAAATAAATTCGGTGTTTGCATCCAAAAACAATGAAGTCTATAACAGTGGATCCACTAATTGAGAAGATAAATTGGCAGCAAATTACAGTCAAACTCATTGTGTTTGATTTCCATGAGATACCTTGCTTACGCAACAGATCGGAAAAGATATAGTTTCGCAATCGAAATCTAACAACAGATATACGCCGTTTATGTTGGAAACTTAAGCCGCTCAGTCTTTTCGCAAAATGTACACTATAGGCGTTTTTCTTTTTTAGTTCAGAGCACAACCTGAACTGTTATACAAAAAGTTTGTGTTTCTTTTTTAGCTCAGATACATCAGAGCTCGAATTTGTGTTTCTTTTTTCGTTCAGAGCATGATCAGAGCGCGCTCTATGAGCTCAGAATTAATTGACTGAGCATTCTGAGTAAAATCCTGATTACACATATACATTCACACTTGCAGTCATATTTGAGAAAAAAAAAACAGGAAAAACAGAAAATCATCAGAACGATCTGAGCTCGCTCGGTTCAGAGCGCGCTCATATAGCTCGAGCTCAGTTCAGTGCTCAGCTCTGAACTAAAAAAGAAAAACGCCTTATATATTATTTCCGGTTGTGCGGCGGACTATCAAAGCTGTGTTTCTCAAAAGGGCAAACTGTGTAAACACCCTCTGAAGACCCGTCAAAATGAAAGCGAAATTTAATTTGAATTTTACAAATTTAATTAGTTTCTCAGGTGCTGATGAGCGTTGTAATTAGTTTTGGCAAAAATAACCAAACCAAGCAAAGGTTCCAAAAGTGGGTGCAAATTCTACGGTGAATGCCATCGGTTGTATCCAACAATACAGTCGCGCGCGAATTTCGTGTGTGAATGAAGTCCATTCATCAGTGCCAAAAGCAACCGATTCAATTGTATATTTCTTTGGCTAGTATCGTTTCGAAACACAATTAAATTTATTTGTGGTTTACATAACTGCGTTGGCTGTCGTGGTAATCGCCTACTCTACAAGCGATATTTAACTACAGGCTATATCAAAATGATGAAATATCGTACAAAAAAAGAGTGTTGCAAATTTTGAAGGCTGCCAGAAAAGATATACTTTCCCTATGGTTGACACTGTGCTCTATCAATAGGTGGAGTTTGAAATAAGTATCATTAGTTGGTATAGGTTTTTCATAGAGGTAAACGAAAGTCACACAAGTGCAACCAACCTTAATTGCGAATGAGTTGTAAATGGTAAAATTGTCGTTAAAAGTCATGACTAGTAGGGAATAGGTATAGGACAAGAATACGAAATCCGTTTATACAATTTGAGTTGAAGAGATAAGAGCTCAAAAATCCAACCGAAGTTCGAAATTTACGTCTTCCGATAAATAATCGGGCTCTTCAAAATTCCAATTTTCCATGATGTCATAGCTTGAACCAAAAACCAGTCAAGACTAAGTTAGATAAAGTCTTCGAAAGTCCTTGTGAATGCTCATGTAAGAGTTAATTTAAGAAACCAAAAAACTTGACTGACTGAAAAAGAGATTTAAAAAGATTAAAACAAGACACTTTCAAGTAGAAATAATTGACAATCGGAGACTACCTACCTACACAATGCTGACAATAATTTGACAAAAATATGCGCAGCATCCGACTGCCAATTAAATATACTTGAAAGTTTCTTGTTTTAATATTTTTAAATCTTTTTTACAGTCATCGGGTTTTTTAATTTTTTTTAATTAACTTTCTTATTGCCTTGATATATTGGTAAATGCGATTTTCTTGTATTTTGGAGAATCAATTTCCATTCGTGCATAAAAATTACAGATACAAGAAAAAAGGAGTAGACTTAACATTTGAATTTTGCTCTGAATTTGTGTTTTTCAGTCTGTCATACTCTATCCTCTCAATCTCAACGCGTATTCGCTTCAAAGCAGCATTTCGTTTCACAAAATTGTTGCTCGCGCGCTTTGGCATTTAAAATCGTAAAGTTTCAATAGAGCGTGGCAAAGCGTGCCAACGAACGCACGCTCTCACGCCGAATTGTGAATTGGTAATAAAAGTATGTAAAAGGTGTTTGTTGCTGTTTCAGAATCCATCATGTCGTATGCGGCGCAGGTTTGGGGAGTTGGGAAATATGATACTGTAGAGAAATTATTACGTCACTACATAAAAATAATATTTCACCTTCCACCCAACACCCCCAATTAGTTGACAATGCTGGAAGAAGCCTTGGCTTCATTGTTTACCAAAACCCTTAAATTGCCCGTGGACTACGTGTACCTACTGCAGTTTTGAAGATGTCGGATACACGGCTACAGAAGAAAGCGGCTCTGGAAATAATCCAATCCAAGACAGGATGGTACAGAGAGTGAAATTTTCTCTGTAAGTGTCCAATGTCTAAAAGAAATAAGGAGACATGTATTCGGGGACAATGTCCTGTCGACAGAGGAAGTCTTAATACTGCTTAATGAAGCTAATATTAAAAATTATCTCAATACTGCAATATGGCTTTATATTATCGGGAAAGAATAGTTAATGAGAATTTTTAAATCGCGCTATATATATTTTTTTGTTTATTCACCTTTTTCCTACTTAAAATTTTTTTTCTTTTTATTTAAAGGTCCTCAATTAGGCAGACCTGTGTGTATCTATCGGAAAAAAAAAATAAAGAGAATGGAAAACAAAAGTAAGCCATGCTCATTCACTTATTTTCCTGAACATTATATTGAGAAGAATGAAGTTTATAAATAAAATCAATCTACTTTTGCACAGATGAACTTTCATATATAGGTGGACCTCGTTATGCAAGGCGAACCGTATAGTTTAGTTAGCCAAAGTTTTCATATATTTATACGGAGAATTAAATCCTGGGCGGGTCAAAACACTGTAATCTGTAACTTCTATTACAAATACCTACCTAATAAAAATGTGGAGACGGTATCTTACCACGTTGAATGCTCAGAAGAAGAAGAGGAAGAAGAAGCAACTCCAGGGCACACAATTAGCAGATGTCTTCAATTTATCGGTCATATTATTTATCGGCTGATTCTCCTTAGAGAGGATCACGTATGTGAGGCGTCAGCATAATATTCCCCAACCATCTTGTCTTTTATTTTTTCAAGGCCCCGTGGATGAAAATGAAACGTCCAATGAACACACTCTCGATTCTCGCTACAATGTTCTGGATTGCAGCCACGCGGTATTGCGGTATTTACACTGATACTCGTAGTCGTAAGCATTTGTGTTGTATTTGAGAAAGGGATGTCAATGTCAAAGCAAAGCTGCGCATAAAAACCGTATTAAAAAACCCTTTTAACTTAAATAGAACGGAGATTGAATTCGATTTATAATGCATACATGAGCACATTCGAAGTCACTTACGTTTCGTAAACAAATATGAGAAGAGCCATCGTATCTTTATGTTGAGGGTTTTTTTTCTAAGAAGATTGATATAATTTCTGCAACGTTACTGTCGTTTGTTCGTGCATTTGATATCCTTAGATTAAGTCGCATTTTACATTCAAATAAAGTAACAACAAGCTGCACGATTATTCATTCCTTCACGTTATTCACGTGCGTATTCAACAAACTTTAGTAAGATTTTTATCAGAATCTCGATTAGGGTTCTAGACAGGCAGATCACTGATCTTCTGAAGGTTTTTCAAATTTCTACGACCATAATAAGTTCATTGATATATTTTGTTTAATTTTCATCAGATTTCAGTACACTCGTGTGAGCTGTTACCCTATAAAATGTAATCTTACTTAGGTACTTTTTAGAACTTTCTTGGATTCTTTGACATCTGTCGCAATCTTCAATCGTTTTAATTGGTCTAAAAAAGTACGTTAGACTTGCTAATCTTGGAGGCCTGTAGTTTTAAAGACAGACTTCTAAAAAGTTACCTAACTAAGGCCCAGTTCTTTACCGACTTTTTGTAAGAAGCCTTAGTTAAAGACTAAAAGCCTTTCATTTCATTGAAGGCGCTATTGTAATTTCAAAGTATATCTAATTTGAAAGAGTTACAGTCTTCACTTGTATCAATATTTTTTTCAAGCTTCTAATCATTTTCGTCGATTTGGGTTTAGTGTTTATCTTGCCCTTTTTATTTTCAGTTTTTAGCACTTTTTGAAGCATGAGGGACCATTGTAAACAATACTGACATTTTTTAACCGAATCTAAATACTTTTGCCTAATCTTGTAGGCTTCTTCAACCTTGGTACTTTTTGTAAAAATGAATTTTGAAAGCAGACCTTTGTAAAAAATAGACTTTGACCTTTCCGGAGCTTCGACTCCAGCTAATCACCACAGCAATACATTTCGAAAGCTTGAATTCGCGTAAAATCCCATTCGAAAATTCAATATTTAATTTTTCATTACATTTGTGGGAAATGAACTGGATTAAGCTCTCGAACTTGTAATTTTTGCACTTAGTTGCTAGTTTGGAGCTCTATCGTTTCGACGATAATCGTCTGAAAAGTTTCGGAATGAGTGCCCTATTTCACCATATATTTTCCAACATCTCAGCATTTCAGTGAAATGTTGAATTTCGTCGCTGCATTTGTAATCTCGCTTCCATTCGTTCCAAAAATGAAAAACTCACACAAAACGAATGGTTGTGAGAAGCTAGGCCTAGGGTCTCTCCAGACCTGTTGCGCCAACTATTTATTTATTATTTGTAATCTCGTTTTCCATTGGTTTCAATCGGGGATCCACTCGTTCTGTAATGCAATGGAACAAGAAAACTGCTTCTGACTGAATCCTCAAAAGTGTTGGAGAAATGCCAAAAAATAATCTACGACAGCTGTCAGCTGACTTGTATAAAATACATAAATTACATTTGTGTGAGTTCTTCTTGAGTGGATTCTGACTTCTTCTCAGAATCACCATCAGAGTATTTTTTGTGCCAATGGAACGGTTTCAGAAGTGATTCTTTCGATTCCGGACTCTCCCGGATGCTTCTTTTTGCCCAATTTTCCATTGGGCGACATCTACAACATAAGTTTATCAAATCGAACAAACCTCTTAATAAATTCCGCGCATCATTTAATGACTTTTCAGACCGCTGACAAAAAACAAAACAGCTGTCAAGAAATAAATCAATCATTTCAGGTTATTAAAATTTTAAATTTGGACCAAAAGAGTTATAAACAAAGTAGAAGGAAGTGGTAGTCTATGCATTACTTTATTCATTCATTATTTATTGCATTCTTTAGGTTCAACCACTTCTGGTTTCTAAACAACAAAAAATGATAAGTAATTATTAATAAAGCTGTCATTTGAAATGTTGAAGTTTCAGTGGGAACTCAAAATAGGAAATATTGAATTCAGATGCGGTGTGAATGTCAATGTACTATTAAAGGCCACATAATGAACTTTGGGTCTGCTCTGTAGAAAAAAGAAAAACATCTCAAAAACTTATTTAATAAATTTAGTTAATTATATCAATAAACAAAAGTCAGTCCTCCTCCTAAGAAAATATTAGATTTATGCTGGACTGGTGAACAAATCTAATGAATAATGTATAAGCTAACATTTTTGTTTTAACTTAAAATACAACTTAAAGTCCACAGATGAAAGATACACTTTCTGCCATAATTAACCACCCTTCCTCCGAATATTATGTATGTACGTACATGTGTGTGTGTGTTTGGCTCTTCATTTCTACATCGCACCCGGAGGTATATCATAAACGTTTTTGCATAATCTTGTGGTGAATACATTTTTTTTATTAAAGTCAATACAAGAAACATTTCTGTGACTTTGACTCGATGGATGAGTATGCGAGTAGCTATTAGCTACCGTTCAAACGTGGCAATCATAATAATTTTTGTGTAACTCACTCATTGTTCGTCGGCCAATCAGAGCGCAATTTAAAATAAAAATATAGGTACTTGTAGCGGGTATATAATTGTGAGGGCCAACTTGTCCTCAACATAATTTTACCGACAACATGTAATTTTCGAATGGCCTTAAAAATGGTTGGCTCATTTCCGCTGCTATAAACAAGACTGGGTTCAAGTCTTTTATTGCCTGCTGTAGAGGGGCTCGCTTATATGTTGCGATCCAGTTGATCCAGTTTGTGTTTAGTGCTTCTTCGAGTCAAAAGTTTAAGGAAGTCAGTTAAGTTCTAAAGAATCAGTAAACATTGTGATTTGTGACAATGCATTAATTCCGAAACATGTTTCCTGGTTGTAGGTACCTATAGTTGGGGGTAGGTACATATTTTATTTTTGCAGTCAGATACAAAGCGCTAGCCAAATACAATGTGATATTGTGCTAGGTTTTTTTTTTTTTTTATAGGTGGCGAATGTTCAATGAACATTTTATTAATTTAAGTATTTTCCCGGATTTAAGCTTATAGAACCTGTGAAACCCGAAGGAGATTGTCAATGAGATTCTGAGCTTAAAAATTTCAGGCAACCATAAAAACAAAATTGGAATCTTAGCCCGACTACAGCAAACTACTTTTTACATAATATCGACCGGCAAGTGGACAATACTGTTCCTCAATTCGTTAAGTGTTTGTTCAGAACTAAGTGCAATAAACACGTTTTACTGGTTTGTTTTGCAATTTTATTTTTTATTCTAGGTTACCCCAGAACACCAATGAAACCGTAATTACCGCACGTGCGTTTGTCGGACCACTTGGCAAATACTCGTATTTGAATGTTTTAACCCTCACAAGCGAGTGGCATAAACACAACTAAAGAAACAAATTTTCTTGGACGATTTGTGGTGTCTTGTGCTTGGCCAAATCCATCATGAACGTTGAATTAATGTTTTTGGTTATGAACTTTCCGTTATGGTAAGGTTTTGGTTGGCATTTAAATAAAGGTAAGCACTTTATGAATGCTTCGTCGATTGGTGAGGTTGAGTGAAATTGGAGAGTTAACATGACCGTTCTTTTTCGCCCAGTGCTAAGGTTAGCTGTACAATAGTATGGTTCGTCATGGACGCAGACAGTTGGACAAGGTGGCACCGAAAGTGTTGTGCACGTGTATTTGTGACTGGTATAGGTATGATTTTCGTTTTGTTTGTTTACATCATGCTATAAACAGCATGCAACGGCATAAACAGCATGCAACCTTGGGGGAATGTATGTAGCTTTGTACAATCGGATGTGGAAGAAAGTGACAGTGTGAAAAATGAGTTCACCTTCAGAGAAAACTCTTTCTGATACTATAATTATGATAGAAATTTGGACATATTGGGTATGGGTTCTTTTGGTAGTGTTTTTACTCCAGTTTCAGTTAACACAAACACCGGTTCTCCATCTATGAAAGACCCATTTAGGTATGGTTTGAGGTAATCAGATTTTGTAGTGGCTTGTTCAACTAGAAGAAGTTTGCAAGCCTCCCAGAAGAAAGTTGGGCATCTTGGCCTTATAGCACAAAGTATCAAAAATTGTACAATATGAACATTTTCCAATAGACGCAAATCTGTAAAAAGACGCACAAATTACTAATCGAGACCTACCAGCTACCACTCTCCCATTGACTTGAAAGGTGCATATACTCCTATTATAGCATTTATCATCAGCATAGTTCCACAAGGCTATGAGAGAAAAAATGAGAAATTTCCAAAAAGATACAATCTCTATACAACTCAATGAGCTGTACTTAATATTCAGCTTGACAAACATACCATTCAATTGTCAGCACCTAAGTTTAAGGTGAATCAAAAGACGGAGCTTGCATTTTAAATGCCAAGTCATGCAATACAGAGGCCAGCTTCTGTAATGCCCTTTTCACACCGCATTGCAAACTGCGTTTTCGTCGAAAACTCGAAATTGCATTCACACCGAACAATAACTCGTTTTCGTTTGACGTTTCAATCAGCTGTGAGACACTATACGTGAAACTTCTGTGTAAACTATTTTGTTTACAAATTTCGATCGCATTAATTAACAAATAAAATTAATTCAGAGCATTTAAAAATAATATCAGCCCATCAATTAAGTGCGGAAAATGATTTTAGTTGTGAGTTCTGACATTTGTTCTGTCAGCTGCTCCGCTGAATGACACAAAAGTTGTGTTTGTTTCAACAACCCAACGATTGGAAGCCGTTTTTCGTAGTGTTTTCGTAGAAAACTACTTTAAACGACTCGTTTTGAAAACTGAAATATGTATGGGAAAACTTCTGTTTTTGATGAAGTTTTCGAGTGTTTTCCCGAAAACCAGGTTTTCGGCTCGGTGTGAATAGCATATAAGGCGAAACGAATAAACGTTTTCGTGTGCATGAATGACGTCAACGTCAACGTTTGAACGTTTCGCCTTACAGAATCTGACCCCAGATAAATATCAGGAAGAGGCTCTTTATAAGTCGAGAGCCTGTTAAGTAAGTAAGGGGATCTAGAGGCTATAACTATTATTTAATTTATATTCAATGGATTTTCTGCTTCTAGCAACAACCTGCACTGAAATACCTGTTTGAGTTTTTGCGTGACATATTTAAAACCTTCACTATATTTCCGGTAAACAATGCTAAGTTGCAGTGATCTACAAGGCTGAAGAAGAAGTTCCAATATTCCAAACTGTAAGCTCTGCTTCCGCCTTTCAGATTCTAGTCTTAACCAGTATTTGCAGTTTTTGCGATAACCCACTACCAACCAGTTGTACGTTTTGTGCAGGTAATACCTCCACCCGCCCAGCTAGGTATAGTAAATTGGCAAAATCTAGAAAATATGCATATGAGACATGAAATCTCGCAGCGACCGTGCGTTGCGAATTTCGTAGGTTATACGGAAAATATGCCAGCAGAAGTAGGGTATGGAATCGATGACATCGCCAAAGGCATTCGTTTTACGTGGTTTTTTCTCTACATAGTTGACAATTCAAGTACCTAAGGCGGATTGAAATCACGTCTGAAGTTCGACATAGTAGCATGAATAAGCAAGCCGAATAAACACCAATTTACTAACTATCTCTAGATTATACTCTGTTTCATCTACAAGAGTATACTCACGACAGTTTGTTAATTCGTTTTTGAATGTTTCTTGGATCTCAAAAATGCATAGCTATATTGGAAATCTCGTTTCGTTCCACTCAAGCTCCTTCCGTCATTGTCCGCTTTCATAGGTAACTCGTAACAGTAACCGCATTAAACCGTGAGGTTACACAATGAACCTGTTCTGCTAGTATTGATCACTTGACGAGAATTTAGTTCACTGAGATCTTTAGAAATGATTTCCAAACCACAGTCGTATGTCGTTATCGTTTCCTTTCAAAATGTTCCCTACACAGGTAACAGGTCTATATACCTGCTCCTTTCAACAAGTTGAATACAATATAAAAAGACCACCTGCCGCAAAGAATGCTCCCAAAACAGAATACACCTAGGTCGACCTAAAATTTAGCTGATAAAACACACATTTATCTCTTAATTCATTTTTAATGTCTACACAGAAGCCATTAAGGTCACCAAATCCATAAACAGCTAACCACAACAACGACAAGTTTCTGTAAGTAAAATCCCAATACCCCTACCCCACTCGCTTTCAAATGTTCGCCAAAAAGTATTTTGCAATATCAGGCAAGATGAAAATTAAAACTGCATTCTAAATGAGCCAAACAATTAGCTTAAATGAGTCAGTCTTAAAAAGTCAAGACCCATTAAATGTGTAAAAAAAAAAGCATACAAATGCAACAAATTCACACAACGAATTTCGATTTTTTAAGAGAGAAAGCTCATTATTTATGGATATTTATGTTGTTTTCAAAAAATTTCTACCATAAAAAAAAAATTAATGCAAAAGTTCATTCAACTTACCTCAAAATTATTTTTAAAAATGTTAAACTTCCAATGGGCGGTTTTTTTTCTCTGATTTTTTAGCACTAAGATTCCTAAAACAAGATTAGGTATAGGATAATTAACAAAACAACAATTAAAACCAGGCCAACGATCGAACAAAGCAATTTAGATTAAATTATCGCCTTCTCTCAGTTAACTATAGGTATCACTTTGGCCTCAAGCCCAACTATGCACAAAAATAATAACAGGTTGTTCGCCCGACCAACACCACTCAAAATCAAATTCAAAACACAACGAACCTTTTGGACAGTAAAAAAATAATAATAATATATATCCAAAACTATTTCACCCTCGAGGTGAATATAATTATTATAAACAACGACGAAGCCGCCGACGCCAACAAGTCCTAGGATCTATGTCGAAATTTAGTGGTAGTAATCGCACTCGCAGATAGCAACACTGAAAGTCAACTGCATGCACAAACGCAAAGAATAGGAAGAAAAACGATTTTATTATTATTATTTTTTTTTTTTACTTTTTTGGTTCGCTGAGAATTAAAAGAAACCAACCAACCGTTCGGATTGTATTGGCGATCAAGACTGCGACCGGCATCAAGCTACGTCCACGGCACAAGCCTCGATTTGGTTGGAGGAAAAAATTTCGTTTTGTGCGAATAAAAGATCCGACCACCTAAATAGTGGGTTCAAATGAAACGCTCAAACGTGTGCAACACCGTATTCGTATACCGTAGACGTTTTTCGTTCGTTTAATGAATTCCACAGCTATAGCCATGTATTCGTATCGTAGTCGTATTCGTATCTAGCCGTTGATGTGGAAAAAAAGCTCACCGATCGGTGATCTATTGCAAATGGCTTGAGACTTGAGAGGTTGAGGTGAGGTGGTTTTAGTAGATATCTTTAAAGTTCCACACTTGTTGTGTTAAATTACATTTTGCAACAAAATTTAAACGGTCGAACGTTTTTTTTTTTATTCTATTTTTTTATTGTCTATGACTGGATACGTCATTTTACTCCAGTTTTTGTAAATAGAAGCTGGCGTTATATACCTACTCGTGGAGGGTGACATTGAAGATTCACGTTTCAGTGCGCCGGCCGCCACCCCCTTGATTGGAAACTTGACCTTTGGTGAACTTAATTTTGTTTGTTTTTTGTTTTGCCCCATTTTTGATGGGTTTTAACTGCGAGATTTAATGGAACGAGTTGCGGTATGAAGGCTCAATCTTCGGCTAGTACCTACCTTCGAAGAGGTCGGTAATTAAAAATTGTATAAACCATGATTTTTGTTCGTTTGTGTATCTATGTATGAAAGGTCAATTCTTAAGTGAATCTTCTGGTGCAATTTTTGCGCTTACATAAACCGTTTTAAGTTTTCCGCACAAGCGAGTTTTGGTTAATGAATATGCATGCGGGCTTATTAAATAATTAAGACGATAGCTTCAGCATGAAATGTTCACCTACACTATAAAAAGTAAGTACGTACGGATTGGCAATACAGAGCAGAAGAAAATTCGAGGCTTGTTAGTCGGGGTGACAGAAATGTATGCCCATGCAATTTTCAGTGACTAAAAACTTTGCTTATGGTTTGCTTATGTTTTGTTAGGTATTTTAACTAATTTTGGCAGTCATCCAGCAGTCAACTCGATGCAAGGGAGACGGGTTTTTTGAACGACCAATGAAGAAAATTGTGTGCCTTTGCATCGTCTATGAGCGAATTTAACAACCAACGTGTGCGCCACAGGGCATGCAATAGTCTTTGTATCCCAAAAAAGGAACATACCGACAGGGGAGTTCTTTCAAATTATAGTTGATAGCCGTTGATGGTCAAATATATAATGATTTCAACAAATTGAGTGCTCTCTGTAAGTGTGATATCAAAATAGCTACAAAAGTTGACATATTCTGGTTCTGTTCAGTGCTTCATTCTCAAAAATGTGATCCTCAGGGGCGTAGTCGTCGTCGTAAACAGTAGATAATAAGGAAAAACCACAAATTGTAGCAAACTATGAAGTACAGATACAGACTTGTATCAAGACGATCGACATCTTATAGTAGATTGTAATAGATTTTACGTTCCACGTTAGTATAACTAATCAAGTAGGTATAAAGGACTGTTCACATGAGAGCGAATTGCGAACTGCGAACACGCGAATATTCATAGTTTCTGACACTTCATTCACATGTACCTAACCTTTTTTTGGTCGCAGATACCCGCGTGTAAGTTTCATTTTCAAAGGTTCAGTTCGAACGAATTTTTCATTCGTGTGTTTGTGGATCGCGACTGTTTTGTGTGGATTGTGAATAAAGTGTGACAGTTCGCGGCAAGAATTTTCAGTTCGCGGGAAAATTGCTTTAATTGTTAATTTAGCTGTTTAAATCAATTGAGAGTCATGTTTTTTTTAGACTAGATGTTAGATTAATTCAATATAATGGTTTTGTGATAGAACAAATAACTATTTTCAATTCATAAATACAGTTGAATTGATTTGTTCGCAATTCGCCTATTCGCAGTTTGCTCTCACGTCAATAGTCCTTAACTTATTGACAATAGGAGACTACCTACACAATCTGAAAAAAAAAAAAATTGCGTAGCCTCCGACTACCAATTAGTTATACCTACTTGAAAGTGTCTTGTTTTAATCTTTTTAAATCTTTTTTACAGTCAGTCGGGTTTTTTGATTTTTTAAATGAACTTTTTATTTTCTTAGCCTTGCATTAAAAATTAAATAAATAATAAATATAAATAATGCATAACCTGCTTACATTTTCTCTCTAGATAGGACAGTTACGTATACGTACTTGTGTTGTTAAAAAAAATCCCAGATCAAGATGACGTCTATTCCTTAAGCGTAGTACGGAGCTCTTCCAAAACGAAATTTTGTGGTGGTCTCCAAATGGACAGCGAAACGTCTGCGAAAAGGCAGCGGAAAATGATTTGTGTAGATTTCCATCAGCTGATACACGAGTAGCAGTGTTACCAGCACTCGCTACATATTTCTAATTTGGTTCCTTAAAATTGTGATTTCGGTTTTATCGTAATTTGTGCTAATTTACGCTATTCACTTTATTTAAAGCCTTGCGATTTTTGGGATCCCTAGGAATTTATAATTCTATTGCGAACTTACTCTTTTCGTATATTAACATTGCAAAATGGAAACTAAATAAAGGCTCTCAATAAGGAATTTGTATTGTTTTTTTTAATTTAATATTACCTTAAAATGTTCAGTTTTAATTTTCATATTTGAGCTTGGATATTTTCGGCTGCAAAATTTCTTAATTTGGAACCACTATCTTATGATAAGCTGGCAACACTGCAAACAATTAAACTGCATTTACACTATCGCGCACGGGCGAAAATAATTAAATTTCCGATTTAAAACATGTGAAATGAGAGTGTTAATAATTAGTTTCAGTAAATTAAACCAACCAATCATTTATACGTAATAAATAAAATAATTGTACGTTCATCACTTCAGGAAGCCATTTTGTTTTATAGGCACGCGGAATTTCGTTAACCATCGCCATAAAAATATCAACATGCAGAGCTTTCCTGTAATTCCTAACACGTAAACAAGATGGCCGTCCATTTTTCGTGTTAGGTAATGCTCTCCCTTAAAAAGAAAACTAGAGCAGCCAAACGAGTGTCCTGGGCAAACTACTGCTCTGACATAGAATCCACCACAGAAGCGGCAAGACTCCGGAAAGTTCTTGCCAAAACTCCCTCTCATATAGGGCACCTCTGTAAGGAGGATAATTGTTGGACAGCTAGTAGTCAGGAGACTCTTGACCTGCTCCTCAGAACACACTTTCCGGGATGCACAATCCCAGGAAGGCTGCTACACAGTTCTGATGGCAGCCTCTCCTCATTTCCGGTTGAGGAACTGGCTGCCATAAATGACTGCACTAGCACAAACAGAATAACATGGGCTCTTTAATCCTTCCAACCGTACAAGTCGGCGGGACCGGACGGAATTATACCTGCCATGCTACAAAGAAGCAGTAAAAGGACCGTCCCATGGCTGCAGGCAATCTTTCGTGGTTGCCTGACACTCGGACTTGTTCCTGACTGCTGGAAAGAGGTGAGGGTGGTCTTTATTCCCAAAGCAGGGAAACCCAGTCACTCCACACCCAAGGATTACAGACCAATTAGCCTCTCATCTTTTCTTTTGAAAACACTAGAAAGGTTATTGGACCTGCACCTTAGGAACACTCTCGAAACAAGCGGTACTCTGTGTAGTGCACAACACGCATATGTCAAAGGTAGATCCGTGGAAAAAGCGCTGCATGAAGTAACGAAAACAATCGAGAAATCCCTAGGAAACAAGGAATTTACGTTGGCGGCCTTTCTGGACATAGAAGGTGCATTCAACAACCTGAACACAAGAACCATTATATCCTCACTTGAGGAATCAGGTTCAACACAGTTTCTGACAAACTGGGTTAAGACTATGCTTAACAGCAGAGTTATTAACAGCAGCCTAGGGGACTGTGCGATTAAGAAAAGCACTAATCGTGGAACACCACAAGGGGGAGTCTTATCTCCTCTACTGTGGAACATCTCGATTAACAAAATACTTACATCCCTTGTCAACAGAGGTATCAAGATAGTCGCCTACGCGGATAATATAGTAGTACTAATAACAGGAAAATACCTTTCCACCATTAGAGATATTATGGAATCTGCGTTAACAGAACTATCCAAATGGACGGAACACAACGGTCTTGCGGTTAATCCGGAAAAGACCGAACTAATTCTGTTCACCAGGAGATATAAGGTACCAAAATGGGACCCACCGAAGCTTAAAGGTGTCCGACTTAATCTTTCGACAGAGGCCAAGTACCTGGGCGTGATATTCACCTCCAAACTTAACTGGAAACGGAATACTGAAGAAAGAATGAAGAAAGGACTTAATGCCTTTTATGCATGCAGGAAAACCTTTGGGAAAAACTGGGGCTTGCAACCGAACATTGTGCACTGGATGTACACCGCGATTGTGAGACCCATTCTTACCTACGGCTCAGTTGTTTGGTGGGAGGCGGTTAAAACCAAATCCCATCTTAAGAACCTGAACAAGGTGCAGAGAATTGCTTGCTTGGGAATAACAGGCGCAATTAAATCCACACCACAATTAGGTCTGGAAACACTATTGAACCTGCAACCCATTGAGCTATTCACTAAGAACGTGGCAGCCAAAGCCGCTCTCAGATTAAGAGAGAACAAAACTTGGAAGCCTGGTTACTACGGACACTCAAGCATACTTGAAATCTTCGATCGGAAGGGACTCACGTCACTCACCGATTACGAGAAACCCAGATATGACTTCGAAAAAAATTTTAGAATCACTATACCCAAAAGGCAGGACTGGAAATCACCCAGTACCATTATTAAAGATATAGTCTACACGGATGGTTCAAAAACAGAAAATGGAACAGGAGCCGGCATATTCTCAGAAAGGCTTGCTATTAGCCAGTCGTTCCGACTGACTGATCACTGCAGTGTCTTCCAAGCTGAAATATATGCGGTTAAAAAAGCAGCACAGACTATCTTATCGATGGGACTACCAGCAATGGGAATAACCATCTGTGTGGACAGTCAAGCAGCACTTAAAGCTATCGGCTCCAATCTTATCAATGCTAAATGTGTCACAGATTGCCTCGTGGCGCTCAGGGCTATACGTCATCACTCAATTCTACTCTGCTGGGTTCCGGGACACGTTGGGGTGGAAGGGAACGAAAAGGCGGACGAATTGGCCAGATACGGCTCTGATATGGACCCTCAACTTGCGGACGGAGAGGTGCTACCGCCTTTCAACACTGCTAAGACTTTTATTGAAGATGTCACCACACAACTACTGGCTAAGGAACAATGGAGCAACACCACCGGTTGCGTCATAACCCGAAGTCTGTGGCCTGTGGTTGACACCAAAAGATCAAAGCTCCTAATCTCCCTTAATAGAAGCCAAATCCGGATGCTCGTCGGGGTTTTAACCGGACACTGTATCATAGGAAACATGGCTAAAAGGCTGGGACTTTTTGCAAATGACTTCTGTAGAAGCTGTAGAGACGAGGAGGAAATAGAGTCCGTGGAACACCTTCTATGCCACTGCCCAGCTTTACAAGAACGCCGCTCATCCTGTATGGGAACTAGGTTCTTCGAAAGTTTGGACGACTTGGCAAGGGTACCTCTATCAGACATAAAACTATTCCTCAACAGAACGAAGTGGTTTTGTTAGCCACATGTCCTTACATGTACAAACAGGGTACTCACAATGGGCCTTCATGGCTTCTGGGTGAAATTTGCATCGGTTGCAAAACTGCCCTCCCAACCTAACCTAACCTAATGCTCTCCCTTTCAGTCAAACGACTATTTAGTATTGGGCATCCCTTAATTTTCCGTGTTTGGAATGTGTGACCGTGTAAATGCAGCATTAATGTCCCGGACAATAAACGTGTACGAAAAGAGAGTGGAGAATTGTACCAAGGAATCTACTACAACTACCCACTTTTCCGCCATCATTTCGCAGCAGCTGTGTACTGCAAAACGAAAAGGAGAGCGAACTTTTTCGTTCATGATTTCGTTGTGTCACTTTTAGTTATATGGGATATTTCGTTTCAGAAGAACTGCATACCACACATAATTGCTTGCGAAAATTTGGCATTTGTTTAATTTAAACTCAACATTTTTATCGTTAATTAATGACAGCTATTACATTAGGTATTCTCCTAGACCTTGGTAATGCTAGGAACAGTTTATTAATTTTCCCATGTGTTTGGGGTTAAATTTCGCTTAAGTGGTTCCAGTTCATTAACGTTTGTGGTTTTTAAGTGCAAAAAAAAAGAAAAAACAACTCAATAAAAGGTGCAATTAAGGTTGAAACATGTTCATTTTAATTGATGCAAATATTATAGCCTTTAAACAAATCTAAAGTGTGTAATTTGCAAAGGACTGTGCGACTTTGTTGTATATCAGCGTCATTCATGTAGCCATGAAGGTATTAGTGATATTAAAAATAAAAATAGTTCCACTTCAAATCGCTTTTTATAAATCTGTAGACTGTAGAGTTGAAGGAGTATTTTAAAGCTCCAAACACAGTAAAATCGTAAAACATTTCTGTTGAATTGTGTGATTGACCAACAATTAAGTAGGAAAAAAGTTCTGCTAAATTATTTTTCTTTAAATAGATAGGTGAATTATTTTTCTAACTGATTTTGAGTTTGATTGGCCAATTTATTTTGATAAATTGATTTGCCAACTCATAAGTTACATTAGGAGGCAAAGATTAGGCGAAAACTATTCAGTTTAAGTGCTGAAAAGAGCAAAACATTTTTTTTGTTACTACAAAACTATAACTGGCGCCCAATAGAAATTAGAAAAAAACTCGGGACATTTTAATTAACACCATCTTTGAAGGTGTGGAAGCTATTATTGACAGATAAATGTAAATACAGCTTAATCGTTTCAAAACTATAGTCCTATCAATTAAAATATGTTTTGAAAACCATCTTGTGCCATAAACCGGTGATATAAAAAAATCTTTTTAAAACCTATTTAAAACTGACCAAGCTTTTCATTTTAAAAAGTTTTCTTTCCAACCTAAATCTTACAACTATGAAGAAAATTGATTTATCTACTGTAAATTCAGAAGGAGAATAGAAATTTCTATTTGAATGTTATAAAAAAATATTGACGACGCCTTTCTTTTGGAGGCATTTATGCATTATTCGTATTTCACAAATTTGACACAAAAACTTTAAATGAACTTTTTAAATGAACTTTATATGTAAGTACAGCGAAATAAACTCATGAATTCATTATTCAGTATACACTGATAATAATAAAGGCGATTTGGACCCATCTTCGTTTTCCTTTTCCAATTTTATTTTTACGAAGATAACTTTATTTACTAAGTTAATATTATTTGTATAGATTCAAAATACTTTTGTTTAATTTTTTGTTCATGAATAACAATTAATAAAAAAAAAGAAGTAAGCTCAATCAGTGCTGGCCCTGGCAGTAATAATGGGTTTTAGTAGGTATATGACATCCTTCTTTTTTTTTTAAAGACTTTGGGATTATCCTAAAATTTTAAAATGTATTCCTTTTTTTTACTAACCCTTTTTTGCGTTAGCATTATAAATAATGTACAGCCTGCTCACATTTTCTCTCCGGACAGAACTGTTACCGTATTTGTGTTGTTAAAAAAGATCCCAAAACAAGATGACGTTTATTCCTAAATGGAAAATGTTACCGAGAATGAATCCATTGTGTTGCATATTGGAAAATTTTTCTGTTGCTCTTGTATAAAATGAAACCATAAATATTTCTTATCGGATTTCGTTTCTATTTTTATTTTGTTTCTCACAGTATTCAGTACCTACATGTTTCAATACCATACATATATATATGAGACTCATTCTAAACAGAAAAAAATATAAAGAAATATACAAAAACTAATCTTAATTCCTTAAATGAATTTCTTATATTATTAGAAATTTGTTTATAACAAAAATTATGTAAACAAAAATGTACATATTATATTATGTAACAAGTATTTACAAAAGGGTTTAAACTTAACAATGTAAAACTTATAAATCTAGTTTAATCTACTACAAGATTTTGTATGAAATGTATTATTCTTTTCTTTTGTAATGAATTGTCGTTTATTTTTTAAGAGTTATCTATGCCTAACGACAAGAAAAAGAGGGACTATTTCTAGAGTGGGCAAATATGCGATCAGAAGTTAATGCAATCTTTTGGAGACTTGTTGCAATCAAATTGGAATGAGGTTAATTTTAAAAAATGTAAAAGAAAAAGGGGATGCTAAGAAAATCCGCCGTACTAATAACAAAATTTAGTCTCGACTTTAAATTTACGCTCACATTTGCGAAAATTGTATGGAAAATATAGCCACTGTGAACTGCTGAAATTTAGAGTCGGAACTAAAAATGTTTATTGGTAAGGCGCATTGAGTAAAGTTGGAAAATTTCAGAAAAACCTTCAAGTTAAAGCGTGATTTTTAAATAAACTATTTATAAATTGGAAAACATATTTTTACATATAGATATTTTTCTAGCCAATCTTAAAATAAGCGAGTGCGCTGCTCTGTTCCTACTCTCAAAGTAAAATATAGCAACCAAGCCACTTACGCCCGTTTGCTGATACTACTCATAGCGATTTAAGTTCTACTTAAATACCTTATGGGCTGCTTTTTCTATGTCACTGTCAAACTGTCACATAAGATTTTAAGTGGAACTTAAATCGACATGAGTAGTATCAGCAAACTGGTCTTAAACATGCAGTAGCAAACAAGAAGCTTTTCAGCTTTGTTAAGCAAAGATTTTGGTATCAGGCATACATTTCATCAGCTCCTATTTTATGTCGTGTCCAACTTTGCTAGAATGTTTGGCTTCGTGGAGGTATTTGGTAGTAATTTCAACGAATTACTAGAGTGCATCTATTTTTAAAATTTTTTTCGGTAATGGATGAGTCCCTTCAGCCTGTTGGCTTATTTTGGTGTTTGTTAGTTATTGGCATGAGATGGAACAGTGGCTTAAGCCTGATAGTTTTTATTCAGGCATGACAAGTCGGCATAAAAAAAAGTGTCATCCATACACGAAATCGCTACCATGTTGATGCTAAACAAGTTCAACTACTCAGTCTTACTAGCAAACATGTGAAAAAAAAAACTGTTTTACTGAAAACACCCGTGTGCAACAAGTCCTATCATAAATAAATCTGATCACGCATATTCACCCAACTTGTAGGAGTATAAAGGCAAGCTGGCTGACTAAACAAAAACAACGTCTTTCGAATTACCTAACAGTTTAAGCTTTACTCAGTCACATGTTCACACTTAGACTTGTTCAACTCTTCCAATTCAGATCGATCCAGCGCTTGGGCGGCTAATTGTTCCTCTCGCATTTTTCCCAGGTAAAAGAGTCCCGCAACGATGAGAGCGAATGAAGTCACACACGTAAGTAGCGTTCCGTATTTTAGGATAACCTGTATGGCATTGGCACTGAAAGTGCTATGAAATAGCAACGATCGCAGCTCATCGCTCAAGTCAGCGGATGTGATTTCGATCCATAGAATCGGAAGGATTATACCGTCGTCCATTTTATGAAGTTTACCTATCAAAATGTGAAAATGAAGTTACCAAACAGGAGGAACAATGTCAAACATTCAACTTACCTTGAAGTAGCTGTCCCTTGTGGACCTTTATGTTGATTTGAATCCTCGACGCTCCGTCCACTGGGAATGCCAATCTGGGGTGAATGTCGGCAAACGTGGCGTGTTTCTCTGCATCGGGTTTGATACCCTCAAACTCACTGTACAAGATGGGATCGCCGGAAAAGAAATGAGGGAACGACGGATAGATGGGCGCATTGTAGCACTGAGTTCCGTTGAATATTCCACTGGGTAGGCATTCGGCGACATCGCAATAGCACTGATTGTCTGGATTTTCCTCGGGATTGGCAAACACGTTCATGGGAGTGCGGTATCTCCAAACATCAATATCGTCCAAGATGGTCACTTCTTCGGAGTACTCCAGCGGCAGTTTGCGACACAGTGCCTGTGTGAAAACATACAGTGGCTGCTTGCCTTCCATGAGGTAGGGTGGAAACTGCGAACCATCAGAGCCATCGATTCGATTGCACTCCTTGTCATTCCAAAAGTTGAGCTCGTCCATTCCATTGAATTGACTGATTAGTCCGAGCTTTCGAACGTCATCAACCCCGGTGTAGACTTGCAGGGTATCCGGACTGGTGCCATTACGCTGAAAGGAGTCCCTAGAGCTATAGTGAACTGCAGTATAAAAAGAGGTATTCATAATACTTACATTCATCAGCATGCCGAATTTGGGCTTAAGCTCGGGCATGAAGGTCTTGAGTACGTTTATCAACTTGTCTGAGTAGCCCCAGAAAAAGTCATCGATCGCCACTTTGAGGAAAGGCTCCAAGTTGAGCATGTTGATTGCACTTGAAGCTGCTAGTCGCTTGAAATATGCCATGCCATCTACTTCCACAGAGGCGGACATAAGGGGGATATTTGGGACAATGACTTCTTCAAAGCGGTTACCTGATGATTTTTCCGGAATGAATTTATATGATCGATGGTCCTGTTGAAGGAAGTTACTGATTAAAATTGATGAACGTATGTACAATCAATTCGACTTACATTGTAGGTGACTGTGTGATTGGCGTTGAATTTTACATTCACTTTGGTGGAGTGCTGCTGATAGGTGTATGGCCCCAAGTCTTGAACTTTTATCTTATCGTCTTTGCCCGCCAAGTACCGATCGATGTTGGTGTAGTTGAACAAGTGCACTTTGAGATCAGTGTCCGCTGGCGGATCGATCCAGTATTTGGCAGCAGCTGAGTTATTTCCTAAAATTAATTGCTGAAAGGGGAAAGTGGAACGTTGAGAAAGGCTTTAGAAAATAAATAAACATGCTGGCGGAGCTAAATTCCTAGTTACTCTAAATCTCAAATTCCCATTAATAGTCCATTTATCGGCAAACAAGGACTATGATTAGTTTTTGCTACAAAAACTAATAAGATCGCTTAAAAACTTTAACTAAGATTTAATATGTCCTAAAAGCTTACATAAAACAAACTTAAATGTATTTATAAGAGACTTCAAATTATGTTCCTCAAAAATGTAATAAAATACTTTTACACTTAATAATATTATTTTAAACCTATAAACAAAATGGAGACGCAGATTTTTTACTTATTTACTTCTTTCTTTATAAATATAAAATGATTTATGTAGAACAAAATATTAGCGAAAAACGATTACATATTTTGATAAATAAACAAATAAATAAATAAATAAAATGAATAAAAATAAAAATATACTTTGTTAGTATGTAAGATGGTCATTTGTTAAATTTAACAGAACAAAAACAAATTTAATCAGAACGACTGATGTACCTATTTATTTTTATCAAATTTTAGGGCTCTACTTTTTTTTTTCCTGAGCAAAATTTGTCTCGTAGGATAGAAAAATCTGTCTGGCAAACATCACCTGCCTACTCATAACCTTCTATGTACTCTTTGATTTGAAACTCTCATAGCCCACACCGCTCTAAAAAAATAAGGAGCAAGTTTCGTGCGACCCAGTCGTGCACATTTTTATTTATGATGTATTGTTAATTGCTTCGGTAGAGGAATTACTTTCAATACAAGATGAATTTGCGTGCGTTAATACGTAGTATATAGGACGTAGTAGATACTTACAGATGTGTATGAATCATTGTAATATTCTGTAAACCACATGATGAAAAATCCTGTTACGCTCATTATAAATAAGAGCAGCATTATGCCCAACACTGAAAATACAAATAAGGAAATTTTTAGTATTGCTATTGCAAGTGTATACAAAATGTAGTTGATAGTTTTCTACTCAAAGATTTTTTTTTTTTTGGGCGAATGCAAGAGACATATAAATTTTAGACAAACTTCAGTAATTTTTCAGGCGGTCAAGAATTCTAAACCTCTTTTTAATAAAAAATTTGCAATTTCAAATTTGCAAATTCAAACATTTGACGTGAACGCTGTGATTTCCTTATACGAATGTTAAAACCTAGTAAGCAGCTGTTCCGGAACGAAAAATTATATTTTTGCAGTACGCAGCTGCTCCGAAATGATGGTGGAAAAGTGGGTAATTGTAGTAGAATTGCTTGGTACAATTCTCCACTCTCTTTTCGCAGACATTTATTGTCCGGGACTTTAATTGTTTGCGAAAATTTAACATTTTTTGTTGCAGTGTTGGCAGTTTTTATATGAGGTATGGAGCAAATTTGAGAAAATTTGGAGCAAAAATATCCAAACTCAAATAATAAGATCAAAAAAATGCGCATTTCTTTTTTTTAATTCACAGGCACACTTATTCTGACTAAATTGTTTTTAAATACGACAACATTTTAGGATAATTCCCAAATGATAATTTAAGGAGCCAGTGAAAAGTTCGAGTATGCAAATTGAAGATAAATAGCTGCTACTTGTGTCGCAACTGATAGAGCTCTCCACAAATTATTTTCTACTACCTTTTCGCAGACGTTTCGCTGTCCGTTTGGAGACCACCGGAAAATATCTTTCTGGAACAGCTGCATACTAGACTTAAATGTAAAAAAAAAAAAAAATTACAGTCAGACTTGTTGAAGATTCCAATCATGTTGTCATTCTTTGACGAATTCAATTTAATGATTGCATTCCCTTTCCCGCAAAAAGAAACCCAAATTCCAACTTAAGGTTTTTTCACTGTGCCACCTCTCGCCAACGTCTGACAAACATCCGAGAGTATAACTGTCTTGAAAGAGCTTCTCAATTAGCCGTTTGGAGTCGGCATAAAATTGTAGATCCCTTCCATTCGTTCTAAAAATGAAAAACTCACAAAACGAATGGTTGTGAGAAGCTAGGCCTAGGATCCCTTCAGATCTGTTGCGCCAACTATTTATTTATTTATTTTTTTATTCCCTTTTCAGTGACTTATAGTAGGTACATTTACACGGCACCTAAATTTAACATTTCGGGGAAAAAATTTCGAAATCCAATTTTGCGTTCCCACTAAACTTCAACATTTCAAATGACAGCTACTATCAGAATTGATTATTAATTTAAAGACTTCTAAAAAATTAAGTCAATCACCGTTATTTTACAATGAAGCTAAACGAAAAGTCCTTATCAATCAATTATTGCATTCTTTGCAAAATTAGCCCCAAAACTTGACATTGTCTGTTCCATTCAAAAATGGCAATGACTTTTTTAGTTTGCCTACCTTTGGGACCAAATGAATATAAATAAATGCCAATGAATGCAAAAGAATACAAGCAGTGAAAATAAGTGTATAAAATATTCACGCATTCTCAAATGCAAGAGAGAAAAATGAACTCAAACTTTTGAATGCTGAAATGTTATTGAGGTATTTTGTTTGAATTTTTGCTAAAATCTCCAAATAAGGTCAATGAATGAAAAGACAGTACCGTACTCATTGAACGCAAAGAATGCATTTAAAAAAGGTTGCTTTATGTAAAAAGTACCTAAGGTTATAACTTAAATCAAATGTTTCTGCCAAAATGAGATTCCTTCGTTGTATTGCTGGTGAGACTCGCAGAGATCGTATAAGGAACACCAGACAAAATATTGTACATTAGCTTTAACTTATCTTTTATATTATCTAATTACATATTGAATTGTTAGTAATCTGTTAGTATTTATATCCGTAGATGAATAAATAAATAAAGAAATAAGAATACGTGAGGAACTGAATGTCGAGCAGCTACTTCTCCGGGCGGAGCGGTCCATACTTCGATGGTTTGATCGCATCAAACGCATGCTTCCAACTAGGATCCCAAGACGTGCTATGGAATCCGTGCCATCAGGCAGGCGTCCCTTAGGAAGACCCAGGATGAGATGGTTAGATCAAGTCCGAAATCTCTCCACTGCCCGTATGGGGATTGCCCCTGATGATCTAGAGTCGGTGGCAAAAGATCGGGAGCTATGGAGGGTCCAGTTAGGCATCCTATACCCGCGATCCTACTAATGGAAGAGCGGCCATTGAAAATGAATGAATGAATGTTTCTCTATAAACCCCTACCAAAAGAGGTGTCAGTAAAATTCCAAGTCTATAACACTTCAAATTGAGTTGTTTGCATAATAAAACACTCACATTTGGCCTAATGGACTAGAATAAAAAAACAGCGGAAAATTTTACGAAGATAGTGTATTTCCATTCATCCAAATAGTGCGCTTGATTGTTTTTTGAAATCAAAAGTTAATAATAAATAGGAACTGTTCCCGATATTTCTACCAGATTATGAGAGTAGATTCTCCTAACCAATTATTTTGTTCATGTTTTTCCATCGAAAACAATTAAATTTATTTACGATTCGCGATAAGAAAAAAAAAATAATCGGTGGTGTTTTCTGTTTTATTTTGTTTCGTCAGACAATGACAGGACTTTGCACCAAGCTAGGCAATTTTTATTATCATTTTTTTCCTTTTCGGTAGCACTTTTAAAATGTGAGGAATAATTTCTATTATCGGTCAGAAAAGACTGTTGATTCGTTATCGCGTTTGTTTTCCAAAAACGAGGTGAGAGATTGCAAATAAACAATTTTTATATTTATACCCGAGAAATAGGTTGATTAATTTTGTTGAAAGGATGAACGAAATATTCGCATCTCGTTGTTGGAGCTTGGAATATATACATTTTTAATTGAAGGCTGATGTTGTCTGCATTTAAATGAAGGATTTCAGTTCTCTATATGACTATACAGGGATGGCGACCTTAAATACGCGATAGGTATACGTGCGAACCTCATCACTCAGATTTGATACAATGACACCTATTTCAGGGCTCAGGGGACGATACATTATTTTAAATATTATTCAACCAATAGATGGGGAAACTCAATTTTTCTTTACTTCTATGATTTTCTTAACAAAGCGCGCATTTCGTAGGTAGCTCAATCACCAAGGTGATAACAAAAGCAATTCACAGGCCGTTCGAGTGAGTCAATAAGCTGGTGCTTCACTCGGCTTGGGAAAATCCACAACAGATGCAGTTTATCTCTCCGGCATTCTAAGAAATCCATTGTAGAGACAGTGATTACCTACAAAAACGGGGCTGCTCTCCAAAGTAGTGTGCATTCAAAAAAGTGTTCAAAATGCGTACCACTATCGCGTTAGCTTTACTTGTCGGAGTACTTTGTGCCACTTCGTTGACATCACCTATTGCCGATCAAGACAGAGAGCAGAGCCAGAGGAGCTAGGTCAGATCGCCTTAAAAACTGACGAAGTACTTGGTCGTCAGAAGCGGGACTGTAACTTTTCGAGTGTTTTAAATGTTCGGTGTAACTCATGGCTCTTCGAGGCAAGAAAGGTTAATGCAATAGGCTGCACAGATGCGTTTGCAAGTGGAATTAAATAAATAAAATTGAGATTCTAATAAATTGCTGCTGCGGTGGTTTTTACTTGACTGGACACAGGGAGGGTTATGTGTTTTGCGCGTATCTTATGTACGTTCCTACGTGACGCCCTGTAGCCCAATTGGCTTGACCGATTTTGAAGAGTGAGGTGTCATTAAATAAATACTCTTTCCTGGAGTGTCACAGGCTAACAAATAAATTAAAAAAAAAAAAACAAAAACGATTGTCACACAAATGTCAGTGAGATATTTTTTTTACAGTCAGTCGGGTTTTTTGGTTTTTAAATTAATAATTACTATTACTTTTAATTTTTGTCGAATTCCTGGTACACCAAAAGTGTTTCTGCATTTTAAGTGATTTCCTGCTTTTTGTCAACAACTTAACAGCTTAAAAAAGCCAAGGCCGATAAATGAAGCACATTTTGTTTCAATTATTTGTACAATGTATTATTTCTCTCTCTTCTAGTTTTATGCACCAGAGGGAGCAACTGTGGATAAATAAGATGATGACGGCGCGTACAAAAAGTTCTTAGTCTTGAGTCTAATTTTTCTCACAAAGATTGAAAATTATATGACGAACGATTATCGCCAGCAATACTATGATGCAATAAGTGGCGATGCAATCGATTAGAGCGCACTTGCCATATTTTTCAGCAATTCTTCTGTCGAGTGAGGTAGTGCTTAAAAGTCTTAACGTTGGAGTTAATTTCTTAGTAATATAAGTTTTGGTATGCTAGGTTTCTTTTCGACTTCTTATAAAATAAACGAGGTGACACATCTTTTCATTTGAATCGCATCAAAAAAGGGGTTGAAGCTTCCTTTGTTCTATTAGAAGTCATTTTTCTTTCAAGTCAAATTTTCCATTTGAATCTTAACCAGAAAACTTGTAAAGATTGTACTATCAGAAGGTAATAGAAAGTTTTGCCGCCGAGCTAAGTTAGCCGAGCTGAACGATAAAATAAGTGACATTCTCCTGGGTTAGATCAGCGGGTGCTTTGCCAACTTTTTAAATGAACAAGAAATATGTTAAAAAAAACTCACATGTATCAGAGAATATACCTGCATGTTCTCAAAATGTAAAGAAGAAAAGCACAGAGACCGTGGAAATAAATATTAGGTCTGTTCCTTTACGATAATGCATTCGAACACATTTGTCAAATTAAGTCAAACTTCGTTCACTTCCACCCAAATTTTGCGTAAGGAAGCGAAGTTTGATTAATATATTCGAATTCATTATCCTATAAGGGAACGGACCTGGGCTGTGTGTTTTTCACAAAATTTGAAAACTTCTCTTATAAATTGTCAAATTTCCACCGCTTTTCCTGTACTCAATCATAGATGGAAATCCTGAACTGCAGTCATTCATAAATGTAAAAAGCGATTACTATGCGAATAAACACTATGTAAGGTCTTATGTTTTTCCATCTTATCAGTCAAATATTCCCACTTAACAAAACTCTCTGGCGTATACGTAACAAAAATGGCAGCGCACACGACAGGATGCGCAAAACAAAAAATGCTTCTCTAACGACCTGATCAGTGATTTTTTTCAATCACATTCTCTTAACGTAGACACATTATCAGCATTCATTTGAGCAATCATAGATAAGCCGCTATGGGAAGAGCCATAACTACTCTCAAATGTCAAATACTTTGCACTTTAAGCTGATTAAATCTGAGTACATTAAAAACTTATGGCGCACATGTCAGCAACTTATGTTCTATCAGCAGAGCGTAGCCCTGAATCGGTCATTAACACTAAACTCCTTAGAAACAAAATCAAAGAGATACCGAGTAAATCGTAGTTAAGGACCTTCTCCAAGCAAGTCTATTTTATTTGCGCCCATTTTGAGGTAGGTATCACAACGTGTACAATATTATGGCAGGTAGCTGATTACCCTCATCGCCAGCGCGAACTGAATAACAAAGACCCATTGGGTGTGAGGCCGCATTTAAATGAGAAGTGCTAGTTGGTTTTATGACACAAAAAAAAAGCCATCAACTGGTCTAGTAAAATAGCATCTAACGCTCAATATTAGTTTCCCCTGATTGCTATGCGAGAATTTCTTTTGTCACAAAAATATCCGTGGGTCCATAAATAAATCGACAGCCAAAATGAGGTATCTTTACGACACCAAAACCAGTTGGCCTAATCGGTATGATTTCTGCTGAATATAGTCATTTTTGCACTTCTTTGTGACAGCATGAGTACACAGCTGTTTATTGGGCAATTAACCAACACGGTTACTGCGTTTTTAAGTAGAAAACCATTTTGTGTTGAAATGCGAATGACTAGATGAAACTGAAACATCTGGACGAGTTTAGATGCGGTCCATCGAATTGATTCAAACCACGATTAGAAACGGGTTTTTATAAAGATCTTTCTAATACAACCTGACAAGATGGTGTCTTTGTTTACATTGTGTTGAGGTAACACATTATGACGGAAAATTGAATGTTAAGTGTATTATTTATATTTGGCTAAAAATAGTACTTAATCCAATTCGAAATACCTTCGGATTCGTATTAACTTTCAGGTGCTAATCGAATCGGTAGGATTTTTGGGAGAACTGCTATCTTTTTTGTTGTTGCTTGATATCATGGAACTTACTAAATTTCGCATGCTTTCGACTGGGGTTTATCTTATCAGATAATCGATGTCATTTTTTTTTACCGATGATAAGGTGGTCGAGCTGGTAGTCATTGTGTACTTGTAAATATTCAGTTTGGTACCATTTATATGCGGCTAAAATGGTGGTAGACTATTTTAGGAATTGATTTCGTCTTTTAGTTTGAAGAGCTCTGTGTCAGACTATGCTGTTAAATGTAAGATACAGGCCACCTATCATAATTAGAGAGCCTACCGGCATTTTATGTCAAATTGCGTATGAAATATGGCCCTGCGAAATAAGGCCCCAAACAAAAAATGAAATAAGGCCCCAACAAATTATACAGGAAACCACAACAACGATTTTTAATAGAATTTGCGGTGTTATTTCTTTTTTTGGAGCCTTATTTCCTAATAAAAATTGGAGTCTTATTTCATTATGAAATAAGACCCCAAAAGAAGAAATCTCATCGCAGTGGGGCCTTATTTCAGACTTGAAATTGGGGTGCTATTTCACTATGAAATAACACCCAAATTTGGGGCCTTATTTCATTTTCTCTTTTGGGGCCTTACTTCCTACAGCCATGAAATATTTGTGCAGACGGAATACCTACTCTTATTTTGGTATTGAAATTTTTCTCGCACTTGTTAATTTATCCTTGAAATCACAGAAAAATTATAACAAACAACGATTATGATCAAAATGTCAAATAATAAATTTATTTGCAGCTTTAAAAATTGAAGTTCACCAGAGGATTCGCATTTAATGCGCCGGCGAGGTCCACGGAGTAATATTTTCTTTTCCCGCGTGTTTAAGAAACTTTAAGAAACTATCGTTCGAGGTTGTTGATTCCGATAGAAAAATCGCTAGCGATTCATTAAAATCCACGCGAAAGAATAGAAGAACGGGAACATCTAGAGAAAGTTTATGTCAATTGGAATGATGAAGAAGTAAATCCAAAATATGCGTCACACGATTAAATACTTTCAAAGATTTCTTAAGACTGAAATGGACTTGGTTGACTTACAATAATTGCTTCTCCGTCACAAATAGAATTGAATTCAATAACAAAGTTTCTTTCAAAACATGTCCTTTCACTGATTGCGATGTTTCTTTGAAAGTGTTTTGTGTGATATTCGAATGAAATGAAACGAGAACTTCCATAGGGACTTGTGGTGTTTTTTGGTGTCACACATTAAAAAAAAAATCAAGGACAATAGAGGGATTAGATTAGATTGTTAGGGGGACGTGGAAACAAGTTGCCACATCACTGCGGCCACGAGCGGGCCTATTGTGATTTCCTTCATTTAAAGCTCGCTCGTGATACCGGACTTAGTGGTGAATCCCAGTAGATCTTTAAGTGGGCTGTCAGAAATGTCCTCTGTCCCAAGGGAAGTAGAGGTTGAACAATTTTCAGAGATAGCCTTATATGTCTTAACGTTCGCGGTACATTCATTAAGGGGAACGCATTCGCCCGGTGGTTTGCTGTGAAGTTCCAAGAAATTCCAAATTTTGAAACAATCGTTTTCTGAAAGCCTGCCAGCAGTTTTTTTTTTTTTGAATCCGCTGAATTTTTTGAAAGAATTTTATTGCTTGAAGAGCCTTAGGTTTGCAAGGTTTTGAGAGATTTATTCAAAATCTCCGTTTTCCCAGTACCTATCCGAAAACTACTGTTTATAGGAGTTAACGAGTAAATCTCTCAAAAGACTGCCAACGTAAGGCTCTTCCTGCTACACGGTTGCCAACTTGAAACATAACTTCGGATAAATATACCGAAAGAGTGAGTAGGGGAAATCAACACTGGGACAAATATTTAATTTTCCAACTGAAATAACAAATTTAAAATTTTTTATAAAATGCACACCCAACTCGTATTTTGAATACCTCAAAACGTACTACCTAAAAATAACCTAAAAAATATTTTATCGCATAACCAAGGTTAACTGCGTATGTTCTGTGCATTATTTGTTGAACTAATTTTCTTTTTTATAAATAAAGTTTGGGACTGAGAAATCGTCGGGAAGGACAAAGGGCTAAGAAACATTGGGAAAGACAAATACTTTGTCCCAAATGTACCGTGTTGGCAACATTTAGCGAAAACTTGTGCTTTTAATTCAGGTTAAGAGTGTGTTCACGAATACTCAAAAATGTATTTACAGAAACTACACGCAGGTATAGTTCCAAAGATAAGAACTATAACTTAAAAGAGTGCTGAACGGATCCGTCAATATTGACGTAGTCGATGGAACGACCAGTCCAATAGAATCAATCGCATACGGTGACTGCCAATGATAGTTTATTTCATACTCTCAATATGTCCACCACCAATGAAAGTGCTTCCACGCTGTGCTTACTGTTTACGGGTGGAACGGATAAAAAGAAGAAAGGAAACCAATTTTATGGGTCACCTTCCATTAACTGCTGTGTATTGTATCAATCTGTGGGACGAATGTGTTGCCGCAACGGATTCTTTGGCTTGGGCCCTTAAGTCATAAATAACGGGATTAAATTGATTTAATTTTGTGTCAAGTAAGGGGGAAGCACTTCCGACAAACGCTTGAAATGTCAAATCCTGTAAAGGCCACAGCACATTACTCCAATCCACTCGCTTGTTGGCTTAAGCTGGATTATGTATCAAATGAGTCCACATACAATTGATTACCGAAACAAAGCACAGACCACAACCCGGTCACACCTGCGTCTTGCACGTTTAAGACGTTTAAGTTAACAAACTAATAGAGAGAAAAAAAAGCGATTCCAAATTATTTCATAAATGCAATTAATTCAATTTGGGAATTCGCAATTTCACCAAACACACGCCTCAATGAATTCACAAATCAATCACCCACTGATAAACATTGAACTTGCAGAATTAACTTTGGCCCCGGTCAGTCATCACTAAAAGTCACAACAACTGATAATGAGATACAGATACACTCGTACTTCGTACTTACAAATCAATGTTCCCAGTTCTCTGGTCGAAGGCTGTGCGTTTACTCCAACCAATTTGTAAACTGGTTCCATGAAGCTGTGCTGCTTCTTATTATTATCCCTTGGCAGAGTGCCACACTCAATTGTTGTGGTAGATTCTGGTTTTCTTGGCATTATCGTTGCATCCTCATATGTTGGAGGATCAAATGGCAATTGTTGATTCAGTTCCTCTTTTGCAGACATTTTCACGAAAAGCGACAACAACAAAATTTACCTCTCTCTCTAGTATAACACGATCGCGTTCACACAACACCTTGACTTAGATATCTTTGAGGTTTCTATTCGCTCAAATATCAAAACAAATCAAAAGAAATGCACTACTGATGCTTTCACGCATCACACACACTCACGAAATCAGGTTTTATCACTTGAACACGATCATTACATGATCAACCACAAAGAAGTCCAGAACCGTCCAAATATGGCCAAGCTCTTTGTCCGGTCGCTAGTCTCTTGAATGTGTCCCGAATGTGAAACCAAAAAGTCGGTATTGATCTATTGTTTTGGTCTGGCGAGTATCTTGGCTCTTTGTCTGTCCTGTAATTGAACCGAATCTCTGTGAGATATTTTTGTACGTGTCGTATCAAAGCAGGGTCCAAGCTCTTACTGCCAGCTCCGGACTACGGATAGAATGCAGATAGCTTGCTATTGGGTCGCATATACAAGTGCCAGTGGCGCTGCTTATCAGCTTCCATTCGTCTATAATTATTGTTGTTTAGTGCTGAGAGAGAGCGTATGGATAGGTGTTGCCAGTCATTTTCCTACTCTAGTTTGACTACACAATTTATTCTGCTAAATAAATCTTCAGGAACAAATAGTCAAATTACATAAAACTGCTTTATTTTTCATTCATTTTTTTCATCAAACCAATCAATTCGCTTTTAATTCGGTTTGAGTTCCCCGTAGAAGGTTTCTCTCGCCGGCGAGTTCATCTGAGAATCGCAACTGATACTGTTTTTTTTTTTAAAATATTTGAAAAATTTTTACGAATGCGGCCAAAATGGAACAAAAAAAATGCGAACATCTAAGTTTGAGTGGAATCGGGGTCGGGGGTTAATTTTGCGAGCTTGCATGAGAAGAATTATGCGAAATGTGTATCACGGTCACGGATTTTTTGGATGTAGAAGGGGATCTTTTTGGCTGCCTTCATTTCGCGATCCTACTCGCTTATTAAAAAATATGTCAGCCATGTAGTTTTCATTGTCAAAGCCTCAGTTGGCAACGTTGAAGTTGAGTAAAGTACATTCATAGAAGACAGACAGAACACAGAGTGAAAGAGTTCGGAACACGGTACACCAGTGTTGTTATATCGTGGGATTTATCCTTTTTTTGTGGGAATTTCGATGTCTAAAAAGCCTTTCGTGGGATAAAGGGAAAAAGCACCGAATCGTGGGATTTTGAGGAATCTAACAAAAAACATTCAAACTATAATTTTTTGCTGAAATTCCATGAAAACACCTTCATTGCACCATGATTATCAATACACTGAATGTGCATAAAAAACTGCTCATACAAATCGTCTTTTATTAAAATTTTGTAGTACCAAAAAATAATCGTAATAATGTTACAAATTGTGATTTTTATACTTAAAGTTAATTAGCCGTGATTTTCTTTCCTTGTATAACAAATTTTACTTCTAAAAACTGGATTTTGAGGCGAAAAAGTGTTGTGGGATTTAAAAGGGATTTTGAGTACAGTGAAAAGGGAAAAAAGGGTAAAATTACCACGCTTCGTGGGATAAATGAAGAGAGAGTGCTAACAACACTGCGGTACACCGAACACAGATACAGATACACCTACACAGAGAGAGGAGCGCGAGAGAGTTCCATCAGTGCGATGCTGATGATTCTTAAATGGAAAGATCAACGAATTATCACTTATCAGTCCAAGTACTTGGCCTGTAATCCCAATCGATTTGCTTGCTTGGTGCGTTGTTGTGCTGCAGGAAAACCAGCATCCAAATCGCGCAGTCACAAACTTGCTGTTTTGGTTCGCCTTCCTCGGGTTTTTTCTTTTCGGATTGACTTGTGTTGTTTCTTCTCTTCAAATGGCCTACACTGGGAAAAGTCTCAGTTTCAGGTTGGTTCATTGAATTTAATTGCGTCGCAGAGATAACTGACAACGAAAGCTATACGGTCACCATTATAGGGGGAGGAATGCAGCGTGCCAGAGACTTTGTTTATTGTGTGTATCTGCTGCGGGTTAGTTATCATAAATATTTAAATATGCTAAATACTTTTGTTTCGGGTATCTACTATCTAGGGACAGAACACAGAAATACCGAGCGTGAGCTGTTGGGGGAGGCGATATCTTTTGTTAATCTTGCTCACCTATCGGATAGTCTTGTTTGTGGGGAGCTATTTTTTTTTTGGTTTCTTCGGGTAAAACAACAACCGGTTGTCTGGTGTTTTGTTTACGTTTTTGAATGCACAAAGAACGAGCCGATTGAAGCCTTGGTCTCGCGCTCTGGTACTGGTGATTACTAAACCACGAGTTTGAAATTTATGGACGAATAGAGCATAAATAGCGTTTTTTCGAAACACTTTTTGGTTGTTGCTTGTGCTAAGTATGCATGCAAAATGTAAATTGTTTTACATCAACGTTGCCAGACGGTCAAAATATTTTCCCCCAGATATTTCTGAAAATCCCCACATTTGGCTACTTTTTGCAAAAAAAAAAAACCCCAACTTTTTGTCATTATATTTAACATATTTTTGTACGGCTTAAAAGACGGAATTTCGAATTTGAATCGTGAACATGTAAGTTTGGTTTTCCGAATGCAAAAGTGTGCCAAAAATACCTAAATAGAACGCAAAATGTCAACGCATGTTGCTTTTTGAAAACATCTTGTAATCGATCGATTTTTTAAATGAATTTTAAAATCACACAAATTTGAAGGTTACCAAAAAGAATATTTTAACGAAATGCAACAGTTTGACAAATGACAAATATTTTGGACTTAGCGTAAGTAGGTGTGAATCACACTCAGAAATCGAGATTCGCAAAATTGCTTTTCTTGCGGCCAATGGAACATGAAATCTGACAGTCAGCTGATTTCGAGAGCAGTAAAACTGCGCTGAATCTTCAACGAATGCACGTTTTAATTTTTGGCTCGTAAGTTTCTTCAATTACAGGGTTTCATTTCAGTAGGGAAATTTCTCCTATTTATATCTATTTATAAAAAGTTCCTATATGCGAACGAATAAACAATAATTTTAAAATTTTACCTTATAGAGTTAAAACGAGAGAAGGAGGCATAAAACGGAGAGAAGAGTGACAGATTTGATTCCAGAGCGGTCGCCGGTCGGTAAAAAATATAATATCTTGAAAAATGAAACAAATACAGAGCTTTTGTTAGAAATCTTAAAGGACGCATTTTATTATTGCAGGCAGATAATAGACCAAACATTTTGCAAATGCTTTATTTTATATTCAAGTACACAATATTTTTCCTTTACTTTTTGCACAAAATCTATTACGTTTGTGCTCTGACAGGTCATAACTTCCTAAGAAACCACACAATGAAATTAAACCTCTTAGACGACGACATCTGTAGAGGCTGCGGTGATGAGGAGACGCATGAGGACACACCTCACTTCCTCTGTCACTGCCCGAGCCTCTGTCACTTGCGAAATAGAACACTTGGAAGATATTACTTCCAAGACATTCAAGAACTCTCAAATATCTCACTCTTTAATCCTCACAGGTTTCTGAGGACATCAAGATGGTTGGACAACATCGAATAAGGAGAAGGAAACGAGGCCAAAATACAACGCGGCTAAGCCCCACAAATAAAGGGTATCACAATGGGTCCACAAGGATCTGAGTGTGGTGAAGCGAGGGCCACCCGCTTCATCAGCCCAAAAACCTAACCTAACCTAACCTATTACGTTTATCAAACATTTGATACTTTTTAATTAAAATGGAACTTGTCATCACTCTTGGCCATAATCAAAGATTGTTAGGTTTCGTGTTAATGGAAACTGACTTGAGATACCTCCAACTTTTGATATATCCGGAAAGCCACTTACCTTTTACTCAGTTCGGTTTTAATAAAATGCAGCAATGGCTACAATAATCCAATAGCAATTGATAGGTGCTTTTACATTCCTACAACTTTTTACTCAAAGCAAAAGCTAGGTTTTATTCATATGTCCCATTGTATGTGAGTGCTTAGTTAAAGCTACGTACACTTGCATAGTCATTTTTAGTATATAGGTATACCTATCATTTTTAACTAAATTGAATTTTCGAAAAAAAAAAAAAAAAAACCGTCAAAATTATCACACGGAATATGGACAATATGATGAATTTGGATAATTTTTTGTTTGTTTTGTTAAATTGGTTATAAACTATATTACATAAGTTAAATTAAGTGACAAACTTTTAAGTTTAAGCGATCCAAAAAGGCGAAACAACATTTTATGGTTTCTTATTATGTATGGCTATAACTGTGATCTATTTAAGAGCTGGCGTTCAAGTCTTTGTTTTTGGTCCATTGCCGATTTTACAAGTTAGTGGTAGTATCCGAAGACATTATTTCTGCATTTCCAATAATATTTTCAAATGGAAATAAAAACGTTAATGTCAACATTAAGTTAGGAAAACACGTTCGCCTTCTCGCTTTGCAAATTGCAATGATAAAAATGTTTTGTGTGTGGAAATTATTTATAGGTGATGCGATCTATGATTTTATTATAGAGATAGCGTCAGTAACTAATAAGCTTAGTAACATACGAGTTAGGAGACACTTACGAGGTTTTGAGAGACTTAGAATGTAAACCAAAGACACAAGGTGCTCGAAAATACTGTCAAGCCCAAGATAATTCATTTTAAGGTTCTGTCCCGCTCAACAATTATTATTTTGTATTTTTTGTAGTGTTACGAACACCTCACGAAGCTTTTACAAATTCTGTATGATAATTTGAGGTCTCGTATGATAAAAATTACCAAATAGTGCAACAAGACACTTCCAAGAATATGGTAGAACTGCCGTCTTTGAAACCAGTTGAAGATTCGATGTCTGACAGGCTGTCAACTTTCAAATTGGTAACTAGGTACCTACCTACCTCGTACAAAGCACAAGCAATGAATCCAAAATTCCATGCTTACTTACTAAGGTGTGAGCTGTGAGGTCTTCCTCTTCTGCGTTGCTCTCTGCTGGCTTGCAGTCAAAAAATCTTGGGACCGGAGCGTAATGCGGTTTTCGATTGGGTGCTCTCAGAGCACTTTTTTTGCTCTCAGAGAAGTTTTTAGGTCTGTTCCTTTACTTTTGTAGTAAGAATGGAAAAGACTGTCAAAATGGCAGTGGTGGGGATAAATTCTCTCACAGAGAGAGACTCTTACGAAAAAGTTAAGGAACGCTTTTGTAGTAATTTATGAAAAATGACATATACATAAATCAAATATTCAAAAAATTGTACGAAAAGTCGTTAAAATGTCTGATAAACTCGGGGAATTTGTTAATTTACTAAGAAAATTAGTTCTATCATTTATTTTTCACTTTATTTTTATGAATCTGAGTTTGTACTGATTGAACTACAAGCATTCGAGAAGAGGAAAAAGCGACACTGCATTAAGAATTACATGGAAGAGATTGTACCTTGTTACAGTAAGGAAGAATTTCGACGCCAATATCGAAAAGAATCTTAAAGAGAACATTCAATTTTATTTTGCCGCCTGTTGATACCATTTTAATAAGCAAGAAGTCAAAAAATAATCAACGCATATGCCAAATGGGACAACAAAATTCAAATCAGCTGTTAGTTGTTAGGTTACTGACAGCTTTTTCACTTCTTACACCAAGAAATTTGTTGAGTAAAAATTCGTAAGATTCTCAGTGGAGGGGTAATATCTTGCTCTCTCGATGACGCTCTCTTTTACGAATTTTTCGAGTTAAGGAACGGCATTGAGTAAAAATTCGTAAGAATTCGTAAGAATTAGTAAAAATTCGTAAGATTTAAAAGTAAAGGAACAGACCTTTTATGTTCGTTTGGTACAAAAAAAGCAATCTTCTTTGCGAATCTAGATATCTTATCAGATTTACCAATACAAGTGCGCTTGAATTTGACAACTGGTGGAGGGGATTTAGGTTTTCGTGAATTTGATCTAAAGCAAAGAAAGGCATTGCATCGGGTGAATCTATTTTTGTAAATTCTTTATATATAAATATTTAAAAATCAATCGGGAGGCAAATTACGAATGTTTTAATTTAAAATTTAACAAGTGAATGGAAAACGCTTTGACAAGTGTTGTTGCTACACATATTCGAATCCCACAAATATAATCACAAAAAAGAGCAAGTGACCTTTTTATGTTCGATTATAGCCACACGAAAACTGAAATCTGAGAGCGAATCTGAAATAGCCCAAAACGAATACCACATAAGTGTCCATTCGATAAACATATCATAGACTTCTTAAAAGACTGATCCGCATTTTTCGGACCGCAGATCGATGTCGATGGTATACATATTTCCAATTACACAAACGAAGTATTTTGTACCTAGAAACAGTAAATTGCAAATGCGTACGCTCATTTTTATTTATCACTCTTTATCTCTTTATTATGTAGGTACCTACCTACATATTTATATGCCTGAGACCATTCTCTTTACTTTTGTATACATTGTATCGGTGGCATACAACAACAACTCCTGAAATGCGGGCGCCACAAGCCACAACCGGCGTGCTTGGTCAATTACCCAAAAAAGCACAACAAAGACAGCTCACTTATCAGATTTTTACTGTGAAGTCAATTTTTGAACTTGAGGCAATTTTACAATGAATTAATATTTTTTTTTTTTTCTTGTGGACTTGCAGGAAGCAATAAAGCTATTCACTCGGAGTGGAGTATGAGTAATTGACTAAAGCATACCGAAATGTCAAGCAATCTTTTGAGTACTATAATGGGTCCAACTGAAAAATAACGTGTATTTTGTATCAGCTTTTAACCCGTGGATCCGCCGGCGAATAATAAAAGAAGCAACAAAAACAAACAGATTATTGAAAAAAATATCCAACCTCAGCTCAATACATAAGTACCTATTCCTAGCATTTATATATTAACAAGGAATATAACACTCGGAATAAATTAGCAGAACTAGTAGCTTTTATTAATTATTTAATTTATACAGAAATGCCTAACGCCTCAGTTAGTTTTCTTTGTCTTCTATAGAAGTTTGATTCTAATGGGACATAGCAATAATCGAATTTACAGATATGACATTCGCAAAACATCCAACTTTAGCTTCGAGGAAATAAATTAATTTAATAAGGTTCCAGTCAACGAGAGATCAATGAGCTGGAATCTGCCAAAGAAAAATGTAACCTAGATGAGCCGGATCCCGGATGACCTCAGTAAAGAGGAGCGATTTTTAAACTGTCACTATAACAGAGAAGGATGTTCATTCCACTTGGCAGCTCCCAGCTCATTGATCTCTCGCGAAACACAAGCGCTGCTTTTTCCTTGAGGCATTAAGTGGTGGTTTTTCTTAAGGTTCAGGTGCTTTAAGTGTTTAGCACGGCGAATTATGCGGGTAACAATGGATAAGATGGCTTTAACATTAGCTTTCTCCCTAGTTTTCGATGCCGATAAAGCTGAATTTGACGCTATTCTAAAGATACTTCGCGTTTCGTGAAGTGTTAAGCCAGAAGGAATATTTCCTTTATAATTTTTTGCTTAAGACGACCGGTTTTCTAAATAATGGCTGACACAATGATCACTTCGCTTTATTTTTCGGGCTATAGCACGGCATGAAAGACTCAATCAAGAACAATTACTTTATAATATGTACCATAGATGAAAAAAGGCTTACTATTGTACTAATTTCTGTACTATTTAACTTTCCTGAGTACGCAAGTACCACTTCTCAATTTTGAGTACTATTTGTAATATTTTTAATTTTCGGAATAAATCGAAAATTTATGAGGCCATTATTATTTACTCCAAAAATTAAACCCAAGTCCATAACATCATAAAACCCGAACACAAGAAGGTAGTTTAACTCGGCTTAAGATTTCAATTTCATTATATTAACATTTCTTCGTTTCTTAACGATGAAAAAAATGTTCATGGCTTCGTAGTTAGAAGACGAATTTAGAAGTGATGGAACAGCATAAATGGTGTATCAACGTCGTCCTCTATATCGTCTATATCGAATGCACAAGCGGGCTAGGGCTAGATGTCGTTTAGTTTCAGAAATATTTGCGGCTAAAAAAAGAGGCATATTGGAGGTTTAACTTATAATTATGTAATACAATAAAATTAAAAATCATCACTCAGCAAATCAAAGCAGTTGCCAAGTGACAAACAACAAAAAATAAATGTGAATTTATGTGAAATTAAACATAACGCAGGTGTAAAATCGATCTAAAATCGGTTTAAACTCCACCCTTAAATGCATTTGTATCCAGCGGGTTTAATGCAAGTTTTTGAGTGATTATTATATACTCGTATGTTTTTTTTTTTTTTTTGCTTGAATGCAATAACATAAATTTATGGCATTTGAAAACAAAAAGTAGGTAGGTACCTACTGTTTTGTACGTTTCAGTACTATTTCATTTCAGTTTTTAGTACACTTGAGAAAAGTCGATTTTCATCACTGGCGAGTGCACCCAAGTTGGTTAACACCACCCACCCACCATCATGAGTTCAAAAACAGCCACATCGATTGTCCATTTGCCGTTTCTTAAACCTTCTATAATTCCGCTTACACTTGACATTGAGAGGAATAAGGACAAAACAGAAAAACGACGACTGTGAACGTGGCCACCTTGACATTCGAGCTGAATGCAAGAAAACCGCTGCCAAGAATCGCCATACAATGCAGCCACCCAGTCAACCCACGAGCCACTACCCACGACCACAACCCACCCGCCGACATTAGCCCGCTCTCGACCGCTTTTCTTCTGCATTCTTGCTTCTTGCCTTTCAATTAATATTATCATCGTTGCTTCCATTGTGTTATTAACAGGAGCAAATGTTTGCATTGCTGTGCACTGTGCAGTGCAGTAGTGCATTCGAATTGACGTTGTGAGGACGAGGGAAATCTATGTGCGAAACAGAAGGGAAGTAGAGAGATCACGTGGCCTACTGGGTTCGAGAGAGCCATCTCCTGTTCCTGACTGTCGCTGCCATGCGCATTTTCTATTCACCACAAAATGACACTTGCATATTCACCACAGCCAAGGTGAATGATTGGTTCAGCCATGTACCGTTTAAACCGACAAAAAGAAAAATATATTATATTTACTAAACAAAAATCGTGGATTTGTTCACTGCTTCTAATCTAATGACACGATTTATTTCCGCGTATTTTTTTTACTCAATTTACAATATGTCTTCAAAGTTCCGTTAGCCAAATCTCTCCTTTACACTCATTTCATATTTTGTTGCTAACAAAATAGTCTCCCACTTGACATAGTCGTAGTGTATCTTAAGTCAGCTTGATTGGTTTGCACTAGATATATTAACCCTGAACGCGAAACCTCCATTGATCGGAAAAGTCACTTTTCCTACGTCAGCCACATATACAAACTGTCAACTATGTATCTACTCAGCTATAACAGTCTTGACTAGATTGGTCGGCTACACCTACATAAACATCAACTCAATTTGATACACATTGGAGACTTTCAATAACCTATTTTAGTAAGTCTGACCTCTGGCTGACTAGATGTATCTCGGTTTTGATTGGCTGAAATCGGTCATTTGAGCCGCTGTTTCAATCGACGTTTATGGAGGGGTAGCCGACGAATCTAGTCAAGTAATTCGTGACTGAGTACTAAGTTGACAATTCGCATATGTGGCTAACGTAGATAAAGTGACATTCCCGGCCAATCTAGTTTTTGCGTTCAGGTTACATCTTATCCAGACCAATCTAGACGACTTATGATAAGTAGATTTTTGAATCTGCCCGTTAAGTCAGCCGGCTGTCAGACTTACTAAGCTAGATACTTGAACGTCCCCAATGACGGGGTAAATTACACTAGAGAAGAAATGCTTTCTTTTGACAATGGGGACGTACGGATTCCTAGTTTAGTGAGTCTGACAGCTACAAACAAACTACTAAACTAGAAATATCAGTTTTTATTGGCCCAGAGTGGTCAAGTGTATAGTTTTTGCAGTTGAGGTTTATGGAGGGAAAGCCGACAAATCTAGTCAAGAAAATCCTGCCTGCATACTCAGTTGACATTTCGAAGAGTCAAATTTAAAATAAACAGAGTGGCCGCTGATAAATTCTGAAGAGTTTATAAAAAGGGCCGGTGAGAGAAAAAGGTGTCATTTCTAAAGCTACTCTGCTAGTTTAGAATTTTCGTACAATATTTAACAACCGTTAGTTCGCTTAACAGTATAATAGGGATGTGATGGATAGGCAACCGTTTAAAATGTACCTACTTGCTACAAAGGTAGCGCTGACAGCGAGAATACAAAAATAATTCAAGTTGTCAAAGCGTTCGGATATCTAGTCAGGACAAATCTAGGTATGTTTTACAAAAACTAGGTATCTGAACGTCCCCAATGTCACTAAATATCTCACTTATGGCGTTTTTCATTGAAGATCCGAGAAAATTGTGGTGAGGGGCGAACGTTGGTAATGGTTTTGGGGGTTGAAACTCCACAAACATTTCAATCTGACATTTTTCTTGTGTGTGTTGGTGAGTTCAGGGCAGTTCTTTAAAAATATCCCGGACACTTTTGTCGTGTTAAGAACTGAAAGGGAAGTGCACTTTTTTTGAATGAAAAATAGAAAACATTGAAATAATACTTCTGGATTTTCCCTTTCATAGAAAGGGCAATTCTTTTCTTCAATCGAAAACGCTATTAATGGAAAAACATTTTCAACATAAAGTGAGCGAATTAACAGGCAAATCGTTACCAAACCAAACGATAAGCTTCCTGTCTGAAAAAAAAATCTAGATCTTCTTATCAAAAGTCGTTAAATATACGAGGCAGACGACATCTCTCCTATTCAGTAGCCATAGGCAGATGCTAATCAAATTCAATTCGAAATTATGCATTCCCAGCAAATTGTTAACAGAGAGTATTAATTATGTATTTACATACTCCAACAATTTTATTATCAATATTGAGTGCTCGACTGACATTCGTCGTCGGAATTTAAGCCCATGCGACATCAACAAAACAAACCCATAACTATAAAACCGCGAATTCAATAAAATTGTCTTATTTACACATATTTATCAAAATAAATTGAGTAGGTAATAAAAAAATGCACAATTATTGTTTTTAGCAAAGATTTGTCGATAAACAAAAATTAAACGTTTACTGTATTACCGATTGACAGGGTTCCAGTTCATTATTGCGAGTGACGTCTTTCCCTACAAATCGCAAGTTTATTTCATGAAATTATTAATTTAATACAGAAAAACGCGAAGTCTGCCAAAAATACGATGGAAAGGATGGAAAGCTTTTCCTTTTGGCAACATCTTTCAAAGTGTCAAAAATACTATTCACAGGAGCGGCGCCTTAAGCAATGGTAAAGCAACATGGCGCAAATTCCGGTGTGTCATGTGTGTCACTAATAAAATCGCTTATTATTTCTATGATAACCTTTCTGACATTAAGAAAGCCAAGGCAGTTAACAAGTGTGTGTGTATGTGTACTATATAGATTTTAAATACAAATATAAAAAATCGTAATGTTCTCGTTCAAGTTTCGCGAGTGATAACCTGATAACCGCAAAAGAAACTGCGAATCAACTTAAATGCATATCTTCAAGGAGACGATTAAATTTACTGTTAAAGTGTTAAATACAAAAATCAACCGGGTACAATGAGTTGAACAAACGACGAGAATGGCGTCAGGGCGATTAGGCTTTTTCCAAGAGTTCTATGCCACATTTTCGAAATAGTTTTGCGATAAGGCCACAACCATACCCATAGCCAACTGGTGTGATTGAACCAGAAGTGCGTGTACCATATTGGGTAGAGTAAGTTCGGGTATTGTGGTATATGCGGGTAATGTGGTACAGGCAGTTTTCTTGAAAACTGAGCATGCTTTGGGAACTCTTTTTAAAGTAACCATTAGCGATGGCAGAGAAAACTGCGATTCGTGTTTCATCACGTTTAAAATCGACCACGTTTTCGCTTAGTTGTGCCAAATGTGTTAATGTGTGAACTGTAGTTTTTTTTAAGGGAAAACTTTAAGTGTTTGTGTGAAGTGAACAAATATTTTTTGAGGCGAACAATCATTTAACTGAAAGAATCAATTTCCCATTTACTTGGAATAACTGTAAGGTTTGTTTAAAAAAATTCATTTCATATTTTTTTATATGTTTTTTTGAAAATATAAAGTTTCGGCTTATGTGGTACAGTAGCCATGGGCTAAAGTGGTATAGTATACCACATTACCCAACTGAAAAGTTTTAAGTTAAAATGTATTTTTTGATTTTATATCATACAGGTTGTCTTGCAAAAATGCCTAAGAAAGGTAAAATTAGAAAGTGGGTTGATAAAATAAACCAGAAACGTAAGATTTTTCCTAAACCGAAACCAATGAAAGGCAAATCTTTGAAAACATCCTCATCACCCAAAAAAAAAACAGTCTCTCAGCTAACAACAGAGGGAGAAAATCATCAAAACCAGTTCAGAACCATCGAAAAGCAAGGCAAGGCAAGCAAGAAAACGATGAATCGAGCGAATCAGAAATGAGCATTCAACTTCAAGAGACGGATGACGAAGAGCAATTTGAAGATGATCCTCCATCGATGGACGCTGTCTGCAACTTCTGCAATAATCTGTGGAACGAAGATAAATCAATATCGAAGTGGATATCATGTTTGCAGTGTGAAATGGTTTGGGCTCATGAAAGTTGTGTTCCCAAAAGAAGTGCCATATTTTTATGCTGTTAATGTGGTATAGTGTACCACATTCAACCACAAAGTGTACCACATTACCCACAGCTTTCCTAAAACGCAATTTTTCAGGTCAGAGGAAATCTCAGCAATTGTTTTTTTTTGTAATGATTGGAATCTTGCTAAATGTTGCTGAATGATAGTTTGTACTTGCATGCAACGCGCTAAGGAGTTTGAAAGCTTTCGGTCTTATACTTCATCCGTTATATCCAAAATAGTAACATGTATACCACAATACCCGAAGTTCCTCTAATACAGAGCGCCGACGATAGGCTTGTAGCGTTGGGCAATTGAGTTGACGATTTGCGGTCATGATCAGAAAATGTTTGTATAGCGATTTATCAGGAAGATGGTGAATAGCAATTATATTTAGGATATTATGCTTGAATGTATAGAACCGGATGAAGAATCCACACGTACCAAATATTACTGCGAGTTACAGTCGTAATAAAAATAAAAACGATCGGCAATCTGAAAAATTGTAATTATTTTGACAGTCTACGATATAAATAACCAATTGGTCCTCACTTGCAATCTTCGTAAACGAACCCCCCTAGTTCGTAGAGAGCCCAGCGTTCGGTATCCAAATGAAAAATGAACAGTTCCCTCAAATACATCGCACCATGATATTTGTTGCAAAAGAAATATCACAGACCGAATTTGTTTCTCAATTCGACTGTCATCGGCTTTCAAATATCCTACCAATCTAATGTACTTAATCTCAATTTCTTAAATCTGTCAGCAGATTCAACAGAGATCACTTTACTCGTTGCAGGTATTCGGCATAAGCCGACAGGTATTCATTTTTCATTCTACCTACCTGTCAGCTGTCACTTGAATATTTGGTGTTCGAAGTTCGAAAACACATTTCGAAGTAGATGATGAAAAGTCAATTATTTTCCCCAAATATCTAAAAAAAAAAACTCAATATATGCATCAATATGCTACTTTTTGATTGATTTTTAAAATGGAAATAGTTCCATAAATTTAGTAGATGTTTTTATTCATGAGATTGTCAGCATTTCCTGATGTTTTGTTGAAATATTTGCTTATCATCACTAATAACGGAAGGTCAATGAATCGTCAGAGATCAGTCGAACAGTCGTCAACATAAAATTATTATTTGTAGGGTTAGCTATCACTCAGCGAATCAAAATGTAATGACGCAAAAGAAACCAGTTTGAATATTTTTCTGACAAGGGATATTATAATATTTTTTCTATAAAAATAATGTCGATGGCGTGAAGAACCACGCTTCCGTTTGTTTTAGTTGGATTTCTTCGAACTGTCACAAAAACTGTCTTACTATTGTTGGTTTAGACTACAGGCCTACCAGCTTACATTAACCCCCGCATTAATAAACACTGTGTTGTTACTCAGCAGTTATGTCCAATTTTTGTATGCTATCTGACGTTTGCTAACTAACTTACTTGTGCACATTTTTTTATTAATAAGGGGGTAAGTACCTGTACCTGTCATGTTTGATTAGTTGAAGGTTCGAAAAACTATGTGGGCTATGCAAGCACCTATTTCGTATGAAGAAGTGGCAAAAAGTAGTTTAGAGATTTCTTTCGCTATTAACATACATACATCCGTAACAAAGGTACATTTATGAGGAATATTGGTTCATTCTGCTCATTTGTCCGTACTAGCTGAAGTTTTAACTGTCAATATAGAAATAGCAGCAATATTATCGTGTTTTTCTGAAATACTGCTAATAAAAAATATTCATGTCGATTACAGAATCCGCAAAAATGTATTCCCGGGGAGTTGACTCGATCCACAGCCTATTCACATCCGAGATAAATATAATTATCAAATCCGCCGGAGTTATCTTTTATTATCAATTTATTAAATTATTTATCAAATTCGCAGTCTCAAAAACTATTCTCGTTAGTAATTTGTTGTGTTTCAAACAGCGAATGAGGCACATGAGTTCAACAGTTTTTTGATGCGTGACCCAATTTTGTAGATCACCGTAGTTCATTTTTTGTAGTACATAGTAAAGGATTTTCTCACCAGTAACCCGGATAATTTGACACAGAATCGGGCCCTAAGGACACGATTCATGAGATTTCTCCCCAAATTGAGATAAAAAAAAGCAAAACAGAGATATCTAACTAGCACTTCTTGTCAAACGCTTGCATATTGTCAGACTGACTTGGAGGAGGGTGACACTAGTTGTTGTACTTTACTTTCGCTGAGATAGGATGTTTGTTTTAAGTCCTACAACAAAAACAAACAAAAATGAACCAATCTTCAGAATTTTATATTTCTGTCGGTGTAGCAGGTAGAATCTTTATTTTTGCATGGACCGAAGTGGAAAAAACGGGGCGTCCAATCAAAATAAAAGAAGAAGAAGAAAAAAAAAACCCCCCGGATTGACGTAAGTTTTACGTCTTCACGGAAAATAGTAAAATAAACTATTGTGAACATTGCCGATAAAATTTTTTAATCGATCTACATTATCGACATCAGCCGCTGTATAAGTACAAGAACCTACATTTCCACTGTAGTGTCACTATGACAGCCGAAAAGCGACAAACGAGCAAGCAACAGCTGTCATATTTGCGCCATTTATTTCACATTCGGATTTTTCGTTTACAAAAAAAAAAAACTTTTTCACTCTGTGTACAGTTTACAATTTATCAATTGTTTTAACATAAATTATTATGATATAAATGAAAACAGTGCTTTAAGTAAACAATCGGTCGCACACACAATGGGTCTAGACTTCGACGCTCAAGAATATTGCAAGAATATCAAACAAACTCAACCGAATCCGCCGTTCGCTTGTCCGGTGGAAAAATGCGACAAATCATACAAATCCGTAGTCGGTTTGCAATATCACCTAATTAACTATGATCATGACAATCCACAGCCAACGACACCGATTGCGACTCTCAACAAGAAACGGGGTCGCAGTCGTTTGCAGACTTCACCACAAACACCAAAGGATACCGCCTCCTCGCCAAAGGAGGGAGTAAACTTCCTTGAGTCGGAAAACTGTGTGCAGTACGACATTGACGGCAAGAGTATTAAAGTTTCTGTCGACGATCCGTTGCCGACAATAACAGACGAGGAGTTTGAGGAATTGCTGAGTTCGGGTTGCATTATAACGACTCCGGATGTAGTTGAACCAGAGGTTAAGCTTCCAGAGGCAGCTTTCAAGAAAATTGAGAACTATGCCATTTCTGATGCTCCGCCACGGCCGAATGCGTATATTCGATTTATTGAAAAGTCTGCCGAAGAATTGGATGGCGAGGTGGAGTATGACGTCGACGAGGAGGATACTACGTGGCTGTCCATGATAAATGAGGAGCGCGAGGAGATGGGCTTAAATCCAGTAAATATTGACACATTGGAGCTGCTGATGGACCGATTAGAGAAGGAGTCGTACTTTCAGGTGGGTTTGCTGGCTGGCATTGGTCAAATAATCGATAATTCGTTGCGTTGGAGGGAGTTTTGTGTGATTTTAATCCGATTTTCACGTGTGTTTCTCCAATAGGCTGCTGCAAATGGCACACCTGGCCCTGAGGTGGACGACGATGCAGTGTGTTGCATCTGCATGGACGGCGAATGCCAGAACACAAACGTGATTCTCTTCTGTGACATGTGCAACTTGGCCGTTCACCAGGACTGCTATGGGGTGCCGTACATTCCCGAGGGCCAATGGCTTTGTCGGCGGTGCCTACAGTCGCCAAGTACACCAGTACGTTGTGTTCTTTGTCCCAACACTGGCGGTGCGTTCAAGCAAACGGATCGTGGTCACTGGGCGCATGTTGTGTGCGCCCTCTGGATACCAGAAGTTCGTTTTGCTAACACGGTGTTCTTAGAACCAATTGGTGAGTTGGGGCTTTTCCTCCCTCGATAGCAGCCAAATACAACATTAGCCTTTGTCCACAGATTCAATTGAAACCATCCCGCAAGCGAGGTGGCGCCTCACGTGCTACGTTTGCAAGGAGAAGGGCATCGGTGCGTGTATACAGTGTCAGCGCAACAGCTGCTATGCTGCCTTTCATGTTACGTGTGCCCAGCAGGCTGGTCTTTATATGCACATGGACACGGTCAAAGATGGAAGCAGCGAAGTGCTCCCCGTGACAGTGCAAAAGTACGCCTACTGTCATTCCCATACGCCGCCCGAGGCGAAGTTAAAGGAAGGAAACGAAGAGGAGGACACTCGTCACAAGATGAAAGAGGCCCGCAAAGTGCTGGCGAAAAAGCGTTCCACTGCACCCGTCGTCCTCATACCGACGATCCCGCCCGACCGGATACAGGAGATCTCCAGCTTGGTGACCATGCAAAAGAAATCCCAATTCATAGACAAGCTGATCGCTTATTGGACGCTCAAACGGCAGTACAGGAATGGAGTCCCATTGCTGCGACGACTCCAGAGCCAGGGACAGAGCCACGGGTTGGCGCGGAACGGTATAGAAGGTGAGATTTGTTTTCCGCTGTTTCATTAGTATCGTCATGCTTTTATGTGTCTTGACTGGTCATAGATTGCTTTCGTTGACTAGTACGATATTTCGAACATACTTTTATCCGGAATATGCTTTAAAAAATCACAGACGCGGCACTGGATCCGCAATGTTCCCCACGTCCCCCCACGTTACTGATATCCTTTCTGTCTTTCCAGGCTCACCCAACACAACGGAACTGTACAAGCAACTGAAATACTGGCAGTGCCTTCGTCAAGATCTGGAAAGAGCGCGACTGCTCTGTGAGCTGGTTCGCAAGCGCGAGAAGCTCAAAGCGCAATACGTCAAAATCTGCGAACAAGTCGTGATGTTGCAGATAAATCCGCTAGAGACGGCGATGCGCAAGATTCTCGAGACCCTGGAGTCAAAAGATACCGCGGACATATTTCGCGAACCAGTCGACACGGACGAAGTGCCCGACTACTTGGACATTGTTCAAGAGCCCATGGATTTGGGCTCAATGCGACACAAACTCTACACCGGGCAATACATTTCCCTGGATCAGATGGAACTCGATTTCGATTTGATGATAAAAAATTGTCTGGCCTACAACAACAAAGATACAGTCTTCTACCGCGCTGGCATCCGAATGCGCGACCAAGGCGGGCCTTTGTTCCAATCGGTTCGCGAGGAGCTGCAGAAGGAAGGGATAGTCGACACCATAAAGAATGACGACTGCGTCGCTGTCGAAGTGGAAGAAGAGCTCAAGATTCTACTAAAACTTGCCCCCACAGAGGATGTCATCCAGAAGATGCTGATTCTTGCGGACAAGTCTCAGGTGCTGAAGAACCCCTCGCACCGTACGAAGAAAATCAAACAGATCCGAGTGGAGATCGCGCGCATGCGCAAAGCGATGGCCAAGGCCAAGTCAGCAGCGGTAGGCTGGAGTCTAGCTTAGTTGTGTTGATTTTCAACGTCTCTTTCGTTTTGCATTTCAGAGAAACTCGACGGGGGTCAACTCACAGACCGAAGGCGAAGATATGGACGAAGATGAGCCCGAGGGCGCGAAGGGCCCGCTTCCAGTGCAGATGCAAACACCGCCATGCAGCCCATTGAAAGCTGTGACGAACAGCGCCTCACCCGCCGGAGTCAATCGAAGGTAAGTGCTTGTGGCGTCGCTCTCTCTCTGCAGTCAGTTGTAATCGTTCTCCAATCCTTTCAGAACCGCTGTGCTTTTCACGCGGAAGGCACAAGCAGCAATGAAACGTCCAGAAATCTCATCCCTCAAAGAGGAGTCCAACGATCTGCCCATGATGGTCGGTGGCATCAAATCGCCCAAGCGAAGCATAAAGAACAAACGTCTCTCTAACGATCGGCTGCGCAGCATATCGATGAGTCCCGCGAAAGCCGCCCAACCGCGGGCCGAGAACAAACTCGAGAATATTCCAGACAGCTTTCGTGTGTATCGAGCGAACGCGGGCGGCGACAACTCCGAGAGCGATGACAGTGACCTAAGTGATATATCTGGCAGCCCCTGCAGCAGCTGCTCGGGCTTCGGAGTGAGTGGAACCGGTTCGGAATATGATTCCACGTCCGAGGACGACGACGAAGACGAAGAGATGGCCAGTGCCTGTGATTCGGAATCGAATTCCCACAACACCAACCACCACCACCAGCATCAGCATCACCATCATCACAACCAACCACTGCCCGATAGCCTGCCACCGTCCAAGAATTCCAATCTCCTGCGAAGAAATCCCACTCCAATTCCCGCTGCTGTTCCCGTAGAACCAGTCAAACCCCCACTCGAGCCACTGCAACTGGTGTGGGCCAAGTGTCGCGGCTATCCATGGTATCCAGCGCTCATCCTCGATCCGAAAACCCCCAAAGGCTTCGTCTACAATGGTGTGCCACTGCCCGCTCCACCCGCCGAAGTGCTGGCCCTACGCAAAAACTACACCGACGATGAGGTGTTCCTGGTGCTGTTCTTCGACGCGAAGCGCACCTGGCAATGGCTGCCCGAGGCGAAGCTAGAAATTCTCGGCATCGACAAACAGCTCGACCAAAACAAACTGGTCGAGTCGCGCAAACCGGCCGAACGCAAGGCAGTCAAGAAGGCCTACCAAGACGCGCTCCACTACCAGAGTCAGGTCTCCGATCTGGACGGTCAAGGACCGGATCCAATTATGTAAATTTTTTCAAAATATTTCCGAACTCCAATGGCGAAAATTAATTGCAATCTTCTTTTTTTTTTCTTTTTCTTCCACATTATTTTGTACATTCTACACATTCTATCCAGCAACATATTTTAAAAGAATAATTGATTAAATGATTGTTTTGATCTGTTATAGTATTAGTAACTAACGTTTATTGCGCGCGAATGTAAAATTTTTTTTCGAGATTGGATACACACAAACCTAAAAGTAATGTTCTTTGGTATAACGTATACACTATACATATATACATATATATATATACATATATTCGATTAAGCTTGTAATTAATTGTTAACTAATTAACTGTAACTGTAACTGTATCTGTATAACTGAGTAAGTAAATGATGCGAAGATGAGATGAGATGCTTTAGTTTGTTTTGTTTCTCTGTGTTCTAGAGGAGACAGTCGAGCTTTTTTCTTTTAATTCTGCTTTGTGGTTAGAATTCAAATTATTTCCTATCTGTGTAGGTTTATACTGTAAATGTTTTATTTAGTTTTTTTTTCTTTCGTTTTTTCTTTGGAATGTATCTTAATTAATTGAAGAAATACATGTAAGTTTTTGTTTATACACACACACACAGGATGCGTTTTGATTTTTGTTTTTCGATTTTGATTTTCTTTCACTTGTGTTCGGTTGGGTTTTGAGTTGTGATCTCTTGCAGTTGGCTAAACTGACTGCTGTTTTCGAAAGGGCGTTTGCGACGTTGATCTGCCGACAAACTGGTGCAGTAAGTATTTCTGCGGCTGTTATAACTGTGAATGACCGCCTTTTAAATATTCGTTTCAGTGGGATCTACGCCGGCATTCTGTTTTTTTTTTATATTCTTTTCACTTTCTAATCGGCGAATATGAAAATGGTAGAAGCGGAAGACCCTGCTAAAGACGCTTAATTCGTGCTCCTCCATTACCTTTGAATCCGTATATTTAGAGAAGGACCAGTACAGAAACGAGAGCAGACAGGATTTTATAGACAATAAAATTGAACACCGAATACTGCGTTTCATATTTGCATTGAAAGGAACATCAAGGACTGAAGAAGCGTTGCAAGTAAACGAAATGAAGGAAATCGTCGTAAAATACAGATGGAACTCGTGACCAAAATAGGACTGCATGGGATTAGTCCATCTTAGGCCAATATGCGATTTCAGTGGAAGTTTGCATCGTAACTAGTCTGAAGACCATTTTCATCCATTTTTATACAGGCCTGCTTGCAAAACCGTGTTATGAGCCCTTTGTTTAGCTTTGTTTAAAGTGACTAGTGACCAGAGACAATACTACACTAATGCAATAATAATAGAAAGTAGTATTGTCTCTGCTAGTGACACTTTTAACCTGCTTTTAACTGTTTAGGGAATGATTTAATTTGTGCCACAAATGTAGTTCGGAAGTGCGAATGGTTCGATGGGGTTGCTAAATATCTACACACAAACTGCGTTCAATATACATAATTATTGTTGCTAGTTTGGATAAAGGGAAGTACCTACTGAAGTGTAGGTAAATTTCAGATTCAACGCTATTAGTTTTGAACATCAGTACTGATATCAACTCCTTAGATAGAACATACTAAATGTGAAGTTAAACTTATATGTAAACAGTGTAAATAAATATGGTTTAAGTACAAAATAAAAAGGGTTTATATTTACCGCCTATTGTTGCCAAATGTTGCATGGAATTGGACATTTCATAACACCATTAATCGCAAGCCGAGTCGTCTTTTCTGTGAAGCTACAACTGACGGAATTTGTTTCTGTTTGGGCTTATTTATGGGAACATTTGTTATCGTTTGTCACGGTGGTGATTCGACACTGGTGTGGCTTCATTAATTGTCCGCTATTTAGTGAAGGAAGGTAAGTTTCAGCGATCTTCAGACAATAAACATGGTTGGAACCTAAATTATGAGCATTACCGTACCGATACCGATGGGTTTGGCGTTTTGAATCGGGTCATTTTTTACTCATCAAATTCAGGATCTACAAATGTTTACGGGGAGTTGTAGGTTGTAAGCAATAAGTCTGTTTCATTGATTTTAAATCTTTCGAATTTTCACTCATTGCCTTTCCTTAACTCGAAAAATTCATAAAAGAGAGCGTCATCGAGTGAGCAAGCTGTTACCCCTCCACTGAGAATCTCAACGAATTTTTTGGTGTAAGACGTGGAAAAGCTGTCAGCGGTTACCTTACAATTAACGGATGATTTGAGATTTGTTGTCCTTTTTGGACTACATAATTTATGCGTGTGTTAAAATTTTATCAACAGGCGGCAAAATAAAATTAAATGTTTTTCCTAAGGATTCTTTTCGAAAGTGGCGACGAAGTTCTTACTCGCTGTAACAAATGTAACAAGGAAAAATCTCCTCCATGGAATTCTTACGGCAGTGTCGCTTTTTCCTCCTCTCGAATGCTTGTAGTTGAATCTCTCTTCCACATACTTGGATTCATCAAAAATAAGTTCGATTAACTCCAGATCACTTTCATCAGTAGGTAAATGAATCAACTAATTTTGTTAGCAAATTATTCGAGTTTATCAGAGATTTTAACCAGATTTTAACGACTTTTCGTACAGATTTTTTGAATATTTGAATTATGTATATAATGTCGTTTTCCATTGCATTGGGCAGAAAAATCAATCTTTTTTTCGATTCGGATTACTTTTTGCAGATCTCGATATTTTTCTGATTTACACAATACCAATATACATACAGTTGTTCCGAAGAATACCTCGCAGCAAAAATCCTCCGAAGCGTATAAAATCGGAGTATTTTCCGTTCCGACAGATACCTCGCTAGGGCCGAATATCGTTGCATGTTCCATGAACCATGAGCCGCGTAAACTCTGAGATCTGAAAAAGATTTCTGGTGGTCCCAGTGGTAATTGTCGTTTTAACTTTTTCGTAAGTGTCTCTCTCTGCGAGACAATTTATCCCCACAACTGCCATTTTGACAGCCTTTTCCATTTTCTACTACAAAAATAAAGGAACAAACCTAATTTCATCATTACCAACAAAATCGCCGGCTTTACAGATTTTTGGCAGTGGTTTCGGTCATAAACAAATCATACTGAGACCCCCAACTGACAATCCTCTTGCCGCTGGCCCCTTCAATTTTTGCCAGGAATCCGCCATTTTGTTGTCCTATCCGTGTACGCCAATTCCTATCCGTTTTGCTTTGCCCACAGTGAAATGTAAAAAGATTAGGTGCGAATGTGTTGGTTGAGAGGATTTTTGACATTATTTGTCAATACGAATTTCTATGCAACAATACTAGCGCACCTAAACTTTTTGGGAGCGTAAAATTTAGCTTGTAGGCAAATAACTGTTAATCGGTCGAAGTTGGGGGTCTCAGTATTGTCTCTGGTTTCGGTCACGCAATCAATTTAGAGATTCCTGTTTTTTGCTCTAGCTGTTTGGTTTAAATCCATGCACTGGGCTATACAGCCCGTCAGCTCTCACATGTTTGCCAGGCTTTCGCCTCAAATTCAAGACAAGAAACTTCTTTAGTCTATTTAATGTTCGACCGCTCAGAAGAGCACACACTTCCGACCAATACCAGGGCAACAATTCTACTGCATGTAGTGTTTTTTACATCATTCCATTTGTTAATACGTCATGTAACCTGTTGAAATTTTTTCATTATTCCATAAATCTCAGAGAAGCAACTGATTCTGCTTGGTCTCTCCCTCCCACAAGGCAGCCATTAAGGTCCCCTTCTCTTCATCCTAACGGTAAATGATATTGAGAAGGTCATTAAACACTCGTCTCGCTCTCTCTGCGCGGATGATACAAAATTCTTCAAAACCATCTCTTCACCTCAAGACTCGTGTCTCCTTCAACAGGACCTTGATCGTTTTTCAACCTGGTGCCTCAAAAATTGCTTAGAGCACATCATTACCAAATGCCAATCCATTACTCTATCACGCAAGCGCAAGAAGTCCCCTCGCCGACATTATCTTCTCCACGGTCAACCAATCTCTTTCGTTCATTCTCTTCGCGAACTTGGCATATTGTATGACAGGGAGCTAAACTTTCGGTCGCATATTGACGAAATAATTTGTAAGGCCAATTCATCAGTCGGCTTTGTTAAACGATGGTCTAAAGAATTCTCTAAGCCTTACGTGACTAGGTCTCTCTATATCACCTTAGTTCGCCCCCTCCTTGAATACGCTAGTCAAGTGTGGTCTCCCTTTCATCGAGTTCATGTACACAGAATTGACAACGTCCAACGTCGCTTTCTTCGGTTTGCCCTTCTAGGTCTGCCTTGGGACGATCCTTTCCTCTTGCCACCCTACATAGACCGGCTCAATCTCATTAACCTGAATACCCTTGAGCAACGCAGAGATGTTGCAGACATTCTTTTCATTTATCGTCTTCTCTCAGGCTCCATCTTTTACCCATCTAACCATCGTACCTCATACGGCTCCAATGAACCAATCTCCCATATGCTGCGAAAGGTTAATTCTAACCTTTCAGTTTTCGATTTCAACCGCAGCACTGCCCACCCCAAACTCTATCTCCTTCACCATTCTCCTTATCTTTAAGGCTTAGTTTTAAGGCCTTTCATGTCGTAGTTTTAAGTTATTACTTTAAGCCTTATTGTTAATTTTAGCTTGTATTAAGACTCTCTCCCTCAAATTCGATCTCCTTCAGAATATTTAACTCTTGGGTTTAAGTTCTTGTGTTAAAATAAGTTTTTAGCTCTAGGTCTTTATTATAGCTTGTATTAAGCCTAATAAATGGGGGTTATGCCCCCACTAAAATTAAAATTAAAAATTAAAATTAAATTTCCTCTGTGACCCTATTGTGCCCATTATTTAATTATTATTTATATTTAGTTCGAGAGTTCTATAACGAAGTGGTCCATTAAATTGCTCATAATTAATGTAGGAATTTAAAAAGAAGATAAGTGTTCAAATGATTGTTGGTAGGAAAGGTTTTTTAAGTAGACCCTGAAAATATGTAATAGCTATGTATTGATTGCACGACATCACCAAAAGACGCACTACTAAAGTTAAAATAAAACACAGCTTTCGACTTTTTTATTAAAAATTTCAGTTTTCTTGTTTCTTTTTTATTAATAAAATTGATTTTGTTTTCTACAATTTCCCCTTTTCTATTCTAATTATTCATAATAATAAAATCCTAGAATTTATATATATATTCCTTTGAAGCAACTAAATCGAATGTAATTACATAAATGTACAGCATTTAAATATATATATATATTGTATATATATATTCCTTAAGCATTTAAAATTGTTACTAATATTAATTAAAAATTCGATAACGCGTTCACTTTATGTATAATATACTATATAAACTCTATAAGAAACAATTGGCAAATTTAATTTAATTAAATTTATTGAATTTAGCAAACTTTCCTTATTTTGCTTTCTCTTTTCACAATAATTATAATAGATAATAATCAGCACGATTAGTTATTCTGTTTATTTCTATTTTCGAAGTGATACTTATCCGATAATTAAATAAGGCTTAAATCGCGTGGCAGGTTACAAGCAATTGGCTAGACACGCTAATTACGCTCTTTGCTAGCATAAATGTTTTTTTGTTTTTTTTTGTATTTGTTTTTAACGCTTTCCTTCTTGCAATTCTTACTCTTTTTTTTTTGCTAAATAATTACATATTTTTTATCAGTTTTTTATCAAGAATTTTGTACCCAAGATGATTTAAAGGAACAATTGAGAGTTTTTCTTATGTATTTGCTTCAGTATTTCAGTGTGGGGAAATTAGTACGTAACTCACAATCAGTGGTGGTTGATAATAGTTTAAATTAAAACAGAATCGTGGTGGAAGACTTACCCCCGTATTAATAAACACTGTGTTAAAGTTATCAACTTGTTACTCAGCAGTTATATCCAATTTATGTATGCTATCTGACGTTTGCTAGCTAACGAACTTGTGTACATTTTTTTTATTAATAAGGGGGTTAATGTTTACAATTAAATAGGAAACAAAATACTTATCTGTAAAATTTTAAAATCATGCAAACAAGCAGAGAAGAAGCATGTACGAAGGAATAAATTTCTCGAAATCAGACAAAATTTACTTAAAACTAGATACTACCTATGTACTAGAATTTAATTATCCTTTTCAATTAGTTTATTTTACAGTTTGAAGTTTAGTTAACCGTTTGCTTAGAATAGTCGCGTGTTTTATGTTTACTTAAAAATGTCCTACAAACTATTAGTGATATAATGTTTTTGCTTGTCTCTAATTATTACGGTTAGGGTTATTTATATATATATATAATTTTGTTTATATATATTATATATTAATTCTTTGTAAAGCTCTTGTACCATTTTGTGATCCCTTGAAGGTTATCATTTTCATAATTATAATAATTTGTTTATAAATTTTAAATTAATAACTTTATTTCGATAGATCGGAAAATGTGAAATTAACCAAATTTATTTAAATAAAAATTGGACGCTAAAATTCATTTTTGTTTTTCTTTCTAAATTTAAGCATTATTTTAAATGAGATGGGTAGGTTTATTTATATATTTTTGTTATGCATATAAATATGTTTCTGCTTAGTAGAAACGATATTGTGTTTTGTCTTTAACTTTTAAGCGGCTCTCTTAAAAACTGCATTATTAATAAAATAAATACAAGCGAATAAAATCAGTGCAAAAATGGTGGGGCGAATTTAATGGAATAGAACTCAATTCAAATGGATAAACGAACTCTAATAAAAGTATATGAACATGAAGTGGTCTTGTTTAATACCATGTTCCCACCAACGTGATTTAGCCGAAGTGATTTATAAATCACGAAACACGTCCCCACCGAACTTTAAGTGATTAAATGTGACATTTACGCCAAATTTGCCATATCAGTGATGGGACTTCTAACACTTAAGTGGTATTTCAATCACTTTTTACACTTTCGGCAATTCTACCAGAACTCGAAATCTACCACCTTTTAACAAAGCTATTCGCTAATAATATTTATTTTCCATCATTAAATCGAAAATTGTACCTACTATACCTACTGCTACTACTTACTTTTACCCATACACACTCAGCTATCAATATTTTTTTCGAAGAATTGCATCAGTAAAAACTTCCAGTCCAGTATACACCATTTACTGCGCCATTACTTCATTATTTACTGAATTATTTATCATGGACAGTTTTTTGTTCTACCACCGTTTCACTTTCCTCAAGTCCCATCACTGACTTTTCGTTTGCTGAATGAAGTGCTGAACATAATAAAGGTATGTTCGATTTTATTTTGTGTGGACAGATACGTAATTAAAATTTAAACACGTCTAAATCACGTAATTAGTAATCACGAAAATGTATGGTAAATCACGTAATTTATGAGATGATTTAGCTAAATCAAGTGGATTTAGCTAAATCACGTTGGTGGGAACATGGTATTAGTTAATTATCTCAAATCGTTCTGGAATATCAAGTGATAAATTGAGCGAAATGTATTTATACTGGAGGTCGCCCAGTGGTAGGAATTCTACCTTTTTAGTAACCTGCATTATACACAACATTTTGTTAAACAAATCACAGACAACATTGCATCTCTGCACTGTATGCCCAATACAAAAATATCAAGCTAATACCTATGTTGTGTTTAAGACAGTGAAAGTGGTTCTTAACTATTTTCCTTCGTTTTATTTATATATACGATCTGTTTAAAAAATTAAACGATTTTTTTTTCAATAAAAACTTGCTTACTCATAATTTACTATGATAACCCAGCTGACTGACACCGACATTTCGACGCATCAACTTCTATTCGTCGCGAGCTATGCGTAAGTAGACTGATCGTTCTGAATATGTTTTCGACAGTTGAACGCGACGAACATAGATAAATACCTTAGGGGATAAGCACAGAAATTTTAACAAGTTTTATCTAATTATGCCTTCTGAAAAAGAAATGAACTATAATTAAAATTGGCATTACATTTACTACTTAACCAGCGGTTATTCTTAAAATGTTTGCATGCTGTGTGACGTCTTTTAGCTAGCTAAATTGTTTAATATACAAACTAAGTATTCTGTTAAAAACTATATTCCATTTTCTCCAAAGTAACTACTTCAACTCCAATCTTGTCACACTTTATTACAAGTTCGACGACTCTGTTCACAGACTGAACTATAAAATTCGTCCGCTCAGGTAACTATCGTTCACACTATCCAAAACCACGATCAGTGTGAATGGGGCTGGATCTAAATTAAGTGACCACCGCATAAATAAAAAAATTAACAAACTAAATGAAATACCTACGCCATTTATTAAACAAAAAATGTATATATAATAAAAATACAACTTAAAAAATTAACAAATTCTTAAATAATGTCTTTTCAATTCAGCTAAATTTACAACAAAACAAAGAAACAATAACAAAAACAAACAAAATGTCAACTGACTTATATCAAGCAATTTCTAAAAGGCTTTAAAATTCATTTAATGAATAGATGCAATTCTTCTACTTAAGTTAAACCGTTTATACAAAAAAAATAAAACAATTTATTTAAAAAATTCAGCTATTTCAATTGTTTTTTTTTTACATTCGTAAAATTATTTTTAATTTACAAGCGCATAACTGTTTTGTTATAATACAATTAAGAACTATTTTAAATCTCTCCGATTGATTTCCCTATTAATTATTATTATGTAATTGAAATTTTTACTTTTTGTACAAACTATTGTTGTTACTTTGTTTAACTTCTGCCGTTAAAAATCCTTCTTAAATAATTTTATTCTTGTTTTTACAAAACGATATGTCGCAAGGAAAAATAGTATTTGTCTAATCTTTGAAGTAAGAAAGCGATTCTCACCTGCTCGTTTTGTGAATGGGGATGTAAGTTTTTAGTTAATTTTATTAATTTGGAATGAAAAGGGAACGAAGGAAAATTTGTTTAAACTCAAAATGGGGATAGGACTCCTAAATCGATACACTAATTCAGGGTTGCTGCTGAAAATTTTCAAAAAGGGGGAGTTCTCGTGACTTTCAGAAATAAAATCATAAACTGAATGCGTTTTTAATAACAGAAACGACTTAAAACTTATATCTCATCACCTTATTTCAGAAAAGGTAGTCAATAGTGCGCTTCGGAAAAGCTCCTCCCTTTGGTTGGGGTGTTTTTTTTTTTATTTTTTTTATTAAACGCCATAAAAACTTAAGACATTTGCTTAGAAACTATTTAACATGGCACAATACCTATTGTACTAATAACTTTACAGGTCTTACTTTTGATAAATGTTAAATTTCATTTCTGAATTGGTTTCTTCGTTTACTTCTCAATTTATTAATTTGCTATACGCTTTCAATTCATTCCTGTCAATTTTCCATGGAATTAAATATTGAGCTAACGGGCAATCGAACTTCTTTTAAGTCACTTTCAAATTGAAATTACTGAGGATTTGACAACAGTTTGACCAGATTTGTATCTGCCTTCCCACAAACGTCAACTGAGAAAGCTATTGGCCGCATTCAAGAATCTAGTTATCTTAAGTCGAATAGATTGGTCTGGATAAGATGTAACCTGAACGAAAAAACTAGATTGGTCGGGAACGTCACTTTTTCTACGTCAGCCACATACCCGAACTGTCAACTTAGTACTCAGTCACGAATTTCTTGACTAGATTCGTCGGCTACCCCTCCATAAACGTCAAATGTCACAGGTGCCCACGTGACCGATTTAAACCAATCACAACCGAGATAGATCTAGTCAGACAGCTGTCAGACTTACTAAACTAGATACTTGAACGCCCTCATTTACATAATCAATCTAATTCAACAAAACGTCACATAATGTCAGCCAGCTGTCAGACTTAGTTAACTAGAATTTAAAAGTTCCTTCCTTTAGTCAATCAGTTTTGATATCCTACGGAAGAAACACAAGCAAACAAATTTTAAAACAGACACACTGATCTGTCATTATTAGCTGAGTACCGACATATCCGACACCAAAATGACTCACATCAACACTATATAACAATAATGCTGCATCTACATCACCACACATTCCTAACATGGAAAATTAAAGGGATGCCCATTGCTATAAAGTAAATACAGCCGTCTGACTGAGAGGGATATCATTACGTAGCACGCTAAAAACGTGACACGTATTTTGGTCCGCCATCTTTTTTTACGTGGAAGGAATTATAAGAAAGCTCCGCATGTTGATATTTTTATAGCGATAATAAATGAAAACCCACATTCCTATAAAACAAAATGGCTTCCAGAAGTGATAAATGGACAATTATTTATTTATTACGTATAAAGGATTGATGATGTTGGTTTAATTTACTTAAACTGACGTTAGCACACTAATTAGTCATTACAATTGTTTTAAATCGGAAATAGAAATGTTTTCAATCGATTGCAGGAATATTGGTCGCCGGAACTTGTGTTTATTTCCGCTGTACGTAGCTATAATAATGGGTAGAACATCCATGACACCTTAGGCGTCTGATTTGTTATCTCATTCTTACGCCTTTGTTAGCATTGACTGTGGACAAACGGGTCTCTCTCTCTTGTGTCATGCAAAAATGCGATTGCATGATGGTGTAAATGCACTGTAATCATCTCTGAATAAACAAGCCGGGTGAATATTGTACTAGTCTGTCACGTTATTCCTTTATTAAAAAAATTCAACTAAACGAGGAGAATATTTCCTGATAGAACTGAGCGCTTTTGCCAGACAAGACTGAACTATGAAGCGAGTCAGTAAAGTCTGTAGTCACTATAAATAGACTTTGTTCAGTGTTACCACATTACTTTTTATCTTTTCTTTTTTCTCTGCTAAAACCAGAACACAAACAGTAAAATCTATTAGGTTTAAACGCAAAAGCGGCCTTTAAGGCTATGATAACCATAGCTACATAAAATGCGTCTTCAAAAAATTATGAGTGTGTGCTGCTATCAACGGAAGTTGTTACCGTGCCATTTCGAATGATTTCTTGGTTTGAAAATACAGATGACAGTTGTATGATGGAAGTGTGGTTAAAATAAGATGGCGCTACTTGACATCTGGCGATGCCGGTGTGGCCATATATACGATATCATATTAAAATGTTTGTGGTATATGTATACTGAATTTATTGGACTTTCAACCTATGTATGCTACGAACTATGAATAAAATTAAAATCAATATTCAAGATTTTACTGACTCGAAGTGTAACCGTCAAAATGATTTTGTTTGTGCCTGTTACAAGCATTTTATGTTAGCCTTAAAAACAAAGAAGGTAATAAAACTCATATCGTTCACAACCTAAAAAAGAATGAGAATAAATTTAAATCGGCATTGGTTACAGGTTACAGCTACTAAATATCAATTCGACCGATTTACATAATGAATTGTTTATTTTGTTCTTAGTTTCTTATTGTCAGAGTTGTTCTCATTTGCTATTATGTGTTATGATGAATACTAAACTATGCGAATTCCGAAACTCTACTACATTTTGTTATTTAAGAATATTAAAGATTTACTATTTATATATTTACAATTTTCTAAACAAAAATTTAAACCACAAAGGATTTTCATTTTCATAAAATTATTCAATAAAAAAGGACAGAAATATTAGCTACTTATAGAATATGATTTAACATAAGATCAACAAGGTGTAGTAAAATTTTAAAACTTAACAAAGTGAATAAAATATATTTAAATATGTTTAACAGTATATTTTAATATTGTTCTTATTAGTTTGTGCTTTAAATGAATTTCACTTGGAAAAAGAATAACTGAAGCTGTTGCTTATTGTGTTTTCTATAGTCAATGTCTTGGTCTCTTTTCTGTGAAATTGAAGTTTCTTAAAAAAAGAAAATAATATACCTAGTATATACGATTAGTATTATAATAAAAAAAAGATGCTATTTACAGAATACATTTTTTTTTTCAATATTATTTTACATCTTAAATCTAGTAATATTATTAGATTATTTTCTAAACTTATATTCAGCCATTCATATGGATTTTGTGTCTGTTGTTCTGAGATTTTGTTTCAAATCTGATTGGTGATATTTTTTTCTGCTGCTATTTTTCGCTTGCTTGCTTTTAGTTTTGATTTTATTCCGAGTTTGTGTGGGTGGTTCATTAGAACGGCAACAGAAAACTGAATCCGATTGCAGACGGCTGAATGCAAAACCATTCTCAGATGTCCACAGAATTGCTCGATGATGGAAGCAGTCTTGTTGTTGGCGAACTTGAATCCGGGCGCAGTAGGTCCATGGATTTCGATGATCTACCACTGTCGCCGGTCGTGTTGCCATTTTTGCCATCGATATCAAGGCGTGCTAAGTCATGGGCAGAACTGACCTGTTGAATAGAATATGGTCAGTGGGAGAGGGGTGTTTTCGGGTGGTCTGGGGCCTATAATCTGTAATACGAGACGAGAGGCTTGTACAAAAGAACAAAAGTCACTTGGACTGTAATTTTTGCTTCGTACGTAAGCCAGCTGATCGCAAAACTCCATTCAAATTAAAAATTGCTGCCAGACCACTATCAATGACAACTTACCGGACTGATGGGAGTGACTATAATAGCAGTTCGAGCTGCTACTCGTAATAAGGCAGTATCTTCAGTGGACTCGTCGACATCACCGTCGCCGTCTGCGTCAAGATCACCCTCTCCGTAGACGTCCCATGGCGGTGATTCTGGATCCATTTCACCTTCACAATCGAGATCCTCCTCTTCAAGGTCCTCGACTTCTTCATCCATAAGGATAACTGTAATGAATTTAAATTAAAAATTGCATACTAAATAAACGATGAATACAACACCAAATCAACAGTAATATATATATGAATATACATATTTTATATATTTATATAAATAAAAAAACAACATCAACAAGTAGTTCACAGTTGTCATTCCGCAACAGCCATTGATGGGAGTATTTGTATTATTATTATTTTTTTGCATAAAACAACAACACAGAAATATATAATAGTTGTGTCTTACATTTTCAAAATAATATCTGTACAACAAAATAATATTAAAACTAAAATTAAATTACTATATTGTATTTATAGTTTGATTATTATTAGCGATAATCATACAGTGATGGTGACATTAAAAAAAATAAAGTATATTGCTTTTTCATTTATGGAAGTGAATTGTTTTTAATTTTTATGATATTATGGTTAGGTATATATTTACTTATTTCCGCGTTGTCGGTTATTTAAAGTTTGGGTTTAATGTAGCGATGCGTTCTCGTTTACTGTTTACATTTATCTGTGTGTCATTCAACATTTAGCATAAATTTAACGTAGGAAAAAATATAGAATACAAAATGAGATGTAAAATATGAAAATAAAATAACTCATAAGCATATTTATTTGCATTGGGATCGGTATCGGTTGACATGGGATATATTTGAAATTAATGATGTGCCATTATTTTTATTTTGTTGTTCGAGACGAGTTAATTGGCGGAATTTTTGCATAATTTGGGATAAATTGCTGATTTTTGCTGCTCATTTTAATAAGTCAACGCTAATTAGGTGCGTAACGAGTCAGTTAATATATTTAATTAGTTATGTTGTGAAGTTTTTTTTTCCACAATTTGAAAATGAAAATTTTCATTAAAATTGGTATAATTAGCTCTGGTTAGTGTTTTGAATTTAATATGCAAGAGTAAGGAACGGCCGTTGTATCGAATAAAAACTCTGCGGGTGTAACTTGTTATAAGGTGTATTTATAAATAAAATACGTGTTGGGGTTGATTTTAATGAAAACATGCCGCGTTGAACTTTTGCAGACGGAGAATCAGATTCTCATGGTATCTGGAACGAAAAATGTTAGAGTGGAATAGAGAAACTCATTTGCAACTAGTATGCATATGGAAATCTGTTTGTGTTGAATGCATGTTATATGTGTACGATTTTTTATGATTTATGATTCCCTGTCTCGAGCACTAAAATCGGGCTTAAAATGCAATGTCATTGGAAGAGGGGAGATTTGCATTAATATGTTACGACTTCCCGCACAATTTAGACTCGAACTGCAAACTAAGTTTGACCTGGGAGTCAATCAGGAAAATAGTTTCTATATTTTCCACAATTAATATATTCATATTTAAAATCATAGTTAGCAACGGATAATAATAGTCATTAGAAGTTTTAATAACAGTTATATGTAAATATTGTGAAATTGCATAAAATAAACTGAAACGATTGCGTCTATTTTAAGAATAATTTGATTGTAATTAAGACTTCGTAATTATTTTTGTAAAAACAGTTTTTTGTAGGTATTGTGATGAATCAGGCACATAGTGAATCAGGCACTTAGGAAGTGTGGTGAATCGGGCACTCGGTTTCCCTTCAATTTCCACTTCCAATTGGAGGCTGAAATCTGTCAAGTTAGCTAATTCTAGAACCATCTAGAGAAGAGTTGGAATATACATCTGGAAAAAAATTCTGGAATATTCGCTGATAGGTGGCAGCGCGGATATAAAAGGGGCGCGTTGAAAACAGAGATGTACAATTGATTTTTAAACCGTGATTGGTAAAGTTCGAAAGAGTAATCGGTTGTGAGATAAATAAGTGAATAAACCGATTGGTTTGAAACGTTTAAGAATTGATTTAAGTGATATTGTTTTGGTACTAAATAAGTGAATATTTAGAAAGTGTAAATAAAGTGATTTTATTGGAAAAGTTAAACAGAATAGTGTTTTAGCTTTTTGAATCGCAGCCTGAATGTAACAGTATTAACTACTTTTTTTTAATAAATAAAATATAAATAAAATACTGACGTCTGTCACAAACAAAACTACTCCTCTCTTTAGTTGAAAATAGAAATAGATGGCGCAAGAAGTCCGTAAAGGCTTCCACACCTCGACGATTATTTTTGTATGAGTTTAAACTTATTTGGTCAATTGGTTTTCACTTTTTTATTCTATTATTTATGTCGAGTCCGCTGAGTAAATTTGGCCACTCAGCCTTTCTTTTGCTTATACAAAAATCTTTTATCTCTGAAATAGGAATATTGAAGCGAATCCGGGCAGAATTAATCGCAAGGGTCTGTTCATCCTCCTATTGGATTTACACAGAGAACTGTTGCCAATCCTTCAGGACAGGACAGTTTTTCATTTAAAATTAGAAATAAAAACAATTGCAAAAGCATTTCTTAGCAAAACCCAATGTCCCCTCTACTTATCAGTCCATCAATACCAATCACATTAACAAATAATGTAAAATGATATTTAAAGTATAAAACAAAATTAAGTTGTATAAATAAAATTTCCCAATTTCAAGACCAATTCATTTAGAAGCAATATTTATACGAAAAAAAAAATACATACTTCCTCTTGCAGACACCAATAATTAAAAAAAGACGAATTTCCAAAAACAAATACGATTAAGGAAGGACACATTTTCGATAACACGTAACATTTTGACATTGAGATCACAAACTGGCATAAATTGCTTTAAAATATATAAAAATAAAATTGCTCATAGTAATATTTTTATATTAAAAAAAAAAAAAAAAATGCACAATAAAACAGCAGAAACTCACTATATTCTTATATTAGGACGGATTTTCTAATTGCACTAAGGACTTTTTTTTTCATTCAATGCAGCCAAGAGTGAAAGCGAAATTAAATTCATTGCATAATTTCGTTGATTTCATTGAGTTTTCAATATATTTATATTTAAGGATTGCTTTTCTTCTATCAAAAGGATCAAACAAGGCGAACATTAATAAAGAATTATTTTACAAGAAAAGGAAATATTTCGTTCGTATTTCTTTTTAAATGAGTGTAGTTTGATCGTCCTCATAGTGATACGCTTGATAGTTAGTACCATCCCAGATAGAGATATAATTGTGGCTGCATTGAATGTCCTTTCGTTGCTATAAGGACGTTGTCGATGAGTATCCATCACAAGATGCTGTAATTAAGTTAGTAAATTGAAGAAGGCGTGTGTTATTAAAATAAATCTTTACAAAAAAATTAATTTTTTTTTGCTGGTAAAAATATTGTGTGTGGTTTTAACGAGTATATTGTTTTTTTTTTTGTATGTTTAGTGGTGTTTTTTTTTTAATTTTATTTTTGTAGTGAAGATAACAAACGTTTGTATTATACAAGAAAATAAATATTAGTTGGCGCAAATAAAGCGTTATTACTTTCTTAGAATTAAACTTGTAGTGTTTGTTTTCTTTTTTTATTTTGCAAAATATAAATAAAAATAACACGGGAGCGACTAAAGAAACTTCACTTTAATCCGCCAGAGTTTGGATTGTACTTACTTGAACTTTCGGTAATTGTTTTCGGACTACTTGGCTCCAAGTCGACATCTCCCTCAAGGCACACATCGTGGTCCGGTGGTAAACGAGCGACCAGTACCGACTCCAAGGGATCAGTGTCCAGCTCTGGAACAACTATCACGACATCATCACTAACACCGGGCTGTACCGAACTCGGGTCAACATACTGAGGTGGTATGGAACTAAAAAACGAGTAATCACTTAAGTACGCATTACTTTTGAGATGATTGCGACAGTTTTTGTGGTGAATGTGTGCGCCTTACCTTAAAGTAACACGTTTCTTAATACGACTGGTCAGATCGGAGTAACCCCGGTGCATGGGCGGTCGTCGCGGAACTATTCCTTTATCGAAGTGTTTGGCTATCGGTGAACTTGGTTCCGAAAACTGTTTTTCAATCAGAATTGGTTTAAGCTATCGGACATTAATACTAGTGGTATATGGGTTATGTATGATTGTTTGTGATTTACCTTAACTGGAACGCCGTGCGTTATGGCCGGCGAATTCGTGGACGATGCACCTGCTATGTGCATGACGCTGGTTGCAGCTGCACCGCCACTGCCGGGGCGGTTAATATCACCACCTGGTCCTCCAGTGCCAGGTCCGCCGCCGCCGCCACCGCCACCGCTGCCGGGAGGATTTTGATTATTGCTAGAACTAGTGGAATGTTGAACTTGAGTGACTAATGGAAGAGCTAAGAACCGTTCGCGGTCCTGCATGTAGGCTTTAATTAAAATATCTAATTTTTCTTCTATATCCGCTACCTGTGGATGGAAGTGGTAAGCAGTAAGTGAGTGTGTAGTAATAATTGCGACCCAAATTATGCATCACTTTGAAAAGGGAAAAGGGTGTAGGACGGTATAGGACCAGTGGACTCTTGCGCCAATCCATTGACATTGATGGCCTTACCAATAAACATTTTTAGTTTCGACTCTAAATTCTAGTAGTTCACAGTGGCTATATTTTAAATAATTTTTTTTTCAATTGTGAGCTTCCGTGAATTTGAAGTCGAGACTAAAATTTGTTATTAGTCATTTTCTGTTTTTCTCTAGATACAAATGGTGGCTACACTTTCTGGCAAAAGTGCTCAATTTGTGGAGAGTAAACACATTTTAATTGGAGAACAACTTGACACAACAACTACCACAATTACAATTCCTGTCGATGTTGCTAAGATTTGTTTTTTTTTTTTCGTAACTGCCTCTTATGTCCGATTTTTCGGCTGGTATTTTATAAAATGTTAATCGAAAAGTTACCAATTAATTTGAACTTTTTTCACAAAATACCACACCACAAGATAAATATTTGCTAGCCAGCTAACTTGGCCATAAATATCTGCCGTCCATACTCACTGCTGCCATTAGTCCTTAGAGCTTCTTTATATAAAAGACAGAACTTTCTAAAGTGATGCATACCTTAAGGCTCAGTAATAAGTTAAAAAAAAATCATTTTTTATTGTTAAACAATTTCCTTACTTGTCTTTCGACCTTAACTACGCGCGATGCTAAACTAATTTTCGACGCATAAACGTCTTTTGCTTTTGATCCTTGTTTTCCTAGTATCTGGTCAAGTCTAAAAAAAAGCAGAAAATAAAACGAAACAGCAAAATAAAGCACAAAAAAAAAAAAAAACATTAGTGAATGACTATAAGGATGAAATCGTATTTTATATAAGAACAAAAATGTATTTTAAAATATTTTTTTTTTACTTAAATTGAAATGAATGAACATGAATCGAATTATGCAATGATTTTTGTTCACAGCCATGCAAAGGTTATTTGTTATACTTTGTGTGGTGTGTACTCAAAAAATAATATTACGCAAAAAGGTGTATCAGAATTTATTGTATTTATTATTAATATTTATATTTATATGCAAAACATATACAAACAAAATTCCACAAAAAAAAGGAAGAGAAGATAAATGTGCACAATTTTTAAATGTGTATCTATTTCTCTAGTAGAAGATCTTGAAGTAGGTAAGCTTGTAGTACTCGAAACATTTTGTTGCTTTTTTTTTTGTTTTGGGTTTGACAATCGCAAAAAGTGATATAGTGTGCTTTTGGGAGGAATCATTGGAAATTTATTTACACAGACTAGAAATAACGTTCAGTTAGAAAAACAGAGACAGGTTAAATAATTTTGAAATAAAATAATAATAATCTACCAACTGATGGACAAGGTGTTGTAGTAATAGATAAATAAGCTTCGGAAAAAGTCTTTTCATAGATATTAAGATTGACAGTAAAAGAGGGTGATTTAACTATTCCTGATATTAAAGTTGCAGCTGCAACAAGAGTTGACAGTATCTACGCAAGAGACTTTTGTTACGAGAGAGCGTTTTGTATATTTTCTTAAGATCCATAAATGTACATTCAACTCAAAAAGTTACCTAGACAGTAGGCGTATTTATATTGTATGAAGCCAAGCCTAAAAATCCTAAGAACTAAAATTTAAGAAGAGATTCAAACATTATTTTTAAATTACTTGCAGTATGTAGAGTTTATTATACTCGATGAGTTTTTGTACAAAAGTTATATGCAGGCTGTCCATTAGCAAATAATGTTCAGTGGGGTAATTTCCCTACCAGTACTGACTTGTAATACTGAAGACCAAGGACAATGGTCTATATTATACAAAACTTGATGTTAACTTGTAACGACCCGCCCCGCGGGAGGGGTAACCGCTTCTGATCGACTCCACTGAGTACCTCTGACCGCCCCCACTGGACAATGAGTCACCAACCACCGGTACCTCGAACTACCTACCAGCACGAAGGCAGAAACAACATCAACAACCAACGTCCAAAAACAACAACAACACACCGGGCCGATTTATACTGGTTTTATACGTCACACTGACTTTTTGCGACGAAATCAATGAGTACCCACGGGTAAAAGTAGTTCGGGGAGAACAGTGCACTCAGTTTCGGGTGCAATACATCCGGCATTGAATCTGTTCTCTATTGTGGGCTGTGTACTGTGAGCTATTCCAGTCCGCCACAAGCCTTTCCTCTCCTTTCCTACTGTGGGCTGCGTACTGTGAGCTATTCCAGTCCGCCACAGCTTTCCTCTCCTTTCCTACTGTGGGCTGCGTACTGTGAGCTATTCCAGTCCGCCACAGCTTTCTATCCTTTTCTTACTGTGGGCTGCGTACTGTGAGCTATTCCAGTCCGCCACAGCTTTCTATCCTTTCCTACTGTGGGCTGCGTACTGTGAGCTATTCCAGTCCGCCACAGCTTTCTATCCTTTTCTTACTGTGGGCTGCGTACTGTGAGCTATTCCAGTCCGCCACAGCTTTCTATCCTTTCCTACTGTGGGCTGCGTACTGTGAGCTATTCCAGTCCGCCACAGCTTTCTATCCTTTCTTACTGTGGGCTGCGTACTGTGAGCTATTCCAGTCCGCCACAGCTTTCTATCCTTTCCTCCTGTGGGCTGTGTACTGTGAGCTATTCCAGTCCGCCACAAGCCTTTCCTATCCTGTCCTACCGTGGGCTGTGTACTGTGAGCCATTCCAGTCCGCCACCGCCGCCAGACCTCCCCGTAACTACCACTTACGTATCCAATGGTTGTTAAGGTTGTTTTAAGTAGAATTAAGTTTACAAAATTTGAATTGTCCTTCTTTTAAGGTAAAATAAAGTGAAATTGTACAACGCCCCAAAGTTAAGTGTTTCTTTGGGGCAACCCTGGACCCGACGAGTCATACCCCGGCCGCAGACAAAAAGCACATCACAAATTGGCGCCCGAGCAGGGACTTCAAACAGAGTACAGTTACCGACCCGTTAAACATCACGCCAGTTAAAAGAAGTCCCCCGACCGTCTAAACCCGTACCTGTTCACACCGCTCCAGTCACCGACCTGAATCCAGTTACCACCGTCTATCCGAAATCCTAGATCCTAACCATGGATGCCGCAGATGAGGGATCGAGTGTCTCACCGAAAGAGATGGACCCCTTCGCCAGCTTAACCTGGATATACCAGCTGGACAAGACCGAGCTTACGAAAGTAATGACAGAGAAAGGCCTCCCCACCACTGGAACCTTAGATCAGCTCAGGAAAACGATGAGCACCCATATTAAGGACACTAGAACATCCCGGTCGACTCAACGATTATGGGAAGAACTAACCCAGGATCTCGATACCGCCCCGACCGCACCGCAGGAAACCTCTCAGGGGGACACCGGAATCACGCTACCGATCCCAACTCAACAGGTCCCGCCACCCCGCACCGCCCCACCTGAACCACAAGTAGGCCAGCTTATGCCACACCCCCACCGAACTACGCCCAGTTTCGACGCCGGAGCTATGGACACCGTGCGCAAATGGGGATTGCGATTCGACGGCACTGGCAACACCCTCGAGTTTCTCGAACGCATTGAGGAGCTCGCCGAATGCTATGGCCTCTCCCCCGAACAGTTAATCCGGCCACTACCCGAGGTATTCCGAGGAACCGCTCTTGAATGGCTGCGCATTAACAGAGACCGACTCCGCAGCTGGCAAGAATTTCGGGAAGCCTTCCTCAAACACTTCCTACCACCCAGATTCGCGCATAGATTAGAAGAAGAGATCATGCGGCGGAAACAAGGACCCCGGGAAAGAGGGAAGGACTTTATCCGCTCGATGCAATACCTTATGAGACAGCATCCGGATAAACGAATAGCATCGAACCTAGACCGGATCTACGACGGCCTAAAGCCTGAATACCGATTATACATTCGCCGGAAGGACTTTGCAACGGCGGAGGACCTAATGGAACTCGCAGAAGAGTTTGAATACATCAAAGCCGAAGAACGACACAACCGACCGCCCTACCCACATACATCACCACCAGTAAGGTTTGCAACTCCCCCGCCCCGTACCCAACCGATACTAAACGCTCTAGAAGCACCACCCGCCGCCTATGACCGAAACACACACTGTTGGCACTGTAAACAGCGTGGACACCATCAACAAGAATGCCGCCGGCCCTTCCGGCTATTCTGCTCGTTCTGCGGAGAGGACGGGAGATTAAGCCGAGACTGTCCATGCCGACGAAACCCCACCGCCACGCTATCCTCCGCCACTTGGACCGACCCGCGGTACTTCCTCACCATCCGTATCGGGAACCAGGACTTTCGTGCACTAGTCGATACCGGGGCGTCCCGGTCATTTCTTAGCACCGCAGTCAGACGGAAGGCCCGCCAATTACAATTACCAGTCCGGTATCAACGGCAATCCATTCAACTTGCCAACGGAAAGCCAATCTACACCAACGAACACTATACGGTTACCCTAGGCCTTGGTTCCGAGGAGGTCACCAAAGAGGTCTCATATCTGAAGGATTTACGCGAAGATATGATCCTGGGAATCGACTTCCTAGACCAAGTCGACTTCCGAATGTCTATAGCTGGACATAGGCTAACGTACCGCGACCGAGCCGAGCGCGTCGTAACCCTCCCAACCCCGGCGGACGATACTCGCCTCTCGCCACAACGGCAACAGTTAACTACTCCCCAGAAGAGGGAAGCCCCAACGACCCCGAATGACTTAGGGACGACCCCCCTCTCCCAACACCGGATACGGTCAACCACCAGCCAAAATAAACGGGGCGTCATCACACAACGAGCACACGTCCAGGGCCGAAAAGAGTATAAAAAGAACACCCAGAAAAGAAATCAAACCAGTTCAGGTTCAACCACCGACGAAGACATATCAACCTCCGCCATGGACGATCCGACCGCCCGCCGACAAACCCGACCCCGCCGAGTAACCACAGCCCCAAGGGAGGAAGCAAGGCAGACACCACTGCAACCAGTCCCCAGCACTCTGATCACCCCGAAGGCCGGGGAGCAAGGCTTCCTCATTGCTGTGAGGGACCAGAAGACACGCTCAGAGGAGTTCTGGAGGAAAGGCCGACCGGAGCAAACAATGACCCGGAACCAGCGCACCGTCCGGATTAAGACCAGGGCACCTGACCCTCCGCCGCACCGCATCCTGACGATTGAACCAGTCGAGATGGTAGTCATCGACAGCGACGAAAACGACCACCAGGCCGAACACCCAGAGCGACCATCAACCTCGTGGAAAACGCCGCCCCGAATCCCCCAGATCCTCAGCCAGGAAGGACGGAACATCCGGGACCCGGTACCAACGCAACCGCAACAACCGACCGCTAACCTCAAACCGCCAACCGCAACGACCACCACAAGAACCGAACCGAGCCGACTTCGCGTCCGGTACCGCCCCCAGGACTACACCAGATGGAACCGTAGGCGACGCCTGAAAAGCAGAACCCCGAAACAATAAAAAAAAAAAAAAAAACATTTTTACTCTAAGTCAATGAAGACAATTTCAGTATATATTGTTAGCCGCTGAAGGCAATTTAAGTTTATTATATATAAAAAAAAAAAAAAAAATTATTATATATAGGTATATATATACATTAACTAGAAAAACCGTTTCGTTTGTTCTTTTGCCAGGGAAAGCCTGATTATTCGCACCAACCGACGCTACGACGAGAAGGTTCTCGTCTTCCGAAGAGAGAGGGGAGTGTAACGACCCGCCCCGCGGGAGGGGTAACCGCTTCTGATCGACTCCACTGAGTACCTCTGACCGCCCCCACTGGACAATGAGTCACCAACCACCGGTACCTCGAACTACCTACCAGCACGAAGGCAGAAACAACATCAACAACCAACGTCCAAAAACAACAACAACACACCGGGCCGATTTATACTGGTTTTATACGTCACACTGACTTTTTGCGACGAAATCAATGAGTACCCACGGGTAAAAGTAGTTCGGGGAGAACAGTGCACTCAGTTTCGGGTGCAATACATCCGGCATTGAATCTGTTCTCTATTGTGGGCTGTGTACTGTGAGCTATTCCAGTCCGCCACAAGCCTTTCCTCTCCTTTCCTACTGTGGGCTGCGTACTGTGAGCTATTCCAGTCCGCCACAGCTTTCCTCTCCTTTCCTACTGTGGGCTGCGTACTGTGAGCTATTCCAGTCCGCCACAGCTTTCTATCCTTTTCTTACTGTGGGCTGCGTACTGTGAGCTATTCCAGTCCGCCACAGCTTTCTATCCTTTCCTACTGTGGGCTGCGTACTGTGAGCTATTCCAGTCCGCCACAGCTTTCTATCCTTTTCTTACTGTGGGCTGCGTACTGTGAGCTATTCCAGTCCGCCACAGCTTTCTATCCTTTCCTACTGTGGGCTGCGTACTGTGAGCTATTCCAGTCCGCCACAGCTTTCTATCCTTTCTTACTGTGGGCTGCGTACTGTGAGCTATTCCAGTCCGCCACAGCTTTCTATCCTTTCCTCCTGTGGGCTGTGTACTGTGAGCTATTCCAGTCCGCCACAAGCCTTTCCTATCCTGTCCTACCGTGGGCTGTGTACTGTGAGCCATTCCAGTCCGCCACCGCCGCCAGACCTCCCCTTAACTACCACTTACGTATCCAATGGTTGTTAAGGTTGTTTTAAGTAGAATTAAGTTTACAAAATTTGAATTGTCCTTCTTTTAAGGTAAAATAAAGTGAAATTGTACAACGCCCCAAAGTTAAGTGTTTCTTTGGGGCAACCCTGGACCCGACGAGTCATACCCCGGCCGCAGACAAAAAGCACATCACAAACTACTCTCAAATGTGTTTTAGTTATGCGGATCACTTCAGTTTCTAGCTATTTCTTCGCTAATACAAATGGCTGCTTTTGCAGCGACGCAAATCCAATGGAGATCCATCAGCTATCAGTGCGGACAAGCCTTGTTAGGTGGTCACCATTTGCAACATACACGTCAAAAGATCGAAAAGTGAACGAGAATATCAGCCTCTGGATCCAGTGATCACAGCCCAAGTAGAAATACCTTTGATATGGAGCAGCGTTTGTAGTTGAAGTATATTTATAGTTTAGTGATGCTTCTGCATCTACATTCTAAGACTTTAGCAAATGGTAAAGATAAACGGCCCTAGCGGGGTACCCGTCGGAACAGAAAATTCTCCGGAACGCATACTCCTTTGGAGGCTCAAATTGTATTCGAAGAGTCCGACTTCGGAATAGAACTAAACAATTGCGATGGCGCACCGCGTCACACTCCAAATCGTAGACAAACTCCGCAACCAATTTCTGTCGGAGGATATCGGAACCTAGCTGTCAAATATTTGACAACAAAATTCATTTCATCGCACTTCAACGTAATTCGCCAATATGCGTTACAAAATGTCGGAAAAATCCTCCGAACAGTTGTTCCAAAAATACCTCGCAGCAAAAATCCTCCGAATTGTATAAAATCGGAGAATTTTCCGTTCCGATGGATACCTCGCTAGAGGCTGGAAATCTCATACAGAAAACTGTAGAAATTCCTCCCTTTAGCATAACCTTAGACAACATGAAACGTCGACGAAGACCAATATCCCTCTTGCAGGCAAAAATAAGTAATTCATTAATTTATTTGCTGATAGCCAACATTCCGTCCACTTGATCAAAATGATGTGAGAACACCATTATCCAAGCTCTAGATAAAAAAAGTTACTTCGTCGTGCACTGTTAAGTAGCTGAAAATGAGACACCAACTCATTTCTCAAATTAAATCAGATTGTCTGATTAATATGGAATCTCCGCGTGGTTCGCGCAACTCATTTAAAGGGCTGGCCATCTTGTGCTTTATTTTTAAATCACAGGCTATTTTGACACTGACAGCTGTTTCCCGCTCGAAATCTTGACAGAAAGTCAGTATAATACCTCCGCGGAACGAAATAAGTCGCTTTACGCTAGAAACACGTTCGGAAATATTGAAAACTTATTTCCAAAGTGGGTATGCTGTGTAGCCCAAACAGTGTTTTTTTGAAAGGAAGTTTTGGCCGAAATGAAACATCCACCGCGCTTGCTGTACGCACGTTTGTTGAAAAAGTTCATGAGACTGGTATGCTAGGGGACAACACACATGGACCCCGTCGCCGTACGGTGCGCACAGATGAGAATATGGCTGCTGTCTCCGAGAGTGTGAGTGGACCATTTCTCTTCGAAAATGAGGCTGAGAGCAATGTTTGGGTCAACGGTGGGCTTTACAGAGCCATGTTAACCGACTTTTTTTTTTTTTTACTAAAATTAAAGGCATTTATTTGGACGACATCTAGTTTATGCAGGATGGCAAGCCACTGCGCCGCCGATTCAAGTATTTAAGACCAAAATCACCCAGGCAATCCGTGAGCTACAGCCCGAAACCATCAACAAGGTCTTGGAAAATTTGAGTGACAGTCAGTGAGTCTGCCACTTGAACTATGTTGTGTTCCATAATTAATGGGAATGTTTGCTCTTACTAATAGCCATAATACACGGGAAAATTGTAATTTTGTTCATTTTATTGCATTTTTAAAAAGAAACTTGTATTTGGCCCACCCTGTACATAGCTAAGACAATCTCTTTCTCCCATACAGAACATAGGCGTATGTGAACTATTAGTCGGACCTTTTTAGTCGATATTTGAGTTATTACATAGGCTTCTAATAGAATAATTCGACCCTAATATTACAGGATGTCATAAGCTGCAGCTACTATAAAGAAATATGTATACAGAAAAAGAAAATACTACCTCTTATAAAAATGTATCCCAAAGTGTATATTAATTGCCTTGGGGCTTTTCGTTCCCTTTTCATATTACAATCGATTACTTTTCTATCATTTTATTAGACCTTCAAAAATTCAAAACTTCTAGCTGATCCACCTCTAACAACTAGCGCTTCTTATTATGAAAATGGTTAATATTTGATATCTTCCCCTTCACCAGAAATAGTTACATTTCCACCTTAGAAAACAAAACCGAAAATACTACAATACGTAAAGATCTAACCCGCGCTTTTTAACAATTTAACAATAAAGCATTTTCACAACATCAAGTAATTTTTACTTATTTTTATTTTTATTTATTTTTAGTGAATTAAATTAAAATCAAGTGATTTTCTTTATCAAAATAGAAAAGAAAAAAACACAAAATGTTGTAAAAAAATGTACATATTGGATAAATCAAAACTATGTACGAATAAAGGAATAAACAAAATATTTTGTTATTTACTTGTCTTCGTTTCAATATAAACATATTTATATTTTATAAATTTTTGTTTATTATTATTTTTTGTTTTGTTTAAGAAAATGGTACAGGAAGCATCCGTATCTCACCTAAATTGCAAATTCCTGACCCGGTTAAGGAGATCCGCATGACCAGAGGAATATTGTTCTATAACGTCTTTAACATCGTATGGTTTTAATGCCTCACGAAATTGTTTACGTGCCACAAAGTATTTGAGCTTTAAAATTAAAATTATTTACAATTTATATGTATTTTTCTGTACTTAATTTATTTTATGTTAAATGGGCAACAAAAAAATAATTTAATGCTATTGCTGGATGGGTTTGGGTTTATTATTGTTTTCTTTGTCAAAAATATAAATAAATCGACGAAATACTTTGCAGCGAAGATCTGAAATTCTCGAGGCAGACATATAAACACCAGGAAGTGGTATCGTATTTTTTCTTTCGTTGTTGTTGGTGGTTATCATCCCTAATGCGTTTTTTTACGGTTTTATTTTTATTTTTATTTTTTTGAATGCGCCCTGAGGTGGTTCTAGGTTTATTCATGACTGGGATTATTTTTGTAAATGTCATAACACGCTCTTCATATGGATTAAATTATTCAACAATTAGGTGAGTAAGGTGTAGTCAAAATAAAATTATAGGCAAAAGTTATTGTTAACGAAAAAAAAAAAAAATGCATTTAAGGAATGAACTAACTACTATTAAATGCAAGAGCTGAATGCTTGATGAAAAGTTTCCTTTCTAGATGTTTTTTGTTTTTTGTTAAATTATTTGTAACTTTCAGTTGTTCGATGTTTCAAGTGGTTATTTGAAGGAAATGATTTCGAAGAATGTACGTTAATAGAGACTTTGTTGAAGGACGAGACATTTTATGACGATTTGTTTGTTAAAAGTTTCGAGTCGAACTGTACCTATGTATAAAGGTTTCAACGATAAACTTTTTAGTGAATAGGAAGCTTTCCAGCCTTAAAAAAAGGTATAACCGGTGAACCCTGTAGATGGCACTTGTAAATGGTTCGTGTATTTACTAAACAACAGGCACGAATAAGACGACGTGCTTTTAAAAGCTCTTTACACGACCCTTTGCCTTTTTTATGAAATTTGAACCCCTATCGAGGTATCCGTTCGGAATGGAATTTTCTACGATTTGTTCGAAATCGGAGAAATTCTATTTGAGATATCCCTTCCGACAAAACGTTCGGAAAAATTCTCCGATGACATGTAGCGCACCTTGTCGCATTGCGTGGAACCGCGTTATACCACTTAATTTTGAAAACTATTATTATTTATTATTTTTCCCAAGCTCTCCGACAAGGACGCAGGAGGAAAGTCAGCGGAAAGAACTTTAAGCAACATTTTGGTGGTTAACATTTTTAAACAACTCTTAATTACTTCCTTATTTTTAATGAAAAGAGTGAACCTTTCGATTAGTCATGGAATGTAGTTTCGTTCAAATTATTGAATCGGCTGGAAGGGTTATTTATAGTTAATCCATTCCAACAGCCCAATCTTTGTACTTAAATCCCTCCAAGAAAAAACACTCCAACTACTACACAATTCAAGTGTAAAAAGTCTCCTTTCTCTGTAAGACAGTACGGAACCATTTCATTAGTCCACATGAAATATCGAACACGAAAATTGGAATCATATAGAATAAAGTATGCGGTAGGGATGTTAGGGCTTTACTCATCACGTGTCTATACTCCTCCTGTTTATGATTTTAAATCTATGTTATTTTTAAATTTAAAAAAAATCTGCAAAATATAATACACAACTTCCAATGACAAACCTAAGAGAGTTTGCAATTTTAATATTCCTTAGACTAGCCGGTAATTCTAATTCATTTATCCAATTCTATTTCTAATTTACGTATGCAACTAAAGGGCTACAGGTTAAATTTTTCAAATGTAAACAAATTAAATAACAAAACTTAAAAAAAAAACTGTCCAAGATTTAGAAAAAGGCTTATACCAATTGTAAAATTTCTTCTATCGTTAACTTCTAGGGCAAGAAGGAAGAAAAGAACAAGACTATAAGCAGTTGAATTGAAACAAAATACAGCAATAGCTACATCCGACATAGATTTTCACACAAGTTCGTTCTTAAGGAAGAGATAGGGGAGGCGAATGTATCTATATATGTGGCAATCATCCAAAAAAGATGCTGAATGGTAAAATAGAAAATAGTAATAGATTTATATATGTTTTGATTTTTTTTTTTTGTATTTCTTTCTTTTTTGGTTTTGATATTTATTTTTCAAGTGATTTTCTGATTCTGATGATGCACAATGTTGTACGAGTAGATAAAAGATTCAAACATATACGAGTGTCAAAGTAGGAGCATCTAAAATGTTTGTTTATTGTTTTTGTAGTTTGTAGTTGTTTGCATTGTTTTTGTAAGGTGTTTAGTTAAACGGTTAAATACGAATAGGTTATTTTTGTTTGTTTGTTTTGCGAGAGTTTTGTTTTGAGATGAGTTTACGGTTTTTTTTTTTCTTTTTTTTTTTTGGTAAATGTGTGTACCTAGTTTGAACATTTTTCACTCGGCCGAGTAAATCAACATGCCCGGCTGCATATTGTTCCATAACATCTTTAACATCGTATGGTTTAAGTGCCTCCTTAAATTTACGTCGTGCTACAAAATACTTCATCTGTTTAAAATATTTGAAAATTAATATCAATAATTGATTGATCTTGTTTATTATGTATCCAATTTTTTTTTTGTATAAATTAAAAGAAAATAACGAAAAAAAAAAAAACAAGTGATAAGAAAATTCAGCAGTAATTCATTGGAAGAGAACACCATGTCATTGAAATTTTCATCAACCGATGTCGATGTTTGGATGGCTGGAAATCATTACTTTTATTATTATTATTATTGTTTATTAACAGGTAATTAAAATTACAAGGTAACATAAAATATTATAGAGCCTAGCTGCAGAGACTATTGGCTCGATCATTACTTTATTGAGGGAAGTGCTCACTTTTATTTCAGTTTATTAAATCCCAAGAATGAGTGAAATGCCAGTGACCAAATTAAGGACTAAAAGAATAGAAATATATGACGTTTATTTGAATACATTTTTTCCAGTGTTAGGTTGCGCTGGTCAGGTTCTAGCGAACAATATTGTTGGCTTTTTTCTAAACAGCTTTTAGTTTATGTTGTGCAGATTTTTGAAGGCATAGTACGTTCGTCAAGCGAACATATCACTTTGGAATCGTATGCAAATAGGCGAAGGGAAATGGTTAGGAACCACTTTCAGTGTCTTAAATACAACATACTCGCTTGATTTTTTGTTGTTGGGAAGATTGTGTAGAGATACAATGCTGTCTGTAATTTGTTTTCCAATATGTTGTGTATATAAGCCAGGTCAATATAATAGTAGAATTTCTACCACTGGGCGAACTCTAGTAGGAACTAAATTTCGACCGAAAAATTTCGCAATGAATTCAGGGGTCGAATCGCCACTTCCGGGAGCGAGCTACCCGTTCATGGATATAAGATGGTTTTACATGTGAAACAAAAACAAATTCCGTCACGAATAGCTCGTTCACGGAGGACGCGTGAACGAGCAACAGTATGTATGTATGTTATACATATGTTATATCGAAACATTAAGAACAACATTTATTGCAGAGTCTTAAGTACGACACAAAACAGAAGACCTATATTAGTGGGCTCCAGGAAATAACCCCCCAAAGGGAAAAAGAAATAACCCCCCAAAATTTGGGAATAATTTCACAGTGAAATAACCCCTCAAACATAGTTCGTTATATTTAAATCAAACAAATTAACACTTTGAAAATTAAACAAGAAATACAAGTAAAAAAACCTCGCACTCACCCCGTAATCCAAGCAGAGGGGTTGCAAGGGGGCAACATGCCCCCCATGAATATTTCATAATAAAATGATAGAAATTCGCGTGCGCCCAATTTGAAGTATAAAATAAGTCCCCAAAAACCCATGAAATAAATCCCCACCTCCATACAAATTTTGGGGAGTTGTTTCATTTTTCATGGGGGGGGGGGGGGGGGTTATTTGCTGGAGCCCTATTAGTGCACTTCCTTTCTTTTAGAAGTCACTTGAAAAGTAAGTATCCCTAAATATTTTAGGTCTTTCATTTTTGATCTGAATCGGTACAGACACCTATTCAGATTTGTGTGTTTTTGAGTGCTACAACAATTAGTATTAATGTATTAATATTACTTAATATATTTAATTCATGGGTTTACAGTTTTAGGAATTACTTCAGTAAATAAATTTAACTTGTATAAAACAAGAGCCAACCAATTTTCGACATCGATTCGATTCAATATTTCTTTTTGTGTGTTCTTTCCTACTGAATTACTTTCATTACTTTGAGGAGAAAAAATATATAAGCGAATGAAAATGTGAACAAACTTTGCACTTACCTTCCTAATGAAACGTATCGCAGTTTTATGTTGATTTGTTAATTGAACACAGCGTGGCTCGTCGTCTTCATCTAGTATTTATTAAAATATTTATTTGCGTTAAAATAAACAAATTCCAAAAATAATAAAAAATTAACAAACAAAATCTTTGTATACACCTAAAATAAGTAAAATTAATTCTAATTAGCGCTGTGTAGAAAAACAAACCAAAAGCCGAGTTAAAATCGAAAACATGCATTTATAAATTAATTGAAAGAGAACTACAAGTATGTATAAAAAATGCAGAAGCCACATTAAAACACGGAAATGAAAGATACGTCTAAGAGGAAAATCACTATATAGAGAGGACAACATTTTTTAGTATAAATCAAGAGGAAAATATTTATTTTAGAAAGGAAATGAGTGACTAAGTTCATGTTAGTTTGAGTGTAGTGTAATATTTGACCCCCAGTGATGTACCTAAAAAAAAAAAACACACACACAACAGGATACATTTATTTTTTTTTTCTCGATAACCAACGCACTAGCTTAAGTGTTTGTCTTAAAATAAAATAAAACAAAATACACTTAGCTGTGAACACAATAGTATCTTACAATGTGAACATAAGTTTACGTGAAAATCGTATAAACTTTTTTTTTTTAAATACAATTTATAAGAAATCTTTTATTCCGACACCAAAATATACGACAAAAGAAATAATAACAAAAGAAAAATGTCCACAAAAAATATTTTTACTTTAGATAGTGTAAATTAGTTACGCACTGCCCGCCTTGCTGCAATCTGATGGCGCTATATTGTATTTCGCTCGACTGTATAGCTTTCCCGATTGCGCATTAGCTGATCCGGTTAGTAGATCTGCCTGCAGCAGTCCGCATAGCATAACTGGTAGTGCTGATGCACCACTAACTGTCATAATACCTCCATTGTCGGTAGTTACACCACTGTAATCACTTCGGTCCGAAATGTTACTGATTGCGCTATGCTTGCGGCCAAGTAATCCTTCCGGACTTTGCGATAGTGATGCTGATTGAAAATTCATATAATCTAAGACCGTGACTTCATGAATAGCCAAATGATGCGATGAGAATGTGTTGTGATGTACGAACTTGTTTTATTTTTGAGTATGCATAGAGTTTTAGTAAATGTTTGTCTCGAATTGTTCTTAAATAAATGATAAACTGATTAAATATGAATAATATAGTTAAAAGAATAGATAGTTAAAACTATGTCACTACGAAAGTGTTGGTGCTTCGCGGGTGGCGTGTGCCCATAGAAGTTTGAAAAAATAGTCCATTACTTTGAATGGGTAATAGAAGTCGGTGCGAGTTATGTCTAGTTATTGTACAACAGGTGTTAACGTAATATTCCGTTGTCGTAGTTGGAAACAAAAATAAATAAATTTGTAGTTCCAGGAAAGTCGAAAAGTAAATTCTCTTTTGTAACCTAATTTTAATTTTAATATTCGATGTTAATTGAGAAAATTGTTCGGATTTATTGCCCCTAGCTTTCTAAAATTTGCAATGTCAATAGCCACGTAAATAAAAACCCGCTGTTCACTGGCGCAGGGACATAGGTCCCCGAGACATAAGTCCCGAATTTTCATCATTCAGAATGGGACATGAGTCCCGAAATTTGTTTTTGGGACTAAAGTCCAAGTGGGGTGGGACATATAAGTCCTGAATTATATTAGGGACTTATGTTCCATTAAAGTGTCCCATTACAGTGGGACATAAGTCCCGAATATCAATTCAGTACTTATGTCTCGGGGACTTATGTCCCTGCGCCCTGTTCACTTACAAAAAATATTCGCGACTGAGTCGCACGTTACATGCTTGTTTATACCAAAATCGATATATGAAAAGTACTGATAATTAAAAAAAAAATTTAACCGAAAACTCCAACTTAGTTTTGCGTATACTCCTGGATTCTTTTAGGTTCCTATAGGTCTGCTAAGAACACGGCAAACAATTTCAGTGTTAAGCTGGCTCATGCATTTTAATTATGTATTATCGTCCACCCATCGGTAAGCTGATAATTTTCGACTTCCCTATAATCCAAATTTCGAACTATAAATCCGTTTACAAATAAAATCATGTTTGGAAATGAATTGCAATGCACTCACTGACATGCAAGAATTAAAATTCAGAATCCTCTATTTCATGCATATCTAAACTATGCAGCCTAGTTCCATTTCATGCACTGCATAGTCCAAATTGTTAATGAAAAATCAAAATAAAATTAAAAACGGACAACTAAGAAAACCAAGAACTAGTAAATATCTCAAAGTTAACGCTTAAATATTCGCTTTTATTTTTTCTTGGCAATTGGAAAAATAAAACGAAAAAGAAAACTCTTACTCAGCGCACAGACAACAACACCAATTCGGACAGAGAATCACATCACTTACCATCAGAGTTCTTCTTGGAAATCGCCGTTTCTGCAACAGAATCTTCACTTAAACTTGGATTCAGAGGTCTTCCATTATTTGCGACTTCTGTAATGTATGAGTTCAAAGCGAAAGAAAAAGAACACGGAAACAAAAAAAAAAAAAAAAACGAAAAAAAAAAAACGTTTCCAGATATGCATTTAAATTTAAATTTAGTTTCTTTTCGATTTGGAGTTTCTAATTTTACTTGCCATTTGCAACGACAGTTAAACAAAACACAATTATTCAACCTAATTACATCAATTTCAAATTTAAAAACTAAAAACACTTTTACAACATCGAGCGAGCGAATGGTTAAATTAAAAATCAATATCTTATTCGATGCGATGTTTAATAAATTTTGCGAACTAAATATTTTCAACAACAGATACTTTTTCAAAAATAAAATATGCACCACGATCAATTACACAAAATCGTAATTACTGCGCAGACGCGGCTTGTTCTTTGGATCAAATTCAAACACAACAGATATGTAACAAATAATGCAAGTTGCTCATCACAATTATCTACTAAAATATACAAATATACTTATTATTTATGTTATGTCTTTTTTTTTTTAACAAACATTCAAAGTAAAAATGAAACACATTAGGTAATTAAATAAAACATAAAAAATAGCAATAGCTTAATCAGGGGCAGTTGGAACAAAATAATAGAAGGGGCCTTACAAATTTAACTGGCTTTGTGTGATTGGATTTTATCTATAAAGAACTTCTGGTTGTACAAGTTGAACAATTTATATCATTATTCTTGCAGACTTTCAGGCTGATACGGAGCAATTATTCCTACTTGGAATTTGACAGAAAGAAGAAACGATTTCAAACGTAGATATCTATGTTTGCAATTAAAATGAAGTGTTTTTTTTTTTGTAAATAAAGATCTACACCTATAAGTTTTCTCAAAGAACAAAATCGCTTCCAAAAGTGGTGAAAGGACAAACAATTTTAACAGGGGGGCCAAAAGAGATCACCCTATTGGAAGTTGCTCTTATTTTTGCAAATGGCAGCCAATGACAAATCTGTTTCGACATTTGTGGACTAGACAGATGTAGAATACAAGTGAACAAGCCATGGAGCGATACACTCCCCAAGAACGCGGAATAATCGTTTGTATTTTTTTTGCGTAACAATTCGTCTTTAGTGTTGGCGCAGCGCGAATTCCGTCGCCGATTCCACGGCCGTCCGACACCGACTGCGCAAACACTGCGCCGTTTGGCCACCAACCTTGAAGAGTATGGGACCACACGAGACGTTGCCAAGAGTGGCCGGCCCCGGAGCGCCCGTTGTGCCGAGAATATTGCCGCTGTTAAAAAGGATGTCGATCTGTCGCCGGAAACATCGACCAGACGCCGTGCCTCGCAATTAGCCATCAGCCTAAGGCGAATTTTGGTCTAAGACTTGCGCATGTTCCCGTACCAAGTCCAGTCCGTGCATCAGCTGCTGCCTGTCGACCGGCAAAACTACGCCCAAGCCATCCTCTATCTCGAGGACGAAGTGGACGATTTTTCGACCAAAATCATAACGTGAACAAGCAAAACTATCGCTTCTGGGGCACCGAAAATCCACGAGTAATGCATGAGGAGCTATTATACCCGCTCAAAGTTACTGCATGGTGCCCTGTTCACGCTGGAGGAGTCATCGGGCCATTTTTTTTTCGAGAACGCCGCTGGTCAAACGAGCAGCTATTACACCCGCTCAAAATTACTGCATGGTGCGCTGTTCACGCTGGAGGAGTCATCGGCCATTTTTTTTTTTCGAGAACGCCGCTGGTCAAACGACAACCGAATTAACCGAGTTTTTTCTGCCGCAATTGGACGAATTAGGACTGCAGAACATGTGGTTCCAACAGGACGGAGCAACGGCACACACTGCGCGAGCCACAACCGATATTCTGAAGGCGATATTCATCTCTCGTTTTGGCGATTTGCACTGGCCCGCAAGATCGCCCGATTTAACCGTTCCAGACTTTTTTATGTGGGGTTTTTTGAAGTCCCGTGTTTACGTGAACAAGCCCGAGACCCTAGAAGCCCTCAAGGACAACATTCGACACGAGTGCGAGAATCTGTCGCCCGAAGTTCTCGCCGAAGTGATGAAAAATGCCAAAAAATGAGCCCGTATGGCAATCAATTGTGACGGCGTTCATTTGGCCGATATCATCTTCTCGACTTGACCAATAAAATTCTAAAGCTTCAAATAAACATAGTCAAAAACAGAGTCCAAGTTTTTTTCATTTATACAAAAAATGAGAGCCAAACAACACCGGATGACTTCATTTGGCCCACCTTATGCGCAATGTTTTTCATTTAAAAATGGTACCAATTCTTTTCCGATGATTGCAAAAAAGTTTTGTTCTGAAAGTTATGTACTTATGCTTTCATTTTTTTTGTTCTATAATGATTGGCAATTGGTAGCTCTCCATGACATCTTGAGGGGTTGCTTTGATTTTTCATTTTTACGTCTTAATTAGACCACTTTGTTAACACTCTCGGGCTCGGGCATAACAAAAAGGGACCACGCATCTGACTCACTAGAACAAAAAAACCGAAACTTGACTCACTAGTTTTAGTTCTGAAAAAATAAGGTCCACGACTGGATGCACGAATTTTTCATAAACATTGCAAATGAAAATAGATGATGGCCCTTGAACAACAAGGCACGATAGGCTCCTTTAAGAAGCCGCAGTGCCAGAGCTCCTTGAAGGCTCTCCCGCCCTACAATCTACACTAGCAAGCACCAAAAAAATATTTCAAGTGATCTTCAATGTTTTGCAGAAATTTGTTTCCATTCCATTGGAGCAGGATCGGAAAGAAATCAAGTCCTTTTTATACATGACACTTGTCAGTAATTGTGTAGAAAGATGTGGAAAAAAATTATAAATGTTTTAAATCTACAACTTTTGAGTGTCTTTTATCCGCTGAGGGGAGTCGCGTCTTGCATTTCTTTTATAATATTGCCCAAAGAATGAGTAAGTGTATAATATTTCCTTAGGCATGAGAGTTTTGTGTTTTATTGTTAAGGGACGATAGTGTAGGGATTATGTTACATTAGTCCACCTCGTTTAAGTACAATTTCTCAAGTCTGAATAAGTGTTTTTTTTTTTTTAATTTATAAAGAAAGTCCACTTCATAAAGCATTTAATGTGTTAGATGATTTCATTTGCAAACAGTTGTGTTAAAATTGTCTACTGGGCTTGGATTATATTTGAAATTCCTTACTAAAACCCTCCGTAAGTACTTTTCTACAACCGCCTCCTTTCTCCGGAACAGAGCAGGAAAACATTTTACTCTAAAATCCAAACCAAATATTAAATCTCAAAAGAAATGGTGGTGAAAACTCTTGACCCAATGCAAACTAAATAATTGAAAAATAAATTACATTTGCGTTAAAAAAAAAAAAACAAATAATAAAACAAAGTTAGATATTAAATTTTCCATAAAATTCCATTTCAACGAAATCTCACATTCAACAAACAAACAAACAAAAGGGAAACAACTTTCTCGTCAACAAATTTATATGGACTCACCCAAATTTTCCGCCGAAGCATTTATCTCGCCCATCGTCCGCGGACATCGTTGTGGCCTTGTTGGTCCTGGTGGCTTATTGGCATTTCCCGGTGAGTGCAGTGATTGACTTTTGTGCCGCCTTATCGTTGGCAGTCGCGCCACAAAGGATGCGTTGTGTTTGAAACTAGAAGACGCCCGCCTAATCAGCGATATACGATTTGTACGATAACTTTATAATTATGAATTCATCGAGATAGGTAGTAGAGATATTTGAAATAGTTGTGAAGTTTATATTTTAATATGTCAAGTGTAGTAGATGTGTGTTTTTTAATTTTTTTTTTATATGTTTTTTTTTTTTTGTATTTATTTAATGTCGTTCCAACACCGGAATTGTTTGTTATTTATATGCACAAGGTGACACCAATTATTTTGTTTATCAGTGAATTTTATGTTGTTGTTTTTTTCGAGGTTGGGTGTATATTTTTGTTTGATTTGACCAACGCAGTTAAGCGTAAAAAGCAAAGTGAAAAAAGTCAAGAAAATAAAAGAGAAAATAAAATAAAATCGATGTAAACGAAAAATAATTAACAAAAAATATAAATATGAAATTTTAGACTTTAGATCCTCTCCAATGAAAAAAAGAATTTAGTAAATTAAAAATATGTGTTTTCTATTAGCCAATATCCGAACCAATTCGCTATGCTATAAATGCAAAAATTAAAATTTGCAACCAAAAATGTATCACAAAATTCTAGCTTTGTATTATGACAGGGAGGAGAAGGCGTTTTATTCAGTGAAAGGTGGATAGTTGTTCTGTAGAAAGTATATTTAGATATCGGTGGTAAAGAAATAGTAAAGGTATTTTAATGTAACGATGAGATTATTTATAATATTTTGTAAAATATTTTCATTAAGAATAAAAATTTATTTATTTTCATTTTAAAATCATGCTATAAACGTGCAAACAATATTACCAAAAGCAAACAACACATGCAATTTGCACTACAATACAAGGAAGTCCTTATTGTATTTTGTAAGGATTCATGCAGAGAGGAAAGCAAACATAGAACATTTAATAGGATTATGCGCGCAATACTTTTAATGAATTTTTGTCTGTGATTTATGTTTTTTTTTGTGATAGAGTTTATTGTTTATGGATCTTATCGAAGGGGTGTTCAGACGGAATAGTTCTAACGGGTGATTTTTTAAGAGGTTTAGAACTTAAAAAAAAAAAAAAAACACAAAAAATTCGAAAAAATGAATGAAATATTTATTTGAATCGATAGTTTGAACCTTGCAATTTAATGTTTAAAGATAATTTCATACAAATGTTGACCGCGGCTGCGTCTCAGGTAGTCCATCCGCTGAGTCCAATTTTGGCATACTCTTTCAGACATATCGGCCGGTATCTCACGAATGAATGCATGGATGTTGGCTTCCAGTGCGTCAATCGAAGCGGGCTTGTCCCTATACACATTAGCCTTGACATACCCCCACAAAAAATAATCTAATGGTGTCAAATCGCACGATCTAGGCGGCCAATTGACCGGCCCGAAACGTGAAATTAACTGTTCACCAAACTCGCCTCGCAATTGCGCCATTGTTTCGCGTGCTGTGTGGCATGTGGCACCGTCTTGTTGAAACCACATATCATGCAAGTCAAGAACTTCCATTTCGGGCAAAAAAAAGTTTGTTATCATCGCTCGGTAGCGTTCACCATTGACAGTAACGCTGCGATTCGCATCATCTTTGAAGAAATATGGCCCAATAATGCCGCCGGCCCATAAACCGCACCAAACAGTGGCTTTTTCGGGATGCATTGGTAGCTGTTGCAATGCTTCTGGCTGATCTTCACTCCAAATGCGGCAATTTTGCTTATTTACGTACCCATTCAACCAAAAATGAGCCTCATCGCTGAACACAATTTTTCGATAAAAAAGCGGATCCTCGGCGAGGTTTCCAAGAGCCCATTCACCAAAAATTCGGCGTTCTTCTGTCACACTAGCTGATACGGCCGCAATATTTTCTTCACTACGCACAGTACGTAAACGTGTTGGTGGTTTAATGTCCAACAAAGTAAATTTGGTGCGAAATTTGGTCACAATCTTCCGAATAGACTGCTCAGAAGGTCGAGAATGCCAATCATAAAATGGAAGCAGCGCGCGATGAACATTTCGAACCGAACACGAATTTTGATAGTAAAATTCAATAATTTGCAAGCGTTGTTCATTTGTAAGACGATTCATGGTTAAATTGCAAACCAAACTGAAGCTGTTTGACAGTGACACAAGGTACTAAACACACGTCAGCTGTCAAAACCAGTGTTGCCAAAACCAAACCAGCTAAAAAATCACCCTTTATAAGCAGCAGTGGCAATTGACAAAGAAACCTGTCCAAAGTTGTAGTTTGATCTTATTCACCGCTGAGTGATGGAAGGACTTGTTGAAAATGCATTCCGAACAAATAAAACTAAGGTTCGAAAGTATGTGAGAGAGACACTAGCATCAGAGAAATAAATAAAAATATGGACACAATAAGGCGTTGGAGTTGTAAAAAAACTGCGTCTGTAGGCGATAGCACCTTTAATGCTTTGTTACTATTTTTGAGGGAGGTTTTGAATTTCATGTTTCATTTGTAAATTAAAAAAAGACCAGGAATACAAATGTATATCCAAGGTTAAGGTGTGTTTTTCTATGACCCGAGTGGATGACAGAGAGCCATTAGGCACGGATCAAGAAAAATTAAAAATGTTTGTTTATGCGAGAAACAGATTAAGAACAGCGACAGCAACAGCGAAGTTTTGACAGCTTTAACGTTGACTTCGCTGTCGATGTTGCTGTGCTAATGTGTTCAAAGTAATGAAAATACATTGGTTCTAAATTCGCTGTTGCTGTTGCTGTCGCTGTGTTAATCTGTTTCTCGCATTACTGGTTCAGGGCTTAAAATTGCTTTATAAAATAAAAATAAAAAACCCTTGGTTCCAAAAATCAAGGTTAATCAGGAAATGATTGGTGATATTTTAAGCAGTTTAAGGTGGTTCTGCACAAAAATCTGTTCAAGACCATAAGTAACTGAAAAATATAGATCTTTTCCTGTGGGGGGAGTGGCTCCCCAGAACAGCTCTTAACTTTAAATGCACTGAAAAGCGCGGACATACAAAATCAGTTTAAGGTTAACACACATCCCTTCGGATAATAATGACCACCAGAAATACCTACAGACGACATATTAAAAAAATAACGTTGGCACCTTGCCAAGGACTATGAACCACCTCAAGCTCAACCTCATAAAAGACGACGCATGGAAATGACTGTCAGCTAGAAATTACTTCAGTTTCAAATGACTGACAAGTAACTGATGAATGTGATTGGGGACTCAAAATGTTAAACACAAGAGAGAAACTCTTTAGTATCAGATTTTTGATGATAAATGGAGTCCAAAAAGGTTCCGCTAAGAGCCCTATACTTTTTATTCTGGCAAAGAATTGAATAGTTCTGAGAAGAAGGAGGTTGCGAGTTTCTTGTACGAAATAGGTCTTCATCACTTCTGCCGAAACACAGTAGAAAAATCTAGAGTCAGTCTCCATTTGTATACAAATGTGTGTATGAACATGGGGTCAGATCAGCACTCAATCGAGTGCCAACAGACTGATAAGTCAGAGGATGAAAAACAGATAATTATTAGTCGTAGGGTTACGCGGGGTGCAATACACATTTTTACTTTTATTTTTTACTGTCCACTGCGGCATTTTTCATACAAAACGTCAATTGTGACCTATAAAATATGTAAGGTGAAGAAATGATTATTTGTGTGTATGAGTATATTTTTTGTTGGCGGAATCCATCCCGGACTGTAAGTGCCATAAATAAAGATTTTGTTTCTATGCTTTGATAAAGGCACTTAAATTCTGTTCGTATATAGTTTGTATAGTATTTATTGTCGTAAGAAATAATAATTTCTGTTTTGAATAATAGCAAAATTATTTTTAACAAATCTATACTATAGCAGATATAAATTTTACTTAACCATGAAACAAATTATTAAACTCAGCATCAACTAAGCAAATTGTCTGTATTTACAATAGCAAAGGCCTACCAATTAAAGCTTATAACATACAACAAATTTAATTTTTCTCTATTCTTAAAATATTTTTTAAAACGTTTTTCCAAGAATCTCTAAGAGACTAAAAATAAATAAATAAACGCTACTCTGGAGTAAAAACAGACTGGTTTCACTATTTTTTTTTTTTTTTTTCTAAATTCACATTAGCCAGGAAAGAAAAACAAAAATTTGTCTCTACAGTAGCATCGCAAACAAATTAAACTTACATTGCACTCGACGTCGATGCTATCTTCTCTGGTGGTTCCAATTTTGAACTACGTTCGTGTTTTGTGTATTTTATTGAGAAAGTATTTTCGAGTTGTTTGGAAAAAATTTGTTGTATATATATATATTTTTTTTTGAATGTGGTGTTACAGCCATTCGGTAAGCGTGCAGGTTTTATGTTTTCGTTTACAGTAAGTTAGGTTTGAGTTTTGTTTTGTTAGTTTTGCATTCAGTTGTATAGGCAAATAAATCGTCAAATATTGAGAGAATTACACAAACGAGAAACAAAAAATCAAAACAAACAACGAAAAATGGAAGAGAAAAATAATTCAATCAGTCTTGGTAGTTTTCAATATTGGTAAGTATTTTATTCTCAAGTTAATTCAAATAAGAAATTAGGAAAAATAAAAAAATATATAATTTAAACCGAAAAATGAAAAATTGTAAATTTTTCTTTTTTGCTTTACAAAAAAAAAAAGAAGAACAAAATCAATTTAATTTTAAATTACACATGAATGAATAATAAATATAATATTTTCAACATTATATTCGAGGAATTATTTGTAACCTACTGAAGAATATTAAGTAAAGTGCATGAGTTTTATTGTGATTTTTACTCAAATGTTGTGATGTTAGAAGGATAGTTGCAAATTTCGTAAGAAAAATAAAGAGTTTCAGAAATAAAATAATAAACTAAGCCAATTCCAAAAAGCGATGTGTATATTCGGATGGGAGGTGTTCGATTTAAGGGTTTAAAAAGAAATGCTTTTTTTGAATGCAACAGTGTGTTTGTATTGGATGTTATATTTGATTACGATTCTTATAACAAGAACTAGTTTAACAACAGTTTGCAGGATGAATACGCAGAATATCAAACAAGGGTCGCATGTGTTTTTTAAAACATTTTTTCTATACACACCTAGCTGCAAGTGTGTTATACAAATTTTTGAATCCAGGCAGTTATCACTCATTTTGAAGACTCGAAAAGGTTTCTTATACCAGTAGTGGAACACGAATGCTATTTGCTAATGCACATTTATATTGATAAGATTTTTGACCATTTGTCTGTCTTCTGGCAGCATATTTAAAGCTTTATTTCATAACAACGTAACCCTCTGTAATTTTAGAAAAGAAATAAAAAACACGCATCACCCTATCCAAATTTGTCTTCCAATTTCCGACACAAATCCCTTGTTTGATATTCATTGCATTACCAATGGGACACAATAATAATAATTAAAAAAAAATTATCACAAATATATCGACACAAAAAATTCACATACAATGACGACGCAACTTTATTATTAATATTATACTCATATACCATTCACTGAAAAATTTATATCTTTATTATCTTATTTAACCCCATTAACAGCAATTCGATTTATTTAGATTTTTTCTTTTATTTATTTTGTACAAAAAACGTATAAATCATCGAGCATTATAGTACGACAAAAGTACTCAACACAACGCAGAGAGGAAAACAAACGTGTGACGTAAAACAGAGATAGAGGGAGAGCATTCGAAAAATTTGTCTCAGTACTTTGTTATTCTCTTTTGCTCTATACAACTAAAAAATATATATATTATTAAAAAAAAAACTAACAAACTAAACAGCTCATCTTTACTAGATTACTTTTGAAATAAATTGTGTTGAAATAAAAATTTCGTTTGAAAACAGAAGAATATATCAATTTTATATCTAAAATTGGCTAAGAGCAGGATTTAACCAACCTTTCGGTACCGGATGGATACCGCCGAGCCAGAAGGTATATCTTTTGGCCCCGAAAGCTTATGTTCATGAACAAATAGAAAATATTGACTTTATGACGTATATGTTATTGCAAGTAAATAAACGAAATAAATAGTTTTTTTTTTTGTTTTTATTCTCTTTGCTTAATTTAAAATTAAATTACTTGTTATATAAAAGCGAATAAGAAGAAAATGAAAAGAGAGTCGGAAAATTAGAAGAAGAATCTCAAAAAGACAGAGCTATACTATATATATATTTGGTTTGTGAAAATTTAGTGATAAAGAGAGATATTCATTTTTGATAAGAACAAAATGTGAAAAGGAACGATATTGCTTCATACGTGTGTACTGAGTGTGATACTGGATGAGACGAAAAGTGTCCAAATAAACTGCTAATAAAATTTACAATGATTTTGTTGTTCAATTACAAACAGAGGATTGTGTTTTTTTTTGTGATTAAGAAAGCTTAACAAGGTAGGGAGATAGTCTTACAAAAGTTTGCTTTGTTGGTAAAAAAAAGTGGGTACATATCTTTTGGCGGTTGCTACCTCAAAAAATGTCAAAGAAAATTAATAAATTTTGTAAATTTCGAAACAAAATGTAAGGAAAGTAACAAAATTCAATTGAATCCCAATTGCTGAACTGTCTTTCTTTGTAAACTAAAAATGTAATTATCTAAATATACATTATTTTAATAAAAAAGTAATTTTAGAAAACGCTGTTCTAAAAAAAAAAGGTTTCTGGTTGCGCATTTTAGTCACAGTTCAGCCTAAAAACTTTAGAAAATTTTAAAACAATAGACCAATGTTGTTCTGTACTAAATTGAAAATTAACGACCAAGTTTACCCAAAAAGTAGAGTTAAAATAACCAAAACTGTCTACGAAATATACATCTCTGTATAAAATGTAAATTTTAATTTAACAACCGTCTCACTCAATGTGTAGTAATAAAATCGCAAAAGCTTTCAGTCAACAATTAGATAGAAGTATTGAAATTGAATGAAATAGCTCTTATGAGAAAAAGGCGAGAAGGAGGATAGGTAAACCTAACCTTATTATCCTTACCAGTAAAAAAAGTCCCGCCTTAAGTAAAGAATATATAAAAAAAATAAAATCACAAACATACAATTTCATTACCGAAAAACGATCAAGACGCCTATCAATTGGTCTTTTATTTTTGTTTTAAATGAAAAAAAACCTCGAACATAATTTGCTTACCCCTTATAGTGTTAAAAAATATTTTAATTCATAATATTATATGCAGACAGAGGTTAAAGTGAAATAATTGCTTTCGTAACTCTTGATGTAAGACGGGCCAAAATGTTTGTTCTGTTATTGTTTTTTTACCCAGTATCCTCAACGATTTTTTTTTGTTTTTTAATCTCAAGCTGAGATGACTTCTATGTCACGGTCGACATTTTGAAAATCTTGTTTGACACTTGCAGTAGAAACATATCGAAATTTCAGCCTATAAAAAACTGCATAGCATCGCCGCCAGAGTGATTCTCAAATTATGAATTCTATAAAAAGAATTTAACTTCTTCTAAAATAACTTTTTAAGTTTGTGACGATTTTTGTCTGATTTTTAAAGTGAATTCGCTGTTAAGTCAAATAAAAAAAACCTTGAAAATCCCTCTTAGACTCAGTGTTCCCAAAAGCGTCAAACTTTTCTTTGCAGAGCGAAGAGGCAAGTCGAAAATACTGAGAATCGTTTTGACTCTTCCAATAACTTTCTAAGGAACTACATGCGCCCATATCTAATATGGCGGACAATCTTGACCCCCATCTATGGGAAATCTGTATTTTTTGACAGATGCACAGAAATGAAAATAAGTGAACGCAGTAGGGGAGAGGTGGTCACCTTAGGACACTTTTTACAAAAATCGCTCTAGATCCATTAAAAAGCGGAGTATCCCTTCGGATCTTGAAAATTATTATTACATGTTGTTTTATCTTTGAATCTTATACCCAAACTTATATGTATAGTTATGATTTATATATTTTTTATTTATTTTAATAATCTCTTTAAAGTGTCCCATTCTGACCCTCTGGGGATGCACCTTAGGACAACCATGGCGCAGTTTTGGACACGTCTAAAAAAACGCTCATTTGGAGCGGTTTCCTTCTTTTTCTTGTAATTTCTGACCATTAGTGCAGAGATAAACCTAAATAAATAAAACCAAAAACAATCACACTGAAATAGATTGTTCAAAGTGATAAACGGGGGCAGATTAGGACATGCCCAAAAGTTCCCCTCGCGCATTGTCCAAAAGTGCCCCGAGAGGGATAAAAAACTAAGAACTTCATATTTTTTTTAGAAACAATGTAAATTGTTAATATTTTGGTTTAATAATATCGCTACACATATAAACATTATACTTGAACACTTTTAATTTGTAAATTGAGCATAATGTTAGAATAATATGCTTACGTCTAGGAATAAAAAAAATTACAACCGTCGTTTGGAAACACACTTTTCTTTTTATTTTATTTGTTAAAGTTGGTATCGTTTCAATATCCATCAGATGTTTATTTGAAGTGGATTTGCCACTGTAAAATTTTATTAAAGTATTAAAAAGTTTTTTTTTTAGTACTTTTTCTTAAGTTGTCCTAAACTGCCCCTGTCCTAAACTGTCCCCCTCTCCCCTACCTATAATAAAGAGTTTTCCAATAATAGGTGTTATTTTGGTATTCAAAGAAAAATGCCATGAATGAAAAACAACATAAGCCAAATGGCCACCACGAGCATGCATACAGGACCATATCCCTTCACAATAACACCTCTTATTGAATAACCCTTTATGTTATAATAATACAATTTGTACATTGACCTACCTTGTCTCCCCCCAACAGACCTACATTTTGGCCCACCTTTGGCAAACAAAAAGGACATCACTCTTAAAAAAGCAAACTGTACTCTTGTCAAATTTACAATCCATAACTAGCAAAGGTGTAGATGCGTAACAAACTCAACTGAATGCCATCATACTTGCTGCTATTACTTGCTTTAAATAAAATTAACATAAAAAATTAACATTACCAACTGAGGGCGGAGGGAATACAAAAGAAGTCAACATGATTTTCTTTTAGCATACAAGAAAAGTACATGAGGAGTATAATACATAAGACAAAGAGAGAAAGAGAGAGAGAAAGACAATGAAACTTTTTTTTTGAAAACGGGATACTAACCAAACTTTTATAAAAACCAAAAAAAAATTAAAAAATAAAAATAAATTAAAATTAAACTTAACATATTTTCAAACTCAAAAAAAAAAGAAAAAAAAGAAAACAAAACTTGTACAGAAACGAAGAAGAAAATTATAAAGTTTACCCTCATTTACCTATATTCACTTAAATTTTTTAACAATCTATCCCAGTACTCAGAACTAAAAGAAGACACATATACAAACACGTCAATTAAATTAAATTTAAATTTTTCAAAAACAAAAATAAAATTCAAAAATTAACCTTACTATTTTCTGTATATACAAAATACACTTAACACAAATTAAAACAATTATATATTTATCGAGGATACTTATAGTTAAGAAGAGAAGTTTACATATAGCTGCATACATCTAATTTCCATTTAAATATAAACTTTGTTGATATATTATTTATATTTATTTATTTTTTAGTAGTAGGAAAGTTTAAAATTTAAATTGTTTATTAAATAGAATATCACCTCGGTTAGGAAAAAAAAAAACCAACAAACCACGAACGAAAAAAAATCCAAAATACAGACAAAAAGGAAAATTCCTGCAACATTTTCTTCCTTTCAAGAGGAGGAGGGGGGATAAAATAAACCGAAGGATTTTCTTTTCCTTTCTTTATACAAAAAAGTATATAATGCTTTGTATATTGTGGAGTACAAAATCAAATACTTACGATGGCGGTGGACTCGGTAATGGCACTTGATGGATCTTCCACGTAGCCACAGATACGGAATGTTCGTCTGCAGCATAGCATCTCCATAGGGATTGAATTAACGTAGCCGCTGGCTGGCGTCGTCGTATCATATGCTTCTGACGCTGTTGCTGTTGAACTTTTAACGCAAAGCCGCTACCAAGGATACCCTACAAGTCGTGCGATATATGCAAAGCATTCATGAATACATTTAAATAAACATGCGGTATGGTTCATTATACAATTTTGTGCCTACAATATTCATGTAGTAAGTTATGCAAGATACGAAATTTAATTAGAATTTCTTTGAGGTTTCTGGTGAGACTCACTCCAATGCCGACATACATTTTTAATTCAGCGCTCTGAGGGGTTTCTGACGATGAATATATTTTTATTACATCTGCACTTCTGCAGATATGGACGGGGGTGAGGTCGGTAGTTTTCGGCTAGAACTAGTTACTTGTGGATGTTTGAAATTTATTCAGCCGACGGGGGAGTGGGTAGGCCGTAGGACGTTTTGACGTTGTTTCTCACTGTTAATTTGTAGTCGTTTATGGCAATGGCTGTGATTAGGGGCGTCTTAATGTGGCAGCAGTTTCGCGTAGCAATTAGGGTTTTGATTATGAATGGGAATGGCAAGTAACGTGTGGTTAAATAAAGGTATGAACATTTTTTCAGACCAGTCGGTGGTGCGGGTTTTTATTTGGGTCGCACATGCAAGGAAGTGTCATTTGAGTTGTTTGCAAGTTTTAATAGGCAATTGGAAGTTGGAAGTTCTTTACACGATTGTATGCATGGGGTTAAGACGGTGACACATTTCAAGCTAATCTACATTTCTTTTTCTTTTTTTCAGCTAAAGAAATTCCTCAAGTAGGGTAGGCAAACTACTTCTATCCAGAGTGGCAAAGAATCAAAGTAGAAAATATATAAATACTAGTAAAGATATGTAGACCGGCATGGAGGTCGATGATCAGTTGAAGCTGAAGATGGTATTACTCGTTTAATGACTTCCAACTATTCAACTGCAACCCCCAAACCTGGATTATAGCTCAAGTCGTCTCTAAACCCAAGGATAGTAAATGTAATGGGGTTTAGACCCACTGCAATGACCACTTACGTCCTCAAAACTCTGGAACTTAGGTATCTCAGTGCGTAAATCACCACGATCCTCCCACAAGACTTCCTCTACCGTAATCTCAACATATGTATTGAATGAACGCCTCAGGGTACAACCCTGTTTAAGGTGCACAGATTTTTTTTATTACTTACAGTGAGCTTCCGAGGAATCGCAAAGGGCCTAGTGCCGTATGAGACCTTACTATCTCATACCCCTTTTTAACCTTACCTAACAGTGAGCTAGACCTAGGGACTCTACGGACCTGTTGCGCCAACTATTTATTTATTGATTTATAACAGTGAGCTTAAATACTGAGCGGGAAGTCACAGGTTCAATCCACAGACAACACAGCTTACACTGCGCCTACTCTAGGAAAGTGTTGCAAATTTTTAAGAGTAAAAAAGTCACGAGGAAACTCAATGCTTCCAATAGGTTGCGGACATTAATGGTAGGTCCATCAAATTCGCAGTAAGAAAACATCTTCGAAAGAAAATCCAAAGATAGAGGCATTTCCATTTCCAGCGTGGAGTTATGACGCAAAGAAGCTCTCACTAGACTACTGCGTATTTTGAAACAGTAGATTGAGGTGAGGTAGCCATGCTTTCGTTTCTACAAAGTCTCATAGTCATTGACAAAATCTTGTGATAGCTTGCTATGATTGGAAGCTTAATTATATTTATTTTCGTAATATCTACTAGGTTGTAATCTGTATCCCTTTTCAAAATTTGTGTCTGTATTGTCTCAGACATTGGGGTTATTTTTGTGTCCGGGACAGTCCCTTTAGTGGTTTGCGAAATCCCAGACAAACTTTGACTGACGAGGACTATCCAGCAAGCAGGCAATGCACTTGGCTTTATTGTCTCGCAGACGTCCTTATGTTTTTTTTTGTCGATTTCAGGGATTTCAAAGAGAAACCAATACCGATTCTTGCTGATTCCTCTGTTTTCGTGTACTAGTTCATGTGGGATGCAAGGCACCTTCTCGCCTTTATACCAGTTTGTGACCGACAGCACTGCCCCCCTACCCACAAAATCCACAAACATACCAAAAAAACATTGTCCGTTTGGAAAATAATAAATATTTTTCATTGACAGCTTTGCCACCATCCATTCTAGTCCATTTCAAAAATAGCACGTATACGCCACCGAACATCAGTATAACCACCGACACGGCTCGCATGACGGCATTGAAATTTGTTGAAACGCGCTTCTAATTTGTCGCACTAAAATCCTGTTACTATGCAGTTACTTCGTATGACGTCGTCATTTGCATTTAACGATTAATAGACGCATAAAATCCCACGCGACAGCGTCAGAGATGTGCATCCCAATCATTCGCTTCAACGAACATCAGTTTCATTTGCGGTGTAACAGTTTCCAGTTGCCACACGATAATCCCTATGCTCTCTGCGGACGACTCTGTGGCTCTATCCAGGTTAACCGCAGTGTGTGCTTTGGTTTTGTCAAAAAAAAAAAAAAAAAACCCAACTGCACACAAAACTATGGGGAAAACAAAAACACATCCCTGGCGCATCGAGCTAAGCCAGCAAAATATTCATTCAACCGTAAGTTATGTCCGGGGGACCGAGAGGGAAACATGCATCTGGCTAGGACGTAACGCAACCACATTCAAAGAGGACATAATCTTAACAAAGCACCTGCTTAACTTTTACGGAAGGATATAAGCGGACTCGTGTATGCGCTCCAGGCAGGCTACTGCAGGTGGTCTTGTTAGTGACGAGAATGTCTGGGATAAGTACCACTTTTCCGCCCAGTCTATCCAGCAACCACACTGTCCGCTGTGTTACTCTCTTTCTCTCGATGCAATCTGCTTTATTAGGCGAAGGACCATTTCCTTCTTTGCATACAAAGTTAAAAATATCCCTAGCGCATGGTGGGCAAGGGATGTCTACGAGAGATGCACCACAATGCGAAACTATTTTAATTAAAACGATGACTCGAGGATTTAGTCCTTGATAAAATGCTCGGGGCTAGACAAATGCGGAATTAATAATAATCCTCGAGTTATTCTTTTGGTTTCCATTTTTGTTCCTGTTACTCGAGGTATGCATGTGCTTGATATTTTTTTTTTTTTGAATGGGTGGGGGGGTAATCTTGGTGTTTTTTTCTGTTTCTTAACAATGATAATGAGAGTTGGCAGTGGTACCACTGCCGTACACAGCATCCTCACTCAACAGGAGCCCCACCCCTCTTATAAGAGGATCTTCTCTTCCCTCTGTGTGAATCACCGACTGCTATTGCATTGTTTATTATTTGGTTAAGCTTATGCGGTGAACATGGTGATAGCATGTGGTGCGGTCGTTGTGTGTTGGGAAAAGTCAAGTTGCCAACTTGCCATGAGAGCGCAAATGGAGAGGATGTTTTCGAGTGACGAATAACGAAGGATATTCATAAAGATGTTAATGATGATAGTGACAACATAGCTGGATAGCTCTTTGCTTTGTAGATTTTGGGAGGCGGTTGGTGCATATGCAAGGATACTGCAAGTGTGTGTGTGTGTGTCAGAAGCACGTGAGCTTTGTTGCCATAGAAATGAGACTAGTTGTGTTATGCAATTAAGGATTACTTAATTGGATGGCGTTTGTCGGTGTTGTAGATGATTTTGAGTAGGAAAACAGACTCGTAGGATGTGGAGGTGCTCAAATGTGTTCTGGTGAAATCTAGTCGTAAGCGAGAAATGATGAGGTTGCTCTGGAAATAGATCTTTGGTGGTGGTTGGCAACATTTGTTTAGAGATCATCACCATCAAACTTAAGGAAAAGTTTCACCATGAAAAGATTTTTGCTTGAAGGGTAGTGATGCGTTTTCAACTTTGGAACTCTGTTTGACTCCCTTGTTAGTCAAGCTTCTATCCTGCAGATTTTGAAAGGTAACCACTTTTTGACTCCAACATGTATAGAAGTTTCAGATCGAGGGCTTACAATAGAGAGGATACAATTTTTTAGAGCCCTGCATAGTCCGATTCTTTACAGTCAAACCTTTCGAATGGGACAGCAATTGGGGCGGAAAGAAGCTGTCCAATCAGTTGTGTAGATACCTGTACCTCCATAAAAGGCCCGAATCTAAGTAATATGGGAATATTGAAATCTGCGACAGTACATCTTCCCGCATTGGGAAAACGTTTGCAGTTCGAGAGGTAAATAAGTCTTTCGTCAGCTTGTAAAGATATGTACGGTATGGTATTAACTAAATAGTTGGCGCAACAGGTTCGGAGGGACCCTAGGCCTAGCTTCTCACAACCATTCGTTCTGTGCGAGTTTTTCATTTTTGGAACGAATGGAAGGGATCTACAATTTTATGCCGACTCCAAAAAGCTAATTGAGAAGCTCTTTCAGACAGTTATACTCTCAGATGTTTGTCAGACGTTCGCGAAAGGTGGCGCAGTGGAAAAAACCCCAAGTTGGAATAGGGGTTTTTGCGAGATTTGAACCTGAGACCCCTCGCTAAGTAGTCTGAACCCAATTAAAAATAAAACAGTGGTCCTGTTCCGGTATCTATACCAAACTGATCAAGTTGGGAATGCCGATGAAGAACGCTAGCTCTGATGCGCTAATAGCTTTTTTTTATTATTTTCTTTTATGAAGAGGTCCGTCAGAATGAATAACTTCTAAATATTTATGGACAGTTCCATATTCAAATACCAAAAGGGCATTATCCTACTCCCTCAGAGCCACTTCAAACAGCTGTTGTATAGAAAAAGTTCCTTATGAATTTTAACAGCCAAACATAAATGTTACCGGCATTAAAAGTGCTCCCCCAACCCATTCTAGCATACTCAACATGCAAACATTTATTTATTCCATTAGGGAAGCTAAATAAAATTCCTTTGTTTACCCATAGAGCGAATAAAATAAAGTAGAAAATGAAAAAAACACAACACACTAATGAAATAGTGTTTACTTACCGCGGGAAGTGCAAAAAAGGATATACCTAGTAGGGCACAAAACGAGGCAATTAGTTTGCCTTGCCACGTTTCGGGTACCATATCGCCGTACCCGACCGTACATAGAGTTATCTGTGGGAGTATAGAGAAAGGATTTTTATTTATTTTTATTTTTATTTTTTTTTAGAGTGCTTGTAGTGTTTTTATTTTGAATACTTACAACACCCCACCAGAGAGCCTGAGCAAAATTGCTAAATTTCGTTTCTTTGACATCCTTTTCCATGAGGTACACGAGAAAGGACGCGAATATAAGGCCTAAAAATCCTATGTACATAGTTGTTATCAGTTCCTGAAATGAAACACAAAAGTAGCTGTTAGAGGGCGACAGAGAGCGAGAGAGATCATTTTTCTACTTTAAAAAATGTGCGATACATTTTTGGTGGTGCACTTTGTATCTATCTATATTCTATTGGTGCACTTCGTATGTTAACAAAAAAACTAACTAAACATAAACAAAGCAATTTCTCATTTGCTTTCGTTTGCTGACGACGGTCTTGTCTCTTGTGTCTGGCAGATATTGCGCATAGGACAGAGAGAAAAAAAAAAACAGTTTTTGTCGTCATTTTAAGTTGTTAGTTGCTACTCCGTGCTTGAGATTTGCGGGATTTCAAGATTTTGCGATGGAAAGTGCATCCATTGTCGGGGGAATTCGTTTATAGGAGCTAGCTGCCAGCTGGGTCATATTTCACTTCATATAAGGTTCTAAGAGCTTGGCGGCGTCTGAGTATGAATACTGCTTGTGTTTTGAATTTTTGATTTTTGGCGCGGCAAACACCATTTCTATAACAATCTCCTATGGTGGAAGGATGTTTTTTTTTTTTTAAGGAGGCACAGCCGCCGACCGGCTATAGACTCTAGACAGAGTTCTGCGACATTTGTACTCCGTCAATGGGTGACACAAAAAAGACAAAAAATGCTGATAAAAAATTGTGGGTTTCATAAAAACTTAGCAGCATCATATCTGTTTATTTTCGATCGGTAACAGATAAAGAAATTGCCAAAGAAATTAAAGAAAATATAAACATAAAAAGGGTCCCAGGGTTTGATTTGATTACAGGGGAAATCTTAAAACAATTCCCACAAAAAGGTATAAAAAAAACTAGCGCAGATTATAAATGCTGCATTTAAGTTGAGATATATGCCAAGCATGTGGAAGGTCGCGGAGGTAATAATGATACCAAAACCAGGCTACCACGATACTACCAATACTGTCAAAATTATTTGAAAAAATGCTGGTAAAACGCCTGCACAAAATAATCGATGAAAAATCGCAAGTCACAAATTTGGATTAAGAAATAAGCACTCTACAATTGATCAAGTGCATAGAATCACAGATTAGATCGAAAAAGCATTTGAAGAGAAAAATGTGTGCTCTACAATATTTCTTGATATAGCACAAGCTTTCGATAAAGTCTGACACAAAGGACTGATACACAAATTACAAAAACAACTGCAATACAAGCAGTATTCGACAATTCTGGAGTCTTATATATCAGATCGATTCTTCAGAATTAACCAAGATACAGAATACTCAACATTAAGAGAGATTAAAGCTGGTGTACCGCAAGGCAGTGTTTTAGGGCCAGTGGTATACCTTTTATTTACTAGCGATCTGACTGAAAGCGGAGAAACCACTATAGCAACTTTTGCAGATGACACTGTACTTGCCGTAGGAGAAACTGTGGAAATAGCAACAAAAAAGCTCCAAATAGCAATAAACCGCATCTCAGAATGGAGTAAAAAGTGGCGGATTAGATTAAATGACCTTAAGTCAGTCCATATTAATTTTACGTATAAAAGCGTACCCTGATTCCAGTCTACATTAACAACAATGTAGTCGAATATTCAAACAGCCAAATATCTAGGCATGACTCTAGATGCTAAACTGCGTTGGAAAGCGCACGTAAAAAAAAGACGAGTTGAACATGCGATACAGTAAAATATATTGTCTTATTGGGAGACATTTATCCCTGTCCAACTACAATAAGTTATTGCTATAGCAGCAAATTATCAAACCAGCTTGGACCTATGGTCTCCAGTTGTGGGCATGCAGATGAAAACCGAATTTACAAAAAATTCAGGTCTTCCAAAATAAAGTACTAAGGAACATAGTCAATGCACCTTGGTACATACGTAACGCTGATCTTCATAGAGATCTAAATGTTGAAATGGTTGAAGATGAGGTTAAGAAAGTTGCTCGAAAGCACAGAAGTAGGCTTCTCAACCACGTAAACACAGAAATAACAGATCTTTTAAATAATGACAATGTAATCAGGAGATTGAGACGGATAAATCCTCTTGATCTATAAAATTTAGTTAGGGCTAAGAAATCAGGTATTGTTTTCAAACAAAACAATTTTAGAAATCCGATAAACGGCGGATCTTTCTCTTAAATTCAAAAAATAATTCAAATTGCTGATTAGTCGTAAGACTAGGTGCAATCCTATTCGGGATGGCGAGTGTCAGTCCCCCGGGAGTTTTTTTTAGATGAGTTAAAGTCCATCACTATTGCAGAAGCATCCCTCGCGAACTATAGCTCTGCAATGTCTTTCGATGATTTTTTCTTCCAGCGAATTCCCCCAAAAAAAAAAAAAAAACAAAATCTGTTTGTATTCAGTTATCCATTACGTAGGTTCTTATCTCATTCTAAGATATAAGCGGATTCAATACACCGATGTCTGCTGAGACTTTTTGTGTTTACGGCATTGGGTTGCGAATGTGACAACTTTCCCATTCTTCCTTGCAGGGATATGGGCTTAAAAAAGGTCTCGCGAAAGGTCTTGCAAGGTGTAGAAGGTGTAGATATGGCCAAAAATGTTTGCAGGGCCGCCAAAGGACCAGTTTTACTACTTTACTGTATCCTATGTAAATATTGGCTGTCGTTTATTATTGATATCTTGTGGGAGTAGATTGGGAATGGTTTTGGCGTGTGGTTGGATTTTTTTCCCAATCCCCATATTGTTATGATGGTATTGCACAGATGGGCATTATAAGTTCAAACCATAGTTTTGTATATTGCGAATTGTATTAAGTGAGATGTTTTCAAGGTTTTGCTAACAACTCTACTGCAGAAGTTAAATGCTATTCAATTCCTTCATTTTTGATCATTTTCCAAAAAAGCGGCTTGTAAAGTGCCAGGTATTTTTGAGAGCCAGTTATTTGGATTGACGATACGTACGCTTCCTTCTAGCAATTTTTACACGTGAAATATGTTTGTGCTTATTGGCAAATAGCTCATTTTGTTGCAGCTTAAGCCGATTTAGTAGGACAATGTTTCTGTGCTAATATATTTAAATTCGGTGGTAATTATGACGAGCCTTTACGAACTGCCGCGAGTTCATTGTCATTAGCTGCAATATATTTTCGTTTCGTGAAGTCTGTGCTTGCTAACTCCATAACCCGCCGAGATTGTTCTTCCATCCAACTAATTTTACAATTCATAAGCAACATTTTAAGACTAAAATTGAGTTCAACCGACAAGTTTTAGTGGTCAAAAAAAAACAAAAGAAAATGTGTACGGTTTCGTTTTACGTATGGCTATAACTGGGGACTAACCTAACCAAAGTCCGCAGTTTGGGTGTTTTTTTGAGTCTGGAAAATCGCATATAGTCTTATTTAATAAGATTTCAGAGCAACCCCATGTAATATATTTTCGATGATAGTGGCACTCCTCACTCTGAGTTGATTTCGTAAGACCTTACAGATCTGGGGTAACACATTGCAGTTTTTTTGAAGCTATATCGATCAGAAAAAGTTACTACCGTAAAATATTTTACTTGATTTTTGTGTTACAGTAGTGACCACGAATATCGAACTTGGGCGGATCAAAAAAATGTTACAAACTAAAACATGCAGAACTAGTAATTTTCTGTCCCGAATACTGCACTGTACTTTTGGCATTTACCGATTAAGAGTGATCGTCTCTACTAAAAGTTACTTTAAGGGAAGCACGTCCCTAAAACAACAAGAATAAGAGCATACGTTGCTTTTTTCAAGTACAAATTTCACTGTACACTAAAAATTGTTCGATGCATTGAATGTTTTTAAAATGTTATTGGTTCATTAACACATATAGTCCAGGATCCCTGGTACATTTTTGTAACTTGATTACTATCAAGCTAATTTTCCGTGAGTAGCTTAATTTTGATAAGACGCCCACAATTTCCTTTGCGAAAATTCTTGATTGTGGTAGCTAACAGAGCTAGCAAGGCTAAAATATGTCGATTTGATGATTCTCAAATATTTATTACTAACTGGATTGTGTTTTATTAAATCTTAAGGCAATTATCTAAATTATTTGGAAAAATATTTGTCCTACAAAATCGATGGTCTGATCAAAGAGTCCCCCCCTTCCAACATGTATCGATAACGAGATCACCAAAACTGATTACTAACCAGCTGATTTTTTTTTATTTATTAGTTAATATTTATATAATTTAACAGTCATATTGTCCTACAAATTCCGTGGTATGTTATCCCGGTCCTACGGTCAGAAATTGTTAAGACCATAAGACCATTTTTATCATTACTAACTGTAGGACAAAAATATTAATAATAGGTTAGTGTGTTCTCTGCCCAAATAAAATCATGTCCTACAAAAAAACAGGTATGTATCACTAGTCCGACAAGAATTGTCATTTTTTCGTTTTCCTATTTGTAACATAAGATACAGTGAAAAAATCTTTTAAACACACCGACCGAGTAAATGAGTCATATGCCCATGGAAGTTAGAAATCAAAATTTCAATTCATATGTGCTCAAACAAGAATTGAAAAATCTCGTAAATCGTAATGCAGAAATTCTTCCACAGAAAAAGAAATGCACATGCAAAAAACAAAGCTGAACGTATTATGAAATCGAACCAAAAAGGCAGAAAAGGAATACATGAAAAAAAAAAAAAAAAAAAACCCACCCTCATTAACACATTCAATTGGAGCACCGCGATAGCGTACGAAGCTATATAGTTCTGTACTAGGTACTACTTTTGATCGTAGGACCGGGATAACGTACCACGGAATTTGTAGGACAAATATTTTTTCAAATAATCTATATATTAATACGGAGTTGCCTAAAACGTGTTTCCCCCCTTTTTTCCTATTATAAGTCACATAAATATGCCAACACTATATATATTTCGGTAGGGGACAATACATAGAAGTGCACAATACAAAAATTATCCACAAATTATGAATTAAAGCAGGTAAATTTAAGCGAATTGCATGAAATTACAACAACAACAACATGGCACCCGCGTAAAGTTAATTCGCACTTTTTCTAGAATGAAAAACGTGAAATGCAGTTCGATAGACAATCGTTTGTAGCTGTTTGTAGTGAAATTCTTTTCGTTTGTAGTTCAACCGTTTGAAAGTTAGAACCATTTGAAAAAACAAAATCCCAATCCCTTAAAACCGTGTTATTTCTGAAACCGCAGCTAGCAAAGTGATAAAATTTCTAAATGCTATTTTCGAAAGTGTTCGACATTACTAATCCAATAAAATTCAAATTGTACCAATCGGCCAAACGGTTTATGATTTATATGAAATTTAAGCAAAATGTTGGCTTCTAACTTAAGGTCCCCATAACTCTAAAGCTGTTGAACAACAAACGATGAAACTTTGCATATCTATTCTATGCACCCTTTTCTACCTATAATATAAAATAGAAGACAGCCCGCATTACTGGACACTTTTTATTCGCAATTTAAGGAAAACCTAAAATGGTTTCGATTGCCTATTTATAAGCCCTCCGATATTTCCCCTTCACTTCCCCTTCAAAAATTAACTTATAGAATAAATTGGTCGAATTTCGACAACGGGGCGACCCCTAGTTTAGATAATTATCTTAAGATTTAAAACACACACACACACACAATCCAGTTAGTAATAAATATTTGAGAATAATCAAATCGACATATCTTAGCCTTGCTAGCTCTGTTAGCTACCACAATCAAGAATTTTCGCAAAGGAAATTGTGGGCGTCTTATCAAAATTAAGCTACTCACGGAAAATTAGCTTGATAGTAATCAAGTTACAAAAATGTACCAGGGATCCTGGACTAATATCGTGTTCTTTACTTAAAATGTGGAAAAGTTCTTTATATTGTAAATTAAGTTCGTTTTAACAATGTTCGTTATTAGTGATATTCTACAAATTTTACGCGACTTTGATTGGGGCTATTTAAAATTGGTTGATAAAGGTAAAAGTTCACTTTAAGCGGGCATTACTGTATTTGGTATATTTGCTTACGTATCATCGCTCAGTTCCAATAGTGATTTATATAGATTTGGGTTCTTCAAGGACCACTTACATTCAACTGAAATTGTGTATCGGTACTTCAAGTCAACTGCAGTATTTTTGTTCTTTGTAATTTAAGCGCCTACAAGTTTAAAAGTGATTTAGAAGTCCTTTTGTTATTATTTTTGTAAATAATTATTTAGATTACTTCACCTTTGCAGTGTGAACAGATTTGTCCTTCTTTTAAATTTCCACCAGGCGTTCAATAATTATGGCGCCAAATTTTGATCCAATTTTTGTCTTGAACATGAATGATCCTTGGATGGATCTTTCGTTGGCAAACACAGCACTCGAAACCACCTTATTTATGACTGCTTTTTCTCTTTATAATCTCTTTTTACCCTGGTTTTGGTTACAGACAAAGTGACACTCTACGAGCAACACAAATATACAAGTAACACATTTAAAACCGCACTACAACCGCTTTTACACTCATTACAATTCGAAGCTACACCAATTTTAACTGTGCAAACACCCTCCAAGTCACAGCACACCACAAAATAGGTACGTGTCTTAAATTTAATTAGCACAAAGATAAGAATTAAACATGAATATTTATACTCACTTGTCTATGCGCATAGACGACGCTTCCCAGCAGCTTCCAGGTGCCACCACGACGATCCATTCGAACCATTCTTAATATTTGTAAAAATCTAAGGCCACGTAACGCGCTTGTTGCAAACATTTTACCGGATGTGCCCATACCTAATACTACTAACGACGCCACTATCGTAACTACATCTGTAATGAAAATTTCAATATTAACACTCAGGCGGTACTCCGATGCGACAATGCGCTGCCACACTTACCTATAATACAAAATGGTCGCTTCAGAAACTTCAACCGACCTACGGAGCCCTGATATCGTGACCGACATCCTGACGACCATAGTCTGCAATAATATTAATAGAAAAAGGCAAAAGTTAGAAAAATCCTTGTGTCAGCTTGCATTGCAAAATGTGTTTTTCTTTTTCAAGTCAACTTCATTTAACACTCAACCCAAAGCGGAGAGAGAGGGAATGGCCGAGTGAAAATCAAGCACAAACACGATAATGCAATTATTATAAACAAACAAGGATTATGTACAAAAAGGACAAAACAAAAAAATGCAATTATGTCGAATGCACATGCACACTGGGATTTGTTGTGGTGGCGTGTACCTGTTTCAAATCAACACAACAGAAAGAAAAAAAAACCGCGAAAGGATATTTTTTTAATTTTTTTCCGATAATAAAAAAAAAAACCGACAAATTCCAACCGAAATTAGTTGCGCGTCGGAAGCGGAACGGAAGCTCACAAATAAAGCACGCCGCCGATGCTAGTGGAACAAGTCACTACGGCTGCATCCTTCCTCTGCGGAAGGTACAAGTCGAAGCTGCTCTGCGGCCCACACACAATCGAATCAAAACAAAGACGCACTCCGTGCCAAGAGACATGCGGAATGCTGAATGCTGCAATTCAAAGTCCTATGGGTGGTAGTTGTTGTGTTTCTGTTTGGGTTGGGGCTCGGTTCATGTCGCTCTCAGTTGAATAGGCTCAAGTGCCTGACTATACCGACAACCAGGGGTTGCACATAAAAAAAAATTTGGATTCATAAGGATTACAATGGGCCAACATCCGGTTGTTTTGGTTGTTATGGTTGTACTCGTGGTTCTGGTCATGGTGTTGGTATTATATTGTTCGACGGTGATTTTTGATGGCTGCTCCGGTGTGTTGCAGGGATGCCTCCTATTGTGGTGGTCGGACAATGGCGATCACAGGTAAGTTCATCGTTGTTGTTTTTTTTTTGGAAAAAGTTTTGATTTCGTTTTTATTGTTAAACATTTTGCAGGAGAACAAAATTCATAAACGAAAGAAAAATACACCGAATGAGAATCAATTTTTCGGAAGGAATGGTACGGAGTAGGGAGTACGAATAATAATAAAAAAAAAAAAAAAATAGTTGGCACGAAGCTTTTTTAGGTCAAACAAATATGATATTTAGTTTCGGTTGGCTTTTTTCGCCCGTTAATGGTGAGTAGCGGTGAAAATTGTGTTGGTCAACCAAATTTTAATTAAAAGCGGGCTGCCATTTCGCGGAATTGTTTGGTTTGCTCGGAGGGAAGGCTTGAATGGAGTGGGAGTCGATCCCGCAATGGGGTGGCAGAATTTTAATGCAGAGCGAAGGCGCTGCCACGTGAAGTATTTTAAGTTTTCAGTTTATTTTTTTAGGATTAGACTAATTGACGAGAAAGTTGTATAACGGGCAGAGGATATAATTGCAATTGTGCGGTGTGAGGTGATATTTTTTGTGGTAAGTGTTTTGTGTGTGCTTAGGAGTTAAATATTCCATTTCTGGCTGATGAGATATTTTTTACCGCGCAGAGGTGTTTGCTGAAAAAAGTGCGCTGGGCTTCCATTTAACTTTAGGGAGCAAGAACTCGATTATACCGATTGAAGACCAATGGCTTACGCAATTATTTGGAGGTTTTCGTATAAATAAGTTTTACTCAACGTCAGGAGGTCTTTGTGGTGACCCAACTGAGGCAATTTGCAGTCTTAAACCAGCTCTTTAAGCCTTGAGTTGATTTCGGCAAGTGAAAAGACTCTCAAGTTCTTGACTCAAGGAACTTTATTTAAGGTAAGATAAGTACACCTTTGCCTTAGTCGAGCAGCTCTTAAGAGTCGATATGAGTGTATACATATTATATTTGAATAGATATTGTATTTTAAGGTGTAGCTAGCTAATCGGTCTTCAGAAGGCTTGCAAACTAAATAGGGGACTGCAAATAAGTTATAAGCTACCCCTGAGCTCTGACAATTATTGCTGTTTGGAAATTTTAGTATTTTAGTATATTTAAACAAACCACAGGGTTGAACTTACCTATTGCTAGACACATAAATATTCATAACATGTCCTGTCCATATATTTTCTTTTTGCACATGTACTTCACGATTTATTTTTCGCTATTACACGGAGACAAATTTTTAAAACACAAAACCGTGTGATACTGTTTATGAAGTTCTAACGAAGAAAACAGTTTTTTTTTTAAACACATTCGACAATTTATAAAATAAATAGTTGGCGCAACAGATCCGGAGGGACCCTAGGTCTAGCTTCTCACAACCATTCATTTTGTGTGAGTTTTTTTCAATATTGGAACGAATGGAAGGGATCTACAATTTTATGCCGACTCCAAACGGCTAATTGAGACTTGAGAAGCTCTTTCAAAACAGTTATACTCACGGATGTTTGCCAGACGTTCGCGAGAGGTGGCGCAGTGAAAAAAAACCTAAGTTGTAATTTTGGTTTTTGCGGGAATCGAATCTCGACCCCTCGCTTAGAAGTCCAACACACTAACCATACTAAGCCAGTGCGCCTACATTCGATATTGGTTCATAAAACCATAACTCAACTCCATGTTCAATCACAGCGATTGAAGAGAAATAAGAGAAACCCCTTCTCATTAAAGGATCTTCCTCGTTTGAATAAAAAATGATTTGCTTAACGCAGCACGCCACTGTGAAGAATTTTTGATTGAATGCCAGTTCGATCGAGAATTCCATTAAGAATTATACCTACTGCATTTACAACATCACGCACGCGCATTTGCACACGAGACGGGACAGAGAGATCCATTTATCCGCAGTCAATGCTGAAAAAGACGTGAGACTGAGATCACAAATCAGACGCCTAAAGTGTCATGGATGTTCTACCTATAATTATGGATACGTAAAATGGAAATAAACACAAGTTCCGACGACCAACATTTCAGCAATCACTTGAAAACATTTCTACTTCTGATTAAAAATATGTGAAATGAGATCGGTAATTAGTGTCAGTAAAATAAACCAACAATTTATCAATGATTTACATGAAATAAATATAAAATTGTCCGTTCATCACTTCGGGAAGCCATTTTGTTTTATAGGAAAACGAAATTTCGTAAGCCATCCAATCCATCACAAGGACTCAATGCACCTTCTAGGAGTCACAGTCAATTCAGGAATCACATGGCAGAACCACATATCCTATATCGCAAAATCGGCGTCCGCAAAGTTGAGCTACCTATTTAGAGCAAAGAGGTACTTTAGCCCCAAGCAACTTCTCCTTCTCTACAAAGCACAGGTTAGACCAGGCTTGGAATATTGTTCCCATATATGGAGCTCGGCCCCAAAACATTCACTTAACCTGCTTGATAGCATACAGAGACGAGCAGTTCGACTCATTGGAGACCCTACACTCACATTGAATCTACAACCGTTGGTGCACAGAAGACAAGTCGCTGACCTATGCTTGTTCTATAGGTACTTCCATGGTAGATGTTCTGAGGAACTCAAACACATTATCCCTCGAAATGCAACTTTTGGGCGCCCAACAAGACAGGCTGCAAATGCTCATGACCATACAGTACACTTGACAACCGCGAGGACATCAACTTTCCAAAACTCCTTCTGTTACAGGACAAACAAACTTTGGAACTCGCTTCCTGGGGATATATTTCCAGAAGACTACAATTTGCAGCAATTTAAGTGCAGAGCAAACATACATCTGCAGGCATCTCGGGGCGCTGTTGAAGCGTTATAGGTTCGCCTTTCCCGGGAGAAGTATATGAAAAAAAAAATATATAAATATTTATATACTGATACTAAACTTTCCCATAATTCCTGAAAAGTAAACAAGATGGCCGACCAAAATACGTGTCACATATTTTTGCGTGCTAGGCAATGCTGTCCCTTTCAGTTGCACGGCTAATTAGTATTTTGCACCCCTTTAATCTTCCGTGTACCGTGTAAGGATAATGTAAATGCAGCGCTGGATTCGACTAAGGTGATGGTTGATTGTCGTTTTTTATTATCAACTCTTCTTTGCTCTGCGTAAAGCGATCACTAAAAAATGATTGAATATTGGCAGCAGTAAGGCCCGTTTGCTGATACTACTCATAGCGACCTAAGTTCCACTTAAATAACTTATGGGCTACTTTTTCTATGTCATAAACTGTTACATAATATTTTAAGTGGAACTTAAACCGCTATGAGTAGTATCAGTCAACGGGCTTTAGAGTTTCAAAAGTCGCTTTCTTCCCGACGCTGTCATTACGAGCAGCTGATACATATTCGAAGTATTTCTTTTTTTACTATAAAGAATGTAAGTGAATTTGAGAATAATATGTTCACGATTGCGCCCCATTATTACTATTTAAGTTTAAGTGTTCTCAGCTGTAAAATTCGTTAAAATTTCATTCAAACTCGTATGTTTTTCAACTCTCCGCGCCAATTCAAACTTTCTATGATTGTAAATTTCAGATTTTCGCATCGAATCAGAGATTTTGACAGATTTTGGAGAATTTGGTTCCTAGAGGTCAATTCTCGTTCTGTGAAAGAGTGAATCGAAAAAATCGTTTTCTCAATCGGTTTCACGCATTGCTTTCATTTTTTTCGATTCACTTTGTACTAAAACGAAATTCCCGTTCAGTAAGTGAAAATATCGTGGTAAATTCAATACCGCACACTGTGCTGTATGAAAGAGGGTTCTAAATTTTCAAACGCTCACTAAAAGATTCACTTGCAAATGGGGCCGTGAAAAAAAAATTATTTATATGAAAAATTTTGACGTTTGGTTTCACTTTTTCACAGAACGAGTCTTTCACAAATTTTTACAAACTATCTACTTTTTCAAGGTGTTGAAAGCAGGTAAAAGGTTATTCATAGGACACTGTAACATAAAGCTACACATGTCTGTTTGTTGGCACCCTTCTCCATTAACTATTGCTTACAGATTAAAACACTTAAACGCAAAACAACGACACCAAATCCCCCTGCCAAAATTCCTTAATAATCACACAACTACTTGCCATAAAAAAAACTGGATTGTCTACATTTTTATGAAAGTTGCATATAACCATAAATTCCCCCATGGGTGGAGAAATGTACCATAAGCATTAAAAGTCTCTTTATGACCAAAATAATGAAATGAATATTCCACCAGGCCAGCCATCTACAAACAAAGAAAACGAAAAATCGCTACAGCACAATACTTTTGAATATTTTACTCTAACTCGTGTAATCTTACAGGATTCAGCTGAATAAATAAAATCCCAATTCCACTATACGATCCTTATGTATATGTACAACAGAGATTTAACAATCTCCCTGAGAATAATAAAAAGGACATTTGTTAAGTGTCTGACATGATGGGAGGGCAGATTGAATTTTCTTTTATTTTAGTTGTTGTTCTGGGAAACCTCCTTCAAGACTTGTTCTCAAAAAAGTTGTTACTTGTTATAATTCGATTTTGAAATTATATTAAAAAGAAAAAGAAATGGAAAGAAAAACCTCCACCGGTGACATTTTTACGAGTGATTACTTGTGTTTATGTGGTCGGATTGAGTTGTAATTTTATAGTGTACTGGTACTCGTATCCTGGCAGAGTTTGCATTCTGGGCAAGGACTCTCTCCTGACCAACTATGATAGATATTGGTATCCCGTGGGATTTATTTGATTTCTTATTATTTTTTTTTGTCTGGCTATAAGCAGTTAAGTGGGAAATAGTGAAAAGATAATGATTTTGTCAAATTGTGCAGCGGGGTAGGTTTGCCATGCCAATTTTGGTTGCCAATTTTGTTAGGAATATTTTCGTGTGTACACAAAAATTTGAGAAAGGATTCTTTGCGGAAGCTTATTATTTTTGATGATGACATTCCTTTTACAGTAGAGATGTGCCACTTTTAGACTTACCTTTGAGTTTTTATTTTTTTGAATAGCAAACAGTTTGACAATTTTTTTATTAATGCAGATTTATTGAATCCAAATACTTACATTCGGATAATGCATGAAATATTTATGTGAATATTAATGGAGCTAATGGAGAGGAGTTGCATTTTTTTTTGTGGTGGAACAAACAAGAAGTTTTAATTTTTTGAGGGATGTAAGCGCAAATATTGTAAGAGCTGAGTGGCATGTGGTGGGGAGTATCGGTGTGTTTGGAAGCAGTTTTCGGAGGGTTGCTGTAAGGTTGTCGCTTTGGTGAATTTTTGGTCCGGTCCCATTAGACGCATTGGTTTTCGTACAAACTTTGTACCAATAAAGAAATATTTTCGGTCGAGCACACGTTTGGTGGACGCACTCAAACGAGTACGATAAGCCACTGAGCTTTCCTTGAATTATTAATAACACGTCAATGGTCAGCTCAGAATTACACTCACGTCGACTCTCTTATGTCGTTTTCCATTGGTTTCACTTGGGGAGCCACTCATTTTGTAATCCAATGGAACAAGAAAACTGCTTCTGAAAAGTATTGGTGAAATGCCAAAAAATAATCCAAGGCTGGTGTCATCTGACTTGCATTAGCTACATAAATTACACTTGTGTGAGTGCATTCTGATTTCAAACCGGGAAGCGCAATTCTCTTCTCAGAATCACCAGAAGAGTAGGTTTTTTTTTTTTTGTGCCAATGGAATGGTCTCAGATGCGAACTTTTCGAATCCGGACTCTCCCGGACGCTTCTTTTTGCTCAGTGGAAAACGACATTAACAAACTTTATGGTCCGCAATAAAACTCGAATTTTGACATATGATTTTTACCTTTTTGAGTCAAAGCTGAATCGTGTAGCTCCGTACAGAATATTGGGCTATGACGGAACAGGATCCACTTTAAAAAGCTATTTCGGACCAGTCATTGACATAAAAATCCTATCTACAGCAACGAACTTGTTAATTTGTTTATCTCTTTTCGTAAACAGAGTCCTACTGTCCTACATACCCTTTCCCGAGACACTATTTAAATAAAAACAAAATATCCTCCACAGAACCTCGTTGATTTCCAAAGCCAGTGCTTGAACTTAACTCGCATGCGGTTCTCCACTATTTTAAAATTCAGTTCCTACTACCTACATCAAAGGCAGTCCCTACTGCCATAGAGATACATGCCATCCGACGAAAATAAAACCCGGTACTGGGCAACACAGCTCGCCATAAAGATAACTAACCTCGGTTAATTCACTTCCTTTTATTTTGACTCTGCCACAAAACCATCAGCAACCACAGTTTTTAGTATTTTTGTTGCTCCCATTCACTCGAATATGAATACTTTATTAGTTCTTTGCTCTGATGCAACAACATGGCACACGAGCGTAGCTACTACACTAGCTATCTGGCTCCGTGAATTGGACGAAAGTTATAATCCATCTGTGGTGCTTATAATCCGATTAAGCAACAGCAACTGCAGTTTCGGATATACGAATACGGTATACCTCGAAAGCGAAAACGAAGACGAAAACCTCTAAAATTCCGAAGCTTACGTTGACACACCAACTATCAACCAGAGAAACTGAAAATTTAATTTACCACCGAATTTTGACCACGGCAAAGGAGCCTCCATCTAGCTGCGGAATTTTACCAGCACTAGTACCAAGCTGTGTGTATGATACAGAGAGAGAGAGCGCGAAATAGAACTCTAATCCTGGAGGTTAATTGAATTTACATCCGGTGAAAATGGGCGCCATATGCAAACTGGTTGCGGGTGGACGTTGGCCAATAATGCTTTGTAGAGTATTTTGAGAAATGCCCTTTTTTACTGTCCATTTTTTTTTAGGTTTTGTTTTTGCAAAGGCTTTCGTGTCGGCCAAATGTTGGAGTAATAATACAAACGACCTCCGTCGCATTGTTGTATGGACGAGATGCCGATAGGTTGCATGTTAGTGCAGAATTTGTTAAAAATTCTAACGAAAGATTGAGTTTGGGGGGTATTTACGTATCTATTCGTTTTTATGCATTTTTTTTGTTTGTATTTGTTGGCCGGCGTGGTGTGTCCTAATCTAATGCAGTTCTAGCATGCAGTCGTTATTTTTTTTTTTCTGGTCTAGTTTAGTAATGTGCAATCCATGTCGGGGAAAAAATGGAATTTTGGTTCTGTTTACACATGCGGAACATGTCTAGTAGATTGGCCAAATAGGCAGTTGACGAATTGCAGGACATGAGTGACATTTTCGCTTCATTGGATAATAACATGTGATTAGAGTTGGTGGAGAAATTCACAAATCGGTTTTTAATAGTCGAAAATTTAAATAAAACTTGTTGAATTAATTACAGAGGTCTGAAATTGCAAATTGAATATAATAACTTCCGAAAATGCTGTTGACACTAATAGATTCTGAGGTAGTTCTGCTCTTCCAATCCAAGGTATATAATAAAACGACTTTCCATAGTACCTTACTCCGGAGAACAGAGATAGGAGCTGGCGTAAACTACCCTCAATACAGGAAGGCGCAAAAAGAACGAAGGGGTCAATGAAATGCGGCAGTTTTCATGTTTGACCCAAGTTTGGCGATAGGGAATTTCGAGGACAACCCGGGATGGAATGGAAAATCTAAGACTCATCTAGCGGGTTTTAACTTTTTGGTAAACTAACAATTTAGCAAAGAAGACGGATATTTCTTATAAAACTAAAGTTTCTGGTGAACGTCCAATTAAAAAGAGTTTTTATGTGTGACTTGGCAAATACTACTGCCGTAGTAAAACACTTGATCCCCCTCGGTTACCAGTTTTTGTAGTAAATAGTGACGTCCATATCAAACTCATCAAGGACTTTTATTGCCAATCCAACTAAAATAACCACCTAATCCAATTATACTGAACAAGCTAAATAAAGTCACCAAGGGACCCCTCCAACATAGCGTGCGGTAAAGTGCACCTAGAATTGGTTTAAAAAAAAATCCAGCTTTGCCAAATTCCGATACGATCTGGCCACCGGAGTACCTAACTTACTGCAGTGATTCTGCCGCATGATTGACACCCGAATAACCACTGCGCTGCCATCGGGCGACCCAAACACACTTAAAGTTCACTAACCCTATACATCATTGTGGCAGCTTTAAAGCAACTCTAATCCGCTTTCTTTTCCTACCACCCCTGTCATCAGCTGTACTAAATCTGTGTCCCACACGCTAGATTGCATTTCAGCTCAAGTGCAGTTTAAGTCGCTCCTAGGGGGGGCATCCCCCCTTCAAAGCTTGTTATTATGTGGCCGCTCCGCACCAACAATTAGAAAGTCAAACTTGCTATCGCGTGACAGCATTTATTCAATAATTATTTTTCCCTCTTAATTTGGTTTTTATTTCATTCTTCGGACTCCTAGTCACGCAAAGGATATGCGCTTGTCCGCTGTATATGCCGCATTAGCATAGAGTACATGAGTTGAATTGGAATCGATGTGTGTTTAAACGGTCCGTGTGCTGCTGTTGAGGGGAGTGAAATTTATGCAAAACGATACATTTCCTGCAACATAACAGGATATCATTGGTGTTAGTAATATTAGTGGGTGGTGCGTGAGTTTATAAAATTTACGAGTGTGTACAAATAAAATGTTTTGTATTCGTTGGATATAGTTGTTGGTATAATCGAACAAAATCTACCAGCGGGAATTTATCAAATGGCTGAATAGATTTTGGACGGGAAATACTTACCGGAAAAAGAATTCCAGCATAAACCAGATTACTACTAATATCTCCATTCTAAATAGTATGTAATTCGCGTCATCCTCGTAATCTGAGATTGTGGAGAACACGCTTAAGGCCAGGCACGTGAACACCATTAAAAAACTGAAAGCAAAATGGAATAGATAAAAATGTTAAAATTGATTTGGACCGTTAAAATGTTATTGTTATTTATTTTTTAATTATATATGCTAAGCTTATATGCTTTGTTGAAAATATAAACGATTAAATAAAATAGAGTAGCACTGGGCTATTGTTTGTCGGTGTTGATTTAGAGATAGGTGAATAATAGGAAATGTACGTACGACAGCAATCAAGAAGACTGTTTGCAAATGTCTTTTACAAAAAGTCATATAAAGACAGAACACTGACGGAATGGCAGTAAAGGACTGGAATTTCATAAAATCAGGGTGAATTGCTGGCTTCGAAATCATAAAAATCGAACGATCCATTCCCGAGTTATGAGTGCATATACAGACGCCAGTCTCTTTAAAATTTAGCTTTACCCACCCGTCATTGCCCGTACCTTTCGCGTAAGTTCTGCTCACATTTCGCAAAGTTCTTTATTTGGACAATTTCCATTACTAATTTTAACTATACAACTTTAGGAATAGCGTTTGATTTTATTTTTGAATGGAAGGTGCCACAACTTGTTTTCCTATCCCACTTATGTTATGCAAAGTAGGACCTATCGGGTCCGGAAATCCTATCTTTCATGCCGGAACCATCCATACGCTTCCACAAAATTTCATTGAAATCAGTTGAGTGGTTTCGGAGACCGACAACAGTGCCACCTAATGGGTCCAAAAGTATCCTATCTTTCAACCTGATGACAACACAATTTAAAATCAGGTTCAAAGTTATACATACATACTGTATATAGAAGATTATTATTGAAGATAGTTGAATTGAACTGAAAAACGAAATATGCACCCACAGCGCCACATGTTGAGAATTTTCCGACTTTTCTTTTTTTCTAAACCATCCCTGATTCAAGATGAACAAAACAAAACAAAAATCATTCAAATCGGTCAAGGTGTTCTGGAGTTTTTACACCACTTACATACAGCAATTGATGTTCATTATTTATAGAAGATAGAAGATTAACAGAGAAGAACCATATTCATATGAAAAAAATATAAAACAATAAGAAATGTAGTTGTGGTTAATCTGAAATGACAAAATCAATGAGTGAAGTTAGTATCTATATAAAAAGTAGTGGAAAATTGTGGAATTCCTTCCGAATATGTTTTTGGGACGAAAAGCGCTATCGAAAACTAATCGCCCAAGATAAAAAGAATGCTCATATTCATAGCCCAATTAGAATTGGGCAATCAAACAAAATTTTTTGTTAGAAATTTAGGAAAAAGATAGCCCGATTTCTGATAAATAGCCCAATCTGGCAAGCCTGGTTTGATTGCACATCGAAAGTACTTTGTATCGTTTTCTCTGTTGGAAGGAAGGAAAGAGAAGTACATGTACACTTGAATGTAACAAACAGCCAAAGTGGTCCTTCCAGTTTTTATATATTAATTGCATTAATTTTTCATCTACACGGAAGCAGTGTTGCCAGACTTTGAAGACTGTTTTATCTTCTTTTATCAGCAAAAGCATTAGGTTTCCCCTAAATTCGAAAAAATTCCTTTTTTCCGCTAAATAAAATTTGGGTTTATGAATATTTTTTAAATGTAACCGCTTTAATTAATAAGCTTAAAATAAGCATATAACATAAAAATATAAATATAATAATAATAAATACATATTAAACAATAATTCCCTTCTATAGACTTAATAACAAAACGAGTGAATGTATTCAGATGCACAAAAATTCGTAAGTAGACGTTCGACGGGCTGTTTTCTTTCACGTTTAATATGAACAATTCATTCTTTGAATTGTTTTCGTAATGTATTTTCATTTTATTTATTTATTTATTATTTAATATATTTTCGTTTTAGTTTTATTTCTAAACAATTTACGTTACTCAAAGATATTTGATATTTTCCACATTTTCAGAGATTGTGCCTTGTTTTTCCTTTTTTGTTCAGAAAGTGTCAAAATTGCCAGTTTGGAAAATTAAGCGATCTAGCTCATATGAAAGTTATTTCAATTCCCTTGAATTGTATAACATTTCTTAAACATATTGCTTAAATTGTACAGGACAACGTAGAAGGATGATTTATGATTTAAAATCTTTGTACATAATTTAACTTTATAATGAAAGGCATTCTATTCTTTTCGACCAAGAAATTCCAAAGCTAGGAGCTATAAGTACCTATTCCTGGTGAAATACCCTGCGCTTGGATATTTATCTGAAATCCCGTTTTTGGGAAACTGATAACAACTAAACACATCCGATCTTTCAATCGGGAAATTTTGCAATGCAACTATGAAAACCGGAGTCATTTTCGTCCAGCGGTTTTTAAACCTATTGCGGACAAACATCTTTCGGGAAAAACTGTAGTTTGTATGTTACTACGGTAGATTGATCAAAACAAAGTTCTTCTACACTCAAAATAGCCCATTATTGACTAGAGAATGTGTCATTCTGCTAGAGAATAAAAGGATGAAATGACTAGAAAACATTTGTGTACCATTGGCGTTTGTATATCAAAAACAAAAATAAAACACACGACAGCTACCTATTCTAATCGCTACCATATATTGTGTATGTTACCGATGGATATTGTGCCCGGCGAAGTTCAGGAACAGATCATTTGTATGTCCAATTTTAAATAAGCGCTGTATTTGGAGTTAAAACCATTCAAATTAACGCAGAATTTATTTTCATTAATTTCGAATCGAGTGTGTCCATTAATCACATCATATTTTATATTGTACAATGTACATCCCTGCTCAGATATTTACCTGGAATTTTCCAAATCAATGCATAATTCATTAGTGATACTCAATAGTTGAAAAATGACAAATGCATTCGGAATGCATTCAAAAAAGAATACAAAATAAAAAATTTCAACAAATGTTGCATTAGTTAGCTTCGAGTACAAAGAAAAAAACGAGCCACTCCTCCCCATTCATGGGCAATCTGCCATAACTAGTGCAATCAATCAAAATCCCTAACAATGGAATAATTTTCCTGTCATTTCGCACATTTTTTGCACGTACATTTGAAAATCTGTGAAAAATTCCAATTCAATTCATTTGAATAAAATAAATTACCATTTCATTTATGTTACGTACGTCTACTTGATTGCCAAATTGAATGTGCAGTAGGTATACCTGCATGGATGTGACTATCGTTTCTAAAGCTCTCATGTTGTAGGGTGAAATCAACGTTTTCCCATTTACACCATGTCTGGATGCGAATTCTGTGGTTGCATTCGTTCAGTTTTATGTTTAAACGATAATAGGGTACCACGCCATACCCCGTTATGGATAATGGCTTATGAGATATGGCACTACCCGATGTAGTTCATCCACTAGACAAAACAATTATTTCGAAGTATTCTATGGAAGTTACGCTTAATGAAAATCCCCTCGTAGAAATTTATTACTCTATTGCGGAGCGAAAGGGTAGCGTTCAGGCGACAGTAAATGGGGCGACAGAGTGTGTGTTTGCGGGGTAAAAAATGAAAAGCCATTCAGACAATTTTAGCGTCTGGTTTTGTTGTGCGAAACTACATACAAAGTAGCGTGAGTTGCATCGTACGCTTGTGGTATATCTACGACAGATAAGGTTCAGGTTTCAATGGTTGTGCCCAGTGGCGGTGTAGGAGTTGAAGGAAACGCCGCGATGCTCTATTTAAATAATTTAATCATTCCATGGTGAGAAATACTTTTAACTATCTCTGAAATGAGTTACTTGCTGGTTTGAGCTTTAACTTTTATGTATTCAAATTTTGCATGTGAAAATGTTAACAGGTTTAATGGCAGCCGCATTCTTCGAGTAGTTAGTGCTTTCATCAGGCCGGTGATTAATTATTTGGAAAATTCGCTGGCACCCGTTTTGATTTTGGATAAATTACACCTGAGTGGTCAGTGATAAAAATCTACTTTTCTTAATTGTACTGCAAACTAAAAAAAAAATACTAAGACGTACAACATAGTAGGTACTTAGTTTTTGGAAAGCAAGAGCCTAAGCATTTAAAATAAAAATTTTGGTAAAGCCAAAAACATCATTTTGTTAAATCTAAGTAAAATAAGCTGTCTGATGTATTTTAAATTTGCTAATCCATATATATAAAACAAAGTTGCATCCGTAAGAACGCCCATCACTCGAGAACGGATCATCCAATTTGAGCTCTCTTTTCTTTGTTGTGTCTGTCTCCGCCTGAGGAAGGTTTATACATCAGGGTGGCGCAAAAGTAATCCTCCTATCAGACAATACTATAACTTTTGCGATTGGCCCCTAATGTCAGTTCTGTTTTGACATTTGTGTAGTAAACACATGCGAAATACACGTTAATAAACAATGTTACTCTACACTGCTCCAGAACGCGGAATATTGGTGACTATTTATTTGAGCAATAATCGGTCGGTGACTTCGGCACAACGTGAATTTCGTCGCAGATTTCCTAGCCGTCCAACGCCTACGTTTAGCCGCTCGCCTCCAAGAGACTGGCAAAACACGAGATGCTGCCAGGCGTGGCAGACCCCGGAGTAGCCGTTCTGCAGAGAATATTGCTGCTGTAGCCGAAGATGTCATGGAAGCGCCGTCGACATCGACCAGACGACGTGCCACGAATGGTGAGCACTGCAGAGCAATGATCAATGAGTTCTTTTTGCCGCAACTTGATGAATTGGGATTGGAAAACATGTGGTTCCAACAGGACGGTGCAACGGCACACACTGCACGTGCCACAACCGATATGCTGAAGGATGCATTTCCCGGGCGCCTAATCTCCCGTTTTGGCGATTTGCACTGGCCAGCAAGATCGCCTGATTTGACCGCTTCAGACTTCTTTTTGTGGGGCTTTTTGAAGTCGCGGGTTTATGTCAACAAGCCTCAGACTCTTGCAGCTCTTAAAGACAATATCTGTCAAGAATGTGAGGGCCTATCGCCGGAAGTTTTGGCCAAAGTGATGGAAAATGCCATAAAAAGGGCTCAAATGACAATCAACTGTGGCGGCGGCCATTTACATGACATCATATTCTCGACTTGATGTAAAAAAAATTAAAAGACCAAATAAAAATAATCCACAAGAAGAATCAAAGTTTTTCTTTTTTTTTTAAATTACAGCCAAAAAACATCGGAGGGTTATTTTTGCGCCACCTATTACGTAGAGAAAATGTGAAAATTTTAAAATTCTACTGGGACTTTTCTTTTAAATTTTAATCGCAATATACAGTGAGATCGTGTTTGTCAAAAATTCTACATGAATTTATGTGATGTGAAACATCTATAATCGACTCGACCGAGACGGAAACTCCGTGGCAACGGCGGAAATTGGCCTGTCGCGTTAGGTTGCGCTGTTATCGATCTCCGAAACTACTCAGTCGATTTCAATGAAATTTTGTGGATGTACCTATACGGTTGGTTGTGGTTTGACAGATAGGAAATAAACATTTTTTCAATTCATTTAACTTAATTCTTAAATTGAAGACTGATGTGATGAAGTGAACTGATAAAACTTGGTCTTACACAGACTCTAGACTACTGAATCAGTTGTATCACGGGCGAAGCCGGGCAGTATCAGCTAGTAGTATATATATTATATAGTACTGAAAATTAAGAAGTGGTACTTGCGTACTCTGGAAAGTCAAAGTACTGCATTCAGTACAATAGGAATCCTTTTTGCAACTACGCTGCTGATACTGACACTGAATACAGATTCTGCAAATGAGGAGTGACCCCTTTCTGAAAACCACAATACATCCCAGCCCCTGCTTAACTTTCCAATATTCTCCCATCCACTGATCATCTGAAAGCCTGGATCCATATGGATTGTGCACTTACACCATGGAGCTGTTTGCATAAAGGATATTACGACCAACACAACATGGAGTCAATAAATCTCGCCCGATTGTCGTCGCCATCAAGTTAGCTGTTCAGCTATGGTGTACCCCATAAGGACATCGATGATTTCCTGTAGAGAAATATGCCCAGTTGCAGGAATATCGAAGACCCCACCATTGTTCTTTGTACTCGAACAATACAAGTGGAATTTCATTTCCAGTCCTTGGTCGTAAATCACCTTTAATTGAAAAGCCAGTACAAACGAAAAAACAATAATGAAATGAAGGAGTTCCTTTTAAACTTCAACGTTCAACCTCCACTTAAACCAATTTTCGTACACTTAAGGAATTAATCTCTATATCCACAGACAGACAGAGAGCTTGTTTATCGGTTGACCGAAAAAAGACAGCAAAAACTTTCTTACTGTCATTACCATTAGCGGTCGATTGTTTCAGAGGGATGTTGCCAAATCAAATTGACTCCCTGTCCCTATTAAAGAAAAGAAAAATGGCAAAAAGGTGTACTCCCCCGAGACCCAACAGAATTAAGACTCGAAAAAGTTATTCGGTCAGGGACTTCCTGTAATCATTGGAATTACAGTGTTGCTTCGGTTTTTGATGACAAGCTGCTGCAGTTTGTGGTGGGCAGGGTAGAAAAGTTCTGCGGAAAGTTTTTCGCTTTCCATTTTCTTTTGGAGAGCATTTGCTTGGACCTGGAGTTTGGCTGGGGTAAGCGGTTGCAAGTTGCTCTTTTGATACTTAGTTTCTTAGCACCGGTTGGAGGAGCTATTAGAAAGTTTTTAATTTACTTTATTCACTCTTTAACCGGATGGAAAGGGACGGTTTTGATTGACGGACCTAATGGTTGGGGATTTAAGGGATAACTAAGTACATCCATATTGGTTGATGGTTGATTTATAAACTTGATGGAAGGAGATCATTTTTGGGTAAATATTTGAGGAGCTATTTAGGGGGGGAAATACATTTTTGATGATTTAGAAGGTGGCGTGGGGTTGAGATGAGAGGTCTTTAGTGGGAAATATTAATGCTTTTTTGGTATTATTTGTTCTGTTCAATATCTACACCCAGCGTGACCGTGGTGCGACTAAAGTTGCAATTTGGCACTGTTTTCGAGAGTCTGGCACACTTTTTAGTCGGAAAATGCTGTTATTTCCAAACAAAAACCTTTAAAATGTAGCACAGTTACCTATCACAATGCTATTAGGCGCTTAGCGAACCAATGCTTGTTAAGTATTGTTTAAAAATTCTAAATTTGAAGAATAGCTTCAGAAATACCAATTTTTTCTTATTATGGCCCTTTTCCTTGGGACTTTTCGGAGTTCTACATATGGGTCACACTCTCTACACTCTACACCCATGTAGGCAAAAGATGTACCGAAAGCCTGCAGTGAAGTGTGGAAACTTAAAAACAACCATTAAGGTAAATACACTGAAAAAGGAAATAAAATTGGAAAGTTTTGTTAGAGGATACGGATATTTTGGCGATGGCTTAATTTCTATAAAGTGCAAGTCACTACTGGCGTTATTTTGGACACATGAGCTGGGCTACCAAAGTCTAAATAGAAGAATTAAATATATCAAGGTTCTGGTGCTCATCAAAGTAGGACGGTCAGGGCAAGAAGGTGATTTGGGATGACTTTAGAAATGATTCCACAAACCTCAATTTCAGTATCAAAATGTGCCCTAACGTGCTAACCTTGGGGGATAGTATAATAGACCAAAAGGTCGCAGTACAATAACCCCTTTTACATAATATTAACGTGCTAACCAGAAGTTAGAAAGAACATATCTAAAAGACACTGCTCCCCCTTTGAAATTTCAAAGTTTTGGGCTCGATCGTACGGGCATACTTCCTTATCGCCAGAAGGTCGTACCTACAAGCTGTGAAGGAGACTTATAGATGTAATAAATATAGCGAAACAATAGAAGTTACCTACAAGATCCAAGTATCGGTTTACCTTGGTACCACCAGGAAGCACCAATCCTGTGCGAAATACTTCGTCAATGATAAGAATCAACAGATCGACGACAATGTACCTACGGTGCTTCAGCTGAAGGTTCCGGACAAAGTCAGTAAAATAATCGTTACAACTAAAAAATGCAGAAGACCTTCCTACTCGTTAACCGTCTCAAGTGGCTGTTTCTAGGTGCACTAAAACAGCTCCCTATTCCATTTCCTCATCATCCACTATATCACATGGGAATTCTTGATCCTCATTCTCCCCTAAAATCCTAAAATGTGTATGGTTGGTTGGTTGGTTGGTGGGGGTAAGCTTCCACTCTTCACTGAGGCCTGTGATGGGCCCGTTGTGGTCCCCTCTCGTTGTACAGATTTCCTAAAAACCCACTTTCCCATATCGTGTATGTACAATTGGACCACAATTCACCCCCCGAATGGAACACATCAAACCCCCGAAACCCTTAACAGCGAACACTTAAACTGCGTTGAATAATGTTTAACTTTTATTTATTTAAAAGCCCATTAACACCCTTTTTATCGCCCACAAAGTAGAAAGTAAGCATGAGCAAGCTATCCGGCCCGCATACCACCCCTCAAATACCCTTAACCACTGGGTCAAATAAAATCAACTTGTACACTCGGTTAGTAAGGAAACACCGCCCATTTTGTTAAATGTTTCCCTTTCCAAAAATGGCATCAACCCCTGTTATTTGCATTCAGATTTATACAAATCACTTTTACTGCCTACACCCTATATACCCCTTCTGTAAACGCCCTTTCTTTTTTAGTTTTTAACAAAAAACCGAGTAAAACTGTTTGGAAACCTGACCCCCCTTGGAATGGTACCAATAAAATCAAATCAAATCGATTCAACTCAATAAACGGGACACGGTTCATGAAAATCAAATGGAAGGAAATTAGTGCCGAGTACCAATAAAAAAAAAAAAAAAAATACCAAAGTCCTCTCCGGATAGGCTCCTTAGTGACAGGAGAAATTCCTACTGGCGTTTGATATCCGCCAGACTATATGCTCTGTGACCAAGAGCAACAAAAAAAAAAAAAAACATCATTCCGCCATCGGCATTCATGTAAACCTCCGGTAATGCATTCCAAATATTTGCTCAGACGTTGTGCTGCCAATTCTGGATTGCCCTTTCGTCCATCTGCCGGCCGTATCAATATCCATTCCGCACTTGAATGCCGGTAGTAGTGGTCATGGTTGTGATGGTTGGTCTGGTGAGAATGTGTTCCCGTTCTCTAGATCCGGAAATAATATCTATTTGATAACCAACAGCCATATCCGTTTCCATTTTGTAAATCGCCCGACACTCGAATCCAAACCCAGAGCGCTCGACTACAGCCCCCAGCCCCCACCCTCTCCATGTGCCACAATGTAGTGAGTGAGTGTTTTAATACCTTTTTGAGTGGGTCACGGACGATGGCGCACCACAGCACGACTGCATGTACGTAATACTTTTACTCATTTCCGGCTGTCCATACGAAATACGATGAGGATTCGACGAATCGAAAACGGATTCACGTCCGAATGAGAGGCAATTTTGTAGCTTTCAAATGCAGTGCTGCAATTTGCATGTTCTTTGTCGTTGACGTCGATTTGCGGTGATTGTGTGTTTGGGCTCGGAGGAAGTAACGGCTGCACCGTGTGTCCGTTTGATTAATATTTTGCAATTTTCGAACGCAGCCCAATGGAAATCGCCTGTATAGAAGGGAAAGGAAACGATTTAAGAAGGTTCCGACCGAAATAAAACAACTTTAATTTTTGGTTGGGAAAAAGAGCAATGCTCATAAAAAACCCAAGTTTATTTGCTTTCGTGACTGTTTTGCTTGCTGGCTGGTAAAGAACTAACTACTCAAAAGTCGTACGCGCAGTAGTACGAAACCTAACTGTTTTATCATGCATATGTATTAGTGTATGTTGGAGGTATTTATAAGAAATACACTCATGGGCATCGTATATGATAAACTCGTATGCATCGCATACGATACAGTGCCGCCGAAAACGCCCGTTTTCTCTAGGATCTCCACCGTAGGCTTCGTCGTCGCTCCGCCTGCTCCTACCTCCCTGGATCAGTTGATTCGACTGGCAGGATACACACCTTCTGTACTGGTCTGGCAAACTGTCCTGTTTCGGTTTGTATCATTACGGATCGGACTAGCCCATCCTTGCTCCTAATAAGCTGGCACACTCTTCCCATCGACCACTGTGCTGGCGCAAAATTATCACTTTTAATCAGTACTAGCTGTCCAACCTTCAAACTCTCTCTCTCTCTCCTCCACTTCTTCCTCTCTTGTAAAGTCACCAGATACTCTTCTCGCCATCTCTTCCAGAAATGTTGCAAGATTGCTTGCCTTTCTTTCCACAATTTTACGCCTTTCGTGTTTGACTGTTCCACTATCGTAATTGGTATTGGTATCACTATGGGTTCACCAATCAGGAAATGTGCTGGCGTCAAAGCTTGCATGTCGGCGGGATCATCGCTCAACTGATGAAGTGGGCGGGAATTTAATATGCCCTCTATCTCGATGAGTAGTGTTGAAAATTGCTCATACTCGAGGACACGCTGGCCTACTATTCTCTTCAGATGGTACTTCATCGATTTGACTGCTGCTTCGTATATGCCCCCTTGATGAGGGGCTGCTGGCACCATAAACTTCCATTCAGTCCCTCTCATATTGAGACTGCTGAATACGTCACTCACTTGCCACTCCTCAAAAGCTCTCTTGATCTCTCTCGCAGCACCGACAAATGATGTGCCATTGTCACTATACATCCGCTCACATCTGCCACGCCGGCTGACAAATCGATTATAACAGGCGAGGAAAGACACTGATGTTAAATCTCCTACAACGTCAATGTGGACCGCCCTTGTCTTTAAGCAGACGAAAATTGCCACCCAAGACTTCCTCCGAAGAACTTGCCTTCCTTCTCTATCCAGTACCTTAAGCGTGAATGGTCCAGCATAATCAACACCCGTGTGCAGGAACGGCTTTCCCACTTGCACCCTATCTGCTGGCAACTCTGACATCAGCTGCTGTTCCAAACGGTAATTGTATCGCGCGCAAATCACGCACTTATGCAAGAAGTTCCTCAGTTCACTACGGAGCTTCGGAATCCAAAATTGCTGTCGTATAAACTGCATCATTACTTGCACTGCCCCATGTTTCGTCATTCTATGCGCATTGTCGATTATTAGCCATGCCAACCGCGACCCATTAGGTATAATCGCTGGATGACGCATATCGTACTTTCCACTTGCTCTATGAAGGCGCCCACCGACTCGTAGGATACCCTCATCATCGAATACCGGTTTTAATGACTCAATTTTGCTGCCCTCAGGCAATTGTCCCTTATCACGAAGCGCTGTAATCTCCTTTCGATAACCCTCTTCTTGTGCCTTTTGGATTAAATACCGCATGGCATGTGTTCTCTCGCTTGCTGTCAGTACAGTAGATGTTGATTCGCCTCTTCGTAACCTCTTCCTTCTTCTCTTCATCCTTATAGCATCCACGAAACGAAATACATATCCGAGTATGCTTAAGGCTCTCTCCAAATTGCTGGCATATTCTGCAATGGGAACCATTGCTTGTTGATTTGGCATCCATATACCAAGACTTTCCTCAAAATGCATGACCGCACATACATGCATTTCATCCGACGCATCTGCTGGCACATTTTTTACTATCGGATTTGCCGGCCATTTATCCACCGGACCAGTTAACCATGCTGGCCCATGCAACCATAACTTGCTCTTTATCAAATCAGCTGGCATTACCCCGCGACTCAATAAGTCGGCTGGATTCTCTTTCGTGCCGACATACCTCCACCTATTCACATCTGTATTTGTCTGAATGGCTGACACCCGATTTGCGACATACGTTTTCATGTTGCACGGAAGCTTTTGCAACCAGTGTAACGTCACCATAGAATCTGTCCATAACACGTACTCGGCTTGTGCCCATTCCATAGCTGTCCGTAATTCCACTAGCAACCTACTTAATAGTTCAGCAGCTGCTAATTCTAGCCGTGGTATAGTAACCGTTTTGAGTGGTGCGACTCTTGTTTTTGCGACTACCAACTTGCTCGTTACCTTTCCATTTGCTTGCTCAACTCGCACATATATTACCGCTCCATACGCTATCATTGAGGCATCCGAAAACCCGTGAATTTGGATCGTAGCCCCTTCTCCTGTTCCTAGCCATCTATCAATTCGCAACTGTTCCAGATACCGGATACCCATCCAAAATATCTTCCATCTGTCTCTTATACCAACTGGCACCTCCTCATCCCAATCAAGTGCTAGCCGCCATGTATCTTGGATTAAAATCTTTCCCATTATCGTCACTGGCGCAATGTACCCATTTGGGTCATATAACTGAGCTACACAACTCAATATCTTTCGTTTCGTAATCTCTCCGACTATCTCTAGTGTTTTGACAATGAAAGTGAATTGATCGGTTTCAATCAACCACTGTAATCCTAAAACTGGCGCTGGCTCTACACTATCAAAGATCATTGTCTCTTCACTATCCGTGGCAAACTTGCTCGCTAGCCATTTGCTATTTGATTTCCACTTTCGTAGTTCAAACCCAGCTGTCCTTAGTACCTTATCGACTGCTTTCGCTCTGCGATATGATCGCTCTTCGCTGTCCTCACCTGATACACAGTCATCCATGTATAGGTCATTTTCGATTACTCTTGCAGCGTCCGGATACAATTCGCTAGCATCACGGGCACACTGTATAACGGCTCGTACCGCATTATGCGCGGATGAGGTCATTCCGTATGTGACGACTGTCAACCAATATTCCTGTAGCTTTTCCTTTGGTGACTCGCGCCAGAAGATTCTCTGCAAGTCCCATTGGTGCCTTGCCACTCGTACTTGCCTAAACATCATTTTGATGTCAGCACTAAACGCTATCCGATGCCTCCGAAACCGCATCACTATCTCTGGTAAATCTCGCTGCAACTTTCCGCCTAGCTGCTGGACTTCGTTTAATGATACCCCCTTGTCGGTCCGACAACTGAAGTCGAACACGACACGGAACTTCTTTGTCACGCAATGATGTGGTACATAATACATCAACTCACTTGCTCTTTGCTGGCCAATGACTTTCGTCATATGTCCCAGACTCTCATACTCTCGCATGAAGTCCACATACTTCTCTCTTAATGCTGGCTCCCTACCTAACTTCCTTTCTAAATACATAAACCTTCTCAACGCTATTTCCCTTGAACTCCCTATCTCTTTCACACCTGGCTTCATTGGAATGGTGACGATAAAGCGCCCTTGCTCATCTCGCTCTGCTGTTCGGACGAAATTGTCTTCGACGTCTTGCTCTTCTTTCGTACTAGCTGGATGCGGCCCGACCTGATCCATCTCCCAGAGCCGTCGCACCATACTATCCATACTATCCATTTCGATGCAGTTCGCTATCGATAAAACCTCTCCTGTCTCAGTGTTCATATTCCATGGATGATCACCAAAGACCACTGTCCCAAAGGTAGTCTCTATTAAGACCACTCCTCCTATGTTTCGTGGAATCGAATTGGCCAACATTCTTGCGAAGAATTTGACTCCCAATAAGATTCCAACTCGCGCTTTTATCCAATAAGCTGGATCAGCGTATTGACTGTCGTGATTAGCAACTATCGGTCGTAGATTAACTTGCGGCGTGTAAACTGTCCAGTTTGATTCTCTTGGTAGAATCCAAAATTCATCTTCTATGTAGGAATCCGATTCAAACCAAGGCACTAGCCGTAAGGTCGCTTGCTTGTACAGACGAATAGGATTGCCATCTATCCCTATAATCTTTCGTGTAGCCGACTTCGTCACGACATGGAGTGAATGCATGATGTCATACGATATAAGATTTAACTGTGCGCCCGAATCCAAAAGCGCGCGTACTGGCCCAGATGCTAAACCATCCGACTGTACCCTAACTGTAACTGTTGGCATCAAGACCGATGTTTTATCTGCTATAGGATCAGAGGAAGAATTAAAAGAATTTAAATAGACGGTAAACAAGTTATTCTGATTTTTATTCGCATTTAAATATGTCGGCACACTATCTCTGCGTTCCATTTTAATTCGCTTGCTCGCTGTCTCCTGCTGTCAATCTCTATTCCCCTTGCGCTTGCTGGCCGTTGCTGTCTCCGTCTTCAACACTATTGCTGGCTTGATGGCATCCCGAGTTGGACACAACACACTGTTATGTCTTTGCCCCCCTGGGCATCGAGGACATGCCCCTTGGTAACACTGGCTAACGCTGTGACCCCTCTTGAGACAGTTCTCACACAATCCTCTGGCACGGACGAACTCCTTCCTTGTACGTAAATTCAGCTCCTCAAACTGATCGCAATTGTACAGCTGGTGCTCCTCATTGCACACCTCGCACCGATGACGACGTGCTCCTCCGCCACTGGGCATCAACTTCGGAATTGGCATCCTGTCTGGCACCTTGAATGTTTGATCCAAGTTAGCTGTTCGTTGGCTGGCGCGTTCACTCGCAAATCGATTAAAACGATTCTCGGCTCGATTTCCCCTGGCGCTGCTGGCAGAATCAGTAGAACCGAAATGGCGATTGGTAGACTGGCTGCTGGTTGCCGCTGCCTGCTTATCGAGGAAGTCCAGCATCTGCTTGGCAGTAGGCGTCTCCGACTGACGCTGCAGCTCCCACTGCTTTGCCGTCTCGCTGTCCAAACGCTCGTGTAGCATGTGGACCACAAACATGTCCCAGTGTTCCGTGGGCAATCCTTGGGCCCTTAGCTGGCGCATTGTCTCATGCGTAACATTTGACATTCGCTGTAGGTCGTCTGACCTCGGGCTCGCTTGCAAAACTGGCAGGCGTATAAATTGGCGCAGCAGCTCCCGACATATCGGGTATTTTTTGTTGTATAGCTGATTGAGACGTTCCCATGCCTCGTGGTAATTGTCATCGGTGAGCTGCCACTCACCCAATGTCATTGCTGCCTTGCCCACTAGCGACTTCCTCAGGAATGCGAACTTAAAAGCTGGCGTCACTCGCTCGTTGTGATGGATCGCTGCCACGAACCGATCGTGGAACCCTTGCCATTTCGTCAGCGACCCATCAAAATCACCCCAGGTGTTTTTTATGTCCTGGGGCTGCACTGGCATCTGCACCTGCACCTCGATCGGTTGCAAGTTAGCTGGCGTTGCTTGTCCTGCTGGCTCTGGCTCCATCTCTTGCTCCAGCTTCCTCAGCGTCTCTAGACGACGCCGAAATGCTGCTTTCGCGTCATAATAAATACACTCGGTCTTTATCATGGCTTCCTCAATCTTCGCTAGCTCACTATCCGTAATCAAACCAAGCAACTCGAGATGCATGGTCTCAAACCGACCCCATGCATCATCGAGCCGGTCGAGGCGCACTTTCAGTCCCTCATAATCGTTGAGGGAGAATTCCAGACTCTCAACATAATCCGCTAGGCGTTGTATGGCGCCTATTGCTGCTGCATGCCCATTGAGATTTGCTGTCTGCCTATAAGAAATACCAAAAAAGAACAAAAAACGAAAGGAAGAGAAAAAAAAACAAAAAACGAGAACGAAATAAAGAAAAGAAAAAAAAGGTCACACCAAGATTGGGAACCTGAATTAGTATGCTATCGTGCTGGCACTGCTGTAAAAAAAGGCTCTAAAATATTTTATTAAATATTCTTATTTTGCTGCGGGTTTCCATGGCAAACGAACGTAAACAAAAATAAAACGAACTCTAGCTTCATCCCATTCCCCCTTTACCTAGCTATCTGCATTGGTATATTGCTTTCTTGCCCATAATTCATGAATTCATCTTTGAATTCATTGCTAATCCCCTCGCACTGCTCGCTCTACTTGCCCGACTGTCTCTACTGGCACGTTATACGTCTGAACATAACTCAGCATTCATTTTAAAATTTGCCTCTCTACTCGCACTGCTCACTCTGATTGCTCGACTATCTATACTAGCACACTATCTGCCTGCAGGCATACTTTCCCACTCGCACTTATTCTCATTTCTCATCGAATTTCATCTCTTGTGAATATTCGGTATTTCCGCTGTAATCACTATCTGCCTACCTACTTTGACATGCGCATGTCATACTATATACCTTGCCCTTGTGTTTGTATAAATCAGACACAGACGAAAAAACAAAAAACACCCTTGCCTACACCACTTGCGTATCACTTCACTCGTGTGTATCACTATCTGCTGCTGGCTACCTTGTGCATGTTCGAACACGAATCATGACCACTATTACTGTACATAAACTCTCCACTCACACATACCTTCCTATGCCGGCAAAAAATAAAAAACCAAAACACACACAAAACCTGCCTGCGCTGCGAGAACAGAATAAATTCCTGTTTGTACACTCTCGTCATGAAAAATAAGAGAAAAAAACCACTGTGTTCGTTCGCTTGCCAAAACACCCTTATCACTTTGCTTGCACTATGTTAAGATTAAATTAAATACCACTTGCACCACTTACTTTTTCTTGCTCATTTTACTTTTCCTTATTTTGATATTTTATTATTATTTTTTAAAAATTAGCTCACTTTTTCTTCTTACAGAGACGTACTCGTTTGTTGACTGCTGGTTTGCTAATGTGCTTGCTAATCTTGTGTATCGCATCAAGTAGACACAACTCTCCACTCTTCGGCTTGCTTACCTGTGCACGCTATTTGTTCCGCTCACTCGCACGCTTACCCTTTCCTGTTTTGAAAATTCTACCGCTTGGCAGCTGGCGATTCCCTGTTCCTGTGTGTGTGCCGCCGTCTGGCCTGGCTGATGCGTATTTTACCGCAATTTTCATATGCTGTTGCTTGCTGTTTTTATTTTTATATGGGGTATTTCCATATGTGGCGTTTGTTTAATTGTTCTTTTTCTTTTTCTTTTTAATGCGCATCGCATTTCATAGAACACTTGCAACAATTTTTTCCTTTTTTCGTTCTTCACTAGCACAATCACTTTATATTTGCACTCATTTCATTTTTTTTTTACTTTCACTGGTCGCTGGTTCTTTACGCACTATCCGGCTCTACATGGACCAAAATGTATAGAAGGGAAAGGAAACGATTTAAGAAGGTTCCGACCGAAATAAAACAACTTTAATTTTTGGTTGGGAAAAAGAGCAATGCTCATAAAAAACCCAAGTTTATTTGCTTTCGTGACTGTTTTGCTTGCTGGCTGGTAAAGAACTAACTACTCAAAAGTCGTACGCGCAGTAGTACGAAACCTAACTGTTTTATCATGCATATGTATTAGTGTATGTTGGAGGTATTTATAAGAAATACACTCATGGGCATCGTATATGATAAACTCGTATGCATCGCATACGATACACGCCAATACGTTTTGAATATTTTTCCACTCTGGTTGTAGGCAGGTCGTTTTTTTACACATTGATACAATTATTGACTGCAGAGTGGTGATGCGTTCAATCTATATACATTTTTAATTAATTGATATTCCTTTGCTTAATGCAAAAATGCACGCACAGGATCGGTGCAAAAAGTACCTTCGCTTGGTAAATATATGTATCTGAAGTAATGGAGTGGGTGTTGTGAACGGTGCGGATGGAACAGAGCTTAGCGGTTTGAGGATGCTACCAAACACGTCCAGATTATAATGTAGCGTTTACATACATATATGCAATTCGAGTTTTATGTGATGGTACTTCATCGATCAGTATTGCAAGTATCGTATCATGTCAGTGGAAGGCCGTTGATTTGAAAATGCAAGGACCAATGTTTTGAATTCCGTGACCAGCACAAATAGAAAAGGGATCGTCGAATCTAAGGCTGCCCCAAAAGAAATACCGAACTTTGTGACGTACAGTGCAGTGTACGAAACGAAAACGAAACCTTCACAATAATCGGATAAGCTATCTTTGACTACTGCAAGAACCTCAGACTACGGTTGGTGTAGTGGCGAGAGGCCCTGGGCTACAACTGATGTAGTGCTTCGTACATGGACCACAACTTATATGTTGTAATGCCAAAATCACAGCAGAGCCGCAGACTACAGCGGGTGTGGTAAAATGTAGCCGGACCACAACAAGTGTAGGAAAGTGAGGAAAAAGTTGGAGAGCCACAGACTGTAACTGTAGTAGTCGCAGACCACAATTGTGTAGTGCTAGAAAGACTACAAGCTGGTGAAATGTAGTGATGAGAAATTTAAGAGCTACAGGCTTTCGTAGTGATGATAGGCTACAGACTACAACTGGTATTGTGGTAGAGATCCGCAGACTACAAACATTGTAGTGCTACGAGGCCGCATACTAGAGCTTCTGTAGTGCAGTTGATGGAATAACTGGATTAAAAAACTGAAGAGCTACAGACAGACTGTAACTGGTAAAGCCATGGAAATCGGAGACCACAGTTGGTGTAGTGTTACAAGGACTAAGACTACAACTGGAGTAATTAAAAATTAATTTAAATAAAAAAGTAGTAATGTAAAAAAAAAAAAAAAATACGAGCCACAGGCTACTACTTTCGTAATGCTGATAAGGCTACAGACTATGACTGGTACAGTTATGGAGAGTCACAAACTACAACCAATATAATGCTGATGCAGGACTTTGACCACAACTTGTGTATTGTAGTGCGGGAATAAATGAGAGCCGCGCAGACTACAACTGTCGAGTAGTGAAGTACTGAGGAGTTGTATACTACAACTGGTGTTGGTGTAGTGCTGCAAGGCCTCAGACTACAAGTATTGTAGTGCTGCGAAGTCGCATGCTAGAACTTTTGTAGTGTAGTTCATGGAATAACTGCGGAGCACCACAGACTAGTGTATGGCTGACAAACCAAAAACCACTGCTTGCCAAGTGCACTACAACTACAATTGGTGAAGTGTATTGGTAAAATAGATAGCTGCAAAATCGGACACTACAAATGGTGTTGCTTAATGTTGCAATATGCTGCAAAAATACAGCGCGAACTGTATATGCAGTGAATTCAAATTTATTGGCCTAGGACCTGGGGTCTTAAATGGACTTATTGCATAAGCATTGCTCTTCAATTATGTTGGCTTTGCGACACGCAGAGGTGGTATAAGGTGTGGCGACTAAAATAATAACAATTAATAAGACAACCGATACCCGGTTTAAGCATCAAGCTTCACATCCTGCAGAGTTGCAAAGGAAACTCCATTTCGTGGACTAGCGACTAAATAAAAAAATGAGTTGTCTTTCCCCATTGGGGAAGTTCCATGAAGTACGCACAAACACCCACCATCTCAATGTAAAGCGCGCTATATAATTCATCTTTGCGCCCTTCTTTCTTGGAACCAAATAAGGTCGCCCAATTTCCTATTCCCTTAGCACACACGCCATCTAAATATACGTAAATAGTAAATACCTTCTGATAAATTTAAACAAACACATGTCTGTAAACATTTGGGCATGTTTTGGTAACCCAAAAGGAAAAGAGAAGTCTCCTGAAAATAACCACAATCCACCCAAGGCTTGCTTTATAGCCTACACCTACAATTGAACTAATTAAGCCCTCATAAAAACAAGTTGCCCTTAATTACTATGTCGATTCAGTTTATGTTAACTGCGCGTTCCCAACATCGATGATCCTGTGGGCCAACCGCAATGTCCTTACCAATTGTCCGCATTGGCAAGCAACTCGGGAAATCCAAATAAAGGATGCTACACGAAAAAGGAATCCATTTCCAGTGGATAGTGACCCAGGACATTCAAACTGTACCGCTCTCCTTTCCAAAGTGGATGCTGGTCAAATGGGGATCCACCACAGGGAATAACAACGATTCCATTTGTTTTTAGTTCGCTCTGCATAATGTGTGCGCGCTGGGAAACTAAGTGTATATGTGTGTTGGATACTAAAATACATACCCACTCGTGAATGGACAAAATTATATTATGGCAGGGACAACATTATGCCCTGTCGAATCAATTAAAAGTGAAACGCCAACTCGGGCAAAATTCGACGAGCACAAAGACCCTCTCAGGCAATTTGGCTTCGACCAGTTTCGTCATTTCACCATCATCAACATCCATTCACAGCATGGAAGGTCATTTTCAAGCGCAAAGGGATTACCCGGACGCAATTAGGGACCAGTAGTGGTGGCGCATTTAGTGGCATTAGTTGAAATTGCTCATACAAAAAAAACAAAATTCTCATATGAAAAAAAAAAAAAAAAAAAAAAAAAAAACAGATAATAGGTTATCGTGGATATGTCACCACCCCCTCTGTATCCACATCATCTCGGAAAGGAAACTTTAACGTCCTCCTGTGGCGCGGCGCTAATTATTCTTCGCAAACGATTATAAATGAAGCTAAATGGAAAATGCTATTAATTAAAAAAATTCTGTAATACTCCGATGGCATACTGATAGACAAAGGGAGAAAATTGAAAGTTTCATTTTAACCTTTGTACCCACCTGTCAACGAAAGACTAAAAGCCGCAAAAGCAAACGACACGGACGGAGCACAGTGTACCATTAATTTAATCCCTATCAGAGGAGCTTTCATTAAAAGGAAATCGACTCAAAGTTCAGATGGCAAGCAATTTTCATTTTCTCTTTGGTTTCGTATTTTTTCTTTTTCTTTTTTTTTATATTTTGCTGCATCCTATGAGCAATGAAGGATTTATCATAGTTGAATCGATTGTGAAAGGTTCTCTTTTTTTTTTTTATTGCATCACAGGACGATGAAACTAAAAATTAATGAATCTTTTTGTGAACGGCGACAGGGAAAGGTACTGCAATTTTCCTATGCTGTCATTTTTGGTAGGAAAGAATGACTTATTTAAAATTGAAATTGAAGACAGTGCGGCAAACAGGGGTTTCCAGTTCTATCCACAGATTGCAATGGATTTTGTTTTATGATTGCTCTCAAGGTTCATAGGTTCTCACAAGGTATAAAATTGTAGGTCCCTTTGAATTGAAATAAAAATCTGAAAACGAATTGGTTGCTACACTTAGGGTCTTGCACAGAGATGATGTATCTGTATGTATATATTTATTGTTCGTAAACACATTCCTCGACTTGTGCACCAATCAAAGTCTATTTATCTATGCAAAAGAGGGCCTCATTATTATTTTTTTACAAAAATAAAAAAGTTTACATTTCGTGGTCGAAATTGATCTTATACCTACTATGACCCTGGGTTGATGTAAATAGTAGATCCAGGGACTCTATCAGTTGCTCGATATTAGTATAGAATGACAAACAAGCTGAGGGTAAAATGAAACTCAAAAGACCCTCATTATGACGCCTTCAAAATGTATGACAACTAGCATTGTTAGGTCCTTTCGGAGCGGTGCAGGTCTATCTAAAAACTGTCTCTGAAGTCATGGGGTGCCATGAAATACAGGCCAATACAATCAAGTCCAAGAGTAAACTTTCGACCTTGTCCACTGTTAAGCTAGAAAAATCGTTTCAGACTGCAAACTGGGCTAAATTTTCTTGTAAACATATGTAGCTATTTTCATCATTCAGAAATAAAAGCAAATTACTAAAAATATTTTAGTAAGCTCAAATTATAAAATGCTTCTGAGAAGATTAAAAAACAAACAAGTTGAAAATCTTCTTAGGTGCTCCCAACGAACAGAAAGACATTTGTTTTGACAATAGCTGTCGAACTTTATAAACGAAAGTATCCGTCAGAGACTAATCATCGATTTCTTCTTTAAACTACGTTCGCTTCGCGAAAAATGCTATTTAATAACATTCTAAACTGTTTTTAATTAAAATAAATAAATAAATAAACAGTTTGCTTACTCGAAAGCAGAACTATTAAAAAATATTGAAATTGAAATATGTGAGCAGTTTGTTGCCTAATTCACAATTGGAACTTCAGAAAAAAAAAACATGTCGCCTATGAATATGCAACACAATTTTCCTCGTGTTCCATTTTCAACAACTTACATAGGTACATCCTTATTCATTAATTAAACCAATAGATTATCTATCAGTGTCTCCACAAACTCACGTCAAATGAGTTTATTTAATTTGAGAAGAGTAGAGATAAACGTTTTCGAAAAGAGGATTGAAAACGTTTATCTCTACTCTTCTCTATCTCTTCTGTATATAATATAAAAGAGAGTTGCAAAGCGTTGTGACTTTATAACTCACGAACGGTCAAACCAATTTCGATAAAATTTTTAGGGTTTGTTTGAATGGTCGTGCAGTTAGTTTATCTAAAGTTGAAAAAGAAATTGGTCAACGCGTTATGCCAATATCTGAATTTGTCCATTGAGAAAAAAAAAAAAAAAGCATAGGCGCCTATGAGCGTGTGCTGTATGTTTACTGTGTGCTGATATCATACACACGCAGTGATGGTACATGTAGGGAAAAATCCCTACATGTAGGGATTTTCGATCTAAAAATGACGCCGTAGGGAAAAAAGGACAGATTTGTATAACGTAGGGATTTTTTTCGGACGAAACATTTTCATCTTTTTTGTAAGTAAATTGATTTGCTCAGTCAAAAAGTGTTTATTATTTTTGTTTATCTATTATATTTTGGTCATACATTCGTTGAAATTAGCTAAGGAATGAAATGAGATGACATAATTTGAAGAATCAACAAATAGAAAAAATTCATTTGTGATTGAAATTGAGTATGAGAAGTTTGATTCAATTCAATTCTTGTATGTATGGATAAAACAGTTATGTAGAGAGATTGTATTGAAAATTATTCGACGGTGTACGGAAAAGTAGGGATTTTCTTTGTGTACTGTAGGGATTTTTCTGTATTTTCTGTACCATCACTGTACACACGGCAAATACACGTTGCAGCGCAGAATTTGCATTGACGGAATTACATAAAGTAGCATTCGTTGTGCATGTGCTTGTGCATGTGCATGCTTGGAAATACTATTTCGAATTTGGGCGGAACGGAGTTCGCTTGGTCAGGTAGTTCATTCATAAAAATAATTTTGTCATGGAGTAGCTAATGGCTAATCTATTAAGCAAAACTACTCTGACTTTGGCAGCACTCGCGCACTTTAGTGCGACTTTTGTTGACATCTGGCATTGATATAAAAAAAAGTGGTAAACGTTTAAGCGGCAGCAAAATTAATAACGAGAAAATGAATAAATAAATGTAGGAACAAATTATGAAGCAAATAGTTTTGGACATTTTAGCCGGTTGTGTGAAGAGGACTTATTAAAGTATTTGTTCGATTGAATTAAAAGCACATAATAGTTGCGTTTCGCGTTGGGATTTTTATTAATATCGATAGGCGAATATTTCTTAGTGGAAAAAATGAACACTCCGATCAATATTTCATAAGATGTATATTTTTTTTTCCAGCAAATATTAGGCGAAGTTATTTGACGAGGTATCCAGCACGAAAGAAAGCGAGACGAGAATTACAAGAGTTTTTATAAGAAGGAGGTAAAGTGACATTTCCTTGTCGTCGCGAACGCCCTCTAGGGAAACTCTTTCCGTAGTATTGTATGTTTCTAATAATATTGGTTATAATAAGTTTATTATTAAAATTATATAAAATTTTAGAAAACGTATACACATTTTGCAAATAAGCAGGGAAAATAAAAGTTACCTAATTCACCTTTAAATGCGAAGAGAAACATTTAATTTTTGCAATTAAGCGTGAATTATCTTAAAAAAAAAGTTTGTGAATAAGTTTTTTTGCAATTAAACTAAATTTACCTCTAATTCAATTTTATTTAAATGTTATGAATAAGGCTGTTAGTGTTTTGCTAATTTCTAACGCTGGTGATAGAAATTCACCTTCCATTTTGTCCATATTTCATAAAAATCATTTCATATTTTATTTATAAATGGCGCCGTAAACGGTACGACAACAAAATTAACGTCTTATTAATAAAATGATTCCGTGACAGATTTTGATAAATCTTGTATTTGTTGCTTAAATTTGTACCTTTAAAAAAATATTACAATGCTTTTCCAAATTTGAATACTTACACCATAACGTGATATAAAATTGCAGGTACTCCTCTGGGGCGTTCTAGAAAGTTATAGATTCGGCTTTGTAGCCTTCTATAACGGGCATCACGGCGTGAGCCACGATTATAGTTTAATGGTTTCCCCAGTAGTGACATTCGTGGTCGTGCAAGCCTATCGGCTCGATCTCTATCACCAAGCTTGCACGCACTGTAAGTAAATAAAAATAATACACAAAATTTTAGAATTGGGCTGAAAAAAATTACATACATTAAAAAATTTCGAAAATATTAAATAACCAATTGAACAAAGTGTAAAAGGGTATTTTGAAGGCAGAGCAAATTTTATCAAAGACTGGTGGAGTGACATTTTACAATAGCGTTTATCTAGTAAGAAAAAAGAAAAAAGAAAAAGGGATGGAGGTAGACCGCAACAGTGATGACTTGAAAAGGTTGCTTGCTTGAAGATAAATCTGTGAAGTTTGGAGTCTACGACTTCGTCGACAAGTGTCCTCTAAGTTTATGTAACCAAGCACAAACCTTTTCAATAATTGTCTAAAATATGACCATGGTCCCACCGGATGTTCTTCAAACTGGAAACGAACATAAAAGACAAATTTTCCAAATTAAAAATGACTCCTGGATGTGGCCTACATTCTTCAGAAGGAGCGATATGTACCTACTACAAAATTTTGATGACTGCAGAGAACGGAAATTCCATCTCAGCATTCAAAATCTAACCAAAGTGAATTGCAATAAAATTCCCACTGTTTCCATGCACTCATTCTTGATGGGTATTTCACATGCGGTCTTCTAAATTACCCAAATCTCACACCACTGCCAGCCCAATGGCTTGCAAACTCATCAGAAATCCACAAAGTGCACTTGTATTAAATAAACGCCAACTAACATTCCATACAAGGGACAGGAGGTCAACATTCCAGCCAAACGCCATTACTCTGTCACACTGATGCATTTACACATAGATACATCCATACCAACCAAGAGCGGTCCAGCTACTGCCGTCGAGACATATTGACATTTGCAGTTGTACTTTGTACATATACTTTGCTATTCACGCAGGGATGTCCTTCCGTAGCTTCCAGAGCTCACTTGCGTCTCATAAATAACCCAAGTATTTGCGAGTGAATTTTAGTAAAATCCCTCTGTACACATAGAAGAGCTTTCGTAAAACGAGCTAGTCACCGCGCACAACCATCTGCCACCATTCTGGCCAAGAATAGAAGAGTTAACCTGTTGATGCCATTAAAGTGATAAACGAGCTCTAAGCAAATAAATTTCCAACCAGAACTATCCGCGAACTGGGGACCTGCTGTATGTCCTCTAGCTCTAGGAGTCCCTATACGAATTCCTATCGTACACATACAATTTCAGTTGGTTTGGTGTTCTATCCGGTGTCGGATTCGGAAACTGAACCGACGTGCATTTGGATGGAGAATCGCTTTTGCTGCTTAAAAATGGGCTCACCATCGGAAGGGATTTGAAAGATAGAAGGAAAAAAAAAAGAAGAAAAAGAGTCAGTTGGCCTGCGAAGCGCAACAGAGCGCAACAAAGCCGAGTTCCTATTTCAACTGCACTCAGGACAGCTTTGGTTTATAAATAAATTCGCAATAGCCACCTGTGGATCAGGGATGCTCAGCGAATGGGATTTATGTCCGCCAAGTATTCGCCTCGAATGGTTTATGTGAGTGAATTGCAAATTTCTGTATCAGAGAGCCTGGCAAAGGTGTCCACTGGGCACATATATGCTGGTGGAATACTAGCCGAAAACGTGATTATAATTTAAATTATTTTACAGCTGGTGTGTAGCTGTTAAATGATCAATGATTGTATCGAACTGGATGTAAGAGTTGATGAACTGATTTATGTGGTCCGTGAAAGTGGGTCAAATCCGTGGGTAAATTCGAAGGGTAATAGTTTTGAACTGTCGGAATTATGTACGAAGTGAAGGAGTAGCAGTTTTTACCCGACTGGACACAGGGAGGGTTACTGAATTTATAAAAGTGCAGCAAGTTTAATTTTTAAGAAAAGAACAATCGCGGGACCAACTATGGACGCTTGTGGAACACCATTTAAGACGAGCACCATTTTCGGGCTCGAAACCTTAAAATGTTCAGAACGTATAATGACGGGTGCAATCAAAAATATTTTAAGTTGCGATTAGTCCTTGTTTTTCTTTAGAAAAGAACAATTGCGGGACCAACTATGGACGCTTGTGGAACACCATTTAAGACCAGCACCATTTTCGGGCTCGAAACTGTAAAATGTTCAGAACGTATAATGACGGGTGCAATCAGAAATATTTTAAGTTGCGGTTAGTCCTTGTTTTTCTTTAGAAAAGAACAATTGCGGGACCAACTATGGACGCTTGTGGAACACCATTTAAGACCAGCACCATTTTCGGGCTCGAAACCGTAAAATGTTCAGAACGTATAATGACGGGTGCAATCAAAAATATTTTAAGTTGCGGTTAGTCCTTGTTTGTCCTTCACATTTTTTTTTTTTTTTTTTTTAATAAATCGCTAGTTACATCCAGCCAACTTCAGGGGTTTATGTGATTCAGTATTAAAAAACATCTTTATGATAGACTTTCAGTAGACTTTCTTGTTATCTGGATATGGGGAAGAGACTTGATGAGCTGCAAAGTATATCTATTGCATTTGGTCTGATTTTGGGATTCAATGTACAAAGTTTTCATAGAAAACTGTACGAATTGCGACTGAACTGAGTTTGTGGAACGCTTTTAGCCCTATAACGCTACCGCTGTTGAAATTACATTTAAGGTGGATTGCACAGAATATTTTAACGTACGAATAAGTTGTTTCATTTCAAAATATCACCAGTTATATAAAGATCTTTAAAGCCAGTCATTAGGGCTCTAAAGATCCCCATTCATACTGCCACAGCAAAATATTACTTCACGTACAAACTATGTAAGGAAATTACACTCAGTACATTCCCGGTACCAAACAAGCTGTGAAACCGAATTATACTCCATAATTGGCATCGTGAACAGCAGTTCTAATGACTCGTCTTCAACAGAATCAAAAATGTACAAAATTAATTTCATACCCTGGGGGTAGGTATGAGTACAAGTATCTACACTACATCCTCCTAACTTTAATTATGCTGATAATGATGTTACGCAACTAGCTTCTTTGATATAAGAACACACATGCCATGCCATAAGAAGGCATCAAGGGATCTATTAATTCAGCAGTCAAACGGGAATATGTAATGTTGTGATGCTTCAATCTTTCGTAAGCATTTCCTTTTGCTTCTTTTGAACACTTAAACTTGATGGTTGAACTCAATTTTGGTTTTAACGTGTTGCTTATCAATTATAAAGTTCGTTTTTTTTTTGAGCTTGTTGAGTGCGAAGAAAATGGCGTGCGTGTTCGAGTTGAACCACTCGAACTAATCAACTTACATTTGCAATTTAGCCAGTGTTGCCAGTTTGGTGGGTGTTCCCTCAAGATTTAGCTCCTTTTTTTTTTCTTCGACGCGACGGACGGGGGGAAATTTGTGGGAGATATTGTTTAGGGGGGAATCTGTTTATTTTTCAATTCTATATGTTTTGGTTAATAGGAATCTTACGGGGCATTTATTTTATTTTATAGAAATATTTCAACTACCCACGCTTTTCCATTTGGAAAACCAAACCTAACAAAAACATGTTCAACAAAAAAGACAATTTTTTTTTTGTTGAAAAAAGTAGCAAATTTTGGGGGGTTTTCAGAGCTATCTGGGGAAAATATTTCGACCGTCTGGCGACACTGAATTCAGTGTGCAAATATTTTCCTCTACAATTGCAAGACAGTCTCAAAATGATTAGGAGTTATTATGTATTTGGTCGTCGTTCACTTAACGCTAAAGTCATCCAAAAAACTTTTTTTTTTTTATTAATTTAGTGCAAAATGCAAAATGCCTTTTGTTATAAAGAAATGCCAAAAATTAATTACGGATCACTACAAAATAAGTTCTTCAACGGTTCTTCAACCAAATTAACAGATGGAAATTGGGGAAATATTTGAAATGGTCTTTGGTGTTGCCGAAAATACGAGTTTTTTTTTTCAGACAGTGTTTTTAATGACAGTTGATATCTCTAAACATTTTCTAATATGATTCCATTAAATTAAATTAACACTCGAATATTATTTATAATTCTACAGAATTTTTTAGCAGCATAAATTGTGTGCGAAACGTGCTGTTTTCTACTTTTATGCCAACGGATCTTGTCCCTGAATTCATCCAGTAGAATATTTGCTCTTAACCCGATTGTTCTTAGTAATTAAGTAACAAAGATTTATTTTATAAGATAGCTTCAGGATTGCCATTTTGCAGGTCTAGTTTTTTTTTGGTCGACGGAGGGGAATCTGGGGGTCCCAGAAATTGTTAAAGGGGAAATCCGTTTTTCTTTCTAATTCTATTTTATTTGTATTATGTTATAATAACCATAAAATGTGTGCGTTATCTTTAAATGCTGTTAAATAATCGATCGATCCTCCAAAGCAATATTTGCCAATGAACATTATTAATTCTAATATCTTAAGACTATTTTTGCTTACAAAACAAGTCCTACAAAAAAAGATAATGCCAGTTTCATTTTGGAAAAAAATATAGTTTTTTGTAATAGTTCCGTAAATATTTTTCTGAACTTAGCACCAAACTCATCCGTAAATTTTATAAGCAACAATTTCATCAAAGTTGCGTAATGCTACGTTTCCACCGGAGACTAACTGCGAGATTTAGAAAATTTTCCGTAAATCCCGCTTAAATCTCGGGGTTTATCATAAAAAAGTTAATCTCACAAAAAAGGGAGATTGGAAATAAATCTCTTTTATCAACTAGGTTTGCATGTACATAAATTCCGGTTTGTGAACACACTTTCCACAGCTCAACATTTTAAAATCGTCATCTTCTCTCGAATGGACAGAGCTAGAGAGAATACGTCAAGTTAATCTTCTTTTTTGTTGGTTGAAACACTTCAGGAGATTACTTTCAAAATTCTTGTACTTAACTTCGGGATTTGTGTTCGTTGGAAACGTAGCTAAGGACTGTGCAAATTCTTACAAAATGGTTTCAAAATGCAACATGCGTTGGCATGTTGCGCTGGAGCTGGAGCACACTTCTGCATTCGGAAAACCAAACATACATTTTCGCGTTTCAAGTTCGAAATTCTTCCATACACAAAAACATGCTAAACATTTTTTTTTTTTTTTAAATAGCCAAATCTAGGGGTTCTTCAGGTTTATCTGGGGGGAACTATTTGGACCATCTGGCAACACTAGATAGCTCAAGTGTTGAACAGCGAATTGTTAAAGCCGTGTACATATTATGTCAGGGAAAAACCTTTATTTGGTTTGTAGAATTTTTTTTTCAGGTGGAACTTTTAACCTTTTAGCCTCTGAAAGCAAGAACTCATTAATCATTAAAGAAGACATTTACTACCCACGTCATAAGTGACCCCTTCGTTCCAAATAAAGAAGGTTCTCCCCTTCTAGTATTCCAAACTTTACTTGTCCTTGTGTTGACATGTAAGCAATCATTTCTATTTTTATTATTTTGATATAATTCCGCACGTGCCAACAGCACTCAATGCAAACCCCACCTAGACCATTCTAAACCAATCCATCGTTTCGCCCAAGAAAATAAAAAGTAATTCTTCTATTTTTATAAAACCGATTTGCAAAACATCAATCACTGCATCAAGTACTTTTCACGCCGCCGACAATGTAGTGCAATCCGAAATGACACGTTGTATACACTCGGGTGCATGCCCGTCTTCGAATTTGACAGCACAGGGGCAAATGCCGAAACGTAGACTACCAAAGGAAGGAGGATACCTCCCAACACTTTAACGAAATTAGCCGACTAATCGTTCCCATAGTCATGACCTCATTTCAAGTGGAGGAAACAAAAAAAAAAAAATTTAAATCTCTATTACATGGGCGATAAAGGCCGACATACCCCGCCTCCACATTTTCACCATCAACAAGTAGGTACGACGACGACGCACGGGAGAAGGAAATCCCGACCAGAATAAACTAAATGCATATTATCCCATTCCCATTCCCATGCTCATCCCAGTCCATGGGGCGCGCTAAATACCTACCCGACTAGAGATCGCTTAATTAAATTTCATTTTCTGGTAAATTTACATCATCTACGTGGAAGAGTCGAACATTTTGGACAAAAGCCAGCTGTGCGGTCTCCTCGTCGTAGTTCAGTCTTATTTGTAGCATTGTCGACGTTTTCAATGAGTTTCGGTAGTGCAAAGCGTCCGGGCACTTGCAATCGCCCCCAGGGAGAAGCATTGTCGTCGTCGTCCGTTCTCATTGTAACGATAAGGAACAGAGCCAGCAGTTTGGGTTCTGTTTGGTTTTTTGGTTTACCAATGGGGAGCTGTATTTGCATTTTCGTCTTTGCCTCGCCGGGAATTCACTGTAAAAAAAATATGGAAATTGCACTACGGTAGTTGTACGGGTACGGGTACCCTTCCCTATCCCCATTGTAATTGAATTAAAGTTTCACACGGTGTGTGGTGTGTGCTGGCGAGGTACGAGTTACGACTTACGAGTGTGTGTCTGCTTAACATTTTTGTTTATTGCGATTCCGTTTTGTTTGGTTTTACATGTAATTAAAATTCACTGCTCAACTACGTCATACATGTAATTAGCACATGTGTTACCCCAAGTGGGTGGGTTGATTTATTTTTTTCTCTGTTTTTGGATTTTCTTTTTGTTTTTGTCTATCCGGATTATTGGATGGATAGGGGGGGGGCTGTGATTGATGAAGTCTGGTAGGTGAGTAGCTACTTCGGTGGCGCATAAGTTTAGATGGGGTGACCATTTCTGTTGAAGGAAATGGGCTTTAAGGCAGTTAGTTTATGTCGAGGACACTCTCAAACAATAGGTACCATAAGAATTCTGTATAGGAGTGGACAGGTAAATGCGTAGACGAAAAATACTTGAAGAAGCTTAAAATACGCAAAAGGATTCAGTTGGGTAGGTGTCGGATTGCTCCGCACTGAAAACAAAGAAGAAGCGCAACATCTGGCAGCGACTTTATGGTAAGACTGCCGTCTTCGCTAAAATTGATGCGTGGAGTTCTAAAATTTGATTTATTGATAAAGTGTTCATTTGTCTGGAAGCACTGGAAGCTTTTGAGGAATGAGTGAGGTCTTTTTGGTGTAGTTTGAGGCTATGTACAGACTTCTGCGAAATGTTCAAGTGTTGTCCAAATTTAGAAGTAAGGTATTTTACTTATGAGTTCGGATTAACCACATAAGCCAGCAACGGTTAACCTTCGTACCAGATATCATAGATCACAAAGAAGCAGTAGCTGTCTTCCTGACTGATAAGTTCAGTTTTTGCCTGTACCCAGATAGACGAGAAAAAGTGTTACATGTTCTAGGAGTGACTTGAACATGTACCATCCCCATCCCATATAATAAATAAACCTCCGCCATAAGTCACTCCTGCAACGTGGAACACTTTTTCTCGTCTATCTTCAGGGTTCAAGCAAAACCTGAATTAAAGTATTTGACTAGAGCAGTTTTGGATGAATATCTAAGAAGAAGTGTTTTTGCCATCTGCCCAATGTATTTACCTTGGGCGGACATTTTGTCTCCCTGAACTTGCCAGCAAGCTTTCATAATTTTAATTCCACTGAACTTGATTGGGAAGGAGTTAAATCTGAGTATATAAGGTGCTTAGAAGTTCTTTGACAGAAGCAGAATAACGACAACATAATTAAAAGTATTGATGCAGGCGTTGTGACCCTTGAGTAATCTCTCCTTTGTTTTAGTTAAAAGTTAAGTAAAAAGTTCATTCTCTGTCAGATGTGGCACATAATGCCTGATTTACAAAATTTTGTAAAAGCAAGAGCTCAGAATTCACTTATTTATAAAGGCTTCAAATTGTATAATGAACTGCCTAAACAAATTGAGAGATTAAATAATTTAAAATCTTTTAAAAAATGTGGTGTTGAATCTGTAAAATTGAATATCAGAATAGAATCACATTAATGTTCAAATTTATGTAAATAAAGGCTAAATAAAGATTTATCTATCTACTTCTACTGACGGCGATTCTAGAGATGTTTGAATTAAGTCCGATAGGTGGCGCTGTTTTTTTTATTTGTTTTAAAAAGGACACAACTAAGATCCAGCAGATTCGCGTTTCCATCTGTAGGACTGCAAAAAAACTAGGACAAATTTACCATCAAGTCGATTCATATCTTCATATAAATGAGAACCATTTCAAGTAAATGTCCGACCAATGGCAATGACAAAAAAATTAAAGTAAACAATTTAGTAAAAATTGCATACTTTTCAACGGACATCTCATTAAACAAAGCCCCATTCGCAAGATTGGCTTAATCCGCTTCTTGTCCCAGCCAGTGGCCAGTGGGTTCGGTCCGCCCCAAGTGGCAGACTAATAGGGGGTGCCATCAGTAACAGCAAAATAACTACTTTGCACATTACAGAAAATAAAACACTAAAAAAGCAATGAAATTGTTTTCCAAAAACCTACCTATGAGAATTTTGTTCCTGACCTATTCCCTTAAGACAGTTTTTTTTTTTTTTTTTTTTTGTCGGAGGTTGTTACTTTCTGATGGAGATTTCAGACGCAACTACTGGTCCATTGCACTGCCAAATAGACACCTTACATTAATGTACTTAGTTTTCCCGTCTTTTGAAGAAAGATGAGAAGGAGCTTAAGTGATGAAGAGCTTAGATGTTCGGCACTCACCACGTCAGCTCCAAAGATCCGCCACCTGATGCGAGCAAAGGCAGGACAGCTACAGAGGAAGTGCTCCGCTGTATCGTCATCCTCTCCACAGGCAGGACAGATGGTGGAGACGCTCAAGCCCAAAATATTTAAGTGTTTGGCAAAAGCTTGGTGGTCCAGTCTACAGTCGCTTCTCCTGAGAGAAAGAAGGAAGGCCGCCGACCTTTTGCAGATGTCCGGACGCAGTCGTTTGGTCTGACCACACCCAGCACTCCCACGCCACCGACACTCGTGTTCACAAGAAACCCAAGTATCAATGGATGACTTAATCACCGATGTAGGCAGATCCAACGCAGGTTCAGGTCCTAAGAATTCTTCCTCTGAATCCAGCCTGGCAAGCTCATCAGCTATCTCATTCCCATGGATACCAGTGTAACCTGGGACCCAATTAAGATACACTGTATTTAGCCTTCCGACCAAGTTGAGTTCGAGCACTAATTTAGACGAGGTAAGAGGATCAAGCAGTGCTTTTAATGCAGCTTGGCTGTCGTTGCAAACGCATATACTCCTAGCCCTCCACCTGTTTGTCATAATATAGCGCATAGCCATAAGGATGGCGAAAACCTCCGCTTGGAAGACAGACGCATGGTTTCCTAAGGAGTAGTGGAGTCTAATGTTCTCGCTTTCCACGAAGACTCCAAAACCAGGTAATATGGAAATAAGCAAAACATTATCGCCCACGACAAGCATTCAAACAAGCCGCGCAGTCCTGTTTTCTGTTTTTTTTTCTTCACTGTTTTTATCTATAAAAACTGTGAAATACAAAGTTGAGGTGAGGGAATCCTTTCTAGGGTTTTTTCCTACATCTGGAAAAGCTGCCAAAGAATTAACCGACGATATCTTAAATCAACTCAATTAAGATAGTCTTGATATTTAGCCTTTGCCGAGCTCACGGATATGATAATAGTGCCACCATGGCGGTTTCTCATGGAGGAGTTCAAAAATGAATTCGGCAAATTAATCCAAAAGCTTTACTTATGCCATGAGCAAACAATTCTTTAAACCTTTGTGGACTTAATTTTTCAGTGGCATTGTGTGAACGAAGCTTGTCGAAATTAAAATGAATTATCTAAGAGCAAGAATGACCCACAATAGGTTGACTAATCTGTCTGCATGCTTTCAATTGAAAAGGATCAAACAAAAAAAATATATTTTAATGATTTAATCGAAACATTCAGTGCAATAAAAGCTCGAAAGCACCTTTAAATAAAATCCTTATTCGTGTTTTTTTTTTTCTTAAATTTTGTAAACTTGTTTAACCACCCCGGGTGCCATTGCCTCTTAGTCTGCCCCTGCTTCAGCATAGTGTACTTCAAAAGCCACTCACAGTAATTTACATCACAGCTCCACTTCCATTCTCTGTTCGATTCACAACATTGATGACGCAATTGAACTCGACCTCTCTTTTTTCACATTTTTAATTGTTTTCTTGTTTTTGCCATCAGCATCCGCATCCACCAAAGTCTACGAGGTATATATTTTAAATTTGTTTTCAATGTAGCGCTCGGCTCATGTTTATTTCGATAACATGATGTGCAACCGAGGTGTTCCGCTGTTCGATTGAAACATAAAAAGCTGTGTAAATATCCTGTTAACACCGCGCAAGGCAGGTACTTTTATCGTTTGCGCCAGAGCGTTTATTGTAGGTTTATGTTTACCATGCGAATGTGAGGTATACGGTCGATTGGACCTGTCGGAAGTCTGACAAATTGATTGTGACATTGAAGAGATGCCACCAAAATCGTACATTATTGCCAATTAGTGGGTATCGGGGTTGATGGCGACTCTCAGGCGGGAAGAAAACTTTAACCTTTGGATTTTCTGCCGTTTAACTGGTTTACAATGTTTATGGAGTCAAGGACTATTTAAGGTTCATTCCATTTTATTGGTTTGGCTTCGGAACTAAATGTGATTTCTCTTCCATTATTTGTTTACCGATAAGGGTTTATTTCTCTCATTTTGCTATTTAAAGGACTTTCTATTTTAAGTTACGTAAACTGCGGTCAGTATACTCAGTATGATTGCGATAAATTTTGCTGGGTTCTGTGGGCTGCGCCTTTAAAATTGTCCACTGTTAAAAGTCAGCATTAAACTGTAGAGGACCTCTCGCAGAAGGTTTGTCAGCAGCTACATGAATCTGCTGCGAGATATATTTCCCCATTTTAACTGAAATACCTCTTAGGCCGCTTTGATGAATTTGTTTAAACTGCTTGGTTGGGAATATATGAAAATGGGTGATAATACCATCAAGCTTGTGGCGGCGAAATTAAATTAAATTCCATCTCTGCAAACAAATCAAATTGTGGCCTCGTATGCAAAATCCATGAAGTGTGCCAATATGCAAATAACCGAGACCCACCCTTCTCCTACGCAAATTTACTCGTATTTCCAATAACACCTCAGCACATATTTCGGATGACTCAGTTTTTCAATTACAAGCCCAACGTGTTTATCGAACAATAGGCCCTTACCAGTTAATCTTTACATAATCTATACCACTTTACCCAACCACAAAGGTTGACTTACAAGGGCCTACCGCAAATTTTCCCCCGTATACCTAATGCAAATTAAAATACCTCAGCTTTCATCCTTTGCCAACATAAAAACCCTTGTAAGTCCCAAACTCTATGTAAATCCTGAAGGATTCTCAGTTCGTGACTATGGCTCTAGAATGATCCGCCTGCTTATGTCAGGAATGAAACGCGACGTGCGAGCGAGCACCAAATACGGGAAACGTGAAAGTAATTTCAATACGGAGGCCGCGGAGGAGTCTTAACATGTAATGAGTCCTTTGTACGCACGTATGGCTGTCACTTTAACAATCAATTCCAACACCATCGCTAATTCTCATAAATATGCAAGAAGCTGCAGCATCCACCCGCGAGGACTCCCTCCATTTAGTCGAGTGGAAATCGAGTCATTCTCGCCATGAAAGTCAGTAATTTGGACACACAAAAAGGAACCCCAAATTCGACTGTGTATACGAATTATTGATTACACATTAATGGCATCAATGGACGAACGCATACGCAAACAGCACAACACACAAGGAAGAAGACGAGTTGATTGTCGTTTGTCGAATCGTAAATCCGTTTTAATGCTTATTAGGTTTGAATAATCGAAATTGGCATTCGGCAGGATGTTCAAACAGAATATAAACTCGCAGGAGAGAGGTTCAGTCTGTTGATGCGTAAGCATATGTTGAGCGAAAAATAAAGTCTGGTTATCAATTTTATGCATGAGTTGGCGAATTGCGATGATGCGGGGAGTCGATCAGATGCGGGTCGCTTTGGCTTTTGATTGTTGCGAATAGATTTGAAGATGAGGAGAGACAGAGCTTCGAAAAATTGAAGACAATTCCTTGTCCTGATTTGCGTGGGAGGTCTTTTGAGATCTTTTGAAAATTTGACCGTCACTACTTGTGGATGGATAAACAAAAGGGTTTTCGTTTGTCCGGAATCATTTTTAAAGACTACTGCTCGAAATTGACTCCGACTTTCGAAGTTGCCTTTGAAAAGGTCCCGGTCAAAAGATAGGATGGGTTTTATTGTTGTATGCTGTCCTGGTAAGTAGATTAAAGCTGGTATCTAAGTAGAGTGTATTTAAATATTTTGTTCTAAGAAACTAAAATAAATAAATAAATAAGTGGGGCAACAGGTCCGTATATACAGTTGCCCTTGACCCAAGCTACTTACACCCACTCGTTTTTTTTTCCTGACGAATGAAAGGGACCTACAATTTTATGCCGAGTTCGAACGGCTGAACTGAGAAGCTATTTCGTGACAGTTATACCGTCGGATGTATGTCAGACGTTAATATGAGTAACTTTTCGGAGTTCGAACTTGAGAAAACTCACCACCGAGTCCCTGTTCCAAAGGGAACATTTTTTAAGTGTAACTATCATGCGTTGGAATATGGAGGAGCTTGCATTTGCAATGGAGGTCTTAACGGATTTTCTGTGATCGCAATCCAGTGCGGCTTTCAAAATCGCGGATAAGAACTATCGTAAAATGGGTCACTACTCACTACCTTCAGACAGAGGGCAGGTGTGACAAGACGAGGAACTGGAGTCCCTATCTCTTATGCGAGAAACAGATTAACACAGCGACAGCAACAGCAACAGCGAATTTAGGATTGGCTCTAACGTTGATGTCGCTGTCGATGTTGCTGTGCTAATGTGTTCAAAGTAATTAAAATACATTGGTTCTAAAGGTTCTGTCAAAGTTGCTGTTGCTGTTGCTGTGTTAATCTGTTTCTCGCATCAGACCAGCAGATCATACCTAAGTGCTTCAATCTTGCAATTGCCACGACGTTCTGCGGGCAAAAATGCATCTGCGAATTGAATGGAAGGTGGGGCACTTTTTTTTTTTTTTTTTTTGATGTGTAAACATCTAAGCCCGCGTTATTTTTTTTAATGCTGAATGTCCGCTGCAATATTATGCCATTAAGGGGAGATTAGGTTTCAAAAGGATGGATCCGATGGAAGATGGTTATTTTGAAGAAGTACTCTTCCGAACGCCTCATCTCAATGAGGGGCGACTATGAGTGATCAACCCGCTCCCTCAATTTCGCTGTAGGTATAACCTCTTCCCAACAACGCCTTCAACATTCTCCTTCCTTCTAAACTCACTATTGGCAGTCAATTTGACAGCCTTTGTTCCTCACTGTAAAATCGGCTCGGCAATGCACGACTGTCGTTATTCGGACTTAGAGCAACTCCTTCTTGATGCACACGAGACAACCAAATAGATAATAGGGTGATTGGCGCTTTGAGTGTTTGCTCACACTCTACTTCTGGTTTGTACTTACAGTCAGCGCGACCGCTACAGAATTTTGAAAACTGGTAAGGAAAAAGGCCAATGAAAGAGAGAAAAAAGTGCCTTTCAGAAGCTATTCTGCACATTTCGTAATTTTGAGCGATATTTAACCAGCATAGGCTCGCTAAACACTATAATAGTCTTGTGATAGGCAACTGCGTTACATTTTAAAGGTTTTTATTTGGAAATTTCAGCATTTGAAACATTTTTAAAGCGTCTCTTCAAAAAGCAAAAAATTGTGGCAGGCTCTTAAAAAAAATCCCAAATTGCGACTTAAGTCGCACAACGGTCACGCTGCGTTACAGTCAGCGTAATTATGATTTTTGCAAAATGGTTCACTCACCAAGGCTTTCGATATGTAATCCAAAATCGTTACCCAGTTCGGTAGACGCTCAAAAATTGACTCTCACCGAGTGCGATTTTTGCTCAGTTGAAAACAAAAAAATTCAAATGAACTAAGTTTCTGTCGAATAAAACGAGTATTCGTAGTTAAAAACTACCGAGATAAAAAGCTTGAAAAAAAAAAAAAAAACACTGCAATATATTAAGGGCGTTGAATGCTGTCAACAGTTTGACAACCGCAGCTATTTCTATTGCAATTAGGAGAAGGAATGTTTTGCTATAGGTACCGATGGGGAGGAGTGTTGCTCTCCTTCTTCCGGTCGACGATTAAGTTGATTTCTATTCATAATAGTTTTAAAATTAAATAAAATGTAATATCAGTTGTCATCAACCGAGTCTCTAGATTAATATCAACCACACAAATTAATTTGGTTCAATTCTACAGAGTTAGGGTTGTTATTTTCATGAACTATCAAATTTGGAGGGGAAATTGATAAATCGGTTTAGCCGAGTTTCCTAAAGTTGACTCGGTTATTTTTAATCCACAAACGCTCTAGGATATGTGAACAGTATTACTCGATAGTTTTTAACCGAAAGTTTGTTGATAAGTGATGATTTTTCTGCGTGTAGATTAAAACATTACACAGGACCCAAAATCGTTGCCAAATACTTTTCTACATCAATTTTCTTTAAATGACCACGAATTTTGTGTAAACTAGATAAAAATAGAGATAACTCCTAACCAGCTCCCTTTAAATCGTAAATTTCCCTTCAAACGAGTTCAAAAAAAATGTCTGCTCAGCATTATTTGTTAAGTACCTATAAATCCTCGTCTAATAAATCGACTTCCAATCTTTATGGACTAAAACTATAGTGGATGGTTTTTTTATTTATCTATCCAATTCACTGTACAAATTTACGGGCTAAACATAAAAAAGTTTGATGCTGAACGTACTCTCCCGAAGCCACGTTGAATAGATTTGAATTCTAAATATTTACCCCACACCGATTAACATGTAAAATACAGCAAAATTCAGATAAAAATATACCAGCAACAAAATAAATTAAATGAAAAAAGAGAACCATACCGTGAACTCCAACTAGCGTCCGAGTCTACACTCGACTCGTCATCGTAGTAGTATCCAAAGTCGTCATCATCGAAATCGTAAATATCCAAACTGTCATGGTAGTCATCACCATAATTATAATTATCATGGTTCTTCCAATAGTTCTTGCGCTTCACCACTTCACCAAGATTTCGAGTTATGCTGGCGCTATCGAAGCTCCCAGGATTTGCTTTCGCCTGTAGCTGATCGTAGTCTTCGACGACGATCGCTACGTCGGGCACAATAGCGAAACGGTTAACGCAGGCTTTTGACGGAGAAGTCACCCTCACACGGCCTTTCGTTATTCTCTCCCGGACATATGACCGATTTGGTGGCTTTGTGGTTGTCATCTGATTACTATGTATATCTGCAGTTGTAGTTATTCCATGAGAATGTGAGTGCGTGGGATGTGTTAGAATGTCAAGTGCGGTGCGGTGCTTTGTCAGTTTTTGGCTCAATTTATTATATAAATTGTTGGCAAGTTTTCTTTCGCATAACTATTAGTATTTGGCAGGATGATTGTAATTGTGCGGAACGTTTTTTGATTTTTCACGTAGCCGCAGTTAATAAATTAGCAACGTGTCAAATAAATCTTCTTTGGTGGTGGGAATGAATTATGTTGCTAATAGACTGTGAGTCTTGGAAACTTATTTTAGATTAGAGCAGCCTTTAAAGTGAGAACGATAATTTTAATAAATGACATCTGGGCCAATGTTTCGGAAATTGTGATGGTCAAATGATTGTCTGGGGAAAAATGAGTCTTCACTCATAATTTTATTTCATTTCATTTCGTTTTTTTTTTTTTTTCATTTAAGCAAAACATTTCGAAATTCAGCTACGACAACTGACACTTCCTTTGGGCATATTTTACAAAAATCGGCTGTGAAATAAGGCCGCACTAGGTACGACAAAGAAAGCCTATTAATGTTATGAAATTTTGTGTTTAATTAAAGATAAACTCACATTCCATCTTAAGGTACTACGCCACCTCTCGTGAACGTCTGACAAAACATTCGAGAGTATTACTGTCATGTAAGAGCTTCTCTATTGACCGTTTGGGCTCGGCTTAAAATTGTAGATCCCTCCCATTCCTCCCAAAAATGAAAAACCCAAATAGAGCGAGTGGTTGTGACTAGGCAGGGTCAGCGTTACACCAAACGAAAGTAGATTTAACCCAAAAAGTGAAGTAGATTCAAGAAAAGGGAAGTTAATTTAAAATCATAGCTTCCATAGCGTTTATAATAATTCGTTCACGTATTTGGCCAAACATTTCAGAACAGACAGACAGGAACCAAACCCAAACCAAACGTATCACCTCTTTGACAGAAAGTTCAAAGCCAACAATAAACGTCAGAAAATTTTATAAATTTTGTGTTTAAAGTGAAGTTTTTTGTAATTTATTCATTTGAAATCTGAATCTGGGCTTTCATGAAGGATAGTAAAACATTTTTTAAGCAGATTTAAGTTTTTTTATTTTTTTTTTTTATCAAAATTGAAGCGGGTTAAATAAGGGATTCCTAAAGTGAAGTAAATATAAAAAATTTAACAATAGTGCGAAGTAGGGGGCAGATTTAATTTAATTTTTTTTTCCAAAATTAGTAACTAAATCTACTTCAACTGTGGTAAAGTGGTATCGCTATGAAGGGTAGATACCTACAACAACTATTTATTTATTTTTGTACTTGGGTTTATTGTCCAAAGTTCGGAAGAGAAGGTCTTAGTTTGGAGTTATTCACTTTGAGCGGATATTCGCCAGGGCCATCGTAGGCTATGCCAAGGGCCTTGGTCATACACGAATTCGGGGCCCCATTGGAAAGAAAGAGAATGACAAAAAAATGTTTTCGGTATAATCTTATTACAGAATAAGAACGATAGTATAGCCAACAAAAGTTTTCTATAAGAACTCTGAGAAGCAACTCTACCACGGGTCAGCTAGTAACTTAGGAAAAAATTCCGATTCGTAAATCAAATCCGATCGGAACTGAAATATCGTTCGAAGTATTTGTTTCCGAACAAAATATATGAAGCATATGAACGCGTTGATTTCACATTAAAATATTCCGTAGCAATTAGTTGTCGGAGAGCTTCGGAAGAAAAAGAAAATGTTTCCACACAATGCGATTAGAGGGTTACATGTCATCGAAGATTTTTTCCGTGAGTTCTATCGGAACGGATATCTCGAATGGAATTTCTCCAATTTCGTACAAAATTCCATTTCGAACGGATACCTCGATAGGAGTTAATATTCACGAAGATTGAGATAGAGATTAATATTATTTAAATAAAAACTGTAATAACAATATAACATAAATTTATTGAATTTAAACTTTAATTTAAATCTAAATTTTAGCACAAGGTTCAGCAGCTAAAAAAAAAGGTGTCAATAGGTTCAGAGCCACAAATATATCTCTTCAGTAGATTAAGCGGCGAAAATATTTTTTGTTCGATTTTTAATAATTAAAAATTGATCAGTTCGAAGTTTTGGACGTCGAAGTTCTAAAAATTAATTTAAAATAACTGAAAACAAATTAAAGTAAAAGTGACGTGGGTTCGATTGTCGATTCCCACTATCGGCTCTTTTTTTGTTGTATTTTTATAAAATCAACATATTATTAATTTTTGTTATAATAAGAAAATAATTTTAAAATTGGGGTCATACTTTACAATGTTTTCACATTTGCTTCTCGACATTGCTTTCATTTTTCGATTCACTCGGTACTAAAAAGCGATTCTCGCTCAATTCGTCTGTGTTGTAGGCTCTCAATTTTCAAACCCTCACTAAAAACATTCACTTGCAAATGAGAACATGAAAAAAATATGAATAAATATTAATATGAGAATTTTTGAAGTTTAGTTTCATATTTTCGTAGAACGAGAATCGAAATTGCGGTGAAAGGGTGAAAACAATTTCGTTTAACTTTTTCACAGAACGTTAATTGACCCCCTGGTGTCTGATTGCGATTTTTTATTTAGAAATGTTGACGGTAATTCCTAAAACAGCCCGCCGACAAAAACATTTAGACAGCGGCGAAATAGCGAACTGCTTATTTTCTACCTGGCAATGCCACATTCTCTGTTGAACTCGGCAACGTCAATGTCATTGTCTTATAATTGTTGCCAAAAAGTCACTAACAACGCCGATATTTACTCAGCAATTTGTTTACCCAGGCGATATCCACCAAAATAGAAAAAAAAAAAAAATTATAGTGCGTAAGTGCATCAAGTGCATACACCTATCGGCCATTCGGGGCACCGTGAGAAAATGCCCCACGTGCGCTTATGGTAAAGACGGAACTGGATACTCCGACTCCTCTACCATAATTATTATTTTATCGTCAGTAAGCTATTGCATTCGCGTTTCCCTCAGTAAGGACTATAAATAGCACAAACAATTTCCAACGCATTACTGTTCTAGCGCGCATTCGCATTGCCATTGTCACTGCCGTCACCAGTCACCACCTCTGCATCACCACAGTTCTATTTCTACGAAGCCTCGAATGAACTGCGGGAATAAATACCACCTGGCCAAATGTCTTAATTAACTAATGCCACAGCAATGGCATTTATAGAGCCTTGTTAAGGGATGACAAGGACTGCCCGAACAACGCACTCAATTCTCATAATATAATTATTCAAATTCAAAGTTGACGGACAACATTTTCAACGTTATCCCCATTCAAACTGTTCGTTCCGTGGATCTTTCCATTCAACAGACACAGACACCCAGATTCCCATGAATGGAATTACATATGCGTAAAACTTTGCAACTAGTTTGATGAATTTTAACTTGCGAACCAAGTGCGGATAAACATCCGCTTCCATCTGCTTATACTTAAAATTAAAAGTACATAAATAACACTAACGACTTGGCCATTCATCGTCCTCCTCAAAGGGAATTTACATAAACCACCATCCACTGCCGAACAATGAACGATAACGACTTTTTAAAATTTACATTCTCCATCAGAAAGTATAATTACAGCCTCAAGACTCTTCTGCTGGTCGAGACTCAAATGCAAACAAATTATGGTTATAATTCTGCAATTATTGGCAAAAGTTTCGATATCCTTTTCAAAAGCTGAGGGGAAGTTTTGACCAAAGTTCGAGATTATCGCAGACTTCCATTATGTGAAGGTCTCTGTCGCTCTTAAATCCATCGTCTGTTTTAATTGAATATTTCCTCATAAATAATAACAAAATTGTTTATAGCTGTGTGCTGCTCATTAAAATGCTTTTTTTTTTTTTTGATTCATTGGGCGGTCTAATCCGAGAGGCATTGTGCGTCATAGACCCAACCCAAACCCACTAGAGCGAATTTAATTTCTCTCCGCTTTGATTAATTGCTGGATAGATGATACATGTAAATAAATAATTTCGCTTTAAATTGGATGGCCACTACGATGGAGTTGGAGTAGGAGTTTCTTTGTGCTGAGCTGGAAAAAACAAGCGAAATTTAAATTTCTGTCGACTTTGCGTTAAAAATTGAACGACACTAGGGAGAGAGTGACCTTGTGAGATAAATCGAAATCGATACAGATGTTGGCTTGTTGTCGAACTTTTTGGTGGGGACATTGGACGAAACCATCAATTTATTTGTCTTGTGTGCCCTTAGATATTTTATTTTTGATTTGATTTTGGGACATTGGTTGCATAGCAACCGGGTGATTCGAGTAATGATGGATTTACTGATGCAAAAGGGAGAGGAACGCTCTTCTTTGACTCTGAATAGGCAGCCGACCAATGAGCGAGGACCTTTAATTGATGGAAGGTAGATGTTACCCCCAAAGATCGAAAGTCGAGACTACAGCAGTAACGTTAAGTCCCGCCCAACTATGTTTGTAGACATTTGAAGGCAATGAACCAGCCCTGGAGTCTTCAATTCATTCCCGCCACTGGGACAACGTCCCCGTATTTTTGCATGTGGACTTTTCATAGGCGGATGTCTCTCAACTCCCAAGTGAAGACATTATGACATCAAATGGATGTGTGCTCTGGTTTCATAGATGAACTTGACGAGGACTGTTTCTATCAGTTCTTATAGGCAAAAAGCGATAAGAGTGGGGAAGTTCGACATCTTTGGTAATACTGTCGGAGAGCCTAGAAGAGACCACACCGCCTGGTAACAGAGTTAGGCGAAACTTAACGTGACTGTGAGTGTGACCCCACATACACATGTTTCTCATCTCAATATTCGTAAGGAAACATGTCTGTCACTAGGTCATTTAACCGTCAACCGAATGCAGCATTTTACCCTTATTCCAGGTGGCGTTAAACGCCAGTAAGCAAAACGACAATGTCATCATTACAGGCGGCGTTTTAAGAGTCGTTTTACGCCATTAAGCGCTAAATGTCGTTTTAGTTCATGTGGAAGTTATTTTCTTGTTCGACAAGGTTCGAGGTATGAATTCAACAATCGGATGAATTTAGAACTGGTTGGAAAGACGTTGCTGCAGTACTAAACGGTTTAGGATCTCCCATATGAGATGAAAAAGAATGGCAAAAGTAATGCATCTAGAACTAAAATTTAAAAAGAAATAAATTTATATTTCATAGGTCTGGTTCGATGCGAAACTTAAAGCAAATGGCTGTAGTTCAGACAAACCGCCAGAGCGTTTGCCAACGCATATTCTTCAACCTACAGAGAAGCATGGCCACCATTTCATTTGGCGATGACCAGCGATATCGATGCCAAGTAGAAGTAGCCATTCAATGCTCAGTTTCACCTGATCAAGCTCAAGAAACCTTTAACTTAATTAAGAATGCCGGCAGCAAAATCACTTGCCTACAAAGTGGCGCCGCAATAATGCACAAGAGCTGTTAGTAAGCTTTACTATGAAAAAGAGCGGTTTCTTTGGAGAACAAAATAAAAACCGGCAAGCGATCGAAGTCCAACAATATATCTATGCTTAAGAGTTCTACGAAAAGGTAGAATTAACGTGTCACTCCAACTCGCTTCCTGGGGATATATTTCCAGAAGACTACAATTTGCAGCAATTTAAGTGCAGAGCAAACATACATCTGCAGGCATCTCGGGGCGCTGTTGAACGTTAAAGGTTCGCCTTTCCCGGGAGAAGTAGATATATAAAAAAAAAGAAAAAAAAAAGACCCGAATAAACGTCTAAAGGGATTACCAAGGAGATCTTGGATAGCAAAGTCATCGTCGGTATTGTTATCATGGGAAAACCACCTACCCAGACTCGATAAACGGCGAAGACTACCTAAATTTCACGGTCAGGCAGAATGAACCATTCAATTTGGACGATGAAAGGCGAGTTTTTCATCCACCCAATAAATAAGAACACATAAACCCAAGCTCAACAAGGTCGAGGTGACTTGCTGTAAATTATACTGCACTTCATTTCGTAAATTTCGTCGGTACAAAGTGGGCCTATGAAAGCTTTACAAGAAAGGAAACCTCAAAAGGTCCCAAAAATATAGGCATGAGTATCCCATGTGAATGTCTAAAACGATTAAAAAAAAAAGGCTGCTTTCTAGCTATTCACACCCCGGCAGAACCAGACAAATTATTTATTTGCGGACCTAAAGTTGCTAAACAGATGATGAACGATATCAGGTCCACATCAGTGGAAAAGCTCAGTGCGAAGTCAGTGGCACATTTGCAAATATGGAAACGGAAGCTAAAAAATTGGTAAAGTCGCAAGTCTATTTTGCTAACAAGAACGGATAGACACCGGGACAGAGAGTCAAAATAGATAACTGTGACTTTGAGGTAGGAAGGGACTATCCACACCCGGACTTGAAAACCCAGAAGTCAACCCAGACAACGATGTATACTACTAGCAGAAACAAAATTTAATTCGTTTAAAATAGATTTAAGAAAACAAACATTGTATACCGTTGGGCCGCTGATGTTGAGCCAACACCTGTAGCTGTATGTATTACCTATTCACCACCATTTTTTTTTACCTAGCCTTAAGTCAAATCGTATATACAAAAATTTAATAAAAGAATATATAGTCTAATGTAGGTATAGGGACTTTTACCTACGTCACATCAGAAAGTAAACGAAGAATTTCATTTCAAGAACCATCAAAAAGACTCTTTATAGGACCCTCATCACAGTCTCGTTCTATGGCGGAGAACTACGGACATCAACGAAAGCGGATGAAGATATTTTTCATGTTTTTTCGCCCAAAATTCCTTCAGTCATTTACGGTCATAGTTGCGTTGATGGAATTTGGTGAGCTAAACAAGGAATTCCACGAGCTGTGCAGGGTTATAAATCGGTTAAATTAGTTGGGACATTTGAAGAGAATCGTTCTCTATTCGCCTGACATTCAACCTGCACATAAAATCAGAACTCGACTTAAGAGACGCTTGTTACTTGACAAGCCTATAATACGGTGGAACTTGCACTATAATATCGATTCCAAGGCCATCGCAAAAAATCCACTGGCAGCCTACTGTCTGTACTTTAAACCAGCCCAAAACAATCAAAAACCAGGGGTCAATTCTCGTTCTGTGAACAAGTGAAACGAAAATGTTTTCACCCTTTCACGCGCAATTTTGATTCTTGTTCTATGAAAATGTGAAACCAAACGTAAAAATTTTTCATATGAATAATTTCTTTTCACGGCCCCATTTTGAAGTGAATCTTTTTAGTGAGAGTTTGTAAATTGACAACCCTCTTTCATACAACATAGTATGCAGTATTAAATTCACCACGATATTTTCTCTTATTGAACCAGAATCGCATTTTAGCACAAAGTGAATCGAAAAAATTAAAGCAATGCGTGAAAGTGAATGTGAAAACGATTTATTCGATTCACTTTTTCACAGAACGAGAATTGACCCCCAGGGGTCCTTTTCCAGAAAGCGCTGCGTATCACTTTTGATGGCGGATTTGAATTTTTTTATTTCCAAAAGTGATTCGCTTTCCATTTGATCGCATGAGGAAAGCGATAGCACTTTCCCAATGTCATTTTATCATTGCATTGAAAGCGATAGGTGTTTGGGTGATGGATTGCTGGCGGATTGCTTGCGGACTTAATTAAGATTTAAATATTCAATAAAAACAAGACGTTCAGTTGCTTAAACATTGACAGTACAGCAATTGAATTTATTATATGTGTTGGGATGCAAAATGATCCCTCAGTACGATGGCGTGAATCAAGAATAAAAAACGCAGCAATTAGTCATATGAAAATGATAATGTGGTTTATTTCTTTCTAAGGACAGATAGGTCTTACCTCTATGATGGTTTGTAAAAGAAGAGAACGATGGAACAAAAGTTTGCGAAAATATGGTAGGCATAGATTCGTCATTCTTAACATTTGAAGTGCCCTCTATGCGGTGACAGTAAAATTAATATTGTTAAGGGGGATACATAATGATATGGTGTTTGTTAGTACTATTTTGAGGAGCATTTGATTTAAACATTACCGCCCGCCTTGCAGAATATTGTTCTGCAAATAACTACACAATATAATAATCTAAGCCCTATATCTGAATCGAGGATTCAGATGGGGAACCTTTTGGTTTTTCGAAGGGGTTCCACTCACTCCGGACAGGAAAATTAATAGGGATAGCTAAACTATATACACTTATACCTAGTAACTTAACAAATTGTTAACATACAATACGTATTAAGTCGCTACAAAGGGATATGTTGTGCATAGATACTGGTGCAATTCATCTGATTCGGTCTCTTATAAGCAACAATGTAAGTGGTAATATAAAGGAAATTTAATTGTCAGCGGATTAGCTATTCAGAAGGAATAACACAAAGTTTAACAATGGGTCTTGTTATTTCTCCCTGTTGTGTTCGAATAGTAGCCACACGTACATTACCATCATTGCCGGTAAAAACGTTAGTTACGCGTCCCAGTCGCCATTCGGTAGGCGGTAACAACTCTTTTCTTACGACGACAATATCCCCTATCTGTATATTTCTTTGAGGAAACTTCCATTTGTACCTTTTGTGCATTTCCTTGAGGTACTCCTCCTTCCATCTTTTGCAAAATGTTTGGTGAAGGAGCTTAAGCTTTTCCCACCTGTTCACAAGGGATATTGGGGAGTTTTCCAATACGGGTTCTTGCAAAGAGATAAGAGGACTTCCTATAAGGAAGTGTCCAGGTGTGAGAGCCAGATTTTCGTTCGGGTCTTCGGAAAGTGCAGAAATGGGACGAGAGTTAAGACACGCCTCAATTCGACAGAGTAATGTCGAAAACTCTTCGAGTGTGTACTTAGCACCAGAAGCTACCTTTTTAAAATGGGTTTTGAAGCTTTTGATGCCCGCCTCCCACAGGCCACCCATGTGCGGAGCACCTGGCGGAATAAAATGCCACGAAAGTCTGGGGCTGTGCGAAGCATATAACGCAGATTGGGTCTCATTGAGACACTTTCTAAGATTTTCCTTAAGAATTCGATCAGATCCAACAAAGTTAGTCCCGTTGTCGGAGTACACATCTTGCGGAAGACCTCTTCTGGCAATAAATCGCTGGAAAGCTGCGAGAAAAGCTGCCGTAGACAAGTCAGTGGTGGCTTCCAAATGGATAGCTCTAGTTGAGAAGCAAACAAATAAGCATACGTAGCCCTTAGTAATTCGACAGCTTCTACCAAGAAAGGACTTTATTTCGAAAGGGCCAGCAAAGTCAACGCCAGTCTTAGAAAATGGTTTTGAGAACTCTGACCTTTCAGGGGGCAGTGCTGCCATAATTTGGGAGCGCAGATGTTTTTTGTGAATCACACAAACCTTACAGTGGTTGACACATGTCTTTATCAGATTTTTGAGTTTAGGTATCCAATACTCTTGACGTATGAGGAGAAACATTAATTGGTTTCCTCCATGGAGTGAAATCTCGTGGACAAATTGCAAAAGAAGCTTCGCATATTTTGATGCGTATGGGAGGATAATTGGATATCTTTCAGCCCATGACATATTAGAACAAATTAGTCGACCGTTGACCCGCATTATACCCTTAAAGTCTAAAGTCGGGTTGAGAGTAAGCAACTTACTCGATCGTTTAATCGGTTCATTATTTTCCAGTGCGTTGTATTCACTCTGGAAATAGATTCGCTGAGAAAGGATTACAAATTTTTCTTTAGCGAAAATGATTTCTTCTCGCTGAATATCACGACTTGTATTCACATATCGAGATCTGAAACGAGGGTTTGTGTGGTGCAAGAACCGTAATATATACGAGATTACTCGAAGGGCTCGAGGAAGAGATGAAAATCTTGAGAGTATATCTTCAATTTGGTGTGAATGAGTATAAAAAGACTTAATAGGCTTAACTTCAAGGTCGGCTTCATTGACAACGGTGTGACTGGAATGTGGCCATACCAACTCCGCTTTGCGTAGCCATTCTGGACCATGCCACCACAGCTCGTTGTCAATAAGTTCACCAGGAGTCATCCCCCTCGTTGCGAGGTCAGCTGGGTTATCCCCTGAAGACACATGCCTCCATTTGACCCCTCCAACGTACCTCTTTATTTTGCTCGTGCGATTTGCAACAAAGGTTTGCCAGGAGCAGGGTGGTTTTTCAAGCCACGCGAGAACAATAGAGGAATCTGTCCATAAAATTATCGAGGGATTTTGTAATTGAAAAATGGGAACCATAGATGACATGAGCTTAGCCAAAAGCACAGCGCCGCACAGTTCCAATCTCGGTAAAGATATTGGATCAACGGGTGCAACTTTCGTCTTTGCACATAACAGATGACACGCGATTTCATTGGGACTTTTTACGATACGAACGTAGATAGCGGCTGAATATGCTTGCTCCGACGCATCACAAAACCCATGAATTTGCGTCATAGTACTACAACCTGTTTTGACCCATCTAGGTATTCGGAGTTTGCTAACATCTGGAAAAGATGCTGTAAACCGTTCCCAGGCAGATAACGATAGCGGTGTGAGATTTTCATCCCATTGGGTTTTTTCCTTCCATATTCGCTGCATCAGAATCTTTGCTTTTACTACTATAGGTGCAAGCCAACCAGCTGGGTCGAAGATCTTAGCGATATGGGAAAAAACTTCACGTTTTGTGCATGTGATTCTAAATGGTATTGGTTTAGTCTGGAAGTGGAACGCGTCTGAACTAGCATTCCAGTAGACACCAAGGGTTTTGATCGAGCTTTGGTCATTGAGATCTAGAAATCTTTCATTACAAAGATAATCCTTTGGTATATTTTGCAACAAGGAAGTGTGGTTAGACGTCCATTTTCTCAAGACAAAACCAGCAGTTTTAAGAATTGATATGATTTCCGACTGAGCTCTGAGCGCTTCTTCGAGGGAATGAGATCCCGACAACAGGTCATCTACGTAGAAGTCGTTGCGAAGCATTGTCGCACCGAGGGGAAATTTAGATTCTTCATCATCGGCTAGCTGTAGGAGTGTGCGTATCGCCAAGTAGGGTGCGCAGTTAACGCCGAATGTCACTGTTAGCAACTCAAAATCCTTAAGTCTCTCATTCGGAGACGTTCTGAACAGAATCCTTTGAAAGGGTGTATGGCTAGAGTGGACGCGTATTTGCCTATACATTTTGGCTATGTCAGCATTAAAAACGTATTGGTATGTTCTCCATCTAAGAATAAGAGAAACTAGATCCTGCTGTAAAATAGGACCCGTATAAAGGATATCGTTAAGGCTCTTCCCGTTTTCGGATGGATTTGACGCGTTGAAGACCACGCGGAGTTTTGTGGTGGCGCTCTCTGGTTTTATAACTGCATGGTGCGGCATATAATATGAGGCCACATTGCTATCAGTGGACAACTCCTGCGAGGGCACTTCTTTCATATGGCCAACCTCAGCGTATTCTGACACAACATTGTGATATTCAGATGCTAAAATCGGATTCGATCTCAATCGACGTTCTGAATTTCTAAAGCGGTTTTCACAGATCTGACGTGACAATCCAAGTTGCATGCTCTTAGGAAACTCAATTTTAAATGGAAGCTTAACCACGTATCTTCCGTCAGTTTCGCGGTATGTTGTTTGGGAGAATAAATTCTCGCAATATGTATCTTCGCTTGAAAGCGGTCTACACTCCGTTACCTCTTCAACCTCCCAAAAACGCTTGATTTCATCATCGAGAGAAACTTTATTAAAATACGTAACAAACGCTGTAAATGATGATTTATTTACAGTCGGTATAGGACCGGAAATGATCCAGCCAAAAATTGTGCTTTGAGCGACAAGATTGCCTAGAATATTGTGACGAAGATCATTTAGAATCACTTCTGGATAAAGATCAGCCCCTATGAGCAAATCAATTCGCGAAGATTTGTAGAAATAAGGGTCAGCAAGGCGGAGCTCCGATATTTCTGATAGGTCAAGTGAGTCAATTGTTTGAGATGGAAGCTTTCCAGTTGGATTGTCGACAACAAGAGCTTGTGCGAAAATGTGGATGTCTGAAGTTGAGACAGGGGCGAGAGTAAAGTGGCATTGCATGTTAGACGTTGTGGCTAATGACGCGTTAACGCCAGATATTTGAGCATACGTGCGCATGAATGGGATTCCTAAGCGTACTTGAGCAGCTTTAGAAATTAAAGTGACTTCTGACCCAGGGTCAATTAATGCTCGGAGAGTGTATTTAGTACCCTGAATATAGACGGACACTAAAGCTGTTGCCAAAAGTATCTGCTTTTTTGAAGTCGAGAAATACGATTTGACATCAGCTGGAAATGATTGATTAGTGGACTGTATTTGTAAATGAGGATCTGAATTGGATCGGAAAGTTCCTGATGAAGATGGCTTATCACTTACCGATTCTTGCGTATGAAGTAGTGTGTGATGGCGCTTCTTGCAGTAATTGCAAGTAAACTGGCTTTTGCATAATTGTAAGCTATGATAAGAAGAAAGGCAATTGAAACACAAATTGTTGCTTCGAACGGCGTCAAGTCTATCTCGAACAGTCATTTGTACAAACTTAGGACAACTTCGGATGGGATGGCTGTCCTTACATACCAAACATGAATGCTTAGGTGATTTGGTGTGATATGCATTAAATTTTCTGTTTGCATTAGGCTGTGAAACTTTGGAAATTGACTTAGGATTTGTCGTAATCCGAAAATCACTTACTGTTTCTAGTACTTTACACCTCGCGGCAATAAACTGACTCATGGCATTCCACGTTGGAATCTCAGATGGCTTTTCTAAATCTTGTTCCCATAATGAAAGAGTTTTTTCCGGCAGATGGTTAGAAACTAGAAACGTAACGAATGAATCCCAAGAATCCGTGTTAATTCCATAGGATACTAAAGCAGAAAGACAGTCATTAACTTCACGATGAAGTTGTTTGAGAGATTTATGCGTTTCAACTGTGATATTCGGTATATTAAACAACACTTTTAACTGACTATTAACTAAAATTCGTTTATTTTCGAATTGATCAACGAGAGCCTTCCATGCGAGTTCGAAATTATCATCCGTTAAAGAAAATTTGGCTACAATGTTGAATGCTTCCCCTCGGGTCTTGGCACGAAGGTGAAATAATTTTTGAACGGGGCTTAAACGAGAATGTTTGATGTACACAGCGGAAAACATATCCCGAAACGATGGCCACGATAGATAATCGCCGTGAAATAATTCCGAATCGCATGGCGGAAGTGAGAATGAATTAGTTTGGGAAATACTAGAAACATTCTCCTGCGTATTAGGCAATATCAACGTCTGAGAGGCTTGCGGATTACTAAGCGCTTCGTTTTCGAGACGATCCATAGATTTATTGTCGTTGCTGGATATACCTAATTGGCGAGATGCACTTAAAATGTATTCTAAGCACCCTATATACGTTTCTCTCGATAGCTTAAATTTACCCTTCACTGCACTTAAATTCTCTTGTGTAAGCACTTCCGAAGTCCCACGAACGCAATCTGAGTATGCAGCTTTGACCTCTGCCCACAAATCCCCGAGCTCAATCTTTCTTGCTTCAAGCGACATTAGTGTTAATGAACATTTTGGGATTTCTTTTAAATCAGCAAAGTACTCTACTAAATGATCCGCGCAAAAGATAAAAGTTTCCATATTGTCTGTCATTTTCTATGATTTTAATTAATTTATTGAGCACGTGGGGCGTGTATTCGAACTAACAACTTATGCACTGACTAATTCGATAATAATGATAAATTTAATAGAAAAAAAAAACAAAACCGAATTGCACCAACAAACATGCAGAACACATACCTTTTACAACGAAGTTTTGGTAGAATTTTGATGTAGCAAATGCGGGAGCGAGCGATGAATCTGGGATAGCGGATTTTTCGTTGATAATGTTAAGCGGCCAAATGTTTAGCGCAATGGACTGATGTTGAATCTCTGATTGTGGCTGCCGTTGGATCTCTTGACCTTGGGTGAATTCTATTCCGATGAGTAGTCTGGTATGATGATGCTGATAAGATCGATGTATTAATTGTGATGGTTGGGAAACACGTGGATGAAGTTGAGTGCGTGCAGAATAAAAGGAAATTTTGTCTTCTCGTACTCTCTTATTTAATTATCCGGATCGTGTAGGACCAAATGTTGGGATGCAAAATGATCCCTCAGTATGATGGCGTGAATCAAGAATAAAAAACGCAGCAATTAGTCATATGAAAATGATAATGTGGTTTATTTCTTTCTAAGGACAGATAGGTCTTACCTCTATGATGGTTTGTAAAAGAAGAGAACGATGGAACAAAAGTTTGCGAAAATATGGTAGGCATAGATTCGTCATTCTTAACATTTGAAGTGCCCTCTATGCGGTGACAGTAAAATTAATATTGTTAAGGGGGATACATAATGATATGGTGTTTGTTAGTACTATTTTGAGGAGCATTTGATTTAAACATTACCGCCCGCCTTGCAGAATATTGTTCTGCAAATAACTACACAATATAATAATCTAAGCCCTATATCTGAATCGAGGATTCAGATGGGGAACCTTTTGGTTTTTCGAAGGGGTTCCACTCACTCCGGACAGGAAAATTAATAGGGATAGCTAAACTATATACACTTATACCTAGTAACTTAACAAATTGTTAACATACAATACGTATTAAGTCGCTACAAAGGGATATGTTGTGCATAGATACTGGTGCAATTCATCTGATTCGGTCTCTTATAAGCAACAATGTAAGTGGTAATATAAAGGAAATTTAATTGTCAGCGGATTAGCTATTCAGAAGGAATAACACAAAGTTTAACAATGGGTCTTGTTATTTCTCCCTGTTGTGTTCGAATAGTAGCCACACGTACATTACCATCATTGCCGGTAAAAACGTTAGTTACGCGTCCCAGTCGCCATTCGGTAGGCGGTAACAACTCTTTTCTTACGACGACAATATCCCCTATCTGTATATTTCTTTGAGGAAACTTCCATTTGTACCTTTTGTGCATTTCCTTGAGGTACTCCTCCTTCCATCTTTTGCAAAATGTTTGGTGAAGGAGCTTAAGCTTTTCCCACCTGTTCACAAGGGATATTGGGGAGTTTTCCAATACGGGTTCTTGCAAAGAGATAAGAGGACTTCCTATAAGGAAGTGTCCAGGTGTGAGAGCCAGATTTTCGTTCGGGTCTTCGGAAAGTGCAGAAATGGGACGAGAGTTAAGACACGCCTCAATTCGACAGAGTAATGTCGAAAACTCTTCGAGTGTGTACTTAGCACCAGAAGCTACCTTTTTAAAATGGGTTTTGAAGCTTTTGATGCCCGCCTCCCACAGGCCACCCATGTGCGGAGCACCTGGCGGAATAAAATGCCACGAAAGTCTGGGGCTGTGCGAAGCATATAACGCAGATTGGGTCTCATTGAGACACTTTCTAAGATTTTCCTTAAGAATTCGATCAGATCCAACAAAGTTAGTCCCGTTGTCGGAGTACACATCTTGCGGAAGACCTCTTCTGGCAATAAATCGCTGGAAAGCTGCGAGAAAAGCTGCCGTAGACAAGTCAGTGGTGGCTTCCAAATGGATAGCTCTAGTTGAGAAGCAAACAAATAAGCATACGTAGCCCTTAGTAATTCGACAGCTTCTACCAAGAAAGGACTTTATTTCGAAAGGGCCAGCAAAGTCAACGCCAGTCTTAGAAAATGGTTTTGAGAACTCTGACCTTTCAGGGGGCAGTGCTGCCATAATTTGGGAGCGCAGATGTTTTTTGTGAATCACACAAACCTTACAGTGGTTGACACATGTCTTTATCAGATTTTTGAGTTTAGGTATCCAATACTCTTGACGTATGAGGAGAAACATTAATTGGTTTCCTCCATGGAGTGAAATCTCGTGGACAAATTGCAAAAGAAGCTTCGCATATTTTGATGCGTATGGGAGGATAATTGGATATCTTTCAGCCCATGACATATTAGAACAAATTAGTCGACCGTTGACCCGCATTATACCCTTAAAGTCTAAAGTCGGGTTGAGAGTAAGCAACTTACTCGATCGTTTAATCGGTTCATTATTTTCCAGTGCGTTGTATTCACTCTGGAAATAGATTCGCTGAGAAAGGATTACAAATTTTTCTTTAGCGAAAATGATTTCTTCTCGCTGAATATCACGACTTGTATTCACATATCGAGATCTGAAACGAGGGTTTGTGTGGTGCAAGAACCGTAATATATACGAGATTACTCGAAGGGCTCGAGGAAGAGATGAAAATCTTGAGAGTATATCTTCAATTTGGTGTGAATGAGTATAAAAAGACTTAATAGGCTTAACTTCAAGGTCGGCTTCATTGACAACGGTGTGACTGGAATGTGGCCATACCAACTCCGCTTTGCGTAGCCATTCTGGACCATGCCACCACAGCTCGTTGTCAATAAGTTCACCAGGAGTCATCCCCCTCGTTGCGAGGTCAGCTGGGTTATCCCCTGAAGACACATGCCTCCATTTGACCCCTCCAACGTACCTCTTTATTTTGCTCGTGCGATTTGCAACAAAGGTTTGCCAGGAGCAGGGTGGTTTTTCAAGCCACGCGAGAACAATAGAGGAATCTGTCCATAAAATTATCGAGGGATTTTGTAATTGAAAAATGGGAACCATAGATGACATGAGCTTAGCCAAAAGCACAGCGCCGCACAGTTCCAATCTCGGTAAAGATATTGGATCAACGGGTGCAACTTTCGTCTTTGCACATAACAGATGACACGCGATTTCATTGGGACTTTTTACGATACGAACGTAGATAGCGGCTGAATATGCTTGCTCCGACGCATCACAAAACCCATGAATTTGCGTCATAGTACTACAACCTGTTTTGACCCATCTAGGTATTCGGAGTTTGCTAACATCTGGAAAAGATGCTGTAAACCGTTCCCAGGCAGATAACGATAGCGGTGTGAGATTTTCATCCCATTGGGTTTTTTCCTTCCATATTCGCTGCATCAGAATCTTTGCTTTTACTACTATAGGTGCAAGCCAACCAGCTGGGTCGAAGATCTTAGCGATATGGGAAAAAACTTCACGTTTTGTGCATGTGATTCTAAATGGTATTGGTTTAGTCTGGAAGTGGAACGCGTCTGAACTAGCATTCCAGTAGACACCAAGGGTTTTGATCGAGCTTTGGTCATTGAGATCTAGAAATCTTTCATTACAAAGATAATCCTTTGGTATATTTTGCAACAAGGAAGTGTGGTTAGACGTCCATTTTCTCAAGACAAAACCAGCAGTTTTAAGAATTGATATGATTTCCGACTGAGCTCTGAGCGCTTCTTCGAGGGAATGAGATCCCGACAACAGGTCATCTACGTAGAAGTCGTTGCGAAGCATTGTCGCACCGAGGGGAAATTTAGATTCTTCATCATCGGCTAGCTGTAGGAGTGTGCGTATCGCCAAGTAGGGTGCGCAGTTAACGCCGAATGTCACTGTTAGCAACTCAAAATCCTTAAGTCTCTCATTCGGAGACGTTCTGAACAGAATCCTTTGAAAGGGTGTATGGCTAGAGTGGACGCGTATTTGCCTATACATTTTGGCTATGTCAGCATTAAAAACGTATTGGTATGTTCTCCATCTAAGAATAAGAGAAACTAGATCCTGCTGTAAAATAGGACCCGTATAAAGGATATCGTTAAGGCTCTTCCCGTTTTCGGATGGATTTGACGCGTTGAAGACCACGCGGAGTTTTGTGGTGGCGCTCTCTGGTTTTATAACTGCATGGTGCGGCATATAATATGAGGCCACATTGCTATCAGTGGACAACTCCTGCGAGGGCACTTCTTTCATATGGCCAACCTCAGCGTATTCTGACACAACATTGTGATATTCAGATGCTAAAATCGGATTCGATCTCAATCGACGTTCTGAATTTCTAAAGCGGTTTTCACAGATCTGACGTGACAATCCAAGTTGCATGCTCTTAGGAAACTCAATTTTAAATGGAAGCTTAACCACGTATCTTCCGTCAGTTTCGCGGTATGTTGTTTGGGAGAATAAATTCTCGCAATATGTATCTTCGCTTGAAAGCGGTCTACACTCCGTTACCTCTTCAACCTCCCAAAAACGCTTGATTTCATCATCGAGAGAAACTTTATTAAAATACGTAACAAACGCTGTAAATGATGATTTATTTACAGTCGGTATAGGACCGGAAATGATCCAGCCAAAAATTGTGCTTTGAGCGACAAGATTGCCTAGAATATTGTGACGAAGATCATTTAGAATCACTTCTGGATAAAGATCAGCCCCTATGAGCAAATCAATTCGCGAAGATTTGTAGAAATAAGGGTCAGCAAGGCGGAGCTCCGATATTTCTGATAGGTCAAGTGAGTCAATTGTTTGAGATGGAAGCTTTCCAGTTGGATTGTCGACAACAAGAGCTTGTGCGAAAATGTGGATGTCTGAAGTTGAGACAGGGGCGAGAGTAAAGTGGCATTGCATGTTAGACGTTGTGGCTAATGACGCGTTAACGCCAGATATTTGAGCATACGTGCGCATGAATGGGATTCCTAAGCGTACTTGAGCAGCTTTAGAAATTAAAGTGACTTCTGACCCAGGGTCAATTAATGCTCGGAGAGTGTATTTAGTACCCTGAATATAGACGGACACTAAAGCTGTTGCCAAAAGTATCTGCTTTTTTGAAGTCGAGAAATACGATTTGACATCAGCTGGAAATGATTGATTAGTGGACTGTATTTGTAAATGAGGATCTGAATTGGATCGGAAAGTTCCTGATGAAGATGGCTTATCACTTACCGATTCTTGCGTATGAAGTAGTGTGTGATGGCGCTTCTTGCAGTAATTGCAAGTAAACTGGCTTTTGCATAATTGTAAGCTATGATAAGAAGAAAGGCAATTGAAACACAAATTGTTGCTTCGAACGGCGTCAAGTCTATCTCGAACAGTCATTTGTACAAACTTAGGACAACTTCGGATGGGATGGCTGTCCTTACATACCAAACATGAATGCTTAGGTGATTTGGTGTGATATGCATTAAATTTTCTGTTTGCATTAGGCTGTGAAACTTTGGAAATTGACTTAGGATTTGTCGTAATCCGAAAATCACTTACTGTTTCTAGTACTTTACACCTCGCGGCAATAAACTGACTCATGGCATTCCACGTTGGAATCTCAGATGGCTTTTCTAAATCTTGTTCCCATAATGAAAGAGTTTTTTCCGGCAGATGGTTAGAAACTAGAAACGTAACGAATGAATCCCAAGAATCCGTGTTAATTCCATAGGATACTAAAGCAGAAAGACAGTCATTAACTTCACGATGAAGTTGTTTGAGAGATTTATGCGTTTCAACTGTGATATTCGGTATATTAAACAACACTTTTAACTGACTATTAACTAAAATTCGTTTATTTTCGAATTGATCAACGAGAGCCTTCCATGCGAGTTCGAAATTATCATCCGTTAAAGAAAATTTGGCTACAATGTTGAATGCTTCCCCTCGGGTCTTGGCACGAAGGTGAAATAATTTTTGAACGGGGCTTAAACGAGAATGTTTGATGTACACAGCGGAAAACATATCCCGAAACGATGGCCACGATAGATAATCGCCGTGAAATAATTCCGAATCGCATGGCGGAAGTGAGAATGAATTAGTTTGGGAAATACTAGAAACATTCTCCTGCGTATTAGGCAATATCAACGTCTGAGAGGCTTGCGGATTACTAAGCGCTTCGTTTTCGAGACGATCCATAGATTTATTGTCGTTGCTGGATATACCTAATTGGCGAGATGCACTTAAAATGTATTCTAAGCACCCTATATACGTTTCTCTCGATAGCTTAAATTTACCCTTCACTGCACTTAAATTCTCTTGTGTAAGCACTTCCGAAGTCCCACGAACGCAATCTGAGTATGCAGCTTTGACCTCTGCCCACAAATCCCCGAGCTCAATCTTTCTTGCTTCAAGCGACATTAGTGTTAATGAACATTTTGGGATTTCTTTTAAATCAGCAAAGTACTCTACTAAATGATCCGCGCAAAAGATAAAAGTTTCCATATTGTCTGTCATTTTCTATGATTTTAATTAATTTATTGAGCACGTGGGGCGTGTATTCGAACTAACAACTTATGCACTGACTAATTCGATAATAATGATAAATTTAATAGAAAAAAAAAACAAAACCGAATTGCACCAACAAACATGCAGAACACATACCTTTTACAACGAAGTTTTGGTAGAATTTTGATGTAGCAAATGCGGGAGCGAGCGATGAATCTGGGATAGCGGATTTTTCGTTGATAATGTTAAGCGGCCAAATGTTTAGCGCAATGGACTGATGTTGAATCTCTGATTGTGGCTGCCGTTGGATCTCTTGACCTTGGGTGAATTCTATTCCGATGAGTAGTCTGGTATGATGATGCTGATAAGATCGATGTATTAATTGTGATGGTTGGGAAACACGTGGATGAAGTTGAGTGCGTGCAGAATAAAAGGAAATTTTGTCTTCTCGTACTCTCTTATTTAATTATCCGGATCGTGTAGGACCAAATGTTGGGATGCAAAATGATCCCTCAGTATGATGGCGTGAATCAAGAATAAAAAACGCAGCAATTAGTCATATGAAAATGATAATGTGGTTTATTTCTTTCTAAGGACAGATAGGTCTTACCTCTATGATGGTTTGTAAAAGAAGAGAACGATGGAACAAAAGTTTGCGAAAATATGGTAGGCATAGATTCGTCATTCTTAACATTTGAAGTGCCCTCTATGCGGTGACAGTAAAATTAATATTGTTAAGGGGGATACATAATGATATGGTGTTTGTTAGTACTATTTTGAGGAGCATTTGATTTAAACAATATGTTTGCTTAAAAAAGTCAAAAACATATTCCCGTACAACAATTTTCTACACTCAACAATCCTCTTTGAACATTTATGTTCACATTTTCTTCCCTTCCTTCTTCATTTTCCGTATTCAAAAGTAGACAAATTGAATCCATTTTTTTTTAATTTACCACAAAATCTAAAACTTTAACAAAGCAGTTTTTTACAGCACCACAAAAAAAAAATTGTTGTGTCGGGAAACAGCTGTCAAATATTTGGAAAAATAAATGAAAAATTAAAAGTCAGAATGGAAATAACTGGAAAGAGCTGGAACGATCATTTTCGCCCCGTTCGCATTTGAGAAGAAGTTAAAGCGAACACGGTCGAAATTAAGGTATCGCTTTTTATACGATCCGCCGCATTTGGGAATAATCCCTCAGAAATCATCTTATCTTGGATATAGCGGTCATCATCATCCTCTGGGTTGTTATTTGTTAGAAGTGGTTTCCGCCTACCTGTTGCATTAGCTTGGCCTTGAATGTACTGATTTCAAGTGCTGATGCTGATGTGAATTTTTCGCGAGAGTTGCAGTCAGTCTGATATCAATAGTTGACCAGTAACGATCGATTTACTTATCAACAAGTTCTGTTCAATAAAGATACCTAATTCATAAACTTTTTGAGACAGATTAGAAAAAGACATTCATTTTGTTAAATAAAAATAAAATAAAGAAAATATTTTTTTGGAGACAGTTTTAATAAATAAAATAAACGTAATTCGCTCACAGTTGGAGCGGAACTCTAACCAACTTGGTTTGCAGTTAATCACGGAAACTGGAGTTTTTCGAGATGTATTGTACATCACTGGACTGTAGCCGAGGCCCCGAAAAAAACATATTCTACTCTTTAAATAAAATGGGATAGGTTGTAAAGCTAAGATTACACGTGTTTTTTTTTTCGTCGTGGCAAATTTTGACATACTGTCGTCACAAAAATTCGATCTTTCTATTGTCAATCATGTGTCTCTCGCGAGAGTACACTGCGATGGACACATGTAATCTTAGCTTAAGACGTTGCCACGTCGAGAAACAAGTAATCTGTACAAAAGTCGATAGACCAATGAAATAAAAATCCTCGATTTATTTATCATCATTCAGCCTCCTTATTTCTTAACAAGACATACTTGAAAGAACATTTTCATATTCCAATTCAAATTACATACCCCCCTACAATAGAGAAATGAAGCGATAAAATACGAAAGCAATTTCCTCGTCCTGTTGGGCTTACACGATGAGCTTATTCATTCCTTTTGACGGGCTTGTTTAATGGAAAATAAATTCCAATTCCATTGGACATGTCATGAGTTAAAAAAAAATTGCCAAAGCAACATTTCAAAATATACAAAGTCAATAGTGTTCTCTCTCGCCCCCATCTCTGGTCCCTTGGCATAGCCAAATCCCAATCACATGCCGAAAAAATGCCGAATGCCCATGTTGGTACACGTACAACATACACAGACCCTCCATCATAGGAACACCGACCGCGCCGAAAGGATATATCGATAATATTAGATCTGCTCCGCACAGGCACTGCCATGACTACCAGAAAGCAGAAACATATTACATATCCATAATCCCTTTGGGGGTAGTTTGCTCCATCTTTGCTGTACCCTGTGTGGTATGTGCGTGCTGTCCGATGCCTATAGCTTCTGTTTGTACGTAGAAGCACTGTAAATCCGGAATGCCTTTCGGATGTCGACGTCGAGTGCCAGAAAATAGATCCTTACAACATGCGTTCGGCTTATTCACCAAATCCCATATACCATGGTGGTAGATATATACCTTCAGTTGTTTGTGCCCTTGGTATTGTTGGCCATGTTGAGAGGTGGATTTTGGTCTGTTTAGATAAACTATGCCTGAAAACGAGGAGTGAGTTGAATGAAATGGGAACCAGAATCGAAGGGAATTTCCGACAAGAAATTCAATAAACAGACAAAAGAATGTTGTACTTGTTAAAATAATAATTAATACAAAGAATCATATCGAAAGATGACCCCATAACGACTGACGTAAGATGCCCCACAGTGCAGATATTTTACTTTTGCCACAATGGACAACAACAGTCGTATAGATGAATTTGCTCGAGGACTTTCTACAGATCGATATGGCAACCCCTTCACGGGCGGCGCCTCCCACTTGCCGAATTAATCAACAACGCATAGTGCAATTTATTTTTATTGATATTAGTTTCCATTGATGGTTTCTAGATGGGGGCTCGTAAATAACAAAACTCCGTATCAACGTTGCGATGTCATTATTCTTGACTATCTGGCTTCTTAGAATTGAATGTCAAACGAAAACTATCTATTAGTCCCTAAAGTGCTATTGCGATCATCTGTATAGTACACACACCCACGACTTTCGGGGGTAGCTTATTCAGCGTTTTTCCTTCCACCACGTAGTTGCCTCCATCTCTCTTCTAGAATTGACCGATGACGTGCCATTTTTCGTCCTTCAATTACGATGTGCACTTGCTGGGCAAAAAGAAATTTTCTCAGGGCTCAATATAGTACATTAGGAGATTGGGTATTTGGGGTGGATACAGGATGTATATCTGCCACGTGAGTGGGTCACGTTTTATCGTATTTATTGTGGGTTTAGTGGGAAATGTGTAGCTCTAAACAAAAGTCCTCGTAATGAACAGCAAATGTGACAAAATTAAGTGTCGAGTGAAATTGTGGGAAGCTCTGGTCTCTGGTGCGAGTATCAATGCATTTTGAGTGCGAAATTAATGGAAATCACAACATTCCATTGAATCGGGTAAATTAGTGGTGATCCATCGAAGTAATGCATACGGGAATCATTCACCAAGTCGATTGTAAATGAGTGAGGGGAGATCTAGGGCAATTTTGGTCTATTGCTTACATCAGCGGTTCTCAAACTTATTAAGTTGTGGAACCCTAAACAAGGCCCAAATATATTCCGGAACCTCAACCCTTAAGGATATAAAATATGAAAAACAACATATTTCAAAATCAATTTTTTAACTTTCACGACAAAAAAGCGTACAAAATTTCGACCACGAGGAACTCAAAAAGTGGGTCGCTAAATTCTTTCCGTCTGTCCCTAGGCCTACAGTCTGAACGGCAGCCCGGATTTCGTTCAAACTTTGCATTTGGAGTTTTTGGGCTTACAGTTCGGGGCCGTGTTTTTTTTTTTTTTTTTTTTCTCTTTTTACTGGAACAGATTAGTGCCGCTGGTTTAAGGTGCGTCTATGATTTCTTTTGCAAGGTAACCTCAATATGAATGGTTCTTCCCATAAAAATCGTAATACCAGTTTGATTTGTTCGAAAACGGCTCTAACGATCTCAACCAAAATTGATATTTAAGCTTAAATAGGTGGGGCTACCATGATTGCATAGGTACCCAGTTTTTGGCTAAAAAATCGGTACTTTTGAAATTCGAACATATCTTGAAAACGGTCCATATGATTGTGTCAAAAATTTATTTCTATGGTAATATGGTCATTTCTAAATAATAGCTCAATTTAACTCAGTTTTTTTCTATACTTTACTATGGATTTTTGAAAAAAATAAATTTTTTTTTAAATTTGGTTTTCTTTGGTTTTCATGAAAACGGCATTAACGATTTTGAGTAAAATGCTTACTAAGAGTAAAATTGGTGTTACCAAAATTATTGTGTCTTTCATTTTCAATTCGGATCACCAAAAACGCTAATTTTAGAGACTGTTCATGTCTCGAAAATCCCATTTTCGATTTGGGTAAAACCGTATATCAGCTAAAAAGTTAAGCAATAGTACCTATTGAGGTATCAAACTAAATATTTTTTTAATTTTTTTACTGTTTTGTCTGCCAAATTCTACAAAAACCGCTCAACGATTTTGATCAAAATACATATTTAGGATAGTAAAATAATTCAAATTAAGATTTCGTACTTATTTTTCCTCAAAAAATCGAATGAAACTGTTTTTTTTTATATATTTATCAAACATGACTACCCGAATCCCGATCTTTATTCACATGTGTACGGCATATTTTTGTGATAATCTCAATGCGCAACTTCCAATTAAAATGCATTACGTAAAACTTATTTTTAGTAAAAAGCATCCACTTTTTCTTTTTTCAACCATATGGAATATGCTTGACATAAATTTTACGACGTGGAGCTTACACAATCAGAAACTCCCACATAATTAGCACCAGCACACACGTCCATCGGGATATTCAGTTTATAAGTGCTAATGTAAATTCAAAAACAAATTTCCCGCTTAGGAAAAGCTTGTGTCACTAATCTGTTTCAGTAAAAAATAAGAACATGTCTTTATACAGTTCAGAAAACAGAAACTCTTATAACGTTTGTTCTTGTTACTGAGAGCTTCAACTTATTACTTGCTATTTGTAATAATTAATTAGTTATACTGCCGTATAAGAAAAATGACCGAAAAGTCGTTTTTTTTAACACTATTAGATACTATTTATGTAGGCACAGTGGCTTAGTGGTTAGTGTGTTGGACTACTAAGCGAGGGTTCGAGGTTCGAATCCCGCAAAAGCTCAAAATTCTAAATTAGGGTTTTTTTCCACTGCACCACCTCTCGCGAACGTCTGACAAACATCCGAGAGTATAACTGTCTTGAAAGAGCTTCTCAATTAGCCGTTTGCAGTCGGCATAGAATTGTAGATCCCTTCCATTCGTTCCAAAAAATGAAAAACTCACACAAAATGAATGGTTGTGAACTTCTCAGATTTTATGTAGGTAATCTATATAAATAAAAATGAAATGATGTTCGTTGGTAAGGGCATCACGAGAGAACGGCTGGACCGATTTGGCTGATTTTTTTTTAAAATGTTCGTAATTCTCCTAGCCAGGTTTTTACGGACAAAAAATTTGTCCACGCCCCCTTCTACGCCCACTTTTTTCAATATATTAAGGTTTTTGCGGAAAGCAAATTTTTCCACGCCCACTTATTTCCACGCGCGTTATTCCATTTGTTTTGTGCCTAATATTCCTGAAGAAGTTCAAAATTCGGACAATTTACAAAAATAATTTTCGTGTGCACTCTCCATCATAACTGATAATAAGAACAACATATTTGCTTGATTCTGTTTTGTTTTGTTTGTTATGATTTCGGAATAGAACTAACTCATTTATTTTAATTTTTGTTGTTTCGCGAGTTGCTTAAAAATGCCGTTATTAATTTACATTCCAATTAACTTTTTCCACAATTTGCAATTATTCTTGAACCACTTATTGTGAAATTGTGAATCAAACTAATCGGTTACATAGTGACGAAATATTAAAGTGTTTCCAAAAAAGAAAGTCCTATACATATTTATATTTGTTATTTTTTTTTATTTATCAGAGAAATAAAGTGATTTTTTCCAACGGTGCAGAACTTTGGCCATCGCACAGTTCTTCGAAAGGTTGCACGTTGGAATTTCATGGATTTGCATATTCAACGGCAACTTGAGTGCTGAATGAGCAGTTCGACCGCCTTCCAACAATGTAGCTGCAATTCCTGACGAAGTAAGGGCAAGTGCAATTTCATTCCGCGAGCGAATCGTTGCCAAAATCAATGCGATCAAAAAAGTTTTTCCAGTTCCACCTGGAGCGTCCAGAAAGAAAATACCACCTGTTTCATCATTCACAACTTTCATGAGAGAGTCGTACGCATATTTTTGTTGTCGATTCAATAGCGGCACGTTTGTTCGAACAGATTCTCTCAATGCATCGCAATCATATTGTTTTTCACGTCGCAAAACGTGGCTGCGAAAAACATTGATGTCGACGAATTGAATTTTAAGATTCAAAGTGAAATTGCTGGCGAATTGATGACGTTCAAATCGGTGGACTCAGTTTGTGCCCAAAATGATGTCGTCAACTATCCAACCGAGTTTTTAAACTCGCTCGAATTACCCGGATTACCGCCTCACAATCTCCAACTAAAAGTCGGTTCGGTAATCATAATGTTACGAAATATCAACCAGCCACGTCTTTGTAATGGGACCAGGCTTGCAGTGAAAAAACTGATGAACAACGTTATCGAAGCAACGATACTAAAAGGAAAGTACGAAGGAGAAGACGTTTTGATACCACGAATTCCAATGATTCCGGCCGACATGCCATTCGACTTTAAACGCTTGCAGTTTCCGGTGCGGCTTGCATTTGCAATGACAATAAATAAATCGCAAGGACAGTCGTTGAGTGTATGCGGCATAAATCTTGAAAGTCCATGCTTTTCGCACGGTCAATTGTATGTCGCCTGTTCCCGTGTCGGAAAACCATTCGATTTGTTTGTTTACGCGCCAGACAACAAAACGAAAAATGTCGTGTATCATAAAGCATTGCAATAACAGAAATTGTGAGGTCACAGCAAACCAATCGAAAAAAAGTCTTTCTTTTGCTTTGGTTAGTTACTTGAATATCGACGATACAATCGAAATGTAAATAAGTTACCTGGAGATTCAATTTCAACTCTAAATAAATCATGACCAAAATCTATATAAAAATAAAAATTCATAAAACTATCTCTGAAAAATATGTCTTTTCTTTTTTTACTTTGTTTACATATTTTCAATAGCTTTTCACAAATTCACTAAACGATCACAAACAATTTTTTTGAAATTTGGACAGGACAACGTCTGTCGGGTCTGCTAGTACCAAATAAAATAGTAAACAACCAATCAAATCAGAGAAAGTTTCGTTCGACCCAGTTGTGCACTTTATTTATTAAAGATATTTTTTTCAAAGTTAGTGTGAAGGGTGAAACTGTTTTATTGTTTGATTTATTTTTTAAAATTGACATCTATCTCCGAAAGCTGTATTCACACATCTGGGGCAGCATCCAATCTCGATCTGTATTTAGTCTTCGTATAACGTTACGTGACAAAAGGGAGCAAATTTAATATAGCCAGTTTGGTAAGTTCAGGGTATTCACTCCTAATACCAACCCAAAGTTCGTTAAATGATAAAGAATCAAGTACGTACGATGAAGAAGAACTCTGCAGATCTATTGAGACGCGTTTTCCGGAATTCTTAGTGTTTTATGCAGGGTTTCTATTAGAAATGGATTTAGTACCAACCCACTCGATGTCAGTTTTTGTTTCAAACGTCAAGCATTTTTTGCGAAAAAAATATTTGTAATTGCATTCTTACAAGAAATATTTTTGTGTTTTACTATTCTTTATTCAAGAGAGTCGAGGAACCCTGAAAAAAACCCCAGGGTGCCGCGGAACCCAGTTTATGAACCGAGGGCTTACATATGATCCCGATCAAAATCCGATTTGTTTGTAGTTTAAGTAATTTGAGTAAATGTGAGTCGGAAACACCGGCACATAGGCATTATGCAAGTCTACTTCGAGAAGGATGCTGCGAGTATGTGGAAAAATGAAGACTGCGATGATAGATCAGTCCCTCCGTCTGGGAATGCATTCCAGATGCAATTTCATCATCACCCCAGTCTATATGTAAAATATTCGTGATTTCTTAATTATTCATAAATATTTGAAATATTCACAAACTTGTCTGTAAAAGTCATGAGATTGTTAGAACTAATTCCGACGGCAAACGCTCCGCCAACCCCAACCCCCCTTGCAGTGAAATACATTTTCACGTGTGCATTCGACTATCCAATAAAATTATATTTATAGCCAACAACGGTTAAGAGAAAAGAAAAATCCTCTCGCAAGAAACAGCGGATCTAAAAATATCTCCAAAACATGCCACAAAGTGGTCGACAGCGAGAAACTCGCTATAAATATCCTCGACTCTTTCTCGGCTGTCTGAGTACATTCTACAGTCAACAAAACAAAGCGCGTTATTGTCACGAATTCTTTTAACATCTGGTCCCGAGCGTCCATCGATTTATCTATCTTGCTGCCAATTCAAAAACTGCACACACCATTAATGGGTCCATGGGACAAGCGCAACAAATAGCAGCCAATGAAAAGGACAAACACCGAAGCGATCCGAACTTGAATGCATCACTCACTTATCTGTATCTATATCATTTGGAATTAAATCCAATTTGTTTACACTGTGCGAAAACTCAATTAACTGTATTCCACAATAGTCGCAAAGGACACCACTCGCGGATTAAGTGATCCACTACAACAGCCATTCGACACACTTGAACTACTCAAATTAGCGATTATTTTTATTGAATTTTCGGTGAAATTATCGCGCAACGAACAGCTTAGGGCTGCCAGTCCAGTCACTATTGAGATATTCGCGTCCAATTTTCGAAAACATCCAGCAGTCGGACTGAATATTTCGATTGCTCCGCGAGTGGCCTTTAGCTTTAATCAAATGGCTGCCGACATTCGAAAAGTCAAATTGGGAGAAGAAATAAAAATGAGAATCAGTGAAAACCGAAAAGAATTTATTTTATTTTTCCTGCTCTCGTAGTTGGAATGGAATTAGTTGTTCCCATGTCGGATGCTAATTTTATTTGTTGTTTTGATTTGAGCTGTTGATTTTTAAAATTCGTTCGAATTGTTCCTACTGATCCGGGTCGGGTGTGGAAGTGGAGTTGAGAGGTGTTGGAAATTATTAATGGGAAATCTACTTGTCGCCGGATTATTTACTTTACGACTGTGAGGTGACGAGACACACAAGCGAGTGAGACTGATCTGACGTAGGATGTTTTTCTTTCGATTTTTCTATGTTTTTCTATGAAAATGTGTTGAGGGGAGGTGTTGACTGTAGAGTATGCATATTCTCAATGGCGGGTAGGTGTTTTTAGAAAAAAAAAAAAACACACAAACAGACAAACAACTGTCCGGTCATCGATGTGGGGGTGGAAATATTTTAAGTACTGGAACGATTCATATCGCAAGTGAGAGATTAGGTTGTTGGCTCAGTGAACTCTCTTCAAGGTCAGCGTGCGTTGCCGTGAGAATCGGAATGTCCCATGAGAGGACACAATTCTTAATTTAATTGAATGGTGTCCGAAGTACTATGTGAATGAACGGATGCAGGTGCGAAGTCAAATACATTTTTATATTTATTTGCCAGAATTAAAAATTCAAAGACTCAGGGTATATAAACCGGCTTAATACGTTTTTTTAATTTATAGTTTGAGTTCATCAATTGATCGGATGAATAACAAGACTGTCGTCGAGTCGGTAGACCCCTCAGGAAAAGCTACGGATTCAAGCGCTACATCGTTTCGATTCTCAAAATTTTATAAAAGCTGCTGATAATCAAACAATGATCGGTCCAGACGATCATCATCACATTATTTGATCTGCTGTCTAATCAGCTGAAAGCGACAATCTTTAAAACGAATTTGATTAACAGGACCAATACAAACGAAGTCTTTGCGAACACTCGTCAGGAAGATCGACTTAGCAGTTCTATAATTCCTCCTTTCCTTAGGTAATGTTTGAACCAGAACAGAGTTGTAAAAAATGAAATCTTTACAGTACTGCAGTCATTTGATTAAAAAGACGAATTTTGAAATCTTTTTACTTCACTTAACTACTTTTACTTCAAATTTTAAATCGCAGTCTATTTTGAAGTCTTAAGTGAAGAAATCACCTGATGCAGTCAAACGACTTGAAGTCAAAAGATTGCATTACTTTTTGATTGCTTGAATTCTTTGAAGTCTTTTTGAAGTCTTTCAATGTACTGCAGTCTTGAAGTCTTTTGATTGATATGAAGTATTTTTTCTTGAAAAAAAACTATTATTAATTTGAATTTTTGAAATTCATATTTCAGATATAAAATATAAGTTAAAAATGTACAGGTGCATGAACTACAAGAAAAACAATTTCAAAAAATACTTCAAATCAATCAAAAGACTTCAAGACTGCAATACATTGAAAGACTTCAAAAAGACTTCAAAGAATTCAAGCAATTAAAAAGTAATGCAATCTTTTGACTTCAAGTCGTTTGACTGCATCAGGTGATTTCTTCACTTAAGACTTCAAAATAGACTGCGATTTAAGATTTGAAGTAATAGTACTGCTATGAAGTAATTTTACTGAAGTTGCAATAAGCAATCAAATGACTGCGACTTCAGCGAATGCAATACTAAAGTAATGCATTCTTTTACAACTCTGAACCAGAACCCATAGACAACTGCAATAAATGCAAAAAAAAAAAAAACACCAAACAAAAAGAGTCTACCTAAAGGAGTATGTATCCATATCCAAAAAAAAAGTCAGTTCATTTACCCTAGGCCTAGTCATAGCTTCTTGCAACCAAACGTTTTTTTTTTTTAGAATTATGGACCTACTCCGAACCGCAAAATATTTGTTGCCACAACAATCATCGATATTTACCAGACGTTCGTGACTTATTCGTTGCTAAAGGAGTCAAGTTTTCTGTCATATAAATATGATTCCGAGGTTTCTTTTAGAGGAGATATTCGACAATAAGATGTTATCAATCGCATATGAAACTGGGGAGAGGTAACAATAAAAATGTTCACATTTAGAGACATTTGGCCTTTTTTTAGCTTCGGCTCTAAATTTTTGTAGTTCGCAGTGGCTGTATGAAAATGAAAAACTCACACAAAACGAATGGTTGTGAGAAGCTAGGCCTAGGGTCTCTCCGGACCTGTTGCGCCAACTATTTAGTGGCTGTATTTTTTGTTCAAATTTCGCAATTGTTAGCTTCCGTAAATTTAAAGCCGACACTAATTTGTTATTAGCATTTGCTTCAGTCTGAAATGAACAAAAACGAAACGTTACGTATGTGAGAGCGGGTCGAAATGCTACTTTTAAAATGAAGCTTTACAAAATTCAGCTTTTCCCATTCAAAGCAAAAAAAAAAAAAAGAAAAAAGATTTGTTTATTCTTTTTTTTTCCAAATCAAAAATTATAAAAAAAAAATTTTATTTAGGTAGGTACTTAACTTGAAAAACATGTTTAAGTTTATAAAAAAATAAAAGTTAAAAAATACATAAAAAAAATGAAAAAGAACCCATGTGCGTTAGTCGGGTAAAGACTCCAGAACGGCTCTACCGATTTGAATGATTTTTGTTTTGTTTTGTTCGTCTTGAATCAGGGATGGTTTAGGAAAAAAGAAAAGTCAGAAAATTCTCAGCATTTGGCGTTTTAGGCCTATATTTCTTTTTTCAGTTCAATTCAGTTTTCTTCAATAATAGTCTTCTTTATATGCCTATAATTCTTTCGGGCTGAAAGTCGATGACGTTATAACTCGATAACCACTGGTTGTATTTCAGGTTTAGGCAGTCCTTAAAGATAGGATTTTCGACCCGATAGGTGGCGTTGTTGTCGATCTCCGAAACCGCTCAACGGATTTCAATGAAATTTCGTAGATGTATATTCTTCGTTCCCGCTTGAAGAATAGGATACTTTTGGCCCTGATAGGTGGCGCTGTTGCCGATCTCCGAAACAGCTCTACGGAGTTGATGGAAATTCTGTGGATGAGTATGGTTGCTTCCAGTTTTGAAGTTCGGATAGTTTTTGAACCTATAGGTGGTACTTTGCAAAACATAAGCGGGATAGGAAAACGGGTCGTGGCATGTCCCATTCAAAAATAAAACCAAACGCTATTTCTAAAGTTGTAGGTATAATTAAAATGATTAATGGACATTGTCCAAATAAAGCACTTTGCGAAATGTGAGCAAGATTTAATAAGAAAGGTACGGCCAAAGCCGGGAGGGTACAGTTACATATAAAAGAGACTGACTTCCGTATGTGCACTAATAACTTGGGAAGGGATCGTTCGATTTTTATGATTTTTGGCTGGAAGGAAGGACAACGCCATTTTATGGGGATTAGTAGAATTTTCGAATTGTTTGGATGTTTCGAGCTTACCTCTACATAATTTGGATTTGAAAGCCGACTTAGTTATAATTTTGTTGTGCAACATCAATGTACCCAAACTTTGAACGGATCGCATTTGATCAAGAAGGATCTCAAATCAAATGTCATGCAAGTGACGATTTTTAGGGAAAAATTCAAAGGCAAACACTCTCATTCCGCAGATTCCGCTTATTCAGAACGATTTGCCATTCGTATTTCAGCGACATAAATTTCCCGTGCGTCTCGCTTTCACTATGACAAATAATTTGTTGCAAGGATAATCGATGGATATGTGTGCATTTGTGGCATCAATCTTGAATTCACATGTTTCTAACATGGTCAATTTAGTGAAAAAGCCGAAAGTTTGCCCGACACGTCAAAATCATTGCGGTTTGATTGAAATTTGATTGAAATTTAATTTTACAATACAACTTTTGAATAAAGAATTTTAACTGACCGAATTACATAAATTAGCAAGTGCATTGTGCATGCTCGGAATTATTATTTTCAATACATTAACAAATTTGGGCGGAACGAAGTTTGCCGGGTCAACTAGTCAAAAATAAATTAAACATTGAAAAATTAAAAATAAATAAAAAAACAATATAAGAAAGGGAAATTTTAATTAAAACCAAAAATAAACAAAGAAAAAAGAAAATGTTCTTTACACCTTAGCTTTACAAATTCTGCAAACAATAAAAACAGGTTTAAAAAATAATTTAAATCGCGCGAAAACAACATAAATTGTAAAAATAACTTTGACACACTCCTATTATTAACTGCACACTTTGCGAACTCGATCGAGCACCCATTATGTTGTGTCCAGACCAACGAAACATACCATAAGCATTTAATAAACGTTTCATAAATATTTCATCAACATTTCATAAACAATTTTATAAACATTTCATTAACATTTCATAAATGTTTCATCGGCGTCCAGGTTGAAAGAAACATTTAAGAGATGTTAAATAAATATTTATGAAATGTTTCTGAAGCAAATCGGAAACATTTTATAAACATTTAATAAACATTTATTAAACAAATGTTTCGCTGGTCTGGAGAAACCTTTAAGGTTTGTGGAATGAGTCCATCAACTTCACCCAGTCGCATGTGCGGAACCTATTATAAATAATATTATGTTCAAGGATGAGTGATTGGAATTTTACCACTTATTACAGTAGGGACGTGAAGTTGAGCCCACTGTTGGTTAGCAGTACGTATATGTAGCGTTGCGTTACAATCGTATAAAAATTATGATAGAGAAGGGTACCGCACCGGAACCATATTCAATCTGTTGCGAAAGAAAGTCTGATTACCTTTTTCAGAATCAGCCATGCTTCACACAATTATTCATAAAAGAAACTGCCTTTTCTCTCAGCACCCCTTTGATCCGCCAGCAACCCCGCACATATATCTGAAATCTGAATTATTTACTCCTCCAATCGCTAGTAGGTACATTGCTCCACGTTTTGCCTAAGAATGGCACAAGTACGAGTAATTCCTAACATTTTAGCGAACGCCTACCCAAATTTTGGAAACGTGATTTAACAACATTAAATTTAGCCGTAGAAAAAAAAAAAAAAAAAAAAAAACAAACAAACACACAAACGAATTGTATATCATTTTCAGAACAGTTCCCCATTGCGCTTGTAATTGCGTTAAAACAATAAATTGACGCAAATGGAAAATAAGCCAATTAAATCGTTATTATCGGTCATTTCGGACGTGGAATTAGCAATATGTGCCAGCTAAGCATTCAGTGGCCGCATTTATGGGCCCTAAACGCCAATTTTATTACCAATAAATATCAGATGGCTCGCAGCGTATGACGTTCCTTATAGACACATCCATCTACTACCCCCAGTTAGGTATGCTGTCTCAGTCCCGAAGGAGAGTAATCTGTTAAGTAGCCTGGATTAGGATAATTTATACAAGTTCATCCGCTCCAACGTTATGAGCGATGTCTTGACTAACTTTGAGCGCAAAGTACTATCTCATTAGCACACGACCGAATGAGCTGACACGTTGGGCTGTTTTCATCCTTGAGATTGAGATGTGTTATATGTGCTTCGTCGAATTAATATAAACATAATTGTGTCAATTCCTCCTGGGGGTGGGGATAGCTGGCTAGGAGAAAGAGAGAGAGAGACCCATTTCAACCGACTGGTGCAGGGTTGGTGTGAAATGCATTTAGCACTACAGCTTAGTCCCGGAGCTACCGCAACTGCATTTCTCGCAAATGCAAATGATATTCGGTTGCACAGCTCTGTGACTGTCGCAACGACTTGAGTTGAGGGCCAACACTATGCTAATGGATGCGATAAGCCACATAATTTGCTTCACTTAACCCTGATGGCGACAAGTATATTCAATTGTTGCGAGCAGCATACATTCGCCTGCGGGCTGTATCTAATCTGATATAAGCTCGTTTGATCTCCTCCGGGATTTGGGTGGCAAGTCAATCTGACTTGTATGTACAGCACCTGCTAGTGGTGTGTTAATCAATTACACCAGCACCGGCTGCTACTATAGCGTCAATAATGTGTTGCTGGTATTGACGGCACGAGGTGGGCCGCTCTTTACCCCACCTCGCTCATAGTCAGTTCATAAATAAATCAAAGAAATCGGCAAATATCGATATACGAGGGGTAGGCTGATTTACTTCCCCAGGTATTCGATGGGTACAAGTAAAAAAATTCAAACCGGAAAAATTGTTTGAAACAACCGACAGTTTATGTTTTTTTTCAATTAAAATTTCTCCCCGCAATAGTCGTCATCTGTGAAAACATTTTTAAAAATCCCTCGCCCTAATTGCCAGATGGATTGCACACGCAATCGAACCCAAAATCAATCAACTTTTGTGTACACAAAGCCAGCGTAGATACAACAAAAAAACAGGCATTCACATCCAAAAATACAAAATTGAATATTTATTATAGTTCCGAAATAAGCTGTCTCTCCTTTTCAATTATTTCGCACGAATTAGTACTGAAAAGAGTAAAAAATCCCCACGGACAGATACCAATACCAAAACCACTATACCACCCGTAAATATAAAATTCCAAATCAAACAATTTTCATCATCAAAACAGAATTTCATTCTAAATCGACGCGAGCATCAATGGATAAAAATTGCCCAAAACAGAAACAAATATAATAACCGAAAACCAACGAAAGCCCACCTTGGTATAGATGGAACTCGTAGATACTCGTACATAGGCAGCATCAAAGTTACACGAGTCGGATATGCTGATCACGGGAAATTTTAGAATGTTTATCCGGTCGGTTGTTGGTTGTTGGTTGGGTTTCTGAGCGCACTCTTGCCTTATGGATGGTGGTGATTTATGTATTTTGCAGATATTTACGAGTTGTATCGATATATTTAGAAAAGGATTTCCTGCTCTTCGTTCCATTGGGCAACTAAACTGTATCATTAATTCAAGGTGTTGACTTTGCTGCTAGATTTATGGTGTGTGCGAACACTTGACCTTGAGGGGCAAGTTGCGTGTTTACACTGATATAACAGAATCTTTTCGATTGAAGGTATTTTGGGCGTTACAGGCAGCATCCATGAAAGCACTCGAATAAATATCACACAGTGGGTTTGTTTTATTAAAGCCGACTATGTGATGATCAATATGGTTCACGTGACGAGTGACTTTAAATAAACGTACAGTAGAAAATTAAAGTATAGTCCGTTCAAAAGGACGGAGAGAGAAATTTCCGTTGATGCACAGTAGCAATTTCTTTAAGGGAATATTTTCTCTCAAGGTTTGTCCAGACCGGCGAAAAATTTGTTTAATAAATGTTTATAAAGTGTTTCCGATTTGCTACAGAAACATTTCATAAATATTTATTTAACATCTCTTAAATGTTTCTTTCAACCTGGACGCCGATGAAACATTTATGAAATGTTTATAAAATGTTTATGAAATGTTTTTTGATCCATTTTTGCACTAGATAATGATGACCCTTAAAGCGGTGGAAATATTAGCAGAGTGCTTCATTATCATAAAAAAAAAGACTCGATTTAGTTCAAATAATTCTTGGAGAAATGAGGAGTTTATTCATTTGATAAACTCCTCATTTCTCCAAGAATTTTTTAACATTTTAATTTTTATATTCAGGCAACTTCAAAAAACAACACCTACTTTCTGGCGGGAACCGCAATGATTGACGTGTCGGCCAACCTTCTGATTTTTCAGTAAATTGACCATGTGAGAAACATGGGAATTCAAGGTTGATGCCACAAATGCACAAATATCCTTGCAACATTTTATTTGTCAATTCAAGACGCTTAAATACGAATGGCAAATCGTTCTGAATAAGCGGAATCTGCGGAATGAGAATGTTTGCCTTTGAATTTTCACCTCAAAACCGTCGGTTGCATGACGATTTGAGATCCTTCACCATCAAATCAATGGTTGCGCAACAAAATTATAACTGAACCGACTTTCAATTGCATTGTGATATTGAGGGCAACGAAAGGGCCGACGTTTTGGCTAAGGAAGGAGCGGAACTCCCAGTAAATACAATGATTGAGGGCATCAGACCACCTATGGCCGTTGCTAGAATGGTTACCGTTGAGAAAACTACCAATAAAGCAGCTACAAGATGGTCACAGCTAGAGGGGCACAGGGTCTCAAAGGCACTGTGGCCCGCTTTAAATCGGAAGAAATCTGAAGAATTAATCAATCTCAGTAGAAGAAAGTTAAGATTAACGTAAGGAATACTCTCTGGACACTGCCTTCTAAGGAAGCATGCCATGAGACTAGGCTTAGCTAATACGGATACATGTAGGTACTGTGAGGACCTACAAGCTACGGAGGACATCTCCCACCTTCTATGCGAGTGTCAAGCAATTGCTCGGAGTAGAAGGAAGCACCTAGGCAGGTTCTTCTTTAATAACTTAGAGGAGGTTGGTTCCTCAAATAATATTGGGACCATAACCAAATTCTGTAGGGAAATTGATTGTTTGGGCGAATTGGTTTAGGTTTTTAACCGTAATGGTTCCCTGGGGATGGCGATGGGCCCGCTTTGGTGCTTGGTCTTTTGTGACGATCTCACAACCCCACCCAACCTAATCTAACCTAACCTTCAATTTTAAATTATGTAGAGTTAAGCCAAAAATCATAAAAATCGATCTATCCGTTCCCGAGTTATGACACCAGTCTCATTTATATGTAGCTGTACCCACCCGGTTTTGCCAGTATCTTTCGTATTAAGTCCTGCTCGCATTTCACAATGTGCTTTATTTGGACAATGTCCATTAATAATTTTAATTAGACAACTTTAGAAATACCGTTTGATTTTAGTTTTGAATGGGAGGTGCCACAACCCGTTTTCCTATCCGCTTTTGTTTTGCAAAGTACCACCTATAGGGTCCAAAACTATCCTATCCTTCAAGCGAGAACAAACAATATACTTTCATAAAATTTCATTAAAATCGCTGGAGTGGTTTCGGAGATTGACAACAACTCCAGTTATCGGGTCCAAAAGTAGGTATCCTATCTTTCAAGTTGCAAACAACAATGCACACCCACAAAATTTCATTGAAATCGGTTCAGTTGTTTCAAAGATCGATGACAGCGCCACCTATCTGGTCCAACCCTATCCTTTAAGACTGCCTAAACCTGAAATACAACAATACGCTCAAAACAAAAGAAGAATCGAGTTATATCTACATTTAGTTTCACCCCGAAAGAATTATATATAGAAGATTATTATTGAAGATAATTGAATTGAACCAAAAAACGAAATATTCGCCTACAGACAACATGTTAAAAATGGCTCCATGAAATTATGCCCCAATGAAATATGGCCCCAAACAAAAATGAAAGAAGGCCCCAAAAAATGGGGTAATATTTCATAATGCAAAATGACCCCATTCCATTTATGCAATATTGCCCCAAATGAATGCAGAATGGCCCCAATTTTTTAGCATAAGAAATGAAAAATTGCCCCAAAATAATGCATGACAGGCAACAACAAATATGGTTACGAAATTGGGGAGTATTTTCATTGTTTTGGGGTGTTTTTTCATCGTTTTGGGGCAATTTTGAATTTTCTTATTTTGTTATCGAAACAAAATTCTACTAGAAGAAGCGCGAAGTATACCGTCCTTAAAACTGCGTCACTCGTTTCAAAGACAAAATAACTTACTGAGAATTGAATTTGTGAGTAGAAAACGATCAGTTTAGTGACAAGGTGCAGTGATCATAACGTGTTGACAAAAAAAGATTTTGAAAATTTATTTTAACTTTTTTCTAAAGTTAGGATTCAGCCCAGGTTTTCAAATAACTTTTAATTTTAACTTTAGAAAATTTGAGAAAATAAAAGTTAAAAATTCGCGCGAATTTTTCACTTTTATTTTCTTAAATTTTCTAAAGTTAAGATTCAGCTCAGGTTTTCAAATAACTTTTAATTTTAACTTTAGAAAATTTGAGAAAATAAAAGTTAAAAATTCGCGCGAATTTTTCACTTTTATTTTCTCAAATTTTCTAAAGTTAAGATTCAGCTCAGGTTTTCAAATAACTTTTAATTTTAACTTTAGAAAATTTGAGAAAATAAAAGTTAAAAATTCGCGCGAATTTTTCACTTTTATTTTCTCAAATTTTCTAAAGTTAAGATTCAGCTCAGGTTTTCAAATAACTTTTAATTTTAACTTTAGAAAATAAAAGTTAAAAATTCGCGCGAATTTTTCACTTTTATTTTCTCAAATTTTCTAAAGTTAAGATTCAGCTCAGGTTTTCAAATAACTTTTAATTTTAACTTTAGAAAGTTTGAGAAAATAAAAGTTAAAAATTCGCGCGAATTTTTCACTTTTATTTTCTCAAATTTTCTAAAGTTAAGATTCAGCTCAGGTTTTCAAATAACTTTTAATTTTAACTTAAGAAAATTTGAGAAAATAAAAGTTAAAAATTCGCGCGAATTTTTCACTTTTATTTTCTCAAATTTTCTAAAGTTAAGATTCAGCTCAGGTTTTCAAATAACTTTTAATTTTAACTTTAGAAAATTTGAGAAAATAAAAGTTAAAAATTCGCGCGAATTTCAGCTCAGGTTTTCAAATAACTTTTAATTTTAACTTTAGAAAATTTTAAGATTCAGCTCAGGTTTTCAAATAACTTTTAATTTTAACTTTAGAAAATCTGAGAAAATAAAAGTGAAAAATTCGCGCGAATTTTTAACTTTTATTTTCTCAAAATTCGCGCGAATTCTTAACTTTTATTTTCTCAAATTTTCTAAAGTTAAGATTCAGGTCAGGTTTTCAAATAACTTTTAATTTTAACTTTAGAAAATTTGAGAAAATAAAATTGAACAATTTGCGCGAGTTCTCAAATTTTCTAAAGTTAAAATTAAAAAATTTAGGAAAACCTTAGCTGACTTTAAGAGTTAGAAAATTAAAAAAAAAATTAAGATTCAGCTCAGAATTTGAAATAAAAGTTTCCGACTTAAAATTAATGGCCGAAGCAGTAGCGATGGATAACAGTCAAATCTGTAAGTGTCGCTATTGCAGACATTTAAAATACAATTTAAGCTTTTATTTAAAATAATAAAAAACCTTACAAACAATTTGTTTCTTTTTATTGAATATTTGTTGTAATTTGGGGCTCTTTACATTGAATTTGGGGCCATATTTCATTACTTTGGGGTGATATTTCATCTATTGCAAATTATTTATTTCTAGTAAGAGTATTATTTCACAAACGAAAATGTAACTTCACCCCAAATTATCAATGAAAAAAGGCCCCAAAATAATGAAAAATGACCCCAATCAGACTATCAAACGTTGTTGTTGTTTACTATATAATATTTTGGGGCCTTTTTTCATTTTTTTTTGGGGCCATTTTTCATTGGGGCATAATTTCATGGAGCCGTTAAAAATATTCCGGCTTTTCCTTTTTCCTAAACCATCCCTGATTCAAGACGAACAAAACAGAACAAAAATCATTCAAATCAGTCGAGCCGTTCTGGAGCCTTTACCCGACTAACGCACAGCAATTGATGTTTATATATAAGTATAGAAGATTTTTTAAATGCTTATGATATGCTTCGTTCGTCTGGGCCCACCTTTAGACTCATTTTTGATGAAATGAAATCGGTAATGCTTTTATGTTGTTTTTTTTTTTTTTTTTGTATTTATAAATAAAATAAAATATAAACACGCGTTATTCTGTTCTTGGACTATTTTGTTGCCGTTCGCTGTTTTATCAATCAAATAATGACACGACAAGTTTTTTTTTTCGCAATACATAGTCTGATAAAAACATGGTAAAGGTCGATTTGACAAAACTATCATAGCTCTGTTTAAAAAGATATAAAGAAGTATTCAAAGACGCCAGAAATTCAAAACAATTTCTAGATTATTTTCGATCACAATTTTAGTAGTGACTACTTGTGTATTATGAGCATGAGTTTTTCTAAATTCCGTGTCGACATCCTACGTCTCATCGACGTCACGTTACGAGACTGCTTTTTGATATTAATAGAAGCGACAATGAAGACATTTTTCTGTGTACACTAAACAAATAGCCGGCTGTTCGATAATTATTTTATTTCTAACATGAAAAATATTTAAAAAAAATAATCACTCCAGAACACAGTCGAAATATAGTTTTCTTAAGAATATGCGTGACTGGGTAGCTTGAAATTTGGCCTAGTTTCAAATTCCTATAAATTGACAATGCAAATGTTACATTCGGAGTGGACATACATTTTCCAAAACCTCAAGGAAGAATTTTATTCATAGTTAAGGCCGGTACCGGTACCCTTTTCGTACTCCGAAAGTTTCCATATACAGAGTAAATTTAGTGCTTTGGTTGGCTTGATTCTTAAAAGCGTTCCCTTTTCTTCCTAAATTTGCACGACTAGCCCTACTTTCATGCATGTTTGTTATTAAAGTTTGATAGTTGGTAACGAACCAGATTATAAATAGGCAGCCTTTCGTTTGCTTTTATTAGACAGACCGAATTTAAAATTGAGTACATAAAGCTTTGCTTAAAAGAAATTCAAGTAAGTAACGTGCTTTGGTGAGAAGCTAAATAAATTTATAAAAGTTTAGAGAAGCCTATTCAATTCATGGTCTGAATTAAGCCAATAATCCATTTTTAACATATTTTTGTCTGATGATACGCAAACGCATAGGTCCCAATTCGAGCTGGATACAATTCGAAGAAATGTCCGAATTTTTCGTTAGAAAGAGGTAGAGGACTGACGATAAATACAACCGGTAAGTGGACTTCTTAGTTCTTATATAGATTGAAAAAAAAAAAGACTGCAAGAAGCTTATTTGGAAATCGGAGAAAGTCTGTTGGAGAAATTTGTCTTTGTAATTGTTTTCCGCACTCGAAATTCTGTCACCCTGTTGAGAAAATGTTTACGCACTCATCAGTTTATTTCCTGATTTTATAACAACAAATAAATAAACCTCCTCTTACAGAACATAAAAAATTAGACTCAGAAGAGTTCCTTAAAAAAATCATTCTTCCCCTCGCTGGCTCCAGCTCATCGTCTTAACGCCCCCCTCAAAGGTATAGTGAAATTCAAAGAGAGCCCTCCCACCCGCAACACAATCATCAACAGTGTTAGAAGAAAAAAATATCACACTCATCAATCTACCCCTGGCACAGTACAAAAACAAAGTGCAAACAAGTATTCCACTAAATTATTCAATTAACAGCCTACAATGAGAGTGTGTCTCCACACCCGGTTCCGGTATTTTTGCAGTAAGGCAAAAGTAATTGAATTTGCACCTGCCTGGCTTGGTTGTCGTTTGTTTTTTATTTTTTACACACAAATTTCTCTCCATCCACCCCCAGAAGTTGTTGTTAATGAAAATTTCAACTGATTTAGAGCAGCCAGGAGGTGATTTCCAAATAAAGAAACGACAAAAAAAAATGTCCTTTCACCTCGCCCATGCTGAGGTACTGCTGCAGCCCTCTCAGAACGAAAGAAACTGGAAGCCCACTTCCATCAACACACCAACACAATGGTGTGCGGGCAGTAAAAAGAAATTACTTTCATTTCTTCCGGCAACACCTTCACCGTTCACCCCTCACAAAAAAAAAAAAAAAAAAAACACTAAAACCAACCTAGGTACAAAGCAATTGTATACTTGCGACGCAAATCCGTTTGTGAAATTACAAGTCCTTGTGCGGCAACCGGACGGCATGAAGCCGTTCTGAGGTGTATTTTTTTTTCCAGCTCAAGGGATGGATGGAGGAGAGCCGGCGGATGGTACTAGCTCTATTCGCCTTGGGAGCCAGGGATACCAGAGCGAGCTGTTCTTTCTTAGAATATCCAATTCAATGGCAAAATGGCAACACGGTAGCAACCACTTCAACTCAATTACAGTCCACTGTTAACTTTTTAATGCCAAAGTGCAGGGCTCGCGTATAGCCGCCCTCGCTCTCGTTCGAGGAGGCCTCGGATAGTCGGGCTACTGGACATCCTTAATTGCATTGCTTTGGACGGCACATAAAAAGGCAGCAACCAACCATTCCCAACGGGGTTTGTGTGTGTGTGTGTGTTTGTTTGTGGGGATGTGCAGAGCTCCTTTTGGCCGTTACGATACGATCACTGTAACTGTATGGTAGCGGCGAGCAACAGCATGGAATCATTTTGAAGTTGAAGTGACTGCCAGAGATGCACAGGCACAGGTCCTGTTGTAGTGTAGTAACAAATTTGAAATCTTATACTTGTTCTGTTGTGTCCCACTGTGGTCCATTTACGTAAACATGAACGTGAAGCGCGCCAGCTTTTCATTAGTGAAAGCGAAAAGAAAATGGAAAATGTGTGACGGTTCTCGACATGACTTACGGAAGTAGGGATGCGGGTTTCGTTCTTTTTTTGCTCACCTTTCGCTGGGGTCTGATGGGAATCTCACGCTGCAGGCCTTTTGATGTTCGCGATTGTTAGCATTCTTCAAGGATTAATTTTGAATCCAAAAATGACCAGAAATGTACAGAGTTGGCTTGCCCCTTTAAGACTCTGGCATCAACAACTATATCACAAGTTTGAGGTTAGTTTAAGGCGACTTACACTGTCACCGAATGTTATTGGAGATACAAAAGTTTCATTTTAAAATCTTAAAAGTCGATCCAGCTAGCTGGAAGTTTTTACTTTCACTGCAGAAATTTATAACGCACCCCTACACGTTGTAGTCTCTCTTCAGAGCACTAAAAGGAAATTCCATTTCGACGAAGGTGTACCCACGCAATTTCCAATTAACTTCACGAATGCAGCATTCGCAGATTTGAAGTCAAAAAGTCATTTGTGTAGCTCTATGGTCGAAACGGAATTTTTTTTAACTATATGTTGCTTTGACACTGACAGGTGACAGCTGTGTCGGTATATCTCTCTTTATCTTTTGACAGGGCATTCCAAACTCGAATGAAACGAAAAAACGACAGAACATTGAAGAGGATATAGTGAGTGGTAATGCAGTTCAAGCCCGTTGAGCAGGAATTCGAAACCCCAAAGAAACGAAAAAGTGACGTACGATGAAACGAAAAAACGACAGAAAATTGAAGAGGATAGAGTGAGTTGTGATGCAGTTCAAGCCCGTTGAGTAGTAGTTCGAAACCCCAATGAAACGAAAAAATGACAGGTCGTTGGACAGCAATTCCAAACTACGATGAAACGAAAAAACGACCGAAAACGGAATGGAGTTGCGAAGCTGGAGATGCAGCTCGCCCAAAACTAGATATGAGACATGAGAGACGAATTAATAGGCGACAGACTTGTACAAAGGTGAGCATCTCCATTTTTTTTTAAACGGACACTACCAACATATTTAAATTTCATCACCCCATTAAGTTTCATAAGAACGCCAGTCTTAGTGGCTCAAGTTCTCAAGGCACTCTTTTGAAAGCTTTCCGACTTCTGTGTACCGATGAAGTAATTTTTCACTGTGATGAACTTAACTATATGAAATCGGGAAAGAAAAGCCGCCATAAATCTTTTCGACAGCAGATTCAGACCCATGGAGGACTTCTAAACCCCAATAGGATGACAACATGCCCATGTGTATGCAATGGAACAATTCATTTTCATAAAATGAGTATCCCTCCCTAGTTCCAACCTACTATTACCTTCGCATAAATTTGAAAACAATTGCCATTCCATCTTGCATAACTTTTCGTCTTATATTGAAGCGGAGATTTATCATGACAAAGGGACCTTCGCAAGTCCTTATTACATGACCTACTTACATTTTCTTTAAAATAACACAAAAACAGAATAAACGGAGAAATTTTCTAGTTCAAGTGACAGGTGTGTGTCCTTAATGCCACTCAAAAAGATTAGATACTTCAGTGGGCCTAAGCCAGAGGTCGGCATTTATTGAAGAGATCCTCTTTACGCAAAACAGTTCCCCAGATACAAATAAAACAATTCGCATCCTTAAAGCCTTTCCATTTGTAACTCATCCAAAATGTAATCATCATTCGTCTACTTTGTCCACAACACAATACACACACTGACACCGACGTAAACATCTATCGGGTATGATAGGCATAGTAATCATAGTCCTCTCTGACCAAAATGAGGGTGTAATTTAATTTCGGGGGACACATTCCTTGCTTTAACGCCACATCACTATATACAGCATATACGATCACTGTATACATAGTGAAAGGGACATGATATCCCGAGGAAAAAGGAAAATATTTGCCATCTCCAAGACCTAAATACACACACGTAACGACTATACCCTTTGAGCACGTTGTCGTCATCGTCAGCCGGAGGAGCTCAGTCGCCTGGAAAGTGGCCATGTGTAAGATGGCTCATGCACAAGCACATCCCCATCGTCATCATCATCATCATCCTGATCGTCGTCGTAGCCCCATTAAATTAGAGTTCATGAATACGCAAATAACCTATATATCTTTGTACACAGGTTGTCTGTGAATGACAATAGCTGCGAATACACTATAAAATCTTTTACTACTTTATAGAGCGGACTGTGGCTGGAGAAAGGATAAAATACCGAAATGCTCCGAGAGAGGGAAGAAAAAAATAAGCAGAAATTGATTGAAAACTATTTTCCGATTTCAATGAAGACCTTTTGTGAGTATCGTTCGTATCGTGCGCTGCAATTTTAAAAGAAAATGCGGATTTGAAGTCCACTTGCAAATGGGACAAATATTCCATTCCTGTATATTTAAGAATGCCTTGACAATTGCATACACGCAGCATCTGCACATTTTCAATTGGCAGGGAGAGCTTCCTAATTTTTTAACTGATCAGATTCTATTCGATCGTGATTCTTAAACAAATGATGACACAACTTGATGTCTGAAACCTATCCTGGGAAATTTCAAGTCAATTTGTAGTTGTTAGTCAGACTTCTGAAATTTCAAATGAAGAACGTTTGAGGGCAAACTTGAACTCCTCGAGTTGGAGTCTGAAATTTCAACCTACCTGTTGATACTTCTGAAAAAAGGAGACGTTAAATAAAATGTCCTGTGGAGTTTGAATACCTGAAACGAGAAAAAATTGTAGAGAGGGATTTTTAGACTTTGATGTCGCAGGTTGAATATTTTGTTATATTAAGTGAGTGACAAGAATAATTTTAACTCATAAATAGACTTTTAATTGTAACATTGAGGCCCGTTTGCTGATACTACGCGATTCAAGTTCCACTTAAAATCTTATGTGACAGTTTATGACATAATTGGCGTAATTGTCGATAAAATGCTATAAAATTCGGAAGCTTTGAAAAATCATGGATCACATTATACACTACTCATACAAAATATACAAAACTCATAGTAAAATTTTTTGAATTCTAGGAAGAAATGAAAAATAAACTAACATACACAGTTTTCGTACATATAATGCATTTTAATTTTTTTAAAGAGAGATAAATCCCACGATATATAAATATTTTCTTCGCACATTTTTTACATAAAACAATCTAAGTATTGTAAATTTTTTCGATATTCGATGAAACATGAAAGCGATAAATTTTCACATTATGTCTGTTTTACCTCTTGTTAACGTTCGTGCTAATAAAAAACAGAATGTAAACAAATAAGAAAAAAATTGGTGACGATAATAACTCAAATTAAAATAAAATTGTTTCGTTACACGCGTGAAAATGTAAACTTGTTGGCTAATACTTTTTTAAATGATCAAGTGGTGGTGCTCTAAATATCCCGAAAATGAAATCTTTACTAAGGTATTTAGGAGATCCGGGCTCTGAAAGGTAAACATTTCAAAATTCATGACCTTACAAGTGAAAAATTTAAGTGTTTAAGTTGATGTTGGAGAAGATTTTGGAGTTCATCAGCCTTTTCGTTAACTATTTTTTATGTGTTTCAAAAAATAGTTCAACAAACAAAACAAGTTCAAATGATTGGATACATTTTCCGACAACTGACACTGAGGAAGAAATTAAACATTCCAAAGCAATTTGGCAAAAAAAATTTATGTTTCCATTTGCAAAATTAAACATTTAGACTAGGAGCTCTTCGCAGTACACCCTCCGCTGCCCTTGACATCCTATTACATCTGACAACCATTGACATCTTCAGCAGGCAAATGGCAGCCTGCTATTTCACAATGGACAAGCAAAACAACTGGCCATGCCGCTATCCTGAACAACCTTAGGAACCTTCCAGAAAAAATCGACTACACCACACCAGAACTGCAATTTGAAAAACTTCCAGGTCTCCATTCATACTAGATCATTCTGGGAGGAGGAAGCATTCGTGGATGATGAATCGATCCACTTCTTCATAGATGGTTCGAAAACTGTGAATGGTGTTGGTGGTGGTGTCTTCTCTGATAGACTAAAGCTTAGTCTCTCCTCCCGTCTTCCTGATCACTGTAGCGTTTTTCAGGCGGAAATAATGGCGATAAAAGAAGTCTTATCTTGGCTAAGGGAAGACGTGATATCTGCTTAAGATATCCGTATCTTCTCTGATATCAAGTGCCTGGAATCAGTCTCCACGAACTCTATAACAGCCCAAGACAGTCGTTCGTCTCTCAGAGAGATGGCGGAGCAGTTCAACATTCACCTTTGTTGGGTGCCGGGGCATATGGACATCCCAGGTAACTAACTGCAAGGCTGATGAACTCGCCAAACACGGAACCACACTACTTATACTTCCAGTTAAGGATTCTAGGTATTCCAATCGCTACTTGCAAACTCAAAATAAAGCTGGACGCTATCGAAAGAACTCTTAGGTGGACAACCGGCTGGACAACCGGCTCGACATGTCTAGCGACAAAACAGATCTGGCCAAAGCTGGATATAAAACGTTCCAGACAACTAATCTGCCTCGATAGGAAGCACATCAGTGCTCTAATAGGTGTCATTACGGGACACTCTCTCATAGGCAGGCATGCACAAAGGCTTGGCGTATTCTCTAATAATTTCTGCAGAAGCTGACTTGACGAGGAGGAGAACGAAACCATTCCCCATCTTCTCTGTACTTGTCCAGCTCTCTCACATAGACGGAAACTCCACTTAGGAGATTTCTAGCATAGTGATTTGAACGATCTAAAAAACATAGACATTCGAAATCTAATACGCTTCATCAGAAGCTCCAAATGGTTCAACGAGTAGGAGGAATAAATACAGATTCATGTGGTATTACAAGGGACCTTATAATGGTCTAAGTGTGCCGACAGTCATTTCAACCTAACCTAGACAATAAAAAGTCACAAATTTTAGGCGCAGTGTTTATTTAAGTTCTTCTTTTTAAGTTAAGTTGGAGTTTGAGATTGGCTTAGCAAAGTTTTTCCTATACAGCTTTTATGGCCTGGACAAACGCCAACTCATTTTGGTCACTTTTGGGAGTAGACGATGGAAGATGGAAGTTCCTTTTCATCTGCTAAAAATTCAGAAGAGTCATTCAAAAATCCAATATAGATGATTACCATAAAGCCATTTCCAAATATGCGTCTTCGTCGCTCAGCCTGTTTTTTCTTTATTTATTTTCAGTTTTTCTTCCGAATTTTGTTCACTTTTGATAGTTTTCCCACAAAAATCGGAAAATATATTCAAAATAAACAAACCGCAGCAAAGTTGTCACTTGTCAAGTTTGACAGAAATTGAAAGGCGAGGACATGCCCAGCGAAGTAAAAGCTATGTTCGAATTTTAAAACTTACTTTAGCCCACTAGGTTTTTATTCATACCGATTCCAAGCAATATTGATATCGCAAATTTGACAAGCAGTGTCGCATTATGAATGTCTTCGTTTTAGTAGTTTGTTTATTTGTTTAAAATGGGTTAGTGAGGCATTTTTGTTGGACGTTAACAACTTGAAGACATCCGGACACTGGACTGTCGACGTTATATACGAGGACAACTCTCATTGACAGCTAGGCGCTTCTTGTTAGATTGATGGGTTTTCGGCGCCAAAGAGTCCAACAAGCTTTGGGAGGCAGAAAAGACAGAGGTCCCTGAAGATGATCCCAGAGCTGACTTCTTCGACGATTCTTCAGAAGTCTGTGAAGATAGTGATCTATCGTGAGCGACATTAAGTTGGCTGCTGTCCGTTATTTTACAGCTGATATATGTACATATTTTGCAACTGATTTTGAAAAAAAAAAAAAACGTTCACACACACATGTTTAGGGAAGGTTGATGACTGGTTCCGTATAAAATGTATAAAATTGGTCACTTTGCCTTGCCTAAACCTTTCTGCTGCGTCGCTACCAAATACTTTACTGACAAGATGCAAGTTGATCTGAATTTGTAAATCATTGAAAAGTTCTCAGAGCACCTCCGAGACATAAGTAGTAAGCCAATGATTGGGCCAATTTCTGGGAAATAATATGATGTCATTGATAATACCGTTTACTAGTCTTATTGACCGACTTACTCAATACTTTTTATTGGGTTAACGAGTGCCTTCTTCGGATAGACCGTAACGATTAAGAAGACTAGTTTGACGCCATCGAATACCTGGTACTTTTGGCCGACTTGATCTGAAACAAACCAACAATAGCTACAAATACAAAACAGCACAAGATGTCAACAAGTCAGCGCGACAACATACAGTTGTTCTGGCAAATACTTTTTCGACAATACAGTGTTGCTTAGCGATTGACAATAATCAGTGTTGTGGTACTTGTTGATGGACAACGTTAGTCCCAAGTAGAAAAAGCTGCTGTTCTGTTGTTAACAAAATATTTCCGTTTCAATTCTGTCTCAAACAAGATGGGAACATGAATTACATTTGTTTTCACCAAATAATGCGTCTTATACACAGTGTCAATGGGAAGAGGGTATTTTTTTAATTTTCATGCTATGAAAAAAGGAGTAAACCATAAACAAATCATACTGAGACCCCCAACTCACAATCCTCTTGCCGCTGGCCCCCTCAATTTTTGCCAGGAATCCGCCATTTTGTTGTCCTATCCGTGTACGCCAATTCCTATCCGTTTTGCTTTGCCCACAGTGAAATGTAAAAAGATTAGGTGCGAATGTGTTGGTTGAGAGGATTTTTGACATTTGTCAATACGAATTTCTATGCAACAACAAAACGGAAAGTTATTAAATTTTCCAGTTGTTTTTACTTCCCAATTTAATAGCCAAATCTCATCTAAACCCATTCAAAAAACTTCTCGATCTGTTGGCTTATTGGTTTATGCTCAAAAACGCGAATCAATTTTTGTATAGTTCCCTTTTCCAATATGGGAGATGGGACCATCCACACATTCCCACTCCCTAAAACTATAAAAATTGTAAGCACTACCCACATCTGTCGGCAGCACAATTCCAACTCGACTTCACACAGTGCCTTCCAATAAAACTTATTGCCAAGTTTTATTACCCGCCCTATATAGAGCGAGCAAAATGTGCTTATAAGGACTTTTGTCAAAATATTAAGACAAATTGCATTTAAAATCATTTCCCAGCAAATTGAGAGAATCACGACGAAGTCAGCAGACGAGCATCACACACGTATCTCTATTTATAAATCTTTTATGGTCCCTTAGATAGCTTGGCCTTTCCAGATGCATAAAAAAAAAAAAAAACACCCCCCTCAATCTAATAGAAATGAAGACTGTCGTTGCATAAACTCCCGACACGCATCCTTGCACAACATCGTAAAATACATGCATCAGGAGAATATATCTCAACCATCTAACGAGTCTATTAACTAAATTAAAACGACCCCAGCTGTGGGTGGGTGATGTCTCCTGATATTGCCGAAGCAATTCACTTGAAAATTTAATGTCCAGCTTCCAATTTTCTGATTACTTTCACTCTAAGTACGGTTACGTGAGAATATTTTTATGCGGCGCGGCTTCTTGTTTTTTTTTTTTTTTCCTCCAGTCAGCCCTTTGTTTCAGAGTTCGAAAAGGATAAGGTAGAGTATGGGGGAAAGCAAACCCCCCCTTCTGGTGGAAACTTTCCCTATTTAGCAGCGAAAAGTGAATGCACACAAATAGCGCACATCACAATAAATATCTCTGTTTAAGTACGCAACTTGCAAAGTATGAAAGCATAGACTGAAGTGAAAAGTTTTGCTGTTTGGCAAAAGCCAATATTCGTCTTGAAATATGAATTTTCTTTGTTTCGCTGAATTATAGAGAAAAGCTTTGTCTACAAGTCCTGTTTAGAAAAACTGAGCACTAAGCGGGAGTGGTATGGATGTACTGTAAGTGGAATGAAGGACATGCTTTTGATGGATGAATGTAATGTCTACTTAGGGAGGCACAAATTTACATCGACAGATACCATTTAGAAGGTCGTTGGTTGTAGCTTTTCCTATAGGCTAATGCCGTTTTGAGGGTGGGTAATGAACTGTCTGATTAAATCATCGAACTTGGTTACTGAGATCGGTTTTTTCTTCTAATCTGCCGTATCGGCTAGGGTCTACAGAAATTAATTTTTCTTCCACGTCAGGTTAGCGGTTGTTCAAAACAATTCAGAGCCCCGAATGAGATGTAGGTAGGTAAATGTCAATCCAGCCTCAGACACCTAACCTGAGTATGGTATTCTTCAATAGAACTTTTAACAAATTCTGGCCGACTACTTTTACAAACTTGATAAGGCTGACTTTCCAGCCTTACATCGGTTTCGCTTGTCAGCTGACTTTTGTAAGACTGATTCATTTAAAAGAGCATACTTAGAATTCTTCGATTCGCTACTGGAGATCTCTCTCGGTGCTTTAGAAATAAAAGACCATTAACGGACTAATGCTGTCTTTCTAAAATTAAAAATAAAATAAATAGTTGGCGCAACGGGTCCGGAGGGACCCTAGGCCTAGCTTCTCACAACCATTCGTTTTGTGTGAGTTTTTCATTTTTGGAACAAATGGAAGGGATCTATAATTTTATGCCGATTCCGAACGGCTAATTGAGAAGCTCTTTCAAGACAGTTAAACTGTCGGATGTTTGTCAGACGTTCACAAGAGGTGGCGCTGTGGAAAAACCCTATATTGGAATTTGGGTTTTTGCGGGATTCGAACCTCGACTCCTCGCTTAGTAGTCGAACACACTAACTACTAAGCCACAGCGGATAACTTTCTGATTGATTCCAAGCCTCATCAGTATGGCGGCCGTTGTCCATCGTCTCAGAAATGCAAACAAATTTTCAAGGCTGACAGACCGCATATAGTCTTGTAGCTGCAAACTACCTTACATATTGTCTGAAGAAGATGATTTCCACTCTCATGAATCACTTCAAAGTGAACAGTTTCTACCGTAAAAGTCTGTTCATAAATTAGGTAGGTACCCTAAATTTCATTCAAGGAATGTCCCCCAAACCGACGTTACCGTAGTCACTTTTCTTCATATAGCATTCATCTTCCTCAGGTAATACCGTCTCCATGACAGAATCAATTAGGAGAGCTTCTTCAATTTACAAGTCAAGTTGAGCTGGAAGGTAGGTACCATAGATACCTGTTGACACAAATATTTGCCCATGCGAGAGTACTACAAGATCCCTATTTATTTTATCCTCAAAGGTATGAAGTATCCTCAGTCATTTGCCACCAATCCCTCGCTCTCGAATACAGCTCGTAAAGATTGTCATGGAAGAATTTGCGGATACACACACGAGCACTCGTCCATCGTACATAAATACAACTTGAAAAGGTCCTCTTTAGATAGTCCTTTTGAGGCAAACTTTCAAGGGGTATAAGCGAAGGTATTCAGCGAAGATGCTCTATCACTTTATAATGTTTTTTCCATTTAAGTTCGGAGAAAATGTGTCTTTTATCTGCAGCGCACTTGATCTATCTTCTCATCTCTCGCAAGGGCATGGATTCAGTGTAAATCGGATGTCACGTTTGAATAGATATACTGGTGGCGGACTTAAATGAGTTACTAATAACGTACAAGCTACGTGATGCTAAAATGGTCATGAGTTCAACGTTACGTAGATAAGCTCGTCTGTAATTGAGCGTATACATGGGGGCGGGTATTGGCATCGACATTTTCGGCCGCGGGGATGTGTATGTAATGAATTAAGGTTGCAGGAGATGTCCCGCAGGATCTAGATATTAAAATTGTCATTATTGCCGTAAAGGTGAATACGAAATGAACTAATATATGAGGTGCGAGTCTTGTGCGCGTCGGCATCGACTAATCGTGACTTCAAAGCGATGGCGGAAGAAGGGGACGCTGTATTTTCTGTCTTTGATGTTGAATAAGGAAACTGTGGGGAGGCACGGAGATTCCATTTAAAAGGCGGCTATGGGTGTGTATGATGAATCCCTGAGGGGTTAGGGTGAGCTAGATGTTGAAACAATTTTTTAAATTCCAATGGTATATTTGAGACGAAATCTAGACTGCAAAATGGGCAAGTTCCTATTTACATGGACGTGTGTGTGATTGAAATACGAATTTCGGCTCAACCACACTATCGTTATCACTCCAAACCAAACCGATGCGGCAGGGAGGCAGAAAACATTCTTGTAACCAACAACAACCCAACGGATTGGCAGTCCGCTGCTACATGTCCAATATAAGAAGATTTCGGTCGGCTGGTATTAAGTTGTTTTGGGCTGTTGTAAGGCAGCGGATCTTTTTATAATGGCGAATGATTTGTAGGGTTGCCATGTAACTCCCGCAAAAACTATTATTTTTATAATTTCGTCATATTCGTCTCACATAAAAAAAAAAAATCGCACCATCATAACTGTGGTCAAAAACAATAACAATGGTAAAGTTTATCCAAAAATAATTCAATTAAAGTTTCGTGATTTAGTGCATTTACGAACATGCTAATAAAAACGCTTCATTGCGTTTTCAAGGCAATAAAGGTGGGTTTTGCTTACTGCGTCGACAACGCTCTTAAGCGGGATTCTCGTAATTGCGTTCCTCAGTTGAATTCGTTGAAAAGTGTACATATTTCCCGACGCAACAATACGGGGATTACTGTAGGTACAATAAATAAATATATACTTCGATTGAACTTCAGACCACATGTAAGCGACGGGAATGAGGAATGCAGCTTATGCTATGCAACTTTCGACAAGAAGAAGTCATTTTGTATTTTATTGAAACTTGCCCAATACTGAGGGAGATTAGACGAGATCGTTGGAGTAAAAAAACGTTGTCAATGGCTTACATCAGGAGCAGTCTAAATGGTGAGGACTGGTGCGTACTGAGGAGCTACTTAAAAACTGCATTCAAATACCGGCAGCAAATAATGAACGAAGCTTTATGAATAACAACAAATAAGACTTTAGTATAATTCTCTCTTTTCTTCGGCTGACGGCAATGGCCAAAGTCTTTCATTGTAAATTTTTGAAAAATTAATGAAATTGATATTTATGAATAAATAGCTGAACCCCCGCGGCTTCGCCAGGCACTGATAAAAATTAAGTGGTTTCTTCTTCATTTTTTTTCCTATCAGTTGGTCCCCGTAATTACCGGCATTTAAAAAAATCTATTAATTTGGTTGAAAGTTACGGGCGACAGAGCGAAACATACACTTTTCGCCACTTTGTTCTATATACAGGGTGTCCGCCGGGAAGGTATACTACTTTGTTTCTTTTTTTTTATAATTTTTGATTAAATAAAAGGGAATGGATCTTATATTGATAAATGTTTTGTTTAATGTCGGCAATTATGTATGGAATACAATATCAGGTAAATGTTCGACTCTGTTAGTCTCACAAATGCGAGCCCTTTTGAGCACATTTTTCATTACATCCTCACACATTTCACGCGGTATTTCATTCATTTCATCACGAATATTTTGTTTGAGTTGCCCAAGCGTTTCTGATTTGTTTGCATAAGCCTTGCTTTTCAGATATCCCCACAAAAAGAGGCCCGGAGCAGTCAAATCAGGCGACCGTGGAGGCCAATCAACATCACCATTTCTTGAAATAACTTGTTGTGGAAAGAGGTCTCGCAGTAATTCCATTGTAATCCTGGCTGTATGGGATGTGGCACCGTCTTGTTGATACCACATGTTAATCAACCCTCGTCACTCAATATGATTTTTTCATGAAAATCGGGGTTGTCATGGGCTTGCTGTAACATCCTATTGGCATATGTACGGCGGCGTAAATGGTCTTGTGGAAGAAGCTCTTGTGTCAACTGAATCTTAAATGGAAACAATTCAAATCCTTGTGCAAAATTGTCGCCAAAGTTATTCTTTGAAGACCAAGCTCCTGAGCACGGCGTCGAATTGAGGTTGATGGATTGTTTTGAACACTTCCTTGAGCAGCAGTAATGTTTTCAGCCGATCTTACAGTACGTTGTGGTCCATGCTTGGGCCTATCACCTACAGACCATCTTTCTTCGAAATCATTTACTATAAATAGTGCGTTTTGTTGGCACGTTGTTTCTTCCAAAAATTTCACGTAACTTTCCCATCGTCACAGTAATTGATGATTGATTTTAATAAAATGTTTTAACGATTAAAACACGATGGTTTTTCGAATATTTTTCCATAATAAATTTGCCACGTGTCTACTTCACGAAGTAGTATACCTTCCCGGCGGCGGACACCCTGTATATAGGACCCTATGATAAGCATCTTATATTCCGTTTTCTACGTGTCAAAAGCATTCATTCCAAACGTATCTCTTTCTCCTGTTTTCTGTATTCATGTTTGCTGTATGAATTACTTGCTTATTCATAACATATTTTTATATTCATAATTTAATAGCGATTGTAGGATTCAATTTTGTACATTTTTCAACACCTTCACAGTACCATAATAGAATTGCGTGCGAATAAGCCAGCTTATGGCAATGTGCGATTACCTTAAATCGAATGTCGTTACCATAATCCATTCATGTACATGACTGAGCTTAAGATTTCATCATTTTTCACACCGGCTTTGCGGCCTGTAATCCTCTTTTGGTTTATCCTTAAAAATCATTGTCAAATTGATATTAGAACAAACAAGCGGAAATCGTTGTTACTCCTCGCTTCCCCACTCAGTAACTGATACTAGAACTGTTGACATGCGCCCAGGCCGAACGCATTTTTCAGAAACATTTCTCAAATAATGATTCTCGACTGTTTCCCACTTTTGTTGCATTAGGATTTTTAAATAGAAAAAAACTTGTGGGAAGGGGCTTTTTTTGATAAAGACAAATATTCACTTTTTGCAAGTTGTTAATGCAAGTTAGTTGCGAAACAAAATAAATCTTTCGACTTCAATACAACCACAACGTGCTTAAAATTGCTTCTTTTTGTGCGTTACATTTGCATAAAATACTTTCTCAATTGGAAAGGAGTCTACGTTCTCCATTGCAACCCATGTTAAGTACTAATCAAGGACCGTCTGGCAGTATTACAAATATGCCAAAATTACAAATCTCGAATTAACATGCCCCATTCGCAGAGACTCCATTCCCAGTAAATATTTATGTCAAATCAATTTCAAGAAATACAATTCTCCTTCCAAAACTTCAACTCGAAGGAATGGATGGAAAAATCCCCCACAATATGTTACTCTCACCGCTTGCCACAGAAATGTAGAACAATTCATATAAATGTTACGGCGAACCCCTACAATTGCCTTCATCTTTTCAAGGACTTCATTCATTCGTTCTGTTGTTTCCAGAACAAATTTTCAAGGAAAACCAAAGAAAAAGCTTAAACCAAGAAGTCATAGAAACCTCTTTGTCAAATCTAATTTCACAGAGCTCCCCAAAGAAGTTCCTTTCCTCAGGACAGAACAGAATGCAAAGCCAGGCATTCCCCTCTGTGCGACTGCCTCATTTATCTGATACGAGTATGTCTCGTTTGTTGATATGATAACTGTGCCACTGTGGGGTGTGGGTATGGGTTCGTATGCTCTCAATATAAAGCAGAGACAACCGGATAAAGCTTCGTCTCACTTTGTTATATAGAGCTTGGGGGAAACCAAAGGAAATCCAATAATGTAACGCATAACGTATAGGGTATAGCTTTGTATATGTGCCATTGCTTGTTCGGGAGCAGAAGGATCATGATGGTGTTTGTAGTGGCAGCAGATTTCAATCTAATCAAATAAACCCTTGATATCATTTTGCAGTCATTATGGACAGATTCGCCATGACAATGACGGCAGATATGATAACTGTTGTCGTTGCTCGCATTCGTTCAATATAAAATGCACGAGTGCTCGGGATGTGATATTGAACTGTCACATTTCATTGATGTCTATTAAAGTGCCAACGGATATAATGGTGAATCATCGTGTTGTGTTTACTGGAACCAGATTTTCGCTATGAAAATTATTCAAAGTGTGTCCTTGGAGGTCGAATGGGACATTTATGTCAGCTCCCAGGAGATGAAAAGTTGGTCCTTTAAATGTTGTGTTGTTTGCGGGAGAGAATTTGCTTCAATCAAATCTTTTACAAGGCTATGAAAGAAAGAATACAATTTTATTAGAGCGAATTGTCCTTCGCTATCAGGACCCATTGTTGACTGAGTTGGAATATTTACGAATCGTTTGTAATAAATGAATTCTAGTCATTGAAGCTATCTTCATCGGGAAGATTATTTTGATGGGAAAATGTGCGTACAGCGGCTTTATGGGTAAAAGTATGGTGAAACTTAAAAGGGGATAAATCTACCCCCTCGCCAAGTCTCGTTTCATCAAATTCCTGCGAACAGTTGTCATATTTTACCTCAAATCTCAGATTAGGGGCCAGTTATTCTATCTGCTGTTGTCAGCTGCAACGTCTCCTGTGCAATATGTGCCCCTAATTCTGGCACTATAAATCTGTGATCTACGGCAATCTTATAACAACAGCTGCCCTCCAGAGATATGGGTTATCTAATACGTCACGAAGCGGAGTGATATATTATTTCGCACGCAGTGGTACGTTCCGTGTGTTCATTCCTCTTCCTATTCCATTGCCAAATCTCCTGAGGTCAGGATTAAACATCCAAGTGATCAGCCATTTTATGTATCTATACAGCGGCCCATAGCTTCCATTCCAAGACGATTCCGCCTGGAGAAAGTACTCGTATTCGTATCCATGTTCATTTACAATTTCGTCTGGCAATTGCTCAATACACGTGATGATGCTTTGCTGGAAGGGGATAATCACAATAGCCTCGGAGATATAATCCAATAAACAATGAGAAACTGCCAATGATGCTTTTATCCAACCAACAGTGTGTGCGTGAGTGGAATTAATGGTAATTGTGGCATAGTTATGGATATTCAATAAAATTTAATTGCAGGCTATAATTTGATATCACAGATACATGCCATAAAAGGAATATGACATAAAACAAAACACAAGCTTATCCGAAGTGATAACTTTAATCTCCCGGTTCTCGGGTGTATCCCGTAATCTGCAGCTTAATTAGTGCCAACAATCTGACATTTAATTTAAGTGTACGTGCACACGGGGGAGGGAGTGAAACTTTTCAAAGCACCTTACCATAACGAACTACACAAAGGAGAACACAGCCAGCAACAGTTGCGCTGCTATCATGACGGCAAGAGGGATAAACAGCAGCCACTCACCACTCTATCTAGCGCATTCTCTTCGTATCCCTATCCCTATCCTTGACCCCTTCTCTGTGTTAGAGAACGTTTGGCTTTTTTTTTCTAATTAATCTGATGTTGTTGGGTGATTGGGGTGGATGGAACAATGGAACATGGAAGTCAACCGCTCACATCCATCGTCAATTGGACCGCGCTCACCACCAGCAAGCAGGGCGTTAATCATATCACGAATTGGACGTTGATCATGATGGATTTAAGTAATCAGATAACTCTGCTTTGGTTTGGGGTAGTAAAACACTGCTGAGACTCTCAGCCGCTCTGCTGTGGTGACTTTTGATTACTCGAGGACAACGAAATCGAATTTTGGCGCATAAGAGTTGTGTGCCACAAACAACGAGAATGCGGTAATCTGATAAATTCGATGCGGAAAATTAATTAGCACCATTCAATTAGCCTGACGGGTGTCAATGTGAACTTTTAGCGCTGCGCTTGTATGTGAGGCCATTAGGAGAGGTGTCCGTGTCTGTGGTGTTATTACTTGTGAGATATTAAGATTTCATCACAAGGATGCATAAAGGGGAGCCTTTTTATGTCTCAGCACCAATGATTGGTGATGACATCTCTGTAATGGAAATTAGGGTCATTTTTTCATGTTGTTGAACAAGGGGTGGTGGGTGTTTTTTTTTTTTAACTTTCTAATTAAATTTGCGGGATCGATAGTGACGATAGTGGAAGTGGGTGGCGCTAATTGAATTTAGATTCGGGGATGTGCTGTGCTATTTGTTTTTCTTAAAGATGACTTTCGCTTTGAAAATTGGGTGAATTCACTGCGTTAAAATTGAATCTAATTTTAAACTTTAATTTTTGATGATCGGTCATTAAATGTAGCTTTTAGTGCGATGTCATTAAGTGAGTTGACTTATCAAGGGTCTAGAAATAATGGACTATAAACGGACAGAGGCAACAGTTGACTGATTTTGGGGCATGGTGTTGCATGACTGAAAGCTTTTCGTATACCGATAGGATTTATTCGCCTTTTCACGGCACCTTTTAATGGTCACGATGATAGAGTAGAACTTGAGTTCGGAACCGATAAAAGTCGCTTGCAAAAATTAAGTAAATAAAAGAACAACACCTTAAGATAAGTCGCGGTTGTATAGGTAAGGTTGTCAACAGCCGGATTTGAACACCCTAAGGTCAACCCAGACAATGATGCTATCCGCGAAGCAGCTACAATTTACTTACATAAATGGATTAAAAAAAAGGCGTTCTACACCGTTGCCCCTGTTGTTAAGTCAGCATATTTGAATATTAATTGTTCAACACCATTTGTTACCTAGCCTTAAGTCAAATTGTATATACCAAAATTTCAATTAAGGCTAATGTAATGTACCTATAGGAAAGGTACCTTTGGTCTAAAGCTGCTCACAACCTTCATTAATGGATAGGACTCGGCGATATTGGTTTTGGAAAGGCTTGTCACATATATCGTAGTCATTTGTTGTAAATACTACATGTTTTTTTTTGTAAATAAAGCCCTTTTTTAGCAAGCTTTACGTGAAAGCTGAAAAAAAAAAAATCTTCTAGGATGCTTTGAGAGAAAGATTCTTCGAGTGATATTCGGTCCAGTTTGTGACGATGGAGTATGGAGAATCAGATTCAACGACGAACTATACGGGATATACAACGACGCTGACCTGGTCAGAAAGCTTAAAATACAACGGCTGAGATGGCTAGGACACGTGGAGCGTATGGACAACAACGCACCAGCCCGACGAGTCATTGAATCCATCCCTGAGGGACAACGCAGCAGAGGAAGACCCCACCTTAGGTGGCGCCCACAATTGCAGAACGACCTCAACCAACTTGGTGTGTGTAACTGGAGGTAGCTAGAGAGAGACCGAGCAGGCTGGAGGGGCTTGTTGGTAAAAAGTAAGTTACGTGAAAGCTTTGGTGATGGCGATTTGGCCGCTATGGTGCCAGGTCTTTTGTGACCATCTAACAACCTCACTCAACCTATCCTTACTTACGTGCAAACCTTCTGCAAGCCCGATGTATAGCGAAAAAGGCTTTTCTAAACCTGTGAACCTATTCCTTTGGACCTAGTTGTTTGAAGGTGCAAAATGTCAACTAAGTGTGCATTTTCGAGCTTAAAATTACTTAAATGCTTCGGCGGATAGGTCAGGTTTATCGTTGTTTTAACCTAGGATCCTACGATGAAGGTAGGCGTTCTTTAGCCAACTTCCGTCTTGAAATGGTTGATTAAAGTCCCAGATTGTTCCTTTTATACCATCATAAGGTATAATTGAGATTTTTTAAAATCATCGCCACCTACTTCAATGGCAGTTCATACATCTTGTTCCACTCCTAGAGACTTTTATTTCAAGTCACTCGTCAAATGTGACTTACAGTTTTGTCTGAATGTTCTTTTCAACTACAAATGTGCTAATCTGAAATTCACGCCATCGGCTACCACGCAACCACAACTTCTTTAAAACAAAACCCCCACCAGCACCAGGGCAGGTAATAACTTGCACAAAATGATGGATACTTAGCACGATAATGAGGTGAAACTTTCTCCGGAATTCGCTCACTCTTAGACTTCAAGTTTTTTGTTTTCCATCATGTTTCAAGTTCCCCAACAAAACTTTAAGACGAGAGGTATTTTTGTTTTTGCAGATTTTCGTTACACTCAAACTCGAAGTGGATTAATATTTCAAAAGGCGCATTCCCAGTGCCTTAAACGAAGCGTAAGCGGCATTTAACTTGAATGATTTATTTTTGTTGTATTCTGGAGGTATTTTTGAAAGAATGTCGGCACTTAATTTCATTTGGAATCCATTTGTTGTTTGCTGTAGGGCAAAGATAGGTCGAGTTATGCTTTTTAAGTTGAAAGGAAAAAAGGACCCACGGTCGGGGGTTTGGTTGGAATTTTGGAAAACCCCTGCCGGAAGAAGGTGAAATATTTTCAAAGATTACATTCCCTACAGAGGCATGTAGGCAGTGGGCACATGTGTATATATCCATCTTGGGGGCTTATTTGATCCAACTTATGTCTCTTAGGCATTTTCCTTTGATTTGTTTCTTGCTTTGCTATGACAAGTGCGTTGAAATTTAGACCTTCATCACAAAGGGGGAAGTTGGTGATCCAATTAAATGAATCTAGTTTAGGGTGGGTGGAATTGTGCTAAATTGTACGTCCCAAAACATTAGGCACCATGGCGAACTCATCACAATCCCAAGGACAATGTTCATACTCGTAATATATGGAGTTTAAATCTGCGGAATACTGTGACATAATATTATAATATCCCGCAGATGTAAACTCTTTTAAAAATGGCGGCCACATTCCTATTCCCGCACTCTCGCACAACGTTTCAATTGCATTGAAAATCGTTTAAACGCCTTTGGAAAGCTCGAAAGGTTGTTCCAAATGGACATTCTAGCTGATTTCATAAAATAATGATACGTTTTCTTTACTAGATATAATGAAACTCAAAATCATTTTCCGACTCCAAGGTGTTTGCCCGGAATAGATTTGAAAACTGATGCACGAAATTGACTCCGGTTTTCAAACTTGCCTTGCCAAATGTTTCGATTAAGACATAGGATATGTTTTGTTGTTATCCGTACTCCTGGAGCTGAGTCCTAAACTGATTTATAAGCAGAGAGTATTTCTCTACACGCAACGATAGACGCAGTCAAATTGGAAGTGGGTTAATGTTAACTATTCAGTTTTTAAGTTGAGATGCGGCAAACTAGCTACTGACTTGTAATCCCACATAAAAGGTACGACCCGAACAAACTCCCTTATTCAGTAGCATAAAACCGAAGCCCTTTAGAAACGTCTCCACAAACAAAGAGTGTGACTAAAGCCCTGTCTAGCTGGACGACCCTATTTATATCATCTATCTGCCTCAAATCCCTTTAAACCATTTTTTTTCGGTCACTACAATAAACACAATCAAAGCTATCTAATGGTATTCCTACCTAAAGGTGGAGCGCTATTAAAAATCATAAACTTCCGCCGAGGAAGCCGCAAAGCTATATGCGCATGAAATCGTAATCTTCCACACCCCATAGATAGTAGAGCACTACCTCCTACAAGCATTTGCAAAACCACCAACTTTTAATGGGAAAATGGGAAAACTAAGCACGGAGTTAATGTAAATAATAAAAAAGCAAAGCACACAGACTGGCAACAAAAATACAAAAAAAAAAGTAAGTATTAAGGATAAACAGTGGAAAATAACTTTTTCACATCCCACCTCTCTCTCTCTGTGTTTAAACTGCAGAACTACTACCCCATCGTCATCATGATTTCGACTATTGTCGACAAAATGTTATCTCCAGCTCAACTGAAATGAACCCCTTACCATGCACAATACGGTTTAAGTCCGCTGTTCCAAGAGCACAAAAAATATGAACGAACGAAAAAAAAAACAGCAAAAAAAACAACTCTATCCCACCAACAATCAGAAATGTGAAACTGGGTTAAATAGGATACAATCCTGCTGTCGGGTAATAGTGAAAAAAAGGATCCTGGCGAAATGTTTTCATAACAGTTGTACGGAACTTATATTACATGCGAGCGAAATAACCCAAGTTGGATGAACTGGCAAAATTTGCAGGTGTTCGTGTGAGTGTATAGCTTCAATAACAGGCCGGCATGCATGCTCGTTCTTGGGTCTGTCAGAAGTGAAACCACCCACCGCCGAGACAATAACGAGAATCCAAAGATAGGTACCCATGCACATGACCGAGCAGCGAGATGCTTAATTCAGATCTACTCACGTCGCATCGCCGCCCCACTGAATGTATACGATGTACCTACGGTGCGAAATCATTTGGGACAGCCAGCGCAGTGACACGGAGCACTGCTGACAATGATTATGATGAGAAACTCTCTCTCTCTCTGCATAAATATGCACACATATTTCACGGAGGAAATATCAACTGCAGGACACAGTTTTTCAAAAGCAATTTAAGGTGTTCAGCAGAGCACTTATTTTTCATTAATCTATGCATGGTACATAGACTCGAGTAGACTCTGCCGGTTCCATTGTGAAGCCGACTATTTCTACTTTATCTGCAGTCTGCACCCCTTAACACTCGTGTGAGTTGTGTCTTGTGTGCCGAGTGCCGAGTGCGAGAACTCCTCTGACAGGAACAGGACTTATACCCGAATAATTATTTAACATAACAAATGAAACTGAATTTTCAGTTTTGATGTGGCGCGATACCTACGAGCTACGACGCTTTGTTCTCAGAATCCAGAACGACGCAGAATAAACAGAAATGGGGTGTGGGGAGGTTTTTTTTTTTTTAAAACATTTTTTCGCTCGTAGACGTCCTTGGGCTGGATATTATTTTCATATTCTTGCTTCAAAAGAGTTGGAAACATATTGTTGGATTGTATCCCTGCACAAAGATAATTTGAGTGGGTTTGGGTGTTGCCTGTCAGATTTATAATAGCACCCATCGAGTTCTCAGTAATGTCAGCTGTAAGGCTTGAAAATTTGAATTGAATTGAAAAGTAAGGCCCGTGTGGGTGAATTTGGCATTCAAATCGGTGTACCTATTGAGAATGCGATTGAGACAATTTGTTACTTGATTCAAATTTGCTTTGATTGACGTTTCTTTTCATTTATATTCATAATTGTCTGACAGCGATTTGATAAGAGAAGATAGACCATTCAATCAATGGCAACTCAAAAAGTCTAAGAACATTCCAGAAATTATTGAGCTTCATTTTTTTGCGAACGATTTGTTACGCAACAGAAAATAAAGTCAGCATTTAAATTGACTAGATTTTGGTATCTGTATCCCCAAAACAAAAGGTGCTGTTTTTATAAGAGTGAATAGAAGCAGAAAACTCGGATTTTAGTATTTAAAGTTGAGATTTACAAATGTTCCAAATTATGGTACGATCCCGAACTGGGAGTCGAAAAACAGGCTATACAAATTTTAAAGACCTGCAGGAACTGCAAGCATTCGGACAGACGAACAGAATTGGCGGATATTATGAGTTTCTAATTTTGACATACAGCAATTGGCCATAGAAATGACATTTTTGAACGTTTGCTTCAATCATTTTGTAGGTTACAAAAAAAAAAAAAAAATAAATAAATAAATAAATAGGTGGCGCAACAGGTCCGGCGGGACCCTAGGCCTAGCTTTTCACAACCACACGTTTTGTGAGTTTTTTTCATTTTTGAAACGAATGGAAGGGATCTACAATTTTATGCCTACTCCAAACGGCTAATCGAGAAAAGATCTTTCAAGACAGTTATACTCTCGGATGTTTGTCAGACGTTCGCGAGAGGTGGCGCAGTGGAAAAAATACTCTAAGCCGTAATTTGGGTTTTTGTGGGATTCGAACGTCGACCCTCCGCTTAGTAGTCCAACACACTAACCACTAAGCCACTGCGCCTACTCTGTGGGTTACAATATATGTAGATTAGAAAAGATCTTTAAAATCAGCGTGGACAATAGAAACGGTCATTAGTACCGTGAAATGCTTTTCTGGGAAAAACTAAGCTTCTTCTCCATTTTATAAATCACAGTCTTCGAGTAGGTGGTGACATAATCCGATATTTTATTGGGTGCTTTTCGGCCTGAGGTTGAATTACCGCATTCGTAAACGAGTAATACGTATACGACTTATTTTGTTGTTTTTCTTGTAAAATCCACAAAATTCAGTGACGTATGGCTCGCTCACGGATGCGGATGCTGATTTTACAATGTGGAAACGACCATATCTGAAAATTAATTCTTCTTCTACTTACACTTTTCAATAAATACAGAGATATCCAGTGATGCCAAACCGGATGAAAGTTTTAATACCTAAGTCCGAACAAAATTATACCTTTTTCAGAAAAGTTATACCTTTTTGGTAAAAAGGATATAAATTGCATATTTTAAAACAACAATAATTAAGATCTGTTACCAGAATATTGGTCGATGGGTAGGTAACTAAACCTTTTTTGATCTCTTTACTCCGCATGGTTTGAGTTTGGGAAACAAGTCAAATAGAGAATTTTAAAAGAAGCATGACGCGCAGTTGTAAATGGAAATTAGTGATGCCACTTTCATCGAAGGATGTACTAGATTTGCAATTTCAATTGATTGTAAAAAAGAATTCAGACCAAATTATGCCTGAGTTGGCATCACTGGACGTGCATCATTTTAAGCGGTGATACTCATCAGCGAGGACAAAACTACAAAATTTTGTTTTATTTCCCATTTATTATTTCAAAAACATAGAATACGTATAATTTCGTTGTTTGCTTTGACACAAAAAACGAATTCCCCTCGCATATGATTGATGCACATGTTTACACTCCTGGTATAACCTTTTTCTGTAAAGGCGCACAGATAAACCAAAAAATATCAATAATCCGAATATGACTGCGGATGATTTCTCTTTTCTCTATAACCGAAACAATCCATCATCGCACAGAAAAACAGAAAAATTAATAAATTGACTGGAAATTCATTAAAAAAAAAAAAAAAAAATTTCAACATTTTATTGAAATGTGAAAAATACTAAAAGCAAATAATGGACACAGGACACAGCTCTCTGGTACACACAGAACATTTCGAGTATATGTTGGTAACATACATATTTCTCTTGTTGAATGTGACAACGAAACGGAGGGAAAAAATGCAAAATATCCCCGGGTATTTGAACAACAGAAAAAGTTACAAAACGCAATTAAATTCGAGTGCACTCATCAGAGCGGAAAAAAAAAATCACTTAAGGGGAAGCGACTTTTGTCACTGTGAATGTGATCTGTCTATAGAGGGGTGCACTAAACTTCGGTGTTGACAGCTGAATAAAAGCTGCCAGTGAAATTAACAAAAAACATGAGCTGGTGCGGCTGTTTCCGCGCTAATAAGGGATTTTTTTTTTCGTCCTGAGGGATTTTAGTTAAACTTTAGTTTTTTTTTTTTTTTTAATTTTAAGAGGAGGTCAGTGTTAGTGAGTTCTTGAAAAATGTACTTTTTCATTGGAAATTCAATGTTGAAAGACCGAGTGGTGTAAAAAAGGAATCAATATAGTTTTTCCGTATAAAATAAAGTTGAGGGAAATATTTTAATATTTGAATGCAATGTCATTAATAAAACAGACTTTTTTGTTTTTAAATTGAAAAAAAAAGTCTTTCGTTTCCTGAATTAGTACCACGGCAACTACCGTATGAAATCAAAAATGTTGATCCTAGTCTACATGTACTCGTACAGCGAATAGAAATTTGCCTTCTGTCTGTCATTGTCGTTCGTACTTATGATCTGATCCGGGAGTTCTTCAACGGTTTTAAACCATTTTGTCGTTATTGGCATATTTGTCATTTTTTGTGCATTTTTTGGGACAAGCTCACTTGATTTTAGTGTCTCACTGAATGTCCGAGAACAGAATAAAATTGAAAACAAGAGATACGTTTGAAGATTTCTGGTTAAAAATAGATATATCTTTCTATTTTTATTGAAACAAAAATTTGTTTTATTATTTTTTTTTTGTTTTTTAGTGAAAAAAAAGGGAAAAACTATTAATGTCTGAGGGAGAATTTTTACCAATGACATTGAGCACTGTATGTGGATAATATCGTAGATATAACTCAGTTATAACAAATAGCTTATTACGCATTGGCATTAGGTTGCTGGAAAAAATACTCTGAAATGCAGCACATCAGCAAGATCCCGCTGTAGAAATAGGAGCGGGGGAAATTTAATATACATACGTGTTTTGAATCATTTTTACGTGTGATTAAAAAACCTAAAGCACGGCGACGTAGAACTTTCATTTACTCTAGATATTTATAAGATGTTAAGTCCGACTGTATCAAACAGTCCCGAAATATGTGTATGTGTATGTGTAAACACTGTGCGTGCGGTATGTGTGTGTCTTGATACACGTAATTGAGAAGAGGGAATTGTAATAACCGTATTCTTGATATATTATGAAATAACAAATACCCGTTTGCATTTTCATCCCCGCAAGTTAAATGACATCAACTGTTATACAGTTAATGAAAGTGTCATTGGAATTTCATTCGGCTTGCATTGCATATTGTAGAGGTGCTGGTCAACGACATTTTTGTTAGTTGTTGTCCAGCTGTGATTTCTGCGTGCCTGGTAGTTCACGAAAGATTTGGCACCGAATTTCCTCGAGATATCCCTCACAAGGAAGAAATGTGAGACCATCATATATGAAAAAACATGCTTTATTTCACATCAACAAAAAGCTGAAATTAATATGCCCCAGCTCATAAATGTATGCAATGATAAAATGCATGCAATGATAAAACACAGTGACGCATTTCCGTGACGCATTTCCGTCCCCGCAAGTTAAATGTGTAGAATTACTCCACCAGATTCCAATAACGCGCGCTTAGATGTTTACACATCAATAACCAAGTCAAGAATCGGTTAAAAATAACCGATTTTTGGACCAATTTTTATTTAACAAACTAACTCTGTAAAAATTTACCAGCTTACTTTGTTTGGTTGATACTAATCTGGAAACTTGGTTGATAAAAACTGATAAAGTGTGTTTTGTAAACCTTTTTAATCTCGGCAGAAGACTTAGTTAATTTGGACTTATTTTATTTTTAACCGTGTAAAAATCGGACTCAGACGAATGTGCAGTTCGTGTTAGCAACTTTCTGGTATTCTGTGTTCACCATACTGATATAATAAAATAGTTTGTCCGGAAACTAGAAGAACGCTGAATAAAACCAGAAGTCGAGATATACACTAAAATAACTAACTTTATCAAAACCACTTGCAAACCCTGAGGCTTATTTCAAAGCCAGTCACTCTAAAGTCACTTTACCTTTCTTTACTTTGGTTTGCTGAGTTAGACGTTTAGTAAAACAAACCGCTCAATAAGACATTAATTTGAAGAAGGATACGTTGGAGCAGTGCTCTCAGACTTTGAAGACTGTTTTATCCTTTTTCTATTAGGAAAAGCTTTAATTTCCCCCTATATACCAACGAGAAAATTTTCAAAAATTTTTATAAGAAAAACATCAGAACTGTAACTGTTTTTATTAACAAGCTTAAGATAAGCATATAACATACAACATTTTTTTTTTTTTTTTTTTTTTTTTTTCATTTTTCGTCTTTTTTAATCTCGTCACTCTTTTTCCCCTTTTTCATTAAAAAATCGGCAAAATTGGCGCTTTCCCCCTCAATCTGGGACCCCTGCATTGGAGTCCAGCATTTACATAGCCATAGCACTGCTCAAGATATAGAACTAGGAAAATAAACAAACCGAGTTTTTGTTTGTACAGGGTGTCCGAAAAATAGTAACTCGATCTTAGCTTTGAATAATTTTTTAGGATTGAATATTGAAGTTCAATTCAACAACAAACTGTCAATACAATCGTTTTAATTTTTTTGTTCCATCGAAGGATTTTAAATTAGTCTCAAAAGTCTTTTCAGAAAAGCCAAATAGCGATTTGTCATTTTGTCTTTTCGAAATCAAATTTCAATAAACACATAGATAGCACAATAACCAGAGCGAACTCTCTTCTTGGATTTATTAAAAGGAACAGCAAGGATTTTTCAGACATACATACTCTTAAAACCTCACATTGTTCTTTAGTAAGATCTGTGTTAGAATACTGTTCTATTATTTGGTCACCAGCATATAAATCGGATTGAACATATACAAAATAATTTTTCAATATATTGTCTTCGTCACTTTAATGGTTCAGTAGAAATGCCCAGTTATGAAGAAATATGTCGGATAATAAACTTAAAGTCCCTGGAAACGAGAAGACTTATTCAGGACATAACGTTTGTAAAAGACATCGCTTCTGGAAGAATAAACTCAACGTTTTTACTGTCCAATCTCTCTTTTTATCATCCGTTACGTGAGCATGACTTGTTTTATGAACCTAATCATTCTACAAGCTATGGAAGGAATGAGCCTTTTACAAGGTGCATCAGGAGTTTTATGCAATTCCGTTGATTCCAGTAGGTATTGATATTTCGATCAGCAGAATTGCATTTAAAAAAAGATTTAATGAATTGTTATAATTGCTCATAGGGCTTTTTTTATTTTTGCTTAGAATTTGACGAATGTAATTATTAAAAGCACAAGTTTTTCCCTTAGGGTAATTGATAACATTGTGGAAGTTTTTTTTTTTTCTCGATACATTTTTGAATTCTTTTTTTTTATCTTCACTTGAAGAGTTTTTTTTTTATCTTAATATTAATTTTTAATTAGTAATTATATAGTCTGTAAATTGTAAAATGGTAGACTTAAATAAATAAATAAAAAAAAGCAGCTAACTTTAATTTTGCTGGAAAAGCAAAGTGTATCTTCAAATACCCCGACAAACTGCTAAGGGGCCCCGTTAATTATGCCTAAGCAACATCCGGACTAAAGTCTCCGACGTCGCCTTTTAATGAGCCCATTCCCTTGGTATCTATATAAAAATCGAACAACGTACGTATATATAAGTAATGTAAGTTGTGATCAGGTGCATAAGATTGTTTTATTGAGCTTACGTAGTTTCTGAATCAAAATAATGAACTATTTCATTCTTTTCGAAAAAAACGAACGTTTTGCTATTGAGGTATGCTGCTGGTTGTTATACTCGACAGTGGGTTTAAATATTCGGTTGGCTATTTACTCTAAAAGATGAAGAACAAATTATATAAATAATTCGTTTCCTAAAAATGTTTAGATATTTGTAAAAGGGTCTTTGTAATTTTGGAACACCCTGTACAAAATACAGGAAGGTTTTCTGTAAGAAGGAATTCAAAAGCTTCTTGCAACCTTTGCTAGATGTCTGCCAAAGTTGCCAAGATATTGCACAGGGGAGTGTACTGTATTGATACATAAACTCTTTAGCTCAGTAGAATATATGTACCTATCTAAGTCGAAAGATGAGTGATCACTTCCTTGCGTCCGACTTTTTTTCCCCGTCGGGGCCATTTCGAGACGACGGCATTCTACCGCACTGACCACAAAGAGAAGCGAATAAAATTCCATCACGCTCAGTGGAACGCTATTCCCATTGATGAATATTTAAGGCACCCCTTGGAATATTAAATTCTCGCTACCGAGTCCAAAATTACATTTTACCACATTACAGTTACTTTTTTTTCAACCTCAACATAATTTAGACACCTGTTTACGGCACTGCTTCATTAGTTTGTAGAACGACACTTACGACTCTCTAATTAGATTAACCCCAACGGTCCCCGTGGAGTTTTTGTTACAATTGCGCCAGGCAAACAATAAGGTGATGTCTCTCCCTAGTTCACCCCAAGAGACCTGTACTCGGTTGTTCAGATTTTATAACCAATTCCATGTAAGCAAGCGAGTGAAAAATTAAACGCCGAAGTAGATATCCAGCACGGTCCCCAATCCATATTTTACGTTCCATGTAATCATAGACGCAATAAACTCGACGTAGGATTGCTGTAATAAAAACAACCTCCTACAGCACTCGCTTGGATCGTTATGCCGTGTATATAAGGTGTAACCCTACGCTAGGTGCAAAAGTCGATTCTAAATCCATGAACTAGGATGTTCCATCGGAAAATCGTTCCCCATTCTCACTGCGGCTGTAACACTTGTAAAATAAGACGAAATTGTGTTCACGCGATGGTTGGAGCCCCTCGTTGTGTTCCTCTCTACTCTACCACTGATGTTGGTGTAAACAGAGTTAGCAGTTCAATTGTGCAGTGTAGCAAGAAAATTAATCCAATTAGACACTTCCACGTAGGTGACCTTTCTGCTCTCATTCTCAGTGAGTGATTTATTGTTCCAATTATAGAAATCATAGCGCACAATTTTTGATTGAAATATGTTACAAATTGAATTCAAATCGGCCAGGGACGTTGGTGTAATATTGATTGCGCCAAAAGGAGCAAATCCAATTTACTTTAAAGCCGAAATGAGGTCGTATTCCCTCGCGAAGTTTACGAGTCCAACTTCAGTTAACGACTGTCGTAAAAGTTTCAGCAACTGCGTTCGCAATCCGAAGCAGTTTTCCATCTCATAAACCACTTTACTGAGTCGTGTCCCGTTTGAAGTGCACACGAACACTTTGCCGGTTGTTGCTGTTTTATTTTTCAATTAAACTGCTCACCTAATTTCATTTGGCGAACGAGCAACGGAGTAGGGGCAGCGCTGTTAACGCGTTGGCGACACAATTCCACCGCCATGTAAACGATCTGACATCGGGTTCGGGTTTCATGTCCTTCATCAAATTATTAATTATCATTTGATTGAATTGCGTAGGACGGTTAAAGTTCGAGTTCCGCAGATGCACGTGCTCATGATTCGTTGACAAGGGCAACCATGAGCCGCATTAGTTTCCACCAATTTCTGTTTGGGCAATAAACTAGAAATAAAAATTAACGAGATGGAAAACCTCAAAAACGTTGGCCCTTTTGGGCGCAAGACCTACTCTGCTACCGTCGCTACTGGTTTTATGATTACGAACTGTCACTGTCAGCGATCAGATTTCATGGAATCAAGCAGTTTTCCTAATCCAATTTGGATTAACGACACTGAGCGAGCTTGGGTGCGTTTCCCTTTGAACGGAGCCGATTTTTTTTTAACTATTCTTCAAGCTTCAAGGATAATTGCTGGTGTTTATCTGTTCACAGAGACAAGCACGTGCTGCAGGCCTGCCTTGTTATCTTATCTGTGAAATTTCACTTTGTGCGATTATGTAATCGGAGCAGAGAACAGAATTAGAATTTCGGCGGAAGTAATGTTCGTGATCCTTGTTGCTGGGAAAGTCAAACAAGATTATTTCCTTTCCGTGTGCCAAGGCGATATATACGCTTTCTATATACCCACCAACAGCTATTCAGCATTGTTCGGCATCGGCAGGGGTGCACAGAGCAAACAGATGAAAGAGGTTAAGCGTGTCAACGTGTATTAGATGCGAGATGATAAAGATTCATTTGCACAGCTTGTCGGATGAGGTTAACATCGCATTCAGTTAGGCAGAGACGTCGTGATAAATGGCAAGGACGTTTTTTGTTGGTGCTCTTTAACGGCATACAAAATTTATTCATCGTGACGAAATTGGCAGGCATTTACCTGCGACCTATCGAAGATTCCGTCGAACCAAGTTCGGGACCAAAAACTGTACAGTACTACTTTTCTGAGTCCCATAAAATTTGTTATATACCACGTAGTTATTGTTCAACTTCAGGATGACGTAAGAAGAACATCTTCGGGCTAAAATGTATGCACGTAATAGAACTTTATCATAAAAGAAATGCTGTTCGAGTTGACCAAACCAAAGCCAAGAGATAGAAGAAATTCTTGAAATATTCGCTCCCTAGATATCAGCTTAGATCTCTGTTTCTAGACTTCCGTTAACGATTAGGCTTATCCTGTCTTTAAATTGTAAATTTTTGCAAAGCTAGTGCAAAAACCAGAGTCACTTCTGAGCAGAAGTTTTTAAACCTATTCCGGTCAAACACACTTCAGTCGAAAAGATGGTTAGAGTTTGGCAGAAATGTTGAAATATTTGAGTTTTGGGACTGTCGAATTCCGTTGGAAGGACGGCCTATATACCACATTCATCTAACGCCCTTTTAAAGAATGATAGTCATCCCCTTTTGAAGTTTAAAGAAAAAACCTCTCTCGAGAGGCATATCAGAAGAACAAGTTTGAAAAATCGAAAAAGTTAAACCCAACTATACGAGGCAGCTATGCCACGGAAGGTAAAAGCAAACATGAGCTTCAATGCAACTGGTGGAATGACTACTTATTCAACTCACAAGCTGTCTCAGGTGGTGCAGGTCTACCCAAAAGACAAAGAACAACTTAGGGTGAACGAGACCCTTGGAAAATACTTTCAAAGTAATAAAAAATAAATAAATAAATAGTTGGCTCAACAGGTCCGTATGGACCCTAGGCCTAGCTTCTCAAAGCCATTCGTTTTGTGTGAGTTTCTCATTTTCGGAACGAATGGAAGGGATCTACAATTTTATGCCAATTTAAAACGGCTAATTGAGAAGCTCTTCCAAAAAGTTTTGCTCTCGGATGGCGCAGTGGAAAAGAAACCCTAAGTTGGAATTTGGGTTTTCGCGGGATTCGAGCCTAGAACCTCTCGCTTAGAAGTCCAAAACACACTAACCACTAAGCCACTGCGCCGACAACTCTCAAATACTCAACTTTACTTAAGGAAAAACAGAACACAAAATTATTTGTAGCGGCTTGTGAGCTGTTAAATTGAGACTTGACGCTAACAGCCACAACTTGTTCCACGAAAGTTCAAGACCTTTTGTCTCAGTATACATCCAAAACCAAAATCACATCCGAACAGGCCATTTATCGCCTCCTAGAAACACCTTGGTAAGTGCCGCAGTTGTACCGGTCCATCCCACTTCCCAAGCAGTTCCTAGGGCTTTCAGTAACTTGTGTCTTTTTCGGGTCAGTTTGTGTATAAGGCGTTTAAAATAAAAGGTACATTAAAGAACTGTGCGGCCCGTTAAGCGATATAGATCTTTTCAATAAGAATATTGGATTTATTCGGCTGAATTGGCTGGGTCAAAGGAAGCTTATCCATACGAACACTGACCCGACCTGTAGATGGACAACGCGGTGTAGGAGGACCCCCTAGAATGTGGCGCTTCAAACCGTTTGGCGATTTCAACAAACTTTGGCGAATGCCAGCAACCTGCCGCATATATTGAACTGGCTGGAGAGCCTTTGCACGCCGTGATTTCGGTTCCGTTTCTTCAAAGTTACTTCCAGAGAAGCGAACTCCTCTTTCACCCTCTACGGCACATAAGATGAACGCTCTTTGTTAGGTCAGGGAAGACCCACTAAATCACTACTCCCACTTCCATTTCATAACCTAACCCAACCCAACCTTTGTTTGTATACCATCAGCCATCACGTGCGCACCACATCTTCGTGCTGTGCTAGGTGGAAGACATGTTCCCTCTTCAAAGTGAGCTCCCCGACGGCATGATGACACTTCATCGTAGATTAATCACCTCATGCCACTAAGCAGCTTACACATTTCGGGTTGAGATACGATCTTTTCAATTACCCTGCTCTTCAAATAGATCATTCCATTGCCATTCGTAAACAGTCCAAAGACAGGAGGGCGCCTCTATTCTTTGAAGTTGATTGACACCTGAAAAATTGCTAGCGTGTTTGAAATTGAAAAATACAACTTCAATAGGACCGTCATTCGCGTATCCAAGCATCCTTGAAAAGAGCTTTCTTTCCTGTAGTCGTCTTTTCTGTAAGTCGTCGCAAGGAGTGGAGGCTAACCAACTAACCACTTTCCAGCTGTCGGCAGCATAAAGTGAAAATTAGAATTCATTGCGCCGCAGATAGCAGCAGTCCTTTATCAACCCGCACTGTGTGTGAAATTTACGGAGAGTAATATTGTGCTGCCAGGGGCACATGGTGGGAATAGGAAATCTGGTTCCGGGTACTGGTATTACTTGTGGTTTTCACTTAGGAATTCCATTGAATTGAGAATGCGCTACCACTTCAAGGGGCCTGCTCAAGTTAACGAATAATTTATTCCCCCCTGCCGGTCGGCGGTGGGAAATATCCTCCTGGACGACTTCTCAAAAGTGGCCGGCCATTCGACTTTATTTCTCATATTTGCAATTCTAACTATGCGCCACGATGAAGGCGGCTTTATTTTCATGTTCGCCAAGTACAAGTATACGCAAGGAGTCTGTGCGGTCATGGTCAGTGGAGATACACAATTTTTTAATTGCACTTCATTTGGTTAGAGGATTTGGTCGCAGATAAATAAAGTCAACCGCGATGTGCTCAAATTCTGTGGCAACTTTGGAGTCGAATGGGAAAGCCGGCAATTTAACGGCGATAAACGGAAGACGTTGTGTTCGGTGGTTGGTTATCGTCTTGTACAAGGGTGCGAGTGGAAATTTCCCGCCCTGAAATTGAAATGAAGTCAAGAGGAAAAGGAGCCTGGGCCGTTGTGTGTTCTTCATTTTCACTTTGCTTTTTGAATTTTCGCTTTTATCTACCTCGTTGCGAGATGGTGAATGTATATATGGATAGCAAAGCAAGGCACAGAGAGCGAGCAGAGGCTCACACTGAAATGAGTATAACCACAACCTATTGTTATTCAAAAGGACGACTAAACTGTATTTGAGTTGATGAAATGGAAGTAATTCGTTTGGATGCGGTGAGAGGTCGGATGTCAGAAAGATGAAAAGGCGATAAATAAAGGCGTTCAGTGGTTTGATATTATTTAAAATTATTTATTAAGGTCGAGGTGGAGCCTTTAAAGTTGGAAATTGATAAAATGGATTGATTGGGGTTAGTCCGTGGATGTATGAAATATGAATGGACTTTTGCAGATGGAAATTCATTGCTTAGGTGGGATGGTAAGGGTTTTTTTTTATGGAAACACTCTAAAAATAGATTAGGGGTAGGTCAATATATTATTCAAAGCATCGGAGAGGGTGGAAAGTTATGAGCCAGTAGGACTTTGAAATCTAATAGAGAGTACTTTGATCTGTGACGAAGTTAGTGGTGTACTTCTGACAATTTTTGGACTGAAATTCAGTTGCAAGGGAAAGAGGTACCTACTGGCGGTGAACCTCCAGAGATGTCAGCGATGTAGATGGACAATAATTGTGCCTTGACGGTCAGCGGTGAAAATAATTATTCGGTGTCATTCGGGCACAAATAGAGACGTTTTAGCAGAGGTACTAGAACTTCACTTGACTCCTTGAAAGAGGCCTATTTTTTACACTGTTTTTTATGGCATCATCAATGGCATGACTGGGATTGGCTTAGAGCAATTAGGACAGCCATCGGTTACCTAGTTGAATCGGTAGTAGGATACATTTAAGCACGTCATTTCAACACCCAAGTTGCTTATTTGCTTCTTCATGCGGGACTATTCATGTACTTAAATTAACAATTCGCACGTTGGACAAACTGCCAACAAAAAAATATTTCTTGCAAATTGGCATGTTCTTCGGGGCAAAGTCAGCTGATTAAAAAGAAGCAAGTTCGCCCATTCGTAGGCGCAGTGGCTAAGTGTTTAGTCTGTTGGACTACTAAGCGAGGGGTCCCAGGTTCGGATCCAGCAAAAACCCAAATTCCAACTCAGGGTTTTTTTTTCACTGCGCCACCTCTCGTGAACGTCTGACAAACATTCGAGGGTATACCGGTCTTTGAAGAGTTTCTCAATTAGCCGTTTGGAGTCGGCATCATATTGTCGGTCCCTTCCATTCGTTCCAAAAACTCACACAAAACGAATGGTTGTGAGAAGCTAGGCCTAGGGTCCCTACGGACTTATTGCGCCAATTATTTATTTATTAAAAGTTCCCCCATCAATGAGAACTTTTTAAAACTCCACTTCCATCCACCCCCAACAGCAGAAGTCCTCATGCACCAACACCAACGATCCGAGATTCATTTGCATGCAAACAAGAATCACTACAATTATCGCGACGCCCCCGATGATAGGATGATAGGATGACAGAGCACGCGATTGAGCGATTGATGAAAATCCATTAACAGTGACAGTAAGCCAAAATAAAAGGACACAGTATTGTTCTTTGTAGGTAATAAAACGTGGAACCAGTAACAAACGAACTGAACTCAGTCAACCCAGTCAACCCAGTCAACTCAGTCAACTCAGTGGACTCAGTGACCTCATCCAACTCAATCCAAGGAGGAAGACAAAGGCACGAGACAGATAATTGTAAGATAAATTATGTAGAATTGTGTGACTGCCAACACAATGTTGCATGCCTCCAGCAGATGTTTCAATCATAAACGAAAAATGAAAATAAATAAATTAATGTCGACAATGACTGGGAGCTGTGTGTGCGCGCCTTTGCTTATCCCTGACACCAACTCGCCGGAATGGATTCCGACTGAAAGCGGAAACACTTAAATTCACTCTCGGAATAATGTATCTGTAAACTAATCCTTTGGCCGGATATACAAATAAAACTGCCGCACACTGGGAGATCCGATAGAAGAGGGTCCCCCAAAAGGTTATGCTGTACGGTTGGTTCTCGGAAAGGAGCTGTTTTCTCAGCAGGGTGCACGGAACGGCACACAACAAGCACTCGCCCTATTTCATAATTTAATTTCCTGCTGAGAAATCCTTTAAGGATTTCCGAAGCAAATATAAATATAGATCATTATGGGGCTGTGCCAAGGCAATATTGAGGACGGGTGTGTGAGACGCATATTATGCCCCAAAAAGGACATCGCCTCGCAGTTTTATTTTTTTGTTTGTTTTATTTTGAAAATATTTGCATGCTGCAGGAAGCCGTGCATTCATATCTGGGGTCGATTGTTTTGGCTTCGGGCAGAGAGTGTCGTGTGTGTGACTTTGAACGTGCTCCACTTACAAAAATTAGGAGAACATTTGTATAGTTTGAGTTGAACTATAGGGCGAAAGTAATTGTGTGTACTATCCCCCAGATGAGCAATGGGAATCGATATTTTGGAAGCAGCAGTACACTCGGCTGCTGATTGTTTGCAAGCAAGGATTTCTTTTCTTTTCGATGCAATGTCACGTAGAACCGAATAGATATCACACCCGACACGTTCGCAATGGCAAACAGATTGTTGGAAAGTTTTTGTAGTTCTTCGAAGCGCGCAGGGGGCAGAGGACACAGTTTATAGAGATTTGTTCGCTTTAATTGAAGAACATTGAAGTTTCAGCTATGCAGCTGTAAAACTTTACGGGGAATGTCCGTTTTCTTTTTCTTTTTTTTATTCGGACATTCCCGACACCCGTTAGAGGCAGTGCGGAGGAAAGTTTACTGCAGATGGTCGAAGGAGAAAAGTTGTTGACTGCAAATAGTTTGCCTGGGGTGTTGAGAATGGAGCGAAGATTCATCGGAGAAGAAGATGCGAATATTTGCATTCCAGGAAGGGTCAGGAGAATCAATTCTGTAGCGTTGGAGATATAGTGAGCATTCTGTTCTTGTTTAATATGTGTCAATGGTTACGACTTAAATGCATGCCGAGAGAAAACATTTTGTAGTTCTACAGTTTTGAAGTTTGATCAGATGAATTTTTAGTATTTGACATGACGGTTGAAGGGTCGGACTGATGATTTTGTAATGACACAAAAAAACACCTTCGAGTGTAAGAATTTGGCAAAGAAAAACTAAAAACTTGATATCAAGGACCTAAAACGATTTTGTAGTAATGAAAAAGCCAACTACAGCAGCTGACCTGAATATAGACCCAAACTTTATAAAAAACAGTGCAGCTGAACAACTTCCGAAATCGTCACACAATTCGAACTCAAAGTCGCATTGAAAACTGTCATCAAACGCTCTAATATTGAAATGAGAAAAACCCCTAAATCAACCAAAAACATCGTCTCAACAATGCCGCTGAACATCTTCCGAAAATCGTCACAAAATTCGAACTTCGAATTCGAACAAAGTCGCATTGCAAACTGCCTTTAAACATTGCATCAAAAAGCCATTAAAATTGGCCAAAGATAGCCTTAAAAATTCTGAAACACTGCCTAGAAATCTATCTATATATATAAAAATAACTTGATAAATGTGTGTGTGACAGCCTACCGACTGCCACACACATCCGATTTTGATTTAGTTTTTTTTGTTGGTTAATAGACCATGCAGAGAAGGTTAATATATTAGTATGATACATTTTTGAAAGAAGGCGCAACCGCCATTCCAATAAATTCATTTTTGTACACTTTGAAAAAAAAGAAACTGGGAAGAAATCGAGTAGTGACACTTCAAATACAACAAAAAAAAAATATTTTAAATTTTAAAAGCAATTGTTGTTGTCAATTATTTTAATTATTTTCCAACCAAATTGTTGTTGTCAACAATTTTGAAAGTTTTTTTTTAAATACCTATAGGTATCTACCTAAAAAGTTTGTTCTAATAAATTATGTTTACTATGTTACATTAAGTAACTTATTGAAATGAAGTAGATACTTCGATTATAAAAAGATGATAATATGGCCGACGATGTTTTGCATCGAATTCGTACTGTGACATCGGATAATGAACTGGAGATGTCAGATGAAATGCGCAACAAAGCTTACATTTTGATCGAGGATATGTGTCTGTTCATGAGTGGCAATTTGTTGTGCAAATTGGGGATGCCACAGCCAAATCGTTCAATGCAAGACGCATTTAATCCAGAATTGGAGCGAGAAATGAACTTCGGTCGAATCGCATTGAGTCAAGCTGTTCGAACAAATGTGCCAATGTTGAATCAAGAATAAAAGAAAGTGTACGATGAATTGATGCAAGCAGTCGATAACGAAAATTGCGGAACTGGAAATACATTCATGATTTCACTTATTTTGGCTACAATTCGTTCGAGATCTGAGATCGCTTTGGCCCTAGCCTCTCCTGGGATAGCGGCTACTTTGCTAGAAGGCGGTCGAACAGCTCATCCTGCATTGAAATTGCCATTGAATCTGCAAGTGGAAGAAGAACCTACATGCAACATTTCAAAGAACACTGCGATGGCGAAAGTACTGCAGCAATGTAAGATTATTATATGGGACGAATGCACAATGGCTTACAAACGCGCATTGGAGGCCCTGAATCGTTAACGTAATGACCTTTCGGTGGAGCAATGATCACCGGCCTGATTGAGTTTCCACAACATTTTTGCAACCTTACAACGACACTGGAAGAACTAATAATGAATGTTTTCCCGAATATCGCTCAGAATAATATTGGCCATGATTGGCTGAGTGTAAGAGTGATTTTGGCTGCAAAAAACAAGAACGTCGATCATTTGAATTTCGCCATTCAAAACCAAATCGCTGGTGAGTTGCATTCATACAAATCAGTCGACTCCGTGATGGATGAAAACGAAGTCACCAACTATCCCACGGAATTTTTAAATTCTTTGGATGTTTCGGGCTTGCCTCCACACAATTTGAAACTAAAAATCGTCTCAGTAATAATTTTGTTGCGCAACCTAAATAAACCAAAACGCGTTTATTTGTGAGGAATTTAATATCAAATATCATTTAAGCAACGATTTTTATTGGAAAATTCAAAGGCGAAGATGTTCTTATCCCGCGGATTCAACTTATTCAGAACGATTTGCCGTTAGTATTTAAGCGTCTTCAATTTCCCGTACGTCTCGCTTTTGCTATGACAATTAATAAGTCGCAAGGACAATCGCTGGATGTGTGTGGCATTAATCTTGAATTTCACGTGTCTACAAACCTCTCGCTTTGTACGTATACGCACCCGATAATAGAAATAGAACAAAAAATGTTGTGAACCATAAAGCACTTCAGTGAAAAAGCGGTAGGTTGGCCGACAAGTAATGGATTTTATTTACCTATTTATTTAATTTTAATGTAACTTTGAATAAACAATTTGAATTGACCGAATTACATGACATCGGAATTTACCTACATTAATGAATTTGGCGGTACGAAGTTCGCCGGGTCAGCTAGTAGCTTTATATTTTTGAATTCAAAACTGCCTTAACAATTTACTTGAAAATCGTAAGAAAGTCTCTAAAATTCAGTGAAAAAATGTTGCGTTTAAAAACCGTCATTGAATTTGTTTGAACTTTAAACAAAGCATCCCCCAACCAATCAAATGGACCCACAATTCATGTCTAGGAATAACAAAATTTTATCTAAATCAGCCTTGAAGGCTCCCTGAAGACCAAGGCTAAATATATATAAAATATAGTTGCCACAATAATGAAAAAATGTCATCAACTCCGTTCTTTAAATTGTGCCACAAAAACCCTTTAAAGATAAGAGACACCGATTTCGACCTAAAATTGTACTTAAAACTTTATTTAATTAATCAAAAAAGTTTGTTTTTAGCAATATAATAACAAATAAATCGACATTTCAATCGGCCTGAAAATTATGAGTTTGGATCATAGCATTGTCCAATAAATTCAGTTGGCAAATGACATAAAATATGTAAAGAACATTTTTAATTTACAAAATTGTCTTTTATAAAACCTAAAACTATATATAAAACCAATCTAAAATTGCAAATTTTTTGCATCAATATTGAAAAAAAAACTAGGCCAAAAATCGTTTTAAAAACTGTCCTAAAGTGCACTTAAAATTGTTTTAAGAATCGACTTTATAAAGTTTAGATCTCGAACCTCGACCCTGTTTAAAAAATGCTGTTTCAACAAGAATTCAGTATAAAGGCGAAAATGAAAAAAAAAAAAAAAACTCTCAAAACCATTTCAAAAATGTACCTAACTCGCTTTAGGAACGGCTACGAATGACTGATCGGAGGGTGTGCTTAAATTCTTCCATAAAATTGTTTCACAAAATGTACTTAAATCGCCTTAAAATGTAGGCTGAAAATAATTAAACAAAGTCGCTGCACGTCTTAAAATTGAACCAATAATTGGTCTAATAGGGTACGATCAGCAATTTTCTGACCGTTTTGATGTAGAAATTTACAAGTAGGAAAATCCGCACCAATGAGCAATTTTTGAACGCTTCTTTTGAATAAATCCATCGTTTTGCCTGACAGGAAAGCAAAATGTTTGTTCGTTCATTTAAAAATTGCATTTTGCTTTCTCGTCGGGGAAAAGGATGAATTTATTCAAAAAAATCGTTCAAAAATTGCTCATTATAAACTGCGTGAAAACAATTTTTTTTTTAATTCGAAAAATATTATTATTCAAAAGTTTTAGAAATTGCTCATTTTAAACTGCTCTGAAAATGGCGATTCGATCGGAAAATTGATCAGAAAATCGCCGTGACCATCACTGATGATGGCAAGAGTTAAAATCAAGAATATAATCATTTTGAAAATCCCTAAGTTAAAACAGGAAAGTTCTACTCGTCTGTTGATTGGATTTATATTCTCGTTACATACTGGTCATGTTTCAGAAACGAAAATGCAATCGAATGGCTTTATAAGTCACTCAAGAGAGTTGGTAAAATTGCCCCAAATTCAAGCGTTTTAAGCAAAAGAAAGGTTGCTCGTGTTTTCACAAAAAATGTCTCTCGAGTTTTTAATCAGCAATCACATCAGTCTTCGGCATCGATGATAGGGGACCCGAAAAAGCGACTCTCAGAAAATTTTCGAGTCGTCTAAATTTTTAGATAAACTCCGAAATATACGGGAGGTGTAGTTCTCATAAAAATGTTGCATACAGGCCCGTTTGAACAGTTAACTAAAGACTGAAGCTTCAAATTTTGACTCATTTCTGACTACCTTAAAGTTCCCAAGGCGAAGTCGAAATTTTTAATTTACCTCTTCATTTACCATCACTTGTCTCATTATAAGCGATTAAAATAGCAACTTGGAGGTCTCACCTGAAACAGGTAATAATCTGATGTCGGCTGGGATAAAACTTGCACTCACATGTACAATCATCATAAAAGACTACACCCTCCTATTCTGACCAGCACAGAAGGTCTGGCCTGAATTCATGCGTTCAAAAGTTCAAGACACAGATCATTTCCATCCAGTGTTACTCAATTTAACTTTCAAAACTTTCCCAAATCCGCAGTAAATTAAATTTCGCCCAATTGATATATACACTTGGAATGGCCTTAAGACCAATGTGACCAGCTTTAGAAGAACACCAACACTTCTCGAGGAGTTCCGTCCGTTCAAGACAAACAGCAATCTCTTGCCAATTTCAATCGGATTAAGATGCAAACTTTTGCCCCACTCGCCCTGCCCCATCGACTGTGCCAAAATTATCACCAAAAGGTGCCAAAATCCACAGCATCCTTAAGTGTTCAACATTGATACTCATAACGTATAAAACTCGTATCTGCAGGATATCATTCACTAGAGAGCTCCACAAAACACACAAAACGTGCTCACTTTCAATCTCTGCATGGAGGATCTTCCTCGTCGCATCGGACGATAGCAGCAAACTGTCGGTGACGTTATGTGACACCACCCAGTCACATCAACTATGAATCGGGTTTGGTATACAGGAAACAGGATACCCGGTTTGTTGGTGTTGGCCATCACTGGTGTGTCTATATCTATAGCCTTTGTTTTTCGATTTTCGAACAATCGCATCAGACAGCGTTATCTATGCTTTCCAATCACCCGGTGAAACGGGGATAAGGACTGTCACTCATGTGGAAGTGGGTGTCTGTATAGGGGACTGTTGATTTGTGAATGATTCTGGATGATCTCTGAGAAAGAATCAAAAAAATTGGAGGATAAAATCATTAAAACCGTTTGTTGTAGGCGTGTTAAGGAGCATCCTGAATTTGTCGTGTACATCAGTACATTCCTCGTGTTGTTTACTCTTTCAGAAGTTTCTGCTTTTTGGTTGAGTAAGCAAATGATTGTAAGGGATGTCTCGATGGGGTTGTAGGTTAATGCTACTTGATGTTGCCAATAATGTTGTGTGTTCTCTTCCATCGAATTGTTATGGTAGTGTGTGTGTGAAAAGGGAGCAACCCCGCGCCCTTTTCGTATTCGAATTGAACGGGTAGTTAGGCAACTGATTTACCGACACCTGAATTTATGCAGAGAAGTAAAGTGTCGTCGTCCTTTTTGCCTGAGGCTCGGATTCCATTTCCATATGTGACAATATAATGACAACACACTATGGGAGTGATGTGTCAGCATACCAGCTTTGTATAGGTATACGAAAGTCGAATGCGATAGATGGGAAGCAAATTATTGTGTTTCTGTTGAGGATTCCATTTAGACGACGACGTAATATAAAAACACTTAGGCGATAAGAAGTCACGTAAAATGTCCCAATAAAACACACAATTTCTGGCACATCTACATTGTCGGCCGTAGACGCTTTTACGGAGTTGTAGGGGTGGTGAGTGGGGCAGTAATAATAAATACCCTGGATTGGTGAATAATACATAAGTATAAGGTGGGCGTGTGTCATAACTTAAAAAGGACTTACATTCCAGCAGTCAAGCTGTATGATACCGCACTTTGGGCACAAGTTTGTGTTTACTTAAGTAGCACTTTGGAGGAGACCGTAAGGCCGTCCGTGTGTATACGTGGAACGAATATCTGACTGTGGATACCACAAGTACATATCTGAAAGTAAAAGAACGGTTCCGACTTGCTATTGCTCCCATGTGTATCAGGTGATGTGATTTTATTTGCTGAACAGGCAGCCGTTTTGGTCTGGTCTCTGGTCAGTGTGGTAATGTCTCTGTTATTTAAATTATTTATTTAGTGAAATTATTTGCTATAAATAGCTTTTTGCTGATTACTAGTCGTATTATTAAATCTGACAACAGAATGTACATAACTATTTCAGTTTATAACTTAAATGCTCTACTATCTTGTAAATCTTTCTTTGAATTTGTTTTAAACTTTTGTATAACTTTAATTTTATTAATGAAATAAATAAATTTAATAAACAAATAAATAAGTAAATTCTGAACAGCTTTGTGAACGTGAGAATTAAACATCCACCGTCTCTCACTAAACACTGAGCTACTGGGTGGACAGAAAAAGGGAAGCGCGACTGGGTCGTTTGAAACATTCGCAGTCATTCCAATTTTATTCAAATCTTGTTATTAATCTTACGGAAGACATTTTTCGAAGGCGAGTTAGTTTTGAATTCGGTGCCAGCTGTAACCACTGTGTGTTGTCTTCGAGGGTCTTTCAGCACCTTCCACAGGATCGCTACTTCAGACCTGTTTATCTAAAAGTTAGTTTGATTCATTCATGGCCAGGCCACGTTGTTCCATAAAACTTCCGATAGGGTCTAAAGCATCTTACAAAAATAGCCTTTTATGAAGTTTACATGCTGATGGGATCACCAGGCTCTACAGTTCATCAGAGTTAAACTATTTTACCTTCAACAAACAAGCCACAAGCCTCTTCAAAAAAACGGTCCTTAGAGAATTGTCCTCAGTTTGTGTACTCCATATGTGTTGAAGTCTTTCTTTCTTTTATCCAAGGCGAGGTCGTCCTCTACTGCGTTGTGCCTCCCAGTTAGACCCGAAGAGCTTACAGACCGGAGGATTTGTGTTGACTCACTCTACATGACTCATAGACGATTGACGCGCAATTTCTTGACCACGTCGATGTCGCTCTACAGCTTTTATAGTTCGTCATTGAATCTTCTTCTCCAAAGCCTATCAACTAGCGTTGCCAGACGTCCCGGAATTAAGACAGAATTTCGGTTTTCCCGCTGGGACAGCTTTTTTCTCGGATTGCAACTAAAATTTATTTTTAACAACACACTCACTGCATCCTAAATTGATCTTAAGTCCGTATGACACTACATTTTTTACGTTTTTCAGACTTTTCAAATTTAACAGCAGCAGTACGAAAGAGTCTTCGGTTGCAACCCGGAGGGACAACGAAGTAAAGGTAGACCTCGCCGTAGGTGGTGCGCGCAAGTGGAAGGGGACAAAACCAACTTGGAGTGCGCAACTGGAGGCAGTTTGCCTAAGATCGCGCTAACTGGAGAGGCATATTGGTTGAGGCCCAGGTCCACCCCGGTCTGTAGCGTCACCTAAGTTAGTAAGTAATTTCGAAAAATTAAAATGAAAATTCCAGATAGGAATTAGTGCGTACACCTCAACCTTATTAACGTAGACATAACAGCTGAAAGCTTTTTCTCTGGCATTTCAAGATTATTCTAAAATAATTTCGTTTGAAAATTTGTGGTATTATACTTTGTCTCTTTTACACGCAGCTGTTTTTTCAGAATGATTTAATGTAGAAAAATTGTGGAAAAAATTAGCTCAAAATTTAGTATTGACAGCTGTCATCCAACTGAATAAAAAATGTTTTCTATTTTTTTCCCAGGAGAAATTTTGAAATCCCGGTTTTTTTTCATATCTTTGCTATATGTCCCGTCTAGCTGCGAGCAGAATCTGGCAAACCTACTATCAAAGCAAACGGGACCGAATATCTTCCGAAGAATCTTTTTCTCAAATCGGCCGAGGATATCTTAAAAAACCCTGCAACCTTTTTCCGATTGAAAGCTGTTTGGCCGGAATAAACTTTAAAACTACCGCACGAAATTGACCCCGGTTTTCACAGTTGAATAGCTTAAATGGCGCCTTTGAAAATTAGCCTGTTTTATGGTTATCTGTTGTATAGAAGTGGAGATCTAAGCGGAGATTTAAGCTCTTGGCTTTGAAATGCCTTAGGCTATTGTACATAGATTTTCCGATACAAATCAGTTGTTTCCAATTTAATTTAATTCATGGGTCAGCTGGTTTCTGTTCGCTTCAAGATCTATCGAACTCAAATTGAAAATATAGTGAATCAAATTATTTTTATGAATAGACTTAGACCTTTTTGGAAACGGAAAACGGACTACCAAATTCGATGGATCTAAGTGAAAATTGATTGAAAATACTTCCGAAACCGTACAGATGGTCAAAGATATATTTTTTCTGCCCAGCGTCGTCTTCGACTTATAATTCCAATCGGCCGATTTACAAAATAAATATTTAAAACCAAGCAAAAGACCTTCGAAAATGAATCTATATTGACTATGCCGGCCAAAGAAAAGGGTCGAACTGAATGTACATAAATAATTGTACAATAAATCCCCTGCAATACCCCAGTTTGAACTTATTCCCTCAATCAGAACAAAATAATCCCGAACTTCCAATCTAAATTCCTTGAAGAAAAGAAGCAAGCAACTAGGACCACCGTTGAACCTTATTCTACTTCTAATGGAAGTCAAATTTAACAAGCACAGTCCAAGGAAAAAATAAACCTCTTTTAAAGTCTCAAAGAAGCCGAACCAGTAATAAACAAAAAATAAAAATAAAGCATCAAATATCCTTCGGGCATTTAAAAACGGAAAAAGAAGTGAAAAGCTGAAATTTATTGAAAAATTTCCTCCTCTATTATTCCGACAGCAAATTGAAACGTTTCATCTTTTTTTTTCTTCGGCCCGTAATTCGCAGGACCATTTACTTCCATAAATACACACGAATTACACAATCTTATTCACAAGACATCTCGATGAGGGATGTGACGGACGATATCTTTTCTCCCATCACCGATTTGCTGGTCGATTAAGCTAAATGGTTCGATGCCGCAATTAAATGCTCCTTAGCCTCCCACACTTGCGAATATAGTACCAATCAATCGGCGGACAACCCACTGCCCGTAAATATGAATTCGCATGCAATAATCCAGCGAGTTAACGACCTCGAACATTATTAACGACCACACGATGGAGAACTTATGATCCAAAGCGAAGCCCAAGGAGAGCGTTCTCTTGTGGGCATGCAAAAGGGTTACAATTTACAAACAGGACGATATTTACGACACGAATACTTTCTTCTGACTTGCGAGATAAATTGTCGCTCCAACATATTAGATATTGCTGTGCAAATAAATGCGATTAGGGGGCGAACTAATATAAGGATCTAGACAAATATGCCCTGTGGGCGGAAGGATAATTAATCAAAATATTAAACCTACGAAAAGTGACTGACCGGAGGGTGAAAAATACGGTCCGAGGGTTGTTTCCTTTATTTATTATGTGCTTGTGTCCACTTTCGAGCTAATTTAGCAATCAATGGAAGGCGGTGATGAATACCAAATTTGGAATGGGTGCCAGGGTTTCTCTTGGAAAATTGTTCTTTTTGTGTTTCTCTTTTAATCATTATTTTATTTACGTATCCTGCCGTCTGTGGAGGGAATATTAATCTAAGGAGCATTATTTAAAATGTATGAAGCCGACTATTTGCTGGACTGACGAATTTCATGTTAGATGAATTTTACATTTCCCAAGGGCTATGTAAACGACGAATCGGGTCCTTAACGGTTTGTCGAAAGTTCCTTCTGTGGCAGTGAAATTACGAGCAGTTCGCCCAAAAGGATGAGTATGACAAGGATTAGAAGCAAACCGTCAACAACTGGGATGGCTTAATTAATTAAATTGACGCAGCGAATAGCCAAAGGGACGGCGCTACTTTTTGGTTGATATTTTTGTCATAAGAAAAGACAAGTAAGTAAGAAGACATTCTTGTGTAAAGATTTCAAATGAATCTCATGGAGATGGTAGCTCTGGGGATTTCGCGACCGTCGCAATGTGGCGACTTTGAAACTTTTTGAAGAAGAGTCATCGGATCTTATAAGAAACCACTTGGGATGTGGTTATGATTCTTATATACTTAATCCCCTTTCTAAGACTAAAATTTAGTACTGGGAAACGACTGTCGACTGATTTAAAAGTCACTCAAAAGGGCTTGAAGATGAAGTTCGAAAGAGCTACAATTTCAACAAAAGTTTTTTTTTCTGTATATAAACCTAACCCTAAATCATTGAAACAATCTCTTCGATTGCAAATAGTTAGTCCGCGAAGTATAAAATATACCACGCAGGAGATTGTTACCTGAACCACGTAGGTTTATGTCATACACGGGCTGCTTTTCTCAACCTCTCATTTGCTTGCGCTCCACAAGTATAGCAAAAAACCTTTGCAGGTCTGACTATAACGACGTCTTTTTTGTCTCGGGTGCTCATGCTCATGTGCAAGCACTGTTCTACTGATTTTCTGATAAATAGAGTGCGCAAATAAAAGCGTCTCGTGTGTCATTAAATTTAGAGACGACTCTCGATTTGAAAAAGTAGTAAGTCAGCCTTCAAGAAGGCTTAGGTAAGTCTCAGGGTAGAGCGACTGTAACTACATAGATATGTACAGTGGCTTTAGTCCCGAAAGTCTGCGAACTGACTCTTAGTGTATCTTCCACAACTTTGAACTTTTAACAAGAAAACAACTCATCGTCAACCTTCTAGAAACGGTGACAACTTTTTAGGCCAAAAACAAAAAATGAGTGATAAACTCCAAGATCCACCGGCAAGATAGTCTTAAAATATATATGCCAACATCATACACAGTTTGCTTGACAATATAAGTAAGCCCGCAGTTGGGGTATCGTATAGAGTGTAACAGAATTAAGCCGCATGTGGCCTTGAGATGTCGTGTGTCAAATATTCGTCAAAAGGATAAAAACGGAACAAGTGCATCGTAGGCCAACAGAAAACAGCTGCCACTACTATTGCAATAAAACGGCAGCAGCACATGTCCATAATCGGAAAATCTGCGTCTTTGAACTACCTTTTTAAAAAAATGGATCTTGTCGAAGGCGGATGAAAACCACTTTGACGATTTTGCAAGAACAAATTTAAGGGGGGAATTTGATGGAGTCTGGAGGTGAAACTTCAATGACAAGCCTCGAGGGCTATATTGCGACGCTTAAGTCCGTCTAAGAGGCTTCAAATACAATAGCAGAGGTAAAGATCATGTTGACGAGTATGGAGCGACCACAACCAATCTTTTTGTGCATAATTACGGAAGATAGTTAGAGACCGAACTAGTTAGCTAGGGATAGGGACTTTTCTATGGTTAAGACAGTGGTCCACCTCGCACTGCAAGTGCTGTTTAAAATTGAGCAAATATTCGAAGCAAAGACGGTCTTCAGCTCAAAAGTAACTCTTCCTTACCTATAAAACACAGATAAGCGCAGGTCTCGAATATTGTATATAAATATATGGATCTCGGCCGCAAAAAATTCAAACCGCTTATATTAGAGGCAATCATATCGACTAATAGCTTCAACCCTAATATCAAACCTACATAGCTTAGATTATCAGACGTTGATCTGTGCATAATGTGTTCTCGCTTCTTGAAGACAAATTTTCCAAAGACTGCAACTTTGAACAATTTAAGTAGGTACTGAAGCGGCACCTTTCTATAAAACTTCCGGAGGGATATTAAAGCTAAATTCTTTATGGGTTAGTATCAAAAAAAAAATAACTACTTACTTATGACAGACTCAATAAAATCAAGAGATTGGTTAAACAATTGGTTAAAGTTCAAAAACGATGTTTAATTTTGTGATTTGCAAGTAACCAAAATTGACTAGAAAGGAACCAAGGAACCATCATTAAAGAGGCTCTGAAGAATAGTTTTATCCTCTAACTCATTCCTGAAGCTTCGACAAAAGCCATTCTTAAGGAAGTAACCTCCAAAAGCACGATAAACATTGCCAAGTCAATAAAGTTGTACGAAAGTGTACAGGGAAAACAGCTTCTTATGGCTGCTAAAGGTTTGGAGGAACGAAATCGTTTGGACGAATATTGACTCTCATAACCGAGGCGATTGCTGGTAGTTCAATCAAATACCTGATATAGCTAAAAGCCTCTGTAAGAAACACTTGGTTATAAACCTAAGAACTCGAAATATATTCCACGACATACTGCCCGTAAGTTCTACCGTTTTAAATTTCAGCTATAATCCCAGCTTTTTTTTTTACTGAGGATTGCCAACTTAGGCCAAAGCGGTTAACAATATAGAGGGATGCGTACATAGTAAGGTCGCATTGTCCAGCAGTTAATTAACGTTTTTAGGTCAGTATACCATGATCGAACATCGTTAAGAGTTTCTACAGTTTATAGCCTTTCAAAAGGTTTATTTAAAAAAAAAAATGTTCGTAAGCTTCTCTAAAGTACCTCAGGGTTGTATACTCGTACCTATAATTTCAGCAAACATTGTTGGTTTTTTAGCGAAAGTCATTAAAAAAAATCTCCAACTTTTCGCTGCCAATTACACCCGTGCACGTGCACCCATCCTTAACACAAGATCAAGAAAACTCAATCATAACCACCCGCAAGACATTTCCAGTCACGTTTTGATGACCTACCAAACTAATCAATTTATATCAAAACTTACAACTCCCTTCGAACATATCAATAGCTATAACTATAGTCACCCACAACCTTTCCTAGAACAATGTTGTGAAACTTTTCGACTTCATGATATTATTGGAGCTAAACCAACATCCACATCAAATCTTGTTCATTACACAAACGTGACTCGTAGTAAAAGTTAGTCAACTCGTTTAGGTGTGGTCTTTCACCGTTCGTCGCATCGTCCCAAAATCACATTGGACGGTGTCAATTCCCAATTGACCAACAATTATCGTATATTAATCAAACAAGCTCCCGATTGGCCGTAATCGACTTATGACCAAAGTATCTGAAATAAATGTCAACCGTTCATAATTAAGTTTGCGAGCACAATTCCATCGGAAAATCCATTAATATTCCAGTCACGTGTTAGCAGGACTTTTCCCAGTATACCCAAACGCACCACGCACCAGGCACCACCCACAGACCAGTCTCAGGTCTCATTCTCGGAGAATATGCTGAACATTTGTGGAATTGAATTACCACAAGTGGATTATTGATGGGATCGCAAAATAAAGATGAATTAAATAAGAAATTCAATCCCCCAACTGTGTGCAATCATCTGCCGACGGCGAGGAAGATCCATTGTGTTGCCGATAAAGGGTAGACAAAGGGAAATGGTTTTAAAGGTCGAAGTCGGTCTCTGTGCCTTTTTTTTTGAGTAAAAGGGCGTCAACTATACCTACCAGCCCTACACCTTTGTAAACGGTTTTAATTACCCACTTGGATGGATGAAAAATGAATTAAAATAAAATAAAAGACTGGTCAAGTAAAACCGCACATTTTAATTAACCCATCCGCGACCGCAGAGTTGGAAGAATGCTCTACCCGCCACAGGAAAGGTGTGCCAAGTGATGAAGATTTGATTGGTGTGGAATGCAAATAAAATGAATTCAAAATCAATTAACACGTGACAATTTTTTATAGTGGCAATACAATTAGTTTGCCGTTTGAATTTTAGTGGCTTGTTTGAGCACGTGTTGGCCGATGTTTGGTTGTTGTGTCGGTGTCAGCGAGACTGTGATTTACATTTTAATTGGATGGGTGCTATGGCGGTGCAAGAGTGGAAACTAATAAAACAGCTGGTGAAATGGCGAAATTTGTTAAACGTTGGCTGTTTTTGGCAAATGAATGCGGCATTTACGAAAACGAATGAGGTAGATACTGCGGGTGTGGAATGCAGCTCGGATCAAAAAATGGAGTCCTTCGGTACAACATTATCACATCTACTCCCGGAAGGAAGGTGCCTGTTGAGGCCATGAGGCTAATGTGAAAAATTGTGACATAATCGAGTGCTAAAAGAAGAATGTCAGTGTCAGTTCTTTTTTTTTCTTTTCTTTTTTTTTGACGCGAATTTTTGGTAAGAGGGAGACTTACCAAAACGTATTGGATATGACCGCTTAATGCGAACCTCTTCAACCAGGAAGGAGTTACACTCACATTAGCACTGCCTGAAGAGGAATAAATCCATTGAATTAGAATACCGCGTGAGCGCTTGAAACCTTTCGTCAGAAAAAAGGTCTGAACATGCCAGTGTGGTCTTAGACCAAAGCGACGACCATTGCGTCGACTTAAAATTCATACTGTGGAAGGTCTAAAAAAAAAGAAACAAAGGAATTCCATATCGACCAACACCACTTCTTTATCGACTTCAAAAAATTATCTAAAGTATGCATGGACCCTAATCAACCTAGTCCTGCTCTACGGCACTGAGGCATGGTATTTATTACAAGATGTGGATATCCTTGGTCGTTTCGTTTCGAGTGTAAAATCCTTCGGAAAATATTTGGCACTGTTTGCGTTGATGGGTTTTGGAGAAGGAGATTCAACGACGAACTTTACGAGCTGTACAGCGACATCGACCTAGTTAAGAAAAAAAAAAAAACTGCGCATTGGACAGCTAAGATGGCTAGGACATGCAAAACGAATGACTTTTGTTGAATATTGAGGGAGTTTGATTACCTTTTCTTAGACCTAATTTTATGCTGCTTTTAGACTCTGCCTCTTCGCACTGTGTTGCTAGTTTTTCATGGGACACATTTTTAATGATTAAATCGACCTCAGATTGATATAAAAAAAAACGATTTTCACCTAATCTACTTTCGAAGTCAGCCAAATTGAACTAACAAATTAAAGGACTTTTATGCCCCAGTTATAGCCACACGTAAGACTAAACCGTAAAAATGTTTTTTGGACTCTATTTTGATCTTAAAATGTTGCTTATAAATTAAGACAGTTAGTTTATCAAAAAAAAAAAAATATATACAATGTATATCTTTAAAATTTCTAGAAAACGTTTTTTTTAATTTTTACATTTTCGGATCACGGAAAAATTAATAAATTCTTTTTCTAGAAAATTAAAAGATAAAGTAAACTTAGTTCTCTTAAGATGGCGGAAAACCCGTCTTTTCCTTTTTATTATTACATATTTTCAAAATGAAGTTATATATAGTTGGCGCAACAGGTCGGGAGGGACCCTAGGCCTAGCTTCTCACAACCATTCGTTTTGTGTGAGTTTTTCATTTTTGGAACGAATGGAAGGGATCTACAATTTTATGCCGACTCCAAACGGCTAATTGAGAAGCTCTTTTAAGACAGTTTATACTCTCGGATGTTTTTCAGACGTTCGCGAGAGGTAGCGCAGTGGAAAAAAAACCCTAAGTTGGAATTTGTGTTTTTGCGGGATTCGAACCTGAGACCCCTCACTTAGTAGTACAGCACACTCACCAGCTCACCACTAAGCCACTGAGACTACAAAATGAAGTAGGCCGTGGCTAATTCGTTTTTGCTTCACAAAAACTAAAGAAAAACTAAAGGGGACAACCAGGTGGCGCAAAGCGAGCTATATAGCTTGAGTGCGTTCACCAAGTGTCTATATCTATAGGGTGGTTAAGTTTTAAGGGCCGATGTTAATTTTGAATAAAACACAAATTATTTAGGAAATTATTGTCATTGCTTTTTATTATGATAATAATGGTATGGTTCAATTATGTATGGAACAAAATATGGCCGCCGCGACCTCGGTTCTATGCCGTTAATGTGCCGAATTATCTCATCCTTTAGCTCCTGAATTGTTGCTGGCTTATCAACGTTCACCTTTTCTTTCAAAAAACCCCACAGAAAGAAGTCCAACTGTGTCAAATCACATGATCTTGGCGGCCAATTGACATCGCCACCACGTGAGCCATTGTTTCGTTAGCTGTGTGGCAAGTGGCACCGTCCTGTTGAAACCACATGTCGTCCACATCCATATCTTCCATTCGGGCCATAAAAAGTTCGTTATCATCTCACGATAGCGAACACCATTCACAGTAACTGCCTGACCGACTTCATTTTGGAAAAAATACGGCCCGATGATGCCGCCAGCCCATAAACCGCACCAAACAGTCACTCTTTGAGAGTGCATTGATTTTTCGACAATCACTCTTGGATTATCATTCGCAGAAATGCGGCAATTCTGCTTATTGACGAATCCCCTGAGGTGAAAATGTGCCTCATCACTGAAGATGATTTTCTTCGAAAATTGATCATCCACTGTTGCCATTTCTTGCCACCATTCTGACTATTGACGACGCTTGAAATGGTCAAGTGGCTTTAGTTCTTGAGTCAATTGCACCTTGTAAGCGCGTAAATGCAAGTCTTTATGCATAATGATCATCAACGACGAGCGTGAAAAGTGCAGTTGTTGGGCACTACGACGAGTTGAGGTGGAAGGCTCTTCCGTCACACTATCGCGAACAGCAGCAATATTTTCTGCAGTACGAGCTGTACGAGCATGCACTGGTGTTTTCACACCTCCTACCTCACACACTACTAACTGAGCCCTCACCTTTAAATAAAATTTTACATCGAAACGAAGACAGAACTGACGTTTATAACAAAACTAAAAACAATTTCGATACTCATCCTTAGATGCGCTGTTTTCGCTTTATGCATTACAAAAAAAAAAAAAACTCCTGCTCGCTGAAAAGACGCTAGATGACATGATGCATCCCTGGATCCCTGTGATATCTGCACCAAGTGAAGTCACTCGTCCTCTCATTCCACACCAGCATCGTATGAGGTCTCTGACAATCCATATCATACCGCATGAAAACAGGAGGAAATTGCACTTCCTCCAGCAAAATGAGTTCCATTTTCAAAAGCACTACCTTCTTGAAAATGCAATTTAATATTACATGCCACATTAAAGGTACCCAGAGGTTGATTTCTGCGCATTTCCCTACTGACAGCTTACATAGGTACTGTAATGCTAAATCAATAGCCCAGTCTTCGAAAGCACATTCAAATACAAATACAAAGTACACACCTATTTGCATACAAAATCGGAAAAGGAAAATCAATTGCTGCACATTATAGTCGCCCTGTGAATAGTTAATACAGTGCGCGCAAAATAAAAAAAAAAATCAATACCCCTCTGGGTTGGCCAAGGCAACCATCAACCAAAGAGCACAAAACTGAACAAATGGTCCAACAGAGTGAATTATTAATGAAGTCGTACCTTAAATCCGAGTGTATCCACATTTCCGACGTGCACCAGAAGTTCGCCAACAAAATATTCACTCGACCTATAATTGAGACGAAATAGTCATAATCACGCTCACTCTTGCGAAAATATCACTTAATCAACTTCAAGCTGTCTGCTGCAAATAGCCGGAGATCATTTACTTCATTCCGTTCACAGGACATTAGCTCGAGCTAAGATTTTGTAATTAATTTCACAAAACTAAGCACATCACATGGCTAATGAAACTGTGCCACCAAAACGATACACACTTTGTAGCTGGATCTGAATGACTGATATAGAGGATTTGGCGGAAGGAAACCAAAGCCAATCGCCACGCACCGACTCAACAAGGGCACCTTTCACTTTTCGAACACACCCGGGGCAAGGCACGTCCGGTTAATTAATTATTCAAGAAACTGCTAGTGGTATGGATAGATTGAGTGGAGTCCTTTACCTAATAACATGTCCTCCATTAGAGTGAACCATTCCACATACAATGCCGTCTTCTCAAAGGAACCATTAAAATTGCATAGCCAGTTAGTGTATTATATGTGACAGCACTTGTACAGCCGCAGGAAATATGTATATTCCGCATTCGAATCTATATACCATCAGAACAGCAGCATGTTGATTTATAATTCGCATGACAGGAATATGCAGTGGGCCCGCTTGACACGGCGGGTATTCTTTGCAATCGATGACATTGAATGGATTGATGGGAAACGTGGTTTGATTGTGGCGTGTCCTCGTTGATTGCACACTCCACGTGCTGCTGCTCAATAATTTGTGATATTTATATATTTTTTTTAATACCCTTGTTAAATTACCAACGCGGGATAATGCGACGAGGACGATACACAAATGGAAAGGGACACCACCCAGAACAACGGCGGAAAAAATGCTTCATAAATAATTCCCATTGTGGTGTATTCTGTATTGTCCTGGGGACTGATTGCTCTGTTCAGGTTCAGGAGCATTTACACAGCGCAAAAAATGTATGTTTTTTTTCTGTTTTTCTTTTTTTTTTTTTAATGAGAATTACAATTCATTTGGAAACAATAGCTCTTTGCAGACAAACACAACTGATGATGGTGCTTGTTACTCATGTGTAGCACATTGAAAATATATTAAATGTGTTGCATAGCTACGAGGAGTGGTTTTAATTAATTGCCTGATAAATAGAGCTCTTTGGAGTTGAACAGGTGGATATTGTGAATGTAATAGTCGTGTTATAAATAATGGGGGATCTTTGCTGAGGGTTCAAAGTATTAGCTGTCACTTCACATTTAATTTTTTTTGTTTACCTACTTAAGCGTTTTATTGTGGGCTTAATTTATTAAATGTTAAATGTAGAATTCAAACTTGTCCATTATACTAACTGTCATTTACTGAAAATTACGTTTCCTAAACGACCTACAGTGGTTGAGAATTTTTGGTATTGGTCAGAAGAAGTTTGCTTTTATCCGTAGAAGCTCGAACTTGTCCCGCTTGTTTTAAAAGCGAACGCACTAACTCTGTCGCAATGGGAACTGTTTTATTAATTTATTAATTAACTGACCCGGCGGAATTCATGTCGCATAAAATTGATTACATTATTAAACTCCCCTTTTGGAAATTGAGCCTCTCTATTGAAAGAATGAAACTCCTTTGGAATTAAATTAAATTTAATACATAGTTACGACTTCACAGATGTCCGGGTCGATTTCTTGAATCGCGTTGGTCTGATCGGATTTTGTCAATCAACCAAAGCAGAATGTGGGCACGCGACAATCCTCGCTTCTGGCCATTCGGTCGAGTACATCCAGTAACGCAGTTTTCCAAAGACATTCATCAATAATCAATAATTAATTTGATTGTTCAGGCTAAATTTGTAGAACTCACAATGGCGAAATTTTCTATACAAAATTGCATATTGTGACCTACAAAATATATAAGGTGAAGGTTAAAAATGATTATTAGTAAGGCCCATTGATCGTTTTGAAATTTTGTTTAAAAAATCGTTCCATGATATCATGGCGGTCGCTAGAAGTCTGCCCGTGAAGTAAGAGCTGTGTATTGCATAATTTCTGGCCATAAGTCGGAGGGTTCGTACTTGAGCATATATTTCATCGCGTCAATTGAGCCTATGCCTCGGTCTTGCAATACTCGTATATGACGCTATGGCTATGGGAATTTTCAATCGGCCGAATCTTAAGGAACATTTTTATGATCTTTATTCAACTACGGCAACACAGCTCCAGCACGATGGTTGATTTGTTCTTGAATCTATGGAATGTGGGGTATGGGATAATTGATCCACATTGGACATTTTTGACGCGTTTTTAACCGTTTTTCGCCGCACTCACGAATTTACTGAAGCTTTTTTGGGCGCGTTTTCCAAGCGCTTTTTAGGCATTTTTTCACACTTTTTTCTATGCGTATCGCTCCAATATCTATCAAAAATCACAACACCACCCTATTTTTCTGTTGGTAAATATCAAAATTCCAGTCGTTCGTATATGTCGGCAACGATGCGCATCTTGTCACCCTTCGATTGGAACTTGTTTGCTCTATCCAAGCGATTTGACAAAGTTCTAATTTTTTTTTAGGTTTTATCGAAATCGAAAATGGGGTTTTCGAGATAAATGAGCAGTTTTTAAAATTAACATTTCCGGTGATTCGAATTGAAAAATAAAGACGCCAAAAATTTGAAAACATCAATTTTACTTTGTATTTTTATAGTTTACATTTTGGTTATTGCCGTTATTGCCGAAAACAACATTTAAAAAAAAATAGTTTTTTCAAAAATTCATTCGACGATAATACAGAGAAAAACTGAGTTTATTAAGTTAGAAATATGACCATATTACCTCAGAAATGAATTTTTGTAATAATCGTATGAACCGTTTTCGAGATATGTAGAAATTTCAAAAGTACCGTTATTCGAATTTTTATCCAAAAACTGAGTATGCATTCAATTAAAGAAATCCAAATATTTAAAAAAAGACTTTTTTCAAAAATCCATTTGACGATAACACAGAGAAAAACTGAGTTCGCCATTAAGTTAGAAATGACCATATTACCTTAGAACTGAGTTTTTGCTACAATCGTATTTATCGTTTTCGAGATATGTACGTCCAAATTTCAAAAGAACCGTTATTCGATTTCTTAGCGAGAAACTGAGTATGCAGTCATGTTAACCTCACCTGCTTAAGCATAAATATCGGTTTTGGTTGAAATCATCAGAGCCGTTCTCGAACAAATCAAACTGGTACGGAAATGTTATATGGAAAGTACCAATATTGCGGTTACTTGCAGAAACAAAAATAAACGGCCCGGAACTGTAAGCCCACAAACATCAAATCCGAAGTTTGAACGAAATCCGGGCATCCGTTTAGGCTGTAGGCCACGGGACATACGGACAGATAGACAGACAGACAGACAAAATTGTGCGACCCACATTTTTTAATTTTCTCTATCATCGTTATGTTCGAATTGATCAACATTTCTAGTGCGAAATTTTGTACAAAAACAATATTTCCCACCTACTACGTAATCCAAAAGGTTAAAAAGTAGGTATCATGAAAATCGGCCCAGTGGTTATCGATTCAGTTATAACGTAATCGAATTCTACGCCGATTGATTTAATATTTTTAACTGGTTTATTATGCATAAGTAATAAAAATAGCAAGCTTATCTCCAATCTCCTGATAATAGTCCGTCACATAAGTTCACTTAGTTCAGATTAGTTTAAGCCCCATTCAACTGTGCAATGACATGAGATCGCATATATTCATTTGAAAACAATAAAGATGCAGTATGAAGCTGTACTAACTGAGCCACTCAACTATTTTTAAGTCTGCGTGAAGCTGTTGCAGCCACCACAAGAGAACCCATATCTACCTACCTAACTGACCCGTACTCGCTTTGCCAGGCTGACACTCTTTTCAAACTCAAAACCCAATTTAATAGTAGTATTTGTAGACTTATTTATTTATCAGTTTTTTTTTTCTGGGCGAGTTTAGTGATAGTCAAATGCTTAAATATTTAAAAGATACTGCACGAAAAAAAAACATAGAAAATTCTCTCAAAAATAAATATACCTTTTTAATAAAGTCAATACCACGGTCACTGCCATGATATCTGCTGGTGATATTTTATTTAAGGCTCTGTACCTCTAAAAAAAAACATATGCAATATAAGGTACATCATAAACCTACAGTTAGATGTAGGTACCCACCTATCTACCTTTCTGACTATTACTTTTTCTCTGACGATAACGCTTGAGTAATTGATTGCTTGAAATTCCTTTAAATTCCTCTCTCCAGGCTCTGGTATGAGCCTGGCGGCCTTCCATCGTCTAAGGAATATTTTTATATTATTTTCTAAAAGAAGACGCACAAGAAAGTAATAAGATCCCCATCATCAGGAGCTAGCTTCGCATTGGAAAATGTAATTCTGTTAACAGAGCACTCCCGGCACAGTTTTCAGTCCTCCCCTTCGCACATCCCCACCTTGGCGAGCAGTTTCGTATTCTGATTGAATCTATGCTCATAGGTGTGAGCGCAAGTACATTGGGAGAATCGAGGCAGCGCGCTTCTATTTATTATACGTGCAAAGTTAATAGAACCACTTTACTATCAGTTCACTTAAGCAGAATCGCTTTTTCCATTTTGTAAGGCAAGTCTAATGCTATTAAAATGTCGAGCCCATTACGAGAGAGCGAAGCAAATGAAATAATACATAAGTATGGTAAGAAGTCAGCTTAAGGAATATTCAACTCGCGACGCGACCAAACTAAGTTGAAATTAAAGTTTAATAGATGACTGCGTGGAGGGAAGTTTACGTCAAGGAGTGCAAACTCTTCATCAGACCTGCTGCACAGAGGAGGGCAAAAAAAAATCTCCAACTACAATTTGTAGAAAAATCTACCAACCCACCTTCTTAATTATTCCGCCAGCTAAAAGTTGTGATTACCTTCTAATAGCATAAACACACAAGTACATCCTGCGGTAAATCGGTTTCTGTTTTTTTTTGCACCTCCTCTTTCCTTGCTTCATTTATCAGCAGTCAAGTCGACCTACTCATACCTCATCGAGTACACAGGAAATAAGTCCTGAAAGCACTCCAAAGTGAAACGTCAAACTTTATCCGTGCAGCCGAGTGAACGAGTATAATATGAAAGCATCCATATGTGGCTACCTCTATACAACACCATAAATACAAAAAAAAAACGACTGCAGCATCAACCCATTCGCTTTGGGATTATTAAAAAAGTTTCAAACAATTCTCTGCGCTGCTGAAGGATGCTGTTTCAACGCAACCAAGCAACAGTAGCATCGAAGTTGTGTTTCAACATTGATGGAGCACAGTCTCCCACATGATTTACAGCGCGTAAAAAAAAGGGGCGCACAAACCGAAAATACTTTTGTAAGGACTGGTTTATAACCCACTGAAGTACATTGCTCTTTGTATGGTACTCAGATATTGTTCGTCAATTTCCTTGCCGCTCACAGGCTCACTCCGATCTCAGACCGCAGACGATTTAGATGCCGTGTCTGTGGGAATTTTGTATCTCTTCATTGTGGACTTGATTGGATGTCAGGGGAATTGGAATAGGGAGAGCTTTACCCTATACCTCTACCCATCGGGGAAAGTTTTATCCGCTTCGGTAACGCGGACATGAATTGAGATACAGACAAATAATCGGTATTTATTTAGGTTTTCCGTTTTCAATTTAATTTGCTGTGTTAGCGAGCGGAACGAAACACCCCAAATAAGGTTTTAAGCTCTGATAGCCGAGTGTTTACGCGATTTGATGAGTCCTCGAAATCAATTACGGTTTAATCAGAGGAAAGTGAATGCAGTAAATGTTGGTTGTGCATGTGTGTGTGTTTGGTTTTATGGCAGTGCTACAGAGGGATGTTATTCGGCGATCCAGGGTTTGGCATTATTTCAGGGAGTATGTATGCACCATTGTGCTTATCGAGATGCACGTAAAATATTTTATTTCATTACCCTCCTGTGGGTTTAACCATCATAAGAAAGGATATTTATTTTAGATCGAGACAAAGGGGCGAAGCACCTCCGATGCAAGAACAAAAACATTAAAAACGGTATCGACGCTTATGGGAGGAAGATGTTGAAGAATTTGTAACTTTTGTTTGCGAGGTCTGAAGAGGCACTTTGCAAATAAAATAGGATAGGAAATCGGAAAACATGTCCTCTCGTATCTCTTAATTGCGCCATTTTGCAATGCAGCTGTGTTAAGCCGGAACCAATTCTAAGCAGTAGTTTTTAAATCTATTCAAGACAAACACTTTGCAGTTGAAAGAAATGTAGAGTAAGGATTTTCGTGGCGAATTTGTGTGCGATGAAGGGTTTGACAAACAATAATCACTTTATTTTCCCACTGCAGATGACTGTTGCGAATAATTTACTTAGCCATGACAACTTACCACTCACTAGCGATATCTTCCCACAATCGGTTGAAGCACCTTCTCTGGATTGGAAAATAATGCAAATTTTTGGTATGAAAAGAGTAGGGGAGACCAGGGCTAGTTGGCTAAGGTCTTTTATATTTTTTTGACTCCATATTTTGTTCAGCATTTACAGTAAATCGATACAAACCCTACAAAGATGTGTACCTAAGCTTTAAAAGAAAAATAAATAAAATCGTATTAGTGAATTAGTGAATTAAATTTGGAAATAGTGGGTTATTTAAAAAAATATGTGTATGTGTAAACACCGTGCGTGCGGTATGTGTGTGGCTTGATACACGTCATTGAGAAAAGAGGGAATTGTAATAACCGTATTCTTGATATATTATGAAATACCAAATACCCGTTTGCATTTCCATCCCCGCAAGTTAAATGACATCAACTGTTACACAGTAAATGAAAGTGTCATTGGAATTTCATTCGGCTTGCATTGCATATTGTAGAGGTGCTGGTCAACGACATTTTATTAGTTGTTGTCCAGCTGTGATTTCTGCTTGCCTGGTAATTCACGAAAGATTTGGCACCGAATTTCCTCGAGATATCCGTCACAGGGAAGAAATGTGAAACATGCTTTATTTCACATCAACAAAAAGCTGAAATTAATATGCCCCAGCTCATAAATGTATGTAATGATAAAAACGTATGCAATGATAAAATGTATGCAATGATAAAACACAGTGACGCATTTCCGTGACGCATTTCCGTCCCCGCAAGTTAAATGTGTGGAATTACTCCACCAGATTCCAATAACGCGCGCTTAGATGTTTACACATAAAAAAAAATGTTTAGTTGAATATTTTAAAACAACCAACAATCTTTGATTTTTTTTGTAAAATTCAGGTTCAAACGGCTTGGGTCAATATAACGTAAGTAAATATGGAACATCTTTTTTCTCTTTCTATCTTTTATCTCATTTTTGTATTCTTCTCTAAGACTCTTCATGCAAGGAAACATTAAAGTTAGTTCTTCGCCGTTCTCGTTTAACTGGAGTTGACTCTTTTTTTTGGCACTGCATAACTCTAATACGCAATACCAAAGAATGTTTTTTTTTTTTTTAGTGATGTCTGAACTGTCTTGATGTCAGTCTTAGTTCATTAGAAAAAAAAAGTACATTTTTTCAAGTAAGCCCGGTCTCCCCTACACTTAAAAAAAAATTGTTAAGCTAAGAATATTGAGTTTATCAAAATTTGTTACCCAAAAGTTCTTTCCTTACTCATGTTTAAGTTTTCAAGAATAACAGACATTCAGCGTTAGAATAATATACGCTCATTAACTATTTTTTTATGTCCGTACATCATTGCCAACACTTGCATTCTTAAATCAAAAATATTGGTATTTGAGATCATTTGAACAAACGTTTGCTGTTGGCAGTGTACGGGTACTTTTGATGAATGCATTTTTACTCCACTATCGCTCTTAGAAAGTGGATCTAATGTCGATTTCCATTGGGACCATCAGATATTTTTCTCAGATCTCAGATTTTACGCCGCTCATGGAACATGCAACGATATTGATCTGCTTTTGTGTATGGATTTGTGCGTTATTTGGCAGGAATATCAGCTGTTCAGATTGCATTCGTTTTTTGGAAATCACAAATATAGATATCGACTTGAAAAATGGCGCCCCTATTGCAGATCCAAATGGAGTATTTTTTATATTAAATCAAAAGATGGTTTTATGTCCTAATGGAACACTACATTTAAGTCTAAATGCAATTTTCAACAAATCACAAATGTAACTAAAAAATCCAAGCAACGTTTTTACGGCATTCTATGGACAAATTAAATGGTTATAATATTATAAAATAAACAATTCATTTGCAAAAATGCTAAAAAGCTCTAAATACGTGATCCGTCAAAGGATTTTTTTCTTTTTAAAAACTTATTGACACTCCACCAAATTTCCATATCGCCATCGTAATTCTTTTGAGTGTTGTAATGAAAATAATCCGAAAATACTCCACTCCATCCCATCTTATATAAATAAAATATGAATAGCGACAAAAGAAAAATATTCCCTGCATCTCGCAGGTTGGCTCCATCAAAACATAATTTGCATTCTCATGCAGCATGTGTTCCAAACGGCGATATAGAACCGGAGGACATACAAACACTAATTTTCAAACTCTCATGTCTCATGCCATGGCCTGATGGGTTAGTTTATTTCGCAGCAGGATCATTTAATTTAATTTAACCTTAGCCACACGTCAACGACATTCTCCAAAAATTCATCTACAGTTTAGGTTCGAGCTTAACTCTATTCAGGCACACAACACATGGACGGACGATTTATTTGGCGACAGTATAACAAGACGTGTATAGGACCCACCTATGGCTGGTTTTAATATAAGCAAACTTACCATCCTTCTATGAAGAGAGATGAAAATGTAATCACACGTTCCATAAGTGGAAAATATGTATTCCAAGGACCCGACTGGCAGGAACAAAAAAAGACCGACAACAACATATGCATACCTTTCGATGGGATCTATGGTAATTTCCATTATATGAATAAGGTACCTACAAGAGGTTGATATTCAAATTTGAAATGCTTTCCTAAAGCGGCGCGGGTTTGGGGGCTAAAAGCAAATCTTGAAATATACACCACATAGTGGAAAGAACGGACTTATCCTCATCTCTCGAGGGGTTAATATATAGGGATAACATTATTGAAATGACTTCAAAGCTCGCTAAACTGTTGTGGTATTCCCATAAGTATACATTACCGGGACTTTGGGTTTTAGGGCTTCTGCCAGAGGCAACCTTAGTGTGGGGATATCAGGGTGTGGTATAGTTTTGCAGCTTTTTGGGTTCTGGTGGTGATTTGAAACAGGAGGGAGACTTGCCTTTTATAATTGATTTGGCCCAAAAGTTAGTTAAAAACAATATATATAGTCTTGGAATTGACATCCTTTTGAAACTTACTTTGAGCTTAATCCGATGGAAGATGCTAAATCCCCCCGATAGGAAAGGCCGCCTTATAAGCCTCGAATTTATTTTAAAGATCTGGGTACTTTCCAATACCCCAATCGATAAATAATGAGGAACCAAGTCCAACCCTTAGCTACTTTTAAGATGTTTGTAAGCGGTTCCGCGAGTTATCCAGCTTAAATGTTGCATAAATTATAACGACGAGATTCATCGCAATGAGGAACGGTCTTCTCAAGTCGTCATTACCATTTTGCATTTTCCTAATTTATTTTACAAAAATCAATGTTTTGCTTAAAGCTCACCACTCTTAGGGTAGCCGTTTTTTCGAGGTAGGCCTATACCTAAACCTAAAACCTAAACCTATTTATTTTAAACGTTCCAACCATATGCTCGTAGCTTACAATAGTCACCCCACTGTCTGTACTCCTTCTGCGATTATTGGCACCACCGGCTCTTCTGAATTTGAGACTTCCCCCTAACCGCAGGAAAGAGCGATGTATACTGATGTGGAAAAGTCGCAGTAAGCCCCCGACCGCGCGTTAAAAAATGTTGCTCTTGGACCAAAGTCAGAGATACTCCCTGAAGCCCTTCGAATCGAAGTGTCTTCCCTTTTATTTCATGACCAGAAATGCACACATCAAAGTTTTTATCGCACAAAAAGTTTTGGTCTTTGAGCAGTATTTATGAAACGCTTAGGTACTCCTTATGGGATTCTTTACAACACATTTATGGGATCATCATTCCGGCTAGAACAGCTTTCCCATTAATCGACAATTTTTACGACTCTATAAATCCCGTAAAAAAATAAAGTTTTATTTCCCAGTTAATAAACACAATTTTATACTCCTCGCTGAAGGACTAGGAACTACGAAAAGTATCCACTGCACACCGAATTTTTTGAAATATCAAACAAAATGCCACCCGTCCGCATCCTCTGTAACACTCCTGGTCTTGACTCAGGCCCAACAAACCCGTGTACACCTTCCTGAGGCCGCACTTCACACGTGCCAGTATACCACCCGCCACATGCTATTGTTACTAAAAAAAAGAAGGAAATATCGGACTAACCTAAATTCTACAGCTTTGCCCTACGGGTGGTATATACGCGAAATCGATACATATCCCGTAAGTCTCCTTCTTAAAATATATCCAAAACTCACAGGGACCACCTCAACACATTGTTTTCACTTTCTTTTTACTTTTTATGTTCCCTGGGCGTATATTTTATGTCGTTTATGCCCTATAAACCGAACAACCTCCATGCGAACACAAAAAAGGACATACTAGTTGTGTTGGGCAGTGTGTGTGCCTGACATTAGATATATACTGAATCTCTCTGCAGTAAACATTTGACAAACTTTTTCACCACTTTCGAGCTCACTATACCCAGCCATGTCGTATACCGGAAGTCATCTATTTTCCAATGGCACACAGCTAGAAAAAGGACAACAACGACCCGAGGACAACGACTGTTAAACATGCAACAAAAGTTTAACAAATGTCCTGCGTCATTGATTTGCATAGAGCCATCATTTATCACCGCGCGCTTGCTATCCTTTGAAAATATGTGGGCCAAAAGTGTATCCTTTTGATTTCTGGCAAGGCGAAGTCTCATCGCCTGTCGTTAAGCATATGTTGAGAAATGATACAACGATGTTTGCATTGTGTGCTATAATATAAAATACTTGCCGCATTCTTTGGAGTGGAAATTAAAAGGAAGAAGGATATTTTTTTCGGAGCCGGCGATTGCATGGAGAAGTTTAACATTGAAATGCCAGAATGCAATGTGCAGTGAATGGTTGAATGTATTTTCATTTCCTTTTCCATATAACAAGGCGTGGAAGGATACCTCGTTTGGATAGGTTGCATTATTTTATTTTTTTCTGTACTATTACTCTCTAGAGGGATGTACGTAAGTAAATATGATGGCAGACTGTTGAGATGAATATTGTTTTTCTTATCTCGGCTGTAGTATTCTACTTGAAATATATTTAGGAAAAGGATATGCCAACCAAATTAAGGATGGTAAATAAATTTCTGTATGCAAATGCACTCAACTTATATTGGAAAGTTGTAGGAAGGTATTATAAGGAAGCAACATTTTGAATTATATAATCCTTCATGTGATCTCGTGGATTTGCATTCAAATGACAAACTTAGAAGAATGCCAGTTGTTTTATAATTGAATCTTTTTGAAGTGAAGTAAGTAGCTTATTTGCAACATATGTGTGGGATTATAAAGACGAATTGCATTGGAAAGTTGGAGTTCCTTATTCACCCGATTACCTCAGTCAAACCTTCAGAACTTGAATGGGTCTGACTTGAGGATCAATTTAAATCACAGATTAGGATCAGGTAAGTGTGACAATATGACATGATAGAATATCTTGTAGCTCAAAGAAACCCTTTAAATCCACCTCACAGCTCATACCTCATCTAACAAGCGTTTCAAACATTTCGCTCGTGGCCACTTTATATCTAGTCTTTTTTAAGCAATTTATGGTCACTGTGCGATTGGAATCCAACGTATTCCTAAAAACCTCTCCCTCTGAAATGTCTAGGGATGAGTTTGGTTTGCAGGTAGTTCAGTGGGTCAGCCCAACTCGACCAAAACGGTATACAAACCCAAAGAACTCATTTGGCCAACACCTAAGTAAGTGGACAACTCATCCACGGGTGTTTCCTTTCACTTACGGAAGTAGGTAGTTGAAAAAAGCGTTGTCTCCTCATCGCATTGAATGTTGACCGAAGACCAGCGAAGCTTCTTGATGAGTAGGCCTTAACTTCAAGTCCATCCTAGATGAGTTCCATTTGCATGGGTATGATACATCCATGCATAACTTTGCTGTGGATGAGTTACAATGACCCTCTGAGCTACAGGTCAACTCACACTTGGACATTTCATCCACAGTTAAATATTGTAAAGGCGCACACTTTTTAAAGGAATGAGTTATATACCAAAAAGGACCATAAATAGAGATACCTAAAAATGAATAGGAATTGGAGCATTACACCAGTCACGCCTTCGACAAACTTTCATCTTAGATCAATCAGTAAAAAATTCCCCAGCATCTCAAGCCATCTTCCATCACATCGCACCATCTCCACACTAATGGATCTTCTTAAAAACTCTCTCAGTACCTATAGTTAATTTAATATTCGCAAAGCAACTTTTTTTAAATGAAAATTAATAAGTAGCTTCATAAAAATGTCGTCAACAATAATTTACCAAGAGGCAAAGTTTTTCAAATCATCTATTGTTGAGAAGTTCTCCCTTTTTCTTCAGAATAAAGTCCTTTATAGGAAACTTTCACAGTTTAGCATTATTTCTATGGAAACAATTAAAGCACTACACACTTTGCTCATTCTTAGAATTCTTATGTCGCAGGAAGATGGTGCGTTTTTTTTTTTTTTTGCCACCCCTCTTAATAATGAATTCTTAGTCAGCTAAGTTTGCCAAAAGGATGCACGCTTGGTGTACATTAGAATTTGCTCATAAATGCATCATGAAAGGAAAAGGAAGTGAAAAAGTTTTGATACTCATATTATGCTGTAGCAAAAAGTGTTTTAAATACTCTTCATTATAGATAGAGTTGCTAATGGGATAGCTAATTTTGTCTGTAGTGTGTCTTGAGTGCGGCGAAATGTTACTTCTTTTGACAAAGCTAATGAGTTGGAAAGGGGCGTAAGGATTTTGTTTTGCATATGGAAGAAGTTTAGTTTTGTTCCAGGTATTTTCAAAGATATCGTGTAATCTAGCGAAAGTTTTTGAACAACGAAGAAGAAAAATACCGAAAAATGCGGAAATAAGTTCATAGAAACCCTTAATCTACCGAAGAAAAACCACCCAGGGCAGAGAGTGAAGCATCATCCTTCCAGGCCTAAAAATGTATGCATCCATCTGCTTTTGAAGCTACGAAACGATCTGATCATGCGACTCAACACGAGTGGCAATAGTTGCCTACTTTCTGGATATAGAAAAGTCCCTTGAGAGCAAACGGATCTATGGACAGCTTCTTTTTCTGACGGAATTCGATTTAACCAAATTTGCTACGAGTTTGGAATGATTTCTTAAAAGAAAATGAATATTTTATAAACAAACCCAGACACGTGATATAAAATAATTAGGAAAACGCTTCAATGCTTGAGTACCCCAGGGTTCATGATTGGAACCAATTGTATAAAGAACATACACAGTGATCAACAACTTTACGTAAAAAGAAGCAAGACGCTTCCATATGCTGATGTTGCTCAATAACATAATGAATAGCAGCTCGAAGGGTGAATACCATCTAGGGCACTATATTTATATAGTATAAGATAATGTTAGTGCTAAGTTAAATATCAGTCAGACGGAGACTAACAGAGGCACCTGTCACAGCTGTAAGAGAAAGAGATTTACTTTCGACAGCCTCTTTCTCAAAATCAAAATAACAATACTGAAGTTAGTCGAAGATAAGCATCGAGTTAGGCTAACATTCAAGTTTAGCCCCCAAGCCAACCTCGTTCTTTATCTAATACATCACCAGCTAAGACGCGAAGGATCAGATCAGAAAGCAAACCTACATAAGTAGAGATTAGTTAATCAGTGCAGCAATAATCTATGGTCGACTCACATGGTCGTGGGCGCAGTTGCTCAGTGGGTTATTGCACTGCACTACTAAGCGAGGCGTTTTAGGTTCGATCTCCGGGAAAGCATCTACATAAGCATATTAAAAAATATTTTCAAGACGCCACCTCGATCCCGAACGTCTGACAAATATCCCGGAGTATAACGGGCATATGAAAGAGCTAAGAAAAAGGAAATAAATCCAATCTATCAATTTATGATAGAGCTCCCTTCAAGACATCTACCTAAACGAAACTTAAGTAACCCTTCCAATCAGAAAATCTGGCAAATCAGCTCAGGAAGCATCAGGAAGTCGGTAGAACCACTTTAACCATAGATATTTCAGCGAAACGGACTACAGATTTAGTATTTTGAAGACTTCGAAGACACTTCAATTCTGGATTCTACGAAAAAGCAAACAAAGCTGAACATTTACAATATAACCTAAAATGCGGTAAGAATTTGTTGACCAAGCTTTCGAAAAACTAAATACTTATATTCCGTAAACTATTTGCATAAAAGATGTGGGTCTATGAGGGGATTTGTGAAGATAATTGCAAAACTAACAATTAAATGGTGGTGCTTCTTGTTGGTTTTTAAGAGTTACTGCTTCCGAAACGTATAACTTTTTAGCTTGCGCCATTTCTCCATGTGTAGAGCTACGTTTGCTATCTCAAAACAGGGGTTGAATCGCCACTTCCGTGAACGAGCTATTCATTCACAGAATTTAGTTGATTTTACGTGTAAAACAAAAACAATTTCTGTCACGTAATGCTCGTTCACGGACGACGCTATTCGACCCCTGTTTTGAGATAACAAACGTAGCTCTCTACACATGGCACAAGAAAGCGAGCAGAAATCAGCTATCAGCTGTCGAATCGGTTGTCGCTGAAAAAAGTGTTGCCAATTCTACAGAAAAGGAAAAAACTCGAAAAGCACATTTTCGTTTTTTACAATCCTGTGAACTTTAAAGAAATTATGAATGTATAGAGCTTAGGCGGTACTCCTCCTCCCTCTCCAATACATGTCTTCTCTAGGTTCAAGCTTAAAAGTGTTTTTATTAAAACCTGACGGATTTAAACTGATTTCTTAACGAACAAAGTCTTGTTGCAGTCTTCTTTTGAATTAACTCTTCTAGTAAGCATACGAAGGTTGCAGTAAGTTAGGGTCTCCTTCCAAATGAAAGCAAGGTATGAAGTAGACAATAAATATTTGTTGACTGGATGTGATATGTTTTTTTTTTTTTTTTGAGCGAATATGTACGTCTTGAAATCAATAAAAAGAAATCCTGTACTATTTTTCTATTCAATGCTTTTCACAACATATCATATTATCTACAACATTTTTTAAAGCAATTTAGTTGCCTTCATCAAATGCTACATGATGGAAAAAAGAGCAACATTTCCATTTGAACAGGCTTTCAGAAAGCAACCCTTTTAACAAAATTGTACAATAGACCCCTACTTAGTTCGTTAAGCACTTTAAATGACAGTCTATTGAATCAAAATAAAAGCTCCAATAGGCCTACTTGCATCCCTTTCTATTGCCCTTCCTATTCCTATTGCGATATATGTACATGTACATCCCATCCTACACACCCTGCCCTTTCTGCACATCAACTCGAGGTGTACCTCCTATCAGCGGCCATCATTTTCTAGCATATTCGCATCAAAACAAACAGGGGTGGTTGCAACCGTTTCAGGCAATTATTTTACGATCACGGAACTGATTCCATAAAGGCAGATATGTGCTCGTCGATTTATTATGCAAAACTGAAAAAATTATTTAATGGTCGTCGTACAAGCAACAAAGAAAAAATCAATACCTTCCGATTGAACTAGATTCGCCGACCGCTGTGAACAATCGCAAAGGATACCCGCTATTTATTTTACATAGCCAAAGAAAATTAAATCGAGTACCAGGTGCTGTGCTTTATGCTGGAATTATGAGCGTCAATTGAATTACTGCAAGTACACCCAAGTTTCATAAAACTGCCAGTAACATTGATAAGGACTTATTTATTCAAAGGGAAAATACGAACGGGAGTGTTACGCTTTTAAAGGGCACATCATTTCAATTTCAATTAGCCGTACTTAGCGTAATCCTGGCAATTTATCAACGCCTCTCGTGCCAGATGAGGACACCAATCAATTCATTAAGTAGCTAAATGCAACTAGAAGCCGAAATTGTCAACTTAATTTATATACGCTTGAATGGTATTAAATATTCAGTTGACTGGGGAATTTCATAAATTCATATTCATGATTGCAAATTACCTTATTGTGGGGACATTATTGCCGTGCTTTGCTGTACAAGTACATACCTGTGGAAAGAAAGGAAAAACGATGTCAGTATAAATTGCATTCAGGCTATCTTCGCTTATTTATGCTAAGTATATTTGATGAGCTTAGTTAAATTGCACACAATAATGGGGGGCAATCATAGACAACTAGGTAGTAATCAACCAATCGGTTTGGAAACGTTTTGTCCCATAATATTGCTGGGAGCGTGTGTTTGTGGGTGAATATGAAATGAACACTGGTAGTAGATCATGCAAGGGTTTATTTTAATCGTGTGTCTTTATAGACTCAGTTCATGGGCTAGAATCAGTTGATGCGGAATTATAGTAAGACCTGTCAAATTGGTAGCAAATTGGTTACATTTTTCATCCTACTGATCCTATTATTTCGATCTATATATAGTTGGTTCTGCGATATTTAAATTCACCATACAGGAGATCATTGTTAAGGCCGTTATAGCCCGAAAAATGTTTAATTCTTTAGAGAAACAAAGTACTCCCCGCTAATAAGCAAACCTCTTAAGCCCTTTTAACAGCAACAAATTATTTATAGTTTGAATTCTCAAACGCCATATCCCATGTACTATAAGGGTCCCCGCTTAATAGGAATTTAATTGAAGACCAGGCTATAAGCAGAAGCACTACTTATGCCGATGCGCCTGTGCTATTATGCGGGGAGTACTGTATAAGACGAAGGACTAAGGCTGAAAACACACCGGATCAAATAAAACGTTTCTAACTCGGAAGGAAAAAACAAGTTTTATCTAAACACACACCAAGCGAAACATATAACAAAAAAACGATTTGTTTTATTGATTCGTCTTGATTTGGTGAGATAAAATAAATAATAAATAAACTAAAATGAAAATTTATTGGCATGCTCTTGCGCCTATCGTTAATTGTAAATAGTGCTTCTTGTTCCAGTTAAAAAATAATAATTTCTCTCCATCCATGTCCACATTTTTACAAATTTGTTTGCAGAAGCAAATAGGTAAAGGTGAAAAGTGCATCGAAAGAAGAAATAACAAAAACTACCGGTGTTCTATTCTATTTAGCAACAAAATTTTGGACAGGAAAAAAAATGGATAACAAAAGATTCACGTAGGAGAGCTTAAGAATTTAGCAAAAGCTCACCAAAACGATGACAACATAAACACCAACTACAGTGTGACTCTGTGATATTTTTGTAAAATAATTTTAAGTTCTGTTTTAGTGTTTAGTGTATGCAATTGTTTATTTAAATATTTATTTATTTATTTATTCATTCACAGGCGAACACTGTTCCGTGACCGTAGAATTTCAAATGTAATTGTAAAACATAATTGTAAGTACCTAATTCTTAAACAATTAATTTTAATACTATTAACCAGTGTATTTCCCTCCCCCCACAAAAAAAAAAAAAACTTCAATAAAGAACTTGCCCCTGAAGAAGTTGGAAAATACCAACGAAACGTAAGGTGGAAAATAATGGAATATAAGTTTTAGTATTCGTATTTGAAAAGTAAGGACCAATAATCCCAAAACAAGGCATACACAGCAAAATATGATTTCTCTGTTATGCTTTGTATTTTATGTTTTGTTTTATTCAATATGTGTTGCCGCATATGAAACAAATTTCTCTGATTTCAAAAAAAAAACGTTTTGTTGGATCCGATGTGCTTTCGCCCTTAGAAGATGTAAAAACTAAAACTCTGCGTTGATCTGTCTTTGAATATTTGCTTAAGTTGACTACATCTAAATTAAAAAGAAAAACAAATGAAGTTATCGTAAAAACAAGAGAATCGGTCAAAAACGCCCTCAGAAAGTGGGCGTGACTACAGTGTCTACGACAAGAACAGCATCGCATTACCGTCTCATTTTAAGAGGAACAAAATTCACCGGTTAAACGATTATTTTGAAAATTGTAAGTGGCAAATGCTAGATGTCGGAATTGTGTACTTGGTCGACTCTTTTATGTATGCAGCACTTCTTAAATTTTTTGTTTTAAAGAATATATTTGAAGGAATAATATTTATGACGAATTTCGAAAAAAAAAGATGTTTCCAGTTCCAGGTTAAAGTGAGTACCTCATATTTCAAAGACTTTTCTGATGATTAAGTCTGCTAACAGTGTCGATATTCGAAACCGTACTTATTAATCATGTCAACATCAGTATAGACGTTGAACATTAAACAATTTCCTTTTAAGAAAAGGGACTTCAAAGAAGATACTATGAATACACTGAACATCGGGGTAAAATTTATCAGAGTTATAAATAATCGCTTCGCTTGTTATTGTTATTCGTGTCATAATATCCTGATTCAAATTTGAAAATGTTTGCTTTCAATAAATAAACATTTTTTTTTTCTGTTGTTTTTTTTTTTTTTTTATCCAAACAATAGTTGATTGAAAAGTAAAAGATACCGCAGATACTGTGCGTGTAGTCCACCCAAATGTGTATATGCGTAAATTCACACGATTAATCAAAGTCAGTCTGAAAATAGTTGACAGATAGGCACAATGTTATAGATATCTCTCGCACTCCTGCCTCCGACTAAACGTTTTCGTGCGCACGAATGATTTGCCCTATGTTACACAAGTAAAATTTCTTCGTGCACACGAAAACGTTTGAACGTTTCGCCTTACAGAATATCACCTCTGTCTTCAATGTATAATGAAAATTCCATTCGAACGCGTATATTTGGCTGAAGAAAGTAGGTTTCTGCAACGCCTACCAATTGGATTCAATTAACCATTAAAAATTCAATAAAACCAATGACGAAAAATATTATTCAGCAGGTGCAGATAGCGTAATAATATTCTCACAACATCACCTGCCGTCGTCAACATGGATGGGGGCAAGGTTAGCACCTCATTATACTCGTAGTGGTTGTCAGTTTTGGACTCGTTTTACAATAATTGCTGTAAGTAGATTTTTCTCCCAAATAGATAAGTAGATAAAGCGTGACCGTTGTGCGACTAAAGGCGCAATTTGGAACTTTTTTTGAGAGCCTGCCACAATTTTGTGCTCTTGGCTCTTTTTTAGTTAAAGAAGACGCTTTAAAGACGTTTCAAATGCTGTTAATTCCAAAATTATTTATGTTGCCTTATAGCTTTTTTTTTCAGTTTTCGCTTAAGGGTAGTGGTCCACACTTTTTGGAAATGGCCGTCAGAAAGGCCCTCAATATTTTCTTTCTTTGTGAAAACGCTTGTAAGTACAGTTGGAGTTTAAGTAAAATGTAAATTTACGTGAAATTTTTTAGTGTTTTTATTTTGTTTTATTATTTTTTCCCAGTTCCAAGAGTGACATTACAATCAGAAAATGTTTATAGATGATTCCAAAAAGTTGGTCAGGATTTAAGTGTGCTCCTAATGACAATAATTATTATGTATACACATTTTATCTGTTTCTCCGAGTTCCCTGCAATATCTTACTTCCAAAGGTTGTTACTACCCAATAGTTCCACAAACGATACACTCAACTACTTAGCATTCCTTCCTATCCTCCGCATCATCATTATAAAGAGCTCTCCTTTTGTGTACCCAAATTTTTAAAAAGTTTATTCCATAAATTACGCGTCCTTAATCCACCATAAGAGGATATAAGTAGGAAAATTAATTCCGTTAACTACAACTTTTTTTTGTTAAAGGGATTACCCAAGGAACAGTGAAAATACCACCAACACTTGTCTCCCTTTAAGACTCATTTCAATATTCGCCAAAATGGTAACCAAATTCCATTTATATTCCAAAATCTAAGGCCCAATACGGCACATTTGACTTTTGCTCTGAATTGCATGTCAAGCTGATCCCTATACACATGCATAACTCATACAAAATACTTCTGTCAAAAGATTTAACAAACCGACAGCGACGTGGTGACTTAAAAATGTATTCGCCCCAAGTGTCATGTTCTCATCCATATCTGCTGATGTGTAATTCTATTCCCTTTTCCACTTACGTTAAAGTTACGAACATGAACATGACTACGGACTACGCTCATTAATATTGAAAAACTTTTAAACGCATAAAATGAAACTGAGATGACAGCAGACGACACCGAAAAGTCAGAAAATGCGGTTGGTTGATCTGATATTTCATTAACCGCAAAGCGCTGCTAAAGCGGATGATGTGCCGTGGATTCATTTATAACTAAACACATCTAGCCGTCAAAAAGAGGATGTTCAATGTGCCTCCTGATCGCAATGACATAATGACACTGTACTTCATTTGATGGGGGGAGTTAGGCTGAAGCTCTCTTAATGGAATAAATAATTTTCTATTGAAGTGACGTTTAAATAATTAACTGAGCTGTACTTTGATGTCGCGTCTCGCGAGCGTAAAGTGACTGGAAAAGCTGTCACTTTCCCAGTTAAAAGACAGGAACACATTCATTGCGGGAGTACAACTAATGAATGTAACCGTTCTGTGGTTAATCGCTCTATGGAGAACAATAAACCGGAATTAGATGTAGGCCTTGTGTGTACACTGCCTTTTTTTTTTTTAGCGAGGTGTGCCACAGTCAAGTAATTATGGTTACCATTCACACGACATTGGTTTCGTAACGACGGCCATAAACATGGCGGGTGGAAAAAGGATTATGGATGTGGTGCTATTTTTCTGTTTCTCACCTCTTCTTTTCACCATTTTTCGTGTGAATGCGACTGCAAACGACTATGTAATTATTTAGAAAATTTATTGCGACCACGTTTTGATGGTCCATTTTATAGAGGACACTTAATTTTTTCCAATTAAAACCGTGCGTAAGGGAAAGTGATTAAATGGAGTCGCCTCGTTTTAAAAGAACTGGACGGTGAGTGAAGAGGGATTTCGATTTGTGTAAGGAGACTGTCGCAAATGGCCGGTAGCTTTTGCTTCGAGAGGGGGAAATTTAATCGGGTTTATGTTGAGATTTTCGAAAATATTGGTATTGATTTTGAAGTTGTGTTGTGTTGTGTTAAATAAGGAAAATCATGCTAACAAACTACACCACTATTTCATCATCACACTCAATTTATGTGATTGCTTTCAGTTGAATTTTGAGAGTCAATTCTGCGTGCCTACGTTTATCCTACAAAATACTGTGTTTCCCTGTAAGAAAGTGAACATGAAGACGGATGGTCTTCAATTGTCCAACAGACTACCACTTACTCCAACTCCAACTGATGAGCACTATTACTAAGCCACGATTTGCTGAACCAAATACAACAGGCAGCGTTGCCGCTGAAAAAATTCAAAAAGGTGAATAAAAGTGCCTAGTAACTATAACAAAAATAAAAATACACTGCACTCTTGCACTCTTTTTCTTTTAATAACAAATACAATCCTACACTGAAAAAGGGGCCATTTTGATCATTTGAAAAAAAAAAAAAAAAAAAAAAAAAAGTGGGGGCCACAGGTCTTAGGGCTTAAAAAGGGGGCATTTGGGGCCAACCCTGCAACAAAGAGGGTGACCAGTATAGTGTTCTTAAGTCGTGGAAAATTCACTTTTTCGTAGGAATTAGGGTGGTAACAATCACTCGTGAAAAGGAAAAGAAAATATAAATATACCTTGCTGAAAATGAAAACCCAAAACTAACCTCAAATTAAAATGTCCATAAGACTTGTTTTTTTTTTTTGTCAAATATGTGAAGTACAACAAACAGTTATTAAATAAGTAAATTGCCTGATTTTGTAACCGATGTATGACAGTTTGTTTCAAAGGCAATTACTGGCACATGACTTTCTCAGCTGTTTTTGACACAGGGCCTATTCAGGGCCAAATTTAGAGATAGAGTTTGGTTCCTACATCTTCCTAATAACGCACTAAATAGAGGCCTTTAAGTGCAAATTTTTTGACGTAGTCTCTAAAGAGTTAAAAATATTTGAAAATTTAAATTTAAATAGTAGATAAACAATTGTAGAGCACAAAATGCTTTAACCATCAAAATTGTGGGTAGGTATACTTGAAATATTTATTATAATCTAAAATAAGTTCAACTTTTAAGATGAAATAAATAAATAAATAAATAAATAATTAAGCACACTTTGCTCGTCTAGAATTAAAAGGTCGATTATCTGTATGTTTTCCTACATTTTATTAACCCTTTGCGACAACGACCAAAATGGCTGACCAAACGTTTTCGATTTAACATACAAATGTACCAACGTCAGAAATCTACTTTACCATCTACTGAGTACTGACATCTACTTTCTACTGATCACACCCACCATAAAGTTGGTCACAATTGTTTATACCAGAGACAATACTGAGACCCCCAACTCACAATCCTCTTGCCGCTGGCCCCCTCAGTTTTTTTTTCAAATTCGCCATTTTGTTTTCCTATCGGTGTTATGCCTATTAAGAATCCGTGTGACATGCAAAAACATACAAAAAATATAAAATCAATGCTGCCAACTCCTACCAACCATGGGGGAATGTGATAGAGTTCGGGAATACCACATTTTAAGATAACTGAATGATATTGGTTTGTTATTATACATTTTTAAAAGACGATTAATATAATTTGTTTGGTTAATAGTGCTATCTAAATGAGATGTTTTATATACTAGAAACATATTAGGACAAATATTGTTGTGTATTTTCCGCTTTTGAATATCATTAACTTCGATTTCATGTGTACATTTTTTCTTAAATAACTGAAGAAAAAATGCTCAAAATGTTTTTATTTTCCTACAACCATTCTGCATTAATCATTTTTCGTAAATATTTTCAGCAAAAGTGCACTTATTCCTAAAATAAAATACTATTTACACGAAACGAATATTTTCAAATTTAACTGACAAAATTCTATGAACGCTGGCAGCAACTTTGCCGACAGCGGAAGTGGGACACGCAAGGTGCGAGTGTGTTGGTGAGTGAAGTTACTTGACATTTGTCAATACGAATTTCTATGTAACAATACTAACGCACTTAGCGTGTACCACCCTATAAAAATATAGCTTGTAGGCAAGTAACGGAAAATCGGCCGAAGTTGGGGGTCTCAGTATTGTTTTTGGTTTATACAACTGAGAGGCCACTACAGCGGCTCTATAATCCACTATACAACACAAATAGGAATACAAAAAAAAAAAATATTTTTATTCAATTTTAAAAGTATGCGAAGGGGACAAACCTCAATTTTCGAGGCAAAAGCCATCCCAATGAGCTATACTACTACTGTTTTCAGCCGAAATGCAACTTTTTTGTTGCTGACAATGTTTTTAATAATAGTTATTTCCACTTTTGTGGGCTTAAAATTGTTTATCCTATTTTCAAGGCGGTCTATAATTTTTCTTTAATCTCAGGGAGAGACTACTCTCCGGGAAGAATATTTAGGCGCAAAGCCGTGGTTTTTCTTGATTATAGAAGGAATAAGAAAGGTTGTCACTAACCGATTTGTATTCCGAAATAAACAGTTTTTGCATCTTACATAAGTTTATCATACGTTGGCACTTTAAAAAAAAAAGGGGTATATTAAAGAAACAATTAAAAAGTAGATCTCCATTTTTATTTAATTTTAACAGATTTCGTAAAATGTAGTTATACAAAAAGTTTTATACTTTAAATACCTACAAATCCCAGTTAATATTTTTTGTTGTTGTTTACCTGTCAGGTTTTAATATTTGATAGGTTTTTAGAACGAGATAAATTCTCTGCGGTGTGTAGAGGCATAACAATAATCGTATTAATCGTTACTTGCTCCTTACTCGTTATTTTACAAAATGTTGTATTATATTTTCTAACATGATGACAATGGGAACAATTTTTTTAGATAACGAAATGTTTAAACTAAGATAAATATATAGTATAGTGAGGTGTCATACCTTATAATTTGGTGGAACTTCGACTGTAGCGCCACCTAGCTATAGGTACGTGAGTATAAAAGTCAAATGACTTGCAGTCGTCTCAATTTGGGTAAATTAAACAACTGTCTCTGTGTTAAAAAAAGAATCTATTTGAATATAATAAATGTCAATTTAAAATATTATTTTGGAATAAAACCCCCCAAAAGTGGGCGTGGACATGCATGATAACATTGAGCTATTGATCTAAAAAGAAATAAAAGTAAATATTGGAAGAAAAAGATTGATTAACATCTACCTTCTCACGATTTATAGTTCCGTGTGTATGAATCTTCTACGCGAACAGCACAGACCTGCAATTTTATGCCTTAAACAAACGGCTAATTAAGGAAACTTTCTTAAGGTCAGAAAACTTCCTCAGACCTTCGAAAGACGTGGGGAGCAGTGCGAAACAACCTTTAAGCGTTATTCATACTCTTCGGGGTTAAATCCCTTTCTTATATCATTTTTTAATAATGTAAATTTTAATTTTATGAAAGCTTATAATTACATTGGTGCCTAACATAATCTATAGCTCGGCTAGAAACTCCTGTCGTCACTATAAAGATTTCTCTAGCAAACTTATACTAATCCTCTGGTCGATTGCATCTCTGCATTTAATTATTTCAAGTTAATTGCAATTACATCATCTGCAAGCACAGACAATTAATTCTGTCTATCATGCACTTGAAGTATGTATCATCGCCACGCTCCCCTCATACAGGAATCATTGGTTGCGCTCATGCACCCAACTCATGCATTTACCATACGAACAGCGCCATTGCTAATTGCTTTGCTATCCCTTACGTTGTTATTTTTGTTTTGCAAATTTCTTCAGTCTTTCCCTTTCAGTGTTACCAGGTCGTGAGGAATTATTACCCCTTTTGTCGGGGATTTTAATCAAAAATGTGATGAAAGGGGAAAAGGGGAATCTTTCCTCCTCTAGAACAAAATAAAAAATACATTTAAATGTGAATACTTAACTCCTATAATCCCATTTAAATGGAACCAGGGTTTTGCTGGAGTACCCAATTGGGTAATTTATGGCTCAAGTATTTTAGCTTTGGCTCAATGCTTTGAGCCACATGTGTCTCAAAACTTAAACATAACTTTTACAAAAAAAAAATGTTGAAAAATAAAAAAAAACGTAATCAGGAAAATTGGAATTTACTCGACTGAACGCTGTCACAAAAACAATAGCTGGTTAAAAGTTTGAACCAAGAGAACGCACGCATTTTTGGTCCCGTTTGCGTTGACGGGTTTTGGAGGAGAAGATTTAACAGCGAACTCTACGAGCTGTACAGCGACATCGACCTAGTCAGAAAAGTACGCATCAGTCGTCTAAGATGGCTGGGACATGTAGAGCGAATGGACACCAACGCTCCGGCCCGAAGAGTCTTCGATTCTAACCCGGAGGGACAACGCAGTAGAGGAAGACCTCGCCTTAGGTGGCGCGCGCAAGTGGAAGGGGACCTCAACCAACTTGGAGTGCGCAACTGGAGGCAGTTAGCCAAAGATCGCGCTAACTGGAGAGGCGTATTGGTTGAGGCCCAGGTCCACCCCGGACTGTAGCGCCACCTAAGTAAGAGAACGCACCCAATAATTTTTGTTTTTTTTTTGTTTAGTATAGGTAATTACAAAAATTTCTCTTGTGTGGAATGACTCGGAAAATGCGCTCAACTCCAGCAAATTTTCGGAACACAACCTTTTTGCGCATGTATGCACACCCCCGGAAGTAGCGGGTATCATTATAATCGTATGACTGATTGGAAAATGTGTCATAATTCAATATGCCTGCATTTCAGTTTTTAACTTGGGTGAAATATTTATAAGAGTCAGTCAGTTTACACAATATTTTGATTGTGGGGAATCCATGGGGAATGCCACCACGAAGAATAGGGAAAAGGGGAATTTTAAGGTCTGTGATGGGGAATTTCATTTACTGCGCATGGCAACACTGCTCCCTTTCCATTGCCGTATCATGCTGGCAGACATTGCTATTGCTGTTTGCTATACCTTTGCCGCAGTGTTCTAAAAATACCAACACACTAAAACAACTGCATCACGCTCTTTCACTTTTCACTGTGCAGCTGCACCGGCACCGCAACCTTTTGTCTTTGAGTGTGACAAGGCGCTGATGGGTACGTGGTTGTGCATATGAAAGGAAGAGTGCGCTATGCTACAATGCATGCGGTTGTAAATTGGAATAATGGCAAAATACATGTATCATCCTGCAGCAATTATTAACGCATTATACTGCGGCACAGTGCTTTTTAATTTCATGCTAATGAAACCTTAAATAAAATTAATTTACCAACCGCTCTATAAAAACAACGGCATGCTGCGTTGCGGTGTTTTTTTTTTTTTTTTTTTTAGGTTTCATTACAACTGAACATATCGGTCGAGATGAATCTTTATAATATCCTCATCCTCACTCGTATGGCTTTGCAAATAAAAGATTTTTTTGTTGTTTAAAATGAGTAATGCTCGACAATTGATTTTTAAATTTGGATTCCCTCATAGGGGAAATGGGATGCAGCGGTTCTGACTCAATACTGTCAGTCGGCGTATAGGGCGACGTTTTGAATGTCAGTTGGGAATTGTATTCGTGCCTAATTACGGGTCATTTTCTGAAGCGGGATGACCAGTACCTATACCTCTAAAAAGTGGACAAATTTTGATTTGATTTTGAAGGGAAGAAAAGACCTTTTGACTTTAAATGAAAGAAACGCGAAGCAACGTTGCCGGTGAAAAATTACCTGTTTGCAGTCTTTTTCGTTCAATAAAGAATAGAATCTTACTTAAACTGAAAAAGGGGCCACTTTGAGCAACGCTGACACGAAGGCTTTGCCTCAATTATTGGCTAAACTCCTTCACACTTTAATGACAAGTCCTTCAACAACTGCATTTGAACAAATTTGCGCATGTAAAGCAAGGGAAAATGTTAAGTTTGAAATAATTATTCATTTAGTCATGCACAGCCAGCGCGCGAACAGGACATGGACGACAGCCATCACTAAATGCATTATTAATGGCTAACCCCAAACTAAGTTAGAGTGTGGTCGACGGTTGATGTTAAGTTACATGTCGCAACCACTCGGTAGGTAGTTGTTGATAATATGGTCGGCCGGGCGACGCAGCCACTCTTGGATGCATGCATATGGGCGGTGCGTCCTCAGTTGTCGTCTGGCCGTTCCAACAAGTGAGAAGTGACATTAATTAAATGAAAATTTCGTTTTTTCTCCTGTCTCCAACTTTGTTGGGTCATGTCAAACCGCGAAGAGCAGAAACCATCCCCCTCACACATATAGTTTTGTCCGGCTGTCGCTTTGAGGTTGAGCTTATTGCTGACATTGTGACATTCCGACCCGGGATGGGGTCAGGGTTTGTTTTTTTATTCGTTTCGTTGATATGACAAACATATTATGCATATGCGTGGGGATGTGGTCGGAATTTTGTGGTCATTGTGGTATCGTATTAACGTCACTGACCTATGCCTTGGGCCATTACGTAATAAATTCATTTTGAGAAGTCGAATAGAGCATACAGGTTGAATGTGTCGACATAATTATGGACGTGGGGGCGTGTTGATTTATGTTTGAATATCGATAATGATGTTGACCCATTGGAGGGAATAGATTTGTTGATGATAGAAGTGCCTTTGGTTAAGTGAGGTTAGGTCAGAAATGATGACATGGTTCAAGAATGGGGGTCGTCGAAATACCTGTTGACAGAAATTGATTTCGACTATGGTGGTTGTTTGTGGTTGTTAGTGGCGGTAATTATGGTGTGGCGACAGTTGGTGATCACAAACAGGGCGGTATCCAAAGGGTCTTTCATATTAGCTACTTGACAGTTGACAGTATCAAACTTTCAGTGTGAACACAGCCTTAAACCGAACTGTCAATGTCAAAATATTCAGTAAAATCAACATTTTCGTCAACGTTTACACTTAATTAAACTTCACTACCGAATTTCCGAGTTGCAACTTTAAGAGATAATAGTCGCAGTGGCTTAGTGGTTGGACTACTAAGTGACGGGTCCCAGGTTCGCATCCCGCAAAAATCCAAATTCCAACTTAGGGTTCTTTTTTCACTGTGCCACCTCTCGCGAACGTCTGACAAACATCCGAGAGTACAACTGTCTTGAAAGAGCTTCTCAATTAGCCGTTTGGAGTCGGCATAAAATTGTAGATTCCTTCCATTCGTTCCAAAAATGAAAAACTCACAAAAAACGAATGGTTGTGCGAAGATAGGCCTATGGTCCCCCCGAACCTGTTGCGCCAACTATTTATTTATTTATTTTAACATTTAGAGCGTTAACGCCAACTTTCAATCCTCAGCGATGAAGCGCATTTTTGGTTAAGCGGCTTCGTCAAAAATCAAAATATATGCGTTACTGGACTAGACAGGTGAGAACCCCCTTGTGCTTCCTGAAACAGCACTTCATCTGCAAAAATTCACTGTTTGGTGCAGTTTTTATACCGGTGGGAGGCGTCATTGGGCCGTTTTTTTTTTTTTCGTCGATGAAAGTGACCGTCACAATACGGTGAATGGTATTCGCTACAGAGACATGTTGGAACGTTATTCCCTTTAGCTGCTGCATGAATTTGGCATCAGTGATATCTATGTGGTTCCATCAAGACGGTGCCACAAGCCACACAGCGGGTGCAACAATCGAGTTATTGAAGTCTCAGTTCGGCGAACGTATGTTATCTCTAGAAACGGACCCGTCGATTGGCCGCCGAGATCGTGTGATTTAACGCATATAAACTTTTTTTTTGTGGTGCTACATTAAATCATAGGTCTATGCCAATAAGCCGACGACGTTAGAGGAGCTCTAAGCCAATATTGACGAGAAATAGCAGCCCTGTCGGTCGAAATGTGCGGCCGAGTCATCGAAAATTGGGTGGAACGTATCGACCGCTGCCTACGTTCTAGTGGTGGACATATGAACGAAGTCGAATTCCATTCATAAGTGTTTTGATAATAATTAAAGCCAATAAAATTTGTTTTGAGATATCTCAAGTAGTTTCCATTTTATATTTCAAAGAGAATTAGCCAAGTCCTTAATGAAAGACCCTTTATAATGCCGTTTAAATTTGAAGGCTTGATGGCTCGGAAAGTAAGGGTAGTGACCGCCAAATACAAGAGGTTTTAAATTTTACTTAAAGCGCCACAAACTCTTAAAGTAGATGTGAAACGGAGACTACTTTTCAGACTCACATAAGTTACTTAGGTGGCGCTACTGTATGGCTTTATTAGTAAGAGCAAACATTCCCATTAATTATGCAACACAACGTCCTTAAAGTGGCTGCCTCGGCTGTTTTCGCAATAGCGCATAATGTCATTCCAATTTTCCAAGCAAGATCTTGTCGATGGTTCCGGGCTGTGGCTTACAGACAGCGTTGCCACTTTGCTACGATCGTAGCAAAACTGCTACTCGATTTCCGATTTGCTAAGCTGCTACGCACTCTCCCTAAAAACGACTATTTTGCTACTTTTTTTAAAGCACGAAATGTCAACATAAATCTAAATTTGAACGGATTTGGCATCATTGCGTTTGACGTTTATTTCAATATTTTGCGGCTGACACAAAAATGGAAGAAAAACTAATAGAACTTTCAATGAAAACATTATTTTTGCTAAGTGGCACAGATATAAAAACTTCCTGTATGACTGGTAAACCGATAAAATCAATACAATTTTGCGAATTTTATTGTATTTCTTAGTTTTAATTTTCAACAAAATTTTACAAACAGAAATCAGCTGCTTATTCGGCGAATGACAGTTCCCCACACCAACTTATATTATTTTCTACCATACCCAACAAGTACCCATTTCTGCGAATGTGTTAGTGTTTGAATTTGACTGGAATCTGGAATAAAGAATTAAGTGTTTTTTTGTTTGTTTTCGAAAAAAAAATAATTATATTTTGGACTTTTGAGTTTTGCTACGCAAATTAAATTTTGCTACTCAAATTTGCTACGCAAATTTTTTCCAGTGTGGCAGCACTGCTTACAGATGGCTTGCTGCTTGAATCGTTTCCGGATTGTTGGCATGGTTCCCCACGCAAAAAAAAGGCAATTGACATCGCCAAGACGGCTGACAACACGCAAAAAATCGTTGTCCAATTTAAGCTGCTCTAAGGCCCAAACTGCGAAGCAGATAGTCCTGCGCCTTCAATTGCTGAGTCAAATGAACCTTGTTACCAAATGCTTTGAGATCTTTGTGCAGAATTCTCTTCAGGCTATTGCATGTAGGTAATGTTGAGCTGTTGAGATAGATGGTGAGTTGATGTTCGCGAATTGATTCTCACAGTCTGGGCTACAGCATCCACATTCTCGTCTGTGCGCACCTTACGACGGGGACCATGACTGTTGTCCACTAGCATACCAGTTTAAAACTTTTTTCAAAAAAACGCACTGTTTAGGCTGCACAGAACTCAATTTGGAAATAAGTTTATAATATTTCCGCGTCCCGCGGATTTATAATACTGACTTACTGTCAAGATTTCGAGCAGAAAACAGCTGTCAGTGTCAAAATAGCCTATGATTTAAAAAGAAACCACTAGATGGCCCACCCTATATAATTCAAGCTCGTTTACCATACCAATTGAATGATAAATGTTAAACGGAAGCAAGGGTAGAAGGTAGAAATAAAGACAAGAAGACTGAGATTGTTCGTTAGCCGTTTTCTTAATACCGCAAGAACCACGCTTGCTAGAAAAGCCTCGAGGAACTACGCTTAGTCTTTGGGCTTCACGTATGCATGCCCGTTGTTGAGTCCCTTTATAAAACTTATCGCACCACACGTGTAGAGACATCAAAATTATTAAGGCTGTCATATTCCAATATTAAAAGAAGGAATGTTAAATAGAAGCTTTCTTGTTCACATACTCCAGCTTAACACCCCATCTCACTTCCCAAACATTCGGACCGTCACTTTTCGGACAAGTTGTACCTCTATGAAAACTTACAGTGTTTACATGGCACGATTTGTAAATCAAAGCCGTGTGCCCTGAAGTCAGTTTCAGAAATTAGACATTGAATGTGCAAAAAAAAAAGAAGAAATCTGAGCCAAATTCCCAGCCACAAGTCTGGCGGCAAAAATAATTCCCTTCAACACTTTGGCGATTAAGTCAACAGCACAACTGTGTAGGAGTAAACGACATCGATTTCTTTACCCAATAAAACGATAATTCCATTAGGCGCTACCAGACTATTTTGCTATCCAGTATTAGCATATACAATCAGGCATGTAGGATGTAGGTATATACTATGTTTCTGTATAGTGAGGATTTATGGATTTGTTGCCAAACCAGTTGTTTATCTATTCAAGGTTAAATGAATAGCAAACTCTACCCAAACTGTTTATTTCCCTCAAATAGAACCGGATCCCTAAGGACCAAGAGGAAAGTTTCTCCTTGTTCAATTTAATTTTTATGTCGAAATGTTAGGTATATATTAATTTGGCCAACGGCTTCCTTTTCTTGTTTATCTTGAGAAGAATAAAATACAAATAAACCAAGAATGGATGTAGCCTTTTGTATTTATTTTCTGTATGATCCTCGGATAACCTCATTGGTTTTCTTTCATGGCAATGAAGCGGAATCATAAAGTCAATCTTATAAATTTTGCCAAAAGAAGTGGATTGAGTTTTGACTGCGTGTAGATACGAATGGCTGTCGTTTTAGTCTTGTTGTTGAGAGGTTGTATTTTTTTTTTTTTTTTTTGTTTATGGAGTTGAACAAATTTATTTCTATTTTGTAAAGGTACACACTGAGGAGTTGTAAGCAAAACCCATTAGAATTTAGGGCGGGGATGGGTTTCTTTTAGACTGTTAAGGGATTTATTTCTATATAGTTAGTATTTATAGAAAACAATTTTAACAGAAAGAAATTGCCTTTAAATTTATTTTATTCAAGTAAATTGAAGAATGTGGCATGTGGGTTATTGTAATCAACTGTCTTTGCTGGTAGTTAATCGAATTCCATCATAAAATAAAACAAATTAGCAAGCCGCATATTTTAAAAGCGTGTAATCAGTATAATATTTAATATTAAATTATTATTAAATCTAAATAATATACGAACGCCTAGAGACTGAATATAAATTGAACCTTAAAGTCTAAAACGTATAATTAGAGACAGACAATTTGTCGGTAATCGATTTCGAATGCAGCTTGTACATGAAAAATTAAAATATTTGCATGCAAGCGGGTTGAATGTGGCATTCAGATAGATAACAGCTGCGAATTAATTTCCGTTTAGTATGCGGTTAGCGGTTCACTTTGAAAATCTGGTTATAAAAGTTGAAAAGATTACTTCAAAACATTACCGCGGTTTTGAATGATTATTTTAATTCAATTTTAAAGGAATATTAAGGGCACTTTTAAGAACACCACATTTAAAGTCCGAATATTAGTCACCATATATATACATATAATAAGACTGTAGGCATTTTTTTTGTTACCTAATGGCGTGAAAACTACTGCACAGATTTCGATGAAACTTTTTTTGGAATGTTCCTTAAGATCCTTTAGAGAAACACAAAGGCTATTCCTTTCAATGCCATGCCTATTTTGTTTTTGAGCGTTTTTGACCAAAATGAGTTTATTTTTCTGACTTTTCTGCCTTTTACTCGCCATATAAAAAAAAAATATATATATATATCAAACAATAATTCTTAATCAATGCAAACAAAACAAAATACTTAGGAGAACCAACACTTTTATAGTTATTTCAAGCCATCAATCAGCTTTCTATGTCCTGTAGAAGCTGAGCTACAACCTAAAATCTAACATGAACAAAATAAATTTATTATCAGCAGCCGCGGTTCTTGATCGTTGTTCTGCTTTGGGGTGGTTGGGTGGCGCACATCGCACAAGCACGTTCATATGGAAAAAAAAAAATTGCTTGGTGTTTTCTCCAAATTAAGTGAAACGAAAGAGAAGTATGCGACGTGAATGTGGAGGAAATGCGCAGATGGCTGATGACGTGCGCTGATGGACGTATGGTGGTGTATATAGAAATTGAGTTCAAGGTTTTTGTTTTAATGGTTGTTATACATTATAGTTCCTACGTTGATACCTACTGTAAGGACGTGGAACTTTAGTACTTACGCTGTTGAATTTAATTTTCTTAAATTGGTGTTTTAGGTAAATAGATTTGTTTGATTTATTGTTTCACATTGACAATGTTCACCGCTTTTATTGGAAATTACACAGTCTCACGCCGCGTACGAAGTTGCGGGCAGAGCTAGTCCTAAATAAAAAGTTTCAAAGCTTAACTGACAGTCGGCTGCCAAGGCAAAATACTTATTCGACATTTGCAAAGATTTCTACTTTCCCACTATAGGTACCTATACCTACTAAGAAAAGGAGATAGCTATGGGTGCAAAAATTTAAACTCATATTCAGGAAAAGTTGTTTTAAATGGGTTTTTTGGTGTTTGGGTATGTTTTTTAGAATTATCAACTTTAACCAGAACTGCTTTAACAATTTCGATCTAACTAACAACTTAGAATGAGTATTTTAAATAATATTAAATTATCTAGCAAGTATTTCCTGAAAAGTTTGTTTTTTAAACACTTTTCTGGACTACGTTGCACAGGTACATGTGTAGAAAGACTTTCGCTAATATTTTACATAGTCTTCGAAAGAAAAACAACGGGTGATTTTTTAAGAGGTTTAGAACTTTTTTTAAAAAAAAAAACACAAAAAATTCGAAAAAAATGAATGAAATATTTATTTGAATCGATAGTTTGAACCTTGCAACTTAATGTTTAAAGATAATTTCATGCAAATGTTGACCGCGGCTGCGTCTCAGGTAGTCCATCCGCTGAGTCCAATTTTGGCATACTCTTTCACACATATCGGCCGGTATCTCACGAGTGAATGCATGGATGTTGGCTTCCAGTGCGTCAATCGGAGCGGGCTTGTCCCTATACAAATTAGCCTTGACATACCCCCACAAAAAATAATCTAATGGTGTCAAATCGCACGATCTAGGCGGCCAATTGACCGGCCCGAAACGTGAAATTAACTGTTCACCAAACTCCCCTCGCAATTGCGCCATTGTTTCGCGTGCTGTGTGGCATGTGGCACCGTCTTGTTGAAACCACATATCATGCAAGTCAAGAACTTCCATTTCGGGCAAAAAAAAGTTTGTTATCATCGCTCGGTAGCGTTCACCATTGACAGTAACGCTGCGATTCGCATCATCTTTGAAGAAATATGGCCCAATAATGCCGCCGGCCCATAAACCGCACCAAACAGTGGCTTTTTCGGGATGCATTGGTAGCTGTTGCAATGCTTCTCGCTGATCTTCACTCCAAATGCGGCAATTTTGCTTATTTACGTACCCATTCAACCAAAAATGAGCCTCATCGCTGAACACAATTTTTCGATAAAAAAGCGGATCCTCGGCCAGCTTTCCAAGAGCCCATTCACCAAAAATTCGGCGTTGTGGTAGGTCGGCTGGCTTTAGTTCTTGCACAAGCTGTATCTTAAAAGGCTTTACGCACAAATCCTTCCGCAAAATTTTCCACGTAGTGCTGTAACAAAGGCCTAACTGCTGGGAACGGCGCCGAATCGACATTTCGCGGTCTTCTGTCACACTAGCTGATACGGCCGCAATATTTTCTTCACTACGCACAGTACGTAAACGTGTTGGTGGTTTAATGTCCAACAAAGTAAATTTGGTGCGAAATTTGATCACAATCTTCCGAATAGACTGCTCAGAAGGTCGAGAATGCCGATCATAAAATGGAAGCAGCGCGCGATGAACATTTCGAACCGAGCACGAATTTTGATAGTAAAATTCAATAATTTGCAAGCGTTGTTCATTTGTAAGACGATCCATGGTTAAATTGCAAACCAAACTGAAGCTGTTTGACAGTGACACAAGGTACTAAACACACGTCAGCTGTCAAAACCAGTGTTGCCAAAACCAAACCAGCTAAAAAATCACCCGTTATAAAGAAAGAGAGTGGATTAATAACTTAATGGCAAATTCAGCTTTTCTCGGTATTGTCATCAAATGGATTTTTGAAAAGGTCTTTTTTAAAAAATTAGTTCCCTTTAGTTTACTTGAAAACCAATAACGATTTTCAACAAAATGCAAACTTAGAGCAAATTCGATATTCTCAAAATTATTGCGTCCTTAATTTTCAATTCGAATCACCGAAAACGCCAATTTTAGAAAACGACCATATCTCGAAAACCCCATTTTTGACTTAGATAAAACTTTAAGAACTTATATCGCGAACAATCACTTATAATCAGTTAACAAATATTATTTTTTAAACTAAACATTGCAACATTTAGTATCTACTGTTTTGTTTTCCAAATTTGACAAAAATCGCTCTAACAGCTTTGATAAAAATGCATATTGAAGATAATATCAGTATTCTAAATAAGATCCCGTACTTGATTTTTCTCAAGAAATTCGAATAAATCTGTTTTTTTTAAATATTTCTCAAAAATGATTACCCATATGATCATGTATATATTTTTCAAACTCAATACCGCACTTTAAAATTCAAATTGCAACAGACATTAAAAATGCAATAACAGCAGCGCGAAAGTTATTTTTAGCAAATTTTACCCACTTCTACTTTTGTTCAACCATTTTGATTATGCACGCACCTTAAAATAATTCCAAATCAGAATCAGAAAATCTCATTTCATTTGCATGTCCACCCACACACGTCCATCGGGATATTCAGTTTATAACTAAATACTCGTAGTACTAATGCAAATTTAAAAACAAATCTCTGAATTCTTAGATATTGATCCAGCACGAACACTACTTGCAATCATTGACAACTTAAACCAGCGTCATCAGTCATCCAGTCAAAAATAAAATCATGCAGATCAGAAAGAAGAAACCCCTACTACGATTGTGCTCAAAAATCTTGTGAAGTGTAAAGAGCTTATAAAATAGTACAGTAGAATCTTATAACTCTCTAAGCAGAACTTGCGACAATTGCCTCAGCTCGTGCGCCTGAAAAGTATCCATGAACTGTCCTGAAGGATCTTTCCAATTTAATTTCTCAGATCTCAATACGACATTGGAAAACGAACTGTTCAGAGAAGTTAGGCTATGAGAGTAGCTCCAAATTATTTTTATATTCGAATATTGTCATTGTAACTTAAGTAGTGATCAGAAATCTTTTTTTTTTTAAATACCCTAAGATCAAACGAGGCTTTGACAAAGCGTACATCTTACGCACCACAAAGAAAATGCAGGAAAATACTCTCATTAATTCCAATAAAACTCCGTCCGAAAACAAAAACCGTTATGTAGGTACCACTGAATCTTTTGAACTTAAGAGCAGTAGGTATACAGATTTGAGGCAGTCTTGCTTCAGGGTTAGCTCAATTGATGTGTTCTTGATGACGTTCCAGCTCTAAATGTAGACGATGAAAGCGATATTTCAAGGAAAGGTAGCCCATAGTCGGTGGATTATCAAGCAACGAGTTCCTGGTTCAACCCCCATTTTGATTTTTTTTTTCTTTACAGAACCTTTCAATGAAAAGCGTCGAAGTGACCAGGTTCCAAGTTTAACCCCCATTTTTCATCTTTCGATGAAAGGCGTCCTATCTGCGAGTACCTCTGCGGGCACTGTGGACGAATAAAAGATCCGCCTTCCAAGACAAAAGTATTTAAAGCTCCATAACATTTTCTTATATGTTACAGTCAGCGACAGTCTCTTTCTATCTTATACCAAAAAGGGTACCATCCACACTGGCGCCAACTACAAAATCGCAACCTTTAACTTCGGCATATACCTACCTAGCTAAAAAAAATAAATCACATGAAATAGCCGTACACAACCAACAGGAGTCACATTTTTAACGATATGAAGTCATCACTGACCACCACTAATCCCTCCACTTGCAGGACCCCACCCGCACTGCCGCCCTCCAACCAATGGCAAATAATAAATTCGGGAAAACCAAATGTCAGCAAAGAAAAGTTTTGCCAGCAACTCGCAGTTGGATTCCATGGTAAGCCACACACAAATTGGGTTCTGATATACTTTTTACGCCGCCAAGGTTACACATTTAATAAGCTCACCCATACCCGCACCACGATAGGGTCTCAGCAGGATACTCGTTCACTGTGGCTGCCTGGGCGTTAACACCCACTTCGCCGTAGGGGAAATCATCGGGCTACATATTTTATTATCTGCACGGCAATACAACGTATCAAGACAGTTAATGTCATGACGACAGGCAAAAGGAACGTGTTCGGTCTTTTAATCACCCAATCATATAGCCTACAGCTATAGAACAATGGCAAAGCCCACCATTAGACCTTGTGTGTGGAAAATTACCTGCCCGTAGCTGATGTTGTGCGAATGTTTTAACTGTCACGGGCCTACAAGCTGCAATTGACTTTACGTACCTCGAGCAGCAATAAATACGTCGCAGCTGATTTATTCAAATCCATACCGCCGGCCGTCCGTACTCATTCCGAAATCAAAGTCTGACCCACTTCGCACAAGAATCAAATCAGCATTCGCATGCTAATTAGCTGCGCAACAGAAACAGAGCTTTGCGATATATCGGCTCTGCATAAATGATCTCAGCCGACAACAAGAGGCAAAATGTTAATTGTGGCCGAAACAGTATCTGAATCGGATGGTAATGGTCACTCCGCACCACGTGATTTTATCACATGACAGGGGGGTGGGACATGACTGCGCTGAGCTGCAGTGGATCAGGGACAAACATTGATTTGGGAGAACAGGACTGCGGTCCAGTCGAAACTGCATCATTTATCTCAATCGCAGTCCCTTAACAGTCTCCAAAGGAGGTTCGTGCGACTGAGAATATATTTATATCAGAAGATTAATCCCTTTCGCTTTTTATTCGATGTCAGTGCTGGGTTGCCCTATCTCTGCTGATAAATCTTGAATATTAAATTACCAAGTGTAGGTGGGTTCGGTCTTGGTAAGACAGACGGAGGCAAATCGCCTGCAGCTGTGGTGCGGAAAATCTGATATTGCATTCCAAGTTGAACTTGGGGGAGGGCCATTTTAGAGTGACGTTAGGAATGAGCTTTTTTTTTTTGCTCTTTTATGAAATGCATACCGAAGTGAGCTGAAATTGGCTTCGAAAAGGAGGAAGGCTGCTTTAGCATTCCTTTTTGTGGAGTTCTTGTGCGAAATCAGAGCGAACCCGATGATTTAGCGGAAAAATATCCCCTTCTTTGGGACGGTATTTGAATTGGAAAATATACATTGGAAACGAATTGATACTGCTTATTTGAACTGACCATCTTAGACTCTACGAACTCAGAGTGGTGATATTTCCCAAACGAAATTAGCTGTTGTGAACTATATTAAAATTAAGGAGAAGATTAAATTTGATGTCCCCATGAGGCCAATAGAGTGGACTAAAAAGTACCCAAACTGCATTCGTTTGCGGATCGCAGGAGGTAGCTCTTCAGCGTTGGTTTCGAGGCATTAATAAGGCCGGATTGCTTTATGAACATGAAAACCATGGCTTATTTTGTTCCTCTGGCAAAATTTTAAAAAGAACATTTCGATCTGGGACTTTTCGGAGACCTCAAATTTAACGACTGTACAAATTTATAAATGTAGGTACTCCAAGCGCCACCCAAGTAAAGACTGACTTAAAATATGCAAACAAATTAATAACCCAGGTCAAGTTGTAAACGGGGTCACACTTAGGGTACTTCCAATCTAATTAAAGCCACAACGACTACGCTGGGCATAATAAAATTCGATCAAAGGAGTAACCCCCATCTTTTGTTTCTTATAAATCTTATATTTTTCAACCCTTGAAAGGACACTGTCATCTGTCAATAGCCATGTATGTAAGTGGAACTGCTTTCATCCAGAGAAAAATACGGTGTAAAATTGCCTTAAACGCCTTAGGTAAATATTTTTGTATGAAATGTTTTGGACACGCATAAATCTTCCAATAAACAGGACAATTTATGCATGGCATAGGTAATGAGTAATAGGTTAAATTACCTAAGGGCCTTAGGTATTTTAACCTAGACACAAATAAGTGTTATCCATCTAAGGACAAACGAAACTCTGCTTAAACCTAAGGTGACTTTACCTCCGGTTGTCTCAATAGATGATTTCGCCTAAATGCTCATCACCATTCATCAACCACCTTAAGTTAAAGGCATACAATTTTTTATTTATTGGTTATAAGGTGCAGTGGCTTAGTGGTTAGTAGTAGATTTTACACATTTAAAAAAAATAAAAATAGGTAAAGTTATGCATTCCTAAGGTAAAATGTTAGGCTGAATTCATCCTAGATTTAAGGTCAAACTCCTTAGATAAAAGATACTGTTACCAAAAACTAGGTTAATTTCACACAGGTTTAAAAAAGTTCGGTTACATAAGGAATACAAGGTAAGTTATCTTAGAATCAAAATGGCCTTAGGACTAAGTTGACTTATACCGCGATTTAGGCTAAATTTACACAGGCTTTTCTCTGGGTGTTGCTAGATTTGTTAAAAGCAGGAAAAAAATAGGTTAGGTTGTGACTTGTGAAGCTCAGAGAAAGTATGTGCCTGTCGACTAATTAATATGGTTCGGTGTTATGTCCGCGACTTGAATCGACTGCACAGTATAGCCAATTCAATCTAAACCAACAAACTCTAATGTATTTCCAATCCACGACCGGGTCCCCATCTAGCTCGACAGCTTTATCACCTACTGACGGAGTTGTTAGATTCCCTTAAAAAAAAACCCTGCGAACTTTTGCCCGGTACTACATAAATTTATATATCGCCTACAAAAGCCAGTGCAGTTAATCATTGTGAAGTTTCCAAGTAAATAAAAAACGCTTTGCGTGAACAAATTGTAATCAGTGCTGCCAGCCCAATAAAAATTGCATTGAAATAAATTAAGTTGATCTTGAAAAAAATTTCAGTATTCTGTAATAAAAAAAAAAAAAAAAAACAGTGGCGCAAATTTATAGCCATCGTGTATTGGGATAGAATAGTAGGTACTAAGTAAGAGCGCTGTAACTTCAAAAGCGGTGCGTAACTTTTTAGTTACCTACGTACGCTTTTTAACCCATCTACATCAGCTAGTACAAACCTTAGAGCAATCGCGACGCAAGTTTTGTTCAAACAGACCCAGAAGAGTTTGGGAAATTATCTTTAAACAAATTTAATTGAAATGACAGCACGAAAAAACAAAAAACGAAAAATGAAGAGTAACTAGGTACCCTTTTCAAAATGTAATGGGACGCCCGTGATTTGTTATAGGCTCTTGAATTTTCCGATTTTCAATCAAGAACTTAACTTTTTTTTTATTAAATCTGTAGCGAGAGTAAAACGTTTCATCATCAAGATCTTTAAGGATTTGTTCGGGTTTTATATCATTTTGTTTTTCTTCAAAGCCCAACATCTTTAATTATTTCGACATCTTCAAAAATATTAATATCCTAGCAACATTTATTTACACATCTTAAAAAAAAAAATGTTTAAATCTTAATTTTGCAATAAAAATCACAGATGGGAGATGGTTGAAAGTCCATACAAAGGGGATAAAATTAACTTTTCAGTGTTTTAAATTTAATGCCAGCTAATAGGGATAAAGTGAGTTTTATGTCGACTGTAGTTAGTAAAACACTAGATACTATGGACATTGGCGCGTACTAAAATAATTTTAAAGTGGGCTATATCCGACTATAATTTTGAGCCAGTGATTTTAAAATAAAGGTTCAAGAAGTATTTAATATTATTATTATAACCAATTATTATTAACAGGTAATTACAAAGTTACAAGGTAATAAAGTTAAGCAGCCTTTTTTCGGAGCCTATTGGATCAAGAGGACTTTCTTTGTGCTGTGTGAATGGAAATATATTCTTACAAATAAATTTAAAGTGTTGCTTCAAATGTGCAGTAGAGTTGATTTTGTGGCATTAGATTTAACTTTTATGCAAAAATTCAATAGATCATGCGCAATTGCAGCAAAGTGGCAGCTCAGCTTGTAATCATAAATATGACAACACAAACGTTACGAATTTTTAAAGCCAAAATCAGTCCTGTTTTCTCAGAGACATACCGATTTCTAAAATAAAATAATTTTGGTACCCATCGTCGTAATAATTATAACGTTCACTATAATCTCGAGGACGGTGCCGTCACATAAGGCCATGCGACAAAAGACCACATTTCAATATTTGCCCGAATTTCTTACTAGTATTTTCTTTAACAGAAAGTTAATAGGGACAATGGAACATAGTTTAGAAAATAATAGTAAAAATTTGAATATGCTAACAACTTTCTGTTGAAAAGAATAATAGTAGTAAAAATAAAATAATCTCCCATAGGTTTTTGAAATATGGCCCGAAGTCGCAAAAAAATATGGCAAGGCGACAAAAGGTGATATGTTCGAATATGGCCTCTTATCACCTTGTGAAAGTATCGTAAAATCAAATAAAGTCAAATCACGGCACCCTCGTGGGCATAGGGATAGCTAAAAGTCTAATTTTCGACAAATATATCGTGGTGAGATTTCAAACGAAAATACTGATAAAATCAAATCAAATTAAATACAATTCACCTATCAACTGTCAAACCGGTTTTCGGTGAACAAAGTTTTGCCAATTACAAAAACGAACCTTTAAAAAAAATCCCTTTTTATGTATAGTTATGTAAGTGTTGCTCACAAAAAACGCGATAGTTCTCTCAAGTACTTTTATTTTCCAGACCACCATTAAAATTTTCAAAACATCCATCCATCAAAAAACAAATAATTATTATCCGTTGCCTTGATTATAGTCCAAGTCCAAGATAAAATAAAAACAAGTCACTAACCGAATTATCGCAACTTTTTCTACCGCACCCTGTTTATATGCTTCGTAGTAATTATCGTTGACCTTATTCGAATTTCGCGAACTTTCCGCCTATTCACCCTATGCGATTGATGCTATCCCCTAAGGAAACGCGTTGTTTCAAAACAATCAGCATGTTTACATAGGTTCCAGGCGAAATTCGTTGTCCCATTAAAATTGACTTTGTAATTGTATTTCGTGGAATATAGCTAGTCCTTCCAAATTCGGCACATCCCAAAGGCGTTCTGACAAAAACAGACTGGATTCTGATTTCGAATAGGTACATACGCCAGTCGCTATGGGAAATAGGAAACGATTTTGGCGCACGCTGCACGCACCCGAGAAGAGGAGCAACAATAAAAAAAAAGCTGCCGCTGCTGGGTAATTCCCTTTTCATCGGCCCTTATGCCGGTTGCTTTCTTAATGAAAATATTAAAATAAAGTCATTAGAATTCCGGGCACGGTTCGCATGAACAGATATCGAAACATTTTCCCCCTGCCCCACCTTTTACCACATGTACATGTACATTTATACACAAAAACCAAATAGCCAAATTCTCATTCTCACCATTTCTTTATCTGGGACCGGGGGTACAGTATCTGTATCTGACTGCGTATGGGCGAGCATGTAAAATTCAAATTTCATTATTCCCTAGATAAAGATAAACAGAGATGAATACCACAGCAGCATACGTTGCTGGCGGGACAGCCAGAACTTCAAATTTTCCGGCAGAATGTACTCGTACAACTTGAACTATAGGGTGGAGATTTGCCAACCATTATAGAAGCGATTTGCAATTGAATTGTTTACCATGCTGCTGGTGATGTTGACTGCCTGACACGAGTCTGCTTGCCTCTTGGATTAATTTCATCAACAAAAGATATTCGAGACAGTGTCCTCGTCGTTTGTTGTCGTCGGCGAACTTTCAGTTCCAGCACGCAATAGCTGACATCAGATTATGGTCGAATTATACGCCACCAAGTTTTAATGTCTATTAATGAATGACGTATATACAATAGGTGGCGTTTATTGTTTTGGCAAGACGAGAACGGGGGACAAGAAGACTCGGCAACCCCGATGCCAAAGCAACGCAAGCAAGCTTCTATAATATCGCACGAAGACCTTGGATAATAAATTGCGGTTCTGCTGACATGTGGGAGGGAATTCGAATTCCCATTGTGTCCGGGATGGTTTAATAAGTTGACGTTTAAATCAATATTATCGATCAATGTTGGAGTAAGTGGGGGGCGGTCATTGTGTCGGTGTGGTCCTTAAATAAATTGTCTGCGAGCAGTATTACGCGCTGGCACCTGGACTTGAGTAATCTTCGGTGGTAAACATTGCGAGCAATTTGTAAACAATCGGTTTTGTGATGTAAATAGCTGTAAAAATAGCAACAAAAGTCGACCTAATTGAAATGGGAAAGCGCTCATGTTTTCCATTTCCATAGCTCCATAGACTCTTTGAATGAAAAGGGGTAAGGTGGTAAGAAAAAAACAAAAATTTCCGTGAATTGATCATAATTAACGCGAAAGAAAACAGCCCATCGAGCGTCTACGTAAGAATTTTTGTGGATATCTGAATGCATTCAATATTAAAAGAAAAAGAAATTATTATATACGTATATTTTTTTATGTTACACTAGCTGTGCCCGCAACTTCGTACGCGGCATGAGACTGTGTAATTTCCAATAAAAGCGATGAACATTGTTAATGTCAAACAATAAATCAAACAAATCTGTTTACCTAAAACACCAGTTCAAGAAAATTAAATTCAACAGCGTAAGTACTAAAGTTCCACTTCATTACTGTATGTATCAAATCAACGTAGGTAATATCAAAACAACCACTAAAACAAAAGCCTTAACGGAAATTTGTATCTACACCAACAATAGTTAATTCAAACAACATAATTCACCTATATCGTCTTTACTTCTTGAATTCTTCAATTCTTAATGTAGTTATCAACGTAGGTACTATAAAAACCATTTAAAAAAAAACCTTGAAATGAATTTCTATATACACCACCATACGTCCATCAGCGCACGTCATCAGCCATCAGCGCATTTCCTCAGAAACACATTGTCGCTGTTGATTACATACACATTCACGTCGCATACTTCTCTTTCGTTTCACTTAATTTGGAGAAAACACCAAGCAGTTTTTTTTTTTTCATATGAACGTGCTTGTGCGATGTGCGCCACCCAACCACCCCAAAGCAGAAGAACGATCAAGAACCGCGGCTACTGATAATGTTCGATTTAAGAAAATAAATTATTTTTTTTCACGTTAGATTTTAGGCTGTAGCTCAGATTCTAGAAAGCTGAATGATGGCTTGAAATAACTATAAAAGTGTTGGCTCTCCTAAGTATTATGTTTTGTTTGCATTGACTAAGAATTGTTTGAGTAATGGCGAGTAAAAGGCAGTTAAGTCAAAAAAAAAAACCTTTTGGTCAAAAACGCTCCAAAAAATAGACATGACAATGAATGGAATAGCCTATGAGTTTCTCAGAATCTTAAGGAACATTTCAAAAAAAGTTTCATCGAAATCTGTGCATTAGTTTTCACGCCATTAGGTAACAAAGAAAGTGCCTACAGTTTTATTATATGTATAGATAGATAAATGTTACAGTGCGAATTTCACTTATGGGTAGAAAGGGGATTTTCTTCGAATTTAAGGGAAAAACTAATGATGTTGCTGCCAACAAAAAGGCGTCTTCAACTTCTGAGAACCCTGCCTGGAGTGCGTGTTACTTTCAATGGACCGTGATTATATGTACCAATGGGCACATTCAAGAATCTGGTTATATTAAGTCGACTAGATTGGTCTGGATAAGATGTAACCTGAACGCAAAAACTAGGTTGGTCAAGAACGTCACTTTTTCTACGCCAGCCGCATATTTGAACTGTCAACTAAGTACTCAGTCATCCCTCCATAAACGTCAATTGAAACAGCTGCTTATATGGTCGATTTCAGTCAATCAAAGCCGACTGTCAGACTTACTAAATTAGATAATTGAACGTCCCCAATTATAACGTTTTATAGATGGAAATAGTTTGGAACGTATGTGGATTCAACATTCACGGTCGCTACACTGGACCAGGGCTGCCGTTTCAAAATTTCTGTGGGCAGAATAATAGAACTTTTTTGGAGAGTACAGAACGTAAATTAAGAAATCAATTTTTAGCTAAGCGTTTTCCAATTCGGACTGTTTCGATGTTGGAAGCCTATGGTGTTTTGGTAGAGTCTCCTTAATTTATTATTCAGTCACTGAATTTAGTATCAAAAGAAGTGTTCGTCAGTGATAATGTTGCGGATATTAACGGCAGGCACAGCGGCCCTTCAAAGTCGACTCTTCAACGTTTTCTAATAACCGGTTTGGCAGAACTTGTTTGTACCACTCGCATCCGTGCCATCGTGAGAAGCCGCGGCAGACATTTAAACGATGCTATATTTCATACATTACGGCATGAATGGCCCTCTTAAATTAAAAAAACATTTCGTTAATACCTCACAGCTCACACACAGCTTGTTTCATTGCAGTTCAAATCAAGAAAAATAATTTCCAGGATCCGCAAGAGTTCGACGGGAATGTAACAAAATCCGATCACGAAAAAAACTTTAATGAAATATTCAGAAAGAAAAATTTAAAAATGTCAAGACAAAGTAAAAATAGTTCAATCCGAAATTAAAAATAGGAGTATAATTTGACGTTGGGGAGTACCGAAGTAAGGCTGACGAAAAAAGAGTGCAATACTCCTATTGTAGTACTTTCGGTAGTGCTGGTAGCGACCCCATCCCTGGGTTGAATAAGGATCAGCATTTAGAAATCAGCATTTCCGAGAAAAAACAAAATCAACTCCCCGAAGTCGTATGATTTAACATCTCTGGACTTTCGAATATCGGGGTTGTTTATCCGGAGATCGCAGCAGTTCTACAGCTATAACTACAGCTGTCAGTCTAACAATACTGACAAATTAAGAAAAAGTTAGACGGAGAGAATAAGCTCAGTCAGAAACAGCTCCGATGACCGTAGGCCCGCTCGATCTTTCGAATTAAATCTATATATATAAAACAAAGTTGAAACCGTAAGAACGCCTATAACTCGAGAATAGATCGTCCGATTTCAGCTATCTTTTCTTTGTTGTATTTGTCTACGCCTAAGGAAGGTTCATAGCGAGGAAAACTTAAAATGTTATGAGAAAATTGTAAAATTCGTAAAAATGTATTTTCCATTCATTTTGAAGGAGGAATTTTTTTACAGTGCGATCGAATTTGTCAAAAATTCTACAGGAATTTCATTATTTAGTAGATTTTCTTAACGGAAACTATTTTGTTTAGCGCGGGCAAAGCCGGGCGGGAGCAGCTAGTTAGTTATAAAAGCAGATTTGTTAAAATCTGAACCTGTCCCGTTATTTGTGTCTAACTGTAGTTAAAGTGGATTTATTAAATTTAAAAGTTACACAAAAATTTGGTGCGGCCTGATGGGTGCTAAGCAAATTTGATGGCCCTCCCGATAAGTTCTTTAGTCTCTTTCCAACTTGCCAATATCGGCTGACCTTCGCTTGAAAAGAGGACTTGCCAATCTCCTCCAAGAAGGGGGTCTGAGTACAGTAGTTCTTTTAGTCTCAACTTCAAAATTGTAAACGCACTTTCGGCAGCCCACTGGCAAACTGTTTTCTTTCCATTATTGTCCCCCTGAGATTGCTTAATTCAAAAACCGCTATAAACCGAGGCAAACTCTACACCCTTTTATGCATCTCACAGGAGCTAAAAAAAAATTCCCCATAACAAGAAACAACCCAACTTTAAGGATACCATTCAAAGTGAAGATAAAAAAAAACAACAGCCTAAAGTGGAAGTAAAAATCAATGAAGAGAAGGAAAACACAAAAGGAACTGTAAAACGGTCCTATGTCCACACCTTCTTTGTTATTTCTCATGCAATGTGTTCTGCTAATTTAACCACATTAAGTGGGACGGAATCAATCAACCGGCAGCTTGAAGCTGAAACTTGATACCCTGGATATCCTAGAAGCCTTGCATACCAGCAAATGGAAAACGAATGGCCAGGAGCTACCCTCATTTTTAAAGGTTTCTCCCTATTTGAGAACGTGTTGGGACTTTTTCTTTTCTATTTTTCTTCTTTTTTTCTCTGTGCCTTAGCCACGTTGCAATGGGTTGGAATAGGTAGACTGTAGACCATTTATCAGGCTTTGCAGATGCCAAAGAGAGGGAAAATGTACTTTTCCATTTTCCCTCTTTCCTAACAATTGATATGTAAAATTTTGTAATGGAGCACCCCCGCTTCTGGACTATTATTTATTTTATGAAAGAAAGAAATAGACACATTGTGGTCTTCGCCTTTGTGCAAACCAATGAAGGATCAGTTGGTGACAACTGTATTTCTCTGGATAAATGCAATAATTAAGTCACCGAAAAACCCATGACCATGAACGCGGTAAGCACCCTTTGCAACAATTACGTGCGGGAACCACTTAAGCAACTTGTAACAAATTTTCAAAAAACAGAAAAGCAAAACACACTTTTATGGGCTCTTCACTTAGCGGCGACAGGCCCACCCGCTGAAGTTCTATTTTATTGGACTACATATGCATTTTGAAATCCCACAAGCGAGCTAGAGTGCTTTTTTGCTATTGACATTCGGTAATGGTGTTAGGATACAAGTATACATTTGCTCACTCAAAAGCATAAAGACGTGTGTTGTGTTCTGCTATTTTTATCGCTATAATGTAGTTCCAACTGATTATATGAGGAGAAATGAGGCAACAGAAAAGCTTCGCACAAAGCATGTTTTAATGCATCTTTAACGTATAAATTTAGTTGTTTGGATTTATTTTTCTAAACACATGAAGGGTCCTTTCAAAATGAACCTTTACATTGTTTAAATTTTACGTATTTGCCTCGGTCGGGCTTGCATCAGTGCATAAAGGCTCTTTCCTCATTTTGGGATGGGATTGACAATAGAGTATTGGAGCACCCACTAGTGGATATATAGCTATGGCTAAAATGGCCCCACCGTAAACGTCTAAAATGACCTGGATATAGCAATTAAAATAACTTATGACGCTTAAAACTTCACAAGCTTATTAGAAGGTGTAAATATGGTACATTCCAGCCTAGAAGCATCGCATCGATTTGTAGACTGTCCAGCAGCGGGATTCTTATTGGAATAAAATTAGAGCAAAAAGTCATAAGCTTTAGGTGGGTAGTCGAACGCATATTGATAGTCCTCATTGCGGCTCAGTTCGCCAACAGAAATGATAAGCTCAAACGTCCAACCTTGACAACTAACCTATCTACCAGCAGCTAAGGTGGGAGGACGAATATAACTCATGTCCAGCACTAAAAAAGGACAGTAACAAGCTTTGAGTTCGAATAGCTGCGTTCATAATAAGCTCTTAACAAGTCCCATCCGAGTACCAGGGCTACCAGGAAGTACTGACTTCGAATGGTTCCGTTCAATGAGTTCGCAATAAGTCCCTTTCCACTGGATTGAGTATAGAAACCAGTGCCAGCGCTGCCAGAAGGTTCTGAGTTCAAATGGCTGTGTTCAATGAGTCGTCAATAGGTCCCGTCCCATCGGATAAGGTCTAGAGGACTAGTAACAGCGCTGCCAAGAAATTTTGACTTCGAATGGCTGCGCTCAGTAAGTTATTAATAACTCCCGTCCCAACGGATGAAGTCTTGAGGACCAATGTCAGAGCTGCTAGGAAGCCAAAAGCTATACTTTTTTGTTCCTAGTTTTTTTGGTTTTTTAAGCTGACGAGATCATACTTCTCCGAAGAAATAAATTAGTTCGAGGTATCGACAAAGACTTTCTTAGAAAACACCGAAGATTCAATTAGGGTGTCAACCTCTCTGTTGTTTTGATTAGTTGGTACCAGAGGTAGTCGCTTGAACATTTGACTACGAATCGGAGTGCTGGTTCGCTCCCTGACAGGGGGAAAAAAAACTGTTATTCAAGAGGAATATAGACGAACGGAGTACTCAGAAAAAGTCAACTGTTTACAAAGAAGCTTACAGTCGATTACGGGACAACTATCTTCGAAATAATTTATGTAATATTAACCATTTTACCCACACATTAATAAAAGGGAGTGTGCCCCCCAAAAGGGAGGTTACGTACTGAAAGCGCTTTCATTTTTGTCCCCCTTTAGTTAACGGCTTGATTAATGAAAATTACCCGTCAAAAATAGCAGTCAATGGTTGGTTCAAAAATCAATATCATCCCATCACATCCATAGGCTTGAACCTCTTTGTGTCCCAAGCCAAATTTATTTACAAAACTACTACCAAAATAACCAAACTGCCGTCAAATCTCATCTCGTGCGTCACAATGCACCAGCAGCGGTAACCTTTAGCCAAACAGTTAATAAATTTTACATTTTTCGAAACGTTTCCCCAAACAAACCCGGACAAAACCCAAATAAATATTCTCACCGCAGCATTCGGCTTCTAAAAGCAAACAACTTAATAATTTTCTGCACCCCCATATGCGTGATTGTTTACACCATTCACTAGGGAAAATATGAAAATTATTATTTCAATCTAGAACCGTGATGTAGCTGGCAAAAAGAAAAAGTGCAATTGGTACCAACCTGCTAATGTATATTTATCCCAGAACCAGAAACAACTTCTGATCCACTACTGCTCCTGAGAAAACACTGTTCTCTCGTCCTTTCTCGAACGCTCGCCACAGGAGTATCTACCCGAACTGTAATTCTTCTTTATCCGCACGAAATGTAAATCGAAACAACCGCCAGAAGATTTATTATACTATGGAAGATGTCTCAGATACTGCTGCTGTTGCTTATACAAATGATGACTTAGATGACGGTAATAATAGTAATGCGAGGACGCTAACGATGGCTGATGATGACAAAAATCCTGTTCGTGCTGCTGTTGTTGCTGCTGATGCATAGTGTGAGGAGCTTAATTTTTTTTATCGACGATAGACAACCGTGCGATTGTTGTCAGTCAATATGCGAGCGAGTAACGATTTAACCGATGTTAAGGGGGCGCATCTATGCACAGTATGCACGACATTTAGAATGATTTTTTTTTTCTCCTCCAATAAATTAAATATTTAAATTACAAACACTCACTAATGGACTGAAAATAATAAAAAGACAGAAAAAAAGAAACACTCTTGACTTGGAGAATTATTATTCTTATGCACAGATTATTTTTAGACGATTGTATTAATCATTATCTTTGACACATTTTTACAGGCTTTTTCCATGTCGATACGTAGACGCTATTAACGGAACTAAAATATTATTTTTTTTAATGATTTTTCTTTTTTTTTTTTGTATATTTATTGGAGGTGGATTCAATACATCATCACTTTGAGGGAGGAAAACATTTGTCCATTACAATATCTGACCGTCAAACTAATAAACAGAGTTCAGTTTTGTTATACGCAATTGCGCAATGATTCGAGGTGTAACGAAAAAAAAAAAAGAAATCTTACATTTTGTATTAATTGCTGGGTAAACAATAATTTTTGTGATTTATTCAACGACAGTGCGTCGCCGGCGCAAGTTGTGTGAGCTGAGACACTAGGAAAGTACTACCTAGTTGGTTGTGTCTAGTTGGATGGGGCTTTGCTTGCTTATCTTTTGTTTATTGACTGAGGGGAGGGGGTTTCAATATAATTGGAAAAATAAGTTCTTTGTTGTGGTTTCTGTTTTTCAAATTGGAAGTGCATCAAAATCTATCCCTGATAATGACCACGAAAATTATACGAAGTATTTTTTTGAAGTGATGCAAGACGAGCTTAGGTAGGCGGTCTTTAACGGCAGTCGGTTATCGTTCCATTTCGATAGTGCTGAACAAAGGCATTTCCGATAGTTGTCGCTAATCTGGCAAACAAAGTGCAAAACAAATGCGACATGGGAACGCAAAATGTTTGGACTACTCAGTATGGGATGGGAGAAGCTAGAGTCCATTGTCAGGGTCAGGTACAAGTTCCAAATGTGCCTCCAATACAATTGTGGTTCAGAAGAGCCTATAAATTTGGATTAAGCTTTAAAGCTGGATTGATGCAATTGGGAAAATAAATAATCAGCGGGCGCAACTGTTGCATAGGCACCTTTTCACAACCGTTCGTGGGGACTTAATTTTTGCAATTTATACATCATTTGAATAAAGCGTTGCCAGTTTAGGGGTTTTCCCCCAGATTTAGTTTTTTTTTTTTTCTTTTTATTTAACGGTGGAAATCTGGGAGGTAAAATCTGTTATATCCTTTTTGGTAACCTAAAAATGAGCTTCCGTAGAAAAAATTCAATTTATAGGCATTCTTTCTCCGTTCCGTTCACAACTTAATGATTCAAAATTGAGCATGACAAAGTGGTTCCAGATTGAGGGGAAAAGCGCCAATTCTGTAGCTCTTTGAATGAAAAAGGGGAAAAAGAGGGAGAAGCTTTAAGCTTTACAGCTTAAAAAGGGTGGAAAATAAAAAATCTCTGTGAAACGTAAGATGTTTAGAAATAAAATTAAAACGAAAATATTACAAAACAATTTCAAAGAATGAATTGCTAAGCATGAAAGAAAACAGCCCATCGAACGTCTACGTAAGACTTTTTGTGCATCTGAAAGCATTCACTCCTTCCATATCATGTCTAGTAGAAAAGGACATTTTTTTATAAATTGTATATTTTTATGCGATATGATTATTTTAAGCTTGTTAATAAAAACAGGTAGAAGCAGTGGCTTAGTGGTTAGTGTGTTGGACTACTAAGCGAGGGGTCGAGGTTCGAATCCCGCAAAAACCCAAATTTCAACTTAGGGTTTTTTTTCCTGTGCCACCTCTCGCGAACGTCTGACAAACATCCGAGAGTATAAATGTCTTGTAAAAGCTTCTCAATTAGCCGTTTAGAGTCGGCATAAAATTGTAAATCCCTTCCATTCGTTCCAAAAAATGAAAAACTCACACAAATCGAATGGTTGTAAGAAGCTGGGCCTAGGATCCCTATGGAACTGTTGCGCCAACTATTTATTTATTTTAAAGTCGTACATAAAACATGTTGAAAAAAAATGGTGACAAAAAGTTGGGTTTTTTTTTTTTTTTGAAAAATAGCCAAATTTAGAGGTTTTCCAGATTTATCTGGGGGAAATATTTTGACCGCCTGGCAACGCTGTTTGAATGGCTTAATTAAGCAGAGTTTTGCGGATATATCTAGTAATTCTTTCGGACTTTGGCAGATGTTCCCAAGGGGCAGTGAAAAAAAAATGTGTACAAGCTGATAGGCCTGTAGCTTCTTAAGTTGCACATGAACTCTTTATGCTCAGTAAGTAGTTTCCCATAAGAATTTATATAAAACATAAGTCGTATTAGCAATCCAATAGACAATGATTTTGGAAGCCAAACCACTTGAGCTGATGATAGACGACGCATATCTCAAAAATATCTGAAAAACCATACGACCTCTCTCAGTCATGTAAATGACTAGAGCTTGCGGAATTAAATAAATTGCCAAACAACGAGAAAGGTGAACCTCTTCTATACAAGAGCAACTTGGCGTTCACAAGTTGCTCTAAACAGAGTGTCATCGTACAAGAATATCATGTCATAACACTGTACAGGGAGTACAAAAAGAAATGACATTGAAAAGCAATATTTAACAGCCCGTATAGGAATGTCGAAACCTCTGTTAAGCAATTTCACACGTCAGAGACTTCCACATCTTTTCCAAGATTTTTAAAATTTTGTTTCGAAAGCTGTGTTCATACCCGACTGGATTCAAAAGGAGGGTAATGTTTATATATTATACAGCTCTTAGAGTCTGTAAAAATATCCCATAGATAATTCCATTTATTGTGGTAGTCTTTTCGAATTTTCGACACTTGCGTCGTCCGAAGATTTACACAATTTAAGACAGACAAATCTGCCCGAAATTGAGTACCCCACGGATTCTAGTGTTCCTAAAATGAAGTTTGCCAAGGACTTTAGCAAGAAGGAATCCCATTGCGGTAGCTCGTATCCGCGATCTGTGTAGGTTATTATTTGTGAGGAAGTCAATCTCCTTGAAAGTGATACGTATATAATGTACTGTAGAGTGCACTGTGCACTAAAACGAGACTTTCTTAGCATGACTCCAAGCCTTAATGTAGTTTCCCACATTTTGGTGTTAACACATCTTGTAGTTGATGGTGTACCTCCCAGCATCCTTCATCAAATATGAATTATAAAAATGTTCACATGCTTCGCTTCCTTGCCAACATAACCACCGCATTTTTTTCTTTTTTTAGTTTTCTTTTTACTTTCACACAAGCTTATACCGTGGATAGTAGGTACAGGTAGATACATACAACTAGGCAATGAAATATGTGTACATATTTACCTAAATATAGAGAAGGAAGCATGCAGTACGGCTCTTAGTTACTTCAGAAACACGAGCAATTTTACAAAGGCGTGTGTGTATAGATTTTAAAGGGATGCAAAGGTGCCTAGCCTGCTTTTTAGAAAGGGCAAAAGATGGTTCTTGTCCAAACCCACGCAGTGTCGAACTGTTTTCAGTTTTAAGAAAGATGATATCAAGCATTTTCGACACGTACCATTATGGAGGACACCCCTGTAATCGACAAACAATTTAAGTCCTTCATATGCCCTTTAATTCATTCTCTGATACATTCTCGCTTAATATTGCTGTAAAAACATCACATTAGTCTGTCGCCATGGTATTCCAATGTCAGTCGATGTCAATTGAGTTACACATTTTTTTTGTTCCTCTTCGACGGGCTTCTGAATTCAGTCTATAAGCTGCTTACCAACATACGCACAATGAACATGTGATTATGTTTGTTTCGGAATAGGCGAACGACAATTTTACAGCACTAATAGGTAGGTGATATGGCTAAGTATATACAGCTGTTTGGATGCGTAAGCTCTGTATTGTCATTCATGTGGAAAAAGTTCTTAGACTTCGTTTGTATAATTTTATCACACGCGTTTTAAAGTGGAATTTCACACGACTAGAAGGGACATTTTAACTTATTACATAGATGGAATTCAGTACGGCATAGGCACCTCATTGTGTTTCATTTCTGTTTTGTACTGCGAGGGGCTTTTTGGCTTATTGTAAAGGGGGTGATAGAGACATACGGAATGAGTAGGCATAAGCACAATTTTTGAATGAGAATGGAAAGCCATGTCATGTACTAAGTAAAATTCGTAATAAAGCTAATGCACTTACAGTATGTATGCAGTACAAATACCTACTAACAAAATCCAACTTTGTCGACAATTTCTAAAAGCGACCAAGAGTGGTAATGGCGAGAGCGACAACTTTTGTATGTACGAAAATCTTTTTTTTTTAGCTAAAGCTGAAAATAGGGCTTTTGACATTTCCGAAAAGTCGCGAAATCAACAGTCTAGATCCCCAAGAAAGGACTTTCAAATATATGAGTTGAAATGCTTTGAAGAACCCTTTGCAACAATAAGTTACTCTCTACGTCCGCAAATTGAATACCTACGAGGTTCAAAACTAAAAGGTTCCTCTAATATTTTTAAGACTCTACAGCCAAGAGTCTATACCTCTGCGTATCTACGTGTCTGCTGTAAATTTGCAGTGTTTCTGGTATGAAACGAACTGATATAAAATTCGTGTATACTTATACAAATCGCAGTGACTTACAGTGGTTAGTGTGCACGACTATTGAACGAGTGCTCTCAGGTTTAACATCTGCTAAAATTACAAATCACAGCACTACCTAAGAGGCAAAAATACGTATTTTGGTCGGCCATCTGTTCTGTTTACTGTACGGTACTGTATGTAGATATTTTTATAGCGATGGCCTATGTACTGTCATGAGTAGATATACTCGTTACTCGTTACTTTGCAAATTTTATTTTTCTCTGTCATTTCTGATGAGATAAGAATAGGTCTATCGCCTACTTTCCCGAGCCAAAAATTAAGACCTTGTCAAACTCAAAAAATTGATCGAAACTCTCTGAGAGAGCTGAAAATATACGCCAAAATACGTGGATAGACTTCGAGCTACTTTGAGCCACTTTCATCTTTGACAACTACTCCATATCACAAATTAATATCAAACTTAACTTTTTGCAGCATGTGAAACGTTCAAGGACAACAACCGAATTTTTCTTACTTTCACAGATTTTTTTTTTTCTGTTCATTTGATTTTTAAGAAGGACTTTGCATTTTTTTCTTGTCAAATTTGTGCATTTGACATATTTATCAGTTGCCGGTTAAAATTCTCTGAGCTGTTTCGAGCCAAGGCGAGAACTACTCGTTACTCGTTATTTCGCTAATTTTCTTTTTTTCTGTCATTTTTGATGAGAACGTGTAAAGATTTTGTGCGATTGCGAACGATTTGTATCGATTGCGTTCGATTTAAACCGCCTACGTGAATGAACCTAATTCAGAATGATATAGATATATCGAACGCCTTCAGTTAAACTGAGGACACAAATGGGCCTAATAGTGAATTGAGAAATAGCAATCTAAAACCTTTAGAGAAAGGTATTCATATTGTAGAAACGCTGTACAAAAAGTGAAAAATTGAGACTTCAGTGGCATATTTGAAGCGCTTCTTCAAATCCTACTAGGTACATATTTAGGAATGTTCAACTTATAAGGATCAAGAAGGAACAGATGTTCTGACAACAAAATCTCGGACTGCGCAAAAAAGCTGGCGATAAGTTACGGTTGCAAAACATTTCTCAATAATCATCTAGTTGCACAGGCTCGTATTCATATTGGGGTCTTCAACTGACAACAAATGGAAACTTTTTAATAAAAAATAAGTTAATAAACTTAACAGCAATATTAAAAACGACAATTAATTTTTCGAACCTTTAAAATATGCTTACACTGGAAAGTGTTATTTATAAATAACTGAGAAATTGAAATCACGTTGTTTAAGGGCTGCGTGTATGAATGCACTTAGTCTAAAAATGCATACTTTGTATATATAAAAAAAGACTCTTTCAGTAGGTACCTACCTAATAACTAACTAGGTATCTCTTCTTTTTTTTTATTCTTTTTCAGACAAAAAATACACCACACCCAAGTAATCTATGTTCTGGCCGCTTCAAAAATATCAACAACATAGAGAGAGGTCATTTTTAAATTTACAAAGACAGATCTTCCGAATAAATACTGATGCCATTTTCAGCGGGTCTAAAATTTAAACGTTTTTTATAAAAGTTTCGTACTCATTTAGACACAAATCTTGTAACAAACAGTACGTGTAAAAAAAAGTCCAAAGGGACTCTACAGCAAAGTTACTTTGAGGCTACATAAATACTTGGACCATATTTTACGCAACGTCGCCGCCGTAGAGGCGTTTTCGGAAAAAAAAAATACATACTGTTATTAGAGTTTGAGTCTAAAGTAAAGTAGTGTATATAAATTCGAGAGATATTCGAATCAGACCACCATTGTCGGGTCTCTTTTCGTCTCTGAAACCTAAGCCTAGTTTCTCACAACCATTCGTTTTGTGTGAGTTTTTCAAGTTTGAAACGAATGGAAAGGATCTAGAATTTGTAAATTTGGGTTTTTTCCGGACTCGAACCTCGGACCCCTCGCTTAGTAGTCCAATACACTAACCACTAAGCCACTGCGGCTACGAGTTTGAGTCTAAGTCAATCACTGAAAACTCAAAAAGATCAGTTATGTGGTCATGTCAAATTGACAGAAAAATGAGTTACAGCGTGATATTGGTACCTCAAAATGTATTGGATCAGAGAGCGGAGAAATCTTAGCGTGATAGGTTTAAGTTGCAGGTTAAGTTCAGAAAGAAGTTTTCACAGCAACTAAGTTCAGAAATAAGTTTCAGCAGCAACAGCTTTAGTAACTCAAGAAGTGAAGATGTATGAAACAGATTGACAACATCGACAGCCACTCTTGACATGAGTAGAAAAACAAACTGTGTGCCAGCTGACCTCATTTTAGGGTTGGTATTGGTAGGACTGAAAATTACCACACGAGTTGTAGCACCTTTTACATTCTTTTACATTTGGGTCTCTGGAGAAGTCAATACTGATGTTGCTGTGTGAATGCGTTTTAAGACATTCAAATAGTCTCAAAATGTAGGCACCTGTACCTGTAAAGTTGCTGTTCTTGTGAAAATCCGTTCTCTCATATCAAATAAAAGCGCGAAAGGATTGACAAAAAATACAACACGACCTGGTTGTCCAAAATTTCAGGAAAGTTGTGTGTATCATAATATCTCAAAAAAGTTGTGTGCATCACAAAATTGACAGCGAGAACAGCTGGCCCTTGAGAATAATGAAAATACAAAAATGTTTTCCTCAATGGAGCCTTAAAAATAAAAATATTACGTCAAAGGCTTTAAGAAGGAGTTTGTGTGCCAAAAATCATTTAAAAAGTAAAACATTTAGAAAAAATAATAAATTTAGCATACAATTCCGTTGCTCCTCTAATGCTGCACACATGCTTTCACAACTCAACCGATTTGACACGACTTTTTATTTAATTTCCCGTTCTTAAAAATATCCGCACCAATTAAAAAGGGACCAACTAGAAGCCGACTGTAGGTATATCCCGCAGTCATGACTCATTTACCAAACCAAACTTGTCATTGTCATGCGATTTTCTTGTACCTAAAAGTGCGCTGATATTTAAATTTCACCAACAAAGTGAGTGTAATAAACTTTGAAACTTTGACGCAAGGTAAACACATTTTTCCCACCCTTCGCGACGCGCGTTATATTTTTATTACCACTTGCGTTGGCGATTTTTTTTTAAATTTCTATATGCATATTCATCTGTCGCCCGTTCGTATTGTCTTGTCCCAGCACGACTACATACATATAATGTAAACAACGCGAATCACTATTAAATTGAAATCGTTTCTGTGGAACAGCCGCTTGAACAGGAGCGACAAAGGTATTTTTTATTTATTTTTTTTTTTCGCGAATAAATTTGAATTTCTTGTTGGGGGAAAATATTATTTTTGGCCTGAAGATGAATTTTCCGCTAAAGACGCGATATGCAAATATTCACGCATACACTCTGGATAATATAATTCGGGCGGTACGACACCACCCCCACACCTTTTCACAGATCAAAATCACAGGTAAGTGCTACCGGTTTGTGCACATTCTACCGCCGCCACCACCGTCGTCGTCGCCGCCACTTGATGTGAACCGCACAGATATACAAAACCCACAACAGACGCGATACCGATAGCACTGTTACTTATCCTTGAGATTTGAATTTAGATTTAGACACTTGCAGATACTTTCGGGTATCTTCTGAAGGAAACGCAACTGAACTAACAATAAAAAAAAAAAGGATAGGCAAAACAGAAAGAAAAACCACTTGACACACTCACCTCGTCGCGGAGGTTACAAAAAAATAAATGTGGGTGAAAATACCGAGCACCGAACCGAATGGCACATTTGTTGGTTAGCATCAGTGCTCGCTATCATAGGCTGAGGAGGTGCTGAGGAATTTCAGTTGTGCTTTGTGTGCAAAAAGTTGTTGTTTTTGCTTTATTGTGGGGCTGGTTCGGTTCACATGCGCCAAGTTGATTTTTCCCATCAAGAGAGTGAAGCACAGCTGATTGGGGGTTCTCTTGGTGGGCTATTCAGCAATGAATTCAGCCGTTTGTGGAGCAAGTGTCTGCTCTTTTGGGGAGGACCCGGAACCCGGTGCGGTGGTGGGTGGTGGGTGGCGGTGGCACCCCATGGGGCCAAGAGCGCGTGCAGCATGTATCTGCGATGCTCGTGGAGTATCTATACCTGTTTCTATATGGGAGAGAGTATAAACAAATCGCGTGAAGGTATAGACTACGTGTGTGCATGTGCACATCCGAATGCAACAGTGCCAAGCGAGTGGTTGTTGTTATTTTTCTTTTGGGGGTGGTTATGGTTGAGGCTGGCTGACATGTGCCACGGGGCGGTGGTGTAGGTGGAGTGCGCGAAACTTGGTCAAACTGAGCGTGTTTACTTAGAAGCAGCGGCGAACATTGGGTGAGGTTAATAGATATTGTAGTGGCCTAGAGCTGATGAAAAGCTTTTTCGTGTTACTTGCGAGTGGAAAGCAGCAGGAACCGGGAAGTCTTGTTTGGAGTGGAGTTTCAGGTGGCTTTTGTTCTGTTTATTAATCGAACGAGCCTGTTATGGGGATAGAATGTCCGCGATTTTATAGTAGTTGGATGTAAGAGGGATGTAGGTTGGTCAGCAGGGAGATACATGTACGACTGGTTGAATTCATGGCTCGATATGCTAAAGATACCCACGTGTAGTTTATAAAATGTCCAAAAGGCATGAGTTGTAATTAGAAAATATTGTTGCGAATATATTTCCTGAAAACAAGGGACTACAACGAATAAAGCGAGTTGTACAGTGGATATCCATCAAAGTTTGGTGTTGCTTTGGGTTCAACCGACGAAAAGCACCGTCGCGTCCAAATCAGCACCTGACTGTAGAAGTGCAGACTTCCATCAAAATTTGGGCTACATAGCTGTCTCCATTATCCATCAACAGATTTTTAATCGAAGTGAAAAAACAGATAGGCAAGTTATTCCAGTAGTAGATGGCGCAGAGATAGGGAATTAACCGCATCTCCATCAATCCCACCCGCCGTAAGCCTTTTATCGTCCCCCCCATTGGCGTAAATAATTTCATATTCAGTCCATCAATCAATTTAATCAATCAATGCTCTGATTTGTTGCCAAACAAAAGGTGTGCGACTCTCATGACGTATATACACAAAACTTGACATGTTGGTTGCGAATAAAATAAAACAAAAGAAATAACAAATCATTTTAGCCACTTCAAGTTTTTAGAACTTTTTTCTTACGTTTATGAGCAGGATGTCGATATAATCAGCACAGTATTACTTTCAATTGCCATTTCATCCGCACGAAAGTCATAAACAAAAGTTACAAAAGGACCAAACCAAAACGAACTCAAGAAAACAAAAATTTATTACGAAACGTTCTTGCAAACATCCTTGAAGGACGTTTCTCCTTCAGCGAGTTAAGTTGGTTTAGTACCTACAGTAAAACCGAAAAGCCAAAGTGAAACTTTAAATGGCCAATAGGTGGCACGCCCCACTACTTATCACCTTATAATGCTCTCGCTCTATATTTAACACCTTTAGACCTTTCTGGCGTATACGGTATAGTACACTCAATGCCAAGAGCCTTAACTGGAACGAGGAGCTGTACCATCGAACTGGCGACCGAAAGGATTACTAAGGGCTTTGCACGACGAATTGGCAAAGAACACGATTTTTTTGTCGCACTTCTTTCGGTTGTTATCTCTTTGGTGTGAACTGTAAAGAGTTTCTGAAGAACACCGACTGGACCGGTATGGTAGGTATCTTAAATCATATGGTCCCAACTTGCGAGAAAGATGTGACAGCAGACAGGGTGAACAGAAGTTTTACCTCCACTTGAAAGTTGAAAACTTAGAAGTAGTTTAATTAATGAAATGGGGGATATGTTAGAAAGTTTGGAAACAGGGAAGATTGTCTTTTCAAATGTGGAACTCAAAGAAAGTTTTTTACATATGCTTGCAGTTCATTGCTTAAGATGGGATTAAACTTCGAAACCAGAAACTGAGAACAGGAAGAAGGGAAATCGGGATGGAGATTTTGTACTTTGGACACGGAAGGAAAAAATAAGAAAAGTCAGCCAGATCTGAGAGAAACTGCCTATCTTAAAAAATGCATGCTTTGGAATAGGACGCAAGACTCGAGATTTTCTTCAGGACATGAAATATTCATGATTTGAAATATTAACGATATTGTCTGGAATATGAAATATCCTTGATTTTGTCTCGAACAAGAAATATTCTAGAATTTGTCCCGGACTAGAAATATACATGACTTTGTCTCAGACATGGAAAAAGGAGATTTTGTCCCCGACATGAAATCTTCATGATTTTGTTTCCGACATGGAGTATTATCCATGATTTTTCTCACACACTGTTCGCGATTGTGTCCCGGACTTGTAATATTCATGATTCATGAATTTGTCCCGGACTAGAAATATTCATGACTTTGTCTCGAACATGAAATATTCATGATTTCGTCTCGAATACTAAATTATACGTGATTTTGTCTCGAACACGAAATATACATGAATTTGTCTCGAACAGAAAATATTCATGATTTTGCCTCAGACATGAAATATTCACGATCTTGTCTCGAACATGAAATATCCTTGATTTTGCCTCAGACATTGAATATCCATTATCTTATCTCAGACTTGGAATATTCATGATTTCGCCTTGAATATGAAATTATCCTTGATTTTGTCTCGAATACGAAATATTCATGAATATGTCTCGAACAGAAAATATTCATGATTTTGTCTCGAACATGAAATATCCTTGATTTTGTCTCGAACACGAAATATTTATGAATATGTCTCGAACAGAAAATATTCATGATTTTGCCTGAGACATGAAATATTCACGATCTTGTCTCGAACATGAAATATCCTTGATTTTGTCTCAGACATTGAATATCCATTATTTTATCTCACACTTGGAATATTCATGATTTCGCCTTGAATATGGACTTATCCGTGATTTTGTCTCGAACACGAAATATTCATGAATTTGTCACGGACTAGAAATATTCACGATTTTGTTTCGAACACGGAATATTCATGATTTTATCTCAGACATGGCACATTCACGATTTCGTGCCGGACATGAAATCTTCATAATTTTGTCCTCATGATGAAATATTCATGATTTCGTCTCGAACATAAAATACTCAAGACTTTGTTCCGGACCTGAAAACTGTATGATTTTGTTTCCGACATGAAATATCCATGATTTTGCCTCTAACATGAAATGTACCTGATTTTGCCTTAGACATGGAATATTTATGAATCTGTTCCGGACATGGATTATGCCTGATTTTGTTCGGGACAAGAAATATTCATGATTTTGTTTGGAACATGAAAAATCCATGATTTTTGTCTCAGACATCGAATTCTCATGATTTTGTGTCGAAAACGAAATATTCATGAATTTGTCCCGGATTTAAAATATGCATGATTGTGTTTCGAACATGAAATATCCATCAATTTGTCTCGAACATAAAAAAAAAAGATTTTTTCTCAGACATGGAATACTCATGGTTTTGTCTCGGACATGAAATATCAAGATTTTGTCTCGAACAGGAAATATTCATGATTTTGATCAGGACCTGAAATATTAAGACTCTTGTCCCAGACAAAAAATCTTCATAATTTTGTCCCTCACATAGAATAATATTCATGACTTTGTTCCAGACATGGAATATTCATGAATTGATCCCAAACGGGAAGTATTCATAATTTGGTACCTATACTTCTTAGGTTTAAGATATCTAATTTTGCACCCGATGTACCTAAGTCCTCGCAAGGCTGGAGATTTTTACGTATTTCAAAAATAACTATTGCATTTGTTCCTTCAAATCAAAAGCGCATTTAATATTAACCTACCTGAGTTTTAAAATTCAGTGTCACCACCGATGTAAGATAATCTGTTCTACAAAAAGCCAAAAGCCATAAACGAATCTGATAAGATAATCATGCATCGCAACCAATTAATGCCGTAACTATCAAAAAGTTCTCAACTTTATTGACATAACTCTCAAACACAACACCTGACAAACATTCCTCAGTTCAATAAACTCAAACTGTTTATGATGGCAATGGAAATGGCAAGAGCTATCTGGTCGATGATAGACATATGTAATTTCCCCGTCAAAACATTTGCTCTACTCTACTCGTAAAACACAACAACGTCACTCAATATAGCCAGTTAATTGTTCAACAAGTTGGTGTGACAATTAATTGAACGCAGCCGATCAATCGCAATAATCATCATTTCAACGATAGCGCTAATGAACGACGCGATCTACATGACACTCGTTGTCCATGATATAAATAACCCAAATCAAGAGAGTATCTGGCCATGGATTCACAAATCACAAGTCACTCACAACCACAACCAGTACAGCTAGCTGTTGGGGATATCCCAGTTCCCAGAGAGAGTGAGAGCAAAAGAGAGGGTTATCTATCGTGTCCAAATAAAAGCAAAGAGAATTTAATTATCATGTACAAAACGCAACAACAATCGGACATTTATCAGCCGAACAGCTGAGTTTCCTTCTAACAGCAAATGTGCGACATCAAGTCGGTGTAGCCTTGAATGGATTTTGTGGAAAGAGCGTAAGCCAATAGCCCGGCGATCGTGACAGGTGCACAAGCCGTAGAGCTGTCAAAAATCAACATTGATTAGTGTGCGAACTCTTTTCTTATCCGATTTTCGCGTTGTGGTGCACGTGTGATATACTGTTGTTGGCGGTAAGATTATTCTAGTCAATTAGATGGCATACGTAAGACTAATCGTACCTATTTAATTTTATCTGAGTACTGAGTGTCAATGAAGATTCCGTTGTGAGTTGTTTATTGTATCTGTGTTTATTTGGTTGGGAAAATTTCGGATGAATTATTATTTCTTGTGATGTGAGTGAGTGCGAAACACTTTTCTGACTTAATTCGGCGAAAGTTTGTCCACGAAATTACGATAAATTAATGTGCGCAAATTCCAAAGATTTATTTTCAAAGTGTTTCCTATGTGACCTTTAAATGACCTACATAATATTAATTAGTTCAGCCTTCAGTGATTCTGTGAAATCGTATATTCCGACGAGTGCATACTAAGAGTTTGGTTTTTTACTTTGAATAGTGACGAAGGTATTTGAGTTATCTTCAGCCTCACACGGATAATCCTAATCGACAGGTAAAGTTCTATTCACACTGATATAGAACTAGGTACATATCGTAAATCAAAAGGTAGATATCAACTTCAGCATGCTGTTGGTAGATGTTTGGTGGGCATTTTTAAGAAATGACTTTGAGATATTAAGCCCCATTTAGACGATCATTTCAGTTTCAGTTGAGCTATCAGTTAAGCTTACAGTTGCACTGATGTCTAAATGCAAAAATTGAAGCATTTAACTGAAACTGAAACTGAGGGAATTCCCATAAGTTGTCAGTTGAGTAATCAGTAAAACTGGTTTCAGTTCTGTTGTCATTTCAATAGCAGTTGGCGGTGATCAACGTCTTCGAGTTCCGTTTTTTTTTTTTTTTTTTTTTTTCAATATGTCTTTTTAAGAATGTGATTGTTAGGTGTAAATTCAGAAACGCATCACTCGCATCATGATGCAACAAAGATAATGGAAACCTACAGAGATATATAACTTTCCAGTTGAAAGGCGGCTGCCTACAAACAGTTTTCCAGAAAAATTCATAAAGTCACGCACTTATGCTCATTTCTTTTCTAGATATAGGTATGAGTTCACGAATTGGACCTTAATGGAAGAATTCGCTATTCCGAAATGTGTATTTCAATGCATTTTTTTTAGTTTATCCGAAGCCTTAGCAAAAACTAAACAAGTTCGATACGAAACATAAAACAATTGCAAAGCGCGATGCCCATAAAAGCAAGATGATTAGCGGTCAGCCATTAGCAACATGCTTCTTTGTAGCTCACACGTATTCACAGACAGGGTTTGAAATTACAAAAACAACAATGAGAGATATCCATCCCTGCTAATGGCTTTGCAAAATGTCCATTAATGCAAACTATTGGCATCATTTTCATGGTCAAGTGTTCATTATTGCAAAATTGATCAAACTGATGCGCAGATGAAAAAACATATATATCACAGAAATACCTGTTGCGCTGTTGATTCGCCGGCAAAAACGGAAGAAAAATATCGGCAAAGAAAGAAAAGTACCTGAGTAAGGTCGTTTTCCATTGGTTTCACTTGGGGATCCACTCATTCTGCAATCCAATGAAACAATAAAACTGCTTCTGACTGGATCCACAAAAGTATGGGTGAAATACCAAAAATGAATGTACAGCAGCTGTCATCTGACTTGTTAAAATTATACTTCTTCTGTGAGTGCTTCTTGAATGGATTCTGACGTCAAATCGAGAAGCGAAATTCTCTTCTCAGAATCACCAGAAGAGAATTTTTTGCTCAATGGAAAACGACATAAATAAACATTTTTATCAATATAAAGCTTTTGACAGAAAAATTTACGATTCTTTTTTTTTTTAATTTTTTATTTTAATTTTTCTCACAAACACTGCTTTCTAAAACTCAAACGTCATATTCAAACTGTGCATTGCATCAGCATCGCAAATAAGCAGTGATGCCGCATCACCGTGCAAATGTTTGACGTTTCTGAATTTACACTAAATTTTCTGTATCTTATATGTAAATAAATAGGCAAAAGGAAATATTTACGAACCACTGTTGGCATAATTAACGTAATTCTGAATTCAAAACATTGAAATGTAAATACTTTTGTTCAATTTCATTCCATTCAACTAAGTGTATATTCTTCCCATGTAAAAACTAATTTAAAACAACTGTCAAAATGAAGTCCACGCTTTTGGCTGTCACTTTAATGACATTGTATTAGAATTATTATTTTTTTGGTAGAATAAACACGTGTACACAATTCAAATTGGAGTATTTTTATTCATTTAAAAACAAATAAAAAAAAAATAATAATAAGAACATTAGTGTGACTTTCAACGTGAGAAAAACGGAGATTGCAAGGAAAACATTGGTCCTTCGAGCCTTAATCACAATGTATTCGCCTTTGGAAAGATTGTGCAGAGATGCAATGCTGTCTGTAATTTGTGTTTAAATATGTTGTGTACAAGCCAGGTTAATATAATGGTAGAATTTCTACCACTGGGAGAACTCTAGTTAAAAATGATTTGTATATTAATTTGGTATAAATATTTACCTAGCTTCATCTCTCTATATATAAAACAAAGTGGCAAAAAGTGTATGTTTCCCTCTGTCGCCCGTAATTTTCAACCAATTTAGTTTAAATGTCGGTAATTACGGTGATTAATTGATAGGCAAGACAAAATTTAAAAGAGGAAAAAAAAAAAAACACTTAAATTCTATAAGTGCCTGGCGAAGCCGGCGGGGTTCAGCTCGTAACTTATATTAATAAATGACACATGTGAACAATTGTTTATTTAGCTTTTTGATGTTGATTTTGCCGACAATTTTTTTAGCACTTACGGCGCCAAAGTTGACTTTTCCGTATCGGTTCGAAGTCGATTTGCAAAAGGAATCTGACAAAAATAAAACTTTAAAAATACTTACAAAAAGTTACTCGTTCCGCGGAGTTATAATACTGACTTTCTGTCAAGATTTCGAGCGGGAAACAGCTGACAGTGTCAAAATAACCTATGATTTAAAAATAGTCCACTAGATGGACTACCTACCCTTTATATACTCGGTCAATATAAACTAAAAAACTAAAAACCACACTTAATATTCACAGTCCGATAGTGAATTTGAGTTTGCCTATTTAAACGAAAATTCCCATCCATTTTGTGTGTTCAACTGTACATATTCACCATCTTCAAACTACCGGAAGTGTCAAGCTAAGGGAATATGTATTTCCTGACCATTTTCTGAGATTCCAACTCCACCATGTCAGTCTCATGGATAGGACAGACTCACAAGTTCTTCTTCCGGGAACGTTCAATATTTTTAAAGCCCCAAAATTGGTAATTATCTGTGAAGCGATGAAATCCTCTTTAAGACGACGCTCAAGGACTCCATTAAATGGGATCCCGTTCATCCACTCCCAGCTCCCACTAATACCTAGTTTATTGCTATTACTGCTCGTAAGCCCGAAATGCATAAAATCCGCACAAAGCATAAAATTGCTTTCTTCAGCCGGAAACTCCGATGTGATTAAAGCTATCTGATTGGATTCTAATCCACAAAGTTTGCGCCATCAGAAACGTTTCAATTATTTGCGACAAATCAGCAGGCATACAAAAAAAAAAAAAAAAAAACCCGCAACTGTGAAAACTTTCCCAGTCATAAAACAAAATTCAACAATGACGTGCGTCCCTGAGGAAAATTGAAGGGCGCTCTCGCTTCACTGTTTGTTGTTGTCGAGGGGGATATTTTGGTTACGGCCCATTTCATTGCAAAATGAAATAAAAAGTAGTCCACCCGTCCGTTCCGAAGGACGAACTAACGCGTCACACAGACGCGTATCGACAAAAGCCAATAACAAATGGAATGAAGTCGTTATAATAAGAGGAAGACCTTAAAGCACCCGCATGCTAAAAAGAAAAGCACCAACCAACTTGAGTGGGAATGCTATACCAAAGGGCGGAGGTATTTTATGTTTGACGTCCTCAGGCTGTGTTGTAAAACTTTTTTGTTTTCCTCCGAGAGATGATGGGGTTATCCTTTGTGCTAACCACCATTCTCAATGGATTATTTTTTCCTATTATAATCATCTCTGCGTTCGTATGCGATTTACTCGGGGAAAAAACAACGACCCTAGAACTTTGCAGCTTTGCGCAAAGTGTTCAGCATAAAAATACCTTTCGCGGCATAAAAGGTAAAGCATAACAATTTACGAGTCTGTATTTCGTTCTTTGAAGCTCCTGCCGGCTATATGGGATAAAAAGCATTTTGTAGCCCAGCTGATACGCTAGAAGTGTTTGTTTGAGTCGAGAACGGATGTGGCCACATTGACGAGAAGATGTCTGTTTGTATTAGTTTTAATGCTCATAAAAACGGTCGGGGTCGAGTTTCGTGTATGCTGATAAGCTTATGTTGTTTGGAATGTAATTTCTTATGGGGGGGAGGTGTTTACCTGTAAAACATACCCAAGAAATCCGTTGCTGAGGTGGAAGGCGATTTTTCTCTCTCAAAATGAAAGAGGTCGAGGCTATAAGGGTTTTGTTTATGGATTTTGCTGGGATAAAGCTTAAACTTATGAAATATTTGCAAGGATATCATAACCGATGCAACTGCGCCGGGTTCCTGACAACAAATGCTAATAACTTTATCGTTGCTGAACCCAACAGAATTTAATTGCGTAAATTGTTCAACCGGAGAGACCCCACCCTCCAGAGAGCTGAATAAATCGAATATATTGATTTTCCGCCCAACCGTTATTATTAAGTGTCTCCCACAAATTGCCCATTCTAATTTCAAACATCCCATGGCATTCCCAAAAATTAAATAAATCATCACAGTTGTGTTGTGTCCCCAAGGACTTTAGAAAATAAACAAAAACCCTGTTCTCACTTACCTTCGTATTTCCTCGCGAATTTTATCCCTCATCTCGTCATCGTCCTCGTCGTAGAGCGAATCCTTAGTCGTATCGAAGCGTACGATTTCTTTACGTCCAATGACGCCTCCATCAAGACCACCACCACCACCAGTTGGACGTTTCTTTAGATCCGATACAGACAGCCCCACTACCAGCGTACTGTCATTGTTGTTCTCTGGCGCTACGGTGGCTCCAGCTCCGATACCAATTCTCGGAGTTTTCATTAAATCGCTCATTTTAATTGCTATTCTGATTCGAAGAAAAATCGGTTGCAGCTTCTCTCTGTGTCAAAGAATAGCCATCACAGTTGGATGCATTAAAATTGGTTGAAGTCGAATGGATACCAATTTGACGGCAAGATGTTCCTTTCAACATGAAAAATGACACGCGGAATTAAATTGTATATTCTGCGAAAGAAAGAGAGATGAGGAAATGTTATTGTTGACACAAGCTTCTTTTTTTTAATTAATTTTTTATATAACAACAATACATTGTGGTGGGAAAAGCTACCGACAGGCTGTAAGGAGATTTTGAATATAGTCTGATGGTTAAGAGCTGTTTTAACTGAGCAATAAATTAAATTATTTCTACTTTGGACAAATTTGTACCCATGTAGATTTCTTTGATCAGTCAATTCTAAAACAAAAATATTCGAAGACACAAAATCATTAGTTTTCATAATTATTTGACTTAAGGGTTTTCATTCAATCCTCGTGTCTGCATATAAATCTGCGTATACATCTTCTTAAAACCCCCAGGTAAGGTCGGGAGGTTTTGACACGTTAACGAACATTTGGAAATATCTTAAAATTCAAGTACAATTTCAAATTTTTAAAATTTGCACAAGTTACAACATCATTTTAGCAATATAAAAACATTAATGGTTAATCGATATTAATATTTTTAACAGAGTTGTAAGGTTTTTTCCAAAGCCTTACAAAGTGTCAATTCGTCCTACCATGAGGAGGAGTTGCCATTTGCCTAAGGAGGTATATTTTGTACTGAACTGAGCGTTAATTTATTGTTTTTATTGAATATTAAAGTGGTAGCTACCTACGTTTAATATCCACCAAATTTTCGCGCAGCACTGCTTATCGACTTTGTTTTGTTTTGAATGTCTTTCATGGTATTCTCAACACTTGTTTCATCGATGTTGCAGTAAGGATTTTTTTTTCTTGTAAATATTTGGCATTTTTACACTCTAAAAAGAGTAAGAAGTTGTTTTACCACACAAATTTTATTTTGACTCATAAATTTGGATTTGTCACTTTGTCAATTCCTCCTTCAGGAAAAATGTCAAATCCTCCTTTTTGATTACTTTTGGGACTAGTACAAATATTTTTTTTTTGTAATGCTCAGGATAGTTGACTATACTTCACAGGTGCTCACGATAAACTATTATTTATTAGTGATTTTAAAATGAATGAAGGTGTACTAAATTTCGCTTTCAAAATGAAAAGCTACATATTGAAAATATTAAAGTTGGATTGCTTACCATAAAAGTTAGATTAAATGGGCACAAAAATAAAAAAGACACTCACATCCTTTATCTCCTACATCACAGTGATTGTTGATTTATCACTCAAACCAATCGTTACTAACTCCGTTTTCTCATCTTTTAAAGTGGTGCCAAGGTCTTAGTTTCTCAGAAAAGTGCCTCCTGCCTGTCAAATCCTCCCGACCTTACCCTACAATTTTTTAGAATTCTGAAAACAACGAGGCAACAGTGCTAAAACAATTTTTAAGAAATTGCTGCCAATTTAGAGAGATGTGCATTTTCTGTTTAGTTTTTTGTGAAGTTCTGGAGGTCTTCATATAGTTTTTAAGAAAAAATGATGATTTCCAAAAATGATAAACCTCTCTCTTATAATAAAGCCTTAAAAACAATTCTTAAAAAAAAAAAACCCATTTTTTGGAAGATTGCAGGTAGAGTTCTTGGACCACTCTTCGGAACTCTCATCAGAACCTCAAGCGAATATTTCAGAAAAGAATTTTTTTTTCTTTCGTGTTTCTTATATTTCTAGATATCATAATTTGCATTATGCGTTCTATTTAGTGTTCCCGAAACTGCTCCAAAAATTTCAAAACGCAAATGTTTTCATTCATTCATTCAATGAAATATTTTCATAATAAATTTAAATATTAGTGTCAGCATAGCCAACCACTTTTGACGAAAAAATGCCTAACTTGAGAAAACTATACCATTTTCAATAAAATAATGCCTTAAGTATTTTTTTTTAACTAAACAATAATATAAAAAAACTAGCGTGCCCGGCGAACTTCGACCCGCCCAATATTGACTTTTTGACTGAAATTATTTGAATTTGGAGCATTCACTATTCCACCAGAAATACATTTTTTTGATCCAAAATATCTTTTGACAAATGCGGTCTCACTGTATATACTACGATCAAATCCAAAAAAAAAAAAAATTTAAAATAACACTCCCCGTACAAAATATATGGAAAATAAATTTCTAGAATTCTCCCATTTCCCTTTCGAATTTTCCATTTTTTTTTTCGTCGTATGAACCTTCCTTAGGCGTTGACAAACACAACAAAGAAAAAATAGCTCAAATCCAAAGAGTATCCAATACTCTTTTCTCAAATCGAAAGTTCCGTTCTCGAGTTCCCTCATATGAAAAATTTTGTTGTAGGTGTTACCATCTCTGAGATTGAAAAGAAGACGCACGGAAAATTCAAGACGCTTAAATACGAATGGCAAATCGTTCTGAAAAAGGGGAATCCGAGCAATGAGAATGTTTGCCTTTAAATTTCCTCTCGAAACCGTCGCTTGGATGACATTTGATTTGATCTTTCACCACCAAATCAAACGCGTTCCGTTACAAAGTTTCGGTGGATTGACGTTGCGCAGCAAAATTATAACTGCCCGGAACATCCAAAGAATTCAAAAATTCAACTCATCCCCATAAACTTTTGTTTTCACGACAAAGAGTCCTTGTGTCCTTTATGTCCTTCCTAGCGTTTGGTTTTATTTTTGAATGAGAAGTGCCGCAACCCGTTTTCCTATCCCGCCTGTTTTTTATAAAGTACCAACAATAGGGTCCATAACTATCCTCTCTGTCAAACTTTAAGCAACCATACCCATCCCAAACATTTCAATCGTCTCAATAAAACTGTTTCGGAAAACGACAACACCGCCACGTATCGGGTCGAAAAGTATCCTATCTTTCAAGCTGGAATCAACCGTACACATCCACAAAATTTCATTGAAATCGATTTAGCGGTTTCGGAGATCGACGACAGCGCCACCTATTCGAACAAAACAAAAGAAGAATTATACAATTTGGCCAGTAAGAACATTTTCCTTGGTTATGTTATTTGTGCCGGAAATCGAATGGAAATGTTATTTACCTATTTAAAATTGATTAAAAACTAATTTGGATTTTTCGTCGAACAATTGTACAGCTAAATGAAATATGAATTACTGAAATGTCAAATTCAAAAAAGTATTATATTATATTTTTTTACAATTAAATTTAATGTTATTGATACGAAATTGGTATGCAAGGAAATCTAACTTGTCGTAAATATCTCCCAGCGCCACCTATCTGGTCCAAATTTTGGCAAAAACTTTCTTTTTTTGAAGTGTTATATGGTGTTAATTTGAGCCAAATCGGTCCATAAATAAGAATTTTCAAAAAAGCGACCCCAGCGCCCCCTATAGGGTCTAAAATAAACATAAACCATCCGGAGCACCGCACAAACATATGCTGTGAATATAAGGGGGATAGCTTCAGTGGTTCAGCCGCTATCGTCGGTCATACATACGCACGAAGGTTTTTATATATTAAGATAAACAAAAACTATTTTTATTTCCAAAAGAAAAAACTAAATTATTTAAATCATCCATTTTAGACTTAACTATAATCTGTTGACTAGAGTTGTTAATTAAAAAATAATAATAAAACTCATTTTATTTTTATTTTTATAATTTACTAACTTTCTTTATTTAACAATAAACGCTTTCTTGAACACAAAAAAAAAAAAACACAGCCGAAGCAAAGTAACAACAAACAGCTTTCAAAGTTGTTTCCACTTACTGGAAGTGGAAGCTATAATTATGTTTCAGGAATGACAGATAAAGTGTTTGGAACCCAGTGCATGGATAAGCGATTTAAATAATACTATTGTCGCTTGTGGTCGAAAATCGACCATAACTTTTTAAATATTTAATACTTAAGAACGCATCACAATTTTCGATATTTACGTTGTTTAAAAAAGAAAAATACGTTCTGCAAAAATAAGTTTTACTCATTTAAGACGACCAATGTACATCGGTATCTCCTATCTCCTCTATCCCAATTTCCTTAATGCCCGCGCTGTGTAAATCGCATAACACTATAAGAGTAGTCACAACCTCTTTAGCGCGTGTTAATTATTAAAAAAAAATTAACACAATCTAGAAACATAACCCGGGATACAAATACTCATTTTTAGTGTTCATGCGAAATTGTCTCTATAAATATGCTTATTGTCACCATAATGGAATATATAAAGTAAAGATTAAAAATGAACAAAAGCAAGGCCCGGCCCATTCTTATAAAACTTATCTTTGCAGGCAATGTAAAAAGTAATAAATTTCATTGAACTTTTAGTACGCCGTTGGTTGTCACAAAGCCAATTCTGTGTACAAATATACAAATGCCATATGCGCCTACATCTACGTAAAGATAAAAGTCCCACTGATCAGCTAAGTTGCATGACATTCACCACAACTTCAATAAACAAACCCAATGCAACAAATGCTCTTGTCTAGGCCTTGTGAGTTCTATTAATATTTCGCTGAACATACGGCTTAGTTGAAGCATTACCTAAATTTGCTATGGACTGGATTATGCGTAGATATAGACGCAACGCTTTATCAAGGTCAGTATTTAATCCGTTTAGTTTAAATCACTTTCCTAACCAAGAGTCGGTGATCTCATCACGCAATTGAAGTTTAGTTTGGCCTAAGGTCGCATTAAAAGAATTATATTGGCTGAGTAAATGTGATATGAAAAACAAATAAATCGAATAATGAACCGACATGGGACACAAATATGGCCTCCTACAGCGCACATACATTTTGTAACTATAACTCGATTAGAAAGACAAAATCCGCACCTCCTGTCTATCAGCTTGAAACATTTTTTATCAATTTATTGAGGTTGCCTATGTCTATAATATTTATAGGACAGATAAGTGTGTTGGCTTACCCGGATGAGTTCATTATATGACGGTTCTATATGCAAATAAGCAAATAATGTAGATTGGTCACGAAGGCGCACACATTACAGTATTTATAGCATTGACCTGTCACCTATGATTTCATTGCAGTTTGATGGTCATTCCTGCTGTTACTTTTCACAACTTCAACCTTAGTGAAAGCTTAAAGGACAACATAAAACTTGTATCGAAATTTTGAAACTACTTTTTTTCCACCTTCATCTTTTTACCCGAGGGAGGGTTATGTGTTTCGCGCGTATCCTATGTGTGTTCTTACGCGACGCCCTGTAGCCCAAACGGCTTGACCGAGCTTAAAGAGTGACGTGTCGTTAAATTGGTATTCTTTTCCGGAGTGTTAGCCTAGGACACTCCAGTAAATAAATATAAAAATATAAATTAAAAAAAAAAAAACATTCTTCACACAAATGTTAGTGAGATCTTTTTTACAGTCAGTCGGGTTGTTTTTTTTTTTTAATTAATTATTACTGATCATTTTCTAAATAGAAGGTGGTAGCAGTGTGATCCCTCAAAACAACACAATTTTTATAAAATAATCATAGGAAAATCCTGTCCTCAAAGTATCAAATGTATAGCCAAACTTGCTTTACTTATATGTTGAGATATTCGAGATCAGACCTAAGACCTTATTATTGAACTAAACAAAAAATATTCGCATTTACTTCCTCTAGTGTGTTCGCATTTTAGTCTTCCGCGTAAGGTTTTATCTAATTGTCAGTTATTCTTGCCCCATATTTGCCTTTATTTACCTGAGATTCGCTGTCGAACTTGTTGATGAAAGAATAGTAAATTCCTTAGAGTAATGTAACAAAAAAAATATGTGTATGTGTAAACGCCGTGCGTGCGGTATGTGTGTGGCTTGATACACGTCATTGAGAAAAGAGGGAATTGTAATAACCGTATTCTTGATATATTATGAAATCACAAATACCCGTTTGCATTTGAATCCCCGCAAGTTAAATGACATCAACTTTTACACAGTAAATGAAAGTGTCATTCGAATTTCATTCGGCTTGCATTGCATATTGCTGGTCAATGACATTTTTGTTAGTTGTTGTCCAGCTGTGATTTCTGCGTGCCTGGTAATTCACGAAAGATTTGGCACCGAATTTCCTCGAGATATCCGTCACAAGGAAGAAATGTGAGACCATCATATATGAACAACATGCTTTATTTCACATCAACAAAAAGCTGAAATTAATATGCCCCAGCTCATAAATGTAAGCAATGATAAAACACAGTGACGCATTTTCTGTCCCCGCAAGTTAAATGTGTGGAATTACTCCACCACATTCCAAAAAATGTATGCAATTATAAAACACAGTGACGCATTTCCGTGACGCATTTCCGTCCCCGCCAGTTAAATGTGTGGAATTACTCCACCAGATTCCAATAACGCGCGCTTAGATGTTTGCACATCAAAAAAGAAAACTGATACACACGTAATAGACAGTACAATATTTTTTCTACCAAAAGGTTTAAGAAATAGGTTTATTTAAAGCAAATTGGCATCACCGCTCCGATCTATAGAATATAGTTTTTTTCTGTCGCAACCAACATTTTGTATGACTAAAGGCCCCAGCCCATAGAATCGCTTGCATCCGTCACGTCGACAGCCGATGACAGTTTCTCTCGTGCTCTCAATATTTCCACCAATGAAAAGGTGTCCTCTCACGCTATGCCAACTGTCAACGGGTGCGACGGACAGAAAAGTAGAAAATAAACCTACTTTATCCGTCGCATCCGGCACGTGCGCCATAAACTACTATGTATTCTATCAACCTGTCAGTCGAAAACGTTGACGCAACGGACGCGACGGATTCTATGGGTTGGCTCCTTAAGTGCCGCTATTGACGGGTGTGTTCACGAGAAACTAATTTGTTAATGCAACTCCAAACAAAAAATTTTGGCGAGGGTTTATCCTTTATTGCCATTCTGGCGTAGCAAATTTTAAGAGTATTCTTAAGCCTCAAATCCCAAACATAAGGCCGTAATTCTTTTTAACATACGCCTTAAAAATTTTGTAGAGGAAAAAAAATACCTAATAATAAGAATAGGGAAAATGTTGGCATTTTGTAAAATGCCACATTTATAAACCAAAATTCAAAAATTTGCCTATGAATGGGAACCTACTTTTTTTCATGTTCTCATTTGCAAGTGAAAATGTTTTAAGTGGAGTTTGAAAATTCAGAATTGAATTTCATACAAAACAGTGTGCGATGTTGAATGAGCAAGAATCGCGTTTTCGTACCGAGTGAATCGAAAAAATGAAAGCAATGTTTGAAAGCGAATGTGAAAAAGATTTATTCGATTCACTCTTTCACAGAACCAGAATTGACCCCCAGATCTAAAATTTAGATATAGGTAGGTACACAAGGTCTGAAAACAACTTTAATAGTTTAAATTTACTTAACTGCTGGTTAACATCTACGTTTCGTATAAATTTCGAACGTTGATATGGCAAACTTTTTTCTTACATACCAAGAGTATGTTTTCAGGTAACAAATATTCATAAAAGTAAGCAATGCTAAGCTTCAGACGTCAAATGGTCATATGGAAATCAGACTCATGTTAACAAATTAAATAAAATTTTGTTAGTTCTCGTTGCAACTAAAAGACTTACAGAAAGGGATTTTTCCAGTGCAAAAGAATCCATTTACTACACTTAATTAATTTACTGGAATTGCCGACACAAGTTCTCCGTTCAACTCTTTTTGTTTTTAACTGATTGTCCGTGGAGCTTCAATTTAATTCACCGCACTGTTATTGGGATTTAAATATTTTTTTAAGTTATTGACTATTACTAGTAGAGTTGAACAAAAAAAATAGTTTTACTCCGGGAATAGAATCTCGCTGTCATATCAAACGACGTGAATCAGAAACCGCCTTTTCTGCGCTTCGATCTCCATTTTCGTTGATATGGTTTGTTGTTTAAAAATTACTCTTTTTTTTCTAACAAGCACTGTCAGAAAATTCCTTTTTGGTCTCTTTCACAAATTGTTAGGCAGCACTTATACGAGCGCAGAACATGTGCGCACACCGGGTATTTAATTGTCACTGACCGTTTATTTGGCTGCATTCGATCGTGTACGGTTCAGAAATCACCAGCCCCACCATCGAAAGTGCATCAGCAGAAGTATAATTTTTCTTTTTGTATTTGTTGATTTGCACGCCATCATAATATTAACGAATGTCGTGTACGATGCTAAAATAAATCTCGCTATCGCCTGGTGAGCGTGGTTGGTTTTCCTAATTCGCAATCTTCAAGAGTCTCAAGTCAAACAGACTAGTAAGCTGTCACAAATGTGTTATTTATTTGCAAATAATTATAATTCCTCCGAAAAAGAAAACAGGTCGAAGCATTAAGTCAATTAAATCAAACCACCTTCTCTTAAAATGAATCTGGGAACAAAAACCCTATTTAGGAATAACAATGAAAAGGCAGCCATTGCGTCTAATCGATTCAGATTCAATTAATCGCCAGAATAATTTAACTGATTTTGTTTTTGCTTCTGTTGGGTATTGATTTAGTGATTTAATCTGATTAAGTCGAGATCTCACAAATGAATAACAAGTCGCTACGAAAGAATGTATTATAATTGAATTCTCTTTAGGATGATAGCGATGGGGTGGGGTGGTAGTTATTTTTGTAAGGTGTCGAGTTTGTATGTGTCAACAGTTTCAAGGCGATGTTTGGATAGGACATTTAAAAAAACTTCTTGGACGACTGTATTGCACACTTCTTCATGAACCACATGAGTGGGTAGCCACCAAAATTCATAATTTAAGCAAGAATTCAGAAAGAAATGTCCCCTCTCGTTCTAAAAAAAAAAACAAATACAATCCTCCGTCATGCTTAACATTATTCATACCTACAGAGACATAGGTACTCCATATTTTTACAACCACAATGCCAAGACATCTAATAAACTCATATCTCCCCTACTAAGTTGGGACTCTTTCCTCGTAAAAGAAAACAGCGGCCCTGACCATCCAGCAATTTCCTTTCAATCTGTGTTACATTCTTCAAGTTGTTACCGCTGTCAGTAATTGACCCACATTGTGTAGCGTAGCGGTGTCGATTTGTTTTCTTGCTCACCTGACCAACCGACCTAAGGCCAGACAATTATTTTATGAATATTTTATAAGGAACTAATAGTTTATTCTGAGCTCCCTTGCAATTTATCCCCTGTCACTGTTTTTAACACCAACAAAATGAGAAACCCCAGGTTGCCATTGTACTAAAATAAAAAATATATGTATATATAAAAAACAAGCTGAAGAAGCCTTGGCTGGGGTTCTATTCATAGCGACACAAAGGGCGGGGAAAAGACCAACTCCAACTCCATACTTTGATTGACATTCCCGCAGAGAAGCAACGTGTTAATAATGATATTTTCTTTTCCCTTTTTATTTTCTTTTTTTTTTTATAACAATACCCAAGTGTGTTTGGGTGGAAACCAAATGTCTACTGCAATGTAGTGCACGGTGGCATGGCCTCTCTGCAAATTGCTGTAAAATTAGAAAGTTGAACTTTAGCAGTATTTTCCCTTTGCCTTCTCTTGCAATTGTAAGACATTTTCTTCTTCGTCGTTTTTTTTTTTTTTGTATTAAATTGCCCAATGGCGCAACCAGGAAGCAAAGGAAACACTGGAAAGGAAAATTAAAGTCGAGTGGAAAACAAATTGGCGGATTTTCTTGTCAAACACCATGAGGCGAATACAAAATGATAGTCCCGTTGACGATGGTGGTTGAGTTAATGTGTGTGTGTGTGGAATGGTGAAAGTCCGTTTTACAAGGATTTCCCTGGGAACGTTTATGTTCAATATTTTACTTTTGCAATAAGTGTCCAATTTAATTGTAGGCAATTATATGTATTTTTCCACGTCCTTTACTTGTGGCCATGCAATTGCGCAATGGTGAGTTGTGGTATTTTTTTTTTGTTCGTGTTCTCTTTTTCCCCTTTAAAGTGGAATAGGTCACGTAGGATTTTGTGAAGGATTATTCGCGCGTGGAAAATAGGCACTAGCTATGGGGGTTGTATTTATTATTATTTGTTAAACAATTTGAGACAAGCTCGTTAGTATGATTGAAGGCGTTTTGTAATATGAGCAATATGTATCATTTAAAAAAAGAATTAATTCTGTCGCAGGTTTCATCTGGATGTCGAAAGGAAGAGTAGCGATATCGCTTGGTTTCTACTGTTGTTAGATGTCCAATTAGGTCTTAAATAATTGGGACAATTTAGACTTGGTCAAGCTCATTACAATTGTCAGCAAAGTCCATGCGTTCACTAAAAATGTATATAAAGCCTGAACATCGAAACAAAAGTGCGAAAAAGTAAAACTGACAAACTGGCAGAAATTATGCGACAAAGTCATGAACAAATTCTTTGAATGGATTGGTTTCTAGGACTTTGCAAAAAGTGAAAGTGGATGTTCCTCGAGCTTTGAACGACTGTGAAATTTTTAAATTGAGAAAATATAATAAAAAAAAATATTTGTCGCAACAGGTCCACAGGCTTCTCACAACCATTCGTTTTGTGTGAATTTTTCATTTTTGGATCGAATGGAAGGGATCTACAATTTTATGCCGATTCCATGCGGCTAATTAAGAAGCTCTTCAAGGCAGTAATACTCTCGGATGTTTGTCAGACGTTCGCGAGAGGTGGCGCAGTGGAAAAAAAAAACCCAAGTTGGCATTTGGAGTCAAAACTGGTACCCCTCGCTCAGTAGTCCAACACACTAACCACTAAACCACTGCGCCATGGAGAAAAATATACAGGGTGTACTATATGGTGGAAGAGTAAAACCAATTTTTTCCACTATTCTAGTTCAGGCTTTTAGGCCCGTTTGCTGATACTACTCATAGCGATTTAAGCTCTACTTAAATGCCTTATGGGATACTTTTTTTATGTTCTAAACTGCCAAGATTCCTAGATTTTAAGTGGAACTTAAATCGCTAAGAGTAGTATCAGAAAACGGGTCTAAGATAGCTAAGCACACTTCTTTCATTGCCAGTGATGTCAAAGTTGTGCTCTTTCTCCTATCAATTATGTGTGAACGAAATAGAATGAAACCACAGAAAAAAAGCAACAACGCATCTGACGGACGCAACGGATGAAATATGCGCGTTAACCTTCCGTTGACAGTTCTTAGTTTGCATAAATTATTTATTAGTGGAGACTTTAAAACGTCGTCTGTCTGTGGAAAATTAAATTTTTCTACAACGGATATGCAATAGATTTTATGGCACTCCTCCTTCCGTTGAATACGTTAACGTTGACATACCTGTGGAAGCAGAGGACACGACGGACTCAAATTTGGACAAAAAACACAAATTCTTTTATGTTAAATGATGTCGTGATTAAGGCTTCAACATATTTATCTATCTGTGTTTAGTTTAGTCACAACCATTCATGAAGGTAGCTGTCAGCTGTCAATAGTGTTCAACGAGTTGCTCAACCAGTTTATCAACTCTTTGAGCCACCATAAAGAAACCGCAGATGAGCAACTCGAGAAAATTATTTTTTGACAAAATCAGACGGAGTCGTTCATCAAGTGAGTGGATTGATCAACTTAGTGTATAGTTCCGCAAACGAAGTGCGTTCAACACTCAAATCTTCAATTTAGACAACGTTGGTAAACATTATCTACGCGATACGCGAATTCTTATGCACTATCGTGCGAGCTTATATGAAGTATTTGTTCAACTAAAGTCTTGGACGAAATTGTTTAAAGAGTCCAGAAGTTGCACGACCGCCATTAGTCAAGGAACATTATCATCGCGAGTTCTTGCTTCTATCGCACGAGCTTACAAAATTCTTTGTTCAACTAAAGACCTAAAAGAACTGTTTGTAAAACTGATTGATATACACGAACGCAGTGGGCGACCGGCATTAGTCAAGCAATGCCCGAGCTTCTTTATGTGATTTTCAGGCAGATGTTCGATTGCCTCGTGCGTCGTGCTCCATTTCAGGTCAAAGATAATTACTGAGCGATTGTAAAGCGGACAAACTAGACAATAACAAACATAAAAACAGCCTTCGTTTGATCCCAAATGCACATTTTGAACTTTTTATAACAATCACGCTTTTAAAGGTCTCTTGCAACATTAGATCCATATCTGCCCTTTATATCCATGCATTACCCGCCATTCTATAAGTCATCGAGTCAAGTTTCAAAAATAAGAAACAAACTTTACCAATTCACCGTCTGGGCTGGCATAAAGTATCCTTGCCCTTATTAGAGTCACCTGATATTTCCAAAGAACGTCCCTGAAAAAAAAAAAAAAAACTCAAGTCTATCATGCAAAATGCAAACAAAATGCGGTGCTATTATTTATTTAAGGCTTTTTATGTGTTATCCTTGTTGGATTTTGTTTACCTCTTTGCGATTGCCTGGTAATCCTTTCTTTGCAGGTACTCTTCAACTAGTAGCTACGGTGGTTCTATCGAATCCAAAAAAGGGTAACAACAATTTGCTTTGCTTTTATTTATTTTATATTTTATGTGTTGTGTATATTCTGCGGCTCGTGTGATTCAATGTTGCTCAATGTTTTTGTATCCTTCATGACAACATGATTGTTTCGAGTTATATTTATGTCGCAATTATTTATACCATTGTTTTGTACGAGTCAGGCGACGTAAGTGGGGTGAGTATCCGCAATAGTGGCGTTTTGTGTTTGGTACCAGATAGGGGGGTTAGATTATGTTGATTTTACTTTGAAGGAGTTTCATTTTAGTATGAGTATGATATTCTGTATTCCTTTCCAAAAGCCCTGATTTGCAGGACTACCCCGAAACTAATTTCAAATGAGTAACGAAAGCCAATTGAAATCTATCGATTCTCGAACAAGAATTACAACCAAAGGTCCATTTTAAATCGAAAAGGAACAAACATTGTGAATGTGAAATATCCTTTCCTCTGCATGAGGAGATCACGTAACCAACAACCATGAAACATCATCCGTTTAGCATTTGTGCCATAAAATCCTAATGAATGCCGATGCCTAATGGGAAATCATTTCGAAAAGCTCCCCCATCGTTACTGTGCGGAACGGGCTTGGTCATTTTTTCGAGCTAAGGACATAATCACCAAACATTGGATTCCCCTTATATATAGGTAGATGGAACTGCATCAGTGTTGTTGTGGTGAACAGAAAACCTCAATCGGTAAACTGGAGGATTTTAGTTCGGGAATAATGGTCCGTTCAATGAATGGCTAACTGATGGTTTACCTGAGGTTCTGACACGTTCGCTCGTAGTGTTATATGCCGTTTATATGTGGATTGTGGTTGGACAATGTGTCTGGTACGTTGTCGTCTAATTAGAGCATTTTGTCGTGTGCTTATCGATTGGTGTGATATACCTTCGAAATACCTGAATATTATTTTTGTTGAAAAGGAGATTTCCAACCACTCAGTTTTGGAAAAAAAAAAATCAGTTTAAAAATTACTTCCCGCTTCTAAGCACATATACGAAGACCTAGGTCTGAAAACCATCGGCTAGCACGATATAAATTTTTTTTTGTTTTTATTACGCCCGGCTTTGGCTGCCCCAAATTAATCTCCCGGAGTGATGCGGCTGTGGTATTCTTCCTTTAGCCCTTTGGGACAGATTTATTGTACTGAAAGTGAACTGAAAGTGGCTTCTTGATTGATTTTGAGGGAGGAATAATAATTCCAACGCTATGTCCTTTCGGTTTTCCTTTTAGCAATTTGTTAAACTATCCTACCCGCCAGAAGTGCTGATAAAGTTATTCATGGCACAACACATTCGCTGAACTCTTTTAATGAACCTTGTGAAGTTTCTGCTTTTTATTTAGAAAAGAAATTCAGTTTAAAATGGATGTAATTATGTGAATATTTTATTGCTAACACAAGTTTGCAAATTTACCTGATTCAAGTGTAATACCCTATTCACACCGACCCGAGAAATTGGTTTTCGCGAAAACACTCTTCCCATACATTCGTTTTCACAATGAGTTGTTTTCGACGAAAACACCACGAAAACGAATTCCAATCATTGGGTTTTTGAAACAGACACTTTTTTTGCAATATTTAGCAAATTCAGTAGGAACAGCTGGCCGAACAAATGTCAAAACTCACAACTTAAAATCATTTTCCACACTTATTTGATGGGCTAATATTATTTTTAAATGCTCTGAATTTATTTTATTTGTTAATTAATGCGATCGAAATTTGTAATCAAAATATTTTACAAATAATTTTCACGACTAGTGTCTCACAGCCGATTGAAACATCAAAGGAAACTAGTGGGTGTTCGGTGTGAGTGCAACTTCGAGTTTTCGATGAAAACACGGTGCTCGCGGCGGTGTGAATAGGGTATAAGTTCGACAAGCTTATTCATTCTTTCTCCTTCAATCTGAAATTAACCATCAAATGTAACTAACTTTGAATATTTCTATATTCAAAAGTCTGTAACTTCAAGTCCGGCTCGTTCACAGTAGAGTACCCTTTGCCTTGGTCAAACGGCGTTTGTAAGAGACAATAACAATCACAAATTTGACGTTCATATTGTTAATAAAAACACGATAAAAAAGAAAAACAAATTCCAGAATACCATTTAATTTGTATTTTTTTTTTTTTTTTTAACAGCCTTTGGTTATGAAAATTTTCCCGTTGCGACTTAAAATTACACATTCCTTTTCAAAAACTTGAAAACATCTTATTACTCCTTTTGCGTTTCAAAAAAACGCCGGCCGCCGCTCTCGACTCCTAAACCACTCAACCGATTTCAATAAAATTGTGTGGGTTTGTATGGTTGGTTCCTAGCAACTTGAAAGATAGGATAGTTTTGGACTAGATCGGTGGCGCTGTTGACATAAACATTTTTTCAATTCTTTCAACTTAATTCTTAAAGTGAATACGGGCACCCTGGGCCTGGGGAGTGAACTTATAAAGCCAGATCTTACACAGACACTATAGACTACTGAATCAGTTGATTAAATTAAATCCGAATGCAAACAAAAACTCTAAAAAAAGAAAACGTTGAATTGGATTGCGTTATGAAAACTTTTGAAATGAATGACAACACTTATCTACTTCGCTGTATTAAGATTATAATATTATGTATAAAGGTGGTCTATAGATTAAATTTCTTAATAAAATTCAACTTCAACACAATACAATTGAACATCCACATGTAAGTGCACTCTCTGTTTTTTTTTTAAGCCTGCAAGTGACTCGGCAATTATTCTTGAACAGATAACCCTGTAAAAAGAGATTATCCGGAGCTGTCATATCAGTCTCCATTTTGTGCGAGTTATGCATCAGCCTGCGAACATTTCTCGAAAAACAATTATTTTATTTAAAAAAAAACTGGAGTTGGATGAATTAATATTCTCAAATCTCAACATTCGCCTAAATGTCCCGTAATTATTTAACACAGGAAAACAAACAAAGTGTTTTTTTGATTACCTGTCTGCATTGATTACATTTCTTCTTTTTCTTATAACAGTAGATTATGTATAATTGGACTAGACCAACGAAAAGCTTACGGACGGGAAAAAGTAAATCGCTTTACATCGATTCCACCCAAGACCCAACTATCAAGAGAGCGAATACTTTAACCACTTTATTTTAGCTTTTGTTATACTGTAAGTTTATCCAGTACTGTTATACAGGAAGTACGTTAAATTACTGAGAGCTTTTCTTTTCCAAATATTGTACTAGATGGATGTATAAACAATTTCCGCTGGATAAATTTTGTTTTCAATTTAAGGATTTACTTTTCGGGGGTTTTTCACTCTCCATGAGATATGCCTCTGCGGAATTGTGCAGCACTCATGACTTTCTGTAAATATTTTACTGCATTTGTTAAAACGTAGAAAATGATTTGTTTTAAGGTACAAATTTATTCACAGACAATGAATAATGAGAGTGCGGACATAGAGTGGAACTGTCATATTGACTACACCAGACTTTGTGTTCTTCATTTCTAACGTGTAAGATTCATATTTCTGTTTCCAGCAAGTTCATAGGAATAAAAGTGCTCACGAATCCTCGCTGGCTCAGCTTGATACCTGGTAGGTAATTTCAGTCGTAAATTTTTGTACTTAACATAAATAATATAATAAGTTACATTTAAGTAGGTATGTATTTAAAAAAGAAAAATAAATAAGACGAATTCATTCGCAAAAAAAAGATATGAGAGAGCTATCATTGGACTTCTTTCCACCAGCGGTAGGCGGTCTTGCAGCACTTTCTCTAATCCTTACAGGAACTTTTTAATTTTGACAACTGTCACTTGTTTTATTTATTACAAACACATCAACTTTTGTGTGGACGATAGCTGAATCGGTAACGAAAAACTTTCTTATTAACTCATAGGTATAAAATTGTTGAAATATTTTTGATTAAAAATGAATGACCAAATGAATTCAATGAATACGCTTTTTCTTTATGAATTCTTTGACTGTAAACCAGGCTTGCCATGTTGGGCTATTTATCGGAAAATGGTCAACTTGCTTCAAAAATTCTGACACCAAATTAAGAATGATAAATCTGAGCATATTTTGTTATCCTGGGCGACTATTTTTACCCGACTGAGCACAGGGAGGGTTATGTGTTTCGCGCGTATCCTATGTACTTTCCTACGTGACGCCCTGTAGCCCAAACGGCTTGGCGGATTTTGAAGAGGAAGGTGTCATTTAATTGGTATTCTTTCACGGAGTGTCATAGGCTAAACAAATAAATATAAAAATATAAGTAAATAATAATAAAAAAAAAACAAGTGTCACACAAATATCAGTGAGATCTTTTTTACAGTCAGTCAGGTTTTTTTAGCTTTTTAAATCAACTTTTTTTTATAGCGCTTTTCACCCCCTAAACATACCTTACCTAAACGAATTCTACGATCTGCTCCTTCTTTTTATTCACTAATTTCACTCATCAATTTTGACACAGCTATATTTTTTTTTTACAGGAATTTAAGTTTTAAAATAAAAATAAATTCTTTTTGGAGTTATCACAAAATAAACAATTGTGGGCTACCCTTTTCACTCTAATTTTGGGCGACAAACATTTTGAAATTGTCCTATCAAACTAGGTCAAGACCTGGCAGCCCTGAACTGAACTATCGACAGGAATCCTTTCTCGATGTTTGAACTTTCAATTTCATTTCAATTTTAAATATCAATACCAATTTTAATCTTCAATTTCAATTTTCAATTTAAAACAATCAATCAATTTAAACGCCTTTTTATACCCTGAATTTTGTTGACAAGGATCCCCCTGTTTTGGAAATATAATCGAGTCTCGACTTTTCCGAAGGAGAATTTTTTGCATAACTATTGGAAAGCTCATGAGTCGTCAATTATGATGATCTGATCATAAAGTGTACCTATCACATTTTAATAGAATGATATGAGTATCCTTTGCAGGAGCAATAACCCATCACTTGGTATTACTATCCTCCTTGAATATATACGAAATAAATTAAATTTCCGCTGCATAAATTCCCACGGGAGTGCAATTTGAAAACCGCATTTATTCGACATAAAGCCACGACCAAAAGGAACTGAGAGGGTGAATCTTCAATATGAGTTCTCAAGGAGCTCAACTGAATCCATCATAGAGGTTTCCTTGTGACTCTTGAGTTTCAACACCGGTTCGCTTGTTTGACATCGTCTTATAAGGAGTTATCTGGGCGCACAACACATCCATCGACATAAAGAAACACCCATAAACCTCAGACTTTTTGAATTCATCATCGTCATCACCATCATCATCATCAGGTTAAGCCCAGCAACGTCACACTACTCTCCATGTTCTCAGGGATCAGAGTAAGTGTATCCATAAACAGAGAGAAAAACCAGAAGCAATCTCGTTCATGTACTTTTGCGTGGTTTTCTCCATCTCTCACACTTATCCTTGAAGATGGCAGAAATAAAACTAATAATATCCGGAGGCGATTTATTTTTATTTCCCTTTCTTTGAATCAATTCAACTATTTCTTCTCAACTCCTTCACACAAAAGGAGCGTATGTGAGTCAGTACTTTGTGAATTCTTTAATTTGTCACTTTTATTATTGTTATTTCTCCCACCAACCATGCTCGCTGAAAATATTGCGTCCTTACTCCTAAGATTCTGGCAAGGCATCATTTGGGTCTTTTGTTTTTACTGCATGTCAACTGCTATAACCAACCAAACCCTTATGTGGTGGTGGTGATGTGCGCCCGGGTGAAATTCCCTGAACTTGTGCACTTTTTAGAGTTTTTCCTTGTTTCGTGTATTTCAAGACATCATGTGCACCTGAGATTTGAGTTATGAACGCTTTGGATAGACGTCATATGCACAGTGCACATCACTGAATATAATTTGGACGTCAGGACCACAACATATTCAATGTGGCAAGGGATGCTTGGGATCTGATGTGAAAAAATCACTTTCATTAATTAAATCTTATGGAGAGGGTCTTGGTGATTTGTGTTTCACTTAACAAAACACATATGTGTATCGTTGTTATCCTTAAATAAGTTCTTAACAGAAATTGTCTGTGTAAAGCGAAATTCGAAAATATTAGCATTTCTATGTCATTTATGGGAAGTAGTTGCACTCGCTGGCTGCGGGATTTTTTGTGCAAGTGTAAGTTCTCTTTCAACCCAGTGATGGTAATAGCAAAACACTGCACGGGTTACTTACTGTTGGTTGCAATTAGGCGAGATTTTTCCACCACCAAAGACCTGCCCTTGTTGTAAATGATACAACTTAAAAGATTCTGCATGCTGCATCATCCACATTGCAGTTTTTTTGCCAATTAGTAGCTTCATTAAAAATTCTTGAAGTTTCGTTCATCCTCCCCATCCTAGTTCTGGGCAGTGAACGCAAACTAAAATTGAAACTAAACCCATAGCAGCATATCGAAATTGCTCTGCCTTGTCGGTGCTAAGTTACATTGCTTAATTTGCATACTCGCTCCTGCTGTATAGTGGCAACAACTTCGCCTCGCACGGAAAGTTTTTCTCGTGAAGTTCTTCCGAAAATCCCTTACTTAACCACGACAACAATATACGCCAACTTTGTCTTCGGCAGGAATGCGAACTAATAATCGTCCTACACGGGTGCTATTCTCGCATTTGCACTGCAGTACTAATTAGTTCCTGTGTGTGCGGACATTGTGCAGCCACAAAAAGACCGATTGAGCAAACAAATGGCTCTGGAAGAAAATTTACTCACGGATAGTTTCATAGTGTCTGGAGCGGCGCCCAACGCAAGGCCACCGCAAAGCACAACTTCGATAGAGTGCAGTGCAATTAGTCGACGCTAGGAAGGAGGGCAATGCATAGTTGGCGCTCAATAGTAATTGGGGCCACCAAATGAGAATTGGCACGCTTGGTCATTTGACATTTGAGTCCATTATGCCATATACGCGCTGATGGTTATTTTAAACCGCTGAAAGGGTTCTACTCCATCATTATCGCGGCTAGTCGTGATGTTTGGGTAACAGCGAAGTAACGCTGACACAAATGACGACGGTAAGTCGCTGTTCCACAATGATGGCGATGTGACCGAGATGAATATCTTTCCCCAGCAACCTGAGCTCGTTCTCATTCTGGTAAATAGCTTGATTCTAATTGAATAGCAAACAACCTTTAGAAAGTCTGAATGCTGAATACACAAGAATAAAAACAAAAATTGTTTCAAAGTACTTTATTCGTGTTTTTATTTTTTCCTTGGTCCTGTTTGGTGCCATGTTATACACGCGCCACTGATGATGGTTTGAAGTTTCACATTTTATTATTCAGCCCTATTCAGCGTTGCTGGAAATTTCAATAGGGTGCACTTCCTGTCACCTATTTGTAAAAGTTGAAGAATGGAACTGCGAAACTCTTTGAATTTCTTTTGCCACAGAGTGCGCCATGAGTGGTACGATAATATGTACTTGAGCTGAGCGAGAATGAAGTTTAATTAGCAATTTTCTGTCATAACCTGTTGGAGGAGGAAGTAGTTTATCTCTGTGATTCCTGTTCAAGGGATTCGTGCATACTTCCTGAATGGGACTGTGTTTAAAACTTGAGCCTTTTGTAAAATGTGACAACAATTTCAAAAGACATCATCATCTCGATGGTAATGGTTGTCGATTATGTACATGGATATGGGATTGGGTGAATCCCATTGAAGCCAAAGTTGGTCTATCCAAGTGCAGACATTTTGCTGTTGTCATTCAGCAAATGTTTGTTTTAGCAGAACTAGGCATCTCTCACTGAAAAGTGTCTTTTAGACATTCCCCTCGATGATTGTGGCAAAAGCATCAGTTTATCTATGGGGCGAGCTCTAAATAAGTCGCAAGCTATGTAAATAAGTCGTTGCTGTCTTTGCGGATTTTCAAAGAACAGTTTGTCTTCGTTTGGGTGTCACTTTGAAAGATTTTCTCCCCAAGAAAAGCGAGTTTGCTTTCAAAAACTTTTTCGTACGCAAATCCTTGCTCACATCATGTCAACTTCTCACGGCCTTTTCCAAGCCAATTTCATTTTAATATTAAATTCATGAATCTTAACAACTCAATAAGAACGAAATTACCCAAAACCCGCCGTAAACCAGTCAAATGAAAACCTTCTTCCGAAATTCCAACAAGCATCACTGCGGATCGTCCCTTACACTAACGAGACCACTGAACAGGATTTATCGCCGTCCGGCATATCTTTTCTCTATTTAAAGTGGCGCCCACAAGACAAAATCCAAATCTTCACTTATCCGACATATGTTTTACGGGCTTGGTTATGGTCATGCCCTCTTTCCACAACTTACTGGGCCATAAAAGATTTTCAATTCAGAAAAAACAGCTCCCTCCCCCTGCATCCTTTTGGAGGGTTCGTTTAGTTGACTTTGTCAGCCTGTTTTGGAATTGATTTATATGCCTCCCTGATTCTGTGTCCAATTGTTGACGTATTTAAACCAAACAAAGGCGAACACTCAATCAAAGCATAACAATGTCAAAGTCAAAAGGAACAAATAAAAAAAAAAACTTTTTTAACAATCAAATAAAATAAAAATCGAACAAACAACTGCCGGTCTCGACTTTTTTTTATCTGACTGCGAATTTGGAAATTGGGACTACCTTTTGTGCCACTTTGCATTGAATGAAATTATGTTATCCCTTTCAAAAGGAAGAACAGATGAAATTTGGTTGAATACGCATTCGCAATGACAGGATGTATCGACCCAAGAAAAATATTTCCAATTCGATGCTAGGTCAGAAAGGATTTCCATCTCTTTCAGATTCGTTGTTATTGAAACCCAAAGTTCAGTGTTCGAAACAAAATATCGATGAGTAACATCTTGTAAGGAGGGGGGAAAATAAAATTTCAATCATCTTCTCATCCGCCAGAGCCAGATGTGTTGTATTTCGTTGTCTTTGGTACTTTCAAATGGAAATGTCCTTGGGCGTCAAATGAAATGATTGATGTTGTATTAACAGGTTTGAATTTTAATAAAACATTTGAATACTTCCTTCACAGACGAATTTTAAAGTCGATGGCAAACGGAGTTATCAAGGCTTTAGACTCATTTGAATTCAATGAAATATTCTAAACACTTTGTGATGAGTTTTGTGTCAAAAGAGGATTTTTCACCCGATTCAAGTCCTTTGGAAGAAAATTCTCAAACCTTGCAAATGAAGCTGATGTACACTTCAAGCCAAAGCCAAAGGTCTACCATACAATATCTAGTGGTGCGGGAATTGCTAAATACAGTGGACGTTTAATGTAACGAATGTGTCGTTCGCTAAAATGCAAGTTTTTGCTGAAAAAAATGTCTTTAAATGAAAAACTAGTGTTACAATTAAAACTCAATTGAAAAAAATATTAGTGCTCAAAATGTTGTTCCATATTAATGCAACTCGTTATATCCGATAGCAACTTTGTAAACTAACGATCGGTATCCCAATGCCTTTTTTACTCGTTACTTTAAAAATTCGTTATTAAATTAATTAAATTTATTGGTTTAATTTCGTAATTTAAAATTATTTCTCTCTCGCCATTTGCGTTTATTTCTCCCATTCGTTATATCTGCATTCGCGGTATACTGTTGTAAGAAAAATATTTTTATTCATTCGATATTTGGTAGTGTTTCATAAAATTAAAAATTATTTTTCAATTTATCTAGTAACTGGCTCACATTTCAGTTCAGATTACACATTTTTCAGAATTCATAACTCAATTTTCATATATCAAATATCTACCTGCAATATTTACTCACGTTATTTTGTCCAAGTCTGAGACAAAAAATACTATAATCTGCATTATGCAAATTAAATTTATTTACTTAAATTTAATGCTACATTTTGCTTAAAAGTATGCAACATTTTTAACTGGTTAAATATCCGACATAGCTTGGGAGCAAAATTGACAAACTGTTCTAATTTATAACGAAGAACCAACAAGTAGCGGCGGTAGGGCGCCGTATGATAACCGCCCAGGGCGCCGGACATAAAGGGGCGCCGCAAGCGAATGCACATTCTTGGGATATTATAGAAATACAGGCTTCAACAGCGCCATTTTAACTGTTAATGAATTGGCTGAAGAACTTGAAATTGAACCTGTGTTTAGATCTGCAACTCGAGGTGTTAAGCGTTAGGTTGGTGAAAAAGCCCGCGAATGGCCTGCAACTATCTAGACGAAAGGTTTGAGGTAGAATTTTTGAAACTGTCTCTAAGACAACACATTAATTTCAGCAAATGAAAGATTCGAACAATGAAATGAGTACATACTTGAAATCTTGGACTTTTATATACAATGTAAGGCTGATTCCGGAAAAACCAGACCCTGTCAAAGTCTGTGGTGATCTCCAATTGAAATTAACTGTAGACTCTAAGTCAGTTATAGGTGTTTGCGTGATGTGTGATGAACTCATAAGTCTGAAATCTATTTTGTCTGATCAGAATCATTCCTGTTTTTGTTTTAAATTTTATCAAAGATCGCAATTTACAAGAACTATACCCAAATGTATGGATAGCATTGCGAATATTATTGACTTCTATACCTGTAGGCGCAGTGGCTTAGTGGTTAGTGTGTTGGACTACTATGCGAGGGGTCGAGGTTCGAATCCCGCAAAAACCCAAATTCTAACTTAGGGTTTTTTTCCACTGCGCCACCTCTCGCGATCGTCTGACAAACATCCGAGAGTATAACTGTCTTGAAAGAGCTTCTCAATTAGCCGTTTGGAGTCGGCATAGATCCCTTCCATTCGTTCCAAAAAATCAAAAACTCACACAAAACGAATGGTTGTGAGAAGCTAGGCCTAGGGTCCCTCCGGGCCTGTTGCGCCAATTATTTATTTATACCTGTAGCGGTTTTTCTAAGATTAAGCTGATAAAAACCTATCTGCGATCGACAATATCTCAATTCATGAGATTGACAAACTTGGGACAAACTTGGCAACTTTGTCAATCGCAAATGAAATTGCTGAAAACATCGACTTTGACAACTTAACGAAAGAGTTCGCTGATAGAATAAAACAGAAAAAACACACAAAACAGTCGCGATCTACAAACCCAAGATTGAAAAATTCGTTCGAACAACCTTTAAAACTGAAACTGATACGCGGGTATCTGCGACCAAAAAAAGTTTTCATGTGAATGAAGTGTCAGAAACTACGAATATTCGCGTGTTCGCAGTTCGCAATTCGCTCTCATGTGAATAGTCCTTAAGACCGACACCGGAACCAACATTTAATATTTCAGCAGTTATATTCATAACATTCTTTGTTGGTTGGAGGGTAAAACTGAAGCGCAAAATATATTTCGAAGCCTATATTCCGCGTCTATTAATTTTTCAAAATTCAGTTTCGAGTTGTTTCAGAGAATTGCGTTCAGAGGACAATCACAATCCGCTTAGCGTGAGTTGTGCCGATTATCAGTGGATTTATGAGTATTGTGTTATAAAAAAATACTTCACATACAGATATTTCAGAAAAGGCTTTTTTTTTTTTTATATATACTTCTCCCGAGAAAGGCGAACCTATAACGCTTCAACAGCGCCTTTGCTTAATCGTTTGTACTACGTTTCTTCTGAGAAAAACAGAAAAGCTTGTTAAGACTTAAATCAAACCAGGACGAATTTTCTATGGAAAATTTGCGACTGTCGGCATTAACAGTGACATTTCTCAAACTTAACAGAAACTATTTTTTCGACGCAAACATTAGAATAAGCTAAACAATTTTTTTAAGTTGTCTTCCTCAAAATTTAAAGTAAAACCATCCATAGACAATATAATTGATTGTCTTCTCATCCGGTTATTAACTACAGTTCCGCTCCGCCTCTTTTTATCGTTGTCAGCATATTTTATTTTATTTTTAATGTATGACCAATCCCTAGCCAAGCATCCTATACAACAACCATTCCCACTTTAATGAAAAAGCATACAGTCTAAATTGGTTATTTGTTCCAAAAGGAATAGGGTCGCCAGCGAAAACAAGATAAACCGCATAAACCTAAACAAAAATCCACAATGTCCTGCTGAAAGTGGTCGTTTTCTTATTCCTATATTATGTTTGCATTCATGGCCACCACAAAGACGGTGACACCGTGGACTGAGCGCCAAATTATTTTACTGGCAGTGGCAGGGCAGCGACAAAAAACAAAACAACAACAACAACAGAAATCGGTAATGGGGTGGAAAATCATGTTAAAAGAAAAAGAAAAACAAAAATAAAACTACCCTATCTATGTATATCCTGTAGGAAAATGAAATACAAAGAAGAAATGCGATGACATTGGTGCTGGTTAGCGTAAGCATAGTCATAAATACAAGACACTATATGAGGCATTCCCCCGCCAAATAGTGTCCTTAGGAAATTTCCTTTGCAATTTATTAATTCATCGTAAGTGTGCCCTGTGTGCGAAACTTTGTCATCTTTCGCAGTTTGTTATACTAGGCATTATGTGTATCCTTTGAGCGGAAAACGATGTTTGGGGACGGATGTTGTAAAAAGAAGAAAGGGAATAGGAGTTGTTTTTTTTTTTATGGGAAATAATTGGATTAAAAAAGGGCAGATGTATACAGCCTTCTATCTATATAAGAACAAATTTACTGTTGACGTAGTTTCAGTGTAGTGCGGTGATATCGTAAAGTAGAGAATTTAATTGAAATACAACAGGGCACATTCTTTCGCCGTGGTTATGTGAACAAGCGCTGCAGATAGAGCTTGTAATTTAAGAAGAATAGCCCATAACATTGTCGACATTATATTGAGAGGCTGCAAGCTCTTTGTTGTGTCGTACGGATTACGGCACTAATTCGAAACCGATTTTTATGACTTGTGAACCAAATTAAAGCTGATTTTCCGAAGTTCTACTCCCGCATGTATTCCTTTGTCGCAAACGATACAAATTCGCAAAACCCAGAGTTGTATGTTGTATCTGTACAAGAGAATTAAAAACAAAAATGAGGAAAGAAATGCGCATTAAGAGAGTCAAAAATTTTGTTGGTCAATTTAAATTAACGAACAATTTTTTTGGGTTTTTCCTAGTTTTATTGAAAATATCTATCCAACATCACAGAGGGTCTCTATCAAGAGAAAGCTTCTTAATCCTACCATTAGGAGCATAAACTTCTACTGGAATAGAAGGTAAGTAATTGGAACTATTTGGAAGGTAACATTTCAATATATAACATAACAACAGGCGGACTTCAATGGATAGAGGATAGGACAAAAAAGTTATCTTCTAAATAAACATTAATCATAGCTATTCTCGGCCGACACAATTGTTTTCACTAATTACGCTAGTTTGAAATTCTTTTGTATATATTAAATTGGTTCAAATTTTGTAATAAATTTAACTTGTTTTATTCTCTGTTTTTTTTTTTCTGTTACTACACGGAAACTTCGTGAAAAGATTATAACTTAAAAAATCGTACCCACTCAGAAATATTCATATCTGGCCCTTGAACCCCAATATTTTTTAAACTTTAATATTCCTTATCAATTCTTCCCTTGAATGCGTGGCAAAAACAAAACTGTCTTAATTTATTTTCACGAATGAATATTTCTCTGTTTATTCCTTTATTATGCTAATTACATAAGTTATTAAGCGTTTCCAAAAATGCATGTTTTCACAGTGAAATAAAACAACAAATTTAAACTGTGGGAACGCACCCATCAGCTAATAGAAACTCTACTAAAAACTACTTTCAGTCAGGGTTTTTAAGAGTCCCTCTTTATTTTTCCCTTTTCACCGAACTTAAATTCCCTTGTATGTATATGAAAAAATTCTTTCTTTTTCTCTTTGTATTACAGTAAAGCCCGAATAAGTGCCTCTCGCTTAAGTGCCTAACCCGCATAAGTACCAACCTTTTTTTTTTTTTTTTTTTGAGAACCAAAATTCTGAGGATTTTTCATATAAAACTCATTTTATAAGTACCTTTCGCTTAACTACCTTTCCCGCTATTTTGTATACTTTTATTGAACTTAATAAAAATCTTAATCTGCTACAATGGTGGAGACTGACTGGGTAGCTGTCACTGTCAAAATTTAAACTGTCAATGTTTTTTTGTTATAAAAAAAATATTTTGTTATTTTATTAATTTAGAGATAAGTGCCTATGTGCACTGAAGCGGATTTTTTTATAACTACCTAACCCACATAAGTGCCTATCAAAACGGGGCATTTAAGGTGAGGCACTTATCCGGGTCTTACTGTATTCGGAAAGAAAATCACATTAAATTAACCTTCAGTATAAAAATCGCAGATTATTAACATTAATTTGATTATTTCTTGGTACTTGAATTCTTTATGGACATTTAGTGTGTTGCAATAGGTGTGTTTTTTTAGCTAGGATTTTCAGCACGCAATTACAACAACTACTGTGAGTTCTCAAAGTGTCATGTTGAGCGTAGTTGTTGTAATTGCGTGCTGAAAATCCTACTTTCATTGCTTTGCTAAGATGCAAGCTCAAAAAACAGGCCTAATGTAGTTCAAATGTTATTTCGGCAGATTCCTGATATTTCCACAATTTTGATGCTTTATTCCTGTTTTGCACGCAAGGTTTTTCGGGCATCGAAATTTCTGCAAAAAGGTAGAAATACCACGATGTAGGATGACTGCCGACTGCCGAGTGTCATTATTTCCATTTAGAATTATATTTTTTTCTGCCTCACACTTATTCAGGAAATTTAAGAGAGCATTTTTTTTCCAAAATTCTTTGACGTTAGGTAAAAAGGGGTTAAGTCAGTTTCTGCAGTTTTTCGTAAAACCAAATTAAAAGTAGTTTAGTTAAGTCTAAACTTAGTTAATTTTGCCTGACTTATTGCCAAAAGACTAAATTATACGATGCGAAGAAGTTGTGCTAGACTTAAGTCGTTAATACCAAACGAAATAAAACAAAACCCAAATGCATTTTTTGACTTAACCCCTTTTTACCCATCGTCAAAGAATTTGCGGTGGGAATCGGGTGGGTGCACGGAAGCTGACGGTCTATTTAATACTAAGTTTATGATTGGGATGTACGATGTGCCTTGCCAAAAAATAAAAATTCGTTCTACTTGTGGTTGCTCACAACTGCGACGAAAATTTTCCTAAAATTCGTTTACAGTACCTACCGAAGAAAAACTCTAAATAATGATCTTCTAAAGCTCTTCCTTGACGACTTAAGCGGCTGTCTGTCAAATCTGAATGTAAATCCTTCATATATCTTTCTCGCGCCAATCCCATTAGTTTTTCATAATAACAAAAACATATTGTCTCTCCCCCTTCAACATTAAAACCTACTTAATCATTCCCTGAATATAAATACATACCCGCGCTAGATAATTATTAAGTCTTTCAAAAGAAATCGCAAATCCTTTGGCCACATGACATGTGCAGCATTTATTCACTTAGCACCCTGCCACTGGGTAAATTCTAAAAGTGATTAATTATGTTTATCGATTTTCAATTTTCACTTTCCAGTTGTACAATAAATCAAGACATTTATGATCGCAATCTAAATTTTCTTTTTCACACATACTACATTGTATGCACTGCCGACATGGCTGCTTAAATTGTTTTTTCAAAAGAAATCCTCCATGAATGAAGTATGATTTATACCATTGGCGGAAGTGCTACTGTTTTTTTTTTTAACACAGCAAAGTGGAATTTAAAGGCGCCTTGAAGAGAGAATGAAAAATTTATCGAGAGAAGGACTTTTGCTTGATAAATGTTTTCGCCGAGTTCGTTGAGCATAAAAACTGTAAAGTGCACAATCAAATTTTAAACACGCTCTCTTCCGTCCGCCCGTATCCTTTGGGAAGCTAGCTATATTCGTGCTTTGTTTATTTTTAATAACCTTCCATCGAATTACTCAGGTGAATTGTTATAATGAGGTATGAAAAAGGGACTTTTATGTTTCTTTTTAAATCATCACTGGGGTAGGAGTCATAGATGAGTGAAGTGATGAACTTTTTACTACACATTTCAAAATAAATATGAACGAAGCAAGGAGCGGAAAAAAGTAATTGAATTTCATAGTTGGGACGGGAGGAATGCCATAAGATTTGGATGATGTTATAGGGACCGTAAATGCATCGTTAATTTTTTAGGTGAATTCTGTCAGTCAATAACCAATTTCGAGAGGCATTTTTATTTTTTATTTTTTTCTTACGCAGGAAATAAAAATGCGGCGATTTCACTGCTAAAATTCAAAGAAACAAGGAACGAAGATTCATCAAGCTTCCTAAAGAAATAGTTGAACGTAAAAGCAATCAATATAAAACCAACAAAATGAAACATTAAAACCCTTCCACTCCAATCAAGGGAACGATGCCATTATTATTATTATTATAATTTTGTAGTTACATAAATGAATTATACAAACAAAAACAAATTATAGCCCTAGCCACCAGGACCTTATGCTAATGAACGATAATAATCGAGGCGAAAGTGCTTATTCCTTTTCCCCACGTCCGCACTTCCCATTTCAGTTTCACTACGCGTTCGCTTTTCTCCCAAGGACTCAACTCAATATAAAGTTATATCTTTCTTAGGCAAAAAAAAATTCACTTTGACGAAACCAAGATATGAAATTACAACCAAACGAAATGAATACGCCGAATGAAAAGCATCATTGCCCAATTGTTCAGACAAAAAAAAATGAGAATACACACTAAGAAACAAAATTGCCCAAAAAAAAAATAAATATAATCTACGATGCCACAATTTTACGTGACGGCAATGACTAACCAAGTTACTTCATCCAGATAGACCGTGGCCACTGCCCCCTCCCTCCCAAAAAAGTGTCATTACCTAGGCCAATGAACCAAATGAAATGGAAAATTATGCGGCAACTGCGGGAAGTGTTATGGCAAATGATTTAGTATAAGTATCCTTAAATTTGTTCTCTCTCCCTAATATGGGGGAGAGAATGCTTCTGTCGTGCCAGACGCACATTCGCGCATAATTCGCGAAATTTAAGCTTTAACTTGATTTTAATGCAGCTACCACATATTGGCGGAGGGAGCTCTACCTGGACCAGCAGAAATATTGCTTATGTGCGTTTATGAGGGATAATAACTTAAGTCGCAAAATGGTTTTGATGTTATTCGCTTTTGCTGCGGGGGGATTGAAACAGAAACCGGGAATTTAATGTTTATTGGGACGCGGATTTTTGGGGTAGAAAATAAAATATTGAATGAGATCAAAGCCCATCAAACCGGTCTGTCATTTGTTGGATGTTCGTACAGAAAACAGCAGAAAAAAGGACCCATCCTGACCCTATAGGTATTTTGGAAGATTCTGTATTCGAATCGCAATTTACAGGTACTATGCTATCAGTTCTATAAAGTGGTTCCCTTTTGATGAATCCCCCATCGACAAACGTCAGCAAACCATTAACGATATTGACAGTGGAAATCCTCTTTCGACATCATTTATTCGCTACGGCATTACAATTGAAATAAATGTCCCGAAGCAAATAAATAACCTCAATTACTTCGGAACAAAGAGTCTGCCCATCTTTCGAAGAAGGCAGACAATGCAAACAAACTTAACCACTGGATGACATCAAATCCACAAACAATATCCACTCCACTGTGATATTTGAAGGACATTCACGCAGCTTTGCACTTATCAGTTTGAATGGGGGTTATCAGTCCGTTCCCATGGACAGAGGACAATATTCTCTAAACCTGCTTCAATTCCCATGTCAGATGTTGTTCAAATAAAACACAAACCCACCCCAAATAATCCGGATTTACTCAAACAAGATCCCTGCGGTCCACGTAACCCTATTTTTGTGTTGTAAAATTCACACCGAAGACGCGACGAAACGGTTATCATAAAGTGGCCAGTTAATCTAATCTTGGAGGGACAGAAAGAATGTTATCTACGTCGAGTGAAAATTATGCAAAATGGTCGCAATTTCCGTCCTTTTTCCACCTAAAATACAATAAAACTATTGCCGAGCTGTAGAATATGGTAGACGTGTTGATGGTGCAATTTTCGTGTCCAAATGGCTGCTCGTAAATCTCGTTTTACCAAGAAAATGAACATAAATGGTCGTTTGGCGGAATTTCTTCGTTGAAGTGAAATCTGTTGCGGAATGCGATGTCTTGTCCTGTGGGAGGAAATTTCATTACAAAAAAAAAAAAAAAAACACCACAGAAATTTGTACATGGTGCTTTGGAAAATGTGAGCGGAAGCGTGTTTCGTTTGAAAAAATTCTACGAATAATTGGAGCGGAGTTGAATTTATTCGTCGTGTTTGATGGAATTGTTTTGGGCCACAGCTAAAAAAGGTATAAGAAGTTTTCAATGCGGTGATGTGCTTTCCGAATCATAATAATAAGCTTACGGCTGAGGAATGTTTCCATTTGAGACGTTTTGCGGGCTTGGTGCTGTGATGGGAAACGGTTTTGAAGGTACATATTTATATTAAGATTTTATATGCTTGCGTGGCACTAGAATCTTGTATCGAATTTAAAAAAATTTATGTTCAATTGATGGAACATTTGCAATTCCAAATAAATTCTCAAAACGGAAAAGAGTCTGAGATGTTTTTAAGAAACTAAATCCAGATAAAGAATCGTCGAACGTCTAATTAAAAGTTGTGGTATTAAATAAAAAAAACAAACTATTCAATAAATCACAGAGAAGCGATATTAGTTGTGACAATAAAAAGCTAATCAACTACATATTGTAGCGAAAGTCCTGAAATGAATTTTGCTTTTTTCAGAGTAGTTCTAACCGTTGAATGGTACTTTTCTGAATATCCCAGCAAACCTGTCAATTTGAACTGTATTCGCTTCGAGTTCCTTGCAATAAGACTTCTTTCATCCGCAAGCTTATTTGATAATCACAGGCGAACCTGTTTTGTGTCCAATCGTCGAGATTGTGAGGTCAATTGAAGTGGAAGAACTTGACGCGATTCGCACAAATGCTCGCGAGCGATTAAAATGCGAACTTCTTTCTACATAACGTTTTTGAATAGCTTTCCCCTTTTTTATATCTCAAGAAAAAGTTAATTTTTAATTTTACATATACTTTTCTCACAATGAATCAGCAAGTGATGTAAGAGTCTTAGAAGTCAAAATATGTACAAAATATGTTAGAGTCTTAGAAGTCAAAATATGTACCTCAGGTATTTTTGCAAAATTAAAAAATTATATATGTATTAACAAATATTTAGAAAATGTAAAATTAGACCAGTTCACAATAACATCTGTATATTTACATTAAATCTATTATATAAAACAAAGTTGCATCCGTAAGAACGCGCATCACTCTAGAACAGATCGTCCAACTTGAGCTATGTTTCCTTTGTTCTGTCTGTCTCCACCTGAGGAAGGTTTATACGTCGAGAAAATTGAAAAATATTAAAAGGAAATTGAAAAAATTCATGAAAATGTATTTTCCATACATTTTTTACTGGGATTTTCTTTCCAATTTTAGTCGCAATATACAGTGAGATCGTGTTTGTCAAAAATTCTACATGAATTTTTATGATGTGAAACATAAACAAATCATACTGAGACCCCCAACTCACAATCCTCTTGCCGCTGGCCCCCTCAATTTTTGCCAGGAATCCGCCATTTTGTTGTCCTATCCGTGTACGCCAATTCCTATCCGTTTTGCTTTGCCCACAGTGAAATGTAAAAAGAGTAGGTGCGAATGTGTTGGTTGAGAGGATTTTTGACATTTGTCAATACGAATTTCTATGCAACAATAATAGCGCACCTACATAAACTTTTTGGGAGCGTAAAATTTAGCTTGTAGGCAAATAACTGTTAATCGGTCGAAGTTGGGGGTCTCAGTATTGTCTCTGATGTGAAACTTCTATAGGCGCAGGCGTGACTTGGGAGTAAAATCGACTCGACCGAGACGGAAATTGGCCAGTCGCGATAGGTGGCGCTGTTGTCGATCTCCGAAACTATTCAACTGATTTCAACGAGATTTTGTGGACCTGTACCTATGGTTGGTTGTCGTTTGAAAGATAGGAAAATAACTTTTTTTTCAATTCGTTTAACTTAAATCTTAAAGTGAAGACTTATATGGGCACGCTAGCCCTGGGAAGTGAACTTCTGAGTCAGTTGTATCATAGGCGAAGCCGGGCGGGAACAGCTAGTATTTTATAATTATATTTATCTGTCCAATTTAAATTTATACGAAACTTTAATTACTTAAATTTAAAGCATATTTAAACAAAATTAATCTGTGGTGTTTTGAAATTCGACTCTTATAAGCTAATAATTTTTGAAAACCCAACTTGTAAGAAAGCAATTTGATAATATCTACTTAAAAATTTAAATACCTGTCACAGAAATACTACAATTATTCATTTAAAATTTTCACGGGGAAACTGTTTCCACTGAATTTAGCACCATAATCGCTTACGGCAATCATCCGTCTGCAGTTGACAGGTGAATTGAGTTGGAATTTCTACGATACACTGAGGGTGTCCTTCCCATTCCGCTTAGGTTCCTGGCTATATTTTCCCGTGCGTATTCTTAAAGTTGCAAAGCTGCATGAAATAACATATCAATAATATACCTTGTCAACTCTAGAGATGCATGTGTTTTTCTTTTATTAAACATTTAATTTTTTTGTTTGAATCAGTTTCCCCGAGGTCCTCAAATTAAATCTTCGTCAAACAACACACAACAGAAGTAGTCGCTCTCTCTCCACTGAAATTTATGAAAACATGCTGTGTCTGTGTCTGTGCGCTTCATATACAGTGACGGAGAAGTTTTTCCACTCTCTGGCTCTGGTTGTTGGTCCTGTCTTCTGTGTGAAGTGTGAGTGCAGTCAAATTGATGGAAAAGTTTACGCGAATAAATTATTATAATCGAGTTTAATTCTGCTCTAATAGATGTTTGAGAGAGTGGTTGGGCAAGGAATGTGACTTTTATTTCAGTTGGGTGAGAGGAAAATGTTATTAATTCAAACGGTTTCAATTCCATATGACTTTGGATTAAAAATATAAGTGTCAAGTCGACATAATGGCCCGACAATGTCAAAATTTTATTATAAAATTTAAAAAAAAAGAGGTACGAAAGAAAGAAAAAATGATAATAGATGCCGAGGTTACTGTCACTGTTACAACTTATTAAAACATCTCAAGGAGTATTCTGATTAAGTTGCGAGCTATGGAAATGAAATTGTCTTCAGATAAGTAAGAGATATTCCATTGAAACTTTGCGTTGGTGATGGTTATATTTTATATAAAACAAAAGAAGATGGAAAAATCGCAGGGACGTGAGAAACTTTTGAAGTTTTCATAATATTCATCGATGAGTTCGTAAGTTTCAGTCAATTATCTACTTGGTGTCATTTGTTTTAAGGGATTCGATGGAGAGTTGGGGTAGTTCTTTATAATATTAATATTTTTTTTCCAAGACTTGGATTGAGCAAAATGAGACACACATAATTAAACCGAAACTTTAAGTAGAATCTTTAGTGTGGAATAGACAAAGGAAATTGTATTCAAGGGGTTACAAAGAATACCTGAAAATGGATTAAGAAAATCGCTGTTTACTAACTTTTCAAGTAGGCTATGAAATTTCGACCTCTAGACAATAGCTAAGAGCAAAAAACAATTCTTTTAATCCAATAAGAGCATAACTTTCGTTAACACGAAAAAAATGATAAATAAGCCTGGGGTTTCAAGTTATAGCAACGCGAAACTGACACAATAAAGCGCGAAGCTAAAAAGAGTTCTGCTTGTTTCGTGGGTTTATTTTTTCCAAAGGTGACCTCGTTATAACAATGGAGAGAAATGTTTCAATTTTGAAGTTCGCAAATAGTTCTCAGAACTTTTTCTTCGCAAAGTCAATGGGCCCTACAAATAAACATTTTTATTTCCGACTTGAAATTAAAGTCATTCACAATAACTATATTTTCCATAGGAATTTTGCAAATGTGAGCTGCCGTAAATTTAAAGTCGAGACTTAGTGCAAAGTTTCAGATGAATTTTACAAACTTTTTGTAACTAAAATATGCTAAAATATACCAGCGGAACTATCTAGTTGGTTAGTAGATGACACAAGAAAGAATTGAAAACTTCTGACTTTGAGTTTATAAAAAAAACACTAGAACTAGAACTAGGTATAAGTCTTTTTTTTTTTTTTTTTTCTTACCAATTACAGTGTTATTCCGAAACCGATTTTTATTTAATATACACTATTTCAATGAAAAAGTTTGATGGAAATGAAGAATGCCAATCATTCGCCTCAACGTTAAGATGTGATCTATTTTAGCGATGGATCTGAACTAGTGGCAGTCGGTAGTCTAATGTCGACATATTTCGAGTTGAGTAGAAGTTGCCAAACCTCACAATGGAGTTTTGTACTCCAAAATCCTATTGGAAGGGGAAAAAATTGGCATATAGAGGTTGCCCTCATCCCTTAACTGAGAGTTACATAAGTTTTAAGAGACATCATATCACTGACTAACGTCCAATCTTTAAGATTTCTACTGTTCCTAAGTTGTTTGAAAAACTGGTTTGTGACAAACTTATACTCATCCCTTTAAAACGATTTTATCTCTACGGTTTAATATGGCTTCGTCGCACGAGTTTACTTCACTTCTTTTCTTTATTTTTTTTTGTTTCTTTTATGTTTTTATTTATTTTCAATCAAATTAATTTCAAGTTATAGACTAAGAACAAAAAGACTTAAATAACTCAATTATAAAAACGTGGCGAGAAAACGTCCGAAAGGGTTGGTTGCAGAAATCAAACTCAAACTCTATTCTAACGAGACTTTCCAAGATCTCTTTTTCTGTATGCAATTATAATGTTTGGTCAACAGAATGTGCTGTCTGTGTGAGAACACAAATTGTTTTATTTGTTTTCACCGTTGAGGTACTGAAAAGTATCCGATAGCCGGATATCTAATATGCTAGGGAGAGACTGTGAATACATAACTCACGCAAATCTACTACCACAAATCTCTCAATTTTTTGAAATTCTGCTTTGAATTCCCTTGAGAATGGCTTGCAATATATACGGACTTTGCTAAAGGGTTGTAGTCGCGTTAACCACAATATATTAATTTCCCATCTAATTGGCTTAGGACTTCACTCCAATTTCCTAAAGTGGATTCAATCCTACTTAACGGATCATATCCAGTATGTTCGCATAAATGGCACGTTCTCGTCACCAGTTTATGTTACCTCTGGAGTACCTCAAGGTAGTCATTTAGGCCCTCTGCTCTTCGTTTTACTTATTAATGACATTCCTGGCTTGTTTTTGAAGTCACAGTGTCTTATATTTGCCGACGATTTGAAGGTGTTCCGACCTACACGTTCAGTTCAAAATTGTATTCTTTTACAAGTGGATCTTGAACGATTTTCCATATAATGCCACGATAATGACCTTCATCTCAAAGTCTCTAGATGCCAGCGCCTTTCTTTTTAACGTAACCTCTCTCCTATTCACTTTACGTAGGTAATCGTAATCGATCCTCTCTGTCCATATTTCATCCAAAATCTTGGAATAATTTTTGATGTAAAAAAACGTAGGTAATAAGGTATATATAATAAGGTAATCAGATGTTAGGTTTCATATTGCGGAACTCGAAAGACTTTCAAGATCCACATACTCTTAAATTTTTTTTTTTTTTTTTTTTGCATTTGTCCGATCTCATCTCGAGTACTACAGTATAGCATGGAATCCATTTATGAAGTACATTCTATTAGAATAGAGAAGATCCAAAAGCGTCTTACTAGAGTAGCCGTTCGTAGACTGCGATAGAATATTGAAATGCCATCCTTCGAGACGAGGTGCAAATTATTTTTAAGCGAAGGCAATATTTTTCAATTGTGTTTATTCGTGATTTGACAAATGGTCCTAGCGATTGCCCTTTCCTATTATCATTAATTGGATTTTATGCGCTCCTTCGAGAGCTCTGCGAAATCGTCTTTTATTTTATGTACAATGGATACAATTAATCAATTTCTAGATGCCAGTAAATATTGTAGAATATTCGATTTTCATCTTAGTAGATATTAATTTAAAAATAAATTAATTCTGTTGTTAGGCTTTGGTGGTCGTTTTTAAGTATATTTTTTATTAAATAATCTTGCGAGAAAAGTAGAAATACTCAATATTTGATTGAAAATAAAATAAATAAATATTGAAAATGAAAGAGGTAGCGAGGGCAAATTAATGTAGGAAATTCTCGATTGTATGTTGTCCCGCTAAAAGACTTGCGGAGGTTTGAAAATGTAAAACTTTCCGCTTTCTCTAGAATGCAATCCAATTCAGGCCGCAGGCTTTTTCCTTGTATGTACTGTAAACAACTATGTAAACATGAACTCGTTCAATATAATTAGCAATGCATACTTTCCGGAGTTATTTTTTAGAGCATTTTTCTTGGCACATTTTGGAGTGTTTTTGGAGATTTCTTACCCACAGTTTAGACGGATTTTTGGCCCGTTTTTCCGGTGATTTTTAAGGCACTTTTTAGGAAAAGTTTTTGTTAAATTGCACTTGTTTGACTTTGAAAGTCGGGCTTTTATCGGGGAGTTTTGGACCAATTTTTGAAACGATTTCTGGGAATGCCTATACTTATTTTCTGTTTGGGTGGAATAAATTAATTTAGTTTTTTGCATCGTTCTTGGGGCAGTAAAAGAAATGACTTCTATTCTTAAGATAAAATAAAAAACACTTTAGAAGTGAAAGCTCCACTAGTTTTAAATTTAAAAAAACACAGTCTTTTAAAGCAACACCCGTGGCTCAACTCCAGAGACTCAAGTACACCACGATAACTACGTGTCATGCGTTAAGGCTTTGTTCGATATTTCTTAGCACAAAATACTCGGGCGCTACCTTTTCTATTCATTTTATCCTTTTCACTACCTCACCTAACCGTAGGTAGTTGCTCAAAAACCACCAAAATCAGTTCATAGTAATTTCTCTGTCGGCAAAAGAAGGGCCTTTCAAATATTAGTTGAAAAACCAATAACCAAATCATGGCGTGCGGTGTGTATTCGGTTATAGTAGAAAGAGGAAGAGAAAAAAGAAGCCAGTTCAATGCAAGGCAAGGGAATAGTGGCATTGATTTTGAAGTGACATCAAAATCAATGCAACTTTTCCGACATGACAATCAATTCTCACCACATATGCATATGTGTCCAACCCAAGCTGGACTATGACACGCAATTCATGTATAGTTATCCATCCATCGATAAATCCAGAAAATGTGTTCCCAAATGGAAAACATCTAGGTACTCACATCGACTGTGGCTAAAGAACTCCATCACGGATCACTTACAACATCGATCTGTCTGCCAATAGCATGTAATTGATTTTGCCCCACCCCCAAATATGCATTCCACCCTTCCATTCTTCCCCAGAAATAACGTTGTCTCCTCTTTGAATTCCATTCACATTATTTAAAACTTACACAATCGTTGTACACAAGCTCGTCAATACTTTTTTTTTCTCATTTCATCACAATATTGTGGATTGTTCAATCTGTGCATGAATCCTTTCGACAATAGCCTTCGAGTAATGTAGTGTAGCCACTTATCAGGCGGATGTTATTCAATATTTCTTTCTTTCTTTCGCCGTCCTCGATGCTGATGACAGGGACATGTCGTCGTCAGAAAACACGACTCCTAGCACGTGGCTAGGTATTGTATAAAACTCGTCCCTCTTGGTAGATGAGCACGGCCATCCCTCGCTCGACTAACGTTATTGTGTGTACCTATAGACTTGTGTGCTCTGTTCGCATATACTGGGTATGTGGATGCGACACGAATCAACCTTCTGTAAACTACCTTGCAGGGAAATTGCCGAGTAAAACATTCAGAAACTTAATTAAACGAGTGAAACTAAAGACTTTTCGTTGTCGATCTATCTTTCTATTTCTCTCGTTGGCTGGCAATTAAATTGCGATGAATATTAATCTGCAATGCGAATAATCTCATCGGAAGCGGGGATAAACAATGTAATACCGATGGGAAAATACTTTGCATCAGCGTTGCCAGACAGTCATCAAATGTCCACATAGATAAATTTAAAAAAAAAAACGTTTTTTTTTGCCAATACTTTTTTGAAATGTTGTATACCTATGTAGGTGTTGTACTAAAATAAAAAGTAAGACAAGTGCGAGTCGGACTCGCTCATGAAGGGTTCCGAAACAGCAAGTAACATAACACAAAAGGTCTTGTAGTTCGTTGTAACTTTGATCGATATTTTAAAAACTATACTCGCTAGATCTCGTTCAACAAATTTTCGTTTGAAGTTTACATGGTAATGTACATCATATATTTTTTTTTTAGTCTTATCGTTCTCTTATTTTAGAAGTTAGGGGGGGGGGGACCAACATTTTACCACTTTGGAAGTGTCTCTCGCGCAAACTATTCACTTTAGAAAAAAAAAGATATTAGAAACCTAAATATCATTTTTGAGACGCGTATGGGTTTGATGAAAAACAAATTTTGAGTTTCAGTTCTACATATGTATGAGGACCCCCAAAATTTACTGTTTTTTTTTTGTTTTTTTTTTTGTGTAAAATTTTCTATGAACTTACCAAGTTTCAATGGTATAGCTCTTACGGTTTCGGAGAAAAGTGGCTGTGACATACGGACGGACAGACAGACATGACGAATCTAATAGGGTTCCGATTTTTGCCATTTGGCTACGGAACCCTAACAAGTAAGTAACTCTCGACCTAGTGGTGCGTCCTTTCAAAAAGATTTTTTTTTAGAGAAATGTATAAATAAAAATTTCGAATTTAGAACGCGAACGAGTATGTTTGGTTTTCTGAATGCAAAAGTTTACGGGAAATAAATACAATGCAAAAGTCAAGGCATCTTGCAGTTCGAAACCATCTTTGAAGAATTTGCACATCCCTTTCACAACTTGAATGAAATTATTGTTTGTAAAATTTACAGATAAGGTTGGTGCTTAAATACTTAATGAACTATTACAAAAAACTATAACTTTTTCGTAATGAAACTGGCAAAAGCTGTTACCAAAAATGATTATATATATAATCGTTATGTATAACGAAATACAACTGACACCAAATTAAGAAAACAAAAAAAAAGATTACCCCCTAAACAATTCCTACCCCGAGATTTCCCCCCGTCTATCAAAAAACCCCTAAATTGGGCGAAACCCACCAAACTGACAACGCTGCTTTGCATCAACTAAGAATTGCTCGGTAGTGAAACTCCTTCGTCCTCGGCCAATAATAGAAACCGACTTTACAGCCCGATGCGATTAATTATGTAAATCGCTGGTGGGATCCTTTTGTACACCTCATCTCGGGTTGCTATCCCTTCCGGCTGTTTGTTATTGTTTTGACATATATCTGCTACCGCTGGTCCCTGCTCCCTGGTTTTGTTTTCGAACGTGTTAACCACAATCAAAGGGTTCTTCGGCTGGGGCTTTAGCCACTTGAGGGGAATTGTTATAAACTTATAATCAGTCGAGTGATGAAACAAGTTTTTAATGATGAAAAGGAGGATTATCTGAAATAGATTGGAGTCCCCATGCAATGAGAAATATATTACGAGCGCTTCCTTCCTTTTGTTTGCTTTACCGGCGAAAGTTGGCTGAACACATTTTGGTATTGACTAATTGTGGATTTGTCGGTTTATAACAGAGCCAATCGACATTTTGTGGCTGTTTTTGGATACAAATTGTTGACCTTTGTGTAGGATAATTATATAGGAAGGAGTACCTAAGAGTTACGAGTTCAAATGAGACACTTGGTTAGGAATCAAGATGCTTAACAAAGGCGCTCTTCAAGAGATGATATCAAGGATTTTCCGACTGAAAGGGACTTGCTCACACAATCAATTTTGTAACAGAAACGAGCTAAGGAGGTTATGATTTATTTTGTCAAGTGATGTCGGTGCCGACACAAAGTGGTGTATTCGTTTTAAATGGCTCTTGCATTTAAGAGGCCCTGCAAAGCCAACCGGAGAATTTTTAAAGTAAGGGAAAATTGATTTTTTCCATCACATTTCACATAATACTGGCATAAGACGCCTTCCAATAAAAAAGATCCTCGAACAACAAATGCAATACATCTCTGGACTGAGAAAAAAAAACAATAACTCTACTTATATATTATTATTCATCGATTTGCATAAATTTGCCATCAGCACGGGAATACTCCCCCACGATACTTTGGCTAAGGGACTTCCGGAGTCCGGATCCACAGTGGAAAATCTCGTCATTTCAAAGACCTATTTAAATTCAAATTAGATAAATAAACAAATGCTGTTTTTCGGATAAAATATCAACATCCGCACTCCGCACTCCGCACTCCGTAATCACTACCCGTCTACACTTTGGCATCACTGGAAGAGGCAGAGGCACAGAGGATTAACCGATACACCAGCCAGCGTACCACTTGAGTGAATTTAATTTTCCCTAGTCTATCGTGCAACCTTATGCCTAGTATGCAGCTGTTCCGGAACAAAAATGTCCGGTGGTCTCCAAATGGACAGTGAAACGGATGCGAAAAGGCAGCGGAAAATAATTCGTGGAGAGTTCCATCAACTGCGACACAAATAGCAGTGTTACCAGCACTGGCTATTTTTCTCCGATTTGGATACTCGAACTTTTCACTGGCTCCTTAAAATTGTCACTTGGGAATTACCCTAATCTAGTCTATTTACTTTGAAGTTTGGCGATTGTTAAGGTCCTTGCGTATTTACAAAAAAAAATGCATCCTTCAAAACAAAACGAGGTAAATTCATTTTCATACAAGTTTTGAACAGACTCTCACATCTCAAGATGTGCATGGATATGAAAACACTGTCCAAGTATTTGTGTTGTTTTTTTTATTTTATATTCGTCTTTAAAAACAATTTAATCAGAATGAGTGTATGAATTTTTAATCTTCATAATTGAGTTTGGGTATTTGCGGCTTCAAAATTTCTCAATTTCGCTCCACACCTCTGGCAACACTGCAGTGCAAAGCCAAATTTTCTCTGTCCGTTTGCAGACCATCGGAAAATTTCATTTCGGAAGAGCTCCGTACTACGCTTGAATAAAAAAATAAACGTGTGCGAAAAGAGAGTGGAGAATTGTACCAAGCAATCTACTACAATTACCACTTTTCCGCCATCATTTCGTAGCAGCTGCGTACTGCAAAACGAAAAGGAGAGCGAAATTTTTCGTTCATGATTTCGTTGTGTCCCTTTTGTATGGGATTTTTCGTTCCGGAATAGATGTGTACTAGGCTTTGGATTTCGACTAATCCCGCACTCAAATGTAATTTAGTGAAAATATTGTAAGGATATTCCGGGGGGGTTTTCTTTTTCTTTTTGATTATTGGCGTTGCTCTTACTTTTCTGTGTGGCGACGTTCCCCTGAAGGAATTTATTGAATGCAATATTATACGTCGTCGTGCAATTTCTATGCTACCCTTTAATGGGATCCTGTTCATAAGAAAAGGATAAGCCGTGTTTGGTGGGTGTTCCTCAATTTGGCTCACTTATCTCGTCCTGGAGTGGTGTTCCGGCACTAAGCTTGTGAATTATTGAGTATTCATGTGTCATGGCAAGCAATCAGTGGATGACAATAATTGATGGGATTAAACTTCCTTTAGCAAGAGGACGAATGATTGCGTTTGGGATTATTTTAGGGGCGTTTTCTCTGGTCGTAGAAAATAAGGTAGTGATGAAATACTGTGGGTTTTCGGTACCTTTGGTTCTGTTTAAGCCGACATTTGTTTTAGGACAAACTCTAATCGTGCTCAGGTAAAAAAAAATCCTTTAGGGAATGAGTCGATGAACTGTCATTAGTTGTTGCTTAGGAGAATACCACGAGCAATTACGTTTTGTGAAGGCAAATAGTCGATGTTCTTTTGCAGTCTATGTCTTATTTAGAAACGACAGTGGTTTTTCGATATGAAAAAAACCTAGCAAAACCATTTTTAGAATAACTAAGAAATGACGTTCTCTTAAAAGACGAATCATAGAGAATCAGGACTTTTTTCAGTCATTTTCTAGAAAAAATACAAACTATGGGAGAAATTTTAGGACGTACAAAAATGGAGGATGAGCAGTCTGTGCACTTTGATCATTTCATTGGTACCTACTTATCATTTGCCTGGTAGATCTGCTGGGGCTTCTTTTTTCTTCTTTTTTTTTTATCGAAGAGTTGCGCGATCGCAATTACATCCATAGGTTTTATAAAAGAACCAAGCAACTGGCTGCTGGTTACAAAACCGAAACGCAAGCTCTTGGAGACAGCGAAGGAAACATAGTCACCGAAGCGCAGGGAATATTAGATGTGTTTAAGCAGCATTTCCAGCAGCTGCTAAATGGGCATCATGTAGAGAGAGTGATAGGGCAAGAAGAGAACCGACGTCCAGTCAATGAAGAACCAGTTCCACCACCCAGTATAGAAGAAGTGCACTTAGCTATAAAAAAGCTAAAGAACAACAAGGCCGCCAGCTCTGATGGCTTACCAGCAGAGCTCTTCAAATACGGAGGTGATGTTTGGGTAGGGTACATGCACAGAATCATCAACCAAGTACGGGTGGAAGAAAACATGCCCGTGACATATGGAGCTGATAGTCCAGTCATCGGGCATGTTTTCTACAAAAAAGGCGATCCTATGTCTTCCGAGATTTAACGAAGCATATCCCTGCTGAATGTCGCCTACAAGATCCTATCCAATGTACTGTGTGAACGTCTAAAACCGTTCTGCAACACACCCGGCAGATCGACGATAGACCAAATTTTCACACTGAGGCAAATCCTGGAAAAGACCAACGAATTTCAAGTCGAAACTCACCACCTATTTATCGACTTCAAAGCCGAGTATGATTGCATACATCGTCAGGAGCTCTATATGGCGATGGCCGGATTTGGAATACTGGAAAAACTGATTCAGCTGTGTCGGCTGACGCTGACGCGCTGCAGTGTTCAGTTTGGAAGTAGCTCCTCCGAACTATTTCAGACATTCTTCAATCTCGTACTGAAGCATATAGTGCGCAGGGCAGATGTCAACACGGAAGGCACTATCTTCAACAGGTCCGTCCAGCTGCTGGGCTATGCGGACGATATTGACATCATCGGTCCCTCCCAGCGTGCCGTAGTAGAACCATTCACGGTGATTGAAGAACAGGCAAAATCCGTTGGCCTTGAAGTAAATGAGGGCAAAACCAAGTACATGCTATCAACAAACAAACAAGCATCTGTCCACCGGCTAGGACAAAACGTCACTATTGATGGCAACAATTTTGAGGTAGTTAAGGAGTTCACCTACCTCGGAGTAAACATAAACTCCACGAATGACACTATAGTGGAGGTCCGGCGAAGAATTACCCTGGGAAACCGTTGCTAATTCCGTTTGGCAAAACAACTGGGTTCAAAACTCCTAGCTCGAAGGACGAAATGTTTGCTCTACAAGACCCTTATCTTGCCAGTCCCGGTTTATGGCGCCGAGTGCTGGCCCATAGGCAAGAAGGGAGAGCTGATACTGGGCTCCTTCGAAAGAAAAATTCTTCGGCGGATTTTTGGTCCTGTGTGCGAGGAGGGCGAATGGAGGAGAAGATACAACCGCGAACTCTATGAGCTGTACCAAGATGTGGATGTAGTCCAAAAAGCCAAAACACGTCGACTATACTGGCTCGGCAACATCAAGCGAATGGACAATAATGCTCCGGCTAAGAGGATCTTCGAATCCCAGCCCTCAGGTTCGAGAAGACAAGGAAGACCGAACCTCCGATGGTTAACATTTTTTATAAATTTAAGTGTTTCCTCTTAGAAAAATAATTCGCCCAATAAAGTCTGCTGAGAGTGATATTTCTTTTAAAACTCCCACAATTGTTTTTGATTTTACTATTTACCCTGTTTTACCAGAATATTTTAGTTTTTGACACCGACAGAATTTTTAGCTAAAATACTCACCAAACTGAAGTTATAACAAATGTTTATAACCTTTTTAGTGTATTTTTCATTTTTCTTCAATCAACTCCCGCAAACCTGGTAATGGATAGGAAAGACATTGAAAACTCTTTTTGGATCTTAAAGAGTTTTTCAAAAATAACCTCTTCCTAAAACGCAGCAAAAACTATTTCAAGGACGCATATAAATCCACAAATGTTAACCCTTCGAGTGTTGATTTAAATTTTCGTTATAATAGAAACAAGCTATATATCCTCGATCATTTCAATGTGAAAATATGATGACCGTCATCCTTTCAAAACGAATCTCCATAATGGAATCTTCCATCGTAAATATTGTGTACCTATATCTCAATTACAGACGCCAGTCCTTCCCAGCAAATCTTTTACTTTGGAAAGAAACTTTTTTTGTTTTTCTTATAACCACCCTCGAAGGTCAGCTAAAATAAACAAAACTGATTTATTGCATGACATAAACATTTTTATACATGCAAACATTTCGCCAAGAGAAGAAAACACTATAAACGTCTCTATGAAGTTTAGTCCGACGAGGGATGCCCGTTGCCCGTGCCCGCGCAAGATGAACGATGGGATATCGCGGATTTTGTGGAATATAACCTCCTTAAATTGGGTACCATTATTGCAGGGTCATTATTTCGAATTGAATGCATATTTTCGGTTCATATTTCCCATAAATCACAAGTGCATTTGCGGTAATGCAGTGCGGGAGACGATACAGGATTTTAAACGGAATTCGATCAATATTAATGGATAAACGCAATCATTTCGCCCTTTGGGAAGCCAATATTGATTAAATTCAATACACCAAGAACAACATATGGAGTACAGATCGGCTACAGCTGTTTGTTCTAGCTTCACTTTATACAGTTTGTTATCACAGCGGCTTAAATCCGAACCAAAGTTCCAATATGTACAGCCCAGCACTCGATGGAAAGTATTATTCAATGCAGACCTCTCAATTCCACTCTCGAATGTAAATATTTATGTTGGCACAGGACTTATCCCCAGTATACGCACTATCCACCCCTCCACAACAAGCAGTGTGTTCGTGAAAACGCATTATTATGCCAGCACTTTGCATTACAACACGATTTCCGTGTTCGGGTTTCGATTCGTTGGGGAAACATTTTATGCAAAATGGAAAACTTCCTTCGACATCTGCCGGATGGGGGAAATTTACACGCAGATTTACGCAATTATAACCGACGCCGATGTCTTTGGCAAAGTTACTTGGATTTTCAATTTAAAACTTCCCAGGCTCACATCCGGCACTCGTCCTTTGCATATAAAAATGTTGTTATAGGGATAAACCGAAAACAGCCCTTAAAATATATTTCATGACTGAGATATTTTATCGTGTGATTATTTTCAGAATCCAACAAAGATCGGTATCTGTAACATACTCGACGAGGACGAAACGCGGCTACTATGAAGGCCTGGCTAAAGATCTCGCTGCTACTTTGCAGCTTTGGATTCCTGCGAGAATTGCGGCCGTCCGATCCATTTGCAACGGAATTTCTATCGGGCGGATGGCACAATGTTACGTCCGAACAGGTGAACAAAGAACTATACCCTTTGGGGAACTATTTGAATCTGGGCTGGCTGGTAGTAGTGTTGCTGCTCACCGATATCCTTAGGTAAGGAATTTTCAATTACCCACGTATATGGTTCGTGTTTTTACTTGTGTTGCCTTTTCTTTGTCCATTTTCTTTCGTTCGCAATTTAGATACAAACCGATAATAATCGCTTCAGCTATTTCTGGGATACTACAGTTTGGTATCAACTTGTGGACGAAATCCATGTGGGAATTGCAGGTGAGTAAAGGAACAGCAAGTATGAATCGATTTTTTTTTTCGATGTACGTCCGTTTCGTAAGGTCCGATAGTTTTTCTTTTATGCATGCAAATCCCCCTGGAGAAAGTTGTCCACGTAAGAGGTACGTTATCGGAAAATCAAGAACATTGTCCTTGATCGGCGAGAGCAAGTAATGGGAAAAACTTTACCACCGATGAATGGGAATAGATTGATTTTTGCAGAATTGAGTTCAGCGTGGGTGAGAGGAAGCCATGGCGTGGTGTGATTCTTGTGAGGATTTTGTCAGCTATTGGGGCTAGAATTACGTGTAATCCCATTGGCTATGAGAAATTCGATCGATTATCAAACGGATATCGCTGTGTCTTTGCTGGAAGCATATCATGACAACTTCTCTTAGAAAGTAAAGACGCAATAAACATATAAGAATGCCGCACTAGCAGAGTTTGATTATATGCAAATCGAGCTAAAGAAGAGCAGTAATAACACTACCATTACCTCACACCATTTAGCCAGTTTATATGTGAATTTGTTACCGCATCAAGTTGAAATTACTCACACAATCCGTATGAAATTCTGAGTCATATGAAAGGACTTAATGGAGCAACATCTACTTCTCATCTCATTACAAACGGCCAACTCATTCGCAGGATATACGAATTTTAAGTCTTTTGATAGTGGGAATTTGTCCGACCGATAAGTTTGCCTGAAGTTCAGTTTATCGTAGATTACTTCATTTGGTACAGGATGGAAATGAATAAACTGTGTCAAGATGATGTGCCACATGATAAAATGGGCGATCAACCCTCCTATCTTAAGAAATTCATTCAAGTTCTGGGACCGTCGTTGTAGTCGCAGTAGCTTAGTGGTTAGTGTGTTGGACTGCTATGCGGGAGTCCCAGGTCCGAATCCCGCAAAAACCCAATTCCGACTCAGGGTTTTTTTCCGCTGCGCTACCTCTCGCGAACGTCTGACAAACATCCGAGAGTATAAATGTCTTGAAAGAGCTTCTCAATTAGCCGTTTGGAGTCGGCATAAAATTGTAGATCCCTTCCATTCGTTCCAAAAATGAGAAACTCACACAAAACGAATGGTTGTGAGAAGCTAGGCCTAGGGTCTCTCCAGACCTGTTGCGCCAACTATTTTTTTTTTTTTTTTTTTCTGGGACCGTCATTCAGAGCAGTTAAATAAATGCATCTACCTATTTTCATAATTACGACATCATTAACTCACCTTGTTGTGAATTGAAAATTTCACAACTTGGCAAAGGATTTAATTCAAAACTTCATTAAAAAGTACTTCTAACCAACTTCGTTCTCCCAACAAAAAAAAACTGATTTCGCAATTTGCAAGTAGGCACTTACCTCTTCATATATCGCACTCAAATACTTAACACCAGCTTTTCATCGTTCATAACTCATATTTAATTCCTGCTTAAAATGCCTCATTTCCTCTAAGCAAAATAATCTCCAAACACTTAATATAATCGTCCATCATTAATAAGTTACAAACTTGGCAAAGGAAAAGGAATAAATTCCATTGAAAAGCAGAGACGAAGATGAAGAAAAAAACCTCAGAAGACAAATTTCCTTTAATTACTCGCAGCCTCCTTAAACGAATAATTTTCATGCATGCATAAAATATGCGCAACATAATAGCGGAAGAAAGAGATATTCTTAGGAAGAGGACACAAAAAAAATTAAATCCACTTGTTCTCTAGAGAAAATAAAATTCCATTGCATCTACTTACTCAATTAGCATCGAAAGTCCTTTTGAATAAAATTTGAAGAAAAAAAAAAAAAGCAACAAGAAAAGTGTATTCAACACTGGAATGGAAAATTGTTTCACAAATTTCAACTGCCGGATGAAAATGGAAATTTTCACTCCGCGAAAATGAGTATAATGACTGCAGCAAAAGATTTCTCGATTTGCAAAGCAAATTCCGCGAATATTTGATGAAAAATGCAGCATTCTCAATTAATGGTGTAGAGTGAGTTGAACTGTTGAGCAAGGAGGTGGTTTGTATTGAACATTTTGATTAGATGTTTGTATGTGGGATGGAGACTAACAGACAACACATTAAGCTACGAAAATTGACGCGACAATCGACAAAGCAAGACCAGAGCTTAACTAAGGATTAACTAATTCACGACTTTTTATTCGCAATTCTAGAAATTGTATAAAGTGAAGTTACTGACCCTCAAAAGTCGTGAATCAACACTTCTCAGTGTCAATAATGCGATCGGGCATAAAATACATATTGCCATAACCGATCGCAATTCGACACAAATAGTTTTCAATTTGAAATTACTGTGGTTGTGAAATGCAAAAAAAAAAATCGTAAATTACCACTTTTCTGTTGCAATTACGATTTCATCCCCTAGTAAATTGCAACAGTGGTTGATTTACAACTTCAGTAGTTGTAATTTCCAAAATCTTAATCGTAAATTGCAACTTATTTTTATCAATTTGCAATTCATGTTTTGCAATTTACGACTTATCTACGTCAATTTACGTTTTCAATTTACATGTGCGAAATTATTATAAGTTTTGGTTAATTCAACATTCAGTGGTGGTAAATCACGAAATAGTTTTTTGCAATTTGAGATTGTAAAGTGGTGTTTGAGAAATTGACCTACCACTACAAATAAATGAAGCTCGAATTAATACTTCTAATCGTAATATTCAACAAAAAAAAATTTGATATTTTTCGCCGTTTTCAATGTCGAATTACGAATTTTTGTATCAATTCAAGACAAATTCGTTGTGATTTGCGAAGAATATATAATTCGTGATTTGCAACTCAAAATTTAGCATTTAGTGATTTTGCAGTTCTTTCCGTGTAGTAGCCAAATTCACGTTGGTTTCAACATTAGCGCTAGCGGTCTTGGTTTAGAGCGGAATAAATTAGAAACAAGTTATAAGAAGCAGAATACATTAAGTTTTATGGGCGGCATTATTAGTACGTATATGAGGAATTACAAAATATTTTTTTTTAAATATACCTATGCAAACATACAAACAAAAAATCCTTGAAACACATTTCGTCGTACAAGCTGAGCAAGGAAGTAAGTTTATTCAATAGCACCCCTGACCCCTGACTATGTAAAATTTGGAGGAAATTCCATTCGATCTTGTAGCCTTTCCATCGTTCAGATGATTTTAAAACATCTTCCAGAATTATTAATCTATCAAAGTACCATTTGAAAACTTTTTAAACTGTTCAGAAAGCTTTGTTGATTGAGATATAATTACGGTGACCATCCGTTCATTATTATAATGAACTGTTCATTATTTGAAGCAGATGTTCATTATGAATTATTTTGTATTGAAAAACATAAAAATGTTCATTATTTCAAAAGCTGTTCATTATTTGTTCAGTATTTTATTCAATTTTGTTGAAACAAAGACGAAAAACTAACCAAACCAAAATTCTTTAAACAATATGATAATGCAAACGTGCTCTAGCATTCAGATAATAATCAACTCAAAAGTTTTTCAAAATTCGAAAAAAAAAAAAAAAAAATCCGTAGTGGTAAACATTAATAATAGTAAATTTTATTTGATATTATTAATTCAAAAACATCTAATTAAACATTAATAATTATCTTAAAGTCCGCCAGAAGAAAATGTCTTTTTAATAATTAATGGAGAACTACAAAAAGACGTAAATTCTAAAACAGAAGGCGATTGGAAATGCAACAAGTGCATGGCCACATTTTCTATTGCCAACAATGAACATAGAACAACATTAGGCGCATTAGGTCCTTTCTTTGAGGATACTTATTTAATTTTTAGGCGTTTATTTTACAACATTTAGTTAAATCGTAGGCGCAGTGGCTTAGTGGTTAGTGTGTTGGACTACTAAGTTCGGATCCCGCAAAAACCCAAAATTCCAACTTAGGGTTTTTTTCACTGCGTCACCTCTCGCGAACGTCTGACAAACATCCGAGAGTATGACTGTCTTGAAAGAGCTTCTCAATTAGCCGTTTGGAGTCGGCATAAAATTGTAGATCCCTTCCATTCGTTCCAAAAATGAAAACGAACACAAAACGAATGGTTGTGAGAAGCTAGGCCTAGGGTCCCTCCGGACCTGTTGCGCCAACTATTTTTTTATTTTTTTTTTTTTAGTTAAATTAAAGACTGAATTTTATTTATTTATTTATTTTGCCTAACATGGGTACAAAGTAAGAGTTCTTTCTGTAATACTTATTTTAATTAACTAAATCAGAGACTGAATCCTTGTGTTATATTTTTTTTATTGAGTTGTTTTTTAAAAAAAAAAAAATAATAATTAAGAGCTGGACATAATTTGTATTTTTTTATTTTTGTTCATTATTTGGAATTCAAAAAGATGGTCACCGTAGATATAATGCAAAACTGGTGTTTCAAAACATTTCCAAACAGAAAAAAAAAAAACAAAAACAAATATGAAACAACAGAAAAAAAAACTCCATCGCCATCAATACAAGAAAATTGCACAATTTATGGGACAACAAGTGCATTACAATGCGATTTTTTATTCAAATTTTTTAAGTTCCATCTGATTCCAGGAAATAACCACCAACGAAATAAGCCTCCAAATGGAAAATTAAATAACCCCCCAAATCTAAGGTGAAATAATTTTCACTCAAACTGACAATTGAAAGTATACCAAAGTTAAAATTAGAGCTCCACCTATCGGATTTTATTTAAACCACTCTATGAACATTAGCGACAGTAAAAAGGACAAACTGCTGAATTTTCAGCGCATTCGGTCGACAAGTCTTTTAATCTAGGTATTTGCAACAAACGCATCCGAAATGGGATTCTCAAACAGAAACAAAAGTTTTCAAAATTATGATATGCACTTAGAAAATTCTAGCAGTTCCTAAATGTTCGTCAACTATTCAATTCAAAATGTGTTCAAGTCTAAATGATTAAGTCGAACTTCTGAATAATGAATACGAACCTCAAATTTACTGACATTTTTACATAGCACACGCGATTTATTATTATTATTATTATTATTTTTTTTTTTTTTTTCACCCATTTTCAGATTGGACAAATTTTCTATGGATCTTACATGGCCAGTGAGGTGGCCTACTATACGTACATTTATGCCAAAGTCGATAAGGAGAAGTATCAAAAAGTCACTGGGCATACCCGTGCGGCAATGTTAACTGGAAAATTCCTTGCCAGCGCTATAGCACAGGCTCTTATATCCACACACGTTATGAACTACAGGGAATTAAATTTTATTACATTTGCAAGTGAGTATAATGGAGTTGTGAAAGTAAATAAAGTTATTCGGCGGTACTACTTTTTCTTATGAATTTTTATAACTCGGCCACCTAGTAAATAGTATGTTTAATTTAGTACGATGAATACTTATGAGCTAAGAGGAATGCAAATGTACTGTACTACCTACCCTGTGGTAATTTATTATTATTGCTGAGAACCGCAAAAGTGGTTTCGGCGAATGTGCGCGATTAAAAAAAGAATAAGAAACACGTAGAAATACTGATTTTACCTGCCGGTGACTGAATTCATTTGTGAACACACGTTACTATACTCTGTTCAATTTATATTTTCAGTACAGGCCTTATGGGAAGCTCTTTTTTCTACCAGTGGTGCCTGTAGCTACTCTCACGGCACTCAACACAAGATTTGCCACTGAAATAAAAGCGAAACCACTGGTGATTCCAAAGAATTTGTTGTTGTAATTTACGAAAAACCCAACCAATTTTCCTCAAAGGCGCATACATCCCATCATGACCAGTCTGCCGCAAAGTCGCGAGCAGAATGAGGATGACGACGAGGGTGATATTCTCGTGTGCGGTTGCCAGGGTTCGGACTTTACTGCAATTGCAGTAGATCTACTGCAATTTTAAGGAAAAAATCAAATCTACTGCACCACTGCGCTCGACTGACAATCTACTGCAATATATGTGAATCTCGAAAATCTTAAATCAAAATTGAGCATCTTGACACATTTTCGTTTCCTAGTATATTTTTATAAGCCGATTGCAAATAATCCGTTCTGGAAGCACTATTTTTTATTCTGCAATCTGTTACAATATATTTTAAAAGAAAATGTGCATACCATCTGGTTTTCACTGCAGTTGCCTTGCATGAACTGAAACTAGGTTTGTTTGACATGGCTATCACTAGTGCCCACAAGTGCACACTGAGAAGTGTCAGCTAATTTTCACGCCTGTTAAAAGCCCAGCACAACCCTGAAAATTCGGCTACTATATCGAACGCAAAATATGTTGCCCTAAAGACTCTCAGTTTTTGAAATTGAAAAATATTTATCTTTTGGTGAAGGAAGTATGAAGAAGTTAACACGTTTGTCCATTTATTGTTCAAAATGAGTGCTGTCAATTCTGACGTTGTGCTTTCCATAATGCAAATACTTGATAAAAGGGTTTGGAATATAGATTATGCGTTTGAACATTGGTTAAGCTCTGATTGCAGCATTTTCCATTCCATTTTCCTATAATATAAAATTTTAGTTCATAAACGTAGTTGTTTTCAAACAGTTCACTTTTGAATACCTATCAAATTTATTGTATTTACCTTGATCACTATCTAAACAAATGAATGACAGCAAGCGAAATGACAGCGAAACTCAGCACTGAATTCTTGCCCCAACAAATGAACTGGGGTCAGCTCAGGGCACAACTAGGGTGCCGATGCCTTAGAAGTCATGTCAAACACAGGTTTTCAGTACCAGGGCGACTTCAGTACTATATCAAACACATTAGAGTTAGAGCTCACTAGTGCGCACTAGGAACTAGAACCAACGTCAAAAAAACCTACTGAAGTCAAGTCTCAAGTGTGTCTTCCTTTTTCTCTGTTTCTAAATTTGTTGTTCTGCTCTGCTGTCGGCTGTCGCTTTTTTATGTTTAAACTAATATGTTTTTACAAAAATACTTTAAAACTTCATTTTTATCGCATTTTTTCAAAATTCAAAATCTACTGCAAAAAAAGTGAATCTACTGCACTTTTTTTTAAGATCTACTGCGATATTTTATAACTGAAGTCCGAACCCTGGCGGTTGCTATTTTATCGCAGAAAATAAACATGTGTGTGTCAGAAGAGTGTTACCATAATCTGTTTGCAAAAATATCTTTACGGGTTTTTCTATGGATATTTTCACAGAACTTTCGGTTTTGGTGCTTTTTAAAGCTTTTGAGAGCGAATAAATGAATTTGATTATGTGGGATGTTGCCATACAGTTTTTAGGTACTCCTTTAATTATTTTGTATATCTGAAGGATCTGTTAACATGCAGTTAAACCAATTTTTCTAAATAAAGGGTTGGTATTTGGTAGCCCTACCGATATTTGTGAGAGAATTATGCCAATTTATAGTGCTCACTATGGCAACCATGTAACAGCTTTAAATTCGAGACAGCTTATTAAGATCCCTAATAGTAAGGGTGAAAGGCAAATAGCCTATCTTCCCTGTACTGAAAATATAAATTGAACAGAGTATAGCTAGTTACTATATGTCACCGCGTTGAAGACAGACTGATTACGAATGCGATTGAATAACGCATTCCAATCCACCGTTTTCTATTTTTAGAGTTTTTGTTTGCACTTTGTTTTTATGTAATTACAACGTAGAGTTAATTTAAAGAACTGATTTTTTAGTAAGCGTCTGTGTATCCTAGCTTATGAATTTCGCAGTCTCAGGTTCAATTCCTTGTTTAAATTAAAGTTTTGTTTTACTTTTTTTAATAATATGAATTAAATTTCGAGAGAATTCACTTCCAAACTTAAGTTTAAGTTCAAAAATTAAGTTTAAGGAATATAAAAAATTGTTTATACCTGGTAAACAGCGCCGCCTATCGGGTCTTAAACTATCCTATCCTTTTAGCTGTAACGAACCATACATAACCAGAACATTTTATTGAAATTGGTTGATTGGTTGCAGTGATCGGCAAAACCGTAATATACATACTAAACAAATACACGTATATTTACTATACCTATAACTCATGAACCAATACATATACAAACATCGTATGTACATAAAAGCCTCGGTATTGACGTCACCTTTCATGGAAAATTTCCAGAAACAAAATAGGTTCAATCATTACAGACAACATCAATTTCAAAAACAATGCAACTTATTTCTATATATATCGATAATAATTAACTATAACGAACTTTGTTGATGAAGGTGTACACCAGAGACAATACTGAGACCCCCAACTCACAATCCTCTTGCCGCTGGCCCCCTCAGTTTTTTTTCAAATTCGCCATTTTGTTTTCCTATCGGTGTTATGTCAATTTAGAATCCGTGTGACATGTAAAAACATACAAAAAATATAAATTCAATGCTGCCAACCGCTACCAACCATGGGGGAATGTGAAAGAATTCGGGAATACGACATTTTAAGATAACTGAATGCTATTGGTTGGTTATTATAAATTTTTAAAAGACGATTAATGTAATTTGTTTAGTTAATAATGCTATCTAAATGAGTTGTTTTATATTCCAGAAACATATTAGGAGAAACATTGTTGTGTATTTTCCGCGTTTGAATATCATTAACTTCGATTTCACGAGTAAATTTTTCTGATATAATAACTGAAGAAGAATTGCTCAAAATGTTTTAATTTTCCTACAACCATTCTGCAGTAATCATTTTTCATAAATATTTTCAGCAAAAGTGCACTAATTCCTAAAATAAAATACTATTTACACGAAACGAAGAATTTCAAATTTAACTGACAAAATTCTATGAACGCTGGCAGCAACTTTTCCTACAGCGGAAGTGGTACACGCAAGGTGCGAGTGTGTTGGTGAGTGACAGTTGTCAATACGAATTTCTATGTAACAATACTAACGCACTTAGCGTGTACCACCCCATAGAAATATAGCTTGTAGGCAAGTAACGGAAAATCGGCCGAAGTTGGGGGTCTCAGTATTGTCTCTGGTGTACACTAGGCATTTTTAATACAAAATATTACTAACATTAAAAGCGCAAGTTTTATTTATTTCAAATTGGCCTTACATATTTTTTTTTATATTTATCGAAAAAGTTATAGGTAAAAAACTATAAACGCTGATTACTCAAATGTTTGAAAATGTCGCTTAAGTCCTTCATATTCTAAGATCCAAAGCACTTCTTTCCATTCTCTTGAAGTATATTTTAAAATTGTAGTCCGATCCAATTTACAAAAAAAAAAAATAAGTTGCTGTCCAATTTGGCAAATAATGTCACAGTTTTTGACAGAAGAGCTTTCGCTATAGGGAAGTTCGCGACAACGTTAGTGTTAAATAAGAGGTCTGTTCCTTTACTTTTGTAGTAAGAATGGAAAAGACTGTCAAAATGGCAGTGGTGGGGATAAATTCCCTCACAAAGAGAGACACTTACGAATAAGTTAGGGAACGCTACAAACGAAGATTAATACAAAATCTTTAAAAAATGACAGATACATAATTCAAATATTCAAAAAATGGTACGAAAAGTCATTAAAATGTCTGATAAACTCGAGGAATTTTTTAATTTACTAAGAAAATTATTTATATCATCTGGCTGGTGAAGAAACTGATCTAGAATTAATCGAACTTCATTTTGATGAATCCGAGTTTTAACAAAGTTTTAACTGATTGAACTATGGCTGTAGCCTGAATAGTTAAAATTTTACTGAAAAGTTTCTTCTGGAAAAAGCAGGATAAAATCATTCTAAAAATGAAAAATGATGTTCATACAATATATTTGGTAAAAGCTGAAAAGTTGAAGTAATGGGAATTATGCGGATTTTAAGAATATTTGAACAAAGCTTAAAAATTGGCTATTATTAATCGGATTTTGTATACAACAAGTTTTTTTGACGTTTGAACGAAAAATAAAGCCCATTTGTGGAAGAATGGGCTTCACTCAATTGGCGATTCTTTCCATTATCTGGGCGAAAACTGGTCTTCGACTGAATTTTTCAATGACCAAATCTCCCTGTCATGGGTGTACATCGCTGCTACTCAGCCCACAAGCAAATCTCATAAAATGATAACAACCAACAACCATGGTGGGCCTCGTTCTGCAAAACTATGTATGTACGCATATTACTTCCCCTCTTTGTACAGACAAACTGCCTACCACAACATTCATTCTCTACCTTTGTTTGCATATTCTTACAGCTCAAATAGTTTCGCTTTTTGTTGCCGTCGCCCTGCCCACGGTTCAAAAAAGTGTCTACTTCTACTCCACCATATTCCCGAAGGAGAACCCCAAGCAACTCCCAGCACTGCCGCAATTCGATGCCACCGTTAACTGCAAGCCAAATTCCGAAAAAGACCAACAACAGGTATACTCACAACTGCCACCCACAAAGACGACGAATGGAATTTCTGAAATTGAGTTGAACACCTCAAGCCACAAAATAATTACCGGAAACGAAAATGAGGTTAGTTTGGCTATACAGAAGGAAATCTCCTCTCTAGTCCGAGTCCTTATAAGTTCACAGATTCGCATCGCTTGGTTTTTATTTTGCAGAATGAATGAGTGAAATGATTTTCTTGTTTTTGTACAGAAGCCGAAGTTCTCCTGGAGGAATGCGACGCGCCTGATGGGACAGCACGTCGTTAGCGCCTATTCGAAGCCGGTTGTGGTGCAATGGAGCATCTGGTGGGCGCTAGCCTCATGCGGGCAATTACAGGTAATTGAAAACAACGATTTTATTCTCCTTTTTCGCTTTATTGTGGTTGCGAACAAAAGTACAATTTTGTTTTATTCGGCCTATAACTCACGGACAAAGAGCACTCGGTGCTTAAAATGACGTATGTAGATTATTTCATTTTACACCATTTTTATTACCAAAAACGTTGTGATATGTCGAAACCCAGTGAGCTGCGAGAATGTTAAAAACATTCGGCTATAAATATTTTTTTTGAGTACTCGCATGCCATCTGGGTGTGATGACACAGGGTAGCATTGGTAACGATTTATAGTTTATTGTGCCGTTCCGTTATTAGAAAGAAATTCTGTGCGCGTATTGTTGGACTAATAAAACTTGCGAAATTTTGAAAAGGGTTGCTTCTGATTTTATTTGAAAGAAAGGTCGAGTGGGGTTATGAAAAAAGGTTATGAAAACGTCAGAGAGAACTTTCTGAACATATATGTATGCTGCGTAGGAAATTTTTGTTTTACAATTTTATTGGCACAAGCACCTGGGGAGAAAGTTTAAGCTTTATTCTACTGTATACAAGTGTCCTTTACTCAGGATATAAGAACAGACGGATATTTGAAAGAATATTTTGCCGCGATGTGAGAGAGATTTTTATTCAGCTTCTTAAGAGGATAACCACACATTCGCCTATGGAAAACTCAGTTGAGGATTTAAAACAGACGTGGGGACCGTTACGTGCCGGATTCTATTCACTTGAACGGTGTCGGTGTCTGAAGACTTCAGTACTCAGTAGGTGTAATATATTAGAATTAATTAATTGAATTTAAATTAATTAATTATGTTTGTTAAAAAGTTATATTTTAATTTAAGGATGGATGTATCTAGCTTCTAGCCCCAGTGCAACTTCTTAGTAAAAAAGAATACTCTACCTTTTTTTTAGGCCCCTGAACTGCATAGCCTTGGAAAAATTCCTAAAGTCAATCCAGTTCATTGGGAAGTGTTCTGAATGCGCGCTTTCTTTTATTTAGCGCTCCAGCCGTAAGCTTTGGAGCTAGGGCTGTTACTCTTAAGATTAACCTGAAAATTTATGTTTATTGGTTAATAGGTAATAATAATAATAATATGTTGCGCTATTCTACATTGACAATCTGTCCGCTCTAGTAGGCTAGGGAATGGCTGAAACAAAATCAACGAAATTTTGTTAACAGATGCCAAAACGTAGAACATTGAGACCTAATGAGGTCTTCCTATAGTAGACTTGGTTATTGTTTTCTTCAAGTACCTTTGCCGAATACACGTTTTCAAATTAAAAAATGTCGTGGCAAGCTAGTTGGCAGCTAACTTAGTTTAAAATATTTTTTGCAGTCGTGATAGTACTGAGAGAAAAAGTCTTAGAAATCATGGTATATTTCGAGACGAATTGGACTGATACCTGAATTCGAGAAGTCCGAAAGATGCGTTTAAAAAAATGTATTTATATACAAGAAAGGATTAGGAACATCCTACCGAAATAACAATCACCTATATAGCAGCAGGATTGATCGCAATTTGTGTAGACAGGCAATTGTATTGTGTTAACTTGGATGCGGTTGGCGTTAACTGCTACAGATCTGAAAGGTTTGAATTTGTGACAGCAATATAGCAGCAGATCCGTTTACAGAACCTAAGCTGGTCATCGTTTTAGCAGGCTGCACGTCTTATATTGTTCGTTGCTTAGTTGAGATGAGCGACAGGGATTGCTGAAAATATTCGCCACGAAAATGAGCCCAAGCTAGCTGTCAACGAGAAGGGACACCCAACATCGACGAATTGAACAGAAAGTCACCATTGGTGAGTGAGGGTGAGTGTTCCCACTCTTCACTGAGGCCTCTGATGGGCCGTTGTGGTTCGCTCTTGTTTTTTTAAGGACGGTTGAAATATTTATATTAGGATGTGTGAAAGGGTAGGGGGTAAGGGGTTGGTTAAATTTGGGTAGCCACTGTATGTAGTGTTTGTGTTGTCGGCGAATCTGTTTGTTCGCTTGGAGAACTCCATGACGTCCACATTCCTGAGGCATGTAAGGTCTAGTATTAAAGGTGCTCCCAGAATTTAGTTACGTAGCCTCGCTGTAGCTGGACAGTGGCAGAGGAAATGTCCTCCTCCTGGTATATCAATGTTTCTGAACAATTTTGAAATATTTATACGGACTTTTTCTACCTCGGCTGTTCTATAAATTCTGACAGAAACTTACAGGACATAAGCTCTTGCAAATCCATTTTTTATTTATTTATTTTTTGTCTAAGAAAACAGTTGACAAAATTCTCACAAGGGGCCTTATAATGATCTAAGTTTGTCGGCTAGCCGGCAGTCACTTCAACCTAAGGACATTCTCTATAGGACAACTCTGATAACTCCAGTCATACTTTATGGTGCTGAAGCTTGGACTTTGTCTTATGATGAAGATATCCTCCTTCACTTTTAGAGAAAGTAAAAAGAAGTAAAATGATCTGGTGCTCCAAAAGCGTTGACGGGCTTTCGAGGGGAAGCTTCAATGATACGATTGGGGCCTTGGTTCACCACGAATTAAAGAAAAGAAGTCCGCGGTCCATCGATTAAGTGATCGCCAGTGATAACTACGACCGTTTGTTGAAAGGTGTTTAACGATTTTCGACTCCGCATTCACATAATCCGCGATCAGTATGCGACCGAAATGTTGTTTGTTTTTTGTTTTTTTTTTTTTTTCGTCTGAAAAATCGTAAAGCTCGCTCATAGGTGACGCGGTTCGACTTAAGCTCAAGCTCTACCAGAGGACGGGAAAAGAAGGAAAACACACGACCGCCCAAGGACGGAGTGCTGGTGAATTGGTAGTGCATTTTGAAAGTGTCACTTCCATAATTCTTCCGGTTAACCACAAGTTGAGACTACTTTTGTAGGTAAAAAAGAAGTGCGGGATGACTTAGAACTATTTGGTGGAGTTGAGGAACAGTCATGGGTGAACAGTGGCAGTGAGCTTCGGTAGAAACTGCACCTATATACCTACGTCCTTCAAAAAGGCAAACAAAAAAAGTCGATAAGAATCCAGATAAACTTCCTTTACAATGGGAAAGTTGATATAATGTTGGCGTGCATGCATTTACTGCATGTTTCCAAGGAGAACATGTACACACTATGACCAATTGATCCCTTTTGTTAAAAATATTGTTAAGCGGCAAAGGACTTCGCTTTTTTACTTCCAGTCAAAAAAAGTAATTGAAGTTTTCCAGAAAAGTCGCCATAATTAAAACAAAAACCGGAATCACCTCCGATTTTGAAACAAAACACATTCTGCACTATTTCCCAATTATTTAAAATAAAAAGAAAATCTCCCTCTATGAACCACCTCCTGCTCTTAGCTGTTTATTTATCCCACCAATCTGCACAACAATTGATTTGTATACACATACCGAGAAGGTGTTTCTTTTATTGTTTTAATTGGCATCCAAAACAATCGTCTTTATTATTGCCTTCAGTGCCTTAAATAAAATCAAGGACAAACATTCTCAATCGAAGAATCATTTAGTTTCACCCAACTCCAGCAGCAATTTGTTTATTCGTCTTACGAAAATAATTAAGGCAAAACTTTTCCAATGAATCCGATACCAGAACCATTTCCATTGAGTTACGTCCAGATGTCACCGGCAAAGTTTTATATCACGTAATATTGTGTGGCACTTTGTTCCGTCTTCACAGGAATTCGCAATCCAATACATTTCGGATTCGCTTTCTCCATACATAGCCCCCACCTGACCCGTATATTAGCGACAGAGTGCATTGATTTATCTCTGGTCGAGACAAAATCTCTGGTCTCACGTGCCGTGTCGCTACGTAATCCATTTAACGAACCAAGTTTTATGACTCGTGAAGAGGGAAGAATATCATTCTGTGCGGATTGCGCAAAAGTACAACGTGAACACAAGTTGTATATCCGCTGGTTACAGCATCAGTCCATTTGGCGGAGTGCGCTCCCGAACACGATATAGGACATGCACAACACTGGGAATTACTTAACACTCGCCTGTAGATTACTTGTGGTTGTGGTTGAAAAATAAAAAAAACGACGACCTCTTTACCAGAATGTCCCCAACAGTAGATGGGTCATGAAACAACTACGCAAAGTAGACCACTCGAACAACCGGAAATTGTATTTGTGTTTTAATTTTGTTGCTGTGTCATCCTCAGCAAAATAACCTCAAATTCAGCCGAGTGGAGAAATTATAGCTATGTTTATGTTCTGTCGAGGACGTTCGGTTGGAGTTCTGGGCAATTGGTGTCCACTGGAATAATTTTCTAAAGTGGATATTTGAAATATCGGCTAGTTGCAAATTGAACATTTATTGGTACTCTAAATCAATTGGCTTACTGCCAATTAACAATCTAATAAATGTCCGAATTGGCTTATCGAGGATAAACAGGAAGAGGTGCTATAAATCAGGGGAACTTTGTCCATTGTGTTGTTTGCTTGTCTATTTGTTTGAAGTACCAATTGTGGTGGAGATTGAACGAGAGGAGTTTTATTGAATTTGTTTTACGTATACGCCCCCGATCTTTTTGTTTTGTCCAAACTGGGTTATGTGGGGTAGTAATTTTTATGTTGAGCACCTTCATTTTGTGGGATTTTAACGTCTGAAGTGTGTTCCAAGGATTGGATTCATGAAACTTCATCTAAGATGTTAATCCAGAGGAGTTTTATTTTAAGGGCCGATGTTGAATATGAACCACACCTAAGCGTCAAGTTTTCTTCTGCATTTCATTTCGCATTTCTCAATTTCAGACTAACTCGATTTGAACCATGGAAAATACACAATCGAGCACCGCGTTAAAGTTATTCAGGCTTATTATGAAAATGGGCGTTCAAATCAAAATGCATATCGTGCACTTCGTGATTTTTTCGGTAAATTTAGTCGTCCAAATGTGCGTACAAGGTGATGCGCTGTCATGTGACTTCTTCAACATCATTCTTGAGAAGATTGTGCGAAACTCACAAGCCAACACCAGAGGCACAATTTTCTATAAGTCTGTGCAACTGCTTGCATACGCTGACGACATTGACATTGTTGGTACAACACAGCGAGCTGTCACTGGTGCGTTTGCAAGTATTAGTACAGAAGCGGCAAAAATGGGTTTAGTGGTGAATGAGAGTAAAACAAAATATATGCTGTCAACAAGAAGGGACACACGACATCGACGAATCGGGCAGAACGTCACGATAGACAGCTATAACTTTGAGGTAGTTAGGGACTTTGTCTACCTCGGCTCCGCTATAAACTCTGATAACGACATCACATCAGAAATCAAACGAAGAATCACACTTGCCAACTGCTGTTTCTTTGGCCTAAGACGGCAACTGATAAGTAAGGCCTTGTCGAGAAATACTAAGGAAACTCTGTATAAGACCCTCATCATCCCAGTCCTGCTTTATGGTGCAGAAGCATGGGCGCTATCAAAGGCGGATGAAGATCTCCTTGGTCGTTTCGAACGCAAAATTCTTCGAGTGATTTTTGGTCCCGTTTGCGTTGACGGGCTTTGGAGGAGAAGATTTAACAGCGAACTCTACGAGCTGTACAGCGACATCGACCTAGTCAGAAAAGTACGCATCAGTCGTATAAGATGGCTGGGACATGTAGAGCGAATGGACACCAACGCTCAGGCCCGAAGAGTCTTCGATTCTAACCCGGAGGGACAACGCAGTAGAGGAAGACCTCGCCTTAGGTGGCGCGCGCAAGTGGAAGGGGACCTCAACCAACTTGGAGTGCGCAACTGGAGGAAGTTAGCCAAAGATCGCGCTAACTGGAGAGGCGTATTGGTTGAGGTTGTCGATGTCAATTGGCCAAGATCATGTGATTTGACACAGTTGGACTTCTTTCCTTGGGATTATTTGAAAGAAAAGGTGAATGTCGATAAGCCAGCAACAATTCAAGAGCTAAAGGATGAGATAATTCAACACATTAACGGCATAGAACCTCAATTATGCCTCAGCGTCATCGAAAATTTGGACCATCGGATGGAGGTGTTCCGCCGAGGTCGCGGCGGCCATTCGGTCGATATTTTGCTCCATACATAATTGAACCATACCAAAATTATCATATTAAAAATAAATGACAATATTTTCCTAAATAATTTGTGTTTTATTCAAAATCAACATCGGCCCTTAAAACTTAACCACCCTTTAGTTTCTAATAAATTGCTGAATAACTGAATAAATGCTAAATATCTTCAAAATACATGGACTACACTACTCTTAGGTTAATATTTGAGAAGAACGTCCACTTTACCATGCCACCCAGGTTATTCTGGGAGGGTGAAGATTTTCCAGGGATTTATATAGCCGACATTGCGGGTACCTCCCATTTAGTTATGAAAGTTCGATCGCAGTTTTCCCCAATTGTCCATATTTCAAAACTGCTAAAAAAATGTTTAAATGCATAACAAACGTTATATACTTTTCACTACATCTTAAACAAACAAACATTTTTTTTTTTTTTGTATAGAACAAGAAAATCAGGAAACCATAAAATGAAGCTGTGTGTGTGCTTGGAAATTTGAAAACCATCCACAACATTATGGCAGTCCATTGCAATAAACCAAGCTAAACATTTTCATGAAGCAGGTTTATCGTCCCTCAATAGGCCCACAACTGTAAACACTCCTACATGCTAATGTACTTCCAATTGCTTCACAGGACCCCGCCATAAAGCTAAGCCCACTAGTATACGCTCACAGCAATTACAACACGCTTCCGCATTAAATCAAGCCATTTAATATATTTTCCCTCGATATGGTCCTTCCTTTCCCGCGGAATTAATCCCTATTGACGCATTCCAAGGAACAAACATACAATTTGTTTATTTCTTCATCTTGGCGAAGCCAATTTAAATATCTCATAACCCCTCCAAAAGGCGATTACCATTTTTTCATCCTACCCAAATTTATTTCAAAGCTCATACAACTTGACATGCCAGTTTCATCTGTTACGACATTATACCCCAGTTAATACGTTTACGCTTTCGTACGAGTTCGACATACCAAATGAGCGACCTTTTGCGATGAACATCCACTAATGCGAGTTACTCCATTGACGCGAGACTGTCATGCCGTACGAAATCTCTGGCTAGAATGTATAAACACATTCGCATAATTATATTCAGCAACAGCGCCTTCATATTTCAAACACTCGTCGCGTGAACTTGCTTAAAATTCTCCAAATGTAGTGAGCCAGTGTCGATTCTCTGTAAAGAACCATTAGGCGCGGATGCTTCCACTGAATTTAAAAGGAAATCATCCGAAGATGACAACAGCGAAAATACAAATCACGATTGCGATTCCAAATGTAATGTTCGCCATCAGTCACTCGGTCGCACGTCATACTCCCTAAAATTCGTAGTCCTTTATATAGGTATGGTTATATCCCCCCTTGTGGGAGAATACAAAAACGAGCCCGCTACTTCGGGGAATAATTTATGCGGAAAATTCTCAGTGTGTAGTCAAATGGAGCATCCTTTGGCTGTTATACTTTCGGTTGAATATTTTTTTTTTTAGCAAATCGTTACACTTAAAATAGTTTTTTTTTTTTTTATGCGTTATTTCTATTTAACACAGGTCGTATCGTATGTGCAGTTCCTTTGGAAGGAAATCGATGAGAACAAGGAGAGCTCGTACAATGGCGGTGTTGATGCGGTTGCCACTCTGTTGGGTGCTACTGGGGCACTCATCGCTGGATTCTTCAACAGTCATCGCTACAAGAGATGGCATCTGGGAATTCTTACAATTTGTACTCTACTCGAAGGTGGATTCCTCCTTTCGTCAGCCGTAACAAACTCCGTTTGGGTGGCATACATTGTGTACATCCTGTTTGATATTGTGTACTACTTTGTCATAACAATAGCGAGGTACGTATGAATGGGAGGGTAGGTACGGGTATATTCACTTTGTCGCTGTTGTACAGTGAGTGAAATTTGTATCTGCCGTGAGTACAGGTAGGAAATAGGACTTAATTGGTAGTTTTCTGTATACCATATCACCTATAGATACTGAGTGTGTGATGTCTTATTTAATTAAGGACCTCTTCTGGGGTTTTATTTGAAATATTTTAAAAACAAAAGTGTCATCGACTCAATTAGAATATAAAATTACGAGTGGTATGGGAACTGTAAGAACTGAAAAGGGAGGGGAGGGGAGGGAGATATTAGTTACCAATCTTAAGCTGGTTTTTCAAAGGCGTTGGTTACGATTGCAGTCCATGTTCAAGGTGTTGACTGTACATTGCGTGCACCCAAAACGATGAACTTAACCATTAGCATGATAATACGACTCAAAGAACGTTATAGCGATATAAGCTTGTATTTAAAGCAACATTAAGGTCAAGGCTTATCAAGGCTCTGGCATATTTTAAGGAATTAAACCTAGCACCTCAGTAGTGACATCTTACTACTGCCATTTTAACCACTCTTCTTCTTCGCTAGCTATTGCTGCTGGTGGACTTTGAAAGAGGTCTGCGGAAACTTTACTGGCAAAGCTAGTAGTAGACTTTAAAAAAGTTGGTACGAGACAGTGGCGGTCGTTTTGGTGACATTGATGGATGGATATGCCATAGCCCTGCTCCGACAGTTTTTGGTGTGACCTGAGTCGGTGTTTCCATCTCCGTATATTTAAGAAATGTCCTCGATCAATCGGAACACATTCAAGTGGTTTGCTGGCAGTTTTTGGGGTGACCTGAGTCGATGCTTGCACCTCCGAATATTTAAGAAATGTCCTCGATCAATCGGAATACATTCGAGTGATTTGACGGCAGTTTATGGGGTGACCTGAGTCGATATTTGCCCTCCGAATATTTAAGAAATGCCCTCGATCCATTGGAATACATTCGAATGCTTTGGTGGCAGTTTTTGGGGTGACCTGAGTCGATGTTTCCATCTCCGTATATTTAAGAAATGTCCTCGATCAATCGGAATACATTCGAGTGCTTTGGCGGCAGTTTTTGGGGTGACCTGAGTCGATGCTTGCACCTCCGAATATTTAAGAAATGTCCTCGATCAATCGGAATACATTTGAGTGCTTTGGTGGCAGTTTTTTGGTGTGACCCGAGTCTATGTTTCCACCTCCGAATATTTAAGAAATGTCCTCGATCCATCGGAATACATTCGAGTGCTTTGGTGGCAGTTTTTGGTGTGACCTGAGTCTATGTTTCCACCTCCGAATATTTAAGAAATGTCCTCGATCCATTGGAATACATTCGAATGCTTTGGCGGGAGTTTTTGGGGTGACCTGAGTCGATGCTTGCACCTCCGAATATTTAAGAAATGTCCTCGATCAATCGGAACACATTCAAGTGGTTTGGCGGTAGTTTTTGGTGTGACCTGAGTCGATGTTTCCATTTCCCTCCGAATATTTAAGAAATGTCCTCAATCCATCGGAATACATTCGAGTGCTTTGGTGGCAGTTTTTGGGGTGACCTGAGTCGATGTTCGCACCTCCCAAATTAAAGAAATGTCCTCGATCCATTGGAATACATTCGAATGCTTTGGCGGCAGTTTTTGCGGTGACCTGAGTCGATGTTTCCACCTCCCTCCGAATATTTAAGAAATGTCCTCGATCCATTGAAATACATTCGAATGCTTTGGCGGCAGTTTTTGGGGTGACCTGAGTCGATGTTTCCATCTCCGTATATTTAAGAAATGTCCTCGATCAATCGGAACACATTCAAGTGGTTTGCTGGCAGTTTTTGGGGTGACCTGAGTCGATGCTTGCACCTCCGAATATTTAAGAAATGTCCTCGATCAATCGGAATACATTCGAGTGATTTGACGGCAGTTTATGGGGTGACCTGAGTCGATATTTGCCCTCCGAATATTTAAGAAATGCCCTCGATCCATTGGAATACATTCGAATGCTTTGGTGGCAGTTTTTGGGGTGACCTGAGTCGATGTTTCCATCTCCGTATATTTAAGAAATGTCCTCGATCAATCGGAACACATTCAAGTGATTTGGTGGCAGTTTTTGGGCTCACATTTTTAGTTGTGGGATCCTCAGGACACACAAAACAAATCCTATCATAAGTGACCTTTCCAAAATTCTCGTTTATATCTTCAAAAACAATATTGACGTCGTATCTCGGGTCTTTTTTTCTAGGTTATCCCAAAGACCTTGTAAAAACAGTCCTTGGTCTTTCTCATCTGTATCATGTGCGGAAGCACAAACCTACATATAGCTGATGAATAGAAATTGAAATTGTATGGGGATCGTCATCTTCTGGCTACTTACATGGCGCAAGCTCAGAAGGTTTTACCAATCTCTACCTTTGACAGCAAAACCAAAGCCTAGGAGGAACAAAATTTACGTCCCAAAACACCATTATTTCGAACTGCCCAGCTATATGGTGTATGATATTCAAGGCGATGAAAGGTCAAGAGTTATGGAGGTTCATAACACCGACTTCAAATCTTTCGGAGCACAATGAGAGAGGAGAGATATCGGACCTGATTGAACCATTTTGCCTAATGGTTCCAATTTCTCAGCAAGTCTTAAAACTCGGATTGAAAACCTGCGTTACACGATCGAATAAGTAGCAGATCAACATTGATTCCTCACACATATCCCTTATCGATCCTTCCGATCTCTTCGGTCTCAATTTAACTTTAGAAATCCCCGTTCGACATACCTCCCATTTATTACACTCACCGTAGACGCAATTACGACACAGGAATCGGCGTTAAATTCGCCATTCACAACCATTCCACGCCAAAGGCATTTCAGCTAGACAAACTGAAATAAATTCCAAATGTGTAGGCATTTCCCCCCGACACAGTAATCCCTTGATGGGAAAATAACCACAAAAACCTTTCTCCCGATTCGCTCACTGTTCGCCCAAAGGGGGGGTGATGGGTGAACCCCCATTTTTTTCGGCGCACAATTTGAATAAAACCCGCATCCTTGCAATTCCATAGAATTCTTTCCTTTAACCATTTTTATTTATTTTTGTTTATTCAACTTCCGCAACTTCCAATTCACAGCGCAATTGTAGCTGAAAACCTGCTCGAGGACAGCTTTGGATTAATATTTGGAATCAACACACTGGTCGCACTCGGACTGCAGTCCATTTTCACCATTGTCGTCGTTACCGAAAGTGGATTTGGCCTGGGACCCCGAGGACAGTTCATGGCTTTTGGTGGATACTTTGTTGTGCTGTCCGCACTCTATGGTATTGTGGGTGTGGTGCGTTGTTTCAATTGCAATATACGAAGTATTCCATAGAACCCTTGTTCATTTGACATTTAACTTAGTTTTAAGTTGAACTTTGTATATTTTTTTAGTATACGATTTTTGCTGTGTAAGTACTTAATAGAATAAAAATGTATTCTCCATGGACAAAAGTATGCGTGCGAGTTCTTTTTTAAGTCATGTGTGATACGTGTTTCCTATTACGCTTGATGGGAAAATAACATTGTCCCCTTTTGGGAACAATTTGCGCAAAATTTGGCAGGCACTGCAGCCCGGACTACCTTGACTTATATTTGGTACAACATACGATCCCAAGGAGTCCGATAGAGTCTAAGTTTTGCGCTGTTGAAGTCCACCGTGTTTACTCTCGACGGGATTGGGTCAGGAGAAGGAAACGGTCGAATGGTAGGAAACTGGTTCCAGTGGGATTCATTTTTTGATTAAAAAGTGTGATAACTTCTCAGGTGGTATAAGAATGAATTTACGGTATAATACCCATAATGACTTGGAAGAAATGCGTGCGATGAATAAGTAAGCTGATTAAGAATGAGACGGCGTCTATGGATTCATATTTCAGGCATGGAATGACAAGTGAATGAGCCAATTCTCCGAATGGCCGCTGCCTACACTGGAAAGGGTCCTTCACGAGATTTAGAAGAAAATATCAACTGGAGAAAAAACTTGGAAAAAGAAGAAAAAAAGATACCCAAATACGCCATCAAATGCATATCCTTATGCATGTTTGACAGGGTTGGAAAAGTCTTATTGAGGGTACTCAAATGCGACTGCGGTTCTGGATACCTCCAGTCATACACTATTTACTGTCTACCAAGTAGCGTATACTCAGGCCAGGACACTCAACAATAGGTGGTTTGGAGTTTCCATAAGGCCTAGTGGTAGTTGTCGTCCAATAAAAATCATGAGGTGACGCCTGAAACGTTTTTAACTTACCCAAATGGTAGGCTATATACTTTGCGCTTTAGGGAACATTTCGAATATGCCGCTAAAACTGTTAAGGATGACGAGAAATTGCCCCAGAGACACCACAGATCAAAACCCGACTTCGGATTGATTTTTCTTTTGTACCTGATTGGCAAGGCAGACATCGCCGCAGTGATCACCGTATAAGACACCGAAGGTCTCGAAATAGACCTGGATGCAAACCCATTAGCAGATAAGTCGGAGATAGTCGTGCTGACTTCTAGTCACACACTTCCTCTGCATATAGAGCTCATATACCTTCTGACAATCAGCCTTCTTTCCAAAAGTCTCTTCAAAAACAAGTATAGAACCAGGATAGAAAACTACCTACTGACAACTTGTGAGAACCAAGGGCAAGGCGGACTGGGTCTTTTATATGGATATAAGGTCTGGGAGCTGATTCATCACACAAAAAAAAAATGGCATCGGTAAAGCGAAGGGGAGCTTTCAGTGTGGCGACCGCCTATCGAAAAGTCCAGTAAAACCAACTTTTCTAATGGTCTTTGAAGGAAACCCTATTGATCTCCAAGGAAAATAATTTTATGAGATACGAGTTTGGAAATAAAACAGAAAATAGCAGAACCTATATAGCGATAGTAACCAGAAAGCGCTGGCAAAAGCCCCAGTTAACTCAGCTGAAGACGTACCGCAAAACTGATTGTCGCGGACATGAAGATAGCTAACCGGACACGAACCCGTGCAGGAGAAATTGATAAAGATGATGCGTCTAGATCGAGGAAGTGCTGTAGAAAAAAATGAAAGCGCAGGACAACAATTACCAAGGGACTAGAAAGAGTTCCTCCAACCTGAAGTAATGAAGAAGCAGTAGGGGTACTGATTGATCTGAAGAAGAAGAAACTTCAGCTGGTTAGCTCAGCTGAAGAAGGAGAACTTCAATCCTTGGACTTGAGGCTATTATCAACAAGCTTCCGCTAGACATCTTTACGCAATCATCGGCAGCCTTTAGTGCCAAAAGATTCAGTAAATTAGAAATTTTAGAAAGTGGTTACGACAATACTTTTGGCATATATACCTATCAAACACAACATCACGCAAAAGTTAGAATTTGTAAGACCTTTCTCAAGCCCCTATCCCAACAGAAAACAAAAAGGAGAGATGAACTAATTTCCAACATGGAATTCGTTTTCGGATACACAGGCGGGTCAAAAATGGACACAGGGGTAGGGCCTAGAGCCATATTCGAGTCGCTAGTGTTAATATGCCTCTCACACGATAGCAGTGTTTTCCAAGCTTAGGTCCTGGCAGCGTTGCCGCTGAAAAATGTATAAAAATGGGCTTAAAGGGTCCTGAGACGAAAAACGGGTCCTCTACATAAAATACTTATACATATAGCAAAAAAAAAGCAAAAAAAAACATTTTTTTAACAAAAAAACAATTTTAGAATATAAAAAAAAAATATTTTTATTAAATATTTTTTTTAAAAAAATATTTTTTAACAAAAAAAAATATCTTTTCATCACGAAACCCTTTTTTATATTTTTGCAGTCTTTTTCGTTGAATAAAGAATAAAATCTTACAAGTTAAAGGGGCCATTTTGATCATTTTTTAAAATCTGGGGGCCAAGGGTAGTGAGGCTCAAAAAGGGGAAACGCTGGGCCCTGGTAGTGACAAGAACATCCCGTGAATCTGCGGTAAAGTCAATACCTTCGGAAAGTTTTATCTTCAGTCAGCTATTAAAGCTCTGGCTGCCTTAGAAATAAAATCAAAGCTTATAGATAACTCGCTGTGGTGAAGAGTTCAAGGATCGCGGAATTCAGCAGAAGGTATAGCAGTCTGAATTTTGTGATTTTGTCCACACAGACCCTCTTTTCATACCCAGAGGCACACTATATGCGAATTTTCACGAAGTAGCTTCCCCGTTTCGTCATGAGTGACGATTTTTATGTTTTGTTTCCCATTCAGGACATTTCTAATGAATATAGCTCGATGCATAATTTTCCAAACAATTATTTAAACTATCTTAATCTTAGTGGCACGCCGACCTCCAACATTGGAAGGCAACCCCAGGTACCAAAAAAGTAATCAACACACTTCGTTAATTCTGAAGTACTCTTGCTGAGCATCCGTGCATCTATGATACACTTCATAAACTTTGAGGACTTTCGACAAGTTCTCCACACGTCGGTCGTGCGGTTAGGCGATATACCTACCCCTCGCAACAGGACGACCTCGCAGGAAATCGCGGCAAACACCAAATCAAATGCAATATCACTTTACGGTGCATGCGGTTGAGAACTGAACCGAACTGGGCCTCCGGCAAAAATCCATAATTACAATTCCGTCGAAAGTGGAATGGTGGAATGATGGAATATGCCCTCCCCCTCATGTTGTAGATAAATGTAATACAGTAAGTTCCCGGCGGGCGTAATACAATCCCTCTCGTATATGAGCAGAAGACCGAACGTGATTTAGTTTCGAAGCGCCAGCTGCTGCTCTGTGGTTTTTTTGTTTCCGTCTAATTGGTTCGATGTTAAACGTTTTCTTCTGCTCATTTTGTAATACGTTTTTCCATTCTTTCCTGGTTAACAATGGTAGTGCGAGTAAAAAAAAAAAGGATTCCGAAAGAAAAAATCGTATTACTGGCACGGGTATGTAAAGATTAATGGACCTACTTGAGGGCACACACCATTGGCGCGCGGTTTAATCGTATATAAAATATAGTCTTTTGTGCTTATGTAGGCGTGGAATGGTAAATAAAATGGAAAGCACACACACGCCACACTTTAAGAAGGAGCTTAAGTTGTTGTCGAAGGATTGTTTCGTTTCGTTGTTCGGTGGTGGCACTCAAGTGAATCGATGAGGAATATTATTTCGAGTGAAATGTACTGTACTGACACAAGGCGGAAGTGCATTGGGCGAGCTCATTTTTGGTGTATTCAGTTAGAAAAGTTGGTTACTAATGCCTTTTGTGGCTTAACTGGTTCGAAAGTAATGACGAGAATTTGGAGCAGTTGGGTATACGTTTTCTGACGCGTTTAGTAAGTTGTTTCAACAGTAGAAGAGCTGAAAATTCTTCGTCCTCTCAAAAAGGCACAGCAATGACTTGAAGTACTTTGTAGGTACACTTCGTACTTGAACCGACTTAGAAAAGTTATTAGTGAATTCTTTTTTCCCCCCCGAGGGTAGGTGAAAATCTGCGAAATATGATTTCAACCTTTTAACTTCTCTTTTATAGAAAATGTGGTTTACGTACAAGTGAGTGAGGACGGCCTAAAAACTGTGCGAAGTGAAAAGAATTAGAAAAGGACCTCAACCAAGTTTGAGTATGTAACTAAGGGCATTTGACTACAGTAGAATCTCGTAAGCGTGAACAGTTGTATACGATGAACATGAACAGTTTGGAACGATGGACAGATTTTTGTTCCGCCATTAAAGAGTTCCGACAGTCTAACATAGAGCAGAATTTTTTTACGAAAAACCTTTAAATAAGTCTGTTTTTATACCATTTAAGCTTTTCTTTTTCATTATTTGATTTTTATGTAATGTTTTTAAATATGGCTAACGTTCTTCTAAATGTTGATGCTTGAAAAAAAGATGAACAATTCGAGAAGATGAACGGGACCGGTTCGGTTCATCTTATTGAGATTCTACTGTATAACAAAAGAGGCTTTTAATTTCATCCCCTGGCTAACAAAATCACTTCAGGCTATGATCGGAGCTAACATTTGAATACTCCTTTGTGTGTGTTTGCAATTGCTTACTGAGGTGTTTGCACAGATGGAATCACTGAATATATCAGCTCTCATCCTTAGCCAAGTCGTTAATATTCATACTACTTATCAAAAAACCCTTCAACTACCAGGTCGACTCATCCATTACGCAATTTTTCGACTTGGAGGCTTAAGGGCAGTATCACCCTTGCAGAATTCTGAAAATTCCCAAGGAAAAGGGCCAATGAGATAAAAAAAAAAAGTGTCAGTTCTGCAGCTATTCTGCAAATTCAATATTTTTTCAGGATATTTAACAAGTAATAGCTCGCTACCCACTATAGCCCAAGTAGAAATTTGTGACTCTTATCCACATTTACATTAAACTATAGTCACCAAACGGTATATTCGACTCGGTTTTGTGTCGCTTAATTCCATTCCAATAAGATGGTAACGATTTGACATTTTTGTGACCATTACGTGTCTCAAAGATACAAATGTCCTTTACTGTAACATTTCAAACACACAAAAACTGTGAGGTTACTATTTAATGTAACCACCTGGTTACCACTTAACAGCTACGCAAATCGACTGCGCACATTCGAAATTGTGACCACTGATTGTTACCAACCAGGCGTGCACGGATAATTCTATAACTATGGCGCATCAAGCGTAAAAGGGAATATAGGGTGGCATGGAAAAAAAAAACACCGCGAATGGTTTTATGATGGACAATGAATCTATCTAAAAAGAATGGAAATATGTAAATTAGAGACTTCATTATTTTGGAATACGTATATCTTTTCATGAGTTTTCCTCCTAAAGTATTATTTTTCATTTTAAAAGGTGTATTGAAATTTGTTTGCCGTTGTAGTGCAACATCGAATAAACTTTTCATTGTACTTTTAGTTTGTTTCAATAGTATTGTAGGAGAAAAATGAGAATGCTTTCCGATTTTACTACACATTAACTCCAGCAGATTGAATTGGAAACAATTAATGAAGTGCGAGATAATAAAATATTTATATTTGATTTGAAAAAGTTAAAAAAAAAAACAATATTCTAACTTCTATCATTCACATTATATCAAATGGTACCAATATTTTTGAATAAATAGCATGTTATACGTATATAAAATGAAATAATGGTAGAAATATCATAACCTTCTGCAGCGATTTAGTACAATAAAATTAAACCAGCCAAGTGAATGCGTATGAGGGGTGGGTTTTGTAAGAAAATATTCCCATATATGGACAACAAACGTTGTATACATTCAATTGTATTTCCTACATGTAGGTAAACATGTTAACTTTATTATGTCGGTCTTAGCAAACCAGAATAGCAGTACAAAAATTAGAAGCGAAAATATTTTAAAATTTGCAAATCCGTTTCTTATTATTCCCCCCAAACTTTTGTGCATGTTCTCATATACTCTAAAAGGTAGAATTCAAAAGAATGAATCATTTAAATATTACGATTTAATAATAATAAACCCAAAAAAAAAAAAAAAATTTCCTCAATGTATGTGCATGCACCCTGTGCTCCCTCCTAAAGAAATGCAAATGGCAGGCAAGTGGTCGCTTTCTGATTCAAATTGGGATTCATTGTCAAAAAAAAAAAAAAAAAAATAGTCCATGGAAAAATGAAAGTACCTAGCTTCGAAATAAAATTAATTTCTTAAATACTCAATATTTCTTGAGCGCGTGAGTTTTTGCCACTACAACTTATTGATATTTGTGGTGAAACTGATTTTCGTTTGAATATTTAGCATTCTGGTACGAAGAAATGCAATAATTATCAAATTCTCATAATATTACCTGCTTTACCATTTTCATGACATATGCTGGTTTAGGTATTTTAGCATCCCCATTAAAGAGGATAAGTTATGTGTGCACGTTTTATATTGCTATCGCAGTATTTCTATTTCACATTTTCTTTTTCATGTGAAGCAACATACAAACACATGAAAACAAATTTGACAGCTCACTAAGATTCGGTCACACTTTGGTTACAAAGCATAGCCGAAATACCATTATGTGTGTTTCCCGAAATAGTAATTTAAAGAGGTAAAACTGATTCCCCACTTTGGTCAGCGTTACACCCTGCGGTGGAAACAGTACGCACATTGAGAGCCTATACACACTGTTACTGTTACGGAAACATTCCGAAATGTAGGACCAGCGCCTCCACTATAACCATCAATTTCTACTTGGGAGTAGTGTTATGATAGGCAACTGCGGTTCATTTTAAAGGTTTTTGTTTGGAAATAATACCATTTGGAACATTTGGAGGCTACTTTTCCTAAACTAAAAGGGGGCAAAAATATCTAAAATTTATGGCATGCTTTCAAAAAAAAAAAAAAAAGACAAATTGCAACTTTAGTCGCACAATGGTCACACTGGTTATGAGTATGAGATGGTCATGTTTGTGTTGTGGTCAGTTTTGCTATAGCAAAGCCTAGAGATTTTTTTTTTTTTTGTAATGATTACCGCGTTATTTCAAAACCAATTTCTATGAAATATGGATCAAATTCCCGCATGTATTGTTTTGACACAACTTTTCCCTACAACGTGTACAAATTTCGACAGCTAGATTTTCTTAGTCAAAATAAATGTTTGCATGTCTCAGAAACCGCTAAAGGAATTGCTAGAAAGCTTCATAAGATTTATATCTCAGATATTAAAAAAAGGTAATTCTAAAAATAAACGACAGATGGCGCAAGAGTAACATTAATGAATTTTCTTCAAAGGTTGTATTAACACAGAAGTAACATTTTAAAACGAATTTCTTCAACATATACCAGATAATGTTGCGAAATTTGGTATTGCGAAGCATATTAGATTTATCAAGCATAGGAAGATTCAAAAAGAAGTGGGCGTGGCACCTCCCATATACGAGAAAGTTCTTAAAAATTATGTATGCTGCCACTAAAAGCAGCTTTAGGTTCAAGATTTAACAAAATAATATAACGTGACCCGTTCAAAATATTTTGCATACTATGGGCGTGGTTGCTCAATGGGGCGTGGCACTTTCAATTAAAAAAAAAAACACTTAAAACACATTGTCTCGGCAATAATAGCAGCCTTCTTGACGGGTTGATGCTTAAAGGATTGATGTTGGATTGATGATAGATTGGTGGATAGTTGAAACTTAAAAACCAGCTCCTTATAGAAAATTCGGTGTATTTTAATCGCTGCACAATCCACTCAGAACGATATTTCAAAAGAAAAACCTTAGTTCGTATAGGCGTTAAAAAATTGCCTACACCTGTCCCTCAACTTTCTATACCCACTGTCGTTTAAAATTCATGCAGGTATTCCCAAGGAATCCTCATAATTTCCACCGAAAAATATGCACGCTTACGTTGCAATGTGAATTCGCATAGGACAATTACGCCAACCAAAATCCCTCGCCGTCCATATAATTTTACTAATTATCCACATTGCGGACTGCACGCTTTCGCAATCCCATCCCAATGTCCATCTGCAGTGCATTGTTTATGATTGGCAGCAGATTTGGATTCGTTTCGCTGTCATTAAGTGTATGTGCGTGTACACTGCCAGGATACACAAGTATACTCTACTCATGCTCGAGCAAAACTCAGTTCGCCACATTAAATATTAAAATACATATTTGGGCAGTCCTGCTCCTCGAGGACCATGGCTATTGTTACAGAAATGTGCTTACGGATAATCAAACAATCGCGGCGTGTGTTGTTATTGTATAGTCATACAATTGGACTCATTGGGAGTGACCACGAACGAACAGTGCAATGAAGCAATTAATTATTCATTAGTAACGATTCGTTTCATTGCGGAATAAACGGTTTGCAAATTTTTGCATTTTTTTATTTTTGGTAAGGGTTATAGGTTATAGCCCTTCAATGGAAATAAAAGTGTTAATTAAGGATACCATTGTTCGTATTGCCAAAAGTTTTCTGCACGAAATAAGAATAATGGAGTACAATTGCAAATTTATGAGTGAATTGTTACACGAGGCCATTTCGTGTTTAACATTTGAGTTATGTTGTGTGTTTCCATCTCCAAAGGATGCTTCTTCGATTTGGAATTGAATGAAAAATTGCTTCGCAATGCATATTTTTTAAATCTCCAGTTGGAAAACTGTATAAAATTCCAACAGCCATAAAAATACCTGTTCGGCGAATATGTTCCCCACTGCATACTATTACCGTGATAAAGTGCATGGAAACTGTGTTCAGAAGGTGAAATATTTTCTCGAAATGCACTTTGCAATTTATTTAGCTTAGTATAAGCTGAGCGATCTGACTGGCCAATCGAATTTTGAATAACAAACAGACACATTCTTGTGAAAAGTGAAGTGTTCATCGTATGTTCTTTTGAAATTCGAGAAAGTTATTATGCACATACGAAATTTATTACGGAAACAAGGTCAAAGAGAATTTATCTGCAATGGATGTAAAGTAGCCATTGAAGTTTGGAACAATACCCATGCACATGACCTAAGGAAAATATTTCACAAACATTGTGTTTTGATTGGAAACCTATTTCAGCTTAGCAGGAGCGTTGTATACATGCATTCAGTCAAAACTGTGCTGCCAAGTCGTTCATATTTGTACTACCTACTTATAAAAAAAAAATCCATGGATATTTTTTCATCCCCTTGAACTATTGCGTAGGAGTAGGAGCAGACTTCGACTTCCTAAGAAAATCTTAATCCCGCTGTACGAAGACCGAGAATGATATATTGGCACCGGGACAAATGTCATTGTGGTGCCCAAATATTTTTCGTACCATTGACAGGCTTATTTCAAAACCGATTTTCATGAAAATATAGACCAAAAGTAAAATGAATTTTCATGAATTCGTCACAATTTTTTCACAAAATACTTATTTTGACAGCTGCGAACTGTCAACTTTTTTACTCAGGCACAAGTTTGTTGACTAAATTCGTCGCCTACTCCTCCCTAAACGTCAACTGAAACAGCTGTTCATATGACCGAGCTAAGCGAATCAAAACTGAGATACTATTGATGGCAACACTGAGTTTTACAATGCTTACTTATTGAACGCAGCCATTACTTACTTCTTCCCGAACATTGTTTATGCGAACAACCTTTGTTTAAATTTTTCCTTATTACTAATTATTGATGTTTTACTTTTGAATAAAATCGACTTGATTTATACTTATCACCATTATAAAACTCGCGTTTAAGAGACAGCTGTCAGACTTACTAAACTAGATAATTGAACATCCCCAATGTGTGTGTACACTTATTTCTTAACTATAGGCACACAAACTGTTCACGGCACACAGTCGATATGAAAGTTTTAGATACTCCAATCCATATAAGTAACAAACATTTTTTGTACCATACCTACTTCTAAAATTAAGGGATAGATGGCGCGCGAGTAACATTAATGAATGTTCTTTAAAGATTACTAAAATATAGAAACAAGATTTGAAGACATATATTCTGAACTTTAAGCAGATATGGTCGCAAAATATCCCACTTCAAAGTATACTGTATGTGTATGTATCATATATAGAAGAGATTGAAGAACAAGTAGGCGTGGCACCTCCCATATGCAAGAAAGTCCGTCAAAATGAAATACCTTGTCATTGATGGCAGCAATTTGGTATATAAATAAATGTTGTCTTTTTAAAGTATTTCCCAAAATATGGGCGGGATTGTACAATGAGGCGTGGCACTTCTGATTTCAAAAACTATTTGAAACACTACATCTCGGCATTAATTTACAGCAACAATTGCGAAACACGGTACACCGATAAATAATGTATTACAAACATTTTGCAAAATGTGGGCGGGATTGTACAATGGGGTGTGGCACTCTCAGCTACAAATAAAAAAAAACATAAAAATAAAATTCTTTGTCTTGACACTAGTGACAGCTATAGAGTTGTGAAATTTGGTATGTCGATGCATTTTGTATGTACCCAACGTTTTGTAAAAAGTGGGCGGGACTAGAACAGAGGGGAGTGGCAGCTGCCATGCAAGTTTTAAAAAATGCTGTACATTAGCATATGTAGTAGCTTTAGATTTGGAATTTGGTACATGGAAACATGGAAGAATAATGGCTGAAAAAAAAATTTGGGAAAATCTGGGTGGGATTTGAGCACTCTGTGGCATGCCAACTCGACCCTTCGGCTCGTCTTTTTAAGGCCGAAAGGGTAAGAGCGATTGTATTAATAGATAGTCGCAAAAATTCCAAAAATGTACTCAAATAAATCGCATATGACAGCTGCAAAATCTTATCGCTTATATTCGCCGCACTCCGTATTAAGCAGTTTATAAACTGTTGACTTTTAATTAGTCCTTCTACTGGATTTAAGCTATAACACCCTCGGATTAAATGTGCTCCCAAACCCATGTTCAACTGTCTCCCAGTGTTGAGAGGAAATCGCACATTTACCATCCCATCGTCATATGGATTAAATTCCCATTAAAGGACCGAATACACCCAAAATAATCCCTAAACGGAAGCCCCAAACCATCGTTCATTGTTGTCGTGATAAAAGTTTTCAAGCACACATTTTCCTAAGCTCAGATAATTTTGGGCAGCCGCACAAATCCATCAACTCGGCAATTAGAAAAAAGCAAAACTTCTTACTCACTCCACTGCCATAATAAGTATTTTGTTAAATAAAATACATGAAGAGATTACTTTAGCCTTCCCAACGCTGGCATTATCTTCTTCTTGCAAAATATGTTCCCTTGGGATAGTTGCCGCTGAATATGAAAATTACACCATGTTCTAGTGAGAGAGAGATGCCTCGGCTCGTGTAATAAACATAACCACGCGCAAATATAACGTGCACCAAACTTCGATGCGATGGTGTGGAATTTCATGACATTTCCCCGAATTAACATTAACGACTCTGTCTCAAAATTGGGTTACAAAAGAAGTAAAACGAGTTAAAGTCTCCTCCAGATCGTTGCAAACCGTTTTAACTGCATAAAACTCGTCCCTATCTGTGGCTGCCATAAATGGTGTGAGATAAGTAAATGACAGCAAACAGGCTCTCCTGTCAAACGCATGCTCATAAGCATATACAAACTTTGATGTATTTTATGGAACCCATATCTGCATGGCATATACATTATCCTTCGGAGAGGTGGCAGTTTATGAAATTTTTGGCAGCACTGAATTTTCTAGCACACCGCTGTCCTCTGCAACACTGGACCGAAGCGAGGTAACATGACCATAAATTCCGAAAATGGTAAACATTACCAATTCTAAACTTCTTCAGCAGACACAGGTCAGATGGTAAGATAAATTCATTCCAGGGATAATGGAGCTTATGTAAACAGATTTGACGGGAGGGTTTAATACTACTCTTTGGACGCTGTGCTGTGTTTAGTTTCATACAAGAAATCAGAAAGTAGATCGTACTGCGTACTGAATATATTGCAATAGGATGTCCTTTTTTGGGTTTATGTGCCGGGAGGGTAGCGATTTTCAGCGCGAGTAGTGGTTTACTTTCCAGCTGTGTCACCTTGGCTCGAATTTGCATGACAGAATTTCTAACAAACTACCGAGTACTAAAAATTATATGCCCATAAGAAATCTTTCGAATAAAAAAGCAAATTTGTTCCCAAAGTTAATAAAATGTTTGCCCATTTAAGAGAATATTTTTAGATCATTAATCATTAGAAACCAAAAAGTTCGACGGATATAATCAATTCGACCCAACATCTATTAAAAACCTTTTAAGGGTAGACTCAGCAAAACACTAATTAAATATAAAATTGCCGGCGCTATGTACCAAACCTCATCAGGACACCCATCCTTACACACAACGCGCTCTGTGTAATTGCGCTCTGTAAGCATAAATTTGTCGTCCGAATTTACTTCCTGCTATATACCATTCATCTCATCCTTGTCCATTTGCAAGACACCAGTACGGAAAACTTGGTATAATTACATTCGAAAATAATTTCAACTTTTGGTTTATAGTATTTCGAAATGAATTCCAATAGTCACAGGACACTACAAATCGTTGTCGCCACCGAACGAATCTTGGCTTCAAATTAAAGAAAGGAACGGAAAAGTTCAAGATGTACTTTAACTTCATTTATGTGGAAAACTTTTCATTGCGAATCTTATTCCAATTGAAATCACATTGAAAACAGAGATGAGAATTTAATTCGAATGTAGTAGATCCAGATCTATGCATCTCCTACGTAGCAACTTATTTTTACTTTGTTTATTTCAAATGTTAGTTCAAAATTTTATTTTAGATCCATTTCATTGATTAATTTAGACAAATCGAAAAAAATCACTTGCTTGGTCTGAATGCACTCATCGCAAAAATCTACTACATTCATTGTAGGTATATTTCTGCCTTCAGTTTTTCAAAAATTCCTTATCATGGAAAAAAAAATGATCTGCTTCGCATTTTGCAAATCTACTTCATTTTGTTTCCAATTTGTTTCACTTTCTCATCCCTGATTGAAAGGAATCATCTTACCGAGAGAAAATATATCTCCAGACATTTAAAAAAAATTGTCTGGCCACTGCATAACCGTAGCGATATCGAATTTGGAATGTGAGTGCATTTGTGCAATTACTCTTAACGTAGATTGAAGGTCCGGCTAAGGTGTTACGTTCCCACCGGCGCCGGTGGAAAAGCCAACAAGGAGCTGCGAGAAATCGAACAAGTGATGATTATCCACTGCGGTTACCTTATCATTAAATCACCAATTGCAAATTGTGTTCTGTTACGTTTAGTGGAAACCATTCTGAATGCAGCGCTAATTATGTGGAAAACTCACTTCGTTTATTGAGAGAATGCAACGAGTGTCACATAGCAAACTGGAATTGACCTACATCGGTCATGTAATGTTGGTATTTTGAAACATAATTAATGTCTTCAAAGTGGGGATTTTTTTTTTTTTTGTCGAACCATCAAAACAGCCGAATTTCTTGAATGACTATTTTAACAAGTAACAACCTCTCTTGGAGTGGCTTTGCTTAATTTTTGACGAAAACTGTGATTTTTAAAACAGACTTGTGTTTCTCTTCTAGTAGACCAAGAGCCCGCAGTGATTTTTCGGTCTGTGAAGTAACCGAAAGATATTTGCACTCCTGATAGCCTAAGCAGAGAGTATATCGAAAATAACAGTCTGGAACCAAATCGTGGCAGCTGAAGGCTGTAGGAAATAAGGCCCCAATGAAATAAGGCCCCAAAAGAGAAAATGAAATAAGGCCCCAAATTTGGGGTGTTATTCCATACGCATTCCATATCGGAAGAGTAACAATTAATAATAAAAACAATTATTTTGGGGACTTATTTCATTTCTTCTTTTGTGGCCTTATTTCATTGGGGCCTTATTTCGCAGAGCCGCAGCTCAAGCGTGTGACAGCGCGTTGAATATGGGTCCTTTTTCAAAGTAGTAATAATATGTGCAACCACTTGATTATAGCCCTAAGTAACAGAGTAGATCAAACATGAAGATATTTGTCTAAGACGTTTATCGTAGCTTAAACATGAAGATATTTGTCCAAGACGTTTTTCGCGCAACCGAGTCCTTGCCAGATGCGACCAAAGTAACGGATTAAACCCATTTTTTAATATTCACGTAACCACCCAATTTTTTTCTTCTATGTCTAGAGAAGACTCCGCTGAACACAGAAATATAAGTCCAAGACGTTTTGCACGCAGCGAAGTCCTTGCCACAAGTGGTCGCCTAGTAGCCAATTGATCGTGTGGTGCGTGCTTGCATGGCAAGAAAAAATCTGACGAGTGGAGAAAGATATTTGAATATCCAAAAAATGTTAAGACCTTTTCAGTCAGCCATTAAAAAATCGATAAAATGAATGGACTTCACTCAAAATCTATATATTTCTTCCCTCTGGGTAGGCATATTCTCATCAGTAGACGCAGACGCCCACGACTTCTGCTTCTGACCCACTGCACTAATGCTCGAATTGCCTCCAACCAGAAAGTTTCCTTTAAAACAAATTATTGCCATTCTTCGCAAACTACAATACCGCCAACAACTCCTTTGGGGCAAACTGCCATAAACCGACACTGGAAATACCAACTCCAAAGAAAGAAAACATAATATCCATTCAGAAATAGAACCCATAATCCAGTTCCTTTTAAAACAAAATTATTACACCAACTCCTGCGAGTGGCATGGGAGCTCATTCAAAACTATAATAACGCAGCAAATTTACCTTCTCCTTGAAAAGGTATATACACAAGGAGATGCTGCTGGGGTAGTTATTATTTCCAACTAGCCAGAGGTAGATTAAGAACCTCGTATTTCTCGGCACAAGTTCCAAGATGCTACGTTTTATTTTCTTAGACAGAGCTTGTGGGTCAATAACACACCGCTATAGTGGAAAATCACGATGGATGAAGGTATGGGAAGTAAAATTGGATTTCTGTTAGGATTTATATGCTCGCCAAAAGATATGGAACAGAGTGTTCTATTTTTTTTTTTTTTTTTTTCGTCGGGCTACTATTTCACTTTTATTATCTGACCCGTAGATGGTATAGTTGGGCGGAGGAAATTATTAACATAGTCACGTGCTACGCTATGATATATGTCACCATTTAAATCGAATAAACGAAGTTGGTGTAGTAAAGGATTGTGTGTCCGGCATAATATGTTTTTTTTTTTTTATAATTCCATAAAATGTCCCTAAAATATAAAACGATACACATTGGCCGCGTCATTGTTGTGACTTTAGGGAGAACAGAGTGGAGAATGACTGTTGACTGATTTTAGTGAAATAAAATTTGTAAAAAAAAAGTTTTGAATACAATATGAACAGTGCTGCCGAAAGGAGGTACTCCTTTCTCTCTGTACACCCGTACTCCTCCTTTCACATTCGTACTCCTATTTTGTTAAAGACCTTAAATATCTTACTCTCTCAAAAAACTGCAATGTCAACCGTAGTAAATTTAAATCACTTAAAATTTAATTCAAATTTGGCAGCACTATTATCTGTCAAACTGTCGTTAAAAAGGGGATTTCCCTCTTTCTAGTTTGTTATTGCTTTTGATTTTCGTTGGCTTCTTGCAATTTTTAACTGTCACTGTCAGTTGCTATTTATTTTGAGATTATTCTGAGATTGTGGTTTGGTGATTCTGTTTTTAGTTGTTTTTAGTTGAAACTCCTTGAATTTTTACGTAAACTTCAATAAAATGAAAAGTTTTGTCAAATTATGTAATACTTGAAATAAGTATTATTATTCCTACTAGAATAGATCAAAGTAAACTTGTTTTAATATGTATTTGGTATTCGATTGGGCATCACTGATGCCAACCCTACAGAATTTTCTGTATACCTACAGAATGTTCACCTTGCCTACAGAAATACAGAATTCAAACTAAAATATACAGAAATCTCAGATTCCAGTAAAAACTTGAATTCCTTAGTTTTGCGTTGGTATATTCCACTGACCTTAACAAATAAATGCAATCGAAGCACCCAAAAGTCAAGTCTGGATTTCTATAGAATTTCGACAGGCATAAATACAGAATTCTACAGAATTTTTATCTTTCATCTACAGGCTTTTGAAAATTAGGGTTGGCATCACTGATTGGGCTTCTCCAGATTCACTCTCAGATTTCAGATTTCATGAGTAGGTGTGTTGTATAAAATGAACATAAAAAGTGCTCTGACAATGAGTAAAAAAAAAAAGTGTTAGAGCGCCCAATCGAATACCGCATTTACCCCATTAATGAAGTTTGATTTTTTGGAGGCGATAAATGCTAAAGAAGCTGTAAATGTGTCTTTTGCTGGAAGTTCTACATCAAAATGAGTCTGCTGCTGTTCCTGCAAATTTAGCAAAATCTCTATCTGCAAGAGCCAACGATAGCCAACTTTTGTTATTAGAATTACTTTTATACAGTGTGTCCATCGGGAAGGTATACTACTTTGTTTGTTTATAATTTTTGATTAAATGAAAGAGAATGGATCTTATATTCATAAATGTTTTATTTAATGTCGGCAATTCAGTATGGAAAACAATATCAGGTAAATGTCCGGCTCTGTTAGTCTCACAAAAGCGAGCCCTTTTGAGCACATTTTTCATTACATTCTCACACATTTCACGCGGTATTTCATTAATTTCATCACGAATATTTCGTTTGAGTTGCGCGAGCGTTTCTGGTTTGTTTGCATAAGCCTTTCGTTTCAGAAATCCCCACAAAAAGAAGTTCGGAGCAGTCAAATCAGGCGACAGTGGAGGCCAATCAACATCACCATTTCTTGAAATAACTTGTTGTGGAAAGAGGTCTCCCAGTAATTCCATTGTAATCCTGACTGTATGCGATGTGGCACTGTCTTGTTGATACCATATGTTAATCAAGCCCAAAGCATGAAGTTGTGGCGTTAAGAAGTTTTCAATCATATCACGATATCGCTCCCCACACACAGTTACCGTTACGCCGTTTTCATTTTCAAAGAAGTAAGGTCCAACGATTCCACCTGACCAAATTGCACACCAGACTGTAACTTTTAATGGATGCAAAGGTGACTGATGAATCACCTACAGACCCTCTTTCTTCGAAATCATTCACTACACGATTAATAGTGCGTTTTGTTGGCACTCCCAAAAATTTCACGTAACTTTCTCATCGTCACAGTAATCGATGATTGATTTTGATTAAATGTTTTAACGATTAAAACACGTTGGTTTATCGAATATTTTTCCATAATAAATTTGCCACGTGTCTACTTCACGACTGCCAAATATGAACTGTCAAGGCTAATGTTTACCAAAATGGCGGCAAAACAAAGAAGTATACCTTCCCCACATTTATTGTCTGTACTACTATTTCTTTCCAAATACTCCCTTTTTTGGCCGCGGTACTACCTTATAATATTTCTCTCCGGCAGCACTGAATATGAACAAAGTACACGAAACTTTCTCATTCATATGTTGAATGTTGAATGTTCTAAGTGAAATGTGAAAGTATATACAAACTTATAATCCATGGGCTTCCTCGAACTTTCTACATATCACCATACCACCTCAGCTGATTTGATTTGCCCTTTTGCACAGATAAGTTCAAATGTCAAAGGAGGAAGAACCTAGCTGTCACCTTTTATGATGATAGATCTCATATAGACCTTAACCGAAATCAATATCGAGAGTGACGCATTTTCCCAACATCATTTTAGAGATACATCTATTTTGCTTTTCACAAATTCATTTTTGTACGACCTTTGAAATACTAAAAAAATAAATTATTACCCCAATAAGGGACTACGTACGTGGGTTCATTTTCCTGATTTCGAACTCGTCTCAGATAAAAGGTAAATGTTCATCAAAAGAAATCGCTAAAATGACTTAATCATTGCCAATTCCCTCGTTGCAAATCACCTAGGTATCAAGCGTTTTTCAACTGACAGGATTTTATTGATGTAATGAGTAATTCCACACATTTAACTTGCGGGGACGGAAATGCGTCACTGTGTTTTATCATTGCATACATTTTATCATTGCATACGTTTTTATCATTGCATACATTTATGAGCTGGGGCATATTAATTTCAGCTTTTTGTTGATGTGAAAGAACGAATAAATTATTTTTATTTCATAATATATCAAAAACACGGCTATTACAATTCCCTCTATTCTCAATGACGTGTATCAAGCCACACACATACCGCACGCACGGTGTTTACACATATTTCGGAACTGTTGGATACAGTCGCACCAATTTTTTTTTTATGATTCTCTTTGCATCCCCTCTGCCAATGTCGTGAACCAAAATAGAAGTCGGTGGATTCCATTAATTCGAAATGAAAGTGTATATTTTTTGTTATTGTAATCTAACGCAGCTGCAATTGGAGTACATTGTGGGAAAGAAGAAAGGAAAATACACCCTGCGGAGGAGTCTACATCGTGTCAAATTTTCGCAAATCTCAATACTGACAGATTTCAAAGTAAGATGATATTCGAAATTAAGCAATTTTATGGTAAAATTGACTTTTTCCCCTCATGGGAAATACAAAAAAACGTGCGGTATGATTGACTGCTGGGTGGTAGAGTTTTCATTTTTCGTTTGACTGGGTATAAGCCATTTTGTTTGTTTTTTTTTTTTTTTTCTTTTTGACGTTGATGTGAAATCGAATTTGCGAATTATACGGCGGTGAGTGGTTGGGATAATACGTTTACATTGTTGCCCACAAAAGAGCACTGGGGCTACAATATTTACTTTAACGGTATTTATTTTTATAGACTGCAGAGGACTGAAATTTTGTTATTCCAGCCAGTGGTATATGTGCGGCGTGTTTGTGGAATTTCATTATTAAATCGGAAATCGAAATCGTTACTCAATTTGGAAATGAATTTCGCTACAACTACCCATAAAATATAGGAAAGCAATTTTAAATTTGATATTTTTAACGATATTAACTTACGAAAATATTTTACAGCGGTTGGTTTTTTCTTTTTTATATAAATTATGTGGGTACAATGTTTTGCTATAATTTAAAATTTAAAATATAGGAAAGTCATTTTGGTGTCACTTTTCATCTTGTTAAATTAATAAAAACTTCAGCTTCCGTGGAAGTATGGGTGAAAGCTGACAGTAGAATTAAATTTTCATAAAATTGCTGTTTGAATTAGGTGTAGTTATTGCGGTGGGAACCATTGAGCGGTGATCTAGTGTTCAACTCTCGGCAAATTAAACTTTAAGGAATCACCTTCGAATTAAGATCACAATTATTGTAGGTTCCCTCCAATTGTCTCAAAAAGAGATGCTTAGATATGAGCAGTGGCGAAAGGCGCCCTTTGAATGAAAATGGAGAAGAAGGCGGACAAGCCTACAAGAAAGGGGAAAATTAAAAAAAAAAAAAATCTTTGTCAAACGCAAAATTTTTAAAAGTAAAATTAAAACATATTTTCATTATGAAATAAATTTAAAGAATTAATTGTTCATATTAAATATGAAAGAAAACAGCCCATCGAACGTCTACGTAAGACTTATTGTGCATCTGAATGCATTCACTCGTTTTGATATTATGTGTATCTAGTAGAAAGGGAAATTACTAAGTAACTCTGTTTTTATGTGACATGTTTATTTTAAATTTGTTAATAAAAACAGTTGCAGTTTTTAAGTTTTTATTATGAAAACAATTGCAAAATTCACTTAGGGGAGAAGAGGGGAATTTTGTTTTTTTGTAAATTTAGGGGAAAAGTAATGCTTTTTCTGATATAAAAAAGGGGGACACAGGGGTCAGATTCTGTAGGGCGAAAGGTTCAAACGTTTTCGTGTGCACGAAGAAATTTGCTTGTGTAACATAGGGAAAATCATTCGTGCACACGAAAACGTTTGATCGTTTCGTCTTACAGAATCTGCCCCCAGTGTTCACAATCTGGGAGCACTGGATACGAGCGGTGGTGAGAAGATACTCCAATCATTCTCTATGAACTTTTTGCGCCAATTATTTATTTATTTATACAGTTCAAAAAACAATTCATAACCACGTAGAGCATATCAAGGCAATCGTTTTAGTTCCTGGCAAGTCTTATCCATTGAACACTTTTCTTATCCTGAGTGGGTTCTTTAATATTCGTTTTGATGTAGACTTCACATTGCAATCATTAGAGTAGATACATATATTGCGCTCTGGGTCACCAGCCAACAATTATTCTGATTGTGTTTCTTTCGTTTTCCATTTTTCCATCTTAGTCTGCGCAAGTTTATTATGGTAGAAACAGATTGGCAGCTCAATATCAACAGCAACTTTGAAAAGCACTGCACACTTTTAATGTGAAACATCTATTTAGACCTACTCGCCTTTAATGACTTAAGACACATCAGCACAGCAATATAAATATAAAAATTGGCTTTAAGTATAAATAATATGTTGCTGTAAAAATGCTATTAGATTCCGCTTTTTCGAATTCTGCGAAAAACGAAAGAAATCTCTTACGTTTTGTTCTCCAATTCCAATTTAAACAGTAGTTTAAATTAAATAGTTTTAGAATTGTTTTCATATATTGGGGACCTATGGTTCTTAACAGTACCACTCGAAGGTAGCTTATGCATCTTTTCGTTTTCTAGTTCTTTATTAATATTACACAATATACACCAATTTAGAAAAAAAAAAATGGGGCTGCAATAAATTTTTTCACCCTTTTCATAAGCCCTTTATTTTTTTATTGACAATACGCCATACTAATAATCATTTTTAGTGTCCAGGCTGAAATTGCTAAATGCATTATTGTGGCCTACACAATATTTATTGTGAAGGTAATAAATGATTATTAGTAAGGCCCAAAGATTTTTAATGTGTTTTTGTTTACTCTGGCAAGACATGGTCCTACGTATAGTTCCTCCTATACCTGTTTACGTGGCCTTGCCTAATCATCCAATTGATCGTCCTGTTTCGCTTAGAATATTTATTTTTCCCAACTATGTTTTGAACTCGTGGTTTCCTTCATTTTTTTGTTAAATACCATATTTTGTACTCCGGCAGATAGTCAGTCAAATAAAATATTAAGGTAGGTACCTACTCGAGTGGTTGAGTGTAGTTATTGCTGCAAGTTGTAGAAAATATACCTCAGAACAAAAAGCTCACTTAAGATCTCACCGAGAATATTGTTCCACATGTTGTTGATTATTTCCTTTTTCTTTTCGCAAAGTTTCAAAATAGCTTGTAAGGGTTTAAGGTGGAAAAGTAGGCGAAAGTTAAAGTACTCCCTTCACTTTGGTCGGACGCCGTGCTGACTTGGGCGGTGTTGGCAGGAAAAAAGTTTTTTAATACACTTCACCAAAATGCTCGCAATTTCTAAGTAGTGTAAAAGTGATAGGAATATTGAATCTCTCCTAGATCTTAGATCTGAAGTAAATTCTCGGAGTTAACGGTGTGGCTGTTTGAGGAAGATTGTTAGCATTCATATTGCTCTATAGTCATAATAGTTTGTTCTACCTATCTCATTTTTCGGAGATAGAGATGTAAATTGTTCACCCTTTTTTGAATTTTGAAACAAAACGAAAATATCCAAACAAGGCTCTAATTTTTTTTATTTAAAAAATGCTAATAATCCATGAGAAAAAATATAGAAAAGTCAAAGAATTGTTGTATCAAAATTTGTTTGTCAAAATCATCGGTTTTTCGAAAACTCGCATATGAGAATTACCTTCAGCTTTTGGGAGCTACAGACCGAAAAATGTGTCCAATTCTTAAAGTATCTAAATCATCATAATTGCGGTTCAGTTATGGAAATTATTTTTAAAAACAAAACATTTCTCAGCATTTTTTTAGACGAGAAATCCTATTGCATCATTTTTTGGAGCCTGCAAAAAAAGGTTGTCACTCATCTACAGCGAATTTTGTATTAAAGTGGCCTGAAAATTGGGATTCAGCTGATTTAAAAACTATATAAAAAAAGCCGCCTTGTCTGTACCGAACTTTATATAACCTCCTTACCTTCCATACCTAGGTACTCAAAACAATTTTCCCATTTCATTTCTTCTCCAAAAACTGTCGATTAACATTGATTGGTTTTCACAAAGTAGGCAAGTGCGGGTTCATCAGATCGACTTTGCTTATCGAACATTTTCGAACAAACCCAGCAGCCAACACTCTTTCGAAACTTTCCTTTTAACACTTAAACCGCACATTTGCATTCTATTAGCTCTGTTTCCCACTACTTGTTACACTACACATGTTAAAGTGCCTCGCACAAAACAAAACAAAAACTCTGCACAGTAAAATCATTTTGCAAGCTCACGTAAAATAATTTAATACAATTTCTTTATAGACTACCGAGAGTCAGCGTGCTTCCTCCGCATCTCTTCTATAAGATGTTACTTTTATTTTTTAAGGCTTTGAACACTTTTTTTTACTTAGTACTTGTGGGTTACACGTGCAGTGCCAATAAATGGAATTCATTTCGCATGCATGTTTGGCTTTCGCGAACCTATACGCGCACCAGCCGGTATCTGTTCAAAGGCCATTAGTATTCTATAAAAAGTTTCACTTTGCTATTCATGGACCTTTTTGTTACGGTTTAATGGAAGCATCGAAGCATCAGGGTAAGCGTTTTTATTTCGGCTTTTACAATAAAATCCAATAAAGTGAGAATGTCGGGCTTTAGAATTTTTTTACATCTACTTCGACTTATTTTAGTCGTGTCTGGAAAGTTTAATCCGGTAGGTCCTTTTTGTTGGTGCTTAATAATAAATTGAAATTTTTAATACAAAAGCAGAATGTGTTGACACAAGTATTGTTCTGGAACCCTAGGGAATTTTTTTGCTTTCAAATCAGACAGGCAAACATCTTAAAGGCATAGAATTTCTTGCATTTCACGAACAGATGGCGCTTTTTTGGCAAATGAATGTGTATTCAGTTTACCTACTCTTGGATTTTTTTTTTAGATTTATATTGTATTCAGGTCGACTTTTTCAACTCCCACTCATATTTTCGGAATACCCGGTTTTTTTTTGCTTATTATTTCCAAATACCTGTACATTGTTGGAAAAATGTTAGTCAGTCTAACTGAAGGACTTATTTACGTGGTAGCAGGAGTCGACGAAGAGACGGAAAATGTATAGATAAATTTATGTAAATTTATAGTGAATTTCAGGATCTTCTAAAAAGTAAATTTAACAGTAGGTATTTAGTTTAAGTCAGAATTTTAACTTTTTCGTATAATTTTCGTAGAGAGCGTATGCCCTGAAATAGATGGCGCTACAATTCCAATAAATACAATGGCACAGGAAATCGAAAATTTTGTACTTTTGAGAATTCTGATCTTAAGTTTTCAGGCCTAAATGTCTGGACGTACTTGCACTTAAAAGTTGACGTTTCATTTTGTGACTGGTGGGTCAAGGGTCACATCTCGCTTTCTAATTTGTTGTCATTATCACAAAATTACACAAATCGTTTAGCAAAGAAGTGGTCTTTCTCCAATTTCCCCAAAAAATGGCTCTGTATTTATGTGAACATTCAAATCGTGTTTGTTTTTGTTTTTTTTTTTTTATTGATTTTTTCTTTATTGAAGGAATATTTAAGGAGTGGGAAAATATTTGATGTAGGCTTTCAACCGATTTGAAAGCTGACAAATAATATTTTATGGGACTAGCATAGCTACACTGTTTCCGCTGCTCGAAAAACTCTTTTCTTTTGGGTAATAACATTTCCTTAGAGTCGAAGTTATTATAATCTAAGGAGAGCTTTTGGAAAAGCTGCTCCCAAGACATCGCTGTACAAATTTTGAAACAGAGTTATAGCATAAAAATCAAACGTCAAAATTCAGCAAGATTAAAATTTCATTGGGGCGTTTCAGTATCTGCAGTTAGTCTGACAGCTGCCTAACTTAATGTATCTCAGTTTTGACTGGTCAAGATCGGACACATTAACAGATTTTTCAGTTGACGTTAATGGAGTCGAGAAATTCATGACTGACAGTTAAGGGCTTTTAAAAATTAGGCTTTACACGAAAGAACAAATTCATTTCATTGTTGAGAAATATTATAAAACCAATAAAAATTTGGCAGCTAAAGTTGGAAGCTTTTGTGCTTGAGCGATGAACTTATTTGAACTTTCATTTCTTTGGTAGTGGTCAAAATTGTCGAATTTTTCGCTCAAGAAACCCACTAGTGATTGTGTTTGTGACAACTTATTAATGCTGGGTATGCGCTGAGGGCATTATCGGAGCATTTGTTTCTGAAAATGTGTCTGCCAATAACAGTAGATGGCGCTAGTTATTACCACAGAATTATCTAGGGACCGGGACGAAATTCTGCTTTCAAAATGCTGGTTTGCAAAATTATGCCTTTACACACAAAAATGCTGCTTTTTGAAATTCTGCTTTATTCAGTTCTTTTTTACAAAATTCTGCATTTCAAATTTAAAGCAATAAAATTCAGCTTATTCTGCTTTTTTCCAACTAACAAATGTACACAAAAAAACTATTTTAAACGATTTGAAATTATTTTTATTTGTATAAAATTTAAATCAAAACGGAAAAATAAAAAAAAAACTATAAAAATGAAGTTAAATATTGAAAATAGAAAAAAGCAAAATTAAAAAAAAAAAAATAATTACAAAAATTACAAGTGATAAAAGAAAATTGTCTCTACATCGTAGAATTTTGTAAAGCAGAATTTAGAGAAGCAGAATTTTATAAAAATAATTTTGACCTTACCAAATTTTAACTCCAACTAATTTAATTTATCTAGCATTAGGCACCTATATGTCGAAAATGTCATGTAATGAATGTGGACAATAGGTAGGTATCTGGTTTCAATAAAACGGTGCCACATGCCACACAGACCGGGAAACAATTAAGTTACCTACTGCATGAACTATTTTTGGCCGTCTTTACCACGCTAAAACGGCGTTGAACTTTTTTCCTTGTGATTTTTTGGAGTCCAAAATATAAGGCCAACGAACCCCCCATTCCTTAAAGGAGCATATACCCACCTATTAAGGTTTTGTGTCAACAAAATTAAGCCACATCTTCATATGTTTCGCATTCATACCATTTAACCGATAAGCTAACCTAACCCTACTTAATATAACAAATTTGTTTGATTCAAAAACCTGTGTTCACTATCAAAATTACTCTTTTCTTGAATTTTGAGACACCCTTTATAAGCAATTTGCCAAGTAACGTGATGGAAATGAAACTGGGGTGGGATTCCGTAAAAAACGAAACGAAAAACGCTTTCGTTTGCACGAAGAAATTTGCTGGTGAAACATAGGGCAAAATATTCCTGCGCACGAAAACGTTTGATCGTTTCGCCTTACAGAATCTGGCCCCTGATCAATTCATTTGCTCAATTAATTATTCACGACCAATCGAAATACAATAATTGCAAAGAACAATCATCCCAACTCATATTTAAAGCTGGCTTCGCGTCCAAAGCACACTGCTAAATCGATGTAAGCGTTTGGGCCCCCACTGTCACTTAAAATAATTCCCCTTTATGCAATAATCTGTTTATGCGTTCGCCTCGACGTAACGCAAAGCCCCCACAACTGACAATAAATGTATGCACACAAACTTTGGCACAGAAACCTTTGCTTATCATTCCTAATTGGATACACAACCCCGACTACAGCCAAGGCCCCCCCAATAGGGCTAATTGTTACATGTGTGCACCTGCATCGAATGAGTCTTCAAAATACCTTTGCATTTGTTTTAATTACCGTGAGAAATTATGGTACAAAACCCCTATCCCCATCAGAAATATTCACCGCATCTGCGATTTCAATTTTCCAAAAATACATTTTCATTGTTTCCCGCATTGAACAGGATAAACAAACTGCAACCCACAGTATTTGTGGCGACCATTTATTTGCATAACACAGGTTATTTGCAATAATTATGAGCTAACACGAATTTGGCCTGACCCTCATTGATTGGGTAAACACAAACAATTATTAGCTGACCAAACTTCTACTCACCGCAAACGTTTAGTTATTCACACATTTCCGGCGTATTCCATGTGATTGGCAAAGTGTATGTTTACATTGTTGTAGCGGCACAATTTTGTGAACACTGGACTTTTTTTTTCCACCCTCTAATTACAATCGATTTGCATGCGGTGACACAGGCACTTCTTCACTTGGAGAACATTGCTATTGCTTCTCCGGCATTGCCACACGTAATTATTTGCAAGCCAGCTCCTTAATTGAAAGCCGAAAAACTCCCCAACCTTTATCACTTCAGACCCGGTACCAGAGGCGGATACATTTTGAATTAATTTTCACCGAACTGGGTATTTATCGGCAGGACAATCAACGACCGCCAAGATATGGACCGTGATTTTTCTTCGCACGCCTTGATGGGGGGTACATATTTTTTTTAACAAATTACAGGCCACCACACCACAGTGATATGCGTAGGTACACCTGTTTTTTCGATTATTTATTTTTTCTATTAGAACAAAAAAAAATAACTTTCAAAAATAAACACACCATTTGTTGCACATTTCACTCGTTGTTTTTGGGTAGATTCTCGAGGCGAAGAAAACCGAAACAGCATTTAATCAGAAGGCGGAAAATTTATTTTTCTAGCGGACAGAAAAAAAAAACACACGAACGTCGACAGAGCCGGTTCGCTAGGCAAATAAACGGTCACAGCGCGAAGAAATAAACTTTATCCTATATAAACACACAATCAATGGACTCGAAAACTGTCTGGATGCAGAGGCGACTAACGCGTTTTGGCCAAAAATCACTGAACCACAATACAACCTGAAATTGCATTCAACTTGAGCCACGCCAAAACCGACCGACCGACACGCATGAATCAAATTCAACTGACAAACAACAAAAAATGGTACAAAACACAACAAAGCCGAGCGGTTGACTGTGCATCTACACATTGTGTAGACACTGTGGCACGATGATGATGTTGATGATGGTGCGGGAACTTTTCTTGTAACACTACCGAGCGAGAATTTTCAACTCAGCTGTTTGGCCGGCGAATTGGAGGAGCTTTTCGCTCTCCATATGCTGCGGCCTGCGGGATGTTTTGGCGCCAATTTTCTTTTAGGGGTTGCGACTTGCGACTTGCGAATGTGAAACTTTTTCTTATTAATACGAGTACAAGTTTGGGTTTATGTTAAGAACATACAAATTGACATTTATTGGTGTACGGGGTAGGTATAAATGGGATTGTGGCTGTGGGTGGTCGGAGGGTGGTCGAGAAAATAAAACTTCACATTAAGTATTAATAAATCACCGTGAAGGAGAGGAAGTTAGTTTCTTTTTTCAGAAGAACCCCAAGTGTTTATTTGGATAGATAAGCCTCGAAATGAGTCTGACCTCTGACGGGGGAAGTCCTGGGAAAAAATATTACCAGGCGAAGCCATTCCGAAAATTTGAAAAAAGGAAAGTCTATAATTTGTATTTATGGATGAGTGTTTTTAACTGGACTAATCTGGAAATGGGACCCATTAGATTAGAAGCCAACGATTTTGACAAGGGAAATTTGGCTTTGAAATTTTCCATTAGGAAATTCTAAAACCTAGTCCTTGATAATTTGTGTGGTGTTGAGAATGATGTGGTCATCATTTTAGTGTCCGCACTCCAAACTTTTGCTGATATTTTTCAAAAAAGTTATTCAGACTTTGTGGTGTTCAAAGTGGAACGTGTTTGAGGTTTTTTCTACTAATCATAAGGAAAGGTAAAGCCCGTTGTAAATAGGTCGATCTTTTCCTCTATTATGGTAAATAGTTCGGTGCATTGGTTGAGTTAGTTTCCAAGAATAAAATTTCTTTTGCAGGCAATCGAAATTTTGCTGTCAAATCACAGGTGGGCCAAAAGAGATCACCCTATTGGAAGATGCCAGTGTTGTTAGCACTCTCCCTTCATTTATCCCACGAAGCGTGGTAATTTTTCCCTTTTTTTCCTTTTCGCCGTACTCAAAATCCCTTTTTAAAATCCCACAATACTTTTTTGCCTCAAAATCTAGTTTTTAGAAGTAAAATTTGTATTACAAGGAAAAAAATCACGGTTAATTAACTTTTAGTATAAAAATCACCGTTTTAACGTTATTACGATTATTTTTTGGTACTAGAAAATTTTGATAAAAGACGATTTATACGAGAAGTTTTTTAAGATTCCTCAAAATCCCACGATTTGGTGCTTTTTCGCTTTATCCCACGGAAGGCTTTTCGAACATCGAATTTCCCACGAAAAGGTATAAATCCCACGATATAACAACACTGGATGATGCTCTTATTTTTGCAAATGGCCGCCAATGTCAAATCTGTTTTGACATTTGTGGATTAGACAGATGTAGAAAACAAGTGAATAAGCCATGGACCGATACACTCGTTCACTCGGTGCGCTGTTCACGCTGGAGAGGTCATCGGTCCTTTTTTTGTCGAGGACGCCGCTGGTCAAACGACAACAGTGGACGTCGCGCGCTTTAATGCCATGTTAACCGAGTTTTTCTGCCGTAATTGGGCGAATTAGGACTGGAGGACATGTGGGTCCAACAGGACGGAACTACGACTACGCGAGCCACAACCGATATTCTGAAGGCGGCGTTCCCGGGTCGCCTCATCTCTCGTTTTGGCGATTTGCACTGGCCCGCAAGATCGCCCGACTTAACCGTTCCAGACTTTTTTTTGTGGGGTTTTTTGAAGTCCCGTGTTTACGTGAACAAGCCCGAGACCCTAGAAGCCCTCAAGGACAACATTCGACACGAGTGCGAGAATCTGTCGCCCGAAATTCTTGCCGAAGTGATGAAAAACGCCATAAAACGAGCCCGTATGACAATCAATTGTGACGGCCGATATCATCGTCTCGGCTTGACCAATAAAATTCTAAAAGTTCAAATAAACATAATCAAAAACCTGAATCGAAGTTAGAGCCAAACAACATCAGATGACTTCTTTTGGCCCACTTGTAGAACGAACCGTTCATCATGGGCAATGACGAACAGGACTTCCGTCCAACTGACAATCAAATTCAAGTCCTTTTGTCAGCGAACTGATCCTCCCCTACCAGAGCGATTATAAGTGACAAATGGCAAATATCGTGCAGAAATCCATAGAAGTCCAGGTCGATACCCACCACCTATTTATCTTGTTTTAAGGCGCACAGGATAACAATTTGTTACGAAATCCCTTGCCTGGGATTCTCAGATGAACTTGCCGATGAACACAAATCGTTTTGAAGTAAAGTAAGCAACAGAATCTTTTCAGCCACTCGAAATGTTGCGTTTTTAAAAACAGAGTAATATGTCACAAACCCCCAGCTAATAACTCACAGTTTACCTAGCCTTTAAAGAGACTTTCGAGGACATCTCCGTTAACTCCATCGCATCATCCCTATCTCGAAGTATTTCTTAATAAAAAAAACTAAATAACATCTTCCACCATTCGTATAACAAATGGCCACTCGGTGGTCGACTTACATATCCTTGACAAAATATTGCCATCCACGAAACAAAAAATAATACTCCACCCCAAGATGTAACACATCCCCAACTGTGGAACAACGTCAATCCCACACATTGAGATGGAATTGCTCCCAAAAGTCACATACCTCTAGGTATAGCTGCACTCCTTCACTTCCATGGTCGTTCACGTATCACATTCTAGCAGCAACATTTTGAACCCAAGGACTTTCAGAATAGCCCCCCCTAGCTGCTGCACAGCGAAAAAATAGTAAAATCAAAACAATGGCATGAATGGGCAAATAAACTCGCACCAAATAAAATATTCTCGCCCCCAAAACTGTCGCTATCCATGGTGTGTATCCTTTTTCATGTCACCCGCTGTCTTGTTCTGGAGTTTTGCCTTACAGGGAGCCAATGTTCGTGAGTGCGAAGTGAAGCGAAAAATACTTTTCGGTCCTGAAGTTGGTGTTTTTCTTGAACAAATTTTTCTTCGTGTTTATTTTAACCCTCGAAGAAAGGGCTCCTTTCGTGTCACTGATTCCTAGGCCACGCTTCATTTGTAGGTATTTTTTTTTCCTCCGTATTCCTATACTTCCGTGTTACGTGTGTATTGCACGCTTTCATAAGTTCCTCTATTTGGTATGATTTCGTATGATTGTATAAAGTTGCTTATGTAATTGAGTTCGGAAAATGGAGAACAATCTCAAAATCTATACGGTTGAAGTTTGTCCATGGCAACCATGACTCAGGAGGAAGGTCGGGGTAGGTAGTTGAAAAGTAAATTGTGACGAATTAGATTTACTTTGTATGGTTTTCCCTTTTGAGTGGATGTTTCCTCAAGGGTGACATACCTCTTGGCAGTCCTTTCAGTATTGAGTCGTTTATTACTGCCGTCATGGACTGTCAATTATGGATCTATGAAAGCAGAGTTGTAAGCCAAAATTGAGGATTTGGGGTTAGCTTTAATAACTAGCAGACAATTTTCTCAGGGACAATTTTCCGCTTTCGAATATCATAAATTGTGTACTTAAATAGCTGATGAAAGTTTGCTCAAAATGTCTTTAATTTCTTACAACCAATCTGCAGTGTTAATTTTTCGTAAATATTTTAAGCAAAACTACACTTATTCCTAAAAAAAAACGTGATTTCCACACGTATAGAATAATTTCAAATTTGACGGATATAATTCTATGAACGCTGGCAGCAGCACTTTCCTTTCCCGCAGCGGAAGTGTTCATATTTTTTGAGGGTGAGTTGGTGTGTTGAAGTTTCGTGACATTTGTCAATACGAATTTCTATGTTATCTATCGCACAAAAACGAGGACACTCCAGTGGTCTCAGTATTGTCTCTTGTTTAGGTGATGATTTGTTAAGATCTTGCTCGCAAAGAACATGACTCCGCGCTGTATGTTTGGTCTATTTTAATATTCAGTTAAATGCTGTACCTCTGTTCCTGTTTTTTAAAGTTTCAATACGAAAATTCTTTCTTATGCCAGCTAACCTCTGATGTTGCAAGGTGAAATATGCGACTTGGGCCGCGAATTTACGATTATGAGGCGTCTTTTCTATTTCTCTTCATGGCGGAATTTGCTACTTTTAAAGCAAATCTCAGCCACCAAATGCTTGCTAAATTGACCAGAAGCTTCCACTGGCCAGGACATAGTTATAAAAATGGTATAAGGAAGGACGCGATAAGGTATCTTAATTATAATTATTCTTCTTTCGTTTCTGCCTAATTCTCTTCCATTCTTGGCGTGCGTGTGACCTTTTTCTAATCTCTTTTTTAAAATTGCCACCGGATATGTATAGGTATCCATCTTGTAATAATAATTCGAAGTAGGTATTCCTTCTTCTGAATATTCTGCCCACCACTAACCAGTGTTTTATCACTTCCCCGAATCCCTACAATGGCAAAGTTATTAAACCGTTTTAAGAAGCCTAAGCGAATTCTTTCGCTTCCCATTTTTATCGCATCTCATTGGGTTATAATAATTATCCTCCCGACGGGGGCAGATGCAAATATTGCACTCGGGAAAAAGCAATGCTTTAGTTCTCTGGAGAACGTTGAACTTTTCTTATAATTAGAGTCTCCCATAAACTTTATTCTCGTTAAATTTTGTATCCCAGGATATCCTATATCTTCTAAGAAAGACAAAATTTAACTTCCCGGCGACATTGTCTTAGAAGATGATGTCACTCTCCCAGTGCGTGTATTATTATTTTCTAAATCAATAAAGTTGAAAGTAATTATTCGAGATTGAAATTGAACTCAATTACTACCAGCAAGGACGATGAAGTTTTCATCTTCACATTTATAGCAGCCATCCGTTGACTCATTGTTTCCACTTCCATTAGTATAATAGGACTTTCCAAGACTCATGGCAATTCAGTGACTTCTTGTTGATGTTTAATTTGATATGTTTGTGAGAAAAAGGAGCTATCGCTTTGAATTGTCGTATTGGGAAGGTATTTGTATTATTATTATTGGTTTTTGTTATGAGAAAGTGATGGATGGTGTTTGTGGTTATACCTTATACTCCACGTGCGTCATATAGTCATTGAACAACCTCATTGCGAATCAGAGTGAGTATTTCTGTCAAAGAGGAAAATTGTCAAGTATACGATATATCATCTGAATGATGAAATGGAAAATTGTATTAATAGGTGTGTGTGTTCCGTGTTCGTCATTGTTGGATAGAGTAAAATTTGAAAATTGTTGTGACTCAACTTAAATATACCTAGTTAAAACTAAGAAAACCCAGCGGCAACAATTTTATGTCATTCATACGCAATTTTTTAACTACGAATTTTATCGTGAGTTTGACTTGACCCTATAGTCATATTTTTAGAGCAGTGTTTTCCAATTGGTGTTCCGCGGAACCCTGGCGTTCAGTGGAAAGACCAAGGTGTTCTGTAGAAAAAACATAATTTTCAATTCGTCATGAAATTCATCAGTATTTTTGGTTGTACAGTAAATATCATCTATTATTTCTTTTCTCGTCAAACATAAAAACATCCACACCGCACTTCAAGTAACGATGTTTTCTATTAATATCAATATGGGGGTCCGCCTCTTCCCTAATATGGAGTCTTGCAGTGGACGAGTTACTTGAGAAATTGACAAACCATGGCATCACCTGGCAGGCATATTCTGATGACATAGTTATTATTGCCAGGGGTGAATTTGAGGGAACCCTTTGTGCCATTATATACAAGTGGGACTCGAAATAAATCGTGATTGGTGCGAAACGGCTGGGCTGAACCTAAATCCAGCAAAAACAACAATAGTACCATTCACGAGGAAAGAAAAAAAAAACAGCAATAAGAAGAATTGGAGCAGCGAATCCACAATTCACAGGCTGAGCAATCACACAACGAAGTGGTACACAGTTGGATCGAGAACTGATGAGGGAACTGGAGCGGGAGTATTTAGGCCTGGAACCAAATATTCTGAACCAATGGGCAAAAATACCAGCATCTTCCAAGCTGAAATCTATGCCATAGACAGATGTGTCCAAATCAACATCGACAGAAACAAAGTCAACTGTGATATAGCTATAATGTCAGACAGCCAGGCTGCTATTATGGCACTTAATTCCTACATCATTAAATCCAAACTTGTGTGGGAATGCCTGGCCACGTAGGAATAGAGGGTAATGAAACAGCCGACTCCCTAGCCAGAAAGGCAGCATCAGAAACGTTCATAGGTCTTGAACCATTCTGCGGAATAGGGGATCACACCCTCAAAGAAGAATTTAGGAAACTAGAGAAAGAAAACAGGGCAAGAACCTGACATAATACTCAGGGCATGAGGAGGGCCAAGAAACTTCTGGGGCAATACAACCGGACAAGATTCCAAGCTTGCATCGGCATGAGCAAAAACAACCTCCGTATCCTAACGGGGTTCCTAACGGGGCACTGTAGACTCAAGGAACACCTCAGGAAACTGGGTATATCTGAAGAAGGTCTCTGCAGATTCTGCGATGAGTCCAGTGAAATCCCAGAACACTTGCTAGGCTCATGTGGGGCACTGACCCACAAAAGATTAAAATACTTGGGAAAGTACCAACTATCTGATGAGGGAATACTGGAGCCACCTCTCATCCTTAGATTCTTAAAGGAAACTGGACTGGAGTGAGTGCTATAGGACGGATTTCTTCCGCCAAGGAGAAAGAAGAGTACAGGAACCTCTAAAATCATTCCGAAAAGCATTATACTGTTAGGGGAACTCTTATGAGAGATTATACCTCTCTAAGGCGTAACCAGGGGGTACAATAGACCAACGGGTCGCAGTACAACAAACCCTTTAACATAATAATGGGTGTCCGCCAAAAAGAGTTTTATCATTTAGGGTTCCATGGGCGAACAATTTTGGGAATCTCTGATCTAGAGATCAATGGATCGTGAATTAATATGATATGGCAAATGGTACACTATAAAATATGAAAGCTGTCAAGTGTCAATTCAAATGTCATCTACAATAAAAAAAAAATCAACAATCTAATCATCTTAAGTCGACTAGATTGGTCCGGACTAGATGTACCCTGAACGCAGAAACTAGATTCGTCGGTAACGTCGATTTTTCCTCTCACATCATTCACATATACGAACTGTCAACTTAGTACTGAGTCAAGAAATTTTTGAGTAAAACCCCTTCATAAACGTCAACTAAAAAAGCTGTTCACCTGACTGACTTAATCCAATCAAAACTGAAATAGGTACAACAAGTCAGCCAGCTGTCAGACTTACTACATAAACTATAGATACTACATTCCAACACTCAGTAAACGAAGGCAGTAATTTGGCAGTTCTATTAGTCAAAGTCAACATCACCATTCACCAATTTGCAACAAGAATCATAAAAGCCTATTCACGATTTCTCTCCGAAAATTCTACTCGAATTTCGGGTAAATATTCGCTCAAACCCTAAATGTCAAATTCGATTTAAAATTTTATTATAGGGCCTAAAAAAACTCTGTTTGTTTTGTGCAGCTTCGGCGGAACTAAATTCCCAAGATGAAAATGCCGATGATGTCTTCGTCTACATGTGGGCTTTTTTCCAGAGACAATTTATGTATGAATCAAAATAAATATAAAAAAGTTTCGGTAGACTGGCACATATAGCTGATTTCAAAGATATTTTGTAAGCAACTCAGAACAAGCCACTTTTCCCTATATTTCCAATGATCAATGCGTTCAGAAATCCGCATTGTTTCTGGTTGCGCTCACAGTGGTATCAGAAGAGCAATGTACAGAGCACTTCAAGCGAACTATTTAAACAGGGAGTACACATGTTGCTCTCGCACATCTCACACCCATATCCGCTGAACTATTCTAAACTGCACCCTACTTTTATGGATGGCTGCCAAGCACCAGTCACCTCAATTGCCAACCGAAACCTATCAATGCAAACCATTCAGGACCCATACCTTCACCAACTGGTATAAATTTTGAAAGCATAATTCCCCGTGAATTATAAATGTTTTGGCAACCCTTAGTGAAAGCTCTGGCATAAGATTTAACATTGATAAATGACAGTGTGTCCTCTCAGAAGGTGATTTTTTCTTGGGCTTCCCAGGACCCAGGGTATCCTCCTCCAAAATAAGTTTGAGTCAGCACAAAGGCCACGTCGTCCCTCTTAACTATTAATCACAATAGTGTTGTCTACAACGGGCAAATACGAGGGCAAATAACAGCTCCTGCCATTCTAATTGAATGGGACGTACATATAGGGAGGATTTTAAATATTTCACATTCATCTTCTGCGAGGATTAGTTTGGGTTTCTATTTCCATCACACACAACTTCATTACTTTCCGTAATGATGCCAAATTTGTTGCGGGATGGAGTCAAAGGTCGTTCGGGTTATTGCTTTTGTGATCAGAAGCAGATATACATTTTTGAATCAGGATGACAATTCCATTAGGCAGTAAATTGACCAAAATATATGAGATATCTTATTTTGTATTGTATCCGTCAATTGTATTTGATTTCCATTAACTTGAGTGGATCCTGCACTACACCCAAATCTTTAATTCATGAATCTGGCTCGGTCAACAAACCATGGCCAACTAGTAGTCGCACATGTCCACTGTGAGCTGTCAATGAATGCTCGCATTGACACCGCCGTGATATAAACATCCTTCAAACCAAAGGCATGAAGAACTGTCTTCATTGAATTTTGATTTATAGAATCTTCATCGTCCCTAGGGAGTGATTGCGCTTCCTCATTATAATGCTGCCAGAAACACATCACTTGTCCTTTTACCTCCTACATACCCCGAATATATTGTGTATTTGCAGGATCTCAATAAGCCACGTTTGCTCACTTCACAATCCAACCGCACCCACAGTCCTGATATAGTCCGCCAAACGTTCATGATTTATTGATAGCTTAAATTGCTTGCTATAGCGGGGAATCCACAAAAACACGTATACGTATTCGGTTCGCACACACATCCGGACGTCAATCAGGGGGAACCATACCTACTAGGTTGAACAACAATTATAACCGGCATCACATTCACAAGTGCCTACAATGGCCAATTGCGGGGTTGTCAGGATAATATATAATAATTTGAGAAATTAGCTTGGGTGTTTTGTTTGGTGTGTGTTCCCGCATCGCCTGACAAAAGAGAATTTAAGTGCACTTGACATCTCAAGCTGTGCTGGCTTTCAAAGGAAAGGGCTCACTAGGTTGCTCTCTCACATACCTATAAGCAAGGCCATAAGAAAGAACAATTAGCCAACCTAGAAAGGATGCAAGAGAAGTTTAGTCCCTTATGCATAATGAGAAAAGTTGCAGGTGAACTTTGGTAACAATAACCGCATGAGGTTGACAGCGAAATGGAAAGGGAAAGCATTCAACTTTGCCGGTTCACTATAAGGCTAAAAGCCACTAAGACATTATTTTGGGAATTATAACTTGAATGCAGCAGATTGTGAAATTGTCTGCATGACTGGAGACCTTTAATTAAATATTGATGCGCATTGTTTAACTTTGGTAAGTTGCCGATTGTTAAGCGGGATTAATTTACTGCCTAGAGGAGAGTTTCAACATTGAAAGTTCAGGGAAATATTGAAGTTTGCGGAAACTTTGTTGCAATGATTTATACTGCCTAGGGGGTCGTAGTTCGTGGTTTATTGCAGTTTCAGGAGTTCTCTTTTCAGCTTTAAAGGATAACCAATCGATGTAGCTATTTTGAAATGACATATTTGCTTTGATAATAAAAGAAAGCTGGTCCAATATTATTCAATTTCTAAACTGTTTATGGGACTTATTACTTATTACATGATATAGGTAACTAAACTTTTTGTGTTTTCAAAAACCAATTCACAGTCTTACATAAAAAGTTGAGTTCTAATTTTGGATAACATTATGTTTTTTGCTTTATTGCGTTTCTCGACACTCCCTGTCTTGTATGCAGAATCGACTTCATATGACTTTACTGGACTTTACTTTACTTTAATTGACTTGGCTTGACACCACAATAAACGGGCACCCTCCAAGAAAAACCGAAAGAAAGGGTTCAAGAAATTCTTCAAAAAATTGTCCCAGGAAACTCCTCAAGACACTCACAAAGAAGCTGTTCAAGAAACTCTCCAAGAAACGTTCCCAGAAACACTCCTAGAAATGCTTCAAAAATCTCTTCAAGAAACCCTCTAAGAAACTCTTCAAGATACACTTCCAGAAATGCCTCACGAAACACTCCAAGAAACTCCTCACGAAATGGTCAAAGGATAGCCTCAAATAACTTCTCAAGAAACTTCAAAAGAAACATCTCAAAACAAACACAAAAAAAAAAAACTTCAAAAGACGAGGATGAACTTCTCAAAAAACACCTGAAAAAAAAATTGCCGAAAATATACTTCAAGATAATACCACGAAAAAACATTGCAAATAGAGTGTAGTTCTTATTTTTCAAATATGTATATACCTACCTACCTATGAACATAAATTTTGATGGCGGAACAATTTTATACCAAGTCCAAAGAATTTTTGGAAAACCGCGTAGGTATGTTTCTCAGATATTCATGAGAGGTGCCGCAGTGGAAAGACTTTTAGGAAGTAACTTGTTTTTTTTTTTTTTCGGGGATTGAACCTGAAACTCCTCGGTCAGTAGACACTCAGCAGACTAACTAATGGGCCACTGCAGTGTTAGTATCTCGTGGGAAATTTACCTTTTCGTGGGAATTTCGATGGTAAGAAACCGTCTCGTGGGAAAAATTGAAAAAATAAGACTTCGTTACGATTTTGTGGGAAATTTGGTCAAATTACAAAAAAAAAAAAAACAAAAAAAAAGTCTTTTCCATCAAACTTCAACCTTATATCATATTTCTACTACGCTATACTGTGTTCACAAAAACAACCAACCCAAATGGCTTGCTATGAAATAAATCTACTACAAATTACAAAACTCGTAAGAGCCTCGGATTTCTTGTTCGATTTAGCAGCAAAAATCTGAGATCTCAGATCAAAATTTGAAAAGCCAAATCGAAAACGACATAAGACATTTCTACACATTTTTGTTTTCTCTCATACACGTTTTGAATTTCTCCTTCTAACTTCGACTGGTATTGGGGACGTTCGGATACCTAGTTTTTTTGTAAAACGTCAACTAGATTCCTCGTTACTAGGAATCCGAACGCGTTGACTAGGCAACTTGAATTGTTTTTGTATTCACGCGGTCAGCGTTACCTTTGTTTGATGTTGTCCTTTATTATTCGGAAAAGACCCCTCATATTTTTTTCAAAAATTGTTATTTTCAAATAAGTAGATTTAAAATGTAAAACGGTTGCCTATCACAACACTATTACACTGTTATGCCAACTAATGGTTATTAAATATCGTGCGAAACTTCGAAATTTGCAGAGTAGCCTTAGAAATGACACCTTTCTTTTTTCGACTCTTCAGAATTTTGCCGCAGCCACTCTTTTTATTTCAAATCTGACTCTTCGAAATGTCAACTGAGTATGCAGGCAGGATTTTCTTGACTAGATTTGTCGGCTTCCCCTCCATAAACGTCAACTGCAAAAACTAATCACGTGACCACTCTGGGCCAATCAAAACTGAAATACATCTAGTCAGACAGCTGTCAGACTTACTAAACTATGAATCCGAACGTCCCCATTTTCATTGCTTAAGTATGGTGCGTGTTCGTGAAATTGAATTTTAATTAGTTGTCGCTAGAATCAGCTTTACCACTTGTACTACATGTAGTACTGTGCTACATATTTGCTGGACCTTTAAACACCCTTATAACGGGTGATTTTTTAGCTGGTTTGGTTTTGGCAACACTGGTTTTGACAGCTGACGTGTGTTTAGTACCTTGTGTCACTGTCAAACAGCTCCAGTTTGGTTTGCAATTTAACCATGGATCGTCTTACAAATGAACAACGCTTGCAAATTATTGAATTTTACTATCAAAATTCGTGCTCGGTTCGAAATGTTCATCGCGAAACAATGGCGCAATTGCGAGGCGAGTTTGGTGAACAGTTAATTTCACGTTTCGGGCCGGTCAATTGGCCGCCTAGATCGTGCGATTTGACACCATTAGATTATTTTTTGTGGGGGTATGTCAAGGCATATGTGTATAGGGACAAGCCCGCTTCGATTGACGCACTGGAAGCCAACATCCATGCATTCATTCGTGAGATACCGGCCGATATGTGTGAAAGAGTATGCCAAAATTGGACTCAGCGGATGGACTACTGGAGACGCAGCCGCGGTCAACATTTGCATGAAATTATCTTTAAACATTAAATTGCAAGGTTCAAACTATCGATTCAAATAAATATTTCATTTATTTTTTCGAATTTTTTGTGTTTTTTTTTTTTTAAAAAAGTTCTAAGCCTCTTAAAAAATCACCCGTTACATACTACATCGTTTCCCAAAAGTACTACATTTCTTAAGAGAAAACCATTTTTAATTTATTTAAGGAGTTTCCCCTTAAAAAAGAAAATTTGGAAATATGTAGGTATTAAATGAGCAGTGACACCTGTTGATTGGGGCTTTTGATCTTATTTTGAAATGTGGACTTCAAAATAGCGACATTGTGGCAATATGTTTGGAATTACATTTTTGTTGAAAATGCTACTTTTTGATCTCTAAAATACTACATTTGATAAAGACTTAAGAGGCAACGCTGGCTAGAATACAAAATGTGCTGTTTTAGATGTCCGAAAATAAAAGAGGGTGTCATCAGACGATTCAAAGACATTCTGCAAGGCGTGCAATTCCACATTTCGATGAAGGAAATTGAAATTAAGAAGCATAGTAAAGGTACTAAGTATCTAGTAATGAAATGAGTGTTTATCTTATTTTTCCGATTAAATTCCTTAGTAGAGAATATCTTTTTGCCCTTTTTGATGTTTTGTTAATAAAAGTATTGAAAATTAATCGTTTTTTTTTATTAACCAAGTGGAAAATTTGTGGGAATTTTGGCTAGGTTCAAAAGGGAAAAATGGGAAAAAATTAGCTGTCCGAGGGAAAAACCATCTCAACGATATACAACACTAGGCCACTGTGCCAATAAATAGAGAGCAGCAGCAATTTATTATTCATTGGTTGGGTTCATTATTCTAAATGGGCCAATGCTCTGTCTTTTAATATTTTGTTTTTTAATTAAGGTTTCTGAAAATTCCGTAAATTTTGTTAAAATTGAACATATTTTGATCATTTAAAAAATTGCGATTTTTTTTTTACAGAATTTTGTAGGTACTAGAATAGAATAAAAAAAATAGTAGGTACTGCTAATCCTGTCCCATAAGACTTGGAAAAGGTTTTTTTTAATTTTCTAATAACAGAACTGCTTTCAAATTGAAAGTAAAGTTTCAAAAACATAATAGCAAATGGTTTCTAAGCTAGAGCCACCAAACTGGGCACGTTTGATATACAATTGCTCAATGTTCATTGTTCATCAAGTATCCAGTATTACCATACGAGCTTTAATTGTTCAGATAATTTCCCACAAAAACTTGTTAAATATTTATTTTTTTGCAAATCACATGAACGTTTACTTGAATTTTACAATTTGCATGACTGTTATTTTGGTGTGCCAAAAATTATGATTTCCACCAAAATACCCAAAAATTCAACATCAAAATTTTTCCAATGTCCTACATTTTGCCAGACATAGAACTAATTGAATTAATCCCCAAAGTGAACCTTTTTTGCAGTGGAAATATCTGTCTTTGAGATCGTCTACGCCATTCACCCTGCAAATTACACGTAGTTAGTCTCACTTTGATTGTGCTTCTAATTTGTTAAGATTAATGAACCATTCACCCAGTTAACGTTCAATTAGCCGTTTGAGTTTTACTTCGGTTTTTTTTTTTTTTTTTTCTTTTTTCCTTCATCACACTTGACAGGATTAAGCGGTAACGATTCTTCCAGAATAATTACCAACGGGCGAACTTCTTTTTAAAGTGCATCACTGTTTTGCTGATACTTCGTTGACCTTTGGTATCGTAAAATGAGTATCCCGAAGAAGTCAGATCTGCTGGCGTAGACAAATTTGTGGTTTTTTTTTCCGATATCATTCAATTCAAAGGAGAAAAGTTTATTTATCAGTTTTTATTATAGCGGACGAGAAATAGCTGGAAGCTCTTTGGTTTAGTTTGATACGACGGGCATCAATACTCCACATTGACCTAGATAACTGAAATTATTTCTCGATAGTGGCGTCCCTTTGGTTGTTATATATATAGATTATTTGGAAGAAAAACATGTTTGCTTCTGCTTATTGAATGGGAAAATCAGAATGCTTTGTTAAGGATATGCGATGGATGACACTTTGTGAAAATAGAAATGAAAGGACTGGAGTGCGAACTGTTTAAAGAAAGAGACTTTATTCAAGAGTGCACTAGGAAGTTTAAAGAGCTGGAAACTCGTTTTGCAAAGACATTAGTTTGCGCTTAATATTATTGCAAAAAGCATCAAAACACCTTTTCTAACCTCAAACGTTTTTAAATTCACTAAAATTCGCTTAACTACAAATAGAAATTACGTTCCTCAGGATATCAAATAAAGAACGGTAATTCCCATTAAACTTTATTTATCTAAATTAAAATTCTTCAGTAAAACATGATTCGATTATTTATTTGTAATTTATTTTCCATTTATTTATTTATTTCTTAAGCTTTTGCACATTTTTAATTCAATTGCATTAAATAAATTTGTTGGGTAAATCGATTACCTACATTAAATTATTTTTGTTTATTAATTAATTAAATTCATGAGATAATAAATGAATATATAATTTCATACCTACCTAAATAAAATTTATTTAAAATAATTCATTTTTAAATGAAAGTATGAAAGCATTTTATTTACTTTTTAGTAAAAGGGAAAAAAGTTATATAGGTAGGTACATAATGCAGGTACATGTGTAGTTTCTTTTTTTATTCGCCAGAAACTTTCTTATTTATTTACAGAAAACTTCTTTAAAATTACCTGTGGACCCATCGTCATTAACTAACGTACGAGAAATTATATTCCTTAACTTGGTTCTGTGCCCACATAAAATGCAAACCACAAGTTATATAGTTCTATAATTCGGACATACATATTTCAATTTGGGGATTACCAACTTTACTTCGTTCCACATCACGTCCAGCGTCCCTCATGAGCAGTTTTAAGGTCAACACCTACACCTTTCGCTTGTAAATTAGACCGCATTTGAGCCACTTTGGTCACTATTCTCCACTTAAACTGGTTTATTTTCTGCCACAATCTGCTCGATTTACTTATCGATTAACCATAATGCCGGTCATGACATAATGACAAAAATTTCGTCAAGCTACCATCCGACAGGGCCATTCATAATTACGTTACTATTACTCCGACAATCATGGCGAATGATTATTTGATTTCTTCTGGCTAAATAGGTCGTAGTCTGGATGCTACCCTCGTATAAAACGCCCACGAATAGTAATTATTGCGAAGGGATGAACGTATTGTTGAAAAAAAAAAAAAGAAAAAATAGTCCAAGCAAACAGGACGGCTTTCGTAGTAGTACGTGCTTGCACCCCGAACAACATGTGATTGCAGAGTATACACACGTGTGTTTTGGTGTTAAGCCATTGAAACTTTAATGCCCATTTGAGCCTGAAGGATATAGACTGTGTGTGCGTGTTTGCGCGCTGACAGTTTATGACGATGCCAGGAGTTTTCGGTAAGGCTAAAGGACTGTGTATATAAGGGGGATAAATCCCTCATGCAAAATAAATACGTTAGCAGAACATCACCAACGTATATCCTTAAAAGAAGATAACGATGATGCTACCATCAGCGACGTGGACGACGACGGCGACAAGGATGGTGCTTTTTTGCTATTTAACGCTTTGGTCAATGTGTAAGCACGTCTGAATGTATCCAATTCGAAAACAATTTTCAAAAGAGGTTTACTGACTTTTTACAAGCAAACAAGGCACTATAAGGACTATGCGAGAGTAAAGTTACTCATGGACCATGGGCGGACGAGTATATAGCTAGTGTACTGCATGTTTCCGTTTATATTGATTAAATTGTTTGGGGTTACACACGTATAAGATACATCAAGGATGTAAGGGTCGTAGTTGAAGCAATAGATCACAAGGCAGCATGTAGGTTGGAAAAACTAAACTCATTAAAGTAAATGGATGGAGCGACTTGAGGGACCCGGAGGAAAAACTATGAATAATGCAAGATGCTGTTGTTTTTTTTTTTTTTTTTGCGTCTCTTCTTGCGACAAAATATTACTTTATTAGAATGTAATGGTGGATAAAGGATGCATTTTCCTTCGCACAATAATTGAAACTTAGTGTGGACAATTTGCAGCTCCCAAAAAAGGAGATGACAGTCAGTAGCTCATTTTTAAGGTTTTCTACTGACAGCACTCCTTTCAGTTAGTTGGTTGTTAGGAAGTGCTTTATACTTGGGTTTACTTGAGTCTTTATTTCGAATTCGAAAAGTTGTAACTTCAAAGCGATTATGTTAAGATTAGTAATGCCAGCCCACCCTGCAGCGAAGTGATTCGAATTCACATCAGACACGAGCCAATAGTCACACATGCCTCAGCCCAGAAAAAAGACTCAACTGTGAACGCTGTGAACAGTCTCGAATCAAAAGTACAAGTACTCAGACAGCGCTGCAAGCTGCAATCTGCAACTGCCTTTCGTTCGTACTCAATTGTGGTTTATCAGTTGGTCGACTACAGAACTTTATTCCGAATTGATTTGCTGCCTTTCAATTCTGAAACAAAGCGTCAAGGACATTGGCTGCCCCCGCAAATGCCCGTGGCAAGTTTTCGATACATATACAAAGGCAATGTAAATTCTCTTTAACATAAATCACCTTGGGCATAAAATGTTAGCTGAACATGACTGAAGTTTGATGTACAAAGTACAAGTCAAATGATGTGCAACACAAACATAACCCTTAAATGCCAAAGTGAATTCCCACTCGTGTCTGGAGGCATTGGATTCCCTTTCATCTTTTTCGCCGCTACTGGTGCGCAAACACCCTCGGTCTAAGCTCTGTACCGAAGACACGGTTTGTATTGAATCCAGGGTGGTTATCAAATTGCTTTCCCATAGTAAATGTGCGGAGAGCTTCCTCCGGGTGGTTATATTTAGAATAAAAACTCTTTTAACTACAATACTCCTTTGGGGGTGGCGTTGTTCCAATTGAAAGCAATAAAAGGAGAAAAAGAACTTGGATCCTTGTAAAGTTCATAAAAGTTCAGCCGGATATGTGTTTATCCATACCCAGGATGGGGATGGACTATGTCATTGATTATTTAATACGATATGACGCCTTGTTGTCGGACAGGCTGGCGGGTTCATTTGCCTCCCACAAGTAGGATATAGTATGTAACTGGGTATGGCACACACAATCAGTGCGAATTGAAATAACCAAGGATGGAAGAACGACTAGAAGGGTGTGATTGCGTAAAATATCAACATATTCAAGTCTATGCGAATCGGAGTGCCTATCCTTTCCCGAAAGACGGAAAGGCTTATTTATTTATGTAGAGACACGTGCCGTGACAAATTACCACTTTGAGTGCTTAGGGACATCGATGGAAGTTATGACTTATGAGCTTCTGATAGCACATAATATTTATTCTGTGATGAAAATACTAATCGCTACGTTAGATAGGACTAATAAATTGCTTATGAAGTTCATTAACAGTTGATAGGCAATTTGTCGGCTGTATAATTGTGTATTCAGGAATAAATTCAGGTTTAGGTAGATTGCCGTGGGATATTGGATGAAGTATTGTATTGGAGGATGCTATGGCATTTCAAGCAGACACTGAGATTGAATTTATGACTTTGAAACGCAGCTCAAAATGATGATGTTCGTCGCAAGGAGCTTTAACTGGGAAATCTAAACGATAAGGACATAATTGAATAGAGCTCTTGGGGACAGATAATTTTTACTTCCACGTTTCGTTAGAGTGGATTATTTAAGCTCATGGGCGTTAGACCTTCCATAAATGCCATACAAATGTGAGTGGGATTTTCAAATAGATGGACAGGGATTCCGAAGTTTTCTTTTTACAGTCCTTACACCAGTATGGCGTGAAACATTTCCGTGTGACGGCGAATGGAGTTCAGGCAGCTATATTTCCAAAAACGTCACTCCCGTCCTATTTCTTCATGACAAGTAATGCCCAACAAATCAGGCGATTCGCATTTTGTTCGCGTAAGATTTTATCTGAGAATCTCAGGCGGTGGTGGTATAAATGGTTGACTTGGCGCTGCCGGAGGATCGGCATTAAATCGCCATAAACACACGCAAAAACACAATATGCGAGCATGTAGAGGAAGTCTATGCAAATCAGAATGCCAATTTACAGAAATGATGTTGGGAGTGAAAAAAAAATATATATGTGGCCGACAGAAATAAAACGCGTAATTTCCGATTTGGAATTAGTCAAAATTACTTTATTTAACTAAAACTTAGGGAAACTACAGAAAGTATGGGTAGTCGATCTCGCGTGACGTCCGAATAGAGAATGCTTCAAATGCCGCTGAAATGCGACGTTGCCGGCGGGCGTCGACGTGGTGGACGTTGATTGGCTGGCCCAGGCGGCTTCTATCATTCGTGGCTAATGTCAGATTGCCTGACCGGCGTTGCCAGGCGTAGTTGCTCGGCGGTCAAACACCCACGCCACATATATATACGCGCTGTCAGTCACAGACCTTTGAGCGTCGAATATATTACACTAATCCCCGGATAAGGGACCCACGGTTAATTGCGTTCCTCGTTTAATTCATCCGAAAACTGAACTGAAAACTTCCCGTTTAAATGCGTACCAATTAAATCCGTTACCCGGTTATTTGCGCTACTAAAAGTAAAGCTTCTCGTAAAAGTTCATACAAAATCTCCCGGTTAAATGCACACGTACAACAAAAGCATTGCAATTTTCTTGTGCTTACAGCTTAAACAAAATCAAAGGCAGTTGTCAAAATGACATGACATTATATTTAATTCGATTGGGCTTCTTCAGATTCGCTCTCAGATTTCAGATTTCGTGGAGCTAATCGCTAATCGAATACAAAAACTTCACTTACACTTTTTTATGTTGATATTCGTGCGATTCGAATATATGTGGCCTTCGACACCATTTTCAAATCGTCTTCCATTCACTGGTTAAATTTTATTTTATATAAATAATTTACAAAAATAGATTCACCCGATGCAATGCCTTTCTTTGCAGTAGAAAAGGTTCACAAAATCGTAAATAAAGTCCATCAACTACTGTCAAACATAAACCCGCACTTGTGTTGGTTAATCTGGTTTATTATGGAGGGGAAATGTTTTGTTCTCTCTTTTTGGCTCTCTTTTGTCCAACTCTTGCGTAATCGTTAGGAACAGACCTTGTAATAGTACAACGCATTCGCTCTAATAACAAAACAATGACGTACTCATGTCAAATGTCAATTATATTTTGATAAGGCGACGTACAAAGTATATAAGTAGTGACGTCCCTGCGGAGGAACTAAATTTGTGATTCAATGTCAAAAAGCCGCAGAGTTGTACACGGGACCATTTTTGTTCGAATTAAGTGATCAGTGACACAAGTTTGCGATTCACTTGTGATTCTAATAGATGGCTCCTCGCGCCCTCTCATTCCTCTTGCTCATCAATTAAGTTTCCTTACAGTTATCCGCAGTTCTCCTTTTCCCCGAAAAGGGTCAAACATATGCAAATTGAAATCCATCGAGATGAACTTAATCTCTCAAGACATCCATTTCGCAATTCGTTTTGAATTTTGCACTGGCTCGACATTTTCCAACATGTGCAGTAACGTGAACTTCTTCATCTGCATCTACACTGCACTGCACTTTGCAAATCTCCATGTTATGAATTTTAACAAAATCCGCTCACTCTCTGTCGTGCAAGCAAAGTCGGTTATTTGTTTCACATCCGACATCGGTGAAGTGGATCGGATGACAGGGCCCAAATGAAGGAACACCAGCAGACTGCACTGCAATTCGCTATTTGAATACCCATTCGCAATTCCTGTGGGCGGCAAATCCAAAAAGGTTAAAGGTGTAAGTACACAATTTTTTTTTCGCCCCAGTGCTGTGCATCATTTTCCAAGAACTGGCGTCGAATTGATGCACTTTGGCACGTAACAACTGCAAAATGTGCTCCTCGAGAGTGCAAAGCTCTTGAAATTCATTTAGATTTCCTTGGCATTTGGCGCCCTCTGCTGCATCGTGTCGTTCACTGTGGATGACTACTCTCACAGGACGAACAGATGATGTTTACGTTTACAGTGTGATGACTGGCGGAGAAGCAAAATATATTTCAAGTGACTACAGTTGCCGTATATCTCAGTTCCACTTGATGCGCCATGTAAATAATTAAACGAACCGGCTTGCATTATTGAGGGATGTTCTTCCTCGTCCCGAAGTGACTGCAACTGGATGCCAGTCAAAGGATGTAAGATAAATGTGCGGATTTTTCGTTTCCTGCTACGGATATCAGTCAGTCAGGAATCATTGCAATTCGATTGGGGTATTCTAGGAACTGAAGTGCTTGTATCGCAGCAAAATTCCATAGTAATTTGTAAAAAGAGAATGACACCTAAGGCAGCAATTTAGTTCAATGCCTGCGTTAGAAAGATAAATGATTTCTTAAGACACAAAAATGCTGCAGTTTTATTTTTAGAAACAAGCGGTAAAGGACTATTCACATTAGAGCGAATTGCAAACTGCGAACATAAGAATATTCGTAGTTTCTGACACTTCATTCACATTATAACTTATTTTGGTAACGAATTTTTCATTCGCGGGTTTGTGGATCGCGACTGTTTTGTGTGGATTGTGATTATGAATAAAGTGTGACAGTTCGCGGCAGGAATTTTCAATTCGCGGGAAAATTGCTTTAATTGTTAATTTAGCTGTTTAAATCAATTGAGATTCATGTTTTTTTTTTAGATTAGATATTAGATTAATTAAATATAAAGGTTTTCTGATAGAACAAATAGCAATTTTCAATTCATAAATACAATTAAATTGATTTGTTCGCAATTCGTCTATTCGCAGTTCGCTCTCATGTGAATAGTCCTTTTAAGTGCTACAACTCCTTGCCTTGAATTCTGAAGTTTTATCGGCAGTGTTCGCTTCTCGGAATTGGAATTTTTGCTTGACACTGACAGGGCTGTAGGAAATAAGGCCCCAATGAAATAAGGCCCCAAAAATGAAATAACACCCCAATTTCAAATATGGAATATGGCCCCACTGCGATGAAATAAGGCCCCAAAATAAAAAGAAAGAAGGCCCCAAATTTGTGGTTTATTTGATAATGAAATTAAAAATAATGAAAACTAATATTGTTGGTATTGGATAAACTAGTTTAGATTAAAGGAACTTTTTATATACTCAACCTCGCACCCACCCCGCAATCTAACAGTAAACCCAAGCAGGGGGTTTGCAGGGGGGCAGCGTGCCCCCCCATACGCATTCCATATCGGAAGGTAAACAATTAATAATGAAAAAATAATGTTACAGACTTATTTCATTTCTTCTTTTGGGGTCTTATTTCATAATGAAAAAAGACCCCAATTTTCATTAAGAACTAAGGCCCCAAAAAAGGAAATAACACCCCAAATTCTATTAAAAATCGTTGCTGTTGTTTCCTGTATAATTTTTTGGGGCCTTATTTCGCAGAGCCCACTGACAGGGCTCAAAATGATTTTTATTTTTAATAACATCCAAATTTACTAGAGCTTTTGCATTCGTCTCAGCAATAAAAACTCACAAATAATTAAACGGAGTTTGCCTCTAGCGATATCTAACAAATTTGATTTGATTTTTTTATTTCAATATAGGTACCTGCTCCAAATTCATGTACATGCCAGATTTTACGGGCACTCGTTTTTATCAAAGAGCAGTAGCCAGTAGGTAGTTACTTTCCACAGTTGCAGTGCGCTTAATTCGAACGAGCCCATTTCTGAACTTCCGTATTATAATTATTTCAGTCGAATATCATTAAAAAATTGTTAATACTATTTTTTTTTTATTTGGAAGAAAAAAACACTATGAAGAGTGAAAGTAGAAGAATGCTACACGATTTTTTGGAGAGCTGGCTCCGGATAGACGCCTTATTTGTGTAAGGATATAGGTTGCATTAGAAATTCTTTCAATGGCTGTCAGCGCAAGACAAAATTAATTGCATTCTACTTCTTAGGTACTTTGATTTGAAAACAAACAAAAACTGTCAACTGTTCAAATTTTCTTTCCTTTAGAAAGCTCATTTCTTCTCTTCCGGTTACAGCGCCATCCGTTGGTAAACACAAAAATCAAAATTTGATCCAGCAACATGGGTACCTAGTTTTTTTGTGTCCTTCAAAATCATCAGCATCCGAATTGTCATTTCCAGGGGGATGAAAGGTGAACTGAATAGCAGAGTTTCTGATTGAAGTGATAATCTTCAGCAACAAAGTGCACAGTCGTGTCCAATTTTGTGGGAATTTCTCTCGATGAATCGCGCTTATCTGAAATACAGTGCACCAATCTAGCGCAGCATTTTGTAATAACTGCTGTCAAGTTAATGTCCTATCAAAATGCTCCTAGTTTCTGCGTGTTTCCTTTTTCCAATTCTTCACTTAGGTAAGTTCAACTAGTGCATCCTGTGGAAAATCAATAATCCACACAGATTTGTGTTCCTCTTCCATTCGAAAGGTAATAGTCAATCACTGACCAGCGGCATACATCGCACTCAAGCTGCTACTGAACGAATTAACGACTTATGGTGCTATGAGTGCGATACCATGGAAGATGGAGAAGCCTGTTCTGATCTACTGGCGAAGAACACATCCACTGCACTGATAAAGAAATGCAAAGCGGACGAATTTGTCTGCATGGTAAGCTATTCGCTGTTCTAATTTTTTTCTTTAATAAGAACTTTATCCTTCCAGGTGAAACGCTTTTCATACACAACCAGTACAGAGAACATGACTAGCAGTCCGAAAATGTGGTCACTTGACCGTCGCTGCGCGGTTAACTGCGAAGCTGGCTGCATAATTATCGGTGAACGAACAAAACTCTACGCCTGCACCTCGTGCTGTGAGAAGGCGCTCTGCAATATTGGGCGTGGTGGAGCCTCGTCGATATTAGAAAGCTTTTTAGTGCCATATTGCATTTTGAGTCTACTCCTGGTTGTTACATATCAATTGAAGTAAGATGCTCAAGAGAATTTCTCCCTCAAATTCATTGCCTAAAACTAAACCAAAACGTGAATACTTTTTTTCATTTTTATTTTGAAACAATTTAAAATGAATCAATAAATATTAGTAATGTTACAACGTAGCGAAAGAACTAAAACATTTTTTTATTTACACTCTTGTTATTATTGCCGCACTGGATCGCATGACCTTGTTCAATGCTCGTCTTGTAGGGATGTCATTTCTCTACGAATTTGATTGATTACCTCGGCCAAGGCTTGGGGATGGACTCCAGCTTCAATTAGTTTTATGCAAATATCCAGACTCTCGTGATTGAGACCGGTGTTTAGTAGCTGTGAGATTCCTTGAATGTTGGACCGGATCATCTGAGATTGCTGGAGCTTCAGGTAGGTGCTACCGTTGATTTTGTCCACAGAGTCCCCATCTTTTGCAGACATGTCTGTTTTCATTTATATTTGAAGTTCTAAAAATTAAGGAGAATTATTTTTCGACGAAAAACGCTGTAATTTAGATGAATTTAAAATTAAATTTAGCTGGCGTTGTGCCGTATTTTTATTTGGGAAATTTCGATGACTGATTGACTGACGTTTAAAATGTCAACTTTTATCGTAGGTTTGTTTGTTTTGATATAACTTTTGTTGCACGTTTTACTGGAGATGAAGTGAAAACACTTTTTCTAATGTGGTATTCGATTGGGCACTTTTTTTTGCTCTCAGAGCAGTTTTTATGTTCGTTTGGTACAAAAAAAAAAAACAGTCTTTTTCAGATTTCAGAACACTTTTGCGAATCTAGATATTTTCTCAGATTTACCAATTATGAGTGGTTTTCGTGAATGTTCTACAGCAAACAAAGGCATTGCATAGGGTGAATCTATTTTTGTAAATTATTTATGTATAAATATTTAAAAATCAATCGGGACGAAAATTTCGAATGTTTTAATTTAAAATTTAACCAGTGAATGGAAAACGCTTTGCAAATTGTTGAAGGCTACACATATTCGAATCTCACGAATATTATCACAAAAAAGAGCAAGTGACGTTTTTATGTTCTATTAGCCATACGAAAAATCACTTTTTTTTCAGAGTCAGAGCAGTTTTTCTGCTCTCGAAATCAGCTGGCTGTCAGATTTCATGTTCCATTTGCCGCAAAAAAAGCAATTTTGCGAATCTCGATATCCGAGCGAGATTCACACCTATTTGCACTAAAACCAAAACATTTGTCCTTTGTCAAACTTTAAAGTGTGTTTACTTACGTTTTTGGACGAGAAGTCTATGAAAAATAGAGAACAAATTACATTTGGCTGCTGCAATAGATATTAGCATAAGTTGAATGGATTCTTATAAACACAAATTACAATTTAAGAACAGCTGACTTTTAAAACACGCACCACCACAGATGCAAAGGAAGAAAAATCTCGTTTTATGTTCCATTGGGCACGAAAAATCTGAAATCTGAGAGCAAAATCTGAAAATCCCAATGAAAAACGACATAAATCACTTTTAACGTTCCATTGGGCGTTTTTCGATCCGGATCTTTTTTTGCAGATCTCGATATTTTTCAGATCTACACACACCAATATAATTTGCACAGCTACTTTACGTCAGTTTAAGAAGTTTGCTTTCGAGAGAAATGCGCAAAGTTTCGTGAAAACCAAAATAGCTATGGAATTATTATCTTCATTATCTCCCTCGTCATCTGAAGACTACAAACCACCAATAATACTTCATTTGTATCTACAACAAGGAAAACATTTTTGGTCGATATCCATTTGCGATTTTGCCATTGAACAGCTGATATTGTTGTCAATTAACACACTAATCCATTTACAAAGGCAGATAAAATCGGAGATCTGAAAAAGATTTCTGGTGGTCCCAATGGAAAACCACATTAGTGAAACCGAGGATACCTGATTGCCTGTATAGACACCCAGTGTTTTACTTATTACTGGCGATTATTACAGAAAAATCAAACAAATACATAAATTGCATTTACAGCGGTGGTCAATGAGCCTGAAACGAGAATCTGTGTAAATCTGCTGAAATAGAAGAAATCAAGACGCTCTACAATATTATTTGTTTATTCCGATTTTAAGCAATCACAATGACTTCACGGCGGAGCGACGTAAAGCTTACATATTATACATACGTATTATTAAACGAAAGAAAAAAATGATTAAAGCAAATGATTTTCTTTTTTTCGTTTGAACCTTATTTAGTGATCTTTTCCAAATCCAACCACGGTATCTTCGGCTTCACTAGAAATTCCAATCTAGTCAGTCCGTCCAACATGTGGATCTGCATCCGCACGTACCTCACTAGTTGCTCGAGATGTTCATAATCATCGCACTTCATTTCAAAGAAACGCCTCCATAGGGCACCCGCCAACACACGATCATCGGACATGATTCCTTCGTCGTAGCCTATCAATGCGGCCTGAAACTGCTCTGACATAGTCTCAATTTGTGCTCGGGTGCGAGATGGGTTGTTTGCCTACATAGGGTATATACATTATAAATCAACAATTACAGTTCTAATGAGGTTAAAGACTTACTCCAAGTTTTTTAGCTCTAGTATTGACATCACCCCACATGGCTTCGACAATGCAATTGCGGAGAAACCGTCCATCCTCGCCAGCTTCGGAACCCTCTGCCATCGCACGCACTAATAGCATCCACACATGCAGTTCGGTAACGAGGAACCATGAGTTAAATGTGTTCGGCAGGTTAAAGTGTTCGAAGAAGGCCAAGTAGTTGATTTTGTCTGCAACGCTCTCGTACAAGATATGACTGCACACTCTAAGGCGCTATTTACAAGCGTGCTATGTGTTAATGATTTGCAGTTGAAATCACAAGATAGTTAACTCACCGATTTTGAGTTATGAGCGAGGCCAACCTTCTTAAGGACCCTCTTCAGGATACCAACATCATTGTTGGCATGCACGACCCCAGTGCAATATGTGGCGGTGACTGGAAGCGGCTTCAATTGATTACATCTAAGAACAACAGCAGGGCTGGGCCGATAATTGTTTATTTGCATGAATTGTGAAATCTGAAAGATGCATCAGGACGGTGGGTTGTTTATGTAAGCAAGCACCAATCAGTGCGCATTTACGCACAGAAACTGACGGGATTTCCGCGTTGATTTTTAACCCTGGGCTTTTCACTTACCACTGGTAAAGTATATTTTGTGTTTGCCAAAGTGGCGAACACGCGCTGGTGCAGCATTTTCTACTAGTTAGTGGATATTTTACAATTTTCAATCACAAATAAAACTCAAAATAAAAATAACCTCATATCGAAAAATTTAAAACTCAAACTAGTGACAGGTGCAATGACAGTAGGTTATAGGTTATACACCGGCTGTTTTGTCAAATATATTTCGCGGTTCACCTTACGGTCGGGCTACATCATTGAAGCACCTTTATGTCCCAACTATCCATTCTCGTTATAAATTAACCATGTCTGTAATAAATAAGGTAGCATTGAATATTAACAAATCTCTTTGGAATTTGACGAATATATGATTAGGTACGGTAATTTATACATCCGAAAATCAAACATAATGGACATGTTTAGTAGGTTAGTGCAACTGATGTTGTTATGTTAAATAATACCACTGCATGAGTTTGGGGTAATGTTTAGTATGTGATCCTACTTTTATTAAAAAGAGATAATAAAAATCGTGCTTAATCAATTTTTGTAAAGAAGAAAAATATTCAACGTATAGATGATTGTCCCAAAATGCTACTCATAGTCCCGAATTCTCCCATCCTTTCGTGGCAGCTGGAAAAAGTAGGTAATTCGATAAGTTGTTGCACCGAATTTATCATTTTTGCGGGATTAAATCCTGTGAACGATACATTTTCCGGAGATGTGGTGGATATTTTTTGATAGATCACTCTGTTCGTTTTCTTTGTTCGAATACACTGTCTTTTAACATAGCAATAACGACAACTTTATGTGCTTACTAACATCTGCTAGCTTACTAATATCATTTGTGACATTTATATCAATTCACGGAAGTCTTTTATTTTAGTGCGAAAAAATTCTTTTGGAATCGGTCAGTTCTCAAATGGTCTTATTTCGTTCGTTCGCTCTTAAATTTTCAGAGGCATCCCTACTTGATGAACTTAATGGCCGCGTTCCACTGCCCGCTAGATGACTAGCGGCATGTTAAACTCCATATAAAAAAATAGACATTTCACCAAATGTGCTAGACGTCTAGCACTTTTTGTGAAATATCCCTTTCAGGGAAATTTCTCAATCTAGCGCAAAACTACCCGCTGCATTGAAAAAAAAAAAACAACGACCTTTCAGGAAATCGTTCAAACGTTTACAAAATAAAAGTAAATACGAAGCCGAGCAAGTGTAATTGTGATAAAATTGGTATTAATGTAAATAAAATAGCAATTCAGATATTATTTTTATAATATTTGTATTATTTATTTAATTGTAGTGGGGACTTTGCCGCTGCCGCTATTGTTCTAGCGCGAGCGTTCCTTCATCTGGGATATTTTCTGCTAGACGTCTAGCGGGCAGTGGAACCCGGCCAATTTTCCTAAACTTCAACAGTCTTTATTATCATTTCAAATTGAACGAACAAATTGATGGAACTTTGCTAATAGTGGGCACCAGTGCGCACTGAGAAGTTTCAGCTAAATTTCGCACCTGTCAAAAACCCAGCACAACCCTGAAAATTCGGGTACTAAAATATATTGCCCTTAAGTCTATCAGTTTTTGACACTGAACAGTATTTATCTTTTGGTGAACGAAGTATGAAGAAGATAATACTCTTTTCCGCTTAAGCTGCTCGAGCTAAACTAAATTTTATTTGCTCTTTAACTTTTCTCTCCAGACATCAGCTAATGTCCTAGCTAAATTTTGACACTAAGCACGCCGCGGATAAGTGTCACTGAAAACAGCTGTTCTTTCAAAATAACTTACTTCGAAAATTTAACACTCTCTGATTTCAACCATTTCCGATTCTATGTATTCTTTGTCGAGGTATTTTATTAAAAAAACACATCCTTGCTTACTTCTCCCATTCTCCGCAACACAAAATTGCAGCAAAACAACAGATCATAGCAATCTGTCAAAATTTAGCTTGAGAAAATGTACCGCCCCATTAAATGGGCACGCTAAATTTTGACAGATACATGAAGTACATTCTGAAACAAAACTTTGATTATATAGCTCGAGCACCGGTACTCAGCTAAATGGGTTCGCTAAAATTTAGCTGAGCTAAATTTTATAGAGAATTTTGTATGGTAGCGAAAATTTAGCTCGAGCAGCGTACTAAGCTTTTTTGTTAAAAATGAATGAACTGAATTCTGTTCTTGTGCTTCCCATAATGCAAAAATAGTTGATAAAAGTATTTGGAATATAGATGATGCGTTTGTAAATGTATTTAGCTCTGATTCCAGCTTTTTTTCCATTCCATTTTCCTATAAAATTTTAGTTCATAACCGTTGTTGTTTTCAAGCAATTCACTTTTGAATATAAAATTTATTGTATTTACCTTTTATCAAATGAATGACAGCAAGCGATATGACAGCGAAATTCAGGACTGAATTCTTGCCCGGTCAGTTCAGGGCACAGCTAGGGTGCCCTTGAAGTCATGTCAAACGCAGGTTATCAGTAGGGCGAACTTATTGCTATATCGAACACATTAGGGTGCGCACTAGGGCCCATGTCAAACAAACCTATTGCAAATCTCCAACTTACTTACTTACTTAGGTGGCGCTACAGTCCGGGGTGGACCTGGGCCTCAACCAATACGCCTCTCCAGTTAGCGCGATCTTTGGCTAACTGCCTCCAGTTGCGCACTCCAAGTTGGTTGAGGTCCCCTTCCACTTGCGCGCGCCACCTAAGGCGAGGTCTTCCTCTACTGCGTTGTCCCTCCGGGTTAGAATCGAAGACTCTTCGGGCCGGAGCGTTGGTGTCCATTCGCTCTACATGTCCCAGCCATCTTAGACGACTGATGCGTACTTTTCTGACTAGGTCAATGTCGCTGTACAGCTCGTAGAGTTCGCTGTTAAATCTTCTCCTCCAAAACCCGTCAACGCAAACGGGACCAAAAATCACTCGAAGAATTTTGCGTTCGAAACGACCAAGGAGATCTTCATCCGCCTTTGATAGCGCCCATGCTTCTGCACCATAAAGCAGGACTGGGATGATGAGGGTCTTATACAGAGTTTCCTTAGTATTTCTCGACAAGGCCTTACTTATCAGTTGCCGTCTTAGGCCAAAGAAACAGCGGTTGGCAAGTGTGATTCTTCGTTTGATTTCTGATGTGATGTCGTTATCAGAGTTTATAGCGGAGCCGAGGTAGACAAAGTCCCTAACTACCTCAAAGTTATAGCTGTCTAAATCTCCAACTTAAAAACTTTGATTTCGATTTTGTAGCCTTCTAAAATTTTACCAGTTTAATGCAAATGCATATTAGAACGGTTTTGGGAAATAATTTATTCTTATTTTAAAGAAAAAATATATTTTTCTTTCCAATTGAGAAAGTTTAAAAAAAAAAAAATTCACCACATTGTGGTCTCACCCTTAAGTCTTGTGAACGCGCCCGGGTTCAAAACCACAAGTAACGGAATTTTCTGTCAAGCGAAAAAAAAATAACCAAACGTCCAAATTTCCAAAGCGTCACCTACCTAGTACCTACTCTGAATAATTTTTTTGTTGCTGGTGTCATTTGGCAAACAAGCCAATTTGTTTTTTTTTTTTTTTTTTGCATTGAAATTTCTTCTAATTATTAATTTTGTGACACCCGTTACTATTATTCGATTGATTGCAAAAGCAAATACAAATCAAAACTCATTTGTAAAAAGAGAAAAGCCAAGCACCAATAACTGAAAAAGTGCGTTTGAAAACATCGCGTCATAATCACAAGCAAAAATGCCTCGAAAACGGAAAGTGCCTATCGTAAACGAAGAGAAAGAAAATGAGGTTGAGCAGTCCCAGAATTCAACAATCCACAATGGTCCAATGTACACGATCATGTCTAATGTCCAACTAAACGAAACTTTTCACAAAAAATACATCCGTGAGCTGCAACAGCTCTATGGCAAGGTAAGTGGTTCGCATCCCAATTTGATCTGATAACAAATAGTGACCCCGCTTTCACTCCAATTCTCTAGATGGACCATGAAGCCTTCATGTATATGTTTATAAAGATGATCATGTCTGCAATGGAAGGCGAAGAAACAAATGAGTATGCGTATACGACTCTGTTGTTTTGCGCAAAGTTCATTGCTGCATACGATGTTGGCGACACGCACCCTGTTTTGGTGGATACTTGTCGTTGGTTGTTAAGCGTAAGCTGAGCGTCACCCTTTCCAAGGGATATTTGTTATGTTTGCATTTTTTTTTTTTTTTTTTTTTTTTTTTTCAGACAATAAGTCAGAATCCGCATATCCGCTTTCGTCTGTGCCAGTTCGTAAATATGATTTTGAATGCGCTGGGCGTGGAAGCAGCCCTTGATGACGCAATTTGCGACAGCATACTCGAGTACATGTTGCAACGATTGCGTGACATAAATCCCAATGTCCGAGTGCAGGCGATATTGGCACTGCAACGGTTACAGTGCCCGGACAATCCAGACGACATTGTTCTGCGCGTGTACCAGTTCCACTTGTGCTCGGATCCATCGCCGCGAGTGCGACAAGCTGTGATCACGTCCATGGGGCGGAACTATAACACAATTTCGTATATTCTCGATCGACTATGGGACATTGATGAGAAGGTACGTCGGCACACATACCTGCATATGAGCGGATACCCAGTTAAGGCGTATAAAGTGTCGCAGCGATTGCAACTGCTCGAACAGGGTCTCAACGATCGCTCCGAAATGGTTAAGAAAGTTGTGACCACCATCATGCTGCCGCAGTGGCTGGAGTCTTACAACAAGAACTACATTACTTTTGTGTCCGCACTAAAGTTGGATTCCAGCGAGGCGGAGGTGGAGAGATTTATTAAAATCGCAAAAGTCACTATGCGAGCGATTTTCAAGTACGTATGGGTTTGTGGGTTTTCTATACTTAGATTGCTAATCATTTCTGCTAACAGGAGACAGAATAAAGAAGACCTGGTGGCTTGTGTACCTCTTGAAGAGGACGGCGAGTTTCATAAGTGTGTGCCACACGAAAAACTAACAATGGAAGTGACCTTGTACTGGCAGTGTCTTATCGAACATCTGCAAACGGAGATGGCCGATGAGTTGGACATGATTATTCCCGAGTTGAGCACGTTTTGTGCTTATGTTTTGAGGTAAGTCGAATCGAAAATAGTTTGGACGGATTCTTATAAAACCCTAGGCTTGATTTATTTCCTGTATCAAATGAGCAATTAAAATTCAAGTACATATTGCGGTCTTCAGTCCCTTCTGCCAATAATTTTGCAGTGTTCCTTGTTTTCTTCCTTTTTAAATTCAAATTCTACGTCTGTAAGGATGCGCAGCTATTTTGTAAAACACCCTCGTTACCAATTATCCCGTTCTATTAATTTTTCCTCAGGTTTTGCGAGTCTCAAAATGCAAACGGGGATAAGTTTGTGAAAATGGAATTCCAATACATTCTGCTGTCGTTGTGTGAGATTCTCTATCTCTATGATTTGGGCGACGAAATTGGTCGAGAAAATCTAAAGAAACTGATTAGTACAATTTTAAAATCCAACGATCTGGAGGAGAAGATCATCGAAGTGATTGTAAAGTGCACCGAGAACTTGATCACCGATCAGAACAGTCGGTTACAGTTTTTTGTGCAAATCATTGAAGAAATAACCAACAAAAGCTCGATGAGGAACGATTTCCTGATGAACGATCGCACTCTCATCGAAGAGCTGCTCGTGAAGCATCCCGATAAAGATCTGAAACTGAAACTGTCATCACTGAAAGTGAAGATCTTGGATCTAGAAGAGCAGGAAATGAACTACGTCGAGAAGAAGGACTATGTGCAAGCGCATCGCATTACGGAGGAGAAAAATCGCTATACAGAGGAGTATACAAATTTATTAAAGCCGCTGCTGGAGAAGCACACAATGAGCGTGGACAGTTCTAGCGATCAGTCCGGTTCGGTAAGTTTATAGATTATTTCCATCAATCATTGTGTCTAAATGTTGTGTGGTTTCAGGTATCTTCATGCTTTCAAAATGCAAAGAAAGTAACCCCCGAGACGATATTGAAGAGTTTACAACTGGCCTTCTACATCGTCGTGTCGAAGAATGTCAGGATGTTGACGCCCAATGTCTGCAAGCTGTATAATGTAAGTACTTTCAGGCGCTCGCTGCAGTTCGGAAACAGTAATACTTAAATATTTTCAGGAATTCATTGGCCGCCATATTGCTTCGAATCAAATTGCGATCAGAGATTGGGCGCTGAAGTGTGGCACAGCTTACAGCATGCTGTACGAGCCGCTGGCGAAGGAAATCTACGAAGTCCTGTATGCGCAGTTCTTTAAGAACCACAACATTCGCATATGGAAGACGTCCATCACGTGTATATTTGAGCTACTTGATAGGTGAGCATTCCTTCAATAATCGCTACTTTGTCGCAACTTGACTGTGTCGTTTGTTTTTTTATAAGATACGGCTGTTCCAGCTTTAACGTTGAAGAGCGACAAAATAAAACAAAACGAAACGGTCGTCAATTATACACCACTCTGGAGTATCTCGACGCCGACGATGACAGCAGTGTCTGGACATCAGGACAAGGTTTGTTAGGACTTTTACTATTTACAACTTGGCCTAATAAATTTATGCTCCCAGCGGTCGATATAATCTTCATGATGTCCCACTTCCTCGATACATGCGACGATGTGTGCATCATTAGCGCAATTGTTAATGGATTCTGCCGGCTAGTACTCCATGATCATATAAAAAGTGCAGACATAATTGAAAAGCTCCTGCTGCGGTACTTTAATCCGTCAACCGATCCCGAAATCAATCAAATTCTTGGGGTATTTCTCGAGAATCTAATTCAACGCAAGAAGCAGGAATACCTGCATCCATGTCTGTTGCCGACAGTTTCGCAAGTCATAAGTGCACCATACGAGAGTCCGTTGCATGAGATCAAACCGGAGACAATTTTACGCTTTGTCATTGATGCTACACGACCAGAGTTTTGTGCACCGGGAGCAAATATACACAACAAGTTGGCACTCTCATTTCTACAAGAAATTCATAACAATATTGCCAATAAGGAGCTGTGCAGGATACTGCTGAAGGAGCTGCTGACACTGGAAATCACGGTCCAAGATGATCTGCCAATGAAGGAGCAATTGAAGGAAATCGCCGAGAAGTTAATAAAGGTGAGGCAAAGATTAGGTAATGGAACTGGACTGTGGTGCTGCAGTTTGAGCGACAATTGATTCTACCCGCCGACCATAAATTCGGAATCTATACCAAGCTCGGTGACTAGGTTCTCATCTCCTGTGGCTTTGTTTTGTTCGGCGCTGTTCCTTGTTATTTTTCTGAATGTTCGCTTTTCCAATTTCCTTCTACCACGCTCAATCTCACTTCTCCTGGAAGAAATTTCGCTGTTCATGACTGATGTTTCATTCTGTAAGCGATTGACTGTTGAAGGTGAATCGCACAGAAGTGTTCCCAAATGTTCTTTCCCAAAATTCCCTGTGTTATCATGTTGTCTTTTCTGCTTTGTTTAAGTTGTCTCACTGAAACACGTTCCTGCTTGACATAATTTTTGGTTTTTCTTCTCCTCCTCAGTGCGAATTTGATGCGAAGACTTTGAAGAACATAGCCGATTTCAAAGACCTTCTGGATGGCGTATTCAAGCCCGCACTGCCACATGTAAATATCGATGGATCTGATGAGGTAAGCCGGCAGGTAACTGTCCTCCTAGGCAGCTTTATAATTCCAACACCCATTACAGGAGGACAAGTCCGATGACGAAACTGTTAGCGCCATTACAACGGATAGAGAATTCGAAAAGGCTACATCAAATGAAACCGCTTCGAATCGCCTTGCTCCGGTTTGCGAGGAGGTGCCAGAAGAAGCCACCGACATGGACAAAGAAAAGGAAAAGGAACAGGAACCAGAGCAGGCGGATCAGTCGTCCGAAAAAAGCAACACAGCCGAGAAAAAAGAGCCAGCAAAGACGAATAAATCTGAAGGCGAAAACACTACCATAGAATCCGGCAACGCCACATCAACGAGTAATGCAAATGTCTCCCAACAACCCGCCCCGACTGTGTCAATTGAACCGCCAACCACCCCAGTGAGTGGGCATCACTTACCAACAACATTCGGCCGAGAGAACTCCACCGGCTTGCGATATCTTCGCAAATCAATGAATTCATCACGAAACAAATCGCACGATAGAGGGCCATCACCGAAAATTCGCATTGAAGCACGTATCGACTCAATACCCAATGTCACACCACCAAAAGTGCAAACAACAAACGAAAAGGCCCGACCGACGAGGAGAAATCAACGAGCAGTCGCAAGGCCTGTGGCCACAGTGAACCAGACTGACGAACAACCAACATCCACGCAAAGGCAGTCGACTAGAAAGCAAAGAACGACATCGCAAAAGCGCCCCCACAGAAATGCCAGACAACAGATGACAAAAGAGGCGGCAGACCAGGAGACATCCACTTCAACAGCGGACGATGTAAGTTTTATTTATTATTTCAGGCGCTCAACCTGTCCAACTTACTCCAAACTACTTTCCACTTTAGAGCGACGAATCTGAAGTAATTCCACCATCACCCACAGCCGTGACGACGGATGTGTCTGCTGTCAGACGGGTCAATCGAACGCTGCGCTACAACACCACCCAAGTGAGTACCAAGAGAAAAGGTCTACAATTCTGAGCAATATACATACAAAAGCACATAACATTTATCATAAGCATAACGTACTACCTATCATTAGTGCATTTTTCCACTATCACAATTTGTATCGAACTTAGCGCGTGCCATTGAATTTGTAAATATATATGACAATCATTGTAAATCGTGAAATAGAGATACAAAAATACCTAAACCTAGTTTTGGACCAAGCCTTGTAGTTGTATTTTATTTTGAAGTCGAATTTAGTTGCTACTAAACTGTCTGTAGATTTTTAGAAACGATTTCTTTCGTAGACTGTAACGTGCTTGAAAGTGTATAGCACTCCCTCGTCCCTGTAGATTTATTGCTGTAGTTTCTCACCCATCCCCTGGGTAGAGCTTGAAAATATGTATAAATAGCACGAAACGAGTTGGCAAGGCGCAGTACAGCGGAAGGGAGGAAATTTGCAGACCGAATAATGAGGGCGCTTAAATTATTAAACTCGACTTGATCTGCCTGGTAAATGACCAACGACTTTATGCGTCGAGAACCACTCCATTCCATTAAGGAATGCATACTGCTCTTGAACATGGAAAGTTGTTTCCGTACATATGCTCGCGGACAGTCCAGCAGAGCACTTAGGCCAATGTGACGAGAAAAACAATAGAACTGCACCCACGAGGGTCTGGAAAGGGCCGCCTGAATGGAGAAGCTTTCTCAGGAGAGTTATACTCGCGAATGTTTGGCAGACTTTTGCGAAAGCGCATTAGAAGGAACCTTGAGAAGAACCTTCACGCTGCTTGTGACTCCCTTTTGGTCGGGACCTATTCCACTGAATGGAGAAGCTTTCTCAGGACAGTTATACCCGCGAATGTTTGGCAGACTTTTGCGAAAGCGCATTAGAAAGAACCTGAAGGTCCACACTGCTTGTGACACCCTTTTGGTCGGCACCTATTCCTCGACGTATGTGTTTGATCCTTCAGTCATCTCCATATTTTGCTATTTTCGTGACAGGTATCATTCGGTTTAGTGAGTTATTCCCTCAACTGGTATAAAGGTTGAATTTTTGCAAACGTGACATACACGTTTGGCTTATTCCAGTTAACCGTATTTAGTTGGTAGTGCAAACAGGGATTGAATTACCGCTTCCGTCCTCGAGTACTACGTGACTGAATTTTGTATCCTTATTTTGCATGTAAAATCAACAAAATTCAGTCATGTATTGCTCGACCCCAGATTTGTGTCCATCATTCGATACTAGTTTCATTTGTTCGATATTGAATTTCCAACTTTAATTTCATTTCAGCCACCGCGAACAGCAACATTGCAGGCATCAAAAACCACCAGATCCAATCGCAATAATAACCCAACAAACAACGCGCTCGCAACAGTTGTAAGTATTCACTTGTTATTGCATTTGTGCGGCTTTTATTACAACGATTCATACATGGTTTAGGAATCGAAGCGACCGTCAGAAATATTGACCAGAAATTCACGCAAACGAAATATATCACCACCGAGTATCGAAAACAGTTCCACTGAAGGTGAAAACGATTGTTCATCTCCCTTACGTAAACAATCAAAGACGAGTGTTAATCTTTCAGAAACCCCAAGAAATGTTGTCACGCACAATAACAAACCGGCGGCCACGGCGCCAGTAGCAACAAACATCAGCAGGCAACAGGCGACGCCTATCCGAAACAAACTGCATGCGAAAAATTCGAATGTTCCAGAGAAGGTCCAGAAATCAGTGCAGCGACAGCAGGGTACTCGTTTGGCGGCGAAAAAAAACAACAGCCCGTCGAGTAAAGAAAACAAACCAAAGAGTCCATCAAAGTCACCTGCATCAACGACGTCAGACTCATCAACATCATCCGATGAGGAGGAGAACTCCACATCTATGAAGACTCCCATCAACAAAAGGCGATTATCCAAGTTCGCCGTAACCAAATCCATTGAAAAGCGAATAACAAACGCTCGAAACCCTGTGCTAACGTTGCAGCGCGCAAACATCTCGAGCTCAGTAAACCGCGTAAGTACGCGAAATTCAGCACGCAAAGATAGACAAACTAACATGATCATGACGAGAAAGCGTCTTTCACTCGAAACTGTTCGCAATTCGCCAAAGGCGTTAACGAACAAAGTGACAACGCAAAGGAAACCCACCACTGTGGCTGTTGTAAAAAGTAGTAAAATCCCCGTCAATGTGGCGCTGCGTTCGAATAAGTCTAATATGACGGCGAAAGCACAGTCCACTAAGGCCACCGACTCCGAGGAGAGCACCAGCAGTAGCTCCAGCAATACCGATGATGAAGATAACGACAACTCATCTACTGGAAAGAACAGAATGAAATCATCTCTATCGAGAGGGCGAGGGAGGCCGCCAAACTCCCTGTCCATAGCACAGCGGGCAAAAACCACAGTGAGAGCTTCCAGAATAGCACGAATCACACGCAATACGGACACGAAAACCATGCTGCACAAGAGGAACATCTGACAGCACAAAGAGAGACTTTGAAATCAATCATTATTAAATTATGTTCCCCCATCCCCAAACCCCACCATCATAATTATATTAGTAAATTGTTTAGTTTCCTTGTTTTCATTTGAATGCCAGTTGGTACTATCCTCATGCATGAACTAAACCTACTTGTCTCCCACTATCTTCTTCTTCTTCTTCTTCATCTTCCATCTGTGGTATGTAAATCGAAAGAAAATGATGCAAAATCTATTTCAGTATAAAGGCATTTTACACCGTTGGAAACGAACCTGTTTAGAACATTTTATATACATCATAAAAATTCCTAATATATTATATATCGTATACCCCAGCGTAGGTAGTATAATGTATTTTCGTGGTTCTTTATAATTAATTTTTCTTTTATACTATATTTACCATTTAACGTTAGCTGTAGTAAACAAACACACAAATTTTATGGAACATGAACAAATACATAAAATTGGAAATATTTAAAAAAAAAAACACCCCACTGTAAATAGAAAAGTTGTTGTTTAGCAATAAAGATACAAATTAGATTTGAATAAAAATGTGTTTTCTTTCAAGATAGGTACGAGGGCTTTTTGCGAACAGTTTAGGTGCTTGGGCGATTATTTTAAACAGTGATAAGACGAGAAATACATTTTCCATTCTTAAGGCAACATGTGAGCTCAATCGGCACCGCCTACTATAAACTAAGATAAGATGGAGAGCATTGTAAATTCCAACTCATCCGGTCAGGCCTCCCGACAACACACCAGTCATCGACAGGAAACCCCAGGCTTCAGCGAAGAAGAGTTGAGTTTAGCTGTGCAGACAATGCAAAACAGAAGAGCACCCGGCCCAGACGGAATTTCAGCGGAAGCAATAAAATTGACTGCCCAAACATGCTGCTCAATATGTACAACAGTTGCCTTGAAGAAGGAGCATTCCCAAAGAACTGGAAAAAACAAAGACTGCGAGATATACAAAATGCGTTAGAAAATAGATTCAACATCCCAGCTTATCTTTTAAATATGGTGAAGGACTATCTCAGACGAGACCACAGAGGGCCCACGAAGGAAGGAACTAACATCTGAAGCAGCACAGGGATCAATTTGGGACCAGACCTCTGGAATATCTCCTATGACGACATACTGCGGATGGAGATGCCCGAAGACACCTTCCTCGTTGGATACGTAGACGCGGCAGTGATAACGGCAATAGACTCTGAAAATGCGCAAAGAAAGTTGAACCAAGTCATGCGACGAACAACCTCCTGGATGGATGGTCTCAGTTTGGCAACAGAGAAAATTCAGATAGTCCTTCTGACGAAGAAGAGAATCCCCACGCAAATCTACTCTGGCTCTGAAGGAATTGAGAGCAAGGATGCGGAGAGGTATCTGGGATTAAAGCTCGACATAAAACTAACTTTCTGACAACAGATAAAGCTTGCAGCGGAACAAGCCACTCGAGTAACAACATCACTCAGCAGATTAATGGCGAACATAGGTGGTTCAACGCCAAGCAAGCGCCGGTTACTAATGTCCACAACGCATGCAATTCTCCTATTTGGAAGCGAGATTCGAGGAAGTAGATGGCGGCAGTGCAAAGACGTGGAGCCCTATGCGGGCTAGCTCTTACCGAACGGTGTCGGAACCAGCCGTCCTTTTAGTCGCAGGCTTGACTCCCATCGATCTCCTAGCGACACAAAGGAAGTACATCCACGACAACAAGGCGGAAATTGGATTTGAAGCGGCAATCGATCAAGCAGCGCAGCAAAGGAAACGGATGTGGCAAGAGCGCAGAGAAAGGTGGACAGCGAGGCTGATAAGAAACGTGACTGAGTGGAACGACCGGAAACACGGTGAGGTCAACTACTTCGTCACCCAGTTCCTCACCGGACACGGAAATTTCAACGCCTTTCTCTATAACATTGTCAAAAAGGATAGCCCAGCCTGCCAGTATGGTGTCTCTCCAACAGACGACGCACAGCACACGTTTTTTGCCTGCAGAAGATGGTTAACAACGCGCATTCCTGGAAAGCAGCATTGGTGCATTCAACCCAGAAAACATAGTCGACAAAATGATGACGAGCGACTCAAATTGGGGAAAAATTTGCCAGTTTGTTGAAGATATTCTCAGAAGAAAGAAAAGAGAAGAAGAACAATACCGGGACAGCACGTGAGCTCGAAAGGGCGTATGATTACAACCCCCTTGAAGTAAAGCGAAGAGCGGTTCCAGGGGTGTGTGTCAGAAACCACAGGGTTGGGAGGAGTTTTAGTCCGTATGCCCTGTAAGCATGCGGAGAGAGCCGGACACACGGGGATGGTCAACGCAAACAGGCCTCCTTATGGTGCGTAAGGCACACCCATACAGGAAAAAAAAAACTTGTTGCAACCGACCGTGGAGAGAAGGTTCTCATGATTATGTGTAGCTTTTGAAACTTTTCTACTGTAATAAATTTGCCATGTAATAAATCTAGAAAAGCTTTGGTGATGAATCTAGAAAAGCTTCCCTCTAGGCACGTATGCCATATGTAAATCAAATCGAAACGACGGGCAGGGCACGAGTGCCATAAGTGTCTACCAAAAGATAATACGACGGGCAGGGCACGAGTGCCATAGGTGATGCGTTTACCGTTTACTGGCTAAATTTTGTATTAAAACATTCAAAATTTGCGTCCCGATTGATTTCTAAATAATTATACATAAATAGATTAACCCGATGCAATGCCTTTTTTTGCAGTAAAAAAAAACTTTACGAAACGGTTAACAAACTCCACCAGTCGTCAAATTCAAACGCAGTTGTATTCGTAAATCTGAAGCAAATTTTAAGGAAAAATCTAGATTCGCAAAAGTGCTCTGAAATCTGAAAATTATTTTTTTTTGTACCAAACGAACATAAAAAGTGCTCTGAGAGCGGCCAATCGAATACCACATTTAGGGCCGAATCGCCACTTCCGTGAACGAGCTATACGTTCACGGAATTAAGTTGATTTTACATGTGAACCAAAAAAAAAAAAAAAAATTCCGTCACGTAATGTTCGTTAACGGACGACTCGATTTGACCCTATGTAGCTTTGACATTCTATGAAAGTAGCTGTCACAAATTTGATCCAGTCTGGCAAATCGAAGAGAAACACTTCGGCACCGCTGGAACCTTCCATCGGTCGTGAACAAAACACCCAATATTCAAACCTCTCCACATGTTTTAATAATTGGAGTCCGTTCGTAGAAATTTTTTGAAAACAAATATTTGTATTTACGTTTAAATTTAATTTAAATTTAAATTCATCCAGGCGTCAACACAGCCTCCTCCAAATGTTTCGGGTTGATAAATATCAGGAACAAAATGCGCCTCTGTACCACAAATGATTGCAGCGTGGTCTTATCCTTACTTTATTGCGAAGAAAATTATTACAAAAATAAACTGTCAGCGTAGAAAGTTGGAGGATAGAAGTGAAACTTTATGAAGCTCGATAACTGACAAGGGGATGCGCATCCCTTTATTTTAAAATACCCATTTGATCTCTGCATATTCTTTAAACGACACAAGATGGAGCGTCGGCATTGTGCACACACCCGCGATGCCTCTTTTACCGCTCATGGATCATTCCATCCGAGTAAGTGATGGCCCCCATCACGCTCCTTACTTCCTCCTTTTACGCACCCTACTCCAAGTTTCATTTTCTTCCCTCGCGCATGTGATGTGCCATTCTGCCCGAGCAGCATCAGAACAAGCGCTGCTCTTTGCTGGAGTTTTTTTTTTTCATCTGAAAACAGAGCTACTTCCAAACGAATTCTGCCTTATCTACAACCAGTGCTGCCATAAAAATTTTGGACAAATCTGCAATTAAAAAAAAAAAAAAAAAAAAAAAATGCAATGCATCGAAAAATCTTACTTCAAAAATTTGTTTTTAATTTATTTAGAAGAATAAAATATTATTATTGCGAGTGCAAACAAAACCTAAAGCACAGATTTCTAGTTGTTAAATGTCTGCAGCTAGTTTAAAAATCTGCAAAATACCGACAATTCTGCGCTTATGGCAATGCTGTTTACAACAGGACGCGCACTTCTCCCCATCCCGTCTTTTATCTCTTTTTCGTTTCAATTGCGTTCGAAAATACTGCCCACCGACCTGTCGCGTTTTCGTTTCATTCGAATTTGGAATAATTGCTCAACGACCCATGCGAAGTTTTACTTAAACATAAAACATTTGCCAGATAAAAAGCGTTAGAAAAGTTTCACCTTTATCTGTAAGTATAATTCGTACTACTGTTGCTGTAATACTTTCTGACTTTGAATTTTAAACACCACTAAAAGCAAAACATACTCACGCTGGAACCGCACTTCCACTCAAGACTCAATTGAAAACCCCTCTTTATTGTTGAATATCAAATGTTTTCTTTTTATTAAAAAAGGTTCTTGGAAAAAGGGTATAAAATCTATACGCATATTTTTATATATCTGCAATTTTTACGTTTATTTAAAATAAGTCAGTTAGTTCATTTATTTTTAAATGCATAATGCATTCCACAACATTTCGTTTAAACAATAGAAAACAAAAATATTCTCTTCATATTTGCAACGATAAAACAAAAATTAAATATTTCTCAAAGTGAAACGTAATAAAAGTACATATTTTTTTATTTAGCAAAGTCTATTAAATATTCCCTCTTGCTTAATGGAAACACATCTGTTCCATAACGTATATATTATATTTTTGTGCATTTGAATTTGTATTTTATTTTTAGAACTAAATAAGTACTTAATCGAGATTCAGACTTCGACAGAATTAGAAAAAGAGGATCCAAAACAAAAATGTTTCCGAATATTTTGTCATGTGGTTATTAGCGATGAGTTTCAGAGAACAGTTTCCCGTTTGAGAAGAGATGAGAGGAAATAAAAGAACGAATCGATTTCGGCCCAAGGAGCATTCTGTGGTGAGCAGCTGCGGTTAGTTAACACGTTGTTAGTTTGAGACTGGACACATAAAAATACTGTAGTCGATGTTGTTTTATTTGAGCAAACTCATTTGTGTCCTTTCAGCTTCATGGCGGTGATTTGGAGGTCCCATTCGTATTTTTGCAGAGCCTCTACGGATTCTGTTAGATTCAAGTCGATCGTGTTGAGTATATTTTGGAGTTTGATCAATTTGATTGCCTTATGGACATCCCATTCGATGAATTCGAGGACGTGAAGGCAGCGCGTCGGCGTACTCTGGAAGGGAGAAGAAATTGTCAATAGTTGTAAAAAGGAGAGACGCTTAGGAAATTCGAAAAACACTAAAACCAACTACCATACTTACATCTTTGCCGAGAACTTTCATCATGATTCTCACTTCGTCCGAGTCTACGCCACGTTCACAGCCTTTTGGCTTCTTGTCGGAGAACTCTAGTAGATCCTCGCAGCTCACCGAGTTCGAGTCTTTCACCAGTGCGCCTGGTGGCGATGCTTCCTCCTCCTTGTCAATCTCAGTCGCCTGGGCGTCGTCTGTGCCTTCCTGTTTGCTACTGGGGCGGCTGCTGGATCTGCTGCTATCACTGGTCTGCGACTTACTCATGGCCATGTCGACACTCTCTCGTATTTTGTTGAACAGCGCATGCCCTGCCAGCTCATTACCAGTTCCAGTCGCCAAGGTAGGCTTTGCAATTACAGGTGGACTTGCAGAATTGGAAGTTGCCGCTCTGGTGGGCCTTGGCGACACGAACGGGCCCTTTTTCTCGATATCCAAATTGCGCAATTCGTCCTCATTCACATAGAGGCCAGATATCTTCGTGGTGTCAAAGTCAACCTCCTTGGACTTGTTGTACTGCTCCTTCTGAATGGAGAAGTTGTAGAAGCCATCTGTCACGTCTGGCGATGCCAAGATGTCCGTTTGATTGAAGTCGTCTTCAAGGATCGACTCGAACTGCAGCGATGCCGAGTCGGTGTTGGTTTCGTGCATTTCTCTGTGAATTTCCTGCAGGTTCTGGTAGGTTCTCGTTTCGGGGGCTTTCTCAAATGTAGCCGAATGTCTGCTGGTTGGACGCACAACCGCACTCACCGCCTCGTGGGTGAACTTTCTTAAATTAACGCCCGCGCTTCTTTGTGAGTCACCGAGTGACGGCAAATGGTTGAGGTTCCTGTCGGTAGAGGTGCCGGGAAAGGGTACCTTTGGCTCCTCGTCAGGTGTGATCTCTGTCACTTTATTCAGCGTCCGTTGTACACCATAGGCTGGGATTATGAGAGGGTGCTTGCGCACATGTCGCTTGGGATTCGTCTTGATCACTTTATTCCGATCTCTCGGCGGCAGGGGTATGGGATTCGAGCTACTATCTGCCTGATCCGCACTGCCGCCATTGGTCTTGATGTCAGCTGTCTTCTCGGGGAAGGTGTAAAAGGTATTCGTCAGATAGCTGGGACTCTCGCACTCCTTGTCAGTGCCAAGCGCTTGGTTCATACTATTGGCGGGCGAATTTTCATCATTTTCCCCAGCCAAAGTTCGAGGCCTCTGTTTCATTGGGAAAAACTTCGGATTCGTTATCAGTTCACTTTTCCTGAGCTTGCCGTTGAATCCGCGATTGGGAAGCGTCATTGGTCGAGGGGCATCCTGCAGTGGAACAGTCAACTGACCTTGTGGATTCCTCAGACTTGTCTCCATGGCCAGCACGTCTATCTCGTTCCGTAAGTGCACCGACCGTCGCGGTAGAGTCTTAGCGGAGGTCAGTTCAAATTCATTCGTGTCCAATTTGCTGATGAACGTCATCGAGGACTTGCGCTCTATTAAACTATTGTAGGCTTCACGTCCCTCCTCTGTGATGGTGTTCTGTGGACGAGAATTTATGTGTGTGGAGCGGAGGGATTTATTTTTTGTCGAGGATGCGGTGTGTTTATACGGATAGGGGTAGGGCAGGATTGGCGTTAGTGAGAAAAACAAAGCGTTAAGGTAGATTTGTTTAGGATTAGGAGTATCGTGGGTTAAAATGAAAAATCAAAAATTATTTATAAAAAAAAAAAAAAACGAAAAACAATAGAAATAATAACAAAATAATATTAATTGAAGATTTGTTCGCTAAAACAAGAGTTAAAAAAGTGTTAGGCACAAATACCAAAAGAGTGAGTAGAGTATAGACACAGAGGTGGGTGGTGTTGGTTAGATATATGTATGAGTAGTTCCCTGAGTCACTATAGAGTTAGTTTGTTAATAAGTTTAGTGCTACATAGATGATACAGAGATGGGAAAGGATTGAGAAATATTCGCATATTCGCGACACGCATGTTCAACAAATTACAATCATGATGTGCGTTTGCGTAACTCCGTGCCAACGAGTACATTATTCATTGAATGCAAAAGACGTAGGCCTGTATAAATGACAAAGTTTTCAAAATAATCACGGTAAGAGCATAGGGTGATGGCACCTAAGTTCAGCCTCTGGAATACAAAGTACAGCGCGATAGTTAATCCTTTGATCTTTCTTTCAAGCGAAAAATATTGCTCCCTTGGCTAACAATTCTTATATCTGCGTCCAAAAACTTGCAACAATCATGGCGCGCGTAAAAAATATATACTATATTGATGAATAGGGTAGACACTGATTGGCGTCAACTTGGCGATGCCCAGCTGTTGCAATTGTTCAGATACACCAATTGTGCTTATTTTACCTCCTAGTGGTCACCACCGGGTACTGGTCTATGTCCATCCGGAATTGACTTGCTGAACTTATAAGTGCGAGTGTTGAACACGTAGAAAATAGCAACACTATAATGCTCTGTTGGAGTTGACTGTCTGCTCGAGTCTCAGAAGCCTGACATGAGCCCCTCAGAAAGAGGACGTACGGCGGATGAATTCACATGGTTGAATCAACGGTGGCGTCAACAGTCAACATGGCAGATACCTCAATGAGCTACTTCGACGTATTTGGAGCTGAGGTCATTGAGGATTTTCAACACTAGTCAGGGTGTTGAAATAGAGATGCTATGTAGATGTAGCTCTCACATCCCCGCAGCGGGTTACTGACTCCGGAATATTCCGGCTCCTTTTGCCCAAGGGGTCGCAGAAAGGGCCTGGTCCTCCAGGTTGGGGGTTATGCGTGGGGCTAACTACCCTACCACGGAAAACAATATATGTTGCGAAGTAACCAATAGCCTCGGATAAGGACGGATTCACTGTTGACGACCCTGCAAAACGAAAAAAGGACAATGACGTTCGGATCTGCACGTGGAATGTTCGAACTCTGAACAGACCGCGTGCAGCCGAACAACTAGCGGAGGCCCTAGACTGCTATAAAGCAGGTATCACCGCCATCCAGGAAGTGCGGTGGGATGGGCCGGGCAAAAGAAGGATGAAAAACTGTGACATTTACTACGGTGACTGCTATAGGGAACAAAAGCAGCGTCTATTTGGATGCGGATTTGTTGTAAGCGTCAGACTTAGGCAAGAAGTCTTGAGCTTTCGACACGTAAGTGAACGCCTTACAACGATCCGCATAAAGGCTAAATAAATAGACGATGCTACCAAAGAGTGTTTCTACGAACTCCTCGACAAAACATATGAGCAATGTCCTAAGCATGACGTTAAAATCGTCTTGGGTGATTTTAACGCCAAAATATGAAAGGAGGACATCTTTGGTAGCACAATCGGAAAACACAGCCTACACGACACCACGTCTGGAAACGGACTTAGGCTGATTGATTTTGCTGCGGGACGTAATGTTACCATAGCTAGTTCACGGTTTCCTCACCTCAATATACACAAAGGAACATGGCGGTCACCTGATCATCAAAGCGTCAACCAAATTGATCACGTTGTGATCGAAGCAAGGCACTCCTCCAGTATTCTAGATGTCCGAACTTTCCGAGCGGCCAACATAGACTCGGACCACTACCTTGTTGTAGCCAAGGTACGGATGCGGATATCCAAGACGCCACAACAACGAGAAAATACTGTGAGGAGATTTAACGTCGGACGACTACAAACGCAACAAACCGCCAGAACCTACGCCGAGCGCGTATCCCTCAACCTCTCGAGAAGTCCTATGCTGCCAGCATCAAGTGCCGAAGACCAGTGGCGCCGATGCCAAGAAGCCATCAAAAACGCCGCAACTGATGTGCTCGGTTTCACCAGCCCCCCCGAAACCCCTGGTTTGACAAAGAGTGCCGGCAAGCACATGCAGCAAAACAAAGTTCCCAATGGAAAACGACATTAAACTTAAGAAAAAACGGGCAAGAGCGAGTGTGACTCGCGCACCGAAGGTTCCGTACATCTTTAGAGTTGGAAGTAGCGAAGTTTTTTTTTGTTGCAGATGATGTAAACTACCTGAATCATGAATGCAAGCGCATGAGTAGAGAAGACGCTCTAATGACTGAGAGTCAATTATTAGTTTCTGAGATAGACCTAGGTACAAAAATGGTCTGGGTTCGGACAGACGGACAAAAACTACTAAGAATCCGTTTTTCCCTTTGGGTACGTAAGCTCACCTAACCTCAATCATCGCATTTTATGAAGGGAACTATCTACACCAAAAATGATGCCTTCGCTTGCATATACGTATACATTTGTATTTACAGTGAATAGATTTGCGTGCCAATTCTTAAGCATTTCGATAAATCTTTGCAATAAGTATTAAGGAATAATAAACAAAGCGGCAAATGAAAGAAAGTAAAAAAAACAGTGCTCAAAAAAGTTAACAAAAAAATCATCAGCCGTGACTACGTATGTATGAACAAACAGTTGTTTAGTTGCATAAAGAATGGAGGCAACAGATTCCTCATGATTGCGCCGACTTGACGTTTTGGTTATTTCAGAAAGCGCTCAATTTCGTTGAAATCTTCTAATAAATTAAATACATCCAATGTCCCGTCTATTTATTATAAAGCTTAGGCTGACAGTCACTTCAACCTAAACTAACCTAAGGTCTATGATATTATTGAATGGTGCCGCCATAACTCTCGTGGCGCTTTTTTTTGACGCCATTGTATTAATCGGAAAATTTTACGCATATTTTACTCGACATGTTTATCACAGTCAAATCGACATTAATTGCCTACTTTTTTTTTTTACAAAAAATCGAATCAAATTTAGGCGATCTAATTTTTTTGAGGTTGCAACTATGAAATATTTATCACTCATCGGCTCATTTTCGTATATCTCCGGCTCTTAGAATTAACCCATGGTCAGTGAAAGCAAATCGTATGTCGTAGATGGTTATCTGACATTGGTGTCTATTGTCTCTGTTGGTGTCATTAATAATACTAATGGTCGAAAGTAACCACGCATTCATCTAGAAACCCCGATGTTACGATACGATGACATGTTTATATTTCTCGCACATGCTAGTGGGCAAATTTTTGCTGTCTTTATGCATCATGCGAGAAACAGATTAACACATAGCAACAGCAACAGCAACTTTGACAACTTTTTTAAAACCAATGTATTTTAATTACTTTGAACACATTAGCACAGCAACATCGACAGCGACGTCAACGTTAGAGCTAATCCTAAATTCGCTGTTGCTGTTGCTGTCTCTGTGTTAATCTGTTTCTCGCATTATCCTACGTCTCGTCAAGAGAATGTGAGCGGTTTATCCTCGGATAGGGGAAGGGTGACCGAAACAGTCTTCCCCTCGCCTGTAATCCTCATACAACACATTGAAGAGAGGAGACCGGGGATAACTATTGGACAATGTCTTCGAATATATTTACAATGGTTGACCGACCCTCGCTTATAATCCTCCGACATTTCGTCAAAGTGACGCAAATCGGTTTGCGCCAGAATCGGCAAAATGCGGTGATTAGTATATCGGAATTTTCGTTGCGTACCTTGTTTAAGGTTTATTATAGTTGGTCAAGACGGCGGTGGCCGGTCGACAGTATGCCTTCGGATAAACGGGTGGTGACTTTATCGGTTAGACCCTCGAATGTATCCTCTGTAAACTTATTAAATAGGGCGGAAAGTGCAAAAAGCGTATAATAGTAGTAGTAGGGGAGCCGACTGCAGGATTACCTACCTCATCGAGTTAAAGGATAATTCGCATTTCAATTGAAAGTTAAGAAAGGGGCAATGATAAAACCACTGGTCGGACAGTCATTATCCTGCCGGGTTTCGGAGTAACGGGCCACTTCCGGTACAGTTTTTATGTGTTTACTTATGTCATAAGGTTAAAGCACAATTTTAGTTTTATTAGATAGAGGTCAATTAGTGTTGCATAAAAAGCTTGGTCGGACAAAGTATATCCTGCCGCAACCCTCTGTCCGACCACTCAAAAGTCCTGTATTTTTTATGTTTACCTACCTCATCGAGTTAAAAGATGAAACTGGTGTCAAATAATAGGTAACATCGTTCTCTTTAAGAATTCACTGGTCGGCCAAACCTTACCCTGCCGCAAAAATGCGTCCGACCACTTTTTAGGTCATGAGCATATCATTTCACTGCCCTACGCGTGTCTAACAAATTCAGTCATTTTAAATAGGTAACTTATAGACTACCAAAAGAAAACTAGTTTCAAATAAAAGTTTATAACACCTTCTTTAAAAACGTAGTCATCTGCCAGACAACATCCTATTGTATCCGCTTATATCACACGTTTCTAAGGCATAAATTAGTTATTTTGGGGTAAGGACCATACTTTCTAAAGTAGCTAAAAATATATACGTTCTTGTAGAACCTACAAACTAGTCTCAAATTATAGCCCAGAACGTCCTCTGTCCGAAGCCAGTAATTATTTACACTTTAACCTGCCGAAACAATGCGCCCGACCACTTCTTAAGTCATACTCATGAGTATGCAATCCACTATGCGCACAACTTGCTCTACATGTATGTATGTAGTAAGCTTTATTGTTTATAAAACGAACCCTACAGAGTACAAACATGAAACTAGTATCAAATGAAAGGTTATAACGTCCTCTTTTAAAAACCATCAGTCGGCCAGACCTAAACCTGCCGAAACTACACGTCCAACCACTTTTTAGGTCATGAATATGTTACCTTGCAGTATAACCCCATTTATATATGTATCCACTTCATCGAGTTCAAACAATTTTATTAGGTATGTAAGGATTAACAAATTTTATTCAAATTTAACAGGAATTATTACTTATAATAACAATATAAAATAAAAATGAATCCAACAACTTAATATACAAAGTCTTACACATATTCGTCAAAAATAACGAATCACTGAACATCCTCAATTTAGGCATTTTTTATAAAAAAAAAAAATGTAGATATTAGAATAATTTTGTACAATCATTTGAGAAGGATATACGTTCACAAATCGTCTGCATCGTCGGAGTCGTCTAAGGTCTGAGTGTCAGATAGTTCATCGTCACTTTCCTTAATAACTATATCGTCAATACTTAATGGTGTCGGTTCTCCCTTAAACCAAAATGGGACTAGTTTTTCGTTTGTTTTCACCCACCCAAACTCTTCTGCCCTCAATTTTATGCAACTGGAGTCCGTTGCATTTAGCCACATTGAGCTAACAAAAGTTGTTCTTCTAATCTTTTGTTGCAGAGTTTTGTAGCAAGGTGGAATCAGATTTGAATCAACATTTTTCATGTTTTTGAAAAAATTACCTGCAGCATGTTTTGTGGCATATACATATACATATACATTTTGAAACATTCGGACCCTAGCAGAATTAACATTCTTACAGTTTTTTACACCGTAGAGTAGTGCAGTGTATTCCTGAATAGCTTCAATTTTATGTCTATCCTGTATATCCGCCTTATTATTTAAAGATCCAAACAGTGTTACGAAACGATCATTTCTCTCTAAAATTCCAAGTGGCTTAGCCTTCCCTTTTCGATAAAAGATCGCCGTGTAGTCGCATCCTCTAAATGCATGAAAATCCGGCAAATCAGACCATACGGTTGGGCCTAAGATGACTGACAGCTGTGTACAGTTTATGCAATTAAGGTCATTAGTTCTAGAATATCCACTTGTTAATCAAATTTCCATATCCTTGAATTTATGGATATTTCCTAATAAAAATATTAAAATATCGGTGTTGATGATTCCACCATAACTTTCGAAAAAGGTTTTGATTTACTCAAGTGATAAATTCTCCTCAAAATCATTTCAGATATTCTTTAAGATTTTTGTGGAACTGAAAGTCCCATATTTAAAATGTTTGATTTTCCGCAAAGCTACAAAATTAAGTCATTTATAAATGTTTCAGCTGTCTGTAAAGCTGATAACCTTTTCAGATTCACCACAAATAAAACACTTTTTCATGGCAGACTTAATGTTTTTAAATTAGAAGAAATTTAAGAAAATTATTCACAAACAGATTCAAGCTTTAATCACAAAAACTATTTTTATTATTGCTTTCAGTCTTACCGCTGATTTAATTAATTTTCTGCGAAAAAGTATTACTCAATGCACACGATTTTTTTTTCTAATAAGAAACAAATGCTTGTTGTGTAAGCGCTTCATTTTTCTGTTAGGCAAATGATTTTAGCAAACCGATTAACAGTTTCATATTTTTAGGCAGGTAGGTACTCCATGAAGTGGATATATATAAAAATGATGACGTATATTGTATGCATACAGAGCTGGGGTTGTACTGCAAGGTAACATATTCATGACCTAAAAAGTGGTTGGACGTGTAGTTTCGGCAGGTTTAGGTCTGGCCGACTGATGGTTTTTAAAAGAGGACGTTATAACCTTTCATTTGATACTAGTTTCATGTTTGTACTCTGTAGGGTTCGTTTTATAAACAATAAAGCTTACTACATACATACATGTAGAGCAAGTTGTGCGCATAGTGGATTGCATACTCATGAGTATGACTTAAGAAGTGGTCGGGCGCATTGTTTCGGCAGGTTAAAGTGTAAATAATTACTGGCTTCGGACAGAGGACGTTCTGGGCTATAATTTGAGACTAGTTTGTAGGTTCTACAAGAACGTATATATTTTTAGCTACTTTAGAAAGTATGGTCCTTACCCCAAAATAACTAATTTATGCCTTAGAAACGTGTGATATAAGCGGATACAATAGGATGTTGTCTGGCAGATGACTACGTTTTTAAAGAAGGTGTTATAAACTTTTATTTGAAACTAGTTTTCTTTTGGTAGTCTATAAGTTACCTATTTAAAATGACTGAATTTGTTAGACACGCGTAGGGCAGTGAAATGATATGCTCATGACCTAAAAAGTGGTCGGACGCATTTTTGCGGCAGGGTAAGGTTTGGCCGACCAGTGAATTCTTAAAGAGAACGATGTTACCTATTATTTGACACCAGTTTCATCTTTTAACTCGATGAGGTAGGTAAACATAAAAAATACAGGACTTTTGAGTGGTCGGACAGAGGGTTGCGGCAGGATATACTTTGTCCGACCAAGCTTTTTATGCAACACTAATTGACCTCTATCTAATAAAACTAAAATTGTGCTTTAACCTTATGACATAAGTAAACACATAAAAACTGTACCGGAAGTGGCCCGTTACTCCGAAACCCGGCAGGATAATGACTGTCCGACCAGTGGTTTTATCATTGTCCCTTTCTTAACTTTCGATTGAAATGCGAATTATCCTTTAACTCGATGAGGTAGGTAATCTTGCAGTCGGCTCCCGTACTATAGTGGTGATTGGAGAAATCGGTCTGATTACTACGAATATTGCAAGATGGTATTGCAAGATGGTCAAAAGGTGAGTTTGATCGAGTGATGGTTTGTTTCGGATATACAAAGGGTAACCGGAGAAGTCTACCCCTCGATTGTAATCTACAAACAAACCGTCTAAGAGATGCGGGTGGTGCGGGCAGTAGTCGATAGGACCAACTGCTAACGCTGAATATATTATGGCAGATCATTAAAACCAATTGGTCTTTGTAATGTATTTGCTGATACAGCGTATGTCTGGGCGAAAGTCACTGAGGTCCTCGAAGAAGTACTCTCCTGGGCAGGTACAAAGAACATGAAAATCGGTTTCTTCCTTCTCCTCATCCATGCATCTCCTGCAAAACTCATTGTAGGGTGTTCCCAATCCCCCAGTGTCCTTCAAATGCTCCCACTACGGAGTTGATTCTGTTTCTACTTATAGAGAGAAGTCTATGGCCAGATTCGCTTGGATGTGCCCACGTTACTGCTGACAAAAAAAAAAAAAAAAAAAAAAAAAAAAAAGACGAGAATGAACCAACAAAATTGTAAACTAATGAAGGCAAAAAGCCACCCAAAAACTTAAACTGGGCACACGTTTTTTTCAGCAAGCTGTTTGCCATCTTATTAAAAACAATATCAGAAGACTTTGCAAACTTTTAGCGAATAACAAAAGTCGTAATTTCTCAATTTTTATAGAAGAAAACTTTAATAAAAATATGAACTCAAACGGTCAAACTGTCGTAACAGTTTTCTTTGTGCCAAATAGATTTGACATGCCTGAATTCCGATACACATACTAACTCCGTCCAACTGCGTTGTGTACTCGTAATAAAATTAATTCGTTCTGGAATAATATTTCATTTTGTTTTTATTGTTCGAAAAATGCAACAAACGATTTCAATTTTTATTTCTTGGCTTTGTCTTGTCTTCATTTCAAAAATTTTCGTATTTTTTTTGGGTACATATGACGTTTTTTCTTTCTGTTGGATTAGTTTTTTGTAGTATATAATAAATATCTTACTTATAAAGAAAATAGTGTTTACTATCTTTTCATTTTCAATATATAATTCACTTGGGTAGTTATTAAATAATTACATTTCATTTATATAGTTTATTTACGGAATATAAATATGCATTTTAATCTTCTGAAACTTGTTTTTTTTTTTATTCAAATATATTATATACCTATATATAATGTATGTAAATAGCAGTAGTATGTTAAGAGTATATTCACAAATATGTTTGATTTTTATTTCTCCTACATTATAAACCCAAACTGTTTTGTTATTTTTAGTGTCCTTTAACAACTTTGCGTTTATTGCTTTCAATTCTTTGTTTTTATTTTGTAGTGAATTTTTTTTAAATACTTTTGCATCTAATACCTTTTTGTTCCAATATTCGAGAATCAATTTATTTATCGCTGCTGTCAATCAATACGTTTTCGGTATTTTTTTTTTTTTTTTTGAAATAGCTTTTTATTTTTATTTTAGTTTAGTTATAGAAAAATATTTAAGTAGCACAGATTGTCGTGTAGTAAAGATAGTACATAATTATGTAAAAAAAACTGATTTTGACCTACGTATATAGGCCAACCCTTGTAGTAGAAGTCTGTGTGATTTAACTTTAAGAAAAGAATTGATATTCGTTTTTTTTATGTTAGTTTTGTTTAGAAAGTGAGTCAAGTAGCGTTTTTGTGCGATAAAATTCAAAATTTCACTGATTTTCTTATGGGTTAATGATGTAGTTCGTCAATACTGACACAATGTGAAATATTTAACTTCTGATGGCAGACTGGCAGTTTGTAACTAACTTAGGTTGATTGAGATAATGATATCTCGTCTTTTTGGCGTGGTTTTAATAACATTCACCTGCTCATTGAAAATTCCGCGTTAAAATAAGAAAAGGAAAGTAATGCTACTTTTCCACCGGAGACTAACTGCGAGATTTAGAAAAATTTCCGTAAATCCCGCATAAATCTCGGGATTTAACATACAAAAGTAAAATCTCATAAAAGCGAGATTGGAAATAAATCTCTATTATCAACCAGGTTTGCATGTACAGACCGGTTTGTGAACACACTTTCCACAGCTCGAGATGTCAAAAATACAAAGCAAACAGAGCTGCATTTGACAGAAATGCAAAATTAGACGTCAAAATGGAAAAATGGCTCACTCTCGCTCTCTCTCGAATGGAAAAAGCCACGCCAGAGAAAATACGTCAGGTTAATCTTCTATTCTTTGGAGGAAATACTTCAGGATCAATTTTAAACCTCTTGTACTTACACACAGGCTCCACGAGACTTATGTGGTATTCGTTTGGGCTTCTTCAGATTCGCTCTCAGATTTCAGATTTCGTGTGCCCAATCGAACATACAAACGTCACTTGCTCTTTTTTGTGATAATATTCGTGCTATGTGTAGCCTTCAACACTTTTCAAAACGTTTTCCATTCACTGGTTAAATTTTAAATTAAAACATTCAAAATTTGCGTCTCGATTGATTTTTAAATATTTATACATAACCAATTTACTAAAATAAATTCACCCGATGCAAGGCCTTTCTTTGATGTAGAACAAATCACGAAAACCTAAACGCCCTCCACCAGTTGCCAAACTCAAGCGCACTTGTATTGGTAAATCTGAGAAAATATCTAGATTCGAAAAGTGCTCTGAAATCTGAAAAAGATTGTTTTTTTTTTAACCAAACGAACATAAAAACTGCTCTGAGAGCAAAAAAAAGTGCTCTGAGAGCGTCCAATCGAATACCACATTAATTTCAGCCAAGACTTCAGTCATGACAACAATATGTCTAGACCAGCATTTGACAGCAAAAATAATTTTGTTTTGGTAATTTTCGGGAATACATGTGCGCGGATTCAATTATGGTTAATTTTTTACTTTCGCAGAGCTATACTTTAAACTTAGATATGCATATTTATGAATATATTTTCTAAAACATGAAATATAGCAATTGCCTTGCTAAATGATTTTTTTCAGATTTGCTTCAATGAAAGGACGTTTGAGTTGGACAACAACTTGTGGAGGTTGTTTACGTTTTTATGAAATTTTTCAAGCAAACGCATTGCATAGGGTGGATCTATTTCTGTTTATTGTTTATGTACAAATTTTTGGAAATCGGTCTGGGTGTCGAAGGCTACGCATATTGCAATCGCACGAATTCCAACAAAAAAATGAGGAAGTGATATTTTTATGTTGGATTAGACACAGGAAAATTTGAGCGAACCTGAAGAAGCGAGTACCACCTTCACTTGTTCCTTCGTTGATGACATCTTGTGAAATGAAAAGTCATAACGCGATTTGCCCAACCAAAGCAATGCAAATATGGCGGACAAAAGGTCTGACTTAAAAGTCTGACATAATTCAGACTCGTGGAGACGCGGTGTTAATCTTGGGATTTATGTCCGGTGGAAACGTAGCATAACAGAGAGTGCTTTCAAGAACTCAAATGAGCGACAGCTGTCAGTTAGTTTATATTTTAGACAATGTGACTCCCAACATTCAAAATAAGAACTACTTTCGCAGAAGAATGTCAGTAGTTACTGACGTAATCTGGTTCTTATTCATAATGAAATGACTGCACTCTGGAGTATGGCTAACTTATGACGTTTCTCGTTGAGGAAAATTGTTACCTAAGTTTTGACGAAAAACAAAACTCAGTTTTCAATCAAAAGTTCCTTAAAGCACCCAAAACACATTCAGAGAAGCACAGCAGCTAATTTAAATTCGCTCAGTTCACTACGATATAGTATTTAAGGAGACTGGAGTAAATGAACACTTTCTTGACTAGATACAATTTGGAGTAAAATCTTTAGGTAAAGTATAATAAAGAACACATTGGTAGGACTTTTGAGCTTAGGTTCAAAATATTCGTTTAACTGCTTGGTAAACCGATTGAACAGTAGTTTTATAAATAATTCCGTGAAATGTTGTATTTACATATCATAAGCACTCATGCCCTATGGATTAAGCAATCCAATTCTGACCTAATTGCTGTAACCTTGCACAGTTACTGAGCTACTGAACGAACTAAGTAGTAAATTGCTTCTGATGTATTCACTTGTAATGCCACTGAAGAGAAGTATTTGATATAAAATGAATACCATTGACAGAACAAGAATAGGGTGCAAGAGAGCATCGGGTATTTGCAACTAACTCTGTAATCAGCTTCGACCGGTCGGATTGCGGGTGATGCCAACCGAGGTCCGCCTATGCAATATTACGACTACAACTATTTGTGGGGAAAACATTTGCATTTAGCTAACGTAACAATGGAACCTCATCAAGTGACTTCTCTGAATGCCATGTCCCTCATACTTACATGGACCTACCCAAAAACCACTCAACAATCTCAATACAGACAAAATCAAACTACATTGTGCATTTAAAATACAACCAGGGCGGCAATATCTCCTTCTCACATACCATTTACATTTTTCTCTTCTCTACAAATCATTCTAGGGTCTGGGGTCGGTCCTACAATCAAATCGCTTCACATCACTTCACAAATACAACAACAGGCCAACACACTCTCTAATTTGTTTTCTCTGGGGGTGAGGAATGCTTTCGAAAAAAATAAATGTAAGGCACACTCCCAGAAGAAAGTCCGCACACTGCTTGAAAGATTTAATTAATTTACGCAGAAGCGAAATGCCAAAACCACTCCTCCTATCCCCCTGTAAAAAAGCAATGTGGCAACACTATTAGACAGCCAACAACTGCTTCTAAAAATTTGAATTTTAAACCTTTATAAGCTCGACTTGGTCGACCTTTTCGCAGCCGCCGGTGATGACGACGCAGCTACTGGCATAACACTTCCAAACAGTAAATTGATTAAATATTTAAGCATTTTCCTTAGTTATGGTGCCGGGCTTGGCGGAATTTGAGGCAAGAAATCTTTTCTGAACTCAAACTCCTCGGTGTCCGTTGAAGAGCTGTCGCTCGAGAATGCCGGTTTCACCTTGAGGCTGCTGAAGGTGCTGCTGGCGCGCTGTTGTCTCCAAAGCAGGTCATTTTGCTTTACGGTCGACGCGTGAATTTTCTCTGGCCAGTGGAAGCTGGTTCCCGGTGGCAGCTGAACAGAGTGCTGTTTGGTCAGCAGAGCTGGTGGTGGAGGTGGCGGCGGCTGTTGTGGCTGCTGTTGCTGTTTTTGTTGTTGTTGTTGATGCTGTGGTGGTGGCGGTGGGGTCTTCTGAGGCTTGACAATGACCTTCTTTCCTTCCTGGCCGGCATTGTAGTAGGTCGTGGAAGTTGGACTCTTACCAGTCAACTTGGTGATGTCAAATTCATGGAACATCGAGTTGCGGCTAGCGGCGAAGCTTGACCCGTTAACCGCAAAAGCTCGTGGCGGCTTGATCACATGATTGTGATTGATGGCGTAGTTGTTGCCCGGTCCACGTCCTCCAAAGTCGTAGATCTTCTCGTCGTAGCCGTGCTGTTGTGGTGCCTGTTGTGACTGATGAACATCATAGGCGTAGTGTTGACCCCGATATCGTCGCATATCATTGCCGTAATTGTAGTGTGGAGCGGATTTGATGCTCGCATTCGATCCGTAGAGTTTGTCCTGAGCCGATTCATCATTGCTCGCTGAGAAGGCCTTCCGATTGAGATACTGCCGCCGCCGCTTGGAAGACACTCGTGTGCGTATGTCGCACTCGGAGTGTGCAATGCTGCGGTCAAAGTCGCTTTCCTCGTCACTTGAAGTAGAGCTAGAGTCAAGTACAATGGGATTATAGCTCAGACGCCGTAAGGTGCGCGCTTTGATGCTGCGCGGTTTATATTGCATTACCTTGTTGCCAGCGGGCTTGTTGCGGAATGAACCGGTACTGCGATGGGAAAAGCTTGTCTGTCGTGTCTGTCCGACACTGCGGTGCTGGGGTTCCGACAACACGGGTGATTTTAAGTTGTAATTGTCGGTGAACGACATTGACCGCTGTCGACTGCTGGAGTAGTCGCCCAGCGGTGAGTTTTGCATTTGGGAGTGCGAGTAAATGGATGTGCTGCTGGTGTTGACGTTTTTCACCGGCGACGAGGACGTATTGATTTTTGTGCAGTTATTGGTGGCCAGCTCGTTCTTCACACTCATGTAGCCACGGGCTTCCATCGAACTTCCACTGAAACTAATGTCCTTGGGACTGAAGTAGCTATCTTGTGGAGAATAGCTGCTCTTCTGGCTGCTCCGACGGGACAACGAGAGGTTGGTTTCTCGTGAGGCAAATCCCGTATCGGGAGTGCTCGACCGCTTGTCCTCAATCTTGTCAATGATATCACTGTAGTGCTGCAAGTGTTTATCCAAATGACTGGTGGCCGAGTTGAAATCGAATTTCGTATGCACTCCACCGCCAAAGTCGTACACTCCCGATGATTTCAAACTCCCAGCAATGGTGCTGGCGCTACTAATCTCACCCTCCAGAGACGACACTATATTGGCGAATTTCTCATTGAGCAGTGTCTCCGCCGAATCGGTCTTGTCCAACTCACTGTACGTTTGAATGAAGTCCAAATTCAACGCTTTCAGAGTGTTCTCGATGTCAAGGAGGTTCTCTCCGATAACATCGCGTGGTGTCCGGCCGTCATTGACCTCCAAATCCTCTCGAAAGTCTATATTTATTGGACGACTAAGAATCTCTCGCGACTTTTCAAAGAAAAAGTCCGAGGCTTCCTTGTCGAAAATTGGAATTCGAATATCGGTAATGGGGTAGGTTTCGATTTCGCTTAACGAGCGAAAACGCTGACAAGCAAAACGTGTGTTTTTGTGTGCACGCGCGTGTAAAATACAAAACCAAGTAAAATAATATACAAAAGGGAAAACGGGAAGATGAGTGTTTGTCAAAAAATAACATGAAAGGGGGTGGGGGCGAAAAAGTGAAATAAAAGGAAAATTGGAATTGTTAGTTAAAATTGTTTATTTTTGTTTTTCTGTTTAACTACAAATCGATAGTGGAATGATTAATGTAATCGTCAAACTGGATTAAAACAATAAAATTAATGAAAGATGTTTTTGGTTATATACAGATAGAGACAAACGCAACAACAAACAACAACAACAACACAGCAGTAAAACCAAACATTACAGTAGAGTAGTAGAAAACAAAAGGTGGCAGCCCAATATTGAGGTTTTTTGTATTTTTTTTTCGTTTTCAAACATTTTTTTTTGGTTTTGTTAGTAAGAAATTAACGCGGGATAGGTAAGACAAGAAAAAAAGTGAAATAAAAAGGTAAATATGCATTTCTGATACTTAAAATTAAAAATTAAATCTTTGACAACAATTGAGAAGGGAAGAGGTCATTGCTTTGTTACGAAAAGGTGGACAGAAGATGGCACTGATGGTGAAACCCTGTTACAAGAAATGAATAGAAGTTATGCTTCTAGTACAAACAAGAAATGGTTGCCTTCTCCCACAAGCAACTACTTGGCATCACACACAAAGGTGTTTCCATTTGCTATCGCGGTCTATGTCACACCAAGTTTCTTGTATCTTACGACAAACAATACTTGAAGGTAGGTATAGCGTTTTATCATGGAAACAAAGGGATGGTTTTAGAAATGCTGGTCTATTCGAGTCTGTGGAGCCATTCCATGGGACGCCGATGAATTTCTCCGATAACTGCCACCCATCATACCTTTACCGCACCTCAAAATGGTGTAAGCAATACTTGGTTGATGGCAAGGACTTGCGTCTTGAATACTGCCCACAATATGATAATTCAACGTCTGAGTGTACTGTGTACTTTAAGTCATGTCAATCACTTAGTTTCGCTATAGGATGTGAAACTTTTTTAAATGTTTCTCGAAGACTTTGTAAACTGTCAAAGCAATGACCTCTCCTTTCGTAACACTACACATACTCATTTATTTATATGATATACAACAACAAAACACAAATCAAACATACCTGCAAATCGGGTATACTCTTCAATTCTTCAGTGAAATTCTTCTTCTCCTTGGAATAGGATAACGAGCCAGCATTACCATTGTATCCAGTCGACGGTCCAGCCATATGCTTCTCATTGACACCGTGATGTGACAAATGTGGAAAACGGAAGCTAAACTTCCGCTTTGGACTCTGAACATTTGCCGGCTGATCCGACACCAAATCAGTCATTGATCTAAAAAAAAAAAAGCAAACCAATTGAAAATTATCTTCTAAAGTGACAAGGACTTTAAGACTCACCTCGCACTGATCTCATTCGCAATCTCAATCGCATGATTGAGAATCTTTTCATCCTTGACGGAGATCGGTTTCATTGTGCCCGTCGCCGACGACTTCTTCTTCGACTTATTACCATTGGAATCGCCACTATTCTTGCGATTCAACTTGGAAGACAATTCAGCGAGTTCATGCTTCTTGTGCACATGATCGAAATCGGGCGACTTTGACATGGTCATGCTATCGGTTGTGCCGGTGGCTGCTGCCGCCGTAATCGTCCCAAACATCGAATTTATCTCATCCAGCAGCGAGGGACCCATGTCAAAGACTTTGTCCGCTGTAATCTCATCGTCCGATATCTCATGGTACTCGTGGTGATCCTCAACATTCGATCCACTCGAGGCCTGCAGAGAGTCATCCTCTAGATTGACATTGGTAAAGGCGCTCGCCTCCAGGCCATAGTTATTGTTTTGCAATGCAAACGTACTGTTACTACTACTGGTGCTACTGGAAGTTGCTGCTCTAGCGTGTGACGCTGATTCTAAAGCGAAAGGATTTGTGGATGATTGAAAGATGGCCTTCGGAGCATTTGCCGTCGCGGAAATGGACGTCGATGAGAAATCAAATGATGGAGCGCCAAACGTGTTATGATGGTTGGGTGTGTTTTCATTGGAACTGATAAACGTCGGATTGGTCGACGATGATGTGCGTATCTCTTCGGGGAAATAACCGCTGGCAGTTTGTAAAGAGTCTGGACTGGTTGGTGTTGGTGGTAGTAGTAGAGGCGTTTGTTCAATGTCTTCAGATGGTTTATATGGCGTGACTACTTGGCGTGGCAAATGGTTGTACTTGAAATGATAGAGGAGAGGCTAGCTTAGCATGGTTCACCAGCTGAATATGAGGGGTGAGGCAACTTACACTTTGTGAATTTCCGAGAAAGGCAACATCACCGAAGGACTCGCCATCGATACCGATGTGGCCGGTGTGTTTGAAATCGTTTTGGGGCCGCGAAATCATTTCGGTGCGCAGCTTACGTTTGCTGCAGCGTTCATTGTTGCGGTAGAATGAGTCCCTGTGGGAGATGAAAAGAATTATACGACTTGTAGTCGCGAATTTGGGTATCCAATCTTACCGATTTGAATTAGGCGGCGTCTCTACATAGGCAATAGTGTTGGCCGGGTTGAACAGGCCAGTCTTGCCAGAGTTTAGAACTCCCCGCCAGAACGGTGTGTTCGTATTGCGTTCGAGCACGGTGATCACTTCTCCCTGCCTATAGATCAGATGATCTTTCTTCGGCTCACACGAATTGACAATAGTTTTCAGTTGTTCAGGCTTCAGTTCCGGCAGCATGTCATGGATTTCAGTAAATTTTGGCCTCTTGCTGGGATCATGTTGCCAGCACTTCATCATCAGGTTGTAATAATCCCGTGGACAGCAGTCTGGCTGCTCAAGGCGCTGCGATACCAAATTCAATGCACAACAATGCACAAAAAATACTTGCGACAATTATTTGAACAATTTACCTGATAGTTCGGCTCATCTATGGCTTCAAGGATTTGCAGACCGGTGAGTGCGGCCCACGGTTGAAAACCATATGAGAACATCTCCCACAAGCACACCCCGTACGCCCACACATCCGAAGCGTTCGTGAAACGTAAGTAATTAATGCATTCCGGGGCACACCTGCGAAATCAAATCAGAATACATACTTTCCACATGCACACACAAACACCCCCACATATAAGGACAGCCACAACTGTATGTAACTCACCATGCGATTGGCAGCTTTAGATTCACATTAAAATTGGTCTTGTAGTAGTCCTTGCCAACGCCCAGCGCTCGGGACAGACCAAAATCGGAGATTTTCACTTTATTCTTGCTAAAGACTAAAATATTCCTCGCAGCTAGATCTCTGTAGGAAGGGTATAATCAAATGAAAGCATGAGCTGAGCACAGATTTAATTTCTCATTCCTCTTACCGATGGATCAATCGTTTGTTTTCCAAATATTTCATTCCATTGCAAATCTGCATGGCAAATTCACACAGTGTCGGTATGGTGAGGAAGCTCACACGCAAGCCTGAATCCTTAAGGCACTCCAATAGCGAACGCAAATGTGCCAGCTCAGTGACCAACATCAAAGAGTCGGTGGCGAGTACAACCCCATACAATCGAACTATGTTTTCATGTTCGATTGAGTGCATAATCGCAGCCTCTTTGAGGAACTCCATTGGATTTGATTGCATTCGTTCGCGGCACAGACATTTTATCGCCACTTGAATCTGTACGGGTAAAGGATGGCAAATGTATAGTTTGTGATGGGGGATGCGGTTGTTGATGATGGTGGTGGTAGAAACTGAATCACTTACCCTCTCTGTGCCGTTTGTCCATACTCCTTGTTGCACAATACCAAACTCGCCGGTGCCCAATTGTTTATTCACACAAATTGAATCGGCCGGGATAATGTGTTTATTGTTTGGTGCTTTGTTCGGCGAGTTGCCCGATTTAGCAGCGCTGCCGTCAGTCGATGGTGTATGCAAAGTTCCGGAGCCGTCATCTCGTTTCGCTATGGTGGGTGTTTGAAGGAGACGTTTGATTTTGCTGAGATAGCCGTGCGGATAGTATTTTTCATAGTATTTGCGTAGTCTTCGGATTTCGGGACGAGACAGCCCGATTTGTTTGAGGTCCTCATCGGTTGCGTACTTGAATTGGGAAGCGCTTTTTATTTTAAGCTCATTTCTGAAAGAGACAGTCGATTGTGCGATTATTGGAAATTTGTTCGCCTTTCGATGGCGGCGAGGCGACGAACTTACTTGAACGAATTGTAGTAGTGTTGCAGTTCAGATTCAGTCAGGAATTCATACAGGTCGATTTGTCCTGGTTCTGCAAAATGGAATAAACAACAAGTTATTTTTTTTATAACTTATTCGGTTTGTGAAGGGGGAATAGGTATCTTTAAACTTCGAATCATGGACGGTAGAAAAATCAGACCCCAAAGTTAAAGCGGCATTTATTTCCTTAAAATCATCTAGTTCTACACTCAGGATTTTTGTCTGCATTCATACAAAAAGAGCTTATTCGATGTGCAAGTAAAAACCTTTGGTATTCTAAAATCCAATTAAAAATTGCTGTCCAGGTGGTATTTATTTCGTTCTTTCCCCAATGGAGGAAAAGGGTGATGCTATCAAAGACGGCGTCTACGAACTCGTCTGCAAATGGCCTAAGCATGACGCTAAAATTATTCTCGGCAATTTAACAAGCAAGAAGGACATCTTCAGAAGTACAATCGAAAAGCCTGTACAGCAAATATGAACGTAATTGACTTTTCTGCGGGAATATTCTCGCCTGAATATTTTTAAAGGTACATGGCCGTGCAATCGACGTATGGAAGTCGTCCAGTGTCTTTCATTTCTGAACGTTCCGAGCTCACAACATAGACAATTGAGGCTTCTACGAGAAACAGTTAGGAGGTTACAAGAAGATATGCTTGATCGTTTTGAACGCAAAATCCGTTGAGCGATTTTCTTTCTCGGAAAAGGAGAACAACAAGACAAAATAAAGTGCACGACTGGGTCGAACGAAACTTTCTCGTCGATCGAAAGAAAATGCGGTCGTAAACGAATTCGACATACCTATCTCCACAGATGAACTCTGGAGTACTAGCGGGCATTTTCTCAACAAAATTAGACATCTCCAAGACTCTTCGCCTTCCCAGCGCAGCCAGCGTCTTTCAAGCAGAAGTACTGGCAATTAAGGAGGCGTGTAGACTGCTACTTAACATAGCGACACCCAGAAAAAAGTAGGCATCTTCGTCGACAGTCAGGACGCGATTAAGGCTATCGGTTCAGCTAATTCGACGTTAAAGCTTGTTGTGGAATGCAGGGAGACACTCACCAGGGCTTGTCAGTCGTTTGAAATCCTTCTCGTCTGGGTTCCCGGCCATAGGAACATTGATAGGAATGAAAAAGCTGATGAACTTGCTCTGCAGTGAGGGTGTCTCATGCGGAGGAAGTCGTCCCTCCGCCGGGATACGTAAAGAGTAGCTGCACAAGAGTGAAACATGGTTTCATCTTTTTTGAGTGCCCGGCCCTAGCCAAAACCAGATGAAGTGCATTAGGTCACCCTTTTTATGATGACCTTTCGGTCATTCAAAGTATCCATTTCAACAAGATCATGCAATTTCTCAACTCCACAGGCTGGTTTTGAGCTCCCTTAACTTGCTTCTCCTACTTTTTCTTCAGGTTCCGTTAGTTGTGGTCTCAAAACGGCGCTCAATGCGTTATTTGTGTTTTTCCTTGGTCAGAAGACGGGAATACAGCCACTTAAACCAACCAACGAACCTGATCGGAAAATTGTGAATCAGTTGTCGCAGAAGGCGAGGACATGTAGAGCCAATGGACACTAGCTCTGCGATCCAAAGAGTGGTGTTGCAAGCACTACTCAAATGGACGGGCGTGGCACTCTTCAGAGAACAAATTATTCAAAATAATTTAACTTTGCAGCTATGGCCGTTGTACCAAACATTTACAAAATGTGAGCGAAATTATTGAAGAAAAGCGTTGTTCCCTTCACAAAGCAGTCATTTAAACTGCTATATCTGGACAGTAATAGCAGTTCTGGCTTGGAAACTTGGCAAATATGTAGATTTATATTACCTGCTCAAAGAATTTCAAAAACGTGGATGTTCCTCATAAAGTTGACGCTCGCAGAAATTCGAGACAAAAAACATGCGATAGCCGCCACGCTTTTAAAAGAAATACGAAGCGTATTCAGAGGTTCCAGTTCCAATGCATCTGTCTGAAGTTTTGACTACAGTTCTATGTGCGAAACAATTATTTGGGACGAGTGCATCCTGTCTTGAAAAAATAAACCTTCGAAAGTACTTTTGCTCCAAATACTTGCAAGGGAGCTGTTAAAAATATATGCAAATATGTTGTTGGCCCGTCTGTATGAAGGTTTCTTTAAAAAGATTCGTTTAGGTCGTCGCGACTTTTCATCAGCAATGCGAAGCAGAAACTCTTTATGTAGGTAACTCAAAACAAAGAACTCGGACGCCATATCCAATAAGAATAGCTGAACAGTCACATCGACTAACGGCAACATGATATACATCACGCAACGAACCAAATTTCTGTCTGAAATCAATACTATTGAGACTCAATGAAACACCTAAGACATAGGTACCTACCTACCAGAAATCCAATTGAATAGAAAAAGTATTTCAAAAAGACAAGCATTCTTCTGAAAGCAGGTCAACAAGGCTCACTGGCGAATAATGTGTAGGTTGGCTACCGGCATTGATGCAAAATCCAGTAGCACCTATAGACCGTTACAAAAGGTGCCATAGACAAAGCCACTCAATTACCTCAACATAAACGACTTCAAACAAAAGACCCGGAATATGGACGCATTTTTTAAATCTACCATTATCCCCGAATACTCAGCGCCAGCATGACATTGTAATAAAACATAAAAATAGATATTTTACCGTTCAACCCTCGTCGATCAAGATACACATATGGATATGTGTGTGCATCCCACTCCAAAGTAGGCACTACAATTGATTGATTTAAAATAGACACTCTCCCGGGCACAAGAGGGCACTTTCACTTTTATTGATTTCAAAAATGTAAACACCACCACCGCAGCCGCCTGTCAAACGGAAAACGGAATATAACACATCGCACGCCCACCCTCGAGATCTTGTATTGACATTTCCTTTCGACAGTGAACTTCCTACCCAACAGCAACTACTGTCAGCCGGTTTCATTTATCCATATACGGATACATATTTGGTTAAGTAGATTTTTTTGTTAAGGATTTTCGAATTCAGATTAGTTGTGTCGTCGTCGGCGTATATATATATATATAAAAAAAAAACTGGACTACAATTTCAAGTGGCACACACAAAGAAAGAGGAAAATCACTTCAACAATTTGAATCTCTAAATGAAAAGTGTCATTCCCCCGCTCGGATGGGATGACAATTATTGGCCCAAGAGGCGAATATTGTACCCACTTCAGCAGTCGAATGGAAAACGGAAGAGAAAAAAGAAATCTTAAGATTTTCCTTCAATGGAAGTTAGTTAGTCATTTTCTACCTTCTTCGTTGTTGCCTCGTCCTCCTGCACCGGCACAAACACCACCGCCGCCGCCGTAGGCATCTGCTGCTGAAGAACCTTCAATTGGCAGTAGTTTTGTCTGCATGGTCCTCTGGTACTGGAATCAGCCAGATACATTTATTAAATAGTGCACGCGCGCTAGTTGAAGAACACAGTCAACTTTGACAGGAAGTCACACACAAACGAAACTAATGTGTATTCAGTAACTAAAACAAATTGCACTAATGGAAAACTTCAAAACTGCGCTGCGGAAGTTCTATCAATAGCGAGAGGTGGTGGCGAACTATTTCTGTGAGAAGCCACCCACTTAAAGTCAATCAGTGCTCAGTGGTAGGTGCCACGGCTGCTGCTGAAAAGCTTTCCACCACTCCTCCGCACAACTAGCTCGGTCATAACAATCACAATTTCGGAACAATAAACAGAAAACAAAAAACGAGAAAAAAGAAAACACACGGACCTCTCTCGGCGATGTAAACCATCTGCGGGCGATGCTGGTACTGAGATAGTGATTGTCTGTCACTGCTCTGGCACTGGTACTGGTACTGGGTACTGGCACTGGAACTGTGGAACACAGAAGTGACAGGCCAGACTGTTGATTTAAATATGATACCTGGATGTATCTCCGATTACCCTTTTCGAGGAGAAGTGGTACTGAGAGTATAGAGTATCTCTGACAACAACGACAACGACGACGCCGGATGACATCTGGGCGTTGCTGGCTTTCGAAATGGAAGCTGGAGGACAACAACGACTAAGACCCACACTCACACAGCCTGACAGACAGGCAGCCATAGATAGATGGAAGAATACTACTGCCGGCGGAGTAGTGAATAGGAAACGCGTTCTAAATTTGAAAGTCTGCACAAAAAAAATAAAAATAATAATAATAATAATAAAAAGTTAAAAATAAGAATGGAACCAACTTTTGATAGTGTAGGAGTGGAGGTAGAAATGTTGTAATTAGGTACAGCTGGAGGTTGATGCAAGAGCCGTGGTATGCGGCATTCCGTTGGATGTCGGCTGCAGTAGCGCGCAGAGTTACTGGGCGCACTAATTGGAGTAGGTACTTGAGAGAGAACAAAATTTAAAGGAAATGGAATAGAAAATATTTTTTTTTTTTTGTTTCTTCTTTGGGTAGGAGAACGTAATTCGAGAACAACTGTGTCGTCAGCAAAAGTTTGCCTGGGAGTCGATTTGCATTGGGCGCACTTAATTAAATTCACTTGGGGAGTTTACAATGGCAGACCTGATGATGTTTTTATAATACTCTTTCGGTTTTAATTCATCGGGCGTATAAGGGGGAGACTTGTGTAGGTTGACTGCCCAATGAAGTGTGGTGTGTCGGTGACAAACTTCTCCAGTCAAATTGAATGGAATTATGATGTAAGTTTGTAGTGTCTCTTGTAGGTTGTGGGCTTGGATTTAAGTCGAGGTGAAGACAACAGCACTCAGGCTCAAGGTCCAAATATATCTTCGTATCTGATAATTCATAGAGCGGGCATAGCGCTCACATCAGAGATACCGATATTTTGTTCGTTAAAAGCCAACATTTTCGACTCACATTTCCATTAATCCCCTTTAATATCTCAGATCTTAGAGACTTGAGGCAATTCAATAAAAAAAAATAAATAACCGAAAGCAAGGTACGTACATTACATGATCACCCCTTATCGCAGGAAGTGATGCACTTCTGAGTACTACTGAATTGGAAAGAAAAGGCTGGTGGTGGGTTTTGTAATCTAATCGTTCTCTCCCCTTTTTGGTTCTATTTCACATTTTGTTGACAAAACTTTTGGTACAAAAATAATATACCGCCAGTAGAGTTTCCGAAAACCTCAAGCAAATTCCCAGCTTATCAAGTTCAAGCATATGAATTTCCGGACAACAGGTCAATAGGTGCAGAGTTTCCGGTTGTTTTCCAAGTACTTTACCACAATGGTAAGGTTAGGTTAGAGAAACGAATAGGTAGAGCAGAGTGAGCCCTGCAATACCTCACTTAGGTCCTCGTTGACCTATTGTGATGCCCTTTTTTTGGGGGTTAACCGTTGATGTTACATCGGCGGTCTCCATCCCTTCTCCTATTGTAGTTACCTGTAGCTGACTGGTCATCCCGATGATGTCATGAACGTCATGGAAGTAACAGGTTCCAAGACTCGGGCAATGACTAAGGAAGTGAGGTGTGTCCTTGTGGACCTCCTCGTCTTCGCAGCCTCTACATATGTCGTCATCTTTGAGATTTATTGGTCCTAAGTGGTTTCTTAGGACCAATCAGAACCCCTACAAACTTAGATAGCGATGACCTATCCTATTGGTGATACCTTAGACATCTGTTATATTCCGGTCAAAACTTCCGTGATATATCACAGGTCGTGAGTACTCACAGTGTGCCGAAAACCGGGTTTTCGCGAAAACACTCGAAACAGAAGTTTTCCCACACAGTTTTCAGTTTTCAAAATAAGTTTTTTAAATGTCGTTTTCCACGAAAACGACTTCCAATCGTTGGGTTTTTGATACAAACACACCTTTTGCAATATTTAGCAAATTCAGCAGAACAGCTGACCGAACAAATGTCACAACTCAAAACTTAAAATTATTTTCCACACTTTATTGCTGGGCTAATATTATTTTTAAATGCTCTGTTAATAATGCGACCGAAATTTGTAACCAAAATATTTTACAAAGAAGTTTCACGACTAGTGTCTCACAGCTGATTGAAACGTCAAATAAAAATTAGTGGGTCTTCAATGTTTATTCATGCTGTAAGTCCACAATTTCAAGTTTTTCAGTCATCTGTCAATAAGTTGTCAAATGAAGGAAATGAATGCATTCAGTGTTTGTACATTAAGTGATCGTGCATGTGTTAGCAGTGCGTTCAATTGAACACATTAATTCACCATTTATATCAGATAAAAGAAAAGTGCTTTAGGTTGCATAAAAATCCAATGTGGCAACTGTGGTCGTGAGTTCTTTGAACCTGTTGATGGTTTTCATTCGAATTTTGTTCTCCACTCGCTCTCTGCAAAGTGGTGGTGGCTTGATCGATTGAAGTGATCTTTCAAGATCCATTACGATTTGTCTCTGTGTCCAGGGACCAAGCAGAGATTCGTGGTGTGATGATGCGAGCAAAGAACCTTGAGCGGTGAACTATTTTAGACTTTATTTCATTAGCAGAAACTGATTTTAGAGCCGCCTGATTGTCAATGAAGATGGTAATATCGCTTCGAGGTTTTGCCAATATACGGGCCTCTTCAGCGATAGCCAGAACCTCCGCGGGGAAGACACTACTGCCATCAGCTAGTCTGATGGTGCAATGTATATTTGATTTCTCAAAGAATATGCTGGCACCGGTTCCACAATCCATCTTTGGACCATCTGTGTAGATGGATATTGATTTTCTTTTCGTGGGTTCATTTGTGTTCCATTTTTCCCTACTCTGTCAAAGTCTAGATAGGGAGGCATATAGTCAGAAGAGACAACGTTCCCTACGTGTTTTTATAAGATCTGTGCAGTGCATGCTCAAAGTTGCAGGGGTTCCAAGTGTTAGTTTGGCTGATCCTTAATGCATTTTTGGCAGCGGATTCTTCCATGTAGAGGGGTGAAGGTGTCAGATTGAGAATCGCCTCTAGTCCAGCTGTAGGTCTATGGTTCTCATAGCGCCGGTTGTTCCTATTTATGCTATTCTTTGTATTTTTGTGATTGACTTAAGATTGGCCGCTTTGTTGGCGGCTTGCCACCAGACTACTCTCCCATATGTGAGTATTGGTCGCACGATCGCCGTGTACATCCAAAGAATGATTTTGGGGTAAGTGCGAGTGAGCTTTTGCTATTTAAAAATTTTTGACCGCAATTATTGGGAACTTATGCACTGGCAATTTATGATCAGTCAGCAAAGTTAATGCATTGACCTTCCTGTGGCCTTCGAGTGTTTGACAGGAAAGTGGTGCATTGGCACTTTATGGGTTGCGAAGCAGCACAAATATTCCGTAATCAAGTTTGCTGACTCGCTTTTGTGTAACTCGCGTTGTTAAGGACCTTACATACAACCGCGATCCACTGGCGAAACTCGACAGCCACTTCCAGTAGCAGAAATAAATAAGGGACCGAATTACCCCATCCGTCAGCGAGCTATACGTCACTGAATTTTGTGGAATTTACAAGCAGAATAGTAACAAATTCAACCCCTGGTCTTTCGTTTCACATTAAAGCTCAAGGTTTACCTCGCATTCATGCTGTCATCGAGCATTGAATTCTTGCAAAACGCAGTAGCTTGAAAAAAAAAAAAAAAAAATAAATAAATGGGTAATTATGATAGCAGCAAGAGTTTGTCAACTACAGTTGCATCAGCAACTCGGTTGCACATTGGCAACTTTCGTTTACACATAATTTTTGACGTTTCTTCTTTTGCCTCAAGGTTAACCTCACTCTTAATTGAACTTTCCAATCCAATCAAAGAGGTAAACCAAAAACGTTTCACTGCAGCAACAACAAAAACGTTCTCCTCTCCGCTATCGGCTGTACGAAAATACTGCTTCTTTATTTTGTGGGCTATAAATGAAGCTGACCTTGTGCTCATTACTTTGTGTACAGTTGTTTTGAATGTCACACGTAGATTTCGTTTTTGGATGAGGGGGGCTTATTTTCGGTCGTTCAATCGTGCTCCCTTGAATGGGCTACAACGCAGAAACAATTCCGTGAACTTCTGGCCGTGGCACTGGGTCAGTGAAGAAATTCTATCGCTTGACAGTATGTATTCCAGGTCATTGCCACCAACGAGAGGAAATACAGATTTGTGTCTTTGGAAACCTCCGCCCCAGATGTGACTCTGACTGACTGGTGACTGTGATTAATGCTGCGCCACACTCAAGGGGATTACTCATGTGCGAAAACAGCACACAGTGGCGGAGGGGTAGGTAGCTAGCTACCGAGTAATCTCTCGTTACTTCGATTCTGATTAATTATCCGCAATCAAATGCCACGAGTTTAATTAGTATGGGGATGATGCTTTCCCATTGAATCCAACTGTCCCCCAGAGGAGCACAAGAATTAAATGGAATGCTTTTGTAGCTGTTGCTGCTGTGCACCCACGAGGAGGGCTGTTGCTCCCTTCGAATTGAAGACAGAAACCAGAACACCACAGCAGCCAACCGATGGAACCGAACCAACTGAAATGGTTAATTCGGAAAGTGTGTGGGCTATTTTTGTAGTTCTTTGGTTGGTCTTTTTGGCGTTCTCTGCGTTTGAAGTTGGTCTTTTGTAAACTGTTTGGATGTGAACGATGCATTTCCTCCCACGCTCTGATTGAAGTGGACACGGATACACGCACACACGCTGCGCGCATTGTCCAATTGAGAATCTACGTTTCAGACGATTTCCAGGCGGGCAGCAATTTACGTTCGAGAAACGATTATTTCTAAATTTACGATGAACTCCCGAATATTTATTGCTATTTGCCTTTTTTTTGAACAGAAAATTCCTCCATAAGCACTTAATTTATTAAATGTGTGTTTGGGGGGGAGAGATCCCCCTTTTTTTATTGTTGTTGTTGGCGGAATGTGTTTATTATTTTTGTTTTGGTGACTCATTGTACCGGATCATTGGTTTTATATTTAGAAACCATGTGAATGTGACATCAACATCATACAACTGCATAGAAAATATGGAGGCTTGGCGAGCAGCGACACTTTTTTTTTATCCTTTTCCAACAAAATGTGCTGTGCACACTGTGATTTGCGATTCCCGGCACGTAGGAATAAGAAATACCTATCCGTTCTGTTGCGTAACAGTTCTCTGGACTCGAAAGCACTTCATTTGCATGTATGGAAAACATTCTCTGACATTTCATGGAATGTTTTGATTCCCTCGGGGCATATTCTATTACTGAAAGCAACACATGCTAAAGTTGAGGAGAGGATTGTTCGTGAAATGTGACTGAATGCAAGCGCCGCGCGTCTGAGTTCTGGGGGGCTAGTCTTTAGACTTGTATGTGCAGGGTATTTTTAGGAAGACTCGGTTCTTGTTCCTGTGGCTTTTTTGGGGGCATGATTCGACTTACGAACGATTTATTACCATGAAGAGTCGGAGAAATGTCTTGTCTGTGTAATGCTATTCAAAATGTAAGCAATGTTTCCATCAAAGACTGCTTTTTGGAACGATCACCGAAGAGACAGCGTATAGGCGACGAAATTGCTGCATAAAGCACTTCATCAATCTTCTATTTCTGTGCCTCAACACAGAAAAACTGATTCAAGCTGAAGATTGATGGAGTGCCAACAACATATTTGATATTTATTGATATGAAACGCTGTACGTTAAGATATACTTATAATTAGTACAGGATATGACAAAACAATGTGCAAAGAAAGACAAATAATAGTTAACAATAAAAGGAAAATATAAAATAACATGAAAACTAAATTTGAAGTTAAGCATTAAACATTAGATACAAGGTGGGCCTTATTATTCGATTCTGTTTTTTGATTGTGTTTATTTGAAGCTTTTGAATTTTATTGGTCAAGTCGAGAAGATGATATCGGCCGTCACAAGTGATAGGCATACGGGCTCGTTTTATGGCATTTTTCATCACTTCGGCGAAAACTTCGGGCGACAGATTCTCGCACTCGTGTCGGTTGTTGTTCTTGAGGGCTTCTAGGGTCTCGGGCTTGTTCACGTAAACGCGGGACTTAAAAAAAAACCACAAAAAAAGTCTGGAACGGTTATTTCGGGCGATCTTGCGGGCCAGTGCAAATCAGCAAAACGAGAGATGAGGCGACCCGGAAACGCCGCCTTCAGAATATCGGTTGTGGTTCGCGCAGTGTGTGCCGTAGCTGTGTCCTGTTGGAACCACATGTCCTCCAGTCCTAATTCGTCCAATTACGGCAGAAAAAACTCGGTTAACATGACCCTATAACGCGCACAGTCCACTGTTGTCGTTTGACCAGCGGCGTTCTCGAAAAAAAAAAAAATAAAAAATGGCCCGATGACTCCTCCAGCGTGAACAGCGCACCATGTAGTAACTTTGAGCGGGTGTAATGGCTCCTCGTGCATTACTCGTGGATTTTTGGTGCCCCAGAAGCGATAGTTTTGCTTGTTCACGTACCCGCTGAGGTTGAATTGAGCCTCATGATTTTGGTCAAAAATCGAAAATTCAAAATTATTCCGCTTTCTTGGGGAGTGTGTCGCTCCATGGCTTGTTCACTTGTATTCTACATCTGTCTAGTCAACAAATGTCATTGACATTGGCGGCCATTTGAAAAAAAAGAGCATCTTCCAATAGGGTCATCTCTTTTGGCCCCCCTTTATAAGCGCAACCAAGGACAGGTAAAAATGTAATCAAAAAAAAAAGTTGAAATCAGTTGAAATTGGAAAGATGTTCAAAGCAGACAGTAAGGAATTTTCTGTGTTCCAATTTAGAATTCACATGATTGGGTAGATTGTTCCACAGTTTGATAGCCAAAATGAAAAATTGCCTGCGTGATGTTAAGCAAAACTATAAATCGATTAGATGAGCATAAGTTAATTTGATTGAATAAGTAGTTTGGTTCTTTCTTGTGGATAAGTTTAAAAAGTAAAGAACAGCACCGATACTTGAAATAGACATCCAGGCTACATCCAAGAAGTTGACGAGCTTCAGATGGAATATGGTCAAACCGACGAAGATTAAATACAAATCGTGCAATAGAATTGAAAGCGACCTAAGTTTTTGAAAAGAGACGGAATCAAGATCTGCAAACAGCTCTCAGCCATAAATGGCATAATGGGGATTATTAATGATTTAACCCAGTTAAGAAGTTAAACTTCTGTGGGTAAAATTGTTCTTGTAATCGATGCGTAGACTTTACTTATAATAGAATTAATGTGGGCATCCCATGTTAATTTGTTGTTGAAGATAATCCCCAGATTTTAAGCGTAGCCGACGTATTCGAGCTGACAAGAGTTTGAGAAGATAGGAGGAAAGTCGGATAAATGTGGTTGACGTTTGGAGATTGGAATGGCTTTCGTTTTATCAGGGTTAAGTTTAAGCCCATTGCGTGTGGACCACTCGAAAATAGAGCATAGATCGTCGTTTACTTTTGCTATAGCGTCCTCAACCATGACAATGGGGAAACTAAGGTATCTACAGTTGGACATCAGCATATAAAACGACAGTGAGATAAAACGGAAGGTAGGTCATGAACAGAGAGAACAGTAATGAACCAAGAATAGATCCTTCCTTGAGGGACACCATTATTAATAGGAAGAAACGAAGACAATTTACTATTACATGAAACAGCTTGCAGGCGATTAGTCATATATGAATAAATTAATTTGCTAGAGGTGGCAGAAAAGTTAAAATATGTCAGAAGTCAGTCAGATGCTTTTGAGAAGTCAAGTAATGTTATCACAGAAGTATTGCATCAATAGCTTGCCTAATATCGTCGGAAACTTTTAATAATGCAGATGTGCAGCTGTGTCCAGACCGGAAACCTGACTGCAGACGGTTAAGAAGCCGTTTATCTTTAAAGAATTTTGTTTATTTGGTTGCTGATGATAGATTCAAAGACTTTAGATGAGAAGGGAAGTATGGCTTTGGGTCTTTATTCTGAGTTTGTGCCCTTTTTAGGAATTGGGATGATCTTAGATTTTTTTCCATGCAATTAGGGACGTTGAAGTCATGGTAATGGTGTTGAATAAATGGGTGAGGTATGGAAGTACAAACGGAAGAAGGATTTTTATAAAGTCAGGATGAGCATTATTTAGTCCGACCATATGACCGAAAAAGGTTAAAAAGAAAGTATTTCGAATAGTTCTTCGGTTTCATTATATGAGTAAACTTTCCAGGATTCATGGTAACAACATTCAAAATCAACCAGGTATGTGTGTTGTTTGAGAGTACATCTTGTTTACGAACACTTTGGTTGAAATTATAGTTCCAGTAGCTCTTCCGAACTACACCACTGTGGCGTCATCAGCTTCGAGTTATTATTATTATTGGATGAAATTGCACGACCCATACGTCGTATAATAAATACATTTCACCGTTTTTTACTCATATCTGAATGTAACTGGGCGTTCTCTGGCTCTGAAAATGTCCCTGATATTGGAGTTGGTAGAAGACGATCACCAGTTATACCATTCACTTGAGCATTCTACAATTCTCACAAGCCTTTGATAAGGTGTGGCATGACGGATTAAAATTGAAATTACAACAAGTTCTTCCCGTACGTACGCTTATATGATATTCTAGAATCATATCTCGGGAATAGACTCTTCCGTGTTAGACATGGAAGTGAATTCTCTGAGCTTAAGGGCTATATACTCGCGATATACCAAGAGAAGATGGCACTACTCTTGCTACGTTCGCCGACGACACCGCTATCCTAGCAGTAGGTAATACAATTGAAGAAACGACTGCCAAACTGCAATTCGCACTGAATAAGGTAAATGAATGGACGAATGACTGGCGGTTCGCCCCCAACGAAACTAAATCTGTTCACGAAAATTTCACGTATAAGAAAACCAATTTTTCTAAACTTGGCCCGAATACGCTTTGCAAACGAGGCCAAATACCTGGGAATGACACTCGAGGCAAAGCTGAAATGGAATTCGCACGTGAAATGAAACGTAAAGAACTCGATATTAAAAATAGAGAGAAATGTACTGGCTACTCGGAAACTATTCCCAGCTCAGTGCCGAAAACAAACTGCTTCTATACAAGCAAGTGCTAAGGCTGGTGTGGACCTACGGTATAAAACTCTGGGGTTGTACCAAGAAAACAATGAGCAATTGTACAAGCACCATTCCATATTAGAAACGACGATATCCACAGGGATGTCGGAAATCCAACAATCGAAGCTGAAACTAGAAGCTTCGCGAAAAAGCATAGATAGAAACCGACTAATCGGACATGTCAACAATATAGTCCGGCAAATTTTGGACGAGAGCAATTTATTGCGCCCACTACAAAGAACGAAACCATTCGACTTGGCAGGAGAAGATTAACCGCGTCTAAATTGCGGGACATGCAGGATCTTTCATTGGAAAGTAGCCTGTCAAAAGTTGTTATTTCGGGATTGAAAAATTGCTTGGTAAGTTATATCTTAATTGCAGTATCTAACAATCGAAGGGTGGTATTTTTAGTCAGTAAAAATCTGACACTACTATGAGCATGCGCTTGCTATTCTCATAGTGTCTTTGGAAGATTTTCACCTGCCTCGGTAAAAAAAAAATTCTACAATTCTTGTAACGTTTAACGATAGTAAATTTAATGAATGGCAGCTTGTAAAAAGTATAACAATTATGTCCAAAAGAAGCACAAAAGAGCGAATACTTTAGGAATTATTTCAAGAATCTGTGGTTTCTTGTTGGCAGACGAAAGAGTAAAAGTGCGTGAGTTGGCAAGTGGCTTCATTGATTCAGATCTTGATCCGCAGGCAGTTTTGTCACCTGATTTTTGCTGCTCTCAAGATACTGCCGGACCTGTTTCAGTTCCCTTATCCGTTCTCGATTGATTGCGCGGCATTTGGACAAATTATCATCTCGTCCTTTTATCCTAGAATTGCCCACCTTTCAGTTTTTTTATTTCCAATAAACCTTTTCAAAGAGTAGGTGCCTTACACATCAAATTGATTGAATTCGTTTTATCCCTCCACGAATCTAGGTCTGTCTGAAAGGCACATACCTACCCATTCTCTGTCTAAAGCAATAACTTACGAAATATACGTACGTGTATAACTGCACAGTTAGCCTCCACCATGGCCAAAGCCACAAACATTTAAGTCACATCGACATCATCTCTGCGGCGGCAACAAAGAATGAGATAAAAACACATTCCTTGGTTTTGCCCAAAAATTTCGTATGCGAGTGTGTCTCTCAACAAAACAAAAGCAATCCAACATAATGGCATTCATACACCAACAAAAAAGAGACCGGAATTTCCAAGAATTCCTCTCTAGCCGTCATCGTTGTAGAAAGGACAAATTTCGTATGACGTCACAGGAAAGGAATTTCTTACTTATCGCAACGCAACAACAATACAACTCCAGACACGATGGGAGGGAGTGGAAGAAGGCAGAATGCCAATAAGTATTGGACTAGACCCCAATCACGCCGTCGTTATCCTTGCAATTAAATTACAAACACACATCCACAATCCTTAAGCGAATAAAACATGAAGCCACATCCTTGAATTTAGTGCTGCTGCTGCGGCGTTTTATTTTTTTTGTTGCTGTCTGAAAACAGATGACTAATTTCCTGCGATGGGGTGCAGCCCCAGCAAACAACAAATTCCACAATCTCAAGGCAAATTTACATTACACACATTTATATACCTGGGAGCTGGGTGAAAACGGTTTGTTTTGCGGGGAGGGCACAAGCCTTCGGCGGAAGAGCAAACACCTTGGTGCGGTGGTTGGATATTCGTTTATTTTTTTCTTCGTCGATTTATTAATAAATTGCGAGAATGTAATAAAGGGTAGCACACCGAGAAAAGTACATTGTAAATCGCATGCAATACAAACAAAATTGCAGAGTTTATCTCGCCTGAAGGAGGCGACCGAGACCGAGCGACGCATCCCTGCCTGTCGTGTACGTGATCATTACACACACCGCCCGGCAGGAGTATAACAGGCTAATTGGTATTTATACACTTTTTGCCTATTGGATATGGATACTCGCAGAGACTAAGGCACCGAAAAGGATGTAAAAAAAGGTTTGATGAACTTTTAACAAGAATAAGGGCCCCGGTTCCAGTACTCCACCAGCTATACTCCTTCTTTCATCATTATCTTTTTTTTTCACTGATTTTATCCACTTACCCGTCGTCATTGTGAGGAATTTTTTTTCTCGATTCTCGTAGAGCTGAGATTCCTTTTCCTATTTGTTGGACAGCATACAGGAAAAACAAGAAAAACACACTCGCACTGGAGGAAGAAAATTTTCTTTCTTTTTTTTCACTTTATTCTAACACACAACACTTGAGAGGAAAATCACTGATTGTGACAACTACAATTGAATATTATAGATTTCACTTGATTGCATTGATTAGTGTGACACCACTTGAGCATATTTTCACATTAAAAATTGATTTTATTTAATTGGAAATTGTGTAAAAAATAGAAAATCAAAGTTGCACACTCTTTAGATTGATCAACCGACGTCTGACATTCGTGCGGCCATGTTTTTTTGTAATAACTTTCCAATGAGAAGTTCGCCGTGTTTAGATAGAGGAGTACAGCGGCGAAATGGATTTTGGTTTTGTTTTGATGGAAAGTCATTCCAGTGACTGGGGTGTGTTTGTAAATTTACGCCATGACAGTTTGCGTTTGAGTGGTTTGTGTCTCTGGAAGGAATGGGAAATTTTTCTAAAATTATTTTCGAAAATATTTATGCGATTTCATAAAAGGTGGATGATTTTTTTGGGATTTTGAAATAAATTTAATATGTTTGTCTTGTGTTTAAAATACAAGCTAAGATTTAACTTGAATTTCACACAACATAACTGAAAACATTTTAAACTGTTTGAGGGGCTTCTTTTCGTGTATAGGTGGCGCTGAATCTATCAACGAGAATAATCTATCAGAGACACGAATCGGTTATATTTTTGAATTCCATTTCCACCATCGATTTCCTTTTCGTAATGTAGAACTTCCGTTCATTATTTTTATGAATTTTTAATTCCTCCATTCGTATTGAACAATCAGGAACCCCATTTCTTATCCTTTCGTACCAAATGTGTTTGTTCTATTAGTTATTTGACAGCTATAGTAGTAATTGTGTCACATAATGATTAGGGAATATTTGCGAGATTTTTAGGTACCGTTTAATTGCTCATAGGAGTCAAAATATATGCTCTAGAGGCAATTTCAAATTTATGTTTTTTATACAAGTCAGATGACAGCTGCCGTACATTATTTTTTTTTTGGCATTTCACCAATACCTTTGTGAATTCAATCAGAAGCAGTTCTCTTTTTCCATTGGATTACAGAATGAGTTGATAACCGAGTGATAACAATGGAAAAAGACATAAGTGCTCGGAGACAAGAAGTGTAAAAATAGACCGTCAAGCATCAAGATCAAGAGTGATGTGCATTGCTTGTCTGTCACTACTTGAAAGGCTTTCGACCCAAGCTGTCAATCTTCCAGTTTATGGTTATAAAATTACTCTTCGGCCATTGTCAGTCAATGAAAGGTTTATATCGTACCATGCTCCTGCATAAATTAGATATACACTGCCCCTTAAAAAATATTATCGACTGTAGGCTGTAAATATAAAAAAAATTAAGACAAGTGCGAGTCGGACTCGCTCATGAAGGGTTCCGAAACAGCAAGTAACATAACATAAAAGTTCCAAAAGGCCAGCATTTACCACTTTGGAAGTGTCTCTCGCGCAAACTATTCACTTTAGAAAAAAATGATATTAGAAACCTAAATATCATTTTTGAAGACCTATCCATAGATACCCCACACGTATGGGTTTTTTTTTTGAGTTTCAGTTCTATGTATGGGGACCCCCAAAATTTACTGTTTTATTGTTTTTATTTTTGCGTAAAATCTTAATGCGGTTCACAGAATACATCTACTTACCAAGTTTCAGCGGTATAGCTCTTTTAGTTTCGGAGAAAAGTGGCTGTGACATACGGACGGACAGACAGACAGACAGACATGACGAATCTAATAGGGTTCCGATTTTTGCCATTTGGCTACGGAACCCTAAAAACAAATCACTTGCAATTTTATTATTATTTTTATTGTTATTATTGAATTTATGCTGTGAAAATGGCGTGTTACAACAAAATCATAATTTTTTAATTATTTCAAATAGAATAACGAGAGAAATTCAAACTAAAGTCAACAGTTGTATTAGGAGTACAATAGTTTAAGTAGTAGTGGGTAGTACAAATTATTATTTCTTTCCAACAAAATGTTACAAATGAAATTGAATAAATTATATTATAGGCGTATTGGATAAAATTTGTTCTTCTATATTTATTTTATTCATATTTAAGGGACTTCTATATAAAATATCATCAAAGGCACTATAGAGTGAGTTTATTTTATAAACAAAAGAAAATCATTGTTTTTCCGTTTCTTTTTATGGCAAGAATTATATTCTAGCGCATTTTCAACTAAACATCTCTTTCATGTAACGGATATTGTTGGACTACATATTAAACATATTTTAGTTTTCGTGTTTTTTTTTTATGTTGCAATTTAAAATTTTTGGAAATTATCATGACTAGTAGTTTCAAACTTTTTTTTTTATTATTTTCTCTTGTTTTTTTTTTTTTAAACACCACACCATGGTTTTGCTACCATTTTTTTGTTTACCTATTTTAATCGAAAACTAAGACACTTTCTAAATATTACTTTTTATTTTTCATTATTTTTATTTTTATTTTGTGCGAGTGTCAAAATAACATTTTTTTTTCTCTTTTAAGAAAAATGTGATTTAACTGGGAGAAGAACAAAAAAAAAAAACTCAAACAAATGGTAACTATTATGAAAAATAGTTTTCCTTCTAATATTAATATTAAAAAATAAATAATAAAAAAAATCAACAACGAATAAATTAAGTAAACTGTTTTAAAACAAAAAATAATTATATAAATTATATTATTAATATCGGTTAACAAAAAAACGTTCTCTTTAAGTAAATATGTTTTATAATCTTTCTCTGTTAATATATGCATTAACTTCATATAATTATTATTTTACTTTAATGTTTAAAAGTTTATTTCATCATATTTTCTTTTTGGAGGGTTCGCTAATAGCTTTTCTTTTTGTTTCTCTTTCTTAATAGCTGTTATAATGTTTTTTTGGCGTGATTTATACTCGTTCGACGTAGTTGCCGGGGAAGGTGCCAAAGCAGCCGTTACGTTGTGATGTCCCCACAAACCAGCCGTCATCGCATTTCTCGAGAACGTAGACAATGTCACCCTCTTGGAGTTCAAGTTCATCGGTATTTTGCGGCCGATACTTGTAAAGAGCGCGGTAACTGCAAGAATGTAATAGAGTAAGTGTTATTAAATGATAAAAATAAATCAGATTAGAATGACATTTGTGATAAATTAAGAATCAACTCGTGAATTTATTTATGCGCCTCCGTTTTTAGTTCCTTGGTTGCACTCGTTGTAAGTAAGCGTTATAAGAGAGTGAGAGTCATAAGTAGATCACTAAAAAAAGGTGCCAACATGAACTGTCATAACACTTCTACTTGGGATAAATAATATGTTGTGTGAATCTCGAAAGGGTCAAATTGAAGATTCACTCCTATCAAGGTATTTGTTCGGAACGGAATTTTCTCCGATTTGTACGAAATCGGAGAAATTCCATTTGAGTTATCCGTTCCGATCCAATATCGGAAAAATTCTCCGATGACATATAGTGCACCTTGTCGCATTGCGTGTAACCGCGTTATAACACTTATTTTTTACAGCTATACAGCACATTTTTTCCAAAGCTCTTCGACAACGAATTGCGGCGGAATATTTTCCTGTGAAATGAACGCGTTTATGTGCTTCATTTTTTTTTTTTGTTCCAAAACGCATACTTCGAACGCCTTGAGTTACGATCGGATTTGACTTTCACTTTTGTATCGGATTTTTTCCGAATGGATACTGGGTGATAGTTGTTGTAATTGAGTGCTAAGAATTCTACTTCACATTACTTTACTCAAAAATGTGTTAAATCAAATTGGTGGTCGTACTTTCACTTCTATTTGACATTTGCTCAGCAAAAAGCAACCACTACAAATGTCAAAAATATTCTGCGCTCATATTTATTCTGACTGCTTAATCAATTTATTCTAAGCTCATAGTAGCGTGCGTTCTGATCATGGTATGACCGAAAAGAGAAACCGAACTCTTATATGTCAGAGATAAAAAAGAAACACAAACCGTTGCTTGCTTGACAGTTTAGCTTCAGATTATGCTCTGAAAGAAAAAAGAGCGCGTATAGTTCGATTTACTGCATGAACTTTGGGAAAATATCACATATTTGCGTAGTAGGTACGTTTTAAACGATTTGCAGTTGCCAAGTGTTTACAAGAGTTAACAGAGTTAAATAGTTACAACCCAATTTGTACTGGACAGTACCTAAACTGTGATCAAAACCAACAGAACTAGTAAAACACTTCCAAGAATAACTCAAAGCATTGTATCAAATTTGGACACCCAGCAACTCGATTGAGCACCATTTTCATCAACTCCCCCGTCGTAGATCAACAACTTTTGTTCAAAAGCCTTTCGTCGTGCTATAGGCAAAGGACAGCGACGGCCTGCTTAGTTTCAAAAGGCGAGACCGCACTTTATTGCTGCAAATATATCGCCCTTTAATAGTCGTCCCCCTGAGGTTACGAACGAAAAAAAACCGCCGTCAATACCCGAAAACGAAAAGTCCGAAGGGACATCTCTGTATAAATTCACATTTACCGTAACAAATTTCGCCCAATCAAACCCCATAAACTGTGACCATTAACTAACCGTAAACTTTGTTACAAAGCTGCCATTGACCACCAAACTGGAATTGTTTACAACTAACGCAATTGTCATTGCTGTTCTCTCATCGTCGCACTTACGGACCCCTACCCCACCCTTCCCCTATCCTAATGCGTAGGAGTGCCGCCGCTCCTCTAATTTGATAATAAAACAAAATTAGGAGCACTTGTCGTTCTCGGCCACACACCGGATACGGTTACAAATATAGATTCGTAGTCGTATGTACGAATTATTTCGCTTAAGGCATCCTGTAATGACAGTTGTACTGTTTGTTTGTTCTTCAGGATACCACCACTGGCGGGCAGACAGCACCAGCAGTGGTATTCTGCGGCTTGACCTCCCCCCATTAGTAGGTAGTGTGTGTGTCGTTAAAGTCATCGTAAACTGTATGTATGGATGCCACTTACGCAACTGGCTCCGTATTGGTATCAACGTGAAGTACATCGGTTTTATGAAGAGTCCTTGTTTCCCTGAGGATGCCATTCGGAGGCTGTTGACCATTGGATGTGAGGCTATTAAATTCATTATTTATGTTTGTGCGAAGGGTGTCCAGCGATGGCCGCACCGATGATGACTGTGTAATTATGGATTGTGATGCTGGTTGTTGTCGGGCTACTTTATCTTCGGCACCGATGTCGACAAGGACCTGTGAAAACGATGCATTTAATTTATCTGAACTGTGTATAGGACGAGGAGAAGCCACTTACCTCAACGTACGAGACTGGGAAGATACCTTTGCGGTTGGCAATTTTTCCTTCGAACCAATTGTCGTCTACTCTCCGAGTAAGAGTAACGAGTTCACCTTTGTTGATAGAAAGTTCAATGCCCGATTGCGCTTGGAAGTTGTATTTAGCACGTGCCTGCCCTTCGGATGGCTTCTTTGGTGGTTGGCGAACACCGTCTTTGGTAAGTAACTGTGTGTGATAAGAAAGGGATTATTAGATTTGAAACACAATTTTGATGTGGGAGTTGTGAGAATCATCCTCACTTCAGAGAGAGATATAAAAGTCGAATACAGTCGTAAAAACTACATACAGAGACCGAAGAGGCCTAAACCGAACAAAACTTTTGGTAGTAGTGTTAAGTTTAGGCATTAGAACGAAAGGCGAGTTTGAAAGTTTTTCAAAGTTGTAAAGAAAGCTGCATAATCGGACTTCATGGGAGTAATTCAGCGTAAGCCAGAAATAATATGTTATATGAATAGAAGCTCAATTCACGCGTTTGGTTTAAATTAATGTTTGGCCATTTATGCGGATAGGTACCTTAAGCCGACATAAGCTGGCTGAAATACCTAATCTGGATCAGAGAGGAACAAGCGAATAGTATAGTTAATTTTCAAACGACTTCCGCTACAAACACCCTCTGCTTTGTTGAAACGTAACCGCATCAATAATTCTTCAATCGATCATGGTCAAACTGAACACCTAAGTTAAAACAATTTTAATGTCAGGAAATTGACAGCACGTTCTGGTATGTTTCATTGTGGAAAGTCAATAAAACCTTCACATTGCGACAAATTCTAGCAAAAAACAAAACCTTAGAGACTGTAGCAGTGTAGCGTCTGTACTTGAATCAATACCCACACCCACCACTACCTTCGCTGATTTAATGGACAACATTATAGTGACGATATACAACGGCTTGTTGACGTGTGGATAAATTCTCAACCTCAAACTTTGTTCCACATATTTTTTGCCTCTGATTTATAATAATTGCTTCGATTTGTGAACACACCCATTATCATAATGGGGTCGTTCAAGTATATAGTCGAGATATTCCTGACTGAGTACTAAGTTGACAGATAGGATAAATCTGACGTAGAAAAAGTGACGTCCCCGACCAATCTAGTTGTTGCGTTCAGGTTACATCTTATCCAGACCAATCTAGTCGACTTAAGATAAATAGATTCTTGAATTTGTCCAATGTGAGCCAAATGAAGCCTAAACATGACATTTCTACTTCACAAATACAAGTCCAGTCAGTGTGACAGCTAGCTAACTTGATGTGCATTAGTTCCTAAATTGGTCAATTTTTCCAGTTCACGTTTATATTAGACTGATTATCAGAGATGAATTATTAAAAGAGATATATATCTTTCGTACGTCTATCCCCCCCAAAACTCATTTGTTTACATTGTTGTTTTTGTAATTTCAATCCCTGCCTGTGAATACGTTCGACTTTCGTTTGCTTTTTTGGGACATGTTCAATTGATTTGTGTTTTGTATTTAAATTGTTTGGTTTTTGTTAAGGCTTCGATTAAAAAAAAAAAAAAAAGTGAAATACACATTTCGGAATAGTGAATTCTCGCATTAAAGTCCAATCCATGAACTCACATATCCTAGAAAACAAAATTTCACTTTAAAAATGAGCATATGTGTGTGACTTCACGAAACTACCGCCTTTCCACAGGAAAGTAATACATCTCTGTATTCCATTATCTTTTCTGATTACTGTGTTGACATCTCATGACGTACGTCATGGCTTATATCGGAAAAGTGACATTAAAGGTCGACCTAGTTTTTGCGGTTTGTAGTCGACATAAGACAACTAAATATTGGATTGTGTTTAACTTCACATTTACCAGTTTGACAAATTAGTTCTGTCTGACAATCTGAACATTTCCAATTTTTTTGAAATTGTGCGTTCTTATATTTTCCTCTCTTATTTTGGAATAGTGCTGTGGAAATAGCAGCACGGAAAGCACCGGTTTGGGAACAATTTTATACCTATCCCATGCTACAACTTAAATAAGGAGATTCAGTAAATATATTTCCGAGTATTATTTAACTTCTGACATTCCCAAAAAAATTTACCACGTTCCATTGACCGCAAAATGACTAACTAGTGCTCTAGTACAAATGATAAGATTCCTCTCGAAGGGTTATTCCTCAATCAAGTGCAAAAAGGAAGAACGAACTGTCAATTTAAACTGACTGAAACGAAAACATATTACAACAAAAAAAAGAAAAAGAAAAAAGAAGGCGGAGTTCGCTGATATAATTAAATATAGGTTCAGAGTGAATAGAAACGTAGCGGTCAATGGAACGCAGCCATTACCATAAGCTGTCAACTTTTCACAAAAGTTTCCTTCATAGTGTAAACATCAGCTCCATCTTTTGAACACTTTTTTAATCGCTTTAAAACTGTTATCAATAACGCTCTTTATTAGAAACAAATTCGGATGACATTTTGGAAGATTAAAGTTCACTGATGTAAGCAGTTTGTTCATTCGTTTGTTAGTGGTGAATGACTCGCTAAAGATTGTTTGAAAGTATTTTCTGTATGGACAGCGATGACAGATGCCTATGTGATTTGTCAGTCTGGAAAATGTACGATACGATTTCGAAAGATTTAGCTTAATCTAGTACTTTCTGCTTAGTCTCTCTAAGGGAACAAATCTAGATTACAACCATTGGGTACAATCTGTAAAATCTAGACGAAATAGATTTTAATAAAATCTCCTTGTTTCTCTAACAAATCGCGATATTTTTCAAATTAAGCGAACCTCAATGAAGTACTTCCCACTTCAAGTGTCTTTACGACATTCCAATCGAAGGAATTACTGACGGAAGCCTCTCTACCTACCTCATCCATTTATGCCGATACAAATAGGCACTCCAACTCCTGTTGCCAGATAACGCTCAATTCCCAACCTTTCGCACTTAACAGTTAACATGTCTTTAAAAATTCAATCGTCCTTCAATTATTTTACTCAATGGCAAAATAAAAAACTGTGCCACTTTAAATTCCTTATCCTTATCACACTCGTTTGCTACGCCCACTTAACATTAGTATTACCAACACCCCTCCATTCGGGACACGCGATTTAATGAAAAGAAATCTCGGTAATACCTATTTATTTAAACTGATAAAGTGGCTGTCTAGCTCTATCAACTGGCAATAGAGCCGCCCGCTCCCCCAGGCAATAGCGCTGAAGTCCGTTCAAATGGCCAAACACCCTAGGATGTACAAAAAAAAAAAATCCAATACAACGCCAACGACAACGACGATCCTAAAGCGCAGTTAAAGCGATTTTTTGCCAACGTTTTTTTTTTATGTTTGCCTCATTCTTGTTGGATTGTTCTTTTCCCGTAGGACTTTAAATCCTCGGATGCCGCTGGCAAAAGCAAATACAAAAAATGCCCAAAATACCTAATGCGACACGAAAGGACAAAGGAATATCCACTCAGCAGACAGAACACCGATGACGGTGAAAGCAAAAAAAAAGAAAAAAAACGCCTGAAAATAAGTAGTCGAATAAAGGATAACTGCACTGGCTGCAAAAAGTAGAAAAACCCCTCCCCCCGGACTATCGGAATCTGAAATCTAAAAAAAGGACAAACGTAAAAAAATCGATTAAATTCACTCCATTTACCTCGACATAATTTGACGGCAAGAGTCCGATCATCGCATTGTGTTCGCCCTCGTACCAGTTTTTGTCTATTTGGCGTCTTATGTAAATCACATCACCCTTTTTGAATGTCAGCTCCCTGTAAAAGGATAATGGAAATGATGGTTAAAAATTGTTGGATATTCGAGTAGGTGTAAGAAAATGAATACAAAAATCCCATAAACCGATGAAAATGTGCGTTATGGGTATGGGTACTGGGATCTCTATAAAAAAAATATAAAGAAAAGCTCTTCCCAAGGACGATTTTAAATGGACTAGTGTCGTTGAATTATGCAAACTGCCAAATGGCAAATGGGATCCAAACATCCCCTGCTAAAGGCAAAAATAAACATATCAAAGAACGAACGATGATTTGTGCTGATCCTTTGTTGTATCCTCGAACAATGTAATCAGTGTCACCGCAAGAATTCGGCTGCTGCTGCTCCTTCTTGTTGTTGTTGTTGGTGGTTGGTTGCTTTCTTGCTTGTGCGGCTGGATTATGTTATAATTTATGTTTTATAGACCATTGAGAGGGTGGAAGAAAGTAGGTATGTACTATACAAAAGTGGAAATAAAACTGCGACTGTTTCGAGTCCCGATGGTGGCCTGGTATTTCTGGGTGGATTTATGGCGAATCTATGATATGCGGTTGGTTGATTTTTAATGGTGATTGCGGTTGTGAAAAGGATTTCATAAATAAAAGGGGGCTTGCTGTGACAAGTTATTTGGAGGAATTTAGAGCCAGTCTGTATATGCGGATGAGCTGCGAGGACTGGCGTTCAAAAGACTGGGGTAGGTATACTAACGTTTTGAGGGGGACTTGTTTTATTGTACAAAAGAGGTGGTAAGTGATAGACCAATTCAACGAATAAGGTAATAAACGAATTTTCTTAACGTCAGACATAAACTTTAGCGATCTTCTACATCAGCCCCTGGTTTGGGATCACCAAAGAGTAATGCCACAAGTAAATGTGTTGGTAGGGAAATTAGAAAGAGATGAATATACCAATGGACTATTTTTGATTCATGAAAGAGCTTCTCAATTAGCCGTTTGGAGTCGGCATAAAACTGTAGATCCCTTCCATTCGTTCCAAAAATGAAAAACTCGCACAAAACGAATGGTTGTGAGACGCTAGGCCTAGGGTCCCTCCGGACCTGTTGCGCCAACTATTTTTTTATTTATTTATTTAGGGACCCTTAAAGTCTAATCGCTACAGCAAATGTTCGTGTGGCGTATTTTTGTATTCGAATTGGCGACACTCTTAGTTGGAAGTATAATAAATACGACGACGTCCGCTGGTAAATATCATATGTCGACTAAGGACGCCTTTAATGTCAAGGAACTCCAGTCAGAAATCCTAAAAAGGAAGTCTATACACACCTTAAAAGGAAAATGTTGCCTCTGGGAGGCTTTCAAGACTGCTGTTTGTGACGTCATTTTCTCAAATCGAATACTGGGAAGAATGCAAACAGCTTTTATTCCTGGTATAATGTTAATTGTTAGTGCGTTGAAATATAACGACAACGCAGGAGAAAAGGTAGCCCAGAAAATGCATACACCTAAAGTGCGTGTGCCAAAAGATTTTACTTTTCCAACACACCCCGCTAGAAAATACCTCGATTGAGCTCCATTAGATCATTTATCTCAAGCAGTTTTAGGGTTTAGTTTGCCATTAGCTGTATTTTAATTCCCGAGGAATGCCTGCGCCATTAATTATCCCACTAAACATAAGAACAATATTAAACATAAACAATGGCGTCTATTCACTTTTAATTGCATTGAGCGTGACTCCTTTTATTGCTCTGGTATATAGAGCGAGGTAATAAAAAATGTTTCGCAAAAGGTTTGACGGTCATAACATACGAGATTGTTACATCTACTTGATAAGGACTAAATTCCTTGAAAATAACATTGACAACCCACCGTCATAAAGGCAACCGAATGGCAATGACTTGAGCTCACGCTATACATAGAACAGGCAATAAAATCGACGATGACCAAAGGCGAAGGAGGTGCAACAATAACAGCTCCCAAGACCGTCACCTTTCAACATATGCTTTCTTTCTACCGTTACACAATGAACTTAATAACCCCTTAAGCACACCATTTTGCGCGGTCTCTCTTCTAGTAGTTGAATAGAAAACTAAAATAAACTTTATGACCTAATTATAAGCCACTGCTGTCGAAGGACACAAACACGTCGTACATCAGATAGGTTTACCTCTCGTGCTACACACATATTAGTCTGTGTCTTAAAAAGCCACCATCAACGTCACAACACCTCCACAATAATCCATTAATTCTCGTCCTTAAAACTATCGGCAATATCTATACAGGCGCAATCAGAAATGGTCGCGCCTTCCACCACCGTTAAATTGCAATCTATTACATAAATGAAAGGCTTACAGAGGAATAAAACAACTCACCTTGCTGTCTGTCCTTGGAAGTTATACAGTGCACGGGCAATGGTCTTCGGGTAGTTTGAACTGTTTGGTGATTTTGGCGCCAAATCTGAATTGAAATCATCGTATCGATTCAACGGTATCGGTGACTTTTGTGTTGATATAAAATTATCCGTATGACGTCTTGAGTTCATGTCTTGCAGTTCCTGTAGATATTTTCGTCGTCGCTCCTCCTGGTACAACTTTTGCATAGATTCCGCTTGGCGTATGGCTAACTCTTCTTCCGGTATGGGGTCCTTGTATTCATAACGTATTGGTGTCTTGTAATGAATATTGACGTCACTTTCGAAATAACGATTTGGAGATTCTATACACAAAATGAAACAAATGGATGGGCTTTAGTGTAGCTCGGAACAAAATGGAAACGGGGTAGAGAAAAAAACTATGCCAATCTGATCTTAACCGATTGATGCGTATGTTACAACTGATGAACAAACAAAAAGGTACGAACAAAAAAACAACAGCAATCGTCATCGTCACAACAATCGTTCTACACTTATGACCTTGATACTTAATAAGAATAATTTTAATCGAAAACAACAACAGCAACACGAACTCCAAGTCAAACGACGATGTATGTCAAGAGTAAACACAGCGGCAGAGCACGAAGAGTGACTCTGGTATCAGTTATTTGCTTTGAAATACAATATTTTGTTATTGGAGCGACGTATCTGTGTATGATGAGTCAAAATACAAAAGTGATTAACACCCAGGAATGCGAAGAGTTTGTTCATCTGGTAGATATATCTATGGGGATGTGTATATTCCACGAGTATAAAATTCGTTAAAATTTGCCAGCGGAAATCGAATTGGAAATTGATTCAACAATTTCTGTTTGTAATATAACAGGGTTCGAATTTGAATTCAAATTCGTTCAATTGTGGTGGTTTGTTTGTTAACTTGCAACTTTTTATTTTAAAACAAATTTAGACAATTTGACCTTCAACGTGATTAGAGTGTCTGAGTGACACCTCTGTTTAGCTGCTGCTTTTGGGCGGGTTTTGGTCGGAACACTCGTTTTGCAATTGGGGTCATTTGATCCTAATAATCGACAAATAGATATCAAACCCAATTTTGTTTGTCTTAAAACTTATGTAAAAAATTAGTGATCTATTGTTACTGATCTGTCAGTTGAAATTAAGTAGGTACATGGCTCACTTCCTGGCAAGGGAGAACCAAAAGTGTCTCTCCACATTGCATATGGATATGCTATATATGACGGAATTGAAATTTAACATAAAAATTCACTTGTAACCTGATATTATGAACATCGTTTAAAATGACTACAGCAGGAAGCAGAGTGTTTGTTGACAAACTGTTGCTCCTCTTATTTTTATTTATATACAAGTTGATAACTTTTACACAGTGTTAATGTTTAAATTCGTTCTTCTTCAACTTTTTCACACAAAACGTAGTCAACCAAATACAGAGGGTTGTCAAAAATTATTGTGAATGAATCCTAAATTGTTCTGACGTTTTAATGTCAAGCTTACTTCGTCTGACAGCTTTAGTTACAATGCGCCGTACAAATAATCAATTTAAGTCTCGACTTTAAATTTATGGAAGCTCACAATTGCGAATTTTGTATGGAAAATTTTGCCACTGTGAATTACTAAAATTTAAAGTCGAAACTAGAAATGTTTAAGGCCCAATGAAGGGGGCTTACCAATGAATGGGTCTTTACAATAAATATTTGTAGTTTCGACTTTAAATTTTAGTAGTTCACAGTGGCTATATTTTCGAAACAAGTTCCGCAATTATAAGCTTCCGTAATTTTAAACTCAAGACTAAAATTTGTTACCAGTTTCAAAACTTTAACATAGTTTGACAGCTTATAAAAAATCACATTTTGTTATATGCCAGTTAACAATATGTAGGCCTTTTCCTATACCTTTGTACAACGAATTGAAAAGACTTGCCAAAAAGGCAGTGGTGGCGATGAATTCTCTTTGCTTAAAGACACAGAAACATGCAATAAGTGTGTTTTATTGAACATCCATCTATTAGCAAAGCAAAGTCAAATAGAATCTTCACGCAATTACAACACCACACTCTACTTGGAACTGCCGAGATTCCCACAAGGTATTTGCCCCAATTGGAAGAAACGGAAGTGCATTGACAGTAGCTGCCTATTATTCATGACTGCGCTTCTAGACCGCATGTTCCGCGCCACTCACTTTCAAAGAGCGGGATTTAGTAGATCCATGAATCTATATAATAAAAGTGAATGAAGTCCGTGTGTGCGCGTATAACCCGAGAACGGATTGCTCAATTTGAACGATTTTGGGCTTGTGGTTTCGTTTTGGTTCAAGAAAGGACATAGGCTACTTTCTGTTGTGAAAACAAAACCATAAGGGGATGGGATTGGGGATAGAACTTCGTATGGAGAAAGGCGGAGAACTTAAAAAAAACTAGATTGGATAGAAAAACGGATAGTGTCACTTCCAAACAACAAAAAATTATTTAAAATGTTTTATTTTTATTGTGGTAAATCAGGCACTTAGTGACAGGCACTTAGTGAATCACACACTTAGGAATTGTGGTGAATCGGGCACCTGGTAACAATCTGTTTCCCTCTTAAAGTTCCACTTCCAATTGGAGACTGGAATCTCCAATGTCAAGTTATTCCAGTACAATCTGGATTGGAGGAGATATGGAGTACACATCTGGAGTCTATCTACTTCTAGAATATTCGCCGATAGGTGGCAGCGCGGATATAAAAGGGGGCGCGTTGACAACAGGCAGTGCAGTTGATTTTTAACAAGCGATGGTGTTAAGTTCGAAAGAGTAATCGGTTGTGAGATAAGTGTGAAGTAATAGAATAAAGCGATTGGATTGAGACGTTGAAGAATTGATTAAAGTGATATTGTTTTGGAGATAAATAAGCGAATATTTGGAAAGTGTAAATAAAGTGATTTTATTGGCAAAGTTGCACAGAATAGTGTTTTATCTTTTCGAATCCCAGCCCAAATGTAACATTATGTTCCGGTACACAATTTTAAATTGAAAGTAGGCTTGGTTATAATTTTGTTGCGCAACCTCAATCCACCGAAATTTGGAACGGATCGCGTTGATTTGAATGTGAAGCACCTCAAATCAAATGTCGTGCAAGCGACGATTTTGAGTGGAAAATTCCAAGGCCAACATTCTAATTCCGCGGATTCCGCTTATTCAGAATGATTTGCCATTCGTACATATTTAAGCTTATCAGCTTCCGGTTTCACTATGTCAATTAATAAGTCGCAAGGACAATCGCTGGAATTTTGTTGGAATCGATCTTGAATTCCCACGTTTCTTACAAAGTCATGCATGTGGCGTAACCTTCCGCTTTTTAAGTCGTGTACCGTAAAGCACTTTAGTCAAAAAGCTGAAGGTTGACCGACACTTCAATTATTTATATTGTAGGTATATAACATAACTTTTGAATAAAGAATTTGAGTAGCATGTGCATTGTGCATACTCGGAATTATTATTTTCATTAGGTAGGTACCTACCTAATTGTAGGTATATAACATAACTTTTGAATAAAGAATTTGAGTAGCATGTGCATTGTGCATACTCGGAATTATTATTTTCATTAGGTAGGTACCTACCTACATTAACGAATTTGTTCGGAACGAAGTTCGCCGGGTCAGCTAGTCAATCATTAAGTTTAGACGCACTGCAAAATCACAAATGCGATCCAAAATGTGCCAGTGACAGTTTTATTGAGAGTTCGTCTACTTTTACTGGAGTAGATGCTCAATAAAACGCGTACTTTTGAAAAGGTTGGGGAACGCCTTTGTACTGTAATATTGTAAAAAAGCCAGATAGCTTTTTGGTTTTGTTTTTTATTAAGGCAGAGTTTTTTCACTACTTTTGTACATCGAGGAGCTTATTATATAAATAAATGATTCGAGCAGTAGGTATGAAGTAAGTACAAGTCGGGGCGTCAGCTTACTGAAAGTAGTAGTTTGACAGGTGATACCAACTATATCTCGTATTATGGTCAGAGGGCAATGAGTTTAGAAGAAGTTTGTCTTATTACTTACCTTCGGCAAAAACTAAGCCGCTAAGACAAACTTCTTCTTTTCTGCACTATGCCGAATGTAATATGGTTTTAAGATAAGATTAAACGGTTTTTGAATATACAAAGTACAAAGAAAAGTTCACACTTCGATACCATTTCGCGTGAGTCACTGGCCATATTCTCAGAAAAGCGTAAACAATCGACACGCTATACTTCCAAAAAATCCGTCTATCTTCTATAATCGTATTCAGCTCCCACACAACTCCTCTGTAAGCAAGCGTAAATTTATAAATATTTTAAAAACCCGCGAATTGCCAACACAGTCAATTTGTTTGACAGTTTCTTAATACCATTTTGATATATTTGTTTAAAACACAATTCAAAAAGCTGATAAACTGATTGAATTCGTAAATAAATAGGAGGTTATTTTACAGAACGAACTTACACACATTTTAAATTAACAATAAAATACCGCGCACCTTTAAACGAACAAATTATTCAAATTTATGCCACCAATTCCCTCACGCCTTACGAACGACTGAACAATGAATAATCTTTTGTGCACAATTTCTTGGTGTCTTAGACTTAAAAGTGGATCACAATTGATTTATCAGTTTGTGATTTACTGCGCTCAGAAGAAAAAAAGTTTCACTCAAACAAGCTGGTAACTGATAAGAAAGTATGTCGCTCATCGCTTACACCAGTGGCGATTCCTTGTCTTAAGCAATGGGTTAGCTACGTGTTCCGGGGAAGTTTAAAATAAAAATAAAAAATATAAAATAGTTTTTTTTTTTTAAACTATAAAAAAAATCCATTTAAATTCCATTGTAAAATTCCTCACTTTCTTTCAGCTCTTTCAAAAACTCCTTTTGTACCTGTTGGCTGTACAGAGTCTGTATTTTCATAGAAAAACAGTCAATTCGTTCTTTAATTCAGTGAATTCAAATAATATGTTCGGGTAGCTTTCAATTACATTTTTAATTAATTCTTCAGGAAATTTGTTTTTTTTTTGGCGATAGTTACTAAATGGTTTCCCGTTCAGTAAATAGAAATATTTCAGTTTTTCCAGCTAACCATGCGTAAAGGGAATACTGATTTTCATTAAAGTGTCTATTATACTCTCTATTACGGTCCTTATGCGTTGATTTTAAGCCTGATAGCTTTGGGCACGATCGACGATCGCGTTCCAAATGGTTTCTCTAATACCAAAAGAATTCACCCTATTGGAAGATGCTCTTATTTTTGCAAATGGCCGCCAATGTCAAATCTGTTTTGACATTTGTGGACTAGACAGATGTAGAATACAAGTGAGCAAGCCATGCGATGCACTCCCCAAGAACGCGGAATAATTTCGAATTTTCGATTTTTTGACCAAAGTCATAATGAGCGATGAGGCTCATTTTCACCTCAGCGGGTACGTGAACAAGCAAAACTATCGCTTCTGGGGCACCAAAAATCCACGAGTAATGCACGAGGAGCCATTACACCCGCTCAAAGTTACTGCATGGTGCATGGGGCCATTTTTTTCGAGAACGCCGCTGGTCAAACGACAACAGTGGACGGCGCGCGCTATAGGGCCATGTTAACAGAGTTTTTTTCTGCCGCAATTGGACGAATTAGGACTGGAGGACATGTGGTTCCAACAGGACGGAGCTACTTAAGGACAAAATTCGACACGAGTGCGAGAATCTGTCGCCCGAAGTTTTCGCCGAAGTGATGAAAAATAAAACGAGCCCATGGCAATTAATTGTGACGGCCGATATAATCTTCTCGACTTGACCAATAAAACTCGAAAGGTTCAAACAAACATAATCAAAAAACAGAATCGATGTTTTATTTAGAAAAAAAAAAATGAGAGCCAAACAATATCGGATGACTTCTTTTGGCCCACCTTGTAGATCTTTAATTATGGATTTTGTTTTAGCAGTTATTGTTGCAGATTCCATTTTATGTCTAACCTATTATCTTAATAATTAGGTACATGTTCCTATTCAAATAATACGAAACAAGCAAATAAAAACATAGCATTTGCTTTGAAATATGAGAAAGTAATTTTCCCTTATTTATCGACAAAATTTTGTACCTATGGAATGAAACAAAACTAATGTCTATCTTACAATAACTGTCACATTATGAATATTTCACTATGATGTATATAAAATTATTTTTCTCCCTTTGCATTACTTCCATCACACTTCTCACAAAAAAAAAAAAAAAAAAAACAAGAAAGCACCACCATATTATTTACTCACATTTATAATCCACGCAAATAGGTATAAAATAATAAATTACAAAATTTCGCACTTAACTTTTAAGATTCTTAGCTTACTGCAATTTCCATAGAAAGAGAAACATACGAAAGTACAAAAAAAAAGAAGAAAAGAGAACGCAAACAATGTGCTTGCTTACACAACACAATACACATTACAATACAATACAATCCACTTTCGATTTAGCGCAATTGTTTGCGCTATCCCTTCTGCTTATTTAACTGGGCTTTGCTTCGACTGGTAGTCAAACACTCTCATATAGATTGTATGAAATTTGGTAGCGCAATTTCTTGCGCTAAAATCCTACAAGCGGGTATGGTAGACATTTTTTAAGGGAGTTTTGGATTGTGCGTGTGCACCAAGGTATATAGAATAACATGGTAAAACATTGCGCATGTCCGCATCCTATCTCACTCGCACACTGTTACGTCACGTGTATCACACTGTTTTGACATTTCAGTGCAAGTTCGACGTTCTCTTAAGGTTTTTGTGGAATATTTTTTAAACAAATAAAAATAAAATGGTTATTTGTGCGATATTCGGCTGTATTAATAACAACGACAAGAAACGAAAGCAAAACAAGGTTCCCGGGCGCGAAAAATTGTCGTTTTTCAGATTTCCCAAGGATGAATCTATGAAAAAAGTGTGGTAGATTAGACAAGTTTAATGCAAATAATGCATTTGTTTGCTCGAAACACTTTAACAGTGACCAATATGCGCGAAACTTGAAACATGAGCTGCTAAACTATTCACCCAAAAACAGTAGGAATTGCCTTTCACTTCCAAGGACTCTGACAATAAGCGCCAGGAGAATTATGAAAGGCGGAATACAAAACAAAAAATTGTGCGCGAAATTTTGTGAGTTTTAAGTGTGAACAAATTATAAATATGTACGTAATTAGTACCTAATTTAAAATTTGTATTTTCAAAGGAAAACCCTTCCAAGTGAGCAAGTTACCCAGGACACCAATGAACCTACTGCAAAATTATGCTGAAGAACAACCGACCGGATCCTTCACATGGACAGATCAAGTCAGCGAAGGTGGACTTCGAAAACCCAACACTATTTTTATCGAAAAAATACGACTTCTTGAAAGTATTTTTAATGAATATAACTCGACTGGTCTAAAAACTGGACAAAATTACATAAAAACATTGTTAGACCTTGCCGAACCTATTGATTTAGATCGCGCGATCAAAAAGTTGTTTTTCCGGTGCAAAATGTTCTTTAAGATTCGAATTCTTAACAAAACACTAATTACGAATATCACTGCAAAAAAAAGAAAAATGAATAAAACGCTTAACTAAATGTAAAACTGATAAATGTACTTGTTTTTATTTCTAATATTTTCGCAGATTATAATGGACTTTTTATACATTATGGTTATGAGGTTTGATTGAAAGAATAAAACTGCGAATAACAGCTGCCAACATTAGATTTCTTTGTTGTATTGCTGTGGAAACAAGTGGTATCGTACCACCATCAGCTCACTTTAAAACAATTTCGCCACTATATCTTGCAAATCACATTTTTATTAATTAAAAATCCACAACCCTAATATAAAGCACATGAATGTGAACTAATTTGTTCTGAAGTGTCAAAATATGTGATACACGTGACGTACATGCGCAGAACTGAACCAATATTTTCCTCCGGAATATCATACCATGTATTCTATATACCTTGCGTGTGCACTGTGTTCTGTGTGTGTGTATGCAGGGAATATGGTATCGCAAATTTTAACGCTAAAGAAAATTTTAAGAGAACATTTTTGTATGGGAGAATGTGTTGTGTGTTTGGGTAGGAAAATATGATTTGGAAATAATGTAGATAGTTTTATTATTTAGTATTCCATTGTTTGTTGCAATTATTAATCTTCATAATAATTTTAACTTCGTCATTTGTTGTATTTTGCGTATAAAATGTATTTCAAAGAATTTATTTTCTTGGCATATTTTCTTGGTTTAGCGCCGCTAAACCAGCTAACTGAGAGGAATCGCCACTGGCTTACACGTACACAGATAAATTAAGAATACGCTTGCACGCATGGAGATTAGAAACTTTTATACCTATCGTGGATATAGACGACAGACGACTATAGGTTAGGTACTGCGCACATCGCAGAATTATTCTTGCGAAAAGTTCTGAAAAATGTTCGTACTACGTTACTACGTATCGCGAACAACAAGATTGTGTCAGCTTTTTTTTTTATCCATTTCCATAGTGAATATTTGCAGTAGTTCGTACCAACATTGCCACAAATAAAAAAAAAAAAAAAAAAAAATGTATATATTGAGGGCTTTTCAGGGGGCCATTTCGAAACAGTGCAGGCCACTACACTTCAGAGAAAACTTTTCAACAAAAGACAAACAACAAACAATAAAAGAAATGGCAAACAAAAGTGACAAGTATGTACAAGACAAAAAAATACGAAGTCGATTTATTATGACGAGAACAAACGAAAATGAAACCTCAGTCAGAATGAATGAATTCAGTGTCGCTTTCAATATGTGAACTTGTTTATGGAGGAAACACATTGCAAATTATAATATTCTGTTTAAAGAATACAAAAAAAGAAGACATGCGGGCCATTTCTTAAGGGCCAAATGACCCGATCGGGCACATTATGGCAACGCTGGCTGGTTCGTACCCATGAAAAAAGTGCAAACAAAGCTGAAGACACACATCTGCTACTGCTGCTATAGTAAAAAAAAAAAGAAAAAGAAAAAAAAAAAAAGAATGCAATTTATTATGCAAACAGATTTTTCGAGCTTCTGAGTAGAGTACTAGTTGTTACTGAATTAGAACAGATCGCAATATTTGCAGCCATATGTTAACCAACAGTGTCATCGACTTCACTTCCCTACTGTAATGAGTGGTGAAATCCCAGCACCCAGCCACTCATGTTTGAACTAAGTATTATTTAGAGTAGGTCCAGCACATGCAGCCCGACTGGGTGAAGTTGGTGGATGGAGTAGACATATACATTCCACGTGTGCGGTTAATACATAGGACAACTTGACATACGATTTGCTGCTAACTAGTTTTTTGTTTTGTGTGAACGCCTGAAGCCTTTCGTAAACAACCTGATTGGTCCATATCAGTGTGGCTTCAGGCCAGGAAAGTCAACTATCGACCAAATATTCACACTGCGGCAGATCTTGGAGAAATACTAGTAGCTTCAAATCGATACCCGTCACCTTTTCATCGATTTTAAGGCCGCCTATGACAGCATGTATAGGGACGAGCTATACAGAACAATGTCTAGTCTTGGCATCCCTGCCAAACTCGTCCGTTTGTGCAGGATGACGATGGACAATGCACGCTGCTCCATCAAGGTCGAACTCACCGAGAGCTTCGATGTCAAAAAAGGATTTAGAGCGTATGGACACGAATGCTCCGGCCCGGAAGATCTTCGAATCCACACTCGAGGGAAGGCGCAGTAGAGGAAGACCGCGACTCAGGTGGCGCACGCAAGTGGAATCGGACTTTAACCAACTTAGCGTGCGAAACTGGAGACAGCTAGCTAAATATCGCGCTGGCTGGAGACGCTTGTTTGAGGCCCAGCCCACCCCGGATTGTAGCGCCACCTTAAGCAAGTAAGTAAGTAACATTTGATCCTGTTTAATTTCTTAAGTTAGAAAATCCTACGCCATCAATTTAAACTCCCCGCCAACACGACAGCCCGTCATGCCCCTGTAGGCTAGGAAGTTTCTATTTTTATTTTTATTTCATAGCTACAAACTCGGAATGCATAATATTTCATTTCGAAAGCCCTCCAGTGTGCTTGTTTCCATAGGAAAATTCACAAAGAAAAAAAAAACCCAATAAATTACACAGATGAGTTACCTGCTGTAATATTGTAAACAATGACCTTTTATTTTGTGTTTGAATTTTAAAAGCAAAACCATTCCCAATTGAATTGAAAAAAAAAAAAAAAAAAAACACCAAGCAAATTCCGTATCAGCCTAAATTAAAGTCGTATTTCATTTCAGCAAGGTTTTGTGATATTAAAATGGAAAACAAATACCCCAATATCCCTGCAGCGTCCGTTTTTAAGCCAACAACGTAGTAACGCTGTGAGTTGTCCCTTTGAGAGAAAAAACTCGCGCAAAAATAAAAAAAAAACGTAAAAAATATCTCACACGTAAAAACTGATGCAGATTTCATGAAAATGAAACGAAAATCGATGGGTATCGCTCTCTAGTGAGTTCGCGTTGTAATTCCCAAATCCGTTCGATGCAACAAAAAAAAAAAAAAAAAAACGAGAGCACGGCACACTGCATCCGAGCACCGGAGCCGAAGCCGAAGCGCTCGAGCTCCCACACCATAAGTCCCAAATTCCAGACATCACTCTATTTCACTATATTTTACCCGCTTATGGTAAACTTTTATTGGTACACATGGATACGCGCCCAGAGTCCTGTTTTAATCTTCGTAAAAGATTACAGATTTTTTTTTTTCGTATATATCGTCAGTTTGTCTGTGCAATAATTTGTTAAGCGAACAAAATAACAAAAATAAATTCCAGCCAATGAGACAGTGGATGAATGCAGAGCACACTCGTAACTCCCTTTTAATATGCAAATTTAAGCTCTGTCACATTATTCTTTGTCTTGAGAATAATGCTTGGATTACTGTTCGCAGAGAGATACCAAATGAAATAATGAGATACATCGGTGGAACTTTTCTGATATTTACAAAGTTTTTCATTTTTTTTTTATCGATTTACAAACATTTATTCAGCAACTTGTTGTTGTTGGAGGGAATTCGTTTTGCTTTTATTTTCTTTTTATTATTACAGATAATTCAGACAAAAGTAGATGATGGGGGAAATTTTTGAAAGAATTACTGCTGGGGATTTGTACAAATAATTGTAACATTTACATTTGTAACCCATTAAGGCCCGGTTTGTTCAATCTTGGTTATCTTTAATCATCGGTTTTTCCAGCTGGTAACCATCGAATGTGTTTGTTCAGCAAAATATTAACCAGAGAATCAGTAGTTTGGTTAGTTAACCAGTGAAATCGATAACCAGCCGATTTTAAGCGTTTAATGAGATTTAATCACTGATTTTCTGTAATTTTGTTTGTTCAAGATTTTTTAAGGACTATACGTAGGTATTTATTTTGAAGTAGCTGATATACAAAAAATGTTTGAACTAAAAGAAAAATGCAAATAATAGAACGAAGGAATATATAACGCAAGATGGAGTGAACCAATAAAATCGTTCACATCGGTTTCGTTGAGGTTTTCAACTGACACTGACACATATATTTGAATACACAACATGCCAAAATAATGGATGCAAAGGATGAAGTAAGATTATTTTCAACATTTTTTGGCTGATGACAGTTCTCATAAATTGAGATAAAGCACACGCGTTACGAAAAATATTGAGAGAACGAGAAAATTGCGATTGTCGTTCAATAAATTAACATGTTAATTTGTAATAAATTGTATTGGTTTTGCCTTTTTTTCGGTTTTGTTCTCAAAAAATCAACAAATCAAAAGACTAACAAATACAAAGTTTCATTCTTTAGTTCTTAGAAAATCCTGTATAATTGGTTTATGACATTCATTTTTGATGTGTAAACATCCAAGCGCGCGTTATTGGAATCTGGTGGAGTAATTCCACACATTTAACTTCCGGGGACAGGGAATGCGCCACTGTGTTTTATCATTGCATACATTTTATCATTGCATACATTTATGAGCTGGGGCATTTTAATTTCAGCTTTTTGTTGATGTGAAATAAAATTTCTCCATTTCGTCCTTGCACCGATCTAGATAGATTACAGTATCGAATGTACATATCTTACTTCAGCTACCACAATCCGATTGTATCTATTCTACCGAAACTAGCACAGAACGAATAAATTATTGTTATTTCATAATATATCAAGAATACGGTTATTACAATTCCCTCTTTTCTCAATGACGTGTATCAAGCCACACACATACCGCACGCACGGTGTTTACACATAGGTACACATATTTCGGGACTGTTGGATACAGTCGCACCAATTTTTTTTATAAGGAAACGTTTTAGTTTTCGCCTAGATTAAGAAAAAAAAATAACTTTTTTCCCCCTAAGACTAAGTGAAATTTGCCCTTGTTTCCATAAGAAAAACTTAGAAACTGTAACTGTTTTTATTAAAAAGCTTAAAATAAGCATTCCACATATAAAAATGCATTCAATAATTTCCTTTTCTAATAGATATTATTGTGACGAACAATTCATTCTTTGAATTTTTTTTCGTGATGAAAATTATGTCCCCTTTCTTAAGCTTGTCCTTCTTTTTCTTTTAAAAAAGCCCATAATTTACGATTTTCCCCTCAATCTGGGACCTCTGGATGGAATTTAAATTTAGGCCAAATGAATTTCAAATGAGATGAGAGGAACGGATTGGAAATTGAGAGAACAAAAAAAGGGGGCGACAAAAATTAAGTGACAAGCGGAATTAACCTCCAAGGTGATTGGTGAATACTTTGTATGATTTCACTGTGGCCATATAAACTAAAGGACCTCCTCCTCGGACATGCATCCATCTATCCAAATACAAGGCATAGAATACTTGAAGTTGCAGCGGTTGTGTAATGTGCAGTTTGTTGTCAACACTGTATGCCGTTGCCAAGAGGGATTTTGTTTAAAAATTTCCAAGGAAAGCCGTGTAGGTGAGGGCGAGCTGTATATAGAGCAAGGTTATAGTAGAGCATACTGTAGGTTTATGGTCTTGTCAAATTGTCCAACGAAAATGAAAGCAACCATTTCTGGAACCAGTCAATCGACGTCTCAATTAAATCCTAAATTAGCTCACAGCCTGCAGTAAAAGACATTAAAAATGTGATCAACGTTGAATCAAATTTAGTGTTTGACAACCGGTGGACGTTTTGAAGAAGGTGACGGAGACACCTTTCGCAAGTTGTGGAAACAAATCTGCAACTCACCTCTAATTTGGATTGTTCTTTGACAGAGATGGGTTGCCGATTTTAACAACGAACAGCGAGCGCCATCATCAGACATCACTGTTAAGGAATTTATAACAGACATTTTTTCTAGGTATAAACACCCACCTTTTTACGATAAAAACAAATATGGAACTGTCAGCGTGCAGATCAAAAGCAGCAAATGACTATTTGATCTTAAGACAAAATTCCTCAACGACATTGGCTTTTGAATCAATTTTGAACAGGACTTCTGAGTCTTATTCAACTCCGAAATGCTAAAGGAAATCGAAACTTCATGTTGAAGATCAATGAAAAGTTGTCAGAGTGCTTGATCTAGATCTAAGTATATCATCGCGAGTCGTGTGCTCAGTATCTAAGAGGATACTTATACATTTTCTCTTGCCCCCGAATTTGGATTCAAATTTATAAAACAATGTTAAAAGTGATCTCTGAGTCTTATTCAACTCCGAAATGATAAAGGAAACCGAAACTTCAGACCAATTACTAGCTGTCATAGAGCGCTTGATCTAGATCTATATCATCGCAAGTCGCGTGCTCAAAGGCGATATACATTTTGTCTTGGCCCCGGATTTGGTTAATTTAAAAGCAATGTTTTGAGCCCTCACCATATTATACCCTGTGGCGCTCAGCTGTATATTTTGAGCCCCTACTGTTAGATAACACCTAAAAAAATCGACCAAAACAACAGCACGTCGAACAGCAGCACGGTCTAATGGAGCAAATAAAAAACTAGACCACTGAAACACACACGACACACCATTCATCTCAATTGGGCGGGATGTCATCTCCGGGGGGCCCTTGCACAACCGTTCGTTTTGTAACCCATTGGCATAGAAATATACTCGTACATTTGCAATGTAAATGAGAAAATGATTTATACCGCTTCAAGATTCAAGACCACACTCGTGAGAACTTCATCTTACATAACCCCACCAGTCTTGCGCGTGTGCGGTTATATTTTATTTCAAAACCTGGGGATAGTCGTTCACATCACAGCACACAATCTATCACTGGTTATATAAAAAAAAAAACAATAGATAATAATAACAGCTTTACCATTCATTGTGAAATACAAGATTATAGCCACTTAATCCGCTGATTGATTTTCCCAAGTTATTGACACTTTTTTGTTTATCACTTTCACTTCGACTCTCTTTTCACTGTGTGCGGTTACTGTCTTAAGTGTTACATAAAAAGATTAACCGCTATAAACGTTAACACTCCTCTCTGCAACAAGTATCGATCTGAACTGAGCTTAGATCGTTTGCAATAATAGGATTCTCTACTTCGTTTGAGAACACAAGCCTACACTCGGCTGCCTCCTAATCACTTTGGTATGCCAAACGTCAAAAAAATAAATAAATAAAATGTAAACAAAAATTATTAAGCAAACAAATTCGAATTCACTTAACGTGCGCGCCACCGGCCGCCCCTGTATCTGAGCCCGGACAAGTTTCACTTGTTTTGGTGCATGGAAAAGTCGTTAGCACTTGTAAATTGTAAGTGCAACCCATACCAGTGAAACTTAAGACGACGCGTTAGCTTGTTGCAATTTAATATGCGCGAGCACAACCGAGAACTGATAGATATGCGCACTTCACTTGAAAGCCGATGAGATACTCGTATAGTCGAACTCGTGCATCGGCCAAGTTGGCGCGATGTCGTCTGCCAAGATGTGAAGCCTCCCTCCACCAGGTTTCGGATGCAAATATAGGTACATGCTGTGGAATGGGAATCGCTATTACTATCGCGCTCTCTGTCACATTTTGTCGGGGAAATCCCAAACTAATTGCAAGTGAACGACGCGTCAGACAGGTTGCAAGGTAGCAGGGGGCTGGGGGAAGAGCTCGTGAAAATTGTGGCCCACAAATCAGTGGTTATACTGTTTAATTGCACATGGTTCCGTGGAAAGTGGTAGATGGGCAAGTGCGTTAACGACGACGATCAGAGCCAATTTGAGCCTATCTCGGCGGGATTATCGCGCTGTACGTGAGGCTATTGCACACACGGCCATTGGCCATTGGGCAGGTGAAATTATCTTTTATCGCTTATATGGTAAATACGCGAGTGTTTTTTTTTTTTTTTTTCTAAAAGTATGTGCACGTCGCACTGTGAATACGGGACACAGCTGGAGGTTTACGTGTGTTTTTGCAGTGTTATGCTGTCTTTACGTCTCGTGCGGCTCAATGTGAATGAACGTTGTAAGAAGGTAAACAAGTGACGACGAGTGGCAAACGCAACAAGGGGCTATTCGGTATTGAGTTCTTGAAAGAGGTCTCTGGTCTTCCTGTCTAATGAAATTGAGAAAGTTGTTGAGCATAATGGCCGCGAAGAGAGCAATGAACATTAATCTCTCTTTTTATGGAGTTGACTGGTATTTGTTATGAATTATGTCGGCTGTAAACGATGAGTTACAAGGTGAAAGATACCAAGCCTTTCTGCGGACAGTAGGTTGAGCAAGGAAGGGTAGTCGAGTATTGCTTGATTTTCGTCCCAAAAAATGCTTATTTGTTCATAAAAATGTTCGTAAAAATTCGTCAAAAATCTTGCGAAGCCATAGATTTAACTTACGAGACGACCAAAAAATTGAGATCCGCAACAACGAATACCTTCCAATTCAATTGAGTTAAACACTTTGGCAATGTATGACCTGTGGATGTATTTGTTGATGTGCAAGTCCTATGTTCAGAAATTTGGAATATGCTGCCATAAATTTCTGACGAATGCTTGTCCCTTTTAATCTGTTACAAAAGTTATAAGAAATTGAAAATAGTAGGGCAAATACAGAATTTTCAGTCGTATCACGTAATATGCAAAAAATTGTCTGTTACTATCATAACATCTATACGTTGTTCCAATTTTCTGATTTAGGTAGAAATTGCGTTATCCCCTAAACCGAGTAGCACAAAAAAATGATTCAAAGTATGACAAATCGGGTAACTTCGGTCCAAATACCCGACCTTGTTGTCTCATCTTTTAAAATTTCATGATTTTGGTCAAAAATTGAAGTTAGCATTAAATATTTCGTTTGGTACCAGCAAATAAGAAAAACAAAAACAGAAAATTTGTCTTCCATTTTCGAGCCTCCAACTTCAGTTAAAAATGTATACCTGTCTGTAATTTGTCCGTCCCCATTTTTAGTGTCATAAAAATTGTATCAATATTATTTCCAACCAAAAAACTATACTTATCATTTCGTTCTGATAAAGTGATCTTAAAGTCTACAACTTTGGTCCAAAAATCCGTAGCCTACCATACTTCCACAAAATTTTAGCGTTCCCATTTTTAGGGGCGTCGTATCTTACATCGGAACATTTGCTTAAAGTTGGACTGTTCGAATTGAAGCCGAATAAGAAAAATTTGTCTCCCAAAACTTTATTTAAGATTTGTAAATTTCTTTCAACAATTTAGACTGGATTATCATATTTTTTTACAGCAAATGGACGTTGGATAGAATAGAATAATACTTTTATAAATTTTGACCAAAATTATTCGTAAAAGTCTGAAGTTTTTGCCGTTTCTACTTTTACATCACTTTTGATCAGTTTTGACAAAAATTCCGAACCCATAGCTTTGTGCCTTACTACACAAATCACTAATGCGAGAAACAGATTAACACAGTGACATCAACAGCAACTTTGACAAATTTTTAGAACCACTTTTATATAATTAATAGAACTATTTTAATTACTTTGAACTCATTAGCACAGCAACAACGACAGCGACAACGTTAGAGCTAATCCTAAATGCGCTGTTGCTGTAGCTGTCAAACTCGCTGTGTTAATCTGTTTCTCGCATAAAGTACCATCTCACTGTTGTTAAAAAATCAACAATTTTGGATCGCCGATTGAATTTTTAAATTTTGACCGAAATTGCCTCTTAGTTTGGAAATGGAAATTTGATCGCTAGGTACGATTTTGTATGTTCATTTTGTTCAAAAATGTATACACTCAGAAAAAAAACTTGCCTGTTAAATATGAAGATGTTTGATGTTTGATTCAAGAATGAAGTTGTTGGCAATGATATTTGTAAGAAAATAGTTATGAAGAGTAATGAGTCTTAGAAACGAGTTCTTGTTATCAAAAATAATTTTTAAAGCAAGATCTTTTTGCTTATAATTTTTAAAAAATCTCAAAACCTTTCGCTTAAAAATCTGTTTTTTTTTTTAGTGTAACACCTGTACCCTTTTAAAACCCTCAAGTAGGACATATTTTTTTTTGTTTTTGTGTCAATTTGAGACTTTCCTAAACCCCTTTTACCTTCCCTGCTCAACACACTGTTTGTCACTTTCTCAAGTGCAATAATGAAAATCGGAAGCACTTCGTTTCGTCTGCCTACAGTTGAGTTTCTAATTAAGCTAAGTTATTTGTCAAGCGAGAATAATTAGCTAAAGTGAATCACAAATTCTTGAGATTTCACTAAGCAAACGATGAGGATTACAGCTTATGAGTCTTTTCAAATATATTTCGATTTCATGTTTGGGAGTCACCTCCTTCGATCCAATCAAATAGACAGAGTTCTCATATATACACATCTACCAAGGAGGCCAGCAATATTTTACTCATTCTTCCTCTCCATGAATGTTATTCTCTGGCAATTTGATATCGTCGTAGATTAAATTTCCCATTTGCTGGTGGTGGATACAAAAATAATTGTCATGGGAATCACCTCAATCATCGGTTCCATCACCGAAGGGATTTCCATTACCATCGATGGTCATTGTCTTGTAATGTAACGTTCAACATGACAGCATGGCAATTGCTTTATGACCAGCTCAAGCCTCTTGCGAGGGCGATGATGGAGAGTGGTATTCTATCATAATCGTTGTATCATGCACTATTGTGGATGCTGGACATTCATCGATGTGGTTGAGGTCAAGACTGATGGTTGATGGTTTGTTTTGTACTTTCTATAGTTACAGTGGTATTATAATGGTTTCTTTGCCTTGATGCATGCGTGAGAAAGTGCACTGTGATTTGAAGGCGATTTCATTTGAAAATTTATCACTAATGACGATTGAATTTCGCTGTTTGTCATTAAACCACTATACAGGCTGTGTGCTTAGTCATTTAGGCAGTTTTTGTACTTGTTGTAGGAAAAGTGAATGATTTAAATATATACCTTCCCAATTTAAAATAATCAACACTGAATACAAAATGGGAGATTTTAGAAATTTCAGAACTGATAACCTTTTATAGTGTGTTTTCCTTTCACTTTTAAATGGCAAGTAATTATGCACTAGGTATGTGTCATATTTTCGATCTTAGAGTAGGCTCTTACTTATTAATTGGGTACACGGGACTTCCTGTCATTCGGCGGTCGCATATACAGACACTATTTCATACACAAGCCTTAGGGTCGACAGCTTAGGGTTATGCCCTCTTAATACGATGAATTTTCTTACATAGGTAGGTTTCTTTTTGGTTATTTGGGTTCCATTTTTCATAAAGCTTCTCTAGAGATAAAATTCTGAAAAACAGAACTAAAATTCTGAAATTTAGAACCATAATTCTGAAGTTCAGAAAAAAAAATTCTGAGGATCAGAAATAAAATTCTGAAGATCAAAACATAATTCTTAAGTTCAGATTGCAAGACTTGAAATCAGTTGTGTGATTTTATTTTGCTCCGGCAACACGACTTTACCTCGTGAATTTCACTTCTAAAATAGGACTCAAATGACCTTGCTTACGGAGATGTCCGCATTTTGTGATCGATGTACTTTCAAGTTCATTTATTTAGGTTTCTTTTTTAACGGTAAGAAGCGAGGAGCTTACTGATACTAAGTCCTCGTAAGTACTTGTTCACTATTAATAGTGTTTCGGAAGAGCAACACTATACTGGAATGAGGCCGCATTAAGCTTACCAATATCTTCAATTTATTGGGATCCCTTTTTAGACGCATACAAGAAATGTAACTTGAAGTGGAACTAAATGTAGAACAATTTTAGAGACTGAAACTAGAAATGCAAGTGGAACCAAACATTCATAAACTGAGAGTGGAACTAAAACAAATAGTTTTAACAAAGTAGATGATGGCCGCAATGAGATCCTTTTCTTCAGACTTCTGAACAACATATTGACGTAGTTCATTAAGTGCAACTAACACTGGGACAAAAAGAAAAACTTACATAAGAACTAAAAGTGAGTTATTCACCAAAAAAGTTGCGAAATATAAGGCTGCATCGTTCATCAGATATCTATCTCCAATTATTTGGACTGGCCTCTATCTGGAAGTGGAACTAAAAGCGAAACCAAAAATATAGCTAAATCTAAAAATTTCATTTAGAGCTGATCGCACAAATATTTAGGGAGCGGGTCGAAATGCTGCTTTCAAAATTCTTCTTTGTAAAATTCTGTCTTCACACAGAAAATGTCTTCTTTCCGAAATTCTGCCTTTTTTAGTTCTGTCTTCAAAAATGTTGTTTTTCAAATTTCAAATTTAAAGCAACAAAATTCAGCTTATTCTGCATTTTTACAATTAACAGACATGAATAAAAATTTAAAGTAAGCAAATTCTAATTATCCTGATTTTTTCCAACTAACAAAAATATAAAAAAAGTATATAAATGTAATAATTAATAAATAGGCTACTAATTTCAAATTTATTAAATATTAAAAAACCTGAGGTAAACAATAAGTAAACAAAAAATTAAACTTAAATTATAATAAAAAAAGGAAAGAAACAATAAAAATTAAATAATATATTGAAAAATAAAATAAAGGAATATAAAAACCAAACAAAAAAAAAAAAAAACGCGAAATTTAATGAAAATAAAAACAAAAATAACAATTTAGAAAAGAGGGGTTGCAAACTAATAAGAACTAAATTGAAAAAATTAAAAAAAAGGTCTCTAAAAAAGCGCGCGCTTTTTAAGATTTTGCAAACATTTTTTTATTGTTTACAGAACTTTGTAAAGCAGAATTTTGAAAACAGAATTTTGAAAGCAGAATTTTGTAAAAAGAATTTTGACACATCCAGAATTTTGAACCCAACCCAATATTTGTTTTGGATTTATAGCACAGGCGTTAGAGATGTAGGTAGCTTAATAATATTTCATAAAGTCGATATTATTCGGCTCTTTAGATTCTTTATTTATTTAGCATGCTTCTACTTAAAGTAGGAACCTACTATTGAAGTTAAAATAAGTAAAAGTCGTACCACACTAGGTTTTCGAAATGATAAAAACACATTGGCACTGAAACCAACTACCTCTTTTGAACTTAAAACACTTAGATATTTTACAAGACTGCGGGACCTCCAATCTACCAATAACAATTTCGCCCTACACCTACTTTTACTCTCTATAAATAAATCGTTAGAAATTAGAATCATCTTGCAAAAAACAGAAAAGCTTCCCCCACCTTCCGCCCCAACTCTACCACATTTACTAACTTGATCTCCTTGTTCCGAAAACAATCGGTATGGCCGCCTCAATCGCATGCTGATTAGCCAAATATGCATTCCGTTGATCCGGTGACGGTGTGTATGGCAAACCTTGGGCATTCGTCCGAATAATAATATTACTCTTAGGTCCTGCCGCACCAGCACTGTTATCACAATTACCACTCGCGCCACTACCGCTGCCGTCACGCTCACGGCTGATCCACAAAATTTTGCCACAATTACCGATATCACAATCATCATAAGCACTGCCGCGACTATCGCGTCTCCGGGTCGCCGTTGACGTTGCCGGTGCTGTTGTCATAAATTCATTACCACCGCCGCGGTCCGAATAATTGTAACCACCAATGGTACCGGCACCGGTATTACCATCCGCAGTCAAGAGATTGCTGCAACTCCGATGATGCATTGGTCTCTGATTGCTACGGTGATGCAGCAGCAGTTGCTGCTTCGGCTGGGCGACTGGTTGTGCTGCAACCGCACTCCTCCGATGCAGTGTGCCCATGCTGCGACTGTGGCTCATTGAGCCATTTACAACTCCGTTACGATTCTGATAAATTTGCGTATTGTTATTGGCATCCAACGGATACTTTCCGTGCCAATAGCTTTTGCCGCCACCCGCTTCAATGCCGCTCTCGTTACCGGCATCGGTGTTCCCGCCACCACCCTCGTCGTAGTATTCCTGATACGGGTTGTCGTAGTACGACGCCGGGATGTAGTCCGAATTTGGGAAACTTTTTCGATGCATTTTTCGCACAAACAACCGAACTAAAGTATGTACGACACGATTTTTGTGACCGACCGCACTGATTTCTCAACCTACATTAAAGCGATGGCGTGGAAAGAAAGTTAACAACTCGAGCTGTCGTATGCTTTTCTTTTGTGTCTACTTCGTCGTCTTTGCCGTGACTATATACTGCGGGATGATGGGATGAGGTTCTAACTTCCGCGAGAATTCGTTTGTAATGCGACTTGGTTTGCGGTTAACACACGGAAAGAGTATTCGTATCTAAATCTTGTATGGTGCGGCACTTCTTCGTCAAAACAAACAAACAATCAGAATCTGTCCCAGGGAGAAGACCGTTTGCCACTTCTTCGTGGCCAGTTAAGCCAATTAGCGATGTACACACATAGGGACGAGCTAATTGGATTATTTGGCAACACCAACAACAGCCACGGCTGGAGGACGAATGAATTCCGCGCTCTGATATTTACGCAAGCAAATCACACGTCAACCCCCTTCCAAGGGAAGGTTCTGTTACCAGATATTTCGTAAAATTCTATTTTCAAGTTCAAAGGTAGGGATTATTTTATTAGTCCTCTTTTTGCAAAAGTTGTTTTGACGACTTATGTGCACTTGCAAGCCGACCGAACAATAGACGCGACGCAATAGCTACTAGCGTTCATAACAAAAGTGGCGAAAGTACTAAACAGCCACTGAAGGGGTTGCACGGCATCAAGTGTACACCGCCCGAGGGTTGGCAGTTGGCACTGCACAATAGTGACAAAGCTGAAACGCTTTGTGCCATGGTAACGGGTTTGTTATGAAACTCAGCCGAAACAGCCGGGCAGCAGAGTGTGGTTTGCGGGGTGGTTTGGTCTGATTGTGGCTTTCCGTCGAGAGTGAGAGTTTTTTCGGTTTTTCTAAGGGTTGCTGTTTATGTGTATTTTGTTTGCTTTGTCGTTCTATTTTGGGACCGCCGACTTCGTATTTATAGTACAACAGCGAACAAGCAACAAATGACATAGTTCTAGTGAAATATGGACTTTGCTATAAATCGCTGCCCTATACGTAACTGGAATTACCTAAATGTGGGTTTTTATAAGGAGTCGCCGCCATTGTTGACAGAGTGTCAGCTATGGGCCAGCGAATGCAATGCATGCTGCACACAAAACACAGCGCCAGTACACAGTGGAATAATGGCAATGGCGTTGTTTTGATTAAAAGAAATTTAAATTAGATGACAAGGAGGTGATGTTGTAAAATGAGAATGCATATTTAGAAAGTGGATCACACGGCGGACATTTGGACAAGGGTACCCCCACTGGCACAAAGAGAAAGAACTCAGTAGCTCGGCGAATTGGAGTGACCGAATAATGACGGTCAGATTTAGGATAATGACTGTAGCTGCAGAAGGAAATGGACGACTATAAGCAGACATGTGAACGCGCGCCAGTAGTCACGTTTACATTGCGAAAAGGGGAATAGGGGTTGGTTGTAGCTTCTGGAAGTGGACTGCCTTGTTTTATTGTTGTTTTTTGAGTTCAGAGACAAAGGGCTATCTGCGCTCTTATAGCAGTAGCTTCGCTGTGAGTGTGTTGGACTTAGGAATGAGGTCAACCTTCGGAGAGTGACAAAAAGAAAATTGGGAACGTCTGACAAATATCCAAACGAGTTTTCCTGAGAAAGTTTCGCAACTAAGACGTCTGTTAGGGTATACAGAACGTAGATTCCTTTCAGTCGCGCCAAAAATTAGACTTACACAAACGATTGATTGTAAGAGGCTGATCGTAGAACCTGTTGAGCTCAAAATTTATATTCTCGCCACTAGCTCGAAACAGAAGAAGGCTTTTCCTAAAGATTTCTGACAGCGGTATTTTGAAATGTCAATATATTCTGTAAAATATATTTCTTCTTAGTATTTCACCATCGTAGCCGTTGTTCACTCTTGTTGCCAATTCAATTTGCCTTACTCAAGCTGACACTCTTCTGTAACCCATACAGGCATTCAAAAGTACTACGTGCCTATGGCATATTTAGCAGTTAAGCTACCGAGCAGTACGCCTGAACATGCCATCAAGTCGCCTAATTACTATTGAAGGGGTGTACCTAAGCAACTCGTGACGCCGGAACGCAATTTCTAATAGCCAAAGTACCTAGTACCTACGTGGGAATATTCTCTTCTTCGTTGAAAAACCTGATTCATGTCATTTAAATTTTCTGGCACTTGGCAAGATTATTCGTCATAGATCCCACGCTTGTCCCAAATTCATAATAGTCTCAAAATTCCATTCCTACGCTGTAGTGCCGATCTTCTTAGTTGTTGAGTAGAATGTTTTTTTTCCCCCTCTCTTCCGATTGCTATCAATGTGGCCCAAGTTGATACGTAATTTACGGCCACAACCTGAATTCGCAACAATAACAAAGTCGTTTCCATAAAAATAACGCATAAAATATTTCTTACAACCCAACCTAGTTACGCGGCAGCAGAAGTTACATCAATACTATAGTTACTTTTGTAACTTACACATCTATGTCATAATTGGTAAGAGCAAGAGTGGCAGCCGATGTAGCCTATGTCAACCTTAGGCGTTCCTCTTGTTTAAGTAAGATATTCACAATTCACTCACCTAGATTGCTAAATCCATTTGAATCTAGAGCTACACCTTTCGTTGGTGGCGCCGGTGGTATGGGCGGTACTTCGTCGGAGTCTAAACATGTATAAAACGAACAAAAAAAGCAGAAAAACAAAAATATTTATGTAATGTCGGTTTTTGTTTGTGAAATTATGTGATGCATGTATGACATTAGTATGTATGTCGCGAGCTGAGGTCGAAGGATTCCCAATTGCGAATGCATTTCTATGGTTAAACCAAACCAAGCAGAAGTAAAATTATGTCAGCATTTTATTAGAGAGCACAGTCCTTCTCCTCAAACTCTATACGGGCATGGTATAAATCAGATTATATCATGGTTGCTCTGCGAACATGTTGGTTTTGTTAATGTTATTTGAGTAGTTAATAAATTAGTTCAAATGAGTAATAAAAAGGAAAACCAAAGCAAAAATTTATCAAGCGAAAATGAGCAGTAGTTTTGTAAATATAATGAAATGGGAAGGACTAAACTAAACATGAATCCTGTTTCCCTCAATCGATGAGAACATTTGCTTGCACTGTTGTTTAGTAAGCTGAAACAGATAGTTTGGCTGTTGGTGGCAATTTTTGGTTTAATGACAGTGGGGTCTACAAAACAAACAATCGGACACAAAATAATGTTGACTATTAGTTTGCGGCCCCCTTTTCTTAAAATGACAAGACTACTATTGAAAAGCAAACGACCAGAAATTTGAATTTTGAACCCTAAATTTACAGGCTTTCTTAAGTAGATTTGTCATTTTTTAAATATTAAATATTGTTGTCAAATGTTCTATAAAACTTTCTAAAAATGTTAAACTGGATTTACTTAGCGCCTTATCAATAACTATTTAAAGTTTCGACTCTAAATAATTGTTGTATTTCACAGTGGCTGTATTTTCCATACAAATTTCGCAATTGTGATCTCCCGTAAATTTAAACTCGAGACTAAAATTTGTTATTGTACGGCGCATTGACTTTCTGTGCTTTGTTTTGCAGATCCAGTTGATAAAAATAAGGACCAAAATTAGCGCATTTAGTACATAGATAATTAATAATAAAATAAATCCTATTGGCATAATGAATCAATTGGCATTAAAATATTTTTAGATGTTCAATTAAAACAATTCAGTCGACATTTTTTTTCGCTCATACTATCGCCCGCAAACTAGAAACCAAATCCAAAACACTTGAGTGGTTTTGTTCTTCTCTATTCGACTACTTGTTTTTTTCTTGTATATTTTATCTAAATATTTCTGGTACATCTACAATAATTGCAAATGGAAATCCAATCCTTGACGCTGTTCAAAAAACATCAAAAACAAAAATTGTAATGTCCCATATCTTTATTTAAATTTCATTGACACTACATACTTCGAAATGTCAACTGTCAATGAAGCTGCACGAATTTCAAAACTAGATTTGACGTTGATTGAAACGTCAATTGGAAAAGTGATCAAAAAAAGCTATCTACCGCTTTCTTTTCAATGGCCGCATTCAAGAATCTAGTTATCTTAAGTCGACTAGATTGGTCTGGATAAGATGTAACCTGAACGCAAAAACTAGATTGGTCGGGAACGTCACTTTTTCTACGTCAGCCACATACCCGAACTGTCAACTTAGTACTCAGTCACGAATTTCTTGACTAGATTCGTCGGCTACCGCTCCATAAACGTCAAATGTCACAGGTGCCTACGTGACCGATTTAAACCAATCACAACCGAGATAGATCTAGTCAGACAGCTGTCAGACTTACTAAACTAGATACTTGAACGCCCTCAATTCACAGGTTATTTTGACAGCTGTTTCGCTCTCGAAAACTTGACAGAAAGTCAGTAGCATACCTCAGCGGAACGAAATGGGTCACTTTACGGTTGAACAACGTTGGGATATATATGGAAAACTTATTTCCAAAGTGAGTGCTGTGTAGCGGGCTGTGGGTTTTTTGAAGAAGTTTTGGCCGAAATAAAGCACCCAACTCATTCATCTCGGCGGCTACGTTAACGACCAAAATTGCCGCGTTATTGTCGAGAAACCAATGCTCGACAGTTTGGTGCGGATTGTAGAGTGGTGGCATATTTGGACCGTTTTTCTTCGAAAATGAGGCTGTGAACAACGTTTCAGTCAACGATGGGCATTACAAACATGAAGGCATGGATTTGGACGACCTCTGGTTCATGCAGGATGGCACGCCATGCCCTACAGCCCATGTCACAGTCGATCTTTTGCGCACCATATTCCCAAATCGTGTTATCAGCCTTCTTGGCGATGTCAATTGGCCGCCTCGGAGCTGCGATTTGACTCATTTGGACTTTTTTTTGTAGGAAACCGTGAAAGACCGATGTTATGCCAAAAATCCGAAAACAATTCAAGCTCTTAAGGCCAATATCATTCAAGCAATCCGTGAGTTATAGCCTGAAACCATCAACAAGGTTTTGGAAAATTGGCATGCGCTACTGCGAAGCCAGCCGAGGCAGCCACTTAAACGACGTTGTGTTTCATAATTAATGGGAATGTTTGCTCTTACCATTAAAGCCATAATATATGGAACAAATTTAATTTTGTTCATTTTATTGCATTTTAAAAAAATAAACTTGCATTTGACCCACCCTGTAGGAAACAAAGTATATGAGAGACTTTTTGCCACATTACATAAAAATATAAAGAAAAATACTGAGTTGGGGAAGCGAGGAGTAACAACGATTCTCGCTTGTTTGGGATTCACCCTGACAATTTCTGTTTGGAAATTATGTCGAATTTCAGTTTGTGAATTGTTGTTTTTTCGAGGGAACAACTCTTGACAACAACTTGTAGACACAGTCACTTTTGGTAGGAATGATAGCTATTTCGAACTACACCACTAATTCATCATCAGACTCCTTTGAAGTGATTGTTTGAATAGTTTTTGAATTCTGACAGTCAATTCTCCGTATATAATTCCATTTGGAAAGACATTTCTGTTTTTCCCCTGCCAGGAAATGAACTTGCATTTCGATTTTTCTGCCATTGACCAAGTGACTACCACTTGCGCCAACTGAGCGACGAGTACAAGCCCGACAACTGGTGATTAGAACGGAGGGGAAGACCTACCTTTGTGCGTTGTTGTTGCTACGAGGTGTTTATTTTAAAAAAATAACCAATTTTAGTTTCGACTTTAAACTAAAAGGGCCTTACTAAGAATCATTTTTAACCTTCACACTAAATATTTTGTAGGTAACAATATGGAATTTTGTATGGAAAATTTCGTTATTGTGAATTCAAAAAAGCTGATTGTCAGCTGAGCTATACCTATCCTCTTCGTTGAGAACAAAAATTCGCCAGTAGAGGGCTTGGTAAAAGTTTTATAGTTCTTCTATAAAGGATCTATTTAACAGATCGACGCAATCACTCATTTTTTGAAAGACATGTTTTACTTAAAACGCGTTGTACGCAAATTAAAAGTGGCAAGCAAATCAGAGAGTTTTGTCGCATTCGTTGCAAACTTTTTTATTTAAAATAAAAAGGTTTCCATTAAAAAAATATTGATTCAGAATTTGATGTCTCATTTTCAAAGGTTTCGAAACATCTTGTGGATTTGAATTATTTCTGGTGGATGCAAAATGTTGTGATTTTAGGAAAAGTGCGTTCTCCGAAAATTCAGAAAGATCCACTACAAGGCTACCGTTAAAAAATAATTTCGTATTTATACAGATCTTTTGTAGCACGACGAATTTTGATCCTTAAATCTGCGGTAAAAAGAAATTGTCCCTAGATTCCTACTGCACTTAAATCAAATATATTTACGGTTCAAACTTCACCAAAGTATTGAAATTGTGTGAGTGGTAGTGACTGACTTTTTTAAGATTCAGCTTGGACATCAATATTTTAAAGATAAGTCGAAATAAACTGTTTTTCTGGGTCCACCCTGTTTACAGCAGTATCTGGAAATCAAACTTCAGCATTTGTAAAGAAATTTTAACATCCTAAACCTAAATTTTTATTGTCACACAAAACGAGATCTCAGTCGAGAAATTCCGAAACATTCTTCAACTCCTGCGCCTGAAAAACAAAATTCTTATCGAAGGGGGTGCTGAACAACCACACTGTGCATAAGATTGATAAGTCAAACCTTTAAATTTGACAGCTGACGTCTTCTTCGCGCCACTCGCTGGGGTTTTCTTTCCAGCATCATCTGACGAATCGGGTACGTAGCGTGCCTTTGGACGATGAATCGACGGATCGAATTTCTGGTTCGCAAAAAAATCATAGCGCGGCTTCAAAATGCCCGTAACCGAAGCCGCCTTTGGCATAGTCTTCGGGGGTGATATCGAACGGGACCGATAGATCCTCTCATGACGTCGCACCACTTTAACCGGCAGCGAAACCGACTTTTCCAGCTTCTCATGATGCAGCAGTGGTGGCGGCGAACGCAGGTCATTATCCAGCGGCTTGGGGTACTTATGTGCTATCCAGCTGGCAGTTAGGTGAGAAGAGATGTCTCTGAGTTCTGGACTTGAGGTGCCCATATGGGGCGTTTCCCGATCCGGCGAAGTCTCAAATAGGCAACGAGTGCGTTTCACTTCACCAGCGTGAAGTGTGGCCTGTTGACGTAAGGCACTCGGACTAGGACTGCGCGACTTCATCATCTCCTGCTTCAGTGATGCCGTTTTGCTGATGATGTCGATATGCGGCATTAGGCGATCGTCCTTGCGCAGTGGCATCCGTTGGATAGGGGAGCCTGGCTTACGAAGACGACTACGTCCTCTGACCGAGTGATTTCGCGCCTCAAACTTATGGGTGATCCATGAGACGTCGCCGACCTCGTTCTCGTGCACGACGGTCTTGAAGGTGTCTTTTGATCCGTCATTGCTGAGTTCCGGATCGCTGCGCACCTTACGCAGCGGACTAAGCGCAAAAAAATGCTTCTTCTTCTTTGGGCGTCCGAGGCTCTCGAACTTGTCTTTGATTTTGCGGACTTCGCCCGTTTGTACGCGATGGAGGTACGGGGTTCCGGTGTTCTGCGGCGATATGCTACGGGAACGGAAGATGGCCTCCAAGTTCTCAAGGCTTCCGTCGCGGGATGCCGACATGGTTAGTGACGTGCTGCGGTGTTGATTCTGAAAGGTCTCGTGGTACTCTGTCTCATCTGGTGGTGGTGGAGGACGAGGTAAAGGACAATTTATCCGCGAAGCCTCTCTCTCGCCAAAGAGGTCTTTGAGGTCCGTGCACGATGAGCTCAGCTCTTGGTGGTGGAACTTCGCCGACTGTGCCCGTGCCTTGATGTTCTCCTCGATAACTCGCATGATCTCGTCTTCGTCTGGGGAGGAGTCCTCGCGTGCGTGGTAGACGGTCTTGGCTGGCTCTTCGAACTGGCGCTCCTCGAAGTATTGGATTTTCTTAGAAACGGTGTCCTCCGGCTTCTCTACGGTCTCTGTGGCGGTGGTCTCAATCAGGATATCGCCGTCTAGCGATTTCTGTTGATCTTCGAAGGTCTTGCGCTTGGGCTTGGTGGGAGCTGACTTCTTGGCCTCTATGAAGTCCTTTGGCAGTGGTGGCGGCGGCGGTATATCAGACATTGTACTCTTGGCATTTTCCGCAGCTATGGCACCTCGCGTCTCCCGTCCAAGCATCACCGGAGAGCCGGATCGGGCCTTCCCCTGAATCTCACGACTAAAGGTTTGCGACAATCTGCGCTTCTCTGTTTCAGTGAGCTCGCTTTCGAACTTGCGAACCTCCTTAGAGAGGCGATCAAAGCTCTTGCTCTGCGGCGGCTTGACAGAAGCTTCCTTACGCCGCAAAACCGGTCCTATGAGCTCCTCCTTGGATATTGACGAGTTGCAGCGAACTTTGAGGGCATTGGCAGGGGTGTGCTTATCGACTGTGATCACATAGTCCTCGGTGACATCGGGCTTAGACCTCGGCTCAGTAGGGCTGTATATCTCGTTTAACTGCCGTGTGATCTTGCTGACCTGGTCCTTGGATAAAGTGCTTATTAGGCGGTTGCTGAGACACAGCGGCTTCTCATCCGACTTCACCTTCTGCACTCGAAAAGATCCACTATCGGGATTGTACTTGATCTCCATGCTTGAGGCTAGATCGGCCACTGAACTTCCCCGCCAGTAGGGCTTGTATGTGTCCTTCTTCGACTCAAGCTCCTGCCTTTTTGACTCGTCCAGCCATTCTTGGTGGATTTTCTTCTCAAAGTTTTCCCGCAGGTCCTCCACTGACTTGTCTTTCGATCTGAGTGAGAGGTCTTTGTTCTCCGTCCACTTTACGTCCTCAACATCCTTTGGGCGGAATAGAAAGTCTTTCTGCTTCTGATCGTCCTTGAGCCTGCCCACCAGGTAGTTCAGCTCCCTCTCGGCACGTTCGTGGAATCGAAGCTTCCTCCATTCCTCGAAGTCCATGGCCTCACCATCCCTCCGGATCGGCTTGAGACTGGTGGCCGAAGTGGCCCGTTCTAGTTGCCCGACCCTTTCCAAGGTGCTGTAGAATCGGTTAAGGTCTATAAATCGATCTGAGTTCTTGAACCGGCAGTTGGGGCTATGGCGCTCGATGCACTCCAACGAATTGGCGCTGTGCGAGATATCATCGCAACGGTAAATGCTTTGCTTCGAGCGATCATCGGCACTGCTGAGGCTACTGGCTCGAATTACGTTGTTGGTCTCACCACGTTGGCTGCCACGAAAGCTCTGAATACGCCGCCTTGATGGTGAACGCATCTCGCGGCTCTGCGGGACACGAATCTCCCGTGTTGGCGAGAACTCACGAGGGAAGACCGGAGCTGGCGATTCTGGGCGAGCAATGTCGCTCACAGACTTTACGGGCCGTGGTTGACTGTGGCTTCTCTGCTCGTACTGCCAGACTAGGTCATCAGTGCGACCGCAACTGTCGCCAAACTCCGACAAGTCATCGTTGCTGTGGAAATGCTCAATGGACTGGTATTCTTCGACATAAGGCGGCCTTGCCGGGGGACTCAAGCTGCGGTAGGCTTTTTGCCTCAACTCTGATACAGACTTCTTCAGCGGAAGTGACATGGTGTTCCAGTATCGCGCCTTCTGATGAATTCGCGCCTGACGTTTAGCCTCTGTCTCTTTCTTTGGCGATGCGTCCCTCATGAAGAGGTTCTCGAAAAAGTGGTTCGTGCGGATAATCTTCTGCTGGCTGGGTATGGCTTTGACGATTTTCTCCTTAGCCTCTGAGCTTTCCTTGATCTTTCGCAGGACGTTGCTGTCACTTTTGCTCGAGCTAATTGTCAGCGGCTTTCGCTTAGGCTTCTCGGTTTCTGTTCTCGCAGAGGGGCGAGTGATTGTGAGCGGCTTCTTTGGAATCGGCTTCACCTTCGAGGCAGTGGAGTCCACTGAGAAGGTAGAGCTAGTGCGAGCTAGGCTTACCGTTGAGCTTGCCTTGACCATCGGCTTGGCAGTGGGCTTTTCTGGCAGTTTGCTGGATTGTGACTTTGACCTGAGTACCGCTGTGGTTTTGACTGAGGATCTTATGTTGGTTGAGTTCGAAGCCTTCCTTGTGGGACTCGAAGTCCTGCGCTCCACATACGTGGACATGTACGTAGACATAGCCGGCTTAGCCGGCGACACTGCCCTCGGAGCTGACTTGCTTCTCTCCATTGGATATGCATACGAGCGTACCGCTCGCTTCACCTGGTCCGGGGAGCGCAACCTCGGATCCCGAAGGATATTCGTGCTGGCAGTAAAATCAGCTCGAATCGATGGCATAGTCTCCTCAATCCGCTTCTTCTCCTCCGCAAAGGAGCGCTCTTTCGACACGCTTCGACCAAAGGCAACCGGACTTCGGCTGCTCGTCCGGAGGGCTGTCAACCTTGATGCACTCCTCACCGGGCTGCTGGAACTTAGCCGAATAGTCTGCTGCTTCCTCGACACTCTTCCATCTTTCTCCTTTTCCTCCTTACATGCGGCTAAAAGACTCAACACAGCTCCAGCAGACTTCGACCTCACCAAAGGTTCAGTCCGCTTAACCGTCTTCTTCAGAGTTATCGTTCCGTATTTTGTCGGTCTCGGTGGCGGCGGTGACAGACCACCTTTGGTTTGAAAGCACGCTTCATGGCGACTTGAGTTCGCCGAGGTAGGTCGCCTCATCTCGGGAGGGGAGATTTTCAACGCAATGCGTGTGGTACGGGTACGGGATGACTTACGATTCGGTGGCAGTGGTGGTTGATTCATCGGAATGAATGATGGCACATGTTTCGGAAATGGAGCGAACATATCGATGGGACGTGACACGTTTGTGATGGGATAGCAGATGAGTTCGCGTTGCGCAGCGTGCGTCGTTTGAGATTTCTTGGACATAGCTTCTTTGCTATGCACTCGAATCTTGGTAAGTGTCGGCGTGATGGGTAGGTATTCGAATTCGGTCTCTGCAAACGATCGAGGGAGGGGAAATGTTTAAAAAAAAATGCATTTGGCTCTTAAAGGTATTTTTTTTTTGTGTAACACACGGTGCATACCATATTCCGGTCCGGTTTTTGTTGACAAAAGTAACTTGCGTTTGACACTCTGTGGGGTTGTTCAGTATAAAATTGACATTTGCGTATAAAAAGTGGTTTGAAAATCTGTGTAGTTTATACAGGGTGTATCTTGGAGTTATTGTGAAAGTGATGTGGGTGTAAAGTTTGAATTGGTGTTAAAGTGTTATGTTCAGTGAGTGTTAAGTTTGAAGAGGTTCTGCTAAAAAAGTCATACAGCTACTGAGGGTCATCTCTATGAGCTCTTTCAAAACTGTTGCTTTATTCGTGTTGTTGAATGTGTTAATAAGTTGGTAGAGCGGACCTTACCTGTTTAACAAAGAAGACTGGATTTAAGACAGAAAGGACCCAATTGAAATGTTACGTCGTTAACTACATTTTTAGGTATATGGTTTTTGAAGCTGACAGAGATTTTTTTTTTCACAGTCTTGATGCCTGAATGTTCAAGAAAATCCCTGTGTATTGCTCTGTTATAAATGTGTTCGAAATCTGTCATTATGTGTACTGATTCGACAAATATACTGTGCTATAGGTACCTCGGTTTCTAGGCCTATTTTTGACAGATACTAGTCAAAATATACGAACAGTATTTTCACTATTTCTAATTACTAAACCTTTCAACGTTAATAACTCAGATCTTCTATCAAAATTCAAGCTTGTTCTTTAAACTAAGAACATCTGAATTTGCGTGGCTTCACTTAAATCTTTCTTTCCACAAGCTTCACTTAAACCTATAATGACGGTGAAAACTTTAACTGTCAATAAAAAAAGTTCATCCCTGGTATTGGTATCGATTCAGCTCTTATTTACCTACTGTATAAAGAGTTAATTTCGAGGTATCTTGCAGCATGTTCAAAAGGTTGTTAAAGGTTTTTTATTTTTTTTTTGTTGTTTCTTTGCCTGTTTCAGCAGCTCGGTGTTCGGTCCGGTACCGGTATCGGTTAAGCTTATAAGATGAAAAAATAAATTTGTAAAAGGATCAAGTTTTGACGGTTTGTTCAAAATGTTTCTTTTATTAGTTTTGATTTTTTTTTTTGTTAATTAAGTTTATCTTATCAACTTATGAACATTTTTAGAATGTAAAATATTTCCAACTGTCTAATTTCATTCGGGACTTATGTCCCATTTTCAACGATAAAAATTGGGACTTATGTTCTACCTAAGTGGGATTTATGTCCCTGCGCCGTTCGACGCCTGGCGTAACCTGTCATTTTAGAGAGAACTGAAAACTGTGAAGTATGTACCTCTTTGCTATAAATAGGCTACCTAGGTTTGAAGAGGTTTGTATAGAGATATTGGACCGGGGGCCCCACCATGTTGTTTTAAAGTTGATTTTGGCTCTAACCCTTCCCGCTAATGCAATGACAGACATTTTGTTTATTTTATTTTATAAGAAACTTTCTACAACTTTTTGTAAGTTAGTTATATGGGTCGCTTATATAGCTATCAAAAGTAAGACCCTGATGATCTTCTCTTAAGGCATGTATCAAAGAACTAGAACTACCACCGACTATAAAGGTTTGAAGGCCGAGATCGCATGAATGGGATAGAATCAGTCTTGTAGGTCATTTTTATAGCCGATACGGTTATGGATGCTTTAGACTCGGTACCAAATTAAGGGCTCAAAGATTCAAGATTTGTAAACACTGGTCAGCCTATATATTAACTGCGCGTACAATGAACCTATTTACATATATAGTGCCGGCCAACGAAGATTGTTGGTTTTCAGAGAATGAATTCGGAAACTCAAGCCTCATCGAATATTTACAGACAAGAACGACTACAGCAAAATCTTCACAAAGGAAAAGCTTTCCTTATCAACTTTTGGGACACTATAGAGTTAACAAGATTTTCAAACGTTTAGCTGTCATCTATTCTAAGAATCAGAGAAACTGAGTAACCTTGCGTTGCGAATGATGTTTCAAGTTTTGTGTGAGGTTGTCGCAACTCATCCACAGCTAGGCTATCCATGGCTATTTCCTATAGCGAGTTTGGTTTACATCGATTTTATATAAGTCATCCACGGCTCACATTCAGTGGGAAACAACTTCACATAAAAAATTGAAATTATTTTCCACTCAAGGTGAGATTATTTCCCATGTGAAGTTATTGCCCGTGAAGTTATTTCCCTATACCGCCAATGCATACCACAAAATCCATATAGGACCAAGTTCGACTTATGTAAGGCGAGGCCAACTGATCTATGGAACAATTTATGGATGAGTTGTATGAAAGTGGATGGAGTATCTGAAAGATAAGTTCTTTGGGAAAGTCTTTCCTTATGTCCATGGATGATTTGGCTATATCTAGCCGAGGCGTACTTTTTTCCAGTCTACCTATATTTGATTTTTGAAACACTTTTCGCAGTATAAGTATAAGCTTTATAGCTATAAATGTGTTATTTTTTTGGAAAAAGTTTTGGCTTTATTCAGGGCAATCGAAAAACAGCATGGAAGGTGGCAGTGGGTGGCGGCCTAGCCTCTACTTAACTACCTAACAAAAATAAATTGTTGGGCATATTGCCTGCAGGAACGTAGACTTAATTGTATCTCTAATCGGATTGTAGTGAATCACACTAACCACTTCACGGTAACCAAAATTTTGAAAATCGAGATCACACGATTTAAATCCAGATTCTGTGAGTACCATTAAAACCGATATCCGAAATCAAAGAAATATCAACATTTTGAGAGCTATAAGGGACCCTACATACATCTAACAACTGTTCTTTTTCTCTCACCAGTTACCTGGGGTTGAACTACCGCAACCGTGATCGAGTAATACGTGACTGAATTTGTTATTATTTTGCTTGTTAAATCCACAAAATTCAGTGACGTATGGCTCGCTCACGCGGTAATTCGGTCCCTAGATTTTAATTGATCTCCGAACCGACGGTCCGCACTGAAAATATTAACTTGAGTCGTGGTTAATATGTTTGCGGAGGAAACTCTCTTTATGCCCTAATACAGCTCCGAATGCGTTACAAATAAATCCACACAAAAATTACCCACTCCCTCTTGATATTCTTGTGGAAAATCTTTTTCAGTTACCCAAAGTCACCTGTCACTTATCAAAGTGCAAGTCGAATTCTATTTTCAGCTCTCTTAGGTGTACAACACCCCAATGCCAATTCAAACAATTTTATAATTCTGACCAAAAAACCACTGCGCACACACATATGGAAATTGAACGATCTCCGGCCAAGCACTAATTAATGGAATGAAAAATCACTTTTTTAATCACTTTAGCCCAAAGTTTTACCCAGTTTTATATTATGATGATAAATGACTTTCTGCTAACTGCAGCCGCACATATTCCAGAATCCAGACCAAAAACTGTTGGTTAGAGTTGTTGGTCTCTCTCTGTCTCTCAACCAATGTTAGCTTTAGTAAGCATCAAACCAGCATACCGTTTTTTTTTTTTTAATTTGTTACCCAAGTTAAATATTTTATAAAAGAGATAGATAGATACAGTAGAAGATACCATGTGTGTAATTAAAGAATAGAAAATCAAACAGAAGACTACGCAAAAAAAAAAAATTGTTATATAGATCCCAACCGACACTCATCGTTAGAAAAAAAACCACCACCCCCCAAAAAAACCTGGAAAAAATAAATAAAAACCCACAACTCCCGAATATTTCGAATGCTGTACCGATGTTAGATAACGTGCTTTTCAGATTGCGGTGCCGCACTACGAAAATAAATTTTTCAAATAACTCTTCTCCCAGAAGGATATAGTTTTACATATACATGTATCTATATCCCTGCGATAGGGAGAATCGGTTTTTTGGTAGTTAAATTCTACACAACACTCGCACACACACACACACACTAATGGAATACATACCTTTTGGTTTTTCTGGTGCTGGCTTTCTGAAGCCCAAAAGTGGTGGTTGTCCTCCTGCCTGCACGCTCTTGTAGAAGTGCTTCTGTTCGACGGGACTCAATAGGGACTTGTGCTGGGGCACATCCTTTTTCCGGAATACTAAATTCGAGTCACTGGTGTATCCCTGCTCTTTCAGTAGCGCTCTGTGTGCATGTGTATGTTCGATTAAATTATCGACATCCATCGGAGAAGAAAAAAAGGGAAATGAAGAAAATTGTATAAGTAGGTATACATGGATGGGAAAATATTAACTTAATTTTCATATTAGTATAGATTTGAGTACGGAAATCAGTGTTGCATTTGACAGCGGTTAGGTAAAACTTTTGGTCCTTTTTTTTCTGTACAGAAATGGTCGGAAATAGGAATGAACTGGAAATTGAAGTTGTCGACCAATAAATAGGTGCCTATTAAGTCTAAAAAGGGGTAATGAGTTTATATGAGGGATTTCAATATTTCAGGTCCTGTCACTTGGGATTAAATTGTGGAAGAGAACCCATTTTGTACTGTAGTGGGTTTGATAGCGAAATATCCTCAATGCTGCTGCGAAAATTCAGAACGTGGACCTAAGGTTGAAAACCAAAACCCTTCCCTATTATCCCTTTCTTAACGTCAGTTTTACACGTCAATTTTTGACAATTTTAACAACTGGGAATCAAGATATTCACCTATGGCCATCTGACATTTTTACAAACTCACATATGAGACAAATCATCTACTGGACACATCATCCACGATTATTTTCATGCAGCGTATGGTTCTCTTTAATAGTAAAAAAGGCTGGAAACTGTTGCACGCAATTTTGTCCGTCATCCTATAGATCAGGATACAATTTTACTCCCAAAATCGCATCCCTATTAATTAAAGAAAGTAGCTCGAAGTTCCCATGGATGAGTTGGTCGAAAGTTCAGTTGTCTCACTGATACCTTGTATGAGACTTGGCTGTAAATGAGTTGCGACCAAACGTCTATTGACAGATTTTCACTTACAATTAAATTCAGTTAAAAGAAGTCGAAACTTTTTTTTTTTAAGAACCATTATAATTTTTAAAAACGATCCCACCCTAAAAGTGCCCACTAGAGTATTGCATTTTGCACCTTTTCCTTTTACAGAAGGTTGGGTTAGAAAAACGTGCTAGAAAAGTGCGCTGCTTTCAAACTTCAAGTGCTTGCGTGATTAGACACGAAATCAACAACAACAACAAAAACAAACACAAATAATACTTTGTTACCATCAGTTGTCCATGGCAGCTGTCGAGAATAGCGGTCAAAAGTTTTTAAAGCATAAGGGAGACTGAGGCTAAACGATGTACACTCTCACTCTCTATAATGCTCAAAAAGCTTTTGACCTCGATTGATGTTTGAAAGGTCTTTCTAGAGGATTTATCAGTAAGAAGGTGCAACATTTATAAATTTTCAAATGCAATTTAAGGCTAGGCGGGCACTGTCTTTTTCTTTTTTTTGTAGCATCGGTTCAGTATATTTCGCTTTTAAACCTAGGCACGCAATATGTATTTTTGGTGACCAAGAATACTTAGATAATCAACAGCAGCACCCATGATAAAACAGGACTAGTTACGGTCAGTTCTTAATGTAATGTTAGGAAAACTCAGTGTCCAAAATTTGACTGCGTTGTACGGAAAAGTTTAGTTTTTTAGGTTTTAAGGTAGGTATATTCGCTTAGACTTAGTTAGTGGAGGCAGACTTTCTTTGCCCCAGAACTATGTAGGTAAATGCATGTGTGCTACATGAAGTATTTTGTGAATGAACAGAGCTAGCTCAATAGCTCAACTCATCATACGTGACCTGAGGTAATGTTAAAATGTCCCTTTTGTAAGCTTAATATTCTGTGCCTATATCGGTGACAAAAGTCTGTGCCTACTTGGCGAATTCGCACATCGAAAACAGAATTTTCGAAAACGTTTAGTCGATTTTTAAACAATGCGGGTCTTGCAATAAGTTTGATACTTTTCCATAGACAAATCTCGTTCCCTGGTACAGACTTTTCTAGCTTACCGCTGTTAAAATATTCAGTTTAGTTTGTATCAGTTTCACCATACAGAGTTTGACGTTTTCTGAAAATTATCGAAACCACTATAAAAATTCTAGTTCAATTTGGTTCGCTCGACGATTGTTTCCCAGAAATGGGTGATCGAAAATTAAAACGGTCTATAGTAGTATGTATAGGCAAAGAAGTGGCCAATGAATTTAGAACACCTGGGCGGAAATGAAGTACGCTGAAATTTCAAGATTACTTCGGCCATCATCCTTAACTAAAAAAATGTCTTTCCCTGGCATAAGCGCATTTACAGATATCAATACATTTGACAGCTTGTCAGAAAGTTGTGGCTTAACAGATCTTCTTATTTTCGATATAAGCAAAACTGTATGTTTTGTTCAAATGAACTCAAAATGCTGCGGCAGCCAGATTCAAACAGAAGTCCATTATATTACCAGTAAGAAACCCCTTCTTTGTTGGTGTAGCGGTAGAGAACCTGGCATTGTACTTATATCTACACCCAGAGCGCAGAAACCTTCGTCATTAGGATAACAATCAAAAACTTTATGTACTAAATTACGGCCACTGCTTTACCAATCTACTTTTAAATTTGCACTATTTCGGCAACAGTATGGAGATGGGCACGTGATACACGTTGTGTCACATTTTTTTGAATGACATGACAAAAAGGCTATCAGTTCTCAAAAATAGATGTCCCACCATAAACTCCTCGCATAAAGGAGCCGGGATCTTAATAAATGAAGGAAATAGTTAAAAACAAGCACCTGGATCGGATGGCATCCCTTCGGAATTCTATAAATACGGAACACCCGAGTTGACTAGGATACTGGAAGGACTATTTAATAATGTCTTGGAAAATGGTGTGGTGCAGCAACAATTCAAGAAAGCTTTGATTTTTCCGATTTTTAAAAAAGGTTGCAGATCTGAGCCTTCCAATTATAGAGGCATATCGTTTTTGAATGCGTCGTATAAAGTATTTACAACTATATTACAAAAGCGACTAACTTCATGGATAAATACGAATGGTCTGCTAAACGAATTCCAAGCCGGGTTCAGGCCAGGTTATTCAACGGTGGATCAAATATTTGTACTCAAAAGCATTGCGGAAACATATATAACACAACGGAAAAAGTTGTATGTTTTTTTTTGTGGACTTCAAAGCAGCTTTTGACACGATAAACAGGGGTTCCTTAATGTATAAGCTCTTTGCCAAAGGAATGTCTAAAAAGTTTGGTAGGGTAGTACAAAACATTTATGAAGAGACTCTTGCAGCTGTATGGACCGGAGAAAAAACGTCGGACTGGTTTAGAGCGAACTCAGGTGTTAGACAAGGATGCACTTTAAGTCCATTGTTATTCGCACTCTTCATTGACGACATCACCGACTCACTCCCAGGAGGTATTGAATTCGCTGGGATCGTTATAAAGGCGCTACTTTTTGCAGACGATATTGTTTTGATGGCGAATTCCCCGGAGACACTTCAGCGCATGATAAACCGTTTACATGACTTTTGTAAAATGTGGAGCCTTATAATAAACCTGGAAAAGTCAAAGGTGATGATCTTTAAAAAGGGTAGTGGAAGAATGTGCAACAACGAGAAATGGTTTTTGAATGGCGAACAGATCGAAGTCGTTAAAAAGTACAACTACCTTGGCATGCTCTTCACACAAAACCTAAGCATGGAAGAACACCTGAAAGGCAAGCTTGAAAAGGCTAAAACTGTGATAAATACAACTTGGAGAAAATGTTTTGCTAACAAGTATATATCTCATAGCAGCAAGTTTCGTGTTTTCGAGGCGGTCGCAGAGTCATCTATGCTGTACGCAGCGCAGGTGTGGGGCGGAAGCCGGTTTGAGGAAGTGGAAAAACTACTGAGGTTTTATATCAAAAGGATATTCCGTTTGCCACTCAACACCCCAAACTATGTCATAATGCTGGAGACTGGTCTTTCTCCACTGGCTACAAAGACACTTAAACTTCATGTGGACTACATTTTGAAAGTCTTCAACATGCCTTGGGAAAGATTACCAAGACAGGTGGCCTTGGAAGCACTACGATGCAAAAGTAGTTGGTACAGTAAATGGAATGACCTTTCGCACACGTGTGGATTAAGCCTGGACTTGAATGAAGCAAACCTGGGATCATGGAAGCCAAAGCTTTATCAGTTGATTGCAGCTGTAGATCTTAATTTCAGACAGCAATCGGAAAGAGAAGCATCGGAATCACTGCATCGATCTATCTATAGTCAGCTGAATTATAATCTAGGGGATCGGAATTACTTCAAAGATGATTACAGCGCCGAGGAAATATCACTGACAATAAAACTGCGATCTGAACTACTTCCACTAAATTATCAACCTCATAGAGAAGATCTACCGGTATTGTGTAATATATGCAACATGGCGGAGAGGGAGGATATACTTCATTTCATGGGTAGATGTCCTACGCTCAGGGAAACAAGGCGGCACTTTTTTGGAGTAGATCAAATCCCCGATGAGGATATCCTAAATAAGCTCAACGAACTAAATGTGACTAGTCTGTTTGCGTATTGTAAGACAGCCTTGGCTTATCGGCAAAGAATTATATCCGAAAGTTTTTAATTTTTATGGAAAACTCTGACTTTTATTTTAGTAAACTGATGTAACAAGAAGTGGCTATTGAGAAAAAAAAAAAAATATTGTCAATCGGCAGACGGCTTATTGCCATGCTTTCTTTGATTTGTGATTAATATAAAGATTTGTAATCAATTAATTAATTAATAAAATCTAAATCTAATCTAATCTAGTTAAAAACAAACTTCGAAGCCCATTTTTAGGCAAAATGCTCCAGAACAGACACACCGGTTCTACTCATTTTATCACCAAATCTACTACTATTCCACTGTTAAATGCAACACTGACAAAATAAAGGATTAACTCGTCGATTTGCATGTAACCACAAATGCGGAATTTGCTTGATCATATTTTTCATTCTCATTTTTTGCGCGTATTGTCCTTGTGCTATTCCTTTCTCCAGACTGTGTACTCCATTACAAACTTATATTTCCACATACCTACAACTTTATTTACATACCTCGATAAATTTCCCTCGGTGTACTGTGGAGAAAGTTTCTGTTGGTCAAATTGCTGAGAAAATCCCGCATCAAAATCCATCCGCAATGTGAAGATATCCCCGTGGGCACCAGAAAGTATATGGAGAACAGAATGAAAAAAAAAAAAAGAAAAAAAAGAAGAAAAAAAATGAAAAGAAGCAAAAATTAGATTAAAATGTTCACTTATTTCGTCCTTGGAGGGCAAATGTATGTAATTTTCAAATGTGTTCTTTCATATGGACACCGGACATGGTATATGCATGCAGCAGTAACAAGAACTTCTACTTTAGTGTGTACACCAAAGCCACCACCGGTTGACCAAGTTCGCCCAATAAAAAAATGTAATACCACCCCAGCATCCGTTTTGTTACTACCGTCGCTTCGTCCGTCCCAAAGAAGGAAGCGGATTTCTACGTACTAGTACTACATACAAAATTTGTTATGTTATATGGTGTGTGTTGAATGGGAAAATTGTTTTCGTTTTTTTTTTTTTTTTTATTCAGCTATTCAGCTAAGTGTTATATGGATGAGGACATTTTTGTGTTATATATGAGGAAAACGAGTCTGAGTTGAGAGAATCCTCGATGATGTTGTTACTCTTGTTAGTTGCAAAGGTTGGATGTAGTATGTGGTTGGAGGTTTTTTGTTTTTTTTTGTTTTCTATTTATTCGTGTACGATTTTTTTTGTATTGTATTTTTAGTTTTTCTGCGAAGCACACTATGAGGTGAGAGGGTTGTAAATACTGTGACAAAAATTAACAAAAACTGTACCCTACACAGAGTTTGTTTTGCTGATGAAATGGTGGATAGTGTGTTTGCTCTTGTGGCAAATTTTCTGGGGAATAAACAATGCGTTTGGAAATTGTTACGTTCACGTGGCGGATATTGAGGAGTGTTGTACAAAATCAGTGGAAATCCACTTTGAAAAGTGGACACTCTCATCAGGATGGTTGAAATGTTGATGATGAATTGGAAATGTGTGCTACATGGTTCTCGATGCAAAATTTCGAAAGGGAAACAATTCTATTAAAAATACTGTGACAAAAAATTAATGTTGCCCCTACAACTATGCAGCAAAAAATTATACTTTTCAATGTTAACTAGGGGGAAATCCACTAACTCATTGTTCGGTTTCAATATGTGGATTATTCAGGAAAAAATCAGCGATGTCAGGGCTTAATTTTTGTAACCTTGCCTCACCAGAACAAGAACGCTGCTAGGATATAAAATCCTCCTTGAATCTTAACATAGGAAGAAGTCGAGAGCATCGTGTTCAAGGCTTATCGATACTGAGCGGAAATCAGGCAACATGATGCACAGACAGAGGTTAAGAGCAATCAAATTATTTAGCACAATATTCGATCTCATTTCACTGAACTCAGACTGACAGTATTAAGCAGAAGTCTTACAAATTGTCAAAACAGAGGTAACCCATGAGGTTCAGAGGTTAATAAAATCTTTTTAAATGAGAATCATACCATTCAAATTCAACTGCCGTCAAAATATGCAGCGTATGTATTCTGTAAAAGGCTCAGCGAAGTAGCTCTTATGACACCGTCCATTATTTTCTTTTGCATAGCAGCAACGTCTTTTCATTTTGCGCCTGGAGTTATGCAGTTGCGTATGGACGGTTTTGAAACAAGTTACAAAAAAGTAAAAAGTTGTGGGGTGGGCGATTCTTCTGCTGATAGGTGACGTCCTAGTAAATAGGGTGGCCAACTGCTATTGATTTTTAACGATCGTTTATAATTCACAGCTTTTTCTTTAAACGTCAATTTAAATCAAGCACTTGGTTTGCGTATTAGATCCATTTCCACCTTATTACGGATTTCAGGGCGAATGGAAAATAGTCTTTGCTACCCCTCTGATTTATTCTGTTTATATGAATCCCTTTAACACCAGTAACATTCTACTATTACCTGCATATGATATTTAATTTATTGCTCACCCATACTCAACGTGTTTGTGTCCACAGAATGTCACCCATCTCACCCCGTTTGTCACAATTCATTAAAAACATTTCTCACATGTGTTATGTGTACTGTGTAGTTAGTTACAATTTAGATTGATTGGATTTTCCCAAACGCTTTCACTTTGTGCAATTAAATAATTATTTTCGAAACTTATTCTAATTGAACATGAAAACAATTTAACGCAAACTTACAAATTGATCTATTTCGTTAGCAAAATCGATGAATGCACGCGGCACGGTATCGTTGTCTTTAAGCCACTACATACCGGGGGGTTATTCGCATTGCATTGTAGTTTAGATTTATTTTTCATTTAAAGTTATTCCACACAAATATACGCAAAAAAAAATATATATATATATAAAGCAGACAATTTAATGAATAATGCAATTTTGGTGCAGGTGCATGGCCAAATGGAAGAGAATACAAAAAAAAAAAAAAAAAAACAACAGGATTAAACATTAAAATCGTATAACTAAAATGTTTGCATTAAAAAAAGAATACAATTTAAAATGAATTCGACTGAAAACAAAAACGATCTACTCAACTCATGATACTACCACAAATTCATCATAAATTTTATCTAGAACGCTAAAACACAAATTAATTTATAGCCCCCCAGAGGAGGAAAATCGAATTAATGCCAATCCACCCTACTCATTGAAAAGTAATGTCGAATGTAGTTGTTGCACATGTAAAATGAGTAAAATTAAAATGAAATAATGCGTTCTAGTGGGGGTGGGAATGAGCTAAACCATATAGAAAACTAATTACTGTATTCGAAGCTCTATGGAGTGTGTCAGTGAAATGCATTTCAATTCCATTGTCGACATACGATTTGGTTTGAGAGGACTTTCATTGATTTAAATTCAACATCACACACCAAACAGTGTTATATACATAGTCTCACTATGAAATCGGTTATAATGCTAAATATCTCCTAATTATATTTCAATTAATTTGCATATTACACTAGCATTTCACCACTGAAATTATTTTCAACAGAACAAAATAAACAATAAAATGATCAATGAATTACAAAGAAAATTAAATAAAATCAACAAACTACTTTCAATCGATAAAAAGCAGATATAGGTATAAAAATAAATTAGAATTTTGTCAATAAAAAAAAAAAAAAGAAATCATACCCCATTAAAGATGTCCATCACTTCGTCCCACCACTAAAAGTGAAAAATATTTGTTGTTTTACATTTAATCAATTTTGAATAGTAAATTCGTTTTTGTTTCTAATATTTACTGTTGTTGTAACTAATTAAAAAAATAGAAAATGAAAATAAAATGTATACAGTCGGGGAAATGATGAAAATATTGAATATTTCGCATGCACAGCTATGTTGTAATAAAACTAAAATAGTCATGAGTTTTATAGCCCCCCGGATAGAAGCCATATCGCTTTGTTCGTTTTAAGACTGGAAATAATTTATGTAGCCAATAACTCGATTTAATGGTTTATTTTGCAAACCATTTAAGTGATTCAGAGAGTCTCAACGGCCTTTTAAGACATTTATGCAATTTCAAGAGTCCGTACTAGACACTCCCGTAAATGTGTGGGATTTGGGCGATATCATTAAAATTAACTAACTAACCAATTACGCAATCAAAGGAGGTTACGCATTTTGGAGACGGGTGGGCATTGTTTTTTTGTTTTTATTTCTGTACAAGTGGCTTATTTTTCGAGGTTTATTTCAGGGTTTTCGAAATATTTTCTTCTAATGACTGCTTGTTATTTCGGTGTTCCATCTTTGCTGGAACTTCAAAAGAGATATCTCTTTTACTACGACTGTCTCTAAAACACTCACCACAAAAACTGAAGAGAACTTAAATTGACGAAAAGTAGTTTCGGGAAAGCCAAAGCCACGCGAATTTAATGACATTCAATCTTTTTTGTATTCGTTTCAGAATTAAAAAAAATATTCTAAAAATAAATTTTCCCAAAAGTGGCAACCCCTAGATCGAGGTGAAATATTTAACTTTATAAAACAGATGGCAAGTACGAAGCTCGCAAATGTATGCTGCATATGTTTGGGAGTCCAGAAAAAGCTCAGTGACAAACAGATTTTAATAATTTTTGTACAACATTTCCGTCCGTCTTTCACAATACAATGTTACAACTTACAACCGACTTGCAAGAAAAATAAAAGACAAAAATGTTCAATAAAATAACCCCCGTCACTTTTTCGGAAACAGAGGTAATTAGCGGAAAGACTGAAACTGCAATGTATTGACGGAAGCCCTGTCCTTGGGTAATCTTACGACATTTTACTCAAGTGATTTCTATTCTTGAGTTCTCATAATGCCGAAAATGGAATAAAAAGACATTTTTTAAATTGGTTTCCACACCGTTCCCGTACTTTGTTTCAAGTTTTCTTACATAAATTCATTGCAAAACTATAGGTTCATTCTGGTACTTTTCTCAGTGGAATTCGCTAAATAATTGATTTGAAATAATGGGAAAAATTTCGCGATCCAAAAGGTCAAAATGGGTGCTAAAAAATTTGACAATGCCTCGAAGTCTTTAGCTTTAACGACAGAAACATATAAATGTAGGTTTGTTTTACTATACAAAACGTCTGATAAAGGTAGGAATGCACGCCTTCAAATATAACCACTGCCCCTTTTCGATTCAAATATGTATCGCCCATCCCCTATCACTAACCCTGTCAACTCCCCTTGAAAATCCAGTCTTGTGTAAATATTTGCCCCACCCGTAGGCACCACTTTAAGGGCAAGTTTCCCAACAGGCATAGGCTACAAGATAAGCATAAGATATTACTCGGATTGATCGCCTTCTTAATTTCTGTGTAATTCTCAATTTTTCTCCAAGTGTATCCACCTTTAACCGGGTGAATTGCTTAAAGGTGCCGCGTCCTAATTCTATAAGGAAAATTGTTAAATTACAAGGCACTAACGCCCCCATCAACCAATAAAATTCACATCCTGTACAAATGGTTGCAACCTCTTTTTAAGTCTCAATAAAGGCGAAGGAAACACCTAAAAAAAAAAAGAACTTCCCTTTTAACCCATTCAGGTGTGCACACAGAAAATGTAATTACATCCGAACCCGTAATCCCAAAGTACATACACTACCTGGCTACACCTAAATCCTTTCCTTTTTTTTTTTTTTTGTTGCAAAAGGCGAAAGGACTCTGTTCCCAAAACCATTCATCTTAATTGGAAAAGCTGCAATAGAATTAATCCCCGGGGCTATAATTCAATGAACCCTCATTCTCCTTAATTGCAGTTTCATAAAGCGCGAACAAAATAAGAAAATAAAAAAATTAATCCTGCAGCTATATAGATCCATGCACGGTATTTTCTTGTTCTTGTGCGGCAGCGGTAGGCCCCTAGGTGCTATTCTGATGTTACTTTGGTTAGTAGTTCTTTGATTGTGTGTGGTATAAAGCGAAAGGATTTAGTATTTTCCGTCTTAATTGCGAAACGTGTTTCCAATCTCATACGAGCGGAACTTCTCCATCATTTATAATCCTTTTTGGTGGAGCATCAGCTTAGGTATGAATTGATTCCCCTCTTGGGAGGGTTGATAATTTATGGTCGCGCGTATCTCACCAAATAAATGATTTAAACTTACACACATGCATCCATAAAAGGTACAGCTGGCGGATACAAAGCACACAACAACAAAATAAACACGAAATGTGCGTGCGTTTATTAATATATTCAAAGGAATACCTCTGCATATACACTTGAGCGGAAGGATCAATTTGCGTTTTGTGAATGGTGAATGGAGGATGTTTATTAGAATGTGCATATTCGTAGGATTCAAGGGAAGCACATTCGATCCGGCATCCAGTAGAGATTTTGCATTTGAAGCGAATGAGCAAGGACCACCACAACAAGGTGGATGGGAGTATTTATTGATAGATGCCAAAGAGGATATCTTTCAAGGGTTATATGGTACGATGTATGTAAGTTACGATGGCAAGGAGCGATATACATAAATATTCCATAAATACGAAATCACTGCGCAAATCTGTGAGGATGGGGATTGTGGATATGCAAAGGCGCGTTGTGTTGTAGGTATGCATGCGTGTTCATATGCATATAGTTATATGCTCTGTGATGGGAACGTGTGTGTGTAATACCTACATGAGGCATCCGGTCTATCGTATACGTACCTCTTTCTTTTCCTTTTCGGATACGGATGAATGACCGGTAATGTAATCCTCGATTCTGCCAGGTTGAACTTTATAGGATCCTTGGCCTGATTTAACAGGATTTGGCATAGTACCATAAACTCTGCAAAAAAAGGAGAAGGACGAAAAATAAAATTATAACACAAGTTAATATGCATATATAAAAAAATGAAAAAAACACGCACACAGTTGACGACAGTTGGGTGCTTGAGTTGTGGGACGGATTTAAAAATAAATGGCACGGCACTGTTTTGTGGAAAAAGACTCGTAGAAGGTGTGTTAGCGATAAATGATAATCAATCAAAAAATCCCACTGCATCGTCAGGTAGAATGAGGTATTCCCTTTAACGAATTTAATGAAGGTACTCGTATAAGGTTAAAAAGACGCAGTCGATAATGCATCATTTCTGACATTTAAGTCAACTTTGAAGGTCGACTTTACTTACTTACAATACAAATTAAAACCTTGAGAAGTGAGAGGCAATCAAGCTTCAAATGGAGTAACTTTGTCGCATCAGGCCAAAATATTAAAAAAGAAGCCTGAAGCTATTTTGTTTCTCTGCCCAAGCCGGAGCTTTCAGGGATAGTGATAAAAGGAGTTGGTTTTGAAAATCTAAAGATCTAGTCATCCGAACTGCTATGTCCGAAACTTGGTGTTAATGGGTATACCGTGAACCTGTTCATTCCATTTCCAGATTGATAAAAATTTAAGGAGATTGCCTTGAGCGGGACTCTAGATGGCACAGAGTTTGGTAAGGCAAAAAATGGTTGAAAACCCAAATTAGGTATAACCTTCTTTTTGACTACGGCTTTCTTGTAAATTTGAGGTAAAGGTTGAGGTCAAGGATTATAAGAGACGACCCGCTTGTCTCTGCACGGAAATCGAACGAACAGCAATTCCTGAAAATCGGTGTTTTATCTGGCTAAGAAGGCATCTAAGGACGGTAAGGAGTATAGCTGTCTATGATAGAACCGAGAAAAACTCTCCAAATTTATGTTTAACAAAAACGAGTTTAATGACGAACTTTACGGTCCATGACGCGTAGCTAACTTAATTAATTTCGGAGGGGACCCAGGCTTCAAAAGCGCAGTTTAGTCCCGGTTATAGGTTGAAAATAGCTGAGGTGTTTAGGGAACATGAAACTTACGGACAGTAGTAGAACACCAACCCGACGCGTCTTGAGAACATTTTCGACAGACACAACAGAAGAAGAAGACCAGATCTATGCTGGCGCACAATATACGAGAGTGACCTTAACCGACTTGTTGTGCGTAACTGGAGGCCGAACGGCCTGAAGAGGCTTGTTCGTTGAGGAAGTTTCCTACAAACGGACAGTTAACACATATCCAAAGTAAAGTACTGCGGTGTGGAATGTAGCATGGAACCTAAAATGGTGAAGTGTAAACAACCCATTAGTCACCAAAGAAGTTCCACTTCCGATTGGAGACTCGAATCTGTCAAATAAGTGTAACTCTCCACACTCTCCACTAACTCTAGCTAATTCTAGAACCAGCCGGATAAATTGGAATACACTAGAATATTCTCGATAGGTGGCAGAGCGGACGGACAGTTGGTTTTTAAACAGTGATTGGTAAAGTTCGAAATAGTAATCGGTTGTGAAGATATATAAGTGTAAAGTAATACAGTGAATTAAGTGATTGGTTTGAATTAATTAAGAATTTTTTCAAGATATATTGTTTTGGTACTTAATAAGTGAATTATTGGAATGATCCATAAAAGTGTAATAAAAGCGATTTTATTAGAAAAAATTAACAGAATAGTGTTTTATCTTTTCGAATGCCAGCCTGAATGTAACACTTCCAAAAGTGCAGCCAATTAAGAAGTTTTCACGGCTGCAGGAAATAAGACCCCAATGAAATAAGGCCCCAAAAGAGAAAATAGCACCCCAAATTCTATTAAAAATCGTTGTTGTTGTTTCCTGTATAATTTTTTGGGGCCTTATTTCATTTTTCTTTTGGGGCCTTATTTCATTGGGGCCTTATTTCGCAGAGCCAGTTTTCACTGCTCATCCAAATCGAGAATAGTTTGTGCGACAGAGCTGTGCTCGTTTTGTGATCTCGCTGGCACCGACGCTTCACAAGAAGTCTTAAAAAAAAAAAAACGTGCACAAATCAGGTGTCAGCTGTCAAAGTGGTGTCGCTGAAGAAAGTGTTGCCAATTCTACCCTCTAAATATAACCTCCTTTATAGTATTTTTTTCGCCGACTTGAGCGTCCTTCCTTGTAGTGCAATGAGTATTATACCAAATGGGGAAATCAAAGTCCTTACCGGTAGTAAGTGAAACGCCGAAAAATGTTCGCCTCCGGAACTCTACGCATTTGAGTGGATTTCCCTTTTCGGCCCCACTGTACCTACAGCAACCGACTACAGATCGAATATGTTGCGATAAAGTGTCCTTTAAACGTCGATTTTCCATCGATATCCATATCCAACCCATTGTAAGCAGTCGCCTTTCAAAGGACGAAAGTTTGTACATTTAAAGCGGATTAAACTAGCACCGACATTCATATGCACATTTCGATGAATGATGCCTCTTCGTTAAGGTGTTTTCGAATGGGTTTTCCTTTCCATATTTTTGAAAAGCATTTTTTTTTCAATTTTGCATTTTCAAAGAAAATCCCTATTCAATTCAAATAGGATAACAGCTTTAGGGGTTTTGTGTACCACCAAACAACACAACTGCTTGTTGGCACAGAAAAAAAGATGAAGAAAAATGTAAATCAATTCAGCATCCACCCCACTCGGCGGTATGCGATGAAAATTTGTGAAGAGCACAACGAACTAACACTCCAACATGGTGCGGATGTGTGCGGAGGATTGAAAGGAAGTCATAAATGCCAAATGCACGAGAGCACTTAAGTGGATCCAAACCTAACACCCGCGTCATCACAGAGAAAACATTTTCTTTCGTTTTACCATAAATATGAATATAAAAATACACCATGTCCTTTGGATGGATATACGATATATTACTTACACACACACAGATACACCGATAGATCTCTGGCTAACGGACATAAGCAATTTTCTTTTTCTTATCAAAAATTTAACTCGTTCGATGTGGGAAATATTTCGAAATGGTTTGGTATACTTACGTGTCGAACTGACTATCGTTCCCTGCTCCAGTTGATGGTCCTTTTAGTGTTTCGCTTGTTGTTCCGGTTCCTGGTGTCGTGCCCGTTCCCGTTGACTGAAGACGTCTCCGTTCCAATGTTCGATACTTTACTGTTGAATAATCCGAGTCGTAGTTTGGCTCTGGCTCTGACATGTATCCGTTCGACTTGTAGGGATATCGTCCTGAAATTCGCACATAAAAACAAAATAAATACACTTTTATAGTCCATCCATTTATACTTTAATGCTGTGAAGGAATTCAATTGAGTTACATGCATGCGGATAGTCTTGTGTTATGAGGCTGAGGCATCCATTTCTGGAATGTTTATGAGAATTAGTTTATAAGTACCACCACTTGGGATGTGCGGTTTTCTATCATATGTGTGACGTTAGTTTCTGTTATAAATCATTCAAATGCTGGACGAACTCTGTCTCTCTCTCTCATGCACACGAACACATTCATGTTAGACCAACACCGCACGCCATAGAGATTAGCATTTCTAAGTGGGATGGGAGGATGGGGATTCCTGGAATTTGGTCAGGGTTTGGATAATTTATGGCAGCGAATTGTTATGTTTTGTTTCACAAGCTATGCAAGGAATTTGGGAAATTTAATGCTAAGCTTCTCGATGGTGTGGTGTGGCGCCACTTGTGTTATGAAGTGCTACAAAATGGTTGGCGTGTCGGTTAGCTATTGAACTAAAAAAATACAAAAAAAAAGAACGAAAATTGTTTTCAAGTGTAATTTGTGCAGAAATGGTGGGCGGTTTAACATTTGACTGACTATATTATATAAGGAGAGGTTCTGATGTATATGTTTCTACTGAAAATTCCGTGTTTCCAAATTCCAATCGAAATTAAAAGAGCGGCGTCTGAAATGTGGCGCATATAACTAGAGTATAAATATAAAAATGATTTTCATATCGAGTGAAAGCTGTCCAAGTCAGAAAAACAAAATGTTCTTTATTTATAACCGCTACTGTTGCAATATCTGCGAGGCATCAATCATGTTGTTCAGTGTTCAAACTAAGCGAAATTTTCTTAAAAAAAATTGGACAATTTTGTGACTAGTAATGCCAATCCGGATTGAAGTTTTTATGCCTTAACCGAAATAAAATTATGCATTTTTTTTTAAAAATACGCCTCTTTGGTAAAAAAGATGATATGAATTATTTTGCAAAGGAAATGCAAAGAACCTACGAAGTGGTTAAAATTTACTAGCAGACTGATGATCGATCGATAGGTAATTAAACCCTTTTTGATCTCTAGTTTGGACTTCGTGAGTACGTAAAGTAGAGACTTGAAAAATAAGCATGACACATAGTTGTGAAAATTAGTCAAAGTATCAAATTTACAAAATACAAAATGTGTTAGTATGAATTGATTGTAAAAACATCTCACAAAAATGTAAGCCTTTTTTCTTAAAATTATTATATAGGTTATCCGACTTGTAGAACCCTAACCCTAAATGCCACAATACAGTGTCTGGCATTGCTTGACTTTACTGTGTATATGAGTATAAATTGAAGTCTCACAAACCTGCTGAAGGGATTTGCAAAAGTTTAAGAAACCTTGAAAGCTAAGAAATATGAGATCCGGAATCGAAATCCTTTTTGAAAATGAACTAAATAAAAATTCATGTGCCTGTAGGTTTGTTTGGAAAAGACTGTCAAATGGCAGTGGTGGAGTAAGTTCTCTCTCAAAGAGAGAGACTTATAAAAAGTTTAGGGAGCGCATTTGCAGTAATCTATTAAAAATGACGGTTAATTCAAAAAGTTTTGAAAATGTCAGATAAACGCGAAAAATTTTCTAACTTATTAACAATGTTGGTTAGTTCATCTAGCGATAAACGTGATTCGGAATTAAACAAACTTCTTTTTAATGAGTCCGAGTATGCGGAAGATGCCAGAGTTTGTATTGACGGAACTACAAGCGCTCGAGAAGGAAAAAGCGGCACAGTATTAAATATTGCAATAAAAAATTCAAATTATCTGTCAATTTTCAGGTAACTGACAGTGACAGCTTTCCTAATGTTTACTACAAGAGTAATATCTTGCCGTCTTGAAACCGCTCTCCTATACGAATTTTCGAGTAAAAGGAACGACGTTGAGTAAAAATTCGTAAAGTAAATTTAATTTAAAAGTAAACGCACAAACCTTTTGTTCCATTATAGAAAGACAAAGATTTTGACACGTAATTCACCTTTTAATGTCGTTTCTGAAACATTTGAAATCGTATAATGTTTAATGTTTTGGGATCAAATACCTACTCATCTTTGAACATGTGTTCACTGTTCACATGTATTAATGTGAAGTCAGAGCTAGTGTTTCATTTTATTCTTCCTTTTACTTTTTTTTACAATATTTTTTAAGCAAATTCACTTGCCTATCAAAAAGTTTAGCGACTCGACTACACCAGTTGGTATGGTATAAAGTATCCTACTCCTACGCTGCCGAACTTTCCGAGCGGCCAACATAGACTCGGACCACTACCTTGTTGTAGCCAAGGTACGGATGCGGATATCCAAGACGCCACAACAACGAGAAAATACTGTGAGGAGATTTAACGTTGGACGACTACAAACGCAACAAACCGCCAGAACCTTTGCCGATCGCGTATCCCTCAACCTCTCGAGAAGTCCTATGCTGCCAGCATCAAGTGCCGAAGACCAGTGGCGCCGATGCCAAGAAGCCATCAAAAACGCCGCAACTGATGTGCTCGGTTTCACCAGCCCACCCCCCCGAAACCCCTGGTTTGACGAAGAGTGCCGGCAAGCACATGCAGCAAAACAAAGTGCATACGAAGCGTCGCTGCATAGAAGGACGAGAGCAGCTCGTCAGCTCTACGAGCGAAAAAGGAGGGAAGAACATCGGCTTCTCCGGAGAAAAAAGAGAGAGCATGAAAAGCGCGCGATCGAGGATATAGAGAGGTGTTACTCCAGGAACAATGTTCGGAAGTTTTACCAAAAGGTAAAAAGAACGTGTCATGCCAACAAGACCCGAACGGAGACCTGTAGAGACGAACAAGGAAACCTTGTAGTAGAGTCACAGTCGGTGCTGAGGACATGGAAAAACCATTTCTGCAGACTGTTAAACGGCGAAGACGACACAAATTCCGCTGTTAGGAAGAACGAACCAATCAACCTGGACGATGACAGCCAAGATTTCCGTCCACCTGACCAAAATGAAGTGAGGATAGCAATATCTAAGCTTAAATCCAACAAGGCTGCTGGTCCAGACGGCTTACCTGCCGAGCTCTTCAAGGCAGCCGGAGATGGCTTGGTAGAGTGCATACACCAACTCATCTCCAAGATTTGGTTAGAGGAAAGTATGCCTGATGAATGGAACCTCAGCATTGTTTGCCCGATCCACAAGAAAGGAGACCCTCTAAACTGCGCCAACTACAGAGGCATCAGTCTCCTGAACACTGCGTATAAGATCATGTCTGCTGTATTGTGTGAACGCCTGAAACCATTCGTCAACGATCTGATAGGTCCCTATCAGTGCGGTTTTAGGCCCGGTAAGTCCACGACCGATCAAATATTCACACTACGGCAGATCCTGGAAAAAACCCAAGAATACCAGATCGATACTCACCATCTTTTTGTCGATTTTAAGGCCGCATATGACAGCGTTTATAGAGACGAGCTATACAGAGCCATGTCTAGTTTTGGCATCCCTGCCAAACTTGTCAGATTGTGCAGAATGACGATGGAGAACGCTCGCTGCTCCGTAAAGGTCGGAAACAATCTCACCGAGACCTTTGATGTCAAAAAAGGATTTAGACAAGGTGATGCGCTGTCAAGTGACTTCTTCAACATCATTCTAGAGAAGATTGTGCGAAACTCACAAGCCAACACCAGAGGCACAATTTTCTATAAGTCTGTGCAACTGCTTGCATACGCTGACGACATTGACATTGTTGGTACAACACAGCGAGCTGTCACTGGTGCGTTTGCAAGTATTAGTGCAGAAGCGGCAAAAATGGGTTTAGTGGTGAATGAGGGTAAAACAAAATATATGCTGTCAACAAGAAGGGACACACGACATCGACGAATCGGGCAGAACGTCACGATAGACAGCTATAACTTTGAGGTAGTTAGGGACTTTGTCTACCTCGGCTCCGCTATAAACTCTGATAACGACATCACATCAGAAATCAAACGAAGAATCACACTTGCCAACCGCTGTTTCTTTGGCCTTAAACGGCAACTGATAAGTAAGGCCTTGTCGAGAAATACTAAGGAAACTCTGTATAAGACCCTCATCATCCCAGTCCTGCTTTATGGTGCAGAAGCATGGGCGCTATCAAAGGCGGATGAAGATCTCCTTGGTCGTTTCGAACGCAAAATTCTTCGAGTGATTTTTGGTCCCGTTTGCGTTGACGGGTTTTGGAGGAGAAGATTTAACAGCGAACTCTACGAGCTGTACAGCGACATCGACCTAGTCAGAAAAGTACGCATCAGTCGTCTAAGATGGCTGGGACATGTAGAGCGAATGGACACCAAAGCTCCGGCCCGAAGAGTCTTCGATTCTAACCCGGAGGGACAACGCAGTAGAGGAAGACCTCGCCTTAGGTGGCGCGCGCAAGTGGAAGGGGACCTCAACCAACTTGGAGTGCGCAACTGGAGGCAGTTAGCCAAAGATCGCGCTAACTGGAGAGGCGTATTGGTTGAGGCCCAGGTCCACCCCGGACTGTAGCGCCACCTAAGTAAGTAAGTAAGTAAAAAGTAGTACTCCTACGCTGCCAAGTAAATAACATTAAGGTCGGTCAAGTCCAACTCAAGCAAATACGTTATATCCCCAACCACATAACAATAGCGCTGTCACTTTTCTGTGAACGCGGCAAATTACCTACATTTTTATAAAAAATCTAACTTTAAGCAATTTGCCAAAAATTAAAAAAAACATGGAAAATAGCAAAACTTAGCATTAATGATAAATTAAAAAATTTTGTGTTCTTCTGAAAAAAACTACATGAAACTTACAATTTAATTTTTATTTCAATTTTCAACGTTTTTTATCAAAACTACATTTTTCAGTGGCAACATTGGTAAGGACCAATATTTTAATTTCTTTATAGGTACACCTACACAGTTTGATCGTAAGCTTTAGCTCTTGAAGTTGATGAGCTGACGACGAAACAGTTAAGCCATGCGTAGGAATTTGCAATCATAATAAAATAATTTTTTTTTCTGTTGATTAAACATTTTTTTCTGAAACTTATTTAAATCTGAAATTTCATGTAAGTAAACTGGCCTATTTTTGATTCGTCGTATTTAGCTATTCGTTGTGTTGTAATACGAAAATGAAAGTTTTAAAAATGTGGAACATCTGTATTTAATGTATTACCACCTTAAAGCTCATACTTTTTCGTTTCTGCAGGAGATCTCAAGCAAGTTCAAGCAAATGAAAAATACTTTCCTTTTACTGATCAAAAATACTTTAAATTCATAGCTTATTTTATTAGAAACCACTATACAAAAATTAGCTTTGTCAGATAGAAAAACTTTGCATAACCATTTTCCTTGATTTTAATCTATTATCTTTTTATTATTAAGACAAACCAGATGGCAAAAGGGAAACCTTTTCGAGATCACAAAGTCTTTTCTTAGTCTTGTAAGAATTCACATAGGTACTCAAATTTACCTTTCTTTTGGCGTATTCTTCATAAAAATCGGGTTCGAAATACCTTTCTGATCGGTAAAAAGTGTTTCCTGTTAATTAATATTTCTAATCTTGAATACTTAAGAACGTACAAATATTTGTGATTTTCATTGAGTTAGAAAAAGCCATTGCTACGATGCTATGAATATTTAAAATGATAAATGTTTTATTTGTAAGTCATGCCAGTTGTATGTTTGTGTACCATGCAAGAACCCATCCAATTGTATTCAACATGCCGGCTACTTTTTGAAAAAGCAAGAGCGTATTTTCCAAAAGCATTTTCAAATTTAAAAGCAAAAAGCATAAGCAATATAGTACAGCAATTATTTGCGGCGTTCAATTCTGGAGGTAAACTACCGGGGAACCAAAAAAAATATTGCTACTCCTCCAAGGATACTACTAAAATGTGTTTTTTTTTTTTTTATTTTAAGTAAAAGTTAAGAAAAAAAAAATATTGTTCACCTCTTGGACATTTGTAGCGTATTGTCACGTAGTCATCTGCAAGAAGAGCGTGGGCAAAAATCGAAAACAAACAAACAAAGAAATATTCCGTTGTTACTTAATCCGTTTTGTTCTGTTAACAAAAAAAAAAAAAAAACAACAAACAGACAGACCGATGCGACGGAACTTGTAAGAACAAAATATGCTCCCTCATCTGTTTTCTTTGTATTTGTTTTTTTTTTTTTTTTACTTTTTCTTATAACAAATTGCATCTTGCTGGCGTAGCTTTCTTTTTATTTTGCACTTTATTTTTGCAAGCGCATTTTTATTATGTTTTCTTTTTTGCATTCTATCTGCTTTAAAAGACGATAGAGGGAGGAGACAAAATAAAAGAGTATACAAAATTAAAAAAAATAACCAAAGCAACCAAAGAAGATACTTTAAATAAAAACAGTATAAAAGAAGAAAATATAAAGAATTGAAGAGAGGAAATAGAAGCAAGATAGAAAAGTTTCGCACAGAAGCTTTAAAATATAATTAATTTGCGGGGGAAAAACTGCGACAAAGAAAGGAAATGAAAAGTATAATTTAAAATGTAAAAGAAAAGGAAAGGAAGGAAGGACGAAGAGATATTTTTGCGCCCTATTTTTTATTTTTTTTTGTTGTCTGTCCAGATTAAGGACGTTGGTGGCTGGTGGTTTTGTAAACACCATTCAAGTTGTCAAAGCGATGCAGCGAAGTTGTTTTTTAAATTTTTGTTGTTGTTACTACAAACGAGGGTTGAATCGGTGCAAAAGTGTCTCTGTCAGTGGACATTCTATAGAGGTAAAGGTGTTTACAGATTCACAATGTCAAAAGGCACCTTTGAAGGAAATTTCACTGGAGCAAATGTACATGACTTGGGCGGTTAATGCATTTGTGAAGCACTGCGGTCCGCTTTTTTTTATTTCAGACAGACATCTTGTCCAAGAAAATAGGGGTAGCCAACTTGTGTGTCTTTCACCAACGTCTTACAGTTGCAAATATGATGAAAGACTGTATGTAGTACCTAGAGCAAGTGAAGGCGTTTTTGCAATCTCATCTTCTGATCAAAGCCGGATCATTGCCAGATCGATTTGGTGATCTATCAGTGACATGTGACATCAATTGGAATTGGTCGCTTTGGTTTGCTGAAGGTGTGAAGGAGGTACTACTTTATTACAAAGTATGATGCCCAAGCAACGCAGTTAACGGAAAATCCCAATAGGATTGCATTCGAGTAATCCAGCTTAAGGCAATGTGTCATTACATTGGAATTTTATCATGTCGTGAATTAGTATCCCAATTTAAGTATTTGATAAAATGTAAGTGGGTACTTGTCCATTATTGACACCACATTAAGTCCCCATTAACATAAATTCTAGACCAGTAAGCCAACTTAAGCGATTATGTGGAAATTTTATGTCATGGTGACTCAAACAGAATTTATGTCTCACTTTGAGATACATTTTAAATGCGACTGATCTTCAGAGGATTTTCATAGTTTTTTGACATACAGCTTAATCCAGCTTAAGCGAAAACATTGAAATTTTGTGTCATGATCAAAATAGAAAACGTGGAATTTAAGCGTTTGTCTGAACAAGTGCGTGTTTGTCCATTTTTTGACATAAGGTTAAGCCAACATAATCCTGTTATGGTTGGCAATCGATCGTTTGCTAGAATAGTATATTCTTTTTGTGGCAAAAAAATGGCGTACAATTTCTTCCAATTCGAACAGAACCCAGGATAAGTGATAAATCACTGATAGTTGCCACACCTCTTTAGAACACTCGTCTGCAGTTGCCTCATAATGACTCTTTACACTCAATTTAAAAATCGATTCCCACTAGAGCGACACTACTGCATTCCTTTCAACCCTCGTTTGATTCTAAAAATTGCAATTTCTTATTCTGTTTGTCTTATAATGCTTGGCTGTGTACCGTTCTAAGCTCTTTTTTGTTGTTCGTACCAGGATTTTTTTGTTTGTGTATCGTTTGGAATATCCTTCTGTACCATTCATGTTGATTTGGTTCCTTAACTTCCTGTGTGTGTTTGTGTGATTTTGAGCGTACGATGCGACGACGACAATCACGACGATGTTTATCGACGGAAATCGAAGAAAAAAAAAATGAGAGAAAAAAGAAAAATATTGCATTTTGTGAATTATTTAATAATTCTATTGACTATAATAAATGTCGTTGTTGTGTCTCTCAGTTCGTGTTTTGTTTCATTTATTACCGATCTAAGAACAAGGGGCATTCCGTGTTGTGTTGTTGGTCCAATACCGTCGTACTGTCGCCGGCTTAATTGTGCCATTTTCTTTGGTTTATCGTATTCCGTTTCTGGTTCGCTCATATATTCGTTTTTAAGTGAGTAAACTGAAAGTGAATGGAAATTGTACGTATGGTTTTTGATCAGACAGAGAATTTATATAAAAAATTCCTTCTACAGTATTTTACGATTCACATTGATGGTCTACTCTTCTATGGGGTCATGCGAAACGTCATGTTTTTTTTTTGCTTTTTTTTTTGTGGAAGGTTCAAAATAACAAAAAATTTAATGGTATGCCAAAAATATGCAACACTACATAAACTATTCTTAAATTACCTTAGAAAGATATGTAAGGATACAGACGGCCAGATGATGAAATATGAAACAAGTTTGGATGACACCTTTTGGTATTCGAATTCGTCGTTTATGTTAACAAATTTAATCAGATTTTAAATACTATTTAATTAAAATAAAACTTCTAAGAAATATTTTGTCATTAAACAAGTAAAATTAATAGCAGCACCGGAGATACATTTTTATACCTATGGGATATGTTTAAATACCTAATGAAAATTTGTGCAAAAAATCCTTCTGAAACATTTGGTTGGATTTCCGCTACACTACCACAAAGACTATCTTGTCTTTTACTCCAATTTGAAGTTGTACGGTGGGCCTTAGAGTTGAGCTGTTGATGGCTGTGTTCACGAAAAATCCATTTGAAATCGAAGCTTTATTAGCTATTTAATTTATACGAAATGTACTTTTTGGTACACGTATTCCCATAAAAATCACCTTTTGGTGTACAATTCGATAGGAAAAATAAAAGCCAGCAAATAGTAAACGCCCGAAATTATGCAGTATACATTTATACCTTCCGCAATTAATGCAATATAGCCCTTAATATTTTCACGCCTGCATAAATGAAACATAGACTTTTTTTGAGCGACTTAGTTTTGTAGTAGTCGCAGTGGCTTAGTGTTACTGTGTTGGACAAATTTCAACTTATGCTTTTTTTCCACTGCGCTACCTCTCGCGAACGTCTGACAAACATCCGAGGGTATAAATGTCTTGAAAGAGCTTCTCAATTAGCCGTTTGAAGTCGGCATAAAATTGTAGATCCCTTCCATTTGTTTCAAAAAACTCACACAAAACGAATGGTTGTGAGAAGCTACGCCTAGGGTCCCTCCGGACCTGTTGCGCCAACTATTTTTTTTTTTTTATTTTAGTTTTGTATAGATAGTAAGATAGTACCTCTGTATATACTTATAACTTCCTAGGAATATAAATAGAGATAGTACCCATAAATCAAAGAAATAGTGACATATGAATGAATCTTTTTTATTGTTGTAAGCTTTGACTGCTTGTTGACACCGAATTGCATTTGATGCTATTTTGCGATGTAGTTATTTCTTATGTTGTGACGTAACTGCGAAGGGTAATGTAAGTGCTAAGCACTAGTGGCAACATTTTTAATACAAGACAACGTCATTCACACTTTTTCTCTTTGGACTGTGCCTCTTGTTATGTACGTACAAGCAGAGAGAATGTGAAAAAATGTTAAACAATCAAAGTTTTTAAATAATTCATTTATGGATCACACCTATGGGTGAGGTTGTTGTGCGGATAAAAAATATGACAGACAGACCAATAGTAGGTTCTTCATGAAATTTGAAGATATCAGACAAAATTTGTTACCAGGCAGATATGCTTCTTTCTTTTAGACTTTATGACTTTATTATCGCTATATTCTGTAAGTTACGTTGTGCCTGTAGCGATGGTCAAGTTTTACTTATCGCCCTAGTTAACCCTTTAGAAACTTCCAAGGCGTTTGCTCGAGACCACCCCTGTAATGAATTCTCCGATGAACTAGCAAATTTAGAGGAAATTTTTGGACGACCTAAACCTGGGCTTCGATTTCAAATGGATTTTTCGTGAACACAGCCATCAATGGCTGAACTCTGAAGCCCACCGAACAGCTTTATTGATAAAAATAAATATATTGAGCTAAAAGACATAACTCCAGCATAAATGTTCAAAAGGATTCTGCGCACAATTTTTATACCTATAAAAATATATCCAATAGGTATAAAAATATAGCCCCGGTGCTTCTATTAATTTAACGAAGCTCACTTGTTTAATGACAACATTTTTGTTTCGTCCTCTTTTAAGCACTTACAACATTTTTTTCAAGTCCCCTTCGAGTGCTTTTTGGTTCATACTGTATCATTGGCCCTAAAAATACCTGCTTATAAACTGCAAATAACGTATGCATAGCTTACATAAATACAAATAAATATCCCAAAGGTAAGACTACAAAACAGAACTTCAAATTGACTAAGGTAACCCATTTTAATGTGAACTGCGTTGGGGGTTGTGCGTCAGGATTAAAACTCACTCATGTGTTTTGTGTGAGGTAAAAAAAAAGATGTAAAAAATCGGGGTTATTTAATTCATTAAAAAATAAAAAAATAATATAGCTACAACATTAAAAAATTCGAAAAAAAAAAAAAATACTTACTGACTTCATTGGGCCTGAAAATGGCGGGCTTTTCATGTGGATTATGCCGCACAAGTGGCCGATATACCTCAGAGTTCGAATTCGATCTTTCGAAGCCTTTAATTTAAGTTTTCGTTGGCAGTTTCACACCGGACAGCAACGAGGATGCGCAAAAAAGCAAAAAATAAATAACAACAATGAAAAATTAATGAAAAGCAATGGAAAGCCCTCCATGGACTTGGGGCTTTAATCGCAAAAAGGCAGCGGAAATTACTTTTGATTTTTTCCGCTATACTTGTGGTCGGAGCAAAACTGTCGCCGTCCTGCTCATCAATTGCTGGTCGCTCGTCAATATGGACCTTTCCGTTTTGGCAGTCTGTTCCCTCGGGCACTTGTTTCGTTGGTGGCCAAGGGATGGCCTTGTTCTTCTTGTTCAGATTTGTACAACTCTGTGATTGATATCCTGGAAATGGCTGGGAATTTGTATAGGACCAAGGTGGCGGTGGTGCTTCACTGCTAGGTGTGGACTGCTGTTGTACGTAGCGGCGTTGCAGAGTTGGTGACTCGAAATGCACCGGACGAAATTGCTTGCGTTCGGGCTGTGGCGTCCACAGTGGTTGTGGCGGTGGAATTGGTACACCCTTGTCTTTGCGTCCGCAAGCGGATGATGATCGATTTTCGGCGATTTTATCCGAATTGGTTGTGGTGGTGCTTCTGGCGGTGTTGTATGGTTGAAATTCGTTTAAGTTGGTTCTGGAGGATGACGGCGTTTGGTATTTTGGTGTCCAGACTCCTGTTTTTTTTTTGTTGGTCCCGGAATTTCGCATGGGATGGAAAGAAGAATGAAATTATGAGTGATGTGCAAGCGATACATCAATATGAAATTTTTTTCTTATTTTTGTGGCTTGACACGGAATGAGGTGCACACTTAAATGGAATTTTCTCGAACACGCGGAGGAACGAAACAAGAGAGAGGATGTATGGAGACGAATATTTATTAAACACGATGACACGGACAGAAATGATGTAGACGAAGACGATGACGACGACAACGATGACAGAGGCACTTGCATTTTAATTGAGGTACGACACAGAAGGATGTTTGACTGAGAATTTTTTCTATTTGATGGAAGGTTTATTTGACATATTTACGTAACCAGTTGTGGAGTAGCTTCGAGGGAGGATTTTGACAGATAGTCATAGTATTTCTGGGTAATGAGAATTTAATATGAGACCTATTTTGTTTAAATTGGTTATAGAAAGAGCTAAAGAGCAGCTTTATAGATTGAGGCGACTTTTTAAAAACCTACCAGTATTTATTTTTCTGGTCGACGGTCAACAAGATCATCTATCTAATGACCACTTCAAAGTTTCAAAAACTAAGCGTGTGTCGACACTACCAGTGCAAAGAGGACAACTTCAAAATTGTTAAGGCCTTGAGGTTAGTTTCAATCTTTTCCCAGTGTAAATTTGTAAGCAATTATTGTAGCAATCCATAAATCATTCAACTTGTTGAATAGACTGAAAATTTAGCCCAACATGCTAATCGAAGATCTTAGGGAAATATTTTTATCGTTCTTCTATCGTCATGTAATAGCTTTCGAAAATCTCCATTGGGACAAACAAATATTTGAGACCATTGTTATGGTTGCGGTCCTTGTAACATATTTTTTGGGTTGTAAACCATTCAGCGCAATAGTCCGCAAATCTTTCCGCCCACATATTGATAAAAAATTGACCTTGCAGGCAGATATCATGTTGCATCATAAAAGGCCTGTTTCCCAAACAAGGTTCCCAGTTGATCATCTAGTAAGTTGTAGCCTGTATCTAGTTTCACACTTCCATTCCTCAAAACTTTGCATTTAGTACAAAAGTACATGCTTCAAAAAAGGTTAAAAATTACCAAAATTGGTGTTGGATGGCTAAAAGCTAGTGTGCACTTATCCCAACTTTCAGCGATGGAGCTTATTTCCTTCTCAATGCCTTTAGAAGTGAGCTCGAAGTGGTAGAGGATATGTTCAACATTTAAATGAATGTGTTCCGAGTTTTTCTATTTATGCATTTCATCTAAAAGCGCCATATTTTTTATATATATTTTTAAGCGGTCCATCGACCGATTCAATGAGTGTACCAACGTTAAAAATAATGCGAAGAACTTTGAACCTAAAAAAAGTTGTTACAAAAATTGAGTCAAAATATTCAGTGGATAGCCCCCGACAAAGTAAAATATTTCCCCAAAAGCGAACAACTCCAACACCCATTCGAATCCAATATTTAATCACTTCCCTCCTGTATGCTGATAGTTCACAAGGAAGTTGCTAAAAGTCCTGCAGCGCTTCACACTTTTTCGCGGCTGATTATCTCCATTTGCGCTTAATCGAGTATTTCATTGGCATCATGCTGATGATAAACGATGTGCATTTTTAACTATACATCGTTACACACACGCGCAGAAAAGGCATTCAATAAATACGTGGTTGTGGCCTCCTGCAGGAAATATAAATTAAATGGAAAATTGCAGCCGTACAAATTGAATATTACTTCCACTTCGAATTACAACTTTTTTACAAAATGTTTCCTTTTCAGTTTTAATGATTACCTCTGAGGCATTGAACTAAAAATGCATGCCAAATAAATAAAATAAATGAGTGCACTCGTAAAATGAATTTAAGCGCACACTGTGGCGACATAAATTCGAAAATAGTTCAAAAACATTTTAGTCTCGGTCGGGTGGGCCGTGCCGTTCTTGTTCTTAATGCAAACCGAAGAACTGTTGTTGATCTACTCTGTGGTATTACAGGTGGCCAACAGAAAATAGTAAAAAAATACTCCCATGACTCATCATAGAGACACAATCGAAGGGGGAAATAAGAAAAGTATCTATACAAATTGAGCTTCTGCCAAAAACTGTTTTTCGATTTTGTGTTTTTTTTTTGTCGGCTTTATTTCCTGTCATCCTACTCAGAGGGAGTCAGTTTTTGTTTAAATAATTTATTTTTACATAATTTATCTTCATGAATGGAAAGATCAAAACTTTGCGCAGATTATCTTGTATGCAAAAAATAAATCGTTTGACGTCAGTGATGATGATTCTGGTGGAAAACAAAATTCGTTCCGCTGTAAGGGGAAATTTTAAAAGTTTCACTTCGATGTGGATAGTCCTGATATGACACGTCAAAACGCTATTAGACGGTTTATGTGTGTTTACATAGTGTTTTTTTACTGCGGATCTATGCCGTTAATCATATCGAAGTGTGGGGGCATTTCTAACATAATTCAATTAGAAAGTTTAAGAAATACCCGCACAATTAAATTCGGTTGAAAGATATACGGGACACGTTTTTGTTGTTTGATCGAATTAGAAGTGTTGACAAATTTGTTGATTATGTAGGTCTTCAAAAAGGAAGAATTGGCAATCGAAATAACGAGACAATATATTTAAAAGCTCTTGAGGTTGACCTTAGATATTGGGCCCTAAAAAGGGTGGGATATACAGAGATAGACCCACTGAATATTGAACATTGAACAGATTAAACCAAATGTTGGGTATACAAAATATTTCTTGAAGCTTTAAGATGGTAGGAAATGATTCAGAGTGCAAAAGGTGTGTTTAAAGTACGACCTTCATAAGACTCAAAAGTTGAATCATAGCAAATCAACAAGAAGTTGATATGCTGATGAGCTATTTGTTCTTCATAAATATGTAAATTGCAAACGATTTCTTAAAAGTACTTAAAAGTACATCCAATGCAACGAAATCGACGTCAAATTGAGACGGGTACCTTTCATAAACCTTTTCAAGACCAAAGTTGGAAGTTGAGTTTTTGCGAGATTCGAACGTGGAAACCCTCGCTTAGAAGTCCAACACACTAACCACTATACAATTTGGGCAGTCATTTTTGAGAAATAATAAAAAAACGGATTTATTCGAGTTTTTTGAGAAAAACTAAGTACGCGGTCTTGTTTAGAATACTGATATGATCTTTAATACGTATTTTGATCAAAATCGTTAGAGCGGTTTCTGTAAAGTTTGGCAGACAAAATACTACCAAATGGGGTTTTCGAGATATGAGCAGTTTTTAAAATTAGCGTTTTCAGTGATTCGAATTGAAAATTAAGGATGCAGTAGTGTTAAGAACATCAATTTTACTCTAAGTTTTCAATTTATGTCAAAATCGTTATTGCCGTTTTCAGGTAGACTAAAGAAAACTAAATTCTTAAAAATTTGACTTTTTTCAAAAATCTGTTTTACGATAATACGAAAAAAACTGAGTTTGCCATTAAGTTGGAAATGACCATATTAGAAATTCATTTTTGTTACAATCGTATGGACCGTTTTCGAGATATGTCCAAATTTCAAAAGTACCGTTACTCGAATTTTTAACCGAAAACTGGGTATGAAGTCATGGGAACATCACCCACTTAAGCTTAAATATCAATTTTGGTTGAAATCGTTAGAGCCGTTTTCGACCAAATCAAACGGGTACGAACATTTTATATGGGAAGTACCATTAATATTGAGGTTACCACTCAAAAAAAAAAAAAAAAAAAAAAAAAACGGGTCCGAACTGTAAGCCCACAGACTCCAAATCAGAAGTTTCAACGAAATCCGGGCAGCCGTTTAGGCCGAAGGTCTGTGGAAGGACGGACAGATGGACAGACCGGACAGAATTTTGAGACCCACTTTTTGAGTTCGTTTATCATCGTAATGTCAGCATTACGTGACGACAACTCGATAGATAGAGAAGGAAAGAAAGCATCTTTGAAAGAGAAATATATATGTTCCAGAGAATTTTTCCCCTGATGTTGTGTTCCAGTCAGTTTAATTTTGACAATTACATTTTACATTTGACATTCACATTTTTCCTTTATTAAACTGGCTGGAACACAGGGTCAAGAGAAGGATTTTCTGCACCTTTCTGCAATGCGTTTGACGTCCAGAGTAACTGAAACACTTTTCAAAACCTTTCAAAACGTTCAATTGATTATATACACATGTTTTGGATATACTAAAATTGAACCAAATTCCTATTAAATCGGCTAAAAAGTTCATTGCACAAAGTTAGATCCCACGGGATTAATCCAGCTTAAGCCAATGTGCGATTGTATTGAAATAACATATCAAAAATATAACGAGTTAGTGTCTAATTTAACGCATTCGATTTATTTCTGACACTGAAAGGTCCTAACTTTAGGGAAACTCCCATCACGAGTTCCGATCCATCTTCCATCTGCAAAACTATAAACCATCTAAAACCGTCTACTTTAATTTCAATCACTTGGAATACTTTCAAAAGCACCTCATTATAAATTGCAAGTTCCCATTACGTCATTTCGCATATAAAATATATAAAAACCTCAAACAGTTGGAAACCCTCGATCCTGGTGAAACATCTAACACTAGCATCATCCCCCAACCCGACTCATAATCAAAAGAATGGAAATGACGACAATTCCCTCCATTTGTGTTTACATTAGTCACCCCCAGGCCAAAAACAAAAACACAACATCAACCACCAAACAAAATTCAATCCGCCAGATTTTGAAAAACGTTATTAAAAAAAAAAGAAGGCAAATTCCATTTTTCCAAACACTATAAACAAAATCATTTTCGGACGCGATTTTATTTGTGAGGGATCCCGCATTGATGGATATATAGAAATAGCAACAGGGAATTATATCCATCCATTAGGTCATCCATTTTGGCCGTGAATTCTCTCCCCTCCGTAGGTGGTTCCAAAATTAATATTGAAATGTTAACCAATTCAAATCGATTCGAAACGGAGAGTGGTTTTCGAATGCATTTTTTGTTTGTTGACTGACCGGACGGACACAGTCAGCTCGAAAGAGTGCACCGTTAACACGTTCACAGATGAGAATGTATGGGAGTACATTATTCGCGTCGAAGGACAGGTCGTAGATAAAGTTCAGCAGTTGTGTGTGAACAAAAAAACACAAGAAACTATTTCACGACTCGTATGTAGGTGCTAGAGAATAATAAATAAATTAATTCTATTCGATGGGTAGTGGTGGAAGGGGTGTCGACTGTCTGGTGCAGAAGGTATGGGATCTAAATTTACAATCAAATTGATTGATGAGCTCACGAGTAAATAATTCAATTGGCACTTGGCTCATCTTCACCTTTAGGATGTTTCAGTTTCAAGCGAAGAGTGTTGCGCATTCCGCCATTGAATTGGCAATGCATTAAATAATTAATTAGATCATGCAGGATAATTGAATTTGACAGACAATTCAATTTGCCCAAAAGGCGTGCAATCATCATAGGTGGATGAAATCGCGAATTCGGTATGCTGTGTGAAGAGCGCGCTTGGGTTGGTTCTTCATAAATGGAGCAATTTGAGAGCCCTTCAGATGGCGATGTGCAGGAGGGGCAGTAACAGGGGTTGAACGTTGAAGTGTCAATTTGGTTTGACGCTTGGGTTGGTTTTTGAGGACATTTTTAAAGTTGGGGTGGACTAACTTGGAATGAGATTTTTTGTTCATGGTGCCATACAATCTCTATAACAGAAAATTTAGGAGGTTATAATAGCTCAATGCAAAATGACGAATAAGTTAATAATAGATTGCGGGTAAAAAGCCACCCCTTTCGGGGATTTACTCTTTAGATTCTGGAAAAGGGATAGGTAGAATCGATATTTCTTCCACCACAATATTAAATAAATAAGTGCAGACCAATAAATCCGGTGACACCACACGGACTACAGGCAGGCTCATGGTGCGAGTGCCGTAACACATCTGTCTATCTAAAATAAGGGAAACCCTGAGCCACTGATCAAAATACACGGCTTAAAATTCAAAAGAATAGAATTGTAAAATTTTCAAGGCAAAAAAAAAAGAAAACACGTGACAGTTGTTGAAGTACTAGCGGACACCCACCTATTTGCCGTTTACATGCTCGAAACCATAATCTATATATTAATACGGAGTTGCCTAAAACGTGTTTCCCCCCTTTTTTCCTATTATAAGTCACATAAATATGCCAACACTATATATATTTGGGTAGGGGACAATACATAGAAGTGCACAATACAAAAATTATCCACAAATTATGAATTAAAGGAGGTAAATTTAAGCGAATTGCATGAAATTACAACAACAACAACATGGCACCCGCGTAAAGTTAATTCGCACTTTTTCTAGAATGAAAAACGTGAAATGCAGTTCGATAGACAATCGTTTGTAGCTGTTTGTAGTGAAATTCTTTTCGTTTGTAGTTCAACCGTTTGAAAGTTAGAACCATTTGAAAAAACAAAATCTCAATCCCTTAAAATCGTGTTATTTCTGAAACCGCAGCTAGCAAAGTGATAAAATTTCTAAATGCTATTTTCGAAAGTGTTCGACATTACTAATCCAATAAAATTCAAATTGTACCAATCGGCCAAACGGTTTATGATTTATATGAAATTTAAGCAAAATGTTGGCTTCTAACTTAAGGTCCCCATAACTCTAAAACTGTTGAACAACAAACGATGAAACTTTGCATATATATTCTATGCACCCTTTTCTACCTGTAATATAAAATAGAAGACAGCCCGCATTACTGGACACTTTTTATTCGCAATTTAAGGAAAACCTAAAATGGTTTCGATTGCCTATTTATAAGCCCTCCGATATTTCCCCTTCACTTCCCCTTCAAAAATTAACTTATAGAATAAATTGGTCGAATTTCGACCACGGGGCGACCCCTAGTTTATTTAAATGAACAAAAGTTATGTCCTTAACACATAAGTATATCTAGCCTAAAACCTGCACATATTTACTTTATACATTTAAGAAAAAGAAATGTGTAAATCGGTGCAATAGTTCGTAAGGTTTTTACGGATTTTGGCATTCCAGTTTTACAGAAAAAGATTTTAGGGATTTAGCTTTTTGAATATAGGAGGTGTCTTCATAATTGAATTATGTCTTCCAACTTCGTGATAAGTAACAGAGGTAAGGAATCCTCGGTCCTCGTCTGTGGTAAAAATTAGTCATGAAGCAGTTGATATCACAAACGTAGGGCTGTTTGTGCATAGTCTCCTTCAGAAGTTTGTTAGACTTCATACATTTGAAATTAAATTCTCCAATTGGACATTTTTTAATTTCTTTGGTTTTATGAAAAGAAAAAAGGAGATGAACTCTACCTACTACCTAGTCAATCCTCGTTTAGACAGCTAGCTGAATCCAGGCACCGGTATACGGGCGGCAGCATTTTCATAAATTTTACTTTCGACATCCTGACCTAAACGGGCTGTATTGAGGAAGGTTAGGTTAGGTTGGTGGGCTGGCGCGGAGGGTTCCGCGCCACACTCAGGTCAAAATTGACCCATTGTGATATCTGTCGGGGGAAAGGGGGTATCCCTTACCTGTTATTAGGGATATTGTCCTCTTAATTGGTTGCCAGGCTACACTCAAGGCACTGAAATCAACAAAAACGAAAGTTCGGCCCCCCTATTTAATTATTAATTTAGAGTAGAATGGTCTAGACTAATTTAGATTTTATATGATTAATGGAAAATTGTCCCTTATTCGGCTTTTTGGTCAGATAACTGTTGAACAATGGAACAAGTTAGTCCATTTGCTTTCCAATCCGACGCGTTTCGACAAAGGTTTCTGCCTTCCTCAGGGATCTTTATAAGAAGCATATACAAACATGAATAACAAATGTGTGAAGACATGAAGATGATATAAATGACAAAAATCTAAATAAGAGACAATTGTCCCTCGATCATATGAATGTATTTAGCTCGTCGTTTAAACATGGTCAAGCCTTGTGCTTTTTAAATAAATTGAAAGTTAAAAACTGAGCGGGCCGCTAGCTGTCGTCTGGGAAAAAATTACAGACTTGAAAATACGGGGCCGACCTACTGTTCGAATTTCACAAAACTACAAAAATCTCATTAGAAAACGTATATAAGAACATTTAGAAGAAGTAAGCTGCATGACGAAAACCTACAGGAACAGGTGTCCACCTAAATAATGAAGGGAAACGAAGTGCTTTTCAAGGGAAAGTGTTTGGGTCTTTGCTTCTTAATTTGTAAGTTTCAATGGCTCTTTATGTCGCCTAGTATTGTAAAGAGAAGCGTCATACCCCATTTAACACGACCTCACCAAACCCCTTCCAGACAAGACCGCGTATTCAAAAGCTCTTGCCAACGTCACTTGAAATTATATGCGGAGATATTTTTTTAATGCCACCTTACTGCTAATAGGAAGGTAGATAGAACTCAACAAACAAATCCTACATCAGTTAACCAAAAGGGAGTGTTTACAAATTTTTCAATGTCGAAGAATGGGCCTCAGTTAACTTGTCGAACCGTTAATCTCATATATAAAAATAGGCGAGGGAAAGTAGTTAAGCATCATTTTTACTGCCAAACACAACACATATAACACATATAAGGTTGAATTTCTACCACTGGGCTACCTCTAGTACAATTAGAAACGTCTTTCAGATCTATTGCAATACCTCTTGTTGGTCATCCGAACACTCACAGGATCTTAATGAACAAAAATTGTGAACAGAGTTCAACACACCCCATTGCAATGCATCGGTGCGTAATTCGAATCTCTTTCGATTTCATTGATCTCGAGTGCAAATAAGATCTGAAGATGTTGGCCACGACCACTTGTAGTTCTAGAATTTCCTGACTAATTCTGCATCAGTAGAAAACACTTGCGGTTGCGAGCACAAATCGTTGGCAGCCCTTAAAGACCTTCGTCTTCAATCAATTGCCCTTCCACCCTACTCAGTAGCCCGCACTTGGATCAAGCATCCGTCACAATTCCCTGTAAAAACGACACAAGTTCAGTTTCTCTAATCCCTCCTAATGCTTACACAAAACGCCTCCATACAAATATTCCTCTTAAGCATTGACATTCTATTTATACAGTCCGAGACCGATTACCTAATTCGAAAATAAACATAAGCCTCTGCAGTCTGCAAAGCCCACACATGTTTTTCGCGCCCATATTGCTAATTAAATTCATCATTTAATTTAAATTTTTATTTTCAGTCAATTTTTATAAACAAAACTCTTTTATGCTGTGATTTATGCAAAAAATATGATCGAAGGGAAACGTCAATCGACGGGATGTCCCGCAAAATTGTTTATTTTCACTCAGCGAGAAAAGTATCTTTATCCGACATTCAAATGTGGTCCGCGTAGTGACTAAAAATAAGCCGGCCACGCTAAAATACACATCTCGCCTTCTTTCTCCGTCTCTCTTTCTCTCTCTCTCTCCCTCTCTCTTTTGCGTAAAAAGTCCATAAAAATGCCAAAATCAATGACGATCGTTCGATTTATATGAGTTTTATAATGAAAGATGTAGTGATTTGGACTCCAATTTGAAAAATGAAATAGATTCGAACTATACCTGCACCCTGTGGAGCTGTTGCCTTAAATCTCGGTATAAACATTTCAGATTCAGATGGTTCTATGAATTCTGCAAGTATTTAAACAAATTTTTCAGTATATTCCAAAAGTGGTTGCGCGACTATAAACAACACAAAAACGCACACGGGACACGGGAATTTGTTCTTCCTCTTTAAAAAAAATAATATTGCACTGCACGCGGTTGCTTTTTTTTTTGCACAGTTATAAAATTTTATATACGATTTCGATGGTATATAAAAAATAAAATCGTAACAAAATTTTTGTTGGAAATAAAAACAGAATTGAAAAAAAAAAAAAAAAAAAAACTATGCGTAACTACAACTAACCCTGTCCCATTATTTTGGTGACCGACGCAAAATTAGTAGGTACACAATTTTTGTTAAAATTTAAAAACCGACTCGACGAACGCGCTTTTACCCACTGAACTCAAAAACACTGATGAAAACAGAGAACGATTTGCTTTTCATTTTTCAAAAAAAAAAATTGACAATGGCGAGCTTGTTCTCTTTTCTACCGGCGCATTTATACGGTATATGTATACTTTCTTGCAACAGTTTCCGACTTTTTCGAATACTCGCAGAAGTAGAGTATTCGAAATCCGCTGATTGTATTTTTATTTTATGATTGAAGCGCATTCACGGGGGTTTTCGAGAGCAAAAATGGAAAGAAAAAAACTGAAAAGCTCACGGAATTTTCAACCACTTGAGTGAGTACATTGCGCACACTCGTTACAGGTTTTCTGTTATTTTTGCTGTTCCATTTTTAAAGTTCGAAATTAGTCTGCTGAGAAGAAATAAATGAGTTGCACTTGTTTTACATATTTGTAAAAAATCCCGTGTAGATTTTGGTCTAAAATGGACGAGAGAATGAACTCAACCCAAATGGGAGATCAGTATCTCAATCTCAGCGTGTAGGTGGGTGTAATGTTTTTCTTATTTTTTATGGTTTTCTGTGTGTTGTGATCTTTTTTACGAATCATACGGACAGAAAAAAAAAATGTTTATTTTGGGACGGCTGCCTAGTGAGTGGGTGGGTGGGTGGAGAGGTAGCATTAACAAAGTCAACAGAGCACCAGTGGTGTTAAATTGAATAAATATGGTTGAACGGATTTTTTTTACGGTCACCGTAAAAATAGGAATTTTTGATGTAGCGTACTTTTAGGCGGAGGAGTATGTACGGAAGAAAAATGTTAAGTATACGCCCCGGAGCCAAGTGAAAAATTCCATATATAAATAGTGTGGTACGCAGTTGTAAGGCAAATTCTGATTCAGAAATGTCTGAAATAATATATGATATAATAAAATGCAGCATTGTGCCTCGGTAAAGGGTTTCCTGTCAAAGTCTCACTTAAAAAGCGGTGGGTATATAAAGCTAAATTTATTTTAGTGTGAAAATGTGTTGCAAAATTCTTCCTCATTTTGTCCATCACGAATATTCAATCGCGGTAAATTTTTTTAAAGTTACCTATTTTATTTTATGATCCTAAACTTGACTTCATCTATTACCTATATGAAGGGAGTAAAAATGGTTTTTCTGATGGGCTTTTTCCCTAACTTATCCTAACCTAGCCTTATTTCATTCTAAAAAAACAAACAAAAATGGTTGGCAAATCTAAACTTATGTTTTTGCTTTATAAATTAACTAGGGTGCCGGCGAGCTTCGTCCCTGCCAAAATTGTCTTTTTGCCTTAAATAATTTGGAGCATTCCTATTCCACTTTCCACTTGAAATTAATTTTGTGGATCCAAAATAGCTTTTGATATATACGATCTCACTGTATACTACGATCAAAGACTTTCCAATTTCCCGTTCAAATTCTCCAATTTTGTCGCCGTATGAACCTTCCCTAGGCGTAGACAAACACATAAAGAAAAGATAGCTGAAATCCTATGACCCAGCAGGGAATATCCAAAGAATTAAAAAATTCAACAAATCTCCAAAAATTCATAAAAATCGAACGATTCCTTCCCGAGTTATGAGTGCATATACGGACGACAGTATCTTTTATATGTAGCTGTACCCACCCGGCTTTGCTCATACCTTTCGTATTAAGTCCTGCTCACATTTCGCAAAGTGCCTTATTTGGACAATGTCCATTAATAATTTTCAATGATGCCACAACCCGTTTTCCTATCCCGCTTATATTTTGCAAAGTACCACCTGTAAGGTCCAAAGCTATTCTATCTTTCAAACTGGAATCAACCATACAGATACACAAATTTCAATCAACTCGGTAGAGCTATTTCGGAGACCGGAAACAGCGCCATCTCTCAGGTCCCTATCCTATCCTTCAAGCGGGAACGAAGAATATACATCCACAAAATTTGAGATCGGTTGAGCGATTTCGGAGATCGACAAAAGAGTCGCCTATAAGTCGAAAATAGTCCTATCTTTCAAGCTTCAACTAACAATACCGAGTCCCAAAATTGCATTGAAATCGGTTAAGTGGTTTCGGAGCTCGACACCATTGACACCTTTCAGTTCCAAAATCCTATCTTTAAAGACAGCCTAAACCTGAAATACACCAATACGAACAAAACAAAAGAAGAATCATAAAAATTGGGCCAGTGGTTATCGAGTTATATCGTCATCGGGTTTCACCCCGAAAGAATTGTGGGTATATAAAAGAAGATTGTCATTGAAGAAAATTGAATTGATGGTGAGGATTTTCGGACATTTCTCTTTTCCTGAACCATCCCTGATTCAAGACGAACAAAACAAAACAAATATCATTCTAATTGGTCGAGCCGTTCTGGAGCCTTTACCCGACTAACGCACAGCAATCAATTTTTATATATATAGAGATAGAGAACAAAATGTCTCTTCTAGTTTATCAGTTACATTGAATCTGGAGTTGCATAAAAACTAAATCACTTTAATCATCAACTGTTTTTCTGCGATATGGTCGTTTTAATTTGGATTCACATTGATCCAGGTGTGTATTCAAAGGATGATTTATATTAACGGAACCTTATTTAACGTCAAGACCGAAGGATATCACGTCTGTCAGCATTGCAATGCATTCCCCGCAGTAAGACAGGTGTCCTCCTCATTTCGTTATTCCAATTGTATTGGACAGACTTCTTATTGCCTGCGGTCAGACATCTATCGAAATTGCATTGTGAAGAATGAGCTTAACCAGGCTATGCTACGTTCCCAGGGCATGGCGTGAGGTACGAGTGATTTTCATCCCAAAAGCAGGGAAGGCTAGTCACACCACAGCCAAGTACTACAGACCAATCAGTTTGTCGTCTTTTATGCTAAAAACAATGGAACGACTAATCGATCTGTACGTACGGCAAGTGATCGGCGAAAACTATCTATCAATCACAACACGCATACATGAAAACCAGATGGGTTGACACGGCGCTACATACGGTAGTATCGGTAGTGGAAGATTCACTACAACACAAAGAGAATACACTGACTGCGTTCCTAAACATCGAAGGGGCCTTCAACAACATAGAAGCTGACGCAATTCTGCGTAGCTTGCGTGGAGTCCACCTCAATAGCAGCCTATGTTACTGGATTGGACTCATGCTAGGCACACGTAGAATCAAGTCACAGATAGAGGCGACGTGAGCACTGAACGGAAGGTCAGAACACCTCAAGGCGGAGTCCTTTCACCGCTCATATGACTCCTTGTAGTTGACGAACTTCTAAAAATACTGGAAAAGGAAGGTTTCATTGTGAATCAATCTTTGTTCCAGGTAAATTCACTCCAGTTCTCAGCGAAAGACTTAGTTATGAAATCCTACTAGTCAATAACTGGGTTACGGGCCCTGGACTTGGAATGAACCCATCGAAGACGGAAATTGTACTGTTTACGAGAAGAAGGGCGATCCCCTCCTTCAATTCCCCAAGGATGGGGGGGGGGGGGGGGGGAGATGGATCTGAAAATCTCAAAGACAGCAAGATATCTGGGCATAATCCTAGATTCCAAGCTAAGCTGGAAGGAAAACATAGAGGATCACATCAAAAAAGCATACGCCCCTAAACCGGAAAGAACTCCGCTAAGCACGCTTGTAAGGAAAATTGATATTGAATCCTGGAGTAGAACTAACCTACGATGGAGCAATCTCATTACCTGCAGGCACACTAAAGATCCATGGCCAGAGGTGAGCAAAAAGAGATCTAAAGGTATGATCGGACTAAGCCGTAAAGATATTCGCATACTCACGGGGGTCATTGCTGGACACTGTGCGATAGGCTTACATGCGAAACGGCTGTGGTTACTGCATAATGATTTCTGCAGAAGCTGTAGGGACGTAGAAGAGAAATAGAATCTGTTCGCCACCTACTTTGCGAATGCCAAATCCTTAAAAAACAGCAGACTTAGACTTCTCAACAGTTACTTCTTCGATGACCTAGAGGATCTGAAGAATGTTGATCTCAAAGAACTCCTGAGATTCATACTAAATCTATGTGGCTCTAATATAAAAAAGCGGTGTATTTCTTGTTTCTCAACAGGCTGTACTGGATACTTCCCGTAACTGGACACAATGGACCCAACTGATGGTCTAAGTGAAGCTGTGGCAATCGCCACTAGAGCACCCATTTACCTACCTACCTTGAATTCCCATGGTCAATTGTATTTGGCTAGCTCTCTAGTTGCGGTTTGATTTAAAAAAACGTCGACATTGTTCCACTTTAACTTTTGAATACAGAACTTGAATTGGCGGAACTACATGAAGCAGCATGTGCATACTCGGAATTGTTATATTTATTACATTAACGAATTTGGGCGGAAAAAAGCTCGCCCGGTCAGCTAATGTACACACATAGAGAGATAAGATTTTTTGAACAGGCAATCGGCTGAGGAAGCTTTGCAAAATATTTGAATTTAAAAATGGAAGTATTTTAGAAAAGAATTGGAGTAACTCTATTCAATTTTTAATAAGAACGTAGCTCACCCCAATTACTTAAATTCAAAGATCTCGTCAACGCCTATTTACCTACGTCTGCAAACTGAATCATTAATAACACGTGAACATCAAAATTTCATCAGACTCGAAATTGCCAACAAAATTACTGACAAATTATGAAAACCTTCAAACACTTTATTTTAGCAATTTTCCAACGCACGCAAAAGTGAAAATAAATATTTTTGCGACCATAATACAATCAATCAAATAAAATAAAATAAAATAAAAAACAACCAACTAAAATAGGTTTCGATGCCATCGCATAATCCCCCCTTGTTGACACTGATCTAACAAAAATTATTAGATAAATGGTAAAAAATAAATTAATTCATTCAGAAATTAGGAAAATAGAAAATATCACGTTTGCCGAGATTCAACAAAAATCAAGTTCATAGTAAAAAAAAAATCAAGAGCTTTGTATCTTATTCTACTTAGGTTTTTCTTCTTCTTCTTGTTTTTTTTTTTATAAAATAAACAGACGTACGGACCTAATTAAAAAATAGTGTTGCATACTTATTGGCATTACCTTAAATCGACGTTTGGGGGGAGGGAAAACACAAAGCACAACAACAAACAGAATGGACATATGACGATACACAAGCAAGGGACACATATAAATATGTATATATATTTATAAAATCAAAAAGCACATATATAGCCCCATACCATTTGCTTTTTCATAGAGAAAACCCTTCGCCAGCACTAGGTCTTTGTCGATTTCACGTAGTAGATCGCTTTCGGACCAACTTCGACGATTCGGGGTTAGTAGAAAGCGTGTCTGTTTCCTGCGCTTAGCTGAATTAGCACTGCCTCCAGCTGTTGTGGCACCCGTCGCTACTGATGGCTGGCAGCTGCCGCTCTCAGTTGGCTTCTTGTGGCGCAAAATCGTGACTAGATTCTGCCGTTTACCCTGTGACAATAGTTCTAAATCACGGACGCGATCAGCTAGATTGAAAATAATTAGCCTGTTAGTGTTATAAGAGAACAGCACACAGAAAAAAAGGAACACACACAAAAAAAAATAAAAAATAAAACACATAGGTACGGGCATGTATAAACAAACAAATTGCTCCAGATCCAGATCAGAGGAGCGGCATTCTCTAGGTTAGAGATTTTCCCTAAATTATTGCTTCCTTTCGGGCTGGCAAATCGCGTGCAACCATTTTAAAAATTAAAAAAATAAAACTATACACACACACAGGGGGCTATTTGTTTATATTTATGCGCGTGGTTACGAAAACATCTCATACGATTAGAGCAGCAACTATCTATCGATGAGAGTGGCACCCGTCAGCATATGTCAGGTGAATCTCTGTACTCATGCCGAATGGAGGGAACTTTTCAAGTTTTTTTAATGACCACTGATCAACATGACAGACAAGATGCAGAGGGAATTTTTTTTTTTGTTTTTCGAATGCGAATTGTGACTCATTTAGTAGATGATTGTAGCGAAGGTCGTCAGCTGAAAGTGGCGTGCAAATTGTATTTGAAATGTACCTTTGTGTGCGGCTGCGGGGTACCTACACAGGCGATTAGTACGTCGGATCGTTAGTTTATGAGTTCATCCGCTTCGGATGGCGTTATGAGTTTTTATAGTTTTATCTGTCAAGGAGGCTGTTTATGTAATTGGTTTTGAATATAATCTATTTTTGAATGGCGATCATTTGAAGCGGCAGCGTTTATCTATTGCACACACAATGGCTGCTAAACAAAATTTGTGTGATTCAAGGACACTATGACATGCATCATCATGTTTATAAATAAATTTGAGCTTTAGTCATGCTTATTAGCAGAGAGCAGAGTGATGAATGGGCCGTAGAAGTGTTGCTGTTAGTAGTGTGTACGTGTACATGCGTTCGATTGTTTTTTTGGTGTTTTTAATAATCCATACAGTTACCGTAGCAGATTAACAGGAGGACCTTAGGATTAGCTTCTCGTAGTCATTTGTTTGAGAGTTTTTTTTTAATTTGTATGTGGTGGAGGGGACGTACCATTTTGGGCTAAATTTTGAGGCTTTCACACGGCGGATGTAGACTTTGATGTCAGTCAGATCTACCTTTGTAATATAGTCGGAGACTCATACACTATGCGATGTGAAAGACAGTTTTTTGATATATTTTTACATGGTTTTTTAAAATTCAGTTACAAAAAGGGCTTATAGAGAAATTTTCTTTAAGAGTAGCGTAAAATATTTCCAAAATTTCTTAGCAGTCCACACAAAAATAATTTCGCTTCCTATCAAATGTGTTAAATGCAGGAAAGCCACTTCAGAAGTTCATTCCATAAAATGAAGCTAAAAAAACCTTTCACCTTTCAAAACTTTGTATCTATTATTATTCAAATGATATTTAAAATGGAACACCAATTTGTGGCCATTGTTCAACGACGCGGTCTTGCCACTTTTTCGGCAAAACAACAAAAATTCTAATTTTATATTTTTGGCTCGCAAATCTCCTGCTAATGAAATTCAAATAAATTTGTGTTTATTTTGGTGATGAGTGCTGTTAAAGTTGTGTTTTCTAGGTCATGAGGTTAGTGAACAAAAATACCCATGGGTATCGCTGTAAATCATAATGAATGTCAACAAATAATGTCAACCACTAAGTGGCGTTTTAGTATTTGCATTTTTTATTATGCGTGAATCCGTGATTAAATCAATTTTATTGGTTTTTAATATGATTTCTCTCTCATCACTTGCTTACCGCTGAGGGTTTATTTCTCCAATTTTAGTGATTTCAGTAGCTAATAACGAATTTGGGACCGCAATATCTTGGAAATATAATCGCTGCTCTCCTTTAAGCGTGAAAGTTCGTAAAATTTGTATTTGCAGGTCCAGAAACAGGAATAATAATTCTTTTTCATCTGTAAAGCGACTTATTTTTATTCATGAACCCAAGTGATGCCTTCTTTGGCAAAAATCATTCGCAGCGCTTGATGACTTTTCTTCGACCGCTTTTTAACTCATTCTTGTTGAGTCTGCTGATGCTCTTATGATTATCCTTCTGCGAGAAACAGATTAACACAGCAACAGCAACAGTAACTTTGACAGAACCTTTAGAACCAATGTATTTTAATTACTTTGAACACATTAGCACAGCAACATCGACAGCGACATCAACGTTAGAGCCAATCCTAAATTCGTTGTTGCTGTTGCTGTGTTAATCTCTTTCTCTCATTCGACATTTTAATTGCGATTTTGTGGGCCCCCATTTATATTTTAAAGGAGATGCTCTGAACTGTTTCAAATTCAGAAGAACAAGCCTTCTGAAAGTCGCACATAAGACCTTTTCCGCTGAATTGTGAGAATGCATTTAACCTCTCGCAATCAACCTAATCGGCCCATGTTATCAGCTTTAGACCAGGGTTAGTCAACCATCGAACAAATCTACGCAGTCTTACAGATTTTAGACAAAATCTCAGGATTTTAGGTCGATACATAACAGTTACTTATCGGCTTTTTAAAGTCGCCTATGAGCCATGTCAAGTTTCGGCATCCTAGCCAAACTCATTTGCTTTTGCAGAATGCCGTTGGAGAGATCTCGTAAAATTATAAAGAATATAACCAAAAACTTCTGTGAGAACTTGTGAGTATTGAATAGACGAAGATGGGTCTGATGCATCGGCATAGAAATTTTTAAAAACTATCTACCGAAGTCCGAGCTCGGTAATAGTAACCACCAGTTACCAGACAGTTGGTTGATGAACAATTGAAGCGATCGTATTGACTTAGGTGGTGGTCAGAAGTTTACACACCTGCTGTGAACGGGCTATATAATTTTATTATTGTTATTAAGGCCCTTCGTCTACCTGGCGACCTTGCCAATTGCTTTTCCTTTTACTTAAAAGGCTTCTAAGATGTTAAACCCTTTCGTTCCCTTCCAATAACAGAATCACATTTGAATGGAGCTCTTAATAAAAAGAGTGATTAGCATTTTTTGGTTCCTAAACAAAGGATCGACTTCATGATGCAATCAATGTCGGTACCAGTGATTGGAACATGATTATTTAATTTCAAGGACAAAGGTACAAAAATATTCCCAATCACTGGTAACATCGCACAGGACATTTGGAAAGCGATTAATGAAGGAAAACACTTGATAGCAACAGAAAAAACACCGCACAAAAACGTAGCCGCAAAGAAAACCACCGAGGGACGAAACCATCACGAGGGAATGAGGCCGAAATGTCAAATGATCGACCCTCGTCTACCCATCGTCGACTTATAGTCGGTTTCTTCCCGCACCAGCCAAGGCTCCCAAATGAATCTTGCATCGGGACTAGTTGCACGTACGAAGTGGGGTGGAAGCAGTCTACACTTAACCTCATCGTGTCGCCATCTCACTCTCACATATTGAAAATATATATATGGTATAAATTTAGAAGTAAAAGTAGTAGTAGAAGTAGGCGCAGTGGTTTAGAGGTTCGTGTGTTGGATTGCTAAGCGAGGGGTCGAGGTTCGAATCCCGCAAAAATCCAAATTCCAACTTGGGGTTTTTTCTACTGCGCCACCTCTCGCGAACGTCTGACAAACATCCGAGAGTATAACTGTCTTGAAAGAGCTTCTCAATTAGGCGCTTGGAATCGGCATAAAATTGTGAATCCCTTCCATTCGTCCCAAAAATTAGAAACTCACACAAAACGAATGGTTGTGAGAAGGTAGGCTTAGGGTCCCTCCGGATGTGTTGCGCCAACTATTTATTTATTTATTTTTATAAATTAAGAAGTATTAGTGATTATTTTATCGTATTACATTATAATGCTTAAAATGTAAAGTAAATTGTTCTATGTAAAACTAATACTAAGAAATAGGTTCCACGGTCAAAGGCAATGACCATTAAAGAATACTTCGGCTGACCTAGTACATAGGAAACCGAGGTTTCGCAAATAAATTTTAGAGTACTTTGCGCTCATTCGAATGCAAAACTTTGAATTAAAAGGATTAAGGAATACTTTATAATTTTTACTGAACGTTCCGTGACTTTCATTCACTCTTTTTTTAAGTGAATCATCGATCCACTTTTGCTGCGAGACGCCTTCTTCATCAGCAACTTTTCTATTCGTAGCCTACGTTTAGAACATGGTCCTTCGAGCCGGATAGCAAACTCCCATACACCATGTAGTACAGCCAGAGATATGACTGGATAATTATGGCAACAATTTATTTTTCGGACTTTAATTTCAATTAGGATGACGTGACTACGAGCTCAACTTGAGTAGGTCACTTTTATTACTGTATTATGTCATCACCCCTACACTTCTCATAATAATATAATATAAATCCTATTCTTAATAGCTGAACAGCTGCAGCTGTTTGCAGTAACATAATTAAGCCGCTCAAACACAATGGTCATGCAATTAATTAGCACAATTAAATATGCAGTCCGGCTCAGTCGAGTATCCCAGATATCTATACTACGCGTCAATGCAACTAAATACCACTTTAATTTGGATTAATAATAATTTAATATCGCCCTGCTGTCGTGACATGGTTCATTAAGTTGGCCAATTACATGTGCACGCTCCTCCGGGTACGAAAGGAAATAAAAATGATCAGTCATTTCTTTTTTACGTTCCTTCAAATGTTTGAAAGCACTGCTCTTCGATTTGCATTTAAAACAATCAAACTGAATGCGAAATGCGAAGGGAGATGGGGGGAAGTAGCTCAGTGCAATGAAGCTCATAGTACTCATCTCCACCCCGCATCCCGTTTAACCATCTGTGAGTGTCAGTTTGTTATGTTAGTCACGAGCCGGCAACATCCCATAAAGGTGCTGTGATTTATATGCGCATCATGTATCGAACACGGGTTCTACGCCGTACACAGTACACACGTAGTATCAAGTTTTTGATGGAAGCGGATTAGTGTGTGTATAGAGGAGCGCATTGATTTTTGTTGTTTAGGTCACATACGAGTATGTAGTCGTAAAATATTCGGGAAGTAAAGGTGATTAAGAAGTCACTTTTACCATATCGTTCCATTTTTGGAAGTACCGAAAAAGAGCAAGCTCTTCATCTTCTAAATGGGTGTCGATTTAATGGCGGTATTTATAGATGCGTTTTCTTCCCCCTTTATAGTGTGGATAAGCTTCAAAGACCTCCCTATGACCAAAATAATAATTTCAGAATTGTTTTACGTAAGTGTTGCGTGCAAATGTTTATTCGAAGTGTGTAAATCGATTTTCGGTTAACCTCGTATCGGGTTTCGTCTTTGGCTACATGTCAAGAATTAACGAAAAATATTCCAAAATTTGACAGGAAGTAGGTACGAACTGAATTATGTGGAAGACCGAGTTAGGAAGCAACCATTTTGCAACATTTACTGCGGCACACTTACTTGGTAGCCAAAATGTGTCAAATGTGTCAAACGTGTGTCAAAATGTCTAAAGAAATAGACAGAGAGTTCGGCAGGCAATGAGTTCGAAAAAAAAAAATGTTTTTTCATTCTTTGAATGGGGAATTCTGTTTCGAATTGATTTATGAACATCTTTGGGATAAGGGGAGACTGAAAGACAGCGTAGTTAATGAAAATAAAAATAGTCCAAGATACTAAGAAAATAATATGAGACATACATCAAAACAGTTTGCGCAGTAAAGATTTATTTTAACGAGGTAATTATATTTTAGGGGAGCCATGCTGAAGATTGTTGATATATTTTTTTAAAATGCATGAATACTTGTCAAAAATTCAGAAATTTCATTAGCAAGATAATCAAGATAATCAACTTTTGGATGCTGAATTTTGAAAGAATTACCGGCTGATTGGAGTTTAAATCTGCTTGAGGATTTACAGTGACATGTGTTTTGGAAACAATTGACAATAACCCCACTTTTTGAAATATGTACATTTCTTAGACAGTTCTGAATCTTTGTTTTAAAACGAGACCCAAATAGTTATTTAAAAAAAAAACTTTCTCGAAAACTGCAACACATTTTTCAAACATAAAGGGTGATCCCTTTTTCAGCAAATAATTTAATTTCGTTAATAATTTAGTTTCACTTCCAGGTATCAACATTTTTAACATAGCCTGTAGTACCGTTTATGGTGTTTAAGGTTTTTTGACATGGACATCTTTAAAAATTAAAAATTTAAAGTTCAATCTCAGTGATGGGTGGTCAAGGTTTGGTTATAAGACAATTGGTTGGTGAGCAATTGAAGCGATCCTATAGACTTGGTGGTGCTCAAAACATACACACATTTGAATGACAACTTGTTCCGAATACAAGTTCGTTCTCTAAACTTCGAATTTAAGTAAAAACTAAATTAAGACTTCTGTCAAACTAACTTAAAACTAAAATTTTTGTTTTAGTATAAGAGATAATATTGGCCTTTGAAATAAGAACATGTTTAAATTTTATCTCAAACAGTGTTGCAGCTTTTTCGATATGAGTTGCTGACATCTGTAGGAGCATAGCTTTTAAATGTATGTTGTATCGAAGATTCTATCCAAAGTAGGTACCTTAAAAGAATTCTTCGAAAATCACTGGCGAATTCTAAAACCTGTGGCAACTTACGGGTTTCAAATAGATCAATTCTTATCTTTAAAAAAATAGTAAAACTAGTATCATACTCAGAAAGTTTAATTCAATAAAAAAGTTAATAAAAAAAAAAAAACCCGATTGTCTGTAAAAAAGATTTAAAAAGACTTAAAAAAAGACACTTTTAGATTTTGTAGGTAGTCTCCGATTTTAAACTTACTATAGTTGAAAGTGTTCTTCATCTTCATCTTTTAATCTTCTTAAATCTGTTTTTTTTTACAGTCAGTCGGTTTTTTGTTTGTTTTTAATTTTTAATTAAGGAACTTTTATTATATTTATTTGTTTAGCTTATGACACTCCGGAAAAGAATAGCAATTTAATGACACCTCACTCTTCAAAATCGGTCAAGCCGTTTGGGCTACAAGGCGTCACGTAGGAGCGTACATAGGATACGCGCGAAACACATAACCCTCCCTGTGTCCAGTCGGGTAATAAGATGATTTGCAAAAGTTGGTAGCTAATTTTATTCCGTAACATACTGTTCAGTTCAACAAAAAATAGTTTCATACTTATTTTTTATAGTTTTTAAAATTAAATTATTGCTGAAACCGAAAAATAAAACAGAGCATATACATTTGCCAGCCTATTGCTGATTAATGCCCAAGATCAGTGCTTCCAAACATGCATATGCGACTCGTGATTCAATATTGGAATTGTACAGGGTTTTCTCAAATATATTCGTAGTCAGAGTTTAATTCAAAAGTATATTGAAATGATTGACTTAAAAAAGGTTTTTCCGGTCCGTCCCAATGCTCAAAATCAAATCGTTTAATTCGAAAACGATGGTTTTAAGAGTATTAGCTGTTCTAAATAGTTCTTACAAATACTAATCATGTAGAGATGGCAGCACATTTGCTTGATATTTCATACCATACCTAAGACCTTCTTTAAAAATATACTTAACAAGTTTCTCATAAATTTTTAAACATTAAAGCAACCTCCACCCTATTTTTCAAACAACAAGAGTATGACGCAATATAGTACAGTATGTAATGGCGATTGCTTTGTCGAGTTTAGAAAAGATTGAGTGCTGATAGAAGGGAACCGATGAGCCTATGAATCGAATTTTACACTTTTGACACTTGCGGAGGGGTTCTTCGAAACAAGAATTTATCCACCGCTTTTCACACTTCAACCCCACAATCAGGCGAAAGTTACAAAAATTTCTCAGCCAAAACAGCGGTTATTTTTTGTTTGTTTAGTCCAAAGCATTAAAAGCATTTATTTTTGTTTTAATGTTATAAGCAAAAAATATTAACAATCATGTTAAAAGTATTAAGAAAAAGGAAACCACTCGTACACATTTTTTTCGTCTTTAAACAAAACACTTTTTATTACAAATTTTTAGAGGTTGACAAACACAGTTTCGGTTTAAATTAAAATATACATTTATATAGTTTTTTTTTTTTTTTTTGTCAGGAAAATAAAATACTACACACAGCAAAACCACATTATAAAATTGGATACAATAGTTCTTATTCTTACAACAATCTTTGTTTAGTGTAACAAAAAACAGGAGAACAAAAATACAAAGTTCAACTTTCAATCATCACATTTGGAAAACAATTGATTTTAATTGACTTTTTTAATGCAAAATTTCAACACTTTATTGTTAGAAATAGAAAAAAATTAGAAATGCCAAATGCTCTCATTGACAAATTTGTTAAAGTCATCGAAAATGCACGAATACGACGATGATGTCCTGAGAGAGGATGTTATCCTGCTATAATTAAATTCTAATAAACAAGCATTAAAATTAAAATTAGAAAAAAAAAAACAAATGATAAAATTTCTTTGGTTAAACACAAGAGTATAAATGACAGATGATGACACATTTTAGGAAGCATTATACAGACAGTGCGTGTATAGATTGGAAAATTTGGACTTAAATGTTTGTGAGGCGGAAATTTGTTGTCTATTTGTTAATTATATTCTTAAGGAATGTCCAGCCAAGGGACAGACCGACTACAGCCACCATACCAACAATACGCTTACGACCCAATGACAAAGCACTTGATGTAGGAGAAGGAGAACGTTCAACATTGGACTCACCGTCTTGCTGCGACAAGGACTGCTGGGATTCCTGATACTTTTCGTAGTTGTCATAGTTGCTGGGGGTGGCGGCGGGGGCGTTGCTTGTTTTGACAGTTGTCACAACGGAGGACTTCTTGGTGGCACTGCAGGAGCTGTTTTCGGTTGTTTCCTCGCGGTGCTCCTCCTTCACTTGGCTGGTGAGCTTGGCGAATTCACGCAAATGCTTGGGCAGTTGCTTGATACTGGCTTCGGAATGTCCCTCGAGGACTTTGATTGGTGGTTCTTCGTTCTCGCTGCGGCTGCCATCGGTTCGGGGTATGGGTTGGGACTCGGCACCACTCTCCCAGTCGCTGTCGGAGGGCATGTGCAGCTTGGAGCGGCGTTCCTTGACACGGCGAAGGAACTCGTCGCCGATATCGGATGAGGAGACTCTTCGAGGCGGTGCGGTGGGGAGGTTGGCGTCCGCATTGATCTTGGAGATCTTGATGATCTTCTGGAGTCGGCGTTCCTCGCGTTCGGCTACCTTGTCGAGCCATTCTTCGGCCATTTGTTGACGGAAACTCTCGTCCTCGGTGAGCGGTGGCAATTGGCGCTGGCGGTACGCCTCGCGGTTCATACGCTGGTTGATTTGGGCGCGATTCATCTCGTCGATCAGTTGGCGGCGTTCGTTTTCCAGTCGTTCGAACTCGATCTGGAGTTGGTTCTCCTTGCTGCTGATGTACTTCATTTGCTGATCGTGGATCTCGCGGGGGAGGGACGATCGTCGCTGCCTGTCTGGGGCTGGTGATCGTCCGGAGCTGACGCAAGCAGTGATGGGGGTCGTATCGATCATTGACTGCGTGCTTAGGAACCGCCGCGGTGGCGGCTGTTGCGGGCGAGGAGTCTGATTGCGAGAGGTCCTTCGCACGTCATAAGCGCCGTAGGTGTCGTAGCTCTGGCTGCTGGACAGGTCACTGGTCGAGGCGGATAAGCGTGGGGCGCGAATGTTGGGGCGTCGCCCGAGGTAGCATATTTCCACTTCTCGCTGGAAGGGCTTGCAGACGTTGTCCAAAGAGCCGATGTCGCCGACGTACTTCATCCAGTCGTCGTGGAGCATATGCCGCTGCGACGAAGACTCGGAGACGTTAAACATGCTCTCCGCACGCCGGAAGAGCCCCGGCTTCTGGATGGGTCGCTCTGCTTGCACCGGCGCTTCATCACTGGGCTGATGCTCCGAGTAGGTTCTGGGGCGTGTGCCGGACTGCTGCTCTACCCGGATAGGGATCTCGTAGCTTCGCTGATGGTGCAACGACCGAGTATTCGAGCCGTTCTCCACTCGAACTGGTATCTCATGGATGTGCGGCTGCTGCACGTTTGCCGATGCAGACCTGGGCGGAGTGGGCGTTGGTTTCTCAATGTGGATAGGGATTCGCATCTCCTTGCGCTGCTGCTGTCGCTGTCCAGCGGTGCGATCGATCTCGTCGGCCAACAGTTTCATCTGCTCGCGGCGACTGCTCTCGCTTGTGGTGATCGATGACACATGGCTTTTAGATTCCCGCGCCACACGATTGTAGTCGCTTACGCTGGAGGGTATGTCATTCAGAGTGGCCGGCGGACGCCGCTTCCCCGAGTCCAACTCATCCTTCAGCAGATTCGAGAGCTCATCGAAGTCCTTGAAGAGTTTTTCATGACCGAAGACGTCGGACTTTTTTGTGCCGGCTGCTGCCTCTTTGGCACGCTGCCTAAAATCATCGAACACTGTTTCTTTCGTTTCGCCACTGAACGTTCTATTTATAACGCTCTCCGATGATGTTGTTGAAGTGAATTTCGTCGTGGCCGCTGCATTTGTATCTGCGCCGATTGCCGGCAGTGGGGGTACCGGTGGGGCTGGCGGGGATTTTTCCGTGCGATCTGCAGATGCCTGTGGTGGTGGTGGCGGCGCTGTCGGTTGTGTGTTTAATTTAAATGCTGACATAATATTTTCACTGTCGCCGCTGTTCTGTGTCCGTGAATTCACCTGCGTGGCGGTGGTAGCGATGGACGGGAGGCCATTTGCGGATGGTTTGGCCTGGGGGAAGGATGTGAGATCCTTTTCGCCTTCTCTGATCGTCTGGCAACTCGAATCACTGACATCGTAGAGTACTTTGCCGTTTTCGACGCACTTTCGCGACTCGAATGAGGAGGTCTCTATGTTGGAGTACCTCTTGGGCTGCGTAACGAGTATCTGCGAGCAAAATCCTGGCGAGGATGCCGTCTCGATGTTGGAGAACCGCTTATTTGTCCCATCGAAGATGCTGTCGAAGTCCTCACTGGTGGGGAACCGTATCCCCAGGAGCGGTTCGCGGTCGACCTTGGCGTCGGACTGTTGCGATTGCATTTCGTGGTGCGCACTTTGAGATTTATCACTTTCACTGACGAACTGCTGTTTCTGCGTTTGTTTACTAACTGATGGAGGATTAGCGAATTCTTCTTGTCCGCCTCCACCATTTCTGGTCGCGGAGGTGGTCTTGATGGTGTTGGTTCCGCTCTCGGTTCTCCTTGAAGTATTTTCACTCGATGACTGCTGTTTTTGTTGTTGTTGGCTTTCGTGAGTGTCTCGGATAATTGCCAATAAACGATGGTTATTCTGGTCATCGGCGTTTATGTTGCCCGCTGTTTCATTTCCGTTGGATTTTAGTGGTTGTGGCTGTGACTGTGACTGTTGTGTTGGTGTCTGTTTTAGACGAGGTGGCAGCGGTGGTGGTGGTGGGGACTTGCTGTTGCTAAGTTTCACAGATTCGCTGGTGTTCTCGCGATTCATTGCGCTCACCTGTTTGGTGGTGTATTCGTGGTATCCGCGACGCTCCACGAACTTCTTGTGCATATCTAGTAGGCTGTCGGGGGTTGAGTCGTCTTTGACTGCCCTTTGTTGCGAGGGCGAGAGGCACACCAGAACGCTGGGATCACTCTCCGTGGGTACTCCCAGCCAGGAGTCGTATTTAGATGGGGGTTCCGGAACCGGCGGCGGAGGTGGTGACTTCAGTTTCTGGTCCACGTTCATTGGCCTTGGCGGCACCTGTGCAAGATGTATCACTGAGGAGGCCTGCGGCTCTTCAGATCGCAGCGACACCTGTATGTCCTGAATGTGCGGCAGCTCTGGCAGTGGATACGGCATTTCTCCGATATTCTGAGCAACTGTGGCAAGTTCTTCCAGCACTTCCTCACCATAGGGCAACGAAGCGAGTGCCTCTGTGCACAGTGATCGCAGCTTCCTGATCGGTGGCGACTCCGTGTCGTCAGTTGATCTTGCACCTCCCGTGGTTATTGGTGATGAGTACTCCGATGATGCCAGACCGGCTGTATCTGATCCTGAAACATAGGTAGTATCCGTTGCGGTATCATTTTCATTCCAATCACAATGGGGTAATGATCCTTGATTGATCGCGGTACATTGACTATGATTGGTGCTCTGTGACTGATCGGATGTATGACTGTCGAGTGACTCTTGACGATCAAGGGCCGAACTACTACTGAATAGGGGATGTAAGTGTTGGGTCTTGTCTAGTGTCTCACTGAGGTCATGCAGTGTAAGGATTTTTGTTCCAGTTGTCGTGGTCGTGGTGGTGGTGTTGGTGGTGGTGGCGGAGGTAGACGAGGAGGATGTCGTGGATGAGGTAAATACATAATCAGAACATGGTTCACCGATTTTGAAAATTGGTTTCGAAGAAACTTCGCGATCGCTATCAAGATCAGTGATCGTGTTCAACTCACTTTGTACGGACGCACTAACTATTTCGCGAAGATTTTCCATTTTTCCGGCGGCGGCGGATGCGGCGGCGGGCGTAACGACTTGGTTGATCGCGTTCTCACAACTACTTGAAATATTCTCCTTGGAATTTTGAGCACGATCAGTGGCAGCAGCAACAACATCATCATCGTTATTATCTCGTACACTCGCTGACATAGTTTCTAAAATTATTTCTTCGGGAATTTTGTGCTGTGTTGATGTAGTTGTTGTTTCGGAAGACAGCGTGGTCGTTGTATCTACACGATCGACAGAGGTCGATGTGAGGGAAACGGTATGATGTTCTCTCATATTTTCGCCTTCCTTAACAGGTGGTTGTGGTTGTTGGTGTTGTTGTTGTTGGGGCGGTGATGATGTTGGCTCATTACTTTCACTCTGACGATAAGCAAACAGCTCATTAACACTCTCAAGATCGATCGTTGGCGTTTGAATGCGGATATTGGTGGATTCGTCCGGCTGGTCTTGGGAGTAGTCCAACTCCATTAAATCTGATACACTGCTCGATGCTGAGTTGATGTACACAACCTCAGCGGCCTCAGATTCGGGGGTTTGATCAGTGGACCACGATGAGCAGCCTTCATCGATCGGTTGCTGATCGATGATCTTCGCCTCGACTACAGTGGGTGGCGGTGCTTCCTCGCGGATTACACTGGTTTTTGGCGGTCGCACGTTGGTGTGGATGTGTTTGTGTTTTTTCGAGAAATCCAAGTTGCTTTTGGGGAAGACTGCGTCGGCTTTTTTGGCATGTGGCCCACCCTCGAGGAACACATCATCTTCAAGATCACCCTGCTGTGGTGCGTGATCGGTACGATCGGAGCATTCGCTGCGTCGATCTGTGTCACTTTGGTCGCTGTTTTCTTCCTTGATGCTGTCGAGGAAGATCGGGCTGAGGAACTGGGGCAGAAAGTGTGTTTGAAGGGCAGCGCGATTCTGCTGGCGGCGGAGTTTGTATTCCTGGCTGCTCTTAGGTGACATCGGGCAGGTGTTGTCGTCCTCTTGATCCATGGGTAGTGTTTGCACGCTTAGCACACGCGAGTTGATCTCCGTCTCGCTGAACTCGTCAATGGCTTCGAGGGTATCGGTTTCAGATTCTGCTTCGGATACCACTGGGGTGTTTTCGGTGTCGGAAGCGGAGCTAGTGTCACTCATTTCTTGTATGACTACATCGTTGTCATCGAAGCTTTTACTTTTCCTCATGATCAGTTGTCTCTTATCGGGTTGGGGGGATTCCACACGGTAGGATAGGGGTCGGTCGGAGGCGATCTCACGCACGATTGGGTGGATGATAACCCTTCCCGCTGCGGTGGGAGTAGTTTCCCTTGCTGGCGAAGTGGTGGTTCTTGGTGTTTCCTTATGAATGATCTCCTTTGGCGATTCTGTCACCTGTTCCTCTTGTTCTGCTACTGGAGTTACTGATTTTTGTGAATTGACGGAAACGGTAGTACGTACACTTCCTTCTGATGAAGACGATGCGATCGAATCGTCCTGGGATATCTGGTGATATATTGCTTTTGTCTGAATATCGGCTGGTATTGGGGCTGTTTTTTCGTCAGTTGATTCAGGAGTTATCGTTGATGTTGGTGAAGATGTAGTCTGGCCCGAAGTTTGATCAGCGATCACTTCAGGTTCTGTTGGATTTTTCTCCAACCTCTCCGAGTCTGATCGTGGCGTGGTGGACTGTGTTTCTATATCACTGTCGGCTCTGGTCGTAGTAGTTGATGTCGTTGATGATGAAGACTGGGTTGACTTTGATTCTTTGCGCCAAATATGATCAATGATCACCTCAGTTTCCGATGGTAAATGTTTTCCTTTGTCCGTCTCGATCGCATCTGATGGTGCCGTGGAAGGCTGTGCTTTTATATCGCCGTCGGTGATGGAAGTAGTTGTTGCTGTCGTTGACGATGAAGACTGGTTCAATTTTGATGCTTCACGCGAAGTTTGATCAATGATCACTATGGCTTCTGGTGTCTTTGACTCCGCTGGAAAAAGTTCCCGTTCCGGCTCGCTCTTGGAGTCTGTTGACAACGTCGTGGACTGAACTGACTTTGATTCTTCCTCCAAAATATTGTGCACGATCACCTTCGACTCGAGATCACTGGGTTCAAGTGGCCGATTTGATGGTGATGAAGTGCTCTCTTCCTTGGAAATCTGATGAACTATCACTTTTGGTTCAGTGTCCACCTTGATCAATGTTTCAGACGACAACGCTGATGAAGAGGTGGACGCAGATTCTTCTCGCACAACCTTATGCACGATCCCTTCTGTTTTGAGATCACCAGCCGCCACTGGTTCATTTGTGTTATTTAATAGAGGAAACTGCTGAAGTTCGTTCTCAAATGGTTTGGCTGCTTCCTTTGAGATTTGATGCAGGATCACCTTTGGCTGAATTGAGTCAATTGGATTTGATTCGCTTTGCACTTGACTAGCTTCGAAGAACCCTGGTCTGATGGGACCGTTCTCCTTCATGGATACCGGGAATGATGTCCTGACTGTCTGTATTGGTACTTCTGACACGTTTTGTTTTATCCTATCCTCGCGAAAAGACGACTGCAATTCTGAAGATACGTCCTTTAGGATCTGACTAGCGATCACCTTCGAAGAACGATCAAGTCTCTCCAGAGATCTTGGTGTGAATGGAAATACATGCTTTTCGGATCCATCGCGATGAAAGGCATGGACGATCATCTTTGGCGAGCGGCTGACGGGAAATGCGGTTCGTGCAGGCGGACAAGGTCCGTCTTCCGTTTGTAATGAAGTACATTCGGTTTGAGTTGATCGCTCTTGTAAAATGGGATGGACGATCACTTTTAGCGGTCGGCCAGACTGTTCCGGAGGTATTGGTCGTGGTGAAGATGGCGGTAAGATTCTCTGCTTCCGAAGAGCGTCCTCAAATGGATTTTGCTGCCAATTTCCTGCTTGTGTATACAAGGGAGGAGAAGTGGTCTGTGTTAAGTTTCCTAGCACGACTTGATTAAGGACTAATTTTGGAAACTCGCCTGCTTCCTTGGTTGGTGGATGAGCTGCAACTCCTTCAGTAAATGAAGTTTGTGTGGAAATCACTCGTGATCGTTGATCGTCTGATATCGAAGACGATAAGTTCAAATGATCCGGTCCTTCCTTTGAGATTTGATGCACGATCACTTTAGACGGGTTCTGTGGAGTAGTGTCCTTTGTCGCTGTTGGAACAATGATTGGTTGAGAAGAATCCTCTTTTGAAATTTGATGTACGATCACCTTAGAAGTTTGGTTCGACTGTTCGGTTAAACTTTTTTCCGAGATCACATTCGAACAGTGATCTTCTTCAAAATAACTTTGCGCTGGAGACTCTTCTGACGCGGCGTTTTCATTCGCTTTATCTGCATCCACAGTAATTTGATGAAGGATAACCTTTGATACTTTCTGTGGAACAAAATCTCCGGTTACTCCAGATCTTTCGAAGTCCCCCTTTGTTGATTCCATGTGATCGTCGATACAGCTTTGTTTCGGTGGCCCTTCCTGAGAAATTTGTGTTATAATCTCTTGTGAAGATCCCTGTTCTGGTAGGTTTGTAGAGGTATTCTCAGTATCCGCCTTTGAAATTTGGTGGACGATCACTTTTGAAGACTGCTGCTGCGATTGCTTGGTGGATGTTGTTGTTACTTGTGAGTGATCATCGATTTGCTGTTGTTGTGATGGAAATTCATAAGAAATCGGTGGCATGATCACTTGAGAGGATCGCTCCTCTTGTTGCTTTTTGAATGTATTTTTATCTTCCAAATCGTCTTTAGAAATTTGGTGGACGATCACTTTCGATGACTGCTGCTTTGATTGCCGAGTTGTTAATTTTGTATGCCGACTCTCATGAACCAGCACAGGAATGTCGCCTACAACTGTTTCTTGTGGTGGAACATTAGTTAAAGTTTGGTGAACTACCTTTTTCGAAGGCAGATCCAGATTTTGCTTCGCTGGCCGATCTTCCTTTGAAATTTGGTGTACGATCACTCGCGAAGGTAGCTGCTCTGGCTGATTAGTTGCCAGTGTTGGTTGGTCCTTTTCTTGGCCCTCTTTTGATATGTTGCGTACGATCCCATTTGACGACTGTTCCGATTGATCCGTGAATGACGACTGTAATGAGGATGTATTCTTTCGTATTGCTTTCTTCTTAGTTACTTGTTGAGCGATCACTGTCGGCGACAGAGTTGGGTCCGCTTTTGCTGCCACATGACTGGTAGTATTTGACTCCTCCACCTGATGCACGATCACTTTTTGTTGCGAAATTGAATCGGAAGGCGCTTCTGAGGGGTTTGTATTCCCACCTTCCGAGAACTGATGCACGATCACCCTTGCAGAGGTCCCTTCGGGGGTCTCCTGAACTATCAGCGTTTCATAATGATCTGCTTCGTTTGTGCCTAACGACGAGGATTTTGTGGACCCTTGCTTGAAAGTTTTATTCAAGATGACCTTGGAAGTTGAATCCTGCGGTGTTACTGTTTCATAGTGATCCTCCTCTTCCCTCGGCGTTGACAGGGACGATGTTGTCGATGTTTTCGACTCCTTCTTGAACGTTTTATGTACGATCACCTTGGAGTCCTGCATACCATCGAGTACTGCTTCCAATCCCGTTTTATTTCCATCCGAAACTCCCGCAGTTTCTACCGATACGATTGCCGATTTTGTTGCAGTCGGCGCCGCTGCATCCTTACTTTGTGTTGACCCCGTTTTTAAGCTATTTTTACCCGAACCGGCATCAAGTGTATCTATTATCGCTAAATTCCCGAACGTACTGTCCTCGTCAGATACCGTACTCGCCGATTTTCGTTCGATTTCTGTCGATTCTTTAGAAGAAGAAGCAGAAGAAGAAGAAATATAAGAAGACGACGTGCAATTAGATTGTGTCAGCACTGCTTTTCTATCACTACTACACGTATCTGTGTCAACAGTACGCTCTGCACTTTTATCGATTTCCTCATTGCTCGACGGTGAGGAATCATCGACAATCACAACACCCTTTACCGTATCTAACACACTTGTGGAGGTGGCGGTGGTGTTCGTGGTACGCGAAGCATTCACATCAGCCGGTAAATTTGGCGCTGTGCCCACCGAAGTGAATTCACTTGTTTCCTGTTCTACTGATGATGATGACGTTGTTGTTGTCGTGCTGCTTCTATTCGTACTTTGAGGCAGATTCTTATTTTTATTTTTATTACGATTGTTGTTGTGCTGTTGTTTCTTTTTGCGGTAGTTGGGCATTTCTTTGTATTTTTCTGTTTTCTTATTTAAATGTTAAAACCGAAACCGTTCTCTATACCGAAGATAAAAAATAACGAAAAAAAAAAATAACCTTATATCCTCGTTCGTTCGAAATATTTCGTCGTGTATGAAATTTATTTAAATTTTTTTTACTCGATAACGCGTTGTGCCAAACTGAAGCGAAACCAAAATTTCCGACGTTAAAAGCCCACCAAGGACCGCAGAGATACACCGCACATACACGGAGAGAGATAGAGAAGATTTTGTAAATTTTTTTCCACTCGGTTTCGTTTGTTTTTGTATTCGTGAAAGCGAAAATAACTATAAATTATATTTGAAAAAAGGCATAGCGCCTTTCTTTCTTAGTTTTAGAATTTATAAATATTTTCTTTTTAATCTCTAAACACAAGCTCGCGCACCGACCGAGTGATGAGCACACTTTTGTCGATGTTTTGCTTCTTTTTTTCATTTGAAATTCGTTGGGACGAAATTTGTAAAATTCTTTTGCAGATACTCGCACATTAGAGATGTGAAAATTGCGACGACGATTTATGACACGACAGACGACACACGAGAGAGAGACAGAGAGAGAGAGAGAGAGAGTGGCACAATGCACATTTACCGGCGAAAAATAATAAATATTCTCGAGGTGATGTATCTGGCTGTACATCTTTTGTGAGAGAAGAAACGTATCTATTTGTTTTCCCGCACGATCAGTGTCAGCTGGATGTCTCCTGAGTGAATGTGGATTCTGAGTGAGAGATAGAGTGGGGTTTGATGTTTTTAGAACTCCAACACAGAAAAGGGAAACACAACGAAACGGAAAACAGCAAAAGACGGCGAAAAACACTCAAAAGAATTAAAAATTAAATTTAAATAAATTTCATTTGCTTTGCGTTTAGTAGAAGATGTCCGTATGTGTGAGAGAGGCATATAAATTATTGTTTTCTTTTTTAAGCACGTATTCAGCGCGCGCGAGTTGTGTCCTCAGTTTCGAAATAAATTATCCACAAATGGAACAAAAATTTGAATTTTCAGTTTTTTTAGTGATTAAAAAAAAAACAGGCAACCATTATGGACATCAACGGAGTAGAGAGACGATTAAGTATGACGATCGTTTGTTTAGAATGCGCGCAACCCCACAATTAGCCTGATGTGAGTGTGACTGTTTTTGCGACTGCGCTTCCGTTTCAATTAGTCGCACTTTGGCTGGAACTTGAATCGAAACACAACAGCAATTACGGCAAAAACACAACAAGTTCGAGTGCGAGTAAATACGTTGAGTATGGTTTTCTTCGGCTACAAGTTTATTTTGATAGAGTGTGTGGCGTATACGCAACTTTTGTTTTTCTTTGCTCTTGTGCGGCATGCAGGGTAATGTGGTCATCGATGGCCCTTCACTTTTCTTTTTGTAGCGAGTGTTTTTATTTAGGATAACCACACGGCAGACTTTCGTTTGTTTGTCTTGAGTGTATATGAAGGCTGTGTGGTAATTTGTTTTCTCTGTTCAAGTACGTTATTATGCAAAAGTTAACAACTATTGATTGCACATTTGCATTAGGATAGATAAGTAGTGCTGATTGAAGAGGGATGAAGTCAAAAGTGGAGGAAACTAAAAGAGAGGGAGAGAGAGTGGGGGCAAGATTTTGCAAAACACGATCGTGATAAGAGATGAGATCATTGATGGGGCAGCAGTGTGGCCGAATGGTTGAAAGTGCTTTGGAAATTGTGGGCAAGTTTTATTTTACGGTGAATGGTTGGTTTTTAGCGAACAATTGAGAATGAGTTGCAACAGTTGGATCTCGTACTATCGTTGTAAACCGTGGAAATCAATGATTTATACCTATAGATCATGTGATCATAATAAAATATGCCAATTGAGTGCGTGTGCTAGTGTTGAACTCAATATGTACCAGCTAAATGTATTCACTTTACTACTAAATGAGTGTGGATCACGATTTATGAGTTAAATACAAATGTACTAAAATTTAGTACACCTGTACTAAAATTTAGTACATATGTACTAAAAACGATATTGCTTACAAAATTGACGAAAAACATTGTTTTTGCTACCAAATTTTGTTTTTGTATTTTTTGAATTTCAAGAGTTGTTAGGGAATCGAGACTACATTCAGAATATTCATTTTGACGTCTCTCCTCTTTATTTTCTCTTAACAAATAAAGGAGACTGCTAACTGGTTTTATTAGTTATAAGAATGTGTGGAAGAGAATTGGTACCAGAGCCATAATCGCTCATAAAACTGCCTAGCAGTCATGTTAAATGCCTGTCCAGCTTAACTTGGAAAAGACTTCAAATATTTCGTTTGGTTCACACATCAGGGTATATTTTTGTACATACCTACTACATACAAAAGCCTAAATGGAACAGCAGTGGAACTAAAAATCACACAACGTCTTTGTGAGATGCACTAAGTTAGTTATTTAGAACGGCGCTTTCAAGATCGTTCCTTTAGTTCACAATCCTTAACAGAGTTAAAAAAAGTAAAAGTAAATTGAATTGAACTGAAGAGCTTGAATCGCACTTACGTAATTGAGCGTTTAGTTTATTCGCTAAAATAAATTTGGCGTTGTTTAAACAACTCCAAAAAGAGCTAAAAACTCAGCCCATGCCTACGTCGGTGGATCCAAATTAATTACAATACATTCGAATGGAAGTTCTAATATATAATTCCATTAGTTCACTCGCTAAATGTTATACAAGCGTCAACAGAAAAAGTATTGAAAATATTTACATACGTGCTCAGTTTCATTAGTTAATTGTTTACCGGCAGTCACGACACTCCGATTAGATACTTATCTGGAGTGATAGCTTTACCGAGGTGCGTTGCGAAACGACTTCACTTTCTCCATTTAAAGATCTAATGGCTTAGCAAAATTTCCAAACCCATGAAATGACAGGTTTTATGCAAGAGACTTCAAACCCGCTGCGATTTTTATATACCTTTTGCACCAAATTGACAGGAAGGTAAGACTTTATGACCATCTAACTGATAGGATTTTAACGAATCCCACTAACCTATAACACCAATCAACTGCCTTTAATTATAATGGCCAAAAAAAGCTGTATTTCAGCGGAACTTTTGCTAATTTTACCTCATAAATCCACTAACCGAAGGCCACCTAACCGAAAAAGAATAAGACGTGGAATCACCCGAAGTGGTGATGGAGTCAACAACGGATCTATGACATAGATGCATGTTAAACGGGGAGTCCAAAAATAGAAATGACCGAGAATAGATCTGTTCAGTGGTGGTAAAGATGGGAGGAGATTGGATAAATGGGAAAAATCATCTTTTACCGAAGACTTTTTCTGATCTATAATATTCAACTTTCTTATCACATATCAGACAGTTCGTTGTTCAAATATCTGCTCTGAATTGGTCATTTTTCAGCCGCTAAGGGTTTATTTCTCTCATTTTAGCTGTACTGTAACAGATTCCGGTTTAGTACTAAAAACTGCGTTCGTTCCACTGTATTAACTCGTTAAACTAACCACACGAGGTTCTTTTTTTTTTTCCTTTTTGCCATATGACTCATTGCCAAAAATATACCACAAACTACCGCCGATAGTACATTCATTCGGAACGTTTCCACAAAACAATCATTTAAAAACGAATAAGCTAAGTGACCTGACATTGTGTCGTGCAGCTTTTCAAGGTGAGACAAGAATCAATTCGCACTTCAACGTTCAACCTGACGTTATTTCGAAATCGCACGCAATCGATCTTCAATTCTAATCACACTTTGTTTATCGGTTTCGTATACTCATTCGCTTCCCCCTTTGCATTTTGTTATATGTACACATATCTCTCCCTCTCTCTTTCTGTCCTCCATTTATTTACAAATACTCGAGATTCTTTTTAGTACATTTTACCACATGAACAATGTCCCTTCTGTTGTATTTCACTTCGTTTGTTTATTTTAGTTTTTCATTATCTGAGAGTTTTTTTTTTCTTTTTTATTCTAAATATTCCACTAAATATTTATAAAAAATAAAAAAAAAATAAGGAAAATTCCATCGCACAACAGCAGTACTATTATCGATGGATTCCGAAGAAAACACCACAAATCGGAACAAATGCTAACCGTACACTGTGTGCGATGAACTCAGCGATCGATCGTTACCACAAACAGGGCATACAAAACAATCGATCACCTACCATACCACACACCGCATTCGCGCATTGGCATATCCACCACTATCAGGTGGGTAACAGCACACCAACGAAAAAAAAGGTACGTCAACGTTAGCTAGCAACAATAACAGACGTTTTGAGAACCGGACATAAAGTCAGTAAAAAAAGAAGGCACCGACAAAAAAGAAAAAAACAACAACTTATAATCGGGCGGCTGTCAAATATAGTTACAAGCTCGCAGCAGTCTTATCAGCTTGTTCGATTGGTCCGATTTTGTGAAGTACAAAAATTAATTTTAGCAGTGAAATTGTTTATTAATGTTGATGACGGTGTACGCAAAATATAGAGATGGCTGCCATCCGAAGTACTAGCTGTGCGGGTTAATTGGAACCCCTCTTCTGGGTGACGTCATCGAATTAAACACGTATATCTGTGGTGTGTATCTTTTAGTACACTTGTTTCTCCATAGTTTGCAAACATTATGACAGCCGGCGTGTGAAAGAAAATTGAATGAAATTTTAAACCATTTTGGGTTGGCGGCCATCGAATTGGAGCATGATAATTACCAACGTCATGATGTAATGGGTAACACGCAGATTTATATGGTTACATCAGGCAGTAGCTGTAGAAATGCAGTGGTAACCTCCGGGTTAATTGCGGTGGGCTATATGCAAATGCACCGCGACAGCGAGATGTGCGGTTGATAATAATAAGTGCACAGGCACACGAACACGATAGATGTATGCCGGCGTCATGGATTGGTCTAACGCAGACTCTCTCGCGTTGGTTGCAAATTAGCGCGAGTGTATCTAATTTTCTCGAACTTTAACCTGTTCGAGTGTGATGGGTGGAAGGGGGGTATTTTTTTTTTGTTTTGCTGCGGTGATTTTCGCTATAAGCTTTCTCACGATCTGCAACCGTAATAATGACTGACAAGAGTGATGGGAGTGTTCGTGTGTTGGTGTTAATTGAAGCGACCGGCAAATGAATAATTTACGAGTACGTGTTAGTGGAACTTGATTGCTAATTTCATTTATTTCAGTAAGTAGTAATTAAGTCGCGTACTGGGCTTCGCCAAGTCAATAATGTTGTTGGATTTTTGTTGAAAAAAACCCAGAAGTTCGTGATGCATATTTTCCCTCTTAAATCAGCTTACACGCTTGCGGTAGAGAGGAAATCTTTCAGCATTTAGATAATTCTAACAGTTGCCTGGATGTGCCAAAATCTGGATCAGCTTTGGTAGAGCTCCACTTACTTACTTACTTACTTAGGTGGCGCTACAGTCCGGGGTGAACCTGGGCCTCAACAAATAGGTCTCTCCAGTTAGCGCTAACGTTAGCTGCCTCGCTAATTGCGCACTCCAAGTTGGTTGGGGTCCCCTTCGGCTTGCGCGAGCGCTACCTAAGGCGAGGTGTTCCTCTACTGCATTAGCCCTCCGTGTTGGAATCGAAGAGTCTTCGGGACGGAGCGTTGTTGTCCATTCGCTCTTCATGTCCCAGCCATCTTAGACGACTAATGCGTACTTTTCTGACTTGGTCGATGTCGCTGTACAGCTCGTAGAGTTATCCTCCTCTAGAGCCCGTCCACGCTAACGGGACCAAAAATCACTCAAAGAATTTTGCGTTCGCAACGACCAAGGAGATCTTCATATACCTTTGATAGAATTCATGATTCTGGGACTGGGATGATGAGGGTCTTATACAGAGTCTCCTTAGCATTTCTCGATAAGTTCTTACCAATAAATTGCCTTCTTAGACCAAAGAAGGAGCGGTTGGCAAGTGTGATTCTTCGCCTGATTTCTCAGGTGATGTCATTTTCAGAATTAATAGTGGAGCCGAGGTAGACAAAGTCCCGAACTACCTCAAAGTTATAGCTGTCTATCGTGACGTTCTGTTCGATTTGTTCCACTAAAGGCCACAACAAAACAGATGTGGAATTGTACAACATCCAGATACATTTGGACGTCATTCACTGTTTCCCTGGGTTTTTCCTGGTGGCGCAGTCGTGGCGAAAACGTAACTGACCAATATACTTGTTGGCCAAACTACATAAAGTGATCAATTCAGAGATATTCAAATATTCAATTCTCATTTCCCTTGCTTTAAGTTCCCCGGAAGAAGACTTCGATTGCAGATGTTACATTTTAAATTGAATTGCATTCACCGCTTTGCGCGGTTAACATGAGAAAATTCAATTGGAGTGGCAGTGGTTCCCAATTTTTTTCGGCCACGGAACCCTAAATGATCAAACTATTTTTGGCGGGCCCCTCTATTTGACAGGGTACATAAGTTCAAGAAGTGAACCGTCGGTTTTTATTTTAAGATCAGGAAACTACTTACAACTTACTCGACTATTGCGGATGTAAAAGCGCCTTAGCTGAGGTAGGTACTGAAGTACCACCCACAGCATCAAAGTTCTCCTTGATAAGGTGCAACAAATCATCCGAACTAAGAACACCTCGTGTCCTTACGTCTTCCTTTATCGCTTGCTGTTTGCCAACAACGTGTGAAAACACAGCTCAATGTAACACATGAAAAACATGAACAGGAATATATTATCCGCTCGCCAGGAGTATGACTGTGGCCCATCGTGGGCTCGGGGTGAACCTCTTAATAACTCATTAGGTACCATCACGTACCTTACACGACATCGAAAAGAGCAAATACCTTCTTCATCTGGAATATTATCGCATACGTGCTGCGAAGTCCAAATCTATGCATAACATGCACAACGTAAAACTACCAACTCGAAACAACACGCGGGACAACGTACGAGTGTACTAGAAATAGGAGCTGCGACCAACGATTTTGAAACATTTTCATCTCAACACGTTGTGCATGTGTGGATATTCATAGGAAATCTATCTTCCAGAACACCACCATTCCCACACATACACTGGTGATAAGGAATTGAATTCATTGCCACAATGCGTCACGTTTATTCGGGAACTTTTCTGCCAGCCCTGTGTGGGGAAAAGTTTTTCTGCAGGATTTTCTGATATTCACAGTCGAAATGTTCGAAAAGGAAATGGATTTATGGTTTATTGTGGAGATCTTTAACTTGATTTCGAGGGAGGGAGGGTCCATGTCAATGAATGAAAATACACCGGCTGTCTAAGTGCACACGAAGAGTGTAAAAGTGAGGAGAATCCACAAGCCAATTCGGGTGAATCATTCATCATGCAAGGCGGCTGGAGTGGAGTTCCAATGCACACGACTGACATGAAAAATACGCTGCGTCCTGACAGTAGAAAGAAGATGTCTTCTGCGGTTAGTATGTGGTGGCTAATTTATGTTCCAACTAATGGAGTGGATCTGCGGTGAATGGGACATGAGGCAGAACGCCAACCGGAGGCTTGAGCTGTGCTAATGTTCTTTGTTTGAGGTATGCTACTTTTTCCACTGAACAAAGGATAATGAACAAGGTGGGGGTGGTTCTCATTCGATGTGAAGCAAATTGTGATTCGGATTAATGATTGCACATCGAATCAAAGGCCGGACGAACTTTTTTTTAACTTTTTTTTTACATTTTTTTGTTGCTTTAAAGGTGATTCCCATTTTATGGAAGACAAATCACTTCACAACAAAAAGGATCTGCTTAATGGATCGAAAGGGAACAGGTTAATCAGAGTGTGGCTGGCTATTGCGTGTATTCGGATGGATGGATTGTTGGCTTTTCTTTTTAAAGCTTAGCGATGGTTCTTCTGATTGGGGTGCAAAAAAAAAGTATCCGAGGATAATCATGTGATACTTTCAAGTTGGCGAAAAGTTTGGCTATAAAAGTGTAAGTGAGTAGCAGCGGGGTCTTCCGTTTTGCAACAGATGAGTGCCTTCTCTCAGTGTTTAGCACGAAGGGCCTATCAGATCAGCTATAAAGTCTGCCTGGCATATCCTTTCTTTTGGAGATGGGTTGACTCATGTGCATTTTTTTAATGCATTTATATCTGTCGTACATTTTTATTGCGTCACCAAAAATCAAGCAACATTTTTAAAACACCCTCAAAGCTCAGACCCCTTTTAGTACTCGTCATCCCTCATCAAGCCATATTAGTACATTTTAATGGCGACTGCGGAACTGTCATCGCCTAAAATATTGTTTATGGAATCAACACCATCAATCAAGCTTAAGCTGGAAAGGTGGTGCGAATTAATGTGACATAAGCGAATACAAACTCTAAATCAATCTTTATACATATGTGGCTACTGGTGCATATGACAAACTTTGCATATTCGAAAGTAGGAGACCCCTGTAAATCCACCGATGATGGAATAGATAAATGGATGCCTCTACGTAATTAAAAGTACTGGTAGGTACCTACATCGTTTCATAACCAATCGTGTCGTGTCGGGGTGCATGTTTTTTTTGTTTAGAGGTTCATAGCTATAAAAAAAAATAATACAGATATAAAACTCAAGATAATGACCACGGTATTGACTTTTTAAAGAGATAGTTTTCTACCAGTGGCGTCTCGTCAGGGTGTGCAAGGTGTGCATTGCACACCCTGATCTAACGAAAATAAGTCCCTCATCAAACACTGTGTAATAATAATTACACACAAATAATGATATGCACAATTCCATAACCCATAAAACCTCCATAACACAGCCAACAGCTACTGCCTACATACCTATTCATATTCATCCTTTATAAATTATAAATCTTCTTTCAGAATTCCTTCACCGCTGAGACAAAAAAAAATTAACTCGTACAAAAACTCGCTGTGCACCATTCTGTTGATTTCATCAAATAAATTCATCCAACTCCAAACTATATCCCTCTACAAGATTTCTCCAGTATTCATCCCCATCGTCATTCGTCACCCGCACGCCGCCGTACTTAAATCGCTTTACTTTGATGAACTTGTAGTGAACTCGTGCGAAGGTTTTCTGTGCACGGGCTGTATTCATTTTCTCTTCTTTTGCATCTGTTCTGTTCTGTTTCCGTAAAGCGTCATAGGTCAAATTACACAATGTATTACATCGATACTCGTGCAAATAAAAGTTGTGCACGAAAGCCGATGTATGAATGGTTGAACTTAGCTTTTCGTTTAAGTGGTTGGGGATTGGGGTTGCAGTTTCGTGCGGTGCTTTTGATTTTGTATGCGAAAGTTTTATTTTTCTATATTTTATTTTGAAAACAAAATAAGATATCAAAAACAGCAAAACAATGATTGAGAAAACAATAAATGGGACGTGTTTTCAGGCAATTAATTGATATTTCTAAAAAATGTATAATTTTAAAGAATTTGCACACCCATCTAAATAATTCACGCGACGCTGCTGTCATAACTGCTTAAATGTGATTCGGGCATAAAGGCGCCGTGGCTGCGTTGATCAAAGTGCCAAAGTGCAATGGAATCATTCTTCGAGCAGCTGGGGTAGTCCACCGTAACTGGTGGAAATGGCAATCGAAAGTGTGAACATGGTAATTATGGCAAACCAAAATGAACGCAAATAAGCCGACAGCTGTCAAATCATAGGTCGAAATACCGTATCCATGAACGAACAATACGTCAACGAATTTTGAAACTGTTACATGCAAAACAATAACAAATTCAGTTACATAGTACTCGATCACGGATGCGGTAATTCAACCCCAGATTTGCCTGGAAGAAAAAGTGTTGTCAATTCAAAAAAACAACCTTAAAAAACAAAACACTTTACTTGGTTTTTGTGTTTATCGACTAGCATTCGAGCAGCTAATGGCCTCTTATCGTAAATTCACACTCATCGTGATTATGTCAAACCAAAATCAGAAGAAATTAGCTGTCGCTTAAAAAAGTGTTGCCATTTTAAAAATGCAATCCTTATTATAATTTTTAAATGAGTGGAATTGCGCAATTCAGTAAATTCAAGGTTAAATTTAAAATGAGTATTTACAAGGTTTCAAAATGAGTTCTGGTTCGCTGCAGAATTCCGAAAAGTCACAAAAAAAGAACCAATGAAAAAAAGGGATAATTTCTAAAGCTATTCTGCACATTTAGTATTTTTGAACGATATTTAACAAGCATTGGCTCGCTAGACACCATAATACTATTGTGATAGGCCACTGCGGTACATTTGAAGGGGTTTATTTGGAAATAACACATTTGAACATTTTTTTTGAGGGCCAAAATAGCAAAAAATTGAGACAGACTCTCAAAAAAGTGCCAAATTGCGACTTTAGTTGCACAACGGTCACGCTGATCTGATTGCAAAAGTAAGTAGAAAAACTTATGATTGCTGTTAGGAAGGAGGCATTTATGAAGGCAAATTGAACTAATTAGGAAATAAAATTTTGTTGGACTGCATTAAAATTTAGGTTCAAATTGTAGTAGAGTTGTACTACTAAGCGGAGGGTCCCTGGTTCAATTCCCGGAAAAACGCTAATTAAATCTTAAGGTTTTTTTTTCACTCGCGAACGTCAAGTTTCTCTCACTTACCCATCTCACTTATGAGCGCCACGGATTTTTTTTTACTTCTATTTTCGGCAATTGGCTTTTGTGGCTTGTGTCACATCAAAAGACCTGCAAAATCAATTGGTGTGCTTGCAAGTTGAACAACTGCTCGACGTCACTTCTCTGCAAGAGTGCGCCAAGTTTTAAAAGTGCGTGTTTGTTGGAAAATAGTTCTTTTTTTAGTTTTGTGTAGGAATAAAACGAACAAAATAAACACAAAATTTTTTAAACTACGAGTATATGTAGCACAAAATTTTGTTGCGAGCTCATGTTTTTTATTTCTGTCGTTTAAAAAAAAAAAAAGATAGCCCAAAATACGACAAAGCGCCGAATCTGTCAACCCGGGTTTTAACATTTCCATAATTTTAGGTTTCCCTTAAAATTAATAGGCGCGTGAAAGACAAAATGTTGGTCTTCTACAAAGCAAACCACGTGCCTTCTTAGGATTTGTATTGATCGTCAGTTGGAGCCGTAATGTTTGAGGTCCGGAAAATTTGATGGTATGTAACTTTTTTTTTTGTATTTTTGGTTGTTCTATGTAGCTATGCGTTTAGCTTTTGGTCAATTTTGTGTTTATATAAGAGTTTTGTGTTGGGGCTAGTTGTAACATGTAACATTCCCGTAGCAGGGGTAAGTTGTAACAACCCCTCGATATTTTGATATCATCTGAGCAGACTTTATTGGACGTTTGTGGTGAACTTTGTAGCTCAAATATTGCTGTTTGTTTTAAAATATATGTTTAGCTGACTCCAGTTCCAAAATCTTAGGAACAACTTCCAAATTTGTCGAAAGGGTTACTTCTAACCCTGGTCGCCCCTACTTAATTTTATTTAGAGTTCGTACATAGGTACTCTAAGTAGCTAAAATTAAAATTATGTGTTATTCAACGACTGCGGCATAACCACTTTGTGGACAGTTCAAATTAAAACAGAAGAAACGACAGAACAACACCTCAAAAGGTACCGAAACCTGTCCTTTCTATGTGGGTATTATCCAGAAATTTTAATTAAATACTTCACGCTAAAGTACAAAGTTGTTTTTTGTCTTAAGAACTTTGTACATAGTTAAATTTCAAAATACAGCAAATGTAGGTATTTATATCGGCCAAGCCTAGGTATATCAAAGCTATGAGCTGGAACGCATTTTTTTTTTGTAAATGGTGTTGTTTTATTAAAAAAAATATTTCAGTCGAGCAACTAAACAAACTAAAACACTTTGATTTTAAAAATAAGTGCAAAGAAATAAATATACAGAGCTTGCTCGACCATTGCAAATTTGTCTACACAAATAAAATTGGCCAGAGTCATTGCGACTTACGAGCTGAAGAAAAAAAAACTAGAGTCATATCTCTAAATTTAGCGATTTCTTTTACAAAATATTGTAAAAATAGTTCAAAGATCACAGCTTCATCCTGCCTTATGACAAATATCCCCTAAATGATACAATCGAACAATCAGTTATACAGAGCTCATCCCAAAAATGTTTTTCCGAATAGTTGATATATCGTAGCTGATCTCACTTGGTAAAGTTCGTCGAACCGATGTCATCACCCATGCTGACGGCCCTGACTAACCGATAAATAATGCCTCAACCTGTCAACCTTGATTCGTAAGAAAACAAGCAAAATTATGAACAACATACTAGTTATTGGGAGAGTGATTCATGACGCGCTACCACCGCATGAGAAGTGTCTCAATTATGTTTCCAAAATGTACACACCATCAACGCATTATTATTCCCTTCGTGTCACTGGATGAATTTTTGTCATGTAACTGTGGCCAAACACAAAAATCACTGCTACATTGAAAAGCTATTTCACAGCAAATACATTTCTCTCACAAATTGTCATCGCCAAAAATAATACAAAACAATTTGTAAACATAATTTCAACACCACCGCCTGACTATGTGTTAAATGCGTGTTCGCTCTCTGAAGCTAAATAAAAAAGAAATTAAAAACTGCAAAAATTTTGCTATAATAAATTGAGAGCTTTTTTTTTTTTGTATGTGCACCTTGAAAATACATTAGAAAAAAATTGGTGAAGTCCCAAAAAACATTAAATGCATTCTCTTCTCTACAGATGTAATTTCATTTTGATATTTTTTCTTTATAAACAAATATTCCAAGCATTTTTACTTAATGGCAGGGCATCTGCTGTACAGATACAGATCCACGATAACAGAATAATAATTGGGGCGAAAGTCATGTGCACGACTGGAACTATTATATCCCCATTAGCGAAGAGACCGAATGCGCTGCAAGCTATTTCATGTGAGCCCGTGATCCGGTAATTACCGAATTATGAAAAAATTAAACAAGTTCTAATTGAAAAAGTATCCGCAGACTCTTTCCGTGAAATGTTCCAAAGGGTACATCGTAAAATGTAATTTTTATATTGTATCCACCAGGATGACATTATTCGATGACAAATTCTGTCGAAAAGAGTCAACTTCATTATTATGAATTACTGCCATCCATTTGCCATCTGATGGATGCGGAGGAAAAACCCGCAATCATATTCAGTGACAGTGTCACTTTGGCAATCGATTATCTTCCATAATTTATATTTATCATTTCATAAAAGAGGGATGTTCCTACTTCTATACATGTTGAGAGAATTTGCGATACGAACAGTTTATCAGTCGCAGCCACAAGTTGGCTCAAGTTCAAGAAAAATTCTCATCATCAGCAACACAATAAAAAAGAAGCGCATTAATGAAATATGGGGAAATACACAGTATGTCCGGGAAAAAAAGTCTGCTGTTGAAATAACGATGTAAATTTAAAAGAGAACTTATACAAATGTAGGTATGTAGAAGAGGCGAAATCTTTTCATCAAGACTGTCCAGATTACAGAAGTTTGATAGCTCCTTTTTAATGAGCCAGAAGACCTGTTGAATTTAGAGCTCAAAAATCACCAACGAATCATTATATTCATCTAGGTTGGTCTCAAAATAAAAACGAAAGCGCTTTTAGAAATTGTACGCCAGATTCAAATCGGTGATCTATGTAAGCCTTTGGCCTAAATATCTATCTTTTTCGATTGAGTTCTGAAATATATCAGCAAATATTTTAACTTTATTAAGGATCCGGTGGCACACAATCTTCCATTTGGTTAAGACCTAGGTACAGCTCGACTTAGGTGAGTAAAAATCGGAAAAGGAGAACCGTTTCTGACACAAGACTCTTGCTTATGAAATGGCGACGAAAAATACGTCTAATAATAGCAAAGAATTTTATTTGATGACCATTAGGGGCGATTTATTCTTTAAAACTATACCAACATTGGAATAAGGAGCATACAAGATTGTCGGAGGTATCGATAAAGGTCTTATAAGTGATGCCAGATCGTGGGTAATTACCCATTTTGTGGACTTTTTGCATATTGAATTAAGCTAAAAGGGCGAAGAAAGCATTTTTATTAGTGAATCTGAAGAAAAACCATTCGAATTTAATATCGTGGAATATAGTGGGGGGTTTTTCTAACAACGACATGTCCAAAAATGTTTTTTTTTAATAATCGTCGTGGGCAAGTTAGTCCGATAAGTCTGGTATCACTTGGTCTTCATGTCAGTTGTTATTGCATGTTGCTTGTTTACGAAAAATAAAATGCAACAAACTAAAAAGGAACGAAAAATTTGTAGAGACATGACTTCCATAGGTAAATCAACTTGATTGGGATTTTTTTTGAATCTCAGTGAGTTAGGGGTTTATTTGTTCTTGATGTGAATATCCCATTGTGAAACTCTGCCTGAGATGGTACTGCGGACGATCTCTGATCTAGAAGAAGACTAGATATTTATTTTGCGCATCAAATTGGCAAATTAAAGAAGTGAAATGTGCAGCAACAGATGTTAAAGTTTGGTTCTACTATCTAGCCAAGTCACAGGAAATGACTTGAACCAATAATTGTGAAAAGAAGACTCATTTGCGCTTTACTATTAGTTTCCAATTCTCAGCAGTTTATGTCTTCCTCAGGGAAGCATTTTTTCGGCAACATGCGCAAGCAAAATTCCTTTTGCAACTAAACGTTTTATGGAAAGAGGATACTTTCCATAACGTCGAGATTAAATTATTTTTTTTGCAGACAAACGTGAATTTCCGACCCTCTTAAGATAAACATTTATAGCTTATTGTTGCTGACAGAAGTAGTTTGCTCTATAAGCTGTGGCGAGTAAGTCGAAAGTAGGGCTCCTCATTTTTAAATGCTTTCCCCTGCAAAACTAGATCTGCTCATCTTGATCTTAAAAGTAAAAAGATTACTTAAACTACGTTTTCGACCTTGACAGCCCGCTGTTTTTCTTAAACTACCGAAGAGCCAATCAAAAGTAAGCATATTTGAAACAATTTTTTAAAAATTCTCCTGCATCCTATTTATACCTGATAACTGCCAAAGCTTTGTATTGATATGGAGGCGGAAGAGCGTGAGTCTGATAGAACAGGTGCTTTTGTTATATTTTCTTAGTTCACTGCTCATTGTCAATAAATTGGGAATAAAACTTAAAATAACCAGTGCCACCATACAGACTTTTCTGCCAGACATACTGTCTGAATACAAATTCCAAACCATAACCATGAAAATCTCGGTACTTATCGAGACTTCCCTGCCGGACATACTGCCCAGTGTACCTACATTGTCCATTGTCTCATCCGCTCTGCCCTAAATGTTTTTTCTGTTTTTTTTTTTTGTTGACGGGGGGAAATCCTTTTATTCAAGTGCCAGCCATAACGGCACAGTATTGTGATGGCAGCTGTATGCCCAACCAACAATGAAGGCCGTAGCGCGCAGCGCCAATGATGTTTTATTAATTACATGCAAATGCGAGAGTTATAATTATGCTACCGACAGCCAGACGAACTGGCCGGACAGCCGGCTACCTCTGCACTGAACTGCTTATAGGCCGCGCCGACCCACTTGCGCCCTTATTTAAGGCATCTCGCCCGTCGTCGTTAGTCTCGCTGTCACATTCGACTTCGTTAAGGGCGGATGGTTAGAAATGGACGGTCTTTTCTGATTTGGCCACCAGACTAGGTTGACTGGCTGTCTTTTCTTCCCCATAACCATACACACACGTTCCGATAACCTATTCTGGTCTTTAGATACCATTTTCTTTGTTTTTGTCAGCGCTTTTATGATTCCTCATTCATTTATTCATATGTCGCGATTTGTCGCACACAAACGGGGACGGGAATATGGCTCGTGTTTTATTATATGTGCCATGGTGGCCGTCAAACTTGCGCGCTTTGTTCCGTTTATATAAATGATAGGGCATGGGGGTAGCGGGTAGGGGTTGTGCGGCATGTATGCAGAGCACGACTGCATCTGAAGTTGTTTGACAGATCTAGTGACCTACATATAACTTAATTGTGCATGTTACTCAACGTGAGCATTATGGCAGTGGCAGTGTCACCGAATGTTATTTATATGCACGCCGGGTGTGCATGACATGGGCTAAGCGTATGGGGTTGGTTTTAAGGGTTGAGGTGATGATGTTATTGTGACAACATCGACCTGAATAGCAGTTGTGGTTTAGAATTATTTATGCGCGACCAAAGCGGCCTGAATATCTTGTGCACGTCTAATCGGAGGTATATTGTGTTAATTATGGATTGAATTAAGTTTAGCGAATGCGAGACAATGCGGTTAACGGTTTGTAACAGCCGCAAGGCCGTAATTTAAAGTTCATCATCCGTATTTTATCGGTGTTTAGGTGTGATTTGTATTCAAAATTGGCAACGCCCATGTAGAAGTAGATGGTATGCAAATTTGCATTGGAACCGGGGAAGGGGGCCCTCGTGGGCCCGCAAGAGCTAATGCAAAATCGCAATAATAGCTACGAAATGTGACATCTGTCATTATTTATTTTATTTTATCTATTGTCAGAGTGACAAAAATGTTGAATTTCATTTTTTCGCTCGTCTATTAATGGCATCATAATTACAGATGTAAAACTCGAATCGAATATCAATATAGAAAATGACAATGCGAAAAAGACATCTGTCAAATTACGCATAGCCTAAGCCAACATATAACCCCATCTTTCGGATTGTATGGCATTGATCGCAGAACAGTGCCATCTATTATTTATTTCGTTAGCTTCTCCACTCAAAATGCACGCAAAACGTCGTTTAACACAATGAATTTCACAATTATCCGAAAATTTCCAAGCTTCGCAACGAATTTTCCGCATTTACATCAAGTCATGCGATAAAATGCAAAATTTCGTCGAAAAAAATTTTTCCATTCGAAAATAAATTCTGGAACAATTGCTCAGTTGCCGACTTTTTCGTAGGTTTTCCCAAAATTTTCTTTCGTAAAAACCTTTCTCTGGCAATTACGAAAAACTGAAAAAAAAAAAAAAAATAGAGCCAAATCGGCCCAGCCGTTCTCAGTTGATGAATTACTATACATTTTTCACACCATTTTTATGTGAAAAGATTTGCCTAATTTTCTCGACTTTGTTGTACTTTCTGTATTCAAATTGACGACATAATTGACGGAATAGTCCAAATTGTCGCCACATGTCGCCGAAGCGACGACGGTTCGTATACCATTTTTTTAAATACCGAACAACACAACCACAACAAAACAAATAAAAACCTGTTTATTAATTTTTGCCGAAATAGCAGCCACAAACATGCGACACGTCCTTTCGCCACGAGAGAAACACCAAATTAAATGCTGTGTCATTTGTCATTTGCGTAGAAAAATTTCATGGCGTGAATTTCGTGCCTGGTAATTTTTTGGGGGATGGCATTTAAATGACGCAACAGCCAAAAAGTTTGGTCATTTGTTCTAGGTGTCATTAAAGAGCGAAGAGTAATTTTTTTTAGTAATTTTAAATGCACCAAATTCATGTCACTTGGTCCGCCATTTTCCTAGTCACTTAAATGACGCCGCAAGTGTTATCCCAAAAACGGCAATCACACAAAACGACATTAAAATTACGGCTTTGTGACGCGATTTTGACGACAAAGTGCCATTTAAATGACGCAAAAAATGATCGTGTAATCGTAGCTTAAGCCCTGTGAAATCTAGTAAAGTGGATTGGACTACAAAGCAACGCTGAGCTTGATGTGGTTTTGCCCTTGAAGACGGTCTTATTTTTGATCCCGATCCACAGGAGAAAGACGCCGTCGATTGTTTTTACCAGGCGGAGAAGACCTACGAATTAGTTTCTTAATTTAACGAACTTTGTATTTAAAAGTAGGTTTAATACTATTGGCAGTTTCTGAAAGAAACGAGTGGCTCATACGTCATACCGGATTCACATTTCAAAGAAATAAATTGCATCAAACACAAAATGTATCACAATTTTCTGACGTTTGTTTTTGTTTTCCTTTTAGTTTTCTGTCAAAGAGGTGACACGTTGAGTTTGGTTTTAGTTCCTGCCTTGTCTGTTCTGAAAAGTTTAGCCAAATACGTGAAAGAATTATTACAAATGCTACGAAAACTATGATTTTGAAATCTACTTCACTTTTTGAGTCAAATCTACTTCGGGTTTTTTTTTTTTTTTTAAGTGGTAACGCTGGTCGTAAACCGACGGTCTATGCTGACGAAAAAGAGTCAATGGGAAATGATTTCATTTGTGAAATTCGTTACTAGGAAAATGCAACAGAATCGCATAAGCCTTTACTTCTGTTCTTGTATTGTTACGGATCCCTATTCATCTAAGACAATGCACCTACCTTTCCTAATTGGCCCAAAAATCCAGTGTCCGACTTCCCTGCACTCTTTTTCTGCATAAATTCATTATCAGCCAACAGATGTTGAAATAAGTTTCATACAGATTAACAAAACAATGAAATTGGACACATTTTCTGTTTTTAGCCATTGTGCTCCTTCATCTGTAAGGATACTAAGCAAAGAGAGGGCTACTCGAATGTGTGCACTGATTCTCATTGTTCTTCCATTCGAAACTTCAGACATCGTTTGTATACACCATTTAGTTTCACCCATTTGGATATTTGTTCTTAACTGACAAAAGCTGTGAATCATTTCGTCCACACAAGAGACACAGACGAACATCTACCCTGGGTACAGATCGAATTCAATTTCGCAAAATTACTCCTTGGCATCTTTGAGATTTATGCACTATTGGCTTCATTTGGAAATGTTTTTCCATCTCTCCATCTGCATATTGTTCCATCATCTATCACCAGTCAACAGCAGGCAGAACGCAGAGTATTCCTTTCACACAATGAGAGGATATGCATATGCGGGAGCGGGAGGGTGTGTGAGTTCCTTTTGAAGGAAGGACTTTTATACCTATGGACGATGGAAATTCTGTGTTTTTCAGCTTGAAACCCAATCGAAGGAAAGCAAAAAAATATCCAAAATCCAAGCTCTCTTCTCAAGCTAGTATGCAATGTACTTTGACTCGGTAGGAAGAAGTCATTTACAGACCCAACCCAAATGTATTAGGCACTGTCAACGCAACAGAAGGACTCCGTATATACATACAGCTTCAAAGATTAAAGAGCGGTAATGGTAGGGCAAAGGCCAGAGCTGAAAGCTCGGATTTCATTACTCCATGCCACCAGTGGCATATACCACATACGTGCATAGACAGAAGTTTATGGATGTTTCGTGTTTCTCATGGTACCCAACTGCGTTGTCGATTGCTTAAGAGCTGCATGGTGCATATACCGTCTCATGGACTCTGCGGCTGTATTACGAGGTGAAAACTCAAAGAACTAACATGTCGATGGCGCAATTGAAAATAATCCCTTGGTACGTCAATGTGCACCATCCCGCGCTTTTACCCAACCAGTGGGTACGGTATACGGATCCACCTGAATGTTTGTAGTCCCAGTTGCAGCTTGCGGTCGCCGAATGAGGGCCCTTTTCCTGGTTTGACAAATGTTGAAATGGATATTTTCATGTTTTGTGTGCGGTTTGGGTTTTTTTTTTTTTTTTCGTTGGGGATGGATTTATGTTTGACAGGTGAATATGTTGTCATGGAGATTAGATGTACGATGGTCGCTCGATAATGCAATTGCGATTGTGTCAAATGGGTTAAATGACGTTCAATTAAATGTGGAAGCGACCCATGGTTTAGGGTTGTTAGACTTGATTTTGGATTTTATTTAGCAGCGCGATGGTGTAGTTTAGATAGATGGGCACATATCGGTGCATTTGAGCTGGCTGTGCGGTCAAGGTGTCATGGTGAATGACAATGAGTGAAATTACATTAAAAGCTTGTGGCGTCTATAGTGGACGATGGCATGCGAAATAAAAGGTTTTGCATTTTTCTGACTGTTTTATTATGACTAAAATGGAAGCAAAGTCACTTTAAGACAGAAGGAGAAATTTGGCAGCATCAAGTTGAGATTACATGTGTCATTTTTCGTGTCAAATTTTGACATACTGACGTCATAAGAATTCGCTCTGTATATTGTCACTCATGTGTCTTTCGTGAGAGTACGCTGCGACATATAGCGTGACCAGAAGCTTGATAATCGGTCACACGTAGTGACACATTTTTAGGACAAGTGTTTACGTCATAATGACATCGGCATGTCAAAATGTTCCACCAAAAATGGCACGTGTAATCTTAGCTTCATGGAATATTGCTGTATATGAAAACCCGCAAATATACCTCCCTTAGACCTTTAAAAGTAGTTAAGTTGGATTAAGTTGGACTAAGTTGGCTTAAGCTACTATTAAATGTAAAAGAAAACTCAATTAAATTTGTTTAAAATGTTAAAAATCGTCCAATTATAAAATTGTATGTACATATTTGCACATTGGCTTAAGCTGGATTACTCTCCTGTAATCAAGTTATGTCATTATATTTCTGAGACTTGGTAACTACCTCATCATTTTCATAATTCATATCCCAGCACCGGACATAAAGCGGGCACCGTAATTCACTACTTAATATGGCAGTCTTCTGAGCAAATGGTCACCAGTTCGATCCCGGAAGAAACACAAATTACACCTTAAAGTTTTTTATACCTATATAGTTGGATAAGGCTTCTCAATTCATGCTCGTTCGGACTCCGTATAAAATTGTTGGCATATTTCCATTTACAAAGACAAAAGCCCACTCAATTATGAGAAGCTAGGCGCTAGGGTACTTTGCGAATCTATGGCGCCAACTACTTATTTTTGTTTAAACCAGCAAACGTTAAGAAAAATCGGAACGGCATCAATAGTCAGGTATGCAGATCTCACAATTTCCAATTTTATATAAAAAATAAGGAAATATTAGGCGCAAAGGGTCCGTGTAAGGGACCCTAAGCCTTGCTTCTCACAGCTGCTCGTTTTGTGCGAGTTTTTTTTTTTTTTTTTCATTTTTGGGCCGAATGAAATTTATCTACAAATTTATGCCGAGTCCAAATGATTAATTGAGAAGATCTTTCATGACAGTAATTCTTTGGGATGTTTTGTGTCAGACGTTCGAGAAAGGTTGTGCAGTAGCAAAAAAGCTTAAGATGAAATTTGGGGTTAATCGGGAATCGAACCTCGGAGCGGGATGCCTCTCTTAGTAGGCTAACACACAAACCCACTGCGCCCAATTCATTAATAGGTATGTTATTTAATATATTAATTTTAATTAAATTCCTTTAAAATATGCCATCAAAAATTATCATCAGGTAGAAAGATATCAACAGTCATTTAAAACCTAGTCAACAGTCACTTATAACTTGGTCCTCCCCTTGGTATTTTTTTTATGGTGAATTGAATTGTAATAATAAATCAAGCTAACAAGATAATTTTTTTTCAATATTCCAAATTTTTAAAATATACTAGAAAGGATACTTTCATTTTTGTTAAATTCGTACAGAATTATAACAACAAACAGAGTGTTCTGAACAATTTTGATTGCAATTCTCACACGCTGCACACAAACTGTTGAAATAAAGTAAGTCATTGCAACCAAGCCCTAAGTGACAACTGACAACTTCAAAATTGCATTGCCTCCTGTCAAAACAAAAAATGGCAAAGCCTTGCTTTTTTCATTCCATTTTGTATTCTCACTTCGAGGCCTAAGCAAGGCTAAATAAATGAATCCGGAAATAGCATATCATTTGTTATTCTTAACAGCAACAAAAGAGATAATGTGTTGTATATTTATAGGCTCAGTGTATTTTTTTCCCCTACCGATAGTTTGTACTTTGTTATCCTAGTCTTCATTAAAGGATAAGGCTACAGAGCTGCTGAAATTGGTAGAATTGCTTCTGGATATCAAAAAACACAATAAGCCATAAGTAATACTAACAATTATTCACTTTTAACAACTCCAGGTCAAGTGCTTTCTGAATAATGTTGTCCACAACTTCTAGTACATGAAATGCACATCAATATTTGAAAAATATTATCATTACCGGCCAAGATGATAATGAACCGCATTTTCAAACCAGGTGACTAGTGTAGGTAAACAAGAATGAGTCGTGATACAGACTGTGCACGAGCAATAAACACAAGCGATCCCAAATTTAAAAGACCAACTCGACTCCTTGGTACCTATGTATTGCGTCGTTCCCAATTTCAAGGGTGAATTTAACTCGCAAATTTGCGCTAATAATTACCATTGTTAACATCACTTGACATCAATGGATCCCGATCGCTTTTGAACGATTATACAGTACGCCCCATCAACAAGGGAATACCGTGTTTTTTCAGATATAAATTTATCTCTATCCAACATTCGTATATGGACAATGCGGAGACTAATTAAAATCTCATCGTGCACGATGCAGTTCGGATAATTTAATTACACCGTCGTCATTGTCGTCGCCGTCGGCCGCACCACTCTGTAAAACTGTGTTATCCTCAATCCACCCCCATATTCAGATCAGATTCATTTTTATCATTTTTCCAATACAACTCGTATGAGATGGGTATTTGTTTTTAATTGTTTTTTTTTTGCATCGCGATACATGCCAGACAGTCACACACATGTTACACATCATTTGTCATTTGAAACATGTGTTTCACAAAAAGCATGGCTTTAGATACAGATCCGAGTTGTGTACTCCCAGTTCCGACGAATGCCCTAGCTGGCAGTGGCACTGCAATGAGTACCTACCGCTACCATGCTCTCTTCCGTTTGGCGTTGACCTTATTCCATGGATAGCGACCAAATGAAATGAGTTCCATATACACACACACACCCACAAAATGGTTAAGTGAATGCGGCCGACTTTTGGGGGGATCTATTCGCAGCAGACCCATACAAACGTTCTCCTCGATGTTTTATTTTTCATTGTGCCAGATACTTTTGTAATGCTTCCGCGCATAATGAGCGATTAAGGAGCAATCAGAATTGAGTTTCGTTACGCGCTGTTGGACATCAATATACGCGCACATGACAGTATACATTTGGACGGGCATATGGGAATTGAATGTTTGGACAATAATGGGAGTTTAGGAATGTCTATGCTGATGGCACTCCTTTGCGGAGTGATCCGCTCTCACAATGCAAAACGGAAATAGATGTTCAACTACCAATGATTGACAATCGGATTTTGGGATTGGAGTAGTGAAGGGGTATATACTACACCTAAATAGAGTATAGGATCATTTGGATGATACTGGAAAAATTTCTGGTCAGTGGGTTGGGAATTCTTTTGTTTTCAAAATAAGAACGACCCTTACAGCTCTTAATATAAAACTCGTTAACTAAATGTTTTAATTGCAGATAAAAGTGGGAGATGCACGTCAATTTGCAACTAGGTATACAGAAAATATAAGACAGGGAAGACCGAGCTTCTGTCAAAGATCAAGACGGACGGAGTGCACTTATTCCGCACTTGAAAAAATCGAATGTAGTTAAAAAAAACTTGTTGTGCGGTATTGCCAAAAGTTAGCATCAGCAGCCTCAAACGCTTTATTCTCAACTCCAGTTGGTTCAACGGGTAGATTTTGATAACATTGATCCCGTGGTATCACAATGGGCCCACTCGGGCTTAAGTGAGGCTGCACTTGAAGTGGCCTGCCACTCGAATCTAACCTAACCTAGCTCGAAGTTAAGGAATTAAAAACGGAGGTAGAAGAAGGCTTCAACTTTGGCCATCCTTAGAAGCAAGCTGCCTTCAAAAGTGCCTATTAAACCCGCCTTATACTACGACAGCGATGGACCGTTTTATTGTTGTAAGTCTCCATCGTTTGTCGTGCCAATGGAAACATCAAGCGTTTGATATAAACTTTGGCTGATGACACATTTTAAAAAGTTAAACGAAACTATTCTCCACTTGGCTGATGTTGTACAAAAACATAGAAACCCCATTAAAAATCGCTTCCATCTTCAGACTTTTACGCTAAAACGACGATCAAATTCTATATATAGATATAACGAGCTTGAAATGTATTTCAAGTGATTTGTAATTCAAATCTCTGCGGGATAACGAAGCCCAATGATATGCGACTGGAAACAAGTTCTGGCAGACAATATTATTGTGCTGGTAGGAATTTCGCGAATACAATTTTAAATGAGACTTAAATCTGTTTGGATTGCATTTTAAAAATTCAAATGAGTTTTTCATAATTTGTGGAAATGAGCTCGCTCGTTGGATTGATGAACGTTCCCCCGAAGACTTATAAAACCGCACACTGGTGGTGAGAGTGGTGGTGACTGCGTCTGGTGACACTTGATTATTAATTACTGTCGAGCTACGACAATTTGCCATATCGAGAAGCATGACCAGAGACCAGAGCCGCACACAATCTGACAAAAGGATCTCTTTCAAATTGAATTCATTCATTAGCTCCGTTGATTATAATGGTCTACCCTCTGCCATCAATATGGCCGCAGAACGAGAAAGATAAAAAGTTCGCAACGCCGACGGAGAGGAGGAGAGGACACAAATTCTATTAGTGTACCGACCGAAGTAATAAAGTGGGTGGGAGCCGCCACTATGCCAGTGGGACACACTCATTTCCTTCAAAGAATACTCCCATTTGGCATAATTAATAAAAACGAAGAAGGCGACTCGAAGAGCGGGACACACTCCGCGTCTGGAGAAATTGACTCTGTCGTTGAGGATACATGTAAGAGCTCTCTGAAGAGATCCAACAATTGCCGGATGACTGTGATGGAAATGGCATGGCATAGCCATCCGCTTGTCACGTTCTGGGTGAGGAGCACCAAGCCTGCCACTTGTCCCTCAATTCGGTATCAGATGCATACGTCCATTTGCTGTAATCGTGTGCTTCTGCTCGGGGACGCGTTGTAAAAGTGCAATAAAACAAAGAGACAGCACAAGGGCTGGTCTGGTATACTGGTAATCCAATTTGTGGAATGTTCTGTAGTGGTACTTTTACTTTGAATTTATTACAGGGTGAACGGACGCCAGAAGGACCGAGGAGAGGACACTCTTTTTCTTGCGAAGGACTGGTTAAAATGTTATTTATGAGTTGCTGTATATTGTGGTATTGTTTTAAGAAATTGAAAAGTATGCGAAATTAAATTTAATCATAAATGGGAACGTGTATATCTGTGGTGCACGATATTTCGGTGTGCATCGATAGACACCCTTTGAAGTTGGAGGACAAGTCAGGTAACAACTTTCAATGCCTGGGTTGATTCAATTTCTCCCAATTCAATTCAATTCAAATTATTATTACTTTAGATTCTAGGTAATATTAAGGTAATTATCTTTTATAAGAAATCTATATAAAAATGGATCTTGGTTTGTTCGGATGCTTAAAACTCGAAAACGACTGGACCAAATTGTATACTTCCTTCTGCGGATTTGTTCGTAATTGCTCCGCGAAGGTTTAGGAAAAAAGAAAAATTTAAAAAATTAAGGAAATTGCGCGGAAAATTAGAAAATTAAAGTTTGTATGGGGAAATACACTTTGAAAAATTAACTGGATAGAAATCAAGAAGTGACACTTCAAATAAAAAAAAAAATATATTTTGAATCTTAAAAGCAATTGTTGTTGTCAATTATTTTAATTATTTTCCAAGCAAATTGTTGTTGTCAACAATTTTGAAGTTTTTTCTTTTTTTTTTTTAAATAAAGGTACCTAAAAACTTTGTTCTAATAAATTATGTTTACTATGTTACATTAAGTAACTTTTTGAAATGAAGTAGATAGGTACTTTTATTATACAAAGATGATATTATGGCCGACGATATTTTGCATCGATTTCGCACTGTGACATCGGATAATGAACTGGAGATGTCAGATGAAATGCGCAACAAAGCTTTGATTTGACGCATTTAATCGAGAATTGGAGCGAGAAATGGACTTCGAACGAATCGCATTGAGTCAAGCTGTTCGAACAAATGTGCCAATGTTGAATCTATATATATAAAAATGAATCCCTATTTCCCTTGGTCACGGCATCACGCGTGAACGGCTGGACCGATTTCACTAAATTTTTTTTTGTTGTGTTTGTTATTGTCAGGAGAAAAATCCTATGAAAGAAAAAGCTAAGAAAATTTCGCGGAAAATTATAAAATTTTAGAATACTAAACCACCATATAAAATTCTGTGGCAAAAAGGAAAAACAACATAAGTCGACTTATGTCGAAATTGAGTTTTTTACACCATCGTATGCGAAATATTCCATTCTTTTTGCCATATTTTTTTTTGTATTTTTATCTATATTACGGTTTTTGAATTATAGAAGAAAGAAAAACACATACGTCATACTACGCACAAGGAAAGGTAAACATTCAAACCGCTCTCCTGAAAAATTGCAAAAAGTGACTAATGCTGTTTTTCCTTGTGGCCACAGAATTATATCTAATGTAACCATAGCGCTTTTAAAATTCAAACTTTTTTGATGTAACTTTATGGCGTTGGCATAACATTGACAGAATGCGTGCTGCAAATATCGTCAACGAGGATGTAAACAAAATAAATATCGTTTAAAACAGATGCTTCGATCGGAGTTATTATATTGATAAAATACATATAAAATAATTAAATTATTATTTTTAACAAAAACTGAATTTCTTAGTGCACATCGTCGGAAAATCCTCAATATGTGGCGTTGTAGGCGTATGTCGTTTTTCAGTTCAATTAAATTTTCTTTAATAATAATCTTCTTAATTCATACCTATAATTCTTTCGGGATTAAACTCGATGATGATGATATAACTCGATAACCACTGGGTCAATTTTTATGATTCTTCTTTTGTTTTGTTCGTATTGTTGTATTTCAGGTTAACGCAAACTTAAAAGATAGGATTTTTGACCCGCTATATGGCGTTGTAATCGATCTCCGAAACCACGCACCCGATTTCAATGAAATTTTATAGATTTATATTCTTCGTTCCCGCTTGAAGGATAGGATACTTTTGGACCTGATAGGTGGCGCTGTTGCCGATCGCCGAAACAGCGCTACCAAGTTGATTGAAATTTTGTAGATGGATATGGTTGCTTCCAGTTTTAAATTTCGGATAGTTTTTAACCTATAGGTGGAACTTTGAAAAACACAAGCGGGATAAGAAAACGGATTGTGGCACGTCCCATTCAAAAATAAAATCAAACGCTATTTCTAAAGTTGTATAATGAAAATTATTAATGGATGCTGTCCAAATAAAGCAATTTGCGAAATCTGAGCATGATTTAATACGAAAGGTACGGGCAAATCCGGGTGGGTACAGTTACATATAAAAGAGACTGACGTCCGTATGTGCCGGACGGATCGTTCGATTTTTATAATTTTTGGTTGGAAGGAAGGAAATTATGCTACCTTACCTCTACATAATTCGGATTTGAAAGTTGGTTCAGTTAAAATTTTGTTGCGAAACATCAATGTACCGAAACTTTACAACGGATCGCATTTGTTTTATGGTGAAGGATCTCACATCAAATATCATATATAAGTGATCATTTTAAGGGGAAAATTCAAAGGCAAACACTCTTATTCCGCAGATTTCGCTTATTAAGAACGATTTACCATTCGTGCGACTTCAATTTCCCGTGCGTCTCGCTTTCACTATGACAAATAATTTTTTGCAAGGATAATCGATGGATGTTTGTCAATTTAGTGAAAAAGTGGAAGGTTGGACGACACGTCAAAATCATTGCGGTTTGATTGAAAAAAATCAACATTGCTATTCATCATTTATTTTTATTGCATTTAATATAACTTTTGAATAAAGAATTTTAATTGGTCGAATTACATAAATTAACAAGTGCTTGGTGAACGCTCGGAATTTATTAACAAATTAACAAATTTGGGCGAAACGAAGTTTGCCGGGTCAGCTAGTTATTAAATAAAATACAGATTTCCTTGGCTTAATATTTTTAAGAGTCTTAAAAAAAACCTTTAAAACAACACATCTCCAAACTTTGTCCCCTCCCAACCATATAAAGTGACCGTATTCAAGTTGGTGATCCCAGTTCTTTAAATAGCATACACAATATTTTGACAGGTCCGTATGATAATGTTATCTATCTATCTGTCTATATTTGTATATAATAATAGTAATTAATTAAAAAAAAAAAAAAAAAAACCGGCTGACTGTAAAAGACATCCCGCTGAAATTTGTGTGACAATTGTTTTTTTGTTTTTTTTTTTTTTTTAATTATTTTGTTATTTTTATTTGTTTAGCCCATGACACTCCGGGGAAAAATACCAATTTAACGACACCTCACTCTTCAAAATCGGTCAAGCCGTTTGGGTTACAGGGCGTCACGTAGGAACGTACATAGGATACGCGCGAAACACATAACCCTCCCTGTGCCCAGTCGGGTAAAAATAAGTTGTATTGTGTTAGTCGCCAATGTTCTCTGTAACGCGTGAACCGATTTTGATTCTGAAAATTTCCCATGAAAGATGGCGTTAATACCATGGTTTGTAAGTAGAAATGGTCTTTGTAGGTGTATTCGTTCATGAGTTATAGGGGCGTGGCACCTCCCATACAAAATATGCATTCCAAATATCATATTTCGAAAGCCACCGAATCGATTGAGTTCAAAATTATTCAGTCTTAGGTATTGGCCCAGTAGTATTCCTATGAAGATTGGTCAAAATTGGACAAAGAGGCATGGCACCGCCTATACAAAAAAAGCAATCAAAATCTTATTACTCGAAAACCACCGAATCGTACAAAATCATAGGTATTGTTCTGGGATTGTCTCTATATACCTTAGGTTAGTAAAAGTCTAAAATATTTCCGGTCATGACACCAGAAGTTAAAATTAATAAAGCTATCGGAAATTCGTTAGAAGGTTCCTCAGACGAGACGGTCCGAAACGACGACTGATGGGGTTCAAGATTTGTATTGCTCCAAATTTGAAAATCCGAATTTTGTAAAGCAGAACTGAAAAAAAAAACTGAATTTTCTTAAGGCAGCATTTTTGTGTAAGAAGACAGAATTTTGCTAAGCAGAATTTTGACATGCTCCCTTTTAAGATCAATTTGAGGCACTTACGACTTTTTGGATTTTTTAAACGGCTAAATATAGAATCCGGCGCAGGGTCATAAGTCCACAAATCGATTGTGGACTTATAACCCACCCAGGTGAGCCATAAGTTCACAATAATTTGGGCCATAGGTTCACAATCTTAAAATGAAAGTAGGCCATAAGTCCACAATTATCCTTATGAATATAAAAAATAAGTTAAAACAACTCAAAAAGTATGGGAATGTTTTATAATTTAATGGCGAACGCGAATTGCTACCATTGTATTATGAAATGTGTATGGGGGGCATGCTGCCCCCCTGCAATCCCCCTGCTTGTTTTTTTTTTTGGGATTACGGGCTGGGTGCGTGGTCTTTTGCTTGTATTTTGTGTTTAATTTTCAAATTGCAAATACCACAAATGAGGTCATTACTAGAATTTTGAGCCATAGGACCTCAATGAGTGAGTCAAAAGTCCACAAGAATTTTGTGTGAACTTTTGGCTCACCTGGGTGGGTTATAAGTCCACAGTCGATTTGTGGACTTATAACCCACCTAGGTGGGTCAAAACACCATTGTGGACTTTTGGCCTGTGGACTTATGACCCTGCACCTTAAAATCCCTCCCAGAAAAGTTGTAGTCTTGGTTGATTTTTGGGCGTTGGAAAGAGGTTTGAACGCCGGCTCCTTGCTCCAACCACTGAGCAACTGCCCCACTTTCAGTCAGTTAATCTGCAGTCATTCGGCTTTTCTGAACATCAATTATATGGCCCCCTTAGAACATAGGGTACCACCAGATCTAAACTCATTTTTCCCATACCATCTTATTTATTCTATATGAACTTTGGTAAAAACAAAATCTCGGTAAAAATGCAAATTTTCTCTGCACCACCCGCGCACCAAAACCGCACCAGTTATCACGAGAGAACTTTTTCTGTTTTTTTTTTTTTTTTTGTATCTCCATCGCGAAAACAAGTCTCTAACCACGACACCTTTCAAGCTCAATCAAATTGTTTTGATTTCATCAACATCTTTTATACTGAGCTGACTCACAAAACTTCCCCTTCAGAAGAAATCTTCTTGAATTATTCAAAAGACACGACATTTTGCAGGGGGGAAAACTTTTACCAAAGAATACAAATTTGCAAGTGAAGTTTTCTCCACTCATCTTGCGGGCTAACCGTTTTGACTTTATACCTGGCGATGAACGACGTTTCCTCGTTTTCTTATCAAAGTGAAGGCAACAATCTAGAGGTACACTAACGAAAGCAACCAATTAATTAGAATGGTATGGCGTGGTGCTAATTAAGAATTCGCTTTAATAGTGTGATGGGGATGAGGACAAGCGATTCTTTGGTTATGAAACCATGGGGTAAATATTTTGGGTTATTGTTTTCAATATTTCGGCTTTCACGGGTGAGTGAGTGAGTGAGTGAAAATTGTTCTATTTACTTGGCCGACGATTGTAAACAATTCGATGGAAGGTAAATCCGAAAAGGTTTATGCGACTGTTAAGTTTCTGTATTTGTAAATATCTCGTCCATTAACTTTTGTGTAGCGATAATTTCTGTTTATTGAAATACGGTCTGATAGGAAATTTCAATTCGATGGCAATTGAGTTTGCTTTTGGGGATTATTTAAAATGATAATGACGATTAGATTAGGCAGTGTGTTGGGGAATGGGAATAGCATTATAGTTTGAAGGTGAAGTTCATTGGTCTTGGAATTGGATGGCGTTTTCGTGTGAAAGCTGCAATATGCTGGAATCGGTGAAGTGGGGGATTTTGACTTGTGTTTCAAAATTGCTTCGAGACTAGATAAGGGATTAGATAGGCTTGGAAGTGAGCACGATACATATATATATATAGTGAGGAATGAAATCTGTCAAAATTTCCCATAGACAGATATTAGAAGTTGATAGGGCTGTTCATTACCTGAATGGAGACATTACTATAGCTCCGTTTAACTGACGTGTACCTTCAGCAGACCTCTGGGTAGTGGTATTTGAAATTGGAATTTTTTTACTAATAATTTAAGTATACATCTACAATTCCACAGCCTGTTTTGTTGTCGAACGGAATGCAACTCTGAATTTGGATAGGAGATTAAAGGAAAACTAGAAAAGCTAGTCGGAAGTGAAAACAAGATAGACAGACTAAAATAACTTTAACAAAATAGCGTTAACAATGCTAGACCATACTCTTCCCAAACTGTTGGAGTAGGTACCCAAATGAGAGGCAGCGATACTTACCGAATACCTATTGTAACTTGAGCTATCACCTGAAGAAGATGACGCTGGCATATTATACCTTCACGACGTGGATACCGCGGGATATACCTACTGCGCCAATGCCCAATAGTATTGCCACCTGAACTGCTATGTTATTGGGATCAGATTGGTGTGAATATTAGTTAATGTTGGAGTTAAAACGCATAAATAGAAGGAGCTGGAGCAGGAGCAGGTGGGCGAGTTAGGGTACGAAACTTGAAAAATTTTGTAGATAATTGCAAAAAGAAAGAAAAGCTTAGAGAGACAAAAATCGGTCTAACAAGATGGTCTTAGTCGAGTTTAGCTGGAAAAGCCGCCAAAACAGGCTCATATAGGTTTGGCAAAACTTTTCTTGAGCCCTTATTCCAGCAAGCTCATCTGAAATCTATGCCAAAGAGTCTGGAAGTCCAGAGGATGGTAAGCAATTTCAGACATGCGACGATCTGTATTTATAAAGCACAGAGAAAAGTTGTAACACCCACAACAGGTTTATATAGGTTGGGCAAAACTTTTCCCGAGTAAATTGAGTACTTTATAGCAAGGTCATCTGAGATCTATGTCAAAGTGACTGGAAGCCTAGAGGAGGGTAACCAATATCAGAATTGCGACCATCTATATATATATATATATGTAAAGCACAGATTTTTACTAGAAAGGTCCTAGCCAAAAGGCTATAACTAATGTCTAAGAACAACCAACAGGGAGGACGCAATAATTCTCATCGAGTGCAGTTTTCATAGACTCACAATTCTGCTCTCTGGTACTATAAGAGATTGTAAAAGTCTTCTGTCATAGTTAAATTGACGACGAAGATATAACATAAGTTGTTGCAGCTTTTAAGAGCTTTAAGCTGCTAAAGCTTCAAGAAACCGATAGAGGATTTAGAGAGTTCTTACATTTTAGCTGTGTCTTAGAGGTGACTAAGGAATTGGGTAAAAGCAACTTAGCTAAGCCTCTTCCACCGACTTACTTATACAATATAGTGCACAGACATCGGGAAAAATGTTGTGCTTGAAACGCCATTGCAATTAGAAACCGCGTTATCATTTGTTCTAACAAGGGTTATAATATAAGTTCCCCTCTCTGAAATTATAATAAGAATGTTAGCTGTACAGCGGAAATGAAGTGATCATAGCTATAACTTTTTTAGAGCTTTGAGCTTTTGAAAGCTAAAAAAGCTTAGAAGTACCGATGGAGTATAAAGATCTATGGTGCAACAAGGTGTTAGCCATCTTCGAGCGATTATTGTAACAAGCTTATTTTGACCAAGGCTTTGCAAAAATGCCTTAAATAAAACATCGTCCTTTTTACCTAAAAAGGGACATCCTTTTCCCCCAATGGACATCACAATGGGTCAATATTGATCTGAGTGTGGCACGGAGTACTCCACGCCAACCCGCTTACCTAACCTAACCCTTCACCTAAAAGTGTTCATAAAAGCTCTAAAATTGGAAAAAAAAAAAAAAAAAAAAACACGACAAATTGTAGAACGCTATTGAGGAATTTAAGAAAATCAATACCCAAGCACTGTAAAGCGAGTTGCGAATAACGCTGCAACCTGAACCTGAACCTCGCCTTATAACACAAGGTGGTAAAATCTAAAAGAATCGCAAAAAAACGGTCTCGTTTAAATCTGCTGTCAGTTATCTTAAGAGGATTGGTGTTTGAAAGCCAGGTTAACCAAAGACTCCAACGCATGTCTACCTACCCATCCAACATATTTTCGAATTTCATCAATTTCGAAACATCGATAACCACAAACCAAACAAAGTCACTCCCTTCTCGATCGAATGACATCGCCGTCTTGTGTTGTCCCAACAAGTCCGCCCCGCTATGCTAATTTAATTGTCCAAATCAACGTCATCCACTTATCTAATCATCAACTCCCCAAGAGAATACAGTTTTCCATGTTCGGCTGAACCGTACCCATTTATATCGACAGTAGAATCATCGTGCCCACCTACAACATTCGCATAGCTACCGAATCGACCGTCACAAATTGTGATGGTACCCATACTCCCCCCACTTTCGAAATTGTTTGCAAATTTATTCACCAACCCATATACAGCGAGCGTCTTTGATACTTTCCCCGCCTTCGTGCACGGCACCGTTAGCTATAGACGAGTATCCACTCTGAAATGGAACAAATTAAGACGAAAACACTTCCGAGTTCCGACCCACCAAGCGGCGGAGCTGGGATATACGTCTCAGTTTGTTACTAATAATTTCTATGCAAATTTAGAATTCTATCCACGCATAACGAACAACTAATCACCCAGAGGAACTGAGGTGAACTCAGCTACAGCTAAGAGCTCACTCATTATCGTTGACCTTTAAAAAAGTTGGTCCACCATAGGTATATGTACGACCGACATATACCCATCTCTGGTGTACCTATCTGATGAAACATTTCAGTGATGATCGCTTGTCATCGGCGCAGCAATAAAGCAAAAAGGGGAGTCAAAGTGGAGAGTAGAAAGTATATCTAGATACGTGGATTACTATGCAAATGCCTATGTCGTTGTTGTTTTTTTTTTCACATTTTTTCCTTGTCCGCGCGTAGTTTTTGTCGACGAACGATTAAGCCCTCGGACGGTGCTATTTGTAGTGATTTTAGTGCTTCGATAAAAAATAAATATATCAAGGGTACAGCTATCATAGATACATACGCAAGTTTGTTTGTAATCCGCTGTGCAGGAGTCGCAGTCGGTGGTGCTGCAGTTGCTGTTGTTTTGATGATTATTTCGCACACTAATTACGGTGTTTAAACTGGTTTCTGTTAGCGCACAGTCCTGTGGCAATAATTAATTGTTTGTTTTCCCTTTTTTTCACACCGTTATCAACGCGGAGATACACAAACTTAGCGATACACAAACTGTTTGGCTGTTATCTCGTTCCCTCTTCTTTATGTTTTTTTTGTTTTTTTTTTTTTGTTTTGTACAGAAGAGAAAAGACACACAATTTGTTTTCTGTCGTTATCAGCAAGCCCCCGAAACAACACTGGAAAAAGCACGAAAGCACAAAAGAAGACTATTCACGTTTGCGGTGTTACTTAACTGTCTGTACCGCTGCCGGAAGGGTCAAAGATACAGCAGTAGACACGACTTTGTGGTGGCGTTCGACCAAAGTATCCAACACGAGATGTGAAGCGCGAATGAAGTGACTGGTATAACACACGGGACTCTGTGAGCTGTCAGTGAGCGTTGCCCTCAACCGATCGTATTCTAATCAAAAATTCAACTTAAGTGGGTAATATACTCGTGTACGTTTGGGAACTGAAAAGTCTAAAAAAACAAAACTAAAATAAATAAAAACAAATATGTTGGTGGTGCTCTTCGAACAAGACCCGAACGCGGTGGCGGCAGAGTTCAACTCAGTTAGTCAAGCTCTATGGAGACAGTTGTGGCGGTACGCGCGGCGAACTGTGCCCAGTACTACTACTCAGTAAACGAGTACGAGTACTCTGTTTAGTACTATGTCAATTGTGTACGAGTCTACGAGTATGTGATACTAGCGGCTAAAAGGAAGCTTATTTTGGTGGGGTTCACACTCGATTGACTTTTAAGTAATAGGAATAGAAGCAGCGCACTGTCAGTGTGCTGCTGCGGTTCACTGTTCAGTGTTTTCAGTTATGTTTTGCTATTGAATGGAGCACACACAGAAAATGTGTCTTTTTTTTCTAAGTGCGGTGGTGGTGGAGTAGGGCAGAAACAGGGGTGGCTCTGAGTAGATTGCCGCCTCACTGGGAGTTGCTGTCACTTTCGGATATTGTTGTGGAAGGGGCAGTTTGTTGTGCGTGTGCTACAGCGTTGCCGTTTGGCCCATTTTTGAGCCTCAGAACCCTTGGCCTTTACTTTGTCGAAATCGATCAAAATGGTCCCGTTTTCAGATTCAGTAAGATGTTAGTCTTTATTTATACATAGGTATTCGTATTTTATGTGGAAGCCCCTTTTTTCGGCTCCGGCCCGTTTTTGGATCTTTTCGGCGGCAACGCTGGTGAGCTGAATAATGATGTTGTTTCAGTTTTTTTAAAAGACCGCTTCATAAAATTGTAACAGGTACTGTGTAGTTTGAGATCTTACCCAGTATGCAGAGAAAACTGGCAATGCAACATTTTTTTTTATTAAAAATGAGGTCTAACTATTAAAATAAACCTCGTTCAAGTTAGTTTACTGCCACACCATTCAACGAATATTTTACCTTTTGATCGCGTGTCTTTAAAAAAATAATTAAAAAAAAAAAAAAAACGAAATTGCTCCATTGCAACATCTTTAGACCCACTGTAGCCCCAAGGAGTATAATGATTCGAGTCGCACATGTTGAAGATGAGATTTGGCTGCTGCTATATGCATAGATTATTGACTGCCATATTTATATAAAATGGACCGTGATTCTGAGTAATTTCTGCCACCGCCAAGCAGTATTTTCAGTTGTGTACAGTGAGGCAGTTACTTTGAGGGAGTACTTTTTTTAGAGTTTTGTCTGCAGTTTTGTTTAGCTACTGAGCTGTTGAGCTACTTTTTCCACTGAGAAACCTCTCATGAATGTAAGACCTAGGTCCTATTTGGACTGTTGCAACTACTACTATAATTTATTTATACTTTTGCTTAGGTTTCTGAAACTAAAATAAAGAGTTGCCCATGTATAAGTCAAGCAACCATATGCTGTCATCACCATCAACAATTTTTCACAGCTTTCCCTCGATCCTCCCCCTCCGCCGCTTTGTAAGATATTTGAAAGTACATCTTTTCTCAATATAGCTCTATGGGTGCATAATAAATCTTTATGTGCACAGCTTGTATTAACACTTTCTGGGAAAACCGTCCTGTCAAAATTTGACAGCATTCTTAGATAAAGTAAGAACGGTTTTTGAGGGGCATGCAAATTGTGGCGTTGAAGAAGTATCTAGTTGAGTAAGTCTAAAAGCTGCCTGAGTTAATGTGTTTCAGTTTTGCTTGGCTAGATCGCTCATATTTATGTACAGCTCTTTCAGTTGACGTTTATGGAGGGGTAGCCGACGAATCGAAGAAGTTCCTGACTGAGTACACGCTTAAAAATATGGGGGTGTTTTCAATACATTCGGATATTTTCTCGGCGTTGACTTATATAGGAATCCCAAAAATATTAAATTTAACGCCAGGATTTTTAACTGTGTACTGAGTTGACAGTTCGTATATGTGGCTGATGTAGGAAAAGTAACGTTCCCGACCAATCTAGCTTTTGCATTCAGATAATATCTACCATTCGAGTCGACTATAAGTTATTGAATGTGCCAAATGTCATACGAAGGCGCATTTATTTTTGCCTTCTGACAGTTCTTAAATTATGATACGCTTCTCGCTAATTTAATCGTAATAATCGTTGGTGGCCAAACAATACATCCGGAAATTCACCTTTCATTTGGTGCATTCTTCCTAAAAACTTCCAACAGCGCTCCAGCCCGCAGAGTCCTTGACTCCACCTCATAGGGACGACGGAGACATCGCCTTAGTTGGCGGGCACAAGTAGAACACGAACTCAATCAACTGCAGGCAGCTAGCTAAGGACCGGGATAGTTAGACAGGCATGTTGATTGAGGCTCTGGCTCACCCCGAACTGCAGCGGCACCTAAGTGAGTAAGCCGACGAATTCTAGCGCCCTTCGGAATATCCCAACTAGGCGCAGCAAATGGGAAATCCCCTCCCGGGCAATCGCATTATTGTCGCACATTGTGAAAAATTAACGACAACGATCTATAGGCTTGGCCGGGATTGTGTTGCCGATATTACTATGCCATGCAATATGGGAGGCTTTTTACGACGGCAGGCATATACGAAATGGATGAATGGGTTAAGTGATTGGGAGCAAACGAGTTTCGACGAACGCATTTGGTAGTGCGGAAGGGTTTGCTCTCTTTGCCTTGCTTTGCTTTGCTTTGCCTGTTGGCTGGCTGGCACTGCCACTGGCAGCACAGTGATGTGAATTGTGAGCTGAATATCTATCCCGCTTGTTGCTGATTGATTTTTGATGAAAGGCAAAGCTATTGAAGATTGTTTTTGGATTAATGTGGGAGCGTTGCAGCTGTTGCTGTTGCTTGTTACGCATTCTCATACAATGGAATCCGTTTGGAGTTCCATTGCATCGCCATGAAATTTGATGAGCTTACGACTCGCCTCCGTCGGTTAAAGGTAGACTGACATCTGAGAGTATTGTTTAGATAAGGGCAATCTGCCAAACTTATTATTAAGTAATGGACCGTTACTAATCAGCTTGTATAGTTGTGCGGCGGCACTGTGGTCTGTGGTAAACTGGTATGGCTACCGCAAGTCGCCATCTCCATAATAGAACGTCCGTTCGACGTGTGTGGCTCCAACAGCTGTTGGTGGTGGACTTTTCTTCGAATGCTTTGTTTTTGGGGAGGTAAATGACTGCGTATAAGATGCTATAAGTCGATTTGTTGATATTGATTTGTTTACTATCGAGAGTGTGTTGCTGTGTGTGATGCAGGCGGACGTATATGAGTTGTTGGGATAGGACAGCGTTTCTGTTTGCCTTCGCATTGGGGTTTGAAATGTATTTGCTTTCCGCAAATATGGTACTTCGTAGTTGGGTGTGAAAAATATGATTTTGATGAGATGCGTCGATACAGAAATGTCTGTTGAAATGTGTTCAGCAAGACAACATACTCGTATAATGGAAAGTGCCTACAGAAGAACTATTTAAGTCGGTCTAACGAGTCTGATGAAGAGTACGGTGTCACACTTTTGAGCATAAATAAACTAACGATATGAACGAGGCATGGGTTACAGCTACGAAACCACGTTTTGTGGCTGTTAAGTGAGGTTCTGAAGTGCTAAACTTAATCCGCTCCAGGATAATAGTCCTAAGGTGTGTTTCCTTTGGTAACTTGATAACAGTTCACTCTTAGAGTTCCTGTGATGGGTTGCATTTTCACAAGCAGCGTGTACAGAAGTGAGGAAAAATATTTTCCAATGGTTAAGGACTTACAATCAGAACTTTCTCAAGTATGCCGTCAAGTTAAGCTGCTTCCTTTGCAGAAATACCTAAGGGGGGATACTACTCGTCTGATGAAAGGTCTTTTTTGCACCTTAAGCTGCTCTTCAGTGTTCAGTCACCAAACGATTGCCGTTCACGTCCAGCACTATTATGGTGGTTTGCATCACAGTACAATATCAAAAAGGGGATGTTCAAGAATACTCTTAACTAAGTCCACACCTATGTCTGACAGATGGCCGTCTGATGACTTGATGTGTCTCAGTTTTCATTGGCCCAGATCAGTCACTTCAAGTCAAGAATTTCTTGACTTAGTCATGTTTGTCCGTATGTGGACCGTATGGGCTTTTCAGCTCCAATATGGAGCAACATATAACAATTCATGTTTTTGCTTCCTTTACGTCGCGACAATTAAAGTGGCCTAGAGGGAAATGCACGAGGTGCATATTTCAGTCTAGTATGCGCGTCCTGGAGTCATTGCGGATGACTGTGACCACTCTTTATAAAAAATCAAGACATTTTAAAAGATGCGCAATTAAATGCTGCAGACTCATTGACTTATGCTACTTTTCAAATTTAGAAAATCTGTATACAGTAGAATCCCGGAAACATGAACGGTTTTACAAAATGAACAGTTCGGAAAAACTAACTATTTTTTTTTCGTCATTAAGTGATTTTAACAGAAGCAAAAGTAAAAGCTCGAGACTCATTGACTTATGTTACTTTTCCAGTTTAGAAAATGTATACACAGTAGAGTCCCGGAAGCATGAACGGAAATGAGATGAATAGTTCGGAAGATGAATGTTTTGTTTTTCGTCATTGATTGATTTTAACAGAAGCAAATGTAGACGCTTGAGTCTTATTGACTTATGCTACTTTTCGAATTTAGAAAATTTATACACAGTCGAGTCTCGGAAACATGAACATTTTTATAATATGAAAGATATTGTTCCCGCCATTGAAGTGATCCGACAGTCTACTATAGTTTTTTAAGAAAAATAGATATTGCTGATTAGAAGACCCGCGTTGCTTTGTGTCCAAAAGTATCCTGCCATTTAAGACTGCCTAAACCTAAAATACAACAATACGAATAAAACAAAAGAAGAATCATGAAAATTGGTCCAGTGGTTATCGAGTTGTATCGTCATCGAGTTAGAATTATACGTGTAAATATAGAAGACTATTATTGAAGATACTTGAATTGAACTAAAAAACGAAATATACGCCTGCAGCGCCACATATTAAAAACCCCCGAACTTTCATTTTCCTAAACCATCCCTGATTCAAGTACAACAAAACAAAACAAAAATCGTTCAAATCGGTCCAGCCGTTCTGGAGCCTTTACCCGACTAACGCACAGCAACTGATTTTTATATATATAGAGACTTTGAATACAAGAAGCATTTACACAAGTACAATTTAAGTATTTTATATACAAGCTCACAGTATCCATAGAATACTTTTTGACATTTAAAGCCCCAGTTATAAATCCGTTTTTATACTCTTGTTAAAAAGCTTTTCTTTTTTTGTTATTATGTATTCTTGTTTTTTGTAAATAAAAGGAATTTTTTGTTTGATATATTTAATATTTTTATGTATTTTGATGCTTGAAAAAATTAACAATTCGAAAAGATGAACGAGACCTCTTTAGCATCTGTTCGTCTTTCTGATATCCTACTGTACTTAGCAGTGCCGCATCTCCTCCCACATCATATTCCATCCAGTCTTGCGGTGCCCGCCTACTACAAATATGACACACCCCTGCGCTGATCTTAAGCAGTCATTGCAAATCTCCGATGGGTATCAATTTCACTCAAAATTTTGTATATTTTCCGCACTACCGGATGTCCATATTTTTAACCCCCAAGGACACCTTGCACGTCCGCCATAAAATCAAATTCCAAACTGAAATTTTCCATCACATTCTCCTACGACGCCCACCGACGTCAACTATGCAAATTTCTGAAAATACATTTTCCAAATGTTTATCTCCAGAGATGTCGATCAAACTTCGCCGCTTGCATTCAACAAAATTTTAAAACGAATCACGGATTTATCTCCGTGAAATTCTTGTTGTCAAAAACACGTCATCTTACTTATATCCCCAACACAGCAAACGCGCAATTACCCAGAACATCAGACTGTTAATCTTTTTAAATTATTTAATTATGACATCTCTGCAGTCGTTTGCGCTCTCCCGCCCCCGCGCACGGAGTGGCGCTTCACGCACGCAAAAGTTGAACTTTATAGCACTTCCCCTGGCATACACAGGCATAAATATCTCGCCACACAAGAGCAAATATCCACGAGGATATTGTGCCAAGATACACCTTGCTTATATTTCGATAAAGTATCTGTCTCATATTTTAGATGTTTAAGAGTCTTATGTCATCGCATATGCTCGGTTGTTGTTTTGTCGCTGGCTCGGGTAAACTTGAATTTTGTTGGCAATTTGCATTTATGATACCGAAAACGACTCCAATGTCAACAGACTTGTGTCTGTTTATCTACCAGCTCAAAGCTATCTGGATAAAAATTAAAATAAATGTATCTTTCACTTGTGTGTTCAATGAAGTCATACGTGAGTTTAACGAAAGGGTAAATAAATCGACTGCAGCTGCGGTAAATCACTTTCACCACGAGTGTTGCGACACAAGTGATCGGATAGATACTCTTCCATCTTAACCTCAAGACGGAAAAATTGCCCTGATTCTCGTGGACAGCATTCCATGCATTTTTGAGGTTGAGGTGTTGAAATCAAGACGATAATGAATTACGGACACGTACAAGTATGAGATACGTTGGTACTATATGCATAAGCTACGCGAGACTTGTGGCATCTGAAGTGCACTTGCGTGCACACGAAACTTAACTTTTCGATATGCGGGGGGCGATGTCACTGGGTGTACACCCACTCTCAGCCAACCGCAGCAGATACCGCTCTATTGTTGCAGTCAGGGTATTTGGATAGCATGCGGCGCGGGTCAAGTGGAAGTGGTTAACCTAGCATTAAGAATCAGAGACATGCACTGTGTTATACTTACGCGGTGGTTGTGTTTCCGGAAATTGTCCGCTTTAAATACAGCAGAACTGTGCGGTTCACCTGCAGAGATGGGTAATTGAAATAGTGCTGAGGTTAGCGGCGTGCGACGACGAGCGAGGAAATAATAGACAGATGTGCGGTGTTAAATCGATCGTTAGTAAATATGCTGGGTATAGCTAGTTCGCGCGAATTTTGGAAATTTAATCAAGTGACTTGAGGGTGTACATTTGGGGCCGGGAGTTAAAGTTGCCTTGTCTGTTTGGGGGCAGTGAAAGTTATGCCGGATGCCAGAAATTGAGTTTGTCTTCCTACAATCTATTCATTAGATATTGTTTATCGTTATAGGTTGTTGTTAAGAAGCTCGCGGTCTATAAAGGTACTGGAAGTGGAATGTTTTATATTGTTGGAAGGCAGTAACAAGTGACATCTATACCATGCGTTTGTACAAACGTTTTTAAGTGACAACTTTGGTTAGAAGTGCAAGAAGTTCGCAGACATTCATTAGGTATACGCATATCTCTATCGAACAAAGAGGTCTTGGATGTTGAAAGTTCTTACAGCAAATACTCGCCTTAGAGAGTAGGTACAATCAAAGACAGCATCCAACAGAAGCGGGTACTATAAATGCAAGTATTCTCAAAATATCATCGACTTCCAAGTTTTAGGAGACAACTTTTTTTTCGGACGCTCTTTAATGCATCAGATCCCTCACAGAAAGAAAGTCTTCCACCGTCGCGAAAGGATTTACAACAGATGAGCTTCAGATCTTTAAAGCCAGTTTATGGCTGGTAATAAATGGTTGGAAAAGACTACAAAACGAAGATGAGCCCAAGAGCTGATATCGACAGTCTATGTCCTAAAACCCTGCAACTACCACCGGTCTGTTTCGTTAAGCTTCTACCTGAGCAAAGCAAGGTAAAGTGGGAAAATGTTCAATAAGACTATTCAGAGTGACTTCCTCCGAATGGGCCTGAAAGTATGCAATCATTTGAATGAATGTCAAATTTTTGTGGTTGCAAATGGTACCTTTCAGCAGCAGTGTAATAAACCGAGGAGGGTATCAGCATCAACCCAACTGAACTGGCACCCAAGGACCACCGGCCCCGGAACACAGATCTCCTACAGATGCGTATACAAAGAAGGAGAACAAAAAGCTTGACCTTGGATATAACTTCGTCCTGTTGCACAAAATATTAAACAGAATACTAATGCATCCAAATGATCGTCGGACATTTATCGCAGACACCTTTTCCCAGTGTTTCTGCAAACACTCGCTTCGCAATGACTCACTGCTCACTGGATCACCGCCATAGATAGATAGAATCCTCTCATGTGTACGCATACTTTCCCAGCCTCTCTGTATATGGCCAGAGGCAGTAAAACAAAACCAATTTGTACTTAGTAGCGATTTAAATGCGCACACGACACAAACGATACAATAAATCCATCTACTAATCACTTATGCCCACATAAGGTGGCACAATGTCCCCATATGCCCGGTTAAATGCCCCCAATGCGATATCAATCGATCGAAATACCGCCGTGTGTCGTATGCGCACTGCATAGATACACTTGAAACATGCCATTTGGCTAGAGATACGTACACATGCATCAAAGATGCCGCAAATTGGCTGCAACCGCTCACCACAGCGCGTCAAAGTAAATGAGGACTCTCATACGGCGTGCGAGTAAGGTGAACCAGCTATATTATGCCAACGGAGAAACTCGAATCCGAATCCACCTTTGACATTGATACAATGACGATGATGGTTCATGGTTATGGGCCACAGCCACACAGCACATTTTATATAGAGAGAGTGCATACTATCGGCTGGGGTATCTCCAATGCGAATCCCATTGCGGTGGGTAATGGTGGGCTAATATGTTGATGACTTGGGATAGGATGGCTTGTTTTGGTGGTCCACACCGGCGACCGACGATACGCTTAAGTAGCGTCTAGGGAACATTTTGGCATACACACACACATGAGAAGTGCCACTCCCATTACAACCTCGATAATAATAATAATAAATACCTCCACTAGGAGGGTGACGAACAAGTTGAATGTGAGCTACACGTGTGTAGTAGGTATACCCAGCTAATTGCAACCGATATGACAAAACCGGAAACATCAGTAATTCAAGTCAGTCATGCGTTGAAATCACCGGAGTAGTATAATTGGAAACACCACACCACCGCACTTGGTATACTTGGAATGGGACCGTTTTTATCCCTTCCATTGGAAACCGATTGCCTGATAATATTGTTCTGCGACTCAGTAAAGTCGGCATTGAGCTGGAAGTTGCTGGATAATTTGATTTATTCAAAGCTCTTTGAAAGTATGCATTGGAAAAAATAACACAAACCATTCAATTAGAGAGCTTTATGGAGGTGCAGCAGGTTGGTGCCAACAGCAAAGCAGCAGCGTTTGGACTTAATTAATGGCGTAACGAGAATGGAGGGTGTGGATGGCCATTGGATGTTGATTTCTAAGACTATCCCTAAAAAAAAAGGAAAAAGCAAGTCATAGATATCTATAGAAGATACAGATTACAATTATAGATACAGATAGGTATTACTGGCGATAGCCTATACTTTTTAATAATCAAGGTTAAAGGGTTTTACAGCATAAATTCCACGAGGCTCCCAAAACATTAGCTGAAGTATGTATTTTCGACAAAATCTCAAAAAATGATTTCAAAATATGGATATAACCTTCGAAAGTAGGTACCTATGTTTGAACACTGAATACCATAGGTTGGGTTGGGTTAGAGTGGTAGGCCGCCTCAAGTGTAGCCTCACTTAGGCCAAAGTAGGCCCATTGTGATACCACAGGATCGATGTTCTCCTTATCTATCCGTTGAACCAGCCTAAGAATGAAGCGATGGAGGCAGTTTATTCCTATGTTAGCACCGGGTTTTAGCGTTGAGCGCTCTTTGCGTCTTTCGGCAAGACTAAGATCAGGTTTGGTGACCAGTTCTTAGCTGCCATCGTTGCAGGAACGCTAGTACTGGAAGCGGGCTCAGAGGCAGTACTTCCAGCCGGTAGTTTAAGAGCACCGGACTCTGAAGTTTTTTGTTTTTGTTTTTATTTTATTATTGGTTGATTCATAAGGAACCACCAGTAGCGGAGGAGAGAGGTCCATCTGTGCAGAGATCCGCATTACACAGATAAGGTTGGCTAATCCGGAGGGTGCCAGGTATCCGGATACTTCGTTTGCGACTTGGGCTATTTTTGAAACTGGGCCCCCAGCCAGGTTGATACTCGGCACGGGTCGTATGACAGGTTTATCAAGCCCAGGCGGAAATAGGATGGGATAAGGAATAGAATTAAGAGGAAAGTTATGGAAGGAATGTGACAAAAAGGGAAGGACAGGTAGGAGAGCACCTTTTGGTTTCACGGTTCCTCTGGAGAGATTCTCGAGAGTCTTTACCATTACTTAGCCCCCACAACTCGTCAAGTTCGGTGCTAGGGTTGGGACACTGAATACCATACATCGCACTTAGTTATTTTTGGCATGCCCTAGTTAATAAGGTTTTTGGGAAAATCTTACTTTCTTACTTTTGGGCTTCAGGACCAAAAGCCTTGAAGTACAAAGTTTGAATCAAGTCAGCTTTTCCGTGTATGACTGTATTTACGGATGAGGTTCGTAGGGACCATAGATCTTGCTTCTCACAACCATTCGTTTTGTGTGAGATTTTCTTTTTCGGGACGAATAGACGGGACGAGGGATCTACAATTTCAATCTTTATTGAGAAGCTCTTTTATGACAATTATACTCATTAAAGGTAACGCAGTGGTAAAAAATCCTTAAAAATAGATTTGTGTTTTTTCGGGAATCGAACTCATTCCTTAGTAGTTCAACACACTATAATTTAGCTCAACATTTTAGTCGGCAAACAAAAAAAAAAACCCCGCAAGTTATTTTTAGTCTTCTCGTGTTTGAAAGCCTTTGAAAGTGGTTACAACTAGCTTTGAGTTCAATAAAAAATGGATAGTTGTCGCAGCGGGTCCTTATAGGTTCAGGAAACATGGACGAAATTTTGTCAAAAAAGAAGAAAAATAGAAGTGACAAACACGCCTTAAAAAAATATTACTTGACAGGTATTGTGGGTGTAGTTTGCTTATTTTTTCTTAATTTTTTTTCCATGTAATTAAATTTAGAAATTAGAAGTATTTTCAACAAAACAGCAGAAAACTATCCACGATAGAGTGGGTTTCAAGTCAACTTTATCCGACTATAATAGTGCCCCAACACCAAAAAACCAACATGTTTTACTACGTATGGTGAAAATTAAATGAGGTAGAAGTTAAGGTTCACAACCCCTAATAAATAAATTTTGGAAAGCTATTCTAGATATTTACTCAGACGTAGATAGCTTTGATAGCTTTGGGAGGTGTAGAGTTTTTCAAAAACTTTTCGACATTTAAATCAGAACAACCGATAAATTACTACAAACGGCTCTTTCAATTTACCTACAATTTATTTCTAAATTAAGTCTTGAGAAGAGTTATTCAGAAAAATCTTCAGGTTAATTCCTCGAACTCTTTCAAAACTTCATTCCTTAAATAAGAAAATATTTGGACATAAATACGTTGTAATACGTCAAACTTCTCATAAGGACGAATGGAACAGAAAATATTACTTTTCTCGTATAGATTCGAGAACTACTATCAAAACTTATCTGATACATTTCTAGATTTTTTTTTTTAAACAATCACAGATTCCATAAATTTTTGAGAAACTTTCAACTCAAACTATGTTTTAAACTAAAATAGGGCGTTCATTTTCCAAAAGCGTGTTTTTGAAAAAAAATGTTCGATCTTCTCATTTGAAAGAATTTTTTGTTTTTAACTTTATAGAACGTCAGACCTATGTTACGTAGTTGATTCAATAGGAAATTAAAAAAGATTCAATTTTCTCTTCTTGCAAAAAGGAATAAGTTTTTATAATTTGTATTAAAAACTTTTACACTTATTTGAATGTTTATACAACTTGAATTCCTTAAATTTGTTTTGCCAAGGGTACATCTTCTTCAGCCCGTTAATTTTACTTAAATGAGCGTTTGAAATGAGAAAGATTTTTATAAGCGTAGTTATTTTTTTCAAATTATATTATAGGTAATAGGTTGGTATAGAAGATATTATTGAGATTCTATTTACCTGTTTTTTTGTTAGTTCTGAAAATGATTACGTAACCTCTCGAAGTGTACTAAAACAACTAGCTCCCACCAAGTAGGTACATAAAACAGTTAGCTAAGGAAATAAAAAGCCGCACAGTATTATCAGAGAGTCAATTGGGACAGTCTTAACAAGTTTAGCAAGAGGTTCTAATGCTTCATAGATGCTGATGTTGATGCCGATGAACTAATTTGATTTTTTTCTTAACCTCTAGAATATTATTTTTTATTTTCGATCACAGTAGCTAATTTTCCATAGAAAATGTCGTCATTATGAACATGCATTAGTACCGCGCAAAGTTAACATATACCTTTCATCTAAAGTCGAGTCTTTTGATTTATCTGGATCTAGATTTAAGTGTTTAAAGCAAGCGATTTTAGAAAGCCTCAACTGTCAATTAAAACAAAATTCAAAATTCAACAAAATTCATATGGTTCTCGTGTGATATTTCTTTTGTCATAATCTGACCCTTATGTGCTCCTGCCCTTGTGTTTCTATATTGAATAACACTTGGTATAAATCATTCACCGGTAAAACGATTTAAATAATCACAATTTTTCAGTTTGCTATTTTTTATTTATTTTTTATTGGTCAATGTATATTTTCACATGAACTAACACAAACAAATAGCTACATAAAAAAAATAATTTCAATCCGATACCAATTAACAATAGCATTCAATTAAAATTGTTTTAAAAATAGAATCGCAATGTTACAAAACATTTTCATTTTCTTTATTCAACATATAAAAGCATACCTCACCCACACATTTTGATACAAAAAAAAAGTAATTCAATAGAATGTTGTGAACTTAATGGGAGAATAATTTGAACACAAAACCCATTTGTATGTGGAATACCTTTTTAAATGAATTCTGTGCAAATGCTCGTAGCCCAACTGGAGAGCGTCATAAAAACGTTGGTTTTTGTCTATGAGTTTCTACCTTGTTTTTTTTTTTGTATACGCCTTTCCAACATATCCAGAACAAACTATTGCATTTTTAAACAATACTTTTTGTAGCTTTTAATTTATTTGTATAAATGAGTTCGATTGGAAAATTAAATCATCCCACTGACTGCATATCGTTTAAAAACAAATTAATTATAATTTACACCATACTCGCAGAATTATTTATGGGGAATTTCGCAATTGTGACTGCGTGAAAATGAACGTGTTCAGTAAATGTGGTAATGAGGCCCCAACATTGTTTTCGAAGAAATGTTTACCTAGAGATCTACGTAACATTGTTTTTAAATTGTGATTCTTTTTTTTTAATATAGCTTAAAAAAAAAACAAAACAAATAATTCAGCTTCTGGTATTGTGGGCGTTAAAAATTAAAAATAATAATATTCGTATACATAATTAATGCGCCGTACTAATAATAAATTTTAGTCTCGACTTGAAGTTTACGGAAGCTCACAATTGCAAAATTTGTAGGGAAAATATAGCCACTGTGAACTGCTAAAATTAAGAGTCGAAACTAAAAATGTTTATTGGTAAGGCCCATTATCTTTAAACAATTACAGTTGTTTATATATTTTCATTTGCAAAAAGTGTCTGTTCACAATGATGATCGAATCACAGTAGAAAAGAAAAGTTGACCCGTGTTAAATTTGTTTTAGTGGGTGATTTTTTTTTAAGAGGTAGATACAAAATTATAAAATGAAGTAAGACCCATACAAAGTAGGATTGGCATTACTAGACACATATTTCAATATCATGACTTTTTGGGTATAACTTTTGGCATATAAGGCACCACAGCTAATTCGAATGAAGGGCAATCTGGATATCGAATTTCCCACTATACTTTCTAAAGAGATGTAGGTCTATTACTCATGATAAAATGGCAAACAAAAATACGCACAAGTCATCTGCCAGCTGGCAAGTTAATTGCCATTGGAAAAGTGTTGCCAATTCGAAAAAGGAACAAACCTCTAAGCCTTCATTTATATGAAATGCTGCAAAAGGCATAAAAGTACCAAAGGCCTATCTATCCCAAAGACTGCATACAGTTAGTTTGATGTCGAGCACTGAATCCAGCTTCTAGTTCCGGTAACATACCCTGTACGCACAGCTGCAAGACCACTTTCTGAACTGCGAACTGGCTTGGCTAGTACAATATTCAGTAAATAAAAAATAAGTGAATAATTGGCGCAACAGGTCCGTAGGGTCCCTAGGACTAGCTTCTCACAACCATTTTACCATTTTTGGAACGAATGGAAGTACAATAGTACAGACTTCCACCTGATAGTAAAAAATGTCCTCTAATACGTCCGCAACTTTAGTTAAAGTGAATAGTGTCCAGGGGGTCGATTCTGGTTCTGTGAAAGAGTGAATCGAATAAATCGTTTTCACATTCGCTTTTACGCATTGCTTTCATTTTTTCGATTCACTTTGTACTAAAATGCGATTCTGGTTCTATAAGTGAAAATATCGTGGTGAATTCAATACCGCACACTGTGTTGTATGAAAGAGGGTTGTCAATTTCAAACTTTCACTAAAAACATTCACTTGCAACTGGGGCCGTGAAAAGAAATTATTCATATGAAAAATTTTGAGGTTTGGTTTCACATTTTCATAGAACGAGAATCAAAATTGCGCGTGAAAGGGTGAAAACATTTTCGATTCACTCTTTCACAGAACCAGAATAGACCCCCAGGGTTGATTTTACGAACTGACAAATTTTTGTTAAATAAAATTACAAATTGTGACCTAAAAAATAAGTGTGAATATAAAATGAATTAATTACTAGAACGCCCAATACCCCAACTGGCAATGTCGTCGATATTCGTTCTGTTCAGGTTAGATCATGACTTCCACCTGATAGCAGCATGGCACTTGAGGTAGTCAAGGGCATATTTCAGTGAAACTCATATTGGTTGATGTCCAGGACCAACATAAACCGTAGATACAACTGAGTAAGCAAGAGAAATTGTAGGTCACTTTACTCTTTAGGTGTTTTCTTTGTTTTCTTAATTATTGTACTCGAAGCAATTCCAAAGCTTGAAAATAGCCTTTGGGCAACCTAGGTGACCCAGAGTTTGTTAGACTTGAATCCAAAATTCATCCTATATCTACTGTCCCTCACAGTTAAATCAAGATATCACAAGGTACTGCCCACACACTAATTTCCAAACAAAAGTAAACACCAGCGGTGGTCTGCAACTAAAAGTGTGATTTAGCCAATTCATCAACCTCTCAATCTTTTCAGTGGTTCTCGGTCGACCAACAATCACAGCCTCGCATTACTCAGTACCACACCCACCTACACAAACAATAATTAGCAAACAGTCACCCAACTATAAATGAGAAAAATGCGTCTCCAAATCACTGTCCTTGATCTGAAATGCTCACCTCTCGAAAAATGTTCAATCACAGAAAAGATGAGATCATTTTCGCCGAAAAAATTCGATATAATTCCTCCATGAAATTGCATAATTTGATTAAATTTGTATTTCGAAACCACCCCGTGAACACACCTACTATTTCTGTGGATCTTTTGTCATCCAGTCACATTGCATGAGATCCGACTCGCCAAATAGTATAACACTCGCGTCTCCCCTTGTACAATGCGGGCGCACGAATTTAAACAGAAATCGAAATGAATTCAATTGGGAATTGAAAAAAAAGGAAACACTCGTAAAAGTAGAAATTTGTTTAAACAAATGCAATCGTCCCCCACGGCGCCCTGCTCCGCATGCAGAGTTCGCTACGCGTCATTAGACAATTATTGGCTTGGGGGTAATCTGCACGACGGAACACTGTTGCATGGCAAAACGAGCTCGAACTTCCGGTCCGGAAAGCCAAACACACAAAACTATGATCGAAAAAAAAAGAAAGAAACAAAACGATGTTTCCATTTGATTTGATTTAGTGCGCCAGTGAGGAGGGGATGAGCGAGAGGTGGGTGCTGATTGTTTGTGGAAAATACCACCTACGCAATTGATTCTCTGACATTTTATTCAAATTAAATTAAAGATGGACGGACAGAGATGCAAAATGAAAGCAATTTGTTTTTATGTCGGTTTTGGAATTTTAAAACGAATTCAGAAACTCAATTGAATGTCGAGTGGGGCGTTTTTCTTTTCGGGTCCGTTAGTCTAACAATTTAATGGGTATAGGGTGGTAGTTGACAGCAAAGTTTTGGAGGGATGATAGGAGAAATTGACCAAGGGTTTGAGGTTGTGAGTTGACATATATAGCAGCTAAATTTATTCTTGGGCCAAAAAAATTTCAAAAAGATAAATCAATACTAGGTCTAGCTTTCATAGGCTTGCGCTTGCCTTAGAGCAGCAGATGCTGAGGGTTCAAGTCTGATAACCTTGCTACCACTACTGCTGTCTTGAGCAAAGAATGTGACCTCTTGAAGTAAAAATTTGACAAAATGCCATATTAAACAACTCAAGTTTAAAGACCAGAAAATTTCAAATTTTCAACCCCTAAACATCAACGATGGAGACATTGCAAGAACGCAAACATCTACCATTCGTAGTCATATCGAAGTCACATCACATTGGAACACTCACCCGTATTTCTGACACTTTTTGACATCTTCTGTGGTATTTCCCCAGCAAACCGAACGTCTCGTTTCTTTCTCCGTCTGCCCACACCCTCTCGGTTGGCAGTGCGATATTTATCCGTTTGTCTCACTGACCCACTCACTGTTTTCATTTTCCTGCCACCAGCTGCAGCTGCAGGTGGTGGTCTTGGTGATGAAAAAAAAATTCTTCTAACACTGTCCATCCAGTTGGGTTTTCGGGCTATTTTCGAACCCATCCCAGTCTGCGACGACACTTGTCCATGTACGCTAGGACATTCACAGCAGAAAGGAAATTTCATTACGACCCGTAGAAGAGTTTTTTTTTTGTTTTGATTTTGTTGCCCTTATTTTGTTCTTGCTGTCCCTTGTCTTAACACAATAAAGGGTCGCTTAGCAAAATTATACGACGACGAGTGGGTTGGAGTGGACTTTTCGTTTTTGTGTACGCGACAAAACTGCAAACATTCTTGGGAACCTAAACAATATACCCATAGACCGAGACCCACCCATCTACTTTAGGTATGAAGATTTTTGTTCGTTTTCTTGTTATTTGTGTTCGTCTTCTCTGTAAGGTAATCATCATCATCGAGCATTGTATGGAATTCGTCATCATTCCTTTATGTTTCATTTGCCTGATGACGACAGAGAGAAAAGAAACAAGAAAAGTCTTCGCAGTGTTTGCAGTGTTCGCCCTAAATTCGCTCCCTTTGATGGAGTCGAATTGTATTGAATTTTTGGCAGATTTTCATCAAGCAACGAACCGTTAAACTTGCGAATGAACAGGAGGAGGGTTTTTGAGACAGTGGCGCCTTGCAAAGTGGAAAGGGGATTCGGGTTATGATTTGCTGGATGGTTTTTCATTTCATTTAATTTAGATATACATTTTTTCGGACAGTCAAAAATAAGTTAGTCAGCAACTGCTTACCAGAAACTCTAAAGGTGACTATTATACGGTGACTATTACAGGTTTCGCTTTTACTTATAAAAGTCTATATAAATTTATATACATGAAAAGGAATAAAAGAAACTGACGTCCGTGCACATATAACTCGAGAACGGAATGTTCGATACTCACGATTTTGGGCTTGGTGGAGTTGTATTGTCGCGGAAACAAACCTTAAGGGGATTAAATAGTCAATAGGGGCAGGGTTGCCATAATTTAGTTCGCTTTAAGCGCCCAAACCTTAAAAAAATGCTCAGAAAGAAACCCAAAAATCGTTGAAAATTTTGGCATTTTTCAGACTTATTCTTACCGAGGTTTTTTTTTTGACTTCTTGGATTTTATTTGACTATTTTTTCTGCTATCGGCTTTTGTGGCTTGTGTCAAACCAAAAGGCCTACAAAATGAATTGGTGTGCGTGCAACTTGAACGACTGTGCGATGTCACTTGACTGCAAGAGTGATGCCAAGTCTTAAAAGTGCGGGTTTGTTCGAAAATATTTCTTTTTTTAGTTTTGTGAATGAATAAAACAAACAAAATTAAAACACAAACTGTAAAACGATATATAGCCCAAAATTGTGCTGGGCGTTCATGAAAGAAATTTCTATCGTTTTTTAAGTAAAAAGATAGCCCAAAATACGACAAAGCGCCCAATCTGGCAACCGTGAATAGGGGATGAAAGTTTGTGTACCAAACTTAGACAAAAATAGACTGCATAAAAAAACGGGGAGTGTCACTTTCAATGCAACAAAAATTATTGAACAAATTGAGGAGGAACGAAGTTTGAGGGATCAGCTAGTGTTTAATAAATATAGTGACTCACTAAGCTATGAGGTAGACCCTGCAGGAAAATAACAATCTAAATAATCTGAGTATACTCGTATCTGTTTTTTTTTTTTGTGGTTCAGTAGAGTAGTTCTGGACAACGTTAGTGTCAAATGAGAGAAAAAAAAGTGACAGCTGAGCAACTTGTAGGAAAACAAACGAAATTTTATATGGTGGGAGATAGAGATAAATTTGAAATTTAATAAAAATTCACATATAAATGCTCTTAAATCGGAAAAAGATTGTTTTTTTTTTTTTTTTTGTAGCAATCAAACATAAAAAAGTGTCCTAAAGCAAAAAAAAGTGCTCTGAGAATCCCAATCGAATACCACATTAGTAATTGTAAAATGTTAAAAAGAATCTAATAACTTACTGAATAACTTTTTCTTAGGTATAGAAATAAGCAGATAGCTTGTGCAAAAGACCTTGATGCGCTGAATAAATTCCGCTTCTTAGAAAAAATTGAGAAGGTCGGGAAATACTCTTACTTCTTGTTGCCTTTATCAAAAAAATTTCCTGAGTGCAATAATAGTCAGAGCATCACCAAAGGCCAAGATCTTTTTGAAGCCGGATGGTTAAAAGATGTTAAAGGTACTCGTTTATCACAAATTTATGTGGTACTGGGAAAGGTTATTAAAATATGCGAATTGTAGGACAACCGTTCTTTTGGTTCTTCATTCACAACATCTAGGTGAAAAGCCACTTCAGACTTGGGTGTTGGTCTTTTTGAAATTCCTGAAAAAATGCTGCAAGAACTCGTCGAGGCTCACAAAAGTTTACACAGGACTTATATACTTTGTTTTGTTTTTTTTAAACAGATTTCCATAACTATATTCCAGCTTTCGGTAACAGATGTAGATAGCTATTGGCTTTGGCTCCTCTTAAAAATCAGTCGCATTCAAAACTCGAAAATTTGTTAATTATTTATTTATTTTCTCTATCTCTTTACCAAACTATTACACTTTTCCAAATTTTTTAGCAAACGCAATACTAGTTCTGCAAAGTTTTTCAAATAGTATTTTGCACCTTATCATAAACTTTTATTCTTGAAAGGAAATAAACCATATCCCGCTAAATAAAAATTGGTTTGTTTTCCTACAAGTTTGTTTGACGTTTAAGTGAAAGAGAAAGCACAGTTTTGAAAGGGATAGCTTTGCGAAACACTCTGTTGTTCCTCGAAAAATGTCATTGGATTAGTGCACTGTCAAGGGCTTCTATTTATATAGCCCTTAGCCGCCTAATTTAATTTAAATATTTAAACCACAAGGCGCGGAATAAGAAAAGACATCCTCTGCTGAAAGTATCATCAGCTATTAGGAAAGTAGAAACTTAAGAAAAGCTAAACAAAATGTTCTGATCCTATGGCTCAATAGATCTAGGTACTCAACTCAGGCCTAAAAGTTCATTCTAAACGACAGCACGACGCATATGACTTCCTGTATAATCTGTCAAAAATTATACATCGCCTGAACATCATACCTTTGACTTTTAAAATAAAATAGAAAATGTCTTTTTGACATTCGAACTGCTTTCCATTTGAGAAGGCACATGATACAAATTCTGTGAACATCGTTGTCGCTTTCAAAAAAATCTCGCTTTTCCGTCATATGTTCTAAAAGAGCAATTAAAATTACTATGAACATCAAAACCGGATAAGATCTGTCACTTAATCTTATAAGTCGTCAAGAAAAGCATTCGGAAAGTCATGTGCCTTTTATTGTCCTGAATATCTTCCTTAAGCAAAGTGTGACTGGGATAAGTAAACAAATTTAACTTTTTCAATTGTACATGTTTTAATAAAGTAAAAACCCAACAATATGTATGCCGCGGGAAAATATCTTTCTTTTGGCACTTCATCTGTCAAGAATTGCAACAAAAATTATTAATTTAGAGGAAAAAATAAATTCAATTCAGTGAACTACCCTTGATGATGAATACGGTGCCACTGTGCAATGAAGCTCTCCAAACACATACGTGCATTATAGTTTTCTCAACACGGTGATTACGTAACACTCACGACACTACTACGTTTTCAATTTGTTTTTCTTAAAATGTTATATTATTTGTTCCGTTCTTTTGAGAGGAACGTGTGTGAAGGACACCCGAGGTTCGTGTCACATTTTTCGCGTCAATTAGTTTCCGTTTCGTTATTTTCGTGCTCGTTTGCTCCTCGTTTCCTCCGCTCTGAAGGCGCGACAGATTATAAGGTATTCAAGCATGCCAAATTGTGATTATCCTTAACCGTGTCGAGGAGCTACACAAGGAGGCCCATTCTATTCAACAAAACCCACCAACCACCACCAGAAAATACAAATTTATGTCAGATCTAAGTGTAGAGTCAACAGAGTGTCACAACTTCTCACTTCTCAGATGAGTTGATGTCTTTGCAATAATAAATTGGAAGCGAAATATTTTCTGGGACATCCTGCTATTTTTTTTTTTTTCTTTATTTTTCATACAAAAACCAACGAGAGGATGTGCAAACACAAATGAAGGATAATTTCACACATACCTGAACCTATACTGCTTGGTGGATCCTTTTGCTTGCTGGAGTCTTCGAGTTGGTTCCGTTTTTCGCTTGAAGTGTCACTAGAAGGGGAGAAGAGAAGAAAAAAAAAAAAAATATTAAAGAAAATGGAATTATATAAAGAATCAAAAGCTATGGGATAAAAGGAAGAAATGCGAAAAGATGAAAGGAATTTTGAAATGTTGTGCGCCTTGTACTACATCTTTGGAATACGTAAAAAGGACACACATAGATGTTTTCGTTCGCTGACTAACACTCTAACGGACTGGAAAGTACGCTCGGAACGTGTCTGTGCATTATGTTTATGAAAAGGAACGGGGCAAAAATGTTAACTGTCATAGCATGATGTATGGTTTGCTCTATCATGAGGAATTCGTTTGTGTATTCCTCTCGGTAGAGCACACGAAATAAATTTACCAACTTGCAGGGAGTTTCGATGAAATTACTAAAAAAAAAAGATTTTCTTTTTTTGCAAATCACTACTGTTTGGGGTGTAGGTTATGGTATACTTATAAGTGAAAAGATTTTTGCTAAATGAAGACACTCTGAACTCTATTAAGGCACTAAAATACAAGCCGTAGTTATCGCTGTTAGAAGTCTTTTCGCTTGTCCTTAGGTGGTACAGAAGAGAGTCTACGATTTATGGTGGGTTGGCTCATTTTAAATATTCGAGCATTCCCAAGGGGATTGCGGAAATAATGAAAAACGTGCTTAGATTTTTGTATAGCAACACTGTAACTTTTTTCCCGATAAGCGAATCCGATATCAGTTGGTGGTCAATGTTGACGACAAATTGGCTTCCGTCTGCTAAGATATGAGAGCAAAAAGCTGGACCTCTGAAGTCACTATAGCAAGGGAACGCTTGAAGCTGTGGTCAAGTCTTGGCAAAAGAGTAGGCTATTTAACAAATATAATGTCTCACCATTAAATAATTTTCCAGAGGAAGGAGATCGATTTTTGTTAGCCTTTTTAAGAGTCTTTCTGATTCACCTTACATCGACGCCAACGACCATTGAGGCAGAAAGGCAGCCAAATTGATCTTGAAGATGAAAAAACTTACCAAAAAATGGTGAACGAAAATTAACGAAATCAGGGTACAGCTTATAGGAAAAGTATTGACCCATGAGAGAGCTGAACAAAATTCTCCATGGGAAGAGCCCTGTGCTGGTTCACCGCTCAAGAAGATCGAAGATTGTCTGACAGACATCCGAGAGTATAAGTGTCATGAAAGGGCTTCTAAATTAGCTATTTGGACTCGGCATAAAGCTGCAGATCCCTTCCATTCGTTCTAAAAATGAAAAACTCACACAAAACGAAAGGTTGTGAGAAGCTAGGCCTGGGGTCCCTACGGACCTGTTGCGTTAACTATCTATTTACCTATTTATTAAGTAAGGTGTTGTCGATTCTGTGACCAAAACTCACCGAAACACCTATTCGGTGTAACGAAATTGAGGACGATATAAGATCTCTACTTAAGCAGCATTTCTATAAAAAAATAACTTAAGACCAGTCAAAACTTAGCAAGAACCTGCAAAAGTCCAAACTGCCGAAAAGCCCTAAAGCAGTATACGGATGGGTTTAAAATTGCCTCAGTTTAGGAAGCTGATCTAAACGACCTCAACTGTAATATAGAAATACTTATGTCCTACGAAACCTAGAGCTAGATCTTGAAAACTTGTTTTAAAGCAAATGTAGCCCTGCAGGCTATGTTTCTACATGCAAGACATAATCTTTAACAGGTAGGTAAGGTATTAGCATCTAAATCAACTACCACAAACTGATACAAAAGTCCGCACTCTTCAGGAAACCTTTGCCAAACGAGGGCTATCCAAAATTTAAACAAACACAGAAAGTACATACAAAATAGGAATTTTCCAAAAGCTCCCCTCAAATGGGATGGCATTCCAAAACCCACTTAGATTTTCCACTGCTAACCGACATGCTATAATTGCATTTTGAAATAATGTTTTGCCCGAAAATATCCTTTTCTGCGGCCCAAAAATCACACACACACGCACACTCCCATCACGTCAGATACAAAAGTTTACAACTCACCTGCTTAGTGCAATAATCAGAGGTGTTTTCGACTGCAGCAACTGGGATAGTTCTCGTTCGGTTAATATACTCCTCAGGCGAACGTCCAACGGTGAAGCGACGTCCTCAGCTTTCTGATAGAAATTCTCCACGGATGGCTGACGTTCGGCTAGTCGCTGAAAATGCGATAGACACAGTTATTAACTCAATCTTCTTCCGCACACGGCAAAGTTTAATTGAATTTCTAATCATCATCGTTGTGAGAGAGCGATGCAGGGATTGCAAAGAAAGAGAGAGGGACATGCAGTTGTGTTGACAAAAAGAAAGGACACCCCGAAATTTTAATTAAAAAACTTTGCCTTGCCGTACACACACATGTGTGAATAATTTTGGAAAATTCCATTTTTGACAAAACTTTGACACACTCGACATTCTCTGCTCTGTCATAATTGGGTGACGTTAATTTATGCATTTTCCCCAGTGCTTACTGCTTACTCTTTGTAAGTATCGCGAGGACTTCGGTGAGCAGAACTTTAGCATGGCGGCTGGATGTTCGAAGAATATCGATGCACGACTTCGATCTTAGAGAAGAACAAATGAGTACTGATACAGAGACTGATTGAGTAGTGGCTACAACTTTGATGAGGGCGTATCACTCGAACAACTAATTTGAAGGGGAACTCAAAACATGAACACATGTCCATTTGGTGGGAATTAAATGTATTCCACGCTGAGCTAAATACTGATTAGAATCCCTGGGGAGCGCTGATTAGCTAAAAGGTTCGAATGGAGTTTGTATTCATGATTTGATGGTGCAATTTGGGGGAGTTGGCTGTGGAATGAACTGTGGCAAAATTGTGTATTTCTGGAAGAGATGATCTAGTTTTTTTGTACAGGAATTGATGTTGTCTCCCAAGAATATTCTTTGGTTTGCACAGAGATGTGCAAACGTTTATAGTTCGTAGCCAAGGAACAAGGAGAATAATTGTCCCATAATTTGTCATAAGTTGCATCACGTTTGCGGGTCTTTGAATCCTGTTCCATCCGAAGTTCCGCTGGCTTACATGCATAGAAGTTAACACCTAAAACTCCAGTGCTCGTGCATATAATACCGCATTGCACGCAAATTTTCCATGAAAAACCGAAGCATAGATCAATCTTTTAGGTGTTAGCTAATACAGAGGAGCTATGTACGTTTTGTCGTAGGGCCTCACAAGGCCGCCTTCTGTCAACACACTTTATTATAGAGTCAAAAGAATTTACACAAGATGTATGGATGTTTTTCTGCCACTCAGGCATAAACGTAGGACCTTACGGAATCATAATTAGCGATGGGTCACATTTTGATACCACCCTCAGTTGAAGTAAAAGAAGCCTTAGGTCCTTACCTGCAAGCTTGTTACACTGTTTCGAAAACCATACGAGGTGTACTCAGTAAATATGATGGCTCCTACAAAATGGCTCTTCTTTTAGGAAAGCTCACGTCGATTTACACCTCAGCCTTAGACAAAAGACTCATCAAACTATCTAAATTGATTTATTAGCGCTTGCTGGACTAGATCTATAAAGGTATTCAACCTGCAAAGAAAAAGACGTGGAAACGTAAGATGTTACCTAACAAAACATTTTCAGAAAAGTCTTCATAAATATAATAGAAAAATCCAGGGATGTGACAAAATAGTCCATGCGGGAATAGGTCTGCGAAAAATCACATTTTTTTGGTCCATATTTAAAAAACTCGGTGCGCAAAAAATGCTTTAAGCTAACTTATATTCATCGTAGAGCTAATGGTATTCAAAAACTACACGAAATCTGAACTATTCAAGAGCATGGATCAAAAATCAAACCTTGTTGATCTATCCGACAACAGGAACACTATTATTGCGTCTATATGTTAGCGGCCACTGGAGACTGAAAAACAGCGCCACCGGAAAAAACTCAAAATTTACTAAAATAATTGTGTTTTTCACGCACGCATAACACAAGCTTCCGATTTCAACCAAACTTCACAAAAACCATATATAGACCAATACCAAAGATGTGTGACAGTTTTGTTAAAATCGGTAAATGTGTTAAGGCGTGAATCGGTGACAAACGAACGTAATTTTAAGGCTCATTTTTTTATAATAGAAGATATAAGATTGTAGAATATTTCCTCCGAAAAATCTCCTATGCAATGGGATTATTTGTGCCGGTTATTAATAAAAATGTGGTTTCCAGATGAAATATGCAACTTCGACAGTTGTTTTTGAAGGGAACACTCGGAACACTCATCTTCACAGTTTGTGTGCCATATGACCAGTGACCTGTGCTAAGTGCGGTAAACCATCGACAATACAAAAGGGAGGTGGAAACGTCATGATATCAAAATCTACTCATGGAATTAGATGACAGAATTCTTGGAGGATTTTTAACAATCATGTAACTATACCAAAGGTTGGGAAGTCATAACTGCTTCATAGGATAGCTGCTTTCAACCCATCAGATGAGTATTAAAGACAAAATTTAGAGGGCTGTCAAATAAAAAGGAATTGTCCCAAGAACTTGCTTATGGACGGGCGGTATAGGACAGAAGCAAGAGCTTAGACACAGCTAAAGTTTGCAAATACAAATTTAGAGAAGTAACCATTTTGGCCTACAAAATATTTAAAATATTAAAAATGATTGTAAGTAAGGCCCAGAGACTCCGAAATTTTGTCACAAAGTTCATAAGAAACCCTAAAGGGCGCGTCAATAATGGGGAAATAGTTCATATGCACTTTCCACAGCAACCACAAAAAAAAAAAAAAAAAAATGTTACTATTGCAAATAATATATTTTAATTGAACTTGCTTCTATCAACTGCTGCTTTTACTGTCATAAATTTATCTCAATTTGTGTATTGTACATGAGTGTAGTCCTCGCTGTTATATGAAGTCAACTAGAAATCACAAAAAAAAAACTACCAGTGTTTTTGACAGTTGCACGGGAATTCTTGAAAAATATTTTCTCCGTCCAATAGAAAATAAGACAGGGACACATAGGTAAAAAAATGGCATCGGATACTTGCCCTACAACAACTATTTCGGTTCACAACTTTCTGCGCAAAAAAAAAAAAAAAAAAAAAACACAATTCAAAAACCGGCCGCAGAAATATGCAAACATTTATACTTTACAGCATCAGCCAGACCCCATCCCTGTCAACACCGTGCGCATCCCCATTATATCGGTCATTCGAAAATAACCAGACAGAGCTCGCTTCAAAAAGCTTCAGAAATAATATCACAAGAGGATGCTCTCAGTCCCTTGTGAGATGTGACGCCACCATTCGTATACTACCTGCACTCTTAATGTCAGAAATTGCGCAAATAAACCGAAAGTACTTAAAATGGACGTGACTCAACCATCTCCATTATGTCATAGCATAGGCTGTTCCTTTCCACCATCAAAGAGGCAAAACACCGATGGCATCTAAAAATAGTCAAATTCACTTTTTAGAAAAAAAAAAATCGTTCACTTAAAATCGCCACGAAAATATCGCGAATTGCACCTCGGGAAGAGTACAAAAAATCAAATTTATTAACAAAACAAAAAAATAAAAATAAAATTTAAAACATGACAAATTGTTATTTTTAAATTCGAGTTCGAAAAGCCGGCCATAAACAAAAACACCCTCCATAAGTGATTTTCAATTTCATTTCCTAGGTCATGTTGCACTTCACCAAACACGCACACACACACACACCCACCTTGTAAACAATGTAACGGTAAACGGTATGTCAAATGAAAATACTTTTCAAAATCGAAAGTGAATATTAATTCGACTGTAGCCGTTTGCTCTGCGAGATGACAGCTGTACTAATGCGGCGATGCAGGACAATATTCGTTTGAAAACTGAATGAAGATCAGTTGGTTTCGCTTGGGATCGCGAAAAATTTATGTAAAAATAGCGCAATAGTCAGACGTATGGATGTGCAGAGGAAAACGTAAATACGAATCGCAAGTGAACAGAATTTGCCAGCGGCGGAATGAATCAAGAACAAAACAAACTTGCGGATTAGCGCAGAGAATCGTTTTTCGTTTATAAACAACGACCGGCTGAAAAACAAACGCTGAGCATTAAAATGATGCGCTGAGCGATGGGCGATGCACATTATGCGCGGCGCAATGGCCAACCGGCGAATTGATGTTGTGTTTCCGTGGTGGGTTTTCGGTTTGTTTTGTGGGGAGTCGGTGCCGTACTCACCAGCCGCCACTGTTTGAAATTACGTGTCATACTTTTTGGCTGAACGGAAAAGGGTTTTAAATGCGAAATGGAGTGTTATGGAAAATGGGGCCACATATTTTTGGTGTTTAGAAAATATATTAACTGGAACTGTTGGTAAGTAATAAAAAATAATAAAATACTGCTATGTTTTCCGAATCAAAACGATCCCTTCTTGGTACCTTTTTTGATTTCTTCAGAATTCACTCCGGAAAATGCTGCATGGTCTAAGGCGCAGACGTTCACTGTGGAAAGAATGATTATGAGAAAACTTTTAAATATTCAACGTCTACTTTACGGGGTAAAGTCCAGAGCTATGGGTATGGCTATCGTTTGGTTATCGGCAGAGGGGAATATTAAAATGCAGTTCTGCAGAAATATTTCACTAATGACAGAGATGTACGTTCGGATCTCTGTTTGTTTAGTGTCACTCTTTAGAAATGTAAATATTGGACTAGATTGATCATTTTACTAGGTTTGCAGTTGGCGTTCTCTGGGCGTCGCTGCGATCTGCCTTCTAGAATGACTGAACATAGGACGTAGAGTGATTTCCTTCCGCTGAATGGTAGGTTTCCTTTGCAGGATTGCAGATTTAATTTGATTGCTTAAATCTAATGCTTTTAGGTGTTTGGCGAAAGCGAGGTGACCATTTACAGTCTACAGTCCTTCCTGCTGAGATATCGATGGAGATTTCTTACAAGCGAGGCATAAGCATAATTTCGTTTTTTTTCCACATCCGACAGAGCTATGCCTTTGACAAGAACGAATGTGAGGAGTTCTTACCTAGGCTTATACGCCTTGTGACTTGTCCACTATTACAAACAAATAGAAATTCAACCTCGTGGCCATAATGATGCCACATACCATTCACTACATACAAACAAATTCGGCTGTTTCAAATATTAATAAGGAGCAACTCCTGCCGCCAGATACCTGGATATTTCGAAACCATCTTTTCCAATGCGACATTAACTCGGTTTCAGCTTTCAGCACCTACTAGATTAGGCTCCTCTTCGATTACAAAGATCTGGGCAACTGAAGAAGAGTCTCCTCTTTTTCGTTCTCATCCCTGCAGCCCCTGCAAAAATCGTTCAAAGGGAGACTCAACTCACCAAATATTTAAAACGCAATCCGCCGTACTAATAACAAATTTCAGTCTCGACTTTAAATTTACGAGAGCTCACAAATGCGCGAAATTTGTATGGAAAATATAGCCACTGCTACAAAAATTTAGAGTCGAAGCTAAAAATGTTTATTGGCAAGGCCCAATAAATGTACAGTCTTTTCGAAGTAGCTTTCTCTGTATTATAACACAAGTCTGAACAGCGAGCTGGTCGTAATTCAGCTTTCAAAATTCTGGTTTGTAAGATTCTGTCTTCCCACACAAAAATTCTGCTTCATAAAATTCTGTTTTTTTAGGTGTGCGCCTAGCTTACGACTGCACATGCATGAAATTCGTGTCTCACGTTTCGATTTAACTCTCTCAAAGTTTCCCTAAACTGTTTGCGAATTTTTATCCACCATTGGTTCTTTGCCTGCAAGTTAGTCAATAGTATAATTTTGCAGAATTTTGTAAAACGAATTTTGACCCATCCAGAATTTTTTTTTAAATAGAAAACTAACTTCTGTTAGAAGATTACAGGGTGAAGTTATAGGTTCCTTTCAGGAAGGTAACAGAAAATAATTTTGGCCGTTTGGATTCGGCATAAAATTGTAGATCCCTTCCATTCGTTTCAAACTTGAAAAACCCACACAAAACGAATGGGTTGTGAGAAGCTAGGCCTAGGTTTGAGAGACGAAAAGAATCGAATCTCGAATTTATATACTTTACTTTACTTTATGTAAGCCAAGCCTCCGGTGATCTGCAGTAAATATAATGAGAGTCCTTCGAAACCTTGGTTCCATCTTGTGTTTTGAACCTTACTTCATGTTTGCCTTTGACTTTTTCAACCGCACCTAGTGGCTACGCAAAACGACGATTAGACTCTGCCATATAAGCTTCTCAAAGTTATTATATTATCTGTCTTGATGTCCAAAACCTTTCTTCCATTTATTAAAAAACTACTGCCGATGGAAGGTGGTTTCTTCATAGATAAACCAAGCCCCATTTAGTCAAGATGACGTATGAACCAACATCGACTGACCTACCCTAACGACACAGTAAGTAGAGAACGTAACATCAAAAGACCGAACACAGTCAGCTGTATAAAGTTTCGCGTCCACAAAAGTCACACCCGCACTTTGGAGAAACTTCTCAAAATTCAATCGCAAGGGATACTCAACCTATCCCTGAATTTGGAGCAATTCCAGAATCCGATTGTATGCGGGGTAAGTCTTCCGAATACAACATCATCCAAAATGTAGATTCTTGGCTCCGATAAAATATTTTCTCTCCCCAGTCTGTTATCCTTTTGCGGCATTATCCAATAGTGCAACTATCTAACATTCACAAACATTCCTCGCTCTTTGATTGTATAATAGTCCCCACAGGATACCAAAGATATTCCACGCAGTTCCCCTACACCGTGGCCTGAGGTTCTAAACAACCCCATCTGATAAACGACTTTTTAAACATTTCTTTTTCGCTTAGCTGCAGAGCAAAATTCGCCCAACGCACTGCGAATTTCGTTACACTTTCAAAACACTTTGGCATTTCCCTTTTTGCCGCATTCATTGCGGGAAAAGTTCAGTGCTCCTTAAAATTATACTACAGATTTCCGTGTGTACCTACCCTGGATTCCGGCGTCTGTTTGTTTGATTACCATTCACTTGCGGCGCTGAATGCACTTCCTGCAGATATAGCCTAAACAATAGGAGTCCTCACTAGATTCACAGTTTTGGCCAACACCTTCGACAAAAGCACTTATACAATTTGAAAACTTGTTTTATAAATTCTTTCAAATTTTGATAAATAAATTTAAAAATACACTTGGCAAACACTAACAAATCCAAAACACTGCAGCAACACACCGAATGTTGCGACAGACAGCGGCAACAACATTCCTGCTGTAGACCGTACACCCGTAGCCGTTCAATGCGCAATTGCGTTGCTCTCGCAAAAAAAGCTCATCGATTTGGCATCATAAACCATCTTTATTGCTGGAAGAGACTAACCCCAGTCACGGGAGCAGTGGTAGCCAACAAACGTAGTTGGGGCGGGTGGTGTTTCAGGTGAGGTCATTCCATATAAATGTCTGGCGTTTAATTAATTGGCCATCGATAGAATCAGCTAACAATATAAACACGCTCCAATGCCATAGAGAAACACCATCCTAGGCTTGAAAAATGAAAGTCGAGTGGCGTGGTCAGCTGTAGTGAAGGCTGAAGACCCTTCCCAGGCAATGGGACAAGAAGCAGGAAAAGCTTTCATCGACGGCGGGGGTATGAATGAATTTTTTCTGGGTTAATGGGATTTGAGTGGCATGGCGAGAAGTGTATTGAACCAGATTTGAACAAACATTCCCTTCCGGGTTGAGGCAGGGCCACAGTAAGGTGGCTTTGCAAAGTCTTTTTACTTTGGCGTGTTGCTCGCAGGAAATAATGACAGAAAGTTGTGCCTGTGTGGCGTTATGAGAGATGGGAGTGCTGGTTAACGGATTTTGATTTATTTGGTGAGTTTTTTCGATTATGGAGTTTGCGAGGGATTGCTGTTGACTTGTGTAAGTTAGATTGATTAAGAGGTTTTGCACGCTAGTGATGGGAGTTGAGTGAACTCGGTATTCTCTAAGCAAACTACCAGAAATGGAAATAAGTTAGAGGTACTGACTGAATGCAGCTTCTCGACACAGTAAGGTGTAGTTTGAGTACACATGCAAGGGAACTACGATTTTGTACCATATTTGAGTGGGTATCCAGTGATACATGGCTTTTTATTTGTTTTTAGAAACTTCTAGGGGTGCCCTTTGAAGTTATACCTGTTTAAGTTATGTTTAGGAATCGCATTAAAGGAAAATTAAATCCATTGGGTGACCACTGGACCTAAATTTTGGTTCAGCAAGGTCGAGTCCGTTTTTTGTCAAGATTTTCTTTTAGCACTCCTTTTTCGAATCGTTTTTGGAAAAGTTTTTTTTAAGTTTTCAAACGCCTTTTTGAAAAAATTGTTTACCTCGTTTTTAGCGACGTTTTTTTGTCGTTTTTGGACGATTTTTTGAAATGATTTTCTACAGTTTTTTTGACAAGTTTCTCGACTCGTTGTCGGGTTATTTTTGATGCCATTTTAGGACGAATTTTGGACATGTTTTTAGACGCTCTTCGGACACGTTGTCGGGCGATTTTTGATGAAGTTTTTGGATGAATTTTGGATCGGTTTTAGATGTTTATTGGACGCGCTGTTGGGCGATTTTCGATATAGTCTTAGAATGAATTTTGGAAACGTTTTTCGACTCGATCTTAGACGCTTTTCGGACATGTTGTCCGGCGATTTTTGATGTAGTTTTAGGACGAAATTTGGATCGGTTTTATATGTTTATTGGACACCCTGTCGAGCGATTTTCGATGGAGTTTCAGAATGAATTTTGGACACGTTTTTCGGTTCGATTTTAGACGCTTTTCGGACACGTTTTAGGGCGATTTTTGATGAAGTTTTTGGATGAGTATTTGACACGTTTTTTGACTCGTTCTAAGACGCTTTTTAGACACGTTGTCCGGCGATTTTTGATGTAGTTTTAGTATGAAATTTATATGTATTTTGGACACACTGTCGGGCGATTTTCGATATAGTTTAGGATGAATTTTGGACACGTTTTAAGACTCGATTTTAGGTGCTTTTTGGACACGTTATCGGGCGATTTTTAATGAAGTTTTAGGATGAATTTCGGACAAGTTTTTCGACTCGTTCTTAGACGCTTTTTGGAGCGTTGTCGGTGATTTTTGCTTTAGTTCTAGGACAAGTTTTGGACACATTTTTCGACTCGTTTTGGATACATTTTTCGACTCGTTTTTAGAAGCTTATTACACTTGTTGCCGGACGATTTTTGTTGACGTTTTAGCATGAATTTTTGACAAGTTTTTCGACCTATTTTGTATTTCTTTTCCGATACGTTTTTGGACATGTTTTTTGTCTCGTTTTTGAATGCTTTTCGAACACGTTTTTCTACTAGCTTTTGTATTAGTATTTTAATTGGTTTTTAAATAATTTTTGGAGGAATATTTCTACTCATTTTTGGAGACGTTTTCTGATTTGTTTCCGGACGCTTTTCTGCAACGTTTTGAAATTTTTTTTTGGACGATTTTTAGAAACGTTTTTCTAACTAGTTTTTCGACTGATTTTTGGATATAGTTTCCGATTCATTTATGTATGATTTTTGGACACGTTTTTGGCGAGTTTTTATCAGCGCTTTTCGATTCGTTTTTGAAGAAGTTTTCAGAGACATTTTTAGATATTTCGATTAGAGGTACTGATCATGGCGAGTTGTTGTGAGGCCCTTCCACTAGACGTCACTGAGAATAGGTTTATTCACAGATTGACTCTAAGAAATCAGGGATCATTGATATAAAAACATAGAAATTCACACCTCGTTCGAGTGCCTTGAACTTCTTCGCATATAGCCACAAAAATTCGTTTCGCCCATCACAGACCTAAAAATCTAGCATCCTAACAGCCTAGAATCGACTGCAGAAATGCAGAAAAAAAAATCTATAGTCACAACACACATTTTTTGAGCTGCTTTCTTAGTCGAGGTTCATCAGTTAGACAGGTTGATTTCTGTATTACAGCAATAAGAAACCGTAGGGATTAAGTTCCATCAGCTTAGACTAAATATTCCAAACGCCACTTACCATCTTTGATTTATCAGGGCGAACTCATGTCCAACGCCAAAAAATATAACGCCAGCACCATTACTTGTAGGAAAATGTCGTCTTTTTTATAAAAATAGATTCGAATTCTTTCACACAATAGTTACAGACTAAAAAGCACATAAATACACCTAAACTAAGGGGCACACCCCGTCCCTGAACACCTTCTCGCACACATCATCCACCTGGTTCCACAGAATGGACCCGAACCGCCTCGCCGTAAAGTCCACAATCAGCGGGTCTCCCTTGCATCCTTTACACTTCTCGCGATAATGAAACAACAGTCCCTCCTTGAAGTGTACATTCGTCTCGGAAGTACCCTCCAATGACCGCCACATCTGGTGATTGCCCACCTCGATGGCAGTCCGGCCATTAACTATGCACTTACTCCTATCGTGAGGAGGCAGCGACTGAAACGTTCGCTGCACCTTCACTTGGGTGTAGAGAAATCGATTTCGCACCCCCGCCGGCATACTGTTTGTATCGTTGGACCCCTTTTTGAAGAAGAACACATTCCGGAACACAAACGCACTCGTGCGGCCATCCTCTGCCACACGCAGGTAGTCCAACAACGTGTTGTATTTCAGTGGCACAAGAATTTCATCCAAATCAACCACTGCCACGTACCGATAGCCATCGACGAACGTAGCCCGATATACGCACTCGTTAAATTCGACCAGAATGCCAGAGTACCGCACCTCCGATTCGAAGGCATAGCCGTGGAAATTCCATTCATTCACCTGGACCAGCTTGGCACGCTGGTAGTACGCCAGGACTGCATCGATTTCGGGGCTCACGTCCATGCGGTAGAAGTAGAATTTGTCGACTCCCAGCAGCCGGTAGATCTCGATGAATTCCACCATACGCAGCACCTGACTGTAGCGCATCTGGAGCGGTCCAATGCAGACGGCGAGCATTTTGTTGGGCTTCGCCAGGACGTTTTCCTTCGAATAGCTAAACGTAAAACTTACAGTATGATCTCAAAGATACAAGTGTCTTACCTGATGGGCACATATGTTGGCACCTCGTGACTGAGCGAATTCGCCGTGTAGATTATCGCCACGGACTCGGGCAGATGGACTATGGCTCCGCCGCGCCTAAACCTCAGCGGACACATGATGGTGTATGCGGAGAACTTCATGTCCCAATGCTCGTGCACGGGAAGGGCCTCATACGCCTTCACCTGCTCGATAAAGGTGTCTTCGTATCTATTGAAAAGATGAAGAAAAGAAAATTTAAGGACCACTCCTTTATGGTTGTAAATCTTGGTTTTCTATAGAGGAAATGGGTGGTGGTGTGTTCTTTTGCGGTTTCAAAACCCCTATCGAACTGATTTATTGGCACGGTAGGTGGCAGGCCAATGGGATATCCATTTTCATGGGACACGGAATCCATGTCACGATAGAATTCCTTACGGTGGCGCTACTGTGGTAACAAATTTAAAAGTTCAGGCATTAAGGGAAAAAGTTACGCCGTGGCAGCCGCCCTAGTGGGTGTGGAGAAAATATGTGATGCAAGGGAATTGATTCCTTGGAACGGACGCAAGGGCGGAACAATGGGGAAATAGTTGGGAAAAGTAATAGCTGTACAGACAGGAGGCATCCCGAACTTAAGGGATATTCACTGGCTTATGCTGGGGGAGTTTTCTACAGGAAATAAAATTAGCCAGAGGTAAACTTTATTGGATGGAGTTTTTCTTTACTTGAATGCGTCCCATTGACATCTGGTTGGGAGAGACTCGTCTATGAAATAGAATGGCTTCATCGATGTGGGCTGCAAGGGGATGAAAATATTCAGTTGGATCTTGAGACTGGGGTAGATATAATTTAATTGGCTGCATGATGTATGAGTTTCTAGGTCTCTTTTTAAAGCGCGAATTTTTATGCCGTTGGAGTTAAGTGATTGTCACTTGGAAGCCAACGTGAACTTGCAAGATTGTACAACATACCAAATATTGTTTCTATGCATGTTTTCTAGTTTAAAATGTTTTTTTTTTTTTTTGAATAAACAAACAAATTAAAAAAAAAAAATGTTTTTTCCAGGTTCATATCCAGATAGTGCTCACTAAATTCTTCATTTGTCGGAACTTACCCAAGCGATTCCAATACAAATGGTAGCCTTGATGACTACATTAGTTGTCAACCAGATGGCGTTCAAATTTTTGTTTTTGCACTAAGCGGGTAGTGGCTATAACAATTAGAAAGAAAAGCTAATTCAATCGAAAAATGTTACGTATACGACACAGTCCACCACTCATCGAACTTTGAAATGAAATTGAAGTCTTACTGCAATTTTTATTTGCTTTAAGGAATTTGGGTACCTATAATGCCGAATTTTTTGTAAGTAAGGAACGAGGCTTTCAAGGCCGTGTTCGCAATCGGGCTATGCATATAAAGATCGCATCAAAGTTTGGTTGGAAATGGGATTTGCTGATTTTTCATTGGATCTAACTCAGTTAGTCTAATACTTTTCGAGCATCTCAGCGGCGAATGTGGAAAAGGCTACGATGCCATACTAGTACCGGAAATCCGTGCATTGTCAGTAAGATATTTTTAGAAAGTTGTAAAACAGAATATTGTGGAACATGCTCTCAAAAGCGATCGACAGAATTTCTCACAATTTCAGTATTATGCGTGTCACTTCACAGAAAGAGCATTTCAAATTTATTTTTAAGCAGTATTGAAATATGCTCCCATGTCCATTTAAAAAAAATCATAATATGTCACATATACATAGAAAATAATACCTTACCTGATATTACAACTGATTTGGCCCTGCAACCTTAATGGAAGAACGGCAAAGACTCGAATCGACCCATAGAAGATATGATCCTGATCCACGTCTCTGGGGTCTAAAAGTGAAAAAAAAAAAAATCATTAGAGTCCAAACCTTACAGTGCAACTATCCAAATGGGTACACCTACTGTAAACCTCTGTTCTTGGATCAAAGTACGCCGAGTAGACCTGCTGTCGGTAGTATGGATCGCCAATGTACTGCCATGTGTTGTTGTAGTTCCATTCCCTTTCCGGTTTCAGAAATGTTAAGCCCTGTTGAATTTTGTGCAGCTCAATCATTTGGCTTTCGTTCTATGCGAGAATGGGAGAATCACAAAGAATACATCAAAAACATAAATAACCGTTTTGTAGCTACACACATAGGGATGTATTTAATTGATTTCCTTTTTGCAACCAAGTGTCAGGTAATCGGCTTTACCTATTAACAAGTCAAGGAACATTTAGATTTCATACAAGTATATATGCCTGATTGCACTTCCCCTAGTTGTGTGTCATATTATTGTCAAGCCGTTTAGATTACAGAACTATGACGTTCAAGGTCTGTGCCAGTGTAGTTTAGGTGGCGTTTTGCTTTGCTGTGGATGTTGGAGGGTGCTTGTTATCGGCTGTGTTTCAAGTGGTGACACTGACAATACGGAAATACCGTTTTCTATTTTTTTTTTTTTAAAGATTGTACAACAGTCTGGAAGAGAAAATTACTTTTTATGGGAAATCAAACAGGAGATACGTTTTGGCTGAAAATTATCAACCAATTCTGGGTGTTTGTTAAGTGAATAGACACCCGAAGTAGGGGGCGGCGTGAATTGTTTTTTTTTTTTTTTTAGAACCAGCACGATATCGAAATTTCAACGCTAGTGCTCTTCTATTTAAATGTAATACCACGCACTAGTGTCGAGCTGAAGTTGCTGTGTTTAATTGTTTCCGATACATATTATACCTAGAAAAATTTATCGAAAGGCTATAACTTCATTCGAATTTATTTACACGTGATTAGGAAAGGGTGTTAGCGTTGTTGGACAATGTAAATATCAAGAATGATAAGGTTTTGTGGGGGATAAAAGGACGTACAGGGGAAACACAATTTTCCCCATGCTTTGTGTAAATGGATTCTTAGATTTGTTTTCAATTTGAAAATCAGTTCGTAAGGCAGTTCAGTGGTTTGTTTGCTGTGCAAGGCGGTCCAATTTTAACCTTCTGAAAAAGGAAATCAAAAGCAATCTATCCGAAAATTAATTGTACATCACTAACGTTTTTTTAGCCTGTACGTCCATTTGTCCATCTGTGGGTGTGTTTTCAGAGGCAATACTGCAGTTTTCAATAATTCTTATAATAATATTTAAAACAAATAATTAAGAACCACTTTCACTGTTTTAAATACCAAATTATTCGCTTGATTTTTTTTTATGTTGGGAGGATTGTACAGAGATGCAATGCCGTGTGTAAGTAGTTTTCCAATGTGTTGCGTTTCATGTTCGCTGAAACATAAAAGTCAGATTTTTGTACAAAAAGTTTAAATGGCTTCATCAAACGAATATTTGTGTAGACATTGACATGTGCTACAGGACTGACATTTAGCGCAAATATAGGATTACTATTTTACATTTTTTTAAACGTTAGCTGTTCCTTGAAAAGAGTTAAAAAATATCAGTTGACGAGAACTCAGTAGATATTTTTGAAAGAGAAATAAATAGGTACACATTTTGTACAAAATGTCAAACTCAAAATGTTGATCAGATAATAGAGGTACTTCGAAAATTTTGCCTCTCAATTCTGTCTGTCTGCACGACTGTTCGTCGGATCCAGCCTAAACAGCTGGTCGGATTTGATCTAAATGTCGTTATGGAGACACACTTTGCGGTATTTATTTTTTATTTTTGATGTGTAATCATCTAAGCGCGCGTTATTGGAATCTGGTGGAGTAATTCCACACATTTAAGTTGCAGGGACGGATATGCGTCACTTGGTTTTATCATTGCATACATTTTTTGGAATCTGGTGGAGTAATTCCAAACATTTAACTTCCGGGGACAGGTAATGCGTCACTGTGTTTTATCATTGCATTCATTTTATCATTGCATACATTTATGAGCTGGAGCATATTAATTTCAGCTTTTTGTTGATGTGAAATAAAGCATGTTTTTCATATATGATGGTCTCACATTTCTTCCCTGTGACGGATATCTCGAGGAAATTCGGTGCCAAATCTTTCTTTGAATTACCAGGCACGCAGAAATCACAGCTGGACAACAACTAACAAAAATGTCGTAGACCAGCACCACTACAATATGCAATGCAAGCCGAATGAAATTCCAATGACACTTTCATTGTCATTTAACTTGCGGGGATGGAAATGCAAATGGGTATTTTCCACTGCATATGTTAGGAGTATTTGTTGATGTGTAAACATCTAAGTGCGCGTTGTTTCACTGTTCGATTTCACTGTTTAATACACTGCTTATAATTCATTCAGTTGTGACTCCTTAACCTCAACTGTCAGCCAACTCGCATCTGTATGTAATGTACCTACATGCGTTTCAATAGTAAAACGCAGAAAAATACAGGAAAATAAGTAATTGATACAATTCCATATTTCTGACAATAATGCAATGTTTTGCCGTCATTGAAGATGCATTAAAATATTTTCAGATATGGAAAAGACAAATGCAGAACGTGCAAAAGATTGCAGGGCGCGTTTACGTGCAAGTAAACTTCTGAAAGTCGGAAAAGATGTTGGGAAAACGAGTACTGAACGCTCGCGTGAATGGAGAACTCGTCTCGCAAACCAAACTGGAGCGACAATTACTGACAATGAACCGACGACATCACGATCAACTTTCAATGATGTTCTGACGAACAATTACGTGGATTCATCGTCAGTTCGAGCCAAAAGAAGGAGAACCGACATGGCGACATCAATGAATTTTAACAACCACAGGAGGTCACTCCGCCCTACGAAGAGTACCCCAGACATGTTAAGGCTCACGCAGAGTTTGAAAATAATATATCAAGAATACGGTTACTACAATTCCCTCTTTTCTCAATGACGTGTATCAAGTCACACACATACCGCACGCACGGTGTTTACACATACACATATTTCGGGACTGTTGGATACAGTCGCACCAATTTTTTTTTAATGTGCTACATATATAATACAAGTCCGAATACAAGTTCAAATACGCATTTGTTAGCAGCACACTACGAATCACACCCCCGCAACACCGTAAACAGTTGAGACACTTTCCAAACACAATAATAACATTTATGGTCATTTCAAATGTGAGCTATATCCACTGGAGGAAAGTTAATGCAATACAAAACCACCTAATTGGTGGAGTACATTGAAATGTCCTTCTGATTATAGACCGAGTCACGCCAGCACTATTTACTTTTTCTAAACCCCAGTGGCCACACGACATATCCGCTGCGGCGGGGGGTGTTCCTCAAGTATTTTCCAATGTTTCCTTTTCAATATCAATAATAAACATTGAATTTCGAAAAAGAATTGTTTACGCCAACTTGATGGGGAGATTATTTACTTTTCAATCTACCACATGCACGAGTAACATTTCCACTTTGTTTATAGTCTCGTCAACTTTTTGTGCATTGCATTTTGTGAGGACAAAACAGCAACGCTCCTTACTTACGGCTAGATCCTGGACCGAGATGTAGATCAAAAGGATGATTATACCAGCAACAATGCCGGACAACAGAAAATAGATGAACTGAAATCGGCTCTCGTAGTTCATTGTGAATGTTGCGGAACTATCCAACCGACGAAGACGAACGCGGGAAACTGGACACCGAAACTGGACACTGAAACTGCGTCGCACCGCGAAGACGACAAACTTGAAGTGCACTCGCGAGTATTAAATAAGAGCCACCGCGCGGCGTCGAGTACTCAGACTGAGACCGAACAACACTGTGGAGCAACAAAACACATGTACGTATAGACGCACATATACGTATATATCGATTGGCCTGATTATCGACAGTGTACAGAGCTCGTTTACATGCAAAGGCACACACTAGAGAGGCGCTTAGAAGAGCAGACTTTCTCGGTTCGCGCGTCCAGCCAGCGTCGTTGGTGGTCACATGTAATTACAATATCGACGTATCGGACAGGACAAAACGACTCGACGCACGACAATAATTGTAGTCCTCGGTCGGTGGTTGTATGTGGGGGGAGGGGGTGGCACAATTGTTTCGATTCTCACAGAAAAAACGACGAACAAAAGAAAGTAAATAGTCGAAGGACGAAGTTCGCCTTACGTCTTAATTCAATATACCAATTGAAAATGAATAAATATCCTTGTTTGGGCTGCACGGTGATGAAGGAGGCACGATGACGACGCGATGACGACAACGACAACGACAACTCGAAAACAATTCGTTTGTGAAAATGAAATACATGAAATTCACGCTATGGCATCATCTCCTCACTCGCCCTCTCCACTGAGCTAAAACCGCGTTTGATATAAAAATGAACTTTTTTTGATACAAAAATATACATATTATATAGGTGTACATTTTACAAATTGCTATTTTTGTAACAAACTGCAAATTGAGCAGTGAGCGGCGCGACTTGGAGCCCGCATTCTATCCGGGAAAAAAACACAAGATGGGTACACAAAGTGTCGCCACTCAATCGCGTTGCTAACTAAATGCGAAGAGTTCATCATTCTTGTGTGCGCGTTGCGGCTGCCTCCTGGTTCTGATCAGCTGGAGTCTATCTCCCCACCGTGGGATTTACAAAAATAAATTTAATATCTTCGGAAAGTTCTGTTTTATTTTTGAAAGGAATTTTTATTTTTATTTTAATTTAGTGGGCTGTGGAAATTTGGAAAAACATTCCAACAAAACAAATGGCGTTCGGAATGAAAACACAAAAACACAAGTGGAACATGAAAAATACTGACTTCAATATCCGGTCCGGTCAACTATAAAAGTGCCACCCATTATAAAGATCGATGAGACAAGAATTTTGTTTTTGAATAGTTTTGCATGCAGGTACTTTTGACAGGGCAGCTATAAGTTGCCAGAGTTAAGACATGCAACATTATTCAGGCTATAGCATAACCATGTATACCGAGTGGAGGTGGCGTTACCTTTCTCAGGCTGTCGGTAGATATCATAGCTGGGAGATCATTTGAAGTCGAGGTTGTTAACCTCACATTTTTAATATTTTTTTGGAGTCCCCAAAACCGCCCTTGGTAGATTTTTTTTCACAGTGCAGCCATTTTGCTCTTTGCAGTGTTTTTGGTTGCGACATGGGAGCTATGTTTACTGGTGTTAAAAAAAATATATAAAATTATACTTAGATTTTTTCTTGTTTTCTACAGCGCAAGTTCCCCACTGCTAATGGCACACCACTCCAAAGAGTATAGACGATATTTCCCTTCCCCTTCCATCCTATAAAGCATGACAAGTCAGAAATGACTAACATCTGATGTCATACCAACAATTAGACCCGCTTCACTGCCAGACTGTAGTAGTTTCCCTCTGGGACTACAATGGCTTACTGTCAAAGGAGACTTAACAGTCAGCCTCAGATTTTATTAAACCTAGAAACTTAAGACCGGCTTAATTTTTGGTGGCCAAGATCTTTGGAGAGCTTAGTGTCTACATTTTGTTAAGATAAAAATCTTTCTATCGGCAGCCCTTCTTGATTTAAAACTTCTTCACTTAAGATTTGGTTTCAGGAAACGGTGGGCCTAAGTGCTGGAAAAGTTAAACTCGCGGTAAAATACGAACTACACCTTAAGCTTTCAACGTCTGAAAAGACAACAACCGAGAGTGCACTGTACTAAACAAAAGCTGATCAACTAAAGTTTTCAAATTAGTAGTAGTAAAAACGTAGGCAGATAGATACCCACCCTTCCATCAACCTCAAAAGTAGTGAAAAATAACGAAAAGCAAATTATTGTTAGCAGCTATAAACAGCGTTCATTTAAAAATCAAAGTCACTAGCAACAATTAACTTCAGCAACTACGTAGTAGGGCTGAAAACAACCCGTGTCAAACAAAACGTTTTGGTTTAATAATAATAATTAAGCACTAATGTCGGCAATTAGTAAAATACTTTAATAAAAATTTACAGCCTTGGTGAAACCTTGTCAATAAATAATTAGACCTCCACATTTCCTAGTGCGACAATTTTTTTTAGAACCTGTAATCATTTGTTGTCATGTCAGAATTTTAATTTCATAATTTGTTTTCGTAAAGAACAAGGTCAATGATTTATTTCACTACGTAAATTACAATTAAATTTGCCCTCCAGATATCTTTCAAAGACCTTTTGAAGCAAAAAACATAACACAAAATATTGGAAAAATGCACAAAATATCCGCTGAGTTGTCAAATATCATATGCAAATCAGTTATGCCCTATCATTTGTTCGGGCACAGTTTTCAGTACCTTTTATAGTAGGTACGCTTTCCTTTTATTTCTAATACTTTATGATTGATTGATGAGTGCATTTGTGTAAGGCCTGTTCCCTTACTTTCTGGTTCAATATTGGCAATATGTCACATTTCTCTCATTCCCGAAATGAAATATAACCAAAAGAAAAGAACGCGTTGAACTACAATTTTGTGGCCAGCCTACGATGAAGCCACAACAAACAACCTCTTAGCCAGAACGCGTGTAGATGTCGCCAGACTAACGGCGATTAGTACGGGCCATTGGCCTTTCGGAACCTACGCAGCCGAGCTTGGCATCCCCCATAACACCCAATGCCTATTGTAAAATTTAATACCGTGTTTTGGACGGTTGGGCAGCACTCGTCTTCCAAATGACATTAGTGTCGTATTCGGGTGGGCTTTTTCAGATTCGCCCTCAGATTTCCGATTTCGTGCCGTAGGCAAGAGCAATCTTCCTCTCTAATATAAAATAAAAACTCAAGCCAAGTGGGCATTTAAACCTATACCCATGACTGAGATGGCCACACTCTTACAGCCTCTTTTTCTATTCATTAAGAAACAAGAAAAAAAAAATTGTATACTTATCTTAAGCAACCTGTAATTATGAAGACTTAATAAAAAAAAAATTCAGATTTCCTGTAGCCAATCAAACATAAAAACGTCACTTGCTCTTTTTTGTGTTGAAATTCGTGCGGTCCGAATATGTGTAGCATTCGACACTTTTCAAAGCGTTTTCCATTCAGTGGTTACATTTTGTATTAAAACTTATAATGGGTGATTTTTTAGCTGGTTTGGTTTTGGCAACACTGGTTTTGACAGCTGACGTGTGTTTAGTACCTTGTGTCACTGTCAAACAGCTTCAGTTTGGTTTGCAATTTAACCATGGATCGTCTTACAAATGAACAACGCTTGCAAATTATTGAATTTTACTATCAAAATTCGTGCTCGGTTCGAAATGTTCATCGCGCGCTGCTTCCATTTTATGATCGGCATTCTCGACCTTCTGAGCAGTCTATTCGGAAGATTGTGACCAAATTTCGCACCAAATTTACTTTGTTGTTTTAAACCACCAACACGTTTACGTACTGTGCGTAGTGAAGAAAATATTGCGGCCGTATCAGCTAGTGTGACAGAAGACCGCGAAATGTCGATTCGGCGCCGTTCCCAGCAGTTAGGCCTTTGTTACAGCACTACGTGGAAAATTTTGCGGAAGGATTTGTGCGTAAAGCCTTTTAAGATACAGCTTGTGCAAGAACTAAAGCCAGGCGACCTACCACAACGCCGAATTTTTGGTGAATGGGCTCTTGGAAAGCTGGCCGAGGATCCACTTTTTTATCGAAAAATTGTGTTCAGCGATGAGGCTCATTTTTGGTTGAATGGGTACGTAAATAAGCAAGATTGCCGCATTTGGAGTGAAGATCAGCCAGAAGCATTGCAACAGCTACCAATGCATCCCGAAAAAGCCACTGTTTGGTGCGGTTTATGGGCCGGCGGCATTATTGGGCCATATTTCTTCAAAGATGATGCGAATCGCAGCGTTACTGTCAATGGTGAACGCTACCGAGCGATGATAACAAACTTTTTTTTGCCCGAAATGGAAGTTCTTGACTTGCATGATATGTGGTTTCAACAAGACGGTGCCACATGCCACACAGCACGCGAAACAATGGCGCAATTGCGAGGCGAGTTTGGTGAACAGTTAATTTCACGTTTCGGGCTGGTCAATTGGCCGCCTAGATCGTGCGATTTGACACCATTAGATTATTTTTTGTGGGGGTATGTCAAAGCTAATGTGTATAGGGACAAGCCCGCTTCGATTGACGCACTGGAAGCCAACATCCATGCATTCATTCGTGAGATACCGGCCGATATGTGTGAAAGAGTATGCCAAAATTGGACTCAGCGGATGGACTACCTGAGACGCAGCCGCGGTCAACATTTGCATGAAATTATCTTTAAACATTAAATTGCAAGGTTCAAACTATCGATTCAAATAAATATTTCATTCATTTTTTCGAATTTTTTGTGTTTTTTTTTTTTTTAAAGTTCTAAACCTCTTAAAAAATCACCCTACAATGTACATGCTCAGTATTATTATTTTCATTACATTAACGAATATGAGCGAAACAAAGTTCGCCGGGTCAGCTAGTCACACTATTATATAAAGAGGTAATGTTTGTTTGGGGAAGGTAATCTCCGGAACTACCGAACCGATTTCAAAAATTCTTTTACTAATAGAAAGCTACGGGATAAAGTATTGCGATAGGCTACTTTATTTTTTAATTTTTCCATTTTAGATTTTTTGATTTTCTGTTCTATTTATTTTGATTTTTTTATATCAAAAATTAATTAGAAATCTACGTAGGTACCTACTATGTGCGTATTTTTTTTTTTTAAAAGTGGATTGATAAAATCGAGATGAAATTAATGTATTATACGTTGGTTAACAGTGATGGTTTGTTTTTGATTTTGTGCATCGCTCCAACAGTTTTATTTCTTTTACACAGTTGATAAGTTAAAAATTAAATGTAAAAAGTTTAAACGCGGACAAAATAGTTATTGAAAAGCAAATTTCAGTTATTTTTTAAAAATGCCAAGACGTATGCGCACAAATATTGGCCGACGAACAAGGCAAGCAAGTCAACAACAAATATCAACGAAGCCAAACTACAGAAGAAAGCGAAAAGTGGGACATCGCATGGCATAAGACCAGATCAACAGTCAAGAAAATTGAGAGTGCAAGTAATGAGAACTGCGTCAAATCCTACTATTGCTGGGATGGGAGCAAGTTCAAATCGGAGTGGCAAGATGCACGTCGTTGCTGACATTTGAAGGACTGGCATTTCAGTAGAAAGAACAGAAAACTATGTCGGGGATGCGATTTTCGATATTGGAGCGATGACTATAATTGTGTGCCACCATTAAAACGCGCTAAAAAACTGCTGTGCGAGTGGCAAAGTAAAAGTAGCACCTGCGGAGCAATTTGAATCGGAGGATTTTCTAAAGAACATTTGACAGTACAACTACTGTTTTCGTATGACTACATTGGGAACAAAAATTATTAAAAAAACTGGTTTCATGCCGACTGGCAGGGCAATATTTTCTCTTAAATATCATGCACACATTTTCTAACAATGGCGAGGTATTCTACGCCGCAAAATTCGGTTTAACAGATTCAAGGCCAAATTTACCATGGGATTTACCATTTTGTTGGGGGATTATCAAGTCGATAGCCTCTACAGAGGGCAAACAGGAGTGACAAAAAACGTCAATCGACAATTGCAACCATTATAAATGCAATCAACGCTTTCATTACAATGTTTAAAACTTCGATAGAGAAAATGAACTGAGAAGATCGCAGATTTGTTTTCAAACCTGATAATAGAACCGCACTTTGGAAAAAATAGAATGGATAGAAAACGGGTAGTGTCACTTCCAATACAAGAAAAATTATTTAAAACTTTTAATTTTCTAATTCGGATGTTCCGGACCTACCGCTTCAATTTGATTTGAAATTAAAAGTCGACTCAATTATTGTAAAGTATTCCTTGCGATTCAAATGAAACACGTGTAACCTCGACTTCGTGGACAAGCTCAAAGTGCTCATTTTATTTCAATGTCATTAATTAAAAAGAAAAGAAGAAGAAAAGAAAAGGAACGGAAGAAGAAGAAGATTGTTTTGGTGATGCCAGGTCTTCATAATATTGGCAATACCTAACACGCCTCGTCTTCAGATGTTTAACAATAATGTGATATTTAAAGTTAAATAAATAAAGCAATTCATTGTTTTCACATACTTCAAGCAAATTAAATAGCAGTTAAGTAAATAAAGCAATTCATCATTTTCATATACTTCAAACAAATTAAATAGTAATCAGACTATACATATTATTATACACTTGCAATGCAATTATACATAATCAATTTCTTTTGATAACCCTTCCATCCAGGCGTGGTCTCAACTCTCTCCCAGCGGCAATATGAGGTGCTTGATTTAACGAAGCAGAATCAACATCAGAACTGCTTTCGCCACAATAGAGATGTGCATTGACTGTACGACTATCTGTTAATTCTTGCCCCCGCACATTGACTTCAGTTTGGCTGTTTTGGTTCATGTTTTGATTCCTGATTTGATCTAAGTGCCGCTTAATTTCCCTGTTATTATGAGTTAGGGTGCAACAATAAGTTCGAGGACCTAGTTGTTTTTTTACGGTAGCTTGAGTCCAGCTTGGTTTGTTAGGGTTTTTGTAATCTCTTATCATAACGTGCTGTCCTGTGGAAAACACGCTACTGCGATTGCCTTTATAATTTAAAATGTTTTTATCTTGACTCTCGATTATCTTTTCCCTAGTCATTGGTGGCTTTAGAGAACTAAAGCGTGTCTTCAAAACACGTCCAAAGAAAAGTTTCGCTGGTGATTCCCCAGTGGTGCAATGTTTGGTGTTTCGGTAGTCAACTAAAAATCTATTTATAATTGTGTCAAGGCAAGTACTTCTATTGTCCTTCAGATTCGCGAGAATTGACTTTTTTAATGTTTTAATAAAATTCTCGGCCTGACCATTGGTTGCCGGATGCCCCGGTGCCGTAAAGACATGTCTAATACCATTGTTGGTTGTAAAATTGTTGAATTCATTAGATGTGAATTGTCGACCGTTGTCAGTTACGAGAACATCTACTAACCCATAACGACAGAACAATTCTCTCAATTTACTAATGGTAAATGCCGTAGTGATGTCCGCAGTCTTGAAAACTTCTACCCATTTGGAGTACGAATCAACGACAATAAATAGGTACTGGTTCTTAATTGGGCCAGCAAAATCTGCATGAATTCGACTCCATGCCGAATGAGCAGGATTCCATGGTATCAGTGAACTTTTCTCAGGACTTGGCTGTGATTCCTGACAGGGAATACAATTTTGAATTAAATTTTCAATTTCGCCATCTATTCCTGGCCACCACACGTAAGAACGAGTTAACATTTTGGTTTTTACTATACCTAAATGTGAGGAATGAAGTTCTTCAAGTATACGAACTCGCAGCTTTTTTGGTACAACGGTTCGATAACCCCATAAGATACAATCATATTCTACCGATAGCTCATCGGATTTATTGCGAAATGAAGTGAATTCGTCACCTTTCAAGTTATGAACCATACCATTTTGAATGGCCTCACTGAGCTTTGATAAAACTGGGTCACGCCTTGTCTCTCGTGCTATGTCCTTGAAACTCAAATTCAGATAATTATCTGATTCAATATGGTTAACATAATTAGTATCCTTGTACTCATTCACGGAGAATGTTTGTGGCATTCGTGAGAGTCCATCTGCATCATTTAGGGTGCCTTTGATATGCTCAACAGAGTAATCGAAACCTGACAGTATAAGTGCCCATCTTTGCATGCGTGCAGAAGCCATGAGGGGCAAACCTTTGTTCTCACCGAATATACTTAAAAGAGGTTTATGATCCGTTCGTAAAGTGAACTTATTACCTAAAAGGTATTGCTTCAATTTGGATACACAGTAGATTATAGCAAGAGCTTCTTTTTCTATAGTGCTATAATTGCTCTCACTTTTGGTTAGTGCTCTCGAGACAAAAGCGATTGGCCTGAGATCATGTTCGAATTTGTGGGAAAGTACCCCAGCTACAGCATTGCTGCTGGCATCCGTCGTTAAAACGATGGGTAAATCGGGGTTGAAATGAACCAGGACCTGATCGGATGTGATCTCAGATTTCATTATCTCATATGCTCTTTGACAATTGTTTGACCAATTGAATTTTACGTTTTTACGTAAAAGATTGTACAAAGGAAACATCTTTTCAGAAAAATTGTTTATGAATCTGGAGTAGTAATTTACCATTCCGACAAAAGCTCTTAGTTCAGAAACGTTTTTCGGGATCGGTGCCAATGATACACTTGAGATCCGATCATTGTTTTTACTCAGCCCGTGCTTATCAATCGAAAATCCTAAATAACAAATTTTTTGCTGAAAGAATTCGCACTTCTTCATATTCAACTTGAGTCCATACCTAACAATTATAATTTTGTTGGGCAACCTAAACGCACCGAAACTTTGTATCGGATCGCGTTTAACATGATTGTGAATAATCTCAAATCAAATGTCATGCAAGGACGATTTTGAGGGGAAAATTAAAAGGCAAACATTGTCATATCGCGGACTCCGCTTATTCAGAACGATTTGTCATTGGCATTTAAGCGTATATGACAAAAAATAAGTCGCAAGGATAATCGATGGATATTTGTAGCATCAATCTTGAATTCCCATGTTTTTCAAATATGGTCAATTGTATGTGGCGTCCTCACCTGTGGGCAAAACACTTTAGTACAAAAGCCGAAGATTGGCCGGCACGTCAATCATTGCGGTTTTATTGAAATACATCGATATTGCTATACTTCAGTTATTTCTATTGTATTTTATATAACTTTTGAATAAAGAATCGACGGAATTACATAAAGTAGCATGCTTGGAAATATTATTTTCATTACATTTATGAATTTGGGCGGAACGGAGTTCGCCGGGTCAGCTAGTTATTTATAATTTTCTAGTATTTTAACAGACAAACAAAAATGGTTTTCATTATAAAAAATATTGAGCTTGGTTTATTTAACTATTATTTTGCTATATAAGCAGTAGTTTCGGTACAATAGACGGGCCCGGTCATTATTAGGGCAGTTGACGGATAATTGCTTACTTTTAGGGGTATGTGAATTGCATTCTTTCAAAGATAAGTTCCAATCTAAGATGATATAAATATATGTACATTTATATTAATTTTGAATACGTTACTATGGCAATACGGCGGCGGCAAATTGAATGGCATAAAACTATCTGAAAAAGATGATTCTCCAATGGAAGCCAAAAATAGGTTCAATTAACTGATAACTTTTTGTATGGGGAATTCTTAACTTCTTTTTAACAATCTTAACGGCGACGTATAACCACGATTTTTGTTGATTTTGTTTGTGCACATCTATGGCACAGTAACTTTTGAATGATATAAGTTTCAATCCACTCATTTCATAACAAATACTACAAAGGTGTTCGGAAACTTCGGATATTTACGTATTAATTTAATGATAAAGATCAGGAACATGCAAATAAAATCACTATTGATACGCTGTGGGTAGAAACAGCAGCTAAAATTAATTGTCGTAATTTCCATATTGTTTTATTTCGACGCACATTAGACAAATCAATAAAACATACTTTTTTGTTTTGTTACATGCTGTTTCGCTTGGTGTGTGTTAAACAAAGTGTTTTTGATCTGCGAAACAAAACCGTTTTGTTTGATGCGGTGTGTTTTCAGCCTTATAATAGTAACAACAGTCCACTATTGTCAGTTGACGACACTTCACTCTGTTATTTGGATAAATAAAGCAAATGCCAATTTACCTTCCACAAGATGATCCAGTCAACTATTGCCACAGAAACTATAAAGAACAAAAACACATATCTGAGGTTAACTCCCGTACCAAAATGCGACATCACTGTACTGCACTATTACACGACGTTGAACACTTGAACTGCGAATGTCAACTAATTTTTACGCTGAGCACCTAACGCTTTTGATACAATTTTAAAGATAAGACTCGAATACTTTATTATTAAGCAGATAACGGTATTCTAGTTTCTGATTCGAACGAATTCGTGATTGCGAACGGTAGATTGTGGTTGATCATAGAATGCAGTCTCATAAATCGACCTGGTTATGAGCTTATATTTTTTGTTAAAACTTCTTTTTCAACGATATAGTTAGCCATTTATATTTACTTGAAAAATTGGCATAAAGACGTCGAGAGGGACAGGATAGAACGACTATTACATACCATACCTGTGAAAACTGGGTTGGGGTCAAAATTATGTTTACAAAATTCTGCTTTCAAAATTCTGCTTTACGAAATTTGTAATTTTTTATTGTAATCATATTTTCGAGTTGTTTTTTTAAGTTTCTTATTTTTAAAAATTTAATTTCTCTTTTCTTAGTTTTTATTAATTTTTAATAGATATGATATTGCTATTTTTCATTTTAACTTTATTCAATAATATTTAATTTAATTCGTATTGTTTCTTTTTAATTTTATTTTTGTTTCAATTTTTTTTTTTCTTTATAAATTTAAGATCGTTTTTAATAGGTTTTTGTGTTTTTTAATTTTGTTGTTAGTTGGAAAAAATCAAAATTTCATTATAGTGCTCTGCGGATAGTTGCAAAATGTACAGAACTATCCCCCTTTAAATTTATTTGTTATTATTTGCGCTACTAAACGTAAAGCTTCTCATAAGAGTTCATACAAAATTTCTTGGGTAAATGCCCATATAAAGCAAAAGCATTGAAAGTTTCTTTAGCTTCATAGTAAGAAAATCCGTCTAAACTGTGCTTATTTACCCATACGCGTTGAACTGCATTTCATGGAAGAGATAATTTTAAATCATGAAATGACCCCGCCGAAAGCTTCTTTATTATTCTCCCATATGTCCCTTTACCCAAAGGATATTTACACATTTTCTCTAAAGACAACTACCCGCAAATCTCTGCCTCCTGCAGTCAAAATAATTTGACTTGGTCATCTGGTTCAGAATGCCATTTAGTTTTTCCAGCGATTCCACCAACTTCGGTTCAAGAGCCCTGCGATAGATCCTTCCGATGGTGTGCTGTCAAGTTAAAAGGAAAAGGGTTCCCCAATTTAGAGCTGTAGGTTTGAATTTAAAACTATTTCACAATCGCTACACTCCCTACCGCAACACACTTGAAATAAGGCCGAGGTCCTTCGAAAACTCAATCTGATCTCCAGTTCCGAGCCCACAGCTCCTTCGGACTCCCTAAACAGCAGCGCAATCCTGGGTCGCAGTAGCACATTCGATTCAAGTGCTAGAAATCGGCCCTCCTGATGCTCGGTCACATTCAGTAAATATTCAAATTCATCTGCAAAAAATAAAAAATAAAAACAATTCAAATCGTCAAAACTTCAACAAGAAAGGACTCACTTGAGAATACCATGTAATGTTTCCCAACACTCATCGGCTTAAAGTCGGCGGCCATAAAAAACGGAAGCCAATTCATCCACTTTTGCAAAAAGAAATACATTCCTAATTAATTATTTTCAGAAAAAAAGAAGAAGAACAGAATCACTAATTGAATGAGGACGCAGTCCACCCCCACTCTACTGGTAAATTAAAGTTTCTCCTTTCCTTTTGCGGCTGCGGTTACTTTTCATTACGGTCGCCGCCCCAACGTAGACAAAAGTGGGCCAAGCACTACTCGAAGAAGGCATGTCCTGTCCAGGTGGTGGGCTCTGACATCCTATAATGACTGTCAGTTACCGGTCTCATTTCCCAAGTGTAGGTAGTTACATTTTGCTTCTTTTTCTTCTACTTTGGATTTATTGAGCATTTTAATGAAGAGGCCGAGTAAATTATAAAACATTCCTGATTGACCGAGAGAGGTAATTAGGGGAATGAAAATGTAAACTACCTTGGCTCTCTGTACAGTGAAATTCCAGTTGTTGCAGAAGAAGTTTTTAATTAAAACAAAGAGATTGCGGACCGAAGTGGATATCTTTTGCTTCAATTAATAGAAATTTTAGGCGAACAGGCTCATAAAATAATCATTGTTCAAGTCGCCCCTGTCGGTCGATCGGGGGTTTTCATTTAAATGAGAAGTAACGAGCGAGCCATTTCCTTTATAAGTTTGGGATGCGATATGCGACCCACCTTTAAAAGTCGACCGACTGGCGGTCTGCATAAAGTCGCACAAAGGCGAAATAAAAATAAAATGCTTTTCATTAAGAAAACTTGTGCGCACAATGGCATGAATGGGCCAGACCTCAAATAGGTGCAGATACTCACCCTGTCGACCAACTCCGACATGGTCACAAACTCGTACAGTTCCCGCGGGCCAACGTTAAACTTGTGCGATACGAAGGCCGTGAAATCATCCGCAAAACAATTGACATTCGTCTGATAGGAAATCGCCAAAATGAAAACCACCACAAAGATCAACTTTAGATCCACAATAGTCATTGTTCATTTAAGTTTCACACTGCATCCACTCTGTGTACATAAGACTGCAACTGTGTTTATACACCTACGTGCTGACAACACACGGCACGGAGATGGAGGCGACTGGGCGACGATGTTGATGAGAATTCTGTTTGTTTCTTTCTCTTCGTCCTTAAGTCATTATTGACTCCAAAGTCCAAAGATCGACGTCGACTGAAAAGTAAAACGACACACACACACAACACAGGGGGCTGCTATGGTTTTTTTTTAGGACCGCTCTTCCATTCCTAGCATCCTAGCACCAGATTAAATGACTCTCGTCTCATGGCTCATCACTCAGCAGTTTTTGCTTGCAATGCTGTCGTCGACTTTGTCGAACGCAAAACTTTTCTGCGGAGTGTTTCTCAATGAAGCACTCGCCACACAACACTTTTGCACTTTTTCCCTTCCGGCCAAGGAATTGCAGAATGAAAACGATGACGTTTCTCTCTTTGATGGGCAGCAAGGATGAGAAGAAAATATCAAATCCTAGCTGTAGCATCCGAAAATTGCTGAACGATTTTTCCTTGCACTTTTTGTGTGTTTGCTTTGTGAACAAATGAAAAGTTGGAGCAAAAAAAAAAGAAAATCGTCTAAGACTTGAGCTTTTTGTGCTCGTCCGCGCACTGCTTTGGCAAGACGTGTACTTTGGTGGTTGGTGGTGGGAAAAAAACTGAATTTTCCTGTCCAAACGTAGATAGTGTTGCTGGGATATTGTTTTTTTTTTTTTTTTTTTGTTAAATCGGAAAACGATGGGCAGACACGGGGGAGGAGCGACAGCGATGAGTATCGAGAGACAGTGTGACTGGAAAGAAAATTGTCGGTTGGAATTTTAATTGTTTTTTTTTTTTTTTTTGTCTCGAACTTTGGAGTATAGTCAGGCTGAAATCAGTCACAGCGTTTTGAAGAGCCACTAGGATAGCATCAAAAGATATAATATATATCTTAGCTTAAACAACGGACCTAAATCAAATGTTAAATAGCTTTAAGGGTTAGGTCTTACCGACTTGAAATCAGCGTTACCTTCGGGATGCTTTAGAGTAATTTGGACTCCTTTTTGATATCCATCTCTTCATCCATCTATCATTTTTTTGAAAATGAGTGAAATCGGACTCTTTTTTTCAACCGGGACTCTTTCTGCAAATTTTTAGAGATGCCTCTAGCTTCTTACTTTTTGCTTCCTTCTTTAAATTTCTTGCTTCCCAAAAGGATCTTATTCCTTAAATACAATCCTGCTTAGTCAACATTTTAAAAACGCCGCCTGCAGAACACACTGTCACCTTTGCTGAAACTTCATAAAACGCCATGCCACTCTCTTTGCCTTCAATTTATATGAATCACCTTTCGACAATTGAATTGTAAAACCCTTGAAGGCAAATTAAGACTACTTTTACACACGGATCGGTGTATACACACATTATAATATTATGCGCACAGTTTATGTGCACACATTGGACATCTGCCCAAAGGGCGTGAAATTTCATGTTCCACAGAAAACCTTCGCAAAATAGACAAAAGAGAGAGTGAAGCCTTAAAACATTAAATTGTCGGTTTGTAGTTGACGTGTAACGTGGCCGGTTTCATGCGGCCATGTAAAATTGGGTGGCGGACAAATTGTTTGTAATTGTTGTATGGCCTTTAGCCGCCACAAAGTGGGTCACTTGGTTTCTTCGTGACACACTCCCGCATGTTATGTTGAAGCAAAATAAGTGTAGGTGCAGTCGGTATCCTTTTATTATCCAAACAATCTAAATTTATTTAGCCATCGAATAAGAATTTCAAACTAATATTTAATACACATACCTACGTCTCAAGAAAAAAAGTGAAAAAATGCGTCAGAAAACGGGAGAAAAAACGCGTCAGAAAACTCGAAAAAAAAATAGTGAAAAAGCGCGTGTAAATCGCATGAAAAACGCGTCAAAAAACGAAGGAAAAAAAAGCCTCAAAAACGCGAGAAAATACGCTTTAGAAAATGCGTAGAAAAAAATTGCATGAAAAAAACCAGTAAAAAAATGCCCAAAAATACGCATGAAAAAACGCGCCAAAAAGACTCTTCAAATAACGCGTCTAAAACTCAAGAGAAAACGTAAGACAGTATACGTGTAGAAAAAAACGGAAGAAAATACGCATGAAAAAACCCGTGAAAAAAAATGCGCAAAAATACGCATGAAGAACGCGAGAAGAAATGATGAAAAATAGCGTGAAAAAACTCGAGAAAGAACGGCAGAAATAAACGCGTCAAAAAACTCGTGGAAAACGCGAGAAAATACGCGTCAAAAAACGGGAGAAAAACCCGCCAAAAAAACTCGTCAAATAACGCGAGAAAAAACGCAAGAGAAAACGCAAAAAAAAAAACAGAAGAAAAAACGCGTCAAAAACAAATAGCAGAACTTTGAAAAGCAGAATTTTGACCCTTTCCGAATTTTGACCGCACCTGACCCAAATAAATATAACGGTAAATGGTTTGAATTTGTTAGTTTTTGCAGTTTTAAATTTTAATCGGTTTTATTTCCGGGTAAAGTTTGAATCAAATCGCACACGAAAGAGGCATTAAAACCAATAGCTTCCTATAAGAAGTAAAGGGGATAATTTCTTCTTTTTTTTTTGAAGATCCGCGGGCTTTAAATCCGTGCTGGTTATTTCACTACACCCCTCTCATCACTGTGATGTGGTAGCAAATGAGTGCGGATTCTTATGGCAATTGAAAAATTGTTCAAAACCATTTCGAATGTTAAAAATATATAACTCTCTCTCTCTATTGTGCCGAAATAGTTGTAGATGCTACTGGATATATGTGTAAGGTCCTGACAAGCCATGCAATTGTTGTAAAAATTCATAAAATTTATCGCTCTATAAGGAAAAGTTGTTCAATATCTTTGTCACATTCATTGTAAGCGAGAAGACAAATGGTTTGCGTATGATGGGTATATCTATATCTACTGGCGAATTCCATAAGAAACCTCTATGGGAAATATCACAAGGATATAATTCTGGTGATGCTATTTCAATATCGCATCGTTTCGGTATTTCTTCTTCGATATTTTATGGTGCCTGTCACGTGGATGATTTATTATTGGACGCAGGCATTTAATTCGAACTTACTGCCTTGGGTGATATTTTTTTTTTCAGTTGTTCTTGTTGTTGATTGGAGCTCACCGCAGTTACTCCCTTAAAGTCCCTTTATGGTGATTGTTACACTGAGCCAAAAAACAACCTAGAATCAAAAAAAACGTCTTTGAATCAAAGTAAAACGTTAACGATTTGGGACCAAACACGGAAATTTTTAAATCAAAGTAGTGCAACTTAAAATATTTTTTTAATGAAAAGACACTTAAAATCAAATACATAACAACTTTAAATTGAGGACGTAGTTGAAAACAGTTGAAAAGGTTTTCATAATAGCGTACACTTGATTTTAATCACATTTATCTTTGATTTAAGTGTGACTTCCGTTTACTTCAAATGCTCGTCGACTTTGAATGAAAGTAATCATTATTACAAACAAAAGTGAAGCAACTTTGAATTTAGTTGAAATTTTTTTAAATCAAAATAGAATCCACCTAAATCTATTACGATAACAACCTTATTTCAAAGGCAATTTGACTTTCAATTAATGTCATAGACGAGCTGGATTTAATGTTACTCACACTTGATTTTAATCACTTTTATCTTTGATTTAAGTGTGACTTCCGTTTACTTCAAATGCTCGTCGACTTTGAATGAAAGTAATCATTATTACAAACAAAAGTGAAGCAACTTTGAATTTAGTTGAAATGTTTTTAGATCAAAATAGAATCCACCTAAATCTATTACGATAACAACCTTATTTCAAAGGCAATTTGACTTTTAATTAATGTCATAGACGAGCTTGATTTAATGTTACTCACACTTGATTTTAATCACTTTTATCTTTGATTTAAGTGTGACTTCCGTTTACTTCTAATGCTCGTCGACTTTGAATGAAAGTAATCCTTATTAAGAACCAAAATGAATCGACTTTGAATTTAGTTGCAATCTGTTTAAATCAAAACATAAACAATCTTATTTCAAACACGATATTTGTTATATTTAATGAACTTTCACATTAAATATAACAAAATCTATGCTTTAAATTAATAATTGATTACTTTGATTTACATAAAATGATCCATTTTAATTCCAAATATTGACTTACATTAGCTTACCCTTTAAAGATGGACCCATAAAAATTCATTTAAGAGAGACAAAAATGATTTAATATAAAACGATTTCTATGTATAACGACAACTTCTTTAATTTTATTAAAAGAAAGTTCACAAATGTCTTTTCCTTTTCCTTATGAAAAATGTGATTTTTGTTTACAATTGCCTTTTACTATTACATTACTCAATTGTTTCCTAATTTATTAGGCTTGGAATTTCTTGTTAGATATTTTGAACATTTTATGTAGTTGTATATTAATGATTTTAAGTAATTTACACAATAATTCATACGAGCTATTCATTTAAAAAAGTGATAGAAATGATTTTGTTTATTTAGTAAAAAGTACGTGCGTATAGCTTTAGAGATAAATTAATGGCAGATACTTTAAGCTCGCTCAAAATTTTAGAAACATCGTAAATAACTTCATGTTTTACATGCGATGAGCTGTTGGAATGACTTGTATGTACATCAACATCCAAAGTGTTGTTATTTGAATTAGAAATATTTTTGCATCCGGAAACAGTTTTAAATTTTTCTATTTCTGAGGATTTATGCAAATTGTCTAAATGACGACGAAAAACTTTATAATTGGAAAATACTTGGTTGCAGTTATTTTGCTTACATTGCAAGTCATTGTTTTGCGGTATTAAGTGATCGTATTTTAGATGACGTACAAGGAGGTCAGTGCAAGAAAATTGATTGCAGCATTTAAAACATGTATACATAGTTGTTTTAAGAAAAACCCAATAGGGCTTATATGCTACGACTACGAAGAAGGAGGTGAACACATGAAAAATTATTTCAGCATTTGAAACAGATTAATACTGTTGTATTATAAAAGAACACAAAAGTTATTCTAAAAACGAATCGAATTTGTATAAAGTAATCAAGGTGACTTACAAGGAGGTGCTTCTATAAAAGAATTAAATTTGTATAAAGTAAGTAAGGAAAATGATTGCAGCATTTGAAACAGATGCATACAGTTGTAAAACTTATCTGTACTACTTAACAGAGCTCATATAACTTAATAGAGATGTTATGTTGGGTGATTGTAAATCATATTGCGTTTCTAAATTATAAAAGTACTTTTGAATAAAATCCCAACAGGGCTGACATGCTAAGGGATACTCCAATGAGAGAACTTGAAAAAGCAAATGTCAAGTGGTTCTATAAATGAATCGAATTTGTACAAAGTTTTATCTAAATATATAAAAAATGAATTTAAATTAATTTCGTCTGCCTCCACGACAATATATGAAAGGCTGTATAGTCAGTCCTACGTTATAATATTTATTTATCAGCTCTTCTATCTTTTCGGAATAGTTCTTTATCAAAGAAAGCCTCAGAATGAAACTTTATTGTGCATCGCTTATAGTCACCTTTCTTTTATTGCTGCCAGCCTTATCTTTGAACCTGGATACTGGGGGAATGACTGAGTTCAACAACGTTGTCAAGAGATAGTCTTCGGAATCTAAGAAATAAATGGTTTTATATCAGGCATGTCTGTATTGTTTCCTTTTATATTTACCTTTTCCAATCTCTGGGGTTGTTTTCAAAAGTGAAAACCTTCTTTTGCAATTTTCGTTGTGGATGTTGACTTTAAAATATTTCTTAATATTTATTTTGAAGTCCTCCCATTTAGCAAATAAAAGTTGTTGCTTTTTTGGGTATAAAAGCGTGAAGTCTATGTTTATCTGCAAAAAAATAGCTATGAGTTAAAATATTATTTAAATTTAATTATATTTTTACCAGGTCCTTGAGTCCGAGAATTTCGGCCAAGATTTTAAAAATTCAGCATTTGTGGATAATTTTAGTTCTCGAAGATTCTATATGAATTGTAATATTTTTATTACTTAAATATCTATCTACCACATTTAGTTTCATACTTACAATTTTAGAATGTCTGGGTTGAAGAATTATTTCTTTTGAAGTATCGGTTTTGCTTTGCCACTCGCCAACTTTCGAATTGAGGGAAATGGTTTCATCATCCTTCCCATACTAAGGTGTAATACAAATAAAAATAACAAATATAACCCTTGACATACAATGTGTTATAAGGTATATTGATAACTACCTAACTGTTCTTTTCTCCAAAAAAAAAGTTTTTCTCTAAATTCTGCCCTCTTCGCAGTGTTTCGAATAGCATCTCTAATGTCCTCTTTGGATAGATATTGCAAACTGTGGTAAGTAATGCGCTTATCTGAATAAGAAGTATAGTAACAACTAAATAAGTACATAAAAAAAAGGGTTAAATATAACTTTTTTTAGTGCCAAAGTGTTTTTTTGGTTCCACTCAATCCAAAATTATAAAGAGGAACAAGAAAAATACTTCAAGTTTTATACACGATCGAAAGACAAATGCATATAAAACTAGTTATACATTTTTGACAAACATTACTAAATATATTGTTGTTTCGACAATACTGTATTTAGGTACGGCTCCCAAACTGCATTGACTTTAATAACAGACTCAAGGTTAAACTCTTTCAGTAATTGAGTCAATTTTTTTTGGTCGTCATCTGCTGGTTGGAGCAATTCATCTAAAAGTTGACCATTTTCATCCAATTGAATAAATTCGAAATCGGGGCTTAATATTGTGCTGTTTATATGTGAAAAATTTTGGATATCCATTTTTATGTTATCTTATAAAAAATAATAAAGACAGACTCCTTCTACACTCAAAATATGTATGCACAATAATCGAAAGTGCAAAAATCAACTAAAATAAAAATGTTTTTTTTTTCAAAAATCTAGTGCCGTTAAAATACAGCTCAAACGAATAATATAAATGTTTTTTTACGCCAAGGTGTTTCATAAAATATGTAGTTTAGGAGTAAATACATTTTCAAATATAAAAATCGATCTACTGAATTTAAAGTATGATTTAGCTGGTCTATTTCTGCATTGTAGCGACGACCTGACTACAAAAAAAACGTGTATTTTCTGCGTTGTACATTATGTAACAAATAGGTTTACACATTTATATTCATGATCACAACCCATCAAAGAAAAACTTTCTGACTGATTAATTTAATTTTGATCGAAATGCGTACGCGGAAAAAATGTGAAAATGGCAAACCTATTTGTTTCACTTCATGTTGTCACTTCAATCTCAATACAAGGGTGGATTGCACCGATATACGAATACCTTCCCTTTCGGACATACAGCCAAGTAAGAATATTCTGGCGCAAAATAACGATTCGACAAAGAAAATTAATTCTGTGTTGCTGCAAATATATGATATTCTGCATATATTTATATTCACGATCACAAACCATCAAAGAAAAACTTTCTGACTGATTAATTTAATTTTGATCGAAATGCGCACTTTACGCGAAAAAAATGTGAAAATGGCAGACCTATTTGTTTCACATATTACAAGGGTAGATTGCAACGATAGTACGAATACCTTCCCTTTCGCACTCACTTTAAATATGAAAAGTGCAAAAAATATGGCGTCGCATTATGACGCCAAATCGCAGACAAAAAATTCTTTGTTCTTGCAAAAAAAAAATTGGTATTTGAGATTTGAGTATATTTTCTAAGCCATAAAACAGATAGGATATTAATATAGCTATACCACGAAAATAATGAATGCGAAAATACTGATATGAGCCGCACGTGCCGTCAAGCCAAATGAATATGTATTTCGCCGAATTGCAATACCAAACAGAATTACCAATAATTTGTTTTTGCAAGAACAATATTTGGCTAAATGAAAGCTATACCACGTAAACAATTGCGCATTAATATATTTTAATTATATAATAAAACTAAAACTATTAAAAGACACTTACCATAGATTTCTGTTTTTTTTTTTTTTTTTTTTGTGTTTTGTTACTTTAACGCGAACGGACTGACCACCATCACACCACTGCACTACACTCGCCGAAAACTGAAACTGAACTGAAATAGAATGTGTGGTGTCGATAGGAATGAAAAATGAGCTGTGTACAGTGTACACATCTTAGTTTAAATCGTATTATTTTGTACTGAATTGTATTTTTTTACTTTCTCGTATACGTTGTAAGAGAAAGATACTGATATGGAACTTAAAGAAACGGCTACAAGCTCTTTTTGTATGAAACTTCTTATTTAGAGTTTGTAGGCCTAGTGTGCGAACCCATTTTTTCCATTTTAGCTCCTATATATTAACGCTACTTTCTATATAAAGATTTTAGACATGTTTGATTATTTTCCAATAATGCGAATATGACGATACTTTTAAAAACTGGTATTTATATTTCAACAAAAATCAATTCTTAAGGTAATGATAAATAGTAATTTGATGGCAAAATCAGTTTTTGTATTATCATATAATTTTAAATGACAGGCATTTTTAAGAATTTGGTTTTCTGTAGTTTATAGACATTCTATAAAAATAAAAAATACAAATAAAAACACAACTCCATTTCGAATTCGATAAGAATTTAAATATTCGAAAATACGTTCGTACATCCCCTAAACAATCGTGTGTATTCAGTTTTCTGCTTAACAGTTGAAGAATAGTAGGTACTTTCCGAACCTTGGAAGTTTTGTCAAAAAAATTTTGTTTCCATTATATTGTAAATACCGCTCAAACGATATTGTTTGAACTGTATATTTTATAGATTCGTATTCCAAAAATATCTATCAATACCTATATTGATTTGCCTTTCACATAGTACCTTTTTGTAAACCTCAATATCGTCGTTCCAATAAAAACAATATTGCAACCACTAAAATCTTTTTCAAAACAAATTATAAGCAACTTCCTTTTTAATGTATTTTCTATTAAAATCAAAGACGAAGTTTTTTTTTCGATGCTCCGAGGAAAAAAAGATAAAATGTGTATTTAATTTAAAAATGATCCCACTTTGATAGGTTTATTTTAATACGTTTACACTTTGATTTAAAATGTTATTCACCGCAGCACATAGGCTCTAAAAGGTATTAAATTAGATACTTCTCGAACCTTGGAGTATTTATTTGGTACCATTTTGTATGCAAAATTTTCTAAAAAAAAGACATAAAAAATTGTCCAAATTCATTTAAAATATAATTCCCTTGTATACTTAGAATAATGTATAATCGTTGGTGTGCGGAGAATAACTTTTTAATGGCTTAAGCTCAACCAATCATTTAGATATTTTCAGATATCGTCAATATGCATTAAATAGGTCGTCAAAACATTCCACAGATGGCGCTGAAATCGGTATACAACAAATGGGTGGATTGTAATTAGTTTTTATTTTGAATAAAATAAAATTCTTGCTGAGTGTAACTATTTTGGGTCGATTGTACAGCGATTTTAACATGATTTTCATTGCTGGCTTGTCAGTATGTTTGATTTGAAAATTATTATCCTTTAAGTAAAAACTCACTTTAGCATACAAAAAGACAGTAAACTAATCCGTTTTAATTTTGGAATGAGTACGTTTTCAATTTAATTCAAAAGTCTTAATGCTGTTTGTTTTCTGATTTAAAATGCAAAAAATTAATAATACTTTTTAATAAATGGTACCATTATAAATTCAAATGCATTATGCACTTACCTGTTTTCTCAATTGTTTCCATATTTGAATCAAATATAGTTTATTTTGATTTAAATACGTCTTGGAAAAATGAAACAACTTACATTTCAATACGTTGCTATTGAAATAAGATACTTATAGTATTTTTTTACGTTCCCAATTTGATTTAAAGTATTTTCATTTATTCCATTCCATAATTGTAAACGAAGTTTTTTCATTATAAATTCAAATGCATTATGCACTTACCTGTTTTCTCAATTGTTTTCGTATTTGAATCAAATATATTTTATTTTGATTTAAATACGTCTTGTAAAAATGAAACAACTTACTTTTAAATACGTTGCTATTGAAATAAGGCACTTATAGTATTTTATTACGTTCCCACTTTGATTTAAAGTATTTTCATTTATTCCATTCTATAATTGTAAACGAAGTTGTTTCATTATAAATTCAAATGCATTTTGCACTTACCTGTTTTCTCACTTGTTTTCGTATTTGAATCAAATATATTTTATTTTGATTTAAATACATCTTGTAAAAATGAAACAACTTACTTTTAAATACGTTGCTATTGAAATAAGGCACTCATAGTATTTTATTACGTTCCCACTTTGATTTAAAGTATTTTCATTTATTCCATTCTATAATTGTAAACGAAGTTGTTTCATTATAAATTCAAATGCATTTTGCACTTACCTGTTTTCTCACTTGTTTTCGTATTTGAATCAAATATATTTTATTTTGATTTAAATACGTCTTGTAAAAATGAAACAACTTACTTTTAAATACGTTGCTATTGAAATAAGGCACTTATAGTATTTTATTACGTTCCCACTTTGATTTAAAGTATGTTCATTTATTCCATTCCATAATTGTAAACGAAGTTGTTTCATTATAAATTCAAATGCATTATGCACTTACCTGTTTTCTCAATTGTTTTCGTATTTGAATCAAATATATTTTATTTTGATTTAAATACGTCTTGTAAAAATGAAACAACTTACTTTTAAATACGTTGCTATTGAAATAAGAGACTTTTAGTATTTTATTACGTTCCCACTTTGATTTAAAATATTTTCGGTTATTTTGTTCAAAAATTTGAATCGAAGTAGTTCTATTATCAATTCAAATGAATTATATACTTACCTGCCTTCTCAAACGCTTTTCGTGTTTGAATCAAATTGCTTTTACTTTGATTCAAATGTGTTTTTCAAAAATGTATGCAACCTAGTTTTTAATACGTTGCTATTAAAATCTAGGATGCAGTTTTTCCCTGAGTGTAGGATTTTTTCCCCATTTAGAAGAAGTGGTAAGGCAAAAAACCAACATGGGCCCCAGTGTGGTATACGTTTCACGCAAAAGATTAGGATCAAGGATATACTTGAACCTTGTAGGATGTGTGTGTGTGTGTATTTTCTATGGCACGTGGAGTCCAGAAAGTAGCACAGTATATATTAAATTATGTTCATTTTAGTTGCTATTTATATTTCTATGTCCGTCTATGGATTAATGTTGGCTGGTGAGGCAGATATTTGCCATTTCGTGGGTAAGCTTTTGTTAAGGATCCGAAGGGTAAACTGTAATAGGATTAAGTATGTGTGTGCTTGAGCGAAAATCAAGTTGAGTCAAATGATTTAAATGGGCCACTGATCCTATTCGGATGCAAGCGATCATTGGGTTAAGCTGGATTACTCCCATCCAATCGTATCGTGTATCTCGTCTAAAAAATAATGAGCAAGAGGATTCTTTTAACAAGAAAAAGAATTTAATTAACTTTACCCGCATCAGAGGTTTTGATTTGGTGGCGAAGAATTCGTGGACCTCATCTCTATTGACCTTAAAAACAAATCGCCTCTCTGAATACCACCTGCCTTACACTCATCCTTAAATTCACTGCATATATTCCTGCATTTCACGTGTTCAATAATATGTCAGAGGTCCTTTGATTTCGCCTTATTGAAAGTGTGCTCGACTAGCAGATAACTCTCGCATGCACGACTTTCTTTTACGCAGCAGGGTTTGACTCCTTTTTCTATCCATTACGTCTATCAAAATAAGTTTCACCATCTTAAGGACATTTAGTCCTATCACTGCCACTGCTTACAACAATAATGTGTCACTTGAGATGTGTGCTAAGACGCAGCTGGCAGCAGTTTTCCTCTTGGGTTAGGATCAAAACTAAAGCAATCGTACACGACGTTGTAATGTTATGACGTACCTTGAGCTCCGGTCGTCCTTATTGCTAATGCAATTTATAACAAAAGGAGCTCTCGGTCAATGTGATTTAAGTGATCCCAGTGGAACACAAGACATCGCATTCATGGCAAGCATTTTCTCTCTCCGTCTCTCTCTGTCTTTCTGGCGCACAATAAACGCAAACGAAGCATACTTTTCGTCCGGCCGGTTGGTATGCCCTCGCGCTAAAAGAACTAACACTCCTGTCCAATTCAGGTAGGTATTCCCCGGGAAAAACAAAATAAATAAAATAGAACTCATACGACATCATCTCAATCACCGCAACACACACTGACACTCGCTTGCGAACAACAAAGAAATCTTCAAAACAAACGCACTGACTCGGGACGCTCGCTCCACAGGACGTTTCTTTTCATGTGGGATAATCTTTAAGTTTATACGGACCCTTGCTTTACCTCTCTATGTCCGGAATGAAAGGTGCACATGCAAGATGTCCGCACGAGGATAATGTTCCCTTGGAAGATATGTTAAGGGTGAACTCTGAACTAATTTCCGCTGATAGAGGGGTTGCATTGCTTCTTTCCTTTTTTTAAGATTTACTTACAGCGCTAGGGGGAAATGCATTTTGCAAGAACGATCAGAGGAAAAATTGGATTTTCTTTTGTATGTTCGGGCTTTGTTATTGCTTTCTTTGATTCTCATTCCTGTTCTTATTCATGTTCCTGTTCTTGTTTCCAATTGAATTTACGCCAGTCAACCTTCAATCGTTTCAGAATTCAGATCCTGCTTCTGCTGCTTTTGTGTATGCGACACAGTTCGGTTTCGTATACCTATGCTCTGGTTGTTATTGCTGGCGTGGTTTTTCGTTATGGCGTTGTGCAGATAGTTTTCCTGTCTCAACATCTGCCAATGGACCGGTGCGTTAGAAGACGCTGGCGCAGGCACATTGAAGTTGCCCTAGGAGTTTCAGAGGATGAGGGGTTGCAATTTAAACGACGCGACGTTCAAATTGCATTTCAACTTTTTATTAGGTGGATGTTTACAGGGAGATATTACCATGTATATTGAATGTTGGACCCCCTGAAGTAGCGTACTGGAGCATGCTATTTGTTGCAGGCTGAGGGACTGCGGTTGATAAGCCAGCAGGTCAACTGTCACAAAGAAAAGTGTTACTCATGTACGAGAAACGACCTAAGACCCGTTGAACCTCTCTCAAACCGTGCAGACATATAAGAAAACTCTTGCAAATGCTTACTAAAAAGAGGTCAAAATACGTTTTCCGTTTAAGCCCCAAAGTTTTGCAAGCCGATCGACTGCGAATATTCTACAACGACTAATGTCAAAGCTCTAAGAAAATTGAAGAGACAGCCTTTATTCACCTACTATGCGAATGCCCATAGCCCGTGCAGGATTAAAGATCCATGGTATTTACTGCGTTTTTTGACGTTTTTGACGTTTGAGATATATTTTCAATTGTTTTTACACGCGTTTTTGCTGGACGAACTATGAAAAATCGACAAAACTAGCAGCTTAAAAGACACCTAGTTATAAATAATTTGCAAGTTTGAGTGGTTCTAGAAAAAATGAAAAACATATTGTAAGGACTAGTTTCCTCGATCGTAGTACTACAATTACAGAAGATTTTGGTACTAAGCTTAGGGAAATATTATTTCTATACGGTAGGTTAAAAATCCCGCTGCCAATTTGATAGTCTCAACCTTGAAAGCAATCCATCAGTTCCCTCTGCAGGTTATGTTTAACCTCGGTAAGGGACCTCCCTCTGTAACACCATATGCAGTAAGCCGCGTGACCGTTGGTGCGACCAAAGTTGCAATTTGGCAGTTTTTTTCAAATTTTTTGTTTGTATTTTTTATTTGGAAATGGATCTCTGAAAATTTTACAAATTGCTTGTATTTCCAAAGAAAACACTTTAGAATGTAACGCAGTTGCCTATCACAACACTATTATCGTGTTTAGCGAGCCTCTTCTTTTTAAGTAAGGTTAAAAAAATCTTAATTTGAAGAATAGACGAATTTTATAAATGACACTTTTTTTTATTCGGCGCTTTTACTTGCGACTTTTTATAATTTCGCGGCGGTCACACTGGCAGTGAAGGACTAGACTAGGCAGTAGATGAGTAGACGTTGTCATCATTTCCAATGACATGCGCAAGGAGGGGTCGACACTCAATAATGGGTGCTGATTGAAATCATAGGTCAGCCCAAATTGAAAGTACCAGAGCCAGCATAAGAACCGGACAACTACCTAATTTTTTTTTCAAAATGTTAGAAAAACTGAAAAAAACTAAACTGAACTGAAAATTCGAAAAAAGTATTTTGACAAAACAACAATTTATTTCTCATAAGGTAGGTAAGTAAGTTAGGTAAGGGTGCTCTTGTGGTTGCCACAGCTTCACTTAGACCATCAGTTGGAAAACTACTACTACTACAAAAAAAAAACATTTTTAAGTTTTCTCATTTTTGCACCGTTTTTGGTTAAACATTTTTCAAAATCTTCCAACTCGGTCTTCAGCTTCTCGAAGGGCCATATCGGCTTGAGGAACATATTTTTGCGCCAAAACCTTCACGTCGTCCTACTTTTTGGAGTTGAATTCTAGTTCCTCAACAAAAATCCGTAGGTATAAAAAAAGTGAAGTCATGGTCCCAAGTGTCTGCTCTTGAAAATCACCTCGTCGTGTTTGGTAAGCCAAATTCGTTTGCCGATTTATAGTTTCTTTAAAAATTAAGGATCTTCCATATGAGTGAGTGACAGGACCTTAATTTTGACAAGAAACTATAGTTAGACCCGGGAGCGAGTCGTAGTTCTGCTTTGGAAAATTCTGTCTACTCACATAAAAATTCTGCCTTACGAAATTCAGCTTTTTTTAGTTCTGCTTTACAAAATTCTGCTATTTAAATTTAAAGCAATCAAATTCTGTTTATTTTGTTTTTTCCAACTAACAAATATAAACAACAACAAAGGAAAAATAGACGAAAAAAAAAACAATTTTAAATTTACAAAAAATTAAAAGTTAAAAAAAGAAATAATATTTAAATGAAAAAGAAACAACACAAATTAGATTAAATATTGAAAACAAAATTAAGTAAACAAACAATATTTAATGAGAAAAATGCGAAATTTAATTTAAAAAAATATATGTATTATGGAAAGAGGAGTTAAATTTAAAAAAATAAATAAATAAACAAATTGAAAAAAATATAAATTAAAAAAAGAAAATGTTCTCTTCATCTCTGCTTTACAATATTCTGCACAGTAAAAAAAGTTGGGAAAGTGCTCAGAAGCGTGCGGTTTTGATTTTAAGCATAATTTTGAAAATCATAATTTTGAAAGTAGACTTTTGAAAGTAGAATTCTGTAAACAAACATTCAGAATTTTGAACCCAAGCCCCATTAGACCCACCAGTTCTTACGATATTTTGATGCTTTAAACCTGCAGCAATGTTCGGAAAAGTATATTGTTCAGATGTCTACCGCTGACGAAGCCGATTACCACAATGCTAGATCTGTATTGCAGCGAAACCTAGACGAATGCTGCCAAATAATCGAATGTTGGCAGGTACGTTTGGTTTTACACAGTTCATTCAAAAATGTAGTTTGTTAGGTGTCAAGTCAAATGAGAGCGGCGGTAACTTATTGTGAGGTGAAAGATGAATATGACTCTGGCAAGACCCAAATTCTTCCACCAATTGGATCATCCTAAATCGACAAGTATATAGCTCGTTGGCAATAAAGGTATTAGCCCTTGCGTTGTTGTGCTTAATTTGAGCTTTTCGTAGGCTTGTCGGAGTAAACATTTTTTTCGGATGCATAAAACATGTGCAGAGCAACAGCAACAGCGCGCGAACAAACGTTAAGCAACCACAACTTAGTTCGAACTTTGATAATATTTCTTTCGTAACTTTTTTTAATGAGCCTAAAACATTTCACAAGGAGTCGGCAAACTATTCTCAATGTTTGAACATCTGACAAATAATAGAAGAAAAAATCAGACCTCAGATCAAACCTATATTTAAAATTGCATCAGCTATTGCGAGACCTTTTAGTTTTCTGGCCTTTTATAGAAAACGTCAGTTTTTGTGTTGCAAAGGCCATGTGCGAGTTTCCTTCGATGTTTCTTTTTCTTTTACTCGTGTTCATTAAAAAAACGGACACTTTTGATGTTTTCAAATGATGTTTTCAGCCCTCTTTCGACAGCACCACAGTGTCCTACGGTTTAAACAGGGCAAGCTGTAAAACCTACCTCCGACTTTCGGAAGAAAAATACCCATTCTCGTACAAATACACTCATAGGATACGCAGGAAAATGGAAAATTCCCATAGCACAATACCCATGACCTCATTGAGATTTCATGCGGGTACCTATCCTGGGCGCACACAAAATTTCAGCCAATGACCTCTATACTTATACTACAACCAGCAGCAGCCCACCTGTCTATTGTGATCAGCCAATGTGACTGTTACTGAGCGATGAAAGATGGCACGTGGGAAACGGAAATTATTTAATAGCGCACACCCCATACAGCCACAATTGCTACTGCTTAACTACTGCTCCTGCTGGTCGGCTCGTGGTACCCGCACATTTTTGACGCACCAACAATGACTATCACGAGATAAAAAGTAAGCGCGTGGAAAATACCCGCATATCGGTGCACGTTTTTCAATTTCCTCCCCATCGTCGAATTGTCCAATTAAGGATACTCTATCAATTTGGGCAGAGAAATATTTGTTCCCATTGATGACGGGAAAACGGTCGTTTAACTGCCAAAATATTCAAATTGAAAACCCATTTCCACAACGGTTATGAATTGTGCTAGAATGCACAAAGCCAACCAGTAGAAAAATCGCCATTTTCCTGTTGAACTGTGTTTGGAAAATTGTGAGAAACTACAGTTAGAGTTCTGTGCTGGATGAAAAACTCAATTGCTTGCAAGGATGTCTCCTTCGAGAGGGTAGAACTAGATTTGTCGCTCACTCAGACATCAGATAGGGGTGACCAATTTATTCTGCGACGCAACAATCCATGGGAATTTTCCATCCCCTCAAGGATTTGTTGTGCGAGTGTAAAATTCACATCGGAAGGATACTCGTATATACGGCAATTTATTGTGCTGGAATTTAATGAATCCTTTTGCTTGCTAAGGTACAAAATCTCAACCCCATGGTTAGGGTCTGTTTACGACGTCATATACCGTGACACATTAATGTCCATGGATATGCTTCCTCTCGTTGTTGCATAGAATCGGAGTTTGTAAGACTTTTGTTGAGCTGAATATTGAATCTTTCTTCTTTTTTTTTCTTGTTGGAAGTTTGCATATGAATGGAATAGGAAGGAGAGGGGGTTATTCTTAGGATTGCATGAGTCACCCTTTTGTGTCGCTATGTGCTCGACTTATGATCTCTACGGCATCTGAATGGTGATGAAGAATGTCTTGTAGAAGTGGTAGTTGTTTGCAAGACCAGGTGCTTGCTGCTGTGGGAATGTGTAAGGTTGAGGAGGGGTTGGTTGGTGTGCAAGATTCATGTAATTAGATCCTTAGTGAGCGATTCAACGCATTTGATTTCACTTGGCTGGTTTCGGAAAGGTGGTGGATCTATGCGGCAAAGTGGAAGCTAATGCGTTACAGGCAGATGCACTCTGGATTGCAACTATAAGTCGCAGTTTCTAGCTCACTTTTGTGAGACTTACTGTCAGAGAGAAACTCGAGAGTGGGTCTATTTCACTTGGGAACTTTTCACAAGGAAATGGACCGTTCAGGACCGTTTTCTGATACTGCTCATGGGCTACTTTTTCTATGTCATGTACTGTCACATAAAATTTCAAGTGGAACTTAAATCGCTATGGGTATAGTATCAGCAAATGGGCCTCAATGATTTCATAGACCTGGGAGGTGCCTTCAAATGAATGGTAGCACTACACTTGAATTATTTTAAGTTGCAAGGCATTTAATAACCAAAATTTACTTAAGCCTTCTACCTTAGTTGGCTGAAAGCCTTCAATTTCAGCTATCACCCAAGAAATATATTTGAAATTAAGTTCACATCTGGGACGGAATCGGAATCGCTACCTTTGTGAACGAGCTATTTAATAAATAAAGCTAATTTTGTATATATGAAATAAAAACAAATTCCGTCACGTATTGCTCGTTAACGGATAAATCGATTCGACTCCAGGTCTGCCCGAAATATTTTCCTGCCCATTGGCAAATGTTCTTCCAAAGTCTTAACTTTCAAAGCCTTACAAATCGTTTTAAATTAAATAAAAAAAAAACTCATAGAAACTAAAAGGGTTACCTGCCCCCCCTTTAGTTGAAAAATTTAGAAAGTGATGCGTTACGAGCTTCATCGTTAGCATTTTTCAGAGCTATTACTAAGTTCTTAAGTAAATCCGACCATAAAATTATTTCTTCCCAAACAAGTGTGTATACCCTCCTAAAAGTGGCTGTTTGATGAAAACTGAGAACTCCTGTCAATGGGCTGGTTTTGTTATTTTGTTTTTCTAATAATTATTACAATAGAAAATGGCACATCGTTGGAAAGAATTAACAGACCCAAGTGAAAATTCAACCAATAAATACTATGCCCCTCAAAAAGGGGGGTCCTTTTGACAACTGTCCAGTAAATTTAACTTTCCTATCAACATGCGATGTTTCAAGAGAATTCAAGTTGAAATATCACATTTTCAACAATTTTGAAAAAGCCATATCTGGAAAACACTCACAAGTCTCTGAACTAATGGGAACTTGGTCTCAAGCATTTATGACAACGATTAGCAGGTTGGGGTTGAGCATTGATTGATTGAAAATAGTAATTTGGAAAATACCAATGTCCAAATTTGTGCTTGAACCGAAGACCCCTCTTACTTATTTCCAAAACGATAACTACTTAGCCACTGCGCCCGTACCTCAGAAGTAATCTAAAAACGTCTTACTGCAGCCCTGATCGCCTGGCCTCCAGGTGACAGATATTTACTGTGGGTTTTTTGTTAGCTATCAGACAATCTCCGTGACATAAATGGCGACATTTTCTTGTGACCGATAACACATACGATTGCGAAGACTTTGCACCTTCTTTTTTTCAACCGCGCCTGCTGATCGATATCAGTGTCGTCAGTCGATGGGGTTGAGAGCTCCACTTTTTTTTTTTAAATGCTCTGCAAATATCCGTTTGCATTTCTTTTCATGACATCGTTTTTCCAGAAAATCAGTAGTAGATAGTAAATTGCATTGTAGCTCGAGAATTCAGAATATACTCGTATAAAAAAGAACTCACTTACTCCCTGGTACATAAATAAATTCAACGCGATAACGTATCTTTTCTATTTCGAAATATGGAGGAAAAATAAATAAAAATATCTCACACTTCTGTCTCAATTGATACTTGCGTATCTTGTGTGAGCCCATGCAGTACCCACATTTTTTTGTTTGTTTCAGCATTCAAATTGAGCTACAATGATGAAAAGACAAAACAAAAAAATCATTGTCTGCGAGTAAATATTTTTATCAAGCAGATAGCGGTATTATTTTCTGAATACATTTTGAAATGGGCGTTCATTTTAGATATAGATAGATATTTTGTTTTCAATTTTCAAATGTATGTTCCACCAAAACAATGCACTTCAGTCAACTACTCTGTATGTACATGCACTCATTCTAAACATAGTTTTAGATAAGGAATCGCTTTCAATATGTATCGGTGCTATTGTCGCGCTATCGGTCGAAGTCGAAGCTATGCGCTTCATGTGCAAAGATACATAATACGGGGAGACACTTTGCAGTTGATTTACGATAAGGGCACTCAAATATGAATTGCCCGCTTGGACTGTAATGAGCAATTGATGTTTATGTGACTCATTATTGTGTTTTGAATTGAAAAAACTTTACATTACATGCCAAGCCTGCAACTAAATGGGGAAGGCATATGGAATGGGTATTTATATTATGTATACACGCACATTGTTGATATAGTGACGAAATACTCGTATATACAAATTAATAACCGGAGCAGAAAAGCCCCATTGCTTGAGTAGATCAAATTTTATTACGCAGCAATAATTGGGTGGAGGAGCAATGTGCACGTATTTTTGTATGATTGTATTGTAAGTGATAGGCCCTGTACACTGCGACCAGAAGAGATCTATTGTGTTGGCCTTTATTATTTAACCCAGGGAGCTGTTGAGGCTCTTTATAAACCTCAGCACCCTTCTTGGTTCTATGTTTCCAATATCTGCAGGACTTAAAAGGGCCCTTTGCATATGGCGCCTTGCCACAGCAGGGCATTCGCAGAGTATGTGTTCCGTTGTCTCCTCCTCTTCTCCGCAGAGTCGACAGGAGTCATCGTCGGAAAGTCCAATTTTTTGTGATGGTATCTTAGTGGCCAGTGACCAGTAAGATAACCCGTTAGGATCCTTAGATCTTCTTTGCTTAGCTCAAGTAACTTTTTTGCTTTACTATACGAGCTGGGTTTATGAATCTTTTTGCCTGCCTCTGTCCCTTGGATTCCGTCCAATATTCGGCAAGGTGATCATCTTCCCATTTCCTGAATTTTGAGTGTGCGTAACTCAAAGGTAACCCGAAATAGGGCTCAGGACCGGTGAGCAGGCGTGATGCGCCTCTTCTCGCCAGATCTTCGAGGAGATTGAAACATTTTTGTATGATACGCTGATGATTAAATTTTTATTGGGACTAGAAAAGCCCAGCGTACGAATTTCACAGAATTCAGAGAAACAGTTGGTGGGCAAACGCTTGAATTCCCAAAAAAAAAAAAAAAAACCCTACCTGCGGTCGCCCCTGTGTAAAGCACATTCAGTATGGGAAGTACCTACAAATACAAAGTATATTCTGGGTGCAGCGTACAGTGGCTCAGTGCGGTAAGTGTACTGGACTACGGAGCGAGGTATCTCCGGTTCGAACCTTGGAAAAACACAAACTGCATCTTAAAGTATTCTCCGCAAAACATTTTATCGAAAACAATACATTTCGGATCGGAATCGGAACTAACAATGGCCAAGAAGGTTAAGTATTTGGGAGTCTATCTAGATACTAGACTTACTTGGAACTACCATGTTGAGGAGAAGATCAGGAAAAAATAAATGGTACTACGTCAGTGCAAACGTGTATGTGGACAGACGTGGGGACTCTCGCCTAGGTCAGCATACCGGATGTATTCGATGATATCTAGACCCATTATCACCTACGCCTCGGTTGTATGGTGGGCGAAAGCCTCCCAGAAAACTGTGAGGAAGCACCTGAATAGGGTCCAACGTTTAGCATATTTAGGAGTTACAGGTGTAATAAGGACAACACCAACATGCGGATTGGAAGTGATCCTGGAGATCTTACCGCTAGACTTATTTATTAAGAAAACAGCGGCTCTAACGGCGCTTCGATTGCATCGAGATGCGAAATGGTACAATCGTGGTACCATCTATGGACATAGGAAGATCCTGAAACTTGTAAAAAACGAGATTAGGGAGCTGAACATGCCTACGGATGGGATAACAAGGGTGCGTATTATGGAAAGGAATCACAAGACTCGTATTGAGAACGGATTACTTCCAGAAAAAAGGAGTAGTGAAATAGTGATTTTCACAGATGGATCCATGATGGATGAAGGAGTGGGTGTCAGTATCTATTCAGCAGAGCTGGAACTAGCCCATCACGTTAGCCTCGGGAAACACACTTCCGTATACCAGGCTGAGATGATTGCATGCGTTGGATTACTTGCTTGAGAGTCAAGTGGTGAGAAGTAATATCCTTATAGCACTGGACAATCAGGCGGTGATCAGCATGAAACAGACAAACATCACAACATCACTAGCATTGGAAATTGGAATGTGTACTTAAGCTCAATAAGTGTTTATCTAAAAATGAAGTAACACTGACTTGGGTACGAGGACACATGGGGATCGAAGGCAACGAAAAGGCGGACTCCCTTGCAAAACGGGGGTCAACTGAAAAGTTGCTGGGACCAGAAGCATTCTCTTCAATTGCCAAAGGAGTGGTAGAACAGCTGATTCACAAATGGAACACCTGAGAAGGTGGTTCAATGGAGCAATGTAGATAGGCTAAGATGGCTATTAAGTGGCCGACCTAATCCATACAAAGAAGGGTTCTACGCATGAGTCGGGGAACATTGAAATGGGTGGTGGCTTTGTCAACAGGACATGGTTATTTCGGGTATAACTTAAGGAAGATGGGCCTTAGAGAGGATGATACCTGTAAACTATGCCTGGAGGAACCTGAGACAGTGGCACATATACTGTGTCAATGTCCGGCGTTGGCTGGCAAAAGAATGAGGATATTGGGACATCATTCATTGGGAGACTACTTTGGTTTCCTAACGATTAGAAGGAGATTTACTATCCCATGAGATGCATATTTGGAGTCATTTATTATAAAGCCAAGAATGAAGTTTTACATCCCAGGCTGTGACCCAGTGATTGCAACATCATACACTCTGAGGTGCAAGTAAAATTTGTTTCTGAATGATTTTTTTAAGCGCCAATCCATCCGTCCTAAGGAATTAATGTCCCTTTTTGGAGTCACAGTCAATTCGGAAGTACTAGAAAAAGAAGATATTGAATATTGCAAGATCAGAGTCTTCAAAGTTGAGTTATTTATTAAGACCCAAATATGTACTCCAGCTGAAAACAAACCCGAGGCCGAGGCTTGAGTATAGTTCCACTTACTTGAAAGAATACATCAGGGAAGCAAATCGACCATTGCATAGAGTCTTTGAAGAGCTGCTGCACAGAAGAGCAGAGAGAAGAGAAGCGAAGCGAAATGAAAAGAAGACGGGCTTACAAATACATATTATTTGCTAATAAGCCAGGAACTTGAAGAGAAAATTCCTCGGAATGTGAGCTGTGGTGAACCTGAGTGCCCTATAAAACAGGCGATTATTTCATATCACTTGTAGCAGAAGACTCACTTAACTATCTCTGTGGCAATACTTTTTCACAGCTTCCTTAGCTACGGGACAAGGAAACTTATTCTAAACCATTTCCAGAGAACTACGACTTACAACAATTTAGGTGCACAGGTAGCACCAATCTGCAAGCATATTGGGACGCGGCTTAACCATTGTCCTTTAATAAAACCCTTTTTCCGGTTGTGAAGTGTTTGTCCGGGATAAATTTAAAAACAACTTCACAAAATGGAACCCGGTTGTCACAATTACATTACAAAATGTCGCAATTCAAAGATAGGCTGTATTTCAAATCGTTGTGAGCAAATCTAGATGCTAGGTCGTTGTAGTTTACCAATGACTAGTGGAGATCTGTTTGTGCTTCTGCACCCTTTTTTTTAAATCGAACTGCCGGCCATCGGGCTAAGTTGCAATCTTGTAAAACCGAACGATGTTACACGCACTTAAATTGGGAGTAGGTTTGTATAGTACTACTTATAGTAGAAGTTACGAACTGGTGAACATGTCTATGTGCAAAAATTATTGTAAAATATAGTAAAAAGAACTGTATTTATTGAATGGGAGCTTAAGAACAAAATCATCCATCCGTAACGTTGGAATATCTTATTTCAACTGAAACCACTTGAAAGAAACCCCCAAAAGACATACAAATCAACACGCAAATGCCTCTAATTCCCCCGGGATAACACTCCAAATCTGTGTATCACAACTATTCTGATTAGTATTTCAGGAGGCAGAAACCATGATGCATCCTCTGGCACTATTTGTGTGTATACAGCTCACAGCCGCCCACAAACATTAAACCATCACTTTCCAATATATTAATCATATCCTCACCGAGCAACGTGTCTGTAATTCATTTATCGCCACCTCTCTAACATATGTTCGCTCGGCGAGTGTTAAATCCCCAATGGGACTATGGCAATCCACCCACAAATACACCAGACACAGATATCCTTGTCGAACACAGCAACAGAGCTATATGAGCACACAGCACATGCTTCGGCTTCGGCTTCGGTACAGTGTCCGGGTCCAAAAGTAAATAAATGGATACACATTGTTTTGGAAAAATTTGCCAACTTAATTGCTTCTAAATTATACTATCTGTATATCTGTATCTGAGCGACTTGAAAATTGATTTGCTTGTTAGACAAGGTAATAGTCTGAGTCTCTGCAACAATTTGGCAGCAGTCGTGCCGGTTGCACTAATGACTCTGGCGCGTTGCTATAATTCCCAATGCTAATGGGAGTTTAACAGAAAGATTGGCAGGTCGTCGAGCCAAGCCAGGCAAGAGGCGAATTCATTTTGGAACCGAGTCAATTATTGTGCGCATGCATGTCGTAGTCATGTCATAGCTGTTGCAATTGCAATCATTATTATTATCGTCGGTGAAGAGATGAGAGTGATGATTGTTGTCGCGGGATGTACGAGGGGATGTGGGAGTTGGTTTTAATTACATTTTTCTAGTAATCCGGTTTCGATATGAGTATGGCAATGTGATTGAAGGAATTCCGCAATCATTTGTGAATAGCTTAGTGCAGCTAAAGTTCAGAGCGGCTTGTGACTACCACAATTGGCAACTTTTATCAGTGCCTCTGAGGGCGTTTTTAAAGAGGGCTTTTTTTTACAAATTGAGTCTGTATAATTAGTGAAATTTAAACAAACTTCGTTCACTTCTACTAAACTTTTGCGTTAGGGAACGAAATTTGAAGTATTCGAGTGAATTATCGTAAGGGAACAGACCTAAACAGATTTAAAATTCTAAGAAAAAAAGAACGCAGTTGTCTACTTGTCCCTTTGATGTAAATACCAACAGAAAGTCAGCTTACTTGCCGGTCGAAAAACCATACCAAACTGCCTCTATCAGGCGTTGAGGATACATTGACTGATTAAGGGTCCAACCCATAGAATCCGTGGCGTCCGTTGCGGCAGCGTATTCTACTGACAGGTTGATAGAATACACAGCAGCAAATGGAAGGTGACCCATAAGCAGCGCACGTGCGCTGGATGCGACGGATAAAGTAGATTTACTTTATCTTTTTAAGTCCGTTGCACCCGTTGACAGTTGGCACAGGGGAAGAACTTTCATAGGTGAAATGTTGAGAGAATGAGAGAAACTGTTATCGGCGATCACCATATGCGACGGATTATGGGACTGCTCGTTCCTTCGAACACTTCAATATTCACGGATCTTTTTCAGTTTAGTTAAAGTTAGGTTAAGGTTTAGATCAAGTCCGAAATCTCTCCTCGGCCCGTATGGGGATTTCCCCTAATGATCTAGAGTCGGTGGCGGAAGATCGGGAGCTATGGAGGGTCTACCTATAGGCATCCTTTAACCGCGACCCTACTAATGGAAGAGCGGCCATTGAAATTGAATGAATGAATAGGGTTAGGTTAGAACTGAACCTCTGCTGCACATTTTTTCTCTTAATTGTCAGACATAACATTTCCGTTCAAATCAAAATGCAAATGAAGATGCATATCGTGCACTTCGTGATTTTTTCGGTCAATTTAATCGTCCAAATGTGCAAAAATTTGAGCGAACCGGGTCTGTAGGAGATGTGAAAACGTACTGCAGAAAATATTGCTGCTGTTCGCGATAGTGTGGCTGAAGAGCCGTCCAAACTCGTCGTCGTGCCCAACAATTGCACCCCTCAAGCTCGTCGTTGATGAACATTATGGATCATGGCTTGCGACGCGCTTACAAGGTGCAATTGACTCAAGAACTAAAGCCTCTTGACCATTTCAAGCGTCGTAAATGGTCAGAATGGTGGCAAGAAATGGCAACAGTGATGATCAATTTTCGAAGAAAATCATCTTTAGTGATGAGGCACATTTTCACCTCAATGGATTCGTCAATAAGCAGAATTGCAGCATTTGGGCGAATGATAATCCAAGAGTGGTTGTCGAAAAACCAATGCACCCACAAAGAGTGACTGTTTGGTGTTATGGGCTGGCGGCATCATCGGACCGTATTTTTTCCAAAATGAGGCCGGTCAGGCAGTTACTGTGAATGGTGTTCGCTATCGTGAGATGATAACGAACTTTTTATGGCCCGAATTGGAAGATATGGATGTGGACGATATGTAGTTTCAACAGGACGGTACCACTTGCCACACAGCACACGAAACAATGGCTCTTTTGCGCGACAAATTCAATGGCCGTGTTATCTCATGTGGTGGCGATATCAATAGGCCGCCAAGATCATGTGATTTGACACCGTTCGACTTTTTTCTTTAGGGTTTGAAAGAAAAGGTGTACGTCGATAAGCTAGGAACATTTCAAGAGCTAAAGGATGAGATAATTTGGCACATTAACGGCATAGAACCTCAATTATGCCTCAACGTCATCGAAAATTTGGACCATTGGATGGAGGTGTGCCGCCGAGGTCGTGGCGGCCATTTAGCCAATATTTTGTTCCATACATAATTGAACCATACCAGTATTATCATAATAAAAAGAAATGACAATAATTTCCTAGACAATTTGTGTTTTATTCAAAATCAACATCGGCCCTTAAAACTTAACCACACTTTATTAGCATCAATGGAGTTGGGATTTTAAACAGTTGGAGTATGATATTACTGACTATGGATACTGCATAAAAAAGAGCTTCATTGACTCATCGATATTGTACTGCAAAATTTTGTTTAAAAAATGAGGTGTTGCTACTGCCAAGGTCATCGAGGCAGTTGCGAATAGTTTTGCAAAACTTATTGAGAGTCTTACTCTTTTTACTAAAAAAAAAAACGAAATTAGAACAAAAATGCTGAACGGGGTTTATATAACAACAAAATTAAGAAGAAGTAGCAGCAGCCATAAGCCATGTAGAAGAGTACCTAGTACCTACCCATAGTCCCGCTATAAATTCCTTACTCCAAAGCGTTCAAATCATAGGTCAGAAGTCCGAACTTGTGGAACTTTGCTGGGGACAGAAGCGTGCTGTAGTTCCTAGCAATAATGTAGGTGGATATGTTTGGATTTAGAAACTGGTCTGACGATGAATTGTAAAAAGGCTTAATTCACTATCCTCTCCACTCCTCTCTCCTGCTAATCTGCCACCAATACTGCGCTTCTTTGACAAAGTGATTACTCAACCGGATCTACCACCGATATTGGTCTGATAGGTATATAGTCCGGAAAGAAAGGTGAGATTTCAAAACCCCCTACTTGGATGGTGAACTGTTGAACTGGTGTTGTTCTCTAATTACCACATCGGTGATTAATATCACTTAACCGATATGAATTGAAAAACACGTTCCTAAGTTTCCAATGCGAAAATCTATCGCATGAGTTACAAAACATGGGCCCAGATCGCATCTGTATATAGAGAACTGACCGTTCTATTTATCAAACAATCTTTAGGAATAGGTATACCTATACAGGGAAACAATCTATATTTAGACCACAAACTCTAACTATGCATCAACCCATTACACCTCAAAAAAATTCAATCCAATCTATTTCTGCGGTTGTTCTGTTTTATTTTTCTAATCAACATGCGACTCCACATTCATTTAGGTACACTTGCACGCTTCAATGTGTCACAGTCAAACTAAACAACAACCAATTACTCATTATCAGCATGTAGGTAAAGTCCGATTGACATGATCATCTAAACAGAGCCACCTCACGTCTGAAACTACGTCTTAATCTAGAACTACCTGAGCTTTGCCAAATACATTATAATAAATATTTATCGCAGCGACGCTTTGATGACATCTGACTTTTTGTCTCAATATGCTCTATATATGTACATGTACATATACGCTATTCACGTTAAACTTGTATCTACTAAGACCATGCATCGACAAATACCCCAATTGAGGAACAGTTGCCAATTATCCACACACCCAGCCAAAAACTGGATAGATACACAAGATACCTACATATGGGAATTATTTCAAACACATGAATGCCATTTAACGCATTTTAACGATGAAGAACAAGTTTCATCATTAAGATTCCTTTAAAAGCTGGTTTGCTGTCTGGAAAAAAAAAATTCAAAAAACAAGCTTTTTTTCCCCCAGTGACTTAAATTGCACTGCAATGTCTGGCCAAGGAAACTCGAATTTTCCATCTCAAAGAATAATACCGAGGAAATTCAAAGAAATCAACAAGGGGTTCTAAAATCCAAAAAATCCCCCTTCTTTCCAAAGAGACCACCAGTCTTAGGGTAGCAATCTCTATTGAAAATGAAAATCGTAGGGAAGTTAAAACGTCTTCACAGTTCACACAGAACCAGCTAAACAACAATAGAACTGAGATGAAGAAAATAAAATTTCCCACTGATCCTTACCCTATGTATACGCAAAAGCGATTAGATAATGTAAGCATATCTTACCCGGCAACGATTGTGAATTCAATTTAAAAAAAAAAATATTTAGGGTGATGCCTTGGCTGTGTGAGTACCTACAAACGGAATATCATTTTTCGGTGGTTGCTTGGAATTCCATACCGAAACGCCAGCCGACTATATAAACGATCCGCAGTTAGTACGATCATCGCATTTCTGGTTTGCAACTCGACGTAGAAACAACTTAACTCTCGGAGCAGTGGCTCCCTGCCCTTTCCGGGGCTGGCTGGCCCAGCTCTCAATTAAATTCCACAACAACTGTACGTGTACATGAGTGAAACTTGATATTGTATCAATGAATTCGAATTCGAACCAATCAAGTGATTTTAATTCAGGAAAAAAGAAAGCAGAAGAGAAAATATGACAATAATAAAATAAAAAAAAAATAAAAAACTGAATTCAAACTCAAAGTGAATAAAGTGCAGTGTGTATCTGAATCTGAGTATCAACAGTGTTTCGAAAGTGACGACGACGATGGTAGTGATGATGAGGTTGACGACTACAACTACAACAGCGCACAACGAAAGAGAAAGCGACAACAAACTCTGCCACCAAACCGCACACACAGAACAACTACATTAATCACGTAACAAGATACATCAAACATCACATGATCAAGTATCTATCACTCTTTCTGCTGCTGCAAGGTGGATAAATTCGTAATTTTATCATCACATCCGTGCGAACAGCGAACGTCCAACTTTTGCAAAGAGACTGCTGCGAGGGATTTTTTTTTTCAATTCAATTCTGATGGATTAGCCGATGTAATAAAGTCACTGTAAGTATCTACATTATTATTCCATTCTCCGATGAGAGTTTGTTTTGACTTTTTGACAGCAAAAACTATTCGAATTGCGAATTAATTTTCCAGCTAATTATGTAGATAGGTATAATTGGGAGAAAGTGATAAGGTAGAAAGAAAGAGTGGCAGTGAGTGAAAATGAAATTTTGTCGGTTGAGAAAGATAACTGTTTTTTATTATAACTTTTATTACCTTGATTGCCATTTAACGCGTTACAGCTGATTACTTTTTCCGGTTACGAGATACTTTTAGTTTATCACCAGCAACCCAACAACCAGCTATATAAGTACAGCGGACAGTAGGCATCACTGAGGCTCGTTTGCTGATACTGCTCATAGCGATTTAAGTTCTACTTATATACCTTGTGGGCTACTTTTTCTATGTCATAAACTGTCACATAAAATTTTAAATGAAACCTAAATCGCTGAGTAGTATCAGCAAACGGGCCTCAGTGTGACACTTTGCAAGGTCTGGGCTTTCTGTTCAGACTTATCGTCGAGCAAATATAACCGTGATAAGATATGAGGTTAATCGTTGGTAATTACTTTTTAGTCAAACATCACTTATGTGGATTTTAAGTCGCTAAATTTGTTGCTATCGAAAGTTTGGGCAGTCGCTAGGTTTCTGTTGAGAAAAAAAGAAATATATTCCGTCTTTCACAGCTTCAAAGTATGTCCTCATCGACACTTGGCAATTCCTCTTCAGTTTGAACTTCGCTTTCGACATACTATAAGACTTCACGGCGTAAATTAAAATTTGAACCAAGTATATGAAACAAATTTTGAACAAAATACCAGAAGGCAATTGCTTTCACACAGCATACTAGTCTTTTTCTTGAAGATGCACCTTCCTATTTTAGCTTCAAAAGACCATTCAAAAGACCATTCCGCTCACCTTAGATCTTTCTTATTGTGGATATATCGCTGTTTATAAATAATTTATTAAAGAACTAGCTTAGTTCTGCCTTCAAAAGAGAGAACTATTCTTAAACTCATTTCAGTTGTATTAGTTCAAGTCGCCTTTACGTTTGTTGATGTGTTTTTTATTCAGCATATAAATCCCTGGACATAGCATCCACGATCTACCTACTTGCATGAATAAATATTCAAGTTTGTATCACGTTATCTTCTCTAAGATAAATTTTGGCCCTAACAAACCATACCCCTCGCGGTCTTTCGATAGAAGACATTGGCTTCTTGTACATGATTCCAATTAGAATATTAAATTTATCCACCGAACCTTGCTCAAAAAGTCTCTTTCGCAAGTGAACTAATCAAATTGGGTGTAGTTCGATTAGTTCAGTAGTTCTTTTCGATTTATGTGAACGTTTACTGCCGTTTGTAGTACTGTACATCAGTCTTTAAGTGATGAACTACCTGAACTTACTAGTTCACAGAGGAGCTATTATTATGGACTAAGCCGGAGTTCAATTTTAACTTCATTGCGGAGGTGCAATAATTCACTTTGATTAATTTTTAATCTTATAAAATACTTGTGATTATATTCAACACATTTGGGGACTTTCGTCGAATAAGCTACACAATTTGGTACCGCAACGCTTCAGCACTTTTTGAGTACCAATACCAATTATTGGTAAAAATACCACGATCCCCTTGCAGCTCAACTCATCTTTCTCGTCTATAGACTTGGATTAGTAGAAGCCTATAACAAATATCCGAAGGCCAAACTCCTTAATTGCCAATAAAATTCTGTCATTTTACAAAATGCATCCAAGACAACAATCATTAAGAACTAAGCACATCCAAGATACAAACCATGATATCAGTAAAACGCTTATATCTCATGCAATATTCTTTCTAATTCCTCCAAATCAACCCATTTGCTTGTCATGAGAATATACCTATTGATCCAATGAATTGCAGAATCTTGGCTTCAAAATAAGCAAAAAAAAAAATTATCTTGGACTCGAACCTAAACGGGGAAATTCGATCGGAATTGGTGACCCAGGCACATGATTTCTTCTACCGACCCAATATGATGCATACGAAAAATAATTCATGATTGTTTCTGTGATTACTTTTTTCAAATTATGAAATCATGGTTACGCTTGATACCTCTTTTTGTCAAACTCATAACTGCATTGTATTCCAGCTCCGTGAACATTTTTCCCATCATACCTATCAAACTTTTTATTTCCGAATCCCATGCACGGTTGCCAGATTGGGCGAAAAGAAATATTTTCGAACAAGATCGCACTTTTAAAACTTGGCAGCAGTCTTGCAGTCAAGTGACATCGTTCAGGTTGCACACACACCAATTCATTTTGTAGGCCTTTAGCAGAAAAAAAAGTCGAATAAAATCCAAGGCGTAGATATAAAAAAAATAAAAACCGCAGTGAGAATAGGTCTGAAAAATACCAAAATTTTCAACGATTTTTGGGCTTCTTTCTGAGCAACGATATTGGGCTACATTTTTTAAAGGTTTGGGCGCTTAAAGCGAACTAAATTCTGGCAACCCTGATCCCATGTAGAAACTCAATGATTGTATTGTGTGTGCACCTTTCATCAACTGGAATATACCAACACAAAGCCCAGATTATCAACTTCCTTTCCCAACTTGTTGCCACACCGACTAGTTGCACCGAAGATTAAAGAGCGTTTTATTCAATTCTCCCCCGTGCTTTTTTTTCACAATCTCTCTTCCATTGACATAAAGGAACTCGGAAAAAACAGATCGTGACATTGTGTAATGTAACCCTCTTACAATTTTATCAACCGTGAATTGTTTGTTGGAAATTTCACCTATTTCACCTTCTCACTTCCGACTTCTGAGGGACCAACAGGTGTTTTTTGTCATTTTGGAAATTCTTTTCAAAGCATTCAAAGAACAGTGCCTATTGTAGTCGGACGCAAACACGCGTACTATCGCATTTTAGTGTGTATATAAATTTATTTGTACAGCAGCGAGCAGAAAAAAATTTCAAATGAAATTGTTATAGCAAATAAAAATCCACCGTTGACTTGTTTCTCCGTTAATAATGTTTGATGACAATGTTGGGAATTTTTGTAATTTTTTTGTAGCTCAAATCAACTACTGCAAAGTGGAAATACAAAATAAAACTCCACTTGAGTAGGTTCAATAGTTAAAAACAAAATTGGTAGATACTTGTTCGAAGCACTTACCCTAGTTGGGATTTTGTTCGCTCTATTTAAATTGATGAAAAAGTACGATTTGACATTTTGGTAAAACAGAAATGAATTCAATCAAAGAAAAACAAATTATAAGGGCAAGAGAGAAAACGAAATCAATTGAATCAATTAGCAGAGTCGAGCGAAATAACTTCGAAAGGATGGTTGAGTGAGAGTAACCGTAACCATAGTTGTCCATCTCTTTTGCTTCTAATTAAAAAGGTTTTTTTTTTTTTTGTTTTTTGTTCATTGAAATAAATGAAACCAAATTAAATTCAATCCGCTTAATTTGAAATTTTTTTGAGGAAAGAAATGTGGAATTTTCCCGTCGCCGTAGTGCAGAAGAAAATTGGAATAATAAAACTAAAATGAATGCCGTCGCCTGGAGAGTTTTAAATTGCTCTTGCGGTATGACAAGATATGGCTTATCTAGGGCTATAGTATTCGGTTGTGATTGTACTTTGTGGAAACAGGGAGGGATTGCGGGAGTTATACTTAGTCTTTTAGAGGCGACAAAGTTCGATTTTTGTGGTTAGAAACAGGATTTTCAAAAGCAGGCGAACTGCTTTAGTTCTGACTGAGTGGGGGAAGCGATGAGTAACAACGATTCTCGCTTGTTTTGGAGTTACCCTGACAATTTCTGTTGGGAAATTATGTCGAATTTCAGTTTGTGAATTGTCGTTCAGTCACTTTGGTAAGACGGATAGCTATTTCGAACTACGCCACTACTTCATCATCAGCTTTAGTTGTGTTTTGAATAATTGAAAACCACTCAATTTTTTTTAACAGTCCAGATGCAAACCTTAGGAAACTATATAAAATGACAAAATTAATAGGTAGGGTTTTTTGCTGGCAGCATGGACTCATTTTGCCAGTTATAGTTACTGTTCAATGTAAACATTCCCAACTAATTGATTAACTGTGGCTTAAATGTTTAGTAGTTAAATAAATAAAAATAAAAATTCTAACATTTTCAGTAACTCTCAGCTTAGTTCAATATTAAACCACTGCAGTCCGTCCCTGGCTGAAACCGCATTCATATTTGATTCGAGCAGAAAACTCTTCTATTTTAATTTTATTTTTATTGTATTTTTTTTTCTTTTTTTCTTTCGTAAACGCTCCTTTTCTTAATCAATTTTTGTTTCTCCTTTTACCACTTACAGATACAGCACCCATCCCCACACAGTAATCGCGTCCTCGAGCAAAACGTTTTCCATTGTTTTATATGAGAAAATCCTTTTTCTTTCGTCGTTACTCACCCCAATACAGCGGCAAAAAGATAATTCCAACTCTGTGTGCGTAGTAATGTAGATGATGTCGAAATTTTATGATTTATTTCACAAAATCATTATGCGGTCCTGAGGTTGTGGAACCGAATTCAACATTAAACTTTGACAAAACCCACATCAAAATTTGGAAAATCACCATCAATGTCAACACAATATACACAAGAAAGGAATGACATGAGTGAAAAAGGATAAGCAAACTGCAATCATCATCCACGTCACCATAACCTTCATCGCTGACGGGTTATCCTTAAAATCATCATCATCCTATCGTTGCGTCTCTGTGACAACAGTATAGTAATGCCTGGCAGATGGATTCAGAAGGAGACACATCCGCCAAAAATCACTTCTAATGACTTTGAGGGGGGCGGCAACAGTTTTGCGGCAGAACAGTGAAACTCATCAACCAAAAAAACATCCTGAAGATGAACTTTGAAATTCCAGCACGCAAAGAGAGGTGGAAAGGTTATGGAACGCTGCCTTCATCACCATCGGCTTTGGTGCGAAATTGGATACCATGAAGAAGTCGCACGCACAAAGTCATCGGGGGGGTTTTTGCGGTAGGTTCGGTTAAATGTCAAATATCAGATCGTGTACGTGTAGGTATTGTGCGTGAAATTACAAACAAATTTTATTAAAATTATTATCATCAAGAGGGACAAGAGGGTTTTGTGACATTTTACAAAAATGTTTCTTTCTTAGATCTACACCCATATTTGCCTTTAAATATTTACAAAGTCTTATATTAACTGTTATTGGAAAAGACACTCAGGATTGTTAAATTTTAAATTCGTATTTTTTAAATGCTTCTAAATTCGTTCATTTATTTGCTTACACAAAAAGTGTGTTTTTCGGTTTTTACAAATTTATTTAGGATTAATTTGTGTTTTCTAGGTTTTCTTTATATAAAAACAAATTTTAATATTTTACATAGGTATTAGATTAGGAAAGCAATCAAACTCAAGATTTCTCTTACATACATTTAGTCCGTTTCCACGGGGTTCAATTTAACTTGTCTCAGTTCATTTTGTTCTATTTTATTTTATTTTATTTTATTATTTTCTTTGTTTCATTTTCTTAAGCTGAGTTCTTGTGGCGAAAGACATCATAATTCCTTATGAAAAGTCTGCAATTTTCCCTATCAGCTTCGTTTTATTTTCAATATCAGTTTTATTTTCAATATCAGTTTTATTTCATTTTTTTAAGTTTATGTGAGTTTATTTTGTTACTGTGTTTACTTTTAAGTTTTTATCAGTTTTTTATTTTAATTTAGTTTAGCATTTTTGCTTTCAGTTAAAATTTAGTTATTTTTCATTTTGTTTGCAGTTTTTTTTATTTCTTACAAGTCCTTTTACTTCGAACTAACGAGTCATACTTTGTATAATTTATTGAAATATGAGGTTAAACATAAAACAACAAATAACTGTGCCACGATCAAAAATGAATGATTTCGAAAGTTAAGTAAAGACCTTGAAGGCGCACTATAGAAAACATTTACACTGGTGCCTACATGAACAATTTGGATAGGATCCTTTTTTATATTTTTTATCCAATGCTCTTTAAAATCGACTTAAATTATTTCAAAAGGGATTTTTGGACTGGCATTTCGAGACGTCAAAACAGACTTAACAGCCATCTACCATGACAAAGACCACAAACCAAAAACCGACAGATACTTGATATTATGTATTTTTTATAGTTGATCCATCAATTTATGGTCAAGAACAATAGACTATAAGTGTATTTGCAATATGCAAAAATATTGAGGACAAAAAGAACTTACGACATCGACAGATTTTACAAAAAGCCTGAACAAAATATTTACATCCCAAAGAAGGAACTGTATATTTTAAGGCACACCAGACAATATGAAAAATACAGATCACCAACAAGGTATGATAGAAATTAACTGACGAGACACTATTGGAATTTCCTACAACATGACTGCAATGACACCTGCAAACACAGTTTTTTCCAGTACTTTGACATCAGCTTGTATCACACATATTCACGTCTGTGACAATACCACGGACTTCTGACAAGAAATTAATTGAAAAGTTATGAGTTAAACACTAGGCTCGTGCATTGCATACATTTCTCGCAGTTCACTTGGTAGAACGATTTAGTTTCTGAACCAGTTTCGTTGTAATATGAAGCATTATAGCAAAAGCCACTTGAAGGTTCCCTGGTTTTTACAGAAAACGACAACTACGACATTCAGCCACCCCATTTCGACATTCAAATAATGTTTACTATTGAAAACGCGCTGAAACATCAGATGTTATGGTCTCACTTGCGCTTTAAAATTACAAAACTCAGTATTTCGAAATTTTATTTTATCTTTTATTTTTATTTTATTTTTTTTATTTTCAAATTTAAGTACCTACGTGAAATATATAAATTTTCATACCTACAAAGGACAGATCCAAAATGTGGTATTATTTTATTTAAATACAGATTTGATTTTTATTTATTTTATTTTGCACAACTTTTATCAGTTCTATTTAATATTCTTTTCGACTTCTTTCTGTTCCTTTTTTTCATTGAATTTTTTTTAACAAAATCTTATTTAATATTTTTTGTTTTCTTTTTTATTTTTTATTTTCAATAATTTTCGTTGACTTTTAATTTTTGGTGCAAGTTCTTTTGTATATTCATTTCTGATTTTCACTTTTCTAAAGCTTTTTTTTCTTTGATTCGTATTTTTTTTATTTCTTTTATACATTTATTTTACTTTTAATTATAATTATTTTTAATTTTGTATTATTTGTTGTATTATGTTTGTGTGAAAACGTTTAAGTTGTATATTATTTTTATTTGAAAAAAATTCATTTGAATTTTACTGCGACATTGACAATAATTAGACCTTAAGTTCATGTATGATTTTTAAGCAGAAAACAAATCAACTAAACAGTGATTATGGTCACTATTCGGGCGAAGATGTTTTTCATTGCGATATAAGAAAAATATTATTTTTAATTCCGACCGACGGTTTTAACATGTCAAAACGATAAGTCTACTACTAATGTAGTTTACATAACATAGTAATCTAAACTAAAAAGGAAGGCTTCATTTTTAGATCAGTTTTATAACTCTTTAAACGTTGCAAGTTCTCACATTGTTATCGAAGAGTTGCCTAAAAATAAAGGCTTAAGATTCCTTAAGTTTCACAAAACGCTATTAAAATATTTGCAAAGCAAAGTCAGCATTAAAATGCAGGCCTTACTAAGAGCCAACTTAAATATTGTAATAGATAATCGAAAACGACCAAGTGCAGTTTGCAGTCTGCTTTAACTTTTAAAACCACAAATATGTAGGTACCTAGGTATATTCAATCAAACCCGAAATTCAAATTGATTGATCAGAACGCAAATTCGAAATGGAGCCGAAATTTTCAACATCAATATATGCTATACATCACTGCATTAATAAACAGAACATTAATTGCTTCACAAACCTATAATAGCAATACCTTTTTTCATATTTAACCTTTTACGGTAAAGGGTGGTTAAATTTTAAGGGCCGATGTTGAATGTGAACCACACCAGGCTTATTATGAAAATGGGCGTTCAAATCAAAATGCATATCGTGCACTTCGTGATTTTTTCGGCCAATTTAATCGTCCAAATGTGCGTATAATCGGAAAAATCGTGCAAAAATTTGAGCAAACCGAGTCTGTAGATGTGAAGACACCAGTGCATGCTCGTACAGCTCAACTCGTCGTTGTGCCGAACAATTGCACCTCTCACGCTCGTAGTTGATGAAAGTTATACATACAGACTTGCATTTACGCGCTTACAAGGTTCTTTTGCAGTTCGATTATTTCAGACTATGTCTTACAATAAATAATTTTCTTACGACCATCATTTAAAACCAGATCGGCCATTTTTTGAGTTCAAATTCGATTCTTTTGTTTTTGATTTTAACTAATGGGTGATTTTTTAGCTGGTTTGGTTTTGGCAACACTGGTTTTGACAGCTGACATGTGTTTAGTACCTTGTGTCACTGTCAAACAGCTTCAGTTTGGTTTGCAATTTAACCATGGATCGTCTTACAAATGAACAACGCTTGCAAATTATTGAATTTTACTATCAAAATTCGTGCTCGGTTCGAAATGTTCATCGCGCGCTGCTTCCATTTTATGATCGGCATTCTCGACCTTCTGAGCAGTTTATTCGGAAGATTGTGACCAAATTTCGCACCAAATTTACTTTGTTGGACATTAAACCACCAACACGTTTACGTACTGTGCGTAGTTAAGAAAATATTGATTCAATCTGCATTTCAGTTTTAATATTCTTATTATTTTCTTTCTTTTCAAATTTGATTTTGTTATTTCCTACGATATTCACCATTGATCTATTTTTTAAAACTTATTCTTTTTGTTTATTTCTCCTTTTTTTTTTTACAAAAATGCACTTTTACATATTTTTTTTCCTTAATTTCACTTAAATTTTCGGGACTTCATCGGCAGGAGTAACTTTCATCAATGATTTTTTTTTTTCAGTTTCTTGCTTTGTTTATTTTTTCTGTTTTTAATTTTGATTTTGTTGTTGTTCAAAAATTGCCTAAATCAGTTTTTTTTTTTCATTTCGGCTTTTGTTTTTTATTCCTATTCTTTTGGTCACTTTATTATTTTTTTTAACTTTTTTTTCATTAAATTTTATTTTGTCCCTTATTTTTCTTAATTTTATTTTCCTTCTCGTATTTCGAAAACACATTTCTGATTTCATTTCACAATTGCTCTCATTTATTTGTTTCAAGTTTTATTTTTGGTTTCCTGTTGTCAGACAACTTTCGTTTAATTTTGTTTATATAATTTAATGTTTTTTCCTATCCAGTGTGGAGTACACTTACTCACTCACTAGACTGTTTTTTATGAGTATTAAACTAAAAAATAAAAAAAAATCTAAAATACAAAAAGTGAAAAATTTACAAAGGCTAAAAAAATGCTACTAAATTTTGTGACACCAGGTTTTAAAGGTTTTTCTCCAGCCCATCATGACAACCAGATCGGTTTCAAAAATATCATGCGCAAAGCCAAGCCTAAACAGCAGCTCCATATAAAAGCTTAACGATCGGCTCCTTTTAATTTCGCCTGGTGTGTGGTTTTATTATTTTCATCTTTATTTTCCTTGATTCCGATTTCCAATTTAATTTTTTTTTTTCATTTTTCAAAATCTTGTAAAATCACGGTTTCTTGGGCTTCTTTTTTTTTTGTTTACTGTTTTATTTTGGTTATTATTTTACTTTCGTCGTCTGTTCTTTTATTTCAAATTATAGTTTTCTTGATTCTAAATTTTGTTTCTTTTAATTCAGATTTCTTTTTTGTTTTCTTTGATTTACAATGCGTTTACTCAATTTTATTTTTACTTTGAACCATAATTTGTCTTGACTCTTCGATTCACTTCCATTGATTTCAATCCTTTTTCATTATTATTATTCTTATTATTATTATTTTTTTTTTTTGCATAATTTATTTTCAAATCAGGAACTTGTTTATTTTTGTTCTCAATTTATCAATTTGTTCTCTAGCAGCATAGCATACAAAGGACACTTTCATTCGTTATTTGTTTATAAAAAAATTATTAAAAATCCCAAAAAATTGTTAAGTTTCGTATTCGCTTCATTTTGTTTCTTATTTCTCGATTCCCAGTGATTTTTCTTTTTTATTCATTTGCTTTCATTATCCTAACCCTAAAATCCAACTTCATAACATTCCGAGTTTGTTATTATTCATCATTGTTACAATTTTAATTTAAGAAAAAGCGTCCATTTGATAGGGTCTTACAGTCATTTTTAGTGCTCCACTTTGAATTAAATGCGAAAATTACTGAAATTCATTAAATTCTCCGTGAACACTAAAAATGTTTGTATATTGTTACTTCTCTTGTTACGTTAAATTTTGTTACACAAAAAAATATGTTAGATATTGAAAAGGAACCCACAACATTCACTTTTCAATATTTACATCATTTTTACGCCGTTAAGTTTTAATTTTTGAAGTTTGTGTTACAATAAATTTAAAATCTTCTTCGGAATATCCACAGATACTTCGAAAAATATTTTTAATTTGTTGTTTTGTTCAAGTTTTTGTTTGTTTGTTTTAATTCGTTTTTGTTAACAAATTATCTTTAATAACTGTTAATTCTATACATGCAAACATTGAAATACCGCGAATGAAGGAATGATATTCACGCTTCAATTTTACTTGCCACACTTGCTTTTGGTTTTATTTGTTTTTTTTTTTATCCATTTTTGGTTCTCAGATTTGATTTGAATTATTCATTTTTTTTTTTTTTTATTTTGTATATTTTTATTTCAAAATTTTCCGTGCTCTTATTTTTGGTTACATCGTAATTCTTTCATTCATTTTGAAATGTTTGCGGGTCGGGAATCAATTTTTATTAGACAGTAATTTGGTCTTCGTTATTGATTTGTTTTGTTTTTGTTTTAAACTTTCACTAATCACTACCAAACTGTGCCTTGTTTGTTTATTAATTGTTATTTGTTAGAATTCGGGACAGTGGTTTTGAGGTTGTTTTTTTGAGTTCACTATGGTTACTTTCTAATTTTGATAGATGCTTTTCGTTGTTTGCTATTTGGATGGGCACTCTTGAAATTAGAAAGTTGCCACTTGGTTACCAAAAAGGTGTAGGGACGCTTTTTCTACTGTTAAGTTTGATTGTTATCGTTGTTTTTGTTATGATTTGTTGTTATAACTAGAAAGTGTTCTAATGAAATATGCTGCTTTGAAAAAGTTTAATTTCATTGCTGTTTTTATTTAATTTTTTTTTTTTTTTGATTTGCATTTTTGGTTTATTTTTAATTTTACGCAGAATTTTCTTTTGTTTTCACTTTAATCATTTTACAAGAGTCAAGAGCGGTTTTATAATTTTCATGGATGTTCTTAAATGTGATTTGTTCCTGAGCTCTTATGAGTGTATAACTTAGCACATGCTTTCCTTTTCTGTTTTTTACTGAATTTTGTTAATTTCCGTATTCTATTTTTTTTTTTTTTTACATTAAACAATATAGGTACCTTAAAGACTTTTAAATTTTATTTTTGTATTTACCCTTTTTCTTTCACTGTTTTTTCGTTCTTACACGATGGGATTTAGATTGCTTGGATTGTCTTGTTTTTCTGTAAGCTTCAAGCTACGATTTTTATAGTCTTTTACCAATTTTATTTGCTTTTGATTTTTTGTTTTATAAAAAACACTGATTGGTTCGTGAGTTTTTCATTTATTTGATTTATTGTTTTACCTTGTTTTTCTTTTCGTCTTCAAACTTTTGTTTTCAAGTTTATTTTTTAACAGTTTTTATAATTAAATATTTTTGTTTCTTCTTGATTCATACGTTAATATTTCAGAACTAATCCACACCAACGGTTCCCTTATTTTCCTTTTAGTTTCAATCAAAATCATTGTTTTAATTTCTTTCTTTTATTTTTTGTTTAATTTTTTGTTTTTTTTTGTTTAAATTATTTTTTGAAAGGTATGATTTATTTTTGTTGCCGCTGATCACAATAATGACAAATACCAATTCAATCGTTTTATGGAATCATCAATTAAACAACATTCTCTAGCCACCTCGTGAACTCATTAAATAAGTTAAGAAAGAGCCCGTTCTCTTTTAAAAAATATGTGAGAACATGTACGAAAAATAAGTACAAACTTACCTTCCTCCAACTTCTCTGCATATAATTTAATTTTTTATTTTATTTCCAAAGTACATAATGATCAATTTATATTATTTCTCATTTTATTTTAATTTATTATTTTTTATACATTTTCATTCGTTGAAAATAGACGAGCAACTAGTTTTTATTTTTGTGTCTCTTATTTTAGTTTTTCTACTTCATTTTGCTTTAAGAAAAGTGCATTTTATTTGAAATGCTATAGTACCTACCATCCTCATCATGCGTGCAGCCATTTTTGTTGTTGTTTTCTTTCTTTAACAAGGCCTTTTGGATCATCATTAAACATAATATGTATCGAATTTGGGTCAACTCAAATTTTAATGCGTACAACAATCCGTTTTTCGCTTAGCTAAATATTTCAAAGTTGTTCTTTATTTAAAAGTTGTCTTACCTTCTTTTTTCATTAAATTTATTTTTCTTTTTGTTTTGTGAATATTTGAACTTATTTCGTAAATTTATTTAGTTGTTTAAATTTTTCTATTGTTTTTTTTTTCTTTTTCATTTTTATTATTTTTCTGTTAATTTAATTTTTTTTTTTTTCTTTTTAATTTTCATTTTCATTTTAAAAATATAACACAGAATGAGCGTTCTACACAATACAAAGATACAAATTTTTTGTTCGTACATTTTCTATATAGGTACGCATATAAATTTACCTATTATTTTTTTCTGATTGTGCAAAGTGCGACCATACCTTCATGAGTTTTACAGCGTTCATAAAGATGAATAAGGACTAAATGATTTATTACAGCCACAATCGCGAAAATATCTTTTATTCCCAATTAATGTAACTCATTTTAAGAAATTTTTGAGCTGTTGAATATTTTGCCTTTTGTTTGGATGAAATACAGACTTTCGAATATCAATTTCAAAATAGGCTGCCTTTGGAAATAATTCCTGGATTTTTAGAATTTCCATTCTGCATGAGTTCAGGCTAACTATGTAAATTCTAAAATTTATAAAACTTATAATCTTCATGAATTCAGGGGTACATAACCATTTTGTATACCTACAAAAATAAAGAAAGCCTCTGACTTTTCAGAGTCTACGAACATGCAGCTTTCGGTGTAAAATCCAACGAAAAGTCCGAAATTTATATATCAGTGATTATAAGAACATTCAGTGAAATTACGTACGTACGGGTTTCCGCCGGAAGGAACATTACTGCTGCTCAAGGAAGTGTTGAAAACAATCCATCAACCTCAATTCGACGCCGTGCTCAGGAGTTTGGTCTTCAAAGATCAACTTTGGCGACAATTTTGCACAAAGATTATAAACAAAGTAGTATATCTTCCCTGCGGACACCCTGTAGATCCAACTTATGACCCGATCTAAATATTTTTCTTAAGTGTTTGAAAGTCATTAAGGGTTGTAGATGTAATAAGAGAACTTGGTTTATGAACCTTTTTGCATTGGCTTGGAAAAACATGCGAAAATACAAAAACCGACTCAAAAATACGTCGATGGCTACAATAGACATGAGTGATTGAAATCAAGTTTTTTTTGATGACATCAAATAAATAATAAGTCAACAAACAGGCATCAAACTTGACTTGGAATAAATAAAAATCCACAGACCGACAACAAAACTGACATTACTTGACATTCGTAAAGTAAATTACTTCCATTTGAAGCTGTTTAAGTAAAACCATGACAAAACGACATTTAACAAGACATGCAACTACGACTAAAACAACAAAAAAATCGATAAGGCAGACATTTGAATTTGCAACGAAATGGAGTTCAACTCCACAGGAAGAAATTAATTAAAAAAGTCCTTGTACCTATCTGACTTAAAAAAAAGAAAAGAAAAAAAAATACAATGAAATAATATCTGAGCTTAAAAATGCCATTTTTGATCAAAATTTGTAAAATTTAGCAGAGTTGTACAACCGTTTACGATTTCATGATATGATCATGTGAAAACAAAGCAGAATTTCATGCTTGATAGTGACAGTTTAAAAGTCATTTGTCGATTGCAAGGCTCTTAATATCCTAAAAACGTTCTTTCCGAAATAGCGGCTTTAGTTCTGAATTGTTTTGCCTTCAATAAAAAACAATCAAGAATGCCAGAAGTCGGTAGTAAAAAATCAAAAAAAAAACTTCCTTTAAATTCTCCAAAGACCAAGAAATATTGTTCATGAAAGAGTTGTTCATTTATCGTCGTGGCATATTTCTAAAACTTCTCTGATTTCTTACTATTTTTTTTTTTTAGTTTTATTATTGTTTGTAGATTTTTGTCCGTTATCAATAATTTCTATAATAATATAATTATCAACAATAATCAATTGTTAGACTTCTTAGTTTGATTGTTCTTTTCTTATTTTTCATTTATTTTATTTATGTATTTTATTTTTATTTTTAAGTGTTCCCGTAGTTTAATTGGGAATCAATATAAAAAGGGTACGCATGAACTAAAAAAATAATTCGACTATGTATACAAAATAATGACACCAAGTCGCTGCATATGGATTGTTGCAAGATTTTTAAATTCTTACCTTTGTTTGCTTACATATCCTCACTGCATCCGACTGGTCATAGCTGTGTCAATTGGCATCGCCAAAAATCAATGCACACACAATAAGTCAAAAGTCAATAGCTTCACAGTTCACAGTCAGTTCCACTACCTATCCTAAAAATCTTGAGTTTGCTTAGCTTATAGGTCATATAAATCTTTATATAAAATTTTTATTATAATAATATCGCCAGAAAAAAAAAAAAAAATAAATAACCACCAACAACCAATAACATAGGAAAAACTATCAATCATCCACAATAGGCGTTTTTCTTTTTTAGTTCAGAGCTGAGCACTGAACTGAGCTCGAGCTATATGAGCGCGCTCTGAACCGAGCGTGCTCAGATCGTTCTGATGATTTTCTGTTTTTCCTGTTTTTTTTTTCTCTCAAATATGACTGGAAGTGTGAATGTATATGTGTAATCAGCATTTTACTCAGCTTGCTCAGTCAATTAATTCTGAGCTCATAGAGCGCGCTCTGAGCATGCTCTGAACGAAAAAAGAAACACAAATTCGAGCTCTGATGCATCTGAGCTAAAAAAGAAACACAAACTTTTTGTATAACAGTTCAGGTTGTGCTCTGAACTAAAAAAGAAAAACGCCTAATGATGACACAAAAAGAAATCATAAATCTAGGGTAATGTTCTCAGTAGGCTAAAATTAAAAAAAAAATCTAAATCTATAAAAAAAAATTGCATATTAAAATCTTCCTTGTAAAAATCATCAGGTATCAGGTATACATGCATTCGCATTTTTGTTAATTCATTCACTGCCAGTGTCTCTGTCAAACAAAGACACTCTGTTATTGTTATATTGTTAATTATTATTGTTATACAATTTGATTGTTTTTGTTATCTATTTTCTAAGTGTTAAGTTTTGCATTATTTGTTGTTATTTTGTTAACTAGTTTTAATATTTGTTGCTAGGTTTGTAAGACAAAACGAAACAACTGGATGTGTTATTTTTTATGTTTTTTTGTTTATTTCACTCTTTTTGTTAATAATTGTCGTTAGGTTTTCGTTTAATATTTTTTTTGGTTTTTGTTTAATTTGGTTAACTCGATTAATTTTTGTTATTATTATTGATTCTTGTTCTTCTTATAATTTCTGCTCGCTCCACTACTACCCAGTTGATCACATCTAATGGTTATTTTGTTAATATTGTTTCTGTTGACATTTTATCAAGTTGTTATTTGTTATTTTCATTCTTGTTAATCCATAATTACATTACAAATATCATTCATTCAACCATCAGTTGTATAATCACAGATTCTACTCATTTAACAATATGTATCCCTACAGAGTTACATAATCAGGTCTATTGTCTGCACTATTCTGCTGTTGAATATTGAAATTTTTAAATAGTTTAACTAATTTACAACTGTCGAAAAAAATTATTAAACTGAGAACATGTACAAATTGAATATGAATTGTCATTATTGTGAAAAAGAAAAACACTAATTCTATACAAGTGTTATTATTTTATTGTGTCATCTTAAAAATCATTGACTTATTATAAAGTATGTCAATGTTAAAAATAATAAAAATGGAAAATTATTTTTAAATATGTTTAAATACTTTCAACATTCCAATATGAAAGAAAAGAGTCTCCCACTGAGTTCTTCTTTTAAATAAAAGGGAAGAATTTATACAAAGAGTATAAATATTCAAATTTAAGGCGATTTAATATTTAAGCATTTATATAGTAACGTTTTATTAATTAAAAGAGTGTGTACAAGAAATAAAAATATCACAACAAAAATTACTAAAAATAACCGTCTCTTTCATTGAATTTTACTTTATAAGTTGGTTTGGATTTAAAAAAGTAACAATTGGGCGTAATTTTGTTTGTAAATTTTGAACGCACGTTTTAAGGACTTCTGGTTTAGCATGTATGCCGAAAAAAATAACCAGGAGCGTCTTATAATCAATCTTGACTTGTATACATACATGTAAAGTCATGAAAAAGTTTCTCGATTCAACGGTCCCATTATTCCTATCAATTATTAACTTTCAAAGCCTCCCCCGAAGAATAAAAATTCAGTTGTAAATAATTCTATTGGTTTATTTAAATAAAAAATACAAACAAGCACACATTCTAAAAATATAACTGAAATTCAATTCAATCTTGAATCCTCAGCATATACTCCTCAGCTCTTAGCGCTAGCTCACGAATATTGCGCAGACATCCAGCCGATGCCAGCTGCAAGTCAGTGTCTGTCGAGGAAAGTGTTTCCAATAGGAATGGTACAACACCGCTCTAAAAAAAAACTTCATTGAGGACACATCTAAAATGATAAAACCATCTCGCACCTGATGCATTGTGATGCAGTTCCTAGGATCGGCTGAGAGTTTCTCCAGCGCCATCGCTGTAGTTCGGTGAACTTTCGGATTATTGCTGATCATATAGCCGACAATGGGCGTGACAGCCCGCAGCCGCCCCAATTCCTGGGTGTTGTTGCCATACGGAGCACAACTGGCAACAGCTGCCGCTAGATTTTCCCTCAGCAAGTCATCGGATGTGTTAACTGAAAAGGGGAAGATATCTATTGAGTTGGCACTTAAAACAGCCGACAGCAAGGACTTGTTGTAAACAAGTGTATACCAAAAATTAACAAGTTCGATTGTGAGTTTATGCACTTACCCAACTCGGCGAGCTTGTAGATAACTTTCAGGTCCGTAAGAATGGCCAAGTTCGTTGTGTCCTTTGCGATTGTAGCAATCGCCGCACATACCGCCGACAGCACTAGAATGTCCTTCGAGCTGAGCAAGCCAACAACCAGCTCCATCGCTCCCACCAAGCTGCGCACAAGTTCCCCAGAATTCTGTCAAAGAAACAAACATATCTCATTGAAGAAGTCTTTTGATTCGGCCTTCGTTAACAAACCGTAGCATTCTGGACACAAGGACAGATAGCATAGGCTGCATAGGCCTGCACACGACTGTCGGTATTCTTCAGCAGCGACCAAATCAAGCGTACCGCGTCCAGTTCCTCTAGGATAAGCATACTCTCCTTATCCTGGGAGCACTCTTTGAGTGCCTTGGCTAAATTCTCCAACAGCGGCGCATGCGAGGAGTTCAAGAGGGCGACCAGACTCGGAAGTCCTCCGGCTGCCCTCAACGACGCCCGATTTGACTGAAATCGAACACATTCGGCGATGCCACCAACTACGTTGGTCAGCACCTCATCCGATTCGTCGTTCAACAACTGCGCGAGGATATTAACCGTTCTTAGCGAGTCCAATTTGTGCACATTGGCATCGGTGGCCGCGCATTTCCATATGGCGCCTGTCGCCCCAGCCAGCAGTGGTTTGTTGTCCCTATTCGCCTTGTCTCGAGCGATCATCACCAGAGGCTCCAAGCCACCGGCTTCACGCACCATATCTCTGGTCGTTTGGTCCCGGGCGCACCTAAATATAGCGATGCTGCACTGCATCTTCAGGTCCAAGTTTGTGGAGTGCAGATGCGACACGATGTCGGTTATCATGCCCTCCGTGGTGATGGCCAATTGGAACTTAGGCTAAGAGAAGTAATTTAGTAACGGACTGTCAAATTTACTCACTATAAACCCACCTGGGAAGAGCACTTCTGTATAGTGCCCATAATCGGGATGACAACTTCGATGTGAATCGACTTCAAGAGTCGTGCCATTAGAGGCACAATCCCCGTCTTCCGCATCACCTCGATGTTATGCTTCGAGTCGGCCAGCGACCAAAGAGCTTTGGCGCCCGCACTAGCCATTGCCACAGCTTCCCTGTCGTCCACGTTCAGCTCTTCAAGTTGCGTCTTAAGCACTCTGGTGAACAAAATCCAATCAACAAAATTTAACACACAATCCGCATACAAACCCACGTCAGTTTGACGTCCAACAAATCGACCAGCTTCGGAATGCCACCACTCTGGCGCACGTATTTCCTGGCCAGACGCACCTTGGAAACATTCGCTAGCGTCTCACCGGCCATTGTTTTCAAATCCTTTGACGAACTACTCAGTATGTCCACAATCAGTGGTATGCCACCCAAATCGACGATGGTCTTCCGGATGTCGATGTTCGTTGAGATCTCGGCGAGCACCATCAACGAGCCGAGACGGCATTTCATATCGTTACACTCGAGCAGGTTTACCAGCACCTCCAAACCACCGATATCTTGAATGGCCAACTGATGGATTTGCACTTGCAAATCGTAGTCCTTGAGGCAGCACAGCGACACAATGGTCGCTGTCTGGTTGCCACCCTTGATGTATTTGACAAGCTTCTGGATGTGCCAATATTCCGCCGGGATCTCAACGGTACGGGCTGCATCCTTCCAGCGTTCCTCCTCATCGGTTGAGGACAGAACCTCCGTGGACTCGGAATCGTAGCCAGTTTCGGATTTTCGTCGCTGCGACACTCGTTCGGGGCAGCTGCCACACGAGTGGTCGTTCTTCGGCCGTCGCATATCGCCAGAGGAGGTCCTGCTTTTGCCAGCTATCGACATTTTTTTCTTTAAATAAAATTGGATTTAAATTGAGTGTTTCAAGGGAAACTAATTTTTTAGTTTGTTTATTCTGATTCGATTATCAAGGACTGTTTTGTGTTGCTACGGAGAAAGGGGTGTAGTTGGTCTGTGTGTCTTGCGCACTGATTGTAAATTTGTTGCCGTATGTACATCAGCTTTCAGATAACAACCTGAAGTTGGAGATGGCTTAGGAGATGTTGGCCCACAAGATGGTGGTTACGCAAATATACTTCAAATTGTTTTATGAACCATTTTAGCGGGTAGAATGGAAGATTCTAAGTGGGGGAATATCTATATATTTCAAAAAATAATGAAAGTCCCTCCATCGTTGTCCTTTGTAAGACGATCGTCCATCTTTGTCGCTTGATTCTTACACAGAGGTACAACTCGGGGTATTGGCGTACGCAGTGGGGGTGGGGGCTAAGGGGCTTGCTTTTAGGCTAACAGCTCAAAGAGCCAAACATTTCGTCACAAAATAAAGTCTCAGCCCCCTGCCGTACACAAAAATACGCTTATATTTCCAAGAGTAGCTGCCTGTTAACTTTATAAGTTGTAACAATTTGGAAAGAACTTTTCTAAAAATTCTTATAATCTTCGTGTTTTGTCCCTTAGAGCAACATCGGCGGAAAGGTCTTCAATTTTCGACATCTGACCGAATGCGTACATGACAAGTGGCACCCTACTGAAAGATAAAGATCAGAGTTTCAAAAAAATATTTTTTGACCTTAAGAAGACTATAATTTCATAAGTCCGACGAGAAATCATTCCGTGATGCGTTTGAAATGTCAATATCAAGAAGGATGACATCTTTGGCAATACCTCCGGTATCCGTCTAAACTACGCAACACCTTATCGAAAAACGTGTAGGGAGGGGGTAATTGACTTGGTGATGGGACGGAAAATCATTGTACCTAGCAAGTACGCGTTTTGAATTTTTTAACATTCAAAATTAATCGTGGCTACGTTTAGGGAGTGGGTCGAAATTCTGCTTTCAAAATTCCGCTTTTTTAACTTCCTCCATTACGCAGTGAGAAAAAGAAATTGTAGGCATACGTACAAAATTTCGAACTCCAGATGTCAATCAATTCTGACATAACGATGATAGACGAACTCAAAAAAGTGGGTCGCAAAATTCGGTCCGCCTGTCTGTCTATCCGTCTGTGCCGAGGCCTACAGCCTAAACGTCTGCCCGGATATCGTTCAAACTTCGGATATGGAGTTTGTGGGCTTACAGTTCGGGGCCGTTTTTTTTGCAAGGTAGTCTCAATATTAATGGTAATTCCTGTAAAAAATATTCATACCAGTTTGATTTGTTCGAAAACGGCTCTAACGATTTCAACCAAAATTGATATTTAAGCTCAAATACTCAGTTTTTCGCTAAGAAATCGAATAAGGGCAGTTTTGCAATTTGGACATATCTCTAAAACGGTATATACGATTGTAACAAAAATTTCCCTCTAAGGTACCTAATATGGTCATTTTAACTTCATAGCAAACTCAGTTTTTCTCTGTAATATCGTACAATGGATTTTCGAAAAAGTTATTTTTTAAAAATTTAGTTTTCCTTAGTTTACCTGAAAACGGCAGTAACGATTTTGACCAGAATGCAAACTTAGAGTAAAATTGATGTTTGCAGAATGATTGCGTCCTTAATTTTCAATTCAAAACGCCGAAAACGCTAATTAAAAAAAAAAAAAACTGTTCATATCTCGAAAACTCCATTTTCCGATTTCAATTAAACTTTAAAAACCAAGTAATGCTGCTGTCCTGAACAATAACCTTTACCCGAGTTTCCGATTAGTTAGCTAATATGCCTGCCGAATTTTACAAAAATTAGCTATACTTGCATTTCTTTTTATTTCCAACAATTTTGAATATTATGCTCCTTAAAATAATTCCAACCGCTTAGAGCTTACACTTACACAATCAGGAAATCTCACTTTATGGGAAATTCAATAAAAACAAAAATCAGAATTAAGATAAGAAAAGTTAAAAATTTACAAGTGAAAAATTAAAATATTTTCTAAAACTCTGTTTTACAAAATTATGCAAAATTTTGTAATGCAGAATTTTCAAAAGCACAATTTTGAAAAGCACAATTTTGCAAACAGAATTTTAAAAGCAGAATTTTGTAAAAAGAATTTTGACGCTTCCTGAATTTGACCCCAACCCTTTTTTTCATATCGCGTAGAACAAAACACTGGGCTGGGTGCTAGTTGGACGCCTTCCCCATGTTCTCCGCAGCTCCACACAGAAACTGGAACTATCCATCAAATACCACTGCAGACCGAAAACGACGCATCCCTTTCAACAGGAACTCCTATTCAGTGCTGCTTCACGGTGCTACTCCATTGAAGTTGTTGCAACGTTGCCAACGAACTTTACCATAAATGTCAACTTTTATCCGGCAACAGCACTCCACATCAGGAAATATTTCCTGGCTCTCGTTATAACGATGTCTAACACACCCTTCCGAACTCCGAGTTCCAATCCAAGTTCAAAATTTGGATCAACTACTAACTATTCTCATTGGCACACTGCCTCCGCCATATTCCGTAACCGAAGAGTAATCACAGAGATTACGTTTACTTAGGGTTCCATTAAGCATAACTCTGCGGACAAGTGGATGCACCGCACAAAAACGGACATTACATCTCTGGGCCGAAAGTTTAATTCATAAATTATTCGTCAGCATCAAACTCGAATTTAATGGATTCTCAAGTTCGCACCCGGTCAGCGCCAGTAATACAGAGGAACTCTGTCCATTTGGTAGTGTCATGTTCACATCCGCAGCCCCAAACCCTTTGAATAAAACAGAGATGTGTTGAAAGCAGCAAAAAAAAAAAAAAGGAATGGGGGCTCCCTTGCCGTCTGAAGACGAATGACCGCGTATTCCTGGCACTGATTTATGAACACTAGCTGGGAATGGGGGGGGGGGGGAGGATAATGTCTTGCAGTGTATAGCTGATGCGAAACGAAAGTTAGCCCTTAGTCGAGACACTGGGATCAGTGTTTTACACCCACCCGCACCCACTGCTACAGTTCGGTGTGTATGATGCATAGTAATGCGATAACATCTTTGCTGTCAGAGCAGAAATTACTATGTCCTTGGAGCATCCGGTTGGGATGCTTCCACACCGGGGACACTGGCCCGGATACCGTGGCATTTAGACATAAATATGTTGAATTTGACTATACGACAGGATGATGGTGTTGGCGTTGTCGGTGTCGCTCGCTCTCTGGCATGGAAATTTTCTTAAAGGGTTTCCATTTCCATAGGAGGAACACGTTTTCAATTTTCATTTCATTTTGTTCTTTTTTTTTTGGCGCTGCTACTGCAGGAAGAGCACGGCGCACTGATATAGTGATTGGATTGGAATAAGTTCGATGAGATTTCTTACGGTCTACAGGATACTGGGAGTCTGCGAGCGGAGTGTGATTAAAATGCAGCAGAGTTGGAGGTTATTGATGAGCGACGAAGGGGGCAGGATGGAACTCTTTGGGTAGGATATGGATAGCTTGGAAAATATTAGATGAGTATGTCGCTCCAAGGGATTTTATAAATTCTTTACAAGTTTTATTTTGGAACGTTGCTACATCATCGAAATTAAAAATTCCCGAGATGACCCCGGGAAATTTAGTCCGACTTGTATCGTATTGGCGGCAGTTTTATTTGTGTCTTCAAGAAAGTCTGTCAGGTATCTGCGGCTGTCATAAGAAACCTAAAAACCGTTGGTGCAACCTTTGTTTATGACAGGCAGGGAATACTGTCAAAAATAGGCAAGGGAAAAACTGTCAAAAATAGAGGTTTCTTACATGAAGCTAGGTCTGGGAACTGATTGTTTTGAGGCGACTGCCGTACATACTTACTTATATAGATGGCGCTGCATTCCGGGGTGGACCTGTGCCTCAACACCCAAATACTTCTCCAATTAGCGCGGTCTTTGGCTTACTGACTGTTAAAGGTCCCCTCACACTTGTGCGCGCTGCAAAAGGCGAGATTTTCTACATCTACTCTACTGTGTTTCACCCTTCGGTTGGCCTCGAAAGTTCTACGATCTTACGGGCCAGAGTATTTATTTCAATAAGCTCTGCATTATCTACCCATTTTCGACCACTGATACACAATTTTCTAGCTACGTCCACGTCGCTGTATTACAGTTTGTCGTTGCCGAATTTTTTACCTCCAAAGAACGTCAACGTAAACGGGACCAACAACTTTTGAGGAACCATTTTCTCGACCGAGGACATACGTTTATCCACTTTAGATCAATTATCCCAGCTTCGGGGCCATAAAGCTCGTTTTATACTGCTGTCCCTGTATACATAGTTGATCGGGATAGCGTTCTACTAATCAATTTCCTTCACAGACCAACGTTTTTAAATAGGCGCATACTCCTATCAAGGTCATCTCCCACTGCTTGGAAAGGTTCCGACGGTACGACATAAGCTCTAGTAGCCTTATTGGACTTGAGCTTGGATTTCCCTATCTTCACTTTGCTTTGGTTAAGTTTAAGGCAAATTTTGACTGCCATCGTCCAGTTTGAATGGTTCATTACTGCCTGACAGCGGATCGTTGCCTAACACGATATTTCCGGGTTCCTTTGAAGGATTCCTTTCGAGCCTTGTAATCCAGGGAAGACCTTTTTACCATCTGGTAGATCGTCGAAACATATTGCCTCTGTAGAAGCATCATTCAAAAGGTTTGAGCGCTCGCTACCCGTGCTCCTTCTTTTCCGTTTTAGAAGTCGATCGATGCTCCTTCGTTTGTTTTGCTTGTAGAGCTCACGAGCAGCTCTCTCAGAAGTTCGGATTTTTCTCTGCTATATTTATAGCTGGCTTTGGTTTCTTCTAGCCATTCTATTCTTCATCGATGCAGGGGTTTCATTGCAGTCACCTAGTGAACACAAAATATTATTTTCTTATGGCACGTTGGCAGTGTTGCCACTGATTCTTTATACACTAAATTCTGGTGAGGTACTTGCTGAGGTGTTATAGTAGAATCGGTCGGAAAAAGTTTTGGTACTCGCAATCAACAACAGCCTTGTGACTTCAATTCATCGATTATATGATCTGGAGACCGCCTGAAGCTTAGTGGTCTCCAGAGGTGTGGGAGTCGTGTCTTATGGGAGTCATGTGCTGGCATTGATGACGTTTTGCCTCCCACCAAAGTCGATTAGAAGTTTCGGCTGTTCGCGGTCTTTTCAAGTTCGAAGCTAGTTGTCCCCATTTCATATGATAGGATCGGCAAAGTTTGAATCGTCCATATCTGAGGCTTGTAGTTGTTTTGGAACTTCTTGATTATTCTGTAACGAGCCCCTAAACTGGATGACATTTGTTAGACCCCTTGGTTGAAAGAAGTCGAATATTACGGCGTAAGTAGTACACCCCGAGAAGGTAAAAGTTGACGTTGGCCCATAAAGGGTTCATCCGCCAACACCTATGTTACCCAGCATCCTGACTAGTCCCGAAAAAGCCTCACTGACTTTAGCCCCAAAAACGTCTAAGTAGCTCGAGGAAGGTATCTGCCATATTGACTGTTGATTCTTGATTCCATTGAGAAAATTCATCCAGTAAACCCTCAATTTCTGAAGGCTCGAGTTGAACCTCTGAGATATCTGTAGCCCATCATTCCGAGAGAGCATTCGGTATTTCCTTCGTGCTTAATAACACTCGCTCTTATAAGTTTAGCAAATCGAGTCCGCATAAACCAGGGGCAGGAGCAGTATCCGGAGGCTCCCAGAGGAAGGTAAGACGAACACAACTCATATTTATGAGTAGAGATATTGTCAGCTGGACAGCACGAAGTCGATGCCAATCAGAATCCCACCCAAGACTCAATCCTTAGCCAACTTACCTTCACTCAATTCACTCCCTTAGACCCATAAATTCAAACCCAAATAAGAGCCACCGCTAGTAAAAAAATAGATTTTATTTCTTCCTGCAGTTTCATCGATTCGTACGATGATACATTTGCTTTATTTTGTTATTTCAATTTCTATTCACTGAGTGTCCTTAAGAATAATTAATAAAATAAATGCGGGGTTTGGAAAACAAAAAAATGCGTTGCACTAGCTGAGCACTGAAATAACGCCAAAGGCGCTTCTACAAAAGTCGATCAAAAATAAAAATTCTATTATAAGAGTGCATCGTTTTGTCTGTCCTTTGTGCTATATTGTGCGGACGGCTCCATCAATTGGTATCCTTTGTGTCAGCCATATGATCGTTGGTCGTTGATTTTGATGATTCAGCTGATAATTTCGATGCCATCGGAGAATCATTAATTTTGCTATCATCCGGCTTATCCTGATTGTTCACCATCACACCTCCCTCGGGGGCATTGCTATCTCGATCGAGCAGGTAGCTGCCGCCTAATGGTCGTCCACGTCCACCACTACCGTACGAAGAGCTATCAAGGGCGAGAGGAGATTGAACCTTTTCTTAATGTGGTTATAATTCATAAGGCTGTCGACTAAGAAAGGATATACATATATATTTTTTTTTTTTGTGCGCATTCTAATGGAGACATAAATCATATTTCGGGGTAAACGAAACTGTATATCGATAACTTCAAAGGACATGTTCCTAAATTGCTATGCGCACTGCCGCTTAAAAATGCATTATCGTCGGTATTATCTGCTCGACTAGTCGCCACTTTAAAACAGAAGCTGCAGACAGGAAAAAAATAAACGAACAAAAAACGGGCGAGCAAAAAAAAGTGAAGAAATGCAAATAGGAGGCGGACCAACCGCCTCTGCAGGACATTAAACAGAAAGAAGAGAATAAAATCTCCATCCGTCGTAAAATTTCCTATGCAGCTTACCTCTGATTATCCTTATCCCTAATGCCTCCTTTATAGCTGGCATCCTTCTCTCTGTCATTAACATAACTCCAGCTACCACCACCACCACCACCGCTACCACTACCCGAATATCCGTTCTTATTATCACCGCCACTAGTGCTGCCGCTGCCACCTCCACTGCCGCCGTTAACGTCATCTCTCGGTCTGTTACCATAATCGGAGCCTGGCGAGGATGAACCCATGGATGATGATGAGGAGGAGGATGACGACGACGATGGCGATGACGCGGATCCCGGCCTAGAGTCAGGATATCCTTCGTAGGAGCCTGATGGACGGGACTGGTCGTAGTGCTCCCTTGGCAGGTAAGTCGGACCGGGTGTCGATGGTCCCGGGGGGCGCCCATCTGGGCGATATGGCGGCTTATAGTAATCATTTGGTCTATCGTTGGCGAAATAATAACCGCGGCCAGAGTTATCGAAGCCTGATTGTCCCCTGGTATAGTGGCGAACCCGTTAGGTATGGGTTTCGTGTTGTTTGGGGATAGTGCATTGTTTTTTTTTTTTTGGTGTAGTTGTTGCAGTGTGTGTTTGTTTTTGGACGCCATATCCATAGAAGGAAGATTATTGTGATGTCGTTGATGGGTGTGGTGGTTGGTTGGCATGGTGCAGTCGGTCGAAAGCGTTCCGGAAAAGTTAGGTAAACATCGTGATTTGTGTGTTGTGAGTGTTTTTTTTTTTTTTTATATTGTTTGTGTTTATGGTGTCCCGGATAGTTGTGTTCCATTTGTTGTGAGAAATATGAAAAATAGAGAACAATTAAAGGTGGCATTTAGAGAGAGAAATACACAGATGGCAGTTAAAAGAGATTAGGTGGAGAGAATTGAAGCGAAATACTGAGGGGGAACTCTGTGAGATGGAAACGTTCAATCGTTTTCGCTTAAACGAGTTACGTGAAAAATATTTCGCGGTGGGATGACTTCTTTCGTTTTTTAAATGGATAAGTGTGTCTTATTTCGTTTTTTATACAAAATTCCACCTCTGCTTTCGCATGAATCTTTGTGGAGTTGGGGAGGGAAATTTATTAAAAAATCATGGTAAGCGGCTTTCTGGAAAACAGTTGCAGGCTGTCATTTTAGGTCAAAAACGAAAAGAAAGCCCTTTCATGGCGTTTTCGTTTTTCTTATTTCTTTCGTTTTTTTGTGCGGAAGTGCTTTAGGTTTCGTTTTTTTAGAAAATCCTATCCTTCATATAAACAGCTTTAAATCGTCATTGTGGGTCGAAAACGAAAGGAATTTTCGTTTAAACGAAAACGAAAGCGGTTTCATTGACGTTTCGATTTTTTTTTGTTTTTTTTTTTTGCTTCAGGTAACTGAAAATGAGTTACGTGAAGAATATTTCGCGTTGGGATGACATCTTTCGTTTATTAATATGGATAAGTGCCATTCGTTTCTCTTTATTTTATTTTTTTTTACAAAATCCCAACTCTGTTCGTGTGAATCTTTGTGGATTGGGAAGGGCAATTTATTAAAAAATCATGGTAGGCGGCTTTCTGGAAAAAAGTTGCAGGCTGTCATTTTGTGTCAAAAGAGAAAAGAAAGCCCTTTCATTGACGTTTTCGTTTTTCTTATTTCTCCCCTTTTTTTGTGCGGAAGTGCTTTAGGTTTCGTTTTTTTAGAAAATCCTATCCTTCATATAAACTGTTGTGGAGTTGAGAAACAGCTTTAAATCGTCATTGAAGGTCGAAAACGAAAGGAATTTTCGTTTAAACGAAAACGTAAAACGAAAGCGGTTTCATTGACGTTTCGATTTTTTTTTTTTTTTTTGCTTCAGGTAACTGAAAACGAGTTACGTGAAGAATATTTCGCATTGGGATGACATCTTCCGTTTATTAAAATGGATAAGTGCCTTTCGTTTCTCTTTTTTTTTTTACAAAATCCCAACTCAGCTCGTGTGAATGTTTGTGGATTGGGGAGGGGAATTTGTTAAAAAATCGCGGTAGGCGGCTTTCTGGCAAGCAGCTGCAGGTTGTCATTTTAAGTCAAAAACGAAAGGAATTTTCGTTTGGAGGAAAGCCTTTTAATTGACTTTTTTGCTGTATAATGTAAATCTAATGAAAAATAGAAAGACGAAAACGAGTTCCTATAAGCGAATTTAGCTTTAGCATGATCCCTTCGCTTTTTTTTTTAATGCGGAAGTACTTAACGCTTCGTTCTTTAAAGAATCGCACTCTTGCTTCGCGAAAGTTTTTGTTATGTAGGAGGGCTCCATACCAGCAAACAGAAAACTGTCATTGGAGGTCGAAAAAGAAATTCTATTGGCGCTTTCGTTTTCGAAAATAACATTTGTTCGTTTCTTAAACGCGAACGTTTTTTTCCTTCAGTTTTCTTTGTCGAGTTGTTTATTGTTCAAATGTGCTCTACTAACAATTCGCAGGAAGGAGTCTGGGATTATCCGGCAAAAATCAGCCTGATTGTCGTTGTAGGCCTTGAATGAGCCGAAATATGGGGCTTAACGGAGATAGTAATATATTTCAAAAGTTGTTGGTATCTGTTGTTATGCTTTTCGAGTACTTTGAACAAAAGACTATCGAAGCCAACAAATCAGATTGCCATGGCCTCTGGGTACCACTTAAAATCAATATCCTCTATACGAAGCCTATAATCCCCCTAAACGCTTTTCCTTTCATCGTAACTTACTCGCTAAAAGGTACCCACTGAACGACATAATCATCTACCCACCTCATTTGAGGTGTCACTACACTACCTTGATGCCATCTTAATACATCAAGGCCCGCTTACCGTATCCAGCTAATTGGTTATGAGCTTCTTATCTTACTTAGCTGCAAATCGCATTCCGCCAACACAAACAGATTACCCTACTGAGCTTCGTCTTAGCAAGCCACACCAGCACAAGCGGTGCTAATAATAATCACAAGCGAATGCGTCACATAAATATCGTTCCACCAACACCTTAGTAAACACTTACGGTTCACACATCAAAGACGAGCGAAAAAAAAAACCGATCCCTGTGCCCATTTCAGCAGAAGCTGGGGGGATGAAGTCAAATAGACTTTGACTCCCCATATCACCGTTTGAAAGGAATTCCATCCTCGTTCCATTCGCACTTAATCCGAACACATACCGCGCCATTAAGGATAATAGCGAAACAAAATGTAGAACGCGCACCATATACAAAAAAGGAAAATATTCCCAAATGAGAAACCGCACTTCAAACAAACAGACAAAAATAATACCGCCGCAACAAATCATTTCACATTTTCATGTACATAATCCAGGTGATGTGTTGTCTGCAGCTATGGGGACCACCAAAGCAGAGGAAATGAGGCCGGTTTTGGTACACACCCACCAACCGACACCTGGGCTAATCCCGGGACAATATAATCCCACGGAGTTTTCAGCACCCTCCCGTCTTGAGGGCGGTTAAAAGAAAACCACAACACAACCCAGCTAATGATGGGCGTGTGTGTGTGTGCGGGTATATCCTTCTCCCATACCACGTATCGCCGCACTTGAAGACTGTTTGTAAATTTTCATTACGCTCATCCGTAATGGCACTTTAAGTCTATCCTCCTGAACGATTGTGTGTGTTTTTGTTTGAAACTGGAGCAGGTATATCTGCTCGAGTGGTTCCATTTCTTTTTTTGTTCGCTCTTCGAGAGCTTAGAAATTCTTGTATTCTGGAACACACTAGTCGAATCCTGTGGGATTTGCATAGAGGAAAACAGAAAAAAATACGTCAAGCAGAAAACAATACCAAGTGTAGTGGGCGAGTTTTGCTCCTTTTTTTGTGAAGAATATAGAGCGTAAACCACTCCACAGTGGGAGCTACAACTACATGTGGGTGGAAGGTGGTAGGTATGCAAATTTTGTGTTGGCGGTTTCGCAATTTGAATTCTTTTCGCTTAGGTATTCACTGGCAGACTGGCACTGGCACTGGTGCATATATGGGAAATGAACACCAGCGAAAGGAAATGAATGCAGGAGTTCTTTCGGTTGCAAGAAGTCTGGCGGGATTAGTTGAATATAAGGGCAGACTTGGAAAGTTTCTTGTAATTTCTGCAAGGAACAAGAAATACATGGCTATCAGACTGGCACGCGCGTTGTAGAGTGGCAGCATCTTATGTCTGTATAATTATACTGTCGCAGTCGCTGAGGAGATTTCTCATTGAATTTACGCTTAAACGCTGACATTGTGTCCTTGGGGGATGCACAATGCACTACAAAAGTGCACATTTGTTATCAAGTGTGCAGAGTGTCTTTGTAAGGGTATTGAGTTATATGTCTTTTGTTTTGTGTGGGACAACATGTGAGAGAACGAACTGCAGTCTGCTTTGAGACATTTAGGCAAAGAGTTTTGTCAGAGAAGCTGGGTTTTGCCAGAAGTTGAATTTGAATATTGTTGCGTAAACGTAAAACTAATTTTTTGGTTGCGTTGGATTTTTTTAAGTGATAATTAATAATAATATTATGCGCATCTAATAATTTATTACATGAACAAAACAAAAAACCATTTACTTCGTTTCACATCCCTGGCAAAGGTGACATCTGTCAAATCTATCTGTCATCTACATTGTGACAGATATTACGGAGTATACAGGAACACGAGATATGGTGCATTTGGCTGACAGTTCAACCATTTTTGTGCATTCAAACACTCTTTCATTGAAATTAATTGAAATTATAAAGGGTTGTTAAATTTGAAGGTCCGATGTTGAATGTGAACCACACCTAAACGTCATGTTTTTTTCTGAATTTCATTTGACATTTCTCAATTTCAGACTAACTCAATTTGAACCATGGAAAGACAAATAAGCGAGCAACGCGTCAAAGTTATTCAGGCTTATTATGAAAATGAATGCATATCGTGCACTTCGTGATTTTTTCGGTCAATTTAATCGTCAATTTTCACCTCAGTGGATTCGTCAATGAGCTGAATTGCCGCATTTGAGCGAATGATAATCCAAGAGTGATTGTCGAAAAACCAATGCACCCACAAAGAGTGGCTGTTTGGTGCGGTTTATGGGCTGGCGGCATCATCGGGCAGTATATTTTTTTCCAAAATGAGGCCGGTCAGGCAGTTACTGTGAATGGTGTTCGCTATCGTGAGATGATAACGAACTTTTTATGGCCCGAATTGGAAGATATGGATGTAGACGGTATGTGGTTTCAACACACAGCTAATGAAACAATGGCTCTTTTGCGCGACAAATTCAATGGTGATGGCGATGTCAATTGGCCGCCAAGATCATGTGATTTGACACCGTTGAACTTTTTTCTATGGGGTTATTTGAAAATAAAGGTGTACGTCAATAGGCCAGCAACAATTCAAGAGCTAAGGGATGAGATTATTAGGCACATTAACGGCATAGAACCTAAATTATGCCTCAGCGTCATGATGGTGGTGTGCCGCCGAGGTCGCGGCGACCATTTGGCCGATATTTTGTTTCATACATAATTGAACCATACCAATATTATCATAATGAAAATAAATGACAGTAATTTTTTAAATAACTTGTGTTTTATTCAAAATCAACATCGGCCCTTAAACTTTAACCACCCTTTATATATACTAGCTATACTAGCGCTTTGTTAGAAAAAAAACTCTTCTTCGACAAAAGTGGGAACAACAACCGACACCTCGTGGAGAAATTTCCGAAAGCCATAAGCCGGTTTCAGATACGTTAGATGAGAGTGGGCACATCCAAAAGTCTAGTACGCTAGATCTTTCTGCACTTGATTTTCCCTGAACGAAATGTCATTAACTTCACTGTTACAACGTCAGCCATACAATCGAATTATTACCCAAACACTCATTCTAGTATTTCCTAGCTAGATTTGTCGGTTTACTTTCTATATACGTTAGCTAAAAACACAAATTTCGTGATTAGTCTAGGAAAATTATACTGCAGACATGCGACGGCTGCCTGCTGTAGGCTACAGTTTCGAACGACCCCAGTACTTATGACTTATAAATTCGGGCATACCTTCGACGGCGCTCATAGCTAAATAAGTTGAGAGCGACGAAGAGATGGTCTTTGTCTTTTTCATTAGTAGGTTGTGAAAGAAGCCCCCACCCCAAACCAAACTGCTAAATTTGGTTTCACGAACAAAAAGTTGGCCGGGCAATAGTAGGTATTCGACATTTCCTTACATAAAGTCTGACTCATTTATAGTTTTCTGTTTTAAGCTTTGCTAATGGTGGAGTTCATACAGATAAACGGCTACTTTAGATCTTTCAAAAGCCAACATCCATGAGGCAACTGCCGCTGTGCAACTTTAAATATGACGAAAAGTTGTCGAAAAGTCTTCGAACTCTACGCCTCAAGCGTTAAAGATTTAAAATATCTTATCATAGGTAGAGGTACTACCTAAGACCGAACCTTGTGGCAGTCCACAAGTCCCTAGGTATGTCCCTAAGCATTCTCAAATTTATAGCGAAGAATCTTATTGCAGTAAATTATATTGACACCATTTAAAATATTTATCATACTACCTAAGACCGAAACCTGTGGCACTTCACCAGTTAAAAGGTATTGCGGACATACCTTGTTGCAGTAAAGTAGATTGACAGACATATTCCAGATAGAGAATTTCACGCGGAATTTAATGCGTCTAATATATGCAGCTGAAGTGCAGGGATGTTATAACTATAATGAACGAACTTGAAAAAGTGAACGAGCTATCTTTATATCGAAGAGGTTTATTTTATAATAAGATTAGATATGGAATGAGCAGGTAAGTCGGTGAAGGATGGAGTCTTCAGCGATACCCTGCATTTGTAAGGTGAATTGCAGGCTTTAAGTTATCCAAATGTTATTTCCTGATACGATGAACGAACGAAGTCGATTATCGAAGAAGGACGCATATTCTATAAAATACCCTGATGCCAAACTTTGTCAAATGTCTTCAAAATATTTAGAGCAACGTAATGGATATATTGGTTCCACTTTTAGGTGAGAAAAGTCACAAGTCGACCTGTTGCCATTAAAATCCTTCATCCGTTTATTGAATGTTTATTGAATGTAGTAGTAGTATAATTTCACATTAAGATTAATCTTATTTGCTGTGATTGGCTTGAAGTTACAAAATTTAAGAATTAAGAATACAAGAGTGGGTAGTCACTTTAAGTGAATATAAGAATCGAGTTTACAAATTATACATATTAAGATTTATATAATAAGTTTTCAATATTTAAATGTTCTAAAATATAATAAGTTTATTCATATAGATTTATGCATTTCTGGCAAAGTATTTAAAAAGATATATTTTAAATGTATTTGCGTTTGTGATTCTCCTGAGGTGTATGGGTAATGAGTTCCATTGGCGGATGGCATGGACAAAAAATGTACGCTCGGACTGTATACAGTTAAATCTCGGCTGTATTAAAACAATTGTTCTTTGAGAGCTGGGAAAATTAAGCCTGTTGTACAAATAGTCAGGTTGATGCGATTGCATGATCCCAAAAAGTAGTGTAAGTGATCTAAATGTAATCAAGTCTTCTATTCTCAAGCCTGTTATTTGCCTGGAATAAGCGGAAATATGGTCGTAATATCTTTTGTTGAACACATATCGAGCCAAATTATTATAGATTAAATTTAATTTCCGTTTATTATTGTAATCGACACTACAAAACACTTCCGAACAGTACGTGAGGATAGGCAGGAGTAAAGATTTTACAAGTAGCATTTTGGTAGCAGTTGGAATACATCTTTGGGTACGCCAAAGCAATCGAAGACCATTATAGACTTTGCTAACAGCTGTTGCTATGTGATCAGTCCAGGTTAGTATCTCATTGAAAACGAGACCCAAATTCTTTGCAGTATGGACGTATTCAATCACTGATATTCCCAGTTTTATTGAAGGAAATCTGGAGGTGTCTAAGCGGTGCTTATATATGCATAATGTTTTTGACTTTCCCGGATTCAAGGACAGGCTGTGCTTAAGTGCCCACTGCTGAATAATTTGCAAGTCCTCATTAATTTTAGCTATTGTATTTGCAGTGTTATTTAACGGGCAGCTACGGTATAACTGGACATCATCGGCGAACATGTGAACTGAGCAATGTTTGACTAGTGTAGGAAGTTCATTAACATATAGGGAGAACAGCAGTGGACCAAGGACTGAACCCTGTGGTACACCTGTTGTTACGCTTAGGAATGAAGACAATCTGTTGCCCACTGCCACACATTGTTGACGCCCAGTCAAGTAGGAGTATAACAGTTTTACTGCAAGAGGAGAAAGACCAACATTATTTAACAGCTTTTTGCAGAGTTCAAGGTGGTTTACAGTGTCAAACGCTTTTGAGAAATCAAGCAGTGTTAAAAATGTACAACAGCTGTTGTCCATGGCTTTACGAATGTCATCGACAATAAGCAACAAAGCTGTTTTGCAACTTCTTTTTTCACGAAAACCGGACTGAGCAGAACTCAATAGATTGTTTGTAAAAAGGTAGCCTTGAAGCTGCTTAAGTATGGCTTTTTCGAACACTTTCGATAAGAATGGCAATATGGATATAGGTCGATATTCTGTGTTTACCCCATTTTTGGGCTTAGGTATTGGAAGTATTTTGGCTTTTTTCCATAAAGGAGGGTACTCGCAAGTGGTAAGTATGTTATTAAAAATATAATTAATGTATTTCAAAATAATCGGAAGAAGAAGCTTCACAAATTTAGGATTTATATCATCCAGTCCTGTAGCATTTGACTTTATAGATAGAATTGCTTCAACTATGTCTTCGTCCGTTAAATTGTTGAATTTAAAGTTGTGCTCACTATCATCACCCTCTCGCATTTGCCAAGGTAATCTAGTTTCGGAATTGGAATTGGAATATTGCGTTAATGGTACTCCAATAGAGACAAACTGCGTATTTAGCATATCGCAATCTACATCAGCAGCTACTTCTATTTGTTGTCTTCCATTCCCTAGTTTACGCAATTTTTTCCAAATATCACTTCCGGACTGATTGCTAGAGGAAAGAAAGTGTTCGTAATAGGCGCGCTTCGCGTTTAGGATACGGGAAACAACCAAATTACGTAGAGCTCGGTACATGTCATAAAGTTCCTGTAGCTTATAACGTTTCCAACGGACATATGCGCAGTCCCGTTGTTTGATTAAATCAAGTAATTGATTGTTAAACCAGGGTGGCGAATTTGATTTAATAAGTTTTGATTTTAGTGGAACGTGTTGATCGAAAAGCATTTTTATATTGTGTTGAAAAGAAGCTACTTGTTGTTCAACCGAAGACATGTAGTAAATTTGCTCCCAATCGATATTAGCAACATCGGTCTCTAAACTTTGATAATTAATATTTTTGAAGTCTCTAAAAGTAATTATGTTCTGTTTTCCTCCCATTGGTACACCAATGTCATATGTCAAATATATTAAATCATGCTTCGAAAAACCTGGAGCTGATAACTGATTGTAGAATAGAGTTTTAATGACATCTCCTACAAAGAAAAGATCTAGAAGAGTTGCAGTTTCTTTTGTAAAATGTGTTGGTGTCAACAAATTTACTGGTCTTAGATTAAGACTCCTGAAACTATCAACTAACTTAGCTGAAGTAGCAGAATTGAGCAAATCACAGTTGAGGTCCCCACATATAACAACGTTGGAGACAGAACATGACAACTCCTCCAAAATGGTTAATATCGGCGTAGGATCAATGTTTTTGTTTGGCCTATAGATAACTCCAAGAAGTAATCGTTCTGCACCAAAATGAAGTTTTAAAAACAAGTATTCAGACGTACTATATATGTTTGATTTGTGTTTAATTTCGCAATATATATCGCTGCGCAGATAAACAGCTACGCCCCCTCTTTCACGACCAATTCTATCACCGCGGAAAAGTCTATATCCCTCAACATCATAGGCACTGTTTTTTATTTCGGGAAAGAACCAGGTTTCGGAAACACAAATCACATCAACCCTAGAATTTATGAACAACTGACGAAATTCATCCAGTTTGGGTGCAAGGCTTTGAGCATTTATATGGCAAATATTTAAGCCTTTTTTTTGCATACTTAAAATTTGTATCATTTGATGCAAATGACCACCGCCAGAAAACCCATTGCTACGAAAGGTACCTAATAGCATAATTGAACGAAAAGAAAAAACACAAGAGAGACACAAGCGCAAACAATAACAGAAAAATTTACAAAATAAAATAAAACAGATAATTTGACTTATGTAAACAATGAACAAGATAATAAATTAAGAGAACAATAATATAAAACTTACAAGAGAAAAAAAGATTTGACTATTAAAACTATGTATAGGATAACAAATTAAGAGAGTAAATTATATGACATGAACAGAGATGACGACAACTATTGTAAAATAAGTTAGCGGTTTACTCGCTCGTTATGTGTTGACTGTAGCAGTTCCGTCGATCGTGGATTCTTTGAACCACATGTTTTTGAAGACGTTTCAAGCTGTCTAAATAGATTTCTCTATGAACGAGCTATTCATAGCTATTGAGCTTTGATCGATAACAAAAACTTTACTATACTTTGTGATGGAGTATAATGTCTAACCGATTTTTTCGACTTTTTTGTACCTTTTTTTTTTTAATTTTTCTTCATATTTGAAAGTTGGGACCTGTATAGTTTTATGGGTAAAAATCGACACAATTCCCTGCTAAAGATTTGACTCAAGAATTTTTTAGAACATATTGAAGATCAGTCACCTAGTGCAACAAGTACCTTAGCCCAAATAGTAATAAAAAAAAAAAAAAAAAATTTTACAAAGGAAACAATTTTCAACCCCTCTAAAGTGAAGTTAGCCACACTAAGTATTTGCTGTACGATCATGGACTTGTCACACATTACCTGTATGTCTCATCCCACGGACGATAGTTACGATAGTCATACCTTGTGTAGTAGCGATCGTCTTGTCCATATCGATCGTAATTGCTGCCGCCACGATTACGATCCGCATAGCGATCTCCTGAAATTTGAAAAATTTATACAAAGTCTTGACTTTCCTGCCAAATATCTTACCACCCCTGTAATAGTCATTGTAGCGATCGTTTGAGTAGTATCTGTCACGGTTGTCGTAGCCATAGCCTCGGTTTTCACTTGCTGGACGATCGTATGAGGAACGACTGTCGTATCGGTCACGATCGTAGCGATCATACGTTCTCGTGTTGTAGCGGTCCTCATTCCTGCAAGTATTCCAAGTCATTTTTTAATGGAGGTGAATTTTTCCAGAGCGAATTTCAACTTGTAAAGGATTATTTTTAAAGATTTCTAAATTAATTTTTGGGTACACGGAGAAAAATCAATACGCAGTGATTGAATCCTTGAGTAAGTTGAAATTCCAAATATTGAGGTGGTTTTTGCAACTACAACTTGTAAGGTAACAAAGTCAACATGTGGATTTGTATACGTTCAATATGTGCAAGAAAGCAACTATGGTGCAGTAAGTCTGGTTTTTGTGGTCTGAAAGTGAACGGTGATTGAGAAACTCGTCGCAAACTTGTGCGACACACTGTTTCCCAACCACATCCTCGCGTAGTTTGTGTGCTCGACTCATGAATGAACTGCGGTAAACTGTAAAATTGAATTTTTGGCCAACAAAAAATAAACTTGCGCATACCTGTCACGATAATAACCGTTGTAGGGGTAGTAATACCTGTCGTAATCTCTAGCGCCACCATATCTCACCCTGTCCCTATCATCGTACCGATCATACCTATCGCTTGGATAATACCAATTGCTGGCACGGTCATCGTTTGTTCTGCTGGTGTAGCCGCTGGCACCACCACCGCCACTGGCGCCATAACGACTTCTTTCGTAGTCGTCTCCGTATCTACAAAAGTAAGTGTTCTTGTAACTTGTTCTATATAGGGATCAGCTATCTTACCTGTCATCGTAGCATCGTACACATCTGGATTGTCTACTTTTTCGGTATAAATCACCCAGGGTAGCTGCTGCCGAGTCTTTTGTGCCATCACCGCTTGTGTGCGATGGGGGTGACAGCGACAATGACGACGATGACACTGATGTAGAGCCCGGTGATGCCATCGAAAGTGCCCAATTTGTGGGCACTAACAGCAGGAGGGAAATTACCTGTGCGAAGAACAAAAAGATTTATTAACGATCAAATAAACAAATTGCTTGAGTAATTAAAGTTGTTAAAGAAATAAATTAAGTAGCTCGTCGGGGGCGCTATTATTTGTTTATTCGGTATTTTTATGAGTATTTGTAAATTGGTCCAAAATAATGCTTTATTAGAGAACGAGTTTATTTGTTTTGTACCCCCCTATTGTTAGCTTTTGGGTTAAATAATTAAACTCTTAAATATGGTTTATGGTGAGCTTAAGAGTCTAATTGGATTCATATTTAGATCCGGGTGATTTTATAAAGCAAAAGCGAGCCGCAGGCATTTTTTGTTTTTAAAACTTGTTTCGATGGACCCAAGTTTACTGGTCTAAGTTTGGACGGTGGAGTGAGGTCCGTCAGTGGGACAACCTATCTTCTAACAATGAAAAGGCTGTTCAGGCTTTGAATTTCTATTTGTCTCTACTATTCGATGACGATTGGACTGCCAATTGGACCTCTAGAAAATCAGTTTGAACGATTTTATAAATGGATCTAAAGGTGTTTCCATAAACGAGGGCTTTGCAACTCAATAACCGTCAAGTTCCGAGAGACAGCTATTGAGTTCATATTTGCTGCTGTCTTAACCTCATCAAATTTATATCATCTGACCATTCAAATTCAAATGTTGTCATCGGCAATTGCGCAGCCTTTTGACAGGTCGAGATTGACGGGGATGCCAAAACCAGATACGGCTTCTCTGCAGCTAGTCTCTATCGCTATCAATTGCCATTTTGAAATCAAGCATTAAAGGATGGTGTCGATTTGGAATTCCTGGGTATTTCCCAGGATACATGACCATGTGAACACGTGATCACTGGTGGCCTAAAACCGCACTGATAAAGGTTTATAGGGTTACTGACGACTACCTTTGGTCTTCTTGAGGACCGACTGTAGTACCCAATTGCGAGGAAATTTATGTCTCTTTAAGTTTACACAGAACAAACTTTCGAGTCCGACAAACTATGCTAAAATTCGTTTCATCTTTTAAGACGACCAAATTTTAAAATGAGTTGGTTAAGTTGACAGGAATCCTGTCCATACCATCATCAATGGTCAATGGATGAATTGACAGTTCAATGGCATGAAATTCGACTTTAGATTCCTTCCAAATGTTCATTGCTCAGCACCGGAATTTCTTAAAAAAAAATAAATAGTTGGCGCAACAGGTCTGGAGAGACCCTAGGCCTAGCTTCTCACAACCATTCGTTTTGTGTGAGTTTTTCATTTTTGGAACGAATGGAAGGGATCTACAGTTTTATGCAGACTCCAAACGGCTAATTGAGAAGCTCTTACAAGACATTTATACTCTCGGATGTTTGTCAGACGTTCGCGAGAGGTAGCGCAGCGGAAAAAAACCCTGAGTCGGAATTGGGTTTTTGCGGGATTCGAACCTGGGACTCCCGCATAGCAGTCCAACACACTAACCACTAAGCTACTGCGACTACACCGGAATTTCTTAGTCCGTCTTTTAATGCCTCGATCTTAGGTAGCAATAATATGGCCTTTAAATATTTTAGTAAAGCTTATCAAACTCATTGCTGGAGTCACATCTCCATATCGACTTAACGACTTCTTTCAACTTCTGTCTTCAAATAATTTTGGTCTCCTGATGAAATTTAGCACCTTTAAGGCGGCACATTTTTAGCAACGCGGTCCCTGCTTATCTGAACTTGAAAACAGGACTTCTTGAGAGATTAAGGAAACGCGATCGGCATGGGCTCCGTCAGACTTTTTGCAATCTAAACCTTTTAGCGTCAACTTCTTCATTATATTTTTCCCATGGTACTTATATATTTATAAAGCTTAAAAGACTCATAAGAGTGGCATTCCGACTCGGTTCACTAAGTTCGATTTAAGGGTCGTACTTACGACACTGGCTTACAGATCCTCTTCAGCAGCTCATGAATGCGGTCTACCTCATTGTCATCCGTCGGTACTTAAACTCATGTTGCTAAATTTAGATTTGAAGTTGGTACCTTTAACTTGAATAATAAGACGTAGGTACAGAATAGGTTACTATGGGTAAGGGATAAACCTTTTCCCTCCGACAGGTATCACAATTCGTCAATTTTGACTCCCCGCCAGTCCACCAACATAACTTAACCTAACTTGAACGTCAAAAGCAAAAGCCTTGCGAGTCGTCTTCAAATGACAAATCCGCATCTAAAAAGTCGCTGATTTTGCTCGCATTACAAAGGACAGTCTTTTATAACTAGGTACTCCTAGGTACTCCTTCGTCATTGTTTTTTATGCCTATTTTCTGCACAAGGAATATATTTTTTTGCAGAGGCTTACATTTAAGGCGACGTCGATTTGAGGATCTTGCCAGGACTTAATGCTCAAGCCACTCCTGATAGGTATATCCGGCGCTAATCATGACATTTGAATCGGTTTAGATCCGGGGATCCATTTGGCAACTCCACCATGTAAAAACGTATACCAACCCCTATTTCGTTCTTACGTTCTTTGGAACACGTCACGTTTTTAAGTCAATTAAAACTAATTTAAATAAAATTAAATAATAACCATTGCCGTTAATTTCTGTCCCTAAGTTCGATAAGCGGAGATACTCCACATAAACCCATTCCATTCGCAATATAAAAAGTTCGTCTAATTAAACTTTAATGGAACTTGTATACGTTTTGTAAAATCGTTTGACCCAATTGCTGCAAAATCACGTTTAGAATTCATTCATTCAAACGCGCATGCCATCAATAGGAAGCCTCGTTATTAGTCATTTCTCAATTGTTTGGCCAACACGAATCAACCAGCTCAGTCGATTCAGTCAACTCACCCGACGAACCGTAATAATCTCGGGAAATTATTACATTTTAATGTGAATTCAAATAGAGCAACAGAGATACAATTTAATTGTTATATCTATTCGTGTCACTGCTGAATAATTGGTTGAGTTTATTGTTTCAGTGCGGAATTAAGTTCGACAAAAAAGCGTTCAATCTATTCACATAAAGAGGACTCATGATGCCATTTGAATGACATTACAGCGGCTATTAAGCTCTTATCGTAAAGCCTGGAATATTGTCAACAGTGAGTTTTATTTTTTATTTTTTTATAGAGATTGAATCGGCGGAAATCTTTGGAGCAATAACCTTTTTGAAATTCATCGATGTGTGGACGATACTCGTAGTATAGCTATGAATGTGGAGTGGTAACAAAAAGAGATTTGAGTGAAGCTAGGTATAATTATGGGTCCATTTTTAATGAATAAAGAAAAAAGTGGTAACGGTGACTGTCTGAGAAGGCTTGGTAACATTTTATACCGTGACTATAAATTTGCGAAAAAGGTGGTTGACCAGATGTCGTATGTGAACTAAGTTGAAAAATGAGTCGAAAGTTCTCTTTGTGTCAGGGAATGCAGTTTACGCCGTATCCGCTATAAAATGTCACCCCACATAGATGTCGCTGTCCCATTACTGGCCTTACCTACATATTATATATGTCTACTCCATTTTGTGTCTCTTGTGATCCTCATCTACGAATGTACGTTCCCGCTCGAACCCATTTGCTGCAACTCTGCAAGTCAACTTTATACCAATTATGGCTTCCATCTAAATCACATCTTTTCGAATCGTGTCCTTAAGCGATGTAGCGCAGTGCTTGTGCTAATCACGACGTGCATCTATTTTTAGTGTGCCAAGTGCCAACCAGTACCAGTGGTTTCCCTATCAGAGGTCCAAAATCAACATCAAAATTCTGTCATACCACAACTGCCGGCGGAGCTCCAACTCAACTCAATCAATATCCATGGCGCTGGCGATTCGTCAGTTAACGCAATTCTCCACGCTTTGTTAGTCAAGCAAACCACTTCCGGCGGCATGTTCTACGCTGACCACACAATATTCACTTGTCGGTGGCAGATCTTATTTTTTTTTTTTTTTTGGACCATGTGTCAGCACTTAAAGTGTGCGCTCTCGCTAACAGCCAACACGATTAATTAACTATTTGCTCACCTGAAATGGTGTTTCTATATGCGTTTTACATTCGGTGTAGTTTCACCGTCTATCGGAATTTGCCGCCTCCCCATCCGAAAGAGTACAATACGCGAAATTATAGTTTTGAAATAGTTTGAACGCAATTTTCTCGCCTCGATGAACTCTGCTTTTGATCAAAGCCATTGACGACTCTGGCTAATGGTTCAAAAGGGCTACGACCGAAATTGAAAAAAGCCTTTCACTAGACGGGACAAAAAAGAAGAAATTTTTAAATTGAGCCGAGAAATCGTAGAGAGATTGCTGGTATAACCGGATGTTCGTCATTACAGCGTCCATTCGGACTATTCGAAGTGGACTCGCTCGCTCTTTGTGGCAGAGAGAGAGGGAGAGAGGAGAGATGAAAAAGAAAACAAGAATGGTTTTCCCAAATGTATTTCGGGTGGAAAACCTAGAACCAAGGACGTGATGGTACCTAATGCATGGCTCTATGTTCGTCGTTGTGCTCGTTTACTGGCCGAAAATTTGAAATGGACATGGGTTGAAGGGGTTTTTTTTTTTTTAATACACTATACATACCTACCTCTACTCTGCGGCATGAATAGTTATTGCAGTGGCGGAAAGTTCGTTTAATGAGTTCCACAATCTGACGTTATGGTCCACATAACCACAAATTGGTAGCTATAGAGAAGGGATGTTGCCACACCGACAGTAATGTATTACAAGCTCTTGGTTGCCTTTTCGACAATAGCGCGGGCGGTTTCTTTGTGCTTTGGTATATGTGGATGGTGGTGCGCTGGCGAAATGTCTATTAAATTTCAAATTCTAATCAAAATTGGATGTTGAAGTGGTGATAACTGGAAATTGCAATCGTGGTCAGTGACACGTTGTACTGATCTCCTTCAAATTGGTCTATCATGGGGTTCAAACTTTTCAGCAACTTAACTTTATTTTAAGTTTTATTATTAATTTTATTTAATTATTGTGTTGTTGTTTTTTTACTTTTTCAATTATACTTTTAAAAAGTGAGTATAAATCAAGTAGGGCATCATCAGGGTTGCCAATTTGTTGGTTTTCCCTCCATATAGAGGGTTTGTTTTTTAAAATCTCCGGGGAAGAACTGTTTAAGGGGAAATCTGGGGTTATTTAGGATTCTATTATCTTTGGGCCTTTTCAATAAACATTTTGAATTTCGACTCTAAATTTGAGTTGTTCACAGTAGCTATATTTTCCATATAAATTTCGCTTTTGTGAGCTTCCGTAAATTTAAAGTCGAGAATAAAATTTGTTATTAGTAAGGCTCTTTGTATTTCATTACGATATCCTATGTGGTAACCTTACAAAGTGCTTCGGCAGAAAAATGAAAATCATACGCATTCCCCGAACGTCAGAAACGCTGCGTGATTTAAACTGAAATATTATAGGTCTGTTCCCTAACGATAATGCATTCGAACACAATCGCCAAATTTAGTCAAACTTCGTTCCTTTACGCAAAAGTTGGGCAGAAGAGAGCCAAAATGAGAGAGCAAAACATTTCCCCTCTATAAAAAACCTGTAAATATTAGCCCAAGAAATTTCTTTGGGCTAGTTGCTTATTGCTGACAGATGGTTGTCAAATCGTTCAAATTCTAATTTGTAACTGACTTTTTATTTAATTTAATTTATATTTATTGCTTGTATCGCATTAAAATAGATGTAAGAAACAAAAGAATTGTACTTTGTAATTTCTGCAATAAAAGCAATTCAAATCCTGGTCTTAAATATAAATTTGTGCTTTTTTCTACTGAAAATGAATATTCCCGCCTAGAAAAAATTCACTTTTTTCAAATTTGTGGTTCAACGCGTTCCTTTTCTTTTTGGTTATATTTAATTTCAGTGAGCATATTCTCTCGCAATGAGAGAAATGTGACATATTGCCGAAAGTGAACCAGAAAGTAAGGGAACAGACCTTATGTAGCGTAGGGATTCGTCGTTCTGTTCTGTCCACAACCAATATTGTATTCTTATATCTTGGGACTTTTTGTTCACAAAACAATTAAAAAGTAATAAATAGTTGGCGCAACAGGTCCGGAGGGACCCTATTCCTAGCTTCTCAGTGAGTTTTTCATTTTTGGAACAAATGGAAGGGATCTACAATTTTATGCCGACTTCAAATGGCTTATTCAGAAGCTCTTTCAGTTGTATTCTCGGATGTTTGTCAGACGATCTCGAGAGGTGGCGCAGGGGAAAAAAAACAAAAGGTGGAATTTGGGTTTTTGCGGGATTCGAACCTCGAACCCCCGCTTAGTAGTCCAACACACTAACCACTAAGCCACTGCCGTTTACAAAACAAGTCTTTCAAAAAAAGCCTATGCCAGTTTCATTAGGAAAAATTGATAGATTTTTGTAGATTTTTGGGAGAAGAACAAATCGTTGTGTAAGATATCGTTTGTGACAGAGAAATATGTGAGACAAATTTAATTTTAAAACAATTATTTTAAGAGTTTGAACTACCTACAAAATTAATTTTTCCACAACTGTGTATTGGGAGACAGAATTTCGTATAGAATGGAAACATAAATTAAAATCATTTAAAACGTTATTCGATATTTTGAAAGACATAAGTTTAGTTTTCTCGCTAATAATCAGTTTATATTCCGCAAACCAAAGCTTTAAAGTTTCAAGATCTTCCGAGATCTTTGAAATACATTCGTGTCCTTCATAACACGTGTATGTTAAGGCGACGTCATCTGCAAATGCAGTTAATATTCATTTAGGTTTAGCTCAAAGAGCGAGTTCATGTAAATTAAAAATAGCAAAGAACCAACAACTGACCCCTGTGGTACGCCATTTTTTAAAATATCGGGTTTTTCAATAAGAGCGCTACAAACGTTTTTTTTTTTTTAAATAAAACAAAAGCGGTTTTGGATATCAATGAAATTCTTTATTCCTGTGAAAGTATGTTCGATGCCATTATGTACTCGATTTCTTTTGCATGGCCACCACGGGCACGCTTGCAGAGGTCCAGACGCTGAACCCAATTTTCGACGGTTTTCAAGCATAAATCGGCCGATACTTCTCTCTTTAAGATAAGACGTAAGCCACTTGTGGATCTCTCGCCTAAAACCAGAATTGTATAATTTTTTTTGGAACCAAGTCATGATCTACAATATCAAACGCTTTTGACCTATCAACTAAAAGAGCCATTGCATATTTGCTACAGTTCATACTTTCATACAACTGGCTACGGACTCTAAAGGATTGCATCTTCGGTTGACATTCCTCTTCTGAATCCAAACTGTTTGCTACGTAAATAATTGTTTCTGTCTAGAAAAGACAATATGCGTGATTTCACAAATTTTTCCAAAATCTTAACAATGATAGTGAGGATATAGGTCGATAGTTCGACATATTTCTTTTATTACCTTTTTTAAAAATAGGTATAACTTCAGCACTTCTCAGGTGCAGAGGGAAACAAATATTTGAAACATTAAGTTTAAACAAGTAAACTTCCTATTAATATAATGGTTCACATTTGCGAAGATCGGAGTAGCTAACCTCATTCAGGATGATGTTCTGCAAGTGGTGATCAGATGTAAGTATGTTAATATTTTTAGGTTTTAATGAGCTTACTGATCAGTGGTTTCCGAATCAAAATAAATAATAAACTATTTCATTCTTTTTCCTTTTCAGGATGTCCATATTAAAATCAATTGTTCGAACTGAGAAGTCGTGACTGAAGAATTACATTTACAAAATCCGTTAAGCCTTTAAGTCAGGGAAGCACTTTTTAAAATTTTGTAAAAATCTTGGATTAAAAGTTTTAGTGGAAAACAAAAAAATGTCGTTAAAGAAATAGGGAATAGGGTCTTTGAAAAGTGTCTTAAGATAGATACCACCAAAATATAAAATGTTACTACATAGAACGTAAAACAGTCCCCAGTCTACAGGTTATTTCTATTAAGACACGCCTAGCAATAGCTGCTATACTTTTTTTTTTTTTTTTTTGTGATTCGACTGCGTCAAGAACAACCAATATGTTGAAAGTTGTTTTCAAAGTTTGCCATGCTCACCACTCGTTGAAAAAAGACACACCACCAAGTTCAATATTCGTCTTCTTCCCTTTTAAAATGTAATAAATTGGTCTCACTAAATAAACAGTTCGAATATAGCACTCGGGTGTTTTTAGGGTTCCGTAGCCAAATGGCAAAATCGGAACCCTATTAGATTCGTCATGTTTGTCTGTCTGTCTGGCCGTCCGTATGTCACAGCCACTTTTCTCCGAAACTATAAGAGCTATACCGTTGAAACTTGGTAAGTGAACCGCATTAAGATTTTACACAAAAATACAAAAAAAAAAAAACAGTATATTTTGGGGGTCCCCATACATAGAATGAAACTCAAAAAACATTTTTCATCAAACCCATACGTGTGGGGTATCTATGGATAGGTCTTCAAAAATGATATTTAGGTTTCTAATATCATTTTTTTCTAAAGTGAATAGTTTGCGCGAGACACTGTTGGTTTATGAAATTTTGATATCAACATATATTTTTTTCGAATTTACTTTTAGTGTTTGTTTTGAAGAATCAAAATGTTAATGCCACAAGCAAAAGTCCATCTACCAAAAGCAGCTTGGGAATGTGAAAATAATAAGTAGGTTAGGTAGGTACTCTTAAAGAACTGCATCGACAGAGAAAACCCTTCAAACAATTCAACAAAATACTGGCATCGCGAAAAAGCCACTGACATGACATCTACTGAAAATTCCCCCAATTGAATCGCACTTTTTTAAAACTTGGCTTACTCACCTACCCATGTCCATGCCGGCCCTCTGCATATTTCACGTGCTTCACTAAAATTCTAATTAAATTACTGCGAAATTCCGCAGCAAGGAAGCAATGCACCAACATAAAATTTACCCCACCCCGTAGCTTTTAAAACGTACAAAAGCGGCTTTCAAACTATGAAATCAAATTTTCCACTTATCAACTTTTTCGTACCAGCACAAAAAAAAAACACCCCTCTACCTGAAAATAATTATAAATTTGACAATAAATCTGCGAGTGCGGGCGGGGATATAAAACGAAATAAATTTTAAAATAAACCTCAGCCATGATTTACTGTGTGTTGGGTGAACTTTTTTCCGCAACCATTTTAGTGCACAAGTCCCTCAAAAAAAAAAAAAAAAAAAAAACTTTTCCAGCATAACAAAACTTCGACATAGAAATCCATCCACAAGAGCACTGTACATTTACTCTCGATATAGAGGGCTTCCCGGGGATTACAAAATGCTGTGTAAACAAGGAGTTATTGCCATTTTTCTCCATTAGGAGTAGGACTATGTATGCTATACAGCGTCGCGTCATTGTATGGACTTTGGACTTTTTGTGGTGGCAAAACAGGTATTGAAATGGTTTTTACAAAGCTGATGCTTGATTCAAATTGCATCTCTATTATGACGGGGGGGATTAGAATAAAGTGGATGCGACAAGATGGGTACGACGATTTGAATAAAAAAAAAATGGTTAAACTTTCAATTTCGGTTGTAAGTCGGAAAAACTCAAAAGCTTCACTTGGGATTATAAGTAATGCGAAGTAAGCTAACTTCTGCTATTTTCGGCGAGTTAGAATTGACAACCATATTTTCGCCTGGCTGTCTATTTTGACTCGCTAAACTTTAATAGGTCCATTCGAGGTAGGTATTCAGCCATCACGTTTTACCGAATAAATAAAGATTTCAACTTTTTGCAGAGCTCTTTAAAGACATAAGAGTAATTACTCGCTACTCGTTACTTTTGCTAGATTTGTTTTTAATGCTTTTTTCGAAGGACTTTGGGTGAACGCTTAACATTTATATCGACGGAGATCGACTTAAAGCTGGGGGCTTACAAAAATGTATTGTTCCTAGCTGGTGAAGCAGTTCCTCTGCGTATTTCAATATACCTAGTGGTCTTGTACCCGTTTATGATCAACTATAACGATCAGAGTACTATTGTTTTGGATTTTCTTGAAATTTCGTTCTTCGTTTGAAGCATAACTATTTCCTAACAAATCGACGAAAGACTTATTTTTGAGGCTTGGACTGGACGTATATGAACAGAGATCATCAGGACGATTTAGCCGGGTATAGGCTACCGCTTGGAACCTATACATGATAGACCTAAACTTTTGTCAGCTATTTACAATTTTCAAATCTATTATGTGAAGTTGTAGAAGCTTCCCTATGACCTTTGAAAAATGATGCTGCCGGTCGCTTTCATCCAAGTTGCTCAATAAAAACCTTGGGCCCTCCCGATTTAAGGTAGTGCCTCAAAATCAGTTCCTTCCTACGAAGAAAAAAAAACGATTTTTTCTGTTAACAACATGCCTCAAATGAAGATTATTATAATGATGATGACCACAGCGATCAAAATGAGGACAACAAGCCAATGGAACGTCCAATGTCCGGCTACAAAAAAGGAATCTAGGTAAATGAACTCAAGCAACTCGTGCACGCTATCTGCTGAGTTGCCTCGAGAAATATAAACCACTAAACTTCCACGCAGTCGCAGTAGCTTAGTGGTTAGTGTGTTGGACTGCTATGCGGGGGTCCCAGGTTCGAATCCCGCAAAAACCCAATTCCGACTTAGGGTTTTTTTCCGCTGCACTACCTCTCGCGAACGTCTGACAAACATCCGAGAGTATAAATGCCTTGAAAGAGCTTCTCAATTAGCCGTTTGGTGTTGGCATAAAATTGTAGATTCCTTCCATTCGTTCCAAAAATGAGAAACTCACACAAAACGAGTGGTTGTGAGAAGCTAGGCCTAGGGTCTCTCCGGACCTGTTGCGCCAACTATATTTTTTTTTTTTTAAACTTCCACGTGAAATATAACTGTCGTCCTGTCAAACCAATTGGCTTAAAAAAGCCGCATATATTTAACACTCAGAGAAAATTCAGTTTAAAACCGCCTAATCTTTGAAAAGAATTGTCAAGCAAGAAATATTGATACCTTTATTCTCATTAAAAGGTTTGTATGTTTTGTTTAGCCTATAGACTCGGAAAGTACTAGGCAAATGCTGCTGAAAGTTGAAAAGTGTACTAAGAGTTTTTCAAAAATAGTTTGATAGATTTCTGTTAGTTACAAAACATCGAGTATAGTCTTTTTTTATGATAAATCAATTCTTTTATAGATTTCGCCCTCAAAAAGTGGGCGTGGTCCATAAGCATTAATGAAGATAAAGCTGCCTTTGCGGAGATATTTATTTTTTTTCCAATTTCCTTACAACATGGTGGAGAGAAAAAACAGTCAAGAAGGACGACCTGAAACGTGTCATACCTACACCCATTTATTAACTCCCCCTTCTTATACCACTCATCTGCAAAGTTTGCATACAAAATTACAGCAAATTGAGAATATCTCTGGCCGTTTCCAGAACTCCATTGTCCATTGTTCCAGTCAACCCAATCGTCCGTCATCGCATTCCTCTCTCATCCAATTTCAAAAGCTTAATCGATCAATTTCCTCCACGAATTTGCCTCCAGCATTTTTAATACCATTAATACCATAATTAGTCCTTTGGATGCATTAACCACACCAATGGGCTTTCCTCTGCGATGACAAGAATTTTTATAGCACCTATATATGTATATACTTATACTCTTAAAAGAAAAAGTATTTATTTTTCCTCTCAATATGCCATCAGCATACATCGTCACTGTCATTGATCTACCAAACCATATGCTCTTTCGAAATTATCAAAGAGGAAGGATAATTAAAAAGAAAAATGACCGAAAGGAATATCAATTAATCAAAAAAAAAAAAAAAACCCAAGCACGAACCAAGCGACAACAAAAGGCCACAAAATGAGTCGTGGCCTCCTTCCATACGAAATATATCGACGAAATTAACATTTTTATAAATTGTCGTTCAGGATGTGTGGTCCTTCGTCCGCCATAGGGAATATTTTTTTATAAAATATATAAACCATCACCAACAACCGACCGGGCCATTGCCAAACAAATGAAGTGCTTAATGAACACAAACTGTGCCAAAGTGGTCACATGGGCTGCCACTGCCACTCGTCCATGTGCAAACACTCTTCTCTGTCAACCAATGGGTCGTGGCGTCCATTCGTTTAATATTTTTATTTAACTTTCAATAGCTTTTAATATATATTTATCCATTGAAAACATCTTTTTTTTTTCTACATTTTATTTGTTTAATCGAACATGTACACTGTATAAACTGCTGTCATCAGAATCGGAATCGGACCGATGAATCGATTCATATCAAAGGTGTCAATCGATTTGCATAGATGGCGTTTACTTTTGAAACTATACACATTTTTGAATTCACCTCGATTGGGATTTATTGAAAATATTATATTTTTTTTTCCACCCCACGAGAATATAAATGAAAATGTGCGCACATTGTGCGGTGAAAGATTTATTAGTTTTGTTGTTTGTTTTAATCGAATACGAAAAAAGATATAAAGGAGAAAACCAGCGGAAAATTAATTCGCATAAAGTTTGGTTGTAATGGCGTCAGTTTTTTTTTATTTATCGGACGACTGTGAAATGTGAATAAATTTTAAAGAAGAACGACAAATGGGTGATGTTGGATCGTCTTTGGTGGAGAGCTTTAATGGGGCTTAAAAATATTTGTCACGGGGTCGTATAAAAAAAATACCGGACACGTTGGCTAGTGCGCTAGGGGGCTGATAAGATCGCAAAAAAGAAAATGAAATATAAGGACCCAAATTTGAAATAATACCCCAATTTCAAATATTAAATAGGAGTCAGCAAAAACCATTTCAGGAACTACATCAAGAACCAATCTCGTATAGAGTCTAACGAGATCTGGTAAAACACAGCTGGGCAGAATTGCACCAGAACATTTTTCCCCAAATTCTCCTCCAGAAAATCACTCTTCTTGATTAATCTGGATAAAAACAACCTGAGAATACTAACAGGAATAATCAGTGGCCACGGTCGCGTGAAAAAACATCTTCACCGCATTGGCGTTTCACCGGATCCCATCTGCAGACTATGTCTCGAGAGTGACGAATCCTCTCTTCCCATAATCACAGAATGTCCGGCCCTTTGTCGTCTCAGGAAAAATCATGAAATCATTGATTCAGCATCTCTTGCTAATATTCACCCAGAGAAGATCCTGGTCTTCCTGACGGTCTCTGGAGTGGAAATATGGCTCTAAGAATTTACCATGGAAGGCACAATAGGCTCCTCTAAGAAGCCGCAGTGCCAGAGCTCATTGAAAGCTCTCCCGCCGTACAATCTAATCTAATCTAATCTAAATATGAAATAAGGCCCCACTGCGATGAAATAAGGCCAAAAAAAAAAAAAATTGAAATAAGGCCCCAAATTTAAGGTTTAATATAAATAATGAAATTAATATCATCATATCATACCTACGTATGCCGTATATCGGAAAGTTAACAATTAATAATAAAAAAATAGTTTTGGGGACTTACCTACTTCATTTCATCTTTCCAATTTTCATTAGGAAATAAGGCCCCAAAAAAGTAAATAGTACCCCAAATTTTATTAAAAATGTTTTTTTTTTCCTGTATAATTTTTTTGGGGACTTATTGGATTTTTATTTTGGGGTCTTATTTCATTGGGGCCTTATTTCGCAGAGCCCGCTAAAGAACCTTTGAAATTTGAATTTGAAAATGTACTCAAGACTTCAGCATTAAGCTCTTTGCAAAGTCCCCCAAGCCAAAAAATATATTTCGTGATTTAAACCCTTTTTTACAAAAGTTGGTCATAGCCTTACCAAGCCTTTGCTTAGAAGAGTTTCGTTCCACAGAGGTTCGTGATTTCGGTGGTCCACAAAAACTATACTAAGTCATAGGTGTCCTGTTTTTAACCGCAAGAGCATTGAAGCCCCTATTTGTATATGTATCTAATTTAACTCGCTAAACTTTAATAGGTCCAATAGAGGCAATCGACCTTAAAATTCTATCCTCGGGTGCGTTGTAACGTTTCACCGGATAAATAAAGTTTTCAACTTTTTGCTGAGCTCTTTAAAACCATAAGAGTAATTACTCGTTACTCGTTACTTTTGCTAAGTAGATTTCTTTTCAATGTTTTTTTTTGTAGGAAACATGTACCTATAGACTTTGGGTGATTGCTTAACATTCATATCGACGGAGTTCGACTTAAAGCTGGGGCTTACAAAAACGTATTGGTCCTAGCTGGTGTACCTATAGACTTTGGGTGATTGCTTAACATTCATATCGACGGAGTTCGACTTAAAGCTGGGGCTTACAAAAACGTATTGGTCCTAGCTGGTGAACCAGTTCTTCTACCTACCTAGTGGCCTTGTACCCGTTTATGATCAACTATAACGATCAGAGTATTGTTTTGGATTTTGCACGAGCATTGAAGCCCCTATTTGTATAATGATCGTCCATGGCCCAGTTAATATTTCGAGCTGGCTAGCGACTTGAGAGATCCCCCTTTTGGTAAGAAGCTTTGATTCTTATTATTATTTTTAATAGCTCAAACTTTCCTACACCTTATGTACAAAAATAAATTCAATTCCGTTCACAAATTTTAAAATAGTTTTGTTACAGATATACAAACTTGTTAAAATTAGAGTCTCATTTTGCAAAGGTTATTACCCTTCCCTCAATGGCGCACTGGAGGTACTTTACTACTGACCGAAAAAGGATAATCTGCTATCAGCCGGCAAAATTCCATTTTTAAGGTTTTTCCCACTGCGCCGCCCCTCGCGAGCTTCTGACAAACATCCGAGCGCAAAATTGTCCTCAGAGAGCCTATAAATTCAGGTGTAGAACTTAAATAAATAAATAAATAGTTAGCGCAACAGGCTCGGAGGGACCCTAGGCCTAGCTTCTCACAACAATTTGTTTTGTGTGAGTTTTTCATTTTTGGAACGAATGGAAGGGATCTACAGTTTTATGCCGACTCCAAATGGCTAATTGAGAAGCTCTTACAAGACATTTATATCGGATGTTTGTCAGACATTCGCGAGTGGTAGTGCAGTGGAAAAAAAAACATAAGTTGGAATTTGGGTTTTTGTGGGATTCGAACCTGAGACCCCTCGCTAAGTAGTCCAACACACTAACACTAAGCCACTGCGACTACTAGTCATTGAACTTATCCAAAAATAAAAACTTCCACAAAGTTCTTAGTTGAGAAAAGCTAGACCAAGGCCGTTGCTGTTATATTTGGCAGCATTGCTCGACTTTCTACAGTCGCGTTGCCAGTTGTAGAAAGTCGAGCTGTCAGTATCGCAGACTCGTGCGCTCACCTAACCTCCCACTGCAGATGAAGATAGTCAAATAGGTATTCTCAAACTAGAATTTGTTAAGTAAGGTAGAATTATAGTTTAAATAAAATTTGTTTCCTTAATCAAACTACCGAAATCTAGTTGTAGTTGGATCACTACAAAACGAAATATTTTTGTCAGGAAAATGTTTAAGGATTGGCACATAAATAAGGAACCTGTTATTCGCACTCATGGATCCTTAGAGACCATTCTCTCTATTGTGGTAAATAACCTTTCAAAAACATTAACCTAAGAAATTTAGAAAAAAATATTTAAACAAAAAAGCCGCACATACCAATTTGAATGCCTTCATCTTGCTGGTCTATATTCTGTACTTGTCCTCCTTTTTCCCAACAACACTTTAATCACACTTCACTGAGTTATTGTCCCAATTATATACGTATAGGAGAACAGAAGGCCAATGCCAATAAAACACCGAAAATCCTTCCCTCGCCGTATATCAATTTATATCTTATTCAACAACAATCCTCCATATGACAGACGTCCGTGTAGGTTGTTCCCTCCGCAAGGAACATTTAAAAACACGACGAATAAATAAAAATAACCCGCGAACAAATCACACTGGAAAACCAACTCTATTATTCCTTGTTATTTATGAGCAATAAAAGCGGTGCCGCCACATGGGACCCTCCGCTTTAAAAACGACCGATTTAACAACCCAAAGCGAACGCGCTTACACGAACACAGGTCCTTTGCTTCACTTATAAACTTCACTGCCTCTCTGGTAGTCGAACTTTGAGATTACTTTAAGCCGCGGGATTCTGCAAAATCTATATCAGAGCGAATGAGATTAATAATCCGAATACGAGCAAAACAGCATCACCACCTGTTGCTGTTGCTGCTGCCTTCGATGGAAAATGACAAGTGACGGGGCACTCGTATCCGACGGATGTATTTATTGTATCTTTTCATTCGTTGTTTCTTGTTTGCCGCCAAAAAATAAAAAAAAAATATAAACACGGTCGACGATAAAATTTCGTTTCATTCTCGTTTCATTGCCTTTCCAGTTAGCGGGAGGCGGCAGGCGGGCTGTGGAACGGTTTCGGTGCTTACATTGGGGTCCACAAATCCAAAATTCTAAGGGACATCTACAGCTACTTTAGGTACAACAGAAAATGGCAAAACTAGAACCAGAGATACGGTGCGAAAGCAACAAGTGATTGCACGAATTAATTTCTGTCTCATTCGCTCAGGTGCGGTTCGGCTTTGGGTTTTTTGTGATCTCGGGGTGAATCTCAAAATTTTAAATAATGAGATTTATCGTTCCACACCGCTGGCCACCAGGGCAATAGCAGCCGCGGTTTTAGGTGGCTGATTTTGCTCTTGACGTTTCTTGGTAAATATTCCAAGTCTTGGTGTCATTGTTTGCAATGAAGAATGGAGTTCAAGGTGATGTCACTCATTTAATTGTCTTCGCAGCACTTCTGTCATCTAGGGAGAGATGACATCCCAAGCTTCTTGAAAGTAATACCTACCCCCAAGGACAATGACAAAACTTGAATCTGTGCTGCATCAGGAACTGATTTGCTTCCCCCCGAAGGCGGAGAAAAAATCCAAAAACAGAAATAATTACCAAAGAACTTCTAGATCCCTGATGTTTCCTTCGTATCCTGCTGCACCCGCACAGACATAAATGAAGGTGCAAAAAAATAGCATTTCCTTTGTTTCAATTTCTCTTACATGTTGGGATCCACTTAAGCCCTCTGCCAAAGGAATAATAAAACAAAGATTCAGGACGAAAGGAAGAAAACGTATACCTACTTTCGCCGAACAAGGAAGGCGGCGGCGACGGCGGCGGCGGAGTAGTGGATGAATGCGCATTAGAAGTGCGCCAATATGCTCTGCAATCAATTCAATTTCCATTTGGCTCTTGAATGCTAAGTGCTCTACCAGCGCATCTTGTCTTCGTGTGTGTATGTGTGTTTGGTTGTGTGAATGCACTTAAATGGTAGAGCTTTAGTAAATTTCCAAGTAAGTGCAGAATGCTGAGTGAAAAGAAGAACAACTTGTATCAGTACTTTGCCAATTTTCCAAAGTACCTACAAAAAAACAAACCAAAGTATCTTCTGCAGGTTCCATACTTGCGAAATCTCCTTTTGAGCGGCTGCGAGTGTATACAACTGCATTGGTTGCAATTGTGCGGTTGTTTTGCACAGAGCACATCCTGGGCCAAGTGGTTAACTGCGTTAGAAACGTTGATTGAGTTGATAGTCTGAAGCGGATACAAAGGAATTGAAAACGAGTCAGCAAACAATTTTTACAACTCAAGATATAAGTATCATAAATTGTGTGCGCCGCGGCATTATGCAGATTTTGGAAAATGTTCTTTTAATCGTTTTGGCACAACTGAACCTTACTGTCAGGAGTGGAGATTTGTGTATTTGGAATTTTGGCACAGCCGCAACGGTAATGTGGGTTGCCAGAGATGGCCGAAGTTGGCGTTCATCTCTGTACAGTGGGGGGGCGACAGTCAATTTTGAATGTAAGATGATACTATGATCACTTTTATGGATCATAAATAAACCCGTATTAATAAACGCTGTGTAAAAGTTATCAACTTGTTACTCAGCAGTTATATCCAATTTTTGTATGCTATCTGACGTTTGCTAGCTAACTAACTTGTATAAATTTTTGTTTTAATTCGGGGGTAGGTATTTTAATATAAAAATATGATTTGGGGAGGTTTTTGTTTTTGTATGTAGTTGTGAAATGTAGTGTCCCTCGAATAAATTAAATACCAACTTCATCCTCATAATGAGAAAATTAAAAACTGAACAGTAATTTTTTTTTATATAGGAAGAATACTTTTGCGCCAGCCTGTAGGTCACAGGTATCAGATTAAATTTGGAGGTGGATGTTCAAAATTCGTCCAAATGCTTTTCAAATTGTTCTCTAATAAATTGTAAATGTTTGCCAAGAATGAAATGCTTCACTTGATTTGTACCTCGAAGCAAAATTTTGTGCTGGACCACTCCTGAGGTCGGTACTAGGGGCGATCCTCGTTCAGGATATACATAGTTATATCGGCTGGTTTACATAAAACACGTTTTAAAATTGATTTTACATGACCGCGTAATCGTAAGTAAAGTATCCCTATAATATAGGTTACTTACAGTGTGTGCCAAAAGTCAATTTCATATATTAAAATAAAAAATATGATATGAAAAATATTTAATTTTTGTAGGCATAATGCGCTTCTTAAACTGGCGCAAAACTTGTTATACCTTCATAATACGTGGTAGTATATATGAGATTGCCCATACTCCTGCGATCAAGTTGGTTCGACAGCGACTTAAGTATAGGTAGGTACATCGATTTTTTTTTAAATTCAGTGAATATGACCCGTAAGAAATGTTGGACGATGAGTTAATAAACATCATTTATGTTGCACTGCGCGCACTCGTCAAGCGCCATTAGGCGTTTTTCTTTTTTAGTTCAGAGCTGAGCACTGAACTGAGCTCGAGCTATATGAGCGCGATCTGAACTGAGCGTGCTCAGATCGTTCTGATGATTTTCTGTTTTTCTTTTCTCTCAAATATGACTGGAAGTTTGAATGTATATGTGTAATCAGCATTTTACTCAGCCTGCTCAGTCAATTAATTCTGAGCTCATAGAGCGCGCTCTGATCATGCTCTGAACGAAAAAAGAAACACAAATTCGAGCTCTGATGTATCTGAGCTAAAAAGGAAACACAAACTTTTTGTATAACAGTTCAGATTGTGCTCTGAACTAAAAAAGAAAAACGCATATTGAAAGTCAGATAGGAACTGCGATCTTAAAGCTGTACCTACTTTACAGGGTAACAACTAACAAACAAATTTAAATCGTTCGTAAAAACTTTGCAACTAGTAGAAACTGAAACATCAACACGTTTAGTATAAAGCGCGTCAGGATTCATCGGACCTTAGAAAAATGTGCTGCCCCTTATCTCTAAGAATCCATATGATCACACAGCTCAGTGCATCTGATCCACCAAAACTTTTATAGAGAACTGCGGAAGTACTTTAATATAGCCGAGAATGAAGATTAATTTTTCGGAAGGTTATGTAATGAAGTGAGGAGGCCCATTTCAACCTACACCAACGTTCATTTGCTACAATCTTGCTCTAAACTACAACACATGCATACCCGGACTCAAGACAGTCCCAAAAAAATATTCGGATCAAGCTCAAGATCAGTGTATCCCTATCCTCTCTTAACCAAACCTAAAATAGAACCGAAACAGAATCGTCATTGACCAGGGAATATTTATTTGTCGACTTAGCAGGTTTTTGAGTATTTTTACTTCGTGCGTACCACCAGTAATTCGTAGTCCAACCCTAGCCCCAGCTTATCACAACCTTCCACTTATGTATGTTTTATTTTTGGGACGATTGAAAAAGATGTACGATTTCATGCCGAATCCGAATGACTAATTTATGGAGCTTTCTCAGGACAGGTATACCTTCCGATCTTTGTTTAAGGGTCATAAATATGCGACTTGTGTTTCTCCATGGATTAAACCTTAAACAACTCGCTCAGTAGTCCAGAACCCTAACTACAGACCCAGTGCACTCATTCTCTCTGTTTTTTTTTGGAGCAGCTTGATACAGGTTGACTTTTTAAGTTATTCTCTCGGATGTTTGTCAGACGTTCGCGAGGGGTGGCGCAGTGGAAAAAAAATCATATTTTGGAATTTGGGTTTTTGCGGGATTAGCTTAGTAGTCCAACACACTAACCACTAAGCCACTGCGCCACCATTTTATATAATGGCTTAAATTTGTTCGTTTCTCCAAGACTATGGCTCCTTTATCGAACCTACTTAAGCTACACCCAGAACTCCATCTCTTCTTGTTTTTGTTAACAACCCCCGTGTAATTAGTACCAAAATCCATACTCCCTCCAATCGATAGGTAACAACTTCCGTATTCAATGTGAGAAGTCTCCTTTCTAGTTTGATGCGATGCCATCTGCGTCACAGTTTCGATGTTCTACGTTTACAGGCAGTTTATGTCACACAACCTGCCAGTTCACAAATGAAAAATCATATTTACCCACCCGAAGAAAAGCGCCGCACTTTCTCAGGGTTACCCAGGACACCGCAGATATACACCGACCGCACAGATGGTTAGGGAAAACGTTACCTCCAGCCTTTATCATGAATATGCAAAGGCACAGCCCGAGTATCGTCATGCAGATTCGATGGCCTTATTTGCCTTCTGCATTTTCCCCCCGCACCGTTTACAAGAGTATTTGACAAAATGTCCAATATCTATATCGGTATCTCTACATCCGGCGCAGGGTGAAAAATCTGAATATGCTAAAGAAAGGTTGCTCGCACGAAGCATTGAATAGTTTCATCGTCAAAAATGTTGATTTTCGGTTCTCACCCAATTCTGGGAAAACGCTCGCACTGAACACGGCATGCAAGTTGGGCAGCATGGTGGTATCGGTATGTGGTATAGGTGCCACCTCTTGAACGACGTAATTCTAATTAAAATTTCAAATTCCGGTCCTTTTGTTTAACAGGCACTTTAGCGCGTTTGACTGCGGCGGGAAACGGGGTCCACCAGCGAATAGGGTGCGAACGGATAGTTGAATAGCTTGTGCCCAGTGTAGCATGCTACCGACAACGACTGCGACGATGACGACAACGACACTGGCTCATGAATAAATTTAACTGTCCGGCAGAGTGGGTATAGAAGCCGAGCAATTTCCCAGGCGCATACTGTCAGTGTGCGGTGTAATGATTCCCATTTCTATGGCTGTCGGGTTGGATTCGATGCGAAATTGCCCGCTTGGTGGGTAAAGCTCTTCATTTGCGTTCCGAAATTTGTATTTCTTTTGTTTTTGGATATAATTTTTTGAGCCACTAAAGAAACAAAACCAGACGAAGGCGGCAGAGGTGACATCATGACATCGTTGCTGAGATTTGCCCTGAGAGGGCGATTTTCGGTGGAATTGCGGTAGCGCTTCCACTTTGACGCAGAAAAGTTGCAAAGAAGACTTGGAAGTTTGCACAGTCTTAATTGAGGCCGGTGCTGCACTTGTTAGTTCATGTGGGGTCATTGTTGGGGGGTTGGGGATTTGACAACTGAAATAAGCAGGTACTTATGGCAGACAGTTATGGAAATATTTGACAAGACAATCGGGCGTTTGTCCTTTGTCGTACAGAAGTCTGTATAGAGGAGTGGTTTCCTTAATTGTATTTAACCTTATGTAGGGCTTAAGTTGATTTGGGCTCAGCTCTTCCTTATTTTGGCGGCACTAAATTTCACGGTGAATGGAAGGATTAATCAGCAATCTTTTCCAAATAGTGCTATCTTTAGTCTACTGCTTCCAAGTTGGTTGAGGTTCCATTTTATTTGTGTGTATCATTTAGGGTAGGGTCTTCGTCTACAGCTTCTGACTCTTTGGATCTTGAAGTTTTAGCTGTCGATTTTGACCGAAAAATTCATTGAGGTTGGGTGGCCCTTCTTGCTAACAGCGTATTCTTGGTTTTGCTGTAGTTAACCGATAAACACCGGTAACAACTCGTTGTTTCAACCTCAACACGTATTCAAATCATTGAAAGGACTTTCGAAAGATCATTAAATAGGTCTGTTCTCTGACGATAATGCATTCGAATACATTAGTCAAACTTCGTTCATTTCTACCCAACTTTTGCGCAAGGGAACGAAGCTTAACCAAGGTATTCGAATGTATTATCGTAAGGGAATAGACCTATTGTATGTCGCCTTGTCTTAAACCTTTTATGACATCAAAGGCTTCGGTGAGCTGGATCGCGAGCTTTCACAATGTCGTCATCCTAACTTCATAGGTGACTTTTACATCCCTGCTAAAACTATAGACATGGCTCTGTGTAGATCGCCTCTATAAATGCTTTAAAAGGCGGCTTTGAAATCAATAAAAAGATGTCGCGTATCGATTTCGACTTCTTGGGTTACTTCTTGGGACCTCTCTAATTGTGAAAACCGTCTTAAGCCACAGCGATCGGACTCAATCTCGTTATTTACGAAGAGGGCCTAGGCAGAGGCATGGAAGGTAGATAGAATCTTTTATGCCAAGGATACTAATACCTCCCAAAATTCCATCTTAAGGTTTTTTTTTCCATTGCGCCACCTAACGTGGCAACCATCCGAAAGTTTAACTGTCACGAGAGAGCTTCTCAATTAGCCGTTTGGGCTTGGCATAAAATTGTAAATTTCTTCCAATTGTCCCAAAAATTAAGAACTCACACAAAACAAATGATTTCGTGAGAAGCTAGTTCTAGGGTCCCTACGGACTTGTTGCGCCAACTATTTATTTATTTATTTTTAATGCCACTAATTATTGAGTCAGCTTCAGCTGTAGGGGTCTCATTTCTTGTGGACCAAGCCACAGTGGAATGCCCAAATTTTGAAATAGAATTAGTGCATGTTCTTACCCCAAGACACTTCAAAATGATAGATTAGACTGCAAGGCGGGAGATTCTTCAAATGGCTCTGGCACTGCGGCTACTTAAAGGAGCCTATTAAGCCAGATGCTATGGGAATCCGCTGATAAATTGCCAGACCCCAGCATCTTTGTTGACTTGGATTGTTAACCTTACTTTGTTAATATCATTCAAACGGAGGCTTTGTCTATCATTGTCTACATATTGGATGGAAAGTTCGCGACTCTCTGGTCTTCGTCAACGTTATCAATCCGCAGAAATAGTACTTCCACATTCTCAACACCGACTTGGATTTTAGTACAAGGTTTCGTTTGTCATCTCTTAGGGCAGGTTTCTGCATGGGACCAGCTACTCAATGGCACGTTTCCTTCTGAAAGATTCCCGTACATTGTTCCTGGCGTACCAGCTCCGCACTTTTGAGTAAACAAATTAAGCCTTATCACAAAAGACCATACACACTGTTCGGATCCCGGCTTACTGTGTTTCCGCCTTGAAATTTTAGACGTACTATTAACCTTTCCGTTCTTAAATGTTGGCTGGTCGCCATTCTCTTTAAGGAACATGGTTCTCCTTGAATCATTCGGATAGCAGACCTACGAAATAGACTTAAGCTTTCATACCTAAGGAGGTTCCTACAGTTGGTTGTAAACGCTTACAGTGGCAGAAGTGATTTCCTCATTTTTCAAGACAGAAGATTTCGCAAAATTTTGCAGTCTTCTTAACACGTTCGCGGACAGTTGAAATCGCAAGCGCTGTTGCAAAATGCACCAATCATAACTTTTGTTCCGGTTGGCATAAATTAACGAAAAAACAACCAATCGAATTCTCATAATGACTTATATGTTTTTCTTATAAAAAAAACAAGAGCGGGAAATGCCGCTCTGTCCCAGTAGATACAAATTTTACATATATATTTCATATGTAGGGACAAAGCGGCATATGCCGCTCTGGAATAGGAAAAGAAACACTTTCTTATTTCATATAAAAAAACAATAAACAAATAGGAAATAAAGAAGAATAAGAATGAAAGAATGAGAAAAAAGATTGGAACTTCAATCATTTCGTTTTGAATGGAACAGCTCAAAACAAGGAACAATACAAAGTGGTGGTTTTTCTGGACAAGTTTTACATAGGTACTTGGTCTCCTTCCTGATTTTGTTCTTCAAACACTGACGGCATCTCATATGGTAGGTCTTGCTGGTATCTTTGGGATTTGAAATATTATCCGGATAGTGTTGTTCATTTTGAATTTGGACTTTGGCATTTCCATCTTCTTTCTTTTCCCTCCATATTTAGCGCCCCTTTGTACCAGTTTTCTTCCATCTCCTAAATCCAGCGATATACAGAGAAATTCTTTTATCAACTCATTTCGAAAGTCGAGAAGTGTAGCTTTATTTTTAAATTTCTTCATTATAGAAAAAGAATTCCATATAGCAACGTCCAACAGGTGAAAGAGAACTTTTTTATACCATCTGACGCTTTTTCTAGGGGACGAATAATAACTAACCATTTGATCGCTTCTGCCGATTCCGGACATAAATAAAAGTATTTTTTTTTTGCCGTTTTCTCACCACTTTTAGAATGAAAAAAGGATTATAATTTATATAATAATAATTATATTTTTGCTACAATAAAAAACAACATGCATGAGATCATCGTCGAGCAGTTCGATGAGACCATCGTCCGGCGGTGTGCTGGGACATTTCACAAAAAGTTTTGTTTTCTACTGGGACAGGAGGTTTCATTGCGTATATAATTCAATGAAAAACTTGACGGCAGTTGCCGCTTTGCGTTATAGAGTACAACAAAGTTGGACGGCATATGCCGCTTTGTCCCAGCAAAAATGGCAAAATTGGACGGCATATGCCGCCTTGTCCGCGAACGTGTTAAGTCTTTGCCCCTATTTTCGAAGTTGCCAAGCCTTAGGGGCTGAATAAGGGCAATGATTCCCGAGAGTCACGAGATCAAAAGAGATTCCAGTCCGCTTAATTACACTTGTGCTTAACAGACATCATGAAACTTAGCGGTCTTGAGCCCGGATAAAGGTGCAAGAAAAGAGAACCAAGTCTCTCAAATAAATTTCGAATCCTTCTAATCAGAAAGTCAAAGATGCATGGCAAAAAATGCTTAGTCGGTAGTTTTCAAATTTCATGCTTACGTATAAATTTGATTGCTCCAGAAGGGGCTCAACAGATCAACGCCTTTCACCCATCGCTTGGGAGAAAATTACAAACGAATGTTTGAGTAGGTAGCAATTTTCAAGAAGCATCTTTTTAGCAAAACTATTCACAAGACCCCCTTAAAAAGCCCTGTAAACTTGCTCATTGAATTGCTGACGTGAATTCGTGTAATTCTGATCTTGGCCCAGTCGCTCTTTACAGGCTATAGTGGTGCCCTAAGCCTAATGAAGCCACGTGTAAGTTTCGTTTGCAGACCATACTTCGCCTTCTCTTTTAACAAGGTCAACTCAAGCTTCAAAACCAACTCCGCCGCCAAAACCATACTGTACGCTAATTACCACACAACGTAGATCAGATATTGAATCACCCCTCCGTGGACTTAAATAACCCCCTAATTAGGAGCCAAACTACATCGTTAACATAACCAGTCCATTCACCCACCCACAGCGATTATTCCAAGAACTATCTCGCAACCTGAGAGCTTGTTAAAATTATTCGCACAACGTATTATACAATTAAAGCTTCAACAACCACGTTTAATAGCTTCCTGCGATTTGGAGCGAGCTATTCTATGGAAAGTGTCAACGAATAGCGAGCTTCAGAGCATAATTGCTGTCATTTTCAGGCGCAGCACTCCGTGGAACGATGACATTTAGGTAGGTATATAGCTATAGCTACCCAATTAGAACCACCCTCGACAGGTCACAAAGAAGAGGTAGAAGAAGTCCACTTTAGTAAGAAATTTAAAGCCTTAGCCCAATTAAAGAAATGAGTCGTCTTCAAATTCGATTCAAAACAAGCAAAGCGGGACGAGTTGAATATACATATATGTAGTGCAAAACCATAGTCCAAGGTCAGTGGTCTCTATCCGTGGTGCCAAAAAAAAAAAAAATATGGGAAAATGAAACTCAAACTCTGTTGATGATGACACTGTCCGGCCATGGTTCGATGATGATCAACACTCTGTGACAACGTCAACTGGCCGTAGCCTTGAAAAATATCTTACAACAACCCCACCTTTGGCATATGGAAGGGTTCGTGTGGGGAGCACAATGTCCGCTTGGGTGCATACCACCATCATCATTGGCTGCGTGTTGTTGTTCCATATTAATTCGACAGCGACAAAATTTATGAATTGCGACGAGATCCAGATGTCGACGATCGCGATGATCATGCGTAATGGCGGCGCACGCTGTTATACAGGTGATGACATTTTTTTTTTTGCACAACTCCCCGGGGTATTCACATGCAGATATCGATGACCCTGGCACAAATGCTCAAGCGATGGATGAGGTTTTTTTTCGATTTTTTCATTTAGGTGGAACGCACCAGATATTGGTGGATGTTTCGAAATTTAAATACTTGCAGAGTAGTTGGCCTAATGGAAGACGCAGCGACGTAGCTGACCTGACGAAATGTTCTACATGGAAGCAATTAATTATTTTACAGATACAAATGTGTTCCCCCCTCTTGTTCCCCTTGGAAGGTGATTTGGGGGAGGCTATCTTTTTTGTTGTTTGATTTATTGCCAGTAGACAAATGGGCACATTGGAAAAGTGACGGCTGGATGAGTATAATTTGAGAATAGAGTTGAGAGACGCATGGGGTGGCGAAAATTAGCTTCGCTAGAACTGTTATGTGATTCTAATTTATCTGGCTGCGGAGAAGATTTACGAAGTCTATGGTCAAGACGGATGGTGGGTATGGGTACTTCAACCGTGACTGCCTTGATGAGCAATACCTTTGTCGACTTATATTGAATTATAACCAATTTTCCCAATTTTCTCATGTATTTCAAGGGTGATGGGCTTTGTTTGGGTGTTTGAAATGTGCTTTGCCTTGATCCGCACTTTTTTGTTATGTTAGGTTTTTTGTGTTTTTGTGCAACATGTGGACATTTTTCGGGTGAAGGGGGAGGTCTTCATTAATGAGTTCTCTATGTGGATCTTTGCCACGGAGAAAATTTACTCAAATATGCGGTAAAGCAAGTTCATCTTGAAACAGCACTTATGAAGAGTTAATGAGGCTCAAATTGGAATGATAAATAAACTGCGATCGCAACAAATTTCATTCAACAATCAAATGGAATGGGATATTTTTTTCACACGGCCTCTCTAAGTCCCCTTCATTAGAAGGTACAGGTCTTTGCTGAAAACAAAGAGGGTTTTTTATTAAAAGCTATGTTCAAAGAGCTTTTATCAAAGTTCTCAACAAAACGTTATTTTTAAGAGAAATGTGAAAGCTTTCTGTAAATCAGATGCCCTTAAATTAGGTATAACCTTCATATAAACCTATTCTAAGGACTTAATAAGTTGTTTTGTTTCTTTTTTATAATAGAATTAGCGGACCTGCCAAACTTCGTTCCATCCAAAATAGATTTGTTGATTTAAATAATTTCGGGGACCTAACGTTTGCTTTGATTTGATTGAATGACAGAGACTTATACAGAAACTTTGTACTGAAACTTCAATAACATTTAAACTACACACTTATTATCCTATCGATGGATTGATCATACATATTTTGGAGCGATATCCATCCTTCATTGCAGAACATGAATGGATTTTTTTATATGGAAAAAATCAGATGTTGGCATAATTTACAAACGTGTTGACCAATTTTATTCAAACTTTGGATAAACCAACTACACGACCATGCAAAAAAACCCTAAACATTTTATCGAATTTGGTTTGACCGTTCGTAAGTTATAAGGTCACAATGCTTTTGCAACTCTCTTTTATATACTTGTAATAGAATAGACTTGGGCTTGTGCTGAACATTAAGAGCTTCTTTCATTAAAAGAGATATAAATTTTTCCATAGACTTTTCTAAAGCACCAACATTTTTTTTTCACTGCTGAAGAAACGTCAGCCCTCTGCTATAAATATCCTGGAGTAACTGCTCTATTGAGAAGTTTGCGAATGAGAACTTCGGATGCCGCATAAATCTGTTGGTCCATTGGAAGTCAGTACCCAGAGTGCTGAATCACGGACCGAGGGGACTCCGGAAAATACTCAAAATTCCCATAAGGTTTTTTTTTGCCGCTGCTCCACCTCTTGTCAATTTCTGATCAACATCACACTGTTTTGTTATTATTGTGCTGACTGAGCTGAGTGTTGCCATAAGAATATTTGACTGTAACAATAACAAAAAAATAAAAAGAAGAAGGAATACGAAAATGAAAGTGTGCAAAAAATGTTGAAATTGTTTTTAAAAAGAACAAAATATTATTGCGAATGCAGACAAAATCTGAAGCGCAGATTTCTGGAGATTACTGGTCGTTCAAAGTCTGAAGCCAGGTTGAAAATCTGCAAAATGTAGACAAATCTGCACTTATGGCAACGCTGACTGAGCTCCACAATTCAGCCATGTGGATTCGGCATAAAATTCTAGGTCCATTCCCTTCCATTCGTCCTTAAAATAAAATCTCCCACTCACGAATGCTTGTCCCACACATACTTACGCCATAAAATTGCCATTGATTTGTTTTTGGAATATTAAATAAAAATTGCAAAACTTTCTTTTTTACGTTCATTTTACCTCGTTTATTTTTATTTATATATTTCTCCTTTTCTAGCATTGCATTGCTGGTAGCATCCTTATTTACATGGTATATAAGGAAGCTTTGAATTACATATTTTATGTTTAGTCTCTATTGTTGTAACTAATTTTTTTTTTTTTTTAATTACTAAAATCAATTTAAATACGGTTTTTTATTTGATTTTATAATTTAATACAAATTATCGAATAGGATGTCATTTAAATCTAAATTTATTTACAAACATAGGTATATTTCGTTATTTACAATTAACTTTAGATAAACTTAATACTTTACTTTTCCTAATATAACAACTTTGGTAAAACTAATTAAAATAAAAATTGGAAAAACTAAAAATAAAAACTCAGGCAGTTGCACTGCAGTCCGATATTCGCTTTTATTTTCTATTTCTATAAGTAGCTATTTCTGTGCAGATATCCTTAGGATATGACTGACAGTTATCAAGTAGTAATTTCATTTTGTATAAAACAACGTAGTATTTTTTTTTAACCATTAATTCATTTATCACTTTATGATCAACGACTTAAATATTGTTTTATTAAATATATTATTTTTTTATAGTGTTTTTAGTAAGTTGTATTTATTTATTTTTTTCGTGAGGAAAGGGATTGTTTTTCGGCGGAATAAAATTAATCTATTTGATGAAATTATAAATATAAATATGAATAATTTGGAAGTCGTTATGATTTTGATTAAATTAAACTAAAAATTGTATTTTAGTTTCAGAATTTTAAACAAAATTTGTGCTATTTTGACTGACTTTCTTTACATGAATCTAACGCAATTTAAGACTTAAAAGTCATGACCTAATAAATGAGAGTTCGATGAGGAAGGTGTGAATGTTGGGCCTAACAATAGTCCTCGGTTATCTCGTACAGAATCAATTCATTTACTTACTATGGCGGTGGTATTGGATTACTAGTTAGACTGACTGATTATAAGGGGGAACGGAGAATATCAGAGTTCCTCTACCACTATTACATTCATGAGTTTAAAGGTTGAATTGGCAAATGTCAAATCTCCAATTTTAACTCGCAAAATAATAAAATAATAGTCTGGTACGTTAGATAGGCCTTAAAAATTAATATATTTATAAAAAAGGCTAAAGTCTTAATAAACCTTTATAACTGTGAAAATGGCATGAATTCATTTAAAAATGGGGTATGTTTTTTATGAATTTGGTCGTACTGTCTTTTGTGCCTACTCACTTTAAGCCAGCTTCCGCAAAGATCAAGTTTAAAATTCCCCACAAGAATGCGGGACCACACAGGCTCAGTGCTTATTGTGACTATTGTGGAAGAATTTCTGGGTTGAGCCCCAAAACAAATTAATTGCAACTTGATATTTTTCACTGTCCCACCTCCACCAGCAACCGCCAAACCGCCATGGAAAACTTACGCACGTAGTTCATTAACTTACAGCCGAGGCAGTGTTCAAAATTTGTAAGACCGATAACTGATGTGCGAAAATTTAACAAAATGTTCATATGGATCTGGTATGCAGCCATCGCAAAAACGGAACTTACGTTTTAGAGTCAGGATGTCTTTAGGAAGTTTTTGATTGGTCGGGTGACTTTTTGTCACCAGTGTAGAGAGGAATCTGGTGCGGAATTACAATATCACTAATCGAGTAAGTAAAAAGTATTCCTGAACGGTGTCCGTAAAATTTAAACTAATAATAATCTTTAATTGGAAGGATTCGATTTGAAGTGACAGATGTCAGAAATATATACTCCCACTTACCTACCTTTGGGAGGAATTTTCTCAAATTAAAATCCGTCCTGATAAACCGATTTCCTGAGGATGGCGATGGACCCGCTTTGGTGCCTGGTGTTTTGTGACGATCTCACAACCCCACCCAACATAACCGAGTACAAATAAGTATCCTACCTAGGGATGCCAGACGTCCCCCTTTAGGGGGGACAGTCCCCCTTTTTCATACAAAAATGCTGTTTGTCCCCCCTAGTACAAACCACTGTCCCCCTTGTTAAGTTAAAATTAAAAACTTTGAAAATACTTTCTTTTAATATTTTTAACAAGATTATCGGTTGACACATCAATTTAAAAGTGCAAGAACACTTTCAAAGCTGAATGCATCCACTCACGAACTACATACATCTCACATCACGTGCTAAAGTTGTTCTCTTGTAAGTTTTTGTTTTGTACTGCCATCTGTCTCTCTTTCAGTTTTTGTTTTAAAATCAAAATTTACTTTGATAAAATGTGCGAAGCGAAAGAAAAAACTAACAACCCCCTTTTTGAATACTAGTCCCCCCTAGAAAACTCACGATGTCCCCCTTTTCGTATTTTTGAATCTGGCAACCGTAATCCTACCCCTTGCCGGATCTTCTTAAGAAAGAAATATATAATGAGCCGCAGAAGAGATTTCTTCCCCAACCAACATCCAATGCACCTCGCAAACCTAAACACAACAGAACTAAATCAATTATATCAACAATACCTATCCCCATCCAGGGGTCGAGTAACCGCACCCGTGAACGAGCAATACGTCACTGAATTTTGTGGATTTTACAAGCAAAACCAATAACAAATTCAGTCACGTAGTACTCGATCACGAATGCGGTAATTCAACCCCAAATCTATACACGAACTGTACTACTGAATTTAAAATTCCACCTTCCAAATGCTCTCCTGATGCTCCCAGTATGACAATCAGGTATTGCCTGGCGCAACTTTTCGCCGATTCTCACTCGAGCGCGTCTTCTTGCCCAGCTTGACCGGACTGCTATTATTGTCTTTGATATTTTTGGCCACTGGAAGTGCAGCCGCAACAGCACTATTGTTCTTTGTCACAACAACAGGTAGCGACTGTGCCTGGTCGAACAATGTAGCGGGGTGTCCTTTCACCCCCGACGACGACAGGATGCTATTCGTCTGAATGTGTGTATTGTTGTCATGATAGTGGGCAGCGATATCGTCACGGAAGGCCAGGAATCCCAACTGAGCGTGTGATGCCTCATTCAATGCCCTCGACCTAATACAAGCTCGATATTGATCGGCGGTTAAACGTTGTCCACTGCTCACACCTGTGCACACCTATGTACATAGAGAGAAGAAATTTTAATTAGTCAATCATCTTGCAAGGATGCAGAAGCAGTGCGTGACACGTGTCCTCATCATCATCATCAACATCAACCAGCATGAGTACCAACTACCAACTACCAACACAATGCAATGTCACATGCACCAGATACCGCACAGACGTCATGTTGATGATGATGATGATGATGAATATATCGCACACATAACCGCATGACAAAAGGAAATAGAAGCATAAACATGACTGCCGCTCATGTAGGAGGAATGCAATAAAGATTTTCAATTGGACTGCTGGGATTTTGTTTTTCGGTCTTACCTTCGGATGCCATATGTGAAAGATTCCTGGATCGGTGGCACGAATGATTTTAATATTCGAACGAACGTACTTCCGATAGAGCATTACATCCTCGCCGCCCCAGCCGACAATCTCCTCGTCGAAGCCACGTATCTTCAGAAAATCTGACCTGAATTTTAAATGCAAAAAGGGAGAGAGAAAGGTCGAGAGGAATCTGTCAGTGAAGGGCAGGAAATTTACCCAAGAATAGCAAAGATTAAAGGTGTGCAATTTACAGTGTGTGCTACAGGAGGGGTGACACTTTCATAGTGATTCTTATGGTTATGGTTCCGAAAGTATAATTTGACAGCACTAACTTATTTCAGAGCAATAGGCGCTGTTTAAGGAGGACTCTTTAGGGTGTGCGTCAAACTTCTCGTATGAATTGTCAAAAAAAATTAATTTGACGCTCTAAATGCAGTCATAGGACTCAAATGACTTCTGAAATTAAAAACTGAACTGTTGATCTGTCAAAAATAACAAATTTGACGGTCTAAATGCACTCATAGGATTCAACTGACTTCTCAAACCGAAGACCATGTGAACCTTTGAACTATCAAATCGTCGTGTAATAAGAAATTTGACGGTCTAAATGCAGTCATAGGATTCAACTGACTTCTCAAATCGAAAACTCAACTGTTGATCCGTCAAAAAAAATAAATCTGACAGTCTAAGGGCCGTTTTATTCACTCGAAGTTGAACACAACTTGGGGAGTTTGATATATAAAAATCCCCAAGTTGTGTTCAACTTCGAGTGAATAAAACGGCCCTAAATGCAGTCACAGGATTCAACTGACTTCTCAAATGGAAGACCATGTGAACCGTTGAACTGTCAAAAATAATAAATTTAACGCTCTAAATGCAGTCAATGACTCAACTGACTTCTCAAATCGAAAACCATTTGCATTTTTGATATAAGAACTAGCGAGCTACTTTAGTAGTCACTTGTGCGCTCTAATAGCCCGCTATGTTGCGTTTGTTATGCATATGCCACTCCATCTGGCGTCGAATGAGTCCGCAGTCTGTCTGTATTGTCCCCGTGACGGATTCACAACGTTATTTGTCGAGAAATAATAAGAAAGTTGTTGTCCCCCTTGCGGCTCACACTGTACATTGCCGTACACATAATACCAAACCGATGATAGGAGATTTAAACTCAAGCAGGAAGAAGGATTGCACTATGCACATTTTGGTGATTGCATACGGATAATAGTATGGGAGGGTTGCCGAGGACTGGCTGTGTAACATATGCTCTCCATGAAGGATTTATGGAATCACTTTCAACTTACCGGTACTGACAGGTCATTCCGTAGCCAAAGTCACGCCAGAAGCCAGTATCACGAGAAATCAATAGTTGATCCGTTTCAGGTGGTACGTCCTTGCCCTGTAGCGTATACACAACATGTGGATTGTACAAGCTGAAGACGACTGGATAGTACACCTGCAAATGAGCAAAACAAGCATACAAGTATAAGTCATGCGAAATACGATACATCCCAGAGCACACACTCACACACACCTGTGTGTACAATATGAAAGTAGATAATCTAAATGAAAATCACTGCCACAGTCTGCCATTTCGCCAATAAGAAAGTTTCCGGGATAAATTTTCTTCTTTAGTGCAGCTTACACGACGACGATCATGGGCGCAATGGATGGGCGTTTGGTGTGGGTGGCTAAAACAAGTGCGGGCGGATAAATCCTATATTCAATGAAATTCTGGGAAAGGACTCTTGAACAGCAAAAAAAAAAAAACACATACAGTTAAATAAATCGACCAGCAGATTGTGATTTGCTTTTTTATTGGATTTATGCAAAGAGAGAGGGAGACAGAGAGCACCAGGTGCAAGTGGATATCAAGTGGCGTCGAACAATATGCTCGTCGGGGTTGTGTACATTTATAGCTGAACGAGGGGCTAGAGATGATATCGGTTTTATTTGATAAGAAGCAGGAAGCGGTATTTAATGCAAATGTGCCGGTGTTATGGATGGTTGCAGCTCCTGCCGGGTGGATGTTGGAAATGTTTATATACCCACTCGGAGGGAGCTTGTTAAAGTCTATTTAAAATCCAATTAGGTTGGAGATATTTGAGAGTTACTTTCGAACTCTTACAATTTGGAGATTGGTATGGACTTTTAAGTACCTACGTCGAGCGAATTTGTTGCAGCAGCTGATGTATACGTGTTTGAATTGAAACTCTTAAGAGCTGTATTTATGAACGTAGGCAACTGAGACACTATTTGGTCTAAAATAGATTTATTGAGGCAGTGACTTGAGGGTGTCATTCGCGGGTAAACGGGAGTTGAGAGGAATGTACCAAACTCGATATCGTTGCCCTGTTGTAAGCCGAGGAAGCAGTGAATTTATCAGATGAAAGCTGTCTGGGGCAACTATTTTTAAAAATTTTATTTTTAGAGCCCAACTTCAGAGGTATAATTAAATTACATTGACCGTTGCAGTGGCGGGCTTAGAAGCATTGAAATGGAGTCGGTGAATATGGGGCTGACTATTAGAAAAGACAAAGCGAAGTAAATGCCGTCAAGAGAATACACAGATCCGATTTCATTGATAAAGACTTGGACTCAAGGTTCTCTTAACTCGCGAGAAATAGCTCCGGCTGACGCTGAGATTAAGAGATTACTCAGTTTCTCCAATCGCTGTTTTTCGACCTAGGAAGAAATCGAAGAAGTCTCGCCTTGTCTCATTTAGAACCAAGGAAACATTTCGTAAGACCCCATGACTCCGGGTTGTGGTGAATGCTGTCGAAAAAACACACAAAAGTGTCCCGCACGAAATTTGGTACACTTTGTATCGATGGACTGTGTAAGAGGAGATTAAACGACGATCTTTACGGGCTCCATTTGTTTCAAAGATCAGGACATTCACCTCTTTTTTAATCTGCCGAACTATTGCAGCGTCTTTCACGCCGAAGTCGCTGCCATTCGACAAGCCGGTGACTAGCTGTTTTAGTCATAAGATCCCTCATATCCAGCACATTCAAATTAGGTCAAATTTTGACATGAAGACGTCATTATGACGTAGGTAAACATGAAACGAAAAATCGCATACAAAAGTGACACAACGAAATAGGGAACGAATAATTTTGCTCTTCTTTTCGTTTTGCAGGAAAATTGGGTACGTAATTGTAGTAGATTGCTTGATGCAATTCTCCTCTCTCTTTTCGCACACATTGAGGTTGAGGACGTTCAAGTATATAGTTTAGTAAGTTTGACAGCTGTCTGAAAAGATGTATCTCTGTTTTGATTGGTTGAAATCGGTCATATGAGCAGCTGTTTCAGTTGACGTTTATGGAGGGGAAGCCGACGAATCTAGTCAAGAAAGAAGAAATTCGTGACTGAGTAATAAGTTGACAATTGTTGGCATATGTGGCTGACGTAGGAAAAGTGACGTTTCCGACCAATCTAGTCGAATTAAGATAACTAGATTCTTGAATGTGCCCATTTATTGTTCCGAACATTAATTGCTTGCAATAATTTCACATTTGCACTGCAGTGCTGCCAGCTTATATAAGAAGTGTCGAGCCGAATTGAGATATCCAAACTATAATATATATGAAGACACTTATTCTGATTAAATTGTTTTTAAAGAAGACAATACTAAATTTTAAAAAATCGTTGTTCAGAAACTTTTCTTGTTCCCATTTTCCAATGTTAAAAAAAAACAAAAAAACACCTTTTGGTTTTGCATACCGCATACCTGCATACTTAGACAGTGTGTTTTCATATTCATGCATATTTTGTGAGATGATTTGACTGCTGAGATGTGAGATGTTCAAAATATGTATGACAATGGAATTGGCTTATTTGCAATTTGTATAGAAAGATTTAGTTATACTAAAAGAGTACGTTCGCAACTGAAGTTTGCATTTTTTTTATAAATACCTAAGGAGCCTCAAAATTGCCAAACTTTAAAGTAAATAATATTTAAAGACTAAATTAGCATAACTACCAAACGACAATTTTAAGAAGCCAGTGATAAGTTTGAGTATCCAAATCGGAAATAAATAGCCAGTGCTGGTAACATTGCTACTTGTGGAGCAGCTGATGGAACGCTGCCTTTTCGCAGACGTTTCGCTGTCCACTTGGACTTGGAGACCACCGAAAACTTTCGTTCCGGAACAGCTGCTTATTAGGCTTTAATAGTGAAATTTTAGATCAGACTTCAGGTACAAAAAAAAAATCATCGGATCATATTTCAGAACAAACTTGCTAGGGTAAAATAGCACACTTATCAGAAAACTCATAAAATAACCAAATTATGAGCTTTAGTGAACGCAGTCCTTTAGTTTACTTGGCAGCACCTACGCAAACGAAGTATTGACATGCTCCAGTCATCATTATGACAGCCAGCAAATAATTTTGTGTATTTTAACTTATATTTTAAATCAACGTTCTTCTATTTCCCGATCACTAAAAGTGAATGGCACTGAAAGCAGTCAAGAACCCATCATCAGTAAGGTGTCATCATGAACTACTTCTGTTTAATCAATTCTATAATAAATGGCCGCATTCAAGAATCTAGTTATCTTAAGTCGACTAGATTGGTCTGGATAAGATGTAACCTGAACGCAAAAACTAGATTGGTCGGGAACGTCACTTTTTCTACGTCAGCCACATACCCGAACTGTCAACTTAGTACTCAGTCACGAATTTCTTGACTAGATTCGTCGGCTACCCCTCCATAAACGTCAAATGTCACAGGTGCCCACGTGACCGATTTAAACCAATCACAACCGAGATAGATCTAGTCAGACAGCTGTCAGACTTACTAAACTATATACTTGAACGCCCTCAATATCTAATGTGAATCTCGGTAGTGTCGAGTAGAGTGTAGTTCGTGTAGTTCGGGAAAAATATTCTACTTTACTGTACTTTGCTCAGATTCATGTATGTTCAATAAAACACGCCTTATACAAAATTCTATAAATAGCAACGACCCCTCTCAGACAGCGTTGCCACAATGTTACAAGTGTAACAAAAGTGATACACTTTTTAATTATTTTTATAAGTTTGTTACAATGCCACTTTCTTTTCCGCTTTGTTACATTTTTCCCCATTAAAATCCTTTTTTGTTTTTCTCGTTAAAAATATTGAAAAGTGGAACTGGCAGCACTTTTTTCTTTCGACAAACTTCTACCAATTTCTGTCAATGAATTTGTTTGTTTACACAGAGCAAAAGTTGTGCAAAACGTTAAACTGCGAGTGGGAATGGGAATGGGAGGGAACGAGATGTTTCGCCGCCTCGCCGTTGACAATGTTCTACATACATCTCGTTTACCACGAAATAGAAATAATTTGTGAAATGGAAATGGAAATCTACTTCGATGGTCAATAATTTTGTTTGTTAAACACAAAATGGACAGGTAGTTCAATAAAGAGCTTTTTTTTGAATGCGATAAAGAGTTCCTAATAAATATTTTTTTGAGTTGAAAAACGATGATTTTTTTATTACAATTTTTTTCCAGTTTGTTATGTACATTTTTTTTTCAATTTGTTACACTTTTTGAAAAAAATTGTTACACTTTTAAAAATACCTGCGGCAACACTGTCTCAGAGTGCATCATGTGCTTAAGCAAGAATTCTTGATCAGTAAACCTGACACGACAGCTAGTAATTGAAAACCAATAAAATAAATAAAAGTAAGCTCGTCGTAGACGACCATATTCTCAAATTCCCAATAGGTAGGTACCCTCCCCAACATTGCAAAAGCAATTTTTCCACTTGTCTTATTTAGACAGCCACCTTCAACAAACATGAAAAAGTTCTTTAAATTACTCTTCTTCACAATTTAAATCCCTTCACTTGTTTCGAAAAATACTCACATTCGGATGTACTTTGCACTGTACCCCACCCATCGCCATCGTTGGCCCCATATGCCATCAACTTAACATCAACAATGACAACAAACCATTCAATTTAATTCAAGAAAAGCCATTTCCAACAACACGACAGTGAATGAAGCGAACTTTTGCCACCTCATGAATAGGTAAACCATTGACAGCGCAGTACACTAAAGTCTTTTTTGCCCACACAAAAAAAGAAAAATACCCGTCCTCCTCTTTCCTCTATTCCATTCTGTCTTAAACGTCAAAAGTCGAAAATTCTCCAAACTTGCAGTTGGTTTACTCGGAAAGGATACAATAATTCTTGGCTCTTGTTGTTGGGAAGAAAGTTTCTTTTTAAATCGATTATAAACCATAGAATGGAATGAAATCGAATTCGAAAGGGGAGGAACAGGAAAAAAAGGAAAAACGATCACCAATCGACAAGGACATCAAGTGCAAGACTAAAGAAACTGTAGAAACACGAAACTTGAACGAAAGAATTGTGGAAATCTGTCGCAGAGGTATAGTGGAGACTGCCTGCGAATGGAATAGACAAGGCAGTCCTGTGAATACGTACCAGTTGAGAGGAGTTGTTATTCTTTATACGTATCCTTCCTTCCTTCCCGCTGCCATTCTGATATTGCAGTTTTGTTGTTCTACGGGAAACCAAGAGAAAAAGGAGTAGGTAGGTTCCTCTGTATATGCAAAGAATTGACACGTAAACTTGCTGGTGCGGAGGCAAAGTTTTCCAATTCCCACAGAGCCGGGCCATCGTTAACATCTCACGAGAGAAGCGAATGCAAGATAAAAGACATCCTTTTCATCTATCTTCTGTTCGGTATACATAATGACGTGCCGATGGAGCATCCTTGTGCAGTGTTTTGTTACTGTTGAAGGAAGGAAATTGCCTTCCTATATACACAGAGAGTGGGAACCTGATGGGTATGGTCCTTACACCCAGCTGAGCCTGGCAAAATGTTTGCCCTTTTTCAGGACTCCAGTGTGCTTCCTAATTTGAGCCTCCGCACAGCATGTGGTAGAATACGGTTGTCGAAGGACATGAATTGCCAGCCTCTTGGCTGGAGTCCAACTGATGCACAAACAAAAGTTTTAATCCCATTATTAGCTACAGCTTGTATATATAGTGGTCCTGTGGGGATAGGCAGGCAGTACACACATACTTACACTGACCAAATGACAGTATCTTTTCAAACTGCAGCGGATATCCTTACGACGACGACGGTGCAGTATAGGGTTCATTGTTATTAAGCAGAGGAACTACCACTGTATGCGAGTGTACTCCTCCTCGATATGATGATGTGAAGAGCAGCGACGCTTGCAGCTTTAAAGTGGATAAATTCACTAATGACGCTGTCACCCTTTAATTGCATGTGCCATGTCCTGGACCCTGATTACACAAACACACAGCCAGCAAATCGGTTATCCAGATTTCAAACAGTGCTGATGCTGCTGCTGGTACGGGGTCCATCTGGGGATGTTGCGCAATTAAATTGTATTTCGCTAGGGGTATTATCGCCTCTTGAACATGATGCAGTGTTTGAACTGCACTTGTTCGGAGAGTGCACTTTGAGGAGCTATCCTGTGCACAGCACACACACATGATGATACAGAGAGCAGAGGAGGCCTTACCTATCAGCGACTTACTGGATAATGGATGTGTTTCGAATTGATGGGTGGCTCTGGCTATGCTTGGATTGCGTTTCCAATAGTAAATGCAGGCGCAGGCAGGGAGACAAGCCGACAGAGTGTCAACAGATGGACTCACGTTGCAAGATTGAGATTTATGGAGGACTTCGAGCAAACTCACAAAGTTTATCATCTGGGGGAATGAGTTGTTAATGTGTGAATCAGGCGTACAATTCAATTTTACACAGTGAAACAATCAAGGATTCGAATGAGGCGAAAGTTTGCGAAAAAATTCGAGCTTGGAATGGAAATGTGTTCTCCAATTTTGTGTCGCTTTGTAAAATTGTTTATCTCTACTACGCCTTAGTCAAAGATAGGATTAAATGTTAGAGCAAACGCCGCCCTTATTTTCTAGAAATTTATAGAGTGCTTCTTCTTCTACTTCTGCTTCTGGTGATGGTTAACTGTCCTCGGTAGCTAAAGTGCGATGTGGGTCTTCAACTTTGACAGAGTTTTATTAAATTTCTACAGCCTTATTCGTAACATTTAATTAAAACTGAATTAGTGCTAATTTTGGTTTAATTGCAGAAAATTAGTGTGTACCTCTGGGTGTGTTAGTATAGTCCTCCATGCAGGTCGACTTTAAAAGCTCTAGGAAAAAGCTTTTGATTAATAGTAAATAAAACGTCTTAACTTAAAGAAAGGTAGGTAGGGCGACAGCGCTATTACACATAATACAGTTTTTATCTAAAGCTCGAAAGCTTTCTTTTCGAACCGTTTCTAGATGTAATACTTTGGAAATATATTGTGATTTTGAATTTTAGTAAGGCGTGATTCTTGTTAAAACATGCATTCCCATCAATAGCTATTTAATTAGGTACCTACCTAAGTTCCGATATTGAAACATAAAAGCTTTTCTACAAACTTTTTGACGAAACACTTGAAATCCAATGATCGATCGAGCTTAGCCGGTGAACCGATACAAATTACACATAATATGGTTTTTATCTAAAGCTCGAAAGATTTCTTTTTGAAGAGAAACAAAAAAGCTTTTAATCAAAATTTTTGACAAGAAACTTGAAATCCAATGATCGATCGAGCTTAGCCGCTGAATCGATACAAAAATGTTCGTGCTGGTCATTTATGTATAGCTTTGTATGGAGATTTTACCGAAGCCCTATGTTGGGTTGAAGACCCTACACTTACATTAAGCTGGGCTTAAGGTTATAGGTATCATGCGGAATACAATTTTGTAGTGCTTTCACTGGTTTCGAGAAATTAGTACTTTCAGGTCGAATTGATGGCATTTTAGCTACAGCTTTCGATATTATTAAAAAGCTTTTGTAAAAAGCTGTCAAATTTTATTTAAAATCTATTCAAGTTCTATGTATAGCAGTTCTTGAATATTCAAAACTCGCCATAGTTTCTATAACCTTTTGGAGTTCTTCTCGAAAACTTTTTTATTCTCACAGTTTTTGAGCCATGAAGCAGCAACTCAGGTGAAACTTCGTTGACAAACAATTGCCTAGTTATATGGAGCAAAATTTTGTGAACTTTGAAAATGTTCGTAACTGTTGTAACTTGTAAGACCATACTAAAAAAATGTTTAAAAAAAAGTTGAAGCATGTGTAAAATGAGACCTAACCGTGCTACCGTAGTTTTTTTTTTTTTTTTTTTTGTTTAACAAGCTCGGAACCCTTTGACGATATTTTCTAAAAATGCAACCAAAAAAAGAAAACTTCCAATTAGTGCTGAGTTCAATCTGATAAAATTTTAAAATATTATCCAGAACCGTAAATATACCCGCAAGAGGTGCGTTTTTTTAGTAGGTACTTAATTTATTAAAAAAAATAATTAAATTTAACAATGAAAATTAAATGTTTTCATTAAAATATATAAACCTACATGCAAAGAACTTTCCAATTCCTCAAAATGATAAGCATCTATGTACTTATCTAGGTCCGGAAAACTAGGACTTTTTATTCACTTTTCTACTATTAATGCTCTTTTAGCTGATTCTCTGTCAAATCGCATAGATCTTCCGAACAATTAATTGTTTTAATGTTTTGCTACTATCAGCAGCATCAAAAGCAATTTACGACCCTTGTGCCATCAGCATTATCCGCACCGACCGGTGTACGTCGTCAGTGAGAAGGAACAGCCAAAGAAAAGCACGCTTTCAGCACATTTCAGCACTTCATTACAATTAATGCGATTATCTGGGTATCCAATTCGGAATCTAGCGCGCGCTTCCTTCCTTCCCTACAGCTCCTCATCTCTCGCTTCTACGACGGTATAGCGCTGAGGACATGCATAACAATTGTAAATCTCCACACCAAACCGCACAGTGCACACAAAACTGAAACTAATGAACGAACGCACACATGAAAGTGCCGGCAAAATATCTTTCAGTATTCATCGCACCACCGCCGCGCGCCGGCCGCCGACAACAAATTACAAATTCCCACCCTCTTAATGGCTTTCTTTGTGACGTACATACAGACTCACCTCTCACCGTCCCCATTACCATTTCAAGCCCCCCGATAATGAAAAAAAAAAAAAAAAAATGAAAAGCTACGTACAATTGTACATCCTGCTTGCTGCTTCGCTTGCAAATTAAACACAAACAGAGAAAGTCGTTGATGTCGTCGTCCTGCAAAGCAATTAAATAAATTACGCAAATGCGCTTACCTTTTTGCCGGCCTTTGCATTCCATCGGCAACGATCCAGAAATTTGGCACTGAACACAACATCGACGTCGCACATAAACAAAAGGACATCCTTACTCTTGTCGTCCTTGTCCCAGACACGTTCGGCGCCTACGCGTAGTCCTTTAGCTGAAAAATACATAACATAGGCTTCAAGTTCAATTGAATTCAAGGACATTCAGGGGGAGGCAGGAAAAGGGAGAGTAAAAAGGACCACAACCGCGCAAAGGATTTAAAGTCCTTTAACCTTGGATAATTAACTGGAGATTTCTTTTTGTGCTTAAATTCGCAGTGAGATTGAGTCGTTTTAAATGTGGCATAGTACATTTATTATTTGTATGAACTTGTATATGCAAAGCTTAAAGCTTTTCATATTTAATTTTCGAGATATGAAGATTGAAGACTGCCGTCTTGAAATGGTGAACTGAAACATGCATTATGGTTCAGGTAATGAAAACTTCCTAAAGAGCTTTATTTGTCAGAGCTTTTAAAAGTCACATGAGTCACGATCCTGTCGCATAATTCTTATGACTGGCAAATAAGCTTTACCTAATCTTTATACAAAAGCCTTTCAGGTTTCAACATATTCTTCGGATTTTGGCAGATGAAAAAGCTTTGATAAAGCTTTTGCCGAAAAGCTTCCACGTCAAAAAATGTTTTGTGCTTGGTAATTTGTTAGGGTGCTAGCTTATTCATTGAAAATGTTGTTGATTTTTTAAAAAAGCTCTCGGATAACGTTAGCTTTTTTTAAAGCTTTTTTGGTAAACGCGGAATGAAACGAGGAATGAGGAGCAGCAGTTTTTGCTGATCAGATGTCAGGTGCTTGAAAGATTGGTTTCCACTTTTTGATAAACAATGACAAGGACATTGGCTGTTGAAAAAAGCTTCTCTTGCTGCCGCCTGCCCTATTCATTTCCTTATGAAAGAAAGAAGTACCTACCTACTGTTAATTTAAATAAACCCACTTACCTCTTGAAAAAGTCTCATTAAGCGCGAGCAATTTCAAATTGGACGAATTGCCGCCGCTGTTCTTCATCGCCAACACTCGACTCATTATCGACCTCGCCTCCGACAGTCCGTCTTCGCCAAAGTACACCACCGTCAGGTGTACCCTCCTATCATTCTTCAGTGCGATTTTCACGAACTTATCCATGAAACTTTGGAAAGTCGCCGTCCGCCCAGACAGCGGCAGGATTATATGAATCAGCTCCTTATCGTGCACTTTCGGGAAACCGATCATTTGGATTGTCTGCAGTGGTGCGAACGGTCTCATCACCACTACCTTCGTTGTGCCACTTGTTCCGCCATTACCCACCGCACTCAACTGATGGCTGTTCGCTGGCGGATGTGTTATCTCCTTCGTCCTGAAGTACAATTCATATTGTGTACCCGTAGTCGGTTCATTGCGATAGATACCCTCGGTAAAGTCATCCAAGGTGTACTTTGGGCCACCACCAACGGAAGTGACATTTCTATTCAGACTCTCGATAGCCTTACTCAGCGCATCCAAGAGATCCTTGCGTTTGTATCCAATCGGCTTCTCGACCACCCGCTTGCCCAGACCCAACTCAATGGGGTACACCCGACTGAACGTGAAATGATTAAACGGTATCAATTCGTATTCGTTGTTCAGTGGGAGTCCTCGCAGGATCTCGGCCGCCCCAACTTGCTTGCGAATATAACTGCTGCAATCATAGACGGAGCTCGCCGCCGCCACTACTGGCGATGGTTGGTGTTGTCCCGTCGTGGTCGTTGTATTTGATGCAGATGCCATCAAATCCAGCTGTGGACCAAGTGCCACTGAATTGGTAAAGTTAAGTGGCTGAGTACCTGTGAATAGAGATGAGAAGATATGAAGTGCCAAACAGAGGCCACACCATTGAATGGCCACTTACCTCGCAACTGGATTAGTTGCAGTTTTAGTGATTTTATTTCGGATGTTAGTCGAGTGATTTCCTGTCGGTACTCCTCCTCCTTTTGACGCAGCAGGTCTATGGTCTCCTTTTGATCGGCGACAGCCTTCTCTGCATTGATATTGCGCAACTTGTGTTGATTCGCCGGCGGATGCTGTTGCTGGTGTTGGGCGGCAGCGGATATCACTGGGATTTTATTGAACTCTATTGAAAAAAGGGCGAGAAACGATTGGGATTGTATAAATGATGACTTCAATAGATTGGAGTGAAATAGATTATCGCTAGGAGCAGAGCGGGCTATGGCAACTTTGACAGGATGACGATGACGAAAGTGCGATAGAAAAAATCTCGTCCTTTGAATGGTATCGAATGGATTTGGAAGTTTAATTAAAAAGTTGGGACTCTGCAACGCGGCTTGCAGTGGAATGATTGCAAATGCGTTTTGGCATTCGGAATAGCTGTAGAAAAAAACAATGGGAATTGTGACATTTGCATAAGTTAAGTGGGTATTCACTCGAGCAAAAGCAGAAATCTTTTTAAAACGAACTACACTCGACTCTTTACAGTCTCCACCTACATTCCACGCCAATGTGCACACTTCGAAATACCTTTCTTTATAGCACCCTAAAAATATGCAAAGCGATCTTTGTTTAATATGTCAACAGTAGTAGATTGGTAGAAATAAGTATTATTGATGAGCAGACATACAAAATCAGCAAAATCTACTACAATTTGTACAAGATGAGTGCCACAATACACGAAAATACTACTTAAACTGCATTTACACTATCACGCACGAGACGGGACAGAGAGATCCGTTTGTCCGCATTGTCAATGCTAATAAAGGCGTAGGAATGAGATCACAAATCCGACGCCTAAGGTGTCATGGATGTTCTACCCATAATTATAGATACGTAAAGCGGAAGTTCCGGCAACCAACATTTCTGCAATCACATGAAAACATTTCTATTTCCGATTTAAAATATGTGAAATGAAAGTTTTAATTTCAGTAAATGAAACCAACAATTCATCAATCATTTATACGAAATAAATAAATAATTGTACGTTCATAACTTCCGGAAGCCATTTTGTTTTGTAGGAAAACGAAATTTCGTAAGCCATCGCTATAAAAATAGCAACATGCATAGCTTTCCCATAGTTCCTACCACGTAAACAAGATGGCCGACCAAAAAACGTATCACGTTTTTTTGCGTGTTAGGTAATGCTGTCTCTTTTAGTCAGACGGCTGTTTAGTATTGGGCATCCCTTTAATTTTCCGTGATAGGAATGTGTGACCGTGTAAATGCACTATTAATCGTTTTACTTCGGATATAAATTGAACGATCTGTCGGCTAATCCGTTTTTTTTTTTTTTACAAAATTCATTGTAGAAATGGGCACATTCTAAAATCTAGTTAAGTATCTTAAGTCGACTATTGGTCTGGATAAGATGCAACCTGAACACAAAAACGGGATTGGTCGAGAACGTCACTTTTCCTACGTCAGCCACGAATCACGAATTTCTTGACTAGATTCGTCGACTACCCCTCCATAAACGTCAACTGAAACAGCCGCTCATAACTGATTTCAGCCAATCAAAACCGAGATACATCTAGTCAGACAGCTGTCAGACTTACTAAACTATATACTTAAACGTCCCCGTGAGAACTCCACAGAGCTCCTAGTTATGTAAACAATTTCCATAAAGATTTTTTAATGTCCATACCTTCATCGTCAGCACCATATCCATCATCGGCAGTCAGGCCACCAAAGCCACATTTCGTCAACGCCAAGAGTGAAATTATTGTCGCCGAACAAATTAAAATGAGCAGCTTTGCAAGCAGCTTGGATCCTGCCATTCGAAGCATATTTCATTTTTCTTTCACAAATAGCGTAGTCATATCATTATTTAAGCAGTTTTTGGTGAAAAGTCTGAAATTAAAAATGACACAATGATCTGAATAATAGCAAACAGCTGAAATATAAAAAAAATAAAAATTAAAGTTCCGCCGAAATAATGTTTTAATCTAGAAATGACAGGAGTTTCGAGAAATCTGATCATTCTTTGCGACTTTATCAAATTTGAGTCTCGTGGGCATTTTGTTTGTGTCTGATCGGCAGCTAAAACCGTAGGTACCTATGCGAAGGAGTAGATTCCAACTTGGAAACCAAGTTTGTATCGCTATCGTTTATACAAAAATACAAAACGCATGCACCCGTAAACAAAAATCCATTTATCCACATTTTTTCCATCGTATTTTAATGAAATCAATTAACTCTCTCGACCCCTCTACTACACGATTTATCCGCTTCATCTACTACTATCTTTCCATATACTCTGCCAACACAGCCCATAGTCGAACGTCATTTTGCCTTGTCTACGGTTATGACAGTTTTCCCAGTCGTCGGGTGATCAAAGGAATTTTTTATTTTTTTTGTTCTTGGTGAAACGTCGTCGTTCCCATTGTAATTTATTATTTGTCCAGCTAATTTGCTTTTATTTTCCCCCGTTTTCATCTAATTTTGATTTGGACACCCAAACGTAAGTAATAAACAATAATTCAAGTGTTTGTGTTAAAATTCCATTCGGATACGTCATAAGTTCGTCAGAATTCGACGATGTTTTTCCACTGAGAATAAGAAAAGAAACGCAACAAGTCGTCGTCGTTGTCGTTTTTGACCCATTATTCGATATTGTGTGTATGATTCACTTTAATTAAAGTTGCATTTGCATAATCATAAAAGAATATTACTCAAAATCACGAGAAAAACATGATTTTCCACTAGCGATCTAATTCAATTTGGTCAATAGAGCAACAGCCATACGGCGCTGCGGGCATATGCCAATCGATTTTCGTAGATTTCTAAAAATAATACCGCTTCGATACAATTAATTATTTACCAATTGACTTGGTCGAGAATGGAGAACTTTGTACTTGAAATTGTAGTCCTTCGTCCCCGGTTACCCTTCGTCCGGGGAACACCAATTCTATTCCAGTGCCTGTGGGGAAAATTCACATACAGTCTGATTCGACTCGAATTAAAGCATGGGTAGATGTATTTTCTGACGCTTATCTCATAAGTCTCAGTGGGCGTGCTGGTATCTAGTGAAATAAAGGTATTCACTGACACACCGACTGATTAAACCTTTGACGCGTACGGGTCAAACTGGTCGTCGAATAATGAGGTCACTATAATACGGAAAACTTCGGCCCTTAATACAGTGTTCAGTGTTCACTGCGAAGGTCGTGATAATAGATTCAATTTTGTAAATTCTCCCATAATCCCAAACAAAACTGAGGGCTTTATATTTATTTTTATTTTTGTTGTTTTCTTTTTCAGTTTTTCCGCGCGTGAAACATGGAGAATCAACAGAATGATGCGCCCTCAGGCTCTGCCACTGAGTAAGTTATATGAAATTAATTTTAATTTCCATTTCCTTCAACACTTCCTTTGTGGATTTCCTTCCCTTTGTGGGGTTTTGTTGGCTGTTGATCGTAGTGGGTGTAGCAAGTGAAACAAGTGTCTTAAGTGTCTTGGCTGGACAGAACTCTGCCGGGTTTTTGTTTGTTTACTATCTTCTGTTACAAAATATATATCGCGTTGGACTGGGAAAAGGTTAGGCTAAGACGTAGTTTTGCGTAGTTGTGCCTGGTTGGCATTTGCCAATTTGCTTATCATATTTTTTGTTGTTTTAATGATTGCGGTTATCGGCGATTGTTCCTTGTCTATGGTTGAAATCTTTTTTGTTGGTATTTCTTTTGAGTCACCCTCTGAGGCGATAAGCGGTTTCATTTTTGTTTAGAGCTGAATGTGCTGCTGTATGAGAAATGGAGAAATTGTTTACGAGGGCAAATGGATTACAATCTGTGAGATGGATTCACACTGAGTCATTGTTTGCATTCATGTTGTCTGCCTCTGCGTTCACCTGTTCGTGAATTTCTGCTGCTGTTAATTCATTACACAGTCACTTACTTACTGTCGATATGACATAATGTACAAGTAATTGATGGGAGGCTCTGGAAACGCAGCAGTTACTTTGATTTAATGGTGCTGCAGCTTCGTAACGCAGACCGGTATCTTAACATTCAAGGAGTTTTCATAATACGGGAACTAATCGACCGAGGTTCCACGATGTAATTCTTCAGTTTTGGAATTCATTGGCAGTGGCTTTCCTTCTGACAATGGAGAGAGTAAAGAGATCGCCACTTATCGGCGAAGGCGACTAGTCCTGTGGGCGATGTAAACATTCGGTTGTTATGAGAAAACAGTCCACCAAACAGCTGTGCGGTACTTTGTCGTAGGAGACTTCTCGAAAACGCATTGTTGGCATTTGGCACTGTAACTGACTTTAGTCTTGCTCGTGTGGCTTTTCGAAATTCGAATCGATCAGGGAAAATTTGATGACGACAATCCAAGCTTCTACGTGACCAATTTCTTTCTGCTGCTACTTTCTGATTTATGCGCGAGGAACTTCGCTACTAATGACCAAATACCGAAGAGGTCATTCCAAAGGGCGTTTCAGAATTTATCATTCGCTATCTATGAACGCTGATGAATGGAACCTCAGCATCGTTTGCCCGATCCACAAGAAAGGAGACTCTAAACTGCGCCAACTATAGAGGCATCAGTCTCCTTAACACTGCGTATAAGATCATGTCTGTTGTGCTGTGTGAACGCCTGAAACCATTCGTCAACGATCTGATAGGTCCCTATCAGTGCGGTTTTAGGCCCGGTAAGTCCACGACCGATCAAATATTCATACTACGGCAGGTCCTAGAGAAAACCCAAGAAGTCCAGATCGATACTCACCATCTTTTTATCGATTTTAAGGCCGCATATGACAGCATTTATAGAGACGAGCTATACAGAGTCAAGTCTAGTTTTGGCATCCCTGCCAAACTTGTCAGATTGTGCAGAATGACGATGGAGAATGCTCGCTGCTCCGTAAAGGTCGGAAACAATCTCACCGAGACCTTTGATGTCAAAAAAGGATTTAGACAAGGCGACGCGCTGTCATGTGACCTCTTCAACATCATTCTTGAGAAAATTGTGAGTAACTCGCAAGCCAACACCCAGAGGCACAATTTTCCAGAAGTCTGTGCAACTACTTGCATACGCTGACGAAATTGACATTGTTGGCAGAACACAGCGAGCTGTCACTGATGCGTTTGCAAGTATCAGTACAGAAGGGGCAAAAATGGGTTTAGTGATGAATGAGGGTAAAACAAAATATATGCTGTCAACAAGAAGGGACACACGACATCGACGAATCGGGCAGAACGTCACGATTGACAGCTATAACTTTGAGGTAGTTAGGGACTTTGTCTACCTCGGCTCCGCTATAAACTCTGATAATGACATCACATCAAAAATCAAGCGAAGAATCACACTTGCCAACCGCTGTTTCTTTGGCCTAAGACAGCAATTGATTAGTAAGGCCTTGTCAAGAAGCACTAAGGAGATTCTATATAAGACCCTCATCATCCAAGTCCTGCTCTATGGCGCAGAAGCATGGACCCTAGCAAAAACGGATGAGGATCTTCTTGGTCGCTTCGAACGCAAAATTCTTCGAGTGATTTTTGGTCCCGTTTGCGTTGACGGGATTTGGAGGAGAAGATTCAACAGCGAACTCTACGAGTTGTACAGCGACATCGACCTGGTCAGAAAAGTACTACGCATTAGTCGTCTAAGATGGTTAGGACATGTAGAGCGAATGGACACCAACTCTCCGGCCCGGAGAGTCTTCGATTCCATCCCGGTGGCACAACGCAATAGAGGAAGACCTCGCCTTAGGTGGCGCGCGCAAGTGGAAGGGACCTCAACCAACTTGAATTGCGTAATTGGAGGCAGTTAGCCAAAGATCGCGCCAACTGGAGACGCGTATTGGTTGAGGCCCAGGTCCACCCCTGACTGTAGCGCCACCTTAAGTAAGTAAGTAAGTATCTATGTACGCTAATGCGTTTTTACACGCCTCTGCGACTCCCAAACAGAACGGCTATGAGTAAACCCATAGCTCTACAAAAAACTACTTGTTGCAACCAAAAGTCTTCCTAGTTCGAGACATTGTTTCTGAACTCTGAGACAACGTAAAGTCCCATATTCAGTCAACAAAATCAAGACAATGGATGTGCCACACCTTACAGCGAGCTTAAAACAGAAAACTGTAGACTCAATGAGCTTACCCAGTCTGGCAGAATATCAAACTGCATCGGAACAGACAGTGACGAATCCCTGGAGAAGCATTACAAATACCTCAAAGCTTCCCTAGCAACAGGCAGGGCGGTACATCCAGCAACTCCAGTTGAAATAATTCCCTTTCGAAAGAACTCTTTCACGCCGCTTCAACATGCATCAAGCAATTGCTTCAAGACCTGTAGCAATCATCTTCGCCTTCAGTCCATGTGTGTAATTGGAAAACATCTACTTGCACAAGCCCTCGGTCACATGAGGGAAGAAAGTTTTACCCGATGTCAACCCCGTAACACCCACTTCACCATACATTTAACATCTCATTTTTATTTGCATGTGCAGTCAGAGTCTACTTGCACCGTGCACCGTGCACATGCCATCCAAGGCAACGAGTCCCATTTGTGTTTACGTAAACTTTAATCCAACAAAGTTCTTTGCACGCCACTTCCAAAGTATGTCAGTGCACTTCACCTAAATATCTGTCTTTGTCTCTCGCGTGCTGCCACACTTGCTTTAATTAAATTCAAGCACAAAAGGGCGACATGAAGTGGAATTGAATCTCCTCTGGCTATTCATGAACTTCTATTTCACGACGTCACTTGTTCCCATTTGCAATTTCGATTTCCATTTCAATGGGCAATGTGAGGCGGCCGCCTTTGACGTCTTTAAACCTTAAAAAGTAATAAAAACAGCAGGACTATGCCCAAACAAAACACTTTAGTGGTGATGCAGTTGGAAATATTCCTCAAACCCTTGAGATTAAGAGATCATCGTCAGAGACGAACTTAATTGTGGTCTCCGGGGAAACCCCATCAGCACATACACTCACAATGGACACGCTACGGCTCAACATACAAAGGGGGATTTTGCTTTGTTGTTTCGGAGAAGCTTTGCGAGTGTATTGTGTTTTAAATAATTCCATGCATGATTTTGCCTTTTTTTCTTGGCTGGCCATGCCCAGCATGCAGCTTTAATACGGTTTAATAATTTATACAACAGCAGGAGCACCTTAGACAATGAGTTCACTGTACAACGTTACCTGTCGCAACCAGGCTGGTTCCCTTAACCAATTCAATGTTATTAGCATCACAGTATCGATTTTGAGTGAATAGCTGATGGAAGTAAAACAATAAAAGCAAAGCTCTGGGGCCGATAAGCCCGAGACCACCTCCTGCTTGGGCTTAATTATTGATAATGCTGCTTATTCTCTTGTTGGGCTGCTGCTGCGGCTGATGATGTTGCTTGTTGTATGGTTTATTGACAACTATCTCCCCAGGAGCGCAGCAGAGTGGAATTAAATAACTGCCGGTCGTATTAGATTTAATTTTAATTTATGAATAGTTTAGTATAGTATAGATAGTTGCTTGGAGAGTGTTCTAAAGAATGCATGTGGAGCTGGGAGCCGGACCATCCTCGGCACAAACAAAGTAAGTAACAACCACCGGTATGGTGTCTCGTAAAACATTCAAGCTGACGGCAGCCAATCATGCCTCGCACTAAACATGTATCCAAGGTTCCTCCCAATCGATTTTAATGAACGACATAAAGCAGACGAATTCGGACTTAAGCGAGGTGATGCGTATTAAGACTACGCACCCTCTTAGCCGTAGAAACAAGCATGGCTCGTTGCTTCGACTGCTTGATTAAATGTCCCTTGGAGCTTCCTTGATCTAACAAACAACTACAACCGAAAGACCAATAGTAACTTCGTTAACAGAACGTGCAGAGACTTGTATATAGAAAAAAAAAATCCCCATCAGTGGAATAAATTAGAGAAAGCGAAAAAGATTGCTTGTTCGTGCGTAGCAATTACTTCACCACGCCGTCGACGACTCTCCGTACGGCGCACAAAACAAATTCCATCAGTGACATGGCGTTTATCCAAAACAATTTCAGTCTTATTGAATCTCCAGCCGACATTGCGAAAATATCTCCGGGCCAAAATTCAATGAAAAACCAATGAAAATTCTTTGATTTGAAATTCCCAAATGTCAGCAACGTGCCAGGCAGCCAACATGCGCATATTGCGCATACCTTGCTATCGCCTGGAGTCAGCAGCAGCCAGTACAGAACATAGCAACCGAATTACATTGATTGAAGTAACATTAGCGAAAGCAAAGCACACACAAACACACACACGCCAATCCGCCCACCGTTAAGCTACCCTAATTCAAAGGTCGAACGCAAGACGATACAGTATACGCCTGGAAGCTACCCCACCGCCAACCAACCCTTGGGCCACTCATCAGCAGTACGACTGTGATTGTTATCGATTCCGAACATCGATAGATTGTGTATCACAGCAGAGGAAATGAATGGAATAATCCTGATTAGAGCTGAGCACAAAAGCAATGAGCACTTGAGCAGTCGCGTCTTAATGAGTGAGGGGGTGGTGCTACAGCTACAGCTACAGACATGCTTCCTCTGGGATTATAATTCCTAACTCTCTTCATAGCGGTGAAGGTGAAAGACAAATTCTACAGCATATATGTATCTTCGTGCACAAAAGGCAAATTAATGGCGATGCTAAGTGGACGAATTGGCAATTAGACGAGTGGTTGTGTCGCGTCAAGTAGCAGCATTCCCGAGTCTAATGAACACGAGCGTTGGGAATTAAAAAAAAAAAAAACTCTTGTTATAAATTGCCACCGCAGATATATACTCCCGTCCGAACGAACGCCCTCGTGTGAAAGGAGAAAAAGAAGCCAGCCCAAGGGTAGGGCAAAAACTTACCAAAGTACAAGTAACTCGCCGTGCGAGTGGCTATCAGGGAGGAAATAAAATGAAAGTATTTTTTGTGAATTTTAAGTGGTACACAGAGAAAGCCATTAGTTTAGAGGTTGCTTTGGTAAGCTTGGGGTTTCTTTTCTGCCAGACGGTGGTGTGGTGAGCATCCACCCAACCACTCACCCTCCAGTTGCAATGATGAAATCCCGCGCCTCAGAATCAGACGGGCGGATGGAAATGCGGATGCCGGCTCCTGTTGCAATTCACTGCATGCTTTAAAGTGATGGAAGTGGTGGTTGGTCGCGGCACAAGAGCATGCTGGCAATTTTATTGCTCAAATGCAATTAGTGGAGAGTCAGCCAAAGAGTGTAGATTTTCGCGTTGAGCATTCGTTTTGCCGGTTTTCTCGCTTTTACGCTGCCGCTTCGTGTGGCAGTGTAATTAGGTCAATTGGTCTTGGATTTTTATCGCGCCAACAGATCCGATTCTCGCGCTGTCAGAACGAAAGTGTTTCTCGCGAAGGAAAGATAGGATAATGAAACAATTTCAAATTGAGATTTAGATCATGGAGAATGCTCTCCAACGCGGAGTCAGTGCTGCAGGCACTTGGCCAAAGTGGAGTGAAGTTGGTGCGCCGCTTTAAGGGTTATGCAATCCATCAAGTGGTGGTGGTTTCTTTCGCTTGAAAAGTTGACGTGCGAGATTATGGGTGTTATGGTGCTGCTTTGCATCGAGCGATGGTTTAATGGCCTCAATTATTTTGCCGTTAAAAAAATGGCAATAAGTAGTGGTGCTGACGCAAGGAAAACTCATCTAGTAAGGGTTTAGCCAATGATGTGGTGAATGTTCTTCTTTCTACTTATCAAGTTCGAAAAATACAATAATACGTGAACATCCGATGGTTCCGTTCACTTTTTAGTATTTTTTATGATGTGAGTAGAATGAAACTTATATCATTCGAAAGGTACTGTGCCATAGATGTGCACAAACAAAAATTTGGGGGTATATGTCGCCATTAAGGCCCGTTTGCTGATACTACTCATAGCGATTTAAATTCTACTTTAATACCTTATGGGCTACTTTTTCTATGTCGTTTGTTGTTTTTTTGACAGCGCAATGTCTCAACCATAGACAAACCATACTGAGACCCCCAATTCGCAATCCTCTTGCCGCTGGCCCCCTAATTTTTTTTTTTTTTTTTTAAATCGCCATTTTGTTTATTTATCGGTGTTCTGTCAATTTAGAATCCATGTGACATGCAAAAACCTACAACATATATAAAATCAATGCTGCCAACCGCTACCAACCATGGGGGAATGTGATAGAGTTCGGGAAAGGCGAATAATATAATTTGTTTGATAAATAAAACTATCTAAATGAGATGTTTTATGTACTAGAAGCATTTTAGGACAGATATGGTTCTGCATTTTCCGCTTTTTTCAACGATATCGACTTAGATTTCATGAGTGAATTTTTCTTAAGCAACTGATGGAATATGTTTTTATTTCCCCTCAACCAACCTATGTTCTTTTTTTTAAATCGCTGTGAGTAGTATCAGAAAACGTGCCTAAAAGTGGTAAAATGAAGCCAAGAAGTCCCTGCTTATCAGTTAATTGAACCCATTTTGGTGATATTCAATTAGTCGACGCCATATTGCCATAGTAACGCATTCAAATTCTCAAAGCATACTGAGACCCCCAACTTGCAATCAAATTCGCCATTTTGTTAACCTATCGGTGTTCTGTCAATTTAGAATCCGTGTGACATGCAAAAACCTTCAAAAAATATAAAATCAGTGCTGCCAACCATGGCGGAATGTGATAGAGTTCGGGAATACGACATTTTAACATAACTGAATGCTATTGGTTATCTATATACATAGATATATAAAAATTGAGCCTTAAAATTGTGTTCGTTTGTCGCCGATTCACGCCTTAACGTATTTAGCGATTTTAATCAAACTTTCACACATTTTTGGTATTGTGAAGTTTGGTTGAAATCGGAAAACTTATGTGTGTGTTATGTGGCGCTGTTGTGATGTCCTAAACCACTCAACCGATTTCAAGAAAATGTTGTGGTTGTGTATGGTTGGTTACAGTTTGAAAGATCGGATTATGTTGGACTAGATAGGTGGCGCTGTTGTCGATCTCATCAACCACTACTCAACCGATTTCGATGAAATTTTGTGGCTGTGCATGGTTGGTTATAGTTTGAAAGATAGGACTATTTATTGTATGGTTCGTTACAGTTGGATACATAGGACACTATTTTGGTATGAAGGGTACGGCTATAGGTATGTAAAAGAGACTGACGTCCGTATGTGCACTCATGACTCGGGAATGGATTGTGCTTGGTGGATTCGTATTGACCCAAGGAAGGACATTTATGCTACTTTTTGTCGTGAAAATAAAAGTTTACGGGGATAGGATTGGGGATGGAATTTTGTATGGAGAACCGCATTAAAAAAAAAAGATTGAAAAGAAATACGGTTAGTGTCACTTCCAATACAACAAAAATTATTTAAAATATTGAATTTTTTAATTATTATGATGTGCCGGGCGGGCTTACCGCTACACAATTTGAAATTGAAAGTCCGCTCAGTTATAATTTTGTTGCGCGAACCTCAATCCACCGAAATTTTGTAACTGATCGCGTTTGATTTGATTGTGAAGAATTTCAAATCAAATGTCATAAAATAAGCGACGATTTTGAATGGAAAATTCAAAGGAAAACATTCTAATTCCGCGGACTTCGCTTATTCAGAAAGATTTGCCATTCGTATATTTAAGCGTATCAAATTCCCGTTTCGCTATGACAATTAATAAGTCTCAAGGACAATCGCTGTAATTTTGTGGAATCAATCTTGAATTCCCATGTTTCTCCTAAAGTCAAATGTATGGACTTCCGCTTTATACATCGTGTACCGCAAAGGACATGTGCATTGTGCATGCTCGGTATTATTATTTTCATTACATTAACGAATATGGGCGAAACAAAGTTCGCTGGGTCAGCTAGTTTATCAGATATTTCTAAAAGGCGATTAAAATAATTTCTGTGGTTCATAAAACTATCTAAATGAGATATTTTGTATACTAGAAACATATTAGGACAAACATGGTTGTGTATTCTCTGCTTTTGAATATCATTAACTTGGATTTCATGAGTGAATTTCTTAAACAACTGATGGAAAATTGCTGAAAATTTTTTTATTTTCCTTCACACAATCTACAGTTTTAATTTTTCATAAATATTTTCAGCAATTTCATTTCCGTGATGCGACGTGCTACTTCACTGTCCCAGTGGTAGTAAACAGTTTTGGTCTTTCGTGAAAAATATTAAGAACTCCACCACGTCGTCAATCCCCACACTCGTTTACAATGACATTCCAGCTGTCAGCTCTTTGAACAAAGCAAATCTGCTGGCTGCGCAATTCGCCGCAAGCTCCAACATTCCAGATTGCATCATGTCTCCACCTGTGCTCGAGAGCGTCGAATATTTCATGGGACAAAATACATTTCCGCACTCGCACAGTAGCAAGAGTATTAAATGATCTTAACATTCACAAATCCGCTGGTCCAGATGGTATATCCCCCATAATTCTGAAGAGGTGTTCTTCAACGCTGGCAAAACCACTGCGTAAGCTTTTCCACTTGTCCTACTCTTCTGGACTCTTTCCGAGTAGATGGAAAACTGCATTTGTCCAGCCCGTTCCTAAAAAAGCCGATTCTTCTTCACCCACCAACTACCGACCCATTGCACTTATGCCCATTCTTTCCAAGGTCATGGAAACGCTGATAAACCGTCAGCTTATGAAATATCTTGAATCACGAAAACTTATCAATGACCGGCAATACGGTTTTCGTGGCAACAGGTCCACCGGTGATTTGATGACTTATCTCACAGAAAAGTGGAACCAATCTCAACCACTCTGGTGAAACGAAGATTGTGCGCTTGATATTTCGAAAGCATTTGACAGAGTTTGGCACCAAGTTCTTTTGTTTAAAATGCGTGCCTATGGGATCGACGCGTCTCTTCTTCAATGGATTAGAAACTACCTTTCTGGCCGTTCAATTCAAGTTGTGTTGGACGGTTTCAAGTCTGTAATTCACCATATAAATGCTGGTGTTCCCCAAGGCTCTGTTTTGTCTCCGACACTCTTTCTCATATTCATCAATGATCTCTTGTCTGTTACTTCTAATCCAATACATTCTTTCGCTGATGATAGCACCCTCAGTTTTTCATATTCGTTCCCTGACTCACGTCCCTGCTCTTCGGCCGTGGATCTGGAACGGCGACGTATGCTAAACACATTAAATTCCGATCTTGACAGCATTATAAAATGGGGTAAAATCAATAGAGTGGAATTTAATGCTTCCAAAACACAATGCAGCCTTCTGTCATTAAAGCGAAACCTGAACCCTAATCCATTATCCATGAATGGGACTTGCATCGACGAAACCGAACGACTTTCCATACTTGGTATATGTGTCAACAACAAACTCCGTTGGAATGACCACATATACGAAGTCGCCAAAAACGCAGCGAAATGTCTAGGTTAATCCATGTAAGAAGTAGTTTACACCCTTCGACTTAGCTACAGTATACAAGGCCTTTATTCGGCCTAAGCTTGAGTATAACGCTCATATCTGGTCAGGTGCACCAAAAACTTCATTGCACCTACTAGACAGAATTCAAAAGTGCGCGATAAAACTTATAGGTGATAGAAATATAGCGGAGTCTATTGACCCGCTCGAACATCGCCGAAATGTTTCTTGCCTTTCCTTATTTTATCGATATTTTCACCACCGATGCTCTGATGAAATAGCTAACTGCATTCCGCCCCTTCAACAATTCTCTCGCAACACCCGTCACACATCGAATGCACATCAGTTCACCCTTAAGCCTACCTTCGGACGTACTGTAAAATATAGAGATTCTTTTGTGAGTCAAATAATACTAACGCATGTACCACCCCTTAAAAATATAGCTTGTAGGCAAGTAACGGAAAATCGGGCGAAGTTGGGGCGTTGGGGTTCTCAGTATTGTCTCTGGTCTCAACAAATGCGCACATAGTTAATTAAATCCCAACGTGCATTAAATGAAACTTCACAACCACATTAACGTCAATTAGTAGACCCTTTTCCACCAGTTAACACCCCACACGTCCCTACGCATTTACTAATTTCTTCAGGTAAACTGGGAATTCCAAGAAACACAAAATACCTCTTTCGCACCCAAATCCAAAAAAAAAAAAAAAAAAAATACAATATAGTGACTCCCAAACATACCTGGTCATAAAGACTATCCGAATCCGAACTGGCAATAAAACCGGACAACAAACCGAAAACACAAACGCCACAGATACTAAACAGAATTGCGATTTATTTTATTGACTCGTGACTCACTTATGTACATATTAGGTAGCTAGGTTTAATTTTCTTTACAACAACAACATTCCAAATCCTAATCATTTGACGACAGCGAACTGTTGCCAGGTTCAACTTTGACAGCAGACATTTTAAGCGCAGCCATATTGTTGTGCTCCATCATGATGATCTCCTTGACCACTCTCAGTTGTTCGTAGTGCTTCCACAGTTCACGATTCGAAGAGTAGCCGACATAATTAATGACCGCATCGATGCCATCTCTGGCCGCTTGCAGTACCAACGACTCTGTTGACTCCTTTTCCTCTTCAATGGAAATTTGGGCAGTGGTGGTAGGTTCATTTTCATTCTGCCACAGGAAGTCCTCTTCATTGTCTGTGGCCTCCTCTTTTACAACTACATCGATTGGCTGTGCTGCATCGTCATCAACGCTATGCGCATCTCTGTCATCGGATTTAGCAGTTTCTTCAGATGTAGAACAACCGTCCAAATTAGAGTCAACCTCATTACTGGGCCTGCGGATACTGTACCTGTATCTAAATCGAGATATCCATGCTGCGGTGCAAGCGAATCCATGCAGACCCATTTGATTGCGAAAAGTCTCCGCCGCCGATCGTATATCAGTTGCGGTGGGCATTTCGGCGCCGTTTTCCCGCTGATCCGTATACCATTTGTATAGAACCGCCTCCAAGAGGCCTTCTTTCGGTCGCTTTAGAGTTTTCCGCATCACCAATTTCTTGTCTGTCAAGGCGTAGGTCTGTGCGAATTGCTTTATCAAGCGCGCTTGCCGCTTAATGTCCGACACTGTTTGGGGACTTATTCCGAATTCTTCGGCGATCAGCCGGCCCGATTTACCGTTCTCTAGTTGTTCGATAACTTTCAGTTTATCGCCAATTGTCAGGTTGACATGTTTTCTTTTTAATCCGGTTTTCGCTTTTACGGACGACATTCTCGTGCACACGCCTGTTTGTCTCAACGAAAAAATCGATACTGAAACTGAAATGCGTCAGCCCAGCAGTATCACGTAACGTACTTCTACTTCGTACAGCTACTCGTCTGGCAGCTGTGTACGAATATGAATACGAAGTATGCGAGAATGCTAACGCGCAACAGCATTCCAGAATTTTCCATTCCACAGGCACTTTCCTGTGTGTGTGTGTGTGTGGATACAGAAACGCGGTTCTAGCTGGCATATAACTCGGCGCAAACATAGAAAAACAATCCGGATTATCGGGCATCCGGATTAGAGGGGCGAGGGAGGGCAACTTCTTTCTGTTGTGTGAATATGAAGCCGAGCGAGTGTGTAATGTGTATATAAATATGAACAAGTCATGACGCAATTTCTTCTATATATTAACAGCACATATACCTACAGGCTGTGTCTGCGTGGCGTGTTTGTAGGTATATTTTCGACGACCGAATGAAATGGAATATCAGCAAGTCAAGTCTCAAGTACGTGAAATAAGTTGCATTTCATTATTATTACAGTTCAGCGATTTTCGTTTTTTTCCAAGTTATTGCGGAGCTCAGAATATGAGCGCGAGGGGGATGTTAATATTTGCGGTTGTTTTTTTTTTATGCATGGGTTCTCGAAGCTCGGGGGAGCCAAGCAAAGCTGGGGAGATTGAAAAATAATGATTTAATTGATGCAGGCGCAAAGAACAAACTGGCAGGGCAAACAAAAGTGATACGCGTTACGTGACGGCTACATCATCAACTGACACTGACGGTGACAGTGACAGATTTTGAATACACCTCTGTCCGACAAAAATTGTCAGTACAACAGAGGTTATGGAGGAGTTTTGTTTTCTACCAAAGGTGCATGTAGATACTCACACGGCACTCAAACACAGAAACTGCCACTGAAATAAAAACCAAACCACTCTCGTTGTCATTTTCCTTCGCAAGCAGCCCACCAGCCACCGGGCATAATGAGCATGAGCATGATCGCTTGTGATCGCTTGCCTTTTTCAACATCAACAACTAAAATAAGCAGTGTGCGTGACTGAAGAACGTCAGAGGAGTGTTACCATGTAAACAATGAAAGCATATCATGATCATGTCCCTTTTATATCGGGTTTTAATGAGGTCGGGTGTTGCTTACTATTTTTTGAAGAACTAATATTCTTCATCGCTTACTGGGCCAAGGTTGAGTTGTGTTCTAGGTTTTCAGTATCCTTTTATGAGTAACGAGTCGGATTTAGCTGCCAAACCAAATCGTGTGTGTGGATATTTTTCGGCAAACTTTTTGGCCTCTTCACTCACTTCTATTTGAACATAGGCTGTCGTCAAGTCGAGAGTGGAGTCGAGTTAGGTTCAGTGGTGAGAGCTACACCTGGCATTAGTTGTGAAATATTTAATATGCAGGACAGGAGTGTTTTTATTGCCAGAGCTCCATCTGATTCAATCCACAGTATTCAAGGAGACTCGTAAAAGGCTATGCTTAAATTTTGTATAAAACATTTCCACCGACAATATCCAAAAAGTTAACTAAAGCCGTATTTTATTATCAGCCATGATCTAAAGGGTGATTTTTTAGCTGGTTTGGTTTTGGCAACACTGGTTTTGACAGCTGACGTGTGTTTAGTACCTTGTGTCACTGTCAAACAGCTTCAGTCTGGTTTGCAATTTAACCATGGATCGTCTTACAAATGAACAACGCTTGCAAATTATTGAATTTTACTATCAAAATTCGTGCTCGGTTCGAAATGTTCATCGCGCGCTGCTTCCATTTTATGATCGGCATTCTCGACCTTCTGAGCAGTCTATTCGGAAGATTGTGACCAAATTTCGCACCAAATTTACTTTGTTGGACATTAAACCACCAACACGTTTACGTACTGTGCGTAGTGAAGAAAATATTGCGGCCGTATCAGCTAGTGTGACAGAAGACCGCGAAATGTCGATTCGGCGCCGTTCCCAGCAGTTAGGCCTTTGTTACAGCACTACGTGGAAAATTTTGCGGAAGGATTTGTGCGTAAAGCCTTTTAAGATACAGCTTGTGCAAGAACTAAAGCCAGCCGAGCCGACCTACCACAACGCCGAATTTTTGGTGAATGGGCTCTTGGAAAGCTGGCCGAGGATCCGCTTTTTTATCGAAAAATTGTGTTCAGCGATGAGGCTCATTTTTGGTTGAATGGGTACGTAAATAAGCAAAATTGCCGCATTTGGAGTGAAGATCAGCCAGAAGCATTGCAACAGCTACCAATGCATCCCGAAAAAGCCACTGTTTGGTGCGGTTTATGGGCCGGCGGCATTATTGGGCCATATTTCTTCAAAGATGATGCGAATCGCAGCGTTACTGTCAATGGTGAACGCTACCGAGCGATGATAACAAACTTTTTTTTGCCCGAAATGGAAGTTCTTGACTTGCATGATATGTGGTTTCAACAAGACGGTGCCACATGCCACACAGCACGCGAAACAATGGCGCAATTGCGAGGCGAGTTTGGTGAACAGTTAATTTCACGTTTCGGACCGGTCAATTGGCCGCCTAGATCGTGCGATTTGACACCACTAGATTATTTTTTGTGGGGGTATGTCAAGGCTAATGTGTATAGGGACAAGCCTGCTTCGATTGACGCACTGGAAGCCAACATCCATGCATTCATTCGTGAGATACCGGCCGATATGTGTGAAAGAGTATGCCAAAATTGGACTCAGCGGATGGACTACCTGAGACGCAGCCGCGGTCAACATTTGCATTAAATTATCTTTAAACATTAAATTGCAAGGTTCAAACTATCGATTCAAATAAATATTTCATTCATTTTTTCGAATTTTTTGTGTTTTTTTTTTTTAAAAAGTTCTAAACCTCTTAAAAAATGGTGGTTGGGTGCTGTATGAATAGGGTAGGCACTGATTGGCGTCAACTTGGCGATGCCCAGTCGCTGTAACTGTTCATACACATCAATTGTGCTTATTTTACCTCCGCGTGGTAGCCACCGGGTACTGGTCTTGTCCTTCCGGGCATGACTTGCTAAACTTATAAGCGCGAGTGTTGAACACGAAGAAAATAGCAACACTATAATGCTCTGTCGGAATGACTGCCTGATCGAGTCTCAGAGGTCTTACATGAGCCCCTCAGAAAGAGGACGTACGGCGGATGAATTCACATGGTTGAATCAACGGTGGCGTCAACAGTCAACATGGCAGATACCTCAATGAGCTACTTTGACGTATTTGGAGCTGAGGTCATTGAGGATTTTTCAGCACTAGTCAGGGTGTTGAAATAGAGATGGTGGCGGAAGAGCCCTTAATGGGTCAACGGCAGCTCTCACATCCCCGCAGCGGGTTACTGACTCCGGAATATTCCGGCTCCTTTTGCCCAAGGGGTTACAGAAAGGGCCTGGTCCTCCAGGTTGGGGGTTGTGCGTGGGGTTAACGACCCTACCACGGAAAAAAAAGAATTGTTGCGAAGCAACCAAAAGCCTCGGATAAGGACGGATTCACTGTTGACGACCCTGCAAAACGAAAAAAGGACAATGACGTTCGGATCTGCACGTGGAATGTTCGAACTCTGAACAGACCGCGTGCAGCCGAACAACTAGCGGAGGCCCTAGAATGCTACAAAGCAGGTATCACCGCCATCCAGGAAGTGCGGTGGGATGGGCCGGGCAAAAGGAGGATTAAAAACTGTGACATTTACTACGGTGACTGCTACAGAGAACAAAAGCAGCGTCTATTTGGATGCGGATTTGTTGTAAGCGGCAGACTTAGGCAAGAAGTCTTGAGCTTTCGACACGTTAGTGAACGCCTTACAACTATCCGCATCAAGGCTAAATTCGCCAACATCAGCCTGATATGCGCTCACGCCCCCACAGAAGATAAAGACGATGCTACCAAAGAGTGTTTCTACGAGCTCCTCGACAAAACATATGAGCAATGTCCTAAGCATGACGTTAAAATCGTCTTGGGTGATTTTAACGCCAAAATAGGAAAGGAGGACATCTTTGGTAGCACAATCGGAAAACACAGCCTACACGACACCACGTCTGGAAACGGACTAAGGCTGATTGATTTTGCTGCGGGACGTAATGTTACCATAGCTAGCTCACGGTTTCCTCACCTCAATATACACAAAGGAACATGGCGGTCACCTGATCATCAAACCGTCAACCAAATTGATCACGTTGCGATCGACGCAAGGCACTCCTCCAGTATTCTAGATGTCCGAACTTTCCGAGCGGCCAACATAGACTCGGACCACTACCTTGTTGTAGCCAAGGTACGGATGCGGATATCCAAGACGCCACAACAACGAGAAAATACTGTGAGGAGATTTAACGTTGGACGACTACAAACGCAACAAACCGCCAGAACCTTTGCCGATCGCGTATCCCTCAACCTCTCGAGAAGTCCTATGCTGCCAGCATCAAGTGCCGAAGACCAGTGGCGCCGATGCCAAGAAGCCATCAAAAACGCCGCAACTGATGTGCTCGGTTTCACCAGTCCACCCCCCCGAAACCCCTGGTTTGACGAAGAGTGCCGGCAAGCACATGCAGCAAAACAAAGTGCCTACGAAGCGTCGCTGCATAGAAGGACGAGAGCAGCTCGTCAGCTCTACGAGCAAAAAAGGAGGGAAGAACATCGGCTTCTCCGGAGAAAAAAGAGAGAGCATGAGAAGCGCGCGATCGAGGATATAGAGAGGTGTTACTCCAGGAACAATGTTCGGAAGTTTTACCAAAAGGTAAAAAGAACGTGTCATGGCAACAAGACCCGAACGGAGACCTGTAGAGACGAGCAAGGAAACCTTGTAGTAGAGTCACAGTCGGTGCTGAGGACATGGAAAAACCATTTCTGCAGACTACTAAACGGCGAAGACGACACAAATTCCGCTGTTAGGCAGAACGATCCATTCAACCTGGACGATGACAGCCAAGATTTCCGTCCACCTGACCAAAATGAAGTGAGGATAGCAATATCTAAGCTTAAATCCAACAAGGCTGCTGGTCCAGACGGCTTACCTGCCGAGCTCTTCAAGGCAGCCGGAGATGACTTGGTAGAGTGCATACACCAACTCATCTCCAAGATTTGGTTAGAGGAAAGTATGCCTGATGAATGGAACCTCAGCATTGTTTGCCCGATCCACAAGAAAGGAGACCCTCTAAACTGCGCCAACTATAGAGGCATCAGTCTCCTGAACACTGCGTATAAGATCATGTCTGCTGTATTGTGTGAACGCCTGAAACCATTCGTCAACGATCTGATAGGTCCCTATCAGTGCGGTTTTAGGCCCGGTAAGTCCACGACCGATCAAATATTCACACTACGGCAGATCCTGGAAAAGACCCAAGAATACCAGATCGATACTCACCATCTTTTTGTCGATTTTAAGGCCGCATATGACAGCGTTTATAGAGACGAGCTATACAGAGCCATGTCTAGTTTTGGCATCCCTGCCAAACTTGTCAGATTGTGCAGAATGACGATGGAGAACGCTCGCTGCTCCGTAAAGGTCGGAAACAATCTCACCGAGACCTTTGATGTCAAAAAAGGATTTAGACAAGGTGATGCGCTGTCATGTGACTTCTTCAACATCATTCTTGAGAAGATTGTGCGAAACTCACAAGCCAACACCAGAGGCACAATTTTCTATAAGTCTGTGCAACTGCTTGCATACGCTGACGACATTGACATTGTTGGTACAACACAGCGAGCTGTCACTGGTGCGTTTGCAAGTATTAGTACAGAAGCGGCAAAAATGGGTTTAGTGGTGAATGAGGGTAAAACAAAATATATGCTGTCAACAAGAAGGGACACACGACATCGACGAATCGGGCAGAACGTCACGATAGACAGCTATAACTTTGAGGTAGTTAGGGACTTTGTCTACCTCGGCTCCGCTATAAACTCTGATAACGACATCACATCAGAAATCAAACGAAGAATCACACTTGCCAACCGCTGTTTCTTTGGCCTAAGACGGCAACTGATAAGTAAGGCCTTGTCGAGAAATACTAAGGAAACTCTGTATAAGACCCTCATCATCCCAGTCCTGCTTTATGGTGCAGAAGCATGGACGCTATCAAAGGCGGATGAAGATCTCCTTGGTCGTTTCGAACGCAAAATTCTTCGAGTGATTTTTGGTCCCGTTTGCGTTGACGGGCTTTGGAGGAGAAGATTTAACAGCGAACTCTACGAGCTGTACAGCGACATCGACCTAGTCAGAAAAGTACGCATCAGTCGTCTAAGATGGCTGGGACATGTAGAGCGAATGGACACCAACGCTCCGGCCCGAAGAGTCTTCGATTCTAACCCGGAGGGACAACGCAGTAGAGGAAGGCCTCGCCTTAGGTGGCGCGCGCAAGTGGAAGGGGACCTCAACCAACTTGGAGTGCGCAACTGGAGGCAGTTAGCCAAAGATCGCGCTAACTGGAGAGGCGTATTGGTTGAGGCCCAGGTCCACCCCGGACTGTAGCGCCACCTAAGTAAGTAAGTAAGAAACCTCTTAAAAAATCACCCGTTATGTAGATCATCGATATACATGCAATTACAACAACAGTACATGATCCTGCTTCTCATCGAGATCATGAATGATGATCTGAAAATTATTTCTACTATTTCTCGCTGCGTTGTTTGGCGCTGTTTGTTTAATTTTTATATGTTGGTGTGCCTGTAAACGATAGCCAAGCCACACGTTGCCAGACTAAAATATTCAACACCATTCAGAACAAGCAATCAAAAAGCATATTTTTCACATGCGAATAAATTTCCCGTCCGTATTTCGAGCAAAATATTTCATAAACATTTAAGTAAATGTTTCATAACCATTTATTAACAAAAAATGTTTATGAAATACATATTTCGCATTTTCCCAATCGTAAATAATTATTGTTTCACAAGTTTTCCTGTAGAAAGGTGAGAGTTGTTTTTTGTTGTCTTCTTTTATCATAAAATTTAATTTCCAAAAAATCTTGGAATAATGAAAAATGGAAACTAGCAGGCTGTATAAATTTAAATTATTTTCAAAGCTAATTATTGGGAAAAACTGCGGTAAGATTTTCATTACCTACATTTCGAACTGATTGTAAACCATTTCCTTTTAAAAACAAAACGCACCGTATAAGGTATAACGGAAGCGGTGTTGCTGTCTTCGAGCCCCTGGCCGTGATAATAATTAAAAACATTTTCATAAATATTTAATAAATACCTCATCGGCGTTTTCAACGGCAAAAATATTTCCGAAATGTTTGACAAAAAAATGTTTCTGAACAAATCTTTCGCTGGTCTGGATACAGTCAAGAAAAACCCAAATATGTTCTTGCCGCGTAATATTTTTTATTTGTTGCATATTTCAACATAAAATTTTAAATTAGTTTTTAAAAAACAATATCGAAAATCAAAACTACTCAAATTTGACTCAAATGGTAACACCTTCGACAAGCAAGTGAAATGCCATGTCCATTGAAATCATGTTGTGACGTCACGCTGCACCGAATGTTTGCAATATGGCTGGTGGCAGTATGAAGTTTGTCTTCACGTTGCACCGAATGCTTGCAATATGGCCCGGTGGCAAAATGAGGTTTGCCATACTCATAGCAACTGTATCCACAACTTAAAAATAAAATTCTTCAATGATCCGTATTGTTTTATTATCGTGATCTGATCCGGATCAGATCACGCTGATAATAAAATACGGCTTAAGTCATACGTACCCTTTCAGTTTTTTTTTTTTTTTTTTTTGTCGAATACCAATTTGTTTTCATGTTTGTTGCAAGTAACTTTCGTAAGAAAATTACTTAGGATTAAATGTTTGTGTCAAAAACGTCCCCATAAAGTGGGCGTGTCTAACATTATTACATTGCGAACTTGTACATTTTTTTTATTTAAGTATTTTGTGAAAAATCGAACGCAAACCTTCAGTTCTAACGAACAAATTTGTTCGAAATTAGCTTCTTTAAAAATGCTGTACAAATATGGCTGTTTTTGGTATTTCTAAACATAAACAATTCGAAAGAGTTAATTATGCAAGCTAAATTCTCCCCTAGAAAACCTTCAAAAAGCTAAAAGTATAAGAAAAAAAACCTATACGATTCCACTTTTATTTAAAATTCGGTTTAGTGTCCCCTCTGGGGTCGTAGGGATTTAACTGATAACCTTTCAAATCCCTTGGCACACTCTCATCGCTCGAATCAATATTGATAGCCGCAAGTCATTGCAGATAGAAAGCTGTACAAATCCTCAAAACTAATCTCTTTTAAGGACATCAAGTTCCTCCCTTCAAGACGAAACTGGAAGACACAAACTAATGTTGATGCAAAGATTAAATGTCCAAATAAAACTCATTTAGAGTAAGGTACAGCCACACACTTTGTCTTCCTTCTTAGACCGACAGACCAAAAGTGACCTCCTTGCAGAGAAAATGCCATTTGACTTCTTATTACATGCATATACTAAGTGTGTTTGCAAGTGTTCTGTGTGCAGTTCTATTTATCTTTTGTCGCACGTAAAGGACGAGCTCGTCGGTTCCGGACAAGTCAGCTTGATATTAAGGAGAACCAACATGTCACCATACAGAATGGATGAGAGCAGCAACAATTCACAACTAAACGTCTACCTTTCGTTGTGGGTGAGTGTGTTCTTTTACACTTTGTCCTGAATAATCGAATGATGCACTATGCCCAACTCTGTTTGTGTGCCGGTTGAACTTAAGTAGAAGTATTCTCATTGTCTGTGCACAGTAGTATCTATCTATTTTACACAATTGCAATTAACAAAGATCTACGGATCTCTTCTTGATGATGGACGACATTTTGTGGGAAATTGTACACACCAAGACAGGGATTTAGATAAATAAAAGAACAGCATGTAGGTTAGGTAGTGTGCGTCGTCCTTCGGTCAAGATTAGTAGTTGGCAGAATTGAGAAAGTTTCGGAAAATGTATATTTTGTAAGGTGCAATCCGGTGTCCTCAGTCGGAATGTGGTCAAGGATGATTGGTTTGATATAATTGGCTGGGATTTGTGAATAGGTACATATCAGGAATTTATTTTCAGTATTTGCAAGGATCTTTACATTGTTCGCAAATTGTTTGGGATTTGGCGAGAGATATCGTTCGTAAATAAAGAGGGCAGGTATGAATGATAGAAATCCAACTATCTTTGCATCCGATAGCACCGCAGAATATATTTGGTAAAGCGTCTTTCTTGGCATCTTTACAACATAAAGATCTCTGAGGAAATTGAGTTTTTCACCAAAGTGTTAGGTCTTCCGAAACATTTTTATATTTTACTACCTGTTCCCGACCGGCTTTGCCCGTGCTAAGGAACTTTGTTGAGTGTTGAGACAAAGCGTTTTCAATGTGAACTTGAAACAATGTGTTCTTGCCACCAATAATATTTGCATTCTGGGGATATCAAAAATAAATTAACAACGTTTTACAATGTACCAAAAAACCAACTGCAAATTAGAACAAGAAATGGTTTCCGTAAAGAAAATTTCGAAAGTCATGAAAACAGGCTGAACTTTTAACAAACACGATCTCACAGTATTACAAATTAAAAAAAAGGAAAATTCCCAGTACAAAATGTTTGTAAAATCAATTGGTACGAATTTTCAAATTTCCATTTAAAATTTTCCAATTTTCTCGTCGTTTGAACCTTCGATACGCGTAGACAAACACAACAAAGAAAATACATCTCAAATCGGACGATCCGTTCTCGAGTTATGGGCGGTCTTACGGATGCAACTTATAGATAGATAGAGATGAAACCTGTAAAATTTTAAAAGGTTGTTTCTTACAAGCGACGTGTTCTTATATGAGTGTTTCTTAGATCCGTTTTGGACTGTATTCAAAACTGTCGCGAAATGTCAACAATTTTATTCGGAACTAATTTGTCAAAACAAAATGGCTGACCTTGTTCGACATGATGTTCGCGGACAGGAAATTATGAGAGAAAACAGAAAAAGTGGATATCGGAAAAATTTAGTGGACGAGCGGGAAGAAAGCCGTTAACTGGGGTTACCTATCATACACATTCTAAATGACAACGACCGAGTTTTTTTTGCGTGATAAGCTTTTCCTATTTATGGCATTACGGGTTCATGTTTGTTCCTAATTGGTCTTCCATCAAAGTTGATACGACTCCCATCCTTCTAGGACACAGGAAAATGTTTGTTGTTTTCAGATTCGCAAACCCAAAAGTAACGAATGCCTACTCGTTACTTTATATGTCTTTCTCTTTCGACCTCATACATTAAGTAATGCTTAAAACTTTGTCTAAACAGCTGATATGGTCAAAATGTTCACCATAACACTCAATTAGCGAGTCAAATTAAGACGAAGTTCAGTCCGAAGCCAAGTCCGGTCCTTTTCGCTTGAAGAGAGTCTTTTATGCCTGTGAAACGTGGAAATGCTCTTCTTACATCTCGAGTAGGTTGCAGGGCTTTGCCAACCGTTGTCTGCGGTACATCCTAAAGATCCGATGGCCACAAACAATATCCAACAATGATCTGTGGCTGAGGACTTTACAAACAAAAGTGGATGTTGACATCAAGCAAAGAAAATGGCGCTGGATTGGACACATACTGAGGAAGCCTGATGACAACATAGCAAAGCAGTGCTTTGAATGGAATCCTCAAGGCGCGAGACGGCCTGGAAGACCAAAAGGAACATGGAGGTCAACTGTCATGAAGGAAGCTCAGTCCTAGAACTTGCAGACGTGGGCACAGCTGAGGTATCGTGCTAGGAATAGAGAGAGATGGAAGGATCTGGTTGCCGCCCTATGCTCCAGGAGGAGTTAAAGTGTTGCCAACAGCAACCGGAAGCTAAGAAGAAAAAGAAGAACAATCGAACCTATTGTACCCTAAATTAACTTATCCTTGAAATCTTATAGCTTTACGTTTTTTGTTCAAGCATCTTACGTCCATTTATCTACAATTTGTTGAGCCAAATAAAATGAAGCAAATAAAGGTGTGTACCATAATTTAGCCTTAAATATTGCTTCGAGAAAGGTGGCACAGTGGTCAAAAATCATAAAATGTATTTTCCTTTTTTTCCGGGGATCGAACTCGATACCGCTCGCTAAATAGTACAGTACATTACCCACTGAGCCGACTTAGCCGACTTCTCCCGATGGCAGGTAAATATACAAAAGTCTTCTACCCATTTATTGAGCTTAAATATTATTATTAGCCTTACGTTGTACGCTGGAAATTAATATTTATACCGCGCTTTGTCATCAAGAATAATACAATGCCTCAAGTCACATCTGTCCCTAAGCTCATCCCAGGCAACAACATGTAAATCTAACGAAGGTAGACACCTAAAAAATGTCGACTATACTCCAATCTTCTCATTTTTAACAACACAGTCCTTCGCGCCCAACATTTATTTTGTATTCCAGACAGCGTGCGGCCACCACTTCGCAATATTATGTTTATGACATCTGTGGTCTCATTATTTCGGCATCGATGACAAAAATACAAAAACGCAAACCTTCACATGACTTTGAACGAAACCGTTGCCGAGCTCGAATATCAAAGAAGATGAGGAACATTGCCTACTCGCTCGAACGCATTTAATTACAAAACATGATGTAATGTTTTCTCAAGAAGGTCCTTCTCATATACGAGTATAACTTTGTTTGTGTTTTTTTCTGTACACACCATAAAAACATGTGTAACATCATATTGTCAACCTTTTTGCATAGCTCAGAAGAAGCTGGAATATTTTCTCAAGAAATTGGTTTCTCTTTTATAGCGCCCATCCGCCCACAGATATTGACTTTTTGTCTATGTGCATGGTACGAGTACGGCCCGAGGTATCCTTTTTGCTGAGTATGAAGCTTCCTTAATTGGATATGATTGCCTGCAAAACTTTCTCACTTGCAGATGTCCCTTATCGACATCAACGCAGAGAATTTCTCGCTTTCTGTCTACGTCACACAGCTATTTTCTTCAACCATTCGGATAAGTGTTTGTGTATCTGACAGATGTCAGGTCCTGTGTAATATAAATTCCATAGAATGATGTCTGGATATACGAGTAGTATATATATATAAATGTTGACGAGAGTAATGCTTTTCATTAGTGTGATTATTTTGTTAAAGTTGCACATACACACATGTGTGTGTGCCATCAAGTGAAACACTTGTGACACACTGAAGCTGTTCGAGTCTTCTAATTTAATTTGAGCCTTTCCAGATGATGCCAGCCATTCAATGAGGATAATTTGGGTTTAATTTACAGGTTATAAAATGAGGTTAAGGACTGTCAATGGATGCTCTTTATTCGAATAGGATTATTATTGTTATTGCTGACCTAGTGTAGCAGACCGAGTTTTGTTTTATTATAGGATCGGTCGGTGTTGGGCATCCAATTTGGGTGGAAATTGAAGATGTCGCATGTGATGAAGGGTGATAAGTGGCGGAACAGGATGACGTTAGAGTAATTGACACTTAGGAAATGCGAGAAGTGATCTGAGGAAGACAGAGCTGTAAATTAAATTTGGAGATCTGTCGGGCCAGCTGGGGACTACTTTCAAAATGTCGTAATTTCAAGATTCACTCTCCTATAAGCCCTTTTAGCACACAAAAGACCAACCATCATTTACGACCGTAAATCCCAAACACCACTAATTCATTGTTCCTCTGCCATATATTTCGTTGCCTCTGTTTTCCCTGCCAAGCTATTATTCCCTTCTCCTTAAAATTTACCTTCCCCATATACACACACTGACTTTATGTAAATCGATAAATAATAAAAACAGTTATCCCGTTCTTCCTCCCCCACCATCTAGCAGCAGTCAACAGCCAAATTTGGCCCAAAAGCGACTGCAACAAACCCAAGCCAAAGTGGAAGAGGTCGTTGGCATTATGCGGGTGAACGTCGAGAAGGTATTGGAGCGCGACCAGAAACTCTCCGAATTGGGCGAGAGGGCGGACGCCCTCGAGCATGGGGCATCCCAGTTCGAGCAACAGGCTGGCAAGCTCAAGCGGAAGCAATGGTGGGCGAACGTCAAAATGATGATTATAATGGGTGTAATCGGAGTCGTCCTGTTAATTATTATAATTGGTGAGTGTGTTTAAAATTTTCCGCAGATATCAGTAACAATAGGTTATTTCTTTTTTCTGACCACCATATCAGGATAACGAGTCCCTTTTGTTGTATATGTAGCATCAGTGTGTAGTTTTCCATTTTATTTGCCACGCAAATCAGCACACTGCACACATTCTGCTGATGCGGGTTTCATGTTCATCATGGTGGTGGAATGTTTTCGTATTCAAATTTCCAAGCTTCAATGTTTTTAGCAAAACAGAGAAATGTTGAGGTAAACCCCAGCGGATAGTGCAGCTCATAGGGGACTCTGCGCGCCGCCGGTAGGTTGACTTTCATATGAGTTTATATTTCGATGTAGGTACTCGTAATTGGCTTAATTGTGGCGCACAAAGGATTTGCAGTAATGTTCCGGAATGATTAGCGGGTGAAATTGTTCCAAACTCGTTATTGGATTTTAGCTAGATAGATAGGGTTTACAACGTTTTGCGAAAAAATTAATAAGATTATAGGTGCACGATTCAGTTGACCCATGATACCCGACGAGGGGGACTTTAATGTCGCACTGATTAAACTGTTATACAGGAGTTTGTATATTGCATGAGCAAGTGTGAAGCTACGATTACCTTTGTAAACCTTTGTCCTAATTTTGTCACTATACGTATGATCGCCTGCAAAGCGTCTGGTCATACGAAAGACTCACAAGTAACCACCGAATGGCCAAAGTTTTGCTTGACGCTAACGTCAAAACGTTAATGCCAAAATTTGCCACGAAAACTGACGAATTTTATTTCGCCAGGAGGCCCTGCAAAATGTTCTCCATGTCGGTTTCTGTCTCAACGTCCTTCAAAACAAGCAGAACCTGTGCCTCCATGTCACACAAAAGCCGCGGGTTTTTGTAAGCTTGACACTTTGGTTAAGTAGTGGCATCTGAGAATGATGCAAAATGGACGTTAAATGAAATAGTTCTTAAATTTCAGAACACATGAGGCAATAGTACTGTCAAATGTGCCACTTTGTGCCTCAAATTAGTTCATTTGAAAACTCTGATCTCTAAGGTTTGAGGTTGAATCGCTCTATTCCTGAACGAGCTATCTATTTACACAGTTTAAGCGTACAAGGACAACCGAGGGCTAAGATATTACCCCATTCTAGGGAAAGTTAAATAGGCAGTTAACGAAGGCAGCCAAAGATGAGTAGGACAGCATGGCATGAATTTCTGATTCGAAATGTCTTGCATCCTATAACGAACAAAGCTCATTGAAGACACATATACACATCTTTATCGATTTAAATCACGCGGAAGTTTACACAACGCAATTTTATAAGAATCGAGCAAAACATCTAGTTCATTGTTGTACAAAAATGTATTCTGTATGACCTCAAACCAGTTCTAAAATAACTTTCAAGCGTTTTCTCTTCTTTACCCATAAGGACTCTGTTGCTAGAATTTGTCGTTTGTGATAAAAAGAAATAAATACATTCGGGAACTAACCTTCGTTGAGAGGATTGATTTCATTTCCTTCGAATTTTTGCAATTTTGTCTCATCGAAAGATGAGCTCATCGACAAAGTATTCCCGAAAATCATTGCTAACAACAAAAATAACCAATGGTCAAGTAAGCGTTAAATTATAGCAGCTAAGAATAAAAATGTGGAACACTAAGGGCGCTCTTAAATCGATGATCAGTTTACGAGGCTCATAATTGCAAGTTTTTTTCAATGCATTCACCAAGCACTATTAGGGTTATGTCTATACTTTCTCGAATATGCGAAAAAATAAAATTCGAATTTCCAAACGCGTTCTAAAACGAGTTTATGAAATCTTTTTCGAAAAAGTTAAATTTTTATGATTGAAATTAGATTAAAATAAATTGTATTCTCCGATTAAATTTATTGTTGAAATAACTGCTTCTGCTGGCATATGGGTTGCAGATTGGGGTGGTTTCTGAGAGGACCAGGCCCATTAAAGGGATCTTTTCATCTACTGCTTTTTGTAGGTTCCTCCACCAGTGTGATATGCCTACATTCTATCTGCAGCAAGATCTTTTTTCAGTTGACTTTTGGAATTTTGAAAATATGCTTTCAATTGTTTTGAAAATATTTTTAACGAAGTGCTGGAAGCATTGAACTCATCCGTTAATTGCTCCCAGAATTTTTTGTCCGTCGACGGTGATTATGCAGTCAGCTTTTTTGCAATTAAATATGCTTGAGTATGTATGTATTATTATTTGCTTTTTTTTCTTATCGGAAATATTTGGCTTCCTTCCCTTCCTTTACATTTTGAAAACGACAGCTGATTTCGCATTTCGAAGTTATTACTGCTCTCAACTTAAGACTGGTCGGGACCACTTGTAAGTCTTATGAGCGCTCCAAAATATCCACTAATAACCATTGATGAAAAGGCTTACGAAGCTCTAAGTTTAATATTGGTCGGTGAATACCACCCTTAAACTTTGTTATTCAGACTGAAATCGTTGGTACTCTGCATTCATTCAAATCTGTTGATTGTGGAACGAAGACGAAGCAACAAACGAAATCCTTGCATGTGCCTGGCTAACCACCGCACAATTTACAACTAAATGTTGGTTCGGTAGTCATCTTCGAAATCAAAACGAACCAAAACCATGCAATGAACCACGTCTGATGATAAGAAAACTGGTGATTAATGTGGTCCACGAGACGATACTTCCAGGAAAATTAAAAAGCGAGGAAATTCTCATTCCGATGATCCCAACCGATATGCCCTTTGAGTTTAAAAGAATTCAATTTCCAAATTTTGAGGATGCGCAAAAAACTGATATAAAAATTAAAAATAAAGTTAAAAAGGAAACTGTTGAAGTAAGAAACTGGTTGATAGAGGGAAAAGGAATCAGGGCGGAGTTGCAAGGTTTTGGATATTTAAATTCAGTATTTTTTTTTTCATCAGGATTACATTACATTTAATTTTTCATTAAATTGGGACTTACGCGGTTTTGAAAGAAAGCCGACGATGTCTTGCTGATAGGCCATTGAAATACTTGATTTTTGTGCTTTATTAAATTTTTATTTCCTAATGAACCATTGAACTTAATAAATAATAATAAATAAATAAAAATAAATAAGAAGTTCGCCGGGCTAGCTAGTAATATATAAAACTGAGTGAAATTGAATGACCGCAAAAATCTTTTAAAGAACTCCCTGAAACTACGCCAAAAAATGAAAATGGAAAAAAGGCGAAATTTGGCTTTTTTCCCATAAATGTTTTGGGCATTTTTTCTATTAAAGGAAAATAGAAAAAAGCACCATAAAATTGCATTCTTTGGCTTACTTTTTATGTTGTTATATTTTGCCGTAAAAGTTCAAGAGCATTGATGTAGCACGGTGCAAGGCGGCGCGGGGCGGCAACGAGACCGCGCGATGGCACACAGCCTGCCGCAACGCGTGCAGCCGCCTGACAGCCTTTCACATTTAACAAAATTAGTATTTCGCACATTTAGACGCCTAAGCAAAGCAAGCGGGATCCGTTAGTATTTCATTAAAATTTGTTTCGAAATTGCTCCTTAATCGGGACGACAAAAAAATTGGATCAAATATGCCTGAGCTATTTCAGGCTACCTGTATTGAGCCTAAAGACGATTACCTATGTATGAACACCTTTTAAAAATACTCTTTTTTTTATTAATCAAACAAAAAATCGTCAAGTGGAAACCCAACGAACCGGCGATGCATTACTTCAACAAGTGCAAACCTCTCTTTATTGCATCAGTTCCATGCAAAACTGTCACTCTAAACCTCAATATCCGCTTTCTTCTTAAGACATCACCCCGGACTTCACCCCAGCTATATGTTATACAAACAAGCAACTGCCGTTTCCCATAGATCAGAGAACTCCACTCAAAAGCCCAAAGAAACTTTGCTTCCCCATCGCTGATTATAATTACGTTTGCCCTAGATCAACCTACGGTTCATATGAAGTTCTAAATTAAAACTTCACCATAGCCTGAAGCACCGCAATAAACTAATAAACAGAAATCCTTACCAGTCATACTCAAAATAATATACCCGGCTTCACATTTTGTATTTGCCAGCAGCAGCACTATGAAAGTAAGCACACATCAGGAGCTCACAGGTGACGTACTACACACACATTCAACCATATACCCAAGTGCAAAGTCCTTAAGAGTGCAACAACACCAGTTTCCTCTGTTGCAAGTGCAATGGGGAAAGGAAAGATGCGCTTGTTGAGAGAGAGTCCTTACGGTTTTGGGGTTGCCGCTTGTCACATTGAAGCCCTCCATCCCCTCGAACTCTGTGTGATATCTTTTCTATCATTTAAATTAAACTTTTTGCATTCGGTTGCCATAGTGAGCTTCGTTTGCCAGTCTCTTGTTTGCCTTCTGGTCCCTTCTACCAGTTATATCATTGTTTGAACAGCACAACTGATAAATGAAAAAAAAAAGTACACAACGCAGAAGGGTACAACGAATAAATAAATAAGCAAACAACTAGGAGACCGACCGACAAGCAAACGCTCCAAGTTGTCCAGTGACCGTTTTCAATTTCACTCCGTTCGGTCGTCCAGGAATAAATCTCTTTGAGTATTGTGTCATTTTATTGTGCAGCAGGCAGCAGCAGGAAGCGGAGGAGGACTAGGTGTCCAACAGATTAAAAAAAGAGTTGCCCCTTGTGATGTTTGCAATGGATTTGGATTTGTATAGAAGAGACGCCATCAATTTTTGTCTCTTACTCTACCCCTTCAATCCAGATCCAGTATATGTATGGGTGAATTTTTTGGCAAGGAGATTTCTGTCAGCCGAAGCTGTCTGTTGTCGGCTACAGTCTTGTTTCTATGAATTTAGTCCTCTTCCTTTTGTTATTAATTCGTTGTCGAAGTTTTCCCTCATTTCGATTTTGCTTGGTGGATTTATTTCCACTATATAGAGTCCCTATCCTGGTGATGATGATTCTGTTCTGTGTGCGATGTGGTTTGGGAATACAAAAAAGAAGACATCGCACAAAAAAGGCCAAAGCAAATTGAAAACTTTTACTGTGGATGAAGTTTAGTTGAGAAAAGATAATGATTCCCTTATCGAGTTGCCCTTAGAATACTAAGCGAGCGGCAGGGACGAGCGGAACATATCGGGAGTTGGTGTGATTTTTTTTTTTTTTTTTTGTACTTTTGTGGCATTCTTATGTGTGTTTCTGAATGCGAAACGGACTGTAATGTGGTTGAATGATGCAGGCTATACACTATACAGTTCCCATAGCCGGCATTTTGTAAAATGTATTTCCGAGACGTTGGCACTCGTGTTAATTTTAATTAAAAAGTTTTTTTTTTTTTCTGGATGTGGTTCCGTTCTCTGGTGTCCGTGAATGTTTCTTTGCCGGCGGGGGCTTCCATTGATAGGAATGGATGTTAATTCTTGAGATGTGAGGTCCCGTCTCGGTAATGGAGATGATAGTTTAACCTCACGTTTGCCGAGAGAGCTTCGATGGGTTTCGGAAAATTCATCCACATTTCGATTCCTTTAGAATAAGTTTTCCATCGAAGATGTTGATAAGAAGATGATGATAAGAGGAAAGCAATTTGCTTTGAATGTCGGCTTATGTCTTTTACAGGCTGTTATATTTGTTTGAGGTATATCCGGGTCGAAGGTTGACGTTGGCAAATGTTTAAAGTTGGTCTGTACTGTTTTTTTAGCAAAACAAAAAATGGTAGAGTGGTAAACTTGAACCGTACTTGTGGTGGAAATGGGAGTTTAGCGTTCTTATACATTTTAGTGGCAAAACCTTTTGGACACTATAACCTTGACACTGCTTGAGCTTATAGAACCTCGGTCCGGAGCGGGGCTCCTTCTTTTTTCATTTTCACTAAACAAGTCTTTGCTGAAGACATGGTCATTCTTGAGCCCTCAAAGACTGAACATTAGCGCGCACTCTATAACCTGTAACCAGTCTGCCGTCTCGTGCCGTTTAGTCTTTTGAAAAGGTACCTACTCATAATCATCACTTAGATAGATAGATAGTTGGCGCAACAGCTCCGGAGGGACCCTAGGCCTAACTTCTTACAACCATTCGTTTTGTGTGAGTTTTTAATTTTTGGAACGAATGGAAGGGATCTACAATTTTATGCCGACTCCAAACGGCTATTTGAGAAGCTTTTTCATGACAGGTGACGCAGTGGAAAAAACCCCAAGTTGGAATTAGGGTTATTGCGGGATTCGAATCTCGGACCCCTCGCTTAGTAGTCCACCACACTAACCACTAAGCTACTGCGCCTACCATAACCAGCACTTAACAAGAGATTTATTTCATTTAAATTGTTGACCCCCCTTGGTAGGGGTCAGTTCTATAAACCATCGATTATTCAGCCTTGACTTACTCGTTGGACAGTAATTTGAAATCCGATGAAATAAAAAGCGACAGGAAACTTGAGGCGTAGCGCATACCGCAATAAAGCAGCTCGTAAATAAAGGAAATGTCAGTGGAACGAAAAATCGACAGAATCGGTATTGGAACTGAGAGGATGTGTGGCGGGGCACTTACTCGGGGGCTTCCTGGAATATTTTAAAATATTTGCAATATAGTTGGATTCTTTTAAAGTATTTATTGAGCTTCATGAAGTTTCATCTATCGCCTAGCTTTCTAGTTTGACCCTTTTTAAATGAGCTTTTAAACCCTGTTAAACTAAGACTTGTAGGTACAGAAACCCGCTTTTTTAATTAAGTTTCTGTTGGCAGCTGATCCACAAACCTACACCGATTGTGTCAAATGCAAACACTCTCCACCATGACCACCGTCTTAGAAAAGGATAATAGTATCGCATTGAAGACTCATAATTATGATCATAGACATTTGCACCTACTTTGGTTACGTAAAAATGAAGTAACACTGACTTGGGTACGAGGACACATAGGGATCGAAGGCAATGAAAAGGCGGACTCCCTTGCAAAACAAGGGTTAAACGGAAAAGTTGGTGCGACCAGAACCATTCTCTTCAATTGGCAAAGGAATGGTAGAACAGCTGATTCACAAATGGATCACGGCAGAACATCTGAGAAGGTGGTCAACTGTGGAACAATGTAGACATGCTTAAATGACAATTAAGTGACCGACTTGCTCCACACAAAAAGGGGTTCTAAGCATGAGAGGATGATACCTGTAAACTATGCCTGGAGGAATCTGAGACAGCGGCACATAAACTGTGTCAATGTCCGGCGTTGGCTGGCAGAAGAATGAAGATCTTGGGACATCATTGGGTCGAGACCCAGTCAATGAAACAGATCTCCCATAAACAGACGCTAGCATTAACACTAGGAATTGAGCCCAGGGAAGAACTCTGGAGAAATCCAGAGAGTGTCTCTGGGTAAGATTTATAGTGGTAGAGAGACGAAAAGAGACCCGACAATGGTGGTCTTATTCGAATATCTCTCGAAATCTATAGATATATACTTTGGTTAGGTTAACATTGCATGAAGACTGTCATACAAAACTAGACACCAGGAGGCCCCTTGTAATTCGATGTTTATTTTTAGGTTGTCACAAAACAATATATGCGGGAATTCACCTACGGAAATGCAATTTTAATTTGGTACATATGTCATAAAAATCAGTTTTGAAATAACTCCGTAATCGGTACGATAAAAAGAAAAACGTTTTTGGAGTCACTACTACTCCGCCTACACCACTTCACCCTATCCATCTGACGTTTGTTATTCTCTAAGTCCACTCTATCATGTAGGATGCCTTCTCGCTGTAAATCTTGACCAAAACAATGCTACCTCTTTTGACAAATAACGATACTTACTGAATGCTAACTATTTACATTGTCCCAAAAGCCGTGTTTATTTTCTGTGAATCACTTTAACAATGAAACCCAAAACTACTCCCCTGTCTCTGTAAAGTCCAACGAGGCAACTTGTCAAATGTGTCCCCATAAATCGGTAGGTAATAGCTCTCATCTTCGATCTACCCTCTGGACATTCATTACTTCCACCGACCGAGAAAAAAATATTGAAGGGATAACATCAACAGGAAGCCAGCCATCGAGTTGATATAAAAAAAAAATAAATAAAAAATACGACAAAACCACCATTGTGCTTGTGACCAATGTTGCACTTGAATGTTGATCCAGCGTTTAAAGAACTCCCACATCCACCCCGAAGTATTCCTCCGGGCTATATAATCTATAATATTTTTATTCTCTGTCTCCCTCTCATTCTGCACTTATTTTCCGCTTTCTTCTGTTTCGTCAAATTTAAGCGTGTAACGTGTGCAAAGATGAGTATGTTGTACGTGGGCACCACACAAGGATGTGCCATTTCGTGGGTGGTGATGGTGATGTTGAATTTATAGCGTTTTCACGACGACGCTGTCATTGTCGTCCTCGACGTCCTCCTCGTCGACATCATCATTATCTATACTTATAATAAAACTGTTGGCAATTTTTCTGTTACCTAATGGCGTGAGAACTACTGCACAGATTTCGATGAAACTTTTTTTGAAATGTTTCTTAAGATTCTGTGCAACATATAGGCTATTCCTTTTATTGCCATTCCTATTTTTTGGAGCGTTTTTGACCAAAATGTGTTTTTTTTCCGACTTTACTGCCTTTAACTCGCCATTACTCAAATAATTCTTTATCAATGCAAACAAAACAAAATACTTAGGAGAGCCAACACTTTTATAGATATTTCAAGCCATCAATCAGCTTTCTATGTCCTCTAGAAGCTGAGCTACAACCTAAAATCTAACATTAAAAAAATAAATTTATTTTCTGAAATCGAATATTATCAGCAGCCGCGGTTCTTGATCGTTGTTCTGCTTGGGGGTGGTTTGGTGGCGCACATCGCACAAGCACGTTCATATGAAAAAAAAACAACAACAAAAAACAGCGACAGCGACAATGTGTTTCGGATCAGAGGAAATGCGCAGATGGCTGATCGCTGATGACGTGTGGTGTGGTGGTGAATGTATGTTGGAGGTGGTGTATATAGAAACTGAGTTCATGGTTTTTGTTTTAATGGTTGTTATATACCTACGTTGATACCAACAGACTACAGTAAAGAATTGAAGAATTCAAGAAGTAAAGACGATATAGGTGAATTATGTTGTTTGATTTACTTATTGTTGGTGTAGATACAAATTTCCGTTCAGGCTTTTGTTTTAGTGGTTGTTTTGATATTACCTACGTTGATGCCTACAGTAAGGAAGTGGAACTTTAGGACTTACGCTGTTGAATTTAATTTTCTTAATTGGTGTTTTAGGTAAATAGATTTGTTTGATTTATTGTTTCACATTGACAATGTTCACCGCTTTGTTTTAGCTAGATTTTAAACAAATATGCTGTTGAGAAAACGGTCAAATCTCTTTAATTGGAAAGTACACAGCCTTACGCCGCGTACGAAGTTGCGGGCACAGCTAGTCATGAAATAAGACGCGATTATGTTAATTCATTCGAAAATGTACTTTTATGGTGTGTAAATGGTTTTCTTTTCCGGTGAACACTGTGTCCTGTACATTTTATGTACGCGACGACGGTAAAAGGAGCTACACACGGCGTGCGAGGACGTTGGATGATTAAAATACTGTGCAAATGGTTCTCGCTCGGTAGCATTTTTATTGCTGTCAGTGCGGACTGTGGAAAACTTTCGGTAAAAACAATTTATTGCTTAGATTTATCAAAGCGGAGAGCGGTGCCGAGATATTTTGCTTTTTTGTTCGAATGGTAGAAACAATAGGACCCAGGGACCCGTGTTAGATAATAACCACGGGAGCTTGTCTAAATGTCTTACCGGTGAAATAAATCGAGTGGGTGTGTGTGTGTGTGTGGAGAAATGGTTCATCCTGGGAAGAAGGTTTTTTGTATTCCTTCATCTTCCGGACGAGAAGATACCCAAGTAGGGCACATGTATGTCAAGCTGAATAAGTGCGAGTACTTAGGGGGATCTCCATTAAAATAACGAACGACTGTGGGTTTGATTACAATTTTTGGTCTGACTTCTGTGCTAAATTTCAAGGGAATTCAATCGAAAACAGTATGTTCTCCTGAAATTGGGTTAAAGTGGAACATTCGCCTTATGTTCGTGGTCGATACAAATTATAGCCATTTGTTGTTCTCAAAGGAGTCGGGAACGGGATATTTACCGGCAAATATCGAACTTTATGTGGGAACCAGAGATAGAGGTGAATGTGGGTAGTTTCGTATGCCAGAATGAGCCATTCTGACTGACAGTGATTAACAGGTAAGAAGGCGTTTCTCTGAAGTTTCTCTGACGTTTCTCTGACGAACTGTGTTAATTCATAACACACGCGAGCTGTTTTATGTATTGTATCTATTTATAGCTTAGCTTTCTGATTAGATGATAAATTCAGGGTTACGTCCAGAGGATCATTATGTGTGGTTTCGTAATCATCATCATCTGTTTTCTGTATATAAACTTGTCTATGGTTGGGAGGACTTTTTGTAAGACGTTTGTTAGTCCGTATTTTTTGTGTGCATAATCAATGAGTTTCATTTGATTCAGATACCTACATGTGGCATATTTTATCCCGTATAGATGTCACATAGGAATAGCTTTAAGATTTTCAAGATGGCTGCTTTCTGCTTATAAAAAAAGGGGAAAGGAGGGACAATTCTATTTTAAAGAGAATGGTTACGTTTATTTTAGAAACTCATTTTTGAAGGCCTGTAAATATTGCTTGGTAAAACGGCCGACAAAATCGCAGACACATGTGGGAACTTTTTGCTGTGTTATGTAGAGATCTCTAAACTCCTATTTAAGTCCCACTTCTAGAGGTATTCCAATTACCTACCCAGTTTCTCACTTATACAGGTAGAGCAAAATTTTTGGTGCGAAACACACGATATTTGTAGCATGTCTCACTTACAGAGGTTAAAAAATAAATAAATTTGCAAGTCTGCCTCAATTACAGAGGTTAATTTATAAAAAATATAAGTTTTCCTTTCAGAGGTGGAAAAAGTTTCATTTATAGAGTTGTTTTTAATGAATATGAAGGTGCAACAGAATTAGGCCCAATATTAGGGGTATTCCACTTACCCAGGTCCCACTTAGACTGGTTCAACTGTTTATTATAGAGCACCATCGACATTCAAGTCCTCCCCGATTCAACGTTTGAATGGCGGTTAATTAAAACCGTGATAGGCTGTTGACCTGTATACCAAGCCTTGTCATTTAAAAAGCGACACTCAACACCTTTAATGTAGCCTCAAAGATTGTGCTGTGCAAGGTCACTATTGATGATGAAAACCCTTCAGGTTCAGCGGACTTTTATACTTGTCGTACTTGTCTCCACTAGATGTTTCAATTGGTGACATTGAAAAATGGATTTAAACTTGTCCACAGCTAGTAGAACATAACCCCTCCGCCTCCACACTGAACTAAAACGTTATTTTAAGGCAGTTTGTTTAGCGCAATTTGAAAGTGCCTATCGTTGATTCGAGAGGTTCGTTGCGATTGTTGTTTCGGAAAACTCTCTCTAGAATGGCATTGATGTATATTTAGCTGACAAGTGTAGGCTTTCTATTTACATAAGTAGCGGACTAATGTCATTTGTCGAATGTAAGAAATAACCTACCTACCTAACCTAGGGACTGTTCTCTTTCTATGCGAGTAATAAACTGTACCTTAAAGTGGAAGCATCGTCTGATTAATGCGCTACGAAAGACTGAACAGGGGTCGAATCGCCACTTCCGTGAACGAGCTATACGTTCACGGAATTAAGTTGATTTTACATGTGAAAAAACAAATTCCGTCACGTAATGCTCGTTCACGGACGACGCGATTCGACCCCCGACATGTTCCGAATCAGCCCGAAAGTATGGTAATCTGTCTGATCCGAATCGCGTTACGATCATGGCAGGATTTAATTTTGTTTCGTATATTAAATTCCAACTTAGAATTTTTTCCACTGCGCCACCTCTCGCGAACGTCTGACAAACATCCGAGAGTATAACTGTCTTGAAAGAGCTTCTCAATTAGCCGTTTGGAGTCGGCGTAAAATTGTAGATCCCTTCCATTCGTTTCAAAAAGTGAAAAACTCACACAAAACGAATGGTTCTGAGAAGCTAGGCCTAGGGTCCCTCCGGACCTGTTGCGCCAACTATGTATTTTTTATTTTTATATATTAAATCGCGGACGCTGGCCCAGTGAATGGTTAAATTCTTGAAATGTGCTTCCCCACAGAACAAAAAAAAAAAACATGAGAAGATGAAAGCTTTAAAGAAACACTTCCTGCAGCTTGCACTATCCGTTTAACACGCCACTACATATATCTGCTTACACTAAATCTTTCGCTGTAGTCCTCTACTCGATCTGTCTATCAACCTGTCTGATAAACCCTTCAAAATGACAGTAAGTACCTCCCCAGCTTAACAGTTTAAACCTTAACCCGCTCTTGTAAGTGTCTCTTCAAACTAAACCCTCCAACCTGTCTAGCACAGTATAACCACACGCTTTGAGCTAAATTGTGGCCAACGTTTCCAAATGAAACACATAATTTAATTAATTTTAACAATTTTACTTGCAGCCTTGTGTTTCACTAACTAAGCAACTTGGTATATTTCCCTCCCTCGTGGAGGCACTAAGCCTTAAAATCTACTTAAAAAGTATATCCGTAAGAAACGTAAGTAAACCGACTACGGCACAGACCGTAACTGGAAGTATGTTCCCCATCTCTTACTATCTATGTAACAGTCTTCATTATAATGGTCAAGGACCTCCTAATCTTCAGCATTTCTTCAAACCGTTCATAAACAAAATGGTGGTGGGAGTTAAAATGATCTTGTGGGCTTGTTTAAAAAATACTCTTCCATTCCAGCCTGCATTATGTATAATATTGTTTTAAATTTTCATAAGAAACTAATATAATTTGTTTATTTATTCACTTACAGTGTCGCTTCTACCCTCCAGCAGTGGAAGCAGCAATCCACCAGTGGATCATAGTTAAACGCACAATCTGAAAAAAAAAAAAAATAAAAATAAAAAGTATTTAACTGTGTGTTGTCCTTCCGCTTAGGAACCATCAAGCCAAGAATTGTTAAACTCAAAAAAAAAAAAAAAAAAAAAAACTTGTTAAATACCATTTTATATATAGAGAGGGGAGAACATTTACTAACTTCATGTATACACTATTACTTACTCTATTTACATAAAGGAAATGAATTACTCTACACAATTTAGTTCAGGAACGTGCTCAACAACTTGTGCACTTTTGTATGATTTTTTGTTTGTACAACAAATTAAATTTAAATTCACAAAAACAACAAACAATAGGTACAATTTTATATAATATAGCCACAGTTTAACATTAAACAAACATAGTGCCTTAACAATTGTGACTTAAATTCTGTTTCATTGTTTGTCTGGTAATGCACAAAAACAAGTTAGCACAAACAACAAACTATGCCACTTGCTTCTTCTTTCGGTTTTGTGACATTTCGCTTGTGATTTTGTCAACATTTTTTCTTTTTTTTTACCTAATTAAAAATATTAATTCTTATTTTGCATTTTTCCATTCAAATTTGTTATTATAAATTCTTGCATTATTATTACAATGGTGAAGTATTTTTTTTTTTTCGTTTGTTTATTTTCTTTTGGAGAGTATTTAAAGAGTATACTATTAATTAAAAACGAAAATATTTAATAAATCCTAAATATTATGCTGTGTATCTGTCTGTACTGTAATACATTTGATTCAAATAAATAATTTATTTGTATAAACAAAGACTCATCTTGGTTGGTTTTTATTTGAAATAAACAAAAACATTTGGTCATAAGTTATTGGCACAAAATAGGCACATTATTCATCACAGAATAGTGTGCAATTTTTGAAGAGCCAAATGATTTATCGATGGACTGGAATTATGTCATCTACCAGGTACCACATAAATTAAATATATCAGAGAAGGAAAAACTGCTAGTGAAAATGTTCATACAATATAAAATAGGAAGAAAACTGCTTCAGGTTGCTAAGAAAAAAAAAAGATAGATCCTTATTGTCAAATAAAAAATACGACTGAAACTGAAGTTAGGTAGATACCATTGAAAATTTGCAACTGAAAAGTAATAAATTAGCAGAATTTAGAGAATTAAAAATGACTGTGTATATGCAAAGACCATTTTGTCGTTGCGTGAGTTAAAAGAAGCACGCTATGGCTTTGCACGTAGACCCACATCACGCTACTAATAGCCAATCACGCTCAAGCATGGGACTACTAGCTAATAGCGTGAAATTAACTTCACTTAATTTAAATAAATGAAAGATCTCCAACGACTAAAGCTACTTATGTAAAATTTTATGTGGGTTAAGTAGGTCGATTACAGTAGCGCTTGAACATCATGCTCCTTTTGACTCAAGAGTTCATATGTGCCGAGTTCATAGCGTGGCTTGATGGGAACTGAGTTTATGCACACTCGATCTTCTATTTCATATCGCTATTACACAAAAAATTAAGTGTTCTCAAAAGATAGACAATCCCAAGCAAATGTCGCTGCCTCAAACATGCGAACGGTTGTGGTCACGAATTGAATCTTCAAATTGCCAAAGACGCCCAGCGTCAGATGTAGATGTATAAGCTATACAGTGGAGCGGAATATTCAAAGTAACTGATTTGAATTCTTTTGGCACGCAGCGTTGATATCGATATATAAAACAAAGTTGCATTCGTAAGACCGCCCATAACTCGAGAACGGATCGTCCGATTTGAGCTGTCTTTTCTTTGTTGTGCTTGTCTACGCCTAAGAACGTTTATAATTCATAAGCAAAATTTTAAGACCAAGATTGAGGTCAACCAACAAGTTTAAGTGGTCAAAAAAAGCAAAAAAAATTTTTTACGGTTCCGTTTTACGTATGACTATAACTGGGGCCTAAATCTACTCTGCAAATTAAGAATTTTCGCACGATATTTAACAAGTATAGGCTCGCAACCGCGTTACATTTTAAACATATTTATTCGGAAATCGCTGTTATTCACCCCTATCGACGTATCCGTTCGGAACGGAATTTTCTCCGATCTGTACCAAATCGGAGAAATTCCATTCGACGTATCCGTTCCGATACAACTTTCGGATAAATTCTCCGATGGCATATAGCGCACCTTGTCGCATTGCGTGCAACCGCTTTATACCACTTATTTTGGACAGCCACACAGCAATTTTTTCCGAAGCTCGCCGACAACGAATTGCTACGAAATATTTTCATGTGAAATGAACGCGTTTGTATGCTTCATTTATTTTATTCCGAAACGGATACTTCGAACGCAATTTGAGTTCCGATCGGATCTCACTTTCGTATCGGAATTTTCTCCGAACGGATACCTCGATAGGGGTGAATATTTCCTTCCAAATTATACCTGTCCATGGCTATTTGAAAGCAAACTTCGCAAAAGGACGTTTACAAGCTGTGCAAATTATATTGGTAGGGTGACATGGTCGTAGATGCACCAGTGGTGCACCACGCACCATAGCTCCATCTGCCTAACTGACAGCTGTATTTGTGTCTACCTCACTCAAAAGCATTCGTTTTTTCCGACAACGATAGTAGATTTCAGTCTGGTAGTGGCTTTTTTTTTGTGCGGACGTGTGCGAATTTTTTTTTACAATTTCAGTGAAAAACGAAAAAAAAAGGGAAAGCTAATTTTTTTAATTCTTCAGTGGAAGTGACTTTTTTCTTTATTTAGCTTTAATAAAATGATTGTTTAACCTTTTATTTTTGTTTTATAATAAAGAGTTTATAACGTAGATGCGTTGTCTGCAGATCATTTAAATTTTAACCTAAAATTCCGTAGTAGTGCACAATGCACCACAGAAGCATGGTGCACCTTGCACCTACACGTTATAACGTAGCCTAAAGCGTTCCTATTTTTATTGAAGATGCCACGGAAGTCCGTTGCGCAGCGGATAAAAGGAACCCACACAAAAGACCAAATGAAAGCAGCACTCTCCAGTATCGATGGCGGAATGTCTATTCGGAAGGCTGCTAAAGAAGTTGGTATTTCGTATCATACTGTTCGGAGATATTTTCAAAAATCTAAGAGTTCTGAAGCCTGATGTCTTTGACAACAAACTATAAGCATAGAATGTTTTTCACAGAGCAACAGGAAACATCACTTAAGATGTATATAGAATACTGTGCAAATATTTTTATGGCATCACAACCACCGAATGCCGAAAACTGGCCTTTCAGCTTGCCGTTGTAAATAAGATGGAAAATATACCAGACAGCTGGAAAACTAAATTTTCAGAATCTGTATATAAATTAAATATTCGTTAATCTGTTCGCTTTGATTGAAAAGAAGTAATTAATTTTAAGTTGTTTATTTTGTTTATGTTTAAATACCTATTTTATTTTTTTTATTTTTGTTTTATTGTTAATTTATTTTTATGTTGATGTGAAGATGAAGTCATTTTTATTTATTTTTATTTATATATTCCTTAAAGTTGCAATGAACTATTTTTTTGTCTAGTAAAACTATGTTTATCTAATGAAATATTTGTTTTAATTTTTAAAATAATAGGTGGTGCATTATACACATACAACTGGTGCATTTAGTACCTACCATGGTGCACCATGCACCATTTCTCATTTTTTGAACAATTCATTTTAACTTAAAATGTTCACATGCTATCAACAAATTTAATGTATACATATTTCCATAACAAATTCATGAAATGTATGTCAAAATACCAAACAAAAAAAAACTTATTTTAAAAATGTTATGGTCGTTTGAAAAAAGGGTGGTGCATTTACGACCACGTCACCCTATGTGTAGATCTGAAAAAATATCGAGATCTCCAAAAAGTGATCCGAATCGAAAAAAAGATTGATTTTTGATCCCAATGGAAAACGACATAAGTCTGACAAGTGACAGCTGCCTTAATGTATTTAAGTTTTTATCGACCTAAATTCGTCACATGAACATTTTTTCTGTTGACGTTTATGGAGGTGTTGCCTACAAACATAGTTAAGAATTTTCAGGACTGAGTACTAAGTTGACATTTCGTATAGGTACGTAACTGACGGTATGAAAAGTGACGTTACAGATTAATCTAGTTATGAGCACATCTAGTCCAGACTCTAATCTAGTCGACTTAAGTAGATTTTTCAATTTGCCCACTTGAAAGTGACTTTTTGGATGCGTTCACGAATCTCGAACGTCAATGTCAGAATAATCTATCTATCACAGAATCCGTCGTATTCGGAATTTTGCTACGAACCCCGAAAGAACTGTTACAGAATCCATCGTAGGGGAATTTTGAAATTCTTAGAAAGTGGCATCACTGAATATACCACATTCTACGAATTTCGAAAGCAAAAAATGTACCCTACGACGGATTCTGTGATAGTTCTTTCGGGGTTCGTAGTAAAATTCCGAATACGACGGATTCTGTGATAGACCCGTAAACAATTTTGAGTGGGGAAGCGGGGAGTAACAACGATTCTCGCTAATTCTTGGGGTTCACCCTGACAATTTCTGTTGGGAAATTTTGTCGAATTTCAGTTTGTGAATTATTCTTTTGCTAATAATGCAAAATTTTGTAAAAAAGATTCAGAGAATGTACGCAGAATAAGTTGTGGCAACATGAGATTTTTTTAAATTGCGAACTTGTTTCAAAACTGTAGAAAAGCAGTAGGTACATACCGGTTGACAGATTTTGCAAAAGTAACAAATATGCTTGCTTCAACAATATTTTATTTAGCCTTTATATAGAGAAATTAAGAGCTCCCTTATGAATATTCAAAGGTTCATTAACCTGACAAATAATGTAAAATATCAAACAAAAGTTAAAATAGTTAAATAGATAAAGTTGTAGATAGTAAATTTCGCTGTCAAACTCAAACAATGAAATGGACTACCCAAAAACAGGATCAAAGGCACCAAACCCCATGTTGCATAGAGTTCAGAAACTAAAAACCGCTATCTGATCGCCTCTCTATGCCATGTCATAGGGGTCGCAATTCAAAAGTCCCTTACAGCCAATTTGCATCCCTAATAGGGACATGAGAAAATAATTTGGATAGTAATCTCCAATTAAAAGTCATTTTCCCCCAAAGGTTCAGCTTAAGAAGTTAAAAAAAAAACCTTTTTTAACGAACCCTTTCATAATTAACTAAAAACGAGAGTCGTCCTTGGTAAAATCTCCTAAAGTCGGCCCTTATAAAAATAAGTCTATAAAGTTCAGGAGGAGGGTAGCCCATTCCACAAACAGCCGGCGTGCTGTCAGAAATTCCATTTTAAAACATTTACAAGCGCACACATAAGGCCAGAGCCATTAGCACACATTCAACTAAACCAAGAGTTGCCTTGTTGCCGCCGCTTGCCCCGCAGCGTATTTACAACGACACATACGACAACAGAACAGAATGCGGAACAAGAGCCTGAGCCCAAAGTGGTTCATGAGGTCTCGTTGGGTCGCACACATGTTTGCCTTTTCTTCTTTCTTTTTGTTCAGCTTGGTTGTCGTCCTTTTTGTTAGGTTTTTATGTTTCCAATTAAAATAGAAGAGCATTGCCAGAGTGGGGGTCAACAACAACACTAGCCTACATTTTTACAAGGACGTATCCGCTTAACCATACGAGCATCATCATCACCATACCGTCGGGGCTCTCCACAGTGCCACTCTATACATGTTAGAATTGTTATTACGCGCACACATTCACCAGGCGTCGGAGCCTGGCCTGGAAGCCAATACCTACTTCAGCAAGTACCGTCGACCTCTATCCTGATTCTTGCCCGAGTACATGTACTGAAACTGGAATGTCCCTGAAACATTCATTACGCTTAGTCACCTAATTTAAATTTATTCCGCTAGCATTGCGCCAACTAAAGCGCAAAGCTCATTCTCTGGGGGTTCACCATCGCATCGCTCCGCCGGAACTGCGACTGGGTCTGTGAGTGTTTCTGTTTTGTTGATCCTGACCATTTTTATTACTTTTTTTTTTTTTGCACACCGTATGCTGGGTCGGGAAGAAGGCTGTAAAGTTAATAGACTTTGGCCTTCTTGATATGGGCGAAGAGAAGGCATTTGCCCCATCCACTTTTGCGCGTTCTTTTTTTTTGCCTTTATTTGTTGCTGTTGTTGTTGCTGTGACACTTGTTTTATGTTTTACATTGTGCATCGTGCCACTTCACTGGCCATTTCGAAATGGAAACGTTATGAAATTGGTTTCGGGGTCACCTTTAAGCGCGCCTCTGTTGCACACTACTGCCGACTGCCGACTACCGACTCGCCGGTGCTGTTGAGTAATTCAGGTCCTTCGAGCCGGGTGCGCGAATGGTAATCGGAGAACGATACTAAATGAAGCAAAGTGTACTAAACCGATTTCAAATTGTGCCACCGTGTGTGCACAAAAAAACGAGCGTAGGTTGGATGGGCAAACACGACTACAATTGCCTTGGCGTTGGCACATAGGCAAGGCAAACGGAAAACGTATTTAATTGAGAGTTGGAGCTCCAGCGATGCGATGCGCTATAGACACAGTCAATGTGGGTGTTCGAGCTCAGATTAGATGCCTTAAAGAGATATTAATTAAATTTTAAAATTAGATTTTTCCAACTCCCTTGTTCGTGTTGGTGGGGGTGTTGTTATTGCTGTTATTTTGCTCTGGATTTTCGCTACCATCTTCAGCTTAACGACTTCGGCTTTGGAAAATTTCATTTTCCCATTCGGATGATAGGACAATGGGAAACTAAATCCCGAAAGTTGGATCCCCCATTCAAGTGGAAATTGAAAGAAAACATGAACGGAGAAACTTAATCTGTGTATGGGTCGGAATGGGGATGGGAGTGGATGGCTGAAAGTCATTTTCTTCCTCGTATCCATTATAATGATGGAGGAGTTGCTCGCTGGCAATATTTTCGAAAGAATACTAGTTTTGTTGTTTCTAAGTTTCAAATGCGGGCGTGGAAGTGTTTTTAGATGCTGAACAGATGAAATGTATGTGTGGCATTGAATTATTAAAGATGCCTTTGTTTTCAAAGGGATGAGTGTTTTCCGAAGAGCTAAGGTTCTGGAACCGATTGCCGAGGGCATTTTTCAGCAAAATGAATATGAGGAAGGTGGGTATAGAAAGGGAATCGTACAATCTTCGGAAAGTGTTTCTAAAAGGGTCTTAAGTTTTTAAAGTTTTGAATATCTTGAAAGTTATGGGGCCAAGCGCCCTTGACTTGGGTTGATGGATAGATAGGCGAGGTCTTATATCTTTGTAGTTTTATAACACACTCAATTTATATGCAGTTGCTATTGCATAAGTGGGAGCTTCAAAGTTCAATTCCTAGAAACAAAGTGCAAATTTTTTATTCATTTCCATAGCCTTGTAGCAACATGTACTCCTATAGTTTCCTATAGAATCTTTTGTGGCAGACGTTTGCTTTTACAAAACGAATATAAAGGCGAAGAGGTTTATTCCAAAAATTATCTCGAACACTCATGAGAAAGCAAACACTCCTTGCTTAGGTTATGGTATATGGAGATGCAGAGCATAATGAACTTAATGCAGGGTTTGTGGACCATACACGACTTTGGTAAAAACAATAAATACACAAACAGATTTAGCTGGGCAAAGGAGAGATGAGGATGAGCTCTGATGTCGGCGAAAGGTTTATAAAGGTGCTTGCATTCTTGCACCTTTTATTGCTTTAATAATTCTTGATTTTTTTTTTTTCATTTTATAAAATGGAAGGGACCTACAATTTTGTTCGGAGACTAGGACTGGCCAGATCCACTCTCTATATCTTCGTTAGATGAGTCCTTTTTTAAATCTCGAAGGCGACATCTGTCGGGAAAACAATTCTTACCGTTACACTGAGGAAAATATTTTTAAAAGTATAGCCACGAAATTGTGTCACCAGACAGTCATTGCGGTACAACTATGAGAGCTTTCTTTGTGTGCTACAGTCTTGTTTAAAGCATGCTTGCTCGTGCTTTTTGTTGAAAATTAGAAAAGGGCATCAGTAAGTTCTATATACTCTTCTCTTTCTTAGTTATGTATACAAATTCCTGTATTTTTGTTATAGCCTATGTAATCGTATTCACAATCATAAATTAGGAAGTTAAAGAATCTCTTTTGACCTGATATAATAGTTCGGTTGTTTTGTAAAACTTATTAAACTTGGACCTAAGTAGTTTTTATTTATCGCCTGGTTTAAATGTTCTCTATACTTTTAATAGTTTCAAGTTGCTAAGACCACATAGGGTCCCTACAAAACTGCTTTTAAAGAGGCTTTATAAGTCCCCTCTTTACTCCTGTAGATGCTATGACGATTAACGGGCATTTGTATAGGTGTTAGTCAGGGCTTAGGAGGTTATGGCAGCCTCTGAATCTGAACTCCGTAGGTCTGTAAAGGGATTTTAAAAACTGTCTCTATAAAGCTAGGAGCATTTCATAACACTTCTAAAAGGCTATGATAGTCCCAGTGCGGTCTGCTTCTATTCCTGAAGATACTAATAACTTATGGGACATTTGGAGGTGTAAGTGCGGTCTATTAAGGAATTCGAGGTTCAAATGTAAGCACCCTAGGTCTCTTAAGTGATTCTAAGAGCTGTATGACAGTCTTATATAAGCTATTAAAGTATTACAAGACTTCAAGGGCTTCATTTTATTTTTGATGAGGTTATTAAGCTGTGCTTACAAGTATTGCAAGTCTTTTACTATGCAGTTTTATTTACGAACTTCCCTTAAGATGTCTTAACAGCTCTGCATGTGCTCGCTAAACAGCGTTTGACTGATTCTGAAGCGCGGTCTCCAACTAATTTCTTAAAGTTTTGTATGCGAAATGCGAGCTTAAAAAGCTTTGTTTACCGCTAAAGAAGATTTTTTACTAGGCTGTGATACGCGTACCAAAAAATATTTTTTTTTATTCCCGTTTGGTCCTGTTTAATGTGGTGGACCTGTATCCATATAACTGGTTCAGCTTTCATTCGGTTGTAATATCTTTAAAAAATCGCAGTTGTACGTACACAAAATATTGCTGGTGCATTTACTAGGGCTATTGTAGGTCCACAGTCTTTTGAGCAACCTTCCCATATTCAGCTAATCGCATTGACCATTAATTTTAATTTAAATGTGACTCCAGGGATTCTCCTATATATATCTGCAAAAATGCCTCCCATTGGGCGCCATTCCGCAGATCTCTTTCACAAATTTGCAACCTCATCCATATGCTCTTGGCTGAACTTCTCCAATTGAACATCGCAACTCAAAAGCAGACCAACAATAAAGTAATGTGAGCCCAGTCATTATCTCGTTGCCTAGAAACTTTTCAACTTTACCCTCCGCCAACATCCTGCCCACAACTTCACAAATAAACCCAAAATTATTATGGACTTAAAAAAAACTTCTCTTCATTATAACAACATTGTTTATTTAGGTAGCTTTCAATGCAAAACTTTTAATTGCACATACCAATGCACACACCATTAAATCACCTCGATTAATCCTTCCAGGAACTTTTACAATTTTCACACACACACCGTAAAGTGGGCAAAGTGCAATTGAGGAGAAAAAATGTCTGAGGCTCTCACAGAAAGGTAAAAGGTAAAAGGAAAAAAACAAAAACGAATAAACAGATTGGAAAACAAAGTAACTAATGTTTGTAAGAGATTTTCACACCATTCCGCACCTCAAATGAAAAGCAACCCGTTACCTACGGGTAGTCGTTAAATCTTCGTCCTATCGCCCATTAAGCTTACTGTGACTGCATACTCCCCAACAGACAGTTTAGTTCACCTTCCATGGTCAGACACTTGTAAAAAAAAGGAAAAAACTCGAAAAAATCCTCAAGGGATGTTGACTTTTTCCGCCTTTCTTGCTTTAGTATTTTTTGTTCTCCACCAGAAAACGCCCATGCTTCATCGTTTGAACTATGCAACACCATCCACTTCCCGCTGCACCATGTTCGGTCGAACTTGGGCTGTGTAATTGAAAAGGAATCACAGCGGAAAATGTGTGTGCATAATAACTTTTGTGCGCCCAAAGGGAAACTGATAGCAAACAAGAGATTTCATCTTCTACAAAAATCGCCATCGTCCTTTTTGTCTGTTTTTTTTTTTTTTTTTTTTACTTCCAGCCAACGACCGAATCTGATTAAACATTCAAGAGGCGGCAGAATGGATGATGATGATAACGAATGAGCAAAGAAGCGCCATCAAGAGTTGCAGCCGTACATTCGTATAGTGAAATCGCGAAATTTCCTGTTCTGTATGTTTGTTTCCTGTTTACCCGTTTCTGCTTCGTTTTGTTAGGCGTCCAACGCTACCTTCGTCACTGAGTGGGTGATGAATATTAAAGCTAAGGGCTGGATACACACAACACCTAAATGTATGTAGGTTACGTAACATCAACGGACACCCTTTTTTTTGCAGTGTGTTTCTTTTTTGCCTGCCTCTGCAAATTCAGCGCGAAAAAAAAACACTCACACATCTCTGCGAGGGGAGTAATAAAATTCCAGTCGGAATGATGTTTCCATGCACCATAGTGCAGTGAACAGTGATTTCAAATGATGCAAACTGCGGGCGGTGGTGGGTATGGTCTCAGTATGTGTAACAAGGACGAAGTCAAATTGACATTTTGGCAGCGAAATCTGCCGAATTTAACGGTTTGTTGCACTTTTTTCTCATAAGAGTCGCAGACTCGTTATGTCTGAGGGAACTTGTGATGGATGTTGGATCTCGCTAGCCGTGACAGATTAAAAGCGACCTGCATATAATGAAATTTATCAACTTTGGACAGCGTTCGTTCCGCGAAATGTCATAATATCGAAATACGTTTTTTTCCATCTTTTTTTTTCACAATGGAAGGCTAAAACTTTGGATTGTCTGAAATCCGTTGGGTTACATTTTTCCGGGCTAAAATCGCCTCTCTTCCTGGACTATTTGGCCCGTAGAACCGCCGCATTACCTCGTGAGAGTCTGAAAAGTGTAGAAATATTTTTTTATGATTTTTGCATTCATGGTCTAGAAAAATGGTTTTTGACGAGCTTCGATAAACGATTCAGAAAATTCTCTATTCCTTTCTACTCTAAACGTCATTGAATTCAGAACATAATTTTATCATACAGAATGCTTCCAAAGTACGAGGCCTAAGACCCTGCCCTGTGGAACACCGTAAGTTACTTCCTATTTCTAATGATTTTTTTTACGAGTGAAGGCGCACTCACCTTGAAGCCTAGGCTGCCTATAGCTCCCTACACTGCAGTTGAACAGTCTTTCTACCACTCGTATATGCACTATCTCACTTTGAGGGCTATGAGCTATTGGGTCTTTAATGTTGCCATACTCAGTTTTTTCCAAAATGGTTGCTACTGCTTTATTGTATCCGGGAAGAGCTTCAAATTGCTTCTACAGCTCTGCTAGATATTTTTACGGCTCATATAGTTGCTGGACTGGTTTTTGAGATGCGTTTTGATTCACAAAGCATCGATCATGCTTTGATATAATATAGGTATACAAGTTTACATATTATATTGTTCTGAGATTCAGCTCAATTCTTCTTAGCAGTGGTTAACCTTTCGGATTGAACAGTCAAGTTCCAAGAGGCGGTCTAGATAAACTAAATGGGTTAGAATTCGGTTTTTAATAAGCTCACAGATGGCGAATGACAGGCTTTTAACACAATTGCATTGAACTTGACTCTAAGGAATAATGGAACATTGGCTTATTCTCTGAAATCGGTAGTTATATCAAAAGGTTAATGCTCCCTTGACAGTAATACAACCGAGGTAATAACATGATGGGTAAAAATTGCCCACTTCGCAAATTTCCGATATAGTTTAACCTAACCTTTCGTATAGGTACCCAGCGTTTATTTAAAAAAAAGGAAAGATTTCATCGACAACCAAATTTTAACAGTGACAAGCTAGTCCAAAGAGGTAAATTTTGGCCTAAGAGGTAAACTCTGACCAAACGATACCTCTGAGAGACATTCAATCTTTCTTCTCTTCGCAATCTGTATAGTACTCTAGGGATAGGCTCAGGATGAGATGAGTGAATCGCATTTTATCATCGTACATACTTAGACCGGTGAGAAGGAACAATAGGCTCCTTTAAGAAGCCGCAGTGCCAGAGCCTCATATGAAGGCTCTCCCGCTTCATAATCTAGACGGTTGAGGATGCCAGAAATGGCCCTATGATGATGATGTTTTGCGATGAAAAGATGGTGAGTACTTTTTGAATATTTGTGTTTTTGCCTTTTTGTCGAAATGATCGATAGTGGACCTTCGTTGCATATGAACCGCCGGTGATAGGGACTGGATTATTTAGAAAGTTTGACAGATCTTATAAGTTTCTAGTAGTGTTAAGGCAGCTTAGCTACTATCTCTGCACTTAACGCAGTCTTATTTCCTGCAGGATCGGTCAAGCGATTTTAAAGTCCTATTCAAAAGGTAGAAATTGAAAAAGAATTTGATATAGCTACGCAGCTTAGTTACTCAATATGCTCAAAGTTTCGCTTAAACTTCTAAAAAATGTAGCTCGTTAGACTAATAATCATTTTTAGTGTCCAGGCTACATTTTTCGAACTCACAATGGTGAAGTTTTTCATACAATATTGCTAACTGCGACCTACAAAATATTTAGTATGGGGGTTAGAAATGATTGTCAGTAGCCTAGCACTACAGACGGTTTCTACTACCTACCTCAACCCTTTCAAAGCTACAATCCTCGTTGTCATAGACAGAAAAACCATCAGAATAAGAGTGTAGATCACTTCAAAACTTGTTACCATATTTAAAGATCAAAAAGAGCATAACTGGTTGCTTATACTTATGGTAAGATCGACACATGTAATGTCAAAAGCATTGCGATCACTTCAAGACTTCTGTAAAAACTCTGTTTGTGCTTTTCCCTATAAAATAATAAACCCTTCAATGATTCGCCTGTGTCCTAGCAGTTTAGATCGATTGAGGGCGATTTTTTCCTGCAACCATTTTAAGACTTGCGAGGATCACTGTAAAACATGTTTCTCCTTCCGTGATCGGTGATCGGCTTGTGTTATCATTTGTTACTCTTCGATTGTCAGGCCGTTTCAGACCACTTTAATCTTCAATGGAACTGTGGTGAACTTCATATAAGTAGATACAAAATTACGACTGCACTTCTTTCTATGCCCAAGTTTCCGCGATCATTTTAATAGCCCCTTGAAAATTTTGCAATCAATTTGTCTTATATGCCGAGCCGACATCCTTCGACAAAAGAAAATCGTTTCCAAACTTGCGAGCCAGACTATCTGCCACAGCAAGCTTCTTCCTCATCTAAATGTAGGTATGTGCACCGACTACGTACAAGGTCTTTGGGTCGCGGCAGTAAGCATTCCGTTTGCACTTGCGATTGCAACAGTTTCGAATGGCGGAAGTGTACACAGTGCCATGCATTATGCTCGAGTACAAAAGGAACAAAAACATCAAGCCTGGAATGAAGTGCATCCAATTGCAATAGCTCCACCATTTTCATTTTTTTTTTTTCTCCTCTACTTTCGTCCCGAACATGAACCGCCATCATCATCCAACATCCACTCCACATCTGCACCCGCACCAGTCGTTCTATTCATTTATGAATGAATCACCGCCGTGCTACTTCTGCTCTGTGTTACTATGTTCTGCTGACTCCCGCTGATCCCGGTGATGAAGGATGCAAAGCGTGCCAGTAACGACAATGAGCTTTGTACACGTGCAAGGATAATAATAATAGCGCACGGAAAAGTAGGAGCAACACACACGGAAGAACTAGGTACACTATTGTTGGGAGAGACCGAAACGCCAGAGGTGGAATAGGAAGCTTCGAATGAATCCAACGTGTAATGTAATTTTAAAAATTCATAAGCATACGCCATAACGTACATCTGCATGCACACAGATAGTCCTCTGTGTAACCTTCGGAATTCAGCAAGACGAAAAGGATGCACAGCCCCATTGCTGTTTTCGGTTTTCCTCTATTCGTGTTAATAGAAAAGTCAAACGCGGAAAGTCATAAAGCATACGGGTGGTGGCGCTCGAAAAAAAAATTGATATCCCTCCCATATATAGAGTTAAAGTCCTCGTCCAGGTCCGTCGCAAAAGAGCACAAGGCATGCGAACACATTCATGTATTTGTATGTGAGGGGAGTCGGGTTGACGCGACTATCGCCAGCATGTGGTGGTGGCGTTCGTCCCTGATGAGGATATGCTGCGGTGCTCTGGATGTTATATGAATTCGAAGCGCCTTGGTTCGGTGTGCGCCTACATCTCTCTGGTACTGGGCCTGCTTTGAATTGCGCGTTAAATTGCATCCGAGTGCATGAACGGAACGAATAGCGATGACGACGTGGCTTTGCGAATGTTTAATTTTATTAAATTGAAATTCGTTATTGTGCCTAGAGATACGATGCTTGCACGCTGTTGCTCCGTTTCAACTGCAGCGGATGTGGCATAAAAGTTGGCACTGATCCTTGGCGGCGCAGCAATGTATGCAAGCGGTTCTGGCCAGCGCTTGAAATGCGATTAAAACAAATGTTATTCAGTTTTGCCAACACACGATGACAGATGGGATAGTTGATTTAATAAAGGGACTATAGGTGGTGAAAAAAAAAATTTGCATTGCGAATTTTGATCGCATCCTTTCATGGGGTGTTATTTATTTATGAACGGCCGATTGCAAATGTCGCTTTAAATAAATTATTAACTCGCAAATGTGTCAACCGGAAAATGAAGGCTTGCCTAACTTTTGTGTATAAGCAACTTTGTGCTCTGAAACTTTTCGGAAAATAAAACACAAAATACATGTCCTTTGAGTTGAAAGTTTTTGCGGATTTGAATGGCTGGGTAGGTAAGCAAATGGATTAAGTAAGTCTAAGTCTTTCTAAGAGACACACAAGTTCATGGAAGGCAAACAAGATGTCCTTTCCGGGATCGGTTGCTTTATGAGGTTCTTGGGGTGAAAAATCCTCTGCACTGTAGGTTAATCAAACTTTTATATAGAAGTTCTGTTTGCTGGTAATTTGTTTTTTGGCGTTTCCCTTGCAAAAGTCCTAATCTGACGACCACTTTTCAGTACAGCCAAGCGAAAGGGTATAGAGTGCGTGACTGTTGTGAGTTGTGTTCGTCTGGTAAGCTGTGGGGTCTTACATAAGTTTGCCGAATTTCTAGTTTTTGGAGTACATTCCTAAGCGAACTTAGCTTGATGTGAACTTTTCGCCGAGATTTAACTTTTCTTGTTCCTTGGAAATTTGGTGCCTACCTGTTGCTCTTTAGTAAAATTTAGGAAATCTCCTTGGGCTATCACCTTTTTTTTTTTGACCATTTTTCATTGGCGCATCATTTCACGGAGGCGCTTTTGCCTTTCTTTCCTGGCCTTAAAGGGTACTTTTCCAACAAATAACAACGATGCCTGCTCCTAAGTTTGACACCTTCAAATATTCATCTTAGTTCGTGAAACCGGTTTATCATTCGGACCTATATGAACACAGTTAGGGGGGGGGGGGGGGGGGGGGTTCAGAGTCGACCGGCTTTAACAGAAAAATAAGACAGGCAAAGCTTTTCATATTTAAGTGACGAACGGTGTTACGCCGCCATTTGATCTCTAAACTAAGAAGCCGCCTACCAACATCAGACTCTATTTAGCGTGCAGTTTTTTTTTATATAAAGCTTCGAAAATTGGAGAGCAATAGCAAGTTGAAAAGGGTGCACAACCCTATGGCTGTTTTCGGTTATCCATTATCCTCTATTCATGTTAATAGAAAAGTCGAACGCGAAAACTCATAGAGCATAGGGATGGTGGAGCTGGAAAAAGATGTATATCCCTTCCATATAGTCTTAAAGTCTTCGTCCATGAGATTTTTAATATAAGGTGCCCACTCTCATGCTAAACAATTGATAAAGAAACACCATGTTTAAGACCTAAAACTAACAGAATACACCCTAGGACCCAAAGGGATCATTTTCTCATTTTTCTGAATCAACCCATGGATGACTTTTGATTACGATTCAAGTTACTATTCCCAAGTTGATTATATTTGAATTAGCTGTAGCACAGCAAACTGTCAAATTAACATGAACTCAAGCAACAAAACCTCATATAGGCTCCGGCAGATATGAAGACTTGTCTAGAGATTTCACGTATTCCCTTATGACGGTGCGACATAACATCTCTTATGGAAGCCGTTGATATTTATCTTTCTGCATACGATGTCAATAAATCCCCAACACAAACAAACGATTAATACACAGCGAGCATAAGAGTAAACACTTCACCAAGCTGCCGGGACTAGCTACATAGTAGAAATTGTTCAAATCGGGAAGTAACTTGAGTACCACCAACACAAACAAAACTTGATCACCACACTGTACTGCATTTGATTTGCAGTACTCCATAATTAAAGGAAGTTGCATAAATCCTACACAATTTCAATAAGCCCGCTGAGAAGGCTTATGTTAACATTTATCCCCTACTACGCTGTGAATGCTTGTGAAGAAGCGATTCGGAAATTATTGCGTATGTGAGGTATAATTAAACAGGTTGTGGTAGTGCATCTAGGGATGGATCTAGGGAAAGCGTAAATCGCACATTTACGGGATAGATGTAATAAGGAGTCATCTACTTATGAGCCATAACAGGGTAAAACTCATGTTGAAACTTGACGGCTTTAGGCCCTGTAAGACTTTTCATATAGACGTATCTCTAAAGTAAAGTGGGAAAAGTCGGTTGTTCTTTCATTTAGTTTTCACTACTGTCTTATGTGCTTTTAAATAATGACAAGGACCTCCTTAAATTTTAAACAGTGAACTTAATAAGCCTCCGACAGACTGTTAGACTGTGTAATGAAAATTAGCACAAGTGTTTTTCGAAATAAAAAAAATGCGAAGAAGATGAAAAACGCCTCCAAAAAGTGGGCGTTTATCAGAAAATTTTACAATTCGATCAGATGCTTTATTTTTTGTTTTGTTTATTCATAAGATTCCACACGAAACAATTATTCCTAATTTTCTTATTAGGCTGTACAGCTGAGGTGAACTAGGGCTTCAACCAACAAGCCTCTCAAGTTAGGCTGGTCTAATCACCCTATCCCTCCATTTGCGTTCTCTAAACTGTTTTAACCCTGTGTGATTCCTTTCTCTTAAATTAACTACAAAAAAGTGGACATACCATTTTATAGGTAGGTAGTTATAAAGTTTTTAGCTTGGGGCCTTACTAATATGAACTTGTAGCCTTGAATTCCCTCCTATTCGCTGGTCGAACGAATTATGAATTAAGCAGCATTTCGGCTGTCCTTTTATACTGCCGAAATTAAGCTTTTACATTTAAAAAATTATACGCAGAACGCAGTTTGAATTTAGGCATTCAAATTTTCAAAGGCAAAGTGATTAAGAATTTTAAAATATCAAAAGTTATTTATGTGATTAGTTGTTAGAAAAATATTTTTAGAGTATGATATAAAGAAAATTATAATACATAAAAAATTGTTCTGCTACTAACTTTTATTTTAAACTTTAAATTTAACAAAAACTATTATATTAAGTTTTGAAATTTTAAACTTCCTTCGAAATTTAAATTTATTATTAGTAAGTTGCTAAGAAGCGTCATTTTCTATCCAGGTTTTTGCCCTAACATTTACCAGACAGATACCAACTTTTAGTACGACTGCTGTAAAAAATTTTTGTCAAACATCAAACAAGAAAAGTAAAAATGTTGGAAGAGAAAATTCATCCCCAAAACCGCCAGCCAATGAAATGCAATAGGAGATGAGTCGCATAGTCTCGATAGATAAAAGAAATATTCTAAGTACCTAAAATGCCAAGGATTATAAGCTAAGCTTTTTTCAAAGGTGCAAGATATAAATAAATATATATTTCAGGAGCGAAACATATCACAACGGGGCCTGATTTGAAGGGGCGCTTTATGTTGGGTATTACGATGGCGGGTATATCATTTCTCGATTTTAAAAATGCTCTTCATGACCTCGTTTTGCCGAAATGCTGAAATAGAGTTTTACCAATGAGCTATGTTCTTTTTGAAATACATCAGAGTGGAAGATTCTATTCGTTGTATACGCTTTGAACGAGTAAGGAAGTAAAAGCGGACTTTATGGTCCATGTCTTTCTGAGAGATTTTAGCAGTGATTATAAATAACTCACTGCCAAGTTTAATATAACAGAAGGTATACATATTCGAAAACCCTATAGCCTTAAAAATGTTTATCACTATAATACTTAAAATTTAACCAAGAGTCGGTGTTGACGAATGATGTATTAAAGAGTGAACGAATATGACAGTAGTCGCAGTGGCTTAGTGTTAGTGTGTTGGACTACTATGCAAGGGGTCTCAGGTTCGAATCCCGCAAAAACTCAAATTCCAACTTATGTTTTTTGTTTCCACTGCGCTACCTCTCGCGAACGTCTGACAAACATCCGAGAGTATAAATGTCTTGAAAGAGCTTCTCAATTAACCGTTTGGAGTCGGCATAAAATTGTAGATCCCTTCCATTCGTTCCAAAAATGAAAAACTCACACAAAACGAATGGTTGTGAGAAGCTAGGCCTAGGGTCCCTCCGGACCTGTTGCGCCAACGATTTATTTATTTTAATTTTTTTGAATAAGACAGTTGAACAAAATATACAACAGGCCAGTGTTATTATCACGCACTCTTAATTTATCTCACGAAGCGTGGTCACTTTCCCGTTTTTCCCTTTGCACCGTACTTAAATTCCCTTTTTAAAATCCCTCGATAGCGTTTTCCGGCAAAATCCAGTTCTTAAAAGTAAAATTTGTATAAAACGGAAAAGAAATCACGTTCAATTTAAGTTCAAATTACTATGGTTATTTTTTGGTACTACAAAATTTTGATAAAAGACGATTTACATGAGCTGTTTTTTTTTATGAACATTCAGTGTGTTGAAAATTATGGTGAAATGTAGTTGTTTTCATGAAATCTTACCTCAAATTTTAAGTTTGAATGCTTTTTGTTAGATTTCTGAAATACCCACGATTTTGGTGTTTTTCCATTTATTCCACGGAACGATTTCCGGACATAGAAATTCCCACAAAAAGGGATAAATCTCACGATATAACAATTCTGCAACAGGCATCAGTTGTTGAAGCAGAGAGCAGATCAGATATGTGGTACCTGGGTGCGGATATTCACCAGTTTCTTGTATCTTGTCAGTGAAAGTTCAGACACTTGTTCAGAGACATCTTTTGGTAAATGCCCGAAGAACAATGTGAAATAAAAACAGTACTGGTCTCAAGGAATCGTAAGACTTTCTGCAAATATTTTGCGGAGTAGTGGAATCATAAGTAGCTATACAACTTGAAGACCTAAGCCGAAGATCGTTATCAGACGCAAAAGGAGTTGAAGCCACTTTCAAGAATGAAGATCGGGAAAATAAAAATAAGAGGCAACGAAATTGATTCTTTGAAAACAAAACAAAATACGATAGGGGAACAGTACTGTATAGAAACCCACAATATCAACACCCGGACTTGAACACCCTGAGGTCCACACAGGTAACGATGCATACTACGAGTATGAATTAGGGAAGACAGCCACAATATAATATGTAAAATATATTTAAGAAACCAACTTTGTATACCGTTAAGCCCTCTAGTTGAGTCAACACCTTTAATTATGAACTATTCACCACCATTTGTTACCTAGCCTTGAGTCAAATTGTATATAAAAAAAGTTTAATAAAAGCAAATGTAATGTAACGTAGAAACTCAGACCTAATTTTCATCATAAGTCATGGTAAATCATTTTAAAATCATATTAAGCCCGTAGTAAAAATGTTCGTTAGACTATTTTCGTCTCACTTAATGTTGACTCGTATGCCCGCCAAGGTCAAAATACATTTTCTTTCAAAATCTCTGATGGTACATTTCTGAAATTAAATGCAAAACCCTCCTCAACCAATGACACTTCAGCTGAAACCAAATTAAAGGCGACCATCATGTTGTAAATCTAACATGGTCGCCCACTCAAAACCCTTTCGCCCTCTTAAAGTTTCCACCCGAATGCATTCCTGGATGTCTTTCGTTTCACTTTAAACAGAAAAGTAGGTATTTGCTTGAGAAAGGAAAAAATACCAACTCGTGTTACAAAATGCAGATATTCTAGCACCCCAGATCCCAGAAGCGGAAAAGAAGAAGACATAAAATGTACCTTCATCCCAATGAAACTGAAAGGATTCGTACCAAGTTCTCAGTGGCGATGGATAAGCACGATGATGACGTTGTTGGTATCTCGAAGAGGACACGAAAAATGTTTGAATTTACCCTTCGTCGTATATAAGTTGTTTTGATCCTTTTATCCCTTTTCTTAGCAGCTATATAGGCTATAAATTGAAATGCTGAGAGCGTAAACAGAACGAATTGAAATGAACATCTCATCAAGTAGTTCGAGAGCTGAGAAAGATTGAAATAACGAGGATTACAATCATCCCAACCATAGGTATAGGTATACCATGTGTATAGATATAGCAGGGAAGGTCGAAAAACAAATCGCCCGACTGATGGGAGAAAGTTTTCTCCAACCGAACTCGAGTCTGTTTATAAGAACTTTGCGTACCTACTCGAAAGCTTAGCTTTACAAAAAAATTATTCAAGTGGAGTTGGAACTTGGAAGTTGAAACAGGACAAGAAATAAAAAATAAAACACAGCACCATCAAATATGTTTTCATCCTCAAAGTGGATAGTAGTCGAAGAAGGAAAATACAGCAAAAAAAAACCCTTCCGAATGCTGTCAACTTCAATATCCTTTAATCCACCCTAACATGTGGTTGCTTTGTTATGTTCAAGTGTTTTTTATTTTTGTACCATTTTTTTTTTTTTTTGTTCTTGTTCACTTTTTCATGATGTTGTCCTTAATTTTATTTTCCTGTGGTGACCATTTGGAAAAAAAAAAAAAAAAAAAAAAAACTACGAAAAGAACAACACAACCACTGTGGAACGCAGCATCACAAACGGATGATCCAAAAGTTTGTCCTCAATGTTTTTTCGTCCTTAGCAACGGATGCAAGGATACACTGGAACAATCAAGTTGTGGAAGAGGACTGGCGGCGTGGCTGTAGAGCTTTAGTAGTTAACATGTGTACTTCTAAGTTGATCTGGGCGGAAAAAAGAAAAACCAAACCCACCCATCCGCAATGCAATCGCCTTTGTATTATATGTATGTGCGCAAAAGAAAACATAAAAGAAGCGAGAGGTAGTTAAAGAAAAAAACCCCTAACTAGGGAGTTTGGTGGTCTTGTATGTCAGTGTTTCGTTGAAACTCTATTATATTGTGTGTAGTGGGCCAATGATTTTTACCAAAACTATTTTATTCAGTATATCATGTCCGCATCCTAAGTTCCAGACCGGGAGATTGGAGATGTGTAACAAGGTGGGGATTAAGATAAGCGGATTTGATACTCGTTTAATCTTTCTGTAGCTTTTGTTTGCTTTCTTTCATTCGGCGCGCCTTGACGTTGCAATTTTAACCAACAGTGAGTGGTAACGGGGTTTCCTTTTTGCTTTCGAGTATTTTTTTTGTTTTTTTTTTTTGGTTTATGTGAGGGAATCTCTTAATGAAAACAATGAGGAAGTCGGTATAATCGTTGTAACGCGTTTTCGGCTTCTGTAATCGCCACACACTTCGGGGTCTGTAAACTGTACTAGCCACACTAAGAAGCTGAGTAGATAATCCTGCTTAATTGGTGGTCGGGGAAGTGTGCTTGACTAGCCTCTTGTTGTTAAAGTTTGCTCGCAATTCAGCTTTACGTAACCAATTAGTGGCATCAGTGGTTGGAATGAACTGTCTTAAAGACGCGTGTGTTAGCTGTCTAAGATGACAACCTTTGAATGGTCAAAAAGATTCCGTTCTTATAATTTCCTTTAGTGCAATGCACGATTTATAAACCTCTTTTTGGCATAAAGACTCATTCGAAATGTATTCTTACTGTAATACTTCCACTCAGCCTGACTCTCCGTATGGAAACAACTTCGCGGACCTATTCATATGTGACGCATTCATTTTCTTGTTTCATTGGAAGTAACGAGTAACGAGTAATTTCCCTAATAATCATCATTCCGTACGTTTATACACGTTCGCATCGAAAATGACTGAAAAATAGAACTACCTATGCAAAGTAACGAGTAACGAGTATTTCCCCTCATAATCTTCGTTTGTTTACTTTTATTGTGTAGATAAGGAGGCATACAAGAAAAATGTATTTATCTACACAGTAAAAGTTTTGAGGAAAATTACTCGTTACTCGTTATTTTGCATATATGTTCTATCACACTGTCTTTTTCAATACGAACGTGTATAGACTTTCCGCGAATGTATCTGATTTGTATTCAAAATGAGTAGGTACGTCCTACACCAATGGACATATTCTGAGGCAGTGGACTTTGTCAAATGTCTAAAAATAGTGTCAACGAATATACTACTTACAGCGACAAGTAGTAAATTTATTAAGATATATCCGATGAAAATTAAGATATTATCAAGGCCCTTGCTTTGAAGAAATTTACAATCTAACTTGAGTGGAAGTAACTTTTTTGAAAAGATTGTAGGGCGGGAGAGCTTTCAATGCGCTCTGGCACTGCGGCTTCTTAGAGAGCTTCTACGCCGGATGGAACAAAACGCCTTAGACAAACAAAAAAGTTTTTCAGTGTGTTTTTTGAAATTTAACTGCACATATTTAAATACGCGTGCCCAAACTGAATAAGGCAAAACAAAGCAAGAAAACAAAATAAAGCGTTTTGTTTCATCCGGTGTGGAAGCTCCCTTAGAGGAGCCTATTGTGCCTTAATTTTTTTGAAAAAGGAAGTTTGTTAATATTCTTAAAACTCTTTCGAACAGGAGTAATATGGGCTAAAAACACCGTCAGTGAGGCAATCTAACTGAAATTTATTTGCACTGTTTAACAGCTAAATACTTATTTGACGCTTTGCCAAAATAATAGGCAACAACTGAGATCCTTAATGACAATCTGAACACTTCAATTAGTCCTTTAGTAGATTCATAAAAGTACATTTTTTAAATTTCAAATATAAATAGGTATATCCCTGAGCAAAAAACCTACAAGTCCAAAGCTTATCTTCGGTCTAGCCTTGAACTTTGTGCATATAACACATAAATTTCAAATTCAATAAACGAGTCTATTACCTCATTTCAACGAAAGTCTTGAAGACTGGTTATTGATCGTTGCTTAGCATGTTGTTCACCAAAATTTTACTGGCGATTTTCGTAATGACAGCTTGAGTGGTCATTTGACATTAGTCCATATTTTTTAAACATATCCCTAAGCAAAGTTAAAAAGTCGAAACTCTACATTTCTTCTTTATATCTTTGATGTGAGCCATCTATTGGCGCGACTTGGGAGTAAAATCGACTCGTGTGAGACGGAAATTCCGGCGTTACGGCGGAAATTGAAATGTCGCCATCACTACATGCCGCCTCTCTCGACTCCTAAACCACTCGACCGATTTCAATAAATTTTTGTGGCTGTGTATGGTTGGTTGGAACTTGAAAGAAAGGATACTTTTAGACCCGATAGGTGGCGCTGCTGTCGGTCTCCTAAACAACTCAACCGATTTCAATGAGATTTAGTGATTGTGTATGGTTGGTTGCAACTTGAAAGATAGGACAATCTTGAACCTGATAGGTGAATACATATCCGGGCACACTGGACCTGGGGATTAAACTGATAAGGCTAGTTCTTACAAGGACACCATACTTCTGAATCAGTTTATTAAATTAAATTATTAAAGGAAAACACTAGATTGGATTGCGTTATTAAAACTTTTCAAATGAATGAATACACTTATCTACTGCTTTGTTTAAAGATTATAATATTATAAGGATTTGGTTTTTAAATTAAATTTATTAATACAATACACCTACAACACAATACAATTTGACATCCTCATTTAGCGAGAGAAGTTTCACATCTGGTCTGTGGTCGCAAGGACACTCTCTGTTTTGTATTGTTTTTCAGTTGAAAATTAAGTAGGTATATAACTTATAAAAATAATAAAAATAATTTGGAACCAAAATATATACCTATCCTTGTGCGGCAATATAAGAATCCCAAAGCAATACAAAGCCTCTAAGACCGGTTACTGTTGAATTCGTTTCCTAGTAGCGCATAATCCAATTCGCTTTCGTCAAAGCATTTTTTCTAATTTTCTGTCGATTTTCAAATTACCTACTTACATATTTCAAATCACAAAAAAACAACCTCCCTCTACATACAAATAACTTATGTATATTGGCCCTTAGAAATAGAAAAAAATAAATTCTGCTCTAAAGTCTTCTCTTATCAGTTAACCCTAAGTCCCATCTAGTATTTCGTAGAAATGAAACAAATTTAAGAAAAGTCAACTTCTTTTCGCTATTGTTAATCAATTCTGTTATTTCACCATTGTGAACTCCAACTGATTTGAATTTGACAGATAAAATTCAAATGTATTTAAATTGTTATTTAAATCCATGTAAGACGTTTTAAAAAAAGATAATGGATAAGGTAAGTCGAATTGCGATTGAATACAGGAAAAAAATTGTCGTACCTAATCATTTTTTCTCAGAAACGCGAAAGGGAACGCAACGGAACATGGGAGGAAAAGGAGATTTTAAAGGATACATTAGCACCGTACGCAGCAGTGGTGGATTCCAAAATAAATAACATGAACATGATTGCAAAGAAGAACGAAGCATGGAAAAAGATTTCGGACGATTTAAAAGCTTACGGCATGGAATTCCCAATAGGAAAGCTGAAAGCACAAGGGGGACGGTTAAAAACGAATGCCCGTTCAAATATTTCGGCTTACAAAAGAGAATTAAATGCTACCGGACCTAAGGAACCCGATGGATTGGACTATGCTATTCAAGAGATTACTCCAATAGACTTTGAAGAGGATAGTGCCGATTTTGACAGCGATGCACATCTAGGGGCTATAGCTGTTGACACAGATGCAAAGAAAAAAGATGTGGCTGAACTTAAGTTCAGAGAAGTGGAAGAAAGAAATCAACCTCCTTCCATAAAAAGGCAAAAAATAAGCCTAAGTGAGCAGCTGTTGCAAAAAAGGATTGACCAAATAGACTTGGAAGTGTCTCACGAAGCTGAGTTATTTGATCTTAAGAAAAAAGTGCAGCTTAGAAAACTGGAACTGGTCAACATAAAAATTGAAAAAGAAGAACAACAGCAATAACGAGTGAATTTAATTTTTGTTTGTTTCCTTTTATTACCTTGAAAAATATTTTAAAATAAAGTTATTTCTAAATTGTCTTCCTGTGCGTGTATTGGAATCTTCCATTTGTTCTTGGGTTTGGTCGTTCATGGCATTTTCAGTTTCTGAAAATTATACAAGTTATCATTAGGATTGGAATGGTGATTGTGGTATTTTCATCTTTTAATGCTTACGATTGTCAAGAAATGAGTCTTCCGATGTAAAACAATTTCTTTCTTTGCAAATGTTCCAAAGAACTGCTATTGCTGCTATTGCATTTTTTTGCTACCTTCAAATCACATTGAAAGCCGTTGAAACAACTTCTAAAACAGTTTTTTATTTGCCCAAATGTTCTCTCCATACTACTCCTCTGGCTAATATGTGATGATGTTGGTATTTTCGTTCTGCCGAATTTAGTTGCGAATCAATTCGGAAGGGTGTCATTACGATGTTTGTTTGCTTATAACCACCATCCCCAAGTAGGTATAATGCCTCCCATACGGTTCATCTGTTGCAGTTTGATTTTTAGTGATGATGAGTTAAAAATTCTCGAATCATGGGCACTTCCTCTCCAGCGAGCAACGATATCCAGAATTTTGCTATTGGCATCAACTACTACTTGTACATTAAGCGAGTAGAAGCCTTTACGGCACCGATACCGTGCTCCAAGTTCTCCTCCAGGGTTTTTTATTTTTATATGGGTGCAATCAATGGCACCTAAGCATTGTGGAAACCCGAATTTATTATAAAAATTGCTTTTAATTTTCCTCATCTCTTCCCTGTTTTGTGGAAAATTCACAAATAGGGGAAGTTTTGCTGCTAATGCTGCTGATACTTTTCGGATCACAGTACTAACTGTCCTTTGACTTACGCCATGCACATCAGCTAAGAAAACGTAACGTTCATCAGTGAATTCAAGTTCAGTTCAAATGCTTACCCGTGTCAAGTTGGTAACTACCTTTAGTAAAGTGGCGTTTCGTTATAAGAACCATGATATGGGGTGGAACTGGAGAACCTTTTTGACTCCTAGGCTTAATATCGTTTTCTATTAAGCCGGTAACGGTGCAACGGTCTCTTTATCAAACCTGTATTATAAATGAGAATAACGTTCATATTCATGTCTTACTATTTATTTTATATTACCTGTAGTTCCTTTTAAACTCCGAATCTGTGTAATACTCGAAAGGATCTAATCTTTTTCGGTATGCTTTTCGTTTTCTTGAATTCCTTATATTTTGAAAAATTTCAATATCTCTGAAAATATCATCGTCTGACATATTTATTTCGGAAAAATATGACTTGGATGTCACTTTAGATTTGACTTAATCTGGGGTGACTCGAATCTAACTATTTCCTAACTTGAAGTGGAATTTTATGCTTTATTTCTAGCAATTTAGAGCAAGAGTCGAATTTTTGGCAAAAGTCGTCTCTAAATTGTTTTATTTCTAAGGGCCATTATGTATAGTATCTTTCTTTACATTGACTGTTTGCATTGGTTTATTCTATTTTATTAGACCCGTATCCATTGTATAATCTTTATTTTAGGTATTACGATCACGATGGATAATAATTTTTCATTCGTCGCCATGCCATCATCAGAGCGGGGATTGTATAAGGACTCTTTCATGTCGTCTGGCTTTCATCTCTAAGCCTCGATGAGATTTTTTTTCCCACCCCCTCCTCACTCACTGGTCGTTTTTATTTTTTTCCGCACGCCGTTGACGGATTATCCCAGCGATTCGATAAATCTATCGGGAATCTATTGATTGAAAATCTCTTGCATAAGGACATGCGATGAGTGCCTGTAGTAATGTATACCTAATATCTGCAACTCTGATAGGAGACAAAAAGGGGGACTTGGTAGAAAGACTGAAGTTGATGTTACACTCCTGCGAGGACGTACATGAAGCTTTCAGTGGGTATACGGCAAGGATTCATGTAACGCGATTTTGTCAGGAAAGGATAATAAAAGACAAAAAAACATCTGAAATATGTCATCAATTTCTGTAAGCCTTTCTTTCTTCATCGATGTGCCTCAATTTGTTAGAAAGCGGATAGGTTGCAGTTCGTTTTTTTTTTAAATGAACGGCAGTACAATTGATTTTTTTTTCCAGGGATGGAGAAATTATTATCATAATTATTTTGACAGGGAATCGAAGGTAACCCCTGCTTGGATTTGAACAGTCAACTGAGGGGTATGTCTTATATGTTGTATACCTCCGCTCAGTCTATTAGGTGGTTCATATTTGAGCTTTGATGGGTTTACCGAATGGGATTATGGTTGGCTGATTTAAAATTCGTTTCTATTCATGTATTGACTTTGATCTGAGCGCTGAGAGTGTGTGACCTGGAATGGAATGATTCACTTGCAAATTAAAAATACATATATGCCCTAAGCATAGGTAAGGATTTAGCCACATCATCTTTTGATCCCAGTTTAAAAACATTCCTTTCGCCACATAAACAAAATCTCACACACATCTGTGGTTTTAAAAACCTCGGTCTTAGGTGCATCGTGGACCTGTTGCGCCAAATGTTTGTATTGTTATCGATTTGAGTAAAGTAATATAATATAAAAACAAGTTTTGCGCATATACGCACCAAGAGACAGTAAAAATGCATATGGCGTAATTCAGTACTAAAAATGCGCCACTCAAAATAAATACGTCACAGCATCACCCTTCATGAATATTTGAATGTGAAAATTTGCGACTACAGATGGTAATATTGTGTCCCTGCAAGACTGTCAACATTTGTAGTTTCTTTTGCGCGGTGTGTCTTCGTGTAATCTATTTTGGGCACTACAGTATGGGTTACAAGAACAAGAACAAGTCATAGTTTGTAACAAGTGAAAAAAGTGGGCCTCAGTACCAAACTTTCGGAAAAATGTTTAAAAACAAAAACAAGAAAAGGACTACCCAATACCAAAAATATATCATTGTCATTTCGTAATGGCCCAACAAGTTGTCAAGGATAACAATTATGTAGTATACCACATTGTGCTATCCTTGCGATAGCAAAATCAGATTACACAGCATATTTATGCCTAATCAATTGCATCTCACTTGCTAACCCAAACATGTGCTGTGACAACCCATTCACATAATCCGTCCAATATATCCCCCGCTATACGCGTGTGCAAGTGTGGATTACCGATTGATATGCTTCCCCAACTAAATCACACAAAGTGTCAGCCCCTAAGCAAGTGCACATATCGTGTGTGTCTCGGAGACATAATATTGACATTATTTGCCTTTATCCTGTTACACAATCCAAATACCTATAATCGTTACGTCTAATGAGAATACACCACCCACACAGGACAGCAAACAATCAATTACGTCCCAGGAACGCGTATTCAGGTAATCGCCATCATCACACAAGCCATCCTATCATCGACCATATCACTATCAGAGGACCAACATCATCATCGTCGTCGTCGTCGTTGTTGTCGTCATCATCACTAAGGACACACAATCGATGGCAATAAATTACTCTGAAGATTCCGCATTCATGATTGCATAGATTAATTGCGGAAATAATCGGAAGCCATTACGACGTGCCTGTCAAAGTGACAAAGCCTCGCATATTCTACACCCAAAACACATGTCAATGCGTTTAGTACAATACCTATTCCAGTTGTTCCTAATATTCAGGATTATATTTGATTTCCAGATTATTATCAGGGCAAGATAATATTTTTCAAGCAAATTAGAATGGGCGCGCAGATAAATTAACTGTCAACGGGAACAGTAATTTGTTGGCGCGGCTGTGTTCGCAAACTAAAGTAGGTGGCGAAGAAAAACTGCGGCACTTCCTCCATCTCCAGCTCGAATTCCATCTCAACTTGAATTTATGGTTTGCCATTAAAGGCAACGATCTCGGTCGGTGGGGGGTGTTTGTACAGTGTAGGTGTTGTTGGTTAACCGAGTGTAAGAAATGAGTCGCCGCCACCCATTGTCCGGAGAGGATTTATTTTCGTGTCACTCCGCAAACAGCCATAATCGCTAAACACCTAAGCAAGCACATCCCAGTCCTATGATTGTTTGGCAAGGCACTAGGGACTGTGGTGGCCGTAAAATTCCAGCAAATGTGACAAAATTTCGTTTGCACATGAATTTATTTAAACACAGAGGGCCCTGCAAAAAAAAAAAAAAAAAACTAACTAACGTCGGTGTCGCCTACCTTTGCGTGTTTTTGCCACAAAATCTCCCTCATTCATATTCATGAAGTCAGCTTTTGATGCTGTGGAAGGAACTAACTAACAATACAAATCCACCCCTCCGCTGCTGCTGAGCTATAAGGGCATGTTTCAGCGTTTAATTACAGCAACACTGCCATCATCGTCGAAAATGGTTTTCGCGGAGCGATATTTGTCATGAAAGTCATAGTCATGACAAGGGGCTGTAAAGTATATCGTTCGGGGGTAGTTGTTAGTTGGCATCCTTGAACATTCGAACAGGCTTCAAGTCAAGAGGTTAACACCAATTGGATATGGGGTTAGGTGCACGCGTGTGAGAGACTGAATAAATTTTGAATACCATTTGCTGGGGGGAATGATTGCGGCTTAAGAAAATAAACAAAACGCGACGTGGTTCTAATTAGGCCACTTTGACATTTTCCCAGTGGAAATTAATTGGCAAAATTATTCGGTATTTACATATCGCGCAGTTAAAACCAAGGATGGCGTCGCAGGGATTAATTTGGTTGGAGTAAATGATCTAGAATCTAAGACTGGTGGGAGGGCGGAGAGATACGCACGTTCTAAAAGGTATACTTAGTGCTTAATTTGGAGTGAAATTTATCACTTCCAGCTGAGCGTTGTTTATGTTCCACCGAAATAAACAGTTTGGGCCTTGAGCCCAAGTGGATTTGCGGTTGTTAAGCGGCACATTTGGAATGGAATATTGTAATATTCAATGGGAAAGGAAAATCGTTTGGGGATTATACGCTGTTTTTGTTGTTTAAAGGGGTATTACAACTTCAGGTTGCGTTTCCATGTCGATCCACTTTCAAACATCTAATAAACATCCGGGAGTATAACCGCTAATGGTCAACTTTTGTGAGGAAACAATTCATGCGGGAATTCAGTCACGGAAATTCACCTTTCAAATTGGTGGATGTTTACATTAAATTCAAGTTATTGTTTGCGATGTAAGCATTACTTTGTTTTTAATGTAAGTCAAAAATGGGGTTTTCGAGATATGAGCAGTTTTTAAAAACAAGCATTTTCGGTGATTCGAATTGAAAATTAAAGACGCAATAATTTCGAAAACATCAATTTTACTCTAAGTCTGCATTTTGGTCAAAATCGTTGTAACCGTTTTCTGGCAAAATAAAAAAACAAAATTTTTAAAAAATGACTTTTTTCAAAAATCCATTTTAAGATAATATAGAGAAAAACTGAGCTTGCTATTAAGTTAGAAATGACCATGTTACCTCAGAAATTAATTTTTGTTGCAATCATTTATTTCAATATTTCGAGATATGTCGAAATTTAAAATGTAAGTAGGTGTCTACCGTTTTTCGAATATTTAGCCAAAAACTGGGTATGCATATGCAGTCATGGTAACCTAAACTTTTTTTTTTTTTTTTTTTCTGTCGGAGGTTGTTACTATCCGATGGAGCACTCAGACACAACTACTGGTTCATTGTACTGCCAAACAGACACCTTACATTTATGTACTTAGTTTTCCCGTCTTTCGAAGAAAGATGAGAAGGAGCTTCAGTGATGAAGAGCTTAGATGTTCGGCACTCACCACGTCAGCCCCAAAGATCCGCCACCTGATGCGAGCAAAGGCAGGACAGCTACAGAGGAAGTGCTCCGCTGTATCGTCATCCTCTCCACAGGCAGGACAGATGGTGGAGATGCTCAAGCCCAAAACATTTAAGTGTTTGGCAAAAGCTTGGTGGCCCGAAAGGACGCCCACAATCAGTCTACAGTCGCTTCTTCTGAGAGACAGAAGGAAGGCCGCCGACCTTTTGCAGATGTCCGGACGCAGTCGTTTGGTCTGTCCACACCCAGCACAGCCACGCCACCGACACTCGTGTTCGCGAGAAACCCAAGTATCAATGGATGACTTAACCACCGATGAAGGCAGACCCAACGCAGGTTAAGGTCCTAAGAATTCTTCCTCTGAGCCCAGCCTGGCAAGCTCATCAGCTATCTCATTTCCAAGGACACCAGTGTGACCTGGGACCCAAACAAGATACACTGTATTTAGCCTTCCGACCAAGTTCAGAGATAGCTTGAGTTCGAGCACTAATTTAGACGAGGTAAGAGGGTTAAGCAGCGCTTTAAATGCACCTCACCTACTTAAGCTTAAATATCAATTTTGGGTTAAGTCGTTAGGTAGAGCCGTTTTCGAACAACTTAAAGTGGTACGAAAACTGAGTACCATTAATGTTACCTTTAAACAAAAAAAAAACGGTCCCAAACTTGTGTTAGCCCAGAAACTCCAAATCTGAAGTTTGAACGAAATCCAGGCAGCCGTTTAGGCTATAGGCCATGGGAAGAACGGGCAGACAGACAGACGGACAGAATTTTGCGACCCACTTTTTTGAGTTCCTCTTTCATCGTTATGTCAGAATTGATTAACATCTCGAGTTCGAAATTTCGTACGAATACAATATCTTTCTCTTAAGGACTATTCACATGAGAGCGAAATGCGAACTGCGAACAAGCGAATATTCGCAGTTTCTATCACTTCATTCACATGAAAACTTTTTTTGATCGCAGATACCCGCGTATAATCAGTTCCTTTTTTAAAGGACTATTCACATGAGAGCGAATTGCGAATAGACGAATTGCGAACAAATCAATTTAACTGTATATATGAATTGAAAATTGCTATTTGTTCTATCACAAAACCATTATATTTAATCAATCTAACATTTAGTCTTAAAAAACATGACTCTAAATTGATTTAAACAGCTAAATTAACAATCTAAGCAATTTGCCGCGAACTGTCACACTTTATTCACAAATCACAACCCACACAAAACAGTCGCGATCCACAAACCCGCGAATGAAAAATTCGTTCGAACTTAACCTCTTAAAATGAAACTGATACGCTGCTATCTGCGACCAAAAAAAGTTTTCATGTGAATGAAGTGTCAGAAACTACGAATATTCGCTTGTTCGCAGTTCGCATTTCGCTCTCATGTGAAAAGTCCTTTACTATGTAATCGAGTAAGTTGAAAAATCAGTGGTGGTCGAATGTTCTCGTAGAACGTTGCAAAAATATAAGATAGGTATATTTATTTATATTTATTTCTGACATGGATTAGTTGTCAAATACGAAAGTGGGTCAAATCAAAGTAGCTCGAAGTCTATCCACGTACTTTGGAGTATATTTTCAGCTTTCTGAGAGAGTTTTGCTCAACTTTTTAAGTTTGACAGATTTTTAGTGTTTGGCTCGACAAAGTAAAGTACGCGAATCGAACTATTAGTATCGCACTCCGGTTGCTACGTATTTACGCAAAAGCCACTCAAATAAAAACTTTATCCACAAATTTACTTCTACTTCCTCAAAAGTAGTTAAGTAGAAATAAAGTACAAAAATAAATATGAAATCCTCAACTAATTTCAAGAATTTTAACAGAAACTTCACCTTTCGCAACTTCCATCTTATGATAGGCAAATGTTATAGCTGTCATCACTTTTCCAAATGTCAAAAGCTAATCGGCCTGTCAGCTACTCAACACAAATAGTTGCAAATAATTTTAATAACAGTTCCGCTCATTCCTCGAACACGGCAGAATACCCCCGCGCTCTTTCAATTTGTCTTCAAAAAGGACATCCCTTAATGCGATTCCATCGTTTCTGGCAATCAAACAACATTGCAGTTGGTAAAGTACAAAATCCTTCATCAAAAATGCCATCGCACGTTATACAAATTGAGCATTAGGCGTGCCCAAGTCGGTGTGTGGTGAAATTACATTACAAGACTCCTTTTGGCACGGTAAATCATTTTTACTTTCAACCCCGTAATTACAAACTATTAACCGAGTAAAACATGCAATGCCATGCCTGCACCATTGCACCGATGATGGGGGGAAATTATACGACATCCCTGGAAAGTGCCGCACCAAATGAAAAAAAAAAATAAAAAAAAAAAAAAAATACAAACCCCATTTGGTAGCAGGATATAAGTTTTATTTCACTCGCCTATGCTCTACTTGGTCCGCTGTGGGCCATACAAAATTCAGGATTCTTCAGCAATACAACTAACGCTTCATTAAATTGCAGCAGTGTAAATATATGTGTGTAGTATTCCTGTATGTGTGTGCATAGAAGAAATGGTAATGTGCGAAAGTAGAGAAAAGCACTGCAATGCATTCACCATCGGTGCATAAATAATTTAAATTTTATACGATATCCTGGGACCGGAAAAGTGGGTCTCTCTTACATGCTAACCATCACTGTACGGGAGCGAGAGAAAGAGGATATCTACGGTTGCAGAACGGAAATGAATGCATTCTCCTTGCTGGTCCGGGCTCCGGGCCGGGGCTGACGGCTGAGTTCGGTTTTCGGTATACATATATGTGCATTGCTAGTAATGGTCAAAAATGCAATTCCAAGTGGATGTTGCAGTAAGCCCGTGAGATAAATGCGCTCGAATTTAAATGCCTCAAGAAATGAATGGATATTGATTGCAGTCAGAATTCAAATGGGCAGAATGTGGAGGAGAAGGGCCTTTTGTCCCTTTAGCCGATGACGGACGGGTGTAATTGTGGTTATTCTTGCGGTTCTTTGGATTTATTAGCCAAATGTTAAGAATTCTTGTTGGTCTCAAATTGAATGACTGAGTGCGGGGTCTGTGTCTAAAGGAGGTGATTTCCAAAAGAAAGGACTGCAAGACATATTTGTGTAACTGTGGCTATATATGGTTGTGGAAGACATTCCAAAATGAATTTAGCTTATATTTTATATACGACAAGGACGGATTCTGGGTTTTTCTGCAGGGTCTCCTGCCTTGCTTCGGTCGTAATAAAGTTAACCTGCCGGTCCAGAGGCTGGGAAAATGAGACTGGATAATTAAAATGGCCAACGAATAAAAAGTAAGACTTGAATTGAGCTGAATTAAGCTGCCTTACGTGTCGTTAATACTTCTGGCTGCGGAAAACGAAATAGGTTTTAGGTTGTCCGCCAGCGAGCATAAGTTCCAGAGAGAGACCCCAGACTCTTGATCAGGGAACAACCTCTGTATATAGGTGGATGTGGCATATAATTTATTGCATAAGATTCCGAGCCTAAGAGCCTCAAAACAAGAAAGACAATAAAGAGCATGTAACCGTAATGACCCAGAAAAAAACTGAATCAGAATCAGAACCGATCATATAAGAAAAAGTATCAAATATCAAGGTACAAACCTAGATAACGACTTTGACAAAAATGTCCAGCTAGATCAAGCCATCAAAAAGGCAACCTAAGGAATGTACACGTGCCAGCACCCTTATTGCAAGACTTGAGGCTCCAAAAATCCCTATGCAGCATGTTGGAGAAAAGTCAAACATAATGCGGGCCAAAACCAGCTTAACAAGCTCTATCGCTTAGGGACAGTGAGAAAATGAAAAGAGGTCTTTCTGCGCTTCTATATATATTTACATCTGTAAAGACGGACGCAAGTCCAACCAATACGTCAAAATCTATGCAACTTCGGTGAACATCTCAAGAACTTATGTTGCAAGATGACTCCATGATAAAATTCGAAATAGTCTTCGACGATCGTCTGATTTGAAAAACCTGCAAATTTGTAAAGTAAGGATCACGCACATTTTGTAAGAACACCCAGTAGGTTCTGAGGTGGAAAATGAAGCTACCGGTCTTGGAGCCCTTAGGCCTATAGAGCCGAAAAAATTGCATAACCCCTTAAAAGCTGAGGGTTGCTATAAAGATTAAAAATTGTAGATTGAATAAATAAAATGAAATAGAAATGTGTCTTAGGAGTTTCTATGAAGGCAAGATTACCATGCCCGCTTCTATTCTTCCTTTTGGAATCAAGCGGAACTTAACCTTTTTTCGTGGATTTTAAACTGGCTTGTGGTTGTTTCAGCTGCCTTATTCATTTGGCTCAAGTCACCGTAATCGGTCCTAAAACTTTCTTTGAAGTACCCATCAATAATATACACCTAAAAGTTCGAAAATGAACACATAAGAAGGTTGTTGACTACGGGACCATAATATAAAGGCGTGCTAACAGATTGTAAAGGCCTCTTCGACGCAAAGCTTAGATCATGCCTTCGATGCGCAACAAAGAAGATCTAATGGTCTTAGCGGGCTACCTCATAAGACCCTTTTCACTAAGATACCTTGTTAGGAAAATGAAACTATCCGATGATGACTCCTGTCGACTCTGCACAGATTATAGTGACGGTACTCATAATCTGTGAAAGCCCTGCTGCGGCAAAAGGTTAAGTAGGTACTTCATGTGCAAGGCGAGCGTTTTTTAACTCGGAGAAAATATGGAACTTAAAAATGTGACTGAGGTTAATAAAAACACTCCCAGTGTTTTGAAAATGCACCCTTTGGGTATGACCTGACAAATAACAGAGTGAACAACTCACGATAGAACTGCCACCATCAAATTATGGCAAAAACCGCTAAATACGTTTCGAATGGTTTGTGTTCCTTTACAGTTCTGTGGGATATGTTACTAGTAAACTTGTGCCACGTGACCGTATTTTCTCCCATAACCCGGCAACTGACACACATTTTTCGGGACGCAATTGTGACAAATTTTAATTAAATAACACACACAGTCAAATTGTGATATGGTTGACTGCGAAAGATAATAACTCATTTGGAATTCGATACGACCAATAACTGTTTTCTGGTCAACCTCGCTGCTACATGTGTGTGCTTCGCATTCATACTTACATTAGCTACTCAAATAATTTGCAAATCGAACACAAATTGATTAATAAATTCGAATTCGTTTGACCACTTAATTTGGAAACGGTTTTCCTGTCGGTGGTTGACACTTTATTAGACCGACATTCCCTTCCGATGATTTTCGGGTGTTTTCGGCATAGAAAATTGAATGCAATTCGTATGTCACTGGGCACCGATTGGGAAAAATTTCCCAAGGACTGTAGCCACTGTCACTCAAACGCAACGCTTCCCAGTGAATACATTGCAAATTATGCGCAGCATTGGGGAGCCTTATTTATAACTTGTTGGGAAATTCATGATTTGTTTGAATGGCAACAATAAAAACAGCAAGAACTCGTAAAAAATTGTTTTATAAGGATTTCCAGCTACCACCTACTACTTCAATCCACCGGCAAGACGTTCCGCGCCCGATAGATGAGTTCTCGCTTTTTCGCTTTTAATTAGCAAGCATTTTCCTTTTTGATGTGCACCTCGCACTTATTCATACACCCGCCCTAAGAATGGTATCTAGAAAGGTGCAGGGATAATTCCCTTTGTTGATGTGATGACGAACGTGACTCGGAGGGTAATCTGCTCCGATTTAGTTATCTATTGTGTATTCAGTTGCCGAAGGTGTCCCGCGCACCCCGATCGTCCGCCGAAAAACGCAAAGCGAATAATATTTCATTTTGAAATCGCTTTCAATTTGTCAATTGGCAATTTGCCTTGCGTCCTTGGAACGAGTTCTTACAGACATTAGGTTAAGCTCACCTGAAGGATACACAGATCCCGCCCAAACAAATTGAATTTTTAAAGTTGTCACAATTTTCCTACACATACATACTACAAAGGACGACTGCGGATGAGATCTATAGATTGACAGCATTTCCAGATCGAGTACATAATCCGATTTGCCTGGCTGTCCTGACAAGACAAAGGAAACTTTGTGTACCTGCAAGAAAATTCGAATGCAAGTCAACGCCGTGTGACAAGCACAAAAGAATTACATGGTGAATTCACAATGGAGTTGTCTCGTTACTTTATACATTCGCATGTATGTGACATTGTGTTCATTGCCAATGCAGAGCATAGGATATACAAAAGCATGCCTTCCTGTGTGACACAAGGACAACGATGCCGACGAAGACGCCAACGACGCCGGCAATGACGACAATAGTACGAGTGTAAAATTGACGTGAGACTAGATGACGTGCATTTGCTGAAGGATGGCACTGAGTGCTTGTAATATATCATAAAAAGGCTCGCATCTTAGAGAGTGTTTCATTTATTGAGGGCGAAATTATTTGCACCGATGAACAGAAAGTATGTTTTAATGAGGCCTTTGATGGAGCTGGGTGAAGTAAGTCGTATAAGTGGGAAAAGTTTTCAAGGAACGCTCTAGGCGGATCTCTTTGTTGCTGTCTTTGGATGGCGTAATGATGGCTCGAGGGACTAATAGAAAGTGCTTGCGCTACTCCTAGATACAAAGTCAATTCCAGTGAACGCATAATGTGTGAAATGAGTGAAAAATGCACATTCTTGGGACTGGCTGGTGTCGTAACATAGAGATGTGAGCTATATAATCACTCACAAGCAATTTGGAGGAGTGCGATTGGTTATGTGAAGATGATCAGTGAAGTTTTGTTACATAGAGGATCAGAAACGTGTTAGTTTTGGCGTGCTATAGGTCCAAATCCAAAGGAATTGATCAATCTAAAACGCGTGCTACATAACATTCGTTTAATGGAGACAGACAGGCCACAGTCATGAAATCGTGAATTGTTCACACATCATCCCCTTAGTAATTCTTCGCCTAATGCCCAGCGTTGCCGTTGGGCCCCTTTGGGGATCAATATGGCCCCTTTTTCAGTTCAAGAAAGATTTTATTCTTTATTGAACGAAAAAGACTGCAAACAAATGAAAAGAAGTGTTTCGTAATGAAAAAAATTGGTTTTGTGTGAAAAAAAAGTGTTTTCCAATGAAAACAATTTATTTTGTTGTTAGAAAAAAAAAAAAAAGTTCCTTTGTTGCTCTATTTTTAATTTTTCTTTTTTATATTAGTATTCTAATTGGACGCCCCTTCTTTTCGGCTCGGGCCCCTTTTTAGATCCCTTTTAGAAATTCTTTGGGGGCCACCCTGATGTTTATTCAACATCTTCTTGTTAGATTCGCTGCCAAAAAGGTGGTCAGTTATTAAATAGCATTGTCCCCATCGTTGGTCAACTTATGTTGCTTATTGCTTACGTTGATCAGCGCAACCCGCACTAAGAATCCATCGCCAACATGTTAAACGCATTGCGAAACCCTTCCTCACTTCTCAATATTGAAAAACACCGTTAAACTGGTAAATAAATGCGTCTAATCACTAAACATTCATTCAAATCTAATCACTTAATAAATCATTAAATAGGTATACATTCACCTCTGTGATCAATTTGTGTTAATTGCTGCTGTTGCTGGCGTTGATGAAGACAAACCGACTAATTCATTCATCGCCTTCATGTTGAATGTGTTGCAAATTTCAGTTCCCAGTTGTTCAATAAAACCGTTCAACTGGTTGATCAATTCGTTGTGTTATTGAATAACCTCATTCACCTCATTGCTCGATTTGCCTGACTTGTTTGCTAGCAATGACCAACGAAAGTTGCCAGCTTATTTATTTGTTGAGCAATATCGTGCAACTAGTTGATCAACTCATTAAGCTCAAAATACCCTCTTACACCAAGTAATTCTACGTTGATCAATTAAATCTCACTAAGTGAGTCTTGGAATTCATCAATTTCCTGTTCAACTTGTTCAACTGTTCACAAATGCACAAAGTTAATTATTACAATTGTTGAAATAAATTAAACACTTTGGTAGTTGATTAACTTATTCAATCATCTATTTGATCAAGGCATTAAATCATTTATTTTGCTAATTCAACTTGTTGATCATATTACATATTGTGGAACTTGTTTGCTTGTGGTAAGCAACTCAATCTGAATAAAAATCCATCGTCTTCATATTAAATTCTTTGTGATCTCCGTACACCTAATTGATCAACACTTAATTTTAACTATTGAATATTAGCGTTAAACTATTTGATCAACACATTCAATCGTGGAAAATCCCCGCTCATTTAGTTATGTGGCTTGCTGGTCGATTGATCAACTTGTTCAATATTTAAAAAAAAACTTTGTGCAACTAGTTGATCAACTGATTCAATCATTGATTATCCTCATTTGTTTGACTTTTTTTGTATGTCTAGCAAACCACTCTCCCACGCAGCACTCCGCCAACAGTCGCACCCCAATTCTCGTCATTTTCTGTTCCAAAACTTGTAAGCAAAATCCTGAAAAATCCCCTATTTATTTATTGAACTCACTTAAATACACCTAAACGGCAGACAAAATACCCCAACTTGGCCATATTTAAAGACTCTCTGCCTTCAGTTGGAGCTAAAAAAAATCCCGAAAATAAATGATCCTACATTATGAAGAATGTCCTAATTAAGGTTACCTCATCTGGTGTGGCACTCCCTGCTACACGACGTTGCTGTCCCGAAAAAATATTCCAATTAAAAATCCTCGGGGGTAGTTGCAACAGTAACAAATGACTGCCGCCCGCCCTGATAGAGCCTGCCAAATATTACAAACTCTATCATTAATTTTCCAGGACCGTCCGGCCGATGACTAGGTAGGTATAGCAAAATGAATGCTAAGAACCAAAAAAGACACACACACCCAAGATACCGTTTGACGAAGGTTGAAATATTTTATCGACGGGATTGTTTACTGCTACACTCACAGACAGGGACGGGACGGGACACCCTACTGTCATAAATACTCGAGAGGAAAATGGATCCACCTCAAGCACACTACACAGCCAATTGACATTGTTCCTTCGCTTTGTCTTGGAATGAACGGAAAAGGATGTTCGCCGGAAACCAGATGCCGTTTTAAGTTATTCATTCTTCACCACCCAGGACACTCAGGTTATTAATCAGGATCTCCTCAAATTCAGTATCCTACTGCCAGTGCCACTTGTGTTGTTCGGAGAAAACAAAAAAAAAAATGCCGTAAAATTGATTTTTGTCGGAGAGTGCTGTCAAACAGAGTCCGCTTTTCTATGTTAAGGAGATTTTCCCCAATACATCCTCGGTGAAATCTGAAATATTTTGCGACTTTTTTGTGCGCAAATTTTAAGCACGTTAACTTTGATATTTAAAAGTTACACCAGCATACGGTCGTCATTTTGGGGGATCGTTTTCATTTTTGTTATTGGGTTTCACTCCCTCTCCAGTGCAGTGACAGCGTGCGATATTTTCATCAGGACTTCGTTTTGATGGCGGATTTTTTTTTTTTTTGCTGACTCCTCTCAGATATTGCCACTAAGTTGAGTTACACCCCCCGCCTGACACTGTGGGTGGGCTGCTTTGAAAACTTTATTCCGAAGACGACACGACGACAGCGGAGCAAAAAAGTTTCTTCCTCAACTTTTTGTTGTTGCGATGGGGGGAGGAGGCGGTCCGAATGTCATATACGTGTCAAAAGCAGACAGGTATATAGAAATATTGTGGTGCGGGTTTTGGCTTCGTAATAATGGAAGCAGTTATCTTTTTGCGGCCACGCTGACAGGTAGCTAGAAAAAGAATACTTTTTGAACGTGTGCATAACTTTATTTTGGATTTTTTTTCCAGTCACCACCCGCTGCCGGCACCCTTATTTCAAGTTGGCCAGATTTGTTTTTCTTTCTCAGAGAAAGGTGCCGTTTTCTGCGAGGGTGGCGAAAAGTTTTTCTACACGATTTTGCGGTTGACGCTGTCATTGACATGTGTATGGTTAATACGAGTATACAGACATCAGACACTCTTGTGCCGGAGAGTGTGTGGTATTCACGTGGGAAATATTGAAAGAGCTTTGTCGTTTGTGTGTGGCATATAAATATCAAAAGGCAACGCACAGTACAGGAGATAAGTAATGTTCCACGAGTTATGAAGAATTAGAGTGCTCACGAGGGGATTTGGCAAAGTAACTGCACGATTGGCAGCACAGTGACGTTCAAAAAGTGTGTTTTTCTACCAAATTTTTAATAAGAATTTGTGGGCGGCGACATGCGAAGCACAGTGTCGACAGGGTGTTAGTATTTTGCATGATAAGTGGGGATGTAGAAGAGTGTTCCTTGGTGACCTGAATAAAGTTCGTACGCAATGGTGTGTTATAAAAGATTCAGCTATTGAGGAGAATTAGAGAAATGACTTTGGATTAAGTTGAAATGATAGCTATTTGGAAAAGTTACTATGACAGTCTTATGAAATGATGAGCTTGTGAAGGGCAGAATGGAATGGGAAAAGTAACAGATTAATTTTGCATCTCAATAGATTCTGACAACTCATCGGCAGAGTTGCCATAATTTCAAAAGGGAAAATGCTACAAAGACACAAACAAAATAAAAGCCACAAAAGAAAATGCTAGGTAATCAAAACAAAATGTGTCTTCATCAACTTTTTTTGCTTAAAAAAATGTTTCTTTTATACCTACTACACATTCATTTTAATTTATTTTTCACACCTTAATCTAAAATAAAACTCTCGCTTTAGTAAGGAGAGTTCAGCTCCGTGGCTGAAAATAACCTAGAAAATAATACCAGGTAGAAACCATGTTTCTGAAACAACGTAGGTATCTATTTTACTTTTATTTTACACTACAGTATCAGTCTTAAAAAAAAATATATATATATATATCAACAGTAGGTATGCCTATTTTTGAAATAGTATTTAATTTACCTATAGGTTAGGTACCTACTCAAAAATAAAAATAAAACCTTCAAACTATGAGGTCCATGACGGTCCATCATAGTTAACATAAATATAAGCCCTTCGCGCTCACGTTTCACATTGCATCTGATGCATGGGAAAATGGTCGAAAACATCTCAAACTTCGATTCACTGTTTATCAGCTTAATGTATACGAATGACCAAAATTCCAGTAAAAAAAGAGCAGAAGTCGAAAATTATATGTAGTTTCAGAAAATGATTTAAAAAAAAAAAATCTTTGGAAGTATTCGATAATGTAAGATCTCATTAAAATTGCAGAGTGGCATCACTGCTCTGTAAAGTGTTTTTTTTTTAATTCAAAATTAGTAGGTTAATGAGGACTTATTTCAAGTTTCTGCTAAATGTTTGGAAAAAATAAATTGATGGCGGAATAGACCTACGGAAGCTCATACCTTTCATTTGGTCCATATGTCAGAAAAACCGGTCTTGAAATACCGCCGGAATCGTTACGACTAAAAACCGTCCAGTAACGAGAGACTTTTAGAGGAGGATAAAGATTCATGAATCGAAAATCTGAACTAATAGCGACAGGTCAAAAGTTGGTCTTTGTAAAATGGTAAGTCAAAATGTGCACAAAGGAGCGGTCAAAAAGTACCAATTAAAAAAAAATATATCTAAACGTGCTCTTATAGGTAAAGTTTCTATTTTCAGTTGGTTGGTGTCGTGAATCCTTAGTAAGCAAAATTAATGGCGAAATGGCAAATCCAAATGAGCATAGATTAGCTCTCAGTTATCGCCAGTGATGCCAAAATAACATTTTTGTCCATGCTGTTGTTAGAAAAACTCCACGATATTCTCCACGAAAATATACATTAATAAGTAATTATTATTCTACATAATATGTGTGTATGAATGTAGTCTTTCCGGTGGATTAATTAAAGAAAATACTTTAGTTTTAGTTTTCAATTAATTCAGATGTTTATTTACAAAAAAAGAAAGATATTAAAGAATGGGTAAATGGATTAAGAGATAATTTGATGTAAACTTAGTGGGGATACTTAGCTCTGTACTTAGCTGCTTATCGACTGATTTTTCTTCTTTTCTTATATTACCTTAAGACTTAAGTACTTATCTTTTCCTTTCGTACTGCTTTTCTTTATTGGTGTACAGATTCAAAACATTGAGACAGCACTATACTAAATACTATACTTTTTTATTTATCGGCTCTACTTTATTTGAACAATGCATAAATAAGCCCAAATATAAGTATGGGGGACAAAAACAGTCTTCCTTTTTTATTGAACTCGAACGACTTTTCTTCAGATTCAGAGTTTGAATTAACTTTTTTTGTTCTGAGAGATATAAAAATGCCCTTTCTTCTCCATTCAGCTTATCTTGAAATGCAAAATGCCCACGAAAAGGCCACCTACCCACAATTTGGCATCACTGGCTGTCAAATTGATCGCCCGAAAAAGTGCTGCCGACTTGAAAAAATAACCTCTAAAAAAATATCACCAAAAAAGAATACCTTATGGTCTACATATGTAACGGGTGATTTTTTAAGAGGTTTAGAACTTTTTTTTAAAAAAAAAACACAAAAAATTCGAAAAAATGAATGAAATATTTATTTGAATCGATAGTTTGAACCTTGCAATTTAATGTTTAAAGATAATTTCATGCAAATGTTGACCGCGGCTGCGTCTCAGGTAGTCCATCCGCTGGGTCCAATTTTGGCATACTCTTTCACACATATCGGCCGGTATCTCACGAATGAATGCATGGATGTTGGCTTCCAGTGCGTCAATCGAAGCGGGCTTGTCCCTATACACATTAGCCTTGACATACCCCCACAAAAAATAATCCAATGGTGTCAAATCGCACGATCTAGGCGGCCAATTGACCGGCCCGAAACGTGAAATTAACTGTTCACCAAACTCGCCTCGCAATTGCGCCATTGTTTCGCGTGCTGTGTGGCATGTGGCACCGTCTTGTTGAAACCACATATCATGCAAGTCAAGAACTTCCATTTCGGGCAAAAAAAAGTTTGTTATCATCGCTCGGTAGCGTTCACCATTGACAGTAACGCTGCGATTCGCATCATCTTTGAAGAAATATGGCCCAATAATGCCGCCGGCCCATAAACCGCACCAAACAGTGGCTTTTTCGGGATGCATTGGTAGCTGTTGCAATGCTTCTGGCTGATCTTCACTCCAAATGCGGCAATTTTGCTTATTTACGTACCCATTCAACCAAAAATGAGCCTCATCGCTGAACACAATTTTTCGATAAAAAAGCGGATCCTCGGCCAGCTTTCCAAGAGCCCATTCACCAAAAATTCGGCGTTGTGGTAGGTCGCCTGGCTTTAGTTCTTGCACAAGCTGTATCTTAAAAGGCTTTACGCACAAATCCTTCCGCAAAATTTTCCACGTAGTGCTGTAACAAAGGCCTAACTGCTGGGAACGGCGCCGAATCGACATTTCGCGGTCTTCTGTCACACTAGCTGATACGGCCGCAATATTTTCTTCACTACGCACAGTACGTAAACGTGTTGGTGGTTTAATGTCCAACAAAGTAAATTTGGTGCGAAATTTGGTCACAATCTTCCGAATAGACTGCTCAGAAGGTCGAGAATGCCGATCATAAAATGGAAGCAGCGCGCGATGAACATTTCGAACCGAGCACGAATTTTGATAGTAAAATTCAATAATTTGCAAGCGTTGTTCATTTGTAAGACGATCCATGGTTAGATTGCAAACCAAACTGAAGCTGTTTGACAGTGACACAAGGTACTAAACACACGTCAGCTGTCAAAACCAGTGTTGCCAAAACCAAACCAGCTAAAAAATCACCCGTTAGATTAAAGAAGTACAGCCGCTTAAATGCTGAACAAGGGATCTCTGGTTTAACCCCGAAAAAAAAAAAAATTCAACGTGAAAGCTTATAAGGTAGCTCTTCGATGAGCGTTGCATAGTAGGTATAGCAAATTTTTCTCATTTCGAGTGGGAAGTTATGTTTTCAAATGCGTGCAAGATAATTTCTTTAAATAAATTAAACTCAAACCCCAAGTTTGACGTCATAATTCAATTTTTTACATTGGAAAACTTTTAAAATAGCAAACGAAAAATGCACCCCTCAGCCCTCACTCACAATTTGCCTGCGATTCCATTCCGCATAGATTACTTGCAAACATTTTCAAGTGCCATGCATTCCATTTCCAATTCTCTTCACTTCAGTAATAAAAAGTTTCCCATGTTCCCACGCTTATCTATAAATTATCTCAATGCACTAACAAAAGCATCCCAGTCTAATTGAAAATAAAAAATCTCCCTGCAAACCATATTTTCCCCGGCATAAAGTCCTGCGTGCCTTCTAATTAAATTTCACATTACAATTGAACCGTATATCCATATAATGCCGCAGCATTGCACCCTCAACGGCAAAGTAGGAAATAATTGCCGTACATTGATTTCAACGCATAATGACCCAATTACCGTCTCTCAGAGATTTTCCATTGAATACGAATATACGGTCTCCCTTATAGAGAAGCCCAGCGCCAGTTCCTCTTATCCAGCGAACCGCAATACCATCAGTGTTATTGAATGCGGGTAATGGGGAAGGGGGTGGCATGGGAGAATACGACCTCCATCAACCGAAAAGGAAAACAATTTTCACACGTTCCTCCGTCATTGCGATACAGTTCGGTTACATTGTACGTTGTTGACCAAAATCGCAGGATATTTAGTATACGCATTGTGCCGTTCAGTCATCCGTGCTGTGTTTATACGCGTGCAGAAAAAAAACTCGATCCGCTGTATGTTGTCGCCCATGCCGCGAACATCATTGATAAATTTTAATTCGCCATTTCGGACAGCCTTTTGAACAGCACATATGACATCTATTCAGGACTTGTACTTGGATCTACTGCGTGCAATTATTTACAGCCTCTAAACAGGCACTCTCGGTGGTACAGTATAGGACTAATGGTACCGCTGTGTTTGAGGTTTTCAATTATACCTCAGATGTCCGGGCGGCCTAAACCCAGTTCAACTGCCAATGGAAGGTAATTTAATCCGCTGGTATAATTATACTTTTGCCTGTGTACCAGTTTTGGTGTTGGCAGGTCAGTCCGACTGTGTGACGTGTCTGGAAAATGCGTACCAGGAAACAAAAGGATTGTGTCACGCTTAAAATACAACAGCCTTATGTACACAGAAGCTTTGCACTCGGCGGGTGGTTTGGACACCGGCAAAAATCCGTAGGACAAATCCACATCCACGGAAGGTTGGTCGTGGAAATTTTCTGCTCGAATGGGCATGTACAACAATAAGTTGAAAAATGGAAAAGGATATACACAGGCGACGGGTGAGTAATGGTAGATTTAAAATGCAAAATGTATCGCTTATTGTGACCTTCAGTATTGATTAATTTATATAATCACCACAAGGTCCAGTTATTTACCCGATGGATCACTGTGCTGATGGAACTCCTACTCAGCATTCAGATGCATAGGTATGGGCTGGGCCATACTGAGAGAGAATTGCTAAAAGGAGTTGAAAGTTGATCTGTGAATATGTGAACGACTTCCAACCGCATTTTGCATGGTTCAACTGATAATTCACCTAGCCTAGAGTCAAATTCGCATGCCTGTTGATGTCTTTTACATTGAAGGGGGATATAGGTCCACATATAGATATCCAAGAAGCGAAATACATATCTTTCGCATTCGAATTGGATGTACATACCTACTATAAATTGAGGGATATCAGGTGTCTGCAAGTATGTAGAATATTATTTCTACTCCTTGTCCCACAAAGGATATCGTTTTCCTGTAGTAGGTATTTCATCGACGTTACGGTTATGATTTTCGATGTCTCTGTGTCTTTATTATTTCGACCTATACAGTTCTGAGGTTCAAATTTAATAGCTGATTAAAAGTGTCCTGAACTTGATCTGCTTTACATATTCGTCGACGCATATACGAGGTGACTACAAAATATAAGAGAAGGGGAGTAATAATTGTAGTTTACTTCTTTTAGACCCGTTTGTTGATACAACTCATAGCGATTTAAGTTCCACGTAGGTAGCATTTTATGACATAGAAAAAGTAGTCCATAAGGTATTTAAGTAGATGTTAAATCACTGTGAGTTGTACCAGAAAACGGGCCTTAATTGGCAGTCGACATTTTTTATAGGTAGATAATACCACCTTTTAGGGGCCTCCATTTTTTTTTTTATTTTTTTTTTGTCAAATTAGATATGGCAATTACTTAAACTTACTTCAAAGCTCAAATTCATGAATGTTGTTTTTAATCGGAGCTTAAAACCTCCCATTCCAAGAGTCGAATCTGTTTCATTTCTTGGGTCTTAACCCGGTTATGTTCCAAGATCTACTGCCAGTTAGTGCTGGACAGTAAGACAGTGAATGTGTCGCTGTCTCAGCTGTCTCCATCCATAGCTTACAGGTATTACTCTCGATAAGACGAATCTTCCTTAAATAACGCTACCACCCTTTTCAATCGACTTTGTATTGACTGCATTAGGCAAAACGCCCAATGGAAACACATTTGGTGCACTTTAAGTCAGGTATTTACTACTATTAGACACCCTGAACAGCTTGGATAGGTCTTACAGGAAGCACAACTTCTTCTTCTGAAAGGAAATTAACATCCACGGCCTAGGCTAAACTTTATTTAAGCTTTATAGAAGCTCAAAAATGGAAAATAAGAATGTTTATGTTTTTTTCTTATATTTTTAAATTTTCTATTTTCTTATTCTTTTTATTTTTTTATCCTTTTAATAAATGGCTCCAGGAAATAAGGCCCCATGAAACTGCATGCAAAAATTCATTCGATCGCTTTTGGGGCTTTATTTCGTTTTTAGTTTGGGACATTATTTCTTGGGCCTTATTTCCTAGACTCCTAGAGCGATCGAATGAATTCTTGCATGCAGTTTGCATTTACGTTCTTGTTATAATTTGCATTTCACTTACATTTTAGTCCCGAATTTAAATTTACGGAAGCTCACAGTTGCAAAATTTGTATGAAAAAAATGGCCACTGAGAACTACTTCGTTTTAAAGTCGAAACTAAAAATTATTGGTAAGGACCATTGGCTCGCGCTGAGAATCGAACTGGGTCCAGCTGCGTAACATAGTTCAATACGCACTACCCGTAGGCTAATTCGTCATAATGCTACTTGATACTTTTTAGTCTCTAAAATTTAGAGTTCCGTAAAGACTTGCTATAAACTGGCAGATTACTCGCCCAAAGCTGTAAGCAAGACATTTAATGTCACCTAATTTATTTAAGTGTTTTTACTAAAATCACACTACTAACATATTTTCTACTGTGTTAAATGTGTTTTACCTTTCGTCATTTTCCCCCGATTCATTGAACTTTCAATTCAATTCAATTTATTCGATATTTTTAATTCAAAAATTATTGTAACATAGGCACAGACTTAATCTAACAAAGTTATATTTAAAAATAAGTAGTGACAGTTTTATTTTAAAGTAAAAATAGTGTGGTGAATCAGGCACTTAGGAGTTGTGGTGAATCGAGCACTTATTCACCCTCCAAGTTCCACTTCCAATTGGAGACTGGAATCTGTCAAGTTAGCTAATTCTAGAACCATCTAGAGAAGAGTTGGAATCTACTTCTGACATATTCGCTGATAGGTGGCAGAGCGGATATAAAAGGGGCGCGTTGAGAACAGAGTAGGGTTGATTCGATACCAGGTCAGTACTGATATCAGTACTATTTTCAGTACTTGCAACAGGGTATCGATACCCATGGAGTATCGAATAAAAAGTATCGATACCTACTCGTATCGAAACAAATGAGTCCTTCTTACTTTTTTCAACAACAACAACTATGTGATGAATGTTATGTTGTCTGGTGGCTGGATCACTTCATACTTAAACGGGGGGAATTAAACAACACAAATATTTGTAGTATATTTGTTATTCAGATAATTATTAAAATCAATGTATAGAAAAAAAAATCATTTTCAGGAATTTCGTTCAAAAATATCAGCAATTCCAAATGTTTGCCGCTTAGCCGATTTCTGCTCTTGGAGATGATTGTCCCTACTTTGGAAAAAAGTCGAGCACCAAATATGCAAATTCCTTATGAGTATTTTGGATGGGTTTGAAAGATATAGAGCAGCGGTTCCCAAAGTGTGCTCCGCGGAGCACCAAGTGCTCCGCGAAGGATATCCAAGTGCTCCGCGGAATGATAAAAAAAAAGAAATTCCTAACAAAATTCCATTACACTAGTGACTAGTTAATTTTGTGCTTCTGAACTTGTCATTTTGATCGCAGCTATCGAATTTGAAATGCTCATTTAAAAGAAATCAACACAAACAAACTAAAAAAATAATTCGTGTAAAAATATGTTTTATGGCGTATGGGATGATAATATCAACATTATGTAGGTATAGGGAATCCCCGAAAATAGCATAAGTGCAACGAAGTGCTCCGCGAGGAATTTTTCACCTAAAAAGTGCTCCACGGCTAAAAAAGATTGGAAACCGCTGAGTGTGAACTATAAATGGGATTGAGAGTGATAGAGTACTGTATTGAAATGAAAATGATTTCAGGTGTATATATTGGTGTTTTGGTTATGCATAAATGAATGAGAATGAGAAAACAAGCTACTGTACTAATTCGCACGTTGACGTGGTGTACCGTGTACAGCATGTACATTGTAGCAATACAGAAACACACTCATACAGATAAAGGGCAAGCGTATTTTCGCATAAAGAGTAAAAATAATAATTTTGATTCGATACGAGTACTTTCATTCGATACCTACTTGAATCGAATCAGAAAGGTATCGATACCAATTGTACTTGTATCGAATCCAAAAGTATCGAGTATGTACTCGTATTTACTTGGATCGAATCAACCCTAGAACAGAGATGGACAGTTGATTTTTAACCAGTGATTGTTAAAGTTCGAAAGAGTAATCGGTTGTGAGATAAAGGAATACAGTGAATAAAGCGATTGGATTGAAACGTTTAAGAATTGATTTGAGTGATATTGTTTTGGTATTTAATAAGTGAATAATTAGAAATTGTGAATAAAGTGATTTTATTAGAAAAGTTGAACAGAATAGTGTTTTATCTTTTCGAATCCCAGCCTGAAGCAGCCCGAGAGAACGACAATTGACAAAATAAACACCTCGTAGCAACAACAACGCACAGAGGTAGGTCTTCCCCTCCGTTCTAATCACCAGTTGTCGGGCTTGTACTCGTCGCTCAGTTGGCGCAAGTGGTAGTCACTTGGTCAATTGCAGAAAAATCGAAATGCAAGTTCATTTCCTGGCAGGGGAAAAACAGAAATGTCTTTCCAAATGGAATTATATACGGAGAATTGACTGTCAGAATTCAAAAACTATTCAAAACAATCACTTCAAAGGAGTCTGATGATGAATTAGTGGTGTAGTTCGAAATAGCTATCATTCCTACCAAAGTGACTGTGTCTACAAGTTGTTGTCAAGAGTTGTTCCCTCGAAAAAACAACAATTCACAAACTGAAATTCGACATAATTTCCCAACAGAAATTGTCAGGGTGAATCCCAAACAAGCGAGAATCGTTGTTACTCCTCGCTTCCCCAACTCAGTAATAATGTATAATAACTTGCGAGCGCTAATAAATGCACGACGATTTACAACCGAACTTCAAAATTTTCTCAGTTACTAAAGCAACTAACTTTTTCCCATTCCTGTCCCTCTTCAAGCGATTTCAATTTCAATAAAAATCAATTTAAAACTAAATTTAACTTAATTTTCAAATCATTTAATTTATAAATGAATTCTTACTGTGTAAGCATATATGATACAACAAATATTTAATTAAATATTAAATTAAAATTAAATTAATTTAATGTCACTTCATGATAAATAACATTGAATGATGTTTTTTTTGGTTTTTTGGACAGCTGTGATTTGTTTCATATGAAATTATTTTGAACCACTTTAAGGCTTATATAAGTAAGTGAGGAGGAAGTAAGTACTTCTGTATCACTTCGAATCGCAAATTCTTTATGCAAAAATTACAAATTTGCTTAATTGCTTCTATAATGCCTCCTTCCCGAAGCTCTAAGCAAGCTTTTTGATAGCGGCGCTTCGAACCACAAGCTTTACCGAGAATTTCTTATTATCTAGCGGTACGATAAGATCTTTTTTAGATCTATCCGAAAGTGGATAGAGTATTTCAGCTCCTAGATGAAGAATTACTTCTACCTCCCCTCAAATGACATTACTAAAAATTGCATTTTGTGGCACCTTTTACAGGACATTCAATGTGAGTCGCCGTTTCTATCTGCAAGACTTGTATAGACCTCATTACGATTATGTAAACACATTCTTCCTCTACACGTAGTTCCGTTTTCTTAATCTACAAATATCTTTAAAAAATCCGTCAACTTAATTGCCACTCTGAAAATAATATAACACTTCTTGGCAAACAAAAAAAGCCCTTCCCAAACACAGCTCGAGTGTATCAATCATCATTGAAGTCATGACTCCCTCAAAATCCAACAGGAAACCGTCATCCCGAACGCACACGTATATTTACCATGAAAACCCCAATGTAATGCGCGTTTCACCCGGATGTGTGTGCGCGATTGAACGCATCCGCTTTGGCAAAAGAAATTTACATTTTCAATCATACATTTAAAATACCATCTCTTGGAATCCCCTCAAACCCACCACCACTACCCATCATCACATGCCAGCAAGGATGACAGCCAAATTCAGCCCACCTGAGTATATTACCAACCTGTGCAAAGAAACTTAAAATAAAGGAGAGAAGAAACATTCACTCACGCTCATTGAATATGTGACAGGTGACGCCACCGGCCGGGGTATACCTATGCCGTAAGGGAAGCGAATAACACCTGGCATATCCTTATTCGCGTAATAAATTTGTCAACATCCTCCGCACCGAACAACTCCTGCGCCCGTATGCCGCAGTTGCCAGTCATTTACCCGGTCGTAATTTATTTATAGAATTTCTCCCAAGCTTGTCAGGGTTTTCTTTAAATCCCTTACCCACCAAGACAGCTGAGGAGAGAAAAGAAACACGTCAAGGGCTTCTCGTCGTCTTTCCGCAAACAATATTTCATGCGGAAAAATTAAGTCAAACCTTTTGATCATTCTAATTAAGTAACAACAACTCCAGATGGTGAAACAGACGCGTCAACAAGCAAAGAAACGCGAAAAAAATTCTGCGGAGCGAAAGAAATTCAAAACTTAACTTTTACATCAAGCCCGCCATACCTACCTATACTCTTAACGACACGACAAGCCATAGGACTAATTGAAACAGGATGCTCTTGACATTGTCGTCATCTTAATTATACACTTGGGATGGATGTACCGATGGGTGGTGTGGTAACATGTTTTCTGTTTTACCCGTTATGTTGGTCTGACACAATAAGAAAGATTGCTTCAAGGCTTTTATTCATAATGTACTCGTTGTCGTTCGTATATGTGTGGCGGGCATTAGAACAAAGACTATAAAGAGGATGAAGAAACTTTTATCAAAAGGAAAGCTATCTCCATCGTAGGCCCAATGTCAGGGTGAAATGAACGGTGAACTAACATAATCATAATCACCATCACACCATCGTCAAGAGAACTACATAAGTACCAGCATCACAGCGCCATACAGCCGTACAGCCGTAAAGCTTTGGGCCGCATCTCTGTAGCCACAAGCAGACATTAAAGTTTAATCAAAAGCAGGCAGGAAGACAAAGAGGAAGCAACATTTGTCCTTGTGGCCCCGCAAAACAATGGCATATAAAACAGACAGATACGAGCATCATACACCCGCTCTGCCACACTCACACACCGAAAAGGATATCATTAAGGATTTATTGCTGAGGAATTTTTCGCATCACAGCGCCACAGTGTCACTTTATCGCTGTACGGGTGTAACTAAGTAATTATAATCTTATATCAAGTTTATCATTAAGTGTCACAGTGGGATGGTCAAAGGGGGAATGGATGGCCTAACGTAAGTGGTTAGCAACGGTTCACAAAGTGGGTGTTACGGAAGTAGACAGCTCTGCGAACTGTGCACTTGGCGAAAGGGAAGCTTGTGGCTAGCTTACACGCGGCCGGCGCTTTGTTAAATGATTCCAGTGATACCGGACAACCATACCTTGAAGTTGAAGATGGAAGGCTTTATATCAGTAAAACAGGCTGATTCAGAAGAAACTGAAGGTAAACGGCGTTCTGTCACTTTGTAGTCGGTTAAAAAATAAATAAATAGGGACCCTAGGCCTAGCTTCTCACAACCATTCCTTTTGTATGAGTTTTTCATTTTTGGAACGAATGGAAGGGATCTACAATTTCATGCCAATTCCAAACGGCTTATTGTGAAGCTCTTTCAAGACAAGACTCTCGGATATTTGTCAGAGGTGGCGCAGTGATTTTTTGCGCGATTCGGACCTTAAACCCCTCGCTTAGTAGTCCAACACACTTACCACTAAGCCACTGCGCCTAATCGGTTAGCAAACTTAAAATGCATCGGTATTAACTCTGTAGGAAATGCTAAAAAATATTGAGTACAGGGTGCTCCTGCTCGGTCTCAATGCAGACAATAATATACACGTGCAAAAGAAAGTGTTCTTTGCTAAGTTTAATCTTGACTTCTTTGCCCTAGCGACTGTTGGAAAAAAGACCCTATAATACTTAAAACTGCAAGTGCAAGGTGTTTGATAGCTATGATCAGAGATATGTTAGAACTCTCAACTGTTACTTTTGGTCACAATGGTATAGAGGCAATCACAATTCTTATCACTGCTAAAAATTACAGATATCTGGGAAGCCTGTCTTGCCTATCATTTGTAAATTTGAAGACATTTTGACATATAAATTCAAACTTTTTGCAGAAGGCAAGTAACATTTTAAGTAACAATTGATGAGTCTCAAGCTGTCTATAAGGAACGCTGTAAACGGGAGCAGAATTATAGAAATATGTGGAAGGTATACCTTTATATCTAACTATAGCTGTTCCGCCCGGCTTTGCTCGTGCTAAAAAAAACTGTTTCCGTAAAGAAAATCTATTGAAGACAAAAATTCATGTATAATTTTTGACAAAAAAAAAAATCCCCGTACAAAATGTATGGAAAATGAATTTATAAGAATTTTCCAATTTCCTCATAAAATTTTTCAATTTTCTCATCGTATAAACCTTCCTTAGGCGTGGACAGTCACAACAAAGAAAAGATAGCTCAAATCGGACGATACGTTTTCGAGTTATGGGCAGTCTTACGGATGTAACTTTGTTGTAGGTATACATAAATAGACTCAGTTTTGAAAATAGATCAATATAAGCGCCAACTATAGAGTTTCGATCAACGACATCCCTTCGCAAGGAAATAGAAATCACCACCACTGTGCCCTTGCACCCATCAATGGAATAGGCTTGATTATAAGCTGGAAGCCTCACATTCAAAAAAGGGTTGAGGACTTTTTGACTTCAACATATTTGTCTTGGAAAAAACCGATTTGCAACAAATCGGTCATAAGACTAATACTTTCTTTTAGTGGGATGGATAAAGCGGTTGAAAGTAATTAAGAAGACTATCCCATGGCGGTCCAAGTAATGATGGAGAAGTCTTTGGTAGATAGATCTTTGGAAAGGTATTACTATAGTTTTCAGGAATGCCACTTCTGGGCTTAGTTTTTTTTTTTTTTTTTTTAATTTAGAAAACAGCAATCAATAGGCTTTTTCTTTTTTAGTTGAGAGCAGAACCTGAACTGTTATACAAAAAGTTCGTGTTTCTTTTATAGCTTAGACACATCAGAGCTCGAATTGTAGATGGTTGATCTCAGCTTTTAGTTATTGGTGAGGGAATGGCCATCCTTTGCCCAAGCTTAGCCCACATACTGAGTGCTGGCCTCGCAGTCTTGAGGATTTATTTATAGCTTTAAAAGGTCTTTCGTCATTCTTCCAATATTGGGATATGCACTTCCGACTTTCTGGCAAACGAGGGTTAAGTTTTTTTAAGCACTTTCTCTGGCCTCTTGATTTTGATACACTGACCTAAAGAGTGCTTGAGAATTAATCTGTACCTTGTGCAAAGCTCATGGAAAGGTAAAACTATAGTCAAGCCTGCCATTACTAAATCTTTCAATAGGGTCAGGGTTTTGAAATAACGACTCCCAGATCACAGTCGCCACATTGGTCATTTACGAAATGAAAAAAACAAACTCGACTTCCTGAGTGGGTAAGCGAGGAGTAACAACGATTCTCGCTAGTTCTTGGGGTTTTACCCTGACAATTTCCGTTGGGAAATTTTGTCGAATTTCAGTTTGTGAATTATTGTTTTGAGACTTTCATTTTTATGCTTTTCTTTTCGTCTGATGTAAATGGTGCATCAATGTGTTTAATTGAACGCATAGGTACTGATTACACACACACGATAAGTAAATGTGCAAACACTGAATGCATTCATTTCCTTCGTTTGCAAATTTATTGACAGATGACTGGAAAACTCAAAATTGTGGACTTTAATTATTTTGGTTATTTTCATTTTCAATTGTGGACAAGAACTTTGTTTTTAAGTGGTAGCCATGCTCCCAGTCTCGGATATACCTATTTACATCCCACTCGCTGAGGTAGAAATAATTACGTTTGGCTTGCAGCTTCACTTTTTCGCCCTGTGCGCTTGCCGACCTCTAAGAAACAAACAAATGTAACCAAAGTTGGAGATCAGTTGTGGGCGCTCGGCGCGTCGTCTGTTCACCAGACAAAGGGTTTCTAAATAAGATTGTGAAGGCTTAGATTCCAAGTCTTCATTTCATGACATTCTCATAGGTATCAGGACTTGTAGGCGTCTCAAACTGAAAATGTTCATACATAGTCATAAATCAATTGTTCTCTGTCAATTTTAGAGAAATATATAAGTTGTCTCTTACAGCTTTGGAGACGGAAGTCACATCCTGGGGACGTCACCTATATGATTCCGTATTTCAATTAAAATTACTCAAACCTTGTTAAACTCTCTTAGCTTCTTGCCTTGCAATAGACTCCTTGAAGGAGCAACGCTCGGGTAATTATTTTGTGGCCAATTTAGTAAATATATGAATTTTACTGCTCGATGATATTTAGCAATGGGACCACTAAAACTGTGCATGCAACCCTTAATACGCTATTATTCTGCAAGATATTAAAACTGTTAGCTCCACAGCCACTGTACTCGTAAGAAACCTTAAAGCCCCCCGCTTAAAACTTAACTCCAAATTTGAAATTTATTATATGATGCCCCATAAATCCCCAACTAGAGTGCCTCTTTCGCGTTATAGCACCAAATTCCCAAATTATCTTAGTGTCAGTTAAGCGTAAAATTCCCACAACTTTATAAGAAAAACCCTCGTTCAGTTATACAGTCACCCTCTTTGCCAGGACTCTAACTGTGTAGTCAGTCAGGGAATAAGCAATTTTATCATCATCAACAGTATAAACTTGTTTTTGAAACACAAAGGCATAATAACTTACCCTCCAAATTCAAAATATTATCCAATTAGCGGGTATATTTTAGACGATCTCCTTTCGCCGCACAAATTACAGTCAACAACAGTGAGTTGACGGCATTGGCATTGGCGTCGGCGACGACAATAACGACGGCTATACTAGAGACGATACTACCCGCGATACTCGTACTTTCGTTTATTTGCACATTATAGGGCATTAAATCAAATTAAAACCACCCCCGGCGTAGAGCTGACATAAAAACAACATAACAACCCCGCGCTCACTTTGTATATCCGCACACGTACACTATATTTAAAAAAAAAAAAAAAAAAATGTAACCCAACTCACTCAACAAAGACGCTTCTTTCTTCTCTAAGTTATTTTCGAAGGACTTTTGGATTGTGTTACGATTCCCGAAAAAAACAATGAAATTATGGTATATTCTGGGAAATATTCGCGCGCACGGGTTTTGAAATTAATTTCACTTCCCTTTGGCGAATTTGATATTTTTATTTCGTTGAACCTGCGATTTTGCTATAACACTCTGGAGCTGCTCGGTCGTTTGTGCGCCTCCCTTGGGGCTATAATTCAATCATAATTTACAACAGGACGAGTAAGAGCAAGAGCACACACAAATGCTGAATAAAACATAAAACACATTTTTTTTTGCGAAGCTCATCAGGACTCGTATGTCGTCTCGAATCGATTTTCAACCATACACTGAACTATGCTCAAGGCGGTACCGAACAAATACAGTCTACAACGGAAATGGATGTAGGAAGGATGCCTAATCAAACATTGAAATGATTAGAGAACGATGAATCATTTGTGTGATTATTCGCGAAATACTTGTATTTGAAAATGTCAGACCGGAAACGGTGTTGTCGAAACAAACGCTCGTGTACGACTGGCGACACCTCGAAGCGGCACTGACGCTTTTGTGTGCGGCTAATGCCTGACTGTGCATCCAACTCTGGAGTCTGGAGGCGGACGTCGACGTCGCCGGTATGTTGTTGCGAGAAAGGATGCGAGTGCGAGCATCGAGGAGTTTATTAGTACGTGTCCTTGATACCCTTGGTAATGGGAATTTTGTTGTTTGGCTGATACGAATCTCAGTTATCCCAATCGGCAGCAGATGGACTCTCTTAGCGGGTTCTCTTAAGCTTGCAGAACTAACCTAAGACAATGTTAATGTAGCCTTGCTATACAGTTATGGTAAAAGCCAGTGACTGCTGCTTTGCAACACTAACTACACCGTACATAGATTGACAGCATCGAAAGTAACTCAATCTTGGATAGTTTCAGGCCAAGTCAATTCGGATGAGTGTCTAGTTTAAGAGAGTAAAGCTCGTCCACCCTTCGCATTGCAGACCTTGCTCTCTGCTGGCGGCTTACACGCATGCCCCAGCCCACTGAGATGTGGGTGGCAGGGGTTACATTCATTGCCGCATGGGGATGTACATTGTACACGCGGTTATCTGAACAAGGGTAATGTTTTGAATTCTGCATGAGCACGTGTTCTGTGTGGGTAGTCGGAGCTAGTTGGAGCTTTTATCCATTCTGGCATCAGCTGTTTTGGGATTTTTATTTTCTTTTTCCTTTCTGCTGGCAGATGAAGGATATGCTGGGTGCCAGCTGATTTTTAACACCACGAGGCGAAGATTATTCCTGTGGGAGCTATTTGCTGTCGTTTTATTGTTAAAGCTCCTGTTTAGGATAATTGAAAACAATTTGGATTTTACATGGGTTGCGGTAGAGGGGCTGGCAGCAGCCGCCGCAGCAGCTAACTGGGCATTGGTGCGGAGAAAAGAAAATTTAATTTTTATGTGCTAGCGTATTGAGTGTGTGCGAGAATTTATGTAGGCATTTGCTGTTGGATATGGAAGACAAGCGAAATGGAAAATAGTAAAATACTTTTTTTTCTGTGTTTTCGAAGTGGATATTTTGGCACAAATATTCGTGGTGATAGGTATGCGGATGTTGATCCAACATCTAAGAAGGATTTAATCGGTGGGAGGAGGCGTCTGTTATTAATTGTGACTGCATAGTGTAAGACAAAAAAAGGAAGATAGGTACGTGGTTAGCTGTGAGACCTAGCGGCTATACCCGAACATTCGAATGCTGACAAGGAGAAATGATGGTGCATTCTTTAATGTTTTTTTTTTTTTTTTTTTGAGTATATACTGCACCCAACGACTTTGGTAGTTTAAGTATGTAAGTAACAGGACGATGTGCATCTTTAACAATGATTAACCTAGCTGAGACCTGAGACTGTCGCCAGTTGAGCGCACAAATACTGATTGAATGTGACTTGAACACACGAAGTAGGCTTATTATAATAGATGGTACTGTCCAATATAATATTTGATATCAACCTGATGGGTCCTGGCCAACAAGACTTTTCCAAGCTGCGTTATATTTTAGCACTCCCGGGAAATATTTTTTTTTAACACAATATCTATGGCTTTTAAACTGGTTCCTACTGAAATGCAAAACACGATCGACGCTTCTGTAAACTGTTTGTAAACCAGGCCCTGACGTTATATTTAAATATAAGGAGGACTCCCAACACTCCGAGTCACTTCAGAGAATCAAAAACACCCACAATTTAGTCCAGTTTCTGATACCAAATCATTATGGCCCAGAACTGCCCTAACTGTAGTACTGCTCATAGTCTCCAAGTTCATGATGTGGCACCTCCAATATAGCCTTACGGTTATATTTAACACCCAACTCCAACCAAAGGCAGATCGATCAGTGCTTGGTAACCTTCCAGAGACTTCCAAACTGTGTACGAACCGAGTTCAGTTCAGCGCCTCCTCCTTCAGAAAGGAAAGCGCCAACAAATTTATTTCACTTCTAGTCATTTCTTTTCCATTTGACTCTGAACCACAATGCCCCATAACTGTCCCTACTACCGTTTTAGACAATTTTCTATACCACCCTGCCCCACTTTTAATACACAAATGAATCAAAACCAAATACAAAAGTAACACCAGCTGTAATAAAAATTGGTTAGCCCCACCCCCTGCCAAAGAAGTTTAATTTAAGTCACTCCTCTCACCACTCAGTGTGGCGAAGGATGAATAATAATAATATAATTGTATGGCAACATCTGGTGTTGCGAAAGTCATAAAGTTCTAACCCTCGGTATACATTTTCTACCGCCATCCACCAACAAGCCCTAAGTCCATACCCAATCCTTCTTCACTTTAATATAAAATAAAATTATGTAGATACGTGTCCCTAAAGCAGCCTTATCTGTTTCATACCATCGGTCTTATTGCCACTTATATATTTAAGAACCATATCCGATCCTTTTGTTTGCGGGCGTGAGGGAAGGAGGGATAATCCATTTCGCACCTGTCATAAGAAAAAAAAAAAAAAAAAAATGCTAAATCCCATTAGAAACATAACAACCAAAATCGCTCCTTGAAAGACCTTATGAAAATGTTCCTGTGGCACTTTAACAGAACCCACACCTATTCCCCTAAGACGACCAGCAATCCCAGCAGCGTTCAGTTTTTCGTCGAACAGTATGGATAGGTATAGGCCCTGCCCACCCACACCAAAAGCTCCACCGCACATATACGTAACAAGGAACAGGAAAGATAAATCCACGCTGAAAATCAATGTGAAGCCATGCAAGAAACTGGCCTATTTCTGGGAACACATACTTCAGTGCTGCTCCTGCCAGTTGGCCCATGTGCCACCCCATTTGAACTCGATTACACGACAATGCATTCGTTGTTCGTTTATTCATTCGCTACCGGTAGGACGACGACACTGACTTCGGGGGGGAGTCGCTGTAGGTACCTAGCTCTTTTGCTGTATGAATGCGGTCCTTTTTTTGGTCTGTTTTGTTTTTTGTTTTGTTTTTTTGTTTCGCAGACCTATTCGAAAAATATTTGCAAATGCTTTATGGGCCTAACACCAAACATGGGCCAGCAACAGCAACGATGAACTTTTCCGCCCGCATTCGGGTCCTTTGATGTACGGAACCAACGATAGGAAGGTGTCTCGGATCGGGACACGGGTGGCCAGAAATTTTTATTGAGTTCCGCTCTATTGATGACTCAGCAATGCCGACTCCAATAAATTCCCTTGTCTGTGCGTATTCATTCGAAGGATTGAATGGAAATGAAGAAATAGGGGGCGCGGCAAAGGGATTTATGAAAGTTATCACCGGAATTGAAAAGGACGTGCAGTCATTCTTATCAAAGGCAGGGATCCCAGGGATGATTTATTGGAAATGTTTTATGAATTTCTGTTTTTTTTTTTTTCATTTTTTCTTTGTCATTTGTTTATGGTTAAACCGGTTATGTATGTTTAGGGGGAGGGAGGAGGGACTGCACGTGTAGGCAGGTATCTAGGTAGGTACCTACCTCCATAACTCTTAGTCTAATGTGTAGTTCGCCGGATTATTGGATATTCGTATAATGAATGCTTTGAGGGGTCTTAGCAAATTTGTAGAGCCGGTTAAAAGAAGAATACAAGACTGTAGCTGGAACATTTCCCACGATCATTGCTATAGGAAACTATAGGAAATATAGGCAGTAGTTTTAGGCAAGAAGTCTTGAGCTATCGACAAGTAAACGCCTCCTAACAACACCCATCACGACCTAATTCAGCCTAAAATGCGCTCGAGGTCGGTGATCGGTCCACGTAGTATAGAGGAAGACCTCACTTCAGACCAGCTTCTCAAGTGTACCTCAAACAACTTGGATTTCAAAACTTCGCTTACATCTAGCAAGCTACCTACGTGATTAGCCAACAGAACTGTATAGACGTTTCACCAGACGTCAAGCAACATTTCAAATTTGAACAAGTGCTCTTTTTCAGAATAAAAAATGTCACAAAAAAGTACTACCAACTAAACGTCAGACAGTTTCTTAAAAAATCCCATTATCCATTCATCAAATGGCAGATGAAAGGCGGCACCGCACCCAACAGATCCGAACGGGACTTAACCACTTTCGAAGACAGCGACAGCAGTTCAGCACCAAGGTGTACCTTATAGCGACAGTCTTCATCTGCCTCACCGTCTTCCAATGGCTGCTTATCATCTTAAAGTGAGTATTCATTCAAACCTTCATTCAGGCTAAATGTTGGTCCACTTGCAGTGAGAATTTTCTAGAATACTTCCGAGCTGGTTACTACTTGATATTTCTATCCGCCTTCGGTGCATTGATGCTTCTGACGATATTTGCATTCTTCGACGAGGTGCGGCACAGCCAACCGCAGAATTGGATCTTTGCCTTGGTGATTGTTGAACTTGGAACGTATGGTCTTCTGCGGGCTCTGCTGGACTGTGATTTGGATCAGTTCGGGATGTGCTTGATTGCTACAACAACGATGGTTGTTGCGTTTAGCTTTATCGCCGTTGAGCTTCATGTGAGTGTTATGTGTAAATCGAAACATCTCTGCGACTGGGGTATGTTGTCTTGCAGAGGGATCTCACGCTGGACATTATTCCATTGACCGCCATTAGCTTGGTGTTCTACTTTGTGACGTGTTTTATCCTCATTCTGGTCATTGCTACGGACACGGATTTCCCGAGTTTGTTCTTCATCGGCATAATGATGGTGCTGCTGTTGGTGGTGAGTTGGATACATGTTGTAGAGGATGCTATTGAAGTGTCGCCTTTTTCTAGTATATCATGTATGATGCACAATTGATAACCGGAGTGAGGGCGGGGTCGATACGTTGGAACGACTTTATGTTGGCAGCACTGCTGGTGTACTTTAACTTTGTCGTGATGCTAAGTTTAACTTTATTTGTGGCCAGTATTTTGTCGAATAATGCGTTTTTGTACCACATCAAGGATCAGTGGCCTTTCAATTAAAGAAAGTGTTTTAACTGCTTGGGTTTTGTTTGACATCTTTCTTAAAAGTGTTGCTGCATTTTATACAAGAAACAACACTCACTCTAAGGAATGAAATTGTTTTGTTTTCCAGCCTGATTGGGGGAATTTTAAGTGAGTGCGTTTTTGTTGAGCGATGGATAATAAATCCATATTAGCTTTGCGAGAGAAACTGATCAAGATAGTCTTAAATTGTTTCATTTAGGGCCCTAGTTATAGCAATACCTACCCAAAACCTACAAATTTTCTTTTGCCTTTTTTGACCACTTGAACTTGATGGTTGAACTCAACCTTGGTCTTAAAATGTTGCTTATGAATTATGAAGTTAGATTATCAAAAAAAATATGCAAATTGTAAAGCGGCAACACATTACATTACAAATACAAAGAAAAATCCAATGAATATAGACAGGAAAATCCCTCCTGTCTATTAGTTAGTGTTAGTGCAGGACTGCAAACGCAGCTCGGTGGATGGGTCAGTGATATTGAGTTAAGTTATCTTTATGCGTCTGACCGACAAGGGCATCTTCCCGAGTTCGCATCGCGACCGCGTCGTTTATAAAGACTAATATTGTTGTGTAGTTATTGTAGTTTAACAAAATGATCTTTAAATTGTCTAGAAAAATAATTTATTAATTTTTCCGTACGAAAAACTTTTTCTGATCAACTTCTCAGTCAGTTCCACAAAAGAAAACCGAATCATTCCACTGAAGTATTCCATTTCGTTACTGTTCCATCTGTCAGGATTTTTTTTTTTTTCTGATGGAATCCAACCAGTGAGGGTTGGTTTGTTGTAATTGTTTTCGTAGGGAGACATTTTTCTGACAAATTTTTCGCTAGAAAGCCTAAACGAAAAAAAAAAAACTCATTTTCATACTGTTCCAACTTTTTCGGTTGCATTTTACTTGTGACTGAGGCCTAAGTTGAAATTAAATTTTCGAGTCGGCGAACCGCATTAAAAAGAGACGCTCGTCAATGAAACAGACAAAATATATTAACAAAACTTTCCCGATTAACGTTAAGCCCGTATGAGATATGATACTATGACGTATGAGTGACACAACATTTTATTGAAGAGAAGAAAAATTTAAGAAATTCACCACAGGAAAAGTTTTGCTCGTGAATGGGGACGTCCGGATTCATAGTTTAGTAAGTTGACAAGCTCTGACTAGATGTATTTCAGTTTTGATTGGCCAGAGTGGTCACGTGATTAGTTTTTGCAGTTGACGTTTATGGAGGGGAAGCCGACAAATCTAGTCGAGAAAATCCTGCCTGCATACTCAGTTGACATTTCAAAGAGTCAGGGGCCAGATTCTGTAAAAAACGAAACGAAAAACGATTTCGCTTTTCAAGTAGGGATGCCAGACGTCCCCCTTTAGGGGGGACAGTCCCCCTTTTTCATACAAAAATGCTGTTTGTCCCCCCTAGTACAAACCACTGTCCCCCTTGTTAAGTCAAAATTAAAAACTTTGAAAATACTTTCTTTTAATATTTTTAACAAGATTATCGGTTGACACATCAATTTAAAAGTGCAAGAAAACTTTCAAAGCTGAATGCATCCACTCACGAACTACATACATCTCACTTCACGTGCTAAAGTTGTTCTCCTGTAAGTTTTTGTTTTGTACTGTCATCTGTCTCTCTTTCAGTTTTTGTTTTAAAATCAAAATTTACTTTGATAAAATGTGCGAACCGAAAGAAAAAACTAACATGAAAATATTTGTCTCCCTTTTTGAATACTTGTCCCCCCTAGAAAACTTACGATGTCCCCCTTTTCGTATTTTTGAATCTGGCAACCGTATTTTCAAGAAACGATAGAAATCACGCGATAGCGAAAATTTGCTTCATGTAACTCCTTACGTTTTTTTCTTCACATTCGTTTAGGTTTGAGAAACTGTGTGACAGCAAAATTATAGTTTGGCAGTCTCAGTATGTCGTTTTATTTCCGTTAAGTTGTTTTGACAACGAACAGCCGACAATTGAAAATATTTTTAAAGTGGAATTTGATTGTTTACGAAGCGGATCCTCCTCCAGCCAGTAGGTACTTCTAATGTTGCGGAAAGTTTTAAAATAGGAGGCACGTTTGTCGTTCGTGTACCTGTATGCAAATTAATATTGTCCAGCACATACTTAAAGGCGGCTTTGTTCAATCGAAAACGTTGCACAAAACTAAATAGAAAAACGAACTTTTTAACTAACTTTTTAATCAAAATAAACCAACCTTTTGTCAGGTAATGTGAGAGGATTTGAACAATCCCGCAAACTTTTTCTAATTTTTCTTAAGTTCACATGTTCAATTTCAACTTCACTTTCTTCGCTGTCGCTGGTCAAAAAATAATAATTTGCTAACATATCTAATAAAATATTCAGCACAATCTTAAAACCACCAAATTCAATAAGAATAAAAACGAAAATGATAAACGTCAACAAAATAGCTGTCGTTTGTTTTCTTTGGTGGAGACGATAAAATCTGTTCGTTTTTAGGGTTACATGAAGCAAGAAAAGCGAAAACGTCAAAAAAAATGTGTTCGTTTGTTTTTTTTCGCGGCCACGAGAATTTCTTTCGTTTTTGATGTTACATGAAGCAAACCGTTCGTGCGCACGAAAACTTGTAGACGTTTTCGCCTTACAGAATGCCGGCCCAGATTTAAAATAAACAGAGTGGCCGTGGCAGAATTCTGAAGAGTCAAAAAAAAGGCCAGTTAGAGAAAAAGGTGCCATTTCTAAAGCTGCTCTGCAAATTTCGAATTTTCAATTTTTGAAAAAATAATGAGGGGTCTTTTCCGAATAAAAAAGGGCAAATCAAACAAAGGCAACGCTGACCGCGAGAATACAAAAACAATTCAAGTTGCTCAGTCAACGCGTTCGGATTCCTAGTCACGACGAATCTAGTTGACGTTTTACATAAACTATGAATCCCAACGTCCCCTATGTAAGGTCCAGCTTGAGAGCCATTGGTTTGGGAACCACCCGAAGCGGGCCTTAGGACCAAGTTTCAAAACCACTGTTGGTGATTGGAGCATTAGAAATCAAAACTGTAAGGTGTAAACGCTGTAGGTACATTGTGTTTGTGAACTACTGGTACGGTTTGTGTATATGCTAGATAGGCAACACCGAATGTCAAACCGTATTATAGCAGGTTAAACGATAATTATTAGGTACAAGAACCTCAACTGCGGTGCTAATGAAAGGTAGGTAACCAAAGCTAGGCAATTCGTGTTGAGTTTCATTTGGTACCTACCTACGCATCACCTTCTATAATGTTATAGCGCATAGGCCATGATGTTCTTCTGACAAAAATTCGAAGAAAATTCGGAGTAGAATTTTGCAGAACTTACTGAAGAGTGAAGACAACCCGCGACACTTATACAGTCGGACCCGTTTATTTGAAACTCGTTTAATTGAAAACCCCGCTTATATGAAAAATTTAATTTGTCCCCGTGTACTTTTTTTCAGTTATCCGAAGTCCGTTTAAATGAAAAACCCGGTTAATTGAGATTAAAGTAACGATTTTTTCTCATTTCATTTAAACGGGTTCGACTGTAATAATTTTTAGTGTCCAGGCTAAATATTTTAAATATTAGGGGAGACTGGGTACGGTTGAAACAACGCGAATATCTCGTCAGCCATACGCGCAGCGTCTATGAGTATTAGGGGTGAATTTGTTTGGGTCCCAGGTCACACTGGTGTCCATGGAAATGAGATAGCTGATGAGCTTGCTAGGCTGGGTTAAGAGGAAGAATTCTTAGGACCTGAACCTGCGTTGGGTCTGCCTACATCAGTGGTTAAGATACTTGGGTTTCTCGCGAACACGAGTGTCGGTGGCGTGGCTGTGCTGGGTGTTGACAGACCAAACGACTGCGTCCGGACGTCTGCAAAAGGTCGACGGCCTTCCTTCTGTCTCTCAGGAGAAGCGACTGCAGACTGCTTGTGTGCGTCCTTTCGGGCCACCAAGCTTTTGCCAAACACTTAAATGTTTTGGGCTTTTTTTTTCAGGGCTTTTTAAATAATCGAACTACGCCCTTGTGAATTGGAAAAATATATAGCCTGTCACTAAAAATGATTATTAAATAACGGGGACTGCATTCAGTGACCAACATTGGGTATCATTATGGGACGTTGATCTGATCATTATTTAGGTGCATGTTTTGAAGCTTTGGGTCGTTCTTTTGGCATCTTTGAGAGGATTTTTGGTTCATAGATTTTTATATTTCGATCTTAATAAGAAAGCCGTCATTCAAGAAGCTGATGTCGGCATTTATAATTTCGATTATAGGTTTCTTCACCAACAATAGATGGCTCATTTTTTTGATGCGTTTTCCAGTATGTTTTTGAGGCTTTTTTGTGGAATTTTTACGGGTGCTTTCTTCGGTTCTTTTTGTGTGCGTTTCGCTATGTACGTTTTAATGGAACATTTTTCTGCTGTTTAATTTTTTTTCGGGGCTTTTTAAATATGCCAACTTCTTAGCATCAGCTTACCAGTGATAGATAAGATTTTCGGATTCCAAATCTTTGACTTCCATAAATTATATAGGTAGGTACCTACTCAAAACTATATACTTACCTTGTAGCAATCATTCCCAACGCGAGTTTTTTTGCTTGCCATAATCCGACCATAATCCATTTAACTACAAAATTTTGTTAAAAACATTTTATTTAGATTTTATTTTATAACATATTCCATGAAACTTACACAAAACAACTACATAATACGAATCTATCAAGAAATCGGCCTAAACCTCATACAACAAAGACACGAACCTACTATAATCTAAGTGCGAATGATATTTCTGGCTTAGAAAGACTGACATTTTACAAAACAAATCTACAAATGCTAATCGGAATCGGACTATCAAGCATCACACTCCGGCAACGTGTTTAGGTGTACATTATATATATATATATTCATAAATTAGAAAACACTATAAAACAAGTTAACATAACCTAAACAACTAATATGGCTTAGTCTCTAGTCTATAAGTAATTGTGGACCATCGGAGGTTGCTTATTTGCTGAAATTCTCAATCTGCTGCAGAACCCAACTGCGTGACGCCGCGCTGGACATGTGGGCTGGGCCCATAATGACAGCCGGATTGGAAATGCCCGTGGGGAATTTCGCGGGCAGGGATGGATGCTGGCCGTTTTTGCGTGGCGGTGGCAGTGGTGGAGGTGGGCTATTCGGGCAGGAGTCGCCGAAATCGTGACGCCTGTCGTTGTCATCGCTGTATATGGCCGAGTCTCGGAAGTCGTTCTCCAGGCAAGCCTCCAAGTCGTCCTCGTACTCAAAATTGGTCGACAGTTCTGTACGTCTTTTCGAATCGCACACGCTGTCGCTGGAAGAGGTGAGCGAGAACACAGAGTCCCTTTGAAGGTTCAGCGAGGCCATGGAATTATTCATGGAGCACGCGAACAGGGTCTTTGGATCTGCATAGTCCACATGTGCCATGCGCTCACCTAGAGCTTCACTGCCCTGCCGATGGATGATGCTCTGTCGGCACATTTCAGTCACATCCGAGACCCGACGCTCGGGAGGCTTGTTGGACTTGCCGAAACCCAGGGAAACCGTGTCGACACTCTTTCGAATTCGCGGTACCAGCGAGTTCTCAGAGCCCGACACGATTTCGGTCTTCGAGCTGCTGAGTAATCGCTTAACCAAGTTCTTTGGAATCGGACGGGCATATATCGCCTCAGTCTGGGACAGATTTCCTATGGATGAGGTCGGCGTGGTTGCAAGCGCGCACGTTGGGATGGTTTCGTAGTTGATTTTCGAGTCGCTGCTATGAAGCTGAGTGCCACCTGAGATCCCCTCTACGAGGTCGTTGCCGATTTTTTGTAAATTCCCCGAGGCAGAGTACACCAGAGTCACGTAGTCGGACTCGGGTCTATTGGTTGGGCTGGACTTCTTCTCTCGCGGCTTGTAATACTGTTGCGACTTGGAACGGTTGAGGATGGGTGAAAACTTGTATGGAACATGGACATTACGCAGCAGAGACTCGTAGATCGGTTCAGTGGATTCATCGGGCGCGTTCGACTCTGCGTGCACTTCCACCTCCAAAGGCGGAGGAGAATGTGAGGGAGGCCGTGGGGGCAATTCGTTCTTGGACACCTGCGGTTCGGGACTATTTAAAGTCGACCCGTTGTCGAGCGACTTTTTCTTCTGTGGTTTCTTGTAGATCCGCTCGAACTCCTTGTTGTTCTTCAACAAATCGAGGATTATCTGTGCGTCCTCCTTTGTGGAGGCCTCAGTCGGCTCCTCTGGCTCCTCCGTTTGACACTCATCAGGCAATGCCTCTTCAGCCTTCTCGACCTCACTCAGATTCTCGGTGGACTCGGTGATCTTCAGCACCGTCTCCTCGAACTCATTCAGATCCATGTAGAACTTGGACGTCTCCTTCTTGGAGCGGTTTTTCTTGAGCGTCGCAATCCTCTTGGGTATGGTCTTTGTGTTATACATTTTGATCTCCACCGACTTGGTTGACTTGGACTTGCGCGAATCTAGGTTACCCTTCAGCGACATTTGGTCCTCGTCCATTTCAGCGGCAAGGAAGCTTATTCTCGGCACAGACTTGCTGCGCTCCTTGTTGAACTTACTGAAGGCCGGATTGATGAGGGACGACTTTCGACTAACACACTGACAGTCTGGAGCTTTGTTGCAGCATTCAGTCTCCTCCGATTGACTGTGGTCCACTTTTGGCAGCGATGGCATCATGTTGTCGTCCATACTATGATTTCGAGACAATGGACGATGACTCGAAACAGAATTGGAGTCGTTGAAGCCTTCAAAGGATGTTGAGTTGGTGACGGAGGTTTTGCGCTTGATTTTCGACCGGTTACGGATCTCACTGCGACGGTATTCGTTTCGTCGCTCCAAGTAGATGGGCTTGGAGTTGCTGAGTGACCATTTCCATTTGTTTGTGTCTGGGGTTCGATCTGAAATGAGAAAGAATTGAAGGATTCGATTAGCGAGGTGTGCTTGCTGGCGGGAATAGTGTGCGGAGCAGAAAAGCCGATATGTGGTGCATCTAAGACGAGAACAATGAAGGTGCAATAACTACTTAAGGTAAGTGACAATTTGTATCTACAAAACGCGACGGAATCCTGTTTGGACTCTCATTGCAGAAGATACTTACATCTTATATAATTATAGGGCACAAGTGGCTTGCACTTAAAAGCTAAGGCAGTCATAAATATAAAATCCTAAGCACATTGTAAAGTTTCAGTCTTGCAAGTCCGGCAATCATGCTGACAGTTTGGGTTATAATAATTTCGATCACAGATAGAAATAGATACAAATCAGCGACACCTATGAGCGGAATCGATGTGACAGTAAGGCAACATACACGGATCAGCGACACCTATGAACAGATATAATATAGGTAGGAGATAGGACGGTTCAAAAGGTTTTCGAAAATGAAGGGCAAAATTATATTGGCAGTATAGTTCAGTCCACTGGCAACATATTGTCAAAAAAGATGGCTGTCTGTAGTGGTACCGACTCTGGATATCTGTCATTTTAGAACTAAGTTTTGTCAAATCGTTAAGTAGTTCTGGTGTTATTTTTCCGATGCCCGTCGGTGTTGTTCCCGAGAGCAAGGGAGCATTTTTACTCCGTTACGTTTAAATCTTTTTACAGAACAAGTGTGCCTGTATTTAGTTCAATTTGTTCAGTGTCGTTCAAACCCTAGCGAGTGAAATTCATAACCAGGGCCAGGCACGACGCATAAATGCGTACGAACTCATTTTGCTTACGCTATTATGTGCCAGACTTCGAACTAGAAGAAGACCGGAACCGATCTGATTTCGACAAAGACTGGTCTAGATATGGAAAGAAAACTGCGGACTCGACAATTGCAATGACTTTCATTTTCATAAACAGGCTCCAAACTGACAGTAAGGCAACTTTCTGCTTAATAAACTAAGAATTCAGAGGCAACTGAGACTTTTTTGGGCACCAGCACTTTTGCGGTCGCAAAAGGGCACAAGTCGACCCGATCTAGATGAACGTTGTATATCGGGTATCTTAGGCACCATGCCAAAATTTTAGATTTAGATTTAGATTTAAATAGCAAAAGGTGTGAGGAAATTCCAACACTAATCAGAGAGCAACTTATGACTTCAGTTGGAAACTTGTCAGTGTACAATGTCTTCTAAAGGAAAAGACCAAAAGACCAAGTCTGGCCTGGCAGATAAGACTACGTGCAAACGCAAGGATGAAGATCCGAAAAGGTTCAGAAACCTTTTGCACCTGAGCTGAACTTGTATTCGTTTTTTTTTTTTTTTTTTTCAACATTTGGAGTCTTATCTATAAGAAAACATGAAGGGCCTTACCAATACACATTTTTAGTTTTGACTTTAAATTTCCGTACAAATTTCGCAATTGTGAGCTTCCATAAATTTAAAGTCGAGACTTAAATTGATTATTAGTACGGCGAAAGTATACCCCATATTGAGTGGATATCTCAGATCGAACACATCCCATAAGAGCTCTTTGTTTATAATGACAAGACGATTTTAAACTACGTAGGCACGATTTAGAGAAAATGGAAGCTACTTTACAGGCAGTGTGACTGCTGCAGAATTCTTAAAAAGAGGACCTATGAGTAAAAAAAGGGCCTTTTCTGAAGCTATTTAGCAAGTTTAGAATTTTTTAACGATATTTTACAAGCATTGGCTCTATTAATAATATACTAGTGTTGTGATAGGCAACTTTGTTACATTTTAAAGGTTTTTATTTGGAAATAATACCACTTTGAAAATTTTTCCAACTAAAAAAGGACCGAAATAGCAATAAAATTGAGGCAGGCTCTCAAAAAAAGTGACAAAATTCAACTAGTCGCACAATGGTCACGCTGTTCACAGGTCACCAAGGTTGACAAGATTACCTAAACAAAGTCTATTCATCAGATTGTGGACTATGTTTAAAGGAAGCCGAAAAAGCTGATTCTATAACGAGTTGAAGTCGAGACGGATATTCTTTCTCAAGGATTTAAGTAGATTTATGCTTTGCTGCATAAGGAGATTAGAGAACTTACTAGCATAAACGTGTTTTTGACCGATTTTGGAAATATAATTCCCCTAGATTGACTATAGTTAAAAATAGGAATATCAAAATAGAGATACCATTTTAAGTTCCTTGGAGAATACTTCTTTGAATATTTTGATAAAATGGGCTACATGAACTATAAGGTCTTATTCTACTTAAATGCTGTAGACTCGTTGGCTCCTTTTTCCTTAGACTTCGATTCAATTGTTTTCCTAACACACATGCATTTACCGTATCTTGTTGTTAGGCCAAATACTGAGTCCAGCTAACTTAGTTTTTCCTTAAAAATACGCTCCAAATTCAGTTACTGGATTTTCTACAATAATTGAACTCAAACCCAAACTGAACTACATACTACTCTTTAAGGAACTCTGTCCCATATTCGTCAGCAAAATTTCTCTCATATAATTCAATTTTATAACATTCAAACAGCCAATGAGCATGCCATGTTTTTGTGGGTTAATAGAAGCATTCAAGCCGAAATTAGTCAAAGCATCAATTTACTTGTTTTTTTTTTTAGTATACTTAAGTCCATGTACTTACATTATTGTTACAGCTGAGCGGATTTCTTTTTTTTTTTAATTATAATTTTTATTTTTGAAAACTAGGGCTAGCAGACAAAAAACGTGGCACATCTACAAAACTGTTATAATATTCCATGAAAGGATTAAAATTTAAATTAAAAAAAACGACCCACATTTTCCATATTAATCGTATTTAGTGAAATTTATGTATTTTTCGTAGACCACCACAAATCGTTATATTAAACAAAAAATTAATAAATAAATAAATAAAAAATTAAAAAGTAAAAATTGTTAATTTACAAACATATATAAGAAAATAATGCAGGATTTTCCTTTCCTTTTCCTAATCATATTGAGGAAACTTCTTTTCGAATGAATATGAGCGTGTAAAATATGAAAGAAGCAAAAAAAAAAAAGGAAAACCTTGCAACAAAGAAGCCAAAAAGTTAATCCAAACTAAAAAGTCAATAATCCCGAACCGAAACGAATTGTGAGGGAAAAAGTAGACAACGAACAAAAAGTAGATAAAAAAATTAAATGAAACTCACCTTCCTCGTCGCCCAACTTGTAGACAAGCTCTTTGGCGCGATTCGGTATGTTGTCGAATTTCTCGAGGATTACTCCTTTTACGTGCTGTGCCCAAAGACGTTTCTGGTCACGATTCTTTGCCGTCAACTTGATTTGATTACGCGGCTCATCATAGGGGATTACGTAAAAACTTGTCGGTTCGCCGGGTAAGTGTTCGTTCAGCATCAGGTTGTTTTGCTGCAAGTAACATCAAATGGAAATAATTTACGAACATTGTATCGATATATATGGAAGGAGACTGTTTTAAATAATGATCGCGAGTGGTAACGACATTTTAATGCAGAAGTTCGATGGCTGTCATCTTGCTGAAGATAGTTTGATAAAAAGTCGCAACTTTGGTGGCAAATTACAAATCTGAGGGGTGTCAAAATGAGTTGAATGGGAGGTTAGGGGATAGTTTTAAGATGTCTGGCAGAGTACATATTTTCAGCTTCAAAGGTATGATTGGCCGGTTGAGAAAAAAACCCTAACCTTTGCGGTAAAGACTCTTTCAACCAACATAGATTCTGATTTTTTAAAGTTCGTTTGGATGAAATTTTAGCAAGAGGTAAGCACATCTTCTATTTGAATACTGAAAGTAAGTGCTTAAGAGTGACCATGGTGTAGTAGTTTGAGTCTTTGCTATAGTAGCCCGAGTTACGTATGTTAAAATACATTGCTGGAAACAGCATTTCACATTGCACAGCCATTGAGAGATTAGGGGATTGAATAAAATCAGAGCCTCTCCAATAGTACCCACAGTTGATAAGAGACTTTTTAAAGGTATTCGAATCTTTTAGCTTTAGGACTTGTCTTTTCTTTCTCTTCTCCTACATTCATAAGACTTAACATCGCTCATTGTTTTTTGACAGTTTTCAGAGTCTTTATTCGTTCTTACATCATTGGACCTTTGTATATACAAAATATTAAATATTAGGGGGCTTGGCACCTTTCAAGCAAGAAACGCATTTAAAACGCTATATCTTCACCGATTTGGTAATGAGATACCTTTGTAAAATTTGCTTAAATTCTACATATTGTCTGGACAACAGTCCGTGGCACTTCCCTGTTTTTGCAAAGCCTAGAGTTAGCAACTATAATTGCTAAATTTAGTACATCAATCCATATTTGGTTTAACAAGAAAAATTGCAGAATGTGGCCGGCTTCAGACAGCGGGCGTGATCATTTCCATAGAAAGAAGTGATTTAAAATGATAAGTCTTGATATTTATAGCAGCTTTGCTACAAAACTTGCTGAATAGATGTAGAATTGTCTGTTAAAATATTTTTCAAAAATTTTGGCGGGAGCGTTGATCGGGCGGTGGCACTTCTTACACAAGGAAGTATTTGAACCGTCATAAATGAAAAATTTCAATTAAAATTTAAATTCGTGAGATGAAAGTTCAACTAAAACTAATTTCGTTGAAACTAGCCCAGACTTAGATATGATCTGGGAAAAGATTTCTCCGACACAGAATTAGAAGTGGAAGGGACCAGTAAGTCGATGGCAGAGCTCTTCAAAGTTTGGACAACGAATATTTCGGACGGGCGTACTATTACTCAGGAAGTACCTCTATAAACGCCTTGCGGCGCGGCACTGAATCGGAAAGACTTGCCCCGGTGCTGTAACAAATACAATTTAGTTGGTTGTAGGAAGGGCAAGCTCTAGCTCTTCATAAAGGCATCCATTTGATACCAGCAGCGTTGGGGGTCAAATGGCCCCTTTGTTCGGCTCGGGCCCCTTTTTAGTCCCCTTTTTGAAATTATTCAGCCCTGGATGACTTGAAATTTCTTTACAGTTGGCGCAACAGGTCCTTAAAGGTACCCTAGGCCTAGCTCGCAAAACTATTCTGTTTGTGTGAGTTTATATTTTTAGAATGAATGGAAGATACCTACAATTTGAAGCCGATTCCGAATGCCTGAATTGAGATGAAATCGGATGTTTGTCAGACGTTCATGAGATGTGGCCCAGTGGAAAAAAAAAAAAATAAAAATATAATCCTCTACTCTGTAGTCAGCACAATAACCACTGAGCCACTGATCCACTGCAAACAAAACAACTCAAACGATTTTCTCTTATTTACCAATCTTTCCTTCCCTATCCTTTTCAGAAAAAAAATGTTCATTAAACAAAAATCGAACCAGATTACAGGACAACACACTGAAAGTGTCTAATTGGCGCATCCATGACTTATTTGCATATAAATCTACCTCGCAATCACCACAACCAATCTGCTGGCCAAAACCAACAGTAATCTCCCGTCCAATTTACTCACATGAATATAACTCTTGAATTGCAGACGATTGTCCTCCTTGGGCTTCGTTATGATCAACATTGTACCAAATAGAAAGACCATCCTTGGCTTGTTGTGCTCCATTAGAAGGCCCTCTTGTCGCAGCTCTCCCAGCACTGTCAGTTCTGAAAATGCAATTAAATGTAGGTACAACGTTCAGATACCAACAGAGTGTGCGCGTGAAAACCACTTACCCGGTCCCAACCATCCATCGAGTATCCCGGACAGCTCCTTAACACGACTCTGCTGTTCCAATTTCCTCTTGACCTGATCGATATTTCTGGCTACTTCTCGCATGATTCCGTGCGCCTGTGCCACTTCCTTGATATCACAGTGTTTACGTAGGTTCTGCAATCAAACATACACACAAACCCAACGTCAGCCATGATAGACACATAGGCAAGCAATGTGAGTGTACACTTACGTCGAGTAGCAGATGATACTTCAAGATCCGTTGCACTGGCTTCAGCAGGTATGAGCCCAATGGCAGTGTGTGCTGGAGCATCTTTTGCGTGGACGTTAGAAGCGCATTGGTATGTGTCGCCTGGAGAAGAGTTGTCAGCAGTGATATCGCCTCTGGGTAGCTGGTGCTGTTGTTAAAAAAAAAAATTTAGATTGGAAAACATATATAGCGACAGTGGGAATAAATTTCAAAGGAGAGAGCGGGGATGGTGAGAAAATCACGCGAATACCTGACATAAATTTGCATGAACTTCAGGCGGCTATGCGCACGGACAGGTAATCGGACTAAAAATGGTTTGGGACACAGCGAGCTGTCTGAGGTGAGTGAAGGCTTTTGTAGGATCCTCCGGGGAGGATGACTTAAGTGCAATGCGGAAACACAGCCACGTTTGTGCATGTCATTTGAATATCTGTCAGCTCGAAATGGGAGACGATCTCAACAAAGGTTGGTGGATAACGTAACTCATGACCCATACTACAGCAGGCACGCTAAACCCGTTTCGTTCTCAATATTGTTCTATTGTCACTCTGTCAGTTTAGAGATCTCTTAAAGCCTCAAATTTAAGCCTCCTTTGTCTAATGAGCTGAGGTCCATCTGTAATCTGAGAGAAGATTGCTTCTAAGTTGAAAACAGGTTAAGAAGTAGTTAGCAAGCCTTCTAAAATGTGTCAAAATGTTTCCAGAAAGCCCTACAGTATTGCCAAGAGTCCTGATCGTAAAACTCTGACGCAAACAACAGAAAAAAAGACGAACAAGCTATTCGCGAGGAATTTTGTGTCTCTTTCGTTTATAAAACCAACTTAAATCTAGAACAAACAGCTCATAAACCTGGTCCCTGAACTTTGTTCTTTCTTTCTTCATCTGTCAGAAGGTATATTTCCCTCCGTTGAATACCAATTGTCTTGGTAAACTTAGACCACTGCCCACAAACAATTTAACTCACCAATAAGTCGTATACACATCGAACCGTTCCCTTAGATCTATGAAGCACTTGGCAATCTTCACGGGATCCATGCCAGAGTTGATGAGCTGCTTCAGCAAGGTCGCATTGAAATAGTAAATATCCTCAATGTTGCTGAACAGGATAGCGATGTCGCTCGTACGTAGACAAGCTCGTTCTCTCCAATCTTCCAGATACCTGACCAAAGAGAAATTTTATTAAAAACCACTTAAGAGCTCCCTCACATGGTCAAACTTACCCCCTTATAACTTGGCCCAGGTCTTCGACATAGCTCCTCTCGGAGTCGACAAACTCCATGCACGCCCTCTCGAACACTGAATAGCTGCCATTGTGTGTGTCCAACTCATTCTCACTCTGATCGGCGAGGCTCTCCACGCTGGCCAGATACGATGTGGCCAGCTTTCCGTTCAAGTGATCCGATCCCGAACTGGAGCTGGACGATGTCGAACATATGGACGACGATGATAACGGCCGGTGTTTCAATTTGGCAATATCTGGCAGCATGAGGCCCATCTTACGTGACTCCTTTGGTGAGAACTTTGCTTTCATGTCGGTCAGGCGATCTGTCAAGCTTTCCATTGAGGTCTTGCAGTGTTCTCCGTTGTTGTTGTTATTGATCTTGCTGAGGGGTGACGGAACTGGTGTCGAAGAGTTCGCCTTGTTAGCTGCCAGGCTCTTCACACGTGCATACGTCAGCAGGGGTGAGGACTGTGGGCTCGGCTTGCGGACTAGCGTCGGTGATGACTTCACTAGGTCACTGGACTCGACTGCCTCCGTCGACGAGACGCTGGTGTCGACAATAATTGTCGAACTGCTGCTTGTGCTGGTCCGCACCGAGTAGTTGAAAGCCTCCACGGCAGTGGTCATTTCGCTGCTTTTATCGCTGTCGTATAGTGCTGTCAGGTCCATGACTTTGTCGACTTCTATAAGCTCCTCGACCTCGTGCGCCAGAGGTGATACGACGGCCTTCAACTTTATCGGTGTGGCAATGTCAAAATTGAACGCATCATAGCCCGTGTTGGGCGTTGGAGTCTTATCGTTGTCAAATGCCACCGGAGTTTGTGGATGCTTTCGCGAGCTCACCTTGTCTAGATACTCGTTGCTGGAGTCGAACGTCTGGACCAGGTCATTTCCGGACTGGGTCAGCTTGCAGGTGTTCTTCGACAGGGGGATATGTGATAGCTTCACCTGGTGCTTGGGCGATGATTTCTTTACAAATCTATGGACCCGCTGCGAGTCGCAGTTCGCCGGCTGATGTTGAATAGCATCGATGTCGACCTTCTCCACCACTTCGATGTCCGAGTGGAGAATGAGCCTTTGGACGTTGGGCGAGAGCACACGAATGTTACTGCGATGCTTGGGTCGATGACTCTGGCCTGACCGATCGGCGTCGGATTCTGTTGATATCGACGACTTGGAACTGGTATCCTCTTCGATATTCAGACTGTCGTCATTGTCTTCGTCGGCCTCATTCAGTTCGGGGAGGCTTCGCTGCCTCTTGTCTGTTTCAAAGCTGCCTGTTAGGGAGTCGTACAGTCCTAGCAGAGATGGCGTCAGATCTGTGGAGCTTCCTGTAAAGAGAGAGAAATGTTATTATTTAGGATAAAGGATAAACTACAATTCAAGGAACTGGTTCAGTAGGTTTAATTGATGTTTCTGTTCCCCCCCAAGCTTTTTTTTCCAGAATATCCATTGCTCCCAAGGGAAGCCAACATCCCATACAGGAGATGATATGATGAGATACTAACCAACATCCTGCGTGAATTCATTTCTGTCTATTGAAATACAAATCCCCTACCACATCAAGAGAGGCAGATGCAGGAGCAGCAGCGGTAGCATATTGAGGGTAATTATGAAAGCAAATTCCACCTATATTTAGAAATTCTCTTGGTGGAACTGTGTCTATTCCCATCTTCCACCGACTGACGGAAGAATCCCCCCGTCGGCGTCGTAGAGAACAATTATTTTATAAATATTTGCAACCCACATCCTGCAGGATGTCAACCAGAGTTTGGTCTATACTCTCCGACAGTATATGGGTTGGCAAAATTGCAGGTAATGAGTGAGTTTGGTCTCATTAGAGCGGCAAGGATGTGGAACAACTCTTTGAATTGAATATTTTATGAGAAAGGATAACGAGAAAATGAGGACTGGCGTACATCGAGGTAGACGTACTCGAATGTATATGTGGGTTTGTTCTAGACGGGGGATTAGGGGATGGTTTTTTTTCTCCGGTTGGTTGGTTGGTTCAACGCAGAGCTAAACGAATAGGAAATGAGGACGAAATTTACAAAGTTACATTTGAGATGGATTTGATTTAATTCGTCATTCACCTGTGTCAGAAAATATCCTTAAGGATATTATCTGTGTAGATGCGGAAGCATTTTCGTAGTGTGTAACGTTTTGGCTGGTAAAGCTCTATGTAACCTCAACAGATGTGTATACCGGGCTGTTGCATATAAGTCCCCTCATCTTTATACCTAGGAAGGTTTTTGAAGAACAAAACTCCTATTTTAAGGGACACCATGTACCAGTCTAGGACCCTGTTCAAAAAGGAAGCTACAGTGCAGCAGTTACCAAACGTTTTTGTGAATATCAGATATCCCACAGCGAAGCGATTAGAGTGGGACGTCAATGACTGGCATGAGCCAGAACCAGCTTAGCTTTACTGCGGAATCGGTATAGATAAGCAGTAAATGTCACTGGGACGATCATACAGCTGTCATCAACCAAGTTTTTGAAAGTTCAATACCAGATTAACGCAAGTAATGCAGCATTTTTGTGTCATAGTGAATTTTTAAAGAGTCTTATATAGGTCCACGTTATGAAGAATGCAACGCGGATTCGGCACAATAACAACTCAATTTTCGCACAGGATTACTGGAAAATTCGATAGCTCTCCACAATACCGAAAAAAAAAACATAGGCGGGGGAAGTTATGTTAAAGTGTTCGGTGGGAATGCAATTCTGGAATAGTGGACCGCCCCATCATTCAAACCATTTCGTTCGCGGGCAAGTTCATATGAGAATCATAGGCGAATGTGTTTAAATTCATTCTTAATACCGGTATAAAAATCGGCGAAATAGGAGTGAGATGTATAAATAATCCTTCTCCTTTGTGTCGCATTTATTTCGAAAATGAAAAGAATGAGGTGACAGGTTAAAAAAAGAAACCAACAAATTTCACTTTTTGTGTTTTTTCATTTTTTTATTGCATACGCTTAACGAATATAAGTCACCACATAGTGCGCTGTACTAATACCAAATTTTAGTTTCGACTTTAAGTTTACGGAAGCTCACAATTGCGAAATTTGTATGAAAAATATAGCCATTGTGAACTACTACATTCGAAAGTCGAAACTAATAATGTTTTCTTGTAATTTCAATGGACTTTACCAATAAACATTTTAAGTTCCGACTTTAAATTTAAATAGTTCACAGTGGCTATATTTTCCATACAACATTTTCAATTGTGAGCTTTCGTAAATTGGAGACTAAAATTTGTTATTACATGTGTGATGCACTCCTGACTTCACTTGTGAAACAAGACTAATGTCATCTGCTCCGTATCAGTTTTACAGAATTTCCTTAGGTCAAATCTGATCAAAGTGGATCACTTTAAGTCACTCAAAAGAAAAGCGGTGAGCACATGGAACCTTGTGGCACTCCGCTTTGTATTTAGTAAACTTTATTGTCGCACAAAAGGAATAAGTCTTTACTTTGGCTACAACTACATGCGACAAACATAATATAGCCTTTCCAACCGTATCTTCCCGCAATCTCAGCAAACATAATAATCGTCATCTCCTAAGCCCCTAGCACAGAGACCGGTAGTTTGGAAATTCATTTTCACCGACTATCTCCGTTATCGCCCAAAGGTCTAGCTAAGGTGACTGCTTATCAGCATCTGCTGCTTATAGCTCTAATCTGTCTAAATAGCACCAGTGGAAATACACCTTTCGATGAGTGCGGTTGAAAAAGTTCTGCTAGCCTACTCGGGCGGCTTAGATACGAGTTGCATCCTCAAATGGCTTCTGGACAAGGGATTCCAGGTGATCTGCCTTATGGCCGATGTTGGGCAGGAAGAGGATTTTGATGTGGCAACTCGAAAGGCGTTAAAGATCGGCGCCAGTGAGGTATTTCCACTGAAATTGAAACACTGATAAGCTGCTGTAACGATTGCTTCATATAGGTGATCGTACAAGATGTCAAAGCGGACTTTGTCAACAACTTCATCTGGCCGTCGATCCAAATGGGACTTATCTACGAGGAGCGTTATTTGCTTGGAACATCGCTAGCACGTCCGTGTATTTCAGTGGCTCTCGTGGAGGCAGCCAAGTCGCGCGGTGCGAAGTACATAGCACACGGAGCGACAGGCAAGGGCAACGATCAAGTGAGATTCGAATTGTGCACCTATGCCTTGTACCCGGAGTGTAAGGTGAGTCAGTTCACCATGAGCTTCAACTTGAATCTCAAACCTTTCAAATTATCCCTAGATTATTGCACCGTGGCGGGATGAAGAGTTCTGTGAGCGTTTTCAAGGTCGACAAGATCTCATCCGGTACGCCGAGGAGAATGGCATACCAGTGAGTGCCAAGCCGACAGAACCTTGGAGCACCGACGCGAATATTATGCACATCAGCTACGAGTCTGGTATCTTGGAGGATCCCCAACAGCATGCTCCAGACAGCCTTTACGAGATGACTACAGATCCCAAGAAGGCACCTTCGGAGCCATATCAACTGAGAATCCACTTTGAAAAGGGTTTGCCGCTAAGAGTGGAAGACCCGCAAACCAAGGTCACACTCAGTGAGCCCTTGGCGATTTTGTATTTCCTCAACACCATCGGAGGCAAATACGGAATAGGACGCATCGACATAGTGGAGAACAGATTTGTGGGCTTAAAGTCACGCGGAGTCTATGAAACACCAGGCGGCACGATACTCTTCACCGCGCATCAAGATTTGGAGGTCTTCTGCCTCGACAGAGAGATCTTTCGCAGTAAGACTTATCTCAGGAATCGCATGGTCGATTATGTGTACAATGGATTCTGGTTCAGCCCCGAAGCGGTCTACACACGCAAATGTTTGGAACTATCCCAAGAGCATGTCAATGGCGAGGTTGTGGTGGAGCTTCGTCCTGGCTATTGCAAAGCCTTGGCAAGATCATCACCGCAGGCCTTGTACAACCAGCAGTTGGTTTCGATGGACGTGCATGGAGGTTATGTGCCGGCTGACGCAACTGGGTTCATCAGAATAAACGCTGTGCGAGTGTATGAGTATGCGCGGGCATATGGCAAATACAAGTTTTGAATAAAATAAGTTTTCGAAGTATGTGGCAAGGCATTGTGAGATTTCCAGTCAGAAGCGGACTGTACAAGACTCTTGGAGTTTGAGTCTTTTGTTACTCTTTTTGGTCGGAGGATGTCATCCAGTTGAGTTATTGGAGAACTGACAAGTCTCCCTTAATGGTCATAAAATGTTATTAGGACTTGTCTTGTTTTAACTGCTTGAGAGATGTACTTCAGTCTTAGCTCCATAAGTTGAGCAATACATCACCTTCCCTTGGTACCTATTCTTCGTTCTAGAGTGCTGACTGCAACACTCTCAATTGTAGAGTTTGTTCCCTGAGAGATGCCGCAATCGACAGATAGTCGGTCTTTCAGAATTCTACTTTTTCAACAATCATTACAAGAAGTTCAATGATAACTTGACAGTTGACACAAATCTAGGCGAAGCTTTTGTATGGACCAGTCGCTGCGTAAGATTTCTATTTTCCCATAAACCTTTATTACACTGCCACGGTATACCTCACAACTTTTGCAACCTACATAAACCTGTAATATCCGAAAACCCCCATATACCAAATTTCAGTGAAATCGTTAGAGCCGTTTCCGAGATCACAGAAATATATATACAAATGTATATACATACATACATACAAGAATTGCTCGTTTAAAGGTATAAGATAAAAATTAAAGAAAATATACCTATATAAACTTGAACATATAAAAAAATTTAAGTCTCCTGAATGCCGGTAGATGCCTTTTACTATGACGCGGACTTATTACTTACTTATGCGACTTCCAACGCTAATAAAAGCATTGGATACTCAAAGGTGCGAGGGTACCGCTCACGCTTCAGAGTTCAGAGTATGCATACATACAAGAATTGCTCGTTTAAAGGTATAAGATTAAAACAAAAACCTTGAACTCAATTTCTATATACAGCACCTCCACCCAGCGATGTCAACCTAGGCTTTTTATGCCTTTTAGGCATTATTTCATTAGCTAAGGCTTTAAGGCTTTTTTGTTTCCAAAAACGCATCTTTTTTCTATTTCAAATATTTATTTATTTTTTGATCTGATGGACTAAAACTGTGTTTGTTTTGTTCAATGCTATTTACCTACCTACTCATGAAACTAAAGTCATGAATTTTGTTCCTATTTCTTCTGTGATTTATACATAATTTAAGTTTTTTTTTTGGAAATAAAAATTGTTGTTGTTAATTTTGTTATATTTGTGTTTAATTTTTGATTTATTGTTCCAATTTACATAAAAAATTTTTTTAGGCATTATTTTATTGAAAAAGGCATCTTTTTTCTCAAGTTAGGCTTTTTTTCGTCAAAATTGGTTGGCAACGCTGCTCCACCATCCGTCCATCACCACACCACACGTCATCATCCATCTGCGCATTTCCTCAGAAAGACATTGTCGCTGTTTTTTTTTCATATGAACGTGCTTGGGCGATGTGCGCCACAAAACCACCCTAAAGCAGAACAACGATCAAGAACCGCGGCTGCTGATAATATTCGATTTGAGAAAATAAATTTATTTTTTTCGTGTTAGATTTTAGGTTGTAGCTCAGCTTCTAGAGGACATAGAAAGCTGATTGATGGCTTGAAATAACTATTAAAGTGTTGGCTCTCCTAAGTATTTTTTTTTGTTTGCATTGATTAAGAATTGTTTGTGTAATGGCGAGTAAAAGGCAGTAAAGTCAGAAAAATAAGCTCAAAACGCATGAAAACTCGAAAACACGCGTTTTCCCAAACATAAGACTAATCTAGATCAATTGCTTACCCCCGAAAACCCCCATATACCAAATTTCAGCGAAATCGTTAGAGCCGTTTCCGAGATCACAGAAATCTTAATATATAAAAACGTTCGTGCGTATGTATGACCGACGATAACGGCTGAACCACTGAAGCTTTCCCCCTTATATTTACACCATATGTTTGTGTGGTGCTCCGGATGGTTTATGTTTATTTTAGATCCTATAGGGGGCGCTGGGGTCGCTTTTTTGAAAATTCTTATTTATGGACCGATTTGGCTCAAATTTACACCATATAACACTTAAGAAAATAGAAAGCTTTTGCCAAAATTTGGACCCGATAGGTGGCGCTGGGAGATATTTACGACAAGTTAGATTTCCCTGCACATCAATTTTGTATCAACAACACTAAATTTAATTGTAGTAATATAGTTGGCGTTGGTTGTCTATACCTACTTTTTTGAATTTGACATTTCAGTAATTCATATTTCATTTAGCTGTACAATTTTTTGACGAAAACTCCAAATTAGCTTTTAATCAATTTTAAAGAGGTAAATAAAATTTCCATTCGATTTCCGGCACAAATAACAAAACCGAGGAAAATGTTCTTACTGGGCCAAATTTTATGATTCTTCTTTTGTTTTGTTCGTATTGGTGTATTTAGGTACAGTCTTAAAAGATAAATTTTTGGACCCGATTTGTTGTTGTCGATCTCCGAAACTGCTGAACCGATTTCATTGAATTTTCGTGGATGTATATATATTCTTCGTTCCCACTTGAAGGCTAGGATACATTTGGACCTGATAGGTGGCGCTGTTGGGTTAGGTAGGCGCAGTGGCTTAGTGGTTAGTGTGTTGGACTACTATGCTAGGGGTCAGGGTTCGAATCCCGCAAAAACCTGAATTCCAACTTAGGGTTTTTTTCACTGCGCCACCACTCGCGAACGTCTGACAAACATCCGAGAGTATGACTGTCTTGAAAGAGCTTCTCAATTAGCCGTTTGGAGTCGGCATAAAATTGTAGATCCCTTCCATTCGTTCCAAAAAAAATGAAAACTCACACAAAACGAATGGTTGTGAGAAGCTGGCCCTAGGATCTCTCCGGACCTGTTGCGCTAACTATTTTTTTTTAGGTGGCGCTGTTGCCGATCTCCGAAACATCTCTACCGAAATATACTATAGTTTCGGACCCTATAGATGGTACTTTGCGAAACATAAGCGGGATAGGAGAACGGGTTGTGGAAGCATTAAAATTATTAATGGACATTGTCCAAATAAAGGACTTTGCTAAATGTGAGCAGGACTTAATACGAAAGGTATGAGCAAATCCGGGTGGGTACAGCTACATATAAAAAAGACTGACGTCCGTATGTGCGCACTCATAACTCGGGAACCGATCCTTCAATTTTTATGATTTTTGGTTTAAATTCGCATGGGCCCAAGGAAGGAAATATGCTACTTTTTGTCGTGAAAACAAAACCTTATGGGGATTAGTTGAATTTTTGAATTCTTTGGATGTTCCAGGCTTACATCTATACAATTGAAAGTCGGCTCAGTTATAATTTTGTTGCGCAACCTCAATACACCGAGACTTTGTAACAGAACGCGTTTGATTTGGTGGTAAGGGATCCCAAATCAAATGCCATGCAAGTGACGATTTTGAGTTGAAAATCCAAAGGCAAACACTCTCATTCCGCAGATTCCGCTTATTCAGAACGATTTGCCATTCGTATTTGAGCGACTTAGATTTCCTGTGCGTCTCGCTTTCACTATGACAAATAATTTGTTGCAAGTATAATCGATGGATGTTTGTGCATTTGTAGTATCAATCTTGAATTACCATGTTTCTCACATGGTCAATTTAGTGAAAAGCGGAAGGTTGGCCGAAACGTCAAAATCGTTGCGGTTTGATTGAAACGAATCAGCATTGCTTTTCGTCATTTATTTCTATTGCATTTAATATAACTTTTGAATGAAGCCTTTATTGGCCGAATTACTAAATTAGCAAGCGCATTGTACATGCTCGGAATTATTATTTACATTACATTAACAAATTTGGGCGGAACGAAGTTTGCCGGGTCAGCTAGTAATTTTATATAAATACATACATACAAGATTAGCTCGTTTAAAGGTATAAGATACCTCTCCTCCAATCTACCGGTAAAAAATGAGTTCTTAAAATTTTCTAAAAAGGAGTCAACGTCCACTGTTACAGCATCCGTGCCTGCAGATGATTTATGGCGTGTTTACGAGCCGAAAAACTAAAGTCAAAGAATGCCATTCGGCAGGTACCTCTCCATAAATCATTTATGCAACAATTCACACACATACCCTACATACCGAGATTGTTGCACCACTATCATCGTGTCTGGCTTTCCATTCCACCACTGAAACGGCCAAAGAGAAAACATGCTCCATGGGACACAACCATCAGCGACACCGAACCAAAAAAAAAAAGCCTCCTTCCGCCTCCTTTGTCGTCGGTCCACTACGAGTGTGCTTCCCCCAAAAGTACGCCTGCCTCTTTCTTTAATCGAGATAATTTTGGAATTTCTATTTATAGCCCATAAGTGAGCAGTTACTTTTGAAGACCAATGTTACGATGAATTACGAAACTGTGTCGATCGGCGACACGAGCCGTAAAAAACTCACAAGACTACTAAAAGCAGAAAAGCCCTACCCCCGCGCCGGTTTCGCATTTATATAGGCTGCCTCCGATTGCACGATTGCATTCCCTGGACGCAGTCAGATACAAAGATACAAAAAACCGACATGACAATTCACTGTCGTCCGCAATTCACCGAAACAGTTGCGTTCTGTATTTTCTGTATTTTGACTCTTTTGTTTACGAAAAGCTTGTCAGCGCGTGTTGTGCTGTTTAATTTGGAAGTGTTTTTGTTTCTTGTTTCCCAGGGTCCAAAGGTCGGATTGTGGTTTTTGTTTTTTTGTTCAAGCCACTGAACATCGTTTTGCTTGCTGTTTATTTTATACCCAAAAATTGCTGATTTGCAGCTTGTCCGCAAGGCAGACATAATCATTACTTATACTTCGCACAACCTCGACAAATATTGACAATTTTTGACAAGAGTAAAGGACCTTTGTCTGTGGGGCACTTAAAAATGAAAGCGGAAAGTGTAAAGAGTTTTTTTTTTTTGCCTCTTGTGCAATTATGTCCACTAATTAAAGCGAATAATTGAGATATTGTGACTGGAGTTGCCGGTGGTACTCACCTCACATGGAAAGGAGAATTTTTGGCGTCAACGACAACTCATAAAAAAGAAAGTGAACATCACCGTAAAAGCGGGGCAAATTTTCCTTTCAATTCGCCAATTTGTTTGAAGGGTTTGTGGTTTTGAACTTTCGCGAAGTGATCGAGTTAATGACAGGAATCAGTGATCAATTTTTATCGCTTTGGCCTGGTTGACACGATGCACGTGACAGCTGCAGGAAAATTGAAGCTATACTTGTGGACTTACGAAAGTTTTAGTGTGATGCAGAAAATTGCCGAAAAGGTCGTCCGTTATAAGGCGTAGTTTTTGATGTTACAGGGGCTTGAAAACCGAGCAGAATGGCATTGTTCAAAATCCTTTCCTCAGGTTGCACTCAAACAGAATTACACTTTTATCTGGTTGTTCATTAAATTCATACAATCGTTCATTGATTCAGTGAAACCATTCATTACTTTTCAGGTATGGAATAAATTTGATTTTTCAAACATATTTTCATATATAGACTACGAAGCAAGAGTTGTTTTTGAACATATCACGTAAAGTTGGGTTAGCAACAGCTTTAACATTAATCGGACTCAAAAATATGATATAATCTTGCACTCTGTTCCTCGGTAGACCAAAAATGGTCAGACTGCTGTGCACAATATGATGGAACAGGAATTCTGTTCTTGAAAGTGCTATGTAGTGGAACTTGTGAGGATATCGGCAGGTCAAAAATTAAATATTAGTAGCCTGTGAAAGCTGCTGTTAGCAACTTAAGGAAGCTTCGATGAGGTGCTCGTAGTTTTTAGTGATCTGAACTACTGCGATCGAGGATTTTCAGTTTCGATCCCCGGAAAAATACAAATTACATTTTAATGACTTTTACATTGCGCCGCCTATCGCGATAAATCTGACAATAATTCTAAAGTATAACTAGTGACGAAGAAGCTTTTCAATTGAGCCCTACGAACTCGGCAAAAAATTGTAGGTCTCTTACACTCGTCCCAAAAGCATAAACTTCCTCAAAACGAGTGATTAGGTATGACAAGCTAGGCCTAGGATACTTATATCCAAACCTGTTTTGCGCCAGCTAAAATTGTGTGGTTCTGATGAGTCAGTATTAATTCTTAACACATAAGGCAAGGTTAGCTATGCAATCTTTATATCGTGCTCTGATTCCCCTAAAAAAGACAGTCTTTCAACAAGACCTGCGGCCATAGAGGCGTTTTTTCTAGTACTAAGCGAGCTGGAAAAATTCATGAAAAGGTGCAAACTCTGCAAAAGTTTGTTGCATTTTTTTTAGGTCCATCTTTGCTTTTTCATCACGCAAGAACGGCTGGCTCAGCATCGTTAATTATAAACTTTGTCAGAAAGTGCCATTGGTGAGCAACTTATAAGTTTATTATTATTATTAACTTTATTTCGGTAACAAATAAACTTGAAGCTATACACAACATATAGAGATAGAGAAACTCAAAAAAGTGGGCCCCGAAATTCTGTCCATCTGTCCGTCTGTCTGTTCATATGCTCCCGAGGCCAGCTTAGCGTCTGTCCGGATTTAGCTCAAACTTTGGATTTGAAGTTCGCGGGCCTACAGTTCGGGGTGGTTTTTTTTACGCTAGGTAACCTCAATAATTATGGTACTTCCCATACAAAATTTGCATACAGTTTGATTTGTTCGAAAACGGCTCCAACGATTTCAACCCAAATTTATATTTGAGCTTAAGTAGATGGTGTGGTAAACATGAATGCAGGCTTACTTTTTCGCTAAAAAAAAAAATCGAATAACAGTAGGTAGGTACTTTTGAAATTTGGACATTATGTGTATCTCGAAAAAGGTCCGTACGAGTGAAAAAAAAATCATTTCTAATGTGATATGGTCACTTCAAACTTTTATCTATTATCGTACAATGGATTTTAAGAAAAGTCATTTAAAAAAAAATTGTTTTTCTTTAGTTTACCTACCGCCAAACAGCCGTAAAGATTTTGCCCAAAATACAAACTTAGAGTTAAATTGATATTTCGAAAATGATTGCGTCCTTAATTTTTAATTCGAATCACGGAAAATGCTAATTTAATAAACTGCTCATATCACGAAAACCACATTTTCGTCTTGAATAAAGCTTTTCTAAGTAATTCTTATATGCCGAACACAATCTTATACTCAGTTTTCAGCTAAATAGTCAATCAATGGTATTTTTCCAACGAAACATTGCAATATTTGTATTTATATTTTATCTGCATAATTTTACAAAAACCGCTCCTACGATTGTTATCAAAATACATATTAAGAATATAAAGTATTCTAAATAAGATCCCATACTTAGCTTTTTTTCCAAAAAATTCGAACAAATCCATTTCTTAAATATTACTACCCAAAAACTCGATCTGTGTACACAACATAATATTCGGTATATTTCTGAAATAATAACAGTGCCCCACTTCCTATGAAAATCCAATAACAGCTCCGCAAAACTTCTTTATAGCAAATCTACCAACTTCTTTCTTTTCAACAATATTGAATATGCACCCTAAAAAATAAATTCCAAAATTACTTGGAGCTTATACAATCAGCAACTCCCACTTCATTTGCACTAAAACTTTTAATGAACGAGAAGTTACGTTCAACCCAGTCGTGCACTTTATTTTCTAAAATGTGCGTTCATATACAAAGTAGCTCTGTCGATTCGTTACGCATGCAGACCAACTAAATAATTGAAAAGAAAATAATTCCCCGCGCAGTGGTAGTGGTTTGTGGTTTGTGGTTTGTGTGTGGTTCGTTGACTTCAACAGACAGAGTGTTGTTGCAAGTTGTAGCTCGACTGGATGTTACAATAATTATCGCCTTCGACCGTAACCACGGCTGCCATTGTGACATCGCTTCATCGCCGGTAGCTCCTACCAACAGAGCGATATTGCTGCTAATTAGCGCAACGAATCGAATTCTTAAGCAAACTGACGGACTGTCAAAAAAAATGTGCCACCACGATAAGAGGCCATGCGACGATAGTTTGCTCCATACATTTTGGAATTTTGGTGTAAATTTTGAAATCAGTGCCTAGAGATGTTGAGCTTTCTTTACGTTCAGGTTCAATACTCAGTTGTTCAAAGGTAGCCTACCACTTCTCTGTCCCATAAGGCACCAACGGTGGAATAGGAAACCATTTTTTTTTTTACAAGAAAATCAAAGCTGATAAAAAGTTATATATGTATCCCTACTTCGAATCTCAGTTCGAGTTGTGTCTTTCGTCTCTCATTTTCATCTATGTGTGCCCACTTCAAGCGCTCGGTGCCTGAGTGAGTGTGCGTTGAAAGATAAACGTCATAAATTGTCTCATGGTGGTACTTGACAGTCTCCCCCGCTGTGACTGTGACAACAAAACTTCATGACAAATTTATCCCATATACGAGTACATTACCCGTGCTGGAAGTGCCATTCAAAGTCACAAAATCGCGCAGTGTGCTGTCAAAATGTTTTCAACGTTCTATTGTATGTGGAATTCAGACGCGGAAAGCTACGTCTCGGGCATGGTTGCACCAAATAAATGGGTACACTTGTATAGTTTCGAAATCGACAAAACTGATAAAACGGCATCGCGAGTGTGTGCCCTGTGTTTGTGTGTCTGCAGAGCTCTTTCACAACGTCTGTCCGGTTGGCCTAAGTGTGCACAGTACAGTCACCCACTGACAGGTGAGTGGAAATAATTTGTCAACCAACTGACTGTTGGAGGGGTTAGGGTGTTAATTTGATCTGCACCACTCCCCAATGTTCGACTGCACGCAGCTTCCATACGTCATTTCATTTCTAATCTCGGCCATTTGCTTTGAGACCTCTTTACGATGTCATTACGTTTACTACCATCGGCAGCACAATCTCCAAACTCAACGACCAGCCCAATAGGTGTCCACCAGCAATGATTCTTAAGACCAAAACAAATATCATCGTCCAGCTAATTTAATGGCCACTTAGGCTCCAGATGCGGAATAATATCTAACTTCAGGTGTAGGCCGTGTGCACGGTGTACCGTATATTTAAATTTAAACGTCGTCTCTGCCTGAGATCTATCTTAGATCACTATTTATCGTTCACGCACAATTACTCCATCTCGTCCGTTAGGCCTGCAATGGAGAACGAAGGCGATGGCAGCGGAGAAGCCTCGGAGAAAGGAACCGATTATGAAATAAGGATCGTCGCCAAGCGGGCAGGTTGTTATCTGCCGATGCCCGACGATGACCGTATAACAGCAATTTGAATACACACGACCAGTGAGTTGCCCGAGTTGTCCTGGAGGCAGGCTAAACCGCATCAGATCATACATGATGTGCAGATTACAGCTCGAGAGAGTGGTAAATTGCAGACGATCTACTAGCGTTAATCGGTGATCGGCGTGGCGCGACGCAGCAACCACTCTTACGCTGGTAAGTGACACGGCCGCATCGCATAGTCTCGTGAGATTTTAATTAAAAGATAAATTGCTGTGTCACGTTGAAAGGGCATTTATTAATACGTCTACGTGAGGGGAAGAGCCACCAAGAATATATATGTATATCTAATGTGAGCTAGATTTTATTTTGCCTGGTACTGGTACGCTGATGGCGAGATTAAGAGGCGACGCCAATTTCAATGTAGACTGGACTTGGACTTTGTGTCGGAATTTAGAATGGAATGGATTTTGTTGCAAACGAGTGCGGGAACTGTTTGCAGTTTGTTGAACTGGCATGTTAGCTTAGGTGCTCATCGTTTTTAAGCTTTCAGCTAAATGGCTGAAGCTACCTTCAGTTAGTTCACACCTTATTGTGAAAGACTCTGACTTTTTTTTGAACCCACAACTTGTAAATGACAGATTTTTCTTACACGATGTAATACCTGCCCCTAGTTCACTTCCACGCCTACCTTATGTACTACCCCACGTCCAGTTACAAAATACATTCAATTGTTGTAAAATATCTCAGTAACTCTTCAAGATTACCCGTATAATCCCCATGAAAAGAAAATATTTACGATAACAGCAACAACAATAAAAAAAATTCATAAAGCGTAAATATTTGCATATTCATGACTCTTGAGACTCTTGAATCTTGATGCTTCTTATTCCTTGCGGCCGAAAATTACTACAGAGACAGGCAATAAACTCTCGACCTTACTGATGTTGTTGTATACCTAGTTGTTGCGAGCGGATTCCTTTCACTATGCAAATGAGCTGTCACTGTCAGTACCGCCAGCTTCTGTGTATTGACTCTTAAGGTGAGTGCAGTAGTTTACATTTAGGTATACGAACATTGCAGCACTTTAATTAGCATATTCCAGAAATAAATTGGGAAAATTTGTTCGTCACTTTTCGAGGGCAATGTAAACAAAACGCACGCTTTATAATGTCCGACAATTTTATTGGCACAGAATGGTTAATTTTTTTTACTTAATGTAATGCATGGGGGGATATATTGAACAGAAGCTTGTGCAAAATGGAAACAACAACTGAAAACTGTTGATTGAGGAAGAATTCCAGGCGAGGGTGTGTCTGTTTCTTCAGATGATTCAGTTGCATCTGCAGTGAAATGAGTATTTTTTCTGTCAGTGAATGGGAAGGGAGTTAAATGAATTCTTGTTGCCATTTGTTGACACTTTGTTCGTTTTTTTAAGTGGAAAGTATAAAAGGATTGCGTATGGGAGTAATGTCTGTTTTCTATCATAATTCAATCGTGGGAGTTTCTTTTTTTTTTTTTTGAGTGGAATTTTCTGTCTCGAAATAAGCTATAAAAGGGAAATTTCTAGTCTGCAAGAACAAATAGGTGGAAATTTTTATTTGTTTTTCTAAATCTCTACTTAAAATGACTCTTATGGTTTGAAAGTTAAAACAGTTTTTATTTGGGACAAGCACTAAGTAACATTTAAGTGTAGGTACTGTCATTAGTGCACTTCCATTCGTGGCGCATAAATAAAAACTCCCACGAAACTAAAAGCGCATAATCATAGGCCATGCTCTGTTGCGCCATCTGTTGGTTTATTTAAAAGATTATACATACACATGTTATTAAAAAAAATTTTGATTCTAGGCCTTAAAAAGGTTTTACAAACTATTAATATACCAGCCGAATACAGGCATACCTCGGGAGCTCAACCCTATTTCCTATAAGAACCAATATTTAATACCTTTGGGAAATTTATTGTGAGTGGAAAACTGAACTTGGTTATAAAAATGTTAGAAAGTTAATTCCGGTACCTGTTTATTTTGTGTTTCAATTTTTATCTTCTAAGGCCCAATATTCTTCGATTTTTGTAGAGGACTGTACAGACGATAGAAAGGTTAGGTTTTTATGGTAGAGGGATATTTCTAAATCGGGAAAATTTGGGAAAATTCAAATGGAGAAACTGAACACAACCATAAATCAGTAAAAAAACACATAGCTTGGAATAGGAAATAAGAATAAGACTTTGTGTAGGTTAATGAAAATGAAAACATTTTTGAACTCGTTCATGAGACCTGTTCACAATGATATTTTATGACATAGTTTGCAATTAAAAACCTGTTACCTGAACTAGTATAGTTTATGAATTTTTTAGCTGCTTTTTAGTGAGTGCAACAATATTTCTTTCATTCGTATTTCTGTGTGAAAACAGGGAAATTAAATCTTTTGGTATGGGAATTTTTAAATCGGAAGTTTGGCAACACTGATAATTTGCAATTAAAACGAAATTGTATGTAATAATTAGTGGTACACCATTTGATTGAAATTATAACTGAATTTTGGTCCATAGGCTTAGCCTTTCAAAAATTTTATGAATAACCCTTAATCTAGTTTCATAATAAACTGCATTAAATATCATATTTCCCAGTTTGTGCTAGATGGTGAAATGTTATTTTTTTTTGTTGTTGCTGTTGGTCATGATAATGATATTCGTGTAGCCATTAGTGGAACGCAAACTCACTGACATTTTGCCACACAAACAGATTTACCCCACACTGAGTGCGGACCGTCCACGTCGTTCAAACTTGTATGCATCACAAACTGAGTCATTCTGAAAAGTTCTTAAATTGATATACCTACATACATGTTTCTGTCATCTCATCATTGTCATTACTAGGTATAATTTGTGTTAAACAAACACATTGGTCTTCCTTGACATGCAGATATACCTACTAGAGCTAGGCGATGACAGTACCAGTCTCCGTTTTGACAGTTGATTCACATTTCTGCCAAACATGACTGTTTAGCTGTCAAAATCCTAATTAATCCCGCACAAATGTTATTGTTTCCTCAATTTATATTCTCACTTTGACAGTGACAGTTTGACAGTAAATCTCCGCATTCATCCAGGGATGTAAAATATTTCATAATAACACGAAAACTGCTTCCACTTACCCAAAAAAACGAACACTTCCTCACTACCTACACAAATCCCATTACATAAGTCTAAAGTCTAAACGTCAAAATACGTCACGTTTTCCCTACATTTTATATTTACCGATCATTAATGGAACCGAAATTGATTTCCATGCACTTTTACTTTCATTCTTAGTGTGGTGGAGGAACAATAAACAAAACACCGGCGCAACACACATGGTTACATAATGACTCACGAACAAAAAAAATCTCTAATCGTGCCCTTTCAGGAGATGTCAAACTTCAAATTCGAAAAATAATTTGACAGCTCGCAACCGAAAACCTAACAATTGATTACTACATCGCGCTATTCATACATAACGTTAGGCATAGTGGAGCCTGTAGACTAGACACACGAAAACGAAAACCAGATCAGTTCCGCATGCATTCGTTATTAGTCCAAGTCACGTTGACGGCACTATTGCTATTGCTAGCCATTGTGGGAGATTTTTTTTTTCATTCATATACCTACACACGAGTCTTTCTCTTTCTTTTTTTGACACTCATATATCATAATCTTTTTAGTTTTGTCGTCGTCGAGTTGCCAAATAATTCACTTTCTAAAGCGTGCATTAAAGCGCCCTCTGCTTTGTCCCGCCATAAGACAAACCAGCCAATGAATCAACCAACTGACTGTCATATCTCTCTCAATGGGCAGCTGAAAAGGGCCAAGTGCAAATGTCACATCAACAGTTTTCACTGCTGTCGCCAGAGATTTGTATCCCAAGTCTGGTGTCTGAATATGCGGTGTATACGCTGTCACATCTTTTAGGTAATTAATTTCGTCAGCTTTCTTTTTTTGCGGTTTTCTCGCGTCGAATCTGTGGTGGCGCATTGGCATGCAAGTGCATTCGGTTATTCGTGTGCGCTGTCAGTGTGACAAATATTTACGATGCGCATTGGTGGCAGATTGAGATGGACTTTTCTTTCTTTGGTAAAATATAGGTAAATCTGTTTGCTTTGACACCTCTATAGTGAGACGAGCTGTCATGTGGGGTTTGATTGTCCTATTGTTGATATGGGAGATTTGAGGGTTTTTATTTGACAATCATCTTTAATTCATGAATAGAGTGAGATGAGAATTCTGTAGGAGAATCATGGGGAGAGATTGCAGTCCAACGTATAGATGACATCTCTGTGTATGGCGATGAAGTGTCAATTTCACATGAACATGATGTGAAAGTGATTTTCATTTCTAGTGAAATGGACGTGACTTCATGATGTAGTGGGTGCTTAGGAGGAAATCGTTGAAAGGTTTCTTGATGGTCAATAACGACACCTCGTTTGACACTTGCCGTTGTCACAATGGGAAATTGAATGTTGTGGGCTGTTGTGTGATTCCAGGTGGGCTTATCTGGTATTGGCTGCAGTTTTTACTTTCTGCGCCTGTTATTGAGAAGGCGGATACTTGCAAAGGTCTGTTTAGACTTAGGTGTAAAGAAAGAAAAGGGGAATAATAATATTAGAAGTTTACTTTTACAGTGGAAGGTAGGTTTGCTTACAAATTATTTCATTGCCCAAAAGGCGGCACATTTTTCCTCAGCTAACCAGCAGTTTATATCTGGCTCGAAGGAGCGTTGAGTTCAGAAAATTGATGAGTTTGCTATAAATTTTAATATAATTGCTAAACTCCATTGGATTTTGTAAACCTGTTTATGGTTTTACTGGGAAATAAAATGTGTGTAAGCACCGATCTAGGATGTATACTCGAGGTTGAGGTACCTACATGTTGTTGTTCATGTTGATAAATAAAATAACTAACTAAAATAACTAAGTTTATCCGCAATAACCTAGCTCAAACGATCGGGTAATCAACATTTAATTCAATCATGTATCAGGGTTTAAGCTTTACGTTAGTAACCCCCAAGACCTCATAAAACTAAAGTTTTGTACATAAATTAAGCCCAAGAGACAAAAAACAATGTATTCATATAACAAGTTAAAAATAAAGAACATTTTACTGCTACTACTACTACTACTTAAGCCAAAAAGACCAGCAATATAAATCAAGCTCGAAGGACCAACTGAAATTTCATTGAGACATCTACACCACCGCTTGTTGGTCAAGTGGGTGCCCAAGTGACATGCTCCTGTCAGCACACTTAATGCAAATGCACTGCCAACGATATCTACAACCTTTAGATCAAACGAGCCTCGATGAATGGAACTGCGAACAATATTTCAAGAAATTGCCTTGTATCTTTCACCATCGCATCCATACTAGAAACGACTGTCCCATATTGAAAATTTTACAATCCTACTGACCACGATGCCCGATTTGCATCAATGCATGCACATGCACGCATCTATGCCAACAAACGCCTCGCATAAATAAATAAAAAAAATTATATTCCACACGCGAATCCCGCCTCTAGTGCAACAACGAATCCAACGACGGAAACTGTCTCTTCGTGGACATCTTACACATTCTACTGCCTTGCACCGGACACATGCGGATGACTATGATAACTCCAGTGAAAGCGAACGACGACGACGACAACGCAGATTATTATAATGTTAATATGCATCGCACAGACGGCATCCTCAGGTCCTTCGCGGGCGTGCAAAACTCACGCTCCCTTCCTCGTCGCAGAACTAATATGCGATTTGGTATGCTATTGCAGTCTTGGCAACCCTCCTCTCGGTTCTAGGTTCGCATACTCCGCACGTAGCGCAAAGTGCTTGTACATGAAAATCATTTGTCCGTACGCGACGTGTAAAGGTCGTGGGCAGGCAACTGGCATACCTACCGACACGGCGAAAGACGACGTCCTCGCCGCTTAGATAGAATGTGTAGAATAGATGATTCTAGGCGTGTACGCGAACACAAACCCGCATAGCCAATCATTAATTGCATATGAATTATGTTTTGGGATTCCATTGAACGAATCTAAGTGGAAAATTAATACTGGCGCCTGTGAGACACACCATCGTGTAGTTGTGCGCACGCGTGCACATTCTATCCTCTCCCATATGTGTAGATGGGGAGAGACGCTGAAAGATTCGCATGCATGTGCTTGGCATAGACGAGGCGGACCATTATAGGTATTATGATGGAGCCGGGTCTGGAGGCATCGCACCTCCTCCTTTGTCAAATGATCGGTTTGGAAATAGAAAAATTCCATTCGAGGTTAGCGTCTATAATTAGCCTCTCAGGGCGTCTAGATAGATGATGCATTGATGCGGGCAGCAGTGAGAAGGTTCTTTCTATAGATTGGAGGAGGTTGATTGCACCTTGGCAGATGTATTGGCGAGAAATCCTTGGGGCATTCAATATCAATTTCCTGGTTCCACTTTTACTGGGGCTGTGGGAGGTTCCGATTCGATTAACATTCCACTTTACTGGGCGATTGAATAAAGGCTCCTGCCAAAGTTGCTTTTCCTCCTTCGCATTCTCATTGAAGACATCATCCTTCGTTGACACAACTGACAGCCAGCCGTTACCTGCCTCTGTTCATCATTAGCACGTCCTTGAGAATATTTAAACTGCTTGCCATCAGCATTCCACTGCCAATTCCAGTGCATTCACAAACAACTGCCATCCATACCATTGACAAATATTTACCCGAAACCCATTCAGACTGCCTCTCAAGTCACGCACGTTTCCTTCATTTCAACAGCTCATCCTGTGTATAATTTTGTCCGTATTTACCCAGTTTACTGCACAATGCGCAAAAGGATCTCATTTTTAGCCAAACAATCAGGTGTCACTTTCCACAGACCATCTGGTCACCAGGCGCTCGTAAATGCAAACGCAATCCTTTGTCCCGTCCGCACACCATCTATGAATGATAATTGTGTTTACTTTTACCAAGATCACGGTGTGCACACAAAGTGCACAACAAATTAACCCCCAGCCTGCTTGGCTACCCGGAGCTGGGGCTGCTTGAATATTTTTAGAAAAACGGATAAGAAACGACACCAAACAAACAGTTTACAACTTTTCGAGTTTGAATCCGCACTTTGGCGTCGTCATTGCAGAGGCATAAACCTCATTACCCCAGCCGGCATCTCGTGGACCATTCAGAAATATAACGCAGCAGCGGATGCACTGTGTTGAGACGGTGCGGTGCCGGCATGGTTTAGTCCCGAATAGATGGGGCTTTGTGTTTGTGTTTATGTTTTCGTGTTTTCCTTTTGTTGAAGTTCAAGGGCCATAGTGTACACTAAAAGATAAAATCTGTAGGAGAAGATAGCAGATAGGTCTTTTGTGTGTGAGAGATTTTCTTTTAACAAGCTTAACAGAGGGGTCTGGTTTTTGTAAAGGGGCAGGCATTTTTTTAATGAATAGTTGACCAATAAAACTTCTAAAACGTGGCGAAGAGGCAATCGGCATGAATAAGTACAGAAAGTGGTTGGGAGAGCACTCTATAAACAAAACTTCGGGGTTTCGTTAAAGTATTCACTTCCCAGTTGAGACTCGGGGTTGATGTATTCTTACGCAAAAGTTAAGTCATTTTGCAGGCCGAAACCCTGCGAATCTCTTCACCACTGTAACAAATGTGAATGGACTCAATTCTGCCCACAATGAGTGAACTACCTAGGTCCAGCTTCAACTTGGGATGCAATCTCCTGAACTGGCAGCAAGTCTAAGTAGCGAGCTACCTAAATTCTACCGTCGCTTAAGCTTGATATAGCTTTTTCTTAGAAACCATAGAAAGACTGATCAATGTACATATTTCGGACTTCCGAAATAGGAATACCTACCTAATAGCTTAACCTAACTTTAATAGGAATACACCTTTGAACCTTTATCAGTCACCAACACATGAGTTTACCTAGAGGTTAAGGTAAGTCTGCCTAGCCTAGGAAGACATATAAGAGTGAGATCCACGGAAGGTGCCTTTCTAAATTGAATATGTCGGGCAAATGATTCCTACAAAAAATTTGGAATATTTAGGTATCCTCCCTGACATTAAGGGCGTATTTTTAATTAATTTTCCAGAGTGAATTTTCGACTCAAAGCTCTTTCTTAAAGACTAGTAAAAAGATTTGTTGGTGCATGATGGTGTTAAGATTAATAAAACGGTATAAAAACTCCTCCTTCGAAGGCTTCTTTAAATCAGTGAAATCAGCAATTAAAAGTCATGAAGGCGTGTTTTTTTTTTTTTCGTAATGAGAGCCATATCAAGATTCAAGATGCTTCCACGAAGCTTTCCAAAAGGTAGATCTCTTAGCCAATGCACAATATGAATCAAAAGAATCGCCCTGAATTAAAAAAAGGCTAGTGAATCTGTGGGTCTTTGAGTTCCAAGAAGGCAAAATGATCCAAGATCAGAAAGGTTTCCATATAATGTATTAAAAATAAAATCGCAGTAACTAACTTAGTAAGGCGGCTCTAAAGTTCGGGGTGAACGAAGACCTCAATTAGTAAGCCTATTTCTAAACTGCTTCATTTCCGCAGTTAAAATAGTTAATTTCTTAATGTCTTGTTCCTCCGGCCCTCCGTTAACCCGTTTCAAAGATTCTACAAGCTATAGCCATTCTGTCACATCATACAGAAGTGGCCTTCACGCTCGGAGTTATAGCTTGCCTTTGTGTCGAATCTTTCTGTTTCCTAAACGAATTAAGTGAGCGAAATATGATGGGTGCATTTTTAAGACTTATACGTCAGAACAGTGACCGCCTTAAGCTAACTCTGGTTACTGGAAAAAAGAAAAAATATCCGTAGAGCATTTGACAAGTCTTATAGGAGACCTTGGTCATTGACAAGGTCTTTGTCGAACTGGAATGGAAAACGAATGAACATTACCGACCCAGGTTGAATATGGTCTTCAATTCTAACCCAGAAGAAGACCTCGTCAATGAGGCTGCGCACAAGTAGAAAAAGACCACAGCCAACGGATATAGAGGCAGCTGTCAGAGACCGGGATAACTGAATAGTGTTGCCGAATTCTAGTGTCAACTAGGAGGAAGAAAAATGTCATCATCATAAAAAGCTGGGGAGCTTCAAAAGAGAATTATATGCAGTGTTGTCAGCGGTACAAAAAAACTGCAGATCCGGTGGTTTATGAGCTTCTAAATAAAATAAAAGCCGCGAATGTTGATTGGTTTTGAGTATTGCGCACAACTTTATACAAGACCGCAACTGGTATTGCTCTGAATAAAGACTTAAAGTGGGGAAACAAAATTTGGCCCTTAATGCCAGATATGTTGAAATAAGAATCAACTCCATTTTTAATTAAATTGGACAAGGGATCTATGCACCTTTTTGGAATCAAAGTAACTTCGGGAATATCGAGTAAATATCACTATTTTAAAGATCAGGCCCCTCAAAGTAGAGTTACCTATTTAGAGCAAAGAAGTACTTCAACCCGATTCAGCTCCTCATTCTTAAAAGGTCAGACCACGCCTCCTTTGTGTGAAGCTCGTCCCCAAAATGTTCATTGAATCTACTTGATAGCATGTATCAGAGAAGAGCAGTTCGAGGTTCGACTAATAGGAGATCCTACACCAAAATCAAATCCACAGCCGCTGGTGCACAGAAGACTAAAGTGGGTTGTCGGAATTTTTTGCCCAAGGACTTAAAAAATGATTCACTTCCGGTGCATTTTTTGTTTCGACTTTCTGAGGCATAAACAAGAAGATTAAATGAATAGGTTGCTATTTAAAAGGGGGTCTTAAATAGAACCTAAAAACAATGGGTTTGCAGCCCCCACCCTGCCGCAAACACCCGCCAACTTTAACCGATTTTATTTCGTAGTGCGACCATTTTTTGTTTTTTTAACAAAATTAAACAAGCAGACCCCACTGTGCACACTCAACTCTTGGCTCATTCTTCTTTCCCCATCGACGACTGTTGCCAGAGGTATTTTCCGCACGCTTGCGGGAAAACGTTTATAATAATTTTATGTCTGTGACTGGAACTACTTTGCCTGCTGTGGCATTTCGCTCTCTGCCTCTCCTTTAAAGAGATGAAAGGACATTTGCAACAACAAAACACGGCAACAAAAAGAATAGGAATAATAAATTTTATCGCACGTTGACGTTTATTCGAATTGCAGGCATAGTTACACACGTCTTCATGGACACTGCGCCCAGCTAAACAGTTCCAAGAATGAATTCAAGTGGAGTGTCTTTGGCAGTGTGCAAAGCAGCAACAACAACAACACTGGGTACTGCCAACAGTCATTGTTAAAAGCGAAACATTTTGTCCACAATCCGCAACCTCATCGGCCTAAATGCATCAGGAAGATGAATGTGAAGGCGCGAGCGATTGAGAGATAGGCATGTTTAGGGCTTCATATCGGGACCAGGACGCAGATATACACATTGAGAACGTGCGGTGTCTTTTGACGTGTGTGTATAGTGCACGTTTCTTTTTTCGGTTTATGATAATTTATTGGGGAGAGTGCGACGACTCAGCGGTGTCTCTTTGGCGTCCATTCCTCCTCTACGACTATTCCGTATATCTATTTCTGCATTTGGAGTGCGGATTTTGTGGTTAGAGCAGAGGAGAAGCTAATGCTGATATGCGTTTCCTATTTCTGGGTCGTATATGCGATCGTACAAATGGGAAACTGGAAATAATGCAGATGCGGCATCAATGAAACCGCTTTTGGCGTAGTGGAATGATATTTATAGGTTTGCGGTGCATTAGATGCAGCACATCAATGGCCAGATGAGTTGAGGTGAAATTAGCGTGGAGAATTACACACGGAAGACATTGAACTCGGAGAGGTCAATTGAGGGAGGGGATTGTTGTTGCTTTCGAAGACAGTTGTTCAAGCTTTATGTCCAACTTCGTACCCATAGAAATTTGAGAAATTGAATAGTGCTAGAGAAAGTTTCGAAAAAGTAGCGTGCCTCTACGTTTTCCAGCTCCAATGCTGATGGGTCTCAAGGAGTCACTTCTTGTTAAGGAGTTCCCCTACTATAAGAGTTTTATTTCGATGTTTCAACTGTTCTCCAGTCAAGAGTGCAAGTGAAGAAAATTTTCCATTTGGGTCAACAACACGAGTGAATCTTCATTATACCTCCTGAAGGTTGCGACTTTGTAAATCAAATCCTTCGGCGGATTTGTAACTTTCCCGAAAGTTCCTTGAACTAACCACCTACTTACAAAGCAAACATACAAACAGATACAGTATCTCCACTGTAGGGAAAAGTTGCCTCCATTTGCAAAGTCATTCGCAACAGAAAATGATAATTAAATACGGGATGGTTAAAACAACGAAATTATAATTCAATTGTACAAGTAACTACACACAAACTGCTCCAGATGCGACGACGATAAGCACAAGTTAAAGTCAAAGTTTTAATTGAACTAAGAAAAACATCACAAAATGTAGTTCGCGCACTTGTATCTTGCATCTGGCGTTACAAATCTCAGTGATGTACACTTGTACAGTGTTTGCCATTCGGCACTCATCGCTTACAAGAAGAAGAACGCTGGATAAATAAAGCGAAGCGAAAAGAGATTTGCATTTCTGCGAATCACGAGTATCTGCAGTTAGTATCGCAATTCGTAAAGAACATTAAACTTTCTAGTTCAGCTCTGGTTTCTATTTTCCTCCGTCTCTTGCACTGTTTCGCTCCAGATATAGTAGCGTTTTATGGAAAAGACTTTCGCTGGAAGATTGCATGTGAATAGTTTATTAACCGAACAGAGATTTCAGGGGGTAATTGCTGGTTGGAAACATCTAATGAAATCCCAAATTGTGCATGAGTATCATAGGGGTCAGAGAGCGGGTCAATTGATATAATACACGCGTTCGTGAGGGTGGGCGCGCAATGAACTTTTGTTTTCCTTCCAATTAACCGATCATGTGGGGAAGTACTGATGGTGGCCGCCTGTTAGTCTGGCAGATAATGCGACTTCCATAGAAGAGGCGGCGAATTTGATTAACCTTTGGTTAACCCTTATGTCGGGCTGGGAGGGGAAACTATTTAGCTAATCTCTCGGTGAAATCGGTATAGCCTACTGGTGGGTTGGGAAAGAAGCAGAAATCGATTAGAGATGAAAAAGGGTACCAAAGGCGAAAGTCTTGTGACTTGAGATTTGAGCAGGCCAATTATCGAGCCTATTTTCAAGTTGTGGGTGCCGATGGAAGTGATGTCGCTGAGTTCATTAAACTTTTAAGCGTCTTTGCATCGCTCTGCTCTACTTTAAAACCATAATATCTTGGATTAATAAATAAATAAATAGTTGGCGCAACAGGTCTGGAGAGACCCTAGGCCTAGCTTCTCACAACCATTCGTTTGTGTGAGTTTCTCATTTTTGGAACGAATGGAAGGGATCTACAATTTTATGCCGACTCCAAACGGCTAATTGAGAAGCTCTTTCAAGACATTTATACTCTCGGATGTTTGTCAGACGTTCGCGAGAGGTAGCGCAGCGGAAAAAAACCCTGAGTCGGAAATGGGTTTTTGCGGGATTCGAACCTGGGACTCCCACATAGCAGTCCAACACACTAACCACTAAGCTACTGCGACTACATCTTGGATTTCGTTGGATTAATTCAGCTTAAGCCAATATTTAATTACATTTAAAACTGAAAGTGTCTCTCTTGACCATATGCGATTACAAATTGCATGTCATTGCGACAGTAATATAACTATTGGCACACTTCAAGACTTCTACTGAACTTGAGTGAATTTTCAGCCATTTTTGACAGCAGCTTAAGTCCAAAAAATGGTACTTGGGATGTTAAACAGTCACTATGTTGTTTTCCGCTTCACTCAATTTTTCCTCAGCTTACTTAATTTCGGCAACTATTTAATTTCGATCTGACAGGTGTCTGCTACAGCTGTAAGCTTAAGCACCAAGCCACATAATCCTACAATAGGTGGGTCCTTAGGCGTTTGATTGGGGACGTTCGGATTCCTAGTTTAGTAAGTCTGACAGCTGACTGACTAGGTATGTTTTTCAGCTTGTATTGGACCAGAAAGATCAGGTCAATCGCTATATTGAAGTTATGGAGGAAAAGCCGACAAATCTAGTTAAAAAAATCCTGCCTGCATACTCAGTTGACATTTCCAAAGAGTCAAATTTAAAATAAAAAGAGTGCCCGCTGCAGAATTCGAAAAAGTCCAAAAAAGGGCCGGTGGGAGAAAAAGATGGCATAATTTCTGAATGTACTCTTGCAGTTTATAATTTTTAGACGATATTTAACAAACATTAGTTCGCATAACGCTATAATGTAAAATGTGATGGGTAATCGTGTTACATTTTGGACGTACTTATTTGGAAATAAATTTGTTTGAATAATTTGCGAAGGGGTTTTCGAAATGGAAAACGACAAAATAGCAAAATATTGTGACAGGCACAAAAAAAGTGGAAGATTTCGACTTTAGTCGATCAACGCTAACGCTGACCTCGCGACTACAAAAACAATTCAAGTTGCCCAGTCAACGCGTTCGGATACCTAGTACCGACAAATCTAGTTGACGTTTCACATAAACTAGGTATCCGAACGTACCCATTGTCTTCTCTTTAGTGCGATTATGATAAGCCAGACAACGATCATAAGAAACCTTAGCCTTTGGACAGGAAAGTCCGAAAACGGTCCAACATTTTGATCTTATTTTTGAGTGTTTTTAACTTATTTTAAGATCATATAACTTACAGCTAAAAAGTACTAAGTAATACTATTAATATAGCTCCGACAGAGTTAACGGATTGCAATTACCTAACGAGCCCTCCAAATTTTGGTTGATATTAATCTAGAAACGTGGTTGATAACAACTGATATTGTGTTTTCTTATGTAGTTAACCTTCTTATCGGTGGTTTTGAACAACGAATACTCGTTTAATTTTTTTTGGCAACTACTGAGACTCAGCTTATTTTAACCCATTTTATTGTAACCGAGTAAAAATCGTACTCGGTTAGGGTCAATTTTTGAGCACATGTAAAGCGGTCTTCCATGAACACCTCGGACACCTCGCAGGCTATGAATTTAGTAACACTATTAATATTTTCAACTCCTCAGGTTAGTTTTGAGTTCCATGGCAGTTTTTTTTTTTATTTAAAGCCTCGCAGTTTGTTATCTCCAAACGACGTATAAAACCTCGCTGCCTTTGCTGCAAGCAAACAACCCGCCGACCAGCTTCTCCCGTTGAATATGATACATAAAAGTTGCTTCAAGCTGCTCCAAGGGTAAAGGCAATAGGTTTTGTGAATGATGTCGCCAATTAAACGAGTGGCAAAAACATCAACAACATTAAACAGAGCGGTCGTTGGTCGTTGGCTAAGATGGAGGCTATATGATCGGACTAAAAAAAAAAGACTACTACCAGTCGCAAAGACACTTACAGGAGGATCATGTCTTCCATTCAAGGCTTTGAATTTGATAGTTATAGGTGCAATTATGGACTCAAGGCCCACATGAACTATACTTTGGAGAAAAAAACGTCTATTTACCCTTTAAATGTTGAACTGTTGAATGTGTTGACATCGGTAGACGCAGATGGAGTCATAGAGTTCTACAACGGAACAAGCTGAGCTGTACCACTCACGTTTCCAGTTGAAGTTGACAGCTACAAAAGAATATAGAAGTATGTTATCGAGTTTTTATGGACCTGAGGAAAATTTTGACGTCTATTTATAAATAGACTATAGGAAGAAGCGCCATGTGGCATGGTACAGAACGGCCCTTATGCAAGAGAACTCTGGATAAAAAGAAGATCCTAGATCCAGAGGCCTTAACTATACCAATATCACACAGTCCCGTACACGCAATGGTCGACACAGAAAAATATTTTGCCCAGCCTTGCATATCGAAAATACATGCGATGCTGTCAAATCCAAATAAAATAGTCTCCGCCATGATCCACTGGGGAAATTTTGGGTAACTTGGAGTGACCAAACCAAGTCTCAAAATTTCTCTCTATACCTCCAGCAAATCTACTTTGGATTGACAGCAAGGTAACTATGTAAAACCACTTCTTCAAAACTTATTGAACATGCTAACATGCTTTATATGTGGAAGTTTACCCAATACACGCATCAAACGGAGTACTAAAATATGAAAATGATCTTCGTTGGGTAAACCGCTCTTTAGTCACTCTCAATGTTGCTAGCATTGTCCTTATTCCTCTACTTGTACAAGTTGCAGGCGCATCACTGCCTTCACAGCAGGAGAAAGCCTGTCTTTCAATTTAAACAAGTTCAGAAAAGTCCCTCTAACAATCAGTTAAACAAGACTGATGATGAAGATGTCCACTAAGAGCAACTCGAAATTTAATAGAATCCACCAATATTATCAATAACATCGTACGATCTAGGCCAGAACTCAATTTTGTCTCAACAAGGACACCATCCACAAAATTGCATCCAACCGATCGTCCACCAAAAACGTTCACTGCACGCACGCATCGAGCGCGTCGGATTAAACGTCAGCACAATTGCTTGGCCAACAACTATCCAAAGACAGCATAATTCACTACCCAGCATTCCAAGTTGACAGCAAACATTAAAAAAAAAACAGCAATAAAAGTTCGCCTTCTGGGACACCAAATGTCGAAACAATTCAGTTCACAATTAATTGGCATTCACTGCCAGGTATGACAGTATGTGCCTTTGAATTGTATATGCGATGCCGACTCACTTGTGTGCCACTTGAAGGACTGTGAAACGCATCCGGTAGCAAATGGGCAACTGACAACAAGCAATCCAGAGCATGCGACGATCCGGCGACAGTTCGTCACAAGACTAACCTCTTTGTCAGCGGCGACGATGCCTGACAGATATAATTGACTGACGGCCTTATTAAGTTCATTGAATTTTGACAAGCCGACTGTATGCCACTGGCATGCACTGCGAGGTCATGTGGCGATTGTGGATGGGTACTTTTTGTATGGCCGACCTATAAAGTGATCAACAATAGAGATGTCGCCCAAATGGGTCAATTTGATTAATGCCGAGCAGTTGACTTCTCCAAATAAAACTCGTCTACCTCCGAATGGAGATCTGATGTTCTGACGCCATTACTTCGTCCCTACTCGACATGAATTGCCAATCAGAGTGAGAATACTAGTGCACTGATGGGCTCTCTGCAACAGGACACTATGTCACCCTCTTACATTATAACACCACCACCAGCCAGCAAATTACCAAGCAATCTGCTCGCTCCAATCGCGGATTCTAGTCACGAAATCCAAGTTCTATAGGTCTTCACTTCGTTTATGCAAATCGAGTGGAGTAACCACCGCCAAATTGCCGCACAATCCAAAGTCCAGTAACCGATTTTATATCTGAGCTAAGCGATGCTCAGACCTTGTCGGGCTCGTGTTACGTGAATTTGGCCGCCGATGCTAATTTGCATCGCGAGCTTTATTGTCCGGTTGGAAAAGCATTAGAAGTCCGCCACCTGTGTGCGAATGGCGACACTGCGCCTAGGCCGAGCCTATTCCGATGTCATTAACGCGACACCTATAGGCACTTGGTGTCGCCAACTTTGAAGATGGACAGTGAATCGAAGGCTGTCGCATTGTCACGACAAGTCGAGAGCTTTTCGTGCGTGTGCCGTAGTGGGTGCAGCGTATATCGTCTCGAACATCTTGATAAGAGAACAACAGAGCTTGGATTTCCCAAGAATCAATCTGACAGTTCCATTGTGCATGCGCCGGGCATGGTGAATGCCATTGAACAGAATGAGGTTAGGATGCTTAAATCAAATCATGTATGGGCTTGGTGTTGCTGCTGTCAAAATCGTGTGCTTTGATTCGTTATCGCAGGTGATGATCTCTTCACAACACACAACGGTACTTACATATGGCCTTAGGGGACTTTATTGGTGAATCCATTTACTATAAAGCTACCGCGGTAGCTAGCCAATGAGCCGGGGAAAATTTAATTTATGAGGCTATAAAGCGGTTGGAATTTTGTGGAGGGAGGGACAATACACATATGTGTATGAATGAGGTTTGTGAGTCGCTATCAACTACGCAGAAATGCTTCTGAGAAGTTATTGGTCTAATAGAAGGGCAAATGGTCTTTCCAAAAACACAAGGCACGGTCAGAAGCGTGTAGGGATGCGCGTGGGAACGCCGAAGTCGCCTCGTAGTTAGTGCTGAGTCGGAAGAAAAACCTTGCTAGACAACAAGCTGAAATGAAATTTAAGAGCCCTGTAGAGTTCATGTGTAAAAAAGCCGTGAGACTTCTCTCCAAATGTCAACTTCTTCTCTCCAATTTTAGGCTAGTTTTATTGTCAAACGTGGTCAGCTCGTAGTAGTAGGAATATCCTCTGAACCACAGTTTGTTCGATTGCACTAAAACACAGATGATACCAAGAATATGCAGGAAAGCAGCATAAGTTTGAATATCGGACTCTTGACTGTTGGAGAACGGCTTCCCCAATATTTTGATACCGAACTCTTCATTATTCTCCAAGAGTCAAGAGTCCAAAATCCAAAATTAATTCATACAGCTCTGATGAAAATTTAGAGTATGATAGCCTCAACCGATTTGGATCTTTTTCGACTTTTTCGACTTTGTCAAATAATTGTTGACCAATGAAACAAGTTCATTTGCTTTCCCAAAAGCATAAAATCCAAATGATGAAAAAGCCTCTCATGGATCTTTTTAAAATAGCACGGGCCATCTAATGGAATGAAAGTCTTACCGATCATAGAGCGAAGATTTAAATTGTTGTTCGTCAACTTCGTTTCCTTTGACGTACCCCCATACAAAACAGAAGTCACATGCATGTCGTTGCGTTGGAAGCACTTGTCGGTTCAGAGGAAGCCCTTCAAAACTCTTTTCGAGTTCAATTTGACAACCAATTTATGTTAAGCTTCCCCAAGGTTAATTTAGGTTAGGTTAGGTAAGATGTCTGTCTAGAAAGATACACTTTGACCAACTTCGTTTAGGTCCTTTGTGATACCACATAGCTTCCCCAAAAATTCCGCCATAAATTTTAGCCATTTCCCAAATACATCGCGGTATTGTTTTCACTTTTTCCGAGCACCACCTACTCCAAAATGTTGAAAATACTTCTTCAAACCATGACCACCCCGGAAACAACATCCGCGCTGCATTTGAAAATCACTTCCATGCCTCGGTGAAACTAAATCAGTTTACAGCCCCGAAGCGACCTAATTAGCTGCCTCTCAAACAACCTCGGCACGTTCCTAATATTCCATTAACTGCTGACTACTGACTACCGTCCCACCTCCCACGCCTCCAATGAGGGGCACATTACAAATACCGCTGCACTGGAGCGTGTGAAATTGAATCACCGAACTGCCCTGCCATACGGATGCTTCCACAGTAAGTCGCCAGCAAACTCTGCGCAATGTTAATTAGCATAAAAAAAGTGAGTTGTTAATGGCCCTACTTTGTGCCAAGACCGAGGCACATAAGCCACATACAATACGTACTGTATGTAGCCCACAACAAACATCACACATTCGACACTTGGCTCGCGCGAAGGTGGTGTGCAATGGGGGCCCTTCTTTTGCGCTACTGCAGTTAGTGCGGTGGTGCGGCTGGTGGGTGCAACGCCAAGGAGCCAGACTCTGCATAAACGGAAAAAAAGAGGAAAGGAAACTCCACCACCAACGTTCGGGCTTCTGTCTAGACGCGTTCGTGCTGCCATGAAAGCGTTAATGGAAATGAACTGTAAAGTGGCCAGAAAGTGCCTTCAGATTGCGTTCACTGTTGCCATAGGATAATGTGTCCCTATACACCTCTTTATGGCGTGGAGGTTTCAGGCGAAATGTTAATTGAAGAGTGAACCTATTTGCACGTCGTCTTCGCTGTCGTCGTCGCCGCGGAGCTCCTCATAGCAAATTTTAATTAAACACAAGACTTTGTAGAGTTTGTAGACGCGAGGCAACATACAGCAATGGCCATGAATGAGAGTGCTGAAGGTGACGACAAGGAGGCTGGAGGATTACGCGTCCAGGCTGGGAATTTATTGGTAATTGTTTGTTTATGAAACACACAAATCGATAATGAACATTGAAAGTCACTTCCGAGAAACACTGCGCTTCACGGCCGCGTGTAGGCAGTGAATGGAAATGGAAAATTCCTCAATGGTTCGAGGGATGTCTTAAGAGGGGACTGGGGTAAAGTGACGTCTCGCATAGGAAGGGGGTATCAGTGCGGGTTGTAAGGAGGTGTCTTTGGAGTGCTGAAAGCAGATTGATGTAAGGAAGCAGCTGCCGGTGAGAGATATGACATCGTCGCGAGTATTTACTGTGGCGATGTTTCCATCCAGTTGAGGTGAGAGAGAGTTGCAGCTGGGACAGCTCCACGAATCACGAGTGGTCATTACATCAGCGTGGAACTCGTAACTCTGTGATTCAGAAATAGCTGTACACAGCTGGAACTGACTTTATCTGTGTAGGACCTCAACCGATTGATGGAGAGCCACTCTAGCTCAAAAGTCATTCAATTCGGCTAGTCCTTCCGAAATCCGAATGCAGCTGCCGGTTTGTTCCCTAAATTTACTTGTCAACCAACATTTTACAGCTCTGGCTGTAGAGCCTTGGTTAGTTTATTGGACTGTACTAAGCGAGGGGTCCCAGGTTCGATTCCCAAAAAAAAAAAAAAAAACCCAAATCCCACCTCAAGGTTGTTTTCCAGTGTGCCACTTCTGACAAACATCCGAGAGTGTAACTTTGATACAAAAAGTTTCTAAATTACTCGTTCGGACTCGGCATAAAATTTGGATCCATCCTCTCAAAAACTAAAAATACAAAACGATTGGTTGTGAGATACTAGGTCTAGAGTCCCTACGGACCCGTAGCGTCAACTATTTATTTTATTTTTAAGCTGTAGAGCCCACTCTGAAAAGACCGGTATATCTCACTTGAAGAGGGGGATTAACATCACCACCAATTTTGTTGATTGATTCTAACTGGAAAACAAAATCAAATTATTTACAAGTAGCTAGCTACTTTGTATACACCCAAACTCGCAACTTCCACCCCTAAACAGAGACTCTAACCCGGGGGGTTGCAGGGGGGCAGCATGCCCCCTCCATGCATTTTCCACTGTTTATGAATTGTGGGCTGATGTTAACAGAAATTATTTCCCACAAAAAAGTGAAGTTGTTGCTAACTTTCATTTATCTTATGTGAATTTTTTTCCCACTCGAGATGAAGTTGTTTCCAATGTGAAGTTATTGCCCGTCAAGTTATTTTCCTGCAACCTTAAATTATAGTGGGCGCTACAAGTGCACATGTACAACCCTAGGTCCATCTACTTTCAACTATATTCGCATGTTTGACAGATTGAACCAAGAAGTGTTGAGTTTTCGACACGTCATGTCGGATTTATGTCAACAATAAACCAAGTATACTCTAGGTCTTGGATTGAAATTTATGATTGATCTGTCAAATTAGGTGTGCAAAATTCTTTAAAAACTTCAAAAGGGAAAAAATTTAAACTGTGCTCGGGTTGCAAATATCATTTTGACATCTCTCCCTAATGTTCGTCTGAAATTGCACTGAACATAACTCACAACTGCGGGTCGATTCTGGGGCCGAATTACCGCATCCGTGAGCGAGCCATACGTCACCGAATTTTGTGGATTTTACAAGCAAAACAATAACAAATTCAGTCACGTATTGCTCGATCACGGATGCGGTAATTCAACCCCTGGTTCTGTGAAAGAGTGAATCGACCCGCTTTCCCACATTGATTTAATTTTTTCGAATTACTCGGTAGACTAAAAAGCGATTCTCGCTCAAGAAGTGAAAATATCGTGGTGACTTCAATATCGCTCACTGAGTTGTATGAAATTAGGTTCTCAATTGGCAAACTCTCAATAAAAACATTCACTTGCAAATGAGAACGTGAAAACAAGTTGTTCACATGAAAATATTTGAAGTTTGGTTTTCTTATATTCGTTTCACTTCTTCACAGAACGAGAATTAAGCCCCTTGTGACTTCCCAAATAAACAACTTCAACCACTTCTTGATACGGATATTATAAAGACCGATAAGCGATAGATATAAAAAAATGTGACAGATAATTTAAACAAATTGGGGAACCACTTTATTCAACTAAATAAATTTGTAAAGCACCTTCGATAAACAAATTAAATATTTCACCCCTCACTAACAACAAAAAATTCCTAATGTTCCCCTACTTCCCCGAACAGACTGTTTCTAGAACGCACTTTTTAGGTTCAACTCGCGTGCGATTCACTATATGCCGACATCGCGTTGTTCGTCGCCCGCCATAACCGTCCATCGCGTACATAGAATGCAACAACTCCCGCAGCCGGCTGGCTGGAATCATAATTTAAATACCAGTCGATGTTGCGCAACACATATCACACACTATACAGATCCACGGTAGCAAAGGCAATAAGATGAGGCCTTGAGAATTGTGTCTGCCTTCCCATATATGAATATATTTTTTATTTTTTTCTGACACTTGTTGTTATTTCATTTTAATGACAGTAATCACTGTTCTCACCCATGACACATTACGTGGCTGTGTTAGTGTGTTCTGTGTGCGCGGTGCACTGCAATTGGTTTGACACTTTGAACTGAAGGACCGCACTGGAGTGTTGCCACTTAGTGTACACACTCGGAAAATGTCACTCGCTTGTTGAATACCAATTGCGACTGACTGACAATACTGTCAATTGGGAGAGCGGACAAACAAAGCACATCTCTTTATCGCTTCATTTTGTCAACAGAGTCGAGAACCAATTGAAACATAAATTGAACCTTTGTTTATGAATCAGTGGATATTATGGTTGCCCAACATTGTAATATAGGGGGAGCCACTACAACTATAACGGAGAAATGAAATTGTCCCCTCTCTATTTGATCATCAATCAGGTTAATTGACAGTCAGGTGCCATGGGAGCAGCACTCAACGTAAGAACAAGTGCACTGACATTTTAGCACTTGGAATGTTGCCACGCTTGGAATGTCACAGTGAAGTTGGAATTTGTTTGAACTCACAGACAATGAAAAATTAATAAACAAAGTAAATAGCTTATCGGAATATTTGCGAGTTTATCTTATCGAACTGCAAATTGGCAGGTAATTCCATGGAATTACAAATGACTTAAGAAACGTGGCTTATCAGCTCACAGGTGTGTTGTGTTTGCACTGTAAGAGGGAATTTAAAAATGGCCGTCGGGTATTTTTAATTGGTTCCATAAGAGGTGTATTGTTAACAGAACTGTTACGAGAATGGGAATCAAATGTAATTTTTAAAATTACTAACATTTGATTCCCAGAACAGTTATTTTAGAAATTCACTTCAACTCGAACATCTATCTAACAAACACAAAATTGTTAACATTTCTTTCCCGGAATAGTTCTCTTAAAAATGCAAATTCTTATGGAAGTAGATAAAGATACACGAAGGCCATTTTTAAATTCCCGCCTACAGTGCTGGCAGACGGCATAGCCATGCTTAATAATTTTTGTTAAACTACTTTTGTTAGCATTTTCTAAAAAAAACAATAAATCTAATTTATATATCTATCTATCAGTGCAAACACATCAGAGAAGAGTTATATGTTGAAGATATGGAGACCTTTAACGGTAAAAGACAGTAGTATTTCTGGTCATGTTCTGGGGCAGATCGTCTGTTTGTTGTCTACATGCCTCCCTTCCCTGTTTGGAAACGTTATCGGTCAATTGATATTGTAGTTTGTGTAAAATATCAAAGTTGTTTCATATTTGATTTACCTACACCCTACACCCTACAGTCTCTGTAACTCGAACTGTCTTATTTAGACGAAAAACAACTTTTTCGAGTGCTATTAAATTTCACGTACAAGAACATTTGAAGGACTCGAGGGGTAAGTTATTTAACCTTTTCCGTCTCTAAATGAATCTGTTCTTGTAGCTCAGGCTATTATTATTTTTATTTTTCACCGCGGCAGTATGACGGTTGGCTCTAACACTACTCTTAATACTGTGAGACTTTTACTCACTGTAGCTAAATTTCAAAAACTCGAAAGCATCGTAGGCTTTAATGAATCAAAGAAGCCGTGCACCATCGAAGGGACTCAGCACCATCAACCCCCCATCAAGCTGTATATCACAAAAATTACCATATCCTGCTGGACATGTGATATGGAAAAATCAATTTTCAAAGATACACCTTTTTAACGACTCGACAGTTGTAGTCAATTTTCTTGACACCCACACTGTCCACCATGTATACAGTCAATCTGCATACAAAGTGCCTTTTCAGTTGTGTTTCTGTTTTGTTCATATTTTATTTTCGGGTTACTGAAACCGCAAGAGGCCAATCCATATACACAAATCTCTAAGATACCCACCGAGTGCTGTTGTTGTGTGTCGTATCGTATATCTAACCAAAAGTGCATTGATGTAAAGGCAATCAACTGCAGTATGGAGACCACTAACTCATAAGGAGCGTCTCATGGCGGTTATAATATTATGCAAGGCTTCTTCTCCCAATACAGTGTGTGTTTGCATGATTGCACTTTAAACAAGTTCCAAGTTCGTCTACCGACTAGAATTAAGTCGTCCACGAGAACATGGTGTGACCGCAAAGTATCACACGACAGAACAGAACTTGTGTGTGCGGATAGAATTGAGCGTCCGTAAGGAGGTATCAGATAAAGAGATGCTCTCGACATTGATAGAAATCGCATCGCTTTCGAAGCTGGGTTGGGTGGCGAATTCCCGGCGCTCGATGTGACGCAGTTTCGCTGAGGAATGCTCTGCATTCAAGTTGAGTGGAGTTGATCAAGATGCCATCAGGATGCGATGCGGTTTTGTGGTATGAGTATAAAAAAGAATCGCTTTGAATTCATTTCGTGTGCAGGGAGAGAGAGATTAGTTTTCAGTTTTCAGTTTTCTGATGAGCGGATGCACTTGGAGTGATTCTCTGGGGACGCGATTGAGATGGGCTTCGGTATCTCCACAACACCACAGGATCTAAAGAATGTGGCAGTGGAATGCACTGTAGTGATGACTCTGTTCCATGGGATATACCTACGTTCGCATGGGTTCCAAATACATTATGTGGATCGATTTACATTGACGTCGGGTACATACCTGAAAAGAGAAAAAAGAAAATTGTGATTAGAATTTGGAAATCTTTGCAAAATCGTCAGTCAATGCAATTAAATAACCTTCAGTGATAAATAGCTCTGGCTGATAAAGAGGCTTGAAAACTTAAAAATGCCCAATTTCTTCTCGTTTTTTTGATTACAAAACTAGGAGCCCTAAGCACCTTTTATTTGGTCTATATTTCATCAAATTCCGTTTGGAAATAACGACGTAATCGGTACGACAAAGAAGGGTAAGGGTATACTCGCTGATTTTAATTGCAACAACCACATGTAGTTTCCGTAATGGACACCGAACTTCGTCGTAGAATGAGTATTGATTCTTCACTGTTCGACATCAAGGAAGTTAAAAATAGATACCTATATCATCCTAAGGACATTGATACACTCCGCCAGATGGCATACCCTGCCCATTAAAAGGAATTCGGAAATTCTACTTGCAAAGGGCATGATCTAATGAACTCATCACATGTCATCGACTAAAAGTGGAACTTGAGTTATATCGTTTTAGAATTTAATGAGTCGGAGGACGTGCTCTTGTGGAGAAGTGTCAAACTTTTCCAAATTTTAAACTTTCTCGATTTCTTAGATATAAGGGAAAGAAACTGTCAAAAATTTCGAACTCGAGATGTTAATGTTAATTCTGACTTAGAATGATAGAGGAACTCGAAAAAGTGGGTCGCAAAATTCTGTCCGTTTGTCCGTAAGTATGCTCCTGAGGCCTACCGCCTAAACTTTTGCCCGGATTTGGGGCAAACTTCGGATTTCGAGTTTGGGGGCTTATAGTTCGTGGCGGTTTTTTTTTTGCAAGGTTACCTCAATACTTATGGTACTTCTCATACAAAATTTTCATAGATACCAGTTTCATTTGTTCGATAACGGCTCTAACGATTACAACAAAAATTGATATTTGAGTCTAAGTAGGTAAAGTGAACATGACTGCATACTCAGTGAAAAAAAAAAAAATCGAATAAGGGTACCTACCCTGATAACTTTATGAAATAAAAACAAATTACTTTTGAAATTTGGACATACATATCTCGAAAACGGTCCATACGATTACAACAAAAATCAGTTTTTAAGCTGATACGGTCATTTATAATTTAATAGAAATACTCAGTTTTTTTTTTTTCTATAATATCGCAAAATGGATTTTTGAAAAAAGTAATTTTTTAAAAACTCGGTTTTCTTTAGTTTACCGGAAAACGGTAATAACGTTTTTTACCAAAATGTAAACTTAGAGTGAAATTGATGTTTTGAAAATGATTGCGTCCTTAATTTTCAATTCGAATCACAGAAAACTCTAATTAAAAAAAAAGAAAACTGCTCATATCTCGAAAACTCGAAAACCGCATTTTTGATTTCGATAAAACCTTAAAAACCAAATAATGCTCATAACCCAAACAATAATCTAAACTCATTTTTCAGCTGAGTATTTGAGCAATAGTTTTTATCAAACTAAATGTTGCAAACATTTTTACTGTTTTGTCTGCGTAATTTTACAAAAACCGCTCTAAATAAGATTTCCTACTTTGTTTGTCTCCAAAAATTCGAGTAAATCAATTTTTTTTATTTATATAATATGAAAAATGACTACCCAAAAGCCGATCTATGTTCATATATAGGTAGTATTTTTAAATCTCAATACCGCACTGTAAAACTAAAATTTCAATAGCTATGAAAAATGCAATAACAGCGACCGAAAACTTATTTTAACAAATATTACCCACTTCTTCCTTTTTGCTAGATAGATATTATGAATATGCACCTTAAAATAACTCCATACACTTGGCAGTCAAACCTTTACGATCCGACTTTTCGTGCAGCAGGATTTTAAGCATCTCCATAGGATTTGGGGGTCCGACTAGTGATGCGCGATAATCCAAATATATATCGATACATCGATACTTCAGTATCGAAAGGAAAATATCGATGCAAGAAAATAATCGGTCCGAAAAAATCGATAATATCGATAATTTCGATATTTTTTTAATTAAAAGCTTGCAGTTAATAATTCATACCAACAAATAGGTCACAATACAATATAAATAAAAACGTCAAAATTTCATGTTTCCTTACTTTATAGAACTTAAAATAACTTATTTTTATTAAATAAACTAGCTGACCCGGCGAAGATCGTTCCGCCCAAATTCGTGAATGGAATGAAAATAATCTCCCTTATTGAAGTTGTCAACTAATGAACCGATTGACAGTTGGTAAAATGTATCAATCAGTTGATACTTTTGTACTCAGTTGATAAAGGTTTTGATCATTGTGACTGAAATTGACTGTTTTGACATGAAAATTGAATTTGCTGTGAATATTTTTTGTTTTAATTTAAAAATTCCATTTTATTATGGAATGAGAATTGTGGTTTGACATTTATGAGGAAGAGGATACTTTTTTTTTGGAAATAGCGAGAAGAAAGAAGCAACTAAGGGATGCTTTAAACCCCCTAGAATTAGAAGAATAATCAATTAGCTTAGCACAGTCCAAATTTTCAGTTACCTATCTTTAAAGTTATTTGTTAATGCACTGGAAGAATGTAGGTAGTTGTCGCAAATGGTATTTGAGCCATCAAAATAGTTAAATAAACTAGAAACTTTACAAACAGTTTTTATTTTCAGTTGAAAGAAATAGATACAAAATAAAAGAAAAGTCAATGATAATTGACACTCGCAATACCGATTTTTTTATTCACAATCAAAAATTAATGGAAATTGACAATGAATCACCAATCCAGTGCCAATTGACAATCACAATACCGATTAAAGTAATTGGTTGACAATTCCGTAATTTTAATAGTTATTCGAATCCATCAAATCTGAGACCATCCAAATCGGTCCAGCCGTTCTTGAGTTATAAATGGTGTAACTATCCCGACTTTGTTTTATTTATATTAATATATCTAACATTAAAAGAAAACTTAATAAACTTCCATTATTTAATGCAATAACAACTAAATAATAATTACTTAGGAACTTTGATTGTATTAAAATACGTATTTAGTTTGTTTAAATTTATAAAGCGAAGGTTAACATACTGAAACAAGCACTTCCAAAATTATGTTTTTTTTTTTAGCTTGTTTTAATGACTGCACAATGCGCTGCAGTACATAACATCACTAGATGTGACCTAGAAAAATTGGTGGACTGAGAAAATGTCTTAAGTTTGTTGAGGCGCGTCGTCATGCATTTTAAAAAATGACCGAACAATCAAAAAACTATGAAAGTCCCAGTTGTGTTGGAGTGCAAAAAATCGGTGGCTAATCATCGATGCATCGATAATATCGAGAATAAATTATCGAGTGAAATAATCGATATTTTTTTACGAAAATATCGATGAATCGAGTGATTCGATATTTATCGCGCATCACTAGGTCCGACGTTGATACATTATTTGTTTGTCTTTTTTTAGAGAAGATCTTTGGAATAAAAGCCAGTAAAGTCGCACCTTCAAAAAGGTGGTATAGATGACAAGAATTTGACGGTCTCGCATCGGATGCTGTCCTGTACCTATAGTTGAAGGTTTCTAGGTATTGAGGCAAATATCCAACAATTCCGGGACAATGTCTATCATTTTGAGGACATTTCTTGTCAAATTGCAAATAAAACTAAAGCAAGATCAGAAACCTACGATTCATATCGTAAAGTCGGACGGAAGCTAGAGTAACTTCGGGTATTGTGATATGGTCGGGAAATGTGATATGCTAGCTTATTTTCCAAAACAATCAATTCTCGACAAGAATTTTCTTGTCAACATGACGGCAATGGGGAAGAACATGTGCTGCAGCTTTTGGGTCGCTCGCGCTCAATGTGTTATGTGTCAGTGCATCGCAATTGTCTCAGGTGCACAGTCGGCATTTTTTTTGTGTGAGCTTTATGTGATATTTCAGCAAAAATTTGAGCAGAATTGAGAACTGAAGCAATAACTTTTGTTTGTGTGTGAATAGAGCTGACAGTATATTGGGTGAGTTTTTAATTCGATGAAGTGCATTTTTAAAAAAATCTCTCGATTGTTTCAAAAGTCAAATGCGGCTAATGTGATATAGTTAAAATTGGGTAAAGTGACATACTATATCACATTACCCGCCAAATTATTATTTAGTAAATATGATTATAACTCGTTTCTGATCATGCCAAAAAAAAGGAGATTCGTAAATAAATGTTAAAATAATAAATAAATTCATAATCTATCGGATTACAAGTGGTTTTATTCGGTTGGAAACTATTCGGGTAATGTGATATGGTATATCACATTATCCGAAGGTAGTGTATCATATTACCCGCCAATTTATTTAAGGGCAGTTACAGAGAGTTTTTTTTTTTTTTGTAAATAGCTGCAGCTTGGCTTACGCTACAGAGTTCTGAAAACGATATATAATGCGCAATGTATCAAAGAGCTATAATCAATAGTGCGGCAAAAGCTATGTCATACAAATTAGGAATAATTGTTAGAAAACAAATACCTATATCACATTACCCGAAGTTACTCTACAGTGGGCTTTGAAGGCTGATGTTCTAGATTTTTGTGCATCCACCCAACGCACGCAAGTGGTGCTAAATAGACACAGAGTCGCTGTTCTAACATCCCAGAAGGGGGTGGTTGGCAAAGCCGAATTTTCTTGTACGTTGTTCGTAATAGGTCTCGCAAGATACATATCCTTTCCAGGCTTCAACGTCCACTGCCTCTCACTACTTTATCACTCGATGTAAGAACTTGTTATGAAAATCCACCGTGGGAAAGAAAAAACATCCACCAAATGCCATGTACAACAAGTTATCCCCCAATACCCCCTACACCCCAATTCACACTCGACTTTTCATCATCTTCCCATTCCATGGTGAAAGCATTAAATTTGACAGAGCATTAATTCGATAGAGCCTGACCATCGGCTGAGGAAAGACCAGGAAACGCGATCTCGCCAGAAGCACTTAATCTCCGGTATCACTGCATCGATCATCGGTGCGTTGAGAAATGCCTCTAATTAAGGCGGACTCCCGACCGCATTCATAGCTTTCCCAACTCAAAATCGCGCAACATTTTCCGCTCGTACTATCGCATGCAACGTTTCACATATAGCCGTCCACCGTGGTTTTTACCATTTTTCATAAACGCTAACAACCTCATAGAAGTTGTATCGGTCATAAATCGGACCGCTCGTCCTGCGTCCGGTTATATACGGCCCATATGAGCGAGAAGCTTCTTATGGGCCCCATCTGGTGTTGGCCATTCCACGCACAACACAAATACAACAGCATGTTGAATTCATTAGAAGGGAAATTTGTTGCCACACTCGAAGCAGGGTCATCCGCACCTTTTGATAAATTGCACAATACCTACGTGCGCGCTTAACGGCTGCGTAAGCCCGAGGAGGTGTATCCTGCACGCAGAATAATCAGACAAATTCAATTTCGAATTTACATAGTTGTTGCGCCAGCCTATCTCTCTATGGTAGTGGGTAATAAATTTCCAGAAGCCACAGCGTTCCACCGGCTAGAGGAAGCGCACGTATGCCTATGCTATATGCGTTCCGTTGGGTGGGATAAAAAAGAAACATATATGCCAGCAGAAGACGACAAGAAGTTGAATGGAGTCTTGTGCGCGCCGTCTTGTGTAGGATGCAGTAGTCTGATGTCAAGCCTGAACAGGTTCCCTGTTGAGCTTCGGTTTGGTATCGAAACCGTCGTCCTTTTGGCGGCGGCGGCCGGCGTGAGAAGAGGGCGGCAGTGCCAGACATAAATACACATATTTTGTAAAGGCGCATGCGCAGCCGAACCGTGAGGAAAATGTGTGTTTAACTTCAATATCTTTTCGACATGAACAATAAATACTTTCGCGCATATCCGTTTTAGCGTGGGCTCATGTTTTGGTGCGGTTGCCCGCGCATCGGTTTGATGTTGTGCTACTACACAAGTAAGTTTTGAAATATTTTCCTGGAAACATTATGTGCAACAGGAATGATAAGCAAATGCTAATTTTTCCCCTCAGCGGCGGAAGTTCGCCTGGCATGACAGCATAATATTGTGAGTCATTCTTGTGCATATGTATGTGATGGGGCTGTGTACCCAAAATTGATGCAAGGAAGTGTGGAGGTGTAGGCGCAGAATTACTACAGCGGACGGGAGACTACTTGAGTGTCTTACATCCATTTCCAGTGAGGTACCTACCTCGTGAAATGTACTATCAAATTTTCTTAAATAAGTGAATGTCCAAAGAACTAACCGTTAAAATTTCAAATCAAGGCCTTTTTCCTCTCGCGGCTCAAAACCAATCACAAAAGTTCACCGACATCGCACAGACCCTCTCAGCAGGTATAGTAACCGCTTCTTTACCCAATAACACATTCTACTGACTCAAAGAGAGCCAACTGCCATACATCACACACAAAACACCGTAGGTCAAGGCTTAGGCTCCCCACACGCATGCAGATTCCTCAGACCATCGGTCATCTTCGTCTGTGGCTCCTTGGTGGGCGAAAAAAGGTTTGCACGGTCCCACCGATTCGATTGCGGTATACCCACATGTAGCTCTGCTAAATTCTCAACCATGAGTCATGCGACGCATGCGCGAAGTCACCGCCACCGCCGACTTGACATCAGCGTACAAATATGCGAAGGAAACGAACTGTATCCCCGCGCTAGCTCAACAGCAATTGCATTCCACTTGGACCAAGAAGGTGCCGTAATGCCCCACAGAACATGGCGTGCGGATTGATATTAATCGTACCGCTTATGCTTGGATAGGTGACGCTGCACTGGCGGTAGACGGTGGCGGTGACCGGTGAGTCTATTCATAAACAGTGTTGCCCCTTTCGCTTGGCATTGTTCTGAATGTGATTGAGTATGCGCTTGGACACTGGCCGGCCAGTCGGTTCACTGTGCAGAACAAAGTGGACAAATGGCGATCAATTGGCAGAGAATGAAAAGGTTCTGGCGAAATTGATTGCAGTTCCATTGCGGTTCTTGTGAACATGTCTGGAATGTAAGCTGGCTATACGCACATAAACGTGGTGTCGTTGGGCACGAAGTTGGATCGATTGGCCGGCCGCCCCCTCCTTGTTTGGCTACGCGATTATTAATAATAAATCGTAGCCTTGGGAACTAGCCACAGAGCTATTGGTTTTCTGTGTTGCGGTTTTGATGAATCGTTATAAGTTTGAGATACATGAGCGGTATGGTTCGGGGAATTATGTTAACATTGGAGGTATTCACTGGGAGAATGTTCTCACGTTCAGGGATATAAATGGTGGCGACCGGCGAAGATGACGTTTTAATGCGAAATGGGAGCGGTTCCAGATAAAGGAGCTATGGGAAAATTGTTGTGGCAAGAGGAGGTATTAGGTCTTTTGTTATTTAAATACTTACTGAGAAAGTATTTCCTGATGTAGTCTTCAAAGACGAACAGACCACCTACCCCAAAAGCCATAAGTATGGTTGTATCTCTCTCTAGTCGGGTCAAAAGTCCGCGAGAAGTAGAAAAAGAGATTCTGAGAGATTTATAGGTGCGGCCATTTATCACTTATTCCTTGAGCGAAAAGTGACATTTCTCAGCAATAGAGTGACTTGATTTGCTTGTAATTCTGTTCCATTATATCCGTTTTTCAGAGCGACAAATATACCTACACAAGTCACAACTAATCACTTAAAAATTGTTGCTTAGTATGTGGTCAGCTGTCGAACTCGTCGCCTTGTAGCGGACTACGTGAAGCCTTCGTTCGTAAATTTTAAACTGACCTAAGTATACTTGTAAATGTTTGACCAAAATAAAAAATATCAATAAATAGTTGGCGCACAGGTCCGCAACGACCCTAGACCTAGATTTTCACAATGTTTCGTTTTGTGTGAGTTTTTCATTTTTGGGACGAAGGGATCTATATCTACTACGTAAACTTACGCCGATTACAAACGGCTAATTGAGGAGCTCTTTCATGACAGTTACACTCTCAGGTATTTGTCAGACGTTCGCGAGAGGTGACGCAGTGGGGAAAAAACCTCTAGTTGGATTTTTTTTCCTGGAATCGAACCTGGAACCCCTCGCCTAGTATTCCAATACCTACACTAGCCGCTAAGCCAATGCGCCTACTAACACCAACTGTATTGAATATTTCGTTGTGACGTATGCGGAGTAAATAAAATCCCAAGTGACAGTTTGCTTATTACAAAAAAACGCCACTTGAGCAAATCTATACCTAAATGAGCTGTTCCCGTCCGGCTTTGCTCGTGCTAAACAAAATTGTTCCCGTAAAGAAAATCTACTAAATAATTAAATTCCTGTAGAATTGTTCACAAATAAGATCTCACTGCATATAGCTGGCGATCAAAAAAATATGTTCGTATGGAAAATTAATTTTTACGAATTTTCCAATTTCCTTTTAAAATTTTCCAATTTTCTCGCCGTATGAACCTTCCTTAAGCGAAGACAAACACAGCAAAGAAAAATCATCTCAAATCGGAAGATCCGTTCTCGAGTTATAGGCGATCTTGCGGATGCAACTTTGGTTTATATATATAGATAGAAGATGTCGGAATATTCTATTGCATGTTTGGAAAATAAGGAGATTCTATCGGATCTAGCGATAGGTATACTGTCATTCTATGAATAAAATATGGTGGCCAATTTAAGTGCCCAAACTAATTCACCCTGAGATATATGGGAGGTTTATATCTCTTTTTTGGTAATTCACCTTGCTTATAACTTTTAAGACAGAAAAATACAAAATAGTAGTATATTTTAAATAAAAATTGTATGCTCCGTTCAAAAATGTTCCCAGTTGAGTAGGTTTTAATTTTATTTATAGGACGGCCAGCCATTTTGGTCTGTCAATGGAACAAAACTCCTCCGGCGGTCAATACCATTTTAACCGCTTTTCATCTATCATGTAACTCTGTTCGCAGCCTTACTGTGAACGGAATAAATTACATCATCAATAGTGTGCAAAGACTACATCTGAATCTGACTTCAAAAACGATCGCAAGAGAGTCGAACGACCTTTAAAGCAATTATATCGCATTCCTCACCTTCCTTACATAAAGATGCATACCTTATTCAACTATAAACACATTCGGAAGGTCATCCGGCTAGGCGCAGTCTATCTACTCTGTAGCTGTAAATACGTGGTTATTCTCATAATACATTCTGTTTCTAAGTGGGGCTCCATTTTAAGGTCTCAAGGAGACAGCACTGACTGTTGTTAATGAGGCTTATCTTTGCCCATCAGTTTCAGCAAAGACAATCAATCACAATCAGCAAAACTGAAGCAAATGAACTATGATTGATTGTGGGAAAAGCGATAAACCTTGTGCTTTCAAAATCGGTACCCACACGTAGATATTGGCACGTGTCGAATCGATCGATACGGTGGGTGGAATGTATGGCCTTTTGGAATTGGTGGAATGTATGGCCTTTTGAACTCAATTAACGCTTTAATGCATTTAAACTCGTTATTGACCAACATTTTAAGCGCACGCAAAGTTTGTAATCATGCTTCACCTAGAACCAGTCATGGTGTATCTGCACTAAAGCCCACGTTTAGTATTGTTTAATTCCGACTTTGTAATTACTCATTTGTTGTTTCTTCAAGTTTGATTTTTAAAAACAGTATCTTCCGCACTCAATGTCATCGCCGTCCATCTGACACTCAGTGAACCTCATTTGAAATTATTGCACAAAAGCATGAGTATGCATTTATGCAACAAGAAAATGAAAATAAAAATTCCACAACAACATTGTCTATTTGTTTATTACATCACCTGCCAATCAGCATGGGTATGCGCAGAATAAAACTGCATGCATATACAGAGATCAAAGGTTACGGGTTATAGCTCATGCTCCGGACCGGATATTGCAAGTATCTGTCGAATAGCGATCTTTGCATTCTCCGTGTTTTATTTGAGTGTCCAAAATGCGTCACACGTAACGAAAGTACCTTAGATAAGCCCGTGCTCACGCTCACCATACGTAACAGTGCCGTGTGATATTCGGCAGTTTACGATTTACGCGTACTTCTCCCCCATGACGACTGAATTGATAAAATGGCATTCGAATCTCTGCGGATGAATAGCTATACAGATATACTAAATGTATGCACAAAATGGCACAGTGCGCATAACGACAATGAGCAGAGATCGCATCGCATGAAATTACTTTGTCGCCGGAAGCTCGATGGTTTGTGTGAATTTTATCAACCCGCTGCGATCGACTTTTGAGTGCACCACCACGCACCATCAGGCGCGCAAACTATAATGATGTGCGTTGCATACCTATATACACCAGCAGGAAACATCAGGTGTATATGTATATCATCGCACGAGTGGCTGTGGAATAGTGATGCCGAAAAAGCTATCTTGATCGCAAGCGCATGTATATGGGGCTGTCTGGAATGCTGCGCATGCGCACAATCGTGTGTGCCCATTTGGGGTTGAGTCCGGTTGGTAAATCTATTTTCAAGCATTGGTAATCGGTTTTTGGCGTTTAAATTGCCTGATTGGGAGGGATGTGAATTCCTGTGGACGATATTGAGCCTAGCGTGCGAGGTATTTTCCCACAATCGTGCGGTTCCGCCAATTCGCAATTTGATTTGAAGGAAAGTTCGCATATCCATAACATTTTCGTTGATTCTTTAGTAATTTGAATTGGAATTTCCAAGGAATCCTCTGAATATGAATGAATCCGAGGACCCAACTGAAGTGGGATCTATGGCAACGATGTAGCCGACATTAAATGTCATCTGGCCCAATAAGAACGAGAATTAAGTTGTAAAGTAAGGTAGGAAAAAAGGGCTATGAGATAGTAAGGGCTCATACAATACTAAGCACATTAAGGACCAATCGCGATTAACCACAAGCCCAGTCCAATATGAGGCTGCTCAAGTGGAAAACAAAAACGCATGTGGATTTGTTACGGAATTACGACAAGACTCTCAGCCATTCCGTTTTTGCTTCTCAGCCGTAGCACTTGGCTTAGTGGAAATAAAGCGCCGTACTAATAACAAATTTTAGTACCGACTTTAAATTTACGGAAGCTCAAAATGGCGAAACTCGTGTGAAAAACGTAGTCACAGTGAACTACTACAATTTAGAGTCGAAACTAAAAGTGTTTATCTTATTGCATTCGGCCAACTAACTCAGAAGATATATGAACTCAAAGTTGGTCATCCAGAGAGTATACCAACGTTGCCGTTTGGCCCTTTTTTCGATCTTTTGGTCACCACTGTCTTAAAAATTAACAAAATGGCCCTTTTTCAGATTAATTTAGATTTTATTTTTACTGAACGAACAAGAATGCAAACATATGAAAAGAAGTGGGCTCATTCAAGAATCTAGTTATCTTAAGTCGACTAGAGTGGCCTGGATGAGATGTAACCTGAACTTCTTGATGAAAAACGATATATGCCGATATAATGTCATTGTTCTTTTAGTATTTTTTCATCCTTTCACAGTTACCAAAGACGTTTATATTTCTTGTAAATTAAACACGCACTGCTTTGTGACAAAAGTGACGCGACACTTCACGTCAATGACTCAGCGTTGCCAGACGGTCAAAATATTTCACCCCAGATAAATCTGGAAAACCCCCAAATTTGACTATTTGTCCCAAAAAAAACCTCAAACTTGTTGTCATCATTTTTTCAACATAACGGGTGATTTTTTAAGCGTAGTTTTTTTAAAAATCGAATAAAACACTCAAATTTGCATCAAATATTAAAAATTTGTATTGTAATCGATAAACAGGCCTTTGCCATTAACGTTTTAAAGACAACTTCATGTAAATGTTGTCCGCGGCTCCGTTTCAAATGGCCCATTCGGAAGGTCCAATTTTGCGTCACTTTTTCGAGCATTTCGGCCTGTATTCCACGAATTACGCGTGTTATATTATCCTGTAAGACTTCAATCGTGTTCGGCTTGTCCACATAGACTAACGACTTTACATAACGAGAAATAATCAAGAGGCGTTAAGTCGCATGATCTTGGCGGCCAACTCACAGGGCCATAAGCTACTAATAAGCTGCTCACCAAATTCATCCTTTTCCATTGTTTCACGAGCTGTGTGGCATGTGGCACCGTCTTGATGAAACCACATGTCAACCAAGTTCAACTCAGCCAACTGGGGCAAAAAAAAAAGTCGGGTATTATGGCTCGATATCGTTCGCCGTTGACGGTAACGTTTCTCCCACGGTCGTCTTTGAAGAAAAATGAACCAATGATGCCACATGTCCATAAACAATCCCATTTGCAATCGTTGCTCGTTTGTAAGTCTTTCCATGATTAAATGGCAGAGTATACTGAAAACTTTTCACTTTGGCAGATGAAGTTTGGTCGCCATTACTAACCAGTGCTGCCAACCTAAATCAAATCACCCTTTACATATTTTATGTACGACTTAAAAATAAATAAATAAGTGACGTAAAAGATCCGTAGGTAGCCTAGGCCTAGCTCCTCGCAACCATTCGTTTTGTGTGAGTTTTTCATTTTTGGGACGAATGGAAGAGATCTACAACTACTATCCCATTTCGTAGGTAGTCTGTGGTTTCTTTATGACGTCCTCGACTGCAAACTTGTGGAACTGGCTCAGTTCCAACAAATTGCATCCTCGCGCACACAACAATGCATCCGCAGCAATGACGCCCTGTAATTGCTCTCTTCTTCCGCGTTCGCTTTGCACCAACTGCAAACGTGTAACTAATCCCCACTGTGTGTGGACGGACAATAAAGGAACTCACTTCCAGAGAACACTGCAGAACAATAGATATCCTCTGGATACAACAATGCGTCGCTGAAACTACTAACTACCGCCAAGGGTCACTGACACTTGACACAATTCGTTTGCATCTGCTCTTCAACATTTTTTCATCCTATTTAGGTATCCGCTATGTCCTATGTGCTAGTGTAACTGACCCAAGCAAAAACAATTAAAACCCGAAATTGTTTTGACATCACGAACAGGCTATATACACCTACGGGCGGTCTACGATATGCCACATGCAGTTCGCCGAAGATTGGAATTGGAAGCCCCCTGCCTGTGTTATGCACTCAAGTTCTAATTGTGAAATTCGTTTCAAAATAATCAAAAATAGACTGAAGATCTACAGCCAGTTACAGTTTGTTTATCTTTGCTTGTCAGGAAGACGTTCTTTTTTTTTATTTCATTGGCGCAATACACTTTGATATAAATCTGGGTCTAGGCCATAGACAACTTTTTCAAAATCACACCCAGGGCATATTATTTTATATTACGAAACAAGATATGGGAAGAAAATCGATGGGGGAACAATTACTTATTCTTACTCTGCTAGCCAAGAATGTGGAACGCCGATTAAAGTTTGTCAGACAAGCAATCGTCTGGCGCATACTAAGTTGCGACTTGAGAGCCGTACCAGGTATAGTGCCATAGTGAGCCGTTTCCGATGTCGTTGAGTAATGAGTTGGTGCTGGCTGTTTCTTAATTAAAAATGCAATCAGCCGCAGTGGGTAATAAACTACATTCAATACGCGATTGGATTTTCTAAATAGAGTGATTAGATCGATAGCATTGTGGCAACATAGCGCTGTCAATGAGAATGGTGAATGCACTTTGGGGTCACGTTCGGTTTTAGATTTCTGAATGAATACGTAATCGACTTGGGATTGATAAGGAACTGAACATTGAGGAAGTGAGAGTGCATTGGGAACGATTGGAAGTCAGTTTCACTTATCTCGGCTATGGTGGACGGATTTTTGATGGACTGGATTTTATTTTGATGGGCGTCGGCTGTCAAACGGCTGACATTCGGCTGTCAAGTTGTAGATTATTGATTTGCGTGTGGAAGCTCTTTCATCTTAACGAAATCAGAGCTAGGTTCTTTAGAAAACCTCTGTTTAATAAATGGCTCCACGAAGATTCAAAAATTCGAACTTACGTCGGAGACCATTTTAATTTCATAATCAGCCTTCCGCAGCTTTAAACGTGCCTTTATTTTAGAGACGAAAACAAGCTATATTTGGGGACACACACGGTTGACCTGGAGACAAGGGAATATAATGTTCATAGGCTTGTCCACAAGTACGTCAAGAAAACTGCCTAATCGTTAAGAGCTGATAGTTTTAAAACCTCCGAAAGCCTTATACTTGTTAATATTAAAAACTGGTTCGAAAAGGCATATTAACATGAAAATAATCTCCCTTGATGTCGGAACTAAATGATCAGTCTTAAATTCATTTCATAATATCGGGGAATTCGGGCCACCAACTGAGAAATAAGATCACAAATACAACCTGGAAAAATGAGACCCGACCTCTACTGCTATTGTGACTCCTAGAGACCATAGTAATAATGAAGACCAAGTCGTGCTCAAAGTCGAGCAAGTGTCCACAATCCGCGTTGCCATTTGAACCATTTAGGGCTCAAATGGCCCCTTTTTGAGCCTCGGGACCCATGGCCTCCACTTTTTCAAATACGGTCAAAATGGCCCCTTTTTGTAAATATATAAAAATAAATGTCTTTGTTACTTTTAATCCCCTTTTTGAGATTTTTTAGCGGCAACGTTGACTCCACAAATGCTTCGGCAGTTTGGTCACGTTGATAATATGTCTCAACCTCAAAATTCCAGAATGACCGCATCAAGTTTGCCGCTGATGATGTATAGAGTCGGAAGATCGACAGTTATTCGGGATTCTCTTGACAGACGGGACATTAAAAAATGATGATGAGAAGAAAAGGTTGCCTGTCAGTAAGTGAATAGAAGAGGCAAGTCCACAAAGGTGGTCTTCTCTTATAAGAAGATCGAAAGACACTATTCTCTAAGTGTGTTTTTTTTTTAACAACAGGGTGACATTCAGCAGCTTCCCCCAAGATGGAGTAGTTTCTTCTGATCTAGTAGTCGTCAACGATCTCTTTGAAAATCTAGACCGATTTTGCTACACCGCCCTTGGTTTAGTTGATGACCTTGCGATTAGTATTTGGGTTGGCACAAGACGACCATCAGTAGAGTTATGTGGGTAGTTTTACTTTAAAGTTGTAGAAAGCTTAAACAATTAAGACCGTTGTAATGCTTTTTGCGACAAAGGGATCTGTCACTGTCAAGGCACCATTTTTACCTTCACTTCTTCAGTGAGTTGTCTTTGACGACCGCATCTTTGTTTTGCTTGTAAAATCCATAAAATTCTGTAACGTATATGACTCGTTAACGAATGCGGTGACTCGGGCCCTGGTTTGGCATCTTAAAGCATCTTTGGGACCAAAAGTCTTCCTATCAATGGCAATGCGTTCTACTCTGTTGAAAGTTGATCTGCAAAAGATATGTCTTCTGAGGGTCTCCAACACTTGAATCCAAAAGAATAAACTGATCACACCTTATATAAAAAAAAAAAAATTTTTAGTTTCGACTCTAAATTGTAATAGTTCACAGTGGCGTCCGTAAATTTAAACTTAAGACTAAAATTTATTATAATCACGGCGCATTGACGGTTGAATGGCTAAATGCTAGTTGGCTAGGAAGACGTGTTTTCCAAAAGAACGATACAAATAGTTAAAACTGGCAATAAGGGTTGAGGAGCAAAACTTAAGTTGGATTCCAGCTGCCAGAGATGAATAAATTTGATTAAGACCTTTGATAAATTAAAAAAAATAAATAATGAAAGTATCACCTTCAGCCAAGGCACAATAGACTCCTTTAAGAAACCGCAGTGCCAGAGCTCCTTGAAGGCTCTCCTATCCTACAATCTAATCACCTTAAGCCGGATTGAAAATAATAAGCAATTGGAATGGGAACTCGGTTTAATCTTCTGAGCCTGACTCTCTTTTTTTTTCTCTTTTAAAACTCGGGAACTGTATACATAATTTTTAAGGTATGGTACGACTTTTGATAGCTGATTTTGCTGTCTAGCTGGGGTTCGTTCTTCATAAATTTAATTCTAATCCTTGACTTGGATTTATGGCCTTAGAGATCGATTTTCGTTAGGTGCAGAGTGCAGTGGTTCACTAAGCAGGGAAAGAGTTCAGGTTGAACCACCAGAAAAGTTGCAATTACTATTTCTCCACTGGACCTCCTCTTGTTAACATTTTTACAAAATATCCAAGAGCTAAGTTCCTCTTAGAAGCTTATTACTGATTTCCAGATGCGACGTAAGATTGTAATGCTGCGTTAAATAAGTAGGTACTCTTCATTTGAAGGAATCTTTTTAAACAGCTATCCCCTTTCGCGGAATATTTTGAATCCTTTGATCATAGTACTCTGAAACCGTCGACTATTTATCGACGTTATAGCACACTATTCCCTTCAATGGGATATCGTAATTCGTATCATGTGTAAATGCAAGATCTGCGTTAAAAAATATTTCTCACAGTGATAGCATGCATCGCCACCTATACCCAACACCACAAACGCATCACACAAAGCCTCTTCACATGCGCCCATAAGGCGCTCGTATTTCCCCTAACTCTGTCCCACTCCCTTTCAAAATACGAATCATCACTCCATCCGTCAGTCCCTATACCACTGTTATACCTTGTTAAATGCGATCTTAACAAATCCTCACACATTGCCCTCAAATCGGAGGGCAATTCATCCATTCGCCCTTAATAAAAAAACAAAAACAAAAGGCAAGAAGTTCAAAAGCCAACTAACTTAGTTTATTTTCATTTCGACACATTCTCACAGCCTTTTTCAATTCGTTATCCCGCTGTTAAACGAATACACACAAAGCAAAACAAACCCGACGAAAATACAATTCTCCCCAACAACGTCTCGCCGGGTTGAATGACACCCCGATGAGGAATCTCTTGTCGTTTCGTTTTACAGAGAAAGTGACATTTACGTTAATTCGAAGCACGTTTCCAACACATTTCGCATTTATCTTCAAATTTTAGCATATGTGACAGAAAAACAAATTTATAACAACAACACAAGATCGAAATATCGTAAATCTGAATGAAAGATGCAGCTATGCAGATACAGATACAGCTTCACCTGTCTAGCTGTCCACCTGGGCCTCGCTATACACCTAACAAGCCGAGCACATTTTCACGCAACATCGCAGTAAATCGAAACTAATTACATTGATATCCATTCGGTGATCACGTCAATCATCGCTCTGAATATATCAGCCAACGATAGCTATCCCCATCGCCTAGATACACTCTACCTCTTGAATGCGATCGACTTGCTGCTGGCCGATTGATAAATTTATTTCAATAACATTTCCACAAATTAAGAGAAAAGTGCACTCTGCGTCTGCACCGGTTGGCCATCGTGGTGGAAAATTTATGGCAATCGCTTCGTAGAAATGGCTTTAACTGCATTTATTGCAAATTAAGCATTTGACTCGAATGAAAAGCGTTCGTATACCACAGTCAGCGATGCAGATCGTTTGGACAAGATATGCGGATAAAGTTGTAATCAGCCTCAGTATGGCTGTCTAGACAAATTTGAAAGTTTTGAGGTGTTGCGTCTGCTGGCAGAGGAAATATTTATTAAAACCGAAAAATAAGACAAAAAAAGAACTGGCCCACAGTGGTACTATTGAGGTACCCCACATGACCAGGCAGCCAATTGTGCTCGAGAAGAGATTTGTCTTTTTAGATGCCATTTCGACTTTTGACATAATTTACGTGATCACTGCGACGGATAAGAAATTAGCTGCAGAGGATTGAACATTACCACCAGCACCACACCACACCATACCGGCCAGAAGTGGTGCGGTTAATGCTATTCGCTGTCTCTGGCTCTGTGTCTAGTGGTGTTTCATTAGAAAAAAAAATGAACGCTGTTTGTCGACGAGATTTATGATCAAGGAGTCTTGGATGCAGATCATGCGGAAGATGGAGGCGGTATTTATTTATTTTTGCAGTTCCTCTCTCGGGTAAGACCGCTGCATAGGAAGAGGTCAACGTTTATTTTTATCCATTTTTTTTTTTTTTTACTTTTATACAACCGTTATGATTGTGCAAATGTCGATTGGGCAACTAGGTATTTTTATTTTTATTTTTTATCGAATGCTGCACGATTTTGGTTTCGATTTGGAATTGCCATTGCGGTTGGTATGGTGAAAGTGGTAACTAGTTCTTTAGATGTTGGGCAAGAACACTGTAGCCTTTGGGATTTGTGACTTATGGGGAGATAGTATAATGAAAAATAAAGATTGGAACTGATTGTGGATTACATTGTTGGGTAATGGGTATCTATAGTTAAATCTATTCAACCAAGAATGGTATCTAGCTTCTGAGGCACTAAGGCCAATCTGTAGTAAATTATTTGTTTATTTATTTGCATTTAAAATGTATACAAATTAATTAAATCATTGATTAGTAGGTTGTAGGCATCTGGGCTACATGCCCGGCCGAAATATATTGAGAAAGGGAAACAGCAAACCCTGTAAGAAAATTCCTACCTATTAACCCGATGACGAAAATATCCTATCTTCATCCTAACCTAGCCAACAATAACCGATCTACTCTCAAGATTTTATTGATCAGAATTGCAGTGGTGCTCAAAATCCGTCGTTTAAGGTTTTTTTTTTTACATCTGACAAAATCGTCCTAATACCGAGCAAGATGAAGGTTGGATCTATCCGCCTTAGGATAACCTCGCCAGCATAATGGCGGATATAGTGTAGTAGATGAAGTAATTGAACGAGCAACTCTCGTAGGCTGACAAAAATAAATGTTCGCATACCGTCGATGTAGGTCATTTAAGTACCTCTACATTTTATAGAAGAATAGATGAATAGAGGAAGGTAGGTATCTGCCATATTGACTGTTGATTCCTTTAGACTCTTATAAAGACTCGATGAGCCTCATTTATGAGCCTAACTTCAGCACACAATTTTTCGACACTGCACTGGCTTGCTCGACCCGTACTCAAATACAGCTCTTGAAATTAAGCAGCCAGAAACAGCGAATACTTACTGTTCCCAAAGTAACGATTACAAAAATTCCCTCTGTATAATAATATTTTTGTCATCTCTTACAGAAAGATATACCTACATATCTACTGTTTGAGCTAGCGTAGTTGACCGCGTTAAAAACGGACTTGTCCACAATAACAGTGCCAACAACTTTCAAGTATGGCGGTACCACCGAGTTTCATGAAGATGCCGTCAATTAAGGTTACGTGGAGTGGTCCTGAAACATGGCAACGACTTTACAACGGTTAAGACCAAGTTATAAGTAGGATTAGAGCCGATGATGAAAAACAGATTACTCGAGCTATTAGCTGGAGGTCCAAGCTATGACATGAAAACCGATAAAAGTTCCGACCTTACCTCATGCAGCACTCTTGAATGGAATGTCCACATCGGTCCATTTTATGACACCTTTTCAAAAGCTGATTGAAACTGAGTTCAGGACAGATGACCTAATACGTTTCATCTTCTTTGTGAGTGTCCGGCCCTAGCCAAAACTAGACGCAGTGCAATAGGTCACCCTTTTTATGATAACATTTCGGCCATCCAAAGTATCCATTTCAACAAGACCAACAAATTTCTCAACTCCAAGTGCTGGTTTTGAGCTCCCTTAATGTGGTCAGTAGATGGGGAAATACAGCCACTTAAACTAACCAACGTTCAATGAAAATACATGAGAGAAATCACCGAATTAGTTAAGGAAGTCAAGCCCAGATCTATAGCAACGGGGAACGCTGAAAACTACTTCGAATTTCGACCTTCCCTTAGGTAATGCGCAATGAAAAGATTCACAGAAAACTATTAGACCTGTAAGCACAAGATCCCGTGACCAAAAGGGCAAATCAAAGAGTTTGTTTGAATGTGGATTTGTGCCTGTATCACTTTGAATCTATTAACGAAATCCAAATGGGCTTCTCAGGACGATTAGGCCTTAACGAGGAGCAATATTTAGATTTTATTTCACAGCAATCGGACAACCCGTTTAGATTCTTGGAAACTTTACCTACAGTCATAGATGCGTCAGCTCACAGTCAATTTGCATATTATATGGATTTTATTGGAAAATTGGTACGCATGGACAGGTGGCAATTCTGTCCGTCTGCCGCGTAGCTTTTAATCTTTTTAGATTCATTTTCATCGACGTTTGAGGTGGTTATGATGGAAATATAAGAACATAACGCATCTGTACATATTTCAGTTTTTTGCGTTTACAAAAGCGCGGACAAAGTCGCGGACACAACTCTGTTTGATTTTACTAAAGTCATTAACAGCTATGTCCTCGATTCCTAAAGTCTCTTAAGGTATATTAATAGGGCGCATTTTGAAACCAATTTGAAGCTTCGTCGGATATTTTCAGACTTGTACCTACTGATAGAATGAGGGTAGATTTTTAAATTTTTTTGAATTCATCCAAACAAAGTTTGGGCCGAGCCCCATATACGAGAAAAAGAAATATAAGAGCCGCATGATCTAACCTATGATTTGTACAGAAAGAGGAGTTGTGGATACTGGTTTTATAATCGACTTGAGGACGCTGGTATTTGTAAAATTTGTCATTCAAGTGGCTGCCTCGGATGGCTTCGCAGTTGCACATTCACTATAATTTTCCAATACCTTGTTGATGATTTCGGGCTGCAGCTCACGGATTGCTTGGATGATATTGGCCTTAAGTACCTACTTGAATCTCTTCCGGAGTGTTGGCATAACATCGGTCCTTCATGGTTCCCCACAAAAAAAAAGTCCAAAGAGGTCAAATCGCAGCACAGAGGCAGCCAAGACGGCTGATAACACGATTTGGGAATTTGGTGCGCAAAAGATCAATCTATCGATCGTGGTATGAGCTGTGTGGCATGGCACATCATCCTGCATGAACCAGAGATTGTCCAGGTCCATGTCTTTAATTTCAGCAAAAAGTTGGTTAGCATGGCTCTGTAATGCCCACCGGCAACCGAAACGTTGTTCCCAGCCTCATTTTCGAAGAAAAATGGTCCAATGATGCCACTACTCCACAGTCCGTACCAAACGGTCACACTCTGTGAATGCATTGGCTTCTCGACAATAACGTGCGGGTTTTCCGAGCACCAGAGATGCCGCAATTTCGTTCGTTAACATAGCATCCGAGTCCGAGATAAAAATGCGCCTCGTCAGAACTTCGGCCAAAACTTCTTTTTCAAAAAAAGCACTGTTTGAGATATCAGCACTCACCGTAGAAATAAGTTTCCAAGATTTCAAGCGTAAAGCGACTCATTACATTCCACTGAGGTATGATACTGACTTTCTGTCAAGATTTCGAGCGGGAAACAGCTGTCAGTGTCGAAATAGCCTAGGATTTAAAAAGAATCCACTAGATGGCCAACCTGTATATCCATATCCACCCACCCACTAAACTGTACCGCTCAGTACCGTTCCCAGCGATAAAATATTTATTGCAATACAATAAAGAAATGGCGACCATTCGTGATAATCCATTATCCTTGACTGGCACGAACAGCCCATGGTGTTTACATGAGTCTACCTGTTTGTGCTTATTTAGTAATCGCGTGCACAAAAGTTTTTAACAACACAAAGCCAACATGACGGAGTGGGTCGATATGGGAATACCCTTCCAACTGGGTCAATGCCAAGAATTAATTGAAAACAACTCCTCAGCGTTGTAGAGTCAAATCTACCGATCAACCTATCTGCTCATAGGTCTTAAAAGAAACGTATTTCTTATCAGATTTCCTGTCGGAATTCTTTCAAGCGGGCCTTCACTATTTTATTTGTACAAATCCATAAGCGAAGTATGTTCTACAACGAAAAAATGTGAACAATAAAACCGTCGTCCTCATTAACATGCGTAAAATGCCAACTCATTTAAGGAATATAATGAATGCTGTAAAATGCTATTAGAGCGCCTCTTACCAGCGGTTTATTGTAATGCGTGCCGAGTGACAACACCGAGTAAATCCACAGTATCATTGCCGTCTGTCAGTCATTCATTAATCCACAAATAAACTATCTACACACAAAAAAAAAAAAGGAGTCGTCTCTGGGAATGACTCGCTGTCGCTGTCTCCTTTTGTTCAGGGAATGATATATTTTATTCGAATCACGCAACAATTTGAATGTTACGCACACACACGCACACCTTTAATCCACAGGTGAAATTGCACTTCAATAAAACCACTAATGACTCAAATTTGAGGAAAAAATCACAAAAAAAGTATCCATGCAAGATATCTGTCTATCTGAGAGAAACGATTTGATTTCAGTGAATTCAAAACCACAGCTACACTATGTCTGCTCGGATACGCACAACACCAACCAACACGCCCGCAGAATCAGAGTTGACTAGTTTCTGTTGAAGCACTGCATGAGGTAGCTAGCGTCAAAGAAGTGTCCAAAAACTGGAGTCGGAGTAGTCGGAGTTAGGAGATAGGAGCTCGCAGCTCGGAGTACCGTGCTGTGTTTGTGTTGTATTTGACTTGACTACTTTCGAGGCAGGGAAGCGTGGAAAACTCGGTGAAAATTGAACATTTCTAGTGCAGGCAGATGCCGACTGCCAGTGCCAGCGCACATGCAAGAGAAGAGAGTGCAATACCAATCCCCTCTCTCACTCTCTCTCTCAATTACAACACAGAGCGATAAGGGTTGTTCTGCTCTGCAGCACATGCATGCGCCCTAATGGTAAAAGTAGATGCACTTGACTCGATGCAGGGTTTAGAATGAAGACATGCGACCATCTTCTTCCCAGCCTTTGGGATTCCTCTCGAAATTGTCGCAAGGACGGATGTTGGTTTGAATGGAAAGAAAATAGCGCCCAACTTAAGACACCCCTAATTCCGCAATCTTATCGATTGTGTCGAGATTATGAACGGAGTAGGTGTCCTGCGTTTGAGTTTATTGAACTCCTGGAGTTAGATTAGTGTTGCAAGGGGTGATGTCGTTTGTACTGTACTATGTACTGAGTGAGGAGGGTTGGGTTGGGTGGTTATTTATAGAAGATTATCCCCTTTTGGGATTTAATAGAGCGCTAAAGTTTTTTTTTTTTTACCAGTCTGTTGAATGTTCGTTATAAAAGAATCAGATTATGGAAATAAAAAAATCAGAGCCAAATTATGTCAACTGGGACAACGGGGAATGGGAAACTATATTTTTTTTTTTTTTTTTTGTACACAAAAATAGAAGCACTCTGTCGAATGCCAATATCTAGATCTACGTTTTGTGTCAAGAGGGATGGGTCCTTTATTCGAAATGAAAATTTCATAAAGGATTTGGGCCGGATTTGGCCGAATAAAAATATTTGTCGTTTGGAGAGTGCGCTTTATCCGGCTCGAGAACAATGGGATGGGCTGGAAATTTCCGAAGTGTGTGCGCCACATATAGATCATCGATTGGTTTTTTGTGAGTAACTGGAACACGGGGATGGGATACACCCAAAATTTGTCGTCTTTTGCATAGAATAACTCTGGATGGGAGAGCTTGAAGAAGGGGGAACCCATACAAAACATAACTATTCTTCGTTAAGGTATGTGAACTGATAAAGCTAGTGGGAATGGATATAGCACAGGGATATCTCTAAGCTGTATTTCCAGCAGGTGCTAATTGGGTGTCCCTGCAAAGGGTGTGTAAAGCAAGAGGTAGACCAACATCCAGTCAAAAAGGCATCAGTACAGAAGATGCTGGTTTAGATATTAGAAAACTTAGAACAAACAAGGACTCTGATGGTTTATCAATGGTACTCTTTAAATGTGGATGGACCAAATTAATAGTATATGTTTAGAAGTATAAATTTTTACTAAGTTTGTTATAAATCAATTTCATTTTCACATAATTTCGCAGCAGAAATTGTCAGGTTAACCCCAAAAACAAGCGAGAATCGTTGTTACTCCTCGCTTCCCGGCTCAATAATAAATCATTTTTGTATGTTAAATTATTTATTTTATAACAATAAAATTAATATTAAAAATTTAAAATAATATAAAAAATAAATAATTATATAATTTAAAGAGCTCTTGAGGCATACCCCTGGTAGATGCTGACTAGAGATTCTCGAAACATACCTGAATAGATATACTGCGCAATTGTTACAAAAGCTTCTTCCTGATGCAAATTTAGAGTCTTTCATGAAGTTTGAGGATCAACCGAAATTGGCAGGTTTGAAAAAAAATAGCTCGCAATATTAGACATGTACCAACAAACGGGCAAGTCACTTTGAGGTAGTTAAAGACTTAATCTTCCTTGAAAAATAAACACAAATTCATCGAATGCAAGGCTAGTATGGAGGTCCGGCAACTAATACCTCTAAAAACTCCCTGCCACTTTGGTTTGACGATAGAAATGGGTTCAAATCAGAACTAACGACTCGAACGAAGAAATGAACTCTTATGCTGCTAGTTCAGTTTTATCGCGTTGCATGCCTCAGAATAAAAATGATGCCCATAATTTTTAAGCATGATTGGGTGAATGGTGGATGTTGCTAACCGCAAATTGTATAGGACTGTAAATAATCAACAATAAGAATAACAATTACATCTTCAACTCCATCACAAAAATGAACAAACAACTAGGTCGCCTGTTTAAAAATAAATTTCACTGGCTATAGCTGAATTGAATTGTTGACGCCAAGTTCAGATCCGCACCATTCACATCACAATTATGAATGACATTCCGAAAAGCAGCACCAGCTCAAACTTAAACGGGAAATACTTGACCAAGCTGCCCCATGATCCAGACACACACAAATAACTCAATCCAATGAATTCAATTTGTCCTAAATGTCACCGCACCAGATAGCCCCAGCCACTCGTCCCACAATCGCACACCAGCCACCATCTGAGCGCTAATTAAAGGTCACTGCTAAAGATCAAAATAAGGCCCCAGCTGATCTGCAGAAATCACTTCAAGCCCCCATATGCGTCTGATTGAACAGGAAATTCGCAATTACTTTTATACCGCGAATCGAAGTTGATGCAAAAACGAAAAATCCATCTATAGCTCGTTCTTGGTGAATGGCAATGGCGCATCGGGCAACGCTTCAATCTTCTTGAGCAATTATTATTATGAAATCATCTCTGACGCGACATCGTGAATGAAACTGAGGGCTGACGGCTGATTGCAAACGCTGCCTCCTGCCTGTATGGTTTTGCGATCTATTGTTGTGTTGGTGGTGACTGGTGAATAGAGAAAGAGAGAAAAAAGAAGAGGTGGCTGATTGCAGCATGGGCACTAAGAGCTGAGTAGCACTTGATGTGCATTCGTGAAATACTTCATGTTAATGGCGCGCAAGCAAATTACCAGCTGCAGCAACATCGCGTGGGATGCGGTGTATCTGTGAAATAGAAAATCCATTCCCCGGCACGGCAACTAAAGGATTTCTTTTTCGCTGCTGCTAGCAGTCTTCCATAAATGACTCAATTAGCGGAGTAGCACATGCACAACAATAGAAACTTGGGACGCGCAGCTTGAACGAGCCACGAGTTGAGTGCGATTGGTATATGGCAGTAGAATAGACGCACTAGAGCTTCATTCAGATCCGCTAATTAAAAACGTTTCTTATGTAACCCACAAAAGAAAGAGTCAGTGAGGGATATGAATATGAATTCTGTAGTTGGGATGGGGTGGCATGGAGCTGGCGGGGGCGTTAGGACGTTCTTTTGAACTGGAGACGGAGAGTGCAAAGGCTTCGAGGATGGTGTTCTTTTTCGCGCACCTTTTTGAAGAAGGCTTATATTTTTGGCATGGATTAATTTAGTTTCGGGACGTGAGCAAGTTATGTGAAAGGTCGTTTATCAGTGTTTAAATTTTAAAAATCGGCGCTACCCACATGAAGCTGTTCAGTCCGCGTGGGGTTTCCAACTTTATTGTTTGAATGCTGTCAAAAAAGAAGTCCAAGGGAGGCTTAAAAGCAACTCACCCTTAGAGCTCAGTTTAATGATCCCTAAAATGTTTTTATAAATTGATATGAAATTCCTCCTACTACCTAGAGAGTGTTTTAAGTATGGGTAAGAAAAAATCTTAGTGTGTTGGACTACTAAGCGAGGGGTCGAGGTTCTAATCCCGCAAAAACCCAAATTCCAACTTAACGTTTTTTCAACCTCTCGCGAACGTCTGACAATCATCCGAGAGTATAACTGTCCCTCCGTACCTGTTGTGCCAACTATTTATTTATTTATTTTAAGAAAAAATCTCATTTAATGCCTTGTTCTGACTTTCGTACAAATTAGTGAAATATTTTAAGGTTTTGCTGGATGTAGGTGCCCTTCGTTTTGCTACCGCATGCGCTGAAGATATGTTGTCCAAACCCTAAACAAAAATTTTGGAAAATACACTCGATACCTTTAATTTGGCGGAAATTCAACTTTCATGCATTTTTGACACCAGTTTAAGCATTTTCTAGATCTTTTCATGGTTGATGCCCTTTTGTGGCCTTTTACAACCCTTTTCCCTATCAAATCTTAGCTTTCAGCTCATGATGTAGCAAAATTCATAAGCTCCGACCAGCATAGAGCAAAATCTGGCATAAAATCGAATTAATAATGAAACAAACTTATCCGTGCTTGGAAAAACATTGTTTTCACTTGATCCCTATGACAACTCCTTGAGCAGGCACACCATCAATTTTTTTTTGTAAACGATCCGTTTAGAGTTAAGTTTTAAAACTTTCAAAAATGACCCCCTTTATGGGAAGCATCTCAACAAAATCCAAAATACAACAAAGCAACATTCACCGAGTCTTCTTGTTGCTTCTTTGCAATTGGTTTTAAATACTAACAATAGAATAAGACTGGGACCACATAATTCATATCTGTTAGGGGTCATAGCCAGACACAAATCGAAGATCTATCGACGTACCCTAGTTTCTTTGTTCTTATTCTGCGATCCGACATCTTTTGAAGTTTGTTAACAAGCACCGCGTCCGCCTTGATTGTGAGAATGGAGGTCTAACCTCCAAACTTAGCTTCAAAACTTATTTTATTTACAGAACCCCCACGCATTATCCCGATTTTTCAAGGAATTTAAAGCTTTCATAATGCTTCAAAACCTTCCGAACCTTCACGGGCAATGGGCTCGTGAAAATTTAAATATCTGTTGTAATTTGTTGAGGTATTGTCCTTGTCCACCTTTCTGTCTTTTCAGGTGGAGATCCTTGATGAAAATTTGTAAACCAAACAGAGTACTTCGGTAGGTACTATACAATTTGTAGATTTGTATCAGGAGAAGGTAGGGTTGGTACCCACTGCTTTTATTACAAAGAATTACAGTAGCTGCCAACTTTATTTAAGCGCAAATATGACCCTTCCATTGACCAACTAAGTAAATGTAGGTACATAGGTTTACCCAAAAAGTAAGAAAGCGAAACTCCGACTCCAGGAGTGCGTTGTCATTTGTCAAGGAAGACAGTTTTTAAGAGGCCAGCTGCTGCGCCCCGCTGACGATACTTTGCTCTGAATCTTAAAAATTAAATTAAAAATGTCAACTACAGCACATGTACGGGCACGGCACATCTGCTGTAAGGCAGACACAAAACTCTCCTTAGAAACACATCACACAGTCGACTCGTCGAAATTCGATTCCTCAACACTTTGTATACGAAGTGGTTTCCCATTTACTTTGCACAAACACAGTCACCCCCGAAGTCAAGTCCTCATATTCAAATTCAAACACATGTTGACAGTCGTTCTGGAAATATGAAATCTGACACTCTACCGCTTTGCCACACGACTAATTATTTACATTGCCCAACAATGGACATGTTTTCAATGAACAAGAACAACCCTCTCTAACCGAGGGTGACAGTGACATGAATGCACCCTTATTGCGAAACATAAACAAAAAAAAAAATAAAAAAAAATATAAAATGAAAGTCAAGGTTTTGTATAACTACGCTCGTCGTCAAGTGGTTATTTTAACTGACAATCGTCACGAAATAGCCTCCAGTCGTTGTGACGTCGTCATGCTTTGCTGGCCCTTGATTGCTTGGAATGAAGCAAGCCCGACAATGTCGTCTGTGTTTTAATTTTGCAGCACTCACCATCGCCATCCACCCACTAGGGTGCGGTACCGGTACCATGGTTTTCGAAGCATTTGATTACGCGCAATGAGCATGCGTACGGTACGCTTGCAGTGTTCTCTGAGACCACTGGGCATAGAAACGTTACGCTCCACCATGCATGCCGGACATGTAATGAAAATTGCCGCCTCCGTCCCGGTATAATAACTTGGAATCGTAAATTTTATGCCTCAGAGCTTTGCTTGTTGCGGTATCTTTTTTATTTACGCGCGAAAACCAGAAGAGTGAAAAAGATTCGCAATCTTTTACTGAAATCTTGCAGCGATGAAAGTTGTCGTCCTTAAAAGGAGATGGCGCACGTATAGCGCCGCCAACCAAAACGGAACACAAATGGAGGTAGTGTAGGTGGCTGGCTGGCATGGTTAAATGGAAAAGACTGGTTCACTGCCATTTTTAGAGGTTGTCAACAAGTTGAGGTGGTGCATTGCTTTTTGTTTTGTATATACGCTTCTATCACGATTGTGGCATTCCTTTCCTGGAGCATAAGCAATTTAATGTGAAGGGTTATGCAGTGCGCACTGCACCGTGGCGAGTGCTCTTCAAGATCCTTCGTTGGTTTTCTGTATACGTAGGTACGGGGAGACATTGCTTTGGCAGGAAAATGAAGGAGGTTTGCATACATTTATATCAAAAGTTGATATTTAAACGGTTTGTCTAGGATGTGCGGTAAATACTTGTAAGAGGTGTAAATGGGGTTTCGTATGACTTTTTTAACAGAGCTGAGGCATCTTGGCACAATGTTTCACTCTATTTTATCATAAATCGATAAAAGCTGGGACCACTTTTGTGAAAAGAAAAGGCAGAGTATATGAGCAGCTTTGAGAAAATAGTTTTTTTTTTTACTAGATGTCGCAAATGAATAATATTTTTCTTAGCCGCTTTGGGGATACAATTTGTTCGACTTTCACAACTTTTTTCAACAGAAATTATTTGCTTGAATAAAATTTCAATAAAGTCGTAATCAAACTGTCATTTGTCTTTTCAGTTTCCACTTCTTGCCGCTTGAACAAGCGTCTTCCCAATAAGAATATTGCTAAACTGGAACTCGTATGAAGTTGGCTTTAGTTCTTACGCGCGTATTTTAGTTTTTACGGGCGTATTTTAGTTTTAACGCACGTATTTCGGTTTTTATGAGCGTATTTTAGTTCTTGAGCGCGTATTTTGGTTTTACGCTCGTGTTTTGGGTTTTACGCGCGTATTTTTGTTTTTACGCCCGTATTTTTTGTTTTTACGCGCGTATTTTAGTTTCTACACGCGTATTTTCGTTTCTACGCTCGTATTTGTGTTTTGACGTAAGTATTTCAATTTTTACGCGCGTATTTTAGTTTTTACGTGACCTAGTTTAATAAAGGTTTTTCCTTTTTGCAGTGTCTGACTGGTTTTCGGCCTTTTTGACGTTGAATCAAGTCAGACAATGATGGCGCTGTAAGATGGGGATCAAATTTTAGCTTCTATAGGTTCTTGTTACCCAAATCTTTTTTAGAGACACCTAAAACAAAAAGTACTTACTTTGACATTTTTTCGCCTCACATTGATACTAAAAGGCAACTCAAACACCGTAACTTGAAGACGTTCATCTCTGCCTCTACCTTAGGTGTTTACTGTTTACCTATGAATCACTCAAACCAATCGCTGGTATTTGCCTTCGAAATGAACTATTAGCGGATAATGCCCTCATTGGTAACAATAACAACACCCGATCCCAGTCCTTAACAGTTCACCAAACACCACCACTCCAAAGTTCGACATTCAGCCTCTTCAACTAGTTTCGCGCTGCCTCGAGTTATAATTGTCTTGCATAAACACTTCCGCTCAGAAGTCGCATAAAACTTTTCCGTCCACTGACCCCTCAACCAACACTACCGTTATTGTGATTCTCGAAAAATATAACCAGAGGTCATCTTACCCAATGTGACACTAATAACCCCCCAAACATACATCCATGCAAATCGGAAGCAAATTACTACTGTCACGCTAACTGACAGACACCCGACAACAATTTCGCGCATTCGATTTCGAAATAACGGCACCATATCCATACAATAATCATCGCACCAGAGAGGCTAATTGAACACACAACTCTTCGAGCGAAAGGCCGTGCCGCCGACTGTCAATTACCACCAGAAGTATACGCGTCCAATTCATTCGCAAGGCGCCTATAAATCCGCTCCAGGGGAAATCACTTCGCGCCATTCATGTGAGTATGCACCACAGTCTCCAACTTTAAGTCGTGCGGTTCCGCCTACGCGTACTCCTGTCTCTGAGGGAACGGATTGATCCACGTCAGGTGATGTTTGTATTTGCAGTAGGTAAACGCCGCATTTCATTCATCAGACCGAGCATAATGTCCGCTCTGATGAATGGAATCCTACGCGCAAAAGCGTTTTTTTTTTTCGGGTCACGCCGTCACACCGCAACTGGACGCACTCTCTGCATATGATGCCAATTGATGCATGTGTAACAGGATGTGGTGCTAATGTAATCGGCCGCCTACATCCACTTTTGAGACGGGCGCTCTCTCACACGTATACCTGACAGCGACCGAGTGTAGTGCTGACATTTGGAAATGGTGGCGAATTGTATTTATTTTGAAATTCTAGACCATAGTCGCGCGATCGTGTTTCAGAAGTAGGAAAACAACAAACAAGCCGTGAGACAGTAAATGCGCCCAAATGCAATTTGGTATGTCGGTCAAGAGCTGAACACGAAACGTCAGTCGTTATATGCCAGCGGATTGACCTACATGCTGGATGCCACTGTTTGTGTGTTCTTCGATCGGTATCACAGAATCTATAATACAAGTTAAGTGGGTGAACTTGAAGTTTTCGGATTTCGACTTCCGGCAGAAGCCGATTATGCTGATGCATCTATACACGACCTACGATATATACAAGTTTGACAGTGCGCTGGCGCCGCTCTGGTGCTTTGTCATTCTGCTCTCGAAATTATGACTGAAATTATGATTGGTTTCTTTTTATTACTTTCGTTTGCATATTGGCTTTCTCGGGGGAATGTGGACTTTAAGTGGAGAAATTCAATCGGAATGAGGTTTAATGGATGCGATATTGAATGAACTGATGTCTTCGCAACTTGGCTAGGAAATGAAGGCCTGGGGTCGATTCGCGTCCTCTTTGATCGAGCATTTCATGACGGAATTTGTTTTTGTTTCACATGTAAAATCAACTTAATTCCGTGAACGGGTAGCTCGTTCACGAAAGTGGCGATTCGACCCCTGATCTTTTCCACTTTTTCAACCCTAGTTACAGCTCAAAAGAGGTGGTTGATCCAATAAGGTACGTTAGACGAAATAATTTAGGGTATACGTTCGACAATTTAGTTTCAGCTCACATAGCAAAAAAAGAAAACAACGCTTGTCGTATTGACACATGGCTGGACCAATGACGACTTCGAGAGCCACTTTCCTGCTGAAGGTGATAATTTTCATAAACTCCCTGTGGCTAAAGACGAAAAGGCCTTGGGCATTCCCTATTCCACCGAAAAAAAGTTCTTCGTCTTGGACCGTTTCACTGGAAACATGGCTAAAAGGCTTTTGCCACATTAACAATTGCCTTCGACAGAAGATACACGATGCTCGTACGAAGCGAAAATCCCATCTGTATATGGACCAATTCAAGGTGTCCGGAGACGTCAGTTCTCCGTGATATAAGAACGGTCATTTCAACAGCGATCTCTAACAAGGACCGTCTTTATTGTTACCGGTTGGCGTGAAAACCACTGGATGGATTTGAATGAATCTTTGCCTAAATGTTTTTCGAGAATTTGAAAAGAATATAGGCTCTTTAATTTATCGGCACGCCTACTTTTTGTGGGCGTTTTTGACCAAAATGTATTTTTCAGACTTCACTGCTTTTAACTTGCCATTTCCGTAATAAATTTCAATCAATCAACAAATAGTTGGCGCAACAGGTTCGTAGGGAACATAGCTTTTCACAACATTTGTATGATTTTTCATTTTTGGGACGAATGAAAGGGATCTGCAATTTTAATCAATACAAATAGAAAATAATGCTTAAGGAAGCCAAAACTTCATTGAATATTTTAAGCTATCAACCAGCAACCAGAAGCTGAACTACAATCCAAAACCAGTCTTCCCTTCCGCGTCTTCTCGATCGTGGTGCTACTTTGGGGTTGTTGGCACTCATCGAAAGAACTGTGTGTCGTCCTCTCTGTTGGAGTGGAACGAAATTGTGAAATAACCTAAAACATAAAGGACTCCGTAACTCTGAAATTATCTGTTATTGGCCTCACTATAACCTCACGCTGTTCACTTCCTTCATTGATGCGATTGTACCTCCATACCCTCACCGATCGCACTGATAAATTGAAACCACTCACATGCCGACAATTACTCATGCCAGGGGAAAACCCTCCTCCACCTGATTACTAACAGCCACAAAAACAAAACAAAAAATAGGTACCTACTTCCTAATTAATTTTCGAAAACAACTTTGAAACAGCCGCAAGCTCCACTTTACTACCCACCGCCCGCCCATCTGTCATTCAGATTCCATAACCATAAACAACAAATCGACTACACGCTACGGCTACGTCACTTTGCGTTCCAATTGATATGCCACACATATCGCTTGATTGGAAGAAAATAATTGTCCGACATACTCTCAGAGTCATAGACAGGGGGCCATTTAATAGACCACAAGACCATGTTCGGAGCACTCAGCGGCCGATAGCCCCAGCTAGACCTTTCATATGCATTTCGTTAATTACTCTCGTTTACATTCCCATTCCCAGTGACGATCACCGATCGTTCGAATCGGTAGCCAGGCTCTAGCTGTATCAACCCACCGGGCCAGTGCACTTACTACTATAGTATACCGCGGCACTCGGTATAAAGAGCGCGCGTAAATCAACAAAACCCATATAGTGGTGCTGGTGATCCCTTAAATGGCAGGGGCCGGCTGACTGGTCGACTCGTACACGAGTTATCCGTTCCCAAACATCCATTTGTGTGACACCCAGTCGGCCCGACGACGACGGACGATCGACTGTGGAACTATTATCGTTTGACCCAATTAGCCATGTGTTTGCTGTATTTGCTGTGTTTGTGTCTGTCAGTCTCCGGCCAAAGCCAAAAGTGATAGCCAAATTGGAGTCGAAGCTCGCTCGCATAAAACTCCGAGCACATCAATCGTCGGTCGGTGCTTTCGCTTTTTCATGCTGTCGCCCACACCACGCGCTGCTGCGTTAGACTTGAAAGAGAAAAGCGCGGAATAATGTGGAAAAGCGTCCGATCAACTGGATGCAGTCGATGCGTATCAATGGAGTGAAAATTTAGGTCATCCCCAGCCAACTATCAGGGGGACGAACGGCAATCTGCGTTCATCAAAGATGGTTATTTGTTTATAAAACTCGCCAGTTTGTTTGTTTAGTTACTTTGCAGGGAAAAAAGAACGGTATTTTCGAATTAGCTTTTAGATTGATTTGGTATAGATGTATGCATTGCATGCGCAGTGGTGTGATGCGGATGAGTGATTGGTTCACACTGTGGTCGCATGGAGTAACAACACCGTGACCGGCCGTGGTTTCGTTGATAGATGCGCTGTTAACAAAAATAAATATTCCAGGAAGCCAGAGCTATTAACCTTCTGCCGGGGGATTATACTTTCTGTGGAAATATCTGTTGACATTATTATTGTGGGGCTATGGGAAAAACTTTAAATAGCCCGCCGCAGCATAAGCTATAAAGGAAACTGGGTCGGACGGGACGTGCAAATGCAGGGAGTCTATTAAAAAAACACAGCAAAGATGGGAGGCATTAGGTTGTAGTGGGTCGAAAACTGACGCCTCCTAAGTGGGGGCTATATATATTTTTTTATGGTCGAAAAGGTGTCATAAGCTGTGGCCCAAAGAGTTTTTTTTTTTAAGTGAAATGGACTCACTTTGTGACGGAATTTGTTTTTGTTTAATCGACTTGATTCGGTGAGCTTATAGCTGTTAGACGAACCTATTAAGTGGCTTCATTTACATAAAGTTCCAAGCTCTAAGCTTTGTATAGGTAAATTTCAAGGCTACACTTGATTCCGCAGACCAAGGTGCGCTCTTCTATGAGCTTAGAACAGAAATGGTTCTCAATGATGGTTCAGACAAGAGAGTTACAAAGCAGAACATGTGAACGGAAACAGGGAAAGCGGGTCTGGGGTGCAAAGTGGTTTTACATTGAAATTGGCGTCGAGCAGGGATGCTCTCGAAGCACGCTGCCATTTATTGTTTTCTTCTGGGATGATTCACAAGATACTCCTAATGAGCTCCAGTAGATGTAAGAGTTTATTGAACAATAGCGAGTCTTTTACCAAAGCTGGAGGGCATCCATAGAGCTTGTTCTACTACTTAGCTACTTAGGGCAAATTTGCAAATCGGCTGCAGTCATCATTCTAGTAGACTTTATAGAGATCAAAAAGTACATTCGGCTGACAGTCATCGTTCTATGACATTTAAACTCTGAAGGACAACTCTTCGTCTGAATTCCTCCTGAAAATATTCGTTTTGTTATATGTAAATTTCCTATTAACCACCAATTTTCAACAACTTTCGTGATCAAAAAGTACAGTCCATCACTGCAAAATTGATTGAAGTGGCAGAACATTTGGTTTAACTTAATTCTACACTCCACTGCAAGCAGTAAGTAAACGGCGACTGGGACCTACCATTACCATGTGGCAACGTACATAAAATTGGACTCACTTTCCCTATCTTCGTTCGCCACGAACCGATCGATTGGGGCCGCCCGAAGAGATCACCTACACGAGTCCCTCGAAGACATGTAAGACAACAAAATCTCGGATGAGTGCTTCTCCATATCAACCACATACCCACTACGCAGCTGGATACCATCACACATCAATCAAAAACCATTCGATGGGGTAATAAATTTGACTGCTCCACCATAAGCTCTGTCTTTGCATTTGGAGGTATACGCGACATGCGTGCGAAATTCAATCGAGTACCACAACACCAGTGCAACAGCAGGACAACAAAAACCAAATAGTCACTCAAGAAGTCAAGACTCAACCTGGCTTCGTTCGTAAGCAAGTGACAAGTGATGTCAGTTGTGCGTGGTCGGAGATGTGTACTACGTGTACTACTCCACCATCCACGCGTAGGTACAGGTACACACCCAAAACTCTACACCTATAGCAGGCTGTGTAATTCATAATCTCGCGAGCTGCACAACACGCTGCGGTTTTTTATGGAGGATACGGAATACCCATTTATACACATGTTATTGCGCAGATTCGAAATATTAGATGCAATCAACATAAAACGGTCATCAATATCCAAATGGTAGTCAGCGAGTGTTTCTGTTTGACTGTGCAGTGGTACAGTGTGATCGACAAAGATGTGATCAGTCAGTAAAATTTATTACTTTTAAAAAATCTCTTTACGATTCCAATTGACCTAGTACTTGTTGGGTGATATTTTAAAATATAGTGTGAAAAATAGTAATGAAGAATATGTTGCAAGTCAAATCGGATTATTCTCCGACGCAAGAATTTATGAAGCTGTTTGTTGTCCTGAGTTTTGTATTTATAAAAATTCTTCTGACATCTAAATAGGTATAAATAACTGATAAACTATCACAGAAAACACCGAAATCTATTACATTTTGCTTCTGAGATCGATATCAAGGATCTGTTTATCGAAAGTTCAATTTACCACTACATCATTCCAATGGTTCACGAACAAAATAAAAACCTGCAACTATAAGTTTGTTTCTTTTTAATTGTATGTATTTTTAAATTAAAATTTGGTGTCTTTTTTTAAGCAAATTTTAAACTTTATCATTTTAAAATCTTTGTTCGATTTTCTTTTGTCGAAACACGACCTAGGGCCTTACCTTTAGTCGAAACTGAAGAACCTAAATTTGAATAATTCACAGTGGCTACATTTGCCATGCAAATTTCGCAATTGTAATAATTCAAAGTCGTGATTAAGATAAGTTCTTAGCACGGTACCTAGAAAATAGCGTCATAACTAAGTTAAGTTATTACGGTCTTAAAAGGTTAAGTACCTACCTACATTATTTTTTTTACACCTTAAGTTGAGTGAAAATACTTTAAATTGTCTGTAAAAATGTGTGAACTCGCCTGTAACTTGTAGTATTGTCGCCTGTACTTGTATAGTACTGTTGTAAATTCGTCAAAAACCAGTAAAGTTTTTATTTACAAGTTGTAAGACAATTGCCTGTAAGTTTAGATTTTTTAAACAATTTTTGTTTAGTAAACTAGGAAAACAATCGGAACTTCCTCTGGTTAGGTGATAAATTTGATACTGAAATAAGTGCGTCGAAAATTGTTACCTACTCCTAAGTTCCATGGGGTTGAATCCTTATAAACAATTAGGATATTTTAAGAGTTAAATAAATTGTATAAGCCTCTAGAAATTAAACTGTTACTCTTTTCAGATTTTAAGGTGTTAGACCGTAATAGATTTTAGAACTACTACAGGAAAATTCCTCCAGTTTTCACAGTAGCAGTGCAGAATGTCGCTATTAAGAATTATGATGTGTCTTATCGTTATCCTTTGTCAAGAGGTGGAGATATGAGCTGAAGTCGAAGAAATTATTTCACGAACACCTCGTGGTTGCTGACCTTGGCCGATTGAAATATTCTTTCCAATTCTTGTTTTATACGAAACGATAGCATCGATAGCTAGCTGCAAATAAGGTTACTGGGACGTTGGCTTGCGATGGGATATATAAATACAAAAAAGGAAAAAACTCACGTTACTGTTGTACTAGTCAGTTATGCTTACCTGAAAACAGAAAAAAAAAAACACAAATAATTAGACTCTGTAAACGTTTGATATTGTTTGTTGTTTATTAATAGGATATTTGAATACTGTAGCTATACAGGAATGGAATTGATATGTTAATGCAGCGGTGTCTTAATGTGAAAGACCTCATCTAAAGAATATTTCCGGTCCCAATTGATGAGCCCCAAACTGTGCCCAAGTATGAACTTTGTATGACATCAGCTGTGGCGATTTGAAGCAGTTTTCTATTGCTGTGAATCGGTAGCACTGTTGAGTTAGAGCTCCCCGGTTCGACCCCCAACTGTTTCAACTTGAACTTCATTATTACATTCTTGCGTAAACATTTTTATCTTACCTTACTATTTATTTATACTCCGCAATATTTACTCCAAAATGTATGGAATAAATTTATACGGGAGTAAATCGCGCCAAAGAAATTCACGCCATCTAGTGAATTATTTGTATAGTTCGCTTGTCAGCACTCATTTTTAAACTGGTTTGCTTGTACCAAACAATTATTAATAAGAATCTAAAATCATCTTTATAATTCCCAATTATAAGCATTTTAAACCCTCAGTAGGTATAAATTGACTGAAGGTCATATAAATTTGCATAACAAATATCTATTTGCAACAAAAATGAATTTGTTTCATTTTTCTATTGCGGTTGCGCAATAAATCTCCCCGCAAAAGTTGTCACTTTTCAAAAACTAATACCCCCTAGGCACACTGTCTCAAAAGTTCACTTTCTTCTCCCACACACTGTACTTCATCATACAAAAAAGTCACTTCATCTAACTTTTCTACCTCGCGGCGAAAGAGTTTTTTTTTTTTAAATCTACAATTTGATTGAAAATCTAAACAGCAAGTTCCAACATAATGACCACAGAGGGTTACCTTATACTCCACCACCACTACCTTTGGTTTGATCTCTGGATAGACAAATGACCGCAATAATCAAAGACACCTACGTTTAGTTGCTAAACGAACCGGCAGCAATCTGCATGCGCGGTTCCATTGTCGAATGGATTTCCTTCTCTTCAACCAAAGATATGCCGTTGCCGCATGATCATTTCCGTGGGGTAAATTTTCATTTCTCTTGCCAAAATGGGTCCTCTCACTCTTTCCTGCCACAAGAGGAAATGCATATAACCATGCGCCGCATGGCAAATTACCTTGCACCATTTGACTCTTGCCGCTGTGCATATATACTACCTGTTGGAGTTGTAGTTCGCGTGCTACAATTGCTATTACTTTTGCTGAACAATTGTTATTAACCGCACAAAGTGATCCGCATTGCCAGCGGAGATACCAATTTGACGTTTTGAACTTTTGCAAAACTCTACGCCGGTGGCTAACACTGTGTCTGCCGTTTGGCATATTACTGACAACATATTTGGCAGCGACATCGCCAGTGCAATGCAACTTCGCAGAACTTAAGAGAAAGTGGCTGTTTGTCAGATTTTGACAGGTTCATTTGACATTAATATTTCACAGTTGTGCGGGTATGGTTTTGGTTTTGGTTTTGGTACTAGTTGGGGGGATTTCCTGGCAGCGATTTGTCAGAGACGGGCACGGAAGCTTGACAATTAGCTTTTTGTGGTTAAGCAGGGGTCTTTAAAGTTGCATCGTAATAAATAGTATGGGTGTGGATGGGAGGGCAAAATTGGTAAATTTTGGAATTTCGTTATCGGAGCGACGATATACTCGTATGTATTGGTGGAGATAGTCCGTTGTTAGTCAGAGGTTATTTTCGCTTTTTATCGCATTTTAAAGCGCAGATAAGGCTGTTTAGAGTGACAGGGTCTAAGAGTCGATCATTTTGCGCTTCTAACCTACACCTATAATTTTGGCGTATATTTGTTTATCGATCTAAGATTATGCTGAAAGGCAGCCGCAGCGAAGGAGGTACACTCGTGGGGTTTTCCGTTTTTGGTGGTCTAGCAGTATGAAATTGGAAACTGTAATAGGTGACATTTGCTCAAACTTCCCCAGTACGAGGGCCTCATGTCGTTTCTAATCGATAAGTGGCATGGGTTCTCCCTAAATTAGGAACATTATATATATATAGTTGGCGCAACAGGTCCGGAGAGACCCTAGGCCTAGCTTCTCACAACCATTCGTTTTGTGTGAGTTTCTCATTTTTGGAACGAATGGAAGGGATCTACAATTCTATGCCGACTCCAAACGGCTAATTGAGAAGCTCTTTCAAGACATTTATACTCTCGGATGTTTGTCAGACCTTCGCGAGAGGTAGCGCAGCGGAAAAAAACCCTAGGTCGGAATTGGGTTTTTGCGGGATTCGAACCTGGGACCCCCGCATAGCAGTCCAACACACTAACCACTAAGCTACTGCGACTACAAGACTACTAAATTAGGAACGGTCACTGGAAATTCTTGTTTGCCAAACATTTAGGTTGAATTTTGAATAGTTCATGGTCCGATTTGTTGTAAGGTTGCTTGGGGTATTTAAATCTTAAATCCTCCATCTGCATTCGCCTTGAAAAAATATTTTCTGATCTGAAGAAGCTGAACAACGTACCTATGCTTCCCAGCTACTTGCCAATGTAAAGTTGGCAAGACAAATAGTTAAACCTCACTCTTTTTGAATTCAAAAGTAACAAATCAGTCGTTTTGACATCGAAATAGGTTTGAAATAAGCATATTTTAAGCGCTTTGCAACGTCTTCCGTAAGCCTTAAGCCGGCACTGACAAATGCGGAAGTTCTGAAAGATTTGATGCCGTAAATCATTTGGATACCTTAAAAAAATACCTCAAAAGAAGGAAACTCAAGATCTAAGAAGGACATCCTAAGCCTTTAGAGCCTCTGCGTTTGCAAAATGCAGACCTACCTCTAAGTGGAAAATGTACCCTCCCAAAAATAACCATTTTGTAAGCAATTTTATTGTCCAGTTGCACATTTGCAACTTCTACGCAAGTATCCAAGCTCTGATTATCAATATATGGCAGCGTTTCTGAATTGTCAGCGCTCAAAACTCAGCACATCTGACTGTGGGAGTCATTGCTTCCGATATAAACCCAAGCTTATGAGGCAGATCATGGGTTTTCGACCAATCAGGCGTGAATGCAGGTAGGGTTTTGGAGGTTATAACCCCCCCAAAATATTTTAGATTAAAAAATAAAAAAAAATAGTTTTAGCCTTAAAAGTAATAAAAATAATTTTTTCTTTACATTTTTTGAAGTTGATGAAAAGACGGTGAATTTCGACTTGAAACTCGTTCGTCTTTTCTAGGATTTGCTTCAGTGTGAAGATTCGGTCTACAGTCGATCTGCCGGGCCAAACTTTATGGGGTAGACTACACCGCAAAAATTGGGAAACAGAAAAACATGTTTTGTTCCCGATAGCTTGATGGACTTTTATGAAAATTAAGGACTTTTTGCAAGACCCCCTCCCGAATTTTTTTCCCGCATTTGCCCCTACGAACAACCGATAGAAGAACCATTGTATATCCAGAGTCCAGACGATATTTTAGCTCCGGTGTATACATGGCCACTTTCAGATCTAACAAGAACGTCGCGGTTACAGCCCCATAAGGCATACGCATATAACTACCTACTGCATACATGTCAGAAAATAAAATCTTAACCTAGCAACGCCATCTGGCCGTCATTGTCAGTAGAAAGTGGCTTATGCATAAACTTAGCGCTTAGGTTATGTGAACTCAACAGAGATCATTCACAAAAACCTTTTACCTGCAGTGCAAAATGTGTGTCAAGAAGGCAACCAAAGTACCGGTGTACAATTTGTGAAATTTCTTTTACTATCTTGCAAGAACACTCTACAACATCACTGTCAGGGTGTCAACGTGTCATTTGCTTAGAAGAAACTCCATATGCAAACACACACAACTCAAACAATCTTCGCAGAAGCAGTTAACACAAAAATATGCGCGCCCATCACTAATTGAACAATTGATGTGTGTTTTGTAAAAGTTTGACATCACATAAGAGGCTTCTTTAAGTCATGCTACTTCATCCAGCCCCCGGAGACATACGTCGTTCTACTTTTGAAGTTCAAAAGCGCGTTCTCCCCCTCGGGAGATCAGAAAATGACAGCGCAACAAAGCCTCAAGTGTCTTTGCTATAGTTTATTATAATAAATACAATTTTCAATTAGTCAATCGACTAATCCCAGTTGGAAACTCTTCCTTCAGGCTCTGACTAGATGTACCCGACTAACTGCCTACTGGGTCTGACGAAATCCAGTATAGAGAAAACCTGAACCACCCGGACGGTTATGTGGCTTCCGTCTTACCTCAACGAGTTACATAATTGCGACCCAATAAGAAATAACACGCGTTCCATCCATTAGATGCGCTTACTCTGAAAGGCCCACTGGGTTGCTCACTGATGGGTTGCTCACATAAGACCTGACATCGATCTGTGCGAGGATAATCATCATCAATTTCGGTGGCATCTGAGGTGTTGAAGGTGAAAGTGCTGACCCAAACCCGAAACTATGTCAAAAGTCAGACAGATCTAGGGAAACCCTCTGCGGGTTGCGGCTGCGCGCTATATAATCGCCGCACACAAGTTGCATAGGCCGGAGCATTAGTGATTTATCATGGCGCATTCCATCGATTTGTATGTACGTTGGATTGCGCATAGCTCAATGTTATGCATCATAACGGCGCGATGGCAAAATAAACCGTTGTAAGAGTGCACTTTCGGCTATATGGCATCTAGGCAACGGCCAGCATCGTTATATTTGCATAAGACGGATTTATGAGGTTGCGCGCATGTTTTATGCATGAAGCCGTACGGGCACTGATGATGCATGCTACTCTATACGCATCGGATCGATGATGCACCTCGTTGCGGGCATTTGAGTGTACGATACATGCCTCGGAGTGATATGGAGGATGGAATTCGGTATGATCGGGCAAGATAGCATGCGTATATATGGCGGTGGTAGCGATTAATTATTTTTATTGCACAACGATGGGCATCGTACTTTTGATTTATTTAAATGATCCAATGCTATTTGTCATTAGCATAATCGCAGGCGCCATCTGCATGCGCGCACCAGCTCCGAACAAGCGGACACGTTGTTGTGTATGGGGCGCTTCGCGCTTGACATGGTTGACAGGCGGCCAGCAGATGTGCAATAACCATGACCGATCTCTGCTGCAATTCACTCGTGATGTACACGCTGATTGAAAGGCATTACTCTGACTCGGCGGCGATGGGTTGCACATTGAGATACAATGTCGTCAGTGATGGGCCTTTCCAACTTTATGCACTGCCATTTGGTTTTATTATCAAAACTTGATTCCGCTTATCGCACTTGCATCCATATCTGAGCAGAATTGACCCCAATCCGATGTGCATGCGCGGGGTTTTTGTCTCTAATTTGCCTCTGAGTGCCATATAATGAGCTATCTCTCTGTATATCATAAACATTCACTCTGAATGACAGGCGTACAGAACAAATGAGGTCACACGCGGAGTTTACGAAATCATAAACAAGGCTAAGCGACACTGTCTTAGACAATCTCGTAAATCATAGTACACCGGCAAGTCACCAGAATACGCCGGAAAGCTGCATTGCTGCACTGCAACGTTCATCGGTCTGTGTGACCAAACTGTTGCATCTCCAGGCAATTAAGTCCGCCGCACACTCGATAGATGAATTATGGCTTTTTTACCATCAGACAGTGGGGGACGAAAGTGTGGAACAGAATTTTTAATCATTTCTTCTGATATACACTAGAAAGGGGATGATTGTTAGGTCTGTTTTCTAAAGATAGTGCTCGATACTAAGCCACCAAAAACATTTTCATGTAAAATTTTGGCAAGACGGGACCATATGACCCGCACTGTCAAAAATGTATCAGATCTTATTTAGAGCCAAGCTTCTAACTATACGCGCCCTAACGCTACAAGGTCTAACTTCACAATCTCTTCACCTTAGATAAGATACGTGCCTGGCCGTTACGTTACTACAAGACCTAATGTATAACAGAAAAGTAATGAACAGTGGATACATTTTTCACTTTCTCTTTAACACCAATTGTGACCCACAAAATATTTAGTGTGAAGGTTAAAAAGGTATTATTTAAGTAAAAGGCTAAACGCATTCGTGTTCAAAATTATAGCAAATGAACCCGAATAGTTATAAAACTCTGGGTCTAGGGCCTTATATCAACCTGTTGCGTCAAGTTTTCATTTATGTTTTGTAGGTATATCAATATAGTTTATTAACGAATGGAAAAAGTTAGAAAACTTACACTTTACTCACGACTTTTGACTTGGCAAGTGTTTTTGAGTTTTTGACACGCAATTTAAGAACTTCTGACGATTTACCAAATTCACGATGCACTGCCATTGGGAAAATACTTGATTTTTCTTTTAGTTCGGCATAAAATCAGCATGTTCTGGGGTTCTTCACAGTGTTGTTAGCACTCTCCCTTCATTTATCCCATGAAGCGTGGTAATTTTTTTTCCCCTTTTGACCGTACTCAAATTCCCTTTTAAAATTCCACGATACTTCTTTGCCTCAAAATCCAGTTTTTAGAAGTAAAATTTGTATTACAAGAAAAGAAAATCACGGTTAATTAATCTTTAGTATAAAAATCACAGTTTGTAACATTATTTCGAATATTTTTTGGTACTAGAAAATTTTGATAAAAGACGATTTATATCAGTAGTTTTTTTATGCACATTCAGTCTATTGATAATCAAATCATGGTGAAATGTAGGAGTTTTCAAGAAATGTACGCAAAAATTTATAGTTTGAATGATATTTGTTAGATTCCTCAAACTCCCACGATTTGGTGCTTTTTCCCTTTATCCCACGAAAGGCTTTTCGGACATCGAAATTCCAACAAAAAGGGATAAATCCCACGACATAAAATCACTGGTTCTTCATCATTAAAAAAAAAAATGGTTCAACAGGTACAGCAAAACGAAATTTTAAAAATGTTGTATAAGTTCCGATTAAAGTTTCTGAAAACTGCACGAGGATCTCAAGCTAAAATTCGTAGGCTTACATTTTTTTAAACTTGATCCAACAAAATATGACAGAGATTAAAAATTTGAAAAATAGGCTCTAAGGAGTTCTTTCGTGAGTTTTGATAAGAGTTCCGGAAAGTTATTTACTCCAATGAAGCTAAATCTTCTAAAATAAAGACAAATCAGTCAAAAAAATAAAAAGAACTAATTTTTGTCGAAGTTTCCATGAGTTCAGTTCTTAAAAGTATTCCAAGAAATTTCTAAAAAAAAAAATCATATTTAGGTCTTCAAAAATGTGTTCTATTGGTTTGGAGTCAAGTTCCGTCAAGGTAAATATCCCTGTCAAATTACTATTACTCACCCAACGATTACACGTGTCATTTTTCTTGGCAAATTTTGACATGCTGACGCCATAAAAATTTGGGCATTCGGTGGTCATCCTTGTGTCTTTCGTGAGAGTGCGCTGCGACAGCCAGAGTGGCCTGACACTTGAAAGGCGATAACACTAAGTCGCAAATTGAGGACAAATGTTTACGTCATAATGACGTCGGCATGTCAAAATATGACATGAAAAGCGGCATGAGTATAGTAGCTTTAGCCCTAATTTTTAAATAGCTTTTATAGCCACTCAACACTCTTAGCCTAAGACCATGTTTAACTTAACACCCTAAGGCCCGTTTGCTGATACTATACTCGAAGCGATTTAAGTTCCACTTAAAATTTTATGTGACAGTTTATGACATAGAAAAAGTAGCCCATCAGCATACGGGCCTTAAAGCGCTAGTTGGCAGCAAGTTCAACAACATTTGCCTTAAATACCCACTCAGACAATAAACCTCTCATCGCATTTAAAATAACCTGGCGTTCCCGAACTCTCTGCAGCCACTGTAGTCAATGCTCTTCCGGTACCCTACTTCCACGGAGTTGTTACTCACAAAATATAACCACTCATCCATTTGTCGCTTATCGTATAATGCACACGTTCTCTAAACAGCTCAACTACAGCTATACACATAAAAAACTGCTCCAATGGACCAACTCGTCGAATCTATGCCGTGCCTGGTGTCGGTGTGTATATATTCAATAGCGCATCCACATGCTTATAAAGTATCTCCAACAGTGTGTAATTCAATTAAGATTCGGAACGAGAGATCCAAGGCAGGAGAACGAAGACGGAGAAAAAATGAGACCTCGATCTCGATCTCGACATCACTATGCGGCTCGTGGCAACCTAATACACGAGTGATGGACGATCTGTCGATGCATTTCCCTCGACTGGTTTTTCCGATAGAATGTTAATATCTTGAATTTGAATTTTTTATCGCGCTCGTATCCCCTCAATGGACACAGTCAAAAACAAACAATATATCACCAATTAGGTAGGCGGGAGCTTGTTAGGAGAAATATGCCATGCACCCCGATGCCAAAGCCCAATGCACTTTCGAAAAAGGTTATTTTTCGCGTAGGCTTATAGGCGCTGGAATGTTGAATATGCGAGGAGCTATAAAAAGCTGTAAAACTCCAGTCTGCAGATATACGATAAGGGGGGGGGGATGGAGTCTTCCAATTGGATTCCAATAAAATGGACATTTTTACTGCCTCTTCATACATATTCATATAATTTTCTGATGGTGATGACGCCGCGGCGACTGATTAACTTGTGCCTTCGAATTAATCCGTCGTGTGGTGCTGTTCTGCGGAATGATTGCCGGAGTAATTAGCACTCTGTGCGGATAGTCGGCATTTTATTTATGATCTTCCATGAGATCTTGCCACTTGATTACTACCACCAGTACCTACTACTGATGTTAACTTTGTGTTGGTATAGTGAAATTAAAATCGAATATGAGTGGAATGCGACTTCCGCCTTAAAGTGCATGTTTATGAAGGGGGCTTATGTATGAAATTGCCCTTCCCATCGGGTATTTTAATTATGATGATGATTTTGGTTTTAGATACAGAGAAATCACAAAATAGAGGTGTTTTTTTTATATATTGCGGTAGATATTTTGTGTGCACAAGTTGTCAAAATTTAAAGTTTCTGACGCTTGAATGAATGTCTGGTTAGGACGTACGTTATTAATTGTACAAAACCACTCTATTTCACTTTCTAGTCATAGTTTAGACTTATGGCACGGGATTAATTTGCCTGCATCTGACGCTGTTTTTTATTTGTGGCACAGATTTGTCAAAAATGTTGCGACCTTTTGAAAAGATCAAAAAAGTGCCAAAGTACTAAATTGAAGTTCATACATTTTAATTCAATTTCTTATCTTACAAAGTTTATAATACAAAAGCGTTTCTTTATAGAATATTGTACAAAAACTTTCGGTACGATATGTCAGAAGGCAATGTATAGACGTGCGTTTGTTATGTGAAGGTGCCCGTGACATTACATTAACTACTACACCAAACATTGCATAGACAAATCGTCAAATTGTAAACTCAGATGTAGGTGACTTCCTCATTTGCATTGCGTGCAGTTTAAACCAGTTTTATTATATCGTGGGATTTATCCCTTTTTGTGGGAATTTCGATGTCCGAAAAGCTTTTCGTGGGATAAAGGGAAAGAGCAGCATATCGCTGGATTTTGAGGAATCTAACAAAAAACATTCAAACTATATATTATTGCTGAAATTTCATGAAAACACCTTCATTTCACCATGATTATCAACACACTGAATGTGCATGAAAAAAACTACTCATATAAATTGTCTTTTATAAAAATTTTCTAGTACCAAAAAATAATCGCTATAATCTTACAAACTGTGATTTTTATACTACAGATTAATTAACCGTGATTTTCTTTCGTTGTAATACAAATTTTACTTTTAAAAACTGGATTTTTGGGCAAAAAAGTATTGTGGGTTTTAAAAAATGAAATTTCAGTACGGTGAAAAGGGAAAAATTACCACGCTTCGTGGGATAAATGAAGAGAGAGTGCTAACAACACTGGTTTAAAATTTGACTTTTGCTAAAAAAAGAGTACAACCAAAACCAAACTCCAAACCACAGAGTTGCCTATTTACTATATACAATAGAAAAAGCCGAAAAAAACTCACAAAATGCAGGCCAAAAACTAAAAAAAAAAGCTTTTTAACAAAAACCTAGAGTGTCAAATATTTTTCGCTTTGTTTTCCTAGTAGAGGTAAAGCTAAAAGCCAAAATAAAATCCGTTAAATCAAAACTGAATTGAATTGTTAGAGTACATTCTTTTCGGTTTAAAGACTTGAAAACTAAACAACTTATCGAAAGGAACTCGCAATGATAACAAAAATGTCGACCTGTGTACTCCAAATCAAATATTTTTAGTAAATTGTTGGTAAATTAAATATTTAATAATAAAAAATAGAATGCGTGTCCATTTTATTGCTGCAACATATAGCATTCGTTTTAAAATGTACAAATTTAGCTATAGCAGCCTTTCAAATAACACAACCCATGATCTTTTAAGTTTTTGTGGTTTCAAAATTGTTGTAGCGTCTATATTTTTGTTTGTTCTAAATTTTAAACCATTTGCAACTGTTACCTTCGTCTTTTACTTTAGGTACAAAGTAAGTTGATTTTCAAGACATTGGTCATTCTAAATTGTAGTTTTTCTAGTTAAAGTCATGATCCCAAGAACAATAAAAACTATAGCCAGAACCAGAAGAATTATGAGTAAAAAAAATAAGAAAAAAATGAAGAAAAATTCAGTTCTTTTGGTAGCGGAATTCGTTACCGATAAATGTGGAGCTAAATAAACGGCGTCGGTACTCGGTAATGGGGTTTAAAATACTGTTAATATACAAACCGCGATAGGTACTAATAATCATTTAAAAAAATATTTAGTGTGAAGTTTAACAATGATTATTAGTAAGGAGGGAGTGATTTCGAATCGATTGAGCTGGGGGTCAATTTTGGTTCTGTGAAAAAGTGAAACGAAAAAGTTGTCACCCTTTCACCGCAATTTCGATTCTCGTTCTATGAAAAGGTGAAACCAAACGTCTGAATTTTTCATATGAATAACTTCTTTTCACGACCCCATTTGCAAGTGAATGTTTTTAGTGAGAGTTTGAAAATTGAGAACCCTCTTTCATACAACGCAGTGTGCGGTATTGAATTCACTAAACGATATTTTCACTTATTGAACGAGAATCGCATTTTAGTACAAAGTGAATCGAAAAAATTAAAGCAATGCGTGAAAGCGAATGTGAAAACGATTTATTCGATTCACTCTGGACAAATTATTCGTTTTTTTTTCAAAAATTATCTTATTCAAATAGTGAAATAGGTCCACGAAATATGTGTGCTTAAAATCTAAGAGAGTTCAAGAACCTTACCAAAGTGCCCAGATCTAGATCACCAATCTTGCCAAAGTGCTTACAACCAGACCAACAATATGTACATAAGTACGTGCTTGGAGCAATCTGTAGGTCCATCAATTTTGTAGGTACGTATATCTGTTCAACTTAAAAAAAACATGCTGTGCTTGTCCATCGTTTGTTTTTTATGTCAAAAGTTTGTCAACTTATCCGACCATTCCTAAATATTGAAAACATTTTGACATTACCAAGAACACGGAATTTGTAACTTTTGTCTAGGAAAAAATGAGGGTCGTAAAAACGTGGAAATACTTCCGGTACACACACCTAATAACCACATTTCCACAACCCATCCATTCATAAAAAAAAATCAGGTTAAAATAAGAGGTTAACAAAAATAATAGTTGGCCTGCCCTTTGTTGCAATTGTACTGCCTTTAACTAAAACAATTATGTTGACACATGTTAAACTACATTCAAGTACAATAAGTGCCGTGTAAAAGTGCACAATTGTCCAGTATCCACAACTTCGCCGCTTCCAGGAAAAACCCACAAGCCCGAGAGAAAGTCCACCTGACCCTCGGTGACCCCTCAAAATTTCACAAAGCACTTGCGCAATGATAATTCTTCTTATGAAATACAATTTTATTTAATAGCCACGTACACACGGCTGAGGCTGACTAAATTCACTTTAATCGCTGCACCACACACGCAGTGCAGCATGAACATCAAAAGTAAAGAGGAACATGCTTAACATTAATAAAAGTTGAAACAAACATTTGAAAGCGCAATTAAACTGAATGAAAAAGTGAAATCATCCATCGCGAGAAAAAAAATGAATTCACTTTATTGTCGAAGGTTTCCCCTCTTCAGCAGAGATTTCCACGAAATCTTCAGAGTTCTAAATGCCATTCAATCCCGGCTCAAGATCATCTCCAAACACGAGCTAATCGTGTCGCTATTGCCCTACATTCACTCTTCAAATTTTGAATTAAATAAAGTTCCTCCTCATTACAAGCGAAATTGATTGAAGTCACCTTTTGGGGCCGAGCCTAAGCCACCTAATTTCACACTCGAACCCCAATGAAACGGAATCATTACCATGAAATACCCAATCAATGGACAAATTTCCCCCAATGTATGAGCCTAATTCCTGAAGGAGCCTAAGCCGCTCTTCAAAACAAACATTCAGCCGAAGCCGGACCCCATCGTACACAGTTAATCGTCAAAGTCAACATTTCTTTCAAAAGTTCCGCTGCAGTAGCACTTGGAAAAATGCAATCTGAAGAGGCGAGCTCTTCTCTGCATCGCACGCAGTCGGCGAGCCTCACTTACTCTGTACGTGAATGCATCTGCATGACGAAAGTATATAGAACTTTGAACCCGAACTGTCGGTCGTGCCCACACGTCCATTACGCGAAACGTGGCTCCAAGTTCCAAGACAAGAGGAGCGCTGCAGTTGGAGTGATGAAGTTGAAGTTGAAGCGCGCCCCAACCGAACCCAACACTGAATGCACCATTCCCGAGCATTAGCTCGCGATTGTGATTGTGATTGTTTGTAATGCGAGATGGAATACTTGAACTCGAATGCCCTCACCACGTTCTATCAATTACACACATCTCTGGGTATAGCTATATGAGGGAATTAACTCCAGAATGGAGGAGGCGATGGCGAGCGAATGAAAAACGTGCGCCCATTTGAATGGCTGGCATTCATCGTTAGTTGTCACACCACCCAGCAGTTGTACGAGCATCGGAGATGGATATAGTAGTAGTAGGTCATGCGGTGGTTCTTCTTCGTCGTCGTTGTTATTTAATTCGATATCATACCCGTTTTATTACACAACACCGTATGCCAAAGGAGGTGTCACGGCACAATGCAAACTGTTGCGGGGGTGCCGGTGCCGGCCATCAGATGGGCACACTCCCATAATTCTTTGAAAAGAAAAACATATCTCTTAACGCCACTCTCAACAGCGAGCGTTCTAGATACGTATCTGTTGGCGTGGGATTATCTCTAATTCATTGGAAAACCTCAGATACACAAATTCATATGGCCGGCGCGGCGGTGTGTGACATAAAAATTTAATTTCATCCAAAGTCTCTGTGGGATTAAATTCGTAAGTTGATCCCAATCCCTTTGTGGACGTTTAACGAAATGGAAATTTCAATCACGCGTCTGGTGGTAATAAAAGCGAGCAACCAAAAGAACACAACAGAAGTGTGGAGGAATGTCTTTTAAAGACGAACAACAGCAAGCGGATCGAATTTTATTTCCAAAAAGCTATGAAAACGCTTGTGATGTGTTTACATGATGCCTACTTAAGGCGGCACAGTTTTCCACATATTTACACCGAATGACCCTAATCATTGGGATTTAAGTGGGCGATTCAGATTTAGATTTAAAGACTGAAAGTGGACACCGCGTGTAAGCTGATCTCAATGAGGTACGCCTCTTTTAATTGCTGTAGGTCTGTCTTCAAGCGGAAATAGGTGTGATGGAGATGAAGTGAACCTGGCAATCATCGAACTATTGAATGTAAACCGAAACCGATACACCACACACGAAGATTGGGGGTTCTACGATCGGTATCTACGACTCAAATTTAGATAGGCAATCGAGGAAGGAATTTTCCGCCTTTTTTTAAATATTCTCAACAAAACTTTGAAAAAAAATCGCTGATGTGACCTCCTGCAACGAAATATTCGCAATGGCCTTTTCCTCATACATCTTATGTGTATCTTTTTATACGCTTTTCAAATACAAATAAGTAATTCATTGAATGATCTTGGGAAATTCCAGCGGTCGTTTCTTATTTTCCCTCCAATTTTATTACTTAATGTTGGGAAAATATGAACGTGTTGCAAAAGTTTCCATGTACAAAATTTCCAACAGGTTTAAGGACTGAAAATCGATTGCAAAATGGCCTCATCCTAGTGATCGCCAGTGTATAGTTGCCACCAGAGGTCTTGAATAAAAAAATAAATAAATAGTTGGCGAAACAGGTCCGGCAGGACCCTAGGCCTAGCTTCTCACAACCATTCGTTTGGTGGGAGTTTTTCATTTTTGGAACGAATACCTACAAGGGATCTATAATTGTATGCCTACTCCAAACGGCTAATTGAGAAGCTCTTTCAATACGTTATTCTCTCGGATGTTTGTCAGACGTTTGGTAGAGGTGGCGCAGTGGAAAGAACTCTAAGTTGGGATTTGTGTTTTTGCGGGAGGTCTTGAACCACGCTTTAAAAATCTGTGTGCTTAAACAGGATTTAAGAACTCTCTCGCTTGGATAGAAATTTAAACACAAATCTGTCGGCGTAAGTCCAACGATACTTCAGTCATTTTCTATCACGCCTCTCTGCCAACAACCTTATTCAAAAGACTTAATTGTCATCACGTTCACGACTCACCTCTAAGGAGTTCAGTCAAGTTTCCGGTTGTCAAATAACAATTCGCCGCGCTACTAACCGCCTTGTCTACGCTACCTACTCACCAATAAACGAAACCTTAACCTTTTCTCAAGGACTCGCTTGCAGACAGTTGATGTGGGTCAACGATTTTACCATCTCTCCACACACGCCGTCTCGTAAAACAATTCCCATTCGCATGAAACCAAAAAACAAAAACAAGAACAAAAATCAAGTCCCACAAAACCATTCGAATTAAATGTTCACCTTTGCACGCACACGAGACTCAACGTGGGCTTGAACGATCACACCGCCTTCTGTCATGCGATCGGCATGGTGTGGCAAAGTAAAGCGGACAAAAAAATATATACCTATATAAACCCAAAGATCAGCACACCACCTCTCTTTAGGACGACGAGAAATGAAATAATTTTCAACCTTCAAATGTCAACGACTGCGATTAAGTAGTTCAACTACGCACTCGTAGCTCCTCCGATACGAGTAGTTCGAGGCAATTAAGACGATTTACCTATCCAATGACCCAAGTCGATCCGATATATTTCACGTTTTCAATTATCTTTTTCTTGCACAGTTTTTATATGAATATGTATATAAGTACAGCATGAAAACTGTCAAAGTCCGGAGAACTACGTCGTCGCACTTGCTGCCAGAGTTGAAGTGGTCAGACAGGTTTGGCGTCTGTTAAAATTAAATGAGCCAAACGGGGCTGTATGTAAGCTGATAACTAAAATATGTTATATTCGCGTATTTCAAAGAAGAAAACAAAATAACAGCAAACAAGCGGAAAACCGAGATCGCTCTGAAACGAAAAACAATACACAACAAAGCGAACCTAAAAGTGACAGCTCAAATGACATTGGGATGGGAATGGGAACTGAAGTGAGCCGCACTTGAATGAAGCGCTGAACCAAACAGTGTGCTGGGAAACAAAAACGCATACCTTACCATAAGAGATACAGATACACACATTCCGAATTCCGATAGGTGGTAGCTATAAATACCTCCGATCCCTCTCGCACACAAATAGTGTTACTTAATAACAACGAACGGAATCCGATGTTGGAATTGGAATAACTCCATAACTCCTGTTGAAAACAAAGGAGAGTATAAAAAAACACAGTCTCGAGGATAGGGAGCTGTTTCTGGTGTATTTAAAATCAACTGATGACGTCAAGCCGAGGCGCTTAAATCGATTGTTATCTGGAATCGTCATCAGTCATCATCATCTATATCAGCATCATCATCATCGTAGCAGTGATCATGAAATTAAGTGGATTCAGCGGTAGAAGGGAGCACTTGAGATGATTCATTGGGTTCGATGGATTGTTTTATGTTTTCTACGAAAGGACGACACAGGTAGACTCATGGCGGAGGATCGGACGGATTAGGGAAGAAAAAGTGTACGTATACTTGTTTATTGATGGCCAAAGGTGATGTAAGCGGTTGTTTTTTTTTTCAGGTTTTATGTTGACAGTTATGGTGGCTTGCTCTCATTCATTAGTGTTAAGCTTCTTGCATGGTGCAGTGGCAGGAATGCTTCCGGATTAGGTACTAGTTTGACAGGACTGCTGTGAAAACAACTTGAGTTTCTTAAATCACTCGTTGGGATATTTTATTATTAAAACTTTTTATTCGGCGGCGATAATTGTCGCGAAAAATTGGACAAAATGTGTCGGAAGTCGGCAAAACCAAGTGACTATTTCAAAGAGTGCCTTCGATTCGAATTACCAACCTATATAGCGAGTTAAAAGAAAGCATGGGTACTTAAATATTAAAAGAGCCAGGCAATTTGGCGCAACATTCTGAACCTGTTTCGCGCCGAGAATAAGTAAAGATATGCACAGAAAAATTATCACAGCTTTAAAAACCCGACCAGTTTTTATTTTTCTGGATAAAACTCCATTAGCCTCTTCTGCAGTATGTAAAGTTCTATAGACAACAGTACTTACAATGAGTATGCAGCAACTCAGATTTAAGATCGGTGCACAAGTTCAACGAAGTCTATGCTAGTAGGACATGTGCAAATTTAATCCTTTAAAAATGTGGTACACAAGAACAAGGCCAGACACTATTTTGAATAATTCGCTAACAGAACATCACCTGTTGAATATTCTTTTACGTTCATAACAAGGGCTGTCACCCGGCATTTACTGTCTTGACTCTATTACGGTCCAATGATATTTCGAAGAATTCCACATGCGTTTAAGTACCCTTGGCTACCTCCGCTTCTCACTACCATTTCGTGTGAATTTTTATTTTTCGGACCAGTGAAAGGGACCTACGATTTTGTGCTAAAATACAAGCTGATAAATTGAGAAGCTATTCAGGACAGCTTTACTCTGGGAAGTTTGTCAGATGATCGCGTGAAGCAGTGGAAAAAAACAATAAAATATATTTTGTGTGTGTTTCCGGGGATGAAACCTGAACCCCTCTCTTGGCAGTTCAGAAAACTAACCACTGAACTTCTTCTATTCTGTATTAAGACTTCGAGACGGAAGCTATAATCTGTTTTGAAGCCCTGAATCCTTGGAACGCATGATGCTGTCGGTGCACTATTTTGCCACAAAGACTTTTTTTCATCAGCGGAGTTCTTTGCTACAAGGTATTTGCAGGTTGTTCGCCTTCAGGTAATGATTTAGAAAAGCTTTTAGGTGGATGTGTCAGTTATATTGATTAAGTGTGGGATACCAAAAAATATTCGTAGCCCATTCAATGCTTTTTCCTTCAAAACGATATTTGTTTTGAGCCCTATCCGAGGCACGATAGGTAGCTCCATTCCAGTGGCGTCTCGTCTGGGTGTGCAAAGTGTACATTGCACACCCTGATCTACCAAAAAAAAAAAAATCCCTCATCGAACACTGTGCTATAAATAATAATGACATACACAAATTTGATATGCATAAATCCACAACCCATAAAACCTCCATCACACATCCTACACCTCATTCATATTCATCCTTCCTAATTTTTCTTTCAAAATTCAGAACAAATATATCAGAACAATGATTGAGAAAACAATAAATGGGAGGTATTTTCATTTTTAAAAATACATATAATTTTCAAGAATAGCACACCCATCTGAATAATTCACACGACGCCACTGCTCCATTACTTTTCGACTGAACCACTTAATGTCATCTAACAAAATTATGGTTTGTCCTGCCCTTTAAATAATTTTGTTGGTTGCAACATTAAAACATTAACCGCATTTGGAACTGTGAAGCTTCGCCTGTCTAAGGTTACATGAATATGATCGTAGATCGCTCACAACTATAATGTGGAAAAAAAATTGTAAAGGTCTTGAAGGAGTCAGAACAACCATTGAGTTGCGAGCGATCTACGATCATATTCATGTAACCTTAGACAGGTGATGTTTCAAAGTTCCAAATGCAGTAAATGTTGCAACGAACAAAGTTGTTCAGGTCTTGAAGTAGTCAGGACAAACATTTTGCCGAGTTGTAAGTGCACTATTTGAAGTCTTCATCAAATTTCCACTTTGAGTGATGCAATTCGTTAATCAGTAAACTGTTTAATAAACTTTGTGAGATAATCAATTTCAACAAACCGGTGTGTCAGAAGCAACCTCTCCGCAGACCGGGACAAAGGTGGAAAAATTCTCATCGCCAAGGGATTGATATAGATATTTGAAGGGTTAAAGGGTTAAGAGGTAGAAATTTTGCGAATTAAAAGTAAATCTGGTTGTGGAATCTATTCCTCTAAATTATCATCCCTCTTGAAGATGCTTCAAAATCACTGATTTACTAGATTGAGTTTCACGCATGCTCCAACTAACTAAAAGAGCTTCATCTCTAAAGATAGACGCTCAAAGTGTCTTATTTTTTAATTGTAACCTCCCACCTCCGCACATATGAAATCAATTACGCAATTTCATCTAAAAATATGACAGCACGCAGTTCCAGGAAATAAACCCACCTGCGACGCCAGACACTTCATTTAAAATCACATCAAGTATAGCTACCAATACCGACTTCTGGCCGATCACGAACTAATGTTTGCGAACTTATTATACCTCGAGCTCCCACACCTTATGTCCAAAAAAAAAACTAAATCAATTTGCATGCCAATGCATCAATTCTCCATTCAATATCTCAACGGAAATGTCATTGATAAATCAGCCGATACATCACACGACAACAAAAAGTCCACCCAACCCTGCTTAATTGAAAATCACATCACGTTTATGGTATACATGGTGTATAGGGCACGGTGCAGCGGCGGCGGCGCGGCGGCTTTTCACCACCACTCACGCACGAACCCGAAATGTTCCTTCACCTCTCCATCTCAAACATAACTCAATTTATACACGGCAACTCTTGTTGATTCCATATCTACGGCAATTAAAACTACAATTGGCAGCAATTTAAAGCCGACTGGATCGCATCCAATCGTCAAGCTGCAGGAGGCGCCACTTCTTCCTTCCTCTCTGCCATCAGCCTTGAATCCAATTCGAATAAAAATGTCGCAACGCGATGTGCGGTGACCTTCCTCGGTATAGATATAGATACTATACATCCAGTGGATGCGTTTAAATTAACTAAAATTGACAGCAGCCATGCCTAGCCTACAAACGTTCGACTGAGATCATCTTGTGGCCACCCCCATCGCTATGACCATAATCTGCACTTTCTTGTGTGTATTTGCACGAGCGAGCTCTGAGGGAAAAGTCAAGATCCAACGTCGAATGTCAATAGATGAATTGATTCCATTTCTGCGGCGCAGAAAATCAGCTCGATATGCATACGGTTATGTACACGATTTGAACTGACATGGGATTGGGGCATAAAATTGTGGGTGTCACATACAATGAAATCGAGATACGGATGCAGATAGACGGTGGTAGTAACAAGAGCTATCCCAGTGTGACACTGATTGCACAGAGAGCTGCATTTATTCCGGCTAACAATGATCGTTGCATCGCACCGAGATTAAGTCGAGTAGGCAGGCAGAGCGCGATGAAATTTAATCCAACAATGCGGCTCGCGTTCGTTTTACCTCTGTAGGTAGTGCAAATGAGAGTGGGACTAAGTAAGTTTACAAAATAAACATTTGGCGGGTATTACTTTTTTTTTTGACACTGAATTTACATGTTTGTGTGTTCTAAGCCGGCAAACGAGCTCAGACTTAAAAGAGCTGGTGGGAAGAAATTTTAAACTTAGAACTGAGGCTTAAATGTTGAAATGTATGATCGGAATCTTTATACCGTCATCTTGCTAGAAAGGCTCGACCATATTGGGCTAGATTTTCCTTAACAAACTTATTAAAATGATTCTTTTAGTCTTGGAGCTGCAGTACTTCAAAAATTATACATATTGAGGGAGGTAAAAAATTACTGATCAATCTGTTTTTATGTTGCTGTTTTTTTATTATTTATTTATTTCGAGTTAGTTGATAAAAACTGTTTTTTAAGGAATAAGTTGAGTCATTGTCATACAGAATGATGCTCAAGAATGGTATACAGCAGTTTAGAGCCCTTGCAGGGAGCGAAGCGAGCTACCCGTCTTGGCGTATAAAACTTTGAGCATACATTTTGTTAAGTAGTTAGTCGTACAAGCTATTTTGAGAACATTCGGCCTCCAGAGGGAGTCGTATTCGGTTTTCTAAATGCAAAACCTACCATTATATTTTTTTTATTCAAATTATATGTTCAAATGCATGTTGTTATTAATTGTTACCAATTTTTACATAATTAGAAATAATATCTGCTGAAGTTTACAAGTTGTGAGTTATAAATAAAAATAATTGCATCGATCCACTAATTTTATTCATGAAAGTTGACATTTTTCAAAGCTTATAGCTTTTATTTATACAGTAATGTATACAGTTAAACCTTATACGCATATATTGATGTAATTCTGTCCAAGATAGGTACATTATATTTCAAAAAATGTTATATTATGTTGATAAAAATCTCCAACAAAAAAGATTTAAGTTTTATTTTTAATATTTAAAAATATCTATTTATAACATTTATACCTTCAAACCCAAAAAAAATTAAATAGAAAATAGTTTTGAAAACTGCAGTCTTTTAAGATCTGTTGAGACTGACTAACCAAATTGCTTCCCGCAACTTTAAGGCTCTATACGATTTATTTGGGTTTGTAGTTCCATCTATACTCTTGTGTCTAATGCAGATTCATGCTAAATAAGTTTGTCAAATTACAGCCATTGACTGCTCTTTGGGCTGTGGATGTAGGTATATATTTTTAGTGAATTTTGGAGATGTACCCATATATATATCGGATCTGACTAAGCAGAAAAATCTTCGTTAGGAGAGCCATTCTATCGTCCTTTTAGAACCATTTAAGAGAAGAAAATGAAACTACTCATAAATTTGCTGATGCAGAAAATGCACCTTGTGGAGCTGTTCGACTAAGCCTGTAATTGAATATTTGAGGGTAGCTATATAAATCTGGTAATTACACTTCTTAGCCCTAGATATATCAAACAAGTGACAAAAAACGCTGAAGGCCTTACACAGCCGACATCCCATCTATATCCGAGAGGTAAGATGGGATGCACTGACAAAATAGATATGTCATTGAAAGCATACTAAGGCGAACAGTATGTAGTCTTAGGTTTGTGAGCAATGGCTCATAGGAGCAATTCGCTTCGACCAAAAGGGTTCATAGAAAAAGAATATTTTTACGAGATCCTACAGAGTACAGAAAAAAAAATCAAAGGTTGGCCCAACATGTCCAAACAATGCCCAACACCTGACTTTATTTTTGGGAGGACTTTAATAAATGTGTAATAGTTAGATACGTTTTAAGGTTCCGTACCCAAAGAGAAAAAACGGAACCTTATTAGTTTCGCTTTTGTCCGTCTGTCCGAACCCACTAGACCAATTTTGTACCTAGGTCTATCTCACAAACTAATGGACGTAGAAGGCTGAAATTTGCACACAACATCCGGTATAAGATATAACCTCTAGTTAAACGACAAATACCAATGGTAGCAATACATCGGCCGGTTTTGGATGAAATGGTTTTTCTGTCGGATTTTAATTCAAGTTGATGAAAAAAATATTTTCAATTGCACAAAACGTTGTTTATTTCTTGATTGACAACAAATTGGATCGATACTTTTTTGTAGATCATGCTCGTAGCTATATATGCGCCGAAGAACGTTTTGCCGAAAAGTTACTTATTTAAGAGATATTTACAAAAAACCGTCAATCACTATATAAAAAATCTCGGTTAGAGCGTGTTCTCTACTCTTGCGCTAACATTTATATTTCATGTGGCTTACCTCATCTGCAAAAATAACTTCGCAATTTCCAACTCTAAAGAAGAACGGAACCAGGAACCGAGTGCGCGAGTGACAATCGCACGTGGGCAGTTTTTTTTTTTTTAAATAAATATCACCCAGGGCCAGGGTCCTCCTAAGAGACTTTTCAGGGTCTATATTGATAAGACCATCTAGTTCAAACTGCTGCCTTTAATAGCTGGGCAGTCACATGACAACTAATGGATCAATGTCCAACACTAGAATAGCAAAAGGCAATTTCAATGCTAGAATGACATCTCTGGAAATATTCCGTCGGTATATAGGGACATTACAATCGAAGACTCATCTTATATAGTCCGTCCAAAAAGAGTCAACAAATGCGATCGCAAGAGACTACCTACGTCATTGGCGACATTGTTTCCCTTAATTTTTTGAACAGCCTCCAGATCTAAGGACAAAATTCCAGAAGGCTTTTAAAAATTCATTTGAAGTTACATGTAAACAAGTGCTTTGTTTTACCAGGCGATCAACTTTAACAGAATCCCATGGGTAAGTGACGAGTGCCGGCCAAAACTTGCAGCTAAACAAGACGTCCATCATATCTCGCGGCCGAGAGAAAAACTGGTTATGATACCTTTGGAAAGATAAAGTTGGAGAGACTGCTATCGTACCGGCAAAAGGAATACGAACTGTGCTACTTTGAACCATAGACGGGTGCCACTTCAGGAATAAAATATAAACGTTTAGTTAAATAAGCAAACGACGTATAAACAGTCGCAGTTGGTGGTTCTTCTGACTTCTACACAGCAATCAGGTCCAGGGCTCCGCTGGGAGGCAGCACGAGCTAATGATCGACATGAATTCCGTCAACTCTACAGAAGACTGTCGTCGAAACGGTTTGCTTACTTAAAGATGAAAGTTTGAGAAGTCTACAATACCTGTGTGCGTAACTGGAGGCAGCTAGCGAGGGACCGAGCTGGCTGAAAGGGCTTGTTGGTTGACGCCGTGGTCCACCCGAACTGTAACCGCCACTAAAAGTAAAGTAAGTAAGTTTGAGAGCAGCTTTTATTTAATTTGTTTACAAAACCCAAACGAAAAAAGTTCGGTTAAAACAACCCGCATCTTTTAATGGCAGAAAAGTTAGTAAAATAGTATGCTTGAGAAATCACTGTAAACTATAATTGGTTCGTTTATTTCTAAATAGACAACGCAACCAAAACCTATAAGATGCTCCTTTTTTGTAGCTTTTAATAATTTATGATTCCCAATAAAGAAATCCTGAGGAAGGCAGCAATCCCTGCCGAAACGTCGGGAAAAAATAATGAGCTAATCTACTTTCAAACACCTATGAAAAATCCGAAAGAAAACCCATTTCCACATATTACTCGTTCCTTTTATATCCCATTCACACTTCAAAATCTAAAAAAAGAAAAAAAAGTTTCCACTGTACAGATTTGTTGACAGATCTTGCAGCCCACAAAAACCGTAAGATTTACATTCGCGCATCTCTTGTTGTGAATTGATTACCCTCTCGCATTAGCATATTTCCGAACACAAAGATCAAAGAAAAAACTGAATATTTAACTGCCATTGACCTTTAGCGAAGACACAACTGGCATTTGTTCCTTTCCCAACACCAGGCAAAAAGGAATTGGAGACAACTTCGTTTGTGAGCTAGGAAAACTGATCAGTAAAGTTTACAATACCTGTTCACCCACAATCTGTCCCAAAAGGTAATCGACCGTGAAATGTATTCGCCAAAATATAAACAAAAGATCAGCGTATCTAAAGGTCGATGATAAAGAAATAAAAAAATACCAAAAGTAACCCACATTCATCTGGATTAATTCAAAACTGCAAATTAGCAACTTTCTTTACGAAATATAACACACAAGTGTGCGAGTCCGAAGACCTTTAACCTTTTGTGTAGAATTTTATCAAGGTATACAAACTTTGGCAAAAAACAAAAATCACTTCCAAAAGGCTGCACAAATGTATATACCTAGGCAGCTATTTTGATTAAATGGGATTTCCCATGTCGGCTTCCGATCTTCTACTAATTCGAAAGCACTTTCCAACGTAGCAGCAAATGACGCATGACGAATTGTTCATTGTTCAATTGTTTATCTTAATTAAAACGAACGGCTTTGTTGTCATCTTTTTTTTCTCCAGCTAACACGTTTACAATACCTACTTACATGTGAGAGGGCGGGCCGAGTGAGAGCGCCGTAGGTACTAATAACACATTTTGGTGTCGACTTTAAATTTACGGAAGCTCACAAGCGAAGTTTGTATGGAAAATAAAGCGAAACAGTGGCAACTTAAATCTAGAGTCGACACTGAAAATGTTTTTTTGGAAAGTCCCTTTGAAAACAAATTTTAGTTAGAAGTCGGCAAATTATAGCTGACGTCCAGCAGAAAGTTGTCAAAGCAGCCAAACTGTCAATATTTATTTACCGACAAGGAAGGAGAAACCAAACTACACATGACACATGACACATCTACCAGAATGTTTAAATTGTATCTGACAGTTGTGTCAATAGAGGCACACACACACTAGTTCATTTTTTTTTGTAACTTATCTATTTTTATTGGAAGACGAACAGCAATTTATGTCCAATGAAATAAATTAGGGTCGCGGGGTTTCCTTATTTTTTTGTACACATTGCCCTCGCCCAACAACATTTTAGAAGTATCCCAAATGGCTATACCCTCAAATGAACTCAACAAGCGCAAGAGCAACCCGACCACTTCACTGATAGGGAGTCCCATTTCCAGTCCGTCGAGTCCATAAGAAGTGAAATAAGGAAACCAGAAAATGTGTGTTTCTTTTGGAAAAGAAAAAAAGACAAACGGAAAAAGAAAAGCAGAACATACCAAAAAAGTCCTCCCAGCGTTCAGAGTCGTCCGATTCTATATCCATGTTAGATGAGTGGAGCTGCGTTGGGTATTATGGTGTTCCTTATTTAGAAAGATGTTCCCAAAGTTTCCGAGAAGCATAAAATAATGTGCAAAACCATCTGTGATCTGTGTGTACGCGGCAGAGGTAGCGCATAGAACCCGGTTTCCGAGCGAGCGCGCAGTGTAATGCACTGTGAATCACTTATTGTTTAGATACACTTATTGCACGACCAAGACGATGCAATTTTTCTCCTTCCTTGCGTTTTCTTTCTCAGTAATAAGCCAATAGATGGAATATAGAAACTGCAGATATACCCGGAGAGATATATGGCTTTGTGCCGTGTTGTTGCTGCAGCTCTATACTTGGAACGGACAGAAAATTAATAGGTGGTTGGCCGTCCACTCTCAGGTAAATCACTCGTCTAATCATACACTCCGTATACACTGGGCACATTCAGTAATCACTTATATACCGGCATAAAGATATAAATACCCTCGTTAGATAAGATAAGACCGATGGCGATGATGAAAGGCAGAACGCCAGTCGATTCCGACTTAATTGTATCTCAGGCTGTATCTGTACGGCTGTTTTTGAAAATCGGCGCCTAAAATCAGTTGATCACATTGCAGTGGTGCCTGGTGCACTTGGGTGCACTTACGTCACACAAGAACAGGCGAGATACATATTTAAATTCAAACAGAAATCTGAATACGTGTGCGGTGTGCTGTTCGCGGCGAAATTCTCAGAAAAGCTGCATGACTCGCACGAAAACTTACTGTGATATCTTTTAACTTTCTAATTAATCGACCAAACGAATAGGTGCTAACAAAACAAGAACACAGAGGCAAACGTTATCTATGGCCGAACGAGGACAAACGCTTTGTGGTCGTGCTGTATGGAGCAATAAATTTATCAACAACGAATGATAAAGAAAAAAATTATATATCTCAGAGATACGGCGCGCACTGACGGAGACTTCGCGCGATCTATCACTACAAACGGCTTAACTCGAACTGTTTTACTGTTGTGTGGCTGGAAGACTCCAGTAAGACAAGACCTAAGACGATCGTCGTCGTCGTCGACGATATGATTGTGCTGGTAGCTGGTGCTGGAGTGGAGTGGAGCCGAGTTGACAAGGTATGGGGGCTGGGGGCACCCACTTACACACAGTCGAGCGTGTTGGACTGATCGTGATCGGACCGGAGCCGGAGCGTGTTTTACAGTCAATGGGGTAAGCACGGGCACAGGCATGATATCGGTGTATAAATTGAATTGGAATGATAGCTTACGCACAGTGTTGCCGGAGAAAAATATAAGAATTTAGTACTGCAGTCAAAAAAGGGGAGAATTTAAAAAAAAAAAATTGTAGAAGAGACATTTTTTAGTCTTCAAAAATTAAAATGGGCGGTGACCGGTGACACACCTTACACCAAGAGAGAGAAAGAGATGAAGAAGACACGAACAGTACTGCCGAAAGTAATACAATAGGAGTACTGTACTACTTTTTCGTCAGCCGTACCCGGTACTTCGCAACGACAAACTGTACTACATATTTTAATTTGAGTTATTTTTACTATGGCTTGACATTTCTTTACCTAGTACAGTCGAATCTGGCTAAGCCTCATTCTGGCGCACTTTATTTTCCTTAAAAACAACTCTATAAGTGAAACTTTTTCCACCTCTATAAGGGAAACTTTTTTTTATAAATTAACCTGTGTAATTGGGACAGGCTTGCAAATACATTTATTTTAAGCACTGTAAGTGAGACAGACTTGCGACAAAAATCGTGTTTTTCGCTACAAATTTGTACATTTATTTGCCCAAACACGTTTTATATTGAAGGCCTCTTTAAATGAAACAAATATTTGCTCAACCTGGATAAGTGGGAAACTGGGTAATAGGACTACATACCTCTATAAGTGAGACTGAAATAAATGGCCCATTAGATTCCAAATAACCAGGTTCGACAATAAATTGCAAAACAGATTTTACTTTCTAAATACCTATTTCATTAACTTTTTCTTCGTGATTTGATTTTGTTACATTCACGTCGAACACGCTCTTGCGGATAAACACCAGTTTAGAGAGTCTCTTCCAAAAACAACATGGCCGCCACCCACAAGATTCCAAGATTGAAACAGTCGCAATTGGAAGACGCTTAGCTAAAAATAAATTTCTTAATTTTCGTTCTGTACTTCCCGGTACTCCACAAAAAATTAAACAAAGAACATTTGAAACGGCAGCCCTGAACACGAATACGACGTTGGACGGATTTCGGTTTTCAGGTGGAAAAGATAGCGCAAGTGATCGTGTTTCGTGTTGCGTGTTCGTGTCGCTGTCCAACAAAGAACAAACATTGTTCGAACAGTGTTTAATGTTGGAGTTGGGTGCGGTTAGTGTTTGTCGTGGTGTTGCTGTTTCCGATGAAGCGAGCAGTTAGAGAAGGGATTCAAGATAAAATAGGGTATCCATCCGAAAAATAATTAAAAATTTGGCGCAACAGATGCGTATGAGACTCTAGCTCTAACTTCTGACATCCTTTCATTTATAGGAGTTTAAGGACGGACATGCAATTTTTTGGTGAAATCGAAAGACTGAGTTGATAGAAGCGTGACAGACTACTTGTTAGACGTTCGCCGGAGTAGAAAATACCTTCCGACGTAATTTGTGTTTTTTTTTAGTGTAAGTATCTTATATATGAGAATCTGACCTCAGTATTAAAATATTATAACTACTGAAGCTCTGCGCGAACACGTTCTTAAAATACTTCAAGAAACATACCTAAATAGAGCAATGGGGCAGGTATAGGAAGACGTACGTCACCCAGTAGAAGTAAGACAAAAAAAAAAATCCTCCAAATCGAGTTGACGATGCTTTTTAGTTCACTTTGTTAAGATGTTACTAGTGCTGCTTCCGTTAGTTTCAAAACCCAACTAATTCCATAGATATTTAAAGTTAAAATCAAAACCTATGCAATACGCATTCCAATTTCTATTTAAAATCAAAACATCAGCCCAGTATTTTATAAATTTAAATATTTTTGTTACTGTAACTCAGAATAGTTATTTAAATATATTCCAAATAGTAAAATCTGATAATACTATAATGTATAAATATTTACCGACGGAAAGCCCAAAAGTAAAAAAAAGTAAAAATGTGCTGTTTTCTACCGAAAAGAAAAAATGTTAAAAGTGCATCTATTACAAATATTTCTTTCCAAAACAAATCTATTCCAAAAATGCAATCGCAAATATTTCCAAGATAAATAATTGTTTTGAAAAAAGTTTTAAGATCTGTTTTAAGCTATAAAAACAAACGATTTTTTAAGAATTCAAAGGCAACGGCTTAAGATTTTTTTTTATATCTCAAAACTAAAGTAAAAATGGAATACTTAACTGGGTTTTTCGATCTGATAAAGATACTTAAAATCGCGGGAATACGCTGCCAAAAATATAATAATGGGCCTTACCAATAAACGTTCTTAGTTTCGACTTTAATTTTTAGAAGTTCACAGTGGCTACATTTTCCATACCTACCATTTCCGCAACTGTGAGCTTCCGAAAATTTACAGTCGAAACTAAAAGTTGTTTTTAGTACGGCGCAATGTAAAAGCACTAAAAGTGTTCTTAAAACCGTTTAAAAAAATGAACCAAAGAAAAGCGCTAATGTAATTACATTGAATAAATAAAGACCTTCAAAAATTAATGGCCCTTAGAAATAGAAAAAAACTAAATTCGGCTCCAAAGTCATCTGTTGTTAGTTGTTAACCCTAACTCCCATCTAGTATTTCGTAGATATGAAACAAATTTAACAAAATTCAACTTCTTTGCGCTATTGTGACTGTTGTTTCACTATTTATTTTATTTTACCTGTAGTTCCTTTTTAACTCCGAATCTGTGTAGTACTCGAAAGGATCTAATCTTTTTCGTTTTCTTAAATTTCTTATATTTTGAAAATGTTCAATATCCCTGAAAATATCATCGTCTGACATATTTATTTCGGAAAAATATGACTTGGATGTCACTTTAGATTTGACTTAATCTGGGCGGACTCGAATCTAACTATTTCCTAACTTAAAGTGAAATTTTATGCTTTATTTCTAGCGATTTAGAGTTAGAGTCGAATACCTATTTGGCAAAAATCGTCTCTAAATTGTTATATTTCTAAGTGCCAACGACTTTAAAAAGCAATTGAAAGGTGTCCAAAATTGGGAATTTGACGATTAAGAACTCGTCTAAAAATTAATGCCAGTTATCACGATGTTTACACATGACAGATATTCGTCAGTGGAAAATAGTCTGTAAAGCGTTTTGAAAAATAGAAGTTAGGTATCAATCGTAGAAAAGTTTGACAAAATGGCCTTAGAAACGGCGAAATAATGCTCTTAATAAAATTCAAAAGATATGCTAAAAACGGCTTGGAAAATCTCCTTAAATAAATGGTTCAGTAATAGTTTTGGTAGCGAAAAGTAAAATCAAAAGCAGATACCTTGACAAAAAAAAAAAAAATAAAATAAAAATAGTGCGTGGAGTCCCTCCGCGCGGAAGAAGTGAAACTTCGTAATGTGGAAATCATATTGTTTCTTTAAATCTAGCATCCTGCTCGCGCTAAATTTTAGCGCCCCTAGTCTCCACTTCGTTTCTCCACACCAAAGATAAATGGTCGCTAAATTATTATTAAACATGATATAGATGGGACAAAACCCATATGCTTATGAACCATGAGTACCATGACAGATATCAGTAAACGTAATTTTAATAGAATTTTCGAATTTCAAACTTGAAAGACATAAGAAACCTAGAAATTATAAGAAGAAGTTCGACATGTGTCCTCAAACTTTCCACAATCTCCTTACCATAGTGGAACACTTGTTATTACCCAAAAGACGACGCCAAATGAGAGCATAAGTCCCCCTGAAAATCGATTCGCTTTATTTATATTTTTATGTATCTCTGTTTTGGCTCTGTTGTTTGGCTTTGCGTTTTCTTTTATTTACCACGCAAACATTGTCGCTTTTTCCATTGCAAACACAACACAGACACTTTCCTCCGTTTTTTTATGTCAAAATTTATCTTCGATTTAATGCACCGGACATTTATTTCGCGAGCTAAATGAGTGGAGACTTTTCATCGGCCCATCTATATGAAGTTAAGGACTTAGCGTGCGAACAGGATACTGATGCTTTGCTAAACTGCCTCGCTCAATTTTATCTTTTTAGACATTTTTGTATGGGAGATAAAATTTAGCGCGAGCAGGATACTAGGCTTTAAGACAAACTTTATTAACATTGCTTACAATTCACAATTGATCGCATCTTTTAATTATCATTTTCGAGTGGAGAAATATCCAAATCCATAACATTGACAATGGGATAATGACAACTAAAGTAAGATACGATATGTTGGAAGTCGCATTAGAAGTTTCACTTCAAAAATACTACCCTATTAAATTATATGTATGTGTATCAAATCAAACTAAAACAAGTAAATGAAATAATGAGGACGCTACTCGTTGCTAACGCTCGCGCTGGCCTGTAACAAGTAGGTATACTACGCGCATCGCGCATGCGTTCGAGTGCCACGTTCACTCTCGCTCTGTCTCCTTCTATTCCCCCTCCCCAGGAGCGTTGAACGTTTAACGCAACCTTGTTGGAAGTCGCATTAGAAGTTTCACTTCAATAAGACATTAATTGCCAATTTAGTCATTATTTTTGGAAATTAATCTTCACCACAGAATATTCTTCTCCCAGCATTTAGTGCCAATAAACTCACTCACCATTGCATACTCTGAAGCGTGAGCGGTACCCTCACACCTTTGAGTATGCGATGCTTATAGTAGCATTAAGCATTTAAGAAGTTTCACTTCATAAAATCAAACAACATAATTCACCTATATCGTCTTTACTTCTTGAATTCTTCAATTCTTTACTGTAGGTATAAACGTATGTAGGTATGTACTATAACAACCATTAAAACAAAAACCTTGAACTCAATTTCTATATACACCACCATAAGTCCATCAGCGCACATCAACAGCCATCTGCGCATTTCCTCAGAAACAACCACCACTTTTCTTCTTTTTTTCATATGAACGTGCTTGTGCTGTGCAATGTGCGCCACCCTCACCCTCGCTCACACCTTTGAGTATCCAATTATTAGCGTTAAACGTTTAACGCGACCTTGAGTTGGAAGTCGCATAAGAAGTTTCACTTCAAAAACTTAAGAAGATTAGACAAAACATCGTCAAACTGCTCGAAAAAGTCGTCAATCAAAGCAATATTGGCTTAATCTGGACTTTTCTTATGCTATTCAAGTTTCTTATAGGTCGCAATACATAATCACAGGACAAATAAGGGTATTCACGACAGCTGTTCTTTGAAAAAAACGTACATACAAATTTCAACTCTCTCTGATTTCAACCATTTCAGGCTAAAGAGATTCTCTTAAATTTAGCTCAGTTAAATTTTGGAGAATTTGCGATTGCCCCAATATTTTACCAACAGAACTTTACCCTACAAAATGATTTCGATTATAGCAACGAATTTCATAAATTGAGAATCAGAGCTCTTCAAACTTACTTCGCCGCCTACATGTAGGCAACATTAATTGATTTGATTGTTCAATCCGAGCACATTAATCCTCAAAGTATAGCTCAAAAGTTATGAAATATTATATTTCCGTTAAATTTGAATGCATTAAATGAAGCTATCGGTTGCGATAGCTATAACCAAAAATAAGAGTTACTTACAAAAAGATTGGTAATTGGGTACGATTCCGGTACACAAAAGTCTGTCACAGACTGTTGTCTGTTATCTATATGACTTTCAAAATAGGTTAATGACGTCTCGTGTAATACTCACAGTTTCGTGACAGTATGTAACCAACAGTAGTTTAAGAATCAATAGTATAAACAATCACACAATCAGCTGACTGCTATTTATAACAAAGCAAGACCTTGAACACGAATAGGGAGGCGACGCTGTCATTCACAAGCTGCGAATCACCTGAAAATTCTTTTTTACGTTTTTTATTTTTTATTTTTGTTTATGCATTTAACCCACATTTCGTGAGAAATAAAACCGTCAAAAGAATCACATTTCGCAAATATAGGCACGACATGTTTATCTCATAATGAATGTTAAAAACTCCTCCTCTCTCCTCATTGCGGACTCTTTTAGGTCATCTTTTGTTTACGAATGCTAAATTAAAACGAAACTGGCACAAAACATCTATGGGTGAGAGATATTTTTACGTCGATGAGAACATCTCATCTGAAGCGAGAGCCAAGGATACTCATACGTCATACTCAGTGCGTCGATTTGTTTGAGATATACGACGACTTTTTCGATAACAGGTAAAATAGAATACAAAATATTTATAAAGCAAAATGAGTGAGGAAAGGTTACCTCGAGGTTAAGAACTGGCTGTATGTTTGTGTCTGCATAGTACCATTTGAGAGGGTGGTAGTAAGGAGAGGTCATCCGCAACAAGGCGTTTCAGGGGCAAACCATTCTGTGGACAAACGAATTTCTGTTAGACAGATAGGCGTCCGAAGCTCACCATATGACTACAGATCACTGAATAGCATTTGGCGAATGATGATGACTGCATCGATCACTTAGTCCACTCTCTGAAGTCATCTTTCTGAATAATAATTCTGATTCGGTGCTCATCTCTCTGTTCAAGCGAGGACATGAACATGGCTGTGTGACAGTTTGGCACCCATGCCATTATCAGGTGGAACGCACTTATGTAGGTAGATTAGCACAAGCTTCGTCGTGACTAAAATCACTCGCAAATATTTGTTGCTCTTTATAAATCATCTGCGACTACGTTTTAATCACTCTATTATGAATATGCCATAGTTCAAATACGTAAGGGGGCCGAAAACAAATTGACACTCGAAAATGGGAGAAATTGCTCATAAAATTGAAGGAAAAACACCAGCAAATGCGGTTGTATTGTGTCTGAGTCAGCGGCCGATTGTGTTTGGCAAAAGCGTGGGGTTGACGTTCTTTTATTTATGATTGTCATTTAATTTGTTTTTATTCGTAGTCTGACGTAGAACAACTTAGAGATTAGGTGCAACTTTGTTTCAAGGTCACGCCTCACGCAAGGATTAAGCGATTTAAATGAAACACACCGTGCAGTCAAAATGTTCTATGACAGCTTGACAGCAATACCGAAAACATTTTAGTAGTAGGTATCGTGGGCGTTGTGTGGATTTATTTAATTATTATATTAAAAATGTTTTTCTTCACTCCGTAGCTCTTGACATCGGTATATGTAGGTATGTTGTCTTTGGTTGGTAAAAAAATAAAATGCTTAACAGACGATGACATTTGAATGAGACTTTTTTAGCGACTCGATGCTAAATGAAAACGCTTGAATGGGAAATGATGATATTCTGTGATTTGTTTACGATTTTGTTTATGTGCCAATATTGAGGGTGTAGGCAAATTTAATTTTGACGCCGTAGCCGTTATAAGTCATATCCAATTAACCGAGCAGAGAGTTGAAAGAAAGCGTGGCCAGCTGGATGGGAAATCGGATTGTAAGTATAGATAATGTAAGCATGTCAATGAAACTTTGAAAATAGATCGACAAGCGATGGCGGAACCACAAAAAAGGGCTTGAACTTGCTATAAGGAAACACGGGCTAAGGAACCGTAGTGACAACTGCTGTCGTTGCATTGATCTCCGCAATGGCATTCGTACCTCTATTTGTCCGCAAATATGGTCCTCCATACGACGATGTAAGCTAAAGTCTGAACTACATCGACACAAAAGTGGGAAACAGTACAAAAAATATATACGGAGTGACGGAAGAGTGTATCCGATTTTTGTTTTCACTTTTTTGTACTTCTTTCAACTTTTGTTCTGTTTGTTTAGTAGGTTGAGTGAGGTTTTGAGGCCGTCCCAAAAGACAAGGCACCAAAGCGGGCCCATCGCCATCCCTATAGGTTTTTCGTGACCAACTGGCACATAATAAAGGTAAATATGTTACACAATTGAAAACAAGTAATTTAGTTTAATTAATGAAATATAAAAGGGCGCCAAATGCATGACTCGCGCGGGGCCCCTAAATCGTTAAGGCCGGCCCTGCTTACATAATCCCAACTGCCTTGTTGTGTGACTGCCTTAAGGCCTTCGTAAGCAATCTGAATGGTCCTTATCATTGAAGGTGAAGGCCAAGAAAGTGCACGGCCGATCAAATTTTCAATCTTAGACAAAATGGCGCAACAGGTCCGGAGAGATCCTAGACCTAGCTTCTCACAACCATTCGTTTTGTGTGAGTTTTTCATTTTGGGAACGAATGGAAGGGATCTACAATTTCATGCCGACTCCAAACGGCTAATTGAGAAGCTCTCTCAAGACAGTAATACTCTCGGATGTTTGTCAGACGTTCGCAAGAGGTGGCGCAGTGGAAAAAACCCTAGGTTGGATTTTGGGTTTTTGCGGGATTCGAACTTCGACCTCTCACTTAGTAGTCCAACACACTAACCACTAAGCCACAGCGCCTACACTCAATCTTAGACAGATACTGAAAAAAAGTTAAGAATCCAAATTGATAGGTACCTACCATCCTTCATCGACTTCAAAGCCGACTACGACAGCAGCTTTAGATACGAGCTACACAAAAACACGGCATCGCTACAAAAGGCGTTTTTCTTTTTTAGTTCAGAACACAACCTGAACTGTTATACAAAAAGTTTGTGTTTCTTTTTTAGCTCAGATACATCGGAGCTCGAATTTGTGTTTCTTTTTTCGTTCAGAGCATGATCAGATCACGCTCTATGAGCTCAGAATTAATTGACTGAGCAGGCTGAGCGAAATGCTAAATACGCATATACATTCACAATTCCAGTCATATTTGAGAGAACAAAAAAACAGGAAAAACAGAAAATCATCAGAACGATCTGAGCACGCTCGGTTCAGAGCGCGCTCATATAGCTCGAGCTCAGTTCAGTGCTCAGCTCTGAACTAAAAAAGAAAAACGCCTAAAATGTGTCCATCTGTGTAGTGTGAGATGACAGTAAGAAAGCTCCCTGGCTGCATCAAGACCGGTATCAGCTCTAAAAATGGGTTTGGCAGTTAACGAACGTTAACCGTCTTCTATCATCGAGCTAGTTGATGGCTGACACCATTCCCAGAAGTAGAAGGGACACCCAAGATGGGCCAACTCTGACAGCAACACCTCGACAAAAATTTAACGAAGAATAACTCTTGCCGCAGTCGCTCCTTCTTTGGGATCAAAAGGCAAATGGATATTAGAGGCTTATAGCGCACAACTTAGCAAATTCTGTTTAGGACCCTGATGACACCTGGCCTGGATTTATGGCGCTGAAACCAAGACTTTGACTAAAGTGGATGAAGATGTAAAATATAAAGTTTGGTCCCTCTGGCTGCAGGGCTATCTCAGTTGACTTGTGCGTTACAAAACATAAGACTCTATTTCCTACCGTTTTTAAAGGACTAAGAGGTTCACTTTTAAGCCCAAAAGAAGTCAAAATAATTAGACTTAATTCGGGCCTTATCTTCGGTATGAAAACTACTCGAACAGTTTTCGGTAATTTTTCATGCACGATACAGCCCCTGAAAACGACGGCAAAAACCAAGGCCCCACTGTTTTCTGAATTGTTTCCAACGTTTTGGGAAGCGTGCATTCCACCACGATTTAAATGGCGCAATAATTTGAAATTCTTCGGAAGACACTCTTCCCAAAATCTTGGAAACAATTCAGAAGAAGACAGTGGCGCCCTGGGTTTTGCTGTCGTTTGTTTGAAAATTTGAAAATTGCCCGCATGAGTCAATTTCGTCCCGGTATGCGAGGGACTTCCACTGTAATATTGTCGACACCTATTCTTCAGAGGTCCATGTAACCAAAAAGTGAGTATTTCGCAGAAGTTGTCATGATTTTTCAGTGAATTCTGGTCGAAATTCCACCCGCTTCGTCTGCTAGGAATCCACTGGACTGTGGTTTGGATATATATATATACAGCCCTTGCCCTATTGAGGTATCCGTCGGAACGGAAAATTCTCCGCAACGCATACCATTTGAGACGCTCAAAATCCATTCGAAGTGCCCGACTGCGGAAGAGAAATAAACTATGGCGATGGCATCGCACTCCAAATCGTAAACAAATTTCTGTCTGAGGATATCGGAACCTAGCACTTCATCGCACTTCAACGTAATTCGCCGATATGCGTTACCAAATGTCGGAACAATTTTCCGAATAAAAATACCTCGCAGAAAAAATCCTCGAAATCGTATAAAATCGAAGAATTTTCCGTTCCAATGGATACCTAACTCGCTAGGGCCGATAATCTTGATAAGTCTAGCAAAATCCTAGAAACAAGATATATCAAAACCTGCTTTTGGTTACCTCCTCAAAGGTCTATATTTTTGTGTCCAGTCTTCAGCTTGATCTGTTTTAAGATATCGGTACGTAGTCTTTCGGACAGTTTCCAGTTCATGCCAGAAAACCCAGATACAATCTGCCAGTTCTCAACGCCTCGACTAAACTTATGATTTATGACATTTTCTTAATCACTTTTCGCTCGTTAAACACTCTTAATTGTCTGGTATACATACTGCCCTCGTTAGCACAACCAAATGTCCTTGCTCAGTCATCGTATAATAAACTCATATGAACTCTGGTCCGAAGTTTGAGTATATATACCTACATTTTAACTTATGAATTCATTTAGCTTACGTCTTCCAAATGCCGTCTGCAGCTGGAGGGAGCCCAAACGAATTTATTAGTGAGATTAAATATGTACCCAAATAATTAACAATCATATTGTGGTCACCCAGCGAATATTCGTGTCGCATCGCAGACGCTCAAGTTCAACTTTATGATCGCTTTTAATTTATGCCCTTGACACAGAAAAATCCAAGCAAAAGGATATCTCGCTGTTTACTGTGAAAACTGATATCATCCGCTAAAATTAGAATATTGCGTCGGCCAGGATCGTTCGCTCACATCATGCAAGGGTCACCCCAACGCGATTGGGGATACAAATTTAGCCTAACAAGCAAACATTGTCAAGTAGCGATCTCGCATTTAATAACATGCTGTTGTTGCGCATCTGATTTGAGCAGAGAAGCGTCGTCATAGGACGCCCCCGCTTTTGGATGCGAGAGCCTCCAAAAGCCCACAAATCACTTTTTGTGCAAGGCGGCTACCGAACGCGTCAGTGTCAGTGCCATGTCCCATTATGCGGTGTTCTACGGAGACGGAGCTGATGTGGGGATATACCACATTACGGGAGGCGCAAACACACATAAAAGTGGGTATCTTCCGTGTGGAGAGAAAGACGGATGTCCCGTCCTCCAAATACAGTGGGGGTAGCGTCGACAGCGCGACGACGACTTTAACGATTGTTGCTGGCATTGTGATCGTATGGGTCGTATATGCAGCAGTGTTACGTTTACGTTTACGTTCTTCTTCTTCTTCTCACTACTCAGCTGCATTTTTTCTTCTTTTTTTTCTGCTGCTACTGCTGTGATTGTTTTTTGCGCGATCTAGCAACTGACGTTTGGTGCTTCCACCATAATCAATGCGATCAGTTAGTTGTGCGGCTTGAATCGATGTGGTAGCTTTGCGAATCTCAGTGGTAGCTTTTCGCCAATCGAATCCTTTTTTAAGTGATACATCGCGGGTGTGTTTTTTACTTCGCGGTTTTGAGAACTATATATGACCAACAGATATCTGTTATCATAAAATATAAAAATATTTTTGATACCCTCCGTCTTGTGAATAATTCCACATACTCAGGTGAGCTAGTGAAAAATTCCTCTTGGATTCTCAGCATCCCTTAGCTTGGTAGGTACTCGTATTGTGTTTTGTGTCAATGGGACACCTAGTGCCAAGTGACACCCAAACAGAGTTATGTGTGCGCAAAAGTTGTCACAAATATAAATTTATAGTTGTATCCATTTGATTGTCACCTCTATGTAACGGAATACCGAGTGAAGTTATTTTGTGGTTAAAACATGACTATAGGAACAGTATGTATCCGCATCTGAATCTGAATCTGAAATAATAGTTCTACTCGTCGTAGATATACCACGGACGGTTTGTTGTGTGTTTGAAAATTCTATGAGTGCGGATTGAATTTCGTTGATTCGATTAAATTGTAACGGTTGCATATAATATTTAAAACTATCCTCGGCATGGGACTTTGTGATGTGTGGATATGATTATTCCCTTGTCAGTTGTTGTATACGCCTAGGTAGTATTTTTAGAATCGTGTAAGTAATGCCATTTTGCATCGACCACAATTTCAGATATGTACGTGCACGTGTCTTGTATCGACAATAATTATGGGGTGCGATTGTCATTATTCATTTGCAACAAGAAGGAAGACGTGGTAACACATGAAAACAGTTATTACTCTGACACGAAACAGAAATGTATCAGATACATTTCGATAAGATTCGTGCTCACCAGGAAATATAGAAAAATAGTAGAAAATATGTGTGTAGGGAGAGGAAACGACATTTACAGTGCTTGGGATGTGCGCCCACCACCCCAGAGCAGCAGAACCACGAACTACGATCAAGAAACAGAAAAATCGTTTTCCTGATGGTATCCTTTAATTTAATTTGATCATGCTAGACTTTGGACTGGAGCTCAGCTTCTGGCTGGAGCGAGTTGATTGCTTGGGCCTTAAGATATTTATGAAAGTGTTGGCTTCCATGTATTGCTTTTTTAATTCATTAAGAAATATTCTAGTAAAGCGAAATTGATAGGCGGAAAAAGTGGGAAAAATAAAACATTTGATGGGAAAATGCTCGTAAAAATTAGGCGTGGCAACGAACGAAGTTGTCTATAGAATTTTCTAGGTTATAGAAAACATTTCAGAAAAGTTTCATCGGAATCTGTTCAGTAGTTTTCACATTAACCGGTACCCTTTTCTAAAGACTGTAGTTCTTTCAATCACTTCCTACCAATCACTTCGACGGTGCCGTGAAATAACGCCGAATTCCAAAACTCGCTTTGCCTTTTTTCACGGCACCCACTTCGATAACGAGCCGGTCGCTTTTGGGTTCTGACAGAAGCTCTGTCAAAGATTTTATTGTGTATTTAAACTTTGACAGCCCAAGACAGAAATATTTTGAATTTTAGCACTCCCCCAGATTCGATGAAACGTTAGGCGGTATTCAGACAAACTACAATAAAGTTCTTCCGTTTCGTTTCATGATGGATTGCCGTTGCCCGCATTATGACGGTGCAAAAATAGAGATCGGCTGTTTTAGGCCATGTCAAATTTTGCTACTCGTGCAACCAGCGCTGCCAGTTTGGAGGTTTTCCTCCTAGATTTATGTTTTTTTTTTGTTCGACGGGGGGAAATCCGGCGAGAAATATTGTTTAGGGGGAAATCTGGGGGTTTTTAAAATTCTACTTTATTTGTATTTCGTTATAAAATCCTTTTTGGTAACCTAAAAATGAGCTTCCGCCGAAAAATGAAATTTATAGGCATTCGGTGAACGTAAGAAACGCTGAGTAACTCATTCTTAAGTATAGGTACCTTCGTTCTGTTCACAACTGAATTCAAGATTCAAAATTGAGCACAATCTAGGTTGAAATAAGTGAGCGTTGTTTTAAAATGCTGTTGAATAATCGATCGATCCTCCAAGGCCAATATCTCTGGACTATTTTCATTAATAAAACACTTCTTTCAAAAAAGGCTAGTGCCAGTTTTATTAAGAAAGTCGCCTGGCTTCTTGATTGGCCGTTTGAACTCGGCATAAAATTGTAGATCCCTTCCATTCGTTTCAAAAGTGAAAAACGCACACGAAACGAATGCTTCTGAGAAGCTTGCTTGGCCTAGGGTCTCTGCGGATCTGTTGCGCCAACTATTTTGGTAACATCAAAACGGAAGCAACTTCCCAAACGATATAAACGAGCAGAACTGCAAAAGGTACAATGCTTGCTGATCGGTCTCACTATTTGCCATTATAGGTAAAGATCTCACTGAAAAGAAAAGCAATGCCTCACAATCGTGAGGGAAAATAATGAACTCTCGAGGTCGGTTGTAAACGCACTTGGAAACAATGAAATAAAAGTCTTAATTAACTAACTAACATCATGAGCTGCGGCCTCATCTGCTTCGAAGGTTCATGGAGAATAATATTCTACCTCGATCTATAGCAAGTCACAGCAACTTTGTCAGATCTATGGGTCCAAAAATTATAAGCTAGCTAGGTAATGAAGAGCATAAAAGCTCCAGCTCGAAGAATCTTCAACCTCATCCCTGACAACAAGACAGAAGTAGGCGACTTGCATGCGCAAGTAAGGAGAAGAGCCTTAATAAGTCGGCTTACAGAAGCCAGAGGTGACTTGCCTGCGCAAGTAAAGAGAAGTTACTCAAAAAGTCGGCTCACGCAACTGCATTCAGCTAGTTGGAGAAGCTATGCATAAATAGCTCGGTCTACTACGAATTTTAGTGTCACTGTAGGAGCATTCGTTTGGGGACTTGCACCACGAACTTGTTTGCATACTTCAAACAAAGTTAAATTTCGATAAAAAGAGCAAATCTCTTAAAATTCAGATGTCAACAAGCTAACTTTTCAAAAAGTGTGTCAGTTGGATCAGTCTTTTCTAGGCTAAAGTGAAGGTTTGTTCGGCTGTTGATTTTTTAAGACCATAAATGCTCTGTAATTCCTCGCAGTTCATCGTCATTTGGTTTCAGGTGCTTCAAAATATTACAGAAAAATTGTACACGCGTTATTAACTTTTCCCTATAGATGGTGTAGGTAAGAGAGTGTCCCTGCTTATTTGAACCTGGTTTATGTAGCTAAGTATTCAACCACTATCGATCCCATTGCACCAAAATGCACTAATGAATTGGTGTATGTTAGCATGTACCACCCTACCAAGCCACAATTGCAGAGGCAGACTGAAACAGCTCAGATAGCCTGTAGTGATTGTCAAACCAAAATCACTGATTTCATCCTTTCCATTAGGAACTTTTTATTATGCGCACATGATCTATATAGATCATTTATTTTATATTATTGTAATGAATTGGTGTTGTTGGTGTCATTGTGACTTTTCATTTCATTAACAAATGAACTTAAACTAAATTTAACAGTCGTCTTCGAAGCTTTTCTACGACCGTTGAGATTCGGCAAAGGTGTCCTACTTTCCGGAATTTAGAGAAAACCTCCCAAAAACGGTTTTGCGGTCAATTCCCGCCAGTTATTGCTCGTATAGATTCTCAAGGTCCGAAGGGGCACAATCTTTGCTGCCATCTACGAACATAACTAAGCTTTATGTTCTAGGCAAAAGCAATTAGATATGAAATCTGACTGGCTGCATGAGAATCTTCACCGGGACAGTAAGTTAAGTTATCCAATATAAAATATATCTCAGTCTTTCTCGAGACGTGCGGGGCTGTCACGGAAAAGTAAGTTAAACTACTTTTCCGGGGGTTGAACGTGAATCGGCCAGTAGCCTGCATACACCAATTAATCTCATATTTGCGTAAACATCGCCAAAATTTACTGCGCGCCAAATGAACCTTTTCAAAGTCATTCCACCTACTTGTTGGTCACATCAAACTTGATCGATTGTCACTTTTATTTTCTCGGTCCGCTTAGTCATTCACAGGAATCCGATTGTCCAATTGTCACTTGCGAATTGTGTCAAGTTCATGGTCCCGCAATCAAATCAAGAAATCGCGCTGGCCCAGCCACTGATCTCTATCTCTGTTTGTGTGTAGGTCATATCATTCTTCGTCGTGCACAAATTTCCTTATTCCCTCCAGAAACCGCATCAAACGAGAGCTCATAAATTATTCCTGTGTAATTACTCATAAATAGATGTGTCAGCCTCACTTAAGCTGATGTTCTCAACTCACAAGTGTGGGTACACCTCTGGTCCATAAGTTACGTGCACCGCGCTCGCTCATGATTCCAAATGGAGATTCTTAAAATAGTTTACGCCAAGCCGGATGGCTTTTATCTAAATTAACGTTTTCCTTTCAATCGTTTGTTTCAGCTCATTGGACAAATTCCCGCAGTACTTTTCAAAAGAAAAAAAGTCCATACAAGAACTTGTTGCGGATGCTGTCAAAAATCCAAAATGAACGGCAAAGCTCTTAAAAAGATCGCTCATCGAGTAAAAAAGATTTATCTATGTGTAGTTAGAGTCGGAGTTCCGGCCGGCGGCCAAAAACACATCTTTCTTCTTGCGGAAAATCGTGCGCGAAAAATCACGGTCACAATTACCCCACTTTTCCGTGACGGTTTCCAAATCGTACACGCAGATAAGGATGTTATCATGTTACCTGTTCCCTTTTGGCCATTTTTGTGTGCTGTTTTCGGTGGCGCATTAGATGTTCAACGCGATAGATGCATGCTTAGATATGCTAACTGCAACTTATGGAGGAAAAACGTGATTTGTGTAGATGTGCAGACGCCCACCACTCTCTTTCGCATGCGAAGATGAAATGGGCAAATTAGTATGCGATTTGTAATGAGAAAGTTTTGCTGGTTGCTCTTGATGGCCATCGATCTAACTAAAATGTTTGCCGGACTTTTGTGTATTTTTTTTAGACCCATATCGCCGCCGCCGTTGGGCATCTGAACCGAAGACCACCCATCATTTGGGGGCTTTGCGAGAAATAAAAATCACATCGTAAACATGTCAAATGGAGACAATTATTTTTTTTTATTTGTTCCCAAGTCCAAACTCCATCCGAATGGGCAAGAAATGTTTTGTTGGCGGGGTTCGCCTTTTGCGCATTTGACAGCGCAGAGGCTGGTCTCTGCTTTGTATTGAGATAGAGCTGGAAATGGATGTACGAAGTACGAGTATCAGCGCTTTATTTATGTTTTGATTTCGATGGTCCAAAGATGATGTCGTTGAACTTTGGGACGATGAGAGATCTTGCCAACCGAGCTAATATTGTTGTGCGTCGTATTGCTAACAATACGCTAACAAGGCTATGATAATCTTAAGAGGCCATCAATGCGAAAGCTATCAACAAAAAAACAAAACAAAAAAGATGAATAAGAAGAAGAAATGTTTATTGCGGTCGCATTAATTGGGTTATAAAAGTGGATAAGTGCTAATGACGATCAATCATTGATATTTGTTGTAGGATGCGGCTCTTGAAGGAAATAATGAAGCTTAGGCCAAATGAGATTGAGTGTTTTCTTGACTTCCTTATGGTATATGGTCTAGGCTCTAGGGGCAGAAACTATACTTAGAGACTATGTCAGCTAGTGGTGAAGGATTGGACCGTAAGTTGGCACTTTAAAAGATTCATCACTCTGTTTTATATTTGTCCCCTTGATGAGGATGAGGTCATGCTATTTTATACTTTTGAAGGTCTTAAGTATTTATTAGCATATACCAGTAGGCCCTCAAATGGATCTTGTAAATAATAAAGAGAAGGAGGGCCTTCTACCAACAGCTTGCAGTGCCGAAAAAGAATTCATAAAAAAAAATTCGTTTACATAGGTAATCTTCTTCCATGTATTTGGTTAGGGCTCTTCTAGATGTTCGCATTTTGTTCAGCCGCGTGGGTATTTGAAAATCGACTGCCATTCTTTCACCGATGTTCGCCATTACCCTCTAGCTAAATATTCGCATTTTGTTCTTCCGCGGGTTTGTTCCAAACGATGGAGATTTTTATCTTCTTCCAAACATGTTCCCGGAATAAAATTCTTCCGCGTGCTTATTGACGAATCAATTGCGATTCTTCAACCGAAGTTCACAGTTGAATTTAATCCTTCTGGATGTTCGCATTTTGTTCCTCCGCGTGGAAATATTCGCATTTTATTCTTCCGCGTGGGCTTATGCGAAACTTTTTTTGTATCTTCTTCTTGATGTTCGCATTTTGTTCAGCCGCGTGGTTGTTGGCGAATCCATAAAATTATTCTATCAAGATTCAATTGTTCCCTAATTTTCGCATTTTATTCCCCGTGTGCTTATTGACAAATCAATTGCGATTCCTTAATCGAAGTTCACAATTTAATTAAGTCCTTCTAGATGTTCGCATTTTGTTCTTCCGCGTGGGCTTATGCGAAACGATGGAGATTTTTATCCTCTTCTTGATGTTCGAATGTTGTTCATCCGCTGGCGAATCGACGGCCATTATTGCCCCAATATTTGCCATTATACAACATCTAGCTAGATTTTCACATTTTATTCTTCCGCGAGGGCTTATGCAAAACGATGAAGATTGTTATCTTCTTCCAGATATTCGCATTTTGTTCTTCCGCGAAGGTTTGTTCCAAACGATGGAGATTTCTTTCTTCTTCTAGATGTTCGCATTTTGTTCTTCCGCGTGGACTTACGCGAAACGATGGAGATTTTTATCCTCTTCTTGATGTTCGCATTCTATTCTTCCGCGTGCTTATTGTTAAAATATTGCCTTAAATTAAAATCTTTCCAAGTCTTCAAATATGTGTCTAATAATAAACATTTCAGTCCGGTGTCAACTGTCTGTTATTTAGTGTCAAAATATTGCCTAAAATTTTTCTTAAAATATGTGTTAATAAATTTTTATAAATTTTATTGGAATGGTCCATTGTCCTGCGACCAATTTTTGTCCTACAATAAAGCCATTTTGACAGTCGAATCCTATCCGAGATGCATTCTAATAGTGTTGTCTTAACTTTATCCTGAGTGAGTGAGAAATTCGCCCTATTAAATACCATATTTACATGTAGATAGTGTCATTTAAAATTGTTATATCGCTCACCAATGAATGAATCGCATTTTGTCATCACCATCTTGCGTCATAATAAAATCAATCACCTTCACCGCTTCTAGTTATACGCGGCACTTTCATTTATCTTGAATTGAATTTTATTATATATTTGCCCACAAAACACTAAATCATTCTAATTTGTTGATGCCAATCATCAAAATAAATTCAGGCGGCATTTAGAAATGAAATTAAAACTCTACCAACAGACAAATCAGCAAATTGCTTAAACAGACATAAGGAACCAGTTTAAGTTGCTTCGAAGTTGACAATTTTATTGCAAATTTAAATTAAGAGAAGATGGCTATATAATTGTTGTAAAATTATGTCATAGCACGCCCTAAGCATGCATAAATTAATAAACGAAACAGAAATACATTCGCTGGCAATTAAGCACGCAATAAAAAAAATAAAAAAATGCGGAACATCTATTATTAGTGAGCAATTTTTTTTCACAAGATACGAGTACAATCGCAGAACGTTTTCAATTGCTGCATTTGCTTCTCAGATGCGTTCAATCACACTTCGGCAGTCATGTTGCGGATCTATGCAGTGCGTACTCCCCGTTCGCAATGAGATCCGATGCTTAGCAAAATTAAACGCACAACATGCAAATTAAATGTCATGCCTGCGGATAGTGAGAGGCGATCGATAAGTGTGAAGATTAATTGCCCGACATTCCACGCGAATAGTTTCATTGACGAAGTGCTAAAGTCAAGTCGATCGAGTGGTCAGGGTCTTTTGATTTAAGATAGCAAGTGACATATCGTTGGATGAATATATATCTTGTAGCAGGCGTTTGCTTCCTCATTATTTAAAAAATTGCTCAGTATTTGATTGCACCTACAAATGTAGTTCTCTGTCAGACTTAGAGAACTTTTATTCAAACGACCTTTGGGATGTCCCCAAAACTGATAGATCACTCATTTCGGAGCACAGAACGATCATATAATTTCTGATTTCGCAAAACTTTCCTTACGAAATCACATTTTGTCTACAAGATAATTTTGTACCTATGCAACCTCAGGTTAAATATTTAACATTCCTGGCTAAAAATATACCACCCGCCGCTGTGAATCAGAGAGCGAAAATCGACTTCATCGTCTAAAAATGCAAGACTTTGTGTTTTCGGTCAGCGCAGCCCACCTCAATTCAACGTCTTACATCATTGGCCTGATGTCAACTAATCAGTCAAAATACTCGACATTCTCTTGCAATATGGGTGGGGCCGTCATTTTACTTAAAATATCCATCGTACAAACCAAAAACAAATTAAAAACACTGCTCATGTCATCACACCTGACAGTAACGACTGCAGCGCACCATACTAGCCAACACACATACTTGGCTTGACACAACAATAAGTTTATTCGCACCTAACGAAAGTGTCACTGTCAATGCCAACCGAAAGTGGAACAGAGAGTGGCTGAATTTTTGACAACGGGCCAGAAATCGTATGTGAATGTGAATAGTTTTCTCAGCAAAACTTTCTGTCAAATGAATGAAGAAGGTGTTACCGAAGGAAGAGGTATTCTTTAAATTGTCACCATATCTGTCAGATATTATTATGGTTGTCAGGGCTACGAATTTATTGGGTTTTCTTTAATGTTGGCTTGTGTCCGACACTCTGCCAAAAAGGTGCAAACGAATCTCAATTCTATGAATGTCGGTGATGTCAAAAAGATTAGGTGTGACACAAAATTGCATGTATACACTCTTTTGTGATCTCATGAAAGGCGAGCGTCTAATTATAAATATTATGGATGCACGGTGAGGTGATTGACGGAAATTATGAATGCCATCGAAAAATGTAGTAAAAATCATATGAAAAACAGAATAAAATTTGGAAAGAGATGATTTTGTTGACAAGAAATATTTAATGCAGCCTTATTTTGGGAGATGGAAAGTTGCTACTCATAAAACATGAGAAATCTACGAAAGATGAAAATTTTCTATAAAACGACTCAAGCAAGGGTTTTGATAACTTTACGGACCCGTTCAGTTTTAAGTGAACGCTATAACATACAACCGAATGCTGAACGCGCCCATTTAAAACTTCGACTCAATTTATACACAGTATCGGCTTGTTTCAGTGGACTCACTCTTTCGAATTCATTGCAAATTAACTACCAATATTTTGCGAATGATACTATCATTCAATTCCTTAGTATTTCTAACAATTTCTAACATTAAGTCGTAGTAATTCGAATTCCCCAAAGTGTGTTTAAAGAGATATCTTATTTGACATTCGCTTAATTAACTAACGAGTACCTACTCAATTCGTTTGAATAGCACTTTATTAGGCGATCAACATGAGACACCAAATAAATAAACAAACACTTAACGATTAATTGGGCATTACTAATCCCAAAGACCTTGATATATCCGAAAAAATTAGCAATGCAAATATACCGTGATATCGGTTATTCAATTTTGTGTATATAGCTTTAAGTGGTATTTAACATATTTGTTTAGGTAAATATAAGACTCTGTTTAAGCTGATTCACTGAATTTGATATAGGCACGTAACTAATGTGCACAAAATTTAAATGAGATCTTATGTGTTTGACAGCTTGTCAGAATGGCAGACTACAACTGATGAATTGTCATATTTGCCGAGGTAGAAAATAAACAACAGGTGCGTGGACTATTTGAAACATAAATTTACAAATGTAAGCGGCGAATATGTTATTTTGGATTGCCAGTTTGTCAGTGTGACACTTTTTGGCCTTAAGCTGATGAATTGACGTTATTTTTTTATTTATTTATTTCCAAAAAAAGCGCTTACAATAAGAAGAATTCAGTTCCAAAATGACATTAATTTCACATATAACGACATTTTGACAGCTGATACACAGCCATGGTCTCACGAACATGAAAAATAGAGTCATTAATAACGGAAAGTGAAGTGAGTAAAAAGGAAAAAGCTAGATTTCACCGGCGATCGACTTCCAAAACTGTTTCAGTCGGTACAAAATGGGCATGAACGTTTACTTTCAAGCGATTTCTCTTGTTAAACAAATGACAAATTTCTATTCTATATTTGAGTTGAAGGCATGAGCTCCAGAAACCAGAAACCGGCTGTTCGCTTTAATTTTGGAATAGAAATTTGTAGTCTTTATCTGTCAAAAAATATTTCGCCTTGATTTTAGACACAGTAAAGATCGACTTTGAAAAAATATAAAGGTATAGGTAATATAAATAACATATCGAAAAGATATCCGCTTTCATTGTGTTGAAAGTCCACTAAAAACAAAACAAAAATCTTGTGAAGGATGAATATGTTCCCTTTTCAAAGTGTTCCATTTTCTCATATGCATTCAAACTCTTATCTTTTCACTAAAAGACAAATCAAACTAAAGTTGATATACCTATCTTAATTTATTCTGTCAGTCAGAAGCTGCTGGCACCTGGAAAATTGTTTGCAACAATTTCAATACCTATGACTGTACCGCATACCTAAGTAGCATCGTAATGTTCCTCACAGACCGACGTAAAATAAGCCATAAAACCATTACTTAATTATTTCCATTTGACAAGCCACCTGTCAAATGACTCAACGTGCCTCCGCCTCCATCGCACGTAGATCTCTCATCTCTGTGTACTTTTGCATTCAATTGACGCGACGCGCCAACGCCACCTAACGTAAATCACTTCGCCATAGGTCAAAAGCCCATTAAAACAGACGAATGTAGATCTAAGTACAGCTGGACAACTGTATATCTCACAATAAGATCTCCAATTACAAAAGCATGTCCAACGAGATTGCGGAACAACATGAATTCGAAATGAAAAGTCTTGCATGTCATTCACCCTGGCAGAGCTGACCAACGGACGCGCGCATATAAACAGTTTGTTTGCGTAATTTGCGTTCGCAAAACTGTTTCACCAGAGATGTCACCGCTTAATGACAATTGCATTTGTGGAATATTTTATGCGTTCATTACCGCCGCACAATTGGGTCACAATCATAATATTCGCGAGGAGAAATTTCAAGGGGAAAGTTGAATAGATCCAGCGCAACTTTAACAAACGCCCAATCCTTGAACTAAATGTCAATTTGACAGGAGCAAACTACATGTTGTAATACACATTCAATGCTCCTGTCAATTAACGCAAATAATTTACTACAAAAGTACCGCCAAGGTGTGCACTTGGCTATAACTATTTTCCACCCACACACTAGGGTAGCGCCATGATAATAACCGCGGGGCCATTCCGAACACTACTTGTCAGCCGTCAAAAGCCCGCCTGACATAATACTCTAGAATCGATTTATAGCAGAACTGAGAACCTACAGCTTACGTAACGTGACCGCAATGAATGCCATATTGTAGAAGCACACTGCAACCAAACAGGTGTCAATTTCGCAAAAAAAGACGTTGCATCGGAATGCCAGGTGAAGATGTTAAAAGAAACTCAAAACAAGCTGTGTGTGTGTGCAGTCTGAATGACGTGTGAGCAATTAACGCTAAATAATTATACAGTTGAAGGAGCCGTACACGATTTATTGAAGTGATAACAAACGAATTATCGATAGACCATGTAAACAATGACGTATGGCTCGATCTGTCTATGCCTGAACGCAGTTCACACTTCGGCGTTAAAATATATATATTGATGATCGTTGTGCGATGGTACATCAGCTGTAACGATCCGGACGAGATTAATGTCCGCGAGCGCACTGCACAGTGAAATTTGTAATTGCAAAGTCGACTAATTGTCTGTGAGATGATTTATCGTTTGTCGCTGAAATGTTGACAGCTCGACGACTGTGGTGTTCGTCGGATGGCCGTCACAGTCTGACAGTTGATGCAGGCACATGACTTGACGGAGATGAATTTGCGAGGATAATTGATGCTGCTTAATAGCGATGTAATTTAATAAAAACTTGCAAATTCAGTTAATGAATAGATTGATATTGATAGCGTTTTGACACTGACAGAGGAATTTTTATTGAAACTTTGACAGAAGTGTGGCTTTGTGCAGGCATTCCATTGGCGGTGCTTATATGATCGGTGCATTAAGTTCAGTTCTATAATAGTTGACCTGTGATGACAAGTAATGAGAGTTTAAAGTTGTCACTGTATAATTTTGACAGACAAACCGTTCACATTTTATGAACTGTCTTATGCAAATCTATCAAAATAAGTACACTTTCTTTTTCAAAGTGTCGCACGAAAGTTTTGAATAAAATGTACGATGACAGCTTAGAATCATTTTGACATGTTCCCGTTTAAAAGTAGAATAAACAAAGCCATCATATGGGACAAATGTTTTTGAGCAAAATGAACTGAGGCAGTTTTTGGTCTTTTTAATTTAATGTATTCACAAAAAAAAAAAAAAAAAAAAATGTGCCCAATATGGCGGTTTTGTCCAGATGACGGCTGGTAACTTCGATGGCACGGAAAGTAGAGAAAACATCTTTCGTACGCACGTCCACAATAAAACTGATTAATAAACGTCCCATTACGATCTTTTAAGATCCACAAATTTGGCAAAAAGTGATTATGTTCCTTAAAGGAGGAAGTTCCACTCGAGTCGCCCACTTGAAATGCCGTGCGATATGCGGTCACCAAAATATTTTTTATGCAAATGAAAATAGATAACTGTCAAGTGAAAATAGGTGCCCAAAAACGCTGGCGCCATTTAAACTCTTATTCAATAATCGATGTCTCTTGCTTGTCACATTATTGGCTTAAGCTCTTGACCAAGGTCAGTGTCTGGCCGATGTCAGTTTACTTTGCCTAATTTTCAACAGGTGTGTTTGTGAACTAATCAAATTCAGCCAGCTGGAGATTAGACGAATTTGACATTTCCGAGAGCTGATGTAATGCTTGGTATACCGGTAAAATTTTGCACGGCACTCTGCCGTTTTGCTTTGACATTCGTTGAATAATCGCTCGTAATTTTACGATTATGCAAATTGCTTTGAGTGAGTCAGTGTGCTTTGTTTGAATTGGAAAGAATATTCTTTAAGTTGGTGTCTAGCTATATTGAGATTAGTTTCTTATTATTGGTTTAGTCATCAAAAGATCGTTTTAACGGTCCAATTGTCGTACCATGACGCAATGTTGGAACTCAAAGCTGGCAATGTGTACCAGACTCGATTCCGATAGTAGAGTGTTTAAAATGTTGTTAACCTTAAATAAATTTGCATGTTTACAAAGATCAGATGTAAGCTTGATGCTTGATGCTGAAACGTATTCTAAGGTCGGCCAATATTCAGGGGGTGGCGTTTTAATTCCCGTAAAAAAAAATCTATATTCAGATTTATTACATATTTTTATGGCGGCTACAATCTTAACATGATCTCAAGTACCTATTGTAGAGGATTTTTTGTTTGTGGAAGTTATGAACCCGATATTTTAGGTGTGGAGAATAAGAAATATAATGTAACTTCTCCGAGGCGAGGTACTATGCAAATGCAAATCAAAATACCTAGTGCATGAACCGAAACACGTATAAATCAAGCAGTACTGTTCTTAGACGGACTCTACGAAGAGCTAAGCTTTCCTCCATAATATAATGAATGTTACAGCTCAGATAGATTCCAAAGTATATTTGTTAGTCACAGTGAAATTGTTTAAATGATTATTTATTGCATATGAAAATATAACTCAATCATCAGAGCTTTTGCGAACACTTCAGATGGGAGCTACTAGGTTGGATGAGGTTAGATTGAATGGGGTTGTGAGGTCATCACAAAAGACCAGGCACCAGAGCGGGCCCATCGCCATCCCCAGGATCAGGAATGCATTTTTTTAACAAAAAATAAAAGGTGTTCTTAGCCACGCAATGTTTGCTTTCAAAAATTTTGCTTCCATACGATAAACTTTTTCCCAGCGTTATTTAAATCTCGATTTGAACTCTGTCGTTAATATATATTTTTTGGAGTCATCGCTAGGGTGGTGCGTGGTGATCTTTATCATAAAGAGAGTCTGTCAAACTCAACAGACAAATTCACTGAATTGTGGTGGCTTGATGAAAAGATGAGTGTGGATACGCTCCTTAGTTTTAAGCTAGATTTGAGTTAGTAGGTGTAGGTTTAGAGGCACTATCTTCCAACTGCAACTGCAACAGCAACTGCAACAGCAACTGCAACAGCAACTGCAACAGCGACTGCAACAGCAACTGCAACAGCAACTGCAACAGAAACTGCAACAGCAACTGCAACAGCAACTGCGCTGCTGCTTAAGACTAATGTACAAACTTTAGGGTACATATATATTTTTAAATATAACCTGTTTATTGATTTAAACATGAATATGTGATTTTAAAATTAATAACTACTTAGTTATGCAACTCCAACAGCAAGACCAACATCTGTGCGTTGTTGTTGCTACGAGTTGTTACAAAACAAAATTATTGTTATTATTTAGTTTTATTAATTGATTTTACATAACTTTTAATTTGGCTATTTTTGGCAACGGATATTTACTAATTTGGCGATTCAAAATTTAAAATTGGCGATTTGGATTTTAATAACCTGACAACTCTGATCGCTACATCGGACCCCTTTTTGAATTACTTCCCTTAAAAACGCAATTTGACTGTCTATCCCTTCAGATTTGAACTTTTCAAATCGATAAAGTTTAGGAGTTTTCGGTTTAAGAAGTAATTAAAATTAAATAAATAGAACAAAAAACTATATTTTTCCAGAGTGACGTCAGACGTCACCAACAAATAAGAGTCAACTGTAGGAAAAGATGCATAGTTGCAAAAAAAAAACTTCACGGATTCTAAAACTAGACAAACCAACTGTCACAAATTGATATAACACTTAACGTCATGGCTCATGGTCACGGCCAACCAGCGGTGCCAGATTCCACGATTTATCGTATTTTCACGATTTTGGGGCTTAAAATTTATTCCACGATTTTCGAGCTAAAAAAGCATAAAATTCCACGATTTTTCAAATTTATCGAATACAAAAATTCATTTACAAAATTCAAGACACCGATGCCGAATTTCGTAAGATAAGTAACCTAAATTTTGAAAATCTTCTTTCTGAACCTCGATCTTCAATAGATATATCAGTTATTTTGAAAATGTTTTACAAACAAAGCATGGTAATAAAAGCTTAGCATTTCCGTTAATGAAAAAAATCATTTTTGAAGTCTTATCACTTCCGAATTCATCTGCTATTATTGAACTTATATTTTCGGCGGTTAACCTTAATAAAACGAAAACAAGGAATTCGTTGACCACAAAAAACTTGCATGGAATTTTGCATACCAAAGATTTGCTAAGAGGTTTCTTACTTCAATTGAAAGCAGCATTTTCAATCAATTTAATTCAAGTATGAATGTGTAATAAAGTAGACTGCAGTAGATTGCAGTAGTAAAAACATATACATAATATACTCGTACGTTTTTTTCTTATTTAATAAATTAAAACTGTTATTTTTCGAAAAATGTTAATGTTGTCCAAAATAATGTATGTTGTAGTAAATTGAAGTAGGTATAATAACGTTCTTCTGTGTTTTCGTTTTGTTTTTTGTTTATTTCCAACAAAATCGTATTTCCACGATTTTGAAAGCTAGTATTTACGATTTCTGGTGAAAAAAATCTGGCAGCACTGCGGCCAACCAGTGTTGTTATGGATATTGTTTGAGAATCGTATATTTTCTCGGTTCAAAATCGTATCTGTCGTATTTTCCAATTGTACGAGTACAAAAAATGCGTTTAATGCCCAAAACACACGTGCAGAATTTTGCATGCAGTGGAAATAGAACCCACAGGTTTAAATGGGAGTGAACACATGTAAATTCTGCATGCGTTGCAGAACTGCAAGTTGTCGCTATTTCTAAATCCACTGCAAACGACAATGCCACCAAACACAGAAAAATTAAAAACTAAATTTGAACGTATTTGGCATCATTGCGTTTGCCGTTTATTCAAATATTTTGCGGCTCACACAAAAATGGAAAATAGAATTTTCAACGAAAACATTATTTCAGCTAATCGGCTAAGGTATAACAACTTTTTGTACGACTGGTAAGCCGATAAAAGCAATACAATTAAGCGAATTTTATTGAATTTCTCAATTTTCATTTTCAACGAATTTAATTACAAACAAAAACAAATCAGCTGCTTAGTCGGCGAATGACAGTAGCTGATGCAAGAAAGTCAAACAATTTTCTGCACATGTGTTTTGCTTGCAGAACTGCATGCTTCACTGCGTCCAGAAATTCTGCACATGTGTTTTGGGCATAAGAGCGTAGAGGTCATATTGTATTTAATTTGAATAGTGAGATATCGGACAGTTTGAAATTTATCTAGGACACAGTTGTACTGTAACTATTTCTGAGTTTCAAGCAAATTTAGCTTAAGAATTGCTTACTTTCATACGAATTATATTAATACCCTCAGAGGTTTGCACTTTTAAACAAGCAATTGGGATAAACCCGAAATCTATTGAAATATGGCTCCTTTATGTGGTATTGGTTCGGCTTCTTAAGATTCGCATTCAGATTTCAGAATTCGTGTGGCTAGTCGAACATAAAAACGTCACTTGCTCTTTTTTTGTTGATATTCATGCGATTGGAATATGGATATGTATTTGTATAGCCTTCGATGACTTTCTGAGTGTTTTTCATTCCCTCGTTAAGTTTTATATTAAAAAAATTGAAATTTGGGCTCACTTTGATGTCTAAACATTTACTGCTAAAAAAGTTCAGTATAACGTAGACAAACTCCACTAGTTGTCAAACTCAAACTCACGTGTATTGATAAAACTTAAGCAACTCTGATATTCGCAAAAGTGCTCTGAAATGTGTCTATTAGTATCAAAAGGGCGCATTGGCATGTTAAGTGGAACTGAGAAAAACGCGGAAAACGTATTACGTCTAAGCCGTTCCACGAGTCAAAGTATAAGGCTTTAGCAGATCCATTTTTGAAACAAAAATATATATATTAAACTTATCTAATTATTTGTAGCAACTAAAACTTTGGAAATGTTCCCTTTTGAATGGTACACTTGGAAATGTGACGTTTTAAAACAAAACTTTGGGAAAAGTACCTTTTTGAAAAATTATTACAAGCCTGTGTGTATATAGTTTTATAACATTTTATTAAAAACTTTAAAACACAAACTAAATTAAATTCATTAAAATTTCAGTTATTATGAAATAAAATTAAAAAACAAAACAAATAAATAGCAAAAAAATCAGTCAACAAATTAGAAACTTCACTTTGCATTTTCATTAAAAGTAATTTCAGATTTTTTACACTTGAAAATCAGTGTCCGCTTCCTGCAACTCACACAGCTCGTCGCAATTATTTTCAATATTTTCACCAAAATCACAGTTATGGTCAATAACGGAAATGAGCCATTTTGATTCGAACAAACAAATTTTTCGAAGGATATGTGACCTTTTTGTGCGAATAGTTTATTTATGGGAAATGTTACTGTTTGATTCATACGTCCTCATGGAAATGTTACCGGTTTGAAAGTAATACCTGTTTTCGGTTAGCTAAATCAGTGTGAAATAACCCCTTTTGTTATTTCAGACACAAATTTTTCTACAGACGTTTGTATGGAGAATCGAATGACATTTCTTACTTTTTTTTTTATAAAAAGTGGAGATGAGCCCTTTCGATAGTAATAGACACAAATCGGAAAAATATTGCTTTATTCGTACCAATATAAAATATAAAAAGACCTCGAGCAAAAAAAGTACTCTGAGAGTGCCCAATAGAATAACACAGCAGTCAAATGACGCTAAACTACATTGTAATTCTATCACCATTTAAAAATGGCATGCGCATCTCTTATGGTAAAAGGTTAAGAATGGTTTTAAATTTTACATAATACAAGTTAAAATGTTAATATATAATGCTTAGTACGCTGCACGAGCTAAACTATATTTTATCTGGTCTACGAATTTTCTCTCCAAACATCAGCTAAAGTCATAGCTAAATTTTGACATAGAGAGCGATGTGGATAAATGTCTCAAAATAAAGCTGTTATTTGAAAACAGCTTTCTTCAACAATTCAATTCAATTGAGCAAAAATTTAAATTTTATTAATTAACAGGTACGGACACACATGAAGAAGACTTTATTGTTTTTGGAGCTGCGCATGTTATTGCAGTAGCTGCAATAAAACAAAAAAAAAAATGTTTCTACTGTGTATATCTGTAAGGCTCCATATCGATGGATGTTGGTCCACCAGCATCGCCATCTTTTTTTCTCTTCCACGATAAAAATCGTTTTATTTTTAGGTTCTTCTTTTTTTTTCTTATTGAATTCCGAGGACTTCTCATTTATTTCAATGGAATACCCTAGCTCTAAATGCTCCTCGTCCATATATTCATTAATTTCAGTAATCTTTTGAAGGCAACAAACAGCAGAGTAGAGCGATCTGTCAAAAGCCACTGTCAAGAGTACTATGAAGAAAGCAAAATTGTATCGATTCGGAGGATTAATCCAAAGGGATATGTTGCAAGGGTAATGTCATATTGAATGTCATATTAAATTCGTGGATTTTCGGTTTCTGAAATTCTATTTTATTTATTCAGTCCCCATCGTATTTATGTTTGTAAAATATCGGAAAAAATCGGGCAAAATATTTGCAAAATCGTAGAAAATTGCGCAAAAAGAGCAAAAATCGGAGCGTCGTATTAACCTTCGAAAATCGTAACATTTACGATAAATACGATCACATAACAACGCTGCGGCCAACACATGCGGGCGAAGCAATTTTATTTATTTCAACATTTTTTTCTTCTTGCTTGATTCAAAAGTAGGATCAGATTGTTTTCTTCTGTTAATATTTCGTAACAAGTAAAAATTTGTTGGGCTAACAGCAATCAAGCAAAAGCAAGCGTATTACCCAATCCTCATTTCCCACTATGAACACCATTCGTGGAGCACCCTATCTGGTACTCGTATTATTTCCATCAATAAGCAAGTGTGAATCGTGTAGCATTCACAAATAGACGATGGCTACACAATTCTTCCACTGAAAAACGCGCAACTTGTTGTTGTTATACTAAACAAGAATGAAATATTTTTCCATTAGAATCTGATCTGAGATAGGTACCTACCTAATACAAAATAATCGTAATGAGACGATGGCACTGCGAGCTGCGACTGCGACTATGTGGGAATGTACCTAGGTAGTATGGACGATTGGAGTGGGAATACGGTAGACCTACGGCTACGACAGTTATTATTGAATTAAATGCAGTGCTTTTGAAAAGGGATAAATTGGGGGTACCTACTCTGAATCTGAAGTGCTGCGTGCCGCTTTGCTAATGACCACGATCATTACTGGTTTTCGATAATTTTTCAATTAATGGCATGGGTCATTAATTGTTCCAATTGAACAATTTTATTTGAATTAATAATTCCACCTGTGCATACCAATTATGTGTCTGCGTGTGGTAATCGAAGCGATGACAGCGACGTCATCGCTAAATTTATAATCTCATAATTTATCTGAGAGTAGGTATAAATTTTATTTTTATGAAACAATTCTAATTGTTGATTCAGGTTTATTTCTCTCTCCCATCAAAAATTAAAATTGAGGAAAGTCGATCCCAGAACAAAAAGACTGCACAGCACATCACATTGACATCGATGATGATGTATGAATTATTAAAAACCGAATGCCGATGCTAGTAGTGCTGTCAAATGAATTGCTAATCGTTTATTGGTGGTCTTATAAAATATATAGACAGTTGGGTATGTGCTTAGCAATAATTTGCGCCATTCAAGGCTACCAAACCGATAAGAATGGAACAACAAAGCGCGCACGGTGATAACGGCGGTGATCGCATAGATGTCTACCTTTGATTTGAGAAGGGGTAGGTAGGTAGGTAGCTGCGTATAGGTAGTGTTTTCTTAATGTTATGGCTAATTAATTGTAAACAATCTATGCGTGGCATACCATTACGATGACTAGCTAATGTTGTTGTATTAAAAGAATTTATGAATGGACTATGGATGGAATGGAGCGGAGCATGCTGTCAGAAATCAAGTGACGCAGTACGCAGATCGGTAGTAGGTATACCTACAGTGTTTATGTTTTTGTTTGTGCGTATTATCGTTAATAGGTGCTGATGGGTGAGAGTAGGCGATTTGTTATGATTATTTCCCACTTTGTGGTAGATATTAGTATTGGGAAACAAATAAAAAAAAAAGATAGAGATGCAGGTAGGTTAATATAGGTAGTACCTTTCAACTTAGAGAGGATGTGTGCCTGTTATGATCAAATGAGACCCACTTTTACGTTTATAAGGTTTTCTGAGGATGGGAATAACTTAACTATTTTCCTGGAAGGCTTTATACAGACTAGCAGCTTATTATATCGTTTGTAAAATCAGAAATACGTAAAACGATTAGTAGACTAATTTGCATTGCTTTTAAGGAAGAATAGTAATTTAAGTTTGTCAAAAAAAAACGTCTTGGTCAGTAACTCAGTAGGTACCTTTGTGATTTGGTAGCAATGGACGGTGGACACTATTTTTCTTATCCATCCTGGTGGTGGCGAAAAGAGATTTGAAATGGTCCACCATTGTAAGGCTAAGCTTCTCATACATTTCATTATAGGTATACTATATGTGGATCTTTGTTTACTATTTCTAACTACATAATTGTACTACCTTATTAAAGGGTGATTTTTTAGCTGGTTTGGTTTTGGCAACACTGGTTTTGACAGCTGACGTGTGTTTAGTACCTTGTGTCACTGTCAGACAGCTTCAGTTTGGTTTGCAATTTAACCATGGATCGTCTTACAAATGAACAACGCTTGCAAATTATTGAATTTTACTATCAAAATTCGTGCTCGGTTCGAAATGTTCATCGCGCGCTGCTTCCATTTTATGATCGGCATTCTCGACCTTCTGAGCAGTCTATTCGGAAGATTGTGACCAAATTTCGCACCAAATTTACTTTGTTGGACATTAAACCACCAACACGTTTACGTACTGTGCGTAGTGAAGAAAATATTGCGGCCGCATCAGCTAGTGTGACAGAAGACCGCGAAATGTCGATTCGGCGCCGTTCCCAGCAGTTAGGCCTTTGTTACAGCACTACGTGGAAAATTTTGCGGAAGGATTTGTGCGTAAAGCCTTTTAAGATACAGCTTGTGCAAGAACTAAAGCCAGCTGACCTACCACAACGCCGAATTTTTGGTGAATGGGCTCTTGGAAAGCTGGCCGAGGATCCGCTTTTTTATCGAAAAATTGTTTTCAGCGATGAGGCTCATTTTTGGTTAAATGGGTACGTAAATAAGCAAAATTGCCGCATTTGGAGTGAAGATCAGCCAGAAGCATTGCAACAGCTACCAATGCATCCCGAAAAAGCCACTGTTTGGTGCGGTTTATGGGCCGGCGGCATTATTGGGCCATATTTCTTCAAAGATGATGCGAATCGCAGCGTTACTGTCAATGGTGAACGCTACCGAGCGATGATAACAAACTTTTTTTTGCCCGAAATGGAAGTTCTTGACTTGCATGATATGTGGTTTCAACAAGACGGTGCCACATGCCACACAGCACGCGAAAGAATGGCGCAATTGCGAGGCGAGTTTGGTGAACAGTTAATTTCACGTTTCGGGCCGGTCAATTGGCCGCCTAGATCGTGCGATTTGACACCATTAGATTATTTTTTGTTGGGTTATGTCAAGGCTAATGTGTATAGGGACAAGCCCGCTTCGATTGACGCACTGGAAGCCAACATCCATGCATTCATTCGTGAGATACCGGCCGATATGTGTGAAAGAGTATGCCAAAATTGGACTCAGCGGATGGACTACCTGAGACGCAGCCGCGGTCAACATTTGCATGAAATTATCTTTGAACATTAAATTGCAAGGTTCAAACTATCGATTCAAATAAATATTTCATTCATTTTTTCGAACTTTTTGTGTGTTTTTTTTTTTTAAAAGTTCTAAACCTCTTAAAAAATCACCCGTTACAATGTGGGCCATTCTACAGAAATTAAATCAGTATTTAAGTTCGCAGAGATTTGTAATCGTCGACTTTCTGTTGAAATGTAGGTATAGGTACCTACGAGTATTTTTCGGTTGGCATAGTTTCCTTATCTGAATTGACATTTATTCAAAGAATGCGCAAATGAGTAAATGGCACATAAATGCTTGCTCATTCAATGAATGGCCACATTCTGCTAATAACTGTTCTTGATAATTTTCTTATCACTAGGTAGGTAGGTAGGCATATAATATTCGCGTTCGGTTGAATTGACAGTTTGACATTGGAATGGTTTTTAGTAGGCATTTATTTATGATATCAAGTGAAATCATTCTCTTAGGGGACGTTTAGTACGTACATAAAACATAAGTCATGACAGCTCACTGACTTGATGTCTCTCAGTTCTGATTGATCACATGCAAACGGCTTTTTCAGTTGAAGTTTATGGAGGGTTAGCTTGAATCTAGTCAAAACACTTGTGACATCGTGACTGAGCACTAAGTTGACAGTTCGCATATGTGGCTGACGTAGGATAACTGACGTCGACTAATTTAGCTTTTGAGCTCAGGGTACTTTTAGTCCGGACTAATCTAAACTTAAGATACCTATCTAGGTTTTTGAGTGTGTCCATTCTCATGAATAGGAAGTAGGAGCATTTATGCCTACGATGACCATTTTTTCAATCACAGCAAAAGAGGACTTTTTTTCAGTAAAAATACAGTCAAAAATGGTTGAAGCGACCTATTATTACCAAAGTTTGTTGGGTTTGATAAAAGCAATCGACTTGTTCTTTGAAAATCAATACATCAAGATTATAATCTAAATCCAGCTTTGTGAGAATTGAGAAAGTACCTACGTATTTCTTATCGTATACACGGTTGGTCTTTAAAGGAAAAAGAGATCTTTAGAAGTGAAAAGACAAAAAAAGGTTTTATTAAACTGACCTCCAAATGTACTCTTTTACTTAAAACATTAGAGAGGACATAGTAGCGAAAAAGAGGACTGTCTTCTCAAAAAGAGGACGAATGGTCACCGTTTATATATGCCCATACCTTCATAAAGGCTGTCCCTAAAAAACTGAAGTGCATTTTAAGTTTGTTTGACTTTTCACTTGATTATGAATTTTAACGAAACCTTCCCTCAAATTTTGAGTGGAATTCGTTTTTCCTTCATTGTGATATATTATGAACAGAACAAAAATATGAACGTTTAAATTTTCCCAATAAATAGGTATCTACCTACTTTAATTTTACATGATCAATGTACCAACGTTTATCAATAAACAAGCGACGTGACGTTTATTGATTCAGCAAAATCACGACAGCTGGCGGTTCTATCCTCATTTAGACAATTGATGTACAGGCGCTGTTTGAAATGTAAAGTTGGCTTCAGAGGGCTTTTTCTACAGGTGTTTTAGCTGAATTTGAATACCCATAAGACGGCTTCATTTGAGGAGAGATTTTGAGATTTTCTATAAAAAAATTCTTGTCAGATTTTGACGTTTAAATGTCAGCCTTTCACTGCTTTTGCTGAAATAAAATGATAAATAAGAAGTTCCACTGACAAACCCAAAGCGCAGCATTGCCAAATGGTCAAAATATTTCCCCCAGATTTGCCTATTTTTTCCAAAAAAAAAAACCCAACTTTTTGTCTTTACTCTTTTAACATGTTTTATGTACGACTTAAAAATAAAAAAAATAGTTGGTGCAACGATAAATAGAGACCCTCTAGGCCTAGCTTCTCGCAACCATTCGTTTTGTGTGAGTTTTTCATTTTTGGAACGAATTGAAGGAATCTGCAATTCTATGCCGAGTCCAGACGGCCAATTGAGAAGCTTTTTCATGAGAGTTATACTTTCGGATGTTTGCCAGACGTTCGTAGGTGGCACAGTGGAAAAAAAAACCTTCTAATGGAATTTGGTTTTCTTTCGGGAATCGAACCTGGGACCATCGCTTAGTAGTCCAACACAATAACCACTGAACCTCCGGCGCATGTTTCTAAAGTATGCGATATTATAACAAAATACAAATAAAATAGAAATATAGAATTAAAAAAACAAACAAATTTCCCCCCAGATTCTCCCCGCGACAAAAAAAAAAACACCAAAACAAGGGGGAAAACCCCCAAACTGGCAACGCTGCTTAAGCGTAATCAAATAAAAACAGGGCTTCACTAATAATCATTTTTAACTTGCACACTTATTATTTTGTAGGTCACAAAGTGCAATTTTGTATAGTAATATTCGCCATTAAGAGTTGGAATTATAACTAATTTGGACGAGCAATGTTTAAGAACTACGACAAATTTTGAAAAAAATATTTAGAACTGAGTTTCAAAGTTTTTTTTACGAAATTCATAAGTCTTCTATTTTCTTCTTCATTTTTAATATTAGGTATACTTCGGTATGCCAACGGGTTGGGTTGGTATTTAATATAAAATTCTTATTCGATTCATTTGGTTATTGTTAATTTTGTTCCTGGTTTTCCCCTGTCACATTTTGTCATTCGCTATTAAATTCAAATAAAAATAAATCTCTTATATGCTCGGAATCATAATTTTGCCACACCAATTGAGGTGGCCGCATTAAGCATAGAATTCCAATAAATATGCCTTCGCCCATTCATAATATCCGAGGTATTCACACCCAAAAAAAAAAAGAAGACAAATCAAAATAATATGATCAACTCAACAAGTGATACTGATCGATCCGTAAAACTTTGTTTAACCAATTTGGTAGTTATCATCGACTAGTTAACCCAAACAATGGCAATTACCTACTGCATCGATTCATGATGCTTTCAGTTCGAAGTTCGATGGATAGTACACGCAAAAATGACGCATACTGCTACCGTGGACTTAAATTACCATCAAATGGTGAAATGACAATTAATCAAAACTACTCTTTATGATCATTTAAACGTTTCTTTTTTTTTTTTTCCTAACGCTTGATGTGTCAAAATGAGCGCTTGGTAAGTCATGGAGAAGATAATAATGAGCTTTTGAGTCATTGAATTGTGTCTTGGTAGACACGTTTTCACGTTCAGCGCAGATGACACCAAGTCCGCCTGTGTGCAGTCCGTCACGGAATCGATTTTTGATTAATTGCGAATTAGATATTAGTTTCACATATAAACCATTTAAGGTATAATATAGTTGAGATCATTTCTGTTTTTGGTAATCCTGTAAGGCTGGAATTAATCATTTAACGATTTGGTGATTAGGTAGCTTGCAAATGTTTTGACTGGAACTACTTATATCTGGCGTGTCAAAGGTAAACAAATTTTATGCTGACCGAACACTGCAGGGTGTTTATAAATCCACAGTTTTTGAATAATTTGAAGGCGGGTATTTATTTTGTTGAATTTTTGTGGCGAAGTGGGTGATGTTGCAGAGGGAGATTGATTATAATCGGGTCTATCATAGAATCCGTCGTAGGGGAATTTTGAAATTCGTAGAAAGTGGTTTCACTGAATATACCACGTTCTACGAATTTCGAAAGCAAAAGGTGTACCCTACGACGCATTCTGTGACAGTTCTTTCGGGGTTCGTAGCAAAATTCCGAATACGACGGATTCTGTGATAAACCCGAATAATACATGCTATAGGACGTAAAATCGTGCAAAGTAGGTGAACACATTCGTCAGTGTTAATGCCGTCTGTCCTGTCGCAAACCTAACACCAAAATGGTGGACACTTTTTAAGTAGGTTCTTATATAAAACTAAGCATCCACAAAAATCCTACACCGCACATCAGAAGACCAAAAGAGTACGAACTCATTATTCTATTTAAGTACTTACAGTGAAAGCTAAAAAAGTTGTTATTTTAAAATTATATTCTTTAAAAATACATTATTAGTACACAGAGAGAAAAACATGCTTAGCTCATTAGCGCCTAAATAAATTGGCATCACTCATCGATTGTGAAGTAGTTTTCAGGTGGAGTCTTTTTTCCGTTTTCCATTTCTTTAATTAAAACATTATTGACGTCATTATAATAGCAGCTTAATTGAGGTGGGTAATCATGGTCATAAGACCAGTATCTATATCATGTGTGGGATACGATTTGAATTCATTACACATAGACGAATGTATCTTGTTAGTACTTTGTTTCAATTAACGCTAAAAATATCGACTAACTGGAATGTTCCATTTGAATTATTATAAATCTGTATTAACGATTTGTTAAGTATTTCCAGAATGAGGCTGGGTATAAACATTAAACAAACAAATTTAGATTCTAGTCATTCATTGTCGGAGAAGTTTTTTTATTACGTATTTTGGGTATTTTTTTTATGGGTAATGTATATATAGGCATTTTTTATAAAACGATTTAGGACTTGTTAGAGACTTTTATAGATGCGAATATATTGGGACTTAGTCTTGTTATTATTATTAATATTATTATGTGAAAGGGGTTATTGTACCGCGACCTTTTGGTCTATTGTACGTGTACCCCCTGCTTACGCCTCAGAGAGGTATATTCCCTCTTGAGAGCTCCCCTCGTAGTATAATTCCTTTCGGAATCATTTAAGAGGTTTCTGTGCCCTCGTTTTCCGTTGGCGAAAGAAATCCGTTCTAAAGCACTGTCTCTTGTTCTGTTTCCTTTAAGAATCTAAGGTGGAGAGCTGGCTCCAGAGACAGTATTTTTTCATCAGATGGTACTTATCCAAGTACATATTTCAATCTTTTGTGGGTCAGTGCTCTACATTTATAGACTTTTAATAATTCCCAATTTTGAATTTAAATTTGAAGTTGACCTTATAAGCAAATAAAACCGCAATACAGTAAAATCAACAGCAACTTGGATAGCATGAAGATAGAAAAACTTCCGCCTTTCGCGTCAAAAGTCGTATTTAAAGACCAAAAATATGACCGACAACTATAATTATGAGTAAAAAAATAATGTGAGTGCGACAATTTATTTTGTATAAGAAATACCAATAAATTAAGTATTGAGGTCCATGATATAGAATAATAAAATTAGAGTGCATAAATTCCCATGTCGTAGTGAGTGATTCACGTTATCAAAATATTTTATGTAGTCTATACTACAAAAATTAAAGTTGTAACAAAAAAATGTTTCAAACGATTTTTTTTAAATAATTTGTAAAGCACTGAAATTTACTAAAGTTCTAATAAATTCGACTGCAGATCTATAACTTACTTTAAGGTATTTGTGGTAACTTTGCTGCAGAAATTTTGCACTATAAGTTTTGGTAGCATTTGCACAATGAGATCGAATTTGGTATTTACACCTTATAGGGACCATACACGACACAGACACGTCGTTGAAAACCAATATATTTGTCTCTATCAGTGTCGTGTGCATCCTATGTCTATCCTTTGCAGCGATCGTCTGCGCGTGAATTCAAAACTTTTTGAATTTTCCTTGGTCTGCAACGACATGTCTGTGTCGTGTATGGCCCCTTTTAATATTTTTTTCGAAGATGCTGTTCTAAAAGCCTTAGTATAAATAAATAAATAAATAGTTGGCTTTTCACAACCAAGTTTTGAGTTTTTCATTTTTGGAATGGGACCTACAATTTTATGCCGACTCCAAACGGCTAACTGAGAAGCTTTTTCAAGACAGTTAAATACTGTCGGATGTTCGTCAGACGTTCGCGAGAGGCGCAGTGGAAAAAAACCGTGAGTTGGAATTTGGGTATTTGTGGGATTCAAATCTGGGCCATCGCTTAGTATTCCAACACACTAACCACAGTCACTCCGCCGAAATGCCTAAAAGTCATTAGAAACGATTCGAAATAGATCAACTCTGTCAATTTGTTTCTCGCATTGGTTGGAATTGTCAAATGACGTTTTTTGTTACTCCTGTTTGCTCTCTGTACATTTATTTACACCGGAGTCGCATCTAATGGACTCAATTTCACTTTCCCGTACTCGTAAAGGTCGGTCGTTTGGCCTTTGAATTTCAGCGCGTTTCAATGGTGGCACACAATTATAGTCATCGCTCCAATATCGAAAATCGCATCACCGCTATAATTTTGAAAACAAACAAAAATCCGCACAAGGAAGAAATGTTAGAAGCCAAATCAGGACCACACGGCGATTTTCCGGAATTTTCTCTCTTCCTAAACCTGATATACAGCAATACGAACAAAACCAAAATAGAATCATGAAAATTGTCCCAGGGGTTGTCGAGTTATAACATCATCGAGTTTCACCCCGAAAGAATTATGTATATAGAAGAAGAAGATTTCATTACAAAGACACCTATACCTAGAGAGTAGGTACTAAAATTGTGGGCACTTGATTTTATGTTAAATTGACACGTTACCTTGAGTAATTATATCTATTGCTTTCGACCCCATAAGTGACTATAATTTAGACGACCCGTGATGGCGCCACCTTCTTCAGGGACAACAATCAAAATTCGAATGATTTATTTTCGGTAAAAAGATTTCAATTATGTAATCAAATTTGTTTGTGTTCCTCTACCTACCTACCACAAGACTAAATAAAACCATCTATCAAACAAATGACAATTGACAATTAAACGTACGTCGGTGGTTTAAATGATATATGGGTACGGGTACCTACGACGAATACAAACCACCATACTATGAGGTCATCCAAATTGTTTCACACATGACAATGGAAACGTGTACCCTGTACATAATTTCGTTTCAATGAAATTCCAAAACGCAAAAAGTTTGCATGTCACAAATTCACAAAATGGCACCCAAACAAACACACGACACATTGCGGTCTCGGTCTCGGTGGTCGTGGTTTTGGTTCGCATCATAATTACCCCGATGTCATTTCAATCATCGGCTCTGCTCATATGGCCAAAATATTGTCATCTCGCCTGGCGGAATACCATGTTGTGTATGTTTTTCGCGTTCTAATAAAGTTTATGGAATTTTTATTGCCAAGGCCAGTAGTGTTGGGTGGCAAAGGCATCACCGTCACCGCCCGCCAACTGTCACTGACAATAGAAATTTATTAATACCCATCATTGGAGTCCAATAAAGAACCTGAAAACGAGTGGCATGTCAACTTGGAGGTTGACCGAGATAAAAACCGCATGGACCGGCCCCATTCATTAATTTATGAAAATATCAATTATATTTTTTCAAATGTTTGCCTACGACTTTTGTTTTGTCGGCTCAGCTATACCGAGAGTGTTGATCTTGAACTCGGTAATTGAGCCAAAGAACGTCAAACTACATACGTAAACCGAAAATTCCGGAAGATCGAACAAATTACACGTTTTGGCCTTGAACCGAATTCCTTGCATGTTTCTGTATTCTTACATTGCTTGTTCAATTGAAAACAGAGACAGAGAACAAGAGCGATGCCAAGGTCAGTGTGATGATAGATTTCTGGAACATATCCCGTTTTGTTATTGCTGGCGCCAACATCGGAACGAATTGGTGAGGCGAACAGAACTGAATTTGTTTTCGTTTGAGTTCGCGGAAAGCAGAGGTGTAGTAACGGAAATTTGTTTGAAATTTGCTGTTTTGAAAAATGAGCAAGTGCATCTGGTTTTTGCTGTACTTTGCGCTGCATCGCAGGTGTTTTTTGTTATTTTTTTGTGATTGTGGGCGGACGAGCAGTAAATATCCGCAAGTTCCCTGAAGCGCAACAGAGATGAGGAAAGGCCTTGGAGAGGCACGTGCCGATGCAATGGGGTTTTAAATAAAATTGGCTTATGGCAGAACTCACTTCTATTTTATCTATTTCAAAATACATGTGGATATGTAGATATGGTGGAAGACAGCCTTGAAATGTGCTGTTTCGGGTGTAAAGTCGGTATAAGTAATTATTCCTGTTAAATTTTAGTTTACGAAATTTCACTTACATCATTTTCTCAAGATAAGTTCATATGCACGCATAAATTTGCACCACGTGCAATGGAAGGTTTGACTATCGGAGAAATGCTGGGTACTCATTCCGTAACTTTACAGACGATTATCGTCGGAACGATAGAGCTCCAAGACTAGGAACTAAGTGCCAAAATTATAAGTTCGAGACCTTAATCCTGTTAATTTTCCATAAATGTAATGAAAGCTGCCGATAGTCAAACAAATTCGTGCAGAATATAAGTTCTTATGGTCATCAAAATTGTAAAAACGATATCGTCCAGAGGATTATTGTTATATGGAATCTGCCCCCTGGCTTTTGTTTAGGGCCCGAATTACCGCATCAGCGAGCGAGCCATACGTCACTGAATTTTGTGAATTTTACAAGCAAAACAATAACAAATTCAGTCACGTATCACTCGATCACGGATCCGGTAATTCAACCCCTGATTTATAAAGTGCTTCCGAATTAATTTTTTAAGGTTGATCATTTTTTTTGAATATTTGGTTAGCTTGGCCAAATGCAAATAAACTCTGTAACCCGTTTAAAGTTTTATGATTCACTGTCTCTTTTTAATATACACAGGCCTATTCTATTTTGTAGGAACTTGTTTTGTTTTTTTTTTTTTCGGTTTATTCCAAAAAAGCTTTACAAAAGTCGTCAATTGCGCAGATATAAGAATTAAGAACTCCCTTATCGTTTCAAATTGTAGAAAACTTTTCAATCGTGCCAAAGACACAAGAAAGAACTCCTACAAAGAAGCCTCTAAAAATAAGAAAGATTTTAGAAAAGCCAAGTGAGTATCTTGGAGACTCTTCTGGAGGTAAGATAGAAGAATCCTCCGAAGCATCAAGGCTAAGAAAGATACTCTCGACAAGCCCAACTCTGTCAAGTTGTCTGAAAGAGAAGGATGGCTCTTGGACGACTTCTAGCTAAGAATCGCTTAATCTGCGCTGCTCGAAACCCATACTTCCCAGGCACCTGAAAAGGTATTGCCCAAACTGATCAAGCTTGCAATATACCAACCTACAAGGTCTGATCACTATAGAAAAAGTGCTTTGGGCTCTACATAGCTTCAAACCATACAAATCCTCGGGACCAGACGACATAATACCAGCCGAGCTACAAACCACCTCGGATATCATCCTGCCAACGCAAATGATAATCCTAAAAAGCTGTTTAGATCTGGTGTACATCCCATTGCTATGGCTTTCATACCCAAAGCAGGTTAAGGCTCACGCGTGAGTCCGAAAGATCTCAGAGCTATTAGTCTTTCACCATTTCTGCTAAAAACCTTAGAACGACTGATTGAAATCCATGTACGCAAAAGCATTGACAAAAAACATAGAAGGCGCTTTCAACAACGTCGACTCATCTGCAATCGCTGCTCCATTGGCAGCTCTGAACGTTGATGCGTCACTTAGCGAGCTGATCAATTTGACGCTTAATAGCCGAATTATCAACTCTAGTCTAGGTGAGATATCTGCCAGAAGATCTGTCGGTAGGGGAACCCCACAAGGTGGCATCCTATTTCCGCTTCTCTGGAATTTGGTGGTGAATGAACTGCTGATATGCCTGGAAGAGGAAGGGTACAAAGTGATTGCCTATGCGGACGACGTTGCTGTCGTTGTATTGCTGTCTGTCTAGCCGGCAGCCACCTCAACCTTACCTGACCTAGGCTTTATCGTTTAAGGCTGAGCTATACATTTGGAATACACCTACAGGAAATAACCTTTCATTAACTTCTATACTGCAACAAAAAAAAAAAAAAAAATTAGGGCCTTAATCATGTAACTTTTGAGACAACTATCGGTCGAAAGATTGCTCCAAAATTAGCAACGAATTAAAAAAATTACGATTTTGAGAGCTCCACCTAGATAATATTATTATTTTTCACAAAAATGTATTGAAAACTTACGTCTATCTAAAAACAACGGCTTGAAAAGAACTCTTTGTGGTCATCTTACTTTCAAAAACGATTTATCGCCCAGACTATCATCTTCGTACGTGATCTGCCCCCAGTTTTAGAACTACGCCGTAATCGATTCGATACGTAAAGCTATAAATATAATGACTCCTAATCATTAAATGTATATTCGCGTCAGCGTTGCAACAAAGACAAAAATGTTGAGGGCCTTTCTGAAGGCTATTTCCAAAAGGTGCGGGACTCTATCCTTCAGAGAAAATTTAAAAATAAAAATAATTAAAAAAGCTATAAGTCATGAGAATTGTTACACTTCGCACTTCATTACAATTTGTCTTCTAAATATACTAAATATATTCAAGACAGGTACAAGACAAAACATAGGTACACGAAGTCGAAATATTATGACGGGAACAAACGAAAATGAAACGTCAGTCAGAATGAATGGAGTCAGTGTCGGTTTCAATATGTGAACCTGTTTTTGGAAAAAACGCATTGCTAATTTTTGTAATGAAATAAGAAAGTGTGCTTTTTAGAATCTTTTGTTTAAGGAATACAAAATATAAGATATGCGAGCCAAAATAAAAAAGAGGGCCAGATGGCCCGATCGGGTTTATTATGGCAACGCTGACTCGCTTTCACAGTTTAAATCGATCGCAGAGTGTATAAACGTCCTGAAGAAAAAATGTGTGAGAATTTTGTATAACATTTACTTTGCAAGAATAAATGTTTTTTAATATTAAACTGATTTAATTTGAAAGAAAAAAATATTAGAATCCTGCTTTTGAATACCTTTTACTAAGTGGAACATTTAAAACATTTCCATAGCCAACTTTTCGCAAATACACAGCTTGGCACACAATTCTGTTTCTGACCTTATTAAAGCGAAGTGACTCCTTAAAAGGCCTGCCAATTATCCCAATTAGTTGAAATCCCATTCTGAATTCAAAACAACTCGTTAACACTCCAAGCTAACTCTAGTTTAAGCTCTTGACACTGTGTCATTGTACCACCAATTATTTATTGTTGTACAATCACCGGACTACAACTATAACCCAATTGCGTCATCCAGAAGTGATCTATAACAGCTTGATCCACCAACGACAATCTTGTGCTCCACATCGAAACGATCACCAAATTGGCTGCCATAGAGAAATTGAGATACGTATCTACAAATTCAGTCCAATCTCGTATGGAATATTCACTGCGATCGTGTTTAGATTCCGATCGCAAGACAATAAACACAAATGAGAAGAAAAAAAAAAAAACTCTCAACAGTTATGTTTACGCTTGCAAAAATCATGGAAACTCTCCGATTCCCATTCAAGTGTCAGATACAAATCGTATTTGCTGATTTGTTGCCAATCGGTGTGGGTCTATGAGACTGTTATGAAGTGCGGTGCCCCCAAAAGGTCAGTCTTTAACAACATATGAGTGTACCTCTTTTCATAGTCTCTTGTAGGAGTCACGTTTTTTTTTTTTTGTGGGGAGTTTGGGCATGGCGCCGTGAGCCTGTAATATGATTTCGAGTAAAATTATTTTTAATGGATTATGTTCCCGGGCGACTGGAAACCTTTCCGAACATAAATCAGCGGGACTTGGGGCTCTATTGGTTGAGGTGTGAAGATTATTAATTTTGCTCACCAGATATCGGCTAAAGGTGATGAGAAATAGGTGAGCTTGAATTGGAAGTTCAACCAGCTTGTTGTTTTTTAAGCTTATTCAAGGAAAAATGAAATTATCATAAATAAAGGGTTTTTCAATAAGAGGTGTTATTGTGAAAGGATATGGTCCTGTATGCGTGCTCTTGGTGGCTATTTGGCTGATGTTGTTTTTCATTATTAACGGCATACCTTCCTCTCTATTCTGAAATAAACATCCGATCATTTATCTGGCAATGGCATTTTTCTTTGAATTCCAAAATGACACCTCTTATTGGAAAACCCTTTAGAAGTAAGATCGGTGTAAAACTACCGCCCTGAGGTAGCCCCGTCTGTAAGAAGTCATATATACAGTCAAAAGGGCTAGTATCGCTCAAATGACGTTGTTTTTCGATCAAAATGAGCTTATGTCACCTTATAGGTATTTGAGCTAAAGGTCTACGATGGTCCCAAGACACTCAAAAATAAATCACACAAGAAGGATGGCCAAAAATGGCCGTCAGCTGGTCATTCCAGATTGCATACCTCTTGCCCCAATTATTTACTTATTTTAAAACTTAGAATGATTATTAATAAGCCCTAAAAGTACAAGACTTCCTTTGAAGCTACATCTACTGGCGCCACCTGGCACATCAGCCTTGTCCTACTTCAAGTAACCAACCACACCTAGTCCCATCCAGAACAATGCCAAACGACTTAATCTCAATCCCCGTAGTAGGCATTTCCCAACTGAAAACAACATCTGCCAAAATCAATGCAACCGACACGAGTTTAATTGTACATTCGCTTTGACATGCAGTGCACATAAAGCTCATCGTAAAGATACTCCCCTGATGCATCAGTTTCAGTGCCATTATTTGCATTGTCCCTTTCCTACACGGTAATTATTACAAGCACACCATTCCATGTTGCTACTTACTCGCAATCGTATAATTGACTTGGCACGCACTGTGTTGACAATTTTTTCTGCTATAATAGCTTGTTTTGTGTCAAAAGAATGACAGTTGTAAGCGATTAAATAGATGAACGACTTAATGCAAACCCGATGTAGACAACACGGATACTTGTGTGGCAGCAAACATGAATAGACGTCCTTTTGCTCATTCATATTGTGAGTGGCTATCTATAGAATGGAAATCAATAATGCTTCTATGTGCTGAATTGATTATGCAAAAAGAGTCATTTGTCAAGTTGATCGATGAAGACACCTAATCTGAGGCGATGCGGTCTACCCCAATGCGTTTTGAATACCGAGTAGTTGAGATATTTGCATGCGACTTCTGATTGACAGTAAATTAAAACATCAGCAGTTTGTAGATAGTTTGAAAATGACTCTCTTGATATATCACATGCGTGCCTATTTATCTTGGGACGAGCGAAAGCGGCCACTCAATTTCTTTAATCACCCACCACGCTTTTGTAAAATAAATGTTTTCACAGGATGGGTCTAGTTTAGTGAGTCAAACAGCTGCTGAGTATGCTGAATTGCTGACTTGACTTCAGTTTTACTTGCCGTCGATCACATAAATAGTTTTTTTTTTCATTTGACGTTTATGAAGGGGTAGCCGACGAATCTGGTGAAGAATTTCGTGGCTGAGTACTAGGTTGACCGACCAAATATTCACACTACCCAAGAAGTCCAAGTCGATACCCACCACCTGTTTATCGATTTTAAGGCCGCCTATGACAGCATTTATAGGGACGAGATATATAGAGCAATGTCTAGTTTTGACATCCCTGCCAAACTTGTCCGATTGTGCAGAATGACGATGGAGAACACTCGCTGCTCCGTAAAGGTCGGAAACAATCTCACCGAGACCTTTGATGTCAAAAAAGGATTTAGACAAGGTGACGCGTTGTCATGTGACTTTTTCAACATCATTCTTGAGAAGATTGTGCGAAACTCGCAAGCCAACACCCAGAGGCACAATTTTCCAGAAGTCTGTGCAACTATACTTGCATACGCTGACGAAATTGACATTGTTGGCAGAACACAGCGAGCTGTCACTGATTCGTTTGCAAGTATTAGTACAGAAGCGGCAAATATGGGTTTAGTGGTGAATGAGAAAAAGAGACACACAACATCGACGAATCGGACAGAACGTCACGATTATAATTTTGAGGTCGTTCGGGACTTTGTCTACCTCTAAGAAGGCAATTGATTAGTGAGGCCTCGTCGAGAAATACTAAGGCGATTCTGTATAAGACCCTCATCATCCCAGTCCTGCTTTATGGTGCATAAGCATTTACGCAATCAATGGCGGATGAAGATCTCCTTGGTCGTTTCGAACTCAAAATTCTTCGAGTGATTTTTGGAACCGTTTGCGTTGACGGGCTCTGGAGGAGGAGATTTAACAGCGAACTCTGCGAGCTGAACAGCGACATCGACATAGTCAGAAAAGTACGTATCAGTCGGATAAAATGGCTGGGACATGTAGAGCGAATGGACACCAACGCTCCGGCTCGAAGAGTCTTCGATTTCAACTCGGAGGAACAACGCAGTAGAGGAACACCTCGCCTTAGGTGGAGCGCGCAAGGGGAAGGGGACCTCAACCAACTTGGAGTGCGCAACTGGAGGCAGTTAGCCAAAGATCGCGCTATTGGTTGAGGCCCAGGTCCACCCCGGATTGTAGCGCCACCTAAGTAAGTGAGTAAGCAAGTAAGGTTGACAGTTCAAATATTTGACAAGTTTTTGCGTTCAGGGTACATCTAGTCCAGACTTATCTAGTCGACTTAGGATAACTAGATTTTTAAATGTGACCTATTACTTACTTACTCATTTCTGTTGTGTTAGTTGAGACAAAAAAAATAAATCCCTTCAGCTTTAAAGAATAAAAAAAAAAACCCTGAAATATGATGGCACATTTTGAAAAAGAGGCATACCTACCTATCTCTAAATTTGTATTCCAGGTTATCGTTTCTACAAACTCGTAGCAACATTTTCGAATTCTTCCAAGAGGACCTTCAAATTGGTGCACGCTTCCTCACATAAAACGACACTTAAACATAAATGTCGTCAATTTGTCAGTACACTCACTGACAGTACAAAGATGATCTCGTTTTTATTAACCCCGTTGTGAGTATTCATTGATATTCATTTGACAACTTCTCGCGTTCCGCAGAAATTCCACTGTGCATACGTCACTTTGGCCGCATAATTTCCTATGTCATGCTGTGAATTCAATAAACTTATCTACAATGACACTCTTCAACAACAATTTATAGCAACAACAAATTCAAGATCAAAACAATCATTAGCAAAGTTGGCTACCGTTTTGATGTGTTCGGTCTTTGCCTTTATTTTGGGCGAGTTTGAATAGCGTTTCGTTGGAAATCAACTCACTCGTAGCTCCACGAAACACCAGTGAGTTAACAGAGGCACACTCATGGAACTGGTTCATGTCCAGAGCCCCGAAAGTATACGCACAATGCTTACGTACTTATGTGTTTTGTGTACTCGTACCATAGTTCAATTGATATCTGCTCCGCAAAACCACGATAAGAGCGAATTGAATTTATTTTTAGCACATGCTTGCGTAGATCGTTGCAGAAGGGCACATTAATCATCCCAAGACCCAAGGTAAGTTGGATGCTTGTGGCAGGATCCTATAAACAGTCCAGTTGCTCTTGGGCGTATATTTAGGTAAAAATGGAAATGCGATGAAAGCGAACATCACGCGTCGTCATTATAGCATAAGCATTTACCCGCTTCGTCTCCATAATGCGTATGGCGTGGAAATTTCCAATTCTGGGCACAATCAATGACAGGCCAGGTGAAATGGTTTGGTTTATCTTGATGCGCGTATGGCCAGTGGTTTTGTTTGCGACACAAACCGTCGTCACTGATTGGAATAAATAAAATCGGTAGATGGTTCTGGTAACGTTCTTTTGGGAATTTAAATTCGAGTTATTGTGTAGGCATTCCAAATAAGTATTTGGATACATTTTTGTTTCCTCAAGGTCTGGGCAGTGATTAATTGCCGTAGATTTTTGATAACTACTTGTACTTGCCCAGGCACGATGTATACATCAAGGTTAAAGTGATGAGCTGATTACTCCCACAAATATGGTGATCGAGGTGTCAGTTTAGTTAAAGTGACAGTTTCTTAATTTTTTTTTCTCCGCGGATATGACGGCGACCTCGCGGAACTGACCAACCGGACTGGTTATTTTTTAAAGTACGGCTTACACCTAGGAACCTTTGCGCCCACTTAGTTACAGAAGTCATGTGGCTGATAAAGAATGAATAGGTATGACGTGTAATAATATCAGTGAGAACTAAGAAAATAGCTACATTGCTACATACACAAATTCGATGGGACACTACTTATGTGGTATTCGATTTGGTGCCCTCAGAGCATTTTTTCTGCTCTCAGAGCACTTTTTATGTTCATTTGGTACAAAACAAAAAAAAACAATCTTTTTCAGATTTCAGAGCTCTTTTGCGAATCTAGATTTTCCCCCAGATTTCCTTCAGAATTGCCAATTCGATTGCGTTTGAGTTTGACAACAACTGCTGGAATTTGTTACCATGTTCGTGAAGTTTTCCTTACAAAGAAAGGCATTGTGTCGGGTGAATCTATTTTAGTAAATTATTTATGTATAAACTAGCTGACCCGGTAAACTTCACTCCGCCCAAATTTGTTAATGCACAATTGCACAATTGTTTGTGTTTGGATTTTCCCCTCAAAATCGTCACTTGCATGACATTTGATCTGAGATCCTTCGCACTAAATCAGATGCGATCCGTTATAAAGTTTCGGTACATTGAAGTGGCGCAACAAAATTATAACTGAGCCGATTTTCAAATCCAAATTATGTAGAGGTAAGCTCGGAACATCCAAAGAATTCGAAAAATTCAACTAATCGCAATAAAGTTTTGTTTTCACGACAAAAGGTAGCATATGTCCTTTCTTCCAACCAAAAATCATAAAAATCGAACGATCCGTTCCCAAGTCATGAATGCACATACGGACGTCAGTCTCTTTTATAGTAACTGTACCCACCCGGCCCTTACCTTTCGTATTAAATCTTGCTCACATTTCGCAAGGTGATTTATTTGGACAATGTCCATTTATTATTTTAATTATACCTACAACATTAGAAAAAGTGTTTTGTTTTATTTTTGGATGGGACGTGCACAACCCGTTTTCCTATCCCGCTTATATTTTGCAAAGTACCTATCCGAACTTTAAAACTGGAAGCAATCATACCCATCTACATAATTTCAATCAACTCGGTGAAGCTGTGTCGGAGATCGGCAATAGTGCCACCTATCAGGTCCAAAAGTATCCTGTCTTTCAACCGCAAACCAACCATATCTATCCACAAAATTTCATTGAAATCGGTTGAGTGGTTTCGAAGACCGACAACAACGCCACCTATAGGGTCCAAAATTCTATCTTTTAAGATTGCCTAAGTCTAAAATACAACAATACGAACAAAACAAAAGAATCATAAAAATTGGCCCAGTGGTTATCGAGTTATATCGTCATCGTTTCACCCCGAAAGAATTATAGGTACATAAAGAAGATTATTATTGAAGAAAACTGAATTGAACTGAAAAACGAAATATACGCCTACAGCGCCACATGTGTAAAATTTTCCGACTTTTCTTTCTTCCTAAACCATCCCTGATTCAAGACGAACAAAACAACAGAAAAATCATTCAAATCGGTCGAGCCGTTCTGGAGCCTTTACCCAACCAACGCACAGCAATTGATTTTTATATACATATATAGAGAATTGTATTTAGAAATAAATCGAGACGCAAATTTGGAATTTTTTAATATAAAATTTAACCAGTGAATGGAAAACGCTTTGGACACAAGACATCTCAAATCTGAGAGCGAATCTGAAGAAGCCCAATCGAATACATCATCATAGTGAATAGCCACAGTTCTAAGCCCAAAAAAGCCATAACGATTTTTCAAATGCAATGTCTCATATGAGTTCTATGAGGGCGTTCAGACCATCCAATTTGTGAGATGCAAGTTTGCATTCTATCATCGTGTAAATTCGACTTAATTTATTTATTTTAGTTGCATTTCCTCCCAGCTCACTCACACATCATTCACGTTGAACACCATAAATGCAAAGTTATTGGCGAACATTGAAAACCCGCTCATCCTTGCATTATTAGCCCGTTAATCCAAATAGCCATGATGTAAACAGCCGTCCGTACATCATAAATGAATGCGAAACGTCAATGAGTAGGTAATTATTAATAAAGCACGCAACGTCATGCTGGAAACACCCTCTGCTGACAGACGTCGTACACGGTCACGGTACACTCTATCTGTAGGTATACTCTGCGCGCTGACATAATCGTTCCGCACGTGCATATGACAAACGCCGAACGTAATTAATTACTTTTACTTGGAATCAGTCTAGTGCCGTAATCAATATGCAAATTTATTGCAATTGCTTAAATATTGACACAGACAAATGTCCGAATTGCGGAAAACTTAAACAAACACTTGCAAGTTGATGGGCTGCACTAGAAAACGTTTATTACAAATGCAGCGGTCTGACGTCTGACTCAGGGCGGAATTCATGCGAAAAGGTGTTTCGTTTATTTAAATTTGTGTATTTAGTTTTGTTTTTAACTTGGCTCGGTATTTGGTTATTAATTGAAGTTGCTATCAAGTATTTTGGAAACATTTAAGGATGGAACTTACTAGGGCTAGTCCTTTGAAATTTTAGTCACTTATTTGAGTCATTCCGCGATGCTTATAATCATTTTTAGTGTACCTACATTGTACAGACTAAATTTTTCGAACTCACAATGGTGAAACATACAAAATTGCATATTGTGACCTACAAAATATTTAGTGCAAATAATGTTAAAAATGATTATTTTAGTAAGGCAACTAAATCTGGCTGAAAGTGGACCTCTTGGAAGTTTTACACAAAACTATTAGCAGCAACAGCAGACATTTAAGAGCAGCTGGTTTTTAAGGGCTTAAATTACAACACATTAAACAGCAACAGCAAAATCGACATCAACGATAGACTCATAAGTACACAAATGATACTCACCTTACTGAGTCTGAGTCGTGTTTTAGTTTTTCTAATTTTCAAGTGCTGACGAAATACCATCAGCAACATAACGTTCGCCATATTTTTCATAGAACTTGATCTCGACTGACACAAACATTTTTCAGCGGCTCAAAATAATCACAGCATTCAGAATCCCGATATTACAAGCAGCACTTTTGTTATAACGTCACCCTTAACTCATGAACATGAACATTGCACCGTACTAATAAGAAATTTGAATCTCGACTTTTAATTTACGGTTCACAATTATTGCGAAATTTCTATTGAAAATAAAGCCACTGCGAACTATTAAAATTAGAAATAATTAGGCGCTAGGTAAGCATCTGCCACAAGATTTCGCGAATATTGAAATAGTGACTACATGAAGTAAGAGCCTATTTAAAAATGTGTCTATACGTTTCGTGCTCTCTTGTCTCATTCAGCAAGAGTTAACCATGGTATTCGCATTTCCTTCGCCGGCAAGTTCGTCAGCGAATCCGATGAAGATACTGCCGTATGTTCGCTAAAATTCACGCAAATAAATAAATTACAATTATCGACATGATACTTATGCCGATTGGGGTATTCTCTCACACAGCTTTTTACCTCTTCGATTGTTTCGTAATAGGATTAAATGGCAGTAATCCAGCTTAAGTCGAACATGAAATTTTATGGAGCGACGCTGATCATTACTGCATATAGCAACTTATCATCTTATGTGGACTCATGTTGTACGGCTTAAGTAGGATTTCGACTGTTGTTGACAGTAATTTAAGCCGATATAATGCTGTAGAATGGTTGACCTTTGTTTCTCCGAAACAACGATTGGCAATATCGTTTCTTCGCTTGATCACTGCGCTAATATAAATAAAGCAGATGATCATAATTTGTTTGTGTTCTTAAAATAGCAATTCCAATTGAATACGTCTCATCCTCATATACGTAGTCAAGTAACATTGAAAATTTTATTAAAATGCTTATCACCATTGTTCCAGAAAATTGATAAAGTGAATGCAATTCATAAATGCAAACTGATTGTTCTTGTTTTGGCCAGAAGTGTGTCGAGGAAGCTTTTTATTCAGTGCTAGCTGTTTATGGCTTTGCGAGTCATTATATTAGAAATACTGTCATCTGATTTACGATTTATTTCAGACAAGTCGCATTGGGTAGGTAGTGTGACCAATTTAGCATATTTCCTGCTAAATTTAGCCTCCCTTTTTCAAATGATACAAGCATTTTTTTTAGCAGGATTTTGGATTAGCCAAACTATGAATTAAAATAATAAAATGAGATCAAAGTAGACGAAACTTAGTGTGAACAGGCCATTACCATTCTCCTTTGACAGTGAATACAGCTGCAATTGCAATCATCTTTCCAAGCACACACTTTATTTTATGTTATTTTTGGTTAATTTTTTAGGTTTTTAGCAGGTTTTGATTTCAAAAAATATTTATCATTTTTTTTAACACTCTTTTATAAAAAAAAAAAACCTTCTGAGCCATTAAAAAAAAAATAATTTTTGGTTCCGACTCTAAATTTTAGCAGGTCACAGTGGCTATATTTTCTATACAATTTTTGCAATTGTGAGCTTTGTAAATTTAAAGTCGAGACTAAGCATGATTTCAAATACTGAATTGGTCACACTGCACCAAGTACAAGTTGACTTTGAGTTTCGACCAGAAAGTACATACGAATTGATTATTAGATTGATATAGTTAAGATATGAATGGAATTTCATATTTCAAGAATGCAATCAATATTATTCAGGGCCATTCGGCTATCGTACTGCAAGCGATTGCTATCAATTATTGTTCTTTATAAAGATTAACTGGGAGTATTTTAAATTTTTGCGTCGATATCAATAGGTACTAATGAACTGATGGTAGTAGGTAAAGGTAGGTACCTGTAAAAATAAAGAAGACAATGCTGAGGAAGCGTAATTTACCCAAGGGTCATTAATATTTTCAACCCAGTGTAGCTATATGTACAATTAAACATGTTCAAAAATTCATATAAACAATTTTTATGATTTGTTTTAATGAAATCGAATACTTTACTCGCTTATTCATTGTTGAATTAATAACCCATTTAGAAGCCACATATGGCATGAACTATACACTTAAATTTTAGTGATGTCAAAGTCTCAAGCATAATATTTACAACCCCTTAATTTTACACCATGGTACCTTTGCAAACATTTCGTCTAGAAAAACCATTTCGTCTGCCAAACTATATAAAGTGATAAAATGAATAGGGTAGCCACAATTGAATTTAATTGACATTACTGTCGAGCAAAAAATCCATAAACTTTTTTATGGTGCCATAAAATAATATTTTACGAATAGCGGCATGATAAGAAAAAAGCGTTCTTCCCTGTTCAATTAAAACGCATCACGTCACGGGAATCAAGAAGAAATACCTAATAGCTCTCGAAGTATGTTTTGAATAATGTAATAGGTAGATGCATTTTCTTTATTTTGCAACGCCAAAGAAAGCATACCACTTGTAAGTGTGTTCATTCAAAGGAGTTTCGGAAGCAGATTTTCGGAATGCACAGTCAAAATCGGTTGTAACAAAAAAAAAAAAAATCATTTAGCTTAAGATTTGTCTTCACCAACTTCTGAAAAAAGTTCAATATTACGTAGTATATTGTCATTGGCGGTTAAATTGATCCATCGAATAGTTTGACAAAAGATTTGATTTTAAAAAGAATTTGGTTTTATAGTTTGTACTCATACGCATTATTATACATGTCCTTAATAATTTAAAAAAAATAGATAGTTAAGTTATGTATGGCAATAGAGGTTCTGTTTGCTTTTAATTTTTGACATCTCGAGTTGTGCAGATTGTGTTCACAAACCAGATTCTCTATACAAACCTGATGGTTTTTCTAGGCTAATTCTGCAAATTCGCAGCAAAAATTAATGGCGCTTTTCATTGAAGGTCCAAGAAAATTGCACTGAAACGCAGAATTGTTCTTTTCAATGAAATTCGTTGGAACAGTTTTTTAATAGTGGAGGACATTTTTTTTTATGTCATCTATAGTCAATGTATTTCAATTTAAGTTTTGCACGCATAAACGCACTACAAATATTTAAATCTGACACTCTGCTGGTGTGTGTTGGGGAGTTCAGGGCAATTCTTAAAAAAATATCCCAGACACTTCTATCGTGATAAGAATTGACCTGGAAGTGTACTTTTTATTTCAATGAAACATAGTAGGTAAACATTGAAAGGGCACTTCTACCTTCTAGATCTACTCTTTTTATAGATGGGCAGAGGGAAATTTTTTTCTTCAGTCGATAACGCCATATTGAGTATTGTAAGAGTGCTAAGAATGTCCCCCTCCCGACTCTTAGTCAATAGGACGCCACTTTAATCAAAAATCAAAAAATAAAAATGTGCTTCTTTAAAATTATGCTGAATCACATTGTGCCGTAGGGTTGCCATATTTTGCTCGCAGCTCGACGGGACAAATTGCATGAATGTAGAAAAAACCCGGGATTTCTAAATTTTTCCCGGGACAAAATAAAAATAATTTTTATTCATTTGAATGACAGCTGTCAATTTGAAAAATTACATTGGGGACGTTCGGATTCTAGCTTAGTAAGTCTGACACCTGACTCACTAGATGGATTTGAGTTTTAATTGCCCTAGAGTGGTGGTAGGTGTATATGTATAGTTTTTGAATTTATGGAGGGGAAGCCGACGAATCTGGTCAAAAAAAAATCCTGCCTGCGTACTCAATTGACATTTCGAAGAGTCAGATTTAAAATAAACAGGTGGCCGCTGCAGAATTCTGAAGAGTCGAGAAATGGTTCGGTGAGAGAAAAAGCGAACAAGGTGTCATTTCTAAAGCTACTCTGCAAATTTAGAATTTTTGCACGATATTTAACAACCATTAGTTCGCATCTCATGTTTTCCTCTTCTTTTTTTTTACATTAAATCAGACTAAAAAGACAGCTGCGTGTAGGTAATAGAACAAATTTTCAAACGAATTTATTTTCAAATAATCTTGAAATGTCAACAAAAAAAAAGCTGCAGCTGATATGTTTACGTTAATGAGGTTGGGGTGCACGCACTCGCTCCACATCGGGAATTTTCGTTGTCGTTTCTGTTTAATTTTAAAAGTCTGAAAAATGTAATAAAAGATGTTTGCAGTAGTTTTTTTGTCCACGAATTTTAGTCGCAACCCGGGACAAAAGCTGTCCCGGCGGGACAACCAAAATTCTGTCTTAAATCCGGGACGTCCCGGGCAAACCGGGACGTCTGGCAACGCTATGTGTCGTACTAATAACAAATTTTAGTCTCGACTTAAATTCACGGAAGTTCACGATTGCGACATTTGTTTGAAAATAAAGCGATTCGAAACTAACACCCCTATTGTGGTGTCCGTTCGGAACGGAATTTTCTAAGAACGGATACCTCGATGGGGGTGTAAAAATGTTTATTGGTAAGGCCCATTATTGGTTTAACATCACCAAACCACGGCTTAACAAAGAATTTTAACGAAATGCATTAAAAATACAACTTGTCACTATAGTTTCCACTATATTTACATAGGTACGGCTTTATTTAATGATCGAAACAAATACACACCTACTATATACCTACCAGAGACAATACTGAGACCCCCAACTCACAATCCTCTTGCCGCTGGCCCCCTCAGTTTTTTTTTTTTTTTTTTTTTTTTCAAATTTTGTTTTCCTATCGGTGTTATGCCAATTAAGAATCCGTGTGACATGTAAAACCATACAAAAAATATAAAATCAATGCTGCCAACCGCTACCAACCATATGGGAATATGATAGAGTTCGGGAATAAGACATTTTAAGATAACTGAATGCTATTGGTTGATTATTATAAATTTTCAAAAGTCGGTTAATATAATTTGTTTGGTTTATAATACTATCTAAATGATATGTTTTATATACTAGAAACATATTAGGACAAACATTGTTGTGTATTTTCCGCTTTTAAATATCATTAACTTCGATTTCATGAGTTAATTTTTCTTAAATAACTGAAGAAAAATTACTCAAAATGTTTTTATTTCTTTACAACCATTCTGCAGTGATCATTTTTCATAAATATTTTCAGCAAAAGTGCACTTATTACTAAAATAAAATACTATTGACACGTAACGAATAATTTCAAATCTAACCGACCAAATTCTATGAACGGTGGCAGCAACTTTGCCGACACCGGAAGTCACCGGAAGTTGTTGATATTTTTTGAGGGTGTGTTGGTGTGTTCAAGTTTCGTGACATTTGTCAATACGAATTTCTATGTATCAATACTAGCGCACTAAATTGTTTACACTCCGTACAAGTATTGCTTGTCTCTGCTATATACCACCAAAAATCCACTCGATATATTTTAGGCGCCTTTGACTTTATGTCACTGCGGCTTGCGCCATATCATAAATTATATGCTAATCCTCGCAGTCATGAACAGTTTAATACCACGCACAAAGCTTTTATGTTGATCACAACATTTCGGCGCCCTTGATGATCTCCATTATTATGTTTCTTGATAAAATCGCCTTCATACAAAGAAATCGCAAACAAAATTCTATAAATCCACACCAGAGGGTCATAAAAATGAGTTTAATCTCTGAGGTTCGCAAATTAAGCTATGATGTCATATGGAAGACCGAAGACTGAACAAAACAATAGTAAAATTCATAACAACAATTGAAAATTAACAATTGAAGTAGTGGCGCTCTTGCGGACAACAGAGCCGCAACTTTTTCATAAATAAAAATCGTTAAAAAAATTCCATAAAGATACCACCGACACAACAATGAATGAGACTCAACGGAGCTGTGCGGTCTTTTATATTTTTTTTTTATGAATTTGATTTGATTTTTTGTTTATTTTATTTTTTTATTGACCGGCGAACTGAATTTATGTTCAGGGCAGGGGTTCAGCTTCAGCCCGATACAATGTTGATGAGAATGTGAATGTGAAGGCGAATGTGCGTTGATGTCCGAGATGCTCTTGACGCAATGTCATCGAACATTGGACTTGGTCAGAGGGAATACATAGTAATTGGATGCATTGGTGCATTCTTTATGCCACAATGTAGCTCAATAGAATTGTGATTTGGTGGAGTTTGTATATCCGGGGACGATGGGACGCACACTTTCTGTAGAAGCATTTTTTTTAAGACGAGTAAGTTTCTCAGGATTGGGGCAGCGATTTCGGGAAGTTTCTGTGTAGTCTCGGGTTAAGTCAAATTATGGGTCGATGTGTCACACTTCATATACAGTGTAATCAGTCATTTGTTGATGGCGCTACCGTCTGTGGCGGATCTATAGGCCTTTGTTGAGTCACCTAAGAATTTTTTTCTAAACATTTCTTGGATGTGGTGATTATGGGTGTAGGTTTCCATTTCTTGGTAAATTTCAACAATAGCTTTAAAGTTCTTAGAAACTGATGATTATGCTTTATGGGATCGAATTCGCCCAAAATCACTGCTCTGACTCACGTGTACCTAGAGGTTAGGATTGAGAATTTAACTGCTTCATTTCCGTTGGCATACAATACAGCTTAGTTAGTGGTAAATGGCAATTAGGAAGTCTTGAAAATCATACTTTGCTTTGCTGAGATAGGTATAGAAGGTAAACAAAACCACGCTAATTTTAAGTCCATGTTCATGGTGAAATGGAAAGGAAAATATAGGTGGATACAAATCAGGCGTCCAGCTGTCAAATTTCCTGCTGACGAAAAAAAGGTTTGCCACTCCGACAAACAAGGATATCATTTAACCTAAAAAAATTGCAGGCTCTTATTGTCGCAGTGGCTTAGTGTTAGTGTGTTGGACTACTAAGCGAGGGGTCTCAGGTTCGAATCCCGCAAAAACCCAAATTCCAACTTATGGCTTTTTTCCACTGCGCTACCTGTCGCGAACTTCTGACAAACATCCGAGAGTATAAATGTCTTGAAAGAGCTTCTCAATTAGCCGCTTGGAGTCGGCATAAAACTGTAGATCCCTTCCATTCGTTCCAAAAATGAAAAACTCACACAAAACGAATGGTTGTGAGAAGCTAGGCCTAGGGTCCCTCCGGACCTGTTGCGCCAACTATTTATTTATTTATGTTATTATGTATTATAATTGCTGTATAGTTGAAATCATTAATATCATCCAGAACTGCATATTATTCACTCTATGAACGGCACATTAATTTCTCGAGGACCTTTCAGTGATATCATAAAACACATTCACTTAATCGGTCTACACATCAGATAGCCATAAATAAATGTGCCAATTAAAAATCATTCAGCGATTATATAGCGCGTGTTGTAAAAAATCTCCTGGAGCAACACTTTGAAACTGAAAACAACGAAATGTCGACAATTAATTAAAAACATTATCAAGAAGTAGTATTTATTGTTCAGTGCATTTTCGCCGCATGCAAAGTACGGCGGATGATTAACTTGACCTCAACTCCATATCGGACTGCAGTAACTGAGTGGGTCCGCATGTGTGTTGTATGGAAAATTGGGTCAAATTGGCAATTTGCAGAATTTGTCGCTCAATCGTGTTATTTATACTTTCGAATTGAGTTCCATCGCTCCATATCTCAATGAAACAGGTCAATTCGAGAAAATTGATTGGAGCGATCAAAATGCTGCTTGGTAGGGCAGGGTTTGATTTTTGGGCGATTTTCAGTCGACATTTGTACATAATTGATGCCTTTTTCAATAAAATAATGCCAAAAATATTTGTTTATGTAAATTGGATTAATAAATCAAAATATTAACACAAATATAAAAAAAATAACAAAAACAATTTTTATTTCCAAAAAAAACTTAAATTATGTATAAATTACAGAAGAAATAGGAACAAAATTCATGATCATGAATTTTGTTTGCCAAGATTTTTTAAGAATGTTTAAAAAAATAAAAAGTCAGGTTACGTTGAATTAAAAAATATATATATATGTATTTGAAATAAAAAAAAGATGCCTTTTTGGAAAAAAAAGTCTTAAAGCCTTAGCTAATGAAATAATGCCTAAAAGGTATGAAAAAGCCTAGGCAGCGCTGCTTGGTAGACACATTTTAGAAGCAAACGAATAGGTACCTATAGCTAATAGATAACTTTCCAGTGGAAAGGCGGCTGCCTACATGCTATTTTCTAGAAAAATTCATGGAGTCACGCAACCATACTCATTTTGTAGTATTATGTGAGTTCATGAATTGGACTTTAATGCAAGAATTCTATTAGACTATTTTTTAATTTTAATACAAACCTCCACAAAAACCAAACAAATTCAAAGTGAAACACAATAAAAATTAAACACACCGATGCCCATAAAAGCCAGATGATTAGCGGTCGCGGTCGGCCGTTAGAAACATGATGAACGGGGGTTGAAATTACAAAAACAACAATGTAAATAAATGGGTTTTAGGTACGAAAGATATCCACCTCTTTTAATCATTCATCTCTGGTTTAAAATGAAAAGAAGCAAATGGGTGTGTTCGGAGAGTGTACATTTTTTAAAAGTCACAGTCGAGAAGTTATGTAACGGGTGATTTTTTAAGAGTTAAGTTTTTCAGGTTGGCGGCACTGGTTAGTAATGGCGTCCAAACGTCATCTGTCATCTCATCTGTCATCTGTCAAAGTGAAAAGTTTTCAGTATACTTTGCCATTTAATCATGGAAATACTAACAAACGAGCAACGATTGCAAATTATTGAAATTTATTACCTATACAAATTCGTGCTCTGTGAAAAATCAAAAATGTGCACCGTTTGTTCCGACCATATTATGGTCTACACAAACGTTACCGTCAACGGCGAAAGATATCGAGCCATGATACTTTTTTTTGCCCCAGTTGGCTGAGTTGAACTTGGTTGACATGTGGTTTCATGAAGACGGTGCCACATGCCAAACAGCTCGTGAAACAATGGAAATGTTGAAGGATGAATTTGGTGAGCATCAGCTTATCTCTCGAAATGGCCCTGTGAGTTGGCCGCCAAGATCATGCGATTTAACGCCTCTTGATTATTTCTCGTGGGGTTACGTAAAGTCGTTAGTCTATGTGGACAAGCCGAACACGATTGAAGCCTTACAGGATAACATAACACGCGTAATTCGTGGAATACAGGCCGAAATGCTCGAAAAAGTGACGCAATGTTGGACCTTCCGAATGGACCATTTGAAACGGAGTCGCGGACAACATTTACATGAAGTTATCTTCAAAACGTAAATGGCAAAGGCCTATTTATCGATTACAATAAACATTTTGAATATTTGATGCAAATTTGAGTGTTCTTTTCGATTTGAAAAAAATACTTAAAAAGTCACCCGTTAAAATGAAATGAATGAAAGTAACTATGAAATACAGCAAACATCAGTAATGTCAAATCTAAGCAACTGAAAACTGAAACCTGTTGATTATAGGTACCTACTTTTGCAGCATGGGTATATTTAAAAGCAGATCAGAGAATACTACTCTACGAATAATACTACTATTTGTTTTGTATTTAGTAATTGACATTTTATTACCTACTAAAACAGAAGTCATTGCCTATATCACGTCCGTATGTGAATCTATTAAAACCATCTGCGTTTGCCCATTTCACAATCGGATGACTAATGGAGTCGTTACACTTTTAATTATTAATAGCTAAATGGCAAACACCATTTCAATTGCTATTCCGCATACCTAGTTGTCACCAACTGATAATTAAAATCAAAGAATGTAGGTACTCAAGTGATATCTTCCTGATATTTTAGAGTGAGTGGCATAAAAATGATTGCATCATAAATAGGAAGTATCCGAATGGTTGTTACCTGCTGACAGAGCATTACAAACCAAGAGGCTTCTTGAGTATCTTGACAATTGTAAATAAATCTGTATGAGCATTTTTGAATGACTTGTAACGGAAAAGATTGTGTGACATTCAACAAAAGTTATCAACTGTAAGGGCTCGAATGAATCAACCTCAAAGAATATTCAGACGAAGGCTGCAATTAATCTTTTGGAGTTGATATCCCAATTTCGTGGAATTTTCTATATGCGATGTTCATTTTAGCAATCCGCACATAAATTATAAACAATCAAGGCTAGAATATTACTCAGTGCACCCAAACAAATTTGTTGTAGAAATGTTGAAAACCGCTGTCAAATCCACTGCATTCATTGTCATAATCGACCCGACATCCAATGCTTTCAATTTAACAGAGACATGGTTGTACTTTCCAAAACCAAATTATGAAAATGAGACCATTTGTTGTAGATTTTACAACTACAAAAATTGTAAATAAAACAGCATTCGTTGTTGAATGTACAACAAGCTTTGTAAAATTCACATTTCTTATGTGTAAAAACTACGGATTTCGGCTGTATTATTCACAATACATTACGGTCAAAATGCAATTTCTGTCGTAAAATCTACAACTCGATTTCTAGAAACGAATGCCCTTTGCTTTCATTTCTACAGCTTTTTGGCTTCATATACACAATTTTTTTTTTTTTTTTTTTAAAATCTATGCTACAAAATAAAAAACATACACCAAATAATTTGAAATTCTTTTTATTGAAGTAAATAATATTAATGAATCCATAAATGACATAGTTAAATTATGTTTGGTTAGGTAGGAATACAAAAATAAAAAATGTAAATACACTTATTTCGAAAAACTGTTGTCCCATCAATTAATTTATTTAAGTGAATAGATGGACTTGTAAAATTATTTATGTGTAAAATAATATAATCGCATGAAGTATTTTTGTTAAGTCAACCACATATAATGAAAATTAAAATACAAAATTTTATATTCGCAGCATACAAAAAATACTTTTTGAGTCTCATCAATAATAATATCTATTATTTTGAAAAAGCGCTTTTCATTCATTTTAATAACATTGATATAGGTAGTTTTGAATTTTATACTGAGTTCCCTTGTATGTAAGGAAATTACTTGAAACGATTTTGTGAATGTTCAAGTTCATATCACCTTGTTTTCTCTATGGAATGTTGGTGCGATGTCTTTTGCAATTCTGTCGAGTTCGTGTGTACGCAATTTTTGAGATTTTAGTTTGTAGTACTCCACAATTTTGTTTGTTTGTCTAAAACATCCCTTCCCGCTAAGGACAACAACAAAATATCCTTTACTGGCTATATTATACACAAAATTATTAAAATCATTCATTATTTTGATATCATACATACAATTAAGTTTAAGTTAGATTCTTGAGAGCTCCTTGCTGAACTTGGTGTTAAGCAATTGTCCTCAACCCATTCTGCTGTGGTTATTTCACTGCAAACAGTGCTGCATTGTGTGTACTATACAAAACAGATAGATAATAGATAGATAAATACGCAGATAGATATATGGACAAACAGAGAACTGCTAATATTACATTTTATCTCGGGTTTGATATTTTAGTAATGACGAAATTTGTTGATGATACTTACTTCTATCTTTTTCCACTTCAATAACTCGTCCTCAAACTCCAACTGCAACCCAAGTTCACTGTCTGGAAATATTTTTGAGATATGCTCCGATCTGAGCAAAAGTAAACTCCGTTTAGTGAGCCCACGGACTTGTTTCAAAAGAATAATGTGGTCAAGTTAAACGAAGCACTCAGACGACGAACGAATACACGAAATACGAATTTTTAGCTTGCTTGCCTGCTTAAAACGGCACAACACTGTTTGATAATGTGAAGTTGGCCACCACTTCAAAAACTTCCACGTCCAAAAGTAAGGTTTTTTCGGTAGCCGCGTTTCCTATGACGGGATTATTCTGATTTAAATTTCTGGCTTCCACATCCTCAGCATTTTCAGACGAAAAAAGCAAATCAGAATTCATTTGGAAAAAAAATGCGTATCACAACTTTGCACAGAAAAAATTAGTCTTGCCGGTTCCACACTTGATCGATGTCGATGACTAAATGCATAAAGGAAAGATACAAAGATACACCATGAAAATATTCTGGCTGGGCGAGTGGGTTAACGGTGAATGCAGCTGTCATATTCACAACTCAATGTAGTATCATCTGCAAATGGTTGTGGATTTGAATATTATGTTATGCATTTTACAAGTTGTCCGTACTTTCTACAGCATTTCGTATGTACATTTTGCATTTTGGTTGTAGATTTGCCCAAGTCATACATGTACATTTAACAACAAAAATTGACAGCGCGCTGTCAATTTTACAACAAGAAATTACGATCAATTTAAAAATTTTATTGCTGAAATGAAAGTAAACGCTGTAAAAGTTACAATTAATTGTAAATATGAACGCATTTGCAGTTAAATGCACAAATATACAACTTATTGTAAATTTGATTGCCACATGTTGTAAAATTTACAGTGGATATTTTTTTGGGTGTGCAACTGGCATAATATATCAATTGGAAATGATGAATGAAAATTAAATGAATTCACGGAACTTCGAGCATTCGCATTAGGGTGTCCCTTATATTGCCTTTTTTTTTTTTTTTTTTTAATTAGTAACGCACACCCTTTCTTTCTTTTTATATTGCTTAGACCTATTCATACACAAAATTTTATATTGCTAGGCCGATCGAAACCCTACCCGACAGGACTTCAAAGTTAAAAAGCAAAATTTATATGAAGCATTTTTTAACTATACATTTATTTTTTTATTTCAATTTTTTTTTTTTTTTCAATTGAAACACAATAAATATAGAAATAGATATTCAGTAAATATTATCAAGCATTTAAATTATTGCGGATATTTCCTCTTTAATGTTTCCTTTTTGCAGTCAGGATACAATTTCCTATGTTCCTGCACACAACGTAAAAGAAATTGCTTCTGTTCTTCCTCTGCTGTGATTAGTCCGTGAAAGTCTTGTACCAGCTTGACGGCCCTTTCTGCTGTATCGTTCACAGCTCTTAGTTGAACAACTTTTTGTTTCGCCTCCAAGTATGAACTATTACTTTCCCATTCAGAAGGACACACTTGAAGGAAAGAGTCATTCAGTTTCAAACGAGAAAACATATTTTTGCTTTTGACGGTCACAAATTCATCCAGAGTTCTATCTATAGAAAATACAAATTATGTTTAAAAAAGTAAATAGGTAAATGTAAAATTTTAAATTAAGTTACCATAAAATGAGTTGCGCATTTCATCCTTCGAAAGAACATATCGCTTAGAGGTATCAAAATAACTATCCTTAGTTAGATTTCCTACCATCTTTGTTTTCGTTTCCAAGTCAACAATATCATCGAAAAGGGATAAAATGACTGCTTCCTCAGTAAAATAATACAAATGCTGGCAAAATTTGTTTAAAGCTGCATTTGAAATTGACGAATCCACATGTTCGTAGTCTATTAAGGTTTTTATAAATGTCAAGTCTTGAAAAGGCGCCTTAACAGCCAGATTACACTGAAGCCATGGTTTTATATAAGTTGTGGCAATGAATAAACAAACATCTTCAAGGCCCTGCCTTTCGTTCTTGCTTAGTTTAATCTGAGACTGCAATAGGTACATTTTCATAGAATAAATTGCTCGCGCCATCCATCTTGCTTGATGCATTGCACCTGGTGGTCTAATCTTCAATTCCTTGTTAGCGTTTCCTCCCAGAAATATGATAGAAAGCTCAATGAGTTCGCGGTAGTCGTCCCTTACTGTTGTTTTATGTAGTTCAGCAGAATAGAAATCAAGCAATTCGCTTATTGTTATTTCTCGGAAATGTTTTTTTAACGTTTCACTGCAAGTTTGAAATGTAGAAGAATCTATATGTTTCCAGTTGTTGCGGAACTTTTTGAAAAGGGGAATGTCTGGGCTTGTCGTTACTTGGCTAATTTTCGCTTCAAATGCACTCTTTAGAACAAGTTCATAGATGTGATGTCGACACCCAAAAAGTAGTAACTCCCTTTCAAGTTTTTGTTCTAAAAGCACACATGCACCGTTAAAGCGACCTGTATTAGATGCTGTTGTGTCACAGCACATTATCTGTACCTTATTTTCGAGGTTCCAGTCACTTAATGCCCTAAAAACAGCTACAGATTGCTCTTTTCCGGAAGAATTTTCAAGCTTCGGCACAGAAAGAAGCTGTTCGTTACTGCCAAATGTTATAACGATAGGAAGTCGTTCTTCTTTGGAACTTCTTACGGTTAAGCCAGGTAGCAATTTCCCATCCCAGTGAACAGTCACAACGTCAGGCACATCATTTTGGAAATCCGCTTTTATAGATGCAGCTCTTTTTTTCCTTACCTGTGTTCGAATACGTTGGATCGACGATTTATTGATTGGATATTCGTCAACATTAAGTTCGAGCGCTTCTACTGTGGCCTGAAGAATGTAAACGGAGTCTCGAATGGTTAACTGACATCTGTCTAAAGCTGATACTAATTTAGCAGTAACGAATTCTTTTCTTCCACGTTTTTTGAGAGTTTTAGATTGTACTGCTCCCGATGTTATTGGCAAATCCTCTTCATGGCTTTCATCACTGTTGGAATATATGACTTTTTCATCATTAGGTTCTTGATGTAGTAAACACTCTGTTGATACCGAAGGGCTGGATGGTAATGTCGATTTAAGCAATCTCTTCTCTTCATCTAGCAACCTTTTTTTAACCCTCTCTTCCTTTTCCATTAATTTTTTATCCACCCCCGTTAGGCAGCCTGGTCTTCCAGGTTCTCTCTGACGAAGCAAAAATATTTTATCCTCTTCTATTTTAATTTTAAGAAAGGCATCAGCATGAGCTAAATCAAAAAGATTATCTAAATCGTTTTTGAAATCCTCTTCCCGGCGTTTGAACATATCCTGAGTTTTTTTGGAATTTTTTTGTAGATCTTTCCAAAGCTCATAGAGTTTCACGAGCTTTTTTACACAATGAGGAAGTGCCTTTGTGGGTATTCTTGCTTTTTCCCAAAATATTAAGCATTCACGAATCACAAGGTTCGCACTTTTACTCGCAGTTAGTCTAACTTCACGAATATTAAAAAATAAAACTTCTAATACTTGACGTTTTGAAGGAAGTTTAGCACCTGTTATTTGATGATTTATATTTCCCACTAAAAAAATACCTTTGGCACTTCTTTTTAGTTGCAATGACATCTTATAACAATTAAAAATATAAATAATACGACAGAAGTGGTATCAATGCGAAAAATGACAATGTACTAACTAACGTTACCCAAGCAACTGCTATTTTCCTATATAAAAGGCATCACATTCTTTGATTTAAGATCGGGTATAGTAAATGAACTCCAAATGACGCCAATTTTTTTTTGCAATGGTTTTACACTCAAACAAAAAAAATTATGACGTGTGCGTACAAAAAAAAAAAAGTTGAAAAATAAGGGACACCCTAATTCGCATGCATCATACCTACTAAAAGTGCATCATCTACGTGATGCCATTAAATATGAGAAGCTTTTCATTCATAATTTTATTTTTGTAATAGTAGGTAATGTTTAAATAGAAATATTCAACTTGATGAATAATAAGAATGGGGTTCCCCAATGGCTAAGTAAATTATAGAAGTTAGAACAGAATTGTTTTATTATACATTATTTATTAAAGAGATACCTTTGTGGCTATTTTCACATTTTGCGGGTAGTCCCCCAATAACAATGTCAGCTGTTTTAATTTTGAAAGACTAAAAATGTTTGGAATAACTCCTCAAGTAGACAATTTAAACAGCTGAATAAAAGGGACTCATCGATAAAGTCTTCAACGCAGTCTGATTATAGCGCGCTTAATGAAATAAGTAAATAAAGAGTGTTTTTTTTAGAGGTAGAACTTCAAGTTTTCAACACTATTTTAACTGTCGGCCATTTTGTGAGCTGTCAAGTGATATATTTATAGTTTGGTATGGCATTTCAACATGAATAGAATGACGCCTGAACAACGCTTCCAAATTGGCCCAAGCAAGATTGACGTTGATCCCAATTTTCATAAGCGAATTTTGTTTAGCGATGGAGCCCACTTTTAGTTGTATGGATACGATAATAAACAAAACTGCCGTATTTGGAGTGATCATAATCCCCAAGTGTATGTTGAGACACCGTTACATCCACAAAAACTGACTGTTTGGTGTGCTTTATGGGTTGGTAAAATAATTGGTCCGTACTTCCTTAAAAACGATGCTGGCCAGTAACAGTCAATGGTGACCGGTATAAAGCCATGATTACTGACTTTTTCGTTCATCAATTGAACAACCATGGTGTGCAGGAGCAGTGGCTTCAACAAGACGCCGCAACATGTCACACAGCTCGTGTTACAATTGATTTATTGAAGGTAACGTTTGGTAACCGCAGAGTTTCACGTTGCGGACCCGTGAATTGGCCTACAAGATCGTGCGATTTAACGCCGCCTGACTATTTCCTGTGGGGATATGTGAAGTCGCTAGTCCACGCCGATAAGAGATAAGACTGAAACGATTGACCACTTGATACACCATTCGTCGCGTTATTGCCGATATACGGCCACAAATGTTGGAAAACGTCATCGAAAATTGGACCTCCAGATTAGACTACGTCCGAGCCAGCCGTGGCGGTCATATGCCAGAAATCATATTTAAATTATAATGCCAGAAGAATTCGAAAGTAAATTTCATGTCAATTTAAAAAAATCATCTTTGTTTTATTCCATTTCAAAGTTCTATACCTCCAAAAAAAAACAAACACCCTTAAGTAGCAGCAGGCCTAGCTTCTCACAACAATTCGTATCAGTGGGGATAGGGAATGGGGACGTTCAAGAACCTAGTTTAATAAATCTGACATCTGGCTGACTTGATGCGTTTCATTTGTGATTGGCCTTGATCGGTCAGATGAAAAGCTTTTTCAGTTGAAGTTTACGGAGGGGCTCCCTGAAATTACGCCCAAATAAATTTCGCCAAAAATGAAAATGGAAAAAAAGCCCAAAAATCTCCTTACAAAGTTGTGGTGGTTTTTCCTAGGAAAAAACGACCAAATATTTTGGCGCAAATTCCGCGAAATTTGGCTTTTTTCCATAAATGTTTTGAGCATTTTCTCTGTGATGGAAAAAAAAAGTAAAAAGGAAAATACGCCAAAAAAAAGGGAACGGACCTAGTTTTTGCGTTCAGGGTACGTTTAGTCCAGACCGAAAATGGACAAATTTTCAAACTCCTGCCCAGTGAGTAGGTATACGAGAACCAGTTATGCATCTGTCAATTTCGTACTTTTGTTCATGTTACCGTAACATGGGGTTACTTTGCTCAGTCTTTTTGCACTATTTTTTGAAACCTTAAAAATGGTAGACAAATAATTTCGACAATTTTTTTCCCCATCCCGTTTCATTAATAAGATGTGAAATAATATATTTATGCTATGAAAACTGTATAATAATTACAATCCTTTTTTTTTTTTGTGATTGAAAAATGGAGCAAAGTTGTCCAGGGGACGGGGTTACTTTGCTCCATCTGAAACTTTTATCTACATTTCTTTTATCTAAAGAGCTGGAGAAAAGTTAGTACTGTATTTACATTCCACTGATTCAAAGAGTCAAAAATGTTAAAAAAAAAATTAAAAAAAAAATAAAAATCCAACTTTTTTTTCAAAAAACAAAACAGACTTCTTAATCCAAATAAATGCTTATAAATTAAGGAATAAAAACAAAACACTGCAGTAATTCTATGTGAATAGGTTCCAAATAAACATAAATAACAATTTTTACCAAAACAAAAAATAATTTACTTTTAAAAACAATAAAAACATAGGTTATAATATAGAATAAAAAAAAACAGGTTACACAGGCCATTTACTGCTAACCAACTGCCGGTAGACAGTCAATTGCAACATGTGGCAGATGTACATATATGTGTGCGTTTACATTACGATAGTTTCGGTTTATAGAATGTTACGTGTCTGAGCGTGAATCACCAAACCAACTCTTATCTCTTATGGGGTAAAAGTAGCCCCATGTTAAGGTATACCTACTCAATCCCACTTGCCAAGTTCAAACCTGTGCGTATGTTTATGCACACCCACCACCAGTTGTACCTATAATGTATACCTACGTCAATTAATTTATTCCAAAAGCATTTTTCCGCGTTCCGTCATATCTTAATAAACAATCGATATCTTCAAGCATTTATATGGATTTTCAATTTTCAATTTCAATCTAAATGCCATAGGAAAATTTAAAAACATCCGTTAACTCATTGATCACTCATTGCAAATGAAATACCTCCATGCAGATGAAAATATTGGCGAATGACCTCATAAATGAAAATATTTTTTGCCTTTGTTCCACGCAAAACCAGGAAAATTCCAATTCACTCCTGGCTGTTCAACAACCCCCACATCCCACAATGAACAAAATGACGTCAAAAAAGATAGAAAAGCATCTTTTCATCCACAATCGATTAAAAATGCAAACAAATTCCGTTTCGCCCTCCACAGCCACATAACTCTGTTGGGTCTGATGATTCAGCTATAGATTTTGCAGAAAGCTCCGTAAAAAGCTTCCCCAATCCCCATACAAATGTAAACTTTGCAGAGCGATCGCGCAAGGTGTACTCTGTACTGTACACTTGTAGCAGTTAGGGGCACCACCGAGCACCGACCGCCGCGTCGTCATCTTCCCATTGTATTTTGGTGGGCCAATTTATTTGCGGCCTCTTCATTAGTATGGTATGCAGAACAATAGTTACCGTTTCTTGGCTTTCTTCCTCAGCCAGTCCGCTCGTCACCCGCTATTGCAGATCAATAAATTCCCCATTTACCTTCCCCCAAAACGATGTCACTGTACGCCGCACCACAGAAGACAGAAGACGCTGCTGGGCGCTGGGGCCGGCGCGTACCTACAGTCGACCAATTTTTGCTAGATCTTTATTGGCAGAGCACCCCTCTGCACGATCTAGCAAAACAGCAAAAAAAAAAGTTCCTATAAGTTCTGCTCTTATTGTGTATGGCGTGAATATATCTGCAAAAAAAAAAAAATAAAAAAAAAAATGTTATTAAGGTGACGACGACGGGTGCTTGCTGGGTTGGGGCTTTCATGTGTTACAGAATGTTTTCAAAATTTCAGTTTCAATCTAGAAGCGAACTAAACGGGTTGTGTTCCACCAACAGCGCGGATGTGAATTTCCTTATCTTCGCTCGTACTCTCCGGTCTACACTGATAAATTTCAGTTATAACGAAATAAATTTGAAAAGTACTTTTAGTGTTTAATGCATTTTTTATTTTATTTTTTTGCAAAATTTTAAGTGATCGCGGAAAAGAATAAATAAATATTTCATAGGGAAACAAATATACCCAGGTTGATTTTTTAAACGGCAATAAATGTTTGCGTGAAGATTTCTTCAGACATCAACTGTCGTGAGCTCAAGATTTGAGGAGCATAATTCTGATGATTCGGTGAAATTAGAGAAGATCCTCTTGAATACATTGTTTGTGATATTTATTTGCTGAAGGAAACTAATTTTTTTCTCTTCGTCATAAAGTCAAGTAAGTGTGGTTGGGGTTATTATTAAAAAAATAAAAATATTTCTCGTTTCTGTTCAGAGGGTTATTTGAGTCGTAGGTATTTTAGCAACTTGTACGAAATGGGCCTCGTCTGCGCATTTGCTTGTTTTGTTTTAGTGCTCTATATACCTACCAACGTAGGTAATTAGATAATTATTGGCCATTAAGTAGAGGTGCCAGTGACCGACTGTAGGAGTTGTTGTACTTTGGACTGCGTGTCAGAAAGTAGGTTAGGCTTACGATTCAATGTCATGTGGCAATGTACCTAATTGGTTTGGCAGCTATAAGGAAGAAATCGTAGATAGGAGATTCAACTATTTTCTTTTGATGATATGAAGGTACAATACAGAAAAAAATTGATTGATGAAGGAAGGATTAAGTTATGATTTTTAGAAAGACAGTTTTTAGACTAAACAAGGAAAATAGTTATTTTAAAACAATAGTATCAAAATGAGGAACTTTACATTATTAAATGACGAATTGCAATTATTTACAGCCATGGTTGAAGGAAAGCTTAGTCTGTAAGGTTTTGGTAAAGTCACATACCAAACCGAGGGTAATTAAGGGATTTTCTTATTATTGAAGAAAAGGCAATTGCGGATTTACTGAAAATATAAAAGATGTTTGGTCTTTAAGAGTGTAGAGGTCTTCCCGACCTGATGCAAATGACCTTGTTTCATTGGGAAAATGCAACTTTTGTTCGCACTACAACAACTAAATAGATATACCTACTGACTAAAATTTAGCTATACTTTTGCAACGGAGTAAAGTGTTGCCTTGTCTAGTTGACAGTTCTAAATTGTTAATTCCTGTTTGACCGTGACCGGTAGCTATCGGAAACGAATAAAGAATAGAATATCCTCGTCAAGATGATCGATATAATCTTCGTCTTTGCTCTCTCCATTTTCAAAATTTTAATTTTTATTTTTATTCATTTGTTTCTTCCTACATTCAATCCAAACCACATCATTTTGCTCTGCATCATCTTCCAAATAATATTGAAGTAGCTATTTTTTCTTTTTTTGCATAATAAATAAAAGCAAATTTGTCAAGAAAAGTTTTTCTCAGAACAAAATGTCAATTGTCAAACTGGATCTTTCATTTGTTTCAGTTTTGCTAGAAATGAGAAAAGGTGTGTTGACGATCTGATAACAAAAAAAAAATAAAATTTCGTAATTTTACTAAGCCTGTTACACCGAATCGTGAATACAGAATACCCCTTATGTTTCGTGGATGTTTTATACCTACACGGGCCAAACCTCCTTGCTCTAAATTTATGTAGTTCATTTAAATTATATTTTAAAGCCATCTTTTGGGTTTGATGATTTTTGCTTTCAGGTGCAAATTTGTTTAAAACGTTTTGAGAACAAATTAGACTGAGTGAAATTCCAGAAGAAAAGAACCTTCAAGCCTCCGAAAAATATTTAAAAGTCTATTATATTCAGACTTTCGTAAGAGCTTTGAAAACGTATGTGTGTGAACTAGCAGCGAAAATTATTTTATTCATCTACATATTTAAAATGTTTTTTTATAAAATAAAAAATAAAATTATAAAAGTTTTGGAAAAGAATTTTCATCTAGGTCGTATGGTATCGTCACAGTACTATGCGCGGAAACGTCTCATCCGGTCCGATATTACCTATAAATTTCCCAAGAGCTGTTGCTCTTAATATATTTTAAAAATAATTTTTTTGCTGTCTTGAAAAGGGCTCTAGATTCAGCCTCAAGAGGATGATGGGCAATTTAAGGGGATCTACATTTTATTACCTTCGAGATTTTTTGCTGTCTTGAAAAGGGCTCTAGATTCAGACTCAAGAGGATGATGGGCAATTTAAGGGGAGCTACAGTCCTATTGACCTACAGACCCACTTCGCAGCTCAACAATTGAATATTATTTCTGATTAGACTGACATATTTAGCAAAAGCAACATGTACTTGAGCTTTTATATTCGAGTTAAAATCGCAGATGTTGGACCAGTAATAAAAGATCCAGAGACTATTCATACTCACCGTTTTCTTGCAATTTCGATAGAAGCTAAATTCACTGCGTGGTTTTCAGTAGGTCAATGACCGATGGCAAGTTTGGCGATGAAACTCATATTTTTCCTAAAATAATAATAACAATAATAAAATATTTATTCGTATGGATTTATATAATAAGATACATAAAATCTAATTTGGTTTCTTTTGATTGCATTTGAGTTTGGTCTTGAAAAGTGTTTGACCTTGCAAATATCTTGTTTTTACATAAATTTATCTTGAGAACACTTGTAACCCTTTCAACTGTGAATATCTAAAAGAAACTTCTGCAAATACATAAATTATATGAATTATGCAAACAATATGCAAAATATGCAATAACAAATTTTTGTTTAAGGCAACTCTGTGGTAAAACTGATACTTCATTTACAACTGCCCCTCGGGCCCACAAATGAATCATTTGCTAGGTAATGCAGTTATAAAATTATATATTAAAAAAGCATTTTACCTTTTAAATCTCGAAAGCGGATATACTATTTATTCGAGATCCTATTGCACGTCCTCGGTCTTTTCTGCTCACCATTGGGTGGAGTAATGAAGACCTCATGTAGTCTCAACGACGTAAGAAATTTATGCGTTTTTTATGAGCAAAAATCGTTATAGGTTAGGTCAGGTAAAAAACTGGGTATGAGATAGTAAGTTCTCGTACGGCACTAGGCACTGTAAGGGCCTATAGCGATCCGTAAGGAACCGTTTGCAGTAAACTACCTAAACCTAAACATTTTTCCTTGATAAAAAAGTAATCTCCCTTTAAAGTAAGTAGCCCTTTAAAGTTTGTGTGGTCTATCTCCTCTAGTTGTTGGAGAAAGTACCTACCCACTCAGAAACTTTGTTCGGTTCAGAAAAAAAAGAAGTTTAATAAGTCTCGTTTTATTTGTTGTTTGCTAAATCTGGTTAGTGGGAAATTAGGTACATTGACCCATCAAGACCTAGTATTAAGTTTTGTAAGTCGGAAAATTTGTGATCTTGAGGTTAATGAAAAGATTAAGCTAAATTTAAATTTTTAGTCAACATTTAATTTATTTATGTGTCATAACTGGCAAGCCTACAAAAGTGCTAGAAAAAGGGCCCAGTATAACTTCGAACATACACTAAAACTGAAACATCGAGAAATTTTGATATTTTCTTTGACATTCAGAGTTTGTCTTGTAAAATAAATTGTATAATTCTCCGCTTGAGCCTTTTGCAGATTCTGTAGATAGTATAACGCAGTGTGACCGCTGTAGAATTGTGAAAAGTCGCAAGACAATTTGCCAATGAGAAAAAAAGTGTCATTTCTGAAGCTTTTCTCCAAATTTAGAATTTTTAAACCATATTTAACAAGCATTGGCTCTCCAAACATTTTAATAGTGTTGTGAGGGGCAAATGCTGAAAATGTTTTTATTTGGAAATAAGAGAGGAACATTTTCAAAGCTCCTCTTCCCATTAAAAAAGTGCCAAAATAGCAAAAAATTGTGCCATACTTTTTAACGAGTATAAAACTTTTTATTAAAAACAATATCAAATAATAGTTTTCGGAATTAGCCTGCTTCCTTGACCTTTAAACTTTTTTAACGTATCTTTTGATTCATTTTAATTTTGTTTCGAACTATTATGTTTGACAAAGTTATCAAACTTCCTTTCTAATGACGCAAACATTATTCTTAGAACGCTCAAAAACTTTTGCGAACATGTTTGTTTTTCTCATCTTCATTCAGAATGTTTAATTAAACATATTTTATTAGCATAATTTCTGGAACTCTATTGCGTCGCTTTCGCGCATAATTATTATAATGATAATAGACACAGCAATAACAAAGTGGCCAATTAATTGGGTGGAAACATTTTCGAAATTCAAATCGCTATCTAATCAAGACTCGTCTGTTGGTTTGATGAAAAATTGTTCATCGATAATAGTTCATAGGAGTAGGTACGTTTAACAAACAAAATTGTGGAATTGATATGATTGCGAATTCTACACGAATCAAATTGTTATTCACAAGTCTTATAAATGTTTGTCTGGAAATGGATATTTTCTCAAAGTTCATTAGTTTTGAAATTTAAATTGCAAATTAACCGGTGGATTCACCCAGAATCTCATCTATTCAATTATTTATTCTTAACAACAAAAAAAAAAAAAAAATATGTACATCTACGTATATCTACATCTACACCGGAGGCGATAAGGAAACATGATATGACATTTAAAGAAACGAAATTAGTGCGAAACGGTAGTTAAATATTCAATTGTTGACATAGTGCTTTCGAGTTTTGGTCTACAGGTGGGCTTTTTATGGTTCCCTACTTGCACTATGTTCAATTTCAAAACAGAGTTTATTTCGATACTAGTTTCTGTTTCCGATTAGGGTAAAGTGGGGTGATATAGCACCATCGGAAATATGACACACTCTCAATATTTCCTAAGATTTTATTTAAAAATAAAGACAGCAAAATATCATTTAGTTTTACGTAGGTTCCTGAAGGGTGCATTTGCGACCTGATTCGCAGGTGAAAACTTCTAGTTACAAGCAAAAAAAGAAGAAAAAAGAAGTGAGAAAATTCGAACAAACAATTTTTGTGTGAAAGTAGTATAGATCACTTAACTTTTTATAAAAATTATATGAATAACGACTCAAAGTGGGCTATTTTATCTTCGCACATGCTTTTGGATACAGCTTGAAAAAACATATGCTACACAGACTCTTGTAAAAAGAGGATCCACATTCCACATATGAAATTTATACCTACCATAACCTCAATTTAAGGCACAGGGGCTTGGTGATTAGACAGTTGGAATACTAAGCAAGTGGTCCCAGGTTTCATTACCGGAAGAACACAAATTACAACGAACGGTTGTGCGAAGCTAGGCTTAGGATTCCTTACGGACCTGTTGCACCTATTCATTTTGTTTTATTCTTATAACCTCAATCAGATGACGCGAACATTAATGTCAAATTTGTGTAACTTAAAAATATCATAATATAGCAACTAGAACAACCTCGTTGATTGAATCTGAAAAGGCATTTCACATTATATAAGGAAAATAAAAAGGTACACCAATAAAAAGTCCTACGATAGATAGAACGAAAGGGGATGCAAAAATAAGGCAGAAGGTCCTTTCGCTAAACTATTTATATTTTCTTCTAGCCACTGTTGATGGGTTTTTATTGTCATTATTGGTTTTCAATTCAGAACTACTTGCTTGACTATTTTCCACCCCATAGATATTAGATATGTCTTTATTTTTTGATTTGTGAACAAATTTAAATCAATTTCATTGATACGAGTTTGGGGACTTCAATTGCAACTAAAGTTGGTCACCGAATGTACAAACGAATGAGATGCATATCTACAGATTGAGTTTGTACGCTTATAGGTGTTGCGCATTTGGGGTTTTCAAAATGATTTCCAACTTTGTATAGGAATACATATTTCATTCTATTAACTGAGCAGTAGTTTTGCTTGTCAACAGAGAGGAGGCCAAAAGCAATTGCATAGGCATGACGTAGACATTTCTTGGCAATTGAGTACGGAGAGCAATAAACGAAGGGCAATTTCGTTGCAAAAATGTGTAAAAAGGGACCTGCTTCCTAATACATGAACGTAGGATGAGCAAACCTTTAAATGGCGTAATTTTGTATTACCAATTGCGCCACTCGGGATTGCATTCAGTAGAATTCTGCATAGTTACGTCACAAAGAAGGAATTATTTTGCAACAATAGATTTTACATAGATTTATTTTTTTGTATTTGCGCAGTTTAAAATTCATTACAAAATAAATTAGTTTACATGGCATTGCTGTCTGCCTGATTGACAACCTATATATACATAAATAAAACAAAGTTGCATCCGTAAGAAGGCCCATCACTCGAGAACGGATCGTCCAATTTAAGCTATATTTTCTCTGTTGTGCCTGTCTCTGTCTCCGTCTGATGAAGGTTTATACGTCGAGAAAATTGGAAAATCTTAAAAGGAAATTGAAAAATTCATAAAAATTAATTTTCCATACATTTTTTACTGGGATTTTTTTTTTAATTTTAATCCCAATATACAGTGAGATCATGTTTGTCAAAAATTCTATATGCATTTATGTGATGTGAAACATCTATAGGCGCAGAGCCGCGACTTGGGAGTAAAATCAATTCGACCGAGATGGAAATTATGTGGCGAAGGCGGAAATTGGCCTGTCGCGATAGGTGGCGCTGTTGTCGATCTCCGAAACTATTCAACTGATTTCAATGAAATTTTGTAGATGTACCTATATGGTTGGTTGTAGTTTGAAAGATAGGAAATCAATTTTTTTCAATGCATTTAACTTGATTCTTAAAATGAGTGAACTGATAAAGCTTGGTCTTACACAGACTCTAGACTACTGAATCAGTTGTATCACGGGAGAAGCCGGGCGGGATCGTAATCTAGTATTTTTTTTTTTTTTTTTTGATTCCCAATCACGATTACATGCGGTAGGTTCCGTTCACCTTTCGTGCACTTAGAAGACCTGTAAGACTCAGAAAAAAGTTCGATAGACTCATCGGGCAGCACAGAAAGCTACCTAATACAAAAATTTAAAAATAAGTTTTCTTCAACATTGGTTTAGTGAGGAAGCGCGTTAGTACCGTCAAGAGCCTATATTAATGTCGTTTTCCATTGGTTTCACTCGGGGATCGACTCAATCTGTAATCCAATGGAACAAGAAAACTGCTTCTGTCTGAATCCACAAAAGTATTGGTGTAATGCCAAAAAAAATAATCTACTGCAACTGTCATCTGCCTTGTACAAAATACATAAATTGCACTTGTGTGAGTGCTTCTTGAGTGGATTCTGACTTTAAATCGAGAAGCGAAATTATCTTCTCAGAATCACCAGAAGAGTGTTTTTTTGTGCCAATGGAACAGTTTCAGAAGCGAATTTTTCGATTCTGGACTCTCCCGGACGCTTCTTTTTGCCCAATGGAAAACGACATAAGGTAACGCTGAGACGATCGATAACCCTTTCAGTGTACCAAACCTCCGAAGGTCTATTTCTGGATAAAAGACATTTTGTCGCCCAAGCGGAAATGTTTGGTAATTTGAAAACTAAAATAACTATGCAAATGTTTTCATCAAATATGAGTTATATCAAGCGAGATCTTTTATCTTTTTTAATCCCCCATATCTCTGCTAAAATGGCCTAGTACCTTCTTACCATATAAAGTGATCCTCAACCATACGATAAGACGACTTGTTTGGCCTCCAATTTGACGATGCAATTCGTGTCTAATAAACAAATGTGACATCATTTTGCAAAAATGTTATGCTATCTACGCAAATACAGAAAGCCGATTATAAAAATTCCAGTCGGCCGGCAAAACAAATTAATAATCCCAAGGATAAGATTTATAGGTACACCAAAAACATTTACCTACCTTAAACTTCCACTTACTGAGCTCAAATCTTCGATAAGATATCAAAATCGGGCACTGGAAATTAATTTGCAAACATTATGCCGTCGGTCTTTATCTAATCAGAAACAAAGACCGCCGCGATAACATTGAACTGAATTGGTTCTACTTTTCGAAACAGCTGTAGCAGATTTCAAATGTACCAAATGTATGGCCTAGCCAAGACTAACAGCGGCTTCCCTTATTCATTACAGTTAACTGAACATAGACGATGAATCTCAGACGGCAACGCATACCGTCACAGCTGCTTGTGACGGCCATTTTGGTCGCTGTGATCGCCGCAAATGACTTGCGGCTAGACTTCCCCGGTCCATACTGTGGTAGAGACAATCGCTGTTGTAACAATCGACAGGACAATTGTTCGGTGCCCATTTCAAGTAAGTATACGATTTGTGTAAAATAAGTGCACTTGATTTTAACGAGGATTTCTCCTTTAGATACCCTTTGCTATTGTGATCAGTTTTGCGATTGGAATCCTGGCGATTGTTGTCCAGACTATAAGCCATACTGTCTGAATGCGCCCGATCCGATTACGACCTGCCTACACAATGGTCGACATATGCACCCCTTGGAAACCGTCAAGAACAACTGCAACGTATGCAAGTGCCAGTTGAATGGGCAGGTAATATGCGAACAGGATCTCTGTCTGGTGGACGACGATCTCATCCATAACGTTAACTCAATCTCGGACTTGGGCTGGTCGGCGATGAAGTACGATGAATTCTGGGGCAGGAAATACAAGGAGGGATTGACATTGCGTTTAGGTAAGTTCGTAATAGGTTGGCCTTACAATTGATAATCAATGTCTGAAAATTTAATAGGTACGTTGGAGCCAAGCTATCGAGTCAAATCGATGACCAGGCTATCCAGTCATCAGACGAGCCTTCCGAAAGCCTTTAATGCCGTTGAAAAGTGGTCCAGTTATATTTCTGATGTCCCAGATCAGGGTAAGTAGTACATAGGATTTATGATCCCCCAGGGAATGGGCTAAATCATTTGATTTGTTTGCAGGTTGGTGTGGTTCGTCGTGGGTCGTCTCAACTACATCCGTGGCATCTGATCGTTACGCTATTCAATCACAGGGCAGGGAAGTCGTGAATCTATCTCCACAGAATATTTTGTCCTGTACACGAAGACAACGTGGCTGCGATGGTGGTCATTTGGACGCTGCCTGGAGATACTTGCACAAACAGGGGTAAGTTGTCAATGTAGCCAGTAGCTTTTTGACACTCATCCAACCTAGGCGAACGCATTGTCAAAATATTAACTCGATAGAATGGTAACCAACCCCATTTCTATCCATGCATCAACTTCTTGCAGCTTGCTCTGTTTCCAGCTACTAATAAATTGTTTTTAAACTTTGAGGCTATCAAACTTGCGAAAGGTTCCAAACTGCGAACAAAATTTCTGCAATCTCAAAAACTACTTTCTGTTTACTTAAACTCAAGAGTGACAATTGTAAGCAGAATAGCTCTTACTTACTTACTTACTTAGATGGCGCTACAGTCCGGGGTGGACCTGGGCCTCAACCAAATCGCTTCTTCAGGTAGCGCGATCTTTGGCTAACTGCCTCCAGTTGCGCACTCCAAGTTGGTTGAGGTCCCCTTCCACTTGCGCCCGCCACCTAAGGCGAGGTCTTCCACTACTGCATTGTCCCTCCGAGTTGGAATCGAAGACTCATCGGGCCGGAGCATTGGTGTCCATTCGCTCTACATGTCCCCAGCCATCTTAGCCGACTGATGCCGACTTTTCTGACTAGGTCGATGTCGCTGTACAGCTCGTAGAGTTCGCTGTTAAATCTCCTCCTCCAGAGCCCGTCAACGCAACTAGTTAGCTCTAGTCTCCAGTTTTGTGCAGAAAATGTACTTATTTAACTCTTACATGTCACCTCAAATGAGTTAAAGCAGGTTGTCCGCAAGTTAGAGTCCTTATAGCTGATTTTTTAACACCTCATCTCGTACAATCTGTTTATGCAAACCTTACCTCCCTAACTACATTTTCTCTAAAAACGACCTCTCTCTCTCTTCCGCAGTGTCGTCGACGAAGACTGCTATCCATACTCTGCTCAACGAACTGTCTGCAAAATTCGTCACAATAAATCGCTTCGTGCCGCTGGCTGTCGCGCACCACCAACAACGGATCGTGATGAGTTCTACCGAGTAGGCCCGGCCTATGCCATGAACAATGAGACCGACATGATGATTGAAATTATGCGATCCGGTCCGGTACAGGCGACAATGTACGTTTACAGAGATTTCTTCTCCTACTCCGGTGGCATATACCGCAAAACAGCTGCCACTCGTGGCAGTGAACATGGATTCCACTCAGTGAAACTCGTCGGCTGGGGTGAGGAACGCCACGGTGACAAGTATTGGGTGAGTTGACATTTTGAAATATCCAAAAACATTTTGAAATAAAAATAACCTCCCATTGACAGATTGCTGCCAACTCGTGGGGTCCATGGTGGGGCGAGCACGGCTATTTCCGCATCCTTCGTGGTCAAAACGAATGCGGTATCGAAGAGTACGTATTAGCCGCATGGCCAAATGTTTACAACCACTACCATGTGAAAAACGATAGCACTTAAGTTTCTCCCCCTTCCAACAGAAAGATTACTCTTTTAAGTTAGAACGAAAAAAAAAAAAATCCTCAGTTTAAGTTAGATCTGTAAGACATTCTCTAAAAATTACATTAAAATCGTAGTAATCTAAATACTAGCAGTAGTGTTATCTTCCAAAACAAACGAAAAAAAAAAAAAAAAAAAAAAACAATTTCTAAAAACGAAAAAGTGTATTATTAGTGATTCTTTTTTATTTGTGTTTTATTTTTAATTTTACTTGGTAATTTGTGATGATTTATGTATATAACTGTGTATACATAAAAATATATTAAGTAATTATTTTATTTAATGAATCTAAAAGGAACGAAAAAAAGCGTTCATGTGGAAACATCAACTGCCGAAAACCGTAAATTGTTCAACTTATCCTTTGAAATATATGATATTTTTATTTAATTTGTATACGTCTAATGTATGTGTGCCCTTGCACGAGGTTATAAATAAAGTAAGAGCAACGTGTTAAAGAAATCAATGTATATTTTTTAAGGACTTTGTAAATGTAAATTTTAGTCGTATAAGTGCCTACTCATTAATGAAGAATTTACATTGCGAAATAAAAATACGAAAACCAAAACGAACCATATAATTTAATCGCTGTTAGTGTTTTTTATCGGTATAGTTATAAAAGGTAGGTACATCAGCGACTTCCACTGGTATAGGTAATGCAAATCGTAATAAAGGCACCCCAATGGTATCAAAAGTACCCAAAACCATAGAATTTTTAACGGACCGCTCGGAAATCCAAATAATCTTAAGAGATTTTCACAATTCAGCGCTCGGAGGTCACCAGGGTAACAAAAAAACTTTAGGGCGTATCAGGCAACAGTATAGGTGGAAGGGAATGGCAAAGGATGTAAAAGATTTCGTAAGAAAATGTTCACTATGCCAGAAGAATAAATGCTCCCCCCCCCCAACAAAATGCCCATGGTTATTACAGACACGCCCTCATTACCTTTCGATAAGGTGTACCTACATGGATATTGTCTGTGGACTCCCCGTATCACACTCAGGAAACAGATATATTCTGACTTTTCAGGATGATCTGACTAAGTTCATGGATTGCGCAGCCCTTCCCGATATGGAAGCTTCGACAGTGGCTAGAGTTTTTTATGAACAAATCCTGACGAGGTATAGAATTCCAAAGATTCTTGTCACGGACAATGGCGCCAACTTCACGTCAAAGATATTTTCAGAGACTTGCAAGTTACGGGGCGTGAAAAAACTTCATACAACGGCATATCACCCTCAATCAAACGGTTCGTTAGAAAGAAGTCATCGGCCCAGTGGCGTAGCGTGGGTTGGAGCCGCCCGGGGCAGACCCAATTTATGCCGCCCCCATAATTTTTTCACACATTAAAAAAAATACCTTTGTAAACTTGGTAAAATTTCTGGAATCGAATAACGGTAGGTACTTTGAATTTTCGAAATATCTCGAAAACAAAAATGCATTTCTATGGTAGTATGGTCATTTCTACCTGAATAGAGGGCTCAGTTTTTGTCTATATTATCGTAGGGTTACCATTATTTTGCAAAATTCATTCGGTTTTTCTTTGTTTGCCTTTAGTCGTTCAATATTTCCTTTATTTTGCAATCCTGAATTTTAAATTCGGTTTTTTATTCCTTAAATGGTTCAATCATTGCGCAATTACTAATTGGCGTTTTTATCTTACGTATTTTTTTGAAATGATTTTTGATCATTTCGCAAAAATCATTTGGCAATTTGCTGATGTTGTCAAGTAATTTTTCAACGAAATATCGCTTCGGCGTTTTACTATTTCCCAGATTGGTCATTTTGCCACCCTGACGAAATGTCAATTTTCTCAACAATTTAAGCGAGACGTACCATACCCATTATCGTACAATAGATTTTTGAAAAGAGTTTTTTTTTTAATTTCGTTTTCTTTAGTTTTCTTAGAAAATGCGTAAACGGTTTTGATCAGAATGAGTAGTTACAGTAAAATTTATGTCTTAAAAATTATTGTCGCCTTAATTTTAAATTCGAATCACTTAATTTTAAAAACTGCTTATATCTCGAAAGTGTAGGCGCAGTGGCTTAGTTATTAGTGTGTTGGACTACTAAGCGAGGGGTCGACTGTCTTGAAAGAGCTTCTCTATTAGCCGTTCGGAGTCGTCATAAAGTTTTAGATCCCTTCCATTCATTCTAAAAATGAAAAAAACTCACACAAAATGAATGGTTGTGAGAAGCTAGGCCTAGGGTTCCTCCGACCTGTTGCGCATACTATTTTATTATATCTCGAAAACCCCAATTTTAAATTCGATAAAACTCTAAAAACCAAGTAATGCTTACATCCCGAACAATAACTTATAAGTTATCAGTTTTCAGCTAAATAGTTAGGCAATAGTATTATTCAAACAACATTGCAAAATTTGGTACGGTTTTTTCTGCGTAATCTTACAAAAACCTCTCTAACGATTTTGATCAAAATGCATATTAAAGATAATATAGGAATTTTAAATAAGATCCCCTACTTAGTTTTTCTCAAAAAATTCGACTAAACAATTTTTTTAATTATTTTTTTAATTATATTTATTAAAATGATATTAATAAATTTATATAAATTATTTATTTATGATGAACTGCTCAAAATTGCCGCCCTGGCAAAGTGCCGCCCGGGGCCTGTGCCCCCCTTGCCCCCCCCTTGCTACGCCACTGCATCGGCCTCTAGCCGAATATCTCAGATCCTTTGTGGCAAACGACGAAAGAAATTGGGACCAATGGCTTCGGCAAGCCATGCATGTTCACAACAACTCCATCCACACCGCAACACAGTTAACCCCTTTGAATGCCTTATTTGGTTTTAAGTTCGAAATGCCAACTAATCTAAAACGAAAACCCACACCTCTCTATAATGCTGACGACTACCCTTCTCAACTCAAGCATCAACTCGAGATTGCCCACAAGTTAGCCAATCAGAACCTTAAAATAGCTAAACTTAAATCGAAAGACGTCTATGACAAAGGCTCTAAGGCTATTACGTTCAATGTTGGACAGAAGGTTCTACTAAGGAATCCCGCCAGAAAGAATAAATTCTCCCCTATCTGGTTAGGACCCTACGAGGTTGTGTCCGTAAGCAATAAGGTGAACACAAATATAAAAATGGGAAAAAAGATTAAAAGGGCACATAATAATCAACTTAAACCATTCTACCGATAAAATAGCTTCACATAAATTTCGTTATTGCTCGACGTAGTACACAAAATTCTAGACAACAAATAGAAAAGTATTTATTTGAGTTTGAACTTCGAAAACCCATTTTTTATTTTTTTTATAGTTGGCGCAACAGGTCCGGAAGGACCCTAGGCATAGCTTCTCACAACCATTCGTTTTGTGTGAGTTTTTCATTTTTGGAACGAATGGAAGGGATCTACAATTTTATGCCGACTTCAAACGCCGAATTAAGAAGCTTTTTCAAGACAGTTATACTCTCGGATATTTGTCAGACGTTCGCGAGAGGTGGCGCAGTGAAAAAAAACCTGAGTTGGAATTTGTTTTTTTTTTTTTTTTGCTGGATTCGAACCTCGACCCCTCGCATAGTAGTCCAACACACTAACCACTAAGCTACTGCGCCTTCGAAAACCCACAGTTTTGTATAAAACTGGGCATAGAGCTAGGTGCCCTCATATCCATTTTCACTTATGTGACACCGACAGCATCCCGCGTTTTTTTTTTTTTTGTCAGCTCCTACCACAATCTTGCCTCTCTTCATTATAAATAACGTATGACGAACATACAGCACTATTAACTCCAACTAAAACCAAGCTTAAACGAAGCTAAATTCAGGGAGTGATCGGGCATAGCGTTAGATTAGATTCTATTAGATTATATTATTTGGGGGAGGTTGAGGCAAGTAGCAAGCGCTCACTGCTAGGGGACCTATTGTGACTTCATTGTAACAATTTGTTCTACTTATTCTTCAGGTCTGTTCCTTTACTTTGAAATCTTACGAATTTTTTTCTAATTCTTAGGAATTCTTACGAATTTTTACTCAGTGCCGTTCCTTAACTAGAAAAAAATGTATGCAATGATAAAACACAGTGACGCATTTCCGTCCCGCAAGTTAAATGTGTGGGATTACTCCACCAGATTCCAATAACGCGCGCTTAGATGTTTACACATCAAAATTCGTATAAAAGAGAGTGTCCTCGAGGGAGCAAGATATTCGGCCATCGGCCCTAGTAGTCTAAGAGCTAGCAACGTTTTTGAGAGAGATTTTCAGTACGGCCAGTTTTTAGATATGTTATCTCTCTCACTCTCCCGGACGTCAACCACTACGACTACAGCCAGCCAGACAGCCTTTATGACGTCCGGGAGAGTGAGAGAGATAACATATCTAAAAACTGGCAGTCTTGAAATTCTTGTTTTCCCGACGTTGCTAGCTCTCGTACTAGAGTTATCTATCCAGAGGAACGGAAATTCTCCGCAACGCATACCTACTCTTTCGGAGGCTCAAATTCCATTCGAGGTGTCCGACTTCGGAAGAGAAATAAACAATTACGATGGCACACCGCACCGCACTCCAAATCGTAAACAAATTCCGCAACGAATTTCTGTCGGAAGACATCGGAACCTAGTTGTCAAAAATTTAACAAAAAAAATGCACTTCATCGCATTTTAATGTAATTCACCGAAATGTCGGAAAAATTCTCCGAACAGTTGTTCTAAAGAAAAGCTCGCAGCAAAAATACTCCGAATCGTATAAAATCGGAGAAATTTCCGTTCCGACATACCACATACCTAACGATCGTATCTTTTTTTAGACAAAAAACAGTATATTTGGACCAAAAATTTAAAAAAAACAGTAAATCGATTTAAAAAATACAGTATTTTTCGCAGTATACATTTTAATCAATGAAAATCAACAAAAAAAACTATTCATTTCGGGGCGATTCGTTTCCATCATCTAAATCGCTTTCCATTTCAATGTCTTCTCCTGTTGTTGATGTTTTGTATTTGTCCTTTGAAGCAATTTGACGAAGCAATTCCGGCTTTGATTTGAGATAATGATAGAATTGAACGCATGGATATTTCAAGTTACATTTGACCATCAGAATTGCTTTCAATGTTTCGACTTCCAATTGAGTTTTGTCTGACGTCCAAGTTTTGTTCACTGCAGAAAAAATTCTTTCGACAGATGATGAGGTTCCTGGCAAGCATAAAATGTATTCAACGATTGTAGCCATTTCATTGTATTCACAATCGATCTTATTGAGGTGATTGAATATTTCCACCCAGCGATTCACATTCGAAACATGGCCGGCTCTCCATTGCGTGATTTTATCGGTTGTACAGTAGTTCTTAACATATCTAAATTGAGTATGCAAATATGCTGCTTTTTCATATGGTACTATGGGACAATAACTAGGTATACATTCCTGCATATTTGGGGAATCCCCGACAAATTGAAATTATGAAAAACACAAACGAAGTTTTTTACCGTTACTTTCGTGTTATTTCAAAAAAAATCGTTTAAAAGAGAATCAAATTTTTTCCTCGATTCGTGTTAAATGAAATTCGCGTTTCATTTTGTTTTCTTTGACGTTTTGCATTACGATTAATAAATATGAATTTCAAAACGTTAAAGAAATAAAACTTAATATTTGTTCTCAGTATTAAAATACAGTATTTTGGGCTGAAAAAGCAGTATACAGTTTTGGAGTTGCAAAAGCAGTATAATACTGCGAAAAACAGTATAGATACGATCGTTACACATACCGGATACCTCGCTAGGGCCGATTACCCTAGGGCCGATTACCCTCCACTGAGAATCTTACAAATTTTTACTCAACAAATTTTTTATTGTAAGAAAAGAAGTGGAGAAGCTGTCGTCTGTATATATGTATTGTTTCTTATTTCTTTCTAAATAGGTAGGTAAGCAAATTCCTCGAGTTTATCAAGCAATTTAACGACTTTTCGTACCACTTTTTTGATTAAGTATAAATGAATTATGTATCTATCATTTTTCATAGCTAAAGGCTGGTAGGTACGCTGTTCAAGTGAAATACAGTTTTTCATACAAATTTTTCACCGCGAAATGTCAAAATGAACTTTCCAAGTGGAAATTTCACTTGGCAGTACGCAGTTCGAGTGAAAAATTGCGCTTCAAAAACTGATACGTGGCGATACTTAAATCTCTCCACAGTTATTTCACTTGGTTTTTATTGTCCGTCGCATTAAATTTTTGACATTTCGGCGTGAAAAATGATTCGTAGGACAATGGTTAAGAAATTAATTTCAATTTCAGATGTTTCTATAAGAGAGTAGGGGAGACTGGGTACGGTTGAAACAATTTCGCTAATACCGTCCATACCATTGCCGTTTATAAGCTAAGCGGTGATCAAGTTATGTGAAATGTAGGAGCATGGTTCTATGTATAACTGTAAAGTATTTTTTAAGTATTCGGTGTGATATTTTGCGTAGTACATCATATTAAAACAAAAATGAAAATTTGTTTCAACCGTACCCATACCAGGGTCGGTTGAAACAGTTGTTGGGGTCAGTTGAAACATGAACACAATCTTCCATTGTTATATATTTAATTAATTTTTATTTTAAATAATAGTTTTGTTTGACAATATTCATCACGTCATTGTTTTATATAGAAATAAAAAAAAATAAGCAGTATTTCTAAGCAACAAAAAATTAAAGAAAACAAAATAAAAAAAAATCTTATTCATTAAATTAATTGAAAATAAACAAAAGGAACATTACTTTAATTTCGATAATACAATCGATAAAATTCAGTTGTCGGAATATTCCGAATCACAATTGTGCCAAACATAACTATTGCAACCTTCTGTGCACTCTTTGTGAGCCCACATTTTACTGGTGACACATTTGTATCCAACTTTCACTAGATCTGCTCCCTGAATACGTTGACAAGCAGACAAGGCAATAAAACTCCTCTTCTTCTGAATAAAAAAATAATAATAGAGCACTGGAATGCTGCATTATTATTATTTTTTTTTTACTTTCGTAACTTTTATTTTCTTTTTTACACCTTCCAACCATTTCTTAGCTTGGTTAGCTGGTTTGTTACAGTCTTGCTTCATGATCCTTTTTTATTTGTTCTTTCTCTGGTGTATCGGTGTACATTGTAGACTTTCTGGTTCTTCTAATTTCGTTAAAATATTATATAAGAATAACAAAATAATTAAAGACATTGTTTCAACCGTCCCCCGAAAAATTGTTTCAACCGTCCCCAACCCCCCCTTTAAGTAAAAAAAATCTATAAAGTAACGAAAACAACACTGACACGTTTAAACTAGTCATCATGATCTACTCTAGACTCCTTACTGCATACAAAAAAAATACGCACAGCAATCTCGCATGGATAGAAACCCCAGTAAAATGAAAAATAACCAAACGAAAATACTTACTTTTGGTAGTCTAAATAGAACATAAGCTCTCACTCACAACTGAACCGCCGAATGAACGATGTATTGCTGCTATTCGTCTACGGACTTGTTTTTGCTTCATTCACCCCTAATACTCATAGACGCTGCGCGTATGGCTCACGAGATATTCGTGTTTTTTCAACCGTCCTGTGTTTCAACCGTACCCAGTCTCCCCTACTGCATTTTTCGAACTTCTTTTATCCTTTTTGCATTGAATATAGTACCATAAAGCTAGGTGTACAAAAAGTTGGTGGCATGGATGACCTTTTTGGAGAGCAGTGAAAATTTCACTTCACTTGAACAGCGTACCTACCAGCCTCCTTTACTACAAAAGCGTTCATACTTTTTCGTAAGTGTCTCTCTCTGGGAGAGAATTTATAACCACCAATTTCATTTTGACAGTCTTTTCCATTCTTAGTAAAAAGGTAAAGGAACAGACCTACCTATAGTCTGCATTATTTTATGTCTTGGGTTATTCCCATTGATTCCCAATTCCCATAGTCATGGCTTCTGAGGTATTATCAGATGAGCCTAAAGGGGCTTATCGCCTTCTTTCTGTAGGTACCTATTGAGAGGTTTGAGATTGAGAGGTTCTCGAAGTCGGCACGAAAGATTTCACTCACCAGCTATTTCATCGTTGTGCTGTGGTCAGATTCCGTAAAGCGAAAACGTTTTAGTGCGCACGATTTATTTTTCTACGTTACAGAAGTAAATCGTTTGGGCACACGAAAACGTTTGAACGTTTCGCCTTACAGAATGCCGACCCTCCTGAACTTTTATTTGAAATGTCAATTCGACAAGGTAAATATGTAATTCTAAAGTCGGCTCCCCTACCGCTATAAAAGGAAGTTTCCCAATCTATCTTAGAAGCAATTACCTGCTGGATTATGAAAAGTGGGATGAAAAATTACCTGTTCATGGAATTCCATGCGCGCGGTTTGCGTTTTGTAGGTGACGATTGTCTATAACAAATTAACCGGTAGAGCGATTGCTGTCTTTCCCAAAGATAATGGAATTATTATTATTTTATTATTGTAGGTATTCCATTATCTTTGGTCTTTCCTTTCGTCTTTGTTGCAATTACAACAACAAACTGTCCCTGTAATTGACGATTGATTCAAACTAGGTTAGGTATTTATATACGAAGTAGAAGTCACGTGACAGAATCAGGTCATCACACGACTTTCTGCTTTCAGGATATTAATCGACCTGTAGCGATTTAGAGCTATCTGTGTTATATCCCGTGTGATGGTTCTTTTCGTCCCTTAGCAATATAAATACCTAACCTAGTTTATCGCAAGTCACCTTACGATTCCTGTATCATTTTTATACATTATTTATATACCAACTACTGATACATCGACTTTACTGAGGTTTTATAACCCACTTTAATGAGTATTTGCAGCATTGGTTTTTATTTGCATACGCTTAGTGGTTATACACACTAAACCCGAGGATTGATAATGCCGTTGCCGCCTTATAAGAAGCACTAGCACACCGTACTAAATTTGAATAAAAGAGTTCCAGCTTAGTGTGGGCACAAACAGTCCACCTGAAACGACCCCGCACGAGAAAAATAAACTCCAAATGCCTGCAGGATTGTATTATTCAGCTGCATGTTCGTTTTCGCCAGCAGATGAGGGGAAACTTTGAATGCAAACTCCAATTAGAATTAGGACGACTGCCTTCTTTAGCACAAATTCGAAAAGCATCGTTACCAATGTTTAACGTTCGTGTTTTTTTTTATTGTTATTTAATTTATAATATTCTTTTGTTTTTCTTATGTCAGTTAGTTATACAATGTAAATACTATAATTTCAAGAATGTGTTTCAAACTTAAACGTACATTTGGGGCTTGGAATAAGCTTGTTTCAATACAATTGTAATAAGTATGCTTGTAGTTGATTTTAGAACATAATTGGTTGGTTTCTTGTAGAGAATTTTCAAAAATAACAAATAAAATTAAAGATATAAAACTTTAAACGGGGAGAGGGGTGAGAACAACTGGGAGATGGGGATGTGGACAATAGGGATCGCTCACAGGGATACTAGGTGAACACAGGAGATAATGTACTAATTAATAGAAATGCCGGCGAAGGATACTTCCAGGCCGGCGTCGTTTGATTCTATGCGACTCTTTATATGGGCCATCGTGTTCTTGTAGTGCATTTGGATTTGTTTTGTCTCTTCGCTGGGCTCCAGATTGGGAAGTTCTTCGTTAACCTTGGCTATCAACTGCAAGGCAACAACAATTTAGCTGTGTGAAGGGATATTTGTGAGGGAGTGGAACTTACTTGATTCAGCATGGCGACTGTAATCAGTGAATTGCCGCGCTCGAAATAGAAGAGATAGTGATTGAGGAGTTCGACGTATAATTGAACTTGTACACCAGTATCTAGGCACTGAGATGCGATGCGGGCGCCCTTCTTGAGACATTCCAGTGTGCGCTTTTCATCGCGCATTTCCTCGCCGTTTTTCCTAGAAAGAGAAACATTCGCGTGATAATCTTGTCGGGTGTCAATTAGCAAACTCACTTTCCGCTCCAGAAGAGGCTCGCACAGGAGACGACACCCCTACACTGGTCGGGCTTTTTGAGCAACTTCGACGCGGCCAGGGCGCAATTCGTTCGCAGTGGCTCGGCGTTTTCCTCGTCGAAACAGCTCATTTGTTCGAAGGTGGACATGATGAGTGTTATGGCCGCCAATTGTGACTTGGAGTCAGATATCTCATCCTCGTAGAGGGAAAATGCTTGTGTCATAAAGTCGTAGGCGACTGTTTCGTGATTGGAATAGCCAATCTCACCAATCACCAATGCGCCCTGTAAATACAACCTTAGAGCGAGCTCCGGCAAGTCAGCCTTGGCGAGAACAGCAATTGTGCTATGGCAGTATTGCAGAATTTTTTGACACTTTTTATCCCAGTTCTCGTCCTCCTCGGCGATAGTCTTGTATTTGTAGGCCAGCTGATAGGCGGAGAATATCAAAGGTGGGAGGACATGTTTGATTCTTTGTGGTCCACCGATGCCCAGGTGTTTTCGGGCATTCTGAAGGATCTTGTACTGCATGTCGGGATCGTCGGACTTCATTAGATGAACAAACCTTGCGACGATTCCCTGCTCCTCGGCAAACTCCTCCGGATCGTATTTGTCTTCGACATTGCTGGCAGTTGGAATACCCTCCTCGTCTTTGATGAGCGGTGCGATCATTGTTAGGACTTTGTCGGCTTCGTCGGCAGTGGGTACAAGTGTTTCGTATTCGAGGATGTTCATGATGAGGTACAACGCTAGAGATTTGCGAGAAGTGTAGTCGAATTTCTCTAGCAGTGGACAAAAGTTTTTCAGTTGGATTATTGTTAGGACGTTGTTGTAGAAATCAATACAGATGCGTAGGAGGCGAGAGAGCTCCTGATTCACGGTCAACAAGTGAGAGATACTGGAAGGGAAAATTTAGGTGGTTGTAGGATGCGCGACGATTTTTTTTTTCAAATTGGATACTCACTTGTTCATGTTCATCCGTTCGAGAATTTGAGTAGTTGTTTCCAATACCTTATCGACGTAATCAACACGATCTTGATAGACTTTTTGGGCCAGACTAAGTAGAGCCACTTGCAAGGAAATGGTGTCCTCCAGGGGCATGTCAGTTCGCGTCTGAAATGGAAGTAAATGTTCGGAATACAGCTTTTTCGATCCGCATTACGTCCGGCTACAGCACAACCTAGTGGTCATCGCAAAGTGGAGCTGACTAGCTGAGTTCTAACCTCAAGACTAAGCTCAGTATTTAGTTCCAAAACAAGTCAGTGGAAATTTATCGACGAGTAGTGAAATATTCCGAATTTTTCGAACAATCACTGTCCGCCCAGAGTGAGGACAGTATACATAGCTTAGTATGGTTCATTCCAAGCAGAAACAGTTGGTCCTCGCGAAGTGATCTTACCTACAACACGTGCAATCAAAAGCAACATCCTTTTCCAACTCACCTGAACAATGTTGGCCACCTGGACACTGAAGACTTCAAATAGTTCGACTTCTGCAGGAATCGCTGAGCCAGTCTCACTTGGCTGTAAAATAGAACACGTCAAATAAGATTGTGAAAAGGACGTCCACACCCACCTTAGCGTTCCGTTGATTATATGCAGCCAGTCTATCGATTAGCGAAATAATGATATTCTTCACATTGACGCCAGTCTCTAGTTGCGCACACGACTTCAGAAATGGATCCAGCGTCTGCAAATGGAATTCGTCGGGAAATACCTGTATGATGCACTCCATCAGATATTCCTGGGCAATTGCATCACGACAACTGACAACCTGTTCGAGTATGCCAGGCAAAATCAAACGCTGGTACGTGTCTAAGGTAGCCGACTCCAACTGTGACAGTCGCACCAAATTCGTTCCCACCAAAATTTTCAACTCCTCACGCTCCTTCTCTCTGCGTGTCTTCTCACTGGAGTGTCCCTGGTGCTGCATACGCACCCACAATTTGTTCATTTCGGCGAAATTCATCAGTACAAAATCGATGGCATCAAAAACATTGCCCTCGTTCTCATCGTCAGCCACCACGACATCGGGGAGTATATTGCGAGTACACTGCAACAGATAGTTGCGCAGAAACAGGCCTCGCAATGGATGCTGTACGCCGCGGCACATTTCAACCAGATCCTTTAGGATGCTACGCTTCAACGCCGAGTTGCTTTTAATGTACACCAGGCCGACTGTGATCAGCAAATAGAGGCGCGGCACTATGTTTGCAGAGTACTGCACCAGCTCGTATAGGTCTGTGTCCTTGCGACTCTTCTGAAAGTCATCTAATAGGGATAGCTCCAGGTGGCAGAGTTCATCTGTGATGGCCATATCTGGAGGAGAAAATAGATGATTTAGACAAAATGTGGTTAGAAACAGATTTGACTTACACAACTCGTAGTAGCTCTTCGGCGATAGCTGTGAAGTCCTCAACTCGGTGAGCATTGTGCTGGCGCATTTGATGGCCTCCATCATGCGGTTCTTGTCGAGGAAGTGTTTCATTTGGAAGGCCTGCTTTCGCACATTGCCGATGACCTCGCTAAGGAGTTTCTCTTGTTCATCCAAACCATTTGGCATGGTCTGAAAGTAGGCGAAATTGGAGGATGTTTATAACAGACAAGGGGTTGGTGCGCGTACAAAAGCGATGATAGTCACAGAGGGAGCTAACAGAACACAAAACATACAGATGCAAAACGGAATGCAATGTGATAGGACTCCCCCAAGGCACAGATGCAGAGAAAATTATTTGAGAAGTTCGACAGGAACAGTTTCGGATTTCTAGATGTTTTTAAAAGCAGACAAGAAGCATTTGTCAGCCACATTGGTAATAGTTCACATTTGTGCTTCTCCATCAGATGAACTTGAGCTTATTTGTACATTTGGTGGTTAAATTTCCGTGTGCAATTGTTGTCGAAAAATCTGGTCGCGTCAGAATTCGTAAGAAGTAGGTACATGCACTCCAAATGTCTTGTAATACATCTTCACCAGGTTTCAAAGTGCAATGTGCAAGGCCAGAAGGTAAAGTTATGCGATTGGTAAGCTGTCAACGGGGTTTTTGAAACATTTGATGCAGGAAACAGGATTTACATGTTGGATGCTGGAGCGAAATCGTTTGTAGCTCGTTTATAGGTTATAGCTCACTACAGCTAGCTCAACTGGGTAGTCCTAGGCAGTGTCATAAATACATATTCATTTCCCTGATATGTCGGCAAAATGTTGCTACTCCACCACAACAGAGAACAGATAACGCTAAACGAGATAAAACTCTCTATCTCGTCGCAAAAACAAAGAACTAAAAGTCCATTGCCGCCGTTGAAACCTCAAACGCTCAGTTCGAAAAAGCGGAATTTTCTTCGGTGACGGACTGAACTCCCAACTATGTTTATCAAAAAATTGAAAGAACCACCAGTCCATGCAGAATTGTATACTCCACCAGCACAAAATGCAATCACATGCAATTGCCTGGAATACTATTGCCCTACTCAAAGTTGCATAATCGCTGCAAGGGAAGGAAAGTTCAGTTTGCTGCCAAAACTAGTATTCGCCAATTAAAAAGTTCATAACCTACACCTACTTCAACTCCCACCCATCAATCACATCACTTTATCGCAGGTAGTTGAATAAATGACGAAACTTTTGCATTTCCACCTCTCGGTGTCGCACCTCGCGTTAATTATCACATCGCGCTGACTAATACAACGCATTCGTTTAAACAACCTGTTCGGCTGACTTCTGGGCGCTATTTTCAGTTACACTTGCATGGCCAATGGAGATTAAATCGAATCGCTTGATGCTTTGCTTCTGAAAAATCACATTGCACTTGAAATGCCCTCTCCACAGGACCTGACCTTTATTTGAACCGAATATTTGCACACATCTAATACAATTGAGTCGAGGAAAAAATTAATTAAGGGGTGTCTTATCACATTGCACCGGGACGACAAAACAAATATTAGTAGGAAAAGCACAGAAAGTGATTTTGTTCAATAATTATTTTCTTTTTGCGTAAACCCATGATAGAAAGTACCACCCATTAATTCCCAATTCCAAATCCCATTCCCATGTCCCAGTGCCAGTAGTGTGTACAATTTTGGTGATTGACGTTAGGTTCGTTTTGTAAATGCGAAAAAAGATAATTTACGTAGAGATTACCCTTGTTGCGGCGGATGCAAAATTGGTGCTGTTATAGGATGGTGAACTCCACGGGTACATTTTGTTTTATTAGTTTTTCGTTACCTTTCCGGGGGAATGGCGTTTGGTCTTTGTTTCTTTCGGGTGCGCTGCTAGTAGCAACGCAAACTTACCATAGTTTTGCTAGCACAGCAATTATCACGAAAACGCACGATTTGGGTGGACAAAAATGTAAAGTAGTTTAATATGCACGAAGAATTATAAAATTCTCTCTTATCGCCTGTGACAAAGTGAAAATGATTTTTTTTTTTTTTTTTTTCTGATACCTATTTGTGGTGGAATTTTGACGTTTCGGCAGAAATCAACTGAGATTTTGACTTTTGATAGATGTGATGACAATTGGAAAATGTTGAATGGAGTTTGAGTTCCACATACGTGCTGGAAATGATAAGTGGTATGATTCATAGATGGCGCGCGTTTTGGTTGGCGTCTGGGCTCCGGGGTGATTGGACGCCCTCTTAACGCGATATATCAACTCTGCATTACACATCCAATATTCGTGGCACTCATCTTCAGTGACAGTCGAACGAGTGATTCCGGGCCGATTCACGAGAAATTCTACCACGTTCCTTAAATATACGTTAATCATGAATTTTTATTAGAAACGCCAACCCCTAAACCAACAGAAATACCTATCAATTTTTAAAGATTGGTCCTTTTCTATTTGTTTTTGTTATCACAACAGCGGATCATTGATTTCCATGCCTTACAACAATAATAATGTTCATTCATTCATTGATTTTCATGTTGTAAACCATTTTCATGTTGTAAACCATGAAAATCAATGAATTATATGGATCATGCGGGCATAGTAAAAAACGTCTATAATAAAAATAACAAAAGAAACCCAATTAGTGTTCCATTTTTTATTGGCCTTGAAATGGACGTGCGACTAAAGTTGCAATTTGGCACGTTTTTTGAGGGCCTGCCACAAGTTTGTGCTATTTATGACATATTTTTAGTTGGAGAAGGCGCTTCCAAATTTTTTCCAAACTGTGTTATTTCTCAATAAAAATCCTTAAAATATAACGCAGTTTCTAAGGCCCCAGTTTTAGCAATATGTAAAACCAAACCGTAAGAAAATTCTTAAATCTTTTAAATTTGCTAGAAAAGTAATTTATTAATTTTTCCGTACGAACAACTTTCTCTGATCAACTTCTCAGTCAATTCCACAAAAGAAAACCGAATCATTCCACTGAAATATTTAATTTCTTTACTGTTCCATCTGTCAGGAATTTTTTTTTTCTGATGGAATACAATCAGTGGGGGTTGGTTTGTTGTCATTGTTTTCGTAGGGAAACATTTTTCTGACAGATTTTTCGCTATGACCGCCCAAACGAAAAAAAAAAACTCATTTTCATACGGTTCCAACTTTTTCGGTTGCATTTTACGTATGGCTAAAACTGAGGCCTAACTCGTTCTGTTCCGTCCTGTTCCATTTCTGTTGTTCTTTTTAACAAACCTATTTACTAGGTACCTACCTACTTAATTTGATGGTTGGACGAATAGGTAGGGTAAAACTGGGTAATACCGGTCTTTTCAACAAAAATTCAAATAAAACGAAATTCGTTATTTAAATAATACCTTTACTTCACTTTTTATTAAATTCATATGTTTTTGTATTATTATAAACATAAAAAAAGGTAAATATGAACAAAACGGAAAAAAGTTATACAAAAAACAAAAAAGGACAAAAATGACCGGCATTAGACGCATGGTCGGTTAATTCCGGTCAGCAATTCTGGTAATGGCGGTCATTAATGTTTATTTAAAATATACTTATATTTATTTTTAGTTTTCACATAAATCGCGAAATGTTTGATCTGTGTTGCACCGTGTGTCATCCCAGAGATGGCTCATAGAAGTTTTTCTTTTTTAGACGTTCTGGCAGTGTCGAAAATGCTATTTTAGTAGACCTGGGGCCTGTAACAGAACGCGACAAGTCGACAAGTCTAAGTTCACTTGTCCACTTGTGCTTGTCCGACAAGTACAAATTAATTCTGTAACAGAACGTAAACCGTTGCACTTGTCAAAAGAACTAAATTCCCTTGACTTGTCGGCATTCTTCGACAAGTGTTTTATATGTGAAGATGGCAAAAATCACGGAAGACAAAAAAAGTGTTATTTTAACAAAAATAAGAGAAGAAAAAGATATCTTATTTGGTGCTTTCAGTGGTGTCCTAACAAAAGAAAATAAATGTTCAAAGTGGAAGGAAATAGACAGCCTGGCAAAAAGCCTAAATGTTGTTGCGCAAAATAAGAATTGGACGTATGTAAGGGACGTATTTTGGCAAAATGTTAAGAAACGCACAATTGTAAGTAGGTACTAACTTAATAAGTAACATTAGAATTAATATGTTAATTACACAAACCAAATGATAGGTAAAAGTGGACAACTAAAAAAAACGGGTTCTGCGGGTGGAAAAAACTGCATCTTAACAACTTGCGACAACATTGTGCTCGATATCGTTGGGCGAAAATCTGAAGCAGTTATTGGACTCGGTGTTGCGGAATCTTTGAGTACAACTAATGGTTTGTGTAATAATATTACCGCATATCTACTCATGAATTACCATTTTTTGATTTTGATAGATTCTCCTAGCTGTTCCAATACAGTTCCAGGTGCCTTTGTAGCGGTAAACTCTGTTGCTAGGGAAAAACAAAATCCCAAAAAGAAGAATCTCCCCATGCTTTAAAAAACAAAACTCATAATCGAGCACCTTCAGATTTCAAATTATAAAGGAAAGTTGGAGATTGCTTTGCTAGAGAAGAAGCCCGGTTATCCTCCTTCCGCTTTCACGAAAAGCCTAAGAGAGACCATAACCGAGCACAATTTCAGTGACGAAGAGAGTGCTGAAATAGAAAATGAGTATGAGAGTGAAAGTGACGAAAACTGCACCAACAACAGAGTCTTTGAAAGAACGGGATATTAATGCCTTCTAATTTTATTTTTATTTATTTTTATTATCATGAAAACTTTTTTTTTTTTTCTTTATTTCCATACAAATAAATTAAGTTTATAAAAACGTATATGATTATTATTACTGTGCGTTGAAAAAGTAAACAAGTTGCTGTTGTCTCAACTTTGCTTCTCTGGATGGGGCTGCAAACAAATTTTCGCTGGGTACATCAGTGTTTTCCTCAGTTGGTTCAGCAACACTATTTTGTGTACTTAAGCTATTACGCCGGGAAAGATTACATAATGTCACACAGCATTTAAATATATTCGCAGCATATACAGGATTGACCCGTAAGTGGTTCAAAAAGGGGAACTTTTCTTTCAGAACTCCAAATGCACATTCTACGAAACGTCGTGTACGTTTATGAGCCCTGTTGTATCCAATGACTGACGTGTTATTGGGGACAGACGTTAATGGTGGCATAAGCCATGTTTTTAGTGGGTATGCGCTATCACCTAAAATAACAGCGTTTTCGAAAGGCCTCCATCTATTTTCCATTTTATGATACAGAGTACTGTTACGCAACACTCTTGCATCATGTACACTGCCTGGCCAGTTGACACTTACATAGTAAAACTGTAGATCTGGCCCGCACACTGCCATACAGTTTAGTGAGTGCTCACCATGGCGATCAACGAAAGCAACTTCGTTATCAGAAGGGGCATCAATTTTGATAAGTATACCATCAACTGCGCCACAAACCTCCGGCATCCCACCTTTTTCAAAAAAATCCTGAATAACTGGAAGCATATCATCTGGCCAACATACTTGGCTGTCGAATTCGATGTCATTTACTGCCTAAGTAATCTCTCGAATGCAGCGACACACTGTCATTTTACTAACGCCGTGCATGTCACCTATAACATGGTACTGTGAGCCCGAACTGAACCAATGTAGAGCAATCAACAGTTTTTGGTAAACGGTTAATGAATAACTTTTATTTGTCGTGCACTGTATTTTTCTTCTTAGTCTTGCAGCAAGATTGTGTGCAGTTGATTTTGATATGCGAAATTTTTCAATATACAGATGATCACTAACATCAAAATTAATTCTTGGCCTAAAAACTTTCAACCTGTGCCGAGGTTCACTGTTCTCACTTTTTTTTTTTTTTATATACTTCTCCCGGGAAAGGCGAACCTATAACGCTTCAACAGCGCCCCGAGATATATATATATATATCTACTATTGTATTTCACTATTTGTTTTCTGCTTAGGTATTACATTAAAAATGCACTTGTCAGCTTTTGACAATATTCAAATCACCTGTCCATATTGAACCACAGTTCGACAAGTGTGTCTTGACACTTGTCATGTTCTGTTACAGAAAGAGGGAAAATATATAATCTCCCACTTGTCATCTTTCATCGCGACAATTGTCGCAGTGCTCTTGGACTTGTCGTTTTGTGTTACACAATCTTTGACAAGTTGTCGAAATTCACTTGTCCTACAACTACTTGTCGCGTTCTGTTACAGGCCCCTGGCCGCGGCGCGAATGGACATTTCCTTTTCAATAAGTTTTTTGGCGTTGTTAATAGCCACCTCTGACCACGAACCTGTGGAAGTGGTTCTTGACTTAGGCTTACCCATGAATAGGTAATGCCGATCAGTTGACCGGGACTACCCACACGGGAGCGCCAAGGAAAAAAAAATGCAAAATGAAATTTTAAGTTAAGAAAAACAAAGTAAAGCCATTGCAGATTAATAACAAACAACAACATAAAGTATGCAAAATATCACTGTATTTATAACATATAAGGAAAAGTACTTACTCTCTATTTTCTGATCACCTTTTCTTATAATAAATTGACCGAAAACACCAATAGATCTGAAACTTCCAAAGGACACAGACAAACTTAACAAACAACAGTTTGGTATGAAAACAATCTTCGGGAGCACTAATCCATGCAAAGAGTTGGTGATTCAATGTTCCCATTCTCGAGATACAAGGGTGACCGGTATTACCGACTGACCGGCATTACCAAGTTTTACCCTACATACCTTTGTGTTTGGCTCCATCTTTCGCGCCAAATGCAACCATTAAAATAAATTAAGCACTCTCAAGTAATACTTCGTTACGTCTTATCTCTTGTTTTATTTGTATTTCGGAAAATATTTTGTTGTTAAATATGTTAAATTTTAAATGATGTCTTAATTTTCTCATTAAATACACCTTATGCTTCCTAATTATGATGTATGTATAATATAAATTCTTTACATTGAGAACAATTTTAAATATAGGTACATAAATATATAATCAAACAACATACAATTTGCTTATATGGCTTATGTACATGAATAATAAAATTTAAAACGGTACACACACGTACTAAATGTCTCATTTGACTATAAGTTTGAATTTGTCTATCCACTGGGGTGAACCATCATTTTGTGACTTAAGCCAGCTTACTGCACTCAATTAGTTATACAACTGACTACACTGTCAATAAAACACTAGTTATCTTGTTTTTCTTCGTAATTTGCATTCCTTAGCTATAAGTACATGAATTAATAATAAAAACACCAAAAACATTTTTATTCTTTATGATGATTAAATTGGAAAATATCACTTCAAGGTAATCAAATTTTTGTTATATATAATATAAATACAATTAACAATATAAATATAAACGTATTGGTATTACATATTTTTACACATATACTATGCATGAGTTTGGTAAACATAATTTTTATGTATATCATTTTGACCATACTTACATAAGTAACTACAATATTATTGTTTCTTTATAAATTCCATTGTGCAGCATGTTATAATGTTCAAATATAATTTACTATTTTTTGTTTGTTTTATAATTAAAGTCTAATAAATTCTAAAATCCTAATTGTATATAATATGCAAAAATCACATTCAAATAAAAAATCGCTTTCAATATTTTTGTGTATATAATGTCGTTGAATCGGGGTGTCAGTAGGCGATTTATTGTTTCTAAATTATACGCAATTCATTATAATAGGTATTTACGTCGGCGTTTAAGAGAATTTTGAATTATTAATGTAGGTAAAAGCTAAAAAGCTGAATAGTAATAATATTGAAGTGGAAATGAAAATTGTTCTCCACTAAAGAGCGACCATAATAAGTTGCACGCGGTTGCACGAAAGTTTTAAGGTCGGATTACATTTCTGCTCCACAAAATTGGGAAAGACACAAAAATCATAATAGGCAAGTAAAAGCGAGAAAGGTACGCACAGGCACTATGCAAGTAAAAGGAAAAGGAATAATACAAACGACAGCCATCAACTAAAGCTCTTCACGGTTTACCTAATCTTAAAAAAAAAAAAAAAAAAAAAAACGGTTACATCTGTCAAACTCTCATATTGACATCACTCTTGAGATTTTTTGCAGTGGCCAAGGACGTGTCAACATATCTTTATTTATTTATTATTTATTTTTGATACTTCTCATGTCAAATTCGTAGATGTCACTTTGAATAATATCTATATTGACACCTTGTATATAATTTGAACATTTTACAACCAAGCTTTCTCCAATTAAGCGCTCGTTAAAAGTGAATCCAGGTACCAGGTTCCAATATCGATCGATCGAGGCGACGTCTGTTTAAAGTTTGATTGCAAATTGCAATAATAAAAATGGATAACCGTTCATCTAAGTTCTTGCAATATTTTTCAGAAATACTGAGAACATTTTTTTTCAATGCTTGTTGAGTGCTTAAGCCAGCTAAAAATATTTGTGGACATTTTTCGCTGATATCCAAGTATTATATTTTTTACAGATGTACTTTTTCTGGATCTTTATTACTGAAGCTCATTTGCTTGTCCTTGATCTGTCCACTCTAAATAGAGTTCAAATTAGAAAAAAAAAAATTGTTGACATTCCAAGTACATTTATTGATCAAAAACGTCACATCAAAGTTCGATGAATTTTAGGAACAATAATAGGCCTGTTCCCTTACGATAATGCATTCGAATTCTTCAGTCGAGCTTCGTTCCTTTCCGCAAAAGTTGGGTAGAAGTGAAGGAAGTTTGACTAATGTATTCGAATGAATTATCGTAAGGAAACAGAACTAATATCAACGGATAGAAGTTCATCTAAATTTTGTAAATGTCGAATATTTTTGAGCTTACAGTCAATAGTGTGCTCAGTTTTGGTTTTGCTTTCGACAGATGATTGAGGACGTTCAAGTATCCAGTTCTGTTAGTTTGACAGCTGCCAAACTTTATGTGTCTCAGTTTTGATTGGCCTAGATCGGTCACATAAACAGCTTTTTCAGTTGACGTTTATGGAGGGATAGCCGTTGAATATAGTCAAGAAATTCGTGACAGTTAGCATATGTGGCTGACGTGTTTTTGAATGTGCCCATTTACCTACATTTCCAAATTTGAATTTCCATTTTGCAGGGATTGATTTGGAGACAAAAAACAGTCACTTTCATGACTGTCAATACGACTTACTTAGAAATAATAAAAATGTTCTAAAGTACAAACAAATCACTAAAACAGCAAACAAAATGAAACACAGCTCTGTAGATGACATCGAAGTCTCTAAAGAAAACAAAAATGAAGCAAAACCCAGATCAGATGTAAAAAGAGACAAGCAGACTGAACAAAAGATGAAGCAATTTATGTCGTTTTCCATTGGGCAAAAAGAAGCGTCCGGGAGAGCCCGAAATCAGAAAAATCACTTCTGAAACCGTTCTGGTGATTCTGAGAAGAGAATTTCGCTTTTTGATTTGAAGTCAGAAACAGAATCCACTCAAGAAGCACTCACACAAGTGCAATTTATTTATTTTATACAAGTCAGCTGACAGCTGCCGTAGATTATTTTTTTGGCATTTCATCCATCTTTTTGTGGATTCAATCAGAAGCAGTTTTCTTGTTTAATTGGATCACGGAATGAGTGGATCCCCGAGTGAAACCAATGGAAAATGATATAAGTTCTAATTGTCAAATCCAAGTCAATCGCTAACGAGTGCGCATATTGTAACTGCCAGCCGAATAGCGGTTGTTATTTTTTAGTCACTGGACGCACATATTCAATCAACCAAGTTTTTTGTTTGGCTGTTTGGAATTTTTGTTCGTGGTTTTTAAACATAGTTGTAGTTACGTTCTTTGAGCGGAGCTTCAGCTTTCAAGTAGATGTAGATAAGGCTTCAAAAAGTTAGCTTGTTTCAATTAATTTAAGCATTACCTATCAAAAACGAATTCAGTATCTTGCAAAACGCTTTTGTCATAAAATTTGATTTTCATCTCAGCTTAAATTTGATTTCAACGTCTTTTAATTATTATCTAGACTTTTTTAAATTATAAGTGACTTAATATGTCTTTTCTCTAAAATACAGGAAAACAAATATCAATTAAATAATAACTAATACTATTAGTTTTAATTTTCAATTACGAAAAATATTGCTTGTAATAATTGTTTGTTTGTTTTTTTTGCAGTAATGCAGTAATGTAAATAATATTTATTTCTTAAATTTTTCTTAGTCATTATTTATGATTAATTTCATTTCATGTTTGTTCTATATGTAATGTCTCTTCTAAATACGATTTTATAGTAACTGCTGAATTTGGATGCTTGTATAGTATATTGTGTGGTTTTGTTTACAAAACATTGACTTTGTATTTGAAATATTTATTTTTATGTTTCATTAGTTTTACTACACCGATAATAAAATTTATAAAATTCGAATTATATCTAGTGTTATTTAAAAAAAATCTACACATTTATTAAACTATATTATAATTTTGTTAATTATTTAAATTTTAAATGGACCCAATGTGCATATTATTAGCATTTTGCTGGTGAATACGTTACATTTATATTGTTTCTTTTGTTTAAATGTTTGACTTATAATGTATAGGTAAATTGTAATTTTTAACTTACATAATTGTTGCATTCTTATTGAAATATTTTAGGTATAACTTTCTTAATTTTATTATGGTAAGTATATGTAACTTTTTGCAATAGTTAAGAATCTGTTTCTTTTCATCAGTGGCGGTGGACAATAATTTGAAATGTCATGAATGCTTCCTTTTCGAAAGAAAAATTACTTATACAAATTGAAATGGAAATAAATAATTATAAAAATAATAAATAAAATAAATGATCAATAACAAAATAATAAAGTTCGTGCTTTCTGAAAAATAAACAAACAACGATTGCAAAAGGGAGGTATCGCGCTCCTCGAATCCTTTAATGAATGTGCGCCCAATTTTTAAAATCAATGCCATTAACAAATATTCAATGATGTTCATTGCATCAAAAAATCTAGTCGGTGATAGTTAAATCGTCACAATGAATTGGGTTAACTATAAATTCTCACCCAATTGCTTAAAAAATTATGTTTGAAAACGCAGGAAAAATTAATGAAAAGTAGCAAAAAATTACAAAGTCAGTTTGCTAGTCGGCATCAGGTAAACGTCAGTTGATTTGTTTTTGTTGACAAATTACTGAGAAGTAGCTAGCAGACAGTTTTGCAGTGGAAACAACATTAACGAGTTTGTTTGTCTTTTCTCTCTGGTAATCGAACTTACAATAAGAGTCAGTCAGAAAGTATGCAATGCTGTTCGTTTTAAGTAATTCATAATTTGCGGCAAACCAAACGCATTGCAATTGCCATCCTCTGTGTTTGTGCTTTATTCAGTAAGCACCGTTCAATTGGAGTAACGGACTGACGTTGAAGCGTAAGATTCACTCCCTGTCACTGCAAGCGAGAAATTTATGTTTAACAGAATTATACACTAAGAATGGGCTGTCAGAATTCAGTTGTTCAAACTGCGATCTTATTGGAAAGAGGAATATAGATTGTAGAGTTCAACAATATTTCAAATTAAATTCATGCAAAAATTTCGCCATGGATGTAGTTGTCAAGCGAGAAACGCTAATTTATGTACTCTGCGCAACTGCAATTGCCAGCAAAAATTTAAAATTTCAATAATCGCGCACGTATTAATCTTAAGAGAGAATAATGTTGCTTTCATGCAGAGAACTGTCATTTATCATGAAGTTTGAGGGCCTTAATCTATTTTACTTGTCGATCAGTGGAAAACATTTATGATGTAGCCTTGTTTGTTGCAAAAAGTTTTGTGTAGGCCAAACTACGGCATTAACACCTTTCAAAGTGACATTACAGTGGGCACTTCCCACCATACAGCCTTTTGATAGTTATTTGCGTTCTCCGGCGACTGTGATTCGGTACACCACTCATCGAAGTCTTCTCTGCGATTTTTCATGATTCTGAATTCGGTCTAATATTTGAGAAGAATATTAAATATTTAACTTCAGTCATTATCTTTTGAGAGAGTCCCTATCATCCGCGTAGGCCAACACATATGACAGCTGTCAGGAATTTGACAGTTTATTAAATTCGTACAACAAGAAATTTTCCAGGTAAGGCCTCAGTTATGGCCATATGTAAAATGCAACCGAAAAAGTTGGAACAGAATGAAAATTAGTTTTTTTTTTACGTTTAAGATTCTGTCAGAAAAATGTTTCGCTACGAAAACAATTATACAACAAACCAACTACCACTGATTGGATTCCATCAGAAAATAAATTCCTGACAGATGGAACAGTAAAGAATTGAAATATTTCAGTGGAATGATTCGGTTTTCTTTTGTGGAATTGACTGAAAAGTTGACCAGAAAAAGTTTTTCGTACGGAAAAATGAATAAATTATTTTTCAAGAAAATTTAAAGACTATTTGTTTTTTTTTTTTTTTTTTGTTGATAAACTTTATAATTCATAAGCAATATTTTAAGACCAAGAGTAAGTTCAAACATTAGGTCATTAGTGGTCAAAAAAGCAAAAGAAAATGTGTACGGTTTCGTTTTACGTATGGTTATAACCAGGGCATACGAAAAGAAGTATGTAGTAAAATTCAGTGGTGACTGGTGAGGTTATATCCTTCTCTCTCCATGTAGCTCCGCTTTTAGTAATATTTAATTCGAGTACAAATTTGTAAAAAGAAATCGTGCGAACTCTTACAAATTACCATGTAAAGGAACAGCTCAAACAGCTGATTGTACAGACCTCTCTTCGATGGAACATATCTGGACTTTGAACACCTTGACTGATTATTTAATTTCAAAGTATTAAAAAAACAGTGCAGACCTTATAAACAGAGTTACAAAAAAAAAAAAAAAAAGACGTCCTAAAACATAAACAAACAATGTGAGTGAAGAAAAATAAAACAAAAACCAACTTATTAAAATCGAATACATTGTGTTATTTATTTTTTGTTTTTACACTATATACCTTAAACAAAATAAAAAGTAAAAATAATATAGTAGGTATGTACAAAAATAAATCTTACATTTCAGGAATTAACAATATTGCATTCGAAACAATATACTAAGTTAAAGTAGAACGTAAATGCTATAGAGTACTGTTTTAAATTGTAAAATATACTGTCGCGCGTGAAAGGATTTTCAGCTTTTCCTTTAACAGTATCCTTAGAAAGGAAGTGAATGAAAGTTAACCTAAATATACACTCAGAGACATACAAACGTACATATATATACATGTAATATAATGTTAAACATAAAAGACACCACATTTAGATGTTAAATATTCGACGACGTACTTCGGTAAATTTTGCTGGGCTCTATATTTATTTTCGAACATGGTATATGGCAGCTGCGATGAAACCATAAAAAATGCACACAGGCAAAATCCTATTCTTTATGGGTATTTGCACTTAACCAGAGGAACAGGACCGCTTAAAGAACATGCAAATTCTCGCAGCTTTTTGACTTGGAATCTCTTGCCCAGACCCGCCCTAGGAGACCTTTTACTTTAAGACTTGCCGATGTGCGTGATCCACGATATTTTCTAGGACTAAATCCAGAAATACGTTAGCGACTTGTATAAGATTTATTGGTTTCGAGATGAATTTTACCTGCTATGTGAACTTCCTGGTGGCGTACTAACATCTGTAATCACAGTATTTGCCGGTCCCAGCGGGGTATTAGGATTGGTGCCGCCGTTGCCAGTGAGACATGTACTCCCCAATGGTGAGCAGGCTCTTCGCTTTGATTTCCTTGTGGAGCGTTTTCTAAATAAATCCCTGTAAGAAGAGCTGATTAATGCCGTGCCGGATATACATGCGTTGCAAAAGAATTGAATTCAAGGGCGCCTTATGAGGATTTTTCGTCCTGAAAGAGGAGAGGCACCTCAAAAGGACGACACACAATTGAATAAACTGCTTAACAGAATAAAATTTCCTTTGTATGTACATATTACTATGAAGAGGGGATCAAGTGGCTGATAAACGAAATTAAATTTAAAACTGGCTGGCTCCTTTCCAAATTCAACGTATCCTCTTGCGGTATTGAAAACAAACAGTAGGGAATTATTGTAGCTTACCTTGATTTTTCTGGATTTTCTAATTTAAGGCGAATTTGCGAGAGTAGGCCAACGAGCAATTCATCAACGTTGTGATTAATTCCAACAGAGGTTTCAATAAATTTGCAATCATATGCGGTTGCCATTGCTTTGCCCTCTGTAAATGAAAGAGAAGTGGAAAATGCTATGAAATTGTTTTCAGTAATGGGAAATGTAAAGAGGCTCCTTTGTGATATATGCTATTGTATAAAAATCCCATTAAATAAAAATTGAAATAAAAGCGAGAGGAAAATAAATTAATTTACAAATATATGGTCCCTTCCATCGAAATTAGGGACAACTGGCTCAAAGAAAGTGACACCTTTTCGGTACAATTTGACGACAGAAGGGCTTATTTTCCTTTACGGTAAAAGTCGATAGAGTGAGAACTTTTCCCTGAAAAAAGGGGCACCCTAAATACCTGAAAAAGGAATTGAAATTATCTACAAAATTGTTCAAGAATGGAGCTCTAACACCTAACCAATCTGAACAAATGACGTATCTAAGAAAGAGAGTTTCCTAGAGTAAGCGCAGTGGCTTAGTGGTTAGTGTGTTGGACTACTAAGTCGAGGTTCGCATCCCGCAAAAACACTAATTCCAACTTAGGGTTTTTTTCCACTGCGCCACCTCTCGCGAACGTCTGACAAACATCCGAGAGTATAATTGCCTTGAAACAGCTTCTCAATTAGCCGTTTAGAGTCGGCATGAAATTGTAGATCCCTTCCATTAGTTCCAAAAATGAAAAACTCACACAAAAAAAAAAGAATGGTTGTGAGAAGCTAGGCACAGGGTCTCTCCGGACCTGTTGCGCCAACTATTTTTTTTTTAAGTTAATATTTAAATAGCAGGTAGTAATTAATAATAATACAAAAAATAAAAAAACCGACTGAATGTAAAAAAGATCTAACTGACATTTGTGTGACAATTGTTTTTATTTTTTAAATTTGTATTTTCAGATTTCTTTGTTTAGCTTCTGACACTCCGGAAAAGAATACCAATTTAATGGCATCGCACTCTTCAACATCGATCCAGCCGTTTGGGCTACAGGGCGTCACGTAGGAAGGTACATAGGATACGCTCGAAACACAAAACTCTTCCGGTGTCCAGTCGGGTAAAAACCAAAAGTTTTAATGGTGATGTGTAAAAAAAAGAAATCTAAATTTATTTGTCACTGAATAAATTCTAATCACAAAAAACATTATTTTGAAGTGTCGCTGCTTTGGCCCAGTATGACGTCAAGTGAGTTTCTTTTATTTTGTACTGCGATTTGATACATACTTTGTATTTATGTTATCAACTGTAGCATGGTTTAGTAAATATTTATACTTTTAGACACAGTTTTGAATGGTTATTTATTGGAACAGCACTTGACCGTCATTGATTCCATTTTGCTGGGTAAACTTTACGTAGTAGTTACAAGTAGGTAAAATATCCACTACATAACCCCACCCAACAATAAAATGTCCTTTGCATATAAAAAAACAGCACTTGCAAATCCAAGAAATTAGCAAAAAAAAACATCCCTAATCTTCATGGATACGTTCTACGTTACCAAATCGGAGTTTCCTTTACACACACACAAACAATTAATTACTTACTAAAAGTCCTCTCCCAACTTGAAGTAGAAAAAATATCTCATCAAGGCTTTGCAAAAAAGTTGCGATAAACCGTCTCATATCGCTCAACCAGTGTTGTTAGCACTCTCTCTTATTTATCCCACGAAGCGTGGTCATTTTTCCCTTTTCACCGTTCTGAAATTCCCTTTTAAAACCCCACAATACTTTTTTGCCTTAAAATCCAGTTTTTAAAAGTAAAATTTGTATTACAAGAAAAGAAACTCACGGTTAATTAATCTGTAGTACAAAAATCACAGTTTGTAACATTATAGCGATTATTTTTTGGTACTAGAAAATTGTGATACGAGCAGTTTTTTTTTATTGACATTCAGTGTGTTGATAATCAAATGTAGGAGTTTTCATGAATTTTCAGCAAAAATGTATTAAGGGTTTTCCAATAAGAGGTGTTATTTTGGTATTCAAAGAAAAATGCCATTTTTTGAGATAAATGATCTATTGTTTATGTCATAATAAAGAGGAAGGTATGCCCTTAATAACGAAAAACAACATCAGCCAAATGGCCACCACGAGCACGCATATAGGACCATATCCTTTCACAATAAAACCTCTTATTGAAAAGCCCTTTAGTTTGAATGATTTTTGTTAGATTCCTCAAATTCCTACGATTTGGTGCTTTGTCCCCATATCCCACGAAAGGCTTTTCGGGCATCGAAATTCCCACAAAAAGGTATAAATCCCACGATATACTTACACTCAACTTGAATGCGTGTACTCAAATCATAAAGGAAAAAAATCATTCTGTCTTCCTTTTCATTTGTGGAGCACCTCACTTAAGAAGCACTTCCAATCCAATGAAATTAAGTTGCCGCATGTATATTTTATACTCGGCTTTATTTTTTGCCATCATTTCCTTTCAATCCAGAAGAGTTTTCTCTTTCAGATCGGCGGAAGTCAGGACGATAATGGAAATTCACAAACAAATCTCCGCATATGTTAACTTACGTCTAGTATATTACAAGCACACATGACGCTACATTTCACTTACCCCCTACCGCTACTCACACATTGTGTCCTTGAATTTCGAAACGGATGTGCGTTAGACTCTGCATTTAAGGATTCACCAAATTGTGTGAAACGAAAACCACGCACCAATAGACTTGAAGGAAATTCCTAAACGGTTTCTTAAATACGATAGAAAAAGTTCTGTGAACTCGCTTTGGCGGAATTCAATTTCACTTTGATAAAATTGCATGACATTCTACTCCAATCCTTTTCTGAGAGGTGATTCCTATAGGAAAATCTCAGACAGAAGTAAGTTTAAATTTATGAAGTTATCAGTGAACGAGATGCAGAATTTTGTTAAAAAACCAGCGGAGGTGAATGGATTTTCTCGGAAGCTATACAGACAGAAAAAAGAATGGTTGTATGGAAGTTCAAAGCAAGTGAGAGCAATGATCTCATGCGCGTTCACTGTGATTTCGGGCACGTTTTGTATCCATGTTTAGTGTTGTAGGCATGGGAGTAGATTGAATAATACATCGGGACACGATTAGACCAAACTATTGGCTTCGTTATGAAATATGACTTCAGTATGTACAAGTCGGATATAATGTGGTGGTGAGTCAGTCAATTGCGGAGGACAAATCTGACTTTATGGGATTGTTCATTTGTTACGTGTTTTTCCAAATTAGTTACAAAAAATGCCAGGGAAGCAGATGCACCAACCTCTAAATAGTTTAACTGGCAGAAACACCGGGAAAATTATTTATACTTCCAGGACATATGTTTTAAACAAAAACAAAAAACTCTCCGTAGGTACTGAGAGAAATACCGAAAAATCCGTAAATTGATCATCATCATGAGTAATATGGTAAAACGGTTTAATGATCTGTATCGGGCAAAGAAAATACTTTCATTGACTCTAATTTCTAGAAAATCTAGAATCCTAAGTCGACCTTCCCACATCTAAAAAAGTTAAAAAAAAAGCCAAGATATTTTTTTAACGTGTTCAAAGGGATAAATTGAGAAGCTCATAACAATAAATAGTGGGCACAAAATGTGCACACAATGTTCCTCGGTGTGGTTTCTTTTGATCACTTGCTTGTGTAAACTATTTTATGGCGCCATCTCGATGTAACTTAAATACCTTTATAGCGCCACCTAAATATAGAATTGTTAGTTTCAACTTATATTGAAAGACAACCAACTTCATGTTGTTCATTCCTTTTTTTTACATGTTGTATTGTATTGTAATACATATAATCATCCATCTTTAACTTTTGGTCTTCGAGAAGAAGTACGTGAAATAAAAGTTGTTCAACAAATCAAAGAATAAAATACCCATCGATAACGTAATTATTCATAAACATTCGTGGATAATACTTGCTTACATTTTTATTTTTTGTTCAATTAGAAGGGGCCTTAAACTATTTGAAAACATTTCTTCATAGTTTAAAATTCCTTCGTTTGGTCTTTATTTCATAAAAAAAATCAACGGACGCACTGGATCAGTGGTTTAGTTAGTGTCAGGGGGGTCGATGGTTCCCCAAAAAAATTAATTCACTCGTTGCAAGGATTTCACAACATTCGAGTGTAAAATTTTAATTTAGGTACTGAGAACGATTTTCAACTAAGCTATCATAGGTCGCTCGCTAAAAAATTACGAAAATCGGGACTAGGATCACATACGAAAATGTGGTGTGTGGCCCCAAATTTTAGATATACGTTATTGCAAGTTTAAATATGATTAAATTGACTAAAGTCTAGATTAGTTTGATCTTATCAATGTTGGCATTAGTACCATCGAATGGGGTCAGAATTTCGGACGAGATGTAAAGTCTGCAATCGATTCTGATTTTGCCAGTTCCCTTATGCAATGTTTGAAAATACTGCTACTACGCTTCGTCGAATTTTCGGTCCTGGATGACAGGACGAATTTGCAACTTATATGTACATTCACAATTTTGTTTATTTGACCTAAGACCTAGGGACAAGCAAAACAAAAATACAGCGCTCAAGGATCCTTGAATCTCCGAGCAAATCATTTGAAAATATACGCTTTGTGTCCTTGCTGTCGGTGCATTACATCAGTTACGGTTGCAACTTTGAGCAATTCACTTCATTTTTAGGGCATAGCAAATTTAGATCTTTTCTTGAAAACTTTCACCATCTTTTAGAGATTTGTTTAACAATTTTTGGCAATTTTTTTTAGGCATTTAAAAAAACAATCGTCACATTATGTACCGTCTTATGCGACCTGTGAAAGTTGTCAAAAATGTTGAATGGTTGGACCATCAACTTTCTTATAAAATATACCAAAACAGACAAAATGGAAAGAGTTTAGCGACAACAAAATGTCGGTTTAAATTCTCATCGGAATTGTATGTGAATTGTTGTAAACAAAAGACCAAACAGCAAATGACAAATAGACCCATTTAATTATCAATTTCAAGGAAAACCTAATTTATTTGCATCCCCCTCATGCCCAATAAGCGACTCTGTCACATTAACAGGAGCACGAAACAATATTATTCGCTTACCTTCAGATGTAATATGTCTGCTCCTGGCAAGGTCTGCCTTGTTGCCAACCAGAATAACAGCCTTTTGTGCGATATTTTCATTTGTCCACAATACCTGCAATACCCTTTCAGCAACAGTGAAGCTACTGCGGTCAGCAGATGAATAAATAACACAATAACCATGGGGATCATAGCTAGTCAAGCAGTCATCTGGCTGCAAAAAAATAAACACACAGTTTCGATCATTAGGACGCAAGGACATTTGTAGTATAAAATCGATTAAACTTACCGTCATCTCTGTGAAAGGATGGTCGATGAAAATCAGCTCAGATTCCTCTCCGCTCAGCAGGACTGATACGGATTTTTCACCAGAATCATCATCTATAAGAAAAGGACCATTGAGAGATTTATTGAAGCTATTAGCATAGTATTGCGTGAGGACATTCAAAAAAACGTATTATGTGCTTTTAGTGCTAGCTGAGCTTTACAGAGAGATACTTTCATTTTATTTTATGATTTTTAAATTTTCGCAGATTATATCAAAGAAGAAAGAAAAAGGGAGAAGAAAAAATCAAAAGGGTATAAAAAAGGGATTTGCATACAAAAAAGGATACACTATCTGCAGCCCGAGCAAAGGTGTTTCGCAAAGTTGTTTTTTATTTCTTGTGTTTCCATACGAAGTGCGGTTGCAGAAAGGACAATGTATTTAGGGCAAGGATACAGCGCCGAGGAGAAAGAGCTGACAAAAAAAAGTAAACAATAGAACGAAGAGCGTGGAACGTGCTTAAAGTAAATGTTGTTGGTATATGCTGCACATTGTTGCAGGGGATAGATTGAGTTATAAACGTGTGTATTTGGAGGTGTGTACTTTAGAGACTAAACCAAATTAATGCAAGAATTCAAAAGATTGTATGCAAAATGAAGGGGGTTACTAATGGAAGACATGGGATGAGGTATACTCCCCGCCATCCATGGCATGGGTTTCTTATCGAACGATCTTGGGTAGAATTTAGCGGTGGCTTAGGGGGATTCATTTTTTAAAAGCGCATTTTAAATGCATGTCGTTTAGGAGGGAGATGGACGGATAGATGGATATGGTGAGCGAATACTTAGGAGATTACAAATGCATTTGTCTTATTTGCAAGAGTTTGGTGTTTACAGCTTGCCTAGCAACAAAGTAAGATATTGCAGAGGAGCTTACAATTTGTCACAATGTGAGTGGATTTCTATCAACGGCTATTTTTAACAATGGCAAACCGGAAGGACTTAATAGAAAGGTGTGTCAATTCGACATTGTAAAGTGCTTCATTGTGTTTCTAAAAGTTTGACTAAATCTAGAGAAGGCTTACTTAAGTAAATTTCTATGCAAAACATTGAAGGGGTCTTGTCGGCATAAAAGACTCTAACAAACTGGTTTTGACATACTCATAATGATTATTCTGTGAACTGTTTAAGGTTGACACACAATTTGATATTAATGGGGCTGGATTTACAAAATATAATTGAAGAAATCTTATCTTGAATAATATTTATCAAGTTTGAACAACTTCATAAGGTACAGCCAACACTGTCATTTTGTTTAGAGATTCAATAGGCACTAATAAATATCTGTCATCATCTGTCATCATCTGGGATATCGAATAACTTTGGGGTGTACAAATTTTGAACGTCTCTCAATTCGTTGAAAAAACCTAGCAAAATAGTATCTTGAAAATACTCAATGGTCACATGTACCCATTTTAAGTCGAAAAGCTTTGTGTTGAGTTTATAAATAATTATGAACAAAATCATTAAAAAAAATCAGTTTCGAGACATGCAATTTATACTGTCAACACTATAAGACTGCTAGTACACATTTTGGTACATAATATTTCCGGGGGCAAAATTATTCAATTCCAGACAAAGAAAGTAAGAAAATAAAAAATTCCGACATTTGTTCTGACTTGGGATAGGGATGGTCCATTCACGAAAAATTTCAAATTTTATCGCAGAATTATTGAACCATCCGTTTTTTTGTTTTTGTCAGTAAATAAGATGCGATTTTTACCAAACCTAGCTTTGGAATTCTCGGGACACACTATTGTCTCGAAAATTATAATTTTCTGGTCAATTATAGCTTTTGAAAAAAGAAAAATGTCGGTCGGAATTCTTAAGTCGTTTGTTCAAATGGGGGAAACTTATCGATTAAGGACACAAAACTTCAGTGTCCTAAATTGGTGGCCAACATTAAAATTTGGACTTGAAATTTATCATTACATGAAATAGTATTAAAATGATGTCTTATTTGCGGGCGGCCATGTTATTCTGCCATGAGTTATTTACCCAGGAAAAATGCTACTTTTAGATGTTCAAAATTGACGCCTAAAAAGCGAGGCGATGGTAAGTATTCAGAGCTTGATCTACAGTTCAGCAAGGAGTTGTTGTGGCCACTAGATCTCTTAATTTCTTAAACGTGAAATCAAAGAAAAAAAAGTTCGAAAATGTAAAATTTTTTAAAATAATACGAGTATTGGAAAAATTTGTTAGCGAAGTGAAGAAAGGAAAACAAACGAATTATACATTTATTAAATTTCAGACCAAGGTACAAGTATAGAAAATTTGTAAAAACCTTAAGTTCCAAACAATTTGCATAATTTGTCGAAACGATTTTAATTTATGTTCCCCCTTTAATAGAGGCTTTCGATATAACCAGTGACTGAGAACAGATTTAAAAAATGTCGAGAGTTTTTAAATTTCAAATGCAATTCATTTCTGGAAGCAGATTTTTAGTTCAAAAAAAAAATTCTATGCTCCAAAAAGATCCGAAGTTTTTTGTAGTCAGACAAAAAAAACTGTGAAGAATTTTAAAAATTTCTGCAGTCCAAAATTCAATACCGGAAGCAGTTTTGGAGGTCAAAAATAATATATGCCGTCGAAAAAAATTTAAATATCTGCTCCAAAAGGATCCAAGGATTTGTGTAGTCAGACAAAAATTTGAAAAAAAAAGTGTGAAAAACTTTAAAATTTTGACAGTCCAAAATGTACTTGGAAAAAAAAAAATCTTAAATTTCAGCCTAAATTTTGTATGAGTTAAGGTAGTGCATTACTTTATGAAAACATTTTTGTCATTGTGAGTCCGTGATAAGGAGACGAAAAATGATTATTAGTGCAGTCCTTATAAAACTAATTTTGAAGCAGTTTGTGTTCTAAATCTAGGAAAAGTTGGCCAAAAATATACACGCCCAGCACATCTTTGGAAATATTTTTCAAAGTACGAAAAAGGCGATAGAAGTTTTCTCAAACTATCAAACTGTCGAAATTACAGACATTTGTCAAAAAATTTACTCATTCTCCTTACTACTTTTCTGGAAACTATTCGTATTAAGGCCTGATTTGGTATAGGTAGTGAAAAGATGGACTCGCTCATTGGTTAAAGCTCTGACCCTACTCGGGCGCTATTTGACTCTCGATAATCATACTAAAAGAAGTAATCGTCTGTTAAAGACACCTGTTTAAAATTCATTTCTACCTCGAAATCTTGCCAGACAAACTGCATTCGCAAAACCCTTCGAAAATCGCTTAATCGTATTCTGCTTTGGGAATCTTGCATTTTGTAAAAAAAAAACAATAGAAAAATAATAACATTACAAATTTTAATGCAAAACAATTGAATCCCTTTTTCAGAGATTTACTTAAAATTTGTGTTTTTTTTTATTATTTTGTGTCCTTGTGTGTGATTTGTGGGATTATTTGAAAAAGAAAATGTACAATGAATGTTTTATTTTGTTACCATCCGACGGTTTTTCAATATGGATTTTAATTTCGGTGTTGCCTACACGAATTCGCACATAGAAAGAAAAAGAAAACAACAAAACAATCAAACAAAGGCCAGAAAAAGAACACACACACACATACAGAAAACAACAGGACAGAGAATGGAGATATGAAGACAGATAAAGAGAACTCAATCAATATAAATCAAATTTTGCATTGATAGAGATGTTTATTCAAAATAGGATCAATAAATAAATTGAATGCTAATGCTGAAATAGGATACTTTGAAAATACACAATACGGATAGGTCTTCATTTTCCAAGGACAGTCGGAATATATATATATATATATGCCAAAGTCTGTCTCTGTATGATCAACAGTCCCTTGGGAGGAAATGACTTTACCATTTACCAAAAATAATTCTTTAATCTACTTTGGGAATTTCATAAAATCCACCCTGTTGGGATTGCCTTCTTAAATGATTAAACGGCGTAAATTTAGGCAGCAGGGACAATTTTATGTGCTGGTTATAAAATATTCTGTGATTTTTTTTACGATGTTTCTTTCGCCTTGTAAGCAATCCTAAATGCACAAGCACTCATAAGAAAAGTGCCAAAATTATAGCCCCATCAACAAAGTAGTTACCAAGCCAAAATTAAGAGGATATTCATCATATTAACCAAACTCATATATAAGGCAATCTACTGCAATTCATACTTGTAATTTGAAAAGTTTCCTCCCTGTCGCTCTTTAAAAAAAATCGAGTAATTCCTAAGTATGACATATTATATGAAATTTTTGTGGAACTCTTCTAATAAATTATTTGAACTTTTCCTCGAAGGCAAACCTTAAAAGAAAGTTGTTATTGTTTCGATATCGCATTCTTCAAATAGGTTTGTTTCTCATTTACCTAATTTGGCACTTTTTATAGCTTTTTGACATAGAAAGACGCGCCGTAGTGTAGTGTCTTTGGGGACCAATAAAAGTAGGTAATTGAGTCTGCCTATTCCGAAGGTTTTTTTTAAAGGTTTTGGAGAATACCATTTAAATACAGTTCGGCTATTTCGAAGATTTATCTTGTGTTTCGAATGAAGATTCACGGCCTTCTCTCTGAGCTTGCGAAGGTATTTTTAAAGCATTGAGGGTATAGTCAGAGTGGGCTATTTCAGATGGTGACATTCTTATTGAACTCGTTGTTTTAAGAGGCTTGGTAAGTAGTTTACTGATGACGGTATTTGAAAGGAAACAGAGGTAGTTCAAGTCTGTGAGAAAACACGAAAAAATGGACGTGTTACTGTTAACCAAATAATTGCCCTGCGAAATTTTTTGAGTTGATGGTCGGCACTTCTGATGATGAAATACCCTATAGCCACTTGTTGCCTTGAATGCTTCGGCTTATTTATGAGTCGGTTCTCCCAAAGGAGAATGCTTTTACCAAGACACTTGTGGCTAGTAAAATTAATTTTTAAATAGGCTTTGAAACCGCCTGCCAGATATTTTCAAAGCAATTCGAAACAAGCTCAAGAATTGTAGTAACTGTTTAAAAGCTAGATGACTGACTGATTACTCAAAAAATATTGATTTTCTGGGGAACAATTGACTTGCTTAATAACCCGTAATAAAAATCAGTTCAAAAAAGTTCAAAACCTGGAAAATTCTAGGACCAAGTGAAACTCATCAGAATTCGAGAAAGTCTTAATTTGAAAATCATAATGAAGAAATGATATTTTCTGATGAGTACGAATTTTGAGGAAAATTCATATCCCAGGGGTCGGATCTGAACCCATGGAAAGAATGTTCAACAGCTCCTTGTTCTTGGTTCCATTATAGCATAGTGTAAAACTGAGCATATTAAAAAAAATAAGAGAAATTAAATTATAACCAAACTTACCAATACTTGTGTCGTAGGCATGCAAATACTCTGAGGTCATAAACTGTGATACTAAAGAACTCTTTCCAACAGCTGGTCCACCTAGCATTAGAACTCTAAATTGCAACAGAGGAAGGTGTTATGGTTTCTGTTTTCAAAGAAAAAAATAAGTCCCAATTCCCATACCTGTAAGGTCCATTTCCAGGATTTGATGTGCTGCTCTCTCGGCTAGAGGCTAGACTGCAGGTAGCTGATGTGCGTGCTGAATTTGGCGCGGGAATCTGCGTCGCCGTCAGATGTTCAGTACTGAAATTAAATCAGTATAATCAGCAAAGTAGAAAAAAAAAATCAAACAGTGGAATGGTTTTCTAATTCATATTTCCTAATTAAACGCATAAATTATTAACGAACCCACCTTGAATTTGAGCTGGCCACACTGTTATTGGATCGACTGCGACGACTCTTCAACGAATCCCCCCGATTAACGACACCCTTGCCGGTTATGGAAAAATGTCTCAGTCTATAGTACTCCTCCTCGACGCCGGTATTTGGCATTGACGCCACCCTACATAGAATAAAAGAAAAGCAAACCCAAATTAATCTCCACTCAGCAATATGAAATTCCTTTTAATACTCCAAATAGAAAGGGAAACAACTCACCGAGATCTCTGTTGGGGTAGGCATAATTGGTTTGGTCTCCCCGACGCTCTACTGCCAGGCGTCTTAACCGATTGTGAGCGACTGTGGTGTGGTGATCCGTATCTATAAAAAAAAACCATGTACGCCGCCTTATTAGAAGATCCGATTCGTTAGCATTTCAGTTTCAGGACAATATACATGCTGTTCCTTGAAAAAAATGCCTACGGGGTTAATATTCACACGAGCGAAAAATTATCAAAAAAAAAAAAAAAATATTACGTATACGCCCTACGCATCGATACTGTACAATATCACTTCAACCGGGGTACGTGCTCTGGTGCTCATGAGTTACTTGAAACGATTTATTTTCAAAAAAGAAAAAGAACAAAAGAATGATTCCCCAAAGTTAAACCATATCTTGTACCACATTCCCGTCCCAGATAGGCAACCACCCTGACCTTTTTCGAAATCAAAGCATTCAGACGCATACATCTGGGTGGGTGTGCTATTCTCTAAGACTAAAATTAGAAAACATTTATGACAAACAGATTTTCTAAAAACAGCATTCTAACAACCTCGCTTTCATGTGACAAAACAACATGATCCGCGCATTAAGGTTGTTCTTATCGTCATCAGCATCACTACTGCATTTGTGTGTCAGTAGTATAGTTTTCTATTTCGCGCTCTATATACTCTGTGCATTGTCTCCTGGTGACGTCGAATTTTTCTATAAAAAAATAAATAAATACATAAACAAAATCACCTTGCGTAAGGTAGCCAGGGTAGGAATCTATATGAACAAGGACCGATAGACGTAATCTCTGTCGTCATTAAAATATAATCGTTCGTATGAATGGCTAAAATTGTTCTAAACATGACATATCACTGTGCAATGGAAACGTATTCAAATCTGTGTCAAGAGGACAAAACTGTGCACACGTGACGAGATAAAAAGAACAAGAAAATTCTGTCAACGAGTGCCAATGTGTATGTTCGACTTTTTTTTTTTTTTTTTTTTTTTTTATATTTATTAATTTTCTAAGAATTTTCGTATTTCTTTTGAAGTGTTTATTTGATGCGTGGAATGTTTTATAAAATAAATGTTATTTTGTTACGTGTTAATGGGAACGTAATCAGTTTATAGAGAATTTTTGTTCGGCCTGACAGTGATGATGACGAGGCACACTAACAGTGGAAATATTTATAGAAAATAAAAATAAAACGCTCAGCCAAAAATATTGTGTGTTATTTCGAGATCTGAATATGGGTTGTTGATATTGGAAGATGGATTGTTTTTCAATTGGGCAGATTGTCAGACTCTGAGGGGGTCTGTTCGCCGAAGGTTTTCATAGAAGAATTTACACATATTTTGAAGGATTTTTTTAAGCAGCTGATTTGAAGACTGAGTAAGGGAATAAATTTTTTTTTCACTGCGGGGTAGGTGCTTCGTTAAACATGAGTTATATGAAATTGAAATGACATTTGAAAATATTTGGGACTAAAAAGATGATTCCCCAAAGTGTAACCAATCCATGGAAGTTAGTTTTAAAGGATTTTCCCTAAGGCACTCCTTTCATTTTGTCGAGACAGAATTGAAAAGCCAGTTCAACGAATATAGTGTGGTATAGTTGGGGTTTGTATTGTATTGTAGGTGATAGGCACTCTACACTGCGACCAGAAGAGATCTATTGTGTTTGCCTTTATTATTTAACCCAGGGAGCTGTTGAGGCTCTTTATAAACCTCAGTACCCTTCTTGGTTCCATGTTTCCAATATCTGCAGGACTTAAAAGCGCACTTTGCATATGGATCGCTCTGCCCCTTGCCACAGCAGGGCATATGCAGAGTATGTGTTCCGTTGTCTTGTCCTCTTCTCCGCAGGGTCGACAGGAGTCATCGTCGGAAAGTCCAATTTTTTTGAGATGGTATCTTAGTGGTCTGTGACCAGTAAGATAACCTGTTAGGATCCTTAGATCTTCTTTTCTTAGCTCAAGTAACTTTTTTGCTTTACTACAAGCTGGGTTTATGAATCTTTTTGCCTGCCCTGTCCCTTGGATTCCGTCCAGTATTCGGCAAGGTGATCATCTTCCCATTTCCTGAATTTTGAGTGTGTGTAACTTAAAGGTAACCCGAAATAGGGCTCAGGGCCGGTGAGCAAGTTTGATGCGCCTCTTCTCGCCAGACAATCTGCTCGTTCGTTGCCCTCAAATCCCTCATGGCCTGGTATCTAAGCAACAGTGACTGTGTTGTCCTTTGCCAGATCTTCGAGGATATTAAAACATTCCCAGGCTAGCTTTAATCTGATAGAAAACGATCTTGGGGTCTTAAGAGCTGCCTGGCTGTCTGAGAGGATGTAGATACGGGCACCTTTAGTGCGCCTTCTCGGACACATATCACTATTGCGTGTACCTCCGCTTGAAAGATGTCTGGTGATTTTCCTAGTCCTACGGCTCTTTGGAACCTAGGCCCATAGACCCCAGCACCGGTGGCTTCATCTTCCATCTTTCAACCGTCGGTGTACCAGATTTGTGATCCTGATGGTGTTACGAATTGGTTGGTTCTCCAGGTACTCCTGTCAGATATGACTATCTTGAAATTTCTGGAGAAACGAAGCCTTTTAAGCATGGTGTCTGATTGTTGGGCTTACCCGTAAACCTAACCTTACCTAACATTGTTTTTGTACCTTGTGAGTTAGTTTCCAGATTGAAAGTTCTGATACACATTAAAATGTCCTCTAGAATCTAGATCTAGATCCAGATATATGAACTTGTATTTATCTTGGGCTTCTATTGAAGCAAGGAAGCTGGAGATCAGCTTGCTTTGACTTACGATATTTTTGACGAATCGCTATTCGTTAACGAAAACTGAATAGTTTGTCCCATATGACTGAATCGGATCTTCTGTTCGAATGGCCCCTTTCTGAAAGTGAATCCTTCACTTCTATATCAAATTGAGTTTGCCTACAACCGCATACCTCAGCTAAAATCTGTTTACATTTTTGCTCAACAAAAATTCCCTGATTGCCATTGATTAGCACTTAGATCTTTGCCTACAGTCATTTTGCTACAGTTTACTAACATAAACAATAACACCTCTGCAAAAGCATTTATTTTTGTTTAATAGCTGCGGGATATATTTGCAAGAAATATTTACGTAAGCTTGAATGTGAATTCCAAATGAAAATACCATCCGCCTAATGGCCGTGTGAACATTGTTTTGTTGTTGGATTAGTTTTAAATTATTCATCCAACATTCTGCCGATGGGTTCGGACCATAGTGCGAGATCCCTAATCCTCTAAGCTCTGAGCACAAAACAACAAAAAGACTAAAATGAATGGAATTGTTCCAGTTGCTGTCATAGTAACAAAGGCGACGATGGCTCTATGCAATTATTGGTGTGCTTTGTTTTTGTTTATGAATTTATTCTTTTAAGCAGTTTAGTAGGATTATAAATTTGGGGCCCTCAGGATGGTGGACAGGGCTGTTGAGCGTTTTTAAATGAAACAATTATCATGTACATAAGAATTAGTGCTCTGGGTTTATGCCCGACGGAGAAAATATAAGTCGACTTTTATTCCACTGCACAGTGTTTAAATAATGAACTAAAGTTTGATATTTTTTTAAGCCAGAGATAAGAACGTTCTTCTTCTTCTCGAAACAATCCCCATCAGTCTAAGCAAAGTGAAGACATTGGTTGGAGGGGTCTTTCCCTGAAAGTAATAGCTCCAGGTGTGCCATGTCAAGCTGCCTTACTTAAATTTCATCATTCCTTTGCTGGATGTCAATATTTATCAATTGAAAACGAATTTCGGGAAGAAACTTACACCTTAGTAGGAACCTTTCCAAGGTATAAGCAGAGGCAGCGTAGTACAATGGACCAAAAGGTCGCGCTGCACTAGACCCTCTCTTTTTATATTACACCTAAGTAATTTCCGAGGACGAAGCTATTCGCATTTAAATATATATTAGAAAACACAACTTGAGTAGCCTATAGCCACCACGTCAGATGTTACTGCACTTGGCTGTAGATATAACATTTTTAACTTTTTTATTAATAATTTATTTTGATTTTCGAAAGTAAAATAAACAAATGTTCAATGCAACATGGAAGTGTCAATGCACACTATAATTCCCCTCAGGAAATTAGGAGCGTAGGAGCGTAAGAGCTCAAAAACACTTTCCCATGGAACGTTCAACATTTTCGAGGACTTTTCAATTATATCTGCAAGTTGTTTGTAGTACCTACTTGTGCATACTTTAAAGAGCAAAATCAATAGCATACGAAACAGCATCACAAGTTGTGCTCGATAAATATTTTCAAATAGTTGGCAGTTCCAAAGAGAACACACTGACACCCACGAACACAATCCTATACGAGCGGCATTTGGCAAATAGCTATATTTTTGAAAACTACATACGAGCGTGCTCCTCCCGTGTCAACTGGTATTTTAAGTTTGACTTGCACTAAGAGGTTTATACACTTCCAATGGGAGATGGTGATGAATTAGACAAGTATGCTGTAGTATAGAAAATCGATTTCTCCTTAAAAATGCCTGTACAGTTATCTGAATAACCCCCGCATGAATATTGTTGTAGAAAATTACTAACACATATTGGCAGGTGTTGTTTCCATCACAATGGCAACAAGACGGAGTTTTATGTCGGCCCCAAGACAGCCGTCTGTTGAGTGTCTGTGCGGCTTTATCTGTTGGTTGTTTTTTGTATTTTATTTTATTTTTTTATTAATGGGAAAACCAATTATTTTGAGTGAATTTATAGACACGCTTCGGTGATGCGAAGTGGTTTTCACCGAAATTGTGATCCGTTTACTATTTTAAGGAATTGATTCATAGGCCACTCGGAGTTGACGTAGATGCAATTTGTCGCACATAAATCATCATGATGAAATTATCCCCGTAAAATGTCATTCGCAATTAACACTAAAGACTTGGTTGGCTTTTGTGGAATAATTTTTACGAATTTAATTATTTGACACAAAGAGCGTGCCGTGAGTTGTTAAGCACTGATATATCGCTGATGGATTGCGCGATGAATTTGCTTGTGGTTTTTTTAAAAAAAAAACTTATACTCAATCTAATATTTTTTAAAAAGGAAATGAAAAGTGGTAAAATATGTGCGGTCTTTCTTCTGACAAGTGTACCTAAAATATTCATCTATTTAATTTCAAAGTTGATGTAAAAATTGCCATTTCCCTTGCTCTCTTTTATAAATATAAAAATTTGCGGTAATCGGCATATTTGCAGCAAGCTTCGTATGGAAAGACACTTCTTACAGAAATCGCTGTTCCAAAGAGAAACCCTAAATCGTTATACTCATACGTCATACCACATAATACACTCATTGACAAAAGTATACTGACAAAACTAAAAGTTAAATTTTATGAATTTTAAGAAGAAATAAAAAAATACACGTTTTGCTTACTTAATTAAAATGTGAACATAGGCAATTTTTATTTTGAAATGCAATAATTTAAATTTCTTAAAATGCATAAAATTAACCTTTGACTTTGGCGTAATTATTTTGACAAACAGGTTTTACTGGAAAAAAAAATACCTATATATATATTTTGAAATTAAGAAAATAGAACAATAATATTTTGTAATTGTTTTGGAATCGTTCCCAAAGGTTTCTCACTACAAAGATGATCTCCACACTACTCCGTGTCAGGAAAACAATAAATTTTCCCATAATACAACATCATACATAAATAAATAACGCTCAATCTGCGCCTCGGGTAGGAAAGTTGCGTGTTTCTGGTTCAATATCTCGTAAGAGTTAATCACCATTGCGCTTTTGTGGCAAGGAACATTATCATTATGTTGGAGAATAAATGACTGCCCGATTAATTTATTGCCATGTGGGAATGCCTATTTATTTAAACTTCAAGATCGTTGGACAATATACAATCCTAACATATTACAAATCCACCACCATGGTAACTGGCTTGAAGCATTAAAACTGTGGACAGTAAAAAAATTGAAGCGTCTTCTACAACTAAAAAAAGGGCAAAAATAGCAAAAAAAAATGTGGCAGGCTCTCAAAACGTGTCAAATAGCAGCTTTAGTCGGGGTGGACAACGGTCACGCTATGCAGCCTCCTTATTTTGTTTTCGTAGTTAGGTATATAGGATACGTCTCTTACAGGATCTGTATCCAAATCGAGTTCAGCAGAGCGGCTCTCAATTATCCTTCCGACAATCAGTTTATCAGGATATTTTTTTTTTTTAAACTCGAGAATTTTCGCAGTTAAACTTGGATTTTTAATAAACTTCCCCAAGATATAACTTCCATTCTTTTACCTTCTTCGGTATAACTTTTTCGATTTTTATCTGAGGGAGGTAACTTTAGCACAGAGATCTTTCTTTTCTGATTATTGATTTGGATATTTACAGTTTGCTTCGACAAATTATTTTTTTCCCTTATTTTCTTTTAACAGAAAAACCTCAATCGCCTACTGCGACAAGAGCTACTCGATCTTCCATATTTAACTCTGTCGTTTTCTCCATATTTTAATCAAAATGGACCTGTACACAATAAATCTATCAAATTCAACTTAAATTCAAACGATAACAGTATTTTTCGAAAACACAAACCATGAAAAATAAGTTTGTCAAAATACGTTTGTCGAAAAATCGCGTGATCTATCTAGCCGTGGTTCTCAAATGATTTATTTACACACAATCATAGGTCACATCATATGCAATAACTGAGTGAAAACTGTGGACAGTTAATCCGTAGCCGTTAGGAATTAATCGCCTTGAAATGGGTCAAAATACTTTTGCCGACAAGTTTATAAAACTCTTGTGACCGCCACCCCAAGAACTGACAAAAATAACGCGTTCGCATTTGAAATGCGATAAGGATATCCTCAACACTTGGTAAAATACACATTTTATGTAATAATTCTTTTGGTCTCTTTGCGACTTATTTCGACACCTCAAAACATACTCCAAGTGGAGGTTTCCTCTACAAAGTGATACCAGTTCTGTACCAATGTCAGCATGTACCCTAAATTCGTTCGTGCCAAAATCTGCCCTGAACTTCGAAGGAAAATATTCAAATTCATTTTTAATCACCGCATCTAGCCCAGCAAGGAATGCTTTTTTAATGATAACCTTTTTCCATAGCAAATCCCTTTCAACCAATTAAAAAATAATTCGTCCTCCCATTAGGGATTTTCATTGTGAGAGCATACACACGCATGTCCCTGTGCCTGTTGGATTGTGATGATGTTTTGTCAAGATGGAACCAAAATGAAAAATAACCCACAGAGCCATTTATGTGTATAATGATGGTCCCAATGACACGACAACATTGGCTTGGATTGTACAGGGACCTCTGCCCTTAGGATTTTGTAGGGTTATCACGAAACAACTAATTTCTGAAGCGTACAACGTACATATCGACAATACAAACAGCTAAAATTATTTCCCCCACATTGCACACCCACCCAGTGTGATATTCATTATACCATATCCACCTTTGAATCTTATTAGAAAATCGTGTTTGCTTGCATTCCGAGCTTCCGAAAAAATCCCCAATTAACAGCCGAGTACATTATATAAATGTACACCACATTTTATTTACATTACACAAAGAAAAAAAGAAAAAACCGTTTGTACATCTTTTTTCCATATATTGTAGAAAAGTTATATAGCAACAAACATTTTTTTCAAAGGCAAAAAAGAAATTCTTTTTCCCACGGATTTTTCCAAGAGAAATCCTTAAAAAAATAAACAGGAAACAACAACTATTTAAAAAAAGAACACCCACTCGTACATGTTAAAAGTATAAACAACCCCATTTATTTATTAGTCAAAGTCAAGGCTCACACCTGACAGTTTTGTTGGTTGCTTTTTTTCCATCTGTCAGCATGGTCATTTGATTCTCCTTTGAGTTCGAATCAGAGAAACGTAATCACTTTTGTAAACATTCTCAAAGTCCTTTCGATGGAAAATAAATTGAAAACGAATTGAAAACGTTCAATGCAATTCGTTTCTGCTTTCGATTTCAAACACTTGGCAGTGGAGTATCGCCAGCCACCCGATTATCCTTTGTTTGTGTTTCTTATGAAAAATAAGTGCGGGGTTAATGGAACACCGAGTGCAGCAAAGAGGTACAAAACGAGTCGAATCTCCTGACATACGTTTATGCAGGATTGCCACACTCGCAGTTTGTTGGAAGGATACTTTCAGTTGCGTGCCTGATGGTTGTTTGTTTCAGAGATTTGTATTGTGCTATTTTAATCCTTTGGACGAGGAAGCATGCGCTTCATAGGGGCGGAAATTGCTTTTTGTTAGGCGAGGTCAGGTCTGTTTTCGAAAACAAAGTGGCCGTGTTTTGGAAAATAATCGTTTAGCAATATTTTTGTGATACGTGACTTTCAGCACAAAACACTGGTGGTGTTTTTTTTTTTTTTTTTGCCGCAAATGCTTTAAATAGTCTTAGTGGCTTAGTGGTTAGTGTGTTGGACTACTAAGCGAGGGGTCTCAAGTTTGAATCCCGCAAAAACCCAAATTCCAACTTAGGGTTATTTTCCACTGCGCTACCTCTCGCGAACGTCTGACAAACATCCGGGAGTCTTGAAAGAGCTTCTCAATTAGCCGTTTGGAGTCGGCATAAAATTGTAGATCCCTTCCATTCGTTTCAAAAATGAAAAACTCACACAAAACGAATTGTTGTGAAAAGCTAGGCCTAGGGTCCCTCCGGACCTGTTGCGCCAACTATATAAATGCTTTAAGCTCACAAATGGCATTCGACGCAGTATTTTGTCAAAAACTCAGAGTATTTAAAAATATTTAGAGCTGACAAAATTTCATAAGAAAAACCTTTCAAATAAGCAAAATACGATAAACAGTAAAACCCGGATGAATGCCTAACCCGCACAAGTACCTTTTTTTCTTTTTTGAGAACAAAAATTCTGAGGATTTTTTCATATAAAACTCATCTTGTAAGTACCTTTCCCGGTTTTTATTTTGCATACTGTTATTAAAATTTCCCTGAAAAAAATCTTTTAATACAAATTTTCGAAATTAGCTGAAAAAATACAAAAGCTTTTTTTCCTTAAGCGCTTTCTTGTGTTTCATGCTTAAAAAATAAAAAATAAAAATGTAATGTTACGTATTTTCTTACTTTTAAATATAATTAAATATTTTTTTGTTATAAATTTTTATTTTTATTTTTTGTGTTATAAATTTACAGATAAGTGCCTACGTGCACTTAAGCGGATTTTTTTATAACTGCCTAACCCGCATAAGTAACTATCAAAACGGGGCATTTAAGGTGAGGCATTTATCCGGGTTTTACTGTAATATAAAAATTCATAAATTTGTTCACAGCTGACCTTACTTCAATTTGTTCTTATTAAAAGGATTGCAACTAAAAAAATCAGACAGCAATTTTTTGACATACACCGTCACCGTCATCTTTGAACATGTTTTGCCAAAAAAGTTAAAGCTCATAAATCATTGCGGCTGCAGCAGAGGTGCAGGCTTCAACCGGACCCATCGCTCCATCGTCACCAACGGTCTACAGATCTATAGATAGTACGAAAGCCTACCTTAAGAAAACCGTCTAGTAAAACAATCATAAATATAGTACAGAGAATGTGTGGATTTTGAACTAGTGCTGCCACCACTGCCGCTGCACATTCTTCCTTTTAATGTACATAAAACATAATTAACATCTTGTTTAAGCAATTTAACACATAAATTCAAACAAATTCCTGTTAAGCTGCCCTGCTTTTGTTGCCATGAAGCACGATAGCCTTAAATAAGAGACACCCCAAAAACTAGCTCCGTAGCCAGTAATCCCTACACATTTCCAATTAAGAACTACAACTGCATCCAGCGAATGCTTCCCTACCCGAGATTAACTTACTAAAATGCTTGAAATGAAAATGAAAATACTAAAATAGCGTTACGACCGGAGAAGCTCTTAAAACTCTACAAAGCTCTCCCATAACCTCAGCCAGACAGAGTTAATAACGCACGTAAGCTACCAAACCTTGCTTGCACAATTGAGTGAACGAAATGAGCCCATCTGAAAACTTGACGATTATTTCCTGCCAAGTAAACTCCTTTTTATGAGTATCCTAGTAACAACTTCCTGTTATACACAATCTTACTCTATAGGTACATTGTATGAGCTGTATGAATTGAAATACCCTAAACCGGGTGTACCAGATTCCTTTCAGATCCGTGTTGTAATAAGACCCTTAAATAAATTCAAATCCACGCGCACGAGAATACAGATTTCAGTTACTCAAAGACTTACCTCATTTCGAAATCCCTCAACTCTTCGAAGGTTAATGTGTTGGTAACATCCAGTAATTGCCTCATATTTTCGTCCCGTCTCTGTTGTTGTTGCTGTTGCTGCTGCTGTTGTAACTGTAACTGTAACTGTGATTGCGGTTGTTGATGATGATGGTTCAATTGCTGTTGGATGTGTAGCTGTTGTGAGTTCCTCTTGCGAGAATCCTTTCCTTGTTCAACGCTAACGAAATCACCCTCGTTTTTTATGAGTAGCGTTTCAACGGTGTTATCTAAGCTTAAGGAAGGCTGTAAATAAAATAGAAAAAACAAAATCAAGATAAAACCGAAATAATAACAATCGTCCTAGGAAAAATGAAAAGGGTCATGTTGAATGTTGAACTGAAAGATAAGCGACCGAAAGGGTGCATATAGGAATCACATTCATCATTCAGATATTCGTTGTGTGGGGGTCCTCTTTCTCCCTTTTTTTTTGTATACGGTGTGGAACAAAAAAAAAGAAAGTATATATATATATAAGCGATCGAAAGGGGTACATATGAATCACATCCATTATTCAGATATTCGTTGTGTGAGGGTCCTCTTTCTCTCTTTTTGTACAGTACAACAAAAAAAAAAAAAAGTTCACAATAGCATTTACCACAATGAAATTAATTTCCCACCTGCTAAAGGCTACAAGAAGGACATGGAAAATATTATGAAAACAACAAAAGGTTGGACAAAAAAAAAAAAAAAAACTCAACAACATAGTTATAATTTAAAAAATAATGGCTTGCGTAATTAAATTAATGCATCCTAGGAAGGCTAGGAACAATGAAATACAACGGGGAAGGCTTCCTTTTTTTTGCGGCATCGAAACTTTTTCTTTAAGCTCAGAGTGGTGCTGGCAAAAAAAGAAACGGCGACACGAAGTTGACAACATTTAAAATGCAGATTTTAATGAAATTACGCGCGCTGGCTAATAAAACCTTGTCAAGGGACTCTCGAAGGATATTTGATTTGATTTAATTTTGATTTTTTTTTGTCTGGAGTATAAATGTACGGGGGAATTTATTTGGCAAAGTTTTTAATGAAAAAAAAGGATCATCTGTCGAAAAAGGATTAATTAATTCGTCAAGGGCAAGTTTAGTTTCGGAATAATTAAAAGGCGTCTTTTGGTAATTGAATGAGTGAAATTGGCAGCGAACGTTGGTTGTGAACGGTTCAAGATTAATGTATGCGAAAAGGTGTTTTATTTAAATGTTAAATGGGGAATCCAAATAAGCGTTTATCGTGCACGAAGGAGTCGGGAAAATAATTTGTCTTACAATGGAAGGACGAGTAGGGCATAGGTAGGGAGTGGGTTAAGTATATTTTATCAAAAGTCGGCTCGGCGGAGACTTCAGTTGGGACTTGGATGTTTAGGATGTGGAATGTATTTGGCGATGGTATACGACATACAGGCTACCAATTTTTTTGACGCTTCAATATGTAAAAGTGCGAGAAATATGTTCCATTCAAAGTATATACAAGAAAAAGGGTGCCTACCAAACCAAGCCTTTAACCGATAAAAGGATTAGACAATGAAAGGTAACATTGAATTTACAAAAATTAAAAAATTCTATTAATAATTACAGATCACTAAAAATGCGATGTCTTGCATTGCCACGCCTACTTCTTGAGGGCATTTTTGAACAAAATCCTTAGTTTCTCTGACCTTGCTGACTTTAACTTGTCATTGCTCAAATAATTATAAATTACTATTAAAAGAGATATGAAAATTAAAGCTTTGAAATACTTCCCTAAATATTTGAAGCTATGAATAAGCTTGCTGTTTTATGCAGAAGCTGAGATGCAGACTTAAATTGAACACAATCAAAGTTCTGGGTGTCCTTTGCTCTGTTGGAACGGAACGAACGAGAAATGAGTGCTGTGCTCGTGAATATATCAATAGCGACAATTTTTTTCTATAAAAATACGCAAATAGCTGAGTAGTTAGTATGCTGGACAACTAAACGAGGGGTCTTAGGTTCGATCCCCGGAAAAAAAAAATCCATTTTAGAGCCAATTCCACTGCATCACCATTGGCGGACCTTCAATTTAGTGGGAGTTAAAATTGTTTCTCCAAGCTTAACAAAAACTAGTTAGTAGCTCAAGGCTCAATATCTCTTTTTTCGAACAGTGACAACCTCATTGGGAGGACCTTCCTCTAGTACCAGGACTCATGGCCAACAGCAACTGCATAGGATTACACATTCTGCCCCGAACCATTTGTTTGGATAGTTCCATCATCCACTTGTTTCCCATTAATAAAAACCGAGAATAAACAGCTCTCCTGTACTGAGGCGTATTATTTTTACTTGCCACCAGACACCTTCATTAAATTACTATTTCTAGTGTTCACCGGCACGTTAACATTTCAAATGCGAATTGTTGAAAACCATAAACAAGTCAAAATAAATAAACAATCCCGGAGTGTTGTATGCTTCTCCAGGCGTCCACAATGTGTACCAGATCACTCCTGCATTTTGTGTGTGTGTGTTTTTTTTGGAAAATAGAAAATCCTTTCTATTTCGGACTCGCGTCAGCAAAATAATGAAATCATCGCCTCCACATCTCGCATATTTTATTTGCAATTAACAATTCATAAAAATCGAATTTGCAGCCGCACACGCTTGCCTGGGTGTTCTTTCAAGAAACAGCCGCACTCTGTTTACGGATCTGTTTGAAATACTCGCTCGCAGATGTTTTGTATCGCGAAACTTGTTTGACATCGAGCCGCACATTGCAGTTCTATTTTCGACAGTCAGTGCTCAGTGGCGGGACTAATTTTAGAAACGTTTGGTGTTTGATCTTTTGCGGGCCTATTTCGGTTGGATGGCAGGCATTTTAAAATTCTAATATTTTGATAGCGAAGTGCAGGAGTGTGTCGATGTTTACCCAAGCGCGATCATAATTTGTTTGAGTTTTGATTGGCAAAATGAGATCGGCCTCTGGGCAGTGAATTATTGTGCACTCAGCAACATGTATCCTAAGGACAGTTGGCCGATCATTGTTTGTGTGTCGATGAAATATTCATTTAGGTTAAAATAATGCGCCGCTAGGGGGTGGCATATTTATGCTAATGGGAGCAAGCGTCGGAAAGTCGCACTGCGTAGGTACCATTCACTTGGATTCAATTGAGTGCAAGCAATTGGGTTCGAGCTAAGCGCCCACTCGTGGACACAAATGAATCGAACAATCTACTAAGCCGACGTCAGACATAGTCGTCGGAGAGATACTCAGATTTTTCGGCCTCATGAATGATAACCTAAATCCTCCATTCTTTTTGTGAATTGTGTACTTTCCAGTCCAGCTGTGTCATATGCGTACAAACGACTGAAATAAACATTCAATTTGCATACTCGGTGCAAATAGGCGGCGACCCAAGGATTACACTTTAACCAAAGAAATGCTAATGGGGGTTCTCGCCCTGGGATACGTAGATTTAGGACGTACACACAAATCCTCTTGGGTATAAATTGATTTCTCAGTGGATGAGACGTTACGCACTTATGGACGGCGGACGGCGTGGGTGGTAGTCGAAATGGTTTAATACGCTCACAGGGATGTAAATGACCCCCGAAGTTGCCGAACATGAAACTAATGTGTTTTCGAAAAGGGCAGCATCCATCTTTGTTATGAGAAAAAGTCGCTTAAAGTTGAGGTGCACATGAAGACGAAAACACAACATGATCCGAAAGTGGGAGGTCGAAATTTATTATTCTTTGGAGACATTTTGTACAGTGGAGCCGCAACTTACTTGAATTTGTCTTGCAGTCTACACCGTTGAGGCTCAGCTAAACTGCTTTGCTTAAGTTTATCCACAAAGGCATCTTTTTATTGGGGCTGAACTTTTCTAGCGAACATCTTACCAGTCTTAAAGAATGAAAATCTATTTTAGGGCTTCGGCGGTTGCCATTCGGGTGGTCTCTAGTCTAGATTATTGGAAAAACTAAGCAAAAAATAGGTAACTGTCATTATTTTCGATCAGTTAACATTTTAACATTGTGTCCGACAAATGGAAAAATGTTTGCAACGTCTTTTGTGCGTTTTATGTTGCGCTGTGTGCGAAAGTCCTAAGAATAGAAATTTTAAAGTCGTGAAGACATCATTATTTTTTTTATTTTCAATTTTCAAATATTTTTCTTCAATAGCTTTTTTTTTTCTACTTAAAAGAGTTCAGCATTATTAATTGTAATTTATTTTTGTTCCAAGTTTCGCTCTTTAAAATACGTTTACCCTAGTTACAGGACAAGAAAGCTTTGGAATACGTTTCTGGGACTCTGTGGGAGACCCATAACCCATTTGAGGAAGACTGCAACTTATGATAAAATATAGCGCAAACCTAGCGTCTATCTCAAAGCATTTGGCGACGCTGTTGAGGTACAATTGGCTTGCCATTGCCGAGAGAAGAATTAAAAGAGACTTGTAATGAAAAAGTCTCTAAGAACTCAGACCTTTGGACGTCGAGTAAGGCGTCAATATATTCGTCCCTGATACTAGGTATAAAATTAATAATTGCGCAGACGATTGATTGCGAGAATATAGACCCACAACTTTTAATGGAACAGTCGGCGCGCAAAATGTTTGAAAGGTATTACAGCTTTTAGGGTATGAAAGTATTTATCAGCTGAATATGGGACATTTAAAATAGTTAAGCACATCCTGGCCAACTATTGCCAGTAACATTATTAATTGAAGTATGCTACAAAATTTGGTACAAGTTCTTCACATCTTCGCCGACAAAATGTAAGTCCGATCAACAAATAGGACAGTCGATACTTGTTGCCTGATATGGCCACAATCGTCAAAGGATGGATATAATTTATACAGTTCAAAGTTGCGGGTTTTTTAAAACAAATTGTCACCATTCTATCAATCCATATCTATACATCTGATTGGATTAAGCAAACCTTGTTAACAACCAAAAGAGACCAGAAGCTAACGACTCGACTGACCTTTATCCAATTCCCAGGACCGAGGGGTACACCCACAGCTCTAATCAAATATTGCACAGCATTAGGGTGTGTCTTGTGGGTCAATATAGTTTGCCATTGTTTCCGCAATGACTTCTGACCATCCAGTGAATAAATCATGTTCAGTTTATCCATAACAAATGCCACATTGAATTGAATATTTGAGTGGGTAGGTATGCGCGTGTTTGCACTTTGTACTCATCCCCTATTCAGTTTTGTATACAATTACATTCTACAAACATCCTGCTCGATTGATTTGGATTTTAGAATTTGCTGTCGAAAGGCACCCACATTTTAAATTGCGCAATTAATCGAAATTCCGAAATAAAATCACAATAACAGCTTAATCGGTTCGATTGTATTAATGCAAGGACGATACACACCTGCAAAATATCTGAGGTCGATTGAAAGCCAATCGAATAGCACAAATTTGGGTTTACGTCACCCTGTTCCAACACATTACTGGGGTAGTGATCAATATTAATTAAGCATTAAATAGCAGGGTGGCACATTAAATCGGTGGGCTACCTGTGGCTTTAACGGGCAATTTGGGAATATCATTGGCATCAACTTTAATTAGCCGCCATGGATAAACTACTCTGCGCCTACTCAAAGCGGAAAGTGATTTTATTTCTATTTAATTACTCAAACCGTTCAAAGGCGAGTGACCAGGTTGAGATGATTGTAAGTGTTCTGATGACCTAGAATGTGAGAGTTTTTGAGTGGAGGCCAATGTTTACGAAATGGGTCAATCTAAAGGAGGTTCGATTCATGAGAACGTCTGACATTGTGTGCTCTTAAAAATACTGAGAGTTGAACTAGGTAAGTTGAATGATGTCTTTTAAATTGGATGTTGAGAGGGAGTGCTATCATGTGGCCCTCAAATATTTTAGAAGGTCTTTAATTTTCATTTTCTGGTGCTGGTGAGGAATTCAAGTGCGACCATGGATCTGGGCTAAGGGTGGAGCTCTTAATTCATTCATTCACTTAAATTGGTTCATGGTAACAATTATGAGGAGCTTTTCGAGTATCACTCAATTTGGTAGACGTATCTTGTTTTCTTGTATGCCGGAGCAAATATGTACCTACTTCGAGGTCGTTTGTAAGAAGCTGCACTTTGGGCACTGTTGCATTTTTAATTGTTCATTGTTCTCAATTAAGTCAATATTATTGAATGTCACTGATCAATGTCGAAAGGAGGACAGAAGGGAATTCAATGTGAAAGTCAAACAACCGCAAAATATTTTGCCACGGATCGGTCTAAGTTTGACTATTGTGATTTAAGATGTTAAGTTATCGTTCGAAACGTTATGAAGAGAGACTCAGCAAAGGCAATCATTTTTGGGCATCATTTTTGTGGAAGGAACTCTTCGCCGTATTCAGACGAATGACCTGTCTCATGACAGATGCTGTACCCTTAAGTATTTCACTGAATTTCACAGAACAGTTGTAACGTCTTCTAGGCATCCAACTGATATTTATGCGGAAAGAACGATTTCAAATCCATTAGCGCATTAAGGACTCATTTCAATTTCAACTTCTCATTGTCTTGCGTACTTATTTACCAACCAGCTGCAATTAGTCAGAAGCAAAAAAAAGAATATCTCACGACAGGACACAACTTATCTGTCATTGTAACTGACCAACAAAGACAGCCAGCAGCACTAACTTGCATCGCAATACATCACTCGTGCCAGCAATCGAATTGATTTCCTGGCTTTCAAAATGTCCACTCAGCGTGTGGCAGATTTATTTTTAATTAATTTCAAAAGTTATTAACAAAAAGAATGAACTGCTATTTTATGGATACAAAATGTCCATTCACAATATAAATAATCGACTTGTTTGTAAAGTGCATTATTATCTGCACTAAAATAAAGCGTGGAATGATTTTTCCGATGAATCAAACAAAAGAGCCAATGAATTCACTCGACGGCTGCTTTAATTAATTATGATGCGTAATATTTTATTAGTCTGGACGATGGAAATTTATTATGCATGTAGCTGTGGGTATGTATATTTGTTTATTAAATGAAATGACGTCGTTTCTATTGTGGACATTGTTCGACTTTTTTTAGTGACTGGTTGTTTTTTTTTTTTTAAACTTATTAAAATTTGTGATGTCTGATTTTTATTTTTGGTCGTATTTAATTGAATATTTGAATTGAAAACACCAATCCCCATTTTCAAGCTCGAAAAGTATTACCAGATCACGGTTATACTATTTTTAAGCAGAATTTTGAGGGTTTTGAAAAACCTCAAGTCCTATTTATTAACAAATGAAAACATGTTGTTTCGATGTATTTAAATGATTCCTTTTTCGATTTTAGAGGATTATGGGGCGAATACACCGGACCTGAAAATAGTTATTGGCTATATCGTCAATGAAGTGATGACAGATTTAGGCATATGACTTGAGCGGAGCACAAGGGACCAGCGTTACTGTCTGGCCCATCTTTGATAGTCAAGACATTTGGCCCCCACTTTTTGAAAAATGATCGAAATGGGCCCTTTTCTTCTTAAGTAAGATCTTATTCTTTATTGAACGAAAAGGAATGCAAACATGTACGAAAAGAATTGTTTCGTTATTAATAAATTAGTTTTTTTTTTTTTTTTGATAAAAATAAATGCCCTTGTAGCTCTGTTTGAATTTTTCTTAGTAGTTTATGTGGAGGCCCTCTTTTCGGCTTTGGTCCCTTTTTATTCCCCTTTGTGGAATTTATTAGCGGCAACCCTGCAAGAGACTGCTCGAAATTGACGTTTCTTTTTATTTTTATACACTTATACAGCAAAATGTCGCGATCCTACTAATATTATAAACGCGAATATTTGTAAGGATGGATGTTTGTTACTCTTTCACGTAAAAACTACTGAATGGATTTTAATGAAACTTTACAATAATAAAGCTTATACATTACAATAACATATAGACTACAATTTATAAAGATATTGTGTAAAGTGCCCAAAATTTCAAGTAAGAGGGACAAAATCTACCATCTGCGAGCTATTATGGCGTGCGCTGCCAAAACTGCTAGCGTTACACATATGTAATGTATGATGGAAATAGTCCTACAAAAAATCCCGCCAAAGTATATATCTATATCTTATGTGCAAGCCATTATAGCCAAAATATAGCTCCGCGATGGAAACCTAAACTAGGTACTGAGCTGATTTTTATCAAATTTTGGACACTGTGTGCAGTTTGATCTAACTTGAGAGATTGGAGAGTTTATAACTAAATTTACAGTCGCATTATTTTTTTTTATTGTTAATTATTTGTTTATTATTTAATAAAGAGTTATAATAATACGAGTAAGTACATACATATAATTCCTTCGGAGTGAAATTCGATGACGTTATAACTCGAAAACCACTGGATCGATTTTCATCATTCTTTTTTTTTTTTTTCGTAGTGATGTATTTCAGGCAGACTTTTAAAAGATAAGATACTTTTGGACCCGCTATAGGTGGCACTGTTTTCGATCTCCGAAACCACTTAACCGAAAACAATAAAATATTGTCGATATATATCGTTGGTTCCCGTTTGAAAGATAGACTGCTTTTGGATCCTGGACCCGAAACCACTCAAACGATTTCAATAGAAATTTTTGGATGTACCTATGTATGTGATTGGTTCCAGTTTGAAAGATAGAACAGTTTAGGACCCTATAGGTGACACTTTGAAAAATATAAGCGGGATACGAAAACGGGTTGTGGCATCTCCCAATCAAAAAAAAAATTCAAACGACCTTAGCCACAGCAACGCGTGGCTGGGTCTTCTAGTATATGACAAGTCCGAGTAAAGAATTCCTTATTTTAGCAGGTTCTGGACCTTTTAATGTAGAAACCTATCTGATTTTCGAGTGAACAGTGCACTTTAAAACGTATACTTTTGGTTACAGGATTTGCAAAATTTATGAAAATATCTTGGTGGAGATATGTGTTTTCAGGAGTGCAAAGCACACTTAATCTACGCTCAGAACTTATTATTTTATTACTACCTAAGATGCTTCGGGCTCTCGAAGTGGTATGAAAGCGTTTGGCTTCAGCCAAACCACGCAGTGAGCAATTGAGCGATGTCGCACTGCCGTTAACATGGTTGCCTAATACCTCAGGCTTATACTATACATTTAATTCTTGTTCTTCGCTCAAAACTTTGCCAAATCCTTCAGTATGCCCTTAGCGGACGTATGCATTTAAAAAAAAAATACATGCGCAGCTTCAGGAATATTTCCATTAGACTTTTATACGGACAAACTGGAAGCTGCTCGCATTAACTTTCGTGCTGAAATTTTTTTTTTTTTTTCAATTTATTTGGGGTTTTTAAAATTAAATTATATTTATATTCATTAATTTTATTAAATTTTTTTTTAAATTTAGCTGATTCCATAGCCAGTTGCTATTCCTAGCCCCAGGAGTGCGAGGGCGAAAATGAAATTAAAATATTCTTGCTATTTACAGGCCCAACTTGCCCTGGAATGCATTTTAGAAAAAATGTACTATCTCTGAACATTATCTAATAAACTTCAGTTACTGTGCGACCAGTACCAATTTTAAGCAAAATTGCAGAAATAAAATCATCGCCTAAAACTGAAAATAGTGAGAGAAGTTCCTAGTTTTAGTTGCCTGTTCATAATTAAAAAAAAAAAAAACAAATAAAAAAATATTAAACCCTTTTTAGGCATATAAAAACATGTATTTCACCACCAAGTTACGTCGCAGTTAAGTAAGCTTAAAATACTATTTCATGATTTCCAATAGAGCTAAACAATATCAAAAGTAGAAAGGGTTGAAAAATCTGCATCGAAAATGGAACATTTTTTATATAACTTAATTTCTAAAATACTTTTGCTTCAAGTTTGTGTATAGTTTTCGGAAAAATGCTTTCTATACCTAGGGCCATTTCAAGAAAAAAAATTAGTTTCGACTATTTCGACAAATTTCGCAATTTTGAGCTTCCGTAAATTTACAGTCGAGACTAAAATTTGTTATTAAAACCGTGCAAACACGTTATCTTTCCCAAGCTTCTTTCTAAATAAAAGCCTAAAGTGGAAATTAGTTAATGGCTGTCTAAAAATATTCTTCCACAAATTTCACATAAGTCTTGGCCACTTTCTCAATATTTTTTTTAGTTTAAATTTTAAAAATAAAAACCTACACATTTCGGTTTTCAAATTCGTCACACTTAAGCCCTTTCACCTTCCACAAAATGAACATACCTTTATGTAGTGCTTGGAGAAGCTTCTGCAGAGCCTTTTATAGAACGGTGCCATTTTGTTTCTATTTGTTGTGAATATTGTTTCTAAAATTGTATTTCTTTTGAATTTAACTTTCTAAATAAGAAATCACTATAAGCACTTTTTTTTCTTCGAATAACAAGCAATCAACTCGGCTCACATAATTTTTTGAAAATGTTTCTCAAAAAAAAAAAAAACGTTCGCAAAAAATTTAATTGTGCTTGATAATCACCGATCTACACTTCAAAGAACAACGAAATCGTTTTTCAACACAAAACGGTCTTCAATAGATCATAAAAGAAACACGCTCGCACGTTATAATGGATCGCGTTAAACTGCAGGGCATCCACAGCGAAAGATACTCTAAAGAGATTTCTCTGTTTTGGTTTTTAATTTGAATGTGATTCTCCCGAAATATTCAAACATGCGCCAGGGGGCAGGGGGTGGGAATTTTTTTTAAAGAATATAAAAAAATTTGAATCTATCTCGTTCTACGTACTTGCTGAACGACTATAGTTGCTCGCGGTTGCGTACATACTGCCGCTTCCATGGGATTGGCAGTCACATTTATAGGACCTCCGCCGGCGGCGGCGTTTTGTGATAATCGCTGGCAATCGTCCAAATTGTCGTGCTGCTGCTGTTGGTGTAGATACTGTACCTGTTCCTTGTCAGATTGGGGACTGTGGTTGTTGTGTGACGATGACGACTTGGAGTGCATTTTGGACGCTTCCAAGAAGAAGTCCACCCGTAGATCAGGTAGCGGTGGAGTTCCGCGCATTGACCCGGTCGGGCTGTTGGCTGAGGCGATATTTTGCGGGGAAGAACACCGGTTGTTGTTGTTATTGTTGAGTATGGTGTTGCTGCTGCTGGTGTTTGTGCTGCCATAAACGTTGGCATTGGACCCATGGTACTGCTGCTCGGTGGAGGCAGCATATGGCTTGGGGGGGATCTGATCGAATTTCGAGGCGATCTGGTCGAAACGGTTCAGCTCGGCATGTGACTTGGGTGAGGTGCTGGCGGCATTTGGTGCGGTGTCGCCACCATTGGTCGGTGGCTTTGGGTAGAAGGCATCTGATTTGGACCGATGATCGTGATACTTGGAGTGCACTAGATCGGGACGGTTTCGTTTGGAGCTGCGACGTTCGTACGAGTGGAAGGTTTCTTGCTGCGAGAGCAACGTGTACTGTTGGAAGATGTCATTGCTCTTGGCTGAGCAGGCGTTGAGGATCGCTTTGGAGGGGGACACGTACATCGGTTTGCGTTCGTACACCGAGGGATTGTGCTCGTCGCTATCGGTGGAACTGGTCGTCGAACTGGAGTCGTTTGGGTCTTCGTCGACTGCAAAGCACTCCCTTTGGATTCGCTGGTAGTCGAGGGCCTCCCTGTCGAACGGGAACATGGTGATGTCTTTCCGATCGCTGCTGGACGAAGACGACGAGGAATACTTGCGATTGGAGTGCTGCTGCTGTTGGTGCTGGTTATGAATGCCGCTGGACGGTGACAGTTGCTGCTGCTTGCTAAAGAACTTCTCCTTTGACGTTACAGCTGGAGCGGAGTTGATTTGTCGGCGCTCTTTCTTGGGGCTGGTCTTCATATTGCCCGTGTAGCGACTGGCCGACTTTGTGCGATACTTGGTGTCACGCTTCTGCTTCTTGACATCGTCCTCGTTCGAGTAGTCGTGGTCGTAGGTGATTTCGTCCTCCATGCAGCGATTGTTGCGGTTTCGCATCTCGTTGGGTCCCTCCTCAGCCCGCTTGTACGTCTTGTACTTACTCGGCGAAGTCTCCCTGATGGAACGCCGCTTCTCCTTGTCATTATCCCATCGTCTGCTGCCGTAGCTCTTCTCCCTCTCCGGTCTTTGCCCATCGTGCATCGACTGGCGTCGCTGCTGCTCCAGGTACACATCCGCCTCCACAAACGTAAAAAGCGTCTTGTTCTTCTCCGTGGTGCGTACACTCTTCGGCGATGTCGGTGGATCAAAGGGGAAGTGAACAGATGTGTTGCTGGATATGGGGGCCGTACGGGGAATTTTCTGCGACAACAGTGGCGTGGCAGCAGTCGGTTCCACCTGGATCGATAGCGAAGATTCTTGACTCTGAAAGGAGACCAATTTGAATCCAAACCTAATGAGGTGCAAATCAGTTGTCGGACAAATGCTTACCTCTGTGCTTTCTTGGGGATTTACATCGGGACGAGAATACATCGAACTTAGTTCCATTTCAGTGCCGTCGTGCTCAGAGTCCCCACCGTGGATGGCTGTGAGGAGGGGCTCCTCTAATGAACTGAAAATAGGTTCACTCTGTCCGGATGTATCGCCTAGGAAGAGACACATACAATAGGGTTATTATGTAGGACAGATTATGGATAAGACACTGATTCGCATCGAAAAACCCAATCAAACAGTCGAATTAACACAACAAAAAGGATATATACACACGGCATGTCTCTGGTGTTGGTCTAGGGATGTGATTTCCATGGAGAAACCTTATATTTTGGCAAGGAAGGGCCGGGGATAATCGTATTACAGGCGCATTGTCCGCAAGCATTTATCAATTCGGATGGAAATTTATTATTACTATGCTTTTGTATAGTTTATTCAGAAGGGATTTGCTTTACAGGGCTATGTGTGTGAAGGATTGGGTTTTTTTCCCCTTGATAAAGGAATTCCCATACGAGTTGAGTAGGTGGTACGAGGCGAAAATTTTGCCATAGGTCAGATTTCCTTGGAATTTGATTATACAAAATGAAAAATAGCAAGCTAAACAGGGTTCCTACAGAGAGCCAAATCCATCAAGACAAGCCATTTTAGCGCGTGCGATGGACTTTGATAGGAAATTCATTTGTGCCTGTACCTACACACCTTAGGTCTATTTTTGGGTTAACTTTATTTTTGGATTTCGACATCCTACATCGGAGATTTACTCCGACGTAATAAAGTTGAAGCTATTTTTATTGAATTTCGCCTACCATACGCGGGAGATCGCCTGCTTTCAATGTGGCCTATTCTCTCCTATCAATATGATAACTTAAAAAAGGCGCTTTGTATATAAATAAAATATTCTGCTGGTGTTTGACATACGAAAGCGTAGGTCTTGAGCCGAACTTATGTCATTTTCCTGATCGTAATACAACCGGCGACTTGCTGAGTTTAGCTTTCTCCTTCTTTCTTACCACCCACAAGCATTATAGCCAACAACCAACATTTAAACAGATATCGCACGTTTCCTTCAGCAACATGAGGCAGAGCTTAAAAACCATCAACATGACTTGCAAGCCCTAGGGCAAGCTACTCCCAACCATTCGTCTGCGTAGATTTAATTTTTGAAAAAAAAAAAAAAATAATAATAAAAAAATAAAAATAAAGGGACCCACAACTTTATGCCGAATCCGCTCATTTATAGTAAGAATCTCTTTGTCAAGATAATTGTACTCTACTTGATATTTGTTAGACCTTCAGACGTCCTCGAAAGAATGACAAAGTGGAAAAAGTTGGATAATTTCCATTTTTTCGAGTTTCGAACTTGACACTCTTCGCTCAATAAAAGTGTGCACCGTAAAACTGCGCATCGACCAATGACAATGAGCAACTCCAAGTACTGAACGAAAAAGGTATTAAAATGCAATAATTATACGCACATGACCAGTGTGGCCGCTGCATGATTTTGAAAAGTTGCAAGAAAAAGGGCCAATGAGAAAAATGAACCCTTTCTGAAGCTATTCTGCAAATTTAGAATTTTTCAACGATATTTAACAAGTATTGGCTCTGTAAACACTATAATAGTGTTGTGATAAAATTAAAAACTTTTTATTTTGACAGAACAGCATTAAAAAACATTTTGAAGCGCCTTCTCCAACTAAAAAAGGGTCGAAATATCAAAAAAATGTCGCAATCGCTCGAAAAAAGCGTCAATTTTCAACTTCAGTCGCACAACGGTCACGTTACGAACATTTGTCCTTGCTTAACTGCCAGTTTTATAAGTCATAAACAAAAGTTCTCCGACTAAGTGGTCTCATTATACAAACTTTCGACAAACTGTGTCATTGCAATCCCAATTCCAATTACCTGTCAAATGTGCGATAATTTTCCATCACTCACGCACGTCGGTCGTCAACCCAATTCGCAGAAGTTCTTGTATGAGGTATGAGTCGGCACAGGCGAGTTTATGTTGTTTCTAATTTCATTATATGTGACGCATGATTAGCGCCGGCATTTCTTTTCCAACAACTTGTTTGTCATTTATCGTTTAAGTTTTCCGCTTCCATACAAATAAAAATCAAGTCTCAATCATCCTTTAAAGAAACGAGGACATGACGCATTTTGCATGGCGCACAAGAAGCGAACTTTAACGCGAAAACTTATTTGCAAGTGGTTTCCTATCGAACCACCCTGGTGAACAAGTGGGACCACAGTGATGCCAATTTTTAATTTTTGCATTATTTTGTGAAATTGAATTGTGTGAAAGGTGTCTAATTGTTGTTAACTATGCTCTTAACAAAGGGTTTTCAAAAAATAAAATAATATATTCGGGAGTGAACAAAATTGCATCCGAGAAAAAAATGGAAAATGACGTCATTAGCAAGGTAAACTTGTTTCAAATAAAATTTTATTGGCTACAACCTACAAGTTTACATTTCTGCAAAAATGTACACATTTGTTTTTCGGTCTTACGAGTTTTGGTAGGCATTTAAAGGGGGAATACTTAATAGGCCTTTTAAATTATGTTCAATTGATCTATATGGATCAATCATTTCCACGGTTTACAGAAATAGTACGAGATCCAACTGTTATTGTAAACCATGGAAATCTATATGCATCATATGAATGAAATAAAAAATTAGCATTAGCTTTGAATTCATGCCAATCAAACAAAACGAATGGTTGTGAGGAGCTAGGCCTAGGGTCCCTCCGGACCTGTTGCGCCAACTATTTATTTTTTTATTAGCTTTGAATTTATGCCAATTGACGTTTTTTGTGTGGGAAATTACGACATTTCTATGTAAAAATTTCTACAATGGATTGAAAGACTTAAATCGTACATGGAGCTAAACATTTTTAGGTTTCCTGCTTATTTGGATAACTGCCAAGTTAGCCGGGCCATCCATTTAAGTTTCATTGAAAAATATTGTAGGTTTAACAAACATTTTAACATCAATACGCCAAATCTTACAAGAGCTTGATGAATTTTCATAAGATGATAAGTTTCTGTGACAAAAATGAGTCGAACCCGTAGAAATTTATTGGCCCAAAAAAAAAGTGGCTCCTCTTATAACCATTTATCAAATTCCGGCCACACAAAACCACACTCAATTGTTTTCAAACTTTCGTCCGCCACTAACAATTGGACGGTATCGTTTACAAGACAAACAAACTAACTACACCACATAAAGTCAATTAAAGTCGTGGTCTTTACTTTTGGTAATTTGTTATCCAACAAGTTTACTCTCCCATTTGGACTAATAAACTTTTACCGCCCCCAAACCGTGCATAATTGAGGCCAACTCAAGAAATCAAAATAACCGGGTAGGAAAAAATCCAAACCCAAACTGAACCTAGTTTCGGTCGAAACGGAATTCCTTCCGGTGTAATTTATGAAAATAAACTCCTGACAAAGGGAGGAAGGAAAAGGCGCAGGCTTGTACACAAAAATTATATTTATGCGTGCGTAAAATACAAATACAGTTCTAGTTCCCATCCGTTGTGCAAACTGCTGGAAATGTACCATTGTCCGGAAATGTATAGGGTCGGGTCAGGCTATATGAAAACATTTACTGGCTGCAGGCGGTTGCTATTAGAAAAAAAAACGGACTTACACTTGTCGCCACCATTCGTCTTACCCATGTCTAGAGAGTCGAATGTCTCCGAGGTATCTGTCGTAGCCACGCTGGTTACAAGGGTGGACGCGGAATCCGTTGATGTATTAATATTCGTGTCGGTAATGGAGGCCGACGATGAACCCATGATGACGACCTGTAATAGAGACAAAAGAGGCGACTTTGAATTATGCTGTAATAAAATAATGTTAACGGGGGTAATACTTGTGTGCGTTGATAAATAAAGCAATCATTGTCGTCACCTGGATTAAAACCCTGATTTGTTCAAATTTGAGACTTTTCAAGAAAACAATTGACAATGTTTTGCCGAGTAGATGCTCAATATTTAATTTTTGTTCAGTTATTCCTCAGCTCTTATGAGACCTAGAAGGCACACGACGATTTAAAAACTAAACACGTAATAGAAGATGAATCTCGAAATATGCTGAATGTTACAATCTAGGATGGTCATCGAAAAACTTACAAAAAGTTCGAATGACGAGATTATTTGAGCCTCTCTGTAACACTAAAAATACCGACCTTTGAAATTATTACGAATTCTCCCTGAAGTTCTGAATTGTGATTACAAACTCCTAAAACCTTTACATGGAATAAAACATTTGAGAACTCCAAATATTTAGATGCGATTTCGAAGGTTTAAATCGATAACTTCCAAAAAATGTATGTTTTTCAAATTCTTAAATGTTTTGATATAATAGTTCTTAAAAGTGTTCGTAAAACTAATCGACGACTGTCCTGAAAAAAACCTTTTACGACTTCCAACAACAGGTCTGAAATGTTCGTTATAAATTCTACAATTTCTTCCAAAAGATCAAATCACCTTCTTGAACTTGTCATTGGAAGTTGATGGCGGAATCTCAACGAAACAAATGTAAACTATTTTAAGATAATTTGTTTAAACATTTCATTTTACAAAAATTTTACTAGTTCCGAATAATGTTTTTAAAAATGTTTTAGAAAATCAACAACAAATCTAATACAAATGAGTTCAACCGAGATCAAAAAATTGTGATCTGTGTTTCCTTGTGTTATTATATCTATTATATTTCTAGGAGGTTTTCAATGTACTCTATGGCTATGGTGTTCTCTTATAACAAAATCTAAAACTAGATCAAAAAGAAGTGAAAAGAGTATTCCAAGTCGACATTGGACCCAGCAACTTTAACAAAATTTGTCTGGTTTATTAATTTTCTTGACTTCAGTTCAAAGTTCTCTGAAGCTCTTTATGGCAATTCTGAAACTAATCAGGGGGCAGATTTCGAAACATTAATGGCCATTTGAAGTTATGTTCTGCTCAATTTTTTTTTTTTCAATATCGTCCGCTTTCATTACATTTGTGGAAATTGAACTGGATTTAGCTCTCGGACTTGTAATTTTAGCACTTAGTCGTTAGTTTTGGAGCTCTGTCGTTATCGACGATAATCGTCTGAAAATAATTGAAAAATTGATAATTTTGCGAAAAGTGGGCGCCAAGGGTTCAGATGCTCAAAAAGGGGCCATTTGGCTGATCAGGACCCGTAATGAATATCATCAGCAGAAAATAACATCAATTTTATATTCATTTCCCTGGTAAGAAGCTTAAAATAAAATTACCCTTGGAGTTTTCAATATATAGCATATTGTTGGTTATATCGTTTTGGTGTACAAAACTCATAAAAACAAAAATTGTAAATGCACAATAGGTAATCATAAAAAGACTGAATTTTCATAAAGAATTCACCGGATAGAAAAAAAAGAACCAATGGTGATACTTTGTAAAAAGAACAAGAGAAACACTTTCGCATTAAAAAAAAAAAACGAAAGAAATAATACAAAGCGGAAATTCGTTCATTTTCATAGGTGCTTTCGTTTTCTCATTCCCTTTCGCTAACGTTTAAAAATTATTGCAGTTTGGATTGCATGCTTTTAGAGTATATTTTGACAGTTGGAAGATTTTGGCAGCAGTAACTGAATATCTGGAACATTTGAAAAAAAAAAACTTACGCGAAAAAGCACTTTAACAAACGAAAGAAAATGTGCGTGAATGTAAAACTACAATGAAAAAGGATTATTTTATTGTCTCCGCACAATTCAAAATTCCTTTCGTTTTCAAAGTTAATTGAAGCGAAACGTTCGTTCATGCGAAAACGATTGAACGTTTTACAGAATCCGTCCCCTATTAATCACTCCGGGATCGGAAAGTCATTTGAATGTTTTGTTTTCGGGTATTTGCTACCAACATCGATCAGGACAGCGTCAAACGAGTACTCTACAAAGCCGCTTTGAGTATTATCATCAAACGGGCCTTAAACACTTTTCCACTTGGAAAGTACTACCTTAATCCGAATCGCGTTAAAATATCAAATTAGCAAAAATTCGAGAAAAAAAAACTCGTTTCGCAACCACTGTTACTAAAATATTCCCACTTACCTTAGGTACATTCGAAGAGTTGGACAGCGTTCCCGATGCATTGACTGTGGCTGCAACTGAATTAGATTGGGCGGTGGTACGATTCGAGGAAGCAGCTGCCGCCGCCGCTGTATTATTGCACGGCATGTTCGAGTTGGGTTTTGTTTTGGCACTGCGACCACTTTTGAAGTACAACCGTCTAAGTGCTGTCGCAGTAGCAGAGGAACTAGCAAAACCATCGGTATCCGATCCACTTGAGTTACCTGGACTTGGAGGTCGACCCATGGCAAGGGCCATCATTGCTGTGGCCTTAGACCGACCGGTTGTCGTTGGCTGTTGGGTTGTTGTTGTGGCTGTGGGCGAGGTGGTGGTTCTGGTGGTAACGACTGATGCACCATGAGTGGCATGCGTTACCGACACTGTCATTGCAGCGGGGGACTGAATTCCTGTGAAAGACAAAAGCACACAGATGTGGATGTTCATTATTAGTTCATTTACAAGTGAATGGGCAGTGTGCAGTTAATAGCGCTAATTCCTCCAGTCAACAACAGACAGAGGTCCATTCGCCATTGTTAAGGCAACAAAACCGCAACTGCATAAAGTTGGTGAGTGAACTGAAGAAACAGCCTTTGAAGTTAATTTGGGGTGCGTTCAGGTGGAATTCGCGATTGGGGGTTGTTCTGGACGAGTGGAGTTGCTACAATTGTGAAGTGGGTGAAGTGGAAAAGGGGTGAACAATTAAAGACGAATAAGGCAGTAATTATGGAATGGGTATCGATCGGTCCTTTTTGGATGACTGCAATTTGTGTATCTGTCAGACAGTTGTCAAGGGTATTCGTTTGATGTCAAGGTTTCTGATAAATGACAGACCATTCAACTGAAAGGGAGTGGATGTAATTGGACCTCATTAGCGATTCTTCGAATTTCGATAAATCACAGGAATTACTTCTACTTACTTTTATTACAGTTTCTAGTATGTTCTGTAGCAATCGCCTGAAAACAGATTTATTTTGCAACGGAAAAATCACTCATCCAAAGCCGATAAAAATGCATACCACGACGAACTATTTGAAAATATTCCCCAACAAATTTGCTGCTAAATTCATGGTATTTCGGGGGCACCCAGATGTTCAGACATTTACAGAATGCAACACCGAACATGTTTACATGGTTGTAGAGTTTATATGATGCACTTACTTGGAATTCATGTCCAAACATTTTCATTCCACTTTATTCGTTTCGAGGAAACGTTTGTGCGCCTACGCAAAAAATGTTAGCTCAACTTTGTATACCTACCTAAATGAGAAATGTTTTCTAAATTTCAAAAACGCCCTATGGGGCCATCTGTCGGACATTCAACTTGTCTAAGGCCTACGATTCTGATGTAATATTGAATGCATTGATGCAGGAAATGCATGTGTTAAAGGGACATTTGCGTGATCTTCCCTTCCAAAGAGTGAAAAGCAGTACTACGAAACTCAACTCTGCGAATCATTCACTTGGATCGCGCAGCTTAGCAGGACATTCAAAGAAGGTTGCACTACAGAAACTTTATGGAAAGGGACGTTGCGTGGGTTACTTTGAATTTAAAATTACAGACTAATCGACTCCTTTGGAATGTTTATTACTAAACAGGCTTTGGGACTACAAAATTAAAAAAAAAAAAAACACATTTCTTGTGATAAATGAATCATTTGGAAGAAATTTATACTTTTTCAAGAGCAGTACATCAATTTTTGTAAAACGTGATAAATTTAGAAGAGTTACAAATTCTAAAAAAAAAAAAAATATGTAGCAGGTATTTCAGTCGCACAAAGGTAGCCCTGGGCAACATTTTCGATGGCATAGCTAATCGGATTTCGACAGGTTGGGTATTCTTTGTCATTGCATTCTTGTTGACAAAAGCAAGAAAAAAAAAATGCGCCCACGCTGAGCTTACCTATCTTCCATGCGGGCGAAGCAAAAATCAAGTGGTTCGTCTTTATGAGTCAAATCTTTTTCATTTTAAATAAAATGTCTGTCTTTTCAGAGAATTATTGCCAAAATTTTGAAGATTTTTTTTTGGAAAATATTTCTCATATAAATTTCCTATAATTGACTGATTTAAATAGGTAGGGTGAACTGGGATGCATTTGACACTGTATTTTTCAAAGATCTGTATTTCAGAAAAGTTTTGATTAACATAAAAAAATTGTTATGGTTTTTTATGGGAACATTAAATATTCGAGATCAAACGTAAAAAAAAGTTTTTGTAGGTATCTTTGTTTTTAATTCTTTCCAAAAAAAAAAAACGCATTTTGTGCTCTGTTACGGGACACCTTTGAGGGGCACAAGGGAGACTATATCTCTATTTAATCGAAAGTCTTTCACACAGCCATGTGCTTTTTATTCAAAAGAAGTACTCCGCACTAGCCTAAGAAAAAATACAAAAATTTTAAATGGTTGGCGCAACAGGTCCGTAGGGACCCTAGGTCTAGCTTCTAGCTTCTCACAACCATTCGTTTTGTGTGAGTATTAATTTTTGAATCGAAGGGAAGGAATATAAAATTGTTTGCCGATTCCAAACGACTAATTTGAGAAGCTCTTTCAAGACAGTTATACTCTCGGATGTTTGTCAGACATTCGCTAGAGGTGGCGCAGTGGAAAAAGCCCTAAGTTGAATTTTTTTTTTTTTTTTGCGGGATTCAAACCTCGGACCCCTCGCTTAGTAGCCTAAAACACTAACTGCGCCGAAGCACAAAAAAAATACTGAGTTATACCTTTTTTGAAAAAGTCTTATTAAGATTTAAGTAAGAAAAAAAGAAAATTGATTTAGGTACTTTAGCAGCAAAAGCATAGAAGTTTATTAATTATAACACATAAAAAATGCAGTTCAATTAAAAATAATTATTAAAACAAATAGTTTATTTAATATATTTTGTACGACAGCGTGAAGTTGAGGCCGTATTTGTGGGAGTCGACAGTTTGAACTAAATTTTTCTCCATATAAAAGGAAGCTGATGTGCACTTTCAGCAAATTTAACAAAGACATAGTCTCCGACTTCCAGCCTCTCATCATCCGTTAGCATATTTCCAATTAGGTCAGTCCATTTATTTTCAAAATTTTCTTCATCTGAATTATTACACCCTATTCACATCGAGCCGAAAATCGGGTCTTTGCGAGAACTCTCAAAAACTCTCGAAAACTTAATCGAAAACAGAAATTTTCCCATATATATTTAAGTTCTCAAAACGATTCGTCTAAAGTCATTTTCCACCAAAACAACTTCCAATCGATGGGTTGTTGAAACAAACACACATTTTGCAATATTCAGCAAGTTCAGCAGAACAGCTGACCGAACAAATGTCACAACTCACAACTTAAAATCATTTTCCACACTCAATTGATGGGCTAATATTCTGTTTAAATGCTCTGAATTCATTTTATTTGTTAATTAATACGATCAAAATTTGTACCCAAATAGTTTACACAGAAGTTCTACGAATAGTGTCTCACAGCTGATTGAAACTTCAAACGAAAACTAGTTGGTGACAACAAACACATTTAATGCATCTTCGAGTTTTCGACGTAAATGCAGTTTTCCGTGCGGTGTGAAATAGAGTTTTCTTACTCAGCATAGCTTTAACAAATGTCAAATGTGCCCCAAATGCTGATAACTTTGTATTTTCTTCTTTTTTAGTTCATATTAGTTTATTTTCATATAACTCACTTTATCGTTATTGAAACTTAAGATGAGTGCTAACAAATTTGTATAATCATTAGAAAAACAGTCACAATTTTGTTCGTAACAAACTTACGTACCGGTGGCCAAAAATTACAACTGCTGTCTCAAATGCAGAAAAGCTCGTGTTACTCTGAGAAAAGCTGTAGTATGACTGTCAAAGTTCTTGACGTTTCTTTGAGAAAATTATATTACGCTTCTTTCTGCATTTCAATTTTTTGGCTTTTAGGCCGTAAACAAATTGAAAATGGCAGAGTCAAATAAGCCTTGGAGTGAAATTTACCCCACTTTAACCTACTCTTGTCTTGAACCCTCATCGCAACCCTTCTTGATATATAAATGTCACTAACAAAATTCCACACCGAGCATAACCCCTTGAGAGCATTTGATGCTTGTCAGTTGTCACACCACTTCACTTCGTCAACTGCACATATTTACGTCGTCTACCCGCTGTCAAATACATTGTCTTACATTAAATGTTGTTACTGTATTTCTGGAATCCAGCTCTGGACTAAGTATTTTCAAACAGACCTTCTCCGCTCCATCAATAGCCACTTGCGCGTGTAACACATGCCATAAATCTGAAATCTTCCTAAATCGTCTGGTCCTTGGAACAACAAGTATTTCGAGTGCGAGACATTTTCCTCATTAATTCCCAGGATTGTTAACTTATTTCAATCAAATTTTCATCAATGCAATTTGTTCACTCAATCGGAGCCGAAAGTAATACCCGTCGCTGATTTTACATCACATTTCGGCGCTGTGCTTAAAAATAAACACCTCAGATACAAGTAGATGGGTGAAAAAAAAAAAAAAAAAAAAAAAAAACAATAACAATCGGTTGTTTATTTAGCATTCAGATTTCCATAATCACACGACCACCAACCATTCATCGTCATCAAAGGAGAACACTTCGCACGAACAGGCGAATTTTCGCGAATCAACACCATTCATCGGCAACCACTCAGATTCCATAGACACACACTAATCAAATTGGCCACCTTTGATAGGATAGTACGAGTATACACCACTTCATCGAGCTGTCCATCCACAGATGAAAGATACACTCGTTCGCTGCTTGGGAAATGTATTTTTAACCTTTGGGTGGTGTATCTTCTCGAGAACTATGAGGAAGCGAGCAACCTCATCATTATTGGGACTCACCGGACCAGATCAATCTATTTGTATATTTTCCTTATTATTTCCGGACTAGAGGAGAGGACGTGTATTTTTAAATAACCGAAAGGTGAGGCCAATGGTTGGGAAAGAGTCGGTTAAGCCGACACAACACTCGAGTACCTATTTGGGAATTGTATGACAAAATGGTTTGTCGAATAAAAAACGGGAAGATGGAAAATGTGGGGTGAGTCCCTTTTAGGGCTGTTTGAAAATTTCAAGGGATTTAATTTTTCTAATGGCGCAGTGGATGCTTGACGGTCCTTGTGCTGCTGTTGAGATGGATTCTTCAAGTGGAAAAGGTCATATCGATTTTGATTCATTGCTCTCATGTTATCCTGGGTTGACACAGCGGCGGTTGTAGCGGGAGGTTATCCGCAGTGGCATATGGTGAGTGAATTAGATTTCTTGAGAAAGGCAGTAGAAGCCTGTCTGCTGATGTTTGAATTGAAATTGTTGAAATCCACAAGATGAAAAGGAGCTCAATTTGCATATATGTATTCGAGGAACCCCAGCTCATGATATTTGTCTCTACCATCTCGAGTGACATCAAAAAAAGTCTTAGACTTTGATGGTAAAATATGAAAGGAGAGTGCTGTTTAGGCAAAATGATTGCATGGAGTACTCGAAAACCGTATCAGCTAAGGGTCAGTAAACTTTGCATGCTTTGTGGGGTCGAAAATCAAATCAAAATGCTTTTCATAATAAATCGATATGCGAAAGTGACGTGGTTGTCAACGAAATAATCCATATCCATATCCCTTTACCTCTTCATAAGTCATGCGACAACCCATTGAAATGCAAACACCTTGGATAGCGGCATACAGAGAATAAATATGGGAACTTTAACACATGCCAATAAGCCCTAAGGTAGCCTGCTCAATTTCTTAAGAATTTCTTGGAGTTTTACTTTGTGTTTCAGAAATGTGCAAATACTTGTGAACTTCCATGTATTAGAGCATCTTGTTGTGTCAAATTATACGCCTCAGGAAGCCCGAGATGTAAAAAATTCACCTTTAGGTCAATAGAAATATAGATACGCAAAAATAATCCTTTCAACCTTAACAAACCAAGAGGAGGTGTATGCCCGCAGTCAAAACAAAAAAGGAGAAGGGATGGAGACCAACGATGTAACACTAACGGTTAACCCCAAAAAAGGGCATCACAATGAATCCACGAGGACCTAATTGAAGTATTGCAGGGCTCACTCTGCTCTAACTACCCGTTTACCTAACCTAACCTTTGCCCGCAGTCAGTTGTTAAATTTTGTGATCTGCCTGTATAAAATTAAAAACTCCTAAAAGCGGTCATTAGCAACCTGGGAAGGCCTTAACTGTGCAGTTATGGGAACTCCTTAAGGGAGTGGTTATTCGCAATTTGAGTGGGCCTTTAGGGCTTCAAAAATCATCGAAAGTTTTTCAGTAAGCAACTTAAGTGCGGCAGAATTTGGAAACGACTTAGACATCCAAATAAGCAGCAATTTAATAATGATACTAACAGAGACAAGCTTAACAGAATCACATCTAATCGAAGCTTCAAAAACTAAGCCCATCCTAATTGTATAATGTAGAATTTCTGCTACTCTGTAAAAATTGCTAGATATATCACTGAACCTTTTGGTGTCGAAAAATGTCATTTAACAAGGCGATGTGCATAAGACCTCGATAAAAACCTATAGAAAAATAAGTTTAAGTGTTCTTTTTAAGTTGTTCACGACTTAAACGCTGCACCTTAAATAGTCCAAACACATCTCAGCACACTAAAAAAAAACAAGCACCCACATCAAAGACATCACTTTCAGCACTTAAACGAAAAAAATAAAAGTTCCAAAATTTTATTCTCAAATCAAGGATTTCCATTTCAAACGCCAACAGTAAATTGTCTACCTCTACATCTTTGAGTGCGAACCACAAAAACGTTGTTTTACGATTCAATTAATATTATGCTTAAACAAAGATAAAATCGTAAAACAATTCTAATTGGAAAAGTTTATGGCTTCGTCAACGGCAAGGTTGCCTCAACAAAGGTAGATACCTTTTGCAAAGGAAAAAGTAATAGAATTATAAATCCAATACCTGTTACAGTTATGTGAATATTTGTGTCTACCTACCAGAGTAGATTTTGTATTTCGACGCGTAATTTATTAAACCATGTGTGTCAGCAATACCTACTCGTTTTGAGATGGCGTGCGCTAGAAAATAAGTGTTTGTCATTCTCTGCAGAAAAAAATGAGCTAAAAATTCAGTAAATTGCGAAACAAATAGAGATACCTACACCTGTGCGTGCGAAATTGTAAGCAAATACTTTTCGTCAAACGATGACCTAAAAAAGACTCCACCTTGATATTTCATTTAAGCAGAAATAAGATGGGAAATGAATGTTTCGAAAAATATATTTTCTATATGCAACTAACCTTTGAAGAATTTTTATCATTAGCAGATTTTTGAATTTCAAATATTTGTGCTATTTCGGAAAACATATTATTAAATTTCAAATATTTGTGTTAAACGGTAACAGCTTTTGAAGTCTCAGTAATTTTTGCGAGCTTCCTGCACAACCTACCCGAGGCTAACACCCTGAAACGGATACTGAAGTGAGAATTGTTTTTAGTTTTAAAGCTATTTACAAAATTTGGAAAATGGCAGTCCGCCCGTCGTATGTAGGGGCGAGCTACCTGCGACCCAGTCGTGCACATATCCTCCGCTTGACTTACTCAAGAAATATTTGAATTTCTATTTTCCATGGGGGGTAATTTAATTCGATAAATACCTGGCCTACCCAACAAATTCCGTCCAGTGCACGGAAATTTCCTAAAATCCTCTGTTAAATAATATTTGAATTTTTTTTGTATAGCTTTAAGTTTTTCATTGAAATAAAATAATGAAATACCTAACAATGAATAAAATAAAATAAAAAAATAAATTAAAAACTTTTCATCAGCAAAATCGATCTGTAAACTTATTCAATTTTGTAGTCATAAAAGTGCGTGTTACCGCACTTCCTATGTTACAGACAGCACAGCATGACCTCTTGGAGAGAAATTATTTTTCCAAGCGAAAGTTTTTAATTTCATCAATTCTATTAGGTTTCCCTAAACAAATTCCGGTTACCAACGTGACCTGTTTGTTGCAGACAATGTGGGGTGAGAATGCTTGCCCACATTCTGTAACAAGTTTGTGTACTTTGCATTTAGTGAAACGTGCACAGGTATGTGGCTTGAAAAGAACATGTAAAAGTTGTGTGTTGGACCTTTTGGTGGACGTTAGGAAAACTTTTCGTTTTCGTTGGGTTTTCAAGTGATTCAGTTTGGAACAACTTTACATTGTATGTATGGATGGTATAGTTGTTCAGGAAATTTTGCAGGACATTTTGATTTCCACGAATTTTATTTCACCCATATTAGTTGAAATAGTATAATAAGAAAGCAGTCGGTGCTGATCGCATTTGTTTAGATTCTGTTTGAATTTATCGTTTGCTTTTAATGTCGCAGTGGCTTAGTGTTAGTGTGTTGGACTACTAAGCGTGGGGTCTCAGGTTCGAATCCCGCAAAAACCAAAATCCAACTTAAGTTTTTTTTACCTCTCGCGAACGTCTGACAAACATCCGAGAGTATAAATGTCTTGTAAGAGCTTGTCAATTCGCCGTTTGGAGTCGGCATAAAACTGTAGATTCCTTCCATTCGTTGCAAAAATGAAAAACTCACACAAAACGAATTGTTGTGAGAAGCTAGGCCTAGGGTCCCTCCGGACCTTTTGCGCCAACTATTTATTTATTTATTTTTTTTTTTAAGAAATTATCAAACTTTTTTCTGAAGATTATTGTGAATATGGGAGAAAGGGAAATTTGTATTTTCAGTGAGAGAATTTTTGAATGAAACGGAGGAGAACTGATTCCAGCTGCAGTTGGCAAACTTTGAGTCATGGGATTAAATCAATTCTATACAGACTCTCGGATGTTTGTCAGACTTTCGCGAGAGGTGGTAAAAAACCTCAAGTTTAAGTTTTTTTTTTTTTGGGATTCGAACCTGGCTTAAACGCACTAACCACTGAGTCACTGCGCCTACTCACAATAAAATTATGAAGTATATTTGTACAAATTCCGAAATGCCACGTGGAAAGTTGACAAAAATTGCTCCAAATTTCAATTTAAAAAAAAACGAAGAATTTTCCAACTATACCGCTGACATTATACGGTGGCATGCTCTGCGAATATCCTTCAACCCTAAATCATATCCGGGAAGTACCGTCACCCTGAAATTAGAGCACTATCTGTATCTAAACTTCTTGTCTGTCTCCTCAAATTCATGCAAAAAGCATACGAGTCTCCATGCCTTGTGAAACTCAACAAGGACCTTTTCAAAACTAAACCATATACAATTCCCTGACTCTGTTATCCAATTTGCATGATAAAGACATTCAAATGTTAAGCAAAATCGCCATCGAAGCAAATGTCTTCCTGTTGGCTGAAGTGCACAAGGTGAACTTAATATCTTGCACAGGAATTTGCCTACAAAAAGAAAATCTCCCACTTCATTGTGCGATATCGCAAGAAAAATAAAATACCTCCGGTCAACAAAACCCAAAGGAGGAAGATATGAAAACGAGTGAATTAAACATAAACAAGTCCTCCATAGCGTGGGTGTGGGTATATATGAATATTTGTAATCGGATTTATAGGCAAAACGATTACAAGAGGAAAAATTGAAGGCAGTTGTATAAAGCAGCAAGGACACTGAAACCGAACTGGAATACCTCCTAACGAGTACAGAAAAAGAAGCAAAGTAGTCTTAAAACTTGTAATTTATGATAATCAGTAGAAGGAGAAGGAGAAGGACGAGGACGAGAAGGAGGAGGAGGAGGAGGGATAGGGAAACATGCTACGATTAGGCGGATGTTTGAATAAATTGCAAGGGTGCCTTGGCATTGTATACGAACCTTTAGTCTTACTTCTGGGAGTAGACGGTGGAGCTGGTGTTAATGGTGGCGTTTTCCTTTCGTCGTGGAATAGAGGGGATCTTGGTTCAAATCGATCGCTCTGCAATGAAAAACAAGACGAAAACCTCTTTAAGTAGAGATAGAAATATAAATTTTCAGCGAATGATGAAATGTACTCGTTATAAAAATAAAGACGAAAAGTTATTGCCAACAAAAAGTTACAACAGTATAACAATTTATCGACAAACGAGGAATGGAATACCAAATGAAAATTTACTGCTAATTTTGTATTCAAATTTCCGTTTGTTGGCAGGGGAATACAATATTTTGGCAATGGCGGAGAAGTGCAGTTGTATTTTAAGTCCTCTCAATCTTTTTGGGGGGTGTGTGACTGTCAACTTTTGATATGCTAATTGCGGGTTTATTACATAATCTACTCCTCATTTCGGTAAGCGTTTCATTGCTTATCAGATCACCTTGTCAATCCTCAATCGTGTTACACTTACCGAACACGCACAGCTCTTGTTCCTGGTACTGCTGTGGTGTCTAAACCGAATGAAACCACTTGTGATTACCACCCCGACAAGGGTGAGGACTGAGGAACAACTTAATTTTCCAGTTGTCGGAATTTTGTTGAGAATTTTTTTTTACGACCCTAGGTAGGTACGCTAAACCAAGTGGGTTTTGTGATTTCAGAGATTTTTACCTGAGTTCGTAGATACGAAGTTGGTTTTTGTACACTGATTGCCATAAGCTGCGAAGAATGTTTTATTTTATTTAGGTCTGTGGCAGTATTTTATTTTAAGGTCAGGATCGATATTCGGTTACTTAAACAGGGGTCTGCGGCAAAAAAAAATCTGGTATTTGGGGGGAAAAATTGGAGCGAAAACTGCTTCCAAGCGGGACATTTTCGACCGACATTGTACCAGTAAATGAATCCAAGTACAAGTTTTTGTTATATTTTTAAGTTTTAGTTAACTATAGTTTCTTAAAAACGACCTATAAGTTCAAGTTCAAAGGCTTAAGACTCACAGTTGTTGAGAAAAACAATTCAACAAAATCAAATACACCAGTTTATACCACTTTGTCACAAATGCGACTGTGAGCTGTTTTATTGGGAATTAAAACAGCTGACATTCACATTTCTGTGATGTCCAATCGGATTTATAAGGTTCCTTCACGATATTTGTGTCTTCGATTGGTTTCAATGCATGATTTTAGATCCTATCCAGTGTGAGCAATATGGTTTCCGACCTGGTGCGTCGACTATTAGAGCTGTACTCAAGTTTAAAGTGAATGATAGCTGATCTTCGAACAGTTGATCATTTATAAAAACGAGAAAGAGAGTCGGTAATAACGCGGAACCTTGAGCAACACCAGCATTTACCACGACATGCAGACTTGTAGCCATCCGAAAATATCGCTCCAAGAATGCAGTTTTTATAGCTTTGTTCATTTAAGAGAAAGATATTGTATTCTCACAAAATTTCGAACTCGACATGTTAATCAATTCTGACATTATGATGATAGACCAACTCAAAAAAGTGGGTCGCAAAATTCTGTCCGCTTATCTATCAGTCCGTTTTTCCAGAGGCCTACAGCCTAAACAGCTACCCGGATTTATTTAATTCTTCAGATTTTGAGTTTGTGGGCTTACAGTTTGGGGCCGTTTTTTTTTTTCAATGTAACCTCAATATTAATGGTGTATGTACTTCCTGCATATAAAATTAACGTACCAGTTTGATTTGTTCGAAAACGGCTCTAACGATTCCAACCAAAATTGATATTTATGTTTAAATAGGTGAGTTTACTATGACTGCATACCCAGTTTTTGGCTAAGTATTCTAATAACGGTACTTTTGAAATTGGGACAAATCTCGAAAAAGGTCCATACGATTGTAACAAAAACTCTTTTCTAAGGTATGGTCCTTTGCAGCTTAATGGCAAACTCAATTTTTCTTGGTATTATTGTGAAATGGATATTTGAAAAAAGTCTTTTTTCAAAAATCAAAAATGTAGTTTTATTTAGTTTACCTGAATATGAATGCAATAACGATTTATACCAAAATGCAAACTTAGAGTAAAATTGATGTTTCCAAAACTATTGCGTCCTTAATTTTCAATTTGAATCACCGAAAACCCTAATTAAAAAAAAAAAAAACTGCTCATATCTCGAAAACCCCATTTTCGATTTCGATAAAACTTAAAAAACCAAGTACTGCTTACATCCCGAACAATAAATTGTAATATGTGTTTTTAACTATGTAGTTCAAAAATAGTATTTTTAAAACCCAATTGCAACAGCCACTAAAAATGCAATAACAGCAACGCAAACCTTATTTTTACTAAATATAACCCACTTCTTCTATTTCTTTTTTTCAACAATACCTATTGAATATGCACCTTAAAATAATTCCAACCACTTTTATTTTACATAATCAGAAAATTCCACTTCATTTGAACCCCCCCACACGTCCATCGGGATATTGAGTTTATAACTAGTAAAGCAAATTCAAAAACAAATCTCTGATTTCTTAAATATAATCTATGTAAAGATATCGTTCTATCACGAACACTACTTGCAATCATTGACACCTTAAACCAACGTCATTAATCTATTCCAATCAAGAAAAAAAAATCATTTCCTTACAGATAAAAAAACAGAAACTCCTACTGCGCTTGTCCTCGTACTCAAAAATCTTGTAAAGGTGTAAAAGCGCTTAAGTAAGCGCTTATAGCTCTCTAACCAGAACTGGTGACAATTGCCTATTACTGAGAGCATCAAACTTTTTAAAACTCGAGTTATTTATGTACATAGGTACTGCCAGCGATGCCAACTGAGGCATAATTATGCCTTTTAGGCATAATTCCGATGCTTGAGGCATTGAGGAATAATTTTTAGGTAAAAGGCATAATTTTTTATGAATTGTTTTTTACCATCAATTCATAGAAATGCATTTTGAATTTGGTAAATCTGGTACGGTCTTTGATCAAAGTGGCATAAGTAATTTTTATTAACAACTGTGCGTCATGCTTATATTCTAATTCTCTACTGAAATTACTCAAGAAACCCAAGCTTTGGATTATAGAGAAAAAAAAAGTTTAATTACCTATCGATCGACCTACATTCTGTTAAAAAATGTTCATCACATTGTAGGTTCGTTTGAAAATATGAAATTTTTTATCCTTTTTACCAAAAAGGCATAATTTTTTTGAAAAAGGCATAATTATTTTCGAATCTAGGCATAAAAACTTCGTTTCGGGTTGGCATCACTGGGTACTGCCATATCGGATAAATAGCACAAAAGTGGATTTTCTTTTCTTTTTATCTAGCACCTATCGCTTTTCAGATTTCAAACTATAAAATAAGAATACAACCAACTAAAATTTTAATGAATGAGAAAGTTTCATTCGACCCAGTCGTGAACTTTTTTTTTAAGTTTTTTTTTTTTATATAGGTAGTAGTTTACAATATATCTACATAAATATTTCTCAAATAAAAAGGAATTGAATAATTGAACATTGCGTTTGCTAGTTTCGTCTTTTTCTAATGTTCATTATTTGAAATTCAAAAATATGGTCACCGTAAGTACCTATGTATAACACTTATTTGTGCGGTGCCACGATGCACATTCCATCTACGTCCTTTTCCCTTCATCCACTTATCAACTGTTTATCGATAAAAAAAAACAATTAGAAGTACATATCTCTGTGAACAACTAACTAACTGATAAGATGATAAGATCGTATACTGACTATCTGTTTTGGTCGCATACGGCGACACCAATAATAACCAGCAAATACTTAGTTACTGAGTTCACAGGTGGCCCGCGGATATACGCGGATATATGTACGAATCGCCTCGCAAAATGTCAAATACAATCAGTGTCATAATTCTCCTACTAATCGCGGTAGTGTTTCATCAAGTTCATTGTAAGTGACCCGAAAATAAACACATCGACGATAATCGACGATATCAATCAAACGGAATTGTGTATCAACCGCGACACCACCTTGCATTAATTAGTAACACTGACGAGGACGCGACACGTAGATATTTTTCATATTTCACGAAAATCCCTGGTTTGTCGCGTTGTCACTTCCATACCTTTTGAGTGCCATTGCAACCTCACGAAATATATATATGTAGTTCGTGCTTCGTTCTCATCATTACACGCCGTTGCGTAGCTCATCTAAAAATATCTACTTCTAATGAAGTCATCCAAATTTCACTTGTAACAAACGTCGCTGTCGTCGTCGTTGCCGTTGTAACTTGTAATACTAAAATCCCCATCCTGTATCTAAATACTCTGTGGATACGATGTGTGTGTGTTTATTTTTTTTTTTTTTTTTCTTTGATTCCATCGAGGTTACTCATGTATTTCTGTTTGTTTTTGTTTTCATCCGAACCGCTGCATTGACGTCATCGGTGCTTCTCGCAGTTCGCTCGAATTAAAAATTGTATCTCCTTCGGCATATCGCATATTGTATCCACATCTGATGGATGGGGGCTGGGATTAGTGTGCAAATTACAGCACAAGAATAACAACAACGACGACGACGAAGTCGGCATAGACGCGGAATCGCATTCAAATGCATGCTGTGCAAATAAGTGTAATACACTTTTTTTTCTGCTTGTAGGTCTACGCTGCTACACCTGTACCTATGTTGATCCAAGTCCGGATAAGTCATGCATTACGAACTCTGAGTCGGAGGGACAACGAACGACCTTGTGCTCGAAAAAATACTGCACCATACAGCGCCAGGAAACTTTGGTATGTGTGTGTGTACTACTTTGGGTTGTTTAGTGTTTTTTTTTTTTTATTACCTACTATATGCGGCTTACGCGAGGGTGTCAGAAAAAGGAGTGGCTGTTGGGGTGGACTGATTGTGATTTAATGAAAATTTATTGCTGACTAAATTGCCAGTTTCCGAGGAGGAATTTATTAAACCTTGTTTTTTGCGTTGCGAGGGGGTGTACATTTGCGATGGATGCCATGTCCTTTTATGGTGTAAGCGAAGGTTAACTTGTCACATGGATATGGTGTTGGTGTACAGCTAGCGGCGATATATATGAGCCAGATTAGGGAGTAATGTGATCAAAACAGTCGATAAATTTCTCTAAATGAAACGGTTAGCTGGGTAAATTTTCTCCTTCAGACCGATAGGATAGCTTTAAAAATAATATCCTTAAAATGGTACCACTCAATTGTGGAATGGCACTGATTCACATATTACGGAAAAATAATTGAAAAAAAAAAAAGTTGATGAACTTGGGATAACTAGTTTTAGTTCTTATACAGCTCAAACTTTACGAACTCAGATTGTGCTGGATTAGAGGTGTTTAGTGGTCATTTTTTTGACGAGCTTATTACATACTTGCTTAGTCTAGGTTGTGCAACAGTCCGGGTTGGACCTGGGCCTTAACCAGTTTGTAGTTACCATTCAAAAAAAAACAATGAAAACTAATTTTTAAAACGGTTGCTAGGTGATAGCACAACTTTTTTTTTTTGTAAGATACAGGGTCGCATCTGCAGACCTCCATAAGACAGATCTTTCAATGGAGGCCTCAGAATTTATGGTCAATGTTGAGTCAGTTCAAATGAGTAGGTTCCGGTACTAAAGGCTGCCTGACCATAGGATAGATTATTTGGCCGATAGCTCCATATAGGATCCTAGTTTTTTTCCTAGTTTTTTCCAACCATTCGTTTGGCGTGTGCTTTTATTTTAAAAACAAATGGAACTTCCTTATATACCTACTAACTTCCTAGACCTTAACCAATACGCCTCTCTGGTTAAAACTGTCCTTAGCTAAATGCGTCCAGTTTCACACTCCAAGCTGGCTGAGCTTTCCTTCCACTTATGAGAGCCACCAAGGCGACATCTTTCTCTAATGCTTTGAACCTCTGGCTTAGAGCCGAAAATTCGACGGGGCAAAACTTCTGTGTCCATCAGCTTTACAAGTGTCCGGGTGGAGGTTTTTCCGCACGAGTACTTGGGAAAATTCGATTTTATTTTACTTTTGTTAGGGAAAATTCCCAGTTCAATTAAAGCTTAAAATTAAAGCGAAAGAGCAACAACTTTGCTATCGAAGAAAATGTGTCGAAAACGAGTTGAAATTAAGTCTTTTCAGCCTGACTGTATACAACGAATGGATCCAGATTTTATTATTTCTCTTTCACGATACATTAAAGCTTATAATAAGTTACGTTATACAGTTTAAATAATTTGAAAATATGGTGAACCTTGTTAATAAGGCGCGAAATTCAAATTTTCAATTCCTCTTAGTACAATGATGAAATGGAATGAACAATGGAACATTAGTGTTGTGACTTTTTATAATTAAAGTTAATCAATTAATTTTATTTATTATAAAGCAACATTTATGTAAAAAGAACAAGTTCTAGGCCATTTTAAGTGACTGACAAGCAATTTTGTGACTAAGTTTATGTACTGCTCGAAGGTTTGAATTGCCTCCTCCAAAAGCATATAACGCAAACGGGACGATAAGTTTTACAATTCACTCAAGTGAATTTTAGGGGTTTAGTTGGAAAAAATAATTGCTCAAAAAGCTTCTCGTAAATTTTGTACATTATTAAATTTGAGATACGTATATAATAGAATTTTACGAGTAGAAGTTTGGTAAAATATGTGGATTGTGGTTTTAATGCCTACGTGATTGTTCGGTTGCTAACACCGGAGTAGCAACCGGTTACTCGCTTACAGATAGGTACCTCTGTAACGAACTCAATCACTGATCTCCCAAAGGTGCAGAGGATGGCTTCCCGTTCTCCTTCGTTTAGGGACAAACCGTTCAAACTAATTTGCAGGTCAAAATACTTAAGTTTATTTTTAAAAATAGAAAATAATCCATTTTTTCTTTTGAATTACTAGAAAAAGTTGTGCGCGGGTGTGCTATATCAAATACTTGACAGAACTCGCAACATTCAAATCAACCACCCCGTGTAAATTCCCTTCAACGCTGTCACAGTTCTATTTTTCGCAGCGGCAACACTCCCAAGGAGAAGCCACTAGATTTGAGACCAATTCGGACTCCTGCCCACGCATTCAGCACAGTTACTCGAAGGCGACCATTTGTCTGTTGTCACAAAAGTAAAAATATAACATCAAAGGAACTTATAACTATTTAATTAATTGCCAATAAAATAGTAAAAGAATTAAAAATAGACATTCAAAGAACACTATACAATTAAAAGCCGAAAATTATTTATCTCCTTGTACACGCCATAAAACCGTCTATTTTTGAAATGTTTTATTTATGGAAAATAAACAACAATCGGAGCCATGTGGACATGAACGGCGATGCGATTGTTAGAACGGGCAGTCATATTATATACACACATACGCGGCACAGCAAAGCAACGCATCAGCAGGCACCCTTCGGCTGAATCGGTCGGTCGGTTGGAAAATCAAAGCAGAAACGGCCCTTCTTGCAATGGCCCACGGGGGCGTATGCGGAGCGCGCATTTTTTGTTTTCCCTACACAATGGCTAAACCACCGCACTTTAAGCAGAAGTCCAAGTCTCGGTTGAAATGAAATCCTTTTGCCTAACTTGTTTATTATGCAAATTTGATGGGGCCCATGCAAATTTTCACATCATACCAACTTAGGGGAAGTTTTTCTGAAAATCTGCTGATAAAGAAAATCGGGCGTTCTTCGTCTTGTTTGTTTTTATTTCACTCCATAGATACTTTGCATCGTGAATAGATACACAAATGCTGGTGACGGACAGTGAACTGATGAGTCATGTACAGATATACCACTTGGTGGCGGTTAAAGTCGCCACACAGCCTGGGCTTTTTGTTCGCCTCCTATATTATTAAAAGCAATTTCTCAATCTGCTTGAAAGGTATGAGTAGGAATTGATTGAAAAAGTATTCCGAGCGATAGATTAACGAAATGCGATGAATTGATAAAAGCCATTTTTCCGGCATTTAGGAGGGTTATAATTTCTTATACGAAATAGCATTACATCAATATTTGCCCTGGGATTTGGAACGTGGATGGTATTGGATCGGATGTTGTGGTTCTTTTGCGACTGGTGATGACTGATGAGGGTAGGATTTATGTTATAGGAGCCATTGTCAGAGGTAATTTCGTGGGTATGAATAACTGCTCTTACCGTTCCTTAAATTTATTGTTTTTTTTTTTTGCGCGTGCCTCATTCATTTGAATTTATTTCATCAAGATATATTAAAAAAATATAATAAAAAATATTAACCCTAATAGCCTAGGCTTAAATCCTCACAGCCGCCCGTTTCTATAAAGTTTTTTTTTAATTTGTTTGACCTATAAAAGGATCTGTCATTTTTACGCCAAATACCTAAATGTCATAATTGCAGATTTGTAAAAATATTTTTATGGCAACACTTATGTCAGTTCTTTGCCTTTCTAGGGGACATCCTCTTCGAATAATAGAAAATTTCTGATCATATTCCATACGCTTTTACTTACTATATATCTCTGGAATGTTTTTATCTTAATTGTGCTGCTGGCATAACGACACAAAAACTTGTCAACAAAACGTCCCGGCTTATTTTCTTTAATGCTCACTAGGGTGATAAGGTCCAAGATAAATAAGACAGAGAGTTTCAACGTTTCAAGATATGAACTGTAGTTTTTGAAACTAATTTCAAAATGTTGGTGGCGTTATTGTTGGAAAAAGCCTTGACATTTTCATCAAGGTTAGAGCTGTTTTTGATTTTGATGCACCAAGGTAGATGTTCTGATTCATCTATTTAAAATGTTGCACTCAGGGGGTTGTCAGAAAATAAAAGTGGTTGCATAATTGAAATTCCCATCCTCAATGATTGAAATGGTAGTTGCCCCGACGATTTAAATGACATGATTCCCCGACATGCAACTTTTAAGATCCCTAGATGGTCAGCTTCCATGACGAGGGTTTTAAGAGTTCAAATGAAGTAAATAGGCGTTGAGATTTCGCTAACCCTCATGTTTCGTTAATATCGAAACTAAAGGCGTTTTTCTTTTTTAGTTCAGAACAGAACCTTTACTGTTATACAAAAAGTTTGTGTTTCTTTTTTAGCTCAGACACATCAGAGCTCGAATTTTTGTTTCTTTTTTCGTTCAGAGCATGATCAGAGCGCGCTCTATGAGCTCAGAATAAATTGACTGAGCAGGCTGAGTAAAAAGCTAATTACACATTTGCATACAGACTTCCAGTCAGATTTGACAGCACAAAAAAAAAAAAATATATCAGAACGATAATGCTCGATCTCAGTTCAGTGCTCAGCTCTGAGCTAAAAAAGAGTATGCTCCTAAAGTTTTCTTCCAGTTAAGATATAGCCACTGGAAATGAATCAATAATCCGTATCCGGTACGTAAAGTTTTAGATTTGAAAAGTAGGGAAAAATCTTACTTAAGTTGGTATACCCACAAAAAGTAATAGATACCTCTCCTGGCTTGTAGTACCTATACCTATGCAATCTGAAACAGTCAGCTCCGTAATGGGGTTAAATACAGAAGTTTTGTCAGTTGTGGCCTCAGTTTACCCCGAAGTGAAGCGCCATATCAAAACAGACTTCGAAGTTAAAGCTAACTATCCAAGTGGGCCGATTTTTAGTTGCAACTCGTACGAATTGTCTTGATAAATTTGTAATTCACTTAAATAAGTTTATTGCGACTTACATACAACTCCCATGAACCAATCCATAAAAATATACTTTGACCGCTCTTGAATTTTGTTTTTTATCAGAGACTGTTGCATGGAAAGAAGTTGTATATCTGTAATAATGGACGTTCGATTCCCATTCATAATTTTGTTGTTTCCCATGCACTTTTAGTTTTGTAAGTCTTTAAGGGGAAGGATGCAAAGGCGCATACATTTTTCTATCACATACGCCCACCGCACCCACAAAACCAAAAGTTTATCCAAAATATTTCAAGAACATGCCATTAGGCCAAGTTTTCATTTTACCTCCATGCCTATTATTTATCCACGGCCATCTGTCAAATTATTATCGAACACCCCAAAAATACTTTTCGCAAATGGCCAATTTGCTAGGTTCAATGGCTTCGCGCAGTTAAAGGCTATTCAACAGGTTGGTTAGTCTAAATACAATTATGAAATAATGTATTAGACAGCAAATTAATATCGTCGATATTTCGCACTACAGAACGGCCATGGCCCATAAAAAACCATTGTGCCAGTAACAAAGAGGCGCAATACATCACAAAATCAGACTAAGGTCATTTGTTTCATCAGTTTTTAGCACGTTCTCATTACACTCCTAAGTGGTAGTTGTTTTGTTAGTCGTGAAACAAGAGATTTATTTATGTACACAGGCGTGTATACAAAAATTTGATTAGCAGCGCTAAACAAAGGCATTCGATACTTTTGGGAAACATAAAAGCGTTGAACGACTTGAATACTTATTCGCATAGGTGGAAATTGGCACACTGAGTGTTGGCGGGAGTTCTGTTTTTTTTTTTTTTTATGACCATCCGCACATCGGCACACTTTGCGGAGCATAGAACATAAAACACTTATAAGGATATAAAATTGAAATAAGCCGAGGCCGAGCTGATCCTGATGGGGACGTTATCCGAAAATTTCAAACTCCGCCCACCCGATTGTTGTCACATCGTGGAAGGTTGTTCTTGTTATATTAAACATTCTCTATATATACACCAGAGGCAGCGAATTTAACTTTGCGAAGTCATTCTGGTATCTGGTTCTGGAGGCAGTGTCACGCGACTCGTGAATTTTACACGCTCTCTGAGTTCTCCATTAAATTATGGTAATTTACATTGTTCGGTGGACACGGGGATGTTTGGGAATCCATCATCAGCGTTGTGGTAGGGATCTCTACCTACCTACCACCGACCAGACTTCAATTCTGCTGCTTTCCTGCGTAATTATTATTTTTTCCACTGTCCAATGTCCTGCTGGGGATCATAATTTAATTTCTCACTCCCTTCGCTGTGACTGCGTGTCGCTGTCAGAAGGGGCGGGACGGAAGTCAAATGTCAATTTAGTTGTTTTAACAGTGAAACACGCCGGGAGAAGTGAATATTGCACGACAGGACAGTCGACAGTAAAATGAGATTTCGCCAGGACAATGATGAAACTTTATATTGGAGAATTTTTTTTTTTATTAGTGTGGGCAGAGGCGGTCGTGTTAAATTATGCGAGCAAAATGCTATCAGAGATTTTTAATCTAATATGCTTGTAATGCGGGCGTAATAAACTGGTTAATGGGAAAGTTTTGTAATAACATTCAAAGTGACTGCTGACCGCGGGATTATTGTATTCATTAAGAGGAAATAAGTTTTATGGGTGAGAGGAACGCAGCAGCTCGCTGAATGGCCAAGTGTATGCGTTTTTCGATCGAGATAAGAGATGAATTAACCTAATGAACAGCGGAGTCGAACGACTGGGCAAGTTTCCTACTTTCGTGAGAGGAAGAGTGGGTTGAAAATCGTAGGGCACTTGGTGTAGAATTACTTGAGACAGTGTATAAAAATAGATGGTAAAGGACAGATAAGATCTTGCTGTTTTCCGCAAAGAGAACAAGAACAGTGCTTTGAATATCATGTACATTTTTTTTTTTTTTTTTTTTTTTTCATTGTTTTAATTTGAATTTAGTAAAATCCCGCTGTCAAAATTGTATTCGCCTCTTATTTACATTTCCTTTTCTTTCCTTTCATATTTATAATCCCCTGACATTTCAGAGTACAAAATTCTATCCGGCGTGCATTACCTTCCATTTAATTCGAAGTAGGACATTACTTTTGTTGTTGATGGATTAGCAACATGTTCTCAGATCCCTCTCTGGAACGCACATTTTAACAATGAGCATTATACAATATACATAGGTACATTTCTTTTGTGTTTTTGTAATTGTTTATGTAAATCGCAATTTGGTGCTTTGTTATGAATCATTTGTGGCAAAATTTATGGAACAAAAAAAATGTTCCCTTCTCCAAAATTGCACCTGTCTTTTTATGTGTCATAAAATTGGGTATTGAAATAACGCCGCAATCGCCACGAAAAAATGTGAATCCTTTCAATTTATGATGAGACATGAAAAGAGAAATTTTGACAAGAACTCTTTTTTTTCAGCATCATTGGAACATAGCCAAGGTAATGGTCGTTTTGCTTGAACATCTTCTTTGATTATGTACTGAACAAGCAACATTTTCAGTGCGCTTTCTGGAATTATATTTGTAGATGGCTACAACTTACTTGGGTACTTCTATTAAATTCAATTCAATTCAACTTAAAAAAAACTTGCAAGCTGTTGTAGCGTTTAAGGTATGCCATTCCCGTAAAATTTGTATTTCTTTTACAAAATTCATGATTCTGGCAAAGGGTTCCAAGTTTTTGACTAAAAACAAATAAAATCAAAATATCTGGAACGTAAAGATTCAAAGTTTCAAAGCCTAACATTCCGCACCGCATTTTGGGAGTTTTCATAAAAAAAAAATACCCTAGGAGACCTAGTTTTTCAAGTACAAGGATAGTATGTCATCAAATATTTGAAGGGAAAGGACTACACACTCCTTATGACTTGTCCATATATAAAAGCATGAAAGGCGATCCAAAGTCTTATAATGCGAACAGCTGAAACCGTTTTGAAATACACTTTTATAGATACGAAGCTTTGTGGCTTCCGGACCATAGACCAAGAATTTATCCATAGAAAAGACTGGATAAAATCAAACAGTTTCGACCATTTGTTCGGCTTTAAAGCAGCAAATGATGTAATTTAACACAAAGAGCCCTCTACAGCTATATAGTGGTTGAAGGAAGCTTAAATAAACGACTTGCAATGCGGAGTTTTGATGAAGCTCCTCCAACTATTCTAAGCAAGCGGCAGATTTTGACAAGGAAATACTGATGTGAATTTTTCAACAGATATTGTAGGGGGTGGCGTTCACACAATATAGCCGACAAGATCTTATGCGCGACATTCAGGAGACTTATTCCTTTGTAGTTGGCGCAGTTCAGAGTATCTCCTTTCTTAAGGATGGGGCACACGATGCTGAAGTTCCATTCTTCGGGCATGCTTTCATCCGACCCTATTTTACAGATGAGTTGGTGCGTGCTCCTTACCAAGCCATCTCCCGCTGCTTTGAAAAGCTCGGCCGGAAGGCCATCCGCTCCAGCAGCTTTGTTACACTTAAGTTTGGATATCGCTATCCTCACTTCGTGTAGGTCGGCCCATATCAGTGTGGTTTTAGGCCAGCAAAGTCAACCATCGACCAAATTTTCACACTCCGACAGATCTTGGAAAAAACCCAGGAATTCCAGATCGACGAACACCATCTCTTTATCGACTTTAAAGTCGCCTATGATGGCGTATATAGGGATGAATTATACAAAGCCATGTCAAGTTTTGGTATCCCCGCCAAACTCGTCCGTTTGTGCAGGATGACTATGGAGAAATCTCGCTGCTCCGTCAAAGTCGGCAAGAACACCATCGAGCCATTTGATGTCGCAAAAGGTTTGAGACAAGACGACGAGCTATCATGTACGTTCTTTAACATCGTTCTTGAAGCAATTGTATGAAACTCACAAGCCAACACCAGAGGTACTATTTTTCAAAAGTTCGTTCAACTACTTGCCTACGCTGATGATATTGACATTATTGGGAAAATGCGGCGAGCTGTCAGTGGCACATTTGCAAGCATCGAAACGGAGGCGGCGAAAATGGGGTTGGCTGTTAATGAGGACAAAACGAAGTATATGCTGTCAACGGGAAAGGACTCTCAACATCGGCGACTCGGACAAAACGTCACGATGGACACATACAACTTCGAAGTAGTTAAAGACTTTGTATACCTGGGATCCACTAATACTTCGCCAAATGACATCGGCGCAGAGACCAAACGAAGAAACACTCTTGCCAATCGCTTCGCGCTTAGAAGGCATCTAAGAAGTAAAGCCCTCTCTCATAGAACCAAGGAGATATTGTATAAGACCTTAATAATCCCAGTCCTGCTTTAAGGTGCAGAAGCATGGACCCTGTCAAAAGCGGATGAAAATCTTCTGGGATGCTTCGAGAGAAAGATTCTTCGAGTGATATTCGGTCCAGTTTGTGACGATGGAGTATGGAGAAGAAGATTCAACGACGAACTATACGGGCTATACAGCGACGCTGACCTGGTCAAAAAGCTAAAAATACAACGGCTGATATGGCTAGGACATGTGGAGCGTATGGACAACAACGCACCAGCCCGACGAGTCTTCGAATCCATCCTTGAGGTACAACGCAGCAGAGGAAGACCCCACCTTAGGTGGCGCGCACAATTGGAGAACGACCTGAACCAACTTGGTGTGCGTAACTGGAGGCAGCTATCGAGGAATCGAGCTAGCTGGAGGGGCTTGTTGGTTAAGGCCGTGGTCCACCCCGGACTGTAAGCGCCACCAAAAGTAAAAGTAAGTATTGTAGAATGGTGCCAATACGGACGGTTATATTTTCTCTTCTACCTTTGTGCTCTGTGGAAAAATCGGATACCGATGTTAACGTCTATCTCATCAAAGCAAATTAAGTTTGACCAATTTTCAATATTCAGACATCAGAGTAACTTGCTCCGAATCACCGTGAAGGTTTGCAAGCATTTTTGATAAAGTATGCTGATGTAAGCTGGTGATTTAGGAATGTTTCTCTGCTTTCGGATTGGCATTTCGCTAGTGTTTACCTAATTCATTGTCCTTTCCGAAACTTAATATATAATATTTGACAATGTAACCAGTCCAGTCCAGATTTTGAGAAAATGTAAACTTCAGAGGTCTACAAGTGAAGGAAAATGCACAGGAAAACAATCTAATTTCGCAAAGCCTTTCACTTAGTTAGATAATTCATGGTAAGTACCTACCCAAGTCACTGTTTACAGAGATTATACACTTATGGAAATTTGCCCTACATTGCATTACATAAATCCCACCTGCCACCTTCCTTTGCTGACTCATTTTCGGAGGTGCAGCAGTGCAGCTAAATCTTTTCCTAAAAATAATAATTCCATCTCAACCTGCCCACATCGTGCATTCGACCAATTCCGCCTACCTTATCCCTCCAGCCCAACTCCACTCCCGTTCCCATAAATCTAATTGCAGTTTTAACTTCAAAAAAGCTGCAAGAAGCTATCTCACATAAAAATGACTTGCAGCTTGCAAGTGAAAACTCCCTCCTTTTGTGATTAATATACTTCTACCGTGCGCATATTAAAATAGAACCTAGCCACTCCTGTTCTTCTTCTTCTCGAGGCCGGAAATGCCAAGTCTATTTCGTTCACCTCGTTTCGCCGCCCTCCCTTCTGCTGGGATGACTCAAAAAAAAAAAAAAAAAAAAACTGGAATAAATCGTTTCAAATTGAAAAAATAAATTTTGGACATTTTTGTAATAATTCTGTCAGGTTTAAGATGAATTATCTACAACAGAGGTGTTTCCATCCACAACAAGCTGCTTGGATGTACTCTTTTCCGCATTCAAAAAAAGAAAAACTTCCTTTGCAGAGTGAAATGTTTATTTGTTGATTTGCGCGCTTTACAATTTTTTTTATCTTTTACAGAATCCACCTGGAAAGGTCGTGTCATTCATCAGGGACTGTCAAGACAAGCCATTGGTAAGTGATAAATATTTTGGAAATGTAATGTATTTTTCTGGCTCATAATCAAGAGTCATTGTTTGTAAAAGTAAACGAGTTTCAGGTTGCGATTGCGAGTGCACTGAAGTAGCTTACGAAATATTGTTTGTGTTGAAAGACACGAAAAGCACTTTTCTTTAAAAGCAAACAAATTTGTTCCGTTTGTAATTTAAGCGGACTTTTTTTTTCTTTCTTTTAAAGAATAAAAATGTTAAAAGTCTGGTTAAATTTTAAGGCAGGAATTTGACTTAAAAAAATATAAAAACATTTCTAGAATGTTGAGGAAAAAAAATAATACCTACTGTCGGAGGGGTTGTTTTAAGACCGTCGGAAAATTACTTTAAAACGCAGAACCAGTCAAGATGGTAGTACACTATAGAGAGCTGATGTTTATAAGTAAGAATTGCTTTTGTTTGGGCTTCCATTTCTTAAAACGTAAATAGAATATTTTATAAACAAAAACTCCGACTCATTGGCCTAAAATATACGCAGCTTCTGCAAATTGTGCATCTTATTTGGATTTTCTTTCCTTTTCAGAATAAATATTACTACGCCTTTGAAACCTCGTAGAAAATTTAATTTTGTTATTGAAAAAAATATATATATAGTAGGTACTGTTGGAAATGGCGTTCCAAAGAGCTTAATTGTGTAAAATCCTTTCTGCGTAGATATCAGGCTAAAACTCCGGTTTGTTTTTTGAATTTTCAAGAAACTTTAGAAAACTTGAATTCTTTGAATGCGTTACCCCCACGTGTCTGTTTGCAGGTTGTAGGAGATGTCAGCTGTGTCAAATTTGTCAAAGACAGAGCTCTAATTCCTCGGGCGTCAAAATCATCGGAAGCTGGAAACTTCAATGAACATTTTAGAGCTAAGGGGACCGTTTTTGAGCCTAACGTAAGCGTGGCGGGTTTCCTAGATCTTAGGCAGTGTTTTTGCTTTATGTAATGTTCCACGCCCCGTATACAATACCACCCACAATTAATGAAATCCTTGGTTATTCAATTTTGACGGCTTTTACCCACATACAGCGTTTAAAATAGGATTATTGTACGGAAGGCGCCACGCCCCTTTGTGTAGTCCCGCCCACATTTTGCAAAATACCTCAGACAGTGTACACCTATGCAGGGATCCCAGATTAATATACAAAAAATCCCCCATTTTTAACGCCAAAACGAGATTTTTTCCCCTTTTTCAAAAATAAAAATCCCTTTTTTTCCCCCAAAAACAAAAACACTTATTTAAGTTTAATTTTAACATTTTATGTTTTATTTAAATATCTTAGAATTGAACAAACAAAAAAAATAATAGGAACGCATTAAATTCAGTCATTATTATGAAATACTAATAAAAAACAAAAACAGAGAACTTACATAACTAAGTAGTTATTAATTTTAAAATCACATATTCATGTTTAAATCAATAAACAGGTTATATTTAAAAATATATATGTACCTTAAAGTGTGTACATTGCGCTATTGTGAAGTCTTAAGCGGCCTTTTTCTACCAGAAAGTCGTAACAATCTTTTTTTTTTAATAAATTTTTGTGTACAAAATTCCAGCCAAAGTGGAATTAGACAGTTTGTTTAGGGATTATCTTTTATTTAAATTTATTGCTGAAAAAAATCTTTCAGAACTGGCCACGCTGGGAGGAAGACAAAAAATAAGCTCCATACTTTTTTTTTTATGTTCGGAAACGTAATATCGTCTTCTTCAAGACTTGTTTTTAATATTTCCCTCCAAAATTCTTGAACATTGTCAGTTTAAATATTTTCGATGATTAGTCTATATTCCCTATCAATTTCAACCCAATTTGAAGAAGAAAAAATATGTCCGAAATGTTTAGACAATTCGCAAAGTGAATGAACATTTCTTTTCCTAAGACAACGTGGACTCGTAAGTGAGACGTTACATAGGCCCATTTATGATTATGATAATTGAATGAGTTTTAAAAATAGTGTAGTCTTTCGAAGACTTTATTTAAATAAAATGTATGTTAAATGTTTTTTTCCCCTCGCTCCAATTACTCTAGTAAAAAAAAAATAATTAAATAAATGAATGAAATAGTTCTGGAAACATAAAAAAAACAAGCAGACATAGTTGCAGTCACTTTTGTTTATAAGAAGAAGAGGGATAAGCAGCTCAAGGTGCCCCCGGTCTTAGTGGGTCCCACATACCGCTTTATGCTCTTCTGATCCAAATCAGTTTATGTTTTTGATGGTTAATCTATTTTTCGCTAAAACCATTTCCTTTTTAATTGTAATGCAGAGGATGATGCGCCCCCTTACACTGGAGCCGCCCGAATTGGACTCCCCTAAATCCGCCACTGTTTATGCACTCATATTTTTAAACAAACTTAAACTCAAACCATTCCAATTTCCTTCCATTTTCAGTACCTCAATGACATCCAAACGGACTCCACCTTCAAGGTGTATTATCGATCCTGTACAGCGGACTTGTGCAATCATGGCGATGGCCTGCAGATTACTTCCTCGGCCGATCCGGACTTTGGAGCCGGCGAGAACCTCATCGTGGAGGGCAAAAGTACATCAACATCACTGCAAGCATCCGTGTTGTTAATCCTTGGAGCGTGCGTTCTCATATTGTGTTGAGAGGAGCAAAATGAAAATCCTTGAACTGTTTTCCCCCGCCTCTGGCAATATAATAATATAACTGCTACTCCATTGAACAATCACCAAAGGATTAAATTCAATAAAATATGCATGTTGAACATACGCAAACAAGGGTGGATGTGTTTTTGTTCTTTCATTAATGATTCACTATACTCATGGCCAAGAGGGGACCAGTTAATTGCTCGACGGTGTATGTGTCCTCTCCCCAGAACAAATATCAATAAGGAGTAGGTTTGCAACTGGCGAATGTTGTAGTTGATTAATTTTGTTGTCCTTTGAGACAGCTGCTGGTAGTACAAGTACTCTATGTTTTAACAACTCTTAATGACAGACACATGCCCGCCTGTCGATTAGTTGATCTAAGGCAAGATTGCCTGCTTTGCATGTGGCGCACGTGACAGCTGTCGGAAATCGCAAAACTCTGCGAGCAGTTCGATAATATCCCCGCTACACTTGAAGGGCATACTTCGCACCTAGTGCAGCGGCCATTGTAAACTTTTAATTGCTTTCACTGAATTTAATCGAAGAAAAACAAAGAACAGAAAAATATATACATAATCGCCAGAGTTACACAGGCCTCATCGCAAGCCCTATAGCTGCGCTCAATACGAGCACAACTTGGAAATTAATTAAATCTCTTACGGTTCGAGGAAATCTGTAGTAAGTTTGAATTCAGATTGGAATTTCAATTTTCAACACCACAGACGCTTGTAAATTCGATCACGGAACCTAGCCAAGTGCTTGCGGCAGCACTAACCTGGATATTTGCAAACTTTATACGCAGCGTATGGAGTTGATGGAAACGTTTAAAATGTGGGAAACTTTATGAAAACGACGTTACCCCTGTGAGGTAAAGGATGGTTCCTATGTAAGCTTGCTAATTAGACACACACGTCGATTATGGTTGCAACGAAAAGTTGCCAGACAAGTTTCGACGTCAGTGACTTATGATCAGCAATTTCCTGTTGAAGACATTTTCGAACAAAGTCTGAACAGTAGGTATGTGGCGGTAAATATTTTGCTTTCCCCGAAGGATGTCAGCAATATCATAACAAGTTTAGTTTCGAACTCAAAATAGCAGAAGTGTTGAAGTATTTACTTCGCGGTTGTTTTTTCGAAGTCAGTTAGGTATATCGTGGTCAGTAGCAAATTGAAGGCGAATGTACAAAACGGTTATTTGTTTGCTTTTAAGGTCGTTGTGTAGTGGATTTCTGATGACAGCCGTAGATTGGCAATGAACTGGAATCAAAATTTAGAAGAATAACTGACCCGGCAAACGTTGTTCTGCCATATAAATTATTTCTAGTGAATATTTTGGTTGTTAAATAAAAAAACAACGAATGTTTAACTGTTTTAACGATCGAACAAATTGATCGAATGTGATCGATAAAATAGAACAAATAAAACGATTTGAACGAAAAATGCGTTTAACTTTAATGCTGCCGGCCGGACAGTGTTGTCAGGTGGTCAAAATATCGCTTTGTGTGAGTTTTTCATTTTTGGAACCAATGGAAGGAATCTACAACTTTATGCCGAGTCCAATTGAGAAGCTCTTTCATGACAGTTGCTGTCGGATGTTTGCCTAAAAATATTGAACGAACTTTAACAAAAACATTTTCCTAATGAAACTGGCATTAGCACTTTTTGGGAAGACTTGTTTTGTAAATAAAAATAGTCCAAAGATATAAGGACCAACAATTTTAACTGACATATATAGATTTAGAGGATCGAATGATTATTCAACAGCATTTTAAAATAACACACACATTTATTTCTTCCTCGATTGTCGTGCTCAATTTTGAATCATTGTGCGAACGGAACGAATAATCTCTACGCCAGTTACCTCATTATTAAGTATGTAAGTTACTCAGCGTTTCTTACGTTCACAGAATCGCAATAAATTAAATTTTTCTGCGGATGCTCATTTTAAGGTTACCAAAAAGGATCTTACAACGAAAAAGAAATAAAATAAAATTTAAATAAACCTCAGGTATTGGAAAAAAAACACCTAAATTAAGGGGGAAATCTGGCAACGCTGGAATGACTTGTATGTTCGATGAGGCGGACGTAGCGCCATCTGTTATTCAACAACATAAATAAATCATTCTGTTTGAAAAACGAACGATTGTAAGTGTCTTCCCAAGTGGATTATATAGAGAGACTGTCATAATTCAAACTATTCAAACAAACAAGCACTTAAAAGGAGTCTGATGATGAACTAGGGATGTAGTCCGAAATAGCTATCATTCCTACCAAAGTGACTGTGTCTAAGAGTTGTGGGTAGGTATTCTCTTAAAAACAATATCTCAACTGAAATTCGACAAAAAATTTCGAAATTGTCAGGGCTCACCCCAAAACTAGCGAGAATCGTTGTTACTCCTCGCTTCCCCATTCAATAAACGACTGTTAATTTGGATGCTGTTCATACAAAAATACTAAAATCGTGATAAAAGAAATGGGGGGTTTGGGTAGGAAGATGAAAATTCGAGGTTACAGATTTTTTTGATGCAAAATCTAAAAAAAGTACCACAAAAATGTTCATAAAAAAATAAAAATAAAAACAATTTATTAATAGGGACACAATAATCACCTAGCGGTATGCAATATACCTTAAGACCGATTCTCATACTTACCAAATACACACAATAAATTTCATAAAAATCGTTCCAGCCGTTTCGAGGGAGTACGGCTACAAACATCTTGACACGAGATTTTAATATATTAATTACATTTAAAGACTTAATTTTTATCCTCGATTGTCATGCTCAATTTTGAATCATTTGGTTGTGGACGGAACAGAACGAATAATCTCTATATCACCTCATTCTTAAGTTTAAGTTTAAGTTTAAGTTTAAGTTACTACTCAGCGTTGCTTACGTTCGCATAATGCCTATAAATTTAGTTTTTCTGCAGTTGTACATTTTAAGCTTAACCAAAAGGAAAACGTATTACAAATGAAATAGAATTTTAGAAAAATCCCAGATGTGCCCCTAAATATTTTCTTACCCCAGATCTCCTAAGACCCATAAATCTAGAGGGGAAACCCCCAAACTGACAACCCGGCATTGGTCACAAAAAAAAAAAACCTCACACAAATGAATTATGTATTGTAAAAAGCTAGGCAGGCATAAAGTGCCTACGGATGTGTTGCTTTCAGTACTTTTCAGTTTCTTTTTTACTGCTCCAGGAGAAAGGTTACCCCATAGTACGTCAGTAGCCACCATGTCAGTACAGTTGGTCACACTATCCATCGATCAATAACTGAAGATGAAATATCTAACGCCAACCATCGCCTACGTCGTATATATTTTATGAACTCACAAAAACCATTCTACAAAAAGAAATCACCATCGAGCTCCTTTCCAACTCTGTATAGTCGCAAAAAGTGCAATGAATCGTCCTGCCCTTAAGCCACTCGGCACTCTTGAGTATCGGGCAGACTTTTTTATATCTCTTCAGAGCTTATAATGCATTTCATTGGCAAGATATGACATTTATGGCGCTCAATCTATTCTTTATTTGATTTGATTTTATCGCCCCCTCCTTTTAATCATTGCAATACATAACTTCGTCCTACGGTATTTGTTGTCCCCCCCGTTGCAAGACAATCACTATCAACTATGAACTTGTTGCCATCAACGTGCCGAAGAGTTGCTCTACTTTTGTCCCATCGGGACAATTGACATAGTTCTTATAAGCGCACTTTGCCGCAGGTACTCGTATCTAATAAGGATGCACTGAAGGAGTGCTCGTCGCAATCACATTGTGTACTGAAATTGAATTTTTATTTTGACCCAAATTGGAAGGGCAATTTGCGGACAGCCTTCCTACGCATACGATAACTTGTGCTATCGACAAAACGTTTGAGATTTTTCCTTGCGAAATTATTGCGAAATCGTTTAACGACTTGTGATGAGAGGGAACAAAAGGAGATACGCAAAACATTTCCATGTAAGTACAGTACTGCTTCACACCACCACTGCACCACATCGTGCAAGGTGTTCCACGCAAGCATTGTTCCACCGGGTTAACGATGCTTTATCGATTTTTGTTTGCCCTTTAAAAATAACATCAAACGCACATACGGGGAAGCAATTTAATTTTATTGTGAAATATGATAATTTGCTTACATTTCCCCGTTATGATGCACAGGATAAAACTGTGCACATATATGTAAATATCAGTAGAAGCCGCCTGTGTGTCGGCCTGAGGTTCATTCACATCTCGCACTTATTGTTAGTAACGAGGAAGTGCTTGCGAGCTATTGCTTTCAGCAGAACGAATAAGAAATATCGAGCTTGATCCTTTCTGAGGAGATACCACAGAGCACAGAGTTCAGCGCAGTGCTGTAAGATGTAAGTGATTCAATTGGAAGCCGATGCTGTCATTCGTACGTGGTGATGTCACTCTTGGTGGTTCGTCGAACTGGGTGCATTGAACGAGGGGATTTTTTTCCCTATGCGACATATTTATTTTTTGTCGCATCTCATAATCGGATATTGAACCCTTGTCTAGCAGCGGAGCCGGAACGTCTGAATGAATGTCGTTTGTGGACGATTTTTCCTTCCGTTCTTGTGAATAAGTGTTGGAATAAAATACTTTGTCAAAAAATGTAATTTCCGGGGGGCTTGAATTAATTATTTTCATTGTTGAATTTGTTTTGTGTTGCTGTGGTGTAAATGCAAATGACACCAACAACAAGTGTCTCGTTCTATTTTTATTGTCAAGCATTTCGCCCACTCAAAAATGCTGACCCCGACTATTTTTGCGAAAGCCACAATCGCGTCTGTTTTTGGAAAGTTAAGGAAGCACTCTACCAACAATTTGGCCATGGGTAGAAGCCATTTAATAATTATGTAGGCGCTAAGTGAGAATAATTTGAACAGACTGCTGTGTTTGGGTGGAAATAAGTCTCGAATTTGAGATGACAAATTGACAGGATGTTACCTTAAAGCTTAAATAAAGACCTAGATCCTAGACCTAACTTTATTGGGGGTAGAGGACATAGTTGAGTAAAGTTTCAAAAGTAATCCTTATCCGCGTGTTTAATTTTTACGAGATTATGCAGAGGCAGAGGCAATAGTAGGTCATACCATTAATAAGAATGACGTGGAAACTTTGTTTGCCTGCCCCCTGAAAATTGTTTGCAAAAGACAAGTAGTTGTAATTTAGGTGGTATGCACGGGAAATGGGCCCTAATCAAGTAGGTATGATCCTAGCCGCTGCGAAGAGTTAAAAATGTTATCCAGCGCCTTGTAGCTTGGCCTCTGTTAGCGACATTATTTCTTACTGGGCTTTATAGACAATATATATAATAGGGAAAACTCTCTAAGATGGTGACACAATGCATCCCTGCCTAAGGGGACTGTCCGTTCAAGGGGGGAAATATGGATTCTTAAACAAATAGTTATTTTAATTATTAAAACATAAACAAACGACTTACTGCAAGCTCAATTTGTGTGTCCTAACGAAACTTGGCATCACTATATTCTCGTTTATATATTTTTTCTTTTGACGTCTTCCCACTAATGCCAACCCTACAGAATTTTCTGTATATCTGCAGAATTTTCACCTTGCCTACAGAGATACAGAATTCAAAACGTGGATTCCTTAGTTTTGCGTTGGTATTTATTTCACTGACCTAAACAAAGAAATGCAATCAGAGCACCCAAAAGTCTTCCTACTGTACGACAAAATATTCATGACGTTTAAAAAAATGTTGGAAAGTTTTTTTTTTTTCAAATCAGAGTACCTAGAATTGACGGATGAAGACAAAAATGGAATCGATGATAAAGAAGGCCAGCACTACGACGAGTATTATCGATTTCAGCGATACCAGCGGTTAATAAAAACTAGGGGTCGCCCCGTGGTCGAAATTCGACCAATTTATTCTATAAGTTAATTTTTGAAGGGGAAGTGAAGGGGAAATATCGGAGGGCTTATAACGGGTGATTTTTTAGCTGGTTTGGTTTTGGCAACACTGGTTTTGACAGCTGACGTGTGTTTAGTACCTTGTCTCACTGTCAAACAGCTTCAGTTTGGTTTGCAATTTAACCATGGATCGTCTTACAAATGAACAACGCTTGCAAATTATTGAATTTTACTATCAAAATTCGTGCTCGGTTTGAAATGTTCATCGCGCGCTGCTTCCATTTTATGATCGGCATTCTCGACCTTCTGAGCAGTCTATTCGGAAGATTGTGACCAAATTTCGCACCAAATTTACTTTGTTCGACATTAAACCACCAACACGTTTACGTACTGTGCGTAGTGAAGAAAATATTGCGGCCGTATCAGCTAGTGTGACAGAAGACCGCGAAATGTCGATTCGGCGCCGTTCCCAGCAGTTAGGCCTTTGTTACAGCACTACGTGGAAAATTTCGCGGAAGGATTTGTGCGTAAAGCCTTTTAAGATACAGCTTGTGCAAGAACTAAAGCCAGGCGACCTACCACAACGCCGAATTTTTGGTGAATGGGCTCTTGGAAAGCTGGCCGAGGATCCGCTTTTTTATCGAAAAATTGTGTTCAGCGATGAGGCTCATTTTTGGTTGAATGGGTACGTAAATAAGCAAAATTGCCGCATTTGGAGTGAAGATCAGCCAGAAGCATTGCAACAGCTACCAATGCATCCCGAAAAAGCCACTGTTTGGTGCGGTTTATGGGCCGGCGGCATTATTGGGCCATATTTCTTCAAAGATGATGCGAATCGCAGCGTTACTGTCAATGGTGAACGCTACCGAGCGATGATAACAAACATTTTTTTTGCCCGAAATGGAAGTTCTTGACTTGACATGTGGTTTCAACAAGACGGTGCCACATGCCACACAGCACGCGAAACAATGGCGCAATTGCGAGGCGAGTTTGGTGAACAGTTAATTTCACGTTTCGGGCCGGTCAATTGGCCGCCTAGATCGTGCGATTTGACACCATTAGATTATTTTTTGTGGGGGTATGTCTAGGCTAATGTGTATAGGGACAAGCCCGCTTCGATTGACGCACTGGAAGCCAACATCCATGCATTCATTCGTGAGATACCGGCCGATATGTGTGAAAGAGTATGCCAAAATTGGACTCAGCGGATGGACTACCTGAGACGCAGCCGCGGTCAACATTTGCATGAAATTATCTTTAAACATTAAATTGCAAGGTTCAAACTATCGATTCAAATAAATATTTGATTCATTTTTTCGAATTTTTTGTGCTTTTTTTTAAAAAAAAGTTCTAAACCTCTTAAAAAATCACCCGTTAAATAGGCAATCGAAACCATTTTAGGTTTTCCTTAAATTGCGAATAAAAAGTGTCCAGTAATGCGGGCTGTCTTCTATTTTATATAACAGGTAGAAAAGGGTGCATAGAATAGATATGCAAAGATTCATCGTTTGTTGTTCAACAGTTTTAGAGTTATGGGGACCTTAAGTTAGAAGCCAACATTTTGCTTAAATTTCATATAAATCATAAACCGTTAGGCCGATTGGTACGATTTGAATTTTATTAGATTAGTATTGTCGAACACTTTCGAAAATAGATTTTAGAAATTTTATCACTTTGCTAGCCGCGGTTTCAGAAATAACACGGTTTTAAGGGACGGTTGAACTACAAACGAAAAGAATTTCACTACAAACAACTACAAACGATTGTCTATCGAACTGCATTTCACGTTTTTCATTCTAGAAAAAGTGCGAATTAACTTTACGCGGGTGCCATGTTGTTGTTGTTGTAATTTCATGCAATTCGCTTAAATTTACCTCCTTTAATTCATAATTTGTGGATAATTTTTGTATTGTGCACTTCTATGTATTGTCCCCTACCCAAATATATATAGTGTTGGCATATTTATGTGACTTATAATAGGAAAAAAGGGGGGAAACACGTTTTAGGCAACTCCGTATTAATATATAGATTATGATAATAAATAATATCAGGGTGACCAAGCTTTGCTCTGAAAGCTTACAAGTCAGAAATAAGCTCAAATATCAAGAAATACAGCAAACGAATGAACGAATAACGACATCGCTGCAGTGCCTGCTTCTACTTAAAGAAAATTTGCAAAGCCATAAAAAGTGAAAACTTCAACAAAACTACTTCACAGGGTGGTCCGGAATCACTGGCTAAACTAAGATTGCCTTAAAAAAATACAATAGCAAAATGTTTATCTTTAAAAACTGTCCCGCATACACAATATACATGGGGATCATGTCTAAAAAGGTCTTAGCTTTTTTATTGTCAATAGGGTGTTCCGAAATGAAACCGACTGGCACAATGGATACATAAAATTAAACAGTTTTCCTTAATTGTTTTCAGCAAGTAGGTTCCCATAACCTACTTCTCTTTCATTTTGTGGAGAATCAGATTATTTTTTGAATCAGTGGTATTTGTGGCATGCCAAAGAGGATTAAAAGTTTAATAGAATTAATTCGAGCCTCTGCGTAGTATATTCTATTACTTAATGGGATTATTGCAAACCCAATAGTTGACCTATAATGTTGACAGCGAATATTAACGCGCTCGAGCATTTGTAAGAACAAAGCTTTCCTGATGTTTGTCAGCAGAAGTCGTGAAAGCTGATTAATGGAGACTCCAGCTTCAAATATATAAGACACGGTTATTTAAATAATTAGATAAACGTGCAATGGTTTCGTTATTTATATGAGCATATGAGCATCATATCCCATACACTAGACCAGAGATGTACTATTTTCTACCTCCTTTGGGGACTATTTTTTATAAGGAATCTTTGCCCATATTGCTTAATTCTAAATTCTTGTCGTCGTAAAACAAACTTTTTACCAAGTGGAAAGTTTCAACAATGCTGTTCCCGTATAGATCACTTCTTTAAATGCGAAAAATCAGAACTGAAGAGGAGGTTAGGCGTTTCAGCAACTACGGAAGAATATCCTATCGACCACAAACTTCCGATTTGACCTTTACAAATTCAAAAGTCGCTGCTGGGCTAACCGTCACTTCTTTATAAACGAGATGTGTTATGTTACAATCAGTGGTAAGAATTTAAATTCTACCCATCATCGTCATCCAAGGACACCCCCATCTCAACCCAAGAATAAACGATGACAGACCGACCACAATTGCCTACAAATGTCTTCTTAGTTGCTGTTCTTACTTAAATGTATAAACCACACCACGTCACATCAACAAATTATATAGTCCGACACCCATTGTTTTTTGTTCCAGTTTGATTCCAACAAATTATCCCGTCCACGGAAAAGCCCCGACACATTTGTTGCCGTTGTTTCAACACCATTAGCGGTCGTTCGCCTTTCCTTTCCTGTCACCGCATAGTTTCGCACTGTCTCGCCTGCGTATATTTATATAGCCATAGGACAGGCAATATATATTGGCCTGGGAAAACACAAGACGACAGGACGCGCAGTAACAAAAAAACTATTGATGCAAATTTAATTTATTCTTCATTAAACATAAATAACACAAGGAACGCGGCTAGCCCTCTTCCAAGAAACGGTATACTGCCTCGAGAAGACCATGTCCGAAGTACGGAAAGCCACCCATAGCCCCATCAACAATCTGTCTGTGTCTGTCTTGGTCTGTGCCACTGACAACGTCGTCATTTGTGACACCATTTCTACCACAGCCCAAGGTGTTGCACCCTACTGTGTGACAGTGTCTTCCGCATCCAAGGAAGAAAAAAAAAAAACAGTATCTGCCACTATAGCAGTTGTTGTGCATTTTTGTTTTTTTTTTACCATCATCCAGCAACCATGACTAACTGATGAATTGGATAACATCAATTTGGCATGTGTCCAGCGACGAACTGTGCAACACAGGATGAGGACTGTGCGTACATTTGAACATGTCCCACATGAGTAATTCCCACATGAGTAATTCCATAACTTTTTTGGCTGCCGATGGCGGATATTTTCCAAAATTCCATAAAAATATTAGCAAAGAAAACAAATTGTGTCGACAATTACCATCAGTATGAGGCGGAAAGCGATTCCCTTCTGAGATACAGAAGCAGTGTTCGTTTGCCTAATGCTCTCTGGGAGGGAGCACGTAATCAGGATGTACGACTATGATCCGGCAAAGTTGCCCAAGAGAAAACATTGACATCCTGACGTTGTTGAAGTACTTCTGAAATACCGAGAAAAATGTGAACTCACTGCATGGACTCATGGAATGACATTTGCATGTCGTATGTATGCTCGGGATGACATTTTGGATGTACTTTCGGGAAATAAAATAAAATTCTCCTTCCTTGGAAGCCCTGCATAAAATAAATGGATTTGGGATGAGTTAGACAAGAAGAGATTTTCCGCTGAATAGATTTAAGGAAGCAGGGGATATTGTCCTTCAATAATTCAGATATACAACTCGACTTACTAGAATCCTTTGCACGTGTATCTCGGTGACATGTTAGCCAGTTTCAGTGAGGCCTGTTCACCTTTACACTGGGTCTAACAAAAATAATAGAAAAACATTTTCCAAATATTATTTGCAAGCCATGAGTAAAATGAAGAAAGGATAAGGAACGCGGGTAGTTTTCATGTTTTAGTGGCTCGTACTCCGAAAGTGATGAAGGAGACAGTGCTTAGCTTTGCTTTGGCGAGTCTAATCTAGTTGGCTCAGTTATGAGCCACTATAGGTACCTTCAGTTAGGAGGGGACCAAACTTTACCGGTTTTCTGTCTTTAATTTGATCCGTACTCGTACCAAAACCAGCTCCCGATGTCAGGGTCATTAGTTGTGTTGCTGGGTGACTCGGTGTGGTCGAAGGTAATCAGCTACCTATTCTTCAGTTATTTTGCCACATTTAACGCATGTCCCAAATTCGAATTTTATGAGGTCATATGAAACTAGGGTCTTTCTGATTTGAGTTTTAACTAAAGAAAATTTTGCGAGTGGACAAAGTCTCACTTCCAGTCCGAATGGGCTCGAATCGATCAAGCTGATCCTATGTGACACTAGCCTCGAAAGCAGATTTTCGTTCTTTGAATAATGAATAGTTTAACCAATTGTTTTCTAATTGAGTGAAATGAAGGTGAGCCTTACAAAAAAAAAAAAAAATGGTTTGCGAAACAGGTCCGTAGGGCTAGGGACCCTTGGCCTAGCTTCTCACAACCATTCGCTTTGTGTGAGTTTTTCATTTCTGGAACAAATGGAAGGGATCTACAATTTAATGCCGATTCCAAACGGCTAATTGAGAAGCTCTTTCAAGACAGTTATACACTCGGACGTTTGTCAGACGTTCGCGAGAGGTGGCGCAGTGGACAAAAGACCTCAAGTTGGAATTTGGTTTTTGGGGGATTCGAACCAGGGACCCCTCGCTTAGTATTCGAATAAAGGTCAGATCTGGGAAATTTTGGAATTCAATTTTCACAAAGCACTTTAGCTGACAGGTCTAAAAATTGAAAAATCTATGGACAGCTCCGTTGAGCCAAGATATCTCTAAGATAGAAACTCATTCCCAACCGGGATTTTGTTAATCTGTTTTCAATAATTACATGTTCCCTTTGGGTCATACTTCCTGGATCAGTATGTTTTATGTTTGTCACAAGTTATTTCAGTTATTCCCTCAGAAGGACCCTCCTTTCTTGGTCGGTTTGATTTTTTAGCTTCTTGTTGACTTGCAAAAATATTTTGATATAGTTTCAACTATTTTGCGTTGAAAAAATGAACCCATTTCACTTATGATTTAAATTTGGGACGGATAACTCAGTTCGCCAGACAAACACTGTGTCACCGTCACTGTTCGGGAGATTTCAGTGTATGACAAAGTACTCTCAGTCTAAAGTCTGACTCATCTTGAACTTGTAAACATTTGGCATTTTCAGCGAAAAGTAGAGCAGTCTACAAAAAAAAAATGCCCACTTCATCCCATTTTACACGAATACGATGACACATGGGATTGGGAACGTTCCCATTTGTCGACATAATGACCTATAGGCCCAAATTCGTCGCCGCAAAATCATCTTCAGTCTGATTCCCGATCATAAACTCAACTCACTCCTCGTTAAACCACAGTAGGTACGTACTGCATGGCATTTCAGAAATTGGGTCACTCGAATTAACAACTCTCATCGAAACACAAACATTCTCACTCTGTCCCGCTGATTAATTGTGCGACCCCACAGGCAAAAAAAAAAAACGATAAATCCTGCCACTCGTTTCATCAAATATTTGGATTAACCTGTAGAGTCCGCATTCTTGAACTTCATGTTCGAACCATCGCTTTTCTGATAAATGTCCATCACATTTAGGACAATCTCCTGACAGTGCAATGCACTCTGTCCGCCAGATCTGGGTCCTCTTCACTTGGCCAAAGATGTAAACAACAACAACATCAACTCGTTACCGGCACATTTTATTTAATTCACTGCAGCAGTGTTATTGTTATACTTTTGTGTACAAGGAGATTTTATAGCATTTTAAACGGTGATACATTTTTTTTTGTCGGCCGTTTCCATGTACCTACAGAATAATTATAGCGGCAACTTACAGTAATCAGGACGAGGTGTGGATGCGGATGTAGTGCGGGTATATACCTGTATACTGTTGTAGATGTTTACTCGCGCGACAGAAGATACTCAATTAAGTTGGAACCATCCCCTTGGTGCGCTCTGTGTGAGATGTTATTTCGGGAAATGGAGTAAAGTGATAATAATAATTTTTTTTTTCTCTCGGCTTTCCTGGTTCAAGAAAATATCGCTGGGAAATGCGGTATTCGGTCTCGCATTACCGACCAGTCCGCTTTTATATAAAGAATGGAATTTTCTGTTCGGCTAATGTAATGTTAAATTGCGGGATAAATTGCCAATTTAATTGCCACGAAGCAGGAGAATTTCAAAACAAATTAAACTGTTGATGTTCTGATTGTAATCTAAGGTGTTTCAGATCCGCAGGGGCTTGGGGTGAAATTTGTTTGTTTAATTTGCCAACTAACCAATTTTGTATTTATTTTTTGGACCTTGTACCAACTAACTGATTACAAGCGAGAAATTCGCAGCACTACTGTCGAATAGAGGTCGCTTATTTTGCCCTCCGTCAGTTGTCGTACTTTGCATGATCAAACAAAGAACACAGCGATGCGTTTTAAACCTTTTTCCATATTCGACAGGAACAGATATTGAGAGTCAGAATTTAAGCCGGCCAATAATTGGCACATTCAAAACTGTAGAAGTCTTATGCGAGAAACAGATTAACACAGCAACAGCAACTTTGACAACTTTTTAGAACCAATGTATTTGAATTACTTTGAACACATTAGCACAGCAACATCGACAGCGACGTCAACGTTAGAGCTAATCCTAAATTCGCTGTTGCTGTTGCTTTCGCTGTGTTAATCTGTTTCTCGCATTAAGTTTACTACATTTGTCTGGACAGTCTGATTATGAATTATAGTGACTGCTCCGCAATTAAAGCCAGAAGCGTTGTGATTCCGCCCATTCGACGAAAGTACCAACATGACACCAAATCGGAAGCTGCCGTCGTCGCAGAAATAATCACCGGTAATTCTTTAAAATCCACGCTGAAGAACGCATTGCAAATATCCGGAGGAAACATACGCAAGTTCATAGAGGAAGAAAATACGAACGTACTAGTTTTCTTCCTCTATGAACTTGCACTTGTTTTCTCGAGAAGGTTGCGCGTCACCGGTAATTCATTAAAATCCACGCAGTAGAACTCATTGCAAATATCCGGAGGAAACATACGCAAGTTCATAGAGGAAGAAAATACGAACGTACTAGTTTTCTTCCTCTATGAACTTGCACTTGTTTTCTCGAGAAGGTTGCGTATCACCGGTAATTCATTAAAATCCACGCAGAAGAACGCATTGCAAATATTCAGAGGAATCATACGCAAGTTCATAGAGGAAGAAAATACGAACGTACTAGTTTTCTTCCTCTATGAACTTGCACTTGTTTCCTCGGGAAGGTTGAGAATCGCAGGAATCTATGCAACTCCAGTGGACACATCAAAATCTTAATAAGATATAAGTAGGTAACTAATTTAAATCCAGGTGAAAATGCCATTCAATTCACAAGCAGAGTCATGAGTCTTAAATTTGTATTCATCTTTGTCAACAGCAAATTCATTGTTTTACTCAAAATCTAAAGAACTCCACCCACCTAATGATAGGTATACGACCGCATACGTGTTAAGGATCACTCACAGCCCGAGTCCACTAATTTCCCCATAATCAAGATATTCAAATTTAATTTTATAATCATCCGCGTCATGGCACACTTTCGTTGTTATGTCTTCGTGTTCAAAATTGTGGGTCAGTTCCGTTGAAAACCGAAAGCAATAATTTTTATGCGAATAATTTTATTCATTAGTTGCGGTCTTTGCCTTGGATCCTGAGACCGAAAATATATCAGAAAATCTGTCTCAACAATATTTGGTGTGAAAACAGAAACCGACCGCAACATATTCAACATTTTTATACTTGAAAAAATATTTACCCATTCGTTTTCTATTTGGATTTTTTTTTTTTTTTTTTTTTTAAGAGGCGTGATATAATTTTCCTATTTCGCGGAAATCAAAGCGACAGTAGATAGACACAGCAGCGGCAGAAGGAAGGGCGAGTCTATAAATGTAAAAAAAAAAAGATACAACAAAGAGGGAAAAATAATAAAAGAAAAGAGAATTTTCCCCGAATGAGTGTGATATTTTCAGCAATGACTTGAGTGGTAGTGGATTACTTTTTGCATTTTTTTTTTATTTTCATTGGCAAAAGCCATAATTCACAAGAGTCAGCGAGGGTATAGCGCGGGTGGATACAAAGTGATTCCAAGAGACGCTAAGACGCTAGCTTTCTATTTATTTACAATTATCTGTACGAAACGAGAGCGAGGGAGGGGTTCTGGGTTCTGGTTCGATGCGATTTTGTGGAGGAGTACATTTCATCGAATATCCTCTGGCACTCTAATGTGTGCACATATACTCGCAGTCTGATGATGTTCAATGGGCTATAATTCCGCACGGAGATTGATGAAGTCAATCGATAATCTGGTCGGAGAAAGTCTTTAGTTCGAGGGGGAGTGGAGTTTTTTTGTGCAACTCAATTTGGTAGAGCAAATAGTTTTTTTTTTCTTTTTTTTTTTTTCGTTCTATTATTTCCGTTTGAATGAATAAAAACTTTTGCTGAGTATTTGAATTTGTGGTTGATGTCATTTGACTTTTTGGGAGGTTTTCGACTTGAATCAGAAAGCAGACAAATTTATGAGGGGTAGCAATATGAAATACACATTGCTCAGGAAGAGTACTTAAAGAGTTGGGTTCCAATCAAGAAAATATACCTACTATCATCTTAACGAATCCATGCAACTTATGCGGTTCTAATTGGCAAGGAGAAGTCTCCCAAATATAAAAAGTAAATCATTGGAAAAAGAGCTCCATCCGTTCATTTTATGAAAAGATAAGATAAAAAACGGAAACCAGAGTCATACGCAATATACCTACTTACTTACTTACTTAGGTGACGCTACAGTCCGGGGTGGACTTGGGCCTCAACTAATACGCCTGTCTTGGTTGAGGTCCCCACTTGCGCGCGCCACAGGTGAGGTCTTTCTTTACTGCGTGGTCCCTCCGGGTTGGAATCGAAGACTCTTCGGGCCGGAGCGTTGGTGTCCATTCGCCCTACATGTCCCAGCCATTCTTAGACGACTGATGTGTACTTTTCTGACTAGGTCGATGTCGTTGTACAGCTCGTAGAGTTCGCTGTTAAATCTCCTTCTCCAGAGCCCGTCAACGCAAATGGGACCAAAAATCACTCGAAGAATTTTGCGTTCGAAACGACCAAGGAGATCTTCTACCGCCTTTGATATAGCGTCTATGCTTCTGCACCATAAAGCATAACTGGGATGATGAGGATCGTATGCAGAGTTTTCTTAGTATTTCTCGACAAGGCCTTACTAATCAATTGCCTTCTTAGACCGAAATATAACAGAGGTTGGCAAGTGTGATTATTCGCTTGATTTCTGAGGTGATGTAATTTTCATACGCAATATAAAATAAATAGTTGGCGCAACAGGTCCGGAGAGACCCTAGGCCTAGCTTCTCACAACCATTCGTTTATACGCAATATACTCACAGAAAATAGATTGCCAACTGAATCGGTGAAGAAAAATCGGGCTCTTCAGGTGGTGTCGAAAAACAGTACATATTTCCTTGCACTATACTTGCTTGATGTACTGTTGTTCCGTTGGATTCCATTCTGTTTCATAAATTAGTCGATTTTGACAAAAAAAATTTCGGTGTAGTATAGTCAGAAGTTTGAACCATTGGTTTAGGTTGCGACAGCGTTTTTGAGCCTCAGAACCCTTGGTCCCCACTTTTTGAAAAATGATCCAAATGGTGCCGTTTCCAGTTTAAAACAAATTGTATTCTTTACTGAACGTAAAAGACTGCAGACTTATTAAAATAAGTGTTTCGTGATAAAAAAAAATTGTTTTTTGTTATAAAATAAATGTTTGCTGCTGTTTTATTTTTTCCTTTTTTCGGTTCAGGCCATTTTTAGTCCCACTTTTGAAATCTTACATCGGTTACGCTGAGTTGCGCGGCAGATCTCATAAAAGTGAATTGAATTATTGACGAAACCCATTTGATCACTAACTGTCATCCTGTCGTATGATTTTAAAAATACGCGCGGTTGTATTTCTGAAATCTTTTTTATCTACCTATGGAATACCCTTTTCGATATTGGCATTAGTGCCATTCGCATTCATGATCGGCAATCGTATAGTAAAAGTCACAAGTCGGCATTAATTCCGCGCGTGCGTCGGCGTGTTTTGTCACGCTTTATCGAAACTTTACGATTTTAAATGCCAAATTTCAATTCCAATTCTCAATGTATTCAACTGACAGACTATTGAGGCTGACCGAAAAAAAAAAACAATGGATCAAGTTGCTTTCCTGTCTATTTTAGTGTCCGTTGAATCCGTTGACACTTTGACAGTTTCCACAAGCCAAAGGTAAGCGCATTTGATGGTGGAATTATTGCGAGAATGAGACAAACTGTCATGGTGGTTGGATTATTTGACTTTAATCCGAAAATATGCTGTCAGCTGTCAGCTGTCTGTGGAATTGTTCTACAGGAAATATTTATCCAGCGGATATGAAACTGGGTTTTAAGAGACTACTCCTTCCATTGAAAACATCCACGTTGACGTAGGTATCCGTCAATGGAAATGGATACGATTGATTCTGTAAGACGACACATTGTTATATGTAGTTCGATTCGAATTATTAATGCATTGCACATAGGTTTCCATCGCATTAGTGCCAGAATTCCTTAACAACGCTGGCGGACGTAGGTAAGAAAATCGTGGTGGAAAACACGTCTTGATTCCGAATGTAGAGCGGCATATTCACAAAAAAAAAATGTTCGCAGTTTCAAAATAAATATACCTTCCGTCGTCGGTCGCAAAATAAATTGAATCAGAAGTGTTTAAAAAATTTCAGAAGGTTTCTCATACGCTCCTTAATATAACAAAAGTATTATTTGTTTTTTGTGGAAATAAAGTCATCGCATAGCTCTGTCTCAATTTTTTTTCTGTTTTAGTCGCACAGGCAATCACCCACCGCCAGTATTCATGTCTCAAATATTAGTCATCATCATTAATTAACCTACGGCATGACTTCCGACTAAAGAGTGAATGTCTATTCTGATTCAGTTTGCATTTCACATCAATGACAAAATTCGCAAAACTAGTGCGACATCATAATAAATTTCCGTTTCATTTAAAACTTCCATCGGCCTTGTCAAAATGTTAACAGAGAAAAAAAATAAATTCAGAGCAATATTCAGTAACACAATGTACTTGCAAAACTGTGGCAACAAGTCAAGGCAACTCAGTCGCAACAATCGACATCGACACTTGTGTTTTGGCACCCTCCGGTCAAAATACTACTTTTTCATCACCACTTCTCTTGTTCGGTTTTCTCACATGTATTTATATACCAGTCTTTCGGTAGACCACCACCCACCTGTCATCATCATATACTCGCACTTTTGCACAGCACCATTACCATTACCATTACCATTACCATCGACACATTGTTTTGAATATTGAGTAATGTACGTGTCAAAATTTTTGCGGTGGTTTCGACATTGAATCCGTTCATTGTAATGATTGTGCTTATGAGCGGTAGACAGATGTCAATTGAAATCTATTTTCATGTGTCGCAGTGCGGTAGCATCGAACGGCCTTATGCTAGAAACGTCTAATTTTGTACCAAATCTAGATAGCCAGGATGACTTCAACATTATTTGTATTTAATGAAATTTTGCTAGCGATTGCATTAGCATGACTGTTGAAGGGTGAGCTATTAACAGGCTGCTGACCTCGGTGAGAACAATTAAAAACAGTTGAAAGACCGAGTGCCAAAGGATGCTAGCGATGGCCTTCAACTTCTATATATTTTTAAGTCCAATGTTAAAATTTTATTGCCACATAAAACCACTGCTGGCCAGATAAAGGGCCGTAAAATATGATTTCACTGATGATGGGTATTTTGGGAATTAATTTCCTTGAACTTCTGTGTAAATAATTAATCATTTCTCACTCGTGGATATTGGTGTGCAAATCATCAGATTTGATCAAGAGGTGGGACTCGCCGGAAGTGTGGATTTAATTTGCTGCGATGATAGCTATGCTCTAGGAAAACGTAATATAGCCTTGTGCCAAATGATTTATGTCAGCAAAGGGGAAGGTACAGTATTAAAAAGAAGTGTCATAAGTCTGTTGGATATTTTGGCGGAAATTCGATTTATGTTTTGAGGTGGGCAAAAAAATAGATGATGACTTGATGACTGTCGGGACACTTCCGTGAGAGGAGCTCATTGATCCCAATCAAATTTTATTTCGAATTGTTTGACCTTAGTAATACTTCCGCCGATCGACATTAGGAACAACAACACCAACAATGACAACACTAGCAATAACAACGACAACAACAAAAATACAAGTAATAACAACAACAACAATGGGCCCTACAATAAATAAACATTTTTAGTTTCGACTCTAAATTTTAGTAATTCACAGTGATTATATTTTCCATACAAATTTCGCAATTGAGAACTTCCATAAATTTAAAGTCGAGACTAAAAGTTGTTATTAGTACGGCGGAATGTAAACAACACAAGCAACAACGTATGCAGTATTTGGTACGCGTTCTAACCAAATAATTCAGAAAATCTAAGCGGTGTAGAAAAATGTTCATATTATTTTACCACTTTCTGTTAACACACCATTGACTATATTAAGAAGGTGATCCTTTTTTCTGTACCACTACTGTTGAAGTGTGATTTTTTACATATAGCCCGCTCCATTTCTGGATCTGGAAGTCTAAATTTCGATAAATTTGTGAGTCTGCATTTATTGTAAAATTAACAAAAATTTCTTGTCATCTATCAAATTGATAGTTTCTTGAAAAAGTGTTGCCAATTTATAGAACAAACATTTGAAAACATATACGCTTTAAAAAGTAAAACAAATTTTTCTATTCAAAGGTTATAATCTTCGGAAGTATTGAATATAATTCGGTGTGTTCCTTAAGTATATTTAGAGTCCTATTTGAAGACAGCTTTAGGCCTCATTATTATAAGTCTTTGCTGTGCTCCTGTTTCACCAAATGATTTGTTTAGTATTATAAAGATTCAAGTAGTAAAACTGAAGATGCAACTTTGTCCTTGAGAGAGATTTTTTGGGGTCAGTTTTGAGGCCTTTTTTTTTGAACAGAGTTTTGGATGAGTTTTTGATGAACGAACGAAAAAGGAAGTGCATGTATTTAATGAACCATCGAAGTGAATATACTGTTAATTTGACATCTCCACTGCTAATGAGCAGCACCATGATTCAACAATACTTTTTACTTCGTCAACGTAACAATAATGCTGTTTGTTGGTTCATAGCTTCAGACTTCGGTCATGAAAGGTTATATTTGGTACCGATTCTAGAGGACATGCTACAAAATCCGCCAACTGGTTGAAGGAATTGCATTTGATGCTGTTTTAGGAGAAGTTTTAATGCTTCAATAGAACCACGAGAAGCTTACATGCATAAGTTGTGGGGTAAAATTCTGTAAGAAATGAATCGAAAAACACTTTCGTATATCTAAAAACGAAAAAAAAAAAAAAATCATGTAAAAGCGAAAATTAGCTTTGCTTTGTAACTTTCGTTTTTCTATTCCTATTTGCAAACCTTTAAGAAGAGGTTTAAACTGCCAGTGAATAGTTTTAGGATAATTTGCATAGTTTGTCTAACTTTGACGTTTGACAGCAATACTGCCAAGTACCTTTTTGTATATTTTTCTTTACGGATTCTATATTTTCTGATTTTGATTATTGAGAACAGGCAGCTATAATTCAGTGAAAACTATTACCTCTTTCTTTTGGCACTTTATTTGTTAAGTGGAAATAAAGTGAGAAAGCTGTCATTGTTTGCCTTTCACACGAAACGAAGAAAAACGAAAACGTTTTTTTTTTTTTTCGCTTTGGTTGAAACGATTTTTTTTTTTAACTTTCAAAAGAAGAAACGTGTTCGTAATTAATAATCCCACACGTGGTCTTTGTGGTAGGTTTTTTGTAAGCCTTGGTTTGATATTTCAGTGACCTGTAAACTGTTAATAGGAAGTTAAGAAAGTGCTTCGGAGAAATGCACTTAAAAGACACCTGAAAGATCTGGAAACAGTCCCTATTTGTTCGAAATCTCTCGCTGTAACTGCAGTTTAGAGGTTCTTACGAACTTGTCCATTTGGATAGATGCTGCTTGGGGGTCATGTCGTAACTACACAATGAACTTTGTAAGATAGATCAGAGACGGCAGTTCAACTTTAATTTAATTTTTGAAAGATGTGCGCTATCAACACATGTCAAGACAACACAATTCTAGTACCCTATTCACATCTATGCTATTACAAATTTCAAAATACACCTTGCGTTTGCTTCTATATTCGACTTGCAAATGTTTCAAGAAAGATCCAACCATTGTTTAAGTATCCTTTCCGAATGCAAACCATTCATGTTTTCTCTTCCGTTTACAAAATCCCCAACTTAAATTTGAAGTTTCACTAAAAACCGCACCGCAACTTTCCGCTAAGAGAACAAGTTCCGAAATAATAGTTCTTCCCCGAAAGCTCACATATAGGTACAGCATCATTCTTATGACAGCAAAAACTAAAATACCTATGTATAGCTTAAGCTTTTCTCATTCATGCATGCACATCAAGGATATCCTTTGCGCAGTATTTTACTTCTGATTTAATTGGAGCGTACGAACTCGTTTTTAATTAACTAAAATGTAAGCAATTGAGTTATACAATAATACATATCTATCTCTTGCACACATAATCCGAGATAGGTAACTGCAACCTCAGCAAGCTATCGGTCGGAAAAATGTGTTAGTGTTGTTATGACGAAGTTGGGAATTTAATTAAAATTTGCGTACGAGCAGGTTGTCTGTATTTCAGCAAGCTGCAAGTGGAATAGGAATAATAGATGGCAATGGAACAAAAAGTCCACAAATTTAAGTGAACGCAATGAAAGTCGCGTTATTTGACAACCATCATCATCCGCAGATGTGTAGTATGGCTTTTTAATGCATCAGTCACTGGTAAGACCTTGAAGTCAATCTATACCCGAGTGAAGATCACAGATCATCAAATTGCAATGATGAGTGTGAGGCGAACTCAATTTTAATTTCAAGCATTCAGTAGCTAGGACATTCATGGAATACTGCGAGAAAGGATATATTATTTAGCAACGAAAAATACAAAAGTTCGCTCCGCATGTATACCTTTCACAGTATTTACATGGTAGGAAATTGCAAGGAACCATACCAACGGTCTTAACACCTGCTACACGGATGGGTAATTCTCACGACATTATACTAACGGCAACGATTCGTCTCTACAGCAAAAGTAGACAACCACAACCTCAGATGGAGCAACATCTGTCATTCAAGCAGACGTACTGGCTTCACCAAGATCACTCCAAGATCTAGGCCATAGGAACACAGAAGTATATTAGAGAACGAACCAATTGGGTAGATGTCGCATCACCAGTGAAGGATGTCCAATTAACCTCTAGAATATAGGTACACGAAGAGAAAAAAGTTTCTGAAATTCGACAAAATTTCCCAATTGCCAGGGTGAAAACCAAAGAACTAGCGAGAATCGTTGTTACTCCTCGCTTCGAACCCCACTCAGTAAGAAAAATGTTTCTCCAATTTACCTCAAAGGCCTGGACCTACGTTAGGTAGGGCAGATCAAGTCAGTCAATAACTCTGACAAAAGGCGTCATTTACAGCAAAGTTTGGCCAGCTTCCAGCAGAACTAGATCAAGGAAACTCATTTTTAGAGCACGTGCAAAAGTCGCTAGACCATAAGTACGACCAGAGGCGAATAGGGACGTACCTACGCAACCAAGCTTATCGCCCATAATTTCTTACAATTGATGCTTTCATTTAGAACTACACGTTGTGTAACGGATATGCCTTTCTTTCTTAGTGACATCTCGGACATCTCCAGGCATCGAATTAAAAGCTACAACTTCCTCAACTTCACTGGATAGTTATGAGCTCGACTTCCTTTTTATTTAGAGGGCTCAATAATTGTGGTTTCAAAGCGATGCTTAAGCCCTTATTGTGTTTTCTAAAATCCGTGAAGTTCAGCAGAACAAACAACGATGTGAAAGTAACATATTCGCGGTCGGGGTATGGACACTCTTAGTATAAAAAGTGTATAAACCCGCAAGCGGTTGCAGAATGAACGCATTAACTCGCTTAATTTATCGTATAAAGCTTTGGAAATAGAATTTTGAGGTAGGAGATGTTCCATAACCTCACTAAACAAATTTAAACAAAATCCAAACATTCGCCTCTGCGTGAAGGGACAAACATGAAGATTAAACCAACTTTTTAGGTTTTTTGACATAAAAGTAACAAAATGGGAGGCATGCGGGATGTATGAAAAAGTTTAATTCGGTTTACTATGAAGAACAAGAACTGTACCTATTCACTAAAGAAATTTCCGCACAAATGGATGCCAATTTCTTTCACAATGAAGCAACAAGCATTCAAGTGACTAGAATTTTCAAATAAACTCACAAAAGCGGTCGAAATAAAATATTTGTTTATATACATAACTAGTCCACTTTCCAGATGGTTATTGTGCACACAATTTAAACAAAATGCTCTCATTATTTTATGAGCAACAAAGCAACAAACCTACCGCCAAACCATCAAACACAAAAATGACAAACAACAAACCCCCATTTCTTAAATTTAAAAATAGAGAATGACCCGCATATGGGTCACATGTCAACAGAGTTTACATTTTTAAGCTATACATACCTCCATGTGTTTCCCACCCACTTTGCGATGCATTTTCGTCCACGCAACAAACACGCATTTTCTTGGCAGCCCCTATTGGTCGGAATAATTTCACGCAGCCAAATTATACAAAAATAGCCCCAACCGAAGCTAAATAAAGTTCTTCTCCGAAAACTATCTATACTCGGCGTATTTTTGTTATTTTATCTAACAAATTATGAATATTTAAAAATAAGTTTAAACTTAACGAGTAAATTTAGAGAGGAAATTGCACATGCATCGCATCAGAGTAACACTTTCGTTTTCGTTTTGGTGCAGCGGAAAGAATTTTTTCTTTTTTTTTTTTTGATTCGGTGTCAGTGGATGGAGTGTTTATAAATAATCACGCAGTGCAGTTATTTTGCGTGCATGCATGCAAGCGGTAATAATTGCCTGCAATAAAATGCATGTTCTAGGTGGGCGCAGTTGATATGGTGGCGGCAGCGATAGTGGGCGGCGAATATTTTTAGTAGATGTCACAATAAATTGTAAACTGAGTTGTTTTATATTTTGCGTGTTCTCGAATTTTTTGCGCAACCATTTTTTATACTAGCGAAATTCTGTGCAAAAATAAGAGGGCTTGGCATGGGTCAGTTGTGGGATTTACAATTTATTGAGTTGGTAAACGAAAGATGGAAAATGTCCTTCGAATACCAGATGGGATTTATTTTATTTTATTTTTCAGCAATACGTCTCGTTTTGGGACTGTATTTTCCCAGAAGTGGGTGACACTAATCGCTGTCTCTCTGGATCGGGCAATTTTACGGATTTTTACACTTCACGTAGGCTGACTTTTGACGCGAGACAGTGGGTATAGCGTTGTTTTAGGTATAGGGATTTGAAAAGTATCAAGAAGTTAATAATATTTGTTTTTTTTTTTTTTCTTTTTAGAATAAATACAAATTTGGCAGCAAGAAGATTGCTTTGTTATAGCCTCTTTATGTACAGAGCGATGAACCATTAAGCTGGCTTACAAACAGCTGGATCTTTCAATTATCCTGCCAGAAGAAAATCTAAAACAACCGTGCTACCGTGAAAATTAAATCTCTTAAAAGGGTCAATTGGAATAATTGCTGCAGGAACCAAGGAAGTATATTTCCAACTTGTCGCTTAGGGATTTCGGCTTTAAGAACCGACATAGCAGTGATTCCCTCTCATAAAAGGTCTTTCGTTATGGACTTGACAACTTATTCTTTAAATAAAATACAAACTTAATATAAATCAAAAAAATTAAATAAAAAAATTACTGGCTTGGCTCAAAACATTTGTGAATGGAATTCGACTTCATTCATAAATGTCCACCACGGAAACGTATGCAGCGGTTGATACATTGAACCAGATTTTCGATGACTCGGCCGCACATTTCGACCGATGCGGCCGCTTTTTTTCGTTCAATATTGGCTCTGAGCTCCTCTAACGTCACCGACTTGTTGGCATAGACTAATGAGTTAATGTAATCCCATAAAAAACTAGAGGCGTTAAATCACACGACCTCGGCGCCCAATTGACGGGTCCGTTTTCGAGATAACACACGTTCACTGAACTGAGATTTCAATAACTCGATTGTTGCACCCGTTGTATGGCTTGTGGCACCATCTTGTTGGAACCACATATAACTGATGTCCAATTCATGCAATTGCTCAAAGAAATAACGTTCCAACATGTTTCTGTAGCGAATACTGTTTACCTTAACGTGACGGTCCGACGAAAAAAAAAAAACCGCTCAATGACGGCACCGGTATGAAAATCACACCTAACAGTGACTTTCCGCGGATGAAGTGCTATTTCATGAAGCACGGGGTTCTCACCTATCAAGTGACGCATATTTTGCTTATTAACGAAGCCTCCTAATGCGCTTCATCGCTGAAGATTGAAAATTGGCGTAACGCTCTTAAAGTTGCGACCACCGACTCGAAATTTTGGTAGTAAATTTTAAATATTTCTAAACGTTGTTCCTTCGTGTACTTCACCATGATGAAAATGTTGATTTTACTGAATATTTTGACAGTTCGGTAATCGGTTTAAGGGTTCGATCACACTGAAAGTTTGAAGTTGTCAAGTCGCTAATGAATGAGCATTTTTATAAAATTACTATCCCTTTTGATCTTCACTCTTTGTGGCAAAAAGTAAGCCCTGCATTGCAGCTACTAAAAGTTGAGGGAAGTGAGGCTAGAAGTCTTAAGTTGCAGTTGCTGAGTTCATCTTCGGCAGATGCATACAAAATTTAAAAATAAATACGTCAAAGTGTCAAGTTTTCTTAGGTCTTCCTTCTCCGAACCGTTTGTTTTGTGTGAGTTTTTGTTTTTTGTAACGAATATATAGAAGGGATCTACATTTTAGGCAGAGCGCCTGAATTGAGAAGCTCTTTCAAGGCAGTTATACTCTCGAGTGTTTGTCTGACGTTTGACTGAGAAATTTGTAATTTTTGTGTTTCCAGGAATCAATCCTGCGGCCCCTCGTTCAGTAGCCTACACTCAGATAAAAAGAAGATTATTAAGCGAGGAATTTTGAGACTTAAAACAACATTATAAGCTAAAAATTCTTGCTTCAACTTTTTTTTTTGCATAACAAGACCGCGTTTTTAAGTTTTCTATAATCAGGTATTCGGCGTAAAAATAATATACTCTCCATATCTATTTTCTGACATCATTGCCAGCAATTTAATTCTTAAATCACACATTTTAACATTTGGGTTCATTTTAACCAACGAAATTTGTTGGCGTTACAATGTTTTTTTTTTTGAGTGTATCACAATAACCACTAAACCACTAAGCCACTGCGCCCAAAATGTGTAACCGACAGAATTTCATAATTTCCCTCTTTTAACTCCGTCAATTATTTCCAACAAATAACACTAAGCCAATAGCCGCACGTATCTAATCAATGAACTCGCTCGCGCAGAGTTAATCTATACTGGCTTTATAAACGTGGGAACACACTTTTCATATCCGGATGCGAATTAATCTTTCCATCAACTTATGCAATTGCATGCCTGCGTCCACTCTTATTTGTGTATGTATCATTGGATTACGGCAATTTTAATACGAAAATCAGGTACACACAATTCGCATCCATAAATCAATCAATTATCTGTAATGGAATCAATTATGTCGCACCGCACGTGGATGCGTTGCATGGCACTGGCTTCAATTTGCTAATAGCGGCATCATTACTCAACCCACGAAAGTTGCCCACATATGTCCTTAAAAGCCATCCAATCAGGGGGGGTACACAATTACGGCTTATTTCGAAACAATTATGCCAACTCGAATTGACCTAATTGAACTTTTTCCAATAAAACCTCTGGCCGTTCGTACGAGGTCGAACTTATCGCATTTGCGTCCCTGCCACTACAAATAATGTACTATATCCCATTTGATCAAGAGCAATAGTAGGCCATTGCTTATACACAAGGACCATTCTGTGCTCCTGTGAAGGAGACCGGGGGCAAAATCGATTCAAGTATCTAGATCTACCTCTATGTCATTATTTTTCGATTAAAGTCGGATTCAATTAAACTTTACTTTGTGGATGAGGCTAACGAGAAATGCATGGCAACTCAATCTGAATCTTTCCCCCATCTTCGTCGCTTATACTTGTTCGTCCATTTTCTCGCTTTGTTTCAATTTGAGGAAATCTAGTTGAGTGTCATTTTATAATACGTCTTCTCGACTGTGTGAGGAGTTGCCTTCATCCGACGAGAAACCATATCCTTTTGGATTGTGGCGACTGGAAAAGTACTGCGCAAAATTGGATTTACATTTTTTTTCTCGCATTAAATTTGTCAGTAAGTATATGAATTCAAATTGAATGAGGCTGCGTTTTTGACGAGCCAGTATTCAGTGACACATCATGTACCTAAGTGGAAAACTAGATTATTTCTAACATCGTTTGCATTCGCTCTCACGCTTGAAGATTGGGATACTTTCTGTTTGAATTTTGTTCTTGTTCTACGTAAATCGTACCGCTTTTTTTTATCTCTTTCTGAACCGCCACCGACACCATTCACCGTTCAAGAGGAAATCTTCAAAGATGCTGTAGCTGTGTTGAAAAATGTTCTCAAATTCTCTGTGAATTTTGAATTTCCGTTTAAAGTGGCAGCAACCTGACAAGAGAGGCGAAAGATGATGAAAATGAGTATTTCATTATTTTTTCGCCAACATTATCACTGTGCGCCTGAAGATGGGTTTCGATTTTGATAATTTTTCGGGGTGGGAAATTGTTCCGTTTATTCAGGGGGAAATTGTGTGAACCTGACGGAAGCTGTAGCATACTCGGGGGCGTATGTGGAATATATTTTCTTATAATGCTATTGACAGCGAAAATTGCGTGTAATCGAATAAATTTTACTGCTCATTTGGGATGAGGCATGGCAAATTTAAGTCTCGACTTTAAATGTACGGAAGCACACAATTGCGAAATTTCTATGGAAAATTGTAGCCGCTTACACTATAATTAAGAGTCAAAACTAAAAATGTTTATCGGGGTATTAGTTGCCACTATTGTGCGGCAGTCATTACCTAAGTCACTTAGGGCCTTAAAAATAATAATTTTTGACCTAAATTCACACTAAATAATTATTTTATGGGTCACAATATGCAATTTTAAATGGAAAATTTGAACCATTCTATTGTTAGTTCATCGTTGTCATTTTTAGACAGTTTGATGGACATGACTGTAAACAAAGTCTGCCACCTAAAAAATCAAAAATAATGGAAATAATTTTTTTTTATTTGTTTATTTTTCATTGTTGTCATTGATTGACATAGAATTGGGCATTTAGTGCAAAAAAATGGTTGGCCAGTATGGATTAACGGCTCTATTAGTATCAACATGCTATGGAAATGTTAAGTAAAGGTGTACGCACAGTCGGATACCCAACAGTGTGTAGGAACCGACCATAATCCAATGGACTTTGAAGTGAAACTCCAAAACCATGTATTGGATGACGATTGATGATCTGTGAGATTAGAGAGTTCATGTACGTCATAGAAGTAATAGCCTCCAATTGTTCTGTTCCTCAAGTGACAGAGACTGGGGTAATGACAAAGGAAGTGAGATGTGTCCCCGTGGATTTAGTTTCATTGCGTGGTTTCTAAGGAAGCTATGACCAGTGAGAGCCCCTAATAACTTACATAGCGATGACCTGTCAAACTATAATAGTTTGTTGGCCAGGCTTCTGTTATATTCTGGCCAAAGCTTCCGTGATATTTCACAGGTAGTGAGTTCTTTCCACATGTTGTTGGTTTTCATTTGAATTTCGTTCTCCACTCGCTTTCTGAGATTGCAAGGTGGTGGCTTGATCGATTGAAGTGTTCTATCAAGATCCATTACGGACCCCTTTCTCGCCAGTTCATCTGCCACCTCATTGCCAGTTTTGTCTCTATGTCCAGGGTCCATGGATCTAGCAGAGATTCATGGTGTGCTGCCAGCAAAGAACCTTGAGCTCTTCGTGGCAGCGGTGAACTAATTTGGATTTTATTTCATTAGTATAGAAACTGCTTGTATAGCCGCCTGACAGTCAATGAAGATGGTAATATCGCTACGAGGTATTGCCAATATCGACGCCTTACAGGCCGCTTCAGCGACAGCTAGAACCTCCACCTGGAAGACACTACTGCTATCAGGTAGTCTGATGGAGCAATGTATATTTGATTCATCAGAGAATATGCCGGCACCGGTTTCACAGTCCGTCTTCGAACCATCTGTGTAGATTGGATATTGATTTTCTTTTTGTGGGTTCATTTGTGTTCCATTCTTCCCTACTCGGGAAAGAGAAGCTGAACGGTCTGTCAAAAGCTAGATAGGGAGACATATATTTAGAAGTGACAACGTTCCCTACATGTTTATGCATAAAATCTGTGCTCGCCCAAAGTTGCAAAAGTTCCAAGTCAGACCTAACTAAAACTAAAAAAAAAAAATACACAAAAAACGATGAAACGATTGCGAAATAGACATCGTTCAATCGAATCGTTTCTACGAGGGTATTTGACGTTTGAATTGAATTGAATTGAACTATGGTAATCGACGGTTATTTGTTTCAGATTTTTGAATATGCTTAAACAGAACAAAAATTACGTTAATGCCCAAAACACATGTGCAGAATTTCTGGACGCAGTGAAGCATGCAGTACTGCAAGCAAAACACATGTGCAGAAAATTGTTTGACATGCTTGCATCAGCTACTGTCATTCGCCGACTAAGCAGCTGATTTGTTTTTGTTTGTAATTAAATTCGTTGAAAATGAAAATTGAGAAATTCAATAAAATTCGCTTAATTGTATTGCTTTTATCGGCTTACCAGTCGTACAAAAAGTTGTTATAGGTACCTTAGCCGATTAGCTGAAATAATGTTTTCGTTGAAAATTCTATTTTCCATTTTTGTGTGAGCCGCAAAATATTTGAATAAACGGCAAACGCAATGATGCCAAATCCGTTCAAATTTAGTTTTTAATTTTTCTGTGTTTTGGTGGCATTGTCGTTTGCAGTGGATTTAGAAATAGCGACAACTTGCAGTTTTGCAACGCATGCTGAATTTACATGTGTTCACTCCCATTTAAACGTGTGGGTTCTAATTCCACTGCATGCAAAATTCTGCACATGTGTTTTGGGCATAAGGATCGTCTATAACTAGACATTTCGGCAATTAAAGGTTTTTAATAAAAAAATTACAATTGCAATAAATTGGTTGTTGCTCTGTTCCTTAAAAGTTTTAAAAATAGTTTTCAAATACAAAACTCAATTTTTCAATCTAGGTATTACATTCAATTAATTTATTCCTCTTTTTAATTATAATGGATTCATTACGTTTTTTTTTTTTTTTTTTTTTTTTTTTTTTTTTTTTTCATTTAAATACTAACCCCCTTATTAATAAAAAAAATGTGCACAAGAATGTGAGCTAGCAAACGTCAAATAGCATACAAAAATTGGACATAACTGCTGAGTAACAAATTAATAACTTTTACACAGGGTTAATTAATACGGGGGTAACTAATTAAACATTTTTTTTAAATAAAGAAGCATTAGGTAAATGTCTTTTAATAAGCAAGAGGCTTTCATTTACCTAGTCATAATTTTTGGATGCCAATAACTGTAGTAGCGTAGAGTGAAATTTTTAATAATGCTTTAAAATTCTGAATTGAAAGTTAAGGGGTTAAGGGTTAGGGGTTAACTCGAAAAAGTTAAATTTTAATAAGAAGAAAATTCCTTAAGCAATATATTCGTAAAAATATTTGAAAATTGCTTTTAAAATAACAAAACCACGCTTGCTTAAAATCATTGGGCCTTGCCAATAAACATTTTTGTTCCGACTCTTATTTTTAGCAGTTCACAGTGGCATACAAATTTCTCAATTGTGAGCTTCCGTGAATTTAAAGTCGAGACAAAAATTTGTTATTAGTACAGCGGATTATTTCGCTATGGGTGGCAACAACTGTTAGTGTACAGTGGAAACCAAAACTAATAACTTGGCAAGCTTACCAATATCTTGGATTTTATCCCCAAGTCGGGGCTATTGTAGCCAACAAAGAGTTACCATAGCTCTTTAAGACGGGTATGAAAAGGGTACAGCAATGTACTGGTACCCGCTAAGCCTACTATGCTTGTTTACAACAACCTCTAATCAGCTGCGTTACCTAGTCGTTACGGTACAAGCACTGCCATATGGCTATGATAGCTCTTTCTGCTTAGAGTTAGGTTTTTCTGGCTCGTAGAAAAAGTGACAACTGAGCCGTTTCTAAGTATAACAACTGACATGCGACTATGACAGCTCGGTGTTAGTCTAAGCAATCCTCTATCTTCGTTTCTACTGCTATTAGTATCAAAGACATCCCGCTATTCAGAAACACTATTAATTTCGCCAGGTAAGAGTATATGCAGGTATGAATCGGGTTTCAAGGGACAGCTGCCATACCGTGAGCTTTCAAATTTCTAAGGATGTCAAGCTAAGTATAAGGGACTTATAGGGCAAGGGCTTCTAACGGACTAAAACATCCACCAAGGTAGGCTCTTTTTATGAGGGTGTTATATTATACTGTTACAAGACTATCTCAGAGCTTCCCATTTGGGTTGGCAGAACCTCTCAATGAGGTGCTATGACAGCCTTTCAGAATGTTCTGACAGTTCTGTGTATGGGTACCATAAATCTGTTGAGAGGCATTAGCGCTGTGAAGAGGTATTAGCAGCTCTGTATGCGGGTCTAATAGCAAACTTGGATGTCTTCAATTATTTGTTGTTGGTTACCGCAGCTCTGTTCATGTGCTGTACCTACCCATATAACTGAAGGCATCACACCTTACTTTTGGTTTTAGCAGCAACAAAGTTAGCAGTTGGTGTGCCTACATAAAAAGAGGTCCGGACGCATTTAGTAGGGCTATCGTAGCTCTGTAGTTTTCAGAGTGTATCCTTTGCGCTATACACCCCTGTTGAAAATACGTTTTTGTTCTCCCAATGCGAGGAAATGAACCTTTTAATTTGACTTTGATATCATTTGCCTCAGCCCCCGCATCAATTTAAAAGATTAGAGCACAAGAAACTCCCAAGTAATCCCTTAATATGGAGCTCCAAATAAGCTCATATGCAACAGAATTTCATGAGTTATTCCAACCTTAACTATTTCTGCAAGTAATATTCCAACAAAATACCTCTTTCCCAGAATAAACTCTGCACTCTCCCACCACTCATGTGGTATCTCATTCAAATACTAATTTCGACCGCCCCAGAATAGGTATCTATATCTGTTTAATTTCTCAAAAACAATTTACTTCCCATCTGATGTAGTGCACATGAGTGTAGTTATTTTGACCTGCAACCATATAGCCCATTATGTATACTTTGTGGATTGTGAAGCATGATTACAAAATCCCGCCCCGCATAGAATCGATCCTGATGACTTTAGGTAGCTATACCTACTCCGACTCTCTGATCCTAGTTGCCCGCATTCTTTGTGGTTACTGTGTTGCAAAATTGTGGTATTTTGCAGGATTTTGCAGTAAGTGGGTATAATAATTAAAAATTGACATAAATCCGAACCGCAAAGTGCTTCAGTAGAAGGTTAAGCTGTGCCCTACCAAGACCAACTAGGTCGATCGAATTTACTGCCGTTCTTGGGCAATGGGGCTATAGACAGTTTGCTTAATCGTTTCGAGGATAAAGGAGATGAGTTTAAATTTTCCGGAAATTAGGGGTAAATCGTTTTTGAAAACCCCAATGTGAGCCTTGGAATTAAGTATGTCCGCATTTATGAACTACCCGCACCAACACCTGTCAGGGAAGCGATATCCCATAAAAGTTGATGAAGTTTTTCATTTCGTTTCATTGTTTAGGCTGCCAATAATGAGTCCCCTAATTCTAATCACCCTCCCCAATCCTCTTACGACATTTGTTTGTAGATTGATATCATCATCACTTCTAATGAGTGTCCCCAGAGTCCTTAGTCATTGATTCCCACAACGCTATCAGAGCGAAAGAGGAAAAAACCAAAACCGAATGTCAATGAAAAGATCGATTCAATGTCACAAATGTAACATGTGTACTTCCCCTTCCTGGAGGATGACGGATGAAGCAGCTTTCCGCATAACAGTAATAGGGTGGACAACAAAGTTTCATCTACACGCCTACTTCGACAAAAAAAAAATACAGAAAATAGGTCATCCTCAGCTTAATTCCCACGCAAAATTAACTCCAAGCTGCGGGGCTGAGAGATAAGCCTAATGCGAGAGAAGTTGGACTATAGTTTAAATAATTGTTGTTGGATGAATTAATTGAGTTGGCATGCTCGTACGTAGACAGTTACTAACTTTTGCCTGCTTTTAACGTCGCACACCATGTGTAGGAGGACAACGTAATCCGGCTTTTAGAATTTTAATGACCGCCCAACTACATCAATAAGTTGCCAATTTCCCAACGGAAGGACACCGAAGCCCATAAAACACATGTGACTCCGGGATTACACTGTGTTGTATTTTATTCGAACAACTACGTAAACTGTGCAAGCTGAACTTGTATGTAGAACAGGGATGTAGGTACATGAAAGTGTTAGTCGCTTAAGTGCATTGTCACATAAATTTGGATGATGCAACATGCAAACTACAGCAGGTACACAAGTCAATGTTATGTCAGAAAGGCGTCCTGTGTTCGAATAGCCATTTTGTTGGAGTGGACAACTTTTTGGATGGTTTCTGTGAATCGGATTATAGTTTTTGGATGTCCATAACTATTAGGCTTCACATGACTATTTCATTAAAAGTTGTTGCGAAACAGGTGAACATAAAAGAGAAAAATACTTCTGTAGCATCCCAAAGCCATTCGTGTGTGCAATTTGTTTGCTAAAGATCCTTAAAATCTGTTGTCGAATACGAAGAAATAAATTGGGAGAGTTATACACTGAAGTATTTGGGACTTTCGGTTGAAGTGGTGCAGTAAAAGGAGCAGAAAAGCTCAAACTTGTATCCATAACCAAGGGTAAATTCTATTTTAAACCAGGAAAATTGGCATCTTTCAAGAACTTGAAGCTTAGAGCTAGCAGTGTTGAATCAAAGCAACTTCGCCGGTCTTGCTATTAAAAATCGACTGCTGCTCCCCAAATCAGAAGGCAGTGCAATGAGGTGTTTCAGGTCTCAGGTAGACACTCGCTGTGGGCACATCGAAAATCCACTTGTCACATGTTCGATGGGAATTTATATGTACGCAGGGTGATAAGAATGCAAACGAAGCACTCGTCTACCAATTACTCAAGATATTTTACTCCACAGCAGTCTTACTTACTTAAGGTGGCGCTACAGTCCGGGGTAGACCTGGGGCTCGACCAACAACAGTCTCCAGCCAGCCAGATCTTTACCCAGCTGTCTCCATATAGTTTCGCGGGTGCAGGGAAATAAGTCCCCGGGAACTAAGTCCACTGAGGGACTTAGGTCCCACTTAGTGGGAAGTAAAACCACTTTCGTGAAGTGGACTCAGTTCCCATGTAAGGTGGGAACTAAGTTCACTTTCTTATGGGAACTTAGTACACATTCAAAAAGAAGAAGAGGGAACTAACTTCCAACATTTAGAATTTGATACACTTTTGTTTAAATAATCACGGCGATTTTTCTTTTACTATTTTCAGAGTCTTGCAAGCTGAATTTTTTAAGTTTTATTCTGTATGACAAAATACTCTCTTCGAAATTCAGTAAGCAAGACTCTGAAAATAATCAAAGCGAAATTGCGGTGATTTTTGCGCAGGGACATAAGTCCACGAGACTAAATTCACGCGAATTTTTTACTTTTATTTTCTCAAATTTTCGAAGGCTAAGCTAAAACAAAAAAGTTGTTTGAGAAAATAAATTGGCTTTTTAGCCTTCAAAAATTTTAGAAAATAAAAGTAAAAAATTCGCGCGAATTTATTACTTTTATTTTCTAAAATTTTCGAAAGCTAAAACAAAAAAGTTGTTTGAAAAAATAAATAAATTGCCGTTTTTAGCCTTCGAAAATTTTAGAAAATAGAAGTAAAAAATTCGCGCGAATTTATTACTTTTATTTTCTAAAATTTTCGAAAGCTAAAACAAAAAAGTTGTTTGAAAAAATAAATTCGCGCGAATTTATTACTTTTATTTTCTGAAATTTTCGAAAGCTAAAACAAAAAAGTTGTTTGAGAAAATAGATTGTCATTTCTAGCCTTCGAAAATTTGAAAAAATAAAAGTAAAAAATTCGCACGACCGTTCAAACCGAAATTCGCGCGAATTTATTACTTTTATTTTCTAAAATTTTTGAAGGCTAAAACAAAAAAGTTGTTTGAAAAAATAAATTCGCGCGAATTTATTACTTTTATTTTCTGAAATTTTCGAAAGCTAAAACAAAAAAGTTATTTGAGAAAATAAAAGTAAAAAATTCGCACGACCGTTCAAACCGAATTTCATTTTTGAAATTTTTACATATATTGCTCTGCCTCATACAAAATTTAATTTCTCTTTAGTTAATAAAAAGTGCAAAGTCCCAACTTGACTCTTTAATTTTACTTTGCACTTAGTCGACAGTGGGAATTTACTTCACATTAAAAGGGAAATAAAACCACTCAGAGTTTTCGGAATTTATTTCCCACCTTACATGGGAACTAAGTCCACTTCACGAAAGTGGTTTTATTTCCCATTAGGTGGGAACTAAGTCCCTCAGTGAACTTAGTTCCTGGGGACTTATTTCCCTGCACCAGTTTCGCGCACGCAAAGTTGATTTGAGGCCCCCTCATAGCGTCTTCCTCTACTGCGCCGTACCTCGGGTGTAGATGCAAAGGAGCATCAGATTTATTTTGAAGAGCCTCCAACCATTCATTCTTTGTCTTTGATAAGGTAAGTGTCATCCTGCCGGAGCTTCAGGAACAGCTAGTTAAAAATATTACTGGCCAAATATACCTACTGTCGGTTGTCTAAAGAAGGTATAACGACCGCGGAAACAACAACTTGGCTTTCATTTTTAGGCCAAACTTGATTGGCACGGAAGCAGATATTCTCCCTTAACCTTAAGCCCCAGTTAGGCACAAGTTTTGTACCAAGTTACAGCAGTGAATTGTTTTTTACCCGACAATCCAACAGCCCTGAAATGAAGCTTTACCTTCTTGCCAGCCCAGCGTTAAGAACCCTTTCGGACAAAAACCCGAACTAGAAACCTATCACACTGCCTGCTAAAAACAAAATCGTCTCCTTCCGCACTGTACTCTGTACACACTCAACTTCCCTCGAGTCGGCCTTGCAAATGAAATCAGTAAATTTTCCAAGCGAACAACGAAAATATTTTCACTTGAAAATCACCTCAGCTGCCGACCTGTCGTTCACAGCAAACTTTGTTTTGGAGAAAAAAAAAAATTTGAATTCAATCCTTTTTGCCCCGTTTGTGAAAAGAAATCCTTCGCCGCCATGCAAACCCCAGATGATGCACCACCTGCCGGTAACACTCCCATCGTCGAAGATCTGAATGAACCCTCAACGTCTGCACCGTATCGCGTCCTCCATGACGACGATAACGTCTTCATAAGCCGCTGCAACTGGAACAATGAAAAGATTAAGAACATCCTGAGGTCGCCACCGGGTGTGCGGCAGCGCTCTGTCTTCACAGCAAATCCTCCATCAACGGTTGAGCTTCACATAAATGGACCGAGAAATGATTTTTATTTATTTTTTTTTTAATTAATTTTGCAGACAAAATTCAACGTAAGCGCACCACCATTCGTCGCATCATCGTCGTCCTCTTCGGCAGCGTCATCAACCCTACAACAGCGGGTGCAAGCACAGAATGTGGTGAAGGACGTGCCCATTTCGAGTCAATACCATATGCGGCAGCCGTCGGTCAACATGCCCAACCATCTCGGTTCGCCGCAAACAGCTTACGACCACTCGGCGGCAAGGATGATGAGAAGCCTGTCGGCACGTTACAATCCTTCGTCACTGTATGGCTCACCGGCTGCGATGAAAAGTGCCGCCAATGACATGCGACCCATCGTGATAATGGTAAGTCGTTAGGATGGCGTTTGCTTCTCAGAATTCATTTTGGTAAAATATCCGCATGTAGCCTGGCAGCATATCGCCGTCCATGTCACCGTACTCGAGTCGCATCAGTAGCCGTGATTACGAGAATTCCTATTCAGCCGGACCGGTAGCACTGCCAAATGGAACCATCCAAATTCGCCTGAGAGAGGGTGTCTGGTAGGTTAGCCTTTACCGAATGAGTTCAATTTTAAAACCCACCCCCTATTTCGACACAGTATCGATATGACGCTCGACAAGGCGGTGCGTGTATTCAACACACGTAGCATGGTAGCCATGGCGCTGTCCAGCAATGGCAGCTCATCCGCAATGATCCATCCGAATGGCAGGGTCTATCAGAACGGATCCAGAGTCGAAATCGTTACGTACGACGGCATGAAGAGCAACAATTATGTGTGAGTTGGTGAATCGCCGAGGACTGGGTGGGGTTATTGAATGTTGGTTCGATTTCAGGCGCTATGCGAAAATGTGGTACAAGGGAGTGAGCTTCACCAGCGAGAACTGTGCTCTGACGTATCTGGTAGACACGGCTGGGACAAGGACGACCACGGACAGCTTCATCGACATGAGCAAGGATTACACGATTTTCGTCTTTTACAAGTGAGTTTTTAATATCTGATGGATATGTAGGTACCTACCGTAAGCTGATTTGGTAAGGTTAACAGTGAACTAATGACTACTTCCATCATGGTTTTTGGAATTTGATCCTTTTGCGTAAAATTTGGCCATAGAAATTGATACCCCTCTGGATATTTTAACTAACGCGGTAGTGTTTCAGTGGGAATGTGTTCGGGAGTATTAATCGAAAGGGTTTAGATTCAACCCCCAAAAGGTTTTTTTTTTCCACTGTTCCACCTTTTGTGGACGTCGAAAAACCATCAACGGATATCAACTCTGGTAGAGGTCTATGAATTCATTTACCCATTCTAAACCGACCTTAAATTTAGGGTCCCTGCTTCCGTCCTAAAAACCCATTCTGACAAGTGACACTTCGACGAGTGATTGAACGAAGTTAATCTATACCCATATACCTTTTGAAGAATTTGTACGCACTATTTTCAACAAAATGCTGTAAGTTGCAACTAGAGCCATCAACTCATTCACTGCGTTTATTCCATTGTTATCCATATTTGTTGCATGAACTGTCAAAAATTCTCAACAATCTTGGAACTTGCACGACCATTCAATTCCAAATGCAGATCTTACGCCATGTTTTACAATAAGCTTCAGCAAATCCATTTGACAAGTTGTGTTCTGTTTTCGCCCTCAAAACAGACGCACACACCACTTTTAAAACGAAAACTTTCCTTGTTGATTATGCTTCAACTGACAGATTTCTGTCAAATATTTCAAGTGGCAAGTGACCATTAAAAACCGTTCGCGCCGTACTAATAACAAATTTTAGTGCCGACTTTAAATTTGCGAAAGCTCAAAATTGCGAAATTTGTATGCAAAATATAGCCGCAGTGAACTACTAAAATTTAAAGTCGAAGCTAAAAATGTTTATTGCCAAGGCCCTTTGTGCTTTACGATATTTTTTAGTTTGGACTTGAAATTTAAGAAGTTCACAATTGCTTTATTTTCCATAAAATGTTTGCCATTGTGAGCCTCCATAAATGTACAGTCGGGACTAGTAAGACTGCTTCCACACCGGATGGAACAAAACGCCTTAGACAAACAAAACTGTTTTTCTGTGTGTTTCTGAAATTTAAATACACACATTTAAGTACGCGCGCCCACACTGAATAAGGCAAAACAAAGCAAGAAAACAAAAAAAAGCGTTTTGTTCCATCCGGTGTGGAAGCTCCCTAAGATGCAATCGATCGGTTCCCGTATGCCAAAAATTTTGAAATATTCTTTTACCAAAATTTAGCAAAAAAAAAAAAAAAGAATGTCCACGACTCTGAAAATCTTGAGAATTTTCTCCAAGAAATTCTTTTGGCAAACTAACATAAATCTGGGTTCAAATATCAAATAGCGTCGTCCGTGAACGAGCATTACGTGACCATTTTTGGTAACTTTCCCCATCCCCGTAGAGAATGTTCCTCCAGCCTTCCAAATTTGATTTGATTCTTTTTTCGGCTGACCCAATCGTCATTTGTTTAACTTCACGGTCGGAAATCAGACTTTTGAATTCAGCTTCAGAACTAAGCAGGCTGTCTTTTTGGACAACATTCCTATCCTAGCTCAAAGCAGTCCTTGCTTTACCAATTGGCAAAATTTCGTTTGCTCTATCTATTCACCATTACTCGAGGTCGAGACTGTACTTGAAAAAAATTGGAAACTTTCCACTGTAGTCGCTTACTGATTTGACAGTATGGCGAATGGTATCGTTTCGCTCTGTGTACACAGCTAAAAAAAAAACACATTCGGTAATCGGTACACATACGAGCAGTGTTGTTATATCGTGGGGGATTCATCCCTTTTGTCGGAATTTTGATGTCCGAAAAGCAGATAAATCTTGGGAAATTCAGGAATTTAACAAAAAACACGCAACCTATACATTTTTGCTGAAATTTCATCAAAATACCTACATTTCACCACGATTATCAACACACTGAATGTCCTTAAACACATCATAAACGGCTTATGTAAATCATCTTATCAACATTTTCTAGTACCAAAAAATAATCATAGTAATGTTAACAATGTACGGATTTTTTACTAAAGATTTATTTAACTCGATTTTCCTTCCGTGGAATACAAGTTTTACTTTTGAAATACATACAGCCTTTTACGCAAAAAAGTATAGTGGGTTTCTTAGAGGGAATTTTAGTAGGTACGGTGAAAAGGAAAAAAAAGGGGAAAAATGAGGTCGCTTCTAGGGATAAATTAAGAGAGTGCTTAGAACACTGCTTACGAGCAGTATCAGCGTGACCGTTGTGCGACTAAAGTTGCAATTCGGTACTTTTTTGAAAGCCTGGCACAATTTATTCCTATTTTAGCTTTTTTTAATTGAAGAAGGCGCTTCAATTTTTTTTATTTGCGTATAAAAAAACCTTTAAAATGTAACGCAGTTGCCTATCATAACACTATTTTAGTGTTTAGCGAGCCAATGCTTGTTAAATATCGTTCAAAATACTAAATGTGCAGAATAGCTTCAGAGATGATACTTTTTTTTCCTCATTGGCCCTTTTTCTGGCGACTTTTTAGAATTCTGCAGCGGTCACGCTATAACTACTTATATATCGAAAGCATGTATGGATGGGAGCTTCGGTTGTTAGGGCGGTCAGTAGGAGTCGATATTTACTCTACAAAATTCTGCTTATCAGGTTTTTTCGATAAAACAGAAGGGAATCGGGAAACACCTCGCACACATTTTGCAAAAAAAAAAACGGATATCATCCAGAACTCGCTGCACAGCTTCCTTATTTTGGCATAACCCTCATAGACCAAGAGCCCGCAGTAATTTTTCGGTCTGAGAGGTAACCGAAAGATATTTGCATTATTGTGTAGCCTGAGTAGAGAGTGTATTAAAAATAACAGTCTGGCAGCAAATCGAGGCAGCCGACGCGTGTGACAGCGCGTTGAAAATGCGTCATTTTACACAATAGTAATAATAAGTGTAACCACTTAATTTTAGCCTTAAACAACAGAGTAGATCAGCTTAAACACGAAAATATTGGTCCAAGACGTTTTTGGTGCAGCCAAGTCCTTGCCAGACGCGACCAAAGTACCGGATCAAACCCATTTTTTAATATTTGACGTAACCGATTGTAATTTTGAATAGAGATAAAACATCCCTTATTGAATATAAAAACATTAGTCCAAGACGTTTTGCACGCAGCGAAGTCCTTGCCAGACGCGCCCAAAGTACCAGATCAAACCCATTTTTTAATATTTGACGTAACCGATTGTAATTTTGAATAAAGATAAAACATCCCTTATTGAATATAAAAACATCAGTCCAAGACGTTTTGCACGCAGCGAAGTCCTTGCCAGACGCGCCCAAAGTACCAGATCAAACCCATTTTTTAATATTTGACGTAACCACGCAAATTTTTTTCTAGGTCTATTGAAGACACTGCTGAATACAGAAATGTAAGTGCAAGATGTTTTACATGCAGCGCAGTCCTTGCCAGACGCTGTAAAATTGTCGAAAGTCAATAAATGTTTTAAATATTCATGTTTCGTAACTTTATTTATCAAACAAAGATTCTGTCTCACTTTCATCAGATGAGTTAAAAGCACTATTTTCGTCATCGCTTTCAGAAGCATCTGCTTTAATGACGTCTTCCAAAGTATCGGGTGTTGTATTTCCCTCGAACCATTTTATTTTAAAATTATTTTCCACCAAAACCCATCCATTATACTGTATTATACTGTACTATATTTCATGCAGCGAATCTGTTTTAAGAAAAAAAAAAAAAAAAGAGTAGCCATGACGATTTCTAATCTGATTTCGGCGCTCAAGCTAAATTTTGTTACTGTGTTACATGCTATCTATCAAACTGTATGTTAAGTTGCCTTAGTATTGCTACAGCAGATATATAGGTCCAATTATGTGTCTTGTATATGGAAAAATGCTGTAAAAAATCAAACAATTGCGTTAATACCATCAGATAATGGATGGGTTTTGGTGGAAAATAATTTTAAAATAAAATGGTTCGAGGGAAATACAACACCCGATACTTTGGAAGACGTCATTAAAGCAGATGCTTCTGAAAGCGATGACGAAAATAGTGCTTTTAACTCATCTGATGAAAGTGAGACAGAATCTTTGTTTGATAAATAAAGTTACGAAACATGAATATTTAAAACATTTATTGACTTTCGACAATTTTACAGCGTCTGGCAAGGACTGCGCTGCATGTAAAACATCTTGCACTTACATTTCTGTATTCAGCAGTGTCTTCAATAGACCTAGAAAAAAATTTGCGTGGTTACGTCAAATATTAAAAAATGGGTTTGATCTGGTACTTTGGGCGCGTCTGGCAAGGACTTCGCTGCGTGCAAAACGTCTTGGACTGATGTTTTTATATTCAATAAGGGATGTTTTATCTTTATTCAAAATTACAATCGGTTACGTCAAATATTAAAAAATGGGTTTGATCTGGTACTTTGGGCGCGTCTGGCAAGGACTTCGCTGCGTGCAAAACGTCTTGGACTAATGTTTTTATATTCAATAAGGGATGTTTTATCTCTATTCAAAATTACAATCGGTTACGTCAAATATTAAAAAATGGGTTTGATCCGGTACTTTGGTCGCGTCTGGCAAGGACTTGGCTGCACCAAAAACGTCTTGGACCAATATTTTCGTGTTTAAGCTGATCTACTCTGTTGTTTAAGGCTGAAATTAAGTGGTTACACTTATTATTACTATTGTGTAAAATGACGCATTTTCAACGCGCTGTCACACGCGTCGGCTGCCTCGATTTGCTGCCAGACTGTTATTTTTAATACACTCTCTACTCAGGCTACACAATAATGCAAATATCTTTCGGTTACCTCTCAGACCGAAAAATTACTGCGGGCTCTTAGACTATCAGTATATTTTAACATTTTTATCAATAAGAACCACGAAAAATATTGATCATTGGCTTCATAGAAAAAAGAAACCCCCGACAAATAGTTTGAACTTAGTCTAAGGCCCATCTAAAAGATCTATGTTATACGCAAATTGTACCAAAGTGTTTAGAAAACAAATGGGTGTAAATGATAATTAGTAGCTATCGCGGAATAAATTTTAAGCAAGCCCCATGATGTGCAAATAACACCACATTAACCAAGAAAAAGTTAGATCTACGAAATATGAAGGAATTAAAACGATTGTGCGTTAATTTGTTATTAGCTTTGTTTTCAGATGAGAACATTTTCTGGTCTTTTTAAGAAATGATCTTTTTTAAGAATGTCCAAACACAGGTCACTACACAATTTATTTGACCTCGAAAATGTGAGTCATGTCTTGCTCTATATTTTGGAGTTAAACCGTCCATTACTTAGAAGTTACTTTTTTGGGCTTTTAAACCTAGCCTACGATTTGTTTTATGTCAAACTTAAATTAAAATTTATACAGAGTGCCGCTTTACTCATTGGAACTCAGAAACGTGGGAGTTTCTTCATCGTAAACTGTTTATTCAGAACAGTCTTAGCTTAGTTTAAATGAATGTCATTTTAAGAAGGCAATTACTTTCTTCATAACTGCAAGAACATCTGTCAAATAAGCTGGTTCAAGCTGAAAGAAAAAAATAAAGCGACCGATATTTGGAAGGAGATCTGTCAAGTTCGGAAATGTTTCAATGTCACTTCTCACCGCATTGATGGCGCTCAATCAGCTTCACACAATATTCATTAACCGACAAAAATTGGCATCACTCTGTGTCGAACAGTAGTCCATTACACTCACACAGAATGGTACAATACATCAAATGCACGAAGATCAATATTTTTTGCTTGTTGCAGTTTTTTTCTTAGTCAAATTTGTTAAGAAAAAGTAAAAAGTACTGATACTCTCTCTAAAAAAAAAAAAAAAAGCAAACTTAACTTCCGCAACTTTAAAAATTATTCGGATATTTTCGTTTGTACTAAAACGTTTCGTTTTCGTTGATGTTTTCAATTTTCTGAAATTATGTGTGCCATATAAATCCCAATTTCCATCTTAAAACCGCATTTACACTATCACGCACGCGCATTTTTGCACGAGACGGGACAGAGAGATCCGTTTGTCTGCAGTCAATGCTAATAAAGGCGAAGGAATGAGATCACAAATCAGACGCCTAAGGTGTCATGGATGTTCTACCCATAATTATAGATACGTAAAGCGGAAGTTCCGGCGACCAACATTTCTGCAATCACATGAAAACATTTTTATTTCCGGTTTAAAATATGTGAAATGAGAGTGTTAATTAGTTTCAGTAAATTAAACCAACAATTCATCAATCATTTATACGAAATTAATAAATAAATGTACTTCCTCCCTTCCGGAAGCCATTTTGTTTTATAGGAAAACGAAATTTCGTAAGCCATCGCTATAAAAATATCAACATGCATAGCTTTCCCATAATTCCTACCTAGCAAACAAGATGGCCGACCAAAAAACGTATCACGTTTTTTTTGCGTGTTAGGTAATGCTGTCCCTTTCAGTCAGACGGCTGTTTAGTATTGGGCATCCCTTTATTTTTCCGTGATAGGAATGTGTGACCGTGTAAATGCCCCATAATAATCATGCATACTCTATATACAATGTGCCGTACTAATAACAAAGTCTCGAGTCTCTAGTCTCGACACAATTTCGTGGACGGGATATTTTCGTTCTCTCGGTTGGTTTCTCTTTTAGAAAATTTGGTTAACAGGTACAAAATTTAGTAAAAAATAAATGGAATATTATAATTCTCAAATTAAATAAAAAACAATTATGAACAATCTTGGACAACATAAGCACATCACAACATATTTTGTCATAACAAAGATCATAATAAAGAACCAACATTTTTATGTTTTTGTTGATGATATTTTCGTCTCTACATCTAAAAATAATTCATAGAGGCTACCTCATTCTAGTCCATTCGGTATGTCTTAAGTTTCGACCCATTACTGAATAATTGAACCCGTGTATCACGCGATAGTCTATCGGCTTTCACGTCAGTAATTCGAGCTGACTTTCAGTACATATCACGATAGAAAATAATTCAGCAGCGTCGAATACCGTAATATTGATGGTACATTTCATGAAACACCTGTAGCCGAAATACCTACTCTCTCATTTGCACCCCATTTTGGCTGACCGACTGTCGTGTCTTGGCCGAGTTTTTGTCTGATTCAAATCGCCTTTAGTCACATCCTCCGTTGTAATTTAAAAGCTACTACTACCTCGATCTTTGACTCACTTGGGTTCGCTTTAGAAAAATATAGAATAAATAAAAAAGGGTCAACAAAATATTGTACTACACAAAATTCAACTTGCATTTCCTTCCTCCAGTGACTCGCGCCACGGCCCAGCCTGTGTAGAAGAAGCCGCTTCCATTGTGCAAAATTGTATATTCGCCTGCTCCGATGATGGCACCGAAACCTACGAGCTGAATGGATTTCGCATTTCGCAGGCCGCCGATGGCTTGGTTAAGTATGAACCACAAACCACTTGCATCTATAAGTGGAAACTATTTAAAACCCCATTTGACAGATTGACAAGGACTCACAACAAATGTCTCATCCGCACAAGCCCCACCAACGGATCGGCCACCTTAACCACACCGGCCATCCATTGTACAGCATCGCTGGGCAAGACCTCGCATCTGTTTGTGAGGTAACTACACTTGGTCCTACACATACACCTCAGGCACCATCAAGTGACACTCTCCTCTTTCATTACAGACGTGGCGAAAAGAGGATGCATTTCGACGGATCGTGCTTCATCGTACGCAACGCGGGACACTCGGCCGGCTTCAACGAAAGCAACTTGCTGATTGTTTACTAGTTTACTGTTGCACTTTATCTTTCATCCATCTGGAGTTGTGGTTGCGTTGTGATTTTCAGTGGCAAATTTCAAGCGTTGCCGTTTTTTTCTTTTTTTTACATCTGCCAAACATTTTTGTTCGAGAAATTCCATTCACCCTACATAGGTCTTGTGAATATTTTCTAGTTGAGACAGGTGTCCATTTTCACCACAAAAAAAAAACAAACTTAGCTATAGTACATTTAAAAAGTCGAAGCAGATGTTCGCATGTTGGGATTGCACACAGTAGACGTGCATCCAGTTAAATTTCTCCCTGCCAAAAGTTAGTGATCGATGGCGGGGGTTCTATCGCCGAAAAAGGTGTAACGAAAAAAGTTTCCACAAAAACGATTTGCAGTGGCGTTAAAAATGTTATCGACTGAGACGTAATCCTAGCTTTTTATACAATATTTTTCCTGCAAAAAAAAAAGTTTTGAATCATTTATGTAGTCTAAACGAATCAATTGAAGTTGAACAAATTTTGTGCGGTACCTATAGTTGCGCTTAGGATATTTAGAAATTTTGTTTCATGTCCAACAATTGACTGGAATACTAGAATAAATGTTTTTCTTCCTTTATACAAAAAAAAAAACTGTTTTTGTGACCTATAAAATGAAAATTGTGTAAGTATTTCAAGAGCCTGTCTTTTGAAACGACGTAGCTGATGATGAGATAACGTTGGAAAGGATATTAAACAAAATCCATTTGGCCGAATACTAATACACTGAAACAAATCGAATACAGATGAGCCAATCAGCCATCTAAATTGGACATTTCGTTTTGATATGCTCTCATAAGTACTCGGTCCTTAATGGGCATGGGGCATGCTGCGATTTACGGTCATAATAAACGAGATTCGTTGTGAATTTCCTCTCTCCGGCCACAGGTATCTAATAAAATCCTAATTTACTATTCCCAGTGAGTTATTTTGTATGAAACGGAAGGTGTACCAGATTTTTGTTATTAACCTCCCCCACAGGCTCGATTGCACACTCTGACAAGCAGCCTGAAATCCAAAAGAGTTATGGTATACATTCCAGGATACTGGGCACAATACTCGTAGAGGCCCCCAAGGATATTGACGAACCATAAAGTGTACAAAGGAGGAATTTTATTGCATTAGGGATAGGACAGAGGAGCCGCCTACACATCAGGGACGAGTATATAGATATTAAAGTTTCTGTGAAATTTACTGCGTTAATCTTGTGTAGAGATAAAGCCAACAACCCCCATCCCGGATAGCCGTAGTCAGATCCAAGGATGAGCCGATATGTAAATCGATTCAAAGGCACAGCCACAGTCAGTTGTCATGTCAGTGCTCCTGCTCAGTGCGGAGGTTTGTTCAGTTGACCGTGAAAGTTCGTAAAGTTTGTTTGCGTCCATGTTGGTGTTTATCTTTTATCAGATAACTGCACAGTTTGGGAGGGAAGCATAAATTGCACGGTGGCTATTTGGACTTTATTTTTATTAATCACATTTCGCAAACGAAATTGGACCCGACACGAAGAGAAGAACAGAAAGCAAGTGTCACCAGAAATTTTGGTGGAAAATGGAAAACATTGTTGCTGAGAATTGCATTTGCGAAGGAAGACAACTTCAAGGGCAAAAATGAAGGTGCTTATAAAAAGAAAAGGTAAGCACAAGGATTCGCCTGGTATTCGATAACTTCAGGATGTTCTTGGCGGCGGCAATAAATACAATCATGTGAATGACTGTCGGTAATGTGATTTATCTAAAGTGTAGCAGAATACGTCGAACTTTGAAGGCATACTTTTTTTATTTAATGTGGTTTTCCATTGGGACCACCAGAAATCTTTTTCAGATCTCCAGATTTTACGGTGCTGCTTTTGTAAATGGATTAGTGCGTCAATTGACAACAATATCAGCTGTTCAAATTGCATTCGTTTCTGGCAAAATCGAAAATGGATATCGACCTCAAAAATATTTGCCTTATTGTAGATACAAATGAAGTATTATTGGTGGTTTGTAGTCTTCAGATGACGAGGGAGATAATGAAGATAATAATTCCTCGGAAATCATATTCATAGCTATTTGTGTATTTTGCTATTTTGGTTTTCACGAAACTTTGCACATTTCTCTCGAAAGCAAACTTCTTAAACTGACGTAAAACAGCTGTGCAAATTATATTGGTGTGTGTGGATCTGAAAAAATATCGAGATCTGCAAAAAGTGATCCGAATCGAAAAAAAGATTGATTTTTCTGCCCAATGGAACGCGAAAAGTGATTTAGATCAAAAAAAAGATTGATTTTTGGTCCCAATGGAAAACCACATAAGACTGAACTCGAAATCTTAAGCCAAATTCGGTCAAACTCAAATAAAAATTATCTCTTTTTATCAGCAAACTGTAGCTCAAACCAAAGGCCACAGTCTAGATTTGGTTGAACTAGATTTCCCCCTAAACACGGAAGCTCTTGACTTTTATTCAGGGCCATCCTATCGTGAACAAAATTCCCCCCGAAACATTTCCCACTTTTCAAAAATAGATACCGGCAATGAATTTCGAAAAAGGGAAAAAATTCCCCCGGGAATAAATTGGTATCGTGAAGAAAAATTCCACACGGAATTTGATCGGATTCCCCCCGGAATATTTCCTTCGTAGATTTGTAGGTGGAAATTCAAAATCTAAGCCATTTCTGTGGGAGTTTGAAGTCTTTTGCGTTTTTTTTTTCTTTAACTTGATTGATTTGAACCGTGAAAATAGTAGTGGCATAGAATTGGTATACTTCAAACAACAGAGAGACAATTTTTAATCATGAAAGTATTTTGTTTAAAGGTTTTTTTCAAAATTTACTAAAACGAATTAATAGGTGTAGCTTAGCTCAACTAATCAAAAACAATTAGAGATTATGGTCAAATGTATTCGATGAAAATCTTCTGCAAAGAACCGCAGGCAGTGCTCAGCTTGACGACGGCATTCGCCTTGAATGGTATTTTGATTGTTGATAGTTTGTCTGAGAGAAAATCCATCCATCAGATAGATACTTTAACATTTGTTTATTGAGCCTGTAGTACAGGTGAAATCTAATAAAGAACAAATATGTAATAACTGCAACTCTTTTTCATTTCTACTTACAACGCCTTTGGTAGCTCTAAGGGATTGGATTTATCTCTTAAAGTTCTTCTGTTTGTTCCTCGGGCTGCAATCTTAAGCGCTGCGCTGTGCACTTATGTATTTTGTAAACTTCATAAAGGGTTTTCCAATAAGAGGTGTTGTTTTGGTATTCAAAGAAAAATGCCACTTTTTGAGATAAATTATCAGATGTTTATTTCATAATAAAGGAAGGAAGGTATGCTGTTAATAATAAAAAATAACCAGCCAAATGGCCCCCACGAGCACGCATGTAGGACCATATTCTTTCACAATAACTGAGTCATCTCCTGGGGAACTTAAAGCGAACGAAATGTCAATAATTTTGTATGTGAAAGTTTCAATTAAGCATTCGACATGTGTTTTTTTTTTTACTATCCCTCTCAGAAAAGTCAAGTAAAGTTGAATCTTCAGGACCTAATTACTACAACTACTTCCGAGACTAAATATTTTTATCCCAAGTACAAGTGGCTTGACAGTTGTAGTTCATCTTCACACCTTTTTTGTGATGTGTTTATGACACTGGTATTAAACTGGGGTTCCAGCACGTAACTTGATACAATCGAGTTCAGTCGATACATTCGAGCTCTGGCAGCACCTAATTTGTCTCAATCGGTTATCCTCGATTGTATCGTCGGAGTTGGCAGCACACAAACTAGAAAATGACGTTTGAAACAAAACATTTTACTCTACGCTAAAAAAAAAAAAAAAAAAAAAAAAAAAACAGATACAAATTTTAACAAATTGTAAATGAAAGAACTTCGAAATTGTTGTCTGTGCCATACTTTTATAAAGTATTTGGACATTTTATTTCCGCAAAGTGGCTATTCACACGTTTGTCTAGCTTCGGGACATGGCTACGTATTTGATGTAACGTAATTGTATTTTCATTAAAAATAGTACCTATTTTAAGAAATAAGTTGGGCCTTGAATGAAAAATAAAAATACCCAATGTTACACTTTATATGACACTTTTAAGTACAAGTCACAATCAGACTCTTTTCAAGCTACGTGCTATCGAAATTTATTTGTTTCGAGTTGGCTGATGATGAACAGTCCTCGATTGTATTAAGTTACGTGCTGGCAGCCCAGTTTATACCACTTTATGCCAATGTGACTGTGAACTGTTTTATTGGGCATTCATTTGCCTTATTTTAATATGATTTGCTTGTCTTTACTGAGAATGAGCTCAAAGTTCAATAAAACAGGCCTGGTATTTAATTATTCAGGCCGATCATTGAATCCGCCGGATGCTCTGCGGACGGATTCAATCCGATCCGCAGTTGATCACTTTACAAGTGAAAACCTATCATTGAAAACGGCGGATGGACTAAATTATCGGTCCGCAAAACCGCATTACCGATTGATTGTAGTCCAGCTTTTTCTTTTCTTTTTCGATCGAACGTGGATAGCATTGTATTTTTCTTAAATTTAGAAGAAATTGCTAGTAATAGTGATACTAGGAGCATTATAAGAGGTGTTAGAATGCGAGGAAAAGATGTCTGGATGTTTTTTCATCATTTTCACCATTGCCTGGAACTGAGGACAGGTTGTTTGTTTTCTAAATCGGAAAGATCAATTAACTGTTCGTAAACTTTTTAAATTTATCCTTTTTTTCGAAAAATAAAACTTTTATTGCGTGTATGTGTGTTATCTCTTCGAGATCCGCATCGATTTTGATGCGGATTGAAAACAACAACATTTGTATGAACCGCGGATCGGTTGCGTTTTCAATGATAGGCATGAAATGTGAACTTCGCTACCGACATCCGCTCACTTACCTACCGGCGTTTTCAATGATAGGGGAAATGTTCAAAACAGGTACTACTCCCTCCGCAGAGCATCCGTCGGATTCAATGATTGGGGTGATTAACTGATTTTAACCAGCTTGGAAGATTATTTGAATTGTTTAATGTTTAAGCTGTAAAAATAAATAAATAGTTAGCGCAACGGGTCTGGAGGGACCCTTGGCCTAGCTTCTCACAACCATTTCGTTTTTTGTGAGTTTTTTTTTTTTCATTTTTGGAACGAATGGAAGGGATCTACAATTTTATGCCGACTCCAAACGGCTAATTGAGAAGCTCTTTTAAGACAGTTATACTCTCGTATGTTTGTCAGACGTTCGCGAGAGGTGGCACAGTAAAAAAAAACCTAAGTTGGAATTTGGGTTTTTGTGGGATTAAGCTGTAAGGGCTGCAGTTTTAAGGATGCACATGCATTTCAATCAATGTGGCTTTAAGAGGTCGTTAAGAAAGTTGATTCAGTGCATTTGACAAACCGCATTTTTAACAAAAGCTCATCTACATCACTTAGGTGCTGAAGCTGGGTATAGTATACCGTACACTATATGTGTAAAATATGTTGTTTTTAAAGTGATCACACCAAATCGGCCAAGCATTCACTTCCATCCTAAACACTGAGAAGAATAACTTCCATCTGACTTGGCAGGGCAGTTTAAAAACGTCCTTGAGCACTCCTCTGTACAAGTTATTATGTGCTTTGTATCCACATTTTAAATTACGCCAATGATTCTGCTGCTGGGGAAGTGTGAGAAATCTTTGTGTATTCTTGTATTCTGTATAATTATCATCCACAACCACCACCACAAAAATCAAGTTGGTATATACAGTACACCCGCATAAGCATACATAGAGAGAGTGCCAAGTGCAATTTGACTGCCTTGAACTGCATATATGTGTACAAGGACTGAATGGCTCGACTGCATTTTGCAAGTCCTTTCTTTGCTTAGAAAATCAATATTTCCGGCATTTTTCTCCTGCTGTTGTCTTCTATTTTGTGTAGAGGCTTAATAATAAATTATTATTGTTTGTCTGCCATTACCTTTAAAACAGAAAAAAAAAACCACCCCCTCCATTTGAAGCCTTGAACGAAAAACAGACTGGTACAACTTGTACTTGTCCGTGGAGAGGTGGTTCCGCACTTCCATTTCCATCGAGTGAGCATCCTCTAAACATTCCGCATTCCATGACAATGGAGCAGCATCCAACAATTAGATGAAGATCTCTCAACTGACAACGGGCTTTGGGGGGTTGGTTGTTGTTTTGTCTATATACCACTTTGTGTCGTTGCATATTAAATGTATAATGGCCCAAGGCTGTGCCAGGGAGTGCGGAGCAGGCAATCAGCTATAATGATGGCAGTTTGGCAACTTATGCAGAAAAATAACCAGAAAATGTTTCACCATTAATTTGGACTTTGGCTTGGCTGAATGAATTTGATTTCCATGAGCTGTCGAGTACATATTGATTGATGATGGCGGCTGCCATTGTTATAAACAGTTGCCATGGCACAGATCCGTTAGGCCATAATATTGTGCGTCTTGAAGTTAAGATTTACAATGTAAGTGGATGTCAATTAGTTTTTGAAGACCGAGTGCCGCGCCTTGGTACAGTAATTAATGAACTAGGGCGCTGGTTACTTTAGAAAATTCAAAAATTGACAGTTTTTTGATCGATGTGCGGTATTTTTGTCCTCATTTTTGTCTTAAATTTGCATAATTTTGTTTTGTTTTTGGGAAAAGTTGGAAGGAGTGCTTCAGTGTATACGCTTTTCGCCAATTAACGACACAATTTTCAGCTTGAATGGCAATGCCATTTTTGCATTACCAAAGTCTCGGTCTACATTTTATGAAAGGGGCCGTAGTCGCATGATTAATTGTTTGGGGTGTGGAAATCATCAATAGGTTGTCCGTCCACCCATTAGAGCTGAACGCTATGAGTAAATTCTTGAAACTTGGCGCTTGGTGGGAGTTTCTATTTTTGGTACAGATAAAAGTACTAAATGTGTCTAAAAAGGTTAAGCAATTAACGAAGGTATTCCCAACATCAACCAGTTAGTCCGGTTCGATCCGAAAAGCCTCCGATAATGAGCCTGAGTTTTAATGCCAGAAGACGTTCACAAGTAGAAAGATACCTCTCTAAAGCATTGTGCTATCTAGAGAGGTTTACAGGTTAAGGACTGAATAAAATAAATAGTTGGCGCAACCGGTCCGGAGGGACCCTAGGCCTAGCTTCTCGCAACCATTCGTCTTTGTCTGAGTTTTTTTTTTCCTTTTTGGAACGAATGGAAGGGATCTACAACTTTATGCCGACTCCAAACGGCTAATTGAGAAGTTAAGGACTGATGTAGTATGTAAAAGGCACAAAAAGTCCTCAGAATTGTCAATGAAATGTAACAGCTTCAGGTTAAAAGCGGTGATAGTAACGCAGACTATAAACTTGTAAGAAACTCAATGCTCTAGCTAAAACTTCTACTTCTTCAACATTTGCTTAGCTAATGCCTAAACCAAAAATAAAGTATACGTATTGGGCCTGAATGTATACCTATCTCAGCAAGTTAGAGTGAAGACAAGCTCATTAAAACACTTCAGAGGGACATCACACAAAAGGTGGTGCTATAATCACCACTTCAGATAAATACACAGTGAGATGTGAGAGAGTCAAAAGTCTAAATTAGACGACCCTAGCGAAGTATCCGCGAGAATGGAAGACTCTACGGTTTTATACGATTCGGGGAATTTTTTCTGCGAGGTATTTTTCGGAACAACTGTTCGGAGAAACAGAAATTGTCAGGGTCAACCCCAACTAAAAGTGAGAATCATTGTTTCATCATCATCGCTTTCCCTCTCAGTCATAAGACTACATGTTTACAACCACTAGAGGGCGCACAAACATATAAAGCCAGCACCTTACAAAACAGTGCTCTGAAAAATATATTTTTCTGGTCAGATTTATTACGAGATTTGTATACATGGCTTATGGCAGGTTTATTTACACTAAAGCTTCAAGAATGACAACGTTGAAACCACACCCTGTCCTTGGACACAAAATGTACATCTTGTCTAGGGCGGCTTGATTTGTGTGTCCCATCAAAGTAATGGCAGTGTCGTCAGAAAGTTGAGAACAAAAAGTCACAATTCAGCAACATTACTCGCCCCCATCATCATGATAATAACCAAGAGCCCCTACAAATCAGTAATATTCCAGCTAAGGCGCCAATAGGCATCGTCCTCGTTAAGGAAATGCGAAAGCACTCTCTCCAATAAATATCCGATTTCTGACAGCAGCTCCGTTCATCAATATAGGGTCGAAGCGATTTGCATAAGATTTCGGCGAAAATGGAAACATCCTTCTCCCCTTCATGGTGGACATCCTTCCTCTAGAGATCCAGCGACAAAATCATTTCAATACCGCTTTGAAAAGTTACCAATTTGAATAAGCTTTCGACCGGAGGGGGAGCGCAATCTGCACTTGATTGTTGTCGTAACGCCAGACTTTATTGTCATCGAGTTCGAGTGGACATTATGAGTATTTACACATTCGTTTCGGGCACGAAGATCAAGGACACACGTCTGTATATAAAGTCGCAGAAATTTAGTATGAAAGCGGACATACATACAATGACCGTTAAAGCCTGATGACAGAGACAGAAGAATTTGTTTTGATTGATGATGCCTGGCATACGCATTTGGCCTCTTAATTCGAAGAATTATTGTAAAAGGAAATGTCGTCCTTCTTTAGAGCAAGTAATGGTTCCCATGTACTTTTGCAAATTTATACAAACCCATTACAGGTTTAGAGAATTAAAAGGAATTATGTAACTCACTTAAAGCATTGGGTTGCCATGACAGCCTGAGTCTATGTCATATTCAGTATCGTGACAGTAATGGACGCGCTCTGGGGCGTTATCGTCAAAGTCAAAGGGTGATGGTTTGAAAAGCATTTAATTTGCTCCCTCTGCCGATGAGAGGTTGTCGATATTTTTGTTCGTTGCCCTCCCTCTCACCCCCTCCCGGCGATGGAAACTCACCGATAACAAGATTTGACATAGGGTTCAATGCTGAGTGCTTATAGTATTGGGTGTTCAGCTTCTATAGACTTTTTTGGTGCTGTTGACTTGCCCCGACTGGCAGCTTGGCTCTCGGCTGCTGGTAAATGGATCAATTTGGGTGTTGCTAATAAGGTTAGGGATGAATTTTATGACCAATTGAGTGTAAAAAGCCTTTGATGGTACGTTACATCGCGCTATATGTATAGGCGATAATGACCTGACTATAGATAGGTACAAGGTACCTTACCTATACATATAGCTGTCGTTTTTAATGTGCCAACATTAAGGTTAAAGGGGGTTGAAGTGAGTTGTTTCTATAGTATTAAACTGTTTACCCGTGTGAAAGAGCACTTTGAGGTGGAGAAAGGACGTGCTTAAGAATTCCATTTTGCCTAGCAAACTGTGTGGAAGACATCATTTCTGTTAATAGAAAATGATCTCCAGAAATTGCCGCTGTATACCCTTTTGGGTATTGAGTGTAATCAACACCAATAAACGTGTTATAAAATGTCTTCCAAGTGCGTAAAACTTATTCAGTTTATTTCAATCATCTCTGGGAATGTTGCTGGTGTCGGAAAATAGTTACAGTAAAACCCGGATAAGTGCCTCTCGCTTAAGTGCCTAACACGCATAGGTACCTTTTTTTTGAGAACCAAAACTCTGCGGATTTTTTCATATAAAACTTTAGAAGTACCTTTCGCTTACCTTTCCCGCTTAATTGCGGGATATATATATACTTTTATTGAAATTAACATGAAAAAAATGATTTTAAGTACCTACACATTTTTGAAATCAGCTGAAAAAATACAAAAGCTTTTTTTCCTTTAGCGCTTCCATGTGTTTCATGCTTTAAAAATCCAAAATAAAAATGCAATGCTTTGTATTTTCTTATTTTTTAAATAAAATTAAATGTTTTTAATTATAAAAAAAAATATTTTGTTATATTTTTTTTTTACAAATTTAGAGATACCTACGTGCCTATGTGGCATGTAAGGGGATTTTTTTTATAACTGCCTTACCCGCATGAGTGCTTATCAAAACGGGGCATTTAAAGTGAGGCACTTATCTGGGTTTTACTGTATTTTACTTAATGCCTGGCGGTGAGGAGTAATTTTCTAGGAATTTCCTACCTCTAGTTATATAGGATTAATGTTTTCATCGCTCTGTGCAGCCCTCTTTCATATTTTTATATCAAAGGACATATCGATAGCTCTATGGAAACAATGGCCCGATCAATAACTTGACGAAGGATTTTAATAAGTTCACTCATGTGATTAATTTCAACCTAACAAAACAACATTTTAAACAAATATTAAAAGAAATTTAACATATTTTAAAATAACATTTTTTTTTTTGTTTAGATATTAATAATTTATTAACAGTGGCTTAAATGATTAGTCACATAAATAAATAGAGACCTATTGGGCACAGATTATCGTTTTTGTTTTGAACAAAACCGACATAATTGTGAATTTCAGTCATTTTGGTCAACAAATCGGGAAATTGTAAATAATTTGACTAGAGCGCCATCTATTGACTCCTAACATAGCTACAAACCATTGCCTCGAAAAAGTAAATACATCATGTGAAAATGACCCCAATCGGTCAAGTCGTTCAAAAGTTGTTGGTCAACAAACATCGGCACCTACGATTATCATCATTTTATTAATTTTTGTTAATAGGATCTACTTTTTTTGTCGTACTGATTACAGAGTCATTTCAAAACCGATTTTTATTATCAATGGATCGAATGAAAGGAAAATTTCCGAAGGCAAACTTCCATATATACTTTTCCTTCACAATCGAAAATAAAACTAATCAAAAACACAGCGAGTTTGTATGTCCACATAAAGGAATGAGACAAAGGACCTAACGTAAAAAGACGACCCATTTGAAGTCAACTCCCCACAAATGGTTATAGCTTTCAAGTGAATAGTAAAAAAATGATTCAGTGATTCAAATCCTTCAACACAATCCCATCGCACTGCCCAAAGTGACACGCAAACCACTTGCCCTTTGAATCATTTTATCAAAATAAAAATACGAAATTAATAAAAATCACATCGCATCGATAAGTCTTCGGTTTAATTGATTACATCAACAAGTCCATTGTCCATGTGTCAGGAAGTCATTAATATTTAACACAAAAGACGAAGACCCATTAAGTCGACCTGTCACCCTACCGTCCGCACCTCATTTCTGTTGTTGTGATTTTCTAATTGTGTTCCATTTGAAACCGAATCCTGCCACTCATTTGACAAGCACCACTCATGTCCTTCAACAACAAATGCAATAATGATATTGAAACAGAATTAAGTGCCAAGCACACAGGTAGCCAGCTATATCCACTCAACCGCACACGTTCATCAACTCTTTCTCAAAGGATATGTGCTGTGTAAATTGCCAAATGGATATCCATCTGAAATACAATTACCCATCCTCCTTGTGTCACAGAGCAACTTCGTAATAGAAACTTTTTCCTTTACTCAAATGAGTATGCAATGTATTCAGTTGGCTCTGTGGCAGACGGGGCGACGTACGGGGGAAACCATCTTAAGCAACCAAACACACTGTACCCAGTCAATTGCCCGCAAAAGCCAATTTATGCGTGTGGTACGATGGTGAGTACCGAATACATCAAGTCACCAACATCAGCATTAGAAATTAAGTTCCATACAGTTTTCATAGTTTATCCTAGAGTTGGCGATTGATGGGGTTATCCTTGAACCTGATGAATACAGCAAATGTCTTCATTTGAATGCGGAATGGTGTGGTGTTAATATTCTTGGTCCATTAGGAGAAAACATTTAGAGAACGGAACATGCTTGACATATGGCCAGAGGGAAATGGCAAACGGATACGGATATTTATTTGACAAAAGTACCTAGCTAAGCGGTTTTTCTAAGTATTCTGTTTGGGAATAAAGGATAATACAATAAAAGTGAATAGTTCAATGCTTTTGTTTATTAATTAAATTCAATAAAGTCGACAGCGAGCAAGTTGTTCTTTGAGGCATTCGAAGATGCAGTTGGGTTGCATTCAGCTCAGTTTGACAAGTGTTGACATAGTATAGTACATAACACTAAGTGAACGGGTATTTATTTGAATTGGGGCAGTAAAATAGAAGACGTATCGAAAATGGACGGACATTTGTATGGTGCTTGTAAGGAATTCCATCTACTGCAACACAATCCCGATTCTAGATTCATTTATCCATACGAGTGTAGTATTATAAATTGCTCATCAATTTCAATCACAATATTGGGTTGATGAAATCGGTTGACAGCTTAATAGAAAGTAAAGTGGCCCATAGACACCACACTTGTGTGCACACCGGTGTACTGACACCGGTGTGGCATTCCGCCACACACGCCACACCAAATCATACACACTTAAGTTAAGCAAGTGGTCTCAACCAGGAAAGTTTAAACCATGAGTGATGCGGATGCGGACGATGAGGTTTGCGCATTAATTGCAATCGCTGTCTATGTTGCGTGGCTTTCATTTTCTTTATATTTCTGCAGCAAGGTTTCCCATGCTTCTTTTTTTTTATCGCGGTTTTTATATTCACTTGACTTTATTTGCCAGAGCTCCGGAAACTCTTTGTACACATCTAAAGGGTTTTTCAATAAGAGGTGTTATTGTGAAAGGATGTGGTCCTGTATGCGTGCTCGTGTGGGCCATTTGACTGATGTTGTTTTTCATTGTTATTAACGGCATACCTTCCTCTTTATTATGAAATAAACATCCGATCATTTATCTCAAAAAATGGAATTTTTCTTTGAATACCAACATAACACCTCTTATTGGAAAACCCTTTACAAAGGATCGCCAAAATTCGCAATCACGAATTGCCATTCCAAAAAACGGCCGAATGCCGACGTTCCTCGCATATCAACGATTCGGATGCAACTGAGAACTGAAAGTGCGCGTGCATCCCCACACACATCACACCGATCGAGACACCGACACCAAAAATCAAAAAGTTTTGATTTTTACTCGCACCGTGTGCGACACCAAAAATCCCACAGACGGCACACATTTCCGCACACCGAACACCGGCGTGCGCACATGTGTGATGTCTATGGGCCACTTAAGCGAAACAAAAATCGGAAGCGGATGTAGTGGCCCCTGCATTGATTATTATAAGCAATTCATCTGACTTGATGTTGAAGTCACTGTTCTATGTTTAGGTTATTGCTTCGATAATGTCGACGGTTTTTGATTTTTTTAAACTTTGCACCACTTCAATTCAACATAAATTTTCATAGTTTATGTACAATTTAAACTTATCTTCATTGCAAACTTTAAACTACATGAGCATTTAAATCTAAAATCTAATCTAATCTAAATTAAAATTCATTTCGATGTGAAAACTCTTAATGAAAACTTAATTTTCCTTTGAAATTTTCTTTTTCATATATTTTTCATTAACCCGAGAAAAAGGTTGTAAATAAAATTTGAAAATGGTTGCCCGTCCTCTTTTTAAATGGGACCACAGCCGAACAAAGATCTTTAGACCAGTCTCCTTTTATAAATTAATTTCGTTGAAGTTCGTGAATCCATTGTGAACAATAAAACCTCTTTTCGTATTTATATATCCCAAAGAAATCTATAACCTTTCCCTTGCCATATTTATTATTATTATTGCCTGTGTTGGAAGTACGGGTAGTTTCCTTCATATATACAAAAGCTCACCTTTCTCGGTCTGTTAAAAATACTTGACAAACTAAATCGAAATGAGCCAAATTTTTAAATGGTTAAAATATAAATATCGTGAGGATTACCTCCATTGGAATAAAATGTATAGCTCTCTTAGCGATCCTTTTATGTATCGGCAGAGCCCCGATGGGTTTTCTTATAAGAACTCAAAGCGATATCTACGTTTCTACTTTACGAAAATCCGTTCACTGTTTTATTTTAATCCACTTCATTTGAATTTGAAGGAAGTAGCTCGAAATAATTGACAGGTTTCTAAAATGCATTTTAGCTATTTGCCAATCGTTGGTGCTTTTTATTGGATTCAAGGACTTGGCTTCTTATTGTAGAATTTCCAGTTTGATGAAATCTCCTATGGCGTCGTTGAATTTAAAGCAAATTGGAAACAAAAATATCAATTTCTATTAAATGTCTCTCATTTCTCAGCTCTGACGTTGGCATTCGTTAAGAGAATGTCAATGAAGAAAATTGAAACGGCATTGGTAGTGCACTCTGAATCTGTATTTTCACTAAAGTAACCTATTGCAATGGAATCCCACCAACTAGATGAATGGGAAAATGTTGGCAAGTAATTTCAAGGGAATTCGAGAAGCATTGCCAAGCTACATCAAAAGAAAAGCAAACAAAAATTAAAACAATAGCAGATGAAGAATAAAAATACAAAAGCATACATTTTCTAAACATTTTTCTTCTAAAATAAATTATAAACTATTTAAATGAACAGTAAACATTTTCTATTAATACTAAAAGATTAAAGTTAAGAAAACTTATGTGTCAGTTTGACAAGTTGAAGTTTATGCACTGTCATTTTTGCGTATTTAAGTAAATAGCCACATTCAAGAATCAAGTCGACTAGATTGGTCTCGATTAGATGTAACCTGAACGCAAAATCTAGATTGGTGACTTTTCCTATGTCAGCCACATATGCGAACTGTCAACTTAGTACCTACCTACCTACCTAGTGAGTAATTTTTGTAACTAGATTTCTCGGCTACCCCTCCATAAACGTCAACGGAAACAGCTGCTCATATGACCCATTACAACCAATCAAACCCGAGATACATCTAATCAGACAGCTGTCAGACTTACTATACTCTGTCCAAGAAAAATTGTCAGTACAGGGAAGATAGGATGTTTGTGTCTCAGTCTGGTTGCAACGACTTACATAAATCGGTCCCTTTTTAAAGCTCTCAAAGGGTTGCCGTAGTGTGTATGATAATTCGCCAAAACTCAGAAAGCAATACTGTTAGGGTAACCATCTTCCAATTTAAAATAAAAATATTGCTGAACGAAATAAATTCCGTTTATCTTTTTAGTTTTCCTTTTCTATCGCTTTAGTTTGTTTTCCAACAAAGAATACACATTTGGTAAATCAAAATGAAAAAAAAATATAGGTAGGTACACAAACAGGCAATTAGAATACAAAATTATATAACCATGACGCAATGTTATATACCTAAACAGATGGTAAGAGGACTGCACTTATGCAACTCTACATACATTTCTTAATATAGACATATATACCTAGATTGCATACCTACTTGTTAAAAAATTATTACCCGTCAATGCAGATCTTCGCGGAAACAGTAGCAAAAAAAGGATCATAAAATCCTTTCAAGGCATTTGCTTTACTGGAGAGGAGTTACCGGATGTGGTAAAACCCAACGACCGAAAATAAACAGTATAGGTCTACCTGCTTCATCATTTTGATATTTCAGTGTGAAAAATATGCTCTACAAAGTGAAATATGAATTTATACCTACCAAAACATGCAGAAATATTCCCTAACGAATATGACTCAAAATTTGTACATACTTAGTTTTCTATAATAAAATATTTAATCAAATTTTATCCCAAATAATACCATGCTCTTGCATGAATCCGGTTGAGTTGGTCTAGTAATCTCTATTAATTTATCGCAATATCTCTACAACGCACGTTATGATCACTTGTTGCGTTAATGAAATGAATGCATTAAAACACCTCACGAATAAACATTATTTCTAAAAGACAACATTCAAAAATATGTTTTAGCTGAATATTTTTGGATCTTTCAGAAATACAAACAAATTTAAGCCGAATGGCAACACCCGACATAATATGCCGCTCTCAAAAGCTCCAAAAAGCACCAAAACCGAAAGTTCTTTGACAAAATTCAAAGAAAAACCCTTAATGATATGCTAACATTGACATATGGTAACACTTCTCTGATGTGCTTCAGTCACTCACTACTCACACGGTCACACTGCTTATTTTGGTTGATGATAATAGCAAACGAACGCAAGACGATCGTGCTCATTCTGCCCGCTGCTGTGTGGCAGGCTGGAAAATTACACAACAAAAAAATTTCAGGATAATTACAACAAAAAAATTCTTTGGAATGCCAGTGGTTTCGTTTTTATTTCAGTGGCAAATCTTGTGTTTGAGTGCCGTGAGAGTAGCTACAGGCACCACTGGTAGAAAAAAGAGCTTCCCATAGGGCCTGTACTGACATTTTTCTTGGACAGAGTATAAACTAGATACTTGAACGTCCTATTTGGACGTTTTACACAAAAAAAAAAAAGAAAAATAACTTAGAGACTCAAAAAGTAGATGACAATTGCAAATTTTTGATCACAGTCTTGACTTTGTTATTAAGTTGATGGTTGACGTTTACATAAGGTATATTTTAACGAACATTTTTCTCAGCCAAGGACAGCAAAACTGAATCCTCAGCGCTGTACTTTGCACACTTTATCCATTTATTGCCAGTAAATGTGTGAGTAAAATAGGATGACAGCAACAATCAACTGGGATGGAAAAAGATGCGATGCCCTGTCAGATCTAACCTTACCTTCATGTCAGATTCTACCATACGTTCAGGGTTCTTTCACTGTGCTACGTATGACAAATATCCAACAGTATAACTCTTGACTGAAATCTTCCTAATTCGACAGTTTCGGTCTAACTTAACTCAACCATTAGAGAGAAAGAAGGATTCAATCTGTCGGGCCAGATACTATTTTTTTTTAACAAAAGGCGAATTATTCCTAAGTTGTCCGTTGCTTTGAAAATAATCACCCGAGGAATATTTTTGATACTTAGGAACCGTTGCTCAGCATTAATAGTTGTTGGGGGCACTTTATTCGACGTCTTTCGTTTTCGAAATGGCTTGATCTTTCGTTTTTATTAATTCGGTTATTTTTTTTTTTCCTCCTTTTTAATGCAGCAAAAGCTAGCAGGGAACTCAGCAGTCAGCACTTAAATGTTGTTTGACTTGAAGAGGCCTACTCAAAATACCCCTCGACAGCGTGTGCACCTACACAGGCTTTTTTGAAATAAGGAAGTGACTGTGCCATACATTTTTCTATTCCAATTTTATACTTAAACATCTTGTTTAAAAACTGTCAGTAGTAGTTATACGCAGTAATTTCCTCAATAGCTGTATTTCTATTTCGATATCTGAATTGTTACATCGGAAAAAAACATCCAGTGCACCCACCTCTTACATATACTGCCTCCTTTCCAAGCTAAAGCGCTTAAAATGCTTCTCGTACAGCCCACACTCGAGTACCCGCAAAAGTTTAAAATATATTAAGAACTAGCAAACAACAGCAAAAAAAATCGTACTTCGATAATTTCTTTTCACTGTACTCCTTTTTGCAGACCTTCCCATGCCTAAAACCAACTTGTTCCAAAGAATCTCTTAAAATTAAAAATATTCCATAAATACAAAAAAATATATGTCAATCCCTCACAAAAACTACAAACTCAGTTAATGAGCTCAATTTACAACGCATCGTCAGAGATGCAAACTTTCCACTAACCAAAACTTCGGCTGCTTGCCAACCAAAAAAGTCATTCACGTCGTAAAAACGGTCATAACTCCTCATCCGTAAACAAGCTGTTGCAGATTATCACAGACTATGCTGCTGGTCATTAAAAACACTCTCGCAAGGCTGCTCGATAATTAGTTAAATAAGATGACGCATCTTTGCTTTTTCATTTCACAGACACAGAGGCACACAAGCCACAAGCAGCCGCATCCATCTTCGCATCTATAGCTAAGCTATAAATTTCAGTTTTGCTCCTTTTATTCGGAAAAGGAAAATGTTCACGCCATCGTTGATTGTCTTCTGCTTGTAGCCTCTACCGATCCAATACAGAAGCTCTTACTAATTTGCCATGGGACCATGGCAGACACACTATCAGCTAAAATCCCTCCAATTTGGATCGACACAAATTAGTGAAATGCCATTTTCAGATTGACTCGATTTTGTTCATCAATTTGTCTCCGTTGCCTTTCGGCAAATCCATTTAATTGGTAGGTATTGGTATTGGAATGGGGGTTTCGATTGGATTAATAGGAATTTGAGTCTAAGGGGAGATGACTTCAAAGGCAGTAGTCACAAAAATGCAAAAGCAGGACACTTTTAAGTTGAAACAGAAATATAGTCTCGGCAACTTCGATAGACCATAAAATTGGTTATGTAGATACTCATTGATCTGAGTATTGGACTGAATATATTGTTTCTAGCTGATGGAATGGGTTTAATTTGTTATTGCGCGCCACTAATCATCACTGTATCAATGGACTTGCCAATTTTTTGTCGAACCTATTAGGGGGGTATTTCAAAGGCGATTTTTATGAAACAGGAACCACATGAAAGGTGGTGGAAAGTGGGCGGATTCCTTATTCCCACACATCATGCAATCATGAATGAAATAAAAGAGGAAATTGATTTGCCATTGCATGTTTGAAATGAAAACACAACGCGAAATATTTCCCCCCTTGAGCAACGTTCCACTCAATTCGTCAATTACACTTTACACTTAAAAAGTTCAAACCTTCGATCGCATACTATTTCCTGTCAGAACATTAAATTGAAATTTTAATTGCTCCCCGTCCAATCAATTTGGCGCCCGATTCATACATTGAAACGTACCAACATTTACATTAATTAAATTCCCCGTGTTTAATTTTGACAGCGGGAGGTTTTACCGACGACTCATTTTCATACATTCGCCTAGGGAAAGACGCTTGTAGGGTAATTTAATTATGAGCACATTTTTCGCTGCCGGGCTTGTGTCGAGTCTAGAGTTCCTTTTTTTTTTGGCATCCCCACCCAGGAAGAGTTTCCGAAATAATTTTACAAACGTCGCACATAATCGCGCTCTAAAGCGATTAGAGGTTGAGTTGTACAGCCAATGACCTTCCACCGACTTGCGAGGCAAAGATTTGAGTCCCACTTTCACCGCGGCAAAGGTTAAAAGTCGAGCCAACAAAGGAGAGTAGAGGACCTGTAGTCCCTGTTGTAGGGGTAGTAGCAATTATTTTTATGAGCATAATGAACAACCTTCCACTAGTAATACCAACTACCGCCAGGGTGGCTGATAGCATAGTGCCGAGACGAGATGGTGGCTTTTAGTTAAGTGGTCTTAAGAGGTTCTTCGCTGCCATTCAATTAAAGCATATAAATCGCTCGCTTAATTGCAGTACAAACACAGACACATTGACATACGAGTGGCACTGTGTGGTGTCGGTATATAATTATTATGGTGCGACGATTTATTATGTGGTTAGATGGGTATTCCCAGCGGTGTTGATGTTTTTGCCAAAAGGGATACGATTACGGGTTAAGCGGTATGGAACTGAGACTGCTCTAATGGGAGTTGGAGGTGCACGTTTTTTCAGGGGAATTTCTGATGAATGACACGAGCTGATGACAAATGTTTCCTTCATTTCACCTTGATGGGATATAACTGAGTAATTATGGTTATTTATTGAATAACTTTGATTTGTTGGCATTGAATTATTACTCGTTTATTCGGAAAAAAATGAGAGTTTTAAATTTGTTTATGTAAACAAATAAATTAAATAACGTAATGTTTGCACAAGTATAGATAGCAAATAGACCTTAAATATAAAGAAGTGGGAACAAATCATCAAAATGTGTTTTGGGGGAGTGCCGGCAATTCACATATAAAAATCGGGAAAAAGTATACAATAATAAATTTGATGTATAACAAATTTGCAATTTTTTGTGTTAAAAAATAATTTTTCGTTTAAAGTTCTTGCATTTCTCGCGTTTTAGTGCATAAAAAAAATCTCATTAATTCGAAAAATTCGTTTATTCGGACTAACCTTCCCCCCAACCATTCCGAATTAACGAGCTTTTACTGATTTGAAATGGCATAAAGAGTTATATGTATTACCGAAAATAATGCTATAGTTCCGAGCCGATTTTCTGTTTCACTTTGATTTATTCACATATTTAGTTTTGAGTTGTACAATATAAATTCAAAAAATATTATTTTTTTTAGCTTTTTAGGACTAATCGGTACTACTCGAGGGAAATATTATCAAACGGGCATAGAACACTGCACGTCAAATTGACGATTACACGCAGGATTTTTTAATTTTTTTGGGGGCGGCCGAGACTTAATTTTGTGATGAAATGATTGCCAATGCAATCTATCAAAGAATTTATCACAGCTTATGAGTCCTTGGGTTAGAAGTTTGAGGCAGGCGAACGTCACGCGATTGTGACACGTTTTTCGAAGGCAATTATTTTCCTAAAATTAGAAATGGTTTAGGTGTCTGCTGTTAATTGAAATCCCGCCCTATCCGATGGCAAGGACAAAAGTCCTCCGTGCGAAGAAATTTTGTCTATATATCGCTAACGCATTTCTGTCTTTCTTCTATAGAAAACCTCAAACAAGGCCAAATTCTGTGCTTGGAATTGATTGCCAGTCTGAACAAACACAGTCCATGGCAGCTGTTGCTTTACTCATATTCCACGTTCCACATGCGCGTGGTGTTTTTAGAATTAAAATCATTAATCAAAGTTGAACACACTTTGCCGCCACCCTCAAGAGTGCGTATTAAAATATTGTTTGCACAACTTCACACATATTTACCTTAGTCCTTTTGTTTTGTCTTGCAAGCATGTAATAGAAGCGTGGGCTTTCCATTAGTATAATAATTAGCACACTTCGTTAAGGACGAAATATTTTGCCAAATTTATCGCTAAAATTTCTATATTCACTCGGTTGTTCTTTTCGCAATTCCGACCATCTGTTCTGAGGAATAACCCACGTAAGCGAAACAACTTCACATGGAGTTGCACTAAGTAAACACGAGTATGCTACGATGGCTCCGTTGAACCATCTGGTCTTTGTGATGATGTCGAGTTAATGAGATTAAAGCAAACAAAAAATTCCCTCCTGACTACACCAACAGCCTCACAAGCCCGGGATAGAAAGTATCAAAATCTGAAAAGGCAAAAGACCACACTCGGCAGACTCACACTCCAAGACTGGAAGGTAAATAACCCGTCCTATATCATTCACACCCACAAAGGGTGTGCAAATGCAGGAGTCTAAGTATACATTGTTCAAGGGTGTTACAATTACAAGGTGGAAAACCATGAAGTGCCGCAGTACACTTGAAAAATATCTGCACACAAAGACCCCCACAGCGGCGGTGGCAAACGCGCAGCAATTGCGCTCACAAGGGCAGCGAGCAATAAATTTCTGCCCGACTCCTCTGCGCTTGGGTTCGAGGTAAAAGTGCCTTCCCTCGATACCAAACGAAGGACTTGGTCTTATACCTTTCATTGTTGCGCACTGATGGCACTATTGCTCCCATTGAAGTTGTGCAACAGACTTGCATTGAACGGAACACTATCGTGCTCTGTGCGGAGGTATGTGTACCGTATCCACCCTATCATCTTTTGTACATAGTTGAGTTTCATTGCCATACCTATGATGAGGATATTTTTCGTCGGAACTGGAATTCTCACCCAGACCTCTTGTGCGTTGAAGTAGTTGTGTTTACTTCCCAATTGTGTCGTGCCTAGGCACAGAAGTCAGGGCTTTTGAGAAAAACTACAACTGCACACAACCTGTGTTTTCGAGCCGCAGGATATGGAATTTCAGTGTAAGTTTAGTCAGTGAATTTCCTCCATTCGGGTTATATAGCAGAACGTAAGCACAGCTAAGCAGAGTGAGGTTGTACTTGTTTTAATGTATTTTTGGTATACCCTTAGCACTGTTCACAAGTGGTATTTGGAAATAGGAAGTTTATGGCTGACAAGAAACAAGTGACAAAGTGTTTTTTATGACGGATTTTTCTAGGTAATCTATAGATTCAATTTTGAGTGATGCCATAGCTATCAAATTTATATGGTTTTAAAAATATGAGCAAGAACTTATTTAGGATGTGGAAAAGAGGTGCGTCTATATTTTGGGATCTAGCCAAAAGAAACTTATACAAAAATCCACATAACCTAAGGCTCTGTTGGAAAAAGTCGCATATCACTACCCAAAATGGTTCAATTCAATTCAATCCTAACAAAAACTTTGGAAAAAATCTTAGCCTCGATTTTAAGTTTAGAGAAGCTCATAATTGTGAAATTTGTATGGAAAATATAGCCTTAAATGTTTTTTGGTAGTTATTACAATTGGCAGTTCAAATGAAACATATAAAAATGGTAAATCAATAGGACATAATTGCGTTTCAAAGCCTTTTAAAAATGTATGACAAATTTAAACCGATGTTTCGCAAACATTCGAGTTTGACCGTAGCAAAGTCCATTTTCTTCAGCTTATTTCTTTAAAAAAAAATGTATTATTCATTTGATGGCTACTAGCCTCCTATTATGAGAAACTGCATTTGCACCTGTCACAGGTGCCCTGGTAACTCTACACCATACACTTCGGACCAGGGTTGCCATAATTCAGTTCGCTTTAAGCGCCCAAACCTTTAAAAAAATGTAGCCCAATATCGTTGCTCAGAAAGAAGCCCAAAATTCTCTGAAAATTTTGGTATTTTTCAGACATATTCTCACCGCGTTTTTTTTTTTTTTACTTCTACGCCTTGGATTTTATTTGCCTTTTTTTCTGCTATTGGCTTTTGTGGCTTGTGTCAAACCAAAAGTCCTGCAAAATGAATTGGTGTGCGTGCAACTTGAACGACTGTTCGATGTCACTTGACTACAAGAGTGCTGCTAAGTTTTAAAAGTGCGGGTGTGTTCGAAAATATTTCTTTTTCTAGTTTTGTGAAAGAATAAAACAAAGAAAATTAACACAAGTTTGTAAAACGATATGAAGCCCAAAATTGTGTTTGACGCTCATGGAAGAAATTTCTATCGTTTTTTAAGTAAAAAGATAGCCCAAAATACGACAAAGCGCCCAATCTGGCAACCGTGCTTCGGACCTCGTTAAATTATTTGAGATAATCTTAGAAAGAGACATCCGCTCTTGCTTTGCTTACTATGCTTCCTAATTGAGATGTCAGCCCACCACGTCGCGTTTTTTAAAAGCACAAGTGTTGCCGTCACTGTCATTAAAAAGTGACTCTAACTTCACCTTGCTAACTCTATTTTTTTTTAATTCTGACTTATCGCCAGGACTAAGTATTTCACGGAAGAAGAATTTCCTTCTAGTACTGTATAGAGCTGGGCATTCGCACAAGATGTGTTCAGCTGTTTCGTCTTCTTCGAGACATAGCCGGCACTCCGGGGAGTTGACTATATGCATTTTGTTTAGATGATATCGCAGACCGTGGTGACCAGTTAGGTAGCCTACAAGGTTTTTGATATCGTGCCTTCTAAGGTTTAGAATTTGTTTGGCATTTCTTTTAAATGGTAAGATTGCCCTTTTGGCTTGTCTGAGGCCTGGGATTTCTTCCCACTGTTTGATACACATTTTGTGTTCCCAGCTTTTTATGATAGAGTTAATTGCTGATTTGGTGACGGCACAGAAAGGTTCTGGTCCTATGAAAGGGGTCTCCGACCCTTTCCTAGCAAGCTCGTCAGCTTTTTCGTTTCCTTCAATACCCTCGTGTCCGGGAACCCACCATAATTTGGTTTTGTTTCTGGAGCCGAGAGATTGGAGGGCATTTAGGCAGTACATGACTGATTTTGAGACAATGATTGGTGAGCTAAGGGCATTTATAGTTGCTTGACTGTCTGTGAATATATGGATGTTTGCACCTTTTATACCTGAAGAAATGATGAGGTTTGCGCATTCCTTAATGGCATGGAGCTCCGCCTGAAATACACTGGGGCTTTTCCCCATAAAGACGAACCACATGTTTTGAACTGGCAGCTCCAAACGGAGAAAATCATTACGTATAAAAATAATTATCTTTCGGATGAAAATAATCAAGCAATACTGTTAACATAACCCTAACTGACTTAATTGTCCAAATTAACATACTGAAATCTACTGAGTTATAATAAATCAACCAACTTTTTAGAAATAAATGAAAATAATAAATAAAACCAATTCCTTAATTTTAATCAAACTACATAGGGACTGGAAAACGACAACCGTTTTGTGTACTATTTTTCGCTGAGTGCATTGAACTTGACAGTTCCTGTCAAAAAATATATATACCATTTAAATTGAAAAGCAAATGGTTCTGCTTCCATTTTATTTTCTGATTTTAATAACAGGTCGGCCATAATGCAGATAAAAAGTACATCGTTGCTAAGTATCATTTGAGTAGTAAACACAAGCAATTTTTAATTTAAAACAAAATTGTAACAGAGTCCATAAAAATATTTAAAATATTGATGATTTGGTATCACAAAAAGAAGTGAAGAGTTTTTAATTCTAACCACTCGTGTACAATCAGAGCGTTTTCTGAATGCTCCTTAGGAAGATTTGCTTTTTTTTTTTGTTGGATTTTGATAATTCATGATTCGATATGAATGCATTTAACAAAGTTACATCGTTTACAAGATTTTTGTTTTTTTTTTAGTACAAATTAAATATAAAAAATATTGCGAAACTTGGTTTTTTGTGCAAAAAATTCAAATCATGAAATGTATGTCATTAATATTATGATAATGTAATAGATTGAATATTTAAACAAATTAGGTTTAACATTGGTAAGTATTTGGATTGAATGAAATAAAATAATTTATGTTGTAATGAGCTCCAACAACTCGGTTAGGTGGAATTTGTCTGCGTCCTTTGAAGATAAAACTTGTTTGATTCACGTTACACTGATTGTTGTGTACTTACACTTAAATCAAATCTAGTACTTTTTTGATTAATGTTAAGTATAATAATTGTGACTGCGTATTGTGTTATTAGGTCTACTTAAAATGACTATGAGTTGCACAGAAAAGTATGGGTTTTTGAATTCCATGCTGTATTATATTCTTGACTCCGTCGCTGTCATGCGCTGTTTAGTACACGATTTTATGCGTGTACTTCTGCGGTGGAGCAGACTTGTGAGAAGTGGCAGCTTGTAAGAACGACAGCTTTTTACTGCGAGTTTAGTTTGCTTTTTAAAATTGAAGCTGAGTCTATTTCGTCGCAATTAATTTGCATGTGCTATTTCGACAGTTTTTACCAACTTGTGATGTTCCTGTTTCCCGTCATTAACAGATGCTGTTATGTCACCATCAATACTCAATACTGTACTAAATGTGACTTGAACGCAAAAACTAGATTGAGAAGTGGAGCCACCAGTCAGTACCATGATACATGAGCAAAATGTCAACTTAGTACTCAGTCACGAAATTCTTGACTTGATGCACCCACCCCTCCCTAAAAGTCAAAACCAAAAAAAGGATTTATGTGAAATATCTTGAACAATAAAACCTGAAAGACATCAAGTCAGTCAGCTGTCAGATTTACTGAACTAGATTCATGAACATCCGTGAATTGTCAGAGTATGAAATGTCAATGAGGAAAGCCAGGATCGGCATTCTGCAAGGCGAAACGTTAAAACGTTTTCGTGTGCATGAGTGAATTACTTCTGCACCTTAGACCAAATCATCAATTTGAACACGAAAACATTTCAACGTTCGAAAAATGTAATTGAAATAATTTTCTAAAAGTGTCTACATCAGCTTTAAGAAATTGAAAGCTAAATAGCTAGTTGTGCCCGTTATCCACCCGAAAGTTATCTGTAAATCTAACTTTGACTTGGAACCATTTAAAAAACGTTTCATTTTTTTTTTTTTTTTTGAACACTCTGTACACTTTCCAAAAAGCGGGATATATGTCAAAAAAAAAAAAACAATTTTCCTTAAATTTTAGTTAAAGAAAACCACAACCAAATTAATAATAGATACTCACACTTTGGGGTTGTCCATTGGAGGGGTTGTTGGAAGGAAGTGAGGGGCCCGTTCTGTTGCGTAGACGGGCCAATGCACTCCTGAGGCCCTCCGTATTGTTGTTGTCGGGCCCCTTTCCAAACAAAATGCATACACAAAACACTTTGAATGCGTTTCCAAAACACGTTCCCGTCGAAAAATTGTATCTCCCACTTTCTATACACCACAATACAAAACCGCTTTCAAATGGAAAACACACAAACTGGGCGGAAAATACGGAACGCTTTTCCTTTATCTAAATTTCGGCAAAATAAATCTTAGCATCATTAAAATTGGCATAGAAATTATTCTATCAAGGATGTACCCGCCGCACAGTCTTTTATGTTTCGCACAATAATTTTAGCTTGCTCACACTTCCCGCCCAAGGCTCTATCGTCACTCCTGCTGGATAAACATCCCGGAATTCCATTGAGATATAAATTTCTAATTAGAAACCAAAGTTCAGAGATACCATCGGCACACGCGACACCAAACCAGCCACCGCCACTGCCAGTGTCGTCGTCGTCGTCGTCGTCGTGGTGGCTGTTTTTGCTTATGCTTAGGATAAGGATAATGATTGAGTTGATGCTATTGTGCTGGTACAGTTTTTTGTTTCTGTGTGATGTGAACGTGAATTTGCGTGCATTTGATGAGATCCGAATACTCATCCGGAAATCAATTTTGTTTCTTTTTTTTTCACAAGAGCTGTATCAACGGATCCAGAAGATGCATAGAGCCATCCGAATGAGCCGTTGGATAATGGATGATGATGAAATGTAGATGAGGATCCTGAAATGAAACAGAGAGATAGAGAGAGAAGAGCGTATTAACAACAGAGATTTGGTTCGGCTTTGGGTTTATGTTTCATTGGGGACTTTTAGTGCTTTTAGTGGTAATGACACAGGAGAGCTGAAATTGGTATTCGTGTTCACTGTTCATCTGTGGCGGATAAGTGCGAAAATATTTATGTGAACTTCAATTAAAATTAATGAGATTCTGCTGGATGTGTGTGTGCTTATTGTTATGTCTTATGTGATTCTGTATTAACGAGAGAGTCTATTTGGTTTTGGTGTGCTAAGGTTCGAGTGTTAAGATGCCATAATGAAGGTGACGATGGTCGTTGTAGGCGTAATCCTTTGCCCTGGTGGGTGTGTTGCTATATCTACAAGAGCCATGGCTATTTGACGACATTTATTGAGTGGCATGTGTCCGAGATCAAGTAGAGATTTAAGGACGGCTCACTGGTAATTGTCTAAGCAAATTATTGTTTCGATAAATGTGTCATATGTCACACAGCAAAATTCGCAAAGTGTGTCATAATCTCTAAAGGTTATTAGTAATTTAGGTTTGCCATTAAAGACAGCTGTGCACATCAAATACTCATCAAAGAAATGCTATTATTGCATGGATCAGTATAATACATTACTGACGTATTGTTAAATGACACTGCTTGAGTGTGTATACGTGCTAGGGGATTTTATGTCCCTATATGGACGGATTTATTTTATACCTACTCGTGTGCTGTCCTTGATTTGAAGAATGATGCGTCACGCACCTCCTTTTGGGTAACTGCGGCAATTATTGTGGATTTTCAAGCAATTTCTTCGTCTAGCAAAAGCTTCACGTTTCATCAATCGACTCAATCAAATGTAATACTTCACCTCCACGCCAACGCTCGTTATTCAGGAATATTTAAAATAGGTACCTACCCCGAATATCGCGGTATTTACGCACACCGATTGTAGTCCTAAAGGCATTTGCCATATATATACACCACTCATTCGTCTCCCCAATTTGGGTTAAGAAGTTCAAAGACAAGACTCCTTCACTTGTCCTTCAAATATTCTATCTAAAAGTCCCCCAAAAGGGTCGCAAATAATTTCTTTTACAATTCTATCAAGAGCGAGGTAAATACGCAAAATAATTTTGCAATTTGTCCCACTCTCGCATGACATATTTCAGGCACAAAAGGCTTCACTCACTAATGACCCAAACACTTCGATAAATCACTGTGAGAGTCGATAAAAGCAAAATCCATGAATTGCCCCTTTGCCGAAAAAAAAAAATTAAATCAACAAACCCGCCCAAAATGAGTAAACGCTTCGTAATTGAATTTTTCTTCTGAAATTGTCATATTGGTTGGGAAGTAGCGACTAAGGACACAGCACAAAGTGAGATCGAAAAAAATGTCAACTCCTGCCTGCAAACTACAACCCATATCGCCACCCCAATTCCCAACCACACCGCACACATCAATCAACCACTTGTCACATTCCATTCGTTTTCGTTTGGTTGCTGCGAAAGGACATTATCATCATTGAAAACCGCCTTCCTATTGATACTGATTCATTCGGAATCCAAATATTGCGCGATACTATTTCAACATAAAAAATACTGTCACTCGCACCTGCTGCTATACCCACCGCCAGGCAACATTGTGGAGCTAATGGAAAAGCCCATGAAACTCATTGAAAAATAGAAAGGTCCTCCCGGCGACCAATGTGACCAATTAAGCATATTTCCTGTTATTTTATTTCTTCATGCTGTAAAAAAAATAAATAGTTGGCGCAACAGGTCCGGAGGAACCCTAGGCCTAACTTTTGGAAGACAATTATACTCTCGGATGATTGTCAGACGTTCGCGAGAGGTGGCGCAGTGGAAATAACCCTAAGTTAAAAATTTGAATTCGAACCTCGACCCCTCGCTTAGTAGTCCAACACACTAACCACCGAACCACTGCGCCAAAATCAAACTTCTTCATGCTGTATCAGAAAAAAATTCCCAGGATGATTGCCTGTGACAATATTGTCAGGTCTACAAATGAAAAAAATGTCCCAAATGTCTGCCAACCGTGTGAACTGGAAATTTTGTCTACCAAAAAGTCATTGTCAGTTAATTGCCAGAACGTCAATTGACAGTGAAATTGACAGGAATCTGCCAATCGTCTGAATAGCCAATTTTTTCATTGTCAGACCATTGCCAGACGTTGAGGCCATTTGCAGACTCATTCGCTATTGGCAGATGCGCTGTGGTTACGACGCCTGCAATTTTTTCATTTCTAGACAAATATTTTTCACAATTTAAACGACCAAAATGGAGTTTTCTTTGAATTTATCAGTAGATTGGTGCGAAATGTGTGAATTAAGATAATAACTTCGTACGTGGGCGAAGAATATAACAACGAAAAGGATCTTGGATACGTTTACAACCCTTTCCTTGTTTAGTGATACTTCTAAAAGGATCTAGAAATACAGGGTGTCCGCCGGTAAGCTATACTACTTTGTTTATCTCCGAAGATCAAACTCTGGTTGTACACAGCTATTGTAAAACCAATACTGACATATGGCAGTCTTGTATGGTGGCCAGCAACAAAAAAGGCTACACACCTAAAGGCTATCACAAAAGTGCAAAGACTAGCATGCATCGGGGTCACCAGCGCGATGAGATCAACTCCAACCGCCGGACTTGAGGCTATCCTCAACCTGCTTCCGCTAGACATCTTTGTACAGTCTGTGGCAGCAACAAGTGCCATAAGAATTAGCCAATCAATAGACTGGAAACACGATGAAGAGGGTCACTCAACGATCCTACAGAAGTACCTTGGCAATGTACCTAACACGGATTACATAACGCCATATTTGGAATTCAGAAGTCCCTTCTCTAGCGACTACCCCAGCAGGGAAGAATGGAGAGATGGACTTGTACCTGACACGCAATCCATTCCCGTGTACACAGACGGATCTGAAATGGACAACGGCGTGGGGTCAGGCATCTACTCTGAACCGCTGGGCATCTCAACATCAATACGCCTCCCAGACCACAGCAGTGTATTCCAAGCGGAGGTCATGGCAGTGACAAGAGCCGCCCGTGAGTCTGCGATAAAGGTGATACCTCCGGAAGGTATCACCTTCTTTATCGACAGCCAGGCAGCTATAAAAGCTTTAACTGCCCCAGAAATAAAATCGAAGCTTGTGAAGAGCTGTCGCGTAGAGCTCAGAGCTCTTGGAACACAGCACAAGGTATTACTGTGTTGGGTCCCTGGACATGAAGGCATTCCAGGCAATGAGAAAGCGGATGAACTAGCACGACATGGCTCGGCTAATGCTCTAGAACAAACATGCCCCTCTGTGTGCATCCCGCTCTGTACACTAAAGCTAGAAGCAGGGAAAAAGGTCACGGATGAGGCAAACGCTAGATGGAAATCCATGGATACGTGCGAAAACACAAGGAAACTATGGCCATCTTTCTGTAAATCCAGAACAGAGAGAATCATGCGGAACAACCGGAGATGTCTCTCTACGCTTGTAGGTATCCTTACGGGACACAACACCTTGCGGTACCACATGAAGAAAATGCGACTGACCGAGGAAGAACTTTGCAGAGGCTGCGGTGACGAGGGAGTTATAGAGGATACAACCCACTTCCTATGTCACTGTCCAGCTCTTCAACACTCCAGATACAGAGTCCTTAGAAAATTCTTCTTCAACAACCTGAACGAGCTTTCTAGCACACCAACGGACAAAATCATGAACTTCATCAAATCCTCAAGATGGTTTGTATGCAATGACACAGTAAGTAATTAATTAATTAATTTTTACAGGCAGAATAGGTTACTACGGATAAGGGATAAAACCTTTCCCCCGACGGGTATCACAATGGGTCAATTTTGACCTGAGTGTGGCGCGGGACACTCCCCGCCAGCCCACCAACCTAACCTAACCATAGATCTTATATTTATAAATGTTTCATTTAATGCCGGCAATTATGTATGGAATACAATATCAGGTAAATGTCCGCCTCTGTTAGTCTCACAAATGCGAGCCCTTTTGAGCACATTTTTCATTACATTTTCACACATTTCACCCGGTATTTCATTAATTTCATCACGAATATTTTGTTTGAGTTGCTCGAGCGTTTCTGGTTTGTTTGCATACACCTTGCTTTTCAGATATCCCCACAAAAAGAAGTCCGGAGCAGTCAAATCAGGCGACCGTGGAGGCCAATCAACATCACCATTTCTTGAAATAACTTGTTGTGGAAAGAGGTCTCGCAGTAATTACCTTGTAATCCTGACTGTATGCGATGTGGCACCGTCTTGTTGATACCACATGTTAATCAAGCCCAAAGCGTGAAGTTGTGGCGTAAAAAAGTTTTCAATCATATCACGATATCGCTCCCCATTCACAGTTCCTGACCACGGCGTCGAATTGAGGTTGATGGATTGTTTTGAACACATCCTTGAGCAGCAGTAATGTTTTCAGCCGATCTTGCAGTACGTTGTGGTCCATGCTTCAGTCTGTCACCTACAGACCCTCTTTCTTCGAAATCATTCACTACAACTTTTGTTGGCACGTTGTTTCTCCCAAAAATTTTACGTAACTTTCTCATCGTCACAGTAATCGATGATTGATTTTGATAAAATGTTTTAACGATTAAAACACGTTGGTCTATCGAATGTTTTTCCATAATAAATTTTCCACGTGTCTAACTTCACGACTGCCAAATATGAACTGTCAAGACTAATGTTTACCAAAATGGCGGCAAAACAAAGTAGTATACCTTCCCGGCGGACACCCTGTATTTATGATCAAATTTTGTTTTAGGTGTATTTTGTACTTTCCATTTTATGATGCTTGTAAAAATATCTGGAAATGTTTATGATCCTTGTTAATTAATTTTTGTTTTGTCTTATATTTGTTTCGTTGTAATTCGTCGTTAATTTTTCGTCAGGAAGTTCGAGTAGATGCTCGCAATTGGCGGAAGTGTTTTTTTATTTTTATTTTGCTTTTTCACTCACATTTCGAATCTGAAAGCTTTTCGGATTGCGCTGTCACCAAAGTTAGGAGATCATGGAATTGTTTGAAATCCATACGCAGGAAACTGCGATGCACTTCTTGCACTTGCTCCTGTCGGCAGGCCACCCAACCGTTTGAACTGGCAATTTTCTAACTGACGTTGTTGTCAGGCATATTTTTTGCAGGCAAACTATCCGCAAATGAAATTGTCGGAGCTTTGGACAAACCTGGGGCAACCGTCTGAACTATCATTTTGGTATTGTAAGGTAGTTTGCTATTGTCAGATCACTTGCAGTTCATTGCCAGATCATTTGTTGACCTGACAACATTGTCAGTTGTGACAATCGTCTGAACATAGCTTTAGTGTGGGCAAGCCATTACAATTCTCATTTGACAGTGAACACACCCATTCAAAACATTCAGCAACCTTGCAATTGCAATAAACTTTCCAAACACACGTTTCCTCTCCCTTTCGTATAATCGGACACAACTAGCAACTCACATACAACTGTTATTTTTGTGAAATATATTTTCTTCTTTTTTTCCGAAAAACAGCTTTTTCTTTGGGCTTTGTTAGCAGGTTTTGATTAAAAAAAAATATTTAGCATGATTTTTAGCAGTTTCTTATACAAAACAAAAACATGCCATATTGCTGAACAAAGTCTGATTTAAAATACTGAACTGGTCCCACTGCCGGCGACTGTTTTTGGTTTAATTTTTCGTCAACTAATTGTGGGGGCGAATTCAAATTGTGTGCGCGCTTCTGATTCAAATTGACGTTTGGTGTCGCGCTGATAGTTTTGCGGATTTTCCTTGACCAATCATATACCAGAGCTAACCAGTGCTACCTTCCGTGTGAACTGTTCAGAATGTAGGTTAAACTGCTAAGGGCGGTGAAATTGTTAAACTAAGAAAATACACCACTAAGGGTGGAAAAGCATTTTTTTTTAGAATTCCTTATCTACTTAACTATTAAACACAATATGTGTGTGTATCGAATCAATAAAGAAGGGGGTTTGCAGGATTTCATAACCGGCGGCAACTTTACGCTGTTTTGGAGACCGCATGCACAGTACATGGTATTGGAAAGTAGCAGCCATTGACCATGAGTGGCATAGTGCAGCGCAGTGGAATGCATCAATTATTCAGCCAATTTCAAACATTAGCTTAGCTGTTGATTCTGTTTTGGAATTTGTTGGCTTGTATGGGAACGAAATGGCGGCGTATTCAGGCGAAATGCGGTCAAATATTGAAGAGGTGGCTTTTGGTTATACAATGGCGCAGAACTTTTGCGTTAAATTGCGAGCTTCAAAGAAGTGGAACTACGCTCGATTGGCAGTTCTTTCCAAAGCATTCAATCGTCATCAAACCGAATCAAATTTTGTACAAGGAGTTGGCTAAATATTAACAAGTTGCAATACCACCACCGAGTGGCTTGAAGCCCATATTTAAATAGTTTTGCCTGACTTACTCTATTGCTCGCTGGGTTACTCAACCACAGATCCAGCTATTTGAAGTCTTAAACCCTACTCGTCAGAATTGGAAAACGATTTTAGGCATCCTGCATTACTGCAGATAAGCTAAATGTGATAAAGGTGAATCTAACTAACTAGAAATTGAAATACTTAGTCGTATTCAAAGCACAGAAGATGAAAACATGTCCGTAAATTGAAAAGGACAACCAACCCAAGGGATCTGTGCATCTTTTTGAAGTCACAGTCAATTCGGGAAGTACATGGCAAGGCCCTTAATATTCAAAATCGCAAGAGTGGCGTTCTTCAAGTTTTGTTACTTATTTAGAGCAAAGAGGTCGATGTAGCTCCTCATGCTTTCTATAAAGAACAGGGGTCAGATTCTGTAAGGCGAAACGTTCAAACGTTTCCGTGTGCACGAAGAAATTTGCTTGTGCAACATAGGGCAAATCATTCGTGTGCACGAAAACGTTTGATCGTTTCGCCTTACGGAATCTGGCCACAGGCCTCGAACATTGCTCCCATATATTGAGTTCGTCCCCAAAATACTGTCTTAACCTACTTCGGCTCAGTGGTTAGTCGTTAGTGAGCTGGACTACTGAGCAAGTGGTCTCAGGTTCGATACATCTTAAGGTTTTTTCGACTGCATTGAAAGTTCGACATAAAGTCTTTCATAAATGGGTTCCTCGGGTTACTAACCGCATTTTCCTCACTACTCACCCCTGACCCAAAGTGGAGGTCAAAGACGATTTTGGCGGTTAGCTCAGGGATGTCAGTGTGAACTGCGTATGTGACATGTTTCTAAATCATGTTTAATGAACCAACCATTGTCAGCAACAAATCACTCAACCGCGAAGTACACTTCTAACGAGTTTCCCTTGATAACAACTCACAAATGACAATGACGACTGTCATGACTTCCATTAGAACTAACATCCATCCTGGTGCCTGAATGCAATTACACGCATTCATCAATCACGCAGCGGGTAATGTTCCCAAGCATCTGCGTATGAATTATGCGACCAAGAGTAGGTATGTCAATGTCCTCCACGATTCCATTCATAACAGAAACTACTCACATCTACGTTTATAATATTCATTCCCACTTGGTGCTTATTGACGGATTTGGCTAAATAAATTCCATCGCAGCAGACGCATTGGTCGGATTGTTGTCCCCCATTTAGATAATAAGTCATTCAGTTGGAAGATCAACCCGCTAATGAAATGCTATATAATAAATTGGAACTCACTTCACACTCAACAAAAGACGTAGACGGTTGCGGCTTAAGCTTACCCCTCGCCCTTTTACTGGTTTTGGTATTTTCTCTTTAGAAAAGGATTCATCGACTTTGCTATATCGTATTTCCTTGTTGTTGAGGGAGGTCCACTCCAGTTCGGTATGAAACCAAAACCGAAAAGGGGAAGCTGAGGAATTCCATGGAATTCCTCAAGCGCACTAAATCGATGAAAAGCAAACACCAAAGCTGGCGAATTATTCTACAACAACAAGACCGAAGACGATGGCCGAGATGTCGATGACAAAAGGCTAAAAGGATTTTGTTTGACTTCGAATGGGTTTTTGTTCCTAAAGAGGACGAGAGTGTAGACTGCCATTTTTGCTGCGAGAGTGTGTTTGGAAGCATAATTGATGATTTGCGGCACAAAATGAACGAGAGAAGTGACTAAAGTCTGGCAACTAAAAACCACTAATTAATTATGTTTGTCATTAGACTGTGGCCGGTCTTAGACAAAGCAGACCACAAGAAACTTTTAGAAGGAAACGTGCAAACAAAAATAAATAGTTTGCGCAACAGGTCCGTGGGACGGGGAACCTGGGCCTAACTTTCCATAAGCATTCGTTTTGTGTAAGTTTTTCATTTTTGGGCCGATTGGAAGGGATCTACAATTTAATGTCGAGTCCAAACGGCTTAGTGAGAGCTCTTTCATGGCAGTTGTACTCTCGGATGTTTGTCAGACGGTCGCAGTGGAAAACAACCTCAAGTCACAAATCCAACGAAGGTATACATACTTTTTAAGCGTTTCCCGAACCATTGCTGTCGCTCCAAAAATACAACTTTACCTTCTTCCGATATAGACGAAAATTTAGTGGGAGGCTTTAGAGTTAAGAGTTTCCCCTCTGTAAATAATGGGCGCACTCTTTTCTTTCCCTTTTGAAATACTTCTCTTGGAAAAGGCGAACCTATAACGGTTTAAAAGCGCCCCGAGATGCATCTAGTTGAATCTGCACTTGGATCGTTTAAAATTGAGAACTGCGTCCCTTGAAAGTGAGGCTTATACTGGTCTTATAGCCGCAGAAGTTTTAGAAAAGCGATCCGCTCGAGTTTGTCAAGCGTATACCCACTGATAGATGATGTACAGTGGCTCTCTGTCTGCTTGTACAGAGGTACGTTTAGAGGTCATCACCCAGCTTTGTAAAAATCAAGGGACTTAGATTTGATGCTAAATTAGACGAAGTGATCGTCTCAATACCTTTTTGCTGTCAGTTAAGTTAAGTTAAGTTCAAATTTTAGGTCCAATATATATATGAGTATAATGGGAACAATATTTGACGCCTTGGGGCAGAGTCCACATGACAATAATCGCCTGGATGATGTCGCTATTGAAACTTTGATGACCATAATAAGTCACATTCTGCCGAATATTTTCGACTTTCGTCAGCTTTCATTACATTTGTGTAAAATGAACTGGGTTAACGGTCGCGTGAGAAAACATCTTCACCGCATTGGCGTCTCACCGGATCCCATCTGTCTCGAGAGTGACGAATTCTTTCTTCACATAATCACAGAATGTTCGGCCCTTTGTCGTCTCAGGTAAAACATCCTTGGTGATGAAATCGTTAATTCAGCATCTCTTGCGAATATACACCCAGAGAAGGTCCTTGTCTTCCTGACAGTCTCTGGAGTGAGAATTTGGCTCTAAGAATTTACCAGGGAAGGCACTATAGCCTCCTCTAAGAAGCCGCAGTGCCAGAGCTCCTTGTAGGCCCTCCCGCCCTACAATATAATCTAATCTAAGCTGCCAAACTCGTAACTGTTGCAATTAGATGCTAGATTTGGAGCTCTATCGTTGCGAAGATAATCGCCTGAAAATTTAAGGAATGAGTTCCCTGGTCATTATGGAAGCCTCTTTGATCTGACGTATCCCTTAACTCTAAATAAGTAACTTAATTTGAAGAACGCTTATCTTGCGATTTTGAAGGAATATAAAGGGGCCTTGCCATGTAATTTCCGAATTGACTGTGACTTCAAAAAGGTGCACAGATCCCTTGGGTTGGTTGTCCTTTTCAATATACGGAACTGTCAATTCATCTTCTGCGCTTTAAATACGACAAAAGTTTTCCTTTTTCTAGTTATTTAGGTTCACCGCTCATCCGCAGTCATCAGGAGGCCTACATTTGATTTTCCAATTCTGACTCCAATTGCCTAGATCTGTGATTGAGTAAAACAGTAACCAATGGAGTGAATCAGGCAAGGCTTTTCAAGCCAATCGATGGTAGTAGTCCTATTGTTTGAAGAACTTATTGTAGCAAAATGTTGCTTTCATTTGCACAAGGAGCCCCACTGCAGCAGCTTTGCGTGGCTGGCCCATTTTCGCGAGTTAAATGCCCCTAGCAGGCTACCTCCATAGCTTATTCCAACATCCGTATATGCGAGGCTACACTCAAAACTTGTTCGCAAACACCCAGTTATGCTTCGCACAAGAACCCATTAAACTTATGACCAGGCCATGCCCCTGAAAGATCCATTTTACTCAGTGGCGGAAAATCAATAAACTTTCCGAAACCATTTATTGAATAAGTTTGCTACCTGCAGCTATATACTGCTGCGTGTTGATGGTAAAACGTCCTCTCGATCTCGATGGTGCTGCGGCACGTATTGAAGGATAATAACGCGCCCAGACTACATAATAAGCCTTGCACAGCAGCCCTTGGAGACGGTTGCCAATACTTTTAGTGCGTTCGAAGTGTAATTGCAAATTAATTGACTTCCCAGATTTTATTCCGCCTTTACGGGACATGTATACTTTAGGTGTATACGTGTATACGTGCATCGGTGGCAATATGTGTGGAATAGACTGCCGATGATAAGCTAACATTTATTAGATGACTGAGGGTTTGATTGATGGATGGCTGGATCATGTATCCAATGTTGAGATGATTGATTTTGAACGTGTCGCGCTTTGATGGAGTGCCGCTCCCAAAAAACTGAAAGCGATGAATAAATATTTAACCAGCCCCCACCCACTGATTTAGTATTTTTGTTTTAACTGCAATTAGACAATTTCACCAAATCGAACGATCGAATATCGCACTCAAACCCAGAGTTAAAATTTGATTGCAACCTGTGACAGGACACTCTATGATTGAAGTTGAGTGACTGGTAATTGAATTGCATCCACATTTGAGGCAGTTTGTGTTGTATTAGTGACTATAGCTCATCAAAATTGAATTTGCATGATTTCGATGATGAAAATCAAATGTTTTTCCTCCCATATCCTTGGGATAGTGGATACGGTATAGTATACTGGATACATTATATACAGCCCAAGGGGGATACGACGCCAGGTGAAGCCCATATGCATATTTTGTTGATAAATTTGATTTACTCACATATTGGGGGAGTGTATTGCTTTGATGTTAAATTTAACATAAATTGATTGCTAACATATACCGCACATGGTTTATGGGTACGAGTCAGGGAGGATGTCTGCTCCAGGTTGTCGCACTCACAGATGTGGCAATTGACGCAATAATAATATTGGATCTCATTAATTCATATTGCTTTGAATTTTGAACGAGGCGAGTACACAGGCAAGGCTTGGGTTAATTAACTCCATCGCCATGGAGGTATAGAGACACAATGCCGTTCCCAGGACTTATGTACCGCTTAACATATTTTCCTAAATACACGCGTAGAGACAAATGGTGCGATTTTTTATTTTTATAAACATGCTTTTAAAGCCTTGTATCTAGTAATTTAAAAATTTGTTGTTGCTGTTTATCGAAGCTGAATGAATGGCAAATCGTTCTGAATAAGCGGAATCTGCGGAATGAGAGTGTTTGCCTTTGGATTTTCCCCTCAAAATCGTCACTTGCATGACATTTGATTTAAGATCCTTCACACTAAATCAGATGCGATCCGTTATAAAGTTTCGGTACATTGATGTTGCGCAACAAAATTATAACTGAGCCGACTTTCAAATCCAAATTATGTAGAGGTAAGCCCGGAAAATCCAAATAATTCGAAAAATTCAACTAATCCCATTAAAGTTTTGTTTTCACGACAAAAGGTAGCATATCGTCGGCTGAGAATTGGTTTGACGTATACGCCATTTCAACTTTTTTGGAAAATCGCAATTGAAAGTTTACGGTTCAATTAAAATTAAATGGGTCGATAGAAGTTTCTCATTTTTTCTTCAGTATTATTTGGATAAATCTACTTTCTGATCATAGTAACATAAAAGCTCCGCCTCTTCTAGTTTATGATTTATTCAAAGATTTCCTCAGAATGGTTTTGACGTATACGCCACACAAGATACTTATTTTTTGTGTTCATACACGTACGTCAAAAGAACTGCACGTACGTCATTCCAATAGTAAGCACAGATGGTGGTGCTGAACAGAACACTACCTTCACAGAAACATAATAAAAGACCTTTTTTATGGAATTTGTTATTTTTGTTTATTAATGAATGCATTTTTTTTTGTGTTATATACCATAAAATAATTCCTATGAAAAAAAAAAAAAAAACAAACGTAATAGAAAAAAGTAAACAAAAATAATATCTTCCTGAGTCGAAATCGTTAGAGACGTTTCCGAGATCACAGAAATAAATTTATATACTTACAAGAATTGCTCGTTTAAAGGTATAAGATGTTCCATCCCTGCTATAACAACCATTAAAACCAAAACCTTGAACTCAATTTCTATATACACCACCATTGCACCATACGTCCGTCAGCGCACGTCATCAGCCATCTGCGCACTTCCTCAGAAACACATTGGGCCTTACCAACAACCAAATTTAGACTCGACTTTAGCGCAAAAGTCGAAATTAAAATAAATTGTGTACCAACAATCAAGTTATCTCTGACTTTAAGTTAATCGAGGTTGTAACTTTCGATTCGTAGAAAGTCTAGTCTAACCCATTATTAAAGTTTAAACGTCAGTCTGGATCTGGAGAAAAGTCGAAAAGTCAATTCGGCGTTTTGAATTGAATGAGGTAGGTAAGTTCAATTATTGGCTAGAGATAGGACCAAAAGACAACATTATTTGGAAAGAGAACACTTGAAAACATAAGACTGCATTTATAGTCCAAAAAGTACATTTTGGCGTATACGTCAAACCAATTCTCAGCCGACGATATGTCCTTCCCGAGTTATGAATGCACATACGGACGTCAGTCTCTTTTATATGTAACTATACCTATACCCCAGTGGCGTCTCTTCAGGGTGTGCAAGGTGTGCATTGCACACCCTGATCTAACGAAAATAAGTCCCTCATCAAACACTGTGTAATAATAATAACACACAAGTAATGATATGCACAATTCCATAACCCATAAAACCTCCATAACACAGCCAACAGCTACAGCCTACACCATACATATTCATATTCATCCTTTATAAATTACTAGCTGACCCGGCGAACTTCGTACCGCCCAAATTCATTAATGTAGGTAGATAAATTGTACATGACATCGGGATGTAATTCGGTCAATTCAAATTGTTTATTCAAAAGTAAATAAAATCAATTACTTGTCGGCCAACCTAGCGCTTTTTCACTGAAGCGCTTTATGGTATACAACATTTTTTTTTCTATTTCTATTATCGGGTGCGAAATGTGAAATTCAAGATCTATGCCACACACATCCAGCGATTGTCCTTGCGACTTACTAATTGTCATAGCAAAAGCGAGACATACGGGAAATTGAAACGGCAAATCGTTCTGAAAAAGTGAAATCCGCGAAATAAGAACATCTTCACCTTTGAATTTTCCAATAAAAAACGTTGCTTGAATAATAATTGATATTAAATTCTTCACAATCAAACGCGTACCGTTACAAAGTTTTGGTTCATTTAGGTTGCGCAACAAACTGGGATAGTTGGTGGCTTCGTTTTCATCCATCACGGAGTCGACTGATTTGTATGAATGGAACTCACCAGCGATTTGGGTTTGAATGGCGAAATTCAAATCACTCTTACACTCAGCCAATCATGGTCAATATAATTCTGAGCGATATTCGGGAAAACATTCAAATTGGTTCTTCCGGTGTCGTTGTAAAGTTGCAAACATTTTGTGGAAACTCAATCAGGCCTGTGATTAAGTTTTGCTGGAACCACACCATTGCCCATCGCCAACAATTGCCTGGAGAACTCTGCAGCGGACTATCGCCATAAATCGCCTGATAGCAAGATCATTGCTCCACCGAAAGGTCGTTACGTAAACGATTCGGGGCCTCCAATGCGCGTTTGTAAGCCATTTTGCATTCGTCCCATATAATAATCTTACATCGCTGCAGTACTTTCGCCATCGCAGTGTTCTTTGAAATGTTGCATGTAGGTTCTTCTTCCACTTGCAGATTCAATGGCTATTTCAATGCAGGTTGAGCTGTTCGACCGCCTTCTAACAAAGTAGCCGCTATCCCAGAAGAGGCTAGGGCCAAAGCGATCTCAGATCTCGAACGAATTGTAGCCAAAATCAGTGAAATCAGGAATGTATTTCCAGTTCCACCGGGCGCATCAAAGGAAGAAAATTCCGCCATTTTCGTTATCGACTGCTTGCATCAATTCATCGTCCACTTTCTTTTGTTCTTGATTCAACATTGGCACATTTGTTCGAACAGCTAGCCTCAATGCAATTCGACCGAAGTCCATTTCTCGCTCCAATTCTGGATTAAATGCGTCTTGCACACACAAAAAATATCCTCGATCAAAATCAAAGCTTTGTTGCGCATTTCATCTGACATCTCCAGTTCATTATCCGATGTCACAGTGCGAATTCGATGCAAAATATCGTCGGCCTTTTATCATCTTTGTATAATCAAAGTATCTACTTCATTTCAAAAAGTTACTTAATGTAACTACGTAACATAGTAAACATAATTTATTCGAACAAACTTTTTAGGTATCCATATTTAAACAAAAAAAAAAACAAATTTGTTGACAACAACAATTTGCTTGGAAAATAATTAAAATAATTGACAACAACAATTGCTTTTAAAATTTAAAATATTTTTTTTTTTTTTTTGTATTTGAAGCGTCACTACTCGATTTCTATCCAGTTTCTTTTTTTTTTAAGTGTACAAAAATGAATTTATTGGAATGGCGGTTGCGCCTTCTTTCGAAAATGTATCATACTAATATAAGAACCTTCTCTGCATGATCTATTAACCAACAAAAAAAACTAAATCAAAATCGGATGTGTGTGGCAGTCGGTAGGCTGTCACACACACATTTCGCAAGTTATTTTTATATATATAGATAGATAAATCTTCTTTCAAAATTCCTTCACCGCTGAGAAAAAAAAATGAACTCGTACAAAAACTCGCTGTGCACCATTCTGTTGATTTCATCAAATAAATTCATTCAACTCTAAACTATTACTATATCCCTCTACAAGATTTCTCCAGTATTCATCCCCATCGTCATTCGTTGGCCGCACGCCGCCGTACTTAAATCGCTTTACTTTGATGAACTTGTAGTGAACTCGTGCGAAGGTTTTCGGTGCACGGGCTGTATTCATTTTCTCTTCTTTTGCATCTGTTGTTCTGTTCTGTTTCCGTAAAGCGTCATAAGTCGAATATACAATGTATTACATCGATACTCGTGCAAACAAAAGCTGTGCACGAAAGCCGACGAATAAATGGTTGAACTTTGCTTTTCGTTTAAGTGGGATTGGGGTTGCAGTTTCGTGCGGTGCTTTTGATTTTGTATGCGAAAGTTTTATTTTTCTATATTTTATTGTGGTAAAACAAAATAAGATATCAAAAACAGCAGAACAATAATTGAGAAAACAATAAATGGAACGTGTTTTCAGGCAATTAATTGATACCTATTTCTAAAAAAATATATGATTTTAAAGAATTTGCACACCCATCTAAATAATTCACGCGACGCTGCTGCTATACCCACCCGGCTTTGCCCGTACCTCTCGTATCAAATCTTGCTCACATTTCGCAAAGTGCTTCATTTGGGCATTATCCATTAATATTTTTAATTATACCTACCTACAACGTTAGCAATAGCATATCGTTTTATTTTTGAATGGGACGTGCCACTACCCGTTTTCCTATCCCTCTTATGTTTTGCAAAGTACCACCTATAGCGTTAAAAACTATTCGAACCTTAAAACTGGAAGCAATCATATTCATCTACAGAATTTCAATCAACTCGGTGAAGCTGTTTCGGAGATCGGCAATAGCGCCACCAATCAGGTCCAAAAGTATCCTGTCTTTCAACCGCAAACCAACCATATCTATCCACAAAATTTCATTGAAATCGGTTGAGTGGTTACGGAGACCGACAACAACGCCACCTATCGGGTCCAAAATCCTATCTTTTAAGACTGACTAAACCTGAAATACAACAATACGAACAAAACAAAAGAAGAATCATAAAAATTGGCCCAGTGGTTATCGAGTTATATAGTCATCGTTTCACCCCGAAAGAATTATAGGTACCTATATAAAGAAGATTATTATTGAAGAAAACTGAATTGAATTGAAAAACGAAATATAGGCCAACAACGCCACACGTTGAGAATTTTCCGACTTTTCGTTATTCCCAAACTATCCCTGATTCAAGACGAACAAAACAACACAAAAAGGACTGGACTTATGTCCCGATTGGGTGTTTAATATGTCCCGAATACAATTCAGGATTTATGTCCTACCTAAGTGGGATAAAAGTTCCGAAAAAAATATTCGGGACTGAAAAAAAAAAATTGGGGACTTATGTTCCGGGGACTTGTGTTCCTGCGCCATGATTGGAGGCCTGAATTGTGATTCCTATTTGAAGATTAATGCGTGAGGCGAGGTCCTAATTTAAGTGGCAAGGAATCACGTTTGAATGAGTGGCACAGTTAATGGGTCAGGCTATTGGAAATCAAATTTGTTATAAGTTGATTCTCAGTGGACCTTAAAATGGTCCAAGTGTGTCGGCTTAGAAAGTCGGGGATCCTACATGAACTTCATCATGCCCATTGCAACTTGATGCTGATCTTTTTCGACTGCAAAGTTCGATAATAGTCGAACAAATTCCCATGGATTCAGGACTTGAGATTCAATCAGCCGAGACAGAAAAGCTTTTTGAGGGACAGTACTGTCCCGCAAACTGGTAAGAAACTGAAGGCCCTAATAGGGAATAGCTTCAAGGTCTGCTGATAGAATTATTGTCCTGGTAGGTAGTACATAATGCCGCCGATGCACGATAGTCCATGAACTATTGTGGTGGGCAAAAGGAAAGTCCCTTTTTCCACTGTCCAATACAATACCTGACTACCATTGACCAGATATGGAGTTTTGAAGGTTTCTGAAATCAAGATAGCTTTTATGGCTCGTTGGGAACGTACAGGCATATACGACCTACGATGAAATGATGGGTTGAAGTATAAGCTATGTATGCTATGCGTGGATTCATGGCTGGCTTCGTTCGAGTACGGCGATCTCTCATGAGCACCTACAAGTAAATTTGACGTGGTTAAAAAATAGTTTATAAGGAGGTCACTGACATCTCATATAAGCAGGTTCTGGTCTAGAGTAAGCCGTCTAATTTATTGAGCTTCATGCAGTTCTATCTCATAGCTTTCAGGACTGTTCTATAAACATTTTTTTTAAATCTTCAACTCTCCTTTCGTTATATTGTTGAATTTCTTTTTAACTACAAGTCGGAACTATCTCCACCGACAGAGGGCATGCCAAACGCCTCCTTCCAAAGTCAATTGCTTTTCGAAGTCGTCTTTGATTCGTCATTAGTGCACGATCTCCTAAGTCCTTAACCAAAATACCACTCAACATCTCTTTACGACATCTCCCTCGAACAACTCCTGTCGCAGACATACACCTTCAAACAGTCATCCTTAAAGTTCAATATCCTCCCGACGGCAAATGACATGCACGTTGCTATTGTAAATAGAGTTTATAAACAATGACATTGGATACGTTTGATTATACATTTGGTTTCAGTTCATTGTCAGACTCGCACAGACTCGGTGGCTCTTTTCCCCCTAACTATATTGATACCGCAACGTGACACGACACCAACCGCCCTTTGACGCAATCGCCACCCACCGATTCGCTACTATAGTTTCTTTCTTCTGCACAAAGTCCATTTACTTATTATATCCTTAACGATTATCCGCTGACATAAAGACAACGACAATGACAACGACGCATTCCCAAGAAGTCATTACGAGATTCTAGAGGACAACGAGCTTGCATTCCTCCGAACGGCTGTCGCAACAAAAGTTCATGTTGGACGTAGTAGCAGATCCAGCTGCAGGGTGAACTATCATTTGGAATGGCTGCCTCTTGCGAGTTTGTAATTTATTTTTGGCATTACAGAAGCATTTCCAACATATAAGCGATATTTCTTCTCAGTGTGCGTGCATTGCAGATGCACCGTGGATCCGCATGCTTCGCTGTAATAAAAACAACTCTTGCCACTAATTCTTCCAAGCCATGTGATTGGTGGTGGAACTATTTGGAGTATCTAGATTCCAGACAATTGCGTTATTCGCTGGTGGAGTGCGATTAAATTGCATTCTCGTGTATTTTTCGTTGTCCTTGTATGGCGTTCCATTGGGTGGCGGATTTTATTCCATTTGAATGGGAATTTGTGGTGCAGGAGAGGTTTATGGTTGCGATATAAATCCGCTGGGGGGCGTCATAAAAATTCCACTTTACTGCCGATTGATTACTGGCATCCTGGAGATTGGATTTTGCATGTAATGACTGATTTATATCTGAATGATGATTCGAAAGGAGCAGGTTTTTGGACAAACCTCCCCCCTTTATTCTAACGTTCAACACGGTAGCATCTGAAAAGATACATTACCCCAACAAGGGGCTGTTTTATTTTTCTCTCTTCAAAAGAACACACTGTTCAACATTTGCGATTGCTGTCGAAATAGTGCACACAAATAGAGCAATTGAATACACAGCGTCAAGTACGTGATGTGCATGGCATATTAGATATGGACAGCATGTCCTTTTTAGCAGCAACACTAACACCAGTCAGCTCTGGGGCATAATAATTCTGTGGGCGTACTATTGCGAATGGTTAGCTCGGGTGTTTAGTGATGATTTGCCAGCGTGTCCTGGTGCTTCGATAAGTCTTCCACTTAGTCAGGAGTAGCAGGTTGTGTTGCGCAAATAGAGAAAATTAGAAGAGGAAAATTGAAAACATCCCAACGGATGGGAAATTGTTTTTCCTCTTCATCCTTTGCAGGGCGATACGAGACTGTGGATAATGTCGGGTATTTCAATTGCCTAGGATGGGACCTGTCCGCCTGTTGTTTGTTTTTCTGACGGCCATTTATGGCATTTATGAATAATTCGTTGATTAATTAAATTCGCCCCGGCAGAGAAGGATTTGTTTACTTTTATTATTTCAGGAGCGATGGCACAATAAAGTGGATGAATGAGCTTACAAGTTTTGGGTACAGTCTTCGACTGTTGTACTCAACTTTAACTCAACAGAATGGTGAAGAGAAAAATCAGGGGCTACAATGAACTCGGGGTAGACTTTGTGGATATCTTCCGCACTTCGTAAGAAATATAACATGCGTGTCAGTATATAGAACTGTCTCCACGAAATGGGAGTATTCATCCATTCACTTTAAGGAGAGAGGCAGCATATCCTCTTGTCCTCGTCGCTTCAATTGCGACTTGAAAGTCACAGCGATAATCTCTATGGGAAAACAGACGACTGTGCTGTTAGAAAATCCATGACAAGGCATTTACCACCCGTACGAGGCTAATAATTGTCCAAGAGGCGAAAAACAGCAACATACTTACTGGAATTTGACAGTTGGCGACTCATGCAAATGAAGAAAGGACGATGAATGTGGGATTTCTACGTGGCCACCATGTCATCAACTGTCGAAGAATACTAATGAAGACATTAATAGCCATCAATGGGATGGACCAGATGGAGGAATAGTAAAGACTTCGGCATTTAGCGACCACGGCAGCTCCTATGCAGAGACTAACGCCTAACTTTGTTAAAAAGAAGTGAATACGCTCTTTGGACCGTAGGTAGTAAACTGGCCCGTCCTAAAAACAAAATTTATCTACACCAATTGCGAAGACAAACGAGCGAGCATTGTAAAAGATTCACCGATGGTAATCAAATTTTAGCTGCAGGCGCAGTGGCTTAGTGGTTAGTGTGTTGAACTACTAAGCGAGGGATCGAGGTTCGAGTCCCGCCAAAGCCCAGATTTCAACCTTGAGTTTTTCCACTGCGCCACCTCTCGCGAACGTCTGACAAACACCCGAGAATATAACTGTCTTGAAAGAGCTTCTCAATTAGCCGTTTGGAGTCGGCATAAAATTGTAGATCCCTTCCATTCGTTCCAAAAATGAAAAACTCACACAAAACGAATGGTTGTGAGAAGCTAGGCCTAGGATCCCTCCGGACCTGTTGCGCCAACTACTCATTCATTCATTTTATCACATTTTAGAACTAACAATTCGGCTGAATGTGAGAAGTTCGGAATCTAATCGCACCTACTTTTAATATCACATGAGTCGCACTAAACAGGACGCTATGAGTAGTATCAGCAAACGGGCCTAAGTCTTGGACCCAACACCGAGTTAAAGACTAAAAGCTCAGCTTTGGTACCAAGTTCCCTCCTCCTGATAAAGGTCTGGCCTAGCTGTCTTAAAGGTGGCCACACTTACAGCTCAGCATTGCTCCGTCTATCACTCCTGAATTATACCTCGCGACCAGACAAACGGTCTCTTCCACAAAAAAAAATGGTACACCCTGTAATATGGAAGCCATTAGGAGCTTTTCAAATGGCATCTAGAGCAACCAATATCTGAGGCCTAGCCTTCTTCAATTTTACCAGTTCGTTATCGTTTGAGAAATAACTAAGAACGCGTTACATCACACTCCAGGCATTGAGGTCTATTATTAATGTCCCTGAATTGTGAGTGTCATAACTACTGCACTCCTTGAAGCTGCACCTTCAATTTTGTTTGGCCGATTTTCAACCAGAAATGCTTCACAGAATTTGTTTTCCTTTTCCCCGTGTACCAGTAGATATACCCATATAGCAATATCCTTGTGCGAGTTATTTTTTCTCAATGAGGGAAACGAAAACGAGAGCCGGACCCCCATGTGTGTATACAACATACCTAGGTACATAAATTTAGTGCGGTTCAGTGGTTCGGTTGCATGAATAGAAACACCTCGTATAGGTATCTGTATTCTGAACACACAGAACGTTCACACACAGCTTCTGCACACCCGATAGAAGGTGTACGTTTGCTGCTGTATTTTTTTTTATCTAACTCAAGGCTGAGTTTGAGCTTTTACGTTTTTTTTTTTTTTTTTCAAGCAAGGTGCCATCAGCATCAGCATATCCAACTCAAGACAAACATTCACTCAAAAGGCAGTTAAATGGGGAGAGGGGGATATTTTCACCCAAAGTGAATCTACTACCCTCAGTCCCGAATGTTGGAGGGGTTTGGGTTGGGGTTTGGGTTCTTTCTACGTACGTACTCGTATATGCTGCTAGGTAAAAATGCATTCAGATTCAGCTACGATTTTTTTTTTTTTTGTATTTCTACACAAGTACTATCTGCCTGGAGAGAAAGATTGAAGGTGAACTTAGTACAATGGAGAGGGAGTATGCCTTTCAAGGGTTACTAGCACTTGCTATCCATACATGCAGAATTTTGCTCCCCTTTTTCCGACTTGATGGTTTGTTTTGTACTTATATCCTTAATCGAAATGGTAAATCGTTACCTTAAGGAACGATGAACCGAAACAAAGTATTATGTTAATTTTAAGGACATAGTGATGATGGTGATGATGGCGGAAGAGAAAGAGGTGACTAAGTGCAGTATGACCATTTAATTTAAGACCTCAATAGACCGATGCTATAGATAGGGAACATTTTCTGTGACACTAATTTAGAGGCAAATCCCTTTCACATAAAATGGATGACTTTTCAAATCGATAAGCGAACGGAAAGCTTCCTGTCATCCAAACGGATGTGTAAAAGTATGTGAATGTAAAGGAAACCGTTGGAAATAGAGGTACAAAGATAACGACTGGAATGTGACCGTTTGAAGGGATCGACAGAAGTTCTGAAAGAGGCTCGAACTGTCTCACAGTATAGTCTTTGCTGCAACTAGGTAGAATTTCGAGTCGCTGGTGACAATTTGGCTTGAGTTTCGGCCGTCCAAGAAGCTGGATGCATCTTTTTCGTCATAATAAAGCTGTTTATTTCTTGTATATACCAAAGACAAGCCATGGAACCTATAGAGAATGCCGACATGGAAAAGCTGTCACTTATCATTTGATGTACGTACTTGCATTTTATTTTTGTTCAAATAAGCCTTTAAGGCCCGTTTGCTGATACTCTTCATAGCGATTTAAATTCTATACATTTGGCTCCTTTTTCTATGTCATAAACTGTCACATAAGATCTTAAGTGGAGCTCAAATCGCTATGAGTATTAATGAGTATTATCATCAAACGGACCTAAGTGGACTACAACTAGGCTTCCGCATTTCTGCTTTATACTCCACTTCCATTTACAAGCACCTTGGCTTACTCAATCCAAAAATTCTAAAGTTCAAAATTTCTTACAGCTGGCTACCCAACAATAATTAATTTCCCTCCTGTCTCACTCCATGTGACTATTGCCACTTTCCAAAGACTGAATGCCATTAAATTGCAAATTCAACAATCACTGCTCCTCACCACTCTTTGCATAATGCCACACGTTTCCTATTTCGTTCCTCGTTCGCTTCCTGTTACATTTAACCCCATTCGTTTGAAATTTAACAAATCGCTGTCGGCAGCCAAAATGCCATAAAACAAACCAAAATCTAAACAATTCCATGCCAATGGATTGATTGGTGAAAATGAGGAAAATCAAAGAGCTATCACATGCAGGTAACTTGCCCTGTTAAGCCCTCCTCTTTGCGCAGAGTGACATCCGTTTGTTCAAAATAATTGAAATTTGCACAAGGCAGGCGAAAACAATTCAATCATCGGTGCATTGTTCCGAATGCCCATACATAATTACAGCCAAGAATGTGTCGACTTTGTGCAAAATGTAAGTATAAGGTGGAAGTGGGCACTCTGAACCCTCAGTTAACCCTATATTTGTGAGCATAGTACAGGTCCAATTATATTTCGGTTCTGTTGGTTTTAGTTTGGGGTAAGTAAGGGATGCTGTCCAATGTTTGGGGAAATAATAATAAGCGCGATTGTTGACGGAATTTTCATTTGTATAGGAAGTTCGATGGAAAACATGTTGGGCCTTATGTTGGGCGCCACTTGATTTGACACTTGAATTGCCTCCTTAGTTCTCAGAAACCCCAATGAAAAAACGACTTTTAAGAGTTGTGCTTCGTTCAATTTTTGATGAAATATCATCTTTTAGCCGAGTCAAGGTAAAAGATTCCCTTTTACTACCTCTAAGTTTCAGATTTCTGTTATGGGGCTCAGCCTTATTCGTTAATTTTGAGTGTCGATTGCAGGTGACAGCTGACAGCATGTACTTGTTTTTTTGTTTTTCTCATTAAATCGAACTGACTTTTCCATGGCAATATTAAAAATAAAACCTTTTTTGAAATAAAATGCGCTTATGTCCTCACTTTGGGCGCCAATCTGAAATAAAATGTTTTTCTAAAAAGAGATGTTTTGAAGTATATGAAGTGCGGTTTTATAAACGGAGTTTTTATTGAAGTTGCAACGACTAATGTGGCATGGCACAGTCAATGGCAGGACTCCATTTGCCGTCTTAATGTCTGATTGAAATGAATCCTCATTACAGGATCTTAAAAACTGAAGAGATAAAGACACAAATATATTATTCTCTTCACCTACTGATGGAATCAATTCGACAATTGAGTTATTGTACACATTTTTAAAATTCAGAGCTTTCATTGGGCGCCACTTAGAAAAGTTGTTTCCGTGAAAAAGATTGTTTGCAACTACCCCTTTAACTGAGCTCAGTCTTCGAAATGATAGCTTATAGTGAAAAATAAAACGAATAATAATACGACCTCATGTTGGGCGCCACTCCTAAGTAAACACTCGTTTCATTTGCTAAACTGGAAGTAAAAAAAAAAAAAAAAAAATCCAACTCAGTCAGAAGTCGACTTCTTTAAAATGTGAATCATTGCACAGAACATTACTATGCCCCCCGTTGTCTCCTCTTCAATCCAATTAATTTTAAAGCACATAAAACAGCAGACAACAAAGGGCAATTAGCGGATAACCATTACCATCTGCAAGAGAATCCATTCCAAATGCAACATGCAATGGTGCAGTAAATGTTATCACTTACTGAATGGATTTTCTTACTGCCTCGATAGAGGTTTCCCTCGAATGGTGAATATTGTTTCCAGTAAATGGTATCCACGTCGTAAGAAAAGGAGGATATCCGCAGCCCGCAGGTGCATTTGCTAATTGACAGATGGCTAATTGGAGCACTTAATGTTATTTTCGCGTGAGTAATCTACATCAAGCTTTCCGTGTTACATGCGAAATGTTTACTTGTCGATATAAATTCGTAAGGGTTTTGTTGGCCTATAAAATATTTTATAGTTCGAAGTCTTATAGACTGGATGATTAAAGAGTGAGAAATATAAAATATTGTCTCTACTTTCACGGCAAACAGATGGGGAAAATTTTATGACAATTTCTGATACCAAGCAGGAGCAGCACGGCAACAGTGTAAAGTAACGAAGAAAGAACAAAGAGGAGAGAGGGCCATTCTACGTTCGGACAAGGAGGGTGTTAAGAAGAGAACATCTTCCTGAATTAACTATATTTTTATCAATAAATAATGTATAATTAAATCAGTTGGCTTTTATTGTTTCACTTCATCATTTAAAATTTTGCAACTCACAGTAAAAATAATAAATAAACAGTCAGCCCACCAGCTCCATAAAGGATAATAGGTTTAGCTTAATCTTATCACAACAAAACCGTTTGTGTGAGTTCTTGCTTTTGGAACGTAAATTGTGATTCTTAGGACGACCTCTTGCTTAGTAACGCAGTACTCACTGAGCCACTGCGGTCAATTATAAATTAAAAAGTAATCTAAGTTTGGATTTGGTTTAAGAAGAGTTTTGTTCTATAAAGGTATCGGCATTTTGCGCTACTTGCTGAATTAGAATTCATCAGGGCTCTTCTTTACTTACAGAATATAGGTGGGAACCTTTTTTTAGTTTGTAGCACTTTCCAAAACAGTATTGAACTTATTACTATGGCTTAAAAAAATTACATATCTATTCAGCTTTTTATTCTTGAAATTGTTTTTGAAAACCCGTTCAAAGGGATGTTTTTGCCAGATCCCACAATTTGGTGGAATCTATATATATAAAAAGAAAGCCTTAAAATTGTGTTCGTTTGTCGTCGATTCACGCCTTAACGCATTTACCGATTTGAACCAAACTTTCACACATATTTGCTATTGGTCTATATATGATTTTTGTGAAGTTTTGTCGCGAAAACAAAACTTTGAGGGTATGAAAAAGGTTATGAAAGTTTGTATGGGGAAATGCACTTTAAAACAAACAAAAAAATGGATAGAAATCAAATCAAATACAAAAAAAAATTGAATTTTAAAAGCAATTGTTGTTGAAGTTTATTTATAAAAGTGTATCGAGAATAAATTTTTTCTTCGGAACCTTTCAAAAAAGTCAACATTTCAACAAAAATTGTTAAACCTCAAACATTTTAAAAAGTATAACTTTTTTTAAAATGCATGCTCACAACCCTAAAACTGTATTGATTTGGAACTGAAAATAGCAACACTGTGTGCTTAGTTTACTCCTGCATTAAAAAAAATACCCTTTCGAGTACTGTTGACATTTGCTTAAGAAATATTTACTAGAGTCTCCCATAAAACAAAAGATAAATTTATAACAAATCGACCGTTTTTGTCGACTAACCGAATTATGTGTACCAAGTCAAATTGACCCTTATTTTATTACCTACCCATTATGCCAAGTGGGAGGCACGATTTTTTTTAAGTGATTATGATGGAAAGAATATAAAACCTCTCATGAAAATGGCACGCAGCAAACCCTCTCTCTAAATCTTTAAGGAAATTGTCGTTGAAAGGATTCTAACCTTCTTTTTTTTTATTTGAATATTCCCTTACGCGCATGGGAAAGAGTCAAAGAAACAGAATAATAATATTTGCAGTTCTTTTATCAAGACGAAGCCAACCAAAAAAAAAAAAAAGAAAAAAAGAAAGAAAGAAGAAGCACTGTTCGGAAACATCCGTTTGCTTTTGTAAAAATAAAATTAAAGAAGCATTTCAACAGAAAATAACGTAAATTGGTATTTGATATAGCCTCGGGTCTTTTGACAATCAAAAAGGAAGAGTCTGTGAATTTATTTGCTTGCTTATTTTTTGACATTGAGAAGTAAATAATCAGCCATTCTTTGTCGTACTTAAAGTAACAGAAGTGATACCGAATAAGCTTGAAGGTGGTGGGGTAATGTGCATTTTAGTCTTAAGATACCCTTATGCTAGATGATACTTTAAGGTGTTTTGCGGTAAAATCGCTGAAGGTTTGTATAAGGGAGAGTGGCTCTTTTTAAATTTATTTATCAAATTTGGTAGATATTGTGGGTTGCGTTAATTTTTATGGACAGTTTCTTTGTTCGTTGCAGGGGAATAACTTCACGGGCAAGAAATTCACGGGGGAAATATCTTTACCACGTCACCACGTGTGGGAAATAATTTTACCCTTTTTATGTGAAATTATTTCCCACTTAAAGTCAACAATTACTGAACTTATTTCCTCGTACCAATTTTGTAATAAGCAAAAACGTACCTAATTTTATTGCGCGCAATATTTGGCTACTTGATACTTTACTCAACGATAAGTAGATCAAAAGTATTTTTAAATAAAAAGAATATTCACAAATGAATACTTAGAAAAGTCCTTGCTATGAAAATAATTTTCATTATAGCCCGATCAATGGTGTAGACAGTTGCATCATATGAAAGTTATAGTGACTACCAACATACTTTCATTGGCATAAAGCGATGGCCAATTAGAATCAACCTCACTTTACTTCAGTCTCATATCACTACAGCGTCTCTTAGGCAGAGATCTAAATGATTAAAAAGCGACTCAAACTGTGTTAGCGAGGGAACTACCAACAATGGAAGTCACTTTCAGCATGGACAGCCAAGCAGCACTTAAACCGATTAACTCTAATCTGTGTGCGGTAACAGACCGCCTACAAAAAACTTTATGCTTCGACAAACGTTTCTCTAAGGAGATTCCCACCAAAGAAGCATGGGCGAGTAATAGCCCACCTAGTTGCCAAAATGGCCTAAAGTGGTATACGGATGGCTCCAAAACGGAAACAGGAATGGGAGCTGGTTTCCATGGACCTAACCAAAATGTATCAATACCGATGGGGGCTAGACCAAGCGTGTTCCAGGCAGAACTTCACGCCTTTCAAGAATGCGCTAGTCACACATACAATACTGGTATTAAAGCATCCACATCCATATATTCACGGACAGTCAAGCAGCTATAAACGCCCTTAGCTCGCCTATCATTGACTCCAAATCGGTACTAAGCTGTTTCAACACCCTTTAAATGCTAGGTCTTAGGAATAAAACTAAACTATGGTAGATTCCTGGCCACAAGGGCTTTGAGAGAAATGAGAAAGCCGAACAACTGGCCAGAATGGGCTCTGAAACTCCCTTCACAGGACCTGAACCCTTCTGCTATACTCCTAAATCGTCTATAAACCTAGCATCACATGAACTTAGCGTCATATAAACTACCATCACAAGATGGGAACACACAAAGTGTATTTCATATTGGGAGAATATCCCAGGTCTAAGCTAGGTCAAGCGTGCTATATGGCCTTTCAGAAAAGATGCCAACAGAATTCTAAATCTAAATAGGCATGATATCAAAAATCCAACTGGTTTCCTCACAGGACGTCACGATATCATTTAAATAAAATAAATCTAACCGACCGACCCTTCGATTTGTCGGTTGTGTCTTGAAGAAGACGAAACAGCTAAGCACTTTATATGTGAATGTCCAGACCTATGCGGTCCTCAGCCTCAGCCATGAAGAGATGAAGAAGTCATCTGCTAGGTGCAAGCAGCTTGACTAACTTTATTAGGAAAGTGGAGAATCTGCTAGCCAAAACCTTGTACTGGCCCATTGGCACAATATATCTTATAGGTCGAAGTGCCTTTTTTATGGCTCAGGCGAGTCAGAAGGTTAAAAAAAAATCTAATGTGATATACTCCTAATCCGTAAGTCAGTGAGCCTTACTAATAATCATTTTTAACCTTCATACTTATTATTTTGTGGGTCACAATATGAAATTTTGTGTCGAAAATTTCCCATAGAGTTACTATCAGCTTTTAAGGCAGCTTAGAGCTTCATTGATGTCACATTAAATTTGGCTAAGGAACGATGGAATGAAACTTACATTTGTATACCATAACTCGAAGCTTTTGGCCCGCAATTGACCCTAAAAGGTCAAAGATTCTAACAGCTTTTGATAGAAACCAAATCCGACTACTCTTCGGAGGAACTACCTGACACTGTATCATTGGAAAGATGCCCCAAAAGCAGCGTGACTGTTGTGCGACTAAAATGTTGCAATTTGGCACTTTTACCAGCGCCTGTCACAATTTTTTTCTATTTTAGCCATTTTTTTAGTTGGAGAAGGCTTAAATCTTGTTTTCAAATGCTGTTATGTCCAAATTAAAAGCTTTAAAATGTAACGCAGTTGCCTATCACAACTATTATAGTATTTACAAAGAAAGTACTTGTTAAATATCGTTCGAAAATTCAAAATTTGCAGAATAGCTTCAGAAATGACACTTTTCCCCCCCTTGGCCCTTTTTCTGGCGACTTTTCAGAATTCTGCAGCGGTCACACTGCCCAAGAGTTTGGGTACCTATAATAAGAAATGACTTCGTTTGAAGCTGCAGGAATAGGTAAACGGGTAGGTAGAGCAGGGAGAACACTGCGCTACCCCAATTAGGTCCTCAGGGACACATTGTGATAAGCTGCAGGAATAAAGACGAAATAGAATTTTTGAAACACATCCTTCGTCACTGTCAAATGTTCCTAGAATACTGCTACTTTTGTTCGGGGCCACGGTTGGACTTCAAGAAGATTCATCAACAAGTGCAAATGTTTGTGTTACTTTGCCAATCACGTACTATAAATGGGCCTCTATGGTTTTTGAGTTGTAAATGCAAACTCTAGACTGACTCCGTAGTCCCTTTTTCATAATTTAAGCGGCAGAATTTTAATTTAATTTTACTGCACCTTATCAGTCGTCAACTGCTCTTAAACAAATCGACGCGGCAGTCTTTAGGCTTCCTACAGCATATCACTTTATCTCACTTAAAATGCAAGAAGATGCCTTCCGAACACAAGGATAGTCTTCGCCTTTGTTTGAGGTGAATCATTGTCGCTTAGCAGGAAACTCTCAATAGAATTTTATTCATTCACTGTCAATTAATAGTCTATCCCACTCCCACGATGTGGACTGCGACATAAGCCCATTTTATGTCCGAATCCACTGGATTTAATTATTACACGGATATTTCCTTTTATCTGCGACTACTGCGTTTCATTGTTAAGTTCACAAAGCAACTCGCCATTGTCTGGAAACAAAGGACAGTGGCTCCATAAAAGTTATGCTTTCCCGACCAATCGATAGTGTGGAATGAAAAGAAGATAGGTTCTAGCTGTCAACCTCCCCACGCTTTAGTAATATTTTTGGCTTTCCTTTGTTTGAAATGGGGTTAATGTGGTCAACTCTTTTGCCTTTTCTGCTTTTCTATTCCAATAAATTTCAGACCCTTCGCAAATTAAATACAAGCTTCTGTATATGCGTGTCTTATATTAGTCATGTGTTGAAGTAAAATGAATCAACAAACATGCCCAAGGGGGTCACCAAGCTGGAAGGGGGTACAACGTACAGTCATGCATATAAATATAGACAATAGCCAAGAAAGCAGATATGTTGTATTACATTTTAAAATTCATAAAGGATACCATTGAAAACAACGTTAGAATGACTGCAAATGTTAATGATGAAGGGCAGTTCACAGTTCTCGTAATATCCTTAAGCCTACTCGGGGTGAAAGAAATAAAACTCCAAATCAAATAGTCTCCAGTATGTGTATATGTATTGAATCGATGGCAAAATACTAGGGGAAAGTGGGGGAAGCAGTTGGACATAAGTTGATGCGTCTGCAAATGATTTAGGGTACTTGAGTCATACGATATGCACACATGAATACTTGTTTACTGACAACATATGCGCGATAAGTGAGGATAGACACTCGGGTTTTGTATGTCATTCGAGTGGAAATATATTGTCGGAGTGTTAAAATGTACGATTTACCCTCCCATATTGAGGAAATCAGATATTGTGCAACTGACTCTTGAGGAGATTATTATTTTTATTTTTTTGTTTATTGATGGCCATTTGGAGTGCAGTATTTTATTGCCATCAACGGGCATTGGGAAATAAAATTGGCTTTACAATGCTGAGAGATAAGGGCAGTAAAAATCATTTTTATTATCCTCTAGTTAGCAATTGTGATATTTTCCACATAAAGCTTTTATAATTCCATATCTTCAAAGTAAGGTTAACTCAAAAATTGATTAGGTACTAACAATAGTAGATTTAACGCTGGTACCTTTCCACAGCGGAAAAATATCGGCATTATTCATGAATGCGTGTGAAAATATATAAAAATAAAATGAATTTAGAATTTAAATTTTTTAAGCTTTATAACTTATGAATAAAAAAATCAATACAAACTATATCTGTATTTTTTGTAAATTTTTTAAGCTTTATAACTTATGAATAAAAAAATCAATACAAACTATTTCTCTAATATTAATAAAATTATATTAAAGTTAAATTTACGAACAAAGATAACTATATATAAATATATTGCTTGTTTTTTTTTTTTAATAACAAAATCAAATTATGCAAGTCTGTCAATATTCAAGCTGCTTTGTTAAAAAATCCGCAAAACCTTAGGCAAGGCCTTTTAACATGTAAAATTAAATAAATAAATAGTAAACGGAACAGGCACCCAACATACATTCATAAGTTTTTGTGAATTTTTAATTTTTTTTAAATAAATTTACGGAAATTACGATTTTATGCCGAACGGCTGAATTGAGAGGCTTTTCTAGGATAGTAATATTTTAGGATCTTTTTTCAGACGTTTGCAGTGAAAAAAAAGCCCAAAATGTAATTTAACCGCCCCAATATCGATTACACATTGTGTGTAATAAAATCAATTCAATTTGAGGACAGCTAAATAATTAAGTCTATAGTTTTGTGACATTTATAGACATTGCGCCGTACTAACAACAAATTTTAGTCTTAACTTTAAATGTACGGAAGCTCACAATTGCGCAGTTTGTATGGAAAATATAGCCACTGTACCACTACTAAAATTTAGAGTCCAAACTAAAAACGCTTATTGGTAAGGCCCATTGCAACAAAAATAATTCCTCATTTATTTAGCTGACTATGGCTATAAAAGTAAAAAAGTTGAGTTGTATAAATTTTCAAGCAAGTCCATAAGAAAAATGTACAAAATGTGCTGCAAAAAATAATGAATTTAGTAGATAACTAGCAGACCCGGCAAACTTCGTTCCGCCCAAATTTGTTAATGTAATGAAAATAATAATTCCGAGCATTCACAATGCATTTCCTAATTTATGTAATTCGGCCAATTAAAATTCTTTATTCAAAAGTCATATTAAATGCAATATAAATAAATGATGAATAGCTATGTTGATTTGTTTCAATCAAACCGCAATGATTTTGACATATGGGCCAACTTTCCGCTTTTTCACTAAATTGACAATATGAGAAAAATGGGAAATCAAGATTGATGCCACAAATGCACAAACAACCATCCATTATCCTTGTAATAAATTATTTGTCATAGTGAAAGCGATATGCACGGGAAATTGAAGTCGCACGTGATATCCACATTATGTAGAGGTAAGCCCGGAACGTCTAAATAATTCAAAAATTCAACTAATCTCCATAACGTTTTATTTTCACAACAAAAGGTAGTATAATGTACTTCCTTTGCCCGTACCTTTCGTATTAAATCTTGCTCACATTTCGCTAATTGCTTTATTTGGACAGTGTCCATTAATAATTTTAATTATACAACTTTACAAATAGCGTTTGATTTTATTTTTGAATGGGACTGAATGGGAAAATATCCCGCTTGTGTTTTTCAAAGTACCACCTATAGGGTCAAAAACTATCCGCAATTTAAAACTGGAAGCGACCATATCCATTTACAAAATTTCAATCAACTTGGTAGAGCTGTTTCGGAGATCGGCAACAGCGCCACCTATCAGGTCCAAAAGTATCCTTTCCTTCAAGCGGGAACGAAGAATATAAATCTACAAAATTTCATTGAAATCGGATGAAATACAACAATACGAACAAAACAAAAGAAGAATCATAAAAATTGACCCAGTGGTTATCGAGTTATATCATCATCATCGAGTTTCATCCCGAAAGAATTATAGGTATGAATTAAGAAGATTATTATTAAAGAAAATTTAATTGAACTGAAAAACGACATACGCATACAACGCCACATGTTGAGGATTTTCCGACCATGTGCACTAAGAAATTCAGTTTTTGTTAAAAATAATAAATTAATTATTTTATATGTATTTTATCAATATAATAACTCTGATCGAAGCATCTGTTTTAAACGATATTTATTTTGTTTACATCCTCGTTGACGATATTTGCAGCACGCATTCTGTCAATGTTATGCCAACGCCATAAGGTTACATCAAAAAAGTTTGAATTGCTAAAGCGCTATGGTTACATTAGATATAATTTAATATGGTGGTTAAGTATTCTTAAATTTTCTAATTTTCCGCGCAATTTTCTTAATTTTTTCTTTCATAAGATTTTTCTCCTGACAATAACAAACACAACAAAAAATAGCGAAATCGGTCCAGCCGTTCACGCGTCATGCCGCGACCAAGGGAAATAGGGATTCATATAGATTCAACATTGGCACATTCTCAATGCGATTCGTTCGAAGTCCATTTCTCGCTCCTATTCTCGATTAAATGCTTCAAATCAAAGCTTTGTTGCGCATTTCATCTGACATCTCCAGTTCATTATCCGATGTCACAGTGCGAATTCGATGCAAAATATCGTCGGCCATCATATCATCTTTGTATAATCAAAGTACCTATCTACTTCATTTCAAAAAGTTACTTTATGTAACATAGTAAACATAATTTATTAGAACAAACTTTTTGGGTAGGTATACCTATATTTAAAAAAAAAAACTTCAAAATTGTTGACAACAACAATTTGCTTGGAAAATAATTAAAATAATTGACAACAACAATTGCTTTTAAAATTCAAAATATTTTTTTTTTATTTGAAGTGTCACTACTTGATAGAAATCCAGTTAATTTTTTTTTCAAAGTGTATTTCCCCATTCAAACTTTAATTTTCTAATTTTCCGCGCAATTTTCTTAATTTTTTCTTTCATAACATTGTTCTCCTGACAATAACAAACACAACAAAAAAAGAATTAACGAAATCGGTCCAGCCGTTTGTGCGTGATGCTGGGACCAAGGGAAATAGGGGTTCATTTTTATATATATAGATAATTTAATAAAACAATAAACTTAAAAAAAAGTTGTTAAAAAGCAACATTCTCGCAATTATTGGAAAAGGAGGAAGAGAAAGCATAACGGACAGTAAGAAAGATTCAGGCATTTTTACATTTAGATGCATTTCAAAACTTATGGTTTCGCATTACAGCTCAACACCAGTGCAACCAGACTTTTAATACGAAAATTCCAATTTTGGAAATAGAAATTTCCCTTTCTGTTTCGTTTTGTTTGCTAGTTTTTTTTTTGATTAATAAATAAAATACAACCCTTAAATAAATACAACTTTTGCTTATAAATAAAATAGAAGCCTCAAATAAACACAATTATTGCTAACAAAAACTTGTACCTAAAGCTTAAAAAAAAAATCTTAAATGCTAAGAAATTTATGATTCATGTGGACCAAAATGTCACATAATGTATTATTGAAGATATTTTGTTATTCGACTTCATAAAGTGTGGCTTCGTTCTGATTGATTCTCTACCAAGGGATGATTTTACATCTTTTGATAAAGCAGATGTAACAACATTGTAGAGCAACAAGCCTTTTTTTATAGACTTTGCAGGACCCTAAAATCAACAGTTGAATTTTTAAGAAATATTTGCGTGAGTGTTTTAAAATTTATTATTTTGATCATCTTTCGTTTTCTTCCAAATATTAAAGAAAATTCTGAGAGCATTAGTCGCAAAGTTGTAGCCACAAAAAGTAGTCGTTTTTATTTTAGTACCCTTTATCGTAAGCTACTAGAAATAAGTTGACTATAAAATTATGCCATAGACGCAATTTATTTTTAGCTCAATTTTAAACCGACAAATCCCACTAAAAAAAATCAAACGATCTGAAACCACTGTCCTTCATCAGTCCTAACTAAAGAATCTTTGTGCAGATTGGTTTGTGAGACAGTATATGAGATAAAAAAAACGATGTCAGACGAATAAGTTTATACTGATTTTTTTATTAAAAAGTGGTAACATGTGTTAAAACCAGGACAGCCAACAGAAGGCCAGATAAATTCAATTGTCGATTTTGATCGCTGTAGAGATATTTTGTTGAACTTGAGATTTTTATTCTACAACTTTGGAGCAGCGCAGCAGAAATTACTACAATAGGAGTATTATACTCCTTTTTCGTCGGCCGTACTCCAAAGACAAGTTGTAGTCCTATTTTTAATCTCTTCTTTCACTTGCCTCGGTATTTTTATACGTAGTAAATTGCAAAACAAATTTTACTTTCTGGTTCTGTTCGAACTCTTGGGGATCTTTGAAATTCAATGCCACTATTCAAAGGCATTTTCAATAAGGACGGCTCGATGTTGAAATGAAAGAAAACAGGCTGTGTGTGTGGGCAATAATAAATTTCTTTCTATATATTTGAGAGGGCCATGCCATTATGTATCAAATATACGAAAAATAAATCCACTGCGGGGCCCAATTTTAGGTTGATTATGTACCGAACCGGAGGATACATTTTTCAGTAAAGCAAACCTCCACATTTGCTTAGACGCTCTGTTGACTCAATAGGTTTCGACACTTGTAAAGGTATGGTCTTAAATTGACTGTGACAAATATCTATACGTAATGTGAAACTTTGTTCAAAGATTTATCGTAAGGGATTAATTTATTTATTAATGGGGCGACTTCAGAAACTACTTCCTTATTTATTTTACGACTTGAAAATAAGTTTTGGGTAGTTATTAGAGTTTATATGAGAGTGGCTTGAGTGGTTTCTGATATTTCTTTTAAAAATCAGCATTCTTCTGAAACAGATGCATAAAAAGTACCCTCCTGCAGATCGGATAATAGTTCTCATTTACCTCTTTTAACCCTTATACAGAAGAGTATTTTACTTTACTTAAATAGCCTCATTATTTTGTTTTGAAAGCCTCACACAACATTCCATTTTTACGCTAACCAATAAAACGCGGATTCACCTTGTTTTTGTTTACAATTTATTTGGTTCACAACAAACACCGTTGACACGTTTCAATTACGACTTATAAAGTTAACTATAAAAGCCTCATGAGAGTGTGGTTAAAGCAGAAAAAATGATGTAGAAGGCGCTACTCTTCAATCGCATTTAAATCATTCAAACTAGCACTCCAAGTGGCACCCAGCCAGATAAAGCCAAAATTAATTACATCTCTGCTACGTTTAATTTTGGGTATATTTCACCTCCTCCGCGGGCATACACGAAGTCCTTCCAAAGTAAACAAAGACCTTCGGCACCAGCTCTGTGCGCACCCACATTTAGGGAAATCCTATATCCTCTCCGAAGCTAAATCTAACTTGTGTGGCATTAAACCTAATTGTTAGTAAAACTTCTCTCGGTGTCGGTTGGGCTCTTTAAGGCGAAACTTAAAGTGTCGAATTATCCTCCCCGACACTGCCACGAAGGTGGATACAAATACATGTGCATGTTAATATAAGGCAATAAATCTTGTCGCACAAGAAGCGCACATATCCATTATACGCGCTTATACAAATCTACTCACTATCTTTGTCTGGCTTTAGTGAATGAAAATGCGAAAGGACGAACGAAGGAAGAATAAAAAAAAAGGAGAACCCCATGTGTACTTGGAATAATTATTTCCCAAAGAGAGATGGAAGCGAAAAGGAATCCCCTTTTTAGTGGAATTGCTTACCTCGAATTTTCCGTTGCTCATTCTACACTCCTTGGGCAGGAGCGGTGTTTCCTTTCTGTTCTGTTTGTTTAGCTATTTGAATTTTTGTATTTATTTGCCTTCTGCTGTGACAAGTGTGCCTATTTCACGCTGAAGCTACTGTGTCATAAAAACGATTTCATAAGGCCTGCCAAATATCCCGACGCCTTACTTGTATTGTCCTCTTCGGCTGTATCGAAAGAGAGAACCCTTCGGGGCTCACAAACACAAGCGAACCGCAGAAACAAAACAAAGCCCGAAATAGAAACGATTTCTCGAAAATAGATAGCACAATTCGTTTATCTTGTCGATTTTTTTTTTTTTTTTTTCTTCTTCTTTTCCTGAGGGCGACCAAATATAGGTTACGAGCGTAAGAGCTGCACACACACACACAAACACTGCTGCGACGACACTTTATTCCTTTTTAATTGACAAATAACAAATGAAAAAAAAAAAACAATGCTCCACTAGGAAGCTTTGAAAGGCAAATCTTATAAAAGGATCAGCACACACGGGTGAAGAAAAACGAATAAGGAAAAGGTTACGTATACGACCGAGTGTAAGTTCAAGACTTTGTATTCCTTCGACCGACGGCAAAGGATAATTGGCGACGCAATGAAAATTTTAAAGGAAAATAAAATCAATATCGAGAGTATTTAGGGTTGCGGGTAAAATAACTGCAAAAACACATAAAAACCGCTGCGAGAACGATGGGAAAAGACAACACAACTGGGTGACACTTGGAATTCGTTTTGTTTTCGAAAGAGAAGAAAGCACGATAACTGGAAAGGCCCGACCCTTTTGTTTTGGTTGCGGTTGTTTTTTTTCTTATATCTGTTCTTCCAAAGACGATTTGTTGTGTTTATGTTTTTTTTTTTTGTGGCTTGTTCGAAGGAAAACAGCACGACTTTTCACGGAAAGTTCCTGCGGCAAACTGAACTGCGACGCTTGGTTTCTCTTCGATGAAAGTTGGCCGAGACTGGTGTACAGACATACAGACAGTTGAAAGGTCTGTATGTGAGTCGTTGTGGTGCCGGTTTAATGTGACACAATGGAATGTGCATCACCACTTGCCGTCGCTACAACCCTTAGTCAGCAGACAATGCGAATAGTAGGGGTAGCACAAGGGTATATACAATTTTCACCCTCGCAGACGCAGTTCAGAGACCTACTTTCGGGAACAGATTTTCTACATTGCTGGGGAACTGTACTGCAGTCATGCGCGTTTGTTGGTGTCCACAATGTTTTGCTGGGTGTTCGGCAGAAATTTTAACTCTACGAGGGTGCCGTTTGTTTACATTTGTAGAATAACCACGTGGTGGTTGCTGGAAGAGTGGTGCTGGTGCATATACGAGTGTGTTTGGTTACAATCATCAAGGTGTTAGTTATTTGCTTGGTAATATGAGGCGCTGTGTTGTGCGTTTGCTGTTTGAGCCAGCCAATATATAGACATACTAAAGACTTGCCCTTGGAAATGCATTTCAAGCTAAAGAACAAAAGTAACCGATTTTGTTTGGTGTTCTTAGTTCAGCGGAGTAAGATCTTCTCTAGCCTCCACTAAGTGGAGTCGCCTTCACGTGGTGCAGAGGCTTAAGTCGTAAAGATTTCAGACAGGCTATGCTGTCGGAGGCGGTAGTCGTCTTTTATGACTTTTACAAACGTACTTTTTGCACTGAGGGCTTGGAAAGTCTCTACAGGAAGTGTTTTTCGTCCGTTTTTGTCCATCTGTATAGATCGCAAAACTTGTGCCAAGTTGCCTATTTAGAAGATATTTGATAAGGTCGACGATCTACCAGTGACCTTAGAGGAGAGTTACTAACATCCCTCTATATGAATATGAAACCCGGGAGACGTAAGCATCACAATCCACAACGTAGGCAATATGCCTCTCACAATATTCTGAAAGTTCCGACGGCAGTGTTCAAGGGGCGGATTAGCTTAGCCTTAGAGGAAATGTGCTTATAACAAAAATCTGGGACTTTCCAGTTACTTCCTAGCTTCTTGCTGCTGGAATCAAACCTTATCAACTCAAAAGATCCTTACTAGTGTGAAGGGACTAGCGCCTCATTAAGTCCGATTGAATAATCTGATGAGTCCCGCTTTTGCTATTGAAGCTGCTTCGATTTAGAGCTGTATATCAGGATTTCAATCCCGAATCAAGGTTATGCGAAAAACATTGGGTCCGTTACGCAAGACAGCTCTATAAGAGGCTATATATCATAAAAATCTGTTTTGTTCACTTACGTTATGTTCCTAAGCGATATCAATGTCAAGAAAACAGCGGCTTATGTATAGGTGGCCGTTTGGCTGATGGCAAAGTTGGCCTCGCAGAGGTAGTGCTAAAATATGTTATCTAAACAAGTCCAAGCGAAGATTGTCTACCTCCACAAGAGTTTGCCAAAGATGAGCTTTATACTTCTGTTCACCTCCTAAGCCCCCTTCTTTCCTTCTATGCTTATATGGTCTAGGAACCCTTTGAAAAGTGACTTCTGTTCTGTCCAGTTCCTTCATCATATACAGGTCCACCACCGCCGACACGACATTATAGGGTACCGGCTTCCCCTTCTATATATGCAAGCCTTTCACTTATGGATGCAATTTAAGACTTTTCAAGCCTTACGTTGGTGTCTATCGTCTGTATATATTGCAGCTCATTCTATTCTCATTTCATTTAAGAATCTTCGGTGAAGATGGATATTTGCACCTCTGCCACTTCGCTTACTCAGCAGACTTCTAACGGATGAAAAAATTCTCCCTGACACTTACCCAGCAGACTTCCCACTGATGAAAAGTTTCTTTCTGAGATCCTTACGCCTCCGCAATCTACGGATCCTCTCACGTTGCTTCCAGTTATTCAGGCCGAGGAGTTTAACTTCCGCAGTGACTTGAGAGATCCGGTCTTTTTTATCGGCTCGAAACTCATTTCTGTTCCTTTAAAATCCTCTTGGCTGTACCAAATTTTATCGTAGTCCGTTCGTGTTCGAGGCTATTGAACCAATCAGTGGAAAAATGGTCCTAGTCTTTGCAACAAACATTAGAGAAAGTCCTCCGGCTCTTTTCGAGATATTAAAACTTCTCATTTGATGTTAAAAAATTGAGCAGCTTAACGTGAAATTTGAACAAAAAATGTTGAAACTATTTTCGAGATATTGGAAATTTTCATTTTTAAGCCGAACATCTTGCAGCTTTTCCATAATTCCCTAGCTGAAGCACTTACTAATTGCGTATTATCAATCTGCATCAATTGTATACCTTCTTGCGCAACACACTGTATGTGCAAAATAGACAAAGTTACACAACTGTCTCCTGATTGTACGTGCGTGATTGCGCAGTTTAGTAGACCTTTTCCCCAATTGGAAGTGTAAATACATCGCACATATACAAATCGTTAAATTTTTCCATAGCACTACTCAACTCATCCTTGTCATCCGCCGTGCCAATTTCGGGGTAAGTTTGAGTTCAACTGCTTGAACCCTCGACTCGACGTAAACAATAGTCTCTTTGCGAAATTTCCTCTTTCAACTCTTTCAAAGAGAAGCGAGTGAACTCACTGCGAGGGATTCATTTTCATAGCCTTATTGATTTTCGCTATACCAAACCAAAGCACTGCAGAAAAGGACACTCAAGTTGAATGACACCACTGTGGCAATGTGTGTGTATATGTACATCGCCAATGAACTTTTCATTCCGTGTGTGTGCCTTGGAATTTTTAGGTCAATTATAGGATTGTATGAAACGCAATAGAATCCTACATCGTGGAGAGGATAAGTTGAATTTGAAATATAGGTTAACCGGTATAGTTACGGTGACCATCCGTCCTTTATTTAAAAGGACAGTCCTTTATTTTTAACCCCTGTCCTATATTATTTTCTTTTTAATAAAGGACGGATTTTGTCCTTTATTTTTGAAACTGTCCTTTAAAACACCGACTAAAAATTGTTTGCATTTAGTTGGTAGTTAAAAATATTACGTATAATGTGCATACATTACTTGAAATTGTGCTTACACCCTCAGTGCTTCAGAGTGTGTATACCTTAAATTTCAATTTGTACCTAACGGGTTCTAGTGCACCAACTGAAGAGTATTTTCAATCAGGAATAACGCTTGGAGCAGTGACAAATCACAAATAAATGTATACGCTGTTAAACCTATTCTTATTACTAAATGTAGTTTCGGAAAACCCTACTAAGAATTTAGAGGTTTTCGTAAAATGAGGAAGAAAATGAAGATGTTTTTAAATCTATCCACCCTTCTAAAAATTACGAAAAGTCAGTCTGGCTTTACTTTTACACTCTTTATTCAATGAAGAAAGACAGTTTACTTTTTTTTTTTCTGTAGACCTAAATGATAATGTTAATGTTTTGACAAATCGAACATAAAAACCAATACCGATCACAAAAGATATTGATTTTTTCTAAAAAAAAAAAAAAAGAAAAAAAAAACAGCTGTCAACAAATCAGTCACTTCAGCTTATTAAAATTATAAATATGGAACGAAAAAGTTATTATATATAGAGATGTAACGGATATCCGATTAGTATCCGTTATCCGGCTATCCGGCCACTTCGGATAGGATATTCGGCGAATACCGGATAGGTAAAATAAAATATAAAAACAAGAAGTCGATTGAAAAAGTTTTTTCTTTTATTAACAGTTCTTAAATACGTAACAAAATTTGTACTTATAATAATTAATTAAAGGCAGATTATGGTGAATAAAAATAAGTTTTTCTGCATTAACCGGTAAAAGACGGTTGCGTTTATTTCCATATATTAAGCCAGCTTCAGAAAACAGTCTCTCGCTGTAAACGCTGCTACTTAGTGATGAAAGATAGACCTTCGCGAATTTTGCATCGCTATGAATGTATTCTGCTCTCGACAGTATATTCGGCCGCCGGATATTCGGCTATCCGGCCAAAGTGTACGCCGAATATCCAGTATCCGGTATTTTGCAAAATCAATATCCGTTACACCTCTAAATAACAAAGAAGAAGGAAGTGGTTGCATACCTCTATATTGAGTCAGCAATATATTTAATATATCTGAACTAGCACTTAAATTCATAACAATAATACTGTTGAAAAAATTAATTCTTTAGGTTCAACCTTTTCTGATTTTTAAACAGAAAAAAGATCAGTAATCAATTCTGAAACTAGCTTTCATTTGAAATATTTAAGTATTGGGAACGCAAAATCGCATTTTTTTTCCAGAAATGTTAAATTTAGGTGCGGTGTAAATGTACTTTGTTGTTCGATTTGGCAGCAGAAATTTGAAATCTCAGCTCAACATCTGAAAAGCCAAAAATGAAAACGAAATTACCGTTTTTTAACAAATGAATAATAAACACAAAAATAATGGAAGCAAAATAATTATTGTCCTTTATTTTTTTTCGGCGAATATGGTCACCGTAGGTATAGTGGGTACCTTCAAAGAGTGGATACGGATTTTTATACGAAAAGCAAGTGAATTGCACTAAGATCTGAGAGTACTTAATGGTTGCTTTGATCAATCAATGAGGCTTCCGTTGAAGGGGGGTTGATATTTATTTTTTTTAACGGTCTGAAGCTCGATACTTCGCCTTAAATTGAGGACACAAACATTTCATTTGGAAATACGTAGCATTTCAAGGGGTATTGTCTGATGGTTTTGCGCTGGGAAGATTCGGAGTTTTCCTTTTGGGTCGACTAATAGTAGGTATATTCTTGGACTTTTGATATACGGTGCTGAGATGGGGAATGGAAGGCTTCAAGAAGGGAATTTTAATGAAAGGATATGCATATGTTTCATAAGAGGTCAATAGGATTTTTTTTCTGCAAAAATGGGTCAGAGAGATGTTGAGAGGGGCTATACCTACTTATAAGTCCTGTTTTGTTTTAGACTGACAGCTTTAAGGACCAATTTCGATTGCACATCTTAAACATATCAGCCATATATAGTAATAATTTAAAAATATGAACCGTTTGGAGTCTTTTTGAAAATCAAAAGAATGGAAATACAAAATTCTTAATCTTACATAAACCTTAAGCGAAGTTCATAACTCTCCTATCTCAATCTTCTTATACAGCGATCGAGCGGAGGTAACGAATTCGCGTTCGCAATTTTCTGCCAAACCAAATCATATTCCAAGTAAACACGCAGTAGTGTTTAGTTCGAATGCCACAATGTCATCAAAGGAAGAGTCTGTGAATAGTTTCCAAAGACAAACACTTAGACAGTTACTACAAGCTCTGACTCTTTCCAACAAAGATGGTTAGAAAATTATAGATGCTGACTGAATTAGGATAGGGTCGCAGTACTGCTGGTAGAGTTTACTTAATATTTAAATCCTCTTTCCTTAAAAACAGAGTTGAAAATTACATTCAAAAATACCAATGAAGGGTACATCATCTGCCTTCAAATTTTCGATCATCATAACTTCAAAAGCATTTTTTTTTTTTTTTTTTTTCAATATGTTTAGGGAGTAAGACTCTTCGTCATATAAATATGCTTCTTCAGATATTTTGAGATCTTCAAAAATTTGAATTTCTTTTGAATATTTCTTTAATAAATCTTTTTAAAAAAAAAATTCAATTTTGCAATAGAAATGACGGTTGGGAGACGCTTGAGAGTTCATACTAAGGGATAAAATGTAAGTATATAACGATAAAATAGGTTCTATGTCGACTTTAATTAGAAAAATACTAATACGAACATTGTCACGTACTAAAATAATTTTAAAGTGGGCTTTATCCAACTTTAATTTTGCGCCACGACAAGTCTATATTTTCCGCAGCTTTAACAATTTGAAAAGACTTTAAAAATGCTATTTTGGCTGCTAGTTTCATACAGTTCTTTGAATTTAAGGAAGTCACTTGACAGCCTGTTTTTATTACGAAGTGCGTCAATTTGGTTGTTATCGATATCCTTGTGTTATTTTAAATAATCAAGTCTTTAGCACAAGCAACATCTGTGCAGATTGTCGGCCTCTTGAAAGATGTCTTAATGAATCGAGTTTGAAAGAGTACATCTCCGATGGAAAACAGATTTTTATAAACCCAGTTTCCCTGCTGTTTTCCATGAACCTCTTGATATATAAAATAATAAATATATGCCATAATAGGGGCGAATAGGTAGCCTAGGCCTAGCGTCTAACAACGAAAAGTTTATATAGGTTTTTATTTTCTGCGACGAATAGAAGAAACATATACAATTTTATGCCAAACAGAGAAGCTCTTTCATTACAGTTATACTCTCGGATATTTGTCAGACTATTAGGAGGGAAAACTTTGGGAATTGATCCTAAAACCCCTCGCTCAGTTCTTGCACACCGCCCTTTGACAAATTTTTTTAGAATAACAGAAAATCTATAGATCTATATTCGAAATTTAAATGACTTTTAAACTGTACGTTGTGCTCGTCAAAGAAGTAACTGCCAACGACCTACAATATATACCTAGCTCTTAGAGCTGAATAGGCTTGGGATAGTTCACAGTAAATTTTAATGCCTGCAATGTTTTGATAGCTTCTGCAGGGCTTTTAAGGGCTTTATAATGATTTTTTAAGTAGATCTGGCATGATACGCAGAAATTGAGATCGTGAGTTTGTGAGTTACTCGCAATTTACGGCGATATTTTCATTGAAGAGGTTGCATTTCTGCTGCTTTCTTTCAGCAGATATCTCTGCTTAAAAAACACTTCATGCGTCACTTAATCTATACGGAGCATTGGCAAGCCACGATCAATAAATTACAGAAGCTGTAGAACATATGTTTGATCGTGTTCTATTTTTACGTCATGAAATTGCGAACAGCCCACGTACCGATGCTGTACCGATTTGAAGACATCTTGTGCCTGCTAGTCGACGCTCTTTGTCAAACGAGGGGTTTTCAGAACAATAGTGCTGAGTCTCCATGGGATTTCAATGACCTTCTGCACTTCTGCACTAGCTACCCAATCCGCGAATATCGTCTGATTTTCGATTGACTATACTATGTCCATTTCTTTGTTGGGAGGTGTTACATATTCAAATTCGTACTTTGAAATCAATGGCCCCTAAGAATCTTTGGACATCAAAAGAATAATAAAGGCGACTTTTTGTCGATTTTAAGTTCGTTGATGGGTTGTGGCTTATTCTTACGTAGAATGCATAGATGAATAGGTCAAGTCTACCTCAGAGCCTCTGCTTTAGGGCTTCTGCTCATTGTTCGCGGGGCAAAGTAAGCCGCAAAAGCAAGGTTACCATCTAAAAAATTTTACAAATAAGTTCTCTGCCAATGAACTAAGGAATGTCGCTAAACAAACAACACTTGTCCAGCCTTGACAGCGATCATCACTGAGTACCAGTCAGCATATGTCTATATAATGAAATTCCCCCTCCAACCACTGAATTTTGCCCGATTTTCTTATTTGGATTCAATCAATAAAATCGGCGTATTCAATGTTTATGCTCACTGTAAACCACTTACAAATGTAAACATACTGAATAGCAGTTGAATCACTCCATACCAGGTATAGAATGGGAAGATATCCCAACTGAGAGTTCACCTCATGGTTTCCACAGACCTCAGTCCACAGTGCCTGCCGATAAATGACTTCGCTAAGATACGCGCTATTCGCAATCGGTGTGTGGTGAAAATAAGTACCCCCACAGACACCGCGCTAGCGATTTGTCCAAAAGCCGATTAAGCCTTATATCTCTCGATAGAAGTACTCGTATTTATTAGAAAATTGTACTCCCATAATGATATATAGCCACAAAATATATTTACAGATAAGATATCTATTTCCAAATTTATTATCGGCACCACCTGCCACCGTTTTAGACTCAATCAAAGTCGCACAACAGTCGCGAGGTGAACGCCGACGCCCAAAGTTTTTGATTTTTATTCGTGCCGGTGAAAGTTGATAGTTTCCGAAAATCATAGAGATCGAAAATTGCTGCAAAGATGCAGGACGACCTGAAAGTTAGACGCCGGATAATAACACCGACGACAGATGCAAGCAATACGGACCCATTGCTGGTGCACTCCTATAAGTACGATGAGGTAATTGTGTGGTGGACTTTGAAGTTTCACCTGTTATCTATTATGCATTGTTACTGATTGAAAAGATCAACTGGGTTATGTGACATTATTTGGGAAATTCAAAGGATGACACCGTTTGGTGGGCGGGAGAAATTTCCGGCGCGTTGTAACAGCAGGGAGCAAAATGTGTGATCATTTATCAGTGAGCCGCTTTTATGTGCTCCGCTCTAATGAAACATTTTATTAGTGAAACACACACTGAACACATTGGAAGGAACAATTTCGAAGGTATTAGAATATTTCGAATTGCAATGACGGCAGAGATAAGACCGTCAACGGGAGAGGTAGTAAATTTGTCGAACTGACTTTGCAAACTGAAATTTGAGTTAGAAACTGACATGTTACGATGTATGCATGTGTTTATTGTAGCGAGTTGTTGTTCAATGTTACTTCAACCACAGTGTTGGCACCAGTGCTGTCGTTTTCGAACAACCATAACATTTAAAAAAAAAAACGGTTCCGAACTGTAAGCCATATAACTCCAAATCCGTTGTCAAAATTGATTCACATCTAGAGTTCGAAATTTTGTACGAAAACAATATCTTTCTCTTACTACGTATACCTACCTAATGGAGAAAGTTATGTAGGCCCAAAAACTCCAAATCCGAATTTTGAACCAAATCTGGGCAACCGTTTAGGCTGTAGACGAGACAGACGGACAGACGGACAGAATTTACGTAGGTATACGTAGTAAGAGAAAGATATTGTTTTCGTACAAAATTTCGAACTTGAGATGTTAATCAATTCTGACAACGGATATGGAGTTATATGGCTTACAGTTCGGAACCGTTTTTTTTTTTTTTTTTTGCTAGGTTAGGTACCTCAATTTGACTGATACTTCCCATATAAAATGTTCGTGACAGTTTGATTGATTGTTCGAAAACGGCTAAAACGATTTCAACCAAAATTGATATTTAAGCTTAAGTGCGTGAGGCTACCACGACTACATACCCAGTTTTTGCCTAAAAATTCGAGTAACGATACTTTTGGAATACGGAAATTTGGACATATCTCGAAAACGGTCCATACGATTGATACAAAAATTAATTTCTAAGGTTATACGGTCATTTCCAGTTTAATGGCACACGCAGTTTTTCTCTGTATTATCGTAAAATGGATTTTTGAAAAAAGTCATTTTTTTAAATTTAGTTTTCTTTAGTTTACATAAAGTCGGCAAAAAAGATTGTGACCAAAACATACTTTGAGTAAAATTGATCTGTTCAAAATTTTTTTGCGTCCTTAACTTTCAATACGAATCACCGAAAACGCTTATTTTAAAAACTGCCCCCTTTTTTCGGCTCGGGATCCATTTTAGTCCCCTTTTTGAAATTTTTCAGCGTCAACCCTGGCCAAATGGGTTTCTATTTTATCACACGAAGAATTTTTATCAAGTTAACACTGGTTTGGTACTTTCTCATTACAAGTAAAAAAAAAAACTAAAAAAAAAATGAATTGAAATTTGGATAGTGAAGCTCCGAAGTGTACCTACGTATCTACCTACTCAAAAAATGTGAAAAGTTATGTCAGCTTTGCTTTAAAACCGTTATTTATGTACAACAAATAACAAAAAGCTTACAAAAGTGCAATACAAGAAGCAGAATGCAGTACAAACCGGCAGTATGTTCGACAGCACTGTTCCTAACCCTATTTGCATAATACTTGTCGTTGAATATACAACTCGACCAACATATGATGAAGGTAAATCTACAAAACACCATTTGCCCACAGACGCAGAAAACAGTAGGAGGAATTGGGTGTACATTTTTTAAAAATTGAGTGCACATGTCTATCTTCCATTAGACTTTTATGAAAATCCTCAAAATTTGCTACGAAAAGGACGAATTTTTACACACATGTACATTGTACAGACTTCGTTAAACTATACTTTTCGAGTACTTATCCCGTCAACGTTTCGCTGCATTCGGGTATACATATCGTAGCATACCGAGTTACAAACTTTATTTTATAATTCATAAATTTGTCACAATTTATAGAATTAGTTTTACGGAGTTCTTAGTTTTTTTTAGACAAAAAGTTAAAAGAGCTTCTCAATTAGCCGTTTCGACTCGGCATAAAATTGTGGATCCACAGAAAACGAATGTTTGTGAGAACCTTAGGGACCCTACGGACCTGTAGCGCCAACTATTTATTTATTTATTTGGTTTCTTATTTTACCTCAATATTAATAGTAATTTCCATATAAAATTTGCATACATACCAGTTTGACTAGTTCGAAAACGGCTCTAACGATTTCAACCAAAATTGATATTTGAACTTAACTAGGTGCTCTGAACTGCTCTGCTTATCCAGTTTTTTGTGTAAAAAATCGATGCTTTTGATAATTGCACATGTCTCAAAAATGGTCAATACGATTTTAGCAACCTTTCATTCTTAAGGTAATTTATGGTCATTCCTAACTTGAAAGCAAACTCGGTTTTTCTCTAAATTGTCGTACAGCGGATTTTTGAAGACAAAGCATTTTCAAACTAAATCCGGTTCTTCAATGTTCACATGAAAACCGCCCTAACGTCCTTCCTTTTTCATTCGAGTCTCCGAAAACGGTTCATATCTCGGAAACCACATTTTCGATTTGGGTAAATCTTTAAAAACCAAGTAATACTTGCATCCTGAACAAGGTCTTGCACTCAGTTTTTAGCCAAATAATTGAGCAATGAAAAACATGATGGTACAGTCTTGATATAATTTTTCAAACTGGATGATTTTAGTCAGCTGCTTAATTCAGTGGTTTCTTTTATTTTTACAGACCATGAATAGGTCTTTTCAGTGTCATACTCAAAACCTTTCAGTGTCGTCATACTAACAAAACTGTATGCAATCGCTTCCTGCCTGTAATTCGCAATATTTTTCAGAGGAATCTATGTTTATTACTTATCATAGTCACGCACACTTTTCCTGGGAATAAATAAATAAAAATATCGATCAGACTGATAGGGGCTTGACTGTAGGTACAACCGAAATGACGAAAAATAAGAAATATAGTAGCCGACCAAATATTGTGTATCACGCATGAAACTTAAACACACACTTTACCCCCCTTTAGGACGAACCAACCTACTTAAAGTTTCTAGTATCGAGAAACAAAATCCACTATTACTGGGCACCAGTGTTTTTGAGCTTCTGGCTTCTACTGTACTACTGCATATCGGTTCCGGCCTATCACAGCCTGCCCAAGCCAATAAACATCAAAGACGAAGCCAAATACCCGGATCGGTTTATCGCCGAGCGTGCGGAGATCAACATGCGCCGCCTGGTTGAAATTGGGCCGCGAGTTGTCGGCAGCAAAGCCAATGAACAGGACACAATACGCTATTTCCTTGATGCCATACGAAAGGTGCGAAAGGAGGCGAATAAGGATATTGAGATCGAAACTGATGTGCAGGTGGCATCGGGCAGCTATATCCACTGGGAGATGGTGAACATGTACCAGAGTATACAGAATTTTGTGGTGAAAATCGGCCCGAAGGACAGCAACAGTACGTCGTATTTGTTGTTGAATGCTCATTATGATTCGGTGCCCGGTGGGCCAGGTAAGGTGGATTATTGAGTGTGAGGGAGGGTATTTATGGAATTTTGTTTTAGGTGCTGGTGACGATGGGACTATGGTTGCTATTATGTTGGAGGTAATACGCGTGCTCTCCAAGTCTAAGCCGTTGAGGAATCCGGTATTGTTTTTGTTCAACGGCGCTGAGGAGAATCCACTGCAGGCTTCGCATGCTTTCATTACTCAGCACAAGTGGGCTCAGTTTGCTAAGTAAGTTTTTTTTCTTAACATTTGCATTTTAGGAATTCGCTTTTTGAATTGATTTGAGATGTAATGAAATCAATTGACTGTGCGATAGCCAGAAGTGAATTCGTGTATAATTGTGTCAGACCTGTCAAACTACTCTTCCACCGAAATTACGCAGATTAGATAACATTTTTTTACAGCGATAGCGATTGGCAGCATAATTATTAATAAAATAGGACTTTGTCACTTGGACGTATCGCTATCAAATCTTTCGATTTTCGAACAAGTCTTGGAAGCTAATCTTATCTACTTCTTCTGATTTTGCATATGGCGATGTTTTGTGATAATTTTTACCTTGCTTCTTGTTAAACAGATCTTGGGATTTTTTAAAAGCTAAGATATTGCAAAGGTACTCTTTTTGTTTAGTTTAATTTTGCATTTCCCTTGGTCAAAATTAGTCATGCTCAAAAATCAAATTTGTTCAAAAATTGTTTGTAGCTCGGAGATCAAAAGTTGGCACGTCTTTGACAAAAGACAAAATCTGTCATATGCAGTTAAGAAATCAAAAAAAGATGTTCCTGTCGAAATTTTGATTTCGTTTCATTTTTACGTCAAAAGCAAACATTTTTCATATTATGATCGAAAGTCCAAGTTTTTTAGTGCATCCGGTTTAAAACTCAAAAATTTGGATGTACGCGTACGGTGACTAAATCAAAATTTTGACTTTTTTCTCATGTTTGGTTTAAAATTCAAAATTCATGCCTTGGAAAAAAAAAAACAGAATTTGTTCAGATCAGACTTTTTCCGGAGCGAAATTTGGAACTTTTTCCTTGTCGAGGGCAAAATTCAGAAATTTTTCATATCCAAGTTAGAAACCGAGATCAAGTATGCCTGGGGCGAAATTAGAATTTTTTCACATTTAAAATTGTTCATATCTGGCTTTCAAATAAAAGTTTTCTAAGTCCGAGGCAAAAAGCAAAATGAAATTGGAATCTTGTATTGTCAGGGCAGAAATTAAAAATGTGATTTGCATTAACAAAAAAAAGTACAGTATCGTAACCCTACAAAACTATTTAATTTTTTGTTTACAATTTTCACGATATTTAATTTGGCTTTCATATGACTTTGACTTTTTTTTCTTCATCACCCTGTATTAACAATTTGGTAGTTTTTCCATTAGACATGGACAGTAGGGACAGTTGGTATTTAAAACTCAACGATCTGGCAGCAACATAGTGTCGAATGTAAGCTGTAAGAAATATTTATTAAAAAATAATTTTTGCAAGCACCCTGTATTCGTAAACTAAAATGTTCTTGAATTAGTCATTTTCGAGCTTAACGTAGGTATACTAAAACTTGCATATCTCTTGCGAAAAACTAGTTAAAATATAAAAAGAAATACAAATCACCCACGGAGCACCCTGTATTTTTGCACCTATATTCTAATTTACTCACTACAAAACCGCACCACACTTTTGTTTTATTGATAAACACTTCAAATGCATCAAATGTAAGAATATGGGAAACCCCCTTTAGTAGTGTTGTTCAACTTTCAGAGCCCTAATCAACTTGGACTCGGCTGGAAGTGGGGGACGCGAGATTCTCTTCCAATCCGGACCCAATCATCCATGGCTTATGAAGGTTTGTCAATGGATCTCTCAAATTTCCCTGCTTTTTCACAAAATACTTTCTTTGCAGTACTATCGCAAGAGTGCCATGCATCCCTATGCGTCGACAGTCGCTGAAGAGATGTTCCAGAGGCATTTCATTCCATCGGACACCGATTTCAGAATCTTCCGCGATCACGGTCGTGTTCCCGGTAAGTCGTATACTGTCAAAGAAAGTCTTTCTCTAAATAACACCTCCCTTCCAGGTCTCGATATGGCCCATCAGTACAACGGTTACGTATACCACACCCGGTATGACCGCGCTGAACTCATTTCGCTAGGCACATTCCAAAATACCGGCGACAATGTCCTCGCTCTTACCAGAACCATAGCCAATTCCCCCGAACTGGAAAACACATCAGTGAGTACCTATATTCGAAACAGTGCCACTGAGTGACCTTCTGACAACCTCACCTTTGCAGGAATACGCAGAAGGACACACAGTCTTCTTCGATGTGCTCGGTTCCTTCCTGGTCTTCTACTCCGAAACAGAGAGCATCATTCTCAACGTTCTGGTCTGCATCGGTGCTGTTGTCTCTATTGGAATCTCATTCCATTTCATGTGCAAACTAACCGGCCTGCCCATTGGCAAAGTTCTCAAACGCGCCCTCATCATGTTCGGTATTCAAATCCTCGCTTGTATTGCCGCAGTCACTTTCACCTTTCTAACGGCCATGTTCATGGATCTGGTCCACTTGCCAATGTCATGGTTCACCAATTCATGGCTTATATTCGGCCTTTACTTCTGTCCGCTGTTCTTTGGCCTGGGCATCGTTCCAGCTTTGTACATCGCCAACACGAAGAAGGTAGGTTGCCCGATGGGATGATACCAAAAATGTGCACTAACATTGATTGCACTATTGCAGGATCGTCTGCCGACTTTCTTTAGGGTGCACATGCTACTGCATTGTCATTGCCTGTTATTGGTTCTGCTGACCCTGGTTATGACCTTCTGCAGCATTCGGTCAGCGTTCATCTTTATGCTGACAATTTTGTTCTACACCATGGCGCTGATAATCAATTTGGCCACCCAGTTGCACAATCGACGTAAGTATATATGTACTATACATAGTTGAAGGGGTTGTTTTTGTTTTTTTCCAATGCCACTCATCCCTTCTGTATGTACTTGCAGCTCTGTCTTGGCTGATTCCGCACGTTGTGTGCCAGATATTTCCGTTCCTATTCTACGCCTACCTGTCGCATGGATTTTTTGTTACCATCATTCCGATGATGGGACGCTTTGGCTCGAAAGTGAATCCTGATTTGATTATAGGTGCATTTACTGTGTTCGTTGGTATCCTTTGTGGAGCGTTTATGGTAAGTTTTTTATAGCTGTGCCGTGGTGGTAGCATTTTGTGTTCTTTGAAGAATTGTCAGTTATGAGAGTGCTACATTGTGAATGTGGGAAGTCCATTTAAGTTGTGGATGTTGCGATTTGGGTTGATGACTCAGGTTTGAGCAGTCATTTGCCCAGACTGTGACTACTGAGTCACTTAAATAATTGTGCTGGGAAATGGTAGGAAGAACTCCGATCTTTTCAACATATTTTGAGTTAGTTACAAGTTTTCATTCAAGGGTTTCTGCCAAGAACCTGTGTTCAAGGACCTTATCTTAAGTCTTAAAAAATACTTTTAACTCATTATGGTCAATTACGCCCACAAAATAAAGGCGTGGCTATTAGTGACATTGCCAATGATCATCTCGGAGTCTTAAGAAATATTTTAACTTCATTTTGGCCCAAAACGCCTTCAAAAAATAGGCGCGGCAATGAACGACATTGCCTATTTTTTTTTTCGAAGTCTTAACAAATATTTCAACTTCGCTTAGGTCCAAAAATCCCTCAGAAAGTAGGCGTGCCAATGAACGGCAGTGCTTATAGTTATCTCGGAGTCTTAAGAAATATTTTAATTTCAATTTAGTCAAAAACGCCTTCAAAAAATAGGCGTGGCAATGAACGACATTACCTATTATCATCTCGGAGTCTTTAGAAATATTTTAACTTCATTTTGGCCCAAAACGCCTTCAGAAAATAGGCGTGGCAATGAACGACATTGCCTATTTTTTTTTTTTCGGAGTCTTTACAAATATTTCAACTTCATTTAGGTCCAAAAAGACTTCAGAAAGTAGGCGTGACAATGAACGACATTGCCAATCAATTATTTAAGAAATATTTTAGCTTCACTTTGGTCTAAAACGCCCCCAAAAAGTATGCGTAGCGGTAAACGACATTGCCTATTGTAATCTTAAAGTCTTAAGAAATATTTTAGCTTCATTTTGTTCCAAAACACCTTCAAAAAATAGGCGTGGCAATGAACGACATTGCCAATGATCATCTCGGAGTCTTAAGAAATATTTTAACTTCATTTTGGCGCAAAACGCCTTCAAAAAATAGGCGTGGCAATGAACGGCATTGCTTATAGCTATCTGGGAGTCCTTAAAAATATTTTAACTTCATTTTGATCCAAAAACGTTTTCAAAAAGAAGACGTGGCAATGAATCTTGAAATCCCACGAAATATTAAAACAAAAAAATAAAGAATTATAGCAATGGTTGTTTTGAATAGATTTTCACGCATTATAATTATGTCCTTTGATCAGGTCCTGTGGTGTGTTTCATATACCCACTGCCAATCACAGTATCCTCTGGACCTCGAGGACCAATAGCCACAGTTTACTCCTGCAAACTACATCTGCCCACAAATTGATTCCGAAAATTTCCCATTTCAGATACCAGTGCTGAACCTGTTCAAAAAGTCCAAAACAGTCATCTCATCATTGTTAGTTATAACCCTGGTGTTTATCATATTGGCAGCAACACCAATTGGTTTTCCATACCGTCCCGAAACATCAGTTCAACGATTCTCGATTTTGGTAAGTACTATTCCACGAATTCATACACTTATTAGTTCCGCAAATGAACACAAATTTCTATCAACTTTCAGCACACCAAGCGTGTATTCCATGAAGCCGATTTATCCGTTCGTAGAGTCGAAACAGGGTACTTCATGCTGCCACAGGATAGGCGCACATATTCCGTTGAAAGTAAGACAAACCACAGACAGTTTGGTATCCATTTCTCATTCGCAACCATTTTTACAGAGCATGTTCTCAACGCTTCCATGGCACAATCTCTGGCAGATGATTGTTTAAGGGAGGTGTTTTGCGGCCTGCCTCTTTACAACCACAGGTGGCATAAGTCCAGGTAACTTGTATGAAACTTGCTTCCGAATAAGTTGACCAGAAGTGCTCTTTTTTTCTCTTTGCAGAGCATCGAGTATTTGGATTCCTGGACCGGAACCAGTGTTCAACAAACTGCCCGAGCTGAAGGTGATTTCCAAGAACCAAATCTCGAAGGAGATGATTCGCTACGAACTGCAACTTTCCGGTCCAGATCACATGAGCATTTTCATCAATCCGTTGAATGGGGCGAACGTGTCCGATTGGACCTTCCATAAGACTCCACTGCGAATGGGATGGAAGGCTCCATTCTTCATATACTTCTCCTACGGCATTGACCCAAAGCCGCTGAGTTTCTTTGTTGATCTTGAGGTAGGTTCAAGGGATTTCAATGTACGACATGACAGGTAGCTATTTTCCTTTGTGGTTAATTGTTTCGACAGTGGGGTTAATGGGGTACGTCTTGTCGCCTACATTTTGATTGCACGTGAGTACCTCGCTGCCACCCTTCAGTGTCATTTGACAGTGCCCGGCCCTGTCAACAATCATTGTTATAATTGAAAACATTTCAAACGTCAGCCTAAACTGATGGTCCTTTGTGCGACTGTTAATTTCTTAGAACCTGACATAATAGATTTTGTGAATTAACTTTGTTAGTTTGTTCGTGTGTACGCTGGTGTCGACTCTGATTGTGCACCTATACAGAGTTTCGGATTAAGGGGAAACTTTTGTACTTCCGTTGTAAAGTTTTATTGATTGAGGCTGGCGAAAACTGTTTGTCTTTCTATTGGGCTAATTGGGGAAGACACCGATGGGGAGGCATTTAATGAATATTAATTTCCCGCTTGTTATCCTTTGGAAATAAGTGTCCTCTTTGAAAATGTATTGACTTTTCATGTTTTTCTTATTGTAGAAAACCAACAACGATTGGAGTAAGGAGAACATAGAGATTGGCATCAGCGGGCACTGGAATCACCATGAAGAAATGAAAACTGCTGACTTTAAGAAGTTCTTGGGAAGTTTCCCGAAATACGTAGATGCTACAGCATGGCCCAGTTCGTATGAGTCATGGAAATACTAACAGGCGAATGTATAGTATTTTTATTTGCGGTGCAGATTTTAGTTTTAAGTAGGTATAGTAGGAAACAATAAATATTTTTGTACTACATGTGCGATGTTTGATTTGTTTATGAACACTAGTTGAGTACAAAGAGTGGTTTCTTCGTATTGGAGGAAGATTTTAGGCTTTCCTTACTTGAGCTCGATAATGGTATAAATAACAATAAATGAACTGCTGCGCAAATGTTGTTAAAAAAAAGTCTGTCTACGTTCAAAGTTTCGACTTGGTTCCAACAGAAAGTTGTGACTTGTGACTTACCGCCCTAAATTGCTCTGGCAATCAGTGGTGAGTTTCAAAAACTCCGCCAATTTTTTTCAGTTGCCGCATTAATTCTTTGGAAATCTTATTTTAGTGACCGTTTCGGTACTTAGGTTGAAATGGCTGTCGGCTAACTGGTTAAATTAGGCGACACACTTAGACCATAATAAGGTTCCTTTTGATATTTCAGTACTTAAATTCTGGCAGATACTTCTCTTATAAAAACAAATGAACCACACTCCAAATGATCAAAAGTGCATATACTTACTATTTGCACTGATTTAGCAATAAACGCAAGCCAACCAAGAACCAAGTAAATCTCTTAAAAATAATGTATAAAAAGCTCAAGGGAGTTCTTAGCATTAGATGATTCGGTCTACCAGTAGAACAGTTAGTAGTAAACTAGACACGAAAAAACGCAGCTTCGTAAAGCAATATCAATATAAAGTGTTGTGGGATTCGGTATAGATTTCTGTTTCCAGGATTTGAAGTGGTTTTCAACTTTTGTTGACCATTCTAAATATCGAAAGCTTAAACACGCTTTAAAAAACGCATCAAATGAAAGCACCGAAAATCCTGAAAAACGTCCAAAATCTTTACGAAAAACGACCCAAAAAACCGCCTCAAAAATAATACGAAAACGATTTAAAAAAAAACACACCTATAGAGGAAAAAAAATACCCAAGAAACACACCGCATGTTTAGGTTTTTGTTCTTCCATTGTGGTTTACTGAAATCGGTTCCCCAGGGATCGCGATAGGCCCTTATGGAGCCTATTGGCGTATCTCACCATATCCCAGTTAAAAAAAAACACTGCAAAGTACTACCAAAACAAACTTAAACTATGCCCCAAAAAAATACACTTAAAATCTTTAAAAATAATTTTCTAAGCTTCCCAAACAATGTTCCGAAAAACAGTTTTAACCTTCCGTTAGGCGCGCCCTATTTTCTCACACCGTTAGTCGCACTACACCTGTGAGGTGATTTTTGACTTTAAACAAATTTTACAACGCGTAAATCCATAAAAGAAAATAGTTAACAAAATTTATATAAAAAATATATTTTATTGCATTTTAAAATAAATAAATAAGTAAGTAAATAGTTAAGTAATAAAAAAACTTAAAAGAAAAAAAAAAGTAGACTCTTTTTCGTTGTTTCGTGGAACCATGACCTACACAGTCAAACTTTTGGCTAATTTACGCAAAAAAATCCGTTCTCGTGTTCATTGAACTACCTGTTTTTATATAGCTTTAGAAAAATCCACTCAAATTTGAAAAAAAAAAATTGAAAATCACACATTTAAAAAAAATTACCTATATAGGCGCTTTGCACCTGTGAGGCGTGTTAAGACCCGTTTTGACTCCGACGTAACACGGACAGAGGTCGCGATGGTACAAGCAACTAGAGCAACGGAAATTAGGAAGGTAGTCGATAGGGCGGGGTGCTAAACCACTGTACATGAGTTTGGCGCCAAAAATAAAAAATGTATGCACCTGTGAGGTGCGCGCGACTAACGGAAGGTTAAAACTATTCAAATGGATTTCCAAAAAAAAACGGCCAAAGGTAAGAGCCAAATTACATTTCAGAAACATTCTTCAGAAACGCTCAAAATACCACAAAAAAAAATTCTTAAAACATACAACAAAACGCTCAAAAACGGCTTCCTAAAAACTAGGAAAACGAAAAAAAAAAAAAAAAACAGCAAAGAAACGCGAACAAAACCGTCCCAAAAACATTTTATGAAATAGGTACCAAAAAAAGGCCTAGAAATCTATACCATAATCGACCCAAGAAACTTCTCTAAAAACGCAAGACTCATGATAAATACGCCAAGAAAGACATTAAAAAAAACGTACCTAAAAGGCCCCCGAAAAGAGCCCGCAATAATTCGACAAAAACGCACAGAAATACGCCCAAAAAAAAAAACGGTAAAGAAAAACATCTCAACAAAAACTAATAAAACGCTAAAAAAAATTAATCAAGAAACGATCCGAAAACCATCCCAAAAATACATAAAAAAAAATGTTCAAACAAAATGCCCCAAGAACACAGCGGGAAATATCCTCGTAGAAATGAACCAAAGCCGTTCTGAAAACACTTCAACAACGCCCAAAAGGCCACCAACATATGACCCAAAAATATAGTGAAAAAACTTCTAAAAAACGCACTCAAATCCCTTCCAAAAACGACCCAAAAATGAACTTAAAAAGCATCCCATAAAAACGCATTGAAAGCTCGCAATAAAACGCCTCCAAAACACTCCAAAACCCTGTCATATCATGAAACGCCACAAGCCAAAGCGTCAGAAAAACAATGAACAAAACCCTCCAGAAACGACCCAAAGACGACTCGCAATCAAAAATGCACCAGAAAACGTACGAAAATCATGGCAGCAAATATACCAATACCGAAATGCAGTTATTGAATAAATTGTACAGAAAATATGTGAAATCGTAAACCAGAGATCATTATTTTAATATTTATTTAATTTAATTTAGTTTAATTTTAGAAGAAGCTGGCAATCCTTCGTCTGAGTATAAATAAATGTACTTCTTTGGCTGAAATTTCACCTACATTTACATAGGATTCCTTAGAGAGAACAAAGTTTTTTACGATACTTATCAGCGTTGCCACTTTGTAGCAATTGCAGTACCTAGTTCTAGTGCATTTTTTTTTTTTACTGAATTTTTGTAGTACGCTTTTTTGCCTTGATCTTGATCGAAAAAATGTACCTACCGCTTTTATAGCAGAAAAAAGTAACAATAAAATTAATGAATTAATGAATTTCTCTCTTTTATTTAAATACTCGTTTTTATTAATTTTGTACTTTTTGTGTTTTTTTGTTATTAACCTTAATTTTGTTTGGAAAAAAAAAAGTTTGCTGCAAAAAAAAAATTATTCCTAAAGTGGCACCACTGGCCCCTACACATACATATTTTTATAGCTATCACTATGACAACACCGGCCTCAGGCACCTAATCAACTACGGCTACTGCTGGCTCCTTTCTTAATTCTTACTATCGACAAAATTAAGATAAGCGTATCAAAAAACTCGGCCACTTCCTACAACTAAAATATACCACAAAGAGAAATACATAACAGATTTATGATAACAATCAATCAGATTTAACCTTAAGTACCTATAGGTAATCTAGATTACCCCTGATTAATAGAAAATATCAATAATCTTTGTGGGCGCTCATTATTATAACTTAGTCGATCAGAAAACTTTTCCACATTAACACTCGAGTTTGTGCAGTCATTGGTCGGTCCCATTGCATGTTAACAGTTTTTTTTTTTTTTTTTTGTGTTTTCAAGAAGGAGTTTTAAGTGCAAAACCCCGACGTAAGTTTAAAAATTCGCATTTATTTCAAAATATTCACTGAATCAAACCGCGAGGATCGAACAAATCGGAACAAATTTTTGGGACTTCTGAAAGTGAGACAGGTGTTATTTTTGAACTAATAAAAAAAAACGGTAGAAAGATTAGTATTACATGAGTTCTTTGTCGAAAAATTGTACCATCGGATACTAAAATAGAACTGGAGTTCAATAATAGGAGAAGAAACCTGGACACTGATAGCGTTTCGACGATAGATTTGCTTTACGTAAATCAATAATCGTCGAAACGCTATCGCCCATCAGACAATCGCACAGACGAGGTATCGTTTTGCATTGATTTGTGTGTTGCAAACAGCTACAGACTTTTTATTGAATTTCATGATGAATAATTGACGATAGATACTTTTCAATTGGTACCGCATGTATAAATAACGACTTATCTACATTTGTGACTTATTTTGTATGAACCTCACGCAAAAGCAAAAAATACTGTGGAAAAGTGTATTGGTGTATACAAAGGTGTAAAACTTGTATAATTAATTCCCTATAACTTTAAGTTACATGTTGTCATAATCGTCAAGTCGTTAAGAATGTCAATTGAAAAAAAAAAAAAACCCAGACGATCGCAGATTTGTCTTCAATCCTGATAATAGAACCGCGCACTATGGAGAAAATAGAATGGATAGAAAAATATATTTAAAATTTTTAATTTTTTAATTCTTTGGATGTCCCGGGCTTACCGCTTCACAATTTGAAATGAAAAGTCGGCTCAGTTATAATTTTGTTGAGCAAATGCACGGAAACCTTGTATCGGTTCGCCTTTGATAATTTTGAGGGGAAAATTAAAACGCAACCATTCTCGTATCGCGGACTCCGCTTATTCCGAACGTTTTGTCTTTGACATTTAAACGTTTATGAAAAATAAGAAGTCGCAAGGATAATCGCTGGATATTTGTAGCATCAATCTTGAATTCCCATGTTTTTCACATGTTCAATTAAAGTGGCGTGCTCACGTGTGAGCAAACCACTTTAGTGCAAAAGCGGAACTGAAATACATCAATGTTGCTATACTTCAGTTATTTCTATTGTATTTAATATAACTTTTGAATAAAGAATTTGGATTGACGGAATTACATAAAGTGGCATGAATTTTGCATGCTCGGAAATATTATTTTTCATTACATTAACGAATTTGGGCGGAACGGAGTTTTAGTTTTTAATAAATTAAGGAACAAAGATGAATTAATTCAATTTTGCAATTTTCAATTTTTCAAATTTTCCGGCCACAAACACAAAATTGTTGCCAAAAAGTAATTTATGACATTTTAAACGACGTCTGATTGGAATTTTCAAATAGTTTGAGAGTGTCTGAGGGACACTCAATGCTCTCCCGCTTTGTATAAAATAAACGATAGACGAGACGATAGTGATAGAGTTATGAAAAGCAAATTGATGACGAGATCGTTGACTACAACTATCGCTCAAACGATTATCGTTATCAGAGTTACGGATTGAGTGCCCTGATGATATCTGTTGGTTTTTCTTGATTATTATTGGCTTAAAGTGAGCGATTACAAACGAAGAACTATAACCACTTTTATCTTGCCAGAGATTGACGTACGCTTCCAGGAAAAGATCGCATTTGGTCATTTAGAAGACCGAGTAGTTCTTAGAAGAAGCTGTCATTTTATCAGATTATCATTTTGTTCAAAGTTTTTTCAAGCATAGGTATAGGCTTGTAAAAACTTTATAATTGAAACTGAAGACCAGATTGTTATAGATATTTAAAATTCATTCATTGTGCGGAGTAAACCTCTAAGAACTCCTCTCTAATGGGACCTCGTTTATGGGACGCTTGGGTTGTCAGTTGTCACAAAAGCTGCGATTGAGGACAATGTAACTGCTGTAAAAATTGACCCACTGAAATATGCCAAGCCATTATTTTAGTCTCTCCTATTCGAACATAATTAATTTTAATCTTATCACTACCATAATCTATGATTAAGATTAAGGCAGTTTATGGTAAATGCCAAATTATTTTTAGGTGCTTCTAATCGACATATCGTATCACTCAATGGTTTTAGATAGCCACACGGACCTTGAACTTCTTTTCTTGAGTTGATGAATATCGATTAGGATTATCTATAAAAATAAAACAAAAATGTAGCCTAAAAAGCTCCGACTATTAGAGTGAATCTGCAGTCGGTATATGGTATAATGGACAGGTCCTAGTTCTTGGTTATTGATGAGAAGTTCTTCTCACTTATTCAGAAGTCTTAGTTCTCTCTCCACTTATTGTACATCAGAAACCTCCGCCAAATTTATCTACTTGCAATCATTTTCACGCATTCATCTGCGATCCATAAACGCGTTTGCGCGCGAACCCAAAACGATTACTGCCGGATCGTCTGAATTGTTTTCACAGTCTCATTATATAATTGTAACATTAGTTGTTTTTTAAACTTGAATTAAATTTAATTAGAAAATAGAAAAAAATATATTTCAAACCAAATTTTTTCGAGTCGGTAACTGACTTGCATTTTTGTCCCACAGACTGTACAGGCGAATTTTGCAACTGGATCAAATTTTATAATCTCTAAGCACACTTGGCAAATGATAATAACACTTTGACATGGTAATTTAACTATTATGCGTTTGGTAGATAGGAGCGGGTTGATTTCCTCAGTCTAACGTGCAATCGCAGCACGAGTTCATTTGCGGACGGCCGGCGGGATGCTGATAGCCACCATAAGTCTAACGAACTCAGAATGACGTGGCATTTCCCATGTAGACCTGTATTTAGTTTTACATGGGAAATGTGACCCATAATAAAGTTACAAAGAAGGTTAGAATTAGCATGCGAATTGCACAGTCCCCGAGATCCAGCGCAAAAAAGTCGCCCCGACTTATAGGTACATCCCTGATAACCCCCACGTTTCGTGTGTCATTGCCGTTCAAACCGCGTGCTTTTAGTTTGCTATCAGTTTAGAAACCTCAGTTCTAGAACCTCGTTTGGTGAGTAGGATTTTTAAAAGAAAGCTCTCTTTTCTAGATGACTTTTAAGGCAGACCTCAAGCTGGACACCAATAAACAGGAGAAAAATGAAAAATTCGAATGGTACTGGGCGCCAGTATTCTGCGCATGTTGGTTTCTGATCTTCTACGTTGCGGTGATACCCAGTTATCATGCGCTCCCCAAGGTCCTGTCTATCGACGACGAACACCAACATCCAGATAAGTTTATCGGCGAACGAGCAGAGATCCAATTGCTGGGTCTAACAAGTATCGGCGTCAAGATGACGGGCTCGTACGAAAATGAGGTGCAGGCCGTTCGGTACTTGCTCAACGAGATCGATGTTATCAAGAGCAACGCCCGACTAGATCTCTATGACATCGAAGTGGAGGTGCAGTCCGCATCGGGCGAGTTCATAGTTTGGACCATGGCCACGCTCTATCACAACGTCCAGAATATTATTGTCAAAATCGGTCCGAAGGGCTCGGCGAGCACTTCGTACCTGCTGGTGAACAGCCACTTCGACTCCCAGGTGTCATCACCAGGTAAGCATGTGTCCATAAGGTTGTTCTAGCTCTTTGACTGATGTTTGTCCATTTAGCGGCTGGTGATGCTGGCGTGATGATAGTCGTTATGCTGGAGACCTTAAGGGTTATTTCGAGATCAACAACGCCCCTAAAGAACCCGGTGGTATTCCTGCTCAACGGCGCTGAGGAGGCGACCTTCCTCGGGTCCCATAGCTTCATCACGCAGCACAAGTGGGCGAAGAACTGCAAGTAAGTGGGGTCTCTACAAAATTTTAAGTTGATGTGCGAGTATAACTTCTCGGTTTAGGGCTTTTATTAACCTGGACTCGGCAGGCTCCGGCGGTCGAGAGATTGTATTCCAATCTGGACCCGACCACCCTTGGCTGATGAGGGTATGTTGTGCATGTCCAAACTGTTTGATATACTAACAAATCCCCTTCTAGTACTACGGTGAGAGTGTGCCCCATCCCTTTGCCTTGACCATTGCAGAGGAGCTGTTCGAACGCAACTTCATTCCGTCGGATACAGACTTTCGGATTTTCCGCGACCACAAGGGCATACCTGGTCTTGACTTGGCCCACACCGCCAACGGTTACGTCTACCACACTAAGTACGATCGATTCAGCATCCTGCCACGCGGCACGTACCAGAATACTGGCGACAACGTACTGGCCCTGACCAGAGCCTTAGCGAACGCACCAGAGTTGGAAGAGACAGAGGTATAACTAACTTTTTCCTCATCAGCCCTATTGAGATAAACGGCTTCCTTTTAGAAACACGCCGCAGGACACGAAGTTTTCTACGACTACCTGGGCTGGTTCACGATGTACTACACTGAAAACACTGGCATTATATTCAACTCTGTGGTGTCCGGGTGTGCTATTGTGGGCATCATCACCTCCTTCCTGCTGATGATCAAGGAAACAGGATACAATATCAAGAGTTCCTTAGTTAGGTTCTTGAATATTGCCGGCATACAGTGGGTGGCGGTCCTTGGTGGCATTGGACTGTCGGTTCTGGTTGGAGTCATTGTGAACGCATTGGGTCTGACCATGTCCTGGTACAAGTCGTATTGGATGATCTTTGGCTTGTACTATTGCCCCATTTTCTTCTTAATGGGCATGCTTCCAGCTCTCTACCTCGGATGGACTAAGAAATCGGTGAGTCTTGTAAACTCTAAGGTTATTCTTACTGTTTCTTCAACTTTTAGTCAGAGATGAGTCTTCATCACTCGGTGCACATGTTTCTGCACTCGCAGGCTTTACTTCTGGACACCCTGACAACTGTACTGACTATCCTGGGAATTAGGACGGCATTCCTGCCGATGATCGGGTCTTTTTTCTATTCTATCTCAATCGTGTTGACCACGATCGTGACCACGGTCTTCAAAAAGAGTAAGGAGTCGTGGCTTGTGGGCCTGCAAATAATCCGCTTCCATTATTTCCAGAGTCACTTTGGATACCGATACATTTGATCTGCACAATACCAATGTTCTGGTTCTACACATACATGGAGTATGCGTTTTGCAACGTCTTCATTACTATGCAGGGTCGGGGTGGACCCGGCAGCACTCCGGAGCTGTTCGTCAGTGCGATCACTGCCGTTTTGTGTGTCATGCTGTCCGGATTTATCGTAAGTATAGTTGAAGATTTAAGAAGTAGTTCTTTTGCACAAAGCTGTGCTAGGGCCATCAATGGTTTAAGGACACAGTGATCGGTCTATGTACATTTTATATCGAAGTTTGTTGAAACGTTTGTGCAGCTCTTTTTAAAGAGCGGTTTTTAGTGATTGATACACTGTTGATCAATAAACTTCTTTGGACAATTTGTAGGTGTTGGACTACTAAGCGAGGGGTCCTAGGTTCGAATCCCGCAAAAAACCCAACCTCCAACTTAGGGTCTTGTCCACTGCGCTACCCGTCTGACAAACATCCATGCGTATAACTGTCTTGAAAGAGCTTCTCAATTAGTCGTTTGGATTCGGCATAAAATTGTAGATCCCTTCCATTCGATCGAAAAAAATGAAAAACTCACATAAAACGAATGGTCGTGAGAAGCTAGGCCTAGGGTCCTGTTGCACCAACTATTTGTTTGTGGAACAAGCTGCAATGTTTATGAAATCCTGTGATCAATACTAATGTACAACTTGTCTCTCCATCCAAAGTTTTAGAGCTGTCGCAGTCCATGTAGGGATTTAGGACCGACTTTTGTCTGCATCTATCGGTATGAATATTTCTAAGACGTCATAATTTACTTCTTACAAAAGTCGGGTTGAAGTTGGTCCTCAAAAAATAAGCATCTCTACTCAGCGCGACAATGCCCGGGAGCACTCCGAAGCTGTTCAGATGCTATTCCCAATAGGTAAAAGACACAAAAGTCAACGGGTTTCTCTCCTGCGTTGCCTCTTAAGGTCGAAGTAGAGGAATCTTCGTTCCAAAACGTCTTTACCTGATTTCTAATATGATATCATTTTCAGAATTTTAAAGCGTAGCCATGGTGAGCTTCTTTTTGGCGCAAATCTAGGTTTATCTTTAGGGCGCATTGTGTAAGAAGTGTATCTTAGTTTGCGCCCTTGCCCTTAACAATGGTGACTAAGGCAGTAGCCTAAAATATTAAAGCCTGAGTTACTTAGAATTTTTAGCAAGTTAACGATATCCAAAGACAATCGAAGAATAATGACTTCGTCAGGACTGACCTCAGCATCTGATACAGCTTCAATAGAAGTGAGAGTGTTCCTCCCTGCGGGCAGCCATTTAAAGTTGTAGTAGATTCTGAGGTTAGTCCAGACAAAGTCATCATCCAGCGACTGTCGAGCGTCGCTTTGACCCGTTTTATAAAAGGATAGTCTATATTTCCTTTTAAGAAAGCACATAATATAATGTCATATTGTCCCCCATGTCTAGAAATTTCCATAGCACGGCCCATTTTCTTATAAGCTTTTAGGCTTTAAACTACCTTTCTGATAGACGTACCGATAGGGGTGTAGAGGTAAGCTTCTAGTTGAGCATTCTCTGATGGGTACGCCAATTACTCTTTCATTCGCTTTCAGGAAAAATGGTGTCAAGCTTATAGAAGGGTATAACTTAGGCAGATCACTTGGCTTATTGCCTGGTTTGAAGCTTTTTACCATATTTACCTCCCTACAAGTCCGTTGTAACCCCAGTTACAACTACACCAACAAAAAAAAGACAATCTTGCGGTAGGAAATATGAAGTCAAAGGTTATTTTGAGCTTCGTAAAAATCTACCTACTTCAAATTTTTAGTTGTCTATTATGACGTCAATTCGTTGGCATTGTATGAGTCCCTTCTTGCTGACAGCATACGATTAGGTTTGCGCTCTTTCACAACTAAAACCCTTTTTGCAGCCTTAGTCCTCAATGCCTTTTGACATCTAGACATCGAGTGCCCTAAATTGATCGCAGCATTGGTAAGTTTTTTGATGGTCTGCTGACAGCCATATTTTGTATGAATTCGAATTGAGGAAATATTGTCATAGCATTTCGTCCCGCACCGCAGAGAATCAGCCTAACTTACTCAACGTAAACCCTTTCAGAGCTTACTTTTAATTCCAAGTTCCCTCACAAATTTGTTAAGCCCGGATTACCGGAAACTGATTTCTGAAGCTGCATCACAAGCTCTAATCCTGAATCAATTTGTAGATTAAGTACGTTAATAGAAAGAATCCATCTGGCTCATTATAATGATACCCACACTCTTTTGGACCTTCGAACAAGCTTCTTACAACCACCGTGGGTCTGAAAATAACGCCCCTAAATTTAAAACAGAAAATATCAAGTCCCTACATCAAAAAGTACACGCATTACGTGCTATGCGAGTGTATGAAGCAACGTGAGTGTGTGATTGAGTATTTAGTATTATAGTATATGAGTATTATATTTACATCACGAAGCATCTTTTCAGATCCCCATCATGTTGTACTTCCGGAAATCGAAAATCTTGTTCTCACTCTTTGGTGTCCTGACAGTCGTCTTTGTCATTATTGCCGCAACAGGAGCAGGTTTTCCATTCGAGAAAGATGTGGCAGCCAAGCGGTTTTACGTCCTTGTATATCTTTTCAAATCCTATATTCAAACTCTAGCTAAGTCCTTTTTTTTAGCATACGAATCGGGTCTTTCATGGGTATGATGGTCAAACGGTACGCAGCGAGTCTGGAATTTACGTGCAGCCTGTCGACCCGAGGAACGACAACGTTGATGGTAAGAGTTTTAAATTTTGCCACTTAAAAAGTAAAACCACTCTTAACCTCAACACAGATTCGGTTTACAAAAACGCCAAGCCCCTTAGCTACACCCACGAAAACTGTGACAAGGAAATGTACTGCGGTTTGCCGCTCATCAACACAAGATGGCTGACCTGGGTGTTAGTTGGATCTGTCAAAAAAAAAATCTTATTGCTATATGCTGTATCAATCTTTTAGGAAATTCAGCCGCTGGATACCGTTCGATAATCCACGAATACCCGTGACAACAGAACTGAAGTTCAATTCAAAAACAATCCTGTCACCGACGAGAGTTAATTTCACCTACACAGTAACCGGCGCCGATCGGATTGTGATGTACGTCGAACCAATACCCGGGGCGAAAGTTACAGACTGGTCCTTCAATCGAACGCCATTAGATGAGGACTTCGAGCCGCCATACTTCATTAACTATTTGTATTCGGTGGACAAGAAGCCGTTGGAATTTTGGATTGAACTGGAGGTTTGATTTGGACGATTGGTCTAAAAATCGTAATCGTTGATTTGTTTTATTTATTTGCAGCGCGACACGGAGACCTGGGAGGGACCAACGTTTAGACTGGCAGTTGGTGGACACTTTGTTTATCACGAGAACTACAATACAGATGCGTTCAACGAGTATTTAGCTAGTTTTCCGGAATGGGCAAATCCAACGGCATGGGTGGCAACCCATCATAGTTGGCTGTTCTAGGAGGATATTATTATTATTTATTTATTTTTTATTTATTTATAACAAGAGAGAAATCGCAGTTTGGAAAGGTGTTTTAAAGCGGAGGAGGATTCTCCTCCAGGGAATGTCATTTTGGGTTCTACTAGGAAAACCCGGCGGCTTAAATTCCTATTCTTGAGAAAATTGACAAAAAATGTGGAAATTTACATATGAAAATTACTTTTTCATTTATTATAAGTTTCATTAAAATCAGTTTTAAAATAACGCCTTAATCGAGTATTTTGAGTTAGCTATTACTCATTTTTCTGCTCCGCACAGATGCTGTGCCAGTGATGCCAGATTGGAAGATATATAGGTATCTTTCTTTTTTTTTATATTTTTAAGCTCCAAAATAAATACAAGACTTTTAACCTTAAATTCAACTAATTTCAAGATTTTTGACATCAATAATGTACAATTGAACAAATTAAAATTAAAACAAATTTTTCTATTAAAGAAAAACTTTTTCCATTATTAAATTCTAAGGTGCGTAAAGATAAGCAGACTCTACGGCGAGTTTATAAATAAGGCTGTAAGTCATTACAATTTAAATGTCTAAAAATAAATTTAAAAAAAACAATAAACAATTTTTATATGTACCTATGTATATTATGTTGAAAAAATAAAATAAAATAAAAAAAAATAGTAAAAGTTTTAGTTAAATCACTTTAAAATTGGGTTTTATATTTCGTTGTCTTGCATCTTAAAAAGAAAATTTAAAAACACATTTTTTTATTTTGGAAAAATAAGATTTCCATACTTTTCATCTGGTAATACTGGGCTGAGCTACAATAAAATTAAAACAGATTTTGCTTGTTACGGCAACAGATTGGTCATTCAATCAAACACCGCTACATGGGTAGTATCAGCTTGGATAAGAGGACTCTACATTTTTGGATTGAATTGGTTGTTGTTTAGAGAGAACGAATCTTGGAACGGACCTACCTTAAGACTCACAGTTACTGGTGCTGATGCTTATTCGCAAGAGTATAAGGTGTATTTGGAAAGTTTTCCAGAATGGACGGATTCATGGGCGTGGATAGCGGCCGTTGAGAGTTGGATGTTTTAAGTTTGCTTGCTGTGCATTGTTTTTACTGATTGCCGCCTCGAAAGTTGAACTCGAAGAAATACAAGTTTCATCTTTTCATATGAAACTGTTTATCTATAAATTATATACCTATCTCTTTTTCTCTATCTCTATCTCTTCTCTATATATATAAAAATCAATTGCTGTGCGTTTGTCGGTTAAAGGCTCCAGAACGGCTCGACTGATTTGAATGATTTTTGTTTTGTTTTGTTCGTCTTGAATCAGGGATGGTTTAGAAAAAATGAAATATCGGAAAATTTTCAACATGTGGCTCTGTAGGTGCATAATTAATTTTTCAGTAAAATTCAAATATATTCAATAGCAATCACCTATATAATTACGAGTATTATACCTATAATTCATTCGTGGTGAAATTCGATGACGATATAACTCGATAACCACTCAGCCAATTTTCTTGGTTCTTCTTTTGTTTTGTTCGTATTGTCGTACTTCAGGTTTGGGCTGTCATAAATACTTTCACTATCAATTTTACTATGCCATTCAAAAATACTTTCACTTTAGTTTTACAAGACGTGGGAAGTTTACCATGTGGGAATTTCGATGCTGAGAAGGATGTCTGTGGAAAAGAGTGAAAACAGAAGATCCGGTGTGTTATGTCGGGGGGAAATTTGTTTAAATCAATTCCATAGCAAAAATCAGATTTTAAGCTTTTTGTCTTTTTCCAATACATAATGCTATGCCCATACAAATTCCCTAACCAAAATTTCTCATATCATAAAATGCGATAAATCCCCGAAGAACAAAATTGCATTCATCCTCTATTCACAAAACCTGAAGTAGAAAAGTAGAAAAGTTTTTCAATATAAAAAAAGTTGTCGTCGTCGCTTTATCTGTCACTGTCACCCAAATCAATAAGATGTACATGTACCTATAGTCCATTTTAACAGACATGCCATTCAAGTTAAAATATTTTTCTGATTCCCTTCTTTCAAATGTACATATCGGCATAAAAGTTTACGCCAAAGGGAAAAATGATTGCTGTCATGCTGGCATAACAACGCTGTTCGTTATCCAGCTTGTAATGGCGGTCTGTTAATTACTAGACTCTAGCGTTGGGAATCATCCTCATTCCCATTCGGTGCTTACATAATTTAAAAAGCAAACTTTCACTTAATTTATATTATTCAGGTGTAGGGTCCTCTGCTTCCTTCGTGGCGTTCCCCCAAGCACGGTATAAATTGCTTTTCATAAAATCACAGATTTTAGTCTATGATTTTGCTTGAGTAAGCTTTTTTATAACTCAGAGCCCTAGATCTTTGGCTTCTCAAAATACCTACATGGGAAATTAAAGCCGTGGAAATACGTGCACGAAAAGTTTGAGCCGTGACCTATAACTCGCATAATCTTCTTCTGTGAGGTCGCATAATCCAACGCGCTCTATATACAGTAGGTTTGCATAATCTTCCTGCAGGTACTCGGGTTTGCTTTCTCTAGAAAATGTTTACTCTGTTTTCTTCCGGAAAGGTTTTGAAGAGCCACATCTTTAAATTTCTTACCGGCATTCGCACAACGTTTTGTGAAAACCTGAGTTCAATGAGGTTCTATTCTTCATACATGCTTCCCATATAGCTTCTTTCAATGTTCGCGTTGTATTCTTCCGTGGAAATTTTAGCGAACCTTATCGATATTTTCACATGTATTCGGAGCAACGTCAACTTTATTTCATGGAAAATTTCTTCTAGATATTCGCGGAATGTTCCTCCGTGTAGGCTTTGGCAAACCGTAATTATTGATTCCTTCACCGGCATTCGTAGCAGCGTCAAGAAACCACTCTGTATAGACTGGGATTCTTAGATAAACTCGCGGGCGAACAAATTCCGAATCTCCTGACTGATTTGCAGGGAATGCTCGAGTATGAAATTCTTTGAAGGTGGCGAAAGTACTATTGGGGAATTTCCAACGAACAAGATGAGAGTTTTCGAAAACGTATGCCCAGAAAACGTGGGCAGAATTTATGGACGCATTGAAGCGCGCAGTACAGCAAGTAAAACAAATGTACAGAAAATAGTTTGACATGCATTGCATCGGCTAATATTGCTACTGTCAACTGTCATTCGCCGACTAAGCAGCTGATGTGTTTTTGGAATTTTTTTTGTAATTAAATTCGTTAAAAATGAAAATTTAGAAATTCAATCAAATTCGCAAAATTGTATTACTTATATTAGTTTGTCTCCCATTTTTGTGTCAGGCCAATTTGCACACAAAATATTTGAAAAACGTCAAACACAATGATGCCAAATACGTTCAAATTTAGAATTTTCTTCTTCTGTGTTGTGGTTGCATTGTCTTTTGTAGTGAATTAAGAAATATCGGCAATATCTGCGTTCTCTCCCATTTAAACGTGTGGGTTCTTTTTTCACTGAATGAACAAATTCTGCACGTGTGTTTTGGGCATTATGGTAGCTTCTCGCACTTTAAATGTTGAGAAGTAAAAGTGAAAGTTTTCTTCTTTGTTTGCAAATCGGAAATGGCGACACCAGTTGCCAGAAAATTTTGACAATTACCCAATAAAATTAATGAGTATGAGTTGGTCCGTTCCGAATAATAAAATAGCCCTCAGCTGATTAATTTGTTGTCAGAAAATCAAACACAGACTCAAACCAAGTTATAAACATCATAAGGAAGAACTTTTGGTGGTATAATCGCCGATGAGTTCGAAATGCAAGTCTCAAAGTGCTTCGCCATTTAATGCAGTTCGCGATAGATGTGTTTAAGGAAAAAGTGAATGCCCAGTTACGACCATTAAGGAGTGAGTAAAGCCGAACAGCATTGCCATACGCAACCTCGTCGACAAGGAAAATTAGGAGAAGCATCAGGTTTGTCCTTTCAAAAATAGATAAGTCTTTTTTTTTTTGGTATTTATTTTATTATTTATCTATTTACAAAATAATAAAAATAAATTACAACAACTACGAGCTAAATGTTTAAAACAAAAAAATAAAATAAAATTACAAAATAAATTCAAAAGTTTTACATCGACTCCAATGTGCAAGTGCATGTGCATTGTGCACTCTATTATAAATATTTTGTATTAAGTGTTTGTTCGTTAAATGGCTGTCAGGTGCACACGGCAACCGCGTGCAAAAATGGGCATCCTTACAGCCTCCAACTCTCGTAGGAGCTTGTCCACGACGTTGGATACGCCCACTCGGGGAAGCTGTTTAGAAACTCTTTAAACTCGCTCGTATAATGAATGTCATGGTGAATCAAGTGTCCAATGAGTGCCATATCGAATGCTGGCCCCGACCAATCTGTGCTGCTTCTCTGTAAGACAGTCTTGGAAGTGTGTGCCTTTTGAAGTAGTAGCCAAAACTTACCTCAAACTCCAAAGTGAACCTTAGCGGTGTCGGATCCACGGCGTACGAGAAGTACACAAAGTACGGCGGCGTAAATTGCTTGTCTATGGGCTCCTTTTCGAAGGACCAATCGACTAGCTTCGAGTCTGCCAAAGGCTGAATGAACAGTCCTATGTGATCGGGACCTGACACCTCTATGCTGTACTGCACGTTTGTCGCTGAAATTGCATCTTTCGACAGGATTCTCATGGTGGGAATTCCAATTTTGCGTGGCGCCGGACCGGGAATCCAAAAGCTTTGATTCCTAAAACGGTAGAACAAACAAGGTCGTTAGCTAATACTGAGTGGGGTCATTCTCTGTCTTTGATCATACATCCATCCCAACCATCGGGAGTTGTAGATTGGATAGCCGCATACAACCTCGGTGGCGCAGTCGTCGGTGCTTTTCGTGAGATTCTGGTTGAATATGATGTCTGCAAGGGAATGCATTACAGTGCGGGTCTGAGGAAAAACCACAAAACTCACCATTGAGGGAGTCAGGCCTCCGGTCGACTGGCACAACATAGTACCCAGAGTCCTCCCTCCTGATGGTCATATCGGCGTCAAAGAACGTCCTCACCGTGTGCTGCAAATTAAGCCCCATTTAAGCACACTTCACGCCCTCGCATAAATCGCCAACCTACTTACCACTGTAAAGAACCTCTGCGGCGCTGTTTTGGCAACGTACGGAAATCCGACTGGTGTGGCAGCAAGAATAATGAACACCACACAGATGGCGGCAAATATCGACAGGATAGTCTTCGTCTTGCGGAAAAGCAAGAACAGTGGAATCTACAAGAAGTTCGCATTAATCTTCATCCCCAGGCCGCTCTTTCTGTTTGTACACCTACCAGAAATGCTGCGAACAACAAACACATAATTGCCGTAAAGCCGCTAATCAGTATTTCAGGATTACTCCCGGCGCCGGTGCGTCCTTGCATCGGGATAAAAGTGTCGAGAAACGCGTAGCAAATGTACGTGTAGAAGAGGAATGGCATTATTTGACACACAACGTGTGGAATCGCCCAAAGGAACGCTGCAAAACAAGTGGACAGCCCATTACTTCTTATATCCTGTCGAAGGACAATACAAAATACAAACATTTTCTGTGCAGGCATGTAGCCAGATTAATGATGACCGATATCGTGTAGAAAGAAATGCAAATCATGATGACGAAGCCCGAGCGAACTCCAAAGCTCACCAACAGGATGGTGACGATGATCAGAATCAGGCAGTGGGCATGCATGAACAGCTGCACAGCGATGCCCAGCGGGATTCCATACTGAAACGAAAACACAGGTCAGCACTGTTTCTTCACCTATTTCGGGATGGCTTACCTCCTTCGTCCGCTGCATGTAGATGGCTGGAAAAATGCCCAAAAAGAAGAACATCGGGCAGAAGTACAGGCCGAAGATGAGCCAGGGCTGTGAGTACCACGACAGGGGCAGACCAACAGCGTCCATGAACAGACCAATGCAGACGGTGACCACCATGCTGATGACAACTGACGTCAGTTGGATTCCGAAGATGATGCCAAAGTGGATGAAGGTGCGGGAACGCCTGAGTCCCATGTGCTTGGGCAGGAGCCACACGAATGTGAAAATACTTATCAGCGCTACCACACAGACAACTATGTTGAGGATCAGGCCTGTAGTCTCGCTGTAGTAGACCATTCCCCAGCCGAGGACATCGAAGAAGATTGTGTGACCCTCTGCGTGTTTCTATGGGGAATTCAGTTTAGAAAGAGATTTCCAATAAAATGTGCGTAGCTATACCAATGGGTCCTCCAGTTCTGGAGCATTGGCGAGCCCTTTCGTCAAGGCCAAGACGTTGTCACCGGTCAGCTGGTACGTGTGCCTCGGAATCACATTGAATTTATCGTACTTGGTGTGGTAAACAAAGCCGTTGTGGGAGTGTGCCATGTCCAAGCCTGCGGGAAAAATCAAAAATTCAAAATTGTGCTTTAAGTTAGTTGTATTTGAAGGACGACAATGACTTAGAAATTGTTATGCTCGTACAATTTCCGAATGAGGTTGTTAATTGCGATTAATTAATTGAATGCAGCTCCATATTTAGCTATTTGGGTGGATGAGTAATCTAAACCGATCCGGTCAGTAATTTTAACGTGATGCGTACTTAAATCCGCACACAAATAGGTTGCGTATGCTTTTAAATGAACACTGAGAACGATCGCACACCCAAATTTGGCTACGGATATAGGTCTAACTGCATAGTGATAATATATAGATGGCTCCAAAATGAATGAAGTTAAGCACAACGATCACCATATAGCTCTTACAGGGGTGGTGGAAGTATAGGACACTGAGGTCATCAGGTCTTGAAATCAATATTTCCCAAACTTGAGCAAACACAAATCTTAATACTGGTCTTTTTAAGGACACTTTTATCTATTTACTCTCCGACACTGATGTAACAATTAAAGCAATAGGTGACCGATAATGACAATAATTCTTTCAGAAGATACCTACGTATAACCAGAATCTTTTTGCTAAGCCACCCTCTAATTTAACCTATGGAAATTTTTAGCAAAGAGTGGAGCAGCTGTATTATTCCGAAAGATAGTTTTCACTTGCACGAACGTTTTACTTCAAAGAACTTTGAAAACTAAAGAAATTTTCGTTTTCGTGATAACAAAAAAACGAACGATATTTTTTATTCAGTTTACTTTTTTAGTTATTTGTTTTATTAGTTTTATTATTGTTATATAGGTATATTGTTTTTTAGTTTTATGCAAGCAATGCCATTTTATTTTCTATTTCTTTTCTACTTCAATAAAAAATAACATTAAGCTTTTGTGTTATCGGAAAACGAACGACATTTTCGTTTCGTGTGCAAGAAAGGTTTTTCAAAGCGTTTTTCATTTTCTTCGAGTATTTCCTGGGGCTTTCCCAACCTCGCGGATCTTTTTCGAAACTCTCGAAATAGCACTTAAAGTATGCTAAGTATTGTGTAAAAAAAAGAAACGAAAATTATGCGAAAACGAAAACTTATTACATGTAAATCCTTTTGTTTTCTTGGCAGGAGCATATATCTACAGCCTCCTAAACATTTACAAAGAGAAAGCAAGGAACAAAGGGAATTATTCTGTTATGGATGGGATGGAATTCTGTAAAATATCCAAAACGAAAGAAACCGTGCCAAAGCTAAAATTTTAAAACATTTGAATTTCAAATACCTCCTTTCGTTTTCATCTTCCCAAGAGTTAAAGGAGCAGTATTTCATGAAGGAATGCGATCGTGAAAGCGGAAACTATTAAACGTTTTCATCTTCTGGAAGAAAACCGCACGTTTTCGCTTTTGTATGATTTTTTTTTTTTTCATTTCTTTTTTTTTTAAGTGTGAATGTGATTTTCGTTTAGTTGTTTACAAGTACAAAAACCCCACCAAGCTCTGTGCGTCGAAGAGCTCGAGCATTTGGACTGGGATTCTCTAAGAAACGAAAACGAAAAGAACTTTCCCATTCCAAGAAACGAAATAAATCGTGCTAAAGCGAGAATTTTCTTCAGGTAATTCATTTCGTTTTCATTTTCCAATTCGGAAGAGTTAAGGGAGCAGTATTTTATAAAACAATGTTATCGTGAACGCGGAAATAATTGAACGTTTTCATCTTCCAAATTAAAACCCCACATTTTCGCTTTTGCTTGATTTTTGACGTTTTGTTTTTTTTGATGCTAAAACAATTTTCGTTTCATTTTTTATACAGAACTACCCAGAATCTGTGCTTTGAAAAGTTTGAACATTTTATAGGACCTTTTAGGACATGTACAAAGTTCCTTTTTGAGCTCTTAGACCAAAGGATCACTCAGCGATTGGCAACCATTTTGATTTCTGATTTTGATGTCGTTTTCGAAGTTGATAGCTGAGCCAAGGTAAACAAAGATGGTAATACCTTCAAAGGTATACCTAAGCCGTTCCGTTCTATTCGTCGATGTGACTCTTCTTGGTTTTGCCCTCATTCCTACCTACACCCATTTTTCTGTCATTTCGCCGTTTGACCTAGTGACCATAAGTTCAGTCAAAGATGTCAGTGGAATCCGCATAAATACAAGTCATCGCACAAACTTTTGAAGACCTGCGCCCCTACTTTTGGCCAGCTCATTTTTCACATGTGCGAGGTTGAAAAAGTCGGACGAAAGTACTAGTCTCAATCTTTTTCTCCGTCAAAAGTCTCAGTGAGATTGTTTCCAATCTCAAGCAGCCTTGATGATTACTTGTGCCTAATAGGGTTTGGAAGACCCGCCAATAGACATGTTGCTTGTAGAAAATCATCAGAAGTTAGCATAATAGGTCCACATAGGAACCTTAGCCTAGCTTCATGCAAACTAATTTGAGTGAGTTTTTATTTTAGGAACATATGAAAGGCACCCACAATTTGGATATCCACTACCAAACGCCTGTAGGCTTGAAACCAACCACGATCCCACTCAAAGTTCGTGCATTCCTCTCCATCGCCTTCACGTTGCAAACAACTGGCTTTTGATATACATCAATCAATTAATCGGACTTTCACACTTCTCCAGCTGCTAATCTCATTCGAAAATCAGACACACACCTCTAAAAAGCATCAAAGGTTATTTTCCAAATCTACTAAGCAGTTCACCGATTATCGCGTCAGTTTGGGCCCAAATTGTATTTCGAAGCCCACAAAATACTTAAAAGCATCATCCGGTTGTTTACCGGGCCAAAAAACTCACCAGGTAGCTGTCCAAAATCGCGAAAAATTCTAAAATCCGTGTCCGATGGAATGAAGTTGTTCTGGAAGAGTTCCTCGCCGATCGTCGACGCATAGGGATGCTCGATGTACTGTCCATAATACTGGAAGAGAAAACGTAAATTAATTTCATGAGCACTTCGGATGAATCGACTTGTACCCTCATAAGCCACGGATGATTGGGACCGGACTGGAAGAGAATTTCCCGACCGCCACTGCCCGCCGAATCCAAATTGATAAGCGCTCTGAAAACGAAAACGTACTTTAGTCCTTCAAAATGGATTAGACAGCCCTGCATCTGAACTTACTTGGCATACTTGGCCCACTTGTGACTTGTGATGAAGGCATGCGACCCCTGGAGGGGATTCTCTTCGGCGCCATTGAACAGGAAGATCACACAGTGGTCTAGGGGGGTGTCATTCTTGGTTATGACTCGCATCGTTTCCAACATAATGGAGATCATCACTCCAGCGTCACCAGCACCTGCAACAACACTTAGAACACGTGGCAATGTTTTGAAAACGAATTTCTTACCTGAACTCCCCGGCACTGAGTCGAAATGGCTGTTGATCAACAGACACGCCGAACTATGCGAATCCACTCGAGTCACCTTCACCACTATGTTCTGCACGCTCTGGTACATGTTGACCATTTTCTCCCACAGGACATAGCTTCCAGATCCGACTTGGACATCGATTTCGATGTCGAAGATGTCAGTGCGTGCCTCACGGCGTATCTTCTCCACTTGGTCGTGCAAAAAATAAACGGCAGCCTGTTCGTTGCCAGCACTTCCCACCACCTTTGGACCGATTTTCGACAAATTCAGCAGCGTCTTCTCTGCCCGCTCGCCAATGAACCGCGTTGGGTTGTTCGCCTCATCCTCTAAACCAAGCGTATCGGGAGCATAGTTAAAACTCGTTATGGCCGTCAAGTAGAAGAGCAAGAACCAAAATGCGACAAACACGGGGGCATAATACCAAGCGATTTTGTTTCGATTGTAGATGATTTTAAGGTTCTCGTATTTGGACTTCATCTGCAAGGAGGGAGAGGGGGCATTTGTTTAATTATATACATTCAGTTGGATGTGGTCATTAAGAATGAAATTAAATTGGGTTCGCGTTTATTGCTGGCAGCTCTTCTAATTGGCTGCTGCGATGGATGCAATCAGCCCTTTCCCAGGACATGCTTCAAGTATAAAATTCTTCTATTTGAAGTGACCATTAAAAGTCATCTAGGGGTCATTAAAGTGGTTTTTATCTGTGTCTTTGGGGTTCATTCATATTTATATACTTTTGATGCGGAACATCTATTGGCGCGACTTGGGAGTAAAATCGACTCGAATGAGACGGAAATTCCGGCGTGACGGCGGAAATTGGCCAGTCGCCATCACTATGCCGCATATGGCATATCTCCTAAACCACTCAACCGATTTGAATGAAATTTTTGGGTGTGTATAGTTGGTTGCAAATTGAAAGATGTGAAAAATGGGATACGTTTTGACCCGATAGGTGGCGCTGTTGCGGTTCTAAAAAAAATCAATCAACCGATTTCAATTGGAAAAATGGAATGGAACTCGTTTAAAACAGGTGACAGAAGTGCACAAGACACAGAATTTGCAGAAGGACGATTAAATCAAGTGAAGAGGTGCACCCCGCCTATTAATATAAAAGGCAGCAATAGTCCTAGATCTAGGCCCACAAAGTTGATATAGTTCTATTTAAATACCTTGTGGGCTACTTTTTCTATGTCATAAACTGTCACATACGATTTTAAGTGGAACTTAAATCGCTATGAGTAGTATCATCAAACGGCCCTTAATAAAAGAAATAGTAAAATAAAATCTCTCGCATATCCGTTGCATCTGAATAATTCCACAGATAGGAGATTTTGTTATGGAACTGTTATCGGCCGTCGTTTCAAAGTTTCCGCAAATTAAAGTCAGCTCTGTCAGTTTCTCTCATTCTCTCAATGTTCTCGCCTCTCGATTTGTGAAAACTGTCAACGGATTCAACTGAAAGGGTAATACAATATGAACCTACTCTTTCTAACGTGGTTTATGGATTATCTTCTATAAGTACTCTATCAGTTTGACACTTCGAAATGGGTCCTTAAGAGGGTTAGTACTGCTTGACCAAAGTAGCAAACTTGTAAACACGCTTCAACAATAAAAACGTTAGTCTCAAATGATTAAGAACTCTATCGTCGCATCATCTATAGATTGTAGAGTTCCACTGAAACTGTTCAGATAGGTCGATAGTAGAAAAATCCCCTTAAGCCCAGCCGAATGATTCACCAACTCCTTCGGTACAATAAACAACAACCACATTCCTATTCACCAATCACCATTATAACGCCGACTTATCTTTTCCATTTCTTCGGCATATATGTGTTTTTGTTTTAGCAAAAAGTATTTCGGCTTCGATTGAACTGGCCAATGGCCAATCTTTACGACCTAATAGCACCCCAAATGATTATACTCCGTTATTTCTGAATTAGTGACTATTAAGATTCGTTTCGATATCGAATTAACCTCCGAGATAACAAGGATAAAGACTATCACACAGCGCCAAGTGGTTTATAACTGATCTGAAGTGCACTCGTCGATATTGGATTCCGATACACGTATTCGAGTGTAACAATAAACCGAGCGTTTGGTTATTGTTCCGGTTCGTATACTACTTGACAACTAAACCGTGTCTAGGTGGGGTATCTACCTACCCTCGAGTTTATCGAATTACAAGGCCATATTTTTTTTTTTTTTTTTTTTGATAATAAGTTCGAACTAGTACTTATCATACGATTTTATTGAACATCGTATAAGTCTTGTGCTAAAATAAGTCTTCGGACAGTACTCGTGTGCATGGAGTTTTATTTGTTTGTACTTTACCTTGTTAATGAAAAGTTGATTTTGCCAATGAATTGCTACAGTTAGCTAGTATTTTATTTTTTAGTGACAGGTCGGCATGCATAATATATTTTGGCTGCATATTTTTTAAGTAGGTACCTATTTGTCACACAGGGAGTATCTGACGGGAGTTGTTTTTTTCCACTTTATGACATGTAATTCTGAGCCGTAAAAGTGTTTGCAGTTCGCCAAAAATATAGCATATTTCTATGGAGCCCCACTGTGTTTGAGGCCGCACTGTTGCTAGAGGGTTTGTGTTTGTTTTTGGTTTTTGTTTGTTTTTTGTTTTCCATTTCCCCATTGGTACAGATTAATGATACAAAAATGGCGAAAAACTAATCGAAATTTTGAAACCATGTTTTAAGCGATAAGTTTTTCGATTTCGCAACGCTTTTATCGATAACCAATTTGACAAACTTTTCAGTTCAATTTTCCATTTTACCATAATCACAGACGGCTCAAGATTCAGAAACGAACATTTAGAGATTAAGAGCTAATGTTGATTTTTGTGAGGTTTGTTTTTCGAGTTGGTAACACTTTTTCTATCGATGACCAAAATGACAGCCAATAGCTGATTTGACCTGACATTGGTTTTTCAATTCACTTATTTTTGCCATTTTGCAAAAAGTAAAGCCTAGGACACATAACCCATCCCAATCTGCAACTTCCCTGAAAACTAGTCGAATTTTGAAGCCGCTTTTAATGGTTTGTTTTACGAGATGGCAACAATTTTTCCAGCGGCCAGCAAGCTTGACAGTTTGGGTTTGCGATTTCGAAAGGAGTTGACGCACGAGACGCGTCTCCAGATGCTCGAAGAATTAGTCGAAATTTGGAAAGTTTTTTTTTTTTTGATAGGTTTGTTTTGTAAGTTGGCATCACTTTTACTCACACGTCAAGCAAACTTGACACCTAACAGCTGGTAAGTGATCGCTTTGGTTTGCGAAAATTTAATCTTAATTTAGAAAGTAAACGGTGTTTTTCTTAATGGTTTGTTTTGTGATTTGTGAGCTGTGATAGCTTGTCTTGGGAGCGTCCACACCGGATGGAACAAAACGCCTTATTATTTTTTCCTGCTTTTTTTTGCCTTATTCAGTGTGGGTGCGCGTATTTAAATGTGTGTATTTAAATTTCAGAAACACACAGAAAAACTGTTTTGTTTGTCTAAAGCGTTTTGTTCCATCCGGTGTGGAAGCTACCTAAGGCGTTTTGTTCCATCCAGTGTGGAAGCAGCCTTACGAAATGAGGCTTTAGAACTGGATTACACTGAGAGGGTCTTTCAGAGCCTCGAAGTCTCATCTACTTGCATTGCTTGGCTTTCCTCAAGCTTCATAATTCAGGGGTTTTTTATAAGGTTTAATTAAAAAATTGACTACAACTGTCACCATAATGGGTTCTTTCTGCAACTTTGTCAAATAAGTAGTTGGAAAGAGACAGTGCTTATATTAGGCTCGCTGGGAGCTTCTTAAGTTTTCGATTGAGAATTATTTGGAATCTTTACTTATTGCTCAATACTTTCCTTTCCCGTATATAAGCGAAGCTATTTTCTGTAGCTCACTTATAGGTTCATGCACCGCCAATAGCTTAAATCGTATAAAGTGGCAACATTCTACAAAAAATCTGTCGGCACCTGGAAGTAGTCTTTATTCCTAAAATGTTGTTGCGAAAGCTTGAAAAAATTATTCAAAACCACATACGGTTGTCATCGCAATCAAATCTATACACCAGCTGAACTTGGTTAAGCTCGAACCATCTATGGTATATACGCGTCTTAAGCTGGCGTGCGTGATATAAATACATCAAACCGGTAATTGCTATTCAGAGATTGTGCTCGAAGTATTCTGCCCCACCATTTTCGTGTTACGTAAGCTACCTTTCATGTAAAGATTTACTCATTTGTGTCTCATTTATACTCATTTTAAATGGCTGAAGTTTTCTGTTAATTGAATCTTTCTCCGTCGAGCAAATACACTTTTGATTAAGAATAAACGGGATTGATGAGATTTAGCAATAGATAAATTCAATCGTATAACAAGCTTTAAGAGAGCCACTGGGACTGCTTTACCCTCATCAAGACTGCGATCAAAACTACGACCTTTGAACTGAAACCAGCTCTTACATCTCCTTTTCTCGAAGATTGACCTTAAAAACTAGAACCAAGTTAGCAGAGCTCATTCAAAAATGTATAGGGAACTGCCAAAACGAACTTTGAACGGATAACAAAGTAGAAATAAAATTGTTTTGCCAATCTTTACGACCCGCTGGCAATTATCGACAATTATATTTACTTGATTGTTTTATCAATCGTAGGAAATAAATGTCAGTCATTTAGAAGAGAATTCTGCACACGCCAGTATCAGCTGTAAGCTTTCCTTCCGCCTTCCCGTTCCCTGTTCCTAGCGATAGTTCAAGTGAATCATGTAAGTGCGACGTAGAAGCGTGGGCGATTGCGCCCGATAAATGTTGTAAAAATGATTTAGCTCTATTTTCTCACACAAGAGATGACTAATTGCGTAAACAATCAGAACTCAATAAAGTCACGCATCCGCGCTCTACAATGTAATGAAAGTTATTGCGAATTTATTTGGAAAAGTCTCGGGAGAAATTTACCAATGCGGTAAAATCATGAATAAACCGCACAACGGCCGTAAATTGTGTTTTTCCTGCGATTTTCCGCCTGCGATTCAAATGCAAGATCAATAAACAGTTAGAGGTCGCCCTCTGCCTTTCTCTGATTTCATTCTCAGCAAGTGGCACCAGCGGAACGGATTTTCATTTATTTTTTTTGACAAACAGCCCAGATGCTTATTTGTGGACCATTAAAAGACTTCGAATGGAAAACATATGTCGCATAGTATATCCGGTCGCGGTGCCATCGAATTGCTGACGTAAGGTCCGATGGTTGTAGCTGTTGGCTGATGAGAGCTTCATTATTGAAATGTAATTATGATTTTTATGGCCGCATGATGTGCTGCGTTGCTGTGGAGTCTGCCTAGTTCAATAGGCGCGATTATTGGGAAGACGCCCACTCGTATGGTTGGCTTTATCAAATTTGAGATGATCTAACCAGCTTTATGAACGATGAGAAAATATACATGGAAAACGTTTCTTCTTTATGGCGGTCTGTCATGCTTTAAATTGTAATTACTGTGTGGTGGTGAAGAGGGAATCTGAAAGCCAAACATGGGCTTCCACGAATGCTTATGTGGCGTGGGGTACGTTACATAAGAGACAAGTCTGAGTGCGCCTAAAGGTCTGGGGGAGTTCACACGGTTGATTGTTGTTTTGACAATCGGTTTTGGTCAGTGTTGTCGTTGTGTTTTGCCTTATTGATTTTCTGAAGCTTGGCCCCCAATTAAGTGTGAATAGTCTTTACGTTTGCGAGGTTATTTAACGATATATAAGTTTATGCTATACAGAAATATTTCAGGTTTATAATATACATTACATACGTTTTAGTACTCCAAATGGGCTGTATAGTTTAAGGTTTTTCTATTTCTTTTTTATAATTAAACAGATTTTAGGATATAATACAATAAAATATATCTTATAACGGGTGATTTTTTAGCTTGTTTGGTTTTGGCAACACTGGTTTTGACAGCTGACGAGTGTTTAGTACCTTGTGTCACTGTCAAACAGCTTCAGTTTGGTTTGCAATTTAACCATGGATCGTCTTACAAATGAACAACGCTTGCAAATTATTGAATTTTACTATCAAAATTCGTGCTCGGTTCGAAATGTTCATTTATTCATTTTTATCGAAAAATTGTGTTCAGCGATGAGGCTCATTTTTGGTTGAATGGGTACGTAAATAAGCAAAATTGCCGCATTTGGAGTGAAGATCAGCCAGAAGCATTGCAACAGCTACCAATGCATCCCGAAAAAGCCACTGTTTGGTGCGGTTTATGGGCCGGCGGCATTATTGGGCCATATTTCTTCAAAGATGATGCGAATCGCAGCGTTACTGTCAATGGTGAACGCTACCGAGCGATGATAACAAACTTTTTTTTGCCCGAAATGGAAGTTCTTGACTTGCATGATATGTGGTTTCAACAAGACGGTGCCACATGCCACACAGCACGCGGAACAATGGCGCAATTGCGAGGCGAGTGTGGTGAACAGTTAATTTCACATTTCGGGCCGGTCAATTGGCCGCCTAGATCGTGCGATTTGACACCATTAGATTATTTTTTGTGGGGGTATGTCAAGGCTAATGTGTATAGGGACAAGCCCGCTTCGATTGACGCACTGGAAGCCAACATCCATGCATTCATTCGTGAGATACCGGCCGATATGTGTGAAAGAGTATGCCAAAATTGGACTCAGCGGATGGACTACCTGAGACGCAGCCGCGGTCAACATTTGCATGAAATTATCTTTAAACATTAAATTGCAAGGTTCAAGCTATCGATTCAAATAAATATTTCATTCATTTTTTCGAATTTTTGGTGTTTTTTTTTTTAAAAAGTTCTAAGCCTCTTAAAAAATCACCCGTTATAAAGCGTTTTTCAATAAGAGCGCTACAAACGTTTTTTTTTTAATAAAACAAAAACGGTTTCACATTTCAATGAAATTCTTTATTCCTGTGAAAGTACGTTCAATGCCATTATGTATGGAATTCGATTTCTTTTGCATGGCCACCACGGGCACGCTTGCAGAAGTCCAGACGCTGAACCCAATTTTCGACGGTTTTCAAGCACAAATCGGCCGATACTGCTGCAATTTCAAGTTCGATATTCGTACGAAGTTCATCAATCGTCACTGGCTTGTTGGCATAGACCATAGACTTGACGTAGCCCCACAGGAAATAGTCTAACGGCGTCAAATCGCACGACCGAGGCGGCCAGGCGACTGGACCATTTCGTGAGATAACACGTTCTCCAAACTTGGTTTCCAATAAATTGATTGTGACATTCGCTGTGTGGCTTGTGGCGCCGTTCTGTTGGAACCACATGTCCTCCAAGTCCATATCATCCAATTGGGGCCAAAAATTTTCGGCTATCATTGAACGATAGCGATTCCCATTCACAGTAACGTGCCGGTCTTGATCATCACGGAAGAAGTACGGCCCAATGACGCCGCCGGCCCATAAACCACACCAAACCGTAATTTTTTCGGGATGCAATACGTGTGGATTGCTGCCTGACCAATACCGCATATTTTGTTTATTGACGAAGCCATTTAGCCAGAAATGAGCCTCATCGCTGAAGATGATTTTTCGATGAAAATCCGAATCATTTTCAAGTTGTTGTTAACGAACATACGACGCTTCTGGTGGTCAAGCGGCTTCAGTTCTTGCGTCAATTTAATTTTGTAAGGATGTAGGCCAAGATCTTTTCGCAAAATTCGCCACAACGGCGTCACAGAGATGCCCATCGCTTGAGAACGACGTGTGAGCGACACATTTGGGCTTTCTTCGACTGAAGCCTCAGCGGCACCAATATTCTCGACACTACGGGCACTTCTTTGTCTCACTGGCACGGGAACATTTTGCACTGTGCCTGTGGATTCGAATTTTTCCACTAGACGCTCAATTGTTGATCTGCTAGGACGATTATGACGACCATAAATTGGACGTAGCGCTCTTAACGTTGAGGCCACTGACTCCGAATTTCGGTAGTAAATTTTAATAATTTCGACTCGTTGTTGGCTCGTATCTTTCCATCATGAAATGGCAAACCTTACTAAAGAGAAATGTCAAAAAAACGGCAAGAAATTCGGCGTCATTTGCTGTCCCTGTCACTCTACTTTTGTAGCGTCCCTATTGAAAAACCCTTTATAAAAATGGCTTGGATATTATGTTTGTCCGTTTATATCTCGAGTTTAGCAGCACCGAATTTTATGATTCTTCTGGAAAGCTATTCTTTTGTAGCAGCTTTGTATGAAAAAGTTTAAACATAAAAAATAATACCTTTCCAATGAAAAAATCATCGAAATCGGAATGGCTGAACTGGAGATAAAGACCAAGGGGTCAATTCTGGTTCTGTAAAAAAGTGAAACGAAAATGCTTTCACCGAAATTTTGATTCTCGTTCTATGAAAAGGTGAAACCAAACGTCAAAATTTTTCATAAAAATAATTTCTTTTCACGGCCCCAAGTGAATGTTTTTAGTGAGTGTTTGAAAATTTAGAACCCTCTTTCATACAACACAGTGTGCGGTATTGAATTCACCACGGTATTTTCACTTATTGAACGAGAATCGCATTTTAGTACAAAGTGAATCGAAAAAATGAAAGCAATGCGTGGAAGCGAATGTGAAAACGATTTATTCGATTCACTCTTTCACAGAACGAGAATTGACCCCCAGGTCCGTTTAGCCAACGAAGTGAGTGAACAGAGAAAGAACATTGCACACATTGGTATAGCCAGCATCTCTGCTATGGGCGTATTCAGGGTTTCCAGATTGGGCGCATCGTCGTATTTTGGGTTATCTTTTTTCAAAAGGCTATAGAAATGGAAATTTTTTGGGCTTTATATCGTTTTACAAATATTTATGTTAATTATGTTCGGGTCACAACTTTTAAACTTGGAGCAGTCGTTCAACTGGCACGCACACCAATTTACTTCGCAGGCCTTCTGTTTTGACACAAGCCACAAAAGGCAGTTGCAGAAAATATAAGTCAAATAAAATCCGCGGCGCTATACCAAAATTTTACATGATTTTTTGGTCTTCTTTCTGGGGAACGCTTAAAGCAAACAAAATGATGGCAACCCTTTCCGTGTTGCATACAATTTAAGTTTGGCAGCTTTTGTGTTTCTTTTGTTTAAGTCTAAATCAAGTGATGTGTGTTTGTGTGTTTCGTGCTTTTTTGGCGACCATCATTCAGGGTTAGATTGAAGATTTTTGAAACATTATGTTCAAATATTTGAAGTATAAGTAAAATGGACGAAAATGGTAAGAAAAATGGTAAGAGCAAGAAAAATGGTGAAAGTGGTGAACAACAATCAGCAAATAATGTTTCTTTGGAAGCATTAAAATCGTCGTCTCGCAACGATACGAGCGGCAAAGATTTTGGTTTGTAATTCCTTTGATTTTTCATATTTTGGATATTTTATTCTTTTTTGTATATTTGACAGATTGGGATAAAAGTGATAAGTCATTCGGTAACATAATTTATATTAATCATACGTTTTTTATCGAATAAATCCAATATAGGTACTTATTTTTTTTCTTCTTATATTTCAGATTTATACGATGAGGCGGAAAGACTTTTTCAAATGCGCGATTCATCGAAAAATCCATCAGCAATCGCATCGTTAACATCTCTGAACTTTTCGCAAAGCACTTCCCGAGCATCCAATCGACCAAGGACCAATCGGATGCTTTAAAAAAGGGGGAAATCGTCTCAACAAATAAACAATTTTATCGGATCGATTCAAACTACCCGTCTACACTTTATTTCTGTAAAAGATGGAAAAACCAAAAATGTTGTTTATAAGAAAGCATATTAAAATAAAATGTACGATATTTTAAAAACAAATTTTATTCAGAGTTTTCTTTTTTCTCTCTTAAGTTTTAGCATTTCTCAAGCTGGACGAATTCAAAGCATTTCACGCCTTTTAACTAAACTGATACTTGGAAATTCGTTTAGTGAAGCGGGCATGGGTTTGCTTGTATGTACTTATATAATAAAGATTATTTTTCAACACAATTTTAGGATGAGGTACGGCGTTTTTATCTTCGATCTTTTTTCTTTGAGAGTCGCCCTTATTTGGTCTAAGGCCATTGTTGCTATTTATCGTGACTGGCTTTAAACGGTTCGCATATTTAAACGGGAAAAAGTTCTATATCAGTTTTCGAATGAATTAAACGAGGGTCACTAATCCGGGGATCACTGTATTTTATGTCAATTCCAAACATCTGCATTAATAAGTTTTTCAGAAAAATTGGGCACTCGGATTACTGTCAAACGTTCGCGACACTCGGCGCATTGAAAAAAAAAATCATAAACATCAATAAGTACTTATATAGAGCCGTATATAAAAGAGGGAGAGTTGGAGTTCTTTTATTAATTTTCCGCATATTAGTCAAAAACGTTTTGGTACTTCTTTTTTTTTTTTTTGTATGACATTATTTTGTTACAAGATACCAAGAGCTCTTTCCGAATCGAAATCTTTTATAGTATAAATCCCCATACCCGAAGGCGACTAACAATAATGCTGAGCTATAAATATAAGGTAAAGCAAGGGCCCCGCAAGCTAGTCTGAACAAAATGTCAAAACTGAAACGATTTGTTACAAAAGTCAAGACAATTGATTTGGTTGAGTTTTTTCACACGATCCATTGTGCGTTCTGAATGGCAATGCAGACAAATGAGGGACCGTTGGCCGCCTTTGTACAAATGTCTCACTGAAGAATACTCAAAAACGTATCAGACATTGCATATGTAGGTTAGGTTGAAGTGGCTAAGGCCCCTTGTGATACCACATAAATCTATGTATTTAATTCTTCCTACTCGTTGACCCAACTGTAGCTTCTGATGAAGCATAGGAGATTACGAATGGCATTGCATTTATGTAAAAATGTATAAGAACTAATTCCACGGAACCCTTTTAGACGTTTTAAAAATGTCTCTAGCTTTGTAATAATGTCTATAGCGCGGAAACTCATCCTTCAAAATGTAAAGCTGTTGTTCGTAAGAAGAATGTTTTGAGTAGAACCTGTTTCACAATTATGCTGATCGTTATTATATTCAGATAGAAATTTTGAGCACAGATTGATATTGAGCGCAGTTTTCCAACAAAGGCTGTATTAGACCTGAAAGAATTTGCTTTCCAAATTTAGCCGTTTGCGGTTTTGATCTTCTTAGGGCCGTTTTATTCACTCGAAGTTGACCACAACTTGAGGAGTTTGATATATAAAAATCCCCAAGTTGTGTTCAACTTCGAATGAATAAAACGGCCCTTAAGCATTTTCAGCTTGTAGGCCGGACATTCAGGTGGGCGCATTGCTATCTTTGTGCTTGTGACTGTCTCTCTTTATCTACAATCCTCCAACGTCTCGCATAGAGAATCGGGGTAGTTTATCCTCGGATAGTGGAAGGGGGACCGAAATAGCCTTCCCCTCGCCTGTAAACCTCAGACAACTCCTTGAAGAGAGGAGACTGGGGACAACTATTGGACGATATGTCTTCGGATATACGACGGGTAGCCGAAACAGTGTGCCCTTCGCTTATAATCCTTTGACATCTCGTCGTAGTCACGTAAACCGTATTCGCCATCGGTGGTTAGTAGATCGGCCCTTTCGTTGTGTACCTTGCTTAAAGTTAGATAAGACTGGTCAAGTGACCGTATCGGTTAGACCCTCGCCTGTATCCTCTGGCAACTTATCAAATAGGGCGGATGTAGCAAGGATGAAGCGTAGTAGTAGTGGCGATTGCAGCAATCAGCCTACTACGCATATTGCGGGGTATTACAACTTGGTCAAAATGTGAGTTTGACCGAGTGACGGTTTGTTTTGGATATACGAAGGGTGTCCGAAACAGTCCACCCCACGATTGTAATATACAGACAGCCCATCTAAGAAGTGCGGGTGGAGCGAGCAGTAGTCGATAGGACCAACTGCTAACGCTGAGTATTAGCGGAAGATCAATGAAGCCATTTGGTTTTTGTAATGTATTTGCTGATACAGCGTATGTCTGTGCTAGACAAGTCACTGAGGTCATCGAAGAAGTAGTCTTCTAAGTTGGTTTGGCGCAAATTCGCAAGAGCTGGACAGTTGCAAAGAAGATGAAGAACGGTTTCTTTCTCCTCCTCATCCATGCAGCTCCTGCAAAAGTCATTATAGGTTGGTTGAGTGAAGGCCGCTTCCTTGATAAATTGTAAGTGGAGACTAAATTGTTTGTTATTAGTAAGGCGCATTATGTTGCATTATGTTATTTCATGCCGATTACGTATGGCAGTGATCGCCTCAGGTATAGGATTTTTGACTCCTAAAAAGCTATTTTCTAAGTGAATCAGTAATAGACAGTTTTTTTTTTTTTTTTCTATTTTTCCATTGAACACCTTGCTTCTGTGGAGCTTCTTAATTTACCATAGAGCTGCTTGATTTTTTAATTTGAGTCTATTTTAAGACCTAATCCTTTTTCTTCACATTTTACAATTCCAATTCAATTGTAATGGCTTCCTGAACAAAATGGCGCCCCCGGAAAATTGTGCCACCCAATATACAAAACTTATATCCGTATCCATATCCATATCCAATTGATTTGTGTCCAGTCGCCCACGTCACTCTTAGTTATTTAAGCTCTTATCTTGAAGATTTTTATTGCGATTAAAAACTTCATCACATGAGAAATGAAAAACAAATATCTGTACCATTTCAGGGTCAGCCTGTCATGCGCTATTATTGTCTCATAATAATAATATTTACAAAAAAAAAAAAAAATTAGTAGCCTCTTATTAATGCTGAAAACAACCTGAGCGCTAAAAAAAGATCTCGAATCTAAAAGATGAGTAATTCTAAAAATACCCATCGATAGCTCCTACAACAACGCACATTGTTTGCTCTAAGAATATATTGGGAAAGGTTCTCCTGCATAATCCGTGTAAATTCTATCTTTGCCATGACAAAGGGATTCTATTTTGGAGTACCATCATTGACCTTGTTTGTGCGGTCTGCATCAGACGACGGGATGATTATTCACACGTTTGGGGTTCTTCAATTGAGAAGCCCATTCCAATCGGTCGAGAGTGTGTGTTTGATCTTGCTTGGGATATGTTAAATCTGTTCGTCGAACAAGGTGTGATGTGGCGATTTACTTTGGGTATGTATGGGGGATTGTAAACAGTTTAATTTTTAGACTATTACTGTTACTCGGTTGGTGGGGTATTATTGCCAAAGGTGTGACGGAATTGATTTTGAATTAACATGGGATTACTGTCTTTGAAATCGGGTTTTTAATGACTGCATTTGACAGATTTACAGAGGGCCGGGTAGTGGAAGAATAGAAAGACTATAACCAATGACAGCCGTCTCAAAATGAGTCTATTGTGTGAGCTTTTATTTTCGGAATGAATTGAAAGGACATACAATTTTGATGTCTTCCCAATGTCTTCTAAATCTAGAGGTTTTTGATAGGACAGTTGTATTTGTTAGAATTAAGCGGCTTTTGGGGCTGTGACAAAAAAAAACGTAAAGTACAACCTGCAACATGTTTGCCGGAACTGTTTGCTACGATTCTGGTAATCTCAAGCGGTATTGAGGGAACATATCTTTCTGAATGTGACAAAATTGCTTACATAGTTGGTAAGCGCAGACTATTGAAAGATGTCAACAAGCCACACTCAAGTATTCCTAACTATTTAGCAGTCGGAGGCTACGCATATTTTTGTTGTTCCGTGTGGGCAGTATCCGATTGTCAATTAGTTGGACACATTTGAATGTGGCCTTTTCACATCTTTTTATTTGTTTCTTTCAGTCAGTCGGGGGTTTTTTTTTTTTTTTTTGTTTAATTAGTTTTTTAGTATCTTCCTGTTTCCCCTCTTTAAACGTCGTCGAAAAGAAAGCCACAAACGAACAAAAACATGCGTCAGTTCATGGGTAGACATTTTTGAAGTGAGAGATACCTGCGAGCTGACATCTAAGACTGTAAAGCGTGCATGGTGCATGAGTTCCTCAATTCCGATGAAATAAAAACTACATTTTGTTCCAGATCGAGTTCAAATTTTTTCAGAGAAATCCATATAAATAAGTCGAACAGCTTCGAATTGATGCAGTTATAAATCCACATACAAACGGATCACAGGAAAACAGCACAACTAATGCTTCAGTCACTGTAAAGTTCATTTGAACCGCAAATAACGTCATCGCTTCGGCTAAAGCCAAATGTCCAGCATTTCGCCATATATCTTTCAACATTTCCAAATGTTGAAATTCAGCGAAATGTTGAATTTCGTCTCTGTATTTGTATGTTTGTCAAATCGAACAAACCTCTCTACAAATTCCGCACGTTGTTTAATGACTTTTCAGCCCGCAGACAAAAAAAAACAGCTGTCAACAAATCAATCATTTCAAGTTATTCAAATTATAAATATGGAACGAAAAAGTTATAAGCAGAGAAGAAGGAAGTGGTTGCATACCTCTATATTGAGTCAGCATTATGTATATTTAATCTTAATTAGCACTTAAAAAAGCTAAAAAAAATCTTCAGTTCTGCTTTCTTAACAGAAAAAAAGATCAGTAATCAAACCTGACACTAGCTGTCATTTGAAATGTTGAAGTTTCAGTGGGAATGAAAAATTGGATTTCGATTTTTTTCCCGAAATGAAATGAATTTAGGTGCGGTGTAAATGTAAGTCACTTTTTTGATTAACAAATTCCTTATCGCCACTTTCAAGTATTCGGCAAAAGTGAGGTTGCCCTTGAGCATAAACAAATCATACTGAGACCCCCAACTCACAATCCTCTTGCCGCTGGCCCCCTCAATTTTTGCCAGGAATCCGCCATTTTGTTGTCCTATCCGTGTATGCCAATTCCTAACCGTGCAACAATACTAGCGCACCTAAACTTTTTGGGAGCGTAAAATTTAGCTTGTAGGCAAATAACTGTTAATCAGTCGAAGTTGGGGGTCTCAGTATTGTCTCTGCCCTTGAGGATACTAGTCCTTCCTACTGAAGAAAAGAAGCAAATTGATTTCATACAGATGCCAATGCTTATTACTTAATTGCTTTGCGTTTCTATGTTCAGCAGAGTTGCAGCATCAACTTCCGTGTGAAAGCGAAGGCCACTCGCCAATGGAGCACCGTAACGTTACGTCCCGGCGTTGGGAAACCCTCCCAAACTTTTGTCTTGAAAGTTATCGACAAGTTTGCCCCATGAAGATCAAACTCAAAAAGAAAAGTCTTAAGAACGGTTTCGTGACCAAAATTTATAGGGAGTTTTTAAGCTCACACACCATCAGTCTCGATGTATGGTTAAAGGGTTAAGTAGCATTGAAATTTCATACAAAATATAAAGAAAGTAGACTGCTTGGCTTTTTCGGTGTCATCGCTTGAGCAAACATGTCAAAGAGACAAAAAGGCTTTAATATATTCGTCTATGACTATCATCTAACCTTTAATGTGAGAGGAAGCTTTTTTTAGCGCAGCTCTTAATAAATATGTCAAGAGGAGAGAGATTTTTTAGAGCATTTGAAGCAGATACAGGCATTAAGGCTCCTAAGACAGCTTAGACAGTTTTTTTTTTATAATTATTGGCAAAGAAGGCAATGGCACTTTTACGTGATAGCCTATTCCATCAAACCTTTGATGTATTCGAGGAGGATGGTCTTATCAAGATGTAAAGAAAATTTCTTGGTAATGCGCCTAATTGTTTGAGGAAGAACCTTTGCAGTGTCAACGAATAGATACCGCCCTTAAGATTTTTGACTTAGTAATGGAGTTTCCACACCGGATGGAACAAAATGTCTTATTTTGTTTTCTTGAGGCGTTTCGTTCCATCCGGTTTGGAAGCTCCCTTACTCTATAGAAAAGCAGCTTATTATCAACGATTACTCGCTATCGCTGGCAAAAAATTAATACTGAAATCAAATCAATTTACAAGTGACAACAACAAAAAACAAATGTCATTTTTTGAGAAATTTGACAGTAACCTAGGTTTAAAACGGGTTAAAATCGGTTTAAACTGTTTCAAATCCGCGTATCTTTAATCCTGCGGAGTGAATATCATGGACACAGATTTAAATTGGAGCGGTTTAAAAAAATATCTTTTAAATCGTCGGGTTTAAAATTAACTTAAGCCCGATTTACACTAGGAGTGAATAATATGGCCGTTAGTCACCCACTGACCACATTTGAAAAACAATGGTAAAGAATAGGACTGCCTGTTAGGTTTTCGAATGACATTCCTGTGGAAGCAACCACTGGAGGTCTTTGAAATATTTCATATCGAAGGCTAAATGTAATGAGCCTTGGGGTGTAGTCCGTATTTCCCCATAAAATCACTTTTGACTCGTACGAATATACGCAACATATATATCTCCACTATCTTCCCTACAAAAAAAAAAATCCACCGATTATGTTGTATTAAAGTGAAAGGGGTTCTTAACTTTTTTCCTTCGACTATTTATATATAAGATGGCCCCTTTTATCCCTCGGGCCCCAATTTATTCCCTTCTTTTAAGTTTTTCAGCGGCAACTCTACAAGTGAATGAAATATCGGAACTATTCATAAATAACCCCATAATCTTCTCATCGTCCATCAATTTTACTGTTCTTGTATACATAATTTTTGCGTTGAGTAGCCGCTCAACGTTATCGCAAATACAAATTTGTCAAGGCCTCTTCTACAGCCGTACAAGATGATGTCATCAGCTCCGCACGGAGTCATAACCCTACTAATTGCGGAAGGTACACCCTTAGAATATTCGATCTTTTCCAATTATGCTTCAAGTTAACTTTAAAAAATATTCAACATAATCAGAGTAAATAAGTAAAAAGTAAAAATCCAACTGCCATCGCAGAGATAAGACAATCTGATGTCAGCATAAGTTCAGAACGACAACCGCCTACCCAACAAAAACACAGCACCAGCACCGCCTGTCTTAGAATTCTTCACCCGTCTTACAGTCCGACCTAAATTCAAATTTCATAAGCACTGCACAGGCCCACATGCTAAGCATTAACACAGAAACAGTGATGCAGATATGCATCTCAACTCAGACAGGGTGCATAATCTGAAAATATTTACACAGTTCTCCTTAATATCTATTTTTATGCGCCAAGTGCAGTTGTTCATCGCAAAAAGATAAATTCAACGCGAAAGACGTTACAATAACAAAACGATCGCGCAACGCGCAAAGCGAGTACGTGTTTACATTTCGGACTGTCTTGCAGGCAGCCAGAGCCAATTAACATGCACTTCTTGTCGAATTTATAGCCAAAACAAATGCACAATAGACAGATGGACTTGGACAGAACCCCAAAGCAGGAATGTCGTTCGACTCTATCGCAACAAGTCGTCAGGTTCACTCTTACTTGCGGGGAAGTCAATAACCCACCCATCGCTCTAGAACAAGAAGACTTCCTGAACCTCAATTGTGTGGTCTGGTCACAGATCTAGATACTGTATATCGTCTTACTCACTTTGGGTCGTTTGCTGTTCTCTTGGAGACGGCAGTATCTGGAACGCACTTATATTTATCGGTTTCCTTCTCAAATTCAGTGATGCGATCACGACACTATTTGTTTTGTGTAATTTCCCCCCAACTGATCAGATCACCAACCACAACCGTATACACACGCAAGCACGCACACTTTGGCCAACACTCGCGACAAAATAATTAAAATAATTACAGAAGTTTGCCTTTGAAACGAACGGATCTCCAAAGGTCTCTAGATGTCAGACATGACTAAATGGCCGAGCAACGATCGCGAGACGATCAGGGCGACACAAGACACAAAACACCGCTAATGATGATTAAGATGAAGACGGCGCTACAGCTTGGTGTTGCAGTTCCGCTCAGCTTCGCAGATACAACCACGTTCGATGTTGCGTCGTGGTGGATCTTGTTCGAATCTAAGATCGCTGAGTATCTTTCGATCTAGAATGGATTCGGATTCTTAAATAACGGTATGAAGGCGTTGGCGGCCGGTGATGGCTCTGTGTCTCTGCTTCGAATAATTCAACTATAGGTGCGGTATCACCAGCAAGTAGCGCGCTCCGATGTTTGAACGCTCGATCGGGGGCAGTTTGTAATTTATATTGTAGTAGGTAGGAGAGCCACTCAATTTCGGTAGTAGAAACAGTAGGTTTAATCTATAATTCGAATTTTATGTTCCCTTTATCTGCGGCATTCATTTATCGACTTTTTTTTTTTTTTTTTGCGCAAAAGACAGCTGACTTCAAGTGGGTCTTTATAAATAAGTGGCGGCATTTAACACAAAAGCTAATATAAAGTGGAGGATCACAATAGCAGTCTTTATTTATTCGACGATTACAGGAAATTTAAGTTTAATGGGAAAAAGAGCCAAAGTGCTAAGAGAAGAAAATGAGCGAGTGAGTGTATGGTTCTCTAAGGAGTGTATTTAAAAAAAAAAATGTTAAGCGAGAAACAGATTAATGCGAGAAACAGATTAACACAGCGACAGCAACAGCAACAGCAACAGCGAATTTAGGATTGGCTCTAACGTTGATGTCGCTGTCGATGTGGCTGTGCTAATGTGTTCAAAGTAATCAAAATACATTGGTTCTAAGTTCGCTGTTGCTGTTGCTGTTGCTGTCGTTGTGTTAATCTGTTTCTCGCATAAAGGGATGACCTTGAATCATGACGGAACATAATTTATTTCTGTCTCTACAGCCGCTAATTGATGCGATGTTGGCATTTTGACGCTTTAAAAAGAAACAAAAACAAATCGCTTGACAGTTGGAAGCGGGGCGCCCACGCGAGTGTAAATTGGTTAATTCTCATTTGAATGACAAAATACGAGGAAGGCGATAGAGCGCCGTCAGCACTGTGGAACATATGTTCTAAATAAGGAGATTGAGTTCAGCTTCAGAGTATGTTGAACTTTCTTGTTCCGAAAGAGGAACAAACAGACTTAATGGTGATGATCGAAGGGTATCTGGCGATGTGGGCCCATTAAGATGTTGCAAAACATTTGCGTGGTAGTTATTAATTGGTCAATTTTTAGGACAATAATTTACCAAATTAGAGACTCGTATTATACCGAATATATTTAATTGTCCAAAACGAAAATTCACTGCGCAAATTCGCGCCTGACCCACTTGACGAGCTGCATTGTGCGGCCTACTTAAACTATTATACCTTTGAGCAAGAGGGGTTTCCCTGCTCAATATGTCATACTCTTGGGTTAACACTCGAGTCTTCGATGCAGTGTGTAAGAAAGGGATCATCTTCGACTGAAGACAAGATCTGTTTTGCAATATAGAATGTGCTAAGTTTAAAAGAACAATGAGGAATGCCAGACAAAACTGGGCAACGAAGTACAATCAGCTCAAAAACTAACCATAACCGCTTTCATCGAAAATAACCTTAAAGATGCGAACACCAGGCGCTCTTCATGATCAGGAACAAAGTAGAATATGAGTTTTAAAATCGTTTGTCATACCAACCAACCTGCGTTTAGCTGTCAACTTAGCCGTTACCCATCAACAAACTAGAAGATTCGCATTTTATTCACTTCGAGTTAGCCATTCACATGTTCGTGGGCAAGTTCAACCGTAACTCCCAGGTGATCGTTGTTTCGCGAAAAATAAATTAAATCGCGGCGAATAGCGGTGGAAGAATCAGCTGCGATTCGCAAAATGAACGCGGATGAACAATATACGAACTTTTGTGTTTCACACTTGACTCTTTAAACAGAAACGAAGCTTACATTTTTTTATTAATAAGGGGGTAAATGTATAAAAACAGAAAGTACTACAATAATATTTTGTATACATTAGCTTAAGCTTATGCAACTGCAAGAAGGAAAATTCTGCAAACTTTCTAGCTGACGTTGTGCAAATTTACAGGCATGTATAAGTTATACCAGTGCATTTTATCTACCAAGATTTAGAATCAACGAATGAATGGATTATTGAGTTTAAAAAAAAATTCTATAGTAATTGACGTTTAATGATGAAATTCTTCTTCACGCTTTTAAATATGTTTATAGAATTTTTCCCTTTGTCCTCGGCCTAAAAAAAATATGCCATTCTGTCTCTTTTTACTGTCATGCAATGTAACGATGTTTATCTAGGTCCTAGATTGTAGGAGAACGCATTTACTCACTGAATAGCTATACTCTGTCCAAGAAAAATTGTCAGTACAGGCAAGATAGGATGTTTGTCTCTCAGTCTGGTTGCAATGACTTACATAAATCGGTCCCTTTTTAAAGCTCTCACAGGGTTGCCGTAGTGTGTATGATAATTCGCCATAACTCAGAGAGCAATTCTGTTAGGGTTTCCATCTTCCAATTTAAAATAAAAATATTGCTGAACGAAATAAATTCTAACAACAAATTCTTTCGCTGACGTTTGACGAATTTATGTCCGAGATCTTTTTGCAATATTGTATGCAAAGTTGATCTGCTTAGTTTTGTTATATTTTCACTTTTTTGTACTTCCAATAATATCTTGTCTAGCGTTGGAAGATCATTATCCATAAAAAAAACTGATGGACTATCCGCCTAATCGCACATTTGCCCAAATCATCCACCTTGCTCTTGATACCGGAATTATTTTTATTATTGGTGAGTTGTGGCCTTCAATTGCAGTTTCCCTTAAAAGCCCGTATACAGTTTGTTCCGTAACAGGAAAAACAGTAGCCGCATTTCCTACGGCTTCCGATTTACTTTTTAAAAGGCCATAGAATTTTTCAGTTGCAACAACAATTTGTTGTTTCTTTTCTAGACTTAGATCCTTTGAAGACTTTGTTTCTGTTTATTCATATGCACAATAAAGTTAACCACTTGCTTAGATGCACTATCCGCGATTGAGATAACAACCATTGTTTCCGCCTTATACACACAAACAGGCAATTAGAATACAATATTATATAACCACGACACAATGTCATATTCCTAAACAGATGGTAAAAGGACTGCAGTTGTGCGACTCTACATACGTTTTTTAATATAGACTAGACATATATACCTAGATTACATATTTTTGTTAAAAGAACTATTACCCGTCAATGCAGAACTTCGCGGAAACAGTAGCAAAAAAAGGATCATAAAAGTTCAAGGCATTTGCTTTAGTGGAGAGGAGTGACCGGATGTGGTAAAACCCAACGACCGAAAATAAACAGTATAGGTCTACCTGCTTCATCATTTTGATATTTCAGTGTGAAAAATATGCTCTGCAAAGTGAAATATGAATTTCTACCTACCAAAACATGCAGAAATATACCCTAAAGAATAAGGCTGTAAATTTGTACTTAGTTTTCTATAATAAAATATTTTATCAAATTTTATCCCTTAAAATACCATGCTTTTGCATGAATCCGGTTGAGTTGCCCTAGTAATCATTATTAATTTATTGCAATATCTCTACAACGCACATATGATCACTTGTTGCGTTAATGAAATGAATGCATTAAAACACCTCACGAATAAACATTATTTCTAAAAGACAACATTCAAAAATATGTTTTAACTGAATATTATTGGATCTTTCAGAAGTACAAACAAATTAAAACCGAATGGCAGCACCCCACATAATATGCCGCTCTCAAAAGCTCCAAAAAGCTCCAAAAAGCACCAAAACCGAAAGTTCTTTGACAAAATTCAAAGAAAAACCCTTAATGATATGCTAACATTGTCATATGGTAACACTTCTCTGATGTGCTTCAGTCACTCACACTGCTTATTTTGGTTGATGATAACAGCAAGCGAACACAAGCGATCGTGCTCATTCTGCCCGCAACTGTGTGGCAGACTGGTTGTGGAGGGATGTATGCGAATTTCAGGAAAATTACAACAACAAAATTCTTTGGAATGCCAGTGGTTTCGTTTTTATTTCAGTGGCAAATCTTGTGTTTGAGTGCCGTGAGAGTACTACAGGCACCACTGGTAGAAAAAAGAGCTTCCCATAAGGCCTGTACTGACAATTTTTCTTGGACAGAGTATAGTTAGCTATAAGAGACATCCCTGCGTTAAAGAATGATTTATCAGAAGAACTGAAGAACACAGGGATGTCTCCTATAGCTAACTAATAAATCAGTGAAAAGATGCAGTCTGTCGTCGCGTCACTTAATAAGTATAACAATGGGCTTCTTGTCATTTGTTAGAAGAGCGTCTAACGCGAACCGTTTCAAAGCTTATAAAAAGCTACGTATGGCATCTGCAAGGACCGAGAACACTTCCACGAGCTTTTAGAGGCAGCCTATGAGCTTTCCATAGTCAGTGATTCCATTCTGGCATTTCAAATGCTAGACCTAACGTTTTTGAAGACTTGAAAGCTTTTTGTTTTTAAGAAAAACGCCAAATGCCTTTTTAGCATTTTTTTAATTTCTTGTATTTTCCGATTTTTGCTCTTTTTTACTGGAATTTTTGGTGATTCGTGTGCGTTAAGATGATATACAGTGCAGACGAACTTTATGGCGCTGCTTCTTTTGAAGAAATTTGACGTATAGTGAAAATGGCCTCACATTGGGCGCCACATCAAATTCAGAGATGGTTACAAAAATACAAACTCACCTTTGAGGTTTTTAGTGATGGGAACGAAATTGTCTCCAACATATTGTTATAACCAGGAATGTTCTTCAAAATAAGACAGATGGCCTTTAATGATTGAAACATATTAACATTGACTTCAAAGAGTTACAATTGCATTGAACAATTCCACTGTGCGATGGTGACAATCAGCATAACAAAATAAAAACAATATTACGGTTACGTTAAGACTTAGCAAAGATTACACGACTAGAAATGGCTCTTCAGTAAAATGAATGACAAAACCGATCAACCCAAACACTTAGCACTGACTAAAAGTCAAAACTCAGACAGCCTTTCATTTTGGCAGACATTGCTAATAAATGCACATCGGAGCTTTGCCAGATATCACCCTCTGTTCGATTAATGTATTGCTTTCCCAATGTCTCTGGCGGTTTCCGTTGAACGTTTCTCCAGAAGACTCAAGGCAACAACCTGCTTTATCTTGAAAAATGTATTCCGAATGTGATTCAATTGTACCTTATGATGCTCCCTTGGTATAGGTGGTTCAATGGGAAACCGTTGAACTTATCTTCGGGTGCAATATGTCGGTTACTACCAAATTTAAAGGAATACCATAAATACATTGCAATAGCCCAGATAAGGCCCATTGTTGGGGGGTAATTGGATCCGATTACTTTGCCTTGGCCAATTGTACCAATAAATAACTCTTGATTCGACTTCTCGGATGACAGAAAGTTGAACGCAACCCAGCTGTGCACTTTATTTCGTTTATGGCCCTGCAATCTTTTACAAAAGTAAAAGTAAATAAATCGAAAGCAGTAAGCAGTTCGTAGCTTAAGCATAGTTAAGTACACACATACTGCCCACTTGTCAGCCACACTTTGTATTTGTTCAATCATCGAGTTTTGTAAACAATAGGCAACGTCGACAACACGTTGAGATTCAGCGGGAATTTATTATCACACAGGGATGTGACATGCCTCCGCATGGTGGGTACATAACGCCACCCACGATAGAGGCAGCGAGTATAGTTGATTGGAAGCCTCTATCGTGTCTAGGTCACAGCGACGATGTGCTCATCAATCTGTGTGCGCAATCACTCATGCGTTACGCGTAATTAGCGAATTGAATGATATTTCACTCGAACTTAATGCCAAATTAAAAATTGCTGGAACCATTCATTCGTAGGTAGTCTTCCGCTGATCGGATGGGTAGTTGGAGTTGTCAGTGATTCTTGAAACAAGTGTCGCGTTGAACAAGCTTGGGTATCATATTATTGAGTAGTTGCTGGGGTTGACGAAATATGGGAATTTTATTCGATATTGTGAGTGTTTTCGATTTGATTTGTTCAATCAAAAGTATTTTTATTGTAAATTTTAATTTGCCGAGTAAATTTACATCTTCATGATGTAATTACAGCCCTGGAACCTGTGGTGGAATTTGTTTGTGAAGCGAACGTTTAAGTGATATAAATTAAGCAAAGGATTTTTAAGCAAAAGTTGTTGTCCTCTAAAAGAATCTTTGTAATACCCTGCAAATGTGACTGTGCTAACTGAATGGTTAAACTTTCTGACCCCCTTTCAAAAACACTTATAGTCTTTTGCTATCGTTGTCAAATCGATCAATCTAGAGCTGTGGGTCTGAAAAAATAAAATAGTCTGCCAAATTTGTCCACAAAGCATCACTGGCTGACTCTATTGATCGCAACGAAATTCCTTTCATCATACTTGATTGTCTATTTATCTATGGCGATGATGCCTTCAGTCCAAAAGCTGCACCCAACCGTAACGTTGGCATCGTATGACATTGGATCATGTACTCATGGGTTTCTCTCGCGCCATATTTGAGCAGTTACTCATGTTGAAATGAAAGTATGACTCATCGCGGAATAGAGTAGATAGTTATCTTCGGCAAGTTTTCATCAGTTGCCTACTCTGAGATAACATGTGACACATCTTGAAGTGACAGACATAACTAAGCCAGATGATAAGGCTTTTGTAATTAAAAGGTTTTATTTATTTCCAAGAACAAGAGTTTCTATCTTCTGTTTTCTCTCTTTTTTCTTCTGACTTCTCTCTTCAGTCTTCTGTCTTCAGTCTCCTGTCAGCTGTCTTCTGTGTTTTTTTTCTTCTGACTTCTGTCTTCAATCTTCTGTCTTCAGTCTTGTGCCTTCTGTCTGCTATCTTCTGCCATCTGTCTTTTGTCTTCTGTCTTCTGTCTTCAGTCTTGTGTCTTCCGTCTGCTATCTTTTGTCTTCTGACTTCTGACTTCTCTCTTCAGTCTTCAGTCTTCTGTCTTCTGGCTGCTGTCTTCTGTTTTCTGTCTTCTGTCTTCTGTCTTCTGTCTTCTTGCTGCTGTCTTCTGTCTTCTGTCTTCTGTCTTATGTCTTATGTCTTCTGTCTTCTGTCTTCTGTCTTCTGTCTTCTGTCTTCTGTCTTCTGTCTTCTGTCTTCTGTCTTCTGTCTTCTGTCTTCTGTCTTCTGTCTTCTGTCTTCTGTCTTCTGTCTTCTGTCTTCTGTCTTCTGTCTTCTGTCTTCTGTCTTCAGTCTTGTGTCTTCCGTCTGCTATCTTTTGTCTTCTGACTTCTGACTTCTCTCTTCAGTCTTTAGTCTTCTGTCTTCTGTCTTCTGTCTTCTGTCTTCTGTCTTCTGTCTTCTGTCTTCTGTCTTCTGTCTTCTGTCTTTTGTCTTTTGTGTTCTGACTTCTGACTTCTCTCTTCAGTCTTCTGTCGTCCGTCTTCTGTCAGCTTTCTTCTGTATTTTTTTTTTTTTTTTTTTTTTTTTTTTTTTTTTTTTTTTTTTTTTTTTTTATTTCTTAAAATGCTAGTTAACAGAATCAATTATAAGTATACATAATAAGTCAGAGCAATAAAGTGACTTGTATAAAATTTAATTGGGTACAAATTATTTTATTAACATTTTTTAAGAAATAAAAATAGTAATCATTCTGTAGCACAAAGTGACTAGAGGCGAATGATCCTTCAATTCAAAGTATTTCTTATATTTCATGTGGGGTAAGTACAAGAATAAATTAAATAAGACAAAAATAATAACGAAAAAAAAAAAAAAAAAAGAAACAAAAAACAGGGAATATAACGTTACAAGCATTTTAGATATACTACATAATTAACAAAATTAAATGGCTGTATTTACAAATGTTTTGACTGTAGAACTATCCATACTAAAGAGAAATTTTTTTACTTCTCTGAGAAATAAAGAGGGCTCTACTATCAGTCTGACTTCGATTGGTAACTTATTAAAAAGCCTTGGTGCTGTCGCAGTATAAAATTTTAAACAATGCGTTTTATTTGAAATTGGAATATTAACGGTTGACATATGATTTACTCTCAGTCTGTATATATTCGAGCTTCTTAATGTAGCACTATAGCCGCTTCGCATGAAGAAAACTTTGAGAACCTTAAAGATGTAAAGATGTTTTAACGGTAGTACACGTAGGCTAGAGAACAGTGGCCAAGTATGGGCTAGTCGATTTTCTTTACTGATAATCCTAATTACGTGTTTTTGGACAACATTTAGTATCTCGATGGTACTGTTGTAAATTCCACCCCAACTTGCAATACCGTATTGAAGCTTAGAGTGTACAAGTCCATAATAAAACATTAGTAATATTTTTTTTGAACAATGTGCTCTTAGGAGATACATTTTACGGGTCGCAGAGAGCATATACTTTGTTAGTTCTTCTACGTGTACCTTCCAGGACAAATTGTTATCTATTAGAACACCTAAATACTTATAACTTTTAACACCTTCTATCTGAAAACAATTTGAACTGCAGACTAAATCTCTGTTAAAGTTATTTTTGTCACATGTATGAACAGATAAAGACAATTTTGAACAAGAGCTAGAGTGGAAGATAACATCACAGTTTATTGGACAAGGACCTCTTAAATTGCATATCATAAGTTTTGTTTTATTGCTTATAAGTAGCTCATGTTTCGCGAACCATTGCCGCAGGATACTTAAATCCATGTTTAGTTTAACAACTGAATCAAAAAGGCTTTTATTATCATACGTGAGCGCCATATCATCAGCAAATGCAGTAATATGACTACTGAAGTTTTGGTAAAATATTGAATTTATATATATTAAGAACAACATTGGTCCCAAGACCGAACCTTGCGGTACACCAATTGTAGTTTTTAGTTGACTGCTGAAGATTCCTTCTAATTTTACTCTTTGACTTCTTTCTGATAGATATGATGAAAACCACTTATGAATCACACCCCTCAGTCCAGACCTATACAATTTATCCAAAAGTATGTCGTGATTGACCATATCAAATGCTTTTGTCATGTCTATAAAGAGTACTAAACTAGTGTTATTGTAATTATAGCTGTCATCAATTTCACTGCACAGCTTAAGAATAGCATCTTCAGTAGATCTTCCTTCACGAAATCCAAATTGTTCGTTTCTAAAAAACTTATTTTTATTTAAAAATGATGTTATGCGTATTTTGATCAGTTTTTCAAAAAGTTTACAAAACGTTGGGAGTATGGAGATGGGCCTATATTGGGTCATTGAACTTCGATTTCCTTTTTTAAATAGAGGAATAACTTCAGCACATTTTAAAGACGTAGGAAAAGTACCACAATTAACACTTAAGTTGAACAAGTGACATAAGACATCGACAATAAACAAGGAAATACGTTTCAAAAGACAGTTAGTTATGCCATCTGATGTGCACGAATTTTTGTTATCAAGAGACATTATACATTTGTGGATTTCAATTGGTGTGAAAGGTTGAAAAACAAAACTATTATTTTGAGAAGTATCTTCAACTATATCTGCATACATATTGCAATTGCAACTGTTTTGCGGGGTATGTGGTTTTGATTCTGTTGCGATAGTAGCAAAAAATTTATTAAATTGATTAGCAATATGTACTGGGTCTGATATTTCCATACCATCCACATTAATTTTAGTAATTGTATCTTTTATGTTTCTTTTGTTAAGGATATTATTAACCACTCTCCACTCATTTTTCACATTACCTTTACAGTTTCGAAGTTTATTTGCATAATATCTATCCCGACTTAATTCCACTTGCTTCTTTATTTCATCACTTAATTTAAGATAATATTTTTTCAAATTTTGGTTAGAAGGATGGCGATTGCATTTTTTTCTCAATGTGTTTTTTTTGTTTATTTTTGCAAGTAACCCTCTGTCAATCCATGGCCTAAGACGTTTCATATTCGAATTTTTTACTTTTTCAATATCGGTGCAACTTTCAATATGAATTTTAAGAGTGTTCAAAAATATATCGTAAGATACTGAGGGATTACTTTCCTCATAAACAGATTCCCAGAATTCAAACATTAAGCACTCCACTAGTTTATTATAGTCAATCTTGCGGTTTTCCTTAAAAGGGACATATTTATCGAAACTACTTGATTGAACGGTTTCGATGTTTAAATTAGTCATGCAATGATCGGTTATTTTGTAGTCAAGTACTTCACCAGATAATTTATGTGTAAATTGAGAATCTAATCTTACAAAAATATGATCAATGCATGTTTGTGTTTTTTCTACGATTCGCGTGGGTTCCATAATAAGACATTTCAAGCCAAATGATGACATTAAAGCTAGATAATTGTCCGAGTCAATGTTATTTTTTAATATATCTATATTTATATCTCCTACAACCAATAAGTTTCGCGTCTTTACATCACTAAGGAGGTTACTTAATTGTTGTATAAAAACGTTTTTATTTAAGTTATTTTCATGCAGACGGTATATACACAAGACAGCAAAATTTTCGTTACAAATGCGGCAACTAATTTTTAATATGTCAGCACTCATCAGACTAATTTTATCAACTTTACAATCGTTTTCGTATTCTTTTTTTATGTATGCTACGACACCACCTGCGCTATATGAATTATTGCAATTGGGATAAGGTTCATAACCGGGAATACTGTAGTTGGATATTTCATAGTCGTACAACCAAATTTCAGTAAGAATAATAAAAACTGCATTAAGATTATAAGCGTTTAAATGAGCTAAAAATAAATCGAAATTTTTTCTCATACTACGTATATTTTGATGGATGATTAGTTTGTTCATGGGAGGAGCAGCACAATTTCTTGCGTTAGTTGAATTGTTTTTTTTTCATATTTTAGTTGTATTGTTAATCTTATTTATTGAGGTCTTCAAAGCACCTCACTTTTAAAGCAATATCACCCTCATCCTTACGCAAGAATATTATGCTGTTCCTTATCCATATATACTTAAATTTCTTTTATATTTTAATTTGTTTCGCTGCATTAAATAATGCTCTCATGTGGGAAGTTAAGCTTTCGTTGATGTAGATCTGTGAACCATTGTGATTTTCGCCTAGCAGCTTTGTTGTTAGTTTTTGTTTCTTCTTTCCCTTCAGCTTCATGATAGTCTCCTTCGTAACATGGCGAGTTAGGTTAAGAGACAGAACATTAGTGGGAGTAGCATCATTTCTCTTTGTTTTTATCTTTTTGACATGGAGAGAGTCAACATCTCGCTCATCAAGTTCGTAGCCGACACCATTACGAATAATGTTTAACGCTGCTTGCAGTGCAGTTGAGTTGTCAACATTTGGCACGTTAAAGATTTCTATCGAGTTATTGAGTTTTGATTGTTCCAAAACGTTAATTCGATTTTGTAATACACTGACTGTTGTTTTAAGTTCTATATTTTCATTTTGTAACACGGTGATATTAGATAAGCAATCCTGATTAATTTTTTTTAATTGTTGTAATTCATTGTAAACCATTTCAATTGTTATGTTTTCATTTGTTTGTTTTTCAATTTCTTTTTGAGTGTCCATTTGATTCGAATGAGAAACCGGGAGAGGGCTATTATCGGCACTGAAAGAGATTCTTCGCGATGTAGTGCACTTAGAGCACCTCCAAATTTTGCGGTTTTTTTTCATATACTCGAGATCAGGGACCAACACATTCACACACTTCGCATGAAAAAGTTTTTTGCAATCGTTACATTCGATTTTAATGTCACTGCGTTCAACTTTTTTTTCACAAAGACAAATCATTTTGTATTTTGTTATGTACTTCAAAGTGAAGAGTTAGGTTTAAATAAACGATATATGGCGGTTTGTGAATGATTGCGAGGGACTGATTTACGCTTTGATTTTTTATTACTTAAGCTATTCTCGATACATGTATACCCCACAACAAGCACGAGAGAACTTTTTCTTCTGACTTCTGTCTTCTGTCTTCAATCTTCAGTCTTCTATCTTCAGTCTTCTGTCTTCAGTCTTGTGTCTTCTGTCTTCTGTCTTTTGTCTTCTGACTTCTCTCTTCAGTCTTCTCTCTTCAGTCTTCTGTCGTCCGTCTTCTGTCAGCTGTCTTCTGTATTTGTTCTTCTGACTTCTGTCTTCTGTCTGCTATCTTCTGCCGTCTGTCTTTTGTCTTCTGTCTTCTGTCTTCTGTCTTCTGTCTTCTGTCTGCTATCTTCTGCCATCTGTCTTTTGTCTTCTGTCTTCTGTCTTCCGTCTTCTGTCTTCTGTCTTCTGTCTTCTGTCTTCTGTCTTCTGTCTTCTGTCTTCTGTCTTCTGTCTTCTGTCTTCTGTCTTCTGTCTTTTGTCTTCAGTCTTGTGTCTTCTGTCTTCTTTCTTTTGGTCTTCCGTCTTTTATTTTCTATCTCATGACTTTTATCCTTTGCCTTCTGTCTTCTAACATTTATCACCTCCTGGTCATCTATCGTTTATGTTCTATCTCTTTCTTACTTGTGTCGTCTTCTACTTTGGATTGTTCAATTGTTCAAACAAAGTATTGGATATTTATGTACAGGGAAATGCTCGACTTTGCTCAACGAATTGCCGTATAATCTACTGGCAATCTATATACCTACTAATTGTCCATTATAAAAACACCGCTTACATTTAATGTGGCGTTAAATTGTTTATCCACTTTTCGTTCTCACCGACGTACGTCATATCCTGTTTACAACTATGCTTACCAAAGCCTCTCCGCCATAATAGCTCAAAATCAAAGTTCGCGCTTTAAATTGATTTTTCGACTAGTTTTCGACCCACCTTACATTTATTCTGTCATGACAGATAATGTACCTAATATCGGGTTCTATACATTCACTGACGATCTGATTAGAATCGGCACCGAACTCTACCATAATTATCAAAAAAAAAAATTACCGTCGATTTCCAAGGCGTGAACCATAATTGATTGGTTCTTGAGCTCGATGAGTATACAACACTGTTCACCTATGTATCGTATATCTTTACAATTCGACAACATCCAGTGTTACAATAAAGATAAACTAAGAACTGTCCCCGAATGCATGTGATATACAATTTCCAGCCGCCACTCACCTATACACTCACATGTATCGAAGTGAAACTGAAACCGTAATGTATCTAAAATGTTTTACCCACTGTATCGGTAGTTGTGCAATCGGTAAATTTTTAGATAAATTCTTTATTTTCGTGTCGCGCCGACAGTTTCAATAGAATATCAGCTCGAGTTGAGATTCAATGCGATATGAAGTCGCGTGGCAGACGGTTTGCTTCCTTGTGATAGTATTTTACTCACGCACAAAGCTCTTCGGTTTAAAGAGTTGAAATTGAAAGTGTCAAGGAAAGCGTCTCCTCTGAATCCAACGCGACGCGGCGCGACTGTCAATTGGCGTTTTTGAGTGTGAGCAGTTGTGAGATTTTTAAAAGTTTACCTGTGTCCTTAGGTTTAGTGGAAGTGATATATTCATAAGAATATATTGGAGAAGACGTCCCTTTTGGCGACGCTGTTCACTTTAATTGAAGCTGTGATTTTGTATGCTGAAAACTATCCTGTCTCCAGATGAACTCACTTAAAGTAAGTTCAGGAATGGATTGTCCATGGAGTTGGAAGCATATCACGTTTATTGATCTGGGATTTGCTTATATATCCCGTTTACCCCTGTGGGCATTTTCTATCGTCTTTCAATTTTTACCAATATGCCTCGATGAAATTTCCAAATTGCCGTCACTCTTTTAATACGTTACATGAATATTTCTCCTAGAAATTAATATTCGTTCTAGGAAAAATTAATCTTCGCTTCATATTCCAAGATTACTGCATTCCAAAGCAAGGAATAGATGTCTACGTAGGTACTTTGATGTAGAAATGAAATCAACGAAATACCAAGCAGAGCAATCGCTTCTTTTTTACTTTTCGAGTAAAACTTGTCTTCAATCCTTGTGGGGTTGAGTCTTTGGTGGTCTTCTTTTGACCTATTTGATGAAATTATGTCTTCAAGCTTCTATTTGTCCTTTTTCTTCCATCTTATGTCATGTCGTCGTCGAACAGTCAAAACCTCGTATCTGCATTTTTGTCGGTTTTGGGTTAAAGTTATTTGAGTATAATAATTTGTTACGTCTAGAATTTTCGAATCTCTTTTCTTAATTTATTTTCTATTAAAAATAATGTTTTTTTTTTACTTTAACAAAAAAAAAAAACAACAAGTTTTTTGAGTCTCCTGAAAACCTTGCAAATTGTAGAAACGAGGTTTTGACTGTTCGACGACGATATGTCTTTTGTCTTCTTATTTCTGTCTTCTATCTTCTTTCCTTTGTCATCCATCTTATGCCATACCTATGTCTTTTCTCTTCTTATTTCTGTCGTCTGTGTTCTTTTCTATGCCTTCGGCTTTTTTGTTTATTTCTTTGTCCTTTGTTTTCTATATTCTGTCCTCAGTCTTTTGTCTTCTGACTCCTATACTTTCTGTCGTCTATCTTTGTTCTTCCTATTTCTATTTCTAGATACAATATCATAGAAGTAAATTATAAATGAGTTAAAATATCTCCATTCAGTTCCCAAATTTATTTTTTAACACTACATCCTTTTATAGTCTCCCACTCTATGAAAAAAAAATTACATTTTTCCACAAAAAGTGCTAGACGCCTAGCCACTAGCCACTACAAACTTGGTTATTTTTACCAAGTAGTGTCTTGAAAATATTGAAAAACGTCTTCAAGTAGATTGTGTATATAATGGGTGATTTTTTAGCTGGTTTGGTTTTGGCAACACTGGTTTTGACAGCTGACGTGTGTTTAGTACCTTGTTTCACTGTCAAACAGCTTCAGTTTGGTTTGCAATTTAACTATGGATCGTCTTACAAATGAACAACGCTTGCAAATTATTGAATTTTACTATCAAAATTCGTGCTCGGTTCGAAATGTTCATCGCGCGCTGCTTCCATTTTATGATCGGCATTCTCGACCTTCTGAGCAGTCTATTCGGAAGATCGTGACCAAATTTCGCACCAAATTTACTTTGTTGGACATTAAACCACCAACACGTTTACGTACTGTGCGTAGTGAAGAAAATATTGCGGCCGTATCAGCTAGTGTGACAGAAGACCGCGAAATGTCGATTCGGCGCCGTTCCCAGCAGTTAGGCCTTTGTTACAGCACTACGTGGAAAATTTTGCGGAAGGATTTGTGCGTAAAGCCTTTTAAGATACAGCTTGTGCAAGAACTAAAGCCAGCCGACCTACCACAACGCCGAATTTTTGGTGAATGGGCTCTTGGAAAGCTGGCCGAGGATCCGCTTTTTTATCGAAAAATTGTGTTCAGCGATGAGGCTCATTTTTGGTTGAATGGGTACGTAAATAAGCAAAATTGCCGCATTTGGAGTGAAGATCAGCCAGAAGCATTGCAACAGCTACCAATGCATGCCGAAAAAGCCACTGTTTGGTGCGGTTTATGGGCCGGCGGCATTATTGGGCCATATTTCTTCAAAGATGATGCGAATCGCAGCGTTACTGTCAATGGTGAACGCTACCGAGCGATGATAACAAACTTTTTTTTGCCCGAAACGGAAGTTCTTGACTTGCATGATATGTGGTTTCAACAAGACGGTGCCACATACCACACAGCACGCGAAACAATGGCGCAATTGCGAGGCGAGTTTGGTGAACAGTTAATTTCACGTTTCGGGCCGGTCAATTGGCCGCCTAGATCGTGCGATTTGACACCATTAGATTATTTTTTTGTGGGGGTATGTCAAGGCTAATGTGTATAGGGACAAGCCCGCTTCGATTGACGCACTGGAAGCCAACATCCATGCATTCATTCGTGAGATACCGGCCGATATGTGTGAAAGAGTATGCCAAAATTGGACTCAGCGGATGGACTACCTGAGACGCAGCCGCGGTCAACATTTGCATGAAATTATCTTTAAACATTAAATTGCAAGGTTCAAACTATCGATTCAAATAAATATTTCATTAATTTTTTCGAATTTTTTGTGTTTTTTTTTTCTTAAAAAGTTCTAAACCTCTTAAAAAATCACCCGTTATATACTGATTTTTCAAATGCCTTTGATCGCGTTCAGCACAATGTTCTTTCAAATAAACTTGAACTTTTCGGAATTCATTCTAATATTTTAAAATGGATTCGAAATTATTTGACCAATCGCAAGCAATTTGTTAAAATTGGATCCGCGTTTTCGAATGAAATTCGAAATTTGTCAGGTGTTCCCCAAGGAAGTCATATTGGTCCTCTTCTATTTCTGCTTTTCATCAATGACTTACCCACTTTTGTATCAAGCTCAAAATGTCTTTTGTACGCAGATGATCTAAAAATCTACAAGACAATAATCTGTATGTCAGATGTCCTAGCGTTACAAAATGATTTAAACCGTTTAAATGACTGGTGTGTTCTTAATGGCCTTAATTTTAATATTGGGAAATGTTCGGTTCTTTCTTTTAGTAGAAAAAAGTTCCCTATATTTTTTAATTATGGAATACAAAACACTACACTGAGTAGAGTTTCAGACCAGAAAGACTTGGGTGTCATTTTTGACACTGAACTAAGCTTCTCATCGCATATTGACTACATAGTTGGCAGAGCTAATCAAATGCTGGGTTTTATTTTTCGAAACTCTAAAGATTTTAATGATCCATATACGCTTAAAACTCTCTATAATACCTTGACTCGTTCGATATTAGAATACTGCTGTGTTGTTTGGAATCCTTTTTACCGCAATGCTGAATCGCGCCTAGAGAAAATTCAAAAAAGGTTTACTAGGTATCAGTGGCGTGGCGTGAACATTTTTAAATGGGAAGTCGAAGCAAAATCAATTCAAGCCACCTTTTTATACTTTAGTATTTAAAATTTATAATGAACTTAAGGCATACTAAAAGTGGCTTCTATAGAAGCCCTTATTGACAGACGCATGATGCCATAACTTAAAGCAAATTCAGAAACACACCCTTACCTACCTCAACAACTACCTGTAATTATTCACACAAGAGACAATAAGAAAAGAAGAAGTAAAAAACAATCGAATAACTCGAAGAAAAGCGCGTTATTTTGTTCATATCATAACCAAACAAACACATACGACATACCCAAAACACAACCCAGTGGCCATGGCCAGTACCAGTAACAAGCTCTGGCTCTGGGAAGAAAAAAAGAGATACAAACAAATGTTCACTCAGTACTCAGCAGTCAAAATGAACTTTGTGAGAACCGCGAATAACTCGAAGAAAAGCGGGTTATTTTCTACAATGGGTGTTGATCAAAGAGGTGTCAGAGTCAGACAAAGTATTCAGGGAAGAAAAAAAGAGATAACAAGCAAATTTTCTCTCAAAATGAACTATAAAGTGAGAACTTTAATAACCCCGACTTATTTTGGGTTACCTTCACTTTGTCGCCACGAGACGATGACAACGTTGTATGAAAATGGATAAACACACGATTTTTATATGAGTGCTTTTGTGTGTGTACCATTTGGTGAGTATTCACATTCATTTGGTAGTGTTTCATGTATATTCGGTTTTTGGTAGATAGATAGTGTTGCCTGGTGGAGATTTCAAAAGGTAACTCGGTAGGAATGGAGTTATATGGACGCCACGCCACTGCTAGGTATGCTCTAAGAAAATTCGACTGGAATAGATGTTCCTTAATAAATTTGAAACCTCTTTCTAAAAGAAGGATATATTATTCCGCTATGTTTGCTAATGACGTCTTAACTGGCCACATTGATTGTTCGTTTTTGTTGTCATTATTTAATGTATATGCTCCTTCTCGTGTTCTTCGTCCTAGGCATAATTTTTTCTCTATGCCACCTAGACACAGAACTAATTATCGTCTTGATGATCCTATCACTATGGCTTGCGTAAATTACAATAAATTCAAAAACCTAATAGATTTCAATATGAGTAGGGAACATTGTAAATCTGTAGTTTTAAGTAAATTATAATTTGTAGAAATTCTTGTATAAATTATTGCAAAGTTATCTAAAATAAGTTGTACTTATAAGATGAAATAAATAAAAAAATAAATAAATAAATAAATAAACAAATAAACAAATGGTGAAATGCCAATTATGTCTGACATGCCGCTATTCATCTAGCGGGCAGTGGAACGTTGGCATTGAAAAGAGCAATTCTGAATTTCGGGGCACTTCCCTCAGATCTTCAACGAAAAATGCCATAATGTGTTTATGTACATGACAAAAATGTAACCCTGAGATATGTCACTTGAAAAATGTGTCAAAATATAGATTTAACACTTTCGACAAAAAAAAATATTTTTCAATAATAAATAATTTTATTAATAAACAATTTTATTAATGAAAACCACAACTCCAGTTGCATTTGCGTATGCAGCCTAAAGTTTACAAACATTAAAATTCACCCAAATGACAATTGCGCGTGACAGTACAGTCCAGGGCGCCCTTGGGATCAACGTGAAGCAGACTTATAACTCAACTGTTCGCAGAACTTTTCACTGAGATTACGAAAAGGAAATAAATAAGTAAATCAATCAAAATTAAAACAAAAGTCGATAAAAATCGATGCAAAGCTTAGTTAATAAAAATAAAGTAGTATGTGTCAGTGTCTACCTACTCTCAACGATTGGTCGATCTATGAATTGTATTTTTATAATAAGCGGAAGGGATCAATCATTGTATGCCAAGTCCGTTCAAATGACTAAATTGATATATTTTCTAACGAACGAAAGTTGTCAGATTTTCCAAAGCAAAAGTAGCTTAGATTAAAGAGTTTGATACGTTTCAAATCGTTTGCTGACGGTGGGGACGACGTTCGGATACTTAGTTCATGTTAAACGTCAACGAACACGTTGAAAAAATAATTTTAAATTGGTATTGTACTCTCGCGTTTTATTTGGTATTTGGACGCTTCGAAATGTCAACTGAAAGAACTATTCACGTAACTGTCAGACTTATAAAACTGGAAATTTGAACATCCCTTTGCGAAAACCAGATTTTCACACACATGGGTCTCAGATTCCACTCCCACGAAGATATAAATTTGAGCTAAGTTGAATTATTTACGACAAGCAGTTAGTGCTGGTTTTGAAAATCCATTTTGACATTATCCGTGCCAAATCGCTACATTCAATTGTCATCATATCTGATTGCAGATAGTGCATTGCATTATCATATACAGCCGACGTCGACGATTATCTGTGAAAAAAAAACACGCTTATTACCATTTTTTTTTTTTTCCGGTTTATCTGATAAACTTTATTAGAGACTGTAATACCCCTTTGGACGTTGTTGTTGCAAATTGTTCGGCATATTTTTATTATTATGATTTTTCTATTAGGTATAGCGCAATAAAATGTCAATGTCAACGATGGCTATAATAATCGCGCTATCGATCTAAGACTTTATATTGATGGACTTCATAGGAACCGCTAGGAAAGGACGTTCTCTTTTCTTCTTTTTTTTTTTGCTAAAAAATACAATTTTGGATAACGTGTGACATGACTTTGAGATACCATTTAAAATTTGAATGGGAACAAAATCGTTTTGCTATCACTTGAAATATATATATTCCACGTGGAAAGTTTTGAGATACTGACATCACAAAAACACGGCCATTCGGTGGTGACTCGTGTGTCTTTCTTGAGAGTGCGCTGCGACAACCCGCGTGACCAGACGCTTGACAAGCGATCACACATAGTGACAAACTTATAGGGGCCATACACGACACAGACATGTCGTTGAAAACCAATATATATTTGTCTCCATCAGTGTCGTATGTATCCTTTGTCTATCCTTTGCAACGGCCGTCTGCGCGAATTCAAAACTTTTTAGAATTTTCCTTGGTCTTCAACGACATGTCTGTGTCGTGTATGACCCCTATTAGGACAAATGTTTCCGTCATAATGACGGCGGCATGTCAAAATTTGACATTTGAAAAGAGGCATGTGTATAAGTTGTAGCTTTATAATGCATTTCCTTCTCCATCTTGCAGACGCACATCTTCGACAAGAAATCAAAATACCACCTGGATGTCAGCTATGAAGTTCCGGAGAAGTTAGCCTGGTGGTATGCACCTATTTTCATCGCATTTTGGACGATAATATTCGCGGCTATTGTCCTGACTTTATCCATCAACCTGCCGACGCCATTAAGAGTAAAAGATGAAGCGAACGCGCCCGATCGATTTATCGCCGAGCGAGCTCAGTCGGTGCTATTGGCTTTGACACAGTTCGGCCCACGTGTTGTGGGCAGCGAAGCGAATGAAGTGCGTACCGTCAACTTTTTGCTGGACGAAATCGAAAAGGTTCGCACCCAAGCTAGTGATTATTTCGAGATCGAAACCGATGTACAGGTGGTGACGGGAAACTATATCCACTGGGAGATGATAAACATGTATCAGGGTGTCCAGAATGTGGTTGTCAAATTGAGCGCCAAGTCGACGAAAAGTGACAACTTCCTGCTGATCAATAGTCATTTCGATTCCGTACCGGCGAGCAATGGCGGTGGCGACGACGGAAGTATGGTGTCTGTTATGCTGGAGGTTATGAGAGTGATTGCAAAGTCGGATGGTCCGTTGGAACACCCGATTGTGTTCCTTTTCAATGGGGCAGAAGAGAATCCTTTGCAAACGTCGCATGGATTCATAACGCAGCACAAGTGGGCCAAGAACTGCAAGTAAGTCGGGGAGGGTTGTTATTGTGACACGGATTTATGAGCGGAGGCGATTTTACAGGGCAGTCATCAATTTGGACGCTGCCGGAAACAGTGGGAAGGAGCTTCTCTTTCAATCTGGACCCAATCATTCGTGGCTTATGAGCGTAAGGATATTGATTTGATGCAGCATTATTATAAGTTCAAAACCATTCCCTTGCAGTACTACCGGAAGAACGCCTATCACCCCTTCGCTACGACAATGGCCGAAGAAATGTTCCAAGCTAACCTCATACCCTCTGACACGGACTTCCGGATCTTCCGCGACTACGGAGGAGTTCCAGGTAATCAATCAGCTTCATATAACAAACTTCGGCTAACCGAATCCCGATAGGTCTGGATATGGCATACATCTACAACGGCTACGTCTACCACACCAAATATGATCGCTTCAACATTGTGCCGCTGGGAAGTTTACAAAACACCGGCGACAACGTCCTCGCTATCGCCAAAGCGATTGCCAATGCACCGGAAATGTACAACACTGCTGTAAGTATTCTGCAAATTTATCCGAAACCTAGCTTCTCAACCTTCACTTAGGAACACGAAGACGGTCACGCGGTGTTCTATGACTTTTTCGGATGGTTCATGATGTTTTACTCGCTGACGGTGAGCATTATCATCAATGTGGTTGTCTGCTGTGTTGGACTGGTTGCAATTGGCGTATCGATGTTCTTCATGGTTGCACGCTCCGGGCTGAGTGTGCTCGAGATCATCAGGCGATTTGGCACTACAATTGGCCTCCAGATTCTTTCTCTGCTCCTTGGAGCCGGACTGACGCTCTTGATGGCTGTATTCATGGACGGCGTCGACAGATCCCTGACATGGTTTTCCGAAACGTGGCTCATCTCTGGGTTGTACTTCTGTCCGATGTTCTTCGGGATGGGCATCATTCCGACCATCTATTCGCAGTACATGAAGAGAGACAAACTGAGCCTGGGCTTCCGGATCCAGATGTTCATGCATGCCCACTGCATCTTACTGGTGCTTCTCACAATTATCCTCATGTGTATTGGCCTTCGGTCGGCTTTCATGCCAATGGTTGCTGTCTTCTTTGACATCTGCGCATTGATTGTGAATTTGTTAACCAAGTGGCATCGAAGAGGTGTGGATATTAGCAGGGTCTTATGGAAGCGTGAGGTTTAATGATATTTTTCCTTTTAAGGTTACCTCTTTGCTGGAGCAGTCATGGTGTGTCAGATCCTGCCGTTTATATATTTCACCAACATCACCTACTTTGTCTTTTATACGCTGATCCCGATGATGGGCAGGAATGGTACTGGCCTCAACCCGGATATTATAATAGCGGGCTTAACGATATTCATGTCGGTCATGTTTGCTGGATTTTTGGTAAACTATTGAGAATGACGTGCGAAAAAAACGTAGGAAGTAATCTTTCTCTTTGTAGATCCCACTGTTCATGTTCTTCCGCAAGACCAGAACCTTGATTTCTCTCTTCCTGGTCACGGCTTTCGTATTCGTCATTATTGCCGTGACGCCGGCTGGATTCCCCTACGAGCCGAAACTTTCCGCACAGCGGTTTAATCTGATTGTAAGCTGAACCTGCGAGAGTGTTAAAGAAATACCTAACCATGCCTATTTTGCAGCACACTAAACGAATCTTCCACGACGTCGATTCATCTGTAAGATACACTGGCTCTGGGATCTACATTTACCCACAGGACAGAAGGGTTTCCACCATCAATGGTAAGACATATCACTTGCGGTGCAGCCACCTTCACTTAAAGCTTCCCCCATTTTAGACATTGTCCCCGGCTACGCTGCCCGTCAACAGGTCAGCAGCTTCTGCGACACAGAGATGTTCTGTGGTATGCCATTGTACAACCACAGATGGTTCAAGGCGAGGTATGCATTTCGATGAATATCCGGTATCTCAACTTAATTGCTGGATTTCCCATTGTAGAAAGCGCAGTTTTTGGATACCATTTGCAGACCCTGAACTCCCGATTGCCCCAAAGTTTGAACTGCTTTCAAAGGAAGTCCAGAACGCTACCGTGGCTCGATTTGAATTCAAACTCACCGGACCCGATCATATGACGTTATTCATTGGAACACAAAACGGTGCCGAGGTGCGCAGCTGGTCCTTCAACGACACTATGCTGCGCAAAAAGTGGGAGCAGCCGTACTTTGTGTACTACTCGTACGGAAAGGATTCCACGCCTTTGGAGTTCTTCATCGAAGTTGAGGTGAGAAGGAGTTCACTGTCTGATTATATCAATGATTTTGAATATTTTTGTAATAGAAAACGGATGGCACTTTTACGGACGCAAGTCTGGAAATCGGGATCGGAGGACATTGGGTGCATCAGAATATTCCTCCAATTAAGGAGTATCAAGAGTTCTTGGACTCGTTTCCGGTATGGTCAGTGGTCACTAGCTGGGTGGCGTCATACGAAACCTGGATGTTCTAATGGCGGCGAATGCAGAATACTTACAAGTTAGCAAAAAGGAGCTGCCTTGTAGAAGTTGGATTGTAACAATCTCGGTTATTTTTTTGATTTGTTTCTTTTTCAAATGTACATACCTATATTATATATAAATAAATGCTGTTTAAATTATTATTTAAATAGGAAAATTTCAAACGTTTTGTGTTGTGAATTAAAAAAGCTGTCAACTTTTTACCCAGTTTATGGCTAAGGAAATTGGGTGTAACCTTGAGTGTTTTCATAGACGTCGAAAATCTGCGCTAGCACTGCGTCTTTCTTTTTTTGTTCTGCAGCACGTGTGCAGGCCTGCCTTAGTACAATTTTAAATAGTCACTAAATGTTCATAAACGTCAGACAAAAATCGAAAAAATCATCACAATAGTTTGGTTTTCGCCACATTCCACGCCGCAGCTTCCTTTTCCCTCAAAAAAAGTTAAATTTAATTCCGAAAACACATAAAAAATTGCCAATAAAACTTACATTTTTCGCACTTTAAAATTGTTTACCTCCTGCGCTTTCTGCCAGAGACAATACTGAGACCACCAACTCACAATGCTCTTGCCGCTGGCGGCTGGCCCCATCAGTTTTTTTTTTTTTTTTTTTTTTTTTCAAATTCGCCATTTTGTTTTCCTATCAGTGTTATGTCAATTTAGAATCCGTGTGACATGTAAAAACATACAAAAAATATAAAATCAATGCTGCCAACCGCTACCAACCATGGGGGAATGTGATAGAGTTCGGGAATACGACATTTTAAGATAACTGAATGCTATTGGTTGATTATTATAAATTTTCAAAAGTCGATTAATATAATTCGTTTGGTTAATAATACTATCTGAATGAGTTGTTTTATATACTAGAAACATATTAGGACAAACATTGTTGTCTATTTTCCGCTTTTGAATATCATTAACTTCGATTTCATGTGTACCTACATTTTTCTTAAATAACTGAAGAAAAATTGCTCAAAATGTTTTTATTTTCCTACAACCATTTTGCAGTTATCATTTTTCATAAATATTTTCAGCAAAAGTGCACTTGTTCCTAAAATAAAATACTATTTACACGTAACGAATAATTTCAAATTAAACCGACAAAATTCTATGAACGCAACTTTGCCGACACCGGATGTCATTTATTTTTTTAAGGGTGTGTTGGTGTGTTGAAGTTTCGTAACATTTGTCAATACGAATTTCTATGTATCAATACTAGCGCACTAAATTGTGTACACTTCGTACAAGTATTGCTTGTAGGCAAGGTAACGGCAAATCGGCCGAAGTTGGGGGTCTCAGTATTGTCTCTGCTTTCTGCAGTCAAGAAAATATGGATGCATAATCTGCAAGACGCTGATGACATTTTTATGACGTTCGATCAAAAATCTGACTTTATGAACACGTCTTACGCAGATCTTAATTAGGCAGACGTTTATGAAAACACCTCTTCTCTGTAGCTCCTCGACCGCTTTTATCATATATAACAGTTGTATTGAATTTGCGGAAAATTTCGGACGTAAAGCAACCTTTCATCTGAATCGAAATCGCCACCGAACTGTGCGTTGACCACCCCAAATTCACGTTCCGCAATACTATCCAATAATCATTTTTCGTATCCAGGCTTAAATTTTCAAACTCAAATTAGCGAAATTTTCCATAAAAATTGCATATTTTTACCTACAAAATATTTAGTGTGAAGATTTAAAATGTTTATTTGTATGACACGTTAAAAATAGCCCAAAACTCAATTCAAAAACCATCTCCAGTCTTCAGTTCTTTTGGGTCGAAGGAGTTTTTTAATGCAGCACACATTTTTTAGATAGTGTTTGAATTTGACACTGACATTTGATATATATACCTATCCAATGTGCACATAAGATTTAAATCGCGCTGTCAAATCAAGTAGGTACTCGTACTCGTAAAAAACAATGCTCTCTATTAAACGATTCGCGTCAGAAATTAAAAGCTTATCAACATAACCTTTATTTTGGAACTTGATTTTGACACCGCAACAGAGACAATACCGAGGCCACCAACTTGGGCCGATACCCCGTTACTTTGCCAACAAGCTTTATTCTTACGGATTTGTCGCGTTTTTTTTTTTGCGCTAGTATTGATACATTAGAAATTCGTATTGACAAATGTCACGAAACTTCAACACACCGACACACCCTCAAAGAATATGAACAACTTCCGCTGCGGGAAAAGTTGCTGCCAGCGTTCATAGAATTTTGTCCGTTAAATTTGAAAATATTCGTTACGTGTTGATAGCATTTTTTTTTTAGGAATAAAAATGTACTTTTGCTTAAAATATTTATGAAAAAAGAACAAAGTAGATTGGTTGAGGGAAAATAAAAACATTTTATGACAATCAGTGTCAGCTGTCAAAACTAGCAATAGGTACGTTCTTGGACGAATATTGATTCTCCGATAATGCATCCAGTGCAATAAAAATAAGCGGTTGTCGTAAGATCGGATAACTCAAATTTATGTCAAAATGATAGTTTTACTCAATTCAATACAATAATAATTAATAAACAATGAAAATTAAAGTTGAAGTCTTAATAACGTATATGAACGCAAATAAAAAATGACTTTCAATTTTTTACACAAAAGTGCACAAGAGATAGCTATTGTTTGCAAGTGAATACTAGTTAACGAAACTAATCCGTCACCAATTTTGGCCAAACAATAATAATAAAGTATTATTATTAAGTAAATTCATTGTAATGAAGCTTTGTCACTTTGTACTGTCCAATTTAAAAAAAATTCAAACAATTTGAAACAACTTTTGTACAGGAATGTACCAACATCGAAAATTTAAAAAAAAAAATTGCATATCTATAGGCGGAGGCTAAAAGTATCTTCGTGTACATACGTAATGATTTTCTGAACCAAATTCATTTGCACTAACTTAAGGCCTGTATTAAAACAGAAACTTCGGCAGGGCACTCATCAGGTCTGTTCCTTTACTTTTGTAGTAAGAATGGAAAATACTGTCAAAATGGCAGTGGTGGGGATAAATTCTCTCACAAAGAGAGACACTTACGAATAAGTTAGGGAACGCTTTTGTAGTAATCTCTAAAAAATGACAGATGCATAATTCAAATATTAAAAAAAAAATGGTACGAAAAGTCGTTAAAATGTCTGATAAACTTAAGGAGTTTGTTAATTTACTAAGAAAATTAGTTATATCCTCTAGCTGGCGAAGAAAGTGATCTGGAATTAATCGGACTTCATTTTGATGAATCCGAGTATGTGGAAAAATTTGTACTGATTGAACTACAAGCAATTGAAAAGAGGAAGAAGCGACACTGCATGAAGAATTACATGGAGGAGATTGTTCCTTGTTCCAGCGAGGAAGAACTTTGTCGCCACTTTCGAAAGAATCCTGAGGAGAACATAACTCAATTTCATTTTGCCGCCTGTTGATACCATTTTAATACGCAAGAAATCAAAAAATAATCCACGCATATGCCAAATGGGACAACAAATTTCAAATCAGCTGTTATTTGTAAGGTGACTGTCAGCTTTTTCACTTCTTACACCAAGAAATTTGTTGAGTAAAAATTCGTAAGATTCTCACTGGAGGGGTACCTAATAACTTGCTCTCTCGATGACACTCTCTTTTGTGAATTTTTCGAGTTAAGGAACGGCAATGAGTAAAAATTCGTAAGAATTCGTAAAAATTCGTAAGATTTAAAAGTAAAGGAACAGACCTATCATCTCTATAAAAATAACTTTGATAACAATAAAAATTCGAATGTTTTAACATAAAATGTATAACCAGTGAATGGAAAACGCTTGTGTTGAAGTTTTGAAAGCTACACATATTCGAATCGCACGAATATGAACAGAAAAAGGAGCAAGTGACGTTTTTATGTTCGATCATGACACACGAAATCTGAGAGCGAATCTAAAGAAGCCCAATCAAATACCACATAAGTCTGACATCATTATGGTGTCTACCACATACGAGCATAATAAAAAAGGCCTACCCTACTGTTACCAAAGTGAATTTCAGAGAATTTCTCGCAGATCTTCAATGGAAAACGCTACTAGTTCTTGAACGTGCCCAATGGCCATTTGAGACCCCGGCATTAATACAAAATGAAGTTGATTATTTTGAAACAGGGGAAACAAGAACGCATCCCTCAACAATAGTTTCTGCAATCACTCTCACTTCTTACACCACACCCATTTTATTTATTTATTATGTGAAAGGGTTTGTTGTACTGCGACCTGTTGGTCTATTGTACCCCCTGCTTACGCCTCAAAGAGGTATAATCCCTCATAAGAGTTTCCCTCACAATATAATTCCTTTCGGATTCATTAAGAGGTTCTTGTACTCTTCTTTCTCCTATAGCACTCTCTCCAGTCCAGTTTCCTTTAAGAATCTAAGAGTCGGATATTTTATTACCCTCTATTCCTACGTGGCCAGGAACCCAGCAGAGGGTTATTTTGTTCCTCCTACCCAGTTCATTATGTTAACACCACACCCAACTTCATTCATAAGAAAGAACAGTCCCTAAAGAAGTACCGAATGGAGTTTTGTTTTGTTTTAAATTGAAATATAACTCATGCAAATCACAGTAGTGCCCCTGGTATTGATTTCTTATGTCATACATACATCGTACTGAATAAGTACGTCGCATTAGATGGGTTGAATAAAGTACAACCCGAAAATCTAGTTTTGGAGTAGTTGTTTGAGTAGATTACGGTTTCCAGAACATCTCTTTTAAAGAGAACATGTCCTCTTTTTTGTCAGCGATCTATTTTACACTTTCTTTTTTCGTTTGGCTCTTTTTTGTCCTCTTTATTTGTGCTGTCCTCTTTTTGTTCTCTTTTTTCAATTTCATTATAATCTATATAAATAAAAATGAAATGATGTTCGTTGGTAAGGGCATCACGAGAGAATGGCTGGACCGATTTCGCTAATTCTTTTTTTGTTGTGTTTGTTATTGTCTTTGTTTGTTATGAAAGAAAAAATTAAGAAAATTGCGCGGAAAATTAGAAAATTAAAGTTTGAATGGTGAATAACACTCTGAAAAAAAATTAACGGGATAGAAATCAAGTAGTGACACTTCAAATAAAAAAAAATATATTTTGAATTTTAAGAGCAATTGTTGTTGTCAATTATTTTAATTATTTTCCAAGCAAATTGTTGTTGTCAACAATTTTGAAAATTTTTTTTTTTTTTTAAATATAGGTATAGGTACCCAAAAACTTTGTTCTAATAAATTATGTTTACTATGTTACATTAAGTAACTTTTTGAAATGAAGTAGATAGGTACTTTGATTATACAAAGATGATATTATGGCCGACGATATTTTGCATCGAATTCGCACTGTGACATCGGATAATGAACTGGAGATGTCAGATGAAATGCGCAACAAAGCTTTGATTTGACGCAGTTAATCGAGAATTGGAGCGAGAAATGGACTTCGAACGAATCGCATTGAGTCAAGCTGTTCGAACAAATGTGCCAATGTTGAATCTATATATATAAAAATGAATCCCTATTTACCTTGGTCACGGCATCACGCGTGAACGGCTGGACCGATTTCGTTAATTTTTTTTGTTGTGTTTGTTATTGTCAGGAGAAAAATCTTATGAAAGAAAAAATTAAGAAAATTGCGCAGAAAATTAGAAAATTTAAGAATACTTAACCACCATATTAAATTATATCTAATGTAACCATAGCGCTTTTACAGTTCAAACTTTTTTGATGTAACCTTATGGCGTTGGCATAACATTGACAGAATGCGTGCTGCAAATATCGTCAACGAGGATGTAAACAAAATAAATATCGTTTAAAACAGATGCTTCGATCGGAGTTATTATATTGATAAAATACATATAAAATAATTAATTTATTATTTTTAACAAAAACTGAATTTCTTAGTGCACATCGTCGGAAAATCCTCAACATGTGGCGTTGTAGGCGTATGTCGTTATTCAGGTCAATTAAATTTTCTTTAATAATAATCTTCTTAATTCATACCTATAATTCTTTCGGGATGAAACTCGATGATGATGATATAACTCGATAACCACTGGGTCAATTTTTATGATTCTTCTTTTGTTTTGTTCGTATTGTTGTATTTCAGGTTAAAGTAAACTTAAAAGATAGGATTTTTGACCCGCTATATGGCGTTGTAATCGATCTCCGAAACCACTCACCCGATTTCAATGAAATTTTATAGATTTATATTCTTCGTTCCCGCTTGAAGGATAGGATACTTTTGGACTTGATAGGTGGCGCTGTTGCCGATCGCCGAATCAGCGCTACCAAGTTGATTGAAATTTTGATGGATATGGTTGCTTCCAGTTTTAAATTTCGGATAGTTTTTGACCTATAGGTGGAACTTTGAAAAACACAAGCGGGATAAGAAAACGGATTGTGGCACGTCCCACTCAAAAACAAAATCAAACGCTATTTCTAAAGTCATATGATGAAAATTATTAATGGACGCTGTCCAAATAAAGCAATTTGCGAAATGTGAGCATAATTTAATACGAAAGGTACGGGCAAAGCCGGGAGGGTACAGTTACCTACATATAAAAGAGACTGACGTCCGTATGTGCATCCATAACTCGGGGACAGGTAGTTCGATTTTTATGATTTTTTGGTTGGAAGGAAGGGCATAATTCTACCTTTTGTTGTGAAAAAAAACTTTATGGGGATTAGTTGAATTTTTGAATTCTTTAAATGTTCCGGGCCTACCTCAACATAAATTGGATTTGAAAGTCGGCTCAGTTAAAATTTTGTTGCGCAACATCAATGTACCGAAACTTTGTAACGGATCGCATTTGATTCGTGGGGAAGGATCTCATATCAAATATCATGCAAGTGATGAATTTGAGGGGAAAATTCAAAGGCAAACACTCTTATTCCGCAGATTTCGCTTATTCAGAACGATTTACCATTCGTTCGACTTCAATTTCCCGTGCGTCTCGCTTTCACTATGACAAATAATTTATTGCAAGGATAATCGATGGATGTTTGTGCATTTGTAGCATCAGTCTTGATTCCCCATGTTTCTCACATTGTCAATTTAGTGAAAAAGCGGATGGTTGGACGACACGTCAACATCATTGCCGAATTACATAAATTAGTAAGTGCATTGTGCATGCTCGGAATTATTATTTTCATTACATTAACAAATTTGGGCGGAACGAAGTTTGCCGGGTCAGCTAGTTTCATAATAAAAACAAGTCCTTCATTTTAAAACTTTTAAGTAGATACGCCCATAAAAACTAGCAGTGGGTGCACTTTTCCGATGAATTTTATTTCTTTTCTCTTTTGTTTTGTTTTGACACTCACGTGCCGCATCTGTAGCAGTCACCTATGGTACGTGATGTCCACTTATACGCAGTATAAATGTTTTCCTTGAATAACCAAAAAGGGCGGGGGGGGGGGGTATTGGGAGGGTAGGGATTTGTAAAATATGTCCCCTTTTTCGTTTGAGGTATATGGAGACCATAGAGTAGATATTAATGGTGCCAAACCAAAGTGGGCACAAGTAAGATGTCAGCTGTCAATTTGATTAGGGTCACAAAAAGAAAGAGTAATGGCGGTTTTCATCGAAGACCCGAGAACACTTTTGTAATAGTGGTAGACACCATAAATATGTGAGATTTGGTTTTCTGTTGCTACTTTATTTTTTGTTTTCTACAATAAATAATGAATCTTTTAATAGACCAAATCAATATAATTCAATTTAAGTTTACATTTTGCACGCATAATTGCATATTTTCGAATCACATAGCGAAAATTTTGGTTCGAACAACACAACAAAATTTTCAATATGACATTTTTCTTGTGTGTGTTGGTGAGTTCAGGGCAGTTCTTTAAAAAAAATTACCAGACACTTCTGCCGTCTTAAAAACTGGCCTGGAAGTGCCCTTTTTTTCTTCAATGAAACAAAGAAAACATGCAAAGGGCACTTGTGGGGTCAGATTCTGTTATGCAAAACGTCCTAACGCTTTCGTGTGCACGAAGAAATTTACTTGTGTATAAAGCCTGAACTAGGTACATCGAAACAAAAGTGTAAAATTTTCACTTTGTGCAAAGCTTGAGCATGTTCCAGCTTTCACTTTTTGCAAAGCGCTAGAAACAAATGCATTCAAAGAATTTGTTCCTGACTTTCCGCTAGATCACGTTCATCGCATATTTCCTGTCAGTTTCACAAGGAAAAGTTCTTTCTGCACTTCACTTGACTTAATTTGTTTATTATTCTGGCAATTTTAAAGGGAAACTAAAAAAGCTCGGAGCTTTCATATTTCAGACTTTTCTCATAGATGTCATCTAATGTCGTTTTCCATTGGGCAAAAAGAAGCGTCCGGGAGAGTCCGGAATCGAAAAATTTGCTTCTGAAACCGTTCCATTGGCACAAAAAATACTCTTCTGGTGATTCTGGGAAGAGAAATTCGCTTCTCGATTTGAAGTCAGAATCCATTCAAGAAGCACTCACACAAGTGTAATTTATGTGTTTTATACAAGTCAGATGACAGCTGCCGTAGATTATTTTTTGGCGTTTCACCAATACTTTTGTATATTCAACCAGAAGCAGTTTCCTTGTTCCATTGGATTTCAGATTGAGTCGATCCCCGAGTGAAACCAATGGAAAACGACTTAAAGATGCGTGTGTTTTCGGTGAGTTTCGAGATGCTCACTTTTTTTGTACTCTTTCCTACTTGTGTTTCGATGTAGTTCAGGTTTAACATAGGCCATATTATCATTCGTGCGCACGAAAACGTTTGTTCGTTTCGCCTTACAGAGAGCCACATTCGGTGACCCCTGGATTTGCTCTTTTCATAGAAAGGGCAATTCTTTTCTTCAACCGAAAACGCCATAACTAATCATCGAAGGCACTATCGATTTTTGACAAACATTAAGTAGGTAATTATCTAAAATATTTCCAAAGCAAAGCAAAAGTCTAATAAAAATGTACGGCTATTTAAAACGACAAATGAACATTCCCACCCAACTTGAATATAAATGACATTTCCACAAAGAGACACTTCCCGACTCTTTCAACAGTTGTAATATGTTTTACCTTTTCAGTCGAGTGTTATTGCCGTAATTTTTCGTCGACTGTCAGCACTGAATCTATCCACATCCGATGGCACAGAAACTGTTAATTGAATCAATTTATTCTACTATCCTTTCATTTCCTGTTTATTATTCCAGACAAAGCTTGACCTTTCTTTCGTTGTTTAAGACCATTGTGCAGGACCTGCCAAATGAATGTTTTTATCTATATTGTGCGTCCCCTTTTATATATAGAACGAGTAATCTGCATCCTTTTTATCTTTCATTACATTACATTACGGGACCAAGGCAATTTCGTTTTCTATTAAACAAACAGTTGGTCAGAATGAAACTGTGTCATGTTCCATGATTGCTGTTGTCAGATTTGTTTCATCAAACATGTTCTTAGGCGTGTCCTGCGATGTACTATTCTATAGTGGAAAGATGGACAGAGGACAACAGGTAGGTATGCAGTAAACTATTTTCACTTTCTCGGGAAAGCAAATCTAAAGCTGGAATCGCGTTGCAAACAAAAATCATATTAAGTCGCTCATGTCATCATCAATCAACTGAGGCGCGTGGCTACGTGCTCGTTGGTCGGTGTACTCAAAAATTGTTTCCAGCAAATTATCTACTGCTAGGTATCGCGTTTTTATAAAGGTAATGTGTTTTATGGTACTTAAGATATATTGCCCCAATATTCGCAAATCTTAAAGAGCAAATTTAATAAATAGATATAATATCATCGATAAGACTGAAATATTGTGCATAAATCTAATCAGTACCTAGGTTAAAACAAAAGATTAGATTTAAGTGGAGTGATATCAGTTGAGAGGATTCTGTAAGAAGTTTTACAATCCATATCTGTGCCCATATGATGTTTAAGCCACGACGGGTGTATACCAGCATTTGAAGTACCTACTGAGTTAAGGTCAAGATAACCGTCTAATTGATACTAAAATGCATATGTTCGCTTAGATACACATATTCATGCTATCAAATGTATGAGAAAGTGTACTGTTAAACATATGAAATCTATATATATAAAAAATGAATCTTAAAATTGTGTTCGTTTGTCGCCGATTCACGCCTTAACGCATTTACCGATTTTAACCAAACCTTCACACATCTTTGGTATTGGTCTATGTATGGTTTTTGTGGAGTTTGGTTGAAATCGGAAAACTTACGTGTATATTATGCGTGGGTGAAAAAAACACGAATTTGAGTAAATTTTTTTTTTTTTTTTTTCGGTAGCGCTGTTGTTGATATCCTAAACCACTCAACCGATTTCAATAAATTTTTGTGGCTGTGTAGGTTGGTCACAGTTTGAAAGATAGGACTATTTATTGTATGGTTCGTTACAGTTGGATAGATAGGATACTATTTTGGTATGGTGGGTACGGCTATAATTATGTAAAAGGGACTGACGTCCGTATGTGCACTCATAACTCGGGAATGGATCGTGCTTGGTGGATTCGTATTGACCCAAGGAAGGACATTTATGCTACTTTTTGTCGTGAAAATAAAAGTTTACGGGGATGGGATCGGGGATGGAACTTTGTATGAAGAACGGCATTTAAAAAAAAAATATTGAATAGAAATACGAGTAGTGTCACTTCCAATATAACAAAAATAATTTAAAATGTTTAATTTTTGAATTATTTTGATGTGCCGGGCTTACCGCTACACAATTTGAATACTTTTGTTGCGCAACCTCAATCCTCCGAAATTTTGTAACTGATCGCGTTTGATTTGATTGTGAAGAATCTCAAATTAAATGTCATGGAATAAGCGACGGTTTTGAGTAGAACATTCGAAGGAACACATTCTAATTCCGCGGATTACGCTTATTCAGAAAGATTTGCCATTCGTATATTTAAGCGTATCAATTTCCCCTTTCGCTATGACAATTAATAAGTCTCAAGGACAATCGCTGGAATTTTGTTTCTCCTAAAGTCAAATGTATGACCTTCCGCCTTATACATCGTGTACCGTAAAGGACATGTGCATTGTGCATGCTCGGTTTTATTATTTTCATTACATTAACGAATATGTGTGAAACAAAGTTCGCCGGGTCAGCTAGTTGATTGATAAAATTTAGAATTCTTTATTTGAAACAAACATTTCGCCGACTATCTTATCCGTTTTATATTATTTGAAGTGTTATGACGCCATTAAGTCTAATACGTCGGTTTAAAACACCGACAAAGACCGTAACAAAAATATGTGCCGTGATTGTCTCGATGATGTCAATGGGTAGTTTCTTTTTTCTTTTTCTTTTTGCTTGCATTCCTACAGTGTGTTTACTGTTTAGGACTTTTTTCATATCGAGCGCTTCCTTTTTCGCTGTATTTTATGTACACCAATGGACACACTCAGAAGTCTAGTTATCTTAAGTCGATTAGATTGGTCTGGATTAAGTGTAACCTGAGCGCAAAAACTAAATCGGTTACGTAACTTTTCTTGCATTAGCCACATATACGAACTGTCACGAAAGTCTTGACTGATGTCGTTTTCGATTTGGCAAAAAAAAATCAATCTGTATTTTGATCTGAGGCACTTTTGGGGAAATCTAGATTTTTTTTTATCAGATTTTGATACACATCCTTTCAAGAATTGTTTATCGTTGGAAGGATTGCCTTTTTAGGGAAATAGTTATTTTTACGCGTATAGAAACGAATTTTTATATTCAATAACTTCGAAATGCGTTATTATAAATGTGTGAAACTCTATTGAAATGGATATCCAGTGCAAGTGAAAAAAAAAAAAAAATTGCGGCCAACTCATACAACAACCAATAAAATTCGAATTTAATATAAATTTCACAAACGCCAAATGGAAAAAACTGTTCGCGTCACCCATCGAGGTCATTACTCATTACAACCTGAAACACATCAAGTCAGCCAGCTGTCAAACTTGCTAAACTAGTTTCTTGAACGCCGCCATTGCAATTGTATGGTTAAAACAAACATAAATATTAATGGCTCAGTATGTTTGTGTATTTCCTCTTAGTCCTAAAAGCTACAGCAGTTGTCTTCTTTAAAAAACACTTTTATCAACTGGATATTGAATGTCTTTTACATTATTTCTGTAGTATATAGATATACTTAGTCGATCCCTTTTGCGGTTTTCACACTCAAACTCGACCAATCTTAGCAAATGATGTGCCTCAAGAAAGAGATTTTCCTGCAGGCAGCACGTTTTTACTTTGCCAAAACATTTTCAATTCAAAAAGTTGAATTTTATGTCATTTTCTCTTGGGATTTTCAGATTTTGCTCTCAGATTTCAGATTTTCCGTGCCCAATGGAACTTAGAACAAGATTTTTCTTTCTTTGCATTTGTGGTGGTGCATATTTTTAAATTCAGCAGTTGTAGAACTATTATTTGTGTTTATAAAAATCAATTCAATTTATGTGATATCCATTGCAGCGGCCAAATGTAAATTGTTCTATATTTCTAAAAAATTTGTCGACTCGCTCAGAAATCGAGATTCGCAAAATTGTTTATTTTATTATTTTTTTTTTTTTTTTTTTTTTTTTTTTCAACCAATGGAACATGAAATCTGACAGCCAGCTGATTTCAGGAACAGAAAAACTGCGCTGAATTCTGTCCAAATGGAAAAGGACATTATCTACTGTGCAAGACTCAATTGACGTTTCGCATGGTGTATAACTTTTGTTATGTCGTTCTTAATATATTATACCATTATTGCAGTTAAAATGTTATTGACTTGATAACCAATTCGCCAATCAATATTAATCACGAGTCTAAGATAAAACATACTCAGACCTTATCACTTTTACTGCCTTTTTGGCAAATTCGTTAAATTTCCTGTCAAGCCATTTTCCATTAATTTTACGATTGATTTGGATGTGATGTGGTGTGACATAATTAATGTCCATGGACATATTGTCCGTTTGGGACAGAAATAACGTCCATGGACATTATGTCACCCCACCGTTTGGATCACTAGATAAGTTAGCCTGATTCAGTATTATACTGTGTTTTGATTCGCCTACACTGATCTGATCGAGTGCTTTACTTTTTATAGTTGACATAAATTATAACAGAGGTAACCGGCAGCGTTTGCTAAATAACTTCAGGATTTTCGGTTGGATTAAGACCTTGACATAAAAAGTTTAAGGTTTTTTTTTATTTAGTTTTTGACAATAGATTCCTCTTGCTCGTAAAAGTTTTTTCCTGTATGGCTGCCAAAGTGTCAAACTGTCGTAGCCGCTTTCCAAGAAAACACAGTTCGGATACTAAATTATTTTTCTATTTTATTAATGTGCGAATGAAAAACGTCAAAAAATGTCAAAAATCGATCAAAAACCGCTTCCAGTTGTCAAACAATAAATGTTATAATTTTTTTTAGAGTATGTAAGATTGAACAATTATCACAGTTCGCATTCAATCTAATCAAGAATTTCGTGACTCAGTTTTCAGTTAACATTGCGATATTTTAAAATCTAGTTTTTACATTTAGCTAAAATCTAGTCGACTTACGAGTTTAGAATATAGTCACAATATTTTTAAATGAAATAACTTTCTTCCCGTATGAATTGAAGTTTTCTTTTTCATTTGACATTTTATGTGTTATAAAAATTTTATAAAATTTGCGATACACCTACAATTGAATGTCATATGCGTTGTCTGCGGAGTTACTGTTGTGTTCCGCGAGAAAAGTAAGAAAATAAGACCTCGTTCCTTCAGCAATACACATTCTTTATTTAATATTCTTAAAATCTAAAGAAAAGGCGAATTAGAAAAGATTTAATATTCAAAAAGATACTTCTTCCTCCAAGATGGCGTACTTCATTTAATCTCCATTTGGCGAGACAATGGAGCCGACACTCGAAAGAAATAGCGCTGCCAACAGTTACCAACACCCAATTTACAAAAAATGAAAATGGCCAACGGTCTGTTAGTCCTCTAAGTAAAACTTATAGTCCTGTCGTCGGCCAATATTGCTGAAATTCCAAAAAAAAAAATTACTCATCTTCCCAAATCGTTAAATCCTAAAAAGCCTAGCCTAAAACTATAAAAACGTCCCAAAACCACCATCTGTTCGACGTCTCTTAGTTTGTAGACTTATCAGAACTGTTTAATTACTGATTACATAATAATCCACACTTTGGCATACGAGAATGCAATTAATTTGTGTTTTGCTTAATTCTAGTGTTTTACGATGGGCATACTCTTTACCCGGCCCCATAAATCTGATAATATAGTATATTGATGTTTAATAAAAAAAATAAAAAACGAAAATGTTATTGATACGCCGCTGTTATAATTCGTTTACAAAACCTTGACTAGCTATAAATGCTGCCTGCGAAACAAATTAAAAGCCACTCTACTTCGCCATCTCCAAGGAAGTAAACCGCGATCACGAATCCGTTAAAAGTGCAAATTTAATTTCTATATAAAATGACGGACAAGGAAAAAATAGTAAGCATTCCGGCCCATTCCGTTAGGATATCCCTAAGCAACTAACTATTTCCATTCAGTTGAGCTCATCATCGTCATCATCGGATTCCGGTTCCGATATCGAGGTGAAACCGAAAAAGAGTAAAAAGTCGAAGAAGTCAAAGAAGTCAAAGAAGTCCCAAGGAGCCGCACGTCAGGAGAAGAAATTCCCCTGGGTTTTGATTGTGCCATTCGCCTTGCTGTGGTTGGCACTCTTCTACGGAGTTGTGATTCGATATGCCAACAAGCTACCAACAGCTTTAACCATCCAAACGGAACACCTCAACAAGGACCGTTTCATCGCTGAGAGGGCCGAAATTTTATTGAAAAAATATGAAGCCATTGGACCAAAAGTTGTCGGCAGTGCTGCCAATGAAGTAGTGACGGTGAACTATCTGCTGGATGAAGTTAAGGCGATCAACAGTGTTCTGAATACGGACCTGTTCAAGTTGGAACTGGAAGTGCAGGAAGTATCCGGTGGCTTTGTACACTGGGAAATGGTAAACATGTACCAGGGCGTTCAGAATGTAGTTGTGAAACTTAGTTCTAAGAATTCGAACAGTTCGTCTTATTTACTGATCAACACTCATTTTGATTCCAAGCCAACTAGTCCAGGTATGGCAAAGAGTTTTTTTTTTTTTTGTATCTAGTTGTGGTTTTCCTTTAAGGTGCCGGTGATCCCGGAGCGATGGTTGTTGTCATGCTGGAAGTCCTCCGAATTTTGGCAACCAGTGACACGTCGTTCACTCATCCAATCGTGTTTCTGTTCAATGGTGCCGAGGAGAATCCGCTGCAAGGGTCCCATGGGTTCATCACCCAACACAAGTGGGCCAAGAATTGCAAGTAAGTGTTAGTGAATCATTATGCACAATAGCAGTGTCGAAGTACCAGTCTTTTCTGAGCGGAGCAAAAATCTTCGCAACGCATATCTTTTCGAAATTCTGGCGTTTTTCTCTCTTTTATTTCAGAGCAGAACCTGAACTGTTATATAAAAAGTTCGTGTTTCTTCTTTAGTTCAGAGCATGAGCAGAGGGCTCCCTATGAGCGCAGAATAAATTACCTGAACAGGCTGAGTAAAAAAATGATTACACATATGTATACATATACACTTGCAGTCATATTTGACAGATTTGCTCTGAGCATGCTCGGTTCAGAGCACGCTCATAATACTGGAGCTCATTTCAGTGAACTAAAAAAGAAAAGCGCCTTATATTTCTTCTATAACATTCGCCCATCGTTCTAGAGGTCTGTTCAACTTGGACTCCGCCGGAAGCGGCAACCGTGAAATTCTTTTTCAATCCAGCCCCGGGATCCCATGGCTGATGAAGTACTACAAGCAGGCCGCTGTACATCCCTATGCTACCACCCTAGCAGAAGAACTATTCCAATTGAATATCCTTCCATCCGACACGGATTTCAGGAATTTCCAGACTTACGGACCAGTATATGGATTGGACATGGCTCACACTAAGAACGGCTACGTATATCACACCAAGCACGACAAGCTAAACGTTATTCCGATTGAAACCCTACAAAACACCGGTGATAACATTCTCTCGTTAGCCAAGGCTTTCGCTGACGCTCCAGAACTTGAAGACCCATCGGTGAGGCTCACTTTAATAGACATTTCAAGTTTAGGGACTTGGATAATTTTTTTTTTTTAAAGAAATACTCTGCGGGATCCACGGTCTTCTATGACATCCTCGGCCAGTATCTTGTGATCTATACCAACGATCAAGCCAAAGAGCTTAACTATGGAGTCTCTATCGTAGCTGTGATTGCCATATTCTTCTCCATATCCGCCATGAGTGCCAACTCCAAAAGCACCTTCGTCGGTGTTGTCAGTCGATCCATACTGACCTTGCTCGTTCATCTGATTGGATTGGTGTTGGGAGTGCTTCTGACAGTCGGCTTGGGAATTTATCTCGACAAATTGGGTGTGCCCCTATCATGGTTCACCTTCAAGTGGATGGTGATTGGATTGTACTTCTGTCCGCTTATTTTCGGACTCGGAATACCCACCGCGATTCTCATTGGACTCATGAAGAAGGTATATGTTTAAAAAAACGGTCCCATAGTAGGTTATTTTACGACTTCTTTCGCCTAGGACAAACTGAGTCTATCGTTCAGAGTTCAGTTGGTTCTCAACTCGCAAGCCCTTGTTGTGGCTCTACTGTCAGCGGGTGTTACGTACTATGGCATTAAGACGGCTTATTTGTTCATGTTGGCAACTCTATTTTACACCGTTTCCTCGATTTTCAACACATTGACGACCTTATATCGGAGAGGTAGGTTTACTAAAACTCTCTACTATTCGCATCGAGTCTCAATACACTTTGTCTTCCGAAAGGCTTCGCATGGTTCTACGTTGTTCTGCTGCTCCAGATCCCAGCCTTTGTCTACTTCACCTACATTGCATACATTTTCTTCATTACCCTGATCCCAATGATGGGACGCTTTGGTCCTACAACAAACCCCGATCTTATCATTTCCGTTTTCGTGGCAGTGATTGGCATTCTTGCTCTTGGTTTCATCGTGCCACTGGTAAACCTCTTTCGTGCGCCAAAGAAGGCACTGAGTGTTTGCTTAGTGGTTGCCGCCATATTTGTTGGTATCGCCTTAAGTCCATATGGCTTCCCATTCCGAGCAGCTACCAATGTGGAGCGATTCGCCATGTTGGTAAGTTCTTCGCCTGTATATCAGTATATAGCAGCTTCAACTCCGTCTCCCCCACAGCATACGCGTCGTGTATTCCACGAGGTTGACGGCAGCATCAGCAAGAACGAGTCCGGATACTACTTTGACCCTCAGGATAGAAGGAAGTTCACAGCTGTATCGAGTACGATTTTTCAACTTTCTTATGTACCAATTCAATTAAAACCTCTTCTTTCCATAGCCGTCTTTAACACGACGAAACTAGTCCCCATGGCCGACCAATGCTCCCAGTACATGTTCTGCGGTCTACCAGTTTACGACCACCGTTGGAACAGAGCAAAGTAAGTGCCTTCTCTATAGCTTTCTAACTAATCTTACTTCAACATTTTAGAGCCTTAGCCCAGTGGCTTCCGTCAGGTGATGTCGAACTTCCATATACTGCAAATTTGAAGCTTGTTAGCAAAACGGTTGACAAAGACTTTTTGACGGTGCGATATGATTTTGAACTCGATGGACCAGATCACATGGGCATCTTCTTAGGGCCATTGAAGGGCTCAAACATAACTAGTTGGACATTCGTGAACACTTGGTTGGAAAACAAGACGCCGCCTCCGTATTTCATTTACTTTTCCAAGGGAAAAGACCAGTCTACATTAAAGTTCTTTGTGAAATTCGAGAAGACCAACGAGACTTTGCTGGAGCCATCATTTGAATTAGGACTCGGTGTACACTTTGTCAGTGGGGGATATGACAGGGGCGCAGCGAATACAGCTTTCCTTGAGAGCTTCCCCCCTTATACGTTCGTGGTGGGTTGGCCCAGCTCTTATGAAAGATGGTACTACTAAAGTTCGCCAAAATGTAGACTTTACTTTGAGGAAATATATTTTAGCTTAATGCGTATATGAAAAAAAAATGTCTTTGTTACCTACTGTCTAGCATGCTGCACTTAAAAAATTCTTGGAAAGCTTACCAAGATGCTTACAAATGTGTCCCTACCGTTTTTTTTTTTTTTTTTTTTTTTTTCTAAGATTGGCGAAGCTGACCGATCCTTATCACTTCAGCGTAATAATGCGATCTACTCCTACATAAGAGAAATTCAACAATCTACCGATCTTTATTCCTTCCATCATTTATCATCTGCTTGGGCTCCCAAGATGATAAATGATGGAAGGGGTACTTCGGGAGAGTGATCCCAGATTAAGGGGAAAAGCGCCAATTTCTGCGCTTTTTAAATGGAAAACAAGTTAAAAAAAAAGGTGGGGGGGTTGGAGCAAAAATCCCTGTGAAACGTAAATCAATTTGGTATTCGATCGGGCTCGAATCAGACTAACGCTCAGATCTCAGATTTCGTGTGGCCAATTCGAACATAAAAACGTCACTTGCTCTTTTCTGTGTTGATATTCGTGCGATTCGGATATGTGTAGCCTTCGACACTTTCTAAAATGTGCTCCATTCGCTGGATAATTTTTATTCTAAATATTTATACATAAATAATTTACAAGAATATACCTAATCACCCGATACGATTAGGCTGGGATCCGAAAAGATAAAACACTATTCTGTTCAACTTTCCTAATAAAATCACTTTATTACACTTTACTCTAATAATAATTCACTTATTAATTACCAAAAGAATATTACTTCAAACAATTCTTTAACATTTCAAACCAATCACTTAATTCACATGTCCTTTTATATCCGCTCTGCCACCTATCGCGAATATTCTACTGTATTTCAACTGTTCTGGATGGTTCTAGAATTAGCTAGGTGTGGTGAGTTACACTTGGCAGGTGACATTGACATTTGACAGATTGGAGCTTTCAATTTGAACTGGAAGTGGAACTTGTTTGGTGACTAATGGGTTGTTTTCATTTCACCATTTTAAATTCGATGCTACATTCCACACCACAATATTTTGTGTCGAAAAATGTTCGTTTCCATAGAAACGTCATTGAAACTTACCGTCGCGTCGTCAACACCTCGCAGATATAATGCCGCTGAATTAAAATTAAGTACACAATTGCTCACTTTTAGGGGCAAGTAAATTGCATTCCTTCGAAAATAGGTTCTAATCTAAGATTATTATGTATTTGTGTTTGAATACGTTACTATGGCAATATGGCGGCGCCAAATTGAATGCCAGCAAAATGGGTTCAGTTAACTGATAACCATTTTGTATGAGGATTCGTAACTTCAATTTAACAATCTTAATGGCGACAGATATGTATCCACGATTCTGTCTGTGCACATCTATAGCACAGTCCCTTTCGAATGATATAAGTTTCATTCTATTCATTTCATAATAAGTACTAAAATAGGTTAAGGAAACTTCGGTTGTTCACGTATTAATGATTATTTCAAAATGCGTTTTTATAAATGGGTTGAAATCAATTTAAATGGACATCCAGTGCAAGTGAAAATACAATTTCTTTTGCGACCAACTCAATAAACGCCAAATGAAAAAATCTGTTCAAGTGTTCACGTCATCCATCGAGGTCCTGTCAAACGTAGGTACTAAACTAGATTCTTCAACGCTGCCATTGCAATTGCGTGGTTAAAACAAACATACATTGATGGCTCATTATGTTTGTATATCTCCTCTCAGTTCTAAAAGCTACAGCAGTTGTCTTCTTTAAAAAAAAAAAAAAAAAAAACTGTCAACTGAATGCTGAATGTCTTTTAGGTACATTATTTCTCTAGTGTAATATCAGATCCATTTTGCGGTTTTCACACTCAAACTATCCCAATTTTATGAGGTATTCGATTGGGCGCTCTTAGAGCACTTTTTTTGCTCCCAGTTCACTTTTTATGTTCGTTTGGTAAAAAAAGCAATCTTTTACAGATTTCAGTGCATTTTTGCGAATCTACATTTTTTCTCAGATTTTCTTCAGATTTATCAATGCAAGTGCGTTTGTGTTCGACAACTGGTAAGGTTTGTTTAGGTTTTCGTGAATTTTTTTACAGCAAAGAAAGCCTAATTTACTAATGTAATTTGCAAATTTCGAATGTTTTAATATAAAATCTAACCAGTGAACCGAAAACGCTTTGAAAAGTGTTGAATGTTTGTTTAACATATATTTTTATATTTATTTGCTAAGCTTATGACACTCCGGGAAAGAATACCAATTTAATGACACCTCACTCTTCAAAATCGGTCAAGCCGTTTGGGCTACAGAGCGTCACGTAGGAACGCACATAGGATACGCGCGAAACACATAACCCTCCCTGTGTCCAGTCGCGTAAAAGGAGCAAGTGACGTTTTTTTACTCGAAATGGCCACACGAAATCTGAAATCTGAGAGCGAATCTGAAGAAGCCCAATCGAATACCACATAAGCAAATGATGTGCCACAAGAACGCGATTTTTCTGCAGCACGTATACCACGTAACAGCGTTTTTACTTTGCTTTTTGCTAAAACATTTGCAATTAAAAAAGTTGAATGTTGCTGTGCAAGAGTCAATTGACGTTTCGCATGGTGAGTCAAACGTGTGTAACTTTTTTTATGTTAATCTTTATAATCATCTGTATTATTCCAATAATACAGGTAAAATGTTATTGACTTATAAACCAATCTGCCAATCAATATTTATGACGAGTCTAAACAGAATCATATGCGGACCTTATCACTTTCACTTCAAAGGGTTATAAGTCCAGAAATTAATTGTGAACTTATAACCCACCCAGGTGAGTAAAAGTCCACACGAAATTCTTGTGGACTTTTGACTCATCTTTTCTGGTCTTATGGCTCACTATGGTCCTCAATTTTTAAGTTCTCACAAGTCACGAAATTTTTAAAGTAAGGTAAGAACCAAAAACATAAGAGTATACCGGTAAACTTTCATATTTGATAACGAGTGTAGCAGAGCAAGTTTTGAAGCGATGTTTTAACTCAAGATAAATATTCAAACAAAATATTTAAAAATAGGAAAAAAAAATGTCATTGGGAAAGACGCGAATTTTCAAAAAATTATTTTATATTTTTTTCAAAATATAAGTCAAAATAATTGGATAACGGAATCAAATTATTTAAGTTAAAAATATTTAGTTTTTGAAAATTTATAAAGCTATTTTGAAAATTTCGAATTTTTCATAAAAAAAACTTTAAAAATGTTATTCAAGATTTGCTAAAAGTGTTTCAAAAAAGTAGTGGAGTAAGTCATCGAAAGAAAAGTGACATTTTGTGTCCTTTTTGTAGGCAAATAGTACAAAATATTATTACAAAATACCTACGTTATTATTATATTCCTCTTACATAACCACACAATCGATTTAATTGCCAAAACATTCCCGTACTTTTTATTTGTTTTAATACATTATGTAGGTAAGTCATACGAGTAATTGTGGACTTATGGACTAAAAATATTAAGGGTTCCAAATGGCAAAAAAGGGAACCCGTATAGATTCGTCATGTCTGTCGGTCTGTCCGTCCGTATGTCACAGCAACTTTTTTCCGAAATTTTAAGAACTATATTGTTGAAACTCTTGGTAAGTAAATGTATTCTGTGAACCGCATTAAGATCTTACACAAAAATAGAAAAAAAAAGACAATAAATTTTGGGGGTTCCCGTACTTAGAACTGAAACTCGAAATTTTTTGTTCATCAAACCCATACGTGTGGGGTATCTATGGATAGGTCTTCAAAAATGATATTTAGGTTTCTAAGTGGAAGATACCATGACTTCATACCCAGTTTTTGGTTAAGAATTCGAATAACGATACTTTTGAAATTTGAACATATCTCGAAAACGGTCCTACGATTTAACAAAATTTCATTATTTAATTTCTGAGATATATGGTCATTTCTAACTTAATGACAAACTCAGTTTTTCTCTGTATTATCGTAAAATGGATTTTTGAAAAAAGTTCTTTAGTTTACCTGAAAATAAAAATTACCAAAATATAAACTTAGAATTCAGTTGACATTCTCAAAATTATTACGTCCTTAATTTTCATCTAAGGCTTATATCCCGAACAATAACTCATAATCGGTTTTCAGCTATATAGTTAACAAATAGTTAGTATTTTTCAAACTAAATATTGCAATATTTGGCAATGTTTTGTCTGCCAAATTTTACAAAAAACCACTCTAACGATTTTGATCATTTTGATCTACATTTTGCATACTAAAAAATAATATCAGTATTCTAAATAAGACTCCACTCTTAGTTTTTCCCAAAAAAAAAATCTAATAAATCCGTTTTTTATTTATTTCTCAAAAATGACTACCCAAAGGTCGATCTCTGTTCATATATATTTTTAAAACTCAATACCGCACTCTAAAATTCAAATTGCAACGGCCATTAAAAATGCAAAAAAGCAACGAAAGACTTATTTTTAGCAAATATTACCCACTTCTACTTTTTTTTCAACCATTTTGAATATGCGCCTTAAAATAATTCCAACCACCTGGGGTTTACACATTTGCACCCCCACACACGTCCATCGTGATATTCAATTTATAAACGCTAATGCAAATTCAAAAACAAAATATCTTAACATATAAATCATATCACGAACAATACTTCCAATCATTGACAACTTAAACCAGCGTCATTAATCTATTCCAGAAAAATCAGAATCAGAAACTCCTACTACGCTTGCTCTCGTACTCAAAAATTTTGTAAAGTGTAAGGATGTTTTAAAATATCACAGTAGGCGCTTATAATTATCCAACCAGAACTGGCGAAAATTGCCTTTTATTGAAAGCCTAAACTTTAAAGGAGACCCTCACTGAGACCTTTGATGTCAAAAAAGGATTTAGACAAGGTGACGCGCTGTCATGTAACTTTTTCAACATCATTCTTGAGAAGATTGTGCGAAACTCACAAGCCAACACCAGAGGCACAATTTTCTACAAGTCTGTGCAACTACTTGCATACGCTGCCGACATCGACATCATTGGCAGAACACAGCGAGCTGTCACTGGTGCGTTTGCAAGTATCAGTACAGAAGCGGCAAAAATGGGTTTGATGGTGAATGAGGGCAAAACAAAATATATGCTGTCAACAAGAAGGGACACACAACATCGACGAATCGGGCAGAACATCACGATAGACAGCTATAACTTTGATGTAGTTAGGGACTTTGTCTACCTCGGCTCCGCTATTAACTCTGAAAATGACATCACCTCAGAAATCAAGCGAAAAATCACACTTGCCAACCGCTGTTTCTTTGGCCTAAGACGGCAATTGATTAGTAAGGCCTTGTCAAGAAGCACTAAGGAGATTCTATATAAGACTCTCATCATCCCTGTCCTGCTCTATGGCGCAGAAGCATGGACCCTAGCAAAAACGGATGAGGATCTTCTTGGTCGCTTCGAACGCAAAATTCTTCGAGCGATTTTTGGTCCCGTTTGCGTTGACGGGATTTGAAGGAGAAGATTTAACAGCGAACTCTACGAGCCATACAGCGACATCGACCTGGTCAGAAAAGTACGCATTAGTCGTCTAAGATGGTTAGGACATGTAGAGCGAATGGACACCAACGCTCCGGCCCGGAGAGTCTTCGATTCCAACCCGGTGGGACAACGCAGTAGAGGAAGACCTCGCCTTAGGTGGCGCGCGCAAGTGCAAGGGGACCTCAACCAACTTGGAGTGCGCAGCTGGAGGCAGTTAGCCAAAGATCGCACTAACTGGAGAGGCGTATTGGTTGAGGCCCAGGTCCACCCCGGACTGTAGCGCCATCTAAGTAAGTAAGTAAGCAATTTATTCCAGCATTGACCCAAATACGATCAGTAATTTGTACGAATTGTTTATTTAAAGACATATAGTAAAATTCGCTTCAAGTCAGATATTGCTACACCAATTTTATTTATGTGATGATAATGTAAAAACTGTGTGGTCGATTTTCGACCACTGGGCGAACCTAGTAGTAATTAATTTAAACAACCAAAAAACCCGACTGACTGTAAAATCGATTTCACTGACATTTGTGTGACAATTGTTTTTTTTTTTTTTTTTTTTAAACATGTATTTTTATATTTATTTGTTTAGCCTATGATACTCCGGGAAAGAATACCAATTTAATGACTTCTCACTCTTCAAAATCGGTCAAGCCGTTTGGGCTACAGGGCGTCAAATACATAACCCTCCCTGTGTCCAGTCGCGTAAAAATAGCAGTTGACGTTTTTATGTTCGAATTGGCCACACGAAATCTGAGATCTGAGAGCGACTCTTAAGAAGCCCAATCGAATACTACATTAGCAAATAATGTGCCACAAGAACGAGATTTTTCTGCAGCACGTATACCCCGCAACAGCGATTTTACTTTGCTTTTTTCTAAAACATTTGCAATTCAAAAAGTTGAATGTTGCTGTGCAAGAGTCAATCGACGTTTCGCATGGTGAGTCAAACGTGTATAACTTTTTTTATGTTCATCTTTATAATCAGTGTGATTATTCCAATAATACAGGTAAAATGTTATTGACTTATAAACCAATTTGCCATTCAATATTAATCACGAGTCTAAACACAAAACATATGCGGACCTTATCACTCATTTTTACTCAAGATAAATTTAAAAAAAAAAATATTTTAAAATAGGAAAAAATAAATAAATAGAAGTGGCATGGAGGAAGACGCGAATTTAAAAAAAAAAAAACTTTATCTATCCCCGTCCGTGCAGGCCTCAATATTAATGGTACTTCCCATATAAAATGTTCGTACCAGTTTGATTTGTTCGAAAACGGCTCTAACGATTTCAACCAAAATTGATATTTATGCTTAAGCGGGTGCTACCATGACTTCATACCCAGTTTTTGGGTAAAAATTCGAATAACGGTAGGTACTTTTGAAATTTTTTGAAGAAAGTTCTTTAGTTTACCTGAAAACGGCAATAACAATTACCAAAATACAAACTTAGAATACAGTTTATATACCTACTCAAAATTAGTACGTCCTTAATTTTCAATTCGAATCACAGAAAGGGCTAATTTTAAAAACTGCTCATATCTCGCAAACCCCATTTTTGACTTCGATAAAACTTTAAAAACCAAGTAATGCTTATATCCCGAACAATAACTCATAATCGGTTTTTAGCTATATAGTTAACAAATAGTATTTTTCAAACTAAATATTGCAATATTTGGGACTGTTTTGTCTGCCGAATTTTACAAAAACCGCTCTAAAGATTTTGATCATTTTGCTACATCTACATTTTGCATACAACAAAATAATATCAGTATTCTAAATAAGATCCCATTCTTAGTTTTTTCCAAAAAAAAAGTCGAATAAATCCGTTTTTTATTTATTTCTCAAAAATGACTACCCAAAAATCGATCTCTGTTCATATATATTTTTAAGACTCAACACCGCACTTTAAAATTCAAATTGCAACAGCTATTAAAAATGCAATAACAGCAACGCAAAACTTATTTTTAGCAAATATTACCCACTTCTACTTCTAACCATTTTGAATATGCACCTTGTAGGGCGTGAGACTAAAAAAAACACGTTTTACAAATGAATTTTTTATTTCAGGCGGGTTTTAAAAGTTATAAACAAAAATAACTTTCTGACAATAGTCCAAAAGCGCACCCACTGGTACAGCACGGCAACACTACCAGAACAAGGATCAATTAAGATCACGTAGTTCCAAATAGTATCGTAATGCTGTTGCCGGTCCAAGGATCAATTAAGATCACGTAGGCCCAAGCAATAGTAGATACATTTCCGTCCGACTGCCAGAACACGAATGGATCTGACTGCAAAATGCATGTCCTTTTATACTCAATTCTGAGTCCAAAGTCCATCATTGGAACTGTTTACATTTATATACATATATATTATTTCTGTAATAATTATATGCGACAAAGTGTCGTCATCATGCTTATTGCTTATTGGAATTTAACTTCGCACATTGACAGTTATAAAAAAGGGATAATACAGTATGTTTGACAAGAAAAGTTTAAAGTATGTGTTACAAGAAAAGGACTCTGTCTCTTATGTTCTTAATGTTATTTAAATAATAAATGATTACAATTCAGGATACTGTAGTTAAAATAATACAATGGTTTAATAATAAAACAGGCCGCTACAACCTTAAAATAAAATAAACTTTTGATGAACGAGAAAGCTTTGTTCGATAGAGTCGTGCATTTTATTTTTATTTAGTTTTTGACAATTAACAGTAGGTATATAATAGGTCTGTTCCCTTACTTTCTGGTTTACTTTTGGCAATATGTCACATTTCTCTCATTGTGAGAGAATTCGCTCACCGAAATGAAATATAACCAAAAAGAAAAGGAACGCTTTGAACCACAAATTTTAAACATTTGAATTTCTCCAAGGCGGGAATATTCGAATATCGGTAGAACAAAACAGATATTTTTATTTAAGACCAAGATTTGTATTGCTTTTATTGCAGAAATTAAAAAAATGCAATTCTTTTGTTTCTTACATCTATTTTAATGCTATACAAGCACAAAATTATAAATGAAATCAAATAAAAAGTCAGTTTGAAATTAGCATTTTCACGATTTGACAACCATCTGTCAGCAATAACCAACTAGCCCAAAGAAATTTCTTGGGCTAATATTCGTAGGTTTTTTATGGAGGGGAAATGTTTTGCTCTCTCTTTTTGGCTCTCTTCTGCCCAGCTTTTGCGTTAGGGAACGAAGTTTGACTAAATTTGGCGAATGTGTTCGAATGCATTATCGTTAGGGAACAGACCTTGTTGTTCGTGAAACAATGAAAGTCAGTTTTCTGTATTTGGCTATCCAAAGTGTCAAACTGTCGTAGCCGCGCTCCAAGAAAACACAGTTCGGATAATTTTAGTCGATTTAAGAGTAGGAATTACAGATGAATGTGTTTTTTGATTGTTTTTTTCCATTTTATTAATGTGAGAATGAAAAAAACCTCAAATGTCAAAAATCGCTTGCCGCTTCCAGTTGTCAAACAATAAATGTGATGAATTTATGAATTAGAATTGAAAACATTTTCACTGTTCGCATTCATTCTAATCAAGGATTTCGTAACTCACTTTTCAGTTAATATAAGGCGTTTTTTATTATGCCCACTTGATATAATATATAGATCATTGATTCTCATGGTTTACAACAACAGTTGGATCTCGTATTATTGTTGTAAACCAAAGAAATCGTTTAAAAACCTAGTTTTTGCATTTAGGTAAATTCTAGTCGACTAACGAGTTTAGAATGTACTTACAATCTTTTTAAATGATACAACTTTCTTCCCGTATGAATTGAAGTTTCCTTTTTCATTTGACATTTTATGTGAAACTTTTATAAAAATTGCGAGATACAATTGAATGTCATATGCGTTGTCTGCGGAGTTACTGTTGTGTTCCGTGAGAAAAGTGAGAAAATAAGACCTCGTTCCTTCAGCAATACACATTTTTGTATTTAATATTCTTAAAGTTTAAAGAAAAGGCGAACAAGAAAAATTTAAATATCCAAAAAGACACTTCTTCCTCCAAGATGGCGTACTTCATTTAATCTCAATTTGACAAGACAATGGAGCCGATCCTCAAAAGAAATAGCATTGCCAACAGTTACCAACACCCATATACAAAAAAAAGAAATAAAAATGATAGGAAAATGATCAACGGTCTGTTAGCCCTCTAAGTAAAACTTATAGTCCTGTCGTCGGCCAATATTGCTGAAATTCCAAAAAAAAATCCCTCATATTTCTAAATCATCATCCATCCACCTAAAACTATAAAACGCCCCAAAACCACCATCTGTATGATATCTCTTAGTTGTTAGACTTATCAGAACTGGTTAATTACTGATTATTTATAATCCACAATTTGGCATACGAGATATGCAATTTATTCGTGTTTTGCTTAATTCTAGCGTTTTACGATAGACATAGGTACTTTTTACCCGGCGCGCGCCATAAATACGATAGTACTATAGTATATTGATGTTTAATAAAAAAAATAAAAACAAAAATGTTATTGATACGCCGCCGTTATAATTCGTTTACAAAACCTTGACTAGCTATAAATGCTGGCTGCGAAAAAAATTAAAAGCCACTCTACTTCGCCATCTCAAAGGAAGTAAACCGCGATCAAGAATCCGTTAAAAGTGCAAAATTAATTTCTATAAAATGACGGACAAGAAAAAAATCGTAAGCATTCCGACCCATTCCGTTAGAATATCCCTATAAGTAACTAACTATTCCCATGCAGTTGAGCTCATCATCGTCATCATCGGATTCCGGTTCCGATATCGAGGTGAAACCGAAAAAGAGTAAAAACTCAAAGAAGTCAAAGAAGTCAAAGAAGTCAAAGAAGTCCCAAGGAGCCGCACTTCAGGAAAAGAAATTCTCCTGGGGATGGATTGTGCCATTCGCCTTGCTGTGGTTGGCACTCTTCTACGAAGTTGTGATTCGATATGCCAACAAGCTACCAACAGCTTTAACCATCCAAACGGAACACCTCAACAAGGACCGTTTCATCGCTGAGAGGGCAGAAATTTTATTGACAAAATGTGAAGCCATTGGACCCAAAGTTGTCGGCAGTGATGCCAATGAAGTTTTGGCGGTGAACTTTCTGCTGGATGAAGTTAAGGCGATCAACAGTGTTCTGAATACGGACTTGTTCAAGTTGGAAGTGGACGTGCAGGAAGTATCCGGTGCCTATACAACCTTTCAAATGGTAAACATGTACCAGGGCATTCAGAATGTAGTTGTGAAACTTAGTTCTAAGATTTCGAATAGTTCGTCTTATTTACTGATCAACACTCATTTTGACTCCAAGCCAGGCAGTCCAGGTATGGCAAAGAGTGTTTTTTTTTTTTTTTGTATCCAGTTGTGATGTGGTTTTACTTTAAGGTTCCGGTGATGCCGGAGCGATGGTTGTTGTCATGCTGGAAGTCCTCCGAATTTTGGGAACCAGTGACACGTCGTTCACTCATCCAATCGTGTTTCTGTTCAATGGTGCTGAAGAGAATCCGCTGCAAGGGTCCCATGGGTTCATCACCCAACACAAGTGGGCCAAGAATTGCAAGTAAGTGTTGGTGAATCATTATGCACAATAGCAGTGTCGAAGTACCAGTCTTTTCTGAGTGGATCAAAAATCTCCGCAACGCATATCTTTTCGAAGTCTTTGCGCCACTAGGAATAGGCGTTTTTCTGTTTTAGTTCAGACACATCAGAGCTCGAATTTGTGTTTCTTTTTTCGTTCAGAGCATGATCAGAGCGCGCTCTATGAGCTCAGAATAAATTCACTAAGCAGGTTGAGTAAAAAGCTGATTACATAATGCATACAAATTTTAAGTTTGATTTTGATAGAAAAAAAAAAAAAACAGGAAAAACATCAGAGCACTCTGAACACGCTCATAATTCTCGAGCTCAGTTCAGCGCTGAGCTCTGAACTAAAAAAAAAAAGCGTCTTGTATTTCCTCTCTAACATAAGCCCGTCATTCTAGAGCTCTGTTCAACTTGGACTCCGCCGGTAGCGGCAACCGTGAAATTCTTTTCCAGTCCAGCGCCCGTAACCCATGGCTGATGAAGTACTACAAGCAGGCCGCTGTACATCCCTATGCTACCACCCTGGCAGAGGAAGTATTCCAATTGAATATCATTCCATCCGGCACGGATTTCATAATTTTCCAGACTTTCGGACCAGTATATGGCTTGGACATGGCTCACAGTAAGAACGGCTACGTATATCACACCAAGCACGACAAGATAAACGTTATTCCACGTGAAACCCTACAAAATACTGGTGATAACATTCTCTCGTTAGCCAAGGCTTTCGCTGACGCTCCAGAACTCGAAGACCCATCGGTGAGGCTCACTTTTATAGACATTTCAAGGTTAGGGATTCAGATATACATATATATATTTTTTTTTTTTTTTTTTTTTTTTGATAGAAATACTCTGCGGGATCAACGGTCTTCTATGACATCCTCGGCCAGTATCTTGTGGTCTATAGCAACGATCAAGCCATAAAGCTCAACTATGGAGTCTCTATCATAGCTGTGATTGTCATATTCTTCTCCATATCCGCCATGAGTGCCAACTCCAAAACTACCTTCATCGGTGTTGTCAGTCGATCCATTCTGACCTTGCTCGTTCATCTGATTGGATTGGTGTTGGGAGTTCTTCTGACAGTCGGCTTGGGAACTTATCTCGACAAATTGGGTGTGCCCCTATCATGGTTCACCTTCAAGTGGATGGTGATTGGATTGTACTTCTGTCCGCTTATTTTCGGACTCGGAATACCCACCGCGATTCTCATTGGACTCATGAAGAAGGTATATGTTTAAAAAAACGGTCCCATAGTAGGTTATTTTACGACTTCTTTCGCCTAGGACAAACTGAGTCTATCGTTCAGAGTTCAGTTGGTTCTCAACTCGCAAGCCCTTGTTGTGGCTCTACTGTCAGCTGCTATTACATACTATGGTGTTAAGTCGGCTTATTTGTTTATGTTGGCAACTCTATTTTACACCGTTTCCTCGATTTTCAACACTTTGACGACCTTATATCGGAGAGGTAGGTTTACTCAAACTCTCTACTATTCGCATCGAGTATCAACACAGTTTGTCTTCCGAAAGGCTTCGCATGGTTTTACGTTGTGCTGCTGCTCCAGATCCCAGCCTTTGTCTACATCACCTACATTGCATACATTTTCTTCATTACCCTGATCCCAATGATGGGACGTTATGGTCCTAAAACAAACCCCGATCTATTCATTTCTGGTCTCTCGGCAGTTTTTGGCATTCTTGCTCTTGGTTTCATCGTACCACTGGTAAACCTCTTTCGTGCGCCAAAGAAGGCACTGAGTGTTTGCTTAGTGGTTGCCGCCGTATTTGTTGGTATCGCCTTAAGTCCATATGGCTTCCCATTCCGAGCAGCTACCAATGTGGAGCGATTCAACGTAATGGTAAGACCTTCGCCTGTATATCAGTATATAGCAGCTACAACCCCGTCCTCCACAGCATACACGTCGTGTATTCCACGAGGTTGACGGCAGCGTCAGCAAGAACGAGTCCGGATATTACTTTGACCCTCAGGATAGAAGGGGATTCACAGCTGTATCGAGTACGATATTTCAACATTCTTATGTACCCATTCAATTAAAACCTCTTCTTTCCATAGCCGTTTTTGACACGACGAAACTAGTCCCCATGGCCGACCAATGCTCCCAGTACATGTTCTGCGGTCTACCAGTTTACGACCAGCGTTGGAACGGAGCAAAGTAAGTGCCTTCTCTATAGCTTTCTAACTAATCTTACTTCAACATTTTAGAGCCTTAGCCCAGTGGCTTCCGTCAGGTGATGTCGAACTTCCATCAACTTCAAATTTGACGCTTGTTAGCAAAAAGGTTGACAAAGACTTGTTGACGGTGCGATATGATTTTGAACTCGATGGACCAGCTCACATGGGCATCTTCTTAGGGCCATTGAAGGGCTCAAACATAACCAGTTGGACATTCGTGAGCACTTGGTTGGAAAACAAGACGCCACCGCCGTATTTCATTTACTTCTGCAAGGGAAAAGACCAGTCTACATTAAAGTTCTTTGTGACATTCGAGAAGACCAACGAGACTTTGCTGGAGCCATCATTTGAGTTAGGACTCGGCGTACACTTTGTCAGCGGGGATTATGACAGGGGCGCAGCGAATACAGCTTTCCTTGAGAGCTTCCCCCCTTATACATACTTAATGGAATGGCCCAGCTCTTATGAAAGATGGTACTACTAAAGTTCGACTTTACTTTGAGTAAATATATTTTAGCTCGATTTATATTTATGAACAAAAAATGTCTTTAGCGACTTGACCAAAGATAATGGAATACATTATCTAATTTCTTTTGTAGAACATATTATAATTATGTGAGTTAATGAATTGGACTTTAGTGCAAGAATTCGGTATTCTCTAATGTGACTCTAACTGCACTAAAAACACCTCCTCAATCATAGAAAGATGGACAGATGATTTTAGTTTCAACGTTCAGTTGCGTTTGAGAAGGTATTACAATTTGAATGCGGGTTCTCATTATTTAGAATATAAAGTCGTGAGATTTAATTCTTCTTAATCTACGAATATTGTATCGTACAGTTAAGACGTCTGCTATTTCAGGATTAATATGCATCTGCAGACGCTCTAGAACAAACTTGTTGTTCTTCTAGTGATTTTTCTATAATATTTTTTATGCGATGTACTTGGTCTATTGTCGAGTGCTTATTTCTAAACCCGAACTGATGGGTATGGGAATAAGCCTTTTCTGCTCTATGATTTTATCTAGTTTAAGAAGCAGTTTCTCAAAAGGTATTAATAGTACTGGTAGGTACCTATCTCTGGACTTGACAACTTCAAACTTTCAGTGTGAACGCACCCCTAAACCGATTACCGAACTGTCACTGTCAACATTTTCATGTTGGCGAAGTACACGAAGGAACAACGTTTACAAATAATAAAAATTTGCTACCAAATGCCGATGTAAATGTTATTTGCTACAGAGACATGTTGGAACGTTATTTCTTTGAGCAATTGCATGAATTGGACATCAGTGATATGTACTAAGCCACACAGCGGGTGCAACAACCGAGTTATTGAAGTCTCATTTCGGTGAACGTGTTGTCTCGAGAAACGGACCCGTCTATTGGCCGCCGAGATCGTGTGATTGTTTAACGCCTCTAGCCTTTTTTAATGGGGCTACATTAAATCATTGGTCTATCCCAACATGCCGGCGACGTTAGAAGAGCTGAGAGCCACTATTGAACGAGAATTAGCGTACGTATCGGTCAACATTTGCGGCCGAGTCATCGAAAATTGGGTTCAACGTATAGACAGCTGCATACGTTCAGGTGGTGGACATATGAACAAAGTCGAAATCCATTCATAAATGTTTTCATAGTAATTCAGCAAATAGATTTTTTTTTTTAAATATCTCAAGTAGTTTCCATTTTATTTAAGTTGTTAAGGCCTTAATGATAGACCGTTTATTATAAAAGGATTTTGTTAAATACAAAGTTTTGGATTGAAATGGATCTTTATATAATTTTTCGTCACCGAAATGCTTGCAAAAGGAGAGAATTATAATAAAATGCCTGTTCCCACCCGGTTTTGCCCGTAATGCAACTGATTCGTGCCCATATAAGTCTTCCCTTTAAGTTAGATAAATAAATTGAAAAATATAGGTAGATTAATAAATAAATAGTTGGAGCAACAGGTCCGAAGGGACCCTAGGCCTAGCTTCTTACAACCATTCATGTGCCATATAGGTACATCCACAAAATTTCATTGAAATCAGTTGAATAGTTTCGGAGATAGATAACAGCGCCATCTATTGGGTCCAAAACTATTCAATCTTCCAAGATGCAACCAACCATATACACCTACAATATCTCATTGAAATCGGCTGAGTGGTTTAGAAGATCGATAACCTATCGGTTCCAAACCTACCCTATCTTCCAAATTGCAAGCAACCATACACAACCACAAAATTTCATTGAAATCAGTTGAGTAGTTTCGGAGATCGACAAGAGCGCCACCTACCGCGACAGGCCAATTTCCGTAAAGGAAATCTTCTCAATATTTAAATTCACGTAGAATTTTTGACAAACACGATCTCACTGTATATATTGCGATTAGAATTTAAAAAAAAAAAAACTCCAAGTCAAAAATGTATGGAAAATTATTTTTTATGAATTTTTCAGTTTCCTTTTAAAATTTTAAAATTTTATCGTTGTATAAACCTTCCTCAGGCGAAGACAGACACAACAAAGAAAAGATATCTCAAATTGGACGATCCGTTCTCGAGTGATGAGCGTTCTTACGGATGCAACTTTGTTTTATGTAGATGTGTATAAAAAAAGTGTAATAAGTGAAAATGATTTATAAATTAAACAATTTTTTTTTTTTTTTCAGCCGAAAATACCGATCACTTTTCCTGACAGTAAGATTTAATAGTAATGCATTTGATTTTCATGATGTGGGTAATAATTCAAAACTCACGCTTTTTAGCCGGCATTTTAATGTTGGTACCTACTTACTATTTAAAAAAAAATAATAATAAACAAAAAACAAAGCTGTTTTGAAAGGTCCGTAACAAGTTTTAATTTTCGAAGTTCCATAGCAGAGTTCAAAAATTTCGAAACCCAGAATGCGATTTATTAAAGCTATTTTATGGTCGAGACCTTTTATGATTCATTAAAAGAAAATTTATAACAGAATAAACGATTTCGCAAAATAGGCCCAATTATGCCCAATAAAAAAAAAAAATAGTTGGCGCAACAGGTCCGGAGGGACCCTAGGCCTAGCTTCTCGCAACCATTCGTTTTGTGTGAGTTTTTCATTTCTGGAACGAATGGAAGGGATCTACAATTTTATGACGACTCCAAACGGCTAATTGAGAAGCTCTTTCAAGACAGGTATACTCTCGGATGTTTGTCGAGAGGTAGCGCAGTGGAAAAAAAACCATAAGTTGGAATTTGTGTTTTTGCGGGATTCGAACCTCGAACCCTCGCTTAGTAGTCCAACATACTAACCACTAAGCCACTGCGCCCATCTATTTTGCTATTATGCCTAATAGAAAAGGAAATTATTTAATGCTATATGGGCATTTTGATTGCTTAAAAATTGTATTTTTATTTATTTTTTCATATTAAAACAAGTGCAAATTTCACTTAGGGGAAAAAAGGTATTTTTCTGGAATTTAGGAGAAAATTAATGATAAAGAGGGAAACAGTCTTCAAAGTCTGGGAACACTACTGTTGAGCCTGAGGACAACGAGTTGAAGTCAGATACCATGAAGGGTATATAGTTAGCTTCATATCGATAAAAGCAAAACAAAAACTTTCAAAAAATTAGAATTTATTTAATAATTTACAAATCTTTTCAAATATTAAGAGGATATTATAAAAATTCTTTAGAAATACCAACTCTCGTACGAGCTTGGCCACTCCATGCTATGCACAAAGTCGGGGAAGCTCTCTTTAAATGCCTTGAGTTGAGTGCTTCGCTTATTCTCTGCACTAAGCCAATGTCCTCCGATTGCAACCTGCAATACTGGCACTTCAAGGCTGCCCTTCTTTTTCTGTAAACAATAAACAAACACAATTATCTGATCTGTGATGCTATGAACCGCTGTATTGAGACTCACCTCAACAACCACATGGAACTTCAGTGTTGACTGGTCGTTTGCCTTGGAGAAGAATATAAAGAATGGCGGATCCCAGTTGTCCTTGAGCATATTGTCATTGAATGACCAATCGATAATTTTAATGCCATTCAGTGGTCCAAGATAGATTCCCATGTGCGGTGGACCATCTAACTCGTAGTCAAATCGAACTGTATTCTTTTCAGTATCGACATCCTTTGTGATCAGTCTTAATTCGGGAACTGCTCCTGGCAATTCTGCGTGCTCGGATGGCAGCCAGTACGATAGCTTCCTGGAAAGGATTAGTAGTTGTAAGAGGGTCGTCAAACTTATATGATGTAGATGGTCGGTCGTTTATGAGTGGCATGAAGATAGCGGATCCTTTTTAATTGGGTTTTATTGACGATCAGTGCGTTATCGATGTTTTTGGCGCATGGATTTCAAAATCAGTGATGTTTTTTTTTTGCAAGATCAGTTTAATGAAAGGCAGGGAGGTTCACCGCGAGTTAGCCCGTTGTATGCAGAAAATTTAAATTTGTTCAACTACATAATTGCAAATCAATTATCATTCGGGAGCAAGATCAAGTGTTGAACGTTGATCGAAAATACCTGCCACTGATCGTTTTTAGCGTTATTGCTTTTAAAGCAAATATTGGTGCAACCCGAATCATCTACGTAAAGTAAAAAAAAGATCACTGAACATGAACTGATAAGCTACTTAAGACAGTCCTTGAGTGGAAGATCAGTTGAATAGGCTTGACGACTATTATTATCGAAATATAAAGTTAATATAGGTAGGTGATCGTTTTAAAGGAAGATTGTTATCGTTTGCAACTGAGAATAGGCTAAAGTTGCTGGGAAGGGGAGGATCAGCCGATCAATTGGTACGTACAGTAAATATTTAAAAAGGAGGATAGCTTTTGGACTACGATCAAATAGAAAGAAATAATTTGCAAACATTAGGAGCCCAACGAATCAGCCTTTTCTTAAGATTTTACCAGTTTTTTTCTATTTTCATATACATATAACCATTGGAAGAAAAAAGAGCAAGTTTCTATGATCAGTTCAATCTAAACTCACACTGAAGAAGCGAAGGAAAGCTAATCGTAAATATGTTTAAATCGAGGATCGTGAGTGACGTGAACTGATGGAGAAGTTATTTAAGTATTGCTCTAATTAAAATCTGATGGATTATTCAAAGCTAAATAGTCTAAATTCAATCGAACAAGAAGCATCACATGATCACTTGGAGTAAGCTTTAAAGATCACAGGTCACTGACAGTGACAGAAGATTTATTTAACTAAATCACTGAGTAGACGAACAAGATCCTTTACGATCGATGGATTAATAATAGCCAACCAACGATACATGTTCCTAACTATAGACCAAATCTAAAGAATGTCAGTTGGCAGTCCGTAAATGTTTTTCCACTCACTTGGCTCTGTTCCATCGATGATTGAACACTGGCAGTCCGCAATACATCTCTTCGTAGCACTTATCAGCCATTGGTACCAATAAACTGGTGTCCATATCGTTTTCAAGTGTTGTGAAACGTCTCCTATCCTGAGGGTCAAAGTAAAATCCTGAATCGCTCTTGATGACCGAATTATCCGGCCCATGAAACACCCGTCGAACGTGCTGAAAAAACATATTCCTTAAAAGAGGTTACTTGACTTGAGCTGCAAAAAAATAGACCTACCAGCCAATTGAACCTCTCAGGAGCAGTCGTCTTACGGAATGGGAATCCATACGGACTGGCTGCAATAGCACTAAACACAGCAGCGGTTATGAGGAAGAACGAAAGTACAGTTTTAGGCTGACGGAACAAATTGATCAGCGGAATCTAATGAAAAAGAAAAAATCAGAATGGTCCCATACAAAAAGAACTGTCAAATACTTACCACAAATCCCAAGCTAACAATTGCAATCAACGATGAGAATAATCCCATCAACAGATCCGGATTGGTAGCGGCTCCAAACCGCGCCATCATCGGAATAATTGTAAAGTACAACAAATACGATAAGTACATATAGTACATGAATGGAATGACCTGTCCAATAATCACTGCAATGGACCAATTCAGACCCCGCTTGTACAGAGTGGTGAAAGTATTAAATATCAAAGTTGCGGCGTAGAACAGTGATGACAACATAAGCAAGTAGGCCGATCTATAGCCCATGTAGGTGACCGCAGCTGTCAAAATGGCCATCACCACGAGTTGGGCATTCAATAGCAATTGTATGCGATAGGATAGGTTTATTTTATCCTTGCGCGCGTTGCCTATAAAAATCGCAGTCGGGATGCCCACTCCGAAAATTGTCGGACAGAAATATAGTCCAAATATCAACCATTTGTTGCTGAACCAGGACAGAGTTAGGTTGAAGTTGTCCAATTGCACTGCCATCAGGATTGCCAAACCGAAAGCGAGCGCGATACCGACCAGATGCCATATGAATGTGAGAAAGAATTCACAAATAACTTCACCTTGAGAGGCTTTGGTGTTGCTAGCAATGGCAAACACGGATATGAGCACCGCGACCAAAGACACTAGGGCTACAAGGTAGTTGATTTGTACACCCTCCGCTTCGTTGTAGAGGATCACGAATTGGCCAAAGACATCGTAGAAGACAGTGTGACCAGAGGCGTATTTCTGAAATGAGATCGTTAGTCATAAATCTACGATCTAATGGTGTTTTACCGATGGATCTTCTAGTTCGGGAGCATTGGCAAGACCCCTGCATAGGGCAAGAAGATTTTCACCACTATTCTGGATTGTGCCCTTGGGAATGCTGCTTAATCTATCGTACTGTGTGTGGTACACGTAGCCTCCATAGGTGTGGGCCATATCAAGTCCTGGAAAAAAGCTATCTAGATCAAATTCAGAAAATGAGGCTCGACCACAACTTACCGGGAATTTTTCCGAAATCTCTGAATATCCTAAAATCAGTGTCAGATGGGACGATGCCAGTTTGGAAAATTTCCTCAGCCAGTGAGGTGCAGTGAGGATGTACCGCATATTGTTTATAGTATTTCATGAGCCACGGATGGTTGGGACCAGCTTGGACAATGACATCTCTGTTACTGCTGCCAGCTGAGTCCAAGTTTATGAAGGCTCTTTGGAGGTAGCAAGGAAAATTAGACCGTGTCATCGATATTTGATGAGATTAACTTACTTGCACTTGGCGAACCATCTGTGCTGAGTGATGAAGCCGTGAGTGGACTGTAGGGGATTCTCTTCGGCTCCGTTGAACAGAAACACAATTGGATGCTTGAATATTTGCTTGCCGCTGGCCAAAATACGTAGAACCTCTAAGGCTGCCACAACCATAGCACCGTCATCGCCAGAGCCTGAAAAAAAAGTGTCAATAAATGGAAGTTATTTTAATGCCCAATTCACAATGTCGCGTTGACGCGCGCGTGCGTTGACAGATTATGTAGAAACAAAGCGTTCATATGGTACCACACAAAATACAACTTCAGGCGTTGACTCGACTTTAGATCGTAAATATCGTAAAGTTCAACGCGACGCCTGAGTAGAGCTACTTTCTACTATCGCGCGCGTTTGACAACTTTAGAATTTCGAATTGTTCGATTTGAAGTCATAGAATGTGCCGTTTATAGTTGGAGTAGCAGAGATCCGCTAATGTTTATTACACACAAGTTTTAAAAAGCTATATGATGTTTTTTCAAAGCATAATTAATTAATTCAGTGTGTGGAAATGAGGAACAACATTTTTTTTGTAGGGCTTTTTTGGAGGAAAAATATTAATCAAGGGTCTTGTATCCGTATTAAGGTTGTTGTGTGCTTTGATATATTGTTAAATATGATTTTCTTGTATTTTGGAGAATCGTTTTTCAATTCGTGCATAAAAATTACAGCTTCAAGAAAAAAGGGAGTAGACTTGAAATTTTGATTCTGCTCTGAGTTTGTATTTTTCAGCCAGAAAACAAACAGAACTTTTAGTTTGTCAAACTTTTCCCTGTTAATGCGTATACGCTTCAAAGCAGCATTTTGTTTTACAAAATTGTTGCTCGCGCGCTTTGGCATTTAAAATCGTAAAATTTCGATAAAGCGTGTCAAAGCGCGCCGACGGAAGCACGCGTGCAACGCCGAATTGTGAATTGGGCATAAATATCATCTATAACCAGTTCATATTTATAATGTGGATAAGCTTCAAACTATATGCCAATGCCAACAACTAATCCACGGACATTGCAGCCATCTTGAGCCGGCCAACAAGATTGCGTTAGATGAAGTGTACGGGCCCAGTGTACAGTATAAACAAAGATGAGTTGGCCATGGAGGAGTTATATAAAAGGCGGCATTTCCATCCCATAAAAACATTCTCTTCCCGATATCTAACTACTTTCCGAAATATCATACTAGGTAATATATCAAATCCTCATATTACCGATAACAACAATCGTTTTTTGTGATTCTATTCAAGTTCTACTCACGTTGAAATTATTTTGTTGTCAGCCAAAAGAAAAACACGGCAAATTTATTACATATCAATAGCAATTAATCAATCAAGTTGTTGTCTTTATTATCCCAAATTTATATTGAAGTGCTTAAGGATATAAGTAATTAGTGTCCTCTATTATGATTTTGCTGATATCGATAAGATTGAATTCGATAAAAGTTATCAGAGGGTGTGTGAGGGACAGGAAAGATTTCAGTTGCTACGGATAATTTTCACTCGAATAAAAATTACATATCGTAGATAGTTATTTATATAAGATGTTACTATAAGTTTGTAGCAAGTACAAGCAACATTTATGTTGCACTGCGCGAACTCGTGAAGCGTCCTTAAAAGTCAGATACGAAATGCGAAATGAATACTTGACGAGCTGCATTGTGTAGTCCTATACTAACACTATGATACCTTTGAGCAGGAGGGATTTCCCTGTTCAATGAAGCTGTACCTAATTTACAGGTTAACACAAGCAATGCTTTGGGCTTTTGAGACTTACGATACAGTCTATTTTGATGGCAGTCGAATTTGAGAGGTGCTAATTGGCACTATTAGGTGGTCAAAAGTTTAAAAAAAATCAAATTTTGGATTTACGATATTTACGATATATCTACGATATTTACGATAAAATAAATATTTTAAAAGGACTAACGAAAATGAGCTTGATTTTATTATTTCTACAATCCGCGCTTTTATTCTGTAAAGTAAAATCTAGAAAGAAAGGGTCATGGCTTTATAGGATTTCTTAAATCTACGATATCAACAGGGTAGATCCAAGAATTTGATCAAATAAAGATATTGACATTGATATTGCATTTAATACAAATACACTACATCATCCCTGTCACCTTTACTTCGGGTTTCTATAATTTTCAAAGTTAGCTATATTTACGATACAGGTTTTTAATGAATAGAGTCGCTTTCAAAATGCGTTTTCGAATTGCGCTTCAAAATAATGTACAAATATGCAATAATTAAGGCAGCCTTCTGACATTTTTTATTGCTACGATATTACCGAAATTATTTAAAATTTACGATTTATATCGCACTCACTACAAATATTGTATTATTTATATTAATCACTGTTTTGCTGAGATGGAAGCTAAAAAAAAAAAACACGCCTAGAGTTGTTTCTAAAATTTTTCAGAACTACGATATTTACGATATTTCCATACAAAACTTTGTTCAATGATTTTCACAATAATTACAAACACTTCTATAAAAACTCACCAAACTCGAATCACAACCTCTGCCAACATACCTGTACTTCCGGGCTTCGAATCGAAATGCGCATTCACCAGCAAATACGATTCACTTGGACAACCCTTCCAGCTCAACTTCACCGCAATATTCTGTATTCCCTGATACATGTTCAACATCTCAAAGTGCACATACGCCCCCGATGCTTGTTGATAATCGATCTCCATATCAAACAGCTCCGTGTTGAGCACAGATTTGATTTTGTCCAGTTCATCGTAGAGCAGCCTAATCATCTGCACTTCATTGGCATCGCTGCTGACAACTCGCTCGCCGAGATTTTCGATTTTTACCAAAATTTGTTCAGCTCTTTCACCAATGAAACGGCCATGATTGAGATGTTCGGTTTTGATTTTCAACGGTTCCGGTAGGGCTGTGGCAAATCGCAAAACCAAAACATAGTAAATTACAATCCAGAACGCAATGAACGCCACCGACAGTTCAAATGCGAGAGTGTGATCCTTTTGCGGTTTCTTTTGTTTTTTCGACTTTTTCTTCACCGGTACTTCCAAATCGGAGTCTGAATCACTCGACGAAGGTAACTACAAAATTAGACCACAATTAGAATCAGACAATCAGACAGTTAGAACTGATCCTTACAACTCGCTCGGTGTCCTTGGCCATTTTTCAGTTAATCGATACACTCAAGACGCAATCGGATTACAAAATGAACTGAGTGATTAAATTTGTAGGCAATCGAACGAGGAGTGATGTTGATTGGCCTTTTTTAGATATCACCGTGCAGAGCTTATGACTTTATGGTTCCCATTTGGTATATGGGAGGTTGTTCTTTATCCGAAAGAGTTTTGATATCGTAAGGCGAAAATGTCCAATTTTATTGGACGCTCGCGATTATTTTGAAGTCTTTCAAATGGGTTTGAGTTTTTATTTTTTTTTTTTCTGCATAAAGAAAGTGTGCGCCAGCGTGGTGATGAAATAACAATCTAATCTACTGAGAATATGGTGGGAAATTTCACCTAGACAACTTGGGTCGTATATTGGATTGTAAAACCGTTGGGGTAGCCCTAAAATTTTAAACTGAACCTTCAAATGAATGTAGCCAGAGGATCTGAAGGATGTGTTTCTGATTGTTCATATACTGAAAAGGAATCGAATTAGATATACAACGAAAGGTGACACAAAACGTTATTCATAAGTTATGAACACTGATATCCGTATGAGAAAATTATATCACGATCAGGGCTTCATCTGGATATGAAATATGATTGTAAAACCGCCCCAATTACACGAAAAGTGCATAACTTTTTGTGGTGTCCAATCGTTGTCTTGAATTCAAAAGCTGAACATCTTCCAAACCCTCATAGAATACGCCTGTTCCCGTACTTGACACATTTTACAAAATCGTTCACTGTTTTTTCGAAGTTTTAATTAATATCATTCGATTCATTTCATAATATTTTCTGAAAGAGCGAAAAACTGATGAGTGAACAATTAGACATGAAATAGTTAGCCAAGAAATGTATTTGCTTAGTTTCAGTAATCTTTCAAATTAAACCAACTGACAGTTCTTGTCTGCCTTGAAAGCAAAAAATTTCGAAAATTCGTTGTTCGAACCGTTTCCGTGGTGTAAATAATTTTGTCTCTTGATTCTTTTTTCAAAAGTTCGCAACAAGATCAAGTGAAATCCAAATTTCAACTGAACCATTTGACATTTCCGTTTATCAGCACTTGGCAATACCAAAGACGGAATCGATTTTGGGAAGGTATTCTTTACCCTCGAACTGCACAATGACATTCTGCATCGATTGTGTATATAAACTGACATTCTTATTCAAGGGAAGTCTATTTTGTTTTATTAAATACCTATAATACTTGTTTACATTTTCTTAAATAAAAACATTTGCAATTTAAGTATGTACCTAGACAACCTGAAGTATTTATTACTCTATCGCCAAGAGATGGAGTGTGAGTGCGTAAGTAAGAGAGAGTGTTGTTAAAAGTAGATTTTTTTTTTTTTTTTTTTGTATTGATTATTGATATAGAGAAATACTAGGTATCTACTTAGATTTAGACCCGGGGAATGGTGGATAAACAGAATAACTTTGTTGCGACGTATTGATTTATTTGCAATTTCCCTATCACGTCAAATGCAATAGCAAAGTCGGCCCTTATATCATACGCTGTAAACCTGTTTTTTAATAGAAATCTACAAAATAAAAACGTTAAGTACCCCCTTTAATAAGGAAAGCATTAGTTAGGTTAAAGAGGGAAGGAGACTCTCTTAAAACACTGCGCACGGCAATGGGCCCACAACGATCTAAAATAACCTATACTTACACTTACCAAATGGTCATTTTATTAAGTTTATTTCGGTTCTAACTTGGCAGAATTGATTGCAAATTTGTAAATTTGTAATAGGTACTAAGATGCTGCTATAGCTTAAAGGTTTTGCATTACCTCATTGAGCCCGATTTCGGGCAATGGCTGACAGTATTCTATTATTGTCGTAAAAAGTAAGGTGGGTATTCTAAAATCCTTATTTGTTAAATAACTACGAGCTAAGCTTGACACTTAGTATAGATCTTGGTCTTGAATCATAAAAGCGTGAGACTTTCATACATTAAAAATACTTCTGACAACAGAACAAGCTAACTGATTCAGAGCGATCAAAGAGAGTTAAAAAATTATTTTTATTTTCAAGTAAGTACTAGGTACTAACTCCCTTATTAATAAAAAAATTTACACGAGTAAGTTAGCTAGCAAACGTCAGATAGCATACAAAAATTTGACATAACTGCTGAGTAACAAGTTGATAACTTTTACACAGTGTTTATTAATACGGGGGTAAATTTTAAGTTATAAGTACCTAAATAAAGTGATCAAACAGAAGACCTATAGTCGGGAAATCAGATTCTTCATTGCATTCATTTTTGTCAAAAAGGCACCTACCAGACGAATATTCAAATATTCAAACAATGGGGATACACTCTACGTCAGTGGAGTCCCATTGAAGCAGGTGGAGAAGTTTAAGTATCTCGGGGTCTTATACACGAGTGATGGAAGGAGCAATGCTGAGTTTTCCTGTAGAATTGGTCAGGCTGGATTAATTCTGAGACAGCTAGGCCATTCTGTTATTAGGAGGACCGAACTTGGTGTCAAAGCTAAGTTGTCGGTCTTTGATTCGGTGTTCGTACCTACTCTTACCTATGGTCATGAAATTTGGGTAATGACCGAAAGAATAAGACCGCGAATACAAGCTGCCGAAATGAGATTCCTCATTGTATTGGTGGTGTGACTCGCAGAGATCGTATAAGGAACACCAGAAAACGTGAGGAATTAAACTCTTCGTTGGTTTAGTCACATTAAACGCATGCTTCCAATTCGGATCCCAAGACGTGCAATGGAGTCCGTACTATCAGGTAGGCGTCCCCTAGGAAGACCCAGGATAAGATGGTTAGATCAAGTCCGAAATCTCTCCTCGGCCCGTATGGGGATTGCCCCTGATGATCTAGAGTCGGTGGCGGAAGATCGGGAGCTATGGAGGGTCCACTTAGGCATCCTATACCCGCGACCCTATTAATGGAAGAGCGGCCATTGAAAATGAATGAATGAATGAATGGGGTTTCCAAAATCTTGTTTAGTAAGTCTGACAGCTGGCTGACTTGATGTGTTTCATGTAGCTTTCCATTGAGATTTTCAGACTGCTCTCAGATTTCAGAGATTTTTCTTTCTTATGTATTTGTATTTGTGGTGGTACTTGTTTTAAAAGTCAGATGTTCTTAAATTGTAATTTGTGTTTAAAAAAAATCGACTGTACGTATAGAGTACAGCATCAGGATACATAATCGGAAGAGAAAAGGAATGCATGACGTTGCCTTGTATTAAAGATTCCGCCACAAGTGTATTTATTGACCATTTACTCTTTTTTTGCGGAGATATACGTCACTATAAAAGAAACAACTGCGCTTTAAAATATAAGACTCCAAGTGCTTTGTTTTTACTCTTTCCCTTCGCCGAAGCGTCACAATCAGAGACAATAGTCACAATAAAACAAACTTCGCTGTCGACAAGTTGTCAGATTTTACAACAAAAACAAGGAATGTGGATGTCGTAGTCTTCTATTTCTGTATGGAATAAGTGACTTTTTAGTCTCTGCAGTTAGTGCTCTCTAAATTAATGCTAGCATAATAAAGTCTGTCATTGTTTTGGTAATAAAATGCATTTTTAATTTATGTTTCTCACCACGAACTTCGGGGAGCTTTGTTCTCTACTGTATACGAGTACTGTGGTCAAACATCGCTGCACTTTAAGGAAATGAGTCAAACAAAATTCAAAATTTCAAACTCAATTTCCACTGCTCCCTACAAATCAAAATCTATCCATATTAAGGGTTTTCCAATAAGAGGTGTTATTTTGGTATTCAAAAAAAGAAGCCATTTTTTTGAGATAAATGATCGGATGTTTATTTCATAATAAAGAGGAAGGTATGCCGTTAATAATGAAAAACAACATCAGCCAAATGGCCACCACGAGCACGCATACAGGACCATATCCTTTCACAATAACACCTCTTATTGAAAAACCCTTTATAAAATTCCTCCGGGGCGAAACTGAATGCCGTTATAACTCGAAAACCGCTGGGACGATTTTCACGATTCTTTTATGTTTTGTTCGTATTGCTGTTTCAGGTTTAGCCAGAAAGAAAATTCCGAAAAATCGACTTATTCGCATTTTTGTAAACGCTATACGGAGCTATGCCGGATCCAACTAGTAGAAAATAAATCTAAATACAGAATCATCACATTCTTACACATAGTTACTTGGAATACTCAGTTTATTGTGCTTGCAGTTGCAGCTTATTTTTGCGCATATTTAACTCGCTGAGTCACACTCCCTCAAGCAGCCAATTTAATTAAATGGCTTCCCTAATTAGCTTCATATACCTGCACCCTCTAAGTTAATTGTTTGCTAATTGTTGTCTTCAGTGTTTAAAGGCAGGCCCGAGATTTTCTTGCGAAAAAATACTAGCCAACACAGATATACACCCAGTACACTTTTAAACATATAAGTTCGTGACCTACAAACTATTCGTATCTAATGTTTTTGTTGCTGTTTAAAAGTCAATTGTTTTTGTTTTATTTTCTTGGTCTTCCTAATTTTAGATGAGATACATTTCTATTGCGGCAGCACAGTATAATATGACGATGGTGGCGCGCCACGGCGCTCTTACTCTCCGGGCTTGGCTTCTTCTCGGAGATTACTTGAGTTTTAGTAGTAAGATCACGCTGATCATGCCGCCACCGTTTCGACGTTGACTTGTGTTACTGTCCATCGAGTGGGAGATCTTCGGAAAAATAAAATAAATAATTTTAAATGTTCTTTATACTCGTCGGAATTTATAAGTTATTTTCGTCAAAGAAAGAAAAAACGACTGTTTAAGGGTGACACCACTGTTTTCAGTTGATAGTTTTGATACACACCGTTTTGTGATAGAGGTAATCAGAGAAACTCGTTTGTAATACTAGTCTGTTGGTCGGTGCCTGGTGCCTGGTGCGTCTCACTTGGCCAGATTCTGTGTGCGAATATCTCGAGTCATGCAAAAATCGTGCATCGTGCTGTTCGTGAGTGACATTCAGTCGGTTTAATTAATACTAATTCCAACTAACTTGAGGTCAAAAATTGATATTCCTTCTCATATACGAATTTGTGAAGGATAAACCGCACGTGCTGTTGTGGAAACTTTGGCGGAAGGCTCATTTTTCTCTAAAATTATCGTCTTGCATTTGTAAGTATGGGATAAATAAATATAAACAATTGTGATTAATGTGCAAGTGATTTTTTTTTTGTACAAAATGTTCTTATTTGGGAATTTTGAGCATGCGCCTGACTGCGGTACGCATGGAATGACGCAAGTGATTTTTTTAAATGGACTTTGAGTGAATAAGAAACAGTAAAAAGTGTATTGATATACAAGGTGCCAAAAAATCAGTAAAATTGTAGGTATTGGGATGTCATTTTTGGCAGAGCGATGGTGTTATCCGTATAGGTTAAGAAAAGTTCAATAACTTCTGAGACAGGCTGGTAAAAACATTCTCAAGCCATAACTGTCCACAGTGCTAAAATGTAATAGAATTAGATCTGACATCTTCGTACATAATCTCCGACATTTGACATTTGGGCATAAGAATTCCACTTCAAAAATTAAAAAGAAAAAAATTACTTATAATAAAATCCGTCAACTCTGACAGCAGTCACTTGCCTGTCTCATAATTAAATATATCTAGGTACAGAAATAGAAACAAACACAATAATTATTTTCACGCAAGCACTCTTTACGAGCTCGTCTATATGTCATCACTCATCAGTAAACCCATAAAGAATGCTAAATTGTTATTCAAATCGTGTGTGTGCATTCTTGAACTTGGATCTTAGATGTCTCTAACAATCTGGCTTATCCATACGAATCTTACTATAGAATTTTTTTGCGAAGAGAAGTGATTACCTCATCGAAATATTAATAATAATTATTTTGTTTGGTTTGTTTTGTTTCAGGGGTTAGGTTGTTCGATTCGATAATTCTCATAAGAAACAGTAAAGAGTGAATGTGTCACTGTCATTTTGCCAGTGTTCGCCTGGGCGAAGTGGGACATCAAGTATAAACAAAGCACAACCGGTATCGTTACATAAATTACCATTGTTTACAAACAAATTGAAGACGAGTTAGGATAGAAACGATTCGCCTAAGATTATGCATTCATAGTTAACCAACTCGTTATGTTAAATTTATAGCGGGTATTTTTTGACTCGCTTTCAGCTGGTGGTCAATGTTCTGCACAATAGGCAACTGCAATATTTTATTCCATTGGTTTTTTTTTTTTATTGTTTATTGATAAATATTCTTCTTACCCTCGTAGGGTGTATTAGCAATTGTTCGCACAAATTTCGTTTCTCAATTTCTAAACGACAAGTGAAGACTTTGTTATCAAACGTGGTCTATCAAAACAGAGACAAACACTAGCAAATTGCTGTAAGACTAAGGACCACTTTACTCTTTACAGACTTACTACTATAATTTGACGTTTACCTTGTGTATGTACATATTAAAAAAACAAAAGAGTTTCCTGAAAGCGACAAAGATAGGTAGGTACCTATAAAATGTACATAGACTTCTTAAATGGACGAGTCATTGTTACTAATGTCAAAAATGTGGTATGATTTTTCAATGGCAATGAGTTCTATGACGGCGTTTACAGAGATCTCCTTTTTTTTGGACGTTTTCTAATGAGGTGGTGGGAAATTTTCTAAAAATTATGTTTGTGACTTTACTTTCGTAGTACTAGGTAAGAATGAAAAAGAATGTCAAAATGGCAGTGGTAGAGATAATTTGTCTCACAGAAGGAAACACTGGCCACATTCAAGAATCTAGTTATCTTAAGTCGACTAGATTGGTCTTATCCAGACCAGATGTAAGTAACCTGAACGCAAAAACTGATTTGATCAGAAACGTCACTTTTTCTACGTCAGCCACATACCCGAACTGTCAACTTAGAACTCAGTCACGAATTTCTTGACAAGATTCGTCGACATTGGGGGCGTTCAAGTATCTAGTTTAGTAAGTCTGACAGCTGTCTGACTATATCTATCTCGGTTGTGATTGGTTTAAATCGGTCACGTGGGCACCTGTGACATTTGACGTTTATGGAGGGGTAGCCGACGAATCTAGTCAAGAAATTCGTGACTGAGTACTAAGTTAACAGATCGGGTATGTGGCTGACGTAGAAAAAGTGACGTCCCCGACCAATCTAGTTTTTGCGTTCAGGTTACATCTTATCCAGACCAATCTAGTCGACTTAAGATAACTAGATTCTTGACTGCGGCCATTCCCTCCATGAACGTCTACTGAAACATCTACTCATATGACCGATTTTAGTCAATCAAAATTGAGCTACATCTAGTAAGACAGCTGTCAGAATTACTAAACTAGATACTTGAACGGCCCAAATTACGAAAATGTTACTGAACGCTTTTGTAGCAATTTATGAAAAATGGCGGATATCTACATAATTCAAAAATTCGGTACGAAAAGTCGTTAAAATATCTGATCTACTCAAAGAGTTTGCTAATCTTCATATAAAAAATGAGCTTAAAATTGTGTTCGTTTGTGGCCGATTCACGCCTTAACGCATTTACCGATTTTAACAAAACTTTCACACATCTTTGGTATTGGTCTACATATGGTTTTTGTAAAGCTTGGTTGAAATCGGAAAACGTATGTGTATGTTGTGCGTGCGTTAAAAACACATAAATTTCAGTAAATTTTGGGTTTTTGCAACACGTTAACATTGCGTATACTGCTAAGGACTATTTTGGACACGATATTTGGCGCTGTTGTCGATTTGTGGGTGTTTATGCGTATGGTTGGTTACAATTTGAAAGATAGGGCTATTTTAGACCCGATAGGTGGCGCTGTTGTCCATCTCCTAAACCACTCAAACGATTTCAATGAAATTTTGTGGTTCTGCATATATGCTACCTTTTGTCGTGATAATAAAAGTTTAAGGGGATGGAATTTGGGATAGAACTTTGTATGGAAAACCGCACTTAAAAATACAGATTGGATATAAAAACTGGTAGTGTCACTTCCAATACAAACAAATTAATTACATTAACAAATTTGGGCGGAACGACGATTTCATTTTATTTTGCCGCCTGTTTACACAATTTTAATACGCACGTAATCAAAACAAATGCACGCATATGCCAAATGGGACAACAAATTTCAAATCAGTTAATTCAAATCAATTAATTGTAAGGTGATTGACAGCATTTCCACTTCTTACACTTCTTTTCCCCCAATGGGCATCACAATGGGTCAATATTGACCTGAGTGTGGCGCGGAGTACTCCACGCCAACCCGCCTACCTAACCTAACCTAACCTACACCAAGAAATTTGTAAGATTCTCAGTGGAGGGGAAATATATTGCTCTTTCGAGGACGCTCTCTTTTACGAATTTTTCGAGTTAAGGAACGGCACTGAGTAAAAATTCGTAAGATTTAAAAGTAAAGGAACAGACCTAATAATTCGTAAGATTTAAAAAACGAACTGGCCTAGTGTCTTCACTTCACAATTGACTGCATTTTCTATACGAAGTCAAGGAATTAAAAGTTTGAATGAATGAAAGGGATCGCGAAACCCGCCAGGATTTTGTTAAGAAATGCCATCAAATTTATATTTTGTAAATGTCATTAGCCTCTATGATTCTTTAAATGAATACCCCACTAGATGTCAGCAGCAGTGCATTCTATTCTAAAAAAAATGTGCTGAATTAGGAAAAGTCAACAAAATGTTTTCACCTTAATCCAAATGTGAGAAAGACAAAATAGTTTGTTAAAATGTGCAAGTCACTTTATATTTCCCCCTCAATGCATAGCTTCCCAGTGTGTTTTCTTTATTCTTTTAAACAAAATGTTTACTCATTGTTATCAGCAGCGAAAGTAGTCGAGTATGCATACTTATATTACTCAAGTAGATACAATTAGTATATGCAAAGACTACAGAAAGATAACGATGATAAAGTTAACTCACGTAAATGCCTTCTTTACACTTGAACAAAGTTTATCAGAGGCACTATAAGCAAAAGAACATAGATACCGGCATTAGAGTCATGACGCAAACAACGCAAAAGTCTGTCCGGCTACTAGTGATAACTGAAAGGCACCTATATTCAGCCCAACTCAGCTCAGTCGAATTCTGAATAGGTCTACATGAAAAGTTATTAAATAAATTAAAATCGAATCTCACACGCTTTCAAATACTTGGAAAGTTAATAAATTTCATTTACACACTTTGCAGGAGGAATGCGAAGGTGAAATGCGTTACACAAGAGTAGCAAATGGCAAGAAGAGGAGGAGTCGTCGCATCCCCTGGTTCTGGGCCGCACCCTTCATCGGACTTTGGGTAATACTCTATATCGGAATAGTTCTGCCACTCTATCATCATCTGCCAGATGCACTTACCATTAAGGATGAGCACATCAAACATGACCGATTTATTGCCGAACGAGCTGAACAAACTTTGGCCAAACTTGAGGCTATTGGACCCAAGGTGGTTGGCAGTTCTGCTAATGGAGTGGACGCTGTTAATCTCATAGTCAGCGAAGTAGAAAAGGTACAAAGGACGCTGAACAAGGAGCTCTTTACGCTCGAAGTTGTTGTGCAACAAGTTTCCGGAGCGTATATTCACTGGGACATGGTGAATATGTATCAAGGATTGCAGAATGTTGTCGTCAAGTTTGCATCTAACTATTCGAATAGTTCGTCGTATTTGTTGATCAATACGCATTTTGATTCGAAGCCCGGATCTCCAGGTTTGTTAAGAAAGGTCATAAATCTCACTTGCATAATGATTTGGAAATATTTTTTGGCAGGATCTGCTGATGCTGGAGCCATGGTGGCAGTGATGCTGGAAGTTCTTAGAGTCCTGGCTGTCGGCCGGCAAACATTCGACCATCCGATTATATTTCTATTCAATGGGGCCGAGGAGAATAACTTGCAGGCTTCACATGGTTTCATAACGCAGCATAAGTGGGCCAAAAATTGCAAGTAAGTGTAGATAATTAGAGTAAGATTTATTTTTTTTTGAAGGAGGGGTTTAGGTACTCGTACGGAGTTCATGTTCTCCCCAGAGAGACTTTTTCCAATTTCAATCAATTTGACAGCAGCTGACAGCTGATTTTTGTTGCATTATTTAGTAGAGACCTGCTCGAGATGCTTGCCAAAAAGTAGACCTATTGGCAATTTAAGGTTACTAAGGGAAACGCACCTTTTTTAAACATTTAGCGGACCTTGACGCAACAAGTTCAACAGGTCCAAATAAGTGCTTGGCATGATATCTGCTAGATGGCGTATGATAGATCACGTCTGAAATCAGCTCCGCTCACAATGAATTGATTTCCCTTGTCTATTTATTTTTGTTAGACCCCTTTTCCAGTTGTCATTATACATAAATTGTGTCGATCATATTTTTAATAACTCTTTCAGTAGGTATATAAGTTCATAATGGTTGTAGAAGTTGGTCGTCGCAGTTTTTCATTCCTAGTTCACTTGCTGATTGTTCATTTAACTTGCTTTCTCCAAATAGAGCCGTTATCAACCTGGACTCAGCTGGCAGTGGCAACCGCGAACTACTTTTCCAAACCGGTCCCAACAATCCATGGCTTCTCAAATACTACAAGAAGCATGCGGTTCACCCGTTTGCCAATACAATTGCTGAGGAACTCTTCCAGGCGAATGTGATTCCATCAGACACTGATTTTCGAATTTTCAAAAACTTTGGCGGCATTCCTGGTAAGACCGTATAGTGGCAGCACCTGTCCAACTTTGTATACATTTTTTTTTTTTTTTTTTTTTTCTCCCCCATTCAGGCCTGGATATGGCTCATACCTACAACGGTTACGTGTATCATACAAAATTCGACACAATGGACATCATTCCACGTGAAACCCTCCAAAATACCGGTGACAATGTCCTATCCCTCGCTAAGGCGTTTGCTAATGCCCCAGAACTGGAAGATCCTTCAGTAAGTTGCAGAGCAACTAAATCTCTGATGATTTTCTCAAAACAGTCCTTTTCTTTTGCAGTTGTATGCCAAGGGACACACAGTCTTTTACGACATTTTCGGTACATTCCTTGTGTACTATACCGAGTCGCAGGCTTTGCAAATCAATTGCATCGTGTCCGCACTGGCAATACTTGTTGTTCTGTTTTCCCTGTGGCGTATGGCAAAAGTGGGTGAGGTCTCCTTTGGCAATGTCCTCGGCACATTCGTCTGCATATACTGTGTGCATGTTTTTGCTTTTGTTGTGGCTGTTACACTGCCAATTTGTATGGCAATTGGGCTGGATTTACTGGGACTATCGATGACATGGTTCACCCACAAATGGATGATTATTGGTTTGTACGGGTGTCCCACTCTGTTTGGTCTGGCCATACCGACCGCCATATTTATTGGGTCAGCTAAGGTTTGTTGTTGCATATTTGTAGTTGTGGTTTTTTTAATTTTAATTCTCATCCCATTCAGGATAGACTTAATGTATCCTTTAAGACTCAGATGGTTCTGCATTCCCAATGCATACTGCTGTCTGTGATGACGATCGTAGGAACGGTCTTAGGGATACGTTCTTCCTATGTACTGATGATTGGAGTGCTGTTCTATTTGGTGCCATTGATTGTGAACACTGCGAGTGGCTTGTACCGAGTAGGTAAGAGATTTCATGGAAAATTGGGGCATTTTTTGAATGCGAATCGTGATTGGATGATTGTGTCTTCTTTTAGGATACCAATGGGCACTGGTTGTGGTTGCCTGTCAGATTCCTGCTTTCTTGTACGTGACCTACTTGTCGAGTATCTTCTTTTTGAGCTTCATACCGATGATGGGACGATTTGGTGCAACGTGGAACCCTGATCTTGTAATTGGCGGTCTTACAACTTTGACAGCTGTACTATCGCTTGGGTACATCGTGAGTATTTTTGTATTACCATTCTCATATAGCATAGTGCCCTGTCCAAGCCGATCGGACCTCCTGTCTTTCTTTGTTAACGTATTTCACTGCGTAATTGATTTCATAAAATTTGCTACCACTTTTCTACTTTACTTTGCTGTGATAGATGTTTAATGAAACACGCCTGAACCTCATTTACAGGTGCCGCTGTTCAATTTGTTCCGCAAATCCAAGACGATCATAACTTCCCTTCTGACTTTGACGGTAATTTTCCTTATATTTGCTGTAACACCGATTGGTTTTCCATTCCGGGAGAAAACCAACGTCGAGCGATTTAACTTGCAGGTTAGTTTTTGACAGCAGCAAAATTATTTGATTGGGTCTCATTTATACACTTACCCATATCCAGCACATCCGCAGAGTCTTCCACGAAGCTGATTTATCCGTCAGTCTCAACGATTCGGGATACTATTTCGACTTACAGGATCGCAGGCAATTCAACAGCATAAGAGGTTCCTTACCACAATCGAACTGGATACGGAAAACCTTATTAAAATCTTCCTTTCCAGATGTCTTTGATGCCACCAAGCTGGTGGACATGTCCGAAGAGTGCAACAAGCGGATATTTTGTGGCTTTCCAGTGTTCAATCACCGCTGGAACAAGGCTAAGTAAATTTGTAACAAGTGTTACGTTTCGAGTATAGGTTTTCATTTCTCGCCTAAAGGTTCTCATCACAATGGCTGCCGTCTGATGATAATGCAATCCCTGGATCTCCAAAACTAATCCTTCTCGGTAAGAACGTTTCTACATCTTCAATTCGGTATAACTTCGAGCTCTCTGGGCCATCTCACATGGGCATTTACCTGAACCCACTGAACGAGACGAAGATAACCGATTGGTCGTTCCTGGATAACATGATTCGGCAAAACTGGAGTCCGCCATATTTCATATACTTCTCCACGGGCTATGCGAATAAGTCTCCTCTCGAGTTCTATGTCGTTGTCGAGGTGAGTGCGAAAGCATATTTCTATCACAATCATAATCATCTCCCTGTCATCATTTACAGACACCCTACGAAATCGATACGAATAGTACGAGTGCCGTATTGGAGTTAGCCATCGGTGGCCACTACGTCAGCTTTGAACACAAACGAAGTCTAGCAAATAAAGCGTTCATCCAAAGTTTCCCCTCATTCGCGTATGTCATGGAGTGGCCAAGCTCCTACGAGCGATGGATCTTCTAGAGCTGTGCCATCTAGATTTTTAGTCTTTTTTACACATAATTAAAAAAATAAGTAAATTATTGATGTTCAACCGTTTGAATTCGCTTCATTAAATTTCATATCGATCTGATAAGGTGAGCTCCAATAATTCTCTTCCACTTCGTTGGGTCATAATTTCGTTGGAAGGAAGGATGAAGCATTTTCCTTTTTTTTCTCTTGTATTTCATACCCTGTACAGTCACAGTGTTCTCAATTCATTGATTTATTATTAGGTTTTGATATTGTTCCTCTTTACGTCGTGTTGATGGTGGAGAGCGATTAATTGTGCCCCTTCTGCATTCATGCACACACCCAAGTCTATCGTGTATCCCATGCAATGGGCTTAAATGTGAAACGGAAACAACTTTAAAGTGAACGGATATGCGTCCATGACCGACTTTAATAGCATGAATGGAGAAAAAAAGTTAACCGATATGGAACACGTTGGCTTTATTAGCAGAATTGCTATTACTCCGAATGTCATTGTGGTAGGTATGACCGTTTATGATATGTTATTGGTCAGTAAAGTGCAAATGCGCTGGTATGGAGGAAGAGGAGGGATGTATATTATTGCAATTGCATTGGAAACAGAAAACAATGCGAACGTAAGCAGGATACGTGTTCGCTTTTTTGAACAATGATACACGAACAAAAGGGGGGATATTTTCAAGACCGGATGGAAACAGTCATAAATAAAGCAAACCGTGCCCTTATTCTAAGCTTGTGCGGTGCGGTTTGAAGCCCATAAGCCGATATCTTGCGTACAGGATGTGGGATTTGCGAAATGCAGTAATTTTTCATAATATTTCCACAATCATACATCCGGCAATACTTCACGAATTCTTAAAATTAATGGAAAGAAATGAAATCACTCATTTGAAATTTGTTTCATTAGATTAGTTTAATTTAATTGTCGGTTAGGAAGGTAATCAATTGAAATTTAGTAAGCCACCCTATTACTTGAGGTTCCTTTTTTAAATTATCAACCAAGTAATTATTTAGGCTGATGCTATTCGCACGTCGTTAGGGGCACGGCCTAGGTCTACGGCTAGGTAAAACAGTGGTATAAGGGCTCGCTTCGCTCGCAAAAAGGACTCTAAACTCCAGTATTACATTTTCGGGCACAAGCCTGTACGTTTAAAGGCACAACTTATTTCTTAAGACAATATTTTTAATGATAATACATAAGCCGTCGACCTAAGCCGTGTCTCTAACGTGCGATTAGCCACTTCGAACGATTTATTTATTCGACTAAGCTACATGCGAGATGCGAGTTGTTTTAAAATGATCACACACACAATACATCTAGGTTGAGGTTCCACTTGCTAAATACTATCATTTATTTCCGTGGTTTACACTTTATAATAACGGGGCGAACAAAACAAAAAACGCCTTACTATACCATTTCTTTATATAAATAATTCAATTTGTGAACTAATATCTTAAACTTTAACAAAGTTTAGTTACATAGGTATAACATTTATGAATTGCCGCTCATTATGTTCCTCAAAGTTTTATCAAACTTCCTGAAATTTGTAAAACAAAACAATAAAACCATTCAAACAGTCGAGAGAAGAGTAAAATTATTACTACCTCGAAGTAAGCGCTTCGCCGGGAGCGTAAAATGGATTACAAACAGCATCAGTATAAAGAATATGGAGATTACGAAACATCTGAAAAAAAAACGCATAAAAAATCGTCACAGGAATTGACATTTGACAATCGTTTCTACAGCTCTTACCGATCTGACTTCGTTTTCCCTCAAAGCGATGTTTCCTGAGTCAACAACAATTATAAATTTTATCTTTGTATTCGTTACAAATCCATAGCTGCAAGCAAAGTTAACAAGAATATAGAAAAAAAAAAAGAAGACATATTTAAACTACTACATTTTATGAGTTTCCGTAGAGTACAAAAGGCCCAAATAGAGCTCCTTAGATTCGGGGGTAGCCTTTGGCTGTGGCAAGCACTTTTCCTCGACAACATCCAATGCGGCATGTACTCGATACTGAAGTTCCAATTCTTTATCCAAATCAGTTGTTGCCAAATATAACGGGGCGTTCTGTTAATTAAAAATAAATCAAAAACTTAACAGGAAATAAATTCAAAATTTATTTGCCGATATATGAAAGCATCACCCTATTAGAAAATGTCGATATTGTAGTTCGGTTGTCAAATCAAAGCCAGCTGACAGCCAAAACAAAGCAAACTCAATCTTTTTCTTTCGTAAACCTCAGCACAAAAAAAAAACACTTTTTCAACTTAATCAAACCAAACACATAGTTTTGAAAACTCTTATTTCAATTACTATACATCAAAAACACGGAAAATTCGCATTTAAAAAAAGGCACACACAAAAGTAAACAATCGCATAACTTTACTCATCTTTCTCTCTCTCTTCTCGAATGTCATCAAGTTCGGAGAGAAAGGAAGAGTTCATCACAGTATTGGAGTTCTATCCTCTCGGTTTTTATCGCATATTACGGGCACTTTTGACAATAACTACATAAAACATAATTTCGCCAATTGCCCACCCGGTAAGTTACCCACACAAACTATCAAATCGCCCAAATAACTTACATCCTTTCCAATAATCGAAATACAAACAGCCATCCCAGAAGTCCAATAAAATTTTCGTTCACTCGCAAATTTACATTTATCTGTCAAATGAGAGCGAGATAATCGTCTGAAACTATTTAATTATCGCACCGCCACCTATGTATCATATAAACTACAACTCATCACAAACACAATGGAACCCGAAGCTGGAAACGCAAATCGTAATGAAATTATTCGTTCAGTAAGGTCAACGGAGAAGGCTTTTCTTATGTTCGTTAATGGGACTGGTCGAATAGTAGCGATCTATTGGATCGATTTTAATGGAAATTCCAAACTTTATTTACGCCTACGGCCAAATGCGGTAGTTGAAATCAACACATATCGGTCGCATGCATGGGTTTTTCGAGATGCCTACAGCGGTGAGAGGTTTCAAGTACAGAGGCAGAGCGTATTTTGGGCGGAACCATATTTTACTAGAAATCCTCGTAATCAGGACGAAATAATTCCGGCGCGGCGGCGTCTACAAGTACATTTTCCCCTTAGAACACTACGCGAACTCACACTTTGGTACGTGGTGCGTAAACTGAAAAGCACCTCAGAGGATGCAATTAATCAGTGTGATTTGCCAAAAACACTGAAGGATGACTTAATATTAATTTTAAAGAAACTCGTTAAATACCGCACTGGTATTGATTTTGTATTTTCCTAAGATGCTGTGTAGTTAGGATTATTTGTTTTAAAAATAAAATTACTTTCTTTTCGACACTTTGTTGGTCTTTTTCTAGCTTTTCCGAAATTTGCAATACTCACGATTTTAACCTGTCACTCAATACCGAAGAAATTGGGTGATCGTTATGTAACAAAGAACAAATACAATTTTGAAGATGTTGACATCAAATGGAACTCATGATTCCTTGTTTTTGTTGCAAAATATGACAGATTAATTCATAAATCGAGTTAATATAAATATCGTGTCAAAGTTATTGAGGTTAATTAAAAAGTAAGGAATTCTGTCAAAGTATGAATCATGCCGAAGGCGTTTAAATTGTACGTCATCTCCAGTTGGTGACCGAATAATCATCATCATGGACAGAGTTCTACAAAAAACCAGAATAAAAGGAGTAAGAAAACGAATACTGTTGTTATTTACAAACTTTCTTGTTTTATTTTTTTTATTAATTTCTTTAGCGCTTTTATGTTTTGTTTATTAAATATTTCGAGTATGTGTACTCTTTGAGAATGACATGATATTACTAAAAAGGTTAAATGCTTTTAACGTTTCTTAAACATTTTTGTTTGTTACTTAGATATTCCTGTGTCGATTGATTGACTTTTTTACGTGTTTTGGATAAAATGTAATAGATTACTGGGCTACTAATGAACGCTGTGATCCTGGTCGAAGAATCGATTGAGCCCCTAAAGTGATTCGATCAAGATCACACCATTACTGCCTGGTTTACTGGTAACACAAAAGTGATAAGTGGAATGGGATTTCGAATTAAAGGGAATACAAGTAGATCACTGACAACAGTATCGGAGTCTGTTCTGTTCTATTGAAGCGATTGTGATCTTTTGTAAAGATCACTTAGTTGACTCTCTGTCTCCATATGGAATTTAATTCCATCGGACGGATGCCAATCACTTCCGCAGGACAGATCTCATTTTCAGATGAAACGACAAACTCATATGACTTACATAACTTATACATTTGAAATATTAAAGATTTCGGATAGCGGGGTGAACATGCCATTTAAGGCTACAACTTGGGGTATATCATCTCTGATCTCCTGCATTGATGTATGTTTGTACCAAAAGAAACTGAAGTTAAACTTATAAAGCTGGGGTTTCTTTGCGTTTTTATATCTTAGCATCGTAGCTAAAGTTTGGCTTGGTTTTGTATTGGAAAGTCAGGTCGGCTGATTGCTTCCAGATGAAGTGACGTACGGTGCGCAGGTCCATGTTTGGATCGACAACCTAAAATGGAAGCATGATGCACTTACTGAATATGGTGGAATATTGGGCTGGGAAAACTGACCACATCGTTGCATTGCAACTCGATTCGATCCTCCGGTGGAATTTGTGAGCCCTCTGAGTTGGCATCACTTTGACTATTCTGCGATGAGTTCGATGCATTGCCCCCACTTGGTGTGGTTTCGGCACCCAGCACTTTTTCCAGAACATGTTCGCACACTTTTCTACACTGGATGAACTCATTGGCGACCAGTCGATCCTGCAAGGAGATCAATTTAGAGAAGGGACAGTGGGAAATGAAATTGTTAGGTGAAAATACCTTTTTAGTTCGCTCTGGTTTGACCATTGAAGGATGTGGCTGCAGGAAGAACGATATCTTGATGAACTTAGGAGTATTCTTTTCGATGACTACATCTGTGACCCATTGAGGAACAGTTTCGTGTAGGCCGGTACTTTCATTCTCTCCAGCTGCGTCCCGTACCAGCAGGCGGCATGTCGTTCGACCAGCCACTTCACTGTAGACAGAGTGAGAAATGATTTTCAAATATTAAAACTGTATATGAACTCTGCACCGAACCGCAGCCATCTTGAACTCACCTGAATATTACGGGAGTGTGTTTTGGAACTTGAAAATAACCGTTTCCCTTGATATCCGAATCCAATTCGTCGGCGGGTAAGCTATGCGGTGGTCTCCAGTACTCGAGTAAAGCTTCCAAAAGCAGTTTACCGTAATTTATCTAAAAATGCAGACAATACAATTTTTAATAGTTGTGCTTTCTACAGAGACCCACCTTAATGTCTGATGTTGGTTCAGCTAACTCAGGAAGACCCGCTTCTATTGATACCCACGCTGCAAAGCAATCGACTTCATCTTGGCCTAAGACAATCGTTGGCATCTGTGAAAGGAAAGCAATCACCCACTGTGAGAACACAGTCACACACGAGTCAAACAAATCTTACGCCAGTTTTGAGGTCCACTGTAAACCAATTTGGAATGTATACTTTGTAATTACGCTTCTTAATCTCCTCCTCGTAGTCGACTTTGCCGAGTTCCTCCTTCTTGACTACTCGCAGTACATCGTATATGGTCACGTTGTCCTCTGTGTCCTTTGTCACGATATGCCGTTTATCATTTAACACAGTTGACTTCTTGATTGCTGCACCACCTAGGGAAAGACTTGTTGAGAAACAGCGACTTTACCTCCACCTGGCAGCTTACCCTTGATAGAAGCAATTTCGATGCCCTTCCCACTTCCTTCGGCGGGCGTCGTCGAGTTCAGCGTACTCTTGTCGTAGTGCGGCAGTTTCCAACATCGAATGTCAGAGTTCCACGTGGTAGCCCACACGCCCGTCTTGTCGATGTCGTAGCATAGACTCAGAACAGGCGCTTTTTCCTCACACACCAAGGTGCTATTGCTTGGATTTCGCAGTTCGGTGGCTACGATTTTCTTGTCCCGACTGCCGGATATAACATATTGAAAGTTTTCACTCATCAGCAGTGCCCAGACACCTTCTGTGTGTACATTTATCGTTTGAATGCAACCCTGTTGGCCCAAATGCCACAGCTTGATGGTGCCATCTGAACTGCCAGACACGACTTGCGTGCCGTCGGGCGAGACGACCAAAGCTCGAACGTTTTCCGCGTGACCGCGAAGCTTCATAATCTTTTTGCACATTCGCGGATCCCATATTCGAAGGACGTTCTCGGTGGAGCCGCTAACAATCACAGTGCCCGAGGGGTTCATAGCCAGGCTGTATATTGAGTCCCTGGAGCCCAAGAGGTTTGATGCTATTCAGAAGGAGATTTCAGTCAAAACTGGCTACAGTGATTTAGGAATGGAACTTACTCGACACGGTATTGTTGCTGGCAGTCAGAGCTGTTAAGGTATTGACGTCCCACAAGAAGATTGATTTATCCAGTCCCGCACTGGCCACCTTTATGTTGGGAGAAATGTTAAACAGATCGCCTGCTAAATGTAAGGGGGAACTTACCTGCTCTCTGTCTTTGGCGTAGGCCAGTGCTTGCACATAATCTCGGTGAGTTTTCAATGTGGACATACAGAAGCCTTGGTGAGCATTCCACACTTTTACAGTTGTATCACAGCTGGCACTAATCACTGTAAAAGAAGTTGAAAATATTACGTTTATATGCAAAAGAAGGGGATATGGTAAGTAGAGGCTAAGAGACCTCGTGGTGGCGCTGAGTCAGGGCCTTAGTCATAGCCAGAGTCAGGGTCACATAGCGAATCAAGAGTTATGTAAAAATTAGTGCTTAAGCAACATAGCGTAGCTACCAATCTGTTTACAGGTTGTCGAGGATTGTAAGTCATTACAAACAAACTGTAGGTAGGCGGAAAATTCTTCATTTACGTTTCACTTTGTTCTGAGTCGGTCTATTCTTGAAAGCACATGAACTATCGTTAGACTAGATACGTAACTCTTTTGCGGCTGACCAATAAGTGTTAACCTCACTTCAGCCGTAACGCATTGATAGCAGACATGTAATCGATTTTCAACTTTCATAAGTTATAACCATTCATCACTCATTAATAAAAAACAACAGTATCACACCCACGCAGAATAACATTCACTTACAGTTTCGTCCATTGCAGCACAAGACAATGTCGTTGACCCAGTCGTTGTGATGTTCCATACTTTTGATATATTTGTTCTGTGATTCCGTTTCTTTTGTATTCCATACCCTGATGATTGCATCCCTCCCTATAGGCGAAAACACGCATATTATAGACCACCAAAGCGAAAACCACTGTCTACTCACCAGCCGAATAGAGTTTTCCATTATTCTGATCCAATTGTAGTGCATTGACTCCGTTCCTGTGTTGCTTCTCCTCGGCATCTCGTATGACAAATGATACCTGTGCCAATAAGTGAATACGTTAATATGAATAAGACCTATCCATTGAGCACCCCCAAAGGGAGTTCAACAGAGACAAGAAAAAAAAATTGCCCCGCTACCACCCATTGGGGAGCACCTAGACACTCAAACTCAAACTCAAACAAACCCCACAAAAAATAGGTTCGTCATGCGACTATTTAAGCTTTTAACAAATGTTTAGATTTAATAAGTTGTTGTAAACATTTTTTTTCAAAGAGAGTTCACCGATTTTTAAAATATTTTGCGTTGCATTTGTGAGTTGAGGTTAAATTGTTGGGCGATTTCACCGAAAAAGAAGAGTTTTCTACATTTACCTGCATTTTCTTACGCGCCCCTTGACAACCTTTGTGCGTCAACATAATACAAATAGAACGTTTTTTTATAAGGAAAAACTAAAAAACTTGTTTGATAATAGTTTGTTTTTCATTTATTTTATGTAAATTATGTATTTTCTTCGAATTTTGTACAAAAAAAAAAAATAAACCTCTTAACCCATCTGTCAACAATAAACAAGAAATTTACAAACCTGAAGTTGGCTATGATTAAGTCTTGACAGTTGAACGTCAATGGGAATAGGGATGGAGATGCCAATTGGATTTTGTGAAAGTACCTAATGAACATGTACAAAAAGGTTATAATAATGTGACGTCACTCAAAATTGAATATACTGTTGCAAAAGTTTTTAGCAACTTTAGCGATTCAACATAAAAGTTTCAAAAAGGTAGCCCAGATAAGGCATATTTATAGGTAATGGTTGATAGAAAGTTAGTATTAAAACGAAAATAACTCGGCTATGGAAGTAGGAAATCGGAAAACATGCAGCGCCGTACTAATAACTAATTTTACCCTCAATTTTAAATTTACGGAAGCTCACAATTGCAAATTTTGTATGAAAAACATACTACCATGGTAGATGTTTAGTATGAAATTATTCCTCGAAATGTGACGTATGGGCGCTCTAAAAGGCAGATAATCACCCCAATCGAAGTATCCGTTCGGAACGGAATTTTCTCCGATCTGTACGAAATCGAAGAAATTCTATTCGAGGTATCCGTTCCGATACAACTTTCGGAAAAATCCACCGATGACTTATAGCGCACCTTGTTGCATTGCGTGGAACCACGTTACTTAAGTGGTTTTCCATTGGGACCATCAGAAATCTTTTTCAGATCTCAGATTTTACGGTGCTCATGGAACGCGCAACGAAATTGATCTGCTTTTGTAAATGGATTAGTGCGTTAATTGACAACAATATCAGCTGTTCAGATTGCATTCGTTTTTTGCCAAAATCACAAATGGATATCGTCCTGAAAAATGTTTTCCCTGTTGAAGATACAAATGAAGTATTATTGGTGGTTTGTAGTCTTCAGATGACGAGGGAGATAATGAAGATAATAATTCCTCCGAAATCATATTCATAGCTATTTGTGTATTTTGCTATTTTGGTTTTCACGAAACTTTGCGCATTTCTCTCGAAAGAAAACTTCTTAAACTGACGTAAAACAGCTGTGCAAATTAGATTGATGTGTGTAGATTTGAAAAAATATCGAGATCTGCAAAAAGTGATGCGAATCGAACAAAAAGATTGATTTTTCTGCCCAATGGAACGCAAAAGGTGATTTAGATCAAACAAAAAAGATTAATTTTTGATCTAAATGAAAACCACATTACTTTTGAAAGCTACACGGCACATTTTTTCCGAAGCTCTCCGACAACTAATTGCTACGGAATATTTTAATTTGAAATGAACGCGTTTATATGTTTCATTTATTTTGTTCCGAAACGGATACTTCGACTCAATTTGAGTTCCGATCAGATTTGACTTTCGTATCGGAATTTTTACCGAACGGATACCTCGATAGGGGCGAATAATTCACGAAGATTCGCAGTTATGCGTGAGAAAATATATTGCCTCATAGTTGCATGCGTACGGCAGTGCGCTGACCATTTTTCCCCGTCGCCAGCTAAGAATTTAGTATGTTTTACTGATTTGGTTCTATAAATATTTTGATTTAAAATGCTCATGCAAAGCTCAAGAGAATGCTAAGTGACTAGACGTGTTTGTAATCGCTCCGTCTTTACCACAACTATTTATCCAAGTTCTAACAAATTATCACTAAACAGTCGTTGTAATACAAACTTTTTTTTTTTTTTTTTTCTCTGTGGTCAGTGAATTTCGGTTTCTTTGTTATTCATAATGTCAACTACTCGCCAACAAGCACTTAAAGAGAAGTCCGCCCTGACAACTGCAGTTACTCCAGACAAATTCCAATCCAATAATAACACTTTGAATTCTCATCCACCATCTATGAAGCCGACAGATAAAAAACCATCTTTATCTGATCATCTCCGTGATTTGGAATCTAATCTGATGAAAAAATTCAAATCATTGCTCGGGGAATTAGAATGCAGCTTTAACAACAAAATGTGTGAAGCCATTGCTTCTCTTAATCAAAGAGTTCAACAATTTGAGAATGATGTGTTGGCGCTGCGAAATGAGAACGAGAAATTGAAAGAAGAGGTAGCTGATCTACAACGAAAAGAGCGTCTCAAAGATGTTATTGTTCGCGGCATTCCACAAAAACCAGGAGAAAATCCCATCGAGCTAGTGAAAAACATTGCTGAAAAACTGAGTCACAACATCACCTCTCACTTTGATGCATTTCGGCTGAGAAGTAAAACAATCAATGGTCATGGTCACAGCCCACTGCTGATCAGACTCTCATCTCAGACTGAGCAAAATTCACTTCTCGCTGCTTTTCGTTCGAACAATGGTCTTACTCTCGCCCAGCTGGTAAATGAATCGTCTGCTTCCGACAACAGCAACAGCACAACATCCGCGCACACCACGAGAACGAGCACCACGACCACCCGTATTTACATCAACGAGAGTTTAACCAAAGAGAATAGCTCCTTCCTTCGTCATGCCCTCCAACTTCGTCGCGAGGGCTTACTGTTCTCTGTCAAAACGCGCAATGGATTCGTTTATGTGAAGAAGAGCAAGAATGACGCCGAGATAAGAATTTCTTCAACTACGAAATTTCCCTAATGGTTTTGTTTTTAATTTGTTAATATAGATTTAATGTTCTAATTGGGGCACTATAAATACGTTAAATTATCTAAATTTCTAACTTTCCATCTTAGGTATTTGTTGTTTTTCAGTATTTATTTATTTATTTATTTATTTATTTTTGTTTTTTCTCATTGCTTTCAAATTATATTATTCGATGTTGTACTTATGTTATTTCCTCCTTCCTTCTTCCTCCCTCTGTTTACATTCTGTATTACTTCTTCTGTGCTTCTTCCTCTTTATAGATTTTCTTCCTAATAGATTACAATCATACCATATATTAGTAAATCCGTATGTGCTAGTGCTACTATTTCTTGTTTGTGGTGTTTTGGATAATTATGTCTCGTAGTAGTTCTGTGTCTGGGACTTTGAGTGAAGTTGAGGTTCGGACGCTAGTCAAAATTTTATCAAATGCTTACGATGGATTTAAGGTTTGCCACTTCAATGCTCGTAGTCTAAGTTTATCAAAACTTGATTACGCCAGGCATATTTTCAATGATTCGGGGGTAGACGTTATTTGTGTTAGCGAAACATGGTTCAAAACTTCTGATGATGAAAAAGATTATAACAAAATGTATGGTATTCCTGGCTATTTAGTAGTCCCGCATAACAGAGTAACTGACACTACTGGTGGTGGGATAGCAATTTACCATAAAGCCGGTTTAACTTGCAAAATTTTGGAAAAATCGTTGGGCAATGACACGGAATTTATTGTTGTCGAAATCTCTAATGGGAGTGTAAAATGCATTATTGGCTTAGTCTATAGCCCCAATCGTAATTGTTCTTTTAATTCATTGTTTTCGACAATACAACAATTCTCGGCATCCTATGAGCATATCATACTTTGTGGCGACTTTAACGCGGATTTGTTAAAAAATGACAGTAGATCTGGTGTGCTCCTTGATGGCATTGCATCGTGTGGTCTTGTAGTTGTTAATTCACTGGCCACTCGCTTTGGTCCTGACTCTCCTCCAAGTCTCCTTGACTTAGTGGTTGTCTCAGACCACACAAACGTGTTACTTCAAGACCAATTGTCGCTTGAAGGAATATCAGACCATGATCTCCTGTTCTGTACATATGACATTGATTTCTCATCCGATCACCAGCAGAACTCTTTTCAATTTAGAGATTTTGCATCAATCAACTATAACATCCTTCACTATCAAGCGAGCCTTCTACCATGGCAGTCCTGCTATTTTTCATCGGACATTAATGAAAAGGTAGAAATCATTCAGACCCTAATTAATCATCTTTTTAATTTACATGTACCCCTTAAGACTGTTACACAGCGCAACAGTAAATGTCCATGGTTTACCACTGAGGTTCATAATGCTATTAAAGCTCGAAGAAAATTGTATGCTAATTTTAAAAAATCGTCTACTCGTCACAACTGGGAGGTTTTCTGCAGAGCAAGGAATTACTCTTCATTTGTCACCAGAAGAGCTAAAGAAAGATACTTTCATTCAAAACTTAGCCTTGATCAACCGTCAAAGAAACTTTGGGATAATTTACGTTCCATTGGAATAGGAAAAAGTCGAATATTAACTAAAATGCCTGATGCAGATGAGTTGATTGAAACCTTTTCCCCCAATCCTAATAGTATTTCGTCGTTTTCGCCAGAAAATCAGCTATTCTTTTGTGGATCAACCTCTATGGAATTTGAAGTTGTATCCGAAGTGGATGTTATACTGCAGGTTCGTGCCCTTAAATCTAACGCGGTAGGTGAGGACGGAATCAATTTGCGCTTCATAAAAATAATACTTCCCCATTTAATTAGTTCTCTAACACATGTGTTTAATTTCTGCATTACCTCTTCAACCTTTCCGGACTGTTGGAAAAAGGCAAAGGTCATACCTGTGCCCAAAAAGAATAACCCCATATTAGTAACCGATTTTCGTCCAATAAGTATTTTACCCTGTTTATCAAAAATTTTTGAAAAAATTCTTGCGAAACAGATTTCCAATCATCTTGACCGTTTTAATTTATTATCGCCAGTACAATCAGGTTTCCGTCATAGCCATAGCTGTTCTACAGCTATGATCAAAGTGCTTGACGATATTAGAATACAATATGATAAGGAATATCTTTCACTGCTTTGCTTATTGGACTTCTCGAAAGCCTTCGATATGGTCAGTCATGAGGTTCTTTGCACAAAACTAAAACTGTACTTTGGTCTGAGTGATTCCTCTGTGTGTCTGATTAGGAACTATCTTACTAATCGTGTTCAAAGGGTAATTGCTAATCTTAAATACTCTCAACCTAAAAATATACTCTCTGGAGTTCCCCAAGGTTCAGTCTTGGGTCCAATCCTTTTTTGTCTTTTTATTAATGATTTACCACAAGTGTGTCGAAATACATCTGTACATTTGTATGCTGATGATGCGCAGATATACCTATCTCGACCGACTGGGTTGGTGGAAGACCTAGTAGCCAGATTTAACTCGGACTTGTCATTCATTGCAAAATGGTCTGCAGATAATGGACTGATTTTAAATCCAAAAAAGAGTCAGTTAATTTTGATCTCGAAAAAACTATTTAATGTTGAAGAATTGCCACCCATTTTCCTCAATGCCACGAGGATTACCTTATCTGACACCGTTGTAAGTCTTGGATATAAATTAAATCGGTCCCTATCCGCCACTGATCATGTCAACTGTATAATAGCGCGTGTTTATGGAGGATTGCGAAAGCTGTGGCTGTTATCTAGTTTCACACCTTTTAACACCAGAGTGAGGTTGATAAAATCACTTCTTTTGCCGATCTTTGATTACGCTATAGTTATATATTGTAAACTAGATTCCGTTTCCCAGCACAAATTACTTGTAGCCTTTAACGATATGGTTCGATATGCCTTTGGAGTTAGAAGATACGACCATATATCTCATTACCATATGCATGTCCTTGGATGTTCATTTGTAAATTTTTGGGACATTAGATGCTGCGTATTTTTACACAAATTAATACATGGTCGATCACCCCCATATTTATTTGAAAAATTAAAATTTGTTCAGTCGCCAAGAACTTTTAATCTCATTACGCCTAGCTCTAAATATTTAAATTCGTCCCGCCTCTTTTTTGTTCATGTGTCCAGACTGTGGAATTCACTGCCTACAACCATCAAACAAGTAATAGGAGCCAATCAATTTAAAAGTGCTTTATTTGCACACTTCTCGTCATTGTAATCTATTCTTATAGTTTTCTTTTTCATTTCAGCTTTCTCTTTCCCCCTTCACCTCCCACTTTTTCATCTATTCAACTCCTTCCTCTGTATATCTTATATCTTTTAATTTAATTTAAGATTTTTTTTGTTTTTTTGTTTTTTAAACTATAAATTTAATTTAATCATTCATTTAATTGTGCTCCTAATTTTCCAAAATGAATTTAATGTACAGATTCTTGTGAGCTTTGTTGTACTATAAAAGACTTTTGTTCTTATTTGTACCTTGCCAAATAAAATTGAAATTGAATGCACGATAACCTATCGATTTAAAAGAAAACACAAACTTTTATTGGTATATTATTTCTTACATCTTTATTTTGATATTATGATATATTATATATTATTTTCTTATATAAATAATAAAAAAATACAAACTGTAAAGAATGAACACAAATAAATGGATTTTGTAGATACGAGGCATCGCACTTAGTTAGGTGCTTCATTATGTTCCAAAAAATTGCTTCCTAAATGCAGGCAATACCATGACATAAAATGTTAACTGATCAGAAATCAAATTTAAAAAAAAAAACAGAAACCTCATGTTTTATTCTTTTATTCGAATTAACAACCATAAAAACGAAAAAGAAAAAAGTTATACTCGTTGCAAGATATATCTTAAAATACTATCTAAGGTTTTTTTTTCTATTTTTTTTGCTAAATAAGTTAATAGTTTTGTGACATCAAATGCACATGAATGTTTGTTTTAATTTAACGAGATAACACAAACTGTTTGTCAATTAATGAAATAAAAATAAAACAATAAATACCTATAACAAGTGCGTGATTTAGTTTTCATTAAAATTAATGTTTAGTCTTTTTCGTTTCTGTTTCTTTTTGTCGCTTCTCTGTCGTCTCTGATTTTTCACCATTTTAATTTAATTAACTAGTGACCTTATCCGTATCTTAAATCTTTTTAAGGTATAAAGCTCTGTTTTCAGGACATAGTATTGCTTTAGCTATACGAACTAATAATTTATATCCTTAGACATTTTTTGATTCAACAATAACATTTTTATTTTGTTCGTGCAATAAATCCCAACAATGCAATAAAATAAAAACAAAAGAAACAAAAGTAGACAATAGGGAATCAAAAAACGTATAGGTTAATATGAAGGGAATAGTCGTATGTGTACTTTTGATTTAAAGCTTTTTTTGGTTTCAGTAGTTACCTAAATTTTACTAAATTATTATTTTTTATTTCTAAATAAAACTATGATGATTGAAGTGATTAACGAAGTTGTAAAATACTTTTTCTTTCTCAATAATTTAAATAGCTTTTATTTGTTTGTATTCGATTTTCCTACTCATCGTCGGCTTCTGTGATTATCGAGTTTTTAATTGTCGTCTCTTTCTTTAGGAGGAGCTGATTGTAGTGCTGTTTGTGAGAGAGAGAGAGAGAAAAGCGAGCGGATAAGTAAGTTGCTATAGATCTGATCTGATCTGATCTGAAACATACCTCTTCGTTTTTGATTTGGATTATTCTGTGTTGTATTTTGGGGGCGAGTTGACAGCTGATCTGCTCCAGGTCATCAAGAGAAGCTCTTCTTAGCATCTGAAAGAGAGATTAATCAGTAATCAGTTAGTCGTAATTGAAATAAATTAGATGCCTAGTACTAGTATAAACCCCAACCCTCTTTAATCATCTTTTCAACATTGAAAATTATGAAGCTTTTAGCATATTTTTGCATATTTTTCTTCTATGGGCTCGTACTATCCACCCCTTCAAATTTACGTATCGTTTGGAATACTAAAACTCAATTTACCTTCGAAGCGCTTGTGCTATGATCAATGGACTTTGAAGCATGTCCGCTCGATAACTTTCTAATCGGTGATGGTCCGTCTAAGTCTAAACTATCTAACATTTGTACCATGCTATGTCTTCGTGATAATGTTACTAAAGATTGTCTGTGCTTCGAATTGCGACATTTTCCTGTTCGCATGTTGATCGCCTTAAAGTGATTTTGTATTACAATTCCCAGTTCAGGGCAGGAATCATCATCCATCTAAAAAGAACATCAAAAATTCATTTAAAATCAGTAAAACAGAACAAAAAAAAAAAAAACATTTCTGTGACCTACCAAAACTTTAGCATCCTTAAACATAGTAAAACCATCACAACCGCCATGCATGTAGCTCTTAACACATATTTTGTATATTTGGTCCATATTTAGGAACTCGTCAGCAATTTGAACTAATTGTGGGTCTATCCGCTGCCCCGGAGATTTTGACGGATCAAATGCAAAAGTTACACCTGAGACCTAAAAGAGAAGATCCTTAGAAATTGGCCAAAACTTCTCGACGCCAATATTTACTCACCTGTGGAAAACGTCCCTCCAACTTTGGATAACTCGATACAGCATTTTCCAGTGCAGACAATAAACATTTGCCAGTGATTTCCAATAGAATAAGAGGATCCCTCATTGGAATTATATTGACAAGATCCTTCATTGTAAATGGACCTGGTGGATGGATTTGATCGGATCGGAATGTGCCAGAGTTTATAACAACCACATCGGCACCGGTAGCGGCTAATACGACATCGCATACCCAATCGCCGAGATTTGTTTCTTGTGTCCGAATGGCAGAAAATCGACCGTCCAGCTCTTCGCTAAAGTTACCCAGCACGTCTGTCATTTTTGCTTCAATTACATCTGTAAAGGATATTTAATTGGAAACAGTTCTTTTGTTCGATGGGCGTAGAGAAGATCCTAATTGCATGCGCCAAATCAAAAATTTAAGTCGAATTATATTTTATTTAAATTCGAACTTCAGAATTTCCAATTAAATGCCTGAACGCAAGGTACTTCAACTGCAGCTTCACTTAGATACCTAAACAATAATATCAGAGGCAGTGTGTCCTATGTATTAGTACCTCTAAAAATGTATTCAAATGAATTTGCAACTGCATTTTATATCAACTATTTTTATGTATCGTGCATGCTACAGCAGATTCCATTGCGTTCAGGCAACAAGGCGTCATAAATCTGTCAGCCTTCAACAACAAATCCACTCGTATTTTCCACCTTTTCTAAACAAATCCGAACTCACCAGAATACTTAGCCAATTCAGCCTTCAATTCTGGCTCTTCTTCATAGGCCGAGGTCACATCAACGGGCTCCACTTCGACCTTAACTTTACCATTGTCACTCTTGTTCTTGTTTAGCGTGATTTTCGAAAATTGACGGAAATCCGTTCCTGATTTAACTATCTTAATACCGTTTATTTCTTTAATCTCATAAACGTGGTCATGTCCGCCTAAGATTAGATCAATACCGGGACAATGTTGTGCTAGATTAATGTCATTTGGTGTACGCATATGCGTCAGTGCAATAACAATTTCACAGCCTTCATTGCGCAGCTCCTCGGCTAGTTTATTTCCAGCCTCGACGTAATCAATATATGTGACTTCTGTAGGATCGATTGTGGGCAGGGTCTCAAGCCATTCCTTTTCAACTAGTCCAATGAGACCGATTGACGTTTCATTGTGGAAAATGAAATGAGTAATCTTTCCCCCTCCCAATGGGCGCCCAGTTTCATTATCCACTACGTTCGACATTAGCCAAGGGAAATTGGTCTTTTTGATTAATTCGCTGAGTACATCTAGGCCGTGATCTGGAAATAATTGTAAAAGTTCTGTTTGTATCTTGTTCGTAGTCCGGTGTTAAGATTCTGCAACAAGGGACTGCAATGCAGTGTGACCAATTTAGAATATTTCCTGCTAAATTTAGCAGGATTATTTTATTTTTAGCGTATTGTTTTCTCAAATTATGAAAGCATTTTTTTTAGCATGATTTTGGTTTAGCCAAATTATGAATTAAAATAATACAATAAAATCAAAGCAGCCGAACTTTAGTGTGAACAAGGCAATTCTCAATCTTCATTTGATAGTGAACACAGCCATTCAACAAGCTTGCACAATTGCAATTAACTTTCCAAACACTATATTGAATGTTATTTTTGTAAAACATAACTTTTTTTGTCTGAAAGACTGCTTTGTTGCTAATTTTTCGGTTTTTTAGCAAGTTTTGATTTAAAAAAAATATTAAACATGATTTTTAGCACTTTTTTATACAAAAAAATCATTCTATATTGCGAAACTAAGAATGATTTCAAATATTGAATTGGTCACACTGCTGAAATGAGTCAAATTTGAAATTTTTAAATTAGGTTTGCTCGATAAGCGTCTTTAAGTAGACGTCACATTTATTTCTGACATATAATTTAACCCAGCACATATTTTCGAACATCGATAAAATTCAAAATAAAGGTTACGTTGACCAAATGTGATTTGGTAAAATATAAAACGGCTTAACGAGTAACTCACGCAAACACGTCAATCGGCGGTTTTGTTATGTTTCTTTGAACTTAACCAATACTTCGATTTAATTAAAAAAATCTACAATGGGAAAATAAAAGACGCATCATCTTTGGGGAACATGTCGAATAATTGATTCAGCGTTCAGGTACCTACCTAACTATTCCGAAAATATTTTGGAATGCCTCGTTCGATAACTGAAGTTGGAAGTTTTTAAAACTTGTGTTGCTCTCCAAGAATTAAGAGTTTGATAGATGTTTATCAAGTTATTAGAGAAACAAAATTTTAAATAGAAACTTCGAATTTAAGTGGACAAATTTTCGCATAAGGTCCTGACTTAATTTACGCAGGTTCACAATTGCGAACTTTGCGTGGGAAACGTAGTTTTTTTAATCGTACTATTAGAGGTATGAAGTCTAAAAAAAATACCACATGTAGGCCAAATAATTTGCCTTACTTATAATCGGTTTTTGCAACTTTCAACATAAATTTTTGCGGGTCACAATAGTTTATTTGATGTGAACGATGTTGCCATTGAAAGTTCGTTAAACTTAACGTGGAAAAAAGCATGACTGTGTACCTACTCTGCACTGTCACTAGGTTGTGGCTTATCAAAGAGTGCGAATAATACTGGAAAAAATTGAGCTCACAGTAAAATTGATAAACTTACCAAAATCGTGATTTCCAAAGACGGCACAATGTGTTCCAACCGAATTCAGTACCGGTACCATTTGTTCGCCCTGAGTAAAGGTGCTTACTGAAATTCAAATATTCATATAATACTATTTTTAATAAACAAATTCCATTCCAACTTACACATGCTTGGTGAGAATATATCCCCACTGAAGAGTATCAACGGATCCTGTTCCTTAAATGATCTTATTGCAGTGCAAAATCTCGCAGCACCTCCAATCGGTTCAATATCCGAATTCGCATCTATGTTATAGACATCGTTGTAATGCAAAATGGTCAATGGCTTGAGATCTTTCATGTTGCTGGTTCTGGACTTCTCCAATTGACTGATGATTGAGTTGTTTCGATGGATTTGCTTTGGCGAATCACAAGACGCAGAATTGTGACTCGATATCAGTTGATTCGATGGCTGATGACTGTTTTGATGGGGCAATTCCTCGACACTGCTTGAGTCGAGTTCGTGGGACATAAAATTCGGATTTGAGCTTTGTATTTGTGATACGGCTCGTTTGCCAGCCTCGCGAACTTCTATTGAAGCCTAAATATGAATTGGGTTTGTTATTAATAAAGTATAGCGTGAAAATGCTGCAATTGATTGTAGTCCTTTTTTTAACATGTAATGTACGAATATGTCGTCGAATAACACAGAAGCATTAAGACAAAAGCAAAAATAGTACGTATGTCCTTGTGTGTTGAAAATAGTCGATGAAAAGAGTTTTTATTTGATAGCAAACTGAAAGTATGACTTGATTTTATGAATGATTCTGATTTTGTAAACAGGTGGATTTTAGATTGAGAGTGTTGAAAAATAGGGAAGGGGCTATGAAGAGAACAACTAATCCTTGATCCTTTGCAGGGGTTAAAACGGAGACTCTTTGACTTTTAGTTCAGCACTAAAACTACTAAGTTACTGTGCGGACAACGGCTAGAGAACGTTAAAATGGACGGAGGTAAAAATGCAGCGGGAAACGTCTCTTTTAAAATATAGAGGGAGCCAGTTTGTATAACTATGCAAAATCCTCTCGCACCGAGAGAGATTGAAAATTGAATCCTTGTCGAAGGTTACTTAACTGAAATAAGTTTGTTGTACCAGTGTCCGTAGCTAGTGATAATTTTTGAAGTTTGTAATTTTTGCATAGGCACAACATGTCAATCAAGGATATCTCATCCCTTATTTCTAAGCATAAGGTCGCAGCTTCTTCAGAGGCAAATGCTTTTCGCAGCTTCAAATCGCGAATCGTGAACTATCGGAAATAGTTACAAACAAAAAGGTTTCCTCTGTATACGAAAGAAATTTCTTACAAATTTCTTGTTGACGAAAACATCAAAGTTTTCAAACACTCACTGTGGGAAGTTCATGCTAAGTTACAGAACTTGGGTCAAGATGTGTCCCTAAATCTTCGGAAATCGGAGTGCTTCGCAAATAATATGTGCTGAATAAATTTAAGAGTACATAGTGCGCAGGTGCACAAGCGCACGTACAAATCAATGGTTCCTATCCTATGTAGAAAAAAAAAAAAAAAAGTAACTAAAAAAATTATGGGGATTATAAACTTTTAAGCTACGTTTATATAGTCAACAAAAATTTTATGATAGATATAGATTTTATGTCACAGTTGGAACGCATGAATTGCTATAGCAATCTTATGTAGTTTTGCGAAACAGAAAAAAAAAACTATGCAAACAAACAAAATTAACAAAACATGATAATGACGTCTACACTAGACAGTCTTAATGAAGTATGAATTATGCTCCCTATTAACAACATCAAATGAATATACACATCAATAAAACATATATTTTAATATTCAACATTAGTATGTGCATTTTATTAAGTTACGTGTTTAAAGCATTTTATGGAGAACGCAATAAATAAAATTGAAAAGACAAAAATAAAATGTATTCCAATATTGTAATCAGTAAATAATGACATAAGACAGACTAAGCCCAACTTAAAATTTATTTTCTTTTTAACAACATTTATATAACTTTTAGGAAAACAAATTTCAAATGCAAGTGACCTGTTTTAACCATCCAACAACATTTCTAAGACCTTTTGTTACTTCAGTTGCTTCTGTGAGAGCCGTAGAGCTATTTTCAACCAAATCACCCAATTTTGATCGGAGTCCTGATTGTGATGTAATTTCTGCCATTATACTGTATTAAATAACAATATTAATAAGAATTTTGTTTTTGTTCAAATTTTTAAAATTTTAATTGTAATTTTTTTTTTTAATTCAAGTAAAGCTTTTTGTAAGAAACTAATTTTGTATTCATATCTGGAAGTTAAGACAAGAATTGTGTATCGGTTTTCTTAAACATTAAAAATAAAGTAAAAAAATACAACTCATGCTTAGTAGAGTCTGAAGACATTTCACTTTCATTTGGTAGAGTCGCTGTTAGGTGTGTTGTTTTGAGCTTCAAGTTCAGGAAAGAAAAGTTAAGTAGGTTTTGCAGCACGCAAATACAACTACTGTGAGTCCTCGAAGTATCAAGATAGAGCCAAGTTGTTGCAATTGGGTGCTGAAAAACCCACTTTACTTTGCTTTGCTGAGATCGAAGCTCAAAAGAACAGGCCTATTGTATGTTTATGCGAAGAAGATTTTTTTATTGTATTACAAATTTAAAGTTGGTCATGAGACTACCTGGTGAAAGTATGGAACGAAATAAATAGAAAGTGTGGAGAATGTGTTTGGCACAAACATATCATAAATCATATCGAAATTCTACAAAGGGTTATTTTATGCTTGTAAGATTTGTCTATGCTTGTTAACAAGAAGAAAAGTGTCAGAAAAAAAGAAACGTTTACCTGCAATATATGTTTTTTGCAGATTCAATTGGCAATACTTCTCGTTCAATAACATAAATCGTGACATTTGAGACGTTTCCCAAATGTTTACTATTATTTACTATATATTTACTACTACTACATTTATACAAATCTTTCATCGCCATCTTAAACGCACCTATTACGAAACAGTTAAATTATCGTACTAAACAAAAATTACAGAGCGAAAGTAGTGGAAAATAGGGAGACTTTTTTCCAGGAAATGTCAAAATGAATCTATTTTTTTAGGTTTCGACATTTATAGTTTGTGTTATAGATTTAGATATAATGGTATTTCATATAAACAAAGTAAAAAACGTATCTGTTATCGCTACCCACACAGCAATTAGCACGTAATTCTGCAGAAACGAACAGAAAAACCTAATTGCTCATATCTATGAAATGGTAGCTATTTATAACTCCCACCTTATCTTATTTTATTTGATTACTATTTGTTTTCGGTGAAGAGATTTATTAAAAACTAGCTAAACCCCGCCGGCTTCGCCAGGCGCTAATTGAATTAAAGTGTTTTTTTTTTTTTTTTTTAGTTTTTAAATTTTGTTGGTATCAATTGATCACCGTAATTTCCGACAATTAAAAAAACATACACTTTTTGCCACTTTGTTTTATATATACACATATAGAACAGATGTCTGTAAGCGTTTCCAATTTTCTTTGAACGAAAATGGATTTTGACATTTTCAGCATTGAAATAAGCGGTCGAACTTTCGCACAAAGTTCTTGTTGACACAGTAGTAAAAAGTCTTATTGTTAAGTAATATTAAAATTTTAAAACAATGGATAAAAAAGCACTTAAGAATTATTTGCGAAAAAAATAAAGTCCAACAATGCAAACATTGTGTTGGCATCACTTTCGGACACAGGTACCAACTCAAGTTTCAGTTCTGTGGATCAAGACGAGACATATTTCCTGAGAACTCAGCTTTGGAACAATTTAATGCGAGTAACTCGATATGCAGTTCAGGCATTATAATAAGTGTTAATTCAGTAACGCATCACTCGCATCATGATGCTGATGATTCCTTTCAAAATGTTCATGAATGCAAACTGTTGGCATCACTTTTAACGTCAAGTTTTCATTATTACAAAGTTGATCAAACTGATGCGCAAACATAACGCAAAAAAGCATCACCCAAAGTCACCTGATGCGCGGTTGATTCGCCGGCAAAAAAGTAAGAAAAATGCCGGAAGTGAAAGAAAAATACTTAAATAAACATTGTTATCAATAGATTACTATGCTTTTAAAAGACAAATTTATAAATTTTTGTTGATCTTATATTATTTTTTTCACAAACAACGCGTTCTAAAATTACAAACTAAAACTAAAACGACACATTCAATCACCAACGCATCAGCATAATCTGTTCATCGCATCAGCATAGCAAATAAGCAGTGATGCCGCATCACTGCGCAAATGTTTGACGTTTCTGAATTTCCACCAAGTTTGCCTTTTCCAAGGGAAGAGTTTCAAAAAGTTTTTTGCATTGCAGATTTTACAAATGATGTTCAGAAACCTTTAGATAGATACATGTCAAAAACGGAAGAATGTTGAATAGTTGTCATAAACAGATATTTCTTGGAAATAGTGCAAGAATATAGGTATGGATGGACATAGATCTTTCTACCCGAATGGACACAGGGAGTGTTATGTGTTTTGCGCGTATCCCATGTACGTTCCTACGTGACGCCCTGTAGCCCAAACGGCTTGACCGATTTTGAAGAGTGAGGTGTCATTAAATGGGTATTCTTTCCCGGAGTGTCAGAGGCTAAACAAGTAAACACAAAAATGTAAATTAAAAAAAAAAAACAAAAACAAAGAAACAATTGTCACACAAATGTCAGTGAGATCTTTTTTTACAGCCAGTCGGGTATTTCGGTTTTTTAAATTAACCTTTTTATTAGATGGTAATCTGCAAAGTTTCATGCATCAGATATGCTAAAGATTTATAAATATTGATGTAAATGCGAATAATGTACCATTGTACATCTCATCAATGTTTCAGATTTCAATAACATCAACGAAATGTCAAGCTGGCAACCGTTGCTTTTGAAGCTTTTAACTAGTTCGTCTCTATATATGTACATATATACCTACACTTGATTATCTTTTCAAGTTCATTGGATGAATTAAAGCTAATATTTTAGAGCATCACTTTGTTGTTTGTCGTCAACCGACCGCTATCAACATGTTTATAATAATACAATGTACTAAATACGTTATCAACTTGCCTTGATTTCTAGCCACTAGACATTAGATGCAATTAGTAAATATTTCCATAAACAAGAAAATAAAATCGCAGGCTCCAGATGATCGTAAGCACCAGTTTAGTACATTTATATTGCAAAAGTATTTACCACTCGTAATGGTAGTGAGTTTAGTACGAAAAATATTTTACCATCCAACGTAAATGGCAATACAGAATTGAAATCGCCATTCTTTTTCGAAATCACAAAACACTTGTCTTAACTCCGCAGATGATTAAATTTATTCTGAAAATATCACGTCTAATAAAATCCAATCCAAAACAAATGCACAGTGAAAGCAGTAAAAGTAAACTAACTGAAAACAATAAATATATTTTTTTAACTAATATAAAAAAAAAAACTATATCACAAATCAACTCACTAAAGAAATCTCTGCATTTTTTTTTTATTGCTTTGCAGGAAGAACTTATCACATCTAAAAAGAGACTATACTTGTTTTTGGTAGTTCATCTGATAGATAGGATGAAGCTAGAGATACAGTGCTAATACAACACACAAAGTAAAATTCTATTAAATAATTTAGCTACCAAAATAAAATTCAAAGTTTGTCTTTTATAAACATTAAGCGTGTGACGATAACGAGCATTGTAACACCAGTGCAAATCGCGCGCGCTCTCGGAAAACTGCTTCAGCCGAAAGCACTTGCTAATTTAAAACGTTGCAAGATGTTGCGAAAACAAAAAGCGCTATGTTGTTTTCAATTCCGTTCACTTAGGTGGTGTGTATATTTATTTATTTACTTATTTGATTTGTTGTTATGTACTTGCCTATTGTATTAATTTAAGGAGCACTTTCTGATTTATTTTTTCGAAATCTAATGTCAAATTCAAAGTCAGGGTCCGAGCGCATTATTAGATCAAGTTCGTTCACAAGAGCGCGTACGCGTTTGTATGAGAAGAATACGCAAAAACGTTTCTAAATTTAAATCACATTAGGAGAAACTTATATCTTGTTTAATAACAATACACAAAAAAGTTTATAATTTAAAAGTCTCTGTCAAAAACGACGACCGCTTTATTGACGCTACTATGTACAAGTAGAAGAAGAAGGCATTGCGATTAGACTGAAGACAGCTTATCAAATTTGTTGCAGACTTTGGAATATTTGATGCGTTTCATTTTAAAGACCATTATCTATATGCGCTATTATTAACAGCTCTGTGAGTCAGTTGGATTATCAATGACGACACTTAAGAAAAAGAAAATAACAACAGTATGTGTATTCAAGTGGTAAATACTTCTATATCAGGCGGGAATGAGTGTTTTTTTTTTGCTATCTAGCGTACGCTAGATATATATTCGATGTTATATTGAACTCGAAAAATGACATTAGGTGAAGGAATATTTCGGACAGGTAACAAATCAATACGGAAAATATTAATATTATGATTATATAATAATCAGATTACTTTTCTGATTATTTGAATTGAAAAAAGCGTAATATTTTCTATAATCTAGATCATTTTTAACGAATCTGGATTTCATTTTAAGTGTTTAACTCTAACACCACAACTATTGACGTGAAATTTTCGCTTTACTTTGCTTTCACTTTGATAGCTTTCCATTTTTTGGAATATTTTAAGCTTATATTTATGTAACAAGCTTGAAGTACGACGTATATGTTATGTACGCATAATATTTATTAACAATTAAAATAGGTATTTCTTGTACAACTACAAAATTAACATTTCGTCTACACTTAGAAAGAAGAACGCGATTGACTAAATTGGCATGCGACTGTCAGTTAAATAATGTCGTTTTCAACTTGGCAAATAGATACATTTGTTAGGGAAAACATTTTTTTTTTATCGAGATTGCTTTTCATGTTCGATTTGCAAGAAAATAAAGAAAAAAAAAAGAAAAAATCAATCCTTTTTTGATCTTTTTTTGAAAGTGTGCCACTTTTGAGAAATCTCGATTTTTTTGTCAGATTTACACATACTTTCACTAACACCAATGCTTATGACAGTCAGCTGGCGTTTAGGAATTATTTGTTGTTGGAAGAATTGTTTTTTTTAGCTGAATTATTCATTTTACGCGTATGGGAGCGAGTTTTTATATTAAATTATTTCGAAATGCGTTATTCCAAATGTTTGAAAATCAATTGAAATCGATTTCCAGTGCAAGTGAAAAAGTTTTTGTTTTTGCAACTCAATACACACAAGAACCAATAAAATTCGGATTTCATGTTCGATTTGGCAGCAGAAATCTGAAAAGCCAAATCGAAAGCGACATAAGTTTCGTATCAAATTACATTTGAGCTAACCGAAATTCGCAAAATTGTAAATACACATACCTACATACAAATCAGAAGATTTTGAAAGCTATATTAACTCAGCAATCCATTTATTCAATTGATAATGAGCACGTTTCCTCGAATTCAGAAACGTCATTCGAGTAAATATTTTCAATTCGAAGCATTTCCGGTTCGATCGATTTCTGAATTTTCGATTTCATTTGACCTGAAACACATAATGAGGCAAACCAAATTAAAAAAATAACAACCCTTGGAATATAACCTAATTTTCAATTTTCATAGAAAACAATATTGAATCAATTTTAGTACTCCAATAAACATTTTATGAACTCATAGTCATGAATTCCAATTCCCTCAATTCAAATTGGAACGAACACTAAATACGACTGCTCAAATATTTTTCCCATCCACTGTTGTCAGTTTTCGGAATTCTCAATCATAAATAAGACACCAACGGTTGGTTACCCCTACTTAACGGTAAATATTTGGTCTAATGTAACCGGAGAGACAAACATTTATTCGCGCGCCACAACAGCTTTATTCGATATCACTCCCAATGGTATCATGATTAATATAATATGCAAGGTACACTCTGCCCCTAAGTAGTTCGGTAAATAAAATCATTTTTAATTAATATAATTATTGCAAACAAAAGAGGCTGACAGCACATTGTGATGATGTTGACCATAATCGCACAACACGCGGTACGCGGTTTATTTAATGACCTGGCGTATTTATGTCTACAACACGGAATTTCTGCGGGGATTGCAGACTGGTAGCTTGATTTTATAATCAAACAAACCCAAATTCAGTGAAAGTAGGAGTGAGTAAATGAGTAAGTGCGCCTTCCCTCATTTGGCATTCGAGTCACAAAAACACTTGAATATAAATATAGATACATACATAGATTGCATAAACAGATAATGAATGGCAAATGTAGCGCGACATACATAACAAATATTCGCCATGTTCTTTTTTATTTATGTATACCTAATGAAGTAAGTGATACCTATTCACGACGAGAATATGGGTTCACATATAATTCTGTCAAACATCTGCAGAGCCAGATGGCTATGATTACAATGTCCTCAGAGGATAATGAAGACGATCGAATTATATCCCCAAAGTTGATGAGTAACTGTATACACTTGCGGTGTCATTTACACTTTCTGGAATTTTCATGCAATTGTATAATTTTATGGAACATCAATAAAACTGAACTATAGTAGTCATTTCTGAAATCATTCATGAAGAAATTAAGCTCTCTCATTTGGTGGTGGGTAACAAAGGCATGTTCACAGAGTTTCAAAGTACAATTTTTTTAAGCGGCATAGCGCCATAAATATAAGACTAAACGGATGAGCAAAAAACAAAACAATAAACAATAACGTCTTATATTTCAATTACGGATTTTTTTTTTTAAGTAAACAATATGACGGTGGCTTGCATTTCATATATAACGGTCTTTTTTTTCTTTTTTCTTTTATGTAGGTAATCCTATACCTATGACGATCTAATTTTACAAACGAACATACCTAAAATCATACTCAGAGCAAGCGTTCAAAAAAGAAAATCAAATGACCGTAGATTTGTTGTGTTCGTGTTAATTATGAACCAGATATATTATTTATATAAGAACGAAGAAATGTGTTGAACGTGCAGAACTGTATAAACATCTGATATGTAGAAAACGTAAAGTAAAATCCGTTGACATTAGCGCGAGATAAATAGAAAAGATGCGTTTTAGGGTCTTTCATTTTCTCCGTTGCAACCATTCGTTTTGCAATGCAATTTACTACCAATATACCAATTATTATTATTATTATAATAAGCTTTTATTTACTATTAGGATTCAAAATTTTTCATCACATTATTAGATACATGTTTCTTTTCTATTATTACATTGTTATTAAAGGCATTTATATGTCATTATTTGATTTATGATATACCAATTACAACATCAATATAATTTTCCAGACATACAGTTTTTCCATTTTTCCCACTACTCCAAAGTAATGAATAGAGAATACACATTTTATTTAACCACAATTTCATGTGTGAAGACCACAAATGTATATACGAACATAACCGCACTTAGTGTGTATTCCGCTAACGCAGTTGTAAGTGATATATCACATATTTTAAAGAGAGAAGTACAACACCTTCTAAAGTCAAGGACTTTGGCGCAAACACCAAAAAGGAGGTGTGGGTAGTGTCATAATTGTATCCACCCTACTGCACACTCAATTCAAGGAGAAAACTGTAATTGAATGGAATTCTACTCCTCCAAGGTGAAAATAGAAAAGGTAAGCAAACCACATACATGTTCCTCCATAATTCAAGTAAAATGTATACTCTGTCCTTGCTATTGCTTCTCCCTGTAAATAGATGTACTCCTTAACCTCAGCATCAAACTATATAACCAACAACCGTACGTGTTAATGACAGTATTAACAACTTGTGCAGGAACCTTTTTTGCGACATAGATACTCGTATGTACCTACACCTACATCGAGGTATTAGCACTACGGCCATTGTGGTCTTTCCCCATTAATTTGACACAGTGTGAACCTGAACTTACACATCACGTCACAATAATGTCGACACTTCCACCTCACTGTCCTTTTGTGTTGCGATGTCAAAAATGTCACAATAAATTTGTGTTGTACAAACTTCGGTTGTGACATACTATGGTCCGTATAAAGGGTCAGAGGTTAGAAATTTGAAATGGAAATCTGGTTAACAGGTTCTCTTCAATACGTTTCTACTTTCTTTTAGGTCATCTGTGGACTTGTAAGTTTCGAATGGTGTGAAAGGCACACACTTGGGAGAATCGATTTCTTCTGTACACAAAACTGCTAAGTGTTGTCACCTCAAACAGCTTAAGCACCCACTGCTACAAGTTTGAGCATTTTTATTTAGATTGCCCGCTTGAACTTTATCGTAGGCAAACACTAGATAGACAGATAGATGGGTTGATGTCGTGGGATTAAATCCGAAATCAATGCGGCAGCAAATATGCCTGTTGTGAGCTGCCAAAGAAACCACACCGCCAACGAGAAAAGATTTTTTTAAAGTGTGTGCTAAAACAAAAAATAAAACAGGATCATGATGAAAAGAAACTGATGAGATCGGCACTTTTGACACTTAATCGGCAGCCGGGATCGGGACAGGGGCGCTCATTGGTCTCGGATGGGGAAGAGACTGTTCACAAAATTTTCAAAAACCGCTGTTGGAGTGTTCCTTTTACATCAGCTAAGGCGGCTTATGGCAAAAAATGTAAGACAGCAGTTGAAAAATATCAAGTCGCTCACTGAATCGATTGATATAGATAGGAGAGGTGTGAGTGTGGAACATATATATGCCACAAACTGCCATAGACATTCCTTACAGAACCAAAACAAGCACAACAATAAAAAAAGTAAGACAAGTGCGAGTCGGACTCGCTCATGAAGGCTTCCGAAACAGCAAGTAACAGAACATAAAAGTTCTTGTAGTTCGTTGTAACTTTGATCGATATTTTAAAAACTACTCTCTAGATCTCGTTCAAAAATTTTGCGTTTGAAGTTTACATGGTAATGTAAATCATATTTTTTTTTAGTTTTATCGTTCTCTTATTTTAGGAGTTAGGGGGGGGGGGGGGGACCAACATTTTACCACTTTGGAAGTGTCTCTCGCGCAAACTATTCACTTATTAGAAACCTAAATATCATTTTTGAAGACCTATCCATAGATACCCCACACGTATGGGTTTGATGAAACATTTTTTTTTTTTAAATTTCAGTTCTATGTATGGGGACCCCCAAAATTTACTGTTTTTTTTTGTAAAATCTTAATGCGGTTTACAGAATACATCTACTTACCAAGTTTCAACGGTATAGCTCTTATAGTTTCGGAGAAAAGTCACTGTGACATACGGACGGACAGACAGACAGACAGACATGACGAATCTAATAGGGTTCCGATTTTTGCCATTTGGCTACGGAACCTTAAAAATGAAAATTGCGAACGATAAACGGTCTCAACTGTCAGCAGCATAAGAGCAATTTTAACTATCCATCTTAGTCCCTCACATTTGACCGACGTACAAGGAAGCAAATTATAGGAAACATTAACAATAAAAGTAGTTATTTAGAGTTTGGAAATTATCGACTAACTAATGGCGTTAGTGCGACTTACTTCAAGCTCTGCAACTTGCGCCAGAAAATGCTAATAAGTAACAAAGTGTGCGACAATGTGTGTGTCATTTAACTGGCCATTAATATTATATGAGTAATATAAAAATGCCAATGCCGGCTAATCTCAAAAAGACATATCACAAAATTAGCATTATTATTGTTTCACTAACTTCGCATGCACCATTAATAGTCAAATCAATCATGTGCGTCGCGTATAGTACGTCCGAAGAGATGTTAAACACCCGCCATACGACTAACTAATTGAGTAATTAATCGTGGAAAAATCAGCTAGTGTTGTGTTATCGGTTGTCTCATGTATATATCGTCCACAAGTCTGGGTACACAATAAATCGACCGACCGAGTATGGGGGCGAATACGTAACATTTTTTTTTACGATATTTCATTTTAATGCGATAATATCCAATTTCTTATACACACTCCACAAAGCTTCTCAGCCGGTTATCCGAATGCATTATTAATTCAATCAGAATCCATGGCAGCAATCCAGATGGAATCAGAAGCCATGACACATTAATACCGCTTCCGACTGTAATAAGAGAAGAATCTCCTCAATTATCCCTTTAGATGAGAGCACCTTCAGTTGGAACTGTACACCAACGAGGGGGAGAACATTTTTAATGTGTCTTTCTTTTTTTTCTGCACATAATGTTGACACAGTGTTGGCGGTGGCGGAATTGTGAACTTTTTCGCACTTCAATTTACATTGCGCGACGCACAACGACGTTCCCGATTAATGGTATGGGGGAAGTGAATTGCCCCAACAAAATAATTTTGCCTTTGAAAGCAAAATAAGAAGAGAACGGTGATGATGACGATTTTATTCAATCTCCAACGCAATTTCTCCCGCTTTGGATTGACTCTTCTGCAAAATTTAATTTCGTTAGCAGTTTAATTCGCTCTTCCGTTTGGAAAGTTTGGCGAACAGTTTGAAAAAAAATGTATTCGCAATTTAGTTATCAACTTTTTTCGAAATTTCCGCAAATGGACTACATCAGCTATATGGTAGTTAAAATCACAACTAATTGGCTTAAAAGGTTGTGTGTATTTGTTTGTAACTTATAAAAAATGGTTAAAAAAGTTAAACTGTTGATAAGCCTACAAAGAGATGTGCGGATTTTTAATGGAATATTTTTGGCTTTCGGTTTTTTTGTTTCCAACTGAGAAGTCAATTAAATGGGTAATGTTAAAAATAACTATGACTGTTGGTGAGCAGTTAAATCAATTTATCCAGTCTGTTTGAGTGGATCAGTTGTTAGCTGTCGATGATGAAGCTCTCAATGCTACATAAGTCTATTATAGATTGGTAGCTGAAGTGTTATTGAATGAGCACTTAACGCTGGAATGAGCGCCCACTGATTTGTGAAGTTCATTCCAGATTCTACTGGTTGTTTTGTGTATCAGAAGAAAACCATTTGCGATTTAATCGCTTTAAGTGAGTGACATCATCCTTCGGTTATAGAGATAATCGTGCAGGCTTAGCTTTTTGTTTTGGAAATTCGAGGGGAAGAATTTTTACTTATGGACTCTTGTGGCAAGACTCACTGACAAATGACATTCGTAAAAATTAAGCTGGTTGAAATAAAAAAAAACGATCCTCTAAATCGACAAATAGATCATCATTTTGGATCATGTATGTGCTCGGTGAAATAGTGAAATTTTCTCAAAAAGCTGGTTTTAATAAGAGTCTATGGGCCTTACCAATAAACGTTTTTAGTTTCGACTTTAAATTTTAGTAGTTCACAGTGGCAATATTTTCCATACAAATTTCGCAATTGTGAGCTTCCGTTAATTTAAAGTCGAGACTAAAATTTGTTATTAGTACGGCGCTATGTCTCGGCCCAAGTGAAATAGACTCAGACTCTGGCACTCAGAGCTATAATATAGAACTTCCGCTGTGTTTTGAGAAGTGTCCTCGGAACTGCACCGAAATTGCTCAAATTTTTGCACGATTTTCCCGATTGTACGCACATTCCGATGATTAAAGTGGCCGAAAAAATCACGAAGTGCACGATATGCATTTTTATTTGAACGCCCATTATCAAAATACGCCTGAATAGCTTTAACGCGTTACTCGATTCTGTATCTTTCCACGGTTCAAATTGAATTAGTCTTAAATTGAGAAATTTCAAGTGAAATGCAGAAAAAACTTGACGTTTAGGTGTGGTTCACATTCAACATCGGCCCTTTACGTCCGCCTTGAAATGGTGGACTGAAATATGCGTAATGGCAATGAAAACTTCCTAAAGAGATTTATTTATCAGAGCTTTTAAAAGTCACATGAGTCATGATCATGTCGCCAAACTTTTACTATTGGGAAATAAGTCTTACTCTTTATACAAAAGTCTTTCAACATATTCTTCGGGTTTTGGCAGATGAAGCAGCTTTGGTAAGGTTTCTGCCAAAAAGCTACCACGTCAAAAAATGTTTCTGTTTGGTGATTAGTTTGGGCCCCAACAAGGCAGGCTGCTAATGCTCATGACCATACAGTACACTTGACAACCGCGAGGACATCAACTTTCCAAAACTCCTTCTGTTACAGGACAAGGAAACTTTGGAACTCGCTTCCTGGGGATATATTTCCAGAAGACTACAATTTGCAGCAATTTAAGTGCAGAGCAAACATACATCTGCAAGCATCTCGGGGCGCTGTTGAAGCGTTATAGGTTCGCCTTTCCCGGGAGAAGTATATAAAAAAAAAAAAAAAAAGTTTGCTTGCTTATTCATTGCAGATTTTCTTGCCCCAAATAGGTAAAACTGACTTAGCCTGCAAATATCTCTATACCAATCATCTGCCATCTATTGTGCTAAGATCTTCTGGCAATATTTTCATTTCATTTTCATTCATAATTACATCGAATGTAACTATAAAAAGGCACCACTAATATCAGAGTTGCTCATCACTACACTGGTCCTGGTTTGGTAGCACAATAGACCAGAATTCGAGGCCTTGTGCTCTGGAATCGACAAAGTCTTTAATAACGCTTAGACTTTTTTAACTCAATAACCTTTACGAGGGTTAGGTTAGGTTAGGTTAGGTTGGGTTAATTGGACCAGGCACCAAAGCGGGCGCATCGCAATCCCCAGCGATGGGTTTTAATACTTACGAATATCTCTGCTGTAAACAGATTAATCAATGGTTCATTCTGTGGCAGCTCCCCCTAGAGACAAACAAATAAATGCGACCTTACAGTAAGGGATCTCCTTTTTATTTACTTTGTTACCCTATTCTCAACAAGCTCTTCTTTAAGATAGAACTAACTGTGGTGGAATATTTTTTTCTAACGACATTTCTACCCAACGACTTGATCAAAAAAAAATATAGTTGGTGCAACAGGTCCATAAGGCTTCTCACAACCATTAATTTTGTGTGAGTTTTTCATTTTTGGGACGAAAAGAAGGGATCTACAATTTTATGCCGAGTCCAAACGGCTAATTGAGAAGCTTTTTCATGACAGTTATTCTCTCGGATGTTTTTCAGACGTTCACGAGAGGTGACGCAGTCGATAAAAACCTTAAGGTGGAATTTGTTCGTGATTCAAACCTGGTAACTAACTATCTAACCTCAAAGCCAGACTGCGCATTCAAAATACTTCTTGGACATCATTAAAATATTCACTGGCGGTGACTACAACAGAATTATTATGTGTTCACAACACTTCCTCCGGTCCTAGCAGGTTTTTTTTTTATAATTTCAGTCAACAGACATTTAATACGTATTAGCATAATCGGTTAGCGGGCGAGCGCTTAGGCAGTTTGTTTACCAAACTGATTTGCATGTGATTATAAACAGTTTACATTATGGAATGCTATATAAATTTAAACCTGTCAAGAGCCATTTTATCATGAGAACAGTTCTATTGTCTGCTTCATTAAAACCGTTCGATGTTTACTGCGTATTCGCATTTATTAGTTGAGTCGTAATATTCCTCGAGCAAGACCCCAACCCATGTCGGTCTTTACTAAGGAATTCCTTTCAGAAACAACATAAATATCCGCAATTCACTTTCAGCTGTCAACTGAAATATAGCAATCTAAAGACCCTTGTATGCTCCCTGGGCTATTGAATTAAAAAAAAATTCCCAGTCGGGGTTAGGTTAAGAAATAAACAAAAACGTCATGTCTCATGCGTCCCTTTGTTCAAAAAAAATAAACTACGAGCGCCATTATATTTGCAATGTGCTATTATCCTTCGCTGACAATGCCAACTTCGTGTAAAATACATACTATGCAGAATATTTGATGTAAAAAAGCCGTTGCTTTTACTTTTCGGTCCCCTGTGGAAAGCCCACCGACCCATAATGAACCCGTGTATCCTATGGCGTACATTAGATGAAGTTGAATTGATTGTCGTGCCCTTTTATCCTGTCTGTTGCTTTGATGTTGAAATACGACCCAATTATTACACCACACCACTCTAGTTAATGTCAAGGACTTTTTAATTAACTTTTGCACTATCCGTGGTAAAATAAAGTTACCATCTTTGTGTTAATAATTAAGCGCGAATTAAAACACTTGTTTCTTACTTTTAAAATTAAACAATATTTATTTGGAACTATGTCCTTTATTATTGAAATACTTTTTACTAATTCTAAAAGGAGCTTAAGGCTACTATGTAGTTACAATAAGACTGTTGATAAATTCATCATACAGTCGTATTTATATACTTTTCTTATCTATCTACAAGGAGACCCAAGCGTACAATCGTCTTGCTTGATAATGAAGAAGAGATAATATTCCAACATTGTATACAAACGATATTATCTCTTTTACATATGTTATCATTGTAGCGTTGTGTGCAAGACTGTACTAGAGACTAAAGATATCATTGAATACAAATAATGTTATCTTTTTTCTCAATATGTTTTGCTATGGATACTTAACTCCCCCCCTTGTTAAACGAAATCGTCCCGATTTTTCGACGCTATTTTTAACATTTCTCTTTCATAAGTTTTGTTATATGCGTCAATCTTTTTTTGTTTTTGACGATCTGTTATACATTGTATAGTTTTTATCATTACGTACGTAAATGCTAGAATAACAATCAGTGTTACAATTGTGTATATAGTTGATAATATCGGTTTTTCTTCAAAAGGAATAATTAGTTTTTTTAAAGTATCTATGTTATCGAATTTGTACATTGTATCTTCTTTAATTATTTGGTCGATGTAAGACTCTGAATTATGATTTCTTAATATAACTTCTTTAATTTGCTTATGCATGTTTTTGTATATTTTATCGTCTAGATTTATAGTATTTTCATAAGTAACTAAGTTTATACCATTAATTGTTTGATTATTTAACTTGTACTGGCTGCTAAGAAGAAAAAAAAAAAAAAAAAAAAAAATAATTTTATTTTGGGTGGACCGAATTTTTCGTACCACACTGTGCCCAAACCACCACTCGATGCATCGCCATAGTGGAAAAATACCACAAAAACAAATTTCGCTTCAACTGCGCCGTAAAGTCACGCCACTCATGGAATTTTCCATACCCAAGCCACGCACAAGCAAAATTTGCTTGGGCAGCCGGTACCTTGTTGACAAGAAAGGCAAAAAGAATTTTGCTTGGGCAGCGGTACTTTCCTCATACGATGTACCCAAGCACAACACAGGCCAGGTGCCCACTCCAAGCAAGCGACAAACAGGCGATTGCTTGTACGCACATATATACAGTGTGTACTGCGCAAATCAAGTTGGCTCCGCTGTGTATATGGTATACAGTGTGCGGTGTGGTATAGTATCGTTGCCGGGGTACTCGTACGAGAGAGTGAAGTGGCCAGGTAGTACGATACATACTGCGTATGGCGAGTCGGGTGTTGTTGGGTTGGTTGTTTTTTTTTGTTGTGGCGATAGGGCAACGAAGTATGATCGGCGCGAGAAAAATTTTGTTCGAGGAGTTGGTTTTTAAATCCCGTGGAGGACAGTCGTGGTTTCTTTTTTTGGCGTGTGCCATTCCCCTTTGGGGTGGAAAGTTTTTTTTTCCAGTTTTGCATTAATGCCAGTAGGCAAAGTTTTTTTATAATTAATGCCAGTAGGCAAAGTTTTTTATAATTAATGCCAGTAGACAAAGTTTTTTTTATAAAGTTCATACGGAACCAAAGTGAGTTCGGTAAATCATCGAGACTTCCGTGGAAAATTATTTCTGGCGTGTGCCGCACCATTGTGCGATGAATAATAATTCAACGTTTAATTAATTAAAGCCAGAAGGCAGTGTTTTTACTTTAATTCCCGCATGGACCAAGATTTTCTGTAGACATTTTGAGTGTGCGGACGCAACTTTATTTTTTTGCGCTTCGGAGCGAAGTGATTTTAATCCACGACGTGACCACCAGTGATTACCCGTGAAATCAGAAAGATTTAATAACCCTATTGATCGGGAATTCACACCCTGTGTTTCATTTTACCCGTAAATCGGAGCTTAGACCCGTAAACCGGATGACCTATGACTTTACCCGCATCGCGGAGATTTTTTCTGATTGATCCTGTGCCCACGTGCGGTTACGAGACAAACCGACACGCCGGAGGAGATTTGGACGTGCCCCAGACCACACGAGCAGAAGGACCCGTGCTCATTATACTTGACTAGCCGGAATCCGCGGTTGTAGAGTATCCCCTTCTGGGATTATTAAAATTTCCTTTTCTGCGCAGTGTATCGGCGTTAGTGTCATTTTTAACGTAGCATCTTAATATAAGTTCTCATACCTTTCTTGTATCAAGTGGAGATTTTAATTTAATCCCAAATCATTAGTTTTAGTTTTTTTTTAAGGGGAAATTTACCTCCCCCTCCGCAGCTCTATGTCGGACCTGGTAGCACTAGGATCACTATAAATAAGTTCTTTTAATTACAGCCATTTGTGGCACACCGGCTGCTGACCATGCATGGACAGGAGAGGATTTGTGTAAGTACCATCGCCCAATATTTTGCGAATATTAATATTATATAGTGATCTTTATTTTTTTGTATAAGAAGTTTGAGGAATCTATGGGAGTCCGAAACCCCAAAGGCTTTTCAAGCGTGGCATATATACTTTAGATTTTTACAACCAGTCGCAGGCCATGAAAGTACGGTCAATTAATGTAAATTAATCTCATCCACTTAGTTTTTACTACCATTGTTAGTATGAATTATAGAATTAGAATCATTAACGTAAAAAATTGCCGCCTTATGTTAAATAATAGTAGACCTTGTTTATATTTTTTTTTTGCTAGTGCCGTATTCACTCTTACATTTAAGTTTCTTTTTGGCGGTAATTGTCATGGAGGGCAAAGACCCGAGCGAAATTTTGGAAATCCGATAACACTGCTGTTAGACAGATGGTTCCACCATCTCTTAAGTAATTTTGTTTTACGTCGAATAAAAATTTAAATGCACAATGAATCACATACTGTTGACTTAACTTAATTTCTCTTGCGGTGACTTGATCTAGGAGGGAAGTAAGGTTTCACCAGAGGGAGTTCCTGAACAGAACAGGGCTCAGGCAGGGCGGGCATGGCAGAACGCACCATCTAGTCTGTCATCGAAGGTGAGTGTTGTGACGCGGACTAAGGGATGAAAAAGACATTCATCGTGCACGTACATTTTTATTTGTAGTAAGCTCTTGTCGTAATAGTAGGGAGAATGTAGGTAGCGCAGAAGAACCCCCCCAGCCGCAGCTTAGCCAGGGATAGCTAGACGTGCACACGTGCATACCTCACATATATATATTCGGACATCACCAAACAACATCTCGGGTTAACAACAACTCGACCACTCCCAAGACAACGTGTGGCACTCTAAGGGTGACACACAAGCAACCTTTTATTACAAATTGGCGCCCAACGTGGGGCATCCGCCGGATGTAACTGAGATCTTCTTTTCATTTTATCAAGAGTTCGGATTGACTTAGTTGTAGACCTTCACGGAATTTTAAGTGACTTCGTTCACGGAGGTAACTTTACCGGAAGCAATACACTATAGTCCCAGCTTAGCTACGCCATTGTGATGCTCCAAAATCATTTTTTCCATCTGGATTCCAGATTTATCACTGGTAGACTTCTACGGAATATTTAGTTGACTTCGTTCACTAGAGGTAACTTTACCGGAAGCAAACCTTTGATTATATTTGGTATCCAAATAAATATTTTTCTAGTCGTTGCATAGATTACTACAACAGGTAGACATTTAGTCAACTATGCACGGCTTGGTCAAGACTTTTCGAGTTTTAGGAATTTCAGTGGCTCCACGAGCCTAGTGCTTGAGACCCTGACCAACCGAATAAGTTCTTGTCCAAGGACCGTCCTTATTACTTCGACAGTAGTCTAGGGCAATCGCTCACAACAACACACCAAAAACAATTTATTTAATAATTATTGAAACCTTATTTTTTTCTTCTATTTCAAGTCACATACCGCAATATTATGAACATTCCAAATTATCGTATCGCATTTTCGTATCGCAAGTATCGTATCGCATTTTCGTATCGCAATTAATAATTACTTAACTTTTGCCGCTATCGTAATTCATATCGTTCCTAATTACTCCTATATATATTTTTTTTTTTGCTATATCTACATTTTTTTGATTGATATATTTTCGCTATTATATTTTTTCCTTGACTAACTATACTTCTCTTACCATGTCGTTACGGCATAGTGGAGAGAATTTACCAAATCCGCCTAAGGCAGGCATTTGCTCGATATGTCGAGACCGCTTAGGTGAAGACCAGGAGAGAACAATTACTCGGTGTAAGCATATCTTTCACACTAAGTGCATTCGCCAATGGTTTAAGAATGCTAGCACTTGTCCACAATGTCGCGCTAAGTGTTCACGTAGTGACTTACGCGATATTGCACCACATAACACCTCGTTAAGAAGTTTTAGCTCCGACGCGACTTCTGCAGCTCCCTCGGGTGCTATTCCCAAACAAACTATGCAAACTCGTGCACAGACCTTGGCTCAGACACAAAATCCCTTAGATTGGTCAATGAATGACAATACTTTGGCGGTAACGCAACGCGCTGCACCGCTAAGTCAATCACAACCTACATTGTCAGTCACTGATTCGTCTCGTGGTCCTGAAGCCAGCGACTCAGCTTCGTTGATCCAAGCTCCGACCGCAAGCGTTTTGGAAGCAGTCCCTGATTCGATTGGTACTATTAGGAATACTCCGATTAATAGTAGTAATCAACCAAACCCTACCAATGTGAACTTAACGTTAACGGAAGATCACCTACGGAATATAATTCATGACATTGTCAGTACTAGGCAAATGGCCTCACTGGACAATCTCAACAATCAGATATCCAGAATTTTTGATACGAAGATTGAGTCCAGCCTAAATACAATTACTCGGCAACTTGAAGCTTCAATCGCCAATTTACGAGTGGATAACCCACCAGTACAACCACAACCTCGTACTTCTAACATACCACCACCACAGGAACCTACATGGCCCACTGATATGCCTTTTGAGCTACAGGAGGAACCCAGGCGTAATGTTCGGCTGTCACATAACCAACCAAGACCGGCAATTGTGCCAAACCCTTCTTTTCACCAACGATTTGCGAATCCGCAAGCAGCACAGGCATACCAGAACCGTCCTTCGATTAACCACTCACGTTATTCTCACCCTTCTCAGCGACATCATTCCAACAACTTCTCTTCGGTGTCAGAAAATTCCCTAGCTAATGCAGGTCGAATTGCAAGCCTTATACAGGGTTGGAATGTGAAGTTCAACGGATCACGAACAGGTATCTCTGTCGAAAATTTTCTTTATCAAATCAGTGCCCTTACAGAAGATTGTCTGGGAGGTAATTACCAGCTGGTTTGTGACCACATACAAGTCCTCTTCACGGATGACGCGAAGGCATGGTACTGGCGTTATCGGAAGGATGTAGAGAGAGTCACTTGGGATTCACTTTGTCACTCCTTACGAGAGCACTACCAGGACCATTGTACTGATACAGACATCCGTGAAATGATTCGCGATAGGAAGCAGAGAGAGCGGGAACCTTTCGAGGAATTCTATCACGCAATCTTAAAGCTCACCGATCGACTGCAATCCCCAATGCATGATCGAGAGTTGGTTGAGATAGTCCAACGTAACCTGCGACCGGAAATCCGGCAGCAGATTTTTCATCTTCAGATATTTTCCATTTCGCAACTTAGAAATCATTGTTTGAAAAGAGAAAGCCTTATAGCTGATCTCAATCGTTCATATGCGACAAACAAGTTCCGAAATGCCGGCTATAGGCAAACTGTTAATGAAGTTGAATTTGATTTTTCTACCAAGGAAGTCGACGTCGAAGTCGACAGTGACCTTTCAGGAATTAGTAAAGCTGATTCACTGAATTGTTGGAATTGTCGGAAAGACGGTCACAGATATCACGATTGTGTAGAAGATCGAACCATATTTTGTTACGGATGCGGGGCCGAAAACACCGTAAAGCCAAAATGTCAAAAGTGTAATCCGTCGGGAAACGGACGGATGAGTGTAGGTACCAACACCCACCTCCACTCCAACCGCAATTAAAACCAGCATCATCTATTCCTTCGGTTACTACGCCTGTAGTACCCCCGTCATTCACTAGCCCTACAAAAACGTTTACAGTAGTTTCACTTCCATCTTGGGATGTACCTCCCAACTCTTCTCAAGACGTACCAGCAGTAAGACTTCTATCGAGACAGGTACTTACGCCTGACACTCATCACTATAACTCCACACCTTATCCCTTACGTCCATACCATGAGCGATTAAAAGCTTATCAGGAAGCTAGAGATAGGATCGTGCAACCACACATTTCATCAGTGGTCGTAAGCCCAACTGAGTTGGTATGTAGGATCAGTAGGAAAAAGAATAGATCGGCACGGAGAATGCGAGAGTTTTGGAGAAAGATCAGACGCAATCGGAAACTATTTGCACAAACGTTGTCCTCAGTAACCAGTATAGAAAATGATCTTCGTCCTTACGCGGAGATTTCCATTTTCGGAAGAAAATATTTAGGTCTACTAGACAGTGGTGCGTCCATATCTTGCATTGGTGCACAAGCAGCTAAAGACCTACTCCAAAACGCTACTAGCTACAAAAAGGTTGGATTCTCTGTCAGAACAGCGGATGGATCAAGTCAATGTGTTCAGGGAGAGTTAGAAACACCTGTTACATTTCGAGGCGTTACAAAACGCACAAATTTTCTTATCGTTCCCAGCTTGAGTCAAAATATTTACCTTGGGGTAAATTTTTGGCGAGAGTTCAATATCGCTCCGAGTGTGGTTTCTGAGATTTCATCCGATAGTCAAGTCACTACCGAGCTTAGCGACTCACATTGTTTAAACGACAAGCAACAAACAAGGTTAGCCGCCACCATTAGTCTCTTTCCATCTTTTAAGAAGGAAGGGCTGGGCCGCACCTCCTTGTTGGAACACGAGATCGAAATTGAACCCGGAACTCGGCCGATAAAACAGAGATACTTTCCGATTTCTCCAGCAGTTGAAAAGGATCTTCATGCGGAAATAGACCGGATGTTGTCACTCGGTGTGATCGAAGAGTCACATGGTTCGTGGAGCAGTCCGGTAGTGTTAGTTAGGAAACCCGGAAAGGTGCGCCTGTGTATGGACGCACGTAAGTTGAATAGTGTTACAGTACGTGACGCTTATCCTTTGCCGCATATTGAGGGAATTCTTAGCCGGTTGCCGAAGGCTGAATTCATCTCAGCATTGGATTTAAAAGATGCATTTTGGCAGATTCCTCTCAATATGTCGAGCAGGGAGAAAACCGCGTTCACCGTGCCTAACCGTCCTCTATATCACTACAAGGTAATGCCCTTCGGACTCTGTAACGCTCCGCAAACTATGTGTCGTTTGATGGACCGAGTGATTCCTCCGCAGTTACGGAACCGAGTTTTCGTTTACCTTGATGACTTGTTGTTGATCTCGGAAGATTTCGAGAGTCATATCGACCTTCTTATCGAGTCGGCTCAATTGATCCGGAGAGCGGGCTTGACGATAAACGTGGAAAAAAGTAAATTTTGTTTAAAGGAAGTTAAATATTTGGGATACCTAGTCGGTAACGGTACTCTTCGGGTGGACCCTGAAAAGATTTCCTCCATCACTGACTATCCTAGGCCCGCAACGGTCCGCCAGCTTCGGCGATTTTTAGGCATGGCTGGGTGGTACCGTCGGTTTATCGATAATTTTGCTACCGTTTCGAACCCGTTAACTGACTTGTTGAAAAATGCGAAGGCATTTGCTTGGAACGCAGACGCCGAGGTGGCCTTTACGCAACTGAAGCAAAAGTTGTCATCGGCTCCAGTACTTGCCAATCCGGACTTCAGTCGTCCTTTCGTCATTCAGTGTGATGCATGTCAATCAGGCATTGGTGGAGTGTTGGCACAGCTGAATGATGAAGGCGTTGAAGTGCCTATAGCGTACATGTCGCAAAAGCTCAACAAGGCTCAGCGGAACTACTCCGTAACCGAGCAAGAATGTTTAGCGGCTCTTTTAAGTTTGAAAAAGTTTCGTGCGTACGTGGAAGGTCAAGCCTTCAAAATAGTGACCGACCACGCAAGTTTGCAATGGCTGATGAGCCAAAAAGATTTATCTGGAAGATTAGCCAGATGGGCTCTAAAGATACAGGGTTTTAAGTTCTCTATTGAACACCGGAGAGGTACCCAAAATATCGTACCCGATGCTTTATCGCGTATAGACACCGATGAGATCGCGGTTATAGATGGTACGGACATTGAAATTGACTTAAAATCCGAACAGTTCAAGTCAAGTGAGTATGAGGAGTTGAAAGCCCGCATACAAACCAACCAAAGTCACCTTCCAGACTTACAGATAGTTGACGGTTTCGTATATAAGCGAACTGCACATGCAACCGGAGACGAAGCAGCTGAATCCTTCGGCTGGAAACTGTGGATTCCGCTCGGGTTAGTACAGGAAACGATTGCTAGAGCTCACGAACCGCCCGTCTGTAGTCATGGAGGAATTGGGAAGACCTTAGTAAGGCTTCGCCGTAATTTTTTTTGGCCGAACATGTGCAGAGATGTCATCGACTTTGTTAACGCGTGTGAAGTTTGTAAAACCACGAAAACCCCCAACAAAGTCTTGCGTTCACCCATGTTGGCACAGTTCAAAGCTCAACGTCCCTTCCAGAGGCTGTACATGGATCTTTTAGGTCCATACCCTAGATCAACCTCGGGAAATATAGGCATCCTGATAGTCGTCGATCACGTTTCGAAATTTTGTTTTCTTAAACCGTTGAAAAGGTTTTCCACACAGAATATCTGTCGGTACCTGGAAGAGTGCGTCTTTAGCATTTTCGGAGTTCCGGAGAGTATTTTATCCGACAACGGTTCGCAATTCAAGTCTGTTCTTCTCAATAACCTTTTATCTCAGTACGGAATCAAGCATGATTACACTGCCGTTTATTCACCGCAGGCAAATGCCTCTGAACGGGTAAATCGCTCGATTCTAGCGGCTGTGAGAGCTTACCTTGACAAGGACCAACGTCGATGGGATACTAAACTCCATCTGATTGCGGCTTCACTCCGTAGTTCACACCATCAAGCAATAGGCTTTTCACCATATTTTGTTCTTTTTGGTCAACACATGGTAAACCATGCGTTAACCTATGAGCTCATTCGCAGACTCAACGTTTTGGAAGAAGGGGAGCAACATCTGTGCCCCCAGGATAAAGTCCAGCTGGTTCGGAAGAAGGTGCAAGAGAACTTACAGAAAGCTTTTGAAACTTATGCTAAAAGATATAATACGCGCAGCGCTGTAACCAATTTTACGCCCGGACAAGAAGTGTTCCGGAGGAACTTTGCTCAGAGTAAAGCGAGTCAACACTTTAGTGCAAAGCTCGCCCCAAAATTTCTGAAGGCCAGAGTGTCCAAAAAGATAGGAAACAGTTATTACGAATTAACGGATTTGAAAGGTCGCAAAATAGGGAACTTTCACGCAAAGGACATACGTCAGTAAAAATCGTAGCATCCTTTTCAGCTTTCGATGACGGTGTCACAAAACCTGTTTTGTACTGGCTGCTAAGAAGAAAAAAAAAAAAAAAAAAAAAAAATAATTTTATTTTGGGTGGACCGAATTTTTCGTACCACACTGTGCCCAAACCACCACTCGATGCATCGCCATAGTGGAAAAATACCACAAAAACAAATTTCGCTTCAACTGCGCCGTAAAGTCACGCCACTCATGGAATTTTCCATACCCAAGCCACGCACAAGCAAAATTTGCTTGGGCAGCCGGTACCTTGTTGACAAGAAAGGCAAAAAGAATTTTGCTTGGGCAGCGGTACTTTCCTCATACGATGTACCCAAGCACAACACAGGCCAGGTGCCCACTCCAAGCAAGCGACAAACAGGCGATTGCTTGTACGCACATATATACAGTGTGTACTGCGCAAATCAAGTTGGCTCCGCTGTGTATATGGTATACAGTGTGCGGTGTGGTATAGTATCGTTGCCGGGGTACTCGTACGAGAGAGTGAAGTGGCCAGGTAGTACGATACATACTGCGTATGGCGAGTCGGGTGTTGTTGGGTTGGTTGTTTTTTTTTGTTGTGGCGATAGGGCAACGAAGTATGATCGGCGCGAGAAAAATTTTGTTCGAGGAGTTGGTTTTTAAATCCCGTGGAGGACAGTCGTGGTTTCTTTTTTTGGCGTGTGCCATTCCCCTTTGGGGTGGAAAGTTTTTTTTTCCAGTTTTGCATTAATGCCAGTAGGCAAAGTTTTTTTATAATTAATGCCAGTAGGCAAAGTTTTTTATAATTAATGCCAGTAGACAAAGTTTTTTTTATAAAGTTCATACGGAACCAAAGTGAGTTCGGTAAATCATCGAGACTTCCGTGGAAAATTATTTCTGGCGTGTGCCGCACCATTGTGCGATGAATAATAATTCAACGTTTAATTAATTAAAGCCAGAAGGCAGTGTTTTTACTTTAATTCCCGCATGGACCAAGATTTTCTGTAGACATTTTGAGTGTGCGGACGCAACTTTATTTTTTTGCGCTTCGGAGCGAAGTGATTTTAATCCACGACGTGACCACCAGTGATTACCCGTGAAATCAGAAAGATTTAATAACCCTATTGATCGGGAATTCACACCCTGTGTTTCATTTTACCCGTAAATCGGAGCTTAGACCCGTAAACCGGATGACCTATGACTTTACCCGCATCGCGGAGATTTTTTCTGATTGATCCTGTGCCCACGTGCGGTTACGAGACAAACCGACACGCCGGAGGAGATTTGGACGTGCCCCAGACCACACGAGCAGAAGGACCCGTGCTCATTATACTTGACTAGCCGGAATCCGCGGTTGTAGAGTATCCCCTTCTGGGATTATTAAAATTTCCTTTTCTGCGCAGTGTATCGGCGTTAGTGTCATTTTTAACGTAGCATCTTAATATAAGTTCTCATACCTTTCTTGTATCAAGTGGAGATTTTAATTTAATCCCAAATCATTAGTTTTAGTTTTTTTTTAAGGGGAAATTTACCTCCCCCTCCGCAGCTCTATGTCGGACCTGGTAGCACTAGGATCACTATAAATAAGTTCTTTTAATTACAGCCATTTGTGGCACACCGGCTGCTGACCATGCATGGACAGGAGAGGATTTGTGTAAGTACCATCGCCCAATATTTTGCGAATATTAATATTATATAGTGATCTTTATTTTTTTGTATAAGAAGTTTGAGGAATCTATGGGAGTCCGAAACCCCAAAGGCTTTTCAAGCGTGGCATATATACTTTAGATTTTTACAACCAGTCGCAGGCCATGAAAGTACGGTCAATTAATGTAAATTAATCTCATCCACTTAGTTTTTACTACCATTGTTAGTATGAATTATAGAATTAGAATCATTAACGTAAAAAATTGCCGCCTTATGTTAAATAATAGTAGACCTTGTTTATATTTTTTTTTTGCTAGTGCCGTATTCACTCTTACATTTAAGTTTCTTTTTGGCGGTAATTGTCATGGAGGGCAAAGACCCGAGCGAAATTTTGGAAATCCGATAACACTGCTGTTAGACAGATGGTTCCACCATCTCTTAAGTAATTTTGTTTTACGTCGAATAAAAATTTAAATGCACAATGAATCACATACTGTTGACTTAACTTAATTTCTCTTGCGGTGACTTGATCTAGGAGGGAAGTAAGGTTTCACCAGAGGGAGTTCCTGAACAGAACAGGGCTCAGGCAGGGCGGGCATGGCAGAACGCACCATCTAGTCTGTCATCGAAGGTGAGTGTTGTGACGCGGACTAAGGGATGAAAAAGACATTCATCGTGCACGTACATTTTTATTTGTAGTAAGCTCTTGTCGTAATAGTAGGGAGAATGTAGGTAGCGCAGAAGAACCCCCCCAGCCGCAGCTTAGCCAGGGATAGCTAGACGTGCACACGTGCATACCTCACATATATATATTCGGACATCACCAAACAACATCTCGGGTTAACAACAACTCGACCACTCCCAAGACAACGTGTGGCACTCTAAGGGTGACACACAAGCAACCTTTTATTACAAACTTATGCTTACCGCTTAATAACATAACACCGGATTCAATTTCTAAGTCGTAATCGTATTCTTGTTTAATGTTGCATTTTGAAGTTATATTCTTTAAAAGTGGAATAAGACAATTTTCTTCTTCAAAGTTAATTTCACAAATGTTTTTACTTAGATGATTTTGACAATTTCTTGTTCTTAAATAAGTTTGGTTACATAAGGCAATTGTTTTATCTGTAATGATTTTTCCATGTTTTGAATTTAAAGGTGTTACTTTATACAATTTACATGATTTAATTAGAACTGGATATTTATATATTGTGATGAAGAATTCATCAGTTCTAGCTAATAATATTTTAGAGTACTCAAGTATATTTATTATGGGTACTTGAATTATTTCATGTTGAATAATATTTTTAATGTCATCTAAGTCTAGGCTTTCTGATAAATATTCATTATTTTTTGCTGCATTAATTGTTCTGGTCAATAATAATAATTGTTCGTACACTTGTTCTATTACTAAATGTTCTTTAAGGCTCTGACCTTCGAATTGTTGCAAAATTTGTTCAAATCTAGAATTTATAGTTTTTTGTTTATTATTGTTTTCTATGAGATTATTTATACTCGTTTCTATGTTAACTAAGTCATAATGGTCAGGATTACCAAACACATATTTGAAAGCTGTTCCTAAAAAGTTAATTGATCTAGTATGCCTAGTATGTTCTTGTAATTGGTCTGCTAAATTCTTAATTTTACTTAACCAAATTTTTTCTTCTTGTGTAGGTTGATATTTACTAGTTACGATATTTACGTAAGGTTGAAATATCGAAGTCAGGTTGGTGGCATGTAACAAATAAGTTTGTTCTTTGAATAAATACACGTCATCTGTTTGCGTAAGTATAAACTTCTTGTTTAGTAACTCAGTTATTTGAACGTTTCCTTGCCCTTCTTGACTCTGTACAATTCCTAGTAATGTTAGGAATATTAATATTTTCGTCATCTGAAAAATGATAATTCTTTATGTTATCCTTGTGAATTTTTATTCCTTCTTTAGAGATTACAGTGTCTCCTTTATCTTCTTCTACTATTCTTGTTATGTATCTGGCGTTAGATTTCTTTCTAAGACCTGTGATTCTTACCATTATCTTATCTCCTTTTTTATACTCTCTGTGTCGAGTTCCTTTATTTAGACGTTCGATCACTTTTTTGGATGCTGAGTTTAGTTTATTTATTATAATTTCACTATTGCTATATTTATTTTGATTAAAGAAAATGTCTCTAGGTTTCAAACCGGTAACTGAGTGTATAGAATTATTTAATTCACGCACTGTTCTAAATATTTCTTCGATAAGTCTTGTTTTATTCTGAATTGTGAATATTCTAGACAGTTCAGTTATTGTACCGTTTACACGTTCTACCTGACCGTTCGCTGTCGATCTGTATACTGGAGTTTCTACTTTAGTTATGTTGTATTTCAAACACATTTGGTTCACCATTTCTGTTTTGAATCCCTTCTCGTTATCTGTCATGAGTCGTTCACATTTTGGGAAATAATTAGATAAGACCTCTTCCATAACGTCGTACAGTCTGTTTCGAGTTTCGATTTCCCGAAGGATTGTATATTTAGAATACTTATCTACTGTTACAAGGAAAGTATACTTGTCGTTGAAGTATATGTCCATATGAATGTGTGTTCCCACATGTGTTGGTATTTCTGAATTATTCAGAGGTTCTCTGATAGGTTTTCTTTCATATTTTCCAAATAGACATGCTATGCATTTTCTGTTGAAACTCTTTGCTTGTTTATTTAGATCGGGCCAGTAATATTTCTCTGAGATTTCTTGTATATTGTTACGTAACCCTCGGTGTGCTCTTTCGTGAGTTACCCTTACAAGTTTTAGTTGTTCCTCCAAATTTGTCACGTCTTGAAGTTTTCTTGGTGTGAATATAAATCTTACTAGTGGGAATTCTTTTTTTATGTTTTCACCATATTTGTATATGTTTTCAAATTTCGTATGCAAAGCTACAATCTTTTGGGGTTGTATAACTTCTTTCATCTGCCTTAGTAAAGAGTCTTTGTCCTTAAACTTTATTATGAGTCTTATTTTGTTACTAAAATAGATTTGTGTTTCGATATTATTTGTTATATCTTCAATAAGTTCGAACTGTGCAGTGTATGCATTAAAAGGCTGATTCACAGTTTTTATTATATCATTAGAAGAACTTTCAGCTGAATGTGCTGTTTCTATGGTAGAAGTATTTATGCGTTGACGTGATAATGCGTCAGCTACAAGATTTAGGTTTCCTGGTTTATAAACTAATTTTGCTCCAAAGTCTTCAATGATTCCCTTCCAACGTTTCAGCTTTGTGTTGGGATTTTTTTCTGATACAGAATATATAAGGCTCTGGTGATCGGTATATATGGTTAAGTCTGCTATACCATATATGTAGTTTCTGAGTTTTTGTAAGGACCATATGATCGCTAATAGCTCTTTCTCGTTTGTGCTATAGTTCTCTTCTGTCTTACTCAGTGTTCTTGACAAGAAGTGTATAGGTTGCTTATTCTGACTTAGTACGGCTCCAATAGCTATGTTGGATGCATCAGTAGTAAGCTCGAATGGTTTACTATAATCCGGTTGAAAAAGTTCGACTTGTTCTTTCAAATAATTTTTTAAAATTCTAATCGCTTCTAATGCTGAATCATTCAGATTTAACTTAATATTTTTACTTTGTTTTTTGTTTACTTTACCGTTATCTCCTCGTAAATATAATGTCAGGGGCTTGGCTATGCTTGCGTATCCTTTTATAAACTTACGATAGTAACCTGTAAGACCTAAAAATCCTCTCAAATCCTTTACCGTTTGTGGGACTGGAAAATTTTCTATAGCTGCTATTTTCTCAGGGTTCGTAGTGATTCTACCATGTCTGATTATGTGACCTAAGTATTCTACTTCTTCTTGAAAAAACTTACTTTTCTCATCAGATATTTTTAATGTGGCTTTATTGAGTACGTCGAATACTTGACTTATGTGCTGTATATGTTCTTCCTCAGATGAAGAATATATCAATACGTCATCAATGTAAACGTGTACGAATTTACCTACAAAGTCTCTCAAAATGTCGTCCACGCATCTCTGAAATATGCTTGGTGCATTTTTGAGCCCGAAAGGCATTCGTTTAAAATGATATTTTGCGCCATTTATAGCAAAAGCTGTTTTTTCTTTATCATCTGTTTTGATTTTAATTTGGTGGAAACCTGACTCCAAATCTAATGTTGTAAAGTACTTGGCTTTACCTAAATTTTGAATTGTCATGTTGACATCCGGAATGGGGTATCTGTCTGTTACAGTGTGAGCGTTAAGTTTTTGGAAATCAACAACCATGCGCCGTTTTGGTTTTCCTTTTTCGTCCAAACCTTTTTTAGGTACTGTCCATATGGGACTGTTATAAGGACTATGGCTTTTTTCTATTATATCGTCATGTAAGAGTTTCTGTATTTCTTTGTTTACGAATTCGTTATCTGCTATGGGATATGGATATTGTTTAACATAAACCGGATTATCATTGGTCGTCCTAATGCTTGCTTCTATAGTATCTGTAAAGGGTAACGGTCCTATGCTGTTATTAATCTTCATCAGTCTATCTATGTCTGCTTTATAAATATTATTTTCCCCAATTATGTAATTAATTTTCTGAATAGATTCGACACTGCTTATGGTAGTTAGAGTCATATTACTGAAATTTATTTCCGCGTTTAGAACTTTAAGTCCTTCATATCCTAATATCATATCAAAAGACTGAATATCCTCTAATTCAAAAAATGTTATATTTTTCTTTAATATCCTAACTACTTTCTTTGTATCTACCATAGAATAACCATGCATTGTTTTTATTTTTATAGGTTTAATTTTAATTTTTTTGCTAGAATCGCATTTTCTATTAATGTAATTATGGGTTGCACCAGTATCAATAAGAATTTTATAAATTTTCTTAGAAATAGTACTAGTTAAATTTAAGCAGGGCAACCCGTCTACTAGTTTAAATGATCTATTCTTATGTTATTATTTACCATACATTCCGTTTCATCTGCTTCTGCATATGTACTGCTGACATCGTCTCTGCGTTGTTGTCGGGAGTTATTTACTCTCTGCTGCTTGAAGTTCTGCTGATAAGATCGTTGCGGTCTGTTGTGTGTGTTGAAACTCCCGCTGTGTTCACGTTTCGCTGGTGGATTATATACATCGGGTTTGTATTGATTCCAATTTTGTCGCTGTGCATGTACAATTTGTCTCGAGTTTATCTCCATCGGCTGTGGTCCTTGATTGTGTTGCTGCATATTATCGTATTGCTTCTGGGGTTGATAATTCGTTGTTTGGCTCGAATAATTTGGTCTTCTTTCGTTTCTGCGTTCATGTGGCATATTTTTGTGGTGCTTATCCTGAGTGAGATGTAAATGCCTGTGCACATTATCATGTTCTATTCTGCGAGCAATTGCGAATGCGTGTTCTAGATCATTTATTGTAGCTGAATATAATGATCCTCTTGTAAAGTTGTCACTCATACCATCAATGAATATACGAACTGCGTCGTCGTTAGCATTTTTAATTAGTCTGTCGATTATATTCGGCGGATCACCTGACATAGTGATTTTTGATATTATTAAATTGAGATTTTTATTTATCTCGTCGTGGTATTCAGACAGTGTGCTTCTTTTTTGCGTGATGGCTTTCATCATGTCTTGTAGCACGTATAGAGGTTCTTGATTAGAGTACGTATAATCTAATCTGTTACGTATCGCCTCAAAATTAAAAATTGTGTTATAATTAGTTAACACATTCGCGGCTGCACCCTGTATTTTACTTTTCACTATAGTCAATGCTGCTGCGTACTTACTGTGTGTTTTGAAGTTTTTAATGCTGTCCATTAATCTGGATGCTTCTTCGCGCCACAACCGATAATTTGATTGATCGCCGTTGAAAATAGGTAGGCTTTTAAATGCGTCTAACTGTATTTCACTACCATCTGTATATGTGGTTCTTATTTCCTCTAGCACAGGTATGTTTGGTACTATGCCTAATCCAGATTTTACTTCATTTAGTTTTGTTTCTAAATTAGTGTTTATTTGATTTTGGTTAGTTATTATTGCTGCTAACCTTGCATTCTCTGTGCGTGTGTGCTCTAGGGTTTGTGTTACTGTGTTGCTCCTGGTTTCTAAAGCTTCTAATCTTGCCATTAATACTGCGAGTTGTTCCATTTTGAACTCGTGTCTGTTGTCGTCGAATTTGTGTGTTTTTTTTCTCCACATATACACTTTCACTGAATTGCTTTGCTGCTTCGTACGAAGAAGCTATATTTGTACCTGCTATGCTAGGTAATTCTTGTAACCGGTAACGCGAGTGTTCTGTTTATACTAGATTTCACTACTTGTTCCCGAGGTCCGCTCGATTGAAGTTAAAAAGTATATTTAACCTCCTGGCAGGATCGCCAATTAAAACACTTGTTTCTTACTTTTAAAATTAAACAATATTTATTTGGAACTATGTCCTTTATTATTGAAATACTTTTTACTAATTCTAAAAGGAGCTTAAGGCTACTATGTAGTTACAATAAGACTGTTGATAAATTCATCATACAGTCGTATTTATATACTTTTCTTATCTATCTACAAGGAGACCCAAGCGTACAATCGTCTTGCTTGATAATGAAGAAGAGATAATATTCCAACATTGTATACAAACGATATTATCTCTTTTACATATGTTATCATTGTAGCGTTGTGTGCAAGACTGTACTAGAGACTAAAGATATCATTGAATACAAATAATGTTATCTTTTTTCTCAATATGTTTTGCTATGGATACTTAACTCGCGCACAGATGTACCTACACTCCTCCAGCGAACATCGTTTTTCCGCCATTCTCACTTCCAGCCGTTGGAGTTGCTTTGGTTGGGAAAAACAAGAAATACCCCAACAACGCACCAGGGAGTTGCAAAGACAACTAAGCCATGCAATGGAAATTGTATTAAATAATCAATGATTCACTTCGGGCAACTCACCTGGAAAAATGGAACACCACGAGTATCTATATAGAACGAAGCTTTGCCTACATCGCAGTCATATGATTATGGCGCACCTCCACCCAACCAAACGGTTTTGCTTTTCTGACTTAATCAACTCTTGTTTTCGCCTTCAGCTTCAATGCACATCTTGGCCATGGTGTGTACATACAAAGATGGCTCGGTGTAACTTACCTATAGCAACATAAATAGGCACAGCTACTCCAGAGTTCAAATTTGACACCGCAGCGACTGGCATTGACAGTGCGTCAATAGAAAGCAATAGAAAGAGAAAGACAATACCTATACTGGCGAGGAAGAGTATCTATAAGGCTTTGCACTTGGCTTCCGTTGCTGTTGTTGTTGGAGTGCGAATATATGTATGCAAAATTGGACTAAATGATTTTGTGTACCAACTACAAGACTGCTACCTGTTTTAGAGTTGACCTTGAGACTGAGTGGATTGCCCTCTAATATTCACAAAATTCTCGTAATTGCCATAAAACAAATGCATTACAAATGCGATTCATCGTCATATCCGTCGGAAAAAGAAAACCTGTTCCTACCCGTTGAAGTTTAGTTCATTTGGCGGATTGTGCTGATTTTGGTGTATTAGGTATAAATGGTTCGTTGTTGTGTTAAATAAAAAATGCAGTTAGCTGCATCATGCCAATCATGCAGTTGTAGCAAATGTATCGTTTACTCTATACAGCACCCAAATATAACTAAGTACCTATCTGGAAAAGTTTTACCTTCACTTTTAACAGCTTTTGCAGCGGTTTAATCAATCGGGATTCGTTGGTATGACAATTAGGCGGGGCTACAGGAAGATATAATTTTTCTTTTTTTAACACTTGCACTACACGCACGAACTATGTGGGTATATATCGAATTATCCTTTTTTCCTCCTTTGATTGTACACTTTGTATGATTAAGGGAAAGAAAAACAAGTTTTCCACTTGAAATCGAATACTCGTACGTACTTGAACCGCACTCAGCCGATGACGATGGATCTCTATCGATTCTCCCGAGTTTAGACCGTCGGATTAGTGAATGTAGGTATACTGCATTTGATGAAAACTTTAACCCCCCCAAACGACAAGCGACGACGACACCGGAAAAGAGTATAGTGTGTTAGTGGTGTTTGGTGTATGTAGTATGTCCAATCCGAAAGAGAGCCAACGATTAGGAAAAGAGTGCGAGTTTTCTTCTCCAGTAAACTTTAATCGCGCACGTGCAGTTGTCCTCAGATACCAAACGAAACGTATTGCTAACGTGTGAACGGAATGCCTGCGAAATAGCTACTGAGAGCTGAGACGACCAAGTTTATGTGGCTATGTTATAATTTGATTACGTCTGCGATCTGCGAATGTGATTGCCTGATTGGGTTGATTTCGTACAGCAGCACAGGGCCGGATTTGTAGTACTAAATACTGAAACGGTTGAGTTTAATGGAAAAAAAAATTCAAAATTGGCTGCATAGCTTTGATTTTTGGGGGAATAGAAGACTTGTTCAGTAACAGATTTTACTCTTAACGTAAACTCACAAAATTTGTATGGAAAATAAGCTCTTGAAGACTTACTAATGGAGTTTTCGATTGAAGAAAAGAATTGCCCTTTCTATGAAAAGAGCAAATCTAGAAGTGCCCTTTCTACTTTTACTATGTTTCATTGAAATAAAAAGTGAACTTCCAGGTCAATTCTTAACCCGACAGAAGAGACGCGTTACCCGGATAATTTTAAAGAATTGCCCTGAACTCACCAAGTAACACAAGAAAAATGGGCTCTACGAATTAACTGCAAAGGTGAAATATTTCCTAAATTTATTAAATAACTCCACCTAATTAAAAGGTGTTATAAATGCAAAACTTCAGGAAAAAAGTCCCAACACTTTGGAGTTCTTTCACCTGTAATAACTCCTAAATATATATGGAAATTCTTGGGACTTATTTCATTACCTAAATTTTTATGGAGTTAATTCCTTCGCAGTTAATTCGTAGAGCCAGAAAAATGTCTGATTGAAATGTTTGCTGTGTTATTATTATTAGAACCAACTTTTTCGCTATGTGATCCGTATATACAATTTTCCGTGCAAAACGTAAACTTAAAATGAAATATGTATATTGATTTGGCCTATTAAAACGTTCACATTTAGGTACTTTAGAAAACAAGAAAAAAAGTAGTAGCAGAATACCAAAACTCACAGAATATGGTGTCTACCACAATTAGAAAAATGCTCCAACAAATTTCATTAAAAAGAACAATTCCTAAATTCGGGGCAATTCTCTTTGATCTTCAATAAAAACGCCATATTGAATTGAAACTGAAAACGGTTATTTGTAAGACCCATAGCCTCAAGCACACAGATATCAAAACTTTTTTTCTGTAAGAATTACGATAACAAAAAGGAGGCGCAATCAGCTTCGACAGCATCAACCTGCTACCAACATTTCCTCACAAGCTTACCGAACCTAACCTAACATCCGTTTTAAATAATGAATTGAATTTTACTTATGAACAACTATTAAATTTTTAAATTCCGCAAACTTAAACCTCATTTGGAATTAGACTGCGTGCAATTTACGCAAATTGGAATAACGATATTATCTGTCAAATGACCAAAAAACCGCAGTGTCAACCATCTACATTAGAAAAGATACGTTACGGTTGTCTCACTATATTATATTTATGTGGCATTCGATTGGCCTTTTCAGATTCGCGATTTGTGCGATTCGAATATTTGTAACACTTTTCAAAGCGTTTTCCATTCGCTGGTTAAATTTTATATTGTTTCTTTTTTTCTAAATATTCATGCCTACATAAATAATTTACAAAAATAGATGTACCCGATGAAATGTCTTTCTTGGCTGTAGAAACAAAATACACGAAAACCTAAACAAACTCCACCAGTTGTCAAACTCAAACGCACTTGCATTGATAAATCTGAGAAAAAATCTAGTAAAGTTCTCTGAAATCCGAAAAAGATTGTTTTTTTTTTTTGTACCAAACGAACATAAAAATTGCTCTGAGAGCAGAAAAAGTATTCTGAAAGCGCCCAATGGAATACCACATTAGAAAGACGTTGGAACACAAAATATTTTGATTCTATCCAAAAAAAAAAACGATGCCACCCCAAAAAAAAAATTCATAATATGCCGAGCATAACTTTCAATTTTTCAACATCCACCACCCGTTTAAAACGGAACCACCCCTGAAACTATTCTGCTAATGGCCATCGTAAAAAAAAAAGCTTTGTGCGAATAGAAACGTATATAGGTATACCTAGACTTGTAATTTTTATAAATAAAGTTACTCATTAAAAAACCAATACTAGATGTGGGCGAGTTTACAATGGAAATGTAGACTGAAAATTTCGCACGCATACATTTCTATAGCATTTGATTTAAGAGCAATTTTCGTGATCAGAACTTGGCACCGCTTGTTAATCATGCCTAATGAATGACACTGACAATGACAAGTTCAGTGTTAAATTGGTTAATTTAGGACTTCCGAAATTTCATAGAGGCTGTGTGTGAATGGATCCGAGTTCTCTATCTGCGTTTTGTTTTATTTTTATTTCTTAGCACAAGTCTGTGTATGTTTATGTATATTCCCATTTCAAATACAACAGCAATAGAAATAGAACTCAGTCAAATCTCTTCGCTGCTTTGTTATGGAATTCTCTTAAAACAACATCGACCTATACAAAGAGACAACAAAAGTTTCTGTTCGGCTTCGACGGGAGGCTGTTCAAAAACTATAAAACTATAAAACTTATAAAATAACAATTTCAATTCAAGAGATTTTAAAAGATTCTATAATTTGGAGCGATGAATAACAGTCATGGATGTAGAAAATGGAATGGAAATATGCCTAAAGATGATTATAGTTATTACTAACAACAGCGGAATGCTTTTAGATCACTACGATTTACTATGCAACTATTAGATGCATTTCAAAACGCAGAAAATAAATTGACGAAGTTAGTTTTAATTACTACTAAAGTGGCGCCCCTTATAACGACATTTTGGACAAATGTGCTTTGCCAAGTGATTGCTGGAAAAATTAACAACATTAGTGCAAGGTATGCATCAAAGTCAAGCGGTTCCTAAAACAAATTATTCCTTTTTAAAGATCGACCAATAGAGCTTTGGATTTAACGGTTATTCTTTATTGCATAATATAAACTATAATAATACACATAAACATTGTACGACTTTCACTCAGTCAGTGCAAACATTCCATATTGGCTTGACTCCTCTACTCGGTAGAAATAATATTCCTCATTTGCCTGACCGCAGTTACCAACCTGGGCTCGCATCCAGCGCTCAGTGACAAATAGTTCTCGGGCGATGCTTTCAACAAATTCAAAATCTGACTCAAATGTAGGGTGATGGACAGTCCAAGCTCCTCAACTACATTACCCAAGTATTCAATGTCAACCGAGAGCTGCTTAGCAGCGCCAGTAGGCATTGATTTAATCTGCAGGATTTGACTCTGGTACATTACGCAACACTGCTCAACGACCAACGAGAGCAAGACATCGGCACATGGTATACTCTGTGTATACTTGATGTTGCACATCTCCAAACCGGTTTTCAATAGCGGAGATGGAGAAAGCAGGAGCGGTTCCAAATGCTGTGGCAGCGTCAACAGATACTGTCCGATCTGAGTGATGCACTCTTGTGGAGCAAAACTAAAGGCGGGCAAATCCATTTCAACTTGATTGTTGGAGTTGTCCAATGGCTGAATGTTCCTCAGTTGCTGCTCAATTGGTGACAACAAAATGGTGAGGCTAATGTCGTGGGTTTCAATGAAACTGGCTTTAAGCGCCTCATATATCGATGGGAATATACCAAGCATATTTGCAGTTTGAGAAGAGTCACATCGCTTCTGCTGATATTCCTTGATGGTAGTTAAAAGCCGCTTTAGCTCCGACTTATCACATATAGAGAAGATGGTCAAATCTGTGGCGTTGGTCAATTTTGATAGTTTCTCCTCCAACAAGGACATTTTCTCATGCAGAAACTTTTCAAATTTGGTAAGCCTGGCCTGGAAATCGCTTAGGCATTGCAGTAGTGACATGCAGTTCTGGAGAAGAATCCAATTCTGCTCAGAATGGATGCTAAGATTTAACTGGCGCTGAGTTTTCACGTAGTTTTCGAGAAGTTTTCTGAAAACTCCGCCGAGAATCGAAATAAGCTTGCATAGACTGAGGTCACTCGTGATGACCTCACAACGATGGCATGTCTCCAGAAGCCATTCGAATGTTTTGCGATTAGAATCCTCCAACTGGTGAATAGAATCGCCAGCATTCGTCTGAGCCACTGTTATTCTTTCGATCTGAGTAAAGAGGTTAGTCTCCTCAATTCGTGGATACTGTTGAATGAATTTCTGGAAATAGTCAAACACTGACTCGGCTAGAGCGTTTTTCTGCTCTCGGGATAACGTCACCGCATTGTTTCGTAGCACAGAATTTAGGTGATTCACAAATGTTTTGTTGGCGTTGGCAAACTTTTCCAACACTTCAAGTTTTTCATTGGAATTCTTCAGAATTTGCAGGATCTGCACATCCCTAGGCGGCTGAAGTGCTGGAAGTATTTCCGTCAGAATGACAAAAGGTTGATCGGCCGAATTATCACCGAAAACTTGCTCACACCACTTGGCCTGCTTTTGGCAGTTTTCCGAAAGGAATTCATAGAAATTCATCAGGAAATTATTCGAATTATCGGCTAATTCAATAGTCTCCTTCCACTGCTGTTGAATGGACGTCTTCTGAACAGCTCGGTAGTACTGCTTGAGTTGTGGTAGCCGATAAATCCCTTCAAATATCTTAACATACTTTTTAGAGTTCTCGACATCTCCTACCGAGAAAGCCAGTACAACACTCGGGCTAGCCAATGCCTCTAGTCTGTTCTTGAAGTCCTCCACCTGGCTCACCCGTTCCGAATGGCCTGATAACTTCTCCTGGGCGACTAAAGACTTTTGCAAAGAGACCAACTTCTCGCAAACTGTCATCAAGTCATTCCGCTCAAAACTATCCTCCAGTTCAGATATAAGATTACCCCAGCCATCGGATTCTTGAAGGCTCTCCTTGGCAACTTGTAGTTTTGTTTGAAGTTTGTTTAATTTTTCGAGAGATTCCATGCAATCGCCGGTTTCCTCTTGGACAGCCTGCACTTCGGATCGCACTTGGCCCATTCTTTTTTGAAGCGATTGCACATCAGAGTGCAGATGTTTTACATCTTTAATTATGCGTGGAAGGTTCCCAATCAGCTGTTGGCTGGTGTCTTCAACGGCAAAATTCACTTGTTGTACGTAGAGTTGCAGCTTCGAAACAAACGAAGAGATAAAGAGGTGTTTGTCATCTTTGCCATCAAAGTTGCGGAAATTACTGTTTATCCAGTCAGGTGAATTAAAGTTTACTTCGGACAGAGCTGATATATCCATTGTGTTCTGAAAAAAAATTAACAAATTAATGAAAGCATATATTTATATGTATATTTTATTAAATCTTACAAAAACACTGTGGCTTCAGAAAATTGCAGAAAATATTTACGATTTGTGACAGGTTATTGTGCCAACGAATATAAAAGAGTGACATTAGATAATGATTGCATTCAGTACGGAATAATTAAAATCATTAGATGTAATAATGGCAAATTTTTAATTTTGCATAAGGATTTCTCTTTAAAGTATATGAGGGCGTCAGAGAGTATCCATAACTATGGCGTTCAAGTATCTAGTTTAGTAAGTCTGACAGCTGTCTGACTAGATCTATCTCGGTTGTGATTGGTATAAATCGGTCACGTGGGCACCTGTGACATTTGACGTTTATGGAGGGGTAGCCGACGAATCTAGTCAAGAAATTCGTGACTGAGTACTAAGTTGACAGTTCGGGTATGTGGCTGACGTAGAAAAAGTGACGTTCCCGACCAATCTAGTTTTTGCGTTCAGGTTACATCTTATCCAGACCAATCTAGTCGACTTAAGATAACTAGATTCTTGAATGCGGCCTATGATTATAGTGACATTATGATACGTTTCCACTTTTACTTAACCATTGACATGTACATGTAATTAATTTCGTTTTCGATTAAGCAAAATTATGCTACTTACTTTTTGAAATGATCGCCAGGATTATCTTCTGAATTAAAAATAGTTATTTTTCTTTAAACATAGAAAAGTGATTTAAAATTCAATCAAATATGAAAAGTTAATGCGCTCTACTAATAAAAAATTTCAGTCCCGATTTTACAATTTTGTAAAATTTGTATGGAAAATATTTCCGCTGTGAACTACTAAAATTTAAAGTCGAAACTATAATGATTATGTTTATTGGTAAGCCCCAATGTTTTTGGCAGCAAACTCCAAAACAGTTAAGTATTTATGTTCGATTGCGCTGCAGAATTCAGAAATCTCGGATTTAAATCTGGAATTCCTCAAAAATGCTGTAGAAAACTTCTTTCGGAGAAGCATCGATTTCAAGTAAAATTGTATGAATTAACGCCCAACGAACAGACCAGATAATGGCAAAATCGACCTGCTGAACAGTTTGAAAAGCTCTTATAAACAAAGTCTTGTAATTTGTAGCAGTGTTCTTAGCACTCTGCCTTCATTTATCCCACGAACTGTGGTCATTTTTCCCTTTTCACTGTATTCAAAATCCCTTTTAAAAACCCACGATACTTTTTCGCCTCAAAATCCAGTTTTTAGGATTAAAATTTTTTATACAAGGAAAGAAAATCACGGTTAATTAACTTTTAGTATAAAAATCACAGCTTGTAACATTACTACGATTATTTTTTGGTATAAGAAAAAAGAAGATTTATATGGTCAGTTTTTTATGCACATTCGTGTGTTGATAATCATGGTGAAATGAAGGCGTTTTCATGAAATTTCAGCAAAAATTTATAGTTTGAATGTTTTTTGTTAGATTCCTCAAAATCCCACGTTTTGGTGCTTTTCCCTTTATCCCACGAAAATCTTTTCGGACATCGAAAATCCCACAAAAAGGGATAAATCCCACGATATAAGAACACTACTTTGTAGTGAAAAGTGAAATGACATGTTTACAATTTACGAGTGTCAGCGTCGGTTTTGCCTGTGTTCACTGAAGAATAGTTTTTCGCTTTATTTTCCATAAATAAATCGCAAATTTTGTTAGGATCCCTCTGTTTAAAAAAAATGTCCGAAGCATGGGATATGGAAATCAAAGCAATAAAAAACAAACGCAACACTTATCGTGAAAAACTTGAGAAACGTAAGAAGGAACGTCATGATATTCTATCGTCTACTGCCACATTGTTGTCGTCGCCAAATAGTGGGACAAGCATAAAAAATGACACATCCGAGGATTCCCAAGCGCCTATTAAAACAGAAACCGGTAAGATGCCTTGTTTTGAGTTGTACCCATCAAACCAAAATACTTCTTTTTAGAATCTGACACTGAAATTGAGAAGACAATCCTTCAAATGCTTTCGTCTAGCTCATTAGTCCTGCCTATTATTTCAACACATCTTACCGAGAAACTTGAAAGGAATCTGGAGAAATCCGCACCAAAAGAGCTGGTTAACTACATTTTGAATAAGTTGTCCAATCAAGGGGCTATTGGGTGAGTCACAATATTGGCGGTCGCAATGCAGTGCTTAACATTAGTGCTTCTTTCTTAGAATTAAAAGTGTCACCATAGGAAAGGAGGTTGGCTGCGAGGTAATCCGTGTCCAGCAGACGGCACTTCTGAGTCTGTACAAGGAGTTCGTCTCCGAGTCGTATGGCGTTAAAGATGAATTTAAGCGCAAATGTGAGTGTTGCTCTTCAGAAATTCCCAAATTCGACTTGAATCTATGATTTTCAGATGAAAATGAAGACGACGATGATGATAGCAACTCCAGAAAAGCAATCAAAACTGATTCCGAAAAGAAAATCAACAAGGATAGCAGTAGCAACGATGCCTCCGATGATATCATGGTAAATTCGTTAGTGATCTGCCGAAGATTATTTGAATAAAATGTTCTCTCTTAGTCTCTTTTGTCAATGCCTTCGACACGCGAAAAACAAAGTAAACAAGTCGGTGAAGAGATACTTGAACTGCTAACAAAACCCACTGCCAAGGAGAGGTCTCTCGCAGAGAAGTTCAAGTCGCACGGTGGAGCCCAAGTGATGGAATTCTGTCCGTATGGAACGAAAATTGAATGCCTAAAGGCGCAGCAAGCTACAGCAGAGATGGCTGCTAAGAAGCGTCGCGAAATCGAACAGTCATCTGAAAAAGTTGAAGATTCAAGTGCCGAAACGAACTCTATAGGCACGACAGACGAGTCTTCCATAACACCTGAAGAGTGTAAGAAGGAGGATCCGGTTCAGTTGGTATCTACTCCGATTGAGGAGATCATAGAGAACACAGATAAATGTACTAAATTGCATTTCAAGAAGATCATCCAATCGCACACTGATGAGTCACTGGGCGATTGTAGCTTTTTGAACACGTGCTTCCATATGGCTACTTGCAAGTAAGTTCTGTTTGTTTCGCATTATTTCAAAACTTGATACTTTATCCTCGACACCAGATATGTTCATTACGAGGTGGATGCCCATCCAAACATTAACAACAACAAACACGAAGACGTCAAGACCAACCTCTGCATAAAAAGGAACACGGATCCCAGTGTGAGCCTGTATCCTCCTCAGTGGATACAGTGCGACCTAAGGTACTTGTATACATTCTTCCTTTGAAGCAGTAAATGGAAAATGTATTATTTCTCCCCCTCAGGTACTTGGATATGACTGTTTTAGGCAAATTCGCTGTTGTTATGGCCGATCCCCCTTGGGATATTCACATGGAACTGCCTTATGGTAACACTGTTCATCCACCGCTTCCTCGTTTTATATTTTACCCCAACAGGAACCATGTCCGACGATGAGATGAGACAGCTAGGCGTTCCAGCTCTACAAGACGACGGTTTAATCTTCCTATGGGTCACCGGCAGAGCCATGGAACTAGGCAGAGAATGTCTAAAGCTCTGGGGGTATTTGAACTCACCAGTTTATTATGAAAAAGGCTTTACTCTGTTTTATTCCTAGCTACGAACGTGTCGATGAGCTAATTTGGGTAAAAACCAATCAACTGCAGCGAATAATTCGTACGGGACGAACTGGTCATTGGTTGAATCATGGCAAAGAGCACTGCCTCGTCGGTATGAAGGGTAACCCCACGAATTTGAATCGTGGTCTTGACTGTGACGTTATTGTTGCTGAGGTACGGGCGACCAGTCACAAACCAGACGAAATATACGGCATCATTGAGCGACTGAGTCCGGGAACACGCAAAATCGAGCTCTTCGGACGACCACACAATGTGCAGCCGAATTGGATAACGCTTGGCAATCAATTAGACGGAATAAGATTGGTCGATCCAGAGCTTATAACGCAATTTCAGAAACGCTATCCTGACGGAAACTGTATGGCACCGGCGCAAGGGGTTAAGAAATGATACCTGGATTCCGCATTTATTTTTACCATTTTAAAAAGTAATAAAATTAAGCACTTTTTCTAACTTCTAAGGCTGCATAATTGCGTTTTTGTTTTTTTCCGTTTGTCGCGATTTTTGAACAAATTCGAGCAGAAAATCGGCTCCCTAGCGAGATATCCGTCGGAACGGAAAATTCTCCGCAACGCATACTCTTTCGGAGGCTCAAATTGCATTCGAGGTGGCCGACTTCGGAAGAGAAATAAACAATTGGGATGGCGCACCGCATCGCACTCCAAATTGTAAACAAATTCCGCAACCAATTTCTGTCGGAGGATATCGGAACTTAACTGTCAAAAATTCAAGAAAAAAATTCACTTCATCGCATTTTAACGTAATTCGTCGATATGCGTTACAAAATGTCGGAACAATTCTCCGAACAGTCGTTCCGAAGAATACCTTGCAGTAAAAATCCTCCGAATCGTATAAAATCGGAGAATTTTCCGTTCCGACGGTTCTGACGGATAGGGCCGAATTTACAGAAAAGCTTTCTACAAAAGTTGCGCTTAGATCAAGTGGAGATCAGCTTTCTACATTTTGGTATAGAGCGATTCTCAGTTGCAGCAACTCCTCAGATTTTACCGACACTTTTCGTCCTAGGCGGCCTCAGTTATAGCACCTACCACTGCCCACTTAAATTGTCGCTGGTGGACTTTAGTTAGAAATACAACAAAACTGCTTGTAAAACATCTAATACTTTGAAAGTTTATTATTAAATAGATTTTTTACTGTACGATAGGAATTACAACATTACACACAATTTGTCTTGGTTATATATAATAGGGGTTATCGCGAATAAATTCCGTGGGAAATGTTTCCCTTGTCAGCAATGTAAGTCAGATTGCTGAAAAGAAAAGTTTCCCGGGGAAATCTTATTCCCGATAGGGGTTAATAATTCTGAATAGTGGGAGAATTATGCCGTTTCCTGCTAAGAGCTTAAATTTATTAAAAAGGGTACACAGAAAATCCAATTTAGAATCGGGGGCGACTGCTGAAGAGGGATACCAAATCATAGACCAATAGGGACATCACGCGGAGCAACAAAACTAAAACCAAAATTAAATGGAAAGTGAATATGAAACGAAAACAAAAACTGGCTGCGAAACATTTGTTTATTTCACACAATAAATGCAAAAATGTAAAAAACGTGTTTTTTTTTCTAAACAAAGAAACCATAATGAGTGTATGAAGCAAACAATAAAATAAATTAGAAGAGTAATGGGAAGCCGCACAGGATGGCGGAAGAGAATGCGAATTTGATAAAAGACTCAATAGCGCGGTGCGTATAACGTCGAAATAAAACCGATTACCGGATATCATTTCTTCTTCTTGTTCTTTCCACTTGCGGGTGGCTCGGTGACACCAGTAATGGCGGATAGTTCCTTTTTGAGCGCTAGTAGTGCTTCAACTTCTGGCTTCCAGATGGAGGCGTCGGAGGACTTTTTCAGATCGCGGACTTTTTCGCCCTGAAAGAGAAGGAAAATTCAGGGAAGGGACTAATACATGCGAAAGGGTGCTACTACCTGCTTGGCGATTTTCTCTTCGAGTTCCTTGAGTTCTGCATCACCACCTTGATTGAAGTTGGAAGGAGTTGCTGGAGTTGCTGGAGCAGCTGGAGCCGCCTGAGCAGTAGCTAATTGCTTTTTCAAGTCCAGCAAAATGTTGACCTCGGGTTGCCATACAGACTTATCGGCTTTGCTTTGCTTCAGAGCACGGACTTTGTCACCCTGTTGAGCCACTGCCTTTTCCAGTTCAGCTGCCGTTAGTGTAGCACTAGAGTTGGCGCTGACAACTGGTGGGGGTGCAGCCTGAGCGGCGGCTAATTGTTTCTTTAAGTCGAGCAATATGTTGACATCTGGCTGCCACACTGACTTGTCTGCTTTGCTCTGCTTTAGAGTGCGAACCTTTTCAGCCTGCTCAGCAACAGCTTTCTCCAGATCAGCGACAGTCAAGGGACCACCCGAGCTTGAGCTGACAACTTGTGGGCCGGCGTATTTCTTTTTGAGTTCGTCGATTCGTGACTGCTCGATTTTGGCAAAGAGAGGTGCAGGTTTGCCGATTTTGTGACCAGACGGGAGGAGAATACTGGCGTGCGGTTTTCTGAAGAAGACAAGATAGAATACTCAAGATGCAGTCGAACTAGTATACTTACTCTGGATTAATGTGCTCCTGCGCAGAATTGAGTTGTTCAAAGAGAGTTCTAGCTGTCGATGGCATGTACGGGAACAAGAGATTGGCCAACAGATTGGCAATGTTGCAGCAGACTCCTATGATTGTCGCAGCACGCGCCTTCTCATCATCTGTTCCCTTAAGCAGGACCCAAGGCTGTTGCGCTTGCATGTAGCCATTGCCATGCCTGGACACCGAGAGAATATGTCGCACACCATCCCTCAGACGAGCCTTCTCCATTGATTGAATATATCCCTTCAGCTCACGATTGACCAAAGAAAGGAGAATCAATTCGTCTTTTGTCAAGGTTATCGGTGGGATGACTGAGTTATAATTCTTCTCGCAGAACACCAACGCCCGATTGACAAAGTTGCCAAAGTTGTTGAGCAGCTCCGAGTTATTTCTGGCACCAAGATCATTCCAGCTGAAGCTGGAGTCTTGACCTTCTGGACGGGCAGAAGCCAGGTAGAACCGCCAAACATCTGCAGGAATACCAGTTTCCTGCGCATCATTACCGAAGACACCAATTCCTCGACTCTTGCTGAATTTGCCGTCTTCATAGTTCAAATACTCGGTGGCCATGATGTGCGATACCAAGGTGTGTCCCTTGTTCGTTGCCAGCAACATTGAGGGGAACATTACCGAATGGAAGGGTACATTGTCCTTGGCCATGAATTGGAACAGTTCAACTTTAACGTCAGCAGCTGGCTGCCACCAGTCAGTGTAGTGTTCCTTGCTGTAACGCTTAGTGATGGACAGATAACCGTATGGAGCGTCGAACCACACATAGAAGACTTTCGATTCGAAGCCTTTAAGCGGCACCGGAATGCCCCACTTTAAATCACGAGTAATGCACCGTGGCTTGAGACCCTCTCGCAACCAAGAGCGGGTGATAACTCGGGCATTGTTTGTCCAGCCGTGTTCTGCTGTGTCAATCCATTCCTTGAGTTTTGGTTCGATCTTTGGTAAATCGATAAACAGATGCTCGGAGCTGCGAATCACTGGCGCTTCGTTGCACACTTTGCATCGCGGACGGATAAGTTCGATAGCGTTGACTAGTTTGCCACATTTGTCGCATTGGTCGCCTCGAGCATCTGCGTAGCCACAACCAGGATGGGGACATGTCCCCTCAACAAAACTAAAAAAAAAATTAGTCTAAGATGGTTTTCTGACGCCAAGCCATCGAAAACTTACCGATCAGCTAAGAAGCGGTCACACTTCTGACATAGAAGTTGCTCCACACTCTCAGTGAGGATGTAGCCCCCGTTATAGAGGTGGTGGAAAGCCTGCTGAACAATTCTGAAAAGAGGAACCGATTCAAATTTAGCCAGGCCCTTCTTACACAGCCACTTACTCGGTCTGCTCGGCAATGGTTGTCCTGCCAAAGTAATCGAATCCAAGGCCAAACCAGCGATAAATTGAGTTATGCAACTCAAAATATTTATCGCAGATTTCCCTTGGTGTAAGGCCCTCGGCAAGAGCCTTGTTCTCTGTGGCTGTACCGTATTCATCGGTACCACACACGAAAAGAGTATTGTATCCGCAAATGCGGGCATATCTCGCATAGATATCTGACGACAAGACGCATCCAATGATGTTGCCCAGATGGGGGACATTATTCACATAAGGTAACGCCGACGTGATGAGAATATTACGCTCGCCCTTCTTTGGTAAGACAGTCCGCACTTCATTGCGCTTAGGAACTTCACTAAACACAAACGCAGCTCGTGCTGCTTCCATTTCCTCTTCGGTGACCGTTTCGGCGATGTTTGCCCCAGTTTCCGCGAGCAATTTAGATGATTCTTCACTTGGAGGAGCTAGAACAATATGGTGAAGACCACCAAAGCGATTTGACTGCTGCAACGAATTGAAACTCAAATGCTTTAGAGGCTGATCGACGAGAGCAGCCTTCACCTCAGGAAGGGCAGTGATTTTGCGATACCAAGCGAGCAGATTTTCAATGTTCTGCGCTCCTTTCAGGGTGCCATCAGGAGCAAGCAGACTCCACACAGACAGATCAGCACTTGTTATTTTATCTCCTGCAAGAAACGGCGACTCTTTCAAACGATTATCAAGCTTCTTAACCAAACAGTTCAAAACTGGAAGAGCATTTGGATCGGCACGATGACCAACGCCCATGTTGTGAGCCAATGCCGGGGCTAATTGAGCTGCTGACCATTCTAACCACTATAAAAGTGAACCATGATTTTATAGTTAATTTAAATCAGTAAACTGCGCTGATGAAATCTTATTTTCTACTTACTTCATCCCTAGCGAGCCCTTCGTCAGGAAATAGATATCTGGCTGCCGCTGATGTCGAGAAAAGCTGTACACCGGAGTCCAGCTCGAGGATTGGTAACTGTTTCATACCTTTTATTACTGGATCTTAGAAGATAGAAAGTGATTTTGAAAATCTAGCATCAAGAACAATTTTGTTAATTCAATACCATTGAGGTTAATTTTCTTTACTGCCGCTTCTTTTTGGGCGAACTTTGCCAACACTTGTAGTTGCAATCCGAAAGGATTTCCATCGTTTGTAAAAATAATCATTTTATTTAACTGCTTTCAACAATTTCGTTGGTATCTTTCAACTTATTTTACGTGGCAAAGTTAAAAAAGATCTTCGTGTACTTTTTTAACTAGCACGCGATTTGCCCTTGCCTTGCAAATTTGTGATCTTCGTGGGTTGTCAAAGTGAATTTTGAGCTGTCATCGTTGACAAGCAAATCTGTGGATTTTAAAGTCATGCCAAGTCAAAGAAAATAAATAGCCCTATGTGTAAAAACTAAACGGAAAAAAGCCAAACCTAACCAGAGACAACGCATACTGAGACCCCCAACTCGCAATCCTCTTGCCATTTTGTTTTCCTATCCGTGTTTGGCATTTTAAATCCGTGTAATAATCACCAAAAAATTGTATTGTCTCTGATTATAGCCATATCAAACGTAGGTAACTACCAAACTAGAGAACTGTGCATGCAGTCTGTACTTGCTTTCGAATAGGTATACTATTTACAAAATAATGCTCTAAGGGGTGACATTAAATAGAACATGTAGATATGGGAAAAATATGGAGCGAAAATCTACGCTTCTATGATACATCAATATCATTAATGTTATTAGGTGGAAAAAAAAATCAAATAAAATCCTTATTTCGGTTTTTAAAATTTTATTTAACCATTTATTTTACTGTCGATTTTTGCCCAATATTCTTGCAGTTCTAATACAAAATGTTTGATTTGTATTCACTGAAATCCGCTTAATTGTCACTTGAGGTTGAAGTTTCTAATAAGAATATTTTTTTATTTACATTTTTTTGTCGGGTTCAACTCCTCCGTTGCTGTGAAATTAGTTTTTTAATTATTTCTCCTGTAAAACCTTAAAGTTTTCAATCAAAAATGGGCGAACGCAAGGGTCAAAATAAATACTATCCGCCGGACTATGATCCAAAGAAGGGCGGCCTCAATAAATTCCTTGGAACCCATGCCCTGCGTGAGCGGGCTCGTAAGCTCCATATGGGAATCCTCATCATACGTTTTGAAATGCCCTACAACATTTGGTGCGAAGGGTGTAATAATCACATTGGCATGGGTGTCCGCTACAACGCAGAGAAGAAAAAAGTCGGAATGTACTACTCCACTCCGGTTTACCAGTTCCGCATGAAGTGCCACTTGTGCGACAACCACTTTGAAATCAAAACCGACCCCGGAAACTTGGACTATGTCATACTATCAGGGGCTAGACGTCAAGAAAATCGTTGGGATCCATTACAGAATGAACAGGTTGTGCCTGAAACGAAAGAAGTACAAAAGCGCCTGTTCGATGATCCTATGTACAAGTTGGATCATCTTGCGAAGGACATAAAAGCTGGTGAAGACGCGAAACCAGTGCTCGAAAAGCTATACGAGAGAAATGAGAACCTTTGGGAGGACTGCTATGAAGCGAATTGTAAGCTGAGAGCAGAGTTTAGAGTAAGTTTGTATATAAAGCCTGACAAATTGATCTAACTTTGTTTGTTTTTTTTTTTTAGAAACAAAAAAAGGAATTGAAAATACAGAAGGAGCAGGATGACAAACTATTACAAAGGAGTAGCTTGGAAATTAGTTTACTTCCGGAGAGTGATCAGGATCGCCAAATGGCTTCTTTAATGAAACTACAATCGAAACCCGCCAAGGAGCGAGAGGATGAGAAGAGGTTGGATATATTGATGAGACCAGCATTGCCCGGCTCAACGCAAACAACATTCGGTGGTTTGAAACGACAGAAGCTTATTAATAGCAAACTGAGTTTGAAAGACTTGGGCATCAAGAAGAGAAAAGAAGATGAAGCAATTGCACGAGCCAAAGCGAAGGAAGCTAGCGAAAGTGAAAAATCAAATGGCAACGAAGCGGTTAAAAGTACGTCAGATGTAGGCATCGTAGCAAATAAAAGCGGCTTGTCGCTTGTATGTGACTACTCTAGTTCTAGTGATTAGGTTTAGTTGTGTGTCATTTGTAGTTGTAGCTGGAAGGAGATGTTATTTCATTAAATTAATTCATGCGCAGATATTTTCCTTCCTCGGTCTAGCACACAATTGTGTGCATTAGCAGTATGCTTATTTCACAATCAAGTGAAGTATCCGAATATCGAATAGTAATAAGTTTTCAAATTCGATCTGCATTCGTTAGTTTTACTATTGAAACTTTTGGGTCAAGCTCAGTGTGTTTCAAGCAAAATATCTTCAACGATTATTTCGTGATAAAAATTGAACTGGATTATTTACAGAGTAAGTCAACCTTTGCAGTTCCAGTTGCAGTTAACTAAGCATCCCACAGTGGTTATCATAATAAATAAAGTTAAAGCCTAAAAGCAGTTTATTCTTTATCGATATTATTGGTCACACAAGTAGCAGCATTCATGTTCTAACATTACTTAGGCACATCTACGGCATTTAACAATCACACTAATGACCAAGGCCTTATTTAGCGCACCCCATAACAATGCAAACAAAATCAGAGATTACCCATTTTGGTTATTTGGCGATTTTGTTTTTTATCCGATTCGCGATTGGTAGTGTATCTGCGCCCCTTTTTTATTAAATTCGCTTCACTATTGAATTAAATTGGGTTCGACGCCACCGATCGGATATATCACAAAGAAGAATAACCTATAAATTGGTTCACTCCTGAGTTACGGCAAAAGAAGAGAACAATGAGCACCTGAAAAGATTGATTGCCAATCGAGAGTATTTCATATTCGTTTCGTGCGTGTTGTTTGCCATTTCCATGGAAGCTAATAAAAGCAGATCACTAGGCTTATATGAAAAGAATAAGAAGCAACCTAATTGCCTTGACGAGCGATCGCGTAAACAGCCACAATAACTACAAAAGCAACAATAGCAACAACAACTACAACAACCGACCTCCGACTTAAAATGGGTTAAGAAAGAAATAAAACAAAAATATTACTTCTGCCAGTGCATGTAGTGCATACTGGTGCATACTGCATATCGTGCAGATAGTACCCACCTGTATCTATGACATGCGAAAGAAATGGGAATGATTGTGTTTGCTTTAACAGCAACATGTATTCGAATGTGCTGAAGAATGGTAGGTAATATTAGCGCTGATGCATGGAATTCGTATTGAGCCAAAGAAAGGTGCATGCTTTCTCATGGCAATTGATCAAAGAAATTGTTTAATGAAATGTTTGTTTCGAGGGTAAATGGTGATAGTGGGGTCAGCAATAATGTGGTTTTCCATTGGGACCACCACAAATCTTTTTCAGATCTCAGATTTTACTGTGATCATGGAACGCGCAACGAGATTGATCTGCTTTTGTGAATGGATTAGTGCGTTAATTGACAACAATATCAGCTGTTCAAATGGCTAAGTTCGTTTATGGCTAAATCACAAATGGATATCGCCCTCAAAAATGTTTTCCTTCTTGTAGACACAAATGAAGTATTATTGGTGGTTTGTAGTCTTCAGATGACGAGGGAGATAATGAAGATAATAATTCCTCCGAAATCGTATCCATATCTATTTATGTATTTTGTTATTTTGGTTTTCACGAAACTTTGCGCATTTGCCTCGAAATGAAACTTCTTAAACTGACGTTAAACAGCTGTACAAAGTATATTGGTATGCGTAAATCTGAAAAAATATCGAGATCTGCGAAAAGTGATCCGAATCGAAAAAAAGATTGATTTTTCGTCCCAATGGAACGCGAAAAGTGATTTAGATCAAAAAAAAGATTGATTTTTTGTCCCAATGGAAAACCACATAAATTACCAGTAGAACTATTGGTTGCAGTATCCTTTGTAATGATGCACAAGTATTTAATAATAATATTTATAATTTGGCAATGCTATTGCGTGAAGTTTGCATTGCGTTTTTTAACGTCCTGTGGACTACATTACCGACACATGTGATGCTTTATGCAAAAGCTTCACTTTTTCGTATATTTTATTCAGAGAAATAGATTCCATGACACTGGCTCGATTTTTAACACTCATAGCCTTCCACTTAAAAATCGAATAGGTACATTTGGTAGGTACCTACCTACATAAATGCGGCCTTGGGGTTAACCCTCAAAAAACCGAGCTTGTTTTACAAACAAAAGAATAATACCACAATTCGAGCCACCAATGAAATACCTATGTAGGTATGATCCTCGATAGGAAATTTAATTGGAAGCCGAATCTTCGGCAGGAAGTGTGGACCAAATCCCAAAATAATCTAGTGGGTGTTCATGGCAATCGTGCGGCCAATACTCACATATACATGGAGGCATCGGCTACCAAAAGTGCTTTAAGGATTAGTTAAATGAACGCCTGGAACCCATGCAATTTTTGCAAAGCACAAATTCTAGGGAACTACGGTGGGAACATTGTCGGTAGGTATCCATCTATACACAGATGGATCAACGATGAACTGTGCAACCGGTGCCGGTATATTCTGTAAGGAATTAAATATACACTGCTCCATCAGGCTTCCTGACAGCAGCAATGACTTCCAAGCAGAGGTACTGGCAATCTCGGGAGCGGCCCAAATGACGTCATTGAGGGAAATACCACGTAATGATATTACCATTTTCATTGATAGCCAGGCGGTTATAAAAGCGATTTCTGCTATTGAAACAAAATCCAGGAACTAGCGAGAATCAATGTTCTTTGCTTGCAGCACTCGACGAATCTCTGCTAGGTCCCTGGACACAGTGACAAATGACAAAGTAGTCAATGAGATATCTGACGAACTGGTAAGAAAAGGGTCTGCAATGGATCATTATACAGCACTACAATCGATCGAGCCTCCACTCAGTAATCTCAGAGAACGAGTGGTGAACAAGATTCGTATGAAAACTAATAACAGGGGGAAAGAATTGACTACCTGTGAAGTATCTCGGAAGCTATGGCCAGTATATGACAGAGGCCGAATCATCAAACTTCTAAAGTTTGACAGGTCATCGCTGTCCAAGCTGGTAGGGGCTCTAACGGGTCATAACTTTATAAGAAACCACACGATGAAACTATATCTCAATGGTGACGATATATTTAGAGGCTGCAGAGACGAAGAGGTCCATGAGGACACAGCTCACTTCCTCTGTCATTGCCCGAGCCTCTTTCACTTGAGGACAAGAACATTTGGAAGCTATTACTTCCACGACTTATGAGAACTTTCTGATGTTACACTTTCTGATTTTTATAGGTTTTTGAGGACATCAGGATGGCTTGACGGCATCGGGTAAATGCAAGAAGGAGAGACATGAGCTAACCATCTACAAGACCAACGGTCAACCCCCCAAAAAAGGGCATCGCAATGGACACAAGTACCTAAATGTGGTATACTAGAGTTTACCCTGCTCAAACAATCTGGAAACATAACCTAACCCTACCTACATAAAACTGCCCTACGCACTTAATAAAATTGAGGGTTCCTAATTGAGGTATAGCTATATTAGGACTTTCTTATTATTATGCTCACAATTAGATCTCTTACTATTGATGTATTAATGATCTATATGAATCATATGAGCATAATAAAAAAGGCCTATTAGAATATAAGTTACATTTAGTCGGCGCAGTGGCTTAGTAGTTAGTGTGTTGGATTACTAAGCAAGGGTTCCCAGGTTGGAATTCCGCAAAAACACAAATTCCAGCTTAGGGTTTTTTTTTTCCACAGCGCCACCTCTCGCGAACATCTGACAAACATCCGAGAGTATAAATGTCTTGAAAGAGCTTCTCAATTAGCCGTTTAGAATCGGCATAAAATTGTAGATCCCTTCCATTCGTTCCAAAAATGAAAAACTCACACAAAACGAATGGTTGTAAGAATCTAGACCTAGCGTCCCTACGGACCTGTTGCGCCAACTATTTATTTATTTTACATATAGAATTACCTGTTCAGAGAAGCAAATGAGTTTCTCTTACTTTGTTAGTGGCAATCTTAAGTCTTAAAAAAAAAGTATAACTTCAAAAACTGATTCCGCACCCAAAAATTTTTGTGCATTATTCTTTCCACAATCGAATAGGTACGTGCATCGGCACAATGTACAATTATAGAAGACCAAAAAATCATTATTCATGTCATCTTCCGATAGAAATACGTTCATTAGGTAATAACTCTATTGAGTAACACCGTAGGGGAGACTGGGTACGGTTGAAACAATTTCGCTTATACCGTCCATACCATTGCCGTTTATAAGCTAAGCGGTGATCAAGTTATGTGAAATGTAGGAGCATGGTTCTATGTATAAATGTAAAGTGTTTTTTAAGTATTCGGTGTAATATTTTGCGTAGTACATCATATTAAAACAAAAATGAAAATTTGTTTCAACCGTACCCATACCAGGGTCGGTTGAAACAGTTGTTGGGGTCAGTTGGAACATGAACATAATCTTCCATTGTTACATATTTAATTAACTTTTATTATAAATAATAGTTTTGTTTGACAATATTCATCACGTCATTGTTTTATATAGAAAAAAAAAAAAAAAAAAAACAGTATTTCTAAGCAACAAAAAATTAAAGAAAAAAAAAAAATAAAAAAAAAATCTTATTCATTAAGTTAATTGAAAATAAACAAAAGGAACATTACTTTAATTTCGATAATACAATCGATAAAATTCAGTTGTCGGAATATTCCGAATCACAATTGTGCCAAACATAACTATAGCAACCTTCTGTGCACTCTTTGTGAGACCACATTTTACTGGTGACACATTTGTATCCAACTTTCACTAGATCTGCTCCCTGAATACGTTGACAAGCACACAAGGCAATAAAACTCCTCTTCTTCTGAATAAAAAAATAATAATAGAGCACTGGAATTCTGCATTATTATTATTTTTTTTTACTTTCGTAACTTTTATTTTCTTTTTTACACCTTCCAACCATTTCTTAGCTTGGTTTTTGGTTAGCTGGTTTGTTACAGTCTTGCTTCATGATCCTTTTTTATTTGTTCTTTCTCTGGTGTATCGGCGTATATTGTAGACTTTCTGGTTCTTCTAATTTCGTTAAAATCTTATATAAGAATAACAAAATAATTAAAGACATTGTTTCAACCGTCCCCCGAAAAATTGTTTCAACCGTCCCCAACCCCCCCTTTAAGTAAAAAAAATCTATAAAGTAACGAAAACAACACTGACACGTATAAACTAGTCATCATGATCTACTCTAGACTCCTTACTGCATACAAAAAAAATACGCACAGCAATCTCGCATGGATAGAAACCGCAATAAAATGAAAAATAACCAAACGAAAATACTTACTTTTGGTAGTCTAAATAGAACATAAGCTCTCACTCACAACTGAACCGCCGAATGAACAATGTATTACTGCTATTCGTCTACGGACTTGTTTTTGCTTCATTCACCCCTAATACTCATAGACGCTGCGCGTATGGCTCACGAGATATTCGTGTTGTTTCAACCGTCCTGTGTTTCAACCGTACCCAGTCTCCCCTACCTCTGCATGCCCACTTTTGAAACGACACTCAGTGCACTTCCTATTTAGCTGTAACAGCATTTTGGAAAAGTTTTGTCTTTAGAAACGCCGGCCTTTGCAAAGCCGAGACGATATTTTGTAAAATTATACTCACGTACAATGACGCCGCAGCAATAATTTTTATTAAGTATTCCTACCAATCCGCACCCAATGTCACCGATGAGATTTGCGTAACTTTATTGTTTTATAATTTTTTTTTCTTCGCTTATAACTTTCACTTGTAAACGAATGTGAGAGGGCAGTTCACGCGAGTGTGCACTGCAACATTAGATAATCAGAATCACATTAAGAGGAAAAACAGAGAAACAAAATTCAAAGACGCATTCGATGTGATTGTGGGTAAGTTTTCCAATAAAAATAGTAGATGCCAAAGCAGAAAACACCTACTTATGGCGATAGTTGTTTGTTGTGTTTTCTGTCCTTTATGCCGTGGAAAATGCTCCCAACTCAATTAGCTACATTCCGGTTTGGATATTGCGTGGATGTGCTTTCTTTTTTAAGACAGTTAAAAATCTTTATACATAGTTAAGGCGTAAGCATGCATTTAATTTCCATTAACAGAATGATTTATAATCAGTCTTAGATGGGACGTTTTGTATGATTTTCAGTTTGGATTTTCAAATCATTAAAATGTTGAAGAAACAATTTTAACCTGATTTACCTATACTTTTAATTTTAATGTTCAATTATCTTGCAGTTGAGATGAATTAAATTTTTTAGGAAAGTATAGACAACAGACATATTTTCAGCTCAAAATTTATTTCAGTGATGAGGCTCGTTTAGTGTTAAAGGGTTTATAGCAACAAGCTAAATTTACCCATATAGTTTCATTTTTTCATTTTAAATTCATTTTTTTTTTATTTGTTTTATTTTTGTTGTTAGGTATCTTTAATTTAACAAAAACGAACAAATCTAATTTAAAGCTAACATTTATCTTCTTCTAGCTTTCTGGCTCTTAGCGAGCGCTCTAAACTTAACAATATTCTTAAAATGATTGCCTTAGGTCTTTCTATGTTTGATTTGTTTTGTTTTTTACGCATTTAAATTGAATAATATATGTACAAGATATCACTGAAATGCGCAGTTGAATCGCTGATTGTTGTGGCCCATATTTACTTAAGTACCACTTACTCGAAAGCTTTTGCAGAAACAAAAAAAAAGTTGAAGACTGGGTCGCCCGAAACTATCTCAATTATTGCAACATTACATGTTAAGATCAAGCAGACGAACTAGCCATCACAAAGCACACTACTACTGGAAGAGATAATGGGCATAAGAAAAAAAATGTGAATGAAAACCAATTTTCAAAGAATGCAGAGTACTGTCGCGTCTTTGACTTAACAAACAGTTAATGCACCTCAGAAACATTCATCACAGATCCAACTAATGTTTTCTAGGCTGCAGCAAGAAACTAACTGTTTAATTTTGTGGTAGAAATTCCTCGTATATTTGCTTTTAAAACAAAAGAGTTGCACCGAAAACTGTGGTTGTCACCAGTACAAAAATATGCAAAACGAGTGGACCATAATAGTTGCGCTGATTAGCTGAATGACACAATTTGTGGAAAGTCATGATATAGTAATAGAAGACCTGAATCTGTTTTACATAAATATATCTTTGTCTAAGATAGATATGTATTACAGGGCAGAGTTTTCAAAATCAACAAGGCCAAAAAATGCATGATTCCTAAGCCATTACATTTGTTGTACAGATTATCCGATTGTTGAAAAGCCGGCACTTAGCGAGTTGCTTTTCGATTGACTTTTCTATAAGTCATTCAACTATTCATGACACCTTTCATTAACTAAAATTACCATTGGAAGAAGGAAGCTTTGATTGTAGTTAAGTTTGATGAGCCTTTAACTGATTCGTATCAGCTACATAGCTGTCAGTTTCGTAAGTCTAACGATATTTTGGTGGCCTGCCACTAAATGGGCTTCTTCAAATACCACTTATTCCCAGCAGCTCTTTCTCACTTCGTCTCATGTTCAAGGTCAGCCAGTAATCTATGCTAAGAATCAATATCAAGTGTCATGCCGCTCATACATTTAAGTTCATGCTCCCGCATCTGGGAACATCTCCCATGAAGACATTTTCCACTTATCAATTGCCCCATTCTCAGCACAAGAGGACAAGAGAGGGACACTCCCTTAATCACCATTTCACCTCATTAAGACTCAGAAAAAGAAACAACTCAAACTCATACACTTTGAATGACAGTTTCCTAAGTGAATCCATTGAAACTTCCATACGAAATCATACTACGCAAATGGCGCAAGAAAAAAACGAGAAAAAAAGTAAAAAAAAAAACAACTTTGCACTTAGTAGACGAGACAGCAACTACACCATCTTGATCGCGGTTTCGGGCCCAAGGAAAAGACAAAAAGCAAGAAGTAACCAACGCTGAGCCTTCCATTCCATAGCCGAGCCGAACCAACTTACTGGCTCTCTTCTGCCATTTACTCTCGTTCACAAGACACCACACCGCACGACCACATTCACCACACAATACAAAACCGGCCAAGAAAGAAAAGAAGCAAATGGCCTGCAAGTGTGTGCGTGTATCTTTAGGCCATGAGGCGGGTCTGCTTAAAGAAATCCAATTGCCAAGCGTCAGTTTTTTCCGAACCATCGTGTTGAGCAGAGGCTTGCATATACGATACACTTGATGTAGTTGAAGCCGTCGAGTGATCTCAAAGAGTGCTACGCATAAATTAATTGCCAACTTTCCATTTCTGTTTTGAAAATTATTGAAAAGTGCCTTAGATACATCTCGCACATCAATAGATACTCGTATCTACAAATACAAGTGATGAAAGTGCATCGCGGATAATTCGTCTGTTAAATTTTTTATTGGTGAAAACAATTTGCCTACTTACCCAGTGAATGTGAATTGCGCCGCCACAAGACCACACTTTTCATACCTTCTCAGCTTTCGTCTTACTTTTCATTGCGAGATAGGTGCACAAGCCAGTGTGGAAAAAGGTTGCAAAGTGAACCTCGACATCACTACGACTGCGAGTGATCCAAGAAAGTTATGTGAAAAAAAAAGTTGAAAGCAAAAAAATATTGCTGAAAAAAAGTGTCTCCTTCGTGTGAAGCTGTGCGCGCATTCCGGATATATTTTATACCTGTTGAATTGCCGTTCGGTTCTTCTATGACACATACGACTGCACATATGCGAGTATATAACGAGTGCTAATAAGGAATGCGCACGGCAACCCCTTCCCCTACCTTCTGCGCTGATCTATATCAGAGTAATTGAAGAAGACAAACTGGTAACCACGCGTAGTATCTGTGCAACTGGATACTGGATACTGGACATGGACACTGGGGATACGCGCATTAAAAAGTTGAATTCCACCTCCCGGACGTGGACGGTGTAGATACTATTGCGTTGATGAGAAACCGTTTTGCGTATTTCTATTGCGTACCCGTTTCAATAAAACAGATTTGTCTTTGGAATAGCAGTTACATTTATTTTAAGGTAAATCAAAACTTCAGCATTTTACACGCTTACACATACGCAGTACGAAACGGAGATCAATTAATTCAACTGAATGGAATTCCTTTCTTCGGCGCTGTGACTGAGAGATCTTTTCGTGAAAGTGAAAGCATTTCGAAGGTACACGCAATGATTTGTTGAAGATTTCTGTTTTCGTTTCTTTGGATCTTTCGGTTCAGCAAAAGTAATTGTTTTTTTTTTCATGTTGAACCACCTGAATTCCTTTTTTTTCGTGAATGTAAGGCGATCTTCGGCAGCCAGAGATTAGGTTTATTTACCCTTTATGGGCCTTTATGGAGTTTTGGGAGCTTGGTTTTTATGTCTCGCTGTCTTGTAATCGGTAATTTGGTCGATTAACCTCATGTTAAGTTCAACGAAATAGAAAGTTTCCCCACTACCTACAGCCAACAGAGAGAAAGAGACATTGCAGATTTGACGAAGCAAGACACAAGTAAAGCTATTCGTTACAGCTTGTAGTTTTGAGTGGAGAACTGGGGCTTTTCTAAAAAAAAAAAAAAAAACATAATTTCCTTGGAATCTGTGAAATGGTAGCGAGTAAAATTAAGCGATTGGTACACACCAGGGCGGAGGTATACAAAATACAACTCTTAAGCTGAGTAAATGGCTATTATAGCAGTCTTTGTCGTAATTTCGTAACGTTACGTAAATTCTGCATGGTGGCTGATTCCTCACATGATTCACGGTAATTTTCGTGAATTATTTGAATGAAATTCTTATTTCGACTTAATGATTTATTTCAATGATTTTCTGCCTAAAATGTGAGCATGAATTAATTTCTAATGTGGTATTCGATTGGGCTTCTTCAGATTCGCACTCAGATTTTAGATTTCGGGTGTCGTATCGAAACGTCACCTGCTCTTTTTTGTGTTGATATTCGTGCGATTCAAATATGTGTAGCCCTCGACACTTTTCAAGTTTTCCATTCACTGGTTAAATTTTACATTAAGACATTCGAAATTTGTATCCCGATTGACTTCTAAATATTTATACATAAATAATTAATAATACCACATAAGATCAAGACCAGTACATATGATAACATATGAAACACAAAACTACAACCAATTGGACCGCGCTTACTGTCAAAATAAATTCATAAATTTTAATGGGCATCTCTCATTCTCATATTGAAATAATTAACCAACTGATTTTTGCAGAACAATAGCATACGAATGACAGGAAATCACTAAATTCATGTTACTGAGATTTGGTGATGGCAATGCTGCCATTGTTGATGTATTTTGTACAGCTCTTTGTGCAGTATTTTTGCGTAGTCAATTTAGTTTGAAAACTAATGGCATTTTCCATTGGTAAAAAATCCATTTTTTTTTTTTTTATCTTAAACTGTCAAAAGATCGATTTTGACAGTTGCAAATCAATCAATTTTGCAAATCTGAATTTTTCGGCAGATTTACCCCTCCTTGCACTAACACAATTGACAGCCGTCAGATTGACAAGAGTTGATTTTGTTTTGATTTTATTATTTCGGTTGTGAGAAACAAGAGTGGTTTAATCTTTCTTTTTTCCATTTTAACCCTTTCGACCCCAGCGTTGCCTGAGAGCAATTTCTGTTGTTCATGGATTAACGGTAATTGTTTCTTTTGTTTTTATCGGTTGATTCTTAACTTGTTGCGCCAGCAAAAACAAACACCGATACTAACTTCACGAACATGAAATTACACCATACAATGAAAAAAAAAAAAAATCAATCTGATGTCGGGTTCCAATGGATCAAATTTCAGATCTAAATCCAGATTTACCAATGGAAAACGCCATAAGGCTATTAGCGTACAAAATTCCTTCGGACGTAAACGAATCTAATAGAATCACGGTTGCCCATCAATTTAGTATGTGAAAAATGATTTTAAAGGACTATGAGAGAAAACTGCGAATAGGCGAATTGCGAACAAATCAATTTAACCGTATTTATGAATAGAGAATTGGTATTTGTTCTATCACAATTAATCTGGTCTAAAAAAACATGACTCTGAATTGATTTAAACAGCTAAAATATCAATTAAAGCAATTTTCCCGCGACTTGAAAATTCTTGCCGCGAACTGTCATACTTTATTCACAATCCACACAAAACAGTCGCGATCCACAAGCCCACGAATGAAAAATTCGTTCAAACTTAACCTCCAAAAATGAAACTGATACGCGGGTATCTGCGACCAAAAAAAGTTTTCATGTGAATGAAGTGTCAGAAACTACGAATATTCGCGTGTTCGCAGTTCGCAATGTGAATAGTCCTTTACTCAAACAAAAGAAGGACTAAGGCCAAAGAAACAGTGAAAGACAAAGACTTTATCCCAAATGTATCGTGCTGGCAATCCTTATAGATTCTCTTTGTTATAAACCCCAAAGTGAATAGCCATACATTTGTTTGCTTTTTTTAACGATTCATTACATTTTCCCGTGAAGAATGCTACTTTTTTTTTCTAAAAATCATTGAAGTGTCAAGTTTAGCTTTGGATGAATAAGAGCTCGTGAATGTATATGTGGTCTATTTATTTGGTATCGTATACCTACACATTTTGGCTTTCCATACTTCTTGCGGCCAAATTAAAAGGCATTTCCCATTTTCATCCTAGTTTTTTCTATTCAAAATGTCTACCTCCCAATACCTCTGGAAATTGAAATTTGAAACGTACGTCGATTTTAAGAAATATATTTGCAGGAATGTTATGCTGAGCACCGAATTTTAATAACGAGATTACGAGATTAAGACTTTCAGTTTTCACATTACAGATATTTAGCTAGTTGGCAATAATTTTTGTCCGAAAAGTAAGCAAAAACAAAGTACAATTTGACTGTCATGTTTTATCACACCTACTATAATTGAGCTCAATTTCTTTACAAACAAATAATATGTAAAACCGTCTTCTCCGCCTTGGCCTATATGATTCAAGAATGTGGAACAGTAGCGTTCGTAAATAGAAACCGCAGCATCTCATTCTTCAAGCGATAATGGAAAAGAATTAGCTCTGAGTAGGCGTCTCTACCTGTTATCTCTTCTTCAATATAGCAAGTTAAAGACCTTCCAAATTTCAATAGAAAACATAGATAAATTCCAACAACACCTTCACATTGATGGTAAAACTCGTTGTTGATGTCTTCTGAAATCAACAGAACCTCGTTTCACTCCCTGTTCACACCTGTATAGGGAGTACATAATCATTCCCTTCCTACACGCTAGCATAGCATTCTGGAATTCTCTTTTTTTTAATTGAGCTTTCTACTCGCACATCACACCTTTCGCGCATGTAAACTAAAAATCTTCTAGTTCCCGCATTCGAAATCAAATCAACGCTAATAAAAACATCAAGTCAAGTCTATCGAACACAAGCGAAGCGAACTCTCGATGCGATATACCTATGTGTGTGATTTAGTGCGTATGATTCAATAAAGTTTCACTTTTACATTTTGATCTTACGCTTTCCCCCGAAAAAATACAAAAAAATACAAAAAACAAAAAACACAATATTCACGGATTAAATTCGATTTTTGGATATGCCCATGAACTGTGCATGGAAAATGCCCGCTTTTGTGATTTAAATTTAATTTGGAAATGAAAACTAAACACCCTAGAAAATTAATTGCTTCGATGTTAATTGTGAAATGGATGGAAAAACAGAAAATTGATGATTGTTGTTCAAGTATTTTGTTTCCCTCAATGGGGCACACTTCTGATAAATCAGCTGCACTATCGCCGTTATTTTAAATTTATTTATTTTTTATGAATAGAGCATCATTGCATTGTGTATTGAATTTGTAAGAATTAACGACCCACCTGGCTGCGATTAGAAAGGCTAAGTTGGGTTTTGAAGGTGTTTGCTTTACAAAACTAATATCCGGTTTGAATGTTTTATCAAATGGGCTAGTAATATAACGGCGAACGATCAATTTAGTCAAACAAATTCATTGTTTTACGTTAGTCATTAGCGGCATGCATTGTCGAAAACTGATTTAAGAAACCATAAGCCGTTACAACAATTGTGGGACTGCAAATTGCAAGCCCATTTCAAACAATCTGCGAAAGGCTAAAACGATGACAAGAAATACTGTGCTTGTTGTGATTTTATTGATACATGCATGAGCACGCTGGATGCGATAAAAAAAATATGTCACCAAGTTTGTAATTTTTTCAAATATGTATCTGGAAACGCTGCTACAAGATCTCACATCTCAGAACTTTAAAGTCGTTTTCTATTGGGTAAAAAGAAGCGTCCGGGAGAGTCCGGAATCGAAAAATTCGCTTCTCGATTTGAAGTCAGAATCCACTCAAGAAGCACTCACACAAGTGTAATTTATGTATTTTATACAAGGCAGATGACAGTTGCCGTAGATTATTTTTTGGCATTCCACCAATACTTTTCTGGATTCAATCAGAAGCAGTTTTCTTGTTCCATTGGATTACAGAGTGAGTGGAACCCCAATTGAAAACGACATAAATGTAGAGGTAGACGCCTGCACAAACGTCAACTGAAAAAACACGTAACCAATCTAGACCAATGAAAACCGAAACACATCAACTCAGTCAGCTGTCAGACTTTCTAATGTGGTATTAGATTGTGCTTGTTCAGATTTCAGATTTGGTGTGTCTAAACGAACGTAAAAACGTCACTTGCTCTTTTTTTTAGGGTTCCGTAGCCGATGGCAAAAATCGGAACCCTATTAGATTCGTCATGTCTGTCTGTCTGTCTGTCTGTCCGTCCGTATGTCACAGCCACTTTTCTCCGAAACTATAAGAGCTATACCGTTGAAACTTGGTAAGTAGATGTATTCTGTGAACCGCATTAAGATTTTACACAAAAATAGAAAAAAAAAAACAGTACATTTTGGGGGTCCCCATACATAAAACTGAAACTCAAAAAAATGTTTTTCATCAAACCCATACGTGTGGGGTATCTATGGATAGGTCTTCAAAAATGATATTTGGGTTTCTAATATCATTTTTTTCTAAATAACTTCTAAAATAAGAGAACGATAAGACTAAAAAAATATATGATGTACATTACCATTTGAACGAGATCTAGCGAGTAGTTTTTCAAATATATCGATCAAAGTTACAACAAACTACAAGAACTTTTATGTTATGTTACTTGCTATTTAGGAACCCTTCATGAGCGAGTCCGACTCGCACTTGTCTTACTTTTGTGTTTATATTCGTACGATTCAAATATGTGTTGTTTCAGCACTTTTAAAAGCGTTTTCCATTCGCTAGGTAAATTTTATATTAAAACATTCGAAATTTGCGTCCCGATTGATTTCTATATATTTATAAGTAAATAATTTACAAAAATAGAGTCACCCTGTGAATGCAATGCCTTTCTTTGCTAAAGAAATAGAAACCCAATGGAACATAAAACGAGATTTCGCTTCCTTTGCATTTGTGGTGGTGCGTGTTTTAAAAGTCAGCTGTTCTCAAATTGTTATTTGTGTTTATAAAAACCCATTCAATTTATGCTGATATCTATTGCAGCGGCCAAATGTATTTTTTTCTCTATTTTAAAAACGTAAGTTAACGTAAGTTAACACACACACTTTAAAGTTTGACAAATAACAATTTTGTTGGTGTTAGTGCAAATAGGTGTGAATCTCGCTCAGATATCGATATTCGCAAAATTGCTCTGACTCTTAAGAAAAGTGCTTTTTTTGCCGCCAAAGGAACATGAAATCTGACAGCCAGCTGATTTCGAGAGCAGAAAAACTGATCTGAATCTGAAAAAAGTGCTTTTTCCGTCCCAATGGAAAACGACATAAATAAACTACACCGGTTGTCAAACTCAATGCACTTGGATTGGTAAATCTGCAGCAAATCTCAGAAAAAAGTCCAGATTCGCAAAATTGCTCTGAAATCTGAAAAAGATGTTTTTTTTTTTTTGTAGCAAACGAACACAAAAAGTGCTCTAGAATACCATTCCCTGTAAATTTGTTAAACATCTCAATAAAACCACGTCTAATATCTAACGTCAACGATCTTTACTTACAGTCATAAATTCAATCAAAATACTTTACAAATTTTTCTCTAATTTTCAGACTGGATATCATCATCAATCAAAAATGGATAAATTATCGTCCAACTTTAAAATAACTTTTTGATATCACCTATTGTGAATGGTTCAAGTGCAGGCAAAGTATATTTTTGTTTAAAAATCATTTACAAAAGAAAATAATTCCCACACAGTGTTGAATCCATTAAATAAGTGTTTACTTTCCAAAGTGTTGTGATAAATCTAAAAAGAAATTTTGTCAACAAAACCGTTGCATTTGTATTCACCGAAACTACTCTCCGTAGCAAAACGCCAGATTTTTAAAATGCCGCCGAATAATTGGATTTGGACGAGAATAACAATTTGTACGGCTGTACTGTTGGTCTGCTGTGGTAAGTGTTTTTCCTTTTACCAGTTTTTGGTATTTTTTGTTTTACTTTTAACTCGAAAAAGAATATACCAACAGATTGCGGAACAAATCTCCGAATAGAATAACTAATAAGGTATTTTACCATTTCTCTCATTTACATATTTTTTCAATGGGAAACATTCAGAAAATGTAGATGTGTACCTGAAGTGCTAACAAACAAGCATGTGTGATGATCGTAGGAATTCAGGTTGTCGGGTTTATGCGTAAAGGCATGGTGCATACTAAATCGAAAGACCCTAGCTGTAGAGGAGAGAAAATTTCAGCTCATTCTTAAGGCAATTGACTTAACCTAGAAATTGTCTTTGTGTCGCTTGTGTCCACTCAAAGATCAAGGTAAATCCGCTTGTGTCGCACGTGTTTATGTTTCAAAAGGTGGATGCTGATGGCCTTTAGTGTTGACCAGACCAGACAATCGCCATTGTGTGTGGTAAATACAATTTTAAATAATATAGTTAAGTGTGTTAAATGAATAGTACCTATTGCAGCTGTATGTCTGGCCAATCATAGCAATTTCATTCTATATGTTTTTTTTTTTTCATTTGAAAGAAGCGCTTTACTTTTTTGTTTGAAAGAGTGCTGCCAAGCATAAAGAAATTTCAAAATATATTTTTTATGTTCCTTTCTTCCGTCAATACCTAGTCTCTAGTGTTCAGATTGACATTTAAACATTTACATTTAGAAACAAATAATAATTCCAGAATGCTTTCACCCTAACCATCAAACCACAAACTGAGACAGATTTTTTTCCCGCTGCCATTTTAGGTAAATGAATATAAAAAAATGAAATCCAGTAGCAACTCTTGAAGCATAGCATTTCATTTTGACATGCGATACTGCATTCCCCTAGAATTAGTAACATTTCTCCGCATAGACGTCTGCTGCACAGCATGATTTAAACCGCAAAATTGCACCAGAGATTGGCTTTTATTCGAATTACATTTGCCAAATATGGAGAAAAAAAAAAAACACGCTCTACTGCGAGTGTTAACCTAATTCAGTTTCTACAACTTCAATCAATTGTGAATGGGGGTGCGGGCTCGGGGGCTTTAATTTACACGCAGTAGGTACAGTACTACCTGATATCTTCTGGTTGGCACTTTTGGTTGTAGTAGGTAAATGGAAGCGCATTGACAAAGTAACTTTCACGCGGAAATATTCATCAGCCGAGTGGCGGCGAATTATACATAAGTGACAAGGGTATTAGTTCTGTCACTCTGATAAAAAAAAAAAATTCTTAGCACCTTGGGCGATGTCTACGTTGCCCTAAATGGGATGCTTTTTTTAACGTGAGAAAAATGTTACGTATTAGATACGTTCGGCCACAATTATAGTGATTTATTTTAGACGTTTGGTTTTCTCTTTGACATTTGTAAATACATGATTTTGTTACGACAACATCATTCTCAAACAAGAGGAAGACAAAAATCAAGTGACAGCTAAAAAGTTGTACCGAAAAATAGCTGTGAAGCTTATAATAGGTCGTTCCTTTTCTTTTAAATCTTACGATTTTTTACTAATTCTTACAAATGTTTACTCAATGCTGTTCTGCAAACTGCAACTCGAAAAATTTTTAAAAGAGAGCGTCATCGAGAGAGCAAGATGGTACCCCTCCAGCCTCCACTGAGAGTTTTACTCAACAAATTTGTTGGTGTAAGGATTGGAAAAGCTGTCAGTCACCTGACAATTAACAGGTGATTTGAAATTTGTCCTATTTGGCATATGCGTGTATTTGTTTTGATATTTAAATGGTATCAACAGCGGCAAAATAAAATTGAATAATGTTCTCCTCTCCTTAAGATTCTTTTCGAAAACTGCGATGAAATTCTTCCTCACTGCAAGAAGGAACAATCTTCTCCATGTAGTTCTTAATGCATTGTTGGTTTTTCCACTTCTGGAATGCTTGTACTTTAATGAGTAAAAACTCTTCCATATACTTGAATTCATCAATCTGAAATTCATAGATTATTAGTTACTAAAAAGCGTTTCCTAACTTTTTCGTAAGTTTCTCTCTTTGTGAGAGAATTTATCCCCGCCACTGCCATATTGACAGTCTATTCCAATCTTACTACAAAAGTAAAGGAACAAACCTAATAAAATGAAACATACAGTAGGTCATAATGACGTTTCTCACACTGACAATTAAATAAATAAAAAAAGTAGTATTATAGAAAAAATAAGCTTAGTAGCAATAGGTATAAGTTCATATTTTATACCCAAAATGGCCGAAAAAGTCGAGGCAGGGGTATGACTCAGGCCCGTTTGCTGATACTACTCATAGCGATTTATGTAACCCTTAAAAACTTATGTGACAGAAAAAGTAGCCCATAAGGTATTTAAGTAGAACTTGAATCGCTATGAGTAGTATCAGCAAACGGGCCTTAGACTCCCATATTCAGTTCCATATATAAATTTTGCTCAAAGTCCCTAACATTTGTACACCTTGAAGCCACTCGGTGTCGGTATCTGTATCTTCCAGGGATGTTGCAATTTATATTTTACATCACAAACAAAAGTGTTGCTGGTCATGAACTCGCACAATAAGCATTACATCCTATTCCTCTTCATTTTGTCAGCCTGGTATACTTTTTCTTCGATTAAATTGCATTTACTTTATTATTCATCGAAGAAATGTGCAACCTTAGCCTCAAATTCTACTTCAGACTGCTTCAGCTTTATCCATTTCATGATATACGACTACGAATATAATACCAGAGCACGAGGGGAGCATATAAATGATTTCGAGCTCCATACAATAGCAGAACAACATGCAAACTTTACCTGAGATGTCTGCATAACTATCTCACTGCCACAGCGCAGTCGCACATGTGTAAATTGCCTACTTCGAAGCTATTTAGCCAAGCCAGACGTCCACCAGAGCGAATGACCTTAATCAAGGTCTGATCTAATATCAGAAGAAAACTAAGACTGGGCAGCGACGAAGGAGAGTGAGACAGAGAACGGCAGAGAAAAAGTTAAATCACGGTGTTGTGGAAATGCACCTAACTGCCATCGCCATCGGTACACAAAGAACTTGTTGCGATTAGACAGATTATGTCCTATAAGCGAGTTCTTGTTGGATATTTTACAGTATGTTGAGCGCCTTGGCCGAACAGCAAGAATTAACCTCGACCCAGAGCATATACCTAGTGCTGGTGTGGTATGTCAGGACATGGATGTGGTCGCCTGTGGACATTTTAAATAATTACCCAGATTGGTTTATAAATTGAAACAATGAGGAGGTTTTTGTTCTGATCTGTTTTTTTTTTACTTGGCTGGGTATGCAGGATTGAGACTGAATAATTAGTGCTATTAAAGTCATTTGGCATTTGTGATGATGGTTAGTTTGAGTTCTATTTATAGTTTGCTCTTGGACAAACTATGATCGTTTTCCATTGGGACAGAAAAAGCACTTGTTAAAGAGTCAGAACAATTTTACGAATCTCGATATCTGAGCGAGATTTACACATATTTGCACCTACACCAAAACATTTGCCATTTGTCAAACTTTTAAGTGTGTTTACTTACGTTTTAAGACGAGAAGTCTGTGAAACTGCAATAATTATTAACATAAATTGAATGGATTTTTATAAACACAAATAACAATTTGAGAACAGCTGACTTTTAAAACACGCACCATTACAAATGCAAAGAAAGAAAAATCTCGTTTTATGTTCCATTGGGCACGAAAAATCTGAAATCTGAGAGCAAAATCTGAAAATCCCAATAAAAAACGACATATGATAAGATTGGTAATAAGAAAAAATGTGCATGTAAATCTCTATTTTATGCCCGTTCCCGTACTTTTGACTCAACGAGACTATTTGTCGTATTCTTTTAGTGCTAGAGATATATCTAACCGCGTTCACTAAATAACACGAAAACAAGTGAAAGCGCACTCTTCGTGAACGCACAAATTACATAAAAGTGTTATACCCTATTCACTCCGAGCGAAAATACTCGAAAACTTCATCGAAAACAGAAGTTTATACATTTTTTAGTTTCCAAAACGAGTTGTTTGAAGTTGTTTTCCACCAAAACACCACGAAAAACGACTTCCGATCGTTGGGTTGTTGATACAAACACACCTTTTGGAACATTCAGCAGAGCATCTGTCCGAACAAATGTCAAAACTCACAACTTAAAATCATTTTCCACGTACTTAATTGATGGACTAATTTTATTTTTAAAGGCTTTGAATTAATTTTATTTGTTAATTAATGCGATCGAAATTTGTAAACAAAATAGTTTACGCAGAAGTCCCGTAGCTAGTGTCTCACAGCTGATTGAAACGTCAAACGAAAACTGGTTATTGTTCGGTGTGAATGCAATTTCGAGTTTTCGACGAAAACACGGTTTTCGCTGCGGTGTGAAAATGGTATAAAGTCCTTTTCCACGAAAACACCACTGACTTCCAATCGTTGGGTTGTTTAAACAAACACACCTTTTGCAATATTCAGCAAATTCAACAAAACAGCTGACCGAACAAAATAATGTCACAACTAACAACTTAAAATCACTTTCCACGCTTAATTGATGGGCTAATATTTTTTTTTAAATGATCTGAACTTATTTTATTTTTTAATCAAAATGGTTTACACAGAAGTTTCACGACTAGTGTCGCACAACTGATTGAAACGTCAAACGAAAACTAGTTTCTGTTCGGTGTGAATGCATCGATGAGTTTTCGACGAAAACACGGTTTTAGGTGCGGTGTCAACAGTTTTTGCGTGTCCTTTGAATATAAATTAAAAGCGTGCAATTCATTCGAACTTTTGTTTCATTACATTGTGTAGAAAAGTACATCAACAACTCTGCGTTTTGCTGACGTTTGTAACAAACTAATAGATGCGGAAATTTATCTTTCATTTGGTTCAGATTTCATAAAATTCCGTTTTAAATGTTAATGTTAATGACGCCGTAATCGGTAGGACAAAAAAAAAACTGGCAAGTCAATGGTGTAATTTACGTACAACATCCATTTTTAAGCAAACCAAACATCAGAAATAAATGAATAAATAATATAAAGGAGTCTGTTCATTCCAAAGTGACATTTGAGGAATTTGACGACAATCTGCCGGTATTTTTATGCACCAAAAATATATTTCATCTTGTGGCTCTCTGCTTTACTTTTATGTATGTGAACAGAGTTTTAAGTAAACAGTTTAACCTAACATATCGTGGAGGAACAAACCTTTTTGGGATTTATGACGAAAAGTGGAACTTGTATGTCAGTTTTTGGTTTTGATCTAAGCCACTTTCCTAATCATGCTTCTCCACCATAATTAGGTCTGTTCCTTTACTTTTGTAGTAAGAATGGAAAAGACTGTCAAAATAGCAGTGGTGGGGATAAATTCTCTCACAAAGAGAGACACTAATGAAAAAGTTAGGGAACGCTTTTGTAGTAATCTTTAAAAAATGACAGATACATAATTCAAATATTCAAAAAATGGTACGAAAAGTCGTTAAAATATTAGATAAACTCGAGGAATTAGGTAAATTACTAAGAAAATTAGTTATAGCATTTATTTTGAACTTTATTTTGATGAATTCGAGTATGTGGAAGACTTTGTACTGATTGAACTACAAGCATTCGAAAAGAGGAAAAAACGACACTGCATGACGAAGTACCTACATGGAGGAGATTGTTCCTTACTCCAGGGAAGAAGAATTTCGTCGCCACTTTCGATAGAATCTCGAGGAGAACATTCAATTTTATTTTGCCGCCTGTTGATACCATTTTAATACGCAAGAAATCAAAAAAATAATCCACGCATATGCCAAATGGGACAACAAATTTCAAATCAGCTGTTATTTGTAAGGTGACTGACAGGTTTTTCACTTCTTACACCAAGAAATTTGTTGAGTAAAAATTCGTAAAATTCTCACTGGAGGGGTAATATCTTGCTCTCTCGATGACGCTCTCTTTTACGAATTTTTTGAGTTAAGGAACGGCATTGAGTAAAAATTCGTAAGAATTCGTAAGAATTCGTAAGATTTAAAAGTAAAGGAACAGACCTATTATTTGTTGTATCTAGCTGACGCAAATTCAAACGACTTACCATAACTTGGCTTCCATTTTCCCTATATCCATTCATAACTATAAAAATAGTATCGCACAGTTCATTCATAATGCATTCACAATTCTTTGCAATAATCGCCACAACGATCTTTCTCTCTGTTATACTTATTTTAGGAGCATTTGCAATTTACTTGCGTAATACTGAAACTGCTATTTAACATAGCCATTCCGAATAAAAACATCTCACGATCAGAAAAAGCGAAAGTTTTCACCTTTCTAATTCGCTGCGACTTGTTTGAATTTCTTCTTTAGTTTATATTTTCGGGCCAAAAAGTCAACAGATCTTATACACGTCATGAATAACAAACTAAGAAGTATTTTCCTGTCACCGTACCCGTAAATGTGTTGCCTGTTCCCCTTTGTTTTTCCCGCTACACATCCAGAAAAAGCTATACCAAATCCCATATAACTAAACTGCAAAATTTAGGTCTTCACCACGTAAGCGGTAAGTGTGTCAGCATACGTACACCAATTGGTCATTATTTATCTTCGATGCGAAATCAAATGTCATAAACCAGCTAGAGAACATCCAACAACATAGACGCAACATTCCAAACTTGGTGGCCCAAAAGAATCTGTGTCCGCGATTGTCTGACTTCTTTGCAATATTGTGTCATGCTCTCGGTTCGGTTTCCGTAGGAATCTCTTAACGGAATTCGATTTCAGGTTTGTCCAGCTAGACGCAGAGCGAGAGAGCGCGATGTTGTTTGCATCTGTTTGAGGTGTTCTTAGACAAGTATTATTATTGAGAACTACTACGACCGCGACATGTCGTCTTTGCGGTAATGCTAGAATGGCGAACAATCACTGAAAAATGCTTCTGTTGGTAGTTGTTTATACAGAACGGGTTATCTAATGATGCATTTGTGTTATATAGCCACTTAAGAGCCATTTCTTGCAAAATGGTTTGTTTATCTTTTTTTATCGGAATTTTCCAGCAATGAGTTCCTTTGGAAATTGTTCATGTTTCTAGGCCACAACCATTTGTCATCAAGGTTATTTGGTTTAAAAACTAGATTCTTTTTTTTTTTTCAAAATTTGAAAGAGCTTTTTGGTCCAGCGGATTATGAAACCGGTTCGCCAATTCTTCATATATTTCATTGCTTTGTAGTTGCGTCAGGTTTAACTATATTTATTCATAAGTATGTATCATTTTGCTAATTAAATCGTTTTAATTAGCTTGCTAGATAACGGTGTATTGTTCTATGAACAAAAAAGTCGCAAGTCGTTGACCCTGTGATGAATACATGATACGATACACTTGGCATTAAATCAATGAAATGTTAAATTTAAGCGAAATAATCAGTTTATGGCGCTTGCTGGATGTGTTGATAGAAGACGCCATTTTGCAAGTGTTAATAGGAAGCTGTAGAGTGGTTCTTTGTTTTTTGTGTCGGTATAAATATTTAACTTTTTTTTTTATCCATATACCCTTTAGTGTTTAAAAGGATACCGCCTTCAATAGCCGCATTTAAAACTTGACAGCTGTCACTAACAGGCGACTTTATTAGTTTAATTCGCTGGGCATTAATTTAAATTGATTGCAAATTAAGAAAGATCGAACATGTGAAATGCGTGAATTGGAGAAGTTACGATTAGTAATGTAATGTAATTGTCTACTTTTAGCATTTATATTATACCTACTCTTTCAGCGGCTTTGGATAATAATTGAAGTCGACTTTCCACATACATTTTTAAATGATTGTAAAAAATCAGCTGACAGATAATAAATAGCATTAGCTGTAACTGCCTTTCTGTGCATAAACACTATTTCCGTCAGAGTGACGAAGATCAATCAGTACACAATTTTATATGACTTTGGAAATAGTGTTGCTGTAATTTTAATGTCAGCAAAAGTCGCGCATTCTTTTCCTTTTGAAGAGTATAATGAGTGCGTTCAGCAAACTGCATTTTGTTTTTCAATTGACAAGTTATAATAGAATTCGTATTCTTTAATCATGCCTCTATTATCGCTGTCAAAATATAGAGTGTAAAATTATTGGCGTTTAGTGATGTGTCAAATGGAAAAGTTTGACGGTTAAGAAATAGCACAAACATTATTTAGACAATTTATTTGCTCTGCGAAATGAATTAAGAAAATCCACCATAACAACAACATTTTAGTTGCACGAATGGTGTTACTTGAGAACATTTTATATTGCTAATGACGGTTAACGCATGTGTCTATATATAAATGTGAATATCCGTTACAGAAAAAAAATCTCTAACAAAAAAGGTAGTTTGCATTATTTTCGATGTTCTAATATGTGAAACAAAAATGATTTGGCATCACCGGAAATACAATCCTTCTGTCTTTCCGTTTGCAAAATCTATTTATAATTTTTTTTAGAAATTTCTACTTTCAAAATATTTAAACCGAACCAAATTTAAAATGTTAATGAGCTTTTTACGCACCTTACAGCATGAGCATTGAAAATGTAAACCCTATTAAAATTTAGTGCCCGCCAGGTGGTCTGCGATAGCGTGGTGTGGTGTAGTAAAAGAAATCTATTCGAATATTATCGCATTTTAATGACTTTTACGCTCTTTACATGCCCTAGTTCGTCCCCCTATTACAAGCAAGTTGAAAATTGTATTTTGAGGCAATTATACTCGGTCAAATCGATAGATAGAAACTCAGCTTAAAACTGCAAAGACCTAACCAGAGCCGTGCACATGCACAATGCGCATGCGGTCTTTCACAGGTGGCGGTAAAGAACATACATAAACGTTCGTCATTAGACGTAATTAAAATTGACTTCAAATTTTAACGATAAAATGCTTACAATTTACTTTAATGTCGCGTGCTAGTTCCCATTTCATATTCCACAGACTGCAAAGACTATGGGATGCATAACTGCTGCTGTTTATCTTGAGAGATCACTACAAGCAATAATAGTGTGGCATGCCCATCTTTTTTTTTCGTAATTTTGTTTTGCCCTCTGCACTTGTGTATGGATTTCCAGAAGGAAGCAAATTCGTATTTGGTTCCGTGATCAAAATGTAAATGTTATGTCTTTGGCACAAAATGCATACTTGCACGCAAAAAAATCGTGTCAGCCAGCATTCTCATTCAGTTGCAGCAGAATGAACTGAATCTAGAAAGTGTGTTGTGCGAAGAAATGCAGACGAGGGAAAACTTATCGAGATTATGTATCCGATTCGAGACGGGGATAATGTAATGTGGTTACTGCATGTGATTGTACAGTGAGTTCAAGAAGTAGTGGGACTAGCTAATTTTACGAATCTGCATTTTGACAGTTTGCATAATTACGTGTTTTAAAATTAGCAGCTTTTTCCTAGTGTTTTTCATTTTGGAATGACTTGTCAAAAATGACTTCACCTTAAAATGACAGCACCTTAAAATTTGAGCCACCTGTCATCAGAGTTATTTCTTGGACTTAAATTTGCAGGTATTTCGCTTTCTTCTTGCTGCTCTTTTCTATATATCCTTTACGAACGGAAAGGGAGATCTTTTTCTCTATTCAAAGATTTAAACGGGTTGGAAAAGATTTGCTCTGTCAGATGTCAGTGTCAAAAATAATAAAAAGCAAAGAAAATTAGGTTCGTTCGGGTACTTTCAGCATAGAAAAATGAAAAATGTCAAATCTCAAAAATCGAGAGAGAAATCTCTCAATGTCAAGAGAAATACCTGACCGGTTTTCTTACAAAAAGTTTAAGAAATTACATTTTGACATTATCGTAAAATAAACTAACGTTCTCTTTAAATGCAGTATCTACAAAAAAAGTTGGAATGGAATTGAAAGCTAAATACCTATTAAACTTACCATTTTGAATGCGCTGATACGTTCTATTAGAACATTCAATTAAAACTTCTCTCTCCGACATCGTTGAAGACGAAAATAAATAGAGTTTTACTTGTCAAACTTTTGAGCTGTCAGTTAGTTGTCAGTTTTCATTTTTCATTTTTCAGTAAGTCGAAATTCGGCGAGTAGAAAATTACGTAAAAATGAGAAAAGGGGAAATGGATTTCTCTCTCATTTTTTTCAATTTTCTCAGTACGTGGTCGCATTCGCACAGTTTCTTAGCAAATTTGAAATAATTTTACGTTTAAAAAAAACATGTTTGGTTTTAAAGGCGGAAATACTCGTGAATTTGAATAAATTTGTAAGTTTCTTAGCTTACGAGTTAAATTAAACAAAGACATTGGACCGTAGGTACTAATAACAAATCTTAAGTCTCGACTTTAAATTTACAGAAGCTCACAATCGCGACATTTGTATGGAAAATATAGCCACTGTGAACTACTAAAATTTAGACTCGAAGCTAAAAATGTTTTTTGGTAAGGCGCACTGTTTTTGGTTTTTATTTTTAGTTTGAACATTATAATAATAATAATAAAGGAATACCATTTTTTATGAATAAGGCATATTTTGTCATAAACTGCTCGTGATAATGTTGAGTCAAATCTCTAACATCTGCATTTCCCGAGTGTAAATGTAGAATAACAAAAAATTCAAAACTAACTAGTAGCAATAATTCATTAGACCCTCGCTTATTATTTTTTCTCACTGTAGGTAGTGCTAGAAAATTGGTATCAAGGGGAAAATTTGTATGTCGCGTTCGATCACAGTCAGATAGCAACATAAATATTGCTACATGTGACACGGAATACGTTAAGTATAATATATTATATTCCATGTGAATACATTTTTATCTGTGCCGCAACATGATCTCGTCGTTTCCACTTCTTATTGTTTTCACATTTCCAGTGGAGCATCATTAACATCTTCATTTCCATCATCATTTTTTTTTTTCCACTTCGTTTTCCTTTTGGAGCGAAAATTTCACTTTTTTTTTTTTTCATTTTCCCCATGTATCTATTGTTTTTCTTGGGCTATGGTTTTTCTCCCGTTTTGTTAGGTTTCCATTATTTAACAACTATACCCCTTATTAATAAAAAAATGTACCCAAGTAAGTTAGCTAGCAAACGTCAGATAGCATACAAAAATTGGATATAACTGCTGAGTAACCCAGTTGATAACTTTAACACAGTGTTTATTAATACGGGGGTAAATATTTAAATTTTTTCGACTCTCTCCGACTTTGGAATTTTAACTAAAGTCGATACGAGCTTTTAGTCCATAATCGGCTTACTTGACTTGGGATTGGGAACATCGACCATCACTGTCAGATTGTTTGGCAAAATACCCATAGGTATAGGTATACTTACTCCTAGCTTTTCTAAAATACTTATTAAAATCTTGAATCAACAACAGAGGAGAATGCTTTCACCGGTCTTGCCGCCTATTTTCGCTTCACCTTTTATCTTCGCTTTTGCAGAATTTTGCTGTTAAGCTTGTGGGCGCAGTGTACCTTTTTTTTTTATCTAATTCCATTGGAAAATTAAATAGTTCGATGAACGGGAGTATATATAGTTTGGGTCAATGGGTGGATGATATTAATACTTGAGCTCTTCGAAACAGCTCCATATATGGTTTGATGAATATAGTGCTCTGAATGGGTTCAATTTAAAATAACCCAAATTCCTATGTTCGGATACAAGCTCAGAGGCGCGAAGAGTACCTAGTAGGAGTTCAATACAATATTTCTTGATCGAAGTGCTAAGTGATTACCTTTTAGAGAAATTTGGGTCAAGCTTTTTTGATCGCAAACTGATGGATGATGCCGAATATACAAATTAAATGAAGAGATCGTTTATACATATTATGACATTAATCAGAAGTTTTCGAAAAATAATTATTGCTCGCAATTTAAATAGAAAAATGCTGGTGCCGAAAGGAGATTGTTGCTGTAAAAGTTATGCATTTTTTAAGCAACACAAATTTTTTTTTTTTTTAATGGAGTTAAGTTAAAGTTAAATTAAATACGAATCTACAACCTGCATGACATTTGTTAACTATTATAAAAAACATTGTTTTCTTAAATCAATTTTATGCCAGAAATAACGACAAAGTAAGTAATTCATTGCCTCCGACTATGGCATGAGACTGCAAGACGTTTTAATAATAAATACATACAAATAGTCAACTTAGGCCTAGTATGTTGTTTCCGATGGGATACATTTAAGCGTCTCTGCAATGTTTCTCTATACTATATACATCTCTGATCTGTCAAATTTAAGCTACGAAACTGGCGCTCTATCTGTATCCACTTCATACTGGGCTTAATTTATTTAGTAACATTTTTAATTCCGGTCCACAAAATGAAGTTGCTGGCACTATTTCGTGGACAATACTTGTATAGATTTAATAATTTATTTTTACGACTTGTTCGATACAATTGATCTCCTTTCTTATTCAGGGTTGCCATCAATTCTTGATAAATGTCACTCTGGCAGACGGCAAAGCCATGATTTTTGTTCTAATTTGTAAACCATTCGCATTTAATTTGAAATAAAATCTATTTAATCTAATCCGTACTTGTAGATTTTGAAATACCTATGTTTGTACATCATATTGAATAATTTTGAACACACTTATCGTAAAAAACCTTAGGTACTTGATTTGCAAACTTATTTTTAAAACGTCAATATTATATAATGTATGCGTCCCATTTTTAAAGAAGGTAGTAACAAATAAAAAAAGAAATACATCCGTAATGTCAAAATGACGATAACCAACCCAAACCCACATACAATTCAGAAGTGACACCATTTCGTTTGACTATCACACTCTTTACTACTATGGCTTAATATCAATCACTCAAGTCAAAAAAATAATAGTGAATAATAGTCGTCTGCATACCCATTTGCAACTTTCATTTGTCACAACCTCCGTGTTTTTATGGTGATTTGTACCGGCATACAAGTTTTGAAGTATGTGTCTCAACTATCAATAGCCACTGCGCATCAATATACATAAACAACCACTCTAGCCGCAATTGAGGTGGCTTTTGTTGAGACTGTTATTTTCAGCTGCGGCCTGCGGGCACGAAATCATTCGCAATTCCACACCAATAAGTTACGCATACAGATTATGTATGCATGGATATCCGCATTGGCAATGCGATGAAAACGTACCGTGAGTCACTCCCCTGTGTTGCAATTTACCGTGACCAAGTCGAGTGGTTTTGTGAGTCAAGCAATTCAATTAATTTTTTGTCACTAAACCAAATGGAAATTGTAACATGTTATGCAAACGATTTGTAAACAAACGAACAAGAATAAAAGTTCCGTCAATTTTTCATCTCGTTATCTAAGTTTCTTGTATGAAAGAAACGTATTCGTGGTATTTGAGAATTAATTTTTTTAGGTCAGTACTAGCACTGCGAATGATTTTGACCTTCGATAACCATACACTTTCTCCGATCGTTAGCGCACACAATTCTGGTAACTCATTTTCAATGATCGTGTGTACATGCAGTGACTTGTCCCATTGTTTTGGCGGATTGGTTTTAAATTTCACCCGCAATCGGATATAGAAATCTGACAGCAGAAATGATTGATCTTTGTGGGTCATATAAAGAGGGAGTTTGGAAAACTTAGAGATTTGTGTTTTGTAAATGCTTGACGGTTTGTCAATGCAATACTTGTAAAAGTATTTTATTCTGTGAATACCAGTTATCTCTTCTGCAAACGAGAGATATGTGGGCGAATAATTATCGGTAGATACATGCGAGAGGATAATCACTGTTAGAGAGAGGGTTTTATGTTCCCGGATGTCATGAAAACTGCTAAACAGATTTTGATTAAACTTTTTTGAAATTGTTTCTTATGGCTCTGACGCTCTTAGAGGGCTTGAGACGAAGTCGTTCATTGCATCGCCTAATTTTTGACGGAGATACTGACCAAAATGGGGAGCAGCCTATCGAAGTTGATAGAAGTTGTAAGAAATGTATTTGTAAATTGTGGTCTGTGGTTTTGGGACACAGGCCTTTGGCCGTGTGGTTTAGTAAACACAAATTGAGAGCTTGAGAAGCACGCGATCGAGGAAATAGAGAGATGTTACTGCAGGAATGAGGTTCGGAAGTTTTACCAAAGGGTAAAAAGAACTTTACAAGGCTACAGAGCCCGAACCGAAGCCTGCAAGGATGAACAAGGGAACATCGTAGTAGAATCGCAGTCGATGCTGAGGATATGGAAGAACTACTTTTGCAGACTGTTTAAAGGCGATGACGACTTAAATCCCGCTTTCAGGCAGAATGAGCCATTCAACCTGGACGATGAGGATCAACAATACCGTCCACCCGACCTGGACGAAGTGAAGATAGCAAATAAACTTAAGTCCAACAAATCCGTTGGAGCAGATGGCCTAGCCGCCGAGCTGTTCAAAGCAGCAGGCGATGACTTGATTAGGAGCATGCACCAACTCATCTGTAAAATATGGTCGGAGGAAAGTATGCCCGATGAATGGAACCTCAGCATTGTTTGCCCGATCCTCAAGAAAGGAGACTCTCTGAACTGCGCCAATTACAGAGGTATCAGTCTTCTTAACATTGCCTACAAGATCTTATCGGCCGTTTTGTGTGAATGCCTGAAGCCTTTCGTAAAAAACTTGATTGGTCCATATCAGTGTGGCTTCAGGCCAGGAAAGTCAATCATCGACCAAATATTCACACTGCGGCAGATCTTGGAGAAAACCCAGGAACTTCAAATCGATACCCATCACATTTTCATCGATTTTAAGGCCGCCTATGACAGCATTTATAGGGACGAGCTATACAGAGCAATGTCTAGTTTTGGCATTCCTGCCAAACTCGACCGTTTGTGCAGGCTGACGATGGAGAATGCACGCTGCTCCATTAAGGTGGGTAAAGAACTCACCGAGACCTTAAGATGCCAAAAAAGGATTTAGACAATGCGATGCGCTGGCTGTCATGTGACTTCTTCAACATCGTTCTTGAAAGAATAGTGCAAAACTCAAACGCCAACTCCAGAGGCACGATCTTTCAAAAGTCCGTCCAATTACTCGCGTACGCCGATAACATTGACATAATTGGCAGAACGCAGCGTGATGTAAATGGCGCGTTTGTGAGTATTGGTTTGGCGGTTAATGAGGACAAGACGAAGTATATGCTGTCAACTAAAAAGGACACCCAACACCGACGGCTCGGACAGAACGTCACGATAGACAGATATAACTTTGAGGTGGTTAAGGACTTTGTCTACTTAGGCTCCGCTATGAACTCAGACAATGACACCAGCGCTGAGGTTAAACGTAGAATAACTCTTGCCAATCGCTGTTTCTTTGGGCTAAGAAGGCAATTGAGTAGCAAAGCCCTCTCGCGACCAACTAAAGTGACCCTTTATAAGACGCCAATCGGTCCAGTCCTGCTATATGGTGCAGAGGCATGGACTTTATCAAAAGCGAGAGGAAAGGGGATCTTAACCAGCTTAGCGTGCGAAACAACTGGAGACAGCTATGTAGCTTAGGATCGCGCTGGCTGGAGACACTTGTTGGTTGAGGCCCAGGTCCACCCCGGACTGTAGCGCCACCTTAAGTAAGTAAGTAAGAAACTGATTTAGTTCAGGAGTTTAGTACAAATAGTTTAACTTAAATTTAGCGAAAACTCTTTTTCGTATGTTTAATCGAACAGGTTTTTTCTTTATACTGTTTTATTCGAAGCGAGCTTAGTAAACAGCTTAGCTTCATAAGTTACTATTAGATTATATTGTATGTAATATATACAAATGTACATACATGAGTTACATTTAACTTAAGTTATGCAAATGCCACCCGCATCAAATTGATTAAAGTACTCCTCTTGAGCATAACCTCCAAAATAATGCACACTAAATGAAGTTTACCATTTTTATTACCATGTTCCCTCACTTCCATACAAAATTAAGCCTTATAGTTCTTTTACCAATTTCGTTGTGGGTATCCCTATATACGCTACAAACAATTTATGTAACCAACCAAAACCAAAACCTAAGAATAGACTTCAACAGACTCCCCATCGTTGCTGAGTGCACTTCAGTGTATAGTGTGGCTATTAATTAAACCAAAGACCACTCTATATTACACCACTCTCCAGTGTTTCCCCGGCGTCATGCATAGCATAAGCCACTTGGAGCTGGAGTTGGAATGCTCCAAAGACTATAAATGCAACGGCCATCGTTGAACCTGTATCGGTGTGTGGGCAAACCAAGTACCTACATAAACCCAACATCTCGAATTGTAAAACTCGTGTGTAGTCTACCTTTGCCTACATCGAAGTGCTTTAGAAAGTGAAAAGCCGTTTACCTTTCCCGAGCTAACACAACTGCTTAGAAGTGTAACTAATTGGATGTGGAACTTATGCCACTACGAGTGCCATTGAACTCTATAGACTTCAGTGTGCTATCTCTATCGCAGCACACACTTTTATTGTAGAAGGTGTTGCTAGATATAAAAAAAAAACGTATCCGTTCGAAAGGCAGTAGGTACTAGGTACTATATATGACTGTGAGTTCGTTTAAAGTCATTGCGCTGGGGCGGGACCGCGGGACACGCATACCTACACACACTCAGCGCGATAAAAACGAAAGCATTTGAGTTATTGTCAGATTTTTGGTTTTATTTTGACTAATTACCTCGGTGAAATGCATTTTTTTTTCTTACCAATTAAGCTGGGGAAGTGTTTTTTTTCGAGCGTGTTAATGTAAAGTGAATGGAATTAAAATGAGAAATATAGTGGCAAGAAAGAGGCTCAACACCGACGAGCATTTATTATAATATAAACCAACGGTTAGTGGATTTGTTTTTCGTTTGCTGCGTCTCGTTTTGTTAGAATTTTTTTTAAATATTCCTACGGACTAACCGGTTGTGATGATTAGCTTGGTTACTTCAAGTTGATACCGTTACATAATTTGAATAATTTAAAAAAAAAAAATAAAACGTTGGTTCAAACTATGAAACACTTTTTATTGAGATAGCAAACAGTCCTAAGAATAAAAAGAAGAGGAGAAGGAAACAATAACAAATTAGGTCCATCTTTGTTCAGAACACTGTTATGCAATGGTCTGTTGAATCAAAATTAATTGCGAGCAAGTAGAGTGGTTAAAACAACACAAAAGTTTGCGTGCGAACCACACTTGCTCGGAAGGGTGCTGACTTTGTATACAGAATGTGTCTAAAGAGCGCAATTCTAGCGCCGATTTTTTTGAATTTTGACTTGGAGTTTTGGAGTCGATACGAAAGCTACTATTGAACGCAAGCAATATTTCAATGAGTTTTTTTTAAGGTGTGTTTTCAAAAGAAGTACTCGACAGAAATGACAGGCGAACTCATATGTATGCAAAAAAAAAAATACACACTCTCAGGAAGTCTTCGAAGACTGATTCATAAAACATAAAGCTCATTGTTGGCAAAGAAAGGTAACAGAGGAGTTGGAATGGGATTGCTATTTAGCGAGTTAAAGGCGTCTTACATATTGTCCATAAGCATTTTTGGGACTCCAACTATTATTTCAAACTAATTTCTTTTACAGTTGGAAGGTAATTTTTGTCCCGACAAGCGACGGAAGGAATGCGTTCTTCTAGCTGAATATATCGCGAACGTCGTTATATTATATTTGCAATAAAAGAAGACAAGTCATTTTTTTTTATATTTTGTACTACTTACTCTCTCTCTCTTAATTTTTTTTTTTTTTTTTTTTTGAAATGCGATTGCGATGTGCGAGGTGATCAAGCACAAAAAGTGACGTGTACGTCATCTTACTCTGAGTTAGGAACAAGTTTGTGGAAACCAAAACGAAAGTGCTATAAAATTTAATAATAAATAAGTTACATACATTTAACCGTTTCGGCCCAATTTTTATAACAAAACTTGATTTATTTGGCTGAATCAAGCATGTCCAATTATATATTCAAAAATTCTAAAGAAAAACTAGAAGCTTACCACCAAAACATTTCCACAAAATAAATCGTTTCCCAAATTTCATATTAAGAACTTCCTCAAAATCATCGTATTTTGTTCTCTTGCGTGGGTTATGGATGGCGGATTACAGGAAATGCTTCCGAATTGACCGTCACGTCAACCATTTCGCACGATTTCACACAAACCTGGGATTCTCAGATGAAATCGTAGGCGAATGAAGTCTTTTTTCGGGGAACTCAAAGCGAACAAAATGCGAATCGCCTCCCAATCTGGGAACTAAATTATTTTGTATGCCTTCTTATTCTTTTTGTCACACCTAACCTCAATTATCGCATTATTGACCGAAATTGGATTCGTTAATCTAACCTAACATACACCTTAACTGGTCAAACTTTAGCAGTCATTATTTCTGCAAAGACTACTTTCAAACCACTATACATACTTCCCATTTACAATGGTTAACCACAACTCTTAAACTCTTTTCAAGAAAAATTATGTCTTAACCACTAGAAGGTGAAGACACAGCCAAGGAAAACAAAAAAAAAACAAAAGGCTTCGACTGTAGCTTATAATAAATCATATTACCAGTATACAATCTCAAGATGCTGTTGACTTCACCTGTTTCTGCCGCACCGTTCGGGAACTGTGATGATGACAACCATACTACACCACTTCCCATCCGCTACACCAATGTGCGACAGCTACTACAACAAAAAATAATCATCATAAAATGTGTGACAAAACTTGATCTGATGATACCGCTATATCGAGATAAAAATGAAAAACCAAAAACGAATAAAAATTAAATCCACGCCGAGAAACAAGTTGACTGACCCACTGTCCACTGAATGGCTGAATTTGTCTGATTGAACGCACAGCTTCAGTGTTGTCGTTATAGCCGTTTTCTGTAATTATAATTACCTTAGCCGTAGTAGTTGCAGTCTCAGTCACCTACAGAACGACAATGAGGTCTTGTTTGAGGGAGACGACGACAATTCCTGGAAGTTATTATAACGATGACCTACTTCAAATCAAGATGGGGTTATACTCAGACTGGAAGTGGAACTGGTTTGGATTGCATTTTTCTTACGATTGGCATATAAGGTGGTTAACTGGAATTATAATGGCTCTTATCATTATCAGCCTAACATATGAGCAAGGAATTTTGCAAAGCTGAACATTCTCTTTCCCTCTAGCGTTGCTCTGTGGAATGCTGATTATTATTGTAGGACGTAAAAGTTACAATAATATTCAAATTCCGATTTAAACTGAGTTGCGTGTAGATTAAAGGATGAACCCACTGACTTGATGCACAGCAACGACAAGTGGGCACAATTGATTAATGAAACTGGTTCTTCCTCAAAGTGGAATGTGGAAACAGTGACCAGAAAGGGATATACGACTTTTTTGACAGCCGGTCCCACATGCTCCCGTGTAGGTATACTTTAAAAAGTGAAAGTACACGAAGCAACTTGACGGAAGTGAAGAATTTCCACATGCTCAATTTTATGGTCTGAAGTTTACTGAAAGTGGGAATGTCATAGTAAGGATTTTGCTCTTGTTGATTTCCGTGGGAAGGAAAGCAGTGATAATCACGCCTCATTTATTGTTAACTACGAACTAATGCGCCTATGTGGAGTTAAACTGTTCGTGTTTATTGTTTGTGGAGTCACGGTCACACGGTAAATGCCAAGTGTTTACCTACGAGGCAGAATGTGGTGAAAAAGTATTGAACTTCACTCAGCAAGGTGTCGAGTTCCCAAGTATTTGTTTGTTTTGCTTTGAAATGCGTTTGCGAATTTTCACTTTCCGTATCTACTTGACAATGACAGATGGGAGAAATTAGAAAAGAGACCAACGCTTTGAAAACAAAGCACTTGACCCTTTTAAAGTTTACCTAACAATAAGAGAAGAAACTAAGGTGTCAGAAAAACCAACTTATTTGTCTTTCTTCGTTCAGATTTACCGACCCTGAATTTTGTTTCCTTCTTAATAAGAGCATGTTCAGAGCGCACTGTATTCAGTCTGAGTAAAGATCTGATCACAGCATAGTTTGACACCTATACCTAACCGTATAATTGCTGATCGGGATTCACGAATGCAAATGCTGGTACAAAACTAAAATGGAGTAGATTGCTAATTATTGTAATAGAGTAAGGAAATACAACAAATACTGTATTTATATATTTATACGGCAGCTAATGTGTTCTATAAATGATTTTGATCCGATGTTCTTGAATCTGATCATCTGTAACAAGCCCTACAAGCTTTCATAATTTCGGTTTACATTTATCTGACCCATTTCTCTCCCAGTTTCACTTATCTAATTGACAGCAAATATAATTCTTGGCATTTTATCAGGTTTATTATTTAAGAAGCCAGCAGAGCTGTTGGTCTTTTTTCTCTTTTGCCATTGAGATATCTAACAAAAGCGTAATAGAATTCCAGTTGCTCAATGCGTGAAGACGCCTTCGTGTATGAAATACAAATTAATACGCTTTTAATGAACTGTCAGAACAAGTATCATGCCACTTATTTTAACAGTTAGTAATCGTTTAAGATTGCAATTATAATTGCCAGCAATCATTATTGACCGTAAGTTGAATGCGCTTGAACACATACATCCACACAATCAATCGACTCGCGTGCAACGTTGCATAGTTGTTGCAAGATCTAATTAAAAATAAATATTTACATAATCATGCCCGCATACCTTCTCTCAGGAACATGTTCTTAATTGTGGTGTGTTATTGGCAGTTCCCCGCTTGCCATCAGGTGCACTAGAGTGCTTTCTTAATGACCAGCGACAATGGCTAAATTGTGTACTCAAGTGTAGAAGCAAAAGCTGTTAATGGACAGGAAGTCGATCGAACAAGATGTAACCTATATTCGAGAATTTAGGCCAAATTTTAACAAACATTTCTGCTACTCATACTTTTGATGACTTTTTGTTGATGACCATCATTCTTTTCTTTACAGACTGCCTGAACTACCTGCCGTCAGTCTCGCAGATCTCACCAAAGTCAACAAACGCAGACAAGGGTGAAGATACATCGAGACCCATTCTTAAGCTTGAAAGTACCCTGCTTGATCCAAGCCTCGAGAACGATGAAAATGAAACGAGAGGGCATGTGCGAATCGAAAGATCCGCGTTACCAATCCTCAACGAGTTAACTCGGCCGAAACTAGGTCCAAACGATTTGGACGATGGCGAATTAGACACGCAAAAGTTTGAAGCAGGTCGTTACTTTCAGTACAACATAAAGCCAACAGAGACACTCGGCGAGCTGTCCGAGAACGCTCAAATAACGAAGAGCTCCCGTGAGGCTAAGGGCCTTACTGTGGATGGTTCTTTTTTATTGAACGGGGACCTACGATCGGTTTCATCGGGGTCCCCCAACGAACCTATAGCTCCGAGTTCTGTTACACCGATCTCATCGACTGTGCCGGTGCCTAATCATGCGCGGCAAAACCCTAGTCCCGATATTCAGGACATCATCACGGGCATAGTGAAGTTACTCAATGGGAATGTCAACGTGCACGCAAATACTCAAGCTGGTCAGCGAAGACCGACCGCTAGTCGCATCAACAATCGTGGGCCGCCTAGGATCTCGGAGGTGCAGACACTTCCGTTGGATTATGATATTCAAAAGCCATTGCCGGGAAGCTCGATGCGTCCGCCTCCATATCCCTTTGATAGACCGGAAAGACCATTTATCACAGGAGTGCCGATTCCAGAGCAAATTGTTCCACCGTACAGGCCGGGATTCGTGAGCAATAGGCCGCCATGGCATAGAAATCGTCCAAGGCCTCCGATATCCACTAGCAGTGGTGGACGTCGGCCAATTCCGCAATACAAGCCACCCGCAAATCTAAATGAACACCCCGAGCCATCGCAACACTCTGAGCTACCCGATCAGCCGGAACGTCCACCGCTTGAACCCGTCGAAGAAGTTCAAGTGACCTCTTTCGATAATGAAAACAACGAAACCGTGGAAATTACTCCAACTGACACGACCTACGACAATGACCTACCCATCGGAGAGTACTCTAACAACAATGGCGAACAAGACAGTTCAAGTGAGCTGGAGTTGGAACTCCCTTCCATAGTAACCGAAGAGATACCAGTCAAGAAGGATGAAAGTTCCAAAAAGAAGCCAACTTCGAAAACAAAGTCCACCGAGAAGAAGGTAATTCCCACCGCCACTGAGGACTTTACAACAATCATTGAAACAACCTCGGTGGTGAACACCCTGTCCTCTGAAATAGCATCGTCCTCCTCCTCGAATTATGAGCCAATGTCAAACGAGGATGTAATCAATGCGTCATCGGAGGACGTCATTTTCATGACCACATCCATCCCCAAGAGAACGCCATCTCTTGAAATTAGTACAGCTTCTGCCACTACCTCTCCGAGCATCTCCATAAAGCCCGCTGAGACCACAACAACGTCAGATATTCAAGTGGGGGTCATTTCCAGTTCAAGCACAGAACAAGCCCACAGCACGTCGACAACACCCAATCCAGCTGCCATTCCATATCATCCAAGACCCGGTATCGTTTTGGACGATCCAGAGTTTAAGCCGGGTGGCCATGGCCGACCGCCAATAGCTAGACCACACCGTCCTCAGCCGCCACATATTCAACCCACTCGACAGCAATTGCCACCGGGGTATGGCGAAATCTTTGATGTCACCCTGTCTGCTATCCAAGGACCTGGCTCGGGTAGCGGCTCTCAACAGACCATTAACATCAAGCCATACGGCTATGGCGGACAACAGGGAGGAGCCGGCAACGGCGATATCATCGTTTCGCCTTCTGGCGACGATGGATTTGTGTCAATTGATGGTAAAAGGACGTATATCAACTTGTTTGGAGATCCCACAGATGCACCGGCAGTTGCGGCGACTACAACTGCGCCCACAACCCCATCGACAGCTACACCGCAGATTCTAAATAATTCTAGTCCACCATCAAAGCCGTCTCATCAGCCGCCCACCCTTGGAACAGGATATGCGGTCCCAGAGACAGAAGTTGTCGATGTGACCCCGTCGAAAGCAAACACTAAGCCAATTGGGCAGACGAATCAAACACCGGCACAAAGACCACACTATCGGCCAAGAACTACCCAGCCACCGGTGCGCATAGATACGTGTATTGTGGGTGATGACTCGACGTGTGATCAGGCACAGCATGAACGTTGCAAGACGGAGAATGGCGTCTCCAGTTGTCATTGTCGACCTGGTAAGTGGAAAATTTAATTATTTCTGTTTGGGTTTATAAAACCGCAGGCAGTAGGTACAGTCTCATTTCCTTCATCGTGTTCAAAGAAAAAGAAAACAAGGCTACTCCATGGTCTTTAAAATGACACCCCACCATCGCTTACGGGTTTTTGGCGTTTGTTTATTTTTTCCAAATCTCCAATTTGGAAGGTTTGATAGCTGCAGAGGAAATGCTCATCGCTCCCGATGACGGTCTCTGTAGAGAACTTTTTGAATTCAGGGACGGCATTGAGTAAAAATTATTAAAAATTGTACCAGATTTGGATGTCGTATCGATCTGTCTTTTTTGACAACTGATCATTAAGAAAAATAAATGTTGAACTGTATCTGCCAACAGTTACTTCGTAATTGTAGGTCATTAGATAATTTTAATGGAAACTTGTGAGTTGCTAACATTCAACCTAAACACTAAAAAATGTCTTAAAAATCTGTAGACAATTATTTTTTGATCTATTTTGATTACATACACCAAACTTACGATTCAATTTTACATTCTTTCTTTCTCTGTAGGATACTCTCGTCGGAAGCACCGGGAACCTTGTAGAAAAGTGGTGTCGTTCTTTATGGGGCTTCGTGTAGATCGATTCTACGAACATCGAATTGTTTGGGATAATAAACTGCTCGATAGAAATAGTGAGCCATTCAGTCAGCTGAGCTATGAATCCGCAAGAGCTGTAAGTATTGACACTGGTGACATAACCGGTAATCACTTTGAAATTATGATTATTAGTCTTCATTGTAATAGATGATCCTTTTCCACTAAATTACCACTTAAATTTAACCACACTTGTCTTTACATAGATGGATTCAGCTATGTCGATGACTCCCTATTCCGACGAGTTTATGGAAGCGAGAGTAAACAACATCTATCGTGGCGATCCAAGTCAAGGAACTCCCGGAGTATTCGTTAATTTAACGCTAAAGGTGAGTCGATAGTAGGTTTTAAGATATTGCTGAATTCACATAGATGGCGCCATACTTTGAACAAAAAATTCAAATCTTACTTTTTCTAAAATGAGACCACATTTCTGTATTTACAGATCGAAGAAAATGCCGAAACTCTGAGGCCCAATCTACGGACCGATGTTCAAAAACATCTGCTCGGAGTGATTCACCGTCGAAACAATAATATCGGTAATTCTGTCCTGTATGTGGAGTCGCCACAAGGGGCTATCTCCAATATTCAGGATCTCGACGAATGTCAATCGAATGAGCTGAACGACTGCCATGAGCACGCTCAATGCACGAACATCTGGGGTAGTTTTAGATGTGCTTGTGAAGCTGGCTTCCGTGATCCCTGGGCTGACCAGTTCCAACGCTCCGGTCGAGAGTGTCAATCATGCCCGGACGCATACTGCAACAACCGGGGTATTTGTAGTTACACAGAGGAGGGCGCGCAAGTGTGTGCCTGCGATAGTAGTCACTACGGTGGGCAATGCGAAATCGACGGCGAAGTACTCGGAGTTGCTATTGGAGCATCTGTGGCGGCGATTATTATAATTGTTCTGACCCTAGTTTGCCTGATAATGTGGTCCAGAAGATGGCAGCGTGAGCAAAAGAACGCAATTGGTTCACCAGTGTTTGGTTATATGAATACAGCGCCGCTAAAATCGGCCGGTATGCTACAGCCTGGCTATCAAGTCACACTAGAAGACCGAATGAGATGGGCGCAAATTGCAGATGTCATGGCTCAAACTAACCACTATGGGGTGCGTTGACTTAAAATTTAAATATAGGCCTGATTTTGAACTCTCTTTTTAAGGCTGAACCGATTGCGCAGACGCGACCATCATCGGCGATGTTTGGATATCCGAACCTCCATGCCATGGGACTGGGAACTATGGGTATGAATCCAAACCACTGACAATCGCGTTGCGTAACTTTCAAATTCCTATTCTAGGTGGTATGTCGCACATGGGCAGCACAATGCAGATGCACCAAAATGGAGCACTTCCACCAGTTCCTCTACCAAGGTAAGGCTTTAAGTTCCCCAGTCCCAACCCCGATCCTAAAAGGCAAATTCTAAATTTCATTCCTTAGCAGACTAGGTCTGGGATCACGGTCGAGTGGAATGCGCACGCTGGAGAATTCCAGTTCTAGTGATGAAGAAGATCGAACCGATCTCCTGGGTAGAAACTTTCAAGTTCCTCGTCCAAAAAGTCGCAGCAACAACAGTATAGCGGTGAGTTTGTTACGGGTCCTTTGAGTCTGAAAAATATATAACAAGTTCCATTTTCAGAACCAATCTGGTATATACTATGATGTGGACTATGAGCCGTCAAGAAACGGCGGCGGTGGAGGTGGAGTAGACATGTACGGTTCACAGAGTCAGAGTCATATGTCAACGCATATGCCCGGACCACAGGGTATACCAATGAGCACGTATACGTCGGGGAGAGCGCCGAGCAGTTATTATATGAAATGAACAAATGTATGCTTCACTTTTCGGAAGCTTTGTATATGTATGCCATTCAGGAACAAAAGGGTTATAACATCGAATCTAGTACGGTGAATTGGGTGGATTTAGATGTTTGTATATGAGATCGTAAGGACTAACAACGACTACATAATTAATTTTGTCATTTTTAAACTTTGGGAACGTACAGCTAATGTCAGCGCATTAATACAATCAGAAGGCGGACTTATAGCTTTATAAAATTGTCGGACAGATGGCAGGAATTTATCCATCACTGAATTTAGACTGATTCGTTTCCTCAGAAATTTGCATAAATATTTAAAATGCAAATTCTTTTGAAGGAGGAAGGACTTGCAACTCTAATTTGAAGTTTTATCGCGTTTTTTTGTTTTTTGACATTTTTCAAATTATTGAAGGTATTCCAATATTTTTGGGATTGAAATTTTATCAAATATTTGACATTGGTCCAACATATTAACACAGTTTTAGTCTCTGTATTAGAGTCAACAAAGACTGCGATAATTCAGACACTTGTCGCGCATTATGCAACTAGAAATACACAGTTACACGGAGCATCTTCCAATAAATAAACTCCGCCTAAAGTCAAGGTTTTGGGATGACACTACCGTTATGTATATTATTTAATGTAAATAGACGCAAATATTTATCTCTCTGTAATGTAATTAAATTATAACTAAAACAGAATAAAAACATCATATTTAAAGTCGTCCTTGTAGATTTGATAAGCCAAGTTTCACAGACATAAATGAAATTCCTCTTTAAGATGTAATTAATATTTATATGATGGAAGTAATTGAATTAATTAAGTAATTATAATTTTGTTTTTTATATAAATATTAAGTGTTGTATATATATCTTTATAATTTATAGTAAATGTAACTATGTATCAATAATATTTAATAAAAAAATGCGGAAATATTAATAAAATATAGCTTGTAAACATATAATAATAACAATAAATAAATAAATGCTGTACGGTTTTCTATCAGCGAATTTTGATGGAAAAGGTTTTTGCTTAGGTATACGAATGTAGGTGCATGTGAGACCCTACCTCCTTAAACAAATGGGAGTTTCAGATATAAAAAAATATTAATGAAATCCAATTTAAGTGAATAAGTCCCGGAAATGTGCAAAAGCTTTCTCCCGAAGTTTGCATTAGTACTTGCATTTAATTCCTCGCTTGGGTTTTGTTAAACTGGTGGACATACCTACATTATTGATTGATTCACTTGTAAAAAGAAAGACTCGACTACTCGCACGATGAAGTAGGAGTAGGACTTGCAAGACCATAATCACGTTTTTTGCCAGAGTATAGATACAATTATGAGCACCCTCACTGCTATCATATCGAAAACCACAGTACATTTTAGGAAATCTGCCGAACTACATAAACTATATCGTCACCTCAGTATTTGAGTGATACATTTGCATTTTTGCCATTTTTGAGTTAGGAATGATTTCTAAGAGACAAAAAGGAGATCTTTCTTTTGGTGTAATTAAATCTATCCTATGTCCATTATTGCCAAAGATATCAGTGTTACAAATGATCTAAACGCACTTTTGGGAATTAATGGTCAGTATTGGTCTGCCACATAAGCCTACATATGGGAAGGTCACATTTTTGTATGAACTTTTCTTAAATTTCTTAAAGCTTTTAAATTACCTATACATACAATTGAACAAAAATTATGCTTCATTGACAAACAGCAATTCAGTGCTTAAATGATCTAAACATACAATTCTCCCTCAAAAGTGCTTCATATGCATAATAATTTTTCAGTGTTTAAGTAATACATACAAACAAAGCTCCAAGTCAAATTTGTAATTCAGTGCATAAGTGATACATACAATACAGTCGACTTCATAGACAGTTACTGTTCAATTTATGTTTGGTTTTTCTGCATTATAATTATTTAATAATATATTCTGTACAAGTATGATCTGAATTTAAAGTTGGATAAAATAGATATTTTATTTTATTGTTTTCCTTTTTTACCCTCTGAAGGCACTAAATTAATTTAAAAAAGAGCTGAAATATTGGATTTTTAGATCCCCGATATAAACAAACGTTAGTATATTACAGAATTATTTTTCTTTGAAACGATAACTTACCTTGTTTTTTACATAAAAAAATAAGTTTGCCATTAAAAACGCCAAGAAAAATAAAATAACAGTAATTTAAAAAAATGCTTTTATTTCAACTTTTGTATGAATATATGCCACATACGCATTCAAAAGTCACAATGCCGCTCAGTATTTAAATGCCACATAGGTTGCTCAAAAAGTGCCTCATACCATACAAATACGCATTATTTCGAAAAAAAAATCATGCCACATATGCAATTTCCTTTTTTTCAACTTGAGATTACAAAAAAACCAATTGTCCAATTGGAACAAGAACTAAAGTGTAAGTAGAACTCAATAGCCACTAAATTAAAAAATTTAGTTAATTGTTGTCTTACTGAAGGTTTTTGTTTTATTCGTTTCCAAACTTAAAACGTCGTTTTCTCGAAACTATGTTTTTGTCGTTTAGATCACTCAAATACTGAGGTGACGATATGGTATACTTACTAACAGATTTGGCTTTATAATACCAAAAAATAAATATATAATGCCCAATTTTTCGTTACCTACCTACCTATATTTATTGGCTGTAGCAATGCCAAATCAGAAATATAACCTCCACTTTAATGAGTATATAACGAAAAATCGACCACCCTATATTTAATGCCTGAACGACACCAGGTGCGATGACAGCTCTCTTTGTACACAAAGTGACAAGTGTCTACTGTCTACGTCTCACTTCGACTTGGGTATTTTCTTTTTTCTTTTTGTATACTTTTGTTCGGGGAAGAAAAGAAAAAAAACTATAAAAAAATGGCTGATACTTGACTGCAAGTGTGTTGCCGTAAAATCGTATATTCCCATAAGAAAAAACGTTCAAGTTTTGTAGTGATAAACTCAAAAGTGTTACGCGTAACAAAAAAAATTTAACAAATAACTTCCAAACGTGTGTTAATAATCTTGACAAAGTGGAGTACCTACATTCAACAATTAGAAGCAAAGAAAAAAAATAGAAACTCAAAATGGACGGAACAGATAGAGAATCTTCTTTTGGACATATGGGACCCATATCTCCGCCTGAAATCAAACCAGATATTTCCCTACTCAATGGCAACAGTGCTGAAGGATTCTCCCCAGGTCCCGGCAGTCCAGGACAATTTGTTTCCATCAGCAGTCTGCAGGCAGTAACCGCAATGAATGAATCTCCAACGAATCAGAATCGTTTACTTTCACAGCAGCAACATCCGCATCAGCAACAACCGCAGTATCCACCTAATCACCCGCTCAGTGGTTCCAAGCACTTGTGCTCAATATGTGGAGATCGAGCTAGTGGAAAACACTATGGCGTATACAGCTGTGAAGGTTGCAAGGGTTTTTTCAAACGAACCGTCCGCAAGGACCTCACCTACGCATGTCGCGAGGACAAGAACTGTATAATTGACAAGAGACAACGAAATAGATGCCAATACTGCCGCTACCAAAAGTGTCTGACGTGCGGAATGAAACGCGAAGCAGTACAGGAAGAAAGGCAACGCGGCGCTAAGATTGCCAACGCTCGCAACGAGGACCTGAATCCAACGAGCTCTGTAAGAGATCTCACTATTGAAAGAATCATCGAATCCGAACAGAAGGCCGAAACCAGATGTGGCGACAATGCGATTCCCTTCCTCAGGGTAGGACACAATTCAATGGTTCAGCCCGACTACAAAGGAGCCGTATCTCATCTATGCCAAATGGTGAACAAGCAGCTATTCCAGATGGTTGAGTATGCTCGTCGCATGCCGCACTTCTCACAGTTGCATCGTGAGGATCAGATTTTGCTGCTCAAGTCTGGTTGGAATGAACTTCTGATTGCCAGTGTCGCATGGCGCAGTATCGAGTACTTGGACATCGAATGCACAAATGCTGATGGAACGATTGATCGGCGCACACCTATAAGGCCGCCACAGCAGCTCTGTTTGGCACCGAACTTTACTTATCATCGCAACAGCGCCATCCAAGCTGGGGTGGCGACGATCTTTGACAGAATACTCTCTGAGCTAAGTGTAAAGATGAAGCGTTTGAATATTGACCGCTCAGAGTTGTCATGCCTGCGGGCCATTATACTCTTCAACCCGGACATACGTGGCCTGAAGAGCCGCAACGACGTCGAGATGTGCAGAGAAAAGGTGTACGCCTGTCTCGACGAGCATTGCCGTACCGAGCATCCCAGCGATGAAAGCCGATTCGCCCAGTTGCTGCTGAGACTGCCCGCATTGCGGTCAATCAGTCTCAAGTGTCTCGATCATTTGTTCTTTTTCCGTATAATCGGCGAGAAACCGCTGGAGAATTTCATAGCTGAGATTCTTTCCAATCCCCTTTCTTAGGTGATATACAAAAGTTGATATTCCCACGATATGCACAGTTTTATTTTTTATTTCTATTCTCGTCTATAACTTGCAAGTATTTCTACTCTTTTTTTTTCTCGTCAACAATAAAATTGGTTTTAAACAGTTGAATAAAACATATACATAACTATGCATATATATATAATATGTAAAAAATATATAAATTATATAGATATTTATTTTGAAGCAATTTCAAAAGTTGTTATCTTTTAAACGCAATTTAGTATCAAATGCTTTTTATTATTATTTCGTCGTCGTTGTCGTCGTTTGCTTCTTCCTCGTTTACTCACTTCTTATTGTAGCTTGGGCGAAGAGAGAGGAAATTAAAATAAAAAAATTACTTATAGTATAATGTTATTGGTCGGTTAGACTTTCACTCAAGATTTATTAGAAATAAAAGTTAAACAAAAAACCAGATATACTAGTTTCGTTGTTTCAATTCATTCAAGTACCTACCCGATGGAAGAAAGATGACTGTTACTATTGAAATTGCGTAGGAGGGTGATTAATCGCCGATTGAAATGTTGACTGCCCACCAAATAGGTTTTGTATCTTGTATGTTATGTACCGCACTCTTAATGGTACATCCAAATCCAAATGCTGCGGAAGAGCAAACAAATGGGTGAATACTTCTTCATATTCAAGAACTGGGCGCAATTTCTGCCTTAGCAAAGAGCGTCATAGAGTTGGGACTTGGCAGTTTTATAAAAGACTAATCGTCTTTGTTTATAGTTGCGGGGAAGATGCGTAGAAATAAAGAGCAGTAATACTTTGGATGTCGAGAATCTTACAAATAAACCAGCTGAACCCCGCCGGCTTTGCCAGCTTATCAATTGATCAACGTAAGTACCAAGATTTAAAAAAAAATCAACTATTGGTTGAAAATTACGGGCGACAGAAGGAAAGATGGAGAAGAGATAGCCGAAGGGAAATAAGTTAAGAATCACTTTCACTGCCTTAACCACAAAATATTTGCTTAATTTTTTTTTAAGATTGTGTGTATTTGTTGTGTATAAGTCAGTTCAAAATAACGATCGAATTTCTACCACGGGGCAAACTCTAGTAGGTATACAAAAAATTAACTCTTGCTCAGATTTAGGTTGTGGTGAAGCTTATTGAAGAAAAATATGTATTTTCCTGTTCTGTTTTCGAAACTTCACTCAAATACACCGAACAACGATTTCAATCAAGTCTTAAATCGCGAACAGGGGTTGAATTACCGCATCCGTGATCGAGTAATATTTGATTGAATATGTTGTGCTAATAAATCCACAAAACTCAGTGACGTATGACTGGCTCAGGGATGTGGTAATTCGGCCGCAGATCGCTTTGGAAAATTCTGATAATCATAAAATTTCAGCCTATTCCACTATTTAGGTAATCGCGTCACTGTTGTAATTGCCCTGCAAAAAAAAAAAAAAAAAAGATTTAAAGGCGTAGCCAATACACAAACCTAGTATGTGACTCGACCCTCGGTATGTCGGTAATGAGGTTAATTTGATAATTAAACTGTTGCCCGCACATTTTGTATGTGTACGATTTCTTAGGACTCCTGCTTAAAATTATTGTGTTATTTGTTTATTTGTTCTTCTTTTAAATATCTACAATTTAGCTATGACAAGCTTATGCGGTTTGATAGAACGTCGCTGCATAAACTGGTAGGCACAACTTCCTGAGAAACCACTCAATGAAATTAAAACTCAAGAATGACGATATATGCAGGGGCTCGAAGACGAGGAGGTGCATGAGGACACACCTCACTTCCTCTGTCACTGGCCTAGTCTGTGTCACTTGAGGAACAGAACACTTGGAAGATATCACTTCCATGACATACAAGAACTTTCAGATGTTAATTTATCTAATCTTTACAGGTTCATAAATACATCAGGATGGCTGGACAAGGTCGAGTAATTAAGAAGGAACTAACACCATAGCCAACAACATCGGCTTACCCCCCCAACAAGGGCATCACAATGGGTCCACATGGACCAAGTGGGGTACTGCAGGGTTTACTCTGCCGTATCCACCCATAAACCTAACCTAACATAACATCGGGGTATTTTGAGAGATTAAACTATATTTCCGTTTTGCAAATTATTTGTTTATAGCTGGCTTTGCAACGAAAACCGCAGTTGTAAACAAAATCGATACGGCGTAGGTAAGTTTGCAAATTTGGTGCCTTTGTAGTCTTTTTGTAGGATCGTAAGTGACATAGTAAGTTTGCAAAGTAACCGCACCCATTTGGAATTAAGAAGAAGAAGAAACAAAAAAAAAACACCAAACAGTCATGGAGATGCTAAAATATTTATTCGAACGTAATGTCAACTCCAGGTACACTAAACTAATCTTCCTGCTGCCAGAAAAATCCTAAAGTAATCGCTGACGACAGTTTGGTGCCCCACATTGACAGTACAATACTTTGCCCGGTACAACACCGACTTCATAGTTGTAGTTCCACGTCAGCTCAGTGCCAGCTCTGATGTGAGTGAATGCGAAAAACGCAACCCAAGGGAACCTCAGATCATGGGTGTCAACGAACACGTTTTGCACGAAAAGATTCGGCGAACAGGAATGCTGAAAACGAAGTCATTTATCACACCCAATCAGCAGTTCAAAGTAAGGTCTTACATTAAAGTATCTTCCCAAATTGCCGGTGATCTTTGCGTCCATAATGTAGCAAGCCTCGTCCTTGCCGAAAAGTTTTCGTATTGTTCTTAGAAAAAAATCGAAACATCATTTTAATTTACATTAGCAACAATCATATCATCAGCAATCATAGTTACGGTTTCTCAGAAGCGGAATTGTCCGGCTGGCCCATTGTCTTGTTGGGTTCAAAGCTGATCACCTGCCTTTCCTGCGAATCGTGTTCAACATCTGAACTGTGTTTCGTCGATTTCCTCGATCTGGATCGAGTATTAAACGATCTGTTGCGATGCGATTCCCCCGGTACAACGAACTCATCGTCGTCTTCGTCTTCCTTATCGGGGTTGTAGAGGTCCTATAAAATGCAAGCAATTATTTAGAGCAAAAGTTGGGCATCATTCATCAAGCAACCTCATCCTCGTCGGGTTCAACGACATCGGATTCGTAGCCCTCCTTGATTTGTTCGGCCACTTCGATGTAGTCCAATTCGGCAAAGTACTCATCGCCGGCGTCCAGACCGCCCTAAAGAAACACATTAGCTAAACTTCATGTGGCACACATTTCTTTAAACAGCCTCACCTCGTTTGCCTTTTGTTCGTTCAACAGATGACCGGCATAGATGCAAATGAAGCTCCCACGTGGGACATCGTTTATACAGCGCAAACCCCAGCCACGATTGGAGGTTTTGAAGACCTGCAGCTTCGACTGAAGCGGCTGTTGCACAACGCGGTTCACGCAATTCGCTTTGCATTTGCACCTGAATCGGGGATTTGTTTACAAATGTATATCAAACATCAAATGGAATAAGAACAGACCTCGCATTGCATTCGTAGATCCCGGTAGGGACATGCTCGTACAGCCGCTTGTATTGATAGCCAACCATCTCGTTGGGCACATTCGGCATACCGTACTTTGCTCCAGCATATGTCAGCTCCCAGCAGGAACATTTCGATTTGTCCTTTTCGGGGTTGAATAACAATAAGTTGAGTGAATATTAAAGGCAATGCCATACTAACCGAACAATCATCCTCACAATCACAACCCACCAAGAAGTCCTTGTCCAGGTTCAAAGGAACACCCTCGGTGGGAATCCGCCTGCTCGAATATACACAGTCTGGCGGCATTGTGTTGTCATAGTAGTTTACACATGGGATTGGCATTTTCTCCTTTCCGTTGGAGATGTCCTAAAGTTAGAGAAAGAATTTCAAAGAATTGCTGCATCTGCCGGATCCAACTGCACTTACCTTCTTCTGGACGATACAGCTCTCGATGACATATTCTGCCAGGCAGTTTGTCTCGGCGCTAAAATCGAAATTATCCACATTGAGTTCGTTCTCGGTGACGCGCAGGTATCTGTGAAGTTCCTCCATGGAACGCAAACGTTTGCCACACGGTCCACGATAGACTATAAATTTCTTCGATTTTTGACGGAACACTTGTCTCTCCCACCCAGAGAGCAATGGCTTTGCCAGCGGACTGTAAAACGACAAATTGTGTCCAACGTTGAACGGACATGTTGGACTGCAAATGTGCGGTACATAGTCACGTGGTGGTAGATTCTTTCTCGCTGTGTAGTAAACCACCTGTTAAATCATATAAACTCGTTATTGCTTGTGGTATAATGGATGGGCTTTGAAATACGTACCTTGCCCTTGGGTTTGTTATCATCGTCGACGAAGATCGTTGAATTGTTCAGATGACGCACAGTGGGCACAGGCTGTGAACTCTGCTGTGAGTTATCAGTTTTACTGACACTCTTCTTGGCCACAGAACGCACTTCACCGGTTTTCGGTTGACTCTGTTGCGGTGGTTGCTCCTGTGATTGTTGCGACGTTGAGGAGTCGTCTCCATTGATGTATCGAATGAAGGGTTCGGTGCGCTGTAAAGAAATTTACATTCAAAATACACGTGGACTCGTCTACTAACTGAGTAAGATTTCAGCAAATGATAAAGTTTCAATTTCTGAAGACTTACCCTAGATATTCGCGACGAATTCGTTTGGTTCTTCTGCACCAAAGTATTCGACTCCTTGTACACTGGGCCGAGGCGCGTGGATCCTCGGTAAATCCATTCGGAGCGACTTTGTCCTTCGAACAGCATCTGCACCAAACTACAGTCGACGTCAATTACACGGGCATAAATCCATTTACCGTTGTAATCGACCAGCATACTCTGGCCCTTTTGTGTCTGTACCATTGGCCTATTGACCGCATACTGTGTCAGATAGTTGTGTATGAACTCCCGCGACTGGTGATGAACATCCTCCCATACATTCTCCGAGGCCTGACAAACAAGCCGCACATCCTTATGGTAGACATACTGGAAGTAACCGTCGTCATAGAACACCAAATACCTGCAAGTATGCAAGTCATTTAATGTTTGATCATGCCTAATAGAAAGAAAAACATACCTAAACTTATTACTTTGCTTCAGGGGTTCTGCAATGATTCCGGGATAGAAGGCGCTTGGTATCAGCATTTTCTCCTTGCCCCTTGACAGTGATGTCACATCGAAATAGGCGATAACCCGTGTTCCTGCACAAAGAGAAGGTATCACATGTGATTCTACTGGGAGTCATCGCTCAACACCCGCTTACCAATTGGCAGTCTTACTTTCGGGGGATTGAAGAACGCCATGTGCTTAGCGGAGACAGTCTTAAGCATGGGATACTTTGATTTGAGAAATTTGATTTTGAAATGCTTTTGACTCTTCGCAAATGGACTGTAGACATCGACTGCTTCTATGACTTTGCATGGTACCCAACTGGCGATGGCCTTGTTCTTGACAGCGTAATACGTTTCATTCACATGAATGCTGGTTCGAAGTACTTCTCCCATTGGTGGTATCTAAGAAAAAAAACAAAAAATCAAATTGAAACAAATGTCGTTGGGGTATTAAATATGTATAACACTCACGGTAGATTCGGTTTCTGGATTATACGTTCGGCCACTGTTCAAGTCCAAGGGTGTTAGTTGGCGAATTTTTATTTTCGGACACTGGTACAGCGAATTGTGCATGTTGTCGGCCTTCTTTTGCAGTTGCCGCAGTTGAACACTCACGAATTCGGTGTCTTCTTGCAGATTGTTTAAGCGCTGTTGCAATATTTGCTTTGTCCACGACAACTGATTCTGGATGTCGACGTTGTGCATTACTTTGCGGATAGCGCCCTCCAGCTCGGCCTCGAGCAATTCAATGCTGTCCTTGGGAAGTGCATTCTCATCTAAAATTGAGGTTAAATACGATTTTTTATTGAATTAAAGTTTTTGAGTGCCGCAGTCAGTTGGTTGGGAAGTCAAAATTGAAAATGAATCTGATCGTGGACCAACTAACACGCAGATCTCTCTCGGTTTTGTTGCTTCTGATGTGAAACTCATTATTTCACCATACGAATCATACGAGGAGATTGCCATGCGCAGAGCGATTAAATACGAAACATATGTGTAAGCACAGCAAGATGTTTCTTGTGAAGTCTAGATCGGATATGCCTCTCATACATATGAGCTAAAGAAGGACAAGAATTATTTGTTGGCTCTTTCCTACTCTCGTATTTTGTCCGCCATGCACAATTAAATTTATTGCAGAATGCGTTCCGTCGTCGGTTTTGCTTTGATTGCAGTGTCTGGTGTTTGGCAATACATTTGGAGTCGCTCGATTACTACTTATGGCTTTTTTGATTGAAAAAAAAAAAAATTGCCCTTTCTAGGAACAGAGCAATTCCAGAAGTGCTCTTTCTAAATAAAAAGTTGCACAATTCATAACACAACAAAAGTGTCCGTTGTGTTTTTATCAGATCAGCACATTTTGAAAATCCCCTTCAATGCCATAACCCCACTTACCCTTGAAATTATCCGCGGCGCCGTCGTCGTCGTCCTCTTCACTGCTGTCGATGATTTCCACGAATTCCTGTCCCTTGAATGTGGCACCGTGCAACAGGGGCTGCTTCTTTGTGAGCGTTTTACACATTTCCTGGAAAAATCAAAAACACACAATGATTCGGGCATTTCATCTTTCTGGCACACTTACCTCGTATGAGCTCAGCGCCCGATCATAGCACTCCTCACACACATACTGTGCCTTATTGCGCTTCCGTGAGATCTTATAGTAGTTCAGAGTAAACAGTGTTGCTCGGTAGAAATTCTTACTGCCATGTTTGCACTCGTAGTGCACGCATTCCTTGTCGTAGAAGATCTCCAGTGAGCCCTCACTACTCGAGTCAGTTGTAGTAGGAGCGGAGGTGGCCGTTTGCTCTGTTTCGGTGTCCAAGTCATTGTCGTCGGGCTCGTTGTCTTCCTTGTGTGACGTGTCTATCATTAGCAGAGATTCGTCGTCGTCGGCGGGAGCTTGTGCGGAAACAGTTTCAGGGGCTTTCATTGTTGCGTCCCCAGTTGGTTGCTTTAAGTCGTCAGTCTTAGCTGTATCAATAGTTTCCAGCATTTCAATATCCTGTGGAACTTCCGATTCGATTACTTTTTCAGCTTCGGATGCGTTTGGTGGTTCTTCTGTTGATTTTTCGCCTTTTTCTGTTGTCTGGGGTTTGTCCGGTGTAGGCTGCGATTTATCTGCAACCAATGGTTTGCTATTTACTTCAGCTGGTGTATCGTCTTTTGTACCTTCGATTGGCGGTGGTTTTGTATCACTTCCTGTGGTTTTGTTCTCTTCCATATCGTCATCATCAATTTCAATGATTTCAGGATCGATTGATACTGGCTGCTTTGCAGCGTTCTTGTCCGGTGAAAGATCGGAACCAACTTGCGCCAGAACCTCCTTAACATCTGCTTCATCTTCTGGCTTGGACACCTTTGCTTCCACTTCGTTTTCACCACTGTTGCCAATTGTAAAAGATTCAGCCTCCTTACTTTCGTCACCATCGCGTTTGAATGGCTTCTCTGAACTATTCGTTTCCGTTTCCTTGGGGTTTTCAAAAGATTTTTCTCCGCTTGACTTTCCACTTAATACATCCGATTTCTCAGACTCCACGGCAGACTTGTCTAGCGGATTCTCTTCGTCCAATTGCTCAGATTTATCAGCTTTAGTCGAGTCTTCTTCTTCTAGATTTCCGTCAAGTTCCTGTGCAGACTCCAGAGTCTTCGCTGATTCAGTTGTGCGCTCGTCAGTTTTCTTAGATTTCTCATCAGCACTGTCCAGTGATTTATCAACCTTAGCTGAGTCATCCACATTTTCCTCAAGATTCTGAGCTAGTTCAGGAGCCTTTGCTGATTCACTTATGTGGTTCTTGGCCTTATCAAGTTCCTCATCATTAGTATCCATCGACTTTTCAGGTTCATTCGGCAATTCGTCAACAACCGTTGAATCTTTTGCGCATTCATCAATCGATTTTGGTGAATTTTCATCAGTGTCCATCAAAACATCGCTTGAAGTTGCTGTGCCCATTGGATGCTCCTTGATCTGTTCCATTTCCGGTGATTTTACAGCTTCCAATGATTTGTCTGCATTCGCAGAGGACTCAGTTTTATCCAAGAAAATTTCAACTGTTACCACAGATTCCCCAGGAGAATTCCGTTGCTCTTCGGCTAACTCCTTGGATTTCTCGGTTTCAGTTAAAACTTCCTCACACTCTTCATCCACCTGCATTAAGTTCTCAGCTGTGTGCAGAGTTAGTTGGGAGTTTTTCTGGTAGGTCTCATCCTCGATAGAATCCCCTTTCTTGGATTCATCGTCTGCAGATGTTTCAGCTGCTTTTGGAGTCTTTTCCACTTCATGTATAGATTGCTGGGCTCCAGTTAGCTGTGCTGTGTGCAGAGTTAGTTGGGAGTTTTTCTGGTAGGTCTCATCCTCGATAGAATCCCCTTTCTTGGATTCATCATCTGCAGATGTTTCAGCTGCTTTTGGAGTCTTTTCCACTTCATGTAAAGATTCCTGGGCTCCAGTTATATGTTGTTGGTTTTCTTGAGATTTTTCAACGACTTCTACGGTTGCTTGAGACTTTTGCTGTATTTCCAAGGATTTGATGGCAGTTTCCAAAAGTCTCTCAGTTTTCTTCAGATTGCCCGTCAAGTTCTCTGTACTACTTTCAGATTTTTCTCCTGCATTGGATGAGATTACAGAAATTTCAGCTCCTGTTTCAGACTCTACTGCTGCGTTTGGTGGTGATATAGGCGGTTCTGCCGATGTTTCGCTTTCAGTGGAATCCTCGCTTGCTTCAGACTTCTCTGCGGCCTTTGGCGATTCAATAGACGTTTCCGTAGGTACCTGGACATCAACTGAGATGTCAGCATTTTCAAAGGACGTTGACGACTGTGTAGGACTACCTAGAGATTTATTATCTTCAGGCGCATTTTTTTCTTCGTCATTAAATACCTCTGGTGCCTCAGCCGATTTTTCGACACTTTCCTGCGATTCGCTCGATTTCTCTTCGTTTAAGAGTTCCTTTGTCTCGCCAAGCAATAGATCGCCTGCCTGCGTTTGAGATTTCTCGTCATCTCCAACTGAAATATGCTCCTTATTGGAATCAACTTCTCCGCTGTCAAATTCCATTGCTTCCTGAGACTCTACCACTTCGTTCATAGGTTCACTTGATGATTCGTTATCTTCTACTGCCACTTTTTCTTTTACTTCAAGTGACGGAAGATCAGAGCCCACTCCAATGGCAACATCTTCCTCCGTTTCTTCAGAGAAGTTACCACCTTCTTGAGCCGGCTCTCGCTCATTTGCCAAAATCTCATTCGTTTCCAATGGCGCCACGCTGTCACTGGCTTCCATTGATTCTAGACTCTTCGTCGGACTTCCTGTTGGAATGTCCAGAATGGTAGTATTCGGTATGTCATCACTATTACCATCCACTGATTTTAAAACCAACGGAGATTCTCGCAAACATTCTTTTGGGGCTTTTTTCTCGTTTTCAAGTAGCACATCTGCACTAGAAGTAGATTCATTGTTCGCCTCGTTTTTACTACCTTTACTACCTTCTTTATCGAAGGATAGTAATGCATCGAGCTCAGCTTCTAGTGCTCCATTACTTTCCTCTTCGACTTGAGACTGTGTTTCTATTTCGAAGGAGTCTTCTTCCATTTGTAGTACTAAGGAGGCTTCCTCCTGCGAACGAGACTCATCAAAATCTTCCTCCGACTCAACTGGCTCAAAATCGAGTTCACTCTTTTCTTTACTAAGCCCCTTAGTGTCTATGAATTTGCATACTTTTGATACCGCATTTTTAGCTTCAACACTGCTTCCCCCCTTAGATTTCGGTTCATATACCTGGCTATTGTCCGAACTTTCGATATCAGAGAAATATTTTTCCATCGCAGAGGTTGACGTTTTGTTTTCAATTAATTCAGAAACATCCTCCACTGTGTCCTCAAATATTTCCTCATCGCTTGACTGCAAACGCAACTGAATTTCATCTTCTTCTTCGTCGTCTTTAGAAACTACATCCGTTCCGAGGGATTCATAATGCGCAGGTGCGGTAGGGATATCTACTTCCTTGGTTAAAAGTTTTTTTTCCGTATTTTCAGGACTTTTCACTGGAGAATCATCACTTGAAGGAGACTTTTCCCCATGCTGTATGTTTGTCGTAACATCACTAGAAGTTGTTCCTTTTTCCGGAGATGGTTTTGCAATACTCTTTTCCATTTTAATGTTAACAGTTAATTTTTAATTTCAAAACAACATAAACATGGTTTTTATGTGCGGGAAAATAATTAAAACAAAAAATTTGCTTTTTGGGGCATTAATAGCCAAGCTTTTCTTTTTTGTTGTAGAAAAATGTGACGTTTCTCCTGACAGCGGCGTTTCCTCCCACAGAGCATCACAAACTGTTGTATATTATTGCCTGAACGGTTAAACTGTGTTCAGATAGATATGAACAGAGAAATTAGTCAGTCACATCTATAATATAAATATCTGCTAAGGCAATTTTATTACATAATGGCCGCGTTCCACTGCCCGCTAGATGACTAGCGGCATGTCAAACTCCATATAAAAAAAATAGACATTTCACCAAAAGTGCTAGACGTCTAGCACTTTTTGTGAAATATCCCTTTCAGGGAAATTTCTCAATCTAGCGCAAAACTACCCGCTGCATTGAAAAAACAAAAAAAAAAAACAACGACCTGACAAAGGAAATCGTTCAAACGTTTACAAAACAACAGTAAATACGAAGCCGAGCAAATGTAATTGTGATAAAATTGGTAGTAATGCAAATAAAACAGCAATTCAGATATTATTTTTATGATATTTGTATTATTTCTTTAATTGTTGTGGGGACTTTGCCGCTGCCGCTATTGTTCTAGCGCGAGCGTTCCTTCATCTGGGATATTTTCTGCTAGACGTCTAGCGGGCAGTGGAACCCGGCCAATGTAATGTTTCCATTGGGATTTTCAGACTGTTCTAAGATTTAAGACTTTTTGTGCCCAATGGCACATCAAACGAAATTTTTCTTTCTTTGCATTTGGGGTGGTACGTGTTTTAAAACACAGCTGTTCTTAAATTGTAGTTTGTGTTTATAAAAATCCATTTAATTTATGTTGATATCCATTGCAGCGTCCAAGTGTAAATTTTTCTCTATTTTTTACAGACTTGTTGTCTAAAAACGTTAACTATATTGGTGGATTAACATAACTTTCTTTTATGGGACGCTATTATCTTTTTCATATTACAGTCCGATCTCAAATGAGTCGTTCTGAAAATCAAGTTCATCAGAGAAAATTAAAAAAAAAAAAAACTTAAACTGCATTTACACCATCACGCACGAGCATTTTTTCACAATGCTAATAAAGGCGTTAGAATGAGATCACAAATCAGACGCCTTATGCTGCATTATTTACAGCATCACAGATTTCTAACACGGGACATTAAAGGGGGTTGCCAAATACTAAAAAGCCGTCTTTACTGAACACACTCCCACTTAATCTGTAGGAATCTGTAGGTACCTACCTACCCGGTGTTTGAACTAAAAAAATTGCACATCTCCTCAAACTGTGTTTATGGGTAGTTTGGCTTCACTATGGGATGGAAAAATTTCCCTTTCAAACAACTGTCAAAGTGTCAACAAACAATTTGGCAGCGTATGTCAAAGAAAGGACGTGTTTTGGAAAAATTTTCGTTTTTTGTTTGCGAAAATTAAATTCCTTAATTCCATTTTAAAACCTAACGATGGCCGATGGTTTGCAAAGTTATAAATTACAACTACAACAGGTTCGTACCTATCCATTTATTTTGGAAAATATTTTTCAATACCACACCTGTCCCTCGCACAGGTTGAGGCTGCTCTCCTTACAGATCCCGAAAACTCGGAGCTTCTCAAGCTTAAAAAAGATCTCGAAGAGGTCATAGATTTAACGCGCGATCTAATCAAGACACAACTCGAGGAGCAAAAGAAATCCGCTTACGTAGAACCAGCCACCTCAACATCTTATTACGATGAAATTGAAGCAGCTCTGCTGGAGGCGGAAAAGCTTGTTTGTCCTGCTAAAGTTTGGAAAATTGGCGACAAGTGTCAAGCAAAATGGACCGAGGATGGCCAGTACTATGACGCAACAATTGAGGGCATCACCGACGAGGGTGAGGTTAGTGTCATATTTGAGGCATATCAAAATCGTTCCACGACCACGCTAAAAGAGCTCAAAGAACGAACGACCCGCAACGAAGTCTTCCCATCTACAAAGTGAGTTGTTAAGAGCCTTGGTATTGTCGAGAGAGGTTTATAATTTGCTTTATGTTTTTCTAGGCGACATCGACCGAATCAAAAAGAATACCTTAAGAAACGTAAACAAAAGAAACAGCAACGCTTCAAGGAGCTTGAGGAGGAACGCGAGCACGACAAGAACAAATGGCTTAACTTTACAACCAAGAATTCCAAAAAGCCCGGAATGAAAGTGAAGAGTATATTTGCGTCGCCCGAGAACGTCGAGGGACGTGTCGGCATTGGCACCTGTGGCGTTGCCGGCAAGGGCATGACTGAATTCACCGTCGGCGAGAAACTGCGAAAAGGCATTTAGTTGCCAGTTCTATTGCATCTTTTTCTTTTCTATTATTTTCCCCTCTGATTAGGTTAATTTTTTCACCACAAGTACTGCTGTTCTTCTAGTGTACAGATTTATCAGTTCAATGTAAGTCAACACACGCATAATGATAACCAATAAAAAGGACGTAGTGTTCTGTTAACCTCCGTTTATTTGACTTACAAAATATACACATAGAACCGATCACATGGTGGGGAGTCCATTAGAAAAGTCGAATGTCTGTTCGTCGCTCGATTACATCGACGCTGGTGCTGGGGTTGAAGTGGTCCACTCCTAGCTCCTTCAGCGCTTTCTGTTTTTCCACGAAGGGGTAGTCGCCGTTCAGTGTTTCGAGAAGAAGCATCGCCGGACCCCGAGGAATCGTTAACAGTTTGCAGATATCGTGCACTCTGTGGAGGAAAAGCAAGTAGTGTTTTTTTTTTCGGAAGGGCTACTCTTTGTCGGTAGATTTGTTTTACTTTTTGAACAGCAAATCCGGGCGCCTTGAATATTGTCCGAATAGAGCGAATAGGTTTCTTGTCATGTCGTAGTTGAATTGCGCAGAGCCAGCGGACGAGAACTTTGTGTTCATCACCATACTGTCGAGGAAGTAGTCGTCCATTTGTTTGGCAATCAGTCGAAGTGCAAGGTTGAACAGGTTGCTCGACAAGTCCTTCTCCAGATTGTGCAGTGTGGTCACCATTACCTGGATGAGAACAGATAAACAGGTACGATGCTGTTGCGATTTAAACGCCCAAAAAGTTTGCAAAACTCACCTGGAACATCTCTCCGGCGCTTGTGGATAGCATGAACGGCTCCCTGGACACATTATCCGGCAACGATTGCCAATTGTCGTGCCGGTACGGCATTGATTTCGCTTTGATATCACTCACCGCCTTTATGGCTAGGCTCTTGATGAGCTTCTGTTGCCAGTGTTCAAGTTCATCAACAGGATGTTCAAATACTGAATTAATCTCATTTGCATTTGGACCCACCAGTGCCGCATGCAGATGCAAATAGTGCTAAAAGACAATACAGACTTCATTACTGGTTCTCTCAAAGAGGCACCCTAAACTCACAACATTCTCTCCCCACTCCCGAAGAACCGAATTGATATAGTTAATCGCGTTCAGCACCTGAATGCTGTCAACCACCGAACTGCTGTGTAGCTGCACCAATCTCCGCCTAAAGTTGTCTACCAACTCGAGTTGAAGGTTCAAAAACTGCAGTTGGTGCCCGGGCTGAATGAGGGAGTAGTAGCGATCTTTGATCGCCTCCAACAACCGAATAAATTGATCAGCGCATTTGGGAATTTTTAGGTCATCGTGTGTCCCCGGATCGATGAGCGCCCATGGATCGCAACCTTGCAGAATTTGATCCATTTTATCGGCACAAACTGGAGAGCAAAAATTTGAATATAATGAACAAGGAGATGGAATAGGCACCTACATTTCTCCTCGAGGGATATCCACTTCAGGAGATATGTCGGTTGGGTAATCACGGTTATCGCACTGGGAAAACTCGCCGGATAGCCGAAGGTTTCACGAATTTCCGCCTCAAAAGCTAGTGTTTCGTCCAGCAAATGCGCGAAAAGATTGTCATCTTGAATGATCTCTTCGATATCGGTGGATAGCTTCTCGATTGTCAGTTGAACAAGGCCACGGATAAATTCAAGCTGAAAACAATCCCGAAAGCATTGCAAGTTCCAGATGGAGAGAGATAAGAAGAATGACAATTACCCGAATGTTCAAATCGACACGCCCTGCCTTGACAACGGAAGTCTGAAAGCTTCTGCCGACAAACAAATGCGTCTCCTTGACCCAGTTTAGGATTTGTGTGTAGTACCACTCGGGTTTGTCCAAACGGTTGGTTTGCTTTGTGCCAGTAAAATGGAATAAAAAGCGCTGCCTAAACTGCTTCAGCAGGAGTTTGGTCACAGTGCTAATGGGCTGTAGGAGGATGCTTGGAGTGATTACTTGCAGAGGTTCAATTTCATCTGTTGGCGATTTGAGCTGCAATACACAAGTAGAGAAATATCGTTTGTCTGATGACAGTGGGTAGCTAACCATACCAGAAACAAATATTCAGCGAACACCGTCAACTTGGCCAAGTTGTCCTTTGACGGAGTAAATGTTAGATCATTCCCTTGATTTGCCCATCTGATGTTCTTAAGAAGAGTTTCGAATTCACTAAAATTAATTGCAATCTAAAAACACACCCAACGAATCTGCAAAGGCAGACCTACTTGGAAAACTTCTCCATCAACAGTCCGTGCCAATAGACGGCAGTTCGTGTGGCAAAAGATTTTAAAAATTGAGCCTCCACAGCTTCCAGTCTTCCAATAACACTATTCCCGGAATCATGTTCCCCGCTCAACGACAAATACAAGTTCACCATCTTCGTTTCGTCCCTCCCATTTATTGCCGAAGTCAGCGAAGTGCTGCAAACACAGACAAAGCTACATTACGATACTCATGGTAGTAGCAGCGGCCTACCTTATATCCTGAATATCTCGGACAATATTCAAGTACTCCACCAATCTTTGCAGTTGCCGCACCTTGTCAAGGTGTGGCCGCACACCGCTGAGGATCCGACTGGAATCTTTAATTTTCGTGGCGAGTTTTCTCTCGAATCGATTCAGTTTTTCCATTTGGAAATCAATGCTTTTGCTCGCTTCGTCGCAATTTTGCAGGGCGGCACGAATGCTCGACGTATTCTTCTCATCGTCGTAGTTTAACTAGAAAAGATTTGATTACAAATTGCAACTCAGTGGATTTTTGGTAGCACCTTCTCTTCGATCTCAGCATAACGTTGTTTATAACTATCAACAAGGCATGAGGCACGATATAATTTCTTGAAATCTTTGCCAATTTCATTGTTTAACTTTTCGACTACTCGGTCGTCTATGCTAGGCATTTCGATTGCTTTTATTTTAATATTAAGTAGGATTAACTTTTAACTATGTGCAAATTGGTCCATTTGGGTTTTGACCGACGGAATTTTTGTACACGTCCAAATCAGGATTATGTTGACATGACATGACAAATGACATCACAGTCTTTTGGTTTAGAGTGATGCCAATTTCATCTACGTTTCGCTTCGGAAAAGTAGGTTACAATTTTACAAGTAATTTTACCTTATGTTGTTTTCGATTTCGGAAAATTATCAATAAAAAAAAAATTACATTCGAATAACGTTTTAATGATCTATTTCTATACAAACAGTTACAGATTTCCATGGTATGCTACCCTCAAAACAGATAAGTAATGGCTATCAAATTCTAAGATCATAAATGTAGAGAAAGGAAAACCTTAATGGCCGATTTCTACAACATAATATTATATTGAGCTTTACTCATAAACATCTTCAATTTTAAATTTATGTAGTTCAAAATGACTATATTTTCCATTGCAATTTTGAGTTTCCATAAAATTTAATTTCGTTAATAAATAACGAGGTTCTTCGATTTGAGTGGTTTGGCTTCATTTGAATACTATTTGAACTACACCTAACTTCACTGTTGTTTACATTATAATAAAATCTAAGATCTGCATCTGACACTTTGCCCGCTTTGTTATTTCACGACATTCCCGCTTTTCGCTCAAGTTTTTTATGCGAAATATTTATTGCTCGAAGTTAAAGTAAATTAATTTCAATTAATAATGGTTGAACCGAAATCCGGTAAAAGCAAACAAAGTGATACCACTTTACCACTAAGCAGAATACGGACAATAATGAAAAGTTCCGTGGACACAGGAAATATCTCCAATGAAGTTTTGTTTGTTGTCGAAAAATCTGCGGTAAGCTTTGCAAAAATCCTTAAATAACCACGAATTAAAGATATGTTTACTTATTTTTTAGGAATTGTTTATACAGCACATGGCAAGGAATGCTTATAAAAAATGCAAACAGGGAAACACGCTAAAGTATGAGCATCTGTCGGCATTCGTTAGCGAAAATGATTCACTAGAGTTCCTGCTGCAAATAGTTCCACAAAAAATTACTGTAAAGGAATTCAAAGAGATTATCGCGGATGATAGGGAAACCGATGATACCTCGTCGGAGAGCGAGGAAGAAATCCCAGAACCAGTTAAAAAGAAATCAACGAATAAGAAGTAGCAGGCAGTAGGATTAGGTCATTTAAATTTAGATAAGTTTGCTCTTCGTCAGCATTAAATTTCGTGGGGTGTCGTAAGCCCACAGATAGTGTGTAAACCTGTGTTTTGTTGTGTACATTTACAGATTGGTGGGGCTAGTTGATGCGGATTCGTGGAAGCATTCTCCTGGCATCCTCTTCTTCGGTACTTGGTACCTACTAGTTTATTATGTAACTCCACCGACAAATCTGTTTTTATTTAGCATATCTCGCATAGTCCTATTAACCGCTTCTACTGATATGTAATTTATTAGCCATAGTGCATTCGCCCTTTGGATATTCTTTTAAATACCACACACTGGGTATTCCATGTGTTCCGCTTTTATAGGTATTAATCGAACAAAATGTGAATAAAATTTATGTTTTTAATTTTTTAAATACAAAATGCAAAAATATCATAGATATTGATAGATTTTTTTTTTTGTAAGCAAAACACAGATAAACAAACCTTTCCTACATTTTTGACAAAGCTTGTGTACATCCAAAAAAATAAACCCTACAGTGCACAAAGAAAATTCCTACTTTTTCCCTACACCGTCGAATTATTTTCAATACAATCTCTCTACATAACTATTTTGTCCAAACATACACGAACAAAATCGAATCCAACTTCTCATACGCAATCTCAACCACAAATGAATTTTTCCTTTTTGTTGACTCTTCAAATCATGTCATCTAATTTCATTCCTTAGCGAGTATAGACGAATGTAAGAGCAAAATATTAAAAGTAAAAAAAATAATAAATATTTCTTGACTGAGCAAAGATGAAAATGTTTCGTCCGAAAAAATCTCTACGTTATACAAATCTGTCCTTTTTTCCTTACGGTATCATTTTTAGATCCCTACGTGTAGGGACTCTTACACTACATATACTAACACTGATTTGACATTTCTTTTATGAGTTTCTTTTTTTCCAAGCAAACCAAACAGTATACTGTCTCCCTCTCCGTCACAGGAGTAAATTAAGGTTAAAAGAGATGTCAATATATTGTGCTGTTAGTATGTTTGATTTGAGAATGAAGTGCATATCCACTCACCGAGGCGAAAATCGTAGAAATATTTCAAGTTTTTCCTATTTATTTGAAAACTTTTTAAGTTATCGAGATAATGGATATCCTAAATTGTACTTACAGATGTCCTTTATAAGCTGGTACTTAGTATATTTAAATACTCCCAGTATTTTCGAATGCAAAGCGTTGCAAAGAAAAAATCGAAGAGAAACGAAAATAAAATTACTCTTGTCCAATTTTTTCCGGAATTTATAGAGATATAGAGTTAAGACAAAGTGGAGATTGTAGGCCTAAGTATCCTCTATAAGCCTGTGAAAATTCACCAGAATATATTCAGCAATTTCTAAGATTTTTGCATTTAAAGACATGCAGTCAATTTCAATTTTAGTCGAACAGAACTACACCAATTTTATTTATATGTAGAGATGTAGAGATGTAGAGATGTAGAGATGTAGAGATGTAGAGAAGAATCCTTCGGAACAATTGTTTCGACATTTTGTAACGCATATCGGCGAATTACGATGAAGTTAATTTTTTTGTTAAACTTTTGACAGCTAGGTTCCGATATTCTCCGGCAGAAATTGGTTTGTGGAATTTATTTACGATTTGGAGTGCGGAGTGCGCCATCGCAGCTGTTTATTTCACTTCCGAAGTCGGACACCTCGAATGCAATGTGAGCCTCCGAAGGATACCTCGCTAGGGCCGATTATGTATATTTTCATCAGAGCAACACACAACCCTTAACTTATTTTATGCGAGATGCAACCGATTCATGTGTTGGTTCGTGCTTTTGTTTTGGTCGTTCTTCGTTTCTTGGCAACACAAGACAACTGTCAACTTTCTATGATGTTTACGTCATGCTGACAAGTTGGCTAAGAATTTCTACAACCGCAAGTTCTTTTCTCTGCGTTGCCACGAAAGTTTATAAAAAAAACTTGAAAATAGTCCATTTTCCAATCAAAATTGCTGAAAATTGATTAAAAATAATAATTCCGTCGAATCGAATAAATAAAAAACAATTCGATGAAATGTACGGATAGTGAAGAATCCTTTGTATACAAAAACAAAATTGATTCACCGCATATTGTGGAATGAGCTGATAACTAATTTCTTCATCTCCGCGCAACAATAGAAATAGGAATACAAATACCATACACACATTTTTCTGTTGATATTAATTTGTTCTACATTTGTAACATAGAACACACCAAATTAAAGTTAGTCAAGTGAATTTGACTAGAGAAGAGCGGAAGCGCCATAGTGAAGGAAAAATACGACAGCAGAATGCCAAGTGAGAATGGTACGAGGGCGGGTTATCGACGTGCCGAGGTCGATTGGAATCGGTAAGATGTGTTATGTTTTCTGTTGGTAAATTCTATGGAACATATTGTCCCAACAATGTGAAAGTGGTAAACCCATTCGAATCTTGTGCGTGTCCACGAATGTTTATCTTCTTAGATTAGTGGAGATCGTGCCAATAGAGGAACGTTTGAAGACAGATTATGTTTTGTGGTGTGTAAAGCTATTTACAATCCTTAAGAAACACAAAATATCATAAATCTTGATGTACACCTACCTACCCACTAATTAACATTTTCACCTGCGATATGCACATTTGATAGCGATATTATTTATGACTCATATAGCCATAAAAAAGTCTACAACATCCAATTGAATAAAGCAGCCGAAAGTGTGGCTATGAAAAACCGGTTGCGTCTACAGTTTGGTTAAATAGGTAAATTTAGAAAAAAAAAAACTTTATTTAACATTCAAGCCTAGGATCGCAAGTGCTGCAAGAATGTTTGTTAAAAATGTCTAATGGCATTAACTGGAAAAGCAGTTGATTTAAATTCCAAACCATCACAGTTCCACGTCATTGCAAGTAGGGAATAAACGAATGCATCCTCCTAAAAGCCTGTACGCATCCTTTAGTGCTGTTTTCTAATGGCAGCCTTCATTCCACAACAACTAAAAACTATCTGTATTTTTTCATTGCAGCTACGGTCTCGGCGACGACGACGAGCCGAATTTCCGCCAAAGATCCAACACGGGAGGCTTTGTTGATCTTGGAAACGAGTACACTTATGCATCTGGCGGCCATCATGCTTCTGGAGCGAATGAAATATTTGCCGGCGAACAAGGTGACAAGCCATGGTAAGGACGAACACATACCTCCAATATAATCCTCACATCCATTTTCCTTTCAGGTGGCGAACAAATTTCTTTATCTCACAACCAGTATTATTCGGTACATGGGACGGTGTATTCACCTCGTGTCTGATCAACGTGTTCGGGGTGATAGTGTTTCTCCGTTCTGGTTGGATTGTCGCTCAAGCGGGCATTGTGAACGCGGTTCTTATTATTCTCTGCACCGTGGTCATTGCCCTGGTGTCTGTGTTGTCGGCGGTTGGCATCTGCGAACGATGTCGCGTTGAAAGTGGTGGCGTGTACTTTTTAATTGCTCATACGCTGGGTTCGAGATTTGGCGGTTCACTGGGTTTACTGTATTGCTTTGGACAGGCTGTCGGTTGCGCCCTTAATGTGATGGGTTTCGGCGAGTCCATGGCCGGACTAGTCGGCCTGGAGGGCAACACTTGGGCTATTAGAGGATTTGCAGCAGCTGCTGTACTGTTGTTGGGTGTGATCAATGTGGCCGGCGTAAAGTGGGTCATTAAGCTGCAGTTTGTATTGCTTATGATTCTGTTGATATCGGCGTTGGATTTCATGGTCGGCAGCTTCGTCGGAGAGGATCCAAGTGGGTTGCATAAGAGATCCTAATGTTGTGGAAAGTATTTTTAATTTATTGCTTGTTTTTTTTTAGGGAACGGCTTTGACGGTTGGGTCAGCAGCAACTTCTTTGACAATCTGTGGCAGAAGTATGAAGATGGTTACTCATGGTTTCGAGTGTTTGGCGTCTTCTTCCCCACAGTGACTGGTGTGCTGTCTGGAATTAATATGAGTGGCGATTTGCGTGCGCCCTCAACCGACATCCCCAATGGAACACTTGCCGCATTTGGAACTTCGTAAGAAAGTTTAAAACTTAACCAGAACGTTGACTCACACTTTTTATTACAGAACCTTCTTGTACATGGTTTTCGTGTTGTTCCTCGGTTCAACATGCACGCGGGCGACTCTACTCACGGATTTCATGATCTCGGTGAAAGTGTCTGCTGTGCAATTCCTTTTATTGGCCGGTATATATGTGTCGAGTATGTCATCGTGTTTGGGTGCCATGTATGGAACGCCCAGGGTCCTGCAAAGCATTGCCAAGGAGAGCGTGATACCAGGAATCGATATCCTCGGCAAGGGAGTAAGTGAATAAAGTATTCTATCGTCTCGAAAGTTCTCTCACCTGTTTATTAATAGCGTGGCCCAAACAAAGTCCCCCTCTACTCAATGGCGGTAGTCGCAGCCATCACGATTACCTTCATTATGGTCGGCGACATCAATTTTCTTGCCCCTATCGTCACAATGCCTTTTCTGTTGACCTATGCCTGCATTGACTACTCATACTTCGCACTGGCTCAAACTTTTGACATCCAAGAACAACGCGAGGAACGATTCCGCATTCAGGCATCCAGTCCCTCGTATGAGACACGCCGCTATGGCGCTGTCCACGGTGAAAACGACTTGGATTTACTTTTCCCCGATCGAGTGCGTCACAAGAATTTGCAGGTCAGTAGGGTCTTGACTCTTTGAAATTGTATACTCACATGTCCTTTGCAGAGCCCCACAACATCGCAACAAAACACACCACTTCATGTGCCTTCTACAACTACACCAGCAACAATTCCAAGCAATTGTATCAACGAGACTGATAGCAACAACACAAACCATATACAATTGGAAAACACCGCCAGCAGTAGCAGCAACAGCACTGATGCAGTGATATTCCGCGACGGAACGAACAGTACAAACATATCTGGCCTGGGAGATGCAGATAACGAAGAAGATGCCGAGCCCATAGCACCCATCCGTCCGCCAATTCATTCGAAAACGAAGAACTGGTACTCGGGCTTTTGCAATCGATGGGCTTCTCTATTGGGAGTGAGTTTCTCTCAGGCATGATGCGAGGTATTTTTTCTAATTTTCAATTCTCCAGGCAGTAACCAAACTGATAGTGATGCTTCTGGTCAACTGGTATTATGCGTTGACGTGCTTCGTTGTCGTGTTCTTCGTGTGGGTCTACGTGGGCACAGCAAATCCGGCTGTGAAACCCGGTGTGACCGCCGAATTCAACCTGTTCGGATGGCTGAAGAGCGTTGTTTTCAGATGTTTTGGGTAAGTTTGAATGTTTCAATCCAAAAAAAAAAAACAATGTGTAGGTTATGTTAGGTTATGTTGGGTGGGGTTATGAGATCGTCACAAATAACACCAAAGCGGGCCCATCGCCTACCTCGGAACCATAACGGTTAAAAATCTAAACCAAATTGCCCAAGCAATCAATTTCCCAACAGAATTTGGTTATGTTCCCAATACTATTTGAGGAACCAACCTCCTATAAGTTATTTTGTAAGAAGTACGCAATCTTTATTTTGTGCCCAAACCCATCTACTGTAATTTTAACCACTCATCAAATCGCCCTTCCAGCAAACGAATTCACGGCTATGAACAGATTGTGGTGACACCCTCATGTCCGGGTGTTGATCTCTCACCAACGCAGCTCAACGATGACAATGAAGATTTCCCACAACGCCGAAGATATCACCATTCATCGCTCGTCCAGGGCCATTTAGTTGATGACATCTAGTAATCACTTAGCACACTTCTCACACACGCCAGTGTGCTGCGCTGTATAGGACCAAAACCTTAAGCCTAACAAGGAATGATAATAATAGTTTTAGAATTTTAACCTAGAAAGTGTAACTAATAAGCAAAAAAGTGCAAGCATTTATTGTAAATTGTTTTGACATTATTAAGCGTAAAACTCCTTTTTTACCATTTACCATTTATATTCCTATATGATTTATATTATACTATGCATTTAATTTCTCAATTATGAGCTTTTGTTTTGTAGATTTTGTAAAAACAAATTTCCTTTTTAAATTATTTTGTAACATTAAACAATTAACAACAAAAATTATACACACAATATTGTTCGTTGGACGTACTGGATATTTATATATACTGTATTTAGGGACGTAAATGTTATATATAGATTATATACTTATATATTTGCTTGTGTATACAAATGTATATTAATAAAAAATGAAATGCTGTACTGATGAGATCAAAAATCTAAACCAAATGTGCATAAATTGATTAGCAATTTATATGAAAATGACATAAAAAAAACCTTCAATAAAGTGAAAACTAAAATTTTTATTAAAAACAAAAATAAACGTCTTTGGATTGAGTTTTAGCGGTTGAGAGTTTTCCAGTTGCGACCACGGTTGCCAGATTGGACGCTTTGTCGTATTTTGGGCTATCTCTTTACTTGAAAAATGATAGAAATTTCTTCCATGATCGCCCAACACAATTTTGGGCTTCGTATCGTTTTACAATTTGTGTGCTAATTTTGTTTATTTTGTTCTTTCACAAAACTGAAAAAAGAAATATTTTCGAACAAACCCGCACTTTTAAAACTTGGCAGCACTCTTACAGTTAAGTGACACCGAACATTCTTTCAAGTTGCACCAATTCATTTTTCAGGCCTTTGGTTTGACACAAGCCACAAAAGCCAATAGCAGAAAAATAAAGTCAAATAAAATCCAAGGCGTAGAAGTAAAAGGAAAAAAACACGGTGAGAATAAGTCCGAAAAATACCAAAATGTTCAACGATTTTTGGGTTTCTTTCTGAGCAACAATATTGGCCTTCATTTTTTTAAAGGTTTGGGCGCTTAAAGCGAACTAAATTCTGGCAACCCTGGTTGCGACTTCAATTAACCCGGCTGAAATATCAATAATGTACTAATTTTCGGTTAAAACGATTGCCTAATACCTCTCACTCTCACAATGAACGGTATCGAGTTAACCAGTTCCACAAGCCAGAATTCTTTCCAAACATAAACATTAACTTTTGACAAAAATCACCTTAGCAGTATTCCTAGACATTGAAGGATCTTTCAACAATGATAAAACTGACGCCATATGCAGAACACTGAGTAAACTCAACATTCACACCACGGTCATCAACTGGATTGTCAACGCACTTAAGTCTAGACACCTAGTAGCTGAACTTGGGGGCACTAGACTTGAAGCCTACGCTTCAAGAGGAACACCTCAGGGAGGGGTTATTTCCCCACTACTTTGGGTTATCGTCTTAGGTTAGGTTAGGTTAGAGTGGCAGACCGCCTCAAGTGCAGCCTCACTTAGGCCGAAGTAGGCCCATTGCGATACCACAGGATCAATGTTCTCTTTTACTACCCGTTGAACCAGCTGGAGCTAAGAATGAAGCGTTAGAGGCAGTTGTTTGCGAGTTCGCTGAGATTGTCGAAGAAATATTCTCCGAGGTATAGTTTTCTACGGAATGACAGTGCTGGACACGTACAGAGAAGGTGAAGATCAGTCTCCTCCACCTCCTTGTCCATACAGCTTCTGCAGCAATCGTTTGAAGGGAGGCCCAACCTGTGATCATGTCTCCCTATGATGCAGTGTCCTTGATGACACCTACTAGAGTGCTTGTCATGGATCTTTTCAGTGTAGTACGATTTTTTGAGCGCTTGGGATCCAGCTGGGGCCAGATCTGTTTCTAGGTGTGACACGTTGTACAATTAGACCACCTATGATTAGTAGCGCTTAATGCGTTTTGTTTAATTAGGAGCTTGCAAGTAGCAAGAGGCATGTAGCGATTCTCCTTTTCCGGTAGAATCGGCATAGTAGTGCCTTGTCTGGCGAGTTCGTCAAGCATGCAATTACCTGGAATGTCTCTATGGCCCTATGCAACTCAGACTTACAGGCATTAGAATAACTGCCTACGCGGACGATGTTGTGCTAATAGCAACCGGTAAATTTCTGCCAACACTCACCGAGCAATTAAATGGTGCCCTCTCCATCCTTGAATCTTGGACCAGGAAATGCGGTCTATCCGTCAATCCGCAGTTTGTCATGCCTTCTGTTTGCGGTACACCCCTCAGAATCTCTGACAACGCTAAATACCTGGGACTAATATTAGATAAGAAACTAAATTGGAAAATGACCTAGACGAAAGAATCAAGAAAGCCACAATAGCATTCTACACCTGCAGCAATATCTTTGGGAAAACATGAGGACCATCCCCGAAGATCAAACTCGGGTTGTACACAGCTATTGTAAGACCAATACTGACATATGGCAGTCTTGTATGGTGGCCAGCAACGAAAAAGGTTGCATACCTAAAGGCTATTATAAAAGTGCAAAGACTAGCTTGCATCGGAGTCACCAGCGGAGTCTCAACCTGCTTCCGGTAGATATCTTTGTACAGTGGCAGCAACAAGTGCCCTGAAAATTAGTCATTCAATAGACTGGAAGCACGATGAAGAGGGTCACTCAACGATCCTACAGAAGTACCTTGGCAATGTACCTAACACGGATTACATGACGTCATATTTGGATTTTTGAAGACCCTTCTCTAGCGCCTACCCCAGCAGGGAAGTATGGAGAGATGGACATTCGTTCCTGTGTACACAGACGGACCAAAAATGGACAACGGCGTGGGAAGGTATCACCCTCTTTATCGACAGGCAGGCAGCTATAAAACCCTTAACTGCCCCAGTAATAAAATCGAAGCTTGTAAAGAGCTGTCGCGAAGAGCTCAGAGCTCTTGGAACACAGCACAAGGTATTACTGTTTTGAGTCCCTGGACATGAAGACATTCCAGGCAATGAGAAAGCGAATGAACTAGCACGACAGGGCTCGGCTAATGCTTTAGAACAAACATGCCCCTCTGTGTGTATCCCGCTTTGTACAATAAAGCTAGAAGCAGGGAAAAAGGCCACAGATGAGGCAAATGCTAGATGGATATCCATGGTTACGTGCGCAAGGAAGCTATGGCCATCTTTCTGTAAATCCAAAACAGAGAGAATCATGTGGAATAACCGGAAAAATCTCTTTACGCTTGTAGGTATCCAAACGGGACACAACACCCTGCGATACTACATAAAGAAAATGCAATTGACCGAGGAAGAACTTTGCAGAGGCTGCGGTGACGAGGGAGGTATAAGAGAACCAAACCCACTTCCTATGCGCTGTCCAGGTCTTCAACACTACAGGTACAGATACCTTGGCAAATTCTTCTTCAACAATCTGAACGAGCTATCTAGCGCACCAACGGACAAAATCATGATGGCTTGTATGCAATGACACAGTAATTAATTAACAGACAGAATAGGTCACTACGGGTAAGGGATAAACCCTTTCCCCCGACGGGTATCACAATGGGTCGATTTTGACCTGAGTGTAGCGCAGAACACTCCCCGCCAGCCCACCAACCTAACTTAACCTGTGACAAAATTGTGAAAAATCTGCGGCCAATTTAAATCTGGTTTTGATTAGCTTGAAACCATCACGCAAGTAAAGCGTCAGTATTTATCTTCTTAAAATCAGTCGATGCAATTATTCAATTTCCCGACTCAGTTCAGTTTGATAGACACGATCATAGATGCATTTAGTTGATGGTTAACATATTACTAGCATGCAGTACATAATTCTGTAGCAGAAGCGACATGCATTCTCTATCACGATCGCTACTGATCGTTAGTTATATTTCAAGCTCCATCGGAACAAGTTCATCTCGCAGTTATGCTAGCAGTGCCACTGATCATTGCCTTGGTTATCCTTATTGTCTGCTATTCGATATGGACTTCAACTTACTGGTCGCGTCGAGGGATCAAAGGACCCAGAGGGATGCCAATATTTGGGAATATGTTCAACTACTTGATCGCAAGAAGACACTATGGATATGTCTATGAAGATATTTATAAGTAAGTAGCCGTGTTGCTGAAAAGCAAATAAGAAATTTTAGTTTTTATAATGAAGATCACTGCCAACCGCATCCTACGTCGGAATGTATCGAGTTTTGAACGAACCCGCAATTTTGTTACGTGAACCGGATATGATCAAGGAAATTATGGTAAAGAATTTCTCTAGCTTCCGCGATAATGTTCTGTATATCGATGAAGGACGCGACGCGATTATAATGTGTAATCCATTTGTTGCGAAAGGGGAGAAATGGAGAGTTATGCGAAACGAAATTGTTCCTATTTTTACTCCAAACAAGGTGCGTATGGAAAAGAAGACGTATGTTTAAGTTTTTAAATCCCTTTTGTATAGGTTAAATTGTCATTTCCCCACATCGCAGCGGTATGTAAGAAACTGGAATCATATCTGGAGGAGAACGTAGGACGGCAAAGCTTTGAGGCTAAGGATGTATTATGTTCCGCCTTAAAAATGGGAATATACTTACCAAAATTGCTCTTTACAGCTCTGCTCGAAGTACACTTTAGATGTGGTAGCTTCAGCCGCTTGTGGACTGGACGGGGAATCATTTACAAATGCCAACTCGGACTTTACACATCTGGTGGAGAATCTTTTCATGCCAAATCCGTACAGCCTAGTCGAGACGACAGCTCTACTTTTCTTACCAAGACTTGGAAACTTTATCAATTATCGGTAGGTACGCGCTGACGATTAGGATCCAAATGCAAGGCTTTAAGCCTGCTTTAAACCCCAACAGGTATATTCCGTCGAAAGTACAACATTGGCTGTCCACAATTATTGGTCGAGTTCTATCTCAGCGACGAGAGTTGACAGATCTTACAAACAGTCGTAGTGACTTCATTCAGTGGCTGATCGAGGCAAGACAGAAGTCGGGTGAGCCTGTTGACGAGTTCACCATACTCGGACACTGTAGTACTTTTCTCTTGGAAGGATTCGAGACATCTGCGGGGCTGATGTCGTTTGCTTTGTACGAGGTAATGGGAGTCTTCTTAACATAAATTGAGTGTTTTACCTTTTTCTCATACATATATAAACGGGAAGTTTTCAATTAATCCGCAAATACAAGATCAAATCCACTCTGAGATCGACCGAGTTGTGAGCAAGTATAAGGGACAGCTTTGCTATGAGGCTTTACTGGAGATGACGTACTTGGAAGCGGCTCTATATGGTTTGAACCTGGTTTGAACTCAAACACGATTGACTATCCCCACTGACTTATTTTGTTTCGGCAGAAACTCTTCGTTTGTTTCCTCCAATGTTGGCTCTGTTAAAGCAATGTACGCAGCCATTCGAGCTGCCATCGCAATTCAAAGGAGTTCAACTCAGGGAAAAAGTTATCATCGGCGAAGGAACGGTTTTTATTGTTCCTGTGAAGGCAGTTCATTAGTACGTTTAATATTCATATCTTGTAAGCAATATCTTGCAGTCGTGTCTTGCTTGCAGTGACCCGGAGATATTTCCACAGCCGTATAAGTTTGATCCAGGTCGGTTTACAGAAGAAACCAAACGCCAGAGGGCGAACTGTGCATTTCTAGGCTTTGGCGAGGGTCCTCGAATGTGTCCAGGTGAGAGGGGGAAACGCAAAACGTACACAACTTAGGATCATCGAACCATTCAATTTAAGGCATGCGATTTGGACTTACGCAGAGCAAAGCTGGGCTTGCCACTGTACTGATGAAATATAAGGTTGAGCTGTTGCCCAAAGCTAAGCCGTTGAAAATAGCAACCACCACGTTTCTCACATCCAGCCAGAGTGGAATTTGGATTAATTTTACGCCGCGAACGTGAACGAGACCCGTGATAAAACAATGACCACTATTTGACAGAGTTTGCGGGTTGTACAAGAACTTTTACTAAATCGTTGAATAAAAATGGACGGCGGGAAGAATATTGCACATTAACTTAAGCTGGATTACGCTCATGCAATCACACAATTATTTTCCTTTAAAAGACCTTTTAGGGGACAGATTTCTTCATAACCCATGTCAAAGCTGATGCATAAGCCGTTGCGAACTTTCGTGGACTTCTGTTTAACAACAAAAATCGAGAAGTATTTTTCTTCCAATAGTTTGCTATATTAAAATGAACTAAGTTTAGTGTCAGCCTTGGACACGGCAGTTAGACTCACAACAGTGGGCCAATACGTCCTCGCCTTTAATCTTAACTACATCATCCGTCATCCCTAACCTAAATTTAAGTTTGACTTCAAACTTGCCTTGCGGAATATTCTTAGTTCGAGTCCACACCCCCCCATTACAACATCAGCAATAACAAGACCTTCGTGATTCGTGTTCATGTTTTTCTGTTGTTTCTCCCAACTCACTAATTTGTTGCTCTTCCCCATGCCCACCTTCACACGCTTCACACTCTAATGAACGGGTAACATTGCAGTCTGCTTGATTTTCGGCCACGTCACATCAATGAATGTACAAGTTTGAATAAGATTGTATAGTTCACCAACTTTTTACGACAATGACGAAGCAACGGTGAAGACTAATTCGTCACAGGAGGGGAGCGTACCTCAACATACCGCAAGTGGTTGGATCTTTTTAACTGTGATTCGCTTGTTTGCACGTATTAATGTATTATAGGTCAAACGCAGAGCGAGAAATGTAAGAAAGCAGTTAAGGGGCTCGACTGTATTCGAATGAATGATTTTCCTGATGGGGGAGATGTTCAGATGTTTTTTTTTTTTCGATGTTGGTGGTTCCTTGCAGGACTGCTATGAAGTAAAATTTGAATATTTCCTTAAAGGCAAAGCTCGACGAAAATTTAACGAAAGCCATTTGAAGCCGTCTTTACAGAATGTAGGGGCAGTACAGGGACCGCTGCAGATTTGACCTCGTTGGAATCATCAAAAAATTCTATAAGTGGACAGTGCTCGCAGACTTTGAAGACTGTTTCCCTTTTTTTTTTATCAGGAAAAGCCTTAGTTTTCCCATAAATTCCAAAAAATGTCTCCGTTTTCATTCAAAAAGCGCCAAAATTGACGCTTTTCTTCTCAATCTGGGACCACTGAGTGGAACCTTTCTGCCTAACATTTGCTACATTTAAAAAGATTTAAAGGAAATTAATAAAATAAGGGTTTGAGTTGCTTCAATCGCGTTCCACCTTAAACACCAACAGCAACAATGTTACCTCGTCGGTAAATGATTTAATAGCGCTTTTCTTTATTTAGACAAATTTACTACACCGCACTGTGAGATTTATGAAAGAGTCGCGCTGAACTTCTTAAGTAGGCTAAATCGAGGTATGTGATTCTTATCTATAACATTAACATTGACCCACACAGGCAGGGTACCTATATAGAGCACGACAACGACGACGTGCCAAAAATCATTAAAACTGTGTGATATTCTTCGCTTGGGATAATTAATTTCATCTGGAAATAACTCTCTGGTATAAAAAATAAAATAAAATAAAATACCGCTAACAAAAGGACAATGTAGATAACCCCCGTAGCCGTGACAGGTGGTAGGTCCTTCATTGCGGTTCGAATTACGATAAGGTTAACGACACTCTTGACTTACGCGCGACTCCTAATAGGATTACAAGGATTAATTTCACTAACATTTTGCTTTTATCGTCCTTTTAATATTATATTTCTTCGCAAACAGAAACAAATCAGAAACACACAGGTGCGCTAACAGAGTGAACTGTTTTTCGATTGGACTACTAAGGCGATGCCAGATTATGTCAATAAAGTGTGCCAGGGGACAAGAGCCTTTTTAGGTATTTGAAAAGATTATACGTTTGTTATCGTGATCATCGTGGTTTTATGAATGTTTATGAGGGCTATAGCGCGATTAGTTCTTATCGCAGGTCCACTTGCAACTGGTGCTTTCAATAAAGGCAGATAAATATTCTTGAAAGATACTCAAATAAAACGGTATGTTTTACATCTTTCTTTAATGACTTTACATAGTCCTTTGCTGGAAGTCCGAGCCCTCAAAATGTATCGGTCGGCAACAATTTAAAAATCAAAATCAAGCGATTTAAGTTTTTCAATATTTTTGACATAATAGTGACGTACGACGCAGTATCGTTGGATATTCAAGGTTCGTTTGTGTACTTTCAGCATAGAAAAACGAAAAATGTCAAATCTCAAAAATCGAGAGAGAAATCTCTCAATTTCAAGAGAAGTACCTGACCGGTTTTCTTACAAACAGTTTAAGAAATGTCATTTTGACATTGTCGTTAAATAAACAAACGTTCTCTTTAAATGCAGCATCTACATACATAATAAGGTGGAATTGGATTTTTTATAAGCTAAATACCTACTTAACTTACCTTTTTGAATGCGCTGATATGTTCTAGGAGAACATTCAATTAAAACTTCTTCCTCCGACATCGTTGAAGACGAAAATAAATAGAGTTTTACTTGTCAAACTTTTGAGCTGTCGGTTTGTTGTCAATTTTCATTTTTCAGTAAGTCGAAATTCGGCGAGTAGAAAATTACGAAAAAATGAAAAGAAGGGAAATGGATTTCTCTCTCATTTTTTTCAATTTTCTCAGTACGTGGTCGAATTCGCACAGTTTCTTAGCAAATTTTAAATAATTTTACGTTTAAAAAAAAGTACATGCACGAACCTTAATTCTTACAATCAGTTTTGTTCTTTCCGGTGGATAAAACTGTAAAGCACTTCGCTCACAACTTTAGCACACATTCAAAATTCGATTTATCGTATACCATGTTCCCACCAACGTGATTAAGTTAAATCAACTTGATTTAGCTAAATCATCTCATAAATTACGTGATTTATCATACATTTTCGAGATTAATATTTACGTGATTTATACGTGCTTACATTTTAATTACGTATTAAATCAAATCTGCAAATCTACCCAAAATAAAATCGAACATACCCAAATAAAATCAAACATACCTGTTATTATATTCAGCACTTCATTTAGCAAACGAAAAAAAAAAAAAAAAAAAAAACACACACACACACAAAACAAACTGTCAAAATTAAATTTTCTTCGTGATTCGGTGAGTTTTGGTATTTTTATTATTATTTATATTTTATTTAAATTGTTTTATTTTTGGCAACAAAACCAAAAAAAAAAGATGGTACGATATTGAAAGTTGGACACCTTATGTCAAAGTTGACATAAAAGTCACACTAAAACACTCAAAATTCGGTGGAGACGCGTTTCGTGATTTATAAATCACTTTGGCTAAATCACGTTGGTGGGAACATGGTATTAGGAAGACTAGATATGTTTTGACCAGTTTGGACTACAGATGTATGCTCAACGTAAAAACTATATTGGTCGGTAACTTGCCTGTTCCTAAGTAGGTCCCATATTCAAAAGGTCTGTTCCTTTACTTTTAAATCTTACGATATTTTACTAATTCTTACGAATTCTTACGAATTTTTAGTCAGTGCCGTTCCTTAACTCAAAAAATTCGTAAAAGAGAGCGTCATCGAGAGAGCAAGATATTTCCCCTCCAGTGAGAATCTTACGAATTTTTACTCAACAAATTTCTTGGTGCTGTCAGTCAGTCATCTTACAATTAATAGCAGATTTGAAATTTGTCGTTCTATTTGACATAAATGCGGGCATTTATCTTGATTTGTTGCGTATTAAAGCAGGCGGAAAAATAAAATCAAATGTTCTTCTCAAGATTCTGTTCGAGAGTGACGACGAAATTATTCCTCGCTGTAATAAGAACACGGCCCTAGCGAGGTATCCGTCGGGTCGGAAAATTCTCCGATTTTATATGTACGATTCTGAGGATTTTTGCTGCGAGGTATTTTTCGGAATAACTGTTCGGAGAATTTTTCCGACATTTTGTAACGCATATCGGCGAATTACGCTGAAGTGCAATGAAGGGAATTTTTTGGTTAAATTTTTGACAGCTATCCGATTTCCTTCGACAGAAATTGGTTGCGGAAGCCTCCGAAAGAGTATGCGTTGCGGAGAATTTTTCATTCCGACGGATACGTAGGTATACTTGAATTCATAAAAACTAAGTTCAATTAACTCGTTTCGTAGTAAATTAGTAAATTACTCGAGTTTATCAGATATTTTAACGACTTTTCGTACCACTTTTTTAATATTTGAATTATGTATCTGTCATTTTTCATAGATTACTACAAAAACGATCCCAAACTTTTTCGTAAGTATCTCTCTCTGTGAGAGAATTTATCCCCACCACTGCCATTTTGACAGTCTTTTCCATTCCTACTACAAAAGTAAAGGAACAGACCTAAAATTTCAACTTAGTCGTCGGCTACCCCTCCATAGGCTTCAACTAAAAATCAAAACAGTAGGTACATGTGATCGATCTAGCCCAATCAAAACTGAGATACATCAAGTCTGACACTTAATAAACTAGATACTTGAACGTCACCACTTTTCCATGACTGCTGCTACTACAGCTGTCTGCATAAAGTTCAATGAGCTCGAAATGGAACTGACAAGCTATAGTACATTGTAAGGAGAACCCCGTCTAAACAACCGTCGCAACATTTCTCTTTCAATATTAACTGCAAATACACCACCCTCCTCCAATAAAAAAATCTCATTGTGTTAATGCTTTTACCATTAGCGCGTTGGTGTTTCCACACACACCCCCTCAAAATATACAAGCAATCAAAAAACATCAATCGGATTCACTTCACTGGCAATGGTTTTGATGAGATTTCCCTTCATTACTTCACTTCGTGTACAATTCCTTATTTTGGTAATTAATTACGTTACATTTAACAAGTGCCGACATAGCTACTATTGCACGAACGAGCAAAAAGGACAAATACGTTCAATGAGACACACGAGCGTCAATTACTACACCCCCAAGTTGCCGATGGAGTCACTATTCATGTGTTAATCACCCGTTGAATTGACGAACTCATTTTGGGAGCAGTGACACCGACGTAGGTATTTCGAAATGTGCGAAGGAAAATGCGTGAATCAAGGACTCGACCCTTTACTTTGCTGTGTGATTGATATTGGGAAGTAAAAAGTGCTGCAAATTTAGGTGACCGAACAAAACTTTAGATCGAAATATAAATTTATGATTTACTATTTAAATAGACTCTAGATAAAATCTTGACACGTCGCACACCCCAGTACTTCTAAGCGATCTCATTTTAGCCATCGACTCTGAGCTTTCGAAAAACCCTCAATTTATCTCTTCGAAAAAAAGTGAGTTGGAAATGCAGTTGCGAAGAAATATTCGCGCAAAAATCTGTCCATCATACACGCATCATTTTGCGAAAGAAATCTCTTCCTTGTCACGTCATCAACCTAGCGAATTTCTGTCATAAAAGTTACCCACTATCTGCGAGGAAAACTCTTCCACTTGCTAACGAAAGTCACGATTCATTCACTTAGTGGAAACGTGCTCTAAATTAGTTTCCTCATTTAGAAACTTCTGACAGCAGGATGAGTATAATTAACCCAAATTAAGGAAGCAAATTGTCTTTGGGTCAATAAACCAGGGAACAATAACTTTCTGTCTATGTGAGTGCTTTAATTAACCAAACGAACAAAACGGGGCGAGACAGAACTGAAAACTTAACCTTTCTACTTGTATACACCATTCCGACTCCACTGCACCTTATAAACACACACGCTATAAATAAACATCCTGCCATCCGGTCAGCAGCATTCCTTCTAGCGATTTGTAAAACACTAATTCGATAAGACGGGCTCGTGCTCGTGCAAGGCGTGCACCGCAGCCTTAATACTTTTGCATTATATCTGACGAAAAGTTGCATCCGCTGTTTTTTTTTTTTTTGTTTTTTTTTTGGTGGCCAAACTGAGGAGTGGGACCTATAAAAATCTGGGTTACATCCGTGAATGTGCGAAGTGTGAATGCCTTGCGTGATGGCATGCATCGATATCCTTGGAACGTGTACTCGAAATGAAATGAAATAGAAAAATACCTACTAATGGAGTGAGTACCTACCCTTGAAGGACTATATAAAAAATCGGGAGGCCCACCTCATCGCTGTTGATAATAAATTCAGGGGACACCTCGCTGGTAGTTTTACAACCCGATTCCGGTTCTGTGTAATTAGATTTCGAATCCACTTACTTACTGATACAATTATCCTGTTGCCACACCGAGACATTGGTTGACCTACTAAATCACACATCACAATAGAGAATAGACTGGGCAAGGGGCAACATTTTTCCGTTTGTCCAGTGTCCTGTCTATATACGAAGCAAATTAAATGTTAGCCAGGTAAAGAAGGAGAAGGACTAACACGGAACAGGCCACCAACTGTATAGGTATACCGCACTCGTCAGACTCAATTATACAAGAATTTCTTCCCTGTTCAGCAGTTCGGTTTAGGATCTAGACGGGCGCACACGTGTGAAATTCATTCGAAACAAAATATAGTCAAGTTAGGTACGTGCCTGGCCCGAACCAACGTGGAACGTGTGAACGAAAAGGACGAAAACGATTGTTTGCGCCATTGTCGTGTGTGCAGATATAAGGACTAAAAGAGGAGCCATAGCTCCCTGTAGGCAACAAATGTGCTTTGTGTTTTATCGCTGAGTGTGTAGAGGGCGATAGGAAGGATTTTTATCCGATTGAATGATTTATTGTGGTGTGGCGTTTAATATTATACTACGGGAAGCTTTGAGGTGAGCTGGAAGGGTAGGTTGGGGAGCTGCTCGTTTATAGGAAATGACAAACAACCGGAACACCGAGAAGACGCAGACAAATGTTTCAAGGTAAATCTTTGCGTAAATGAATGAATTTCCATGACACGGCGTATAGGTAGGTATTATCTATCGCGTGTTATCTCAAAAAGAACGAACAGGGATATTAGTCCCTGTTTTGGGGTACAAAATGACTTGTTATGGTTTTGTTTACTTTTTTATATTGTTTCAGGGGCGTAAGGTTGGTATCATTTATCGTGTTTGTTCAATCAGTTTCGATTTGGTGCTGTTTTTCCCGCAATTTCGGTAGGGAACGTTTCGAATTGGTTTCGAATGTGTGAGTGAGCAGTGACCGGCGAGACCGTTGTGCAACAATTTGCACTTTTTTCGATCACTCTTATAGGATCTGAGTAAGATATCCTTAGATGATATATTTTGGGACAAAATGTGTTTAGAAGAAATGACATAGGTGATGCTTCAATTTACATGAATTATATTTTGAATTCTACTTTTTGAACTGTCAAACCGTTAAACTGTTTAGCGTGTTAAATGTTTCAAAAATAAAACTTACTTAAACGACTTGCTGGGAGTGGCTTGATTGTCGGTCCTATTTGAACCTGTTATGCCGATTAAATTGAAGTCTTTAATACTGCACCTCCTTACTTTTCCGTTTGCATAAAAATACTGTCAAATCTATTTAGTATAAATTTTTAAAGTATTTGCTGAAGATCGAGGGAAAAAGAAAACTTGTATTAATATTTTTATATACCGCCAGAGGAGGTCATTTAAAAAAGAATCCCAAATTCTTGTTTATCCAGATCAAATAAAAAACGGGACAATGATTGATTCAAAAAAGCATTATTTTTAATCAGCCCAACAAAATGCAATTAGCATCACTTTTTATCCTAACCTAAACTGGTAATGCTCATGTTCTATTAACAGCTACATTTCAAATCAAACTATTTATTTTATTAGATTATTTATTTTCATAAATTTCTATACGATTAGGTATATAATAATTCAATAATTTAATTTAAATTAAATAAATAAATAAATAAAAAGTTGGAGCAACAAGTCCGGAGGGACCCTAGGCCTAGCTTCTCACAACCATTAGTTTTGTGCGAGTTCTTTCATTTTTTGAACGATTTGAATAACTTGAAAGGATCTACAATTTTATGCCGACTCTAAACGGGGCTCTTTAAAGCAGTTATACTTTCTCTCCGGATGTTTGTCAGACGCTCGCGAGAGGTGGCGCAGTCGAAAAAACCCTAAGTTGGAATTTGGGTTTTTATTCTAACCTCGACCCCTCGCTTAGTAGTCCAACACACTAACCACTAGGCCACTGCGCCTTAAATTAATTTATGCAATTCATTTGACATTCTGTATTTACTGTACTTACCTATATATAATAAAATGGTTTTGAATGTCATTACACTTTAAACTTTCAATTGAATGCATTTCGAAAAGTTATTGTATGTGGCTGGGGTGACCCTTAAAAAGAGAAAACACAAATTTACATATTTATATTATCAGACAAGATAAAGTAGTCAAAATGAAGTTACACTCAAAGCGTACAAATCAATTTAGACCAATTTATTTCGTAAGTTTAATCAGATAGTCGTAAAAAACAGACTATCTATATCAGCGAAATTAAAATAGAAAAGCAATTTTTTTTACAAGACCTACGAAATGGTGAAACCAAACGTCAAAATTTTTCATATGAATAATTTCTTTTCACGGCCCCATTTGCAAGTGAATGTTTTAAGAGAGAGTCTTAAAATTGAGAACCCTCTTTGTTTGGAAGTTTCGATTACCAGATTGCATAAAGAAGGTCTTCAGAACTTTAAAACAGTACAAATGACGTACAGGGAGAATTTTCAAGTCACAGAACAAAGGATAAGTAGGATGCCTAGAGTGATGGTAATATTATGTCTGGCATAATTATGTCTTTTAGGCGTAATTCCGATGCTTGAGGCATTGAGGTATATTTTTTATACGAATACAATTTGAATTTGGTAAATCTGGCACAGTCTTTGATCAAAGTCGCTTAAGTAATTTTTATTTAAAACTGTGCGCCAAGGGTTGGCATCACTGGATGCCTATAAGGTTTTTGGCATAATTTTCGCAGGATGTATTTCTGTATTCTCAAGAGTGACTGTGTTTTATTTTTATATGAAAACCTCCCCAGCAATGTTTAAAAAATAATAATTATTAAAATTTAAAAAAAGTGGCATCTAAACTTTTGATAAATATAGCGGCGAATAAAATGACAGCAGTTATAATAAATGTTTGGTACACTAATACGCAAAAGTTAACGGAAAGGTATTTTGTGCATAGCCCCTGTTAAACAAATGTGCAAATGTTATGTGGTTTTCCATTGGTCAAAAAAATCAATCTTTTTTTTTTTTTTTAATTGGGTCACTTTTTGTAGATATCGATAATTTTTCAGACTTACACCTACTGCCACAATACCAATATACTTGGCAATGCTGTTTTACGCCAGTTTGAGAAGTGCGCAAAGTTTCGTCAAAACCAAAATAACACAATACATAACTAGCCATGCATTAATTTCGGAGGAATTATTATCTTCATTGTCTTCCTGGTCATTTGAAGACTTCAAATCACCAAAAATACTCCATTTGTATCAACAAGAGGCGAACATGTTTCAAGTCGATAACTTTTTAAATGAATGCAATTTATTTGAACAGCTGATATTGATTATTCCTGTTAAATAATGCGCCAATCCATTTACAAAAGCAGATCAAAATCGTCGCATGTTCCATGAGCCACAGAAAATCTGAGATCTGGAAAAAATATCTGCTGGTCCCAATGGAAAACGACATTAGTTAGTAAGCAGACGTCAGTTAGAATGCAAGAGTATGACGTAACTGCCGTGTCAAGTTTAACCAGCAGTATATTCAATAATCAAAAACTCTTTTGAAGTAGGTAGAGGTCTAACAATCATTAACAGTTTATTAGCTAAGTTTTACCAAGTCACAATAACGACAATTTTCGTATCAATTGTGACCTTCAATGTTTTTAACTTGAAGGTTAAATTATTGGTAAGACCCGTTCATTTTCAAAATATAATTCCGTGCTTTATCAAAAAAAGAAAAAAAAAAAAGAAAAAGAATTTGGCATCACAGAAGTGATGCCATATCGATGTACCTTTTACTTTTGTTTTTGAATTTATAAACACGCGTGATCCCACTTCTTGTGCACCCCGTAGTCATACTGGGAAAGAAGACTCCTCGAGTAGGTGTCAGAATTCAGGAAACAGGCTATCGGTCTTGAATGCGACGGCTTAATATTTTTCAAATTCAAAAATACGAAAGGCTTTGTGAGAATAACTTCTATTCATCAGTATGAATTCATTTGTAAGAAATGTTTTTTTTTTTTTTGTTTTTTTTTCTTTAGCCAGAAGACTGAAAGGATGACACTGCTTAGGCGGGGGGTTGGGATGCGCAATGTTTAAACCCTCTGTGGGAAGTGAGAGTGCGATGAGATCCATTCATCCGTCTAAACGATTTAGGTCTTTCACAACAATGTTTCAGATGGAAATCGCAATTTTACATAATTATGCAAAAGCCTCAACAAAAGGTTATCCCTAATGCAAAATCAGTACGAAGAAAAAGAGGCGTATGCCTCTTCTATCACTGACACGCAAAATCAACTGCAAACTGGAATAGAAATTGATCTATGAACCCACCAATAGTTCCATCAACTATCCATCATTCCATCGGAGTGCAGCCCACCCTTGATATAGACACAATAAGGCGCTCGTCATCATACAAATACCAACATAGAGTTAGAATATGCAAATTATCTCCTGTGTTCACGTGACGTTTCCCTATATGCTCGGCAAGTATGTCAAAATGCGCCTCCCTGGCGAAAGGTCGTAATGTCAGCAAAGCCCTATTCGTTTGAATGAAAATGCAAGAAGGTCAACATGCACTACCTACCATGTTTTTTTTTTTTTTTTTTTTTTTTTTTTTTTCTCCGAGGTAGGTGGAAATCTTCTAGAAGACACTATGAGGACACTCGGCGCGTGCTCATAGTAGTGTGAGATTTTTACTCACTAAAACCACCTCCTGCAAATTCATTTTGTACTGCAACTAAGTTATGACTTATCAAGCAATTTTTTTATCACGAAGTTACACGTTTGGCAGGCAACATTCCGGCGAAAGTTCCTGCTCGTTCCGCAATTTTAACGCGGTTGATAATTATCGGGCTAAGTCCGAAGGTTTAGTTCGTTGTAGTCGCCGCAATAAATTTGTTTCATCGAGAATTTCACGGACCGAGCTATTAATATGTCCTAATAATCGATTTCTATGCTTTCGAGCGCATATTTTCGTTTCGTCCTTAACGGTGGAAATTCCGAGGTCTCTATGGAGATCTTCATTTCTAATGTACCACGGTGCACTGACGAATGATCTTAGCACTTTATTTTGAAAAGTTTGTAAAATGTTTAGATTTGAATCGCTGGTACAGCCCCATAACTGTATACCATATGTCCATACAGGCTTCATTACTTGCTTATATAATAAAAGCTTGTTCTCGAGGGTAAGCTTGGAATATTTTCCGAGTAACCAATAAAGTTCTCTATATTTGATTTTAAGTTCTTCGCATTTTTTCTTTACATGCGGTTTCCATTTTAATTTTGTGTCGAGAGTCATTCCAAGATATTTGGCCTCGTTCGCAAAAGGAACTTGTACCGTATTTATAAATACAGGCAAATTATTTGTATTTTTATATGTGAAATCCACGTGGACCGATTTCGTTTCGTTAAGAGCGATCCTCCATGAATTTGTCCATTCATAGACCCGGTTAAGCGCGCCTTGTAATATTTTGTTTGTTTCTTTGGTCGTTGAACCAACTGCTAGTATAGCAGTGTCATCGGCAAAGGTGGCTACGGTAGTACCTTCTGTTTGCGGAATATCTCGCGTAAATAACAGGTACAGGAGTGGCCCAAGGACGCTTCCTTGCGGCACACCTGCCCTTATTTCCTTAAATTCCGAATATTCGTTTCCGTGTTTGACACGAAAGAGTCTATTCTCTAGATACGATTCTAGAATTTTCCATAACCGTTCGGGGAGAACTTGTCTTAATTTGCACTTGAGGCCTTCATGCCAAACCTTATCAAATGCTTGCGAGACGTCCAAGAACACGGCAGAGCAAATTTTATTTTCTTCTAGAGCTTTCTCTATTACGTCAGTTATCCGATGCACTTGATCGATTGTCGAATGTTTGCTTCTAAACCCGAACTGATGATCGGGTATAAGACGGTTTTCTTCTATAATTGGTTGTAAGTGTCTGAGTAATATCCTCTCAAAAACTTTGGAAATAATTGGAAGAAGCGAGATGGGTCTATAAGACTTTTTTTCATTCGGTGGTTTGCCTGGTTTTAGAACCATTATGACTTCCGCGACTTTCCATTGACTCGGAATGTATTGTAATCTGATCGCAGCGTTTATAATGTGAAGAAGCTTAGTCAATGCTTTCCGAGGTAGCATTTTTAGTAGTTCACCCGTGATCAGGTCGTATCCCGGAGCTTTTTTGGGCTTAAGTTTCTTTATAACTTGCCCGAGCTCGGTGAGTGTAGCGTTTACAACTATATTATTTTCAGATGTTCGTCTGTCTGATGCATAAGTATTTCGATTAAGCACTTGACCATCGAACGGCTTAAAAGTTTCTTCTAAATGAGCTGCGAAAACGTCCGCCTTCTCTTTGTCGTTTTTTGCCCAAACATCTCGGGTTATCTTAATAGGCGGCTCTGCGATCTTCGGCCTTTTTGTGGCTTTAATAGCCTTCCAAAGCGAGTAATTGGATTCTTTTTCAGCTGTTAGGCTTTCGAGGTAATTTCTGGCCTCTTCACTTTTAAAATCTTTAATAGACTTTGTTAGCAAGTTAGTGAGTCGATTTAAGTTCGCTTTATCTTGCGGGGCTCGAGTTTGTTGCCATCTTTTTCGCGCTTTTCGTTTTGTTCTGACCATATTAATTATTTCCTGCGGGTATTTGACGCAGTTATAGTTCGACGTTCTCCGCTGGTGAGGAGTATTATTCCATGCAGCTTTCTGTACGATACTGACGAAGCGGTCGACCGCAACTTCTAGTTCGTAAGGCGTCTTGAGTGATTCACGCAGTTCAGTATTGTTCTGGACATCTTTTTTGAAGCCTTCCCAGTCTGTTTTGCCATTTGTTAGCCTTGGCGGTATTTCATTTTTTATAAATGTCTCAGTCGTTGTTAAAATTACCGGAGAATGATCAGAAGAAAGATCAAAACATTCCTACCATGTTGACTTGACATTCACCCTGTCAACGTATTTGGACTTGAGACAAGGACTACGGTGCTCGGTGCGTTGGAAATAATTCAATGAATTGGTAAACTTCTTGGACATGTTCATAAATCAGACACTCACACAAGAACTGCAAAACAAACAAGTCGTACAGTTATGAATTTCTTGCTGACGAGGCAGGAAATAGCACAGATGGCGTCTGCGCCGATGAAGAATGGTTCGCTGGATATGGAAATAGATTTGCAATAATCCGTCGGTGGAAGGGTTAGGAGTTGCCGGTGGGGAATATTGTAAACCTCCCGTAAAATTAATTAACTACTTAATGGACCGTGGATAACCATGCCGGAGTTGTTTGTTAAGCATTTCGAGTGTTAAATTCGTATCCGAATGCAGGTGTGACCCATTACATTCTAAAGCTAATTGCCACCACTATTTCCGAGTGAAAATGCCCCATAAATTGGCAAGTAAATGCCTTTTCCATTAAGACAGTCACTTTGGGCTAAAACCCTGAATTTAACCAACTCATTAATTAATTTTCAATTGTCAACTTTACCGAGTGTGGCGTGCCGGACACCTAGCTAACTAATGCCTTCGAAATTATAGCGCCACCCTACCCAAAATCACGCGCCCTTAGTTTGGTGGAGGGCGGAGAGGGGTTGAAAGGTAAAGTGCCATCAATTTCGTAGACGCCCGTTCCGCCTGGTGAAAGTTTTCCCTAAACTGTATAGGACAAGAGCCCACAGAGCAAAGCAATGAAATAACGAAAAGAGAGCAAAACGGTAGAAATATCCTTAATTTGTGTTTATTCCATAGAAACTGAGTTTGACTTTTGAGTTTCTTTACTACCTAGCGTCCCAACGCCCTAGTTGACCTTAATTCCAATTGTTTGTAACCTACCAACACCACCGCTGCGTCGTGGCAACCTCTAAATAATCAATTAGTGGGTTACCAAGCTATTCACCTCAGTCATTTCATGTCAATTATTAAAAATTAACAAAAGGATCGGGCAGAGCATGGACTTTTAAAGGGGGCCCCTGCGTGAGATAAAAAGAAAGAAAGTTGATTGTTGTTTGTTTTGTTTGTTTTGTTTATTTTTTTTCTGATTTCATTCGCACACTTAAAAATAATTCAGGGAAAAGAGTGATCTCTGTGACCCTGTCTTCATTATGGCTTTCGACGAACCATTCCAATCGTGACGAGGTCAGTACACCTTTTCCCTTAATAGATTCCTTAGACATGTGTGTGAAACACAAGGATGAGTTGGTTTAATGAGCCATGAAAAGGTTGAAGGCGACGATTGAAGCACGATTTTGAAAAGTGCTTTTGAGATTTGTCGGTTGTGCAATAAAGGTGGAAAATCCTGTAAAAAATAAAATAAATAGTTGGCGCAACAGGTCCGGAGGGACCCTAGGCCTAGCTTCTCACAACCATTCGTTTTGTGTGAGTGCATTATAAAAAGCTTATCCGCTATCGATTGGTGTCTGGAATCTTATTAAATGGTTTTCGGCTTGTGCTCCTTCCTTTTATTGTGATTAAATCAACAGCAAGGAGTGGTGTATACTCTATAATACATTTGTGTATGTGTCCATTTTTAAGCCATAAATCTGTGATCAATATCAATCGGTGATCAATAACTGTTAAGTGAAGATTCATTGGGGAATGGTCTATTGTTGCAGTTAGTCTCCAACTCGTTTGATTGGAAGCAGTTTTTAATTCGACACTTCAGTACAGGTACGCAATCTGCGGACAATAACCTGGCTACAAAATATGACCCAAATATAATTAACTTTAAGATGACAGCTGACAGCTGAGGTAAAGTTGTCATCTTTAATGATGTTTTTCGATTGGAGAAAAGAATCGCCATTTCTATGAAAAGAGCAAATCTAGATGTGTTCTTTCAATATGTTTACTATGTTTCATTGAAAAAATTGCACTTCCAGGTCAATTCTTAATACGACAGAGATGTCCGGGATATATTTCATTGCCCTGAACATACCAACACACACTAGCAAAATGTCCGATTGAAGTGTTTGTTAAATTGTTCGAAATAAAATTTTCGTGATCCGAAAATATGAAATTAAGCGTGCGAATGGAAACCTTAATTGAAATAAATGGCGTCGTACTAATAACAAATTTTAGTCTCGACTTCAAATTTACGGAAGCTCACAATTGCAAAATTTCTATGGAAAATGATAGCCACTGTGAACTACTAAAATTTAGAGTTGAAACTGAAAATGTTAATTGGTAAGGCCAATTGATTTGGTTTTTTAAGACTTTAATATTTATTTCAGATAATAATAAAAAAGTAGGAACTGGAAACCAAATCTCACATTATGCTATCTAACACTAGGTATTACAAAAGCGTTCCAATGAAATTCATTGAGAAGAGCAATTCTGAATTTTGGGGCGATTCTCTCGGATCTTCAATGAAAAACGCCATAAGTCTTTGTGCATAGGGACCGTTTAAATATCTTGTTTAGTACCTAACTAGACAGTGTCTGACAGCTGTCTGACTTTGATTGTCTTTGATCGGTCACATGAACAGCCTTTTTAGGTGACGTTTACGGAGGGGAAAGTGATGTTCTCGACCAAACTGTTTTTTCCGTTCAGATATTATCCTATCCACTAGAGACTAGACCAATCTAGTCGACTTAAGAAAACCAGATTTTTTAATGTGCCCAATGCACCCTTAAAATTCAGTTCAGAGATCAAACTTTTATAGAAACAACCTACATCCATATATTTACATGCATAAAATTGTAAAGTTGTTTTGTAATGTAGGTATGTAAACCTGTGCAACCACCGCCTGACTATTTACCTTGACCTGACATTTATTTTTTACAAGCTGGACTTGGCATAACTCCGTTTTGCGCGCAATAGTTGGACACCAGACCGGGTAATTATTTCGTTCGCTTTGACGTTCAGTCCAGCGCCACCTATCGTAGAACGCGAATAAATTGATTTTCCGGGGTTTTCCTTCTGCCTAAGGCCATAGATATAGCCAAACGTAAAACTAAACCGTAAAAAAATTCGTTTGCTTTTAATGATCTCCGGTTTGGAAATCTGGAAAACAATAAATTCCCTTAAAAATACTAACTCTTGTGGAAATGATGGTATCTCGAACATTATGCTGCGAAAAATCGCGCTAAATATAGTAGATGTTTTAGCACATATATTTAATTTGAGTGTTTTGTCCGGAATATTTCCTGATCAACTAAAATGTGCTGTTGTAGTACCCCTATTTAAAAAGGGGAGCAAAAAAGATATTAAAAACTACAGACCAATCTCTTTATTGCCCTCAATTTCAAAAATATTTGAAAAAATCATTAAAAGCAGAATCTTAGTATATCTTTCTAAGCAAAATTTTTTTAGTCCCTTGCAGTTTGGGTTCCGATCTGGTTTATCGACAGAAGATGCTCTGCTGGACTTTTGCTCTTTCATACAAAAAGGTATGGATGGCAAAAAATGCTGCGGCGCGCTTTTCGTTGATATAACCAAGGCCTTTGATATGGTTAACCATAGCATTCTGTTGAGCAAGTTACATAGTTTAGGTTTTCGTGGTTCTATTTATAACTGGTTTAAATCCTATCTAAAAGACAGAAATCAAAAAGTAAAAATAAATAATGTCTTAAGCGACTTGATGGAGATAAAGTTAGGTGTGCCACAAGGATCAGTTCTGGGTCCCATTCTCTTCTTGATTTATATAAATTCTTTATTTGAGCAGCCTTTTGTGGGAAAAATAAAGGCATTTGCTGATGATCTTGCAATTGGATATGATTCTGCAAATCTTTTTAATTTAATTGCTGACATTAATTATGATGTTCATCTGTTAAGATCATGGTTTGCTGAGCATAAACTTGTTGTTAGCAATAAAACCAAATTAATGTTCTTCAGTCTTGATACAAACGAAATGACTAATATTAATGTTTTGTTTCATTCTCCTGATTGTATTGGATTCAAACTATTTAACAGCAATTGCTCGAGTCTTGGATCTTTTCCTCTTTTTGATGCAAATGCAGTGTGTAACGATAATTGCTTTAGTATTGAAATAGTAAAGGAGTTCAAGTATCTGGGTGTTACGATTGATCAGCATTTTAGGTGGAACCAACACATAGCTAATCTAAAACAGTACTTTCTTTCAATAATTCGTTGCTTTTACCGTCTTCGAAAAATTGTGTCGAATACCGTTCTAAAAACTGTTTACTACGGATTGTTTCATTCCAAATTGGAATATGGGATATCTTGTTGGGGGGGTGCATACCTAAACAAATTACAGCAATTGATTGTTCTTCAAAAATGTGCTGTTAGGCAAATCTGTAATTCTGCACGCTTGGCACACTCTATACCACTATTTCGAAAAATGGGCATTTTACCGGTAAGACACCTTTATTACTTTAAGGTATTGAAGATATTTTTTATGAGATGCGGGTATATGCAAAGTCCTATACTAGACACATATAACTTAAGATTAAATTCCCGCTCTGTTTCTACACTACCTTTTCGGACTACACATTTTAGAAACTCCTACACCAGGCATGTCAAAGATACGGCCCGCGGGCCATAACCGGCCCGCGAGACAATTAATTATGGCCCGCGACATCAATTCAATAATGCTGTAATTTCAAGTGTGTTTCATTGCAATTGCTTTTGGAACACACATTATTTGTGTTTTTAAATACATATGTAAACAATTATTTGATTCCTTTCTTACGGTGAGTGGAAGAATAGAATAGAACAATAATTTTGTAAATACACACTACTCCGAAAAGAACAGAGCAAAAACGAATTGAAAAGTGCAGAACTGTTTGCTGGCTGCGCAAAGCAAAGTATTTACCGTGTTTTTTCCCTAAAAGGGGGAACCCCACACTTTTTTTTATATGGAGTTTTAGTTTACTCGAAAATATGAAAATAAGCGCGTAAAGTCGTTTATCTGTCTTCATTATTTAAAAGACTTCCATGATTAGAGAGACTTTTTTCAGTTTATCTTATTGGTGGCGAGTTTGGTTTAATGTGCATTAACTGAAAATTGTTAACCGTTGCAATGTCAACTAAAAGAAAAGTCGATAGTGAGTGCCGAGTTTTCCAGTCAAAGTGGGAAATTTCGTATTTTTTTATTGAATGGAAAGGTAAACCAATTTGTTTGATTTGCAATCAGATTATTTCCGTTTGTAAAGAATTTAATGTGAAAAGACACTATGAAACGAATCATAAAGAAAAGTTTGAGTTATTTACCGACGAAATTAGGCAAGAAAAACTGGTATCTTTGAAAACTAAACTTGCGGGGCAACAATCGTTTTTTAAAAAGTCAAAAACTGACAGCGAGAATGCAATGAAAGCTAGTTATTCGATCGCATTAAAGATTGCCAAAAAATCAAAAGCTTTTAGTGACGGCGAATTTTTAAAAGAATGCATGCTAGACGTGGCCGACATTTCATTCCCATCACAGAAACAAGTCATTCAAGAAATACCCCTGACTAGAAATACAATTGCTTCCAGGATAAATGAGTTATCAGAAAATGTGGACTTTCAACTTAAAGATAAAATTAAAGAATTTATCTGGTATTCCTTAGGACCGATGAAAGTACAGATATCAGAGATACAGCGCAGCTTGCTGTATTTATTCGTGGAATTGATAAGGATTTTAATATCACAGAAGAGTTGCTGCAGTGCATACCTTTGAAGAGTACTACCACAGGTCAAGATATTTACTCAGCAATTGAGCAATTAGTACCAAGTTATGAGTTGGATTGGAGTAAATTCTGCAGTATTACCACAGATGGTGCACCATCCATGGTCGGTAAAAATGCTGGTGTTGTGACGAAAATACGGAACAAAATTTTAAATGAAATTAAAAGTGAACGACCAAAATTCGTTGGAATTCATTGTATTATACATCAAGAAGCCCTGGCCTCTAAAGTGCTGAAAATGGATCATGTGATGAATCCCATAATTAGAATAGTTAATTTTATTAGAAGTAGAGGACTAAATCATCGCCAATTCGCACAATTTTTAAAAGATCTTGATGAACAATTTTCAGACATTCCCTACTTTGCAGAAGTTCGGTGGCTTAGTCGTGGATCAATGCTTAAACGATTTTTCGAATTGCGTAAACATATTGTTACGTTTATGGCTCAAAAGGGTAAACCGATGGAATACAGTGATGAATGGTGGCTTGATTTTGCGTTCTTAGTAGATATGACGGAACACTTGAATAATTTGAACGTTAAACTTCAAGGAAAAAGTGTTATCATTACGCAACTGTACTCAAGTATTCAAGCTTTCCAAATGAAATTAAAGTTGTGGGAGTCGCAGCTGCGTGAACAAAAACTTGACCATTTCCTTAGCATTCGTGGGATGGGCATATACAATGCAGATAAATTATCAGATTTTTCAAATCGTTTGCTTGATCTCATTGCTGAATTTGACGGTCGTTTTGCAGATTTTCGCGAGCTCAATACGTATGACTTTCCTCTTTTTAGTAACCCATTTATGTTCGACGTTGGTAAAGCACCGACTTACTTGCAAATGGAACTAATAGATTTGCAGTGTGATATTACTCTAAAAAACAAATTCAATGAAGTTGACACTTTGACATTTTATACAAATTGCTTCAGAAATCAAAATAGCTATCCCAACTTAAGAAACCATGCTGCTCGCATTTTATGCATGTTTGGAAGTTCATATGTGTGTGAACAGATGTTTTCAACAATGAAGATTAATAAATCGAAATACCGTTCAAGACTTACAGATGAACATCTTCAGTCAATTTTAAAAATCAATACAACATCGTTGACACCAAACATCGAGGAGATAATGAAGCGGAAAAGAAGTCAAGTTTCTGGATCCTCAAAATAATATTTAGGCTTAATACACCTCCACTTAAAAAAATTAAATTTTTTCTTTAATAAAATCATTTTTTGTATCTATACTTTTTACTTATATGTGCTTAGTTTAATATTTGCATTTTATTTTTAATGTGGCCCGGTGTCATACTTGAGACAGGAAAATGGCACTTAACGAGTTTGAGTTTGACACCCCTGTCCTACACTATCGTTTCGCGTAAGTTGTTTAATAAACCCCCTGAAGATATACGAAGCATTAGAATTTTATCAGTGTTCTTAAATAGTATAAAATCGTGGCTTCTTGAATTTGATGTTGGTGAAATCGAAGTTTTGTTGCGCTATGTGGTTTGATTTAATCTTTGTTTTGATTTGATCTTTGTTTTGCTTGTATTCTTTCAGTCTTGCTTTGCATTTAGTCTCTTAAGTTGATTCAAATACTTTAACTTGTCTCTTCATACATCTGTAAAATTGTTTTCTTGAATGTAATGTTAAATATGTTTTACTGTTCACCCCACAATTTATTAATTTATTAATTTATTATTTTATATAAAATGTAGCATTATCTCTATTTTTTAATTTAAATACAAATGCTACAAACTATTCTCTTTAACCAAAAAATGTTCAGTTAGAATATGTATATAAAAAATTTTTGTAAATGAGAATAATGAATAAACTATAACTATATAACTATAACTATGACCACTTAGACCTAATGTTGAACTTGGACTTAAAATGTTGCTTATGAATTATGAATTATAAAGTTACCTATCATCTTTAAATTTAAATTTTCTAGAAAAATATTTTATTTATTTTTCCGTACAAAAAACTTTTTCCGATATACTTCCTAGTCAATTCCACAAAAAAAAAAAAAAAATCATTCCACTGAAATACACGGTTGCCAAATTGGGCGCTTTGTCGTATTTTGGGCTATCTTTTTACTTAGAAAACGTTAGAAATCTCTTCCATGAGCGCCCAACATAATTTTGGACTACATATCGTTTAACAATTTCTGTGATTATTTTTGTTTATTTTATTCTTTTACAAAACTAAAAAAAAAAAAAAAACATATTTTCGAACAAACCCGGACTTTTAAAACTTGGCAGCACTCTTGCAGTCAAGTGACATCGAACAGTCGTTCAAGTTGCACGCACACCAATTCATTTGGCAGGCCTTTTGGTTTGACAAAAGCCAATAGCAAGAAAAAAGTCAAATAAAATCCAAGGCGTAGAAAAAAAAAAAAAAAAAACGCGGTGAGAATAAGTCGGAAAAAAACCAAAATTTTCAACGATTTTTGAGCTTCTTTCTGAGCAATGATAATGTGCTACATTGTTTAAAGGCTTAAAAAGGTTCGCAGTTCGCAATTCCCTCTCATGTGAACAGTCCTTTACTGTTCTGTGGAACAGTGGAATGGCAATTTACTCCAATCACTGGTGCCCAGTGATGCCAACTCAGGCATAATTATGCCTTTTAGGTATTGAGGAATAATTTTTAGAAAAAAGGCATTATTTTTTATGAATTGTTTTTTTACCATCAATCCATAAAATTACAATTTGAATTCGGTAAATCTGGTACAGTGTTTGATCAAAGTCGCTTAAGTAATTTTTATTTACAACTGTGTGTCCACTTATATTCCAATTCTTTACTTGACTTATTCAAGAAATCCAAGCTTTAGATTACAGAGATAAAAAAAGGTTGTATTACCTACCTATCGATCGACCAACATTCTTTTAACAAATTTGTTTCGTAGCAGTTCCTTTGTAAACTATGAAATTTTTAGGTATCCTTTTTACCAAAAAGGCAGGTGAGTTGCAATTGTTTTCGTTGGGAAACTTTTTTCTGATAAAAATTTTACTATGACCGCCTAAACGTTAAAAAAAATAAAATAATTTTCAAACTGTTCCAACGTTTTCGGTTGCATTTTATGTACTGCTATAATTGAGGCCTAAACCTGAAACACAGCAATAGGAACAAAAGAAAAAATAATCATAAAAATCGGCCCAGCGACATAGAGTTTCACTCCGAAGAAATTATATACATCAAATCTACAGATCTACAGATACAGAAGCTTTACAGTTTTTGGTGTCACTTCTAAGATATCTCTCATTAAAAAATTGAGACATACTTTACGTTTTTAGATGTCAACGCATAGATGTCTCGTGTTGACGCGATTTTGCCTATTTTTTCTTTTTTTTTGCTTTGATTTTGACAACGTTGGAATTGGGTAGGTAAGAGGCAAACAAAAGGTGGTCATGGTACTACACCACAACTCTAAATATTTCTTTACATAAAAAAAAAAACTGACATTCAGTACGAAAGAAATATCAGTTAAGGATATTACGTCTGAGCTTTAACTAAAACTACAAGACTAAGAAAATACAGACTATTACAGCAAAGTATATTAAATAAATGTCTCTGGCTCATTCCTGGCCCACTCAGCGTAATGAAAACTAAAAACCACCCACAAAACCCTCAACTAGTTGCTTGTTAAAAAAAAAAAAAAAATACAAAAGAACCCCAGCAACAAATCGTTTTAAAATTCGATTACGAGCACCTTGTGCTAAATGGAATTCAGCGGAGCAAAAGCAGCTCAGCTCTCGACCTTTTCGTATACTGCCGCTGGCCGCAGATCAAAGGAAAAACTCTTCAAACACGCAACTCCTAAGGATACCACTCGCACGACCTCCACAAACAGAAACCATTATCCGTTTCCTTTAAAACCAAGCCATTTGCCGTATGGCACGCATATATACCTAACCCAACTAACACAATTCAAGTTAAAAAATGTTAAACAAAATTTAATGGATTTTTAATTGATCCTTTCCATACCAGGGGAGCCTTTTTAAACGTTAACCTTATTTACCACACAAGTTGATAAATTGCCGCCGTAAATGGCATACATTCATCATTCCAGAATGAAGATGAAGTGGCTCTCCCTCCTTGAAAGGATTCAATTTGCATCTCAATTGGGAATAACCAAAACAATCAATCCATTAGAACTAATGAAACTGTGAACTCAATTCAAATCTATAACCCCAGAGGTGAACCTACAGAATGAACGAACGAGCCTGATTGCGATTAAAACTACAGAGCAAGGTACGATGAAATGAAAATTAATTTGAAGCTCTCTTGAGCCGTCACGCAATCCAATTCGTCGTTACTATTGACCTCCTGTAGTTTAGTTGTTGACGACGGCTGTTGTCGTTGAGCTCACTTTTTGTGAAAAGGTGAGAGCTGGCGGGGTAAACAATATAAAAGGACCAAGGTCAGTGTGGAACGGTGTAGCAAAAATAAAAGTCATCCCTATACAATTCGACTGATGTTTGACCCAGTTGTGGGGGTCTACTTCGGGCTTTTGACTACCAGTGGCTATTTGTGTGCTCTCATCGTAGAGCTGACATTGACATATAAAGGGCAGTGGACGTGGAGTGGATGCTTTGCAATAGAACATGCACATTGAGGGGGTTTTGAACTTCCTTATTAAATTGCTAATGATTTTCAAGACGCCACTAATTTAGTTAAAGTGACCACAGACATTTTTGTCTTAACAAGTCCAACAAGGATTACTTTTAAAAGATCGGAAGTACCGGTATCTCAGGTCATTGAATATCTTCTCTTATTTAGTCAGTTGCGATTGTGCTGCACTTTTGCTTTCATTAAATGAAGCGAAACGAAAACCAATTTCGCATTTAAAAAACGAAATAAATCATGCGAAAGCGAACGTTTTTTTTTATGTCTCTTTCTTTTGTTGGGTTGGGAAGTCATAAATAACATTTATACTGTAGAAATAATCAAAGAACATGAAAAATGTCAATCAAACAGATGTCGTTGTTTTCGCTTCGCCAAAAACGATTTTTTTTGTTCGTTTTCGAAGTAACATGGATCAAAAGCGAAAACAATTTTCGAATTTTTCTAGATGGCTTCCTTAGATCCGGACATATTGCATAAGACATGGTGATTTACTCACCTACTCGATACTTCCAAAAATATAACGAATGACAACTGGTACGTTAGTCAATTTCCAGAAAGTTCATTCTATACCAGCTGAGGTAAAGCTAAGACGTGTCATTTTTCGTGGTAAATTTTGACAAGCTGACTTCATAAAAATTCGCTCTTTCTATTCTATGTCACTTGTGTGTCTCTCGTAAGATTACACTGCGAAAGCCAGTGTGGCCAGACGCTTGATAGGCGATCACACGTAGTGACACATTTAGGACAACTGTTTACGTCATAATTACGTCTGCATGTCAAAATTTGAAACGCAAAAAAACACGTGTAATCTTAATTTAAGAGCCTTCCATTTAATAGCAGAAATTAGCTAACTAGGCCCACGCAAATCAGCTTCATTAGGTACATTCAAATTTATGTTTATTTTCGCCCGTTTCGCACTTGCCTACTTTCCATTGAGGTTTGTCCTTGCCCGTGCGCAACGATTAACATAATTTTCCAAGAAAGAAACATTTCCACTCCATCGAATACATCAAAAAACATCCAAACAAAACTTAATGACGAGTCCTTTTACCCGACTGGCTTAAATTTTAAAATTGCCGTCACGAAGCCACACCATATTGGGCCATTGGGCAAATGATGACAAAGTGCCGGCCAAAAGATTCACGCAACAGGACAATTGGGGGCGAGCAAAATGTGACACCGCCCAGTGGTATATATTTCGAATGTAAAACACGTTCAAAGCCCGGGCATAAGGTCCTCAAAGCGACGGCGAATGTCATCATCAACCCATCGAGAGAAGTTTAAAGGAATTTATTTTCATTTAACCCAATCGATATCACTCTGCTTGTACTTCATCTCTGGCTATGTGGATTGCAGCGAGGTCTATTTAGGATTTGCCAGCCAGTTGGTTTCCCCATTCTACACCCTTTTAGTGTTGCGGAGGGGGCGGCAAACTTAACTTATTTTATTGTTCACGTGACGGTAAGGGAAAAGCAAAGCAAATTCCTTTTACAGCATGCTTACGTGCAAGGAATTGTGTTTTTTTTTTTATGCACTGATTGTGAATGAAGCGTCCTGGTACGTCATGACACCGATTCCATTTATCGCTTGCCAAGTTGTGTTGTGTGCCATATTGCCGGTGTGCTTCGCGGTGGGGTGCGAATACCTTCATAGTCGTTGGTTTTCAATTGCTCGATTTGAAATGCTCTCGCACAATATTCCCAATGGAATTGGGTATCTGATGGCCATTGGTTCTGCAGCTGACATCATCGTTACTCAATCCAAGGCGATGATGTCTTCACTGTAACTGTATGGAAATAGAGGTTTTAAGCACTTCTGCCAGTGATGTTTTGAAAAATTGAAGGCATTTCGACAGACAAATGTTGTGCGTTGTTGTATTGGATTGTTTTTGTTAAACAATTTTGAATGGCTATCATTTAACAAGTTGGGGAGTGTGTCTAAAAGAAGTCGACATGCGTTATGGATTACATTTCAGACGCGTCAGTATTTGATAGTAAGTTAGAATGGGATAATGAAAACCACAGATGTACAGGGTGTAGCTTGAAATAAGTATAAAGCTGCGGCATTATTGCTATATCGTCTTCTCCGTGTACCTTCTCTAATTAAATTTGACTCTAACGGGCAGTTGCATCAGTATTATTGTTGTGGTTAATTTTGCGCTAAAATGAAGAGTGCAAGTGCAACTTATAACCGTGTCTCCTAAAGAATGTCACTTCAATTGAAATTCATTTGTGTGACCAACCCAGCAAACTCAGGAAACTCGCTTTTCAATAGCTTTAAGTTCGGCGACAGTTGATTTGCTTCGCATATGAGTTCTTTTAAGAATCCCATGCGACACATAATTCCTTGAAAAAGGTTGACGTCTTGGCAAATTAAAACTCGGTTGCGATTTATTAAAAGCAACGCGCAAAAAATAGAAAAAAAATGCTAACATCTAGAAGAAGCTAATGCGAGTGCAGACAGGAGGATTATGCAATTTTTTTGGAACGACAGGTATGAGGATGGAATTATAGGAGCAGGAAAATATATCTAACGGCGCAGTTATTTTTTCTTTTCTGATGAAAAGGATTACCCATTAACTGATCCTTGGTGTATGCTAGGTAGATAATGGTACAAAAAAAAAAAAAAAAAAAAAAAATTGCATTTTTTTCAGACCATCACCCGTTTTTTAGGATGTCAGACCTCTTAAACAATAATCGGAAGAACCTGTTGGGCCAACTTTTATAATTTCCTCGGCGTTAACTTCGATGACGTTATAACTCGATAACCACTAAGCCGATTTTAATTATTCTTTTTTTGTTTTTTTTTCGTTGCTGTATTTCAGGTTTAGACAGAAATAAGATTCCAAAAAATCTATTCATTCGCATTTTTCGGGCAAAACAAAGTATAAAAGCTTATAAAATAGTACAGTAAGCCCTTAAAACTCTCTTATCATAAGTTGCAACAAATAATGCCTGTTACTAGATCTTCAACTTATAAAATCTCACATTGTTAATTGATATACCTATACTGCCATATCAGATGAATAACTCAAAAATGGATTTTATTTAACACTATTCCTAGCATTGCTTCTCAGATTTGTACCTACCTACCTAATCGAATAGGAAAACATCTAGGTAATCAAACTTGTAATCAACGGGAAAGTTTCGTTCGACCCATTCGTGCACTTTATTTTTATTGTTCGCCAAACATTCACCTGGAAGAATGTGATCAGTTTATGTGGAGAATCCGTTTCGACGTTTAAGATTATAACAAAAGTATTGTCTTGTCACCTGTATTTGGTTTACATTCTTCTTCTGTCAGTTCACATTGTTCACTCTAACCCTTGCATAAAAATCATTCACGCAGACTTCCTCTAGAAGTCGCATTTCGCTCTCTCGCGTGGGTTTCGGTATAATGTTCCTCTGTGTGAAATATGTATCGCTTTAGATTCGCAAATGAACCCAAATAGATAATTATCCAGGAAAACAGAAATCAGATCTATAATACAATATTAATTTGCAGCTTTCATATTGTGTGCATTATAAGTCGGTACAAAATTTACTACATGCGCGCTCTTTCTCTGAATTTATTTTCATACAATTTTATGACATTTTCTTAGGTAAGTTTCCGAAAAAATGTTTTTGTAAAATCCGAGAAGAGTGTCGTTTAAATTTTATCATGATTTGGGTATTTGCTGGGTCTGTGTAACGGATTCAGTGTGAGAGCGCAATCATCGTACTAGTCTTTGGTGTTTGAAGGGCGTCAACCATTTTTTACATTTTTACATGTTAATTACTTTCATAAATTTAAAAATTAGCATAAATGCAGTCTAAAAATATATCCGCCGCATAATACAGCCAATTTCACCATCACTCCCATTCAACACAAATGCAACAAGTTTAGCGCATAGCGTCTAAAAAGAATGTACACATTTGCATAATTGCTGACTAAAATAAAAGCGCTACTTTCATTCAGCCAAACAGACGGTGTTCGTGACGCCATGAACATGATCCCCCACATGCTCCGCAGCAAATGCCATTGCGCGCATAGCAAATGAGGAGAAACTATCTGAAGCAATATAAATATCCTTTGGAATTTTGCATTCCGTGTCAAATGGAAGTTAGTATATCATTTTTGCATTTTACTATATATTTCAGAGCTTTATAATTTCCCGCCCTAAGGCACGTGCTGTATGTAGCGTAAGCTGTATGCATAAGAGGAAACAATTTCGATTGGATATGTACATCGTAAAACAATGACTCTGGATGGAAATGAAAGTCGATACATATTCAAATTGTATGCAGCGCATTTATCGATTAGCGACCTGATTGGAAATTCCTTAAAACGGATACACTTCTGACAAGTTATCCCTAAAGAAATACAATTCCATGTTTTCGTTTTCCCGGTTCTCCCGAACTAACTGGCTCGCCCCACCCCCTAGTTAGGGGTTGAGTTGTTTATGTGGGTTTCCATAGATTTGCAAAGTTTTTTTTCAAGAAAAAGTGTTGTTAGCATGCAATTTTGTTTTCGTCTAATTTAAGCCGTTTGCCAAGGAATAGTCTTAGTTGTGGCTGGGAGTTTATGGGATTAAAACGTGAATACAATGTCGACGAGTGATGAACAATGAAAATAGATAGTTGTAAATTTAACACTTTAAATAGCAAGTTAATTTATCCTGAAATAGGACATAAGAAATAGTGATTATTTACACAGAAAGGTGCTTGTGATATTTGTGTTTAAATAAAAGAAAAAAATTTCTGTGGATAAGGTAAAACAAAATTTAAACAAATTAAGATTTTTAAGTGAGGTTTTTTTTTGGGAGCTTACTTTAAGTATTAAAAAACTTAAATGAAAGACTACATCAGTATTTTTTTCTGCAGAATCCGCTGTAGAAAAACGCCAACGCTATACAAAATATTAGTTTATATTTTTGAAGTGAAACTTCTTATGCGACTTCCAACTCAAGGTCGCGTTAAACGTTTAACGCTAATAATTGGATACTCAAAGGCGTGAGCGAGGGTGAGGGTAGCGCACATTGCACAGCACAAGCACGTTCATATGAAAAAGAAAAGAAAAGAAAAGTGGTGGTTGTTTCTGAGGAAATGCGCACATGGCTGTTGACGTGCGCTGATGGACTTATGGTGGTGTGTATAGAAATTGAGTTCAAGGGTTTTGTTTCAATGGTTGTTATAGTACATACCTACATATGTTGATACCTACAGTAAAGAATTGAAGAATTCAAGGAGTAAATACGATATAGGTGAATTATGTATGTTGTTTGATTTATTGAAGTGAAACTTCTTAAATGCTTAATGCTACTATAAGCATTGCATACTCAAAGGCGTGAGGGTACCGCTCACGCTTCAGAGTATGCAATGGTGAGTGAGTTTATTGGCACCAAATGCTGGGAGAAGAATATTCTGTGGTGAAGATTAATTTCCAAAAATAATGACTAAATTGGCAATTAATGTCTTATTGAAGTGAAACTTCTAATGCGACTTCCAACAAGGTTGCGTTAAACGTTCAACGCTCCTGGGGAGGGGGAATAGAAGGAGACAGAGCGATAGTGAATGCGTGGCACTCGAACGCATGCGCGTAGTATACCTGTTACAGGCCAGCGCGAGCGTTAGCAACGAGTAGCGTCCTCATTATTTCATTTACTTGTTTTAGTTTGATTTGATACACATACCTATAATTTAATAGGGTAGTATTTTTGAAGTGAAACTTCTAATGCGACTTCCAACATATCGTATCTTACTTAAGTTGTCATTATCCCATTGTAAATGTTATGGATTTGGATATTTCTCCACTCGAAAATGATAATTAAAAGATGCGATCAATTGTGAATTGTAAGTAATGTTAATAAAGTTTGTCTTAAAGCCTAGTATCCTGCTCGCGCTAAATTTTATCTCCCATACAAAAATAAAATTGAGCGAGGCAGTTTAGCAAAGCATCAGTATCCTGTTCGCACGCTAAATCCTTAACTGCATATATGTAGATGGGCCGATGAAAAGTCTCCACTCATTTAGCTCGCGAAATAAATGTACGGTGCATTAAACGAAGATAAATTTTAACATAAAAAAACGGAGGGAAGGGTTTGTGTTGTGTTTGCAATGATTTTTTTTTTTTGGCGGAAAACGCAGATAATGTTTGCGTGGTAAATAAAAGAAAACGCAAAGCCAAACAACAGAGCCAAAACAGAGATACATATAAATATAAATAAAGCGAATCGATTTTCAGGGGGACTTATGCTCTCATTTGGTGTCGTCTTTTGGGTAATAACAAGTGTTCCACGATGGTAAGGAGATTGTGGAAAGTTTGAGGACACGATATGTCGAACTTCTTCTTATAATTTTTAGGTTTCTTACGTCTTTCAAGTTTGAAATTCGAAAATTCTATTAAAATTACGTTTACTGATATCTGTCATGGTACTCATGGTTCATAAGCAAATGGGTTTTGTCCCATCTATATCATGTTTAATAATAATTTAGCGACCATTTATCTTTGGTGTGGAGAAACGAAGTGGAGACTAGGGGCGCTAAAATTTAGCGCGAGCAGGATACTAGTCTTAAAGAAACAATATAATTTCACTAAAAATCAATTTCTACCCCTTCCTATTTTCATTTCCACATTACGAAGTTTCACTTCTTCCGCGCGGAGGGACTCCACGCACTATTTTTTTTTTTAAAGTTACCTACATTTGATTTAAAATATAATCGCCGAAAGAAATTTTTGAAGAAATACGATGGTGATTTTGTGGATTTGTAAGAAGATAATCATGAATATATATTCAAAAAATATTCAAAATATAAGCAACTTGGTAAAATGCTTCTGAAGAATTGAGTGTAGAAAATATAGAACACCGCCTTAGAGCTCAACCAAATTTCAGAATAAATGACATTAACCTACAAAAATAATGAAAGCAATAAATTCATTAACTTTTTACAGCCCATTGGCTTCCTTTCCCAGACTATCGCATACAAACAAAACCATTAATGATAAAATGTAAATTTCATCCTTATCAAGTGCTAAATCATTTTAATGGTGCGGAGAAAATTTCGTCAAAAAGGGAATTCCTTTGAGAATAATTTTACCATAGGAAAATTAATAAAAACCCTCCATCATTGCAAAACTCATAAACAAAGTTTTATAGGAAAATAATAATTTTCCTACTTACTCATCATAGCAAAACATCCTTTCACGAAGTTCTTCCTGTTTATGCCCTTAGCACACCGTTTCCTTAATTTATAGTCCATTCACCCCGAAAAAACTTCAATACAAAAAAAAGTTCATCAAACTTTTTGTTTGGGTTGGCTTCAGCTCAAGTGTATGATATCTTATTTCTCCTGGGCCTTTAGGAAAGAAGTCTTTACATTTCCTGAGTCGTGACACAATTATTTATTGCTTGTTATTCTATTTTCAGAAAAAAGGAGAGCGCATTATCAGGCTTTGACTGGAATAGATCCATATCGGAGCCGGATTTGACAGGTGAGTAGAATGACTTGCAAATTGGAATCAATTTCTGAGTGATATTATTTTTTTTTTCACAGAAACTTCCCACCTTCTTGATCGATTTGTGATTCGTCACATTCACGAGCACGTATCAGTAGATGATTTGAAGTTTTACCGACGAAGGAGACCACCAGGTAATTTAACGCTTGGGGTCGCATTGGGGATAGGTTTCATGTTTTCGAACTAGAATAATAAAATTGGCCCAACTCTAGTTCAAAGGCATCGTTGTAAGAGTAAATGAGTTCCGCCTAGACACAAGTAAATTGTGTTATAAAAACACAAACCTCTATATTTTTGATTTACGTACCAAAAAAATCATATAACCCGGTTGTTGTACTAAGTGAGTTCTGCCCAGAAAAAGTTAAAAGACATTTAATTATGGGCGCAACTCACAAATGTTGTCTGAACTTAATTTTTACTTTAAATATTAAGGCAATTGTGCTCAGATTTAGATACAAAATGCAGAAGTTGGGCCCTTGTATTAGGTGTACACCAATTTGAAGTCCATATATATTTTTTTCAGATTCCTACATACGAAGTACGATTTGTTTATACAATGATGACCTACCGATGCTTCCATTTGGCTCCCTCAAAACCGAATACACAAAGCGATTCCGTAATCCAGAGCAAACTCCTCGTCGGGATTTACTAAGAAGATCCACCTCACTCCACCTAGAGGGTTCAATGATCACTCAAACCGAAACTCAATCACAGTATCTTCCATATTCACAAGAGGACATCCAAAGGTATAGCTCATTTAATCGAATATCAATTGCACTCACTCTTTGTTACAATACCTCTTTACAGCTGTCGAACTTACCCTATTCGAAATCCAGAGTCACTCCAGCTGATCGGAGAAGCTGAAATGAGCGGTGAATATCGTTCGTCGTTCATTTCCTATCCGATGATTGATCGAACTGCCTCAATTTTGCCGCGAGAGGCATTTAAAGTTTCCGAGTGCGAAGCACCTACCACAGATGATCGTTTCAAGAGAGATCTGAACGCCCCAGAACACCCCCCACCAAAATCGGTGCTTCAATTCGAAGGAGACTTGACCTACGCTCCATCGGAGTACCAGCGACAATACATTCAGTTTCCCATCGAAAAAGCGCACTCTATACCCCAACTGAGTCATATAAAGATACACGGCGACTTCAAGGGGATACCCGAGTACCGCGACAACTACAAGATGTACGACAACTACTCAAAGAGTGCTCCCATCAAAAAAGTGGACAATCTAACAATCTCCGGAGAAGTGTGTGGCGCCAAGGAAGTGCCGGAGTACAGCGAACAATTCCAGGAACCTCCAAAGATTCCCAAAGAAAAGCCTCTCAAAACAGAGGATCATCTTCACCCCCGGGGCGAGTTCACAAAGGACGTGCCAGAGTATTTCGAGAGCTTCCGTGACCCACAGATTAAGGAGAAACCCGAACGCGGTAAATGCCGCGAGCCCTACCTCCGGTTGAAGGGCAAACTCGAATTCAACCCGGAGTACCGCAGCACCTACCTGGACTATCCCCGATCACGGCCAGTCGTCAAGAAAGCCACATCATCGATTCGCCTATCGAACGCCACATCTCCTAGACGGAAATTCAAATCCAGTTCACCCAACCGATTCGCGGACACCGATCCGACACTGCCATTGACCCACCAACCAGAGTACCGTCGAGCACAGTACAACTATCAGATTCGTGAACGAACTCCGCCGCGAAGAATTGGAGACTCCCTCCCTGAACCAGCCAAAGCCAAGGGCAGGGAAAATCAAAATTTAAACGGTAAGACGCACAAACGTCGCACCTCAACACATCATCAAATTTCCTCCATTGGCGAACTGAAGGCAAAGCAGGAAAGCTTCGAGAGCGTTGGCTCCTCCAAGAAGCTGGCGAAATTCGGACGAAGGGCTTCCATTGCACCGAATACAAGGGACAAGACATCGATTATCGAAGGCAATCCGAATTATGCACCGCGAAGGCAAAACGAGGTTCCCAATAGAAAAGACAGCAAGGAATCGTTTGTTGTCTTGAAGGAACCATGCAAGAAGAGTGCTTGGATGAAGAAGTCTTGGTATGAGTCGTAGGTTTAAGAAGAGAGGTGTTGCCTGTACAATTATAACATGTTGAGACATTTCATTGGAGAAGGCGTTTTATTTTGGGTTACATAAGTACCTTGAGAGCTGGGGCATCTCTACAAAGACTAGTTGTACAGATTTTTAGCCAGATGTGCGCTACTAAAGACTGCTTTTACGAGCTCTTCTACAAATCGAATGAGAAGAACACACTTTGTTTTTTTATGCAATCCTTCAGAGAGCAGCTTCTCAAACTTCAAGTAGCGATGTGTGATCCTAGATCACGTGGACCCTAATCCATTGATTATGGGTAGTTGTTTTAAAATTGCAAGAAAAAAGTCCTGGAATGTAAGAGGACTAATACTGAGGGGTAAGCCGGTTGGTGGCAGATGAAACCTTCAATCGAGTTCTTCCAATAAAAGACTGGTACTGAAAATGCCCATTTATCTAATCTGAACGGGTAATGCTACTGCAGTCGTCCTCGTCATTCCTCGCAATGCCTAGTACATCCAAATTTCCATTCTTAGTGAAAATGGCAGTTGCCAAAATTGTTATTCATAGAGGACAGTCTCCCAACAGACTTTTGATTAATCACAACAGTAACAGGACCATGCATGACTTGTTTCTCCGACAAAAACCCACCCCAATTATCTGATCCAGCAATATATCAGAATTTAACTCAGTCACTCTTAAAGACGTGAGATTGAATACATAACCTTCAAATCAGACGTTCAAACATACCACATCCTTTGACAGCATAACACAGTTCATGAGTATACGGCTAGAGGTAAATGCCCGCATTTACGAGTACGAGTAGCAATTGCTCGTTCATACCCCGCAATCATAAGTTCGTCTACACGTCTTGCATTCCCAGATTCCGTCTAAACGAATATGTGTTTACGAATGATTTGGGTTATTCCGAAACTGCCGGCAAATAAACTCAACAACATCCTGCAGTGATATTCGTTCAACTAAATATGGTTAATACGAGCAATTGGCAGCCATCATTGTTCTTCTTGCACGAAGCAAAACTTTCATCTGTCTGGAAATGGTTTCATATTGCCACAATTCCATTACGAACACATTGAACCCAGCAAATTATTCAAGTGTATGGACGAAAAGTCCTTGCATCTAATTGCTAAACACAAACTGTTGTAGGTAACTCGTGTATAGCATAATTAAAATTGACGTCTCGAAGGTAAACATTTGAGTGGCGGTCCATTTGTTATACGATCATAACTCATGTCAAAAATTGTGATTTATGAACCGTGCTGACAGCGTCGCGTCGGCATAAAATTTTTACCGCCGTCCGTAAAGTTACAATAATTACAGGTGCAACCGCTTTCGTATACTCTGCTGACCGAATGTCCAATGAAATTTTTTGAGTGTCCATTAAAGATGATATTTAATAACCGCACAGTTGTGCCATAAATTCAAGGATTTATTTCACAAAGAAAACAAAATATTAAGCGCACACGAATTAAACAAATCACTCGGTTTATGCATCGTTAACGAAACACCAACCATGGACACAAATTAAGCAAGCAACCTTCCTCTGTTGAGGTTAAGGCCAGGCAACACACCTTCCCCTATACGCGTTCTTTATGGTATACCCTCGTTTCGAAGAACATGCCCACTTACCCTATGCTGGATGGAGGTTGGCAGTTCTGTCCGCCTTAATTACCTCAACGAACATTTTTTTTCCGCAGTGTCCTCTCGAATATGTTGAGCTGAATGGATTACATTGTACGCCTTGCTGATGCTGCGGCATGTATCCAGTACACAGGCACATGTAAGGATAACAGCTTATACCATTAACAGGCATCAGATCAGAAGTTTTGTGGCCAAGAGCTTAATTAAATATGTTGTATATCATGGACTACATTTTCCTGTAATCACTGTCATGATTTCGGTTTTTGTTTTTCTTTTTTTGGGCCCAGATGACTCTTACCGCTAATTATTACCCTGCGGAATTTTGCAGTCAGAAATTAGTCCCATAATAACTTGTAAGCATAAACAAAACCGCAGGCGACAGGATTTTTAATTCTTGAAGGAAATGTTTTAAAAATATTGTATGGTTGCTTACAGGAAAGTTTGAAATGCCCGATGTTGCGTTCGACTTTTAAAAGTTAAAAAGAGCTTCTGATATATTTTAGGATGTTTAAAATAATATTTAAAAGTAAAAGCACCCTTAAAGGGTGCCTAATATTTTTTAACCGCTGGGTCTTTTAATATACAAAATATATTGTAGTCTCTGTACGCATTTACCACATCAACTATTTTCATCCACCGCTATAAGTCCAAGTCGTTATAATTCCACTTTTTAAGAATTAGATATTACCCGAATTTAATTTTTTCTCAATTTGCTAAGAAAATGCCGACCTCACATGGTCTCTGGATTAATGAATTTTGAATAAAGAGCACGCAGTGGCTTATTGTTAGTGTGTTGGACTACTAATCGAGGAGTTTCAGGTTCGAATCCCACAAAAACCCAAATTCCAACTTATGGTTTTTTTCCACTGCGCTACCTCTCGCGAACGTCTGACAAACATGTCTTGAAAGAGCTTCTCAATTAGCCGTTTGAAGTCGGCATAAAACTGTAGATCCCTTCCATTCGTTCCAAAAATGAAAAACTCACACAAAACGAATGGTTGTGAGAAGCTAGGGCTAGGGTCCCTCCGGACTGTTGCGCCAACTATTTATTTATTCATTTTTTTTAAATAAAGTGCACGACTGGGTCGAACGAGACTTTCTCGTTGATCAAAAGTTTGGTTGGTTGTTTTTTTGTGAGTAAAAAGTGTATGCGCTGAACGTATTCATTCAATTTTATTTTTTTCTTAAATTGTTTGTGATATACATATACAGGTATCTCCAGAAAAATTACTTATATTCAAAGTCCAGCCTTCTAGATTTTTTCAAAAATATTTTAATGGCATTTTCCCACTCAGAAGCCGGAATATCCAAAACGTCCTATACAAATTTCCCATTTCGTTCATGGCCTTCCAGAACGAGTAGAACGTGAAAGCAAAAAAATTCTAATGATTTCATTTCCACTTTATCACACCCAAACCATAGTCATAGTTGATTTCGTTTACAACTGAGTTGAACGAAATGGTGTGTAGGATGTGCGTTATACTTTTTTTTTAGTAGATAGCATTTCTTTTTGATGGGTACATTTCGTTTCCAACTTACCTGAACGAGTTGGTGGTCGAATGAGTGGAAATTGAAAGTATTATTTTCGCTCGTGTCGCTTTCGCAGTTGAAGCTCTCAGTAACAGGAATGTGTCGCAAGTTCTGGTTATAACCTAAGCTCCTAATGTACTTTTTATAAGCTCTTATACTTTGCAGGATTTGTAAGTACAAGGCAAAGTCTACCAGAAGTTTCTGTTTTCTGATCTATTAAGGAATCTTTTTATTTTTCACTGGAATAGATTAGTGTCGCTGGTAGTGGTAGGTATAATTCGTCTGTGATAGACCGATTACATAAATAAATATGTAAGAATTAAGAGATATATTTTTGAACTTGCATTGGCAATTCTAAACTGAATATTCCCTTCCCCATTCTGATGTGTAAGGGTGAAAATAAATTGGGAGTTTCAAATTGTGTGATTGGATTTATTTTAGGGAGCATGTTCAATATGTTTAAAAAAAACAACATGAACTGGGTAATATTTGCTGAAAAGAAGCTTAGCGTAGCAGTTACTGCATTTTTATTCAAAGTGCGGAATTGAGTTTTACAAATAAAAATACGAACGCAGATCGGGATTTGTGTAATCTAATTTATTCGAATTTTTGAAGAAAAACTAAGTACGGGATCCTATCCTTACTAAAATAAAACTGTAGCTTTTTTCCGGGCTGGAAGGTGTTCGGCCGGAACAGATTAAAAAAGTACTGCACGAAATTGATTCCGGTTTTCACAGTTGCATTGAAAATTGTCGAGACTACCAGATAGGATACGTGTTTACCACTATCCGCTGTCCGGAAGCGGAGATCTAAGCTGGGAAGACTTAGGGGAAAATGTATGCTTTGGCTGATATAAAAAAGGGGAAAACAGTATTCAAAATCTGGGAACACCGGCTGCAGGCCCTTAGGAGCTTACGGACAGACGAGAGATAGACGGAAAAAATTGGAGACACATTTTTTTGATACCCGCTATAATCGTAATATCATAATTGATTAACATCTCGATTCTCGAGTTCGAAATTTTGTTCGAATACTAATCTCGATTACCTTAAAGTCAAAGATAACTTGATTATTGTTACGCAAACAGTTTGGCAATGCGATCTTTCAAACGAATTGGATTGATCAGAATGTCGAGTTCAGAAAGATGCTGGTGTTATTTATTTTAAGTTCAAATATTGCGCTAAGGTCGAGTATAAAATTGGTTGGTTGGTAAGGCCGATTATCTTTCTCTTACTACGTATTCACGAAAAATCAAAATGCCGACCTCACATGACTTTGATATGCATAACTGCGTCGCGCCAAACTTTTCGTTCCCAAAATTTGTTTGGTGTACTTCTTTTAGTTTATAGCCAGTGTTATTAGCACTCTCTCTTCATTTATCCCACGAAGCGTGGTCATTTTTTCCTTTTTCTATATTTTCACCGTACTCAAATTCTCTTCTAAAATCCTACGATGATTTTTTGCCTCGAAATTCAGTTTTTAAAAATAAAATTTATATAACAAAGAAATAAAATCACGGCTAATTAACCCCTTCAGTATAAAAATCACAGTTTGTAACATTATTACGATTATTTTTTGGTACTAGAAAATTTTGATTAAAGACAGAGCAGTTTTTTATGCACATTCAGTGTGTTGATAATCATGCTGAAATGTAATAGTTTTCATGAAATTTCGGCAAAAATTTATAGTTTAAAGGTTTACTGGTAGATTCCTCAAAATCCCACTATTAGAAATTTCCACAAAAAGGGATAAATCCCACGATATAACAACACAGTATAAACTTATACTATGTGGGATGTGGAATCTGAAAACTCAGAAGCGATACGCGACAAAATAAACGGCTTATAAAATATAAGAGTAGTTAGAAATAAACTGCACAATTGGCTAAAATGTATTCGTTTTATTTGACAGTACATATTTTGAATAACCAAGTGTTATCTTTGTTTTAATTTTTAACAGCGACCGAAAAACAGAAAATGAGGTTAAATTAGTTCCGATTGGGTTTATGTTTATAAAGTTCTCTCCTTGTCGATAATGGATCGATAAATAATACTGTGGCTGTGGGGAAACAGAGAAAGAGAAAATAAAGAAGGAAACCTCATTATGATGAGCTGTCTGGATCTGGATTGTGGGCTATAAATGCGTGGATTGTATGGGATTCGACTCCATATCCACATATCACAATCGTACAATGATATCAATGCGGTAGATGAGATCTTAAAGGGGTTTACCACAAATTCGTAGAATTAACCGAACCAACAATCAGACCCGTCAAGAGTTGTATTATGTTTCGAAATCCATTCGAAGTGTGCCCACACATATGCATTAGTAAATAATATTGAGTCAAACAAAGTATGTCCCACAGGCACGCTTCAGTGGCACATGAAAAGCAATATCCTCCCGCACCATACCAGTTTCAGAGTGTTCTAGGAAACAATAAGCCGCTACCTGTTAAACTTCAATTGGATACAATTCCAATCATGTATCAGCACACCAACTGATTTGAAAAGTTTTCGTTTACACCAGAAAAACCCCGGAAATAAAACCAAAAAGAAGTCAGCTCGTCACTTTATTTGTCGTCCTTAAGCAGGTAAACCACATCTTTGGGCTTAAGGATGAGGTAGTAGACTATCAGAGTGATGGAGAATATAACTCCACAGTACATAACCACATCGAATAGGAACCCAAACCACCAGGAGTCAAACTCTGCATACAGCCACCAGATGAAAGTCATGGCAAGATTTTCCACCATTGTGACCACGAAAAAACCAACATACCACATTCGTATGTGCTTGAACTTAATGCGAAATTCAAGGATGACAAAGATATAGATATAGGCCAGCATCACATAGAAGAGTGTCCTGTTGAGTTTGTCATGAAATTTCGACTCGAGTGCCAGCCAAAAGAGCATGAGCACATAGTGAACCCCCAGGAGGATGAAGAACGCCCGGGTGTAGAAGATACAGAATGTTGACAGGGCGGCCATCCGCATGCCGATGAATGCCAGCCACCCTAGGAAGGCGACCGTTTTGGCCGCAAAATCATCCTGCTCAATGCCATTGACAATTTGACGTGGCCGAGGGATGAAGAAGTCAGTTTCATCTTTAGGCGGTGGCATGGGTGGCGGACTGGGACTGGGGCTGGGTGGAACATCCCTCGGATCGGCTGCGGGGTTCTCTTCCACTCGTCCTGTTAGCATTTTCGGTGGTCGTGGCACGTTCTCCTTGATGTAAAGCTGTGCATTCAGCCACAGCATGTCCTTTAAAGTTGATATCCTATTTGCTGCAGTGGAGAATCGGTTCCGTCCTGCCGGTTTCGTCGAAGTGTTTGATGCCTGAGTGCGGTACTCTGGAGCAGGATATCCTCCGGGCAATGGTGGTGGAGGGCTCTCGGGTACCATGTCGTTGCATTGCTCGATGGCGTTTATCGAGTCCCGACGGGCATGCGGTTTCAACGGCTGGGGGCTATTCGATTTGATTTTCTCATCGTCGGTGAAATTTTTCACTGTCGTTGTGGAGGCACGTACCGAGATGGGAGATCGTGTGGAATCAGTTCCCATATCGTTATCGACCTCATCCCTTCCGTGTACATGAACGATGATGTCAGGTGACTGGTCATCGTTGTCGTTGTCGGTGTCGCCATTGTGTCGGTTCGAGTCGGGGTCACTGTGTCGCATCTTGAAGTTTTCCATAATTTTATTGCTCTCCGGGAAGTCGGAGATTTTACGCTCGGATTCACGACGTTTGCGTTCGTTCTCGTCGCGGAGAAGTGCCGCAGCGATAAGTCGCTGCTTTTGGCTTTCGATTTGGTTTGGAACTGCCCACGGATAGGGGCGACCTGCGAGCTTTTGACTTTCGAAACGCTGATAGGTGACGGTTACACTTGCCAGATGAATGGTGGAGAATACCAAAGTAATGCTCTGGACTGTAGCTGCAAAGAGAAGGGAAAGTGGAAAGAAAGTTAGTGAGGAGGTATATTATGATGGAAAAGGATAACTAAGTGGAGATCAAAACACCAAAATGGGATGGAGTGGACGTGATTCCTGAATAATTTCAAATACATAAGAGTATGTGGAAATTAAGCCGGTATGTCCTTCAGAGACACTTCTCCTTGTCCAGTCCTGTTCGATATGTCTTGCAAAAATCGCTGTATGCAATATAGGGAAGATTCTGTCAAACACAAACCACACCAAGGAAGGATTGTAAAAGTTTTTGAAGGCTTTTTAAAATCTTCAAAAATCGTCATCCAAGTTCGTTCAGTATCTCTTAAGATTGGCCCAGTTAAACGGATAGATGCACTAAAGAGTTAAAGCTGCAGAAAACTAGCGCCACCTATAGGATTTTATTCAAACTCTTCTATAAATACTGCGAACACTTATAGAAAGAAGCTGGTAAACTTCCAGTGTCAACAACACTCCCGCAATCGAGAACAAACATATTTGCTGAACGCAGTTAAATACTGACAGTTTGGGAGTGTCTTTTATTTTTAACTGTACTCCTTTTGGCTGCAAAGACAGTGAATATCTCCAAGAATCAACGTGGGTTCTGTTAAACAAATTAATCAGTAAATTTAAGTCTCAAGGTCGACATTTTTTCCTTGTTCCGCTATTGATCTAGATATTCATAAACAGGGCCCTAATCACGTAACTTCTGAGACGACCATCGTCGAAGCGATAGACCCGCAAAACTAGCGAATAAGTGCAAAAATTACGATTTTCAGAGCGTCATCCAGTTCATTCTCTACAAGTGTATTGAAAACTTACGACAAGCAAATACAAATCGTCCTGAAAAGAACTTATTGTGGTCATCAAAAACGGTATCTATTTCGAAGACGGATTATCAACCCTTTTTCCGATTAGAAAGAAGCCTTTTCACAGAAGCTCTATCGATAATCCTATTCAAACTTACCGGCCTCACAACGGCGATATTTTACATACAAAATTATCAACTGAGACCGACAATAGATCCAAAATGATTATCAGCAAGCCACAGCAAACGCACCTTCACCATGACTTCGAATTCATGAGTCATGATGCGTATACATATCTTGCTGCAGGCCAAGGAAATAAATCTTCTTTATCGACTGCCACAACCAATTTAAGACCCTTTCGTCCACAAGCACTATATTTGGAATAATTTTCAATGGAGCAGTCTCTACTTAATCACTTCCGGAATATACACCCTCATTAAATCTTCCTTTCCAATTTAGTCAAAAGCATCGTAAAATATTCCCTATCACTCTATCGACCACCGACTGCTTTGATTAACAAAAACCTAATTAATTTCCGGCGCCTAGTTAACATCTCCCAAGGTCAACTAAATCAGAGGAGCTGCTCTTATCGGTCTTATTAAGTGCCTATTCAAGTTGGCCAAGGAACACTCGCAATATCGATTTATCTTTCCGTTTTTGACAAGTTGTATGTTTGCCCTTTCGTATGGTGGCAGCAGCTTTGACTGACCCGGAATCCCTATCACCGAAACTTTCCGCTGATAAATCTCAGTAACTCTTATCCAAATGACCACAACTAATATTCGTGTGTGCAAAGAGGAATTAAATTCTCCAAGTTGATCCAACTATGGTTGGTAATAAACTGTCCCAATTATAAATCAGTTGTCAGCTGGAAGGGAACTGAACACCGACAATTACGGCAAAACCACTCGAAGTGTGGTGGAAGTGTGTGCGAGTATGTGCGACCATGACAAGGGAGAGTTGTTAAAACAAAATTTTTTTTTTTATGATTTCCTGCAGAGGTATAAACTTACTTGTGTTGTAATTCCTGAAGAGATCCTGCGTTAGCATATGGTACAGCTGGAGGATGATTTGTGGCGCTGATTGTGCGTAGGCCTGAATCAGGTGATAGAGTTCAGATGTTGAGCATTCACCTGACTTGGCCAGACAGTACATGCGTTCGGTGTCATTGTGGTCATGGAAGAGCGCCTCTACGGACCAAAATATCCTTCTGGCCAATCTGTGAAAGAGCATTGGCTGGAAATATTATTACAAATAGCAAATAAACTATCACAGAATTTTATATTATCTTTTAATGAACAATAAGTAGTAGAGTGTCCCATGACACTAAGAAGAAAAATGTTTGTGCGATATCAAAAACGCACCCTCTAATTTTTTTCTTTATAGTCCTAGTAGCTCGTTTATGAAATATTATTGCTCTAAAATAACAGGAAGTTGCGCAGACTTGATGATTTAGTTATATATGGGTACTTGTACTGGATTACTTAAGAATTCATGTTGTTTTCAAGAAAAACAAATTCCAACCTTCTCAAATCGTATATTATATTTTATTACTGCGATTTTATTTTCACAATATCATCTTTTTAACGTTTCTTTTTTACAGTCAGGGTAGGCCTTCCTGTGTTCTTGTACACAACCTAACCAAAACTGCTTTTCTTCCTGTTGAACCGTAAATAAACCATGAAAATCTTGCATTAACCACTCTTAGCATTAAAACCGTATTTTTGGCGTCTAGAAAAGAGGCGTTTGTTCCCCATGTTGAAGGATACTCAAGAAGAAAACTGTCATCAATTCTGAGACGAGAGACCAAATCCTTACTCTTATCGTTATCGTCAAATAATGAATGGATAGCTGCTTCATATCACGACGAGTCCTCCCGAAATAACAGCTAGCGCAGAAGACCAGTGGCAGCATTGCCAGAAGGCTCGTTAATGCCGCGACTGATGTGCTGGGTTTCACACGACTGCCACCACGAAACCCCTGGTTTGACGAACAATCTCAACTAGCTAACACAGCAAAACAAAAGACATATAAAGCGGCGCTGCAAAAGAGGACTAGAGCTGCTCGTGAGCTCTACGAGCAAAAGAGACGGGAAGAACATCGGCTCTCAGGAAGAAAAAGAAAGAGCACGAAAAGCGCGAGATCGAAGAAATTGAGAGATGCTACTCCAGGAATAATGTACGGAAGTTTTATCAAAGGGTTAAGATAACGTGCCAGGGCGACAAATCCCGCGCAGAAACCTGTAGAGATGACGAAGGAAGCCTTGTAGTAGAATCACAGTCGGTGCTGAGAATATGGAAAAACTACTTCGCTGTCAGACAGAACGAACCATTCAACTTAGACGATGATAGCCAAACCTTCCGTCCACCTGATCAAAATGAAGTAAAGGTAGCAATATCCAAGCTTAAAACCAACAAGGCTGCTGGGTGTGACGGTCTATCCGCCGAGCTTTTTAAAGCAGCTGGAGATGACTTGGTAGAGAGCATGCACCAGCTCATTTCCAAGATTTGGTCAGATGAATGTATGCCTGATGAATGGAACGTCAGCATCGTTTGCCCGATCCACAAGAAAGGAGACTGCCCCAACTGCGCCAACTACAGATATATCAGTCTCCTTAACATCGCGTACAAGATCTTATCTGCAATATTGTGCGAACGCCTAAAACCCTTCGTCAACAATCTGATTGGCCTCTATCAGTGCGGTTTTAGGCCAGGAAAGTCCACCGTCGATCACTTAGGCAGATCCTGGAAAAAACCCAAGAAGTCCAAATCGATACTGACCATCTTTTTATCGATTTCAAAGCCGCCTATGACAGTATCTATAGAGACGAGCTATATAGAGCCATGTCTAGTTTTGGCATCCCTACCAAACTCGTCCGTCTGTGTAGAATGACGATGTAGATATCTCGCTGCTGCATCAAGGTCGGTAATGACCTAACCGACACCTTTGATGCCAAAAAAGGATTTAGACAAGGCGACGCGCTGTCATGCGACTTCTTTAACATCATACTTGAACGAATTGTGCGAAACTCACAAGCCAACATACGAGGTACGATCTTTCAAAAGTCTGTACAATAACTTGCATACGCGGACGATATTGAAATAATTGGAAGAACACAGCGAGCTGTCACTGGCGCGTTTGTAAGTATAGACACAGAAGCGGCTAAAATGGGCTAAGCGGTTAACGAGGGCAAAACCAAGTATATGCTGTCAACAAGAAGGGACACCCTACATCGACGAATCGGGCAGAACGTCAGAATAGACAGCTATAACTTTGAGGTAGTCATGGACTTTGTCTACCTCGGCTCTGCTATAACATCTGAAAATGACATCTCATCAGAAATCAAACGGAGAATAACTCTTGCCAATCGCTGTTTCTTTGGGCTGAGAAGGCAACTGTGTAGTAAGGCCCTCTCCCGAAAAACTAAGGAGACTCTATATAAGACCCTCATCATCCCAGTCCTGTTGTATGGATCTGAAGCATGGACTATGTCCAAAGCGGATGATGATATCCTTGCTCGTTTCGAGAGAAAAATTCTTCGTAAGATATTCGGTCGAACAATACGAGCTGTACAGCGACGTCGACCTAGTCAAAAAACTGCGCATTGGACGTTTGAGATGGCTAGGATATGTAGAGCGAATGGACATCAACGCTCCGGCCCGCAGAGTCTTCGATTCCAAACCAGAGGGTCAACGCAGTAGAGGAAGACCTCGCCTCAGGTGGCGCGCACAAGTAGAAAACGACCTCAACCAACTTGGAGTGCGTAACTGGAGGCAGTTGGCTAAGGACCGGGCTAACTGGAGAGGCTTGTTGGTTGAGGCCCTGGTTCACAACGAACTGTAGCGCCACCGATGTAAGTAAGTTAGTAAGCTGCTTCATCAGTCAAATACCATAAGTTTTGGCTGAACTTCTGTAAAGCTGCTTTCGAAATGCTTCTGTCAATGTTTTCGTAAAATTTCAATGACTTCAGAAAGCACAGATCCTGCCAAAATACCTTGAAGCCATGGCTTGACATAAGTTGTCACAATAAACAAGCAAACGTCTAGCAGAGCTGCCTTGTCTGTGCTGGGTAATTTAATCTGAGAACTCAGCGACGCTATTTTTAGTGAACAGATAGCTCTTGTCATCCATCGGGCTTGGTGCATAGCACCTGGAGACTTAATTTTGAACTTTTACTCTTTATCTCCTTTTAAAAATATGATTGAGAGCTCTCTCAACTCTCGACAGTCATCCCTCACTATTTTGGAAGCAGTTAGGTACTTTCCTATTTTCTATGAACTTTTTGAAGATTGGTATATCAGGGCTTGGGTTCATTTGACTGATTTTAACTTCAGAAACACTTTTTAGCACCAGTTTGTAAATGTGTTTGCTCAAACAGGCACCATTTATAAGACAAGTATTTGAGGCCGTAGTATCACAGCCGAGAATCTGTACAGGACATATGACATCGCATATGACGACGCGCGTTAGAAGTTGATGCCGAAAAATATTTCATTCGCCAGTTTTCCCCTTTAATAGCCATGAGTCGCGTCCTTTCCTCTTTGTTTGCCAGTTTTCTATCCACTCCAGCAAAGTAACCAAGTCGACCTGGCTATCTTCTTCAATTTGTGCAATATCAATATCAAACAAATTATCCAAAGTGGTTGTATAATCTTTTTGATGCCGCTTGAACATGTCCTGTGTTTTGTTTGAATTTGTTTGTAAGTCTCTCCAAACTTGGTATAACTTACAATTGGGAGTCGATTTTGTGGGTGTTCGTGGCCTTTCCCAAAATATAACACACACTCCCGTATAAGTAAACAAAATGACTTTGATTTTTTTGGGACACCCTAATAAGTAGGTTTGAGTTAGGCTAGCTAATTACCTGTACGTTCCGTTCCGAAAATGCTTCGTATATGAACTGACGAGTGGGAGTTTGTTGGACACACAGGACGAACATGATTTGCTGTCAAAGATTAAGTCTACTACAGAGAGGACACAAGGCGACATGTGATTGATGGATATGAGAGGTGCGGGTGCAAGTTGACAGTTTGTCCAAGAAATAACTGTGATTCATGCATTGCGATAAATAATTAAAAGTGAAGGTATAATCCCATGGCCATCGGCTAGACAGTAATTTTAGGTCATTGACTGACAGACCCAATGGCTCAAGCGATACGAAAGGTGAATTCTCTTGAGTCACAATGAGTACAGGGAAAATTCAAATACTAACCACGCTCTGTGTCTGTATATAGAGTTTCAAAATTCGCCTAAAATCAGTCTCAAAATAAATAAAACTGCGGGAGGATAACATCTAATGAGCAATCGATTTCATAAGCGCGAGCACAGAGGTGTCATCATTAGAGATGAAGGGATTCTGTGCCGTTTCTGGTACCACTCATTTGGCACCTTCGCATCATTCGCTCACTAGCTTGTTTGACGGGATCCGGTCGAAGTTTTGCTTTCAAAATTCTGCTTTGCAAAATTCTGTCTCCTCACACAAAAATTCTGCTTTACAAAATTCTGCTTTTCAAATTTAAAGCAATAAAATTCTGTTTAAACAAAAAACGAATATGATCATAAACGAAACATTTTTTTTTATTATAATATATTCTTCATTTCAGGTTTTAATCTCTATCTTCTCTATATATATAAAAGAGAATTGCAAAAGCGTTGTGACTTTATAACTCACGAACAGTCAAACCGAGTTCGATCAAATTTTTAGGGATTGTTTCCATGGTCGTGTAGTTGGTTTATCTAAAGTTTGAACGAAATTGGTCAACGCGATCGTGAATTATGTCAACATCTGAAAAAAAAAAAACATAAAAAAAAAAAAAAAAACGTAGGCGCCTGTGAGCGTGTGCTGTATGTTTACTGTGTGCTGATGTCATACCTCATACACATGGCAAATACACGTTGCAGCGCATACAGATACAGCTGTCAGTGAGTTATTATGTTACGTTTTTTTTTTCATCGAACTCGTGAAGATATAATTCAAGTCTTTCATGCTTCGTCATTTAGTGGAGAATTGTTAATTTTTTTAGTCGTCAGCATAATTTCAGTGATTCCGGTGAGTTTATCGAAAACAACTTCGAGCACCTGCGTCGCGAATTCGTGCAGGGCGAACTATATGAGACTCATAGCTCATACGACGCATTGCACTCCACTTCTGCCATGAAGAGGATGGATATCGCTTTAAAATAAGTATGACCAATCCATCGATAGGTTAGTAACCGTGTAGTTTAAATGTTTTTTTAAGTTTCAGTACAAAATTTTTGTGTTGTGTGTCTTTCAATCAATCAGCAATTAAAATGCAACTGTAATCGATCGCAATGGTCCAAAATCTACTTTAGGCGGGTCGAAGTTTGTACAAAATTCCCTACATTTTAAGCTTAAATATATCTAATCAGCAGAGCTGGAAGTGGAACTAGCCCGTCACGTTAGCCTCGGGAAACACACTTCCCTATACCAGGCTGAGATGATTGCATTGCTGCATGTGTTGGACTACTTGCTTGAGAGTCAGGTGGAGGGAAGAAATATCCTTATAGCACAGGACAATCAGGCGGTGATCAGACGCATGGAACAGACAAACATCACACCATCATTGGCACTGGAATGTGTACTCAAGCTCAATAAGTGTTCATCTAAAAATGAAGTAACACTGACTTGGGTACGAGGACACAAAGGGATCGAAGGCAACGAATAGGCGGACTCCCTTGCAAAACAGGGGTCAACTGAAAAGTTCCTGAGACCAGAACCATTCTCTTCAATTGGCAAAGGAATGGTAGAACAGCTGGTTCACAAATGGATCACGGCAGAACACCTGAGAAGGTGGTCAACCGTGGAACAATGTAGACAGTCTAAAATGGCAATTAAGTGGCCGACCTGCTCCACTCAAAGAAGAGTTCTAAGCATGAGTCGAGGAACATTGAAATGGGTGGTGGCTTTGGACATGGTAATTTCGGGTACAATTTAAGGAAAATGGGCTTTAGAGGGGATGGTACCTGTAAAGGGGATGTAAACTATCTGAGACAGCGGCACATATACTGTGTCATTGTCCGGCGTTGGCTGGCAGAAGAATGAAGATCTTGGGACATCATTGGGTCGAGACCCAGTCGATGAAACAGATCTCCCATAAACAGATGCTAACGTTAACACTAGGAATTGAGCCCAGGGAAGAACTCTGAAGAAATTAGGAGAGTCTCTCTGGGTAAGATTTATAGTGGTAGAGAGACGAAAATGGTGGTCTGATTCGAATATCTCTCGAAATCTATATAATATACTGTGCTTAAATAAGTGAGAGGATTATCTAAACAAATGCCCGCGCTTTTGAACACTTTTCAAACCTTTTTTTTTTAATGTTTGCAGAACTTTGTAAAGCAGAATTTTGAAAATCAGAATTTTGAAAACAGAATTTTGAAAACAGAATTATGAAAGCAGAATTTTGTAACAAGAATTTTGACCCATCCAGAATTTGGACCCCAACCATTGCTTGACGATTGAACACGATATTTGAGTAAAAATATGAAAGTCGACAGCTCAAACTTGGAGACAGTGAAGAATTTTATCCATCTAAGGGATGCTATCAGTATTTTAAAATATTTCATCAATATTTACCAAAGCAGCTATCGATATTTTCATCTATCACCTCTGTCCCGCTATATGGTGCAACTTTGATAAAGCTGCATGGAAGGAAGTGCAATTTTCCACGTTCCAGTGATTAAAAACTGTTTATTTTTTCTCATAAAGCTTGCACGAGTATATGTGTTCTTCACACTACCTATTCCCTTGATAGTAACTATTCGGACGACACACCCACAGGTTGTCACCTAGTCTGGAGATAATACCAATACTACCCACGGCAATTGTGCCTCACTTGCTTGTAAAGTCATTTGACAGTTCCAAGTATAGCATATACAAAACCACCTCAAAGGTTCCCCACTTCCCCACAGCAAAGTCTCGTGAATCATGCACAACATTCTGCCGGCCTTATCGCTAAATATACACCAATTTCGTCATAGACTAAAAATTACCTGTACGCAGCACAAATCGGAAACAGAAACAAATTCAAGAACTGATATCCAATGAATCGTTTCTTATTGGCATGCAGGGGATTGGACCACTGTTCACTGGATGTTATTACGAATATGAAACACAGCACTGGTGGTGCTAGCACCAACATCAATGTCAGCCATCCAAACAATGGCTGACCGGAACGGAAATGTTGGTAGGACACTGCACAGTCAGCGATTGTTTGAATAATGTAAACCATCAACTCCAGACACGATGGTATGAGGTAGGATACATAAATTCGCGTATGACTTCTGATTGCCAGGCCGAGGATGTGTTGAGGAGTGCCATCGCGGGCATCCATAACGTAGGGTGGCTAGTCCTTCACTTTTGAAGTCACTTGGTGTAGTTAGCAATCGCAGAAACAAAACAATCTCAAGCTTTCGGTTTAATGTTGCGCGAAAATCGATACTAAACTGAGGTATATTTCACACACGACATTCGGGTGACTAAACAGTCGTATCTGTGAAATTGAGTGTAGCTTTTTTTTACAGATAAGATAAGCACTTGGTGTGAAAAGTTGTTTTCTGTTTACCCCCATTAAGAGCGGGTACGGGTACGGGTATCTTGCGAAGGTCGTTTTGCGAAGCAGCGAAGAGAGTTATTTGAGTTGAAAACTTGTCACTCGAATGGGGTGGGCTACTTAAAATGCGGTTCGACTTCGATCTGTGAATAAACTTAGATATTTATGTGCAGGTTTGGTGAATAGATTGGCACGCTCCATGAGAATTTTTTTGTTTGAAATTTGGAGTAACCTTTCAGTTTCCTTATGGGTATAAAGGCGGTAGGTACATTCCTTGAATTGATGGAAATACTTTCGAGGACTACTTTGTCGGTCGACTGGGTAACAACTTGTTTAATGTTTTTGGTTCTGGTGAATAAATGTTTTGAATGAAATCTTCTTAAAAGTGGTTAACTTTTTTACCGATAACATTATTTATATACGGCAAGATGTAGATATGTCTATCACCATCTATCTGTGAAGAAACGAAAGCGACCGTAAAGGGACGAGATGACATTCGTACTTTTGCGATATTAGAAAAAACCGGCCAGTGCGAGTGTCAATCGCCCACCGAAGGTTCCGTACTTCCTTAGAGTTGGAAATTGGGAATTTTTTTTTACTGATGAGGTAAACTACATGAACTAAAGCGTTAGAAGAGAGAACACGCTCTACTCTAATGAATGAAATGACCGAGAGCCACGTTTGTGCACAAAGATATGTCTTTTTTATATATAAGTATTGCTGTACCCACCTGGTTTTGCCCGTGCCTTTCGTATTAAATCCCGACCAGATTTCGCAAAGTTCTAAATGTCGAATAATAATTTCAATTATACAACTTTAGATTGAATTTTTTGTTTTTTTTTTGAATGGGAATTGCTACAATCCGTTTTAAGGCGTGTGTTAAGGCGTGAATCGGCGACAAACGAACACAATTTTACGGCTCAATTTTTATCCAACATATAAAAAGCTCGTGTCACAGTTTTAGTGTTTATACTCCTTTGAAACGGCTCAACCGATTTTGATGAAATTTTATATGTAGGTACATGCAGTAGGTCTGAGAATAGGTTTATAACTAATTTGTATCACCCAAAAAAAAATGTTCTTCATTTTTTGGATGGGCGGGATTTAAGACCAAAAGGCACTGAAAAATTCGGGTGGGTACAGGTATGTATAAAAGAGACTGACGTCAGTATGTGCACTTATAACTCGGGAATGGATCGTTCGATTTTTACGATTTTTACTTTTTACTAGCTTGGTCGTATTGGTCCAAGGAAGAACATTTATGCTACTTTTTGTCGTGAAAATAAAAGTTGATGGGATGAGATTGCGGATAGAACTTTGTATGGAGAAGCGCACTTTTAAAAAATAGATTGGATAGAAAAACGGGTGGTGTCGTTTCCAACACAACAAAATTTATTTACAGTGTTTAGTTTTTTAATTATTTTGAGGTTCCGGGCTCACCGGATCGCTACAATTTGAAATTGACATCGGCTCAGTTTTAGTTTTGTCGCGTAACTTCAATCCACTGAAATTTTGTAACGGATCGCGTTTGATTTGATTGTGAAGAATGTCAAATTAAATGTCATTGAAGCGACGATTTTGATTGGAAAATTCAAATCGAATTCAAAGGCAACAATCCTTATTCCGCGGATTCAGCTTATTCAGAACGATTTGCTATTCGTATCTAAGCGTATCAATTTCCCGTTTCGCTATGACAGTGAATAAGTCGCAGGGACAATCGCTGGAATTTTGTGGGATCAATCTTGAAATCCCATGTTTCTCATAAAGAAAATTGTATGCGGCGTAACCTTCCGTTTTATACGTCGTGTATCGTAAAGCACTTTAGTGAAAAAACTGAAGGTTGACCGACACGTCAATTATTTCTTTCGTGGAGCTCCTGTATCCACAATAAATTTGTTTCTGTATGAAATTATGAGCGCAAATTATAGGAATTTATCTTTACGTCTAGTCATGTAACAATATTATTTTTTTTTGGTCAAAAAAGGTTTTTCCGGTTACAGAGTTTGTTCGTTTCGGCTAAAAATCGGTTGGACCTGATTTCAAAATTTTCTCCGGTCAGAGTGAAGAGATTTCGATTAGATATGACCCGGTCAGAATGGCAATATTGCTCGTCAAAAATTGGGATCGACCATTCATGAAACGGAGAAAATGTTCAGCAAAAATGAGTCGCCAGGAGGGGCTACTGTCTCAGGGCTGCCTAGGCAGTCATATGTGCACCTTTTATCACGCAAGGCGACCCTTTCTATGTAGGTGATTTTTTAAGAGGCTTAGAACTTAAAAAAAAAAAAAACACAAAAAATTCGAAAAAATGAATGAAATATTTATTTGAATCGATAGTTTGAACCTTGCAATTTAATGTTTAAAGATAATTTCATGCAAATGTTGACCGCGGCTGCGTCTCAGGTAGTCCATCCGCTGAGTCCAATTTTGGCATACTCTTTCACACATATCGGCCGGTATCTCACGAATGAATGCATGGATGTTGGCTTCCAGTGCGTCAATCGAAGCGGGCTTGTCCCTATACACATTAGCCTTGACATAACCCCACAAAAAATAATCTAATGGTGTCAAATCGCACGATCTAGGCGGCCAATTGACCGGCCCGAAACGTGAAATTAACTGTTCACCAAACTCGCCTCGCAATTGCGCCATTGTTTCGCGTGCTGTGTGGCATGTGGCACCGTCTTGTTGAAACCACATATCATGCAAGTCAAGAACTTCCATTTCGGGCAAAAAAAAGTTTGTTATCATCGCTCGGTAGCGTTCACCATTGACAGTAACGCTGCGATTCGCATCATCTTTGAAGAAATATGGCCAAAAATGCCGCCGGCCCATAAACCGCACCAAACAGTGGCTTTTTCGGGATGCATTGGTAGCTGTTGCAATGTTTCTGGCTGATCTTCACTCCAAATGCGGCAATTTTGCTTATTTACGTACCCATTCAACCAAAAATGAGCCTCATCGCTGAACACAATTTTTCGAAAAAAAAGCGGATCCTCGGCCAGCTTTCCAAGAGCCCATTCACCAAAAATTCGGCGTTGTGGTAGGTCGGCTGGCTTTAGTTCTTGCACAAGCTGTATCTTAAAAGGCTTTACGCACAAATCCTTCCGCAAAATTTTCCTCGTAGTGCTGTAACAAAGGCCTAACTGCTGGGAACGGCGCCGAATCGACATTTCGCGGTCTTCTGTCACACTAGCTGATACGGCCGCAATATTTTCTTCACTACGCACAGTACGTAAACGTGTTGGTGGTTTAATGTCCAACAAAGTAAATTTGGTGCGAAATTTGGTCACAATCTTCCGAATAGACTGCTCAGAAGGTCGAGAATGCCGATCATAAAATGGAAGCAGCGCGCGATGAACATTTCGAACCGAGCACGAATTTTGATAGTAAAATTCAATAATTTGCAAGCGTTGTTCATTTGTAAGACGATCCATGGTTAAATTGCAAACCAAACTGAAGCTGTTTGACAGTGACACAAGGTACTAAACACACGTCAGCTGTCAAAACCAGTGTTGCCAAAACCAAACCAGCTAAAAAATCACCCATTACATATAATCTGTAACCAAATGTAAAATAAAATTGTTTAAATTTCAAATATACTTTTTTTAATTTCAAAAAGTTGGGTAACAAATTTTGACATAAGTATGTGGCTTTCGGTTCACAAATCAGTCATCGAACTGTCCACGTTGCGCTGAGGTGGGTGTTGTTACAGATGCGGTTCTCTTAAAGGTGCATGAGAATTCGCCTGTCGGATTCCATACGGATATCGCGGCCGTAGAATAGAGTGGAAACTTGTTCCTCAACTCTTCCCCGATTTCTTTTCTTTGCTGCAGAAGATGTGCCGATGGCTTGCCGAATTCTTCAAAATACTCAGTGATAGGTATTTCGGGTCGCATTGCTTCCAATCGTTCCTTCGAACGAATATATTCGTCGTAGAATTCATGCCAAAAGAACTGCTCCATTCGTTTGGCACGTGTCACTATGCAAATGGAGAGACCAAGGAATTGTATTATTAAAAATCTATCGTGTGGATGTGAAAAGTTCATTCCGAAAAATTTAATTGAAATAAATCAGACTTACCGGGCGGTTTTTTCAGGTTCGGACGCTGATAGTTCTGCTGCATTTCGCTCTGCATGACTTGGCACACCGTACTAGGATCGTTAAGATGATCCAACTTGTTCGGATTGTTTTCGAGCATTTCTTCTTTGGCAATAAAACCTGACAGCTTTGCGTCTATTTAATTTATATGTCAAATGTGTACTGATACAATACAGGTTGTTAAAGTTAAAAGCGGAATCAGCAAACAACATCTATAGCAACGCGTCGGCGTCGGAATCCTTGTTGTTAGGGTGGAAACATTTGAAAACAAAGAAGACACGCTACACATGGTATAAGGTAGATGCTGGCTTGATGTGGAAATTTTCCTATAGAATTACGTGTTGAAAGTGCGGTTTAACTGACAGGAATTTCCACATCTCTAATGGCAACGTTACTTTATACAAATTTGTTTGGCAACCAATCAAAGGACTTCCTTTTCGTTCGAATTTTTTAAGTAATAAATCCAACCATATGCTATGCAGTGGGAGACAAAAATCTTCGCCTGAATTGTGGCTCTCCGGTAGACAGAAATATTTGGGTAAATTATTTAAAACTCAATTCCTTTGATGTGGCCTTTTTTTTGTTTATACCTACTTGTTGAGCCGATGGTTAAGGGGTGAAGCATAAAAACTGTAGACGAGTATAAAAAATGTCATTGGTTACGGCCAGTACAGCCTACAGCGTCAGCGGTTCGTGGCAAACAAATTTATGGTTTCCCAGTCTTCTGTATTAACATTTCAGTTTTTACTGTCACATTACTGCCTTCCGAATATCAACATGTCTTCCCATAGTTACAAATAAAACATTTTCAAGCATTTGGTACGTAGGAGGCCGAGCGATGCCGAATTCTTGATGGTTCTGTTGTAGAAAGACTCAGTTATTTCCCGTTCCATGAATTCAGATCACCATTGAATGAAGTACGTTTTAAATCGGATTATACCATTGCGGATATAAAAGTTCAGTCTTATGCGAAGTACTTACTCCCACGTCCAGTCAAATGAGACTCACCGATTGAGTGTAAGTGAGACATGAGAATTATTACTCTAATATGGTAACCGTGACCGGTAAAAGGTTCTGTTTTATTGAATGCCCGTCATTAAATATCCTCAGCAAAGCAAAGATCAAATGATCAGAACACAATTCAATCTTACTTCGACTTTCTCCGAATCCGCCTGCGCGTATGCAATCTTTTGTGAAAAGAAGATGAAATTTGGTTCTGTTTCGTTTAAAAAATAATTGTTGCTCTTCTCGATAATTCAATGAAGTTTGACTTTAACTTTAACTCACAGAAGTTGTCAGGTAAAAATTGTATAGAACTTCTGAATTTTGTATTCTAAAACTTTTTCCTAAAAGAAAGCTACATTATCCTTGGAGACGTTCGGGTACCCAGTTTATGTAAAACGTCAACTAGATTCGTCGTGACTAAAGGAATCCGAACGCGTTGACTAAGCAACTTGACTTGTTTTGGTATTCTCAGCGTAACCTTTGTTTGATTATGCCCTTTTTTATTCGGAAAAGGCCCTTCATAAATTTTTCATAAATTGTTGTTTATAAATAAGTACATTTAAAATGTAACACGGTTGCCTATCACAACACTATTACACTAATGGTTGTTAAATATCGTGCGAAAATTCGAAATTTGCATAGTAGCTTTGGAAATGACGCATTTTTCTCTCACCGGCCCTTTTTTCGACTCGTCAGAATTCCGCCACGGCCACTCTGTTTATTTTAAATTTTACTCTTCGAAATGTCAACTGAGTATGCAGGCAGGGTTTTCTTGACTATATTTGTCGGTGTCCCCTCCATAAACGTCAACTGCAAAAGCTGACCACTTGGGCCAATTAAAACTGAAATACATCTAGTCAGACAGCTGTCAGACTTACTAAACTATGATTCCGAACGTCCCCCTTGAGTGGTATAAGCTCTTTTTATTTTAATAGCCCGTTTTTCACTGGTTTTTTGACGTTTATTTTTATATTGTTACTCCGTTTTATCACAGCGTTACCTGGAGCTTTGTTTGGATTGGTTTTCAATGCGTTTTCAAGCGTTTTTTGAAGTTTCTTTTTATGTGTAAAGTAGTTTATTAATGCATTGTTAGCGTTGCTTGTTTAAAGTTGTCTTTAATACGTTTCTCACGCGTTTCTAGACATTTATTTGTATGCTTGTGCGTGTTTGTGCGTTTTAATATCGCGTTACTTTGAGCGTTATGTAGAGTGATTTTCAATGCGTTTTTTCGAGCGTATTTTGACATTTTTTAGTTGTTGTTAATGCGTTTTATTAAAGCGTTATTTGGAGCGCTTTCAATGCGTTGTTATTAATGCGTCTTTTGAAAAGAAACTGCAATTTTCACAGATCTAAATAAGAGAAGTCTATGCTCAGGTAAGCACCGGTTATGATGGTGGGTTATGACATCCTATTAACTGCTGGACCACATTATTGATTAAAATTGTTCCTAGCATTATTTCTTGACCTGTTCCTATTATAACACTCTGAGGCGTCTAAGTCTAAAGAAGAGAGGGGAGAATGCACATCTCTTCCATTCAACTTGTTTTCCAAAGACAGCTTACATCTTGCACAGTGATAGCGAAGTGATTACCTGAAATTTTCACAATAGACTCTCACTCACACCTCCACAAGAATACACAAAAGCACACATATTACTTTGCCGTACCACAATCATCTTGTCAAGCAAGTAAGGACTTTTCAATGGGACAATTTATAATCTCCTGAAGCGTAATATGTGCAAAGCCAAACCCAGAACAATCGTTAATAAAAGACCTGTATCCCGCAAGTTATTTCACTCTACAAACACACAGTTCTTTTGATGTTTCCTTTGTTCTTCAAGCATTATCCTTAGCAAGGAAGCGAACAAAACGCTTTGGGCATTTCATTCGCAAACTCTGTTGTTTGCTAGGATCTGCTGGAAGTAAATTCTATCTCAAGCCTGACCCTAACCTCATTCTGTAAATTAATAGTTAACCCATTGAAACCAATGGCGTTGTTATTGTGTCATGATACTGGTGTGCTTGTGCACCGCCTTGAACTGTATACTCTGTTTTGGGTATATTATACAGGTGTACATTGTAACAGCCTGTTGCTTTCTGAATGAAAGACGATCCTGCGCAGTTCATGGGTAGCGATGGCCAAACAAACTGAATTGGCAATACTCAGTGTATTCCAGGACTCTCTTTTCCAGCACGAAAAACTGATAACGAAATACAAAATACCCACGGTCTGTAAAATAAGAGCTCGGGTTTTATGTGCGGTGTGCGCCCTGATATGTATCACTGATGCCAACTATGATTGTTATCCTTGTGGGAACTCTTTTCTGGGTTAGTATATCGTGCAATGAATTGCAGATTGTTTGATTTATGTTGGCCCATTGTAAAGCATGACATTGCGCCTTATGGTTATTTTTTGGTTATGTTCAGGCAGCGAAAATATTCTTCCGATTTCGCAAAGGAATATTGTTCTAGACTGTAGAAAATGACTTTTGATTTTTTTGTGTTATTTTTATAATAATTTGCATAAGTCCTTTTAAGGATGTTGCATAAGCGTTGCATTAAAAGCAGTAAAAGGGCATTTATCCTTGGATTTAGGGGGTATAAATTTGAATAACAATTGTGTAGCCTATGGTAATAAAAAGTGAACGAGACAGCTTTAAGTGATGGGATATAAAAGCTGTGCACCGTCGACTTGTTTTACTCATTGCATATCATGCTTTAATACTTTTGAACAAAGCATTATAAGGTTGATTTTTAACAATTTCAAACCCTCTTTTTATGGCCTTAATGGCTGGTAGACGGACGGACCTCTTTAACTCTAAATTAGACTTAATGACAGCTAAGTCAGTTTTAGGTGAGTTTTATTGGGTCAAAGATAGGAGATGTCGATGGAGATTGAGAGTGGTGATGGAGATGAATGTGGCGATGTTGATGGAGAAGGAGATGAAGATAAAGAAGTAGATGGCGATGGCGATGGCGATGGCGATGGCGAAGGTGATGACGATGGAGATAGAGATAGAGATAGAGATAGAGATTTTCGTCAACGAAAATGCGAACATCTATCATCCCGCTCGCATTCATTCTCGAATCTCTGAATCCACATAATTTTTAAATGAGAACGTCCTCTGCGCTTTGGTACAGTCTGTTTTACTGTTTTATATGCCATAAGCCCATTATTTAAGCTGTAATTTTACGACTCTGTGTGGCAAATTTTAAATTTCCTCGCCATACAATTCAGTAGGAGGGAGGTAATCGCATCCAGAAATAAAATGACGATGTAGAAAAAATTTTAGTACGCATTTAAGTTTTTCTTTCTTTACGGAATAAAGCTATGCCGGAAGTGAATAAAACAGAATTAAGACGTATGGTAATGAACACTTAAGTGGGGCTAAGAGTTCCTTTTATTTTTCTTGTTTAAAATAACTTATTTGACATTGTTTATTTTGCATGCTGATATTCACTCTTGGTATCCAAAGATCCACATATAACTATTAATTGAATAAAAAAATTAGAAAAAAGCCACCAATGAGCCAATAACATCAGAATATACACAGCCCTCTGAATGAGGGTTTAGTTGAATTTTTAATGAGAGGGCTACAAAACTGAAGTATACTGCGTATTTCTGTGAATGAATGACATTCGAATTTCGACAAATGGACAAAGTTTTCATAAAATAATGCAGCAACGTTTTGTTTTTTTGTTTGTTTTTTAATTGAGTCAAGCTGATAGCTCATCATCATCATCAACATTCAATGAGAGTTAAAGCATTCTTGACTCAATGATTTCATAGAATTCCAATTAATCGAGATCCGAATTTCCACATACCACCCAGCATTCAAGTGTATTTGCCAGTTATATTCGGAGTATTCCCGATACCGTCCATCATCCGGGATTTTGATTTACGTTCCCGCAGAGCGCGCAATCCAAGTATCCTCTTATTAGTTTTATCAGCAAAAAGCATACTACAGAGGATAATCAAGTATTTGAGAACACACAAGACTCTCTGAAAATAAATAAAATAACTGCTATAAAATATTCTTACGCTCGGTTTGTGAAAAAGCTTATTACGAGTGGCTGACATTTTTTTGCAATTTTTTTTTGTGGGTTTTCATTGAAATTCTGCAATTCACGTGAAAAAATAAACCTTGAAACTTTCCTACAAAATATGTTTTCCCAGTAGAAGTGCTAGCAATATTAATTTTAAATATTGGTTTAAATTTAATCACGCTTTTTCGGAGAATCATTTGAATTGAACATTTTTCGAATTTAATACTTGCACTCGCCATCGCATGGGTGCATCAATTTTGAGAATTATGCTACCGTTAAATAGCAAATAATATTCTGTCAATGGTAATAGCTTATGCAAAAACTTTTTGTTTGTGTTCAAATAAATTACGGGGCTTCGATATTTTTTTATAATTTGGAAATTAGTCAGTACCTGTTTAAATCAATTTTTTTGGGTGGATTCTGTTACCGTTTTTGGGGCAGTTTTTGCGACATTTTTTGGCATAACATAAAATCTTTAGCCAAACAGCGGAGTTTTCAAACTGACAGCCCATTTGATGCAAACTCACACTTAATTTTTGCTGCCTTATAAGCCTTTACACAATTGTATTTCGTTAAAATAATATAGGTACCTACTCAAAAATAGATGCAAGAGAAAGAACAACTAGCTCCAATTAAAATCTTACTAATTTACAACCCACAGTGTTGTCAGACAGACAAAATATTTACCCCCAGATAAAAATTGAAAAACACCCAGATTTGGCTACTTTTTCAAACAACTTTTTGAAATTATTTTTATTAACGTGTTTTTGTACGACTTAAAGGAAGGAATTAAGAATTTGAAATGCACATGTAAGTTTGGTTTTCCGAATGCAAAAGTTTGCGCCAGATAAATACAACGCATGTTGCATGTTAAAACGTCTTGTAGGAATTAACACAGCCCCTACCCAACTTTGATGAAATTGTTGTTTATAAAATTTACAGATGAGTTTGTTTCTTCAATCCGGAAAAATATTTAAGGAACTACCTACATTTTATAGAGAAAGTAGGTAGGTACCTATAACTTATTTCCTTATGAAACTGGTAAGTATTACTTTTTTTTCGAAAGACTTGTTTCGTAATTAAAAATAGTTCAAATATATTAGCACAAATAATTTTCATTGTCAAATATTGCTTTGAAGGACCGATCGATTATTTAACTGTATTTTAAAATTACACACACATTTTAAGGTAACTTAAAGGATACAACGAAATACAAATAAAATAGAATTAAAAAAAAAAAAAACAGATTTCTCCCGAAAAAACGGAAATCTGATGGTAAATCCCCCAAACGTTGAAAATCTGCTAAAAAGAGCTAATAAACAGATTAAAAAAAAAAAAACGAAAATATTCGTAAAACAGTTGAACTGTTGTATAGCACTTTTTAGAAATGTTACCATTCCGCGAAAAATCCAGCCAACCAAGCCTGTATTTCACCAAGTCAAAATTACATTGTCAAACTTTTGACAGGATGGCAAAAAAAAAGACTGATCATACGCCATGATCAAAACAAGTTAAGTAAGAATTCACGCTTTATTAACAGAAATTTAGGTGTCGTTTTCATATATTTTGTGTCGTTTTCGAGAGCAATGTAGGTTGGGCCAGCTTCAACTCCACAAAAAATTGAGTTTGACAGTTGACATTTTTCACAATAAAAAATAAACACTTGGAATGTGTATCAGCTGCTCGGAATGACAGCGTCGGCAAGGAAGTGATTTTTTTAGCACTCTAATGTGGTTTTCCATTGGGACAAAAAATCAATCTTTTTTTTGATCTAAATCACTTTTTGCGTTCCATTGGGACGAAAAATCAATCTTTTTTTCGATTCGGATCACTTTTCGCAGATCTCGATATTTTTTCAGATTTACGCATACCAATATACTTTGTACAGCTGTTTAACGTCAGTTTAAGAAGTTTCATTTTGAACAAAATATATAAATAGCTATGGATATTATTTCGGAGGAATTATTATCTTCATTGTCTTCCTCGTCATCTGAAGACTACAAACCACCAAAAATACTTCATTTGTATCTACAACAAGGAAAACATTTTTGAGGGCGATATCCATTTGTGATTTAGCCAAAAACGAATGCCATTTGAACAGCTGATATTGTTGTCAATTAACGCACTAATCCATTTACAAAAGCAGATCAATCTCGTTGCGCGTTCCATGAGCACAGTAAAATCTGAGATCTGAAAAAGATTTCTGGTGGTCCCAATGGAAAACCACATAAGTGCTGCCAACAATCAATAATTTTTTAGTAAATAGAAAGAGTGTTGCCAATTCGAAAACAAGCCTCTAATGAAAAACTTAATTATAAAAAAATTAAAAAAAAAAACCGACTGACTGTAAAAATGTTTTAAAAAGATTAAAACCAGACACTTTATTAGTATATCTAATTGACAATCGGAGACTTACTTCACAATCTGACAAAAATATGCGCAGCCTCCGACTGCCAATTAGTTATACTTGAAAGTGTCTTGTTTTAATCTTTTTAAGTCTTTTTTACAGTTAGTAGGAATTTTGTTTTTTTAAATTATTTTTTTTTTTTATTTTGGGTCTTCTTTTTTAAATTTATATTTTCATATTTATTTGTGTAGTCTATGACACTCCGGGAAAGAATACCAATTTAATGACACCTCACTCTTTAAAATCGGTCAAGCCGTTTGGGCTACAGGGCGTCACGTAGGAACGTATGTACGTACATAGGATCGGTCGGGTAAAAAGCGACAATCAACTAACACCTTAGCCGATTCCAGCCCAGCTATCAACCATCACCTTAGCCGATTCCACCCCTGAGCTTCTGTCCAAATTTCGGGAGAAGTGAGCCAGTTATTTATATGTTTTCGGAGGTTGAACCTGGGATCCATTGTGTAATAGCCCATCACATTAACCACTTGACCACTCTGGACTCTGCCCATGTGCAATAATATATTTGTCGACAGAGGATCACGTGAACCATGACACGGCGTGTGGCTGATGATGTACATGACGTTATATTCACTTGCATGAGTAGCAATCGATGGCACACGATGGTAGGCAAGGATATCTGTGAACTTGTCAGATAGATTGCTCACACAACATCACGCTGCTGTTATTTGTCAGCCACAAATTCGCACAAATATTTAGAATATTTAATGCAAAGTAAGCTTACGCAGTTCAGCTTTTCCTGCCCAAAATGTAAATGTAACATAATATAGGCGAATGCGGCTGGAGCTCAATGTAAACAGGAATTTATTACCTTTGCCCGAACATCAATTTCAATGCTCACTAGTGTGGTGCTATGGAAATAACAAAAATAACAAATATAAAGCAGGTTTTGCACTGTAACAATAACACGAAATAAATAAATTTACGAGTACATTTCCTACATAACAAACACAATTTGTTTCGAATTAGCTCTCCTGTTGGTTAAGCATGGACCACCTGCTGGCAAATTACTTCCAGGAAGTTGCACAGTGGTTGTTTGGCGCCCCCAAATCAAATGTGACACGAGCACATATTGATTGAATTACTGAGATCTAATTCACTCACTGCGCATCAGGCAAATCAAAAAAAAAAAAAAATACTAGCAAAGGATATGAAATTCAACTCATTTAATAAAGCCAGCAGCTCCAGGTGCCACCATTAATTATAGCAGATTGGTTAACCCTATTCTGCCGGAGGTTGGGATAAGTTTTTCGATGATTCATGTTGGCAGTTGGCACAAGTACAGCCTCTGTATATGTACACATATAGCAGAAACATCTTTCAATTATCCTTCACGCTGCCGGAAGATTGATTGCTTAGGTGTGTTTGAGGAGGTGGGGTGTCAGCTGATATCTGTGCAACACAAAGGTGGCTGTTTAGGTTTGTAAATCTCTAGCGATACCCGCTTTTCAATGAATTATTATTTGTCATTGTGTGTCGGTGGGAGGACATCCTTTATAGCGATGATTTGAGTTCGAAAATTCGTATCCAAGCGGTGAGGGTGTTTATGGAACATGTGCAGCTACTTGTCAAGCGGCGGTGGTTCGCCCAAGCCAGAGACTCTTTGAGATGTTTTAATTTATAGGCGGGGTGCTATTTACGAAAAATTAGCTCATTACCCTAGAAATGGCGTGGAAGCCAAGGAGTGACACATAAGTAAGCAGGTCTAATTTTGGCTTGAGGCGAAGGGGCTTCGCTTGAGGGATGTTTTCTTCTGCATGCGAAGGGAGGCAAATCGTTTGTTTCATATTGCCTGATGTCAGCGGAAAACTTTCATGTACAATTTTTGGGTCAACATATATTGAATATATCTTGGAGACGAATTTGGATGGGAAAGTAAATAAAAGGGCCTTCATAATGAATTGCGGACAATAAGTTACGCAATGGTACCCGCCAAAATTAATTAAGAAAATGTGTTGATGGGTGGCGGAATGCGTAATTGGACGACGAAAGAAAAGCGATTCGCGGTGAAGACAGAGCTCTCGGTTTTACGTCAAGCATTGATAGCAAGAATTGCGTATTGTCCACGTCCAATTACTTAAGTGCCTCTGAGACAGTGTTCTTGTGGAACACTTGTCGGACGCTTATCTGTGGTTTGTCGAGCATATAAAGGCAGTTAAATCTGTGATGTAGGAAGATTGGAGTTTTTTTTTTTTTTTTTTTTGTAAAAACGAGATTAAAGAGCTCATTGTTTGAAACATTTAATCAGTTCTTTTGTCTTTTTTGTAATTGATGTCTTGAGTGGTACAGCTTATATTCATTCTGCAGGATTGAATCTTTTGGAACTTTCTCGCTGATTTCATTTGCGGAACTCAACAGTTTGATTATTTGTTTTCTTATTTTAGTAGTTAGGTAGGTACAAATCAGAGAAGCGATGCTGGGAATAGTATTAAATAAAATCCATTTTTGACCTATTATCTGATACGGCAGTTATATCAAATAACAATGTGAGTTTTTAAAAGTTGAACCTCTCAGTAACAGGCAATTTTTGTATGTTCTGGTTGGAGAGTTATAAGCGACTACTGTAGTATTTATATGCTCTTAGCTCTTACACTTTACAAGATTTTTATAGCACAAGGACGAGCGTAGCAGGAGCAGCGTTGCCACTTAAATCTTAAGCAAATGTAGTACATTAGAGAAAAAAAATAGCGTTTTCAAACAAAATGTAGTACCTGTTTTTTTTTTTGTATTGAAATTAAATAGTTAGGTATATCTATATATATAAAAATATAATATAATATTTATTTAGATAGTTCTTCACTATTAAGTTTCCTAAACAATTTTTTTGTTTGTTTAATTCCACCCATATTGACGCAATGTCGCTATTTTGAGGTCCACATTTCAAAATAAGATCGAAAGCCCCAATCGACAAGCGCCACTGCTCATTAAAATTTCCAAATTTGATTTCTTACAGGAAAACTCCTTAAATAAATTTAAAATGGCTGGCTTTTTGAGTAAAGATGTAGTGTGTAGTACGGCGTTAAAAATTCCAGGAAATATGTAGCACAGTACTACATATGTAGTACAAGTGGCAACGCTGAGCAGGAGTTTCTGTTTTCTGATCTTTTAGGGCATGCTTATGTTCTTGAGAGAAAAAAAAATGAGAAGGGGAAATTTGCTAAAATGAAGTTTTTCGTGGTTGTAATTTAATTTTTAATGGCAGTAGGGTATTGAGTTTTATAAAAATATGCTAAGGCTGATTGGGATTTGGATATTCATTTATTCAAAAATAATTAAAAAACGGATTTATTCAAATTTTTTTAAGGAAATCTAAGTATGGGATCTTAATTAGAATTATTTTATTATCCTAAATTATGTATTTTGATCAAAATCGTTAGAGCGGTTTTTTCTTTAAATTATGCGGAAAAAACTGTCACAAATCTTGCAACATTTAGGCCCGTTTGCATATACTACTCAGAGCGATATAAGTTCTACTTAAATACCTTATGGGCCACTTTTTCTATGTCATATCTATTTCAATAATAAAAATAAAAATACTTTTTTCAAAAATTCATTGTACGATAATAAAGGGAAAAACTGAGTTTGCTATTTAGTGAGAAACGACCATAGTACCTTAGGAATTAATTTTTCTTACAATCGTATGGACCGTTTTCGAGATATTTTCAAATTTCAAAAGTACAGTTATTTGATGTTTTATGAAAAAACTGAGTATGCAGTCATTTTAACCTTAGCTACATAAGGCCAAAGATCAATTTTGGTCGAAATCATTAGAGTTGTTTTCGAACAAATCGAACTGGTATGAAAATGTATGGGAAGGACTATTGAGGTTACCTTGACAAAAAAAAACTACCTCGAACTATATGCCCACAAACTCCAAATCCGAAGTTTAAACTCTTACTACGTAATCGAGATAGTTAAAAAATAAATAGCAACATGTACGTAAGCACGCTAGGACTAGCTATACTCAGACTCGTTTTGTGTCAGTTTTTTTTTTTATTATTTTTTCATTTTTGGGACGAATGGATCTACAAATTCATGCCAAGTTCAAACGGCTGATTTAGAAGCTCTTACATGGAAGTTGCACTGTCGGATGTTTGGCATACGTTCGCGAGAGGTGGGACAGTGGAAAAAACATTAGGATGTAGTTTGTATATCTCCGGTAAGCAAACCACGCTTGCTAGTTTAACACACTAACCAGTAAGCCACTGCACCTACAGTTCGAGGGCTGTGGCTGGTCTTCATTTGTTTCCAGTCCGGAAAAGTAAGTTACTATTTATTGCACAATCATGCATCTAGAAAGTTGACTCACTAGTACACAACTATATAAACGGCTTAGTGGCGAGAGCTGTGTGCTTTTAAGCCGGCTTTTAAGAAGCTTTACAGTGCAATAGCAACTTACATTTTCCTGACTGCGAATACAAAATCCACCACAGTCATTCTAAGCTCCTAGCTCCTAGGGTCCGTCTTTTTGAAGAGTTTTGTCTAGTTTCAACTTGCAAAAAAATTTTCTACCAATCAGAGTGTCTTACATGCCTGGTATCTGCATAGATCCTCTTGGACAAATTCTGCACTCTTGACCGCAAACATTTTTTTGGGTTGGCATCTGAGCCCTTAGGCTCGTACCCACTGCGCAGTAAACTGCATTTACAACATCATGCACGTTAATTTTTGCACGAGACGGGACAGAGAGATCCGTAGTAAATGAGTTAGAATGCGATCACAAATCAGACGCCTAAAGTGTCATGGATGTTCTACCCATAATTATAGCAACGTAAAACAGAAATAAATCAATATCACTTGAAACGAGTTCTATATCTCATTTAAAACATGTGAGAGTGCTAATTAGTTTCTGTAAATTAAACAATTCATCAATCCGTTGTACAAGATAAATACAAAAAATCTCTCTTTTCTTTGTTTTATAGGAAAGCGAAATTTCGTAAGCCATCGCTAGGAAAATATCAACATGCTGTGCTTTCCCATCATTCCTACCACGTTAGCAAGATGGCCGACAAAAATAAATGTCACATATTTTTCCATATTAGGTAACGCCGTCTCTTTCCGTCACACGGCTATTTAGTATTGCACATCCATTTAATCTTTCGCGTTATTAATGTGTGCAGGTGTAAATGTAGCATTATTTGTATACCTAACGACTTAGATAAAATTTTGTTTGCAAACCTGACTATAAACAAAATATATTAATCATTCTTCTTATTAATTTATAATCCAGACATAGGCTCCCCTGCAACTCCATACAACAATTGCTACTGAAAGTATCACCCGATGGAAAAGTTCATCCGATATGTGGTGATGGTGATACCTACTCAAGGTGAGAATTTCTTAAAAATTGAATACCTCAAGTGCTTAGTCATTCAATTACGCGGGCTTCCTTGGGCGCGCCCTTACCCTTAATATACCACCCACCCAAACCTTCTGTTCAGCTTGAAAGAATGGGAAACCAACGAGATTGAAACCGATAGCGACAAACAAACAAATATATTTTCGTGTGACGTTTTTTTTTTCTCCCTATTCCCTCCGCCACTCTCCACAACTCCACAAAAATCCACACTTTTAATGGATCAATTTTCGTCTCAACACCAAATGGAGGAGAGGGAGAGGTGATGAACTTTTGTTCACAAAGTAGGGCTATGTCGTCAATCACTTAGATTTTACTCGCAGGAGGGTTGGCAATGAGTCTAAGACAGGAGCGACAGATTTAGCTTGAGTGAAATGAAATTAAATTATTCCCACATGGGCGATGAGGTGGTGGTGTCGACCGGCATTGTACTTTAATTGGATTTTGAATTATTACTGACATAGGTAACAAACAGATAGTTCAAATATTGATGCGGTGATAAACAGTTTTCCAGGACATCAACCACCCACGAAGGACCCCCATTCGAATGACTGTAATGATGATACAGGGCAATAAAGAATGTTTGATCCTATGGTTAGAAAGCCATTGAAGTCGGATAATGAACAATTAACCGAAAAAGACACCGAGTAGCACCCGCAGGCGATACATCTCGCAACAACATCACATCTGCTGTGTTGATCATCAATTAAACGTTTATTGATACAATTTATGGTCCGAACAATTCATTTATTTGAACGGAGAGGACAATACTCGTTGTGCTATATCCTATATATGGCGGTGCCTTGTTCGCATCGCATAATGAAGGCCCAAGGTGTGGGTGTTGTCGTAACATCTTCAGAAATAACTAAATGTAATTTGGTTTAGTAATTGTAATTTTAATGATATGGTTCCGATGTACTTCCTGCATGAATGGATATATAAATAAACTCAGTGGGATGTATATTTTTTTTTTGCGATTTTTCCATTCGTGCTCTGAGCAATTTGGTCCTTGATTGTGTTATTTCAATGGGCAGTAATCTATTTTTTTTACCTATCCTAATCTGGAGTATTAACGTAGTAAATGTGCTATTAATTCAATGTAACGCTTCAAATGAGATTGAGATCTTTTGCCAAGCGAATGAGGATAATAAAATAAGTCAATATAACTGTATAAGTAAAGAAAAATGTGCATTCACAGCAAGCACGTCCAAGTGCTTGTTAAACTTCCCAGGTATTGGTTTAATGTGTATCCCTATGGTGGGTAGGAATCGAGTTTGTATGTGTACACATTTCCTAATTGGTAGAATTGCGTCTTTGAATAAATAGCTCGAAAAGGCTCTTAAAACCTACATTAGGCAAACAAGGAAAGCTAAAATAATAACCTAATATCTGAGATGTCTCAAGCTACCTCTGGCAAAGACAAAAGCACTGCCGACAGCCCTTTGGAGGATGATGAATAAATGGCTCTACTAATATACTGAACACTCCCCTAGTACTATTTGGAAACAGTACCAAATAGACTGCAGACGGAAGACCGGGAATAAGCATAATGCATCTGTTTCGGGTTAGGCTAGAATGAGGGATAGATTCACTTAGACTTTAGAGGAACCAGGCCTACTTGGCAGTACACACAACCCGCTACAAAAATAGCGGCAAGTCCTTCCCTAACCATATCGCTTTTAGATACCAACGGCATTGATATGGACACTGGACAGAATTTGTTTATGTATCAACCAGTCCAACAATCTACCAATTCAATCACACTGTCATAAAAATAGCAACAAAGTAGGTATACCTATCTTCCCGCCTCTAAAAATGGCCTTTGCACCGTCCCGATCCCGGAGCTGAATAAAAACGATAACAGATTCCCATAAGGACATTGCCTAATTAATCTCGTGCAATGAGATGGGATACGTTACGATTAACTATGTCCCAGCACGCAGAGCCTATCAACCACAAATCCATTGCCACCTACAAATTAAATGAAAATAAAATTGTTGCCAATCTAATATCCTTTTAATTGTCATCAATTCCAATAAGAAAACAATACCACAGCTGCCCTCATTACTTGAGATTTACGCCTCAATTGGTCGAAAAAAATAACTCGCGTCCATCCCAGGACTGCTTTATTTGACAGTTGTGTAATTAGGGGCGCACACAAAAGTGAATCTGAGTTTTTTTTTACGTTCATTGGTTCCGTTTATTGGACGTCGGGTCGAGATTTAACAATCGTCGTGTAATTACCCCAGAAGACGAGAGAAGGTAGGTACGTTATTTCATTAGTAAGTTCCTTTGTTTATAATCAGCCAATTTGTAAGGAGACATCAGCTCAACAGACCATTAAAATGGAGAGTAGTGGTACTGTCACTTTTTTGCACAACACACTGTTACTTTTAAGGCCGCACCACAAACCGAAACCCGCAGTCAATCGCTGTAATTGGTAAGGCCTCCCCGCCTTCGTTCACATTATCGAGAATAATTAACAAATAATTAATAACAGACAATCGGTGATTAATTACTAGCATTGACTGCCCTTTATTAATATCCACGCCATAGTTTTCCTTAATAACATTTAATTTCGATTGGCGGTAATTGAGTGCAGACGCATCAAGGGTGGTAGTTGGTGGTTCGTTTGCATTTGACACGTTAATGGAATATTTGGTTAGTTCGCCTTTGACACGACAATGGGAGAATTTCTTTGAGCTAGACAAGCGATTTGTTTGCATGCTTTACTGTCTGGATGATCAAAGCTAATGACGGCGATGATGGCGACATTTTTCTTTAGAGTACACAGAGTGACACAGCGACGCCTAAGTGAGCATTCAACTCTTTTTGTGCTTATTTTTCATTTCTAAACTGCGTGCCCTCAGAGTGCTGTTAATTTGTTTAAATGGAGGAGAAGTACGCCATGTGTCCTCATGATATAGGAGCCTTCCCATTTTACGATATGACTTTTAAGGACCTTGAATCGGCACATGATGAATGTGCAAATTTATTGACACTAAATTCCATATATGGCTTTCAAAAATCATCGTTGTGCTCCTCCTGCAAGACGTTTATCTGCATTTAGGTCCTTAATAGGCATTAAGTTATTGCCTTTCCATGAACAAAAAACGCCAAACAGACGAGGCAAATACATAAAAGCAGACAATATAAAAAGGGCGACGTTAAGACTTAATTCGTGTCGGGGTATGATAAGAATCTGTTTTGACCCTTTTGGAATCAATCCATCAATCCATTGCGTGCTTCATGTCACTGAAGGGTATTAAGAGGGATATACCAAAGGATGGGGAGGATATTTCGTGATATACAATATTTACAGTAATTCGAGATTAACTTCTTTTGTGACATGCTATTTGATGGCCGTAAGAGGGATGTTAGAGGGGCAACGGGTGAGGAGCGAAGGCGAAGGCCAAGAAAAACAGAAATATTGCTCTTCATGGTATGGCTAAATTCCGTGTTCGGGCAATGAGAGGGAGGTCAACTCTGCAAAAGTGTCAGATATTCTGATAGCGGATATCGTAAAAACCCTGATGGAAAATACGGGACACGTTATTTTATTGAAATGAAAAGGGACTTGAAAGGTATAATCGTGTGGGGTCAGCTTCAAGTATGTCCATATAACTTCGTCGTGGAATCTTATATACAAAAATAGGCTGAGGCAAATGGTTAAGAATCAATTTCACTGCCTTAGGCACAACATCTTGGCTTGATTTTATTTTTATTAAGAAGATTGTGCAGAGATGCAATGGTGTATGTTGTATGTATTCACTATATATTGGTTTTGTTTTCATTTAGATTTAATTCAATCAACTGATTCAGTAGTCTAGTGTCTGTGTAAGACCAAGCTTTATAAGCTCATTCCCCAGGTCCAGCGTGCGCATATAAGTCTTCACATTAAGAATTAAGTTGAATGAATTTTTATATCCTATCTTTCAAACTACATCCAACCATATACATCCACAAAATTGCATTGAAATCGGTTGAGTGGTTTAGAAGATCGACAATAGCGCCACCTATCGGCTCCATGACGATCCAATGTTTCAACCAACCATATGTATCAACAAAATTTCATTGCAATTGGTTGAGTCTTGAGTGGTTTAGGAATCGAGAGCGGCTACGTAGTGCGGCGATGGTGACAGGACAGACCAATTCCCGCCGCGCCGTCGCCACGGAATTTCCGTCTCTGTCGAGTCGATTTTACTCACAAGTAGGACCTATAGATGTTTCACATCAAAAATGAGTAAAAGAAGTTTTTGTTTCCTACAAAAATTGTAGAGGTTTTGTAACGACACAGGGTGGCACATAAGTAGCTTTATAATTTTATTATTTTAACATTTTATTGTTTTAAAATTAACTTTGAAAAACTTGGAAAGTTAATGATGGAAATACTTAGTGCAGAACGAAGAACCAATGTTGTTCAAAAATATTTCAAATTTATTTATTAAAGTCGATTATTTAGCCAGAAAAGTCATGTCGAAATTCTTTTCTTTACCAACAATTTTACGGCAGTTACACATTTTTTTAATATTTAATTGTTTCACAAGTTAAAACCAAATGACCGCCAAAAATACGCATTCAATATGCTCGGCGTTTACAAGCGCCGTACTATTAATAAATTTAAATCTCGACTTTAAATTTACGGAAGCTTACAATTTAAAAATGTATATGGAAAATGTGGCCACTGTTAACTAATAAAATTGAATGTCGAAACTATGGTAACTGCGACACTCTGTTGAAGTCTTTCTTAATTGGAGGCTGTCATTGAATGATAGCTGTCATGAACTTACGTGGAGATTACTTGGAAGCTGTGTCACCAGAAAAAAAATAATTGAGTTTTATGAAATAAAAAGAAACTAGCATTTTATTCATTTCCTATTTTTCTTTGGCTAGGTTTTCATCAGAAACTTAAGATATTTATTTTGTAATAAGCAAATTCTAACCGTGACTTGGCATCACTGAAAAGTATTGTCAGAGGTAGAAATGGAACTGTCACTGTCGCTCTCTCCATTTTTGGTTTCGAAAAGATTAAAGTCACAATTTAAACCCTACAAATAAACTCTTTAATTTTTGAGAAATTCATGGATATATTTTAATTGGTAGTGTCTGTAGTGAACGATGAGGGCCCATTTCTTAACTCATTGGCACCCAAAAAAAAAAAAAAAAAATCAAATGCACTCACTTAGAAATTCAGAAAGGGATATTCTTTCTGAAGACGCCGAACAAGTTGAGGTAAATGTGGACAGAATTCAATACCGGGCAATGATTGAAAATTTAGAAGTTGGGCCCACAGGCCACAGCTTACAGAGCCCATCGGGATCGAAAAATCTCGCTTTTTTTTATTTTAACTGGCCACCGCGCATTCGCGCGATTTTTTTTCGCTATCTAAGGAATAAGGAGAATGAGCCAGCCACCTTAATTAAGGCCAATATCTCAGATGAAGTGAGTGCCCTGGGATCTGAAATCCTAAGAAAAGTTATGGAAAAGGCTGTGGAAGAAGATCTTGAATGCGCTCCATTTGAGAGATTTTGTCTTCGAAACCAAATGAAACATACTTCCAAACTATAATCAAAATATTAAGAAATGCCAACTTTAAATTAAATCAAAACGATATTCACGAAATAAATCAGAAGGTTACTTGTGCGCCACCCTCTAGATGGCGATAAACTTGCTGGATATCGACTGAAACTCTAGTAGCTTCGCAGCTTTGAGTAGGTACAGCCAGAACTTTTGCCTGTAAAACATTGCAATGGCCCAGAATTCTAAGGCACATTTGTAGGTCCAACTCGACAGTTAGGCAGCACAAAAAAAACTCTCAAATCACTAATAGTAAGATCCAAACTTTTCAAGCACCTACTGCCGTGAATCTCTTAACTGGCACGTTACTCCTGCCATAGAAAATATAAGGCATCTGCAGAAGAGACGAACCACAGTCAAGGTACGAAAGTGGAGTTGCTATGGCTGTAGAAAGGGCGATAGATAAAATCTCCTCATAGGCGATGCAACAAGCTTACGGAAGACGGTGCAATATTGACAGCGGTGGTCGTCGGCATGGAAAAAGGTGAGAGACATAGAACTATAGCTGTTTTATACCAAGAAAATTACGAAAGAACTGCAGCTAACTTCGTTTGGTGAGATCGCCCTCTAGTAATAGTTTACAAGGTAATGGTCGGACCACACCAGACTAGTTGCTGTACTAAAAAAAAAAAAAAAATACATGTGATATTACAAACCGAATTTTATTTTAATATGTAACCCAATTGCCACCTGAACGCACCCAGTCGGATGATGCTTCGGACGCGTGAGAGAAGCGTGACAGAAAAAGAAGATGGCGTCGTGCTAAGGAGATGATGATTGATGAAGCGAAATTATTTTGATGAAAAAGATAATACAAGATATAAAACAAAAACGGTCGTTATTTAAAATGTATTTTAAACACCTCGGATCTAAAGTTCGGCAGCGAATAGCTGTCTGAAATTTTTCAATTGAACAAGTTGATATTTTCAAAACTTCCGGAAGACATACCCGTAATTTAATGCCAATCGCTTTATTATGTCATCACTCACCAGTCATAACTATCATTTACAACCACTGTGTGGACATAAATATTGACATTGTCCTGCCACAGTTCGATGAAAATTACCGGCGGTCACTGCCAGAGCAATGTCATTGCTAAAACCACAACATATTAATTTGCTCACATAAATGCATACGTGCCACAGATGATTATAAATTACAAAATGTCCTAATTACATCCGCACATCAGATATCGCATGAAACTGCAACTGCCTGCATCATGTTTGCTAGATTTGTATCGCCTAAACTGCAAATGGATTCCGTTTGGGGGATATTCTATTAAAATATCCAATTTCACATTCCTGTTCAGGATTTCGTACTGCAGCAGAGTGTATTACTTACGGTACATTTATTCAATTTTATTACAAATTTCCTGTTAAAACTGAATTTTTTTTTCCAAAATACACACACTGCAGTGGCAGCTGTAGTGAAGTGAGATTGTTGGCCCCAGTGCTCTGCTAAAAACCTGCAGCGGCAGCCTAGTATACACATATCTCCAGTTTTATAGGTATGTGCACTTGGGGAGGCTATAAATTGGAATAAATATTGAATCAGGGAGCAATTTTCATTGTGTCTCTCACTCGTTTGCAATTTAGAAGCGGATCGCATTTATGTGCAAATGCTTATATCAGATGAACTGTGAGGACACACATAGGATGTGTCTCGCTCTTGCTATATCGTTTGACGTTGGCCTTAGGGCCATAAGGATGTTATTTATGAAAATGTCTCTTTTTATTTTTTTATTTTGTATTTCTTGCTGTTTTTTTTTTGAACTATTCTTGGGAAATAATGAACTGAGCGGTACACTCAAATGGGTGATATTACGGCCAACTTGGGCAGTTCTTATTAAACTGGTTAAAGTTATTGCTGGCAAGTTGTCAGTTGTGTGATCCAAAGGAAAGAGAAAGCATGACGAAGCGAGGACGAGGGTGTAAAGTGTTGTGCTTTAATTTTGTCTAAGGAAACTGTCCGGAGATTAGCAGTGACCTGAAAGATGCTGTACAGGAGCTCATCAGGAGGTTCTACGAACAGGAATCCAATCTGATGAGAGATGTGGGATCCTTGCTTGAACTATTATGCTCGACTGTTGTTGATCTATCCGGCTATTTAGGATTCTCTTGCGGTTTTTAGAACTTCCATTTCTTCAGAAAATATATCGATCGATAGCAAGGTTCGAAAGAGTTCGAAATGCGAAGGCAGCTGCTATGGGTAAAGGCGTTTTACTGATTGAGTTATCTCCATGTAGGACCTATCCTTTAAAACACTTCACCATATTTTGTCTCGTAAATGAGTATTGACCCGGTAGCTGCCTTAATTTGGGCCTCCGAGTGCAGTTTTTGATGAATTTTTAAATACATGGTGCATGGAAATAAGGCCCCGGGAACTAAGTCCTTAGTTCCCACCTAATGGGAATAAAAACACTTTAGTGAAGTGGACTTAGTTCCCATGTAAGGTGGGAAATAAATTCCGAAAACTCTGAGTGGTTTTATTTCCCTTTTATTGTGAAGTAAATTCTCACTGTCGACTAAGATCAAAGTAAAATAAAGAGTCAAGTTAGTGCTTTGCAATTTTTATTAACTAAAGAGAAATTAAATTTTAGCTGAGGCAGAGTAATATAAATATAAAAAAATTCAAATTCGAAATTCGGTTTGCAAGACTCTGAAAGTAATCAAAGAAAAATCGACGCACACCAAGATCGGTCGTGCGATTTTTTTACTTTTATTTTCTCATATTTTGAATGTTAAAAATGCCAATTTATTTTCTCAAACAACTTTTTTGTTTTAGCTTTCGAAAATTTGAGAAAATAAAAGTAAAAAATTCGCGCGAATTTAGTCTCGTGGACTTATGAAAATTATATCCAATTCTAAATGTTGCAAGTTAGATCCCTCTTCTTATTTTTGAATGTGTACTAAGTTCCCATAGGCAAGTGAACTTAGTTCCCACCTTACATGGGAACTAAGTCCACTTCACGAAAGTGGTTTAACTTCCCACTAAGTGGGACCTAAGACTCTCAGCGGACTTAGTTCCCGGGGACTTATTTCCCTGCATCCACGTATTCTCTTCTGCTCTATGTTTTCTGCTAAAACGAATATAAATTTTCTCGATTTGATTCATACAAGCAAAGTAAAAAAATGTAGGGGATTTTATTTGTTGGCAGCAGATTTAAAATTGGAAAAAAATGCAGTAGATCTAATGCATTTGCTGTAAAGTGGGAACGCTCTGGACCTGAAGCTAGCCTTCTACTTACTGATGAAACTCTCTCTTTACAGTACTGTTGAACATGTCTATCATTTTTGCCACAACAACTACGGCAATTCCCTCTGATAAACGGCCGATAAATGGCGCTTCTATTAGACATTTGTCATATATCGAGTTCAAAAGCATGGCCTTAGTACCGAGCCTTGTGGCACACCGCGATTTACTTAATTTTTGTATACTTCTCAGCGGAATGCCATCGAAAACAAATTTCATAAGATATTCATGGAATTGGACTCGAATTTTTACAAAATATTGCTGCAATAACATGAACTTTGAGCTCCGAAAGTCCTTCTCATGTTTCAAAAATCCAAATTGTACTTTTATTTATTTGCTTGCTTTTTATTTAAATTTATCAAAATGGTTCTTGCTTTCTTGCTTGTCGCTATATCACTGGCTTCCTCGTTGTTTTTTTTTTTTTTCTCACACAACCCCTCTTTCTGAACCTTGTTTAGAAATCGAGGTTGTAATAATGGCGGACGATGGCACTTGAAATTCTTACACAGACGTGGCGCGCAGTGATAGAACGTTACAATTCAAATATTAATAAATATACCTATTACAATATATATTTTTTGTATTAACTGATTTCAATGTCAGAAATTCAACACTAATGGCGATTAAGTGTTAAATAATTGAAAAAGAGACTCACAGCAGAACTGCGTTCAACAAAAATATATAGAAAATTGATTTGGATCCCATATCCACACAGTGTAAGCACGGTTTCGCATGACGCATCACATCAGTGATTTGCACTTAAAAAATCCAATCCAATCCTATCAGCTAAATAACTAAACAGTCATTCATCATCTAGATGTCCTGTTGAGTCCTTTATCCTGCGGTTGGTAATTAACATAGTCTGTGGTACCGTAGCCAGGAAAATGCAAATGCGATTCATTTGAATAACAAACCAAAAAATTGGACCCTCTCCATTTATTGTCCTGTCAAAGGATTTATCAGAGTAGTGGATTTTTTTAATGGCCTGCGCTTGGTTTGGGTAATACGAGAAAAGGTTTCCAAAATATAAGCGCATAAATTGGAATTTTTACAAAATACACTTCACTTTTAATTTACATGTGCCTTAACAGAATAAAGTGCACGACTGGGTCGAACGAAACTTTCTCGTTGATCAAAGGTTTGATTAGTTGTTTTCTTATTTTATTAGGTAGGTAGGTAAAATTCTGAGAAGCGACACAGGGATTAGTGTTAAATAAAATCCATTATTGAGTTATTCATCTGATATGGTAGTATACATCAAAAAACAATGTGAGTTTTTATAAGTTGAAGCTCTAGTAACAGGCATTTGTTGCAACTTCTGATAAGAGAGTTTTAAGCGCATTCTGAACTATTTTATAACTTATAGTTTACAAGATTTTTGCATAAAAGCATAAGCGTATAGTAGAAGTTTCTCTTTTCTGATATGTTAGGGCATATTTTTATTTTTGACTGGCACAGATTAGTTATCGTTTAAGGAGTCTATGATTGGAAGGTTTCGCGATCGACTGATATAAAAATATGTTGATGGTAGCGTTGGAAATCTCCCACCCTGTTGTTCCTCTAATTGGATTATGTGTTTTCTAAGATTAGGAAGCCACTCCTTCATTAACACATTTTATCCTAGAAAGTTATTGACAGTCTGTCTGTGTTCCAGAATTGTAGTCGCACCAACGAACGGTCGGTCGGCAGCCATTAGAGAAAATCCAATTTTTTACCCCAGGTATTCGAATAGCTGCGCTGTGCATATTTTCTAATCAAATACCGCCACTGCTCAGCATTTCAATATTGATCAGGTCTGTCTCCTTGAGTTCCATTTGCCTTTGATGCACTCTTTAATTGAATAGCGCCAGCAAGTTGTAGCATATAGATAGCAAGCTAAAAAATACACGCATGTTTCTCCTTTGGGAGCATCACTTTTATTTACGTTTTGAATATGTTTGAGGACGTCTTGAAGGACGTTAATAAATTAGATGTAGTGACGAGATTCTACAGAGTGCATTAGAAATCCCAGTGAAATGTTAATTCCACAAAAGTTAAATTAAAGATAAGTTTGCCAACTTTCGAGTTACTTTGAAGAGTCCATTAGCAAATTAATTTGGCAGATACACTTTCAATATATCCGTGGGTGGATGCAATGTGGACTTTCCTGGAAATACTGGAGGAAGCAAACAGTAGTAAGTTCTATATCTAGAATGTTCATGGAAATAGCAGAGTTCTTTCCACATAAAGCTAAAATAAAAAGCCTGCAGATGATGTGGTAATTGCTGGTGGCTACACCATTTCAAAGGGCATGCAAAGGAACCCACGCAAAGGGTATTAGAGCAAGGATTTGAATACTAATTCATCAGAAATAGTTGGGATATTTTTGTTGATATTTGGAACTAAAACCAATTAAGCTGCATGAGCGGGGTAGGGAGAGAGAATCTGTTTTGCGTCTGAATTCTATAAAAAGGGTCCATAGGCGTTTAAAAGTGTCCTGCATTTTTTTTTTCCGACTGGGACTATTTTGGAAAAGGCAGGTCCTGATATTCCAGGGTGGAAAAAATCAATCGGACACTCGTCTTGCTCTCTTAATTTTAATTTTTTTGACAGAGTTGCCACAGACGTATAAGGTGGAACATAGAACCGAAATGCGTGCTTAAGAAAATCTAGCACAAATAAGTCCTCACCTCGTGGTTTTGTATACCATATGCGGGCCTCTTGCATTTCATTTATAAGTCCCGCCCTAAGACCAAGCCGATCAGGTTATTGGCGAAACTTTTAAGGAATTCACACAGTACAGCCAGTAAGGCAAAACGCTGAGGAAAATTCTTCCCCTCTAGACCAGGAGCTGGCTGTTAGTCCAGACTGTGCGTAAAAACACTTTTGGCTTTCTCGAGCGACTAAATTTTCAATATCCCAGCCTGACTTGAATGGAAAAGGTAGCTACATACCAAGGGCGCCATGAACATATTTTCCCATTTTTGAGCTTGTACCATTATAGGGTACATTTTGAAACACAATTGCCAACAACACTACTGGAATTTGCTAAACGAACCCAAGGAATTGTAGCTTCCATTCCCCTGCATTTATCACCAACTTCCCAAACCAACAGTCGCACGTCCCAAAGTGACTTTTCTCGGGCGAGTATTCGAAATGCCAAAAACCAACATATTGCCACCGCGCGACCCAGAACTGTAAATAAACATCTCATTCATTTTTCGGCCCCGTGCAGATAAAACTCCATGCGAGCATTCAACACGTGCCACCAAACGAACCACGTGGCTATGGCTTGTCTGCAAACACATCGCCACCTTGCGCTGCGCATTCCGATTTCGCGCAGTTGTCTGCCTGAAACCGCCCCCCGTCAATACGCACGGCAACACTCATCCATTCCAGCCCAAAACGATGGGGACTACAACCAAAATCACCCGGATTCTTATTTGGCTCCTCCGGCCGGTGTGGAGCACTCAGTTGATGATCTCAATTCGAAATGAACGGTTTGTGCTGCGGAACACGGTCGGCATTTTAACTTCCGGAGACCGGAGAGACTCACGTAATCCCGTCTATCGTACATATGATGAAAGTGTTTCAATAATAGACACAGTTTCACGATTCCCACTCACCATCACCACCCCAGAGTGTTTATTTTTGCGCCTTATTTTGATATTGATGTAGGTAATTTGTTTGCTTGAGGAATCCGGTCAGTGGGTGTACGTGTACGTGTGCTTGTGTAGTGGCAATGGCAATATTGCCACAGGTGAGAATCGCTTCAATTGATCTCTCCATTTAATGTTCGCCAAGTGTCTGAGTCAATAAAAGTTGTTGTTCTTGTGAATTTTTATTCCACCAAGGATAGTGTCCTTCTACCATAAGTGGTAGAGTGATTATTGAATTTAACACTCTAAGTGCTTTCCGGGTTTTGTGCATTTTTTAAACACATCGTTGGTAGCCCAGCTCACGCCGTTCATTAAGACAAGGATAATTCAAAAAGCCTTCTATACAGAACCTGAGCAGAGGGTAAGTAATATGTGTGGGCAAACGGGTGGTCGAAGGAGGATGATCTCGCAAAAAAAAAAAAAAAAAATTGATAACGATGAGTGCTCCTGAAAGTGCCTCTTGAATGTGCGGCCACATATGAGAATTAAATGAAAAGTTTTCCACAGCGCGCAGCAGGACTGTATGGGATCTCTGTAAACTGGTTTACTTTGTGGAATTATTTGCAGTTTGCTGTGGGAGCCATCGTCCTTGAAAGTTTCGTATAGCGAAACGGTTGAGGAAAGATATAAAATTCGTGTCAAAATTGGAACTTGGTTGGGATTTCCGGACTAGGAGTATTCTCCTGCGAGGGATTTAATTTTTAATTATTTGTTTCAGGATTTAAATGGGAAAACGTTGTAGTGACCGATGCAGCCGAAAAAGTTTTCTCCGAATTTATCAAGTTTGGAACGGAGTTTTATTGTGCAAAAGTAAAAAGTCGAGGGTTTCATTTACGAAATTATTTCCTTCGTCCTTTTGCAGCGTTCGTTATAAATAAATGAATTACCTTAAGTCACCCTGTAGGTAGGTGGAGAGAGTTTAAAAAGTTGACGCTATAGCTATAGCGCTTACGTGAAGAAGACTTGTCGAAGTTTACCACTTAGTTATGTAGGTACCTAAATAACACCATTAGGTTCTGGTTGTGGCTGAGTAGGATTTCATTTAAAATACCTGCGGCCGTAAGTGTTTTCGTATACATTTTACTTGGTAATTCGTTTGTTTTGCTGTCAAAGCGCAAGAAGGAAATTGTACCTTTTGAGGTGAAGGAGTGGAGCTTTCAAGTAATTATGCGAATTTTGAATAAAATCCTTTTATTGAAGAAATCATGTTTCTGGGCTTATATTCTAAAGAGTTTTGAAATAGACAACCGTTTGGTGTTGTATCTGTTTTCCAAAAATGGTTTAAGTTCCCTCGTACCGTCATTCGCATGTTTAACTGGCTTCATGAACTTTGGCCGCGTGAATTTAGTAAGCGATCGAACAATAAAAGTATAGGCCTTATCTATTAGAATTAAGGCCGCCTTCGAAAATATTTTTTGTGGACATATCTTCGAACATATAAAAATTTCATGTCACGGTGTTTGTGGTGGCTTATACCTCTGAAACGGCTTGACCGATTTTTATGATTTTAACTTTCTCCATTACGTAGTAAGAGAAAGATATTGTTTTTGTACAAAATTTCGAACTCGAGATGTTAATCAATTCTGACATTACGATGATACGCGAACTCAAAAAAGTGGTTCGCAAAATTCTTCTTCGTCCGTCCTTCCGTCCGTCCTTCCACAGACCTACAGCCTAAACGGCTGCCCGGATTTCGTTCAAACTTCGGATTTGGAGTTTGTGGTCTTACAGCTCGGGCCGTTTTAAATTTTGCAAGGTAACCTCAATATTAATGGTACCTACTTCCCATACAAAATGTTCGTACCAATTTGATTTGCACGAAAACGGCTCTAACGATTTCAATGAGGTTACCATAACTACATACACAAATTTTGGCTAAAAATTCCAGTAACGGTCCTTTTGAAATTTCGACATATCTCGAAAACGGTCAATACGATTGTAACAAAAATTAATTTCAAAGGTAATATGGTCATTTCCAACTTAATGGCAAGCTCAGTTTTTCTCGGTATAATCGTAAAATGGATTTTTGAAAAAAGTATTTTTTTTTTTAAATTTAGTTTTCCTTAGTTTACCTGAAAACGGCAATAACGATTTTGACCAAAATAGAAACTTAGAGTAATATTGATGTTCTTAAAATTGTTGCGTCCTTAATTTTCAATTCGAATCACCGCAAACGCTAATTTTAAAAATTGCTCATATCTCGAAAACTCCATTTTTGACTTCGATAAGACTTTAAAAACCAATTAATGCTTATATCGCAAACAAAACCTTATAATCGGTTTTCAGATATAGTTAACAAATAGTATTTTTCGAACTAAACATTGCAATATTTGGTACTGACCCAGTCGTGCACTTTATTTATTTAACAACCAAAATATTCACTAGAATAACAAAAAAATGTTGAATGCCGGACAAAGTCATCGACGATCTAAATCTGCCTGGAGACAGAATACAAAAGACAGAAGACAGAAGGCAGAAGACAGAGGACAGAAGACAGAAGACAGAAGACAGAAGACAGACGACAGAAGACAGAAGACAGAAGACGGAAGACAGAAGACAGAAGACAGAAGACAGAAGACAGAAGACAGAAGACAGAAGACAGAAGACAGAAGACAGAAGACAGAAGACAGAAGACAGAAGACAGAAGACAGAAGACAGAAGACAGAAGCCAGAAGACAGAAGACAGGGGACGGGAGACAGAAGACAGAAGACAGAAGACAGAAGACAGAAGACAGAAGACAGAAGACAGAAGCCAGAAGACAGAAGACAGGGGACGGGAGACAGAAGACAGAAGACAGAAGACAGAAGACAGAAGACAGGGGACGGGAGACAGAAGACAGAATACAGAAGACGGAAGACAGAAGACAGAAGACAGAAGACAGAAGACAGAAGACAGAAGACAGAAGACAGAAGACAGAAGACAGAAGACAGAAGACAGAAGACAGAAGCCAGAAGACAGAAGACAGGGGACGGGAGACAGAAGACAGAAGACAGAAGACAGAAGACCGAAGAACGAAGAAAGAAGACAGAAGACAGAAGACAGACGACAGAAGACTCCTTAGGAAACCAACACCTTTGAAAGTCAAACGTTCTTTCATTTACCATTTGTGAACTCCAAATGCACCTCCTTGGCTTTTGGGTGAAAACCACATCCACGGTTCATACCAGCCTCGTATATGTCCTAAATTATTGCATTTTAATTTGACACAATTTACTGAGGTATAAATTACTTCTTCTGTGTAAATTCTTCTTACGGCTTCCGTAGCGAACCTATCTTAACAAGTAAGGTCTAAGGTGTCACATAATGCAAATCTCTCGGAGCAGATATCGACAATATTACGTTATAAAAATGAATGACTGCTTTAAAGACTGCGCTGGAATTCTTGCACATAACCATCTGAGATAGTCTTTATCATTAAAATTTTGCTCTTGAAGTTTCTGAAATAAATTCTGAATTCTAGACACGGCAGTCCTACTTAAATGGAAAGTCAACTGCTGCAATGTTCCATGTAGAATCAAGTTGTTTTGATATTGTTTGTAAATAATAAAGAAGGGGTTACATTATCTTTTCAATGCCCTAACCAACAGAAATAAAAATAATAAAAATCCTTCTATAAACTGCGCTCCAAACTATTCAAATGCCAATTCGTGAAGCTGTCCATCCTAAACAAATACGTAGTCCCATACAATTGCCTTGCAAATTTATTTATTCGTGTTGCGCTTCAACAACTAACAATGACCCAAAATAACGACTCACGTGCAATGCGTCAGAAAGTGAAACTCATTTAAATAAGAGTTTTCTATCACATTCACTGTTTACTCATACCTACCCTTCGGAAAACAACAATCATTTGTCAGAAAAGTGACTGGCCAGGTTATTTAAGTTTTCCTACCCTAAAGTCATGCCCTGAAAAGCATACGAAAAAAATTTCATTCTCACCTGGCACTCGCCTACGACAGGCAAAGTTTGCTAGCTCAGTCATCCAACCTATACATGAGCCCAGAACACCCCCTCAATGACTTTCAAGAAAATGAATAGCTGCCCGCAGACAAATTTGCAATTTATCATCTGTCTCCCTCAAAACCGGCCCTCCCATTCTGCATACTGTGTTCCGGCGTCAAATTTGCAATACCCCGAAATTCCTGCAGACGCACTTGCGGTTCGGCTTCCGGTGATAGATTTTGTAATGAATTGGTGTTGTCGAACTTGAATATTTCCAAAAAAATATCGACCAGTTGAACAGACCCATGACTGTGATACATTTGCAAATACCACCCATCAATTTTCACCCCAGCATGTAAGTCTAAGTGTCTGTCGAAAAAAGTAACCCCATACATTTGGCTGAAACTCCATCTAATGAGGTTGAGACTCGGAAGTGACAAATGGTAAGTATACGAGCATAAATGTGTTTTGTCACTGTTCACAATTTTTATGAGAGTGAACACTCCCCACATATTATGGCGAGCGGTGGAGGCATTTTATTTTTTGTTCACCCATTTCACTGTTGGAAACTGTCATTTATATAGTCGCAGTTGGAAATGGAAGTTTATTTTTGCTGTTGCTGTCATTTTCCCTCATCAATTATAAATGAGTATGGAGTATTTTTTTTTTTTTTTTGTATTGCCCCGTCTCAATCCCATCCCTGAGGGTGTATTCAATTCCCTGATGCTCTTCGGATAAAAGCAATAATGGCTAACCCTTTCCAGAAACAATATGCTGACCTTTTTCCCTTCAACCGAAACTATCCTGAATTGACAAGCTGGATATCCCTGCCTGACAAACGTTTTCTGTTTCTCATTTCTTGTTGTGTGTTGGTTTCGGTATTTTTTCCACGTCAAATGTTATAATTTCGTAACATAAAAGGTTCATTTTGCTAGGATGTTTTGATGAATAAATGATTATTTAAAATATCTGAGACCATAATTTTTTGCCAAGGAATGGGATCATTTGAATCAATAAGCTGTTCTCAGATATTTCGATTGCCGGGTTTAAAATGTGGATTTTTTTTTTGTTGACAAGAAAATGTTGGTAATATTTTCTTTTCCAAAAAATGGATTAATGAAATTTCACACACTTTCATTGTGGTAAGTTGATGAAAGTGTGTCAGACATACAACCAGTAGGAAAAAAACATGCATTTAAATAGGACACTTCATGATTGGTCGACTAGATTTCTTTTGAATGTTTTAATTAGATTGGTCGTTAACGTCAGTTTTGCTACTCCACGATTTGGCGGCTATCACTGCAAAGCCGTCAACAATTTTTTGTTGACCAATCAAAAGAGCATATCCTGTGACGTCATTCGCGTTGACAGATCCGTCAATATAGCAGTCCCATAGAATCCGTTTATCCATTCTCGCAATATTTCCACCAATAAAAATAGTCAACTAGTGCACACGGTTGTCAGAATGGGCGCTTTGTCGTATTTTGGGCTATCTTTTTACTTAAAAAATGTCTTCCATGAGCGGCCAACACAATTTTGGGCTACATATCGTTTTACAAATTGTGTGTTAATTTTGTTTGTTTTATTCTTTCACAAAACTAAAAAAAGAAATATTTTCGAACAAACCCGCACTTTTAAAACTTGGCAGCACTCTTTCAGTCAAGTGAAATCGAACAGTCGTTCAAGTTGCAAGCACATCAATTCATTTGGCAGGCCTTTTGGTTTGACACAAGCCACAAAAGTCAATAGCAGAAAAAAAAGTCGAATAAAATCCATGGCGTAGAAGTAAAAAAAAGAAAAAACGCGAGAATAAGTCTGAAAAACACTAAAAATTTTAACGATTTTTGGGCTTTTTTCTGAGCATAGATATTGGGCTACATTTTTTAAGGGTTTGGGCGCTTAAATCGAACTAAATTCTGGCAGTGTATTCGATAAGCCTGTCAGTCGAATGCGTTGCCCCAACGTATGCGACGGTTTCTATCGTTTAAGCAAATAAAAACTCAAACAAAATCTCAGCCAGCTGTCAGACTAAGTAATATAACATTTTGAACGTTGCCATATGCACTTTTAAAGTGAAAATTTATTTATTTGTCTTTCACCTTACTTGTCGGATTGAAGACAACAAATAAATTAGCTTCATTCTCCTGATTAATATATTTGTTTCTATTTTGTATGTCTGTAACATTTTTGGCATTTGTTACAATTTATCAGGGCATGTCGGCAAACATTTTCTAAACTCGTTACTCGTTACTTTATAGTTTGCTAATTTTGAATTATTGTTCTGTCATTTTTGCTGTTGCAATCTTGAACTTGATGAACGAACTCTGCTCTTAGTTTTTTTTTTCTATTTACAAATTTACTTCCTTTTTTTATTTCAATTCCAGTGAGCAGTGACAGATTATCTTTCTCTCCTCCTTTCTCAAACTAGCGGGTCATTTAGTGATGTTCACATTTAGAGCGAATTTTTTCACGAGACGGGGCAGAGAGATCCGTTTCTCCGTAAAACGGAAATAATTATACGATATCCGTCGACCAACATTTCTGCAATCACTTGAAAACATTTCTATTTCTGACTTAAAGCATGTGGTATGAAATTGGTAATTAGTTTTAGTAAAATAAACCGAAAATTCATCAATCAGTTATACGAAATAAATAAAGAATTGTCCGTTCATCACTCCCGGAAGCCATTTTGTTTTATAGGAGAGCGAAATCTCGTAAGTCATCGCTATAATAAATAATAATATCAACGTGCAACATGAACTTTCCCATAATTCCTACAACGTTAACAAGGCGGGTGACCAAACAACGTGTCACGTATTTTTGCGTGTTGGGTACTGCTGTCCCTTTCATTCACACGGCTATTTAGTATTGCACATCCCTTTGGTCTTCTGTGTTATAAATGTGTGATGTTGTAAATGCAGTATAATAAATTTCCACTTTTTTAAGAATTTAATCATTTGCGCAAGAGCTTTGGTATTTTTGTTTTTCAGACAGTTCTACCTTTTACAGAAAGAAGGACACGAATTTGGAATTTTTAGCCACGCGCTGCCTTTAAGTTAGTTTGGTGGTCCACCTTGAACTGTGAGCTTTGTCAATTTTTTAAGTGCGAACTTATTGCGTACCTTATATATATCGAATATACACGGTACCTTTTAAATTACCCAATGCGATGGCTTAAAGCTATCTTTAATACTACTACCACCATCCACAAAAATAAAAAACAGGCTTCACCCAAAATATACGACACTTATCGTTTTGCCTTGCACCTTCTGTGTTGTCCGCAGCATACAAGATGCAAAATACAACATCGCATATTTACATAACAATTGTGCAAGCATATGGCAGATAAAATGAAAGTCCTTACTGCAAATGGTAGAATTTTTCTCCTGGTGAAATCAGGACACAGACTTACATTTGCAAATTAAATGGGGCAGTGTACAAAATTACATTCAGCCACCAGCATACATTAAGAACCTCTTGTCCTGTTGAATATCTACTGTAGCGGTAGGTGTAGCTGTAGTTGGACACCAACTTCTTTTTTTTTTTTTTAGATCAAATTTACTCAAACAAACTTATTTATTCGTTTCCTTCCCTTTCGTACATTATCAGCCGTCATACGTCGTGTTATTTCAATTAGCTGCGTTTTTTGAAGCCCCCGGGGGAGTGTGCACCGCACTTCTTAAATCTTCATTTTTCAACTTTACTCCGCCGAGCCCCTCGTTATCTATCCAATTTGCTCTTTTCGAAGACCTATAACTCCAGGAGACAGCTATAAAAATGTCTCCATTTCAAGTGCTCCCCTCTGTCGGAACGAATAGTTTTACAACTTGTTGGGTTGCCAAAAGTTTTCCACTTACGACCCTCTTGGGTGTTGTGCGCTCTCATTCGAAATGAGCTGACGCATGATTCGCAGTTATAAAGGGTGTTCGCGAAACAATTTTCGAATTTAAAATTAAATAATAAAAGATTCACAGGTTTTTATATAATCGTTTTTATTTTAAAATAAAACATACAAATGCGGATTTATGTTTTGAAAATAATTGAAGTTAAATGTTTACCACGGAGACGAACACACTCATTTAAACGAAACACCATATTTTTTGTGAAAACTTTTTTGCAAGTTTCTTGCGAAATTCCTCTGATTTCGTTGCGAATATCTTTTCAGTTGCAATAAATTTCGCGGTTTGTTAACGTAGACTTTAGATTTAAGAAATCCCCATAAAAAAAAAGTCCGCAGGTGTTAAGTCTGGCGATCTGGGGGGCCATGGGATATCACCATAACGACTTATGACTTTTTCGGGGAAAATGCGCCTTACAATGTTCATTGATGCCTCCATCCTGTTGAAACCATGTCCATCCGTTTACCCATTCATTGTTCTCCAACTCAGGTTCCAAAAAGTTTTCCAACATAGACGAATAGGTTTGGGAATTTTTTTTTCTTAGTGAAAGACGTGGATTTGCAATAACATCACGACGAACTGCTTCAATTGTTTCGTCAGTTCTCACAGTTCGCGATACACCTGGCCCGTGTCCCACTACAGGTCCTTGTTCACGAAAACTTCGCACCCACTTGCCAATAAGTTGCGTACTAGGACAATCCCGTATACGCCGAATATTGAAATGTCTTGCGAATAGCCACGGGAGAATCGTTATTTTTAAAATATGCCTCTACAGCAAACGCACGATGCTCCGCCGACCAACGATCCATGGCTACTAAAATCCGCACGACGCGTAAGTGTAATGAATACGCCTCCCCCCTCCGCCGATACCCCGCTCGCCGTTTATTCAAATTCAAAGTCGAAAATTCTTTGGCGGACACCCTTTATATGTCGGCTAATAAATTTAAAAACCCTTTTTAACGACACACGCCTAAAAATTCGCAATTCATTTTGTGAAACACAAGCGCTGAGGGTTGCCTGCGCCAATATTTTTCGTCAAGCCCTAAGTTATATGAAATGCTGTAATCAAAAGGTTTGCGTTGCTGTTTTCTTGTTTCTGCTGCCGCGAAAGCGTTACGTATGAAAAAGCAACCTTAACCCCGATGGAATTATAATCGCTGGCAGCATGGGAAGGTCCAATGTTCTTGCTAGGGAAGAGACACGTGTTTTGAATAAATTTTCATACAAACAAATCTCCATCCGTGACCACGCACATTTACAACCAGCACTGCGAGGTTCTCCTGCAGCCAATATCCTTCCATACACCACGATTTGTGTTGTTATTCAAATTGAGCAGGTCTTTATAATTAATTTCTAGGTTATTCGTCATTGGAAATAAACTTGACGCAGCATGGTGTGAGATACTTTTGGTAAGTTGACATTTGATATATTATCATTACGATTATTTCTAAAATTTACATGTTCGCCATTGTGCAGACATCGCTTCGGCTTCGGGGCCGAGGGATATTTAAATTGCGCCACATTTTACAGTTGCGTCCTTTTTTCTACGGCACAAACTTCACAGAATGACAAACTTGCTTCGAAGGTGAACCCGGGTGCTTGACATTAAAACGGATTCATGAATGTGGGCCAGCTATACGTGTGTCGGGCGATGTGCTTATCCTCTTAACGAGAGACGTTTAGCTTGGCAACTGTGCAAAGACCCAGCGGAGGAGACCGACCTTCAAACGCGCTGATACGTACATTTTGAATTATGAAAAATGAGTGTTTTAATGCGCGCTGGGCAGAGTTGTTTTCGAAATTGAAAGGACTCGTTGGGGCGCGGTATGTGTGTTTGAGTTGAAAAGTCAACTGTGCCTATCTCTTGATTGTGAAATGTTGATTACGATGACAGACTGCTGGCAATTTTCACGTTTAAAATGGGTTTGGTGACATTTCGTTGTTTTGAAATCTCGGTGGGTGAAATGCATTAAATCTTTAGTATCGTGAACAATTTTGGTATTTTCAATAATAGACCTACTTGGGTGCTTTCAACAAGTACAGTCCACTTCGTCTTAGTACAGCAGAGGTTCCAAAAGAAATGTGTAAAATGGGCACACAGAACTGAATGTTGTTATTCAAAGGAAAAGAACTGTACACAAGGAAAACAATTTGGATTCCTTTGCGTCCACAATTTATACAGCGAAAATTGCATTCAACTTCTCTTAAAAGTTTTTCGTCAAAGATTTAGTGAAAATTCGTAGTCGGTTTTCATCCTGGAAAAGGAAAATTTGTAGCGCCCCGAGATAATTGCAGATTGGTACCTATTACTTGCGCAATTAAATTCTGGGAAGTTTTCCAGTATCCTAAGAATATGTTTATATGTATGAGAGTTATAAGCCGAAGGGGTTGGCTGGCATTTGTTGTGGCTGTCAACTGTCAAGTGTACTGATAGAACATGTGGTCTGGCGGTCTGGCGGTCTTTTAGGGTATTTATATGTCGCATTTCAAAGAAGCTAGTTTCGTTAAGTCCCTCAGGGTATTTGCCATTGTACTATACGAGGTATGGTTTCATAAGATAGCGTCTGTAGATTTGATGTTTGTTTTGAAGCCAATCTCTATTTACTAAAGCAATATTTCAGCCATTTTACCAAGCTCCGATATTTGTACCTTTTGGAATTTAACTCTAAATAATATTTGTGCTCAATTGTCTTTTCTAAATCTGCATACATAAGAGGCAATGGGTATTACCAACGAACTCTTTCGACTGAACGAGTTCGGGGACGATAGAATGAAAAGGGTTGTTCGTCGTGCGTGTGAGTGAGAGGAAGAGTGACAGTACATAAGTAAGGCGTTATGTGCGACGCGATCGTGTCTTCAGACCTACTTATCCCAGGTCCGGAGGGACCCTAGGCCTAGCTTCTCACAACCATTCGTTTTGTGTGAGATTTTTATTTTTGAAACGAAGGGATCTACAGTTTTATGCCGACCCCAAACGGCTAATTGACAAGCTCTTTTAAGACAGTTATACTCTCGGATGTTTGGAAGGCGTTCGCGAGAGGTGGCGCAGTGGAAAAAAGGCCTAAGTTGGAATTTGGGATTTTGCTGGATTCGAATCTCGACCCCTCGCTTAGTAGTCTAACCACTAAGCCACTACACAGAGTAAAAACGGTCGTCTAAGGGTGCCTTCATGTTAAGTTCATAATCCTCTTTCACTAAAAGGGCTGTGTATGTGTACGTAACTCAACAATAAATTACTGGATCTACCAAAAAGAAATGTTCTAGGAAATTAGTTCATGATCCTTTTGACCTGTAAATCGTCATTTTTTTTTTTGCGCATTCAAAACATATCAATTATTCATTGTCAATAAGTTTTTCATCAGAGGACACGACACACGACGACTGCTTCCATTATATCTGCGAGGCCCTAACGTAATTTGTTTCCAATGCCTCACTTTTCGTGATGCCCCGTTTATCTCTTATTTATTTAATGTATTTCAATACAAGTTTCCGAGAATTTGAAAAACAATTTCATTGTAATTGACTTCCCCCAAAACCAGAGTTCCTACGAAAACCTGTCTTTTGAATACATTAACACAAATCCCACTGTTTTGCATTCATTACCTGGAATTAAATTCATTAAATCAGATTTTAAGTTAGAAGTTAAACAAGCCCGAGGGTTTATGCAATTTTTCATTCAAATTGGGAACCTAGCATGCTTTGTCAAAGACCAAACTCATCATGGATTGGTCAGCTTTTGTATGTAGCGGTCGAGTTCCTTCAAAAGCAATAAAATAATCACTTTATGACAGGTAAATATGAAGACTAAGTTGCAACTTTTACTCGTAGTCCTTTCAAAGTTGTAGCAATATTACAAAGTTCTTACCACACATATATGAGACGTACTCCTAAAATTTAGATGTCTAATTATGATGCATAGGTATGTTTCAAGTTTCAACCCTCAAAGGCACAAGGAAAAACACACATTAAAAATTGGGACAAAATGAATGTGGATATACAACTTACTAAAATAAAGTGGCACGAAACTTTCTCGTTTCGGTTAAAGTCACTTGAATGAGATACCAGTTATATTAAAACAACCTTTGTCTTTTTTGAGTTTGTATATTCTCTTTATGTAAGTGTTCGTTAATATTTCGAAAATTATACATTCCCTTAAGCGAGAAGGTTTAAAAGACTCGCACATTCAAAGTCCATTGTTTTCCACTACATTGTCCCTAACAGCTAAGACCCTTGATTCTAAAAAAAAACCTAAAGCGGACAATTTTAGCCTTCAGTGAGAATATAACATTTCAAATAAGACTGGAAAACAAAAGCCTGGTAAACCCGGAAACTCAATTCCGTTGTAATTCTGGTTTTGATCAGTCTTTTGGAAACTGGCATTTGACAGCTGGCTTTAGGATCCCACGCACACAAACCCATAGCCTAATAATTGCCTCTGGTTTATTGCAGACAAAAATAGCCATACAATTTGTGACTTCGGTACAAACAAATTAATACATAAACCTAAAGCGTTTGTAGTCGCAGTAGCTTAGTGGTTAGTGTGTTGGACTGCTATGCGGGAGTCGCATGTTCGAATCCCGCAAAAACCCAATTCCGACTCAGGGTTTTTTTCCGCTGCGCTACCTCTCGCGAACGTCTGACAAACATCCGAGAGTATAAATGTCTTGAAAGAGCTTCTCAATTAGCCGTTTGGAGTCGGCATAAAATTGTAGATCCCTTCCATTCCCTTCAATGGTTGTGAGAAGCTAGGCCTAGGGTCTCTCCAGACCTGTTGCGCCAACTATTTAATTTTAAAAGCGTCCACAATTCTATTTTTATTGATTAAGTCTTCTGCAAAATCCGAGCAACTTGAAGTCAAAACTATGTTCCAATTCGACTAAGTTTAGATGATGTTTGTCTCTGTTGAAAAATTGAATATGTATGTTGAATATGAATATGGGCTCTCTTTCTTTTCTAAATGAAAAACTTCGATTCTGTTTTTTGAATATGTTTACTTGAACCTTTAGAATTGGTCAAGTTGAGAAGATGATATCGGCCGTCACAATTGATTGTCATACGGGCTCGTTTTATGGCATTTTTCATCACTTCGGCGAGAACTTTGGGCGACAGATTTTCGCACTCGTGTCGAATGTTGTACTTGAGGGCTTCTAGGGTCTCGGGCTTGTTCACGTAAACACGGGACTTCAAAAAACCCCACAAAAAATGTCTGGAACGGTTAAATCGGGCGATCTTGCGGGCCAGTGCGAATCGCCAAAACGAGACCCGGGAACGCCGCCCTCAGAATATCGGTTGTAGCTCGCGCAGTGTGTGCCGTAGCTCTGTCCTGTTGGAACCACATGTCCTCCAGTTCTAATTCGTCCAATTGCAGCAGAAAAGATTCGGTTAACATGGCCCTATAGCGCGCACCATCCACTGTTGTCGTTTGAACACTGGCGTTCTCGAAAAAAAAAAAGAAAAAAAAAAATGGCCCGATGACTCCTCCAGCGTGTACAGCACACCATGCAGTAACTTTGAGCGGGTGAATTGGCTTCTCGTGCTTTACTCGTGGATTTTCGGTGCCCCAGAAGCGATAGTTTTGCTTGTTCACGTACCCGCTGAGGTGGAAATGAGCCTCATCGCTCCTTATGATTTTGGTCGAAAATTCGAAATTATTCCACGTTCTTTGGGAGTGTATCGCTCCATGGCTTGTTCACTTGTATCCTATATCTATCTAGTCAACAAATGTCAAAACAGATTTGACATTGGCGGCCATTTGCAAAAATTAGAGCATCTTCCAATAGGGTGATCTCTTTTGGCCCGCCTTGTATATTGATTAAAAAATACAGTAGAAAACACCCGTTCCGCCCAACTTTAGGTATATAGTTCTCTTGTCTCATTTTGAGTCAGACAATAACAGACAGTCAGCAAGAGATTGCTTTTTTCGTCACTTAAACTGCTCAACGTGGTAGATATCCTTGACGTTGCAAGTTCCAACCATCCAGCAAAGTTTGCTGCGATTTAAAAATTTCCGAGCGACCCAATCCTGTACTGCAAAGACAATGTTTGAGAAATTCTCCTTCTCCTATGGCCTTCAATTTCCGGTCAAGCAGTGTTGTTAGCACTCTCTCTTCATTTATCCCACGAAGTGTGGTCATTTTTCCCTTTTATCCCTTTTCACCGTACTCAAATTCCCTTTTGAAATCGCACGAATCTTTTTTGCCTCAAAATCCAGTTTTTAAAAGTTTTTAATTTTGTATTTCAAGGAAAGAAAATCACGGTTAATTAACCTTTAGTATAAAAATCACAGTTTGTAATATTATGTATTACGATTATTTTTTGGTACTAGAAAATTTTGATAAGAGACAATTTATATGAGCTGTTTTTTTATGCACATTCAGTGTGTTAATAATCATGGTGAAATGAAGGAGTTTTCATGAAATTTAAGCAAAAATGTATAGTTTGAATGATTTTAGTTAGATTCCTCAAATTCCCACGATTTGGTGCTTTTTCGGACATCGAAATTCCCACAAAAAGGGATAAATCCCACGATATAAAAACACTGCCGTCAAGTGTTTTAAATTTTCCATTTGTTCACAAAAGTTCCTGATTTAAGCTGAGTAAAATAATTCGGATAGATTAAGGCCAAAAAAACCTTCTCATCAAAACCAAAAACTCTTTGAAATACCAGACATTCCTCTCAACAATCCATTTCCTAATTGACATTAAAACAACAGACACATTCAGAAATCGACGGAAAAAAATATAATTCCACAAAGACAACAACAAACATCCAAATGAGTGCTCTCAAAAGCCATGAGTGTTCTAATTAAAAGTTTTTTGTATTTTGCAGCAGCCAACTGATGAGTTAACACCTAAACAATGAACATACATAGGGGAAAAGCACGTTTCTCAATCAGGGCGCCAGATTTCAAAGCAGCCACGCAAAGTTACTACTCAATTAAAGTGCTGAATAGTTTCACACGTAAATGACAGGCGTGTTCTTTGACTGCTAAATGCTGCATACTATAGATATAATTATATCAATTTAAACTTCTAAAAGGAAGTAATTATACGGAACGCTTGGTACCTATAAGTCTAGATTACAGAGGGTAACCTAAGTTAAAAATAAAGAGGAATAAAAGCTGAAAATTCAATTTATTGAAAGGATTTGCGGGGTGTATACAATATGAGTTGAACTTTTAAGTGATTATAAACTTCTAAGCGCAGTGACACGTTACAATTTTATGTGGTATTCGATTGGGCTTCTTCAGATTTCGTGTGCCTAATCGAACGTCACCTGCTCTTTTTACCCGGCTGCACACAGGGAGGGTTAGTTGTTATGCGCGTATCCTATGTACGTTCCTTTGTGATGCCCTGAAGGCGAAACGGCTTGATCGATTTTAAGTGAGATGTCACTAGATTCGTATTCTTCTTCTTCCCCGGAATGTCATAGGTTAAAAAGATAAAAATAAAAAAACCCTACTGACTGTAAAAAAAAATAGAGCTATGAACAAAACTATTTTGCAGTCGGAGGATACTCATATTTTTGTTAGGCTGTGTAGGTAGAGTTTCCGATTGTCAATAATTAGTTGAAATTTCTAAGTTCTAGTTCTAAATTTGCAATCCGATTGATTTGTTAATATTTATACATAAATTATTTACAAAAATACATTCACCGGATGCAATGTATTTCTTTGCTGAAGAAAACAATTCACGAAAACCTAAACAAACTCCACCAGTTGTCAAACTCAAACGCACTTCAGCCAGATTAATGATATCCTTGATCAAACCGGCCCAATCGCAATCGAGGATTAATTTTCGCTCTTCAAAAGAGCCAATTCGCATTTACCACTTCAAGGGGCCTGTTCAAGTTAACAAACAATTTATTCCCCCCTGCCGGTCGTAGGTGGTAGTAAATCTAAGAAAAAAAAAAAAATATAAAATAAAATAAAGATTCGCTTGCTTTTTTTGCACCAAACTAACATAAAAAGTGCTCTGAAACCGCCCATTCGAATACGACATTAAATTGTTAATTTAAGATCTGTTTACTTTTACTTTACTTTACTGAGGAGGAAAATATTTATCGTATACATAAATAGGCGAGGGCAAATAGTTTCGAACCGCTTTTACTGCCTTAAGCGTAGTACGGACCTGTTCCGAAACGAAGTCTTCCGGTGGTCTCCAAATGGACAGCGAAAAGGCAGCGGAAAATAATTTGTGTGGAAAATAAAAAGTGCTAGACGTCTAGCGCAACTTGGTGAAATGTCAATATAGAGTTTGACATGCCGCTAGTCATCTAGCGGGCAGTGGAACGCGGCCATTGTCGGTCTGTCAATCGCTCGTACACTAAGCAGCAAAACTGCATGGTACTGTTTCTTTTAATATTTAAATATATTTTAATATTTTGTGTTTAAGGCAGAGAATATGGTTCTTAACTATTTTCCTTCGCCTATTTATATATAAGATGAGTTTCGGTAGGTAGGTAAATGGGTGTTCTTGTGGCGGTTGCCACAGCCTCACTTAGACCATCAGTTGGGTCCATTGTGTCCAAGTCAAATAAGATGGGTTTAATGCTCCACATAATATTCACGTTTTATTTTTTCTCTTGACTACCAAATAAACAGTTAAACTTTTAAAATATTTAAATCAAAATAGTTGCAGTAACCCAAATTAAGTTCGATCAAGTTAGTAAAGGGTGTATTTTTTTTTTATATGTAGAGAATTTTGAAATGGAATAAAACAAAGATGATTTTTTTAAATTGATATGTAATTTACTTTATTCGAAAGATAATCTACTGGCATTATAATTTAAATATGATTTCTGGCATATGACCGCCATGACTGGCTCGGACGTAGTCGAATCTAGAGGTCCAATTTTCGATTACTTTTTCCAACATTTGTGGCCGTATATCGGCAATAACACGGCGAATGTTGTCCTCCAAATGGTCAATCATTTCGGGCTTATCGGCGTAGACTAGCGACTTCACATATCCCCACAGAAAATAGTCAAGCGGCGTTAAATCGCACGATCTTGGAGGCCAATTCACGGGTCCGCAACGGGAAACTATGCGGTTACCTAGGTTAGGTTAGGTTAGAGTGGCAGGCCGCCTCAAGTGCAGCCTCACTTAGGCCAAATTAGGCCCATTGTGTTACCACAGGATCGATATCGACTCCTTATCTACCCGTTGAACCAGCCGGAGCTAAGAATGAAGCGATGGAGGCAGTTGATACCTATGTTTGCGAGTTGCGGTTACCTAACGTTTTCTTCAATAAATCAATTGTGGCACGAGCTGTGTGACATGTTGCGCCATCTAGTTGAAACCGCAGCTCCTGCACATCATGGTTGTTCAATTGATGAACGAAAAAGTCAGTAACCATGGCTCTATAGCGGTCACCATTGACTGTAACGTTCTGGCCAGCATTGTTTTTAAGGAAGTACGGACCAATCATTCCAACAACCCATAAAGCACACCAAACAGTCAGTTTTTGTAGATGTAACAATGTCTCAACATACACTTGAGGATTACCATCACTCCAAACACGGCAGTTTTGACGTATCCATTCAACCAAAAGTGAGCTTCATCGCTAAACAAAATTCGCTTATGAAAATTGGGATTCGTATTTCGAACGCAACCATGATTTTCAAAATAAATTTGCACAATTTGGAAGCGTTGTTGCCTGAACAACTGCCAGTCTATTCACGTTATTTAAGTTAAAATGCCAAACCAAAAAAATCGACTCTACGAATTAACTACAAAGGAATTAACTCAAAAAAATTAAATGAAATAATTTCCAAGAATTTCCATATAAATTAAGGAATTATTACAGGTGAAAGAACTCCAAAGTGTTGGGACTTTTTTCGTCAACTTTTGCATTTATAACACCTTTTAGTGTTAGGAGTAATTTCATAAAGAATTAACTCCCAAGGCCATGTGGATGAAACAAGTGCAAATTGGGACTTATTTCATCAGTACGGCTTTAGGAGCTATTTCATCTATGTTTGGAGATATTTCATCTGTCTTGAAATAGCAATTTGTAAGAAAATGTTTCCTGTATTTTTTCTCCACCACTTGGGTACTTTTTTCATCTTTTCTTATTAGAAATGAATTCATGATGAATTAACTCCTTAATGTTTGGACTTATTTCCACTTTGGATTGGGACATACTTTAATTTTCTTTAGAACTTGTTTCATTAAGACAGTTTGAAGTTATTGCATTTATTATTAGAGGTTCCTTCGTTAGGAAATATTTCATTTGGGTCTAATTAATTTGCAGTTAATTCGTAGAGCCAATAAATCACTTGACAGCTGACAAAATGGCCGCCAGTTGAATTAGTGCTGCCAACTTAAAGTTCTATAGGTACCTCTAAAAAAAAACTCCCTTTACATAAAGTCTATGAGTAGGTATTTTTTGTTAAACATTTTGAATGTATTATGTTTAAATAGTTTGGAAGCAAATAAATCGGATAACTAAAATCAAAAAAAAAAAAAAAAAAAAAAAAAATACCTCCATACACCATACCTCATGTGAGGAGCTAGACAACCGACATCCATATTAATTCATAGTAACGGGTGATTTTTTAGCTGGTTTGGTTTTGGCAACACTGGTTTTGACAGCAGACGTGTGTTTAGTACCTTGTGTCACTGTCAAACAGCTTCAGTTTGGTTTGCAATTTAACCATGGATCGTCTTACAAATGAACAACGCTTGCAAATTATTGAATTTTACTATCAAAATTCGTGCTCGGTTCGAAATGTTCATCGCGCGCTGCTTCCATTTTATGATCGGCATTCTCGACCTTCTGAGCAGTCTATTCGGAAGATTGTGACCAAATTTCGCACCAAATTTACTTTGTTGGACATTAAACCACCAACACGTTTACGTACTGTGCGTAGTGAAGAAAATATTGCGGCCGTATCAGCTAGTGTGACAGAAGACCGCGAAATGTCGATTCGGCGCCGTTCCCAGCAGTTAGGCCTTTGTTACAGCACTACGTGGAAAATTTTGCGGAAGGATTTGTGCGCAAAGCCTTTTAAGATACAGCTTGTGCAAGAACTAAAGCCAGCCGACCTACCACAACGCCGAATTTTTGGTGAATGGGCACCTGATAAGCTGGCCGAGGATCCGCTTTTTTATCGAAAAATTGTGTTCAGCGATGAGGCTCATTTTTGGTTGAATGGGTACGTAAATAAGCAAAATTGCCGCATTTGGAGTGAAGATCAGCCAGAAGCATTGCAACAGCTACCAATGCATCCCGAAAAAGCCACTGTTTGGTGCGGTTTATGCGCCGGCGGCATTATTGGGCCATATTTCTTCAAAGATGATGCGAATCGCAGCGTTACTGTCAATGGTGAACGCTACCGAGCGATGATAACAAACTTTTTTTTGCCCGAAATGGAAGTTCTTGACTTGCATGATATGTGGTTTCAACAAGACGGTGCCACATGCCACACAGCACGCGAAACAATGGCGCAATTGCGAGGCGAGTTTGGTGAACAGTTAATTTCACGTTTCGGGCCGGTCAATTGGCCGCCTAGATCGTGCGATTTGACACCAATAGATTATTTTTTGTGGGGGTATGTCAAGGCTAATGTGTATAGGGACAAGCCCGCTTCGATTGACGCACTGGAAGCTAACATCCATGCATTCATTCGTGAGATACCGGCCGATATGTGTGAAAGAGTATGCCAAAATTGGACTCAGCGGATGGACTACCTGCGACGCAGCCGCGGTCAACATTTGCATGAAATTATCTTTAAACATTAAATTGCAAGGTTCAAACTATCGATTCAAATAAATATTTCATTTATTTTTTCGAATTTTTTGTGTTTTTTTTTTTTTTAAAAGTTCTAAACCTCTTAAAAAATTTAATTAAGAGGTAAGTATTAGGCAATTTTTCAACAAATTTTCCCTAATTGTTCACATTTAACAACTGTATATTTCATACAGTTCTTTGTGTATACGCACCATCCATATTTTGCACTAGAAAAGTAAACACAAAAAAAAAAAAGAAAAACACATTTGGTTCATAGCTCCCCAATTAATCCATGAATCCGTCTAAAAATATGCTTCCTTCGTCGACCAATCAATATCTCAACCCAAGTGATTTGTCTGTTTCGAAATAATTGTATTTAGCTATTTCGACTGTCTGAAGGGGGTTGGAATTCGCCCGCCGCGAAAGTTGATGTGTTTATTATTTCCTGAACTGCCATTAACATGAGCGTTGGAAAACATATGGCAAGTAGTGGGGTCCATCTTTCGTTTTGCAGTATGAATATTTCAATAATTTAGTGCAACAAACTCAGCGCCTGTAGTATGTTTTCTTTAAAAATTTCACTTCACCTCACAATATGGAAAGTTTGCTGAAGGGGGATTTCGATCGAAGTATAGATAGTACATATTCATGCCTGAACTATTTTGAAGGACTTCCTTTTATTTGGGGATTATTTGAATAATTATTGGGGAGTTATAGTGATTAGTGAACCGTCAGTAAGGTTAAGAATTGATGGCGGTGATTTTCCGTCCATGACAAAACGAGCGAGAAGGTGTTTACATGTACATGTCGCATTGAAGCGAACGTTTTTCTACAACCTGACATAAAAATGCTCGTTAAGAAAACATTGGGGTTTTGAATTATCGAAATTATAGTCGTTAACGTCGAAGTTAATTATCTTCTGCAGATGGTGAAACATACGAAATTATACATACGAAATTATTGGTGATTCTTTTTCTGAATTAAACATTTTTTTTTTTTTTTTTTTGAATGTACTACCCACGACGTTTTATCCTCGCATTGGTACTGATAATTCAATGACATGAGTAACATTCCTTAAGGAAACTCCAATAGCAACTGATTTTCCATAAAACCTCCAGAGGTATACTATTCAAAATATTCGCAGAATGTGGTGACTGGTGAGCACTGCGGCAGCTGTGTACGTTTCACTTGTTATAGGTATATGAGTGGGCGTAAAATTCCTAGAATCAATTGCAGTGCTCGTACTGCGTACATCGAAATCGGGGTGAAACAGCTTTGCGGATGTGGGGGTGTTAATATTTTTTTCGACGGGGATGCTCAGTTCATGATTATTTTTTGTATTAAAGAATCAATGTTTATGTAATTTAATTTGTAAAGAGTACTGGTACTTTTTGTGACAAAATAACATTTTAAAGCTGGGTTGGCATTCGTTATAGCGAATCATTTAAACGTTTTTTTTTTTTTTTGTTCACGATTTATTTACTCTATGTTACAATGTTACAAAATCGAGTCATTCATGACCATTGACCACTAATACATATTTGAGAACTTTCGCCTAATAGAATTCCGACCGTGCAATTTGACGATAGTGAGATCTATGGTGACTGACAAAATTGAAAAATGCTGTCGCAAATTACAACTTTATTTACTTATAAAGTGTAAAGCGATCAACGTATTAAATGATATTGAGCCTTACTAATTACCATTTTTAATGTTCGCACTTAATTTTTTGTAGATCGCAATGGTTAATTATGAATGGCGAAATCATAAAATCTGGACACTAAATACGATTGTTAATATCGCGCATTCCGTTTAGCTACTTTTTGAGCCGGGAATACCTTCCAGGTAATTTATGAAGAAACCAACAGATATCAGGCATTTGTTTGAAAGTTTCTACAGCAGTCTAACGTAAAAGAACGATTTTAAAAACCTACTTTTGAGCGGAAAAAGCTGCGTATTACTTTATTATTTTATTACTATAAAAATTCTAAAGTAAGTTATTCTTCGTTGGTCGAATGCTTCCAAGAAGGTCGAAACGAAAATCGTGAAAATCAATGTAAATTAAAGTGAATACCTATTTCACTTTTTTGCACATTACTTATCTTTCTGTGCTGTTCGCCGCTGTAGTTAATAGATTCAGGGGTCTTCTAAGAAAAGTTGACTCCACCATCACTACGTATAATGAAATTGTTCGTCTGTTTGTATGTGGATTTGTTTATCATTTTAAGGCCACTCACCCAATCCGTGTGTGCTTCTCAGACAGTGTCGTACTCAGGAAGCAGCGTTGCCAGTTTGCCCCCCCCCCCCCCCCCTATATTTCTATCAAGTGTGCTCTTATAATCATCGATTGACATAATTTTATTGATTTCCAGGCCATAAACAACAAAAAGAAAACAAGGTTTTGGAAGAGTTAATTTATTCACTGGCTTTTTATTATGAGGCCTGCGTAGATAATTTTCCATACAAAATCTGACTGTTGATTTACGAGGTGGTAAATTACTGCAGCTTACGCAGTTTATGAGGCTTTTACGCGTTTAAATATTTTCGTACCACTCACTTTTTGTACAGCTGTAAAAAAATTAGGCATAAAATGTGGACTTCAAAAATTGACGTCTCTTATTTAAAAGCTCTTGTCATTCCTCAGAAATAAAAGTCAACAAATCAGCTGCCGTTTTGCTCCATCAGCATAAATGTGGGTTTAAAATTCTATACCTGTGCTCGTTTACAAAAATACCTACCTACTCTTCTATCAATTGGGTTTGTCTTTGTAGCAGAAATAAAATTTTCGCTAAAAGCACAAGTGCTTGAGTATGAAATTTGTTCAATTACCCGAATTGTTTGCAATTTCTTTTAATGCGCAGAAGACCAAGATTCTCAAAGACGTGCAGTAAACCTAGCAGCGCCCGAAAATAACTTGGCATAGACAAAAAAAAAAAAAAAAAAAAAAAATACTCAAACAGTGTTTTACAACCCAAAGTTGAATTTATATAAACTCCTTTTGGAAAATGCCTATTTTATTAGCATTGTTGGGTTCCGATGCATAGGATGTAAATTTTAGAACAGGAATAAGTAAATTTTCACTTATGTGTGTGAGGCGTTTGGACAGGTTGAGAAAGAATAAAAACCACCCAAGCCATTTACGAGGGAAACATACACTTTTTGCCAATTTGTTTTAAATAGAGATGGAGATATATATAAAAAAAAAAGTTGCATCGTCCGATTTCAGCTTCTTTTCTTTATTGTGTTTGTTTACGCCTAAGGAAGGTTCATACATTTTGTGTTGGGAATTTTCTGTTTTCAATTACCTACAATATACAGTGACATAGAGTTTGTCAAAAGTTCTTCCTGTTTTCATGATTTTAGAAATTTTCTTTCGTGCTAATGTACAATGAGATTTTTGGTCATTAGTAAAATGATGATTATTTATTTTTGACAACTCTAGAATGTAAGTACTTTAAGTGGCAACAAGACATTGTTTCAACATAACTTCAAGTTTAAGAACATTGAAAACGCTTTGTCTCAACAATTCTGACAGCATATTCTGCACTGTCAAAACCAAGCACTTTGATAAATGTGAGTGAGACTTTAGACATGATATTTAACCAACAAAGTTCCTTATCACGGACAAAGCCGGGCGGGAGCAGCTAGTCTAAGTATATAAAACAAAATTGTACCCGTAAGACCGCCCAAAACTCGATAACGGATCGTCCGATTTGAACTGTCTTTTCTCTGTTGTGTTTTTCTACACCTAAGGAAGGTTTATATGGCGGGAAAATTGGAAAAATTTAAAAATAAATTGGAAAAATTGTAAAAATTGTAAAAATTGTAAAAATTTATTTTCCATACACTTTGTAGGTACCTACGGGGATATTTTTTGTTTAATTTTGATCGCATTATACTGATCGAAGTCGTGTTTGTCAAAAATTCTAAATAAATTCAATTATTTATTCGATTTTCTTTACGGAGACAATTTTTTTGGCACGGGCAAAGCTGACCGTTAATATTAATTTTAGACTCAAAATTTTGTCTTTAAATTACTGTTTAATAATAAGAACTGAAGTATTTATTTATTAAAGATCGTATTTTTCAATTGGCATTACCTTTCTAATACAGGGTGTCCGTCGGGAAGGTATACTACTTTGTTTGTTTATAATTTTTGGTTAAATGAAAGAGAATAACTCTTATATTGATAGATATTTTATTTAATGTCGGCAGTTATGTATGGAATACAATATCAGGTAAATATCCGTCTCTGTTAGTCTCACAAATGCGAGCCCTATTGAGCACATTTTTCATTTCATTCTCACACATTTCACGCGGTATTTCATTACTTTCATCACGAATATTTTGTTTGAGTTGCTCAAGCGATTCTGGTTTGTTTGCATGAACCTTGCTTTTCAGATATTCCCACAAAAAGATGTCCGCAACAGTCAAATCAGGCGACCGTGGAGGCCAATCAACATCACAATTTCTTGAAATAACTTCCATTGTAATCCTGGCTGTATGCGATGTGGCACCGTCTTGTTGATACCACATGTTGGACTACTAAGCGAGGGGTCTCAGGTTCGAATCCCGCAAAAACCCAAATTCCAACTTATGATTTTTTCCACTTCGCTACCTCTCGCGAACGTCTGACAAACATCCGAGAGTATAAATGTCTTGAAAAAGCTTCTCAATTAGCTATTTGGAGTCGGCATAAAATTGTAGATCCCTTCCATTCGTTCCAAAAATGAAAAACTCACACAAAACGAATGGTTGTGAGAAGCTAGGCCTAGGGTCCCTCCGGACCTGTTGCGCCAACTATTTATTTATTTTTAAGGTCCAATGATTCCTCCTGACCAAATTGCACACCAGACTGTAACTTTTAATGGATGCAAGGGTGACTGGTGAATAATTTGAGTATTATTAATTTATTGTTTTTTCCCCCGAAAGCCAAAAGCCATAACCTCAATATTCACTTCATAGAACAGCAACCATTCACTTTCAACAACTACAAATTCATCGAGTGATCATACAGATGTAAATGGTTTATGTTTTTGAATAAGAAATCCGTGCAAATACCATCAGCATTTATTTAAGTTTGAATTTTAATGCCTAGTAGTTAACCAGTATAAACATTTCATTCTCCGTAAATTTTGACGTTTGTTTGTTATGAAAATACGCTTTAATTTTATTTGCAAGCAATTTAAGTCTCACAGAGATTTTCGAATTTGTTCCCTTTTTTAAGCTTGCCCCACGGTTTCCCCTTTCTCATTAAAAAAGCACCAAAATTGGCGCCTTCCCCCTCAATTTGGGATCACTGGCGCCACCTTAACTCATTCACTGCCACGTCATTCAAATATGAATGACACTCATGCTTCCGTGGGGGCCAAAGCATTCATACTTTTTAGTAAAACGCTTAAAACACATCCAATAGGTAATTTTCCATTTTCACCTTCAGAAATGTTGCCAAACTTGGCTTGGCATCAGCGAATGTGTTATGTAAATCACATTTTTGAGAGGTTGCAAGTAGATTAGCTGGCAGAAATATGCACTATGAGGTTCCAGAGTCTAATCAAAGGTACAGACGCAAAGTGAATGGGCCCGAGAAAAAATCCCAACTCCACTTCATCTTTTGCAATATGCAAGGCAAACCTGTCTCCAATAAATCCCCTGCATTGCAACATATTTATATAAGTAACCATGGCTGCAGTATAATTCAATAAAGCTGTCCTTTGAATGCCATCCCGATAATCTGTTAGATAAATAGCTATAAACTCAAAATACGTTCCATGAGTGCATGAATGGAACAAGCAAACTTCTCCGAAACGGAGGTGGCTTCTATTTAAATTTCCCTTCTCATAAAAAAAGATTCTGATCAAAATGCAAGGTCCTTTCATAAAATGTTGCCATGGACGTTGCTGTACGAACGCAAAATCACTAAAAAGCTACCATGGCAGTAGGATAGCCACATGAAACCCCAAAGCTCAGCCGCGTACCCACAGATTTCAATCTGTTCTTTCCATGTATCCAAGGACTACACACCCTTCTCTAGCATTTGTTGAATAAATTTTCTCATTTCGGGAAACGCCAACTAACCAAGTGACCTTTTCGTTTCGTTTGATTCCCCTTACCTTTGATTTTGAACAATTGTTTGAAGCAGCTGCTCTTATCGGATCGGGTACGAAATCCAAAGTCCATCCTTTTGATGGTTAATTGCGTTTGTACATTTATTTAGCCAGCGCTTCAGAACATCACAAGAAGCACACCTGAGAGCGTGCTACTTTTTCTCATCAGGTTGTGAATAGCAATTTCTAATACTTTGCAAAGGAAATTGATGCCCTGTCATAATGAGTTCTTTGACGGAGAGTCGGGGTTAAAGTGCTCATTTACCTCTCGGGTTTTTATTGATATTCCGACATTGCTATCGCAAATTTATTAATTGTTCTGCCGATTTATCCTTGGAAGAAGGTTTGACTTGCGTTTGTAGGGAGTGGGACGAAAATTATAGGGAAACATGAAAAGCTAATCACCCAACCATCAGCGTTAATACGACCGAGGGTTTCGTTAACTCCACGGCAATAATCAATATTTTCAGGGGTTCAATCAATCATCCTTGGGTCGGTTTTTCTTTGCTTTTTTCTTCATCAGTGTACGAATACTACACACAATGAAACTGATTTCCGGATAGCTAGGTATAGGTATGCTTTTATCGCTTGCTTTTTTTTTGCCATCTGACTGGCACGGATCTGTGGTGTGCACAGGACTAGGAGTTTCATATCAAAGGTTAAGGACTGTAATATCAATTTGATTTGAAAATGGGATTGAACTCTGTTTTCCATTTGAAAAGAACATCGCTACCGCATTGCAACATCGATAACAATGGAGAGCGCAGGAATTCCTTTCAATCGAATAAGAGTCTAATGGTTATAGAAAGTTTCGAGGTTTTTGTATTTTGAAAAATTCGGAAAACGCTTAAGTGTTGTTTTCTTCCTCGCATGAAAGCATTAAAATATATAGGAGGCTATAGTAGATACCTTTTGAGCGTGTCGGGCATATAGAGCTCTTCAGAGAAGACTATACACTCTTAAAAGAATTTCGTCGATGGCGAAGGGCGCATTATGGTGCCTGTTTTTTTTTTTTTTTGTATGATGATCTCACAACCTCACTCACCTAAGCTAACCCTACGGATGTCTAAGTAGATTTAAATTTTAGCAAGATTCCCTTCTTTTGTCAGCGCATATTACCATTTATAGCTTTCCCGTACAAGGACGTTCCAACTTACCAAATTACCATATCCAGGGGAACGCAGTTTTTTAAGTAACTCCCTTCTAACTCCCTGGAGAAATATTCAAAAAACATCGTTGCTTTGTAACTTTGGGTAGTGCGCTACTTCACATAAGCGTGAAACGTCAGTTCAACAAACAGTAAAAAATGAAATGTTAATAACACAAAACTTGGTTATTACAGAATGACCGCATAAAACAATTAAAAGGAAATTGACAACAGTCGAAAAATTGCTGAACACGTCCGCTCGGGACGATGTCAAAAAAAGGCACACCTGGTGCAATTTCTGGCGTGGTTATTTGATGCATGAAAAATCTATTTAGCGACTCGCGCGCCACTTAGACTCATTAGTAAGTTTCGATAAGCTTTATGCGAGAAACGGATTCATTCATTCATTCATTCATTCATTCATATTTATTTATTCATATCATATATTATCATAAGCTTAGAACTATTTAACATTGATTATTGAATATTCGTGTTCATTCTTTAACTTAGAAGTTAGTGGTGAATGACACATCAAGATTAATATTTCTATTTTATTTTTGATGTGGGGTGACAATCAAACAATAATTTAATTCATATTATAAAATAAGATGAAGCAAAGGGGGAAAAAAGTAAAAAAATTTTGATATTAACGTAACAATTCATAAAATTTGTGTTGTTGATGAAAATAAATGATTTAAACAAAGGATTCAATAAAATCATAGCTTAACGTGAATAACCAGTCTGTGACCTTATTGATGAAATGTGAAAAACGTAGCGTATCTCTTATAAAAAAAGGCAATTTATTAAATAAATTTGGAGCAGTATATGTGTAAAAATGTGTAAAATGTGTTTTATGTGCGAAAGGTACACTTACTAAGTTCATATTGTTTACACGTAGATTGTACATTTGAATATTCCTACTAGGAATATTCAAACACATCAACACAGCAACAGCAACTTTGACAACTTTTTAGAACCAATGTATTTTAATAACTTTGAACACATTAGCACAGCAACATCGACAGCGACGTCAACGTTAGAACTAATCCTAAGTTCGCTGTTGCTGTTGCTGTTGCTGTCGCTGTGTTAATCTGTTTCTCGCTTTATATCTATTTCCCCACCTACCATCGTCTTGAATTCTATCACACTGTATCAGTACGCTATACCTATCACAATGGACGATTGGTTTTGAAATACCTATTACATTTGTGACGTAAGTCGCTTAGGTCCGTATGACACTACATTTTTTTTTTTGCATTTTTTTTTGTTACTTTTTAAATGTAACGAAAAATTAGAACGAAAATTCCCGATTGGAGTGAGTGCGTACACACCAACCTTATTAATGTAGAGATGTCAAAAAATGCCCTAAAAAGTATTCAATTTATATTTTTCAGCTGCTGGCAGCTCACAAAAGAGTTAAAGTTTGCGAAGCTTTATATGTATGGTGTTTTGACGGCTAACAGTTGACCGCTTCCAATGTACATATTTCGTTTGTTGATATTTAACAAATAGCATTCGCTGTATTCCTTCCGCCTGAAACGAAAATATCTTTCGTTTTTGGAGTTATATGAAGGAAAGAAAATTAAAACCTCATTGAAATTACTTTCAGTTTTTTGCTTTCGCGCAAATGAAATTTTCTTTCCCTTTCGAAGCAAAACGTTCGTTCGTTTAACCGAAAACGATTGAACGTTTTCATCTTACACAATCCCACCTCAGTTCAATGACACATATACATGAGTTGCCTGTCACCCACCAACAAAAATATTACCGAACAACATCGATTAGATCGCTGGCCACCGGAAGTACTCAATTATGTTTTGAAGTCCACTTAATTACTTCGCCAACAAGGGCTAATATTTCATATTTCCCTACGCCGCGGTCTTGTTCGGTAATTAACAGGCTTTGACATTCTATCCACCTTTCTGTTGTTACAAGAGCTTTTCAATCCCAACCGCACGTTTCATGTTCGCCAGAATCCCCTTGACGGCAATATAAAATAATACCTCCCCCTATAATGGCAACAATGCCACCGCAATGGATGTGTTATTACAATTATAGCCCCATTTCCAGTTTAGTTCATAAATAGGTTCCGGTTATGGAGTAAGAACCCACCATCAGGTCATATAATCGCAATTTTTATGGTTGACACATAATTTCTCATATTTGCCACCAACTAGCTCAGTTCAGTTCAGACAGGCAGGACGATGATTTTTTTTAATGAAAGTTAAGTTAATGGCGACATTCAGTTGATTTTAAACTGCCTTAATCATCGTTGGGATGCTGTTTCCGTATCGATAAATAGAAATAATTAAATCGAGAAATATTGTGCAATAAAAATTAATTAGAAAATGGAATGTCATGCTGTGGGATATAGAGGTGCAGGAGTAACAAAGGACTCGAGGGAGATATACGTGTGGTTGGGGAAGCGTTCGTCGCCTTTGTCCATTGAGAAAGTGATGTTGTCATCAATCATTTTCTTGTTAATTAAGAAGTTATGAAGTAATGGTGGTCTTGGGGGTTGTCTCCAATAAGAATGGAAGTGGGGGAAATATTTATTAATCTTAAAAAGCGGAAATGATTAAGGCACACGAGGTGGGTGTTGAGAGGAACCAGACTATGGAGTACTTAGTGATGTATCACTTTTATACACTATTGTGCTAGAACTTTGAAATCATTACAAATGTTGCAATTTTTCTCACACTTTCTTCACAACTATGTGTAAAAATAACTCAACCAATATGACTAGACAATTTTGTAGCTCTTTGTCTTTTTGTCGGAACAGATATACGTATCCTAGGCATAGGTTCTGACAACCAGTCGTTTTGTGTGAGTTTTTATTTTTGAGACGAATGAAAGGGACCGACAAAATCTTATGCCGAGTCCGAAGGGCTAAATTGAGAAGCTCTTTCATGACGGTTGTACTCTCGTATATTTATTATACGATCTCTTATCGGGATTGAGATGCAATTTTTGTTTTTCCGGGGAACGAACCTCTACCCCCGCTCAGTAAACTAGCACATTAAAGACTATGAAACACGTCTTATTGGAAAAGCCTATAGACGTGTTCATGTTCATCAATTTCGAAGAGTAAAAAATTATACTGCGTCGCACGAAACATGTTCAATCACTGCCCACTTTAGCTGAAGGTTGGTACTTAGTCCTATTTTTTTTTCATCGGCTTGTGGAATTTTTCAAAACCTTGGTACTTTTTTTGCATCATAAAATGTCTTACTGGAAGTTACAATAATTCGCACTCTTAATGAAATCATCATATAACCGAAATACTGACTTACTTACTTAGGTGGCGAAAACCGAAAAGAACCAAATTCGAACTTAATGTTTTTTTTTTCCAATGCGCCAACTCTCGTGAACGTCTGACAATCATCCGATAGTATAACTGTCTTGAAATAGCTTCTCAATTGGCCGTTTGGAGTCGGCATACAATTGCAGATCCCTTCCATTCGTTTCAACTTTGAAAAACTCACAGAAATCGAATGGTTTTGAGAAGCTAGGCCTAGGTTTGAGAGACGAAAAGAGACCCGACAATGGTGGTCTGATTCGAATATCTCTCGAATCTATATACTTTACTTTGGCCTTCAACCAATACGCCTCTCCAGTTCACGCGATGTATGGCTAACTGCCTCCAATTGCGCACTCCAGTTGGTTGAGGTCCCCTTCCACTTGTGCGCGCCATCTAAGGCCAGGTTTTCCTCTAGTGCGTTGTCCCTCCGGGTTGGAGTCGAAGACTCTTCGGGCCGGAGCGTTGGTGTCCATTCGCTCTACATGTCCCAGCCATCTTAGACGACTGATGCGTACTTTTCTGACTAGGTCGATGTCGTTGTACAAGCTCGTAGAGTTCGCTGCTAAATCTCCTCCTCCAGAGCCCTCAACGCAAACGGGACTAAAAATCACTCGAAGAATTTTGCGTTCGAAACGACCAAGGAGACCTTCATCCGCCCTTGATAGCGTCCATGCTTCTGCACCATAAAGCTAGACTGGGATGATGAGGGTCTTATATAGAATCTCCTTAGTGCTTCTTGACAAGGCCTTACTAATCAATTGCCGTCTTAGGCGAATGAAACTGCGGTTGGCAAGTGTGATTCTTCGCTTGATTCCTGAGGTGATGTCATTTTCAGAGTTAATAGCGGATCCGAAGTAGACAAAGTCCCGAACTACCTCAAAGTTATGGCTACCTATCGTGACGTTCTGTCCGATTCGTCGATGTTGTGTGTCCCTTCTTGTTGACAGCATATATTTTGTTTTGCCCTCATTCACCATTAAACCCATTTTTGCCGCTTCTGGACTGTACTGATACTTGCAAACGCTTCAGTGACAGCTCGCTGTGTTCTGCCAATGATGCCGATGTCGTCAGCGTATGCAACAAGTTGCACAGACTTCTGGAAGATTGTGCCTCTGGTGTTGGCTTGCGAGTTTCGCACTATCTTCTAAAGAACGATGTTGAAAAAGTCACATGACAGCGCGTCACCTTGTCTAAATCCTTTTTTGACATCAAAGGTCTCGGTGAGATTGTTTCCGACCTTTATGGAGCAGCGAACGTTCTCCATCGTTATTCTGCACAATTTGACAAGTTTGGCAGGAATGTCAAAAATGGACATGGCTCTATATAGCTCGTCTCTATAAATACTGTCAAATGCGGCCTTAAATGTAACCGAGCAAAATATTGAGACGTCATCTCGAGAAGGTCCTAATATTTCCATTTGTGATTGGTTTATACCTACTTTGGCTTATATTTTTCGTAAAACTACTCATGCTTCATTCATGAGGTTAATTCTGTGTTGAAGTGGACTGACCATCGACCTGGTTTTGGTAGAGGTGAAAAGTCGAACTTGAGCGAACCATCTCATTCAAGAAATCACCTGCGGTGTCCATTGTACGTTTTTTTAAAACAGAGTTGCGGCCGTAACTTTGAGAGCTAATTTGGAAGAAATACTAATCGCTACGTACTCCGTTTATTTGCTTTACGATCAATGGAAGTCCGCCTAATAATACAACAAACGACACTTTTTTTCAGCAGCCTATTGAAGGGATAAATCATTGATAAATAACTGGAAAATGAGTGGACCAAAGGGGTAACCTTGACGCCAGAAAAGACTGTATTTGTACTTGGCATTGTGTGAAAGCTCACTGTTCCTTTGAAAAACCAATTCGTGATAAATACCAACAATTTCAAGAAAAAATGGTCTTTCCCAATGGACTTTAGAAGATGTAGCCACCTGTGGCATGTGTGCAAAACTTTTTCCATATTTAGTGTATGAAAAAAAGGTATGTAAAGGGTTTTTCAACAGGGACGCTACAAAAGTAGAGCGACAGGGACAGCAAACGACGCGACGCCGAATTTCTTTTGACATTTCTCTTCAGTAAGGTTTGCCATTTCATGATGGAAAGATATACGAGCCAACAACGAGTCGAAATTATGAAAATTTACTACCGAAATTCGGAGTCAGTGGCCTCAAAGTTAAGAGCGCTACATCCAATTTATGGTCGTCATAATCGTCCTAGCAGATCAACAATTGAGCGTCTAGTGGACAAATTTGAGTCCACAGGCACAGTACAAAATGTTCCCGTGCCAGTGAGATAAAGAAGTGCCCGTAGTGTTGAGAATATTGCTGCCAAATGTGTCTCTCACACGTCATTCTCAAGCGTTGGGCATCTCTGTGACGTCGTTGTGGTGAATTTTGCGAAAAGATCTTGGCCTACATCCTTACAAGATTAAATTGACGCAAGAATTGAAGCCGCTTTACCACCAGAGGCGTCGTTTGTTCGTGAATTGGGCTGAGCAACAACTTGAAAATGATTCGGATTTTCATCGAAAAATCATCTTTAGCGATGAGACAAAATATGCGGTATTGGTCAGGCAGCAATCCACACGTACTCGATGAGTCACCATTGCATCCCGAAAAAATTACGGTTTGGTGTGGTTTATGGGCCGGCGTCGTCATTGGGCCGTACTTCTTCCTTGATGATCAAGACCGGCACGTTACTGTGAATGGGAATCGCTACCGTTCAATGATAACCGAATATTTTTGCCCCCAATTGGATGATATGGACCTGGAGGACATGTAGTTCCAACAGGACGGCGCCACAAGCCACACAGTGAATGTCACAATCAATTTATTGGAAATCAAGTTTGAAGAACGTGTTATCTCACGAAATGGTCCAGTCGCTTGGCCGCCTCGGTCGTGCGATTTGACGCTGTTAGACTATTTCCTATGGGGCTACGTCAATCTATGGTCTATGCCAACAAGCCAGCGACGATTGATGAACTTCGTACTTCGTATACTGCAGAATTGCAAAAATTGCACTTATTGCACTCCAACTACCTACTAAGAACTGCCATGATTATGATTCTCCTTAAGAGCCACCCTCACTCCAGTTCTGGCTTTTATTAGGCCGACACTATGGTTCAATTCCTACATTATATGTTCGACATAATGACCCATGAACCTGATTGACATTTCATTACGACACGTATATAACGTCATTGCGTTTCCTCATAAAGCCGACTGACAGAATTGATATTGAAAGGAATTGGTTTTGTCAAATCACCCGGCGAACTGTTCAAGTGCAAAAATGTAATCATTTCCACCTCTTAGACACTGATTCAAACAATCCGTTTCTATACCTTCAGGATCTGACCAAGATTACGATTTCGAATGTGAAATCGTGATTTCTCCCCGAAAATGACAGCACTTTATTTAAATTCAGATACATTTTCAACCAGCCTACAAATCTCTGCCTTCATCCGGTCATTATGGCCTCTCTAATAATAACAACATTAGTGATGTATTTTACGAACCACCCCCAGAGTTCGGCTATAATTCATTTCGAAATCATGGCGAGCCAGACCACACCGCACACAGTTGTTGTACATTTTTTAACTTTTTCATGTTGAGATCTAATAAATAAAATTCAATTGATTTATTAATCCTGATAACAAAAAATGCAAGAGGTAGGAATATTGACTGCGATGTATGTATGTTCTTGCAAAACTTGGTTGTGTCGACCTTTTTACCCCAACTTCTGTCGTGTATTCGATTGTGTTCGCTATTCGCTATATAATAAGTTAGTCCTTTGTATCAGATTACATTTCGGGTGGTCACAACTTGGCCAAACTTGAGCCGATGGGGGTAAGCGATATCACTAACAATTGCCACGCACCAAGGATATCCTGTCAATCTGGATTTTTGTGTAAGTTTTCATGTAGTTATCTTTGTCGGCAACTTACTTAGTAATTGGGGAAGTTGTCTGAGAGAGTTTGCTTGAATTTAATGAGCTGACTTCGGTTTCGTATGTGGGTGGGTAGCGTTTGACCTGACACTTAGTTGTTGAACAAAAAAAGAAAAAATCCTTTTACCGAGTGCCCAAAAAGTTTCTAGCTACATCGATTGTTTCGCTTAATGACAGCGAATTAGTAGAAGTACCTACTGTATTATTGAAGAAGGTTCTGTGAGTAAATTAGTGAATCAATGTTAAAGGCTCAGAAAGAAAACGTTGTCATCCAGATTAACGCGCTCATTGCAAGCGCTTCCATTTCAATTAGTGTAGCTTGTATCTTGCTTCGAGTGTCGTGTAAATAGGTAGCTAAGCCATTCTATAAATTATATCAATTTGTCATTGATGACTAATGCTGCAATTTATCTACTATTGTGATTTATGCGCTTATTGTGCCTGGGGTTATCAGTTGATATTGCTGCTGTAAATTGTTTTCGTATCGGCTGTAAGTGGGATATAGACATCAGGTCATGCCCACTTACGCTTCAGCTATTATGTCGAAATGGGTGCCAGTGTAAGTTTGTAACTCATGAATCCGTTTCCGGACATTTGTAGCAGAATCTTTGACAGAAATACGATTTTCCCAGAAAAACAAATAACCATTTTTTCGCAATTTAAAAACACCACAAAAAGGCAGTAGTTCCTTTTTTTTATTTACTTGACGACACGAAATTATTTTCAGCATTTGTTATTGGTTTTCACACCTTTTACTATTTTTATTTAGTAAGCATTAAAAAAATAATCTCAATAATTTGTCTTAAAATCAACAAAATCGTATTTACAAAACTGTTCTGGCTTAAAAGTTAACGGGCGTGTTAGTGGGCGGATTTTTTTCTGCGAATCAAGAAAATTATAAAAAGCGTTACAGTTAATATTAGAATAAAATTGTAATTTTTAGAAATTAATTAACTAAAATAAACCAAAAGTTTATATTATACATAATTTATTTCATAATATACATATTTTCTTTAACAAATTACACATGAGGCTTAAAAATCATTATTTTTAATATTAACACTAAATATTTTGTAGGTCACTATGGGAAAAATTTCGCCATTGTGAGTTTGCAAAATTCTATCCTGGACAGAAACACCAAATATGATTTTTAGTATCGCGCAATATCTCCAAATTGTGTATAAAAAATCAGCTATACTTTTGCATACAGTTTAAGAAATGACAAATATTGAAAATCCTTGTAGCTTGTATGGTATAACTTTCCGGGATTTTTTCAAAACTCTATTTGAACGCCCTTAAACTTGTAAAAAAAAATTACAATTTTAATTTATTAACCAACTTTCCGACGGTTGCATTAAAAAAAATATAATATTTGTGACATATATATATGAATCCTTCAACCCGCGGGTGGGGCATAGGGCGGCGACAAATTTCTTAAATCCTTCTCGATCTGCAGCCAGATAAAGTGTTGTCCAATAAGAGGTGTTATTTTGGTATTTAAAGAAAAATGTCATTTTTTTGAGATAAAAGATCGGATGTTTATTTTACAATAGAGAGAAGGTCTGCCGTTAATAACGAAAAACAACATCAGCCAAATGGCCACCACGAGCACGCATACAGGACCGTATCCTTTCACAATAACACCTCTTATTGAATAACCCTTTATAATCGCAAGAAAAGGAATCTCCTGTTTAGCCATCTCTTACATATTTTATGTCAACTATGCGCAGTGTTCGGGCCTCATTGCACACTGCGCCGTGTCTTGTTTCTTGTCCTCTGAGAGTAGGTGATCTTGTATTTTAAATATCCAAGGACAATATTAAAAACAATACTTTAGGTACTGTAATAAGTTTTTTTGTTTTTTTAAAGATCATAGGAACAGTTTTGTTGGCGTTGTCTTCTTTTATGATAATCAAGATGAAGTTATTAAATTGGGCTCTTATTTTAATCGTCCTAGTTCGGCTGATAGTGATAGTGACTTCGCAACTTATTTACGTAGGTACCAGTACCATATCTTTCGACTTTTAAGCTGCTTTTCCTCAGGGTTTGGCTACTTTCCATGACTGAAAGTTTCCCTTTAGCGCCCGGTAAGTAAAGCTTAACTAAAGCCGCTTTTTGCTAAGCCTCCTTCTTCCTCAGAATATGTGTCTTCGAGAGCTCTTTCTATTATATAAATCTGATAGTGAAGACCACGTAACGCTATAGTTGGCAATATAAATCTACCGCTTAAAAACCAATTATTTGTGCTACTGGTTCATATATTAATTTTTTTTTTAATATTTCCTCGAGATGACACTATGATGCGTGCGCTCTAGGGCAATATACCTCTTCGTTCATATCAATCCAGGGCAATCTATATTTATGTGCGCGTACTGCTTAAACCATATTAGTTGAGGAACTCATCCATCTGGAAGTGCCATCTAGTCACCTTAGAGCTTAGATTATCATGCTTATTTTGACATTCGAACGAATAGCCAATTCGAACGAATGTCTATTAAAATACACGCAAGTTCATTCGAACGAATAGAGACATTCGTATGAATTGGCTATTCGTTCGAATGTCAAAATAAGCATGTATGTCTTCGTTTACATCTTTTAGCGCTTTGGATAACTCTGAAGTAATTAACATGCTTATTTGAGACGGAGTTTTCATAATTGCTGTCAGTTTTGTGGCTTGCGACAAGTCGACTATCATTAGAGAATTAATACAAAAATGTAAAATAGGATATTCAGACATGCTAATGGGTGTTCTTGATAATTTCAAATATCGTCTGATAACATTGCGATTAATGCTAGACATACCAATGGAGTGGATGATGGGACTCTGATTCAACCACTGCCGTTTGATTTCGTGACGTGAACTTATGTTGAAGTGGGATACTGAGTACTTATTGTCGATGATATCCATACCTGTTTGAATGAAGACGCCTGCCGACACTGCACAAACTCAGCCGATTCGAATTTTCTATTTAAAGAGCTTGTGCAAAAAAAGTTTGTGAATTACAAATCAGTCCTTAAACAAATCAGTCCGTAAACGCACTTTCCCCAACTAAATATAGACTCACTCACTTTGTTTGGTTTCCAATTCACAATTGTCATGGCCAATTGACTGCAAACCGTCTTTTCACCCTCAAAATGACGTTTCATCGATCGCCCAGTCCAAAGTTTCAACTTCAAATGCTCACCCAATCTGCTCCTATAGTCAGCTTAAATTCTTTCGCTAGCATAAATAAAGTAAATACGAAATGAAATTGAATCTCAAACTTTCTTTCTTTACAAACACGAAGCGATTTGGAAATACATTTTCATATTGATGTCCTTATTTCACAGAACACAATTCGCATTCGCGAGCTACGAGTACGGCTATACAATTATACATATCTACGGATTTACTTCATTGTTTCCGCCCCACAGACCCGCATTTACTGCCTTTTAATGCAACAAAAAACAGTTAATAGTATCCGGCTGTTGGAGTAGGTATGGGCGTCGGAGGGGCACACCCGGATAGGGATTTATTTATGGATTTTATTCCAGAAATTTATAACTCAAGGGTGTGGATTATTTTTCAGGAAACTTCAGTCGAAATGATTGCAAGGATTTATGTGATTTTCGATAGGCGAATCGGCCTCGGCTCGCATTAAAACATAAATGCTTTATCAAACAACAGATATTGTGAGAAATAATTCGGCATGCGAGAAGTAGCTAAGCACGAGTGTTTCAGAAATATTAACCGAATAAAAATACACGATGTCGTAGAATAATGAAAGTATGATAATAATTCTGTTTTGGGGGAAGATTTGTGTTATAAATTTTCCGCAGATTAGCAAGCGATTTGAGGAACGAGGTGATGAAAGGAAAATTGTTCTTTTATAGCAGGAGAATATTTCATATTACATCTAATCATTGAAAGGATCAAGCATATTCAGCAAGAATTGTTTTACTTAAGTCTACTTATTTAGAATTCAGTTCAGTGATAAAAAAAAATGGTGTAAACAGTGTCTCGGTGGCGTATACGTAACATTTTCCTGTTGGTTTTTATTTTCTTTTTCTGCAACAGAGCAACGAATTTTTTAATAACGTTGCTAGACCCGGTCAAATGCGAGACCTTTTAATACTAACAAAAGAGTATATGTATGGTAACAAAGTTCAAGCTGTATTTGAACTTAATCGGAATGTTGACTAGACGATTATGCCCGCAGACAGGTACGAATATGAGACAGACAGTTAATGATATGAGTTGCGCTTTCACCCTTCTCAACCAAAAACGAATATCGTATGTCAAATAGCGTATCTTACATTCAATTAGGTTATCCTTGAAATATCGCAAACGTATCAGTAGAGATTGAATACGTACCTACTTGTCGGGGGTACTTGACAATCAGTAGTAGACGGGAAAAAAAATTGAAAAGGGCGTTTCGTTTGATATGGACAAATAAGTGAAGCTTTTTTTCCACCGTGCAAGGATAGAGGATACCTACTTTAGTACTGAAATTCTGTCAGTCCTAGGTCATGGCCCAGAGCGGTTATGGAACGTATCAATAGCTTTCCATTCGCTTACCAATAAAATTTAGATGGGTTTATTTGATTCAATTGTCACAGATTGAAATGGAGGACTTTCAAAACGAGGACCCTTCTAACTACTTATTCAAACAGTCACTATTGATAGGGATATCTTGAAAGGGATATTTTGATAACAAGTCCAATTTAATAAAGATTCTTGTGCGTGACGCTTGGTCCCAGAACTGGATTTAGTAACGAAAAAGAAATAGATCAAAGATCTGAGGTCATGTAGGGAAATCTATAATTGAAAATGAGGATAATAATTTAGAATGGTTGAAGGATGTCGTTGAGTTTAGATTGAGTGGGGTTGTGAGATCGTCACAAATGATCAGGCACCGTAGAGCACCCATCGCAATCCATAGTGATATTGAGGTTAGATTGGCAAACAATTTTGGACCGACATTTGAATGACTAAAAAGCGGAATCCGTCAGATGAATTGCGAATAGTTTGGTCAAGCAGTACAACAAGAAGAAGAAGAAAGCCCTTGCACCTCCTTCTAGTCGATTTCCATACACGTCTACAGCAACAAATCACCATATTGATATGAAAGCTTATACCAACCTCCTGCCTTTTATTGCCAACTGCCACGTCATGTAAAACTGCCCTCGTAGAAAAATCAATCAACGCATTCCTATAATCTTATACGGCAGGAGTGTGTACTATTTATAAGTTCAAAGAAAGTTTGGATTTGAACTCAATCATCCCCCATTTTTGTTCCCGTATACCTTACTGTCGTTAATCATAGAATGAATTCTTGGAAATGAAGGACTTGTAGCTTATACTATAATTTATATCGTTAAATGACCTTTCCTTCATTATGGCAGTTTATTCCCTGTCATTGCCGTAAAAAGGAATCGACTAGAACTTGTACTGAAGGCGGGCACTTAACCATCATACTCAGGCTGTCCTGTGAAAGTGGTGGCAACTATTAAACTGATGTACGACATTTATACATATGTACTATCCAATTTGAGTGAGAATGTTAAGCTGTCTCTATTCCATGCCGGGTTGATGGATATTGCATGAAGCTAGTCCGGATGTAAGTTTGCTGGAAATTATCCTGGGGATAATCCTAATCAAAGTAAGTATCCCCGAAAATTTATCTGATAAAAGGGGACACCCTAAACCTTTCTGCTTAAAGTCAAAACCCAAATAAACCGTTTTTAACGACAATATCTCCAATGGGCCATAATCGAATGGCATGAGACAGGTGCTCACTGCAAAGCTTAATCAATCTACAAAAGGTAAAACCGCTACGGGCTATAAGTAGAATAAATGTTAGAAAATATGATAGACTTTGGGTTTTGTTTTTTTAGGGGAGAACGTGCCCTCCACAGACATGCAGTCCATCTGGGACTGACGGCGATGGTTCTGGCTTATAACTCTACCTCTACCCGAACATATTGATTTTCTCCTTAAAAGTAATAAAACAAGGGTCTAGGGGCGGGCTGATATTGTTGTATTGTGACATTTTTTGTTTTGTTTTTTATACTTTCATAAAAAGAGATTGAAACTTTTTTTTTTTTTTGGCATTTCGTCTGAGGGAATAGTATGGTAAATTTATTTTTACATTTCGTGTGGGTTAGGGTTATATTGGCTGGTAAATATTCGACATCGACCTTTGAGGTAATATCCAAACCCATATTTAGATACCCTGGCTTTTGGGTGTCTGTGAATATTGTGTTTGAGTTCCTACAGTTGTTACGTGTTTCACAAGTAAACGAAGGGAACAAGTACCTAATATTAAAAAGGATAAGGACAGTGCGGTTCGATGGCAAAGTATACGAGAGAATTACTGGAGATATTGTAATTGTTGTATTGTCCCATAAATCACACAAAGAGTCAACGTCAATATGGGGTCGAGTTTAAATATTTTAAATATTAAATGGTTTCAACCAATTGATGACTTTAAGGGCAAAGCTGTTCGCATCATTGCTGGCAGCTTATTTTAACAATAGTGATCCAAAATTGGTCGGTACAGATGACCCCCGCAAATCAAAGCCATAATGATGAACGATAATATTTTTAAAATGAGGTGAAGTCGGAAGTACTCCAATTTGAAATTGTAATCTGCTGCGCCTTAAACACAACTTGTAAGGGTGATTTTTTAAGCGTAGTTTTTTTTTCAAATCGAATAATACACTCAAATTTGCATTAAATAATCAAATTTTATTGCAATCGATAAGTAGGCCTTTGCCATTTACGTTTTAAAGACAATTTCATTTAAATGTTGTCCGCGCGGCTCCGTTTCAAATGGTCCATTCGGAAGGTCCAATTTTGCGTCACTTTTTCGAGCATTTCGGCCTGTTTTGCACGAATGTTCGGCTTGTCGACATAGACTAACGACTTTACATAAACCAACAAGAAATAATCAAGAGGTGTTAAATCGCGGCCAACTCACAGGGTCATTTCAAGAGATAAGCTGCTCACCAAATTCATCCTTTAACATTTCCATTTCACGAGCTGTGTGGCATGTGGTACCTTCTTGATGAAACCACATGTCAACCAAGTTCAACTCAGCCAACTGGGACAAAAAAAAAAGGCGCGTATCATGGCGCGATGTCGTTCGCTGTTGACGGTAACGTTTCTTCCACGGTCGTCTTTGTGCACATTTTTCACAGAGCACGAATTTTTATAATAAATTTCAATAATTTGCAATTGTTGCTCATTTGTAAGTCTTTCCATGATTAAATGGCAGAGTATACTGAAAACTTTTTCACTTTGACAGATGACGTTTGGCCGCCATTACTAACCAGTGCAGCCAACCTAAAAAACTTAACTCTTAAAAAATCACCCTTTAGTGATAGGCGGTTAGTCGACTGATAACAAAGTGACGAGCAGGTTAATTTGCTGACATGGGAAAGATAATAATGTGAGTCCCGTTGTTTTTCTAAAAACAACTCACAGATCATAGCAACTCAACCAATTAAGTAGTTATTTTTCAATGCAGATAATTACAGTAAAAAGGTGATAGGCAAAACAAAAATTTTATAAATATTCAGAAACATTGAACAAAAAGTGAACGACTGGGTCGAACGAAATTTTCTCGTTTTTCAAAAGTTTGGTGGTTGTTTTCATGTTAGAATAAAAATAAAATAAAAAACCGATTTCGCTATTAAGTCGTCTATGACTATATTACATTAGGAATGAGTTTTTGTTTGAATCATATTGACCGTTTTCGAGATATATGTGTTTAAATTTCAAATCATTGTTAATCGATTTTTTAGCAAAAAAATGAGTAGGTACACGGTTATGTTAACCTCAATTTTGGTAAGAGCCGTTTTCGAAGAAATCAAACCAGTATAAACAAATTATGAATTATGAATTAAATGAATTATCATTAATATTGAGGCAACCTTACATTGCAAAAAATAAAAAATTAATAAAAAAATTGTATCCCCAATGACTGTAAATCTGAAGTCTGAGCCAAATCAGGGCAATCGTTTAGGCTGTAGGCCTCAATAGCATACGGACAGACAGACAGTCAGACAGAATTGCAAGTACAATTTTTCTCACTACGTAATCGAGAAAGTTAAAAATGGAAAATTGAAGCAGCGTTGCCGTTTGAGCCTCCGGACTGTTGGCCTCCACTTTTTCAAAAATTATCAAAATGGTCCCTTTTTCAGTTTAAGTAAGATTTTATTCTTTATTGAACGAAAAAGACTGCAAACATATGAAAAAAGTGTTTCATAATGGTTTCTTATTTATTTTTTTCTATACAGTAAAAGCTCGTTAATTCGGAATAGTTGGCTGGAAGGTCAGTCCGAATAAACGAATTTTCCGAATTAATGAGAGATTATTTTTATGCACGAAAAGGCGTTCCTATCGATGAAAAAATGCAAGAACTTAAAACGAAAAACATTTTTTTTTTAACGCAAAAGATTGCGAAAATACAAGAAATTTGTTATAATTCATTTTTATAACTAAAACATAAGAAAAAAAATATAAACGTATCATAAAACTTATTTAGTACAACTACTCCCCCAAAAGACATTTTGATGATTTGTTCCGGCTTCTACGTATTTCAGGTCTATCTGCTACCTATACGTGTTCAATCATTGCGTTATTAAATTTTTGCTAGTATAATTTAATTTTTAAATTAAAAAATTTAAAACTCTCATTTACTCAGAATTTTTTTTTTTCCGAATTAAAGGGCTTTTACTCTATTCGTATTTTATGTGAAGCAATCTCAGGTGGGAACTATAGTTGTAGGTAGGTTACAATTACAATGCGTTTGTTAAGGACTGAAAAATAAGGCACCGGCTTTGAAGCTAGAGTATAATGTAAACATGTACTGATATTTCCTAATACACGATGACTATAATTTTGGGCCAGTATGCAGATTAATTCGAAGCCTTGTGATGAGTTCATTGGGCATTCTGATGGTTCTGTAAAAATGTCCGCGTAGTATCGCCAACGTCATCACCAGCTGCTCCTTTTCAGGAGCTCCCCTAAACAATGGCACGTGATTCAAATGTGCTCTGGCTGAATTTACAACAAATGTTGTTCGCACTTGAGTTATCCTTGTCTTCTTCTATATAATTATCTCCTTGCAATATGCTAGTTGGTGTTCATTATAAAAGAAGCTATAGCACTGTACAACTTTCACACCTTTATGCATTCTGCAATTAACTAGATCCTTTATGAGAAATTTCCAGCAACCCGACTGCTCCTCGTGCGTAAACAATTGAAAGATATTTCATCTTAGTGTTTTTTAGATAAGTATACAAAGAAGCGTATAAATTAAATTTATTTGGAGTTGGCGTTTATTACAAATTCTTTCTCTTGCTAAGCAAGTTCTTTCTCTTGGAGCCATAGAAGGGAGAAATGTTAAAGCACCATAACTGTTTAAATGCATAAATTATAAAGTACGGAAGTCATTGAATAGTAAATGAATGGCCGCGTTCCACTACCCACTAGACGTCTAGCATAAAATATCCCAGATGAAGGAACGCCCGCGCTAGAACACTAGCGCCAGCGGAAAAGTGCACACCACAATTAAAAAAAAAAATGATAAAAACAATATTTGAATTGCTATTTTATTTACATTATTACCCCAATTTGATCACAATTACACTTTCCCGGCTTCGTATTTATTTTGTAAACGCTTGAACGATTTCCTTCGACAGGTGTTTTTTTTTCAATGCAGTTTTGCGCTAGATTGAGAAATTTCCCTGAATGGGATATTTCGCAAAAAGTGCTAGACGTCTAGCGCAAATGGTAAAATGTCAATTTCTTTATATGGAGCTTAACATGCCGCTAGTCATCTAGCTCTAGCGAGTAGTGGAACGCGGCCATTCATAAGAAACTATCCGACTATGCAGTCGAACATATCCCAAAACATACCTCTAACAACGACATCAATCCCCCATTAAAGGCGCCAATTGCCATAAAAATGCGCTCTCCCCATAAAACACCGACATCATTAGCACAGGTATTTGTCTTTGGTGTCAATAGACATTAACGTGCGTTTTGTCTAAAGCCTCACGGACAGGATTTTGTCTCCCGGGAGCAATTTGTTTCGAAATATTCGCAAGCCAAGAAAAATTGAAAATATTTGTCTACCTGGTCGGACGTTAATTACCCCTGAGGATATTTTGTTTCAGTCCATAGAAGACTATCAGTTTGGTCTACCGCAAGGAAATTGTACTCCCTTTGGTATGCTCGGTTTTGGGTAAGTGGCTTCACTGATAAATTTATGTAGGACGTGGTATATATATTTTTATTGCTTTTGACTATCTCGGGAGAGCTTTTCACCCCATAAATTCACTGACCGTGACAGTGGAAACCTTCCACCTTGCATCATATATGCTTACGCGTTTTATTGCTCAATTTATGTCCTGTGACTGATTGGCGATTAGCACCTGAGTGGCAGCGCCGAAATGCTCTCTATTTAGTTTTGCTTGCCTTTGCATCGCAATCTTCAAAGAGACTCCTCACCATGTAGACGTAGATGGCGCCTTATTGTATGAGTTGTGTGACTATGATAAATCGGCCTGTCAGCGACAGTTCTTCAGTGATAAATTCCTCTCAACTCCTATTTGCGTCGCGGATTCTACAGCCATTCTGATGCCATTGTGTATCAAACCTGCGGTGTTACTTCCTCAGTAGTGCAAAGATTTATAGCAACAGGAAAGAAATTCAACAGAAATTTGTTATGCTGTCATTTCTTGGTAATAGGGAAGTACATCAGAACCACATTCGCTGCTGAAATAGATTGGGACACGCAAGTAAATATTCGCTTTGAATATAAAAATCACTTGCTATGCGAGGCTTCATCCGAAACGTATTTAAATAAATCCATATCCCTAGGCAAATTATAATCTCTTCATTTACATAGTTATCATGCCCTTGGATTGGACGATGAAAATGAAAAAGAGCCCACACATTATTCAAGTCCGTCACCCACGCATATCTATGGATTGACCCAACTTAAGTGTTTCCCAAAAAAGAGAATAACAAATCCACACAAAAATAACAAAAACAATGACTGTGCCTGCATAAGTGACGATAAACCGTTTGACCTCTGGTCCAGATTGACAAGCCAGATTATCGACACGTTTTGGACAAAGGAATTCTCCCTCTTCTCCTGTAGCACTTGAAGTGTTGCCAGAGAGAAATATTATAAGAGAGTACCGCAGTCAAAAAATGGGAGTATTTTGAAAGAAATAGTAGTACAGACATTTTTTAGTCTTTAAAAATAAATGTGGGGACAACATTTTTTTTTAACTTTATTTAGAAAAAAAAAAAATAACATAAATGTATACAGTCGAATCCTTCTATGTCGAACCTCCTTTAAATCGAATTTTTCGACACAATTTTTGCATTTCCTTTAATTTTGCATAGAAGAGTCATCCTCTAAGTCGAAAATCCCTCTAACTTGAACACATTCTTTTGATTCTTGGCTTATTACAATATTCCGGCGGCTCTCCCACTGAGGCAACAAGCAATAAGCAATACGCAACTTTTATTTTAACCTATTCTCACATTGAAGCAACAGTATTTCAGCGTGACCTCTCACTCATTACTTGCAAATATTGATACAACGACGCGATAATATCGCTTTTCAACATGCGCTGTGTATCGCCAGTAATAATTTTGCCGCAATCAGCAAAAGTTGCATAAAGTCAACGAAAAACAAAAAGAAAGTAGAAAGAGGGAAATTTCCTTTTTAACAACAGTTTGGCCGATAAAAGTGCTGCCAAATTTGCATGAAATTTTAAGTGAATTAAATTTATTAAGGTTGACATTACACTTTCGTGCAAGTGTAAGATATTTTAGGTTTTTAAAAAAATAGGGGAACGAATGTGAAAGGAGGAGTACGGCAGTACGGAGAGGCTGAAAGGAGTACAATACTCCTATGGGAGTACTTTCGGCAACACTGGCGCCACTTCTATCGGGGAATGTTTATTTTCTGTCAACCGTCTGTTTGTTGGTGTTTGTGAATTGAACACAACGCGAATGTGCGCCTATATCAATCAAATCAACTGGGATCATCTCCAGTAAATTGAATCAATTTTAAGTACCGGTCCGACATATAAGACCCAAATCACGCACGTATTTCGTGCCCTAGTGTAACCATTCGCAGTGTCTGCCTTGAATTTTAAACATTCACAGTGATGAGGTTATCGTCCAGTACAAATAGATTATTGTGACCAACAATAAATTTAAGGTGCATATTGAAAGTCGGCCTGAACCTGGAATTAAACTCAAATAAAAACGTGAACCAAAAATTCCACAACCATCGCTGGACAATTTAATTTTTGATTTCCATGCACGGAAATCAATTATTATTAAGATTTCATACTCCCTCGTCCCAATGAATGTCCTCTGTTGGCAAATATTTATATTTGTATACATATATGGAAGTGTCGAACGTGTATCTAGGGTGAGCCCCATGTAAATTAATCATTTTTAAATTTTTAGTCACCAAATGGGCACCTTTTTGAAAAAGTATTCCTCGCACTGTATGAGTTTGAAATCCAGAGAAAAATTACGGTTATAAAAAAAAGCAAAGTACGAAAAATATATATGCAAGGCTTAAAGCAAATCTGTACAGCCCTGAAAGTCCACAACAAGAGGGACTAATCCTCGTATTTTGAAACCCACTTTTTTAAGTTTCCCTGAAAAAAAAAAGAAATGCATTGCTGAACAATTTGTTTGCAGGAAATGATATTATCCAGCAGCAAAAATAAGGAAAACATGTTATGACATTACATGTCGCAGTTTGAAATTCGCCTTCAAGATAAATGTGATAAAATCTCATAAATGAGAGGGATCCGTTTCATACCTGAAGGTTGAATATACAAATACATATCATGCTCCCATGAACAGGAACGAAGCTCACAAACAAAACTGTTTACAATATTGACAGCACATTCACAGTTTACATTTCACACCCTCAAAAGGCGGAAGTCTCGTCGCTTAAAGCGCCTCGACACATTTCGCATTTTTCCCATTCCTTTTCTTCTCTTATCTCCTATTCATTCCACTTAGGTATCCTGTTGAAAAACGATTTGTGGGATGTAAGATATTAACGAAGAGATTCCTTTCAGTAAGTTGAAAGGAAATTTATTGGCTTCCGTTTCTTTGAAACGATACGCGCAGAAACCTTAAGCGGAATTCCCGGATTAAGCTGTTAAAATGTATTTATGACATAATAGTCAGTTTGATTTTATTCAAACGTGCAGTCGATTTGTTTATTTCTCTTTGAATTCTCAGATTTAATTGAACTAGGTTTCGAGTTAAAGTTCATTTGAGCAGGATTATTTTTGTAAAAACGTTGAATAGCCACAAACAAAATGAAAAATAAACAAACAATTTATTCGTGAAAACTTAAACAGTCGATTTCGAGAACTCCTTTTGGCCGCCAGTGCAAGATGAACCTCCTTCCCACGAAGTATGCAGCAATTTAAGTGCAGAGCAAACATAAATCTGCAGGCATCTTGGGGCGCTGTTGAAGCGTTATAGGTTCGCCTTTCTTGGGAGAAGTATATATAAAAAAAAAAAATTCATTCTGGTAGAAGTATTCAATTCAAGGAATATCCAGTGCCGACGCAAAAATATTGGAATGGGGAGAGGAATATTTTTTGTCATATGCAGAGAAGTCTTATACTAGTACCTCACTGAAGAGCGTACAGCAGTCAGAGAGTATAAACAATTTTTGTCTTTGCTAGGAGAATGCTAATGATTTTGTTCATCTTCCGACATTTCCATACGAATTGAATGGCATCCTCATTGTTGCATGAAATTTATATGAGAACCATGTCGCACGTTGGTGTCTATATGGTAGAAAAAAAAGGTCCATAGAGGAATGACAACCCATTTTGCTACATGATACTGTTCTAGGAAATAACTGATGAATTTCGACTTGTGTCCTGCACAAGACAGTTGAAAATGTCTAGCAATATGTCCTTGCGTTCATGGTCTTGAACAGCGTCCTCTGTGTAGTTATCTTTATTCCAGACAAGAGTGATCTTTTAGCGACTTCTTGTTGACAATTCTAATTAAAAGTTGACTCAACTATATCGTTCTTAATTAAAGACACATTTTTTTCTGGAACTATCAACTACTTATACGTTTCCGTTCAAAACTGCTGTCAATGATGAAGGTATCATTCCGCTCTAGGAGAATAAACAACTGTGGTATCATTGACCGCAATAACTAAGTGCACAATTCCTTAGAAACTCCACTAGGTGTGTTATAAAATTCGCAACCAGCGGCTTTTGATAAGAGTATGATAAGTGTATGGCATGCAAACGAAAATCCCTTTCAGTCATAATTTATATCTTGCTCTTCACGATTTCCGAAGAAACTTACATCTCCACCGAGCCGATTTTGATTTGTATTTCGATTCGTCTGAGTGATAACTTCACTTAGTCCTTAAAGACATGAAACTTCCGCAAAGTAGCAGCCAACGAGCGCACTGGGGTGGGGTATCTCATAAGGAAATTATATACGAACGAGGGGGATGCGGCCTAACAGAAAGGAAGACTTATTCCCATAGCAACATGCTGATGATAAATTTAATGAGAAAAATAATTGGATTGTTGTGAAAATGTATGCAGCCAAACAGCTGCTTGACACAATCAGCTGCCAGAATGACAACTGACAGAATATTGAAAAAGTGTGGGAAGGCGATTTCATAAACCAGCCACTCCAGTTAATGGCTACAAAGTCATGATTATCTCTTTAGTAGAATTGTGATGAGAACACAATCGGGGGGTGAGGAAAGTGAGGAAGGTTTACATAAATCGATTGGGAACAATAGGGCATAATATTTTGTGACAGTTCTCTATTCATCACTTTCCGGAAAAAGGAATGTGATTGTGAACTGCATTCTATTGCAATGCTGCTAAAAATGATCAATCGTTCTTATAGAACCGATGTTTAAGTCACATCACAACACAACTCGCCTAAACACATCCACCAACGTTCCAGACGACTCTCTTTTAATTTCAACCAACTTCCAATAAATCGGTAAGTATTGCTGGGCAGGGTTGCCATAATTTAGTTCGCCTTAAGCGCCCAAACGTTTAAAAAATGTAGTCCAATATCGTTGCTCAGAAAGAAGCCCAAAAATCGTTGAAAATTTTGGTATTTTTCAGACTTATTCGTACCGGTTTTTTTTTTTTTACTTCTAGTACGCCTTGGATTTTATTTGACTTTTTTTCTGCTATTGGCCTTTGTGGCTTGTGTCAAACCAAAAGGCCTGCAAAATGAATTGGTTTGCGTGCAACTTGAACGACTGTTCGATGTCACTTGGCTGCAAGAGTGCTGCCAAGTCTTAAAAGTGCTGGTTTAAAAGATAGCCCAAAACACGACAAAGCGCCCAATCTGGCAACCGTGTTGCTGGGTTGTTGCGAAGGTGATAAAGTTGTTTTATTTTTCTTATGGATTCACCACCCCTGGCACCATCGCAATTTATATCAATTTAACAACCGACTTCGCATTTTCCGCATATGCCTCCAAATTCAATATTTATTAAGGAAACTTATCTATAATTCTTTTGTCTTCAAATGATGGACAACTTCGCTTAAATTTCCCCCACAGCTTCAACATAAATCACCTTTTTGTGTGTTTGCGTCTGTTTATCTTTTTATGTCAATTCTACAAAAAAATGCCCTCTCCAGGTGAAAAACCTCTAAAACCCATTACGACGGGATATTAAGATATATCTCTCGTGATATGTAAAAGATAAGAACATCAGTGCGGCTATATGCAGACAATTTCGGCTTTCAACACTTACGAAAACAAAAAAATGGAAATTTTAGAGCGAAAGCTTATTTGTTATTGCCACGCTAGCAACCAAGAACACAACATGAACATCCGTTTCGCGATGGGGATACCATGCAAAAACAGGATATCTACCTATGTAAATGGCTGCCTTTATTAACGAGGATTTTTTTTTCGGTTCTTTTTTCCCATTTTTAGTCACGTCTCTTACCTGACCATTGAATACCTAGAAGTAGAAGCAATTGCGGAGGAAACTGAAGGATGCCATGAGCATCTTTTTCTGTAGGTAATCACAGAATGTTTTCATTTTTTCTGATTGTGATTCTTTAGAATCGGTCTACATGGGCAAATACAACTATTTTTGCCATACTCGTTCGCATTGTAATTTGGGGACTCAAATGGAAGTTTAACGATCACAGGGATTAACATTTATGGAGTATGATTTAAATCAGGTGTCCTGTCGGAGAGATTTCTCCCAACGAAGTCCGAAGGATGTGCTTACTTTTGCAAGTATCCCTTTTTCGAGAATAATTACCATTCCTCAGCCCCCACAACTCGACAAGTTCGTCACTTGGTGGTTGAGTTAATTGTACTAACCTTTTATGCTGAATTAAAGCGGTGATCGCCGTGGGGAAACAGGACATTAAAGTATGTTTTGTGTTAAAAGAACAGGGAATTTCAATTAAATTTTCTTATTGTGGAGCACAACTTAAAAAAAAGGCCGATGGTTAAGGATGTGTTAAGCTTTACAAAAGTGAAAGTAACGTCATAGTATAATGTCCTTGGATATACAAGCAAATTAAACAAAATTAGTATCGGAAATGACCGAAAATAACAAACTTGCAAAACGTCAACCAACTATAAGCACATGCGAATTATTGCTAATTGACACCACGTCTTATATTTTGTTCGTAAAGTTCTCCTATTTAGGACTCATGGATTACGAAGTCATCAGGGAAGGGTAGGTGAACTATAGCCTTGAGTATCCCAATTCGAAACGGCGGCACTGTAACGAGCAGGCAATTTAAATAAATTAAAATAGACAACCCAAACTTACTCGTGTCAAAGTTCAACGCCGCCGTTCAAGTACTGATTTATTACCGTCTACCTGCAAACAGGGGCTACGCAATACTCCGCATTAGTCATAAATTTGTCTAGCGCCAACAAAATTATAACGATTTTTAATCATTTACCAAATTATTGCCAACAGCTGGTAATAGCTACGTACGAGCTAGATTCAAGAAGGGACTTCTTCTAGCAATAAAACCCATTCACCTCGAGTATAAGTAAGAATAAGAAAGTTTCAAAGTTTCACTTAAAGAGAAAAAAAAAAAAATACAAATGCGGTATACCTGAGTAATTTACCATATTGCCTCTCAAAACAGTAGACAATTTATTCAAGAAAATACACTTATTGTTAGAATGATTTTTTAATGAAATGGAAAAAAATGTTGCTGCTCAAATGCAATAAATTGGAACGAAGCGATTTTTTCCCCTGGGATATGGCGCTCTCAAAAGCTGACTAAAGCGGGCCAAATTGAGAACATTAATTTGCTGAAACTTTGTTCACTGTTTCATTTATCGTGCTTAACCGCAATTACTCGCTTCAAACATAACACGGCATATAGCTGAATTGTTTCGAGTACATTGTTCTAATGCCATTATTAAATTTACTGCCACAATAAGTTCTCACAAATTGAGGATTATAATGTACTTAAGGGTAATTTATGTGCCAACGGGACAGTTGAGACACTTTGTCTTTATAATCGGTTCACTCTACCACTGATTTTGCAGCAATAACAAGGGGAATAAATTAAAATAAATAGATTTTGTGAATGAATACCTTTACTTGGTATTTGTTTTCCAAATTGGCATACACTTCGCGGCAGTGGAACAGGTTCAGAAAACTTTTCAACTACAAACATCTCCCTTTATGCAATTTTTTCAGAAGACCATTTTGATCGAGGAGGCTTAATATTTGTCTGTGATCAGAGCTTTGCGAAAAAAAAGATTTATTCAAAACTCTGTTCCGCACTTAAGTTTGGTAAAAAGTGAACCACTTAAAATCCTTGAAAATTGTTTAGTTAATACTCTATTCACACCGCAGCGAAAACCGTGTTTTCGTCGAGAACTCGAAATTGCATTCACACCGAACAATAAACAGTTTTCGTTTGACGTTTCAATCAGCTGTGAGACACTAGTCGTGAAACTTCTGTGTAAACTATTTTGTTTACAAACTCCGATCGCATTAAATAACAAATAAAATTAATTCAGAGCATTTAAAATTAATATTAGTCCATAAATAAGCGGGGAAAATGATTTTAAGTTGTGACTTTTGTTCGGTCAGCTGCTGTGCTGAACGTTGCAAAAGGTGTGTTTGTTTCAACAACGTAACAATTGGAAGTCGTTTTCGTTGTGTGTTTTGAAAACTGAAATATGTATGGGAAAATTTCTGTTTTCGATGAAGTTTTCGAGTGTTTTCGGGAAAACCAGGTTTTCGGCTCGGTGTGAATAGCCTATAAGATAGGAAGCTATAAAGGCCTAAACACGAGTAGTACAGATTGGACAATTTATCGTGGCAACTTTTTCTGAAATAAATCCTGTGACAAAAACATAAAGTGGCAGCCTTTCGAATGTAATATGAGTGTCTATTGGAGTCCCATGAATTTCTCTCGGCTGGGCGGAACAATCGTAGTTGGTATTACTTTTTTATTTCGGTAAAAACAGTTTATTTCGGGCCGATTATTTCGTATTTTCTTTCTAAAAGGACAACAAGTCGCTCATAGATTCCTTATTTTTTAAAACGCAAGTTACATCTTAAGGTTTTTTTCCACTGCACGCTTCACCACCTCTCGCGAACTTGTGACAAACTTGGGAGAGTACAACTATCATAAAATAGCTTTTCAATTACCCATTGAACTCAGCATAAAAATGTGGATCCCTTCCATTCGTCCCAAAAATGAATGAATGAATGAACGAACTCATACAAAACGAATGGTTGTGAGAAGCTATGCCTGAGTTAGCTACGGATAACTATTTACTTATTTCATTTAACTACCAACTAAAGACTCATGCGAGAAACAGATTAACACAGCAACAGCAACTTTGACAACTTTTTAGAACCAATGTATTTTAATTACTTTGAACACATTAGCACAACAACATCGACAGCGACGTCAACGTTAGAGCTAATCCTAAATTCGCTGTTGCTGTGTTAATCTGTTTCTCGCATAATATAAGTTTTTCTTTTTCTTACCCGCATTACTTTAGGGCAATAAATACGATAAGTACCGTGAAGACATCTTACAGAACCCCATAAGACTGCTTCTGTCGAACTATAAGTCCTATATTTGATCTGATTAAGATAATTGGCGATTCGGCGTCAATTTGTTGATCGCTCGTCATGTCCCTCCTCTTGTACGCAAATGTGTCGAAAGATTGATTTCTTTCTATATTCTAAGTTAAATGCTAGTGCCAAAAAGTCTTATGTACAGCAGTTTTAGCACACTATGAAGCAACATCAAAAGTAAAAGTGATAGTTGATGTTTGTTGCTGAATGGATATCAGCTCAGTCTCTTGTAGTTAGTTTGCGCTAAGTAAATCACGATTCTCTGACTGGAAGGCACAGCAAAAGAAATCCGGTGCAGTGCTGCCATATCATTAAGTTGGATTTCCATCCGCATTTTACTGGAAATCCCATAATTTCCCAAAGAAAATTGTTTGACCTATTTCCAAACAAAAGGAAACACGAAAATGATCCTTACAATATCACTAGTCATGAAAAGTTCTCCACTTCTTTTTTGTTCTCGGTTAATAAAGGCAATCTTCTATCTTCTGTCTTCTATCTTCTATCTTCTATCTTCTTCTTCTATACATATAAAAATCAATTGATGTGCGTTAGTCGGGTAAAGGCTCCAGAACGGCTCGACCGATTTGTATGATTTTTGTATCGTTTTGTTCGTCTTGAATCAGGGATGGTTCAGGAAAAAAGAAAAGTCGGAAAATTCTCAATCTGTGGCGCTGTAGGCGTATATTTCGTTTTTCAGTTCAATTCAATTATCTTCAATAATAATCTTCTTTATTATTATTATTCTTATAATTCTTTCGAGGTGAAACTCGATGACGATATAACTCGATAACCAATTTTCATGATTCTTCTTTTGTTTTGTTCGTATTGTTGTATTTCAGGTTCAAACAGTCTTTAAAGATAGGATACTTTTGGACTCGATAGGCGGCTCTGTTATCGGTCTCCGAAACGACTCAACCGATTTCAATAACATGTTGTGGCCTGTATGGTTGGTTGAAGCTTGAATGATAGGACTATTTTGAACCCGATAGGTGGCGCTTTGTCGATCTCCGAAATGACTCAACCGATTTCAATCAAATTTTGTGGGTTTGTCCGTATATTGGTTGTAACTTGGAAGATAGGATCATTTTGCACCCGATAGGTGGCGCTGTCCTCGATCTCGGAAACCGCTCAACCGATTTCAATGAATTTTTGTGGATAGGTATGATTTGTTAAAGCTTGAGCGATATGATACTTTTCGAACCGATAGGCGGCGCTTTGTCGATCTCCGAAACAGATCTACCGAGGTGATTGAAATTTTGTGAACGGGTATGGTTGCTTCTAGTTTCAAAAAAGTAAAATATTCGATTATCTAAAGCTAGATCGTTGGATTTTCCCAGCGTTCAGTGGAAGACATTTTGTGTTTGTGTGCGGCAAAATCTATTTCTCTCTTTGTACCTTTTGTGCGGTGTGATTTGTCCTTCTTTTTTTATGCACTTTTTCTGCTTTGTGTTGTTTTTTTTTTAATCTGAACTGGAGTTTTTTTTGAGTTATGAGCGAGTGTGGCGCATATGGGATTGAGAGAGATAGGGTATGATACGTAAGTGGAATGTAATATGTAAATGAGATTGAGGAGGAATATATTAAATATTTGGAAAGATGCAGCAAAGAATTAAAACACGAGTCTAAGAAGTTTGGCAATTGAACAAAGAGTAAAGATTTATTTTAGTTCAGTGAAAGAAGAGATAAGAAATATACATACACAAGTGTTTAGCTCAGAAGGTTCAGTAAGTATCGAGGATATTAAATTCGAAGGTAATAGAAGTACGCTCTATTACAACAGAATAATAGAAGTTAGCCTAGGTACCTATTTGATTGTATTGTTTTCCTGCCAGTTTTTCTTCTCTTTTTTCGGGTAAGCTACTGTTTGTATAGCGATAATTAGTTTGTTTTAAATTTGAGAAGTGGATCTCTGGCGAAGCAAGGCGAGCACGGGACAGATATCTATTAAAAAGTAAACCAATAATTTCGAAGATTTATTTAGATTTTTATATTATACGAGGCGGTCCATTTATTTTGGAGATATGATTCTCAAATTGTCAAACACAGCAAAACTTTTAAACTTTCTGTAAATGCTGATATTTTAATATCGGAAAAGTAAATTTCCCACTACTCAGTAGCACTTTTTATTGACTTTCTCAGGTTCATGGTATTTGGATCAGCAATAAGTACCATGATAGTAATTTAAATCATTTTCAATGAACCTATGTAGTTAAATCATACTGCAAAAATATTTTCGACACCTCTTCTTGTAGAAAATGTGTCAAAAATATTTTTTAACTTTAAAAGGGTAAATTTCCCATCACCCACTCGCAATGCTTTTCGTTGAATTTCTCTGGCCAGCATGATTTTTATCAATATCTGCATTGCTATTCTTTTAAATCACCTTAAATCCAAATCCATGAATTAACATAGGAAGCATTTGTTGAATGCGAATAATATCCAGCTCGGTGTTTAGATTAATTTTGCAACGCTTCGTCAAGCACTTGAAATAGTACGTACTACAAGTATATTCCTTAGAGTGTTTTTCAATTTATCGAAAATCAAATTAGTGGTGATTACTGGTGTTCCCGTTTAAGCTATTGATGGGTGTATTCTCTTCTCAAAAATTTCAAAACTATGGCAATGCTCATAAATATTTATCAAAGTTGCCTGATGGGAATATTTCATCTTGTAGGAAAAATATTCTAACTTTCGACCCAAATTAAATTCCCTTCCATAGTTGCACAGCAAAATGTAAATAGGAATTCAAATTAAAAGGATGATCTGTAATTACAGCACAACGCAAGCAGCTTGAACTAAAATAATAAAATAAAATAAACTGCAATTTTGACATTCCTTTCTTAAAATTTAAATAAAAATGTACCTTCATTTAAACGGCATTGTATAAACAATTTTAACGGGGAGTAACGAGAAATGTATTTTTTGTTCTCTACTCCCTTTTCGATATTGCAAGGAATTTTTATCGTTGGCATAGCATGGCGCCTACACAAAGTCAACCTATTTCCAATTTGGCAGATGTATGTCTGTACTCTCATCGAGTGTTTAAATTTTGTTACTGTAGGAAACATTTCTACTCGACGACAGCTTGATTTGGCTTTTGTAATTTATTTTGTGTGCTTTTGCATAGACACAGATTGATTGATTGAATTATGTGGAAAATCAAAATCAGACTCAATGTTATGAATTTTTACTGAATAATTTATACGAGTTTTTACGTATTCCCGATAACCTTGGGTGCATTTTTTACATAACGTATGATATATTTCGACAACCAAACAGCATGAGTGCTATGATGATGAGTATAAGTGAATTTCCTAGCTAATTTATCCAGCTTGATACGCATTTTTTCTGTAGAACATTCAAACAGTATCCTTTTTCAGTTCCTCATTTGATAAGCGGACCATCACATCGTCAGAAATACTTTGATAGGAGAAAAAGAGAAAAGCTTGCTAAAAAACTGCAAAAATTAATTAACTCCATTCGAAATCATTTCTGTTGCATCCTTTTAACTTTCAGGAGCAGATTCTTGCCAGTCAACACGAGTGCAATTAAACTTGATTGCTGTTTCGGGGAAAATTAAAAATGTTCCACCAGCACAATGGAGAGGAGCAAAATGAAAGAAAAGACTGTCGGAAAAATTGGTTGCCACCTTTAAGAATGTCAATCGAAACTACTTGCGAGTAAGTGTGAGTGTGTATCGATTTTTATTCCAGTCACAGGCGTAATTTATTTGAATAAATAAATATATACGAACGAAGGACGGATGCTTGAGGTTTATGCAAAATAAATATTCGTTGGCGGCGTTCGTTGAATTCCCGTTGTGTTTCAAATCAGCAACCTCATCGTGAACCATGCTCAAAAATGTGTGACATCTGAATTTGCATACACTATAACTATAGATAGAACAATGACAAACAACCAGGTTGAGCTTCGTCCTGAATACCGCAGTTGCAAATTGCCAGTCATCAATTTTCCATCGAATTCGCCTCAGTGATCAAAGTAAAATACTTCTAAGGGACACGCACCTAAGCACCGAAATATATTTGTAATATTCCATTTGGTGTCACCGTGCAATTAAGCTCAGTCCTTGATTAGAGGGCTCCCGTTTATGTTCTAATTGACAGTAGATGGCAACTGCCAGGGAAATCGTCCAAAACGGACATATAACCAGGGAGGCAGACAGAGGCCGTTGCTCGGAAGCGTCAGGAAACATGCCATTCACGGGTGTTGACGTACTTATGTTGTGCATTCATCTGAGCAGGAGAACCCCTTTTTCATTTATGAGTGTTTCCCAAGAAACAAGACGTTCAGTCTTGTGTAGGAAATTTCATCCCGACCATTATTTATAATTGCTTGCACTTGGGCGAGACTATGTAGTGGCCGATAATTCGCCTGTTGACATGACAATGACAAGCCAAACTCCATTTATCTGAAGAGTGATTATTACGGTACGTCAGGATATTCGATTTTCCTGTTCAGTGGATCCCCAGATGAAACACAACTAAACGTTGGCTTTGTTTCGATGATTGCTGCTCCTTGTCTAGTGCTGGGTAATATAGGCTTTCGTACTGCCTTAATCTGCTTGCAGTCCAATGAAGTATCCGAAATAATTTCCTATGAAGGTTACAAGATTATAATCCGGTCAGTCGTTGACGAGGAGGGGGACAATGTTGATTTATCAAATCAACGGTCATCAGTTCATCGGACTTCCCACGACGATACCACCCCTAAACGATGACGTGCAAATCCAAAACTTTGCAAATCATCGTAGTTATCCTTTTCTTTATTTAGAGAACATATGGGAAATGGACATTTTCCTGCAGACTAAACATCAGCAAAAAGAACAAAGTTCATATATTTATAAATAATCAACACCAATGTGTGAGATTTCAGTCTGTTTTTTTGCATGATAAGGAAAAATCTAAATATCGCCGACATGTGTCCCGAACCGACGCATAACCTCAATCATTTCCACTGAATCGAGCTAAATTAATAAATTACTATATCGACTTTCACCACCAGCACGTTGTGTGCTCACAACATTCCACAGCGTAGGAGGAGGTTAATAAATTCACAAAGTTTCCTAACAAACATGTTATTCCATGTCCCAAATTCAACAATACACACGTTGACGCAACCACTCATAAATTTATGAGACCAACCCATAGTTCAGAGTCGAAGCGAAATTCGCTGCCAAAGTTACTCATATATTTCCAAAATACGGTCGAACAAATATCACCGCGAGTACCAAACGGATACCCCGTATGAATGGGTAATAGTGAGAAATTCTTAACCAGAATATTTCAAAAATGTTGAGAAAAGTAATGAAAAAAAAAAAAAATATATATTTATATGTAAGGTAGGTATATGTAAGGTATACAAAATATCGCTAACTTGGCAGAAAATTCACTCCGAAAATTTGTGAAAGGAATACTTACCCGGGGCTACTTCACCGTTGTGCGAATTTTCAACTAAGCTTCCAATTGTTGATTAGCCCGCCATCCGTATGTTTGTAAAATTAATGAAAGTTAAGCTTGGTCCCGTCTCTTTGCAAACGGAGGCAAACTGTAACCATTTAGTTTCCTTATTTTCCAAACTTACCCTTTTGATGTGTTATTAATGAGCAGCCTTGCTGTTCCTGTTCAAATGAAAGAAAAGAAAACGGAAAAAAAAAGAAAAACACCACTCCCCACAAAAAGGGTTGCGAAACTCGCCTCTGACTGGTGAAACTAATTACAGGTATTATTTTCAATTTACGGGATAAGCTAAAAATCCATTCAGTGCTTTCCAAACACTTGATTAGTGCAGGATTTTTTTTTTTCCATCCGACCGCAAATGGGTAAATTAAATTAACGGACGTTTGCCATTTTAGATGATATTTTGAATTTCACTTCCAAGTACAACTAATTGGCAGTCGGAGGCTGTGCATATTTTTGTCAGATTGTTTAGGTAGTCTCTGCGATTGTCAATTAGCTATACTTGAAAGTGCCTGTTTTAATCTTTTTAAATTTTTTTTACAGTCATTTGGATTTTTTTGTTTTTTTAAATTAACTTTTTTATTAGAGGCTTGTTTTTCGAATTGGCAACACCTTTTCCACTGAAAATTTGACAGCTGGCTGTTGATTTTTCAACAGTTTACAATTTCAACATAACCTAACGATAAACGCCCCTAGCTCTGTCAAAAACAGGTCAAACATTTGACTTCAAAGTTTAAAATTGCGTTTATTCGATCCAACTTCAGACGGCTTTAACAAAAATGTCATTTAAGAGTTCTGTGTCTTAAAAAAAAACAACAGCCACGAAATATGTGTAAACACCGTGCGTGCGGTATGTGTGTGGCTTGATACACGTCATTGCGAAAAGAGGGAATTGTAATAACCGTATTCTTGATATATTATGAAATAACAAAAACTTGCTTTATTTCAAATCAACAAAAAGCTGAAATTAATATGCCCCAGTTCATAAATGCATGCAATGATAAAAACTGGTGCAATGATAAAATGTATGCAATGATAAAACACAGTGACGCGTTTCCGTCCCCGCAAGTTAAATGTGTGAAATTACTCCACTAGATTCCAACAACGCGCGCTTAGATGTTTACACATAAAAAAAAAAAAAAACACATGAATGGAAGCGACCAACTTTCTAGGTGTAAATTATTTTAAAGACCCTTAAAATGGGAATAAAGCAGACGACTGTTATGGTATACATCCTTTATGTCAATTATAAACTGCTGGCAATACCGCATGTATAACAGATGTATAACAATGATGCAAATAAAACTGTCGCTTTGAAACGCACTTCGTAGTCAGACACCGAACCATTTAAACCTGTTTTCAGTCAATTGCTTTTTCCTAGATTATAATATAGATAATCTTAAAAACGACCTGGAAAACGATTGTATGAGAGGACTGTCATAAAGTTTCATACAAATTTATATACACCAACATCAGCAGAGACCACACAAGTCGGTTATTTTCGACACGCCGCTCTATCAAATTACGACTGTAGAAATTAATTATGTCAGACGAAATTCCATTTCCATCCAGTTGAGGAATTTCCGACCTTACTTTCAACACAAACCCTGCTATGAGAAATGAATGTCGACGCAACATGCATTTCCCGGAATTCACAGTGACGAAAAGCCTCTTTAGTCGTTAGGACTCTCGCGATTGACAGGTGACACGTGACACACGTCAATTGCCCTGTCGTTTCAAATTGCAGTTCGGTAGGGCTAATGAATTTCTGCGAGTTTTTTCGGAATTGTCCCTGAATTCTGAAAATACTCCTGGTTTTCGCGCATACATATCAGCACGTAACCAAGAAAAGAGTATAACCCTAGCTTCATTTCCGCATACACATATAAGCTGGCTGAAGGACATATTTGTAAACGCTTTTGTGCAAAATTTCTTGGAATGCGTAGAGGTAAATCCAGCGGAATTATGGGATTGGTAACACAGATCTGCTCCGGTTTTCGTGGAAATTCTGACAAACCCGAGAAACCTTGGAATAAAAATAAATACACATGTGTTTTAACTTTTAATGGAGTGGTTAGGCGAAGTTGTCATTGTCAGTAGTGATGCTAAGGATTAATCAATTAACGTGATGTCGCATGCGTTGGTGGTAATGGCGGGATTTGGAGAGATTTGCAAACAAGTCCGTTGGTAAATGTGTGTACGAATGACGATGAAGGCAGAAGGGATAGTTAATGGAACTGCTATAGGGGATGTAAATTTGCCGCAATTTTATTCATATAAGATTAACATAAAATGAGGAATAAATGAAAGACCAACAACTAGAACTAAAAGCTTAGGTAAATGGTGAGGGGTCAAAGTTTATGGCACGTAACTACTACCGAGGGGCAAATTGAAAACGACCTTCGGAGTGTGTGGGAGATTGGATTGTTGGAGCCATTTGATGTAAGGCAGGGTGGTGCATAGATGAGTTAATGGAATTGTAAGTTACAAAGGTTATAGTTTTTAAGAATATAGCGTAGTCAACGAAGGCAGAGAGGAGTGAATAAAGGAAACGCGTGACACTTTCTCAGGGCGATATATTTTTCAGACGTTCGCGAGAGGTGGCGCAGTCAAAAACGTTTAAAAGTGTGCTTTGTGATTTTCAAGGGATTGAACAGAAGACGCTTACTAGCAAGTTTACCACTGAGCAACAGTCACAAAATCCAAAGACACATCAGCTAGTTATCTTATATATAAATAGGCGAGGGCAAATAGTTAAGAAACACTTTCACTGCCTTAAACACAACACATTCGCTTGATTTTTTGTTGGGAAGATTGTGCAGTGATGCAATGCTGTGTGTAATTTGTTTTCCAATATTTTGCATTTAAGCCAGGTTACTAAAATGGTAGAATTACTACCACTGGGCGAACTCTAATCAATGAAATACGGCTTCGACTTGAAAGACGATAAAAAAGCAACCGTTCTTTACAAATTTCAGCCTAGTTTTCAATGCTTTTCTTTTTGTTATGTTGGGTGACGAAATTCAACACAACACTTTCCATATTAGCAACCTAATTGAACTCTAGAAACCACAAGATTATCAAACTTTATTTACATACAAACATACATATCCTGTTAGATTCACAGCAGAATTTTCCCATTCCCCCAACACAACCTATCAATCCCAAGACTACGGCTACGGCTGTTTACGACTTCCACTTTTTCCCATCCCCGTGGTAGATAGGATTTATTTTGCATTCGTCGATGGCATCTGAAATAGAAGCAGATTATCATCAAAATCAAAACAAAAAACAAGTGAGAGATATGTAAACTCAGAAAGGAAGAGGTATCCCTTTGATTTGTGTATACATTGCCCAAAGGTGTTTCAAATAAGGTAACCGTAATTTGATTGCTTCCTCGAAAGTTTTACAAATAAAACAGACAAGACTCAAGTGATAACTATGATTAATTTATTCCATCACTCGATGTGGTGTCTGATGTGATCCCATATATTTCGTGAAATAGCGACAAACCATCCCTTGTCGGATGCTGATGTGGAACTTTAATTTGAACAAGATATGGTTCACTTGCTCTGAAGGCAGTTTGTTCGTTTTCGTTTCGAATTTATTTTTAAGGGTGGTCACAACAAAAATTTGCTAAAAATTGGGTTATTTTTAATTTTTACCATGTCTACAGAGAAGAGCCAATTTTGATTGAGTGGGGAAGCGAGGAGTAATAACGATTCTCGCTTGTTTGGGGGTTACCCTGACAATTTCTGTTAGGAAATTATGTCGAATTTCGGTTTGTGAATTGTTGTTTTTCGAGGGAATAACTCTTAACAACAACTCGTAGACTGAGTCACTTTGGTAGGAATGATAGCTATTTCGAACTACATCAATAATTCATCCGACTCCTTGAAGTGAACCAATTTTTTTGTTTTTCTTATTTGTTCCATTGGGAACTGCGAACTGAACATTTTAGGTGTGCCAAAACTGTTAGTTAGTAACGTGGCAATATTTAAAAAAAAAAACATGCAACAAACCATTTGCCACTTACATTGAAAAGCTTTGTGATAGGAAAAAAAAATCAAATGTGGCAATTGTAACATACACCTTAAATTTAATGCAAGTCACAATGGATTTATTTTTAATTAGAAAATGCCACCACTGATAATTCTTAAAGCTGCAGTTCTAGACTAAAAAAGCTGTTATTCGTACCATCTGATCAAATTTATATACACACTTTACGTCTGTTTGTCCACCCTGTGCAATAAATCGGTTTCTGCCTCGCATGAGAACTCTTAAAACCCGTACAAAACCAATCTGTCTGATTGCATCTATTTTCTTTCACATTCTGACAGAAGGAGTAGAGATTATTGCAATTTAATTGCAGGTTCACAAAATTGAGTCATTCGAATGTTGTCTCTGTATGTTCAAGAGATTTGAACGACATTTTCAATTAGAACAAATGGGTACACCATTTCCATCAGATGTAGATCCACCTTCAACATTTGTTACGGAGTAAAATTCATAAATAGTTGTGGGTGGTACCACAGTTTCGCAGTTTAGCATAGAAAAAAAAAAAAAAAATAGAGAACTCTTAACCACTTGACATTTTGTACGAATTTCTACGTGTGTATACCAATGGAGTTTTCAAAGGATTGACATATTGCTCTCCGTGTCAGAGAATACACGAAAGGTAATCTATTCGCAAAAGGGGGTGGAACAGCCCGCCCGCCAATTGAATACAATATTTAACAACTGACTTGTTGGCAGCTGGATTGAATGATGTCTGGTATGGAAAATATTGTTATAAATACATGTCAGTGGTTGTCACCTCCTGTCACAGATTGAAACGCTGTCAAATAGAGTTTATGTTAAAGCCTATACGTATTAGGTGAAGGAGAATTTATGATGTTGTTATGGATTTACCTTTAGCCCTATTTACCAGTTTTAATAAGTGTTAACTGTGTGAGATGTTGATTAAGGCGGTACGTATCTACAATCTGTTAACGGTAAAAACAAAATAAGTGCGTAACTGCGCAGTTATTTCACGTCAAATGATTTGTTTTGCATACCACATTTATTTAAACAACTTTTTGGAATTTATTTTCTGCTTTTTGGATTTTTCTATGATATTTTTTATGGAATATTTTTAAACGACAACTAGAAACTTCACTAAGACAAGAAAATAAATACAAAAACTTGATAGCTATGAGTTAGAACCAACGTTAAAGCCGTCTATGGAAGGGCATCCTCCCTTGGAAATAATTGATCAAATAAAAAAATATTGTCCTAAGGGTCATCATCTGTCATTTGGCATCCAAACAAATAAGTAAATAAAATGTTGTTTGGGGTAACCACGTACGCTTTACATGACCAAGTAGATTCTCAAGTTACGCTTATCACTAAAAGTTGTTATTCTTCCAGCTTCCAGGCCATTGGCTTTAAATCCAAATAAAGAGGCAGGCAATGTTTATGGTCGCTCAAGGACACAAGTCGTTTCACATGCGGTGGATTGTATAAATACGGACAGATACATTTATTTTAAGGTCCACTGTTTTGGGCGAAGATGAATTTTGAACGGCGCTCCAAGGACCTTCACGAACATTCCTACCTCAACGTCAAATACATTGTATACGAGATAACTTTCTCTACCTAATAATAATTTCATTCTCTCTTAAGGAAGGATCATCTTTCCGTATTTTTCGTGACACGAATAAGTCCTTATCTATTGTCCTTGCACAGAGCATCCGACCCATCCGACCGCAGATGATATTCTTTTAATTCACTATATCCTTCTTATTGAAAGCAAGATTTAAAAGGTTAGATAGATACTTGGGTTGAAAAGGCGAACACAGAGTTTTAATTATGTTATTACGATTCGATGAAGATTTCTTGTGAGCACGTTCACCAATTGAATTAAAATTCTATCAAGAAGTATCCGTTGATAGAATATTTTGCCGTTTCTTATAAAAATTGCTAAGACATTTCCATGAATAATAAATAATAATTATAATAATAATGGCAGGCGGCATCTGGCAACCAGAACTCTAAGAAGAAGCTGTTAATATGTTTTCAGGCTTGTCAAAGTTGGATCGAGTTGATGACTGTAAAATGGCAATGACCGAAATTGAATTATGTGAGAATTTCAACATAAAATACAAAATACCAAGAAAAAGTGAAAACAAATGGAAGGGATATAATGTTACAAAAGGAATGACGGAGGACGACATGATGCCATCAATGCATGGGGTTACCCTTAGCATTGAGTGGGAACATGGGTAGTTTACTGCAAAACAGCGCAATTAGGAGGGTGGAATAAAAAGTAGATGGCAACACATTTTGTTAAAAGAACATCGACACTAGAGCTTATTATAGAATTATTATTGCGATGTCCAAATCAATTTCGAAAAATTAGAGAGCAAACCAAACGTACCGCAATTTATAGGTGTATGCAACAATTAGTTGGCTCATAAAGCTGAATTACAAATGCTGAATTTTAAAGCTCTTTTAGGAAATTTACACTCTCGGATGTCTGTCAGACGTTCGCCAGAGAAAAACACAAATCAAATCTCAAGAATTTTTAAGATGTAATTTGTGTTCTTCTGGGGATCGAACTTAAGAAGTATCGCGCTTAAATAAAATTTAAATTTGTAATATAATTGATTGCCAAATTCCAATAAAATTTCTCTTCATGTTTTCAGATTATAGTCATCTCTACTTCGCAAGGAAAATAGAAAAGCGCTTCAACTTAAGTGAGTATGTATTTCTAAAAAATAAATCCTTACAAAATCAGTTTAAACTTGAGAAATAAACTGAAATCGCTGTAGCGTTGGGCGCCATTTTCATAGCAGATCTACCAATCTGATAAAGTCGTCAATTTGTCATCCAATTCCTTATACAATTTGCTCTTAATTTCGAAAAACCCAGGTACAATTATAACAGCACTCTAACTTCAAAACCTACAACTAGTACTAACGTCAGAGCGGGCCCGACGCAAATTTTTGTGAAACAAACCCAAGAATTTACAGTTTTTGAAACTAAACGGTGCATGGAAATAACTTCACGGGCAATAACTTCAAATGGGAAATAATTTTACCTTGAGTGGGAAATAATTTCACTTTTTCTATGTGAAGTTATTTCCCACCCCCAAGCAGGAGGGTTACACATTTTCCACTGTTTATGAATAGTAGGCTTACATTATGTCGTCGCATGTTAAGAGAAATTATTTCCCACAAAAAAGTGGAAGTTTTTGCTCACTTTCATTGGGAAATAAATCACATAAAATAAGTGAATTTATTTCCCACGTTTAATTTTGTTTTTCTTAAAAGCCCAACATCTTTATACATTTCCAGATCTTCAGAAATATTAATATCTTGGGAACATTTCTTCAAAAATCTTAAAAAATCAAAATTTTTATTTTTCAATTGAAAAGATAGACGGGAGAAGATTGAGAGTCTATACTAAGTGATAATATGTTCTTTTGGTGGTTTCAAATTCAATACCAGGTTATAACGATAAAGTGGGTATTTTGTGGACTATAATTAGAAAAATACTAATTGTACATTGTCACGTACTAAAATAATTTTAAAGTGGGCCTCATCCGACTAGAATTTTGCGCCAATGTATTCTTAGGCTTCCTCTTCGTGGAGTAGGTTATAAATATTATTGCGCTTTATTTCTTCAATTATACTGAAAAATCATTTTTCTTACTGAATATTTTATAGTTAAAATGGAAATATGTTTTTTATTTTGAGTGAAATCACTAAACTTTCGTTCATATTCATATGATCATAATTAATACACAAAAGTTTTAAAACTTTTCTACGTCATTCTTTTCCGAATAGTTTGAGCTATCAATTTTTCTTCTTCTCCGTTTAGAGACTGAGCTGCAGTAAATTCAAAACAGGCCTTTATTTGATGAAAGAGGCTTTCTTTTTCTTGAAAATAATTATTTTTGATTCAAGCTCTGCTGTGGGTTGGGGGGGTTCACATCAAACGCTGTAAACGTATACCTAAAACAAAATTCATGGGTTGTGTTTTGTATGGTGTATATATATCGTGTTGTCGGCGTCGTCGGAATGAATGAGAAATAAGTACGTTCGTCTGTCATTTACTTATATTAATGCTGTAGTTTTCCTTTGCGCAATATGAAGAATTAAACTTTTACCCCCTTATTAATAAAAAAATGTACACAAGTAAGTCAGCTAGCAAACGTCAGATAGCATACAAAAATTGGACATAACTGCTGAGTAACAAGTTGCTAACTTTTACACAGTGCTTATTAATACGGGGCCTATAATTTAATTTAGCTGTCATAAAGTATGAGAGAATTTTTTTTTGAGAACTAAATAATAAGGCTAACATTTTAGGTTCCACTGAAAGTTTATGTATGCTCTTGCGTTAATTGAGGATGAATTGAGCGACATCTGCTTATTTATTATACATATTATGTGGCTTTCTCCAAAGATATCAAATCAAACAAACAAAATGAACAATAATAGGTCGTAAAATAAATAATTAAATAGTTATCGCAACAGATGCATACAGGTATCCTAGACTTCTCTTATGTCAGTTTTAAGTTGTTGGGACGAATAGATGTACCTCATAATTTAATGTAAGTTTTCATGGTTTTATGAAATAATTTTTTATCTGAAGATTAAAGTAGGTACCTATTAAAATAAAATATATTAAAATAAATTAAATGACAAATGTAATTGATTGATTTACTTTATTGAGCACAGTTTAAAATAAATTGAATACAACCCACCCAATTAAATCTCTTCGATCAAAATCAAAATATATGCAGATTGCATACCCTGTTCTTGGATGAGAAAATCAATCAATCAAATATTCTTGACAAATTTCTAAAAATACCTTCTTAACCAATGTAACGCCCCACGAAGTTCGTTTTTTCTTGATCGTATGCAAATTTGTTTGTGGTAACAAATGATGCTCAATCCCACACATACCCACACGTATCTACGAAAATAAATTTGCCTGTCATGTTAAGGAGTCTTACACATGCCATATGAGCACACATTAACATTATACTGCCAGTAAAGTTTGCACGCAATTACCACATCCAACAAAAAGTGTCATAAGTAAAATCCGAAGTAAGTGCCGCTCAATTTTAAAATATACGAGTATAATATATATTTCTTTCTATATATTTCTGGTGTTTTTCCAGTTAAAAATAAAATTAAAACAGAAATAACGAAGTATATCGGAAATTATCTCTTGGGGATTCTTTCGTGCAATATTGTTTGAAAATTCACTGCACGTTAAAAACTTGCGCCTACAGTCGTGCGGTGTTCCTTTTGGACTTGAAAGACATGCATTCCAATAATTTCATTGAAAATTTACGTACCTACTTTTAAATGAGATCTTATAAGTCAAAGCTTATTAACACACTAACCTGATGCGATGACGTTCCAATGTGTATTTTTGTCTTTAATGACCGAATTTTATTACGGCAAATTTAGAACGCCAACTCTGATATTGGAATATGAAATTACAATTAATTATTTTTTAAGCTATCGTCTATACAAAAACATACTGCACTAAACAAAAATATTTAAATCACATGCCAAATTAAGAAGATGACTCAAAAAAAGAAAAAAAAAGAATTATTCGACAAAGGACTGCGAAAGTGCGAAGACATAGAAAATTATAAAAAATAAAGCAAGGGAAAGGAATATTTGTCTGTTAATATACACTAGTCTCGCTTGGGGTCGAAAATCGACCATAACTTTTTAAATATTTAATACTAAAAAACGTATTACAATTTCCGATATTTTTCGTTTTTTTTTTTATAAACGACAAAGCGACATCTAGATATCGAAAAAATACGTCCTGTGGAAATAAGTTTTACTCATAGTTTCCATAGGAGGTACCTTCCTAACATCTTTGAAAGAAAATTATACCGTTGTCTACTTTTAGGGAGAGGTAAATTTCATTCCTTCAAAAATAGGTTCTAATCTGAGATGATTTTTATTCGAATATGTTACCTACTATGGTAACACGGCGTCTAAGAATTTAATGTCAACAAAATGCTTTCACTTAACTGATAAGCATTTTGTATGGGAATATTTAACTTAATTTAACCAGCCTTAATGGCGACATACATACACCCACAATTTTTTGTCTGTGCACATCTATGGCACAGTACCTTGCGAATGATATAAGTTTTATTCTCCTCATTTTATAATAAATACTTAAAAAGTGTACGGAAACTTCGGATGTTCACGTATTAATATAATGATGGTGATGATGATATTTGTTGAGCGTTTATTTAAATTGTATTTTAAATGTATCTCCCATCGGTATGGTGGGTAATAGATATGGAAGCTTTAACACCGAACACCTGTGCAACTGGTATAGTTACTATCTAAAATGGGAAATAAATGTCTTTTATAACGAACTCATTTTATGGAAATAATAATTTTGGGATGGATATTGCGAAAGTCAAAAAATATACATCACCAAATTGTGGCATGCAGAAATAAATATTTCAGAAAGGAATAGATTTTTGTATATACAACTAGCTGACCCGGCGAACTTCGTTCCTTCTGCTTCATGTAATTCGGTCAATTCAAATTTTTTAATCAAAAGGTATATTAAAATTAAATAAATAAATAAAATCAAATACTTGTCGGCCAACCTACCGCTTTTTCACTGAAATGCTTTATGGTACACAACATTTTTTGTTCTATTTCTATTATCGGGTGTGTACACGTACAAAGCGAGAGCTTTGCCGACACGTGAAATTCAAGATTTTTGCCACACACATACAGCGATTGTCCTTGCGACTTATTAATAAGCGAGAAGTACGGGAAATTGAAGACGCTTAAACACGAACGGCAAATCGTTCTGAATAAGTGGAATCCGCGGAATAAGAACATCTTCGCCTTTGAATTTTCCAATAAAAATCGTTGCTTGAATAATATTTGATTCTTCACAATCAAACGCGTACCGTTACAAAGTTTTGGTTCATTTAGATTGCGCAACAAAGTGGGATAGTTGGTTGCTTCGTTTTCATCCATCACTGAGTCGACTGATTTGTTGAATTGAATGCAACTCACCAGCGATTTGGTTTTGAATGGCGAAATTCAAATGATTGACGTTCTTGTTTTTCGCCGCCAAAATCACTCTTACACTCAGCCAATCATGTTCAGAGCGATATTCGAGAAAACACTCATGTTTAGTTCTTCCGGTCTCGTTGTAAAGTTGAAAAAAGTTGTGGAAATTCAATCAGGCCGGTGATTAAGTCTGCTCGAATCACACCATTGCCCATCATAAATAATTTTCTGGACAACTCTGCAGCGGACTGGTCATTTTGTAAAGAAACTCGCATGTTTGTTGTCAAATGCAATTTCTTGACGTATCGCCATAAAGCAGATGCCTTCAGGCAAGCATTCAATTCATCTGCCAGAGTTGATATCGAAATGACAGGCAGCGTTTGACGAAAATCGCCTGATAGCAAGATCATTGCTCCACCGAAAGGTCGCTTATCATTACGTAAACGATTCAGGGCCTCCAATGCGCGTTTGTAAGCCATTGTGTGTTCGTCCCATATGATAATCTTACATTGCTGCAGTACTTTCGCCATCACAGTGTTTTTTGAAATGTTGCATGTAGGTTCTCATGCACTTACAGATTCAATGGCAATTTCAATGCAGAATGAGCTGTTCGACCGCCTTCTAACAAAGTAGCCGCTATCCCAGAAGAGGCTAGGGCCAAAGCGATCTCAGATCTCGAACAATTGGAGCCAACATCAGTGAAATCATGAATGTATTTCCAGTTCCGCAATTTTCGTTATCGACTGCTTGCATCAATTCATCGTACCTACACTGTCTTTTATTGTTGATTCAACATTGGCACATTTGTTTCAACAGATTGACTCAATGCGATTCGACCGAAGTCCGTCTTGCATTGAACGATTTGGCTGTGGCATCCCCAATTTGCACAACAAATTGCCACTCATGAGCAGACACATATCGTCGATCAAAATCAAAGCTTTGTTGCGCATTCCATCTGACATCTCCAGTTCATTATCCAATGTCACAGTACGAATTCGATGCAACTGACATCTCCAGTTCATTATCCGATATCACAGTACGAATTCGATGCAAAATATCGTCGGCCATATCATCTTTGTATAATCAAAGTGTCTACTTCATTTCAAAAAGTTACTTAATGTAACATAGTAAACATAATTTATTAGAACAAACTTTTTAGGTACCTATAGGTATTTAAAAAAAAAAAACGTTCAAAATTGTTGACAACAACAATTTGGTTGGAAAATAATCAAAATAATTGACAACAACAATTGCTTTTAAAATTTAAAATATTTTTTTTTTGTATTTGAAGTGTCACTACTCGATTTCTATCCAGTTTCTTTTTTTTTTTCAAAGTGTACAAAAATAAATTTATTGGAATGGCGGTTGCGCCTTCTTTCAAAAATGTATCATACCAATATATTAACCTTCTCTGCATGGTCTATTAACCAACAAAAAAACTAAATCAAAATCGGATGTGTGTGGCAGTCACACACACATTTATCAAGTTATTTTTATATAAATATAGAAGATAGATAATAAAATTAAGTGAAATAGAAATGGATCCCATTCGAATCTACTTCCTCTTATAAATCCCTACTTACATTTTATTTATTTTGTTTTTTTCATTTAGTTTCAAGTTCCTTTTAAGGTCGGTTAAAATAAGTACAGCTTTGTAATATTCTACTCCCGATTAAATGGCGCCCAACGTGAATCGACTTTAAATTGTTCTATTTTTACCTGACTGTACGTGTACGTGGAAGGAAGGCAAAGTTTTTCGCGCGTATGTACTCGTTTCATTGTGATAGCTTACCCTAATTTTAAAGGGTGAGGTGTCATTAAATTCGTATTCTCAGAGCATAAAATAAAAACGTTAATTAAAAAAAAAAACGAATAAAATAGAACTAAAAAAAAAGTGAACAAGACACATCCAAGTATAACTAATTGGAAATCGAAGGTTACGCATATTTTTGTTAATAGTTAATAGCTAGCCTCCGATTATAAGTTAGTTATATTTGAAGTGTCGTTTTTTGCAGTCAGTCGGCTTTTTTTTATTTCTGAAACCTAGTTTCCTTTTTCGATAAAGGCTGAGTTAACTTATAATATTTAACCTTTAATTAAATGGCTACTTTTAACCATCATCTTAAATAGTTTTGTTTGGAAAATTTGGCTATTTTCTGTTCGTAAATATTAGACCCGAAACTAAAGATAATTTTAAGGACCACCTTGTTAATTTTCATATGAGAAAAAGTAGCTGCCTTCATATCTGTGTTACATTTCGTGCTGTCCCTTTGAGGGTTTATCTGAGTTTGTTGGAATAATCTTTTTAAAACTTCTCCCTTTTAACGGTGTCTTAATTAGTTTGCTTCTCAATAAATCATTTTGAATAACCACTTCTTACACACCCTATCGTGCTTACTTTGACATTGACAAAGAGATAAATTAGGAATTTGCTGAATCGGATTACGACAACAGCTTATTTATGTCTAGCAATGCAAGCTATTCGTAATTGAGGATACGGTATCTCGTATCCTTATCAACCATTTTGTTATTGCTCGTTTTCATTTACAATTAAATTAAGGACATACAAAAAATATTTAGCAAAATCGGATACAGCCGTCCAAGCACAGGAAGACGCATTCATTTCAGAACATTTAAAAAATGCACATCAATAAATTTATTACTATCCAACCTCAGATGATACTCTGGTTTTGATTACATCCCAGCAGAATGAAATAAAACCAGATACAGATGGATATATATACAATTCGTTAAATAACAAATGTAAAAAGCGTAAAGTGAAAGAACCACATGAACGCTGTCTACCAACCAACCCCATGAGCTTGCAGCGCAGCAAACACTTATCGAAATAAATTGCTGAATTTTTTATGAAGCACGCGATGGATGATAAGATTGAATGTAAATATATAATGTTTGGTGAGTGCGTCTATGTATTTTCTTGTTGTGTAGGTACTCAAATATAGTTACAATTTTGTTTATTCATCTGAAAGCTGAAGCGAGTGAGGGTAGGCTTTTGTGGTCTTTGGACGCAAAAAAATAAACAGACACAGAATGATGGGCATGGGATTACGAAGGCGGTGAAGTTCTGCTGTCTTAATGTTCTACAACAGGTTGGGTATTCAATTTTTAATTATAATTTGGGATTTAGCGGTTTGGTGGGTAGTGGTGTAAAGACGATTACGTCCGTCAATTAAAACTGCGGTTCTTAACAATATTTTAATGATTTCGAAAGAACCCACATAAAAACGGTGGTAAATATAGGAGACTGTGCAATTCCAGTGAAACAATTATGATTATATCCACTGAGCGAGAGGTCGCAGGTTCCATTCCCAGAACAGCTGAAATTACTTTGTTACAGCGCCATCTCTGTCGAACGTCTGACAAATATCCGAGGACATATTTGCCCAGAGAAAGATTCTCAATTCAACCATACTATTAAGCGAAAAATTGTAGGTCCTTCCATTCGTGCTAAAAATTAATAAAAAATAAATCGTTGTAAGGAGCTAGGCATAGGGTCTATGGACCTATAGGTATACGGAGCTGTTGCGCCTACTATTTTGTATTTTTATTTTGTTGAAAAGATCTCGCGCTGCCAAATTTTAAAGTTCATCGATATGGCAGTACGCATTTGCGATTGTTTCGTGTCACCACAGTTTCCAGGGACGCCCAGCATACTTATTGCAGTTTCCACCTAATTTTGGACTCATTTTCAACTTGCCTATGAGTTGGCTATAGCTTCTTGAACGGGCTTTCCTTTTCAGTTATGCATATAAAAATGTCTTGACCCAGCATCAAGTTTACGTCAAACAAAGAGCGAAAAACTAGTCCTTTGATCCGTCGTAATAACGTACAGTAGTTTCATCAATATCAACATCAATATTGACTACTAACGACCCCGTAAAAGTGTTCTTTTGCTTTTTTTGGCCACTTTAACTTGATGGTTGAACTCAATCTTGGCCTCAGAATGTTTCTTTTGAACTATAAATTTATTTTATAAAAAATAAAAATAGTACTAATCAAATTACATTTACATTTTCTAGAAAAGTAATTTATTCATTTTTCTGTGTTCGGAATAAGTTTTTCGTATGGAAAAATGTATAACTGAGGCCTAAATAATAGAAAGCTTTTTAAAACTCTGTGAATGCTTATTCTGCAGGCACCAAGCTTAACCGATACAATTATTCACACCCATAAGATTTTTTTTATTTCTTTAAAACGCCGTAAAAAAATATTGGCAGCAGTACTTTGAAAACTCTTGAGATCTCGAAATATATTTTAATATTATTAGAATTCATTTAGTTTTTATATAAATTAAGGAACACTGACAAAATAAAGTTTAATAACAATATTTCAATTGACACCTATGTACAATTGTTGACGTAAAAGTACAATGATTGATATTAATACACAGCCATTGACACAATGTAATGATACAGTTATTGACATAATATCTTTAAAAGTTTTACACGGCAGGAAAAAAAAAAAAAAAATAATAATAATAATTAGCTAGGTACCTTGATTCGTTTACCTGAAATATACATCTTAAATGCAGCGATTTAAAATCAAAAAGCATAGCTAGCTATTTTTTCAACTAAATATTTATTTACAGAAAGAAACCATAATTAACACCCTCCAACAGCATAATTATAGCCAAGGTGTCAACTTTTGTATTCCCAAAGAAAGCAATTATTGACACCATGATGTCAATAAAATGAATTGACCAAATACTAATACAATAATTGACACCCCATTTATTTAATTAAATATCAGTATAGAAAATTAAAGTTAAATATAAAAGATCATAGGTGAAAGCACTGGTGGTTGGGTGCTGTATGAATAGGGTAGGCACTGATTGGCGTCAACTTGGCGATGCCCAGTCGTTGTAACTGTTCGTACACATCAATTGTGCTTATTTTACCTCCGCGTGGTGGCCACCGGGTACTGGTCTTGTCCTTCCGGGCATGACTTGCTAAACTTATAAGCGCGAGTGTTGAACACGAAGAAAATAGCAACACTATAATGCTCTGTCGGAATGACTGCCTGATCGAGTCTCAGAGGTCTTACATGAGCCCCTCAGAAAGAGGACGTACGGCGGATGAATTCACATGGTTGAATCAACGGTGGCGTCAACAGTCAACATGGCAGATACCTCAATGAGCTACTTTGACGTATTTGGAGCTGAGGTCATTGAGGATTTTTCAGCACTAGTCAGGGTGTTGAAATAGAGATGGTGGCGGAAGAGCCCTTAATGGGTCAACGGCAGCTCTCACATCCCCGCAGCGGGTTACTGACTCCGGAATATTCCGGCTCCTTTTGCCCAAGGGGTTACAGAAAGGGCCTGGTCCTCCAGGTTGGGGGTTGTGCGTGGGGTTAACGACCCTACCACGGAAAAAAAAGAATTGTTGCGAAGCAACCAAAAGCCTCGGATAAGGACGGATTCACTGTTGACGACCCTGCAAAACGAAAAAAGGACAATGACGTTCGGATCTGCACGTGGAATGTTCGAACTCTGAACAGACCGCGTGCAGCCGAACAACTAGCGGAGGCCCTAGACTGCTACAAAGCAGGTATCACCGCCATCCAGGAAGTGCGGTGGGATGGGCCGGGCAAAAGGAGGATGAAAAACTGTGACATTTACTACGGTGACTGCTACAGAGAACAAAAGCAGCGTCTATTTGGATGCGGATTTGTTGTAAGCGGCAGACTTAGGCAAGAAGTCTTGAGCTTTCGACACGTTAGTGAACGCCTTACAACTATCCGCATCAAGGCTAAATTCGCCAACATCAGCCTTATATGCGCTCACGCCCCCACAGAAGATAAAGACGATGCTACCAAAGAGTGTTTCTACGAGCTCCTCGACAAAACATATGAGCAATGTCCTAAGCATGACGTTAAAATCGTCTTGGGTGATTTTAACGCCAAAATAGGAAAGGAGGACATCTTTGGTAGCACAATCGGAAAACACAGCCTACACGACACCACGTCTGGAAACGGACTTAGGCTGATTGATTTTGCTGCGGGACGTAATGTTACCATAGCTAGCTCACGGTTTCCTCACCTCAATATACACAAAGGAACATGGCGGTCACCTGATCATCAAACCGTCAACCAAATTGATCACGTTGCGATCGACGCAAGGCACTCCTCCAGTATTCTAGATGTCCGAACTTTCCGAGCGGCCAACATAGACTCGGACCACTACCTTGTTGTAGCCAAGGTACGGATGCGGATATCCAAGACGCCACAACAACGAGAAAATACTGTGAGGAGATTTAACGTTGGACGACTACAAACGCAACAAACCGCCAGAACCTTTGCCGATCGCGTATCCCTCAACCTCTCGAGAAGTCCTATGCTGCCAGCATCAAGTGCCGAAGACCAGTGGCGCCGATGCCAAGAAGCCATCAAAAACGCCGCAACTGATGTGCTCGGTTTCACCAGTCCACCCCCCCGAAACCCCTGGTTTGACGAAGAGTGCCGGCAAGCACATGCAGCAAAACAAAGTGCCTACGAAGCGTCGCTGCATAGAAGGACGAGAGCAGCTCGTCAGCTCTACGAGCAAAAAAGGAGGGAAGAACATCGGCTTCTCCGGAGAAAAAAGAGAGAGCATGAGAAGCGCGCGATCGAGGATATAGAGAGGTGTTACTCCAGGAACAATGTTCGGAAGTTTTACCAAAAGGTAAAAAGAACGTGTCATGGCAACAAGACCCGAACGGAGACCTGTAGAGACGAGCAAGGAAACCTTGTAGTAGAGTCACAGTCGGTGCTGAGGACATGGAAAAACCATTTCTGCAGACTGCTAAACGGCGAAGACGACACAAATTCCGCTGTTAGGCAGAACGATCCATTCAACCTGGACGATGACAGCCAAGATTTCCGTCCACCTGACCAAAATGAAGTGAGGATAGCAATATCTAAGCTTAAATCCAACAAGGCTGCTGGTCCAGACGGCTTACCTGCCGAGCTCTTCAAGGCAGCCGGAGATGACTTGGTAGAGTGCATACACCAACTCATCTCCAAGATTTGGTTAGAGGAAAGTATGCCTGATGAATGGAACCTCAGCATTGTTTGCCCGATCCACAAGAAAGGAGACCCTCTAAACTGCGCCAACTATAGAGGCATCAGTCTCCTGAACACTGCGTATAAGATCATGTCTGCTGTATTGTGTGAACGCCTGAAACCATTCGTCAACGATCTGATAGGTCCCTATCAGTGCGGTTTTAGGCCCGGTAAGTCCACGACCGATCAAATATTCACACTACGGCAGATCCTGGAAAAAACCCAAGAATACCAGATCGATACTCACTATCTTTTTGTCGATTTTAAGGCCGCATATGACAGCGTTTATAGAGACGAGCTATACAGAGCCATGTCTAGTTTTGGCATCCCTGCCAAACTTGTCAGATTGTGCAGAATGACGATGGAGAACGCTCGCTGCTCCGTAAAGGTCGGAAACAATCTCACCGAGACCTTTGATGTCAAAAAAGGATTTAGACAAGGTGATGCGCTGTCATGTGACTTCTTCAACATCATTCTTGAGAAGATTGTGCGAAACTCACAAGCCAACACCAGAGGCACAATTTTCTATAAGTCTGTGCAACTGCTTGCATACGCTGACGACATTGACATTGTTGGTACAACACAGCGAGCTGTCACTGGTGCGTTTGCAAGTATTAGTACAGAAGCGGAAAAAATGGGTTTAGTGGTGAATGAGGGTAAAACAAAATATATGCTGTCAACAAGAAGGGACACACGACATCGACGAATCGGGCAGAACGTCACGATAGACAGCTATAACTTTGAGGTAGTTAGGGACTTTGTCTACCTCGGCTCCGCTATAAACTCTGATAACGACATCACATCAGAAATCAAACGAAGAATCACACTTGCCAACCGCTGTTTCTTTGGCCTAAGACGGCAACTGATAAGTAAGGCCTTGTCGAGAAATACTAAGGAAACTCTGTATAAGACCCTCATCATCCCAGTCCTGATTTATGGTGCAGAAGCATGGGCGCTATCAAAGGCGGATGAAGATCTCCTTGGTCGTTTCGAACGCAAAATTCTTCGAGTGATTTTTGGTCCCGTTTGCGTTGACGGGTTTTGGAGGAGAAGATTTAACAGCGAACTCTACGAGCTGTACAGCGACATCGACCTAGTCAGAAAAGTACGCATCAGTCGTCTAAGATGGCTGGGACATGTAGAGCGAATGGACACCAACGCTCCGGCCCGAAGAGTCTTCGATTCTAACCCGGAGGGACAACGCAGTAGAGGAAGACCTCGCCTTAGGTGGCGCGCGCAAGTGGAAGGGGACCTCAACCAACTTGGAGTGCGCAACTGGAGGCAGTTAGCCAAAGATCGCGCTAACTGGAGAGGCGTATTGGTTGAGGCCCAGGTCCACCCCGGACTGTAGCGCCACCTAAGTAAGTAAGTAAGGTGAAAGCACTGTTGTATTCGAACTCACCCGAATACCTAAATGTCAATCATGTTGACGTTAAGTGTTTTTCCTATTTCCGCCTGGGTCAGGTCTGTTTCATTTCGGTTCTCAACGTGTGCGCACCGACCACTCCATTAACTTGCTTTGCGTTTGATTAATGAAGTACTTTGTATAGTGTAAATGAATTTACCTTTTTGAATTAGAATATAAATAATAAAATTGAAGTAAACCGAACCCTGATAATCGTATAAAGCATGATTTTTTGCAAAAAATAAAAAAATGTATCATGATTTTATAAAATAAATCACTTAAAGTCGCTTACTTGGTTCAGTTCCTTAGGGAATTGTTTTTGTTTTTGCGCACGAACCACTGATTTTACCTGACTGAAATTTTGCACTACACTGACAGTCTCTCACAGCGTAATAAAGCACGAGTGTAGAGAGAAAAAGAATAAACGATTTAAACCAGTGAGACCTTGTGTTTGAAGAGGCTGTCAATAATTGTATCGAAAGTTTGCTTTGTTAATAATTGTGTACATTACGCTAATCAATTTTGTTAGCGTGTTCACTGCTCTTATTATCGCAGTAAGCAAACTAAGGTTGTGCATCTGCAAAAGCATGCCTTCTTTAAAATAAAATAACATCCCAGGGTAGATAAATATCTCTCACAATCTACGTATAACCCACTCAATCATTAGGAACCATTTTTAAGTATTCCTTGTTGAATATTTAAAATTATTTTTTTGGCTTTCCATCGCCTTAAGAGAAAAAGTTTTCAGAAGTCTTGTTCTTGTATTTTTCGATAATACCATTAGACCCTTAACAGGAGCAAATTTGACCGAAAAAGGTTATGCTCTCGAGCAAGAAGAATAATAAATTGAATGGAAAAAGTCCCTCAAACAAATCGGGAAGCCTTAACTTTTTAATAGGTAGTTCAAACTGACTATAGAAATATAATGAAAAATTGCGTTGTTCAAAAGGATTTCAAAGGGATCTTGAAGTATGTCACTGAGTGGTAATATTGTCAATTTGTTTTTATTCAAGAAGATGCATTAACATAAATATTTATTTTAGAAGTACCTACGCCCCTACTCGATATACCTTGAGCACTTCAGCAAATACTCCTCCTGCTTATGGGAATGCATTGAACATGACTGAGAGTGGGGTCGCTTTTCTAAATTAAGGTCTACATTTGTTTGTCTAGGGAGTAAATATTTGAGGCAGAAGACCCCTTCAATGTATTCAGCAACTTCAAGGACTATACAGCACAAAGTAAGTACGTAAGTTGTCATTACCAAAGGTTGACGGATGATTCTCCTAAGTGAGGCATTAACAAATGGAATGGATACACTATACCAGAGTAGTAAATAATATTCAAAAAGATCACTCGATTAAAATAGCACTTAATAGCGTGCAACTTTGTTTGTGACGAAAATTCGATTAGAATTTATCAATTTATCAGGAACAGCAGTAACCTCCTCTGTGTAATTAATTCGCACACAGCGAGCACACAGTGTGAGATAATTCTTTTCACTCAAGGAGAATGTTTGCTGTCTTGATTACTAATAGTAGTGTTGTCCATATAATTATTTCTAGAAACGTACTCTCTTGATTTAAATGAGCCATGAAATTGTATTCAACAAATATAAAATGGGACACCCACACACAAAATTAATAGTCGCTCTTTAATTTAATTAATATAATCGTGCAATCCGAGTAAGAATTGATGGAAATATCACACACTTCCAATTGTAGTATGCGAGTAAAACTATCGGAGAAATTTATGCGGAAATAAACGGCCAAACGCTCTACTATGTAGGTATTCCATTAACTATAAATCGAAAAATCATGTAAGAAAACCATTTGTTTGTTTACTGAGCAAAGAATACCAATTTATTTTTACAACCACATTTTTCCCATTTAATGGTGTTTATATAAAAGGAAAAATTGGAAATTCAATGAATTTCTGCAAAAAAAAGAGAGGAACTTATTTTTTTTTTTTAAATACATTCTCAATATTCACAACAGAAGCAAGAAATTTATTTATTTATTTTTTAATATGTAGTTGCTATTCCCTGTTTAGATATATGCCGGATAAATATTTGGGACTGCCAAGAATGTAATGAATAAGTGCTTCGAAATTAATTTTACAATAAAACAAACAATGTCCTTAGAAGGCAACAGTTGATAGGTGGTTCCATAATTTTTTTGAAATCGCCAAACATTCTCCATTCTCAACTCGGTTAATTTCGAAACGATTTTGTAAATAAAGCAATATTTTACACATTGGGGAAAACCGTCATTTAAACAGCCAATTCGTTTCTTAATACTTAAAAGAAAACCACGCGTGGGTATATAAAGCATAAATCATAAATTTATGTTCATTCAAAATGGGAATTAATGAATAGACATATAAATACTGCAATTAGAAGATTGAAATGTAAATCCGAACAAAAATATCCCACCCATTCTCATGAACGAAACCAATGAATTATTTCTGGTAATTATTTATTTTTCGCTGGGTAAAATTTATCTATAGACACATGTTTTTTAGTTTAAAATAAGCTGGATATACAAAAAAAAAGAAGATAATTTAAGTAAAAAATGCAGTTATTTATGAATAAATAATGTGAATGGGCAGACTGAGATTTCAAAAAGTATAAGTATATTAACTCCTGTGGAGTTAGCAATAAATTGGCTGATATGCAGCAATGACCGACAAAAATTAGGGACTTCATGAAAATTGCAACAATTTTTCTCTTTGAGGCAAAAGTGCGGCTTTCGGGAACGGTTTGAAATAGATACTGTACATTTGTTTAACAAAACAATGTGTGATGTGAGTAAAAACTATGGGAACACTCACAAGTGAAGTGCGGTGTGGACGAAATTTCTTCCATTCATGGGAAGTTTAAAAATTCTAGTACAAAACTGTCAAAAAAAAACAACCACGTACTAGAAATAGAGTACAATAGTAATTTGAAAATCCTGCACTCAAAACTAAATTATTTGTGTGGTCAGGCTTGCCAACTTGAAACATAACTTCGGACAAATATACCGAAAGAGTGGGACGGAGAAATCAACATTGGGACAAAGATTTAATTTTCCAACTGAAATAACAAACTTTAAAAATTTTATAAATTGCTCACCCAACTCGTATTTTAGTACACCTCAAAACGTACTGCCTTAAAATAGGTAACCTAAAATATATGTTTTCCATAACCAAGGTTATTTGTGTACATTACCCTATTTTTTAGTTATTTGTTGAATTAAATTAACTTTCGGACTGAGAAATCGTCGGGAAGGACAAAGGGCAAAGAAACATTGGGAAAGACAAATACTTTCTCCCAAACGTACCGTGTTGGCAACCGTGTGTGTGGTCCATCAAATCCAGATCGTTTTTATATCATGGGAAGATACCAACTCATTTCTTTTATTTTTCTTATGAGAGAGCAGGTGTCGTATTTGTGTTCCATCACTTTATAAGCTTCTTGGATTCTTCTATTGTCTTGCCTGGTTAAAATAAAATTAAAAAAAATCATCATTCATATTCTCAACAATGACACTGATGCGAATAAGAGCATATTTTCCGAGGGGATATCTACCTTATCTCTGGGACTATAGGATACGTCCTTTTTAACCCTCAAACTGTTGATACGTACGTACCTATTTAGGTTTTTTTATACTTTATTCTTCCAGTTTGACTGCCAGTGCTAATTTTCTACATGAATTCTTTGAAATAAAAAATGAAACATTCGTTCGTTCCTTTTTTGCAGGTGGGTAGTGAAGAATTTCAAAAGGAGTTTTATTTTTTACTGCGTTGGTGGAATTATTGGAATTACGACATTGATTAGATACGGAAATTAGTATGATTAAGGGAAAAGCGTATGCTCATGCTCACGCTTATTTCTTTTGTCGGGTTCATCCCTTCAGATATTTTTAACTAATTATATTTCTTATTAATTTTATGCAAAGAGTTTTGTTTGTTTTTTACTCGACTTTCGTGAAGGAAATTGAGGAATATTAGAAGGTCATCAAGAAGTGTTGTCAAATTAAACTCTTTGTGATCGACAGTCAACGGTAATTTTGTATATACCAATTCAATACACATGCAGAAGAAACAGCATCCGCCATATGCATGAATTTCTTTGCTGACAATCGATGGCATTGCATATGGCGGGCTAGCATGCATGAATCCAGCTTTGCCATTTGGCCCCTTTTTGAGTAAGTAAGATTTTATTATTTATTGAACGAAAAAACACTGCAAACATATGACAAGAAGCATTTCGTCATGAAAATAAATTGTTTTTTGTTAAAAACAAATGTCTTTGATCCTCTGTTTTTTTTTATGTTTATATATTCTGGGGTGGGATTCTGTAAAAAACGAAACGAAAAACGCTTTCGTTTGCACGAAGAAATTTGTTTGTGTAACATAAGGCAAAATATTCCAGCGCACGAAAACGTTTGATCGTTTCGCCTTACAGAATCTGGCCCCTGGATTTTATGTGTAGGCCCCTTTTAGTTCCCTTTTTGAAAATTTTCAGCGGCAACGCTGCATGAAAAATGCCGCTGTAATCTCTCAAAAATAATGTGATCCAGCATTTTACAGCCAATTTCCATATTGTAAATGATTTTGTAACACAAATAATATGACTTGCGAAAATTTGAGGACTCCGAGACTGATTGCTGATCAGATCAAAATATTTATTGGTTATTGCTAGTATAATCATTTTAAGTGTCCACGTTGAAATCGCCCCTATAAAATGGCATATGTGACCAAAAAAATGTTTAGAGTGAAGGTTAAAAAGATTTTTTATTAAGGCCTTATGTGCATAACCTCTTCTCTTCTCTAACTCTACATCTATAAAAGAGAACACATAACACATTTTCCTGTTTGTCCGCGAGTAGGGAGTAGGTACGCAACGAGACCTCAACAATATATTTATGTCAATCGATTTGTCATGCGTAGCAGTATTACATAGGATGGTTTTTAGTATCCTAAGTCCGTTATTGGGCCTTTAAACCTATTTTATATGATTTTTTAACTGAACAAAATGTTTATGCTTTGCACACATATAACTCGAAACGAAATTTCCCGACGAGATTGATTGAGATTGATGTATCAATCATTATTCTGTGATTCGTATAACGGAAATAATAAGCAAACATTTTATTATTTGCATAGGTCATTGCAATCAGCAGCCCACCAGTAGCGAGTACAAATTATTAACAACCAAAAAAAAAAAAACTTTCATTGGAATTGGGTATAGTCGGCTTTTACGTGTCCCGATTGCCGACGCAACATAATATAGCAACGTGACTAACAAAGGGAATGGAATTTTAAACTTTGCATTTACGCACAATCATTTTTTTTTTTTTATTTAAACAAAAATTAATTATTAAAAATAAAACAAAAACTAAAATATCATTTCATCACTTAATTTCATAATCACATATGGATTCTGAAAATATGTACCTATACAATACATACATATGTGTATTCAACATGCAATTATTAAAGGACCCAGCAAAGCTGATAGATCCACCTAGTGGAAACTAAGTCCAACCGCTGATTAAACTCCGTACTGAAGAGCCCATTTTTAATTAAAGTTACGAAGCTATATTTGTACATTGTTAAATGTCAATATCAGTGTCGTGATGTAACATCAATTATTGCAGTATCTGTTTTCGTCAGTAAATTGGACTTCCATGTAAGCTCGATATAGATGCCGTTCCCCCTCAGGAACTAGTCCATGAATATCAGAGCATCATGTTATGCGATGTGGTTGCTAAATTTATACGTTCAAGCATGCAGGCATAATGTGATTACAATGTTGACTGATAGAGCTCGGAAAGACTTCCACTACCTCAGACCATGCTTCGTGTTCTCAAAATTCTGGACATATTTATGTGGATGTATGCGATACAGTCAGACGTTATTTGAATGGATAGTGAGTATTTCAGTATCTGCAGTAACAAAGGACAATAGCAGTATTGACAAACGACAACTGGTTTATTCAACTCAGTAATCCTATAGAGGCATGTACGCTTTTACAACCGCCTGGCAGGTTGTCCTATCCCCTTACATGTGTTTCATATCTGCCGACTGATTTTTTACAAGTCACGTGGGATATAAATATCCTGTGTGGAGAGAACCACTGTGGGGATAGCTTAAAATTGCGACGAATAGATTAGGTATGTAATTTAATTGCTTGTCATATGAATGGAAGATTGAGTTTTTTTGTTCCTTTTTTTTTTTAATTTGTAACCTCCCATTAGTAGGTCCAGGAGTAGATGGTTGGAATAAGTTTCATGTGTCCCTTGATCCCCCATATAGGGAACAATTCTTTTAGTGAATATAAAAGCGCCATTACAAATGATGTTGATGTGACCTTTTCTTGGTAAAAAGTTGATGGCTTGATAAAATTGCATTAAGTTTGTTATAAATGGTCTGGAGTCCCAAAGGAAAGGAATCTCTTTAGCAACCTTTATCATCACAATTCCTTCAGTTATGCCTTCGTATGTTTGTCACACATTGGCAAAAGGTTACGCAATAAAAAAAAACTGAGAGTGTGCTTGTGACCATACACCTGATGTGAAACTTCTCTCGGTAAATGTTGATATTAAATTGTATTGTGTTGTAGTTGAATTGTAAGTAAAAACCAAATCTTTATAACATTATAATCTTAATACAACGCAGTAGATAAGTGTCTCAACAAGTTTTCTATTTTTATTTTTAGGGTTTCTGTTTACATTTAATTAATCAAATGATTCAGTAGTCTACTGTCTTTGTAAGACCTAGACAGGGTTATGTTTCTTTAGCTAAACTAAGCGAAGCAATGGATAGTTTAACGTCGGTCAACAAAGTACTGTCAAATGCAATTGAACAAAAAGCGATAAATATCGACGAACGACGATTAGTTGGTCAGAATCAAGGCCACCCAATGAAGCCCTAAACTAAAAATATTTTTAAACATGAATTGTTCAAATCTGCTAAAATGAAAATGGATTAAATTTATTTCTTACATTTATCAGCATCTTGTCATAATTTCGGTTTTATCTCGACCCACTTTCCAATTTTAAGACCCCCATCAACATGCTTTCAGCTGTCAAGCCATCAAAAATCAAAGTCAATCAAAACTTATCACTTTATTCACATTGTTGGCATCACTTCTTCTAAAGTTCGCATGCCCATATTTCATTCGCTCAGCTAACAGCAATAAAAAGTGATCATTTGGCCAAGTGTCATATACACAATGTTAAACACATTGTCTTCACACATCTGCTAAAGCTTCTTGTAAATTCCAAAAGCAAAAATATACCAATCTTTTAACTAAATTATTTATCACACCATAAATACAGAATCATACGCGTCAGAGCCCAAGAAGCCAAGTAATTAATTAAGCCATTACCATTAGATTTGGAATTTGGAAGAAAGAAAAACCAAACAACAAAAGAAATAAGCAAACAAAAAAACTCTTCCAAAGGAAACTTTGTATAAGGCTTCTTTGTAAATTGTAGGGACAGAATCAGATCAGCCATTAACATTCACGGATGAGAGCGCACAGGATTTGTGGGTGTTAGGAGAAACCGCATCGACAATCTACCCCAATCAAACAACATTAAAGGGAAATAATAATACGCTGTGAGAATACACAACAGGAAAAAGCGCGCACCACCATTGAACGTCATTATTTCGATTCATATTCGAATTGACAAACGACACATAGTACCTACCAGACGATTTCATTACCTATTTGTGAAAAATGAATCTATTCAGCCAAGGAATTGGGGCTGTTTATTTTTCTAGTACATATTACTGGCAGAAGAAATGACAAGTGTGTTTATAGATTTGACATCGGTTGGCTATGGGTCAGTGTTGTTATATCGTGGGATTTATCCCTTTTCGTGGGAATTTCGATGTCCGAAAAGCCTTTCGTGGGATAAAGGGATAAAGCACCAAATCGTGGGATTTTGAGGAATCTAACAAAAAATATTAAAACTATAAATTTTTGCTGAAATTTCATGAAAACTCCTACATTTCACGATGATTATTAACACACTGAACGTGCATAAGAAACAGCTTATATAAATTGTCTCTTATCAAAATTTTCTAGTGCCAAAAAATAGTCGTAATAATGTTACAAACTGTGATTTTTATACTAAAAGTTAAATAACCGTGATTTTCTTTCCTTGTATAACAAATTTTACTTCTAAAAACTGGATTTTGAGGCGAAAAAGTGTCGTGGGACTTAAAAGGGATTTTGAGTACAGTGAAAAGGGAAAAATTACCACGTTTCGTGGGATAAATGAAGGGAGAGTGCTTCCAACACTGCTATGGGTACCTATACAAATAGCATTCTCTTAAAAGGGAACTAGCATTCTTTATGCGGGTCACAATGGAATGACAGCAAGTCGATACACACCACACCTTACCTATTTATTTGTGGGTCCTTTGTGTTTGCGTTGATATCCCAAGTGTGTAGACAAGTTGCTCGAAATTAGTTGAACGTATACCTTTGGAAAACTACTTGCAACTGTCGCTTCGAAAATTCTAATATATATTCAATGAAATCTCAACCTAACATAACCTAACCTCACCTAATGAAATCAGCAAGGAAAATGTGCTCATTCAAAATCTTTAATTGGGCTTATGTCTAGTACCTACTTAAGTTTTTTTTTACTAGTGGGGTACAATTCTCGTTCTGTGAAAGAGTGAAACGAAAATATTTTCACCCTTTCACCGCAATTTTTATTCTCGTTCTATGAAAAGATGAAACCAAACGTCAAAATTTTTGATATGAATAATTTCTTTTCACGGCCCCATTTGCAAGTAAATGTTTTTAGTCACAGTTTGAAAATTTAGAACCCTTTTTCATACAACACAGTGTGCGGTGTTGAATTCACCACGATGTTTTCACTTATTGAACGAGAATCGCATTTCACTCTTTCACAGAATCAGAATTGACCCCCTGAACGTAAAAACTAGATTTTGTCGGTAAGGTGAATTTTACTACGTCAGAAATGTCAGATCTCAGCTCAGTCAAGAAATTGGGAACGTTCGGATACCTAGTTCATGTAAAACGTCAACTAGACTTCCCTGGACTAGCAAAACGAACGCTTTGTCTAGTCTAGAAAATGACTTGTATTATTTTTGTATTGATTTATTTTGAATTTTGACACTCAAAAATGTTAACAGAGTATGCGGGTAGGATTTTCTTGACCAGATTTTTTGGCTACCCCTCCATAAACGTCAGCTTAGAAAACTATTCACGTAACCAATCTATGGCAATAAAACTGAAAAACAACAAATCAGCCAGCTGTCAGACTTACTAAATTAGCATTTTAAAATCCTCCACTTGGAATATAAGTACGGATACAACTAATGGTAATGTGTCAAAATCAGCAAATTTTTTTTAGAAATAACAAGGAAAACATCAAATTTGTATATTAGACGAAATGAGAAAAACAATCGATTTTTTGTTTATGGCGGAAGTTGCACACTCAGACACAAGACACTCGTTAACAGAGACAATACCGAAACCACCACCTTCGGGCCGATATCCCGTTACATTGCCTACAAAAAAATGGCGAATGATGCTCGTTAATGATGCAAATAGTTGTTGTATAAATTGAACAAGTTTCATTCGGAAAACATTGAAATGGTTGATTTGGATTTAAAAATGTAGGTACGAGATGTTGACTACAATGTTTTCGACATAATCAAACGTAGATTTTATAGGAAATGAACGCCTTAGGTCTGACAAACGTCTGCGAGGTAGAATATATTTTGTTTAAGGTCAGCAGCGGATAACGTTGGTTCTGGCCAAGAAATAATGAATGACAATAACGGTCGGCGTGGAATGTGACATAAAGTACGTCACATAGTCAGTGATACACTGCAGAACAACTTCACTAGAATCAGGGTTGTGACTTTGGTCAGGTTGTTACATGTCATTGATCTAGGTACTACAATCGCTTAACATTTTTGTTATCAACTAGGTACGTTGACACGGAATTTTGCACCTACATCTTGGAATAGGAACACATATTTACTGAACGCACCCATCGTGAAGTGTTAAATCTAAATTTTTGTCAGTTTTCCATTGACCTAAGAAAATATACAGCACAGAACAATAGTGTGTATGTGTATTTCGACATTGCGATGCGAGTATATTTAGAGCAAGTTGACAAACTTCCAATAATCGTGGAAATATAAGTGTAAATAATGCTACAGAAGTCAGTTTGTAGCCACAAGCGTGGCGAAAAAAAAGCTAGTAAACAAATAACGTTTGAAACATTTTCCCCCGTATTAATAAACGCTGTGTTAAAGTTATCAACTTGTTACTCAGCAGCTATGTCCAAATTTTGTATGCTATCTGACGTTTGCTAACTAACTTACTTGTGCACATTTTTTTATTATTTTTGAAGTGTAAAATTGTACCTAGTACAAACTCCAATCATTTATAAAGATGGCGCATTTTTTCCCCAAACAAAACAGACATTACAAAAGGGTAACAAAAGCAGATACATCTTCAAATGGAATCCTTTATTCCCGCAAACACATTGCACAACACTCCGTATATTTGCGACCTTTGATTACGTTTAATATCGGATGGTATTTCATGAATAGACACCATCCTTTGAGTACCAATACTATTGACAAAACAGGAAGCTTTGCCATGCTTTAAAGTATGGTAATCGGATTGAGTTAACTCAAGGACTGGGTTTAATCCTCTTAGCATATTGGATTTTCTCCTCAGACGTGCACATTGCACAAAGCAACATGGACTGAGGCAAACTTAAATTCAATATCTCGTTTACTTTAATATTTGCTGATTTTTATCGATATGTGGGCGGGGCGTTTGATTCTATAAGGACAAGTTCTCCTATACGGTAGCTTTGGTATCTGAATACTTAATGGACAGAAAAATGTCTCTAGGGACTACTGTGTTCGTTCAATACCTACTTGCTACGTGATAACAAAAAATCAAAAACTCAAAGGTTTCGAATTACTTACTAGTGCTGTTTAGCATAACAAAGGGCTTGCAAGAATAATAATGGATATTTCAAGGGAGATGCCATTCTCTGTTTAAGAAATAAATGTTTTCATTTTCAAGAAAAAAAAAAGAAAAAAGTTTAAGGACATTATATTATTATTGACTGGTGATGAATTGTTGCGTATTTAAATTGGGTTTGGTGAAAGATTTGCTAAGGATGTTATACATACCAAAGGAGTTATACAAAATAGGTAATACCCTAGGTCTTGTTTTGGCGTATGATTTGGAGATTTGCGTTCTCGGAATTTATTTAAAAAGAAACTTTTCTCTAACAAATTTCTTACTGAAATAATAGAACTAAACAAAAAACTAACTCTCGAGCACCTAAAGTACGGATTTCTCAAAAAAAATACTGGCCGACCTATGGAAAACTGCCCTCAGAAGACTATTTAAATCAAGCGTTCGAAATCAGGAAAAAGTTTCATCCATTCGCCCGAAATATAAAAACTTACACGAACAAATAATAGTTATGTAAAAAGCTAATTCTTCGGCGAGCTTAGGTACTTGGGAACTAAGGGCGATATTAGTTTTAGTTAACGTCGCAGCGGAAGAACAAAATGCGAACAGCTCGTGGAAATTGTAAGGAAGTTTAAGCAATTTTCCTACGTATGCGATACTAACGGGCTTGGATTATGTGAGCTGACTTTGCTGCAAGATTGAGTGTTTGTGTAGATTCAGAAACTTCAAACATTTGCGCAGTGATGCGGCATCAGCGTCAATTAAACTTTTTTTTAAGTATTCATTTATATAGTAAACTAGCTGACCCGGCAAACCTCGTTTCGCCCAAATTTGTTAATTTGTTAATAAATTCCGAGCATGCACCAAGCACTTGCTAATTTATGTAATTCGACCAATTAAAATTCTTTATTCAAAAGTTATATCAAATGCAATAGAAATAAATGATGAATAGCAATGTTGATTTTTTTCAATCAAACCGCAATGATTTTGACGTGTCGTCCAACCTTCCACTTTTTCACTAAATTGACAAACATCATCAACAACATCATCGATTATCCTTGCAATAAATTATTTGTCATAGCGAAAGCGAGACGCACGGGAAATTGAAGTCGCACTAATGGTAAATCTTTCTTAATAAGCGAAATCTGCGGAATAAGAATGTTTGCCTTTGAATTTTCCCCTTAAAATCATCACTTGTATGATATTTGATGTGAGATCCTTCACCATAAAACAAATGCGATCCATTGCAAAGTTTCGGTACATTGATGTTTCCCAACAGAATTTTAACTGAACCAACTTTCAAATCCGAATTATGTAGATAAATATATAAATTATAAAAATTATAAAAATCGAACGATCCGTCCCAGAGTTATGAGTGCACATATGGATGTCAGGGTCTTTTATATGTAACCGTACCCACCCGGCTTTGCCCGTACCTTTCGTATTAAATCTTGCTCACATTTCGCAAATTGCTTTATTTGGACAGCGTCCATTAATAATTTTCATTATACAACTTTAGAAATAGCGTTTGATTTTATTTTTGAATGGGACGTGCCACAATCCGTTTTCTTATCCCGCTTGTGTTTTTCAAAGTACCACCTATAGGTCAATCTGACATCTCCAGTTCATTATTCGATGTCACAGTGCGAATTCGATGCAAAATATCGTCGGCCATAATATCATCTTTGTATAATCAAAGTACCTATTTACTTCATTAGGTACCTATATTTAAAAAAAAAAAGAAAAAACTTCAAAATTGTTGACAACAACAATTTGCTTGGAAAATAATTAAAATAATTGACAAAACAATTGCTTTTAAAATTCAAAATATTTTTTTTTTTTATTTGAAGTGTCACTTCTTGATTTCTATCCAGTTAATTTTTTTTCAAAGTGTATTTCCCCATACAAACTTTAATTTTCTAATTTTCCGCGCAATTTTCTTAATTTTTTCAATTTTTCTTTTTTCCTAAACCTTCGCGGAGCAATTACGAACAAATCCGCAGAAGGAAGTATCCAATTTGGTCCAGTCGTTTTCGAGTTTTAAGCATCCGAACAAACCAAGATCCATTTTTATATATTATAGATATTAAGAAAATGTAACTTGAAATAAATTGTAGCATATAGTCTGAACTAAATCGAAACTACAGATTGTTAAAAAAAAGTACAAAAAAGTGGAAAAAAATCGGTTCTTATTATACCTACTCTTCCATCACATAGTAGACTCTGTATATTTTTTCTTAATTTCAATTTCTTAATTTGTATTTACGCCATCACACGTCATCACCATCAGCCATCTGCTCATTTCCTCAACCTCGCATACTTCTCTGTCATTTCACGTCGGAGTATACTTCACGCAGTTTTTGTTCAAATGAATGTGCTTATGCGATGTGCACCATCCAACCACCCCAAAGCAGAATAACGAATATGAACAATGGTTGCTGAGAAAAAAAATCAACGACTATAATTTGAGTTATAAACTATCCTATCTCTCAAGTGGGATGAAACTGCACACAATGTGCAAAATTTGATTAAAATCGGTTCAGTAGTTTAGGATTCCATCGCGGAGCAACCTGTGACACTTATTTTTTTATATATAAGATGAAACAAATTTACTACGCGTAGTTAATTGCGTAGATTACCTCACGTGAACTACTCTGCCATCTCTGGTTGGAAGTGATGCCAATAGTTTGTATTAATGAACATTTTGCAAAGCATCGTGAGCACCATGATGCCAGTGATGCGTTACTGAATTTACAATTTATGTCGGGTGCCTTCCAAAAACACCGAATAAACACCGAATGTGAATTGAGAATGGATTGCAAAATTCTTATGCAATTATTTACTCCTGAAGTAGGAGTTGGTCTAATCTATTACCTTTACAAAACTTACCAAGCAAAACTCAATGAAAATATCAGTTGTTGAGTTATTCACAAGTCTTTACTACTTGAAAGAATCCGTTTTTCTGTTATACTATATGCAAATGCAAATATGTATTTTAAACATCGCCTGTCAGACGTCAGAAAATAAAAAGATATTCATTTTCTTGTTCTACACAAGCCCGCACAAATACACATACAATAGCAGTATGTAACTAATAAGAGTAACAACTCTTAATAATATATATATACTAAATAACTATCCAATTCTCAGTACTACACTACGAGCACTCTTCTAGTACCTACTTTAAAAAATTCCCAGCACCATCATACAAATACCTACCGCATTATTATAGAAACTCAACTTAAAGTTGTGGCTGTTATTTTTTTTTCTTTCATTAAATTTAATGCGATATTCAAGAGCTGTTTTGTTTTTGTTGCAAAATAAGTTAGCAATAGCTATAAGGAAAATACTGCGAGCAGATGCTTTGAGGTATGGGGCATGGGTAAAACTTTGGAAAACTCTTCAATTTAAATAAGCTTGCATATTAAAGTTGTACGATGGGGTGCATCGCAAACTTTCGAGCATTGTTCACTTTTCTAATGAAGTCAGCGATGCCCTATACTTCAACGGAACGGTAAATTGCTGAAATTCTGTTGGTGTTTGCTATCAATACTTTTCACAAACTACAATTTTTATAATGAAATATGTTTAACTTAAGATCTATGCCGGTGCTTTCAGGGGCAATACAATTTACCAACGTGAAGTTATGTTTTGTGATCTGGATTCTAATTCTGTCAGTGCATGTTCCAATTAAAATAACGACCAAAATAAATCCATATATCCTTACTGCCAAACTCAGTGTTGTCTGCAATCATGGGCGAATTAGAATTGTCCGATATCTTTCAATACTATTACCAAAAAAAAAAAAAAAATAGGGCAGTTCCTTCAGTTGGACGTGAACCAGCAACACCCAATGATATACACTTATCGGCAAAGCAGCAACAAGAAGTCGGCAGTAGTGTTCTTCAACAAGCAGTGTCCAAGTCCAATGGTTTTGAGTAGACACTTTGTCAACCACTCGTACGACACGCGGCAAACTCAGTGAAATATAATATGTCAAAGATGTGTCTTTATTCTGCGAAATTTGACAAACGAGCAGATATAATGGAGAAGGGGAAGTAACTGAGAAGCAAGAAAAACAAAGTACATCCAATGTTTTATATCGTGTTTTATATCGTGAGATTTATCCCTTTTTGTGGAAATTTCGATGTCCGAAAAGCCTTCTGTGAGATAAAGGGAAAAAACAGCAAAATCGAGGGAATTTCAGGAATCTGGCAAAAAAACATTCAAACTACAATTTTTTGCTGAAACTTTATCAAAACACCAACGATTTACCATGATTATCAACACACTGAAATGTCCATAAAATAACAGCTCATGTTAAACGTATTTTATCAAAATTTTCTTGTACAAAAAAATAATCGTACTAAAGGTAAAATACTAAAAGTTAATGAAAATGATTTTCTTTCCGTGTAATAGAAATTTTATTTAAAAAAAAAATTGATTTTTACTCAAAAAAGTATCATGGGATTTTAAAAGAGACCTTGAGTACGGTGAAAAGGGAAAAAAGGGAAAAAATAACCACGCTAATGTCACTGGTACGGGTACTGGTACATACCAAACCAATATCATTACCGTCTTGAGCTGTGCGTCACGCCTACGCCTACTGGTTTTTCATGTTAAATTCATTGGGTCGTATGAATAAAGCGTAGTAATTGCTTTTACTCAAGAGAATTGTCAATCTCGAAGCATTTGCTACGTTTCGTATGAATAAAAACCAATTTGAGTTAGTTCCAACTTTTGACATGTTCGAAAAGCGGCGGCATGACCTTTTACTCAGATCGGTATGAATAAACAAAGCAAATGCTATGCAAATCCTGAGTCTGCTATTTAGTTGACTCAGACCTTTTGCTAAATATTTTGTACTCACATTTTTTACACAAAAAAAATTAAGCAATGTGAATTTTCGATGGTTTGTCTATAAATAAATAGATAAATTAAGTTTTGTTCGTGCAGGAAAATCATCAAAATACCTGTGAAAAAATCGATTGTTTCTTGTAATGGGCACCTGAAGAAAAAATGAAACATCAACAACCTATTTGGCAAACAAAAATCATATTTCCAGGTGCAATTGGAGCTACAGATTGCAATCATATTTCTGAATTTAATTTTTTTTAATTTCAATTTCCACAAAAGTCGTTAGAATCTCAAGAAAAATTCAAAATTACTGGTCAGGTTTGACAGATATTGCAAGGCAAGTACACGTGCAGTGAAGTAAAAGCTATGTTCGAATTTTCGAACTTACTTTAGCAAACTAGGTTTTTATTCATACCGATTCAAAGCAATTACTAAGGGCTTTTACTTTGCTAAAACCTTTTACTCAAAGCAAATGCTAGGTTTTATTCATACGACCCATTATGTAGAGATCTCCTCTCGCACGTCTGATGTTGTTGCAGTTTCTTATGAGATGACCAATCTGTATCATTATGAATTTGCTTTCTGCAGCCTCTGCGGTACCTCGAGGTAGAAAACTACTCACCAATGTCAACCCCATCATTGCACTTCATCCTTCAAGTTCTAAGCGCAGAATGGAATTATCTATAGTGAGTCACATTAGGCGTTTTTCTTTTTTAGTTCAGAGCTGAGCACTGAACTGAGCTCGAGCTATATGAGCGCGCTCTGAACTGAGCGTGCTCAGATCGTTCTGATGATTTTCTGTTTTTCCTGTTTTTCTTTTCTCTCAAATAGGACTGGAAGTGTGAATGTATATGTGTAATCAGCATTTTACTCAGCCTGTTCAGTCAATTAATTCTGAGCTCATAGAGCGCGCTCTGATCACATTCTGAACGAAAAAAGAAACACAAATTCGAGCTCTGATGTATCTGAGCTAAAAAAGAAACACAAACTTTTTGTATAACAGTTCAGGTTGTGCTCTGAACTAAAAAAGAAAAACGCCTATAATAACGTATGCGATAAAACAAATCCACATTGATTTTCTCGTCATCTATGTTACAGAGCTCTACTAACACTGATTCGTCGTCTGTGCAGTGCACGTCCTCGTACACGTAGGTGCCGCAAAAAAGGTCCTTGAAAAAGTGCAGTTAATACAGGCGGAGGCGACTGGTTCTTGCTCCCTTTTCTTTTGCTTTTTGCCTGCCTTTTTTCTTTTTTTCTTGCTCTTGTTATTTTCAAGTTGATTGCGCGCTGGTGAATGTAAAACTTTTGACCTTCAGTAGAATAGAAGAGTAGAAAAAAAAAATGCATAACTCAAGTTAAATGAGATTAAAATCAACTTTTTGGAGAAGAGTAAATCTAGAAAACCCATTGTCCTCGGACTTGTTTATTTTAGTTTTCTTTTATTTATTTTTTTCCTTTCTTGTAAACCAACGAAAGGTTAGACAGACACTTGAACAAATACAAGTTTACGGCTGCTCTTTATTTCAACGAAAGGTAAGGACATCCCAGGATGTCTTACCGCGGTGTGTGTGGTTGGGGCAGAGAAATTTTCCTTTCGCCCTCGATTAAATGTATTCTCCCTAGAACTTAGGTATGAACAATATTGAAAATTAATGAATGAAGCTCACATAATACTGCTTGTACGTTGAATGTAATTAATAAAAGGGAATTATATTTTTTATTACCGACCCACATAACCTGTCCTCTCTGCCCAAAACACCAACTGGTCTACGAGGCAGGTATTATTAATTTAAATTTATAGTGATTTCTGGGAAAACATGTATGCCCGAGTTGGAGCAATAAATTCAAGAAGATCTTGGTAATACTTTGAGTAGGAAAGAGACCTTCTGGGAAAAGTTTTAATTAATTTAAAATTAATTCTCCAATCCCCAGTTGGTTTGGTGTGACTCAGTTTGTTTACTCAAAGAAGATGTGGCATTGAATCGGTGAAATTTTCAAAAATGCTAACCATTCGCACTGGAAAGCTGAAGCAAAAGTCCCATTTGGCAAGATAAATATTCCCAGTAGCTTGTTCGCCTGGTGTTTACACATACAGTATGCAGACCATTGCATAGTGACAGTTTAGCGGTATAGGTGCTGGAACCGAACCATACTCTTAGACGGTTAGACGGCCCAGAGAACATGTGCAACTTTGCGCCATTAATTTCATCTGACAGCATCAATTAGCCGCCAAGGAAACTATGCTTTGACCGAAATGGTTTGTTTTTTGGTGAGGGTATATGTGTGTATATATATTTAGCAGACCTGGAATTTCGTAGTAAATGCGACGTTTTATTCATACGGATCTGAGTAAAGGGTAAGTGGCGCCGCTTTTCGAACATGTCAAAAGTTAGCTCCAATCAGTTTTTATTCATCCGAAATGTAGCAAATGCTTCGATTTTGACATTTCGTTTGAGTAAAAGCAGTTGCTAAGTTTTATTCATACTACCCTATATCGGTTTATTCGCCTACTTTCCTGAGCCAAACACAAAAAATCTGTCAAACTCAAAAAAATTAGCCCAACTCTCTCAGAGAGCTGAAAATATACCTACTCAAAAGTACGTAGATAGACCTGACTTTGAGACACTTTCAACTTTGACATATAATCTATGTCAGAAGTGAATATATAACTTACCTTTTGGCATCATATGGAATGTTCTAGGAAAGCATTCGACCACCACCCATTTTTTTTTCACAGATTTTATTTTTCTGTGCAATTGATTTTTAAGACGGATTCTGAATTTGTTTCTTGTCAAATTTGACATATTTGTCAGCACTTGCCGATTAAAACCTCTGAGCTGTTTCGAGAGAAACTACTCGTTACTCGTTGTTTTGCTAATTTTCTCTTTTTCTGTCATTTTTGACGAGAACGTGCGTATACAGACTTTGTGCGATTGTGATCGATTTATATCGATTGCCTTCGATTTAAACCGCGTACGAGAATGAACCTCATTTGTTCTTTTATAATTATTTGTACTTGAGTGCACTCAGACTTGGAATTGAGAAGTGAAATCCTCTTCTCAGAATAATCGCAATATAAATTTTTGCGCAAGTCAATAGAACGAGTTACGCATTTTTTAAACTCCGAGCATTTTCGGACGTTTTATTTGCTCAATGGAAAATGACATAAATCAATATTTTAATTTCTCGTCGTTCCCTTTTACTAAATTGATTACTGATTTATACATGATTCTGGTCCTAGTAAAAATCGCCGCAATTTCAATTGTCAAAGTTTCATTGCTAATGTAAAGGGATGGATCTTAGCTTTCATCGTAGTTAGATAAATGAACCGCAACATTGACAGTTGTGACAGTTCGAAGAGAAAATATTTAACTAATGGATTAATTGAAGAAAGTGCTGTTGGTTTTGCGTCAATACAAATAAGCGTGACTGAAATTTGACTTCTCTTCACCAATTGTTGTTGTTGAACCCACACATGCAAGGAAATCAGAAGTGAAATTAATTTTATTTATGCCATTAGTAATAAAACTTGTTCCTTAATTGAACTTGGAATCTAATTTAGAGAAACGATTTTTTGTCAATGCTCGACGTAAATGGAAATGAACTGTCAATTGTCTCTGACATAAACAAGATCCGCTTGGTCGAATTCTGTCAAATAAATGACAAGTGGAAACCAACTTTTCGTATCTATGGGACAAGGTCTTTCACGAAATAATACAAAAGACAAATATCAGCAACTCCTTACAGGAACCCGTAATGTTTTCAGGGTTGGTTACAATAGGTGTGTTTTTTTTTTGAGTTTCGATCTCAGCAAAGCAAAGTAAAGTAGGATTTTCAGCACGCAATTACAACAACTACGCTCTATTTGACATTTCGAGAACTCACAGTAGTTGTTGTATTTGCGTGCTAAAAATCCTACTTTACTTTGCTTTGCTGAGATCGAAGCTCAAAAAAACAGGCCTAATATCTTGCTTTTCAAAAACCCCGCCTTTTTTTATCCTGTTTTTTTTTTTGTTAATCCCGCTTTTTATAATCCTATTTCTTATAAGTCGGTTTCTTTTATTCCCGCTTTTTTTAATAACCTAGCTTTAAACGGCATTTAAAAAGCGGGATTTTCAGAGACATTATTTAAAAAAAAACGGGATTTTTGAAGACGGTGTTTTAAAACTTTTTAATCGAGACTTAAAAAAAAAACGGGATTCACATCATCGTCAACTTGGCTATCAAAAATTGTGAAAAAAGATCCCCCAGACCCATTTCTAGTAAAAAAAGAGTTTGAATTCAAAATTCAATAAACACGAATATGCTTCCGAACTTCAATTACATACCTACTTCTCCAGTCAATATTGAACAACCAATCCGCCAAAATAGTAGTCGCTGGGTACCAACGAAAAACACTCCCTGCCGATATGTTTACTTTCATAGATTCATTCCAATTGTCCTTATGAGTATTGTGGTAATGAATTCGAAAAAAAAATACACCCAATTCATATCGTTCAGTATGTTTTATTTTATTTCACAAAAAAGGACCATGGCTCGAGTATACACACACCACCGGCATCCCAACTGAATCTGAATCGAGTATTTTATTTTGTAACATCAATGTCCCTCTTGAAAATGTTCAATTAGGAACATCTGTTGAGCAGGCTTTAACAACAACATCTCTATATATTATAATCTTTGGAAAAGTTCAAGCCAACAATCATTCCACTCATCGAAAGAACGAGTAGCATACGACCTCAAGGATGTTGTTCACCCTCTTCCAAACGATGTTTATTATGGTAATTGAATGATTCCTAACGATAATGATCGGCTTAAAATAATTGATGTTATATAAGGCAATCGCATAAATTGATTTTCTTTTCGTCCCAAAAATGGACGACGCCGGGTTGAGGGCATCCTTTGGGTATGTCCTTGTCCGTAGCAAGCAACAGGAATTCATCAGTGAACCACATCAATGGCTAAAGTGCCATTTCCGCCTATACCGTCTGGCTGTCTGTCTTGAATTGGTGATGTTAAATGTGCCATGTCTGCTGAATGGTAGAGTAGATACGAAATCTAAACGTAATGTAGATTGTTTGTTAGAAATCATATTTTGATAATGACATACAAGGACACAAGGAGTCGAGAGAAGAAAAACTATAGAGCAATGATGCCATCATAAAATGAGACGATGCGACGCCGACTATCTGGAAACCTATTAGGAAAGGATTGTTTTTTGTCTCTCTCTCTTTTGGCGTAAGCGATTTTGCCCGAATCGATGTGAGGGACTGGTCGTTAAAATGTAATTTTGGGGATTTTAATAAGCATCTATTTAATTAAGTTTATTTGAAATGAGTATGGTATGTGTGGTGTTGCTTCAAACGGGGCTACTTACCAGCGGCTTTGTACTTAACGAAGTGAAGCAATTCTGCCATCAATTTGACTTAAAACCATTTATTTGAAATTGATTGGAAACAAGTTGGCGCCACGAGAACTTAGTTGATGGGATCGGAGTAGAACTGCCGAAAGTTTATAACGTGTGCTGACTGTTGGAAGTGCCCAATAATAATGCAGAGCAGACTATGAAACTGCGATTTGGTATAATATCAGTCGCATGTTCGCAGACAAATGAACAGAACAATTTAAAGAAAAAAAGTTATTAGACATAACAAAGAGCTAGACTTTTTGATAATTTTCTGATCTCAATTGTTTTAAGCCGAGAATAATTGTTAAATGCAATTAACACACGACCTTAAATTCGAACATTCGATCGATTGTCAGATTATGGTGCATTTACAACGTCGCGCAATCACGTATGATGAGTGGAATACTCTATATAAATATACTAATGTGTGTGAAACATACTTTGGTCGGCCATCTTGTCTTTACGATACAAATAATGGGAAAGATCAGCATGCTGATATTTTTGTATAGCGTGTGTGTTCCTATAAATGCAAAATAAGAGAAATAAACCCTAAGCGTCAACAAAATGATGAGAGATAAATCTTATTAATTTGCGTAACCAAACCAATAAAATTGACTCAATTGATTCAATCCGTTCATTTGATTCATTTAATTCACTATTAATCAATCTACAACGTGCGTGATTGTAGAATATATTGGCAAGGTATTCTTTCCCACTGTTTACTTTCCACATTGTCGCTCGAACCACTGTGTTCCCACTTTTGTTCCTCTTCTGTATCAAATTAAGTTGTCTGTGAACGAAATCTTGGTTTGATCAACTCAAATCAAACCTACCTAATGTATATCGCATTAATTGCCAACTAAAGGTATAAAATGACCAACTAATGACCAACTTCCTGTTTTTTTTAATTTGTTGATGTCTCTGTTTTACACAAAGATGACATCAAAAAACCCCAACATTAGAGTAGATCACAAAACTGCTGCGAATTGTCACAGCTGATTACAACCAGCAAACAAAAAAATCGTTCGAATTTAACCTCGAAACCGAAGCAAAATTGTAGCTGTTTATACACTCACTTGAATCCCAGCTACATGCGATGAAATGAAAGTAAAGTACCATGTTCGACTGTCAAAACCAGAGACCAAACATACTGAGACAGTGAGACCCCCAACTCACAACAATCCACGCACCGCAATTTTTTGTTTGTTTTTTTTTTTTTTAAATTCGCCATTTTGTTTTTCACAGTAACTTTGCCGTCAGCGGAAGTGACTTCATACTTTTTGCGAGTTCATTGGTGAGCCGGAGCTTTTGAAGTTACGTGACATTTGTTTGTAGGCAAAGTAACGGGTATTCGGCCGAAGTTGGTGGTTTCAGTATCGTCTCTGGTGAAAACCTGAATAGGCCTTAAATGAGAGTCAAAGTGTCAAGTGTTACGATTTATATTTCGCGACCGTAATGGACATAATTATGATATAATATAACTTATGTGGATTTTCGTTCAAATTTGATTCTAACTTAAGCCCACATAAAATTACTACTGTGGTTGACGTTCCACTTTCAACTCTGTTGCTTTTACGGAGTTTTACCGAAATTTCAATACCGAGGCATTCATAGTTATCGAAAACAAAATTTCAGTTTTCAAACGTGTCAAATCAACGCCATTTTTCTCCTTATAATACACCTTGGGCCTTACCAATAAACATTTTTGGTTTCGACTCTAAATTTCAGTAGTTCACAGTAGCTACCTATATTTCCCACACAAATTACGCAATTTCGAGCCTCCATAAATTTAAAGCCGAGACTTAAATTTGTTATTAGTACCACGCTTTATTTACAAGTGCTAGTCTCTCATTGTCAAGTTGCTGCTAAACATATGTACGTCTGTTACCGGAAATGAAAGTGCCTAACCTTAAAAGTCACTGCAGTTACTTTCAACTCTGTCCAGCGTCATTTTCACTTTTTTTCATGACTTAAAGCTGTATGAATGTCAATTGTGTTTCACCCGTTATTTGATAGTAGGTATAACTAAAGGTATGTGCCAAATTTAAACCAAAAAAAAATATATATTCCCATTATCCATATGATACATACTGCTTATTAGAGAATTGAAATATTCTTCCCTGGGGAATGAAAATGAAAGCCTCTATTTATGTCTGGCATGGCGGTTTGAATCTATATAAAATCTTCGCCTATAGCTCCACGAATTAAGAGCTAATGGAAATTCAACATTTTCCGCCATTAGTGTTGGGATGGGATTCAAATGGGATACGGAAATTAAAACCAACCAAACAACCAGGAACCAGGAATACCCTTGACCAAGGAAAATATAAGTCTAAATTGATAATAAACAGAGATTGCAATCTGGGTATTTCCTTCTTATTTTTGATTATGTACAGTAAAAGGCGAAAATGAGATGGTTTATGGTCTAGAAAAAAAAAAAATATGTACATATTTGAAGAAATTTCAATTTATTCTGAGAAAAGTCCTGAATCCTACCAGGTTATGATGTTATTGGTACAGTGTTTGTAATATTTATTTTCACTATACCTAATTGAAATCATTTCCATCAGGCATGTCGAACATATCGTCTTGTCTATATGTCCTATAGTTATATCTTATATATGATGGGATAGTTCGCATTATGAGATATAATAATTATCCTCGGAATCATCTAAATAAACTGAATTGTTTAATTTACTGAACCAATACTTCCGTAACATCTGCCCAAATTGAATCATCAATGTGAATAATGTTGTGAAACCGCAGACCGCAGACCACACACCCTACTTTTGGGGAATAAAACGGATTATGCTTTATTACTAGAGGTGACTTTTTGCATGAGAGTCTACCAACAAAATAATTAAGTTCTTCGTAAGGGATATTTAAAATGTGGTAACGGAGCCTGCCGCCATTGAAAATGAGAAGAACTTGTCAGTAACTTTTTTTTATGTAAGAATATTATGTGTACCTGTTTTAGAAAAGAAAGATTATTGCTTGATGGTATTACTTCGGCTTTAATTGTTGATTAATTCGCATGTATTGATGAGCCATTTACAGTTGAATATTTCTTTAGAAGTCGCTTTAACATAGGTACTCCTTACAGATATTAATGGAGTTGGCTACGAAGAACAGCTCCAGAAAGAATTTATTGAATGCATAGACATAAATTGCTGAATGATACCTACTGTTCGTTTTCGGGACACCACGCAAAACTTATATGGACTTAAGGTTGTGTCAGAAATAAATGAAATTCATCGGCTTTGCGAATGAAAATTGTTTTTTAACATATTAAAGCTAAAAGTCAGCCAACAGCCAATCATAATAATAGTAACGACTTATAACTGTGCTGTGTATGTGAACGTACTAGACTTGCGAGAGTACCACACAACTTGAATGTGTGATATGAAACAATTTTCCCATTGCTGAGGCCCCATTCAATTATTCAGGACATGGATTCGCTATTCATAGCAATTTGCGAACCGTCAAGCGAAAGGAAAAAAAATCTCTTTCAATTCCTACATCAACCTGCCAAAGTCAATGACAAAGAAAACGCACAAAGCACAACAAAAACAGAAGTCGTCCATGAGTACCTAAGTTCGAATTTATTAAAATTAATGGAACACAAAAGCCCATGAAAGCGAGCCGCCAAAGAGTCACGTTCGCTTGGATAAATGATACTCAATGGCTTACCAGCGTACAGCCGGCTCTACATTTTAATTAGAAGGTCGAGAATCGAAATGCATTCAACCACAGAATTTAACCACCGTTCTCACATGCCCGGCAGGCGCTTTGGTCGATATAAATTAATTTGGAATCATATCCCTATGGAGGGACTGATGTGGTGAATATGGCCCGAACCACAGCCAAATTCAATTTCACACTCTTAGGTATTTGCCGCTGTATTTTCGCCAAATCCTATATTCCGGGCACGAGATGAAAATTATTCGGTAGCAGGTTTCATGTGCGTGAGTAATTGACTCGCCACTGAGGCACTGACACCGTCTTAAGCGACTAATGCGTTGTTTAATTGAAGCGATGAACCCAAGAGATATCCTTAAACGACGTGCAATTGAAGGTGGAGGAATTCCAACAATGAGCGCCAGAGGGAAATAATTTTATACAGCTATAAGGCGGATACGGCTCTATAATGAATTTCCGTTTGAAATTCAAGATACTTCCTATTCCGTTGACTTCCAATTAATGTTGCCAACTTTGCCAGTTCCGATTATGTGCCAGATCAAAGGATAAACTGCGTCTTAATAATGTGAATTGTATAGAGCCTACATTGTGTACAAGCCTGCTAAGGGTAACACGCAATATTTTAACCCCGCATAATATCACACGGCGACCGGGGTGAGGCGTGAGGGTGCACTTAAGTCTCAGCTCAACCATTAGGTACCCAATCTATGGTGTACACCAGAGACAATACTACTATGGTTTGTCTCTGGTGTATACTATCGAGATCGTAAATTAAATTATACGATATCGCTGAGTTAACATTAACAACCTTCTTCTCCTAATCCTGTAGCTATTATAGACAAGGGAATTTGTGCTTATGATTTAACGTTTGGCTTTGAATTTTTTGCGCAATTGAAGTAGACTTGTTAATATCAGTATACTGAAAACTGGTTTGGAAATAAATGCTTCCCAACAAAGTTCTTTAGTCGTTCTAATGTGCGGAATAATTTATGGTTTCATTTGTATGTTGGTTTCACGGGGTGAAACACGATCAAATCAAATAATTATTTGAATAGTTTTGAGTTCTGACAGTTAACTTCTGTCAAAAACTTCTAATTGAGAAGCTCCTTCAAAACAGTTATACTCTCGGATGTTTGTCAGACGTTCGCGAGAGATAGCGCAGTAGAGAAAAAACTTTAGTTGGAACTTGGGTTTTTGCGGGATTCGAACTTTGACCCCTCGCTTAGTAGTCCAACACACCTACCACTAAGCCACTGCGCCTACAGTGCCAGATGCCAGTACCTACAGCTACAATTTGAAATTGTTCGCTTTCGCTATACCACATATCGAAAGGCAGAGATGAATGATTAATGTCGTTTTCCATTGGGATTTTCAGATTTTGCTCTCAGATTTCAGATTTGTCGTGCCCAGTGGAACATAAAACGAGATTTTATTTCCTTTATAGGTCTGTTCCTTTACTTTAAAATCTTACGAATTTTTACGAATTCTTACGAATTTTTACTCAGTGCCGTTCCTTAACTCAAAAAATTTGTAAAAGAGAGCGTCATCGAGAGAGCAAGATATTACCCCTCCACTGAGAATCTTACGAATATTTACTCAACAAATTTCTTGGTGTAAGAAGTGAAAAAGCTGTCAGTCACCTTACAACTAACAGCTGATTTGAAATTTGATGTCCCATTTGGCATATGCGTTGATTATTTTTTGACTTCTTGCTTATTAAAATGGTATCAACAGGCGGCAAAATAAAATTGAATGTTCTCTTTAAGATTCTTTTCGATATTGGCGTAGAAATTCTTCCTTACTGTAACAAGGAACAATCTTTTCCATGTAATTCTTAATGCAGTGTCCTCTTCTATTATGCGTGTAGTTCAATTTGTACAAACTCTTCCACATACTCGGATTCATCAAAATAAAGTTAAAAATAAATGATAGAACTAATTTTCTTAAAAAATTAACAAATTCCTCGAGTTTATCAGACATTTTAACGACTTTTCGTATAATTTTTTGAATATTTGAATTATGTATCTGTCATTTTTCATAAATTACTAACGGGTGATTTTTTAGCTGGTTTGGTTTTGGCAACACTGGTTTTGACAGCTGACGTGTGTTAAGTACCTTGTGTCACTGTCAAACAGCTTCAGTTTGGTTTTCAATTTAACCATAGATCGTCTTACAAATGAACAACGCTTGCAAATTATTGAATTTTACTATCAAAATTCGTGCTCGGTTCGAAATGTTCATCGCGCGCTGCTTCCATTTTATGATCGGCATTCTCGACCTTCTGAGCAGTCTATTCGGAAGATTGTGACCAAATTTTGCACCAAATTTACTTTGTTGGACATAAAACCACAAACACGTTTACGTACTGTGCGTAGTGAAGAAAATATTGCGGCCGTATCAACTAGTGTGACAGAAGACCGCGAAATGTCGATTCGGCGCCGTTCCCAGCAGTTAGGCCTTTGTTACAGCACTACGTGGAAAATTTTGCGGAAGGATTTGTGCGTAAAGCCTTTTAAGATACAGCTTGTGCAAGAACTAAAGCCAGCCGACCTACCACAACGCCGAATTTTTGGTGAATGGGCTCTTGGAAAGCTGGCCGAGGATCCGCTTTTTTATCGAAAAATTGTGTTCAGCGATGAGGCTCATTTTTGGTTGAATGGGTACGTAAATAAGCAAAATTGCCGCATTTGGAGTGAAGATCAGCCAGAAGCATTGCAACAGCTACCAATGCATCCCGAAAAAGCCACTGTTTGGTGCGGTTTATGGGCCGGCGGCATTATTGGGCCATATTTCTTCAAAGATGATGCGAATCGCAGCGTTACTGTCAATGGTGAACGCTACCGAGCGATGATAACAAACTTTTTTTTGCCCGAAATGGAAGTTCTTGACTTGCATGATATGTGGTTTCAACAAGACGGTGCCACATGCCACACAGCACGCGAAACAATGGCGCAATTGCGAGGCGAGTTGTTGAACAGTTAATTTCACGTTTTGGGCCGGTCAATTGGCCGCCTAGATCGTGCGATTTGACACCATTAGATTTTTTTTGTGGGGCTATGTCAAGGCTAATGTGTATAGGGACAAGCCCGCTTCGATTGACGCACTGGAAGCCAACATCCATGCATTCATTCGTGAGATACCGGCCGATATGTGTGAAAGAGTATGCCAAAATTGGACTCAGCGGATGGACTACCTGAGACGCAGCCGCGGTCAACATTTGCATGAAATTATCTTTAAACATTAAATTGCAAGGTTCAAACTATCGATTCAAATAAATATTTCATTCATTTTTTTGAATTTTTTGTGTTTTTTTTTTAAAAAAAAGTCTTAAGCCTCTTAAAAAATCACCCGTTACAAAAGCGTTCCTTAACTTTTCCGTAAGCGTCTCTCTCTGTGAGAGAATTTATACCCACCACTGCCATTTTGACAGTCTTTTCCCTCCTTACTACAAAAGTAAAGGAACAGACCTTATATCTGTGGTGGTGCGTGTTTTAAAAGTCAGCTGTTCTTAAATTGTAATTTGTGTTTATAAGAATCCATTCAACTTATGCTAATATCTATTGCAGCGGCCAAATGTAATTTGTTCTCTATTTTTCATTGACTACTCTGAAAAAAGTGCTTTTTCTGTCCCAATGGAAAACGACATAAAATTCCATTATATTTGTCGAAAGGTGTTTTCGGAAATGTCAAATAAATAACATTATTATTACCTGTTTAACATTTTAATTAGAGCAAAGTGCGTTGATCGAGATAAACTTTTCTGAGAAGAGTATTTCGCTTCTCGATTTTATGTTAGAAATCAGAATCCACTAAAGAAGCACTCACACAAGTGTAATTTATGTATTTTATACAAGTCAGCTGACAGCAGCCGTAGATAATTTTTTGGCATTTCATCAATGCTTTCGTGGATTCAATCAGAAGCAGTTTTCTTGTTCCCTTGGATTACAGAATGAGGAATTTATCTAAGGTAAAAAATAGGAAAGCAATTTTGTTTACTTTTTTCCCATCACTCTAACTAGAACAACAACACAGGCGTTGCGCATTTTGATTTTGTTTTCTTCAGACGAAAATCCGACTCAGAGGAATATTGTAATCGGTCAAGAATCAAAAGAATATGTTCGATTTAAAGGGATTTTCGACTTAAGAGGGATTTCGCCTTAGAGGATGAAGGGAATGCAAAAATTGGGTCGAAAAATTCAAGTTAGAGGGAAAATCGAGTTAAAGGAGGTTCGACTTAAAGGGATTCGACTGTATGTTCGAATGTATTATATTCTTTTCGGAAACACAGGATTTAATCATTTTTACTGCGAATTATTCACCAAAAACTATTAACTACACGTTTCTGTCATATTTTTCTTTTCCTTTGCAGAATATTAATGACTAAGCACTTCTGGTAATAATTGTATGAGGTAGGCGAAGGCTAAAATTAATTAAATGCTATAATATGTTAAATGCGTTTTATTTAATAAAGATGGTTAGCGATTTTTTATTTTTGGTTTTTTCTTCTTCGCCTTCTGCCACAGGAATGGCCGATTAATAATAAAAATGGCGGTTTCTGAACATCCTCCTTCTTCAATTCTAGTGTTAACAGACTAACAATTTTTATAAGTTGCAAAAAAGAAACTACAGAGGGCGTGCAATAAACAAAAGAGTAGTCTTACAACTCGGCCGATCTGACACTTGATTGACCTCGATCAAAAGAAAAATAAAGAAAATATAAAAACTTTAGTTGCTCCTCTGACATTTACGTTAGTTCGGTTTCAGGTGGCTGATAGACATCAGTGATTTCAGCAGTCGACAAGTCCGTTGGTTCTATCCATTTGCGTATTTTATTAGCTTCTATAACACCATTGTATGGAAGCTGAGTCAACTGACAATTCTCTACATCTTTTACTACGTACCGGTCGTTAGGTAACACCTTATGAATCACATAGGGACCACGATATTTCTGTATAAACTTTTTATTTTGTCCTGCGGTTGTATCAATATGCCTTATGACAACAAAATCTCCAATTGAATACGTCCTTGCCGGTCGACTGTGTCTAAGGAAATATTGTTGGCTATACTCTTGGGACCTTTCAATAGCGCTTAATGCCTTTGACCTATTCTCCTCTAAATTTCGATGCCCCGAATCAATAAACTTTTCTTCTAAATACTCAGTTAATTCATCTACAATATTACCCCGTTGATTTATTCCAAACACTAATTGACTTGGCGTCTCTTTGGTGGTACTATGGATGGTATTATTCATTGCATATTCAACTTGACTTAGTTTGGACGCCCAGTCAGCATGCTGAACAGGTTCAGTTAATTTGCTGAGCATCGCTCTGAGGACACGATTCACCCGCTCCACTTGACCATTGGCCTGAGGAGAGGCTACTGCCACTTTAATATGATCAATATTATTAGTCAGAAGAAAGTTACTAAATTCAAATGAGGTGAAACATGAACCTCGGTCAGAAATTATGCGTCTGGGGCGGCTGTAATAACTGAAATATTTTTCTAATGCGCAACACACTTCTTTAGTACTAGTAGAATTGACTGGGTACAACCGGACCAATTTTGTAAACCCATCAATCACAACAAGCACATGTTTACGTTTTGAAATGATTGAAGGCAAGGGACCAAAGTGGTCCACATGAAGTGTGTCGAACGGAACTGGTCTTTTAGGAATACTAAACAAATTGTGTTCATTAACCCTAGCCGGTGCGGAATTCAGGATACATCTAATGCAGTTTCGTATAAAATAACTAATTTTTTTCTTCATATTCGCAAACCAATAATTTTTTCGGATCTGATCATAGCATTTATCTATTCCTAAGTGACCAATGTTCTCATGTACCATCCGAATAACATTGTCTTCCATTTCTCTTGGTACATACAACAGCAGATCTGAGCCGTTCCTTTTAAAAACTAACCCATCATGCAACTCAAACCCATCAACTAATCCAGTTTCCAATTTTCCCTGTATTTCTTTTATTCTTTCATCACGATTTTGTGTCACTTGTATATGAAAGTCCAAGTCGTCATTGTCTACGGCAGCAACAATTTGACATTTAGTTGGTTCGTTAGTACTATCAGGAATACTTTCACTACAAGCCTGCTTTGAATGACATCGACTCAGCGCGTCAACATGACCCATGGATACTCCACTGCGGTGCTGAATGGAGTAATCAAAGTTTTCTAGTTCTAGAGCCCATCGAGCTATCCTAGGATTGACTTGTTTTTTGCTTAGAGTCATTGTGAGGGAATTGCAGTCTGTGATTATCGTAAAATGAATTCCCTCCAGGTATACACGGAATCGATGAAGGGCATAAATAATAGAAAGTGTCTCTAATTCGAAACTGTGATATTTTGACTCAGCCGCAGATGTAGATTTTGAAAAATAACCAACGGGATGAAATTTGCCATCATCCTGTCGTTGCATTAAGGCTGCACCAAATCCGACACTACTAGCATCGCAATGAAGCTGGGTTTCAAGTCTGGGACAATAAATTGCTAAAACTGGAGCAGCGACCAATAGGTTTCTTAATTCATTAAATGCTCTAACACAAGCTTCAGAAAAATCAAAAGTGGATTCCTTGCGTAACAAATTTAATAAAGGCCTTGCAATTTTGGAAAACCCCGGTACAAATTTTCGAAAATACGAAAACAGACCAACACAGGTGTGCAATTGCTTTTGATTCGTTGGAACTGGATAATATTTAATATCTCTAATATGCGCATCACTTAGTCGAATACCAGACCTGTTCACTAAGTAACCTAAATATTCAATTTCATCATAACCGAACTTGCATTTACTTAATTTCACCTCAAGACCCTTCTCATATATTCTTTGTAAAACCTCTTCAACTACTTTACCATGTGATTCGAAATCAACAGACGCGATTAAAATATCATCGATGTAAATAATAATCTTACCAGCATCAATCAAATCACGAAAGATATTATAGACAAATCGTTGAAAATTCGAAGGTGCATTTTTTAACCCAAATGGCATCTTTAAATACTCGAATTGGCCATGAGGTGTGACAAAAGAAGTTAAAGGAACAGAGTCACTATGCATGCTACACTGGTTAAATCCATCCTTTAAATCTAATAAAGTAAACCAATTCTTACCAGCCATATATTCAATACAGTCCTCGATAAGTGGCAGAGGAAAATTATCACGGATGGTCTTTTTGTTTAATGCCCGATAATCAACACACATACGTGTTGTACCATTTTTTTTTTTTACTAATACAATGGCCGATGCATAAGGCGATTGGCTAGTTCGAATGATTCCTCTGGCCAACAAATCATCAGTGATCTTCCGAACCTCAGATCTATCATGAAATGATAAACGGCGTGGACTACAGTGAAACGGAGTGTCATCATTTATCCTAATTTTCATCTCGTAATTAAATGGCACTTGATCTTTGTTTTCTGGTTGTAAATAAGAGTCTGTTATGATTTTTTTTATAATATCAAAACAACGCTTACTCAGCCGCGGGCATATATCCAATTCCTGTCTAAATCTATCTATGTCAATGGCTAGGGTTGATTCGATACCAGGTCAGTACTGATATCAGTACTATTTTCAGTACTTGCAACAGGGTATCGATACCCATGGAGTATCGAATAAAAAGTATCGATACCTACTCGTATCGAAACAAATGAGTCCTTCTTACTTTTTTCAACAACAATCAAAAACAACAACAACTATGTGAGGAATGTTATGTGGTCTGGTGGCTGGATCACTTCAAACATAAACGGGGGGAATTAAACAACACAAACTATATTTGTTATTCAGATAATAATTAAAATCAATGTATATAAAAAAAAATCATTTTCAGGAATTTCGTTCAAAAATATCAGCTATTCCAAATGTTTGCCGCTTAGCCGATTTCTGCTCTTGGAGATGATTGTCCCTACTTTGGAAAAAAGTCGAGCACCAAATATGCAAATTCCTTATGAGTATTTGGATGGGTTTGAAAGATATAGAGTGTGAACTATAAATATGATTGAGAGTGATAGAGTACTGTATTGAAATGAAAATGATTTCAGGTGTATATATTGGTGTTTTGGTTATGCATAAATGAATGAGAATGACAAAACAAGCTACTGTACTAATTCGCACGTTAACGTGGTGCACCGTGTACAGCATGTACATTGTAGCAATACAGAAACACACTCATACAGATAAAGGGCAGGCGTATTTTCGCATAAAGAGTAAAAATAATAATTTTGATTCGATACGAGTACTTTCATTCGATACCTACTTGAATCGAATCAGAAAGGTATCGATACCAATTGTACTTGTATCGAATCCAAAAGTATCGAGTATGTACTCGTATTTACTTGGATCGAATCAACCCTATCAATGGCACATAATATTTCAAAAAAATCCTCAACACAGTCAGCAGGCAAGGCACATGCATATGCAGGAGAAGAAGGTACAGAAACTTTAGTCTCAATATCAATTGAATCAGCTTTACTTGTTTGCACTACACTAAGCAACGGGGACACTCGTCTGCTAAAATCACCAACTTCTTTTTTTAATTTAATAACCTCAGTTGCACGAGAACATACATCTCTTTTAAATTTATTCACTTTATGTTTACATTGTAATACTAATTCATTTCTTCTTCTTGTTTGGGTAAGGCAAATGTTAAATATTTGCATAAAATCACGTCCCAAAATTAAGGGTATTGTCATTGTTCCATCAGGTATTACTATAAAAGAAATAATTTTGGTTTCATTATGAAACTTTACAAAACATGATATCGTACCATATGTAAATATTTTTTGTTTGCCAAGGCCGAGGAATTGAGTTGGTACTAAGACATCTGACAGTTCAATGGACTTGGGAACACTTGAATGCTGAATCAAACTAATCGGACTACCCGAGTCAATAAGAGAAAAGAAATGTATGAACTCAGTGCATTTATCTTGAAAAGAATAAATAAAAGCCACCCTTACCATTTGCATTGTTCGCACAGCTTCTACGACAAACTCGTCATCATCAGGGTTGAAGGTCGTTCCCTGTGGTCCTAGGGCGGCGATTGTTCGGTTACGTCCTAGTTTCGGGCAGTCTTTGTGTTGATGGCCCATCTGATGACAATTAAAGCATGAACCACGGGGCCTTGGTGGTTTCGGACAGGCACTCTGATAGTGCCCAAACTGTGAGCAATTGTAACATCTGATTTCTTCTCTTCCAATAGCAATAACGGCAGTGGTCCTCGGTTTAAGTGTGCTAGCATTTAACTTGCCAGTCACTTTCGTACGACGCTGTTCATATCGGTCCATTCGCTGGATTAATTCGTCAATAGTGTTAGCTCCGTACAACAAGGTGATGCTATTGGTACTGTCACGAATCCCATCCACGATAAAATCAACCAATTCCTGTTCTTCTATGTCGGCTTTGGCTGCGATAGACTGCATTGTCACCACGTAACTCAAACAGGATTCTGACTGCTTCAAGGTGCGTTCTTTTAGTTGCCTGTAGATCTCCTGACGTGTTACAGTGCGTTTAAACATCTTCACCAGGCTCGCTTTCATGACGTCATAACCGACCATCCCCAAGTTTGACACATACGTTTTTGCTGTGCCATCCAAACGGCGTCGCACACCCAAACACTTTTCTCTTTCATTATACCCACATGTGGAAGCATAATCTTCAAATTGCCAAAACCATTTAATGATATCATGATGATCGTCTCCAGAAAACTTGGGTACTGCAGCGTCTAGTTCCTCAAAATGCACCCGTTGCCCACTGGATGTTTGATGAACACTTCCTTCCAAAATATGGATTTGGTGTTGCAAATCGATCATTTCACGTCGCATTCGTAGGATATTCAACTGCTCCTCCAGATGATGTGCTTCGGCGTTTTGTGTTGCTTCAGCACAATTCACCACTTGTCTTCTAGCAGGGCTTGCAGACAAATTACCAATAGTTGATCCCGGGGCAGCGGATACAGCGGCATATGCAGCGGTAGATGTGACAGCAGGAGCAGCAGACACACCAGCACGGACAGCAGATATAGCGGGGATAGCAGCTACGACAGCAGGGGCAGCGGATACGGTAGTGGGAACAGCAGATAGAACAGCGGGTACAGCAGCTACGGCAGCAGGGGCAGCAGATGCGGAGGCATGAGCATCGGTAGATGTGACAGCGGGAGCAGCAGACACAGCAGCAGGGACAGCAGTTATAGCGGGGACAGCAGCTACGACAGCAGGGGCAGCGGATACGGTAGTGGGAACAGCAGATAGAACAGCGGGTACAGCAGCTACGGCAGCAGGGGCAGCAGATGCGGAGGCATGGGCATCGGTAGATGTGACAGCAGGAGCAGCAGACACGGCGACGGTGACATCAGACACAGAATATGTTTCAGCATCCTCTGAGTACTCGCTATGATATTCGTCGTCGTCTATGGCCAGAGACTCGTTATACAGTCTACGTAATTGTCTTAATGTTGCAGCCTGTGGGAAATCAATATTTGCTGCCATGAGGGCATCGACAATTACCTTTCTGGTTACTCGTTGACTCATTGTTAGATATTTTAAAAATACACTTTTATTAATGACCGCGTTAAAATTTGTGGTATTCAGATATTTTAAAAATACACTTTTATTAATGACTGCGTTAAAATTTGTGGTATAAACCCCACATCTGAATTGTTAAATGCGTTTTATTTAATAAAGATGGTTAGCGATTTTTTATTTTTGGTTTTTTCTTCTTCGCCTTCTGCCACAGGAATGGCCGATTAATAATAAAAATGGCGGTTTCTGAACATCCTCCTTCTTCAATTCTAGTGTTAACAGACTAACAATTTTTATAAGTTGCAAAAAAGAAACTACAGAGGGCGTGCAATAAACAAAAGAGTAGTCTTACAAATATAATATTCTCTTAGACAATGAATTCTATATAAACCATATAACGTTTCATAATGATTAATAGGTCATTCCTAATATGGATTTAGCTTTATAAAAATAATGTATTCGAGAACAAAATATGGATAGCCAAATTCAAAGTGGCTATTCGCACGACACTTACCTACTGACTTACGTTCTTTGTCTGGCCTCGGGACACGGCTACGTATTTAACGTTACGTAATTGTATTTTCATTAAAAAATGTGTTTTAAGAAATAAGTTGGGCCTTAAAACTTACATGCTCATGCCCGAAAATGTAACGCTGGAGTTTTGAATTCTTTTTGCGAGCGAAGCGAGCCCTTATTCCACTGTTTTACGCGATTAAACTTTGACATTTCGTTACGTAGCCGTGTCCCGAACGTCAGGCGAATAGCATCAGTCATACAAATTATCTATGCTCCATTCTTATACCAAATGTATTTTGTTTCTGGTGTAATTGATGGAATTTATTATAATGTACATTTATGTATGCTATTTATAAATGACTACTATTTTGACACGTATAAAAAATAAATACACGTATCTAGAACAAACAAAAATTGTTTATTTTACAAAATTTATTAATTTATTTTATATTTCTTCAATTAGCCGTTTGGAGTCGGCATAAAATTGTAGATCCCTTCCATTCGTTTCAAAAATTAAAAACAAACTCACACAAAACGAATGGTTGTGAGAAGCTAGGCCTAGGGTCTCTCCGGACCTGTTGCGCCAACTATTATTTTTTTTTTTATCTTTCTCCGCACAAAACATACTTACCTACACCTAATTTCAATAATATTAATTGCTACAAATTATTTTCGACGAATTTTTTTTATTTCGTTCGTGCATGTACTTTGGTATTAGTACTATTATTACAAACTGTTCCCCATTTTTCTGCTCAGACTGTACTCTGACAGCATTAATATGCATACCTATATGCGCCTATATCCGTATGTGTATAAAAACCCACCCCAGACTTATTTCTTTAAGGATTCCGCAGTGTTTTCGTTTTTTTTTTTCTATTTTTATAACTCAAACCAAGAAAATTCAGCCTGTGTGAACGGAAATTCACAAATTTGTTCTTAATTATTCTGTGCAAAATCATGAACAAGCATTCAATAAAAATGTATTTTCAAGAAACAAACAGTGAAGACGAGCAACGTAAACATTCATTTATACCAATCCCAGTTGATAGCTGTCATTTTTGCGGCAATGGCACCATCTGCACTCTTCTCGTATTCAAACAAAAATCAATACCTTTCTACAGCTATGCTGCTCTCTCCCGTGCTTGGTTACTGTCAAATTCACAATAGTGCGCATTCCATATTTTCTTTTAATTCATTATATCCAAAATGGCCGTATAACACTGCATACGTGCAAACATCTTCGCCGCGAGTTTTTACATTATAATTTCCTCACGTACCGTGTGAATTAATTGTGCTATTTAACTGATTACATAGCTGTTGAGCAATAAAGTGAAATAAATTTCATTCGCGAAAACCATAAACTCAAGCTATTGTGAACGTGGTAATGTTGTTGTGTATTTCCAGGGTTCACAATTGACAGTAAATTGCAAAACGATATAAAAATTTTATATTTTTACCCATAAGAGACGACAGAGAGACCCCAGCGGTGGTGAAGGAAACCCGTTGAAAGTGCAGAAAAGTTGAAGTTTGTGACAGTGACCATGGAAATGGAATGTGTGTTGTCGCAGGAGCTCCCCAAAGAGGCGGCAGAAATGGAGACGGATATTACCGAACCAGAAGCGGCAATAGAATCTGTAGCCGCCAATGCTGATGAAGAAGAAAATAACATAAACACGAATGAAGTTGACATGTTGCAGGAACATGTGTACAGCAATGATGGCAGTGTCGAATTGGCGCCACAAATCAACGTCGATGAAAATACGATCCTTTTGCCAGTGGCTGGAGAGAATGGGTTAAATGCCGATGACCCCGCGATATCGTTTAATGCGTCTGACTTCCTACAGGTGAGTTTGTATACAGTATTCCATTCATATTAAATAATTGTTCTCTATTCTTGCAGGAAGAGGAGCAAGTGCTGGATCCAATGATGGGTACGAATGTTGCAGTAGATCCTGTAATTTCAGATAGACCGAAGAGAACTCCATCACAGGTGCCGAAAAAGCGTCGCGATGCAATTATGGTTAAGTATGAACCAGAAGATATCTCACCCGAAAAAGTTAAAAAGCGTCGGGGTCGCAAGCCGGGTTGCAAGGTGGTCAACGGGCAGGTCATATATCAAAACGACGAAAACGCATTCACTCCTGCGAAAAGCACTCCTAAGGCAAAATCTGTCTTCAAGCCGGTACCAAAACCTGCGAAGAAGGAAGGTGGCAGTGTAAATGACAGCCAGTGTCGGGTTTGTAGGTCTGATGAAGGCCTAATAAACGCCTTCAAGAAGGAATACACTAAGACATATGCCGAGAAGCTAATGGCGATTTGCCCATCGGTCAGCATTCAGCGCAAGGACTTCTTGCCGCAATTCATTTGTCGGATATGCGTGAGTAGCGTCAACGCCGCATATGCTCTTAAGACTCAGTGTGAGCGGACAGATGCCGAACTACGTGAACGACTGGAAAAGTCAATTAAGAAAGTGCGCCGACCAGTGGCAAAGGGTTATGTGTCACCGGAAAGTGATCCTGATGAGTTTCCCGATCCTCCCATGGACCAAGACTTTAAGCTGTCAGATGCAACACCACCATCTGCTGACGACGATTCTGATTCAGACTATGGCAAACCACTTGCAAAACGACGCACACGTCGTCGAACCCGTAAAGTGTCTAAAGTGGGTTCGACTTCCAAAGCAGTCAAATCTGCGAAAAATCCCAATTCGAAATCGCTAACAAAGAAAGCATTGGCTTCGCCAACGAAGGACATAAAGTTTACGGTGTCAATGAAGGAGGAAAAGTCTTCACCGTCAATGAAGAAGGAAAAATCGACATCGCCAACGAAGAAGGCCATCAAACCAGATCCTGAACTGAACACGAGTATGTCTCCTGAGCCAGACTTAGACGCAACTGGTTTCACCACCGGTAGCGAGGATGATTATTCACCGCCGAAAAAGAGACGTCAGAGGTCTGCCACCAACTCAGCTACTCCAAGGAACGCTCTTACGTGTCGCATCTGCAAAGAGACCATGACCAGCAAGGACGAACTAAAACAGCACAAGAAGGTCATGCACTCGGATCACGAATGCGAACTGTGTGGTCGCAAGTTTAGAATGCTGGGCAGTCTAAAGTCGCACATGGAAAAGCACACAAAGTCGTCCGATCTAAAGTGTGGTCAATGCGAGAAGCATTTTGCCAATAAGACCGAGCGTCGGAAGCACATGATAGATGTGCACAAGGAGTCGCCTGCTCAGTATATCTGTGAGAAGTGTAAGCGAGCGTTCACGTCGGAGCTTCGATTATTGAAGCACAATGAGTCGCGCTGTCCTGGATTCGAAACACAGGCAAAAAGGAACAAGGGCGAACTGGAATCCATGACCATGGGTAAGGATTTGTTCAAGTGTGTAGCACCGCTGACAACAACATACTGGAGCGATAGCTTCTCCGATTAAACAAGATATGCCAGTGCAAGGGCTACCGGCGACATTTATTTTTTAAATTTGTATTTTGCGAAGACGACCGACGTGTGAAACTATTTTGAGTTTAGTACGTAAAAATAAAAAGTTATAAGCGATACAGTGAGAGTGTTTTGCGTTTTCTTTGTGTCACCTTTTCTTTTAGGGTGGATGTGAGTTTTGGTATGCGCAGATATGGAGGCTGCGCAGTGGAGTACAGTGTGTCTCGGCAAGAAACTGTCGAAGGAGTTGTATTGTGGCAAAAAATGTCTACCGCAAATACAGGTAAGAATCGGCAATGCAATTTGATTGAACTCACATTTTTGTTCAATTTTGACTTCTCTTCTAATCCTGTCACTCTTGACCTAGTTAAGCTTACCTGACAGTTAAATTGAATTTGTTTTTCCAACAGTTTTACTTAGGGCGTTTTTCATTGAAGATCCGAGAGAATTGCCCCGAAAATGTGAATTTCTCTTTTTAATGAAATTCGATGGAAGACTTTTGTAATAGTGGTAGACACCATATGTGAGATTTGGCTTTCTGTTGCTAGTTTTTGTTCTGTTTTCTACAGTAAATATTTTTTTTTTTTTTTTTTTTTTGTTACCTACTGAAGGTGAAAATCTCGAAAGACACAGTGGGGTTAGAAACCCAGAGTAGTGTGGGACTCTAACCGCACTAAAAACACCTCCTTAATCATGACCAATCAAAGAAAGATCGACAAATGATTTTAGTTTCAACGTTCAGTTGCGTTTGAGAAAGTATTACAATTTGAATACGGGTTCTCATTATTTAGATTATAAGGTCGTGAGGTTTAATTCTTCTCAATCTACGAATATTGTATCGTACATTTAAGACGTCTTCTATTTCAGGATTAATATGCATCTGCAGACGCTCATTGTGACGAATTGCGTACTTTTTAATTACCTCCGTTACAAGATCAGTCTGCAAATCACGATGCAAGTCATTATTTCTAATATACCATGGGGCATTTACTATTCCCCGAAGGACTTTGTTTTGGAATGTCTGTATTATTTTTACATTTGCCTTCCTTGTACAACCCCATAATTGGACACCATATGTCCAAACAGGCTTCAATATCTGGTTATATAATAAAATTTTATTCTCAATGGACATTTCCGAGTTATGTCCTAGCAACCAATAAAGTTTTCTATATCTAATATTTAACTCTTCTACTTTCTTCTTCACATGTTCCTTCCATTTCAGCTTAGCATCCAGATTCATACCCAGATACTTAGCTGTGTTAGAATAAGGAACTACTTGGTTGTTAATAACCACCGGAACATTTACAATTTTTTTATTTGTAAAATTGATATGAGTGGACTTTGACTCATTGAGTCTAATTCGCCATCGTTGTGCCCAATCACATATTTCTGAATTTTGCAGCTTTTCTGTTGATTTAGTCACGCATCTATCAGTTGATAGAAGAGCAGTGTCGTCTGCGAATGTGGCTATCATCGTGTCGTTTCTATGTGGTATATCACTAGTATACAATAAGTAAATGGTTGGTCCCAGAACACTTCCCTGTGGAACTCCTGCTTGTATTTCCTTAAGTTCAGAATACGCTGAACCATAACGAACTCTAAAGAATCTATTTGAAATATAAGATTTAAGTATTTCATAGTATTGTCTAGGTAGGTCCCTATGAAGTTTATACTCTAAGCCCTTATGCCAGACCTTATCAAAAGCCTGAGCAACGTCTAAGAACAATGCAGAGCAAACTTGTTTTTCTTCTAATGATTTTTCTATAATATTTGTTATACGATGTACCTGGTCTATTGTCGAGTGCTTATTTCTAAACCCGAACTGATGGGTGGGAATAAGCCTTCTCTGCTCTATGATTTTATCTAGTCTTTTAAGAAGCAGTTTCTCAAAAATTTTGGATAGTACAGGTAAAAGTGAAATTGGCCTGTAAGAGGTGACTTCTGATGGAGGTTTACCTTGTTTAGGTATAACTATAATTTCTGCTATCTTCCAGTGATGTGGAACATATCTTAGCTTAAAACAAGCATTAATTAAAAGCTTAAGTTTAACCAATGCTATGAAGGGTAGCTCCTTCAGGATTTGGGCAGTTATTAGATCATAACCTGGTGATTTTCTATTAGAGAGCTCATGAATACATGTGCGGATCTCTTTTAGCGAAACGTAAGTGATTACGTCCTCATCAATTCTATCAGAGAATTCAAGGCATTCGCCTGCCACGCTAGGTGGATAAGGTTTAAAAACATTTGTCAAATGTTCTGAAAAAAGTTTGACCTTTTGTTTTGGGTCGCCGATCCATTTCCCATCAGATGTTCGTAACGGGGGATCTTGCGTTTGAGGTCTTTTTAAATATTTGGCAGCCTTCCAAAGGGAGTAGTCTGTGACTTTGTCAGCAGTTAGGTTGGAAAGGTATTTAGTTAGAGATCTATTTTTAAATTCACTAATACTCTTTTTAAGTTTATTATTAAGTCTATTGAATATAGTTTTATCGCCGGGATATCTAGTCACACAGATACAGTAAATATGAATGTTTCAATAGACCAAATCAATATAAGTCAATTTGAGATCACATTTTGTACGCATAATTTCATTAGCCGTATTTTATTATCAGCCATGATCTATACAGATCATCGATTTACATGCAATTACAACAACAGCACATGATCCTGCTTCTCATCGAGATCATGAATGATGATCTGAAAATTATTTCTACTATTTCTCGCTGCGTTGTTTGGCGCTGTTTGTTTCATTTTTAAATGTTGGTGTGCTTGTAAACGATAGCCAAGCCACACGTTGCCAGACTAAAATATTCAACACCATTCATAACAAGCAATCAACAAGCATATTTTTCACATGCGAATAAATTTCCCGTCAGTATTTCGAGCAAAATATTTCATAAACATTTAAGTAAATGTTTCATAACCATTTATTAATAAAAAATGAAATATTTCGCATTTTCCCAATCGTAAATAATTATTGTTTCACAAGTTTTCCTGTAGAAAGGTGAGAGTTGTTTTTCGTTGTCTTCTTTTATCATAAAATACGAATTTCCAAATAATCTTGGAATAATGAAAAATGGAAACTAGCAGGCTGTATAGATTAAAATTATTTTCAAAGCTAATTATTGGGAAACGCATTTCTTCTTTATCACAAAATAGTACAAAGAATGTACTATAATTGCAACAATTTTTGTCGATTTTTTTGTAACTAACTTTAGTTTGTTCATTTGTGTTTTCGTGTTTAAACCGCTGTCATTTACTTCGTCTTAGAATTCCAATTACCGACGAGAAGTGCAAACTGCAGTAAGATTTTTATTACCTACATTTCAAACTGATTGTAAACCATTTCCTTTTAAAAACAAAACGCACCGTATAAGGTATAACGGAAGCGGTGTTGTTGTTTTCGAGCCCCTGGCCATGATAATAATTAAAAACATTTTCATAAATATTTAATAAATACTTCATCGGCGTTTTCAACGGCAAAAACATTTCCGAAATGTTTGACAAAAAAATGTTTCTGAACAAATCTTTCGCTGGTAAATATGAACTAGCTGCGAAATATTGTTTATTTGTTGCATATTTTAATATAAAATTTTAAATTAGTTTTTAAAAAACAATATCGAAAATCAAAACTACTCAAATTTGACTCAAATGGTAACACCTTCGACAAGCAAGTGAAATGTCATGTCCATTGAAATCATGTTGTGACGTCACGCTGCACCGAGTGTTTGCAATATGGCTGGTGGCAGTATGAAGTTTGTCTTCACGTTGCACCGAATGCTTGCAATATGGCCCGGTGGCAAAATGAGGTTTGCCATACTCATAGCAACTGTAGCCACAACTTAAAAATAAAATTCTTCAATGATCCGTATTGTTTTATTATCGTGATCTGATCCGGATCAGATCACGCTGATAATAAAATACGGCTTGTTAGTGAAAAATAGAAAACATAGAACGAGCACTTCTGGATTTGCTCAGCAGTTCCTTTCTTCAATCGAAAACGCCATTATACGAACTCGCAGACGAATAAAGGATAATGTGCAAACTTAATTAACCCGTCGCATTGTTATTCAGAGCAATTGAATCCATTGTTGGATGATAATTGTGCATCCTCTCAGGATAGGTATTGCTTAATATCTTTTCTCTCGGTTAAGCTGTGCCTCGAACTATAAAAGATGCACTTTGGATTTGAATTTACTAGCAGAGAAGGAACAGAAGTCAGTTGGTTTCATTCTCCCATTAAATATCCTTCCTCCATTGCCTTTATATTAATCGATGTCAGTACCTATGATAAATGTTGAGTTGCATTTGAATTCCACTTTTATTCGCTTGGTTTTCTACTGTCGATGCCTTATTTTCCATTAAAATGCATCCGCCGTTGTACCTCGCAGACGTGCTTTGCATGTTTGCTAAGTAGGATCGGATGGTAAGAACAAATATTAGGTATGCGAAATGAAATTATGCGTGAACGTTATTTCTACTGCATTTATTTTCGCAAGGTACCTACCAGATAAATGTTTTATCGCAAAGTCAGTTCAGTTTTATTGTTGGTGTGAAGTAACTTTACGTAGGATGATGAGATTGATGGTGATTAGAAGGAGATATGACAAGGTCAGGGATCAAGTGGTAGTTTGATAAATCTGCAAAATTACAGTTTAGTAAGGATTAATGATAAAGAGACATGATGTTTGTTAACTACGTGCGTACCTACGTATTTTCCACCACTCACGTATGGTTGCGAAAAGCTGTAAGCCAAGGGTATAGGTACAATTTGGACATTTTACGCACAATACCTTTTTTTATCAGTATCATTATAATGGCTGTTCATATTAATTCATAAACACGATTTTCCTGTAAAGAAATTTAGCATCCAATTATTTTATAAAGCAACCGATGAAAGGCAAAGTTAATGCTTCCCAAAAGGCGCACATTTTTTATCTTTCTACTTAATGTTGGGAACTATTGCTCGCCCATCCTTTGGCAAATAAAAATACACCTACTGGACCTTTTTCGTAAAGTGGTGGTGTAGGTTTTCGTTCGAAATCCGATTAATTTAAAAAAAAAATCACGTTGCCCTGTTTTACACCCCAAGGCTCCAAAGTAGCAGTTATCTGTTAAGGGATTTTATTTTATAATGTGAAAGGTTTTGTTGTACTGCGACCTGTTGGTCTATTGTACCCCCTGATAACGCCTCAGAGAGGTATAATCCCTCATAAGAGTTTCCCTCACAATATAATTCCTTTCGGAATCATTTTAGAGGTTCTTGCACTCTTCTTTCTCCTTAGCAGAAGAAATCCGTCCTGTAGCACTCTCTCCAGTCCAGTTTCCTTTAAGAATCTAAAGATGAGAGCTGGCTCGAGTGACAGTATTTCCTCATCAGATAGTTGGTACTTGCCCAAGTATTTCAATCTTTTGTGGGTCAGTGCCCCACATGATCCCGACAAGTGTTCTGGGATTTCACTGGACTCATCGCAGAATCTGCAGAGACCTTCTACAGATATACCCAGTTTCCTGAGGTGTTCCTTGAGTCTACAGTGCCCCGTTAGGAACCCCGTTAGGATACGGAGGTTGTTTTTGCTCATGCCGATGCAAGCTTGGAATCTTTTCCGGTTGTATTGCCCCAGAAGTTTCTTAGCCTGCCTCATGCCCTGAGTGTTATGCCAGGTTCTTGCCCTGTGTTCTTTCTCTAGTTTCCTAAATATACTTCTTTGAGGGTGTGATCCCCTATTCCACAGAATGGTTCAGGATCTATGAAAGTTTCTGATGCTCCCTTTCTTGCTAGGGAGTCGGCTATTTCATTACCCTCTATTGGATTTAATGATATAGGAATTAAGTGCCATAATAGCAGCCTGGATGTCTGACATTATAGCTATATCACAGTTGAATCTGTTTCTGTCGAGGTTGATTTGGACACATCTGTCTATGGCATAGATTTCAGTCTGGAAGACGCTGGAATTTTTGCCCATTGGTTCAGAATATTTAGTTCCAGGCCCAAATACCTACTCCCGCTCCAGTTCCCTCATCAGTTTTCGATCCATCTGTGTACCACTTCGTTGTGTGATTGCTCAGTCTGTGAATTCTGGATTCGTTGCTCCAGTTCTTCTTATTGCTGAGCTTAGCAACAAAGTTCTTTTGAAAATCAAATCTTTTGATGATATCGTCTCTAGGAAAGGCCAATAATGGATGTTTCTTCAGTAGTGCGTCAAGCTGTCTCAGTGTGTGTTAAGGGATACGTCACATTGCTTGTTTCGACAGATACTGAGCTTTATAATAGAATAATAGTAACGAACCCACTTGCAGTAATTGGACGACAATCCTTTTTAGGACTAGTTATGGAATGAGGTTCTCTTATGTCGTTTTCCAATGGGCAAAAAGAAGCGTCCGGGAGAGTCCGGAATCGAAAAATTCGCTTCTGAAACTGTTCCATTGGCACAAAAAATACTCTTCTGCTGATTCTGAGAAGAGAATTTCGATTCTCGATTTGAAGTCAGAATCCACTCAAGAAGCACTCACACAAGTACAATTTATGTATTTTATACAAGTCAGATGACAGCTGCCGTAGATTATTTTTTGGCATTTCACCAATACTTTTGTGGATTCAACCAGAAGCAGTTTTCTTGTTCCATTGGATTTCAGATTGAGTCGATCCCCGAGTGAAACCAATGGAAAACGACATTATTGGATATGATTTTTGATTTTTCCGTATAGCATTTGGTAATAGAGGAATCTGTTGTGCCGCAATATTGTGCAACGCAAAATGGGGACAATTCAGTGACTGTCAGTGACAATGTCATAACCATAAACAAATCATACTGATGTCGTTTTCCATTGGGACAGAAAAAGCACTTTTTTTCAGAGTCAGAGCAGTTTTTTTGCTCTCGAAATCAGCTGGCTGTCAGATTTCATGTTCCATTGGGCGCAAAAAAAACACTTTTTTTGAGAGTCAGAGCAATTTTGCGAATCTCGATATCCGAGCGAGATTCACACCTATTTGCACTAACACCAAAACGTTTGTCATTTGTCAAACTTTAAAGTGTGTTTACGTACGTTTTTAGACGAGAAGTCTGTGAAAAATAAAAAAAAAATTATATCCGCCCGCTGCAAAAGTTATTAAAATAAATTGAATGGATTTTTATAAACACAAATTACAATATAAGAACGGTTGACTTTTAAAACACGCACCACCACAGATGCAAAGGAAGAAAAATCTCGTTTTATGTTCCATTGGGCACGAAAAATCTGAAATCTCAGAGCAAAATCTGAAAATCCCAATGGAAAACGACCTGAGACCCCCAACTCACAATCCTCTTGCCGCTGGCCCCCTCAATTTTTGCCAGGAATCCGCCATTTTGTTGTCCTATCCGTGTAGGGTAGTGGCACCAGTATCCGAACACTTAATGGCGATTTGAAAAAAAAAAACGCTGTCAAAATGTTTGTTTGGGAGAAAACTTATTAAAATAAATTTAATATGGTAGATGAAACTTTATTTTTTCACACCAAAATAAACTTGTGCCAATGAATCTAAGCATTTAAGAGTAAAAAAATAAAAACTGAAAGATTATACTTTTTGCCAGTAGTCGAACATGGTGTTTCCTTATTCCGAACATCTAGTTTCCTGGTTTTCGAACACAAATATTTGAGACAATATCTGAAGTTTTTCTTAAACAAATTTATTTTAACATCAATTTAAAAAAAAGTAACGATTCAGTCTTCGAGGTTATTTAAAAAAAAAAAATGCATTAAATGTTTTTTTAAAAGATTATATAAGGTATGTATTGTTTAAAATATGATTAAAAAATAAACATAAGAACACAAACATAAAAGGAAATTTAGTCTTCGAGGTTATACTATTAAGGAACAAAAAAAATACATTAAATGTTTTTATTAAAGGAATTAACATATAAGATATTGTTTAAAATATGATTAAAACATAAACAAAAAAAAAAGGAACTTCATAAAAAACTTATAGGTATAACTTAGAAACTTCGTATCAAAAACATCTTTTTAAAAAGAACAGTAAAAAATAAACAAAAAATGTTTTTTAAAACATTAAATTAAATTTTCTAAAAAGATAAAAATGGCACTTTTTTCAAAATTTAAGAGTAAAAATTGCACAAGAACTCTATGTTTTGAGCTTCATTAAAAGCTTTTGTACTGAGTTTTGTGCACCCTAAGTGATACCACCGACTACATGCGTCACATCCAATGTTTTTCAATTGATCATCTTCTGTATCAGTATTTAGCTCATCTTCGCATGCACTGCATTTCTGTTTTTGGTTTTACTTTCTCACATTTCTCGTTTTTCAAGCTTTCTTTACAATTTATTTGAGTTTATTCGACTGTATCAGTATAGCTATTGCCTGCTACCTTTCCAGTAGAAAACGTTTACCTACCTATATCATCGCAGCTTAAAATTTGCGACATAGCATCCTCAATTTGATTGCTAATTGAAGTTTCATCAATTGGAATGCTTTCTGTCTGCTCCAAAATGTTGTCCTGTGGTAATAAAGTTTCTGTTGCATTTATTTCAGATGTTGATGGACCTATGTCGTATGGGTCAGGCTCTGTAATTAATCTAAGCTTCTTTTCTTCATCCGAAACAATTTCAATGACTGAATCAATCAAAAACTTTTTTCCAGGCCTTCCGTTTTGTAAAGGAGTTTTCCTTTTTTCGTTTTGAACAATTTTTGAACCACATCCAGGAGCTCATTGGGTTTTTGTGGGAAACCGCATTTTGCTATATTTACAAGCCATTCCACAACCATAGTTTCTTCACTATCTGTAAGGACTGTAGCTGGACCTTTCCTTGTTACCTCGTCTTGCACTTTTCCTTTAATCCTGTCGTGAAGGGTTGTGATTGGGACTCCAAACTCTCTACTTGCTTTTCTTATACCCATAGCATTGGTTCTAATTGCTCTCAATGCAGCTACCAGGGAAGAGTTATCGTATTTTTTGAGGGAGCGTTTCATTTTTACTATTTACCTAATAATGTATCAATTTGTTAGATAACTTTTCTAATCTGGAAGAAGTTTTAATATGTTCGGACAAAGGATACAAATATCGCTGCAGTTTCCTTTACCCGAACACTAAAGAATATGGTGTTCGCTTACTGGAGAGTTGATTCTTTGGGCCATTTTTCATATTAAATGTAAAAGAGAATTTATTTTTCCTCAATAATTACTCTTAAAATGCTAAAAACTATAAATCATGCTGTTGCCTAATTCCGAACACTAGTGTTCGGGAAAGGAAACTCGTAGCACTTGGTTTCCTCTGGCTGAACAGTTAAAAACATTAACAAACTAATATAATTTTGGACTAATTATTGCAAATTATAATAATAATATATCTCGACTAAGAAATAAAAACGTTTAAACCAACTTACACGTTATATTTGCACAGTTAAACACTATTTTCCTTGAGCACTTTAACTATTTATTTTTTTGAAACACTAAGCCGGTTGCACACGCGAAAACCTTGCAACGAACTGACGGCTCTTTGAATAAGAAGTGGTAAGTGTATGAGTGAGATATCGCGTACATGTATAGAGAAAAGCATACAGATTTATTTTTTTCGGTCTTTTTACTCAGCTTAAGAAAAATAACGTTATTTTAACGATTTTCAGTAAAAGTGTTCGACTACTGGAACTGTTCGGAAATAGGTGCCAATACCCTACGCCAATTCCTATCCGTTTTGCTTTGCCCACAGTGAAATGTAAAAAGATTAGGTGCGAATGTTGAGAGGATTTTTGACATTTGTCAATACGAATTTCTATGCAACAATACTAGCGCACCTAAACTTTTTGGGAGCGTAAAATTTAGCTTGTAGGCAAATAACGAAGTTGGGGGTCTCAGTATTGTCTCTGGTCATAACTACACGTTGTCATCCAAACTGAATAACCCAGTTGCAGTGTTGATTTTTAGCCAAACTAGCGCCCTGTGCAAGATTTAAAGAATCTCTTGTATAAAAAAACGAGTGCAAGAATACGTAACACGGATATAATTACGATAATTCCTTTGCTAACCGCGAAGCGCACAATGGGAACGAAGAACGTAGGCAAGAAGTAATGTCGTTTTCCATTGGGCAAAAAGAAGCGTCCAGGAGAGTCCGGAATCGAAAAATTCGCTTCTGAAACCGTTCCATTGGCACAAAAAATACTCTTCTGGTGATTCTGAGAAGAGAAATTCGCTTCTCGATTTGAAGTCAGAATCCACTCAAGAAGCACTCACACAAGTGTAATTTATGTGTTTTATACAAGTCAGATGACAGCTTACCGTAGATTATTTTTTGGCATTTCACCAATACTTTTGTAGATACAACCAGAAGCAGTTTTCTTGTTCCATTGGATTTCAGATTGAGTCGATCCCCGAGTGAAACCAATGGAAAACGACATAAGCATTGGGAACGACTACACTGTCAGTCAAGATTTAAAGTTAATACTGGCAAGTTGCCGAAAATAAAGCTTTATTTTAATGAACATTCATTTATTGTTTTTTCTTGACCAAATCGTCTTAAACCTAAATAAGTTACCTATATAAGAATAATTTAAAATTGTGGACATTCTACGTTGTTGCAATTTTAAAAAGAGCACCTTGCAACTCCTATCCAACTTAATTGCTGCCTGATCCTATTACTTCATTCCATTATTGATTCATAAAGAACCATTTCAGTCAAAAGCCAAATTGTTGTAATGGAATTAATTATTTAAAAGGGAAAGATACCTCCTAATATCAGACCATTCCTCAACATCCCCCTGGGCTCCTTTCAAATTGCATACATTTAGGCAGAAAATCGAAACACGATTGCTATGCTATAAACCCAATTACCCTTCGATTCGATTCTATTACTATGATAATAACGCTTTTTCTCCCATACCCACATTAACGAACCAATTCGCAATATACCGACAAAAAGCAAACACACAGAACGTATCCCCCCGCTATAGGCTATTTGGAAAACGTTCATCCATTATCGCAACTTCCACTTTGCTAAACTAGGTCTGAGTTTGCTCCAAAACGATTTTACTCAAAAACCATAACACTCCGCTTCGATACGGCGCGTATACATTTTGTTGGAAATAAGCATACGAGATACGAGTATCATAAATCGATTTTTTAACCGTAAGCCGAGCAAACTCCTAGAGAGAAAAAAAAAATGGAAACCCGTCCCCATACACGAAACACGATACCTCTAACCAGAATATATTTAGCCAGTCGTGAAAATCACATTTCATAGTTTTCTTGGAAATGGATGAACATCCGGAATATGTGGACACTAGGAATGAACAAAGAAAAGAACCCAATCTTCATTGAGTCTTGAGTGTGTCAATCCAAACGGCATTATTATGCTTTTGCACCCCCAAAACAAATCCACAAAGGACCTGCACAGTCAGCAGTGGTGGACTAATAGTAAATAGAACTACGACCGCACCACAGTGCGTGTGTAATAGTTTGCGAATGGAAAAGCCTTCCAGTTCCTGTAAATTACTTAATCCCATGTTGTAGACACGAAAACGGAAGTAAGACCCAGGACATTTGTACGCCTCATGCGCAAGCAAACTATTTCCCTTGCTCAAAGTGTACTTTTGGTTCGGTATCCAAGGACAAGACCGATACATGATTAACGTCTCAACAACATGCGATGCAAAATGGGAGGGGAGGGGGGGGGTAATGAGTTATAGTTTTGGGACTCAAGAAAACAGTCGGTACCTACGGAAATTATGACTTATGCGTTCTTTCGGTAGATTGACTTCGAATCCAATTATGAAATCCGATATCTGGCTTTTTTTATTGAGATTTATTGAGAAGCGAAAATGAAGTGGGGAGATGATGGTGGTCAGCCAAATAATGATCTTTTATGACCCGGATCGGGTGAGACGTTTGACTTTGGAAGGCTATATAAATAAATTGGAAACATATTCCGGAAGTAGAACCGTGTATCGCTTTGAGAACGAAGCATTTATTCAGCGACAATTAAAAAAAAATCTACTCCCTAAATGTGCGAACAAAATATTTAGCAAAAGGTCTGAGTCAACTTAATATAGCTGACCTAGAATTTGCATAGTATTTGCTTTGTCTGATAAGTTTTATTAATACCGATCTGAGTAAAAGGTCAGTGCAGCCGCTTTTCGAACATGTCAAAAGTTGGAACTAACTCAAATTGGTTTTTATTCATACGAAACGTAGCAAATGCTTCGATTTTGACATTTCTCTTGAGTAAAAGCAATTGCTACGGTCGTTTTATTCCTATTACCCAATTTCGAAATTTTGGCCGAATGTTTTCAAAACTCAAGTTTACTAATGTCGTTTTCCATTGAGACAAAAATCAATCATTTTTTTTTTGATTCGGATCACTTTTTGCAGATCTCGATATTTTTTTTTCCAGATTTACACACACCAATGTACTTTGCACAGCTGTTGTACGTCATTTTAAGAAGTTTGCTTATAAAACAAATGCGCAAAGAAAACAAAAATAACGAATAAACAGCGATGTATATAATTTTGGAGTAATTATTACATATCTTTGTCGTCTTCCTCGTCATCTGAAGTCTACGAACCACCAAAAATACTCCAAATATGTATAATCCAATTTGTAATTTTTCAAAAATGAATGCAATTTGAACAGCTGATATTTCTGTCAAATAATGCGGGGTTCGGGGATCTACTCATTCTATAATTCAATGGAACAAGAAAACTGCTTTCGATTGAGTCTACAAAAGTAGTGGTGAAATGTCAAAAAATAATCTACGAAAAATTACATAAAGTACCTACACTTGTGTTAGTGCTTGTTGAGCGTATTCTGACTTCAAATCGATATTTTTTGTGCCAATGGAACGGTGCCAGAAGTGATTTTTTTCGACACCAGACTGTCCCGGACGGTTTTTTTTTACCCAATGGAAAGGACGTAAGTAACGCAAAAACTAGATTTGTAACGTCACTTACACTTTTCCTAAGCCAGCCACCTACGAACTGTCAACTTAGTACTCAGTCACGAGATTCTTTAATAGCAAATATGTTCATATGACCGATCTGGGTTAATAAAAACTAATGTCAATTTCGACTGGGACAGAAAAACAAATACACAGCAGTTTTGCAAATCTCGAAATCAGCTATCTGTCAGATATCATGATCCATTGGCCGCAAAAGAAACTGTTTTTCAGAGTCAGTTCATTTAAGCGAATCTCGATTTTTGAGCGAAATTTAAACCTACTTACACCAGACGATTTTTATTTTGCCCACATGATCAAAGATCATTAATTTGCAGGGCTTACAACAATATCACGAGATCCAACTGTTGTTGTAAGCCATGGAAAATAGATAAAATAAAATAAAAAAGGCCTACTAACACCAAAACATTTGTCGTTTGTCAAACTTTATAGTATGTTATTAATTACGTATTTAGACGAAAAGTCTGTGAAAAGTAAAGAAAATTTACCTACATTTGGCCAGTGCAATGGATATTTACATAAATTGAATAGATTTTCATAAATACAAATTACAATTTAAGAACAGCTGACTTTTAAAACACACATCACAACAAATGCAAAGAAAGAAAAACCTCGGTTTATATTCCATTGGATACGAAAATTTCGAAATCTGAGAGTAAAATCTGAAAATCTCAATGGAAAACGACATAAGACGCATTAAGTCAGTCACCTGCCATATTTAGTAAACTACAAAACTAGATTCTTGAAAGTTCCTTGTTTCTTTAGTAAGCGTCTATGGAGGGGAAGTAGACAAGTCAAGTCAATGAATTCCTCGGCTGAATACTGACATTTCGTTGATATACTTGACGTAGTAAAATTGACGTTACGAAAAATATACTTTTGCGCTCAGGGAAAATCTAGTCCAGACAAATGTTACTTAAAATAACTAGACTTTTGAATTTGCCCACTCTATATTCAATCTATACAAACTTATGCCTTAAAATGTTTTTTTTTTTTTTAACCTATTGTGAATGAGTCGTCTATGCTCAGATTATTAAATATTTGCCTTAGTTTGCATAATTCAATTCAAGTGTTCGGGCGTTGAAAAACGGGGTAAATTTTGCTTGCAGAGATTTTCTTGGCATCAACTGTATTTTTGAGAAATCTTTTTAAAAAATGTTCCGTATTAAAATAAAACCCACTCTTCTTGACATTTGACATTAATTTGACATAAATTCCTTTATGGTATATTTGTTGTCGGTGGGTTCATTCCACCCCATTAATTCGGTGTTGCCGTCGTCACCGTCAGTGTTGTCTTCGACGTCAACACAAGAAATGTTTAGTTTTTACGTATGTTTAAATGTAAACGTCAGTTCCGTTTGACAGTTAATACAAATTTCGTCTCTACCAATATATCAGACATCTCTCTCAATTCTTCCTACCAATTTTCTTCACAAATTACAATTTGTGCCGTTCTTAAAACCATCTACCGTGTCCATGCTATAGTTAGATTAAACCCTAAACTACTTGTTCATGAATCACCATTAATTAATTACACGAGACATATTAGCTTCATCAAAAAATGTCCAGTGAATGTGTCTTCTTTTAAATAAATTTAAATCATTTACTCTTATATGCGCCTCAGTGAAACATTCTTTGGTGACAGCCATGTCACCACCACCAAAATAAATCATTCTTTGCATAATCCCTTAATAAATAATGTTTTCCGTGGTCAAAGTTTACTATCCAAAGCACTCTTTGCGGACATTTAACATAAATTCCTTTGAAAAGCTAAAATTAAAATTTTGTCGCTGATGCGGGCAAATGTTCTGCGAGATTATGTCGCTAGTTAAAAAATGCAGTTTGCTGTGTCTTTCACGAAGGTAACTAAAGAGAAAATTAGTAACTAATATTCATTCAGTAATTTACATTCAATTCCTTGCCATAGCAGGAATCTTCTCATGGATTTACTTTTTCGATGTTATGCGAGTCGATTCTTAAAATTCATTTATATAACACTGCGGTCCAAATACATGTCAGCCCATCAGATTTGTCCTGAGTGTCCTGAGTGTCCTGCGTCATGCAACGATAATTCTATTTGCGTTTGTAGACACATGCTCCAATAACTGTCATTACAAATAATTTCAATTCATTCAGGCGTTAAACAATTTTTGTGATGACGCATTTTATCCACTGAAACATTATACCGTTAAAAAATTAAAACAGTATACACTCACGATATACCCACCGTGCACCCACGAACTAACTGAAATCAACAGAGCGAGTGGCAGGAGTTTTCTTTGTTACGATTGAAGAACGCTTTTAATGCTGTACTTTTTAACGGTTGTTTTTAGAAGACTGTAATGAAGTTCACACCGTCTGCACTTTTGCAACATTATCGTCTTCACTATCGCAAGTTTCTGACTCATTAAGAATTAAGTGCTATGTCTAAGGAGCATTCGTATCGCGTAGGGGTATGATGTATAAAATAAACATTAAAAGGGTAAGCGGCAAATTGAAAAACAGTTTAAAGCTCATAGAGCTGGCCTAGTGCCATCAACGTGGAGGGAACGGAATCTAACTGACTTTGAATTTGAGTTCGCATTCCTTGGGTATTGACAAAATTTCAGAGTTATAATTATCCATGCTCGCACAATTTAGCAAGAAAGTGAAGATGCCACAATTGATCGGGATTAAATTTCATGAAACCTTGAAAAGAGGAGTGGGAATCATACTTGAGATTAAATTGATTGCGGTCTTTTGTATAGTGTCTCTTGCACTTTTGAAGAAACAAATTGTTTTTCTAGACTGACTGACAGTGACAAGTCCCCAGCCAATGGAATCCGGCGTTTCCGTTACGGCAATTTACAAATGAAAGCTGAGCTATAAGCTCAACGCATATTTCCACTTTTGTATTCATTAAATTCGTCGACAGTTTTTTTACAAATTGAAAATTGTTCGTTCGTTCATTAGTTCATGTCAGACTAGAAAGAGAAAATAAGAGCCAACTGTCACTATTGAATAAATTCCTTTGTGAAAGAAATCAAGTGTCTAGTTTAGTAAGTCTGACTTGACTTGACGTATCTCATTTATTTTGGTTGGCTAAGATCGGTCACATGAACAGCTTTTTCATTTGACGTTTATGGAGGAGCAGCAGAAGAATCTAGTCAAGAAATTTGTGACTGAGTTGGCAGTTGGCATAAGTGGCGGACGTAGGATAAGTGAATTTAATGACCAATCTAGTTTTTCGGTTCAGGGTGAATCTAGTCCAGACCAATAAAGTCGCAGGTTTTTGAAAGTGCCCCAAATTTTTAGTAGAATTATTGTGGGATGGATTTCATGAGACTGCTCTTTTTGTCGAATACTTTGACATTGATTGTTGGATTGTATTATTGTAAATTCATTTATATTACGGGCATGTCCAAAGCATACCTCGCATAATATTTTATCATATTCGGTTTCATTATTTGCGAGCACTTCCCAAAGATCAATCCCGCAGGCACGTTTTATAATTCAACAGTCAAACGAAAAAACAAAAATCATCGGAAAATCTTTTAAACAGTCGTTTTAAATACTTGAGCAATTGACAGCACTGGAGAGAATACTTAATAAACTTAATTATGACATTAGTTTCATTCTGTTTCTATCTTTATTGGTTCTTTGGCAAAACTCTTGAACCAGACATTTTTGTCCCAGCCAAAGATATCTACATAAGAACAATCCTATTCAGCTCCGACTAAAACGATTGAATAAGCATACTTCCACTAGTAGAAATGTTCAAAACTTAAATCGTAAACCTAACGATGTCATTAAGGCGAAACTGTACGATTTTATTTCCTTACTATTTGTCAAACTCTTTAATGGTGCAGTTAAGGGGACAGCTTGTCCTATTTGCATACCCAAGAAAGTTCAACCCAATTTCTTTCAATAAAAAGCACAAATTCAAATCAAGTCCCTATTTTTATTACCTCTTGCACCCCATAATTCTATGTTGCAATGAAAGCTTACATTTTTTATAAGCGGGCCTACCCGAGTAATCCGAAAACAAAACAATCAATTTTTATTAGCATTTAATGCCTGAAATGTGCCATTCGCCAGTGTGTTACATACGCACAGATGTATGCGTTTTATTAAAAAAAAAAAGGAGTAAGAAAAAACAATAAATTCCACGGTTAACACTTTGCTTTCCCAGCATCCACCCGAAGGCATAATAAAGTGACAGAGTCAGAGTGGAGTTTAACTATGACGGAAATGTCATGGCAATGGGAGAACAGAGGCCATATCCTTTGGCTTATCCCAAATTGCTTTCTTTGCTATTCAAATTGGCAAAAGTAAGAGTCGGTATCATTATTTAACGCCGTAGGCCTTAATTTCAATTATTTTACACCCTTCTTCTCTGATGGCGTGATGCAGAAACGCCATTGGGATGATGCTTTGTTCTTCGTGTTGTAATTTATACCTACTGAACTCAGTCATACATTTTAAATGAATACAAGCCAAGACAGTAGGTATAGAAAGAGAAATTATGTTTGTTTTTTGTTAAACAGTGGAACGGCCCTGTGTATAAATCACGCAGTAAAAATCACGGGGCTTGGAAACACACTTTCATTTAAAAAGGACCAGCAAATATTCATGATTCATGGTTCGTGTTCATCGCGATAAAAGAATACAAATTCATGGCTAATTTTAATTAGAAAAGTCTGCTGAGACACCTTTTTTCAAGGTTAAGCGAAAAACAGGTAAGCACACCAACATGAACAGCAAATTTGACAACAGCAACAACCTCAAAAAAAATATTCACATTATTCCGTTTTCCATTGGGACAGAAAAAACACTTCTTTGAAGATTCGGAGCGGTTTTTCTGCTCTCGAAATCAGCTGGCTGTCAGATTTCATGTTCCATTGGCCACACTTTTTTTTTCAGAGTCAGAACAATTTTGCGAATCTCGATTTCTGAGCGAGATTTACACCTACTTCCACTAGGCGTTTTTTATTTTGCCCACATGATCTTTATAGATCATTGAATTACATTTTTTACAACAACAGTTGGATCTTGTACTATTGTAACCAATGGTCTATATAGATCATGTGGTTGAAATAAAAAAGGACTACTAACACCAAAACATTTGTCATTTGTCAAACTTTATATGAAGTGTGTTATTAATTACTTAAATAATTAGACGTCCAGTCCGTGAAAAGTAGAGAAACGTTTACATTTGGCCGCTGCAGTAGATATCAACATAAATTGAATGGATTTTTATTAACACAAATTACAATTGGGCACGAACAAAAAAATGTCCGTAAATCACAATTTGCAACGCTGGTGTAATGGGCTGTCAATCAAATTCTTAAATTGAATTCAGCTACTAAAATTCAATCTGGTCAACTGACAGCTAAACTAGCTTTGAAGCACAGCCTGACAGACATGCGCAGCCGGAACTCGCAAGATAAAACTCTCAAAATCGCACATGTCGTGTCAAGGACTGCCACACTATACCCGAAGACAACAACACATACCTACATCATTTCAAAGCGATTCTGAACTTCGGCAGTATCATTTCGGAGTGAAAGGTCCAACTCGATTACTTACAAACGTCCGAAATGCAAATTCAATTTAAAGTTTTGTATGTGTGCCCCCCCGAGTGCACGCGCTATGTCAAAAAGCGCAATTTTCCAATTGACTTATCATCGATCTTTCAGGTGACACTTACGACCTACCACTCACTTTGGCGCTAAGCTGGGCGTTGACTTACAACGACGCATGCCAGCCAGTAGTCACTGCTCACTAGTCACATGGTGTGTGTTGCCCAAAATAGATCTTTCGCGACACTAGCTACATATATGAGTGGGGGCTTTTGCTGCAACGTTATGTGTGTCATTACGATTCATCAGTACGCCGTAAAAGTGTATTGGCAACGCTGTGTGTATACTCTGTAAGCAATTAATTCCATTTGCTAATTAATTTAGTTTTTTAAATCCAATTTATTTGAATTGATTTGTGTCCAACGTTGATTGTAGATTTTAATTGGATCGGCAAAATAGTATTTTGCAAATTAAATTGCTTGTAACAAATATTTTATATTTACACAGGCGGTAATTAAAGAATGAGTTAATCAATTTTAAATGACAGGTGTCTTATTTGGTGGCGTAGTACCTACCGTATAAAAATCTGTGATGGCGTTTACGGTGGAGCTTAGTTGGTGTTGCCTTTGCAAAGCTATTATTGCCGTCTGCAAATAATGTCTCCAGGCTGCGATGCTTTTAGTAAACAGTAGAGTAAAACAAAAGTATTGAGCCACACTCTGAATCTCTTTAAGGTTAAAGAAGTCCTCCGTTGATTTCTTTATTCTTATTGAGCGATTTGCGATGTCCCAATATAAAGATGTAGTCCTAAATGAAAAAACTCGCTTCTTTATTAGTGAAGAAAAGAGCATGAGCTGTCAAAAAAAAAAAACGATGGTTCTTTTTCTCAGATATACATTGGCGATCTGAAATTTGTTTTTTCCCTTCAGTGCATGATCGGACCACCCTCTATGAACTCAGTATAGTTGACTGAACAGTTTAAGTCACAATCTGAACACAGGCTATTTTGACAGCTAGTACAGGAAAAGAAAGAATATTGCAAAAAAGTGTAGCAGACTGAAGAAATACAAAGCATAGACCTACTTTTGGAGTACCGTCCTACAGCTTGTGCGAAGTTGTCCTTTTTAAATAATACACGCTCGAGTTATTTTTACTGCTCTATTAAGTGACATTAAATGCTCTACCATCTAACAATTTCTAAGAAATCCTTTTCTCAAATAATTTCCCTAATGACACCTCATGCAGCTCTAAAGAAATTAAAGCTCATTCATTCATTTAACTGCGTATGTAACCTTTCCCTTTCAGAAATGCGACGACAAGAAGAGATCAGCTGCTGCAGTGAAATAATGTTAAATCGTGTAATCTAAAAAGTAAGCATCATTACACTGAATTACTAGATTCTATTCCACATCTACTCGTTTGCCATTATATCAAAAGGCAGTTAGAAAAGAATACGAAATGAAAACGAGGACAATCCCCATTGATATCTCGACAGGGTTGGTACTTAAGAATCCATTAGAGGAGGATATACACTATTTCTCTCGTTTTAACTCTGCTTTCAGTGCCGACTTGATCTGCTACTGGCCAATTGAGCGCAATTTAAAATTAGACGTCAATTTGACTGCGTCATTGAACACACTTGAATATATTGAATTACTCTTGATTAGATTCCTGTGGTGTATCCTTAATGGAGCAACTGAAAATGATGCACGAGAAGCAAATTATTTTTTCTTCAATCGAAGCTATTTTCATATCTCTGGTTTTAAGTTGTTTTTCCTTCTTCTTTTGTTTCTGTGTAATCTAATTCCGAACCTGTTTTTGTAGGCTGCAATTTTCAACAATAATAATAACAAAATATTAAATTTGCTTCACGTGAACTTGGTAAGAATTGCTTGCGAACATTTCTATTGTGAATTAATTACAATGGGCGCGTTCAGTTGGCCGCTAGTTGTCAAACAGATAATGGTGACAGATAGGGGAATTCCATTTCGTTAGAATAGTACGAGAATATCAGACGTCTTCTACAGCTTAGTTTAATCAATTTTGAAGTCATTGAGAGTGTTTAGTGTACACAGCAAATACTGTTATGCCACTATTATAAAGGTAATGCTTCACTTCTGCAACTCAAGAATAAAACTAAAATAATTCGAAATCAGCAACAATGTTTTGGGACAAGAAAAAAACAACTTTTGTTGGCACAATAGGAAGTGTCATTTTGCAGTTGCAATCAGGAAATAAGAGAACAGTGCACTTTAATTTCTCCTAACCTAAATTGCATGACAAACAATGTCGCTTTGACTATGTAAAATGTTGTAAAAAGGAAGGGTACATAAAGCCTTTGATATGTTAAATGGCAACATGTTTAGAGAGTGATGCCATTTCGTTACAAAGCCGACAAGCCACAACATTGTCCACATTCAAGAATCTAGTTATATTAAGTCGACTAGTTTGGCCTCGACTAGATGTAATATGAACAAAAAAACTAGATTGCGTTACTTCTCCTACGTCAGCCACATTTACGAGAACTGTCAACTTAATACTCAGTCACAAATTTATTGACTAAATTCCTCAGCTACTCCTCCATAAATGTCAAATGAAAAAGCTGTACATGTGACCGATATAGGACAATCAAAACTGAGACACATCAAGTCAGTCAGCTGTCAACAAAGTAGGCAAATGCGCAATAAAGTCGCCGACAGTGGGTTGTATGAATAAAACGTAGCAATTGCTTTTACTCAAGAGAAACGTCAAAATCGAAGCATTTGCTACGTTTCGTACTGATTGAAGCTAACAACAACTTTTGACATTTTCGAAAAGTGGCGGCAATGACTTTTTACTCAGATTGGTATGAATAAAACTTATCAGACAAAGCAAATGCTATGCAAATTCTGATTCACTTGTTTAGTTGACTCTGACCTTTTGCTAAATATGTTGTTCGCACATTTTTCACATAAAACAATCTAAATATTGTGAATTTTCGATGTTCAATGAAACATGGATGCTATAAGTCTTCACATTATACCCGTTTTACCTCTTGTTAACGATTGTGCTAACAAAAAACTGTATATGAATAAAGAAGAATAATTGGTGACGATAATACTTTAAACAATTGTTTCGTTTCACGTGTGAAAATGTGGCATTGTTGGCTAATACTTTTTTTAATTCTCTTTTAAATATCCAAAAAAATTGAATCTTTCCTTAGGAATTTAGGAGATCCGGGCTTTCAGGGACACATTTCAAAATTCATTGCTTAACAAGTTAGAAATTTATGTGTTTAGTTTGGCGTTGGAGATAATATTGGTGTTCATTAGTCAACCTATTCGTTGACAGTTAACTAATTCGTGTGTGTCAAAAAATAGGTCGACTAGCCGATAATTGGATAAAAACCCACTTTGCTAAAGAAGTCGAAAAGTCGAACATAGAATTTACCTCGCTGCACGTGTACTTGCTTTGCAGTTCCTGTCAAACCTGACCAGTAAATTTGAATTTTTGAATTTTCCTTGAGATTCTAACGACTTTTGTGGAAATTTAAATTAAAAAAATTAAATTGAGATACTATGAATGCAATCTATAGCTCCAATTGAACCTGGAAATATGATTTTTGTTTGCCAAATAGGCTGTTGATGTTTTGAAAGAAATATTACCCAAATAGCTCACACTCAATACTTCGCGTGACACGAAATATTATATACCTATACTTTTTTTTTTGTTCATATGATTTTGTTTGTTTTCCTATACAAACAGAATTTAACTTAACTATTTATAAAAAAAAAAAACATCGAAAATTCATAATAGGGACGTTCGGATACCTAGTTTATGTAAAACGTCAACTAGATTCGTCGTGACTAGGAATCCGAACGCGTTGATAAGCAACTTGAATTATTTTTGTATTCTCGCGGTCAGCGTTAACTTTTCAAACATTTGCCCTTTATTATTCGGAAAAGACCCCTCACAATTTTTTGAAAAACTGTTATTTTCAAATTAGTACATTTAAAATGTAAAACGGTTGCCTATCACAACACTAATTGCACTGTTATGCGAACTATTGGTTGTTAAATATCGTGCGAAAATTCGAAATTTGCAGAGTAGTCTTAGAAATGGCACCTTTTTCTCTCACCGGCCCTTTTTTCGACTCTTCAGAATTTTGCCACGGCCACTCTGTTTATTTTAAATCTGACTCTTCGAAATGTCAACTGAGTACCTATGCACGCAGGTTTTTATTGAATAGATTTGTCGGCTTCCCCTCCATAAACGTCAACTGCAAAAACTAATCACGTGACCACTCTGGGCCAATCAAAACTGAAATACATCTAGTCAGACAGCTGTCAGACTTACTAAACTATGAATCCGAACGTCCCCAATGCTTGTGAATAGTTTTATCAATAAACTTGGTATTACGGTTGTCAAAAAAATTGATACTCATCAAATTTTATATTAACCACAAATTTCTTGTTGATACGTATCAAATTACTCGCGCGGCTAAAATGATTTATTGACATCAAATCATAAAATTTATTTCCTTGTTTTTATTGTTCAAAAAACGACTTTAGACAATCATTCACAATGGGGTAAAAATTATCAATTGATAATCATAATATAAAATTATCGATGAATTGATAGATTTTTTTTTTTTTTTTTTTATATACTTCTCCCGGGAAAGGCGAACCTATAACGCTTAAACAGCGCCCCGAGATGCCTGCAGATGTATGTTTGCTCTGCACTTAAATTGCTGCAAATTGTAGTCTTCTGGAAATATATCCCCAGGAAGCGAGTTCCAAATTTTGCTTGTCCTGTAACAGAAGGAGTTTTGGAAAGTTGATGTCCTCGCGGATCAAGTATCAAATAATTGATATTTGATTTCCATAATAGGGCTGTTTGACACATTGTTAAGAGGCAGCCGTTTTTCACATTTTCTGCTCAATCAATGTGAATGAAATTAAATTCTTCAAATTGGTCTACTCATTGAACTTACAGGCTGTCGAAATCAGATCATTCCCTTTACCCGAAACAGAACAAGTGATAAACATGCAGACAATAAAATTGATTCCGCTTTCAAGTCACAGTTCTAATACATCTTCGGAAAATGTTGAATTCCTCTCAATGACACCAATCTGTGCCCAAAAAAAAAAAAATCACTCAGTACCTAATAAAGGTAATCAGAGCCCTCTCCTAAAAATAATCATTCAATCACATTAAATTAAATAAAACGAAGGCTACCCATCTAACTCAAGTCCAAATCCTTCAGCAACAATTTCTCATCACCAAGGTAATGCTGTTCAAAGTAATCCCTCTTAATCAGACTGATTCCAATAAAAAAAGCAACACATTACGACTTTACGAGTACCTACCTCTAAGTAGCGTATTCATTTTGACTAATTATTTGGATTAAGCTCATGGTTCGTGTGTTTTTTTTTTTCAACCATTGCTAATACCAAGAGTGTTCTCCTCCATGACTCTGTGTAAAATATGTTTCATTTTATTGCGTACTCTCTTGCGAATCATTCATATTTATCCCCATCAATCTAAATGGAATCGTATACATTTATCAAAGCCAACTCAAAGCTGTCTCAGATGTCAGTTATCGTTCAGGCATTCGTTTGAAAATAATTCTTTCTATAAATTCCCACAACGGGGATTTAATTTGAAAGTCAATTCGCTTCGAGTGGGTATGCAAATTTTGTGTGTTTTTATTTTTCATTCACCTTTACCCAACACGAGTGTCGAGTACACATTCTAGCCAGTGGAGTTATACTAAATCAATTAGGTGTGCAGCACAAGAACCGCAACTCTGGTTAATTCAAATAAATCAGCTATATTATTGGTGTGTACACATACTCGATGTAATCATTGCATTAATATTGTCACGTGAATAATTTGGAAAGAATTATGTGGCAGGGCGCTTGCCTGCTGTGTTCTGTAGCGGAGAAACATTTTTCTCTGACAGCTTGTTACATTGAACTGACAATTAACGGTGGCGTGGTGCAAAACTGTTAGCAAATTGCTTACTAAATTATTGTGTTATATCTGGAATGACAGATGTACTGTTAGATGATGTACTGATACACGAATTGGATCGGGGGCGTATACGTAACATTTTGTTATCTATTTTCTACGAACTTCTAAAATTTGCAAGGCTTCAAGCTAATTTGGAAAATTAATGTAGCCCCCAAGTTTATTCTAGTTTCAGTCGTAAATTATAATATCAATGTATGAAATGTAAATTCCATATTAATTTAAGCCACGGGGAAAAGTTGGAAATGATTTGCATTCGACGGAAACTTTAGTTGTGCTCATTGGTAAACTTTCCGTTCCATTAGGTGGAATATGTAACAGTACACGGGCAAGTTTTCACAATGTATTGCCATCTACATATAACTATCTCTGTAGACTAGATGTGCAAATATGCTTCCTATGAAATATGACTTGTATTAAATTATCCTTTTTGACAGAGGGAGTAGCGCTGGAATGTTGTATAAAATTAAAATCATTTTCAGGGATTGATGTGTTGGAGTTTTAATTTTTAATTTTATTATGAAGCCATTCGAAATGGGGAGGTAAGCTTCTCAGAAAAAAATGGAACTATGAACGTTCTCCGGTGAAATCGAACTGATATTCTAACAAATGGAGTTGAGTTCGAAAATATATGATGAATTGGTACATGCATTTGAACATAAAAACGCTTGGTTAAACTCCTCCAAAATGAAAAAAAGAATTCAATGACGTCTGCTAAAGGGCATATGATCTGTTAAAAATTTGGCTTCAACAACTGTCAGTGGAAGCGAAGAACAGGAACTTGCAACAAGAAGTTAATGTAAAACTGAAAGCGCTGTCATCAGCTAAACAATGTACAGATTGGATTAGAACTGACAGCCAATAGTTTAATACATAAATATGAAAAGAGTATCAGAGACACCATACATTCTTGAGGAAGACCGGCATTCATATACGATGAGCTGCAAGCTTGAAACTTTCAAGGCAACTTAAATTGCCGAGTAGTCTTACACCCAGTTAGTAATAGTCACATAAATCGATTGTCACGAGTTTTTAAAAACGAGCCTTATGCGAAACTCTGTCAAATACAATTCAAATTTAAAGACCCAGAGTTTCCGTTTCACCAGAGTTGAACGGAAATTATTTAAATCACCAGTGGACCTGCTGTCGGGAAAACTAAAATATTTCATAACCTGGGTCGATAGTCAACCGGAGAAGAAGTTTCGGAAACCGATGATACAAGGTTTACCGAAAGAAGAGTAAGAAAAGTGGAAAAGCCTATGCATACTCAAGCGCAGGTGGTGACATGGGGGAATCTAAACGAGTAAAACTGGCAAGGAACCACGCAGCAAAAACAGACTAGTTTTGTCTAAAGAGCTTCCAGGTGCCATTAAGGAAGAATATTCGGGTTCACTGTTGTGTATAGTTTGTAACAGTTTCTACGCAGATCTAGTAGTAGTGGTAGTGGTGATTCCAAGGCATGTATGCAGATGGTTGGTTGTCTCCCCATTTTTCTCATTCTTAGACTCACTGAATTTTTGCCTTTTTTTTTTATTAAAACAAACGAACAAAACCCGACTGTAAATACGTTTCACACTAGGAAATAACACATATAGTTCTATTTTTTTTTAAATATGTATACTGCCCGACAACCGATTAGCGCCCCTCTGCCATTTACACTATTCTTTCAGTGTAAATGGCAATAACTCGGACCTATAGTATCATGCTCAACATTATTCTCTTTCATTCTTCTCCATATACTGTATTTCTGAAAATAACCTTTTGTTCTGGAAGTGAACCGTTATTTGGTTTTGCTATATTCTTTGAAGTGTTGCAAAAAAAAAAATGTGTGCATTTTTTGCGACAGCCGATTAGCGCCTCTCCGCTGTAGTCTTACTTTTCGTGTGTAAACAGTCGTATTTGGTCTACTAAAGTTATAGTTAGTCAAATTTTAACAACTTTCAATATAATTAAGTGAATATGGGAAAAGCGAAACCGAAAAGTGAAGATGAAAGGGTCAAAATAAAGGCTTATAGTGACTGTGGCCTCTCAATCCATAAAATATCCAAAAGAATTAACCGAAGCCGTAAAGTTATTTCCTCATTCCTACGCAATGAGCATAATTGTGGGAAGAACTTGAAGGGCCGGCCCTCTTCTATGATTACACCTGCTGACAAGCGAACTATTTTGAGGCAGGCGTCCAATTCGCGAGATTCTGCAGCCAAAATTAAAGAAAAAACCGGTGTAAAAGCGTGCGTGCGGACAGTGCAAGGAATAATTTCTAATGCTGAACATTTAAAATGTCTAAGAAAAAAAAACACCTCTTAATCAAATTCGAAAGACGCAACGGCTGGATTTCTACAGAGCGAATATGACCTGGACCAAGGAGCGGCAGCGAGTAGTCTTTTCAGACGAAAAAAAAAAATTAATTGGAGGGTCGCAATGGTTATGCCTACTATTTTCATGATCTGCGAAAGGAAGAGCATACTTTAGATGGCTTGCAACAGCTGTGCTGGTGGTTTCATGGTATGGAGAGCAATTACATATTATGGCACAATTGAATTACAATTTATCACTCGTCGTATGAAGGCCACAACATACAATGGAGTATTAAAAACGGCTTTCCCAGCAATCAGAAATATTTTTGGGTCCTTGGAGTGGAAGTTACAGCAGGATAACGCCCCTACCCACACTGCTAGGATCGTGAAGTTTTGGATTGAGCGCCAAAACGTGCCGAAAACTCGCCCGACCTTAACATTATAGAAAATGTGTGGGGATGGTAAGCACGCAAAGTCTATGACTCTGGAAGGCAATATTCGTCTGAATCGGAACTAATTGATGGGATAAAAAGTGCCTGGGAGACTATTTCACTTGATTTTATAAAGAAATTACATGACTCCTTACCCAACAGGATGTGGAGGCGCAACACATTATTAATTATTTTATATATATGTTCTAAATTAATGTAATTAAGATAAAAAAATGATTTGGGCATGTTTTGTGTTAATTTTCTTACGCTATTCAACATTTTCAAGTGGCGGTGCTAATCAAATGGCCAAAAAAGAGTGGATTTTTCATATTAAATTCGTTAAAAATCTGTTATATTGTTATTAAATAAGTTACTGCCGTAACTATCTTTTCTTTTCGCTTATAATATTATAAACTTTCATTGGCGACAAATTCATTTCAAAGGTTCTATTTTATTGGCTGATATTAGACTCCAAAAATACAAAGCATAGGCGGTGCTAATCGATTGTCGGGCAGTGTACTTTATTACACTTATGTGAATCAGTTCAAATTCATTGGTTCCTTTAAGTTTCGTTCAATTAGTTACCGATTAATCTTACAATTCCATAAATCCCGTCTGACTGCCAACACACGACCTACTTTCCCCATTCCCGCATCCAGTCACAGACCTTTTATTGCACCGTTTGCGTGTCTTATTGTCAAGATAACTGTGCACTCATTTCAAACTTGATCTGCAGCTGCAAAATGACAATAGCTGATATGTCCGACTTCCAGCACACTCGCCTTATTCCTACCTCCATATGTCACTCTAGCAATCGCCTTACGCCCATATACTAACAAACTCGGTCAGGTGTCTCGGTTCTTATCAACTTAATCAGTTTGCATGCACAATTTCCAAACCGACACGTCTGCTACTGTGTCGCCTTACACTGCTTCGCATACAAAGTGTGTAGGCTTTTCGAAGAAAAAAAATCACCTTTAAACGAAATCTTGACTGATGCACTTGGTCACTTCAATGCACTCACAGAGATAATATCAAATTAACCATGCGCTGATAACGATTAATAACATTTACAGATCATTTATTCACTCGGTTGAAGGAATTCATTTTTCTCTTGTATAGGAAACCTGTCGACATCCTGTTGAATGCAGCCACAAAAATGAGTTACTGACTATATAGATTGGTAAGCGACTTGAGTTGCTTTTTTTTATTTGTTTGCTTAGTCGTCACCGAACAACTGTTAGTAGGTATGTCGAGCGTGGTTTTGGTTTTTTATTTTTTGCTTTGGCGATTAAAATAAATTTTTCATGATAATTGAAACGGCTCTTGATTGAAAGCCTATAAATAAACAAGTCCGGAATGGATTTCGATTATTTTTTGTTTCGTTGTCCATTCGGTTCTCTATACACTTGGCAAAAAACACGGTTGCGCTATAAGTTTACCAACGTTATAGGTTACCGTTAATTGCCATCTAACTGGCGGTGCGGTGTTGCTTAATCGATGAAATTTCAATTTTGACGGCATGGCTGCCACTAGTCCGCACTATTTGCGAGTGCTGCAGCAATTCATCGTATCATTTGTAGAATTTGTTTGTTACACTGGGCAAGTCGTTCAAAACAAACCAAAATTATGGCCACTTCGCAAGCGTTAGCAAATATCTGCAGTTGTTTACTGCCCCACATTAGAACGGCGTCGCGTCCGATGAAACTGTAAACAACTTGGGTGAGTGCAATGCAGATTGAGCCGCAGTGCTCCCTCCTAAGAGATTCCTTTAGACTTAAAGCCAGTGACTTTGTAGGCTGACAGAGAGGAGAGAATTGGTTTTTAGTTTTTTGGCGGCTTATGCGGTGCATATTGTACACAGCATGTACCCATGGATAAAAAAAAATCTACGTAGGCATGAGTTTGGTTTTATTTTTATTAACCCATTACGACTTAGCCAAAAGTTCTCCTATAAATATCATGAGCCTATTGACTTATTTAACAGTTTACAACTTGACACCAAATCGGTCTGCAGTACTTAAAGAAGTCTTAAATAAATACAAAATATTATTTCACAATGAAATACGCTGTAAGTGAACTTGTGCTGCGAAAAAGTGAAAATCTGTGATTGAATTCAGTTACCAAAATATCAAATAAGTAGGGGAGACTGGGTACGGTTGAAACAATTTCGCTTATACCTTCCATACCATTGCCGTTTATAAGCCAATCGGTAATGAAGTTACGTGAAATGAAGGAGCATGTTTCTATGTATAAATGGAAAGTGTTTTTTGAGTACTTGGTGTGATATTTTGCGTAGTACATCATATTAAAACAAAAATGAAAATTTGTTTCAACCGTACCCATACCAGGGTCGGTTGAAACAGTTCTTGGGGTCAGTTGAAACATGAACACAATCTTCCATTGTTACATATTTAATTAACTATTATTTAAAATAATAGTTTTGTTTTACAATATTCATCACGTCATTGTTTTATATAGAATTTAAAAAAAGATAAACAGTATTTCTAAACAACAAAAAATTAAAGAAAACAAAAATCAAAAAAAAGAAAAAAAAAATCTTAATTCATTAAATTAATTGAAACTAAAAAAAAGGAACATTACTTTAATTTCGATAATACAATCGATAAAATTCAGCTGTCGGAATATTCCGAATCACAATTGTGGCAAACATAACTATTGCAACCTTCTGTGCACTCTTTGTGAGTCCACATTTTACAGGTGACACATTTGTATCCAACTTTCACTAGATCTACTCCCTGAATACGTTGACAAGCAGACAAGGCAATAAAACTCCTCTTCTTCTGAATAAAATAAAAATAATAGAGCACTGCAATGCTGCATTATTATTATTATTATTTTTTTTTTTTTTTACTTTCGTAACTTTTATTTTCATTTTTACACCTTCCAACTATTTCCTAGCTTGCTTAGCTGGTTTGCTACAGTCTTGCTTCATGATCCTTTTTTATTTGTTCTTTCTCTGGTGTATCGGTGTATATTGTAGACTTTCTGGTTCTTCTAATTTCGTTAAAGTAATATATAAGAATAAAAAAATAACTAAACATATTGTTTCAACCGTCCCCTGAAAAATTGTTTCAACCGTCCCCAACCCCCCCTTTAAGTAAAAAAAATCTATAAAGTAACGAAAACAACACTGACACATTTAAACTAGTCACCATACTGTATTCTACACTCTTTTCTGCATACAAAAAAAATAGACACAGCAATCTCGCATCGATAGAAACCCCAGTAAAACAAAAAATAACTAAACAAAAATACTTACTTTTGATAGCCTAAATAGAACATTAGCTCTCACTTAAAACTGAACAGCCGAACGAACGATGCATGACTACTATTCGTCGACAGACTTGATTTTGCTTCATTCACCCCTAATACTCATAGACGCTGCGCGTACGGTTCACGAGATATTCGTGTTGTTTCAACCGTCCTGTGTTTCAACCGTACCCAGTCTCCCCTATTGTTTTGCAAACATTTTTGATGGAAGCTTACTTAGGGTTGTGAAATATTTAATTCAAAGAAGTCGGTAAATACAGATTGTAGTTGGCTTTGGGGCCCTAGCTTTCCAAAATTTGTCTGTTAATATATTTGGCACAAATGTGACGGTTGCAATGAAAATTCTAAATCACTTCGACAAACATATTTGTACGAGTAGCTAAACCAGCAGACGTCAGAGGGCACATCAAAATTTGATGTGTGTACTGAATAACTATAATAACTCTTAAGTAGCTTTTTATAACTTAAACAAAAAGGTATTTTGAGGCTGACCGAGTCTTTAAAAAAAATGTCTATAAACTCCGCTATTAATTGAACAAAATTAGTTGCACATCCACTTGAGTTTTCTAAATCCGAATAACCAAAGCATCTCTAAACTCTGACATCAGCTTTCATTGTTACAAATTGTCATCCGTAATTGGTCCACACCGTTCTGACGAAACAAAGTTGTTGTTGTACATTTTTCGACATATCAATATTTTTGTCATACATTTTCAATTATAAGTTAACATTTTTAATAATGTCCTCTAGAGCCGATATTGTTTTCGTAGAATAAGGCTTAAAATGTAAGTGGTTATGCAAGTATATGCAATGAATATTTAAGTGGCATTATGTAGCCGCCGTGTTTCGTTAATTTCACAACTAAACTAAGATTAGTCAATAGTCAATAGAAAAATAGCACTCCAGTGTGTTTTCTTGCTCGTAGCGTAGCCTGGCTTAGTATTTATAGCAAACTAGCTGCGACTTCGCCCTTGATGCAACTGATTCAGTAGTCTAGAGTCTGTTTAGGACCAAGCGAGCGAGCGTGCCCATATAAGTCTTCACTTTAAGAATTAAGTTAAATGAATTGAAAAAATGTTTATTTCCTATCTTTCAAACTACAACCAACCATATAGGTACATCTACAAAATCTCATTGAAATCGGTTCAGTGGTTTAGAACGTCGACAACAGTGCCGCCTATCGGTTCCACACCAACCCTATCTTCTAAGTTACAAGCAACCATACACAACTACAAATTTTCATTAAAATCAGTTGAATAGTTTCGGAGATCGACAACAGCGCCTTCTATCGCGACAGGCCAATTCCCGCCGGCGCCACGGAATTTCCGTTCCGGTCGAGTCGATTTTACTCCCAAGTCACGCATGCTCCTATAGATGTTTCACATCACATAAATTCATATAGAATTTTTGACAAATGCGATTTCACTGTATATTGCGATTTAAATTTTAAAAAAAAAAATCCCAATAAAAAATGTATGAAAAATTAACTTTTATGAATTTTCATTTTAAAATTTTCCAATTTTCTCGACGTATAAACCTTCCTCAGGCAGAGATAGACACAACAAAGAAAAGACAGCTCAAATTGGACGATCCATTCTCGAGTGATTGGCGTTCTTACGGATGCAACTTTGTTTTATATATATACAGATTTGAAAAAACTACTAAAATAAAAATTATTGACAAACGTACAAGTTAGAAACCTCTCTCCATAAGAAGAAATATTACTTATGCGATGAGTATTTGCGTGCATTTTTTTTACACAATATGTTTTAGTCTTAGATAATATTTAGTGGCACTTATTATGACTGCAATAGTGCATCATACTTTTTGTAGATGCGATGCTGAAGGAGGAGGGCCGGAGGAAATGAAACACTTGACGACCAGTTTAAGACTGACTTTATTCTTACAGAATACACGCTACTTTCTTAAATATTCAATAGAGATAATTCCTTACATACTAAATAATAATACTAAGTAGGTATTCCCATACAGTCGGGCTAACAAGTAATGTTTTACATTCACATCACATCTGAAAGTGAAGGAATTGTGCATTCGAGGTAAATGGAAAATAACATTACAGTCAGATATTGTCCTTAAATTTATTAACCGACAAAAAAGTATACGGACTTATGTATTTATTGCATTATAATCTGCCCAAGCCAAATTCGAAAATCAAGCATCTTAGAAACAGATACCCTCGCTTAACTTTTACATAAATTTTCACTAAGAAATTATTCCGTGAATATGGTAAGTCTCTCCATAAGTCGTCCATATTTTGGTAACCAGTAGATTTATACTATGCGAGATACTAATAATCATATTTAGTGTCCAGGCTATAGATTTTACGAACTCACAACGGCGATATTTTCCATATAAAATCACCCATTGTGACCTACAAAATGTTTATTGCGACGATTAAAAATGATAATTGGCAAGGCTCTATATTTATTAACACCCTGTATCTACTCTCTCCGCAGATCATCCTTCTCATTGTAGCCGCTGGAGCCTTTGCTGCGCCCGCTGAAACACCAAAAGCAAAGCGCGGCATTGCTCTTGGTCTGCACGCTCCACTCCTGTCACACTCGTATGTTCAACCGGCATCTGTAGTCCATTCATCGTCCTACATCAATCACGCTCCGCTGATATCACATGCACCATTGGTATCGCATGCACCATTGATATCCCATGGCCCATTAATATCCCATGCACCACTTCTGTCACATGGACCAGTCTATGCCCATGCGCCACTGACTCTTCACCACGCTCCAGCCTACTCCCTCCACTACTAAACGTGATGCGATTCCCAATGTCCCCCCCGCGCTGGCTATACGGGTTAGATAAACAAACAAATTTAAGTTCGTCAACAACAATTCAAAATGCTTGTAAATAAAGAAATTTCAATTGAAACGAAATTTGTTTAAATGTTACCAAACCGCAATCGTACCTGACCATAATTGAGCTTGACGCATATTTCTCAAGAAAGGAAATTTACATTAGAGCCAATTGTGGCAAAACCACATGGGAACTGCTCAAGGAAACCCAAATTTCTATTGAAAAACTATTCCCAGTAGCATTCAAAAGGAGAACGGATTTCCAAGACGAAGAAAGTATAAACGTATGTTAACGACAGAACTACTTACATGGAATCGGTCCATTTCCTTTTCATCTTTTTTGATTAAGTCCTTTCAAGGAGAAGAAGTATTAAGGACCAAAGTGCTTAGGTTCCTTCTGGATTTCCGATGAAATGGATTACTGAGAATCGGTGGGTGGTTGCGTCTACATTGTTATACTAAAATCAAATCAGAACCAAGAGTGTTTTTAATCAATTTATCTTTGCGGTATTTTTGTTGATTTTGTTACGCTTCGTTTGTGTTTTTGTGTTTTTGTCTGTTTACTCAGAAATATTTAAATGGATTAGTTTTCATCAAAGAATTCTAAAGTTAACTGAAAGGTTTTCAGTGGAAAACACAATTTTCGAAGACATAACCTAAGCTGATAGACGAATCGCAGTGTATTTGCATTTGTTTAGCATTCAGTTTGCTTTCACAAATTCTTTTGAAGTCCTTTTTCTGCGAACACTTACTTCCTATTCAGTAATTTGGCAGTGACTTGCGGGGAATTTAAGAAATGCATGTCGGAAGTTCTTTCCCTATGGAATATAAAATGTAATACATCGACGTAAGCCGATTTAAGATTCCAATTTGAAATAACTTTCTCATAGGTATATTTATTTATGCATGTCGGGGAGACTGTCGGAGTATCAGCAGACAGGGAACTAAATAAACCGCTTATATAAGCTGTTGGGTACAAAAACGTTTAGTTAGTGATGCAGCTCCAGACTTTTGCTCTTCTACAAGCAAGTAGAAAAAAAAATTAACTAAAACTTGTGAAGCAACATTTCGTTTTTATTTCATTAAAATCGGCCAGCCAATTCTGATTTTCTTAGCAATTCTGGTGTCAGCCGACAGATGTCATTTTTCATTTCATTTTAAATTCATTTTTATTGAAAATTTCAAATAAACTTACATGCTAGACAAAAACGATTAAATCTAATTTAAAACTAACATTTATCTTATTCTAGCTTACTGGCTCCAAGCGAGCGCTCTAAACTTAACAATATCCTTAAAATTATTGCCTTTCGGCCTTAAATCTATCTATGTCTATAATTTGTTTTGTTTTTTATTTTTCAAGAAACGTTAGAAAACTTGAAATCTTTATTATTGGTTTTGCTTAAAACTACTTAAAACTACCTAAGCTACTTAGCCTACATTACCTATAATCAGGGTGGTGAGCAATCTTATCGATTGGTCACCATCCTGATCGCGTCCATGGTTGCCTGTCGGCCGCCAGCAGGGGTTCATCCGCGCCGCCGAGACCCGATCGAGGCCATAAGCCTCGGTCAAGTCTCGGAAGCACGCTTTCATGTTGGCTAGCCCGGCGCCTCCCAAAGACCCCCTACTCTAACCCTAATCCTACCAACTTAAATCTAGCTTATAACTAAGGAGGATGCTACGTAAGTAGCGCACCGGCCCGGGAGAGCGTATCCACCCTCACCTCTTCTTCAAGCCACCAAAATTCGGTGAACTGCTTTACCGTATCGACCCTGTCCCGTTCCGCAATTGCGGTACTAAAACGGAGGAGCTCCTGAGCATTGGCGGCGGACCCGTCGTGGATGAGCCGCTTATCCCTCGCGCCGCGGTGGCTGTGGTACAATACCGGCACACCATCCTTTGTCTGGACTAACCCTTTCATGTCTACATGAAGAAATGCCTCAGGCGGAATAAAGCCAGACCGAAGCGTACTCTCGTGGTACATTAAATTGGGGTAGTAAGCCCCTGAGATCAGGTTATTATCACTGGCCATCGCCCTAGCAACGTGCCTCCGAATCACCTTAATAAGGAAATTGTCAATCCTATTCAGTCGAGCCCCATTGTATAAGGTCCTGTTGGGATAATATTTTATGTACTGAGATTCAGGAGTTCTAAACAACCCTAGACAGGCCCTGAGGCATTGCCTCTCAAACACCCGAATCTTTTCCATATAGGACGGCGCTATATTGAACCACATGGGACAGCCATAAGCGATGATAGGCCTTATAAGGGCCACGTAGCAAATGACCTTCACCCTGGAGTCAAGTTGACTGCTGCGAAATAGTCGCCTTGTCAGAGCGTAGGCCCTCTTAGCCCCGGCAAGACAAGCATCTATATGTTTGTCAAAATACAGATACTGGTCGAGCCGGATGCCGAGATACCTGACCACGTTTTTCACCACCAATGGTCGTCCCTGCTGTCCAATAATTGTTAATTTTCTCCAGTTGTTTCTGGTGTCCCTAGAGGCCCCAGCCAATGGAGTTCTGAACAGGATTGTTTCCGATTTTTGGAAATTGATTTTCAACTTCCAATCATCGCAATACCTCTTAATTTGCTCGAAGTCACGCTGCAGAAGGATGTTGATGACCTCGATTTTTGGTCCTGACCTGTACGCCACTAAATCGTCTGCGTACGCTATAGCGTGTCTGAGGGAACCCACCAGATCACTTGTGTAAATATTAAACAGAACCGGAGAATTCACTGCTCCCTGTTGTAAGCCGTTTTTAATTTCGAAAACCCTGCTCGAAGTCACGTTGCCAGCTTTGACAACGAACTTCTTTCCCATAAGCATGTCATAAATCATATACAGCAAAGGTTTTTGAATGCCCATTCTGGTCAGCTTATAAAAGAGCCCCTCCAACCATACGGTATCGAAGGCCTTCTCAAAGTCGACCAGGCAGGCACCCGTGCATTGCTTCTTACTTTTATTCCACTGAATGTCGGAGACCAGCTTCGACGCGGCATGAATAGTGTCATGCCCCGCTCTAAAACCAAACTGGTTGTCTGGAATAATCTTATTTTCTTCAACCCATCTTAAAAGAGATCTATTGACGACCTTCTCGAATACCTTGCTAACATTCGGAAGCAAACTAATTGACCGAAGATTAGCAGGGTTTGTCCTATCTTTATCCCTCATTTTTTCATTTTAAATTCATTTTTATTGTTATCTTTAAATAAACTTACGTGCTAGACAAAAACGATTAAATCTAATTTAAAACTAACATTTATCTTATTCTAGCTTACTGGCTCCAAGCGAGCGCTCTAAACTTAACAATATCCTTAAAATTATTGCCTTTCGGCCTTAAATCTATCTATATCTATGATTTGTTTTGTTTTTTAATTTCCAAGAAACTTTAGAAAACTTGGATTCTTTATTATTTGTTTTATTAAACCTACTTAAATCTACCTAAACTACTTAGCCTACATTACCTATAATCAGGGTGGTGAGCAATCTTATCGATTGGTCACCATCCTGATCGCGTCTTTGGTTGCCTGTCGGCCGCCAACAAGGGTTCATCCGCGCCGCCGAGCCTCCACCGAGGCCATGAGCGTCGGTCAAGTCTCGGAAGCACTCTTTCATGTTGGCTAGTCCAGCACTTCCCAAAGACCCCCTACGCTAAACCTAAACCTACTACCTATCTTTATCCCTTTTCGGGATAGGGTGTACCACCGCTATTTTCCACTGCGCCGGATAATAAGCATTATTCAGCGCATTGTTAAATAGCGTGGCGAAGATATCGATCGCTTCTATTGGCAGGTGTCTTAATACGACGTTTGGGACCCCGTCAACTCCCGCCGACTTTTTGTTTTAGCCGACAGCTGATGTCTCTCATTGGGAAATGTTCACACATATAATAGGTCTGTTCCCTTATGATAATGCATTCGAACACATTCGCCAAATTTAGTCAAACTTGGTTCCCTTACGTAAAAGTTGGGCAGAAGAGAGCCAAAAAGGGAGGGCAAAACATCTCCTCTTCATAAAAAACCTGCGAATATTAGCCCAAGAAATTTCTTTGGGTTCGTTGTTTATTGCTGACAGATGGTTGTCAAATCGTTCAAATTCTAATTTGTAACTGACTCTTTATTTAATTTCATTTATATTTAGTGCTTGTATAGCATTAACATCGATGTAAGAAACAAAAGAATTGTACTTTTTAATTTCTGCAATAAAAGCAATTCAAATTTAGGTCTTAAATATAAATTTGTGCTTTTTTCTACTGAAATTCGAATATTCCCGCCTGGAAAAAATTCACATTTTTCAAATTTGTGGTTTAACGCGTTCCTTTTCTTTTTGGTTATATTTGATTTCAGTGAGCATATTCTCTCACAATGAGAGAAATGTGACATATTGCCAAAAGTGAACCAGAAAGTAAGGGAACAGACAGTATAAATGGACTTGGACAAATCACGTCTTGTTTGCGTAATTTTAAAATTTTGTTTTGCAAATCAATCTTTCATACATCAAAAAATTACAGTGGATGACAAAATCCAAAATCCAAGAAAAACCAGTGAATGGGTTCATGTATTTGGTGTTGGTTTGAATAGGAATAGGCTGTGCTGCTGTGCGAAGGTGAATCGAACATTCACCAGATTAGTTGAATTGAGATTATGAAATGACGTCTACGAATTTGACACGAAAAGCATCAGAAAAGAAAGCGATGTTGATACCTCTGCTGGCACTATGCCTAAAGTCAAAGCAATCCCGAATTTGTAATGCCCATCAATGCAATGGTCGCTCTGGGATGACTGAAATTTAACTTCCGTTCCTATAACCGCTCCTGTCAACTTGAATGTTCAACGCAAATTATGTTTAGTACATAAAATGGCGACGGTTCAGTGAACATAATAAGTCTGTTCCTTAACTTTTGTAGTAAGAATGGAAAAGACTGTCAAAATAGCAACGGTGGGGATAAATTCTCTCAGAGAGAGAGAGAGAGACGCTTACGAAAAAGTTAGGGAACGCTTTTGTAGTAATTTATGAAAAATGACAGATACATAATTCAATTATTCAAAAAATGGTACGAAAAGTCGTTAAAATGTCTGAGAAACTCAAAGAATTTGTTAATTTACTAAGAAAATTAGTTCTATCATTTATTATGAATTTTATTTTGATGAATCCGAGTATGTGGAAGAGAAAAGAGGAAAAAGCGACACTGCATAAAGTATTTCATGGAGGAGATTATTCCCTGTTCAAGAGAAGAAGAATTTCGTCGCCACTTTCGAAAGAATCTTAAGGAGAACATTAAATTTTATTTTGCCGCCTGTTGATACCATTTGAATACGCAAGAAATCAAAACAAAAGCACGCATTATACCAAATGGGACAACAAATTTCAAATTAGCTGTTAATTGTAATGTGACTGACAGCTTTTCCACTTCTTACACCAAGAAATTTGTTGAGTAAAATTTCGTAAGATTCTCATTGGAGGGGAAATATCTTGCTCTCTCGATGACGCTCTCTTTTACGAATTTTTCCAGTTAAGGAACGGCACTGAGTAAAAATTCGTAAGAATTAGTACAAATTCGTAATATTTAAGAGTAAACAGACCTAATTTTCTGAGCAGTGACAATCAGTTAAAAAAATGCACTCGTTATTATAGTAAAAGATATGCTTCAAGTATTGACGGCGAGGCGAAGTGCAGGTTCACTTCCTGACAGATGAAAACACAGACATTGGGGACATTCAAGCATCTAGTTTAGTATCTCTGACAGCTGTTTGACATGGTGCATCTCAGTTTTGATTGACTTTAGACCGGTCATATGAGCAGCTGTTTCAGTTGACGTTTATGGAGCTGACGAATCTAGTCAAGAAATCTATGACTGAGTTGACAGTTCGCATATGTGGCTGACGTGATTAGTGATGTTCCCGACCAATCTAGTTTTTGCCTTCAGGTTACATTTGATCCAGACCAATATAAGGCCTGTTTTTTTGACCTCGATCTCAGCAAGGCAAAGTAAAGTAGGATTTTCAGCACGCAATTACAGCAACTACTGTGATTAGGTTCTCAAAGTGTCAAGTAGAGCGTAGTTGTTATAATTGGGTGCTGAAAATCCTACTTTATTTTGCTTTGCTGAGATCGAAACTCAAAAAACACGCCTATAGTCGACTTAAGATAACTAGATTTTTGGATGTGCCCATAACCAAGAGGAGTCTATCGGAGAATGAGCTGTCTGACATTCAACTGTTCGAGGAATTCATTTAAAGTAGTTTTGTGATGAGTTGCATCAAAATAGCTCTGCATTTCAACTTTCATATATCATCGCAATTATAAAACAGAGCTTTTCTCTTTTTGTTAGCTCTTAGTGAACCAATCTCGTATAGAGTCTGACGAGATCTGGCAAAACACAGCTGGGCAGAATTGCACCAGAACATTTTTCCCCAAATTCTCCTCCAGAAAATCACTCTTCTTGATTAATCTGGATAAGAACAACCTGAGAATATTAACAGGAATAATCAGTGGCCGTGGTCGCGTGGAAAAACATCTTCACCGCATTGGCGTCTCACCGGATCCCATCTGTAGACTTTGTTCCGAGAGTGACGAATCCTCTCTTCATATGATCATAGAATGTCCGGCCCTTTGTCGTCTCAGGAAAAACATCCGTGGTGATGAAATTGTTAATTCAGCACCTCTTGCGAATATACACCCAGAGAAGATCCTTGTCTTCCTGACGTTCTCTGGAGTGAAAATATGGCTCTAAGATTTTACCAGGGAAGGCACAATAGGCTCCTCTAAGAAGCCGCAGTGCCAGAGCTCATTGAAGGCTCTCCCGCCCTACAATCTAACCTAATCTACCTCTTAGTGAGAATTGCTACTGAATTGCCAGCAATATCTGATGTTAAGCTGGTCTTATTTTATTCACTAGAACTCTTCATGATATCGAGTCGGTCTTTCTGCCTTTCACTCAACATTACCAAGAATAACATACTTTGTGTAGTAACGGATTCAGGTTCTAGAGAAAATGCCAAACAATTTTCCTTTAATCTACTGCTTATAATTGAATGAAAACAAACAATATTAATGTCTACAAGAACCCTAAGGATATTCCTATGTTGTGGGCAATAAATTTATCCGAGTTATTATTTCCTTGGCCTCCGCTCAATATAATTTTCCTGAGAGCAGATACTCCAAATCTTGGGAGCGATTTTAAAAATCGAACTACAAATATGCAAATAAAAATGTTTGAGGATTCTACGAACAGGATATTAGATTGTAGGAACTGCTCCTTGCTTGTTTGTCCTCGAAACATATAGGCAATATCGATTATATGAAATATGATGAATACCGTACGAGTCAGTATATGCAGGCTGGAATAGATGTAATGCAAACAATATAAAAAATAATAGATCCGCTTTTGAAATTTGTGGACTGTAAAGAAATATATCCTGGATACTTGTTTCTATCTCTACAGTACAGCTATTCACAAAGAAATACATGTGTCGTAACATATTTTTTTCTTTGTTTTGCAGGACGTTTCACTTCCAACCAGCCACCGGAATGAATTACATCGTGAATGCCCAAAGCTATGCCGATGTCTTTGGTCTCATGGGGAAATACCACCTAGGATTGACAGCGTAAATAGTCGGAAAAATATAACCAAGCGACATCCGTAGATAGAAAAAGAAATACAATGATAATAACATCGCAACCGGACACAATGACGAACGATATCAATTTATCTGAATACAGTCTGATTCTACAATCGGGCTCGTTTCAACAACATCAGAATGCCACCAAGTATCTGGAGGATTTCAATCTGACAAACGACATATGGAACGACTTTTTGGAAAAGTATTTGCAACAGTTCAACCCGCATCGTTTGAATGCCACCACCCTCGACGAGTGTGAGGATTACTGCAATGGCAATGTCCGGGACTTTTTGATCGGCTACCGGGGGATACACGGATACATTGCACTGCTGGTGAGTATTCTTTTCATTTGTTGGACGATATTTTATTGGGACAGATAACTTACATATCAGCCAGTAGCCAGAAGGTTTTGTAATGTGTGCATGAGTTATGCTTTCGAAATACCATGAGTTGCTCACTCAGATGGGGAATTCGAATTTATAATTATTTTCTTTTGGTTGTTTGACCTTAAGTAGCTTTATTTGAGAAGGATGCCATGAAATCTGATTTTTGAAGGACTTGGACTACAAACAAAATCCTGTTCTTCGACAATTGGCGGTTACTGATTTAATTCTTTTTAGCAGCTCTCAAAGCCACCCACTCAATGTGTAACAAATAGAAATAGTATTTGCAGGGAACACTTTTAAACAAGCAGCGCCCGCAACAGTCCCTATTAAACTCGAAATAATATGGAAAACATCAAGCATATCGAAGGACTTCGACTTTGGTTCATTGATTAGAGGTGGCACAACCCAAAACCCAATCCCCTTTGACAGAAACATTAAACAAAGGACTACTTTGCCGATATGACTGCGACGTAAAAGTTGCGCCTCTTTGTTCTTTCCCTCGTTATTGTGGAAATGCTTACAAAATGTCATTCAATCTCCTCGGAAGGGAAAAGTTTTATCGCAAGAAATCCTCTTGTTTCGCAGTCGTATCAGTTTTCACTTTCAACCGATAAACCAGAAAATAAAACAAAATAGCTACCTTGACTCACAAAAGCATTGAATTCACCAATTTTTATATTAAAATATTACCTCCACCCTACACCAGGAATAGCCAAAAAATGGTATCCGTTTCAGATTTCACCTTATAGTGGAAAAAAAAAACCTTCCATCAGTTGAATGTTATTAGGGTCCTCATCCCCCATTCATCTTTTACCAAAATAGAATCAATCAATCAATCAAACCAATAGAATGATTGATATCATTATTCGTGGCGTCCGTGGGGAGAATAAATAAAAACTCCGATGACTTGGCAATTAATCAGATGGAAAATATCCTCACAGATTTTGTTCTCAATTAAAAGAATTCCTTTGTCGTGTGGACAAATAGCACGACCAAAGTAAGCTATGTGGTTCACCAGACCACGGTTGCCAGATTGGGCGCTTTATCCTATTTTGGGCTATCGTTTTACTTAAAAAACGATAACAAAATTCTTTCATGAGCGCCCAACACAATTTTTGGCAACATATCGTTTTACAAATTGTGTGTTAATTTTGTTTGTTTTATTCTTTCACAAAACTAAAAAAAGAAATATTTTCGAACAAACCCGCACTTTTAAATTTGGCAGCACTCTTGCAGTCAAGGGACCACGAACAGTCGTTCAAGTTGCACGCACATACATTTTGCAGGCCTTTTGGTTTAACACCAGCCACAAAGGCCAATAACAGAAAAAAAGTCAAATAAAATTCATGGCGTAGAAATAAAGAAAAAACCGCGGTGAGAATAAGTCTGAAAAATACCAAAATTTTCAACGATTTTTGGGCTTCTTTCTGAGCAACGATATTGGGCTACATTTTTTAAAGGTTTGGGCGCTTACAGCGAACTAAATTCTGGCAACCCTGCACCAGACAGTATTATTTATTCTAACAATTTTATTAATGTCGTCTCCGTGCCGGCCGGGTTATGAAGGCGGGCATTTTTCTTTGGTTGTCATCATTGGAGATATTGTAAGCTATTAATATCCGCTTGGGGCGCTGATGGAAAGAGGGATTTCATTCACGAGCACTTAGGAAAGGAAGTAAACATAGGCGAGTTCAGTCAGAGTTTCTTTTAAAAATGACAGACTAACAAAGTACTTTGAAAGTGGTTATGAGAAGTTGTTTTCTTATAACCGACGTACGAAGATTTTGAACTGGGTCGCCGTTCAAGGATGTGAATTTGATGTGGGTTGGTTGATATGGGTTGATTTTTTATTTTGTATTTTTTTAATAGATGAAAATTTGCAAATGGAAGAAGTGAATTGACGCAAACTATATTGGGTGGGTTTTTATTTAGCTGAAATACTGTTTGTGGCATTGACAGGGTGGTATTTTTATAAAAGTTATCAGTGACTTGCTTTCTTTGCATCTGGAACTCAATCCTATCGCCTCTTACTCGAAAATTGGCGAAATGTCACTACACTGCATAAACCATTTTGTTCTGCGTATAGCTTCAGCTGACATTTAAATGTCACAGACAGGATTGAACGTTTGTCAATATAGATATAGATAGATAACAACAAATGATTCAGTCCTATACCAGTTTGAAAAAAAGGTGTAACGTCTGGGGCATTTACCACCCAAAGCTCATTGACTTTGACCGATATTCTTAAAGCAACGCACCCAGATACATAAACCAATTGAAATATTCTCTGCAGACTTTTTGACAGCTTCTCTTTGATCACCTGACCTAAGCTCCATTTGTCTCCGTCTAAAAACTGTCATCGTCCTTTCTTTCTTGCAGATATGCATTTTCGGAACGATAGCAAACATTCTGAACATCATTGTGCTGACGAAAAAGGACATGGCCAAGGCGCCAATAAATCAAATCCTCAAATGGCTCGCAGTCGCTGATATGTTCGTCATGATTGAGTACATACCATTCGCGACGTATATGTATGTAATATCGCCTGGTAGGTATCCACAGTCCTTCATGCAATCACAAACAAATCCGAAATCATCTTGTTTAAGTTTAATTTTAGTGTAAGCTTCTCATTTTGTTGAACTTGAATTTTTCCCTCAGGAGAAAAGGACTTCCGATACGCATGGGCTGTCTATTTATTATTTCACATGCATTTCTCGCAAATCCTTCACACAATATCCATTGGTTTGACGGTCATGTTGGCTATTTGGCGTTACGTCGCTATAAGGTAAGGACTATGAGAACTCATTGATTACCGAATGAGGGCAAAAAACAATAGGAAAACGATTACCTTCGGTAGATTTGCTATTTATTGCTGTTTTTTTTTTTTTTTTCTAAGTTCATTTGGTTGGGCTTCTGCAAACGTGTCTTAATGCTGTTTTGTATTCTTGCAGGCATCCCCATGGAGCGTGTGCTACGTTCCTATTATCGCACTGCTGTGAGTCTATCCTGCTGTCATTCATCATTTCGCCAATACTCTGCTTTCCGACGTACTTTGTATTCAAGGTGAAGGAGCGACATTTTCCCGACAGAGAGGATACCGTTTATCATGTGGACGCCGCTGAAGAAACGGCCTTGTACAGGTAAGAATGGGGGCACACGACACATATCCACTAGGGTGCAGTGTGGATGGACTTGTCAACCAAATTGGTTTTGTATGCCTCCGTGTGCAGCTTGTGCAGTTTGCTCTTCAAGGAAATAATTAAAGTACGGCTGTCATTCTTAAGCAGGAAACCAATTTAATATATTTAGTTTCTTCCTGTCCACCCCTCGAAGGTGCAAATTTCAATTTACTTCTTGTGGCACCGGTTTACAGGATTAGTGTATGGGGCAAAGTAATTGTTTTTCTGCCGCCGAAAGTCTGTTCTGGTTGCGTTCCATTGTATTAGAGGAAACCAACGGAAAAAGGACACAATTGAGAGGTTTCCTGGGCATGGTAGTATATTTGTGCTAATGGTGTCAAAGGGTGGGAATGGAACTCGGAGGTAGCAAGGATACTTCTATTAAAAGTAATTCCACCTCGACGAGGTTATTCAATATTAAAGGACTGGGTTGGTACCTAGCAAGCGGTTATGCGTACGGTGATAGTTTATTTATATTTACTTTCTTCTCTTGGGAGTCCATACTGAATAGGATGCTGGAAATAAATTGTTCTCCTCCGCGTGGGATTGGAATAATTTCAAGAAAATATAAGTGCTAGGGCAATGTCGTTACCCTATGCGGGATGAATTTTTGTTCGCGTTTATGTGCGAAACTGCGTCGAAGCAAAAAGAGCTTACTGTTTCATTATTATTATTATTATTTTTTTTTTTTTTTTCGAAAGGCACGTGGTTCAGATCTACTGCCAGCTACAGAAATGCCAATTTAAGGCCCCAGTTATAGCTTTCATTGAAATGCATCATTGAAAATTTTGATTTACGATCTTAAGACGATTAATCAAACAATATTGGCTTTACTTGGTATCAAAATAAAGCTAATCAATTGTGGAATTTTTTTACGAAAAAAAACAACTTCATTCTGATTAAAACTTTTCTTAAAATCCACTTTTATTATTTCACTGATTGAAATTGATTTCAGTGAACAGCTGATTTTCGTTCCCCTAATTTGGAACCCAATAGTTACACTGATGTGTTCGAATCTCTTTCTGTTCTCAGCTGTCAGTTTTGCTTTCAATGATCAACTCCAACCTCGATTGTTTATTGCAAGTTGTTCTTTTGTACTGTAACCTTTTCTTTTTTTTATTAAACTGAGCATTTTCAATAATAATAATAACATTTAATTACATTTTGTTTCTTTTATGCAATCCCATAATTCCGATTATCAAACAGTTCTACTTGCTTTCCGATTTTTGGAGTTTTCTTTGTTTAGTTTCACTGACAGGTCCTTCCACTGACAGCAACTTTTCAATGGCCGCATTCAAGAATCTAGTTATCTTAAGTCGACTAGATTGGTCTGGATAAGATGTAACCTGAACGCAAAAACTAGATTGGTCGGGAACGTCACTTTTTCTACGTCAGCCACATACCCGAACTGTCAACTTAGTACTCAGTCACGAATCTCTTGACTAGATTCGTCGGCTACCCCTCCATAAACGTCAAATGTCACAGGTGCCCACGTGACCGATTTAAACCAATCACAACCGAGATAGATCTAGTCAGACAGCTGTCAGACTTACTAAACTAGATACTTGAACGCCCTCAATGATTGCTATAACTTACTTGTCAAAAAAAGTAAACCATTATTCCACTGATTTGTTCCAATGATGCATTTCAATGATAGCTATAACTTATGCCTAACGTGGGGGGATGTTTTTTTTTTTTCGTTTGGATCTTAGTGCATCTGTCATCTGGCTGTTTTGCATCGTACTATTCTATATTGTGATGACCAAGTATGAATAACAAACGAAAAATGGGAAAAAGGGATTATACGCCGCAATTCGACAATTAGCTTCATATAAATCGTGTTCACTAAACATTTCCAAAATCTGTCCCATTTTTTTCCTCAAGTCAAAGCTTTGTAATCAAACGAAATACAATCTGTTCTGTTTCAGTTTCTGTTCCTGTGTCTGTTCTTTGTCACTTGGAGCCTAGAGCTTTAAGCGTCACTATAATTCGCGACAGAGCATAATGGGTCAGTGTGGTTCTTTTCAAGGTGGTTGGTTTTCCGTACGAGGTTAATTTAATTTGTTTACTATTTCTATATGTCAAACAGTCTTAGGAATTCGTACGGAACATGTTGACAATTTTTTTCGATGCACATTTTACATCAGAAAATAATTATTTAATGCTATTGACTTTGAATATTTCCATGACGGGATATTTGTTTAGAATGGGTGCGTTCACCAGCTAATGATTGAAGACATCGACAGGATAATGTGGCTAACTTAAGCTGGAGTTTAGGTACTACTTATTGGGCATATTCACAAACCTAATTATCATTATTCGACTAGATTGGTGTGTACTAGATGTAAGTACCTTGAACCAAAAAACTAGTTTGGCCGGTAAAGTCACTTTTCCGACGTCAGTGACATTATACGAACTGTCAACTTAGTTCTCAGTCAGGAAATTCTCTATTAGATTCGTCGGTTACCCCTCCAAAGATGTCAACTGTAAAAATTATCCTTTTGACCAATCTTAGCCAATCAATACACAGACATGGCATCCAGTCAACCAGCTGTCAGACTTTCTAAACTATAGACAATTGAACGCATTCTAAATGCAAATTCGGAGTGAAGTAAGCAACATTTACTATCGTTTTCCATTGGGACAGAAAGAGCACTTTTTTCAGATAAAAGTAGTTTTTCTGTCCTCGAAATCAGCTGGCTGTCAGATTTTCATGTTCCATTGACCGCCAAAAAGACACTTTTTTTCAGAGTAAGAGCAGTTTTGCGAATGTCGATTTCTGAGCGATATTCACAACCAACTAACACCAATACCAAAACATTTGTCATGCGTCAAACTTAATGTGTGTTATTTTTCATTTTTAGAGATGACAAGTCTGTGAAAAGTAGAGAAAAATGTACATTTGGCCAGCGCAATGGATATTAACATAAGTTGAACAGATTTCTATATGCACAAATTACAGTTTAACAACAGTTGATTTTTAAAACAAGCACCACTACAAATGGAAAGAAAGAAAAATCTCGTTTTATGTTCCATTGGGTACGAAAAATCTGAAATTCCCAATGGAAACTGGGAAAGTCGGATCTACTACAATTCAGAACTGTTCGCGTTGGAGAGTTTGCAAATTGTCCACTCTTTCGAATTTGTCTTGTTGGTACCATGTTCGCAGAATACTTGATAAACTCTTAGCAATTTCGCTGCTCAAAATTCTGCGGCTGTCAAAAATTGCCTTTGTACCTATAATAAAAATCCACTATGCACAGCAAATGCATTTTTTATTACTCTGTAAACGCATTAATGAATTATTCCTTAAATCGCATAATATTTAATTGCACTGTGCAATCCATGTAATTATTATTAAAAAGAGGATTCATTCCCAGGATTGCCAATAACCTAAAAACTAATTGTACAGCAATTTGCACAACGACAAATATTATTTAAAATGGGTACCTTTTTTTTTGTATAGAGACATAAATCTTTAATGTTAATCTTAATGTTCCATTGGTTTCTTCTGGAAGCTTCTTCTTGCAAAGTGGAAACCTACATTTCTTTTCTGTACAAACTCGCGTCTGCACAAACTCTGTATAATTATATATATCTGCTTGTCTCGTTACAGCTTCAACTTTTGGGTACATTCTGTGATAATTAAATTGCTGCCCTGTTGCATACTAACTGTCATCAGTTTTACTCTCGTTCGAGTACTCTGTGATGCATCTAAACGGAAACTCAAACTAAAGGAGTACAACAATCCGAATAAAGGTTCTCACGTAAATGGACACGGAGTACGGTAGGTTTTCTCAGGAGTATTTAAAAATGAATTTTTTAACCTTTTGTTCCATTCTCCCACAATACAGCCCATCAAAATGCGAACGTCGCACAGATAGGACAACGATGCTTTTAGTAGCTGTCCTAATCCTTTTCCTAATAACTGAGTTTCCACAGGGGATTCTCGGTCTTCTAAGTGGTATTCTACAAAAGTGCTTTTTTGTGCGTTGCTATACTCTGTTTGGAGAAATAATGGATCTACTGGCTCTTGTAAATGCCGCCATTGGTTTCGTTCTCTATGGCCTAATGTCGAAACAATTTCGAACCACATTCAAATCGTTGATTTTCAAAAAACCCTTTACTGGTGGCACCGAAATGACTCGCATGACGAGAGTTACCACTACGTGTGTTTGACTAAAGTTACCCAAATTCTTTCTTGTAAACTTGTAAAGATATAAAAGCAGGACAAAGAAAAGGACGAAAATAATTTCAATTACTTTTCAAAATGTACGAATATTTATTTTTTCCAAATGTTTTGTATTTGTATTATATCAAAAAAATGTCTAGATTTTAAGTTAAAAAATATAATAATTTACAAAAGTGCCATTTGTATAGGAAAGTAATTTTTTGTATATAAAACGAATTTCAATAAATTTAGATTTAAGTCATAAGAACAAGTGTTTATTGTGCAGGCTTGGAAAATAGTAAAACAATTATATATTTTATATTGAGGATCTAGATATCAGTCAGAATTTATTAAACTAAATAACTATAGCTTATTGCAATGAAAATTGAATTTCTTAGAAATGTAGTGTGCGGATTTACAACGAAGTACGATTTTTTATTTTATTTAAACAGAGATTCCTAGTTTTGTGTAAAGTATTCTGTTCAATATACATTTTTATGAGCCCCTAAAATGTATATTGTTAAGGAAATACGTTTGTTTAAAAAATTAAAATAAAAAAACGATGCGTATGCATGATATACAACAATTATAAAATATTTAAAGGTCATAATTTATAAATTGTTAAATGTAAAGATAATATGGAATGTAATACAACGGATTTGCAAAAATAAAGAATTTAAACTATCTATGATATAAGTTATATTTTTACTAAATAAAAAGTTCTAAATAAATTTGAAGTGTTTTATTAATGGTCTTCTTTTAAACGTTTCTTTGTAGAGAGGTTAGTAAGAAATCTGATGCAGTACAACGGTTTAAGGTTCGAACCGCGGAAAAACACAATTGCGTCCTAAGCCCGCGCCAGACTTGTAACGTGTGGTGTGTTGTGGTGTGGTCTGTCGTTTCGTGTTCTGTGCACACTTATCTAGTGTGCTGTCATTTTTTATATGAACTCAAATGTTGTTTGTTTTGCTTTTTTGACGTTATGGATTTCCTAGTTCATGTGTGCTCTTTCTTTCACATATGCAATTTCAGATAATATATGTGTCTCGTTTCATTGCGCCAAAGAGCGTTGTGGCGCAATCGGTACAGGAGCCATTTCGACACAACGCGACACACTGCAACACAACACACGAGAAAAATATGTTTCTACGCATATAAAACCCATTGGAGTGATAGCGACACGCCACTCCACATCACAACACACGTTACAAGTGTGGTTCCGGCTTTAGATTTGTTTCCTATACGTCAATAATTAGATTTTTTTTACTTTTCATAACGCGCTTATTAACGCAGTCTTGCAGTATATAGCAGTAGCACAAAGTTTAGAGAAGGAAAGGAGTTTGCTTTGACAAGCTTTCGAAAAGACAATTTAACGACACAAACTGTAACACGATCGAAATATATTTGTTAAATTTAGAAATGCTTTCGCAAGCTTATACATTCATATGCTATACAAAAAATTGTAGTTAAAGTAAACTTGGCATCATGGTCGTGGAAATAAAGTCGGATTCAGTGAACTGAAGCCCAATGAGCTATAAAAGAAAATCAGGGACGGCTCGTGAGTTAATTTGAATAATGGAAAGTCGGGGGAGAAGTATATCTTTGTCAAATGAGACGCCTAGCCTTGCTTGCTCCAAAAATGCTACGTTAAACGTTTTAATAAAAGTTACTCTCCAAAAATCGCTCCTACGGCTCGCAGCGTTCCAAAAAGCCCAATAGAATGACAAATAATTTCCAGGAAAACTTTCTAGAAATCTGGTTTCCGTTACAAATTATTCGCGGTGTTAACTGTAGATAGATGTCACTGGGATTGGACTCTTAAATGAGGATAAACGGCCAAAATGAAGCGATAAATTTGAGTTATGAAAGGTTTCGTTTCGGTGAATGTACCCATCGACGAAAATTCGTACGACCCAAGAATTGCATAAGCACGAAAAAAAAAGAGAAAACGTTGCCTTAATTTCCAAAGTAAAAATAATCAAGTTGATACGGTATATTAAGGAACAAAATTCTTGGATATATGTATAGGTAGGTACCACTAGAAAACTATTTCCCGAAAAATGAAGCAAACCCCAAAAGTTTGCATTTATTTTAACGCATATTTTGCTTATTCCCTCGCGCTATAAAACTAAACGCATACGTGTTTAGAGAATGCGTCTGCCCATTGGTTTGTGATATGCGTATTTCTGTAACATGGGATCAACGACCAAGTCTTGCAGTTTAGTAAATTTAGTTCCTTATGTTCCCTAAATGATAATTTCAATCTTGAGTATTAATTAATATTCCTCCTTTCAAGTATATAACGCCAGTACCGAATAATTGGAAAGCCAATTTGAATGAGCTTTCTGTAGTAGATATATTTATTTAATCATTGCCTTAATGCAAATTTAAGTAGTCATCTAAACATTGCTACTATTTCACTTATCCACTATCATTATTTTCCTTTGACACAGCTCTTTCCCCAGTGCCTTCTGGTACCTCCACAACGGTGTTCACATCGAATGGCATTTCTCTTTCCGCAAAATTGAGTCCATCATTTTCGCTCCACGAGATCTGCAGCAATGATTTCAATTTTGTTGCCTGAAATTTATACTGAGAGAAGCAAACGATTTGTTTTAAATCGCACACAACGACACAAAGGACTTTTACAAGATCCAAATCAAATCCAACATCTACAAAATTTATTTCCAATTTCCGATCGAATATTGCCACTGTAAATTTCTAAACCGATTACAACTTACATCCGTCGGCAGAATCAAATCCTGGGAGTCCTTAAGAAAATTATTAAAATTTTCTGTAGCCAGCTCGAGTTTCCCGACTTCGTAACAGAAAACGGAAAAATTCAAATATACCAACGGGTTTCGGGATACCGACGGCACCTTCGACAATACCACCGACCTTTCAAAGGCGGTGAATGCATTCTCGTGGTCCTCGAGTTTTCTCAGACAAACTGCAACCAGAGATGACATGTTTTAGCTCGAAAATTCCATCCTTTATTGGATGTACTTACTTCCTAAGAGCATGTAACACTCAGCGCTGTCCTTACGTAAATTAATGGCCGCGGCAAGGGTATGAAATGCGCTAGCATACTGTTGTGCTATGGGTATAATAAAAAAATAAAAACATTTTAATTTGATTTATTGTTGTCCTCGTACGTCCAGGTGGTGACTGTGAATATTTTTTATTTAATACTGAAAGGGAAATCTAATTTATTTATTCTAATAAATGTGGGAAGCCTTGTCATTAGAAAAGAGAGGCAAATAATACATTTTCTGGACACGCAAATGCAATATAAATAATTTATAAGTGGTACATTGCGGACGCAGTTGCCTGAACGTTCTCTTGCTATAACTTTCAGATTTTGTGTACTGGATTAATCTATTAATCTTGTCCTTACAAATGACAGTGCGGAACAAGATGAATGATAATGGACGTAACTTTACTGAAAAAGGAAACATTTGAAACAAATTACGGTAGGGAATTTCATAGAAGTAATTTTTGCATTTTATTGTTCACGGAGTTGGTTCTAATGTTGATGTTGAATGATGTGCATGGGAAAAGTGACGTCTTATGACGAGACGAATTGCCCTTTCTATGAAAAGAGCAAGTCCAGAAGTGCTCTTTCTATGTTTTCTATTTTTCATTGAAAAAAAGTGCACTTCCAGTTCAATTCTTAACACGACAGAAGTGTCCGGGATATTTTTAAAGAATTGCCCTAAACTCACCAACACACAAAAAAACTGTCAGATTGAAAAATGTTTGTTGTGTTATTAGAAACAAATTGTTCGCAATGTGCTCCGGAAGTATACAAAATAAAATAAATAAAATTGAAATATATTGATTTGGCCCATTAAAACATTCATATTGATTGTAGAAAACAAAAAAAATGTAGTGACAGAATACCAAATCCCACATTTGTTGTCTACCACTATTACAAAACTGCTACAACGAATTTCATTGAAAAGAGCAATTCTGAATTTCGGGGAAATTCTCTCGAATCTTCAATGAAAGACGCCATTACTTGACACACTTGTTTTAATCAGGAACAAAATATAAATTTGTATTGACAACGACTGTCAAGAACCGTCAAAAATTCTTTCTTACCCTTTTCAATGAGTGAACTCCGTTCGAATTTAAGCTTATGCGAATTTCGAATTTTCGGTATTCTCTTTATTCTACATTTTTGCAGTGAACAGTGATTTCGTCTTCTTTAATTTAGCAGGTTAATTTGCGCTAGGTTGAGAAACATCCATTTGAGGGAAATTCAACCATTTGTGGTAGAGCTCTAGCGAATTGAACTCAAAGCCTTTTATCCTTTAGTTTAGTAAGCTTAGTAAGCTCAAAGTTTTCTCTCCAAACATGAGCTAAAATCCCAGCTAAATTTTGACACAGAACACGCCGCAGATAAATGTCACAGAAAACAGGTGTTCTTTGAAAATAACTTACTTCAAAAATTCAAAACTCTCTGATTTCAACCATTTCCGATTGTAGTTACTCCTCGTCCAGGTATTTATTAAAAAACAAACACATCCATGCTTACCTACTTCTCCCATTCCCCGCAATACGAAATTGCAATCGCAAAACAACAGATTACAGAACACAACGATCTGTCAAAATTTAGCTTGAAAAAATGTACCGCCCCATTAAATGGGCACGCTAAATTTTGACAGATACATAAAGTACATTCTGAAACAAATGTTAGATTATTTAGCTCGAGCAGCGTACCGCTCAGCTAAATGGGTTCGCTTCGGTGTTGTTATATCGTGGGATTTATCCCTTTTCGTGGGATTTTCGATGTCCGAAAAGCCTTTCGTGGGATAAAAGGAAAAAGCACGGGATTTTGAGGAATCTAACAAAAAACATTCAAACTATAAATTTGTTGCTGAAATTTCATGAAAACACCTTCATTTCACCATGATTATGAACACACTGAATGTGCATAAAAAACTGCCCATATAAATCTTCTTTGATCTGAATTTGCTAATACCAAAAAATAATCGTAATAATGTTACAAGCTGTGATTTTCATACCAAAAGTTAATTAAAGGTGATTGTATAACAAATTTTACTTCTAAAAACTGGAGGCGAAAAAGTATCGTGGGATTTTAAAAGGGATTTTGAGTACAGTGAAAAGGGAAAAAAGGGAAAAATGACCACGCTTCGTGGGATAAATGAAGGGAGAGTGCTAACAACACTGCTTCGCTTAAATTTAGCTCAGATAAATTTTGGAGAGAATTTTGTATGGTAAGCCTAGTATCCTGCTCGCGCTAAATTTTAGCGCGCATAGTCTCCACTTTGTTTCTCCACACCAAAGATAAATGGTCGCTAAATTATTATTAAACATGATATAGATGGGACAAACCCCATATGTTTATGAAACATGAGTTCCATGACAGATATCAGTAAACGTAATTTTAATAGAATTTTCGAATTTCAAACTTGAAAGACGTAAGAAACCTAGAAATTATAAGAACTTCGACATAGTGTGTCCTCAAACTTTCCACAATCTCCTTACCATAGTGGAACACTTGTTATTACCCAAAAGACGAGGCCAAATGATAGCTTCGGCTCTGTTGTTTGGCTTTGCGTTTTCTTTTATTTGTTACACAAACATTATCTGCGTTTTCCGCCAACAAAATCATAGCAAACACAAGTCAAACTCTTTCCTCCGTTTTGTGTGTCAGAATTTATCTTCGATTTAATGTACCGGACATTTATTTCGCGAGCTAAATGAGTGGAGACTTTTCATCGGCCCATCTATATGAAGTTAAGGATTTAGCGTGCGAACAGGATACTGCTTTGCTAAACTGCCTCGCTAAATTTTATCTTTGTAGACATTTTTGTATGGGAGATAAAATTTAGCGCGAGCAGGATACTAGGCTAGCGAAGATCTAGCTCGAACAGCGTACTAATGTGGTATTCGATTGGACGCTCTCAGAACACTTTTTTTTACACTGGTGGAGGGCGTTTAGGTTTTCGTGAATTTGTTTTTAAGCAAAGAAAGGCATTGCATCGGGTGAATCTATTTTTGTAAATTATTTATGTATAAATATTTAAAAATCAATCGGGACGCTAATTTCGAATGTTTTTATTTAAAATCTAGCCAGTGAATAGAAAACGCTTTGCAAAGTGTTGAAGGCTACACATATTGGAATCTCACGAATACAATACATCACAAAAAAGAGCAACTGACGTTTTTATGTTCGATTAGCCACACGAAATCTGAAATCTGAGACCGAATCTGAAGAAGCCCACACGAATACCACATAAGCTTTATGGATAAAAACTGATTTGAATTCTTATCCTCATGGATAAACAAAAACTGACCTCCAATCATATCCAGATGATGGATGGACATGGAATGGATGGAATAATAATACAACGACAGAGCGCACAAATGGACCTGATCCGTGTAGGCGCGACACAATTTCTTATAAATTCCATGATTGTGATCCGAGCAAGCATGCGGACGGACATACGGTTGATAAACAAAATACTTACATCTGCACATACTTTTGAATTACCTTTTATAACATTTTTGTTCCTATACGAAATGTTAAACAAGAATCGACACAAAGGTAAAAACATAACCTCACCTGAAATATATATCAAGCTCAAGTTGTATAGGGAATTGTAGTTCAATGGTGACAGCCAAACAGATTTTCGAAGGCACGAAATCGCCTGCAAAGAAACGAAAATTTATCGATACTTACCGAAAATTAAAGGCGCCTCTAAAAGAGACGCATGAATTCTATTTTCCCTCAAATGTTGTGTAGCAAATAAATGTCGATTTCATCGCCTTAATTGACCCACATTTGACATGAATTTCAAGTGACCGCATCATACGTATTTATCTTACCTACCACTATGAACTTTTTCTTCTTAAAAAAACACAAGCCGATATTATTCCAAATTTCGGCACTGTCTAGCTCCGGACCTGTGATTTGGTTATATTTCCCTAGGGCACCCTCCACATCGTTCCTCGACTGTAATAAAACATACAAATGGGACACGAATTCAGAAATGTTTTCGAAATGGATGAATAAACTTCGAATATATAAATAACTATCAGTGCATAAACGTGACACAGTTTTTTTATTTGCTCAACCTTGTGTATGCCCGCAGGAGTATCAAGTATACGCAAGAGCCCCAAGGATATTCCCATTTCACTGATACAAAGTTTCACATGAATAGTTTTTTTTTACAGATGATTTATTATGATTTATTGCCAATCGAATTCGAATTCATGCATCGTTAAGATGTTGTGACATATTTATGTAAATTTTAATGTGATGCACATATCTACACATACCTGTAAAATAGCGCCGAAAGCCAATAAACCCCGCGGTGAGTTCGTATCGATGCTAGTCACTTCTAGAAGCCTCTCATAAGCACGTTCGGTTTCATTTATTTTCAGATATAGCACGCCAATCTCAGTCAAAACTTCAGTGTTTTCGGGTGCAATTCTACGGAATGTAACGAACTGTCATTTAAAAGTTTTCAAAAATGTGGGCGTACAGGCGCACATACTGCAGAGAATTTTCTAGCACTTCGATGGCCTTCACGTAGTCCTTTTCCTTTCGGAGAATTTCCGCCAGACGTTGAAAGCTTTCCAATTTTTTACCAGTCTGGACAGCCTTTTGAAAATAGCACTTAGCTTCTGTTTCTTCTTCGGAACTAACACATTCAGATGCACTGCTGGTTTCGGTGCCACTGCTGCTGGCTTTGCGGTACAGAAGTTCTCCGATGTAATGGAAAATTTCATGATCCGGTCGAGGAGAGAGAGATTCCGCCTCACGAAACACCCCTAATGCTTGATTGAAACGTCCCATAAGAAACCTGGATAAAGAGAAGCCGGGAATTGAAATGAAAAAATATGAAATGATTTCGAATACTCAAATGTGTTGATACGTACAGGGTTTTACCAATCTCTTTGTAGGTTTCTATGTTCTTTGAATTCAAATCAATGGCTTTCTGTAAGTTTCGCAATGCGTCCAAGTAGTTTTCCTCCTCTCTGGCTATTAGACCCTGAAGTTACATTTGATTAATAGTTTTAGGAAACGTTTCAAGTTGGACTAACTGTCTTGGGGTAGGTTTGAAAGCAGTAGTGTCGCAATTTTAACAAAACTTTAAGGCAAAGGAAAAACCTTTTAATTTAAAGGGCAAAGTTCAATATTTCTGTCCTAAAACTTCAATGGAAAGTAGGTAGGTAGTTGGAGTTGTAGGTCAATTTCAAAAGTATCTATTTCGCATAAAATACATGTAATAAAAAGTAACGAGTAGTCGCCCTCTTAATTTAAACTGCCTGAACAATATAAGCGGCAGAATGAATCGTAGCGGCGGGACTGGGAAGAAGCAACAAAATCGACTACCTATCCATTGCCACTCACCTTGACGAAATACAAGTACTCTGGATTGAGGTGTTCAGGCAATTCCCTTTCAATCATGACCTTGCACGTTGTGAAATCCCTGCGTGCATAGTATATGTGCAGTAGCCAATCGATGTTTCCCGAAGTGGACATCGTTGCCTGAGGTGCTGCAGAAAGATATTAACTTATTAGTTTGCAAATATAATCAAACAACGTTACCCACTTCGTTTGACAACTTCTAAGGAAGGTAGGGATGGATTTCTTCCATTGCAAACGATTTCCGCAGCCATTCTCTTGAAATGTTGCAGTTTGCAGATAGTGAAAAGTGATTGCGCCCGTTGGCCCAACAACGGAATCGGTCAAAACACAATATTAATCCGGTTGCCAAGGGTGCGGCATTGTTGTCAATTTCATGATACTGTGCTATTGCTTTTTTTTATGTGAAAATATCAAATTAGGAAGACCATTTAAAAAATACGTTACTTTGAAGAAGTTTCTCGGATATGTGATATAGAAAATAGAACCCTAGTTTTGATAAAACCTTAAAAAAATATAACCTGATCGCCATTTAACACAAAATATAACAGCCGCTTAGTAAGTAAAGAACAAACGCGTTCTCCTAGGTAAATCTATAGCCAAGATTGTTGCATTTTATTTAGGACTTTATAAATCAGAATTAGATTGTTTTTAGAATGGGTGACTTACCATTTACAAATTTCACAAACTTAATTTCGAAACGATAAAGTGGCAGGACGAATTCATTTAAATCAGCCGCTGTACGGATTATTTCCCAATACCCAAGGCAAAATATCCCATATTTTTGGGAATTTATTTTTTTCCAAAACGTCAAACTTCTACGTTGTTGACATCTCTAGTTTTCTCGTTTGTTCCGTCACCTGTCAGCCGCATTTTCGGGTGGAGTACGTATAATCGCTTTTTTTATTATTTTATTTACATTTATTCTCTTAAAAGTTAAAACTATTGCAATTTCCTGCAATAAAAAAAGGACTATAATCTATAACCCTTTCGAATCAATTAAATTAAAAGTGTTTCTGACTAACTTATTGTTACCGCAAAAAAGATATCGAACGAGGAAGGGAAAAACTATTAAAAAAAAGTTCTAAACATATTTTGCGCACCAGAAAGGTAACCGTCCGTTGATAAGTAATTTGTCTATCCCAGTCGGAAGAAGATTAGGCAATTTTTGTTAAAGACAACCTATATATAAATGTACTTTAGTAAGATTATTAAAAGTAAATTAGTAAAATCGACGTTGACCTGTTTTCTTTTGGAATCTGATCAATTTTTAAGACTATCCATTGTATGAGCCAAGATTACTGCTATGAGAATCTCACTGACCCAAATTTGATGAGTTAACAGTTTCATTATGAAAATCCAATAGGGCTCCGTGCCAGCTGGATTCGTTTGTGGAAACGTTGACAATTGGCATATGGCAATTGTTGCATATAATTTGAACTTGTTCCTTATCATATCCCACAGTTGTTGATAACACTTATCTCCATTGTAGATAGTCTTCCATATAGACACATTTCATCCCCCAATTGGCCCCCCTCTTTTTGTATACAGAAAGTAAGTATAGGTACAGCCAGGTGCCTGTTGTGCCTCTACATAACATTCGTCACTTTTGTCATTGTTGTTTAGTTTATGTGGTTTTATTGATTTTGCCTTATGCTCCTGCTGCTCATTTACATTATGATACTAACGACAGCCCTTACTCGGAGGTCAATGGATGAAAACGGATTCATTGCGACCTGATTATCTCTTCTTCTTTTTTCTTCTCTCGGTTGCTATATTTATTTTTCTACTCTCCGAATGTGCTGTATCTATATCATTGTGGTATTAATATTTATGCCAATATGTGCACAATTATCATCATCGTTGTCGTTGTTCGGTTCGACTGTAGAATAGATATCTACGCTAATTAGATTCGTTTCCCGTGACTGTCTAGATGTTTGCATTCAAGTGGCTTTATTATGACGAGTATTACCTTAGAGATGTCGAAAGAAGTAAGTATAAACCCGAGATACATATAATTTTCGCTACCGACACTAAGCGTCGAGTAAATAGAATTTTACTGTCCCACTGGGAGTGCTCTATTTTTGTATAAAGAATGACAGTATTATTACTGTTGCCGAAATAGGTGTTGGTACCATTAGTTCGCGATGGGTTCCAGTTGAATTAATCCCTGGAAACGGTGGTTTATACGTTCTACCTTATCGTAAGTTTAGCGAAGCGTGTTTCCGTCGTATAATCTGATTGCAACAAGGCTGAGTCGTTTACGCGTCCGGGTGTCTACCATGTGAGTAATTTTGATTTGAGGTTATGTATTTTTAAATTCAAACTGATATGGGGATGATTTATTTGTTATGCTCAGTGAAACGGTCTCTGTTGATTCAAAAGGAACAGGAATATCTGTTTTAATCTATAAAGTAAGTCAGGGACCCCTGAAACATCGCATCGTCTAAATTGCCATGGATGGCGATGTCGAACATTAACCGGAAAGTAAAATTTTTGGTGGCACTTTAGAGGCGCCAAACTAAGAAGCATGTAACTTAGCCCTTTTAACTACTCCCATTTGCTCATCGTCGTTACCTAGTACCCCCACCCTTACATTCTATTGTAAAGGAAGAGTCTTTTAACGTTTTCACATCATTAGTTCCTCCATCATTAACGTCTACCACTTTCACTACCAGTCTCCTCACAAGAAAGCTATTTCTAAACTGACAAATGCCTTCAAAAATAGCGCACAAAATCGATGCTAACCTATCACTGTCTACAACAAAATACAAGCGAACTTGGGGGGTCTAAGCGAAGGCTATTGTTAATATGCAAATTAATTAACTTGATTTTCACGTTTCAAGTATAAAATCTCGCTCAGTTGTCATCGTTTGTTCTGATGAGTCATTAAAGATCGTCAATACACCGATGCGATTGTATACGCGAACTGACTACCATCGCTGAGCTATGATCCCGAATTCAAGTAGTCTATGTTTAAGTGCTCCCTAATAAAAATTTCAACAAATTGACTCACAACCAGCACGTTAAACAGTAGCTAATCTAATCTAATGGCTGACTAATGGGCGATTTCGGTTAATTGATAGGCCATTGACGTACTTGGCCTTTATTCAAGAAATGTATCGATTGCCACCCTCCAATAAGAGATACCTACAGTAAAATTCTTATCGGAATAAATTTCTATCGCTAATTGTACTGATTTGTAGAGCTCTAGCATCGTCTCACTTATCTCTATCGCATTCATGGGCAAATATTGAAACCGCAATCCCCAGTGGCAAACAAACGAAAGTTATTTGCATTTCAATGGCTCATCTATTATCTATAGTGTTATTAGTTCGCTAATTAAATAAATTCAATCGCCCCCAAACAAGTGCGCGGCCACTTTTATCTGCTTCTCCCCAATTAGCGTTGCTCTCGCTCTGTTTATCATCTGCCATAGTTTGTGGATGTTTTGCACAAATACGAAACCTAGACTCAAGTAGTACACCTTATCAATTCACAAAAGTTACACAACCGCAATCAGGAAAACAAAACAAACAAAAAAACTAGCGTCGCAATCAACGTTGTTATTTTGTTATTCTCTTTTTTTACTATGTTTCATATTGTAACACATTACAGCAGCTGTGTGCAAGTGAACAGCAATAAAATGGATTTCTAACAACAGCTCTGACTCGAAAGAGCCACCACACATAGAACGATTGGCAAAACTGTACGGAGGAGAGAGGACCATCTGAAATTGTTCTAGTCGCCCGCATCAATGCATCGTCTTCGAACGAAACTCGAAATGCGAATCTGGATAAAAATCATTTAACACATACAAACACGCAACAAAACCGTCAACTCGCACAATATGCTAAGCAAGACACAAAAACTCATTTTAGGTGTAGTTGTTTTAATACTCGTCGACATTATTTGGGTAACATCCAATGAGCTCACCAAGGTAGGCTGTTTGCTTCTTCATTTCGCGCATAAGTTATTGTTTTTTTTTTTTTTTTATTGTTTTGCAGTATCTGTACGATGATGAGCAGTATGACAAACCATTCTTTTGCACGTACTTCAAGACGTCAATGTTCACCATTTACCTGGTTATCATCGGCCTGATAACACCATGGAAGGAGTCGTGTGAGCAAAATGGAAATTACTCGGTAAGCATGAATACTGTTGCGGAGTTGGGTGTGAGGGGGTCGTGGTTTTAATCAGAGGTTTTATCGAGTGGTTTTCTGTGTAAGCGTGGAACGTTTACGGTGCTGATTCGGTTTGTACCAAGTTGTGTGGGTGTAGCAACACGCGGAAGTTCGATTGTTGTTGACCGAAGAGGGTACTTAATTTCATGGGAAACTCGAAGAGATGTGGTTGAACAATTATGGGTAATTCACGTCATAATTTGAAGCAAGGTTGTGGGATAGAAAACTGATTCGGTTGTTTTCAGCCTTGTGATGATAGTCAGAAATACATATAGGTACATTCTCAAACAGACCCTAAAACAGGTTGTCCTCTTTGACCCTGAGGCATAAACACATTTATTTTTAAGGCAATCGTCCTCGAGGCGACTCATTTTTTCAATTAGTTGACCAGTGAAGTGAAGTTCTGCCATCTTGTGAATCAACTCATCCAAAATCAAAACAAAAGATAGCATACAGAGACGAGCAGTTCGACTCATTGGAGACCCTACACTCACATCGAATCTACAACCGTTGGTGCACAGAAGACAAATCGCTGTCATATGCTTGTTCCATAGGTACTTCCATGGTAGATGTTCTGAAGAACTCAAAGACATTATCCCTCGAAATGCAACTTTTGGGCGCCCAACAAGACAGGCTGCTAATGCCCATGACCATACAGTACACTTGACACCCGCGAGGACATCAACTTTCAAAAACTCCTTCTGTTACAGGACAAGCAAACTTTGGAACTCGCTTCTTGGGGATATGTTTCCAGAAGACTACAATTTGCAGCAATTTAAGTGCAGAGCAAACATACATCTGCAGGCATCTCGGGGCGCTGTTGAAGCGTTATAGGTTCGCCTTTCCCGGGAGAAGTATATAAAAAAAAAAAAAAAAAAAATCTAGGGGACGCACAAATTCCAAGAAAATTAAGCGACACATCTTGTGAATGGCGGAAGAGGAAGCACTTCTCATTTCCTATCATCAACATCAAGAACTTATTCTTTATTTTATTTTTTAATATGTACAAAATATGAAAAATGAGTTTTAGCAAGTTTAAAAATGAAAACGCTCGTTGATCAAACTCCCACTTCATATCAAATTAACACCACTTCCTCTCATTTGCAACGACGAGGCCAGAATTTACGACAATCCCTCGGGATATCTCCATTTGCTAGAGCTGATCTCCCAATTTATTTATTTACCGCAGGTCATGGACCAAGCAGCTGAAGATGAGAACTACTACGCAACACAAGGAACACTAGTAAGTCGCCAACAAAATGTACACACACACACACACCAAGATTGCTAAACAAACTGTCATCTTTCAGAGTGATCCTACATACATTCCAATCCGCACACCCGGCACCATCTCCGGCACAGAGAGCGATGACTCCAGCATCCGCAGTGTACGCTTTAACAAAATGGCCGAAGTCCGTGAGATGTCGGCCCACGAAGCAACCGAAGCGCTCATGTCGCGCCTATCCTACGCGGCCAGCCTAAGAATACGCCGACAAAAGACCCACCACAAGACTGCGAAAACGGCGCTCCTATTCTGTGTCCTGGTAAGCATACACTACCCAAACACTTTTCACTCATGCGTGCCACCACATTGACAGTTGTTGTTTTACATTTGTTTGCAGTGGTTTATTGCAAATTATTTATATCAATTATCTCTAGAGCTAAGCGAGAGTGCAATGGTGGTGCTACTAAGTTCATCGTCGAGTTTCTTCACACTAGTATTAGCTGGCTTCTTTCCCTCGTCTTCTGGTGACAAGTTGACATTCTCAAAGTTCTTAGCCGTGGCTATGAACATTGCTGGTGTTGTAAGTTCTAAGCAAATACAAATACCAAACTTGTGTCCAGGAATGTATATTCTCTCTCTCTCTCTCTTCCGCAGGTGACTGTGACAATATCCGATATCTCAGATTCGAAGTTTTCCCGTGGTGTTATCCTAGCTTTATTCAGTGCATTCTTTTATGCGGCGTACCTGGTCTTTGTGAAAAGAAAAAGCGACACCGAGGAGAAAGTGGACATTCCATTATTTTTTGGTAGCTATTTCAATTGTCTCCCGCTCACCGTTGTCAAATAATAATTCTCCATTTTGCAGGTTTCGTTGGTTTGTGGAATCTACTGCTGATGTGGCCGATATTTTTCGTTTTGAATTTTCTTCAAATCGAAACGTTTGAGCTTCCCAATCAAAATCAATTTGCGCTGCTCTTTCTAAACGGTCTCATTGGCACTGTCGTCTCTGAAGCACTGTGGCTATGGTAAGTTTGATGTCAGTTTGATATCAGCCACCCAACTGATCTGATCTCTTTAAATCGTCTATTTCAGGGGCTGCTTTCTGACCTCATCGCTGATTGGAACACTTGCGATGACATTGCAGATTCCGATGTCAATTGTTTTAGATCTCATTCTCGAACGGAAACCGTATTCATCGCTCTTTTACATAGGTTCAGTTCCCATATTCATGGCACTGCTGCTGGTTGCGCTGCTGACCAAAAACGATGATGCCGATCCAATATTCCGCTTCTTCAAACTGATATATCGCAAAGTGTGCCGGTGTCGCAAGCCGAGCGTAGTAAGGTGAGTTTCGCAAGTGCATCTAAGGAGTCTGGTACAGGGGTACTGTCCGATAAAGCTGGCTGCCTAGAATTGCCTCAATCGAGGCTGTTTTTTTGAATACATTCAGGGGCCTTCTATAACTGGAAGGAATGCCTCCTTCTATCCTCTTTTGTGTCTTCTATTTGTGCAGACTACACGCACTTGTATCCGCGACGTCGTCTCCAATTTGGAGTCCGAATCGTTGCATTTTTTTGTATTGTTTAGGGTGTAAAGTTCACGTGTGAATATCTCACGTATGCCGCGATTCGACGGCTTAGGAAGAGGATCGTCGCACTTGGATTATTGTCCTTTCACTGGATTCTGTCTATTTTTGGACAACATCTTCACATACATAGAGTTCGCTCATACATAGAGTTCCCGGTTATATCTTCTGTACTCACGCACAGCACTCAAAATCCGTCCCCTTCAAAGGGTACCTGTGGCAGCAAGCCCTCCTACTTATCGTCCACCCGATGCATTACTGTTCTGGATACGTTCAGACGTTCAATTCAAGACCAACTTATACTTCACAGCAACTTAAACTCTCCTTACAGAATTAACGACGAGGAACAACAAGAATCTCTAATTGACAACCATGATTAGTGGCCGACGGACGTTTTTCGAAGACGTAAAGTTAAAGCGAAATAAAAACACAGCAACCACTGCGCTTTAGACCTCTGGTTCGGTTCATCTAATGCATTATATATATATTTTTGAAACAAATATACAACTAAAAAGTAAATTAAACATAAATAAATTAATTCATTGTGATATCAATAACTCTATATTCTATAACATTACAACAAAAAGAACACAACATTTAAGTTTAAAACAAATGTGTGAATTCGGTTTTTTTATTTACCTTTTCTTGTTATATACTCTGTATTTATTATTTTCGTTTTTAAATTCCAACTTGAAGCATAGTCCTGTTTTAGTTGTAAACAATAACAAGCATTTGCTAATGCTTTTATAATGTGTAATAAAATATAATCGGTTTTAACATTGCATGTAAAAAAGATAAAAGACTTTTGCCCCCTAAGATAGCTGTATATTTATTTGTATTCAATGGTAAATTTTATCGTATTTAAAATGAATAATAATAGATAGTAAGATATATTTTGAAATATTCTAAAGAGACAATTAAATTCAAAGAAAACAATAACAACGTTTTGAGATTATTAAGCAAGAGTGATTGTTTCTGTTTCGTTGTTGTTTGACAATTGATGGGAAGCCTGGTGGGTACCTACGTTTTTATCGTCGGGGGGTCTTCTTTCGATACAAATTTTGTGGCCACATGCATCATTTGGCAGAGGGAATTGAAATTGATGACTGACATGGAAGCGTTTCAATAGTTGTACAGTGTACGCACTTTCATTCTCTTTTTACATCGAATATTCACCGTGAGTTCTCTGGGGTCGAATCGCCACTTCCGTGAACGAGCTACACGTTCACGGAATTAAGTTGATCTTACATGTGAAACAAAAACAAATTCCGTCACGAAATGCTCGATCACGGAGGATGCGATTCGACCCCTGACTAATACAGTCGTACCTACACCATATCTCGCAGATTGTTTGATATGGAGGAGGGACATATACAACCAAAACTCAAATTCGATTGGACTTCTCAGAATCACCCCTATCGAGGTATCCGTTCGGAACGGAATTTTCTCCGATCTGTACGAAATTGGAGAAATTCCATTCGAGGTATCTGTTCCGATACAACTTTCGGAAAAATTCTCCGATGGCATATAGCGCACCTTGTCGCATTGCGTGGAACCGCGTTATACCACTTATTTTTGACAGCCACACGGCAATTTTTTCCGAAGCTCTGCGACAACGAATTGCTGCGGAATATTTTCATGTGAAATAAACGCGTTTATATGCTTCATTTATTTTGTTCCGAAACGGATACTTCGAACGCAATTTGAGTTCCGATCGGATTTCACTTTCGTATCGGAATTTTCTCCGAACGGATACCTCGATAGGGGTGAATGTTTTATTTTTTTCTTTCACTAGGCCCCTTTCTACGTTCGATTGGTACAACAAAAGCAATCTTTTTGCGATTTCAAAGCACTTTTGAAAAATCTGGATATTTTCTGAGTTGCTTGATACTTACCAACGCAAGAGGTTTGAGTTTGTGTATGTTTTCGTATAAACGCGTTAATTATATATGTACAAATGTTAAGAAATCAATCTGGGCGCAAATTTCGAATGATTTAATATAAAATTTTACCAGTCTGTGTCGAAGTTTACACATACTCCAATCCAAACACACGAATATCAATAAAAAAAAATGGGTCACACTATTTTATGTTCGATTAGATCCACGAAATCGAATAGCAGAATCTGAGTAGCCCACCGAATACCACAATACAATACGAATACTACTGCCTCCTAAGTGTTTTAAAAAGTGGAGGACTTGTAATTGTTACCCTTTTTAGCAATGATCGATGCTAGGCGCGCATGCAACATGCTCAACGTGGACACATTTCGAGGGGCAAATTTGGGTCTGATCGTTATCTTTATACAGATACACTCTTCCATTGACTGTCTAGCAAAATAAGGCTGCGAACGGCACAGAAGAAGGAGTGCACCATTAGGACTCAGGAGGCCTAACCATGCCTTAAGTAGGGTCTACTGACAGCACTTGAGAGGAATTTAGGTACTGTGCATTCAAATACAGCCGAAAAGAAGAAATGCGTCCATCATAAAATAACAACCGTTTGAAACTGAACTGAAATGGGGTTTTTGACACTAGTAGTTCAAACTGGTTCAAACAATTCTATGGTTGATTACAGGCGGTAACAGTTCTGCAATGCATTTCCGACACCGGGGGTATAAAATTACCGCTTCCGTGAGTGAAGCATCCGTTACTGAAATGTGTGGATTTCATATGGAAAAATAATCGAAGTGGCTATTCGCACGTCGTTAGGGACAAGGCTTAGGTCGACGGCTTATGTATTTTCATTAAAATACTGTTTAAGAAATAAGTTGTGCCGTAAAACATACAGGCTCGTGCCGGAAAATGTAATAATGAAGTTTAGAGTATTTTTTGCGAGCGAAGCGATCCCTTATGCCACAGTTTTACGCGTTTTTAGCCGTCGAACTAAGCCGGTTCCCTAACGACGTGCGAATAGCATCAGCCAAAAATAATATCAAATTCAGTTAGTACTTGATCACGAATGCGGTATTCCAGCCCTAGCCACTTGATTCCGAAAGTATGTTGTCCTTCTCTACAACGTGACAGCTAAAATTTATTTATACATACCGCGCAAATCTGGTGCAAATTCTAACCCATTTCCCACTGTAACCACGTTCACTGGGTACCAAATGTGTATTTATGGACAACTTCGTGTTGAAACAAGGCATTTATATTCAATACTTCAGGGAACCCAACATATTCGTTATGGTTGCGTTGTGATAGCTGCCCCACATCTCTACCATCATTGCAGTCACCCATCATGACATAACCTCACTAGCAACACTACTCTTTACTGCAAATCCGGTGAAAGCACTTTAATTTCTTAAAGGCGGACATCAAAAGCAGATCAAAAGAAACACACTTTTAGTCCAAGATTGGTTAAATTAAATTTTATTTCATTTCCGAGTCAAATTCACCGGAACCAGTGAATGTACAGCCTCCGCGTGAGGTGCGCGGAGTTGTATAAGCAACAAAGTATTAAAATAAACAAATTTAGCGTTCTACCAATCAAAATACCTACTAACTTCAAGCCAAGAAAATAAAAATTACATATGAACAAAACGGGGAAAAAACAAAGAAACACATTTTCTTACATTAATTCCGAAGGAATCCGCACTCGCTTTGCGATGGGATCGCTAACTTTTCTTGTATCAAAATAACTACCATCCTCGCTCTCTATGATTACTGGACCTTGCCAGCGATATGTGAAGTGGATTGTGTTTGTGACGTGTTTTGTGGCGTTGCAGTTACATTGTTGGAACTGCCGCCGTTGGTGACGGTGGTGGTGGTACGTTTCGTACGCTTTCCCCCTCGTACATTCGAGCTGGAAAAGTCCCTCTTATCGACACTGACCTCTAGGACGCCATCCAGATTCTGTTTGAGATCGCCGGACGGTGGTTGCTGTTCCTTGTGAGCGGCCTGTACGTTTGGATTCTGGTTTTGATTTTGACCGCGAGCTTGCATTTTATTCGGCTTTGGCCGGTGCTGCACCGCAACCGAGTTGGTGATCGGTTTCAAGACGTTGCCAACGGCTTTGGTTCGTCCCTCGCGGAAGACCATCCTCTGCCCCGGACGAATATACTCCGGGTGCTTGATGAAGCGGAATTTCACGTGCGCCTTGTCACCGGTGCGGAGACATTCCTTGGACATTGTCAATATGGATGCTGTCTGGCGGATGCTGCCACAATGCACCATTGCCTGGTAGCGTGAAGATATCGTAGTGGGATGGTGCAAAACTAGGATTTCACCCTCAAACTCCCAGCAAGCGTGCGGTTTTAACTCTGGACTCACCATTACCATACCTTTCCTTATCTGAGATCGTTTGATTTTCTTCAGCGAGAAACTGGCTGTTTGTCCGCCGCGAACTTCTTTGACATTCATCCGCTTGCGGTGGATACTCTTGATGGCAATCGGCATGAACTGACCAAGTGGGTCAGGGCCCAACATTAGTAGATCGTTCAGTTTGATTGTCCCTTGCAGACAAGTGCCCGATACCACAGTGCCTACACCGGGCACCGAATATGTGTCGTCGATTTGGAATTCAGCCGGCTGGTCATCCTGGCCGGCCATTCGAGTGGTCAGTAAGTTCAGAAACATCTTGAGCAGGTGAAGGTTCTCTCCCGACACATTGGACACCTGAAAAATGGGGCATAGCCTTTCGGAGACGAAATTTGTCGCACTAAGAACGACCTCGTCGGGAGTTTTCACCATAACCGGCACCTTTCGACAACCCTGTGATTTGAGAATTTTGAAGAGCAACTTCAGATTGTCCTGCAGCACGTTGGGAGGACACATGTCGATTTTGGTAACCACCACAAATACAGGAACAGAGAGAGCGAGTGCGAGGCCTAGATGTTCCTTTGTCATGCCCACTATACCAGCATTTGCTCCGATCTAGAGACGGAAATCAGTCAGCAAAAGGACTATTTTGAATAAGCAAGTATCTTACCATCAGCATCCCAAAGTCTGGTGCATGACCAGTCATTCCAAACACCGTCGTCTTCAAATAGCGCTCGTGTCCGGCTAAATCAATGAATGTAATTACCTTGGCTGACTTCTCACAGATCTTGACCCAGTCCAGAGTGCCGTGGTCTGGTTTGTTCACCACATTGCCTATGCTATCAAATCCTGGAAACCACACGCCCTTACATTAGGAGAAGTTTACATTTTTTTGACATGCAACTCACCTAGAATATCATTGCCAACAGAACTGGTCCGCCCGCTCTCCATCTCGTGTTTGTGACGGAATAGCCTCTGTCTGGCATGCCCGCGACCATTATCCAATTCACCGTGTGTAAGTACACCCAACAAAGTTGATTTGCCCGCATCGACATTACCAACCACTGCAACTCTAAGGGGACATTAAATCCGGACACATACTTTCGAGTTGATTTGCTTACCGTATCTCCATAAAGTCCGATGTGTCAACGCGTTTCCTTATCAAATACTGTCCCGTAAGACCCTTCTCGCCTTTTCGCTGCCGCAGCAAAACCATGTCAGCGTCTATAGTTGTCGCCAGCGATTGCAAGGTGGCAACTGATGCAGAATATTCATCCTCATCCAGGCCGCTGTCGCTGCCATCTTTATGGATACATTTAAGTGCCGCTTGGAATATCAAATGTTCACTACTCACCCTCGCCAACTCCAATCTCATAGATAGTCTCTCCACGGCTGTCGAGCGTACGCTCCTCAAGTCGCTTCTTCAGCAATTCAAATTGCTCCTCGGTGGGACTGACGAGAACGGTTTTTCCACGAATTATTGTATAGTCCACTCGCGGATTATGCATCATTTCGTGTGCTTCGGCCAAAGCCTTCTTGGTGGGCGTTCCGACGCTGTCCATTGTATTGTGGTAATCTGTGGTTTTTTCCTCTTAAATTGGTAGTCCTTGGGTCTATTTTCGCTTGAAGAACTTTTTATCGAAATTGCTCATTTCCTGGTTTGCTCCTGCAAAAAAGAGGTTTCAGAATTTTATTGACAACCACATCACACGAGAATTTGACAGGACATAAATATATGAACTGCTGGCTCGGATGGTGGGGTCGCCGCTCGTCACCAAACGGACTTACGTTCGAGTCACCGTGGGGGAAGGTCTGTAGGGTTTTTTTTTTTTTTTTTTTAAATAAACGAGAGCACAGCATATGACTGTATGTGCAAGGCAGGTTTGTACTGTTCGCATATCTCATCGAGAGTAAACTTGTTATATGCTACTTATAGCAACAACGATTTCCAGCTGCCGTTTTATTTTCCTGAAAGCATGAATAATTCACACATACTTCTCATAGGAGTTCACACGGTCGTTTTGCCAAATATTGAAGTGGAAGGAATGCATCATGCCGTCAACTGAATAATTAAATTTGGTAGTCAGGACTAGAGACAATAGAATTGTATCTGCATCAGGACCACTGTACGTAATCGATTTATTGACACTTTATACCAAACGGTGGAAAATGCAATGCAATGCTGTTCCTTGCTTAAGGTATTTATCGGACTGACTGTTTGTCCGCAATACATTTCGTTTTTTAGTCTCTTTTACAGGTATTACATATATCCAAAGTTGGTTACTACGTGATCAATGGGGGTATCTCCCAGATTATTTCAAATTCTGCGTGCCAAATAAAGTAAAATACAACAGAGATCACAGCTCGATTGTGCTTAAGTTGGTGTATTTGTTAGGTGGAAGCCTGCAAGTCTTTTGCAGTCTCAGTGGACTCATAAGAACAGGTCGATTCGATTTTTTATTATCAGTTTAAGTTTTTCTAAAATGCACACTCAAAGAGTAAGCATAACTACATAGAACTCGAATTCGATCTCGAATAGTAAGTCAAGTCTGCATATTGTGTTCTTTCTGATTCCTGCAACTCGCCTAAACAAGCATGGAAAGGCGTGACTACAACGCTGACTACAGTGCTGACGCAACCTGGGGAATTCCCTAAACAATTCATACAAAACAGGTATCAATAAAACAAGTCTAACGGATAAGATCTTAAAAGAAGTATATCTTAAAATGAGGCAATATGAATATCGGTACTCCAATCTCAAAAAGGCAATAAAAAGCTAAACGTTATTGATATTGTTAATCAAACTCAATAAGAACGTCCAAATTAGATAAAAAAAATTAACGATTCGTTATCGCTGGTGATGTCCACCAATTATCTAATATTAATTTTATAACATACATAGCTACACATGTATATGGGAATTGACAATAACTTCTATGCTAATCACAAGGATACACACGAAATCCTTTTATTAATTTTATTGCACAAAGTTCACATACTTCACATTACGTCTGTGACCGTTCCCGGCGATAATGGTAATAAAAATATTTAATGCAATCACTATGTGTTACTTCCATCGAGTTGGATTACCGACTGAGGACTTAATACTTCAAGAGTGGCTCGTTACCATTTTATACTCTTGTGGATTGCGATTGGATGGACAATTTTAAATGCAATGATGAAATTAATTAAATTAAATTCTACGTCGCAGTCATAACGCATAAGCATGATGAAATTGTTGTATCAGCTTTCGAACTGTTGAGGAAGGCATAGGCATGTAAACAAAAAAATACTCCACAGTCCACACAGCAGACAGCTACAGTACCAGCACATCAGCGACGTCATCAATTCAACGTAGACCATCACCAGAGAGAGATGAGTACCTATTCTTTCTCGAATGTAACATTTCATAATGCTTAGGGGCTGGTGCTACGTGCTACATCACATTGTTTGTTTTACATAATTAAATACAAATGGTATACATACTTGAAAGTTGAAAAAATATTAAAAAAGAGAATGTAAATAATAACAACCACGTCCTAATGTAGTCAACACAAAAGAGACATTTCCCTTTCTTTTCGAAACAGTAAAAACAAGAACAGCAATCGAAAATTCATTTTACATTTAAGTTGAAGGTCTTTCTTGGTTTGGTAGTTGGCACAATGAAGTGCAACTTTTCAGACTTTTCTTCCGATTTTCACGGGGCAGATTCACATTCACCACAGGCCCCCTCCCGCAAATAAAAGAGAAAGGATTTTTTTTCTTTTCCTGTTTTACGGAGTCGATTTGTTGATTATACACAAAATAGACGGCGTTTCAAATAAATTTCTTTAAACTTACTGGCAAAGTTCAATATACACGGCACGTCCGATGTTCTTTGTTATTTTCCTCAGTTTTATTTTGTTGAATTTCTTCAAAACAAAAATAGATTTTCTCAATTTGGAGGAAAATTATTCTTTGACGTGTTTGTGCATATCTGTCACTTTGGCCGTTTGGCGTCGTCACATGTCAAACTCAAACGTTGGCTGAAAGTTGTCAGGGTATTTTTTGGCAAAGTGGGAAATTTTTTGATATTATCGTTGTGTTGTGGGGAATTTATAAAACGCTGTGCTGAATGGTTTGAATGGCAGCGTTCAGATCGGAAGAAAAATATGGAACACCGAAAAAGAGAAAATTCATCATCAATTCTTTGAATAAAGCTGTATGTTTATTAAGGATTTGATTTCATCTTCCTAGGGATTTCACTTTACCACTACCATCCATAGTGTAGAACTACTGGGCCTATTTCTTTCAATGCCCTACCTAGTGGCCAGTGCGCACTAGTTTTGCTCAGAGTCCACGTTAATCATTAGGCGTGTTTTTTTCGAGCTTCTATCACATAACAGCACGAAATTAAAGTAGGATTATCAGCACGCAATTAGAAATAATACGACCTACTTGACATTACCGAAATTCAGACTAGCAAGTAAATAACAGACTAGCGATCCTGAGTGAAAGTTACTTGACAGCAGCGGTTTATGTAGGTGGAAACTGCAAGTAAGCTGCAAACTAAAAGCGATGCACACCACGCACAATTTGTTACCAGTTCATACCACTCAGCACAATTATGACTGGAACCGTTTTTTTGCGCGTTCGAATACTTTTGCTATGGTAGTGGTAAAAGCTATTAAAAACACCTATTGGTATGGTAACACCGAAGTATTTTACATTTCTCCTTAATGATGCTGCCATTGTGGATTTTTGCTGAATCAAACCGAAATACGAGGCATAAAAAGTAAGAACGGGTCGAATTTGCGTATCCGTGAACTAGGAAAACGCTACCGAATTATGTCGATTTTACATGCAAACAAAATAATATGTACCCGATTACGGATGTTTTAATTTAGCACTTGCTTTTATTAACTTCAGGCCAAATCCGAGCAGTTTACTCTGGACTGTTGATCTTCATCAGAGCGCAACTGCACAAAAGAAAAAAACAAACACAAACAAATTTACGTTGAAAATATATTCGTTTGTCTATAAATAGTTGAGTAGCAGCAGCATGTAATTGCATCCTCATTTCCTTCGCTTGAACTCCTCCTTAACACCTTCAATCTTTAGATTGTTGTTGAAAGACTGAATGAACGACCTTAAAGAAAGAAAGACGTCATTCTAATTAAATTTCTATTCTGTGCACTTGCATACTCACTTAAATTTTTCTGGGGTCATGTCAGCCAAGCCACGGCGGTCTGCTATACTCTTCCCTTTATACATCATTGCCACAACCAACTGAGCAGCTCTTCGCATTGGATAGCTTTCGGCCATCCGCTGAATCAGCTGCTCGTTATTGGCCAAATATCGGAAGAGAATTCGGAAAACCATTGTTTTTTGACTTAAAATTGAATGTTCTTGTATTTTCGAATCAGTTGCTGTTTCAGTTTCAGTTGACTTTTCAACAGATCAAACTTTTGCAGTTGCTCCTCCTTGTTATAGTCGATTCCCGGAAGTTGTTTGATTTGATTACGGGCACTCTCGAAACGTTTTTGCAGCTCCAGAATCTGAATATTTTTAAATGCAATCAACAGCATGGCAGTTATGATAAAAAAAAAACCCTTACCTTCTGACTGCACTCCAGAGACTCTTTTGCCTTGGCAGCGTTATCTAAAGGATCCTTCTCGACGCTGAAAACACAAATTCACCGGTCAGTGCATTCTTATATAATGTAAGTGTGTGAAGCATTTTTAACAAATTTATCTTAGTTTTGCAAAATTTACAAATAAACATTAAGTCGCATAAGACGAAAATAACTATAGAAAAACAAAGAAACCGACGGAATAATTAAAAGAAAATAGATTATTTACCAGCGGATGATATCGTAGATTACTGGCAGGATCTCGATGTCGAGCTGGTCAACTGTCAAAATGCCTGCGGATTCTGATGCAATGACGTTGGGGTTAATTACTTGTTTTTTATCGATGGGTTCTGATGGCGACAAGTCCATTATGAGTTACACGTATACATTATTAATCAATTAATTATGAGCCAAATGCGAAAATACACGCAAATTATTTATAATTTCATTTGATAAATGCGAAAGAAAATTTGCAGTCAAAAATTTGTTTGCACACGTTTGACGTTTTCTTGCGCTTTCGTTTTGACAATAGGTGGAGTGTGTTCAAAAGGGAGTGTAACTTCTACAGTGGTGCCAGGTCTCATTTCCAGTTGGCTATAAAAGAGAATAATTAGAAGATAATGGATATTTTTCGTACGTCTATCCCCCCAAAACCCATTTGTTTACATTGTTGTTTTTGTAATTTCACACCCGTCTGTGAATTTATGTGAGGTGGTGTTGAATTTGCCTTTGATTAAATCAAAAATAATAGTGAAATGCACATTAGAGAATACCGATTTCTTGCATTAAAGTCCAATTCATGAACTCACATATAACTATAAAAGAAATAAGCAAATGTGCGTGAATTCATGATTTTTTCTGGAAAACAGCTTGTAGGCACCCGCCTTTCCACTGGAAAGTTATCTATCTCTGTATTTCATTATCAATCTTAATGCAAAGAAATGCATTGCATCGAGTGAATCTATTTGTGTAAATTATTTATGTCGAATGCTTTAATATAAAATCTAACCAGTGAATGGAAAACGCTTTGAAAAGGATCAAAGGACACGCAATAAGGATATCAACAGTAGAGGCCGTGTTAACCAAAATTGATATGATATTATGATAATCGGTATTGGTCATGCGCTGTGTTGTTTTTAACTGCTGCTTCCTGCAAAATGTACTGGTGTTCATTATTTTTCCCAGGGACCTATATAGAGGAATGACGTTTGAAAAAAGCATTTAATGTTGGCTCTAAAACAGGGGTAAGGTAGACGATAGACGTATTTGGGATATCTGTCACTTTGGCCGTTTGACATTGTCAGTTTTCTGCCAAAGTACCTAACCTAAATAAGAGACATTGGAGACGTTCGGATACCTAGTTTATGTAAAACGTCAACTAGATTCGTCGTGACTAGGAATCCGAACGCGTTGACTTAGCAACTTGAACTAGTTTTGTATTCTCGCGGTCAGCGTTACCTTTGTTTGATTTTGCCCTTTGTTATTCGGAAAAGACCCCTCATTACTTTTTCAAAAATTGTTATTTTCAAATACCTAAGTACATTTAAAATGTAACACGGTTGCCTATCACAACACTATTACACTGTTATGCGAACTATTGGTTGTTAAATATCGTACAAAAATTCGAAATTTGCAGAGTAGTCTTAGATATGGCACCTTTTTCTCTCACCAGCCCTTTTTTCGACTCTTCAGAATTCTGCCACGGCCAATTTGTTTATTTTAAATCTGACTCTTCGAAATGTCAACTGAGTATGCAGGCAGGATTTTCTTGACTAGATTTGTCGGCTTCCCCTCCATAAACGTCAACTGCAAAAACTAATCACGTGACCACTCTGGGCCAATCAAAACTGAAATACTCATCTCGTCAGGCAGCCGTCAGACTTACTAAACTATGAATCCGAACGCCCCCATTGTTTTAAATTGGAACCTCTAATACAAGGGTAAGGTAGGTATCCATTGACTAAGACAGACATGTATTGCCTCTGCCCAAATAATTAACAACTATGCTTTAAAGTTAAAATACGAATACAATTTACAAGTTGCTATTATTGTATCTGTCATTGGTTCACCACCACCAACCACAGTTCTCTTCATACGAAAAAAAGAGAAAGATTTTAATCAATTTATCATCATCACCTTATACAATGGGGTCAGTGAAATGCGAACAAAATGAAAGCATTTTAATTAAATAATTGATTGTAATCAATAATTGTCCTTTCGGTTGTGTGAAGTCCGGTTTCGATTTATATAATATCTGTGAATAATTGACACTTAACATGTGCTGTTGTGGCTATTGTCCCGATGAAAACAAACACTTGTGTGAGCGTTCACGATAAGATTTAAATATTCAGATTAAATTATTTAAATTTACACTCAACACAATCATGTGCAGAAAGCGGCTATAGATTATGTTGTCGTAGACATCGGCAGGATGATTGCTTTTGCATACGTAACGTATATTTTTATTTACTCCCAATGAAGGTTGCTTGACATTTGACAAGCCATTCGCGCCCAATAAAAGTCAAATTAAAGCAGCATCGTCATACAAGTTGAACGTATGAGTTGGTATGAGTATTATGACTTCGTCGGACAGTCTTTCGTTGAATATGAATTATGTGTAATGGGGCATTTACACGGTCACACATTCCTATCACGGAAAATTAAAGGGATGCCCAATACTAAACAGCCGTCTGACTGAAAGGGACAGCATTACCTAACACGCAAAAAAACGTGATACGTTTTTTGGTCGGCCATCTTGTTTGCGTGGTAGGAATTATGGGAAAGCTATGCATGTTCATATTTTTATAGCGATGGCTTACGAAATTTCGTTTTCCTATAAAACAAAATGGCTTCCGGAACGGATGAAGGTACATTTATTTATTAATTTCGTATAAATGATTGATGAATTGTTGGTTTAATTTACTGAAACTAATTAACACTCTCATTTCACATATTTTAAATCGGAAATAGAAATGTTTTCATGTGATTCCAGAAATGTTGGTTGCCGGAACTTCCGCTTTACGTATCTATAATTATGGGTAGTACATCCATGACACCTTAGGCGTCTGATTTGTGATCTCATTCCTACGCCTTTATAAGCATTGACTGCGGATAAACGGATCTCTCTGTCCCGTCTCGTGCAAATATGCGCGTGCGTGATAGTGTAAATGCGGTTTAAAATCTCAACACTTGAAAATGATGGCATTTTAAAATAAAGAAATAGAAATTAGCCCAAAAATTTAACTATGAGATCTGTCACTTTGAGAATGTACTAGTTTATAGAGATTAATTTAATAAATAATTCTAATAAAGAAAAACTCATTTCTGGTTAGGTACACTTGTGTACGCAGCAAACACTCTAATGTCGTTTTCCATTGGGCAAAAAGAAGCGTCCGGGAGAGTCCGGAATCGAAAAATTCGCTTCTGAAACCGTTCCATTGGCACAAAAAATACTCTTCTGGTGATTCTAAGAAGAGAAATTCGCTTCTCGATTTGAAGTCAGAATCCACTCAAGAAACACTCACAAGTGCAATTTATGTGTTTTATACAAGTCAGATGACAGCTGCCGTAGATTATTTTTTGGCGTTTCACCAATACTTTTGTAGATTCAACCAGAAGCAGTTTTCTTGTTCCATTGGATTTCAGATTGAGTCGATCCCCGAGTGAAACCAATGGAAAACGACATAATTGGCACGTAACACAAAAGTGTGTTCATAAACCAAGTGACAGCTACGATTAATAGCAAAGCCCAAGTTAAGTATCTACTAATTCCCATTAACACAAACACTAGCACTTGGTAGGTACTAGGGTTTTCCAATAAGAGGTGTTATTGTGAAAGGATATGGTCCTGTATGCGTGCTCGTGGTGGCCATTTGGCTGATATTATTTTTCATTAAAAAATGGCATTTTTCTTTGATTACCAAAATAACACCTCTTATTGGAAAACCCTTTACAATAAGTTTTAGGCCCGTTTGCTGATACAACTCATTACGATTTAAGTTCCACTTAAAATCCTATGTGACAGTTTATGACATAGAAAAAGTAGCCCATAAGGTATTTAAGTAGAACTTAAATCGCTATGTTTGGTATCAGCAAACGGGCCTTAGTCCCTTTGTGACTTGATAGTTGATTCCTACGAGTTTCCTAATCGTGAAAGTAAAAAGTCATTTAGTTCAAGTTCGAAGTGCACAATAGACAACAACTTCAAAGACCGACCGATGACATCCAAGACTAATTAAAGAAGAAGAACCATTTTCACAATCAATACAATACAGCAAGATGAGATGAGTTCAGAGAGATTCCTTTTCCTTTTTAATACTTTGCGTCTGGTTTTTTAATCAAGATTTTGAAACAACCCCAAGGGGTTGCCGTCGTGTACGCTATATGCCCGGCTTGTAAACTGTCGAACGGCAACGCTTCTGAATGTCAGTACTTCATAATTACCTGCACTTTGGCTACCCCCTTGGCACAACTCCAAAAATGCTCCGACAGCATTTTTAATTTTCCATTGTCTAGGTCCCGCAGTGGTGCTTGAAGGTCATTACCAGGACAAAAATCCGAAGTTATTAGCATGCATTTTCCCTGCCACATTCACCTTGTCGTCACTGTTCAGTTACTCCTCCTCTTTATGCGTCTGATCATGATTGGGATGTCACAGTCGGTTTTGGTTCGATTTCTCATTGCGTCAGTTTTCTGGAAAGAGACTGAAACTGAATGCCTTCTGATTATTGCTCGTTTTAGTTTTGAAGGGACGTCTGTTAGTTGCCCATACTTTCTGCAGCAAATGACAGTAGTGCTGAAATACGGTGACTAATTACAGACATGTATGCAAAAAGAAGACAGAATTGAGATTTGTCGGGAACTTAAACTTATAACGAGGCAATGGGTGCAGTTAAGCTTTAAACATATTTTTTAACATGAACAGAGTAGGAAGTAAATCATCTTCAATTCCGTAAAACACAATGTATCACATTTTATATTCTTTTAAGGACTCCCACTTTCCACCTCCCACGAAACAACAATCATCCTTTCATCTTTCGTTTTTAGCGTCCTCGTACTTTACAACTTAAACAATGAAGAGTCAAAAAGTATATACATACCTACACGTAAGCTTTTCACCATAATTTCAATGGACTTGCCAAGTTGATCCTTTGAATCCTTATCCCCGGCATCATATCCTATTGAATATAGGGCAGTCGTGTTTTAGCATGCATTATAGTTAAAGAGTCATGTTCTGTTCATGTTTGGTATGGTTGGGATGCTACATGTACAACAACAACAAACACCACAAGACAACACTCATCAGGGATAAGAATGGAGAACGGTGAAGAGTTGGGAAAAGTTTTCTTTGCATTATAATTCACATTTTCATTGTAGTGTGGTGCTGCTGGAAAATATAAGGACTTTTCAACATGCGGCATGCGAGTACTTCCTACTTTCCCTGGTGCGGCTGTGTCCGATTTTCGCCATGCATATTCAAATTGTCTGCAGCGGCATTATTATACTGACAATCTCAATAGAAATTTGAAAATACAAAATTACTTGCGTAGCTCTTAGGAAGCGGGAACTAGTTGTAATAAAATACGTGGGATCATATGTAATATCCAATATTACAGCCCTTTCTCAAAAATTTGAGGAGCTGCTAGCGAATCATAACATAATCAAATGTAAACTCAGCCTTAATAAGTACAGTGACAAGCGGGGTGTCAAATTTATTGCAATCTCCACGAGCAATTTTCCATAAAAGAAATTGACATATCCACCCCAAATGGTTAGAACTCTTTAGTGCAAATTGTTTTGCACTAATTTGACGTGTTGCCAGTCATTTAACGCCCAATAGAATGCGGGCAATGATCCTTGTTTGTGCAGAAATCCTACATTAGCAAAGGTAGACAATGCGGGGCCGGGGACATTCAATAATCTAGCTAGGTATCCAAAGTCGACTAGATTTGTCGTGATAAAATGTAACCAGAAAAACTAGATTTGGACTGGAACGTCAATTTTTCTACTTCAGCCACATTCCACATACTTATGCGAACTGTCAAATTAGTTCTCTTAGTAGGTTTGTTCCCTTACGATAATTCATTCGATTACATTAATCAAACATCGTTCACTTCTACCCAACTTTTGCGTAAGGGAACGAAGTTTAGTAAGTCTGACAGCTGTCTGACTAGATGTATCTCAGCTTAGATTGGCTAAAATCGGTCATATGAGCAGATGTTTCAGTTGACGTTTATGGAGCGGTAGCCGACAAATCTAGTCAAGAAATTCGTGGCTGAGTACTAAGTTGACAGTTCGCGTGTGTGGCGGACGTAGAAAAAATGACGTTCCCGATCAATCTAGTTTTTCTGTTCAGGTTACATTTTATCACGACCAATCTATGACATAGACGGCCTGTCAAGTGGAAGAATTATGACCATTTCTATAGCTGTCAAAATAAGTTATCGATTGAAGTACGACCCAATGACACAAGATCGTCCTGACTTTGGCAGTAAAATGTTATCAAACGACAAGAAGTCTCTGTGCTAAGATATTCTGATCTTGTGGTATTCACAACCTCAGACATTTTCTGAAAAGAAAAGGTAGGTATACACTGAACTGGAAATAAGAATCCTCTTGTAGAAAACTCTACTGCGCTATATTCATCCGTAAACTATTGAAACTTATTTCTTTCTGTAAAAAATGTCGTCCCTCTACTACCCAAAATGGCTCTTAATTTGTCTGTTCTGTCATATTTGTTCGTTGATGTTAAATATTACATACTTTCACAGCAAGTGCATCCACCCAAGTTCAGCACGTTCAGCCAGCTGTGGTAATACTTGCGCTTCGTAGGGGCGTCAATTTTCGGGTGGGCCATGGCCCATGGCGCATGGTGTCAGTGTCGTATGCCCTTTCACAGATTTTAATTATGACCACCTACTCGCAGTCGTTGGTTGTAAAGTCCTTTGCTTTCATTCAGCTGACGGCATATAAATTAAAACAAACACTCCAATCTCCAACTACATTTATGCCGGTGGAACGACATTGACTCTAAATTGTTTTGAAACTCAGTATAGTTGGCCTGGCTTGTTTCGGTCTGTTGCCGCTTGTGCATTTACGGCGACGTAATAAATTCTCAACCAAAGCCCAGCACGTGATGTTGTTGAGCTTCAAAACTGTATTTATACCGTTGTGCGTTGTTCATCTGAAACTGGGATATAGGGTGGCATATGCTGGACGTTCGGCCGAATTTAATTTCCGTCCAATGTCAATGAGCTGCAATTTACAATGTCCACCTTGGTGGTGTTTCAATTTTGCACTCAAAATCAGGCGAATTGGTTTATTTAAGTTTTAAAAAATGGATCCACATCACATCAATATTTGCATTGGATTATTTGCAATTAACAGCAGTTGGAAATGTAACTTGAGTTTTGTACAGCGATATCTAGTGTCAGAGAGGAATAAAGTCCTATGCATGCTCGAAAATTATACAATTTTCACTTAATAATTGGTCTAAATCTGTTACAACACAAAACTTAAATGTGTGTAGTACAAGTACCTATATCATGTTCATCACATGTGGACTGGCCCAAAAGTTTATACCTCTCGAAAAGTTGCAAAAACCATACACCTAGTCGGAAACGAGTTTGCCCTGAGCAGAACTTTTACCATATTTTCTATCCAAGCAAACTTGGGTCCATTACTAGGTACCAAATGTTTACGGTGGAGATGAAGCTCTGTGCTCAAACTTTGAATGATCTACTACACACTATACCAGTACGAGTAGGTAAATCTCAACATGAATGACCACATACCTACCTACCCACACCGAAATGAATATTTTACTGACGTTCCAAGTTTCGGAATAAATTTTGGCCAAAAGTAATAATCACCAACACAGTGTTTTGAAAAAGTTTTACCGCCCATCCGCAGGTGTCGATAAGTAAACTCAGAAGCTATTGATTTGCAGATGAATATGGAGGGCAACCCTTGCTCCTTGTTGAATATATAAATCTCATATTGAGCGTAGTGGTGTTAAATAAGTGTGAATATTTAGGAATTCAATTAGGCCAGAATGAAGTTGAGGCAGCATTTCCCTACGAATGACGAAACATACGTTATGTAATCACTTTTAAAGAACAAATTGTTTCATCAACTCTTTTGCGGGCGTAGGCTGTTCCATTTTCAAAATTATGTCAACCCAACTAGGTACCCACTCGTACCGCCGTCTCCAAGTGATGCATTTAATTTGATTTATTTCCTACATAAAATATGAAAGCCCATTGCAGCGTCCATGTCCAGATGCGCAGTAATATTTGTCACTATTAAACAAATTAAAAAGTTTAAAAATATAATCTCACACTCGAAGGGTGTTGGTTCTCTGATTTTATATGAAGATTTCTCAATGTTGAGTGCGGCCGATGGCGACTTTCTTAAAATAAATTTCGGTCTACCGTAAAATTTATTTCAATTCACTGTTTAGTAGAAAGTTTTCTCTTAGCCGAAAAATACTTTACACGCTCGCAGCGACGTTGGATTTTCGCTGTGTTTATTTTGTTTTTTATAATTCAAAAATTAGTTCATGTTTTGAAGAGTACCTGTACTTTTAACAGTTAAAAACATGTCAGAAACAAGTGGCAACTGTGCGGTCTGTTGCATACCAGCAAAGCAATTCTGTTCGGCTTGTAAAATTGTTTCGTACTGTGGTGCCAGCCATCAGAGGGCGCACTGGAAAACGCATAAAAATGAGTGCCGGCCATTTAAAGTCGGCCACAGTGAGGAGCTTGGTCGGTATTTGCTGGCAACACGTGACATTAAGGCGAATCAAGTGGTGTTCACGGAGGCACCATTGGTTGTCGGTCCGAAGTGGTATCTCAGTAAGAAAGATGAAACTAATCCAGTGATGCCGTGTGTCGGGTGTTATATGCCCTGCCGAGTGGATAGTTTCCATTGTCCGAGGTGAGATGTGGGACGGGATAAAACTGTTGCACAATTGCGAAATAAATTAAAATTTGCACGTGTTCCAATGATGTCATCATTGGCGACATGTTGAGAGATTTCATGTACGATTTGGGAACTGCTTGCTCAGGAAAGGAATCGTGGGTATAGTGCGCATTTATGCCAAAGGTTGGAGCTGATTTCTAGGGGTGTTGTCGAAAATTCGTAAGGATTTTTGCTTTCTTATAGCATTCCAATCTTTTACAAAATACAGATATTGGATAGGCATTAGGTCTGTTCCTTTACTTTTTAATCTTACGAATTTTCACTAATTCTGGCGAATTCTTACGAATTTTTACTCAGTGCCGTTCCTAAACTCGAAAAATTCGTAAAAGAGAGCGTCATCGAGAGGGCAAGATATTACGCCTCCACTGAGAATCTTACGAATTCTTACACATTTCTTGGTGTAAGAAGTGAAAAAGCTGTCAGTCACCTTACAAATAACAGCTGATTTGAAATTTGATGTCTCATTTGGCATATGCGTGGTTTATTTTTTGATTTCTTGCGTTTTAAAATGGTGTTGATAGGCGGCAAAATAAACTTGAATGTTCTCCACAAGATTATTTCGAAAGTGGCCGAAATTCTTCCTCGCTGAAACAAGGAACAATCTCCTCCGTGTAATTCTTCATTCAGTGTCGCTTTTTCCCCTTTTCAAATGCTTGTCCTTTTCAATCAGTACAAACTTTTCCACATACTCGGATGCATCAAAATGAAGTTCGATTAATTCCAGGTCACTTTCTTCGCCAGCTAGATGGTGTAACTAATTTTCTTAGTACATTAACAAATTCCTCGAGTTTATCAGACATTATAACGATTTTTCGTACCATTTTTGAATATTTGAATTATGTATGTCATTTTTCATAAATTACGACAAAAGCGTTCCCTAACTTTTTCGTAAGCGTCTCTCTCTGTGAGAGAATTTATCCTCACCACTGTTATTTTGACTGTATTTTCCTTTCTTACTACAAAAGTAAAGGAACAGACCTATTCTGTCAAGTAAAAGTCAGTTTCCGATTTGTTTGTCAGTTATCCCTACGTCAAGTCAAAAAAAATCTTCACGTGTTCAGTTTAGCTGTTATTATAATGTGAAAACTTCTGTTTTGAAGATTCGCAGACTTTAAAGACTGTTTTAAAGTTATAGCTTTCTGTTATAGAGTTCACTGTTGACTCGATTCGTCTCTTCTTGTCAACAAACCTAAGTGACAGCTCGATATGTTCTGCCAATTTTGTGGATGTCGTCAGTGTATGCAAGTTCTTCAAGTGTAAGTTGGTTCTTCTGGTATAGGAATTGGAATACGTGTTTCGGATAGGATATAGCATAACATGCTTGTTCGGTTGTGGACTTATACCCTTTTCACACCGCAGCGAAAACCGTGTTTTCGTCGAACAATAACCAGTTTTCGTTTGACGTTTTAAAGCTGTAAGACACTAGTCATGAAACTTGTGTTAATTAACAAATAAAATGAATTCCGTTCATTTAAAAATAATATTAGCCCATCAATTAGTGTGACTGATTTTAAGTTGTGAGTTGTGACATTTCTTCGGTCAGCTGCTCTGTCCAATGTTGCAAAAGGTGTGTTTGTTTCAACAACGCAACGATTCGAAGTCTTTTTCGTGGTGTTTTCGTGGAAAACGACTTTAAACGACTCGTTTTGAAAACTGAGATATGTATGGGAAAACTTCTGTTTTCGATGAAGTTTTCGAGTGTTTTCGGGAAATCCAGGTTTTCGGTTCGGTGTGAATAGCGTATTAACGTTCCTAAAAATATACAGTACCTATGACAGATTGATCCTCGATGTCTACAGAAATGCCACCAACGACCTTTCAAGAGCTTAGTTACTCAGTCTATAGTCGAAGTACTAGGAGTGGTAGCAGTTAATATTTTTAGCGACTAGATTCACATTTAGAACCTATACTCACCCAAAGTTTTAAGTTAGTTTATCACCGGTAATTTACTAATAATCGCTTTTAATCTTCACACTAAATGTGTAGGTAATTTTATATGGAAATTTTCACCATTGTGAATTCAGTCTGGACACTATATTTAGTATCGAGCAAAGGGTGTTACTTGTTTAAAATCTTTATAATCGTGTTTAATGTACAATAGAGTCTTTCGCGTTCCACAGATGGGCTATCATCCTCGTTTAAACGGCAAAAAAAACTTGTAGGATAAAAAAGGTGATTAACATTGCCCATAGTAGTGCCTTGTTCAAATATTCTTAAAAAGCGTTCAATTCCCACTACTGAAACTTCCCAGTTTCTACCAAATATATTTTGTAAACATTATTTTCCAATTGTACAATTCTTTTATTACCTGTTTTTCCACTTTACTGGCTATAAACGTTTCAGTACATTTTTTATATACCTAATTTTGTAGGTATGCTACAGCCTTATTAAATCTGGGGTCGAATCACCACTTCCTCAAACGAGCTATACATTCACGGAATTAAGTTGATTTTACATGTGAAGCAAAAACAAATTCCGTCACGTAATGCTCGTTCACGGACGGCGCGATTCGACCCTTGTTTTGTTTATTGTTTCCCTACAAGTTTTTTAGCTGTCACTTGATTTCTTCTTCTTCTTATTTGACACTGACCTTGTCGCGAACTAGGTACCCTATTCCGCAATTGCCGATGAAAATTTGTCTATTGTGATTTACAATAAATCAAGTTTAGGTTAGAAATGACTATTATATTAGGTAAAGTTCAATACGCGGTACTAACAACCATTTTTATTAGCCATCTAGAATCGAGGATACATTTTACTAATTCACAATTGTGAGTTTTTTTATTTTATGTTGCGATTGTGACTTACAATATACATTGTCTGAGGCTAAAACGATTTCAATTTGGCTAACTACTAGGAATTTATGTTTTAATTTTAAATATAAGCAGTTCACAATAGTCAAATTTTCCATACAAATTTACGCAATTTTGGAATTGTTTTTTTGTTATTAAGAATTCACCATGCATTGCGTACATTCTTCTTGATTCCCATCTGAATTTCTCTTTATTCGCAGGTGCAAATGGCCAAGTTGTTCCCCCGACTGTGATGGACTTGTCAATCCCAAGCTCCATGCGGTTGAGTGTTCGGTGCTGATGCTTGGCCAAGGTCCATCTAGTCGCGACCTCAAATCATTGATAGATTACTACAGAAGTGATTCCCTGTTCGTCTTAAAGTGTCTGCTACTCCAGGTGCAGAATACCAAGAAATGGTCTGAACTGATGGACATGCAGAGCCACGAAGAGGAACGCCTCGAAACGGAGCTATATCAGTAAGTCACTACCACCTATACGCAGATAAACAATTTATTTATCTGTCTTCCAGGGAAGCTCAAGAACGCATAGTAACCTACCTGCACAACAATTACCTTCAGAAACTCAAGCATTTGGAAAACAAAAAGAAGGAGAAATTCTTACAGCAAAACGACGCAAATGTGCTGCATAAAATCTCGGGAATCATTGAAACCAATTACATGTGCATTAATTTGCCCAGTGGACTGGAGCTAAGCGGCGTCTACTACACAGCCTGTATGATGGAGCATACATGTCACCCGAATTGCTATTTTCAATTTGATCATCGGAATGGTTTCAAGATATCTGTCATCGCTGGAAGGGAGATTCGCAAAGGTGAACACCTGCAGATCATGTACTCGAACATGCTGTGGGGCACCCAGATGCGACATGAGCATCTGCAGATTACCAAGCATTTTAAGTGTAAATGTGAACGCTGTCGAGATCCCACAGAGTTTGGCACTTATTTCAGTGGAATGATATGTGTCGGAGACGTGGGAGTGGAATGCGGTGGTATACAGTTGCCCAGGGATCCGCTGTCGTCGACAACTGATTGGATGTGTGATACGTGTCCGATGGTTATCAGTGGAGAGGAGGTTTGCTTGGAAATGGGGGTGGCGAAATGTATATGACCATTCTTAAGAATTTCACTTTCAGGTTCGCTTTCTTTTGACCCAAATAAATGAGGACATAGAAGGTGTGCTTTCTACAAAGCCCACCATTCGCCAGTTGGAAGGTGTAATTCAGAAGTTGTCGCAGTTCCTGCATCCAAATCATTATCAGATTTTCGCTCTGAAGCACTCTCTGATTCAACTGTATGGAACTGAAAAGGGATACATCCTCAACACGCTCAGCGAAGAACTACTGCACAAGAAGATGCAAATGTGCAAAGAGCTGCTTGCTATTTGCGACAAACTGGATCCACCAACTATACGTTTGTCAATCTATGTCGGCATCATTTTATTGGAAATGCAAAACGTGTTGAAGGAAGAAGGAAGACGTGTCCTTCAAAGTACTCCAAATGAAGCTGTAATCAAATTCAAGCTGGCGCGTGAACACCTAAGCAGAGCCATCAAGGTGTTGGACAAGGAATTGGATACGGTGGCGGGCAGCAAGCTCAACGACACTGTGCAGAAAGCACTTCTCGAATTGGATTACCTTCTTGGTAGCGTCTAGATAATGAGCAATAAAAGGACAAAAACACGAGATTCAATCAAGGCAAATGGTCTTTTATCTGACGGAATTTAAAGGCTCAGCGTTTAAGAGAAAAATTTCTACAGTTCATCATTTGTTTATGGGTTATGCTTTGTTTCCCGATAGAGTCCGCAACCGAAACCAAACATAAGTCATATACTAAACCAGTTAAAATGTTGTTAGGCCAAGATTACACGTGCCATTTTTAGTGGTAAATTTGACGTGCGTCACAAAAATTCGCTCTTTCCATTGCCATACGTGTGTCCTCGTGAGAGTACGCTGCGATAGCCAGCGTGACCAGATGCTTGACAGCCGATCACACGTACTGACATATTTGGGACAGGTGTTTATGTCATAATGACGTCGGCATGTCAAAATTTGCCACGTATAATGGCACGTGTAATCTTAGCTGTACACATAGGGGCATCATTACCTACTCCTCGCATCTGCTCACTTCACTATACGCACAAGTTTAGGGCACTCAAAGAATGGCTCACAAAACGCTCACAAGACTTGAACGCATCCACCATGTAATAGTGTTCACAAATGCAATTACTTTCCAGTTTAATTGTGGTTTCCACTGAAAAGTGCTGCCATCATCATTAGCAAATTCCCATTTATCCCTTAGCAATGAAGTTAGCTCCGCCAAGAAGTTCACTCCTTTTCATTCCGACGAGGCACATGCACACGTACAGTTAGTTGTCAGTTGTACATTCCCCAATGTAATTACGAAATCTTCAGCTGAATGTTGTAGATTAACCGGAATGGATAGGATCCTCAGATAGCGTCCCAAAAATGTACACGATATCCGTTTATGTGTGTGTTTGTGAAAATTGCTTTTGTCTAGACCGGGGAATGAAAACTTTTTAACCAGTTCCGTTCTAACAAAACATCGCGTCAGTGTAGCGGCTTCCTCTAATGCACGCGCAAGCGAATATACACCGCCAACCCTTACTACATGCTACACTTAATGAAATGTCTGCAATTCCTCCAGAATTACCGGAAGTATTCCCATTTTAACCATTTTAATTCGTTTCTTTTCACTCGAACAACTATTCATGTGGTATCGCCTTTGTTGCGGGAGTCGAGTATGAGAAGTCCCGCGGGGCGAAATAGACATATTTCTCCAAAGTGAATCCTTTCCATGTACTGGAATTCTTCACTCAGATAGATGTCTGCTCAACGGGTTTTGCCTTTAGCCGCAACAACGCATACCCAACCTCCTCGGTTATTAACTTGTAGGAGTAAGTGCATCAAGTTTGCAAAGGATTCTTGTTCTAGTATATAGTCCCACAGACCACCGCAAGTGCTGCGAACTTCTTCATATGTTTCTTGTGCAAAATGAATCTGCTAAAATTCATGTGGATGCATTTTTGGCGACGAATCAATTGCAATTGACAGCTTGTCGAGTTTAGGATCCCCACCCGTTGTGGCTACAAAAGAATTCATTCTCAAAACTATCCCACAAATTGAATTCGGCAACTTATTGCGGTGGATGTGAATTGATTTTCCGAAATTGAAAAGTTTAAAGAAACGAAATGAACTAGGTACCTACGATATAATAGCCCAGGAAAAAGGAAAGTTAAAGTGATTTGACAGCAAAAAGGATTCGCATTCAGAACAAAGTTGCAAAGTTAATTAGGTAAAGTGAAACAGAACCTGTTCGTTACAGGAGTTTGGTTCTTTTTTAAAAAGGACATACCTACCCAGAAGTTGGAAATAGTTGTGGTTCTTTTATTTTCTGCTCCTTGGGCGGAATTTTGTGGATGAACTTTTCGCTGATTGAATTAAATTGACACAGAAAAGGGACAACGAAAGGGAATCCTCTTAGCGGGTGGCCCATCGACCATGTAATGAAGAGGGTTTACAGTTATTAGTGGCCTTGGGTTCGGTATTCCACTTTGTAGATTTTTTCGATGCAATTTTATTGCGCAGGGATCCCGGTTCAGCCCCCGGAAACATACAAAGTTCCTCTGATCCTTTTTTTTTACGATTTTCTCACAAGTTAAATTTTCTTCGAGAACGCCTCAGAGTTCAGATAAAAATTATAGCTCCCTTCCACACCCCACCGGCTGCGAAAAGCTAACCTACAAGCGATCCATTTAGGAGGGCTTCGCCCGAGGCCCAGAATAACTCTAGCGCAATCAAAAGTAAAGACCACTGATTGGATTATATAACCAAACAACTGGCATGACTACAATTTGCTCAATATTTGGCAGGAAGTCGCCTTTGCGCCCTATGCCAAGCCAAGAGCAGACAGTTAAGATTGCAGTGCACCATGCGCCCGATACGAGTTCCTGTATAAAGCTCAACAGTACTATCCTCGGGGAAATTTAATATAATGAATCCCTAAACGTTTCATAGTTGAAAGGCATAAATTGAAGCCACTCAGTCTAATTTTGTACCGTGAAATCTGAGGCACGTTTGTGTATACAATCTAAAAATCACCCCCAAGGATATCCACAACAATTTCAAATGCAAGCGGCGCGTCTTAACTATTCACCAAGTAGAGTCTGTCGCCGACTGGGCTATTTGTGTTTATCCTTCGCCACCACCTCTCCGCGCTATACCCCACTGTTCGGTTCGCCATATTGCAATGGCGAAATATGCAAATGAAACGCTGTCCGCAGACGGGGAGATGGAATTCAGCAAACATTTTTCTTAGGCGTTTCTTGAGCATTTGGCGCACTCAGCCCCGCTGGCAGTGTCCATTGGATGAGGTCACGCAAGCAACCAGACGGTATCAGCGTCGTTTAAGTAGAATGACACTGAATCCTTCCTGCAGCACTATACAGTAGTTCTTTCTAAGTGGATTGGAGTACAAAGGATAGAATGCCAACTGTAGATACACTTATCTGTCGGCACAGTGATCCGGGTGCGGGTGAATATGTCGGAGTTTTAATTGCTGTTGTTGGGATATTAAGGATACTGCTTATGATGCGGTGGCGTGTCATTTAAAATTCCCTCTTTCAGTGAAAAGTTGTCGTCGCGTCGAATCCTTTTTATCAAAGTAGTCGTCATAAAACTTTGTACAGCGGTTCGTCGGTTAACTGTGGTGTGGTGGAGTAATGTCATCCACTTTGCCTTATCGAGTTTTGTGGGGATGTGTTTTTGCGAGATGCGTAGGTAGGTACATGAAATTTGTCCTGTGTGTAGGCATATGTTTGGTTTTCAAGTCGGAGTCGTTTGCTTTTTATGACAGGATAACGTTTGACGGTTTTTCTTTATGGGACGGTTTTTTTTTTCTTGTGATGTTTGGGGCTTTGACGAATGAATTTAATTTGACTGTTGGTAGAGTGATACCAGGATAAAGGTATTGTGCACATGTACCTGAATAGAAACACCGCCACAGAGAGAAAGAGAGAGAAAGGAGAGTTTAAGTGCAGCAGCAGACATCGAGGATCGAGCATCGAGGACAAAAGAAGAAGTCACGGTTCGGTCGTGGCATTAAATATAATTATGTGCTCATGGAGGTTGCTCTATAAAATGTCATACCGGTGCGTATAGCTTTAATCCGATTAAAGCTCTAACTGAGTCTATAATGAAACGTTATGCGGCTCTGGATCGGAATCTATTAACGCATTTAGCACACAAATCTATTTCAAATAATTGGTTTTGAATTATATTACCCAATAATCGCATTAAACAAAGTAGCGAATTGGGTATTCAATTTGCACTGCAATTTCAAACGGATAATGAATATAGTTTGACAAAAAGTGCGGCACAGATATGCCAACAGCTCATTAGAGGCGGGAACTAATATCGAGGATATCGGGTGTTGAGATTTATTCTCAATCAGGATGCTGTAGGATGGTGTGATTTTAATTAAACAAATCGGCAATAACAATTGAGAAAAGTTTTCAGTTTAATCGATGAAATCGAATTGGATTGGATTTATTGTAATTTTTTAATCTTATTTTTCGAATTAGTGTTAATCAATAGAGTGAAAGCCGCTTTGTCAGAAAACAAAAGGAAACTGTCCATCACGTTAGGTCCATTCGCGTACGCGGCTTTAATCGAATGCAATGGGATATAAATCGATAGCATTCGCACAAAACCGATCCACTTCTGCTTTAAAAATGACAGAAAAAGAGATAATAAGCAAAATAACGAGTAACGAGTAGTACCTCTCTTTGCTTGAAATAGATCAGAGAAATTCAACCCCCGCGCACCTACCTACCTACTAAAAAAAAACGCAAAGCTGTCAAGAAATTGAAAATTAAAAATCCGCCTTCAACGGCAATTGGACAAACCAAAAATTTGTGAAAATAAAGAAAATTGGAGGTTCTCGAATGTTCTCCCAGAGCGTTATAAGTGGTTCAAAGTAGCTCGAAGCTCGAACCTCGAAGTCTATCCACGTACTTTTCAGTTACTTATTTTGCGCAATCTTATGTCGTTTTCCATTGTGACAGAAAAATCTGTTTTTTTATTTTTTCTGCTCTCGAAATCAGCTGGCTGTCAGATTTCGTGTTCCATTGGCCGCAAAAAAAAAACAATTTTTGCGAATCTCGATTTCTGAGCGAGATTTACACCTATTTGCACTATCACTAAAACATTTATCATTTGCCAAACTTTAGAGTACTTATGTTTACTTACGTTTTTAGACGAGAAGTCTGTGAAAATTGAGAAAGTTTTACGTTTGGCCGCTGCAATGGATATCAACATAAATTGAATGGAGAACATCTGACTTTTAAAACACGCACCAGATTGGGGGGAAAGTCGGCAATTTTTGTCGATTTTTGTATTTAAAAAAGGGGAAAAAATATCGTTTTGGTGTTAAAAAAGGAGGATTTTTTTTTGTTATTAATCTGGGATCCCTGCGAACCACCCAAAGAAAGAAAAATCTCGTTTTATGTTCCTGTTACATTCAGGGCTGAGATTCGAAAAGATAAAACACTATTCTGTGCAACTGTTCCAATAAAATCTCTTTATTTACACTTTCCAAATATTCACTTATTTATTTCCAAAACAATATCACTTTAATCAATTCTTAAACGTCTCAATCCAATCGCTTTATTCTATTACTTCACACTTATCTCACAACCGATTACTCTTTCGAACTTAACACCATCGCTTGTTAAAAATCAACTGCACTGCCTGTTGTCAACGCGCCCCTTTTATATCCGCGCTGCCACCTATCGGCGAATATTCTAGAAGTAGATAGATCCCAGATGTATACTCTATATCTTCTCTAGATGGTTCTAGAATGAACTAATACAAACTGCAATACAATTCCAGTCTCCAATTGGAAGTGGAACTAGAAGAGGGAAACAGATTGTTACGAGGTGCCCGATTCACCACAATTCCTAAGTGTGTGATTCACTAAGTGCCTGTCACTAAGTGCCTGATTTACCACATTCCATTGGGCACGAAAAATCTGAAGTCTGAGAGCAAAATCTGAAAATCCCAATGGAAAACGACATAGGTAAGGGAGTTTCGCTCTATTTTTAGATTTTGACAGTTTTTTGGTGCTTGGTCCGAAAAGTATGCGAGTAGACTTAGTTAAACAGAAACATTAATGAAAAAATTCCAATTGACATTTGATTTTATATACAGAGTACCTATGTGGGTTCTGCTGTGACGTAACAATTGGCTCGCTGCTACGAAAATGCCCACAACCAAAGCAATAAACTGTATACACGAAGTTTACCACCTCGTAAATGAACTGTCAGATTTTGTATAGAGAATGGGTTACGCATAATAATTTTCCGGGATAAATTGGGCTCGGAAATCGACTGCGGAAATTACGCAAATTTACAAATGTCAAACTGTGATAAGTGATAGTCTGAATTGTTTTTCATATTCTTAGAGTTGCAACAATGATGGTCAGAATTTAATTAATTATATAGTTATTCTATTGCTTTATCGTTATTATGGACTTGACACTCGATTCACACGAATTAGGCAATGACATTTACGAGGTGTGTTTCCTTAAAACACCGCAGGAATTTATGAATTTACGAGCTGCATAAAATTATGAGATTGAGTGACTGAATACCCTCAATGCAATCGCCAAATTGGCATTATTTTTAATAGCGAGGCTTTGTAGGAAATTCTAAAAGCAGATATAGGTATCCCATTTTCATTAAAAATGAATCACTCCAACTCTCGAACCTCTTTCACGTACGATGTATACCCTCACTTTGTTCCACATCTGTATTTGTATGTTTTGTTTTTTTTTTTGAGTAAGATATAATAATTTCAATTCAAGAGCCTGCACCTGCAAATCATTTTAATTAACTTCATCGTCAACACACTAGAAACGGAGGCTGCACTCGTTACAGCATCGCTCGCAACCAATTAGCAAAAGCGGAAATATTCATCCACCCACAAATTCAATTGCGAAAACTTTAGTAATTACAGATTGCTTTCTATACCGCGTAGCGGAAGGATCGATAAAGCTGTGCCGCATTCATCCTTGACTCATGTTGAGTATACCTACGTTGGAGATCATAATTATTAACGATTGCATGCGGAGAGCACCAGGTGCGACGATGTCGCTGTCGTTGTTGTGTCTTTGGGATTTATCGAACTGCAAGTAATTAAAGACGCACACATAAATGAAAGCGCTACCTTTCCTCTTTCGGAAAGTCCTTATAGGTATTTCCATGAGGTTTTAAGCAAAAGTTACACCACTTTTTATGTACATAAATGAAAACTTGGCGGGGAAAACATTTGCAGCCACGAGTTGAACAAACTGAACACAATGTTTGGTCGTAAGCGAGTCACTCTGCGCCGGGGTGTATCCGCAGGGTGAGGGGATGATGCGCTTAGACAGGTAGGACTGGAAGTTGCAGACGATACTAAAGTCGAGCATCGTCGTTTGGTAGGTACGCGTGGTGACTTTTTTGCATATACGGTGGGGTGGAAAACGAGTATAACGTTTTGAAAACTATTCTGATTCAGAGTCATTTACGGTCTCAGATGTTAACCACAAAATGATGATGTCGGTACGGGGGTGCACTACTAATTGAAAAAGTTTCGCCATACTCCTCGGAGCTGGGAAATACCAGTTGCGAGTTGTTGGTGGACTAAAACCATCAAATCACCGGAACATACTTTTTGTGCAGTGTGAAGTGTGAAAGGCGATGTAAAATGATGGTTAGGAGGTCAAAAGTGGTTGGGATAGAGGTAGAAAAACCCTTTGGGTATATTGATTCATATAGACCCCGAGCAATGCACGATCTGTCAAGACTGGCAATTTTTGATAAATGGTTTAGGAAACATTTTCCAATTAGGTACATAAAAATACTTTTTAATATTTAGACAACGTTTCGACTCAGCGTCTATTTTTATAGCTGATCCTGTGCAGTTCGTCAGCCAGCAAACACCAAGCCTCCTTGGGAAGTATTGTATGAAAAAAAAAACAACTCCAAATCAACTTGTACGACAAAATATTCCTCATTTGCTTGTGTAGCTGTAATCCAACTGTCACATCTCATTAATTACATGGACTTTTGTTGGCTTTGTTTCTGGCCAAAGTCCAAAACAGAACCCTCGAACATGAAGTTTAACTTTTTCCTCTCTTTTCACTTCTAGGTGGCCATGGCGAATACTGGCAAAAGGTCATTGACACAAAAAGTCTGTTGTATGTTGTACACACGCCTGCTTCCTCCATCTATTGCATTTGCAGTTACCAACATCCTCTTTGGGAGAAGCTTCACTTTCCAAGAATTGCAATTATTACCAAAAATGCCAGTGAAAGCCAGCCGGCCTGTCGAGACAGAATTCCAAAGAGAGTTGGACGTTGTTATTACTTTTGACATGTTTCATTTCTTGACATGGGAATAATGAAAAACGTCCTGACAGGCTGACATTCACTAAACGCAACAGATGACAAATAAATAGCCAATGCACTTCTGGACTCCAATCGACAGTTGTATGGAATTATATTGCTCGGAGCATCATAATCAAGTTCAAATCATTTAAAACTACACACACAGAGAAAATCAGAATAAATCCTTTTTCCTTGGATTCCCATAAGTGGCAGCTCTGTGTGTGCAAATAAAGTAGATTCTTAGTAGTTGCTGTGCTTTCCTTGAATATCCGAGCTTTGTTTTTGTTTGACCTATAGCCTGGGGTCAGATTCTGTAAGGCGAGTCGATCAAACGTTTTCGATCAAACGAATGAGTTGCCCTATGTTACACAAGCAAATTTCTTCGCCTCACAGAATTTGACCCCTGACTTTTGACACGGATGGTTTTTGAATTCATGTCATGAATATCTTGCTGGTTCTCAGCTGCAATCCAATACAAGTAGAGGTTGAAGGTTAAATGTGTGTGCGCATAGGATTAGAAAACCTTTTGATTTGTTTTGCTGACATTTATGGCATGCGTTTCTGTTACCAGCCACCAAATTCGGGAATGTAGTCCCGTTCGATTTGGAAAACTGTTCCACAAAACCGTGCAGACGAAGGATGCCTGCAGTTTTGATTGAAAATTTAAGGTTAGAGGGTGCATTGCTATGCAAATAGATTAAGGAGCTGAATAATGTGGGTATTTTGCGGCAATCTGATCTCCGAAGATGCCAACATTTATGTGGGAGACTGATGAATGTTTTTTTTCCGCTTCTGTCAAAGAAATAATTTTTTCCTCAGCTGTCAGGCTGCTGTTAGCCACCAAACCGAAGTGATTGCATTATTTTTCACTGAAGAAAATACTTCATCAAGTAATTGGGTCCACATCAATCTAGAAACCGCAAGATGACAGTTCTATCGGCTAAGGGCAAATCAGTAGAAACGGCCCTACACACGCTAACGCGCTCCATAGAAGACTCCCTTCGCCATAAGGAGTACACAATGGTTGCATTCCTGGACATAGAAGGCGCTTTCAACAACGTTGACTCATCTGCAATCGCTGGTGCACTGGCTGCTCTGAACGTGGATGCCTCACTTGGAGAGCTGATCAATTTGATGCTTAATAGCCGAATTATCAACTCAAATCTAGGTGAGACATCGGCCAGAAGAGCGGTCAGTAGAGGAACTCCACAAGGTGGCGTCCTATCTCCCCTTCTTTGGAACCTGGTGGTGAATGAACTGCTGATATGCCTGGAAGCGGGAGGTTACAATGTGATTGCCTATGCGGACGACGTTTCTATTGCCGTCTCAGGAAAGTACCTTATCACGATAAAAGAACTCCTACAACACGCTCTTAACAAGCTAATAAAATGGGCAAACAGTTGTGGGTTGGGTGTAAACCCTCACAAAACTGAACTTGTCCTCTTCTCTAGGAAATACAAGATTCCACACATCGACCCTCCATCTATTAACGGCACCAGATTAACATTCTCAAATGAAGCTAAGTATTTAGGCCTTATTTTTGATAGGAAGTTAACCTGGAAACCTAACATCCAAGAAAGAGTCAAGAAGGCTACTGTGGCACTTTTCTCTTGCAAAAAGGCTATAGGGAACAAATGGGGCTTACAGCCTCGTATCACCCACTGGCTATATATCTCGGTCATAAGACCAATACTCACGTACGGTGTGGTTGTCTGGTGGACTGCCTTAGACAAAGCGATTAACCGCGATAAACTAGGCAAAGTCCAAAGAACGGCTTGCTTGTGCATCGGCGGGGCTCTCCGTACTACCCCCTCTGCTGCACTTGATATCCTGTTTCATCTGACACCCATTGACGTTTTCAGCAGGCAAACGGCAGCCTCTGCAGCCGTACGCCTCAAAGCTATTTCACAATGGACCAGCAAAACTACTGGCCATGCTGCTATCTTGAACACCATTAAGAACCTTCACGAAAACATCGACTACACCACACCAGAACTGCGGTTTGATAAAAGCTTCCAGGTCTACATTCCTACTAGATTATTCTGGGAGGAGGATGCATTCCTGAATGATGAATCGATCCACTTTTACACGGATGGTTCCAAAACAGTGGACGGTGTTGGTGGTGGTGTCTTCTCAGATAGACTAAATCTTAGTCTCTCCTTCCGTCTTCCTGATCACTGTAGCGTTTTTCAGGCGGAAATAATGGCGATTAAAGAAGTCTTATCTTGGCTAAGGGAAAACGTGATATCTGCTAAAGATATCCGTATCTTCTCTGATAGTCAAGCTGCCATCAAGTGCCTGGAATCGGTCTCCACAAACTCTATAACAGCCCAAGACTGTCTTTCATCTCTTATAGAGATGGCAGAGCAGTTCAATATTCACCTCTGTTGGGTGCCGGGGCATAGGGACATCCCAGGTAACTGCAAGGCTGATGAACTCGCCAAACACGGAACTACAATACCTCTGCTTCCAATCAAGGATTCCATAGGTATTCCAATCGCTACTTGCAAACTCACAATTAAGCTGGATGCCATCGAAAGAACAAATCTCAGGTGGACAACCGGCTCAACATGTCTAGCGACAAAACAGATCTGGCCAAAGCTGGATCTAAAACGTTCTAAGCATATGATCTCCCTCGATAGGAAGCATATCAGTGCTATAATAGGTGTCATCACGGGACACTGCCTTATTGGCAGGCATGCAAAAAGGCTTGGCGTATTATGCAACGATTTTTGCAGAAGCTGCTTTGACGAGGAGGAAGAAGAAACTATTCTTCATCTTCTCTGTACTTGTCCAGCGCTCTCACAAAGACGAAAACTCCACTTAGGAGCGTTCTACTTCAATGATCTGAACGATCTCACAAAGATAGATATTCGTAATCTCCTGCGCTTCATTAGAAGCTCCAACTGGTTCAACGAGTAGGAAGAATAAGTATAGATTCATGTGGTATCACAAGGGACCTGATAAATGGTCTAAGTGTGTCGGATAGCCGACAGCCACTTCAACCTAACCTAACCTATCGGCTAACGTTCGAATGCTCACTAAACTTATGTCCAATATTCACCAACAAACCAAACTAACCAACGTTACGGTTGTCTGTTTCTTTGGTTCATTCTGTGTAATGATATTTATCAAATTCGTAGTCAATGAAATGGCGAAAGTTTTATGGACTCTGGTTTTGGTACAAAAGTAAAGTGACAAGTGACACATCTAGGTTTTTTGTTTTGACAATCAGTCTACCAAGTGAAAATACAACCTTTCCTGTATACGTACAGCGGTAATACCCTATTCACACGCCGTGCTTTCGTCGAAAACTCGTCGATGCTTTCACACCGAACACCAAATAGTTTTCGTTTGACGTTTCAATCAGGTGTTGCACACTTCTAATCGTGAAAGTTCTGTGTAAACTATTTTGGTTACAAATTTCGATCGCATTAATTTGCAATTTACAAATAAGATTAATTCAGGTCATTTAAAAATAATGTTAGCCCATCAATTAAGTGTGGAAAATTGTGAGTTGTGACATTTGTTCGGTCAGGCGTTCTGCTAAATTTGCTGAACATTGTAAAAGGTGTGTTTGTTTCAAAAACTCAACGATTGGAAGTCGTTTTCGTGGTGTTTTCGTGATAAACCACTTTCAACAACTCGTTTTGAAAACAGAAATATGTATTGGAACGTTTTCAAGTGTTTTCGGGAAAACCCGGTTTCCGGCTCGGTGTGAATAGGGATAAACGCCCACTTTTAAACGCATATCACATCGCTCAATCATTTAACTACATCCCGTGTTGACATTGTTATCTTTAATGTTAACTCAAAATGAAAAACAACATTTCTTCGCAAACGTCAATAATAAGACCACCACCATCAGGTGATATTCACCTTTCCGCGGTTGGTTCAATTCGCTTGGCGTATCTACGTGTTCTTTATCTGATGCCTGTAGGGCACTGCAATCATTTACAAGTCCTTTTCGTATTTTAATGAAAATTAATTATGATGAAGTTCATGGTGGTGTTTAACCAATAAATTGTCATCGATGATATATTTTAACATAAATAAAACATTAAAATGACACGTAGAGGGACGTTGTTGATTTTGTTTTATTGACTCCGGCAATATTGGATGACAATCATGCCATGACCATGACATGCCAATGTAAATTAAGAAAAAATATTTAATGACAAGTTTTTCGTTTCAATTAAAGTGATATACTGTCATTAAAAGGAAGTATTTGTTCGCTGCGGATCGAAAATCAGTCGGTGGCCAATCACCATGCTCTCGTGAGTTATCTTATTACATATTATGAAACTACTACAGCTTATGGGCACCGATGAATGCTTTTTATAGTTGAAATTGTTACATGCTTATGAACTTAAAAGCTGGTTCAGTAATAATGCTGCTTAATGCAGATCTTCTAACCTATTAAATTCTCATCTTTTCACTTCACTAATTCATGCACAGCGGCTCACGTATTTCCCTAAATCAAAAATAGTTGCGAACGCTTTAACAATATATCACTATTTCTCAAAGGAAACAGAACTTGTTATCGACTATTAAATATTCTGCAACCTAATGTCCAAATTTAAATTTGGTTAATAATTTAAAGTTAAATATACCTAAAATATGTACCAGAATAAGTGTATATTGTAAATTCAAACTAACTGCAACAGAAGTATGAACTGGTGTGGCAGCACTGAAATGCGCGGCTTCAGCTTACAATGCAAAATGGCGATTTCAATAGATTTGCCAGATTATGCGAGCATTTTAAACCTACCAGTCATTTTCTCGACACTACCTATTTTGCTGTGGCATCTGTGCATTTTTTTTAAAATATGTATTTGATTTTAAATGTGTATTTGATTGTCTTTAGCTAAAACAGTTAGTTTGTTGCTGCTTTGACTTCGTAATATACGCAGTACGCACTATAGACAAATCATACTGAGACCCTCAAGCCTCAACTCACAATCCTCTTGTCGCTGTCACCTTAATTTTTTTTTTTTTTTTTAAATCCAACATTTCGTTTTACTATTGGTCTTATATGACAATGGGGACGTTCAACTATCTAGTTTAGTAAGTCTGACAGCTGTCTGACTAGATGTATTTCGGATTTGATTGGGTGAAATTGATTATATGAGCAGCTGTTTCAGTTGACGTTTATGGAGGGGTAAACGACGAATCTAGTCAAGAAATTTGTAATTGAGTTGACAGAACGCATTATAAATGGCTGACGTATGAAAAGGGATGTTCCCGACCAATCTAGTTTTTGCGTTCAGGTTACATCTTATCCAGACCAATGTAATCGACTTGAGATAACTGGATTCTTGAAAGTGCCTCATTATAAAAAAAAAAATCTGCCAAAAATTGTGAAATGTGATAGTTTTTTTAATAAACGTGACTGACTAGATTTAGAGGTTATATACTGCTTTACTTTGTGATGGATTTATTTCTTGGATTGCTTATTTTTAAATAAGTAAAATAACTAATCGCCTTTTAGTTTCGGGGCTAAAACCTGTGTCCTGTGAATATAAAATTTACCGGACAGCTGGCAACTTGTATTCCCTGAGTGGATATACGTACTTACCTACGAGTATATTTCTTACGTTCTTTATAATTTGTTTTTTTTTTTTTTTTTTGATTATCGAGTAAAATTTATTTTAACATTTTTATTGGAAATAAGTGTTACACCGCTTTAAAGTATGGCAATGCAAAAGACAGCTGCAATTTTTCTTGGCTTTACTGCAAAAACGTAATAGATTAGCTGCACTCATTATTAATAAAATAAATAAATTGATTTGGTAGCACTTTTCTAAAGCTCTGCGCAGTGACTTAAATGTGTAATTTAGAGGCCAATTTGTTGCTTATTATTAATTTTCATTTAAATACAGTCAAACTGGCTTTCGAATTGAAGTTTCTGAGAACTTACAGTTGCTACTGCAACAGAAATTATGCTTGAAAGGCAACTTTTATAGAGTCCAACGGATTTTCCCAACAAATATAGGCTTTACTTGATTTCTTTAGCCACTTCCATTTACAAACACAAACCGCGAAATTTTCCAAACAATATTGCATATTGTGACCTACAAAATGTATAAGGTTAAGGTTAAGAATGCTTATTATTTGTAAGCCCCAAAGTGTACCCAGTGCTTATATTATTTAAGAGAAGGTGAACATCCCATTTTACAATAGACCCACATTTTTTAAAGCCAATCTTTTTTTCTTTTTTTTTTTTTAAGTCCCCGTCAATGTCGGCGTCTGAGTTGTAAGTTCCTCAAACTATACCAAATCCGTCGTTAAACTTTAGAAAACTTTTCTCATAGCAGGTACACTTATGTGTGCACTAATATAAAAGTTCCACATACAAAATTGGTATAATTTTCACGTCACTTGAACAGCGCGCTCTGTCATCTCATATGTGTTGAGCTTGAGGCAAAACGTCAACTTGATAAGCGAAATCCACCAAACCATGTCCGTTTAAATATAGCTCGAGTTGAGACAAAGGCAAGGCATATATGAACATAAATTAGCAAAGAAACGAATAATAAGCCTTCCGCTTCACTGAAAATTCTAAAAGTTCCTTCTTCCATGGTATTTTAGACATTTCCATTCCGAAACAATGAATGCGCCTCGTTTATCCGCAGCCATATTAGGCAGCTTTACCCTTCTGTAAAAAAAATAGCTCCGCCGCCTGAAGCATTTAAATTAGGATATAGGATATGATGAATAGCGGCTGAAATGTTATCCGTTATAGAAACGTCGGAATTTTTCACATCGTTTCACATAATAACAAGAGGCAGTCCTTTTCCTTTGTTTCAACAGTCAACAGACACACATATGTCCATCAAACGCGAGTGTGTGCAGTTTGTTTGTCAACCCCAAAGCGCATTTTAATTAAGCGCAACATTTACTACCCTTAATATGTCGGAAAAACATGTCATCGAATGACAATCGGTAGCATAGAAAATTATCACTACATCGCTCTGTAAACATGTGTTTAATGGAAGAAGGGAAATTATGCTAAACAGGAAAACGACTTTCCCAGGATGCTCACGGAGGAAGATATCTCTCCGATGGAATGTATAAACGAACCGATTACAAAGGAAACCGCAAGTAACGCATACTTCTAATATGTATATATGACCCAGAAAAGGCTTCATTGAGAGTGTCAAGTGCCATTTACTATCGGAGGATATTCTTTGGTATGAAACTTGAAAGTTTCAACGAAGTAAAAGGCATTGGTTGGATTTTCTGCGTGAATGTATTTTGACACTCTGTAGCGTTGTTCATTGTGGTGGTACCTAATTTTGCCTGCGAGTTTAGGATATTTTTACTTGATATTTCAGTACACATATTAAAAAGCGAAAGCACTTGCATTAATACGTTAACAAACTTTGACAGTACCAAGAATGAAAACTTTGACAATCTATCTGTCATACAAGGCACAAATTCCAAGTACTGCGCGAACTAGAGCCACAGGAAAGTTGCTACATACGGCTTCGCGGCCCTACTAATAATCAAGCACTAAAAATGCCGTCAATTATTTGGCTGCCAGCTTTAGTAAAAATGGGCAGCATTTCGTGAAACGGTACCAATACCAATAAACAATTTGACCTCCACATTTCCGACAACTTTCCTAGAATCTATTACATTTATTGTCATCGCAGAAGTCAAATTTCATAATTTGTTTTAGTGAAAAACAAGATCAATGGTTTCTTAAAAAAAAAACGAATACAAGTTATGGTAAACTCCAACGCACAGAAGCGAACGCAATTTCCCAATGCGCGAGAGGTAGAAGCTGTGCGACCAAAACAGCCACTAACCCGCAGCTTTACCAGACACAGCATGGCAACAGCTTGTCACAATAAAAATAAAATGGCATAGCAACAACATCAGCATAGCAACAACATCGGCATAGCAACAACATCCAGCCAAGCAGCAGATAAGCAGCAGATAAGCGGAAGCGTGACTTTTAAGTTAGTTCTTAAGTTTAGTCGTAAGAGTTCGGACAAAGTAACAGCTTCCTCATAGAGGAAATTCAATAAATAAAAAAGAAAATAAAAATTTAATAGTTTGTGTTAATTCAAATTATTTGGCGCCCAATTGTGATACGACGCGATTAAATAATCAATTATTTTATAAACAATCCTTATAAAGGATAAATCGCGTCGGTGGAAAGTGCGAACTCGTGGCCGGTGCTACATACAAGTAACCCCATCAATGAGGTGAAAACATAAAAAAAGTCAAATAGACTATCTAACAAGAAAACTAATTGGTACTTAATAATAGTAATACATACATACAAGTAACCCCATCAATGAGGTGAAAACATAAAAAAAAGTGAAATAGACGATTTGAACAGAAAACTAATTGGTACTTAATAATAGTACATACAGAATACGATAGTAACGAGTGAAAACAGGAAGCAGAAAAGAAGGAAGCGCAAGGAGAATTCGCTGATCGCCTAATCAAATCATCAGCCTAGACGAAGCTGTATACAACTTTAATTGAAGAGAAGTGTTATACATTGGAAATAGTTAAGTATCATATAGGTATAAATTATTAATTTAGGAGTAGTACTTTATTTAACAAGTAATAATAGTATTATGATTTTCCTTTCTTCCAAACCTCTTGATTATTAAAATAATAGAAGTGAATTTTGATTTAAAGTTTTGTCTTTATATTAAGATCGAGTTTTTTCTTGTTCGATAATCTTTATAAAGTATAAATTTCTGATATTTAATTTAGAGTTAAATTGTGTATTGCTATTATTTTTTGTAATTGCTGACTAAATAATGGAGGCGGAACAGTTAAGCGCGATAGTGACTGCTGCGGTACAGGTTGCAACAGAGCGAACAAGACAGACATTTGAAGCGACAATTAATGAGCTGACTACTCGACTTAGGGCACTTGAAACTCCTACAGCTGTTGAGGAGTATCAGCCGGTTACAATCGATGCTGCTAAGATCTGCGATGAATCATTAGATTTGATAAAATCTCTGCCAGAGTTTTGTGGTGAACAGGTTCAATATATTTCGTGGCGTCAAGCTGCCTTCACGGCATATAAACTATTCGAAGCACACGATGGCAGCTCGCGGCACTACCAAGCTGTTGCCATTATCAGAAATAAAATTGTAGGCTCTGCAGATCAGGTTTTGTCTTCATTCAATACAGTCCTAAATTTCAAAGCAATAATCGCACGATTAGACTTCACGTATGCCGATAAAAGACCCATTTATTTAATAGAGCAGGAGATGTCCACACTGCGCCAAGGTAGAATGTCCATTGTAGAATTCTACGATGAAGTAGAAAAGAAATTGACTATGATCATAAACAAGACGATTATGCTCCATGAAGGTAATAAAAACCTGATCGATTCGCTAAATCAAAAATATCGACAGGACGCACTGAGAATTTTTATTTCTGGTTTGCAGAAACCAATGTGTGACATTTTGTTTTCATCTCGTCCCACCGATATGCCCGGTGCACTTGCACTCGCACAGGAGCTAGAAGCAAATCAAGCACGGTATGTGTTCGCGAATTCTTTTTCCAGTAGGAATGATCGCCCGACAAACTTTATGCCTAGGACATATAATCCTAATCATTCACCTCACTACAGACAAGTTTCTCCTGGCCAAATACGAGTCAGGCCAGACCCAATGGAAGTAGACCCAACCCTATCCCACCATAGAAATCCAACTAATTTTCAACGACCTATGCAAAACCCTAATCATGCCCAAAGAACTAGTCAGAACCCCAATAATTTTCAGAGACCTATGCAAAACCCCTATAATTCCCAAGGGCCTAGTCAAAACTCTAATATGCAGAGACAGATGGAAAACCCAACATATTTCCAAAAGCCTTTAAATAATCCAAACCAGCTCAAGCGACATTGCGAGTCTGATCGACAAACCCTTCCGAAGTTTCAGAGAATTAATCATCTTAATCAGGGACAGTTTACACCTAACATTAATGTTAATAACCAAGGTTATCCATACGAATTGTACGACTCAAGCAATGGTGAAATTTATAACTATACTGATAGTAAAGGGGAGCAATGCTTTGGAAACGATTTTAATGAGTCTGAGTTTGAGACTACAGAACGCAATGAGATCCCCGAAATGTTTGACGAAATTAATTTTTTAGGGGAAGGTCCCTCCTGCCGTACGTTAGTCGAACGTTGGGAGGAAAGGAAATAAAGCTCCTAGTGGATACTGGTGCTGCTAAGAACTATGTTAAAAATGTTAGCACTCTTAGAGCAATCAAGCCAATTGACAAGCCATTTGCCGTCAAATCTATTCATGGCACTAATTTGGTTACGTCCAAATGTGTTATCAATATTTTTAATAGGAATGCTACTTTTTTTCTTCTTCCGACACTAAAAACGTTTGATGGTATCATTGGCTTTGACTTATTAAGAGAAATTAGAGCAAAACTTAATATGGTAAAGGGAACTTTGACGTATAATGGAGGTGAAGAAAAATTACTATATTTTTACTGTAGAGATGTAAACGCTATCTCGCTAGAGACTAAAACTATTCCTCCAGATATGGATAAAGAATTCTCCTCATTAATGTTACGTCAGTCGAGGGTTTTTGCTGATCCAAACGAATCATTACCTTTTAACACGAAGGTTGTAGCGACCATCAGAACAAAAGACAATGACCCGGTTTATTCCAAAGCCTACCCATACCCGATGGCCGCGGCTAACTTTGTAAACAATGAAATTGCTGATCTGCTCCGCAATGGAATTATTAGACATTCTCGATCTCCATATAATAATCCTATATGGGTTGTCGACAAAAAAGGAGTAGATGAAGAGGGAAAACGTAAAATGCGGCTAGTAGTAGACTTTCGGAAATTAAACAGTAAGACCATAAGCGACAAGTACCCAATCCCAGACACTAGTGTTATCCTTGCCAATCTCGGAAAAGCTTCATTTTTCACAACTTTAGATTTAAAGTCAGGGTTTCACCAGATTAAGTTGTCTGAAAGGGATAGGGAAAAGACCGCATTTTCCATTAATAATGGAAAATACGAATTTTGTAGGTTACCATTCGGGTTGAAAAATGCACCCAGCATTTTTCAAAGAGCGATAGATGACGTTCTTAGAAAAGAAATAGGTAAATGCTGCCACGTCTATATCGACGATGTTATTATCTTTTCGGAAACCAAAGAACAGCACCTCGATGATGTGGAGCGGGTATTAATGCAGCTTTTTGAAGCCAACATGCGGGTTGCTCCAGCCAAATCAAGATTTTTTAAGGAGGAGGTTGAATTTTTGGGATTTGTGGTATCCAATAGGGGAATAAGAACCTGCCAAGACAAAGTGAGGGACATTGTAGGTTACGAAGTGCCTACGACACTCCGAAGCCTGCGATCATTCCTTGGACTGTCTGGATACTACAGACGCTTCATAAAGGATTACGCTCAAATTGCCAAACCTCTTTCCAAATACTTGCGAGGGGAAAATGGGAACATAGGCACACATCAGTCAAAAAATATCAAGATCGATCTAGACGAAGAAGCATTACAAGCTTTTAACAGAATTAAAAAAATATTGGCTTCAGAGGACGTGTTGCTTCTATATCCTGACTATGAAAAGACTTTTGAATTAACAACAGACGCTTCATCTCATGCCCTTGGTGCTGTCCTCTCTCAAGATGGCAGACCAATCACGATGATTTCACGAACACTGTCCTCTACCGAAGAAAACTACGCTACGAATGAGCGGGAGCTGCTGGCTATAGTGTGGTCTTTGCAGAAGCTCCGAAACTATCTGTATGGAGTAAAACGGCTGAATATCTATACAGACCACCAACCGCTTACTTTTGCTATTTCGGACAAAAATCCTAACGCTAAGATTAAAAGGTGGAGGGCTTTCGTAGAGGAATTTTCACCAACATTTTTTTATAAACCCGGGAAGGAGAACTTCGTTGCCGACGCTTTGTCGAGACAGTATTTGAATGCCCTGCAACAATCTGTAGACTCCGACTCTATGGTAGCTAATAGCGAGGAATCTCTTACTCAAACAATACCCAGTGTCCAGAATCCAGTGAACTGCTTCAGAAATCAATTAATCCTTAATAAAGGCCTAGAGCTATTGAAAACAACAAAAATTATTTTCAAGACACAGATTCGACACACAATTACTTTCAATTCCCTAGATAACCTTTTCCTTATACTTAAGGAAACCATTAACCCTAACGTTGTCAATGCTATTTTGTGTGACTTACCTACCTTGGCAGCAATTCAAGACAGAATAACTACTTTATTTCCATCAGTTAAGTTTCTCCACACCGACAAAATGGTGACGGATATTTTCAATCTAGATGATCAAACTGAAATCCTTGCAATCGAACATAATCGAGCCCATCGATCCGTGCGTGAAAACACGCTTCAGATTTTAAAAGATTATTATTTTCCTAAAATTTGTAAGAGGTTGAAAGAAATCGTCTCTAATTGTAAAATTTGTCTTGAAGCTAAATATCAAAGGCACCCTCCGAAACCTGAGATAGGTGAGACCCCAATACCAGACCGTCCAGGTGAGATACTACATATTGATATCTTCTCAACGGCAGGAAGTCATTTTCTTACATGTCTGGATAAATTTTCAAAATTTGCTGTTGTGAAGTCAATTAAATCGCGTTCTATAGTTGACATAAAAGAGCCTCTTTTGGAAGTACTCAATCTATTTAAAAATACAAAGACAATTGTCTGTGACAACGAAAAATCCTTTACATCGGAATGCATAAGATCACTGCTTAGGGATCACTTTCGAATAACCATGTTCACAACACCACCCTTTCATAGTGTTACAAATGGACAAGTTGAAAGGTTCCACAGTACTCTGACAGAGATAGCACGATGTATTAAACTAGAACAGAGCATTAGTGACACTGCTGAACTCCTTTTACTTGCCACAGCCAAATACAACAGGACGATTCATTCAGTGACTAACTACAGGCCGATTGATATAATCCACTCAATCCCTGCTTCTTTAGGGAATGAGATCAGGAAAAAAATAACCAATACCCAGAAGACGGATCTAGAATACCACAACAAAAACAGACAAACTCGAACTTACAGAGAAGGTGAAAAAGTGTTTGTGCGTACAAACCGACGAATTGGAAATAAATTCAGGAAGCTTTTTATAGAAAAAATAGTCCAAAAAGACCTAGGGACTACGGTTCTTATTGACAATAGGAAGGTCCACAAAAGCAACCTGAGGTAATGTTGCTAATTTCAAAATTGTATATTTCGTACTTTGGAACACGAATGCATAAGACCAACTATTCCTCCTACCGCATAATTTAACTCATCCTGAATTGGAATACCTTAAATAAACATTATTTACTTAGCAACTTTAAGCAAAACAATATTGTAAATAATTTAGTTTGAATCAAGGGGTTGATATTGTTTTGAAAATTGATATTTGTGTTTAGGTTAAGTATTATCAAAATTGTGAATCCAAGACTTTCATTTCTGCATTATAATTTTCTTGATGTTTAGTGAAAAATACATACTTTAAATTTAGTTGTAGTTATTTGTAATTTCCAAAATAACACTAAAAGGTAATATAACAAGCGATCATTTCTGGACCAAACGCTTCTGCAGTACAAATAGACGAAGCCGAGGACGACTTCACCTAACGAGGGGAGTAGTTATGGTAAACTCCAACGCACAGAAGCGAACGCAATTTCCCAATGCGCGAGAGGTAGAAGCTGTGCGACCAAAACAGCCACTAACCCGCAGCTTTACCAGACACAGCATGGCAACAGCTTGTCACAATAAAAATAAAATGGCATAGCAACAACATCAGCATAGCAACAACATCGGCATAGCAACAACATCCAGCCAAGCAGCAGATAAGCAGCAGATAAGCGGAAGCGTGACTTTTAAGTTAGTTCTTAAGTTTAGTCGTAAGAGTTCGGACAAAGTAACAGCTTCCTCATAGAGGAAATTCAATAAATAAAAAAGAAAATAAAAATTTAATAGTTTGTGTTAATTCAAATTATTTTACATAGTTTGCAATTAAATTTGCCCAACAGATATTTTTCAAAGACTTTTCGAGGCTTATTATATAAGCAAAAAACAAAATAGAAAATGCATAAAGTATCCGCTGACCTGTCAATATCATATGCAAATCAGTAATGCCATATCGTTAGATCGGACACAATTTTCGGTACTTTTTATAGTACGCTTTCCACTGTTTTCTAATACTTCCGATAAATTTATGAGTGCATTTGTGTCGTAATAAAACCCCTTTCAAATTATTCACTATACGGAACACAATTTTTAAGAATATCTTGATTTATTCATAGGCTGATGATGCAAATCAAAACTTATTAGTGGTTTAAAGATCACAATTGAATCGTAAAGGACTATTCACATGAGAGCGAATTGCGAACAAATCAACTTAACTATTTATGAATTGAAAATTGATATTTGTTATTGATATTTGTATCACAAAACCACTGTATTTTATTAATCTAACATCTAGTCTAAAAAACACGAGAAATGTCACACTTTATTCACAATCCACAAAAAACAGCCGCGATCCACAAACCCACATATGAAAAATTCGTTCGAACTTAACCTTTAAAAATGAAACTGATACGCGGGTATCTGCGACCAAAAAAAAGGTTTCCTTTGATTGAAGTTTCAGAAACTACGAATAGATATTCGCGTGTTCGCAGTTCGCAATTCGCTCTCATGTGAATAGTCCTTAAGCAAGTGAATATTTTTGAAAATAGCCTGTTCATTTCAGAATAAATTAGAATCTCACGTGGCTATGAACGTTTTAAGAGCCTATCGCTTCCATTTTTGAAAATAAATACAATTTGATCTTTTAAAAATTATATGACTCATATGTATATCACTAAATTTGTAAAGCTTAGAAACCGACAAAAGTTACAATGAAAGCTGTCACAATCCCTTCTTAATGAATTTATTATTCCTCCAGAGGTTCCTTAATTCGTCTCATTAGACATTAGACAATATACAGATCCTTATTCTCGGCGTACAAATTATTTTTTTTGAAGAGTTTGATAGGGGTATGGTTGGGGTTGCAGCCAAATATCTGCCTGAACCGCCTAAGGTATACTTAGAGTTGTTTGAAAAAGTGGGTATGATGTATGAGCCGTCGAAACTTAAGTGAATAAGTATTTTATTCTCTTTGCGACGTCTTGTCTTGGGCAAATTCCAAACTAAACAAGATAAAGCAGAGAAAATCTTTACCCATTTCATTTAATGAAATGTGAGTTGAAATAAATAAATATATATGCACAGGTATATATTATGTATATGTTTTTTTGTTTAGACATAAGACAAAAGTGCAATATTTTTCAATTTCGTGCATATTTTTGTACAAATTTGTGTTTGGCTAACTTTCATTGTTGTATTCCGTTGAAGAAAATCAGAAAACATTTACAATTTACTAAAATTCTAAACGCTCATGCCGAACAAAGGGGTATTTAAATTTACTCCTATTACAAAAATCCAATCCCGTAATTTTGGATGGTAGGGCATCACTCCTCCTCAAAATGACATTAATGGCGTTTTTCATTGAAGATCTGAGAGAATTGCCCCGAAATTCAGAATTGCTCTTTTCAATGAAATTCGTTGGAGCACTTTTGTAATAGTGGTAGATACCATACATGTGAGATTTGGTTTTTTGTTGTTTTCTGAAATAAATGTGAATGTTTTAATAAGCCAAATCAATATATTTCTGCATGTATAATTTTATATTTTCAGATCACATAGCAATAAATTTGTTTTTAATACCTACCACAATAAACATTTCAATCTGCCATTTTTCTTGTGTGTGTTGGTGAGTTCGGGCAATTATTTAAAAATATCCCGGACACTTCTGTCGTGTTAAGAATTGACCTGGAAGTGTACTTTTTTTCTATGAAAAATAGAAAACATAGAAAGAGTACTTCTGGACTTACTCTTTTCATAGAAATGGAAATTCCTTTCTTCAATCGAAAACGCCATAAGGGAGGATTTATTTAGCTACTTCCCGAGATGATCATGGTTTTCTCAACATTAACATTTTACCCTACAGTTAACCATATTCTGCCTACTGCGATTCTTTATTGGTATTCTTTGAGTCTTTGCGTAAGCTGCCAACAAAAGTTGATTACTGATAAGGCCCGTCGGTCTTAAGTAGAATATTGGGCGTGTTTTATTGAACATTTATCTCGGCAAATCAAAATGAAGTAGAACTTTTAGCATAAATTACGACTATATATGATATATGTGACTGTGGAGTGTTTCGATTCTCATAATATCTCCCTGGGGAACGCATCCAATAAGTGAATAAAACAGAAATAAATCAAATAGCTGATACATTTGTTGGTTTTCTTTTGTGTGCAATATGGGTACCTATTTGTCTATTTTTATATATATACAACAAAAAATGCTGTGAAAGTACATAAATATGTAAATTACAAGCCCATCTCTACCCCGTGTCCTTTTTACTGATTGAAATTGAATCAGTAGTAAGCTTATATCTCTTTACATAACTCATTACTCATCCAGCTCAGCCTCTTTCAAATCCCATGCCTCCAACACAGAACGAAAAAAAACACTCCAACAGACACACTGAGTAAAAGTCTCCTAGTTCTAAAACAAACGTAAATCATGCCATACGCTCTTCTGAACAACTTGAATTACCTCGTCCTCCGGTGCAATTGCAGTAAATTTCAACTTTCAACTCACGAAGAGCATTGCGCGAAAACTAATACCCGTAAAACTTTCTTCATCTTCTATGTTTTTGTTGCCAGAACTTTGCATAACACTTCCTTCAATCCCTTTTTGCAAATGTCTGCTGATTTGTTCGTCGCTTTGCACACCTTCTCCGTCCAGAACTGCTTTTCATGGCTGCTTAACAGATCCTCGAGTAAATGGAGCAGGTTGTGTTGTGTGTTGCCTACTTTTCGAACGTCCTATACATGACCAACGGAATGACAACACCAGAGACGAGGATAAATTTATCCTTCCGAGTCCTGAGTACCAATGCAGCATCAACACTTTTGCGCTATTGCCCCATCTTGGGCAATTCCATATAATCCGTACAGATGTACTGTTTGCATCCTTGATGCGATGCAAATTTCTGGAATCTGGAAATTATGCAAAAGCATACCTACCTGTGCAGCTTAGCCAGGTACATACGCATTCAAAGGAATGCCTTATTAATTTAAAGCCTTGCTGGATGCATTTAACTAAATTTATCATATTTCAGTTGGTCCTTGTGCACTGAAAAGTTGTAGATAAATATCAACCATCGTCCATCTGCTGGAGAGTAAATTGTTTCGTTTCTCCTTTTTTTTTTTTTTTTTTTCAAATGCAAATTTTCATCTTTATGTTGACGAAGTGAACGAAGCACATAAAAAATACAGTTGGAGCATATGGTCGTATTGCAAACTTATGGCGGAAATGAGTATCTCTGTGCAGGAAGTAAAGTCCTTTTGACTTATGAACGTATGACGTATATGTGGTGCTACAGCAGGGAATCGCTTTTATTTATGACTTGCCACAGATCGCAGCGTAAATTTATTACAACTGACAATTTTTCATATATTTTTGCGGTTAAAAAATTGTACAGTGCATAGCTGTCAGCACAATTTCGGAATATAAAACAATTTTTCTCACCTAATATGCATTCCGATGAGTGTCTATCCAATGGTAGTAGAGAAGGACAAAAAGTTATTGGGTAATTTCAATTTCAACCCTAATGGGTTTATTTTTGTATCCGGGAATAAAAATAGTCGGGGCATAAGAAAAAACTGCTCATCTGTTAGATGGTTTGTCAGTTTTGACAGTCATTTATACCGATTTCAAATAAATCTGTACCGAGCGTGCTCAGATCGTTCTGATATTTTTTTTTTTATGTCAAGTGTGACTGGAAGTGAGTTATGTGTAATCAGCTTTTTTCTCCGCCTGCTTAGTCAGTTTATTCTGAACTTATAGAGCGAGCTCTGATCATGCTCTGAACGAAAAAAGAAACACAAATTCTCTGATGTGTCAAAATAGAAACACGAACTTCTTGTATAACAGTTCAGGTTCTGCTTTGAACTAAAAAAGAAAAACGCCTATAAAAATGTGTCTTCCAAAATTCTAGAATGTGTACTCAAACCACCACACGCCCAGATGTGGTGAAAACCATTATCCAAGTTGATTACATAACCTTTTAACTCGCATACTCGTCTTCCGTTTCGAAAAAAGAACCCACAGTAGTTTCGATGTGCACCTATAACCTCAATCGGGCCCAGGGCAGGAACACGATCACGAACAACCGTTTTGAATATAAAATTCCCTTTTCAGTTGTTAGAAAAACCCGACGATAATCTCCACGAAAATATGCATATTTTATAGGTACGCATATAATCTTCTTCTTCTTTGTACATATATAATTCTTTCGGGGTGAAACTCGATGATTTTATAATTCGATAACCCCTGGGACGACTTTCATGATTCTTTTTTGGTTTTGTTCGTATTGTTATATATCAGGTTTAGGAAGAGAGAAAATTCCGAAAAAATCGCCATGCGGTCCTGATTTGGCATCGAATGATTCTTACAACTAAATATTTATTTTGACTTTTCTATCATCGCATGGCATAAGACCAGATCAACAACCAAGCAATTTCAGAGTGCAATTAATGAGAACTGCGTCAAATCGTACAAGGTACAAGTTCAAATAGAAGAGTGGCAGACGCACGTCGTTGCCGACATTCGAACGACTGGCATTTCATTTTCATTATGAATGAACAGAAAACTATTGCGGTAATGCGATTCGATATTGGAGCGATGACTACAATTGTGTGCCACTATTAAAAAGCGCTAAAGGCGAAGAGAAGGGCCTTTGCTGTGCGAGTGGCAAAGTGAAATTAGCACCTCCGAAAGCCGAAGCCATTTGAATTGGAAGGTTTTCTAAAGAACATTCGACAATAATTTGAAATTGAAAGTCAGCTCAATGCATCGAAACTTTGTATCAGACGCGTTTGATTTGATTGTGAAGAATCTCAAATCAAATGTTATGCAAGGACGATTTTAAGGGGAAAATTAAAAGGCAAACAGTCATATCGCGGACTTCGCTTATTCAGAACGGTTTGTCATTGGCATTTAAGCGTCTATGACAAATAATAAGTCGCAAGGATAATCGATGGATATTTGTGGCATCAATCTTGAACTCCCACGTTTTTCACATGGTCAATTGTATGTGGCGTGCTCACGTGTGAGCAAAACAATTTAGTGCAAGAGCGGAAGGGTGGCCGACACGTCAATCATTGGGTTATGATTGAAATACATCGACATTGCAATAATCATTTATTTTTATTATTGATGTTAGTATAACTTTTTAATAAAAAATTGTAATTGACGGATAATTACATAAAGTAGCATGCGGCTCTGTGAAATAAGGCCCCAATGAAATAAGGCCCCAAAAGAAAAATGAAATTAGGCCCCAAAAAATTACACAGGAAACAACAACAACGTTTTTTTAATAGGATTTGGGGTGCTATTTCCTTTTTTGTGGCCTTATTTGTTTCATTATGAAATAACACCCCAAATTAAGGGCCTTATTTCATTTTCTCTTTTGGGGTCTTATTTCATTGGGGCCTTATTTCCTACAGCAGTAGCATGCATTGTGTATGCTCGGAAATATTATTTTCATTACCTACATTAACGAGTTTGGCCGGAACGGAGTTCGCCGGGTCAGCTAGTGTTACATACAAAACACAAACAAATAAAAAAAAAAAACAGTCTTATATTTTTATTGAATTCGAATGGTTTTTCTTCAGATTCAGTATTAGAGTAAAGATTTACGGTCCACTGTATCAAAAAAAACTTTATAACTATTGTAAGGTGGCACTAGGATAAAGAGAGAGAATTCTTAGTGAAAGGTTTTAAAAATGTAAATAATACGTAGATATATATTTCAAATTGTTAATCTACATAAGCTAGTTAGTCAATCGGCAGACGGCAATGCCATGCTATTTAGATTTTGAGAATTGTAATTTTATTGAATTGTTTAAATAAAATCTCATCTAACTGTCTATCTATCAGATTCATTATTTGAAATGCATTTTTTATTTTGTTCTGAGAGGTATAAAAATGCAATTTCTTCGCCATTTTAGCTGATCTTGAAATGGACGAAATGGGTAATTAGACACGATCTGGCATCACTGAGCTCATTTTCTGCATGAAACAGAAAGCCGGTTGGTTGTTTAAAAAATGTAAGGAATTGCTGCCTGTTTAAAGTTTCCTTTCGATTTGTATTCGATAAGAATCACAAAGGGGCAAGTTAGGGGCAGTAAAGACAGAAACAAATAGATTATGGTCAAAAACGCCCACAAAAAGTAGGCGTGGTAATAAACAAAATGGCATATAGTCTCCTCAGAGACCTGTGAGCTTAGACACATTTAAGAAAAGGTTTCATTGGAATTTGTTCTGTTTTCTTTGCGGTTTCGAAATTGTAATTGCGTTTAATTTGTTTTCTGCCAAGTACATGATTCTTATTAGTAGCTACATAAATAATGATTACACACAGCTAGAGCTAGAGGTAGATAGATTATTAAGAACTTACAACTTCAAAAAAAAATGTTCCCTTTCCATTTAATATAAGGAAAAATACAAATTTATTAAATCGGTTTACCCTTTTAAGTTTTCCACATACTAACGTATGACATACGACCAAAAAACACACACACACCCTTCACCCAGCAGGAGTTTCTGTTTCAACAATAAAACTTTCCTTATTTCAATTTGTTTTATATTCGATTTGGAGTCACTCTTCTCGTACGTTTACCAAATCCATTCAAAACGTTAGGATGCTCTTATAGCCAGATTTTCGACAGTTAAATTGTAAAAATATTTGAAATCGTTTCTGTGTTTTTTTTTTTTTTTTTCTATACCTAACCTACCTATAGTCTGTGGCTAAAAAAAACAACCCAAACCGTGTTACTCCCTTTGAGTTTTGAGGCTTTGACCATTGAAAACGAAAACAGAACCATGATGGTTGGATTCAACTCCAACACCAGGCAATAACAAATGCTCTCGTTGTAGGTACTCGAACAAACAAAATTGGTCAGCACGGGGTAGAGTTGTTATTTTTTTTTCCACTTCGATTGAGGGTTAAAAAAAGAAAGTCCTTGCATTTTTGCTGCCGATATTGACTGCTACTGGCAACCTATATAACCGAAAGAGGATTTAAAAATGTTCAATTGATGTTACAAAGCCACAAAGGGCAAGGCAAGGTTAGTGTAAAGCGGATTATTTCCGATGGCAAATATTGGAAATCAAGTTATTCGATCTGTTGCACACAAAACCGCAGGAGGTAAGTTTGAGCTTGAACTCAATTATATAAACGGAAGGGTCTCATAGATTACTTTCGATGCGCCATGACGAATAAAACATATTTAATTCTTTTATTTATGAACTTTATCTCCCTTAAGTAGAATTTTTCGATTTAAATTTTCATTCTTGTGTAAATATACGCACCCCGTAAGTTCCTTAAAAAAAAACAAACAAACCATATCCGTTTACATTTCCATTAAGGAAGCACGAACAAAGTTTTTCATTGGAAATGTTTAATCAATCCGTGACTACATTAATACCCTGTCGGCATATTTAAACAATTTTCAGCAACTTTTTCACGTCTGGTACTCACAAATTCATTTTACACTACAGGCACTTTTATGAACCGAAATGCAGGAGTCGATGTGATGCATGTATACTGTACACTGGCCTGAAGCACTATTATGCACTCGTACGATTAAGAGTTGAAAATTAATTGTAATTTCAGAGCTTGAGTATTTTTCCACTTGCCCAGATACGGTATATACTGTAGAATTTGCATTCGACATAAATATATGTAGGATGGGTTGAATGCAAGCAAATTGAAATTTAATTACTTACCCAGACGGCAGGCTCTTGGTATGGTCTGGTCGTGTATGAAGTTTATTATGTCCTTGGGGGTAAATTGTTATATTGGTATGCTAGCTGAACCAGAAGTTACATTTTAAGGAATGTTGCGGAAACACAATTATGAGAAATTGTGGGACTTACTGTGGGATTGACTCTGAACTTCAGAGAACAAAATTATTATCGACTGCGAGGGAGTGGAAACGTTTTAGATCGATTTGAGAGGATATCTTCATATGTGTATGTAGGGGAGAACATTTTTAAAGCAACTTTGAAGTCGGATAGCATTTCTATTTTCTTCTCAGATTTTTGAATAAAACAACGACTTCGTTATATTTTTCCACACGTTTGCAATAAAAATAGCAATCTTGTACAATTAAGCAATCTTAATTAAGTTTCACACAATTTATTTCTAGGTGCTGTGATATTATTTGACAGACCCAAAAATTAGTCATGAAATTTTTGATTGGTTGAGGTCGCCACTTTTCATAAGACTTTACTGTAAGTGACTACGAAAGGTGATACATACACTCATCCATAATAGTTTGGTCATCAAAGACAAGAAATTCACGCCATTATGACGAGGCCAACACTATTATTACGCCTACATACTTCTTACAACGAAAATCTTCGTACAGAAGCAGGAAAAACTGAAAAAGTGCTGCCAATTCGAAATACAAACTTCACAAATTAAAACACTCTTTACAAGGTTTCTAATTTTCCATTAGTTCTTCGTGCCGCCGAGTGTTTGTAGAGTAAATCTACTTTTAGGAAAAAGGAAATATGAAAGCCATCAAATTGTCTTTTTTAGAAAAAGTGCTGCCAATTAGAAAGGAAACCTTTATTAAAAACTCTATTTACATATGATTATGAATTACCTGAAGAAAAAGGTGGAGAAGGAAGTTAAGGGTGCTCAAAGCCAGCCTGTGGAGTTGAGAAATTTTAGGATCTTGTTGAAATGGATACTTTGGATGACCGAAGGGTCATCATAAACAGGGTGACCTACTGCACTGCGTCTGGTTTTGGCTAGAGCCCGGACACTCACAAAGAAGACGAAACACTACTGTTTCACTCTTGTTGGTGTCGGCGCAGCTACGACAGTGGGTGTTATAGGGGATACCAAGCTTGGCTGCGTGAGTTCATAAAGGCCAATGGCCCGCATTAATTGCCCGTAGTCTGGCAACATCTGAAAATCACTCATTCTGGCTAAGAGGTTGTTTGTTCTGGCTTCATCGTAGGCTGGCCAGAACATCCTTGGAATGACGCAGTTCGTCAGGTTCATCCATCTAGTCTCGGCCCTTGAGGTGAAATGCAGGAGGATTTCTCTCTTTACGTATCCCAGCGGGGGGAAGACTTCCACCGCACGAGACACTCACAGAGCAGAGCCTCGTCTGGCAAGTTCATCAGTTTTCTCATTCCCCTAAATGTTCCTATGGCCGGGCCGGGAACCCAGACGAGAGTGATTTAAGACCGATGACAAGCCCTGTTCAGTGTCTCCCTGCATTCCACAACAAGCTTGGATGTTGACTTAGTCGACCCTTAAACGCGGCTTGACTTATATCTTAGACTTTAGACCTTACTATTAAAAATCATTTATAACCTTTACCTCGAACATTTTCTAGGTCACAATTTGCAATTTTGTGTAGAAAACTTCGCCATTGTACATAAGTTCGAAAAATGTAGCCTGGACACTAAAATTAATAATAATATCGCATTGGATGTATTTAGTCTACCCGTGGTGAAACTACAACCTAAAATGAGTACAAGTCAGCAGTCAGCTGTAAAATTGATGGCTGCTGGAAAAAGTGCTGCCAGTGAAAAAACACACACCTTTTGCAGGTTGCTCCGCAAGGTAACTATACAACGATTTTAATTGAAACCAAAATTAAAGGGTCCTAACGAGCTCTCCTGCAATCAGTCGCCTGCGTTTCATAGCCAAGAATAACATAAAGCCATTTGATTCCACTAAGTTGTGTAAAGTTATAGTCTTCACAGTTTTATCGCAGATTGCACACTCATTTTCCCCCCACGACTATAAGGCTAAGCATATAACTCGATATTTGCCCTCCGTTGCAAATGCCGCAAGAGCCACGACATGGATTGAGCTGCTGCATAAATGCTGATTCGCCTTAACCCAACTTGTTTGGATAGGCAAGGTCAATGCTCACCAAACATGCGGTTTGATTGAAGGGCGAACGTTTAAACGAACTTTCAATATCAGCCGAAGTCGTTTTAATTAACTCTCTTAGCCTGACAAACACAATCCCCTGTCCGTATTATATAACGAGAAAACCTCCACACCTTCCGAGTTCCGAGTCCTTGTGATTGCATATTTAATGATGCTCCTATAAACCAGGTAGCCGTAGCGCCAGCGTTCAGTCTTGTTCGTTGTTCTTCCATTTTATACTATGACTCAGCCAACTGAATTGTGGTGAAGACACGTCATAGCCGTCGTGGTTGCTGTACATACACCTACTTGTTTATCCCTCCGTTATCCCGCAAGGAAAACTTTTAAGCATCGGGTTGATTTATGCCAGACTCATAAAATCCGTGTACTCGCAGTTGTTTTGGTCTTAGTCCTTTTCACCTGCCACTACCACCTACCATATAAACACCGTCGGTAACTACAACATTACCGAAACCGACAAACATTGGCCATTCGACTGGAACGTTAACGTGAGGACGAGGAGGCGGCTGCTTTCGAAGTTACCTATTCGGCTTTTCCCGGTTATTTGGGTTTGTTGTGTTTGGTGTTTTTAAGGCAACATGATAAATGGCATTTTGCACGCATACTTTAGGAAGTCTAGTCCGTGAATCCTCGGCACAATTATACCTATAGAGAATGTCGTGTGTTGAAATTTACGAATTAAATTTCCGGCTAAAAACCGCTCGCTCCGATGCGGAATTTATTATCCCATTCTCCACGACTGGTTTTGGTTTATGTCGAAAAGGGTATTTATACGTATTGGCGGTGTTTTTTGAAATGTTCAAAATTTTGCAGTATTGCCGAACCAGTTCGGTGGTGGTTCGGAAGAGGGTCGTGTCTAGACGTGAGTTACTAGCAGGGGTTTACTTTTAGTAGAAGTAAGGCATACTTAACTACGTCAGGCGGCCAAGTCACGCTCCAATAACATTAATGATTCTATAAAGGAACTGAATGTATACGTGAGTTCCATGGATTTCTTTTTATGGGTCATGCTTAATGAATTTTTAATTGAGGAACGTGAATTGAGAGTGAACTGATGCGTTTAGGAAGGGGTGAGTTGAGCTTCTATGAGTCCTTTGTGTAAAAGGGAACTCTCCGTACTTTGCTGTATCGAAAACGCGGGAGCTCCTTTGCAAGCAGTTGTGATTTTGGAAAGGACATACGTTTTTCATTTACGTATTGCCCCTGACTTGGTATACCTATGTAATTGTCTGATTTAAAAAAAAAAGTATGCAATGATAAGACACAGTGACGCATTTCCGTCCCCGCAAGTTAAATTTGTGGAATTACTCCACCAGATTCCAAAAACGCGCGCTTAGATGCTTGCACATCAAAAAATATCTCCATTCCAGAACAAACAGTGTTGCTGTATCGTTGACATACTTTTCTCCCAATCGCCATACAATCTAACGTCAGACGTCACATGTCACTTTAAGTCTCTTTTTTTGAAGCAAAACAACCGTATCACCTATTGGCGCAATCCAATTGTACCACACACCTTAACAATAACAATAAACATTTTAAGCTTCGACTTTAAATTTTAGTAGTTCACAGTGGCTATATTTTCTATACAAATATCGACATTGTGAGCTTCCGTATGGATTTAAAGTCGAGACTAAAATTTGTTTTAACATAGTACGGCGGTAACTATAAGCCAAGACAAACAATTTTAATGCGCTTACACTTTCCCAAATGTGTATAGCATTCATCATCTTCATCACCGAATGGCCGCTCCAAAATAGCGGTAGTTGCGACCGACAACGAGCTGGCGAATATTGCTCTAAGTCAGCTTCGACATGCACAATTGTATCGTTGATCTCGCAACAAAAAAGCGGTAGTTTCGACTGACAACGAGCTGCCTTGTGACTGACAAATGCTACAAGAAAAGCTACAAGGGCTAGCACAATCACTGGGGACGTTCAAGTATCTAGTTTAGTAAGTCTGACAGCTGTCTGACTAGATGTGTCGCGGTTTTGATTGGATGAAATCGGTCAGTACTTTAGTTGAGTACTAAGTTGACAGTTCGGATATGTGGATGACGTAGTGAAAGTTACGTTCCCGACCAATCTAGTTTTTGCGTACAGGTTATATCTTATCCAGACCAATCTAGTCGACTTAAGATAACTAAATTCTTGAACATGCCCACTGTCATCGAAAGTTGCTCTCACGAAGCGGTACTCGCGACCAGGGTTGTCAGGTTCAAATCTCATTTGGCGACACGAAAATCAGTTTGGCGACATACCCAAAAACGTGCGATTTTTGGCAATGTTTTTTTTCGAATTAAAATCGTAACAGACATATTTTTACTTTCCACAAATTACAAAAAAAAAAAAAACAACCTAAAAGTCTCGGCTTCGCAAAAAATTACCGACTTCCGATTTTCCAATTGGAAATTGAATTAGTCGAAGTAAATTGCACAACAGGGTTGCCAGATTGCGCTCCTTTTCTAATTTTGGGCTATATTTTTTCTTAAAAAACGATAGAAATGGAAAAAATGAGCGCCCTACACAATTTCGGGCTAAATATTGATTTACAAATTTTGTGTTAATTTAGTTCATTTTATTCCTTCACAAAACTAAAAAACATATTTTCCAATAAACAAGCACTTTAAAACTTGGCAGCACACTTGCAGCGAAGTGACATCGAATAGTCAATCAACGCACGCACACGAATTTGTTTAACAAGCCTTTTGATTTGATATGAACCACAAAAGCTCTTTGCAGAAAATAGAAGTCACATAAAATCCGCGGCGCGGCGGCGGGTAGGTGGGAAAAATACCAAAATTATCCACGATCTTTTGGGCCTCTTTCTGGGCAAACATTTTGGAAGGTTTGGGCGCTTAAAACAAACCAAATTTTGAAAATCCTGTGCACATCCCTAAAATGAATTACATGCGTCAACCTGAAAGAATTTGTCCTAATAAATTTCCAAACTCGGTCATGTGATTGGGAAAGTAAATGTAAATAAAAAGTATAAAGTAAAGCAATAAAATAAATAAAAATAATACAAAAACTTAGCCTAATACTAAAATAGCCATTTTTAAATACCAAAAATGACAAAAATAAATGTTTTAAATGAATTGTTGTTTTTAATAAATGCAATTTTTTTTTGTATTTCAAATAATAAGTTGCTTAGTTTTATTTGATTTTACAAAACATTTAATTTAGCGATTTATGGCGACGGAGATTTATTAATTTGGCGATTTTGAGTTTAAGATTGGCGATTGCGGTTTTAAGAACCTGGCAATCCTGGCTGTACTTTTGAGAAGGTCTTGGACGTACGAGCAATAGTGGCCAACAGTGGCGTCCCGCAGATGAAAAGTACTGCTTTAAGAAATACAGTCTTAAGAATTTTCCTAGCTTAAACTATTTCAATTCATTTTATTGTCGAGGACGGGTATATTCATAAACAACTAACTTTGACTTTTAAGTACTTCGGTACTTAGGACAATAGCAACTCCTTGTTCCTTCTAATTGTAGGCATACTTGTTTGCCTGTTAAAAATACCTCAGATGCAGATCTGTGTCTAACTTCTCATGCCTGCGTATCCCATTTAAGAAGCTTGCAAAGTCTACATTCCATTTGAAGATTATTGCTCGAATACTACTCTGAATTAATAAACACACAAATCAAGATAAATTGCAAAATCACAATTCGAGCATCCTTATCTGAGGCAATACTTGAATTCATTTGGAGTTTCGTTACCTGATTCCTGTATTCGCTTTGAATAGCCATCATCCTGGTACAGGCGAAGAGTCAAGGGGTAATTCATATCGAATATCCTGCAATCTTCTATAGGTAAACGCACTCCAGAAGACCAAAAACAAGTGAAACTGTATTACCCTGCCATAGATATTTATGTACAAACTCGTCCATGCCTCACATTGTTTCCTGATTCCTGGTATTTGATGGTATATTTGAATAATGCATCTCACAGCACATACACACACTTACAGATGTGTTCTTTGGGACATTTTCTGGTCAGGATAATGTGGTCGAGGCATTCATGTCATGACTCTGGGTAGACCATTTAGAATCGCACTACCAAATCGTTGGGCCGCCGTCACCACAAAAGGTTAGGGAATGTCAATTGGGGACAAATACGTGCCGCACATGTTGACAACTAAAACCGCACAGCTGAGCATACATGCATAACACTGTAGGTTGAGATGAAACTGTTGTTTGTCAGGAAACGACAAACTGCTATTAGCGGGAGGAGGCCGGTTTTTTGGCCCCACTGGGCGAGTGTCTTGAAGTGATTTGATCGAATTTAGATAAAGCAGGGAAATTGAGGTAGCAGAAGTTGAGGTGGATGGAAATTGTTACCCGATGGGGTTTTATGTAAAGCGAAAGGATGTACATATATTTTACGCATTTGAGGTAAAGTTTTGGACTCGCAACATTTATGTGAAACTTGACTAGGATAAGGGGGTTCTTGGCATTGTTGCAGAAGCGAGGTTATTGTGTGCAAACTAATGAAGTAGCCAACTGAATCTAAAGATGAGATGCAGTCCCGTCATAGGGTGCTGTCTAATATTATTGCAGTATAGCGCTATCATCGCAACGCAACGCAAGGACAATTTGAATTGGTAGTAGTTATTTCTAAAGATGCAGTCTCAAGTTTTCCTTCTCGTAAAAATGAGGAGACATACCTATGCACATGCAATGGTCCTGGATCACATTTTAAAATGCCACAATGACTTCAAGAGTGCTTAACACAATGGAGGAAGTAGTTGTACACGTTTTGTACATTTTTCTATTCCACTTCGACCCACTTCCACTGAGTCCTCACAAATGCCGGGAAAGTAAGTCACCATGAGGATAACAAAAACCCATTCTCTATCCACTTAAGTTGAAATCGTGTATTGGGCGCGCTCTACAATTTGAGAACATCAGGAACAAGAGGCTTGAAACCTCAATACTGACCTGAATTCAAAGATCAAAGTGCAGGTGGGGTGCAAGTGTTTTATAGAAACGACTGTTAATTGCTCACGTAGCATATAGTGAATCACTTGAACTGTTTTTGGTGTGCCATTTGCTTCAGATCAATCGTCGCCAGTCGCTATCTTACCTGATTCAATGACTGCTACGATTTTTAACGCGACCACTAACGCGTGACTTAACCTCATACCTATATATATCGAGGGGGACGTTCAAGAATATGGCTTAGCAAATCTGACAGCTGTCTCATTTGATGTGTTTCAGTTTTTATTGCAGTGGATTGGTCACGTGAACAGTTTTCTCAGTTAACGCTGTAGATCCAGATCAGAAATTCGTAACCGATGAGTACTAGGTTGGCATTTCGGGGATATGTGGCTGACGCAGGAAATTCGACATTACCGACTAATCAAGTTATTCCATTCAGGGTGCAACTAGTTCAGACAAATCTTAATATAGGTGACTAGATTTTTAAATGTGCTCAACGTCGGAAAAATGGCGGCAAAAATCGTAAACCAAAAACAAAAAAATACTGCCACACATGTTAAAAATATGCTAAGAAAATACTGATATACTCAATATGTTTATTATATTAAAATATGCTTACAAAAATAAAAATAAGTGTTTGTAAAAATGCTGAATGATAAGAAAAACGCGTGACAAAACCTTCATTGAAGAACGCATTAAGAGATTTAAAAAAAACGGATCAAAAGTCACTGAAACATCAATAAAAAGGTTCAGAACCAGAAACCCAACAAAAAGTTGTGAAATAACGCGTGTAAGCTAATAAATAAAGGCATCGAAATACGTGACCGAATCTAGATCAAAAACTCGACTAAAAACTTTTCAAAAATGCATCGAAAAATTCACCAGAAACCAGGTTAAAAATGTGACATAAAACAAGTCAAAAAGCATGTTAAAAAATGGAATAGAAACGAATAAAAAGTCGGATCGAAAAAACTAGGTCCATAAATAAGTTAAATGTTAAGAAACATCAATAGAAATATGAAAAACATTCCAAATGAGATAAGTTTAAGAACGCTATAAAAATCCGCCGCAAAAGACGCACAAAGTTCCAAAAAAATCCAATAAAAAAGCTCGTAACAAAAAGTAGAATAACGATCTAGAAAACGGTCCAAAAAACAAGTTAGAAACCGCTTCAGAAAACGCGACAAAAATCACGTAGGTAGTTAAAAAGAAAAGCAGCTAAATCCATTTAAAAAAACAAAACGTACCAAAGTAGCGTGCTAAAGAATACAACAAAAGCATCCTGTGTGGCTCTTCTTTTACAAAAAAAAAAACTAAGGTAAAAATGATCATAAAATCGTCAATAATACAAAACTGCCTTATACCTATATGGAAACCCCTAAAACCAAACTGACCAAAAGCGAGCCAAATTCTTTTTTTGCCGCGTTCTTCCATTGTTTTTCTGGTTCCCTTTTTGTTACTTTCTAAAGCAATTTTTGTCACATTTTCAAGGGCTTCTGTTCGTCCTACAAAAAAACATAAATCTCTTACAACAACAGTTGCCCTATCCTAGACATGACTATCACTTGACAAGCCTTGACACTCAATCTACACGTTCTGCTAATAAACCCAAACTCGCTGGAGTGTGCAAAAAGTATGGAAAAATTCAAATTAGCTCTGAAACTCACATGCACATATGGAACCTTCCAGTCGACTGCAAGCTGCTAACACTGAGTATTTATCCTTCCATGTAATTTTGATATTTCATGTATGTATGGATATGCCTTAAATCGCCCATACAAATATAGAAGAATGCCTGCGGATGTGAAGTGAAATAATATTCTCTTCGTCCTTCCTTTCCCCATCTCCCATCTAGCACATTGTTTCAAAGTGAGACCAACTAGGTGCATATGTATGTTTACCTAACGAAATCAACGACATCCACCATCCACGGCATCTTCATATCCCAACGGCACATGTACATGGGGAAGGAGGGAGCAGTAAAAAAAAAATACCCCTTTATCATGACTTTGTCAGCGACCCGTCAATAGGCACTTGACAGCAAGAAAACAGAAAAGCACCCTCACATCCCTGTGCATGTGCGGTGTTTGGTTTTAATTAAACACAACCCCTAACCCCCAATGTGCATTCAAATGTCAAGGGAACGTGTCTATAGTTATCCTATCATCGCATAATCATCGGCAGCATGAAATCATGCGAATGCAAAATCGGTTCGCTTCGTCGAGTGCCTATAATAGTTCACATTTAGCTGCAGATGCATTAAAACGTATATCCTTCGGAAATGCCAAACGATAACTACTACGGTGAAGCCCTATCGTCGCGTCGTTCTATGCGAAATGAATGCATCCAGCTGCATCAGCTGCTGTTCTATAGCGAAGCGAGGTCTACCTACATATATGGAAAAGTGCTCCACAGAAGCAAGCCAATTTTCTCCGAGAATAGGATTTCCCGAAGAGAATTTCAATAAATTTCACTCAAAAGATACAGCCCTGGGGATAGAGCAAGAACACTCTCCATCTCGCCCCGAAAACAAATTTTACCATTCCTTGGCAAGAGTGTCAAGTGCTGTCTCAGCAGAGAAAATTCCCTACCGTGGCATTAACATAGAAGAGGAATTGATGTCTGGCTAAGATATAGTTGCAAAGACGTACATTTCTCGGATGCTGGCAAATTTTCACTGACATTCCCGACACCATGCGCAATCTATTGTACATTGCTATCTATCTGTAAAGTGTGGCACTTGAGAGATGAATATATGCCATCAAATAGGACGGCAAAGCAGTGCAATTAATATAAGAAGGCGTTTAGATTAATATTCCTGCGAAGAAGGGCAATTTACCAGCATTGGTTACAGTTTGTGTCGACATTTATCAGCTTTATTCGGCGGGGTTTTGGAAATTAGTCGCAAGGGATTCAGTTTAAAAAATTTAACTTGTTCCGGGGAAGGCGATCAAACTGTACTAAATAGTACTAGAAAAATGATAAATGTGCAACACTGTTTATCCAGTCAAATCAGAATTCGAATGAGCCTGCCATTTGACAGTAAATGTCAGTGTGTTTTCGTGCCTGACCTTTATAATGTTCGCGAGCAAGTTTCATTCCATTGGGCACATTCAAGAATCTAGTTACCTATCTCAAGTCGGCTAGATTGGTGTGGATAAGATGTAACCAAAAACTAGATTGGTCGGGAACGTCACTTTTTCTACGTCAGCCACATAATGCGAACTGTCAACTCAGTCACGAATTTCTTGACTAGATTCGTCGAGTACCCCTCCATAAACGTCAACTGAAACAGCTGCTCATATGACCGATTTCAGCCAATCAAAACCGAGATACGTCTAGTCTGACAGCTGTCAGACTTACTAAACTAGATACTTGAACGTCCCAATTGTGTTTACGACACTTATTCTGTTTGGGTGCTTATTATTTGACAGTATTTGAAAATTTCCACTAGACTCGATCTCGCTCACTGCATTGTAACATGTATAAGACATATGTAGACTACATAAATAGTACATCAAATTAAATGTAATAAAATGTTTATCTGTCTTAGTCGCCCATTTTGACTTTAACGATATAATCCTTCATTTACACAATCACACATTCCTAACACGAAAGATTAAAGGTGTGTTGGGCAACGCTAAATATCCGTTTGACTGAAACTGACAGCAGTACCTAACACGTTAAAAACCTATTTTGGTCGGCCATATTATTAACTTGGTAGGAATTATGGGAGAGCTTCGCATGTTGATATTTTTATAGGTTTTATGGTGAATGAATTTCCGGGTTTCTCTAAAATAAAATAGCTTCCGGAAGTGATGAATGGACACTTATTTATTTATTTCGTATAATTGATTGATGAATTATTGGTTTAATTTACTGAAACTAATAAACACACTCATGTAACATGTTTTAAATCGGAAATGGAAATGTTTTCATGTAATTTCAGAAATGTTGGTCACCATAACTTATGTTTATTTCCGCTCCACGTATCTATAATTATGGGTAGAACATCCATGAAACTTTAGGCGTATGATTTGTGATCTCATTCTTACGACTTTATTAGCATTGACTGCGGACAATCGGATCTTCCTGTTCCGTCTCGTGCAAAAATGCGCGTGCGTGATGAAGTAAATTCAGTTTAAACATATACCAATAGCATGCGTGCGCAGATGTTATGACTGACATGGAAAAGCGTGCCTATTTGATAGATGCGTAGAACGGAATGCAAAAAAAATGCTCGGAATATATTACCTACTTAGGTATAAAACGGTGCATTTCCTCAGTTCCGAAAATAAATCGTGTTATAATCGTATCTCTTATAAGTATTAATATTTACGTTGTCGCCACCTTGTTTTTCCCTAACATGTTAGTTAATAGCATCACCATTTTAAAACAATCACTTCAAACAGTCACGCAATGAGTATTTTCGACCGGATTGGACTGGTCAAACACGAGAATAACCTATATGCATTGTCAATTGCAAATCTAGAGAGTTTCCTTTGCCAACTAGCGTTACCCTTTAACTAACTAACTTTTAAATGTCTTCTCTTCTTCTTCTCTTCTCGTCTCTATATCTTCTCTATATACATACATAAAAGAGAGTTGCAAAAGCGTTGTGACTTTATAACTTCCGAACGTTCGAACCGAATTCGATCAAATTTGTAGGGTTTGTTTACATGGTCATGTAGTTGGTTTACCTAAAGTTTGAACGAAATTGGTCAACGCGTTCGTGAGTTATGTTAACATCTGATTTGGTCCATATAAACAAAAAAAAACGTAGGCGCCTATGAGCGTGTGGTGTATGTTTACTGTGTGCTGTTGTCATACACACGGCAAATACACGCTGCAGCGCATACATACATACAGCTGTCAGTGAGTTATTATGTTACGTTTTTTTTTTACCATCGAACTCGTGAAGATATAGATTCAAGTCTTTCATGATTCATCATTCAGTTCTGTATTGTTAAATTTTTTAGTATTAAATATACTTATTAAAAAAATAGTACTGAGCTTATGTTGGTACAACAGAGCTAACTGAACGGAAATTTCTTGTAGAATTTCGTACAGTTCCAACATTGTTAAGACTTGTCTCATATTTCGAATCGTTTCTTTTGCAACTGTCACTGTCAAAATGACATGTAATCTAAATTGATATACCGACAAATATGACAAACCGGGGTAGAAACCCATGCTGAGTATAAAATGTACAGATGGCTCTCTGTCTGTACAAAACGCAGAAGAAGTATTAAATCACGTCTACCTCTTGAGTTATCCATCAAGCAAAATTTGGACGTCCCTGTAAAAATAATCTCTTTACCTTTCTGCAACGTGAATTCGAATGAAAGCAAAAAAAAAAACGCATGTTTTCAGCGACAAATTAAAACGAACTGAATATGATGTTGAAGTCTCAGCCCAAGAGCACAGTCTTCACAGTAGTTGAAAACACAGGCTCACAGCAGAAGGATATCTCAACAGTGTACTCGTATACGTACTACTAATACCAACTACGCAAAGCAAATCTAATTTGCAGGTTCTGCTGAGGAGAGACCACTTCATGCTTACAATTGTGAGTAGTAAACCGTGAGATACTATTCGGGCAGCTTATACTAATTGAAAAAGTTTTCTCTTTCACTCTTTTAAGTGTTTAGCAAAAATACAAAAAAAGGATATAGTGGAAACCACTTAAGCAACAGGGCAAACATTTAGTGCTGCTTTTCCCTCTTTACATATTTTAGTTGCTGTGTAAATTTTGCGACCAAAAAAATGCTACTTTTGGGCGAAATAATTTATTCAACAACTATGCAGGTAGGTAGGTACCTCAAAGTGCACAATAACTTGAAAGGAAATTTTGTAGATTATTTTTTTATATTTTCGTGTGGTGGTGAGACAATTTTACAACCACGTAATAAGTGGAGCGAAATGCGGGCCATGGATTTAGCAAACTTTTCAGTTTTCCTTTTCAGTTGGAGTTGCGGGAAAATAATTGTCAGCGACTGTCCATAACTGTGTTCCAAATGGGGTATAAAAAAGGGGTACAATATATAAGAAATATTACCGCAAATAATAAGTTATTCCATGACTGTCATTCTGATTCGAAAACCCATTAAATTGCAATCCGATTTTCAGCTGCGGCATAATTGAAATCGTGTATTTTTTCTCATGTAAAATCGGATAACACTTCTCTAATTGTACACACATTGGCAAACGCAAAAACGGTAACTAACCGCCGGCTCTATCCATGGTGTGCATCTATCTCTTTATTGTTTGGGTTTCAAAACTGATCCGGTTTCGTGGGCAAACATTTAAACAACATAAACGTATCCGATTGGCGATTGTACATATATGAAATATACGTCGTCCTATTGTCGGTTCAATTTTTTCCACTTAAACACAAAATAAAGTTAAAGAGCATTTCAATAGTTAATTGTTTTTTTATAGTTGATTAAACAATGTAATGGTTCGAGGGAGGATCTTAGTGAATATCCACTTGAACGATTTTTATATCTACCCCTTCTCATAGAGTGTGAGTGAGTTGATGGTTTTTCAGGAAGGTCCTTATGTAATCGTAACTTACAAGTTTATGGGACAATTATTTAAAAACATATGCGAACTTTATGTGACCTCTTAAAAGCCTTTTAAATGCATATATCAACTCCCCAAATACCTAACGATATTCGAGTCTCATACGAGGGATAAGAAACACTTCCATCCCTTCGTTTTACAATTGAATGCAGATTAATCTGATAATTAAAACATCGGGCTACAGATAGATGGTGTTACGACATCACAGACTGCTACACCAGCACTCAGCACACTAAATATAATTTTCATTCACAAATAATGGGCAGAGATCGCACATTCACTCGCTGTAATAGGAACTTCTAACTAAATTGTAATTTGTCATCATCATGAATTGTGCAGATGTACGTACACGTACATCTATAACAACATCTGTTTGACACAATATGCCAGCAAAATGTACATACGGTCCAATGGAATGTGAGATTGCACAACGTCAACCAAATTACGAAATGTAATTTTGTCAATCAAGTTAGAGAAAATGCAATTACAACAACTTAAAAAGCTATAGCGACATTCATAGAAACACACATGGTAGCTCTTGTGACAGGCGCTTCATGTTTTCTCATGGAACACACATGGAATACACATTCGCTTGAATGTGCTGATTAATAAAAGGCATTCCTTGAAATTAAAGCTGCCTTACTGTGGAGTGTGCGAAGTGTGGTAGCTTGTGTTTTTTAATAAGATTTGCTTCATTGGATATTGGTCTTGGGTGACTTTGAAGTGTTTTTTTTTTTTTTTTTTTATCAAAGTGTGGGGACCAGCCCTGTTATTATAATTAATTCCAACTTACTACCTACCCTTACAATTGTAGATTGTAGGGCGGGAGAGCTTTCAATGAGCTCTGGCACTGCGGTTTCTTACAATATTGCTTTATGTACACATTTCCTTTTTGTTAATGAATTCATACTTTATACCCACTATAAATAATTGGTAAGTGCACATATTACTGTAATAAAGAAAGAAGAAGAGAGTTGTTATAAGAACGGCCGCCTTTTTATTCACGCTCTTGACATTTCTGAAGCTCATGTACGAAAGTATTACACCCATTGTCTATATTTTTCTGACCTAATTTAATCACACATTTAAAATATGTTCTCTGGAGAAAGGAATCTTGTTTCTGGCTCTACCTCTGTGTTATAAATATTTAGCGACTATTTTTTTTTTTTTTTTTTGTTTTTTTTTTTTGTTTTGTTTGGGGGTTCGCTGGAAGGAAAAATCATCGAAAGACATTGCAGAGCAAGTACACGAGGGATGCTTCTGCAATAGTGAGGGACTCGAACAACCTCTAAAAAACCTCCCGGGAGGGACTGACTTTCGTCATCCCGAAATGGGATTGCACCTAGTCGTTCGACTAATCGGCAATTTATTTTTAAAATATTTGGAAAACTCATAAGAAGAATCCGCCGTTTGTCGGATTTCGAAACTTTTTTATTTGAAGATATTACCTAATCTCTTGGCCTTGGCTAACTCTTATAGATCAAGGGGTTTTACCCGCCTCAATCTTCTGATTACATTGTCAGTATTTAAAAGTTCTGTAAGTTCAACGTTAACGTGGTTAAGAAGCCTACTTCTGTGCCTTTGGGCAACCTTTTTAACTTCATCTTCAACCATTTCAATATTTAGATCTCTATGTAGATCAGCGTTGCGTATGTACCAAGGTGCATTAACTATGTTCCTTAGTACTTTATTTTGGAAGACTTGAATTTTTTGTAAATTTGATTGGCATGTGCATGCCCACAATTGGAGCCCGTAGGTCCATACTGGTTTCAAGACTTCCTTGTATAGCAGTAATTTATTGTAGTTGGACAGGGATGAGTACCTTCCAATAAGCCAATACATTTTACTGTATCGCATGTCCAGCTCATCTCTCTTTTTCTTTACATGCGCTTTCCAACGCAGTTTAGCGTCTAGGGTCATGCCCAGATATTTAGCTGTATTTGAGTATTCCACTACATTGTTATTAATGTATACTGGAATGTGTGGTACGTTTTAATACGTAAAATTAATATGATTTAGCGACTATCATCACCTTTTATAAACGTGAAGACAAAAAGCAACCTGATCTATTGAAAACTTTCATTGGTCTTATAGCCTTAAATGGGAATTCCATTCCAACACGGCATATTGTTTATGCTGTAAAATAACCTATTCAAACATTTGAGCTCACAGTGTGTAAAGTGACCGGCAAAATTAATAATTCACTTTTCAGATTGAATATTCGTAGCTATTATGTGGCAACTGTGTTTTTGTTGAAAAAATAAATAAAACAAAAAAAACGAGAGATTTCCTATAGGCATACAGATGAGTAGTTTAAGGAACTGCTGCAGAAATAAACAGCTACTAGCTAATACATAGTTGGTATTATATCATAGATTAAATGGGAAGCTTAATCTGAACCAACAGTATGCCAGCAACTTACGGCGTGAGTATACCTTTGATGTTTGGATTACATTTTGAACATTATAAATATTATTCCCTTTCGTCACTCGAAGAACAAAAATTCGATAAGGAATTTATGCAACAAAAGATACAAAACAGGTCAGCTCCATAAACTACTCTACACTACACTAAATAAGAAGGATATACGACAAAACAAGCGTCAGAAAGGGCGTCAAAAAAAACTGGAAAACGCTCCGAAATATAATCCTAAAAACTAGGCGGATAATGAACCCTCAAAAAAAAAATTTCAAATAAATTCATAAAGCAAGTTTAAAAATTTGTCGAAAAACATATTAAAAGGAACGTCGAAACACAAGTCCAAAAGCGATTTGAAAAAATGTCAAAAAGCTCAACAACATCTCAAAAATGAATCAATAAACGACCAAAAAACTCATCAGAGACACATCCAAAACTCGTGAGAACTCGTAAGAAAAACGTCTAAAACTCGTCGTGAAAACAAAAAACATCAAAATGGATCGAAAGATCGATTTATCGTATAGGTCACAAAATGCATCAAAAAGGTTTTAAAACGCCACAAAAAAAAAAAACACGCCCACAAACAAACTAAAAATACGTTAAAAAGCACTTCTATACAAACCTGGTAAAAAATAATTAAAAGCACTGATGCCATTAACAGAACAAAACAACCTTAAAAACGTCGAAAACTCGCTCTGAAACAATGAATCAAAAAACGTCGTTGGACGGCTTGTCGAAACATGTCCAAAACCAAGTTGAAAAAATGTCTAAAAGCGCGTAAGGATCCCGCCGATACGAGTCCAAAAACATCTAAAAAATGAATCAATAAACGACCAAAAAACTCGTCTAAGACTCGTGAAAACAAAAAACCTCAAAACGGTTCGAAAGATCGATTTATCCAATTGGTCACAAAACGCTTCGAAAATGTGTTAAAACGCTACAAAAAACACGCCCACAAACAAATCAAAGCTCCGTTAAAAAGCACTTCTATAGAAACTTTGTAAAGAAAAATAATTAAAAGCACTGGCGTTAACGCGTCAAAACCACCTAAAAAAAAACGTCGAAAACTCGCTCCGAAACAATGAATCGAAAAACGGTGTTGGACCGCTTGTCGAAACAAGTCCAAAAACAAGTTGAAAAAATGTCAAAAAGCGCGTAAAGATCCCGCCGAAAAACTGCCAAAAACGAGTCCAAAAACATCTCAAAAATGATTCAAACAAAATCGTCGGAGATACGTCTAACACTCATAAGAAAAAAAAACAAAAAAACATCATAAACAGATCGAAAAGCGTCATAAAAAGCGTCAAAACTATTTTAAAATCGCTTAAAAAAAACACACAAATGAACGGGTCAACACGCTTTGAAAAACACTCCTAGAAACGAGTCATAAAATTATTCAAAAACATGGTGGAAACGCTTCAAAACTGAGTAAAAAAAACGTTGAAAACTCATCAAAAAACAACTCAAGAAATTCAAAAAAAGTGTGCTAAAAATGCACTAAAAAGGACTCTTCAAAAACACGTCTAGGACGCATCAAAAGTAATAATAGTTATAAATAAATAATAATACATGTAACAGACGTCAAAAAACGACTCAAAAATGCATCAAGAATAGCATCAACACGGACTCCACTTTTAGTAACAAATATTTCCTAGTTCCACACAGTACATAGAGTATTTTATTTAATAACTGGGAAAACAAGGAACAATCCTTTGAAACCGTCAACGTTTGCACTGGATTAATTTTAATGGACATTTTGCGGACTTCATTTTTCTTTTCTGTCAAAAATTAAAATATTGAAGGTAATGCAGATAGGGGTACCATCCCACATAATACAAATAACGTGTTATCCATAGATATAGATAGCCATAATCCATTTTCCGTAAAAATGCAAATCCCCTTCTTTCTGACTTATTCACAGCTTTTAATAAAATCCTTTAGATTCATGGACAGGAACACTTTTAGCAAACTCCGTCATCGTTATACCAACATATATGGGTCATTACCTGCTTTATAATTCGATTCCGTGCTGTCATTTCCATTTTGTGTCACGGCGAATATAAACAAATCTTCATGACTCGTTATCCTGGTTTTGTAGATAAACCATTCTGGACATTCATAACGTTTTTTTTCTTCTTTTTTGGAATAAAAATGAAAACGAACACGACCCACCGCCACCACCTCTCGTTTGATTTTATGTGGCTGATCGTTTCAGTGCAAGTGCACACAGAAAGGAACAGTTACTCTGTTAATACAGGAAGGAAAAAAAGAATGCATTCCATAATCGAAATTGCCATCTGTATATCGGGATCAAACACAACGCCAACAGACCGTGAACTCGGTCGGTTTATATCCTTTTTATGGGCAAGTACATGATATACTCGTGTTCGTGTGCTCCGTGCACCCCGAAATCCAATCTGCTAGAAGTTTTTTCACTCTCCTTCGAGAGTCGAACATGAACGAGCGTTCACCACCCCCATTAGGGGATTGCGGGATTGTTATGGATGTAGGTGAAAATGTGCTTTAGTTCGTGTATAATTTCTTAAGGGTGACTCATGCAATTTGGTCCGCTGGCCGAGTAGCGTTGTTCCTCGTCATTCCGTTTTATGGCGGCGGGTATATGTGAATTTGATTTAGCCGCACCGAGTGCATGTGAGCTTCAGATAAATTTTCTCGTACACCTTCTCATTAGAGAACCAACTGCGGGATTAAAGGACACGACAGACTGGTATACTGATATATACCCTTGCTTTTCTCAAAGAACTCCCGAGTGCATATTTCGTCCAAACGCCGGATGGACAGAGGGGTGATTTCCGTTATTATTGTAACACAGTGCTAGAATGGGATTTACCTCACCTTAGTCTTGGGGAATGGGCCATAATAAATCTACGAGGGGGCGGAATCCAATTATTTAATTACGTGGAAGTCGCAATTGGCCTTTAGTTGAGTTAAGTCGGCTATGGCTATGGGTATATCCTTTGGGATGACATTAAATGAACATTCATCTTGGGCCTAATTACACTCAGGTTATACGAATCTATACGAATCCCTTATGGTTTCTCATAGGGAAGGAGAGTTATAGCAAAGGTTTGCTTGGAATATACTTTATACAGGACATTTGCCCCTCGTGCTGTTTCGAATATACGGGATCTGCCTCTAAATCCACAAGTTCAATTTCAAAGGACTCCTTAATGGGATTATTTGTTTTTAAATAGATCTTAAGACATCGTTCAGATCCATGCGGAAAAGGTACTGCCATATACATATACATTTCGATAATCGAAACGTCCTTTTGCAATATATTTCTAAAGCTTTTATGAGTCCTCTCACTGTTTACCAGAGGGAATAGTGAAAACCCTGTGAGAATATCGCACACACTTGAATTTTAAACCCGGGCAAACAAGACTCAATTGAGGATATACATCTACATGCAAAGTAACAAGAGGAAATCAGCATAATTTTTTATACCAATAGATACGACTGTGCTTCACCGGTAAGATGGTTCTTTCGAACTTGTTTACAGGGTGGGCCAAATACAGGCTTCTTTTTAAAAATGCAATAAAATCAACAAAACTATTTTTTTTGAAGTGATAACTTCTTTAGGCGCGTTGGGCACTATTTGGATGGGCAAAAACTAGCAAACTCGCGACACCGACACCGACACCGACACCGACACCGATTGCATACTTTTAGTTGTAAACTTTTATACTATTACTTACTTTTAGGGGTAGGTAATTTATAGCTTAATCTACGATGATTTTTATTTGAATACGTTACTATGGTAATTTATGGCAGCGACAAATTGATTGTCACCAAAATTATTTCAATTACCTGTTTTGTATAGGGAATTCATAACTTAATTTTCCCAGGCTTAATTCCGACGAATTATATCCACGATTTTGGGTTTGTGCACATTTACGGCACAGTAGCTTGTGTTATAATTACCGAAACAAGAAATAGAAAACTGTGGTAAACTTGCCACCCTAAGAGTAGGTATACTATATAAAAATACCCATTAATTTTTAAATTTAATATTTCATGTATCTGTAAATTTATACATTTTAAACAATAGATTGCAATTTTGTATGTAAAATAATATGTATTATTTTTGATGTAAAATACCGCATTAAATGAAAATGAAAAATGTAACATAATTTTTGTAGTAGTAGTAGTTTATAATAATGAATAAAAAAAACACTTTATTTAAAAGTACTTCCTACACAATAATATATTTTCTGACGATTCGAAAAATACACACGTAATTGTTCAAGTTATCACTTCTGTCGGCACTCCAGGAGTGCCTTTTTTTTTTTTATGTTTTATGGCTTTGTTAGTATACTCAGAAAGAAGAGCTGCGATAGCCCTACTAAATGCGCCACCTCTCATAAGAGCAAACTTTCCTATTAATTATGGAACACAACGTCGCTCAAGTGGCTGCCTCGCGTGGCTTCGCAGTAGCGCATTCTGTCACTCCAATTTTCCAAGAACTTGTTGATAGTTTCGGGATAGCTCACGGAATGCTTGGATGAATTGGCATTAAGTGCTTGATTCGTTTCCGGATTGTTGGCATAATACTGGTCCTTCACGGTACGCACACAGAAAATGCCCAAAGGGGTCAAATCGAAGCTCCGATTCGGCCAATTGACATCGCCAAGACGGCTGATGAAACGATTTGGTATTTGTTTTGGTGCGCAAAAGATCGATTGTGGCATGGCGCGCCATCGTGCATGAATCAGAGACCGTCTAGATCCATGTCTCCAATTTCAGTAAAAACATTGCTCTGTAACGCCCACCGCTGACCGAAACGTTGTTTCCAGTCTCAATTTTCGTCTGTGAGCACCTTACGATGACGGGGACCATGAGTGTTTTCAACTAGCACACCAGTCTCACGAACTTTTTGATTAAAAAAACACTAGATGGGCCAGGGCCCACCCTTTACAAGGTTACAGGCTCTTACATAGAGTGCGAGATAAAGAAGACTTTGTTGGTGATGGGAATTTAGTAGTTGCTATACTTGCTACTTTCATTGCGCTTCGTCTTTGTTCCCCTTTGGCGTATAGATGCTCAGACCCACATTGTTTGGCGATTAAAGGTAGAAAGAAGTTTATACTGTCGTATTTGCTTTGTGAGAGATATCGATGAAAGAGGGTTTTTTTTTGTGATAAAATCGTCACTTGACAGATTTGTTAATGTTCTTCTGGGTGAAGATTGATAAAATGTATCCCGACCAGGAGAGTAGCGGAGCTAGAAAGCTTCATAAGGATGTTCTTTTAGGGTCTGTGGTAGCCCTAACAATCTATTTTAATAGTATGCAACTATATGCATTTTACGATGTAAATTAAACAGCTCTAAGAAAATACCGCTTGCACTTAAAAACAAGTCTGTTAAAAAGGTTTGTTAACCGAGAGCCAGACCAGAACTGCAGCTGATTCATTCGGAAAGACAACCTAAGTTGTCAATGCCCGAACATTTCTGAAAACGATACAATAAAAAGTTCTTCAGTGAACTACTTAAATTTGGGCGTCACAGCATCTTTTTATGAAAGAATAAAAAGCCAGTTTGTATCAAGGCAAATGTATGTGGAGCATACATCGTTAACTACGCGTACCAGAACGTTCAAGGTTCAACCAACAGAAACTGATTTTTAATTGGATTTAGTGACTCTGGAGATCCTATCACCAGCTACAGTACTTCTACCGAGACGAGATTCGCCTACATTTAAGTAATTTAAAAAGCTCCTGCAGCATCATCGAGGGTCTTTGTGTGGTTTGAACACAAATAACTCGTTCCTAACTGAACGGGATGTTGCTGTGGAAAATTTTCACAATATCTGCAGAGTCGAATCGAACTATAGCCGACGTTTTGATCAAATTTCTTCAGATTTTTCATCGGCCTAGCTTCTCACAAAACATTGTTTTTTTGTGAGTTTCTATTTTTTTGGCATTTGTAGGTTGGAAGCGACCTCCTCAAAACGGCTGAATTGAGGAGATCTTTCATGGGACTTATACTCTCGGATGTTTGTCAGATGTTCGGAGTGGGAAAAACGTCAACTTGTATATTGTTTTTTTTTTCTCAGTCATTGACGAACTCCTTCATAAACAAGATGAGCTTCAGTAAGCTTTTAAGGCAAAAACTCATTTCAGGTATCTTCTTTTTTTCTTTTCTCTAATCTCCTATCTCCTCTATCCCAATTTCCTTAATGCCCGCGCTGTGTAAAAACACTATAAGAGTAGTCACAACCTCTTTAGCGCGTGTTAATTATATAAAAAAAAAAAACGTTTGCGAGGATGACACATTGACATCGGTGCGTCAGTTTAGAGTAAATGCACTGCCACCCATCCGATTAGGATCGTTTTCACTTGTGAGCGCGGTTTTCAGTCCTCCAACCTGAGAACCTTAAGTGTAAACAACTTAAAAACTAACTTGAAACTCGATATCCGTCGACTGTCAGCAAAGTGTTCCCCTCCACCTATTATTAGCAATAAATTCCAAAGCAAGTAGAGAAATATATAGAGCTACAGCCTTAAGGTATCCTGCTACGAATATTTACCACTTCATCTTGAAGATGAGTACCTACTTCAAACTGTTTGTTCATAGTACAGGGTAACGCCTTCAATCAAAAGCCCCACACCCTTCTGACACAACAACCCACAATCTATTAAAAATTCATAAGCTCCCTCTAGCACCACTTGATCAGCAACAGAATATTGTCCAACACGGTGGATGGCCGACCGGAGCCATTATTTTAATCAACTTTCAACTCGACATCATTATAGGGAGAGAAAGAGCTGTTGAGACAATGCAAATTTTACAAAACTCTATCTCTGACGTCTGACCTCTTCCTTTCATTCCCAAACTATACGAGAGCTAACTTTCCACAGTTGATGGTGTTCGGATGCGGCCGACAATAATAATTGAAGCAAAAGTTCCCCAGCGTCATTGTCATCTTGGTTTTAATTAAATCTCAGCATACAGCATCCGACCCAGTTCTAGTCGAATTTCATAATAATGAGATATAAACTTGTAGTCTCCAAAGTCCACTATCGTTGGCGGGAGAGGAGCGAGGCAGAACAGAAACCAAGCGATGGTGGAAAAGTCCTTAAAATTCAATTAAAACAGATCCACTTACCCCGCTGATCCGATGAAGAATATTTCGCAATAAGACAGAGTGCAAGCGCGTTCGGATAACACGATTACTAATCGCTAACAACTAATTCGAATATATATATATACGAGGAGCAACAAGGGAGGCCAACTATGGTCGGATGGAATGAAATGCCTTGCAAATGAAAAAGGGAAAAGCGCACACAAGGAGGCCGAATGGAAAGTGAAAAATGTATCTAGAGGGATGGACCAAGCTGTGGGCCGAAAGCAACCAAGAGCGATGGTAGTAGGGGGTGCTCTGTTCAGTGTTTGGCACAAACTTCCTTTGGCGGTGTTTGCCTCTAATTGCAATTCAGTGGAATATGATGAATTGATAGTTGAATGGAGACTGCTCGTCCTTCGTCGTATTGAGTCATTCTCTTATAAATGGTTCCGTTGTTGGGTGTGCGCTCTTGCTGATTGATATTGATTACGATTCGAATTGGTACGGTAGTAGAGCTACCCTACTTCAGAGTGTCGTTAGTATTGGAGTAGGTGCACACTTAAATATGTAACCATAGGCACTCCTTTTGTTTTATTTGGTAAATCATAACAAAAAAAGCACATGCTCCTGTTTACGTCGTTGTGTGGTATCACAGTCTGCTGGCCCTTATTTGCGTCGTTAGTCTTTTTTTGAACTGCACGTCATGTTCAGGATACAGTCATTTATAACCATCTGACCATCATCTCCAACATGCTTGTCTTCTATTTTTAGATGGGCAGGTTTGCTAATGCCACCTGTACATAACGCTTTTTAAAACCAACAGGCCCAGAGCATTAAAGACGTGCGTCGTAGTGCCGCAACGCCTTCATCTGACAGCTGGATAGAATACAAGCTAGCTGTTGGGAGGTGAACCATTTGCAGCGCATATGACGGATGCAACGGATAAAGTAGGTCTACTTGCTTTCGGCCCTAGGGAGGTATACGTCGGAATGGAAAATTCTCCGCAACGCATACTCGGAAGCTCGAATTCCGTTCAAGGTGTCCGACTTCGAGAGAGAAATAAACGATTGCGATGGCGCACTCCAAATTGTAAACAAATTCCGCAACCAATTTCTGTCGGAGGATATCGGAACCTAGCTGTCAAAAATTTAACAAAAAAATGCACTTCATCGCACTTCAACGTAATTCGTCGATATGCTTTACAAAATGTCGGAATCCGAACATTTTTTCCAAATAATACCACGCAGCAAAAATTCTTCGAATCGTATAAAGTCAACGAATTTTCCGTCCCAACAAATACCTCACTAGAGCCGTACATTTCTGTCAATTGTACCTATACATCGACAACCTTATTGTAACACTTAATTAAAGCTGAATCAGAGCTAATGTTGGTTTATTTGCAGAAAACCTTATTCTTAACTTTTGTTAAAGATAACCCACATTCAATCAAATGTCAAAAAAATTAAATGCCTCGTTTTCCCTGTTTATTTCCAAAGTTTTTCAAAGATGACTGTCGGATCTTAAGTGGTTTTAGAAAAGATTGCATTTTTAATGTGAGAAGGACCACTGGAAAAAGAGACATGAAAGTAAATTCTATAGGCAGAACCACAATAACAGTGCATGAGCATAAGCCAGCTTAAGCCAAAATACGATTACTTTGAAATAATAATTTTTTTTTAAAGGTGATTATATGGGATCTTATGCAAAAAAAACGTAGCCCTTCCTTTTAAAAACTTTTTTATTGTATATTAAACTCTGATAATTCTTTTTCAAACAAATGGCTAAAATTTCACGTTAATTATTTCGCTGCTGCTGAAAAATTTTCCATTTAGATGTCCATACCCAAAATTGGCACTGAAATGTGCTGCGAGTGCTGACAAATTTTCAGAGTAGAAAATTAGTTTTATGAATAAACATTTTCGACAAGAAGATTAAATGCAAATTAACTTATTTGACAACTTATTTGACGTGAGTTAGTGGGGACACTGAAAATCTATTGATTGAGGGAATCCAAATGAATAGGGTGACATGTGACAATTTTCACAAATTAAGATAAAGCACACTCATTGGTGGAAACTTCAAAATCCCGATAACAGTTTAATCACAAAATATTGGGGTTCAAATATCTAAAGTTTAGTATACGTCTGACAGCTGTCTGACTTGACGTATCTCAGGTTTGATTGGCTTAGATCTGTCAAATGAACAGCTGTTGCAGTGGACGTTTATGGTGGGTAAGTCGACGGATCTAGTAAAGAAAATTCGTGACTGAGTATACTAAGTTGACAGTTCGGATATGGGGCTGACGTAGGCGAAGTGACGTTCCGTACCAATCTAGTTTTTCCGTTCAGGTTACGTCTTATCCAGACCAATAAGTCGACTTGAGATAACTAGATTTTTTAATGTGCACATTCTGTCTGTGAAATTATTCTGCAAGCAACTGTATTGCAACTGATTTGCGACGGACTTTATGGGACCGTTCATTTCATTGAATACCACATTGACGGATGGTCGACACAACACACAACGCGAGCAGCGAATTCAATTGAACAGAGCTATTTAAAGGTCAGCACTCAGCACCTCAGTTAGCTTCAACAAATGCTTCATTTGTCTTGTGTGACTTTACAAAATTGCATGCTTTAAACATAATCTGAAAGAACAGGGACACATTGTTAAGAAGCGTGTTCAAGAAGTGTAACGACGTGTCATTTTTTAGGGCTTAGGTTTCGTGTTAATTCTTAGCTCGTTGAAATGTGTTGGTTTTATATTAGGACAGCGCGTTAAAATAGTAAAATAGTTTCGCTATAGCATCCTTTCAATCTCGCTTGTGCAGAGAAAGTTAATAACTGAATTTCGACAAAATTGTTTTTTTGATTTCATATTCATAATAATGGCGCGACACTTCACGCAACTCGTGAGATAATCCAGTCATCGTGCTCATACTTTCGAGGTTTAGTGACGTACTTTAAAGGGAATGAAACTGTCTTAATTGAGCATTTAACAAAAATTGTACAAATTACTTAAAAAAAAAAAAAAAACTCGTGCGCTCTATAGTTCGATACCTCTTTCCTTTTTGTAGCTCTACTCAAACTTCCATTCTCTGAACTTTTTGAAGAATGATTTCCATATAAATGAAGACACGTGTCGCTTGAAAATAAAAACAAAAATAATAACCTCACTACATCTCTGAAGCCCCACATTAATTTCTCTTCTTTTTTTCAAACACGAGCCACCCCAATCCAGATGATTAGGAAATGAGCAAAGCCCGACTTTTATTTCACTAATTAATAATTTTTTGTAAAATTTAATGCGCTTATTACATTCATTTACCTCTCCAACACTCCCAAAATGGTGGCTGAAATGGAAATCTTTGCGCGAAACCCTTTGAAGCAACCCTTTTTCATAATGACTTGCCGACGAGACTTCAATAAATCTTCTGTTCCAACGTTGGCGTTTGTCACTTGAACAAAATTCAAGCAAATCAAAAAACAAAGCTATCGCTCCACACATTTCACCGCTTTCAAGCTTAAGTACCAACATCCTGTACGAGCTCCTCCCTCCTCCACTGTGTAGGTATATGAATAATTGGAGAAAATTTAATCACATAAAATGAAACGACTCAGGGAAGCTTTTGCGTTGAAAGAGAAAAAGGAAAAAAAAAAAAAAAATTATGGAAAAAAAGTAAACATTAGACCATAAATTCGAGCATCAATTTCTATAGTCTCCTTTACACCCATACATGCGACTGTTGTGGCACCCATCCCACTGTACACAATTGCTTTCGCATTAATGGGATCAACAGCCCCATCGATTTTTGTTAGACTTCGTTTGTCTCCGCATCTCCTTTTGTATCGTTTACGTTTTCCTTATTTTTTGCCAAAGAAATAAGAAAGCTAACCTTGTAAATATAAATTTTCCTTTGGCTGTACTGTACATCAGGCGGCTGCAAGGCAAGACGATGACGACTCCCCCGCATAAACGGACTATGGATATTCTGTTTCGAAAAGGAAGCTGATAGTTGAAATAAAATAAAAGAAATACCCAACGCCGAATGAATTATTCAGGCTTGGGTTTGGGTTGTGCTATAAAAGATATCGGGAAATGCACATTGGCTGTGGATTGTATGAATCGGTTGTCGATTGTGCGGACGCAGGACGAAGCAACGCACGAAATGGGATTTGGCAGGTCGTAAATGTAGAAAATTATATTCCATTGAATTGAGGAATTGTATTTGTAAGCGAAGGCAGCGGCAGTATCCTTGGGGAATTTCAAGAGCTCGGAGTCGGAGTACGAGTACCAATGTCTGATGGAACATGGAAGAAGTGAAACACTGTATCGGCGTTGCCTTCAATTAGAAGCGTGCAGATAATGTATGTATTATTATTTAAGCGAAAAGGCGACACTCCGTTATAAATTTGTAATTTCAATTATGTTTTAAGTTGGTTGTTTTTTTATTTTTTATTTTTGACAGAAAAGGACCACTCGAAGCAACACGAAACACGTGCTAGGGAAACGTGCCTGATGACTATTGCTGTGTCATGTGAATGACAGACGTGGACATATTTCCATTTAAGATTAGCTACGACACGACACACGAGTGATTTGATTGAGGACGTATAATAGTATTTATGACGTTTTGCAGGCTGTAAGTTGTAAGCTATATGCATATACGATATACCTAGTATAAGGAGGGCTGAATAACAAGGTAAAGCGAATTATTATACAGCAGTAACTGAACTTTTACTGGCAAGTATTTTGTTTAGCCTACAAAAAGGACTGTCTACTTATGCAGAATAGAAGCGGACATACCTATTCGTTTCGCCAGGATAAACTGGAAAATAAGAGAAAGTAGTGACTTTTGTTGGTGTCGGTGAAGATGCAAAAGCAGTTTCAGATTCTGCTAAAAGGATCAGACAACGGGTTGTAGGTACATCAGAGTAAAAGGATTGTCAAACACCCCAACTATAGGCCACGTGTATTTATAAGCGAGACTCTGGAAAAGCGAAAAAGTAAATGTCTTAAGGACTTCATAAAGAATTTTGAGCAATACCTATACCTATATACCTAAGAAGAAGAAACTTTTAAGCTGTCAAAGTGCTTCACCAAAATACGAGACTTAAAGTCCAATTTAAGCCAAAGCTAAACTGAATGCATGCGAAAGTAGTTGGACTTGAGGTAAGATCATTTCGAAATGTCTACAGTTTCGTCAATATTTCTTTTTCAGCCTACCATAAACGCAACCTACTGGTATTGTCATTTATTACAACAGTCTTGCCAATTTTGAAGTTGCCCACACACCGCTTCTGCGCAAATTTCGAGTGATTTAATTTAAAGTGTAAACAGTTAATGGAAAACCCGTAGCAAATTGTCGAAGGCTACACATATTCCAATCGCACAAATATAAAACAAAAGAGCACGTGACGTTTTTATCTGGTTTTTATGTTCGAATAGCCACACGAAATCTGAATTCTGAGAGAGAGTCTGAAGAAGCCCAATTGATTACCACATTATTGGAGACTACTGCGATGAAAGTATGTGTCTAGTGGTTTAGAAACATTGCGCCGTAATATCAAGTAACAAATTTTATTCTCGACTTTAAATTTACGGAAGCTCACAATTGCGAAATATGTATGGAAAATAGCCACTGTGAACTTTTCAAATTTAGAGTCAAAAATAAATATGTTTATTGGTAAGCTCCAATGATAAATAATCGTCAATAGTTATTTCAGAAGGTACTAGATTATAATGCGAACGTCGAACCAAGCATTTTAGGACTATTCACATGAGAGCGAATTGTGAACTGCGAACAAGTAAATATTCGTAGTTTCTGACACTTTATTCGCACGAAAACTTTTTTAGTCGCAGATACCCGCTATTCAGTTTCGTTCTTAAAGGTTATGTTCGAACGAATTTGTCATTCGTGAGCTTGTGGCTCGCGACTCGCGACTGTTTTATGTGGATTGTGAATAAAGCGTCTCAGTTCCCGGCAAGAATTTTCATTTCACGGGCAAATTGCGGTAAGTATTTAATTAATTAAATTAGGTCTGTTCCTTTACTTTTAAATCTTAGGAATTTTTACTTATTCTTACGCATTTTTAGGTACTCAATGCCGTTCCTTAACTCGAAAAACTCGTAAAAGAGAGCGTCGTCGACAGACAATCTTACAAATTTAAACACAACAAATTTCTTGGTGTAAAAATTAGAAAAGTTGACAGTCACCTAAAATAACAGCTGATTTGAAAGTTGTTGTCACGTTTGTCATATGCGTGCATATGTTTTGATTTCGATTAATTCCAAATCACTTTCATTGCAAGGTGGATGAATCAACCAATCTTGTTATTAAATAAGCAATTTATTGGAGTTTATTAGATATTTTAACGACTTTTCGAACCAACAGATTTTTTGAATTTTTGAATTAGGTATGTATCTGTCATAGATTACTACAAAAGCGTTCCCTAACTTTTTCGTAAGTGTCTCTTTCTGTTAGAGAATTTATCCCCACCACTGCCATTTTGACAGTCTTTTTCCATTCTTACTATAAAAGTAAAGGAACAAACCTATTGATTTGTTCGCAATTTGCAATCATGTCTATAGTCCTTTAGACACTAGAATGTACTAGAAGTTTTTTTTCGGATAACCGACTGAATTTCAAAAAAAGTTTTTCAAGCGGACTAGAATGAATGGAATGTACTTTAAATAAAAAACCATCGTCAAAGTGAAAGCAAACCAATTATTGAATCTTTTATTCATTGATTCATTATTCATTCGAGAACAGTTAACAGAGCAAAGCGAAGCGAAACGTTTTGTAGAACATTTGACAACGAACGCGTTTCGTTTATTATTTAATTTCCCGTGTATTTTCATTTGTGGATATTTCTTTATTTTATACATAAGTAGGTAGTGACATTTACAATGTTTTTTGAATTTAATTGTTGCTTACTTTTTACATTTTACATATTAATCAGTACTTTTCAGTTGAAATACTGGGAGCTGTTTCCAGCTAAGAGGGGAACTGCTCGTTACTCGTTATTTTGCTAATTTGCTCTTTTTTTCTGTAATTTTTCATGAGAACAGAGTGGACGGGTGCCGTGAAATAAGGCCAAATTTTCAAACGTCAAGTATTCATTATTGCAAAGTTGATCAAACTGATGCGCAAACATAACGACAAAAAAAAAACATCACAAAAGTTAACAGAAGTACTTGATATGACATTTTTATCAATAGATAAATACCTATGCTTTTGACAGAAAAATGTATAAATGTTTGTGGAATTTATAGCAATAAAAGACAACTGGTTTTATTATACTATTTATTGTTAAAGCAAAACTGTTAATTCACGATATTGTTCTGCTCTTAGCACCTTTATTGTCCAAGCACCGAAAGTAGAATCATCCTCTCTTCACTTTGTTCTTTGTTCTTTACTTCACTCTTCTTTAATTCGCAGTTTTGCCGTGATGTTCCGTAACAAATTCGTTATTTTAATTTTTTCGGACAAACAATGCGTTCCAAAATTCAAACGTCATATTCAATCAGTAACGCATCAGCATAAACTGTGCATTGCATCAGCATCGCAAATCTAATCAAGTTATTGCGAAAATAATCAAAAACTGCTTGTACAACTTGGGACATTCTAATTCACGCCGAGATGACCTCATCTCGTCAAGAAAGCAATCATCCAACAGTGCTGCAGAAGAGCGAAGCCTTGTAAGATTTACAATTCACTTCAGTTCAATGAAATACTGCCCCCCAACCCCCCTCTAACCCAGATTCCTAACAAGTGAAAAAAAAAAAATTCATACCGTACTGCCACCCCTTTGAGAATAAAATATTGAACCAAGTTGACCCCTTGGACAATTTTTCATTCCATTCAGTTGGCAATATTTATGGCTCGGACGGGCATTCGCATTGTTGCATTTTTCTTTCCTTGTGCAACCAGCGTAGATTGCAATATCGCCGTCAGCAGATGGTATCCACTTCCGAGACACAATTAAATGCAAAGTTGACTTTAAAATTTAAGATCCTGCAAGAGTTTTTTGTGCGAGCACAGTTACACATGAATGTAAGAGAACGACTGGCTTCATAGAATAAAGGGACATCCCCCACGGATAGCTCAACATAAACACTTTTGTCTTCGAAACAATAGCTGCCCGATTCCAAGAGATCCTTTGGTAAATTTCTTCGTTCGGTTACAACACGACAGCGGCAACGATTAAGTACAAACTGTTGCTGCTGCTGGTGCTAGCTCCAGTTGTGATATGTACCTACAAAGGATAACCATAAAGCTTTTAAATGTTCTTTGCTAAACTGAGAGCTGAATTATTTGCTGTGGAACAATTGTGACTGCCAATGTAGATGCGGTCGTCCTTTTGTGAGGAAGAGTGCTCCACTGCTATATATATATAAAGGACTTGAGAACAAAAACCGCGTTCGCGTTATCAAAAAAGGTTAGAGAATAAAATACTTTTACGCAAATTAATTGTTCGTAAGAGATAGCGCATTGTGTGCGTGACAGGGATTTTCAGGGAAATTTACATTTTCCAAAAGAAGCATTATTTTTGAATGAAAATGTATTTTCTTTGTTTGCGAAAGTAATGCAGACATTTATAATCTTTTTCACACTTAAAAGTATTTTGAATAGAACGCAAGGGCAGGTGTGGGCAGCTGGAGTCCACACTTCAGTTCGTGCGAACCATTTTCTGCAAATCATTGAACCGTAAGGGATCTATTATGTGACTCCGGGCCAGGACCTTAAACTATTGTCCTGACGTTGTAAAGAGGCAATGTAAACCAATATTTTGTCTTCTTGCGAGGAAGCTCCTAATGGATGGTTTCTATTTCTGGGCGGCTTTTCTTTCCTGTCTGATATGATATGGCCAATATGTTGCCGATTGCAGTCATCTGGTATGCGCACCATACCTACCCTGTGGTAGGTTGCAGTCTTTGAATACGTGTCCGCATTTAAATTGAATTATTCAAGCGAACTTCATTAAATCAGAGTACACGGTAATTCACAATTAATTATGAATGTAACAATTTATTAAGGCGGTTAGCAATTAAACTGACAAAATTGTCACTGGTCACAAAAATATTTATTAAAGTACCAATGTATCGCATAATTCAATCTCGGCCTCTACAGGATTTCATCAACATATCAACATATAGTGAAAACATTGGCACCAACTGTTTACACATCAATATAGACGAGATTGAAAAATGTTTGGTGGGCGAACGTTATTAAAAAATGTACTGATTGCACTATATGCAGTTGTTTATCGAATGTGTTAATTTTGCGGTAAACTAATTGTTTAATTATTTTTCAACAACGTTTACGCTGTAATTGAACATATGTATTTCGAAATAATTTAAAGAATGCATAGTTGAAAATTTGTTTGAGACCACATCGCTTTAAAACACACGCGATACTATTCTACATTATCATAAGCTACATCACTACTCAAAGCCACAATTATAACACAAGAGGCTTTGTAACACTCTGCATGGTTATTTAATTCACGCTACATTCTATTTTCTTTTATGATATTAGAAAACACATACTACAACTACAATCTTCCATGCGCTTCAATTACACAAAAGCACTACTTTTGTTTAACTTCACAATATATTACAAATGCAACAAATCCTAAGGTTTATGAGCTACAATGTAGCCGCTACATGTTGCTCTACTTATATGTGGTATACTACAACGTATATAAAATTCATTTAGTGAGCTAGAATTATGCTATCATGCAATAAATCTCCAGTCAATTATACTACTCTACAAACAAGTATTGTGCTTCAAGCTACACAAACTACAAATCTCTCAAAAAGATACATTTCCTGAACTACATTTTGTGGTATACCTACTTACCTTACACGCTACATTCAATTTTTTGTTGTTGACCAACGAAAGAAGGATAAGAAGCATTTAACTGTATATTTACAAATTACTTTATTTATTCAAAGTGAAAATTCTAACTACGATATGTGCTTCAAAGCTATGTACAATGCCACAATTCTAATTAGCTACACTTTGAAGAGTGGAAGTATTGCACACGCCATATGTTGGTAGAGGATAGCAGCTAGGTAGCTATATAAAAGCATAAATGCACTACTATGCTACAAGTTTTATTTTAACATCCTACGCAGCTACAAGCGACAAAGCTGCGCCTATAGTTAAGTGCCCTACAAAGACGCAGTTAATGCACACGACAATGCGACAAAGTGGGAGAAGTAAATGAGTCTGGCAGTCAATGAGGTCAAAGCGGAGGACGTGCTCTTATTGGGAAAGCACTTCTAATATCGGTGACTTTGGCAATTCTTCACGACATTGCCAGATATAACTTCCAAGTATTTAAAGACTATAGTATTTACTTTAATATAGACTTTGTTTATGTATTTAGATGACATCATTTTAATGCACTACAGATCTACTTGGGTTTTAAATTATGTATACTTTAAAAATTTACAGTTCTTTCTACAATGAGGGTCATATGAATTAAGCCCCTGTAGTCCCTCACTGATGGGAATTGCAAAATGTGTTCATCAACTTCCTTCTCACCCGCATCTTCTACTCGTTTTTCTGCCTCCGAAATTTACTGCGAAAGAAAATCCGTAACGAAAATTGATGAAATCCCAAAGAAGAAAAGGTGCTTAGTCATTGGATTTTATTTTCCGTACTTCACTGGCTTTCTTGGGAATTATTCATTTTGCGGAAGGACCTCCCATCACCGCTTTTATTCTCTGTACGAGTAAATACTGTATAAACACAGACGATAAACAAACGTTGACAATAAGCAGTAAATTTGGCGGAAGTAAGTGTATGGGGAGGTCATAAAATTGAGCGACGCCGATAATGTCCTTATTATGAGGGTGGAAGACATTATTCGAACATTAATTGCGAAATCATGATAAAAATGACCAAACAAACTGCGAGCTGGGAAAGTTTCATTATTTTCACAGATGTGCTAGCAATAATTTGAAATGTCACCGAACGGAAGATGCCAGACTGTGTGTACAGTACAGTGACAGTGAGGGAGTTTGACAGCAAGTTACTTATTTACTTTTTTATTTGCCCCCGCAGAGTATTGAGTTGTTGGATGTGAAATTGTAAAATAAATAAATGGAAAAGTGCTGGAAGTAAAATAATTGTTGGCGCTACAAACGCATATGATATGTAATCGATTGTTTTTTCAACTGTCAACTGCTGCAAATAACACTCCTCGCGGTATCGTTTGGCAACTATCACTAACACTAAAAATCTATCAAAAAATACAAAATTGAGCGAAACTCTCTCAGGGAGCTGAAAAAGTACCTCAAAGTACGTGGATAGACTTGCGAGCTACATGGGCAATTTTTACCTTTGACATCTCATCTATGTCACAAATTAGTACCTATATATGTATTTATATAATATTCTTGCAACATTTGTGCGCAAAACTGACAAGAAACAAATTAAAAATCCGTCTTAAAAATTGTGCACAAAAATAAAATCTGAAAATTCGGCGGTGGTCGAATAACGAACGTTCCATATATGTTGCAAAGAGTTAAGTTGTATAATTACTGTTTACGGTGCTTGCCTCGGGAGAGTTCGCGAATTTACCTAATAAAAATAATACTGTGCTTTCGGTTATCAAATGCAGGGCCGGCCTTAACGATCTACGTGCCCTTTTATATTTCAATAATTAAAAAAATATATATGTATATTTCCAATTGTGTAAGATATTTACCTATATTATGTATCAGTTAGTGATGAAACATTTAATGAAAAAAAACCTTTCCTGTAATTTAATTTTCATTGAACAGTGAGGCCAAACTAGTTAATCTTGTTTGTTTGTAACGGTCACTGGTTTGTTAATAGAATACGCAGCGATATCTATATGTTGGGATATAACTCTTGAAGATTATGCTTTTTTATAAAATTTAAGGCTGTAGGAAATAAGGCCCCAATGAAATAAGGCCTCCAATGAAATAAGGCCCCAATTTTGGGGCACCATGCCCCCCATACGCATTCCATGTCGGAAGGGTAACAAATAATAATAAAAAAATTATGTTGGGGACTTATTTCATTTCTTCTTTTGGGGTCTTATTTCATAATAAAATAAGACCCCAACTTTCATTAGGAAATAAGGCCCCAAATTCTATTAAAAATCGTTGTTGTTGTTTCCTGTATAAGTTTTTGGGGCCTTATTTAATTTTTTGTTTGGGGCCTTATTTCATTGGGGCCTAATTTCGCAGAGCCAAATTTAATATCTCGAATTCTCGATAGGTGTTGCGTGAGATGCAGACCTACTCTACAGGGACTTCTCTGATCAGAAAATACCTATAAAGGGCTCTTTAAACTAGACTAAATGGGCTTTATGGTCGCTTATTGGAATCTCTTTCGCCCTCATAACTCATAAGTTAGTGAGGGATACGGCAAGACAAACAACAAAATGACAGGTCGTGGTAGATAAATGCTGAGTACCTACTCATACTCACACCAACAAGATAGGCCCTCCAGATGGCGGCGCCCCAAGTGACTTCCCCGTTCGCCCCACCCTAAAGACGGCACTGATCAAATTTCATCGAAACTTGCCACGCAGAAGCAGTGCTTACTTGGAACTGGCTTCGAGTCACTGTGAGTAGTGATGCATATTTATTTTATTTTTCTTCAAAGTGGCTTTTCAATTTTAAAATGTCATTTAATTTTAAAATGTCATTTCTTTGCCCCCTTCGGGTAGGGGTTAGAATATACCCGAGGTAGGCATGCCTGTCGTAAAAGGCGACTAAAATCCAATCTCCGTATACCGAGCGAAATGGCGTATACAAAAAATGCAATGAACAAAACAAAAAGATTAAGTACCCCAGGTGGCAGTCCAGCTTTACTGGAAAATCCACCCTCTTCGGAGGTCGGCTCTACGGATTCTGGGGAGAGCCGCTTATTGCAATCCATAAACCCTTTTATTAAAAGCACAAGGGTATCTCGATCTCCTCCAACAAGATCGAATAACGCCGGGAAAAGAAGTCCGCCGGGAGCGCTAGCGCGTGAAAAACAGGACTCAGTGAAAGATAAAAGTCTTGAGGAAGAAAATAAAGCACTTCGAATCAAGCTTAATGAAATGGATCTACTCTATCAAGATCTTAAGAAAGAGATAGAACTGTTAAAAGAACAAAATAAGGTTCTAAGGAACACCCATCTGCAAAAAGAACGCGAATGTACTCCACCACGGTTGGCTAGTCGGGAATACCACACCGACGAAGAAGAGCTAGCACGCGAAACGAATTGGGTAACTAAGAAAAGACCTAGTAAGAAAAGGAGAGCCGGTTCTTCGCCCGAAGTCGAGCCCCTAAAAGAACTAACGCGTAAAGTACCGCAAGAAAAACAACTCCGAAAGCATATTCGCGCACCACCCCCAATAAACGTCGTTGGGGTAACGGATTATAATAAATTGAACAGCCTCCTTAAAGGAACGATAACATCGAAATTTAAGGTTACATTTTCGAGAAATAATGCGTGGAAAATTAACATCGATAACCACGAAGACTACCGGGCAGTCTCCCAAAAGCTAAATACCGAGAAGATCCAGTGGTATACTTTCGAAATAAAGTCAGAAAGGCCACATCGTGTTGTAGCAAGGGGACTCCACCCCTCATGCAAAAAAGAAGATGTTATAAACGACCTTAAAGCCAAAGGGTTTAAAATTCTTGATGCCGTTAATATCATCAAGAAGGAGAAACAGAAATCGGAAGAAGATAGGGATGTCCTGGTAAGGCGTGGACTGCCGCTCTTTATGCTTACTTTCGATAGGACTGATAATATCGAAGATATCTACCGAATTAAAACAATACTAAATATTGTGGTAAAAATCGAGCCCATGCGCAGAAATTTAAAAATAATTCCACAGTGCAAACGTTGCCAAGAATTTAATCATACGCAAATGTATTGCAAAAAAGAGCCGCGATGTGTGAAATGCGCCGGAAATCATTTCTCCCAAGACTGTGGAGCAAATAAACAATCCTCCGCTACCTGTGCCAACTGTAATGGAAAGCACCCGGCAAATTATAGAGGTTGCGAAGTAGCTAAGGAGTTGCAAAAACGGAGAGATGCGCTCCTTAAGCCACAAAATATAAAAACAAAGCCGCCAACAAAGACAAAGCGTAAGACCGCCCAGGAGGTAGTAGGAAATATAAAACCTCCGGTTCCGGAGCGTATTAATGTCAGAGAAAGAGAGACAACAGAAAAGCCCTCTGTTGCCAAAAGAAACGCTACTGAAAAGTTACCATCAGTAAAGCTATCGAATAGTGGCCCTCGGCCAGCCAGAGTAGTGCAGACCTACGCTCAGGCCGCGGCATACGACGGAGCAAAAAACGTTGAAACTTCGCCGGAACCTGTTTCTCATGTATTCTCAGTTATTCTCCAGAAACTTGAAGAACAAAGCAAAATAAATAAAATTATTCTCGATCGCTTGGTTAAGCTCGAGAATAATTCACGGAAAACGCGTACATCAAATAAAATATGAATGAAAAACCAATGTTAAAAATATGTACTTGGAATGCAAACGGACTTTTGCAAAAACTCGACGAATTGGAAATATTCATACGCGAGAAAGATCTTGACATTTGCTTGATTTCTGAAACTCACGTGAAAAAGGGATCGAGCTTAAAAATTAAAGGCTATAATGACTTCCACGCTTGTCACCCCTCGGGAAACGCGAGAGGTGGATCTTCATTGTTTATTAAAGACTGCATTGAACAATACGAAGACCTGAAGATAGAGCTTGAAACTATGCAACTGTGCACGATTCGAGTAAAAAATAGTCAGCGTACTCTTAGAATTTCATCTATCTACTGTCCACCGCGTTCCGCGCTTGAAAAAACTGATTATACTAACTTGCTTAAATCGCTCAAACCAAACTTCATTATTGGCGGCGATTTTAACGCAAAACACACGTTCTGGGGTTCTAGATATATCTCGCGAAAAGGAAGAATGCTCTATGGGGCAGGTATGGAGTATAGTTGCGATTTCCACTCGACGGGCAAACCGACGTACTGGCCAACTGATACTTCAAAAATACCTGACCTGATCGATTTTTTCGTCGTGAAAGGAATATCCACCAACCACATTAAAGTTGAAGAGAGCTTTGATCTGTCATCTGATCATTCACCGGTTATTTTAACATTGAGCGTAAAACTAGTAAATAACCTTCAGCCAGCGAGATTAACTGGTAGAACGACTAACTGGGAAGGCTTTAGGAACGAAATTGAAGAAAATGTTGAACTGAGCGTTCCACTTACGACACCCTATGAACTTGAGGTTGAAGTAGATCGCTTCGTTGAGATAGTACAGCTCGCTTCCTGGAATAACACGCCTAATCCAAGGAAAACGCCGGCCAAATACGGTCTCCGATATCCTCCCGAAATAAAAGAATTGGTCAACGAAAAAAGGAAGGCGCGTAAAAAATGGCAACAGAGTCGTGCCCCGCAACATAAAACACATTTGAATTATTTGTGCAATTTGTTGAAGACAGCTATTAAGGACTTTAAAAATCGTGCGATAGGTTCTTACCTTGAAAGTTTAACGGCGAAAAAAGATTCCAATTATTCACTTTGGAAAGCTGTAAAAGGCACCAAAAGGCCCAAAATCCCCGCGCCGCCAATTAAAATAAATCAAAATGAATGGGCAAGGGAAGATAAGGAAAAAGCGGACGTTTTTGCCGCCCATTTAGAAGAAACCTTTAAACCGTACGATGGTCGAGCGGTTCACGACAGTGTTATTGCGGCGGAATTACTATCCGACGATTTAATACTCACAAGTGCAACGCTAAGGGAACTAAAACGTGAAATTGAATCCCTAAAACCTAAGAAAGCTCCTGGTTATGATTTGATCACGGGAGAAGTTCTCAAAGTTCTACCAAGAAAAGCATTAATTAAGCTTCTTCATATTATAAATGCCGCGCTCAGGCTAAAACACGTGCCGAGCCAATGGAAAGTTGCGGAGGTCATAATGGTTTTAAAACCAGGAAAACCGTCAAATGAAGTAAAGTCGTATAGACCAATTTCCCTTCTTCCAGTTATATCAAAAGTTTTCGAGAGAATTTTACTAACGCGCCTACAACCGGTTATCTATCTTCTATATAAATAAAAATGAAATGATGTTCGTTGGTAAGGGCATCACGAGAGAACGGCTGGACCGATTTCGCTAATTCTTTTTTTGTTGTGTTTGTTATTGTCAGGAGAACAAAGTTATGAAAGAAAAAATTAAGAAAATTGCGCGGAAAATTAGAAAATTAAAGGTTGAATGGGGAAATACACTTTGAAAAAAAATTAACGGGATAGAAATCAAGTAGTGACACTCAAATAAAAAAAAAAATATTTTGAATTTTAAAAGCAATTGTTGTTGTCAATTATTTTAATTATTTTCCAAGCAAATTGTTGTTGTCAACAATTTTGAAGTTTTTTCTTTTTTTTTTTTTAATATAGGTACCTAAAAACTTTGTTCTAATAAATTATGTTTACTATGTTACATTAAGTAACTTTTTGAAATGAAGTAGATAGGTACTTTGATTATACAAAGATTATATTATGGCCGACGATATTTTGCATCGATTTCGCACTGTGACATCGGATAATGAACTGGAGATGTCAGATGAAATGCTCAACAAAGCTTTGATTTGACGCATTTAATCGAGAATAGGAGCGAGAAATGGACTTCGAACGAATCGCATTGAGTCAAGCTGTTCGAACAAATGTGCCAATGTTGAATCTATATATATAAAAATGAATCCCTATTTCCCTTGGTTATGCCTGTGACACACATAGGGTTTCGATACCATGGTATCGAGATGAACCACATGTCTGTCAGGGTATACTACGGTCATACCATGCGAGCAATGTGGTTTGAGCGTAGTATCGATACTAGGGTTTTTTGCGTGGTATAGCTATCCTCCTAGCGAAAACAGCGCCACTCTCATGTAGTGGAGATTAGTTTTACTTAAAGTACCTATCATTTTCATAGAAAATGCTTTAGTATTCCCAACAGGGTGTCTGTACTAGGTGTGTGTCACGGGTTTTATTGTCTGCCCCAGCAAGGTAACCAATGGCAACTGTTAGCCTATACTACGTTGTATAGTGTGTCACCTAGCATGGTATTGACGATGCCATAGTATTGATACCGTGGTATCGAAACCCTATGTGTGTCACAGGCATTACGGCATCACGCGTGAACGACTGGACCGATTTCGCTAATTTTTTTTTTTTTTTTGTTGTGTTTGTTATTGTCAGGAGAAGAATCTTATGAAAGAAAAAGTTAAGAAAATTTCGCGGAAAATTAGAAAATTTAAGAATACTAAGCCACCATATTAAATTATATCTAATGTAACCATAGCGCTTTTACAATTCAAACTTTTTTGATGAAACCTTATGGCGTTGGCATAACATTGACAGAATGCGTGCTGCAAATATCGTCAACGAGGATGTAAACAAAATAAATATCGTTTAAAACAGATGCTTCGATCGGAGTTATTATATTGATAAAGTACATAGGTATAAAATAATTAATTTATTATTTTTAACAAAAACTGAATTTCTTAGTGCACATCGTCGGAAAATCCTCAACATGTGGCGTTGTAGGCGTATGTCGTTATTCAGGTCAATTAAATTTTCTTTCACAATAATCTTCTTAATTCATACCTATAATTCTTTCGGGATGAAACTCGATGATGATGATATAACTCGATAACCACTGGGTCAATTTTTATGATTCTTCTTTTGTTTTGTTCGTATTGTTGTATTTCATCCGATTTCAATGAAATTTTGTAGATTTATATTCTTCGTTCCCGCTTGAAGGAAAGGATACTTTTGGACCTGATAGGTGGCGCTGTTGCCGATCTCCGAAACAGCTCTACCAAGTTGATTGAAATTTTGTAAATGGATATGGTTGCTTCCAGTTTTAAATTGCGAAATGTGAGCAAGATTTAATACGAAAGGTACGGGCAAAGGAAGTACATTATACTACCTTTTGTTGTGAAAATAAAACGTTATGGAGATTAGTTGAATTTTTGAATTATTTAGACGTTCCGGGCTTACCCCTAAATAATGTGGATATCACGTGCGACTTCAATTTCCCGTGCGTATCGCTTTCACTATGACAAATAATTTATTACAAGGATAATGGATGGATGTTTGTGCATTTGTGGCATCAATCTTGATTTCCCATGTTTCTCATATTGTCAATTTAGTGAAAAAGCGTTTCCGCCGTTGGCCGACACGTCAAAATCATTGCGGTTTGATTGAAACAAATCAACATAGCTATTCATCATTTATTTATATTGCATTTAATATGACTTTTGAATAAAGAATTTTAATTGGCCGAATTACATAAATTAGGAAATGCATTGTGAATGCTCGGAATTATTATTTTCATTACATTAACAAATTTGGGCGGAACGAAGTTTGCCGGGTCAGCTAGTAGAATATAATAATCTTATCCCTGACCACCAGTTTGGGTTCAGAACCAAGCATTCCACGATTGACCAAGTGCATAGAATTACTGACGTAATTGAGAAAGCATTTGAAGAAAAAAAGATATGCTCAAGCGTATTCCTTGACGTCTCACAAGCCTTTGACAAGGTGTGGCATGACGGTTTAAAATTTAAATTACGACAAGTTCTTCCCGTACGCCTATATGATATTTTAGAATCATATCTCGGGAATAGACTCTTCCGTGTTAGACATGGAAACGAATACTCTCAACTTAAGGAAATTTCGGCCGGCGTGCCGCAAGGAAGTGTCCTTGGGCCCCTTCTCTATTTGTTATATACTCGCGATATACCAAGAGAAGATGGCACTACTCTCGCTACGTTCGCCGACGACACCGCTATCCTAGCAGTAGGTAATACAATTGAAGAAACGACTGCAAAACTTCAAATCGCACTGAATAAGGTAAATGAATGGACGAGGGACTGGCGGATCGCCCTCAACGAAACTAAATCTGTTCACGTGAATTTCACGTATAAGAAAACTAATGACTTGCCAATTTTCCTAAACTTGGCCCGAATACCCTTTGCAAACGAGGCCAAATACCTGGGAATGACACTCGACGCAAAGCTGAAATGGAATTCGCACGTGAAAATGAAACGTAAAGAACTCGATATCAAATATAGAGAAATGTACTGGTTACTCGGAAAACATTCCCAGCTCAGTACCGAAAACAAACTGCTTCTATACAAGCAAGTGCTAAAGCCGGTGTGGACCTACGGTATACAACTCTGGGGTTGTACCAAGAAAACAAATGTCAATATTCTACAAACTTTTCAAAATAAAGTGCTTAGAGAAATTGTACAAGCACCATGGTATATTAGAAACGACGATATCCACAGAGATCTCGGAATTCCAATAATTGAAGCTGAAACAAAAAGCTTCGCGAGAAAGCATAGAAACCGACTAATCGGACATGTCAACAATTCAGTCCGACAAATTCTGGACGAGAACAATTTATTGCGCCGACTACAAAGAACGAAACCGTTCGACTTGGCAAGATAGGATTAACCGCGTCTAAATTGCGGAACATGCAGGATCTTTCATTGGAAAGTAGCCTGTCAAAAGTTGTTATTTCGTTAAAGAAAAATTGCTTGATAAGTTATATCTTAGTTGCAGTATCTAACAATTCTTCGAAGGGTGGTGTTTTTAGTCAGTAAAAATCTGACACTACTATGAGCACGCGCTTGCTATTCTCATAGTGTCTTTGGAAGATTTTCACCTACCCGCGGTAACAAAAAAAAAAAAAAAAAAAAAAAAAAAAATTTCTTATGTCTGAGAAGCGCACGAAAGTAGTGACAATGATCTATACAAAAGTTATAGGTTTGCACTCCGAAAAATGTACAGCGAAATTCTATTCAGAGTGTCAAAATATTTACGCTCAAACAAGGAAGTGTAAGCATTGCCCATAGTGAAAAGATAAATAAAAAAATTGAAATGCAACCCAATACATACGTACACGCAATGTGCAGCACATTGTATCCCACCAATTTATCTCTAATTGGGTTATGAAACAATTTGACTACACATCGAGTCATGTTAATCCCATTAATTTTGGCGCTCTAATCTATTCCAAATTAATTGGATTATTATACGAGTACATTCGATGTACGTAATTAATTTGGTTATTTTTAAAGTGAGTGTGTACTTAAAACGATTGCCCTAGAGTGTTTATGAAAATTAATTGAACTATTTTACTCGGTACTATGGACATTTATTATATACCATGCAACTAGACCTAAAATTTGTAATAATTACATTATCCAATTACATTCGACATTAGGGTTGAGTGGTTCTGAATATTTTCATTTAAAATCAAGTGTACTTTTTTTTTTTTTAGAGGCGGATCGGTTTATTTACGTGAAAAATTGAGTCGTAATTCTATTTGCTAGAGTTCGCCCAGTGGTAGAAGTTCTACCATTATATCGGCCTGGCTTATATACAACATATTGCAAAACTAATTACAGATAGCAAAAAAAAAATCAATCACCACTAGTAAGAAAACATTGGCCATTGCTGGATGCTGGGTCCTCAAAAATAAAACATCTTCTTGGCTGTGTTATGTCAAAGTCACAACCACCACCTATCCTAACAACCAAGTTGTTGTTGTTGAACGCAAGTTCCACCAAAAAGGATAAAAGGATACCCCACATTTATATCGAGCCCACTCAATATCATTTAAGAATAACACCCCTACCCCAGTTGGCTGATTCAGTTACCTCAAAGCGAGTTACTGAAGATTTATGAACCCGAGTGAAAGTAATTCTAATAAAAATAAAAGATTAAGAAGCAAGAACCCAGATTCAAGTTAATACAATGAGCACACGAGGAGAGAAGTAACATGAGATCATCCCCCGACCACTATATAGACGGTTGGCACAGCACACTATACACGCATTGTACTCGTAACATATAACAAACAATCAAGGCTGTGCTGTGTCTGTCCACACGATAAATCGTTTATAAGCAAGCAGAAGCAAGGATGCCCTAGCCCTGTACTCTGGCTGTCGTGTATAACCACACTCAACCCATCCCCCTGAAGGATAAGAAGTTCTCTCTTTTGATTTCATTATGCCCACGTCTGAGCGCTTTCATTATTTCACCTGTGCGATGGAGATTGTATCATATTTCAGCTTTCCAAGCCACTGAGCTGAGAGAATCCGTTATTATAGGTTATGGACGATGATAGCTAATGGCCAGTGGATGTTTTTTTTTTCTTTATAAATAAAAAGAAAATGAGATGGTCATGTGATATGGACATATCTATACCTACCCGTATATTTAATTAAAGTTAATACGTGGGGTGATTTTTTTCTACATGATGAGGTGCCGAAAACAATAGTTTCGTCTTTTGTTGATTTATTAGACGTACTTACCACAAAGACTCGAAAAAGTTAGGCATCTATTGAACTTACTTACTTACTTACTTAGGTGGTGCTACAGTTCGGTGTGAACCATGGCCTCAACCAACAAGCCTCACCAGTTAGCCTGGTCCTTAGCCAACTGCCCCCAGTTGCGCACTCCAAGTTGGTTGAGGTCGTTTTCTACTCATGCGCGCCACCTGAGGCGAGGTCTTCCTCTACTGCGTTGACCCTCTGGATTGGAATCGAAGACTCTGCGGACCGGAGCGTTGATGTACATTCGCTCTACATGTCCTAGCCATCTCAAACGTCCAATGCGCAGTTTTTTGACTAGGTCGATGTCGCTTTACAGCTCGTATAGTTCTTCGTTGAATCGTCTCCTCCAAAACCCGTCAACACAAACGGGACCGAATATCTTACCAAGAATTTTTCTCTTGAAACGACCAAGGATATCTTCATCCGCTTTGGAATCAGTCCATGCTTCAGATCCATACAACAGGACTGGGATGATGAGAGTCTTATATAGAGTCTCCTTAGTTTTCAGCGCGCCAATGACAGCTCGCTGTGTTCTTCCAATTATGTCAATATCGTCCGCGTATGCAAGTAATTGTACAGACTTTTGAAAGATCGTACCTCGTATGTTGGCTTGTGAGTTTCGCATAATTCGTTCAAGTATGATGTTAAAGAAGTCGCATGAAAGCGCGTCGCCTTGTCTAAATCCATTTTTGACATCAAAGGTGTCGGTTAGGTCATTAACGACCTTGATGCAACAGCCAGATTTCTCCATCGTCATCCTACACAGACGGACGAGTTTGGTAGGGATGCCAAAACAAAAAATGTCTCTATATAGCTCGTCTCTATAGATACTGTCATAGGTGGCTTTGAAATCGATGAAAAGATGGTGAGTATCGATTTGGACTTCTTGGGTATTTTCCAAGATCTGCCTAAGTGTGAAATCTTTTGAACTAAACTAAATATTTTAACAAGCTGATTGCTGTTTATAGAAGAGAAAAACTTACCTAAAGATCTCAAATTGATTTGAAATTCCCTAGCGCATAGTTGTCTTCTTCTGTAATCTCTACCTCAAATTTTCATAGTCCTCCCCATCAAATTGATGTAAAATTCTGAAATCCCTGACGCTTACTCCGAGTTTCTTCTTCTGTAAGCTCTTTCGTAAATTTACCTATCGTTCCCCAGCAAGTTGATGTGAAATTCTGATCCCTGACGCTCACTTCGAGTTTCTTCTTCTGTGAGCTCTTCCGCAAATTTACATATCGTTTCCCGGCAAGTTGACTTAAAATTCGCAAATCCCTGACGAATACTCCGAATGGTCTTCTTCTGAAAGCTTCCCCTTGAATTTGCATAGCGTTCCCCAACAATTTTATGTGAAATTCGTAAATTCCGGATGCATACTCTGAGTTTTCTTCCTCTGCGAGCTCTTTCGGAAAATGTTTGTAGCGTTCCCCAGCAAGTTGATGTGAAATTCTGAAATTCCTGACGCTTACTTCGAGTTTCTTCTTCTGTGAGCTCTTTCGTAAATTTACCTATCGTTCCGCAGCAAGTTAATTTGAAATTCTGAAATTCCTGACGCTTACTTCGAGTTTTCTTCTTCTGTGAGCTCTTCCATAATTTTACCTATCGTTCCCCAGCAAGTTGATGTGAAATTCTGAAATCCCTGACGCTTACTCCGAGTTTCTCCTTCTGTGAGCTCTTTCGTAAATTTACCTATCGTTCCTCAACAAGTTCATGTGAAATTCAAATCCCTGACGCATTCTCCAAATTGTCTTCTTCTGTAAGTTCTTCCGAAAGTTAGCATAGATTTCCCCAACAATTTGATGTGAATTTCATATATTCCCGATGCATACTCTAAGTTTTCTTCTTCTGTAAGCTCTTCCGCAAATTTGCATAGTCCTCCCCCCAATTTGATGTGAAATTCGTAAATTTCCAATGCATATTCGAGTTTTCTTCTTCTGTGAGCTCTTCCGTAAATTTACCTATGGTTCCCCAGCAAGTTGATGTGAAATTCTGATCCCTGACGCTCAATTCGAGTTTCTTCTTTCTTCTTCTGTGAGCTCATCTGCAAATTTACCTATTGTTCCCCAGCAATTTGATGTGAAATTCTGAGTTGAGTTTCTTCTTGTTTGAGCTCTTCCGTAAATTTACCTATCGTTCCCCAACAATTTGATGTTAAATTCGAAAATCCCTGACGAGTACTCCGCATTTTCTTCTTCTGCAAGTACTTCCGTAAATTTGCTTAGCATTGGTTTAATTCAACGTGACTTAAAATGCATACATCCCTGATGAATATTTCGAATTTTGTTCACCTGTAAGCTCATCTGCAAATTTGCCTATCATTCCTCAGCAATTTTGTACGATTTTGTTCGATGCATTCGGATATACTTCCCCTCGATGCTCGCATATGATTCTTTCGCGAATGTTTTGGCGAATTATCGTCGATATTTGCCATACCTTAAACTGTTACAACGTTATGACTATTCAATAATAATTTTTAAAAATTAGGTCTTAAAAAATGTGAAACATATTCCCCGTCTTACACAATAAATAACAAGTTCTGGTAGCGCTCTCCTCCTCTATATTCACAAAACCATATATAACAAATGACACAATTTTCTCCGCACAAATTGGCTACTTAGCAAAATTGATTGGCGCGTCGAATGCACAAAAGAGCCGAAAAAATAAACCGCCAATGTCACTTTCTTCTAATTACAGTACTCCTTGGCTGGCAGCCAAGAAAAACTTTCGATAAAAATAAGAGTATCCTTCCTCTGTCTGGGCAGGTCATTGTCGAGTGAAATATTTGCCACCTTTTTGCTGTTTTTTGTTCAGTTTTGCCACAAGGATCGATAAGGATGTGTCAATAATAATAGCCTTTGTGTGTTTATCATCTATTAGTTATTGTTCCGAAGTTCACTTCTGTGTTGCTGCTTCGAATATTCGAAGTGAGCTGCCACAAAGAGTGCCAGATAAGCTTGCACCCAGAGTCATGAATATCTACTTTGTCCTCCTTCTGTAACTCTCTCATACAAGTTGTACGAATTCTACGACTACGAGAAGAATCTTCACAAAAACTAGGTATGCATTTTATGCATTTTCCTAAGGAGAGGTAGAGGTATCTCTGAAATGTACCACACGTTCGCATGGCATTTCTTTGGCATGAAGCATAAAGAGGAAGGATAGGAAACCACATGACTGTGTTGTCTGTTGTGTAGGTAGAAACAATTACAGGGATCATCAGAACATTGCAGAACCTTGCACAACGATGGTAAGTGCGGAGATGCATTATTAGTCATGTAAGTCATGTCTTCACTACAATACATCTGCAACCCTGTATTGAAAGTATCTATTTCCTAATTGGAGAAACAATCTCTTGTAGGGGTGCTACAAAATCACAGCTTCACATTTTGTTTTCTGAGCTCATAGTCGACAAACTCCTGACAGTTGTTGCTGGTTTTTGTTCTGTTTCGGCTTAGCAAAATCCCAGTCGAGCAAAAAACTAAAACAATCCCCTAAAATATTAAGCCCGCATTATAACGAATGCTTTGGCTTTGTTCATAACCTCGTGTTGCAAAGCCATTTTGTATTCGCAGCCAAATGCGGTTGGATTTCTTCTGTGCAGACGGCACAAAGTACTTACCTCATCTCATTACTCAACCCCTCCAGTTTGACCCTGGCAAACAGTGCACATAGAGAACCAAGCAGGACCATAGCCAGGACCATGAACATTAACGAGCTTCCACGAAAAGGAAATGCGGCAAACCCATTGAAACAAGGTGTCAGTTTGGTTTTGGTTTGGTGAACCGGCTTCGTTCGTTTGATAGGTACCTACTCCTACCTCGTGTATATGTATTTGGAAAGGAAGTTCCTTTTTTTTTTTGTGAAATCTGCCCAAAATGTTGGAAGCGCGGTCATATTTAATTGACTTTTGTTTGTGTAATTAATCTGGAAACCAAACTGGGTAAGGTATAATTGCAATTAGAATGGGACCCAGCATGACAAACGGTTACCATGATTTTATAACGTCAACATGTAACCGAGATTTCTATCTGAACTTATTTAAATTTTATTTTGATTTGGGTAGAATATATTTTACGTGACAGCTATACAGAGCGATAAACTTGTTAAAATGTTTGCTTTGACATTTCATTGGTAAACATCAGAAGAGGGTTGCTGATGTGGTTTTAACTTTCTCGATTACGCAGTAAGAGATGTTAATCAATTCTGACATTAAGATGATAGAGGAACTCAGAAAAGTGGGTCGCAAAATTCTGTCCGTCTGTCTGTCTGTTTGATTTCTGTTTAAGTGCCAGCACGTAACTTGACACAATCGAGTTTAGTCGAAATAATCGAGCGTTTGTAGCACCTAATTTGGTTCAATCGTGTTACCTCGATTGAATCGTCACAGTAGGCAGCACAGAATTCAAAAATGACGTTTGAAATAAAACTTTTAACAACGAAAGCAAATACCTATCGCTAAATTATTAAAAAATGAAAAATAACAAAACATGTCAGTTAACAAAAAACAAATACAAATTTTAACAAATTTTATGGGAGATCATCACGATTTGGCTCGAGGGATACTTAAAACAGCGCAGGGGCGAACAAATAATAGTTTTCTTTGGGGACAGATCTCTAACTCACTGAATACAGAGGGTCCTCTACAAAAAGATTTAAAAGATTGGAAAAAGGTGCTTATTATAAATTATATTCTATTTTACCTATATATTATATATTTCAAAATATTTTTTAAGACTTGGAGTGACCTTAAGTAAAAAGTAAAAAATAAACTAAGAAGCAATAAACTCCATTTGAAAGGAACAGGCGGAGCTCCTTACCTGCAGAAGAAAATTGATGAGTGGGAGGAAAAAATTACAGAGAAGCAGCTGTTGAAAGCGTCGCAACAGCAAAATTGTTTGGGGGCACCTTCAACAGCTACCCCAAATAATACAAACAATAATAATATAAAACAATAATGCATCTACGAGCACGGACACTGAAAACGAAGACAATGTTCCCGGAGAAGAATCGGAAGTTGAACATGAAGGATGAAGGTAGGTAGTTCGCGTGGGTTCATACAATAAAAAAAACTGCATTTTTCCTTATGAAATGCTTTGCAAGGAGCCAGAGAAAAAAAAGAATAACGATGCTTTTTGAATCATTCTTTCTCATTTCTTTTAGAAACATCATAGCCAAAAAGTTAGCATCATATAGAATGATAGATTCATGTAGGTTAAGTGGAACTAATGAGCCACATAAATTTGAAAAAGTTTGTACCTATTCAGTTGGAACGGAGTGTATCTCGAGAGCCTCATTTTCGATTTCGATGAAACTTTAAAAACTTAGTTATGCTTATATCCTGAAGAATATCTCAATTTTAAGCTAAATAATTCAGCAATAATATTTTTCGAACTAAATATTGAAAAATTTGTTACTACTTTGTCTGCATTATTTTTATAAAAACTGCTCTAACGATTTTGACCAAAGTTCATATTTTAGATAACAAAATAATTCTAATTTGGATCCCATACTTAGTTTTTCTCCAAAAATTCAAATAAATCCTTTTTTTATTTATTTCTCAAAAACGACTACCCAAATCCCAATCTGTCTTCGTATATTTTACTAAAACTCGATACCATACTGCGAAAAAAAATGAATGAAACTACAACTTCGAAAATTTCTTTTTAGCAAATATTTCCCACATATTTTATAAGCTTAAATATAATACAGCTATTTAAGCTTGAATTGTATAGTTATTTAAGCTTCCTCGGATAGCTTGTAGATAGCTTGCTAAAGAAGTAAACTACTGTTGAGGGACCCTTTCGGACTGGAGCTGAATCAAACTACGAAAACAAGGTATAAAAAGGGTAAGCCTCAACTGAGAACTTGAAGCCTCTCCGTTGGGGACCATTTGATCCGACAAAGTCGCCCATCAACCTCTGTTCCAAATACCATACTCAAATTTCCATCTTATATATTAATACGGAGTTGCCTAAAACGTGTTTCCCCCCTTTTTTCCTATTATAAGTCACATAAATATGCCAACACTATATATATTTGGGTAGGGGACAATACATAGAAGTGCACAATACAAAAATTATCCACAAATTATGAATTAAAGCAGGTAAATTTAAGCGAATTGCATGAAATTACAACAACAACAACATGGCACCCGCGTGAAGTTAATTCGCATTTTTTCTAGAATGAAAAACGTGAAATGCAGTTCGATAGACAATCGTTTGTAGCTGTTTGTAGTGAAATTATTTTCGTTTGTAGTTCAACCGTTACAAAGTTAGAACCATTTGAAAAAACAAAATCCCAATCCCTTAAAACCGTGTTATTTCTGAAACCGCAGCTAGCAAAGTGATAAAATTTCTAAATGCTATTTTCGAAAGTGTTCGACATTACTAATCCAATAAAATTCAAATTGTACCAATCGGCCAAACGGTTTATGATTTGTATGAAATTTAAGCAAAATTTAAGCAAAATGTTGGCTTCTAACTCAAGGTCCTCATCTATATATTAATACGGAGTTGCCTAAAACGTGTTTCCCCCCTTTTTCCTATTATAAGTCACATAAATATGCCAACACTATATATATTTGGGTAGGGGACAATACATAGAAGTGCACAATACAAAAATTATCCACAAATTATGAATTAAAGCAGGTAAATTTAAGCGAATTGCATGAAATTACAACAACAACAACATGGCACCCGCGTAAAGTTAATTCACACTTTTTCTAGAATGAAAAACGTGAAATGCAGTTCGATAGACAATCGTTTGTAGCTGTTGGTAGTGAAATTCTTTTCGTTTGTAGTTCAACCGTTTGAAAGTTAGAACCATTTGAAAAAACAAAATCCCAATCCCTTAAAACCGTGTTATTTCTGAAACCGCAGCTAGCAAAGTGATAAAATTTCTAAAATCTATTTTCGAAAGTGTTCGACAATACTAATCTAATAAAATTCAAATCGTACCAATCGGCCTAACGGTTTATGATTTATATGAAATTTAAGCAAAATGTTGGCTTCTAACTTAAGGTCCCCATAACTCTAAAACTGTTGAACAACAAACGATGAAACTTTGCATATCTATTCTATGCACCCTTTTCTACCTGTAATATAAAATAGAAGACAGCCCGCATTACTGGACACTTTTTATTCGCAATTTAAGGAAAACCTAAAATGGTTTCGATTGCCTATTTTTAAGCCCTCCGATATTTCCCCTTCACTTCCCCTTCAAAAATTAACTTATAGAATAAATTGGTCGAATTTCGACCACGGGGCGACCCCTAGTTTAGATTGAACTTTTCATAAAAAAAAAAACCGAATTCGAGAGCACTACATTCACTCATCTATTCCAACACTCGTGGGTCTCGATTTCAACGAGCGATTCTGTCAAATTAATCTGCATTACAAATGCGCTTCAGAACACGTAACCCTATATTCAGCCAACTTATCCAGATCCCCCAGACCAACAAGATACGTTTCCTTGTAAGTCATTCATGTCCAGATCCATATCAGTACTAAATCAGTGCTAAAACGTTCAAGTCAACTCCCCCATCCAGCACTAAAGACGAGGCCAGATGCCGCAAAACCAATGCCCAAACCAAAACACTCGACTCTCATCAGAGTTACAGCAATTAAATTGCACCCTATGGACAAGACGATCGCGTTTCGAAAACTACAAACATTATCTTAAATTGGACTGAACTGCGGGGTGTGCTATATATCCACCCTCTCTGCACAATTAGATGCACTTTTCCTTTTCCCTTGCTCAAACCCAACCCCAACAAGAGATCCGTATCGGGGATTCCTCAAAAACAAATGAACGAGGGGAAGATTTTCAAAAAAATAATCATTTATCTGTCTCAGGGATTCACTCGGCAATTTATTATGTGAAAATTGTTCTCGTTAACAATTTGACCCGCGCGTACCCTGGGACTTAATCACCCTGCTCCCCCCCAGCCCACCGCCCTTCAAGGAGGGGAATTGATTTTTTGTTTTTCATAAATTTCCCTCCGGAAGGACCGAGTGTCTATGCGAGAGCACTGAACTAATCTGCTAAAATGTGTTTCGCTTGCAGTTTACGGATTTCGTCCTCGGAAATCGTGCGACAGATCCTATCGTCTAGGGAATTAAAACTCATCACTTATACTTTCATGGTGAGTGTTTTGTTGTTTTGCACAGACACAGATATGACTGGGAGCATACGCAAAAATATGGCTCCGAGGACTAAATCGTAGGCAGATTTTCAGAATAAACACAGTCGGTGGCCACAATTCTTTGGGGCTGGTAAAATTCGAAATGATGTCGCAGTTGTATTTCCCCCGAAACAACATCAGCAAATATACAGTTTGCAGTCGAGGAGCAGTGGTATACACTGGGGACACCGAAAGCGAAAAGCCTCATGCTCATTATGATGATTTGAATCGTTAGACGCACGAGTTGGCGCGGTGATAGTGCTGAGCGATTTACAATGACTCTGGGTCTGGGGAATGCGATGTGCAAATATTTTTACATGACACAGAGTCAAGTGTGTAAATGTGTTGGAATTGCATAAACAAGCGCGGGCATGCAAGGGCGTATATGGGCCCTGTGACTATTCTTTGTGCGGGAATTTCAGTGTGTCATTTTCATGCGATATAAAAGCGGTTTGGGAGCGAAAGTATGGCTTGCAAGAAAGACACAAGTGGGACATTTTCGAGATTTAACAGGTTTTTTATGATCAACAGGGTTTTTTAAAAGTTAGTCAAAACTGAAGAAAAATTTCACCGAAAATCTAAGTGTCAGACATATTTTTCACGCACAACATGCGAATTGACTGTTGAGGGGATAACAAATCGCTAACAAAGCTTTTTAGACGAAATATAGAATTTCAGGTATCGTTTTTAGGCAGCGAACGTCTATAAGAAAAGTTAAGTAGAGAATTGTATATCATTTTAACATGTTTAACGCTATGTCATGTGCTAAGGATATATCCTACAACAAACCGAATTCTGATAATTATTTAAATTATTCTCCAAATTCACACGAACCCAAACGTGCACATAATACGGACTTGATGGGCCGTCGGTATTTTGCGACTCATTGACCTGTCTCTCCTATCCCTTTATCGTTTCATGGATAAGTACAGCTCAACGATCTGTGCATTTTTTTCATTTCATTGGAGTTTTAAATTACTACCCAATGAGCTGAACGAGCAAAAATAGTGTACAGTATATATTATACAGCCCTGTCAAAATCGTTTGAGTTTCATTTTTATCCAACAGTCAAAAAATGTTTCTTTTTTCGATGCTCAAAGCTGAAGCTCCTCGCACAGTTGTCTATTTTACTCACCAATGAATAATTGCGCCCAATCTCTGGCAGTCTACGGCCGAGTTTATAATTGCCAAATTGTTGCACATGCCATGCAAACAAAATTATTCAATGCAATTATTGAACAGAAATACTGCTGCAAGTTTGCAGTAGTTTGTCATTTCCAAAAAAGAGTTCATATAGCAGGCAGTAAAAAAAAGACAGACATTTTTAATTTCTCTCTCTTCTTTCAGTGACAGAGTTTGGTTGTGTTATTTACAAAAAAAAAAAATTAAATAATCTTAATTAACATAATAATTGCGGGACTGATTCTTAATCACATAAATGGATCCAATTTTGACAGTGTTTAGGCTAAACTATCCGAAAGAAATAGAAGCAAAATTCACAGAAAAAGGAAGATTATTTTGATAACAATGTGGACTACAAGAAACATTACAAAAACAAGGATTTTTTTTTTTAAATCATAGGAGAATTTCCAGATGACGTTTTTAGAAACCATTCTCGTATAAAAAGGGTCACATTCAGGTTTATTTTCTATAATGCTATAATGTTATTAACACCTTAAACTTCATATCTATTTCTTGAAAAGGATATTAGTCCAATTTGGAAAAAAATCAAAATATCAAAATAAATTCGGACTCCATTCATAAACGGATCGAAATAAGCAGTTTGGTGTCAGCATCCGACCGCAATTTTTGTTCACTTTCGTTCCAATAAGAGACAATCAATATATTTTCACTTTTTAATAAAAAAAAAAACTTAATTTATTTTAAATAAACCTCAAATTTTCATTTATTTTACTTACATGATTTTTCCTGCCATCTTCCTGCAACTCGGCAACAAAGTTCAATGCAGAGCTGATCGCAATTTGACTGTCATTTTCCTTATATGAACGCTGATGAAACTACTGCAAGGATAATGCTGTTTTTTTTTTTTTTGCATTTATGAACGCAAAAATTGCAGTGTTGCCGCATTTTTACTTTTATGAACTCAGCCTACTTTTTACAGTTACCGGGAGTTTGTACGGCCTTCATCAGAAAGATTGGCGCCCCACAAAAAAGTTATTTAATATACATTTATTATATCTACATCAATATTATCTTATTTAACTTTTGTCGAAATCAGCATTTTCCATTTTCTTTCTTAATTCCCTATCTGTCAAACTTAATTTTTGGAGTTCACGAACAAAAGAGTCCGCCATCTTGTTTTCATTTGCTACGAATTTGTCAGTAAGACTGTATTTTGTGACGTTTCGTGACAGCAATAAATATAAATTTGGACCGAATTATGTCAAAATAACAACTTTTAAGCCTAGTACGCAGCTGTTCCGGAACGAAAATATCCGGTGGTCTCTAAATGGACAGTGAAGCGTCTGCGAAAAGGCAGCGGAAAATAATTTGTGGAGATTTCCATCAGCTGCTACACAAGTAGCAGTTTACCAGCACTGGCTGCTATTTATCTCCGATTTGGATACCTACTTGAACTTTTCGCGCCTAAAAATTGTCATTTGGGAATTGTTTTAATTTAGGCTATTCGCTTGGCGAGTTTTAGGATGTTAGGTTACCTATTTATAAAACAAAAAATGCATAATGCATTGCGTACGCACTCTTTTCGTATAACTTAAGATTTATATACAGTTACCTAATTGCAAATAAGCCAACTATACTATAATTTAATATTGTCGTCCTTAAAAATAATTTAATCAGAATAATTGTGCCTATGAATTACAAAAAAACGCGAATTTTTTTATCTTCAAATTGTAGTTTGAATATTTTTGGCTCCAAAATGTCGCAGGCTGGCAGCACTGCAGAACAAATGTCAAATTTTCGTAGGCCAATAAATGTGTGCGAAATGAGAGTGGAGAATTGTACCTACCAAGAATTGTACTAAAATTATCCACTTTTCCGCCATCATTTCGCATTAGCTGCGTTCTATAAAACGAAAAGGAGAGCGAACTTTTTCGTTCATGATTTCGTTGTGTCACTTTTGTATGGGATTTTTCGTTCCGGAACAGCTGCGTAGTAGGCTTTAGTTTTTAAACATTAACAACGGGCATTATCCACAAAGTTAGGTGTCACAGTCACAGTCAGTAGATCTACGGTTACTTTTTGCACTTTTCTGAGCTAAAAAGCAGGTAACGTCAAGTTTTGACATAGATTTTCGAAAGCTCTTTCGATTAAGCAGAATTTCGATGAAACGTAGTTTAGGTTAGAAAAATAACATAATGAAGTTTCAATTTCGAATGGGCGCCCTTTCAGAATTCAACTCAAATTTTAGCAACAATGTGGCCAAAAATATTCACAAAATTAGGTCTTAGCTTAATATTTTCTTTCGCGACATTCTGAGGCACAAATATCCTTGCCGATCATACTGTGAAACACCACTAACCCTTTATCCTTTATCTATTTGAATTCATTCACTAGTGTAAACTGTCGATGCCTGAAGCTGGCGAATCTATTCAACTTCCTGTTTACTGACAATGCAAGTAACAGATGTAGGTAATCTTTAAAATTGGCAACAAAGCGATTTTTTTATTTACAAATATTAGTGAATGCATGCGGAGTTTTCCAAAAGGTTATGTTCTTTGTTCGTTTTTCAAATAATGGGTATACCATGTCCTGAGGGTTGTGTTCGTAGTTCGTTAATCAACTAGCAAAATGCGGTTGTTTGAAAAATGGGGGCGATCGGGGAGTGTGCTGGAATTTTGAGTGAGGTACAGTCCCCAGGAAGACATTAAGTACTCGAAGATTTTTGTTTTGCAGCGCCACCTCTTGCTAAAGTTGGACAAACATGTGAGATTATAGAAGTGAAAATTATTCTGAATTCAGATAGGTCCCTTCCGTGCGTTATAAAAATAAAACTGACCGACGAATGATTGTCAGAAACTAGGTCCACGACTTATTGTGTTAAATGTTCATAAATTCTTCACTTAGGTCTTTGGATTGACTCAACTTCGCAATGTCCTTTACAAAGTAACAATTTTTTTTTCGATGAATCGACAGTGCAACTGTCTCGTTTTCAAACATCTTCTGGTTTGTTATACCGTTCATGGTATACACTTTATATGTCCAGTGACATCCGCATCCGTCCTGACTTACCAAGAGAAAATAAATCTATCTTCCTCATAGTTGTGGCTATGAAAGAGTAACTTAGTTTACCGCAGCCGTCAGTCATAAGTCAAAGGCCTTTTTATCCTCTCAACCAATAGATTAATTTCCGCCTTCGCACCAAGGACCTTTTTCCGGTGAATTACCTTCTTTTTTTTCTTTTTTTTTTCATTGTTCAACTTTGTCACCTCGGCAAAAGGAAATTTGCTCTTGGAAATAATAAATTTCCCTCGTCCTGCCACAGTTAGCGAGGTAATTGCTTTCAACGGGCACCCGATCCTGGCCTATCACAATTGTTCTCGTACGAAAAATATTTGTATGTAGCTACCGGCCGGCCTCCAAGTTGGATGCAATTTTGCCGTGGCATGTACAGTGTACACCCTTGAAAGGGTAAGTCAGTCGCGTCTTAAGTTTCCGGTACTTTGCAACACAGGGCCGTTCAACATTTTCCCCACATTCATCTTGTGGCTCCGAGTGCAGCCGTGAACCGGGGGAGGGTGCAGTAAGTGCACTGTGTCAGGTGTTATGGTTAGAATGGCCATAAATTTATATATACCTCTCTCTTGGTGTGGTGGCATTCTTTCACAGGGAACAGGGCACAACTAGGAGCAAACTTTTCCATAACCCGATACCTGCCACATTCATGCAGTGTTCTGTTAAGTGGCCCTGAAATGAGTCAGCATCCTTCACGGCGAACAAGGAGCAAATCCACAAAATGTGAATGTGTTATGGAAATTTTGCAGTGAAACAGTTGTTGTCGGGCAATACCTACCCATTCCCATCGGTAGGAGTTAAGAAATTTAGTGCAATACCATTGGAGGATAAGTTATATCCTTCCGTGGAGGAGGCGAGGAGAACGTAAGCCGGTTTGTTGTCTTTTGTTGGAATTTATTCGAGAAAGTTCGCACGTTTTTCAAACGCAATCAGGACGACACAGTATGAAATGCAGCAAACGGAATGAAAGTTGTATCACAATCAGAAGTGTGAACAGGAAACACAATGGTTGCGCACCGAGAACTGTTGTTTGTGTTAGATTAAATTATTACGACGCTTGTTGATAGATGTCTGGCAGTCGGATCTGTAAACATACAGGCAGTGACCCATAACCATAACTCACTCAAGAAGTCAAGGATGTATGAGGAATGGAGCTGTCTGTCAACACTGTTCTAAATAAATTGGGAACCGAAAAGTCATCCAGGCGTTGTGGGTGGTTTCTTTTGAAAATGCTTCGACAGGTCCTTGACGCTTGCAAATAACGACAGTGCATAGGTACATTCTGCAAACCGCACATATACATATTTAACATAGCATTCCAATTGGATGCATTGAGTTCGATTCACACCACAAACAGTATTGCTCCTGATGATTGCTCAATGACAGGATAGCAGCACACGGCAAACAGGCGACGACTCATTGGCATATAAAGGATGTGAGGCGTTATCTTTAATTAAGACCGCCAGTCAGCAGACATTACACTTACATACAGTTCACAGTCGTGACAGAAGTTTCTCTTATTAAAGGGGCCTATTGACGGGACGCTGACAAAGTCATGATAAAGGAGTTCTTGTGCAGCCATCAGGCTGTATGTGGGGTACCTTTGATATTCAAATGGGAGGAATCCATACACACATGCTCTATGAAGTGTCACGCTTCCTTTCAAGTGAAATAATCTGAAGACAACGATAACATGTCACATTCCCTGTGACACCCGCAGTCAAGTGGGTGTGCATGAACCAATTTCCTCTTTGGTTTACTATGATAGAGGATGCGGGTTGCGGGTTGGGTGAAATATGAATATTCAGTGTTTCCACTGAACCGGAAGGTTTGCTTTCTCTCCCTTTGGAGGCTAATTTTGCGCTTCATTCGGTTGTGCTCTGGGTTTTTTTTTTCCTAGTTTCTTATAAGCGCTATAAAGGCTCTCGAGAGGCACTCAACCTAAAAACAAAAAAAGCACGAGCCGTTATCGTTCACACGCACGGCCAAGTTAAAATTGCTGCACCCATTGTAAGTCAGTTTAAATTGTCATTCACGAGATAGGGGTTGAGTCGAACTAAGGCCTTTGAAGGCAGAAAGAGGGATGTACCTATTGCTTTACTCCGAAGGGTACAGCTGGCAATAACCTGTGTCATCCACGGATATTTTACAGCCCTACGAAATGCCTGACAGGCGGGACAACTGATCCATGGATAGTCTTTTACAAAAAAATCGTTATTTTTGCGAAGGATGATGTCCGAAAATAATTCAGAAAAGCATTTGCCTTTGGAGGCAAAAGGAGGGTGGATGAAATGTCTAATGGAGGGCTTCTTCTGAAGTTTAGTTGTCTCATTTAGTGACTTCAGTTGGTTTAAGATGGAAACTGATGAACGGTTTACATTATACGCGATCCATACTGGACTTAATTCGAACCATGAACCGTTAAGAGGCCTTGCTACCTTTTTGCCACTTCTATAGCACCAGCAGGAATTTCTAGATCGTTGTTCAAAAATCTAGATCTTTGCGGTAGAAATTTGACAACTGGAACTTAAGCTGCCTATTTTAGCTTCAAATAATAAATTTGTCGTCATTCTAAAGGGTGGTTAAATTTAAATGTTGTTGCCGATGTTGAATGTGAACCACACCTAAACGTCAAGTTTTTTTCTGCATTTCATTTGACATTTCTCAATTTCAGACTAACTCAATTTGAACAATGGAAAGATACGCAATCGAGCAACGCGTTAAAGTTATTCAGGCTTATTATGAAAATGGGCGTTCTTCGTGATTTGTTTCCGTCAATTTAATTGCCCAAATGTGCGTACAATCGGAAAAATCGTGCAAAATTCTTAGCAAATCGGGTCTGTAGGAGATGTGAAAACACCAGTGCACAAAGAGTGACCGTGAGAGTTGGTGCGGTTTATGGGCTGGCGGCATCATCGGGCCGTATTTTTTCCAAAATGAGGCCGATCAGGCAGTTACTGTGAATGGTGTTCGGTATCGTGAGATGATAACGAACTTTTTATGGCCCGAATTGGAAGATATGGATGTGGACGATATGTGGTTTCAACAGGAAGGTGCCACTTGCCACACAGCTAACGAAACAATGGCTCTTTTCCGCGACAAATTCAACGACCGTGCTATCTCACGTGGTGGCGATGTCAATTGCCCGCCAATATCATGTGATTTGACACCGTTGGACTTCTTTCTTTGGGGTTATTTGAAAGAAAAGGTGTACGTCGATAAGCCAGCAACAATTCAAGAGCTAAAGGATGAGATAATTCGGCACATTAACGGCATAGAACCTTAATTATGCCTCAGCGTCATCGAAAATTTGGACCATTGGATGGAGGTGTGCCGCCGAAGTCGCGGCAGCCGTTTGGCCGATATTTTGTCCCACACATAATTTAACCGTACCAGTATTATCATAATAAAAAGAAATGACAATTATTTCCTAAATAAGTTGTGTTTTATTCAAAATCAACATCGGCCCTTAAAACTTAACCACCCTTTACCTATCAAAAAGAGTTGTGGCAACATTTACTTACCTAAAGAAAAATTGAAAAATTGTGGGACAGGGCCAGTTGATAAGTCCACCCCATCTTAAAATTCGAAAGTTCATTCAACCCCACTTCAAATCGATTGCTAATCTTACATCAAAGTTCTTTAACCCAAAAACAATTACAATGAGTCATTTTCCCTTTCTTCCCGGATACACCTTTTTACAGAAAAAATGCCCTCAAAAGACTTCAAACATTTGCCATCGCGCTTTTGAGTTAGAAACTCAATAGAAAGTCATGTTTAATAGCAATTACAATATGCACTATAGGTGTGACCTCAATACACTAATGAAGACATAAATTCACCGACATTCATATTCTCTATGAATGATGCACTGACTAGCACCGACTAAGGGTGAGCCATTGGGATTATTCCGAAACCCCACCATTGTGTGGAGTATACTTGTAGCCGCACATGCGACAATTTGTAATAGCGTGCCGGGTGCCGCGCCAGTCACTCTCCAATCCGGAACCGCTTATCAATTGAAGGAACATTATTTTCAGAGAGAAACATTAGCGGTCGGTCTAGACAGTCCCTTTTTTGTGCCTCACGTCAGGGCAAAAGACCTTAACAAATTGCCATTGCATTACTATGGTCGCGTTTCGAATGTAAAGCCCCCGGCGAAGCACCCTTTCAGGCCGAGTATTTGCAATTCATGAACAACCGCCTATAAATAAAACTGTCATTCGAACGGATATAAATAAAAAAAATAAAAATTCTTCACCTACCCAGGCCTACACCATATTCACCCAGAACTGGACAGGCTTATACGCAACTCGCACAGCGCGGGGTTTTATGGGAACATTTTCAAATACTTGCAACGCTTTTCGTGCACAACAAGGATAAACTCTGCGGGTGGACTCGGAGCGCAGTTACATAGTGTCGCCACCTGAACCTGCGAATCCGTACTAGTTGTGTGTAAGTGGATATTTGTGGAAACTAGTTTGTTTGATATTTGATTTTAGAATAGGTACTTCGAAAATCGTTTAGGGTTACCATTAAGGCGGTTGGAACAGTTATTTCAGATAAGTGTCATTCAAATATGGTTATGTGTAGTTCTGCTTGAGTAAATGATCGGTCTTTCGGCTCTTTCGGATATAAAACGCATCGTGTTATTTGAGGCGATTTTAGACGAGTTTCTGGACGTCTTTTTGACCAGGTTTTTACGAGTTTTCGATGCGCTTTTTGATATGATTTTGATGCATTTTTCGACGGTTTTTGGAGACGTGTTTTTTGATAGCTATTTTCAATATATTTCTGACATATTTCTGGACTTTATTTTGACCAGTTCTTACAAGTTTTTGGATACGTTTTCGATAAATTTTTCGACAAATTTGAACTTGCTTATTTTCGACCCGTTTCTTGAAGAGATTTGTGCGATTTTTATTCCGTTTTGGGAAGGTTTTTTTACCAGTTTCTTACAATTTTTCGGACGCATGTTTTTGTGGGTTTTCATCAGTTTTCTCGATGGGTTTATTGACGCATTTTCTTATGCGCGTTTTTCAATCAGTTTTTGTACACACCTTGGAATAACTTTTTCAAATGCTTTTTGACTGTATTTTCGATACTTCTTTTGATGCAATTTTTGACGGTTTTTGGCGACATGTCTTGGATTGCTTTTTTTCAATATATTTCCGGCGTATTTTTGGACGTTATTTTACCAAATTTTAGAAGTTCTTAGATACATTTTTGAAGAATTTTTCGACGTTGTTTGATGCTTGTCGGACTTGCTTCCAATTGCTTTTTTTTAAATATATTTTCGACCTGTTTCTTGAAGAGATTTCTACGCGATTTTTATCCCCTTTTGACTCATTTTTGATGCGTTTCTTGACACATTATTCGACGGTTTTTCACGGGTTTTCGGAATCATTTCTCGATGGGTTGTTTCACGCGTTTTTTATACTTTTCGACTCATTTTTAAAACGTTTTCTAAAATTCGTCTGAAAGCGATTTTTTTTTTGGCTTGTTTCTAAATGTAATTTTATTTATGGGTTTATTTGTTGGCGTTTTTTTTTAGTTTCTTAGACTCACTTTCGAGGCATTTTCTAAAGAGTTTTTGTCGCGTTATTAAAGGCGATTTTGACGCATTTTTGATGGGTTTTTTGACGGTTCTGAGACCTTATTCAGTGCGTTTTTCTATGCATCTTTCGACGCTTTTTGCACGAGCTCTTTGACGATCTATTTAAGTTTTCATTTTTTCAACGCTTTTTTGAAACATTTCTACATGTATTTGAGAGTTTTTTTCAACGCGATTTTCGATGCATTTTTGGACTCGTTTTTTAACCAATATTTGATGCGATTTTTGGCACGGCGGGGTTTTGATGTTTTTTTAACGCATTTTTTTATTTATCTCACCACACTTTTTAAATGCGCTTTTCGTGTTTTCGACACGGTTTTCGGCCCGCCTTTGGTGTCTTAAACCTTTTGTAAGTTTTTTTCTTATATCTTTTGACGCTTTTTGGATGCATATGACTTGTTTTTAACGAATTTTTCGAGAGAATTTTAGCACATTTTTCAACACCTTTTTGGTACGTTTTTCGAATCGTTTTTTTATAGCTTTGCTTTAAGTTTGGCGGCGAAATACTCTGTTCATCTATTAACAATAAAGGAACACTCAGCGCACGAAGATTGTGCTCGAATGGCTTCGCCACTGCTTGGTCAATTCTTGATCTAACATGTTTACAAAATGCCACGACCCCAACCGACACTTTTTCAGCAATAACTGTCAGTAACTGTGTAGATGGAAATTCCATCATGGAATGGAACGTATCAAAATCAAATCGACATCATGCGGCGCTAGTGGGATAATCATCCCTTAGTTTTCAAATAAAAACGACTGCCTTTATTTGAATTATAGGATTGTAGCGTAAAATCCCCCTCAACACCATAAATTAAAGACACATGATGCTTGCTGTATTGCCTCATGCTGGAATCTACTACAATCGTCCGATGCAAACTAGCACAACCCTATCATTCAGATGTTGCAAACAAGAAGCATTTGAAGCAACCATCCAATCAGAACAAAAAATATTGTCTGCCTGCCTATCCAGGGTTGCCATAATTTAGTTCGCTTTAAGCGCCCAAACCTTAAAAAAAATGTAGACCAATATCGTTGATCAGAAGGAAGCCCATAAAGCGTTGAAAATTGGGGTATTTTTCAGACTTATTCTCACAGCGTTTTTTTTTTTTTTTTTACTTCCACGCCATGGATTTTATTTGACTTTTTTTCTTCTATTGGCTTTTGCGGCCTGTGTCAAACCAAAAGGCCTGCAAAATTAATTGCTGTGCGTGCAACTTGAACGACTGTGCGATGTCACTTGACTGCAATAGTGCTGGCAAGTCTTAAAAGTGCGGGTTTGTTCGAAAATATTCCTTTTTTTTAGTTTTGTGAAACGATATGAAGCCCAAAATTGTGTTGGACGCTCATGGAAGAAATTTCTATCGTTTTTAAAGTAAAAAGATAGCCCAAAATACGAAAAAGCGGCAATATGGCAGCCGTGTGCCTATCTGCCCTCTGCCGTTTTGCCACAACGTCAAACATGCCAGATCCACGTTCGTTCGAGTAATTTGTTTGAAAATAATTCATACAAAAACAGCTCTACCAGCGTTACCACTTGTACTACATATGTAGTACTGTGCTACATATTTGCTGGATTTTTTAACGCCGTACTACATACTACATCGTTACCCAAAAGTACTACATTTCTTAAGATGCAACCATTTTAAATATATTTAAGGAGTTTCCCTGTAAGAAAGCAAATTTGGAAATTTTAAATGAGCAGTGGCGCTTGTTGATTGGGGCTTTCAATCTAATTTTGAAAGGTGGACCTCAAAATAACGACATTGTGGCCATATGGGTGGAATTAAACAAACAAATAAATAGTTTAGGAAACCTAATGTTTGAAAAACTATCTAAATAAATATTATATTACATATAACTATTTAATTTCAATACAAAAAAAAAAACAGGTACTACATTTTGTTTGAAAATGATACTTTTTTTTCTCTAATGTACTACATTTGTTTAAGATTAAAGTGGCAACGCTGAGCTCTACTTTAACACGAACAATGCAACGTGTATGAGTATGACCTTGAACATTCTTCTTGTGGTCTTGTCTCTTGTCTGTTGTGCTTGGCTTGTGAATTGTGATTGTGAATGTTATGTAGAAAAACTCGTCAGCATGTTGCTGGCAATCTACCATCGTACAGTTTTCATTTTCATAACCAAACCATCCGGCGCGGACCGTTACCGTGCTGCGAAACAAGTGTTAAAAGTTGTTTCAGTTCGTTAGAAATGGTCGTTTGCGAAGGACGTTTCCGCGCATAGTTTCTTCACGCACCTACCGGTTTTTTCTGCACCCCTTTTGCCTACTAGATACAAACAACAAACAAGTCTGCACTCAGCTAACCAACAAAAAGAAAACCTTTCACACATACTAAATTAAATAGTGCAATAAATTCATCACCAAGTGATTTACTTCAGAAAATAAAAATAATTATAAAATAATTGTGAGCTCTCGTAGAAGTTGTGCCTGCAAGGTGCAGTTTTATTAAAATTAGCCGAAAAATTTAAACCTATAAAAATACAGAGTGTGCAAATAAAAAATCCCATTCAAGCCGAGTGTAGTTTGTTGCCCATTGTATCTATAGATACTTTGGTGGTGCGCTTGGTGTTGGTGTTTTCCATTTCGTTTTTTGTTTGTCGCGGTTTTTTTTTTTTTTTTTCGTTCTTTTTATGGTGTTCATCAAATTTTTTTTTTACAACCAACCATACTTTGTGTTTGTGTAATAAAAGTCAAGTCAGGTTTTTGTATTTATGTTTGCCCACCTTTGTGTTACAATAAGACGGTGATCGGGTGTGCGGTAGTGTGAGCGAGATAGTAGTCGAACGTGTCTCGTAGATACATCGTGTGGAATTGGAATAGTCAAAGAAGTGCGGTTTTCGTGGTGCTGCTGTTAGTGGCATCGATGTCCAACAAGAAGTAAGGTAGCAGTGCAGCATATGCATACGTGTTGGCAGTTCACCTGCGTGTGTGTGCGAGTTTGTGTGTAAATTCTGCCCTAACAGAAGCGGTTTGTTTTCGTTTTGGCTTTTCTTGAAAATTCCAATTTGAAATTGTGAACGTGTTACAGTGGTCTTTAGAGCGATGCACTGACTCTCCCATGCCCAAGTACCTACCAATACCAAGTACCAACAACTGCCGACGAGAATGAAAATGCACGTCATAATTATCTGAGCAAAGAGTGAAAACAGGAGAAAAAGAAAAATACAGTCAAGCGCTATCTGTAAAGGATACTCGCTAGAAACTGAATCTAAATCTAGTTTAGCTACTGGTTTTCGAACGAATCTGTATCTGTACCGTGCACAAGTGTCTGCTGCCGATGCACCTGGTCTAGAGAGGAGGCTTTGCTCTGATTTTGTCTCTAGCTAAGCAACTCTAACCACTCCATGGGGCTGGAGTCAACGTACGCATAGAGATAAATTCTTCTTCGATCCGCTTTTACCGTGCAAACGAGTATCTTCGAGCCGGAATATATTTTATTTAATACCTACCGTGGATTTGGATTATAGACGATTAATTTGAATGGACTCTCGTAAATGATGGTGAGTTTGTTGCTTAATTAAAAGTAATTATTTCACGTTAGAATTTAGGCCTGGTGAGAATAAATATGAATCCAACAGTTTTAGCCGGCGCGACAGAAATAAACAGCAAGAAACCAGGAATGTGCGTTAGTCAGGTCTCAGCTCTCAGGTCTCTGACTGTGAGAGATGCGAGATGAATATCAATTAGGTACTACCTACAGCTTGATCGGTTTGCTGTCGATCGTTTTTATGGAAATTATGGATATCTTTTCCAATTGTGGCTTTTGGGGGAGAATATTTTTTAATTTCTTTTTTTCTTTTTCTTGGAATTTGAATTGATTCGTGGACATGATGAGGATTTGGGGGATAGAACGAGGGCTTCTGAGTTCTGTTCTGACACATAATCGTAAAACCGAAAGTCACACGGATTTTTGTTAGGTAACCTTTTTCTGCCTTTCATTTTGGAAAGAAACTAAATAGGGGGAAAGCGGGAGACTTGAACATATGGGAGACTTAAACCACTCTCAATATTTCACTCAAATTCGACTCAAACCCTCCAACGTAAAACTCAAATGTCGCAGAGCTTGATCCTCTACTTCCACACAAAAATAATTCTAAATTGTCAATTGACCTTGGCTGTTAGAAGTGAAAATTTGTTTTTTGGTGCAAAAAGTTGAACTTTTTTTTTTTAACGTAGTAAGTAATAATAGTTAACATTATCTTATAAAACAGTTATTTGACTTTTTAGATATTTATACGAAATCCAGCTGGCTTGTGTTTCACAAATGTTATTAGTTTTTAATTGTAAAAAAATGTGAACGAGGACTTGAGCCGGTGTCAAAGGGGAGAGTTGATCAGTGGTTCTGATGAAATAATGGAAAGGTATGCGTAACAAATATGTGCACGAGATATGTGTTGGACTGACGAAAGGGACAATGAGATCTTTAAATACCCTACCTGTGATACCAATTAGAGGCTATTCCTACCCATGGCTAAAATACCTTAATGATATATGGTCGTTAACTAACAAATGAAGTTATTTAGGTACTTATTTTGGTTAAGTTTTTGAAGTTTTTTTTTTTAATATTATTTTTTACTTTTTAGCCTCTAATGTTTGAAAATTCAATAACTTTCAATTTTTATGTTTATTCAACATGTGGCTAAGATTAATAGAAAAGTTGCAGTGAACGATTTAACAAAAAGTGGCTCAAGTCTCCCGCTTTCCTTCTACATAATATATGCGGCCGAAGCGATTCCGTATACCTAGGTACAACTGTTTTAAGCGCTTTCGTTACGTAGCCGTTTCCCAAACGATAATGGTAGGTAGGTAGGCGTTTTTAAGGCACAGTAAGCCTAGATAAATATTTTCCAAAATGTGGAGGTATTAAATATTGGTTAGAACGTTACGAAATGTCAAAGTTTAATCGCGTAAAACAGTGGTACCTACCTATACGGAATTGCTTCGCTCGCAAAAAAGACTCTAAACTTCAGTATTACATTTTTCGTCACGAGCATGTAGGTACGTTATAAGGCCCAACTTATTTCTTAAAACACTGTTTTTGAAGAAAATACAATTACGTCACGCCAAAAACGTAGCCGTGTCCCGAAAACGTCACTCAGTACAAAAATAAAGACACTTCGTAAAAATTGCTAAAGTAAAAACGCAGCAAAGAATAAAAACACGAGTCCACGTTATTAATAAAGAGATAAGAAACATAAATATGCAGTTCAGCAGTTGCAGAGAGTAGGTATCTATCGAGGAACGAGGATATTTAATTAAAATTTACCTAATAGAAGTGCGGTCTATTAATACATATATATTTTCCGAAAATGGAGAATGTCTAACAACGACCGAGGATGAACCATGTGAATTTGCGAAGACCATCCAATATCTGGTAGCTATCATAGATGAAAAGCATAGGTTCAATCATACCTATAGGGTGATGTAAGGATGTTCGTTCAAAAAATACATCGATGTATTGGTGATGGCATCAGCATTCAGCCCTCTAAGCTGTAACTTATTTTTTGTGTTTGATGTGTTTGATCTTTAAAAGTCCATTGAAATTGAGAACATCTAATGGCTATCACACCTGGTTGCGCAAGTTCAAAGGAATTTGTTGTTTGCTAAAAGATCGAGAATAAAAGATGTACCTATTGAAGAAATGCAATAACTTACGCTAAATTTTCGGTCGTTGAATATTTCGAGTCGAGTGGCTCTAGATTTGAACTGCAACAAGGTTCAAGAAAATCCATTTACAAGGCCTTTACCCTATGGATGCACCACCAATTGACTGTAACCGACTGCGATTTTTGCTCGCTAAATCAAATAATGGGTTAAAATTAACGAAGTCTCTGAAGAAAACCTACCTATTTGTTGTTAAATGCACGCTGTTAAAAACTACACTTCGTCAGTTGTTATCAAACAAGTTCCTGGATTAATATCAACCAGTTTGTAAATATCTACAGAGTCAGTTTGTAATTAGTTTTGTAATTTATTTTTAACCGAGTTTCCTTAAACAAGCTGAATCGTTTATTTTTAACTCGCTAGCTTTGTAGGAGCTATATTAACAGTATTACTTGGTAGTTCTTAACTGAAAGTTGGTTGATTTTAAATAAGTGATTGCTCTAAAGGTACGATTGCACGGCCATTTTTTCGAGTTATTTAAATGACGCTATGATGTCAGGAAAAAATGTCGCACTAGAGAGACATTTAAGCTAAGATTCTTCATTTGTCATTTGCGAAAAAATGGCGATCACACGAAAAGACTATCATCGTCATTTTTGTCCCAAAATCAAATGACGGACCCTTCGCGTCATTTAGAATTTTCCGTTGGGTTGCCATTAAATGTCAAGCGAAAAAATGGCGATCACACGGTTATGACATGCCTCATCAAAATGGCAAATGTCACCTTACATATTATTTCAATTTCGCGTCATTTATCTGCTTTGCGATCAGACGGCAATGACCAATGACAAAAATATAGTTACTGCCATTTGGTGTTGCCACGTGCTACGACTTTATTAAATTAAATAGCAGTGAAAAAAAAAAATATATATATATATAATAAATACAAAATGTCGAAAAGGAACTTTGCGATGATGTTGGAAATTGCGGAGACGGCATATTTGGCAGCGTGTATACTGGAAAGCAGTGACGACGATCTTGATTACGAGCCAACGTATTTGGCAACGTATTTGGCAAAAGAGGTGGTTGAGAGTTTTCGATCGCTGCGATTCCTTTTCCGCGTATCGCAGCCAACGATAACGTGCATCATTCTGGAAGTTCTCAACGCTATTTACAAATATGATTCGACTCTAATCTAGAGATAATCATATTTATTCGAATAAAATTTTATTATTTTCTTTAGGCGCCCTGCCAGCACCAAGAGCACTGCCTGACATACTGAAGTTTGTATTCTGGAACTGAGCTCCCGTTGCTTTTGCACCGTCACAATCAAACGCGATTCCTCTTCGTCGATCCACGAGTGCCTAATTTACCTATCTTGATTCAATCCTATTTTCTGCGTTTTGCCTAATTTTTTCGACTTTGTTGTACATTGTGTATTCAAACTCAGAACACAGTTGACGGAGTAGTCCAAATTGCCGGCCCTTAAAGGCGACGCGAAGGTTCGTATTCCATTTCTCTCAATAGGTACCGAACAACATAACCACAACAAAACAAATAAAGAACAGTTTATTAATTATTTAATCGTCATTTCGCCACGAGAAAAACACCAAATGAAAGCACTGATATCGTATCAAATGCTGCGTCATTTGTCATTTGCATAGAAAAATGGCAGGGCATGAATTTCGTGCCTGGTCATTTTTTGGAGGGAGCGATCACACGGCCATTTTTGTCTGCCATTTAAATGGCACAAAATTCATGCTATTTGGTCTGCCATTTCCCTAGTCATTTAAATGACGCCAAAAATGTTGTCCCAAAAATGGCGATCACACGGAACGACATTTAGATGACGGGTTTGTGATGCGATTTTTACGTCAGAGCGCCATATAAATGACACAAAAAAATTACCGTGTAATCGCAGCTTAAGACTGAGCTTAGCCATCAAGTTTAAGAGGTTAAAAAAAGTAAAAGACATTTTTTTACGCTTTCGTTTTAAGTATGGCTTCAACTGGGGCCTAAAGCGAATTTTTTCATTAGCTCTTTCGTTGCACAAAATATATTGACAATTATTAACTTTTGTTCTGTTGGTTAACCGGTTTTTGTGCAAAAGAATGGTCACCCAGATTGTTACTGTCATGTTAGCAGGTACTTTATATTCAAGCTGACTCATTCCGGAAGGCTTCAAACTCTAATCGTGTGTAACAATCGTACTTGACAGATGATGACTTAATTGGCTTATAATATTTCTTAAAGTATCTTTCGATTTATCTATGAACGTTTAGTAAAATTGGAAGGTTTGTCTGTTTGTGTATGTGGCCTTGTTCAGCATTTCAAACTGCTCACCCGATGCGTGGGAATTTCTCTGAAACATATACAACATTTAGGTTATATTTCATCGTGATCGGTCAGCTCATTTTGATTCACGTGTAGGCTCAAAGCGGTCTATCATAGAGAAATATTTGCGCCTGAACTGGTGGTGTGTGTCGTATTGCTTCCGTTTAGTTGAGATTTAATTTGAAACCAGTAAGAGATAAAACAAAAAACAGCAGCTATGCATATTTCAGTAGTTTGCGCGTACACTCTGAATCTTAAAAGTATTCTCCTTCCGTAGCTGTACCTTGGACTAAATTGCATAATCTGCTGAGGAAACAGTTTCGAAACAGAAACCTTGACAAACCCTCGCCAAAAATCGATAGTACTTCCACTTCATAAGAAAGGCGATAAAAATGCAATTACAAACTACCCCAAGCTCTCGTTTATGGACGCCATTTATGAAACATTTACAACTGTGGTACTAGAAACTTTGTGAATGGAGAAAAACAGCAAAAAACCATAAATCTCCCAGTTTTCATATATATAAATTCCAGTTAATGTGTGACACATTTCAAAAGCGGTCGCAATTGCCAGCCTCCACTCCGTCATTTCAAGACAACAATTTCCGAGGGACAACTATTTCAGAAACCAATTGCAACCCTATAAACCGACAGACACAAAATTCTCCTCTCAATTTTCATGTCAAAATTAAATCCTTCCAACATCAAATATCCACGAACACCATATTTGAACAGGATCTTGACGACTTGGCACAGTTTCAACTTCCTCTAGAATGTTCGACCGAAACTAACTATAACTACTTTTTCAATTGCAAGAAATAAACTTCCCTTCAATTTGCTACCAAGTTTTGGTCCAGCAAAGTGACGGACGTCATTTTCCTCATCCTACACTTAATTAGAAAAGTTACTTCCCAAAGAAGGGGCTACATTTTTTAGAGAAAAGTTTTCAATTTCGTTACTAAATGGTGTATTGTGGCTGTGGGTAGGGAAGGGGGAGGACCAAACCATCCCATGCCATCGGACGTAGGTACTTCTTCCTACATCACTGTTTCAAGTATGTCACAAACCCTTATTAGCTGCTATGTAGCTGTCATTGTCATGAAGACGATCCAATTTAAATGTTTAGGCAGTTGTATAAAGAAAAAAAAAAAAAAAATTAGAACGGCGCTAGCGATTAATTTGGTTTATGAGAAAATTACTGCTTAATGACTTAATTAACACTTTGGCCTCCTCCACCTCCTCTTAGCTTAGACCCAACTGAAGCAACGCTGCGCGGGTGATTGCATGGAAACATTATTAGTTCCAATCAGTATTCAAGTGAAGTGATTTCACTCAGTCTTTCGCGTTACATTACACATGTATGTGTACAGTACAGCAGGCACTTAAGTCATTCGTCGTAATTACATTTTCTCTTGCAGCAAATTGAGAAAATTACATTTCTGGTCGTTCTTGCACTTGTATGTTGTATGCCATGTCTGCAGCGGCAGTCGCACTGTTACAATGTTGGAACAGATGCTGGATATAGCTTTTTGACATATTCTTCCGCATAATTGATGCGAGTGAAATTATGATTTATGAGTGGCAGTGGGTTTTGTTCTACTCGAAACGAGGAGAACCTACATCTGTTTGCGGGTAATTAACATTTTTTCGTTGTCACGAAAAGTATGCCAAGTCGTACTTGCGGTTGAAGGGGGAAAAAGATCTTGATGGGTGACCAGCAACCGTTTAGAACTTGTCGCCTTGTCGAAATTCGCTATCTTGATGAACGTCAATTGACACTTTTATTTCCAAACGATTTCGAGCCCGATTAATCGTCAAAATTGTCTTTCCAAAGTTTGGTCAATGACGATACTCAACCTAATTGTGTTGTCACTTGTTTGTGCAGAAGGTGAGGGTGAGCTTTGCTTAATTATTTAACGCTTTATTACAATTATGGTAGCTTGTAACAAACCTTACAAAATCTTCGCACCAAGTTTAAAATAAAATAAATAGTTACCAGCGTTGGCTACTTATCTCCGATTTGGATACTCGAACTTTTCACTAGCTCCTTTAAATTGTCATTTCTATACATGAGCCAACTCCATTTTCATACAGTTTTTTTGAACAAACTCTCACATCTCAGTAGTAAAATCATCTCACAAAATACGCATGAATATGAAAACTAACGTCCAAGTATGCAGGTATGCGGTATGTATTCCCCCTTCCAGCAAAATGTTTTTTTTTTTTGCTAATATTAGAAAATAGAAACTAGAAAAGTTTTTCAATTACGAGTTTGTGTTGTTCTTTTTTTAAATCTTAAATTAGCCTTTTTTTTAGCATAGGTCTCTAATTGCGTGCTAAAGATCCCACTGTACTTTGCTCTGCTGAGATCGAATCTAAAAAAACACACGCCTATTGTCGTCTTTAAAAACAATTTAATCAGAATATTTTAGTTTGCATATTTCTGGCTCCAAAATTTCTCAATTTGGCTCCATTCCTCTTATAAAAGTTGGCAACACTGTAGTACAAATGTCAAATTAGCGCAATCAATTAATGTCCCGGACCATAAACGTGTGCGAAAAGAAAGTGGAGAATTATACTAAGCATTCTACTACAGTTATCCACTTTTCGCAGCAGCTGCGTACTGCAAAACTAAAAGGACAGCCAAATTTTTCATTCACGGTTTCGTTGTGTCACTTTTGTATGGGATTTTTCGTTCCGAAACAGGTCCGTACCAAGCTTAAGGAGTATCATCATATTTAAGGCGGTGCGGGAAAATTTAAGATAAAATTTTTAAATGATGGCAAATTCTACAAAAAAAAAAAAACAATACCAATTTCATTGATTTCAAACTAGTATTCTCTATTCTATCGTTGAGCTCTTTACGTCAGTAAAATACATCGGAATGATAGCAAATCTGGGGCCGAATCATCTCGCCTTTAAACGAGCTCCTTGTTATGTTTTTGGTATAATTCTGTGACGTTGTGTGACGTTGACTGTTGTCACGGTTTGACCCCTACATTCGCAGTGCATTCCTGTCGTTAATGTAACTCTGCAAATTCTAAACAATAAATATTACGAAATTTAAACAATTTCGGCAGTTGTTGAAAATTGTAAATAACTGTCCAATAAACTGTCTTTCTTTTTTCCAATGCGCTTGGGTAGGGTACCACTTCTCTTATCTTCAGAATTTCCTAAAAGACGGTTTAACTTTTCAAAAAATAGTCTCCGCTGTCAACATAACACATAAATTTCGCCTTTTTTTTGCCACCCAACGACCCCACTGTTCAATGCGAGCATAGGTACTTCTCCACAGTGTTAGACAATGCTCGTATAATTTAATGTAACAAACGGACGGGAAAGAAAAAGGTAGCTGAACGAACAGAAGGAACGAATGAAAACAACAAGAAGGGGATGGTTTTGATGTTGAATGAGTGTGTTGTGCTGGCAACAATCCAATTATTCCGAACGACTGAAACAAGTGATGATTTTATGGAGTTTGCATAGGGATAACTGTAATATTATCCGTCAGGCAGCGCCATCCGCCACCCCGCAAACAAGCCCCCACCGTACAATTTCGCGTGGAGCAATGTTACATGTTTGTGGAACTCAAAGCTGATACACAAGGACATGGTAACAGAGTGTGAATAATTTTAGTTTAACCACCGAAATGTACTCATCGCAAGTTGGTAATTCAAATTCGGATAAGAAATTTACTTACACAAGGAGTGGTTTGGCCACAATCTCAATTTTATCGCACAGATGTCCCGGTTGTATACAATTTGAAGGGAGGCGCGTTCTCTTTGTCTGATGGCAAGAATGTGGACTTGATTTTACTTCTAAGGAATCAATCAAATAGGCGTTTCTATTTTTTTTATCTGGTTTTTATCTTTGCGGATGTATTGTGACATATGGCGTGCGAAAAGGGAAATCTTTTGATGACAATTTGAAGGGATTCCTTATGTAGAGTGGATGTAGTTTCATATGCTCATTCAACCCATCGTATAATAAGTAGATAGGTATGTGTATCAATGTTGTATGGATTCTAATGAAGGCTTAGCAGTGTCGATATTGTTCCAGTAAGTCGGGAGGTTGCAAAAGGGATGTGGCAGGTAATTTGTATTTTCGTTTTTATTAGAAGAACACCTATTTGCCAACAAGACCTTTTCACGAGTTTTTTTTTCACGAACATTCCGTTATCTATACTTCCTAAAAAAAATACCAAAAGCATTTAGGTTATGTTGCCTAATCAACTCAATATTTGATAATATTGCAGACGCTACCGCCTGTCACAATTGACCATAAAGCGACTGCTGCCGAGGAGAGAGCAAAAAGCTTCCAATACGTAGGAAGGTATATGTTAAACGGAGAATTGTCTGTCATAAATACGAAGCTCCCTTCAACAGATTCCAAACGTCAAGTTCAAAGTCTCATCATAACGACCAACCTTCACAAAAGGTTCGTTCGGGTACATTTTTGCATACGTAAAATTATTAAACATTTGCTAAGAAACTATGCGACTGTGACCACGTACTGAGAAAATTGAAAACAAATTAAGAGAAATCCATTTCCCTTCTTTTCATTTTTTCATAATTTTTTACTCGCCGAATTTCGACACATTGAAAAATTAAAACTGACAACTAAGTGACAGCTCAAGAGTTTGACAGGTAAAACTCAATTTATTCTCGTCTTCAACGATGTCGAAAGAATATCTTCTTCTTCACTAGACTCGAATAACATTCCGTATTCGTCTTTACTTTCACTGAAAAGTTCGAAAACTGCTCCTAGATTATAAGGTCTGTTCCGTAAAGATAATGCATTCGTACACATTCGACAAATTTAGTCAAACTTCGTTCCCTTATACGCAAAAGTTGTGCAGAAGAGAGCCAAAAAGAGAGAGAGCAAAATATTTCCCCTCCATAAAAAACCTGCAAATATTAGCACAAGAAATTTCTTTGAGCTAGTTGGTTATTGCTGACAGATGGCTGTCAAATCGTTCAAACTTTTAGGGCCGTTTTATTCACTCGAAGTTGAACACAACTTGGGGAGTTTGATATATAAAAATTCCCAAGTTGTGTTCAACTTCGAGTGAATAAAACGGCCCTTATATTATTTGATTTCATTTATATTTTGTGCTTGTATAGCATTTAAATAGATGTAAGAAACAAAGGAATTTAACTTTTTAATTTCTGCAATAAAAGCAATTAAAATCTTGGTCTCAAACATAAGATTTTGCTTATAACTATATTTGAATATTCCCGTCCAGATAAAATTCATATTTTTCAAATTTGTGGGTCAATACGTTCGCTTTCTTTTTGGTTATATATATCTCATTTAGGTGAACGAGTTGTCTCGCAAAGAGAGAAATGTGACATTTGCCAATATTGAACCAGAAAGTAAAGGAACAGACCTATTAAAACGAATTTTATAACGTTAACGTTTATTTAACGATTATAGGCCTGTTTTTTGAGCTTCGTTCTCAGCAAAGCAAAGTTAAGTAGGATTTTTAGCACGCAATTACAGCAACTACTGTGATCCCTCGAAGTGTCAAGTTTACTTTGCTTTGCTGAGATCGAAGCTAAAAAAAAGAACACGCCTAATGTCAAAATGACATTTCTTAAAGGTTTTGCAAGAAAACCGGTCAGGTATTTCTCTTGAAATTGAGAGATTTCTCTCTCGATTTTTGAGATTTGACATTTTTCATTTTTCTATGTTGAAAGTACACGAAAGAACCTATATAGCTAACTCACTCTGATTTTTTATTTTGAATTGTACCGCATGTGCTTTCAGTTTGCAATCGAATGTCAAACTTATGCGAGAAACAGATTAACACATCGACTTTGACAGCAACAGCAACAGCGAATTTATGAATAGTTCTAACGTTGATGTCGCTGCCGATGTTGCTGTGCTAATGTGTTCAAAGTAATTAAAATACATTGGTTCTAAAAAGTTGTCAAAGTTGCTGTTGATATCGCTGTGTTAATCTGTTTCTCGATTTAGTAATTTGTTCAAAAAATATCAATCATTTACAGAGAGGATCAAGTTTGAATAACAATTAAGAAAACAAATTAGAACTATAGCTACTATGTATGTATTGGGTCTACAAAACGATTCAGGTAGGTATATTGTCCAAAGTTCCATCTCCAGTTTGAATTTCTTTAGGTATATCTACCCAAATTCTTTCCTCGTCCGCTGTCATCAATAGAATTAGAAGGTGCAGATCAAACCGCAGATGCCAACTAAATTCCAACAACATTTTAAACACACATCTTTAGCATTCCCTAGGGTCCCATCGGCGACTCCTTGCTGAACGTTTTATTTTCTCTTATATAATGTTTGTAATTTCGTACGTGCCCTTTATTTGTAGTCGCGCCCCCACTGTGCAGCTACGGCGTCATACATATCCCGCTACAGCTGGCATCGGCATCGTCGTCGTCATCCAATCTGGCAACTTGCGCTTCACAGTTTGTTGCCCGCACATTCTGTCTGACTGAACGCAATGTGATTTTCTTGGAGAATATTTTTTACTAGATACCCAAACGGAGGGAATCCCATTCATTCAGCCAGTACCACCACAAGGATGCTACAACTGCAACGTTCCTACCTATCGCCGGCAGAGGTTTTCCGTTTTTTTTTTTGTTCTTTTTTTTTCCTGTTTGTATACCGTAATGGATTTATAGTGAAAACGGGTGGGAAAAAAAATAACCAAAACAACCCCCGAAAAAAAAAAAAAAACTGTCTTTCCATTCATATGGGATTGTTGTCGCATGTCGTCGTTGACGTCGATACATCCTTGGTTCTTGCCCTCGCTGTCGATGCGTAAAGTTTCCCTTCAATTTGCCCCTAGTTGTTGTTATTGTCCTCGTCTGATGTAGCTAGCAGCAGGTTTCTTTGTCCACAGTAGGTACCTTTTCCTATATCTCGTATCGTTTTCTGGTTGGAATTTTTCATCATCATACTTTCTTGGGGGGGTGAATTTCATAAACACTCTCGTTGAGTTTGTGTGGATTCGTATTCCTGCAACACAAACATGGAAGGGAATACTCCGAGTCTAGTGGCGCCGGGAATCATCCCTCAAAGGGATGCAATGTGCACCCCCAGCTACATGTGAAACAGCACGTTTCGTCGACACTGTAACTGTGGACTGTGCTGTATGGGGTGTCTTTTACGTTACGTTTCCTTGCCGTTATTTTGTTTACATAGTGCGGTGGCATTGCTGTGTATTTGTGCATATGTATGCATTAGAGGGGTGGTTTTTGGTTGGTGGGTTTTTCCTTTTGGAAATTATTTCAAGTTGGATTAAGGAGACCAAGGACGCTGATACTCGAGGGTGGAATATTTTTTGCCTTTTTAAAAATTTAACACGAAACACAACAACAGTTTCAATACATTTGCAATGTGAAGGCGAACCATTTTTCGGCTGTCGCTGTCAGTAGGTAGTGTCTCGTGTTGGTAGGTTTTTGTTCGAGACAGTGTGGTGCGAAAGTCGTTGACATTTTTTTGATTTAAGTAAACCGTTGAAAGAAACGCATTTTTGGAGAAGGGCGCGTTGAATCGAAGGCAAGTTTTTATAGCGGGAACGGATATTCGAAGACACTTGACAAACTTGAATTCAAATTCGTACTTAAATGTCTTTGCAAAGTGGACATAAGTTGTTCGGCCATGATGTCTAAGACCATCAACGCCTTTGAAAAGAGACGCTTAAAAAAACCGAACTGACAAAACTCGTCGGAGCTTAATTGAAACCCTCTGGCATGGCCATAGAAACAACGATTTGATGGCGACTACTGTGGAACTGTCATGTTTGTAACATAGTTTGGTTTTGAATTTGGTGTGGTTTCTCTGCGCCAAGTCAAGTTTTCAGTCGGAATAAGAAGTTTGAAGCTAGTTAAAGACGTTGGTCTAGCTCATAATTGAAATTTTCTAAGATCTCGTTTTTCAAACGTTGGTGCTGCTGCCAAAGCGGCCTTTGTCTTAGGCACACAACGAAAGCAGTCGCTTGTAGCTCAATCCACAGGCGAAAAATGCACTTAAGCTATAAAATTAGTGCGAATATATCAGGACCGCCACTTCCAATTTATTTTAAGGGTCTCAGCATCGGCTTCGACCAATCCGGTTGTATTTTTCTACACTAAACCACTGGGGGAAGCATCTTATCTGTTCTTAAGCTGGTCTACTCGACTTCTGAGTGGGGTCCAACCTTCAGTGTGTTGGACAACAACACCACTCACAATATGCAAGCGTGCATACTCACTCAAAGCTGATTTTAAGCTTTCTTCTTCATACTATTCAATCGAAAGCCCGCAGGTATTTTTGTAATAAATGTTATCCATTAGTGACAAGTTATAACATCAGCTTTTAAGAAGAGCTTCTGCCTAAGGTGCTCCATCCTTCCATTCTCTGATTCCTAAGACCAACCGCTTTGGCAACTACGACGTCTTGATCTTTTGCGACCCGGAGATTTTCTCCAATATTCTAAAATGGCATACAAAAAGCTTTCTGGCCGCAGATGTAATTTTTACTTATATATCCAAATTTGGTGTTTAACAAAAAAATACAATAGATAAGTCGGTCTCGATGTACTCTTTTATGGCCCAGTTGTTACCAGTTGTTATGTATGTTATTTTGAATTTTTTACGACTTTCAAAGAGCCATAGGTAGTATATCCCTTCGTCAGAGATTTTGTCAAATATCCACAATATTGCCTCTTGAAAATTTGTTGAGATCGTAAGCAAGTTGGATTAAATTTGACATCTTGAAGGACCCTACACACTGGGATCTTGTATTAAAATATATGCCTATGCAATTTAAGCTTGAGTAAGACTAAGTTTTTGGTATCTGGAATTTTTGCCGTGCTAAGATATGGCTTCGACTCAAGTTGTAGGAGTGAAAGAGCGTGCGGTAGGCTTCATTTTCCATTGAAAAAAACATTTTTTGGTGATCGGATAGAGTTCCCAAAATTTGTCCGTAAAGTCGGTGGATCTTGTATGTTTTTCATTTCCACAAATCGTTGCGTCTTACCTTCCTCTCAACAAGAGAACATTGGTACTCCTGTGCCACCATTAATTCCAGAGACATTAAAGTTTTGTAAATAGCGACATTATAAGTTCATAATCATCGATCTTCTTCTATTACATAATATAATTCCTTCGGGGTGAAATTCGATGACGTTTTAACTCGACAGCCGCTAGGTCGGTTTTCATGATTCTTTTTTTGTTTTGTTAGTATTGCTGTATTTAAGGCTTATGCAGGAAGAAATTCCGAAAAATCGATTTATTCGCACTTTTTATGCCGGGTCCAGCAACAATCCATATAAAAATTTAACGCTGTTCGTTTGTGTCCACGTCACTTACTTACGGCATGGCAAATTTTTCAATTTTATTTTATTTTGCTCGTTGTTGAGCCTGTGGAAGGTTTTAAGATCGAACAAGTTTTGTTATGTGCAGAAATATATAGCTGTACCTATATTGGGTGTATAGGGATGAAGACAGGGAGAGCAGCTACGTTAGTTGGTAATATATTTGTGTCTCTTAAGGCCATTGAAGCACTATCTTTAAATGTTGTGTCTCAATTTGGTTACCTAACGCATACTTTTCGCCCACACTGTACTCGACTAGGACATATAACAACAACAACCCCCACGTCGATAGTAAAATAATAAAATCAAATGAAAAACCCCTCGACAAAAGCCGACGACTACGTTGATATCCGCCCTCACTTGTATCAAGCATGAATGTTTACGCTGTCAATTTCCTTACTCCATGCATTCCAATCCAACTGCCTGTGTGTTAGTCCTTGCGTGGATTTCGTAGTAAAAACTCACCCCGTGTGATGTGGAAAAAAAATCAATAAATTTGTCGTCGGAATTAAATCCACACCAACGGACACAAAAGCGACCGGCATGACATACACACAGCAAAAAGGACCTGCACGCCTGTATACGGATATAGCTCCCCGCCAAGAAGTTCATGTGCTGTGCATTTGTGCGACGTGAATAGGAAATTTAATTGCTGCCGATTTGTTAGTCAGTGTGCGTTTTATTTGCCTGAATATGCGTCAAGTTGGAGTGAGAAATGGAGTAACGGTCCTTGAAATAACAAACTTTGTCTGCACCGCAAATACCCATCGTAACCCTAACGCCGGCCATATTAGGTAAAAAGGTAAAAGTTTCGCTTGTTGTTTTCCAGCCTCTTTCTCCAGCTGATTTCCACTCACACACACAGTCAGACGAGCTTGTTTGCTTGTGGGTGGAAGTTCAAGTGATGACTCATAATCAGGTTGAGATGGCGGGGGTCCAACGTTTTTTTTCCCCCAGAATTCATGCAACAAATGTACTTACCCCCACTCGGGGCTGATTTGATTACTCATAAGTTACGAGCCATTAGGTGGTTTTGCAGACGTTAGGCAAGTGCGGTGTTATCCTTATTTTTACTGGCAAATATTTTGCCAGAATCATATGTTGGATTTGAAAATTTGATTAAAAACTTTTCCAACAACTGTGGATGGCGATGTGCGGTGGGGAAAGTTTGATTTTGCCAAAACCTCTCTGTTTAGCATGCAAACTTGCTTTGTACATATGTTAAGTGAAATTGAGATGACTATGAGCTCGACGGTAGAGTAGGAGTTGGTCTATGACTTGTATATCGGGTAATGCATTTTGTTATTACATTTTGGTAAAACTTTCCCAAAAGTTTTCATGCGAAAATGTTTGAGCTGGGAAATGATGGGTAGATGATGGGTAGATGATGTGTAGATAGTGATGAATAGTTTGTTGCGGTCTGGTGAAACTTTACATGATAACCGTGATAGTGGGAAAGGGACCTGCACAAGCACGCATTTAAACAGAACGCAAAAACGTTGTCTACTATTGGCCATGCAAACGGACAGGGGGTCAATTATCGAAAGAGTGAATCGAATAAATCGTTTTCACATTGGCTATTCACTTTGTACTAAAATGCGATTCTCGTTCAATAAGTAAAAATAACGTGGCGAATTCAATACCACACCGCACACTGTGTTGTATGAAAGTGGGTTCTAAATTTTCAAACTCTGACTAAAAACATTCACTTGCGTGAAAAGAAATAATTCATAAGAAAAATGTTGACGTTTGGTTTCACCTTTTCATAGAACGATCAATGTTGTGGTGAATACCCAAAGCAACAAAGGTACTATAGGAGTTCAAGGTTTTGTGGTTAAATTGGAATCGATATCTGAAATTTTGACAGTTTTAGACATACTATACCGTGGTGAATACAGAAAGAGACGTCAAAAATGATCCAATTTCAGGATCGGCTTATCAAAATTTTTAATGTTTATTTCCTGGATGATTTAATTTCCAAGTTCCGTCAAGTGGAACATTTTGACTTTGTCACGCGCTTTTATGCTTTTATGTTTGTGGTACGAAGTCGTGAGAAATTTCCCTTTCCGATGGTTAGAAACGATATTGTGGGGAAAAGTGTAATTGCATGGTAAAATAAACACTACCTTTGTTTTCGTCCCCTGGTGTTAGTTGTATATTTCTGACATGATTTCTGACAGCTTGACAGTTTTAGACATATACTGCCGTGGTGAATACAGTAAGAGACGTCAAAAATGATCCGATTTCAGGATCGGCTTATCTAAATATTTTAAGGTTATTACTTAGCTACAATATACAAGGCCTTTATTCGGCCTAAGCTTGAGTACAACGCTCATATCTGGTCAGGTGCACCAAAAACTTCATTGCACCTATTAGACAGAATTCAAAAGCGCGCGATAAAACTTATAGGTGAAAGAAATATAGCGGAGTCTATTGACCCGCTCGAACATCGCAGAAATGTTTCTTGCCTTTCTTTATTTTATCGATATTTTCACCATCGATGCTCTGATGAAATAGCTAACTGCATTCCGCCCCTTCAACAATTCTCTCGCAACACCCGTCACACATCGAATGCACATCAGTTCACCCTTAAGCCTACCTTCGGACGTACTGTAAAATATAGAGATTCTTTTGTGAGTCGAACAACACGCATGTGGAATGCATTGCCTCACACGGTTTTCCCCTCTCATTACAACCCACAATTGTTTAAGACCAATGTGCACCAGTACCTCTTCTCTATCCTCCCTATCAACCCTTCCACTCGTGCTGTGCATTAGCATTATAAGGGAACAAAAACCCCACTAGTGAATTATAAAAAAAAAAAAAAAAAAAAAAGGTTTGATTCGACCGCGACCTTGTGACGCGCTTCTTTATTTGTTCTACGAAGTTGTGGGAAATTTTCCTTTCCGATGGTTAAAAAGGTTAGATATTGTGTGGAAAAAAGGGAAACAAATTGCAATTTTGTTCCTCAGGTCTTCAGTTGCGTATTCGACCAAAGAATAGGTGGTTAGGTGTTTTGAGTGGTGGTTTTGTAAATACCAAGCAACACTTTTATTGCCACAATTCATTGCACCTGGTTGTTTCGGTTTGTTGATTGGGAGATCCTTGATCTAGCCTGTGGAATTCAACGAACGTTATAAATTCCTTAATAATTTTGTTCGAAATTTCCTCAGAAGAGCCGAAGGCGTTTTTCCTCTAGCTCGAGTTCTGTATCCTCTGGCTTTAAGTTACTCTGCATAGGCGCATTTTCCATTCAAAGTAAATCATTTTATCGATTCTGTTATTACAACTGTGGCAGTGCGTATAATGTGGGGTACCCTGTCTGACAGCAAGGACTCCTGTGGGTCAGTGGGCTGGGGTAATAGTTGCGTTACACTGGCGAGTTCTTTTCACGCGTTGTTTAGAATGTCAATTTTTGTTGTTTATTGTAGTTTTATGTTGTTTTTTCCAAAATTCTTCTAAATCCGACTCAGTTCACCAGCCTTTTCCATCTGAGGTCGCGCTTGCGGCTTTCAGTAGAAATTCTAGGAGGTTTTTACCTATAATAGGGGAAATTTTACTGGCGTTGCTTTCACTCAAAAGAAAAGACTCATCATGAATAGACAATACAAAAAAATATCCAATCCTACAATGCTCGCATAATCCACTTGCCTCCCATTCCGTTGCAGACAACATTCGAGTGGCGGTCGAGTAGCTGGCAAATTGAATATTCTATTATATCTTCCGAGTACTATTGAAAGAAGTGGATTTCCTCTATCCAGCAATTGCACTTCTACATCAGCACTGCATGGATATTATCCACTTGCAGCTAATGCAAGTGTCTATTTGATTGCACATCCTTTCCACTCTGAAATGCTGACTGCTTCATTTATTGGGAATAAAATATTTAAGCTCACGTTCTTTAAAAGGAGCAGTCGCTTATGGAGGATTGTACGGATGTTTATAGCTGTATCGAAATGTAATCGAAATAACGGCCTACTTCCATTCGCTGAATAATGCATCCGAACAACAAGCACAAAAAAAAAAATAGGTACCTAAAAGGGAAATATTAATCCGTCAATCCGCCAATTTGCGTATCCTGCCATTCCCATCCCATGTCGTCGGTGCTGTCACACCGCCTTGTTAATTAAAAATTCCTCCTTCTCATCATCCACTCGCACGTGTTATACTCGTTACAAGGTTCGCATTAATGCAAAATAAAACCAGTCGTATTCCCTAACCATAGCTACAGATGCAATCTGGCAATACTTACAAGTTACAACTACTCGCACTCGGTATAGGTACCTATAGTGAACATTTTTGAAAGGACTCCTCGCCTAACTAATAATTAGGAGCACGCGCCGCACCATAACAGCCCATCTGTCGACTTCAATAAAACCCATCTGCTGTCTGACAAGCCAGGGACATTCGAAAAATGCAAATCGAGTGGAATGGTGTCGCAGGATACGGTTTTTAATTAACCCGACAAAGCCCACACATATGACATACGCATTTTGACAGCGCATTGTTTGAAGGGTCACAGTGTAGCGGTTGTGTTAGTAATTTTCTCAATGGTCACGCAGCAGCAATTTCTGTGGAATTTAATTTCGTGTTCCGCAAAAGGATTACTCCGCATGTGGACCACTTTGCAGAGGAAACTCACTGGCGGTAGTTAATAAATTCAATTAGGAAAGGGGAACCTATGCGAGTCACATGTTATGTTGTTGTGCGGAGCTTAATGGGGCTGCGGTTAATTAAGATGAATGGTTGGGCGGTGGGATAGGTATATACTAGGTACCCATTTGTAGAGATAAGCTTTAATTAGCCCTATAAATTAGTGGGAAACTGTTCTCCTGGCGCGGTAATGTATCACTTATTTTTTGACAGAGCTGGTGGGGGTATATGGCGTTCGCTTTCCCGGAGTTGACTTTCGTATGGAAAGGCTTACACTCTCTCCTTGATTGATGGCATAAAAGACGCAAATGTGCTTCTACAGCTTATATATCCCTTTGCATTAGATTTCAACGAGGTCTTGCGACAAAATAACATCGATGCTTGTAAGTTTTCTGTGCCGACCCATCCAATGCCATCAACTTAACTACCATGCATACCTACGAAATGCGGGTCGTCAACGAAGCCCCTCTGAAACAGTCAAACTGCCTTTCACCTGACTGAACAAATACACAAGATCCATTTCACAGCACATATACGAGATGGGAGTATTCGGTAACACGAAAATATCTATTCAAAAGGATACGTGTTCTCCCACTCCCCTGTTCCCATTCCCTTTCGCAACATGACTCACTCATTCCACATCTGGCCCAAGGAGCTCCTAAGTGATATAGTCCTTTTTGCGCTTTCAGCTGCTAATTGTTTTTGCATCAAAATGAACATTCTCTACCCACTCCAGTGACAGAAACATTAACTCCATTATCTCACAAACGCCAAGCCAAGAATAACGGCCGTCGGGGTCTGGATGTATTACACAAATCTGTCGATAATAAAATTACATACACCCTTCCTCAGTCGATCAATAATTGGACTTTGTATGGAAGGAGCAGTACTAAGTAGATTAGTTGCCTGGAATGATGACAACAATCGCTGTGCTCGTTTGTATTCGTGTTTTCCTTTGAAATGGTCCTTTTCGACGTAATTACATCGATATTGACATTGAGCGAACGTTTCATTTTGTCACAGCATTGTTGATGAAGGTAGGGATACACCTACCGCCAGACAATCCAATATGTCCCTAAATGTAGACGGAACAGTATTTCCTGCAAATATGTACCCAATTAAATGGGGGAACATATTATTTTTTAAATATTTTTTTTTTTATAATTATGCACACAAAACAGATATTGCAATGCTTAGTTTGAAAAATACTATTGTTGTTCGGGATGTAAGCATTACTTGGTTTTTAAGGTTTTATCAAAATCGAAATTTGAGTTTTCCAGATATGAGCAGTTTTTAAAGTGATTCAGTGATTCAAATTGAAAATAAAGGACGCAATCATTTTGAAAACATCAATTTAATCTAAGTTTGCTTTTTGGTCAGAATCGTTATTACCGTTATTACCGTTATCTGGTAAACTAAAGAAAACTAAATTTTTGAAAAATTACTTTTTTCACGAACAACCAAAAACATTTTTTTTTATGCAAAATAAGCGAAATATGAAAACGGAAATGTTTTAGAACTGAAGGATAAAAATTATTTAAGACATTTGTCACAAATCAAACTCCTCACCTTCTTTAGTTGTTTTTAAACAAATAATATGTCTTTTTCCCGAAATGGTTATAAATTGCCATGTTTATGTTCAGGTCATTAAATGTGTGGAAATAGCGAACAGAGGACCATCAAATACAATAATGACCTTGGGTTTTGTGACTTGTGAGGTCATCAGTGAGGTTTGCCAGAATCGGGCTGTAAATTGGGGCTGACATCAGTGCTCCCAGACTTTGAAGACTCTTTTCTCTTTTTTTGTCAGCAAAAGTGTTAGTTTAACCCTAATTTCGAAAAAAAAAATCTCCAAAATGAAATTTGCACTTATTTTCAAAACTGTAACCATTTTTTTGAACAAGCTTTAAAAAAACATGTAACATAAAAATGTACTGTACATATTATACAATAATTTCCTTTTCTTTTGACATAGCTAACACAAAACGAGTGAATGCATTCAGATACACAAAAGACTTTCGATGGGCAAGTTTAATATAAACAATTCATTCTTTGACATTTTTTATTAAATGAAATTTTATTTATAAGTTTTAATTTTGATTTTAAACAATTTACGTTTCACTGCGATTTCAATTTGATCCCCTTTTTTAAGCTTCTCCCTCGTTTTCCTCTTTTTCATTCAAAACCCTTAACCTGGGTCCCCTATGACTAAAGCTACGATTACACACAGAGATGCCAACCCGAATCGAAGTTTTGATGCGTATGCCTTTTTCAAAAAAATGATGCCTTTTTGGTAAAAAGGATACAAATTTCATATTTTACAAAGAAACTGCAACGAACCTACAATGTGATGAAAATTTGTAAACAGAATGTAGGTCGATCGATAGGTAATCAAACCTTTGTTTATCTCTGTAATCTAAAGCTTGAGTTTCTTGAGTAAGTCAAGTAGAGAATTAGAATATAAGCATGACAATTGTAAACATAAATTACTTACCTATGCGATTTTGATCAAAGACTGCACCCGATTTATCAAATTGTATTTGTATAAATTGATGGTAAAAAACAATTCGTAAAAAAGTATGTTTTTTTTTTCTAAAAATTATTCCTCAGTGCCTCAGCATCGGAATTATGCCTAAGTTGGCATCAGTGATTACACGTGTCATTTTTCGTGGTAAATTTAGAAATACTGACATAGAAAAAATCGGTCTTTCATGAGAGTGCGCTGCGACAGCCCGCGTGAGCTGATGTCTGAGGATTGGCAGGCGATCACACGTAGTGACAAATTTAGAACAGATGTTTAATGTATAAAATTTTACATGACAAGTGGCATGTGGCTCCAAAATTTGTCTGATTGCTGTTTCCAATGTCGAGTGGTTCATTTTTTGCTGTAATTGTGTAGCTCTAGAAGTTGAATGTTATTGCGACAGAGCGACTCTTCTGTGCTACCCTGTCAAAAACTATTCTTTCTTTCACAGATCATAGTCCGTCATAATTCCTGTCCCCATGACATACTCTGACTTAATCTCGGTATTCAGTACAAACAGATAAAGCTCGGTCTGTCAATCGTTTTGGTTTAAAGAGTTTTTAACAAGAGCTGTCCTAAAATTTACTATTGACGCAAACAATCCAAAAGTTTGCTTTTTCATGCGAAGTTTAGTGGAGAGTTTTTCTTCAACTTTTTTAGTTGCAACAGCGTTTTGAACTTAAGTATTTAAAATTTTAAGTAAAACAAATTTGAAAATGATTGTCTTTACAATAGACCTGCATTTTATGTTTGTTTCCAATTGTTTTGACTTGTCGTTCAGTCTTTAAATAGTGATATTTAAAAAAGTACTAGTACTAAAGCAGATACAAACCTTCGATCCCCACTGTAGCAAAAACAAAAAGCTATGCCGTCTGACCAAGTACCATGTTTTTCACTTCACAATTTAGTTGGAGAATATTTGATATATTTTTTTGTTTTAGGACTGTTCTAGCTTTAAGAATGAAATCGAAAAATTGGAAAATGCGCTATTTCGGAGTAAAAAAAAAAAACAAAAACAAAAACAAATTCCCTACAATCAATGTGGAAAATCCATTGTGAGACAGGCAAATATTCGCGAAAACTCAACCAAGTGTATCCACTCGACGTAAATGGATTTTATCCGTTGTTGGGCTTTGGCGGACGACGAACGTTTGCTCAAAGCAAATATATGAAGAAAAACCAGAAAAGTTGTGAAAACACCGTGCGCCACGATGGATTTTCCTGCATTGGTATAGTGGGTCGTGGCCAATGTTTATTTTTTTTTTTTTTTTTGCCTTTTGCTGTTAACCGCTGAAAATGCTGCTGCATATGCGGTTGAACGCGTATTGACTTTTTTTCCTGTTGCCTTTCGGATCATGCATGTTGTTTGTTTCTATATTTGCACTCTTGGGATGAATATCAACTGTGACTCTTGACTGTTTGGATTTGGGTAAGCGTTTTGCTTTATTTGCTGCCATAGAATATTCCGTATTCATTGAGTGAATGCGTTTTAAATGTGATTAGCGGGGCAAAATTCGAACGTTGTTGTTTGAATATTTTAAAAGGAATTGTTTTGGAAATAGTTTTGGAAATTTCATTTAACGCGTGGTTATTATTGTTGCGTTATTGACGGAGTGATGTCAAAGTCTGAAAGGAAATGGTTTAGGAAAGGCCAAGTTGAATTAAAAGGGGGACCTTTAAGTTTTTAGCTTAGTTTGTCTGACAGCTGGCTGACTTGTGTCTCGGTTCTGATTGGCCCAGATCGGTCACATGAACGGCTTTTCCAGTTGACATTGATGGAGGGGTAGCCAACGTATCTGGTCAAGAAATTCATGGCTGAGTACCAAGTTGACAGTTCGCATATGTGGCTTGCCTAAGAAGTGACCAATCTATTTTTGGCGTTCAGTGTACATCTAGACTAGAACAATCTAGTCGACTTAAGATATAGGTTTTTGAATGTGCCCAATGTCTACTCTGCAAATCTGCTAGGAGCAGATGAGTTCCTTAGATCTGTCACAATGTAGGATCCACATTTTAGAATTTAGCAAATATTTCTGGAACTACCTTGCTTCTGTGTTTTGAGGAAAAATCAGGTTAATTCAAATTAAAATGTCCCTAGCAACGTAAACAAAAGAAAGCGACATCTGTGCACTTCATGGAAAATTGGTTGTAGCCGTTGCTAGCTTTTTGCATAAAATATCTAAGTTTGAAACCGATTTTCGATTTTTTTACGAAATTGTTATGGGGCAGTGGCATATGTTTCTCCACTTATCCGCTTTGAGACAACAGCACCTCTGAGATGCTCTTGAGCATTTTTTTTCTCGGGCAGAAAAGTGTACACAAAGATGACATTTCAGTAGTAGTCCAATTTTTGCACATCTATGTTCTGCGATAACTTGAAAATCTACAGTTTGCATTGCACTCTGCCGTGTAAACGTAGATACAAAAATCCTACGTAACAGCCTCTTCCAAATATAAATGCAAAATGAAAGACTACAATTTCAAGAGTACGAACTTAACCTGGGACGTTTCTTCGTTGTTGCACAGAAAAGAGGTAGCTAATTTCACAGAACAGGTAACTTTGTAGTTTCTCAGCGTTACACTCTGGCTCGAAATCGAGAAACCCAGTTGCCTTAAATGACTGTAGACCGAACTTAGAGTGAGCTAGACTGCTCGTCCGCTTGTGCAGAGTGTAGTTCATTCAAAATGTCAGTTTGCCCGGCTTAAAATGAACAACCAACTCTCAATGGGAATCGTAAAATGTTTCCAAAAATCAGACACATCTACCGATTAGCGCGGGTTCCTTACACCATGCTGTATTGGCGAAATAACCCACCTCCACGCATTCCGGCTTACTTTCGCATCCTCGTCATCCTCGATACCATCTCTTGAGTCCCTCGACGATAGATAGGCTCTTTAAGAATGTTATCGCTTTCCCTATTAATTTCCATTCCCCCTGGAGAGTCGAAAATGTTCCTATCCATTCGCCAAATTGCTCTATACCCATGCCTTCCCTGATCCATATCGCCCACTTAATTTGTGTAAACTTCCCCATAAATCCGTTCAAAAAAAATAAAAAAATAAACGAAAAACCGCTACCAAAAGACAATGGGCGTGTAAATACAGTTGAGCTTCTTGTGTGACATTTTAAATTCTTTTTGAAATTCATTCCGAGGACATAAAGACAAAATCAATTTCCTCAATCCCTCTTATCCATTTTACACCAGTACCAACACCACCACCAAGCCCCAGCCACCCCATCCAGACACTTCCCAAAGATACTTATCATTAATCCTCATCATTACGGATTTGTCGAAAGTCTGACAGAGGAGACCTGCAAACCCTGAGATATGTAGGAACACGTAGCACACAAGTTGCCGAAAACCGTCCCAACGACACCATATCCACGTGCACTAATGGATGGATGGATGAAACGCAGAGACGATGATGATGATGATGATGATACTACACACGTAGGGATATATAGGGACACTCGAAAGGATTGTAAATTGCTCCTTTGGTTCGTGCAAAGAAGAAGATATGAGGGTCGTTATGATGGGCTACGTGATCAATATTGATTTTGTGAATTAAAGGAAATGCGAAAGGACGGATATATTGGTATTTTAACGTTCGGTTTGTCATGCACACTAGGTGGACCTATAACCGTTGTTAACTTAAGTGCGTACGATATACTACACATGTGTATGAGTGAGAGTATGAGTGGGCTATGTTGCTTTTGGTGGAAGCATCATACTTGCCCTTATTGTTGTTAAGGGTATTGTACTCAATTGAAAATGAATTGATTTGAAAATTTTGGGAAAAGGGAATCATCCAATAAGGCTAAGAGGATTTTTACAGTATTGCTTGGCGATATTTTATATGAGGGTGGAGTTGATTGAGAAGGGATTTTGATTTATCTTTGGTGAAATTTGATTCAGAACTCAAATGGGGGCTGAAGGTTTCTCTATTCAGATTTTGAACTTATTCTTAGGAGAGAGCTGTGCCAAGATCTGGCAGTGACTTGCCATTTAAAAGAACGGAAATATTTGTTACGGGTGGGCCGTCTTTCCAAATGACATTTTAATGTGATATTGACAACTTTATTCTTAGGAGAAATTTCTGTGTAAATATTGTAAAAATCGCGGGCGGTGTTTTTGCCGGATGTGAGTGGAACATCCCCGATTTGGAAATCCGCCTAATATCTCAAATTCAGGAACACCCTGTGAATAATGTCAGCAATACCATCTATCCATGAATTACAAATCCGTTGTATATTGAACTACAAGCCGTCAGCTATCTGTTGATGAAATACAGGGCGGGCCAAATACAAGTTTCTTTTTAAAAATACAGTCAAATGAACAAAATTAAATGTTTTCCGTGTATTATGGCTTTGTAAGTAAGAGCAAACTTTCCCATTAACTATGGCGCACAACGTCGTTCAAGTGGCTGCTTCGGCTGGCTTCGCAGTAGTGCATTCTGTCACTCCAATTTTCCAACACCTTGTTGATGGTTTCGGGATCTAGCTTACGGAGTGCTTGGATGATATTGGCATTAAGTGCTTGAATCGTTTTCGTATTGTTGGCATAACATCGGTCCTTCACGGTTCCCCACAAAAAAAAAAAGTCCAAAGGGGCTCAGCAGTTCCGAGGAGGCCAATTGACATCGCCAAAACGGCTGATAACACGATTTGGGAATTTAGTGCGCAAAAGATCGATTGTTGCATGGGCTGTGGGGCATTGCGCGCCATCCTTCATGAACCAGAGGTCATCCAAATCCATGTCTTTAATATCAGTAAAAAAAAAGACGGTTAACATGTAACGCCCACCATTGACCGAAACGTTGTTCCCAGCCTCCCAGCACTCTCGGCTACAGCAGCCACATTCTCGTCTGTGTGCACCGTGCAACGACGTGGACCATGAGTGTTGTCCAATATCATACCAGTCTCACCGTCGCACGAACTTTTTGCACAAACTTGCGTACAGTAGGAGCGGTGGGTGCTTCATTTCGGCCAAAACTTCTTTTTAAAAAAACGCACTGTTTGGGATACACCGCACTCACTTTGGAAATAAGTTTTCAATATTTCCCAACGTTGTTCAAGCTTAAAGCGACTCATTTCGTTCCGCGGAGGTATGATGCTGACTTTCTGTCAAGATTTTGAGCGGGAAACAGATGTCAGTGGCAAAATAAGCTATGATTTAAAAATAAGCCCACCCTTTAATAGTTTTTACTACTTTCTGTTAATACTGCCATCTGTGAGTCAGTTTGTGAACCTTCCTTCAATCAGTTCGAAGTTAGTTAATGTAAGTTATAATTAGATTATAAGATTCTTAGGACTTCACCACATACGATTTGGGCACATTCTAATGTTCGAATGTCATAATGTTCAGTTGCCTCATGTATGAGTTGTAGGGTCACGACTTGACTGAGCGACGTGGCAATTTCCGCCCTCCAAACTCTGGAGATCTAAGACGAACATTGAATCGTTGTGATCCTGTTCGATTAGGTAACCAAAATCAACTAGGTATTTTGCTTCCTCACTTATTAACAAGGTTTTGTTTGGACTTTTTTTTTTAATTGTACAGCGTTTTTGTGTCCAGGTGCCATTGCCACGTGCCTCGGCTGAATTCAATTCAAATCTTCACACTGAACTAGAAAACACCCTCCATTATCCCGAACGTCATTACCAAACCCATACAGCTGTCAATGTGCGACGCTCACAATTTGTATTTGTACCTACTTAAAGTGCAGTCAAGTCGATAACCTTTTACGCACCATCTTCATCATTCCAACCGTAGACAGAGAGACGTCTAAATCTCTATTCAAGAGTGCGTTTCCAACTTCCATGTAATCAAATATCGGAGATCCATCACCCCTAATAGATTTTGCTGCCAACCTTCTAGGTAAATCCCAATGAAAACCTACAGCATAAACAACAATAGGTTAATCACCCTTCCAACTAAGGGTGGCTGTTATAGGTAGAAGACCAACGACAACCATAACAAAGTGGAATTCCCTGTTTTGTGTGTGTTGTGACTGCTCCATGGCAAGCCAGTGGTTTTCTTCGTGACATATATGCTGGGCTCTTTCTCCGGCGTGACAGAAGTGTGTGTTAATAAAATTATATTACGCACACTCCGATGCCGAGTTAAAAATAAAGGGCAGACACAGCGTATACGAGTATAACTCTGATCGACGCGTCTCGAATTTCCATGACTCAGAAACAGCCCCTGACCAGAATTATTAATGTTCTTCAATTTATTTACCCAGCGAGAGTCCTGCGTGTGTATTTGTGGAAATGGATTGGCTAAAATGTTAACCCCCCAGGAACAGGGTTGATTTTACAACAAAACAATCGAATCATTGCGGGGGATTGCTCATGTTCACCATATAGCCAAAGCAGACTCGGACGTGGCACGTCAGTAAAAACGTATTTTATCCCCTTTTACAGTGATGACCATTTCGGCGATGGGGTTTCGTTTGTCCTTTATAAAATCAGTCCGTTTTTATTTTGTTCATGTGTGGTATATAGAAAGCTGAGGCTGGAATGGGTCGCAACCTCTGGACATTAGGTTTTGATTTTTTTTAAATGACCAGAAGGTATGACCAGATGCCAAAAAAAGTGTAACCCCTTGGCCCGAAGGGATAAAGTTGTTATATCGTAAAAATTGTGAACGGACGGTAATCGCATTCAGTGTGAATCCAACGGTCCTTTTGTGATGGATGGATATTGAAAGTGGAGTTATGACCCATAAAACGGAAATGAAAACGGTCATGATAAAAGGAGTTTCGCTTAGACTGCTGGAATTTTAGCGATTGCTGCAAACGATTGACAGCCGATAGAATTTTCACTGAGTCGCCGAAAATTTAGTTAAAGCCAATGTGGATGGAGATGGTGGGCCGAAGGTCAGGATATGTTACGAATGAAGAAATTGATTCCGTTTGTTTAGATTTATTTATCGTTTGAGTGTCCGCTGCCATTAGGAGGTGATGGACATTAGGGTACGTCCCACGAGTTTTCCAAAACTTTCAGCTTCTATTGGATATTCTCCATTGGGACCGCGGAAAACTGCGAGCCGTGAAACGTTAGCCGCCAAATTTCCACTGTTGCTCGTGTTTTCTTTGTTTCTTGTCATTGTGGTTTTGAGTCGAAGTCACTAATTTACATCACCCGAATTTAAATAAGTGAGTTCGAATAATTGAAATCCATCGACTCCATTCGTAAAGTTAACTGATTCTTACTGTTACTGCTCGTGATGGCATTGCTGCTCAGACTTTAGTCGCCCAGAAGTGTGATTGATCGACTAGTGACTCACACTTATCACAAATTATACTTTGTGGTGAGTTTCTATAAGTGAAAAATGCTCCTACTGCGAAATGGGCTGTTGAAATCTCTTTCTTTTTTTTAAGTTTTGAAGGGAACGGATGTGAAGAAGAGAAGTAATTCAACTTGTGACTGCGAAAAGTTAACTTCGAAAATTCAGTTTTTTCGAAGTTCCATTTGATCCATATGATTTCGAATGCTTCGCAAAGAGAATTTTAGCAACGAAAGACATAATTTTTTCTAAACAAAATACCAGGCTTAATTTGGAAAATATTCAACAATAGTTATTGAACAGTACTGGCCGCCAAATACGACCGAGGTGAGTGAAAAGGTTTTTTTCGCCGATTTAAACAGAAATTGGGTACTAAATGCAGTGAAACGTTATAGAGTATTGGAGCAAACAGAGATGATAATTTATTTATACAAAATACCAGGCTTAGTGAGGAAAATATTCACTCATAGTTGCTGAACAGTACTGGCCGCCAATTACTACCAATCTGGATATTTAATTACATTTACTTAAGTTGCCTTTTAATAATCAGATATATGTATAATCAAACATTTAGCCAACAATTTAATTTAAATAATCTCATCCGACGGCGATGTGTGTCCTTGTCCTGCAATCCTTTTCTACTTCCCTTGGCCACATTCCGAATAGAATTGAGCTTTCATCTAAATTGAAATGCAACGTTCACCATAAGCGGGCCATTTCAATTGAAATCAAAATACCCTACCTCTATAAATCTGAAGATATCTGTCAACATTTTGTTGGCATCCTTGCAGGTTCCCTTCTGCTGTTCAAATAGTCCCATAATTTCATCGGATGAACGCTTTCCCCAGTATGGCGAAAATGTTAGCTAAAGTGGGTGGTTATAGAAATATGTTTGCAGAAAACTAAAATTTATTTATGATATTAACTTACTTGACAATGTACCATGGCACAGAGGGCAACAAGAACTACTGCCGATACCAGAAGTCCACGAACTGAATTCATTGTGAAGGATTTGATGGGGTTTTCCACAGCTGCAGTCCTTTTTATACAAGCAAGTGTGACTTGAATGGGGCTTCCATTAATGAAGTGGAGAAGACCCGCAAGTGCTAATTGTAATTGAATTTGCTGTCTCTTTCTAGGTTTTAGTTTGACTAAAATTTAAAAAACCCTATTCCTTAATATTTTCCTTGCATTTTCTCCTTCCAGCGCCCACTGTCAATGTGCGATTCCTGGAGTTCACAATTTGCACTGTGGTAAGTTTTGCTTTTTGTTTACATTTTTAGAACTTTCTCAAATAAAAAAAAAAAAAGAAAACAAAAATCCCCAACTAAGCGAATTTCGTCGGATTAGATACCATCACTAAATCAGATATCTCTCCCAATAACTACAATGGGTTTCCTATACCCAGGCTTATTAGTTCCACTTTTGACTTGTCCCCTTTGGGTATCGATTAAAACCCATTGGTCTGCATTTTTAATTCGGTGTGTGCCTACAGGCGACTATTTACATAAACATTTTCCGCCTCTTTCTACTAAACGAATGCAGGGTCTCGTAGAAAATTGTACACCATTTACATTTTGTGGTTATAAAATAATAACGATGGGAAAGCCTCTTATCAAAATTTAATGAAGGTCACATTGACTGTGTGGTTATGCGATAGATAAACTTTGATGGTGGAGGCAAACCTTTGAAGTGACCGTAAGTTGATGCGAGTGGGCAGAATTGTGGTGAATCGGTGTATTAACTTGGGATTTTGTTTACGTCTGTTGAGAGATCCGTGGGAAGACTGGCCGTATATATAGATGTAGGTGTGCAGTGTACAGACTTGAAATAGTAGCACGAGAGAGGGAAGAACACCTCCCGCACTCAAGTCATCTACAGGCAATAAACTCAACTTGTTGATGGTGTCGACTGTCGAGATCGGTGTTCAGGAGAAGAGCGCTCAAGTCGATAACCCTCCGAAACTAGGCAACAGCTGCTAACTCTATATGTTAAAAAATTTCTATGGAGTCCAGATTTCTGCATTCAGCAGACTTTAAGGTGTGTAGCTGATCATAACTATATCTACGGCACGGTTAGTTATTGAAAAAAAAAAAAAAAAAACTGAAATACACTCGCCACTTCCGTGAACGAGCTATACGTTCACGGAATTAAGTCGATTTTACATTTGAAACAAAAACAAATTCCGTCATGTAGTGCTCGTTAACGGAGGACGCGATTCGACCCCAGGTTTTAACCGCTGTGGTGGGAGACAACCATGAGACTCGATCGTGCCGTTATGGTACTTTTTTTTATTATTAAAATGACACTGTACACAAAAAGTGTAGTACGTTTCAAAATTGATTGTTGTAAATGTAAATTTGTTATGTTTTTTTTACAATGAGATGAATTTGTATCATTTATTTATTTTTATTTTTTTATATTTTAAGTGTTAACGTTTTGTTTATATTGAAGTGCGAAGCAAGTTGAAAAACTCTGAAAGCTGTTTTTACTATCTATTTTTGCTGGTGGCACTCAATGGCACAAATGGACGCTGGTGGGACGGAAAAAAATTGTTTGCGGCAACGCTGGTACAGTAGGCATTGATTGGCATCAACTTTTCGATGAGACTGTATCCACTCATCACTGGTCTCCTTTATTTAGGACATAGAACGCGACAAGTCTTGTGTTTGTTGAATTTGTTTGGTGATACAATGCGCATTATTAGACTTGCAACTCGGTAAGGTTACAGAATTATGTATAACACATGTCAAATTTCAGTTGTAATACAAAAATTCTAGGGCTGCGTTATAGTCTCCAAACTTGCCTTGCTAAGCCTATAGGTGCGAGTGTTGAACATGAAGAAAATGTCAAAAGAGTTGTCTATCGAAATTGAGTCTTCAGAAGTCGTAGCGTTGTCAACATTCGTCATGACAGGTATTTAATGCGACTACACCAACCTGTTTCAAACAGTGGTTGAAGGTGATTTTTTAGGACGACCTAGGCAGAGTATGGTAAGAAACAAATGGTGCCAAAATAATTTGTTTTCAACCAACAGTGACTCTTACATCCCTTAAGTGGGTAACTGAAATTTTAATTGTAACTTTGTGTTAATTTTTCACTCAAAAGTCGTGGAGATCCACTGTGAATCGCCCTGTTAGGCAAGCGACTAACAGCCATTCGAATTTTGGGACTGAGTCTGGTAGGGGAATCGTGGTGGTAAATATATGTTGGACCACTAAGCGAGGGGCCCCAAGTTCGACTCCCAAAAAAAACACAAAAAAATCCATCTTAAGGCTTTTTTCCACAGTGCGACCTCTTGCTAACGTCTGAGAAACATCAGAGAGTGTAACTTTCATAAAAGACCATTAAGCGTTGCCGTTTGGCGCCTTTTAAACCTCTAGACCCTTTACCCCCACTTTTTTAAAAATGATCAAAATACCCCCTTTTTTAGTTTAAGTAAGATTTTATTCTTTATTCAACGAAAAACACTGGAAACATGTGAAAAGAAGTGTTTCGTAATGAAAAAATTAGTTTTTTGTTAAAAATAAATGTCTTTGTTGCTCTTTTTTCGTTTTTAATGTGCGGAGGCCCCTTTTCTCCGACTCGGACCCCTTTTTAGTCTCCTTTTTGAAATTTTTCAACATCAACGCTGGCCGTTTGGACTCGGCATAAAATTGTCCATTTGTTCTTCCATTCGTCCCGAAAATTAAAAACCGACACAAAACGAATGGCTGTTAGAAGCTAGGTTTAGGGACCCTACGGACCTGTTGCGCTAAGGAACGTTAAAACGAGAGTTTTATTTCCTTGAGGAATTGCATGAATTGGATATCAGTGATATGTGGTTCCAACAAGACGGTACCACAGCCATACAGCGGTTGCAAGAATCGAGTTATTGAAGTCTCAGTTCGGTGAAAGTGCTATCTCGGGATTCGGGAAACGGACCCGTCGATTAACCGCCGAGATCGTGTGATTTAACGCCTCTAGACTTTTTTTTAAGGGACTCCATAAAATCATTGGTCCATGTCAAAAAGCCGGGGGCCTTAAAGGAGCTCAGAGCCAAAATTAAACAAGAAATAGCAGCCGTATCGGTCAAAATGTGAGGCCAAGTCATCGAAAACTGATGGTTTCAACGTATCGACCGCTGCGTATGTTCCCGTGGTAGACCATGCCATTCATAAATGTTTTGGTAATAATTTAAGCCAATACATTTTTGAGATTTTGTGTGGCCCATCTACTTAGATATAGGAAGTTTCAAATTTCTTTATTTACTAGGCTTAAACACTGAAAACTTAGTACGTAATGTAGCAGAATCATTTAGTCGGTTCCCGTTATCTGCTCTTATGCCTGAGAAGTAGCTACGCAAGTAAAAAATACCCACCGCCAGTATTACCATCATTTCCCTAATACAACTTTGATGACACAAAATAATAAAAGACTCTCATTTAGCTGTTTATACCTAGAGATACCTCAGCTCTATAATCGCATGCATATTTCCGCCCCGAAAAACTGGATTTCAAGACGAATTCACTTCCCATTCTTGAAAAATGCTTAAACACACAACACTTAAAGTAAGCTCCACACGCATGCGCAGCGCACAACCTGCTTTTCTTTTTTATACCGCTTGATGACCAATTTTCTAGTTTCCCCATAAAAAAAAATATATGTAAAAATAAAAACTGAAACAAGAAACCAACACTCATGTAGCGCATCAAATGCCTTCATGGGTCACCGACCGACCGATCGTCCAGCATTCTTACTCGCACTCGCACCTATAATACTTGCTCGCTCACTAGACCGCTGACAGATGTTTCCTCTTGTGCCGGCCGTCTCCCTGGCAGCACTATGCATATGCATATGCGGAGGAAAACGCTGCCATTAATCACAACCATAATAGACATCATCATCATCATCGTGGTATAGGTTTTAGATGCACTACACACGATGGGGTTGTTGCATTAATTAAACTCAAGTGAGGTACCACTGTTGAGACAATAAAATTGCTTATAATCGTTACTTTAACATCATCCGGAGGAGCGCTCTGCGTCTTCGAGAATTTCCTCGTTTGACAAAGATGCGATGCCCCACTTTCAAGTGAAAAGTGGAGGAAAACTAAATTACTCCTTTAAATCGAATTATATGAACAAGTGGCCGATGGACTGGAGCTGGCATCGCACCGGATAATGCGAATCATCGCTCATCTAGCGCACACAGCCAATTGAATTTCCATTCTATTGCTAAATTAAATTGTCAAACCAAGCGAGCGAAAGCGTACCCGACGATGATTTATCTGGCTTGATGCGATTTCTTTCGAATTAGTTTTCGCCCTCTAATTGCCGTTTGAATGATAGATGGTGCAAATCCCTGCTGATGACATTTGAAATTGATTATGGTGACGAGTATGAGCAGCAGTGTCACGGCCGCCCTATGTCAGCGATCGATACGTCTTAATCATGAATGTGCTGGATACATTTAGGAAGATTGCCATGGAATGACGTGCCAATGACGCGGCGGTGGCAAACGAATGTAATCACTTGTGAGGCGAACGCCTCACGCATTAAGCCCACGTATGTGTCATTAGTCACGTGTGGGCGCGTTAAATTGTTTTGCTCACACAGATTCGGCTACGTGCTGGAAGAAGATTAAATCTGGCAAGAAAGTAGTTTCCCTTTTTTTTAGGAAATCGTGCAGCCCGTATCTAGACCGTCATCTTCTGCACAAAGGACGGCCAAAATGGGATCACTACTTCCACCTGAGCTGCTGTAAGGGATGCAAATAAAAAAACAACCACTCTAAAACAATATTCCCTCAATTGTACCAACTAAGTGGATGCACTTGTTATACTCGTTGCGAGTATAATTCCCTTTCAGAGGAGTAGCACAGCTCTTCCGCGTTGGTACTTGTTTCTTGGGCTTTTGTGTGCAGCCCAAAGTTATTTGGAGCGCCTTTGTATGGTACTTCGTTGCCAACACCGGAAGTGTGTGACACTAAGTCAAACAACGTGCCCAACAAGAGTGCGCCGATAGAAAGGTGCTGCTTGTATACAACAATGTCTGGCATGAGGTGTTTTGTCAAAATGGCAATTGTTCTGGCTGAAAACACCTTTTTGATTACAGAACTATAGACGTACAACAGAGGCCAAAAGACAAAAGGGTTTTTTTATTTTTTATTTTTTATATGCTTGCTGCTGCTTTTAGCCCTCGCCGTTGTTTGAATGGAAGGAAATTTTATGCACAATTCCCTCGCGGAGCCGGTGTACATGGGATAGAATTGCAAAATATCTATGGGAAAGTGTGCGCGCACAATGGGTGTACGTTAAGTGAGGTTAGGGAACTCTTGCATTGAAAGGGACAATGAGAGGGAATTTTATGATTCGCAGTGGCGGGCAGCCCAAATGGACTTTGCAATGCAAGGGAAAACTGTTGCATTTACAATTTGGGGCGCGATGGAGACTCAAATATGGGACAAAAAGGTGGGTTTATATCATCAGTGACTGAGATAGCAAAGTGATCATGTTAAGCCAATGAGATCTTTTATCTAATCTGCTAAAATAGGGTGGATCTTTTCGTCCCATGGCATGGTCTTTAAAAAATCGGCGATGGCCACTGATAGAGTGTTCGCTTGTTGAGTGGGAGGTTACGTGTTCAAATCCGAACCAGTACCACGAAACATTTTTCACAAATAAAAACGAATAAGTTTAAGTGAATTATAAGCGAACACAAATATCAACAATTCTCCCCTAGCTTACTAGGACGCCACTCGTGGAGAATATCCACTGCGCCACAAACTCTTTCCTATCCCTCTTTCTCTTCCTAAAAACTTGAATGCCGCGCTGTGCCCCGCATTATAAGGGTATTCATAACCCCTTGAGCGCGAGTAAAATTATAAAAAAAAAAAAAAAAAAAAAACATGACCATATCTGTGTTGAGAGTGTGCACATCGTGAGAACTCAATTCTTGTGAATACATGTCAACAGATAATCGTCGGTAAATTTCGGTGCCGACCGCCATCAGAAAAGTATCACAAGCTGCACTCTAAATTGTAAAAAACAAAAGGTTTGTTGGGGCTTGTATTTTTGGAATGGTAGAGCATTGCAAAACTTTTCTGTATTTTCATCAAATGAAGCCGGAGAGCCGCAGTGTTGCTGAAAAAAATATTAGAGGCAAAACAGCCGAGCTTCCCAGTTGAGCCAAGTTCAGCCAAGTGCTGAAATCAATCCTCGCTTGCCTTAATTTCTTTGAATCTTACGGCCTTAGGGCAACTTTTCGTAAAATTATGTGGAAGTGGACCTACAAGCAAAAGGGTACAAAACTTGTCAATAAGTCATCTACTAGCGGGTTGACTTTTAAAGCGCCGAATTGTCTTAAAACATCATCGAATAGAGCTTTTGCATTGGGTACAAGTTTTCACAACTCCAAACCGGCATCACAAGATTCTTTATAATAATAATCGGTTTTTAGTTTGCCCACACTAATGATCTATAAAGATCATTGATGTGGCCTCAAGCAAAAACCGCTTACGTCTGAAAATGAATCTATCGGAAAGGCACTTTCAATACTTTGATAATTTTAAGTCTGGAAAAAATCTGACACACATTTTTGTCTTAAGTTGACGTAAGCAGTTTTCGCTTGTGGCCACAGTAAATTGGTTTCCATCGGTTACAACAATAGTCCGAGAAATCCAACTGAGCTATATACTTCATGTGGGTTTCGAATGACATTAAAAACGTCAAAATGGGTAGGATTTACCTAAAATACTCTCTCTCTAAGACGAATTGACCTTTGTTGACCTTTCTCATCTTTACGCTTCTTTGAAATTCCTTAAAAACTAACCGCAGCGGAGTGTGTTCGAACTATTGTTAAACTGCGACAGGTAGAGCGAGCTGTTCAATCCTGAATTTTAAACAACTTACGTGAGGACCAGTGCATATCTTAAACTAAGATCAGAACGCCCTCTCTTCAGAGTATTGGCTGGTGATTTGCCTTCAATGTTAAACAGGCCTGATCACATTCGGTATGCTGAGGAATCGGCACGTCTATATGCAGAAGCTATTTTGTTGTTTGCAAAAGGTGGGTAAAGTTCAGAGATGTAAACAGGACACCCGGTGTGAATCCCTTGAATGGTGAGAACTGTGAACGTGGCTTCTTCGCAGCTAGCGAAAAGGTGTTAATAATACCACACAATTAAATTTCGAAGTTAAAGAGGAACACCATTCACAATCGTCATCAGCATTTGAAGAATTTGAAGCATTACATCACAAGGTAGGGGACTTGGGTGATTTTTCTAGGCTCAGTAAAAAGACTTTACCCTGTCCACTTAAGTGTGATGTGAAGAATCTTACGGCAATAGAGCTTCATCAATGGGTTGCCAATAAATTAAGAAAGTATCCATTGCAGGTTTGCATGCCCAAGTTTATATTCAACTCCTAAATATTGCAACCGTACTTATAGCTTTACTTACTACTCCAACGAGATTAGTTGAAGGTCCCACAAACTAACTAATTCTGCCATGTATATATCAGCTTTGTATACAACTCATCCACGACTACCTCATACTCACTCAACTCATCTACGAGACAACTGAACTGAAGGTCAACTCATCCATCAGAGGTCGGACATCTCATCCCCTATCATTTTGCAGGTGAGGTGCCCCGCTGAGGACAAAGGCATCATTGGTACTTGATACGATGAGGACAGACCTATTTCCATGTAAACCTAACCCTATGCAATGACCAAGCCTGAATGAAATATTCATGGATGAGTTGTCCTCAAGTTCTGTTGTGCATATTAGATGAGTTCTATGTGGTTATGGGGTGTCTGTTGACAAGTTAGTTGTGAATGATTGGCTTTGGAAGAGTTTCGATTAGAACCTCAAGTTGTATAGTCAGCAAAAACACTTTTCCATATGGCATTCTGTAGATGACAGTTGTAGCACGTTTGGGTAACGAAAAAAAAATACGAGCAACCATAAAAGAGTAGGCGCAGTGGCTTAGTGCGGTTAGTGTGTTGGACTACTAAGCGAGGGGTCCGAGGTTCGAATCCCACAAAAATCCAAATTCCAACTTAGGGTTATTTCCACTGCGCCACCTCTCACATCCGAGTCTGACAAACATCCGAGAGTATAACTATCTTGAAAGATGTTCTCCGTTTGGAGTCGGCATAATATTTTAGATCCCTTCCATTCGTTCCAAAAATGAAAACACACAAAACGAATGGTTTTGTGGAATGGGTCCCTCCGGACCTGTTGCGCCAATTATTTATTTATTTAACCATAAAAGAAGCAACGGCTGTAGAAGGGAAACATATAAAATTATCAATATTCTATTTCTACTCGCATTGCCATGAATAGTACTTTTAACTTTACATTTAACATGCAACTTCATCTCTAATACAACTGTGGGCCTTACTAAATTTTTTTTAATTTTTAACCTGCACCCTAAATATTTTGTATATCACAATATGCAATTTTGCATGGAAAATTTCGCCATTGAGAGTTGTTAGGAACATTTAGCCTGGACATTAAAAATTATTATTATTATCGCGGAATGATAATAAAAAGGTTGAGCAACGCGTTGAACACATAATGTCCAGCCCATCCCAGCTTACTGTTCAACGAACAGCACGAGCTCTTACACATGCGTTGAGCAACAACATCCAACTCCTACGAGTTCCAGCACGTTGGATGGAACCGTTGAAGATATAAGAGCTTTGAATTTGAAATTGGTAAACATCGCGCTTAGTGTCCAACGGGCATAAGAAGTTTTTCCATTTGGGAGCTCTAATTTTTGTTGTTGATAAAGACACGCGTGACATAAATAGGAGTTTTTTATTAGGCCCACATGATCTATATCCATGGCTTGCAACAATAATACGAGATCCAAATATTGTTGTAAACTATGAAAGTCATGAATGATCTATATGGATCATGCGGACATAATAAAAACCGCCTAATGGTGTAACCCAAAAAAGACAGATTCCATCAAGTAACCATAATAAAAAAATTCACCTGCAATTTACGTTCAAATGGAATTTTTCCTCGGCATCCTGCTCCTGCTACTTGTATCACAAATTAAAAATCACATACACTCTCCCCAGTCTTTGAATACCCATTACCAGTCAATTTATCAATCCACACCACACAGTGTTGCGTATACAAAATACAACCTATCTCGGCGAATTTCCCCCGCAATCGAAATAGAAAATAAGACAAGAAAAAAAACAAAAAAAAAAAAAAACTGCCCCAAGACTACTGGATCCTGTTTCATATATTGCACAACCAAACGAGTCGAGTTGGCGTGCAGAACTTGCCTCCCCCTTGGCGGAATCGGTTTTCTTCTCCATTGCCTACAATTTAACGGGAGTACAGCAAAACTAACAAACTACCACCACGAGCAGAAGAGGTTACCCCTCAATCTATCGAACTGACAGAAAATTAATAGCCTTCCACTGGCCCCCGTCGAGTTTTGCCAGCAAAAAGCAAAAGATGAACCATTTGCAACATTTTTTCCTGAAACAAGTTTCCAACGGCCGTTAGATGTCAGTGTGTGCGTGTGCTCAGAGTGAATGGCTCAAAGCTGAAAAGACCTTGCCCAACCACTCCCCACATCGGACGGTGCAAGAACGAGTACCATATACAAATGAAGACATGCAGTAAATTGCTTAGAACCCAAGACTGTTTTGCCGGCTGCAATGTGGTCGAAGATGTATGGCGGGTTGTCTATTTGTGGACCGCGTAAAGGACTCGCAAATGAGCTGAAAATTACAAAACTTGATTTTGTGTCGGCACAAATCAGCATAAAACTCCTCAAGACATTTCCCAGTTGGAATTGGAGGATGGCATTAGTACAAAGTTACAAACTCGGTTCAATGGGGAGCACTCCCGAACAATAATTGTGCAAACAGAGACGGAGAAGTTGCCATTCGAATTGGTATTCAATTCGAGTGCAATGAGTGCCTGCCGGTATACACTGGGCGGCCGGCAGCGGGGGTATTCGCTTCGTGATTAGAATTTGAAGACGACCTGTTCGGAGGAGATTTCTGTGAAATTCTCTGACAACTTAGTTGAATGTGGCTGAGTGATTCCGGAGGCGATATGATAATCGAATTTATTGTTTTCAGCAGAAAATCAGTTTTGGGTAGAGACTATAGAGAGTTGCAGCCAAGCGTATTTGATTGAGCAAGCTCAATTTAATGTGGATAGGCGAAAGAGCGAGAGAGAGACGTGACGCAGAGTTAATGTACTTTTGAGGGGGTGGGGGTTCTTGCCAGTTGTAATCTTGGACGAAGGATGAAGTGGTGGTCCATGAAAACTAACAAACTGGGTCAGCAACTATAAATGGGCGCAAATTGCTTCGGCTCTATGGGCTTTAGGCTGCCCTGTTTGTGTGTGTAGTATATGTCCATTGTACAGAGGGCAAATTGATTCCGCTCCATTCTGATGCGTCCTTTTTTTTCCAGCCGACCTTTACGAGGAATTTTAAAGCTGCCATTCTTTAAAGAGTGTTGTCTATGTTGCTAGAGCTTGAAGATCGCTGTTAGTGTAGATGCCTAAAGTTCCTTACTTACTTACTTAGGTGGCGCTACAGTTTGGGGTAAAACTGGGCGAACCAATAAACATGCCTCTCCAACTAGCCCGCACTCCAAGTTTATTGAGGTCGTGTTCTATACTTGTGCGCCCCACCTAAGGCGAGGTTTTTCTTAACTGTGTCGTCATCTCTGGGGTGAAGTCGAAGACTCTCTGAGCCCTACATGTCCTAGCGATCTTAGGCGGCCAATGCGCAGTTTTTTTTTTTTTTAACTAGGTTGATGTCGCTGTACAGCTCGTAAAGTTCGTCGTTGAATCGCCTTCTGCAAAACCCATCAACGCGAACAAGGCCAAATATTTTGCGAAGAATCCTACGCTCGAAACGACCAAAAATATCCTCATCCTCTTGTAATAAAGTTTAATCCTCAGCGCCGTACAGCAGGGCTGGGATGATTGGGTTCTTGTGTAGGGTTAGCTTGGTGCTTGTAAAGTTCCTTAGTAGTCTCAAAATGTTCGGGCCATCTTTGTCAAATGTGCACCAATTTGAATGTGAGTAAAAGCGGACCTCGAGCAACTTGATGGAGTGCCAAACTGTGAGAGGCAGTTAGGTAAAGATCGCGTTTACTGGAGAGAAGTATTAGTTAAGGCGATCCTCCGATGGACCGGCAACCAAGATTTCATCCCAACGCCCAGTCGACGGTCTATAACCTTAGTTTCGAGTCCTCACAATTTCTGGTGCAAGCTATATAGTTTTTCGCGTAGCAAAGGCTTTAAATCCTCTCCGAGAGTCCTTACAGGGAAGCCAGCTTAGTCGATAGTTTAGTTTGATAAAATGTGCTGTCAGTTACTGGGTCGAACTGCGAAGTTAAAGCCTAACAGTTCCGTGATTTAAGACTAAAAACATTGCCTTGCCACGCCTTCACCTGCATTTTTTAAATGCTGCTTTAGCTTTCCCTGCTTTCTGGCCGATTTCTTGCAACGTTGAGTTGGGAGTTTAAAAAAAAAAAAAAAAAATTGTTGGCGCAACAGGTCCGGAGGGACCATAGGCCTAGCTTCTTACAACCCATTCGGGATATACAATTTTTCGCCGACTCCAAAACCCTATGTTGGAATTTTGGTTTTTTGCGGGACTCGAACTTCTGCACCTCCACCTTAGGAAGAAGTATCTCAGTGAAAAAAGCTGTAGAAAAATGTTAAAAAGACAAAACCTACAGAGGTTTTTCGCAAAGAGAGACCTCTGAGGAAAAAGCTGTAGACCATTTAAAAAAAAAAGTCAAACCCAACCGAGATTCTTCTCGAAAAGATACCTCTATCGAAAAAGCTGTAGAAAAAAATTTAAAAAAAGACATAACCTACAGAGAATCTTTTCAAACGGTGGAAAGGCTGTCGAAAATTTGTTTTAAAAGCTAAACCTACAGGAATCATCTTAAAAAGATACCTCTGTGGAAGAAGCTGTAAAAAAAATGTTGAAAATATACAAAACCTACACAGAATCCTCTCAATGGAATATTTATAAAGGTGCTCCGGCAAATTGCTGAATGCTCTTGGAGATTCGTTTGTGAAAATATTAAAAGTATGTAGGTACCTCCAAGATCTCAAAAGGATTCTATATTCAGCATACTACCATCCAGAATTCAACTACCTCTTCATACCTGTAGTCCTTCGCTGACGGTGACTACTCTAATGTGCCACTTGAAGTGATTATCGGTACCTACCTGATCATCGGTTCCTATGAGTTTGAACAAGTTTTTACTGGAAACAGGTAAAACCTTACAAAGTTACACCGAAGGATCTCGGACCTAAATGCTTATCATTATTCCCGTTCTAACCTTTACCTGGGACTTTGAATTTTTATTTTCGGTGGCTTAAGAGCTCAAATGCTTCCTGTTTTGGTTTATTTAACAGCTTTTCAACTACGAGAAGTGGTGAGAGAACGACACCCTGTGGTATTCCTCAACTGACTATCGGATGCTCTCATGTCGCCTTTAGGAGTGATTTAATCTGCAGTGGCTCTAGCATGAGTGCAATCCAGTCGAAAAGGCTGGCCTTGTTCCTTCTATGGCTAGGAACAAGGGACGCACAAAAATGTACTCCTCATGGTGTATTTTTTTTTTTATTTTGCACAAGAGATAAAACATCCTGCTGCGTTTCACAAGTCCACTTGTATGTATGAGTGCTGACACTTTTTTTTACAAGAAATCTATGCTATTGTGTTTATTTAAAATTAACGTTTGACAGACGATTGGGGTAGGCAACAAAAATTGAGGAAATCTGTTAAATCAGCAACCGCGAATCACATTCCAGAAAGCACACGCTACAAAAAAGGCTTTGTCACGCGACACGAGAATATTGTTCGAATAACAACAAACAGCACGTTCGTGTTGCCGTCGATTTCCAACATGCACACTTAAGCTTCGATGCAAACACCACCCTGGGTCATTCACTCAACGACCAGACTGTCGCCATTGACGGCATTGCACTGTCATCGCACATGGCCTGCACAATGCAATCGGATCGTCTGCCCGATTTCTGGTAACCAGACAAATTTGTCGTTACAGAATATGCAAATTGCCGACGGAGTAGTAGGTATGGCATCCTCCTTGAAATAGTCCTGAGACTTTCTTTCGAACACAATCTCGCCCAATGCGATTGCAGGCCAATTTATTAATACAGCAAAACTATCTGGAGATAAAACTAAACCCTTCCTATACCCACACCATCAGCCATAAGCGGATTGAATAAAACGCTTCAACGAGTCACATGGCTTTAAGCCAATTTGTTAGCACAAGCGTGTACGCTTATCTTTTGCCACAAATAAGATACTCTTGCGGACTGGGGAGGAGAGGGTTGGATTTATTAAAGTTTTAATTGCAGCCCGTTATACGATATTATAGAGAAGAAAGTTCATGCTATTCCTTACCAGATGCCTGTGGACGTGGAGTACTTGCAATAAAAGTTCGCAATGGTTGGTGGTGTGGTTGTGTGCTCCTGCCTCCGCGCTTAATCCTTGCTAACAAACTTTTACGAGCTGCGTAAAAATGCTCGTATTGTTGTTGGCTGCCAGTGGATTTATACAGAGTCACTCGTCTGTTTCTGATGGCGCAGGATGACATCTGAAAGCTGCATTTTGCTCTTTCCTCTTGTCGTCCTGTGTGAGGTTTGTGAAATTTACACAAATGAAATTAATTTGGATTTTCCTTTCGTTTGTGGGGAGGAGCGAAAAGAAACACACAACAACGTACCGACACGTACCAAATGGAGAGTGCAGGGTGGCATTCAGTATATAACTGACTTTCAGACGAAGGGGTGCAAGACACAATACAAAAGCTTCCTACAGCACCAAAAGGGTTGTTCGGGTATGTTCAGGTGAAATAAAAAATTCAACTTCGTCGTCGTCATCGTCGTCGTTGTTGTCGTTGTCTTTCCGCTGGGGTATCCGTTGACATTGGAAATAATTATACGCTTAAAGCACTTGTCGTTCTGTCTAACGAGTGTGTTGGAATTTCATTTGCCAGGGTGTTGGACTTAGAAGGGGGTACTCGCCGTATACGACAACGCGATACTCTGGTTGTTTTATGTCTCTAAGGACTTATGACTCAGAAAATGGGAATTTGTTTTCTGCATTTCCAAATGAAATTAAATTTCTGGAAGATGAAATATGAAATTGTGTTCCAAATTCGGAGGCGGTGGGGAGCTACGAGTATCTGGTAATAGGTTGAGTGAGAAAATAAAAAAATCTTGTTTGATACTCGGTAGTCTACGTATTTCGCTAATGTGACAAGCGGCGTGGTTTTTATTATGAGTTATGGTGGCATCCATCCATTTAACAACCATAACATTCTGTCTGAAGTTGTATAATAAAGGCGAACATTTTCTATATAAAATTACAACCAGGGGTTGGGTTCTGTGGGAAAAAAAACGAAACGAAAACCACTTTCACATTAAAAAAAAAAAAAACGAATGAAATCGTGCGAAAGCGAAAACGTTTTTCATGTAACTAACTACTGTGGGCCTTCTTTCGCTTTGAAGACGTATAAAAATGCAATTTAATTTATATTTCATAATTCTAGGATCTCTTTCACTTTGCTTTTTGACAGTAGTAGATGAAAAGGTTTTTTTTTCCACACCTGGGGGTCAAATCTGGTTCTTGTGAAAGAGTGAAACGAATAAACCGTTTTCACATTCGCTTTCACACATTGCTTTCAAATTTTCGATTCAATCGGTACTATAAAACGATTCTCGCTAAATAACTGAAACTACTGTGTTGTACGATACTAGGTTTTTAATTTTCAAACTCTCTATAAAAACATTCACTTGCAAATGAGAACGTGAAACAAAATTATTCATAAGAAACATTTTTCAAGTTTGGTAAAACGAGAATCGAAATTGCAGTGAAAGGGTGAACAAATTTTCGTTTCACTTTTTTACTGAACGAGAATTGACCCCCTGGCTTTTCTGGTTCTTTATATTAAAAAAACTATTAAATTTCCTATTTTTGATTGAAATGATAAACTTCAATAAAAAAGCTGGCGTTCCTTCATTTTGCATTAAATGACAGTGTGTTTAGTTTGTAGAGCCACATTTAACGAAATGAATGAATGAATAAAATAACTTTCGCGAAAACGAAAATTCCATTCGTTTTTATCAAAACGTTCATGAAAAAACTAAAACGATGTAGCGTGTTCATCCCACAGAATCTGAACTCAGTTCTGAGTACAGAATCCATTGGAAAAAAAAAACTTTCTATATACGAGTATGGAAACAAATTTTGGATAACTTTTTCGAGCAGCCGGTCCAAGTTGTATCGTAAGTCCATACACATAGTAAAATAGCGACCCAAATTGAGCGCAAATCAGCTGCCATCTATCAAATTGGGTAATAATAATTGGTTGGTGCAACAGGTCCGGAGGGACCCTAGGCCTAGCTTCTCACAACCATTCGCTTTGTGTGAGTTTTTCATTTTTCCAAACGGCTAATTGAGAAGCTCTTTCAAGACAGTCATACTCTCGGATGCTTGTCAGACGTTCGCGAGAGGTGGCGCAGCGGAAAAAAAACCCTAAGTTCGAATTTGGGATTTGCGGAATTCGATCCTCGACCCCTCGCTTAGCAGTCCACTAAGCCACTGCGCTGGGTATCACTGGGAAAAAATGATGCCAATTCGAAAAACGAATCCCTGGAAAATAACCGTCTTTATGGTTACAAATTTTCAATAAGTTTTTCGAGCAGCTGGGGGCATATATACCGTAAGTCTATACGCACATTGAAAAAGAAAATCCAAATCTACCACAAATCAGCTGTCATCTGTCAAGCTGGGTATAATTGGGAAAAAGTGATGCCAATTCGAAAAACGAATCCCTGAAAAATTACCCTCTGTATGGTTTGAAATTTTCGATAAGTTTTTCAAGCAGCTGCGGGCCGTATATACCGTAAGTCTATACACATATAGTGAAAAAGCAACACAAATCTACCACAAATCAGCTGTAATCAAATTGGGTACCCCTGTTTGAAGTGCTGCCAATTAGAACGTCAAACCACCCTTCAGGATATACCTGCTACGAAAGATATGTAAGCATATTTGCAAGTATGTAACTCGTGATATCTCTGGCGTTTCGTTTTTAATTTGATGGCAAGTCGCCGCCATGTTGCAATGACTTACTGTTTTAGGTAATGGACCTTAGCTCGGACGCAATAATAAAAAAAAATAATACCCCAAGACACCATTTGTCGTGAGGTCGTTGGGCTTTGTCGAAACCATACCTTTAGCCCAATAAATTATTTTTAATTATTGTAGTAAAAGTTTGCACTCTCTTGAGAGTAGCAAAACATTTCATTAAGCTATCCCGTAAATCGTGTCTGTAATTATTTCTTCCGCCATAGCAGATACTGTCTTATCTTAATTGGTTTATGTCTTCCGCTGTCTGTTATAGCTTTAGCCCAAAGGCTACCCAAAAATAATGTTCATTACATCAGCGCATCTAACCATTCACCTGGACTAAACACAAGACGCTGGCCGGTAGCTATGCGTTGTTCCAAACCCTAGCCCTTTTCGGTGGACTTATTTTGACAGGAACACTCGTCGGACACAGAGGGAATTTGCATAACCTTGACATTGGGTGACACGCATCGCGTCACATCTCATTATCTAGCGGCCGCATTCCATAGTTGGATTGAAATTTAATTGGCGCCTTTCTCGGCGGAAAGTACCGCCTATACACAGGCACAGCACTGCAGCATGAATTTTCCTATTGTTTGCCCAAAGAGGAAAACTCTTCTGCCGTTTGTTTGTCATCGTCGTCGTCTGAGTGAAGTGCTTCTCACGCTTTTGTCTGTTTTTCTTGATTTTATTTCATTTTTTCCGTTCCGACAGTTTGCACTGCATCATCAAATATGCATTCGGTGGAGGCAAGCACATTGAACTTGGTTGCCCTCTGTGCTGCGTCTGGTGGTAGTTTTTTCTTCAAACGGACCTTCGTTAGAGTTTAGGAATCGAAAATATTTCCTAAAAACACCCGAATCGCCTCTGGCTCCGAGATAATTATAATAAATCTCTGTAGGTAATTACCCGTCAGTGCGGAGATGGATGCGTTTAAAGCAAATCTGGATGCAGGCAGAAATCAGGTTTATGTGATTATACACACTTGCCCCGATTGGTGGCCACAGCGCTGAGGAGTTGCGTGACGATAATGATTAAGTAAATCGCTGCTGGGGAATGCTGATGTCGATGCCGAAGCCGATGTCGATGTTGATGTCGAAGCCGAATGCAATTATTTAGGGGGAAATTAACGACTTTTACAAATGGTAGGACGACAGCAGAGGGGGGAGCGTTTTTTTCTTTTATTTTTTTTTTATTTATAATGATGTAGCATGTATGTAAAAAAAAAAAAAAATTGGAGCCTTGAAATTTCGGATCAATTTGCTGTCAGAAAGTGTATCTGGGTTAGCGTTCGACAAATGGGTTACTAACTTGCGACAGAGTGCTCTGAAGTGAAAGGTAATATTTAGTCCATAAGTTTGCAGGAGTACATTCTTAACTCGTGCTTTATCCTTTCAAATCATAGCACACAAGAGAAGACAAACACTCACGATAAACATCCCATATCCGATCGGAAAATATTAACTAAATATCTGCTAGCATTATTCGCCTCATCGTCGGTGAACTTCCTTCGCCTTTTCGTATATTGCTATTCCCTTCCCTCTGACAAAATTTATATAATTATATCAAACGCCAAATGAGCAGCCATGCGAAAAGTAATTACGGACATTTTCAGTATCATTTGACGAAAAAAAAAGAAGAGGGAATATCATTTCCACCCCAGTCCTTGTGGATGATTTACGTATAAATGATGCTTATGGGAGTGGGTGTCCTATTAAAAAAAATTAAAGAACCTAGCTCATCAAAATTAAAGCAAAAAGAACTCCTGCATACCTTTATTTCCCTAAGGGTCTATTTGAAGTGCGAATTACATCCTCCTAACGAATGTACATATAATTATGAAAAAATTAAGCACATTATATCAAACGACTGACGTAAATCAGCAAACGGCCATCGTTCGTGTGGACGCTCCCCACGGATGGGTCCACCCTGTCCAACAATTGCTTTCGCATTAATGTGAAATTGGCCTTTTACTTCCATGTCTTACCGGGTTTCTAAGGCGCGTTTGTTGGCCGCACAGAAGTGATGGTGAAATTGGACTGAGATGAGATATGCGTTCGAGGTGTTTTCGTCTTTACTTTTGGAGGTGAATGAAGGGTTTTTGAAACTGCTTGGAAGAGGTCTGTCAAAAGTCTGAATGCAACCTATAGTTCGTCCTATATTAATTGAAAATAGTATGGCAGAAATATAAATTGCAACTGCATTTATTGTGAATGATGCTTCACCAGTTGAAAAATGATGATCACGCTTATTTAGTTGTAAGCGACGGATACGACACTCGGCACGCGTAAGAATACGTTCGTACGTTTAATTCAAACTCAATCGTCTTGAATTACAAATCACTCTCCCCTGAAATTTTAATAAATTTAAATTCAATCACACAATCCCCTCTATACCATTTCTGTAGAATAGATCCCTTCTGCGATTCACACACTCAACCAATCTAAGCAATTTAAATGTCAAAAGAAAAATATTTTCTTTGAGCATAAGTATTTATAGTTACGTTTTTACTTTACTAAAATATTTATAAAAAATAATTTGAGAGAGTTCTAGCCAAGGCACCCTACTACAGCCTCAGCTATAGACATACGTAAAATGCAACCGAAAGAACAGTCTGAAAATGGTTTTCATCTCCCATGTTTCGTGAAATCCGCTTTTCGCAAAAACACCACCAATGTCAGTTTACCGATGACAAATGGAAGTGAATTACAAAGATTTTTAAATGAAAAACAAAAAAAGTTGCCAAAAATCCACGAAGAAAATACCAAAAATGTCCATCAACCTTCTTTGAGCAAATCTAATCAAATTTTTATTTTATTTAACCGGTACCCAATATAGAGACTATTTTTTTTTTTTTTTTAATATTTTGACGTTTCGACTTGCTATTCTTTCTGTCCCTAAATTTTGTCTTACGCAATGTCCCTTTTTTGACGGTATTCACTCTTCTCTGTGAATTCGATTTAACTTACATTTTTTTAATAGTTGCATGCCAATTTAATGAAGAAAATCATAAAATTTATAAACTGTCGGATAGATGGCGCTATTGAATCGATGGCAGAACTTTTTAAAAGAGTCAAACGAACACCACAAAGCAACAATCCCCTGCGACCTAGGCACTTACCTTATGTTTATGTGTTTATATTTCCGTTTCGTCCCTTTGTTATCCTCATTTGTTCGAAAAGGAAAGCTAACGTTGTTAATAAAATTTGCCGCTTGCAAGGGGTGGTACGGCACACCCCCACAATACAACATTTACATTTACATCAATGCATAGATAGACGAAGGGAATGAATTATTCAAACGCAATATACAGTATACACCTCTGCATGCATTGCATAGCGGATGTCGGGGAAATGCATATTAGATCCTTAAAAAGAAACACAGCTTGAGAGGAACAAGCAAAGTGGGGTGTGTCAGGTCGTTAATGCAAAACTCACGAAGAGTGTTGAGGAAATGCCTGCACCATTGGTGTGTTGAAGAGCACATGTGTCTAGGTCCGTAAGGGATACGCGGTTTAAGGAATGTGAAAATTCTTGCAATTATGGAATTGCATTTAATTTATTCCGTTTTATAACAAAAAATGTTTGCTTTCAATTTAACAATTGGTGTTGAAGCTTATTTTGAATGTGGATAGCAGTTGAACCTAATAGCTCGGTTTTACATTTGAGAGAGTTTTTTCACTAAAAATCTACTTTCATTTTCTGTAATTTTTATAGCCCAGTTGTGGGTTCGGAATAAAAATGCACTTTGACAGACACACAGCGGTAGCCCACCAAAATTATGACGAGAAATTTTTTCTTCAAATTCTAGTCGTACAACCAACTTGCACAAGAAAGAAAGATGTCGATTAAAATTGCGGCCATTGCCATTTGAGAAGATATATGTAAACAAAAAAAGGACAAAGAAACATTGGGAAAGGCAAAGACTTTGTCCAAAATGTACCGCGTTGACAATCCGTTCTTACAGACCAACATTTCCATTTAATTTCAATTACCTACATAATTATAAAATCCTAACAGACGTTTCCTTTTTCTTTGCAGATTGCTCAGTGAGATTATAAGTGATGGTAAGTAAGGGCATTGTGAAACCACATTGTTTGATCTTCCAACTTTCGGATGCTTAAATTTTACAACACAATAAGAAAGTATTTCAATTTTAAAGTGTCAAATACATCCCCTCAACAAAGCTTTTTTGTCTTTGTCAAAACTAAGAAGTCACTGGTCACGTTTTATTGGATCATGACAATTGGAAAACTATTCAAATTTATGCTGTTGGAACCCAGTTTTCTGAAATTTTATTTGTCTACAAAGGGATGGGTTTAAATCATCATCATCTTATTAATACGTGAACTCCCTCTCTCTCTCTCTCTCTCTCTCTCTCTCTCTCTCTCTCTCTCTCTCTCTCTCTCTCTCTCTCTCTCTCTCTCTCTCTCTCTCTCTCTCTCTCTCCCTCTCCCTCTCCCTCTCTCTCTCTCACTATCTATCTTTCTCTCGTTTTACTTTTCAAGAAGAATGTAGTAATTCTTTAATTGTGTCTCCCGAAAAATAAACGTTTGGAAATAAAATTAAAATAAAATGAAGTATGTATTTATTTGGGAACATGTAAGCCTGGGGTTGTTGCCCCGCATTCCTTTTGATGTCTACGGTCTGCCCACTATCGCCATAACCGAGCTACAGTCGAAAACACTTGTTTCGACATTTTATCGCATTTTCTTTAACAATATCTGCTTTAAATTTATGGTAGCGTATCCTCTGGAAAGTGCAGAAAAGTTATAGTGATACCTCCAAATACTCGGAGAAGAATTGGCAAAAAGAATCTTCAAGTTTTTGTTTGCATTGATTTAGTTTTATGATTTATGAATATAATGCCCGGTTAAATGAAATAAAGTCAAAATAATGAAAAGTATTGCAAAAGGTATAGCTGTTATCGCGGTTACACCATCGCAGTTTTTTAATCTCATAGTAAGGGAAAAAGATAAAGCCGATAGCCTATGGTCGTACTATATCCCGCAGCTTTATTTTAGAAAAATTATTTTTCGAATCGGTCGTATATTTTCAGAGCTTATCCCTCACAAAAAAATGTGTACCTACCTCTGAATATACATTTTTTTTGTTTGCTGATACTACTCATATCGATTTAAGTACTACTAAAATTCCATTTGGGATACTTTGTCTATGTCATTAGCTGTCACATAAGATTTTATCAGCAAACGGGCCTAAGTTTTTAACTTTCTCGATTACCTACGTAGTAACAAAAAATACTTTTTCTATATAATTCGAAAACCATTGCAAGAAAAATGTATTTCTAAGGTAATCTCGTCATTTTTAATATAAAAGCATTCTCAGTTTTTCTTTGTATTACCATACAATGGATTTTTGTAAAAAGGCAATTTTTTAAAAATGTCGGTTTCTTAAGTTTACCTAAAAACGGCACTAACGATTTTGACCAAAATGCGTACTTAGAGTAAAATTCATGTTTTAAAAATGAATGCGTCCTTAATTTTGAATTCGAATCACCGGAAACACTAATTTTAGAAATTGCTCAAATCTCGAAAACACCATTTTCGATTTGGATAAAACTTAAAAAACTAAGTAATTTTTTAAATTCCGAACAATATCATATAAGTAAGTATAACATACTTACTTAGTTTTCACAGAAATAGTTTTTTTTTTTTTTTAACTAAACCTTGCAATATTTTTTACTGCTTTGTCTGCGTAATTTAACAAAAGCCACTCTAACGATTTTGATCAAAATACGTATTAAGGAAAATATAAGGATTCTAAATAAGATCCCCCACTTAATTATTTTTTCTCAAAAAATTCGAATAAATCAGTTTTTTTAATTATTTCTCACAAATGACTACCCAAAAGCCAATCTATGTTCATTTATAGGTTTTTATAAACTCAATACCGCGTTTTAACATTCAAATTGCAACAGCCATTAAAAGTGCAATAACAGCGACGCAAAACTTATTTTTAGCAAATATTACCCACTTCTACTTTTTTTCAACCACCTTAAAATAATTCCAACCACTTGGAGTGTACGCAGTCAGGAGCTGTCACTTCATTTGCACCCCCACACACGTCCATGGGGATATTCAGTTTATAACTGCTAATGCAAATTTTAAAAAAAAATCTCTAACTTCTTGGATATACAGATTTATATAGGTATATGTAAGGACATCGATCTATCACGAACACCACTTGGAAAATGCAATCATTGACAACTTAAACCAGCGTCATTAATTTATTCCAGTCAAAAATAAAATCGTACCCTAACAGATCAAGAAACAGAAACTCCTATTAAGCTAGTAGGCCAGTAGGCGTTTAAAACTCTCTCATACCAAACTTGACTTGACTTGACTTGACAATTGCGCCTCTTACCGACAGCTTCAACTTTTAAAAACTCACATTGTTTATGTAGATACTGCCTTATCAGATTAATAACCCAAAAGTGAATTTTATTTAACACTATTCCTTTTTCTATATTTTTCGAACCGTTTCTTTTATCTCGCATTGCTTTTCAGATTTTTACCTACCTACCTAAAACATTAAGAAAACATCCAACCAAAGTTTTGATGAACGAGAAAGTTTCGATCGACCCAGTCGTGTACTTTTTTTTTTGCAAAGCCACACTTTTTGGCCACCAATTCCGAACGCAGATGAGACGCTTCTACCTGTAAAACGCAAAGTACCTACGTATTCCAATTCCAACTTCAAGCTGTAAAACTTGCGAGGTATTCGCTGGTTAATTATTGTTTGAAAATGTGTGCGACTGTCCTCCTAGTTTCCTCTCAATTCCAACTCAATTTTCCTCCTAATGTTCTATTCACAAAATCGCTTCTAAAAGTTGTGCGTGCCCCAATAACACCTTGATAATGGATGCGCTTCAATAGTCAACGCTCTAGCCACAACCATCAACTGTCGTTAAGCAAAATCATCTATGCACAAGTAGAATTTGCAATAACTTGTTATATCTACTCGCTGAATGTACAGCATTATGTTCAGCATCAACTTCGCGCTCTAACAACGTGACCCCGCAACCATCCGTGAATAGTGGGTATCGTCTTTCGAGTACACTTAATTGCAACTACCACCAGCGGCGCGGCATAAGCTGGCGCAAATTGTTCTCCTCAGACACTGTTCCTCGCCCGGACCCGGACCCTGAACAAGTGCTGGCTGTACAGTATATACCCATACCCATTGAAACATTTAATAACTTTTATCATTATAAAGCTGTTGATGAAATTGAGTACTTAAAACTGGTTGGTGTGCCCGGTTTCACTTTAACGTCATTGCCGTGATACAAATTGCTGACACAGTGAAACTTTGCTAAATCAGGAAGAGATTATGTGAAATAGAAAAATGGTTTCTATCTGAGTATAGACCAAAGGACGTTGAAATTACTTGCCTCATCTGTCTGCCTCAGTTGTTGGCAATGTCCTCGCCCTCTATGTGTCTCTTTGGTACACGATACTAATTCTAGGTTGAGTCAACCCGGGCAGATCTATTTAAATTACAAAAAAAAAATAACAGACGTGCAAACGGACCTGACCTAATGCCTTTCTCAAGCCGCAGCAGTAGTGGCAATTTGCTCCCTTCAATTATGCAATTGAGGACAATTGGGTCTTTGCGCAGAGTGTTCTTGCAAATTGTCAGTTCTTGTTCTGCGTCTCCTTTTCACACTGAAATTGTGAACCTATAAATTTGGCTATCTATAAATCTGAATACTGTGGAGCAGCAGCAGCGTAACTGGAGCACACCTGCGGCTGTATAGCCAGTTGGATTCAGTTGAATGCTCCTTGTGGCAGATTTGGGAGAATATTTTTTTTTCTATCTCTGCCCACTGATTGCGGTGAATTTTCCTCGATATTGGTGGCGGAAATTAAATTTTGACTTTCGAATCGATTCGGCACGGTATGACCAACAGTGAGGGACGGGTCAATTAGCGTTAGTAGGCAGTTTGTGAAGCTGATTGGACTGAATTTTAAATGCTTATAGGCAAAAATTATCCCAAACGGCAGCTGAATAAAATGGCTAAAGCAAGAGTTTCTGTTTCAGCGTCAAAAAAAATTGTAGGTGTTTCTGGCTAGAACCAACAAATTTTGGGTCCTGAAGAGACTCTGAGGGAGCTATGTTCAGCCTTAATCGCACTCAAGTCTGTATAGAGTATGATGACCTATAACTAAAGATACGGTTCACACCTGTGCGCAAAATTTCATCGAAATCGATTCAGCCGTTTAAGAATCGAAGTTCGGCTTAAATACTGAAACAGACAGACACATTTTGTCCACAATGCGCAAGTTATTTTAACAAAGAACACTCACCATTGCGACATCCTGTTCAAAAAACAGGAATTAGCAACCTAAACGATGAAAATCAATGTGGGCGTAGTAAAAAACGCCTATTACTGTACAAACTAGAGGCGCAGTGGCTTAGTGGTTAGTGTGTTGGACTACTATGCGAGGGGTCGAGGTTCGAATCCCGCAAAAACCCAAATTCCAACTAAGGGTTCTTTTCCACTGCGCCACCTCTCGCGATCGTCTGACAAACATCCGAGAGTAAAACTGTTTTGAAAGAGCTTCTCAATTAGCCGTTTAGAGTCGGCATAAAATTGTAGATCCCTTCCATTCGTTCCAAAAATTAAAAACTCACACAAAACGAGTGGTTGTGAGAAGCTAGGCCTAGGGTCCCTCCGGGCCTGTTGCGCCAACTATTTATTTATTTATTTTTATTACTGTACAAACGAAATATGGTCATTTTCAGTGCTGAGACTGCCACTAACCCGCTGTCCAGTAGATGTCTAGCTAGATTCGCGAACACTCAATACGAAACGCCTCGATTTTGCATGTAAAACAGCAAATTCCGTCACGTTTTGCTTATCCACGGTTAACGTAGTTTGGGAGCTGAATAGGATCATCATTGATGCAATTTCTGATGATGCCATAGCAAGTCCCGTATCAGAATCACTTTCGAATATTATCAAGAAATATATGTGTTAAATCGGGATAAAAAAAAAGCCCACTAAAAGGGGGCGTGTCAGAAAAAAATTATTTGGAGAGGTTGCCATGAAGGCAACAGTCTACTGAAACATGCACTTTTGTAAGCATTGTGGAACACGAATATTTTCTCATTAAAAGGGTCTTTTTAGTAATTAATAAGTGGGCGTGTCAGTGGGAGGACCTGCAAAATATTCTGATGTCAGCAGACCGACTGTCTTGAATATTGGTTGAGTGTGGAATATTAACATAAGGGAATGAAAAACTTAAATCAGAGACATCAAAGCACGGTGAGAAAAATGTGTCCGTCGTAGGGATAGTTGAAAGATAGAGTTTTTCACCTGTTTTTGTATGAGAGGTGCCACGCCCCTTTGTTCACTACTGCCCACATTTTTTAAACTGCTTCCATCCGGCAATATGGATACTACAACTACATCAACTGAACAAAATGCAAGGATAAAGTTGTGAAAAACAATAAGATCTATTGTTTTAAATACCTTCGCTATGTAGGAGTAGGAGGTGGGACGTGCCACGCCCCTTTCTCCGATTCTGTCCGAAGAAACACTCTCGGACCAATATCGAAGAATGCCTGCGATTTTGAGCTCAATCGATTCAATGGTCATGTCAGTGCATTGAATAGCATTAAAGTTGATATGCTGCAGCGCCATCTAGTGGCGTTTTACACCGAAGATGATGGCCACAATTTCCCCAGGAAAAAAAAAAAACAAAAAAACTTGCAATTTTTCGTCCTGAGAGTCATAACTCCTTGAAAGCACTTATTTTTCCTCATTCTGGCGCTGTCAAAATCTTTCCGGATCCAATTTTTTTTAAACTAAATAAAAACAGTTCTTTTAAACGCTTTTTAAATATTCTTAACAAAACTTTGAAAAAAATCGCTGATGTGAACTCCTGCAATGAAATATTCCTAGTGGCGCTCTTCCCGCCCGTCTTTGCCCGTGCTAAACAAAATTGCTTCCGTAAAGAAAATCTAGTAAATAATTATATTCATGTACCTAGAATTTTTGACAAATAAAATCGTATATACTTTGATAAAAATTAAAAAAAAAAATTCTCCGTACAAAATGTATGGAAAATATTTTTTTTACTAATGTTCCACCTTCCTTTTAAATTTTTAAATTTTCTCGTCGTATAAACCTTCCTTGGGCGTAGACAGACACAACAAAGAAAAGATAGCTCAAATCGGATAATCCGTTCTCGAGTTATGAACGGTCTTACGGATGCAACTTTGTTTTATATATATAAGATTAGACTTTAAGTTAAAAGTTCAGCCTCTCGGTTAAAATTAGTATTTTTCCCCTCTAAGCATTAAGCCACCACAAGCCACTTCCTCGATAGCTTCAATCAAAACAATCCTAATGGCAAATAAATAAGTGCATCTATGAAAACATTCCTCACTGTGTAAAGGGGCAATTTTCGCATTTGCATACTCCAGCAAATCTGATAGTGTCCTCTCTATTCCAAGCAATAATTGCCTGTCCTTTTTTTTTGAACTGAAACATGCACCTTTGTTCTTCTCCTTTCAGGTGACATACACAGAGAATGAAGTCATTAAATTGTTTCACAATTGAGCGGGTAAGCAGAATATCACTTTATTTTATTTCCCTTCGTGTCTCTGTTCGTGTAAAAAAAATTGTCACAAAGATATCGTTCTATATAAGACGTAAGTCATGGAATAAATATTTTTTATTTCGTTAACAAGAATAAGAACTAAAGTTGACCTGTGTTGACCCACCTCCAGTTGCCGTTCCAATGGACAACATTTATGACTGCACGTTTACCCGCTGCAGCACAGATGTTTCCCAACAACAAAGTTGACTTAAATATTAACAAAAAAGAAAGTCCTTTCCTTTAGTGTGTAGATAACATTCATCATTTTTATTTTTCCTCGAGTTCTTCTCTTGTATGGGTTAAAGTTAAACAAAGAGATAATGTGCCTTTGGCTAGTTTAAAGTATAAAAGGACATTCCATGGAGGAAGCCCAACATAAATACTTTTTTTGTAAATTGAACAATGGTTGGCGTTCCATCGAGAAAGAGTTTCCTTTTGATACAACTTTTGGCGAATGTGCAAGCATGAACTGTTACTGCCGTCAGTGTAGTTGCTCAAAGGATTACGATATCAAAAAAAAAACCTTTCTCTCTGTTTTCCTACATCCTTTTCGCAAATAGATGGAAATTCACCAGCAATACAGAACAACTGTGGTTGGGATATTGCGTCTGCCCGAGTGGAGTGAGATATCAATCTGTGTTTACAGAAAAGCGACTGTATGCAATCAAAGGTTACAGGGTTCAATATCTTTTTGTGTGCTGGAGCAAATTGATGGCATTCTCGGATGAAGGACTTGGATTGCTTTAATCGGATGCATGTTGTGTGTGTCTGTCTTTGGTTTTAACTAGCGAATACTGCTGCAAATTGGGCGTGGGGCTGTTTTAGTAATATATTTATCCGATTTCCGTAAGTACACTGAGTTGTGCGTGGCGTAGCTCGGAAGAGTGGACACTGGATTAGCCTTGATCGTTTATTATAAAGTGCCATAAAATCGGCTTTATTTTGGAAAATTCGTTTATCTTATAAATTAGTTAGGCAATTGCGATAACATTTGTTTCAAATGCTGCTCCAGTTAGTCCTTTATTATGTCCAAAAAATTCATACGGATAGGCTTAGCAGCTTAAGCGTGATATGGTAACAAATCCCAACCCAAACCAAAGGACATACTTTAACTTTATCTTACTCATGGTTGACCTATGGTACTCATAGTATTAAATACATGTTAATTGCGATGGTGCCAGCGGTGATGCCATAACAACAAATAGAACGCTTTACTTATTTTACAATGGAGATGAATTGGAACGCACGCAACACCCAGCAATACTTCCAGATTTATTGGAAGTCGGCTGGAATTAAAAGAGAGTCGGCTGGAACGTTGGTGAATGTTTTCAGGCGAGTTGTGTTTTGACTTCAAAGAGAAGAACACAAAATACCCCACAATTTCCACTTCCCATTCCAAATTGACATGTGAAGTTCTCTTCAAACATTTTTCTTTCACTCAACCACAACTTCCCATCATTATCCTAAAACGACCCCTTAGGTCGCAGTGTCAGGATCCCCCTATTCATTATTTACAGTCTGATGAAAAAGTGTCACTCAAATGCCACACCTGGATTGAAAGGAGGTCATAAAAACCGACACAACCTTCTCTGACACCAAGCATCGGCTATCCCGTTTTCCTAGAGCAGTCAAAGTTTCTTAGAAAAAGAACAAAAAATAAACCTCTTGCAATAATAATGATACCTAACCCGCAGCTTATCATAAGCAGTTGTCAAAAAGTTTGAAGGATTTTCCAAACTCTTTTAGGATACTTTTCTTCCACAAAACCATTCAACCATCTTCTTTGTGTTGAATTTCTCATGACTCTGAAAACTATCTAAATTTTTGCCTTTCAAGCAAAAGAAGCAAACACATCCCCGAGGGGGTTAATCTTCGGCAGCATGTCTTGGATAGTTGACTTTTTAGAATTTCCCTGTGTCAATTTACATCACCCCCCGGAGGCGAAAACTTTATCCATGAGAAATCCCACGCTATGGCACGAAAAAAGCCAGGAAGTCAACCGACTTCGACAAAGTTAGATCACAAAGCTTGTTGCCCCACTTTGCCTAATTAACTTCAGCGAAACTAACTAACCTCCGCTGGGTATGGAATTTTACATTTTAACATCGATTCCCGTAGCTGTTCCTCTTTCAATTAATTTCTGCTCGTCGAACAGTCATCGGGGGGTTGGAGCTTTCTTCTGAATTTGTTACCAATCGCTTTTGGTAAGTTAGATGGTAATTAGGAAGCCATTTACAAAAATTTGTCTGTCTCACAAAGAAAACGACAGTTTAGGGGATAGAGTTTCCAAGCGACATGAACGTACAGACACACGCGTGGTTTAAGAGGATTTACAAGTTAGCCCCCACATTGTAGCCCTTCCCAAGTGTTGCACTTAGTTTTCAGTTAACAAACCCAGCAGGGCAACAGAAACAGGACAACACACACAGTCGACGAGGACACCAGCGAGCAGTGGTAAGCGAAAGAACAAAGTACTTAAGTGGGCACTTGGCGAAGTATGTGTGTTTATACATTGCCTCGGGATGCCAGAAAGTGGAAGGACGCCACAACAAAGGATCCAGCAGTACCGAACGCAAATAGTTTTGCCCGTTCGTGTTTGTGTCTTAATCAAATGAATAACACAAATTTAAACGACTTGAACGGGAATGTTTCCGACTTCAAAGAGCTCGCAGACAATTGATTAAGTGTGTGAAGTGTAGTGGTGGTGGATTACATGCGATATGAGTTACATGCGCGAGGTGAACCCATCTGGATGCGGTGATGGGTGTCCTGTCTAGACAAAAGCAATTTGCTGGTGTAACTGCGGATGTAGTGTGCATTCTTTTTGGGCGAGTCAGTGCCGCCTGGTTGTCTATTTGGGGTTGAGCTACAATGTAGGGGGAGTTTTGTGCCATTATCCTTCAAATTGGCGGTATTTTTGTTTAATTACCGAGAGTTTTTTAAGGAAAATGGCCTTAGAGAGGCGTAAGGTTGGATTGTAGGTGAACTGGATGCTGTTTCAGTGAAAGTATTTCGTATGTGGATTTGAACAAGAATCAAGTTGAAACTACTCAGCCAATTTGTTTGTCATTCTCAGGCGCAGTCAAGAAAAAACCCTAAGATGGAATATAGGTTTTTGCGGGACTCGAACATACTAACCACTAAGCCACTGCGCCTACTCATTGAGGAGTTATACGAAATTCAAATCACATGTTTCGAAGAACACAGTTGTCATTGTCATTGTCGTCGGTAAATGCTTCCGATATGCTAACTTCCTTTGGAGACGGGATTTACAGTCGTAGAAGCCGGCTGACAGGTGTTTCTAATTAGAGAATGTCAGACCGTGGACTGCGGTGATAATCGTGTATCACTTTTTTTCGAGAAAGTATTGCACTAAAAAACAAAAATTTATGACCAACCAGAGCTCAAAAATCGAAAGAAAATTCATTTAGGACCCTATACCCCAACCCTATCTATCCAACGTTATAAAGGGAAAAATTTGTAAGAGATTTTGCATTAGATCCGACTTTCCCCTGAAAAAGGGTACTTAAGCAACAAGTTCGTTTGCCTTTTATACGTTTACAGAGTTTTTATCCGATCTCATATCCATGGACTGTTGAGCATCTGTGGGTCTTTAAAGAGTGCTTTATAGGAAGGCCTTTCGATTAGGGAGCGAAGCACTCCTAATAAAACAACCACATTTAAGACGCTAATCTTGGCTCACTCACACATTCAAATCCAATTCGGAATGTTCCCTACCGACATTGCGGAAAAAAACGCACAAATTCAAGGCACTGATCTCCATCGATAGGAAGCATATCAGTGCTACAATAGGTGTCATCAGAGGACACTGTCACATTGGCACGCATGCAAAAAGGCTTGGCGTATTGTCTATAGATTTTGGTGAAAAAGCTGTTTTGACGAGGCGGAGGAAGAAACTATTCTCCGTCTTGTCTGTATATTTGTCCGGCTCTTTAACAAAGACGAAAATTCCATTTGGGAGAGTTCTACTATAGTAATAGTGATCTAAGCGATCTAAAAACCAAGGACATAAATAATCTCCTACGCTTAATCAAAAGCTCCAACTTGTTCAACGAGTAGGAAGAATTAAATACATAAATTCATGTGGTATCACAAGGGACCTAATGGTCGGCTAGCCAACAGCCACTTCAACCTAACCTACTCAAACTGAAAAAGGGGGCATTTTGATAAAAAAAATATAATGGGGCTTGAGGCTCACAAAGGTGCCAAATGGCAATGCTCCATAAATGTATGTATATATTATTTGTGCGAATCACTTTGCAAAAGGTAGTGATATTGGGAAATAGGGGCGTGGCATCTGCAATATAAGAAACATTTGAAACCTTGTATCAGAAACATTTAAAACCTTATATCTTCGTAGTTATTACAGCTACAATGGCGAAATTTCCTACATCGGTGCATATTCTATTTACACAGGACAAAGTGTGGGCGGAATCAGACAAAGAGGCGTAGCGCCCACTATAAAACTAGAACTTTTAAGACATTGTAACCATATGAAATAGGTAAAGTTGTCGAAATTCGAAACTTGAGAGCACAAAATGTGGGGCCGATTGAATGTGCGGTATAGGGCCTCATTCATAAAGTAGAAAATTCATTTTTTAAAAACCTAATACGTTTTGAAATTCGAAATCAGAGAGGGATTTCAATAAACGATCATTTGAGATAGCTGCCACGCTTTTAGAAAGTTGAAAATAAAAATACAGTCAGCTCTAAAACTGTCGCCATATCTTGCAGCCTCCCAGGCCTTGTCTGAAGTATTAGTAAAAACTTTGAAAAAAGGTGCAAAGTAATTATTCGTGCTTCGTGCTTTCGCCTCAACTTTAACGATTTTTTTAACGACTCTGTAGTAGGTATTTATAGAGAAATTTTCGTCATCTCTCAACTAGAACGTTGATGAGGCTTTAGCCGACAAAGACGAACAAGACCAAGAGCTAACTGAACAAAATAAGAATAGGACCACCAGTAATCAAGTTATATCGGTACCCTATATTGAGATGCGAAGGTCCAAACGTCTCAGACAGAAGAAGGTGCAGCTTCAAAATGGATGCTAAATTCAAACAGCCTGGGACGTTATAATTGAGGAGATGTTGTAACCTCACCATTAAATTGAATTCAAACTACTAACGTACCGAGAAGCTTTCTTTATGACTGTACAGTGTACAGCTGTCATGAGGTTATATTTTTATGTGACGTCTAGCTTCGCTGTGCACATTTCCGAAGGGATGTTCCGTCTAAAAAAACATGCAGCTTAGTTAAGAGGCGTGAAATTCATTCAATTCGTCAGGCTTGAGAAATGCTAAAACTTAAGAGTTGGGGGTAAACTTAAAATATCTCACATTTTGTCCTAATGCTTTCTTGTAAATAACAATTTTGGTTTTTCCATCTTTTATATAAATAAAGTGTAGACCGGTAGTTTTGAATGATCCAATAAAATTTGTTATTTGTTTAGTTGGTTTTCCCCTTTTTAAAGCGATTTGGCATGATGATTCTTGGGAAGCTCTTTGCGAAAAATTCAGAGATGTTTGCGATACGCTTGCCGATGGATTTTTCGATGAACCACGCATTTGAGAAATGCGCCTCATCGTATAAATCTGAAATATAAAAACAAATAAATATTTATATCGTTTGATTTAGTCGATAAAAAACGTATGAATAATCCAAATTATGTTGCCGAATGAGATAGGTATCAGTGACTTCAAGTGGCTCTTTATCCCAATCTGTCAAATATACAAAAAAAGAATAAAGTATCCAAAAAACATGACAATAACATGCAAATGAACTACAAACCAAAATCTTCACCGGTCTTATCGTTGCGGGGTGACAATTTTAATGCTCCCAAAGAAACACTTGCTGATTGTTGTTCACCAGTTTCAACAATTTCCTAGTCATTGTCGGTTAAATAGTCCATTTTGAACTAATTGACACGTACAAAATTCACTTCAAATATTTGAACAAAATATTTCACAACACGCACATAGCAGAGACGCTGGTGTACCAATGTTTGCAAACAACCACTCGAATGGAGTGTGAATGGTAGAAACGGAGAAACGATGTTTTTTCTCTGTTCACTCACTTTGTTTGCTCAACGGACCTGATTTTTGCAATTCCGATTTTGATGATTTTTCTGTTGGAAATTCAGTGTTTTTTTTACATACGAACCCGCTACAAAAGAATGCCCTTCCAGCAAAAAAATAACCATCAAATTCGGTGCTGGCAAACTCGAGATAAAAAAGGACAAACATATATGAAACTTATTTTCATATAAATATGGTCAGATGGATTTTTTAGGTAGAAGATGTTGTATTGTAATTGGAAAGTCAAAGGGTCAACTTCATTTCTTCAAAATGTTATGTCAAATGTGTAATTTTAGAACTTTTTACAATTGGACAGAGATTTTTTGTTACGGTATTTATCTACCTTTTTGATGGAAAATCCTTAAAAAAAAAAAAAAAAAAAGATCTCATAGAATTCTTGTTTATCGAAGAAGTGCCTCCTTAGTTGACGTCTTTCTTCTCGGGATTGCAATTGAAAACAGAGTCATATGGGTGTCAAATGGACTTTTTTTCAATCCTTTTCAACGTGAACCCTTGTCGAATAACAACTTACCCCTAATTGCTGTGTAATCCCCCAAAAGAAAAAGCCTTTAGCAAAGCCATTGATGTCGATCAATAGCGACCATCTGTACACCTACCCGGGATAGAAATACACAGCCCAGTTTGAATACGCCTCTCTTCATTCTGCATAATTTCCATCGGAGATAATTAATTTCTCTTCTTCTTTTTTTTATTTTCAACCCAAAAACAAGCAAAAAGCAATAAACTAGATGGCATTAAGATGGCCTGTAGCAAAACTCATAACACACGACAATAGCTGCATTAGTACCCCCCCAGGAGAACCAAAAAACAAAAAAACAAAAAAAAAAAAATGCTAGAATAATCATAATTAATGCGATGGGAATTTTTCATTACTTTAACAGATGAACGAGTGCTACTAGGACCAAAGTCAATAGCTAATAAAGGCAACGAGCAACACATATACAAACAATTTATTTTACAGTCAAGCGTTTGTTGTTCTTTGAAAAAGTTAACAGACGATTATGGTATAACAAATCGCACGCAGGATACGGCAACGTCATACGACATGTGAACATTTGTGCGCTTCATGATTGCAGTCAATTTGAAAATATAATTCCTCTGTTTGTATTCATGGATATCCTGAGTGTTTTCTGTTTACCCCGAGCGGATAATCCTGGATAAATACCGCTTAATTTTGATTGGATTGCGAAAACAAATTTGTACCAGCACCGTGCAGCTTTGAGACGAGTCAATTATGTCAAGGTCCCAACCCCGGGGGAAACGGCAAAACTGTTTCATTTCACATTTCACTTGCAATTTATTAAGTACACACAATTCAATAAAATTTAATTTAATTTTTAAATATTTATTTATAAATCCGGTGGATATAATGAGATCCTTTAATTGCGTCCAACAATAATATTTGTGGATGTGTGTCACTTGGAAATAACAATTAACATTGCGCTTATATGAGATTGCGTGGTAATTAACATTCCTCAGCAAAGAGATACGAGTGAGAGAGAGCGCAACACAAATGTACGAATAATTAAAATGGTGTACCGCCTCTCACTGGCTTTTTTCCTGCGGTATTATATGGGTTTAATTGGGTGCCACCGCCACGATTCATTATCATCCAGACAGTCGGTTCATAATTTTTCTCGCTGCTAAGTGTGAGAATGGGAACAGCGGGTAATTGGTAATTGGTGGAATGGGAAGCGCCACCGTGCGCTACCGGTAACAGCAGAGCAAACATTGGCTGGACTGGTGTGCACTGTTTCGGAATCTAACACTTTCATGGTTCGTCAAGCCGAAAAGCAGAGTTAAGTAACCACAGAGCGGCTGGAAAAGATATATCACACGCAATCAAGATGGACTGTTAGTGAATTAATTGGAGAGCGTCATGAGGTGCGGTGCTTTCTTCAGTAGATTGCTTCAATAAGCGAACATTTGCTTAGTAAAAGATCGAGATAAGATAGGGCGATGGAAGGGGGGGAAAAGTGGTACATTTTGTACCTGGGAAGTGCATTTGGGGGACATTTTGTGGACATCTTTTCGAGAGTCGTATCTCTGAAGCTGTTGCGTATCGGGCAAAATGATTTGGAATTGATTGTATATATAAAAACCTTTTTGCAATGCGTTCTGATAAGGTTTCTCCAAGATGCAATCAAATTTTGACACAAGTTCCTAGTTAAAGCATAAGCAGAACGCGCCTACGGCTACGTTGCGAATGGAAAAGTGTCACATTTTGGAAAACCACTTTCGGAAAAAGTACAAGCAAACCTTTAACTCCCTTTCTGGGGAAATATGTCCCAAAAGACTACAACTGACCGTATTTTAAGTACTGAACCAATACATATGAAGCCTCTTAGGGCGCTCTAAATGCGTTGAAATCTTAGTCATTTCCGAGTGTTCAATGGTGAATCAAATTCGTTACTTTCTTCAACGTTATAAAATGATATGGCCGATTTATTTGATTGTTGGATGAAGTATAAGACTGATTACCAAAAGACTACGCTGATCTTTTGCCATTTTGACATTTTACACTTATTTGACAGAACGGTCTCAATTGAAGCCACTGCACGAACTTTTTTTTTGATCTTTCGATTTCTAGCGATTTTTCTACTTTTTTAAGGTGAACCTTGAAGCTGATTTGATGAGGCCCGATTTGATTGAGATCATCCATCGAAAACGAAGTATTCATCACTTGCCTATAGGCTATCTTGGTTTCTGAGACTTCGGACCGTAGCATTGGTAATCAATTTCAGAAGATTGGGTCGCCTAAGCAGCTCAGTGTTTTTTGTTTAACAATATCCATGTCACAGTACGCGCTCTGCTCAGAGATCCCGAGCCAGCATTTCCAGATTGAACCCCCAATAAACAAACGAACAAATTTTCTCCTTGTTCTGTCTATGGTGAAAGTCTGACGCATGCGTCCTGATGATATGGATCCATTGTGAAGCTAAGATTACATGTGTAATTTTTCGTGGCAAATTGTGACGTAAAAACTTGTCCTAAATGTGTCACTACGTGTGGTTGCCTGTCAATCGTCTGGGCACACTGGGTGCTCGGTTGCCACGTTGGGCATTTGTGACCAAATTTGTTCATTATTTTTCCTCAAAACCAAATGTAATGTACGTTTGTCAATCCATATGTTTGGTGACTATTTATAATTAGAAACCTTGACTTCATATACCCTTAAAAACATAAGTCAAACAGTACTATTATCCAAGACACCCCTCGAGGTCTTAGGTCAAGACGTAGAGGTCGAAAGCTTCTCGTATTTCAAAAGTTCAGCAGAGATCAGAGAACTTCTGAATGCTGTTTGTTAGTCAATTGACTCAATTAAATCAAACTGTGACATAACTTGATCTCTTATTAACACTGCAGAATGTGGCATCAGACGCTGCGGAGTGTATATCTCTTTTAGGGCTGAGCTTTTTTAGGGCTGAGGTATTTTAGGGCCAAGCTACTTTAGGGCTGAGCTGTTTCAGGGATTGAGCGCCTGCCCGTCAGCGCCCTTTAGAAAAAAACCCTTCTTCGATTCAGTGGGGAAGTCCCAAAGAAAAGTTTTGAAGAACTAATAGCTATCTTCAAATCCCTAAGTTATACCTAGACCTTTCTATTTAATAAACATGAACCAGGACAAGATGGAAAACGTTTTAAATACCCTTTAAAGTTGAAAGAAAGAACTTGGAAAATCCCTGAAGGTGGTAGATAGTTCACTCTGTAAGGTTTTGAGTTTCTAAAACAAACTACTTTTGGTCTGTGTTTCTTCAAATGAAATCAACCCATATAAAATATCATATGGCATAAATAAAACCTCCAGACAAAGTCCCAAAACGTCATTCAGAACTTTAGGCGCACTTAAAAAAATTCCACTCCACAAGCGCCGTACCGTATTTTAAACTACTAGAGTTCGCCCTTCGCACAGTGGTGGATATTCTACCATTTTAGCAACCTGCCTTAAACGCAAAATATTGAAAAACAAATTGCACACAGCATTGCAATCTCTGCACAATCTTTCCAAAAAAAAATCAAGCGAATATGTTGTGTTTAAGGCTGTGAAAGTGGTACTTAAATTTAAAAACTTGCCCTCGCCTATTTATATATTATACGTACCCCTCATTTGAAACTGTTTGCCCTCAAAAGTCCGTCCATCAGGATGTATACCAATTTAAAAAAAAAGCACTAAGTGCACACGTACAACTTGAGTGCGTACTCCAACTAAATTAAATTTCCCAAACACAGCCACCAACGAAATTGTACACCTAAGCAGCATCCCAGTCCCTAAAATGCCCGTCTACCTACCCTTTTCAATTAGGTACTCAATAAAAAAAAGGAAAATCCCCCAAAAGCAACTGAGCTGAGCAGTTGTAAATTGTAATCCACTTGGCACGCACTTCTCCATCTGGAACACAGAAGGGAAACCGACAAGAACTTCTTCAACCACTATTTCTCCACTTATTCGCTGTTTTTTCTCTTTTATTCATTTCAATTCATTTGAACATGTTTTCGACGCAACGACAAGTGCTGCTTCGTGTACACACGCACACGTAGCCACGTATAGAAGTGCATTTAAGTGCAGGCAGGCTTAATTTAATCGCCTTTTGAAACTTGTTCTTATCAATGGGTTGGGGTTCCTTTGGGATGGCGCTTGCCATATAGAGTGTCCATATGCATTCATGCCCACTTGGTTACGTGTGTAGACAGTAAAAGTAGGTAGGTATGTGTAGGGGCACAAGGGAGTTCATAATTTATAGGCCACTTGAATGCGGTTACTTCTCATCATCCTTACAGGCGGATTGTATGATGCTTCTGTTCGATTATGGTAGGGCTATACAAATCGAATCCACACCGCGCTCATTCTCCGACTCAGTGTGTGTGTGTTAGACTTAAATTTTATTATTTGCACGTTTATTTCCTTTGCGATGCGTAGATTCGTATCTTATTTACATGGGCTAAAAATGCAGTCGCGGAAATGAAACCAATGTCTGATCCTTATGTGGCTTCGGATCGGATTTCATGTGAAAAAAAAAACCGAACATAAAGGACATGGGCCCAGTTAATTTGAACGGCTTACGTGGGTTGAGTTTGAAGGAAGTAGTCGTTGGCAAGTTGGAAGCTTGTGTGGAAATTCCTTGGTGTCGAGCATTTGGAATGTTGTTTAAGAGCGAAACATACTTATTGACTTGAACTAGGCTTGGATATGAGAAATATGACTTAGTCCCGTTTCTTATAAGGGGCTTACCAATAAGAGGTGTTATTGCGAATGACCTGCTATTTCGGTAGCTGTCACTTTTGAAGCTTTTATTCTTTGATATTTGACAAGTAGAAACTACGCCATTACTAAAAATGATACACGCTTCAACAACGCATTAAAATTAGGCATTTTTCTTTGAATACCAAAATAACACCTCTTATTGAAAAACCCTTTATCTTCAATTCCTGCTCTATAGAGGTGGAATTTTGAAGGCGCACTATGGAACAAACCAAGGTTTCAGCATTTACTGCTTTATTTTACATTTTGTGGCGCTACAGTCCAGGGTGGATTGCGCCAAAACGAATGCCCCTGTTATGGTCTAAGTGTGTCGTTCTAGACAGACACCTTACCTAACCTAATGTCCCTCTGTCCTCCATTTCGATCCAGAGCTTTATGCCAACAGTTCTGCTTGGTAAGTTCCACTGAAAGCGGTATCTTAATTATGGTCCTCTTCAATTGCGTTCTCTTTCCTGTGTACAGTCGATTATGGACCAGGCTGCGACTTCTAAGTTCATTCACTGTTAACCAAAAAATGTGCCCCTAATTTTGCTACCGCTCTCAACGGAAGAGTCACCCTAACATTTTGTAAATCCTTTCCCTTTTCCATAACTTTAATCAAGGCTTAGACTAAGGTAGGTGACCCAAATAAGACCCACCTTATAGTTTTTCTTAAATAACTTGCAGGCTCCTAAAAATAATTGGCTCAATTGATATAAGTCTTTCTGAAAGTATCCATACAGAAACACCATTTTTGACTTGTTTAAAACCAAATTGGAACATATTTTTCGGATGTTTTTGAAAGCCTTACCTCAGAACACCTGTTCCGAATAAGGCCCATACATAATTTGTCTTAATTACTTTAATTTTCCTGCTAAAATAAGAAGTTTTTGAACCGATCACGGACAAATGTGTTTGTCAAGCTTTCGGACTCTTGCTGGATTTATCACTTGGAACTTACAAAAATAGAGAAAACGGGGTCCCGCTTTAAAAACATACAAAGCCATTTCCTACACACTGCAAAGTTTCTATGAAAAAAGTGTCTGTTGTCCTGCTGACGCTTAAAAAAAAAATGCAGAGGCTTGAAATCGCAATATTTTTGCTTTCAGAGGCAAAAAGACTTCAGCGATCGATTCTTCTGGACAGATCCTCTGCTTGTTATGGGTGTCCTCGTACTCAAAAACCTTTTAAAGTGTAAGAGCTTATAATACAGTACAGTAGCCCCTTATAACTCTGTAACCAGAATTTGCGAAAATTGTTTGTTACTGAGAGCTAAGACCTATAAAAACTCGTAATATCGACTGGATAACGTAAAAGTGAATTTTATTTGCTTCTGAACTTTTTACTCAGCTACCTACCAATTGACTCAACCAAACTTTTGACGAAGGAGAAAGTTTCGTTCGACCCAGTCGTGCACTTTATTTCCACTGCGGCACCTCTCGTGAACGTCTGAAAAAAAAGTTTTGAAAAAAGTGTGTGATTTTCATAAGGTTCCATCAAGTTTTTCCATATGCGGTGTGGTCAGCCCTATAAGTGTGGCCCGGCAGATCGACTGTATACCGAATTTTCACACTGAAGCAAATCCTGGAAAAGACAACCTAATTTCAACTAATTTTTTAACCCCCAAAATCCCTACCTGCGTTCGCCCCTGAATCCAAGAGTATAACTGTCATGGACTCTTTACAACTGATCGTCCGGAAAAATCGTTTTCAACATTTTTAACGACCATAATACGATTTTTGAGCTATGTCCGTAGTGGTGAATATTGAAAAAAAAAACATTATAATAATATTTTTTCCGGACGATCATTGTAGTAGTGGCCTTCTGCCAGACTATGATGTCCTACTTATAAACGAAGCTAATTCAAAAGTTGCGACTTTTTCCAAGAATGCAATACCAACCAAATTGCATGCCAACAATACGCGTCCTCAATTGAAACTGAGTTTTTTCCTAGCCTATCTGGGTGTTATAAAAGGGTTTCGTATACGTCGAGGAGAAAAGTACTATAAAGTCGTCTGTTTTTGGCAGCAACTACAACTCGATTTATCTTTAAACAGAATGAGTATTTCCACCTCAAAAGTGCTGTACAAATTAAAGTTGCCTGCCCTGAAAAACTCGTTAAAAAAACTCCCTAGCTCTGTCCGCCAAACGTTCACAAAACAAACTACACCACGCACTGTGTCCCATTGTCTCAATCGCAAGTAAATCATTCCACCGCTCCCGCTCAAACTCCAGCACTAACCAATCATCTCTAACCGTTTACATTTCATTTCAAGCTTAAAGCAGAAACCCTTTAATCCCATCGACAACAAGATGTCCGCCCGTTCGCTTGTAACCCGGCACACGAGCACACACCCTTTCGCAAAATTATTCCGCCCAATTTATTTACAAACACTTCATTACAGCCGTCGGATTCTAATTTTGTCTAATAAAGAATCCAATTTCCCATGCGACAAGCTCATGATCTTTTCCTCCATCAACATCAACATCAACATCAACATGGTTGCTGACGCCTCCACCCAAAAATAAGTGCTATTCCAATTCATGTGATATGTCACACCTGGAAGCAATCACCTTCCAGCTTCCACCCACCCACCTGCTGTTGACAGGGCGTTCAATTTTCGTTCAATCTACCGTAACACAACAAACTTGTATCCCTGCATCCTTGTACCGCCAATCAATATAAATTTAAATTTTTGCGAAATTCTCACCTCAATCACGCGGTATATGGCATCCTTTCGCTCCGTCTACACAACAAAGATAAATCGCTTGCACCCGCCTTTGCCTGAGCGTGTGCCTGTGTGTGTGAGTGAGTTTGTGTACCGTTTCGCAACAAACTCAATAAATAATCAACGTGCTACTAGCTAGCGCATTTTATTGGGAGCCATTTTCGCACATTTCCGACAATAAACTCAGGTCCTCTGAATTTTCCATTTTCCTTTTGGTCCTTCAATTCTGATGGGGTGCACCTCGCCGTCCGTATACACCCTTTCACCAGGCCGCTTTGTTTCAACGGAAATGATGGCTGCGGCTGTGGAGACTCGTTACCACGCTCGAAAGGGAACCTCGTATAGAACGGCCCCGGATGGAGAGCTGCGGAAGAGGTTGATTAATCAGATTAGGTACCGCTAAGCAACTCAAACCGCACCCAGTTAGAGCTGGGTGCGAGTGTATATGGACACGGGCAGGAGGTGTTCGAGCGCAGTTCAGAAGTTCATGTTGTGTTGTGGTACGAGTATGGTTGTGCAACACGTAGAGTTCTGGTAATGTCGGTGTGCCAGTGCATTTTGCAACAAGCGACTGTAGTTGGCCTTTTGTGCATATACGAAGGAGGTTAGTTGTAGGGAGAGGTGCTAAAACGTGGTGTAGCAACTACTTCATAAAAACATTCGAAGGTGTTTTTAGTGGAATATGGGCAAGGGGTGCCTTGTCGAACGAAATCGAAAGTTGCGGTCGAGGTCAGCTTGTTCTCATCGGTGGGGCGTATATGACGCATGCAGTCAACACCCAATTTAATTAGAGGTGCAACAGCTACACTAATTGCTTCTGCCACTGCTTGCATCGTCAAATTCTCTTTCTAAAGATGTCTCACACTGACATTCTTTAGAATGTCGTATAACCTAAGCTTTGGGTGAGAAAAGACGGCACAAATATGGAGCAGCGAATGTTTGCTGAATTATTAACGCTGTTTGCTGTTGCGGAACTCCTTTTTGTGCAGTTCCTTCAAAATGTTAAGCTTTCCGCTACAGCTCTACCGGTGAAATGAATTTTTAACTATTAGCTCCAGTGCCATAATACACGTCAGGGTTCACCTCTGAGGGTGAACACCTTGGTCTTCTCAGTTGTTTATGGGAAAATAAACACAAGCAGCGTGTAGGTTGGTATGTTTATTTGCATCTTGCATTTTAGGTGCGACATTCTGCATGCAGTTGGGGCTTTTGTTTGGCATTTTGTAGTTTTTACGGACAGCAGGGTGGGGATTAGAGTACTTTAGTGGATGGGATTGCATATTATGGTGAACTTTACATTTTTCGAAGTCATACATGGGACATTGTAATGCCAACAAATGGTCGATAGACAACGAATTTTATTTCAGTTGACATGGACGCAAGCCGCATCAAATGGGACTATATGAACTGTAGACATGAACTGTCCTAAAGGACTTTAAAATTTGATCCTATATTGTCGTAACCACCAGAAAAAGGCGAACGTGGGTAGGTGTAGCGGGTATAGACGAACCTACCTGTTTTGAATCACACTGCACGAGTTAAATAAGCTGCTAAAAAAAAAAACAAAATACGTGTTAACAGTAAGCTGCTCGTACCTCACGATACAAGTGATTTTTTTCAAAATACCTTTCGACAACACGGAGTTAACAAGAAAGCTGATTTATCACCGCTTGCAGACGAATTCAACAAGTACTTGTGAAACTTGCCAGCGGCCTTAAATTTCCCTGGTAATCAAGCCAGTTTAACAGTCTGAATGTGTGGAATTAAAAATTCAGGACAACTCTAGCATCGGCTTACAAAATAAATAGTTGGCGCAGGGTGTCTGTAGGAACCCTAAGACGAGCTTCTCACAACCATTCGTTTTGTGTGAGTTTTTACATTGTGTGACGAACGGATCTACAATTTTATACCAAGTCCAAACGACCAGAGAAGCTCGGATGTTTGTCAGACGTGGAAAAAACCTTAAGATGGAATTTTGAGTTTCATCGGCTTAGTTAAGATTTTTAAGACTTGAATCGAAGAGCTCAGTATGTCAAGATATACCTACAAAATAAAAACTTGACATAGTGAGCCCCCAAAAACGTGAAAGGATGACATGGGGTGGGCACCTTTGACTGATTTTTCGAATGCTTTAGTAGATTCAAAATGTGACGATTTTTATGCCGGATAAAGTATTTTAAGTGACAGCCAAGCCGACACCTCTTCCGTGAAGATATAAAGCCTAAATTTCTGTTTTAGCTAAGAAGCTCGAAGTTTCTGATAATTTGTGGGAAAAAAGAGCCACTGAAGGGCTACTGCTTGGGTTTTTCTTGATATACATCTCTTGGGGAAAGGCGGTCCTAAAACGCTTCAATAACGCCCCAAAATGCTTACAGATAGGTGTTACTTTTTTTTTACTTTTGCAGTTAAAATGATTGTTCTGGCAATACTCAAGTCTTTTGATGAAATTTGCAATAATTTTTTTTTTAAGTTCGTCAATTTATTATTTAATCTACTAATAACAAATTTTAGTCTCAACTTTAAATTTACGGAAGCTCACAATGGGAAATTTGTATGGAAAATAAAGCCACTGTGAACTAAATACTAAAATTTAGAGTCGAAACACAAAGGGCATTACCAATAAACATTTTTAAGTTCGATTTTAGTAGTTCACAGTGGCTTTATTCTCCATACAAATTTGGCAATTGTGAGCTTCCATAAACTTAAAGTCGAGACTAAAATTTGTTATTAGTTTAGTTAGTTAGTTGTTTATTGGTAAGGCCCAATAAAAATATCGCAAGCATTTTTTTTTTTTTTTTTTTTTTTTTTGAACACTTTTCCACTTGTCGCACGCAGTAGGAGTTTCATGAACACACCCACATCATCAAGGTGTCAGCATGAAGTATGAACTTCGCCTAGTATTTGGAATTTCGTATTGCAATTCCTGCTTGAGATAAGTAACAAGTATAAATGTCAGAAATATAAAACCAGAATAAAGGTGCTGTTCAAAATAGCGTCGGTCGACGGGAAGCGCACTGTGCGCTAAATGGAAGATAAATCATTCGAACTAGTGAAAGCTCTTAAAAGAGTGAACTGAGTTCGTAACGAAAGTCGAACGAGACCCAACTTTGTTGGCAAACATAACAATTTATCACCAAAAATTCTCTCAACTAGTTGATTATTGAACGCAATCTGCATCGAAAGTGAGTCTTCTGACTATAGCCAGCCACTAGCGTATATCTGTCAATGAAAAAGCAGATTTCACCGGTGACGGACTAGAAACTAGATCATCGGTATGTGACAGCAAAATTTCTATTAAAAGAAGAAAAAAAAGAAAAAAAAACTCCCAAGAGCACATCACCATATTCACCCACCAGTTGAATTGCTCCATAATAAACCAAGGCATTTAAAAGCTAAGACACAACCCCACCTCTATATTTACTTTCCTTGCCATATCACACTGCTCTTAAATTATACCGTTCACTTCATTTGCGGTGCCATATCCTTTTCTGAATATCTACTATTCAGGTTCTCCTTTTCATCAGCAAAGATAAAATCACGAAAGAGAGAAAAACAAGACTTTTGTCTTTTAATTACACCTACCTACAGTTGGTTTCATGATTTTCTCCTCCAGGATATCACACTGAAGCAACTACTATGCAGTGCCACGCAATCTTTATAATTTGTACCCCAAGACTTGTGCATCATAGTGATGTTTGCATACACATCTATCAGGGAATATAAAGACCAATAGTTTCAGTTTGAGATTCACGCAGAAAGAGAGAGAGAGAGAACATGTTACATCCAATTCCAATATGGCTGTGGAATTTTTATTGCTCTTTTGGTGGCACAAACTCGATTCAACATTTAATATTATTCGCCATCAAAGCATGTAATTACAACATGTTCTTCCAATTAAAAAGAACCAAAGTATGTTTGCCGTTTCTATGTGACAAGGATGCAGGAGGTTGTATTTCTGCTAATTGGTTGTAAGAGATTCTTTTTCTTCAGTTTTGTTACATCATAAAGAGTGAGGACGCTGGGGATGTATTCAATTTCGCGTAACGCTACTTAAAGAAGGATATTAAAAGTCTGTAAAGGGTTCTTTCTTTTGGCTATGATTATTTGTGGTAATAAATACGCATTCGGGTGATGTCAAAATTTAATTTAAAAACTTTGTAACACATTTTATATACAAAAATGTGGCACATTGCACTGTCAATCCTTTGTGAAGGACTGAAGGGGAGACTGATTGAAATAGGTCGTCAAATTAATTCGATAGGAATGGATACACGACTTCAAGCGGAGGCGGTTTGTGTACACGCTTTATTTGATCTGAAAACCGCCTTGAACTAAAGCTCACTCGCACTGCCATCTGGCAAACTTTATGTTATTCAGCACGCCTTTCATTCTTTTCGCTGCGTTTTGGGAGCAATTTTAAGGTGAAAGTAGGTACTGATAGGATGACCTCTCCCTAAATGGGTGTATTTACACTCGATCCGAATCCAGGGATATGCAAATGTGGGTGCGACAGGTATTTAATGTACATACATCACTCCGATCTCTGTTTGGAACCTTCTGAGTTTCGATTTCCCATAACCCATGATCTAGATTTTTCTACCAGAGTACAACTAGCTAATTTCATTTTAAGAACACTCTCCTAAAACTCATTCTAACTCCGGCCCACTTTTATCTTTGCAGATCATGAAATAGCTGAAGAGACACAAAACATGTTCGCATCGGAACCACCGTCACAAGGACAACACTCGACCACACTCGAGCACACAAAAGTCATGTCGAGCCATAGACGAGGGTCACTTCGCATTGAGGGCTCATTGCCACAAGTCTTCGTAGTTAGCATAGTTCTAAGCCTACTAACAGTACAAACTGCCTCGTATCTGATAATCGTGAATGAGGCCATCGAGCCGGGCGCAGTGATATTCAACGCCTCGGTTTACAAGCTCGGATCGGAGCGGCATTACAAAATCAACGCCCACAAGTCGGCGCACTTCGTGCATCATCTAGTCGAGGTGAACCACAAGGATGGACAGATCAAACTGAAGAAGCATCTGAAATGCGATGGAATTTACTATCCGAACTTGTTCACGTTCTATGTGGACTCGACGTCAAACCGGTTGAGGAGTATCGATTACTACAGCCTGCCGATTCGAATTTTCGTCTCGGGCAGCGATTGCAATGACGATCGTCGGGTGGAGATGTACGGCAGGCTGTTCGAGGAGGAGGATACGGGATATTCGAGAAGAAGGAGAAGGCGGTACATCCAGGTGGAGGGGTATGATGACCCCGATCAGCGGTTCTATGGGGAGTATGTTGGTCATAATGTGATCAACGCAATCAATCACAATGACAGTCGCAAGTTTCAAGATGGCGATCTGATATTCGGTGACAGCTATGACAATGAGATGCGACACCGGATTCTAAGTCGCAAGAGGCGATCGAAGGATTTCGACACCGAGGAGGGATCGATGCATCGGCGGGTGGCTGACGCAAAGCAGTGGATCTCGGAGACGTACGCGTCGTACGCGATCCACACGACGGATAAGTGGAATAAGATCTGCCTGAAGAAGTCGCAGTTTATCAACAATTTGAACGCGTTCCTGCCCAAGTCGGTGTGTCAGAATTGCAAGGTAAACTTCTTGGACGTGAACGACGAGAGATTCCTGATTGAGTTGCAAAACCGTGATCTAGTGGCGAGTCGGGATGTGTGTATCCATGAGTCGATGTGGAAGGTGATTATAACGTTCAATATACGCTGCAACCGTAACGATATTGTGGACTCGGATCACAGACTGAAGATTGTCTACCATCATCAAGAGTTCAACGACACGGACATTGCACGGCGTGTTCGGAGGGAGCTGCGCAATCAGAGCCCGTACTTTGAGCAGGCTTTGTATGTCGCTTCGGTTCTGGAGGAGCAACCTGCTAGCGCGACGGTGACGACTGTTCGTGCTAGAGATCCCGAGGACTCTCCGGTAGTTTACTCGATGGTGTCGCTGCTGGATTCACGATCGCAGTCCCTGTTTAAGGTGGACTCCCGTTCGGGGATAGTGACCACATCGGCCAGCTTGGACCGCGAACTCATGGACGTGCATTACTTTCGGGTAGTGGCCACAGATGACAGTTTTCCACCGCGATCGGGAACGACCACGCTGCAGGTGAATGTTCTCGACTGCAACGACCATAGTCCGACTTTTGAGGCTGAGCAGTTCGAGGCGAGTATACGAGAGGGCGCCACTGTCGGCTCGACAGTGATCACGCTGCGCGCCACCGATCAAGATATCGGTAAGAACGCCGAGATCGAGTATGGAATTGAGAGCGTGACAGGTGGTGGAACCACTTCGCAGGAACAAGATGCCAATACGTTTCGAATTGACGGAAGGACGGGAGTTATTTCAACAAGGAGCTCCTTGGACCGAGAAGCTTCGGAGAGCTATACACTGATCGTGACCGCCACAGATATGGCATCGCCACAAAGCGAGAGAAAGACTGCTACCGCGACGGTCCTGGTGAAGATCCTCGACGACAATGACAACTATCCGCAGTTCAGCGAGCGGACGTACACCGTCCAGGTGAACGAAGATCAGTGGGGTGACGACAACACTGTGGCTCACATTAAAGCCACAGACGCTGATCAGGGAAACAATGCAGCAATTCGTTATGCGATCATTGGCGGCAACACGCAGTCGCAGTTCTCCATAGATTCGATGAGCGGAGATGTATCTCTGGTCAAACCGCTGGACTATGAGAGTGTACGGAGCTACCGGTTGGTGATTCGCGCTCAAGACGGCGGCAGCCCCTCGAGGAGTAACACGACGCAGCTGCTGGTGAACGTGATCGATGCCAATGATAACGCACCGCGGTTTTACACGTCGCAGTTCCAGGAATCCGTTCTCGAAAATGTTCCTGTTGGGTACAACATTATTCGAGTGCAGGCCTACGACTCGGACGAAGGTGCCAACGCGGAGATCACATACAGTATCTCCGAGCGGGACGACAACTTCCCACTTGCCGTTGATCCTCGCACTGGATGGGTGCAGACGATAAAGCAGCTGGACAGAGAGGAACAGAACCGCTACACATTCCAAGTGATCGCGAAGGATGGCGGGGTTCCGCCAAAATCAGCGAGCTCCTCGGTGGTGATCACGGTTCAAGATGTCAACGACAACGATCCCACATTCCGGCCGAAGTACTACGAAGCCAATGTGGGTGAGGATCAGCCACCAGGGACTCCGGTCACAACTGTAACTGCAACAGATCCCGACGAGGATTCGAGACTGCACTACGAGATAACCACTGGCAATACTAGGGGACGGTTCGCGATCACCTCGCAAAACGGCCGAGGGCTGATCACGATTGCGCAATCCTTGGACTACAAGCAAGAGCGGCGTTTTCTCCTGACGGTGACTGCAACAGATTCTGGAGGCAGAACAGACACGGCCACGGTGAACATCAACGTGACCGATGCCAATAATTTTGCGCCGATTTTTGAGAACGCCCCTTACAGTGCGTCTGTTTTTGAAGACGCCCCCATTGGGACTACAGTGCTTGTGGTATCGGCCACTGACAGCGATGTGGGAATTAACGCACAGATAACCTACTCTCTCAACGATGAGAGCATAAACGGATTGGGAGCACAAGACCCGTTCTCGATCAATTCCCAGACCGGAGCGATCGTCACCAACGCCTTGCTCGATCGAGAAACGACCAGTGGATATCTATTGACCGTGACAGCAAAGGATGGAGGCAATCCTTCGCTGAGCGACACCACCGATGTGGAGATAAGCGTAACGGATGTGAATGATAATCCGCCGGTGTTTAAGAACCCGCTGTACCAGGCGTCGATCTTGGAAGACGCCTTAGTGGGAACATCGGTGGTTCAAGTTTCAGCCACAGATCCTGATATGGGCCTAAATGGTCGCATCAAGTACATTTTGAGTGACAAGGACGAGGAGGATGGGTCATTTGTTATCGATCCAACGTCGGGCACGATCAGAACCAACAAGGGCTTGGATCGGGAATCGGTCGCCACTTATCATCTGACAGCGATCGCCGTTGATAAAGGCTCTCCGCCTCTCAGCAGCTCAGTGGAGGTGCAAATTCGCTTGGAGGACGTCAATGATTCACCGCCAACATTCTCATCGGACAAGATCACCCTCTATGTGCCGGAAAACTCCCCCGTAGGATCAGTGGTGGGAGAGATCCACGCACACGACCCCGACGAGGGAGTCAATGCGATCGTTCACTACTCGATCATTGGCGGAGACGACTCGAATTCATTTTCGCTAGTAACCCGTCCTGGTTCGGAGAGAGCCCAACTGCTGACCATGACAGAACTGGACTATGAGTCGTCCAGGAAAAGGTTTGAGTTGGTTATCCGTGCCGCAAGTCCGCCACTTAGAAACGATGCCCATGTGGAGATCTTAGTTACCGACGTAAACGACAATGCACCAGTCCTAAGGGACTTCCAAGTGATCTTCAATAACTTCCGCGATCACTTTCCCAGCGGCGAGATCGGTCGGATACCGGCTTTCGACGCCGATGTAACGGACAAACTTACCTATAGGATCCTCTCTGGGAACAACGCGAATCTACTCAGACTGAATACGACGTCGGGAGGACTGATCCTCAGTCCTCAACTGAATACGAATGTGCCAAAGTTTGCGACGATGGAGGTGTCCGTCTCGGATGGGATCAATGAAGCCAAAGCGATCATGCAACTGTCCGTGCGTCTTATAACCGAAGACATGCTCTTCAACTCAGTCACAGTCCGCCTGAACGAGATGACAGAGGAGGCCTTCCTATCGCCTTTGCTGAACTTCTTCCTCGACGGGCTAGCTGCTATCATTCCCTGCCCCAAGGAGAACATCTACACGTTTTCAATTCAGGATGACACCGACGTAACGTCGAGGATTCTCAATGTAAGCTTTTCCGCGCGAAGACCCGACGTATCCCACGAGGAGTACTATACGCCGCAGTATCTACAGGAGAGGGTCTATCTAAACCGTGCTATTTTGGCCCGCTTGGCGACCGTCGAAGTGCTACCGTTCGATGACAACCTGTGTGTTCGTGAGCCGTGTCTGAACTTTGAGGAGTGCCTGACGGTCTTGAAGTTTGGCAATGCGTCTGACTTCATCCACAGTGATACCGTGTTATTCCGACCCATCTACCCGGTGAACACATTCGCCTGCTCCTGTCCAGAGGGCTTCACCGGCAGCAAGGAGCACTATCTCTGCGACACGGAAGTGGATCTCTGTTACTCGGATCCCTGCCTGAACGGTGGGAAATGCCATCGAAGAGAAGGCGCCTATACCTGCATCTGCACCGCTTCTTTCACCGGAGTGAACTGCGAAACGAATATAGGCAAGCTGAAGCCATGTACTGCGGAACTCTGCGACGGAGGACATTCCTGTATGAATACGCTGCTGACGAGTTCTCAGCCGCCACCATACACCGCAACCTGTGAGCTGAGATCGCGGTCCTTTTCGCGGAACTCCTTCCTCACTTTCGAGAGCCTGAAACAGCGGCACCGGTTTAACCTCAAACTAAGCTTTGCCACCGTGAATGATAACGGACTGCTGCTCTACAACGGACGCTACAATGAGCTGCATGACTTTATCGCTCTAGAGATCCTCGAAGGCTACGTGTCTTTCTCATTTTCGCTGGGTGATCGTATCCAGGCGGTGACTGTGCGGCACAATCCCAAGGTATCCGACGGAAATTGGCATCACGTGGAGGTGTCCTACTTAAATCGGACAGTCACCCTGTCCCTGGATGAGTGCGACACCGCAATCGCTCTGGCAGGAAACCTCGGTGATCGCTGGAGTTGCGCCAATCAGACAACTCTGGTGCTGGACAAGAAATGCGCCTCTTTGACCGAAACCTGCCACAGATTCCTGGACTTGACGGGCCCACTACAACTTGGCGGCCTTCCGAGAATACCCGCACACTTCCCGGTGGAGAATCAGGACTTCGTGGGCTGCATATCAGACCTAAAAATCGATGACCGCTTTGTGGATCTCAACTCTTACGTAGCTGATAATGGAACTATCTCAGGGTGCCCTCAGCGAGCACCGCTCTGCTCCTCGGATCCCTGCTTCAACGGCGGAGTATGCCGAGAAGGATGGAACACGTATACCTGTGAGTGTCCCGAAGGTTTCGCCGGAAATGCCTGCCAGGAACCAATTCCCGCGCCATGGCGGTTTGGCGGCGACGGCAGTCTAAGCTTCAATCCTCTTCTAAGGCCGATTCAGCTCCCGTGGATCACGTCGCTTTCGATAAGGACACGCCAGCGAGATGCCTTCCTTATTCAGATCCAAATTGGACAGAACAGCTCGGCGATTGTGTGCCTAAAGGACGGCATTCTCTACTACATCTACGACAACGAGCCGATGTACCTCGCCGGCGCTGACTTAGCCGACGGAGTCTGGCATCGCGTGGAAATCAAGTGGCTCGGAGCGGAAATTCAGTTCTCCGTTGACTACGGCCAGAGAGCGGGAGTTGTCCCGATGTCCCAGAAGGTACAAGGGCTGTATGTGGGGAAAATCGTTATCGGCAGTCCTGACGGGTCTCTAGGAACCGTCCCCGAACTGATGCCTTTCGAAGGATGTGTCCAGGACGTGAGGATTGGAGCGCCGCAGTCGGTCTTGAGTCGACCAACTATTCGCGAGAACGTCGACGACGGGTGTATGTCTAGGGCAGAGTGTCCCGAAACCTGTCCCATGCATTCGAGTTGCCTAACGAGCTGGGACGAGGCTCACTGCGACTGTCTGACCGGCTATGTTGGTCCGGATTGTGCTCCTATTTGCACGGTGAAGCCATGCTATGCGGGAGTGTGTCGGGCAAATGTCAACGAGCCGCGGGGATACCGCTGCGAATGTAACAGCACCCTGCAGCATGGCGAGTACTGTGAGAAGGTCGTTCAACAGCCGTGCCCAGGGGGCTGGTGGGGCGAGAAGGGCTGCGGACCATGCAACTGCAAACTGAAGCAAGGCTACCACCCCGACTGCAACAAAACCACTGGACAGTGCTACTGCAAGAACAACCACTACCAGCCGCTGAATGAGGCGGCGTGCATTCCGTGCGACTGCTACCCGACTGGGTCCTTCAACAGCGCGTGCAATCGCCTAACCGGGCAATGCGAGTGTCGCGAGGGCGTCATCGGACGAAGGTGTGACTCCTGCTCGAATCCATATGCCGAGGTGACTCTGAACGGATGCGAGGTGGTATACGACGCCTGTCCAAAGTCTTTTTCTGCTGGGATTTGGTGGCCACGGACAGCGCTTGGAAGCACAACAATTGAGAACTGTCCAACACCCAGCAGAGGGAAGGGCAGCAGGATCTGCGACATAACATCAGGCGGCTGGGGCCATGCTGACATGTTCAACTGTACCTCAGAGCCGTTCGTAGAACTACGGAAGCAGCTCTCCCAACTCGAGAAGATGGAACTGGAGCTAAACTCCTTTGTCTCTGTCAAACTGGCCGAAAATCTCCAGCACGCATGTGAGGCAGTCGATCGGTCAAGCACTGTGAAGAAGCCGAAAATCAAAGACGGCCGCCGCTACAAGATGGAGTCGTCGTTCCTGCTCAACGAAGGCAACAACATGTGGACGGACGAGTTTGAGATGGATTACCTCTCCGATGAGATCAAATTCACGCACGACAGGCTCTACGGCGCCGATCTGCTGGTCACCGAGGGAATCCTGCACGAACTGATCAACTACGAGCTCATGCAGAACGGCCTGAACCTCTCCCACAGCCAGGACAAATACTTCATAAAGAACCTGGTGGACAGCGCAAGTGTGATCCTGGACAAGAAATACGAAAAGGAATGGAAGCGGGCTATGGAGCTGATCCAGCGAGGTCCCGACGATCTCATCGATGCGTTCAACAAATACATGATTGTCCTGGCGCGTTCCCAGCATGACACCTACACGAATCCCTTCGAAATCGTGCAGAAGAACATGGTGATGGGCTTGGACATTGTCACCACAGAGTCGCTCTTCGGCTACGAACCGGAGCAACTCAGCGAGTACCACAAGACGAAGTTCCTGAAACCAAATCAGTTCACCACTGAGAGTGTAGTCCTACCGGACACTAGCGGCTTCCTCCAGCATTCGGCGAAGCAGAAGCCGGTGATCACGTTCCCCAAATACAACAACTACATCCAGGACAAGAATAAGTTTGACAAGTACACGAAGGTTTTGGTGCCGCTGGACATGCTCGGCATTCAGCCGCCCGAGAAGAATGAGGTTACCCAAGGATCAAGTGACTATCGAGCGATTGTCAGCTACGCGCAGTACAAGGACGTCGGTGAGCTCTTCCCGGAGATGTTCGACGAGACCATCACCCGGCGTTGGGGTGTGGACATCCAGGTGGCTACACCGATCCTCTCCCTCGCCATACTGGTACCCAGTAACGACGAAGACAAGCGTGTGGAGATCCCCTCGCGAAAGATATCCACTCAGGCGATGCCCAAGCCGATGCCTGAGTCGGCAGTCGAAGTATTCGATGTTCCCGGCAGCAAGGAGAGAAGCAGTGAAGAGCAGATGAACGAGAACATAAAGATCATCGCGCACGAGATCGAGGCCTCCGAAGAGGTAGAGGTCGAAGGCGATCCAGGCATTCGGGTGCATTTCGACGAGAGTGACATCGAGTTTCAGGGATCCAGCGGAGAGGACACCTCGCACGTGGTCTCCTCCAGTGAAATCGATAAATCAAAGAGCGACACACCTATTTCGCGTGAGAATGAGTCCACGTACCGCGACCGAAGGCTTGTGAAGCGACAAGCCGAAGTGATCTACCCTTCGGAGAATCAGCAGACTGACGAGAAACATTTGACCTACCGATCGCTGGGCTCACCGCACCTTTCGCAACCGATCAAGCTGCAGATGTGGCTTGACATCGATCCGGGTAGATTTGGGCCGCGCTCCAACCCACAATGCGTGCGCTGGAACACCTTCACTAACCAATGGACGAGGCTGGGGTGTCAGACCGAAATTCCCGACTTCGACGAAGCAATCGCCGAGGGAGAACCCATCATGATCAACTGTTCTTGTTCGCACATTTCCAACTACGCGGTGATCGTAGACATCATCGATCCGGAGGACATTCCAGAGCCATCGCTGCTGGTGCAGATTACTTCGTACTCGGCCTTTATGCTGTCACTGCCGATCTTGTTCAGTGTCCTGGTAGCTCTTGGGCTGCTGCGCGGAATGCAGACCAACTCCAACACGATCCACCAGAACATCGTGCTGTGTGTGTTCTTTGCGGAGATGCTGTTCTTCGTGGGGATGCAGTCTCGCAGGAACCTCCTCGAGAATGAGTTCCCCTGCAAGTTGATTGCGATTTGTCTGCACTACACGTGGCTGGCGGCTTTTGCCTGGACCACTGTCGATTGTGTACATCTGTACAGGATGCTGACCGAGATGAGAGACATCAATCACGGTCCGATGGGATTCTACTTCTCAATGGGCTACGGCGCACCGGCGATTGTCGTCGGACTGTCGGTTGGAGTGAGGGCGCATGAATATGGAAACAGCTTGTTGTAAGTACACTGTTCAGGTTGCAATGTCAATTTCCCCACTAACCCGATCCCATCTTCCTTTTTTCAGCTGCTGGTTGTCGGTGTATGAGCCTGTGGTTTGGTGGCTAGTAGGTCCGATCGCCGGAATGTCAGTCATCAACCTGCTGATCCTCTTCGTGTCGGTTAAGGCGGCCTTCACCCTGAAAGACCATGTGCTGGGCTTTGGGAATCTGCGTACCCTACTCTGGCTGTCAGTGGTTTCCCTGCCCCTGATGGGAGTAATGTGGGTACTGGCTGTTCTGGCTGCATCGGAGAACTCCCAGCTGCTCAGCATCCTCCTGTCCGCTGTAGTCGTCCTCCACGCCATATTCTGTTTGATTGGCTACTGCATTATCAATAAGCGGGTGCGCGAGAACCTCCATCGGACCTTCCTCCGGTGTATGGGTCGGAAAGTCCCACTCCTTGACTCCTCACTGGTGGTAAGTAATAGTTCTCACAATGTCAACGCAACGCGGCCGAATAACTTCCTAGCCGGGAACTACGACACGGCCAGGAGGAACATAGGGATCAGTGCATCTAGCACCACGTCGAGGAGCACGGCTAAGACTAGCTCAAGTCCTTACAGGTATATAGAGAGTATGTGTTTTTGTAAGGATGTTTTTGACTTTTTTTTTTCTCTCTCTCTCTAGCGATGGCCAACTCCGGCAGACCTCAACGTCCACATCCAACTACAACTCAGCGAGTGAGGCTCCGAGCTATCTGCGCGGCTTTGAATCGTCCAGCACTCGACGTGAGGACAAGCCCCGACGCCATCGAAAAGACTCCGACTCGGGCTCAGAGACCGACGGCCGCAGTTTGGAATTGGCCAGCAGTCATTCGAGTGACGACGACGAATCGCGGACAGCACGAAGTACCGGAACCCACCGAAGCACTGGAGTCAGTGCCACACCGTCTTACTTGCCCAACATCACGGAGCACGTACAGGCGACCACCCCGCCGGAGTTAAATGTTGTCCAAAGTCCACAGCTATTCCCAAGTGTGAACAAGCCCGTCTATGCTCCTAGATGGTCGAGTCAACTTCCCGACGCCTATCTGCCATCGCCACCGAATATCGGCAGATGGTCGCAGGATACCGGTTCGGACAACGAGGTGATCCACGCCCATAAGACAAACTCGCCGAATCCTTTGCCAAATCCTGATCTCACCGACACATCCTACCTCCACCAGCACCAGAACAAGATCAACATGCCGCCATCGATCCTCGAGAACATCCAAAATGCGCGCAATGACAATGGCTACGAAGTGGAACGTGAGAACTTGTATGGCCGCCGAAAGGACTATCAAGACAACTACGGCCAGTTCGATATCGCGGGACAGACCAAACCCCCCAGTCACTATGGCAGCGAAAAGGACTATGGCGGTGGCAACGGCGGCTCACAGATCGTGAACCACATGCGTTCGTTCCACCCAGACAACGCGTACCTCAGTGACACCATCTACGACAAACAGAGGACACTGGGTAACACCTATCTAACCGCAAAGTCGGACTCGCCCTACATATCCAAGGAGCGTATTGCGCCAGACATCTACGGATCCCGAGACAATCATTACACTCTCAAAGCACAGCCACTCTACGGTGACTCAATGCACAGTGTACACTCCCTGCTCAAGAACGACTATCAACAAAACCAGCAACAGCAGCAGCAACAACAGCACGCCCAACAAATTCGCCAAATGGAATACCATTCCGACCGACTGTCTGATGGCTCAGACAAGAATGGCTACCACTTTCCCTACACCGCTGAAGAGGACCACCTCTCAACTGGGCTGGCTCGCAAATCCAACCATCACATTGTGAACGACATCAACAATCCAGGCATTCCACAGAGTCGACTGTCGTCGCGGCATAGCTCAAGAGCTTCCTCCCCACCGAGTATTGTGGCGCCAATGCAACCGCTCGCGCCACTTACCAGTATTACAGACACAGAGTGAGTAGACCACCTCTCCACGCGTGGAGTAGTTCCGTTTTCCTTTCCATTATACTCTTGGTGTTGATTCGAATTTTTTTTATGTCTAATCCTTAAATTTTGTGTTTCTTTTTCTTCCATTTCCCCGGTATATATACGAATCAATTCATTCTCCATTCCACACTATTCCACATAATGTATACAGGTGGTCATGGGAACGGCTCAAGCAAATCTAATTTGGTTCTTTCTTTTTCTTCTTCTTCCTTTGCTTTCTGTCTAATTTGTTGTGTCATCTTCATGCACAAAAATTGCAAAAAAAAAATTTAAAAAAAATCAAAAACAATAACAAAACAACATTAACATTGGGATTCAACACTACTTCACCTACATCAACAACTACAACTACGAACAGATCAGAGGTAAAGCTGGAACGAATTGGAATATTTATGTTTCGTTTTCATCATGTACTATATTTCATCTGAGTGCTTTTTCTTGTTTTTCCTTTGTTTTTGAGTGTTTTTCTTTTCATCGAATTGTTTGCTCGGTCTTGTAACACATTTTAGTGACAGGTTTCGAACTTTATACAGCCGTTTAATGTCTGACGTTTTTAATTTACTTATATGTAGTAGAGGGTGTCGGTTTCAGATTGAACGTCCGTCATAAGTTTTATAGAATACATGGTACCATACGTCAAGGTGAACGTATTTAAGGAAAGGAACAGTCCCATAATATGCATGTCATATTCGTTGCATGGAATATTTTCCCCAAATTATGTAGATTCCATTGAAAAAGAATGTTTTGCGATTGAACTGTCATCGTGACGTCTCAATGTTTCCATTTATATTGACGAAAGACGAATGCGATTTATATCAATTCATTCAGCTGCCATGACAGTTTCGCTCTTTCTCTCAATATTTATGCCAATGGGTGTACTTTTTCTCAATTTTAGAAATCTGTCAACGGTTTCAATGGACAGAAACGAAATAAGAATTATATTCATCTGTCAGTTGAATATGTTGTCGCAACAAACAAATAGAGCTACCTTTTTTGAACTGCAGTTCCTAACATTTGTCATAATCACGTAAAATGTCAATGATGTCGTTTTTCATTGGGATTTTCAGATTTTTGGTACCCAATGGAACATCAAACGAGATTTTTCTTTCTTTGCATTTGTGGTGGTGCGTGTTTTAAAAGTCAGCTGTTCTTAAATTGTAATTTGTGTTTATAAAAATCTATTTAATTTTTGTTAATATCCATTGCACTGGCCGAATGTACATTTTTCTCCATTTTTCACAGACTTGTCGTCTCTAAAAACATAAAATAACACTGTTTAAGTTTGACAAATGACAAATGTTTTGGTGTAAGTGTAAGTAGGTGCGAAGCTCGGTCAGAAATTGAGATTCGAAAAATTGTTCTGACTCTGAAAAAAAGTGTTTTTTTCTGTCCCAATGGAAGATGAAATCTGACATCCAGCTGCTTTCGAGAGCAGAATTATGCTCTGAATCTGGAATTCTGTCCCAATGGAAAACGACATAATGTATAGTCGATGGAGGGTAAGGGATAGCACTATAATTCGTGCGAAATGTGTGACCCTTACTTTGTTCAGCCATCTTGTTTACGTGATATAAACTAAAGGTAACATCAGCGTTATACAGTTATTGGAATTTAGGCGATTAAATGCTGTTCGCCAGAAGTTGTGCTTTTGCTTCTATATTTACTGACTGACAACAACACAACAGTGTGTATCACATTTGCGATCTTTTTCTAATGCTTTTTTAGCACTACGGAAAAGAGTTCTATTTCTTTTTCTGTCTTAAAGAAATTGCATGGGTGACCATGTAAATGTCGCATTGGTTTTATGTGAGGTTCGGTTGGGCGCTTTCAGAACACTTTTTTTTATCTCAGAGAACTTTTCATGTTGGTTTGGTACAAGGAAAGGCAATCTTTTTCAGATTTCAGAGCACTTTTGCGAATCTAGATTTTTTCTCAGATTTGTTTCAGATTTACCAATACAATTGCGTTTGAATTTGTGTTTGACAACTGGTGGAGTTTGTTAACGTTTTCGTGAATGTTTTCTACTGCAAAGAAAGTAATTTCATCGGGAGAATCTATTTTTGTAAATTAGTTATGTATAAATATGTACCCCCCTATTAATAAAGTTAAATAAGTCAAATAAGTAAAAGTTATCAACTTGTTACTCAGCAGTTATGTCCAATTTTTGTATACTATCTGACGTTTGCCGGCTAACTAACTTGTGTGCATTTTTTTATTAATAAGGGGGTTAGAGATCAATCGGGACGCAAATTTCGAATGTTTTAATACAAAATTTAGCCAGTTAAGTATCGAAGGCTACACATATTCGAATCGCACGAATATTAACACAAAAAAAGGGCAAGTGACGTTTTTATTTTCGATAAGGCACCCAAAATCTGAATTCTGAGGGCGAATCTAAAGAAGCCCAATCGAATACCACATTTATAACTTGTTTTTGAAGCGGGTAAAAAAAGTGCTGCCATCTTCTGTGTTTTATGCGTATGCAATAGGACATTTTATTCACGAACTAAATATTTGAATCGAAAATTTATAAAAAAATGCTTAATTTCTTCGCATCACAAACCAAACCCTTCTTGGCACCCTTTTTAATAGGATTTTTAAACACGTACGTTTTTAATCATCCAACAAAATTTTAAGCAAATCACTAAAATGTGTTACAAAATCCAATCGTTGTGTGCATTTTCTTTCTCATTTCATTACAACACAAACAAACACAACACATTCATCAATATATGCATAAGTGTTTTTTTTTTTTTTTTTTTTAACAAATTCATTCATATTCATGTTTTATTTAATTTGTAAATAATTTTTGTTCTTCATATTAACATTCATAAACATAAACTTTCAGTTATCCATCATATGGCTGCACCGGCGACAACGTTATCCTTGGTCTTTAACAATATGGTAGACGAATACAAATCACAAATCCGAATTTTCTTCACTCTTTCTCCTCACCCATCCAAATGAAAAAAAAAATACAAAATACAAAATTTACGAAAGAAAAATTGTTGAAAAAAATTGCATGCAAATTTAGACCCAGATCAGCTTTAACTTTAATAGTGCCTACTTCTAGTCTCAAGACGCTCGGATGCTGGGTGAGATGCAGCAAGCACCCCCAAGTCAACGTAGTACACCACACCTACAACCACCCTTATTCGTCTGATGTAAATAAACTTTGCTACTGCTCTTGCTAATTAATTATTCTAACAAAGTTCACTTGAGGTCCGATCCGTATCCGTGCTAATAATGAATTGGATAATAAATTAAGAGAACTTGTTTCATTCGGTAAACTTGTCGTTAGTTTTTCCTGCTCCGGTATATTGATTAATGGCAAGTGATGTTTTTAATCAAGTGTCTGCACTTGAATTGAAAGACCTCGACGGAAGGACACGACATCAAAGTTTTCCTCTGCTTTTCGTTCCTGCAGCTACCTACTCTTGGCACTTAGTTAACTTTGCTAGTTTACTTGAATTCACGGACATTTCCGTTTTAAAATTTATTAAACTATTTGCAGGCACGCAAAGGTGTTCCCTGTGCTGGATTTTATTTATTTTGTCACAATATTTGTACGCGCCTGTCGTACACATTACGTTATGTCCTTTTTGTTTTCATCACCCGTTTTCCTTTTTTTTTTCGTTTAAAAAACTCATTTAACTCTTCCGGTTGAATTTTCTTTTTTAAGTATAATCTCATTTTAGATGCTATACAATAAAAATCCCCGGCTTATGCTGTGTAGTGTGCACTTTTTGTATAGAAAATGCACAGCCACCCACACCATACTGACACAATAACACTAAACATTTATTTTTATTTCTCGTCTCGCTGTTGCATTCACCTACAAACAAACGCATCAAATTGCATTCATTCTTTTAGTGCTTTCATTTATGTTTTTTTTTTTTTTTTTTGTTCGTATACTGTATATGAAATAAAATTTTGTGAAAAAAATAAAAAACGGTATCCTCTATAATGCTCGCCGACAAATTGTTTTCATGACTTTTTGTCCCCCTTCAAGTTATTCTTTTCAATTTCTTAGTTTAGTATAATTTTTATTTTTATTTTCAGCTGTATGTAGTTTTACTTGACAGTGGGAGTCACTGCAATTGTTATTTTGATCGTTCAGTGATTGGAATTGAAATTTGTCTGTTTCAAGATGGTTTTCGCTGAAGGTTGGTTAACCATTAAATTTGAATTACAAGAATGGAAATGGATATGAAATCGGAGTCATTTTGAATAAAATTCATCCATTTTCATGATCAGTTAGTTAAAATGTAAAGGTTTTCCAAAAGAGTAAGAAATTATTGTTTTAGTGTGGCAACCCTGTCCATCAACGCCCATATGAGACGAATTTTGTTACCATCAGCAATAATTTTGACAGCAAAGAAATTGTACCGAGTTGGAATTCTAATTTCGCATCAGTAGATGCAATATTTTGACATTTGAAGGTTGGTAGAACTGCAAAGCGCCGCCGTAAGGTTGGTAACGGTAGCATTTGTTCGGATTTTGATTTATGCGTTACCTACGCCAATGTTGATGTTGCTGAGCTCATGTATTTTACCTCACAAATATCCGGACTTTCTAAACATTTTTCTGTGCATGTCAAAGCTGATGACAATGTGTCATCTTGTTAACTACACATTGTTGTATTTTAACAAAGACTCGGCACAAATTGAACAACAGAAAAAGTACGTATAAACGTTGTTTTAAAAAGCTTCTGTTTTACAAAACTTATTGTTTTGTGTGAGTTTCGATAGAACTTTACGAAATTACAATGCCTCAACAGTTCACTGACTTTTTCGCCACACTGTACAAGTAAAACTTTAGTTTTCATAACTTTCCTCGTAGGACAACTTTGTATTATATACCTAACGTCTGCATTCTAATTATTTCGCCTCATTATGCTTAACTAAAACAGAGAATAAAAAGCATAGACCTCATCTATTACCTCGCTTGAATAAAATCCTTTTTCACAAATTGACACAGATAAAGTTCTAATATAATCCTTTTTCTTCTTCTCTTTTTAATCTATTAAAATAGGAGGAATATTGATGATGATGAAACGACCGTGTGATTACATTGGACAAGCAGTGGTATAGGATCGGTGTCGTATTCCCAATTCATCGAGAAATGATTTCCCATCCCAGTGCTGATAAATGGATATGGTAGTAGATTTTTTTCAAAACAAGAACAAAAAAAAACAAAGTTGGATAATAGTAGTGTATAGTGTTAGAGCAAAAGGATATATTTACAAAACGATAGAAACGACAGAGGCGAGAGAATGAGAATAAAGCGAATTGAATATTTATATTGTAGAAAAGTATAAGTTTACATTTTAAACGATAACTCGAAAAGGATACCAGAGAAAAAAATGCATTTATTTACCCATAATTAATTGGAAGCGAAATGAGATCAAGAATTGTGTGTAAATAGAAGTTTTCAGTTTCCAATTAATCTATGAATCTACCCCATCTGACAAGTGTACTCCTGTAATGTTAAATGTAATCATTTTGTGCTATTACAGTAAAAAAAAGAAAACCAATTACATTTAAAAACAGCAAAATAATATAAATGATCATTTTAGACTGATTTTTCTTAAAATGTAAACGATATTTCCCTTTTTTATACTGAAAAACGAAAATTGTGTATAAATTTAAATTAAGTGTAATGTGTTTTACTGTTTATACTGGACTGCGTTTATTATGATGAAAACTTAGTTTTAGAATGCGCTTTGGATATTTATTTGAAATTTTGCATGTGGCCATGGGCCGAGTTTTTGTTTACAAATCGTTTGTCTTATTTGAAGAAAAATACTTGTGTATGTCAAAAAGCGAACAGAAGGGTCAACAAATAATAAAACAATCAGATTAGATGTCTTGTATTTAAACAAAGTTGAATATGTTTGGCTAATGATTTGCCACCGTTGGTTTCATGTGTATTTTCGAAGACTTAACCTTAGTGCGGGAAATTTTCATTTGGTTATGTTTTTTACTTCCAAAGTTTGTTGGAAAAAGTACTTATAAAAGCAGTCTCACACATTTTTCATACCGATATGAGCAAAAGGCAAGTGGCGCCGCTTTTCGACCAAATCAAAAAAAGGAGTAAACTCAAAACAGTTTTATTGATATGAAACCTAGCAAATGCTTATAGATTGGGAGATTTCTTAAAATTAAAATAAATTGCTAAGTTTTATTCATACCATCCCATATTTTTACTGCTTCTATCCTCACTTAGGGTTGATTCGAGTTCCCTTCTATCATTCTATTCCGCAAAAAAAAAAAACTAATGCACTCCACTTTCTTTTCTACTTTAACTATGTTAGCTGCTAAAAGGGCTAAAACATGTCATGAATCTTGACTCTCTATAACTTTCCTTCATTTTTGCAACAAGTATATGTTACATTTTGTTTCTTTTAATTCCTTCACCGAACTGGCATCTCACATTTGAAAGTATTTTAAAATACCATCAATCAAACGGCAAACTACTACAAAACATGGACCATCCACTCATTCAAAGCTAAGAATATCCAAAGCATTTTATTTCTACAGTTTGTTTTAAAAATAAATAAGACTTCATATTTTTAAAACCTTGCCATTGCTAGCAAATATTGATTCTCATATCTCTTTAAATATAATTTGCAACTTTCCGTATATACCGAAGATACTCGTATACCTATTTTGCTAATTAAATTAATTTAAAATGTTTAAACAAAAACAAAGAGTGCCTGATATTCTTTAAAAATTTCTCAAAATATAAATATAGGTATAATATAAACAAATGTATTTTTTTTTTTAAATTGAAATGCTTGTTCTGCTCCCACCACCTAAGTAACTAGTTAAGAAAATATCTGGAATAAAATTAAGATCCCAAATGACTTGATGTAGATGTTGAAACAACATTTAAAAACAAAAATATTAGAAACTATATATAAATAAATGTTTATTCTATTGAATTTATGAAAACAAACAATCGCATCGAAATCAAACGTTGTATGAATAAAAATAAAATAAAATAAAAACAAAATTACATGTACAAAGTAAACCATAGATAAAGTAAATATTTAAAATACTATATTTAAACACAAGGAGTATTACCACAGTTAATATTTATTGATTGTTAAACGGACAAAATACAAAACAAATAAATAGTCTATCTAAGAAATTATCATGTAAAATAAAATCATTTTTTTCCTAATTTAACATTCCATCGGCATATCCCCAGTAACCGCATTGGCTTGTCAGCAATGTGGATCATTCTTTATTTTCATTTGAGTTATCGAATTTTTGAGTTGTGATTATTTTTATTATGTTTTGTAATTTTTATTTATATTTATTAAACAGAATTTAATTCCGCTATAACTTTTACGACGAAAAATACTCAATATTTAGTTGAATTTTAAAATAGTTTCTATTGTATATCATATATGCAATTTTTAGTTTATATTGTAAGTGTCGATTTTTTTGTATCCATATTTATATAAAAAAATATATATATAACTGAAATAAATGTAATTTGTAATTTAAATGGATTGTCTTTTATTTGTTGGAGCTCATAATGAAGGTGAGAAGATGGAAAATGGATTTTGGAAGGGGTGATGGGATTGTTTTGTCAGTTTGTCAGCAACAGACGATTTGATTTAAGGACTCAGAACCACCAGAATAGTTGTAAGAATTGAGTGGTATTTTTGCTCCAGCGTAAATGAAAAATCACAATTCATCATGTGTGTCTCTACAATCAATAGGGACACCAGTGGCTGTGTACATACGTCCTAAGGTTCTTTCAAAGAATTTCTTTTAGAATCACTTTCGAACGGGTAAATTTTTTTAAGATGTTGCAAGTTATATTCCTGAATCAACGGCAGCATATGTTAGAAACGAACGTGACTGGGACTGCCTTAAAATTTCTCACAAAACTATGGGTGGCCTAAAGAAGTGTTTCGTCAATTTTATGTTAGAAGTCCGACCTGTGCGGATTTTCAACCTCGTGACCATCTTAGATTCAGAGCCGTAGGCGAAATCGGAAATTTTAATTAGCTCTGAAAGGAATGACCTAAAAGGACTCTGTTATTGTATTACTCCTAGTTTGGTCGAATTTTGATTCGGTAGCAATCCTGTGCAGGAACATTTCGTGTTTCAAGTCCCCGGATATTAGGCCCTAGCGAGGTATCCGTCGGAACGGAAAATTCTCCGATTTTATACGATTCGGGGGATTTTTAATGCGAGTTATTCTTCGGGACAACTGTTCGGAGAATTGAAGTACGATGAAGTGCGTTTTCTTGTTCAATTTTTGACAGCTAGGTTCCGATATCCTCCGACAGAAATTGGTTGCGGAATTTGCTTACGATTTGGAGTGCGGTGCGATGCGCCATCGCAATTGTTTATTTCTCTTCCGAAGTCGGAAACCTCGAATGTAATTTGAGCCTCCGAAGGAGTATGCGTTGCAGACAATTTTTCGTTCCGACGGATACCTCGCTAGGGCCGATTGAACCTGAATGCACTCGGTGTCGCTTAACATTCAAAGTACTATGTTAGGTTCGGTAAGCGGGTTGGGATGGAGTACTCCGTGCCACACTCAAAGTACTAACTAACGGCCCACAGCGCCCTCAGTTGAGAGAAAATGAAAATACATTCACTAGAGTGCGTATGCGAAAACTCTGACTATTTTCTGTCCACAGATGGCGTTTTATCAAATAGATTTTATTTCCCCGAGTTTTGTTGTCAAGGTAAATTTGTATTATTGCTATATATCTACCTATTTTATTAATAGTTGTTGCACTTGAAAAAGACAAACTAAGGCTCACAATATGTTTTTACTATCAGTTTAAGAGAACGCCTAAAAAACATCCAAGGGCTGTTCTAGCTGTTCTAAAAAGGTTGGATACAAACTCTCAGCCCCTTTAATTCTTGCCAAAAATGAGTCTCCGATATTGTCCCTTTTAGACTTGTTTATTTCCGCTTTATTAGCGAAATAGCCTACTACACAGAACGCAAGTAAAACTCTGTTCGTTTTGTGTTTATTCTGTTTCCATTTTTATTTTTCATTTAGGTAATAATAATAGTAATAATTGTTAACAATTATTATATCAATGTATATGCACTTTATCTTCGAATAGCCTTCCCCTCTTTATTACACGTTTGTTGTAATACACAGTAAGAATAATAATAATAATAAATTTTGTTTGTTTAAGAAATTCATTTTTTGTATTCAATTTTTTTTCTCCATTCAGTTTTCAATTCTTAATTATTTCAAGTAATCGTAAATCCAATTTGCTCATTCTCAAACACTAAATTTTATTTGATCTAATGTAAATATAATAAATAAAAAAAATGTATTAATAAAATCTGATATTAATTGTATACAACAAGTTTTTGAATATTGGAATTAAAAAATGCACTTTGATTGGATCAAATGAATTGGAATGACATTTACTCTTCTGTTTTCGCTTTTATGGCGGAAGAAAGTGAAATTTTCAAAATACAATTACATTTCACTTCCACTAAATAATGTTATACTTACTAAAAATTCATTGTTTGTTTATGGTTTTCTCTGATATACATATACATTATATAAATGTTTTATAATTTGTTTATATTTAAACTGACGACAACAGCAACAAAACATTTTTCTTCTCCCTTCTTTTTTTCTCTTGTTTGCATAATTATTTAATTTAATTGATTTTTTTTTTTGTATTTCTTTTTTTGTGTGTAACTGGATTATGAATAATGATATAGGTAATTATAATGTTTTTCTCCCTTTAATAATATGAGGTTTTACATCAAGTCATACAATATATTCAATTTACTTCTTTGCTATTTCTCCTAACGTTAAATATATTGAAAGAATACTTTTGTTTTATTTTTAATAATAATTTATTAATTTTTCGGAATGCAATTAATAAACTGATGAGTTTATCTTTTAATAATAGGTACATATAATGTTATATAACTTTAGTTTCATTTAATATATACATACACAATCTGGATATTTTGTTATGACTAAAAAAGGTAAATAAATGAGAAAGGTTTTTCAAGTTGACCTTCGAAAGAAGCAGTTTGTTTTTGTAATGGGCATTTGGTAGTGTACAAGTAGTATACAATTTATACGATGTTGTCAATAAGGCCGTTTTTTATTAATTAATATTTTGACAATGTTTTATATTTCTGCCGAAAGAGAACGTATTTTTTTATTTATTTTTCTCATGTAAAACTACTATAAACAGTCTTTTTCCGCAGAAGTATTCCAAGTTTTTAAATACAATTTTGCATTCAACAATGTGTTTTTTTTTTTGTTAAACAATATCTATACTTATGAGCTCAAATATTTTGTTTCTCTTTCATTTTCTTCAACTGCAATCGATGTAATGTGCGTAGTTTTTTTTTTTTTTTTTTTTTAATATTATTATAAATTACAGAAAATAAAATGAAACAATGTTAGTCAACGAAATTTGCAACAAACTTTAATATTTTATTTTTTTACATACATACATACATTAACATTAATAATTTATTTTTTATTGGATAAATAAGTTTTTTTATATTCTTTCTTCGTCTGTTTTGGGTGTTTATATTTAAGATTGTATTTAATACACAGATATGTGAACAGAAATTAATTTCGAACTGAAAAGGTAGGTAGAAATGTTTTTCCGATTTTTATTTCCGTTGGTTTTAAGTTGTGTAGTCGATTTTTGTTTTCTTTTTACAGAAGTCTGCTTTATGTACAGAATATTTAAGAATTATTTTCACATTTAAAACTTGCTAGAAATGTGTACATTTCATGGAATTTGAGGGCCAAGGACATTTTTAAATTTAAGATCCTTTAAGATATATCTTTTAAAAATCTGAGAAAATATAATTTCCGAACGTCAGAGGCTTTTTTCAGTGGGGCATATACGAAAAATAAGCATATAGTAATCTGTCAGATTATATATCATAATTTTTCTCTACCAAAACTTTTGAAACTTGAAGTTTCAGTTTGAATTCTACAAACGTCATTTGCTCTAGATATTTTTGTATTCAGCTAATTTTATGTGGTAAGTAACATGTGAAAGAAAGTAAGAAAATATGCGGGGCTTTTAGGTCATGTCGCTTAAAGTCGAATAAATTTGTCTGTAATTGATCTTTCCTGAACTCTAAAACAAACGTCACTTTTACTACGTCAAGTGTAGGTACAAACTAAAGGTTAAAGTAGAGCTCGGTCGAGAAATTTTTGACATGTTTTATCTATAAACTAAACGTTAACTGCAAAATTTGTTTATGTGTAGGTATTATTCCCCACAAAACTAATCAAAACTACATCAGCCAGCTGTCAAATTATGAAAAATTATTTTACGTTTCACAATATTCTGACGCCAGTTTGTGTAATGTCAATGTGCAATAAACAAATGTCTTAAAAATGTTTATTAAAAGTTATGTCCAATCGGTTGTCCACTTCGATTTTTAATTTTCGGTTTAACTGTTCCTATATCTAGACAGGTTTATTTCATTACAATTACGCCATGTTTTTGTGTGTAGCTATGACGTTTAATGGGAATGATAGAATAATCGTGAAGTCAGTATCAATTGGAAAATTGTAGGATAAAACAGATATACATATTTTTAACTTTGTTGACGACGGTTTCTTTTTTAATAATATATGACATTTAACTAAAAATTACAATTTTGTTGCGGTCACTTGTCTAACTACCTCAGCATTCCAACGTATTCTTCAACACCGGCAATTCCGGACAATTACAATTTTGTTGCGGTCACTTGTCTAACTACCTCAGCATTCCAACGTATTCTTTAACACCGGCAATTCCGGACATTCAGTGGTGAGTTTCGGTAGAGGCCCTTACTGTTGGGCAGCCTCTAGAGTTCTTTATAGATCTCATGCTAAAAATGTTGTAGTGGCTACTTTTAGTTGGAAAGGCAGGACAATCGCAAAAAATCTCATATACATACAATCAGTGTGTGTACAGATAAGGTGGGGTAGTAAGTTTTCTTCTAGATTATGTACTGTAAAAAGTGAGCACAAATTCCGCCAATTGACACTCCTAACAACAAAAAATACTGCTGTCACAACAATTCTTGACAGATCGTTTAGCACTACAACAAAATAGCTAAACACGCTTTTCCTATTAATTAACACTATTTTGCATTTTTATTTCTTTGTCGCATTAAGTCAATGAAATAATTTGTATTCTATTTGTAGGCAAGTTAATTTCGAATATACGTTTTTTTCCTCCTCCATTTTGTATACATTTGAACATTTTGAATTTTAATGAAAATCTGTTGTTTTATTGTAAACGCGTGTTAGTTTCGCACTTGCATTTGTTTTGGTTTTTATCGTTTTTTATTGTCTACTATAATATATAGTACCTTTCGCTTTTGATAAACTTTTACTATTTTTTATTACACGTACATATAGGTATATAATTTTATTTTCCCGTTTAAATCGTTTCACTAAGCAAACGTTTGTCCTACACTTATATATATCAATATATAAACGCCACTCTTCAATTAAGATGATAGTATATTTAAACGTATATAATATTATGAACGCTTGTTTCATTTTCACCTAAAAACAACACACAGCTATACACGTTTCTTTATTTTTCAATATAATTTCAATTTGTTTACAAAATGAAAAGTGTTGTCTTTTATATTTATTGTATGTATATAAACAAAGCAACTCACTATAATTGTAAACTAGTAACTATTTATTTAAATAAGGAGAAACAGTTTTGCAAAATGATACATGTGTTTTTGTTTTGTTTTGTGATCCTGTGTTGATGTCCTTGATTGTATGCAATGTCAATTAATTGTAGAGAATTTTGCTAGCTTTTTGTTTTTATTGTATATATAGTGCATATAGAAGATATAGAAAAAAAAAATCGATCGAGAGATGACTGGTTAGAGCTAAGTTTTGTAAAGAAATTCTTTTTGCAACGCGCGTACAAGATTTTTTTCTTCTTTTTAGTAAAAAATTATTCATAAATCTTAAACTTAAAATGTAACCTTGTCTTGTGTTTGTGTATTTTGTTACTGTTTTTGCTCCTTTCTCTGAAAACTCGTTCATTATAATTTAAATTTGTTTTCTTTACTAAATATGCATATATAATGTATTCTTTTTGTATGTATAGATTTGTTTTTCTTTTCTTTTCTGAATTAACATTAGAAATAAATTACAAAATAAATAAATGACAATAATATTTATATTTATACAATAATATGTATTCTTAACAATTGCAATTAGAAGTAGGCGTTCCTTGAGGTTGATCTGTCAGTCGTTGGCCTTTCGCACCGCCACCCACTAACGTTGGATCTGAGTCTAAACTTTCCGACATTTTGTCACATATAATGTCGACAAGTCGCTCGAAAACAGCCTTGAAATTAGAATTCATTTTTATTTTAATGAGATTTAAGTAAGAAACATTTTTACAACAACCTTAACATTGACATTCTCTTTGGCGGATGTCTCGAAAAATTCAACACCCAATTGATCGGCCAATTGTCGGCCACGTTCAAACGAGATGACACGCTGATCTTCCATGTCACATTTGTTGCCGACCAGAATCACTTGTGCGTTGTCCCAGGAATAGGTTTTTATTTGAGTTACCCTGAAAATGAAATCAGTTGATTTTGTTTGTAATTTATTAAAAGGAAATAACAATTAATATAATAACAGAACAAATATCTACTTTTGCGTTGCCAGTAATAACTTCTACTACCCCCTAATGCTTTGCCAACAGAAAATGTAATAGTTTTCCAAAAAACAAGTACTAATATTTTTTATCGGTAGAATTTTTTCCAATACAGTCGAACCCGTTTAAATGGAATGGGAAAAAATCGTTAGTAGTTTAATTTCAATTAACCAGGTTTTTCATTAAAACGGGTTCTCAGTTTTAGGTACCTAATGGCTAGCCCAGTGACTGCCGATGTTCAAAAATCTAGATTCGTTAGTCTGACAGCTGATGACCAACTTGATGTGATCGGTTGTTATTGGCCGATTCATCACGTGAATAGTTTTTTTTTTTTTTTCTGTTGAAGTTTATGGACGATGAATCTAGTCCAAAAAATTTTGACTGTGCACAAATTTGACAGTTCTCTTAATGGTGGCTAACATAGGAAAAGTTACGTTACTGCCAGGTCTAGTTTTTGCGTCCAGAGTAAACTAGTCCAGACCAATCTAGTCTATTTACGATAATTAGATTGACTGTATCTAACTGCTTAAATTGACTGTCATCTCTTGTTAATGTATGCAGGGGTTAGATTTTGTAATCCGAAACGATCAAACGTTGTCGTGCGCACGAATGGTTTGCCCTATGTTAAACAAGAAAATTTCTTCGTGCACACGTAGACGTTTGAACGTTTCGCCTTACAGAAACTGACCTCAGATATCTGTCAAAATGTCAGTTTGTTGCGTTACGTTATATGCGGCACAGCGAATGGCGATAGTCTTCTGATAATCGAAATACCAAAGAGTGATTTACAAGCGATTTGCGTCTAAATATCTGCACTTGAAGAAAAGTAACTCAATTTACTTTGCATTTGACAGTTGATATGGCAATTATAGTTCAAAGAAACTTGTTGTAGGTAATTTTTATGGAGGCTTCTTCTGTCTTTATTGACTTGACTGGCAATATCTTTAATTCTTAAATGAGAATGTAAAGAACTGATTTTCTTATACAGATTATTTCGGAAATGTCAAAAATTGTAACAAATTAAATTGGCAGTGCTGACTATTCTGCATTTTTATAAGAGAAAAAAACATCACAATCATCTCATTGTAGACATAATGAAGCTGCAAGCACATTCGCATTCAATATACATAATTGCTTTTGGAAACCGTCAAAATCAATGCATGGTTTTGGGGATAGACAGCTTCCATAATTGTTATGAATTATTAATCCTTTGCTGTTGGCAGGCATTTCTTATATTTTGATAGGAGCTCTTAGAATGGAATCGGTGACAGCCGTCGGTTCAAATGTCAGCTTTCTTAAATATTTTCACGTGACACATAAATAAATAAACCTCTTTTTGTCGTTACAAACGGGCAGTTGCTTGACATTTAAAGTTACCCGCACCTCACCAATAGATGGCTCACTTTCTTGCTTTTGACATTGACAAAATAAACTTTAACTATTGTAACATATACGAGCAGTGATTCTTGTGCTTGGTAAAACTATTGAAAATCTCGAAAGTATATTTTATTGACGGCATAAGCATTCCTATTCACTTTTAACTTCTTGCAATATTTTCGTTGCATATAAATGGTTTTCTAGCCCGAAAGTTTTAATTCGATGCAGTTTAACCTCAGCTCTGTTAGTCGGGGAGTTTCCTATCGCAGATTGAGACATTTGACTCGAGCAAAATCCAAATATATTCAGAGCTGGCCATCAACAAATACTTTGGAATATCTGCAGAGTTTTGTGATTCCCTGGAAAGTTTGTTTCCAACTTTGCACCCATCACAAAGGATTTCGTTTAAAACGTTTAGACAGAAGTTAACACTTTACCTGCAAGCAAGGGCTCCTGATCGGAGCTATTCGTTTACGTCAAAGATCGGAAGTAGGATGTAGGAAATGGAATTTATTAAAAGTTTTTGCGGAAATTGTGCAGTTCGGGAGGACATGTCATTTATGTGAATTTGTGCTGAACCGGCTGACTTTAGTTCTGTATACGTATGGCGGGGATATCTAATTGCAATCGCACAAGTGGGAGGTAACCCCCAGCACCAATTTGTGTGGGTTAACCAAAGACCGCGCTGATTGGCTGAGTACAGGATGACCTACATCACATCCAGAGACTTAATAAAATTAAAAACCACCTGCCCTCGTTGTTCTTCACTCAATTTCATTTACATAAAACCACACTCGCTTCCCCCCAAAGTAGGTATTTTATTTACTCACCAATCCTGCACCGAGTTAAAACTATCCTCATTCGTTACGTCGTACATTAGGATGAATCCCATCGCACCACGGTAATAGGCGGTAGTTATTGTTCTGTATCTCTCTTGGCCGGCAGTATCCTGTAGCAAAACAAAAATGTTCGTGTTGATGGTTAGTGCTATTTGCTTCTTTTAATAATATTCAACTGAAATATGTAATTCACTTTTGTACATAAGGAATGTAGGCGAAGCCACACCGCAAACGTCGGAATGGGTTCATTCCAAGATTTTCCTTGAAATATTTCATTTTACCGTATAAATGTGGAATAAAGTTGTGGCATAAGGTTTTGATTAAATCAGGGCGGCAATTCTATGGAAATGGACTCCTAAATGCAAATACGTGTTCCAAAGGGAAAGTTGTGAAATAGTTTTAGTAATGGCTGTCTATTTAATTTTCATAAATAAGAATTAAAACTTTTCCCGCAAACTAAAAGCCAAAGTGGGGTTGTGTTCTTGGGGTAGCTCTTTGGCAGATGTTGTTTCTTTTTGTTGGAAATCTTAACTTTACCCATTTACCTGGTAGGAAGACATTACAAGTAACGGAATGAAGTAATAGCTCATGACAGGGATGCATTTCTTTTGAGATGTAAGCAAGATGTCTATCTTCTGAAATGAAGTAAGTCAAGTGGACAGGCAGACGAAAGGTAGTGAACTTTGACAAAAGGGAAATTATACGAAAAGTCTTTGCAAAACATTTAGACAATGGACAAGCTGTCCTCCGGTTGACAAAAGACGACTAAAAACTAAGTGTGATTTATAACTTTGCTGACCGAAAATGACTCACGCATACTCTAGGCGATCTTTTGTGACAGGCCAACAATTGGGCACATTCAAAAATCTAGTTTCATAGCTTAAGTCGACTAAATTGGTCTGGGCTAGATGTAACTTGAACACAAAAACTAGATTGGTCCGCAATGTCACTTTTTGTACGTCAGCCACATATACGAACTGTCAACTTACTACTCGTTTACGAATTTCTTGACTAGATTCGTCGGCTTCCCACTCACTAGACGTTAAATTAAGCAGATGTTCATCTGGCCGATCAAAATTGAGATACATCAAGTCAGCCAACTGTCAGACTTGCTAAACTAGATACTGGAACGTTCCCATTAAGTTCGACCATAAGTCTCCAATGGTTGATTGATTGTACTACGTTAACAAATGTCACGAAACGTCAACAATTATCAATCATCAATATAAAAGCAGCCTTCGATTTTATAAGGCAAAATAATGGCTTACCCTACCGTCCATCATATGAATTTCAAATGGCATACACGAATATTTAAGTGACAGAAAGATGGCGGGTCCAAGGAAGCACTATTTTTTTTTTTTTTTTTATAATTCACTAGTGCTCAAGGGGTTTTTGTTCCCTCATAATGCTAATTCACAGCACGAGTGGAAGGGTTAATAGGGAGGATAGAGAAGAGGTACTGGTGCACATTGGTCTTAAACAAATGTGGGCTGTAATGAGAGAGGAAAACCGTGTGAGGCAATGCATTCCACATGCGTGTTGTTTGACTCACAAGAGAATCTCTATATTTTACAGTACGTCCGAAGGTAGGCTTATACTAAAATATACCTTGGTTACGAGCCGAACACTGACAGCTGTCGATATGCTGAATATATATGAAGAATTTTTTTAGCATATTTTGACATAACACAAAAAAAGCAGCAAAAAAAAAAGCGTAAACAAATTGAGCTAACTTTGCATTAACGAACGCAGCCTATTGATATCTATCTTCATCTTCAAAATTGGGTTAAACTGAGTACCAAAAAACTTAGAAGTCTCTAAGGAAATTCTTATTAACTCCATTTCTGTTCAACTATTCGACGGCTTGCTTAGTTTTGACGTAAAACATCTGTTGGCGTGATTTGGGAGTAAAATCGACTCGAAGAAGACGGAAATTACGCCGTTTATGCCGTGACGGTGTAAATTGTCTCGTCACCATCAATACGCCACCGCTATAGAATCCTAAACCCATCAACCGATTTTAATGGAACATTGTGGGTATGTATATGGTTGTTCGCAACTTGAATGATAGGATACTTTTTGACCCGCTAGATGGCGCTGTTGTCGATCTCCTACACCACTCAACCGATTTCAATGATTTTTTGTGGATGTGTATGGATGCTTGCAACTAGAAAGATGGGATAATTATGTACCCGATATATGGCGCTGTTGTCGAACTCCTGAACCACTCAACCAATTTCAGTGAAATTTTGTATAAGTGTATGGCTGCTTGTCACTTGAAAGATAGGAGTTTTTGGCCTGATAGGTGGCGCTGAGGAGTGAACTGATAAAGCTAGACACAGATATTAGACTACTGAATCAGCTGATTAACTTAAACCTTATTTGTAACGATATGAAAACAAAATATAAGCAAAAACTCTAAACAGAAATAGAAAACTTTGCATTGGATTGCGTTATGAAAGCTTTTTTAAATAAATTAATACACTTATCTATTATCGGTGTATTAAGATTTTAATATTATAAAGATTTGGTTTTTGCACTACATTTTTCTTAATACAATTCAACAACAACACATTTTAATTTAATATCCACATTTAGCGAGTTAGAAGTGATTTAAATTAATATCATATTGAACTATATAAATATAGGAATTCATGAAATAAACTAAACTAAAAGTAAACTTATCAAATTGGGTATCAATGCTCGTTTCGAAAAAAGAAAAATCTTCACCGTTTATGTTGATAAGTTTTTTTGAAAAGACAATTCATGGACGAATAGTACCTCTCAGCATAAAAATGTCTCTCATAAATAGTTTCCACACTACCAAGGGATCTTTCCATCCTTCCCAACCATATGCCACTTCGGCTTAACACGGCGACATAAAACAAACACTCCTCCGCTTGTTTGTGCCCCGAAAGCAAACCTCAAAATTGCTCTTCCGCAACTCAAATACGAAATAGCACAACTTTTCTGTCCCACTTGTCACTATCTAAATATACGAAAACCAAATTTAATTAAATTCCAAAACTAATTTCACCACAAGTTATCTTGAAATAAAAAAAAAATAAATAAAAACAGAAAACACTTAACTTCGAGTTTCTACTCATTTAATGGCCAACATAAAACTCATATGATAGCACCCTCTGAATCCACAAGGCTCGTTTGATGGTTGTAAATAAAAAACATGATAATTATTTCTGTTTGCACTTTGGTAGGGCTTCCTTGGCAATTTCACTCCCACCACTGCCTCCCTTCCAACGGGCAAAATTATTCACCGTGGGATTTCCTATGCCGAAGACTTGTTGAGCTTACACTTGAATTTTATTGAGGCCAGTAGATAAAATTATATCACCCTACCTTTGTTGGTTGTGTGAAATTTCTACCCATATCAGTTGGGGTTATTCAACGAGGGATAATGTGAACATTTCCCTAGAACAAATGGCGACCAAAGAGCTATTATTACTCTCTCTCTTAAGTCGGTACGTACTTACCCATATTTGTAGTTTGACGCGTTTGTCATGGCGGAATACTGTTTTCACTTTGAAATCGATTCCAACTGTTGACACAAAGGCTGAGGTGAATGAGTCGTCTGCGTAGCGAAATAGGAAACTCGTCTTGCCCACACTTGAGTTACCGATTATCAGCAGCTTGAACATGTAGTCGAAATTCTGATCTGCTGCGTCCTTTTGCCATTTTGGATCACCACCGCCAGCCATCTAAAGAAAATAAAGAAAAATTGTTTATCAGCAGTTGAATTGATTAGAACTCTAGGGTTAAAAGGGTCACGTGGGCTTCGTCAAGGATGGACGAAGATCTACTGGGTTTATTTGTTTCCCTAATCAGTCGAGATTTCTGTTTTGTTTTCTACTTTAGTTTGTAGTCCTTGTTATGAGAAAAATGTGGACAGAACAGTCGTTGCTTATTTAGGGCCAGACAGTGGATATTGTAAAAAAATTGACCCATCCTTCACCTCACATCGATCCATAATATTTTTCTAATTTTTTCCTCCCTGCAGGGATTTTTTTAAATGGTAACTAAGCAAAAAATTCGACTGCATTTCATCGTAGAAATTAAATTCCCTCTCTTCCTTAGTCACGTAAATGTTAAATGAATTAAAAACGCTTTTAAAAATCCCTTCCAATGCACCGTTGTGACACTAATGTCTATTTTCACTGCCGAACTAATTTTAAGTACTCCAGCTGAGTGGGTGACATCAAAAAGGAAATTACAAAGTGAGTGCTTTCCATCATTTTAAAGTTGTGACAAAATATTCTCCAAGTTAACCAAGCAACTAATCAAACATAACTCACTTCAACACTTTCCCTCACAAACCAGATTGTCAAACTCAATTACGAACAAATAACAAAATCAGCACATTTTCAAATGTCTTGGTCGGGGTTTTTGGTTTTTGGTTTTCGGGTTTTAGTGTTTCATCTGCCAAATTAGGCAGGATCAAGCAGCATTCTTCTGAGGGGAAATTTTTGCATACCGCTGCCTTAGAAGAGATACCATCTCAATTGAATTACTTACACTCGGATACACTTGAGTTAGGTGATGATATCCTTCGCTCTCGGTGTGGGTATCCGATCTATTTTCAGAATTTTGGCGTGCTTTTTCCAAAGATATATGCACGAATAGAAAAAGAAATTCCCCTCAAAGGATGAACGGCGACATGTGACGCCAAAGGAAAATTGCCAACAACATAATGATGCCTTCGTATAGCTGGAATATGCAGAATCGCGTTGAAATTAAGTCGTATCCTCGAACAATTATCCTCTTGTGATGACGGAAATGTAGGGGTAATTTTCCTTTAAATTTGTTTCCTCAACAATGTCCTCACATTCAAATGCAAAAAAAAAAAGGAAACAAAATTGCAAAGTACTTTCAGTCACGGAAAAAAAAATGTTCCACATAAGCCTCAGTATACCAGTCGATGTCCATTGTTCCATTTGGAAAATGCCTTCGGGATAGCACTTGTCCTCGTTGTAGGTACGTACATGTGTCAACGAAGATAGGAAAGCAATTTTTGTATGTGCAGAAAATTCATGGTCGTGTGACTACTATTAGTTGGAAGGGAATTAAATTTTATTCATGCGGCTTCTTCTTAAATTCGTTGTCCATTTAGTATGCCTCTCAGTGGATGGTGCAGAGAGAACGGTATGCACCTTGAGCCTGTAGGCTGTTTGAACTAGATTTGTGTATTATTATTTTTACAGAGATCTAAGTGGAGAGGAGTACTTTTTTAATTAATTTTCCCAAGTTTGCGTTGGGAAAATAAACTAAAGTGGAGTTCTTCGCACTTTGCTTTATTGTCCGTAGTTCTATTAAGACGATCAGAAGGGTATATAGAAATAAAAAGTACGTACCTGAGGAGTTCAAAACTTATGCGGATCTGCGTTAAATTTCGCCTTGAAGTAGTTTTTATTCGACAGCTTACTTCTAAACGAGGAAAGGGACAAACAGAACAGTTTGATGGTCGCCAGGAGTGCTCTGAAGGCAAATGTATGGATTTGCATAGAAAAATAATTGGTAAACTGGGTCAAGGACGATTGTAGTGAGTGACTACTTAGAGAACAATCACACGCCCGATCTGTTTATGGGTAGTTGGATATGTAACAACACTGAGAGGATTTAGGTTGGCGATTGTGTACACCCAAACCGAGCAAAGGAATTATGAAAAACTGTGACATTTACTGTGCAAATTGCTACCAAAGGTAGCAGTAACCGTTGTCTGGTAAATAGTTTTACATATTGAAAGTAAGGCCGCAGTGATATGGCAACTTGTGTTCACCTCCCCCAAGCAATCTAAGCTAAAAGATTACAAATCTTGAGCTTTATACGTTTAGAAAAAAAACATATGAACAGAAAAGAAAGGCATCACCGGTAACAAAATGCTGAGAATAAAGTTGACCATCCTCAAAAACCCTGTCATGGGCCCTTAGATAGCACCTATAAGTAGTGTCCTAGGAATGATAAAATCAAGGATTAAAATGCCGACCTGGAAAACGAAGAGGTCGGTAAATACTAGGGGTAATAAACCTCGCTATGTCACGTTGTGACGAAAAACAGGATATTCACAGGAAGACGAGTTGATTTTTGTAAATGACACGCAACCAGTATTTTAAACATATGCAAGCTTTAAGATCCCAATATCGAATCAGGTCATACTTAGTTCAGGTTAAAATACATTCGCGGATGACATCCCAAACGATGGCAATTTAAGTCGATCAATCATATTTCCTCCAACCTACCTAAGAGTATTCGAGAAAACCCGAGGTTGCTCTGTTACAACGGCTATATAAGTAAAGCGAAGGTATTCAAAGTAATCAATCCAATTCGTTATAAAATATTTTTCAAAATTTCTTATAATACAAAAGAATTGAGACCTGATTCATCTGTATCGGGATGTTTAGGGAGTGCCAATACGCGTGACTGCTGCAGAATTATGAAAAACCGCAACATAAATGGTCAATGAGATAAGAAAGTGAAATTTCTGAGGCTATTATCCAAATTCAGAATTTTTGAATGATTTTTAACAATGACTCGCTTTACTTTCTAAAAGTTTTTGTTTGGAAATAACAGCCTTTGCCAAATTTTCGAAGCGCCTTCTTCAACTAAAAAAGGGCGAAAGTAGCAAAAATTGTGGCAGGCTCTCAAAAATAGGAAAAGAAAAAAAAGTGCCAAATTGAAACTTTAATCGCACAACGGTCACGCAGGTGCCACTACGAGACCGCGAAAAATGATAGCTCAGCACAAAGACCGGCCATATCCGAAAAGTTGACGACTGTAGAAAATCGAGCGGTGCTGCCAAATACAACGTTTGCTTAGCATCTACAACGAGGCACTTAGGTATGGAAACCGTGATTAATAGAACGCCAAATCAACCCTTTTCCTGTTTGGGAGCGGAATAGTGGAACAACTCAATGTGAACAAAGTGATTTAGCGATTAAGATCGCTCTGAATGTCAAATAAGCTGCGAAACGTTCAAGTGCATATTTGACCTTATTCTTCTGTATCAACAAGACAACAATACACCCTCGCAGTCGTTGCGCTTGAGCAAATATGTACAAGATACAACTGACAATGGTTCTCATTACAAACTGAATAAAACAAATTCAAAGAATCCTTGCGGGCGAAAATCAGTTCATCGGCTAACAACTAAGGAATCTAATTAACCAGTCGACTCAGTCACTGGGCTTATGAAAACATGATCTCCCTACATGTCCATTTAAATGGAGAGCTCAAACGTCCTCGCTTTGCCCTGGATCTATCCCCCTTCATCCCCTTTGCACACATTAACCACAATCGATATGAGTATAAATTCTGAAAGTATCGCGTTCACCTCACGCTCCAGCCACACAAGTAGGTATCATACCAGGTATTGGACCATCAACGGTGATATACCAATCATTTTATCGCACGACTCACAACGATAATTGACACAAACAAGAACATGAGACCATCGGCACATCCGCCATTCTTCCCACGTCCTATGGGATCCTTAACCAAATAGCAATTTACATAATAAAGTAGATGGTAATTAAGATTGATGCGCCTCCGGAAAGCTCCAATGTGTACAAAAGGGGATTTTAAGCGTTCGTGTTTAATCTTCGTAAAACGCTTAACTTTTCTACTACGAATGTATTTGTGTATACATATGGCCATCGAACAGACACACACAAGCCCACCTATCGGAGGGGTTCCATATCATGCTGGGCGGTGTTGTTAATTATTTAGTACAATACGAGTGAGATGACGCCCTTCAAGTTTTGTTTATCTATCAGATTCAATATCTACACCTACACTGGGTATGTGTGTGTGTGTGTGTGTCCTGCGTATGTATGTGTTGGCGCGTCTCAAGAGTTTCATTACCATCATTGGCATTCTGTAGTCATGTTTGATGTATCCTTTTGCTCTTAAAAATTGCAGTCGCTCCAAAGATATATGGCATGTGATTACAGGAAGAGGTCACGTAATGTACGTTAAACGAGTGAGAAATGACGGTATAACGTTAACGTGCTTCGGAACTTTGAAGCAAACAAATTATACACGTTCACGGAGTCGATTTAAGTCTTATTCCACTGATGTAACTATTGGGGGGAGGAAACGAAAACAGTGGGAGGCGTGTAGTTCATTTATTTTCACATGCAAAAACAGGTGACTCATGTCGTGAAATGATTTTGCACACAAATGAGAGACACCAACACCGGAAGTTCTTTCAGTCGCTTCAGAACAAAGGGCACTTGAGCACGCTACAAGTTTTTCTTCATTACAAGTATGTAACACTGGAAAGGACTGCTCTGAAAGGATATGAAGTGAAACTAAAGTGACTTTCAGCACTGACAAATTGTTCAGGTGTTTCTTCTGTTGTTGGAAACAGAAAAATTAAGAGTCACGCTGGAAAATTTGTGCCGCTCTGAATAAAGGCCTCGTGAAAACAGAGCGAACAAGATGACAATGTAACGAAATATGTGTTGAAGTGGAAATAGGGTGTGGTCCGTCCGTCGGACTGGAGCGGGTCTCTAAACAGTCGAAAGACCTCATCAGTCATTAGGAGGTCTGCACCGATTTTTAAAGTCTTCTATTACAGTTGCTGTAGGCGCAGTGGCGTGGTGGTTAGTATGTTGGATTACTAAGGGAGGGGTCGAGGTTCGAATCCCGCAAAAACCCAAATTCCAACTTAGGGTTTTTTCCATTTTCTACTGCGCCACCGATCGCGATAGTCTGACAAACATCCGGAGAGTATAACTGTCTTGATAGAGCTTCTCAATTAGCCGTTTGGAGTCGGCATAAAATTGTAGATCCCTTCCATTCGTTCCAAAAATGAAAAACTCACACAAAACGAATGGTTGTGAGAAGCTAGGCCTAGGGTCCCTCCGGACCTGTTGCGCCAACTATTTATTAATTTATTTTTAAATACAGTTATACATAGATATACAAAAAAAAATGGCGTCTAATTCACATTTTCATCGAAATCAGTTCATCCTTTCTGGCAAATAAATATCTTACGAGAAGTCAAGCCTTAGCAACAGTAAGTACAGAAGAACAGCGCGAGAAACTTTGAGGTAGAAAAAGAAAGCACGAGAAGCCCGTGCTTCCCGTGGATGCATCGCTGCCAAACTCGGCCGCCCGTGGTGGAATGAACTGACAGATGTTACCTTAAAAGCACTGTGTGAAGGCCCTGTTTCACCTCAAACTGTGGAACGGCTTAAAAGGAAGCAGATTCATTGGCGCACAAGTCTCACCTCTCTGCAATCTGCTCTCTGAAAAATGAGCCGCATTATTTTCAAATATTTTTATTTAAGCCATTACAACAGTTGGCGTACAGATCAGTTTCCGGGCATCGCTTTTAATTTCTTTGTCCCTTACGATAGTTAAACTTGATTGTGAAGAGTAAATCGCAGTAGAAGTAGAAAATAATTAAAAACGGCTCAGCAAAATCGCCACCCCAATCGTGTTTGGCCATTTTGTCTTCCATTTTCTCTCGACTTTATCACCAAATCTTTTAATTTCACTTTCCGTACAGAAATTCTACAACATGATGACCAACCAGACCAACCCAAAACATTTAAAACCATGTAGCACATACACAATCAGACCGAAAAATCTGGCATAGTTCATCCCTGGAGAGAGGGGTTGCTTTTTCGGTGTGATTGAAATAAACATGGCTCCCAGAGGTTTCAATCCAACCCGTTTGTAAAATCTGATTAGTCCTGCGAAAAATATACCCTGTTGGCCGACGAGTGTCTATGACTCTAAGACAAAAACTCGCAATGGTGCCATTTGTTTGCAATCAAACAGTTTCAGAGTATGGGTACACCAGGCGTATACTTGTTCTTTTTGTTATTTCAACCGAACTGGGTCAATGATTGCGATGGGCCTGTCTCTACATATATTCACTGTTTTTATATCAAGCGATTTTCCAATTTCCTACAGCGTATACTGTACATGTACGTGAATCGGTATCTACTCCAATTCCACCATTGAAAAACAGAAATAAAATATGTTTCATGGGCTATAGTCGGAGTATGTGAGGGTTATGCGAGTAGAAATTCCAATCGTCGTCGAAAGAACTTGTACACACATTTTGTGTATGTGTATTATTTGCTGGGTAAACAGGGAGTACGATGCACGTCAAGCTGTTTCCACCTGCAGGTATAGATAAGTGTGTTGAATAAATTTACAAATTCCAACCTTAACTTTATTATGTCAAATTTTCTTCACTTCGAACAGTAAGTTGATCGGATTTTGCTTGAGAAGCTTGTGATGAATTTATGTTCGATGTTTTTGTCCTCCAGGCAATAAATAACTGGGAATAATCCTTCATGCATGTTGGGCAGAGTATCTTGAATATGGAAAATGGATATAGAATATTGAAATGGAACAATAATTTGTTGAAACCGTCTATGCCTGTAATAACAATAAAAACTAATAAGTTTTGAAAATACGTGCTCGAAGCAGTTGCTTTTGGTCACTAGTACTACTGTTGAATTGGACAGCAAGTTTCCAAATTCTATCGAAAAATGTCTTCCTTTGTAACATTCAGGGCTATCGGTGATTCCAAGGACTAGCATGTGTGGGAACAACCGGCGCAATTAGGACAACACCTACTGCTGGAATGGAGGCAATCCTCAACCTATTACCGCTAGACCTTAAACAAGAATCTGCAGCCAAAAGTGCCCTGAGGATCAGCCAAACCAAAAGCTGGAAGCACTGCAAAATGGAACCCTGAACACAGGGACAAAATTAGCTATGAGATGGCTGATGAACTAGCAAGAAATGGTTCTGCTATGGATCAAGATCGGGCGATTAAGTCCATCAAACCACCACTCTGTAATCTCAGAGAGAGAGAGTGGAAAATAAGATCCGCATGAAAGCCAATAACACGTGGACAAACCTCACTTCCTCTGTCAATGCTTAAGTCTATGTCACTTGAGGAAGAGAACACTTGGAAGATACAACTTCCACGACATACACGAACTTTCAGATTTATCTTTATCAAATCTTTACAGGTTCATAAACACATCAGGATGGCTGGAAAAGGTCGAGTAACTGAGAGGGAACACGCATCACCGCCAACAACATCGGCTAATCCCCCAACAAGGGCATCGCAATGGGTCCACATGGACCTAAGTGGTGTGCGGTAGGGCTCACTCTAACGTATCCACCCATAAACCTAAGCTAACCATCGGTGATTCCGAGGAAAAAAATGTACACTGAATATTTTGGTTCCTGGAAAATATTCCGAATTTCCTCCAACCTATTCGAAGGCATTGACAGTATGAAATGAGTAGAATGAAACTTATATGTCATTCAAAAGGTAATGTGCCATAGATGTGCACAAACAAAAAATCGTCGGTATATGACGCCATTAAGAGAAGACTGGTAAAACAAAGTTAAGAATTCCCCATACAAAATATTTATCAGTTAATAATTATTGAACTCATTTTGGTGGCATTCAATTTGTCGACGCCATATTGCCAAAGTAACGAATTGAAATATGTCATCTTAGATTAGAACCTATTTTCGAAGGAATGGAATTTATATACCCTTAAAAGTAGGCAATTGACGGCGGTTGGTTCCAATGACGTTACTGTGGAAACGAACGTTTTTCGACATAAGTAAATTGCTTGCTCTAAATTTTCATAGAGACGTATTAAAATATTAATCATGAAAAGCTATATTCATAGGGTCGTCTCTTTTCGATAGGTATCTAAATCTTTTTTCGCCTATAAAAAAGCACCATAATTATCGAAAATTGTGGTACGTTTACATCCTTATAAAAGGTAGGGTCGATTTTCGACCACAAGCGAGGATAGTTTTTATTAATATATCCTAATTTGGCACAATATTAATACACACAGCTTAGCAATTAAATTGCTAGTCGAGGATAGGGATGCCAGACTTCCCCTTTTTTTTTAAATACTTTCTTTCAATATTTTTAACGAGATTTTCTGTGAACACATCCATTTGAATTCAAAGCTGAATGCATCCACTTACGAACTACATCTCACTTCACTTGCTAAAGTTGTTCTCCTGTAAATTTTTGTTTTGTACTATCATCTGTCTCTCTTTCAGTTTTTGTTTTGAAACCAAAATTTATAAATAAACCAACCAAAAAAAAAAAGAAAGTGTTCATATAACAAGTGTTGGGAAAATAAATATTTATCTAATGAATTTTTTTTTTGACTCAAATGTTTGTCCCCCTTTTTGAGCACTTGTCCCCCCTAGAAAACTCACGATGTCCCCCTTTTTGTGTTTTTTTTTTTTTAATCTGGCAACTCTAGTCGAGGAATAATACAGGGAAGAAAAAAACGAACAACGATTAAGTAATCCGAATAAAATTTAGGGACAAATCCAATTCCCTGAAGTTACCAGCTAATCAGCTCCAATCTAGAAGCTTCCAAAACTTCTTCACAGCCTATTTGCTCCTATTCGTGATGAAACCAATGGCAGTATCGTGGCTTCCATCCACTAAAGTAACCACCATCTCCAATATGTTTATATGAGTTACCATTTACTTATTTTATTACAAATTTCGTAATAAGTCTTAAAAGAAAAATAAATGATTCCATGATAAAATTTACAAAATTGAGGTTCTGTTTTAAATACGCTCCAGTTTTTCTTTCTTTTGGAACACAACAAACCTGTGCAACTTCTTATTACACTTATTATCCGACTGGACACAGGGAGGGTTATGTGTTTCGCGCGTATCCTATGTACGTTCCTACGTGACGCCCTGTAGCCTAAACGGCTTGACCGGTTTTAAAGAGTGAGGTGAAATTAGATTCAAAATAATCAAATTTACAAGCAACAGACTACATATTTCCATACAAACTGCTTAGGTGTTTAATTGCCACCAGCATTATTTCCGAAGGAAATATTTTGGAGGTAGTCCGGCGAAATTTAATTTTTTTCCGGGGTTTAGATACTTTTTACCCGGCTGGGCACAGGGAGGGTTTTTTGAGAAATTGAATTGAATGCGTACTTTTACGACCTGAATGTGTCACCTGTCAAAGACATGCCTCTCTACCTTTTCTGTGGGTGGTTTACCTTTTTTTTCAGTCGTAACGTCTGTCGATTTACGCAACTAAAAGAGATATCATGCAGCATCGAAGTTGTCGAAACAGTTACGAAAATACTGAAGTATCATTCAAAAATGGACGAAAAATGAAGCGCAAACTTCTAGACCATGTACTACTTTTTAAAGAGATGTTGTAAATTGACTTGAAGTGTCCCAAAATACAGAAAAATCAGAAGCCATAAGAAATAAAACCCTCGACATCGAGGAGAATAACTGCAACCTAAAAATTGCACCCCTACTTAAAGTGAGCAATATATATTTGTTTAGCCTCGTTTGAAGATTGGCATTTATAAGAAATTGTCAAGGCCTTACAAGCAATTTAATGACGAGCTTCAATGTTGAAATACAAAAAGTGAATTTTTGTGTTAATTGTTCGGAAAGGTTTTTAAGGTCGACTCCCTTGAAAGGACAAAGGATATTTTTATAAGCAAGTGTACAAATTTTACTTTGTGGTTGAGTACATATAAGAATTTTTAAAACATAATCCTACAAGGAACAGTATAGGGGTTCAAATTAGCTGGTGTCGGCAAAGGACAATAAACGACCAAGATTTTTTTTTGTAAGTTGCCATTAAAGTTGACGGACTTGTTTGATAAATCCTTCGCAGACATTACCAGTCGTTATTAAAAAAAAAAGGCGTCACACGCAGGGCTGCCAGATTGGGCGCTTTATCGTAGTATGAGCTTTTTTTTCCTAAAAAACGATGGAAATGAAATAATGAGCACCCAACACAATTTTGGGCTACATTGAACGTTTTACAAATTATATGTGAATTTTGTTTGTTTTATTCCTTCACAAAACTAAAAAAAAAACCGGACTTTTAAAACTTGGCAGCACTCTTGCAGTCAAGTGACATCGAAGATTCCAAGATCGAACACGAACAGTCGTTCAACTTGCACGCACATCAATTTATTTTGTGGGCCTTTTGGTGTGACTCAAGCCACAAAAGCCAATTGGAGAAGATAGCATAGAAGTCACATAAAACTCGCAGCGCGAACAATTGAGATGTGTAAATGGGAAAAATACCAACATTTTCAACGAATTTTGGGCATCTTTCTGGGTCAACGATTTTTGGCTACATTGTTTTAAGGTTTAGGCGTTTAAAGCAAACCAAACTCAGGCAACCCTGGTCACACGTTTATCTTCGTTGAATAATTTCTCTCCTGTCCAAGGAAAAATTAATCACACGAACATCAGCGGTCCATATTTTCCCAGCAACCTTTCTCATAAATACTCCCCCTGTTCATGATCCGTAAACAATTTCAACCCAGGTCGTAATGGATTCTCAAACAAGACGAAATATTAATGCTAAGTTTGCCCGTGAGATGTTAAGCAATCTGTCATCATGGCTGAGTATGCCTGATAACACTCCCAAGGATATACACAACTAAATTACGCAAGTTGAAATATAAAAGCACCATGCATCCACCATCCTTGGGAGGGAAATTTCTTAAGTGAAAATTCCCCAAAGATTTTACGTCACTGTTTATTTTGTTAAGTACTAGTTTTTTCTTTGTGTTCCTCTTGGTACTCAGTTTTTGTATATCTCGAAGCTATAAAGGCAAAAGGAAGTAAAAAGTATTTATAGGTCAATTGTCACAGGGATGATGTAATCGATGGACGTTATTTGTTTTTTTGTTTTTTTTTTTTTCTGTTATTCTGCTTTGTTCGCCCCGAGTGGGTAGGGAAATGACCCTGAACAAAAGTTACGATATTCATATAATAAATATATCCTACAAGGATATCCTTACATTGGATGGGAGGAGCTCTGTTGCGAATAGTTTCGATTTTCCATAATATATATAAGATATTTATTCGTTCGGCAAAACTCCCTCGAGATTTGGTTTAGTTATTCGAGTCCCATCTTGGGCAATCGTTTTTATGCAAAATATTCAAAAATAAGGACTGACACAGAAACCAAAGCAATTTCTGAACATGAAAATTATTATGGTTTTCAAATTGAACCAAAGGGAAGTCCTTGTAGCGAGATTTACAATTCTTGGAATCTCATCTCATGTCATGGAATCAAAATAAGTTATGTTCAGGCTGATAGTTTTGGAGGTACATCGCTTCGACGATCTGATTAGAGCCCTGGTTTTTGTATGCTTTTGTTAAAAGTTTGAGTTTATAGGTTTTTGAGTTACCGGCTGTATTTCCGCTACTGGAACTGTCATTATGGCTCGTGAATGATCGATTTTTGGCTACCAAATGAAAAGAGAAAGTTGGAAATGGAACGTATAGGAAAAACAATGAAGTAGTTAATTATTTCGGAAACTACTGATCAGTAAGCACATTAAAACAATTAAGAAAAGAGTATATTGTTAGCCTTTCAAAAAGGCTCTGATTTCGGACAGTTCTTTCAAATGCATGTTCTGTGTTGTTTGAAAAATAATTGTAATGAGACAAACACCAGAAAAACGCGTCTGTTCAAATTTATTTGCTACAATATTCGGTATTCTACGTCAATGCCCAGACAATGGTCTTGGCACTCCTTCAGAAAACTTTAAATATTGTGGCGTGGAGCGTCGAACCTAAAATTATGCAATGAAAACAACCCCTTAGTCACCAAACAAGTTCCACTTCCAGTTCAAATTGGAAACTCAAATCTGTCAAATGTCAATGTCATCTGTCATCTGCCAAGTGTAACTCACCACACTCAAATTCTGGAACCAATATATCTAATTCTAGAACCATCCAGAATAATAGGAATATTCGCGATAGGTGGCAGAGCGGATATAAAAGGGCATGTTTGAGAAGAGGAAGACACAGTTGACTTTTAAACACTGATTGGTAAAGTTCGAAATAGTAATCGGTTGTGAAGATAAATAAGTGTAAAGTAATACACTGAATTAAGTGATTGGACTGAAACGTTTAAGAGTTGATTTAAGTGATATTGTTTTGGTACTTATGAGTGAATAATTAGAAAGTGTAAGTAAAGTGATTTTATTGGATAAATTAAACAGAATAGTGTTATATCTTTTCGAATCTCAGCCTGAATGTAACAATATCGTCGGAATGAGATGACCGATTACGCATTACACAATACACATTCCTAATACGGAAGATTAAACGTATGACCAATACTAAATAGTAGTGGGACTGAAAAGGAGACCATTACCTAACACACAAAAATACGTGACAAGTATTTTGGTCGGCCATTTTGTTTATGTGGTAGGAATTCTGGGAAACTTCAGCATGTAGATTTTTTTATAACGAATTTCCGCTTTTCTATAAAACAAAATGCCTTCCGGAAGTGATGAATGGACATTTATTTATTTATTTCGTAAAACTGATTGATGAATTGGTGGTTTTATTTACTGACACTTATTACCACTCTCATTTGACATGTTTTAAATCAGAAATTGAAACTTCTCCAAGTAATTGCAGAAATGTTGGTTGCCGGGACTTGTGTTTATTTCCGTTTGAGGTATCTATAATTATGGGTCCATGATACTTTAGGCGTCTGATTTGTCATCTCACATTCTTACGCCGCTAGTAAGCCCTTTGCTTTTTCTGAGAGAATTATACCGATTTGATGAGTACTTTTAACGTGATGTGGTAACAAATCCAAAATCACATGCACATCACTATTCTATCTTTCAAGTTGCAAACAATGCGTCCACTTGGTACAAATTCAGATAAAATGACAGAACTCCACTTTCAAGCTATCTCATTTGTCAAAATTGTTAGGATCTATAACCTGGAAGTGGTGGTATAATAAAAAGGAATACCACCAAACTCTTAACTACGCAATAGATCAACAAATTTTATTGGCTGTACTTTTGATTAAGTTATACAAAAAAAAGTTTTAGGTTGGGGAGGATCTTCATCAACCCAGCACACTATAAAGCCACGATGAATTTTTTTTTTTTTTTTTACTGCCGCATGTCAACTTCGTTTCCTTTTTTTAGGGCCACTGAACTGCATTGATTTCAGGGCGCGTTTTGAAAGGCTGCGTTCAGTCTGTTTTTTAGGGAGTGCTCGGAAAGACTGCGTTCAGTGCATATGACGGGATTGAACCTTAATAAAATAATAATAACGCAAGATATCCACTACAGGATCTAACAAATATTAATTTTTGGATTAACGTCCACTTCACTTGATCGTGATTTTAAAACGTCTGACGAACAATCAATCAAAAAACGTATCAAGCAATTTCGACATACTGTCACCAGTTTATTAATTTATTATTTAACGATTGCAAATGCAATTACTACACGAAGAGAAGTACAATTTACGCATATGGGACCCTTAAAACCGCATTTATGGCTCCATTAAAAGCCCGCACAGGTTTTCCAAAATAAAGCACAAGTGTACTTACTTGCTGCTTGTGAAATCCATTAAACGATATCTCGTAACATGTTACATATGATGTGACGAACGTCATCACGTATCGCGTATATACCCTACCACGCCCACAAAGGACATTATCATTCTTATAAATATTTATGCAGTCTTTGATAAGGTGCCGCTGTCATCCCCCGTCTTTCCTATCAACCATCGTTCAGCTCTCTCGCATGGTAATTTATCATACAAATATGTGCGACGTGTTGCACGTATTCAAGGAACGTCGTTCTATGTAACAGTCACCTCCGTCGAGCAAGAGATAAAAAATGTATGAAGTTCCCACAGTGTAAGGAAAAACAACTATAACAACAACAAAAATCACAAATTCATATAATTTCATTCAGCGTCATTATATCAAACCAATTCTATCACCGCCTGTGGGTGGATGTAGGATGTAGGTGTAGGACGATTTATTAGTTATTTGCTAATAACGTATAGAGTGCACGTAACCCACATTCGGCCTTAATTGGTATGTCGTAAGGCGTATGGACGCGAACACACCTTGTTGTTGGCGGGAGGACTGTTGACACTCCTAGTTCTATTGATTTTATGAGCTTTGTCAGGGTGTAGACATACCTACGTCCTAAGTCACATATTCGAAGCTCTTTATCAATCAACAATGTCGAAAGATAAATTAGTGTCCGCATTTGCGTAATTCCCTTGCATACATGAAAACACGCAACAAAATAAAATCCCCCAATAAACCCAATGAATGTAATCACAAAAACGACAAAGCACCCACTCACAAAAACGGGCTTGGGAAATATATTATGTCGCCTACGCAAATATTTTTTTTCCCTCTAAAGGTAACAGCCCAATATAAACCCCCGGAATAGTATTAGGAAAAGTGTGTATCACTGTCAATTCAACCGACGTCGTGTCCCGTGCACCAAAATTCAGTCACCATCCCTGTGTCGGCTGCTGAAAATGGCGAGCGAGCACCATGAATGCCAATAGCCATGTCATAACTTAGTTATCTAGTTTCCAGTATACCTATACAGCTGTCAAATACAACAGCACGACGAATGATGTGGAGCAAGGAAGAAAAGAATGACAGGGGACAGTTTCATAAAAGTGTATTGTACAGAAGGTCAAAGAATTGTTTCTGGGAGTTTGGACTAGTTCAAGATTTTTCTAAAGAGCAATTTGCTTTTCGAAAATTAATGTTCCGATTGGGACAGGCCGTACAATTTTGACGTTTAAGTTGATTTTATGTATTTCGCAGGTACCAAGTGAATTTCAAGGTTAGGTTAGGTAAAGTGGTTCTCGAGAAAGACACACTTAGACCGTATAAATTTAGGACCTTTGTGATACCACATGAGTTAAGGGAATGGGGGGGGGAGGGGAGAAGGCCAGAGTGTTCTAGGCCGGACATACTAGTGGGCGCATTGCTATCTTTGTGCTTATGACTTTTTGTCTTCTTTATGTGTAAATTGCAGTTTATCCTCGGATAGAGGAAGGGTGACCGAAACAGTCCCTGCCAAAGAACTGGTTGGGGTGTTCGCTCTTCGTATTTGTAGATTACTATACGTCTGATGCCATTAAGTTAGTTAGGACTTTTATTTCTTTAAAAAAAGGTAGCTTGGTACATTTTGATACACTTTCAAAGTCTATTTTCGGTTTGATGCCATTCCAGTATGCCATCTGACAGTATTTGCTTGGGCAGATGAACTACGTGACAAATTCTGGAATTATGGACGTCAAGTCAAAAAAATCAAGCATGAATATTCAGTTGCGATTTTGTCAAAGTTTTGCCGCAATCCACTATATTTGGCGGAATTTTCCATTAATCAAACCAAATGTGACAGCGAACTATAATCTTGCTTAATGACGATATTCAATGTTCACATGAATGGTTGCAAATCGTTTCGTTTCAAAACAAAGTACCATGTTAAATCTAATGTGAGGAAAGTAGAAGTCAACACGTTCGCGAAACTTCTGACAAACTTTGTTAAACTTCTAAGTTGCAGAACTATTACAAAAATGATTTCCTTCTCCAGAAATCGAATGAAAATTGTCCCTTTGTACTCTTCACTCTCACGGATGCATTATTTTCTTAAACAGAAAATCATAGCGATGAGAAAACTGACACCTACAAAATGCTTAGAAGAATGAAGTTTATTTAAAATTATTATTTATTTAAATTAAATAAAGTATTTCTATCAGATATCACCACAAATATTAGGTATTACAAGGAAATGGGAGATAGCTTTTTTGTGTATCATATATTACAAAACGAGGACAAAAACTAAAAGAATGAAACAGTACGTATATATACCTTGAAAAAAAACTGGAAGATCATTTTTGGTCTCCCTCTTTCTATTTGAACTTCTGGGAGTAGAAAATGCGAATTTAAAGTCGTTGTCCATTCGTTTCACTCGGGAGTCCACTCATTCTGTAATCCAATATAACAAGAAAACTGCTTCTGATTGAATCCACAAAATTATTGGTGAAATGCTAAAAAATGACCTGTATAGTATAAACTACATAAATTACACATGTAGTAGAGTAGATTCTGACTTCAAATCGAGAAGCGAAATTTTCTACTCATTGTCAGAATCACCAAAAGAGTATTTTTTGTACCAATGAAACGCTTTCAGAGTGATTTTCGATTCCGGACTCTCCCGGACGCTTCTTTTTGCTGAATGGAAAACTACATAAGAGAGTAGAGGAATGGGTATGCAAAACATCTTTCAAAAGTGTATTTTTATTAGGTTTTTTAACGAAGTCAAATAAATGGCCGCGTTCCACTGCCCACTAGATGACTAGCATTTGACATTTCACCATTTGCGCAAGACGTCTAGCACTTTTTCTGAAATATAACTTTAAGAGAAATTTCTCAATCTGGCGCCAAACTACCCGCCGCATTGAGGAAAAAAAAAACAACGACCTGTCAAAGGAAATCGTTCAAACCCTTACAAAATAAAAATATTTTGTCCTAGACGTCTAGCGGGCAGTGGAACCCGCCCAATGACTTCTAAATGAAATGTTTGTAAGGCTACGTCTAGTACCTTTTTACACACTCATGAGTGTTATTCTTCTTCGGCATAAAAGTAAAGTGTTTTCTATATCAAAAATTAGCACACTGTAGTGAATGCGAAGACCGCTTTCTTTCTATTTATATTTTCTTGTTAACTGTAACTACCTACCTTTGCGAAATATTTTTCTAGCAGAACGCGTGTGTGAGTTCTGCTAAAGATGTAGAAACAAGTAGGATGGGAGTTAGTCTCCCACTTTTCTTCCCATTTATCACAGGGAGGTATTTTTCTAGCCATAAGTTATGACAGTCTCGGTTTATATGACTCTTTTGTTATTTACTTGTCAGAGAGTAGACCTGGGTCGGTATTCCGCAAGTAAAAAAGGTTGAGTCGTTTTGGTGTGTCCTTTTTCTGTATTTTGGCTGATTATACGCATTTCAGTTTTTATTGGCCCAAATATGCGAACTGTCAACTTAGTACTCAGTCACGAATTTCTTGACTCGACTCGTCAGCTACCCTTCCATAAACGTCAACTGGAACCGAGATACCGAGATACATCTAGTCAGACACCTGTCAGACTTACTTTTCAAAGTGTCAAAATTCAAAATAATATAACAACAATACAGTTTAACTAGTCATCGCGTTCGTATACCTGGTCCAGACAAATCTAGTTAACTTCTTGTCGTCTTGGATGAACTAGGTATCCGCGATGGAAGCCAAATTAAATCACCGTAGGCTAAGGTTAACTCCTGGAGAGACGCACTGTACCTCTCGGTTTTTTTTTTTTTTCATTGCCCCACATTTTGCGAACGGCTAAAACAAAAGTTTAGGCAATTAAATCGCAACCAGGGCTAAAAGTTTGTATAGAAATTTAATTTTTTAGTGCGTAGTTGATATACCTATACGCAATTAGTTTAGTAAATTGTTTCAAAGGAGATGTTCGATTTTAGTCTCACGTATCCACAAATTATGGCAGAAAGTACTCGAAAAATTGTGTAGGTATACCTATGGTAACTGACGGAGTTACTACCAAAGCCAACAAAATAAAACCCATGTAGGAAGATAAGATGATGAAAAATGATGTATAGGTATTTGAAATTCAAATAGGTAATAGATCTCCACTTCAAGTAATCGTCTTACTAATACATTAAGGTGCCCCTAACATCTGTTTATTTGAAGCGTACCTAGTTTGTAATTTGAAATTTGTAATTTGTTTTTGTGCTAAAATTCATTCGTTTTAAAACGAAGCCGTTCAGTTATATACCGAGCCACTATGAGGGCTGTAAAGTACATACGTTTATACAAATTTACAACCCCTGACCTGTATTTGCAAGTCAAACCAACAAAGTAGTACATTAACTCATAAATTGCATGATTTTATCTACTCCGCTCTCCCTCCCTCCTGCACTCCACTCCACTCATCTTTCTGTACCAAATTCTTCCCGATCCACTGTATACATTCGAGAGAAAAAAAGTCAACCCACAGACACACATTCTTCAACTTTTCTAACATAGATACTTTTGCCGACCCAGAGCATTCTCAGATTTTCCATCATAGAATTATCGATTTTCTGTGTTGCTGGCATACATTTTTCTTCTCCATTGTAGGTTGTGTCCTCACCAGCTGCTCCTGCCTACCTATATTACTGCAATACAGGATTCACTGGGAGAAAAAAACCAAAAATGAAGTCCAAACTTCTGTCGGTATCAAATGACTTGAGGCTGAATAAGGAATACCAAAACCCCGCATTTGTCCTTAAAAACTAACAACTTACGTTTCACAATTCAGAAGGACGACTTTGTATCCTTTATTTGGCCTCTGCTGTCAGCTACGACGACGACGAAAATATGATTACAATTCAATCGCGGTGACTTAATCCCACAGCTGCTGTTGTTCGTGCACAAGGTTGAGTTGAGGCTAACTTCTGCGTCGAATACAAATCCAGACCGTATGCCCAAGGTGGGTGGGAGAAGTTAACAGGATATTGCACACCAAAAAGTAAAAAAAAAGCAAAACAAAAACTTTAGTTTGACAACATTTTGTTTTCTTGTTATAAACTAAATAAACTTTTTTGCGAGGCTTGATTTAATATTTGACACCACAAACACAACTATGGACACCACACACAGGCACACGCAACGACATAAAAGACACAATAGAGAGAGACACACACACGTATATGAGCGATGGATGTATTATGTATTAATCGATACTAAAGTGCTAAAAATAGCAGCCACCCTGTAGGAGCAGGATGCTCTTTTTCGATTTGGTCCTTGCTTAATCGCTCAGATATTACTTGATGTAAAAAGAGTTTTTTTTTTTCTTTTCTTTCTTTGTATCCCTGCAATCCTTGGGAAGATTTCGAAGGAAAATTATTTAAATCAAAAAAAAAAAAAAACACTCAATGAGAACCCTTTTTGTGGCGTGAAACGTTAAAAACTTGATAAAGTTATTTATTTTCAATTTTATTACCGTTGTTCCCGATGCAGTTATTCACACAAACTGAGCAGTGTTGTATAATTTTGTGTCGAATTAAGTATGTATCCTCTTTTATCAACACCAGGAGTTTTTGAAACGTTTTCTCTTTTTTTTTCCAGTTTTTTGCGTTTAACGGAAGTCACGAACTAATGCGGACTGGGGTAAGGATTTTGGAAAACTGCTTGCGAAAGGACTTGATTCAGCTTTTGGGTATATTTGGATTTTTTTTTGCCTGTAGACTATTTTGTATCGACGACGGCAGCACACGCAAGTCTTTTCGTCGTTCGTTGAAAATCGATGGCGCTGAATTGTACAGAAAGTAGTTTTGGCTGTGTAAAGTAGGTGATTTCGCCGTGAAATGAATGGGGGCCATGGCAAAGCGAAAGGCGAATTGGTTGTACGCATGAGCTTCAAAGTCATGGATGGAACAGTTGTTTTTAGTTGGTGTACATTTGGTAGGTCACCCTAACCCTACCCCCGAGGAATACAAATACTTGCACGTTATCTGTGAATTTGTGGCTGGGTGTTGACAGTTCCGCTGTCAAATTGGTTCTTGTGTGAGCTTTTCTTTCGAATGCTTCCTACACCTATATGTGTTGATATAGAAAATTCGAACTCCTTATCAGGGCTAGTCGAGTTGCAGGGTTTTTCATGAATGAATTTTAATTGTCACTGTGAAAAATTGGCAGCTTTCTTGAGAAGGTTGTGGATTTGGTGTCCCTTGGAGGAAAGGTGCAATTGAATTGGTCTGGACAGCGGAAATAGAAATAGTTTGTGTGCGTATTTAAATAAGCAAATGGTGTAGTCAAAATTTAAAAAGTGCGCCAATTTAAATTGAAACGCGCAACGCGCCATTGGAAAAAACAATCAAGTAGAGTGTCAACTTTCAACCGCCAAATTAGTTTTATGGGCATCAAATCAGCTCAAATCTATGCAATTCGTTGTGCAAGTTTGTTGACTTTGCATCAAGGTTATTCCTTTATTTATGAGACTTTTGCGGAAGAAAATAAATTTGAAAAACTGACAGCATACTGCATACACGAACTTATACATCTCAGAAAAATGCAGAAAAACCTCACCACTTCGTTACTACAATTGCTCTCAAACTCTAATACCATGTTCCCACCAACGTGATTTAGTTAAATCAACGTGATTTAGTTAAATCAACGTGATTTAGTTAAATCAACGTGATTTAGTTAAATCAACGTGATTTAGTTAAATCAACGTGATTTAGTCAAATCAACTTGATTTAGCTAAATCATCTCATAAATTAGGTACGTGATTTATCATACATTTTCGTGATTAAGATTTACGTGACTTATACGTGTTTAAATTTTAATTATGTATCTGTCATCGCAAATCCACACAAAATAAAATCTAACATACCTACCTGTTATTATGTTCATCACTTCATTCGGGGAACGAAAAAAAAAACACACAAAGCAAACTGTCAAAATTAATTTTTCTTCGTGATTCGGTGAGTTTTGATATTTTTATTATTAAGTATATTTTATTTAAATTGTCTTATTCTTGGCAGGTATGGCAACAAAACCAAAACAACAAAAAAAAGGTAGTTACGATATTGAAAGTTGGACACCTAATTTCAAAGTTGACGTAAATGTCACACTAAAACACTACAAATTCGGTGAAGACGCGTTTCGTGATTTATAAATCAATTTGGCTAAATCACGTTGGTGGGAACTTGGTATAAATCGACGTTTACATTCTCGATGATTTAAAATTCGTTACTATTCAATTTGAAGTATTTTTGGATTTGTTGCCATATTGTTCAAGTTCAAAGCATCAATTAATTTCGATCCCAAAAGTATGCATTGCAAACACAGCATTTTAGCAGTAAACTCATAGTTTTGGAGCCACTGTTGTTCCTGTCAAAGCCCATTACACTTTCGTGCTTTGCGTTATCAATTTTTGTAGATAATTAGCTTGCATATCAATGGAATTGGAATACTTATAGAAAAAGCTTTTTTCAATTAGATAGTTAATCGCAGATTAGGCATAGGTTTTCTTTAAATAAATTTTGTTGACACTAACGCCACCAGTTGTATTTGTTTCGAGTGCTAACACACATCGTTCTGTTTAGTTTTGGAATTCAATTCAGTTTTTAGTCTAGTTTCGTAAAAATGCATTTAGGAGTATTGGGCTGTGGCATCATTGGGCTGACAACAGCAATTGAATTGCAAAAAGAGTTCCCCAATGCTCAAGTTTCAATTTTAGCCGATCGCTTTATTGAGAATACCGTCAGCTATGTTGCTGCAGGAATATTTCGACCAAGCACTAGCTTCATGGGACCATCCCAAGAAATTACACAGTGAGTATTCATTTACAAAAAAAAATTAAAACAAAAATTATTATCATTTAAGAAAATGGATCACTGATGCATTCAACTACTGGGATGATATTCGTAAAACAGCTGATGCGCCACTTGCCGGCGTTACTCAATTATCGGGATACATTTTCTCAACGACTAGTCCGTCGATAGTTAGGGTGAGTAGAAACGATCGTAAATTGTTTTGTATTATTGTTGACATTTATAGTCACATAATCACGGCGGGAATAATTATCGATCAAGAAAGTATTTATGGATTAATCAGCGCCTTAAACTCTTGTTTATTCCCAAGTAGAAATTGATGGTTATAGTGTAGGCGCTGATCCTACATTTCGGAATGTTTCCGTAACAGTAACAGTGTGTATAGGCTCTCAATGTGCGTACTGTTTCCACTGTAGGGTGTAACGCTGACCAAAGTGGGGAATCAGTTTTACCTCTTTAAATTACTATTTCGGGAAACACACATAATGGTATTTCGGCTATGCTTTGTAACCAAAGTGTGACCGAATCTTAGTGAGCTGTCAAATTTGTTTTCATGTGTTTGTATGTTGCTTCACATGAAAAAGAAAATGTGAAATAGAAATCCTGCGATAGCAATATAAAACGTGCACACATAACCTATCCTCTTTAATGGGGATGCTAAAATACCTAAACGAGCATATGTCATGAAAATGGTAAAGCAGGTAATATTATGAGAATTTGATAATTAATGCATTTCTTCGTACCAGAATGCTAAATATTCAAACGAAAATCAGTTTCACCACAAATATCAATAAGTTGTGGCAAAAACTCACGCGCTCAAGAAATATTGAGTATTTAAGAAATTAATTTTATTTCGAAGTTAGGTACTTTCATTTTTCCATGGACTATTTTTTGTTTTTTTGTTTTTTGACAATGAATCCCAATTAGAATCAGAAAGCGACCACTTGCCTGCCATTTGCATTTCTTTAGGAGGGAGCACAGGGTGCATGCACATACATTGAGGAAACTTTTTTTTTTGCGTTTATTATTATTAAATCGTAATATTTAAATGATTCATTCTTTTGAATTCTACCTTTTAGAGTATATGAGAACATGCACAAAAGTTTGGGGGGAATAATAAGAAACGGATTTGCAAATTTTAAAATATGTTCGCTTCTAATTTTTGTACTGCTATTCTGGTTTGCTAAGACCGACATAATAAAGTTAACATGTTTACCTACATGAAGGAAATACAATTGAATGTATACAACGTTTGTTGTCCATATATGGGAATATTTTCTTACAAAACCCACCCCTCATACGCATTCACTTGGCTGGTTCAATTTTGTTGTACTAAATCGCTGCAGAAGGTTATGATATTTCTACCATTATTTCATTTTATATACGTATAACATGCTATTTATTCAAAAATATTGGTACCATTTGATATATGTGAATGATAGAAGTTAGAATATTGTTTTTTTTTTAACTTTTTCAAATCAAATATTTTATTATCTCGCACTTCATTAATTGTTTCCAATTCAATCTGCTGGAGAAAGCATTCTCATTTTTCTCCTACAATACTATTGAAACGTCGGAAAGCAGCGTAGCGCACAAACTAAAAGTATATTCGATGTTGCACTACAACGGCAAACAATTTTCAATGCACCTTTTAAAATGAAAAATAATACTTTAGGAGGAAAACTCATGAAAAGATATACGTATTCCAAAATAGTAAAGTCTCTAATTTACATATTTCCATTCTTTTTAGATAGATTCATTGTCCATCATAAAACCATTCGCGGTGTTTTTTTTTTTCCATGCCACCCTATATTCCCTTTTACGCTTGATGCGCCATAGTTATAGAATTATCCGTGCACGCCTGCTTGGTAACAATCAGTGGTCACAATTTCGACTGTGCGCAGTCGATTTGCGTAGCTGTTAAGTGGTAACCAGGTGGTAACATTAAATAGTAACCTCACAGTTTTTTTGTGTTTGAAATGTTACAGTAAAGGACATTTGTATCTTTGAGACACGTAATGGTCACAAAAATGTCAAATCGTTACCATCTTATTGGAATGGAGTTAAGCGACACAAAACCGAGTCGAATATACCGTTTGGTGACTATAGTTTAAAGTAAATGTGGATAAGAGTCACAAATTTCTACTTGGGTTATCTTAGCTTGATACGAAAGCATCAAGAATAAGATCTGCCCACGTAAAATACTGCATTCGAACATTATTGTTTTGTGACCTGTATCAAATATACGCATACCTACTCGTAAATGTTCGATGAATCCAATAAAATCTAATTGTGGTTCGCCCTTTAGTTTTTTTCCAAGAAGTGACATTTTGGCCATATACCTATTCTTTAATAAATGAATCCATGTTCACATGTTTATTAGACAGATATTATGACTTAAAAATTTATTAAGTCTGAGAGAAATATTATATCTAGCACGAAGTTGACGTAAAAAAAGCTTTATGGGGCATTTACACGGTCACACATTCCTATCACGGAAAATTAAAGGGATGCCCTATACTAAACAGCCGTCTGACTGAAAGGGACAGCATTACCTAACACGCAAAAAAACGTGATACGTTTTTTGGTCGGCAATCTTGTTTACGTGGTAGGAATTATGGGAAAGCTATGCATGTTGATATTTTTATAGCGATGGCTTACGAAATTTCGTTTTCCTATAAAACAAAATGGCTTCCGGAAGGGATGAAGGTACATTTATTTATTAATTTCGTATAAATGATTGATGAATTGTTGGTTTAATTTACTGAAACTAATTAACACTCTCATTTCACAGATTTTAAATCGGAAATAGAAATGTTTTTATGTGATTGCAGAAATGTTGGTCGCCGGAACTTCCGCTTTACGTATCTATAATTATGGATAGAACATCCATGACACCTTAGGCGTCTGATTTGTGATCTCATTCCTTCGCCTTTATTAGCGTTGACTGCGGACAAACGGATTTCTCTGTCCCGTCTTTAAGGCGACCCCTGCCCTCATGTTCAAAAAGTAGCTATTTCCCATGTACCTATTCAAGATGGAAAAAAGACCGACAGATGAAAAACTAGTTTAAATCATAGACAAGCGTTTTATAATTTATCTCAAAAACGTCTTATTTACAACTTTTTGCAGAATCATTTCATTGAGAAGCTTCTTCCAATCTATCGTCAAGCTACAGAAGAAGAACTCACATTATGCCATGGGGGATGGAAGTACGGATCGTTTTTCACGACTGTCGTAACGGAAAGTCGACTTTACCTACCGTATGCCACTAAAAAGTGAGTATAAATAATTCCAACTTATATGGCCTTGAGTATTTTCGAAATTTCCAATATGCTATCGCCAACATAAAATCAACAAAAACTGAATTTTAAGCTCTTTTTTTTTCAAAAAAAATATTCATCTTTATTACCGTTCGTCTTTATATGAACAGATTCCTCAAAGCTGGTGGTAAAATAATCCAACAGAAAGTAAACTCATTCTCTGACGTTCAGCAGAATTTCGATGTTCTCGTCAATTGCACAGGAATGGGTGCAAAAGAATTGTGCAACGACCAACAGTTGGTACCAATTCGAGGGCAAGTAATGAAAGTTCGGGCTCCATGGGTTAAAATGGCTTTCTATGGTGACTTTGATACGTATATCATTCCTGGCTTTGAAACTGTTACCTTGGGTGGCTGTCGTCAGTTTGACAGTTACAACACAGAGTTGTGCAAATATGATGCACTTTCGATTCGTGAACGTTGTTACGGAATGTTGCCGAGTTTGAAGAAGGCTAAGTTTGTGCGAGAGTTAGTTGGACTTCGTCCTCATCGATCGATCGTAAGAGTGGAACCAGAATATCTTAAGACGCCATCTGGCAGAACAATTAAATTGGTACACAACTACGGTCATGGTGGATATGGTGTGACCACAGCACCTGGCACTGCGTTGCATGCTGTCAAAGTGGTTAGGGATGTTCTTTCATCTAGTAATACTAGCAAGCTGTAATGGTTATTCTTATTATGTTTTTATTAAATACTTTAATTGTGGATTAAATAAGATTGCTTTTTTATCCAATTCCATAGTATTATATTATTTTGTGTATGCATTTTAACTACAGGCCTGTTTTTTTGAGCTTCGAACTCAGCAAAGCAAAGTAAAGTAGGCTTTTCAGCACGCAATTACAACAACTACTGTGATTCCTCGAAGTGTCAAGTAGGGCGTAGTTGTTGTAATAGCATGCTGAAAATCCTACTTTGCTTTGCTTTGCTGAGATGGAAGCTCAAAAAAACACGCCTTACAACAATTTGAAACTTAAGGGCCTTATATTTTAAAAATGTTTAAAAATTCTCTAAGCAAAATAAACGCTGGTTTTATGTGGTCTTACGTACCAGACTCTGTAACTCTATGTGAAAACGCACGACTGGCCAATGAGTGTCAAAGCACTCGCCTTCATGTTTTTTTTGAATGAATGGGCGAAATCGAAATATACCGAACTATCCGAGGGCCCCAAAGCTGCTTTGAACGATTTTCACTATTTCCAAACATTATTTATGTCAATGCAAAGGCATATGATTCAATAAGTGCTTTCATTTAAATTGTTTGATTTATTTTAATTTGACTCTTATTTTCTCACACAAGAAAACAAAAAATAAACTTTTTTTATGAAGTATAAAACTTATAATGCCCAAAACACATGTGCAGAATTTCTGGACGCAGTGAAGCATGCAGTACTGCAAGCAAGACACATGTGCAGAAAATTGTTTGACATGCTTGCATCAGTTACTGTCATTCGCCGACTAAGCAGCTGATTTGTTTTTGTTTGTAATTAATTTCATTGAAAATGAAAATTGAGAAACTTAATAATATTCGCAAAATTGTATTGCTTTTATCGGTTTACCAGTCGTACAGGAAGTTTTTATACCTTAGCCGATCAGCTGAAATAATGTTTTCGTTGAAAATTCTACTAGTTTTTCTTCACATTTTTGTGTCAGCCGCAAAATATTTGAAATAAACGGCAAACGCAATGATGCCAAATCCGTTCAAATTTAGTTTTTAATTTTTCTTTGCAGTGGATTTAGAAATAGCGACAACTTGCAGTACTGCAACGCATGCTGAATTTACATGTGTTCACTCCCATTTAAACGTGTGGGTTCTATTTCCACTGCATGCAAAATTCTGCACATGTGTTTTGGGCATAGTTCCGTATACGAGATGCGAATCGGCTTGAAAAATACAGACTAGTAAAATTCGAAGAAAAATTCTTGCGGATTGCGGATTTCGAGAATTGTCAATTTCAGTTTTTCCCATCGCATCGGAGATTTTGACAGATAAGTAGTAACGTGCATGCGAGAATTTTTGAGAATTGGGGTCCAGCTGTATGGTACACTGTTTTTACGGAGAAACGCCTAAGTTGCGTCGTTTTAAATTGGGGTTTTTAGATTTTGCTCTAAGATTTCAGATTTTTCGTATCCAATGGAAAATAAAACGAGATTTCTCTTTCTTTGCATTTTTTGTTGTGGTGCGTGTTTTAAAAGTTAGCTGCTCTTAATTTGTAATTTGTGTCTATGAAAATCTATTCAATTTATGTTAACATCCATTTCAGCGGTAAAATTTAAATTTGTGTCTATTTTTTCACAGACTTTTCGTCTCTAAAAACGTAAAATAACACACTTTAAAGTTAGACGAATGACGAACGTTATAGTGATAGTGTAAGTATGTATGTAAGTATGTACGCTCATTTTCGTGAAATTACTCTGAGTCTGCTTTTTTGCGGCCAATAGAACATGAAATCTGACAGCCAGCTGATTTCGAGAGCAGAAAAACTGTTCTGAATATGAAAAAAGTGTTGTTTTTTTTTTTTTTTGTGTCCCAATGGAAAGTGACATTAATGACAGTTGGCACGTATTTCCATCAGTGGATATAACAAATCGATTAGCACCAAAACGCTTTCCAAGACAATTTCAGATATAAAAGCGTCAATTTGTACTGTACAAAATACATTTGTTTCGTTTATATTACGCACCTTAATTTTGCTCCTAAGACTTATATGCGGCTTTCCCACTGAGGCAGAAAGAAGCAAGCAAGTAGCAATAGGAAACTCTTGCGATATTATCGCTAAGAATGGGCGCATTCAAGAATCTAGTACAGAAATTTGAGTTTCCTAGCATTCCATATTCAGTAGCACTAATTTAATTCTTCGAACACAGCCGCAGCAACCAAAACAAACAAACGTCAAAGATGTCAACATAAAACTTTCTGTAAATGTCAATTTAGAGTCAAAATTTGCAAAGAAAAAAAAAATTTTTGTGAAAATTTGTGTGAAAATGTCGTCGATGTCCCCCTCCGAGGTAAGTTTTTCTTTTAAAATTTCTTTCAATAACTATTCCCGTGAAATGACCACATTTCCATGAACAAAGTAAAAATATAAACATGTCCTACTAAACAGAAGTCAGAGACTTTTGCACAACTTCTGTGAATAAAATCTGATAATTGCAAACGCTGTTACAGGAAAAGTATTGTTTATTTTCACATGTAACACCACTTCGTTCGCGTTCTCAATTAGGATTTACTGCACATCTAACTAGTGTGAATGTTTCGTTCCAATTCGATTTCGCGTCCTAAAATTACACTTACCACCTATGTCCTTCGAATTGGCCGGAGTGTACAGTTGCAAAAATGTTTCTTACTCCAGGACTGATCTGTTTCTTTTTAGTTTGCTTGATGCTGAACGTAAAACAGTTAATTCAATTTGCATATTGGCAGCTACATAGATGCGGAGAATTGAAATTTATTGTTTATACTTAAATATGAAAATGTCTGCTTAGAAACTGCCCTACAGGCGTTCGTCAACCTACTAAAATGAAAATAAAACTTATTGTTAGTTAACTTTTAAAATTATATCTAATTGTTGCTGCTGCCGCTGCAGTTGATGCGGTGCTATACTGCTGGCGACAGCCAATAAGTTCTAGAAATTGATTGTCATGCGGATGGATGATTAATTAAATTTAATCGATTTGTGCAAACGATTGGAATCGGCCCCAAACTGCGTTCCAATTACCAAAAGTAACTGACCAGATCACTGGCAAATTGCTTGAATTTCATCAAAACCATAGAAATCGAGTATTTCGGCTTGGACTTAAGTGCTATAAATAAGTTCATAGATAAGATAAATAAAACATGAATCACATATCCAGAACAATGTTTCTTCGCTTTATATTCAAAGCATGTCTGTGTCGTTAATATGTTGATTGGATTGAATTAATTGATCATTGTCCACAAAAGGTGGATATACGCACTCACATGGGCAGCCTGTGGATAAATTTTTTATATTGACAAAGGAGCTATCAACGGAATCTTTGTTCGGGGCATTTCCATAGATCTGCGGTAGATATTTTGGGACAGCTCTACTGGTCTTTGAATGCGCTTTCGAGTTCAAATACCGATTACCTCTGGTGCCGCCACAGCCTTATCTACTGCTGTGACACTCTCAGCTGAGATTTTGTCTGTTTACTCTGCCGAAATGAGATAATGGTTCAGAGTAAGCATGCCAAAAGCTTCTGTAAGATTGCAGTCTTATCAGCTTTCTTCTTTTAGCAACTCAGATGCTATAATTAATACAAAAGCACTTCCGCGTCGAATTCTGCTAACTACACTGCTTAAAAATGTTATTTCACTTTTGTATTCTGTGCTGTTAAGTGTCTATTTATAAATTGTGTCGGTGGATTCGAGGACAGCGTGCTGTTTCTTTCCGCATCTATGCGTCATCGCTCTCCTATTGACCCAAAATAAAAGAAATAATGATAAACTTAGGATGTGCCATGAAAACATTGAACATTCTTGCAGAAAACATCAAATTGTTGTTCATTTCTATTTCTACACCATACATTATGATTGTTGTCAAAATTTGCACTAATGGCATCAGGCCAATGGTCAAAGCAAATTAGATCTTAATTCATTTCAATTATTGCAGCGAGTAACAATTAATTTTATTGTGTAATATCAGTATGCGATCACTTGGGGAATGGTTGTGGAATTCAATTGATAATTATTAATTATGCAAGGCGGGAGAACAGTTCAAATTTGTATACGTATATATAAACCAATCTGAGGAGGCTGATAATACAACATCTAAAATGAGGCTCTGGTCTTTTTCCTGCGGACAAATTGTAGCTGATCCTCTCCTACGTTTTGCAATGGTTATGTTAGAAGACATTTCAGTTTTTATACTACTGGGGTTGAATTACCGCTTCCGTGATCGAGTAATAAGTTACCGAATTTGTTATTGTTTTGCTTGTAACACCCACAAAATTCAGTGACGTATGGCTCGCTCATTCGCTAGGATGCGGTAATTCGGCCCCTGCTTTAAGTTCACAGACAACAGAATTAAGAGAGCGGTTGAGCGATTTGTTTTATTTCAGGAGAAGTTGGAATGAAACTAAACAAACTATGCACCTTCTGCGTAATTGTTGCAAAGCATTTGAATGGCTAAGGCGTGTTTGTTATCTGCTTTTTGAACCCGCGGCGTCAAATCCTCACCAAACAGTGCGTGTACCTTGGTAAATCGTTAACTGATATTTACCTTTGGAGTTCCCTCGCTAAAAATGCTCCAATTTAGCCAACAAATCAGCCGAAAATTAGTTAGAAAAATTAGTTAACACTGACCGAAATGTTTCACTTAACCTCAAATTGTTCAAGCGGCCAGTTGGTGAATTCGTGGCTATTCAATACTCTGACTGCAGTCTCTTAAAACATCCTTTTTTACGTTTTCTACGGAGGTAGTAGACGTAACAAATAGAAATATAGAAGCATGTGATTTACATAGAAGCTTAAAAAAGTATGCCATGTAAACTAAGAGCAGAATTCTGCCACCACCATGTTTAACTTCACAACTGCGAGTATGCAATGGAAAATTCCATTCATTTAGAATATAGGTAGTTGGGTAGAAGTGGCGGTTCAGCTTTGAACCCAAGTAGCACTATAATGCGCCTTTTTATTACCACGACTCGTGTGACCTAGTTTGTGATGATTGTTACGGGTGTGATGCATTCGGCGCCTATTTAGGAAACGGATTATGTCTGATATCCCTTTACCCGAAATGTCGCTAAGGTCGTCGAAAAAAGGTTGGTTCAGTGTGCGCAATCTGGCTCTCGCTAGTGCCGGACATTTGCAGAGGAAATGGGAGACAGTTTCTTTCTCGTTTACATTTCCGCAACTGCGGCAATGAGGGTTGTGTGGGATCCCAAGCTTGGCCGCATGATCTCCAATTGGGCAGTGCCCCGTGCTTATTGCCGTGACTCTGGCGATATCTGGACGGGTTCTGTTTAGCTGGTTTCTTGTTCCATTTTGGTCGTATGTAGGGCATATCTTCCTTGATATGACGCAGTCGGTTAACCCCCTTCATTGGAGATTTGCTTTCTGAAGGGAGTGTGAATGAATTCGACCCTTGACCACTCCTAGTGGAACGTGAACTCTTGCCGCGAGTGAGCTGTGTAGAGCGGACCCTCTCCTGGCCAGCTCATCTGCACGTTCGTTACCTATTACTATTATGTTACTATGCCCTGGTACTCAGAGAAGTGTAACACTAAAACGTTCGCCCAGACGGGCAATCTCTCCGGCACTCCTGCACCAGCTTAGAGGATATGGTAGCCGAATTGATGGCTTTGATGGCAGCTTGGCTATCTATAAGGATAGCAATATTTTGTTTGAATATACACTACACGCGCTGATTGTTTGAAAACACTTCTTGCGGTGGCAAACATTTTCATCAAGCATTTGCTGCCCTTCCTCACGTTCCGTGTACTTGAATAGAAAATTAAGTCATTGCGGCTTCTCTCGCATAAGTCTTCTCCCTCCATCACTGTCAACATGGCGATTTGTTTGGTTCATCTTTGATCTAGCCCAAATGTATCATTTCAAACAAATAATTTTGGTAATTTCTTGGACTGTGCTTGTCGTGAATCAAGTGAATTTTCCACGACTCATTTTTTCTCAGAAAAGTTTTCCAAATAAGTCAGCACAGTAGCATTGAACTCAAAAACGATCTCGAAATAGAATCTACCAAATTTAATAATCATATCTTAGATGAGAACAAAGCAAATAAATGTTGGAAAATATCGAACAAAAATTTAATTTCGCTGACTCATCGGAAGAAAAATCGGTTTGTTTGCCTTTCTAATTTGAGTCTGTTGTTGATCTGCGGAGACTTGCGTATAAAATACGCGGTGTGTTTTTTAATGTCTCGGCAAAATTGGGTATTTGAAAAGATTTCCACGAAATCGGCTGTCCAATGTCCATTATTGTGCCCGTCTAGCTAAAAGAGAGTTTGTTGAACCACTTGGACTTGGACTTGGTGTTCTAATTTTGTAAAAATTTTATTTTTGGTGATGGTGTTTGAGCGGAGTTGATTTTATCTCCGTACTGACCCAGTCATCACGACATGCGCTTTTTTTAATGAAAAGTATACCACCGAACAATAAACTTGTGTATTTTTAAATCTTTTTCTTTCGGAATTATCAGTTGCACTCTATATACGTAAGCATCGTTATTCGTAATATCTGAAGCTAAATATAGATTTTGTGTTTCACTTATTGTTTAATCATTTCGCTTGGGTGTTTTTGAACTGCTGGCTTGGTGTCAATATTAACATTGTAACCTTGCGATCGCAACCAGCAGCAGTGCCTACGTGCATGGAGAAGAGCTGCATAGCTATTGGTAGTCTTTTATTAATCCCAAGAATCTTGTATTGTCCAAGTACTCAATTGACAACATTTCAGTTATTTTAATACTATTTGCATTGCAGGCTATCTTGAATTGTATGACATTTTGTAATGGCTTGTCGGTAACTGCTAGAACGTGCGAATGCCAGACTGTCTTTGTTACAGCGATAACCAGCTCAATGAGAACGGCACGAACCACGGGCTGAGATTTAGCATAGACTACTACCTATTGATTAAAGCGGGGAATCTGGTTGGACTATAGTGTGACTATAAAAAAAATTATACCTGCGTTTCAGTGTTTAGTCGCGCAGTTATACAATTTGATTTAAGTCGCCACAAGACGAGTATTCGTTTACCTTAACCCACTTTCTCTATAACTTGAGGAACTGGACACTTGGAAGCTAGCATTGTAATTTCAGGACTTTAAGAAAATGTCTAATGTCTCAGTATACAATTTTGACAGGTTTTCGAGCTCATCAGGATGACTGAACATGCTCAATTAACCACAGAAGGCGGTTCACAAAGCCAATTTTAAGCGGGTACTCTCCACTAACCTGACCTGAGTGCGGTAAAGAGGAATCTGCTTTGCAATCCTATTGTACTGGAGCTCAACTCAGGCTCAACTTCATGATAAAAAAAAGTACAAATTGCATCTTAAGGTTTTTTTTTTTGCATTCCACATTAGATAGAATCGTATGTCTAAAAGTCTATTCAGCAGAAATGGCCATCCGAACTGTTCGCGCTAACAACAATTCTTAGGGTCACTCAGACTTGGCAAATGTATTTATTTGCCTAGACCTAGACAATCGGTAGGCCAACTTTGTCGTTTTCGTTGATTGATTGAGGATGAGCGGGAACCCCCATTACAAGATTGATGTCTCCAATGAGCAATTGCTTCTACGACTAATTGAGTCTGACCTTAACCTGGTGAGCTGATGACGCAGTACAAAATTCATTGGGAAACTAAATAGGTATTTCTGTACTTTATGATCTGCTCATGCCACGATAGAAATAGAATCAGTATTGCATAGGTGTTTAAATTGAAGTGACGCACACACCAAACTTTAAGTAAACTTTATATTGGCTAATTTACTTATTAAAATTAACTGGTTTGGTTCAGGTATGAGATGACGTATGACGTATGACTATAAGTGCTTTGCATATACTCCAAACTGAATACAATCAGAAGAGAAAGTGCAATTGCTATTTCAAAATGATGACTCCTTGGAGCAGTACATATTGCTCAATACGTGAATCTTAATGTTTGGAACAGAGTAATCGAATAATACGTGATTTTCATGTTTGAAAGTAAAACTCGTAATCACAACTACCTGGTATTGTTTAAATGGCAGACACACATCATACCAATGATTGCAAGCAACTACAAACGTTCTATTAAATATCAAACGACCCCCACAATAACTTTACTTACTTAAGGTGGCGGTACAGTCCGGGGTGGACCAGTGCCTCAACCAATACGCCTCTCCAGTTAGCGCGATCTTTGGCTACCTGCCTCCAGTTGCGCACTCCAAGTTGGTTGAGGTCCCCTTCCACTTGCGCGCGCCATCTAAGGCGAGGTCTTCCTCTACTGCGTTGTCCCTCCGGGTTGGAATCGAAGACTATCCGGGCCGGAGCGTTGGTGTCCATTCGCTCTACATGTCCTAACCATCTTAGACGACTATTGCGTACTTTTTTGACCAGGTCGATGTCGCTCTCCAGAGAGTTCGTAGAGTTCAGTGTTAAATCTTCGGTAGAGTTCGGTGTTAAATCTTCTCCACCAAAGACTTTTTGCGTTCGAAGCGACCAAGAAAGTCCTCATCCGTTTTTGCTAGGGTCCATGTTTCTGCGCCATAGAGCGGGACAGGGATGATGAGAGTCTTATATAGAATCTCCTTAGTGTTTCTTGACAAGGCCTTACTCATCAATTGCCGTCTTAGGCCAAAGAAACAGCGGTTGGCAAGTGTGATTCTTCGCTTGATTTCTGATGTGTGTCAGAGTTTATAGCAGATCCGAGGTAGACAAAGTCCCTAACTACCTCAAAATTATAGCTGTCTATCGTGACGTTCTGTCCGATTCTTCGATGTTGTGTGTCCCTTCTTGTTGACAGCATATATTTTGTTTTACCCTCATTCACCACTAAACCCATTTTTGCCGCTTCTGTACTAATACTTGCAAACGCACCAGTGACAGCTCGCTGTGTTCTGCCAACAATGTCAATGTCGTCAGCGTATGCAAGCAGTTGCACTGCACAGACTTATGGAAAATTGTGCCTCTGGTGTTGGCTTGTGAGTTTCGCACAATTTTCTCAAGAATGATGTTGAAGAAGTCACATGACAGCGCATCACCTTGTCTAAATCCTTTTTTGACATCAAAGGCCCCCACAATAACACTGCTTCTAAACCCATAAGCCATAACAAGCACAGTGGCATTTTCGGGTTCAGGCCCATTTTTTCATCAGTCAACTTTTGCTTGTCCATTTAAGCGAGGTCCTGGCTCTGTTTCATTATCAACGTTCTGCCTATCCATTTACAAAATTCCTCCGGTTGTCCGAACCAATAATCACTCTGGGATCTTGACAGATGTTTGGCCCCCCTTTTCGTCTCTTGACTATGGGCGTTTTTTTTATTATGAAGTGTCGTACGCTCGAGATTGCCTACATATTTTTGTTAATTGAAGTTACACAAATAAAAATCATCTGAAAATCCTACCGGAGGGACCCTAGACCTAGTCTCACAACCATTCGTTTTGTGTGAATTTTTCATTTTTGGAACGAATGGAAGGGATCTACAATTTTATGCCGACTCCAAACGGCTAATTGAGAAGCTCTTTTAAGACAGTTACACTCTCGGATGTTTGTCAGACGTTCACGAGAGGTGGCGCAGTGGAAAAAAAAGCCTAAGTTGGAATTTAGGTTTTCGCGGGATTCGAAGCTCGACCCCTCGCTTAGTAGTTCAACACACTTACCACTAAGCCACTGCGTATATTGTAAAAAAAAATGGGATTAGTTGATAAATGCAACTTTTATGACGCTTTTCTTCAAAAAGGTCGTAAAACTTACCAGTTTTTTTGTTTTGTCTCACTGGATTATGAACAGTAGCCAAATCTACTTGTTACCTGTACCCATGTTTTGAATCAAATAAAAGGATATTTCGAGTATTATGGAGCTGAGTTCAAGAAATAACTTCCACAACGATGGCTAAAGGAAATACATTGACCAAGGAGGAAACAGGCCAAAATCGGGCTTACCGGGAACAAAGAAAATCCATCCATTTCATAGCCAGCAAGATTGGAAGAGGCACCACTGTTTTACACAGCTTTGTTAAGGTACCGGAGAAGTATTCATTCAGGAAAAGCAGGTGATACTGAGGGCTGCTTCAAATTCAAGGCTCTCCGTAAATATTTTTCTTTAAGGCAGAAAATGGAGTTACAGCTAGCAGATCGACTGTTCATTTCATGATACAGAAGGCCAGCCATATTGACCAGGAAAATATGAAGAAGAAACCATTGAATGCGCCACGTAAAGTCCAGCATCTTGATTTTGCAACAAGTCATAGAAACATTCGGCCCTAGCGAGGTATCCGTCGGAACGGAAAATTCTCCGCAACGCATACTCTTTCGGAGGCTCAAATTCCATTCGAGGTGTCCGACTTCGGAAGAGAAATAAACAATCGCGATGGCGCCACGCACCGCACTCCAAATCGTAAACAAATTCCGCAACCAATTTCTGTCGGAGGATATCGGAACCTAGCTGTCAAAAATTTAACAAAAAAATGCATTTCATCGCACTTCAACGTATTTCGCCAATATGCGTTACAAAATGATGGAAAAATTCTCCGAACAGTTGTTCCGAAGAATACCTCGCACCAAAAATCTTCCGAACCGTATAAAATCGGAGAATTTGCCGTTCCGACGGATACCTCGCTAGGGCCGATTATATCGTTTTTTATACTGCATGTCCACTGTACTTGTTTTGTTTTTCAATTCCCTACTGGGGAAATTGTGAAAATTTCTCACACAACCAAATATGGGACCAAAGTAAATTTCTAATACGCAACACTGGTATAGACTGCCTGTAAAGGTTTATGTCATAACGGAAATGAAATTACTAATCTCCTTTCACCCTGTACGTTCCGAACTCACACTAATGAGTGACAGAGGCACCTTCGCTCTTTCTAACCAGCCCTTTTTGCAATAGTTCGCACCCTCTAAAAGTGCATTAAATCCAATTTAACAAATCATGCGCTGCTGTCCTTCAAGGCGCGCAAACAGCAGCGTTTTCGTAATTAAATAAGCAAATCCAAAAAAAAAAGGAAGACTAATCCAACCTCTGGAGGAGTCCTCGCCCTTTTTTAATGACTCCACCACCTAATTAATCTGTTGGCCCCTGACAGTGGATTATTACCTGCGAGGTGACAAGTTCATGACGCCGCACGTTAATGACTTCTGCCTGACGCTCTCCATTCACAAACAACAACAAGGCAATGCAATGCTTTCGTGCTAATTGCACTTTGCCTCGCACAGGGCGTTGCAGTTGCAGTTGTAGGTATACCTACCCACACTCGCGTGCATGCTAAAAGCACCAAGATTTGCAAATTAATGCAAAAAAAAAGCTTTTTCGTCTACTAGTAGACAGAAGAGAGTTGCTTCGTAGGCATGTCGAGCCTGTTTATGTTAAAGATGGTTCTCTCCGAGTTGAGAAGCTTCCGTAGAAAACAGAGGGCCTACTCCAATTCCCTTGAGTACCTTTTTCCACGTCTAGGACTCTGTTGAAAATCGTATTTCACGCTGCCATCATGTGTAAACATCGTGTCACCTCGCTACAGCCAGGCTAGCGCACATCAGAGTCAGCTTCCTACCCTCTCGCGGCCCGGTGCTCCACCTCCAGCGTCGGTCATTTATCCAACAAACCACCTCCGCGTTCGTTTTTGTTGTTCGCCTTTGTACATTCGTTGCTATTCCCATACACCAGCTGCTTTCCGTTAGACCAGTCGATTGCCTGGCGAGACTTCAAAGTTCGTCAGACATGCTATTTGGCATCAGTTGTGTTCGACGCGTGGATATCATCGAAAGGAGTTTGCCTTGCGCTCGTGTTTTGGTTTTTTTAATGCGATTAAAATAAGTTCGCGTGCGGAATATATACGGAAGAAAAATAAAACGAAAAGAAACAGATAATCAGTAATTTGCATTGCAAAACTAATATCGTATGTTAAGTTTATAGGTTTACACAACAGCATTTGCTACTACATTACCAAGTGTGTGCGAATAAGTTTTTTCTTCCGAATTTATTACTTTTTGGTTACAATCGAGTTGGCTCGCATTCTTCTTTGATGTGGACACCGTTAGATACAATTTTGTCTACTTATATATTATATTTCTTGAATATTTGTGGTATTTTTTGAACGGCTTCCGAACTGGGCAATACCCCGGATCGTGCCTAACGACGAATTTTCAAACTGCGTTTGAGTTTCTGACTTTTGTTGAGTCATAGTTTTTGTTTTACGGTCGCCGATTGCATTATTTGTTTATTTACATAAATACATAATAAATAAATTTTACAACTGACACGAATGTGACGCTAAAAGCTGTCATAATTCAAAATTGCATGCTTATCGGCGGGTACCCTTGATCGTGGTTAACCCACGAGTTGAGGTTGTAAAAATCGAGGATGTTCATTAATTGGATTTCATATCAAGTCTACCTTCAGATTTTGTTGTACCCGTGTGGATTTAAATCGTGCTTTTCGGCATCAGGAGTGTATATAAATATACTTCAAGGATTTTTCCGTCATTTATTGTATGCGCCTATTCCTGTTTTGGCCAACTAGAATACTTGTATCTATGCGAATAAAATGTGCGCGCATTCGAGTTCTTATCTTTTATGCAAATTAATGGATTGTATAAAGTGGAAACTGGTTTCCACGATCGTGTGCCAAATGGCGATCTTCTGGACTTGTTCCTATTATCTCATAGAGTGTTTTGCGTCACGCATGCCGTTAAACTCGTATTATGAACTTGTATGGCATGGCTTGTCTTAGGTTTCTTCGGCATGGAAAAATTGCTCTGGACTTAACACAGTTTGTGACACTTGCTTTGAATTGCATGAGCGAACGATATTTAATATTTAATTCATACCTTTAGACTAAATGTTTTTTTTTTAATCAAATAATGTAGCGCAACTTTGTTTACAAAAGCCTTACATATCGGCGTAGGGCGAAAACGACCGAGCGACGATGGCTCTTGAAACGATTAAAAAACGACTGGAAAATCATATTTCCTTTCCTTCCTGTAAACTGCCTTCGCCAAGAGGATTCGATTTAACGATGGTATTTAGCTTTGTTTTTTTTTTAGTAGGTAAAGCCACTTTCGTGTGCCAACCTTGGCAGCTTATGTCATCGTGTTGTTAGAAATATCTTTTTGTCCTTCAGAGATTTAGAAATATGTTTTAAAATAGACTCTGGGAAAATGTTTATTAACCGGACTCGATCTATTTAAACATATGCGGCAATAAGAAAAAAAAATAAAAATAACGAGTTGAGGAAAGGAACGAATCAAAACGGCCTGAGACTGAACTATCAAACATCTTTCCATCACACTTAATTCATAAATACAGTCAAAGTCGAAGTTGAAGCCACCTGTTAACTTAAATCGTGCAGCTTTTAAAACTGTTTCCACAATGCAGTCGTGTGCCTTCTTAAAATGTAGCCAAAAATAACCCTGTTCTCTAACGGTTATGCACTCAAATACATTAGTCAAATGTGTTCAAAAAATTTTCCTTCTACCCAACTTTGTGTAATGGTGAAAAGTGGGTTATTGTAGTAGATTGTTTGGTACAATTCTTCACTATCGCACACATTTATCGTCCGGGAGATTAATTACTTGCGAAAATTTGGCCACCAACAATTTTTCCGCTCCCTTTTCGTAGATTTGTCGCTGTGGACACAACCGGAAAATAGCAGCGCCTACGAGTCTTAAGACGTAAAAAATAAAGAGCACGGCTGGGTCGAACAAAACTTACTCGTTCATCAAAAGTTTGGTTGGTTGTTTTCCTAAGTTCTGGTTAGAGAGTTATAAGCGCCTACTGTGCTATTTTGTAAGCTCTTGCGCTTTACAAGATTTTTTGAGTACGAGGACAAGTAGCGTAGTAGTAGTACCTACGAGTTTCTGTTTTTTGATCTGTGAGGGCATACTTTTATTTTTGACTGGAATAGATTAATGACGCTGTCTTAAGTTGTCAATTATTGCAAGTAGTGTTCGTGATAGATCGATATCTTTACAAGATATTTATGTATATGTAAGAATTCTGAAATTTGTTCTTGAATTTGCTTTAGCAGTTATAAACTGAATATCCGGATTGTGTAAACTGCAAGTGGTTGGAATTATTTTAATGTGCATATTAAATATGGTTGAAAAAAAGAAGTGGGTAATATTTGCTAAAAATAAGTTTTGCGTTGATGTTATTGCATTTTTAATGGCTGTTTCAATTTTAATTTTAGGGTGCGGTATTGAGTTTTAAAAATACCTACCTTTATATGAACACAGATTGGCTTTTGGGTAGTCATTTTGAGAATTAATCAAAAAACTGATTTATTCGATTTTTTTGTGAAAAACTAAGTACGGGATCTTATTTAGAATACTTTTATTTAATTTTTAAAATACATATATATTTTTAATATACCTATGTATATATTTTGATCAAAATCGTTAGAGCGGTTTTTGTAAAACTTGGCAGACAAAACCGTACCTAATATTGCAAAGTGAAGTTTTGAAAAATACTATTGGTTAACTATTGAGCTGAAAACGGAGTACAGCTATTGTTCGAGATGTAAGCATTACCTACTTGTTTTTTTTTTTTTTTTTTTTTTTTTTTTTTATCGAAATCGAAAACGGTGTTTTCGAGATATGAGCCGTTTTTGGAATTATCATTTTCAGTGAGTCGAATTGAAAATTAAGGACGCAATATTTTGAAAACATCAATTTTACTCTACGTTTGCATTTTGGTCAAAATCGCTGTAGCCGTTTTCTGGTGAACTAAAGAAAACAAAATTTTTAAAAATTGACTTATTTTTTTCAAAAATCCATTGTACGATAATACAGAGAAAAACCGAGTCTGCTGTTTAGTTAGAAATGGCCATATTACCTTAGAAATAAATTTTTGTTACATTTGTATGGACCGTTTTCGAGATAGTTCAAAAGTAGGTAGGCTTCTTCGTTTTTTTTACTCGAAAAACTGAATACGCAGTCGTGTTAACCTCACCTACTTAAGCTTAAATATCAATTATGGTTGAAATCGTTGGAGCTGTCAAACAAATCAAACTGGTATGAAAATTTTATATGGAAGTATATTGACGTTACCTGACAGAAAAAAAAAATGTAAGCTCCAAAACTCCAAATCCGAAGTTTGAACGAAATCGGGGTAGCCGTTCAGGCTATAGGGCTCAGCACAGACGGACAGAATTTTGCGACCCACTTCCCACTGTCAGAATTGATTAATTTTGTACGAATGCAATATTTTTCACATTCACAATAAAGAAAGATAAAAAACTTGTAGAAAAACAATAGTAGATCAAAAATTCCTAAATAGTACACAATCTATATTACTATTCAGTTTCTTTTTGCATTTTGCACTTTACTATAAATTGCTTAGCAATTTTTGAGTAAAATTCTGCTCTGACTATGCATATGAAATCTCCAAGTGACAGCTAAACTCGATAATTTCTTCATCTGACTTAACACTGACGTTCTCCATCTACGCCATTGCGGTCCCGATTTCGCTCCATTTCGAATATTTCTCTGAAGTCTAACAAGATCACACGCTTATGTCAAGCTAAAAAGTGTTTCGACAGGTTCTTGATATTACAAACCACAGCTTTGACATTGACACGTACGTCAATTTGTCTGACGGCATCGTCGCATTACGACTGCGCTTTAAGTGCAATAACTGATAACGTATTAAACTGTTGCTGTGCTTTATATTTATTGCTTATTAGTCTCATTTATGCTGATTAATTAAAATAATTGTCATAAGTAGGATTGGTATTGTTTGCCATTACTGCATCACGTGCAAGCGGCATGCACTCTACAATTCGATACTTTGTTTACCGTTTAGTTGATGTTTTCGTTTTTCCTTACTTTACTAAAAGTAAGCACTCTTCTTTGTTCCTTCCGATTATAGCAACAAAACAGAACAAAAAATAAGTTAAATGAAAACTGAGGCGATTGTTTATGCCAGCAAACATTTTACGAACGCATAAACAAAACCAAAAAAAGAAAACTTTTGATTTTAATAGGTACATTTCCTTAACAGTTTTTATTTTTATTTATCTCAATAGAATGAATTCCTGGGAATTCACACTTATAAACAATTTATGACCGAGAGGATTGTTTTGATTCAATTTGCAATGCGCGTGCCAGAGTAAATAATTTTCTAAAAAAAAAAGGAAATGCTGATAAGTGCATGCATGGGTTCGGATTGATTTAGCGGTATGTTTGCAAGTTTTTCAGTGTACGAGGGAAATGCCCGTTTTATTCCATTTGTCATACCTTTTCATAGGCGTATACAATCAATCATCTGGTAAGAGTAATTTCTGCGCTTAGGGGGAAAGCGGGATGGGAGTGACATTTGAATTAAAGCTGTCTCTTCCAGAGAGCACATACAAAGTTGTCATGTTATCAACACACGCTAGAGTCGTAAGCAAACGGAAGCTGAAGTCAGTTGTGTCATATTTACTTGCACATTAATTTCTCATTTCGCAAAATAAGTTGTTATCATTTTGAGGTGATTGTCTGGTTATGAAAAACGATGTAGACACCTTATAATAAATTTCCAACACATCAGCCTGAAAGTGCATTCTTTTTGACACTTACCCTTTATATCTGCGCTTCCTAATTTCACAATACTCGTGCGTTGTTTGTGTCTACCGTAGATCTGAAAAGTTCAGTCTGTCATAATGGCATTCGTCTTATCAGAATCCACTTAAGAGTGGTATAAATTGTTTTGTTCACAGTTTAGTGTGACATTTGTGATAAAGTGGGATAAGCTCATATACTTGTTGTGTCTCGACTTCTGATTTACAGTTTAACTTGTGTTCACGCGTTAAAAGTCAAGGCGCTGAAAGCAGTTTTTGAGCATAAACTATACTCCCAAGTCACTTGGTATATTCAAAAATCTAGTAGGTATCCTTTAAGTCGATTAAATTGGTCTGGGCTATAGAAGCATCGGAAAAATTCGGTAGCGTCGCTTTTGATATACATACTTCAGTCACATATACGAAATGACAACTTAGAACCGAGTAAGGAAATGATTTTCTCGGTTACCACTTAAATAAACGTCAAATAAAAACTTGGACACATTAGGTCTCCTCCTTTACTTTTAAATCTTGCGAATTTTTACTAATTCTTACGATTTCTTACGAATTTTTACTCAGTGACGTTCCTTAACTCGAAAAATTCGTAAAAGAGAGCGTCCTCAAGAGAGCAATAAATTACCCCTCCACTAAGAATGTTACGAATTTTTACTCAACAAATTTCTTGGTGTAAGAAGTGGAAAAGCTGTCAGTCAGCTTACAAATAACAGCTGATTTGAAATTTGTTGTCCAATTTGGCATTATGGTAAAATAGTATCAACAGGCGGTAAAATAAAATTGAATGTTCTCCTCAGGATTCTTTTCGAAAGTGGCGACGAAATTCTGTCGTCGCTGTATAGGTAAAAAGGGACAATCTCCTCCACGTAGTTTTTAATGCAATGGCGCTTTTCTTCTTATCGAATACTTGTAGTTCAATCACTACTAACTCTTCCACGTACTCGGATTCATCCAAAAGGATTAGCAAATTCCTTGAGTTTATCAGACATTTTAACGACTTTTCGTATCACTTTTTTGAATATTTGAAAAGCGTTCCTAACTTTTTCGTAAGTGTCTCTCTCTGTGAGAGCATTCATCCCCACCACTGCCATTTTGACAATCTTTTCCATTCTTACTACAAAAGTAAAGGAACAGCCCTATTAGGTCTCTAACGAACACATTAGCCAAATTTAGCCAAACTTCATTTCTTTTGCGTAAAAGTTTTGTAGACGATAGCCAACGGAAAATTCTCCGCATTCTTCGGAGGCTCAAATTCAATTCGAGGTGTCCGATTTCGGAAGAGAAATAAACAATTGCGATGGCGCACCGCACCGCATTCCAAATCTTAAACAAATTCCGCAACCAATTTCTGTCGGAAGATATCGGAACCTAGCTGTCAAAAATTTAACAAAAAAATTCGCTTCATCGCACTTCAACGTAATTCGCCGATATGCGTTACAAAATGTCGGAACAATTCTCCGAATAGTTGTTCCGAAGAATACCTCGCAGCAAAAATCTTCCGATTCTTATAAAATCGGAGAATTTACCGCTCCGACGTATTCCTCGCTAGGGCCGATTTGCCCAAGAAATTTCTTTGGGCTAGTTGGTTATTGCTGTCAGATCGATGTTATCGATGGTCAAATCGTTCAAATACTAATTTTCAACTGACTTTTTATTTGATTTTATTTATATTTTGTGCTTGTATAGCATTATAATAGATGTAAAAAGCAAAAGTATTGAATTTTATTAATTTCTGCAATAAAATCGATTTAAATCTTCGACTTAAATGTAAATTTGTGCTTTGTTCTACTGATATTTGAATATCCCCGCCCAGAAAAAAAGATCATATTTTTCACATTTGTGGTACAACGCGTTCCTTTCTTTTTTGGTTATTTTTTATTTCGGTGAGCGAATTCTCCCGCATGAGGGAAATATGACATTGCCAAATGCCGATATTTGATATTGAAAGTAAGGGAACAGACCTATTGTCAGTCAGCTGTCAGACTTACTAAGTTAGCTTCTTGAACGTCCTTACTTCTACTGGCGATAAAAAATGTCAAAAGTGTCAAGTTAAGTGTAGTCGTTTTAGCATTTTGCTTTACTTTGCTGAACTTAGTACAATATTTATTGGCACAGACCTTCTGTCAACAATTTTGTAGTTGAAGCTTGGAGCATTTCATCGACACTGACATTGACAGGAAGATAAACATGTGGAGACATGCGAGACCAATATTTGGAATCCTAGATTAGGAATGCAAACCTTTCTTTATGTTTCAGAATATTTTCTAACAAAATCAGTGCTTATTGCGTGGCGATTTTATCAAGACTGCTCCATTTAGTTGTTCATCCCAATAGCTTTGATTTAGACACACACGCTAACGCTAACGTGTCGCAGTTATCAGGGCTTGGTGTATATTTACATCACATTATTTTTAATTCTGAATTATGAATCAAATTATCCCTAATTCCAAGGTCAAGCATTGACTTTGCCTGTGGTGAAAATCATGCAACTATAACGTTTTTCGAAATGTAACACAAACGACAAACTATAAACATAGAATGTGTGCCGTGTGCGCGTTTTGCGCGAAAGCGTAAAATAGAAGTTGAATGAACTTTATTAATTTATTTTCTCACTAGTACATTCCTTGTTATAGAACAAAACTCCAGCCGAACTGCGAGTATTCCCAAGGATTACTTACCTTGTTTATGTACATAACCAACAAATTTTTGTCGATTTTTTTTCCTAATGCAAAACGCAAACACATATCATATCGACATAAATAGTTCCAAAATTCACGCAATTCTCAAACCCATACCCAAAGTCAGTCGTCTAATAGGTATCATCATCATCATCATCATCATTATATTAATGCGTGAACATCCGAAGTTTCCGTACACTTTTTTAGTATTTATGTATTATAAAATGAGCGGAATGAAACTTATATCATTCGAAAGGTGATGTGCACAAACAACAAATTCTGGGTATATGTCTCCATTTAGACTGATAAAATGAAGTTAAGAATTATTCTCCATACAAAATTCTTAGCAGTTAATTGAACCCATTCATTATTATCTTAGATTAGAACCTATTTTTGAAGAAATGCAATTTACCTACCCCTAAAAGTAAGCAATTGTGTACTTAATTTTAATTCAGGGGCATTATACATACCTGCGAGGTGGTAGGGAAACGAACATTTTTCGATAAAAAAGGTTTGCTCTAAGTTTTCATAGTTAGGTACGTATTAAAATACTAATCATGAGTAGAACTATTTTCAAAGGGCGTATTTTTGTCAATTTTTTGCCTAAAAAACATCGTACTCATTACCGAAAATGTTGGTACGGTTTTTATATTAGATCCTTATAAGAGGTAGGGTCGATTTTAAACAAGCGAAACTAGTTGGAAGTGTTGGAAGTGTTACTCGAAGGACACTGTTTTTTTTTTTTTTTTTTTCGTTTTTATTTTTTACTTGTTGAGTATTTTTTTGTTGTGGATGGGTCTTTTTGCAGGGGAGTGAAAAATTAATACAAAAAAAAAAAAACAGACCCACTGGGGATTTCTGTATTAGGATTGTTCTCTGACGCAAACTGTTTAAGTCAGAATTTGAATGAGTGGGGGAACATTATTCATAGTAAGGCGCACAAATATTGGAAAGGACGACTGCTGTTACGAAAAAAAAATACGAAGTGTTGCTCGCATTTGATCAACGTGACGACAGAGCATCCCATTTTAAACACATTCCAATGTATGGTCTTACGAAAACAAAATGTCGTAGTCGTAGATTTTTCTTTCATTTCGTCAGAACATTTGACTCTGCTATTGAAGGCTCCAACCCATAGAATCCGTTGCATCCATTAGGGAAACGGATAAATTCAACATAACCGCATTAAACGGAAGAAGCAGCACCATTAAATCCATCGCAGATCCATTGCACAAAATTTCGTCGAATTATTATCCGTAGACAGAATATTTTGGGATTGAACTGTCACTGACAGTTCCTCTCGTTCTTTTTATGCCTTTTGTCAATGCATTTACCTAACGGATAGGCAAAATGTAGACAGCAAATCTACTCCATTTTAATTTATGTAGTTTCGTCTTTTTTACCAACGATTTATAAAATCTGACGTTTATTCTATTATACGTAAAAAATTAACAAAAATTTTGAAATTTTGTTTATCAGCACTTGAAAAGGCCTAATTTTCGTTTTACCCCTGATTTTGCATCAGTTTTTTTTTTTAACAAAAGCAGCTGTAACAAATTCTTTGAAGTTGGGCAAAAAGGTCTTAGTCAAAAAAATCATTTTGGGTTTTGTATTGGGTGTAACTCAATTTTTTTCTATTTCGTTTGGTATTAACGACTTAAGTCTAGCACAACTCCTTCCCATCGTAATCATTAGTATGTAGGCAATAAGTCAAAGTAAACTAACTAAGTTAAGACTAAACTAAACTACTTTTAACTTGGCTTTACGAAAAACTGCAGTTTCTGACTTAAGACCTTTTTACCTAACGTCAAAGAATTATTTTTGACAGATGCCAACTGGTTTTCATTGCATTGCCAAGAGAAAAACCTGTACTACATTAAACATCCTTATCTATACGTATACATACTACACGATAGACCTTCCAATTATTTATAAACCGAAGCCGAAAAAAAAACTACAATTATACAGATCATTTGCAACGTAAACTAACTATATACCTACACAATCTCGTGTAACAATTTCAGTGCATTCAAATTTTATTCGGTATACCCGTATAAATCTAATAATAACTCACAAGGCGCATTGGCCAAAGGCTACTTAATTCAAACACAAACACTCCAAAGAGAAACAAAATCTAGACGAATTTATTTTGGCGTCTAATTGCTACCGCATCTGCGATTTGATTTTCTGGTAACACTTACTAAGCAAACTCAAAATGTACATCAGAAAGTATTTCGATTCGAACAAATGTGTTGGATGATATACTAATTGTACGGCGGACTATTGGTTTCAATTCATTTTTGGCTTCTGATTTATTGCATTTGTTTTAATTAATTGGATATTCAGCAGTGTGTTACAGTCGTGTTTAGAAGTTTTGCCATGGGATTTTGTTTATGTAACGTCAAATATTAGTATAGTAATAATTTGTTAATTAGCAAAGGCATTGGGCGCGTTCAAACATCTAGTTATCTTAAGTCGACTAGATTGGTGTGGATCTGGACTAGATGTAAACATGAGCGCACGCACTATTGGACTAAATGTAAAGCTGAGCACAATATTCGGCAGGAACGTAACTTTTCCTACGCCACCCACATATGCGAACTGTCAATGTCAACTTATCACTCAGTCAGGATGGCTAGATTCATCGGCTAGAGCTATTTGACAGCTGTCAGACTTACTAAACGAGGTACTTGAACTTCCCACTGCTTAACCTGTACTTGATTATAAATATACTCGCACTTCGTATGTGTACGGCTTAGATTGGTCTTTAAGTACAGGCCATCAATTAAATACAACATAATAGGTTGACAGACAATTGATATATGTATATTTTGTTGTGGCTAACAGATTTTGTGATAGTCTTTCGAGTTATCTTATTTGATATGATAAACAAAAAGAGAATTGACAAAAATGCGAGCAGACTTTCTAAATTTCGCTAAAGGTGCGATTGATTTTGTGATGACAGATCTGTGACTTTTGAAATCTATATATCAGAAATTGTATGATGTCCAGACTTATGTGAAGATTTAGCTTTAATTTATGTTTTTAAATCCCTTTAGTTAAACTCATTCAGCTAAATCTGCTGCAGAACTGTGTTGAATAACGCGACCCTTTCTTACAATACGATGGTTGAGGGGAAAATTGTAATAGAGACTGCCTGGTCAATGATCTCTTCAATTAATGTTCACATTTTAATTTGCAAACCCACTCATATTTCCTACAAATTGTAAAAGGAACTTAATGAAAACATCAACCCGTCTGCACCATTCAGCAATTATACCCAACATTTCTTTTTATTCTTCTACTTATGCACGGGGTTAACTTCGTTCATTGCCAACCAGTGGGAACTTTATTCCTGCATCCACAATGACATTTCCACAGTTCATGTGTTTTTATTGTGACATACGAGCGAATAGAAGCGGATACGCAGAATGCGTTGTTAACAAAAGATGCGCAGAGCTGCATAACCAAGAAACAAAGGGAGAAAAAAAGTTGGCGATAATGAAACAAAAAGGGAAATGATCGCCCACAATTGCATTTAGTGACGCAGTCAGGGAGGTACTTGAGTTTTTTTGTTTTTAAAATAAATGAATAAGACGCATAAAAGTACCCTACGCCGCAGTTTAATTATTGAAATGTGTTTTGTACATTTGTAAAAAATATCATGGAATACCACACAACGTTATGCATACCACTCTTCAATTGACATATTATGTGGTTGTGCCTGTGCGGCCTATGGCATTTCCTTAATCAGCTGGGGTTTTAATAGTTCTTGCACGTTTCTCGCGGCAGCATTACAATAACAAATGAAAATGAAAGACAACCCTATGCGCTGAGGCTGATGATAGATGCTTACGTTATGCCGCTTCTCCGAGATTTATAATTGATATTCCACATGCCAAAGGAAATCTTTGTTTGTTTAAGTAGCTTGCGGAGTTGTCGGACAAGGCGTTTATTATTAATCGGGGAAAAAAAGAAGATTAATGACGAGAAAGACGATCAAGATTAACACCACTTGGTCTGTCTTACAGTACTCTAGGTCATGTGTATGAGCAACGTTCTTTGAACTTTTTAACGACGCACCTTTGATGTATTATTCCAAACGGAATGTTTTTTACCCGATTTCAGCAACTTACGGAAATATACCGTCTACACACAGCAAGTTTGCGTGAGTGATTCGTTCCAGATCTAAGAATTTTTATATGTTAAACTAACATTTACCCAAATCTGATGTATTCCTCCATCAATTTAGCTTGACAGATTGCGCATTAACCTTGCATATTGGTACTTTCTATTAACGCTGTCGCGCAAATCACCTCAGTGATATGATTATTACCAGCGACAAATTGAGTTGATCAACATTTGTCTGATAGCTAAATAAACACGAGTAGAGTATTGCACTCGGAGTGGTCCTACACTGCACCCGTTCTTAAATTGTTTGCATTCAGGCCCATTGAACAGATGCAAATATTAGGTCTGTTCGCGTAAAGTGAATGTTACATGTCTATTACAGTCGAACAGACCGTTTACGTTAAACGTTTCATGACACTGGAGGTTATGTTAGTTTGGTTGATCTTTGGTCTGCATGACTGTATTTTGATTTTGTTTTCTTTTGTAGATACAGCCTTGAAGAAAATATCTGTTCAATGTGCGCAATAAATTTTGTTCGAATATTTGTTTACTTATTTAGGCAAACATTCTTGAGCGAAAGAACTAAAGTTGACTGCAATAGCAATATCGACAAACTGTTTACTTGAAAAAATGTTCTCCACATAAATCAGACCTTTAGTACATACACTGGGAAATAGAATTTTTATTTGCTTATAATATTTTCTGGCAAATATTTCAAATATTTTCACCCAAATTTATAGTCAAATTTATAATGTTTTCTGTTTTCTATTTTCTACACAAAAGCAAACATAAAATACTTATGTCTGGATAGCATAAATAATGGAGGCCATACACGACACAGACATGTCGTTGCAGACCAAGAAAAATTCAAAAAGTTTTGCATTCATGCAGACGGTCGTTGCAAAGGATATACATAGGATACACACGACACTGATAGAGACAAAAACCTATATTAATTTGCAACGAAGTGTCTGTGTCGTGTTAGCCCCCTATATAAGTATTAATGGACCGTCATCTCAGACAACTAAAGAAAATTCGCCTATAAGCTCTGTTTTCCGTGTAACTATGTTGGAAAGTATATGTGTGATGTTAAAGTAAATTAGCCGCACACATACACTTGCACATAGTAACCTGGCAGTTCAATCGGTTTTCCAAAATGTCAAACTTCTTGTCGTATGGAGTAGAATTCACTTGAATTGAATTGAGTTAATTGAAACAAAAAGTTCCTATTTAGTTTAAAATGAAATAATTTATGAGACTTATTCTTTAAAAGCTGTAATTTTGAAACGAAAAACTAGTCAATGCTATGTTCTCGTTCTGAATATGAAATCATTTTTTTTATACAAATATTTGTTTTTTATAGTTTTTTTTTTTTGCTACACTTTTTTCAAATCTTCTTCGTTTTTTTTACACTGGCAGCCCTGCTCCCGCGTCCCGCCATTTAAATTTTTTTTTTGCTTCACATGCATTCACAGATAGGAAATTTAAGAGAACATTTTATTTTTAAAATTTAGTTTTTTTATTAGTCAAAAGACTAAGAACTTTGGACTACGTTCAGGACCAGTGCTGCCAAAAGTACTACAATAGGAGTATTATGCTCCTTTTTCGTCGGCCTTACTCCAGTACTCCCCAAAGACAAACTGTACTCCTATTTTAAATAGCGGATTTAGTTACTATCACTTACATTTCGCAGCGAACACACTCTTGTGGATCCTTAAAATTCAATTTTCTGACACTATCTAAAGGCTTTTGCAATAAGGGCGGGTTGAAATTGAGGGGAAATAAAGCAACATGTGGGTGGGGTAATAATAAAATCAATAAAGTCAATTAATGTCAACCGCGGCTTCTCACGATGACATGGATCCGACTCGTCCAATTTTTAGCTGATTATTTATCAAACCGGTTACTGGTTGTCTCGTATAAAGCCATCAAAAGTTGGAGAGTCGACTTTGAAGGGCTACCGCGTCTGCCGTAAATTGGGTGCAATTCAATCAACGTATGTGCTTAGGAACAATCATTTTGACAATCAAGTTTTATCACTTCGATCATTGCTGAAACACCAGGAAAAACACCGCCAGAGCAACATGGCCGTCACAGGTAACCAACATCGATCTGTCTCAATTGCAAAACACTTGGCTAAAAATTACTATTTTGATTTTTGTTCTGTAGGTACTCCCCGGTACTCTCTAAAAAAAAAAAAAAAAGGCAGCCCTGTACAGGACTATCGATTGCGGGTGTCATCACAATCCCCAATAGCTAAAATTAAAACTTTTATTCGATTGGGCGCTCTCAGAGCACTTTTTATGTTCGTTTGGTACAAAAAAAAACACATTTTTTTCAGATTTCAGAGCACTTTTGCGAATCTTGATTTTTTCTTCTCAGATTTGCTCCAGATTTGCCAATACAAGTGCGTTTGAATTTGGCCATTTCGCAATCGCTCGAATATCAACACCAAATCTATCAAAATCAGCCACGCGAAATCTGAAATCTGAGAGCGAATCTGAATAAGCCCAATCGAATACGAAATAATATATTGTAGTAGTATATTTTATTTTCATATTTGACATAAATGTAATAAAGTTGAATAGTTCTTAAGTTACAACTCCAAACTATATCCCCTGATTTCGTTATCGCGGGATTTTCTATTATGCTTTCCCAACAAGAAAAATAATAGATAAAAGTAGGTTATAATGAACCTCTTAGTTCGGTTAAATGAACATTTAACGTCCCTTCGCTCTAAAAAGTCATTCGCATTACAATTCTTAGTTGCCGCAATTAGTCACAAGTTGAATGTTAAGCTAACAGATTTCTCCATAATAATAACTCTGCACAAGCAGAAATTTTCAGTGCAAGCTGCAAAGCTGCTGCTATTTAAACACAAGATAAATAAAAAGTTCAAAAAGCAAACCCTTTGATCTTCCCATAGAGACAACAAAGCGCGCGTAACCACTAAGTGCCGCCACAATTGTCAGCTGAGGCAGTCCCATAATAGTGGTAATAAAACAGTAGACTGCCCGTCAAATGTATAGATTCTTTTTGATTCGTTGAGTTACGATCGGAGAGAATACAAGTCCAGCATACATCTTGAATCTTGCACAAAAGACGCGGTCGCATTCGTTTTAATTTATAAAAACGATTGATCAGTGGTTCACGATATGCAGTTCATGTGTAAAGAGACTTCATTGGAGAGAATAATTACTGTTGTTCGTGCTTACACTATAGAAATAGATGTCAATGTAGTGGACTTAATTTGTGGCCGTGTCTCACAATCGATGGGGGCCTTGTTAGGTGGGGCAGCTGTTGAAGATGTGGTTAATTGGTGTTTCAACAAACCCCTTGACGGATTGTTGATTTTTATTTATTATTGACAGTTTGTCATGCAATTTGTAGAAGTACACTTTCATTTGATCGGGTCTATAACAGTTGGCAGTGGGAAATTTTCAGACTGTTGCTGTTATACATAAGGCGGCTCTCCACTGAGGCAACAAGCAATACGCAACTTTTATTTTAACCTATTTTCACATTGAAGCAACAGTGTTCACAACATTTTACTAATGTGGTGGAATTAAAGAAAAAAAGAGAGAAATATGAATTTTAAATAATATTTACTTAATATTTCTACATTGTGTTATATTGCCTCAGTAGAAGAGCCGCCAAACTCTTTCCGTACGTTGTATCTATTATATCCTAATATCTTTGTTATTCCAGCTGGTAATCATTGAATGTGTTTGTTCAGCAAATATTAACCAGAGAATCAGTAGTTTGGTTGGTTAACCAGAGAAATCGATAACCAGCCGATTTTCAGCGGTTAATGAGATCACTGATTTCCTGTAATTTCGTTTGTTCAAGATATTTTAAGGACTAAGGTATTCATTTTGACGTAGCTGATATACAAAAACTGTTTGTACAAAAGAAAAATGCAAAAAATAGAATGAAGGAATATATAACGTAAGATGGAGTGATCCAATAAAATCGTTCACATCGGTTTCGTCGACGTTTTCAACTGACACTGACATAAATATAGAATACACAACAAGCCAAAATAATAGATGGAAAGGATGAAGTAAGATTCTTTTCAACATTTTTTGGCCGTTGCCAGTTCTCATGAATTAAGATAAAGCACACGCGTCAGGAAAAATATTGAGGGAACGAGAAAATTGCGATTTTCACTGAATAAATTAACATGAGGCCTATTAATTTGTAATACATTTTATTGGTTTTGGCTTTATTTCGGTTTTGTTCTCAAAAAATTCCTTTTGACTCACAAATACCAAGTTTCATTCTTTAGTTCTAAAAAAAATGCCTGTATTATTTGGTTATGACATTCATTTTTGTGTTTATTAAGTTAACTTAAAATAAATACATTAATAAAATACCTACCTAAATAAATTACTTATCAAAAACAAATGGACCCGAAAAAAAAATATATAATCATGAATTCGGTCAATCACTAAATGACAAATAAACTGGAAAAATGCAACGATTTGTTGCAAAGCTATGGTTTGGTGACCGAAGTGAGAAAACGGTCCACAGACACTCATTGGCTATCACTGATTTATAATCATGGGTTAACCTAAATGGGGCATATTCATAGATCTTTGATAAACTATTACTATGTTAAAACTTAACTAAACCGGAGTTAATGTAATTCATATACAATTCAAACCCATTTCTAAACGAAAAAAATCGAGTCTAACATTAAACATGACATAACTTATGTTAACGTCAGAACCAAGTGCACGAAAAGAAAATTTAAGAATTTCGCAAATGATGTGATATTTGGTTACATCTATAAATAACATAACTTAGCGCGTAAATAATAACCTAACTAAAAAAAGTAAAGGAAAAATGTCGCACGATTACAACATTGCGGAAGATTTTGATATTTTGGAGGATATTGCTAGGTACCACCATCTATAAAACTGGAGCGCTACTGAACCGAACCGAACCCAGAATCATTTTGACATCGTTTCTCTTATCGTCCACAACATTTAAATGCCGTCGGACCAACTCACGCAGCATTCTGACCAATTTTGTTCTCTTTTTTTTTTTTAATATTTTCTTTACCGCTCATCTGCAGTTTTATAATTTTTGTTCATATCACAAAAAATACCTTTTTTTTTTTGAAAAAAAAAAAAACACAGAACCAAGCAGAATCACAACAAAACTAGTTTTAAATCCTTTTGACTTTTAGCTGTCAGAAAGTATGTAATAGATTTGTAGTAGAATACACGTTAGACTCGGATCTAATTAAACTGAGCTGCCAAATTCTTTATGAATAGCAGTTGTATCTTACCTGTGGGCTAACTTTAGATTCGAGTTTATTTAAACCCAGGTTTATAGTGTAACTATGAACATGCCCCAATATGTTGTAACCTAACCAAAGCTTTAACCAGCTATGAACAGACCGGCGCTAAATGTGAGTTTATTCATTCAGTATGCCTATGAACTTTAGTGCTTTTACTTTTTAATAAAACGAATCACTTAAGGCATAAGTTTCATGTGTCACAAAGTGCAAACATTAATTAAGAAACAACATGTTTTATTAGCGGAATGCAATTGTGTTACAAGTTTACGAAAACTAATAACAAAAACACTGGGCCTTACTTATAATCATTTTAGAGTTTCACCCTAAATATTTTGTAGGTCACAATGGGTAATTTTATATGGAAAATTGGTAAAGTCTAGACTTTATATGATTATTAGTACGCGCAAATTCCCTTTGGGTTATTACATTATTTCAACACAAAGTTGTGTGGCTCTTAATTTAAACCTTTACTGTACAACTCCCAACATTTTCTCCCCCTCCATATTTTTTTGTTTTCAACAATTCTCACCTCTAATTGATAACATGCACACAGCTCAGCAAAACTAGGTATTGTAGATAAGGTTATCTCAATATAGTTAGACTGTTATCTGGTATAAATTAAATTCGCTCTCTCTAGTCATCCGAACTATTACAATTATCATCAGAGTGCATAGAACAATATTGAGGAAACAGGAAGCACCACCTGCATTCAAGTACAATCTGCCTAATCGGAAAAGGGTTACACCCGAGTTAACCTTTTGTCCTATAACCAGTCAGCCAGTTTTGTCAGTTGGTTATACACATTTTTTATTAATTTATTAAGTCTGCCTATCTTATCAGAGGGAAAAAGTTTTTCTTGTATTGTTTTTTTCATATTTTCGTTATCAGTGATTTTGCACACACTTGAGTAAATAGAATTCCTACCTGTTTTAATTCTAACAAAAAAATATTTTTTCGAAATCAACTAAGAACGAATGATATCGATTTCTAGTCTGCCTGTCGTTTGGCTTTAGTTCAGGAGAACAGTCAAAATGGCTCTATAAATATATCAAGTGATACATAAAACACAAGTGATTCACAAAGTTAAGAAACCAACAAGCGAACAATCAAAGAAATACAAAAAAAAAAAAAAAAACTTTCATCAATATGTTGAAGTTATTTAAAAAGAAAGATGCAATCAAGTCTGAGATAATAACAACTTCGCCGACATCACCGGTTCCGACAAATGGCAAAAATCTGGTGCTAACATGCCTGCAATTGGAAGTAAGTATATTTAAATAAGTTTGACTTGTAAATTGTAACCAAATTTGAGATCAGTTTACGGGAAAGTAGAAATTTTTAATATTCTTAAGTGGGTCTTTTTTTTAAATACAGCGCCATCTGTTGCATGAACCATTTGCTTGTGGGTAACTTTATTTTATTTTGAATTGTGATTTTTCAGCCATAATTTATATAAAATGTGTAACGTAACATTTGCTGTCGAAATTGCTTATCAAAAAAAAGCTTAACACTTTTACGGGCTATGAGGGTTTTAAAGGTTCACCTTGAAGTACCAGGTACCGCTGTAAAACGGTAGTGAAGTGTTTCTGCAGTTTCTCTGAATATAACATGAGATGGTTAAATCAGCTCTTAAATCGCGCCTCTATTTGTTGGGGATCGCCCTAAAAAATTGAGAGTCGGTGCCGCAAGATCGAGAGGTATGTAGGGCCCATTTAAACAAAACATCCTACTCTACTAGTGGATAGGGGGACATTGCAAATTAACAATAAATAGCTTTCTTTACAATGAGAAATCAAAAAAACAAACATCTTGCACATTGGTATAGTAGGTACCGCTTCGGTTGTCTTCGGTTGTCTTCAGACCAAGTTCGTTCATTAATACTTTTATCTAACGCAGCAAAATAAACTGTCGAGTTGTAATCATCAACAAATTTTGAGAACTTGCCTATCTTGATCTAAACATGTAAGAACTTTGGAGCATTTCGTACAAATACAAAAGCTTTGTTTATCTCTGTGTCGTTATCGCCGCAGATTTTGAAATTAGTTCTGAATGTCGAAACCGGAATTTTATTTTATTATTCACAAGCCTTTAGCTTGAATTTGTAATGTTTTATTGGCTTAAGGTGGACTACTCGAAAAAAAACTGTATTATGGTTTTCCCTAAAGCCACACATATATCATATTACGCTTTTCAAACCGAGCCGAAAAGCTGGGGTCAGATTCTTTAAGTAAACGTTAAAACGTTTTCGTGTGCACGAAGACATTTGCTTGTGTATCATAGGGCAAATCATTCGTGCGCACGAAAAAGTGCTAAAGTGCGAAAAGTGATTCTGTAAGAATCTTTCGCGAAAACACTCGAAAACTTAATCGAAAACACAAGTTTTCCCATACATATTTCAGTCTTCAAAACGAGTTGTTGAAAGTCGTTTTCCACGAAAACACCACGAAAACGACTTCCAATCGTTGCGTTGTTGAAACAAACACACCTTTTGCAACATTCAGCAGAGCAGCTGACGGAACAAATGTCACAACTCACAATTTAAAATCATTTTCCACACTATTTGTTTTTAAATGCTCTGAATTAATTTTATTTCTTACTAGCTGACCCGTGCTCGCCTTGCTTCGCCAGAGTTCCACTTCTCAAATTTAAAACAAAATAATTAGCGCTATACAAAAAGTAGCTTACCCGAAAAAAGAGAAGAAAAACTGCCAGTAAAACAATCCAAACAAATACCTTGGTAGGCTAACTTCTATTATTCCCTCTCAATCTCATTTACATTCCACTTGTAAGTTGTTACTTGTTACATTTTATTCCCCATCTCAATCCCATAACAACTCGCTCACTTACTACTCAAACACAAACATCCTCAAGTTCAAATTAAAAAAAGAGAAAAAAAAAACATGAAGCAAAAAAACTGCAAATGCACAAACAGGTTTTAGCATGGACGTGAATCAGTATCCTTATCAGTTATCACTAATAAGATCAGAATCACTATAGCGCATTTTAAATATCACAATCACAATTAACAACTGACTGAGTGTGACTCCCTCAATCTCAATTACATAGCTATCTCCCTCAATCCCATGCACCACATTCGCTCTACTACTCATTGTTTTGTCATTATTCACTAATAATTTAAGAACGTGAGCAAAAAAAAAAAAAAACAACACAAAACCCAAAAGTTGCATAAAAAAAGAGAAGCACACGGCAGAAAATGTATAGAGAGAGAAACAGGTTTTGCCGCACACACACACAAAATTTCCTCCACTCAACGCTGGAAAAATCCAATGATCTAGCTTCAATCGAACATTTTGATTTTTTCAATTGTATTAAATTTATAGTTTATTGCTTATTGTTCGACTTCAGGATAACGTACAAAGATGATTTATATCTTAAAATCTTTGTACATTATTGAACTTTGTATTAAAAAAAATCCCATTTCATTTGGTTGAGTGATTCCGAAGCTAGGAGCTAGAAGGCATCCGAGAATTACAACTTTTCTTAGATATCAGCTTAGATTTCCACTTCCGGACAGGGAATAATGGTAAAACATATCCTATGTTCAAATGTGAACAATTTCCTATGCAACTGTGTAAACCGAAATCAAATTCGTGCAGTACTTTTTGAATCTATTCTCGTCTCACAGATTACAGCCGGAAAAAAAGCTACAGTTTTATTATAGTAAGGATTTAATGCGATCCAAATTTGTAAACCAAATAGTTTACACAGAAGTTTCACGACTAGTGTCTCACAGCTGAAAGAAACGTCAAACGAAAACTGGTTATTGTTCGGTGTGAATGCAATTTTGAGTTTTCGACAAAAACACGGTTTTCGCTCCGGTATGAAAATGGTATTAAAGTACTCTGCTACGACAGTATTTCGTGGAATCAATGCAGTAAAATTTGCGAAAGACCCGCCTGAATAGAAGAATGCTGCAATTGCATGAGGAGTTAGAACTGTCATACCCACTTGTACTGCTCCGAACTGCAGCTCTTTACTGCTGTGTTCGCAATAAGAAATTCTGTGTATTTGACAGCTCGTGTTGGTTATGTACAAGCACATTTTCTTCCGTTTTAGTCAAAAAAATATACCCCCTCTATGACCTTGATTGACTCTGTGTCTACCACCCTGATACAGGTTCTATGATATCAATCAATCAGAACAGCTCCAACTAACAACGCTTTTCGATTCAAGTATTATTAGAGCTATTTTCGACAAAATTACCACATTTTTGAAGTGTAGTGTAATCACAAATTCAATAAACAAAATATTAGAAAACAACTTTCCACAATCGTAATCTGAACAACAATTTATCATTCGCCCAAGTCATGATAAGATATATGTAGTTATTAGCCTTTTAGCACAAACAATTCGTCAGCTGTGTTATTGTTAGAAAGTCTTTGGAAATATTTCCATGCATTAATTTATTTGTACAATATAGTACCCTTGCCAGTGGTAACGTTTCTAATAAATATATCCCATTTACGTTGTTGTTCATGTGAAAAAGATAAGGAACATCAAATAAAAACGCTTATCCAAAAAAAAAAGCAGTAAAAACTGAAAAGGCGTATTATATTTTCATACCTGAATCGGAGCGATAAAGCGCAATGAAGATTATTTTTAACAACCTCTATTGATTGTAGATAACAACTGCTAACGCATTTAATCAATAGACAGAGAGCTATTGGTCGGGCTTTTTTATATCATCAGTATAACAGTATAAAAATGCTATCTGCAACCCCGATCTTCACTTATAAATGGTTAAAGCAGGGGTCGAATCGCGTCCTCTGTGATCGAGCATTTCGTGACGGAATTTGTTTTTGTTTCACATGTAAAAACAGCTAAATTCCGTGAACGGGGAGCTCGTTCACGGAAGTGGCGATTCGAATCCCAGTTCTGTTCATAAGGTTTTGGAAATAGCTTATTGAAATGGTCAAAATTTATAGGAGTAGGAGTACTTATGGCCATTTGATGATACGATTAAACTTGATTGCAATTTTGCTACTTTTTGTAAGGCATGTAGGAGTTTATGTGGAACTTTAATTCGGTATAAGACGTATTAACAAACGGCTTTTACTGTCAAAGATGGTTGTTCCAATAAAATAACCCTTAATGATCTTTTCCCTACTGAATGCTCAAAAATTGGTGTTTTCTATGCTTTTGGAACCGATTTTCATAGCGAAATTATGTACACGGAAAATATACTGACATGTGCACTGTGCAGGCAACAGCGATAACTTCGTAGGACTTTTTTTACCGACGATATTGTTGATAAATTTGTATATGCTCTGTGGTAGTCGTTGCTTGCGGCAGTTATACACAGAACCTACCATTTGCAGACACAAAGGTCTGAATTATTTATAGTACCTAATCATTTATAAGATAACGACTGTAACCGACAACAGAGAATATTAATCCAATACAAAACAAACATACGTGCGTCATTACATTGTCCCCTTCATAAAAACTGGATTAATTACGTAGGTAGATTGTTGTCGAAATGATTCGCTTTCAAAGGCCAGAAGTATTGCCACAAATATGATACATTGCGCAAATAACCGAATCCCAATCCTTTTACATTTAGTCGTTAGTTTTGTAAACTAAACATTTAACCACCTGTCAACTTTGGGTAATCATAAGTTCAAAAAAATGTCATACCAGTTGAATTGTAGTCGATTCCCCACTGCAAATGATAGGTTTCTACTGTATTTTTTGTATAAACACATTACCAATCAGGTCCCACGCACAACTTCACGATGGTGCAGTCAAATTTTGTTTAAACTTTTTTTCCCAATACTAATTGTCTATTTCTATTTTTATTTCCAGCGGAGACTACACAAAGAACTGATGTCCCTTATTAAGGAACCCCCACCAGGAGTCACTGTCGACGCCGAGAGTATTAGTCAAAATTTAGCCGAGTAAGTTCTACCAAAATTCTGCAAAATGGAATTTCATTTGTATTTTCGAAATCACGTGCTAACACCACATGCCTTTTTAAACCCCTCTTGTTGTAACAATACCAGTTCAGTTAACATTATTGTATGGTTTCGCTATTGCAGATGGAAAATCAATATTGAAGGCTTCGAAGGCACCCTATACGAAGGTGAACACTTTCAGCTACTATTCAAATTCAATAACAAATATCCATTTGACTCGCCAGAGGTAAGTCTCACTCGAAGGTGACTGACGCCGTAATAATTTGATTTCTTTACGTTTGTTGTTATCTTGTTTTACAGGTGACATTCATTGGATCGAATATACCAATCCATCCGCATGTGTACTCGAATGGACATATCTGCCTGTCAATTTTAACTGATGACTGGTCACCGGCACTGTCGGTGCAATCCGTGTGTCTTAGTATAGCGTCAATGTTAAGTAGTTGCCGTGAAAAGAAACGGCCCGCAGATAATACACTTTACGTTAAGACGTGCAATAAAAATCCTAAGAAAACGAAATGGTGGTATCATGGTGAGTTGAGGAACATTAAATCAATTTGATCGATTTGGGCATGGGTTTTGGGAATCTGCTTTGTAAATCGGATGAGGACGTTCAAGTTTCGCTAGAAATAGCAGCAAAAACATTCAATAGCAGCGATGTATTAAGCATGAGTGGAATGTGTGTCGCTTCATTGAAGAACGATTCATCTTCATCCTTTCTTGAACATTTTAATTTACATGATTCTCTTCTTTTTCAGATGACTCCGTGTAATCTTCTTGATCTGCTCCATGCCGTCTCAGCTCAGTAAAAGCGATATGGTTTCCCTCGAGATGCATCCTTTCAAATAATTCTTCGAAGATTTTCCCGTTCAAATACTAAAATTACTGTTGAACCGCTTCGAACAAAAAAACAAAGCAACACATAAACGTATTAATCACAACGTCGACGATGATCCGTCAAAAATATATTCGTTTCTTGTCCTCCTCGTACATTTTATTTTTTGTAGATCCTAGAGTTTCCGTAACGCAATCAAACACAAAACAAATTTATTTTTGACGAAAAATTGCAGTTTTTCTTTTCAAACACAAAGTATAAAATAAAACAAAATGTGAATCTGTTTGGCCTTATCAAAAAATAAAACAAATCTATTTAGGAAAATGAAACCACTCAAACATTATAGATATGTAAATATATTTCTGAATTAATAAATAAAAATTTATAAAACATAAACAACAACATTCCAAAAACAAAAAGAGATTACAAATGCGTTACCCTTCATAATTGCTATAAAAACTAACCTACAACACACAAAAACACAACCCTAAAAAATGATCTCCTTCTCTACTGTGTACTGTAAACAGAAACTTAATAAAAGAAAAAGAGAAATATTAATGCAAACATTTCTACAAACAAAAAATATTATTGATTGAACATGAGTCTAATAAGTGAAGAAAAACAAACTTACCATCGTCTTATATTTGTGTTAATTTATTGAAGACAGATCACGTCACATTTACGAGTTCACAAACGGAAGGAAATTGCAAAATTTATGCGGTTTGTGCCTCTGATAAATTATTAATCTTATTTAAGCTTTAAAATTATACTTATACCTATTCAAGTTTCTAAAAAATTGTGTGTATGAAGAACGTATTTGATTTGTCTTGTTTTTCTTCGAAAGAAAAACACCAGAAATCATTTTTATTATAAATATTCTTAAGATTTTATTTAAACTAAAAGAAAACAAACATAAAAACAACTGGATGTGAAAATTTGTGAAACACACGTAATAGTGTTAAAATCTATATTGTACTGTATAACGTCTTAATTATATTTTAAGTAGTTGTTAACACAAATCGTATAAAATATTAAAAATATTATTTTAATCAAAATCGAGTCTTTAATTTACTAATAATCATTTGGCAAAAGTGACATACGGCATCTTAAATGTGGAGATTAAATGTTTTGTTGCTGAAGCAGCCGTAAAAAGGATTGTAAAACAATGCCCTGCCCCGGAGAATCCTTAATTCTTTTCCAAAAGGTCAATGTGGACGAGAAGAGATCTGCCTAAGGCGCCACCCTGGGAACGGGACTTTAACCAATAGCGGTCAGATAGCCACTGTTTGAAGACCAGATACAATCCCGGACTAGGCCCACTGTTCTCTGTTCTCTGGAAATATCTAAGGAAGACCGATTTTCTCGCTTATCGGCCCTAGCGAGGTATCCGTCAGAAAGGAAAATTCTCCGATTTTATACGATGCGGAGGATTTTTGCTGCGAGGTATTCTTTGGAACAACTGTTCGGAGAAATGTTCCGACATTTTGTAACGCATATTGGCGAATCACGTTGAAATGCGATGAAGTGCATTTTATTCTTGAATTTTTGTTAGTTAAGTTCCGATATCCTCCGATAGAAATTGGTTGCGGAATTTGTTTACGATTTGGAATGCGGCGCGGTGCGCCATCGCAATTGCTTATTTCTCTTCCGAAATCGGACACCTCGAATGGAATTTGAGCCTCCGAAGGAGTATGCTTTGAGGAGAATTTTCCGTTCCGACGGATACCTCGCTAGGGCCGAATATTCTGCGGCCGGACTATTAGCGAATCCGTAGTAACATGCAAAATCCGCATAATTTAGTTACGTATTACTCGCCCACGGATGGGGTTCATGTGCTCTGCCCATTCTATCTATCTACAAGTTTTCGCTCACAACAAATAATCAAGTCCAAGTTTAGTTTTAGAAACATTTTTTATTTTTTAAGAAAGTTACCTAATAAATAGCGCACCACATTGAACCTAATGTCACCCACCGTGAAACAAGCCTTGAAGTGCCTCCTGCAAGGCTCGCTGACAGGCCATTGTTGCCTTATAGCCCCCAGCACGCTCCGCCAAGTTCTCGCCGCGCACATGCGATATGTACCCTTTTACCTCGATATCTGTTGATGGTGGCGGTGCAGGACCCTCGTTGTACAATTCCGGAACCCGATGTACGTACAATGGGCCCTCATCCTGTTTTGGCACTGGCAAGAACAGCTGTTCCCCGCCACGTGTAAACTTAATACCAGTTGAGAACTGTGTTGCTGCTTTTGGTGCCGGCACCACTTTCGATTCCTCGCGTTGTTTCTCCGCTTGCTCGGCAAATGCACTGACAATTTTACTTGCATCCTCATAGCTACTCATCAGCTCATCAATTAACGCTTCCTTTTCTCGGATTTTCTTCTTTTTATTCTCCTCTTCAATGGCCAGCAGCTCAAGGCGTCTGGCTTCCTCTTCGTGTTTTTCGATTTCCAGCATCTCCTCTAGTTCGAACTCTTCGCGACCCAGTTTGACTTTGTTTCGCATTATTGTCTCACGGTTTTCCTTTTTGTACTGTTCAATTTTCTTATTCGTATTGAGGAGGTCGATATTGTTGCACAGGTTGTAGATAATGGATTCGATTTCTTCCAGGTAATCGTTGTAGTCCTGCAGGGATCCAAAGTCATCCTCCTTTTTGTTGTAGTCACGAAGAATTCGTTTTCTTATATCGACTTCTTTTTCTACTTGTGGGTCATCGAAGAGCTGAACACGGAAATTGTTTCGTCGAAGTGGAACATTGCACTCAGGGCATGATCCGGAGCCTTTGAGAAATAGCAGATCCACGCAACTTTCACAGAGAGTGTGACCGCAAACGTTTACCATCAATTTTAGCGATGGGTTTCGATATTTTGTTGTTTTACAACGGGGACATGCTTGCTCATCCATTTAGGAAACGGAATTTATAATTAGATTTAGTTGAAATAAAGGATATTTACAAATATTCAAAGAAACTACGATATAATGTGGTTGATTACAACAAGACGGAGACCCAAACAAATTTCGGCATGTCAAGAACTACCGGCTGTCAAACTGCCGCATAGAGATGTGCTAGCGATTTATCGATAAATGGCTTTAGAAATTCTGACAGAGAATGGGTGTGTTTTAAAATACCTATCCAACTTGGTACTTGGTACCTACGCTGACGGTAGCGTCCATTGAGATTCATGTTTTTCTCAGATTAAATGTTAGATTAATTAAATATAATGGTTCTGTAATAGAAAAAACATCAAATTTCAATTCATAAATACAGTTAAATTGATTTGTTCGCAATTCGCTTTCATTTTGATACCTAGTCCTTAAGGCGTGTAGCAGTAGGTATAGTAGATACAATTTTCAATTTAACACAATGATGGAAAAGAGATATTATTAGCGAATAGCTATGAGTAAAATGTGTTAGATTTCGAGCTCAGTGCCTTGATTTTGTGCGGTTTTTGTCGCAATTGCGGTTGCGGAAAGGGTTCACGTATAGGCGGATTCTATAAATGTGTGCGTGATGTCGAGAACTGACAGCTTCCAATATTTCCTGTTCTATTGTAGCCTTGTTCCTGAAAATTCCAGGCGCACTTTCCCATACGCAACCTATTTAGGTTGCGAGAAGGATGTCGGATGAGAACAACTGACAACAGCGTGACCGTTGTGCCACAATTTGGTACTTTTTTGGAGGACCCTGATACAATTTGTTACTAATTTGTCCCTTCTTGTTAGTTGAAAAAAACACTCCGGAGAGTTTTCAAAAACTGTGATTTCATAAAAAATATGTTTAAATTATAACGCTGTTCCCTATCAAAACACTATTTTCGGTTAAAACGAGTCAATACTTGTTAAATATTTTGAGAAAATTCTAAATTTACAGAAGAGCTTCAGAAAAGGCATTTTTTCTTGCATTTTTTTTCTGTGCAACTTTTTAAAACTAAATTGAACGAGATCTTAAAATGTGGATATAAATATGAGTTGATATATTTACAGCCAATGTTTTATTATTTATTAAGGTTTTCATTTTAAAATTTGTCATTCGAAAACGAATTGCATCTATTTGTTGAACTATCTTAAAAAATCTATAATTTGTTTGTTTTTTTTTTTAATTTTTTTTATATATGAAAATTTCTATGAAAATTATCAAATTTTTTTTAAACTATAATTTATAACCTTTCTCTAACACCCAGGGCGATGAAACAATAAAGGACAATATTACTAAGGTCCAAATGCCATACGTAAAACGAAACTGTACCAATTTTCTTTTGCTTTTTTTGACCACCTAAACTGGATGGTTGACCTCAATCTTGATCTTAAAATGTTGCTTATGAATTATAAAGTTAGTTTATCAAAAAAATAAGTAAATTATCTTTCAATTTTATAGAAAAATTATAATTTAATTTTTCTGTGATCGGAAAACGTTTTTCGTACTAAAAAAATTATAAATTCTTATTTTAGAAAAACGAATTTGATAAACTGATTTTATAATTTATAAGCAACATTTTAAGACCAAGATTGAGGTCAATTTTCAATTTTAAGTGGTCAAAAAAAGCAAAAGAAAATTCGTACGGCTTTGTTTTACGTATGACTATAACTGGGGCCTAAAGCTACTCTACAAATTTAGAATTTTCGCACGATATTTAACAAGTATAGGCTCACTTGACGTTAAAATAGTATTGTGATACGCAACCGCGTTACATTTGAAACATATTCATTTGCAAATCGCAGTTGTTTAAAGAATTTGCGAAGTTCCTTTTTCAACTGAAAAAAGGAAAAAAGTACCAAAAAATTGTATTAGAGTCCTCGAAAAAGTGTCAAATTTTCGCACAACGGTCACGCTGGTCCAGCGCGCGGTGCACTCACACATTCAAATCCGATTCGGAACGTTCCCTAGCGCAATTGCGACAAAAACCGCACAAAATCAAGGCACAGGTTGGTAGAATTCCGAAAGTGTAAGAAGTGGTTAAAATACCACTTAAAGCCCAAAACACATGTGCAGAATTTCGTGAAGCTTGTAGTACTGCAAGTAAAACACATGTGCAGAAAATTGTTTGTTTTAATATTATTTATAAATCATCATCACTGTATGATCAAATCATCGATAGCTCGTGCGTATAGAAGTAACTCATTGGTCATACCTCTAGTTCGACTTGTAATTGAAGCTTGGCAGCACAGTTATTCAATTGACTAAAGACGGTTCAGTGTGACCGCTGCAGAATTTTGAAAAATCGAAAAAAAAAGGGCCATTTCTGAAGGGCCCAACCCATAGAATCCGTCGCGTCCGTTGCGGCAACGTTTTCGACTGACAGTTCAATAGAATACACAGTAGGTAGGTAGCTTATGGAAGGTGACCCATAAGCAGCGCACGTGCCGGATGCGACGGATAAAGTAGGTTTACTTTCTACTTTTCGGTCCGTCGCACCCGTTGACAGTTGGCACAGCGTGAGAGAAATATTGAGAGAGAACGAGAAACTATCATAGGCTGTCACTAGTGCTCTTATATCGTGGGAGTTCTTCCTCTTTTTGGGAAATTTCGGTGTCCGGAAAAGCTTTCCGTGAGAAAAAAGAAGATGTTGCAATAAACAATCAAACCAGATTTTTTTTTCAATTCCATAAAAAAATATGTCTAAATTTCACAATGTAAACACCACATTAAAAAAGATCTTATTTAAATCGCCTTTTAGCAAGATTTTTTTGTATAAAAATGTTCTTGTACAAAAAGGTAATCATAACCTCTTCAGACCCAGACGAATAAAAGCAGGAAAATGATAGATTTTAGTGGATTTTTAATCTTTAATGAGATGAAATAAGAGATTTGCATTTAAAAAAAAAAAATATTTTTATTAACTTCATAGACAAATTCCTGGTGCACATATGTGTACCTCAGGTCTGTCATGGCATAAAATACTCTAATTTTACTTTATTAAAAATTGATACAGTTAAAAAAAGTTGTTTTTTCAAATGCATAAATAAACCTGTCACTTTGTGCAGATTGTACGGCAGCGAAATTTGCATCTAGGAAGCCTGCATTTCGATGAAAATCTATCGTAAAAAAAATGGAACTAGTATATAGTCCTGAAGTACACATATGTGTAACTCCAAAGTATGTAGCTCAAATATAGCTCAGTTTTGTTAGAAATAACATGAAAAGATAATATTTTCGAACTTAAAAACTAAAATTGAACTCAGTAGCACATCACAAAAAAGAAATAATACTGCGAAACAACAATTTAAAATTTTTACCTGAATAATTACTTTTTCAATCTGAGGAACCCAAAAAAAAACGATAAAACTGGCCTACTATAAAATTCAAATAATGAAAGTTATTAAACGCTTAGCGCCATCTAAAAATGTATACCGCAAAATGATTATATATACTTGATACTTAACTGCAGCTAATTGCGAAAAGATGGATGTAGTGTACCAAATAAATGTTTTAACAAAGGTGCACATATGTGCACCTACGGTCTGAAGAGGATAATAATAGGCGTGTTTTTTTGAGCTTCGATCTCAGCAAAGCAAAGCAAAGTAGGATTTTCAGCATGCGATTACAACAACTACGCCCTACTTGACACTTCGAGGAATCACAGTAGTTGTTGTAATTGCGTGCTGAAAATCCTACTTTGCTTTGCTTTGCTGAGTTCGAAGCTCAAAAAAACAGGCCTAATATTAACAAACTGTGATTTTTATACCAAAGGTAATTTAATGTGAAAGTCTCTCCGTAAAATATGAATTTAACTTTTAAAAGTTAGATTTTTTCACAAAAAAACACCTATCAAGAGGATTATGTCAAAGGGAATTTTAATATGATGGAAAGGGAAAAATTACCACATTTCGTGGGGCAAAATAATGATGGAGTATCCAAATACTGCCTGTCACCGTATGCGAGGGATTCTATGGGACTGCTCGTTCCGTCGAATGCGTTAATATGGACGAATCCGACGACGCGACGGATGCAACGGATTCTATGGGTTGGACCCTTTACTTTATCCGTCGCATCCGGCACGTGCGCTGCTTACGGGTCACCCTCTATAAGCTACTGTGTATTCTATTAAACTGTCAGTCGAAAACGTTGCCGCAACGGACGCGACGGATTCTATGGGTTGGGTCGTTAATTGGATACACACGTATTCATCACAAACAATTGCAGTTTGTAGGGGAATCGCATCGCACGGGAAAATAGTGCCCGTGCTAACGCTGGACATAGCGTTATACGACTTACTTTTGACAGCTACACGGCACATTTTTTACGCTTTTTTAAGCTCTTCGACAACAACTAACTGCGGAATATTCTAATGTGAGATGAACGCGTTTTAATGCTTTATTTATTTTGTTTCGAAGGGAATACTAACGCATTTTGAGTTCCGATCGGATTTGACTTTCGTATAACTAGATTTTTTTTTTCCGAACGGAACCCCTTGATGTGATTCCTACCAAATTGTGTCAAGTAGGTAGCTTAGGTGGTTTCCCGATAGAATTTGTCAAGGGAATCTCATTGTTACTCCCTACTCCTTGATTTCCATACCAGCCCAAATATGAACATATTGACTAGGAATGATACGGAGCTTCGAGTCCGAATTCGATATGTCGGAACCTCCGGTTTAAATTGCACCTCCGAATCCGGCTTCGGTTCCGATATAATCACATCGGAGGTTTTTCGGAGCACAATCGACGACGAGGCGAACGATGAACATGAACAACAAAGAATTATCGAGTTGCGACATCTTACAATACGACTGTCTTTTCGTTCTTTTATTTATCTTACATAGGTATGTGCATGGAAGTTGAGAGTGCGTGCGTCAATTTGATATTTTCAAATTTTATATTTTAATAATTTGTGTCTGCGTGCGACCCCCGATTCCGACTCCACGGAGGTCGGTGTGAGGCCTCCGACTCCAATTCCGACTCCGGTAAAACCACTTCCGTAACATCCCTAAATTGACTGTTCTCTGACAGTTCGAAAGAAACTCTTTTCTCGTTTACATTTCAGAATTTGTTTATTAGATTTTTTTCTGCATATAAGCGCGAGAATTTTTATAATTATTGTTTTGTTTTTCATAGTATATTAATAATTTTAATAATAATTAGAATAGTGATAGCATATACATTGTTTTTTTTTTTTCTTTTATATATTAAATATGCAAACGATTATATAGTTCTATATTCTCTAGGCATACATAAATATTTTATTTATATTTAATTAGACCACATTTTAATATAGTAGTAAAACATTTTTATTTCTAAGACCTACTTCAGTGTGTGTATCTATCTAAATCATAAAAGCATTTCTTCAATTTGTTTCCAAGGTTGCATTACACAGTTCTGTTTGGGTAACACAATCGTTTCTATTCAAATTAAGTGTCCTTACTAGTTAAGAAATAAAAACAAAAACACTACATAATATATATTTATTTATATATAATATTATCTACACTTTAATGTAAAAAGAAAGGATGGACTTGGACTTCTGTTTTTTCTTTCTAAATTTGTATTACACATTAAATTTTTATACTTTTCACCATCTCTGTATTTTTTTTTTTCTTTTTGTTTATAATCGAATCACTGTAAATATCACAATTTAGTTAAATGTATAAATATGATGTATTTATGTATATAATATGTAGATATATTTTTTGTTGCAACCCAATCTAATGCTTAAACTTTAATAAGTGTTATACGTGATTTAAATAACGAACTCTATCTAAGATTTACTTTTGAGTTGAGAAAAGAAAAAACGAATAAAATTTATCTTAAAAATTTTAATTTAAAAATTAAGTTGAATGAATGCATGGGGTATGCAATTACGTACATACGTTGCAGGTTGATGTGTGTGGGTGTATGTGTACATTCAATAATAATACATATATACGTTTTCGAACTTTGTTTTAACAGCTTTAAGTTCACGTTCGCCAATTTGCTGAGAAATAGTAGCCGGTGGCAGCTCTGGGCATTAGCTGCAACAATATTTGGTTAATTCTGTTTAAGGTACTGGAATACATTTCATTTACCTTTGAAGAGCTGTGGCTTCTTCAAGGTCACCTTCGCCCTCCTCCATTTTATTGCCGCCGCTGCAGATGCGACACTTGCAACAGATTATACAGGGTGCTGCTAGCAGGAGGAGTGGTGATGCCACCAGCAGTAAAATGCCAAAACCGGCAAAAATGCCAATCACTTGAGCTCTGTGCCAGACCACAGATGCTCGGGAATGTCCCAGTTTATTTTTACACGGTCCCTTGTCGTAGTGCCGTAGAAGAAAATCATCCTGCAATGGAATTGAAAATTTAGCCGCCGCCAACTCCTTTGTTATAGAGACTGTGGTCCAAACTTACATCTAAACTTGCCAGACAATACCAACAGAAGACGTGTTTGCAGCGTTTACACATCATTTGGGCACAGCCTTCGTCCTTTTCGATAGGAACAGCACACATCGGACAGCTCTTGATCAGATCATTGTCAAATGGTATGCCGATATCGTCTTGACCGTCGGCCGCCAATCGCCGATTGTTTTCATCACAGGATATATTTTGATGCCACTGTTAAGAAAGGAAGAGGATTAGTTTTAGTTTTGAGGTAACGATGAAAGTTTTTGAGCTACACTTACTGGCTTTTTACATCCGGAGCAGAATTCATCCTTACAGGAAGGACACTGAACAGCACATAGCGCTTGTTGGATCGCATTTTCTTTGTCATTATGCGACGAAGATGGTGCTGGCGCCGAATCCGATGTACAACCAACCAAACATACAGTCTCACAACCAGCTCTTGGACACCAGGTTCGGAATTTGTCCAGTTCTATTTCTGTGGAAGGTGATGAATTTAAATAGTTTTATCAAACGTTCATAGGAATAAATTAAAAAAAAAAAGAAGGAATATGACTGTAATGTGAAAATTTATCAACTCTACTGTTTTTCTGCCGTCGAATTGTAGGTACCTACCTTTTGTTAGTTTAAAAAAAAAAAAATAATAAATCTTATGCTACGTCTCCACCGGAGATTAACTGCGAGATTAAGAAAAATGTCCGTAAATCCCGCATAAATCTCGGGATTTATCATACAAAAGTTAATCTCATAAAAGGGAGATTAGAAATAAATTTCTACTATCAACCAGGTTTGCATGAACAGTTCGGTTTGTGAACACACTTTCCACAGCTCGAGATGTCAAAAATACAAAGCAAACAGAGCTGCAGACAGAAATGAGAAATAAGACGTCAAATTGAGACGTCAAAAATGGAAAATTTTCTCTCTTTCCCTCTCTCTTGAAACGTCATCCTCTCTCGAATGGACAGAGCCAGAGAGAATACTTCAAGTTAATTTTCTTTTATTTGGTGGAAACACTTCAGGATTAATTTTAAATCTCTTGTATTTAATCTCGGGATTTACGTCCAGTGGAAACGTAGCATTAGATTCTATTCTTCACCTGAAATATATTGTGGGTCATAATAAGTAATTTTATATAAAAAATGTTGCCATTGTGAGTTCGTAAAATGTAGTACCCAGGGCTATTATTTTTAATTTCGAAAAAATCAATCTACGAGTGACAACAACTGTGAACTCAACTTGTTATCAATTGTCAATTAAATTGCACATGAAAGTCGGACTAACATTCTAAGCTTCTCCCCACGACTAAGCATTACGTTTGCGATCAAACGAATACAATTTAATAGGAATATTACTTTCCCTTTAAAGGAAAATAAAACTAATTAATTCACTTTCAATCTGCCTCGCATACAGCAACAGAAAACATTAAATTGTGAGATTGATTGATTGACAGCCACTTAGATTTCCTACAATTTTTATCAATTAATTACCGGTCGTGCGAATTGCCAGTTGCCACCCCTTTCTGAATGGGGGTGTGTTCGGTAATTTACTTACAATCGATTGTTCTTTACTTTCTGCTATGTATAAGAAATTCTAACGAGAATGAATAGATTGTGAATTTCCAGCTAAAACCAACCTACCTCGATTTAATCGATATCGATGATGTTTCTTCATAAGATTCAGTGATGCTAGGTTATCGATTTCATTCAGTGCAATGATACCTTGTGATGGGCATTGAGCATCTGGACAAGATATTTCATAGGCGCCTTCAGATATTTCAAACTCCACATAGGCCTTCATACACTGAAATTAAAATAGAGATTTATTAAGCATCACAGATAAAATAAATAAGAAAATAAAAACGAAGGAACGAGGAATTAACACACAGCAGCCAAAGACTAACAGTTAATGACGCCGAGGAAGTGGCGATAACGATAACTAGCAAATTGTTACCGAGGCGGACTGTCAGTAATGATGAGTTGAAATGAACAACAATTAATTATTTATTGCTGGTTCTATAGAATGAAATATAATAACGATACAAACATATACAAGATATTTTTTTTATTCATTTGACAGATAGCTTCAGTTGAGTAGCAGACGATAGGGGCACAGATTAATGACAGTTCAACAAACGATATCATCTACGTAATAATGTGGGAAACTTGTACAAATTAATAAAACTCTGAAGTTACGATGCATTAATTAATAAATTAAGTTATAATTTTCTTTCAAGGCTTTACCTTTGCTCAGACAAATAGATGGGTATCAGTTTTATAGTATATCCTGGTCATTTCCTAAATCTTTGTTCGTACCTACCTATAAGTCTGTTTAAATGTGTGTTTACCATAAAAAACAAAACTGCTGTGCCAGGTGACAATTATTTAAATACTGAAAACCCCTTCTTGTACATTGGAAGTAACTGTCAAAAGACATTTTGCAACTTCTTTAACAGGCAAACACGGGATTCGTTATATTCCGGCGGAAATTAATTTATGCAAAGTTCCCTCCGAGCACGTTCGTAGAGCGAGTTTTTTTTTTCAAATCAGTGTCAGCCTCTCTATTGTGAATACCTACGTCAGCTGAATGTCATTCTTTTTCTGATGCATGCGATGCGAATGTTTAGTAGCAGATGACAAAATGACTGAATATTTAAAAATCATATCAAAACTTTACACCCAATACCAATGGGGATAGGCCCGCTATGGTGCCTGCTCTTTTTTTACAATCTCACACTCCAACTCAACTTAACCTAATCAACACCCAATACCGGTAAACATAATGCTGACAGATGTCACTTAAAATAGCAAGAGACAACCATTAGACGCTGCAATGCACCCGCAATGACTCACAATATGTTAACCCCAAATTAAGAATAGCACAGTCACGCCACAGTCAAAAGCATATATATACTGTCAATTTGACTCACCCCATAGTGTGAAAAACTGCAAGAACAGCACATACTTCGACACAAAAGCATGCTAAAGCAAAACAAAAAATATGAACGATTTATTTATTTACTTTTTTTTTTCTTTTCATATTTTCCTCATTGTGTTGTCCAGAAAATATTGGATCTACCATATGTGTGTGTTAGAGAACACGTACATCATTCCAACTCGTACGAAATGTAGCAGTAAATGCAATTTGGCTTTTCAAATTCAATTTCAAATGCAAGACTGTATCCACAGTGGCTTATTGAATTTACAACTAACGAAGGATAGTGTATACGTGAACATGTTCATAGCGAGAACAATGGATCATTCTCTTACTGTTACTTCAATGTAATTCTATTGAAGGAGAATAGGATCTGATTTGCGCAATGTAGCACAAATGATGCACTGATTGTTGTATATTGTGGGATAGTTTCTCTGTTGCAAAGTAAATGGCCGCATTCAAGAATCTATTTATCTAAGTCGACTAGATTGGTCTGGATACGATGTAACCTGAACGCAAAAACTAGATTGGTCGGGAACGTCACTTTTTCTACGTCAGCCACATACCCGAACTGTCAACTTAGTACTCAGTCACGAATTTCTTGACTAGATTCGTCGGCTACCCCTCCATAAACGTCAAATGTCACAGGTGCCCACGTGACCGACTTCAACCAACCACAACCGAGATAGATCTAGTCAGACAGCTGCCAGACTTACTAAACTAGATACTTGAACGCCCTCAATATTTCAGTTTGTCACATCATAAATAATTTAAATCGGTTACTGACAGTGACAGTATTATTTATGACGTTCGAATGACACAAGTCGCTTTTGTTAGGTTGCAGCAATTTCCCGAATTAATTACTCTTTTCTTGTCAAGTTTCCGTCAGAAAAAGTGATGGAAAATTGTAATCCAAAATAAATATGCAAAATAAGTTGCGTATACGACACGTGTCCCACGGACATTATTCCTCTCCACATTCTTGGGGTTTTCGCTTGCATAAGTCCTTTTCCCAACTAAAGTCGCACCTGAAAACGATTACTTGTCATCATTCCCGCTCACAATTTTCCACGGCAGCAGCCAACTGAGCGATGGTGTAAACTGGTGTAAACAACTATAAAAGTTTCGGGAAAAGTGAAAGATTTTATGTTGGAACGTCAATTTAAAGGGATATGTGTGCTCATGTTACGGTGTGAAACAACGGTATTCATTGGAATTTATGAATATATTACTCGGAGATAATTGCATAATAAAACAATATTAAACAAAGTCAGTACTGCTTTTGACAGATATCAAAAGTGAACCGTTTTCAGCGAAAATCTGAGATTATCATCGGTGTTGTTTTGAGAATTTAATATGTTCGTTGATGATGTGTGCTTCATGAAGTCCTATCAGCATATTCAGTGCAAGGGTTTCCACTCAAATTTAATTCATGTGCATATTCCGCATACGCTCGTTCATTTTGCACACTTTTAGGACTGCTCCAGGATCCAATTTACAAGATAAATCGGGAATTAAATTATACCTTTTACTTGGTTAGGATTTCCGGTCTAGACGTGTCCTTAAATTTCAATTACTTTCCATTTCCTGTGTCTGATTCGCTTAATGAATTTACACTATCGACACATTTTATGCAAAGGACATTTAAAGTGAAGAGAATTGCGTTTTAAATGACATAAATGCAGCAGATATTTGAGTATCCTCAGGTGGAATTACATCGTGGAACCATTTTGTAAGATGATTCCGAGTAATCTTCAAGAGTATCTACTTTTCTATTAATTCGTTGCCTTTTCAAAAGAAAGTGGATAAATGAATAGAGTCATGTAAAGCAGCAGTTTGCCAACAGATGGCGGCATCACAATCAGATGGAACTTAAACAGAAACGCTATCAAATTAAGCTTAATCAAATCAATTTCGCCGCAAAAGTGGGTACAAACAAAGAGTATTTCCGATTCACTACACAGTTTATGAATTGAATAGGCAGCACTTCGAAAATGTTTGAAAATTCTGAACATATTTCATTTTTATAATTTGGCAAGGCAGAAGTTTGTAAAATTGCAATCCTATATCAATTTGCAGTCGCTGTTCGTTTTCAGTCACGGTTCGCATCCCATTTCCAACTTTAGCAAAGTCAATAATGAAACTGACATAAGGCCACTTGATGGAATACCTATAGGTACTTAATTTCTCTAAAAGGAAACTTATGTAGCGCGAAATTCTCCGCTTGATTTAACGAAAAAGAAAAGAAAGAAAAACAAAATCGAACTGTCAAATCACTTCTATCAAAAGTAAACAAAAAAAATAAAGAGAAGTTTGCATGCGGGCGCTGCTGAAACTCGAAACAAAATAAAATGAAAAGAATATTTTATTGCCATTGGCAAAAAGAAACGTAAATAAAGCTGAATGCAATTTGCGTCTGTAGCCAGAAGCTGCGTTCATCAAAATAACGGACGCTTTATTTCCAAATTAAAGTTTCCTGAGAATAAAAAAAATATTATTGGATGCAAGCAACAGGAAAAACAATTTAAACTTGATTTGTTGCGAAATTTACTGTTGTACAGTTGGTATTTTAAAAACAAATGCCAACTGACAGGTGTTTATTTTTGTTTGGATTGGGTGTGTTTGTTTTGAAAATTCAACTGAGGCAAAAGAATCATTAAACTATACTGACATGTATTTGACATACGAATATTTCCGCAAAAGAAATTTTAGCAGTTTGCCATTTTCTTTCAAAATTTTGCTGTCTCACTCACTTGTAGGAATAAAACAGTATACAGTCGAACCCGTTTAAATGAAATGAGAAAAAAATCATTACTTTAATTTCAACTAACCGGGTTTTTCATTTAAACGGACTTCGGATAACTGAAAAAAAGTACACGGGGACAAATTAAATTTTTCATATAAACGGGGTTTTCAATTAAACGAGTTCCAAATAAACGGGTCCGACTGTACAAGTTTTGAGAGCGATAAATGAAAATGCAAGTGGCGCAGTACCCAGTACAAAAATACGCCATGAGAACATTTATTTTTTATTTGACAGCCGCTTATAATTTTCGGCCTTTTACACATTTGTCGTCACTATAAATCGTAGCAGAAGGAGCAGTTAATCTCAGCACACCAATTGCTTTAACATGCAGTAAATTTAAGACCACTTAAACTTAACCTTGCTTTCTACTCATGGCTACTGCCTACTTATTTTGAAACGTTATTTGTGTTACTTCCCAATCCACCAAACGTTTCAAATCTTAACTCTGATCGTTGTAAAGTCCCCTGAAAGGGCACTTCAAATATTTTCTGAACTGCACCAAAGTAAATGCAATATCCAAAACTGGCTAAGCAAATCCAAATCTCTGGACTCTATCTGCTTCCAATTAGCTGCAGTGTACCGTTCCGATTATAATCTTAACGCCTCATTCTATACATAAAACCAACTGGGACCATAAGCTGAACCATAAATTTCAGGATTAGCTTGGAGTTTTCCTCTTGAAAGTGCCATGAAAAATTGCAACCAACCTCCACCACTATAGACCAGCTATGAATAAACGCCAAGGTTTATGGTTGGAAAACTGCCACCAAGACATAGGGATAATATGAATTTTTGTTCTAAACCATGCGGAAACAACGCCATCCATCAGGGCTGTCGTAGCAAATTAAAACCGCACATCTCACTGAATCTTCGTTTACACAAATTCAAGTGTTGCTGGCTAAGAAGTGACACATTTGACACATCCCCTTCAACCGTTGCCCACACCAACGCGAAGTGAGTTTATACTTTATAGTTCCGTAACAAGGTCAACCCCAGAGTGCATATAAAATATCGAATTCATATTCAAATGACGATGTGTGGAATCATTATGCGGGGTTAGAGGACATGCAAAATTCGCACTCGTATAATCAAGATTTAAAATGAATTCAAATTTATTCAATCAAAACTGTGAATAACGCCAGCACGAGTTTGGTTCTTTCTTTGGGCGGGGGTAAGCGATGTCAAGGATTAAACGTAGTTCGACGGGTGATCATGATAATTCGCCCCAAAACCGTTTACCATCAGAGAAGTGCCAAAAAAGTATCTCAATCTCTCCTTAACCACTCTAGTTTATCGGCTGGCTTAGATGCCGTAAATGTTAAATGGAGCGCGGTGTAAAAAAAAGGCATTTCACGCCATTTGATGTTCCAAATCCCAGGGAATTCCATCACACTCTCTCTGACGTCTATCTTGAACGATGGTTTTAACTTTTCGACGAATAAAATCACCGCATTACTTTCGTTAAGTGGAATCTTGACATTATTATAATTTCACCCATTTCTTGTAAAAAGAAAACAGATTTTCTAAAGTGACGGTCATAACTTACCAACACTTGTGCCCCACGTTGAAAAGCAGCTTAGCTGGTGTAGCTGTATATCGATTTCTACCCTGTCCTTGTTATAGTTAAAATTGCAACTCACGAAAAAGCCATAAAATCAGAGAAATGATTCATTTTATGGATATTATAAGCACTCGGTGTTCGTATCCTATACCATTCAAAGGAAGGATAGTGGATGAGGTCTCATTTTTCGTGTAATGCTTTTTCATAGATCAAAATTTCGATATGAGAGTAATTTTTCGAAAATAATTGATTGGAAATAACTGAAGGGGGACATGTTCAGTTTATCACGGGGGTAAATTGGCGAAGGGATGCAATGGATGATTTTTATTTTTATAGTGCAGTGTTATAGTGGTTGCAAGGAACATTGACTCTTGATATTATATTTTTGTAAAACGATTAACATGTCATAAAATGGACGCGGGTAACTATTACTAATTGAATTCTAATAAACTCAGGAAATTTCACTTAATTCACAATGAGGATTGGCTTTTCTATAGATCAGATTTGTGTAAGCTTATACTTATAGAAAGAGAAAACTGAGTGAGACAAGAAATAATAATGTTAACGTTGAGTTGAACTTTGAAATTATCTACTTTAGGCAATGTTTTTAAACGTCACAAAAAAGTTATGGTTCGCCCTATTAACTTCCGAAAAAGCGAACGTCTATATATGACAGAAGTCAAGTTATCTGTAGTTGAATAGACTGGCTTACACTATAATTTACCCTGAACACAAAAACTAGATCAGTTTGCCAACGTCAGTCACATATACAAAATGTAAATTTAGTACTCAGTCAGGAAATTATTTACAAGATTTTACGGCTACAGCTCCATAAATGTCAACTGAAAAAACTGTTGACGTGATCAATCTAGACCAGTTAGAACTGAAACCCATTAATTCAGACAGCAGTCCAACTTATTTAACTACATTCTTGAACATGACCATTTTTTAATTTCAGTTCCTGTCAAAATGTCAAATGTCATTTCCATGCAATTTATCGATAACATATTCAAGAACTTATTGTCTACCGGTTTTTCTTAACTCCAAACATTCTCTTGTTCTTGCAAATATAAAATAATTAGAGAAAACATAATGCAACAAATTCCAAACAAGTTATCGATAACATATAAGTTATTAATGAAATAGAAATGCTTACACTTTCCTTTCAGTAGCAAAGCTTAGTACGCTGCTCGAGCTAAATTTTGACTCCCATACACAATTCTCCCCAAAATGTAGCTGAGCTACATTTAAGCGAAGTATGGTACGCAGCTCGAGCTAAAAAAAAAAAGCAAACTTTTGTGTAAGAATGTACTTCATGTATCTGTCAAAATTAACGTGCCCATTTAATGGGGCGGCACATCTTCTCAAGCTAAATTTTGACAAATCGTTCGTATCCTGTTGCGTTTTTGTGTCGCAGAGAACGGGAGAAGTACCTAAGCAAGGATGACTTTTTTTTTAATAAATACCTCGTCAGGGAGTACATAGAATCGGAAATGGTTGAAATCAGAGAGAGAGTTGAATTTCTGAAGTAAGTTTTTTTTTTCTTCAAAGACCAGATGTTTTCTGTGACACTCATCCACGGCGTACTTTATGTCAAAATTTAGCTAGGATTTTAGCTAATATTTGGTGAGAAAAGTTGGAGAGCAGATAAAGCTGGTTTAGCTCGAGCAGCGTACTAAGGTTCAGTAATAAACACCGACAGTTCTCATGTTTAAATCCAAATATATACTCCTAAGTATTAGGTAATAAACAAATATCCAACAGACGTCAGTTAGCAACAGACAAACATTTGACATAACTGACTGCTCCGCAAACCGCAACCAGGGCATACTGATAGAGAAGGGTCACATTATTCTCACCGTTTGATTTTAGCTCGTTTATTGTCAAAGGTATTTTGGAAAGCATTTATCCCTTTCACATTTTCATTCAAACGTCAAAATAAAACTTGTAGAAACAATAAACAAATATCAGAGCAGTGTTTGCCACAGATATGTATATGGTGAAATGCAAAATTCGTACATTTTTATGGCTGGAGTGGGATCTGATGGTAATTTTCCGTTCATGAAGCATTTGGAATTTTCCATTTCGACCGCAAAAAGAATATACATTCTACCAATATCAATATCTATAGGTATCAATGATAATAACAAACGACAAAAATGCTTTTACACTTGAACGACGAGTTGTTATTTCGATTTTTGATGCGCAATTCCAACTGCAAAGGTCTTCGAGCCAATATATCAGTCAGACCCAATAATCCAGTTTGAAGTTGGAATTACGAACACGAATTCTGGTTCTTTAGCAAATTAATTTCGGTCTCCACTTTCAGTTCATGTTCTTTTATGTTAATTGCAAATGTTGGTTCGAAATTCTACTGCGCAGCACATTAATTTGTTCCGCTCCAAATTGCGCATTGACAGTGACGCTCGTTGAGGCTGCATGTTGTCATTAGCAATGTTGTTACACATCTATGTAGCAGACAACTCGGATTACCTTTTTTATGATTCATCAAGTGAAACAATTAAGAGATTAACACTTTGTTTTTATTAATTTGTTTTCCAAAAAAAAAAAAATAAAAAAAATTAACACACCATTGCGCCCGAAAAAATGAATTGTATCCGCAAATAGAATTATTTGCATAAATGTCATTAGGATTTGTATTCAACAGGAATGCTGTTAATAAGTAACAATATCTAAAAAAAAATAATTCATAGGAGGTGTTAGGTGTATATAGAATCAGGTGTGAATAACTTTGTGTACATACCGACTGCTGGTGCACAAACCTTCACTAAAAAACAAAGCAAACAATGAACTCTGTGAATAATGAATCACTTAAGCGGAGGCAATTAGTCAGATCCGATTAAAAAATCTTGGTAGTACTTTCCAGAAACATCTAAATAACTTTCTGTTGATTGCTCCCTTTCATTTCAATCAAAGGACACTTGTGAACGGCTTAACGCAGAAGAATATAACGAAAAGTTCAAAATGGAAACATAAATGTTATATAGGAAAAGTTTGCACTCTCGGAACAAAAAGTTTTCGCCCCCAGAGCAAAATGCAATAGCCAACCCCCCACCATAGCCGTAGTTCCTTTTGCTTCTTGTTATAAAATATAAAATGGAGTAGCAGCAGATTCGGATCTCCTGACCTAAGAATCTTTTCGAAGCTGCTTTCGAGAAGATAAAGAATAAATCCTTGTAAACTTTTGCGAAAACTTGCACATACCTCACAAATGGATGCAATTTGTAATCGCAGCGCCTAGACAATTGCCCAAGAGAGCAATAACAACAAGCACACATCTAGGGCTCTTTTCACTGGGCGTCGCGTCGGTCGGTATACATTAGTCGATAACTTTAATTAAAGTGTGACCTAGTTATGGGGACAGATGGCTGTGTGGGAAAAATGTTCAGCCATTAAGGATTTATGAGTGCGAAATGAGGAATTCTCGATTATCCACAGGACGTGGACACATTCATAATGCAAGGATTCTTCGAGTTGAGTTGAGTTATGGAGTATGGGTTTGGGTTGGTCTGTCTTTTCCCACGATCTACCTTCAATGACAAACTATTCGGTGGGGTTTTCACTAATTGGATGCAATTATTGTTAAAGGCCGCACTATCTAACAAAAAATGATTTCCGCTATAAATAAATTACCAGCAATTCTGTTAATGGGATAATTAATATCTATGGAAGTTTCGTGTCGATAAGGGAATATAATTGGAAAATGTACTGGTAGATCTAGGGCGGACGAAAGTGGAGCATTTATTCGAAGGCTTGTCAAAATTAATTTGTTGCCGTCGTTTCCTTTCCGAGTGCTTTAAACATTGTTACAAAAAGGACGTGTGGATTCTTGTTCCAGAAAAAAATTAAGCGAACCAAAATGTGAAATTTCTTTCTTACGTTCCAGGGACTGGAAGATTTTTACCACGTGTGCTAGATTAATGAACGCCATCCTAAAACTAGGCAAGAGATACATGAAAGCGAATTGCGAACGAGCGAATATTCGTATGGTTTCTGACACTTTATTCACATGAACATTTTTTTTAGTCGCAGATACCCACGATTCATGTCGTTTTCCATTGGGTAAAAAGAAGCGTCCAGAATCCACTCAAGAAGCACTCACACAAGTGTAGTTTATGCATTTTATACAAGTCAGATGACAGCAGCCGTAGTTTATTTTTGGCATTTTACTAATACTTTTGTGGATTCAATCAGAAGCAGTTTTCTTGTTCCATTGGGTTACAGAATGAGTGGATACCCGAGTGAAACCAATGGAAAACGACATCAGTTTCATTTTTGAAGGTTGAGTTCGAACGAATTGTTTATTTGTGGGCTTGTGGATCGCGTTAGTATTATGTGGATTGTGAATAAATTTCGCTATTTGAATCAACTATTCACATGAGAGCGAATCGCGAATTGCGAACACGCAAATATTCGTAGTTTCTGACACTTCATTCACATGAAAACTTTTTTTGGTCGCAGATACCCGCGTATCAGTTTCATTTTTAAAGGTTAAGTTCGAACGAATTTTTCATTCGTGGGTTTGTGGATCGCGACTGTTTTGTGTGGATTGTGAATAAAGTGTGACAGTTCGCGGCAAGAATTTTTAATTCGCCGGTAAAATTGCTTTAATTGTTAATTTAGCTGTTTAAATGAATTGAGATTAATGTTTTTCTTAGATTAGATGTTAGATTAATTAAATATAATGGTCTTGTGATAGAATAAAAATAGCAATTATTAATTGTGCGAATTCCTTCATAGACGTGACTGATTCTCACGAAAAATCAGATGCAATTATCGTGTTTCATTGGCCGCCAAATAAGAAGCGACACGTCAGATCGCTGAATGTCATTTTATTACAATATGCTTCTGCTTTTTGACGGTCGGCTAGGCAGTGTAACTATTGTTTTGTATCATCATAAACTGTTATTAAAATATAGGCTTGCTCCGTGATAGCATTTTAAGTTGATATTATTTAATAAATTCTGTGTACAAGTGACAATTCATCGGGTCTGACACAATGGAAAATATTTTCATTCTTAACATAAATCGAAAAGGTGTTATTCGCATTTCGCACTCGAATTGGATTATACCCCTAAATGTAACTGCTTTTTTTCCTCCCTTTTTACTCCACAGAAATCTAAAGCTTCTGGATAAATGCAATTTTATCCCCTTAGCTTTGCACTTTAACCTTATTTTTGCAACATCACCTCGCTGTGTGTGCTCTTCGCTTCCGACCTTTGCTATTTGGCTGTTTTTTTTTTTTTCCAATTCAAGTGTCGTCAAAGCATGCTGCAGCACACGTTAGCGAGAAATTCTTTTTAAATCGAATTTTCGTTACCTCTTCTTGAAATTGCGAAAATTGTGTGCGACATAAATTATTATTATTTTATCCTGGTAAGAGGGCAATTTATGCGATTTTATAAATTGTTCATATGGGCAGCAAATTGCAATTTTTAATTTTTTATTTTTCATTTTGCTGGCTTACATGAAGCGTATAGGTGCTGTGTGAATTTTATTTTATTGGAGGGTCATATTTAGATTCAGTCTTCAATGGAATGCTTAAATTTGCACTGCTCATGCTTATTCTTTAGGAAACGGCTTGTGACAAAGGACAACTAGAATAGGGTATTCTGACGTATTCACTCCAATTTACTATACGCCGATTGAAACACTTATCACGAGAAAATATAACAGAACAACAGTGACTTTTGTGGAAGTGACAGCTGGCCTGTAAACACAAAACACTTGCGACGGCTATCAAATTGACACCCTCACGCTTATGGGATTTTGTTAAACTTACAGTTCCCGCAGATGTATCACTGTCTCATTCTTTTCTTTTTTTTGCTTCCTGTACCAAAATTGTACAAGACATTGCGGCGAATATTTTTATAACAAAGAGAGCCATTTTGTTTTAACAGGCCGTTAGATTTGATTCTTTCGCTGAGCTCGAGAATTTGTGACGTTTAATGGCACATGTAAGAAAAATAAAGTCAAGTACGGTATATCCAACAAAATATCAACATAATAAAAGACTAGCTACCCCACGAATCCAAATATCCAAAGGCAATTCTTGACTCTCACATGTGATTAAGGAACGACTGCATGGATATTGAAATCTCCACCGACCGTTTGCAGCAATAATATTATCTCGTCAAGTTTATCAAACGCCCTGTCACCGTGTAACTTAATCTTGGTTGAATAAATTAATTCCGACCGCCGCCAACCAATTAATTGGCGACGACACAGTCGCAATCATCTGACATCTGAGAAGATTTTCATTTCATATTTGCTACAAGTTATATACACGAAAACATTTCTCACCGCCTCGCGGCGCCATTATCAATCACATCTCCATTCGAGGAAAAACAAAAAAATAAGAAAGAGAATACACGCGATATCCACCCAGAGCCCCCCTTCCCTATTGTCGTGTATAGCAATTACATTTAAATTGTTTTATTAAAAGAAGTCAACGGGCGCGCATACAACATCTGTTCAAGTTGTCCGCCTTCGCCACCACCTTTGACACATGACATCGACATGCCAGCTATTCCTCACAATCTCGGGTGTGGTAGATTAGGGGGCGTGCCACTGTATGTCACATAATCCAAATGTGTGCATATTCGTCCTTAGTGGGACTAGCTATAAAAACCAACAAAGCCGCTCCTGTAAAACGTATGTTTAAGTAGGTACTACAGACAAATTCGAAGACATTTGGCGAGCAGTTAACATGTATACAAGTACTCCACTGTGAATGTGGGTACACTTCTGGAAAATAAACTCAACTTCCTAAAGGAATTTATGGCAAAGTGTATGTGTGAAAGGATTAGTCATGGTTGCGAATAAATGTTTCAACTTGTCCCATACAAGTTCACCTTTTCGGAACTAAGAACGAGGCCCACTGCCTCTATAAAACGTTAGAAGGATAATTAAGAAGAATGACAACCACTTAAGAATAAGCTGCTTCTGTGGGTTAAATATTTTCCTTGTCAACGTTTTCCATTTTGGGTTGTTAGTTTTTGTGGAGTTGTATTAATTATGTTCATGAGATGCTGGTACTAGGACGAAATTATATCATATCACGACGAAACTTGCAGTTTCGTGTCCTTGTTATGAAGATTTACTTCAAAGACTGATGTACCTATAAATAAAATCACACATTAAGTCGAAGCGCTTCAGAAATTTACTAAACTGAATTTGATGGGTTTTACTGAACGCACCCAAATGCCAATGGCATGATTATATGGGAGCGTATCGCCATCCCCCTTTTTAAAATTACGTCTTTGTTTTTTATATCCCGCTTAAAAAGTTTTAAAGCACCGTCTTCTAAAATCCCGTTTTTTTTAAATACTGCCTCTGAAAATCCCGTTTATTCCACATCCCGATCTATTACAATCCCCCAATTTTAAAATCCCATTTAATCCCGCTTTGCAGTGTTTTTGTTTAAATAAAACATCTAGTTTCATTGCAAAAGCTAGATTATTAAAAAAGAAAAAACGGACTCATAAGAAACAGGATTATAGAAAGCGGGATTATAAAAAGGCGAGATAGTAAAAAACAGGATAACAAAAAGCGGGAATTTAAAAAGCAGTATTTTGAACAGCATAATATCGTACCCAACCCGATAATATAATTTTATCGTTTGATTTGTTCGCATTGATACGGAAAAGATGCGACCAAATCATTCAATTTGGGACTTTTGACAGTTCATATAAAAGTCAAATGTAAGTGAAGTTTATGCAACTAATGTCATCTACATTGAATTCAATTGACTTCTACCGATCAAGTCAAATCTGCATTGCAATAAACTTTGACTTTTATTTGCTTCACACTTAACGTTATGTCACACATCGACATCACGAACTGTCACTTTGTAACACATCCCTGTGAGAGTTTCAAATTGTCTGACGGAAAAAGTGACAAAACAGCACATCTTATCATACCTCACGTCACGTTTAGCAAATATCCTTTTTTCCGAGTCACCAAATTAGCATAATCGTTAACTTGTGTATTTAAAAGTGATTACTAAATGTAATGACAAATGGCAACTTTGTCTGCGAAATCCCATTAGGGTACAAAATAACAAAATTATAACTCGATTCGTTACATCGTAAATCACTTATTTTTTTGTTAGCACACTTTTCAAGAGACCGCTGTAGCTCATGCAGTATGTCGTATGTGGCATAAAAAAGGGAGAAAAAAAAATTCTTCTGTCATAACCACGATATGCATAAAAATGAACTTCACGTCGGCGTGGTTCCCATATTTGCGTACACCGTAACCACTTCAGCGTACTCGTACTTGCCGGTCTATTGCGTTCGCAAAAAAACAATAGCTAATAGTCAAAATATTTATGAACGCAAATACAGTGGAGTGTGTCCCACGAGTACATAACGCGTATGCAAATTGGAAAACAACTAACGGTCAATGTATCTATGTAAGTAAATGCAAAGCTTCTCACAATGTTCTGCCACGCAAATATTTGAGCTCCCTCGGAATTGGTATTGGGGTCAAATGGCTTATACTGTCACTTTGAGCGAAATCCAGTTCATTAATCGCTACGCTGTGTTCGTAATTTCGTTTGACAGTTCTGGATGACATTTTGCAATTACATAATTAACTGAGCATCGATATGTTGTTCTGGTGACCAACGAAAAACGTCAAATCAAACAGAACTCTGTTGAATGCGATTGCGAATTCGTCCGAAACCGAATCAGGCAAGAATTTAATTTTCGCCTCCCTTATAGCTGCGGGAAATCCACAAAATAAACAGTGCACATAGGAAACAAACAGCACAATAGGGACATTTTGTTTTTGTGTGGTGCGGATTTGGATCGTTCGGGTACATACGGTTACGGTCGTACGCTAGCGCTGGCTTTGGGGTGGACTTTCATATAGGTAATTGGAATTTATTTTCATTCTTGGGGAGACTGAATAATGGTGGTTGGGTCTTTGAATGCGTTCGAAAGCAACCAGCATACACGAACACAACTTGAGCAGCAAGCTAGTCACGTTTTTGCGGTGGTGCGTCTTTTGTTGTGCTTTTATTTCAGAAGGGATTGTTTCATTTGGTTTTTATGGAATTTTTGTCCAGATCGAGAGTTGCAAGGAAACATTTTCGAAAGCGAGGCGACTTTTGATAAATGTTTTATTGCCTGGGAGAGATTTCTTTAAAGTGATGGTATTGAAATTTATTGTCAATAGGTGGATACTCAACCGGGGTTAACCGTTAACGGCCGGCAACCAATAAAGTTGTCACTGACTTGTGAGTTGTGATACCGGGTAGGTGTGTTTATACACTGGTTGGTGGCAATAAATTGGAAAGATGTGGAGAACATGGAGAGCATTGAACTACTGTCTAGATATGGCTAGTGAAAACTTACTCCCACAGGCAGTGTTGCCGTTAAAAAATTTAAAAAAAAGGGACCCGATTTGAAAAAGGGGCCTCCACATAAAATACTAATATGTATAGTAAAAACAAGAAAACAGAGCAACAAAAACATTTATTTCTAACAAAAAACAAATTTCTACATGACGAAATACTTCTTTTCATATGTTTGCAGTCCTTTTCGTTAAAAAAATCTTACTTGAACTGAAAAAGGGGCCATTTTGACCATTTTCCAAAAAGTGGTGGCCAAGTGTACTGAGGCTCAAAAAGGGGACATTCGGGCCCTAAAGGGACAAACGGCAACGCTGCTCCCAGGGCAGTGAAACTCCGAATAGTAGCTCTATATACCCATACCCAGTCATGCCAAATTTTGGTATACTTATCTGACGTTTGAAACAAAACTAAAATGTGCACATTTGTATTTTCACTTCAGCCAGCTGTCAGACATACTGAAAACAACGCAAGTAATTCCCGAAATGTATATTTTTTTAATTACAATTCTAACATTACGATTTAGCACATAAATCTAAGTCGACTTTATTAATGTCTATTTAAAAAACTCCGTTAACAGGTTAACACAGATCAATCAAACGAATGAAAGAGGCCACATTCGAATTATTATTATTCTAATTGCATTCATATCATTGCGCTTCCACCTTTGGAAACCATAGTGGAGCTACACCACAACTAACTTCATTATTTAGATAACCCTTGTCGCATTTAATTTTCACTGTAATAAATTCTGCTGTAAAATCTATATTTAATGAGTCCCGTCAATGTCACTACTAAGACAAATGGTGTCAAACTTCCAACAGGTTTGAAATGACGCAATAAAAATATATTAATTGCTACCTAGTGCGTTGTGTCAAAGAAAAATGTGTGGTCAAAGTGGTACTATTACAATATTTGACAGCCGTGGTAAGACAATTCTCAACTTCATGCCACCAATACTCTGACTGCCATTACAATCAATTGGACTCAGCTGGCAAGCATTCTTTGTATTTTTGCATTCTGCTTGACAGCGGATTGAGTAAATTTATTAAAGGGAAGTATTTACGTTATAAACATTTACTAAAAATAATTCTGTAAAATTAGTGTGATGTTTTGGCTCTACTTGCTGTCGATACTTCAATTGCCTCGGTGTTGCCAGAATCGAATTATTATTAACTCTCTAAGCACTTTCCTTAATCTTGGACATTTTTCATATATATGACAGGCCTTCCTACTCGACTAGAATATGTTTGGCTAACAATTTAGCATTGAGCTGCTTAATCTGTTGCGGAAAATCCAGTTGTTGTCAAATCAAAATGAACTCTCATCACAACTCGCGACAATAAGCATAACTTGACTTGCCAAGGTCAGACTTGACAAATGTAAGCAGTTAACAACTTGGAATGAAATTATTTAAAGTGCCGTCTAATTGAATTATCCGATTGAAATTAAACTCACAAATCCGATGGTATATGTACTTGTACGTCTCTGGATCTGGAGAAACCCAATTAACGAATCGTTATAAGCATTTTTTTTTTTGTTTTGTGTACTTTATCAAAAGTTGCGAACGTTGTTTGAACTGATTGCTGAACTGAACTCATTAACATTATGAGAACAAATGACATAAGAACAAATTTAATTACACTAATTGAAATGATCGCTTCAGTGGATTTCATTCGACTATACCCATCATGTTTTGGATAATAAAAAAAAATGCTAACCATAAATTAAGGGAGAAATGACATTTTTGTTATTTGTTTTGAACATTGTGGAGGGATCGCAATTGCACACATGAGTATGACAGGTCACGTAGTCCTATTTCAACTTGTGATAGAAAATATGTGTGACAGTTTAATAGGAATTATTCTTTGAGGAAGAGTTTGTGCAAATGTTTTATGAAACTGAGGGTAAAAACATGATCTACCTTCCTAACTCAATCATTTTCAGAAAGGGCCGGAAGAGGGCGCAACTGGAAATTTCTGTCCCGCTAACTTGCACATATGTCACAAATATGACACAAATTATGCGATCCCTTGCCTACACAAAAATAACCACAACAGCACATGACCCAAACAGTAGAAGCCATAATAGATATACAGTCCAATCTGAAGGGCATCGCAATATAATGCATTTCCCTTACGCCCATTAAACTCAATGGCCTTTCGAATAATTGGACCACACAAACTGCGCTGATTAAAAGTTAAAAATTTCCGGCAAAAGTTTCACGGCCATTGGAAAATTACAGTAATTTCTCAACATGCTACATCAATTTGTGTTCGAATAATAATTTTACCGGCTCTTTAAGCGGACCGACTATAAAATCAATTGCTGCGCTTCATTATCTGCTCGTGGTCACTTCAAAACGAATACGTGGTCCATTCAAATTATCTGCGTCCAGACAAGCATCATCTGCGCTTATTGAATACTGATGTTGAACCCGTTCAAGACAGGGCTGGCGAGCCGCATACCACGCAATTACGATTGTGAAATATTCGCAGTAGGACTGAAATATAATTGCATCGCCGCAGCCGAAATAACTGACAACACAGCTGGATCATTTGACACAATTGCGGTCGTAATTATCAACTGGATTGTCACAACCAGAGACAATACTGCCACAACTACTGGGTGCATGACTTACAAAATCCGATCATCAGTTCGTTAGAATGCCTGCGGGCTTGGCGTTCAAAACAAATGTTTGCAGTTTCCAAATAGTTAAAAAGCACTTTGCCCGATTTCCGTAGTCCTTATCCTCATCCACATACCACATCCTCTCAACCCTATCGTCATTATTATCAGTCTGCTCCAGTTGTTGCAGTGATGGGTGAATTCCATGCTCATGGCGATGCTCCACACGAATTGCGATATGTCAGACGGTAGTTGTGAAAAGTAAACCAGGTCAAATTGCTTGTCCGTGCTTTTGTTGGTTTTTTTTTCACCAAGCTAGGAATACAAATATCGATTCAATTGAACTCAGGCGAAATGGTGTTATGTGGGGGAGTGTCGACAGATGATTTTGATTGTCAGGAGCCCAAGGTGGTTATTATGAATGGGTTTCATATCCAGCGTTTAAAAAAAAAAAAAATTACTTGAAACTCTATCATAGAAGATTGCCGGTTGCAAGCGATCATTATTAAAGAAGCGTATACGAGGATGACGTTTCCGTTTAGTTGACAGCGATAAGTGCTGTAGAAAATTAGCTCACAAAATACAAGCCAATTAGTTTTTTTGTATGTGCGATTGCTTCCCGGACTGTCATTTTCTGGCAAGTAAACATGAATAGTCGTTTAACTAAATACCAAATGACATTTCTGTTACTTTTCTCATCTGAGAGCAACAACTAATAAAACTATGTACGATAGAAACCATGCGCAGAACCAATTATCATTTTTAATGCCCAAGGTAAATTCCACAAACTCACAATGGCCAAATTTTCAATATTTATATAAATCTATTGTGACCTACAAATTTTGTAAGGTGAGGTTTAAGAACGATTATTATAAGCAAGTTTATAAACCATAATGAATTGACCAGAAAATTTTAATTGCTTACAAGTAATAATCAGTGGGCCTTACCAATAAACATTTTTAGTTTCGACTTTCAATTTTAGTAGTTCACAGTGGCTATATTCTCCATACAAATTTCGCAATTGTGAACTTCCGTAAATTAAAAATCGAGACTAATATTTGTTATTTGTACGGCGCATTGTTGACATTCACCTTAAATATTTTATAGATCACAATGGATAGTTTTATTAAAGAGAAAAATCTACAAAAATAAAGGAAATTGCAAACCGCTTTTCACATAGATTAATATGACTTCTGGTTAAATTTTACGAACTCACAATAGCGAAAAAGTCCACATAGATCATAAGGTTATATTTCACCAAATCACAATGGGGAAATTATCCATATACAAAACATTTATTGTGACCTAAAACATGTTTAAGACGAAGGTTGAAATGACTCTATACCCAAATGAAATATTATTGGGCCAAATGACTTATAACAACTTGTATTCTTCACTTTAAACCTATTGCAGGTCACAATAGTTATTTTGAAATGGACAATTTCCCGATTGTGAGTTGGAAAAATCAAATCTTGATACTATGATGATTATAAGTATTTTTTAGATAAGCTAGTTAATATTTGGAATTCTGTGCCAAGTTTCTAATGTCTTAATGTCTGACGTCTAAGTTCCTGAATCCTTAAGGATCTTACAAAATTTATAAAAAAAAAAAATAATAATAATAATTACAACTCACCTCAGTACAAAATCGACATCCGCACTGCGCAAGTACAGTCGCCTCGGTGGGCGGCACATCCACAAGGCACAGCTTGCAGGTGAACTCCTCCATTTCGACGGCAAGTACTGTGCCACTACCGCTGGACACTATAGCCGGCGATAGCGGGCTTGATCCCGACGACGATGATGAATTCAACGTCGCTGTCGTCACATTCGACGGCGGACTATTGCCGTTGGCACCGGCCGAGCTCTTCCTCGAGCTGCTATTACTGCCGCCATCCACACAATCGTTGCTCTTACTTACGCTACTTCTACTTAGATTGCTAAAGTTATTGTTTAGATTATTTGAATTGTTATTAACATTTACGAATCCGCTATTAGCGGTATTCAAGGAATACCGTGAACCGGACGCGGCCAACGATAACAGACTAGAACAACGCGAGCACGTAGCGTTCGAGGTCGACAGGCTATTCCGCAGTCGATTGAGCGGTCGGATTTGTTCGATGACGTTCGCGTTGATGGGACCACCACTATCGGTACCGCCGACACCGCCACCGCCACCAAGTGGCGTCCCACTCGCATCCGATACCGGCGAACAGAGCGACGATGTTTGTCGTGTAAGCGCGAGAACGGTTTCGCACTTTCGCATACCCGTGTACTGTACATACGATTGGGACTTTTCATGATGCAAACTGGCGGCACTGCCTTCGCGTCGCAACAGCGGCACCACATTCCACAGCTTTTGTTGGACAGCGGTATTGAGCGATGTGGTACTTGTGGCCGCAATCTTATCTGGCAGATAGTTTACCAACTCCTGATGATGTCCCAGTGCCAATGGATCAGTGAGGATGACATTCTGATCGGACGGTGTCCGGGTGATGGTTATTTCAGGTGATGGTAGTAACGGTGGATTGAAGGATATATCTTTGGAGGGCTTGCGGCCAACTAGGGATTTGAGGAAATTCTCGAAACGCCGCCGCCTCGGCAATGGGCCCCCAGCATGTAGTGAGGCTGCATGAGGGCCCTCAATATCATTCTGTTGGTGGTTGTAGTGATTGTTGATGCCGTTCGCGTTATTGTTGTTGTTGTTATGATTGTTTAGCGGATAGGTGGCGTTGGGTGTCAATGGAAGCTGAAGATTGGTTGGCGGTTGCGGAGATGATATGGTACGTCGAACGCGAGCGTTAGTATGATGAAGCTGCGGTTGAATGTTTATTTGATTCTTGGAGTCTAACAAAGAGGCGGTCTCATTGTCAGACGATGGCACCTGGCGGCTGGCCGTTTTCTTTGCGTTGGCCAGATTGTGAATCGGTGAGGAATCCTGCAAAAAAAAAAAAACAATGAAAGTGCAAGTTTTAATGAAGATTAAAAGAAAACGTGATTGCAGACTGAAAACTACTGCAGGGCAGTAATGGGCGCGATCTACGTGGCAGAACACCAACAGCCAAACGCATTCCACTATTCGTGTAAGTGCTTGCTTTAATTCACAATCGAACAGTTCTAAAAGCACAATAGGCCTGTTTTTTTGAGCTTCGATCTCAGCAAAGCAAAGAAAGGTAAGATTTTCAGCACGCAATTACAACAACTACCTATACTGTGAGTCCTCAAAGTGTCAAGTAAAGCGTAGTATTTGTCCAAATATTTTTATGGCAACACTATCACTCTTGAATGAATTACCAAACAGTGGAAATGAATTTTTCAATGATTCACTGGTTCACTCGAATATAGAAAAAGCCCCATTCAGAATAAAGAGTCAATTCTTTTTATAATCTTGCGGTTAACCTATTCGTGGACGCGTGGGCAGTTTAAGAACACAGTTCGCACAAAGGGAAGAGCCGATCTATTTCTGAGTTTCTTTGTTCAAGCGAATAGATCAATATGCTGTGATGATTCACAATAACTTGTATTTGAGTGGGATTTTTCTATCAATAATAATTGTCAGCCTGCTGTGCAATCGGTGATTCCGGCGAATCTCATATACAATTTTCTCCATTCAATTTAATTTGCATTCGAAAGCGAATTACTGGATTCACAAATGGACGGTTGTGTAGATTTATTAAGAGAACAGTCATACCAACGTTCCGCCCGTAATTACTAGTAATTATACGGAGAGTTAATTTGAATAACTCTCCGCGAATGGTGTAGCGTCAGCGTGTAGGTGTGCGGATGAAGTGGCTTTCTCCTTGTGAATTGACTCGGCGCAGTGAGAGTCGTTTAGTAAATTTCGTCGTCACGAATATTAGATTGGATAGCCAAATTCAAATGCAATCCATCAACGTTATCGCAAAGCAAATATGTGCTATATGCCAATGGCCCATTTTCATTTGGGTCGTATCGCAGGCAAATTTGTGGCCGGTAATACCTCTTCAATGAGTAAGAATTAGGTGTGGGTTGGTGGCTTAGTTAGTTAGCACCTAAATTAATTTAATTTACATAAATCATCGCAGATACATGCGAATGTAGTCTGTTGATTTGCGGTTTTAGTTGGAAGTATGACGTTTGTAATAAAATAAATAGTGGAATGTACGTCGTTCTCTGATTAATAACAGAATTGGTGTTCATTATGTCACGAGTTATGTGACTTGGTTTTTATTTGCATCCGTTCAATGTATTTTGATTTTTGACAGCTTCTCACTGTGATATTCGTTTAAAATAGGCACATTCAAGAATCTAGTTATCTTAAGTCAACTAGATTGTTCGGGACGAGATGTAAACTGAACGCAAAAAGTAGATTGATCGGAAACGTCGCTTTTCTCTACGTCAAACATTTATGCGAACTGTCAACTGTCAACTTCGTACTCAGTCAGGAATATCTTGACTAGATTGGTCGGCTACACCTTCATAAATATCAACTGAAACAGCTGCTCAAATGACCGATTTCAGCCTATCAAAACCGAGATACATCTAGTCAGACAGCTGTCAGATTTACTAAATACTTGAACTTCCCCAATGTTATACTGACATCGAGCCGAAAACGGAGATTCCGCGAAAACACTTGAAAACTTCATTGAAAACAGAAGTTTTTCCATACATATTTTTTCCAATCGTTGGATTGTTGAAACAAACACACCTTTTGTAACATTCAGCAGAGCAGCTGACCGAACAAATGTCACAACTCTAAAAATCATTTCAACACTTAGTTGATGGGCTAATATTATTTTTAAATGCTCTGAATTCATTTTGTTTATTAATCAATGCGATTGAAATTTGTCAACAAAATAGTCTACACAGAATTTTCACGACTAGTGTCTCACAGCCGATTGAAACGTCAAACGGAAACTGGTTATTGTTCGGTGTGAATGCAATTTCGAATTTTCGACGGTTATTAGTGTATACTCATACAGCTGTTCGATTGTGAATTGGAGCAAGCACTTTCCCAAATCGAGGAATATCTTTGACAGTTAGTATAACCGTATGGCAAAAAATTCCAGCTTCAAAAGGACGTTGTCTTTTAAAATTCATTCAAATGCCACTCTCTAATCATGGCATCACTGAAAATTATTCCACAAAAGAGAACCACAAACTCACCCTAGAATCCTGCTCTAATTCCTCCTCAAGGGCACTATAGACTGGAGCGTACCAAGAGTACGCGTGCTGTTTTCTTGTGTTCGCAGCCGTTGTTGTGTTCGTTGTCGGTTTATAGGCTGAGTGTTGACCACCACCACCAGTTCCTCCTGAATAATTCAACGGCAGACTTCGCCGATGATGCTGTACACCTACTCCGGCACCGTTCTCCAGATGCTGATGATTATGATAGCTCCTGTGACTATACCGTTGATTGGAGTACTCTCCAGGTGTGCCAATCGACTGCCGATGCTGCGATATGAATGGCTGGCTCTCTAGCGTACAATCATCAACATAACAACTACCACCTGAGCTGTAACTATTCGCCCGATGATGGTCCCGCTGGTGATGGTGGTGATGATGATGGTGCTTCTTAGTGGGCACGTCCTTCTTGGTGAATATTAACGAGGCACTATTCTTGTGTAGACAAATCGAACGATCCGGATCGGAAACGGTCGCTTCGACGTTCGTCAACAGCGGTTCTGTCTCGGACAGCGGCAAATGACGTTCGCCACTAACTACTGATGAATCATTCGAGGCGAATGACTCGAGGAGTACGTATTTCTCGTCCAGATGATTCACAAAGAAATTCGAGTTCGAATTCGTTCGCAGAGTCGTTTGTCGCTGGAGTCGTTTTGTCGTTGACACGGCTGGGGATCTGGCAAATGCACTATCCGGTGAGACTGGCGGTGATGTACTGAGATCAACGATATGAAACTCGGCTGTAGGGTCGTAGTCTTCGCTGTTGTTATTGTTGTTGTTGATGGTTGGTGCTGTAAGGCGTTGCTGTTGTTGTTGGTGATTTTCCAAACGAATTTCTTTCGATTTAAGATTCTGCAGTCCCAGTGGTTGGACCACTTCATTTTTGGCCGAACTCGCTGTCAGCGGTGGACGCATTGTCGCTGTTTACTGGTGACTTCGGGGTTGAATTACGAGATGGCCAAACCAGCAATATTGACGACATCTTGAAGCGATTCTGCAAGGATACGGAATGAAAATCAGTTTCTTGTCTAAATATATGTTCAAAGTAGAAGAGGCGGACAAGTCGAAGAAGATTAATGGTTCAACGAAAATCTTGCAATCTGTCAATGAGTTGGAGATGTGATTTATGAAAGTCAAGAGTCGTGGTGCCGTGTTTGTTATCACACGTTATTGATGGCAATCTCACAGCGGAGCTAATTTCGAATATGGAAATGGTGGCTGCTATTGTGGGCGGGATTAAGATATTGGCGAACACACGTGGCATGAGTTTTCTATTTTTTGTGAAAATGATAAATTACGTCAACTTCGAAACGAGTTACAGTGGAGGTGGGAGAGGAGTTGGCAATTTGTTGAGGAAATCACTTGCATTTAAAATCAATTAGTACGACATTTAGCTGTGTGTCTAAAATAGGTATATGACTGCATCGTGTTTATTGGCCTCTTGATAAAGCCGAATTCGTTTTTCGAAATCTTTATTAAAAGCAAATTCAACTGGAACTAAATGTTGTACCATAAAACCCTGGGAATTCGATAACGTTTGAGTAAGTAGTTTTCTCGTGACGCATTAACAAATCCACTGACAAACAGTCGTAGTCAGGCGCACAGCACCAAAAGAATTTTGCTTTTAAATTTTCAAGACCAATGGCAATAAAAATGAACTGCTGCAAAGAACAGTTGTAGCGTAAACCATGTAATACCAAAATCCGTTTACAGTCGAGACTTTCAGCTCTGAATACTTCGCTTCGATTTTTTTTTCTCACCACCGTTTACACAACTTTCTTCATGGGAAATGTCTTTTGCATAATTTAAGATTTAAATGTTCTCCACCGCAAATATTTATATGTAAATCGATTGAATACAGAATTCCGCCTCTCAGAACAAAGAATCGAATCCAATCTTAAGCAGCAGTCAGCCTCATTCAGAACAGCGAATAGTTTAAGGATAAGTATACCAAATTTCACAGTAAAGTCTGCTAACTTCCTTTTTATTTTTCTCACTCGTTCCTCTCTGTCCGCCATTCGTTTGACAGGGAAAAAAATTACAGCAAAATCAAAGGAAAAATATAATTTTTCTGAAATGAAAAATTGAGGAAATTGCACGATAAAAACCGCTTTAATGAATCACCAGCCTCGAAGCAATCATTGGATAAGGCAAACGTTCCCCCATCGCAACGGACGGAAGTGGAAATACGTATAAATAAGTATACATCTCAAATCTTTTCTAGTGAGGCGAATTTGTAATCTTTTTTCTCAACTTTAAACTTGAAATACAGAAGAACTGCACTTCAAAAGGAAATACGACACTTTTTGCCAAATGTCAAATGTCAAATAGTCAAAGAAAAATGTTACAACTTGTTGGCTTACCATTTTTCAATGTTTCCCAGGAGATGAACCTTCGATTCAACGAAAATACGAATCCAGATCTGAAAGATATAAAAACACCCAAATTAATTTCCATCTGCCAAAAATATAAGCCTAACCTATAAAAAAAACAGCAGTGAGGAGTTCTTAGCTTTAAAGAGTTTTAATTGTGATAAAGTGTTGTCGTTAATTCTAATAACTTATCATTTATTTACATCGATTAATTTTGATATGCTCACGTTAGAATACACGTTTGTTCTCCGCTTGCCACCAAAGCATTCGAAATTAATTAAATTGCAAAATACGTTGGAGCAATTTTCGAAACTAATTGGGTAAAAATTCAATCGCGCAGGCAAATCGAAATTCATTTCCAATTCAAATGAGTTGACTTTTTTTTTCTGAATATAATATAAATTGCCAAAATAATTATCTAACCGGTGGATTTGTTTTAGAGAGAAAATATTGGTGGGTAGGTGTTTATGATTTATTTGGCTTTGTAAAGTCAAATGAGCAATAAAGTAATTAAAAGTGATAAATATTATTCAATATTGATGCTAATAGAACTCTCTGGAGATTATTAGAAATCATTTAGAAGTGACATCAGCGATTCGCCGATTATTATCTTTGTATCATATAGCGGGCATTACAAGGAATTGGACTTTGAGTAACTGGGAAATGGAATGTGCGGGCGGTAAGTATATTCGATTTTTTCAGCACACTTTTCAATTTCACTTGTGCAGGTTCCATTTATTAGCGAGCTTGAATCGACAAAAAGTGGCTCCAAAACAATGCATATTTTCAGGGTTAAGCTCATTTTTGGGAACTTATTTTCTAATAGGATTTTGTTTTATCTACATCTTCTATATTGATAATTATTTCGGGGTGAAACTCGATGATGTTATAACTCGATAACCCCTGGGGCGATTTTCATGATTCTTTTTTTGTTTTGTTCGTATTGCTGTATATCAGGTTTATGAAGAGAGAAAATTCCGGAAATACGCCGTGCGGTCCAGATTTGGCATCCATTAATTCTTCCTATTAAATATTTATTTTAACTTTTCTAGCTCAAAAATTAATTAGAAAACTACATTTTTTTTTCAAACGTAGATTGATAAAATCAAGATAAACTTAATGTAAATATTATACGTTGGTCAATAGTGATGGTTTGTTTTTGATTTTGTGCATCGCTCCAACAGTTTCATTTCTTTTATACAGTTGATAAGCTAAAAATTAAATGTAAAAAGTTTAAACGCGGACAAAATGGTTGTTGAAAAGTAAATTTCAGTGATTTTTTGTTTAAATGCCAAGACGAAGGCGCCCAAATATTGGCCGACGAACAAGGCAAGCAAGGCAACAACAAATAGGTACATATTTCAACGAAGCCAAACTGAAGAAGAACGCGAAGAATGGGACATCGCATGGCATGGTCTTATGCAGGCAAGCAATTTGAGAGTGCAAGTAATGAGAATTGCGTCAAAATTGTTAAAATCGAAGAGTGGCAAGATGCGCGTCTTTGCTAACATTCGAACGACTGGCATTTCACTATGAACCAACAAAAAACCGTGGTGGTGATGCGATTTTCGATATTGGAGCGATGACTTTAATTGTGTGCCACCATAGAAACGCGCTGAAATTTAAATGAATGGCAAAGTGAAATTGGCACCTCCGGAGCCATTTAAATCGTTGTTTGAATCGGATGATTTTCCAAAGAACATTCGACAGTACGATTTCGTTCGGAATAAAAATCATTCAAAAACTGGTTTCATGCCAAACGGACTGAACTGCGAACAGGCGAATAATAAAGACGTGTTCTTAATAGAACTCTACAATTACATTAACGAATTTAGGCGGAACAAAGTTCGCCGGTTCAGCTAGTATATACATAATAAAATATTAAAGATACAGATACATAGCGATTTGTGGCGTTTTTGTCGTGTGATATTTGTGACTATTTTTCGGAACTTTTTTTTTTAGTTTTTTTTTGCGATTTTTTTTTATACATTACATTTTTTTATACTCGAGTTCGAAAATTCGCAAGAAAGCGGTATACAAGAATATTACAGCGTAGTGTAAGTATAGTTCTCCTCACTTTGAACTTGTTAGTTAAACTGGTTTTGTATTTTTAATGTCTTTATACGACTGGTAAAGGTCTGTTCTAAACAGGAATTCCATTTTTGAACTGCTCATATACTCGTAAGTAGACTTACTTTTTGAAAGCATTAAAACTGCCTTCGTTTGGTTGGGTTTAGACACCAGCTAAGGAGAGGGAGAAGTTAAGAATAGAAGTTGCTGGGCTACGTTTTTTTATTGGAGGTTTCAAAATGGTAAAAACAACATTCCGTCTTCGATTTTTGTACATTTACCTACTTATACCAGACGTTCTTTTTTTTTGTCATATAAACAAAACCACCGATTTAAATTAACTTAGATACGATTTCTACATAAAACGTCCGTAGCCCTACTGCGAAATCTTCAAAAACTCTAGCGTTTGATCACTTAGTTTATTTGAGAGACAAATTTCGACATCCTTGGTTTAGTTGGATAATTTGTTTCAGCTGAGTGATGAGTGAGGGACGAAATGGAGAACCATTTCTCCCCTCTACACTGAAACACCCGAAGACGAAAAACGTTCAAATCTGCAATAATAATTGGGAAAAGCAAATAATTCAGACGCAACTTTTTCCACCAAAACACCTCGGATAACTTCACAGACCTTTGGGTTTGGCACGCCTCATTCCTGCTCATCACAAACATCAACACCCACGCACTCAAAATTCGAATGCGACCCCCCTGAAGTCTAAGTGCTTCCTTTATTCGAAAACTAAACTTTTGTTCAAATGTCCTGCCTGTAAATTGTTCCAGCTCACACCTTCTGCATGAATAGTTGAAGTAAAAAGCGTTTCATTATCCGAAATGCATCCACATTTAGCCAAACACCTTTTAGATGGATCCCCGTGAACCTATTCAACTTGAACCAAAACACTCCCCGCTCTGTGGAGCATCCTTTTGTTTTTCGCCTCAAACAAATCTGCATTTTTTATTCAAAACAGACTCATTTGTGTTCGGGCCATCAGAGCCATCGGGTCTTAGCACTCTGTCAATTTAGCGTGACTTTGTGTGTGCATACTGCGCCTAATTGGATGGATGTGATACATATATCTTACCTGTCGACTATCAGCTCTCTGCATGTGTGTGTGTATTGTGTACTGCAATCTGCAACATTTCAATGCAAATAATTTTCTTTTTGTTGCATATGCACCCGTACTTTGTATCCTGCTAATTGGAGTGGATGTGTTGTCGTCTTTTGATCTCGAAAACACCCTCGTGACATGTCAATGGGGCAGATGCGCTGCCGCCGCCGCCCCTAAAGTTACGTCCCGATTTTGTCCCCATAGACAACTCCGTTTCATCCATATGGATCTTAATTAAGTTTTAATTCGTTCGCCCCATTCTCTCGGGTGAAGCTCGTAAAGTGTGTGCGATTAAGCGAACTCCTATCTCGTATTCGTGTGTTGGTATGTCGTGGATAAGGCGAATCGAAAATATTCCCTCTACTGAGCATTGAGAGCGGTTTTATGTTCAAATCCCCAATGTGACATCTATTCGCGTGTACTTAGGCGAATTAAAAATATTTCAAGTGGAAGGCGAAAGGCGATACACACATGCAAATATGTGGATATGTTCTAGGTTCCTTTACGGGCGGAGGAATCGCGAATCGGATACTTGTTCGATACATATGTGCTGACGTGTCGTTGGGTGTTTACTGATGATAGATATACGAAAGGTTTAAAGTTTCCGTGGGCGTGCCCGCTTTAGTGAAGTGTCGTGGCCAGACTGTTATTGGATATTTGTCGATTTGCATTTCTACTAACAGATGGAATTTTGAGGAGAAAAGCTGTTTTTTTTTTTTTTTGTCTTAATACAAGTCAACTAGAATCGACTTATTTTTTGCCTGCATTTGGAAATTCGTAATCACTCAACAGAGTTGGCAGTTTTTCGTATCAACGTATATCTGGGTGAACTGGGTAATACCACTGTGAACATTCATCGCACCGTTCCTTCACCTTTCACCTTCTGTAACTCAATTGGACATACATACAACCGCATCTGGACTAATTATCTGTACAAACATTCCTCATTCACGCGACGATTACAGTGAATCATTATTGTTCCATAAAAACAATAATAATAAAAAAAAAAATAATAAGTTGTGCAGTTTGTACTGATTGTCATTCTTTATGGGTGCAGAGTACCAGTAATTAATTTTGAGGAAAAAAATATGTCTTATTTGCATTAAACACGGTTTGTTTTTAATAGATTATCATTAACTTTATCGTCAACACAATTTCTTTTTGTTTGTAATTTCTAATCGATTGGGGGTGTAATTAGACGCAATAGAAACTACAAACTTACACAACAATCAAGGCGGTGGAAAAAAATTGTGCAACTTCGTTAAAATTGCATTGCACAATACAAAGCTGGATGATGATTTAAGGTCATAAATAATAAAGCTACAGACGTAGGTACAGTTGATTGTTACTTACTGTCCACAGCAATTAAATGTTAATTTTAAATAGAAACTATGTATTTGAAATAGTGTTTCCAGTAATAGTCTCAATAAATATGTGAGCAGAGAGAAGGTGCTTGTAATTGGTTTCAATTCATTTACATTCCATTTACAATTAAAAGAAATGAGTTATTTTTAAATTTTGTAAGTTCTGTCAAACGGAGCAATTGAATATTTTACCCTCTGTCAGTTGCATAAAATATTTATTTTTGAGGCATTTTCGAACACTTTTTCTTTTGCAATTTGGCAGCACAGATTTATCGACATCTAGTACTTTATTACCCCTACAATAATACCGCATTTACAACATCACGGATCACGCACGAGAATTTTTCCACGATATGGGACAGAGAGATCCGTTTGTCCGCAATCAATGCGTAAGAAAGAGATCACAAATCAGACCCATAAAGTGTCATGGATGTTCTACCCATAATTTTAGATAGGTAAAACGGAAATAAACAAAAGTTCCCGCGATCATCATTCATCAATGGGGACGTTCGGATACCTAGTTTATGTAAAACGTCAACTAGATTCGTCGTGACTAGGAATCCGAACGCGTTGACTAAGCAACTTGAATTATTTTTGTATTCCCGCGGTCAGCGTTGCCTTTGTTTAATGTTGCCTTTTTTTTATACGGAAAAACCCTTCATAAATTTTTCAAAAATTGTTATTTTCAAATGAGTACATTTAAAATGTAACACGGTTGCCTATCACAACACTATTATACTATTACGTGAACTAATGGTCGTTAAATACCGTGTGAAAATTCGAAATTTGCAGAGTAGCTTCAGAAATGACACCTTTTTCTCTCACCGGCCCTTTTTCGACTCTTCAGAACTCTGCCACGGCAACTCTGTTCATTTTAAATTTGACTCTTCGAAATGTCAACTCATTATGCAGGCAGGATTTTCTTGACTAGATTTGTCGGCTTCCCCTCCATAAACGTCAACTGCAAAAACTAATCACGTGACCACTCTGGGCCAATCAAAACTGAAATACATCTAGTCAGACAGCTGTCAGACTTACTAAACTATGAATCCGAACGTCCCCAATCAGATGTTCGAATAAATAAATAATTATTGTCTGTTCATCACTTCCGGAAGGCATTTTTATAGGAAAGTGGAATTTCTTATTGCTATTATATGCTATAAAAATATTAACAAACTGGGTTTTCCGATAATTCCTACCACGTAAACAATATGGCCGACCAAAATAGGTGTCACGTATTTTTGCGTGTCAGGTAATGCTGCCCTTTCAGTCAGACGGCTATTTAATTTCGTCTTCCGCATCGATTTTACCTTCCGTGTTAGGAAGCTTTAATGGAAAATAAAAATTTTCAAATAAATCTAGCTTCCGGGGTAAGGCCCTAGTTATAGCAATACGTAAAACTAAACCGTAAAAATTTTCTGTTGCTTTTTTTGACCACTTCAACTTGATGGTTGAACTCAATCTTGGTCTTTAAATGTTGCTTATGAATTATAAAGTTAGTTTATCAAAACGAAATATGCAAATGATCTTTAAATTTTCTAGAAAAATAATTTATTCATTTTTACAAACGAAAAACTTTTTCTGATCAACTTCTCAGCCAATTCCACAAAATAAAACCGAATCATTCCGCTGATTGTTTTTTTTTTTTTTTTTTATGAAATCCAATCAGTGGGGGTTGGTTTGTTGTAATTGTTTTCATAGGGAAATATTTTTCTGACAGATTTTTCGCTATGACCGCCTAAAAAAAAAAAAAAAAAAAAAAATGTCATGCTGTTTCAACTTTTAAGGTCGGTTGCATTTTACGTATGGCTATAACTGAGGCCTAAGGTAGTTTTTTTTTTTTTTTTTTTTGATAGAAAAAACTCAACGTGACTGAAATACGAGTTTAGAATTCAACTAGTCGACTCAGTTGAAGCATAATAGTCTTCAAAATAACAGCTAAAATAAAGAAGGACGTTTAAAAACAAATTCAATGTTCGATTCCTTCCACCAAATGTCCTAAAAGGTTGTTCCTTTTAGCCAGAAATATCGCTCCTTTCTGTCAGTTGGACCTAAACTAATATTGACGATGTGCCTATACCCTACATAAATAAAATCAACTCGAAAATACTTATTTGTTTTACGCATTTCATCGGGACATATTTATATTGCAACGAACCCCTCAATTATCTGTCAAATTAAATTGAAAATAAGTGCTACCCGGCTGTCACACCCCTCATCACAGGGTTAAATGTAAATCCGAATACCTTAACGAAAAAAAAAAACTCGCTATATGTTTTTGAGTTCAACTGTCAGCATATCGATTTGACAGCTGTCATCTACTTTCAACACTTTATACATAACATCAAATCATTTCGCCTACTCAGCCTTAAATTGATGTCAGCATGACTCGGGAATTTTCCCTGTCACCGGAAGTAGCTACACATAAGTTGACAGATGCCACTGGTGGTGTCCTGGATATAAAATCAATAGAAAACACTTTAAAGTTTGTTTGGAACTTCTTCGGTGTAGTAATTCTTCGGCATAGTAATTCGGTATCGGTATAGGTATCCCTTTTGAGTACATAAATTATTGAGAGAACATAGTTCGAATATCCCCGATGGTATCCAGGAATATTGGCAATAAAAATATTCATCCACTACTGGACCGCTTATTTTGTTTCCTCTTGCCTCTCCTGTTCATATTGTTCATGGCCATAAAAACAGTGGAACGATGAATTTGAAACAGCAGCTTGTGTAGTTTGTCTTTCAGCAGGACGACAAAGGATTCAGGTGGTGAAACTTTTCCATGAATATACACACACGGTAGTAAAAGCGTTTTGCATAATGATACAGAAGCGGCATTTATATGGATATACAGAGAGGATATACCTGGCCCAGAAAAAAGGATAACAAAGAACCACAAAATGAGGTCATTTGCTTCAAGAGAAAAATATAAAACTGCATAAACAGTGCTTCCTCCCACTTGCCAGGGTATGCAGTGCACTGCTCATATCCAACCGAACGGATGATATGGATTCCGTTGCGGGGGGTTGGGTGAAGAAAACCGATTTCAATGGAAATCCATGTGTGTTTTGGGCGGATTGTCTACGGTGGGCGAATAAAAAAGGATTATTACGAGTACACCTTTTTGTTCTTAAGCCAAAGTGACATGATTTAGTGAGAGACAGATTGCGGTAGTGCGGAGCGGGCCGAAATAGGATGTGGCTGCTGCTTCTCACATGAGAGATGGTCCTCTTCCTCTATTTGAAATACCTATATTTTTGTATTTGACTTCTAAGAAGTGACATGTGTGTACGTGGACGGAATGTGTTTTCAGAAAGTCGGTGACTCTCAAAGGAAACTGTGGAGGGGGGAACGAAAAAGTGATAAAAATTTATTACACTTCTAGCTAAGCTGGATCGCAAGTGTTTTTGTTTTTTTTTAGAGGAAGGAGAGCGGAGAAAGTCGAGAATAAATTTATGCTTTCGTTTAAGTGGTTTCGTTTGATATTAAAAGGCTGACGTTAAGGCTGGAGATGTTTTCTTTTTAGAGAATACTGAAGGTTGAAATTGCAGCTGCATTTTGTATGTGGTTCAAAAGTTGTATATATAGAAAACGTAGCGCTTGCGAAATTTGCATAATGAAAATGGCGGCACCTAATTCTTCAACTTATTGGCGGAAGAGTCGCAAAATTGTCGCTCAAACATGTTTAAGACACGATCAAACGTTGTTGTTGCGCTGACAATGTCATCTTCGGTTTTATGGGCGAGTCTGACTGTCGGTAACACAGTTTCTGCGCTGTCTTTTATTTTGTTGACAGATACGGAACGAGTTCGATATTCAACGGCGTTGCGACTATTTTTGACAGTGGAATCTTTGACAGGTCTAGTTGTGATTGGGAAATGTATTAGTTCTGATGATTTTTCTTTGTATTGACGTTTGGAGTTTGACTGTCGATAACGCAGTTGTCGACTTCAGGTTATTTGTCGGTAGATGTCCAACGATTCTATAAGTCTATAGCGTAGTTTCTCATCATCCCTTTGCCGTCCTGATTTCTTGAAGCACGTTCACTTGAAAAATCCTGAGGTTATTTTCAATGCATTCCACAATCGATATAAAAGCGACAAAGAGTCGACAAATCTCCCAAGTAGAACAAACCAACCTTAATGACAAGCGCGCAATTCGGACATCTCCCCCAAAATGGAATGTAATATACGGAAGAATTTCTGGAACTACATTCCCAACGATAAACTTAACTGTAGGACCATTTCCCAAATCAATTTGCCTTTAGTTTTCTTCATTATTTCCTATTGTTATGGTTATTGCCTTCGCTAGACTACTTGCAGGCAACATTTCATTATTCCCCTTTTATGGCGAACGTATATTTCATTAGCATCACCAAACAGTAAGCAAGGCCATTAGGTTCCTTTGGAAATGGACAACCATACGACCACAAAAGTGTTTCCGTCAAAGGAAACTCAATAAATTTACTTAATTTATATATTTGATTCCCTCTCTCGCTGGAGGGTCCCTTCTGTTCGCTGTTTGGGGTGCTAATGGAGAAGAAGCATTTCTCTCATTCTACCATTTCGATGGAAGCCCCCCCGACCATACCCAGTGACATTAAAATCTCATTACAGCCAGCGTGGAATCCTTTTTATTATGCCCCAGCACACAGTCTACGCGTGATGGGCATCGTACATTTTGCCATCTTTAAGAGGCTTTGCAGTGAAACACATGCACACATGCGAACTGGCAGCCATCCGAAGAAGGACAGAAGACAGAAGCTTAATTTGCACACGACGACAACACATCCGGGTGCCATGTTGTTGTAGCTCTTGAGACTATACGGGGAGTTGTCATCGCCCGATGAGCAGCAGAGCACTGGAGTGACGTATATAGTACCACGACGCTGTCGTTGCGAATGTAAATAAAGAATAATTTGTGCAATGGAATTAACAAACTACCTACTTCCCTGTCGTCAGTGAGAACGGAGGCGCCCCCACCTTGGGTGTCTTAACTTGGGGTCTGTTGCTATCTATAGACAGCCCTCATGCCAAATTATCACTCGTATTCTGGACGAGACCAATGTTTGCCTTCCGTATTTTTACACCCTGCAAGCGTGTGCGCATCTTGAGAGATAAAGATGACTGCATCGGGCATGACAGTGTATACTATAATGAATTTCTCTGCAGCATCTGTGTGTGTTCTTAGAATGCACTGGCAATGGTGGGTGCGGGTGTACGAGCATCTCGTGTATCTGCTGGGGATTTGTGTTCGTGCTTGTTTGGTGTTTATTCAATTTTGCAATTGCTAAGTTGTGTGTGATTTTTGCTTGTTTAACCTCGGGTGGCGGTGCTTAAGTTGCCGTATCGTTAAGAATCGCATTCATGTTGTGTAATCCAAGATTCAGGGGATGCACTTAATTTAGCGAAATGGCAGATCAGTATCTAATTGAAGTGATAGAGTATTAGGTTTAGTTTTACGAGTGGTTTGCGTCTTGGGAAGCGCAGATTGTACTTCCTCCGCTCGTTCGGAGATGGCGCTGGCATTTTTAGATGCGTGCGGGGTTAAATTTCAGTGAGTTCCCATGAAAAAACGCCCGGAGACGACTTTTAACACTGGAACCTGCATTCTAACAGCTATGAGAATGAAATTGCCGACTTCTAAGACAAATGCTAAGTATTTTTACCAAAATCGTTAGAGCGGTTTTTGCAGAATTACACAGGCAGTCAGAAAACAGTACCAAATATTGCAATGTTTGGTTTGAAAAATACCATTGCTTAACTATTTAGAGGATGTAGACATTATTCGGTTTTTAAAGTTTTATCGAAATCGAAAATGGGGTTTTCGAGATATGACCAGTTTTTTAAAGTTGATGCTTTCGGTGATTCGAAATGAAAATTAAGGACATTCTAATTTTCGAAACATCAATTTTACTCTAAATATGCATTTTGGTCAAAATCGCTAGTGCCGTTTTCAGGTAATCTAAAAAAAAAACTAAATTTTCAAAAAATTACTTTTTTAAAAAATCGATTGCACGATAATATAGACAAAAACTAATTTATTAACTTATAAATGACCATATCACATTAGAAATTAATTTTTGTTGCAATCGTATGAACCGTTTTCGAGATATGTCGAAATTTCAAAAATACCAATATTCAATTTTTTAGCCCAAAACTGAGTACCGAGTTATGGTAACCTCACCTACCTAAGCTAAAATATAAATTTTGGTTGAAATCGTTTGGGCCGTTTTCAAACAAATCAAACTCGTATGAAAATTTTATATGAGAATTACCCAGTGATGCCATTTCGAGGGAATTTTAATATGTCCGAGGGATAAAGGGACATTTAAGCTATTAAAGGGATTTTCTTTCATAGTTACAAGTTTCATATAATAACGATTTTCAAACACTGGTGAGATGAATAGAACCATTTGGTAGTAACACCCTATTCACATCCAGCCGAAAACCGGGTTTTCGCTAAAACATTCGAAAACCGAAATCGAACCGAAGTTTTCCCATACATTTTTCAGTTTTCAAAACGAGTCGTTTGACACGAAAACACCACGCAAACCACTTCCAATCGTTGGGTTGTTGAAACAAAGACACCACAATCAAAGAAATAAAGAAAAAAAAATCCATTGACACCTTCTGTGGAACGTGGGAAATACGTGTCATATTTTTAACTGACATTTCTCAATTGCAAAAAGCATGGGCAATAAACGGTTTTCGTTTTACTTACATTGTTTCTGACATTTTCTGTTTTCAAATTAATGTCAAAAAATAAACAGCCAAATTCTACCCACCATCAAGAGGAAGAAAATTTTCATTTCTGCGAACTGACTTAACTGAGTCCCCTAACTGTCCTCGCTACAAATGACATCCGAAACTTTGTCATTAAGGCTCAATAAATATTTTATTCAAGTACAAACGAATGTATGTATTCGTCATACTGTGGCGTTGGTGCGATAACTTCCAGAACTTTTATTGCAAATTGATTTTGAGTGGAGCTACTGGGCGTATACGTAACATTTCCAGCTAAGGTACCTTCGGTTTAATGTTGCAATAGAAATTAATTTTGTGGACACTAATAGGATTTATCACTGCAATTTGATTGACACATTAAAGCTATATTACATGTGTGTGTTAATATTTTGGAATTATTTTGTGGAAGCTATTAGCTCAAGGGCGCCAAACTTTGAAATGTCATAAAAGAGACCATGTTAATGAATTTATTATACGGGTTGGGCGAAATTTGTTGATTGCACAAACTTTTCTGAATGCTATAGAAAAGATGATATAAGGAGGAAAATAATTTAGGCGTAATAGAGTCACGGTTAGATTAATTTAGGGCGGAAGGGTTTTAAGTCAGAAGGGTGTTCACATAAATCAGAGGTTATCTGTGGCAAAGTTTGGAGATTTTGATGGGCTGATGAATATTTTTAGGTAGCAATTGCAAAGGCACCTTTAAAATTGGAGGACCATTTCTGACGACTAACCACATACAGTCGGATTTCAATGAAGTATTCTTTTGGCAGATCATTAGTTTGCCTTGAAATTTGTAAACTAAATTGTTGACAAGGAAAGCATTGATCCGCCTTAGGCCCTACACCAAACGAATCAATCAAAATCACTGTGTGAATGCTGAATGCCACTCACCAAGACTCGGCCAAGGAGTCAATGACTAAAATACATTTATATTCAGTTGTCAAATGTGCACAAGCCAAATCTAACTCTATTGAACTGCGATTACAACTGAATTAAATACTTTTTTCGCGAAGGCATTTCCTATCCTTTTTTATTATATTTTACGTACCTTCAAGAGAACAGAACAGCGTGAGTTGTCATCTAAAGCGCTATCATTTGTCTACTTTGCTGAGAGTCAAAATTGATTTTATATTTTAAAGTCGGTTCAAAATTGCACAGCATGAATTGTAATCTCCAGCGCACACAGAATATAGAGACATACGTAAAATTAGAGTTTATACAACTTCAACAAAGATCGTTGCATACATTCAGGTGGACCGGAACAAGTACCTATCTCGATAGTTAATTTGAGAGCATTTGTCTACTTTTCTGAGAGCCCTAATTGATTTGAAATTTTATAGTGGGTCTGGCATCTGGGTACTATAATTGGTCAAATATTACACAGCTCGAGTTGTAATCTCCAGCGCACACAAAATATAGAGGCATACGCAAAATTTGATAGTTGCAAGTAACTCGATAGTTTTAATGAGAGCCAAAGTCCAAATCGATCTGAAATGTTCTAGTGGGTACTATAATTGGCCACACCGGTCTTTAAATTTATTCTCTCTGCCACCATTGAGTTTATATACATAGAGGAACCATGAGAGCTTAGAACAACCTCAATAGATGTCACTACGTACACTACATCGAGATTGAAAATGTGTGTGGAACATGGTGGAACCCATTAACAACGCCACGAAGGAACTTGCAATGCGAAAGCAAAGAAAGAGCAACAATCATTATGCAGATTGTGTGTTCATAGGAATATCCAATATCTCTATGGAAGGGAATGCATCATCAAACCTTGTGTGTTGTGTTGTGTATTTGTTCGCCACACGGGATGGGCATGGGATGAGGGATTTTCTCAAAGAAAAAAATTAATTGTATTTGTATATGTGTTCACTTGTCGATACTTGGTGTTTGGTGGATAATGGTTCTTATTTGGTTGTCATATCATTACCAATTTCGGTCTTGGCTTGAGAACACGTAGGTAATTTTATTTTCAATTTCAGAGATGCCGGCTGTGTGTGCATACATGAATTGTTACAATGCTTATAGAAGTGGGGGCTTGTCTTTTTTCAGTTTGCCTAATGATTACAGGCAAGTGCTTTGGGTTAAGCATTCAGGAAATGCAAAATTAAGTAATTTGGCAAAATATGGAAAGAAAAATATAAGGTTTTGCGAAAAACATTTTTATCTTTCGAATTTGGTTGTGCGTGGGACAAAGAAAAATATCACATCGGATTGTGTACCAATTTCTTCGCCTAATATATGTTCTTGTTCTGAAAACTATAGGGATACAATGTGTGAAGAACTTATGAAAGTATCTTTTTTGGCAGAGGAGGCATTAAATGAAGAGAAAAGAAACGTTCTTAAACGAAAACATCCAGCTGCGACAATTACGCCTATAGATTGCCCTTTATCCTTAGATGAAGATAATTTCTTATCCGTAGAAGGAAATAGATTACCACCTGGTCCTAGTTTAAGAGTTTACTGTAATAGAAGGCTAGACTATTCTTGTGACTCAGAAATAGGGCTTCAGTCTTCACCGAAAAAAAGCGTAGATGTAGCAAATATCACAAAGTCATCTCGCATTCCACGATTTCTCTTCAGGTCTCCAAAGAAAATTGTCGAAAGTGATGATGAAAAAATAGAAAACAAAATAAATGAATTATTCAGCACCAGAACCGATCCTGTGAGAATCTTTATTATATCTCAATTAGTACATAAAAAAAATTGTCAGTGGAAAAATGAAGAAAAAGACTTATATTTAAATTTTTTTTATAAATCTCCGGTAATGTACAATTATTTAATTGAGATTGGATTTTTGTTACCCTCTATTTCAACAATTCGAAGGTGGCATTCAAATATAAAGTTTTCTCCAGGAATATCGCAAGGCATTCTTGATTTGTTAAAAATAAAAAGCACTTCCCTCTCAACAATAGACAAAAAATGTGTGTTGTTGCTAGATGAAACTTATTGTTATGTTGAGAGGGTTAAATTGCAATTGGAAACAAACTATAGGCATTTTTATAGGAAACGTTAATGGAGTGCTCTTAAGCAATATTATTAAGAACTGCATAGCTAAGGTAACTTCTTTTGGTTTTGAAGTAAAAAGACCAAGGAAGCAACAACAGAAGTGCGTACAGAGTTTTGGGAGGGACAATTGAACAGCCTTGTTTTAATCTCAATGGGAAACAAATTTTCTTACTTCATGATGTGCCACATCTTATTAAGAGCGTAAGAAACAGACTTTTAGATGCTGACATTCTGACTCCGGATCGAGTTTCTTGGAAAATACTCGAAAAATTATTTAATTTGGATTCAGGCACTGTAAAACTGTTGTACAAGCTTACAAAGGAACACTTGCGACCAAATGCGTTTCAGAAGCTTTCTGTAAAATTGGCAACACAAATATTATTTAGTTGTAAGGTAGTAATGGCAATTTTTGAGGCAGTTGCCAATAACTTCTTTACAGAAGCTGAAAAAATGTGGCAATCACTGAATTCCTATGAATTTCTGGGATTCATTTTCTGAGGTTCATGTTTCAGTTTTGTTTTGGTAAATGTTTTTACGGATCCATTTTCCTGATAGCTAATGTCTTACATCGATTGATTCAATTCAATTCAATTCAATTCAATTTATTTATAAAGGAAAGTACAAATAAGAACATAGTCTTTTATAGTACATTTTTTTGGATGTATAAACAAAAACTTAAATAAAACTTACATAAAACTAAAGAAATATAAGAGTAGAGTGAAAAATAGAAAGAGAGGGAGAAGAAAAAGATAAAAATAAAGAAATATAAAAGTCGAGTGAAAAATAGAAAGAGGGGGAGAAGAAAAAGCTGTAAGAAAGGAGAAAGAAGAGAATGTTCATAGGAAATAGTCGGTACTGTTGTCTTTTATAAATTAAAGGTACAATAGTGCAGCATTTTTAAATTTGTTAGATCCAGTTATTTGCCTAGTTGCTATCGGGAGGGTGTTCCAAAGTCTGGTTGCATGGACGAAAAAGAGGCGCGAAGAGTTCAAATAATTAGACGTTGGCATTATAAGATTTTGAGTCCTGGTGGATTGAGCAAATTGAAGTTTCTCGAATAGATATGCAGGGGATCTGTTGTTAACCAGACTGTGCATGAACTGGCAACACCTGAGATGTAAAAATTGTTGAAACGTACAACCAAGTACTAGTTTGTGGTAGTGCGATATATGATCATAACGACGAAGGCCAAATACATACCTAATGGCATCGTTGAAGGCGACAAGCAACTTGTGTTGAGAGTGGGAGTCAAGTTTGCAGTATACAATAGTTGAATAGTCAATAATTGGAACGAATAAAGTTTTGACAAGCCTCAATTTTGTGTCTACTGTGAAAATAATATTTTGAAAGTACCTACATATAGACCTACATAGGTAATAACGTGTTCAAATTTGGGCCAAATTTGGATGCTTGTTGATGGTGATGGCATCATCAACGTCATTTTGAAAATTATGCGGATAAATAACGCCGGCCGCCCTACAATCCGCACCAAACAGTAACTTTTTGTGGAGGCATAGCCACCTGGTGACCCTCGTCCCATATTTGTCAATTTGGCTTGTTTTATAAAAAAAAAAAAAAACATAGCCTCAGCAAAAAATGCGCCTCGTCGATAATGATTTGTCGACCAAAATTAGGGAGCAGTCGGATCCATCATCCTTGTCATCATTAGAAGCCGTGGCGGACATTTGAACGATATAATTTACTTCATAGGTAGCTACATGATGGCATACCTACATCTAGCGTATGTGCCTTTCAGATTCAAAAATAATTGCGTTATTTTAATTCTTTTCAACATCGACCCATCATTATTAAAAAACCCTTTAGGTATATCCTACCTATGCCTTTAAAATTTTAATAGGAAATATAAATTTCTTTCCCCAATCCAATTATTATGTAGGTACCTAATCATTTATCTTCGTTCTTCGTACACGTGTCTCAGAAAATATTTTTCCAGCGATACATAATCCTTATCCAAACAAACTGTTTTTTTTTACGCTACCTATACCTACGTCTAGTTCACGACACATACAACCTTTATTATACATACGGATACCTATATGTAGTTTGTGCTCATGTTAATGAGAATACCGCACAGCACAGTGGAGTGAGGTTGTTTAAGTTACATTCTAAATTATCCACAATCCAGAATCCACATGGCTGGATATGAAAATAAGCATATCTTTAGGGGTAAATGAGCATAGTTTCAGGGGCAAATAGAGACGCCATCTGGCGAGGAATTTACCAACTATTTTTGTTTCGGCGAGGTGGTTCCTCTATGTATATAAACTCAATGCTGCCACCCAACAACACCAAGTGGCTCCCGTAATTGGACATCATTTCAATTTCTCTTAAAATAAAACCATCTACCCCCAATCACTTAACCAAATGATTTCTGTATTAAATCCTAGCTCAACATCACTCAATCAGAATGCAAACGCGCGTATTCAGACCTCGCACGTGCACAAAAAAACAAACCGTTGTCAAGTAGTTTTTGGAGAAATCACGTCCCATCAATCAATCTCGTTGTTGTCCCTGCCGAACGACATGGACGAAGTAAACAAGACAACACATCCCCCAGTAGATAGTATATATATTGACTTTCATACATCATACATCACGATCTTATAACTTATTCATCAGATTGATAGATGCGAGTTTCCTCATCTATAAATAATTTTGCGCCATGTCCCTTTCCACGTGACAAGTGATTTTTGTTTTCCTTTTGCCAGAAATGTCAAACAGAGTTTGACTTTTCCCTAAACCGACGGTCATAAATTTATTAAGCCCACAGTTTATGGCCGGTCGATTTTGGCCATAATTCCTTCATATTAACTGCAAACATACACACATTACCCGTACGCAGACCTCTCTCCCTTAAGTAGCGCCCTGATGGCATTTTAAAGCGTTGACAAGGCTACTATACACATCCGGACGCAAGGCCTATAACATTTCCAATTTTCTAGTGTGTTTCCTTCGAGTTTACTTTTACAGCCGATGATTTTGTTTATGGATCCTTAAAAGGTTCGTACGGTAAAAAATATATACACGAATGTATGTGAACGAGGGACGGCGAGCTATTTGAGACAAGTTGATAAATAGATGAATACTCGAATAGATGAAAATATTTGTAGCATCATTGCTCTTATTGTCCTCCGTCCACTTGAAGGAGACACATGTATTGCAGATTTTCCACTTCAATAAAACTTCAAAAGCGTTTTTTTCTGTTTGCATTAAAAAATGTATCAGCTAAAACTCGCCTCTAATCCCACCTAAACTGAACGTACTGCAACACAATAGGTGGATGTGAAAATCGCTCTGTAATCCTTTGGGTGAAGGGAGCTTTCGCCCAAATTGGACTAGCATTTTCGAACATCTAGCTTTCGTTTGCACAGGAGAACTTAAATCCCCAAGAATGCAATAATATCACAGCAATTGTAGTATTTCTGGGGGCTGAGTCCTTCTGTGCAAGGACCAAGGATATGGGCCTGCAGCGAAACAGTAGATTGATGAGATAAATTATTTCACTCCAGAGAGAATCAAGTTCATTTGTGGGTTATCCTTAGCCATATGCCACATGGGATGGAAAATATGTATCTTATCTGACATAGAAGCGTGTCCTGTATATATACCCATACTTTTGGTTAGAAGTGGAAGGAAATTATATTGAAATGAACGTGGAATGGGATACGATTTTGAAGACTCTGCTGTCTGATAGGGATTTCCGTTGGTTTATGTGAGTGTTGGTTTATGTTGTGTAGTTAAATTTAAATCGTGCCTATAGCCTACATATGGACTTACCCATGAATATGGAACAAATGGGAATCTATTTTGAGTACCTACTCCTTCATAGTGGAAGGGAACACACACTACATAGCCACATGGATAGATGTTGAATTAATGAGTCGGATTATAGCGCAAGGAACTTCAAACTTCATAAGCAGCTTCTTGAAAAACACGTGTTTTTGATGCGGCACCACTTCACCAGTTTACTTCTCTCGCATTGATTGATGCCGCCAGCCATATCTGGGTGTTATTGGCTTATACAAGAACTCGATTGGAGTATGAAAAGCTGGCTTTGTAGAAGTGCAATCCATTCGAAAGGGGTTCGGCGTTGTAATTGATTTTTGAAAATGTGTGGAGAATTTAAAAAAAAGTTTAGGCACGTGTAACGTTTATAAAAAAAAAAAACCTTGTGGAACCACGTCTGTTAAAAACGAGGATAGCCCTTTAGTCTTAGGCCAAATTGTGGTGGGAAAGAGAGTGTAATGTGGTTTATCATAGTCCAGAACTATTGCAGGACAGACTTGCAGGAGTCTTGCATAGGTTTTTGTAACCCAGCCTAGTGCTTAATGCTGCTGACCTTATTGGAGATCGCAGTTAGATCACTTTGGAATTATATGCGATCGAAAGTTTGCTGTCCCATTCAAAATCATAAGATTCTTCGATCTTTCAGCGACGATTTCGATCGCCATTAAAGCAATTGAATGGTTTTCACTATTTTTCGATTTGATTTATAATTTTTCCTGACTATCCCTTTCCATGACCAATTTTTAAGTTTTCCCTGGCCATTTTTTTTTCTAATATGTAGATATGTATTTTATTCAAACTGGATACTGCATCTAAACCAGAGTGATGAGGCTCGTCATAACTAGGTAAGCTTTTGTAATATGATGGGTTATATCAAACCAAGAGGTAGCAATCATAAAGCTTACAAGGGTAATACGTCTCACATGCTTTGGTCGTCTCACATGCTTTGGTCCCTTTAGAAGTATATGAACCTGCCACATAGCTGCCATAGAAGCTTTAAAAAGGACTAACACCCTTCTTAATATACATAATTTTGCACAAAAGAATGAGACAAGTCATGGTGAGCACCCAGAAGTAATGACTTTGTTCGCCGAAATTGCAAAACTTACCAAAAACTGATGGTTCAAAAAACATTTTTGCAATAGTCTATGAAACTGCCAGATCAAAACGGTATGATTCTAAAATTTAATCAGGGACTCAGATGTATAAGCCGGTTTTTTATGAACATAAGTACTTGCACAATGGAATCTATTTTTACAATCCGGTTTTAATAGGAAAAATCAGGAAGAACTATTTGAAGTACAAGTGTTTGGAACAAGCAAGTACGAGCAAGTCGAGGACAACCAAACCGCACCGTTAAAACAGAAAGCACTGTAAAAGAAGCATTTTTGGAAAAACGTGTGGACACAGCTCAGAGCAAATAATTTTATTTTATTACTAGCTGACCCGTGCTCGCCTTGCTTCGCCAGAATTCCACTTCTCAGATTTAAAACAAAATAATTAGCGTTACCTATACAAAAAGATGCTTACCCGAAAAAAGAGAAGAAAAACTGTCAGTAATGCGAGAAACAGATTAACACAGCGACTCTATCAGCAACAGCAACAGCGAATTTAGGATTAGTTCCAACGTTTATGTCCCTAACTATAATTAACTAACTAACTTCTATTATTCCCTTTTAATCTCATTTACATTCCACTTGTTATTGTTAGTTGTTACAATTTATACCCCATCCCTCTCAATCCCATAACCCATATGCGCCACACTCGCTCACTTACTACTCAAACACAAACATCCTCAAGTTCAAATTAAAAAAAAACAGAAAGCAAAACATAAAGCAAAAAAGGTGCAATTGCACAAACAGGTTTTGGCATGCACATGAATCACTATAATATCAGAATCACTATAACGTATTTTAAATCACAATTACAACTGAGTGTGACTCCCTTTCAAACTCAATTACAGACCTATCTCTCTCAATCCCATGTTCCATACTTCCATGCATCTCATTTACTCTACTACTCAACTCATTATTCATTAATGCGAGAAACAGATTAACACAGCAACAGCAACAGCAACTTTGAGAGAACTTTAGAACCAATGTATTTGAATTACTTTGAACACATTAGCACAGCAACATCGACAGCGACATCAACGTTACAGCCAATCCTAAATTCGCTGTTGCTGTTGTTGCTGTCGCTGTACGCTGTGTTAATCTGTTTCTAGCATAATACTCCAATCTCCAACTCCAGTTCAATTTAAAAACGTGAACAAAAAAAAGAACAACACATAGCCCAAAACCCAAAAGGTGCATAAAAAAAGAGAAAGAAAAAGCGCACCGCAGAAAGTGTACAGAGAGAGAAACAGGTTTTGCCGCACACACACACACAAAATTTCCTCCACTCAACGCTGGAAAAATCCAACGATCTAGCTTCAATCGAACATTTTGCTTTTTTCAATTGTATTAAATTTATAGTTTATTGCTTATTGTTCGACTTCAGGATAACGTACAAAGATGATTTATATCTTAAAATCTTTGTACATAATTGAACTTTGTATTAAAAAAAATCCCATTTCATTTGGATGAGTGATTCCGAAGCTAGGAGCTAGAAGGCATCCGAGAATTACAACTTTTCTTAGTTATCTGCTTAGATTTCCACTTCCGGACAGCGAATAACGGTAAAACATATCCTATGTTCAAATCTAAACAATTTCCTATGCAGCTGTGAAAACCGAAATCAAATTCGTGCAGTACTTTTTGAATCTATTCTTAGCCACAGATTACAGCCGGAAAAAAAGCTACAGTTTTATTATAGTAAGGATTGCTTTTTATTTTAATTTTTTTCTTCAATATTTAATCTAATTTTTAGTGTTTCATTTCCGTTTAAATATAAATATACTAGCTGACCCGGCGAACTTCGTTCCGCCCAAATTCATTAATGTAGGTAATGAAATTAATAATTCGGAGCTTTCGCTTCATTCTGCTTCATGTAATTCTGTCAATTCAATTTTTTTATCCAAAAGGTATATTAAAATTAAATAAATAAATAAAATCAAATACTTGTCGGCCAACCTACCGCTTTTCACTGAAATGCTTTATGGTACACAACATTTTTTGTTCTATTTTTATTATCGGGTGTGTACACGTACAAAGCGAGAGCTTTGCCAACACGTGAAATTCAAGATTTATGCCACACACATCCAGCGATTGTCCTTGCGACTTATTAATTGTCTTAGCAAATGCGAGACGTACGGGAAATTGAAGACGCTTACATAAATACGAACGGCAAATCGTTCTGAATAAGTGGAATCCGCGAAATAACAACACCTTCGCCTACGAATTTTCCAATCAAAATCGTTGCTTGAATAATATTTGATATTAAATTCTTCACAACCAAACGCGTACCGCTACAAAGTTTTGGTTCATTTAGGTTGCGCAACAAAATTATTACTGAGATGATTTTTAGTTTCAAATTGTGTGGAGGCATTTAAAAATTCCGTGGAATAGTTGGTGGCTTCGTTTTCATCCATCACGGAGTCGACTGATTTGTATGAATACAACTCACCAGCGATTTGGTTTTGAATGGCGAAATTCAAAGGTTCGACGTTCTTGTTTTTCGCAGCCAAAATCACTCTTACACTCAGCCAATCATGATAAATATAATTCTGAACGATATTCGGGAAAACATTCATGATTAGTTCTTCCGGTGTCATTTCAAAGTTGCAAAAAGTTGTGGAAACTCAATCAGGCCGGTGATTAAGTCTGCTGGAATCACACCATTGCCCATCGCCAACAATTGCCTGAAGAACTCTGCAGCGGACTCGCATATTTGTTGTCAAATGCAATATCTTCGCGCATCGTCATAAAGCAGACGCTTTCAGGCAAGCATTCAATTCATCTGCCGGAGTTGATTTCGAAATTACAGGCAGCGTTTGACGAAAATCGCCTAATAGCAAGATCATTGCTCCACCGAAAGGTCGCTTATCATTACGCAAACGATTCAGGGCCTCCAATGCGCGTTTGTAAGCCATTGTGCAATCGTCCCATATAATAATCCTACATTGCTGCAGTACTTTCGCCATCACAGTGTTCTTTGAAATGTTGCATGTAGGTTCTTCTTCCACTTGCAGATTCAATGGCAATTTCAATGCAGGATGAGCTTTTCGACCGCCTTCTAACAAAGTAGCCGCTATCCCAGAAGAGGCTAGGGCCAAAGCGATCTCAGATCTCGAACGAATTGTAGCCAAAATAAGTGAAATCATGAATGTATTTCCAGTTCCGCAATTTTCGTTATCGACTGCTTGCATCAATTCATCGTACACTTTCTTTTATTCTTGATTCAACATTGGCACATTTGTTCGAACACCTTGACTCAATGCGATTCGACCGAAGTCCATTTCTCGCTCCAATTCTGTATTAAATGCGTCTTGCATTGAACGATTTGGCTGTGGCATCCCCAATTTGCACAACAAATTGCCACTCATGAGCAGACACATATCCTCGATCAAAATCAAATCTTTGTGTCAAAGCTTTATGTCACAGTACGAATTCGTAGCAACTGACATCTCCAGTTCATTATCCGATATCACAGTACGAATTCGATGCAAAATATCGTCGGCCATATCATCTTTGTATAATCAAAGTATCTACTTCATTTCAAAAAGTTACTTAATGTAACATAGTAAACATAATTTATTAGAACAAAACTTTTTAGGTACCTATAGGTATTTAAAAAAAAAAACTTTCAAAATTGTTGACAACAACAATTTGGTTGGAAAATAATTAAAATAATTGACAATAACAATTGCTTTTAAAATTTAAAATATTTTTATTTGTATTTGAAGTGTCACTACTCGATTTCTATCCAGTTTATTTTTTTTTTTTTTTTCAAAGTTTACAAAAATGAATTTATTGGATTGGCGGTTGCGCCTTCTTTCAAAAAATTTATCATACTAATATATTAACCTTCTCTGCATGGTCTATTAACCAACAAAAAAAACTAAATCAAAATTGGATGTGTGTGGCAATCGGTAGGCTGTCACACACACATTTATCAAGTTATTTATATATATATAGATAAATATATCTTTTTATCTTTTAATTTTTTTTTTTTTTTTGTAAATCTTGTGTCTATTTTATTTTTTTATATTTCTTAGTTAAAAACAAAACGCAGAACTAAAAAAATAATGGAATAAATAACCGTCACTCACTTCCCTCTGTTATAGACACCCTGGGGTATAATTTTAAAGAGAAACCCTCTCAATTCAAACGTAAGCCCCTTTTACTTGTGTCAACATTTTAACCCACATACACTCGGATTAATGGTCTGCCGTGGGCTATTTGCACTCAATACCTCTTATTCGTGTTTATTTATTTCAGCAATGCGAGCGCAAGCCATTGGAATGGCAAGACTCCATTTTTTCTAACTATGAGCAGATTTATGTCACTACCAACATGCTATATGCATAACAAAATAATTCACCAGCTTCGAGGTGTTTTACGAGCTCACTTTCAAACGTGTAATTATATGCTGACACCCCCTTGCCAATATCAGACAATTTGCATAGTTATCCTGAAAACTAAGACCGATGTGCTACAACATAATTGGTCGCTAACACGAAAAATAAACTTTAATCACAGTCCCGAACTTGTGGGCTTCAACAGCAAGACCAACAACCACGACCCGTTTCAGCCGCAGCATGTATACATTGAATAGGGACATTATTTTCCAACCGTCTATTACGATATTTGCGTGTGCACGCTCCCTGTTCAGCCCTGTTCAAGACAAAAGACGAAATGACGACCAACGAACCCTTCACAGCACAGGAAGTCGAATACAAAAATAAAAATGCGCCTCCAAGTCGAGTCCTTTTTTATGGGCAAAAACTCATTCGCTATCAGTTGATTCCTATCTTTTATCTAAATTAATTCCAGTCTGGAATTGAGGGCGTGTCGTCTCCGCGGCACATACAAGGAAGCAGTAGAACGACTGAACGGAGAATCCTATAAAAAAAAAAAAAAAAAAAATAACAAAGTGATGTCTCAAACCCCGCAGGACCTCGGTGAGCTCTTGTTGTTCGCTGCAATTGCACATTTGCGGAGAGATATGTCGCAATGTCATTGCAACAAGCAGAGGATACATTCACCCAGAATTGTGGCCTAAACAAAGAATTTTCCTCACTGCAGTGAATATAGATGATGATGATGATGGTGCATATTAAGCGAACGCCCCCCATATAATCATCATCGTTCCTTTGCTTTCCGCATACACTCGTACTCGTATCCTTGCGAGTAAGCCAGCCATCAAATCGTTCATATGGCTTTCTTTGGAGGGTACTCCAAAGTCTAGACGCTGCTGCTGGGATCTTTTGTGGGTGAAAATATAAGGATTGGCGATACGGGTTGGGGTCTTTTTAGATAAGAGCACGACTAAGCACTGTCCAATGGGGTTGGTTTCCTTTCTAAACGGTAAAAAATATTCGTTCGCAAAATTATGCATGTGGAGTTAATTTTAACGTCGAATGAAGGTGGCCGTTTTGTTCGTTCGAAAAAGTGGAAATAATTGAGTTGAACATGAACATATCTGCTCAAGGACCTTCTTCAAGAGTTTATTTTAATTTCTTTGCATGTAGGAATATTGCAGTGCATTCAGTTTAGCACAGCGGACTACTAGTAAACTGTATTTCAATAAGTACATGTCAGGGAGACGTTTATGTATATGAAATCAAATTTCTGGGGGTATTTATATTCCTTATCTTATCTACGTCAATGATATGGAACGTGTGCTTAAATATTGTCAACTTGCCCTATTCGCTGATGATGCCTTACTTTTTATCGATGGATAAGATGTTGAAGCCATTCAAAATTCAAGCGGAATTAAATAGTATCTACGAGTGGCTTTGCCAAAACAGATTAAAAATAAACGCCAATAAAACGGACTGATCTAATTTAAATCTAAGTCTTATAATAGACAACCAAATTATAGAAAAAGAGATTAAGTTCTTGGAATAATAATTGACTTTAAGTTAGAACTTAAAAACCATGTTGATTATATGTGTAGGTAAGGTTAGGCTTTGGCCAGATCTGTTTTGTCGCTAGACATCTCGAGCTTGTTGTCCACCTAAGATTTGTTCTTTCGATAGCATTGGAATACCTAAGGAAGCCTTAACTGGAAGCATAGGTAGTGTAGTTCCGTGTTTGGCGAGTTCATCAGCCTTGCAGTTACCTGGGATGTTTCTGTGTCCCGGCACCCAACAGAGGTGAATATTGAACTGTTCCGCCACCTCTCTGAGAGACGAACGACAGTCTTGGGCTGTTATAGAGTTTGTGGAGACTGATTCCAGGCACTTGATACAAGCTTGACTATGCGAGAAGATACGGATATCTTTATCAGATATCACGTTTTCCCTCAGCCAAGATAAGACTCCTTTTGTCGCCATTATATCCGCCTGAAAAACGCTACAGTGATCAGGAAGACGGAAGTAGAGACTAAGATTTAGTCTGTCAGAGAAGACACCGCCACCGACACTGTCCACAGTTTTCGAACCATCTGTGAAGAAATGGATCGATTCATTATCCAGGAACGCTTCCTCCTCCCATAATAATCTAGTAGGAATGGAGACCTGTTAGTTCCTATCAAATTATAGTTCTGGTGTGGTGTAGTCGATGTTTTCTGGAAGGTTCCTAATGGCGTTCAGGTTAGCGGCATGGCCAGTTGTTTTGTTGGTCCATTGTGAATTAGCTTTGAGGCATACGACTGCAGAAACTGTCGTTTGCCTGCTGAAGATGTCAATGGGTGTCAGATGAAACAGGATGTCAAGTGCAGCGATGGGGGTTGTGCGAAGAGCACCTCTGAACCGCTGTCTCAGATTCCTCCAGGCATAGTTTACAGGTATCATTCTCTCTAAGGACCATCTTCCGTAAGTGATACCCGAAGTTACAATGTCCTGTTGACAGGGCCACCATCCATTTCAATGTTCCTCGACTCATGCTAAGAACCCTTCTTTGTGTGCAGCAGGTCGGCCACTTAACTGCCATTTTAGCCTGTCTACATTTTCCAAGGTTGACCACCTTCTCAGGTGTTCTGCGGTGATCCATTTGTGAATCAGCTGTTCTACTATTCCTTTGCCAATTGAAGAGAATGGTTCTGATCCCAGAAACTTTTCAGTTGACCCCTGTTGTGCAAGGGAGTCCGCCTTTTCGTTGCCATCGATCCCTATCCGTCCTCGTACCCAAGTCAATGTTACTTCATTTTTAGATGAACACTTAGTGAGCTTAAATACACATTCCAGTGCCAATGATGTTGTTATGTTTGTCTGTTCCGTGCGTCTGATCACCGCCTGATTAACCAGAGCTATAAGGATATTTCTTCCCTCCACCTGACTCTTAAGCAAGTAGTCCAACGCATGCAGCAATGCAATCATCTTAGCCTGGTATACGGAAGTGTGTTTCCCGAGACTAACTACGGGCTAGTTTCGGCTCTGCTGAATAGATACCGCCACCCGATCCGCCATCCATCATGGATCCATCTGTGAAAATCACTATTTCACCACTCTTTTTTTCTGGAAGTAATGACACTAACTTTCTGTCAAGATTTCGAGTGGGGCACTGCTATCTTGACACTGACAGCTGTTTGACACTGACATCTGTGCCCCGCTAGCCTTTGATTTAAAAAACCATTGAAACTACTAGATGGGCCACCCTTTATAGTGTCATATTTTCAACTTAATTTCTCACGTTTGACAGTCTTTGGGAATGCTTTTTTGACTGCTGGAAAGAATGCTTTTAGAACGAAATAACTCGGAACTATTTCTTTCGCACCATTCAATTACATGTTTCTATTTTCATTTGGTCCTAGACTTCTTCTTGAACCGTTTATTATTTAACAGTCAAATTAGAGTAAATTTTGAGCTGCTCCATTTGAAAAAAAAACACAACTTCTAATCGACTTGAGCTCGCAAAAATTGACTCCAAGTCACTTGACAACTTACCCCCAATAACACACAAAACGTTTCCTTGACAAATTTCTCGCCACTGAAGTCCTCCATAAAAACATAATTACGAACAAAGCAATTTTCAATAAAAACATGCGCCAGTCATTTCCTGTTTTTCTCATCTAGAACGCACTCACCATCACCAGTCCCCCGCTCAGGTACTTCAAAAATGTATAAACTATGCCCCGCCAAGCTTAGTTGCTGTCAACATTTTAACCCACACCCATTTCACGCGCATAAAAATTAACAATTTGCACTTGCCACATTGAGCTAATGTTTTTCGCACTTCGGATTAGAACTATCTAATTTTATTATTTACCTCCATACCCATGTTGTGTGAGTTACATAAAATAAATTGTATAATCCACTGTCTGGCATAATGTTGACTTGCATCTTACCTGGAAAGCAAATAGAAAAAAAAAATCTCAATTAGCCATTTGAAAGACTATTAGAATATTAAGTACTTTAGATAATAATTGAAGTGTGTTGACTTAAAATGTTATTTCCATTCGCTTGTTTATGTACGCTTGTCGTTGCCAAATTAAGCAACAAAGTGTTGCTGTGAGTAAACACAGTCGTAAATATTTTCACTGGCAGGGCTTAGTGTTAACCCGGTTTTTATGGATTTACGTCAGTGCGTGATAAGCAAGTGATCAGTTGGTAACACCTAGACGGTCACAAGTGTGTTCTAGTTCTTGTAGCATTAGCAGGGGCGTACTAATAGGCTCACTTTTACGAGTGATAAGCAATTTCTGAAATTCCAAATCCAATTAATACAAGTGGGAAAAAATGGCCCAAGTCTACCGAAGTCCTATAGACCAATCAGCCTTACTTCGTTGCTTGTTTAGGAATTTAGGAAACTAGAGAAAGAAAACAGGACAAGAACCTGGCATAACACTCAGGGCATGAGGCAGGCCAAGAAATTTCTGGGGCAGTACAACCGGAAGAGATTCAAGGAACTCCTTAGGAAACTGGGTATATCTGAAGAAGATCTCTGCAGATTCTGCGACGAGTTCAGTGAAATTCCAGAACACCAGCTGTTGAAATACTTGGACAAGTACAAACTATCTGACGAGGAAATACTGTCACTGGAGCCAGCACTCATCCATTGGACTCTTCAAGGAAACTGGACTGGAGAGAGTACTTTAGGTCGGATTTCCTCCGCCAAGGAGAAACTAGAGTACAAAAACCTCCAAAATGATTCCGAAAGGAATTATAATGTGAGGGGAACTCTTATCAGGGGATATACCTCTCTGAGGGGTAAGCAGGGGGCACAGTAGACCAAAAGGTCACAGTACAACAACCCCCTTCACATGATAAATAAAAATACTAAAATATAACCGCCGAACCACAACCTAAAAGTTGTTGAACATAGTTGCAAATGAAACCGGACTATAACGAGACGAAACATCGTTTAGAAGGGAAAAATACGTAAAATTCCCCCAGGGCATGGTAATTGGTAAAAGCAATTATATCCCCTTTTGTACTCCATCCGCAGATGCATCATACGTACCTATACATGTATATATGAATACTCCAGGGTAGGAATATAGCACGCTATTTGGCTCGTCGTCGTCGGTCGTTTGGCATTGTTAGTGCATGCTTTGGGTATCAATTTGTACTGTACCGCCATTGCACTCGAACTTGTACAGTGTATACTACCATTGGAGCTAAATTTGAAATTAAATTAACTGCACAAGGTCTGCAAATGTGTGGTGTTTCATGTTAAATTGCCAAATTCACTTAGTGAACTAAAATTCAAAAGTTAAAACACGAGTAATGCAATATACTGCCTAAGCGAGGGAAAGAGGGAGTTTAGGGAACATTTTCATTAATTTCTTCGCAGTTAAATGGAGTTGCAAATCGAATATAAGTGCTCTGGTGAATGTTGCTGGCGTTGTCGTATTTGCCATTTTCGAAGTGAACTTTAAGTTTATTAGAAACAGGAACTGTAATTGCAACGAGGAAGCAATTATGCGATGGAAATTGTGTTAAGTTCATGAGTTTAATTGAAGACAAACTTTATTATGTGCAATATAAAGTTAGGGGTGAGAAATAATAATAATTCATAATTCAAAAATTGGCAACGAAAGACCAGTAAGCGAAAATACCCTCACTTTCCTAAATAGTTTGGTTTGGTTTGGTTTGTGGGGAGAAGCGGATTCACTCACTCAGAACTTTGAATGGAATTCCACGAGGTTTGAACGGCTGTCTATACCTTTAGTCTGCTGGAATTTTAGGATTTAATTTAGAAAGACATTTAGTGAAAGTCTCTGGAAGCTAGACAGACATATCGCTTCGTATTTTGTGAGAATTTGAAGTTTGAAATGAAAAACCACAAGGCTGCATGTTTGGAGCTCTACTATTAATATGGCGAAGTAATATTTGAATTCAAAAAGAAACAAGTATATTAAAGTTTAACTGTAGGTTAGAGTAGCAAGCCGCTTCGTATTTGGCACGAATTCAACGTTCTTAACAAAGTTTCACCGGGACTTGTACGTTTAAGCTTCTATTTTTAGTATATTGAGGAACACAGATATATATAACGTGTTGTGATTCTAGAATCTAATAAAAAGCAATAAATTAAATAAAAGATGGGAATGTAACCACGCGGCATTTAAACTTTAAAATGAATTCAACTTTTTTATTGTAACTGATTCTTGTGAGGGTTGAGGGCCCTCTACTTTTAGAACCGATGACAAAGGCTTCCGGATCGACGAGCAATGAGCGGTTAGGTCGCTCTGCCATTAACAAAGTATGAAATAATATTATTTAATAGAATGCAATAGCACTAAAAAAATGTATATGTATGTATGTTGTGTTTATATAAGGAATTGAATAGAGAATATCCCTGAGGATGTTGGCAAGAAACCGACAAAACCTAGGGTGCAATGACGAATTAAAAGTGTTTTGATTGCATCAGAAACAAAATAGATCATCAAGATAAATTTTAACAACAATAAATCGCTAATCGCTCAGGGCTTATTTGACCACCGCCATACGTAACGTGACCACTTACCGCAAAGCAAATTTCGGTACACAAAAATAATATTTCACAAATAAGTTTTTTTATTAATTTATTTATTTTTTTAATTTTTAAAATTAGCTCAACATTTGAATTTGAATTCTTGCGATTTTTTCCGTCAGAGGCGATTTTTTCAAACATTTTTGGCTGAAGTTTAAGTAACGCGAAAATCTCAAGGCCTGATATTTTTATGTTGTACCTGACATACAAAAGGTCTCGTAACGTTCCAATACTCAGTCGGGTTTTATCGGTGTTCTTTTATTTCGAAGTTTTGAAAGCATCCCACCCGTCATTGGGCAGTAGGCTATTTTCTTGCCATGACTGAATTTTTTCGACGGTTACATATTTGGTCAAAAAAAAAAAAAAACTATAGCCCATACGATTTCATTAGGTATAATCGCCTCATTCACTCTCTATTCAGTCACTCGGTGGTTCACTCTGTGGCCGACACCTAAACCTAAGTCGAAATCTTATTTCGTAATTTTTGGCTTAGAAGCATTTTTAGTGGAGGATAACTTGAAGCTAGGGCAGCCAAAAATTTCCACTTTAGTAAGAAATAAAAGTTTTTAACTGGAGTACCACAAGATGGTATATTTGGGTCTCTGCTTTTATCGTTACACTGTGTTGTGACTTTACAGCTGAATTGAACTGGATTGGAGTGATGAGTAAAAAATTGGTCGCAAAAGTTGCCTTAAATTGGGTTTGAGTTAGAAAATGCGTTTGTTTAAAAAAGCTTAAATTTTATTAAAATTGAGCAAAACTACCGAGCAGTTTGCTAACATCGACAAATTTTAGTTCAATATTTTAAGGAAATCAGTTAAAACAAAGTTCTAAGCCCAAAGCACTGAACTTCGGTTCTATTCTAAGGCATTTTAGATTTATAACTTTACTTTTACATTTTAAAACAAAATAAAGTTGTTTCTAATAGAATGTTTTTGAAAATGATTACGCTTCTCGAAAATGGATTTTAAATTTAAAACAAGCTTAAGATGTGATTTAAAGTGAACACTATTTATGCTTTTCAAAAATAATCAACAATCGAATAACTGGCCGACTTTACACACTCGGCTAAGGATGGTGGTCTGTCTGAAAGTATGCTTTCAAAAATCGCAAGAATTAAAATTCAAATATGGATCAAATGGAGACTAAAATGACTGATCCATTGACAGTTCCGCCCGAGAAAATTCTGTAGAAGTCGCGGTTTTGTTTGAAATGTAAGAACGATGGCATTGAAGACGCAAATAGATATCCAGAAATAGTCAAAGGAGACCAATGTTACAACACTTTTATTGGTCGTATCTGGATCTGGGTCAGTTATCTTATGGTCTTATGTAGTTTAAACAGACAGATAAAGGTTGAATAACCGCTTGGACAACCCGTTTTCGAGAATTATTATAGATCCAACAAAACTCCTTCTTGTGGGCTTATTTGACAGCTAATTCTAATTGTTGCCGCCCCAATGAGGTTAAACTAAATACTTTTCGGGCAAAGACATAAGTAAAGGGTTTTTTTTTTAGTTGCAGTTTTTGAAAACATCTGCTTGCTCGTTTGTTTGCAATAAATTGTGTCACCCATTCCATATTAATTTGACGAATACATCATCACAATGTGTGGTCACTAGGTACTGATGTAAACACGAAACAAAATGCAGCCGCTTTGTTGCGAAACATGTCTATGCGACTGGATGAAAAACATTCAAAAATTTGTGCAAATTAATGGAAATAAAATTCCCCAATGCCAACTCTGTTCCATATTTGGTGCTGCAATTATACTACTGCCAAACAAAAATTGCATCTCTCGCTGTGTGCGCCAGAAACAATTTGTCATCTGTCATTTTCCGGTTTAGCTGAAAAAGGGTCGCGGTTTCTCAATTCAGTGAGCCAGGCAATTAAAAAACAATTAGTTCCCTGTGAACGGTGTAGACGTATTTCATGAATTATTCACTTGCAACCCCCAGATGCCACTGTGTCTCTGGCATTTCTTTATATTTTTTATCACAAAGCATATTACAATGCGATCGATGATTTATTGACTTTCCATGATTAAATCATCACCCAGTCGTCGTCAACCCATTTGGGTGTACGTCTGGGTTGGACTTTCACCCCCTCTTGGCCCGGTTCGTTTCACGATTTCGCATCTTACACGTCACCTTGTGCTAAAAATCGATTTTTTTTTCTCACTTTATTTAGGTAACAATTTCCAGGTGCAGTATGCCTGCTGGCCGTGAGCCAAAATACTTGCGCCCATTGTATCCATGCAATGGAATACATTTCAGGCGGGCAGGCAAAACAGCCATCAAAGGAATGCGATGTTTTGCCAAGAATTTTCGTAAGGGAGGTGCGGAATTTTAATCGACCGAATTTTAATTTTCTCAAACGATGCGACTGATTTATCTGACATGCCCTACACCAGATAAATGTATAATCGAATTAACACTGAATAAATTTGTAAAGACTAACAAATCAAACAGCTTCTCGAAAGCTTAGTAAATGCCACTTGAATGTCACAATCGATTGGAATCGCACAACTTATCGATGACCGTTTGAAGAGCGCAGTTCTTGAGATGCAATGCGGAAATTTGCAACCTTTGACTGCGACTGCAACTGAAGAGTTATCCACCCAGGCCTGACAGGGAGGCAGTAATTAAAATTGCGCATAAAATGAACATTTATTGACTTAGAATATTGACTATAAAATGCAGTTTGTGCTGGGTATAGCTGACACAGACACAGTAGTCAAGCAAACGCTGAGTTGTGCGTCTGTTGTTTGGCTTGCACTAAGGATGCAGTTCGCTTGACAATCACTTCCTCAAGTTGAGGGCGCTGTTGACCATGAGTCTGTTCCATAAATAGGCGGTGACAATGAGAGCGCGATGGGTACTCGAATGGAGTTATTTTTACTTGCCACAAAGAATCATTCTTCTTTTGACGAATGTAAATGAATTGGTGACTGCCACTCACCAAACAATGAAAATCACACAGCTAAATTCCATAGTGTCAATAACACGGCCACTTGTTCAACCAAATGCAACCTGCAACGTCTATAAAAGGGATTTACTACCAACAACTGACAGGTGGTGCTATTTTAACCTCAAAAAAAAACAAAAAAAAAACGTTCCAAAACAGAAACCAAAAAGAAGCATCGACTCACCACACAATCACAATCTCAGTGCATGCATTCCACTTGACTATTCGCATAATGAATACGTCACCGGATGCGTTATAGGCAAAAAATAAAATAAAACGTAATTAACATAAATATAAAACATCGTAAATCTTGTTTAACGATGCAATGAATCTTGTTTATTCACAAATTCTCTACAACCTCAGCCAATGTCCACACTGTTCTCGCACCACTCGGTCGCCGCGTTTATGCTTTAATTGCATCAATAAACTTAAGAAAAAAAAAGGAAATCATAAAAATGATTTATTTGCGTTTAAGTCAGCTTCCTTCATTCTTTAAGGTTCAGTTTACAACTTAAATATAATATTTACAACCCCTTTTCAGACTCCCGCCTCATTGAAGATATACTTTATAATAATTATGTAAACAGGAACAAATTCAAAATTATGTCATTTAGACGTTTGCCTTGAGGTTGGTCATTGACAAAAAAAAAAAAAATATTATCTTTATCAGCATTCTCTTGTGTTTACTGTCGGACTTTTATTCATTCGCACAGAATGAATTCATTTCTTTTGCTCATGTTTTCGCCATCAGCAGTGACAGTCGCAGATTTAAAGGAACAATAAAAAATGGCCACGCAAAATAAAGAGGAATATCTAGTCGAGTAGATTACACGCGAAACACGTACGTCTCGAATACAAGTGCTGTGTATAGACACAAACAGAATGAACTTGAAAATATGGCAACAACAAATCTTCTCATCAGAGCCTACACTACAACTACAACCCACAAGGCTACAAGCGAGTATGTTTGGTTGGGTTTGATTTGTTTCCAAAGTTCATTCTGACCCTGAAAACTCGCAGACGAGTGATGTGAATAAAATCAGCTTTTAGAAAAAATTGTTTACTGTGAACCACTTCTTTTTTTAACTGCCAACAAAATGGGTAGATATGACATTCAAAAAAAAGTGCGCAGTACCAATAACCAATTTTAGTCTCGATTTTTAAATATACGGAAGCTCACAATGCGCATTTTGCATGGAAAATATAACCACTGTGAACTACTTAAAATTAAAGTCGAAACTAAAAATGTTTATTGGTAAGCCCCATTTACAAAAACATTTTTAGTTTCGACTCTAAATTTACGTAGTTCACAGTGGCTATAATTATTTCCATACAAATTGTGAGCTTCCGTGAATTTAAAGTTGAGACTAAAATTTATTATTTGTACATATAGCGCAAAGATTCTTTTTTTTCGTTTCGAAATGTTTCTGAAAAACGTACCAAACTCAGTACGACCGCTGGAAAAGTGTCAACCCCGACGATAAATTGCAGTTCGAGTTAAATGCACGTTACGTTACGTCAGCATATACACGGTCGAATGAACGCCAAGTTTAGCTTGCGACTTGAGGGTGGCATTTGGCTTCAAGTAGATTTCGCATGCAGGTGCAGTTTATCTCTCATTAATCAAAGGGAAAATTATTCCAAATCGTGATTGAATGGAATCGTTTATGTGAAATTAAAATAAAAATACAGTTGCACCTGAATGACGTCCATTGAAGGTGACTTACGTAAACCAAACACAATGGCGCGTTGTTAAAATGCGATGCGGAATAAGAAAACTGTGTTTTTTGTCGTTAGCAATTCGGCATTCAAATGTGTAGTGTCTTCTGAATTTTAAAAGCGCTCGAAGGTTTGTTTGATTTGATGAAAAGCCTGGGGGAAAATCACACATGACAAAAATCGACTGTAAGGATTTCGAAATTTTAAGAACTATTTTAAGTTAGTTTTTGAATGACTTTGTTCAAAGCCAAACTGTGCGTCACTTTCAAACACTTATACCCTATTCACACCTACGAAAACCGTGTTTTCATCGAAAACTCGAAACTGCATTCACACCGAACAATAACAATTTTTCTTTTGACGTGAGAGTATTCATGAAACTTCTGTGTAAACTATTTTGTTTACAAATTTCGACCGCATTAATTAACAAATAAAATTAATTCAGAGCATTTAAAAATAATATTAGCCAATCAGCTAAGTGTGGAAAATGATTTTAAGTTGTGAGTTGTGACATTTGTTCGGTCAGCTGCTCTGCTGAATCTTGCAAAAGGTGTGTTTGTTTCAACAACCCAATGACTGGAAGTCGTTTTTGTGGTGTTTTCGCGGAAAACGACTTTAAATTTTTTGACATCAAACCCCCGCCGATGGATGCGACATCTACACGCCAAGATGCAAGTGGCACTCAACAAAGTAGAAGACACCAGAGATAGGATAGTGTTGCCGTCTGTCTAAGTAATGTATCTAATGTATTGAATTTAAATGTTTTAACGTATAATTGTTCGGGTGTGAAAAACAAACTTATAACTCCTAACTTTTTTAAATTTATTTCAAATTAAGATCTGATTATTTTAATAGAAACCTTTTTAGAGGAGGGCAAAGAAGATCAGTTTTCTAGATATTTTAGTAATTATTTTGTTAAATGTGTCCCGGTGGAATTCTCTGTGCAATTAGAAACAATTTGAAGAATACTATAAATTTTAAAAAAAAAAAAGCAATACCCTAGTTATTGAAATACTCTATAGATATGAGCACCATTATATAGTACCAACCTACCTCAATTGTAACAACTGGAGTCGTGATTTTCTAGAACTGTACAATTTTTTGAATTTTACAAATATTCGTAATATTATGATACTTGGAGACCTTAATGGAAGAATAGGCTTTTATCAAAACCCAACCTTGCTATCTACATGTAACCCTGAAGCATTTAGTAACGTGAGAAAGTCCTTGGATGAATGTACTAATAGTTATGGTAGGCGTCTTGCAAGCATGTTTGAAGATTTTGGCTTTGTGGTCATAAATGGGATATCGAAAGGTGATTTTAATGGGGATTACACATTTGTTACCGGCCGGGGTTGTTCCGTTATCGACTACTGCCTGGTTAGAGGCGACTGGTTTGATGTTTTATTAGATTTCAAAGTAGTAACGGCGAACTATTCTGCCCACCTGCCAACAGAAACCAATCTGAAATTTGCAGATGCAGCCCCACCTCCTACTGACCCAAAGATCCCAAAATTAAAATGGAATCCTAAGCAGGTCAAGCGCTATAAACGTAATTTAAATGATCAACACAATATACTTCACGAACTGCAAGATTCTTCAAGTGAAGAAATTGTGACTATTTTGTCTGAAACTATCAAAAACGCCTGCCCCCAAAGCAGATGCCAGCAAAAAAAGTTTCAAGAAGAATGGTACGACTGGGAATGCATACGGCAGAGGAAAAAATCATTCTCTTATTTGAATCTATTTCGAAAAACGAACAACGGTCTTTTCAAAACGCTATATATCAATTGTAATAAGCAATACAAAAGAATGTGCGAAACTAAAAGAAATAATTATTTCAAGAGAGTTGCTTTGGAGCTTAGCACCTGCAAGGACTCAAAAGGTTTTTGGTCTAGAGTTCGTCAGCTAGGTCACTGCAAACAAAAAGCACTATCAGCGATCGGCGTAGAATCACTAGCTTCACACTTCAGCAAACTTTTAGTTCCGGTATCCAATCCAATGCAATACCAGTATGCACTACCGAATATCACTATAAACGAACTCGATACACCTATAGGTATGGCCGAGTTAGAAATTGCTCTGCGAAATATGAAGGACAATACGGCTCCAGGACTAGATGGGATACCAGTTGAGTTCTATAAATATGGCACTGAACATTTTTCGAACTGCCTACTTATATTTCTTAATAAAGTCTTTATAAATGAAGACGTCCCAAATATTTTTCTGAAATCCCTAATCTTCGCAATTTTCAAAAAGGGTGATAGCGCCCTAGCTGAAAATTATAGGGGTATATCTTTTCTATGTAGCTTGAGAAAAATTTTTGCTCAGATTCTATATCACCGTCTAATAAGCTGGGTGGAAAGTAATAATCGACTCAGTGTTTTTCAAGGGGGTTTCCGAGCTGGACTTTCGACGATCGACCAAATATTCTCTCTAGTCACAATAGCCAATAGATTCTTAGCAAGGAAAAGAAAGTTGTACGCATTTTTTGTTGATTTTCAGGCGGCGTTCGATACCGTGAACAGAAATTCACTTATTTATAAGTTGAGCTCAATAGGTGTATCAACAAAGTTCCTACAAGTTTATAAGAAACTCATATGCAATACGTCAGCATCAGTTTGGAATGGAAATGAGAGGTCTAATTTATTTGAGACCGATACAGGTGTTCCTCAAGGCTGCGTTCTCAGTCCTATTCTATTCACACTTTTTATTGATGATGTACACGAATACTTGCCTGGTGGTGTTTCAATGGGAGACACCGTCATCAAAGTCTTGCTATATGCTGATGACCTCGTTATCCTTACAGATAATCCTCACACGCTGCAACTGCAGATTAGTAAACTGAAGCAGTACTGCGATAGTTGGGAACTGAAAATTAACACTGAAAAGTCAAAAATAATGATTTTCCATCATTCAAACCGCATCAGAAGATTACAGTGTGAGAGTTGGCAACTGGCTGGTGAACCTATTGAGGTCGTTGATAAATTTAAATATCTAGGTCTCCTACTAACCCACAACCTTGATTGGCGTCCACATGTGGAGGATAAAATAGTTAAGGCAAAAACAGCAATAAACCTAATGTGGTCAAGATTTTATTGCAACAAAAATGTTGACATAGCTTCTAAATTTAAAATATTTAATGCCACCATTAACGCCTGCCTTTGTTATGCAAATCAAATTTTCGGGTTTAAGAAAATCGAACAGTTTGAAAGCCTACAACGCTTCTTTTTTAAACGTATCTTTAAACTTCCCACAACAGTCCCTAACTATGCCATTTACGTGGAATCAGGAATTCCGGAAATCTATTATAAAAATCTGAAAGCAAACGCGGACTACTTGGTGAAGGTAATGAAACGGCGCAACACCAATCTTCAGAACCAGCTACTAAGATATGCTTTTCGCTGCAAATTAACGCCTTTTAGTGACTGGTTCGATCTGGCAGCAGAATATGGTGCTGAACTAAACTTAACCCTGGAAAACGTCAATGACTGGCATTATACATTTTATGATCTCATAGCGCAGATAGACGAACGCTTTTATGAGAACTGCCTGAACAGGGCGCAAACCTCCGACTCTAGGTCCATATATAGAACTCTAAGCCATTCTTTGGACACAAATAACTACTTTTGCAATGAGTTAACGACCTACGAAATCAGCATAATCTTCAAAATCAGAACAGAGACTTTATGCCTAAATTTTGTACCGCGAAGACAGGATCTTCAAAGAACATGCAGCCTCTGCAATTTAAATGTACCGGAAGGCGTTTTTCATTTCCTCGCAGAATGTCCTATACTCCTCGAAATTAGGAGACTTTATTTCTCCAAGAGTTTTCTCACACTTCAGGAAGCAAAAGAATTGTTGAACGGTGTTTTTGGTTGGAAGTGTCTTTCCCAATATAGCATACATGCCTACAAGTATCGCAATAGCTTTTTGAGTTTGTGATCTTCAAAATTGTACAATATTAAAACAGAAAAAACTGAAACACAATCATACAGTCAGAACTATTTTTGTATAATAATAATTAATCAATGTTTTTTTTTATTATATTCATTTTTTAATTTATAAAATGTATTATGAAATGTCAATCAATCGGCAGACGGCAATATAAAGCCATGCTTTTCTCTTTATATAATATATAAAACTATGTACTTTATCACTGAATTTATTTAAATAAAGAATAATAATAATAATAATAATAATAAATGACTCGTTTTGAAAATTGAAATATGCATGGGAAAACTAATGTTTTCGATGAAGTTTTCGAGTGTTTTCGCGAAAACCCGGTTTTCGGCTCGGTGTGAAAAGGGTATTAAGTTAAGCCCTCCGTTGCTAGTTTTGCAACTGGAAGTTCAAATTTTCGACGAAAGAAAAAGAAATGTTACAATGACTTTTGAGTTCTAAAATAAGCAAAGCGGAAAAAACAGAAGTTCAAACTTTTGAGTTCTAAAATCCTATTAATAATTGAAACGTCGAGAATGAGAAGGTGTTAACTGTTAAGTGACATTTTTGAAAATTTTGATGTTTTTATCTGATAAAGGTATTAAGTGACAACTTAAATTTTGGCCTATTCGCCGAAATTCTACTGTAATTAATATAGGAGTTGGATATGGTTAAAGGTGGTAAATACACAACTTTTTAAATGAAAAGTGATTGTAGCTTTTTTGCATAAAGGCGTTAAAGGCATTAATTTGTAAAAAAAATACCACTTTTACCATAAGTTTAAGTTTAATAAATGAAGTAACGTTGTCTAAAATAGTATTTTCCTTATTTACTTTTATTTCGTATTACCGAACTCCAACTTCTTTTATAGGCAGATTTAGGGGCAAACAACTTTAAACGTCTTTTACGCGAAACTAGAAATTTTTCACTCAACACCCTCTCATTCTCAACGCTTCAATTGTTTAATAAATCTACGCCTGCTGTCAGCTGACTTGCATTAAATACAAAAATTACAATTGTTAAGTGCTTTTTGAGTGGATTCTGACTTCAAATCGGGAAGCGAAATTCTCTTCTCAGAACCACCAGAAGAGTATTTTTGTGCCAATGGAACAGTTTCAGAAGTGATTTTTTTTTTTTCGATTCCGGACTCTCCCGGACGCTTCTGTTTGCGCAATGAAAAACGACTTTAGATTGATTATCAAATGTCTTTATATTTTATTTGAAAATAGAAAGAAAGGGATGTTCATTTAACCCGTTTTTCCTTTTTCACCTTTTCATCTTAAAAACGGATCCGACGTGGAAAGTTTGCAATACCAAAAACCCCCTTTTAGGGGTATAAACGGGTACCATATATGTTAAACTCCAGCACGTGTGACATAGTTTCGATTCGGAAAAATTTCTGTTTTCAGACGACAGACAAATGAATGCGTACAAACAGCTTGATAAACAATAACGCACAACATACCACAGACCACTTGAATCCGCACCGAAGCGTAAATACAAATATCCATAGGTACTTCCCAACGACTGTTTATATTTGGCGGAAATAATTTTTGCTCAGCTGGATTTGAACAAGGCCCGCAAAGTTATTGCTCCCACTGCCGCCGTCGATCGTCGCCTTCGCTTCTACCAAACTCGTCCATTGTGATCATCCGCAAAAGAAGCGGAATTCAGACCAAGGCCTGTATTGTGTGTTGCGGGTTTATTCTCGACGCGTTAAGAAACAACGACACGCCGACAATAAGTTGATTTTTTTTCGAAACAGATTTCATTTTCTTCACTTTTTGTATTTATACCCAGTGCCGGAGTAATCAGAGCGTTCACCTCCATTTGTCAGTTCAGTGTGCACGCGAATATTTTAAGGTCACAGTGTAGATATTTTTACACAACTTGTTTTGGGGATACTTTCATCTGTTGGCGGATGCTCGTTGCAACCAGAATGCAGTCTATACACTTGTGCTCAAGTGAGGTGCAGTGGCACCTACATTCGTTTAATTAAAATGTGGTAAACCAACTGACTGTATCATGCATTTCAAGTCGTTCGCATGGCAGCTCTGTTAACACTCGTTCTGTTCGCATATCTATACAAGAGTTTATTTCGAATCAAATCGGGCTTGCGAATTGCGATACATTCGCGGCACGAGACATACATTGAAGCTCTGCAGGAGATGACTTATTCGCTGCAAGCGATGGGTGAATGCATTTGTGCAAAGTTGAAGCGCAAATTATGTTGCGACTTGAAGCGTGTTAGTAGGACAGTCGTTGAACTCTTATAGCTTTCCAAATGGAGTTCCAGTGAAAGACGCTTGTGCTGTGCATATGTAAATGCGGTGCTCGGCGAATATATTACATTTCAATGAGGCGACTATACGACTTGCTGCGGTATACCTACACCGCTTTGGCCGAAAAAGTGGGTCAGAGATGCATGCTAGAGCTGGTGAGAGATATTTCTGAGTCCAATGGCGGTTTTTAATTATTTCAATTTGTCAGTGGTATGAGTGCGAGTTCCCTGATTTCATATACACAGCTTTTGGAGTTGGAGGTTTTTTATAAGAGTTGGTTTGAGTGCTCGATGGACTCGTTATAGACTCGGATTGTAGCAAGCGGACGGCGATTGTTCAATAAGCTTACCCGAAGTTGGTACCGTTTTCCGAAACCTCTTTTCATCACGTCAAGCACTGTGAAACACGTGAATAAATCGCATAGAAACCTGCTTGAGGTGGTCAGCAGTGATTCCAACATGTTTATTCCCAAAAAAATGTCTCAACATATCGCTGTTTCAGTGACTTTTTCAACTGACATTTGCACACCCTCATTAAACAGATAATAACTATTCCTCCACAAACGCCCGCTCTAACACTCTAACAGGCATAAATAACCAAAACAATTGTTTTACGGAATTCAAACTGCCTTCCAAATACTACTCGCACACAAATAGCATCAAGCCTTTGAAATCGAATTGCTCCACTAAGGCCCCAGTTATAGCAATCCGTAAAACCAAACCGTAAAAATTTTCTTTTGCTTTTTTTGACCACTTAAACTTGGTGGTTTAACTCAATCTTGATCTTAAAATGTTGCTTATGAATTATAAAATTAGATTATCAAAAAAAAAGTATATAAATGATCTTTAAATTTTCTAGAAAAATAATTTATTCATTTTTACGTACGAAAAACTTTTACTGATCAACTTCTCAGTCAATTCCCCTAAAGAAAACCGAATCATTCCACTGAAGTATTTCATTTCTTTACTGTTCCATCTGTCAGGAACTTTTTTTCTGATGGAATCCAATCAGTGGGGGTTGGTTTGTTGTAGGTAATTGTCTTAGGCCCGGTTTCTTCAATTTTGGTTATCTTTAATCATCGTTTATTTCAGCTGGTAACCATCGAATGCGTTTGTTCAGCAAAATATTAACCAGAGAATCAGTAGTTTGGTTAGTTAACCAGTGAAATCGATAACCAGCTGATTTTGAGCGGTTAATGAGATTTAAGCACTGATTATCTGTAATTTCGTTTGTTCAAGATTTTTTATATATTGAGAGAACGAGGAAATTGCGATTGTCATTGAATAAATTAATATGAGGCCTGTTAATTTGTAATACATTTTATTGGATTTAGCTTTATTTCGGTTTTGTTCTCAAAAAATCATTGACTAACAAATAAAAAGTTTCATTATTTTCTTTAGTTCTTAAGAAATTCCTGTATAATTTGGTTATGATATTAATTTTTGTGTTTATTAAGTTTAGTAAAAATAAATACAATAATAAAATACCTACCTTAATAAATTACTTATCAAAAACAAACGGACCCGAAAAACAAAAAAATATAACCATGGATTCGGTCAATCACAATGACAAATAAACTGGAAAAATGGAACGATTTTCTGCAAAGCTATGGTTTGGTGACCGAAGTGAAAAATCTTTCAAGACACTTATTTTTTATCACTGATTTATAACCTAAGGCCCCAGTTATAGCTTTCATTGAAATGCATCATTGAAAATTTTGATTTCCGATTTTGAGACGATTAACCAAACAATATTGGCTTTACTTGGTATCAAAATAAAGCTAATCAATTGTGGAATTTTTTTACGAAAAAAACAACTTAATTCTGATTAAAACTTTTCTTTAAATCCACTTTTATTATTTCACTGATTGAAATTGATTTCAATGAACAGCTGACTTTCGTTCCTATAACTTGGAACCCAATCGTTTGTTCCAATGATGCATTTCAATGATAGCTATAACTGGGGCCTAAGTCTGTGGAAATCTACCAAGGCTTTAACCAGCTCTGAGCAGACCGGCCCTTAGTAGGGAAACTTTTTTCTGATAGATTTTTCGCTATGACCGCCGAAACGAAAAAAAACTCATTTTCATACTGTTCCAACTTTTTCGGTTGCATTTTACGTATGGCTATAACTGGGGCCTAAACTGGAGACAATCTCCGAAGGAACGAAACTAATTTCCGCACACCAATATCCATAAATTTAAAACGCAATTTTCGCTTCCTTACTTCCCCATCGATTAGCTGCCATTCAATTCCAATGGGTAAAACTTTCCTTTTGCTTCCATTTTTATCTGAATGCCTTAACGCCTCATCGAGTACAAACTTTCAAAGTTTAGTGCTCCACTTCCAGTGTGCCTTGTTAGGAGCATCACTTCAAGCGGCAGCAACAATAATTGAAATCCCTGCAGTCAGCGTCTCGTCAATCGTTTTGCTGCTGAAGCGGAAAAAAAATCGCACACCTCACCTACATATACTGTACACATACATACTCTACAGTCTACACTACAGAAAAGGCTAGACATATTGGGGTCTACTTCAACAACGACATGGCCGTCCAACGCTACGCAACTTGAAATACGAACGCACCGCATGGCACACACTAGAATCGAATCGTAAATTGAAATTGAAACTCAATTGAATTAAGAAACCCGTCTACGTCATCATCATCGCCATCGTCACTGGCATTTGTCGCAATGCGTTTTGTGTGTCGTAAATCGGTAAAACTTGTAGTACCGGTTATCGTATACAATACACCATTGCAAGAAACGACACAAGAAAATAAAACGCCTATAGCTAGACAGGCGAAGCAGGCAAAGCAATGTGCAAAAGACACAATTTAAACGAATAAACGGCGATGAACTCGACGTCATGACCGTTCATCGAACCAAATAGTAAGAGTTCATGCAAAGTTTTATATTCGCTTTGTGTGTTCAGGTTCAGATATTCGATGATAACTTTCTGGCATGCATTTGACAAGTGGATTTTGCAGATTGAAGAACCGTTTGATGTGTTAATTAAAAAGTGTCAAATTTGTGTCAAAATTCGGTGACATTTCACGGAATTGACTGACAAAAGGCGTACACTATTAATTAACCGCGCAATATATTTTCGATAACTAAAAGTATATGTGAAAGGTCGCTGGGCCTTGACAAACTTACGGCGATCTACACTTTGACAGTAAGCCTGATGCACTTTCGGAATATTCGTCGTGAAAAAAAATGATTGCAAATTTCGATTTTATATTAATTATAATTAAGTAGTTTTTGTTTTCATCGTAAATATAGATACGATCTAACAAGTTCAGCTGTTAAAATCGCCATTTTAAGTCAATGTCATCTGTCACAAATAGTTCAGTGCTGACCTATCATTTTGTGACTTTTGGCACTTTTTTTGCTCTCAGGGCAATTTTCATGTTCGTTTGGTACAAAAAAGAGCAATCTTTTTCAGATTTCAGAGCACTTTTGCAAATCTAGATATTTTCTCAGATTTACCAATACAAGTGCGTTTGAGTTTGACAACTGTTGGAGTTAGTTTAGATTTATGTGAATTTTTTTTACAGCAAAGAAAAGCATTACATCGAGTGAATCTATTTGTGTGAATTATTTATGTATAAATATTTAGAAATCAATCATGACGCAAATTTCGAATGTTTTAATATAAAATTTAACCAGTGAATGGAAAACGGTTTAAAAAGTGTTGCAGCAAGGCTACACATATTTGAATCGCACGAATATCAACACAATAAAGAGAAAGTGACGTTTTTATGATCGATTAGCCAGACAAAATCTGAAATCTGAGATCGAATCTGAAGAAGCCCAATCGAATACCACATAAGACTCCATTTCAAATTGTCATGTTTTGCATATTTGTGCTTCTACTATGACTATAAAATTTTCGTTTAAAGTTCGAATACTAATTTTATATACATTTGCGAAAGCTTCCACTAGATATTCGCCGTTTAATTTGGCATAAAATTGTAATTTTCTCTCATACGTCCCAAAAAGCGAATGCTTGCTTGTATAGAGGAAGGCTTTTCTGGTTCTAAACTGTTTACCGATTTTTTTTTTTTTTTTTTTTTTTTTTTTGAGGTAGAGAACTTAAATAAAACACGAACACGGCATAGTAAAGACTGAGGTTATTGAAAAGGTTAGTTTATACCATTACTGCTTGTGCATAACTTCGGGTTAAAGGCGCCGCAACAGGGTCGACTACACCTACCTCATTATCACAATATAGGAGTATTGTACTCCTTTTTCGTGGCACTCCCCAACGACAAATTGTACTTCAATTTTGTATTTCGGATTGAACTATTTTTACTATGCTTTGACATTTCTCTACCTAGCAAAATGCCAAAAAACCTTTTGCTTTCTGGATATTTCATAAAATTTTTTGTTCGTGTTCGATTTTGTTACATTTGCGTCAAAATAACTATTGCGGATCCTCGAAATCGTTTTCACTGACAAACACTTATTTTGATACTAAAAGGCAGTGACTGAATAATAAACACAAGGTTAAACTGACTTTACCAAAATAAAATAGCCGCCAAAGGCGTCCAACATCCAAACCTTCCCATTTGAAAAACGATTCGCTCTAGCAATAAACTTCTTCATCTTCGTTCTGTACTTCCTTGGTACTGCTCACAAATGTTGTATTATACTCCCCAACAAAATTATGAAACGGCAGCCCTGATGGCAAACCAAAATGAGCACAAATCAGAAGTCTATATAAGCTGTCATAGTAGTTGTAGCTAGCAAAAAAAAAACCAAGTCCCTCAGACGATCTCGTGAAACATGCTTAGATCTTTACTTTTGATACTTAAAGGTGAAAATCTACTATACGTTTGTAAAGGGTGCTTCATTAGTGAAACTTTCAGTGAATGTGAGCGCACCTTTAAACCGATTACCGAACTGTCAATGTCAAAGTATTCAGTAAAATCAACATTTTCATCATGGTGAAGTACACGAAGGAACAACGTTTACAAATAATTAAAATTTACTACCGAAATTTCGAGTCGGTGGTCGCAACTTTAATAGCGTTAACGCCAATTTTCAATCTTCAGCGATGAAGTGCACTTCTGGTTAAACGTCTTCGTCAATTAGCAAAATATGCATTAAAGGACGGGTGATAACCCTCATGTGCTTCATGAAACAGCACTTCATCTGCAAAAAGTCACTGTTTGGTGCGGTTTTCATGCCGGTGGCGTCATTGGGCCTTTTTTTTCGTCGATGAAAATGACCGTCACGTTTCAGTAAATGGTACTCGCTACGGAGACATGTTGGGACGTTATTTCTTTGAGCAGTTGCATGAATTGGACATCAGTGATATGTGCATGTGGTGGTTCCAACAAGACGGTGCCAAAAGCCACACAGCGGGTGCAACAATCGAGTTGTTGAAGTCTCATTTCGATGCTCGTGTTATCTTGAGACACGGACCCGTCGATTGGCCGCCGAGATCGTGTGATTTAAGGCATCTGGACTTTTTTATGTGGCTACATTAAATCATTGGTCTATGCCAAGAAGCCGGCGAGGTTAGAGGAGCTCAGAGCCAATACTGAACGATAAATAGCGCCCATATCGGTCGAAATGTGTCATCGAAAATTTGGTTCTCTGCCTTTGATCAGTTGTAAGTAGGTACATTAACCTTTTATCGAAGCGTAACACCTCTTCTACATCTATAGTTTCGAATAAGGATTGTGTACTAAATATATACATGGAAAATACTTTGAAAAATTGCTCAAGCCTTAAAAATGGTCCCTTCAAATTCATGGGTTGATGACAAAAACACACTTAAATAATAATACTTAGCAAAAAGGCGCATTTTTAAAATCGGACTACGTTACGTAAGACTACAGGTTCCCAAGACAAGCATATAAAAGTGTTTTTTTTTTTTTTCAAACAGACTAAATACGGAATTGAAAAATTCCATGTCCAACCAATAGTTGTTTACCAGCTTAAGGTCCAAAAACAACTCAGCCGTATGCATGATTTATTTCATATCTCTCCACAAACAAATTCCCCATCACAATTCAACAAAATTGCAAATTAATAACCATAACATCAACAAAATTGGAACTTCTCTAAATAAATAAATAAATAAAAAACACTTGTCAACTACAATCACCGTACTCTAAAGTTCAACTGCGCGAGATATTAATAAGAACACAAATTACCACAAATGGGACGTAATTAGATTCATCTTTTAACTGGCATCCACGCCTAATTATAACGCAAACCGTTTCATAAGCAATACCATCAATCAACTGTGGTTAGAAATCAGAAAAACTAGTTTTCAATTAACTAGTCACTTGAAGTTATGGACTTTTCACAAACCATATACGAGGTAATTTGTTTGAAAACAACAAAACGTGATGTTCTGGTAATATACTTACTCCGAACGGTTATTAATATTCCCGACAAAATTAAGGAAGAATTGCGACGACATACCTGGAATGAAAAAAAGATAAATCTCTCATTAGAAAGTTGTGCATAATATTTGTTCTACCGGATATGTTGTTAAAATTATGATTAAACGAAATGGGTACTTTGAAATATGTTAATTCTCGTGTGGGGAAATTTATTAAGATCGCATTGCATTAGGGAATAGTTGTAAATAGGGGGAATTCACGTGTGTGCACCTTTAACTAATAAATTCCAAATTCATCTAGATCGCATTCTTAGGGCCGTTTTATTCACTCGAAGTTGAACACAACTTGGGGAGTTTGACATATAAAAATCCCCAAGTTGTGTTCAAATTCGAGTGAATAAAACGACCCTTAGTCATTTTCTTGTAGAAGAAAAATCAGGCTAATAGTCGTTGCGAAAATATTCACAATGGCGTTGGCTTGGGTCGAGGGGTTATAAGAAACGCGCCCACAATCCGCAACATTATTCTACGCGAGGAATTCCCGCAAAGTTAATTGTTTGGTATTCACAAAGAGGGTAGGATAGGGGATGCCCGCTTGCGTCAGATGAGAATGGGTGCTAAATTTAATTTTCTCTTTGCTGTTGGAATTCCAACAAATCTTTAGATTGACACTTTTTGACCCACGGGCTCTCAAAGTGATTGCCCGTTTTTAAGTGGCACCTTTCTCGTGATTAGAGTGATATTCACTTATATCCAGCCCCCTGACATTGAAGTTGTAAAATGTTCTAGTACCTTATTCTTATTATAGGGCGTTTTTTTTTTATATCAAATTGTGAAGAGCTTCAGTTGATTACCTTTCTGGGTATTATATACTTGGATGTAATGTAGAACCGGAAGAAGATGTCACGACCTTGTTTTTGAAAGACCTTGGCAGGTTATTTGCTGGATTGAAGTTGTAATCTCGGAGAAATGCCATAAGTCGGATAATGAGTTTATCATTAAAAAATCTAATTAAAAAGGGAACAGTCAGCTTAGCAAACAAAAGACACAGCGATGATGTATATGTGAGAGTGACGGGAGTGCCACAGTCAGTACAATCAAGACCGATAAGATTGTGGTTGAGATGATATTTGCCTTTCGCGAAAAATGATTTACTTTATATAGGTAGGCTCAGCATAATTTAGACGAAGTTTGACAATGGGTGAAGGTAAATTTGATACCATTTGTTTCCAACAGCCACATGCCCTCATGCATCCCTTAGGCAGATATATGTTTTATTTGAGAGTAATAATGAAAGTCGCAGTAGCTTAGTGGTTAGTATGTTGGACTGCTATGCGGGGATCCCAGGTTCGAATCCCGCAAAAACCCAATTCCGACTTGGGGTTTTTTTTCCGCTGCGCTACCTCTAGCGAACGTCTGGCAAACATCCGAGAGTATAAATGTCTTAAAAGAGCTTCTCAATTAGCCGTTTGGAGTCGGCATAAAATTGTAGATCCCTTCCATTCGTTCCAAAAATGAGAAACTCACACAAAACGAATGGTTGTGAGAAGCTAGGCCTAAGGTCTCTCCGGACCTGTTGCGCCAACTATTTATTTATTTAATGAAATAACACAAGCAATTCAAATTCACTTCATCGTTTTATTCAGCTTATTCGAAGGTTGAGAGACAAGAGACCGGAAACGCCGCATTCATTTGTCATATTCTTACATCAATCGCACCCATACTTTCAGACCAACATTTCGAGATAAAAATTACATACAATTCACGTAATTCACAATGATCCGCATATAACCATAAACATATTAACCAAAAACAGTTTTAATAGATTAAACCAATATAACAATATATTGAGTACCTGCTAAGCTTCGAGTAATTATCATCGAAGGTTACTGAGACTGAGGAGAATTTCCTGTACGTTAAAAAAAAAGAAAAGAAAAAAAAGGCTGCACACGAGTTTCATGACAGAGACAAAGATCGTGTTTCTGCTAAAAAGGAGTACGAAATATAATACGAAGTCATTTTGTCCTGTCAGTTATTTCTGTTGAAAATTGTTGGAAATGTAAAAAGTCCTGGTTATAATTGACAACACGCTTACAGGACCGATATGTCCACAAAAAGAGTGTCACATCAAGATAAATTTCTCCATAACGTCGGTAAATAAAGTCCAATCAACTTCTCTAGAGCAAAAACCTAAATAAAACCCATAACGATGTCTACAAACATTAAAGCCTTTGGAACTGCCGCCCAAATTGATATTTAAATTCATTGGAATGTTCATTTCTTTTAAATAACCATTAACGTCATACAAAGCTTTCATCTTCTTAAATTCTTTCAGCTCTGCAATTTATAATACAAAGAAAACAAAATTCACCGAAACAGACGATTTTAAATTTCCAAGTATACCTACATGCGGCTCGTAAATGCAAAAAGTCCCTTTACTCGCACTCGTATATTCCAGATGAGCGAGCATCAGGCGAAATAAATTTGATTTACTTTCGTCTCTAGAACGCAGAACCGACCTCATTAAAATCAGCAAATACAGGCGACAGCAGTGATAAGGAAATTCCACAGCGCAGAGAATTTTATTTCATATCTTCCCTCTGATTCTATGGTAGTGGCACACAACAAATGAGGTTTTTTTAATGTTGGTTTTTCCTCGAGAAAGAGAAACCAAACTGCAAATCTAAAGATGATAATAAATACATTTTTACAAAACAGCCATGGAAATGCGTCACAACACAAGTGCCGTGGCACTAATTTTACAATCAAGCATGCAACTCGGTTGAAACCGCATACAATCCAAGGGTGTTTCAAATTTAGATGTGCCGAAGAGTATGGGCGAAAACAAATTAACTAGACACGTTTTTGTAATAAGTCTCCCGGGAAACTGAAATCGATGGCGATTCAGCAAATTTACGAAAATGCAAAACGAAAACAACGCCCCGATGCTAATTTAAGAACCAAAGATCACGAGACAGGTCAGGCTCGAAAGATTACATTTTGCATAAATTTGCTCGCCTCTCGATAGGAGGAAGCGAACATGGTTCTGGGGCAAGGATGGCTGCTTGGTGACACATTTATATTTCAAACTATGCAAGTAGCTTGGGGAAGAAGATGCGAGTAAATGGGAGTGATGCGGTGAATGTTTAAAGGGGTGATTTGGCAAATACATTATGGACTTAAGTTGGCTGACTAAATTTTATTTTCTTAAATGCAGTACTATGTAGTATAGTTAAATTAATGCGCAGAATTTGCTGTATAGACCTTTTTAGTTAAGCGTCAAAGTCGGGTGGTGAAAATGAACTAGACATGTTTGGAATTCAAAATTAAAATAAAGTGGTAACACTGAGCAACTCAAAGAGGGCGTCAACCGATTTCTGCAGTTATAAAGCCGTCTGAATACTAATTAATTTTAAGCTGTTTGTTTGCACAAGAATCTGAACATTTTTTTTTTTTAAGTCAATGCTACTTTTTAAAAAAATCACTTCAAATACTTTGTACTTCACTATAGATTTTTATTTAAAGTACGTAGTAAAAACATTCAAAAACAGAATTCGTACTCAGTTTTTTAAAAATCGAACAATTACACTTTGAAAATCGTATATTTTTAGCAAAGTGGCCTCACCGTTTCAATACGCAATTCGTATCTAAGGGCATATCAACTTTCTGATTAAGATTATCAACGCATTTGTTATTGCGTTACTCAAAAAGCTTGTGCGAATTTTCTGTTCAGCTCGAAAAAGCCGTGTCCAAACATTCACACCAAACAATAACCCATTTTTGTTTGACGTTTCAATCAGCTTTGAGACACTAGTCGTGAAACTTCTGTGTAAACTATTTTGTTTACAAATTTCGATCGCATTTAATAACAAATAAAATTAATTCAGAGCATTCAAAAATAATATAAGCCCATCAATTAGTGTGGAAAATGATTTTAAATTGTGAGCTGTGACGTTTGTTTGGCTAGATGCTCTGCTGAATGCTGCAAAAGGTTTGTTTGTTTCAACAACTCAACGATTGGAAGTCTTTTTCGTGGAAAACGATTCGTTTGGAAAACTTTTGTTTTCGATAAAGTTTTCGAGTGTTTTCGCGAAAACCAGGGCTCTAATCGCGTAAGCACAAAACGATTGAACGACATCGTCTCGACGATGCTTATACATCGTATAACAAATAAAAAACGATAATCGTTGAAACGATTCGACGATCATCGTTTTTTGTTGCTTCACGTTACTAATTCAAACGTCAAATACCCTCGTCGAAACGATTCGATTGAACGATAGCTATTTTGCAATCGTTTCGTCTTTTTTGGTGCGTTTTTTTAGTTTAAACTAGGTCTGACTTATCTATAAACAAACATTTAAAGAAAGACCCACACCTATGATCTCTATAGAGGCGACTCGCTCTATCCGAGTTGTAAAAGAACCCATTATTTGCAAAAAATAAATTATTGCACTTGGATTTCATTTATTTTTTATTATAATTTTTTTTTTACAACTCAATTCTAAGTAATACAAAATTATCAACACTTGTAAGCACTTTCACATTCACTTAAAATTGCACTTCTTCGTGATTATTCTTTAGTACCTATCCATTTTTGAATTAAATGCCCCATTCCACGTCAATCAATGACAAAACAAAGAAAAATTCAAGAAAAAAAAAAAAAACAATTTCCATACATTTTTTATTTTTTAGGTGTCAGACTTTGTTTACAGTCATTTTCAAACTGTTCAAAATGAAAACGACGAACGATTCGACTGAACGATACGACGATGATGTTATATGAAGCAAACTAAAAACGAGATCGTCTTGTTCAATCGTTTCGACGACTATCGTTTCAAAAATTACGCGATGAGAGCCCAGGTTTTCGGCACGGTGTGAATAGCCTTTTACACAAAAGTAGTATGAAATTTATGAACGGACATTTACCTACAATCACAGTAGAACGATGGCAGCACTGAATTGTGAATGAGGCCATAAATTTTGGCTGAATTTCAACGCAGTACTTCTGCTTTACTGCTTAATCAAGAATTCCAAAATGCAAGCGGATTACTATGATGCTATGCACAACGCATCAACTGCGCAAACAAACACAAAGAGAGCATCGTGAATGATTATGATGCAAATAACATGTTAGTTTGCATCGCCAAATAAAAAATAAAGTGAATTCAAGTAAAATAATATTTTTTGTATTATGATGAGTCCAATAAATTATTGGCGCGAGTACCAGAATGCAATCTTAACCGGATTTTTGCGTATCTTGCAAAAAAATAAGAGAGAAAAATGTGATATTAAGAATCGTTCGGAAGGAAATCCATAAAATTCAGCCAGAATCCTATTTTTCCGTAGATGAAAATTTGAATTTTTGAATATTCAAAATGATTGCAAAAGGTCAAAAATGTCAAAACATAACAAAAGCAAAGCAACGCAAAAGCATTCATAACCTGCTATCAGAAAAACAGTGTGCATTCACAATGATAATTTTCTGGACATTTTGGAATTCAGCCTTTTATACTTGATACAATTTTGTGGCTTCATTTTAGCATTTCTGAATAATGTGTATTACTTGTAAAATAATCAGGTAACTGTCTGTTTTTTTTAAATACAAGATCCACTCGACTACTTTTTTTTGAGCCAAGCACTAAATTTGTGACAAAATGATTGCCAAGCAATTCATTTTCTCTTTTATTCTTTTTATCTGTCAATATTTAGCGTTTGACAAATTTATCAACAAAAGATTTCCTAAACTGACCCAAGAGGGGGGATTATTTATAAAACAGGTTTAGTATTCAGAATTCAGGTCTAGGGGTATTATATTTTCCAAAGAAAATTCGCTCAACTTGATGCAGGTGAAATGTTTTTGCCTAATAAAATTCGATTGTTAAAATCTAAATTTTTACTTAAACTTTTAAACATCTAAACTAAATTTCTTATTTCGGAAAGCTGTTAAAAATATTCCTCTTATCTTCTGATGCTTTAAAAATAAAAAAAACTATGCAACTCCCCTTCTGTGGATTAGCTGTTTCTAGAATATCCAGTAAAAATTCTTATCGCACTTGTTGCTATTTTTGGTTAATTATTTTGTGACTCATTTACTTAATACTCATATATGACATCTTTCATGTGTGCACATCCTTCCTTCCATATACGGCTGCGTATGTCAACATTGAAGAGCAACACAAATTGCAAGCGTGGTGTCTCTTAAAAATGTCATTCAACTATTATATCGGATGTGACTCTAGTAAAAGTCAATTGGAAATAAGTGTCTCAAAATCTATAGCTATGTGCCTTTGCTAATAAAAAATGCTTGGAAAGTTACCTATTTAGGATACAGTTTTCCAAAGGTTATTCATTTATATATGTACAAGAATTTCGGACAACACACCACCGGTCTTATCTATTTCTGCAGGTGGCTCACAGTGACTCAAAATGACAACTTAGTACTACTCTGTTCAATTCGTATTTTCAGTACAGGCCTTATGGGAAGCTCTTTTTTCTACCAGTGGTGCCTGTAGCTACTCTCACGGCACTCAACACAAGATTTGCCACTGAAATAAAAGCGAAACCACTGGCGATTCCAAAGAATTTGTTGTTGTTATTTACGAAAAACCCACCCAATTATCCTCAAAGGCGCATACATCCCACCATGACCAGTCTGCCAGGCTGTCGCGAGCAGAATGAGGATGACGACGACGGTGATATTCTCGTGTGCGGTTGCTTTTTTATCGCAGAAAATAAACATGTGTGTGTTTTAAGCACCTCAGAAGAGTGTTACCCTAATCTAATTGCAAAAATATCTTTACGGGTTTTTCTATGGATATTTTCACAGAACTTTCGGTTTTGGTGCTTTTTAAAGCTTTTGAGAGCGAATAAATGAATTTGATTATGTGGGATGTTGCCATACAGTTTTTAGGTACTCCTTTAATTATTTTGTATTTCTGAAGGATCTGTTAATATGCAGTTAAACCATTTTTTCTTTATAAAGAGTTGGTATTTGGTAACCCTACCGATATTTGTGAGAGAATTATGCCTATTTATAGTGCCCACTATGGCAACCATGTGAGAGCTTTAAAATGGAGACAGCTTATTAAAATCCATAATAGTTAGGGTGAAAGGCAAATAGCCTATCTTCCCTGTACTGAAAATACGAATTGAACAGAGTATAGTATGTCGCCTGTGCGTAGTACGAGAAAATGAAAATATTTATATTGCAAAACGAAAACATGTTTACACGAATTATTATTTCACATTCTTTTGGTAAATTTAAAAAACGACCGACCCAACAAACGATTTCTGGTATAAGGTTCTTTATTTACTTTTTTTTCGCGACGATGATTTAGCTTAGTACTTTAAATACGCGAAACTTGTTTTCACTCTTTTTTTTATCCATACAGCATCAACGGCATTGTTATCGTCTTCCAAAAATTGTTGTATTGTTAAAAAGTCGGTATTGTAAACCTTTTCAAATTTTGTAACGAGCACAATAGACAAGTTACGAGCACACATTCGCTGAAAGTGGTCTTTTGCATGTATATTTCCATTTTTACGTGGTTTTCACCGCTACAGCCAGGGTTGCCAGAATTTAGTTCGCTCTAAGCCGCCAAACCTTTAAAAAATGTAGCCCAATATCGTTGCTCAGAAGGAAGCGCAAAAAATCATTGAAAATGTTGGTATTTTTCAGACTTATTCTATTTCTCACCGCGTTTTTTTTTTTAATTCCACGCCTTGGATTTTATTTGACTTTTTTTTCAGCTATTGGCTTTTGTGGCTTGTGTCAAACCAAAAGGCCTGCAAAATGAATTGGTGTGCGTGCAACTTGAACGACTGTTCGATGTCACTTGACTGCAAGAGAGCTGCCAGTGCAAAGTTTTAAAAGTGCGGGTTTGTTCGAAAATATTTCTTTTTTTAGATTTGTGAAAGAATAAAACAAACAAAATTAACACACAATTTGATGTAGCCCAAAATTGTGTTGTGCGCTCATGGAAGAAATTTCTATAGTCTTTTAAGTAAAAAGATAGCAAAAATACGACAAAGCGCCCAATCTAGCAACCGTGGCTACAGCTTAATTTCGGGACTTTAAATGGAAAATGTTGAGAGTTTTTGTTTATAAACGAAACAATTTAAATCCTTACTAACGTTTATATAAGTTTATGAAATTTATGTCAGGGCGACATTCAACTTTAGTGCGCCTTTTCGTCTTATTTCATCGCAATGAGCGAATATCAACATCAATTAACTATTGTCAATTAAAAAGTTATAGCCATACGTATGCGTTCTATCGGAGAAAACAAAAAAGCATTTAACTTGTGTATTACATGAGCCCATTAGTGTGAATAAATGTTCACCCAATAGTCAACACAAATCGCCCAAGGTCCCTTCCAATGGAGTACAAATAATGATTTCACACTTCTGTAACTCTGACAAAAGTGGGACACAATTAAATTAATACGATGTCCAAACTTCATCGTCGCTATTACACTGAAGGCCGCGCTGTAAATTTGATTTGATTTTTGATTAAATTACTTATATTAGACGCACAATTTTACAGTGCGCAACGTTCCATCAGTGCAAATCGGCACAAGCGTTCTTTAACTCTTGGCCAATATACCTATTATTATAGTACGTATCTATTATTTGATTATTAGGTAGTAAAACATGCTGCTCTTTGCTGCCGGTATAAATGGTTCTCTTTTTGTAGTGATTTTGCACACATTTTCCATTTGACTGACAGCGCGTGTAAATACTTTCGATGGAGGACTTTTGTGCTGAACTCATAAAACAGTGCAAGTTGAATCTTTAAAGACTTATGTTATTAAAGGTTCGTATTTCCTGAGAGAAGTTTTATAAATAACAAAGCAAGCATGCTGAAATGCAAATTCCCCATCCCCATACTGTCAAACGACTTGTCAAAATCGATGACGCTGATCAAGTTGACGTGGTCATCAGAGAAGGAACCGCTTTTTAGTTGTCATCTGTCGTGTCGAGTTTGCCTTGTTAACGAGTGCGCGCAGTCGCGCAGAACGAAATGTGTTGGAGAGATGCCATATACAGAAATTGCTTAAGGATTCAAATAAATAATCTGCTACATATTTATAAAGATGATTTCACTAATCTTGATCGCTTTGCTCTTCTAATAATGGGCCATGATTTGTTGGTATTTGAAAATTTCGCAAGTCGTCGAGAGAATATCGATGCGAATGTGTGATGATCGTGAATAAAAGATTTTCATCGGCTTAACATAATTTACTCCTATAAACATCATCAGGCAGCAGCTTTATAAAAGCCTACGCAAATGATATTTCATCCAAAGTGACACTGCGAAGCTACGGCTTGGGTATTCATGCGAGAAACAGATTAACACAGCGACTTTGACAGCAACAGCAACAGCGAATTTAGGGTTAGCTCTAATGCCCAAAACACATGTGCAGAATTTTGCATGCAGTGGAAATAGAACCCACACGTTTAAATGGGAGTGAACACATGTAAATTCAGCATGCGTTGCAGAACTGCAAGTTGTCGCTATTTCTAAATCCACTGCAAACGACAATGCCACCAAAACACAGAAAAATTAAAAACTAAATTTGAACGGATTTGGCATCATTGCGTTTGCCGTTTATTCAAATATTTTGCGGCTCACACAAAAATGGAAGAAAAACTAATAGAATTTTCAACGAAAACATTATTTCAGCTAATCGGCTAAGGTATAACAACTTTTTGTACGCCTGGTAAGCCGATAAAAGCAATACAATTAAGCGAATTTTATTGAATTTCTCAATTTTCATTTCCAACGAATTTAATTACAAACAAAAACAAATCAGCTGCTTAGTCGGCGAATGACAGTAGCTGATGCAAGCATGTCAAACAATTTTCTGCACATGTGTTTTGCTTGCAGTACTGCATGCTTCACTGCGTCCAGAAATTCTGCACATGTGTTTTGGGCATAACGTTGATGTCGCTGTCGATGTTGGTGTAATAATGTGTTCAAATTATTTAAAATACAGTGGTTCCAAAAAGGTTGTCAAAGTTGCTGCTGATGTCGCTGTGTTAATCTGTTTCTCGCATCAGATTTGTTCTGGAAATGTGACTGTAGAAAATTTAAAACAACACGAGGAGAGGCAATGGTGCTTTCAGATTTTTGTCAGACAGTCACCAAGATGTTATTTGTGAGATCTTTCGATCAGTAGTCCAGCACAGAAACCATGGACTGCCGCTCGCATTTTGCTTTTTATACAACTATGCAAATATGTGACAAAGCCGCTCAAAAGACCTCGATAAAAAGTTTCAAACAAGTACACCTGGGTTTTTTCAAGCCTGTTCACTGCACAATAAATGCATGAAACGCTGATCTATTTGCTTACTCCTTGTAAATTCTTTAATACACTTGAACACATCTGGTAACAAAAAAAAGGGTTGGGGTCAAAATTCAGTTTACAGAAATCTGTTTTTCTAAGTCCGGCTTAACAAAATTCTACAAAACAATAACAAAAGGTCTGAACATTTTCTTTTTTTAATTTAAACTCCTCTTTTTTATTTTTATTTGTAGACTCATGATTTCATGGGTATTTTTTAAAAATACGATTTTATTTTATATACGAAAGTAAGCAAAAGAAGCGACACTGTTATAATTTTTAACGAAACTTTCAAATTCTGACTGCTTTGAATTAAATTTCGCATTATTTTTTTATTTTTCTTTAATAGATATTGCATTGTTTATTCAACATTTTTGTCAATACAGTCAACTTCCATAATTTTTGTGTGAGAATAAAGAATTTTGCAAAGCAGAATTTGAAAAGCAAAATTTCAACCGGATCCCCAACGAATCCGGAAAACCTTTCCTTTTCTTGCAGTAAGTGCATACAGATTTATGTCAACAAAAGTTACAACATCTAAAGTTATAAGCCCGCCTTGCAAAAGTTACTTCATGGCTTTTCACACTAACTGACTGACTGAAGTACTACACCAACTCTAAGTCTGCAGCGAAAAGGTGTTCAGCTCAGAAAAGACTTTTGGAAGGGGATTATTTCGCAAACAACAATATTTAATGCTAGCAGACCTTGAAAAGGTTGCCAACTTGTTAAATTTATTTGAAAGTACACATCTCAGCCGAACAAAAATCAAAACAAAACAAAACAAAAAAAACTCGTTCAACATGAAAAGTTATTACGAAATGGAAAAATAACCACTCAATCATTCGAGGCTTTTGGCCCTTCTTACCGAGCGACAGATACCTACTCAAATATCCCAATGTAAATGACAACTACAGAGTGCTGCGCAATAGACCCAATTAATGGCCGCAAAACGACCAAAAAATCATCAACAGATACCCAAGGTATAAATGGCAAACAAAAATACCCCACTTGGGCACACATTATTCGGCTCAAAGCTGTGCTGGGATTTTATGTTTGCGTTTCTCTAACTTGATTCTCCGAAGCGAGTTGCTATCTGAATCTGATCTGAACCTGGCCGCTTTGTGTCTACGAGGTGAACATCTAATCAAGTCACAGGTACAGTTCCTAGTCCACTGGACTGATTGGCCAATGGTGCTTTCGTTTTCATTTTCACGTTTATTTTCATTTTTATATCCATCTGCATTCTCGTTTTCATTTGAATGTTCAGCTGTGTCTGGCCGATTCTCGCGAATATTGCAATCGAAAAATGAAATGATTTTCCAAATGCCACTGATTATGATGCTTTGAAGTAAGTGTCTTGATTTGTTTTTTACAGATTGGCGCCGCGTCGTTCAACTGAACTGGAACAACAAGTTTATGTTTTTTTTATTTCTCTCCATATGGTGTTGATTCAATTTGTACTTCTCCATTAGTGTCAGACAATCTAGTTGGTAATTTGTTTATTCCATTTAGTATTTAAAAACATTTGATGATGAAAAGTAAACGAATACGAATTCTCTCTAAAAACAAACCCAAATAGCAACCTTGACCTTCATACTGAAGCACAAACATCTCAAAGTATACCCTCCTATAGCTGTTCAAGCGTGCTCGTGGACCACACATACTCAGACTCACTCAGGCCTTTGGAGCCCAGTGACTGACCTCTGGATGCGATTGAAACTCCAACTCGATTTCAATTCGATTTTAATTCAAAATATCGAATTGAGTATAGAAAATAAAACGAAAAACACGAACAACTTGAAGGTCGACTGCGAGACTCACTGCGATACCGATATCGCGACCCATTAATTATAACTTGTAGCAATTTCGTTTGTTTTTTATTTTATTTTTACAATCTTATTTGATTTGCGGCTAGAATCAGTAAAAAGCGTGGAGGCTTTGAGACGAATGCCAAATGAGTCTCAAATGGATGCGCAAAAAGAGCAGAGTTTGCGCTTGAAATGCGTATTAGATATCCGAGCACAAGGCGAGTACTTGTTTCTCATTTTAACTGTGCTAATACTACTTGAATTCTTAACGAGTTCAAGTGTCTACTTGGGCCGATCTTAGAAAGCAGGTTTCCATGGCTAAATTGCGTAATTATCACGTAATCCCACTAGAGAGTTGAGTAGAGAACGTGTTTTAATTCGTTCAAAAGAACGGAACCCAAAACTTGTCGTGTGTCCTTGAGAGATTTTATCGATAAATACAATTGGCTAGTACACCCACACATATTCTAACAACAAACAAAATAGAAATCCATTCGACTAATATCAAACTGCGATGCTTTAAAGGTCAGACTACTTACCAAAGTAGGTACATATCGGAGATTGCCAAATAGAGATTTTAAACGGTCGAAATTGAATAATATGATGGCGGTGGGTGGAAAGTTTTTATTCGATGTCGAGTTGTCGTGAATAAAAACAGGTTAAAAAAAGACAGCCACAAATATTAAAACAGTTACTGAAAAAATCAGCGACGATGTCTATTTGTGAATATTTAAAAACACAGAACTATGGCCAGCTTGGGGTATCGACCACTGCAGCAGGTTTAATTGTATACCTCGGACTGACGTTATTACAGTGAGAATGAGAACACCACAGAATTTTTACCGTTTAGCAGTTCAAAACAACCCTGACAACTTCCCAGTCAGCCTTGGGAAAAACTTATCCATATTCCAGGCTGAAGTCCTTGCAATCAACCATTGCGCTAGAATAAATCTAAGTTAACACGTGGAAAAACCATATTTATATTCTCAGATAGCCAAGCAGCTCTTAAAGCTCTCGACTCATCTGTCATCAAATCCGAACTTGTCTTAGAAACATTCTCAAACATCTATGAACTTTCTAAGAAAAACCTATCCTCCACGAATCCAGTCATCCTCCACTGAATTCCAGCCCATAGAGGATTTGAGGGTAACGAATCGGCTGACTCACTAGCTAAAGTCGGGGCAACCACTCCACTCATCGGACCTGAACCCTTCTGCGGAGTCAGCAAAAAACATTTCAGGAACTACATCAAGAACCAATCTCGTATAGAGTCTAACGAGATCTGGCAAAACACAGCTGGGCAGAATTGCACCAGAACATTTTTCCCCAAATTCTCCTCCAGAAAATCACTCTTCTTGATTAATCTGGACAAAAACAACCTGAGAATACTAACAGGAATAATCAGTGGCCACGGTCGAGTGAAAAAACATCTCCACCGCATTGGCGTCTCACTGGATCCCATCTGTAGACTTTGTCTCGAGAGTGACGAATCCTCTCTTCACATAATCACAGAATGTCCGGCCCTTTGTCGTCTCAGGAAAAAAGTCCTTGGTGATGAAATCATTGATTCAGCATCTCTTGATAATGTACACCCAGAGAAGATCCTGGTCTTCCTGACGGCCTCTGGGGTGAAAATATGGCTCCAAGAATTTATCGGGGAAGGCACAATAGGCTCCTCTAAGAAGCCGCAGTGACAGAGCTCATTGAAAGCTCTCCCGTCTTACAATCTAATCTAATCTAATCTAACCCTGACATATGATTTGATTCGAACATCATAAGTGCAGCGAGTGAGAAAAAACCCGCGGAAATCGAACCCGAAACCCCTTGCTCAGCTGACCAGCATTGCAGTCACAAGTCACAATAAAACTACAAGTTCCAAAAATGTTATTTCTCAAAAGTAGTTTTCGAAAACTCGAATTTCCCACTTGAAAACTTGAGATTTCAAAATGGCGGACAGTGTAGTGTGTAGTACTCTAGAAAAAGCCAAATTTGGAGTAAAGACAGAACGATTTTGAAAAAAAAAATTGTTGATGTCATAATTTTGATTAATTCATTTTTTTTATTTTTATTTTATTTTTCATTCCGCTGTGGAACCAGCTTGATGGGCCGAATTGCGCGCTATTCATGAGCGAGTTGTCTGTTATGGAATTTGTTGTAATTCGTTAGTAAAATCGGCTTTCTTCTAGGAAAATTATAGCCCGTTTAACTTAACAACTTTTCGAGCACTTGGGGCCGTAAAATAAGAAATTAAACAGTATTGGAGTTGGAAGCCAATTTTCCGGGTCCATTTTCATAACTATCAAACGTTGCCCTTAAAAAAAAGTGCTCGTGATGCGCCATCTTGTTGAATGGAGGCTGCAAATCGACGGCCAAATGAGGAACTATTTTGGATATACATATTTATAAAAATCGGAAAATGTTTCGGAAATTTAACAAAATAAAATATGCAGATAGAAACTGTTTAAAAAAAACGTTCGTTATTGCAATAAACGACAACATTAAGAAGCGTATTGTATTGAATAAATTAAGCGTCAAAAATATTGCAGAGCAAAACTAAATTTTACCTACCGTATAATTTTTCTTTCTAAGACAATAATTCAAAATTAGGAACATGTCAGCTTTTCACAAACTCTAAATAAACAAAAACACAACTTAGACAGCAAATTTTACACTTTCGACTTTAAATTTACGGAGCTCAAAACTGCAAAATTAGTATGGAAAGTATATCGATCAATTTAAAACTACTAAAATTGAAAGTCGAAACTAAAAATGTATATCGTACTCCAATTCTTCACAAAAAAAAAAAAAATGTACAAATCTAGAAGGCTAGTGACCTTCTCTCCGTGAATTGAATTAATTATCTGTGAAGTTATTTTAATATCTTTTTCCGTATCAAAACGTTTTAGTAGGAAGTCTAAATTTATTTTTATGAGTTTGTTAATTGTTATTAGTGTTATTACAAATCAAACAATAAACCAAAGCGCAGTAGCAGCACTAGAAAGAAAAAGACGCATATTAAAGAACAATCATTGAATGCTTGGCAGTACTCTTTTGCGTCGTATTTCCTTACAGAAGACATCAACACAGAAGTGCACACAACCTATACGCACTTAAAAGGGAAAGCAAATTAGGTATGCCAGCCGCAACAATGGCAATAAATTTTTCTTAATTGTTGTGGGAAGTTATTTTTACGATACACTGCAGGAAACAAAATTTTATTTTGATAGTGATGTGACATTTTGAACATAAACGAAGTATCAAATAGACCGTCAGCTCAGACAACTTAAGAGAAATTGCCTATTACATTTTTTGTTTGATCGAGATTGCTTTTCAAGTTCGATTTTTTTTTTTTTTTTTGTCCGAGGTAGGTGGAAATCTTCTAGAAGACACTATGAGGACACTCGGCGCGTGCTCATAGTAATGTGAGATTTTTACTCACTAAAACCACCTACTACATATTTCAAGTTCGATTTGCCAAAAAAGTCAATCTTTTTTCTTGATCTGAGGCACTTTTGAGAAATCTCGATTTTTTCTCAGATTTACATAAACTTTCACTAACAAAAATTTTTAAGACAGATTGCTTTTTTAGCTATTCATTGCAAGTGCAAGTGAAAAAGTGTTTTTTTTTGCGGCCAACTATACACAAGAGAACCAATAAAATTCGGATTTCATGTTCGTTTTGGCAGCAGTAATCTGAAATCTCAGATCAAAATCTGAAAAGCCAAATCGAAGGCGGCATTCGTTTATGGTTTTGACTGTCTTAAAGATGACAATTTTCGGTGAAAAGCTCCGTCGTGCCTTGGCTTAGCCAAGTTGGCTATGCCACCACAGTAGACAGACAGATCCACAAAACGACTTCCACTTTCTCATCCCAAACATGCCAAAAAACATTAGCAGTGTAAAAAAAAGTTTTACGCAACTATAACAAAGAATTTCAATCATCAAAAGGCAAGTAACATCGAATTTTCCATTTCTTGAGAGAAACCAGCGCGCACTTAATCGATGAAATCCGTTTCGCAAATTTTCCCTCTGTAGGCGAAATGCAAATATTTCCTTCTACAGAAAAAATAAATAAAGTCGTCCCTCTTCAGACATTACATTGCATGTTATCAGAGAAGATACTCCACTGTACATCCCCATAAACAAACAGAACTCGGGACAAAGTATCTGCTTCCCTATTCAAGGACGAAAAAAGAAAAAGAAAAAAGAAAAAAAGACAACATTTTTATTGCACCTTCGTGAAGGACACACAAGTCAGATATATCGTTTTTATCTGCTCCAGAAAAGTACTAAAATATACTCAACAAACACAAAAGACGATTGTGAACACTCAGCATTCTTATGTAAAGCTGCTTTCCTTATACCTACTCATTGTTTACTCTCCTACAGTCGGTTTTTGTCATCCTTATCTTATCTTTTAGCAAAGTTTCATACAAATTTGATTATTTATTCCACTTAAGGCGTGCGCACACTTGTAAATATTACTCGAGTCACTTTGGATGGGACGACCAGTTCATTGTTCGTATACTTATAGTCGTATTTCTTTACAACGGTTGGGTTGCTAGTACTGAGTCAAAATGGTTGCATAAGAATATAGAATATGTTTCCACATTCAGTTCAAGTGCGCTAAGGCTGTACGCTGTAATAAAATGAGAACGCATTACCGAAGTGTAATTGTTGTCTGTTTCGCACTTTATCGGTACCTTTGAAGATTTCGAAGGGAAACATACTCAAAGGTCGCCGGAACGAATTGCTAAACAAACCCACAAATATGCCTCGTCATCTTTGACCACAGAAAATGTGTTAATTGACAGTCCCAAGGCAGTATAGCAAGGTCAACATTAGTGAACGCCATGTAAACATTGGAAAATTCGATGCCATTATGATTGCTGAATAAGAAGTGTCTACTTTGTCATTTTTAAATATTACTCACGTTGACACAAAGTGTTAGTTGCTTCTCTAGATACAAATAAATTGAGGTTGTCTGGTATGGGTTGCTTAATTGAAGACTATTCTCCAACCAAACTTGTATTTATTCGTTCGATTTTTTGTGTCTCGTAGATGATAACAAGCTTTAGAAATATATCGTTTCTCCACCGTGCTTCGGATATCGATAACCGAGCAGTCAAGGACAATTTTTTGTTTAGCCTACTAGTAACTACATCAATTTTTTGGTCCATATAAAGGGTTTTTCAATAAGAGCGCTACAAAAGTTTTTTTAAATAAAACAAAAACAGTTTTGGATATCAATGAAATTCTGTATTCCTGTGAAAGTACGTTCGATGCCATTATGTATGGAACTCGATTTCATTTGCCACCACGGGCACGCTTGCAAAAGTCCAGACGCTGAACCCAATTTTCGACGGTTTTCAGGCATAAATCGGCCGATACTGATGCAATTTCACGTTTGATATTCGTACGAAGTTCATCAATCGTCGCTGGCTTGTTGGCATAGACCATAGACTTGACGTAGCCCACAGGAAATAGTCCAACGGCGTCAAATCGCACGACCGAGGCGGCCAAGCGACTGGACCATTTCGTGAGATAACACGTTCTCCAAACTTGGTTTCCAATTAATTGATTGTGACATTCGCTGTGTGGCTTGTGGCGCCGTCCTGTTGGAACCACATGTCCTCCAAGTTCATATCATCCAATTGAGGCCAAAAATATTCGGTTATCATTGAACCAACAGGTTAGCGTCCCTGTTGAAAAACCCTTTATATTACTTTATCAAAGAAATTAGGAATTTCACTCCACCAAAAGCAACAGTAACGATTTTCCTGAAGAACAAATTCAACACCGTTCGATGATAGACCTATGCCCTATCCATATCCACTGTAAATAGATCGTCCCAAATCTATCAAAATTCAGTAGAAACAACATCGCGTTCCTTGTCCGTGTATGTATTTCTTATCGTTCATTAACACTGAAAGCAGCGCCTAAAATAAACCATAACGGTAATTAGGTAAACATTCGGCAATCGCAACGCAAACATTCGCAACTTACACTTACAATATGCTAACGAAATCCAATTACTGAAGTTATTGGTTTAGTTTTGGGCAAATATATTGTTAAATTTGGAACCCTACTTATCGGCCTATCAGTTGTCAACACGTCTGACTCATTATTTGGAGTGGATTTTGTCATACTTTTTGGAAAAATGTATCACCCAAACGTGTGACGAGTTTCTAAGGAGTGGACACTTCCATGGTAAAACTAACATTCTAGCTAGAGCTTATAGAGGTGCTCCTTTTAACTAGGAACTTCATATAGAACAGAATGTTTAGGTTTTTGATATGTTAGTCAGGCAAGAAAGTAAGCCGTGAAACGGAAATCAAAGATAACTACTGAATGTACACTTTATAGGAAACTTTTATAGCAACCGCTCATCAGATGATCATCAGATGATCGGATTAGTTTGTCCATGAGTTAGGAAGCCCGTCTACGAACGTACTAAAGTTAATTACTGTGCCGTCTAATAACAGATTTTAAGATTAACTCGTACATTTATGTTTACTGGTTAATAAATAATAATAATAATAATAATAAATTTAAGACGCCTTTTCTGTAATCTTATTGAATTTACAAAAGTATTGGTGAAATACCAAAACATAATCTACTGATGCTGTGGCTGTCAGCTGACCTGCATAAAATGCAAAAATTACACTTGTTTATGTGCTTCTTGAGTGGATTCGGATTTTAAATCGGGAAGCGAAATTCTGTTCCAAAAATCATCAGAAGAGTATTTTTTGTGCCAATGGAAGGGTGTCAGAAGTGATTTTTGTCGATTCGGACTCTCCCGGACGCTTCTTGTTGCACAATGGAAAACGACATTAGTATGACTTCTGCAAAAATGTTCGCGTAAACTTTGCGATGAACTATGCGAGGTGCAGTGTAAGTTTTTTCTCATTTTCTAGTTTAGTATTTCAATTATATTTTAATTTCCCGAAAAGTTGAAGAAATATCAATAGATGACGAAGATGAAAGAATAATTCAAAGTGGATAAGTTTTGAAAAATGCACTTCGACCCCTTACCCAAGTTTCCAATCTGTTTTCCATTTCTATTTCCGTATTTGGGAACTAGCTCGAAATAAAGTGCACGACTGGTTCAAAGGATACTTACTTTCTCGTTGATCAATAGTTTGATTCATGGTTGCCAGATTGGGCGCTTTGTCTTTTTTTGGGCTATCTTTTTTCTTAAAAATTTTGTTAATTTTGTTCGTTTAGTTCTTTCACAAAATTAAAAAAATAAATATTTTCGAACAAACATTAAACTTGGCAGCACTCTTGCAGTGAAGGGTCATTGACCATTCGTTCAACTTGCACGCACACCAATTTATTTTGCAAACCTTTTGATTTGGCAGAAGTCACAAGCGCATTGCAGAAAATCAGAAGTTAAATAAAATCCGCTGCGCTGTAAGGGAGCTTCCACACCGGATGCCTTATTCAGTGTGGGCGCGCGTATTTAAATGTGTGTACTTAAATTTCATAAAAACACAAGAAAACAGTTATGTTTGTCTCGGGCGTTTTGTTCCATCCGGTGTGGAAGCAGCCTAAGATGGGTAGGTAAGTGGAAAAAATACTAACACTTTCCACGATTTATTGGGCTTCCTTCTGGGCAACGATTTTGGGCTAGATTTTTTTAGGGTTTGGGCGCTTAAACCAAACCGAATTCTGGCAACTCTGGTTTGATTAGATGTTTTCTTATTTTATTAGGCAGGTAGGTAGTATATGGGAGGTACCATTTATGTTGAGGTTACCTTGCAAAAAAAAAAAAAAACAACGGCCCCAAATCCAAATGTTTGAACGAAATCCGGACAGCCGTTGAGGCTGTAGAGCACGGGAGAGAGGGACCGAATTTTGCGACTCACTTTTTTAAGTTCTTCTATTAACATAGTGTAAGAATTGACATCTCGAGTTCGAAAATTTGTACGAATACAATATCTTTCTCTTACTACGTGATGGAGACAGTTAAAAATCTGAAGGTGTCAATTCCCACAATCTTGGTTGGCACTTAAGTGAAAGGAGCTCATCCAGTGTTTCATTGAATAAATTAATTAATAAATTAAATTGATGTAAGTCGCTAATTATGGATCTACCAACATAAAGCCCTGTCTATTGCACGTAAAGTTCCAACCGAATGGGGTAAGCCTCGTATTTGTTCCTATGTAGTAAAAGTTTTAAGCATTTATTCTGTTTCCTTCCTCTTTTACGAAATCCAAATAAATGCTATGAATTATCGTCACGATACCTGTGACAGGCGGGCCACATCAACCGAAAGATATAATTTTCAAAATTGCTATACATACTTGTCTCCCAATTAAGTGAACAACACAATTGGTTTAAATAAAATATTTCCCATGTCTTTAAAACTCTGTCAATATATGATTTTTTTAAATACACAAGCTCAAGGGTATGTAATTGCATGACTTAAGTATGTTCGATGTAATCGTAGTCTACGTAGTCTAAAAATGAATATTGCAATTAGAATAAAAAGCACTCGCACAATTGTTCAAGTTCTTGCCAATGTAAACACTTCAGTAGGCTTAAGCCAACGAAAGGTGCCGACTGCCGACCCTTCGTTCAACGGTAGACAACTAATTCCTATAATTATAGCAGGTGCAAGTGTAAAATATTTCACAAAAAAAAAAAAATCATTACAAGCAAAATTATAAAATCATAAACAGCGAATTAATCATGTAAGTGGGGCAGTTCAACAGTTCCTTCTACAAAATTGTGCAAAATGTACCCCAGTCCAAAAGAACAGCACACATTGGTTCGCGGATCAAATAACAAGAGTATGACGGTCACCGGCCAACTATATTTTGGAAATATTCCTATTTCTATCAAAATGGAATGCGGAAATTTGAAATTTTTCATCCAATCCCTTAAAACAATTTTTTTTCAAGTCGATAGCCATTACAATCAAAATGATCCCCTCATTTGTATCGCATCTGTGATTAACATTCACCAGTGAACACGCACCATCATTTTGCGATGTTCATAAAACCGTCTAGAGCCCACGAGCCACGACCGACGCACATTGGTGTCAGTTAAAAATAGCCGCAATTAGTTAGCATCCCATTGAGTAATGAAATGGCAAACACAAAGCAAGAAGGGTCTCACGACTCACGCCCACGAAGGCCACTGCGTATTTTCCTTCAAAATTAAATGCGACGAAGTATATTGCGAATTTCTAGAAGGGAATTATTTCCAGCGAAATTGTCGAATGGAAGTTTGAAGTATTTTTTTCTTTTTTCCTGTCAAGACAGTGCCCAAAGACTTCAATCGAGTTTCGGACAGCAGCAGCGTTTAAGGTCGGAAATAGCAACGAAAAATTATTTGTATACCCACTACCCACGTGCTGCTTGTTTCGGGTTCTGATCTGAACTATTTTTTGTTGTTCTTTAATTTCGATTAATTGACACCACTCTATCCGTACGTGATTTTGAAGTTTTAAGAATTCGCGTCGGGCGCAGCTGGAGAATAAATCACTTGGTTTGAATAATAAATCGAAAAGGTTGCACATTTGCAAGCACGTGATGAATTATTATCATTCCCATCACACATGCCGCAGTGTTTGTAGATGCGAGCTTAATCATTGAAATTGATAATAATTATCTCGAAACATGTAGAGCGCAAATCCTGTGGTTGTTTACATTCGGGCCTTCCAGCCGCTGCCCTTTGTTGTGGTTCATTAATGAATGGGTGCTGTATTTCATAATTAATTTATAATAGTTCGATGGACGAGAAACAATTGACTTGATTAAATGGGTGTGCATGGCAGTTTGGCATATTGAGTGGTTGGGCTATAGTAGAGAGAGTCACGGATAAGTATTGAGGCGACATTGTCATAGTGACAATAAGGAGACTTATCGATGTCAACGACAAACTGAGATGGGTCGAAGAATTTTGCACATTTAAGAATCTAGTTATCTTAAGTCGGCTAGATTGGTCCGGATAAGATGTAACCTGAACGCAAAAACTAGATTGACCGAGAACGTTACTTTTTCTGTGTCAGCCACTATCCGAACTGTCAACTGAGTACTCAGTCACGAATTTCATAACTAGATTCGTCGGCTACCCCTCCGTAAACGTCAACTGAAACAGCTGCTCATATGACCGATTTCAGCCAATCAAAACCGATATACATCCAGGCAAAAACATTATGCCAATCAATTTGTAAAAAGCAAAGGTTATAAACAAATAATGTAGATAGATACTACATCAAGTCAGACAGCTGTCCAACTTACTAAATAAGAAACTTGAACGTCCCCAATGACTATTTTCGAAATGAAAGCGACGGATGTCGAACCAGGTAGATGACTTAGCGATGAGCAATCGCTTTCGGCAGTGGCCCAAGTCGATAAATCAGCCGAGTAAGTTCAGTAAATTGAATGTATGTTTCATATTTGCAATCGCTCATGACTCATAAACTTTACAACTATGGTTCAGTAATACGTCTAGAGTTGATAGTAAATAAAGGGCAGCAAACCCAACTTGACCTCTAAACAAAAAAAAATTGGATTAGTTTATATTTAAAATGAATTTCAGTTTTCCCCATTCCTCTTCTGTTTTAATGATGTAATTTTAAGAGTTTGTTTTCGAGTATCAGGCCTTCTGTTTGCTGTGCAAGTGAATAAACGATAAGGAATGTATTCTTGAAGTTAGGTATTGTTAAAAAGGCCCCAGAATTACTCATATTCCGGTTGAAAGTCATTGATGGATTGCCAATCCTGAATCTAATAAATTACTTCTAGTTCTAGTAGAACTACTACATACTAGTACTCTTTTGATTGCTAGTGATTGAGCATCTTACACGGGGGACTTTTAAAAATAAATCAATGGATATATGCACGCTTTTCATTATTTTGTTTGGTCAGGACCAAAATGTTTATTTTATATTATACGGGTAAGGTCAACACCGCAACAAAAAGCTTGAATGAAGAGAAATATCTGTAATCCATTTCAACATCCAAATTAATTAATTGATTAATTACACAAAAATATATAGACAGCTCCTTCACCATCATAAGTATTCATGTCTTCACCCAGAAAGTTTTCAAAATCTTTCTTTACGCATTCGCATGTAATTCCTCTTGAAACTCGCATTTAGTTCTTCGGCGAATCGCTTTTGACACTTCCAGCAGCAACCGCCGTAAATTAGACTATAGTTTTAAAATCCAGATGACAGTTTACTCCATAACTAACTCATAACCTGATTATTAATTTATTTCATGTTTGACAGCAACAAAAAAAAAACTGTCAAACCCTTTTCAAAATATGCAATAGAGTGTTTCGCGAAGCCCATTCTTTCACAGATGGGCTATCTTTTTGGTTCAAACGTCAAAAAAAAACTCATAGTACAACAAAGCTGCTTTAACATGACTATACAAGTTTTTAGCTGCCATTTGGCTTTTTCTTCCTCTTATTTGACACTGACGTTGTTGCGAACTGTCCTATTCATAAAATGCAACTAACGGAATGCCATCTGGTAATTCAATTTAAAATAGATACGACCAACTATTTGCATTGTTAGCCAAGCACAGATAAGTTACAATTGTTGTTTCAATAAACAAACATACAAATAACAGGCAAGGAGAACTAACCTTTTATTAGCGCAGTCATATTTTTGTACAAGTATTTATTGTGATCTGTGAGTCGTGACTTTAGTTTGTACAAAAAACAACCTTGGGATGATTATTTAGAGCTCGATGACAATAAACCTTAAAAAAATATTCTGTATTATGCACAAAAGAAAAATCACAATGAAAACACCGGAATAGAATCTGTGACAGTTAGCAAGAATAACAATAATTATCTTTATTGTTCACTCCTAATTCACTGACGGTTTTTAATAATAAATTTGCGTGTCACAGCTACTCGGTTATTACTTTGATTTCTTTTATAACGTTTGCTGATATCGAACTTTGTTCGATTCGATAAGGAAAGTGCTGCCAAGTTTAAGAATTTTGGTTCATCATTTTACCGAAAAAAAAAAGTTTGGTAAATCTGACAAAAGAGTGTCATCAAAGTAATTGGATTAGACACTAGACTGATCATATGAGTTGACGTTTGAATTACCAGGGGTGGAATTATGTAAGATGAAAACGTTCGATCGTTTTCGTTCGCACGAAGGGTTTGCTTCATGTAACTGCAAAAACGAAAGGAATTTTCGTTTGCACGAAAGCAAAAAAACGAAAGGAATTTTTCTTTGCACTTTTGGTTTATTTTGCTTCATGTAACTCTAAAAACGAATGCCATTTTCGTTCCGTGCGGAAAGAAAACAACGACAGCTTATTCATTGACGTTTCTCATTTTCTTTGATTGCCTAATTGGTGGTAGTGTTATTTATTGCATACAAAATTGTTTGTTAATAGCAAGTGATAGTGATAACAGCGGTGTAGAAGATCAAAATCTAAGAAGAATCCGAAAAAAATCGTCGGAAATATTCCAATCCACTTACGCTGTCCGATGAAAGTTTCGTTTTATTGATGTGTTTTAAATTGTAAGGTTACAAGTTCTTAATTTATTGTTTAGTTTTCTTCAACTTTTTCGGTTGAATAAAAGCGCTTTTAGTTAGGTATGTGCTGAGCAACATTTGTCTTGTACAGTAACGCGAAACACATACGTCCCTTATATTTTAAGGCTATGTTCCACACTTGAGGTACTGGCTGAAGGTGGTTACCAGTGGATGGTTGGCAACGATTTTGCTTCTCTTCTCGCATAGAGTACTTAGTCGAAAATACTACAGGAATATGCAATTAATTATTTAATTAATTCAAATAAGGAGTATGTATGTCGGTAATTATTTATTGTACTTATTTTCAATTAATCTCATAATTTTATGCAGCTCTTAAATTCATAAATTTCTGTAGTGCTTTAAGTGAACACACCTCGGAAATGTCATTGCGTAATTCGCGTAAATCAACTGTCAAGTCTCTTGTCAAGCTCAGATGTTCTTAGACTTCCTGAAATTATCGATACCTATGCCAAAAGTGAAAAGAAACAATTAAATTCTTGAAGAAATTGGCAGTAAATGAGTTATATTAGAAGTTTTTGGCGAAATCAAAGGCACATACATAAATGTACATAATATTTCCATCAAGTGTGCTTTTATAATAATCGATTGGCATCATTTTATTGATTCCCATGCCATAAACAACAAAAAGAGAACAAGATTTTGGAAGTGTTTATTTATTCACTGTTTTTTTATTATTTTTTTATTCACGGATTGACATTTGAAAATTTGCGTAATTTTCCGCAGTCGATTTTCGAGTCAAATTGATCGCAGAAGATTATGAGGCCTGCGTAAACGATTTTCCATACAAAATCGGACAGTTGTTTTACGAGGTGGTAAATTTCTGCAGTTTACGCAGTTTATAAGGGTTTTACGCCTTTAAGTGAATACCCTTGTTATCAGGCGTTATTTTTCTGAGTATTCCTAAAAAAAATAGTACTTCGTTTTCGTTCTGGTTTGTTGCTGTCCTGATAACCAAAATTCTGACAGCCGAAAAAAAAAAATAAGCGAGTTGCGAAACAGTGGATGTGTTGGGTTATACTTGTTCGAATACTGCTGTCAGCAACAACCCTTAATGTTGACCTTATTTACTCAAACCAAAGTATCAACAAATAAAATATTTTGAAGCTGTCAGCTGTTGGCTGTCATATGCTCATTATGATACATGTAAGCTTCTCAAACTTTAATTTCTTCATCACACTGTTTCTTAAACACATGCGAAAGAGAAAAGGGAAACGAAATGAGTTACATGAAGAAAATTTTCGCTTTCGCGTGATTTCTATCGTTTACTGAAAACACACACGGCGATATTTTCAATATAAAATAGGTAATCTATTGTGACCTAAGTGGAAGGCTAAAAATGATTACTACCCAGGAAGGCCCAAAGTCGTTAATTTAAGCAATTTAGGTAGATGCGAATGCACAAGTTCAACTGCTCTGACAAAAAAAAAAGGCAAGCGCCGAGGTTAAAGTAAAGTAAGCAACTCTTCAGTGGAGACTTACCTTAAAAGAAGTATTTATCCAAACTTGACAAAGATAATTTCGTTAATCCTTTATATCAGGTACAACATAATTCACTTGCACTTAGTTCAACTGATCTACACAACTATGCGTGTGTTGGTAATCCTTGAGATTTCGAAATGCCAGCAAATGCAACATTTAACACTAGAATATAAATGCATTCATAGGTATATTTATATTCACAGCGATGGCATAGTACACACTGAATTTAATTTAAAAAAAAAAATGCGTACAACTCGTGCACTACTTTGGTGATATGTGAAATATTCTGCAAAATAAAAGCAAAAAGTTGAATTTTCCAAATGGAAATAAATAATTTTCGCGACAGTACCCACGAACATTTATCTATAAATATGTTTTCTTATTTTATTTGCAGTAAATATTTTCCTTAGCGATTTTTAGCTTTATTACTTGTTTATTCGCAACTACTACTTGGATGTTAGAGAATTTCACACGAGTATACCTATATAAATACACATCCACTTATAACACACATCCGAATCCGACTATTATATTCGAAGAAATTCAAGAAATCAGCCAGCTGCTTCTGGTGACGGTTTGCGAACATTTTTATGGATGATTTCAGATTACAATTTCACTGACTTTTCAGGAGATATGTACGATTTTCTTGTTGAATTAATTTGAAAGTGCCAACTGAATAGAAAAAAAATATAAATGGAAAATTAATCACCACTACCACAGAGAGACGCACTGAGTTGACGTGGTTGACAGGCCACCGAAAGACGACGACGTTTCACCTGTATGCACATACGATGTGCTAAAAAATTTCACAATATAAAATTCATAACAAAAACATGCAGAAACGAAAATGAAAATACAAAAATTTAGTCTTTATTACAACAACAAAACAAAAAACAAACAGCAACAACAAATTTGGCACACAATATCATTAACAGTGCGAAACACGAACGATATAATGACAGCGCGCAAGTGGTATACATCGGTGAGATTTGTTTTCTTCGATTTTATACAGTGGTGAAACTGTCATAATTGACCTGTCGCACCTTGCGATTTTTGCAATTTCAATTAGGTAGATGGATTTGAAAATTTTATTCACAAATCGCACAGTTGCGAATTCTTTTAGGCACAAGAAATTTCCGAAAATGGAAAGTAAAAGACAAATTTTAAACACAAGTTATATTTTCTCGCGAATGGTCAGTGGACCGATGCAAACGTCAAAAACTGGCATGACACACAAGAGAGGTGTTTTCCGTTTTCGAAGTTGACTACTCTGGACGAAGTTGAGCTGGTCGGAGAGCAGATGTACACAGCGCTTTCGCACACACAGATGCATCGGGGCAAATGTAAATAAACCGAGCAAACGGTTTCTCTTCGACACAGAAATCTTTTCGCGAAATCTCTATTCTCTACATCTACACACAATCTGGTACCATACTCAGATCGTCAGATGTGAAGGGGGATACTGGATTCTGGTCCCTCGCCCACAAAAATCTTTCAAAGAAGAGAATTCAATCTCGCACTATTTGCCGTAGATGGTCGCACACTCTCTCGTAGCCTTTTCCTGGCTAATGCGCATGTATTCAACTCTGATGGTGTATCTTTCTGCCTCTGACATATACCTATGTAGTGTTAGGCAAAAGTGTTATATTTTCATCAAGATAGTTTGAGCAGCAAAAAAAAATTAAATTTTGCAATCAAAACAACTTTTTTATTTCATTATCGTTCGTTTGCTGTCTGTGTATCTAATATTTCGTTTCTTGCATAGTTTTGTTTGTTAACATACATTTTCTGTTTGACTGTCTTATCTTGCATTTTTTTTTTTTTTTTTTTCAGTCAGATAAGATACGTATACGACGTGTGTACCCTAAAATATCTGCAATTTCTACACAAAAACATGCTACTCGAGACGATTATGACAGAAAGTCAGGCGTTTGACGTAAGAACTGACAAAAACACAAAAATAAAGATGAACGTACAACACTAACCGCGTGAGACACGATACTGCCACCATTCGCGAACGAAATATTAAAGTCAACTGACTTTCTATGGAGCGCGTCGGCAGCTTTGTGCTGCTGCTGCTGTATTTATGAAAACAAAAATTCGTCATTATCTCGCTGGAACTAGGCTCTCATTTAAAAGCGATATGAGTACGTAGGTCTCTCTATAGATGTATAGCTAGACCTACGCCTACAAACAACGAGTGATCGTGTAAGCAGGAGAAATCTTGATTTTGTGCAGCGCTGAATAGGCCCACCTACATATGCATACGTATGAAACGTTAGCGGAAAAGTACGATCAATCGACTGCACTTTACCTGGGCGTGAATTGGCTCAACGGCTAGAGCTAGAGATGGGTGATCCACACCGATCGGCGATGGCTCTCTATCGGAGAGATCGTGTTGTTTTTTTTTTAATGAGGAGGAAGTGTGAGGGGCTGTTGTTACGAACAACGAAAACGATTACGATCAGTCTGGCAGACATGCGTGACACATAAGAGAGAGTTGAATGGAAACAAGTGCATCGCTAGCGAATTTCTCTTAAATAAATTATTATGTTTGTTTTTAAAACTTGTTGATCGTTGTTGAAATAATAAAGAGTGATGCCACTTTTTCGTGCAAATAAATGCGAGTTCAGCGCAGAAACGTCACCCATCAAGTCTGAGAGGTGTTTTTAAATAAAACAATCAGCTGAATAAAAGTTATCAAACGATTTTAGGGTAGATTTACAAATTTTTGTATGCAATCTGACGTATAGTAACCTGATGGATCAGGCAGATATTATATAGTCTCATACGAAAAAGTTCAACGGCAGTTGTACGTATAAAAATGGAGATGATTATCTGCATTTGCAAGCTGTGCCTGAAAATAATTCAAAAGTACAGCGGTTCTATTTTGACTACGAAAAGCAATATAATATAATAACCTTAAAAATTCGATTTGCTTTCATAAAAAAAAAATATGGCGACCGTAACGTCATTCAATTGGAAAATTCACAGCGTTTACGATTTGTGAGTTTACCCATCCATTAGACTACATGAGTTCTCCATCATTTAAAGGTCCAGAAAAATGTACCTACTAAAGGAAGCACAGCGGCTCTCTATAGCATTATTTTCAAGGGGTATAAATGACCATGGGAATTTGCATACTCTTGACAATTTTCTATTGTATTGTACTTATGTATTATATTTAAATACTTTTGGTGTTAAAATGTACCCCATAGATATTTTAATCAAATCTAAAGAAGTATTAAAATATAATAAGACTGGATTATATTTAAATATTCCTTAAGTTTAAAAAAAAAACAAAAGAAGTATCGAATGTGAGGCAAAAATATTATATTTAAATTTGTATTTTTTTTAATTTGAATTAAGATGTATTAAAATTCTATAATTTTTAAATATAAATAAGTTTAATTTAAATGCAGCATTAAACTTAAAATTAGCAAATCTTTTATTGTTTTTTTTAATTAGAATATGTATAGTATATGCAAAACACAAAATTTTAATATTTTCTCGGCGTTGACTTATATACATACCAAAAATATTAAATCTAACGCCAGGACTTTTAACCGTGTAAATATAAGACTGTCATTAATTGACAGTTGCGAAGTGAAGATGAAAATGTACAAATTTGAAAATCAGATATATTTATAGGCACGCATATAGAAACTGTGCAAATTCACGCAATCGTTCAAGCTGTCAAAAGTTAGATTAGACATATTACCAAAAAAAAAAAAAACGCTTGTAAGCAGAAGTTTTGCCAGGCAGACAGATAGGGAACTTGTTCGTTTGATAACTCAAAGCAGTGCTATTTTTTCTTTCGTTTCTAAGACTAGCAAACCAACAAAAACAGTCGCTCTCCGGAATGGTGTTGACTTTCTTCTGACAGGTTTCAGTTCTTCAAAATTATAATTTCCTACAGCAGAAACAGGAGTATGTAAGGCATAATTCGAATATACCTCTCGTAAAATCTATCCCTCGTAAATTTGATCAACCTTGCTATTTGCATTCGCATTATCTTCCTCTAGCAATTCGCATTTTGCTCTTCCGCGAGTGCTTTTGGTGACTGGCAACCCACTCTTCGACATTTGAGAGATTTCACTTGAACCATGTATCGCCTGCGATTGTTAGATGCATTCACCGCCGAACAAAATATTCTACCGTTGAACTCAAAGCGAACGAAATGCGAATCGCCAATTTGTTGGGTAACAAAGTGAAATCAACTCTAAGTAAAATGTTTTATTGTTTCGCATGCGTTGAGCGATTTTCAGTCTCTTTATTTGACCATTCTTGTCAGTATAGATAGAAATTGTATGTCGTATATTTCTATTTCGTAAGTATACAAAGAATGTTACCGGATTATTTTTATTGCATATTTTACAGCTGCAACCAAATGGCTGAACTGACTGCTTTAATCAGGAAATTTACGCTCTCGAATATTTTTTGTCTGACTATCACAAACGTTGGGGCACTAAAAGCAACTAAGAGATGTTTTTTTTAAGAGGTATAGAACTTTAAGTTGGCAACACTATTTTAACTGGCGGCCATTTTGTCAGCTGTCAAGTGATTTATTTTTAGTTTGATTTGGCATTTCAACATGAATAGACTGACACCTGAAGAACGCTTCCAAATTGGCCAAAAATAAGATCCCAATTTCCATAACCGAATTTTGTTTAGCGATGAAGCTCACTTTTGGTTGAATGGATACGTCAATAAACAAAACTGCAGTATTTGGAGTGATGATAATCCTCAAGTGTATGGTGAGACACCGTTACATCCACAAAAACTGACTGTTTGGTGTGCTTTATGGGTTGGTGGAATAATTGGTCCGTACTTCTTTAAAACCCACGCTGGCCAGAACGTTAGTCAATGGTGACCGCTATAGAGCCATGATTACTGACATTTTCGTTCATCAATTGAACAACCATGATATAGAGGAGCTGTGGTTTCAACAAGACGGCGCAACATGTCACACATATCGCTAGTCTACGCCGATAAGCACAAAACGATTGACCACTTGGAGGACAACATTCGCCGCGTTATTTCCGATATACGGCCACAAATGTTCGAAAAAGTCATCGCAAATTGGACCTCCAGATTAGACTACGTACGAGCCAACCGTGGCGGTCATATTCCAGAAATCGCATTTAAATTATAATGCCAGAAGATTTTCTTTCGAATAAAGTAAAATACATGTCAATTTAAAAAAATCATCTTCATTTTATTCCATTTCAAAGTTCTTTGCCTCTAAAAAAAACACCCTTTATAAACGAAGTTTATGTTCCCGATAGTTAGACCTATAGGCATCTGGCCAGCCTCAAACGACCTACATACAAATCGCAATCACTTTAACTCTCTAATAATTTGCCGTCACACTGTGTACGTACACTTTGTGCCTTTCCCTGAAAAGTTATTTCCCCAATGCCCTCTATTTTCTGTCGGTCCTAAATAAATCTTCTCACTGCTAGCCCAACTACTATAACAATTAGCAGATACACATGAATACAGATTATCTATTATCATAAAGTCCCCCCAGTTCCCGCAGCAAGAATTAATTCCAATTACAATAATGAAAACTACCATCACTTTGTCCACAACCCCACACAATGGGGTCAACCGTCAGCCATTATCGCCGTATCTCCCCGCAAACTCATACACGCCTTGTGTATGTGTATATCCTGTTTCAAAATGCACATATCCTTTGCGCACATTCTTTAACCCAAGCCAACCTCACATAATGCCAACAAGGCAGTTTCAAGCTTTCACAATCCTTTGGGAGTAGCGTTAATGTGACGTCCGATTTATTTCGCTTATAATATATCATCGCAATTGCTGTATATGGATTCGGTCATATTTTTCCCAGAATAATTGGAATGAAATTATACGGTGTGCTGTATATATCTACGTCTGTTATTTAATTGTCCAGTCGACATTTTTGTTTAAATTGAAATAAAACGCAAGTGTTGACACACATACCCAGCCGCGGGACAAAGGACAGATAAGGGGTTTATTAAATTCAACTCTGCACAACCAATATCTGGACTATAAAAAACGCTTAACGCATTTAATCGGTCCGCTGCCAACACGGATCGGATATCCTTTATTTATTTTACGCTCGCATCGAAATCCGTTTAATCCTGTGTTTATTGACAATCGGCAGAAGTTTTAACCGATTTATCTTTTTATTATTTCAATAAGCAGGCGTCCTTAAAAAATGCAATCGTGGATTTATCGCCAAACTATTTACTATACGTGTACATTCATTTCCGAACATATGTTGAGCATGCCATCGCACCATCCACCTATAAAGCAAATATACAGCTAGATCCATAGCCCAGATATGTTACATATGGGCAACACAGATATATATATTACACACCCCCGTCCGGGTGTCGTGATTTATTCCATAATTCCTGGAGTCTAATGGGCTTGCGGCATGCTGCTCATTAGATTCCCAACCTATTTGTGTATGAACGGGAATGGGCGCTGATAATGCAATCACATTCATACCAGGCACCGCCCGCACCGGGGACCACAGATAAAATCATCACCGCCGAATATTTTGTATCTAAATATAGACACAAGAGCGTGTGGGTGGGTGATGTGTGTTGGGTGCGACTGTGAACGGTTGATAAGGCCCGAAGACAAGGTTTTTATTGTTGTTTATTTATTTGTGTTATTGCCATGGCAAAAAAAAAAACAAAAAAACATGTAAAAAACTCAAAACGCAAGAGAGAATATTGAACTTGTTATAGCCAATCTAATGTTTGTTGCATTTGTTGTTGCTGTGAACAATTTGATGGTAATGAATATTGAATGCAGTTCTTGGAGCAACTGCGCTAATAGAAGTTCTTTGTGTTCGTGAGTATGGATTTGGTTGGCATGACCATTTACGAATTAATTGAGCGGGCATGAATGCATTATTGCCTTTATTATTTAAAGGTACTCTATACTCTTGTTTGAAGTACCTATACCTCCAATAGGTATACAATATTCGGCGAAGGACAGCCGACCCTTCAAAACAAATTAATATACCAAAGCAACTAAAGACTCATTTTTGAACGCAACCATTTACTGGGCGGTATTACCATTTATATCGTTTTTGTCATTTAATTTATCTAAAAATTCCAGGAAGAATCGCTTTTGTTTCGCAAAAACTCACGCGGAGGAACGAAATGCGAACATTTTAGGGAAAACTTGTACGAAGCATAATTTAACACTCAACTCATTTTATTTCAAATTTTATTGAGGAATTTGACTTCCACTTCTGTTTGTTTTTTTTTTTTTTTTTTTTCTTCTTAAAGTTATTTCAATCGAAATGTGTATGACGAAGTGTAAACTCAACCAAAGAAAGTACACTGGGAAAATAATTCGAAGCCGTCTCAATAGTAGCACCGCCTGTACTTCCTATGCCGATTTTTGAGCGGTTTACGAATAGAAGGACATGAAATAAAAGGCTTAGCTAACTTAGTATTCGGACCAAAAACACAAACTCAAACCCATGCGTTCATTTAGTTCATAATTTTTTAATGCTGTTTTGTTTAGTGGAAGTACCGTCAATGACTGTCAAAATTTCGTCATTCAGTTTCAAAAATCCAAGCTTAGCATTTCGCACATTAAAAAAAAAAAATGAGTCGACTAACGAACGCAGAAACTAGATTGGTCAGTAATATCATTCATTTGCAATACGAAATGTCAACTTAGTACTCAGTTACGAAATTATTGACTAGATTTGTCGACTACCTCTCCATTAACGTCTGTTACAAAAGCTGTTCATGTAAGCGATCTAGGACAATCAAAACTGAAACACATAAAGTCAGCCTGTTGTCAGATGTAGGAAACTAGATTCGTAAACATCACCCTTCGAATTACTTCTTTGATGTTTTCCATGAAGTCAAGAAGCAAAGAAATATTAATCCAAAACGTTTGTATACTTTAAACTTGTAAAAAATCTAGTTTTAAGCCTACAAAGAAATATTACAGAAGCGACGAGTTTCGTCACGCTGGAACAGTGTAGGTACTCTAAGAAAAATAATTAAATTTGCAGTTAATAAAGTTGACTTCTCTTGAAACCATGGTTGCCACTTGCAAAAAAAATTAGCAACCAAAAATGGAAAAAAAAGTTACCAAACCAAGCTAAAAGTTACCAAAAATCTGGAAAAATGATAAAACACGAAAACATCGTACATATCGTCTTGAGCCAGTATGAATATGACTTTTTGGTATCGTTTGATTTTTCTCTGATTTACGAACTTAATATAAAAAAAATGTCATGGTAGTAGAAAAATGCACCTATGTTTAAGCCTAGTATGCACTTTATGCAGAACACGTAAAGCCTATCAAGTGGAATCCAATTTTTAATACAAATTTTTCTCCGCGATATGTCAAATTTAACTTTCCACGTGAAAATATGAGTAGGCAGTACGCAGTTCGAGTGAAAAATAGTTACTTCAAAGAATGTCAAAAGAGTGTCTGCCAACACTTGGGTTTTATTGTCAGTCGCATTACATTTTTGATATTTCGGCGTGAAAAATAATTTATAGGAAATCGTGAAATTTATTTGAATTTCTGAAGTTCCCTTAAGTCTTCACAGAAACTAAAAGAAAACGGTTGACACATATCAATTCATTTTAACACAAGTATTTTAAATTCAATTAGGTACATTATAGAACGTTACTTACTGAAATACTAGGAATACTTTTAAACTTTAAACGTAGTGGGCAGAAAAAGTAAGGCAGCATTTCCATGTGATGATATCGAGTTCGTCTTTTTGGTGCTCCTGTTCAAAAAGTTACCAAAACCAGATAAAAATTACCAAATTACCAAAAGTCATGAACTAAGAAAAAAATTACCAGATTTGGTAATTTATTACCAAAGTGGCAACCGTGCTGAAACTGCCATATAGTAATGTCATTCGTAGAAAAACAAGTGCTGCCAAATCTCAAATCAAATCAATTTTTTTTTTTTTTTTTTGTTGTACTGGTATAATGTTCAAAGATAATGATGCAGACTAACTTTTAAAATACTTTCCATCGATTACGTTCAATTGAAAAGAAAAATATTAGAGCGAGAACTGACTAAGGCCGTGTGTTTTTGGCTAATTTCCATGAGAAGCTTACTTAAAACAAAGATATCTCTGATATCACGATTTTAATCAATTAGAATTTAGCGTTTTTCTCATAAATAAAGGGTTTTTCAATAAGAGGTGTTATTGTGAAAGGATATGGTCCTGTATGCGTGCTTGTGGTGGCCATTTGGCTGATGTTGTTTTTCATTATTAGCGGCATACCTTCCTCTTTATTATGAAATAAACATCCGATCATTTATCTCAAAAAATTGCATTTTTCTGTGAATACCAAAATAACACCTCTTATTGGAAAACCCTTTACTTTATCAATTGCCAATTTAGATTAAAAGTCAAAAAATGAAAATGTATTATCTCGCTCCCAAAGCATATTAATTTTGTTGACAGATGTCAAAATTCGTTTTTCAACCTGATACTGTCAAAAAATTGTCAGAGAATAATTTTAGGTTCAAGTTAAAAATTCAATGCTGCCAATTCCATCAGGTTGAAGAAGCTTTACACCGAATTTAAGAATAAAAACACGTTGCTGACACTGACATTAATGATTGTAGCCACTCTAAAAATTATTGAATATCTGGGTGATCAGTCACAGCTTCGCTATTGATATGTAGTTCTTGATATCAACTGTTATCAATGAATGAATTTGTAGTTGAATTGTATAGAATAACACACAGCAGGTGGTGGTTTGGTATCACCAAAGAGTAATGCCACCAGAAAATTTGTTGGTAGGGAAATTAGAAAGAGACGAATATAGGTATACCAATGTTGATTCAGTAGTCATGAAAAATTCCTGTGTAGATTGGAAAAAAACGGTATTGTAAGAACAAATTTTTCTTATTTCCGTTTTTTTTAAGATTTTTCATAGTTTATATTACACAGAGTTACAAATTATTAAAATGTAACTTAAATATACCGGTAGATATTTAAAGTAGATTTATACAACTCACTAGCATTATGTTTATCTGTAATTGACATCATTCAGTCCTTTACCTGGAATTGAAAAAAGGAACATACCTAAATTAGAATTATTTCTAACAACCGCAAATCGATTGCCAAGCCAACAACTCAAACGCCACTTATGACAGAGAAAATGTCACCCACATGCTTGATTACAACTTATTCACCACAATGCAAGCCACAGAGGAAATTCAACCAACTATAGGCAGAGGCACCCGAAAACAACCCCAAAATAAGCTTAACATGCAGCTGCCAGCAGCTCTTTCCAAGAATCGCTTAATTAATTCCCATTTGTGGTCTACCCGCCATAATTTTTTATTTTTCTTATAATATCCACCATTCCCAGGGCGGATTGCAGATATAGCCTATTGCCAATAGTGTGGGATGTGCTACCGAAAAGCCACAACAGATCTGAGGCAGACACAGATTTTGCTAAATAGCAAACATTGTAAATGGGCGTAGCACCCACCCTACTACATCCATGGAAATTAAAAGGAGCAAAAAATAATGCCCTAAGGTTAGCACTTTGTAGGGTAAAATATTCAAAACGGGACAGTTAAAGGATAAACACTTTCAGTAGGAGTAGCAATGGTCCATCCTTTCATTCCCTGATACTATATAGATATAGATATATGGAAATTTTATTTTTCTTCAATGTAACTGTGTGTGTGTCAGTCTCGTACTTTCATTTCTTGATGGTTTTCCTTCAATGATGCTTTCCGGTCCGACCGTTCCCTTCCGTAGGCTACCGGTTCATTTATCTCACGAGTCTAATGATGGGGAAATACGAGAACGATAAAATGGAGTTTTTTACGAGGCAGAAAGTTGAAGGATGGTGTGTGTGGGTGTGGCAGAGGTGTACACTATGGGTATACCTGAGACCTGACTTGATTCAGCTTGGGTACGGTGCCCCATTTACTGTGATGTGTTGGTCTTTAAAAGGGGGTGGACTGTCTGCCAGTTTGTGACACTTTAAGTGTTGAAATTGAAAAATGAGCGAACATTTCGCAAAAGGACGGCTGTACGGAAGGACGCAAGTCTTTTTGAAGAAGCATCTTGATTAGCAATGAATGCATCGTTGCATTTGCTTATACCCAAACTGCAGGTGACATTTGAAATTAAATTTACCACGTCCCACAGCTGATGTCCTCAGAACGAATTTCAGAACACAGCCCAATGCATAAGCCCTTCTTCACACTACTTAGCTGCAAGCAGATGGGTATGGGTTGTTTGGAAATGACGATGTGGCTTGTTTGAAGAAAATCTTATGAGACGACGAGACTAGAATTCTTAATGACACACGTAATTCAGCACGAATACTCATTCGCTTCATGCACAGGATAATGCTTTACAGGTAAACGCCACCGCATCTCACTGATGTTGCGGATGAGTGTGTCATCAACTTTTCCACGGTTGGCTTCACTCCAAAACCACTCAACTTGGGCGAACCTCAAAGCGCCTTGGTGACTGGTCACAGAGCGTCAAATTACAGTTTGCTTAATCCGTTTGGAGGAAAGTTTCTCTTTTTTTCTTATTTCTTTTGTCCGCGTGAATGTTTACGCTTTTTAATTTTCGAAAGCGATGCGGTTACTCGTGCATGGCGTGTCTCGCGTCATTAATATGAACGATGAGAAGGTCCTTTCAAAACATATTTAATGTGTGTGCATATGTGCATATGTGGGGTTGGAAATAAAAAGGGTTTGAAAGGATAATAAAATCGTGGGTTTGAAAAACAACGCTTAGGGAGAACAGAAGATTTCAAAAATTGTAAACACTGATGTGCAATGTTGTTCGAGCATTTAGCAAAATATTGGCAAGATTGAGATTAAGGGGCGTGCACATGATTAGGACATATATATGAGGAAAAATATGAGGACAAGAAAATAAGCGAAAACTTTAACTTTTACCTTTAACCAAGGTAAATCAAGGTTTGTTACTAAAATACAAATAATATTAGCAGGAACACGAAAACATTCTTTAAATAATAAGCAATATTTTTGCCAGCGTGTTTCCAAAGAGCAGTCAAAAAGAAGTGGTTCGTTATATGAAACGATGTTCTGCCATGGTTTTTGTGGTTTTACTTCAATCTTTCTCAGAATAAATGCAACAGTTAAGAGCGATCCAGTCTTGTACATGTTTTCTCGTTTGGTTTCATTGAACAAAATATGTATAAAAATAACGAACTTTTTTAAAAGCACAAACTTTGCCACCTTGTTGCAAAAAATCGGCAAGAAAAAGACTTGTTTGTCTAAAAATTGATGAATTTAATGGCTGAAGCCCGCCATTTTCTATTCTCACGTGGAACACAACGCCATCCATTGCCAAAAATATCGTTCACCCATTCAAACAAACAAAGTTGATGGTTTCACTTTTCCCGCAACAGATGTCATACATCAAATGCAAACTCAAAATAAACGCAGATTTGACTGTTTCCAATGTCATTCACCACTACCAAAAAGCGCTTTTAAACAGTCATTTCATCACTGTCAAGTATATCTACATGTTCTTCAACGATGCTCATGTTTCACAGCAGATCCTTCGAATCAGCAATAACAATAATTGGTTTACCAAACATCCATAACCGCAACTCAAAGATAAGAATAAATGCGCAAGTCCCCAAACTTAACGACACGCGCACAAAAACAAAATGTAGAACAAAAAGTACCTAAATGTCAAGCAACAAAGCAGAAAACTCCCACTTTAGTGTGTCATTAATGTTGCCAATTCGGCTATAGTCTTTTCCATTTCATATAAATATCTCGCCCCTCCAAGTCCGCTGAACTCTGAGGTCTTACCAAAAACAATTCTCCAAGCGTTCTTAAAAAAAAAACACAGATACGAGAAAAAATATCCTTTTTTCACTTTTTAGAGGCTCGACTGATTTCACTGGTTTTGGGGGTGGCGGGCGTCGCGCGAATTTAAGAAGTAACCGCACGCGATACCATCCGCAACTGACTTGCTTTGGTTCGTGCGAAAGACTTTTGGTTTTCCGTATCATTAGCTAAACAAGTATTTTACGACCTGGAATAAGGACACAATCGCACTAATAAATGTTGGCAATTTAAATTAGGTTGCACTGCTGACAAAGCGAAAGCGGACTTCTTTCCCAATGATGCCAGTCTATAAATAATATTGTCCTTTGCCTCGGAGGGTGGTTCTTTAATTAGAATTTCGAAATATTATATCACGCCCGACTGTGGGTATCCTTGAATGCCAAGCGTATCCTTGAATAATGATACATAATTCGAACTGTATTGAGTTACGGCTTGGAACTACAAAATGGGGAATTAAATAAATTGGTTGGCAGTCGAATGGGTCTTGCAGGAACTTTCGGAATAAAATTAAATCACGATGGAATTTCTTTTCAATGCCTAATATTTTAGCGATGGCATGGCACATTATTTAGGCATCAGTTTTATAAATAAACTCCTTTTGTGAGTCAGAAAATTTTATGGAATTGATTTCGCAAGAAACCATTGAGAGGCGTCGTCGAATATCGATAGGCATATTTTTGGACTTTTTGAGATAGATCCAGTGATACGTCATTTGATGCTCAACGACGAGGCTTATAAGATCAGTGTTACCAGATTTACTGTTATATAAAAAAGGGCATTTCCTTTTAAATAAAGAAAATATTTTATTTTTTTCCAAAGTAGGTGAGAAGTGTGTATCGATAAAGGAGTCTAGATACTAGAATATGGACAATAATCTTTTGATATGGCTGTTGACTGGTGCAGGGAAATAACTTCACGGGCGATAACTTCACATGGGAAATCACTTCATCTCGAGCGGGAAATAAGTTCACTTATTTTATGTGAAGTTATTTTCCAATGAAAGTGAGCAAAAACTTCACTTTTTTATGGGAAATAATTTCTCTTAACATACGACGACATAATGTAAGCCTACAATTCATAAACAGTGGAAAATGTTTGCAACTCCCCGACTTGGAGTCTCTGTTTAGAGGTGGGAGGAGCTTTGCAAATTATAAATATTTTATTTTCCAGTTAGAATCAACAAATTCTCAAATTGTAGGTGGGAAATAACTTCACAAAAAAAGTGAAATTATTTCCCACTCAAGGTGAAGTTATTTCCCATGTGAAGTTATTACCCGTTAAGTTATTTCCCTGCACCCCTGCATTTGCACCAGCACGCGAGCGCACTTTTGCACGAGAGGGGAACAGACAGATCTGTTTGTCCACATCCAATGCTAATAAGGCGTAATAATGAGATCACAAATCAGACGCCTTAAGTGTCATGGATGTTCTATCCATAATTATAGGCGGAAATAAATAAAATAAACACAAGTTCCGGCAACCAACGTCCAACAATCACATGAAAACATTTAGGTATATTTCCGATTAAAAACGTGTGAAATGAGTGTGTTATTAGTTTCAGTAAATTAAACCAACAATTCATCAATCATTTCTACGAAATAAATAAAAAATTGCACGTTCATCGCTTCCGGAAGCCATTTTGTTTCATACGAACGCGAAATTTCGTTAACCATCGCTATAAAAAAAAATATCAATATGAGGAGCTTTCCTATAATTCCTACCACGTAAACAAGGTGGCCGACCAAAATCCGTGTCACGTTTTTTTGCTTGTTAGCTTATGTTGAAAGGGATTCAGTCAGACGGCTATTTAGTATTGGGCCATCCCTTTAATGCCTCCGTATTAGGAATGTTTGATGGTGTAAATACAACAGAAAGCGTATGGACAGTGCTTACGCCCAGATAATAATCACTTTTATCAATTGGTCTATTCCAATAGTTATAAAATAAGAGGCTTGCAAGTGATATTTGAAATTTGTATAAACGTTTGCTTTTTTTTATTAGACTGACAATCGCAACGAAGTTAAGTGAAGCCCATTAAATGGATCTCCAGCACTTTTCTTTGTCTAATCTTTAAACTTTTCAACGGTAGCCCTGACTGTGGTGGGATTTATTTTCGTTCTTTAACGTCATTAACGTTGACTACTGCAGCAGCGGTTGTAGTAAAGAGAAAACATGGAAAAGAGAATGAATGCCGTGCTTCAACTTACCGCCATTTTATAAAGCTCTGTTGCAAAGTGCAGCACATTGCTTGGAAGTATTTTTGTAACGCGATTGTGCATGGAGCGTACACTTGTCGTTTAATAAAGTTGAAAACGTTGACTCCCTGTGGGAGAATGCAAATTTTGTTCCGCCATATCGAATACCTACTTGACGCCTAACTCAACGCTAGACACTGGTTTTGCCAATCTTTATAGCACTACCGCACAATTGGCATATTTCTCGTTATTTTCCATAATCCGTAGACCCGGTCCGTAGCACATTTCGAATTGGAGTGATCCGTCTTTTGACTCCGCTGAAAGACACCTCAATCTATTTGACAAACGTTTTACATATTGACCCCAACTTATTTAGCCCGTGGCAAGTTTTTCTCGTCAACCTTTTGTGAAACCCTGATACCCTGAATCTGTAGTTGACGTCCCTAATTGAATACCCATATCGATTTAAACTTTTGATTTGATCTACAACTCCTCTATTAGCCAAAAAAAAAAAGTCCCACTTATCAGCACTTTTTGAAACTAACCCTGAAACAAAGTCCCTTAGCAAATATCGCTTTTAAAATACAAAACCCAATGTACGACTTCCAGCAATCATTATCCTCGAGTCCCTTATCAAACTTTTTTTGTATTTAAATTGACTGCGGAGCAGAGAAAACATTTCACCGCACCAAATCAAAGACCGTGCTCAGCCCTTCACAAAAGTCCTTCCATCCCTAATGGGACACGCAGACTTCATTACCGCATACCTTATGGCAATCCTTTCCCATTTTAATCCCATTTAATATCCCTGCTTCGCTCAAGACTTCGCTCGTCAGCCTCCGCTTCTCTGTCATCTAGTCGTTTCTCTCTCAAGACAACACAGAGTTATGCCTGGATTTTCTTTATAAATTCTTTGCAGCACACAAGAGAAGAGAATCGCATTAATCCCTAGCCTTTACTCTGCCTCTTGGTGGGCATAAAGGAAATTGAACAAATCACACCAAAATGCAAACAGAAACACCAACTACTGCTACTACTACTACTAACCAAACCGGCAGAGTAATGAGTCAGCTTTTCCTTGAGAGTTGATTTAATTTCATGTTTTTCTTGATGCTGCTCGTAATTTGTTTTTGTTTTTGTTTTTTTGCTCATTTAACTTGACAGCATAAGGCATAGTGAGATGAAAAAGATTTTATGTAGTCGAAAGGAAAACAAATCCTTAATCGGAGACTTGAACGTGCGCCTTGCAGTGTTTAATTAGTGCGGTGACAGTGATAAGACAAAGGCGATAAGGAATTCGTGTCTTTAATGAAAAAGCAAATTTGATTTTCGTTATTAGAACTACACCGGTGGGATTTGTTTTCAATTCATTTCATATTGTTATCACGAATCACGGTTGTCATGATAACCTTGGACAAACGTCAGTTTATAGGACAGGAGCTGTCCATTGAAAAGGTTCTACGAATGTACGAATAAGGTGTTTTTGGGTTATGTTTGTTCTAAGCTTCCCCGCGGAACGTTGTGAATTTGTGAAAAGTCAACCGTTTTCGAAAGAAACCCATAGATGGTGGACTCGAATTTTAACAGCGCGAAGCGACAAAGCGCAATGGAATCCATTTTGTACAGGATAATATGGCCGCTATATACCACTTTGAGTTATGTCAAAATAGAGGCGGAAATATATTTCAAACTCTAACGTTGCCAAAACTTGCGATTAAATTCTCTGTGTAAGAGATTTTTGTACAATCAAGGAAATAGATTAATGCACTCTTTGCGCGAAAATCTAAATATCAAAATCTAATCCTTTGTTTAACTAATAACCCATCCGTAATTCTGCAAAACGTAACTGTCAACTGACTTTCTTTTCTCACTCAGAGTGTAGCACTCCACAGAACAGAGATCGAGCACATCGACCGTGCTCTGAACCGAGTATATATTTTCAGCGATCTGAGTTAATAATGTGGACGTTCGGATTCATAGTTAATGTAAACGTCAACTAGATTGGTTGTGACAAGGAATCCGAACGCGTTGACTGAGCAACTTGAATTGTTTTTGTATTCTCGCGGTCAGCGTTGCCTTTGTTTGATTTGCCATTTTTATACGGACAAGACCCCTCATAATTTTATCAAAAATTGATATTTTCAAATAAGTACATTTAAAATGTAACACGGTTGCCTATCACAACTATATTACACTGTTATGCGAACTAATGGTTGTTAAAAATATCGTGCGAAAATTTGAAATTTGCAGAGTACCTTTAGAAATGGTACCCTTTTCTCTCACTGGCCCTTTTTTCGACACCTCAGAATTCTGCCACGGCCACTCTGTTTATTTTAAATCTGACTCTTCGAAATGTCAACTGAGTATGCAGGCAGGATTTTCTTGACTAGATTTGTCGGCTTCCCCTCCATAAACGTCAACTGCAAAAACTAATCACGTGACCACTCTGGGCCAATCAAAACTGAAATACATCTAGTCATACAGCCTGTCAAATTACAAATCTATGAATCCGAACGTCCCGAATGAAACACACTTGAACATCAGCTGTCAAATGATTATAAAAAAAAAATACAATACAGGATTTTCTATATTTCCTTCTGTTGTTTTGCTTGCGGATCCAGTCATTCTGAAATACAATGGAACAAGAAAACAACTTCTGGTTGATTCCGAAAATGTATTGCTGAAATGTCACAAATGTCACATCAAATACATAAATTTCACTTTTGTAAGTGCTTCTTGAGTAGATTCTGTGGTCTGTGCCTTCATTCGAATCGAGAAGCGATATTCTCTTCACAGAATCAATAGAAGAGTATTTTTTGTGCCAATGGAACGGTTTCAGAAATATATTTTTTTCGACTAAGGAATCTTTCGGACGTTTCTTTTTGCCCAACAGAAAACGACATTAGTCTGCTACACTTCTTTACATTCGTTTTTAATTTTCTGTGAAGCTATCTGTCAAAATGTTCTGTGCTCAGATTTTTACTCTGATTGCTCAGTAAAATTAATAATAGAGTGTAATCTCTGAACAAAAATGAAACATTGCGGGTATTCACGATTCGGTGTAACAGACCTAGTAAAATTGAGAACATTTTTTTTTTTTTTTTATCAGATCGTGAACACATTTTTTCTCAGCTCTAACGAAACTGAAACAAATGACAGATACAATTTGACAATTGACATTTGTTCTGAAAAAAACTTTTAAACTTTTCTGAAACTTCTGTAGTTAATAAATGATATAAATTGAAAGATAATCCATCAATTTTATGTCTTTTTTATTAACCTCAAATTTTCCTGCTTATAATGTAGTCTAATATTATATTCTTTTTTTTTTCTGTCCATTTAAAAAACAGAAATATTCATTAAGTGGTCTGATGATTTAAAGCTAAAAAACAAACACAAGTTTTTTTGACAGCTCAGTGCCTACATCGAATTAACAAGCAAAAATTGTCTCTTTTCTTCGTGTTCTGATGCAAATATGTTAATCTTACGTTTCCACTGGACACAAATCGCAAGATTCAGTACAAGAGGTTTAAAATTAATCTTGAAGTATTTCCACCGAATAAAAAATGATTAAGTTGACGTGTGACGCTGACGTCTACTTTCTGGCTCTCTCCATTCGAGAGATAGAATGGCGTTGAACGAAAGAGAGGGAGAGGCATTTTCCATTTTTGATGTTTCTTTTTCATTCCAGTCAAGTGCATGCTCTGTTTATTTTCCATTTTTCAGATCCTGAACTGTGGGGGTGTGTTCACAAACCAGACGAGATTAGTTTGTAATCTCTTGTTTTTAAGGCTAGAATTTGAAATCGGGATTCCTCAGATTTATACGAGATTAAGCAAAATACATCCTAATCTCGGAGTTAATCTTATAAGCGCAAGGGAGACCATTCATCGCCCTACTGACAGAAAATGCAAGAGAATCCGCTTTTTCCTTCACACCGCAAGTACGATCCGGTTTTCAGTGATGATTATTTGTAAATGATTGTGAACAATATTGCTAGACTGTCAAGTGTCAACCCTGAAGCTAATTCAATTATATCCTCACGTTTTACTTATTTACTATTATTCTTCCAACTTCCAGTTATGTCCTTATTCTTCCGCTGTTGGGTATTTCTTTCCGATTGGCAATCGGTTTTATGTATTGAATTTATTACGCCATAGATATTCCACACACACAACGAGTATTTGTGTTTCTATTATTAAAGAAGAAGAAGCTATAATTGGCGCATAAACCTCTTAAAAAAATTGAAGCTAAATAACAAAGCTTTTCACGTAAAACCACTTATACCGTTCGCGAATCGGCCGTTAATAATACGCTGTGTTATAAACGGAGGACGTGGTTGGTTCTTGGTTGGTTGTTTTCTTTTGGCTTTGTGGGAATGTAAATATTATACACCTACACGTAATTACTTGGTTCTTGCACTTGAGTGGGAGTAGATATCCAACCCAACACGTGTCCGGAACTATAGGGATGCTCAATTTTATTTGAGGGAATTGTCTATTCTTCTCTGTGATGGATACAATGGCCGGCAAAACTAATCATGGGCTTTCTAATAGATATTTATCAGTCACAGATATAATCCCTTTGTGAAATAAAGCAATGGGACACTCCTTCATTCAGAAAATTTGAAATTCGAATACCTATGAATAATGCTATCCTTTGAACCGCTGTCCGATTGCGATGAAATGAAAACTAAATCTAGCTCCAGTAAGTCCTATGGTGTGCCTGAAAATTCTCACTGAGACTTTCCGTGTTGCTTCTTAAACGTTTAAACGTGTGCTCGAAGGACAGGACGCGTGGGAATTCATACACACAACCAAAAGGCGAGTAACACGCATAATGTTCACACTGGTAACCTTGATGGGAACAGAGAAACTAATTTAAATTTTTCAAAATGGTATGAAATAACCCCTCAAACATATTTCGTTATATTTAAATAAAACAAATTAACAATTTGATAATTAAATACAAACTACAAGCAAAAGACCGCGCACCCACCTCGTAATCCAACACTAAGCCCACGCAGGGGGGTTTTCAGGGGGTCAGCATGCCCCCCATACATATTTCATGATACAATGGTAGCAATTCGCATGCGCTCAATTTGAAGCATGAAATAAGTCCCCAAAAGAACGAAATAAGACCACAAAAAAAATTGAATTAAGACCCCAATTCCAAAACAAACAGTTTTTGTTGTTTCCCGTATACATTTTGGGGCTTTATTTCATTTTTTAAACAAAATATATGCTGTCAACAAGAAGGGACACACAACATCGACGAATCGGACAGAACGTCACGATAGACAGCTATAACTTTGAGGTAGTTAGGGACTTTGTCTACCGCGGAGCCGCTATTAACTCTGAAAATGACATCACCTCAGAAATCAAGCGAAGAATCACACTTGCCAACCGCTGTTTCTTTGGCCTAAGACGGCAATTGATTAGTAAGGCCTTGTCAAGAAGCACTAAGGAGATTCTATATAAGACTCTCAACATCCCTGTCCTGCTCTATGGCGCAGAAGCGTGGACCCTAGCAAAAACGGATGAGGATCTTCTTGGTCGCTTCGAACGCAAAATTCTTCGAGTGATTTTTGGTCCCGTTTGCGTTGACGGGATTTGGAGGAGAAGATTTAACAGCGAACTCTACGAGCTGTACAGCGACATCGACCTGGTCAGAAAAGTACGCACTAGTCGTCTAGGATGGTTAGGACATGTAGAGCGAATGGACACCAACGGCCCGGAGAGTCTTCGATTCCAACCCGGAGGGCCAGAGGGACAACGCAGTAGAAGAAGACCTCGCCTTAGGTGGCGCGCGCAAGTGGAAGGGGACCTCAACCAACTTGGAGTGTGCAACTGGAGGCAGTTTGCCAAAGATCGCGCTAACTGGAGAGGCGTATTGATTGAGGCCCAGGTCCACCCCAGACTGTAGCGCCACCTTAAGTAAGTAAGTAAGTAAATTTCATTTTTAGTTTGGGACTTTATTTCCTAGTCAATTTCAATATATTTAATTCAATTCTTACATAGGTACATACTTAATTTTACAAGTTCTATTTAAAAAAAAAAAAAAAATTGTGGCGTGAACAGTAATAAATTCAAAAATAAGACAAAAAGCGTCAAGAGAAAGAAGGGAAATCTAAATGCAGACAAATCAAATAACATACGCAACAAAATTATAATTTCCTCACAATCGAAACTAAGCAGCCAAATTTTAACTTTATTTATAAATTCGGTTGAAGATCTAACTACACGAATATTCATAGGAAAACTCTTAAACAGTTAAAGGGATACAACAGAGTAGAAGTTTTTGAGCAAAACGATGCGAAAAGTAGGCAAAACAACAAAATTACTTGAATTACTACGCAAAGTGGAGGTGTTCGAGATTTCGCTCTGCAAATATTTGGAAACTTTTAAGTACATAATACAAATGTTTTAGCTGTAGAATTTCCAATGTTCTGAATAAAACCAAGCGATTTGCACCACAAACTATCCTGATAGCGCACTTTTGCTAATCAACCAATGGCTGAAGCTTCGTTTGGTAGGCAACCCCCAGTACCATACTGCAGTTTGTATTGGAATTGGAATATCCAAAATGAACTCTTTTTTAGTGTTCTATTATTACAGTATTTTCTAAGACGATAAAAGCTTCGGACAGAAGAGCGAAAGTATTGTTTCATATTCGAAATATGTTCAAACCAACATATATTTTGCCCAAAAGGAACATCCAAATATTTCTGTGCCACTGTGTACACTTTTCAGGAGAGCTATTTTAAATTTAAAACAGTTATAGCTTCCTCATTATATAATTTTTTTTTAATTTTTTTTCACCTGGCTTGGCTTAAAAAATAGAGCAAGGAAAACAGAATTCAAAAAACGTTAAATAACTAAAACAACTTAATATGTCGACTTAAGACGTTTTGCCTTTTAGGCACAGATTTAATCTGTTTTACCTGTTCAATTTTAAAACACTTACATAGTTCCACAAGATATTATTTGGTCATCACACAACGTTCTTAAAGGTACCACATTAGAGGCACAATTCGACATGACGGATCTATTACAATTTAAAAAAAAATAAAAAAATAAATAGTTGGCGCAACAGGTCCGGAGAGACCCTAGGCCTAGCTTCTCACAACCATTCGTTTTTGTGTGAGTTTCTCATTTTTGGAACGAATGGAGGGGATCTACAATTTTATGCCGACTCCAAACGGCTAATTGAGAAGCTCTTTCAAGACAGGTAGCGCAGCGCAAAAAAACCCTAAGTCGGAATTGGGTTTTTGCGGGATTCGAACCTGGGACCCCCGCATAGCAGTCCAACACACTAACCACTAAGCTACTGCGACTTCTATTACAATTTAGTTCGTGAAAAAAGATTTCATAGTCAGGAAACTCTTTCATACTAAAGCTGAAGTTCAATAATTTATTTGTGTTACTGACAACTAGCTTGTGCACAGTAAACAATATTCTCAGAATATGAACATTCTGATTTTTATGCGCCCTTAAGCTTAAAGGGTTATCTGACTGATATGCAATGCCAAGATCGTCTGCAAAGGCTGTAACTTTCCCTATAAACGGTTGAATAAATAGGGAATTTACATAGATTAGGAACAGTATTGGATTATGAACAGAACCCTGAGGCACACCTATGTTAATGGTTCTGAAGCTACTCACAAAATTTCCTAATTTAACATTTTGAATTCTGACCTCCTCCAAAAAAGACTCGAACCTATTATGCATAAAGCTTCGAAAACACACATATAAATATGTAATTTTTGGCAACATTTATTGCTGTCTAGTGATTTATTATATAAATGAGCAAAGCTCCAAAAGGTCATCTTCTGTAGAGAGCCTTTCCCTAAACGCTAAGCGCAAACTGAGAAGTTTAAAGAAATCTTATTTTTGCAAAATAGTCCACTACTCTACATATTAATAGATTTTTCAAAAACAAAATTGGGATTGAAGAGAGTAAGGAAATTGGCCTGTAATTATTTTTATCACTTTCGGTATAAAATTTGCGTTCTTAAGAATTTCAGAAAAAATACCTGAACAAATACTTAAGCTGAAAATATAAGCCAGTATTTTAAGTACTATATTTTTAAGAGTAGGATTGGAAATACCATCTTTTCCACAGGAACTAGAGTTGCTCAATGAACTGATAATTTTGAATTTATTACCTGTGATGTTAAAAAAAAAAGAAGCTGCTATTTCTCACAGTACTATAGGATTAGATATATTAGGAGGGTTGCCACCAATAATATTATTAACAGTTTTCCATTCTTTTCCAGGGTTACCAAGAGCATTTCTTACTTTAGCCTCCTACCCTCCATCGTACTTTGCATAGAACATTAAGAAGAAGAAAAAAAGCAAGTGGGAGTATTTGTTCATAAAAAAACATAACGGTACCTTATAGAGTACTATTGTTCCGTAATGAAAAGCCGAATTTTCCGGCACAATTTTTTAATTTTTTTATTTTTCCTATAATACTTGTATTTATAGCAACGGCCCTTAAAAGTTTCATTAAATTCTAAAAAAAAACAGGTGTTGGTAGGCGGAGGTTAGAGTAAAAATATCTATCTGGAGCCAACTTAATATCCTTTCCTTATTAACTTCCTTACTTATAATACTGAGCCCGGTTTATTAAGTGGATGCTTATAGCATTTTTTTCATAATTTTTTTTTAAGTTTTATTTTCCTTAAAGTCGAATAGCTATTCCACGGTTTAAGCCTCATTTCAGATTTCTTACGAACAGTGGTAAATGTAAAATTGTTTATATAATTTTAAAGAAGCTATAAAAACAGATCTTAAGCCTTAGAAGCGTTGCTTTCTATACAGATTTTGTCCAAGTTCCAGAACGTAGATCAATATTAAAGGCCGGTCTGTTTACAGCTGGTTAAAGCCTTGTTTAGGCTACCACAGATTTAGATTAAGCCATGAAATATAAATCAGTGATAACCAATGAGTGTCTTTTGACCGTTTTTTCACTTCGATCACCAAACCATAGCTTTGCAACAATTCGTTCAATTTTTCTAGTTTATTTGTTATTTAGTGATTGACCGAATCCATGGTTATTTTTTTTTCGGGTCCGTTTGTTTTTGATAAGTAATTTATTTAGGTAGGTAGGTATTTTATTAATGTGTTTATTTTTAGTAAATAAACACGAAAATGTCATAACCAAATAATACAGGAATCTTGTAAGAACTAAAGAATGAAACTTTGTATTTGTGAATTAATAATTGAAAAAAAAAATAATAATAATTTTAATTTTTTCAACGACAATCGCAATTTTCTCGTTTTCTCAATATTTTTCCTAACGCGTGTGCTTTATCTCAATTTTTGTGAACTGTCATCGGCCAAAAAATGTTGAAAATAATCTTACTTCATCCTTTTTGCATCCATTATTTTGCCGTGTTGTGTATTCTATATAATGTGTCAGTTGAAAACGTCAACGAAAAGATTTTATTGGTTCCCCCCATCTTGCGCTATATATTCCTTCATTCTATTATTTGCATTTTTTTTTTTTAAATCTTGAACAAACGAAATTGCAGAAAATCAGTGGTCAAATCTCATTATCCGCTCAAAATCGACTGGTTATCGATTTCTCTGGTTAACTAACCAAACTACTGATTCTCTGGTTAATATTTTGCTGAACAAACACATTCGATGGTTACCAGTTGGAATGAACGATGATTAAAGATAACCACGTTTGAACAAACTGGGCCTAAGTAGGTCGAAATTTACCTTGGTTATCACATATGAAGAAATATGTTTCTAGTTTATGTGTCGCATAGAATCCGAAAGTTCTCTATTATAGCACGGACACATCTCATGCCATTCCCAAAGGTCGCAATTTAATATTTCATCCGAAGCCATCTCTAAGATCTGACTTCCTGTTCGGCCTCGCACTCAAAACCCAGAATGAGCTTAAATATTTAAACTTTTCAAAAAGTCAAGTGGTTACCGTCGTACGTTGTTGATTAGAGTTTATTTCCAGAAACATAAACACAGCGCGCCAACCAGCAACATTCGCTTTCTCTGTTATAGCCATTGTTCGCTTGTGTTCGCAAAACCCTCGTGACAGTATAAAAAGCCCGTCATGATGATGGCAGTTAAAAACAGGAAGCATTTAGATTTATCCTATACCTTTTGTCGTCTGCCGCACTCTGAGGGTGGCTTTACGGTTGTGTGTAGGTAAACGCGAAACTTTTAAAGTGCTGAAAGTGAAGGTTCTCAAAGAAGGATCATTTCCTCCGCTTTCGCTTATGAGTTGGCATAAGGCTGGAGCGGCGCCCCTCTTGCTAATGTCGCATGATGTCTCGTGCGCCAAGTCAATGCAATAAAAGTGAAAAGTATTCAAATGAGTTTTTTTGTCCGCTCCCCCTCTCCCATCGTCGGTGGGGGTTATTGTACACTGCTTGCCACTTGCCAGTTGTTTTATTTAATTTAAGGCAGTTGTGACTTTGTGCGATTATTGCTTGGCTCGAAGGTCCCGACGAGGCCTTTTTATATGTATAGTTTACTTCACAAACAAATAATGACGCAGTATACTCATAAGTTGAATTTTTAATGAACAAAATAACCTGAGCTCAGTCACCGAAAGTCTGATGTGGAACTTTTCAACCAATTTCCAGTCAATTAGACCAGAATAACGTACTAGTTTTCATGGTATAACGCATCTCACCTCTGTGCTCTTTCCTAGCCTTTGTTTTGTGTTAGACGGTGGGTAGAGTGCCCCCAATAAGTTTGTATTAAACACTATTTGCATGCAAATTCACTTGTCACTAACTGGAAATGCAAATTTTGTCACTTCTTCCCTTCAAAACCAATTATTTTCCGTTCACTGTTCTATAAGCACTAAAGTTTCTGCCACTCCACCTTCACTTACGGCAAAATAAATTGAAATGCTAAAAGCGAAAAGCCCTCGTCTACTTAAATCCTGCCTGTATCTATTCATTAAGCTTAAGAGAAAGGTTTCCAATTGCATGTACCCAGGGATTAGACCAAAGCAGTAAAACATTCTTAGAATGTGGTGCTAACTTGCCCTGTAATGCCCTACACCTAATACCATTCACCCCCTTATAATCCACTCAACGGGAGAGCAACTATACACAGACTCGTCGTAGAGCTCCAAAGGAAAAGGAAAAACCTTTAGTAATTAATTTTCTCTGACCTCTGAACTAGCCTTCGCTGCTTGAGCTTCGTCTAAGATTATAATTCAGTTAGAAAAAAAACTATAGAGACTCTTCGTCGATAACGTGCGAATAAAGGACACTCTCAAGGAGTTATTTGTTTTTCACCTCAGCTTTTTTTTTTTTTTTTGTCATTTTGTTTCCATTTTCCGAATGAGAGGACAAGTGGATTAGCGCAAAGCTTGTTTTGTACAAACGATAGCTATTCATTACCATGCGACGGAGAAGGCCAAAGGTGGGGCGAGTCGGGCGGACAGCGCTTATATGCGGCCGTAAAAGGTCATTATGGCTATAAGCAGAAGCACATATGGTAACTCGATACCTAATGAACGGTGAAACCAGGACGGATGAATAGATAGCAATTTCTTTATTCTCTATTCTGTGTGACATTAGATAAAAGTGTTGACAATTTATCCGGAAATGGAAACGATTACCCTGTCTGGCTGCTATAGGTACGAAAGTCAGTGTCAGACACAGACAGATGTCATCAAAGAGAATGTGATATTGTTGAGAGGATTTGCGATTGGTAAATGATTTTTTGTTTCCTTCCTTTTTTATGTGGAAAAGCGCACATTGCGACTTTGTCTAGTCTAGGGATTGTTGGAGGTTATTTAAGAGGTAATAGAAAAAAAATGATTGTGTAACAGAATTTGGAAAATTCGTTAATTATTTATTCAATCAACGGTCCTTTAACTCTTCAGTTACAACAGGGGGCTTAGGGACTGCACACATTAATTATTTGATATTTCAATTGAAACAAAAAAGCGGAGTCACTGCTTTGAAAACTGAATATGGCGTTTGCTCATCGGGATGTGTTCAAAAATGGTGTACAACTCACAGACAAATCATACTGAGACCCCCCAACCTACAAGCCATGTTGTATTTATAATTATTGCTTAATACAAGCGAATTATACAATATAGTAAATTTAAAATAAATACAAATATTTTAGTATTATTACATATGAATTCGCATTAAAAAATGTCACGTAACTTTAAATATTAACCAACACGGTCGCACCTTGCATACGCCACTTGCGCTGTGGGCAAAGTCGCTGCCAGCGTTTATAGACTCTTATCCGTTAAATTTTGAAAAAGTTGGTGTATATTTGCTTAAAATATTTATAAAAAATTAACAATGTAGATTAAAAAAAAATAGTTGGCGCAAAAGGTCCGGAGAGACCCTAGGCATTAATTTTTGGAACGAATGGAAGGGATCTACAATTTTATGGCGACTCCAAACGGCTAATTGAGAAACTCTTTCAAGACATTTTTATACTCTCGGATGTTTGTCAGAAGTTCGCGAGAGGTAGCACAGTGGAAAAAAACCCTAAATTGGAATTTTTTTTTTTTTTTTTGCGAGATTCGAACCTGAGACCGCTCGCTTAGTAGTCCAACACACTAACCACTAAGCCACTGCGACTACGGACTATGTTGATTGATTGAGGTGAAATAAAAACATTTTGCGCAGACTTTCATCAGTTATTTATTTACGAAAAATGTATCCTTCCAGTTCTGCTTTATGGCGCCGAGTGCTGGACGATAAGGCAGGAAGGGAGAGCTAATACTGGGCTCCTTCGAAAGAAAAATTCTTTGGCGGATTTTTGGTCCCGTGTGCGAGGAGGGCGAATGGAGGAAAAGATATAACCGGGAACTCTACGAGCTGTATAAAGATGTGGATGTAGTCCAAAAAGCCAAATACGTCGACTACATTGGCTTTGACACATCGGGCGAATGGCCAATAACGCTCCAGCTAAGAGGATCTTCGAATCCAGGTTCAAGAAGACAAGGATGACTGAACCTCCTTTTCAAAGACCAAGCCATCGCGGATGCCAGAGCGCTTGGATAGCTGCAAGCAGCGTCCCCGGGATCGGAAAGGATGGAAGGTTGCAGTGTCTCAGACAGAGGCTCTCCACGGGTCGGGAGCCCATTAAGTAAGTAGGTAAGTATGTTTTTATTAACCAAACAAATCTATTTATTTTCCTTTTAAAAATAAATATTAGGTAACTAACGAATAGCATTCAGTAATCGAGTAATGTCAAAATGTTGCATTCCCGAACTCTATCACATTTCCCTGCCGTTGGCAGCTTGTATTTTTTGAATTTTTTTTTTATTTTTTTTATGTTTTTGCACTGATTCTAATTGATATCCCACCGATAGATAAACAAAATGACGGAACTTGAAAAACAAACTTAGGTAGCCAGCGACAAGAGGATTGCGAGTTGGGGGTGTCAGTATGATTTGTATGTGGTTTAAATTACGACTTCTATAGGTGAGAATGGTAATCAACACCTGGACTTGAACACCCTTACGTCAACCTGGACAACGATGCATACTGTACGAACATGAATCCGTGAAGACAGCTACAATTTATGTAAAATAGATTTAAGAAAACAAACATAGTATACCGTTGGGCGCCTGTTTTTGAGCCAACGCATTTAAATATGAATTATTCATCACCATTTGTTACCTAGCCTTAAGTCAAATTGTATAAGAAAACTTAAAAAAAAAGCAAATGTAATATGAAGAGAATGGTAGCGAAATGGTTTCATTTGAATGACTCAAGAAAATAAAAGACTTTAACATTTACATTCACACCTTGTTTTTGTTATAAAATTCGACCACTTGCGACAGCGAAATGTGTGGTAAATTGCATTGTGACGTATCTGTACAGAGTTTGTGAAAATTCCAAACAATTGTGTCGGAATTGTGTAAACGAATCAGGAATCACCGACATGTAGCTTGTTCTTTCGCCTTTGTCTCTTGGTATATAGGTACATGTGTTAAGGGAACATGAAAATAGAATGTTAGATCAAATCCTAATGTCCTAATATTATATCTCCTTCATTCAAGTCTTCGTTTTTATACTTCTGTCTGACTCGCCAAAGCGATGTAATGTTTGTCCACCTAAAAGGTATATTATGCCAATGATTCATGGCCAAGTCCCATGTCATCTAGCCGATCATATCATAGGCTTTTGTAATAAAACTTTTGTAATTTATTTGTCTCTAATAATTTAAGATTAAGATAAAACACGTTTGGCCAGGTTAGCTGGCCATTTTGGAGTTCGTAGTACCAGAAAAAAAACAGGTTTGTTTTATATTATATTTGTAGCATTGGAATTTAAATACTGTATTCCTTAGGCAGGGTCAGCAGAAGTTATAGTTTGCCGCACAAAGTTTTGGTAAAATAGGAAAGTTGTTAGGATTTGTAAGTCAATTTTCCACGATATTCTGAAATGTGTAGCATTGAATTTAGTATTTTCAGCAAATAAAATCGACATTAAAAACACCTTCCGATCTTTATTTTCATGATTTCTATCCAAACAAGGGCGGCACAACATCCCATTTTCAAAGCCAAATTGTGTACTCGCCTTTATTCGTCGTTCTCACAAAAACACTATCTTGCAACTTGCAAGGCAGCTCGATCGACAAAGCATGAAAATGGAATGGAGTATCCACGCCTAACAAAACAAACTGAGCCAATAATTAAGAGGAGAAAATTCAACACGAACGCAGTACATTTGAAGTGACAGTTGTGAAAATAATCTCAACTTTTTATAGTGATCTGAAGTTTCTACAATCGAACACTTCTACTCGTGTAGTTTTATAAATCGAATGTAATCAACATTTTTCCTAAATTTCCAAAACCAAATTTAGTAAGAATGAAAAAGAGGAAAAAAGGGGAATAATAGAAAAATGTAAGGGGTTTTTTTTTTGGAATTTAGGGGAAAACTAAAACTTTTCCTGATAAAAAAAAAAAACGGGAAAACAGTCTTCAAAGTCTGGGACCACTAGGTACTGGTAGCCCAATCCCAATGGGACTATAAATCTGAGCAATATTTACCCTGGGTGACTATTTTTCTATAGCGTTTTTCTTGCCCTAAACTTACTTTTTACTTTTAATGTGCTGAATTCGCTCATCGATTTTGACAATTAAAATCCTTGTTTGTTTTACAATCTGTTTATATTCTGTTAATTTCAAAATAAAAATAAATTCTTATTGAGATCATTAAAAAAAATGTGATTGGGCTACTTTATTGGCTCCGATTTTGGGATAGACAAATTTTTAAATTGGGCTATCGAACTAGACAAAAGATCTGAGAACCCAGCTTTATTAAGTTATTGCTTTTGTTACTGAAATTCCGCATATATTCCAGAAAATATAAATGAAGGCATCATAAATTCCAGGCAGTGTGACCGTTGTGCGATTAAAGTTGCAACTTGCTACTTATTTTGAGAGCCTGCCACAATTTTGTTCTTTTTTGGCACTTTTTTAGTTGAAGAAGGAGCTACAAAATACAAATTTGGAAAAGGCTGTTATTTCCAAATAAAAACCTTTAAAATGTAACGCAGTTGCCTATCACAACACTGTTATAGTGTTTAGCGAGCCAAAGTTTGTTAAATATCGTTCCAAAATATTAAATAGCTTCAGCTTCTCATTGGTTTCAGCTTCTCATTGGCCCTTTTTCTTGCGCCTTTTCTCTATTCTGCAACAGTCACGCTGCGTCCAGGTAGAGCGCAAGGACTATATAGTTCATAATAATTAGTCGTTGCGTTTAACTATTTTTGAATGGAGTAAACTAAAATCGTTCGTCATAGCCAAGCGACTGAATTGAGAAGCTTTCTCATGAAAGTTACACCCTCGAATGTGTGTCAGAATTTCACGATATGTGGCGCAATGGAAAAATGAAACTTACGGAGCAGTTTTTTTTGTAAGTACCACTGGAGATAGACTTGGGACCCAGCTTATAAGCTGCTCAAGTGAATCCGACCATAAGACATACCTAAGTATTTAGTAGTCTTTCAGTTCCGGACGAGAATTTAAAGTTTTTGTCTATCGGTTCTACTGACTGAAACCGAAATAGCTCAAATGAATAAGCTAAAATCTCAGTCTTTAAACAGTACGAATTCAGATGTCAGCCGAACGGAACGGAAAATAACGCATTCAATCTATATGCGTGCAACTAATTAAGTTGGTGGCTCTAGCTCTCATCTACGAAAATGCTAAATTACATTATGACACTCCTTTGTTTTGCATTTTTTATACTTTTAAACAAGAGCAGTACGAAAAATACGAACGAAAATTCCCAATTAAAGTGAGTGCCTTATTAATGTATAGATGTCAAAAAAATTACATTTTTCATCTTCTGGCAGCCTTTTTTTACATTTCAAGATTATTTGAAAATAAATTAGTTTGAAAATTTGTGGTTGCCTTGCAAACAATGGCTACCTCTTTCGTAATACACTTTTGGTCTCGTTTACTCGCAGCTGACTTTTCAACATGTCTTAAATGATACAAATGAGAGAAAAATGTAGTTTCATACGGGCTCAAATACCTTTTTTCGCTCGTAAATGGCTCTGAAACTTCAAATTGACGTTGTCACACTTAACAGTAGTATATCGTCTGTAATCAAGAAAGGCTGGTGTTGTCTAGTTGATCTAAACACTTTTGTAATGGCCGACAAATTGAAGATTTAGCACACTAAGCCTATATTGATCTGACTGCGCATTTTCTCCTGCATTTTAAGACCTCCATGCACCGCTATTTGTCGTTGTCCTGGCTCACAGCCCATGTCAGGCCTATAAATAGCAGTCCACGTATGCACTTAACCATTTGAAACTTATTTATGAACGTGAACTTTAAACAACTAAATACGTTCTACAAGCACATAGTTCTCTAAAAAAAAATAAGCCCTATAACATCCTTGAATGGCATTCAATCGAGCCGCTGAATAATGTCACTGCCTCCCGCAATCTTTACAGGGTATCCATTTTAATGCTTTCTCGTTCCAGTCCATTGAACAATTTTCCTCCACATCTGTGAGCAAACAGCCTCAAAGCATGTGTTCTCTTTCTAATCCATGTTACATATTCCTAAGTGCATTACAAACCACCTACCACCATTTAAAACATGAACTCCTTTCCTGCCTGTGACTCTGACCGAGCACAGAAAACCTAAAACAATTCCCGGAAATACTTCTACACCCCCTTATCCAGCACACGTCCGCCAGCACCACCCTTGCCAACGCAAATATTCATTAAGAGAAGAAAAAACTTGGTTCAACCCCTACAACACTGACACGCATACACAGTACACACCCACACCTCTGCTAGCATTAGTCAATTTTTATCACGCGTTCAGGCAACAACAACGTTAAAAACAAAAACAGTCAACGCTCCGATGACAAATGAAGCCATATTTAAGACTTACTTACCTTGCCATTTTGATTGAAGAAAAAGATATTGTTCCAAACGTGTCCGGCGGCTGTGAGTGCTCCTTGGAATGGGAGGTGTTGATGGGGATTTTGGCACCAATTCAATCAGACCCGAACACTAGACCGACCGATTAGTTCCGTTGCGACCACGACGAAACTGCTGATAATGGGGTTCAAATTCGGTTACCACTTAACTGATGTAGGCTCGAAGCCAGAATTAGAAAGAAATAAAACACACACACATATTCGTTCTGCCTAATTGAATTACCCGCTATCGATTATGGTCACTGTATGTGTGTTAGGGCAAGAAAAAGAACACCCTCAACCAGCCCCCGGGGCAATTAATTCGCGTTTCCACCCGACGATGTATTACAAAACCGCATCAGTGTTAGACGTGATTGTACTTATTAATTCCACCTCGTATATCCCGAATAAATCAAAACAAAACACCGTTATAATATAGAAAGGACTAAAATCGTCCTTTGAGCAGCGCCAGCACGAACGGGATAAGAATCTGCGATGCAAAAGGACCTCCCACGACTGAATCGCACTGATACCTTTGCCTAACTGAACGCAATCAACAACGCTGAACCAATCATTCACCTTGGCTGTGGTGAATATGCAAGTGTCAGTTTGTGGTGAATAGAAAATGCGCATGGCAGCGACAGTCAGGAACAGGAGACGGCTCTCTCGAACCCAGTAGGCCACGTGATCTCTCTACTTCCCTTCTGTTTCGCACATAGATTTCCCTCGTCCACACAACGTCAATGCGAATGCACTACTGCACTGCACAGTGCACAGCAATGCAAACATTTGCTCCTGTTAATAACACAATGGAAGCAACGATGATAATATTAATTGAAAGGCAAGAAGCAAGAATGCAGAAGAAAAGCGGTCGAGAGCGGGCTAATATCGGCGGGTGGGTTGTGGTCGTGGCTCGTGGGTAGTGGCTCATGGGTTGACTGGGTGGCTGCATTGTATGGCGATTCTTGGCAGCGGTTTCCTTGCATTCAGCTCGAATGTCAAGGTGGCCATGTTCACAGTCGTCGTTTTTCTGTTTTGTCCTTATTCCTCTCAATGTCAAGTGTAAGCGGAATTATAGAAGGTTTAAGAAACGGCAAATAACAATCGATGTGGCTGTTTTTGGACTCAAGATGGTGGGTGGGTGGTGTTAGCCAACTGGGCTGCACTCGCCTGTTTACTATGTGTAGAAATCTTGCGACTAATAGCCAATCCTTGAGAAGAATCATTAAATATAATATACTAAGTGCTGGCAATTATCATTGAGCTAATAGTCTTCGCTTGAGTGTCGCGGGTATGTAACTGTGTATTACATTGGTTGAGTTCCTAGGACCTAACTATTCAAATGAGGAAGGTATTTTAAACATCCTGTAAGGTCAATGGGGCTTTATTTGTTTTCTATTTAAATAGCTGTCCCATGTCAATTACTTGACAGTAGCAGCGATTTTATGACGCCCCTGGGCCGAGCTGTCAAATGTTCACCAATGAATTGTATATACAAACGAGGATGTATGTTTGTAAATGGCTAGCTGTCAACATTTGATTCGGCTTCTTCAGATTCGCTCTCAGATTTCAGATTTCGCGTGGTTAATCGAACATAAAAACGTCACTTGCTCTTTCTTATGTTGACATTCGTGCGATTCGAATATGTGTAGCCGTCAACATTTTTTCAAAGCGTTTTCCATTCAGAATTTAAATTTTGCGTCCCGATTGATTTCTAAATATTTACACATAAGTAATTTGCAAAAATAGATTCACCCGCTGCAATGCCTTTCTTTGCTGTGGAAAAAATTCACGAAAACCTAAACAAACTCCACCAGTTGTCAAACTCAAACGCACTTGTATTGGTAAATTTGAAGCAGATCTCAGGAAAAATCTAGATTCGCAAACTGAAATCTGAAAAATATTGCTATTTTTGTACCAAACGAACATAAAAAGTGCTCTGAGAGCGCCCAATCGAATACCACTTTAGATCAGTCGTTTTATTATTATTTCATATGTCGTTTTCCATTGGGCAAAAAGAAACGTCCGGGAGAGTCCGAAATCGAAAAATTCGCTTCTGAAACCGTTCCATTGGCATAAACACACTCTTCTGGTGATTCTGAGAAGAGAATTTCACTTCTCTATTTGAAGTCAGAATCCACTCAAGAAGCAGTCACACAGGTGTAATTTATGTATTTAATACAAGTCAGATGACAGCTGCCGTAGATTATTTTTTGGCATTTCAGCCATTTTTTCGCGGATTCAATCAGAAGCCGTTTTCTTGTTTCATTGGATTACAGAATGAGTGGATCCTAGAGTGAAACCAATGGAAAACGACAATAGACTGCGCTCACCTACTGTGAATTAAAAAGAAACAATGTGTCAAAAAGTGACTCGAACTCTTTGTTGACAGTTTGATAGAACTAGAAATTAAAAATTTAACACTCGATCATACCGCATTAAGCGAAATAAAATTCGCTGCACACAATATCTATGGCAAAATAATTCGACAGACACAGACATAATTGTTTTTTTTTTATTGAACTGTCATCGGCATTTTAACGTTTCCAGTATCCACCCATGAATGTGCTTTACCTCATGTAGTTTTCCATTTTTAAGATTTTGATCTAAGATTTCTGATTTTTCGTGCCCAATGGAACATAAAAAAAGATTTTTCTTCTTTTTTTCGTTGGTGCGTGTTTTAAAAGTCAGATGTTCTTATATTGTAATTTTTATTTATGAAAATTCATTCAATTTATGTTGATATCTATTGCAGTGGCCAAATGTAAATTTGTCTACATTTTTCACAGACTTGTCGTCTAAAAACGTAAGTACCTAATAACACACTTTAAAGTTTGAAAAATGCCAACTGTTTTGTAGTTCGTGTAAGTAGGTGTAAGTCTCGCTCAGAGATCAAGTTTCGCAAAATTGCTGTGACTCTGAGAAAAACTGTTTTTTTGCGGACAATGGAACATGGAAGTCTGACAGCCCAGCTGATTGCGAGAGCAGAAAAACTGCTCTGAATCTGAAAAACGTTCTTTTTCTATCCCAATGGAACACGACATCAGTGTATCTACCATTGATTGTCAAAAAAAAAACTGACATCTACGTATTACAAATTTTAGGAGCTCTAGCGGAAGTGGTTAAATGCATTTTTCTTTTTATCTAATGGCGTTTTCGATTGAAGAAAAAGAATTGCCCTATCTACCAAAAAATATCAAATCCAGAAGTGCTCTTTCTATGTTTTCTATGTTTCATTGAAGAAAAAATGGCACTTCCAGGTCAATTCTTAACACGATAGAAGTGTCAGGGATATTTTTAAAGAATTGCCCTGATCTCAGTGATATGAAATTTTTCGTCCGCAAAGTGGGTAACCTAATGTACATCCCCCTTTGACACATGCAATCTGCTTCCGAAATCCTACTGGTGGTAGATATTAATTTTGACTGTAGACTTCCACCTTCCATAACACAAGTCAGTATAGATTCACAAACAAACAAAACAAACTTATTTGCTTTTAATCCAAATATGTCTCGCCTGTCAGATCCAACATCATGTGTTCATTTGTTGAAAACATCTGTGCGTCGTGCGTCCTTCCGACAGCACATATCAATGCGGCTATTATTCGCTTAGGTGATTTAACATAACCGCACAAACTTCGACTCCAGCATTTCCCATCAAGGATATACCTACAACACACCTGAACCTGAGATGTCTGCAAACTCTGCGTCAAATAATCTCATTGTTCCGAGCCAATGATGGGTTATCATGTGCAGGTAAACGGAATGGTAAGTAGGCTCAATTTAATTGTTATTACCCAGCAACATGGACCGTTTTCCCTGTGTAAATTGTTATAGGATGCTATTTATGACACAAGGTACACACGGTTTATGTACCTATAATTCGACTTTTTTATTGTGTGCGCCACCACCAGGTTAATAGAAAACCCTTCGGATACACCATTTTGTTGTTGAGTAAGACCTTCGTAGGTATGGTCATTATTATGAATTCCTGTTAAAATTTAAACAGGATCCATTAAGCTACACACAGCGTTGTGGACAAAAATTTATATATAAATATACCTATATAAACGTAAGAACCTTGAAATCTTTTATGCAGAAGAACGTACATATACAATACAAGTGTAATCACCCACTTGAAAACGCTTCTCATTGCAACTCAATGCATCAGCCAAGTAGAAATTGAATCTCTTATCCGTTATTGTTGTGAAGACGGCGATGATTATGATTATGATGATGATGATGATGACGGTGTCAACTATGACCAAGCACCAACCGAGCGCCATAAATGCATGGGTTCCCACATAACTTTTGATTTTTCCCTCTTAATCTTCATACCGACCACCCCAAACGACACATCCATTCCACACAAAATAAACATAACTATATCCACTTTGGGGTGGGATGATATTCCTTCAGTTTTTATGTGTGCATATGCACAGACCACAAAGTAGAAGCAATCACCACTCAGAAGGGTGTACCATCACCATGCACCTCTATCATCTTTATTGCTGATGTGTTAAATGGTGTTAAATGTCAACATCAGTGACATAAAAGTGCTGCCGCATTTATAATATAATATGTACCAGTACCTGATATGTACAATCTATCTGATGCCGGAAATCATGGCGGCTTATTGTTATGGGGGAAGGTGCAACGTAAAAAAAATCTGTTAAACTGGGTCATTGGTATACATATAATAAGAATGCGGCACTTTTTCTTTATTCTCCGCTTTGACCCCGTTCTTTTGTTTTCGAACAAAGTCTATAATAATAATTGTCCAAGTTTATCCGTTTATCCATTTTGGGGGAGGATTCAATTTTAAAGTGAGCTCCCTCAAGATTCTGTGAAATTTTTGGTTACCTCTTAATTGAATTAGTAGGTACATAATTATAATTTTGTATCAAAATTGAAATTAAAAAAAATGTAGGGTGATGGCACCTAAGTTCAGCCCTCTCCAGTAGTCAGCCTCTGGAATGCAAAGTTCTCGACTGAAAAGGTAATACATCTTAAGTTGACTTAATTTTAAGTAGAGAGTTAATCCTTTGGTCTTTCTTTCAAGCGAAAAATATTATTACCTTGGCTAACATTTGTTCTATCTGTGTCCAAAAACTTGCAACATTCCTGGTGCTGTTTCGCGCGTAAAAAATATATACTTGAGTACAGTTTTTATAAACGCAGAACACGAGCGGTATTCCGAAAAAATAAATAGTGGAAGTGGTTTTGGAAAAGTGATACAAATACTAATCCATTTAAGGTATTTGCATTTTGTGATTTATTGTTATGTTATTGAAAGTTTATTTTACTTATTTCTTAACTTAAAATTTAAAAAAATATGTTTTGTTAAATAATTAAGAGGGGGGCCGACCTTATGAGACATTATTTTTATGATTATCCTAGGCTCAGCCTCCTCCGGCTGACTACTGGAGACTATGTTTTTTTTTTTTTTTACAATAACTGAGTATGCAAAATGAATGGCAACTTCAATCTGCCTTGATTCTCGCCGAAATTTCCATCAATTTTCTCAGTTTTTCAGTAGGCAGCTCCCCTGTACATTTACCAGAGAAATGGGGGGTGACTATAAAAGACACGGTTCCTTTAAACGTCTTCCAGTTGTCAGCCCCCCTTTTTATGAAAATGTGTAAATTAAATTGGGGCTAACTACTGGATACTGGTGCTGAGGGGGCTGACTATAATCCCAAATCATACCCTTTTAACTTATTTTCTAAATAGTTTGTATTAGGTACTCCATACACTTAATAAGCTCAGTATTTTCGAATCTACAATCTTCAAACATTCAGAAGAACCAAATACTTGAAGAATGGACCAATAAAACTCACAAAAAAAGTTAAAGGGCTGACTACTGGTGCCATCACCGTATGTAGTTGCAGTGTCACCAGGTGTCACTGTGGCGATAGTGCTTTGGGTTCTATAACCGCACAGTTCAGGTTAAAAATGGAGTTCTCAAAGTATATTAATCATAAAGACATAAAAATGCACTTAGCTTAACCTTATGTTAAGCGATAAATATAACAAAACAGAACGGAGGAGAAATTCGTAGAATAAAAGTAGGGTTAAAAAAGCTTTTTAGCTATGACAAGTTTGTGTTAATTTTTTTACTATTTAAGTTAAAAAATATTCAGTGAGGAGGGTTTGTTTTTGTTGCTCAACAGTTGGAACTTTATTGAAACGTGTGTTGCATTGCAAGTTAACAAGAAGCTAAAGTAAAAATCTATCAAGTAATAGAAGGTTTTCTGTCCATCTTATTGAAAGTAATACATTTAGAAACATACTAGTTTGATAAGAAATATTTGCTCGTATTAGGGATCTGTCGGGTGTTACTAATGCAACAATCTGCTTCCTAAAAACAGTGTTAATTTGTGTAAATTCAGAAACGTCAAACATTGGCGCAGTGATGCGGGATTATTGTTTATTTGCTCTGCTGATGCGATGCACAGTTTATGTTGATGTGTTGGTGATTGAATGTGTCGTTTGAGTTTTAAAACGCATTGTTTGTTAAAAAAATAATAATATAAAGAGTTCAACAAAAATTTATAAATTTGTCTTTCAAAAGCATAGTAATCTATTGATAAAAATGTTTATTTACTTATTTTTCTTTCACTTGCGGTATTTTTCTTACTTCTTTGCCGGCGAATCAACAGCGCATCAGGTTTTTCTGTGATGCTTTTTTGCGTTATGTTTGCGCATCAGTTTGATCAACATTGCAATAATGAACAGACGTTGAAAGTGATGCCAATAGTTTGCATTAATGAACATTTTGCAAAGCATCATGAGCATCATGCGAGTGATGCGTTACTGAATTTACACTTTGTGACAACAATTTATTTTAATTTTTCCCATTGAAAGAAGTGTCTGTGGCTGCATCTACTGGCAGGAAACAGACAGAATGAATCTCTCCAATTAACGTAGTTACAGACAATGGAATATAATCAATTTTACATCTCTTACAATAACACGGCCCAGAAAGTTTTCTTTTCGGTTCGATGGTGCCTTCCTGGCTACCGATACCGACGCGCTTGTTGGTAGTATCCTGTCTTTGACATTGTCGGTCGAAAATAGGCGCCGCGATTCACAAAATTCTATGTCAATGGCGAAACAAAAAAAAATACATATAAATTTATATACTTTTCTGTTCCCATATAGCCTTGTCACTTGCGAGGGAAGTATAAAGTATAATGCCGCACACATGTTTGGTTTTGGTGTTTTTCGTGAAAGGGAAACTACCCATAAAAACACTATCCAACTTTTAATTTATTTATTTTTTACTCACCAGCGCAACATGTATACCATTGCCATATGTAATAAATCCAGTGGGATTTGGATTATTCACCAGACGAAAACTACTATATGGCGTAAGTCCCTACGTTATACCTATCTACAAAAGAAACAGCTCAGGTGGCATACGAGTCCCATGTGAACTAAGGGGCGTATCAAATGGTTATCGCTTTTTTAGAAACACAAGTTTGATTCATGAGAATGAGTTAAGTCCTTCCTTGTTTTCTTTTTTTTTTTTATGTTTATACTGTTGAAAGTTTGGTTATATGGTACATGTTCAGGACCGCACTTGGTTTGGTTCGAATTTGGTTTGTTTTCTACTTTTATTGCATATTGATGAATTTTGTGACATGTTCCAAGTAAAAGAAAACCTTACAGTTATTAAGATAGGATAACTCTTTACTTAGGTCCGTTGCAGAGTAATTTCCTGACAGTTTATCCACCACTATAGTGTCAAAAAATAAAAAGAAGAGAATTTGCTAGCGCAATTGACAGAGGGGCATAATTTTGTTAATCTATTTATTTATTTTTACCAAGTTTGGTAATCAGCTTACATTGAACAGAATAGCTTATAAGCGAAAGTGAACTTTTCGCTTATAACCTATTGTTAACTACAATAAATGCAAAAGTTTAACTTTCCAATCGTTAAGCAAAAACAATTGTGGACGGATTTTCTATTTTCAAATGCATGTAGTCGCAGTAGCTTAGTGGTTAGTGTGTTGGACTGCTATGCGGGAGTCCCAGGTTCGAGTCCCGCAAAAACCCAATTCCGACTTAGGGTTTTTTTCCGCTGCGCTACCTCTCGCGAACGTCTGACAAACATCCGAGAGTATAAATGTCTTGTAAGAGCTTCTCAATTAGCCGTTTGGAGTCGGCATAAAACTGTAGATCCCTTCCATTCGTTCCAAAAATGAGAAACTCACACAAAACGAATGGTTGTGAGAAGCTAGGCCTAGGGTCTCTCCAGACCTGTTGCGCCAACTATTTATTTATTTATTTTTAAATGCATGTATAAGCAAACATTCGACAATCGATCAGGTGCATCGGATAACTGACGTTATAGAGAAAGCTCTAGAAGAAAATATAATTTGCTCTGCCATATTCTTTGACGTTTTGCAAGTATTTGATAAGGTGTGGCATGAAGGCCTCAAGTGCAAATTAAGATAAGTTCTACCCGAACGGTTATGGAAAATTCCAGAATCGTATCTAGAGAATAAACTCTTTCGTGATAAACACGGAAGCGAATATTCGGAATTTAAGGAAATAAGACATTTAAAAACTTTTCAAAATAAAGCGCTAAGATCATTCGTCAGTTCACCGTGGTACATTAGAAATGAAGATCTCCATAGAAACCTTGGAATTCCCACCATCAAGGACGAAACGAAAATATGCGGTCGAAAGCATAGAAATCGATTATTAGGACACATTAATAACTCGGTCCGTGAAATTCTCGATGAAACAAATTTATTGCGGCATCTATAACGAACTGATCCTTCGGACTTAGCCCGATAATTATCAACCGCGTTAAGATTGTGGAACAAGCCGGAAGTTTCGCCGGAATGCTGCCTGCAAAACGTTTATATAACTTCGTGAAAAAAGAATTGCTTGATAAGTCACAACTTATAGTTGCAGTACAAAAGAAATTTGTGGGAGGTGGTTTTAGTGAGTAAAAATCTTACACTACTATGAGCGCGCATTGACTGTCCTCATAGTGTCTTCTAGAAGATTTCCAGCTACCTCGGGGAAATAAAAAAGTTCAAATCAAATATCTTTGGGAAAATGGATAAGAACCACCAAAAAGAAGCGCCCTATAAAGTCACATTGGCTTGTTTCATCAAGCCTGCCTATTCGAATAACGCTTAAATTGGTACTTTCGCTGTTGGGCAGTACCTAGGATTATGTTTTATTTGTGCCTATTCGAATGATAGTAAAGCGTTGTCCCTGTGGGCGCTCGTTCGTGGAAAAATGGAAACAATTTTCGGACATCGTTACGCCTATCCAAAGGGGGTGTCTGTGTTGACTTTATAAATGCAGACATATTTAAAAAAAAAAAGCAAAAAAGTATCACCAAACCGATGATTGATGAGAGAACGAAGCGCATATGGGTATGGTCAGTGAATTTGTGGATAGCCAAATGTCAAATAAGACATTTAAGAATGACCAACTTTGCAGAGTTTGAAGTTAGTTAGACTAGGTAGTTTATACAATTTAGTAGAAAATCAATAACTGTTGCTTTGGTGTTTTAACGAATGCATTTTTATCAGAGAGAGGAATGTATCAGAAAAATAAACAAACAATCACAGACTTATGGGAATTTATGGCTCAACCCATGGAATTCGTTGTGTCCGCGGCAACGTATTTAACTGACATATAGATAAAATAATACACCGGATGGAACGGACTTTGGACTTGTGCATTGAATCCGTTGACAATTTTCACAAACTGAGACTGTAATACTAGAAACGTTTTCAGAGCAGTAATAAACCACGCCTTACAAGGTTGAAGGGAAAAGGGAAGACATTTTATTCATTTCAACTTGACAAGAAATGATTGACAGATAAAATTGTAAATAACCAAAGGAATTGCCAGAAATATTAATTTTAAGTTTTACTCTATTACAATAGATTAAGAGTTTTCGTAGTAGGCGCAGTGGCTCAGTGGTTAGTGTGTTGGACTATTAAGCGAGGGGTAGAGTTTCGAATCTCGCAAAAAAACAAATTCCAACTATGGGTTTTTCTCCACTGCGCCACCTCTCGCGAACGTCTGACAAACATCCGAGGGTATAACTGTCTTGAAAGAGCTTCTCAATTAGCAGTTTGGAGTCCCTTCCATTCGTTCCAAAAATGAAAAACTCACACAAAACGAATGGTTGTGAGAAGCTAGGCCTAGGGTTCCGCCGGACCTGTTTTGCCAACTATTTATTTATTAAGAGGTTTTATTGGTGGAAATATTGAGAAAATGAGAGAAACTCTCATGATTGTTGAATAAATAGATGTCGCTGATTCAGAGATCTCGAAATCAGCTGACTGTCCGATTTATGTGGTTTTCCATTGGTGCCACCAGAAATCTTTTTCAGATCTCAGATTTTACTGTGCTCATGGAACGCGCAACGAGATTGATCTGCTTTTGTAAATGGATTAGTGCGTTAATTGACAACAATATCAGGGGTCGAATCGCCACTTCCGTGAACGAGCTATCCGTTCACGGAATTAAGTTGGTTTTACATGTGAAACAACAACAAATTCCGTCACGAAATGCTCGATCACGGAGGACGCGATTCGACCCCAGCTGTTCAAATGGCATTCTTTTTTGGCTAAATCACAAATGGATATCGCCCTCAAAAATGTTTTCCTTCTTGAAGATACAAATGAAGTATTATTGGTGGTTTGTAGTCTTCAGATGACGAGGGAGATAATGAAGATAATAATTCCTCCGAAATCGTATCCATAGCTATTTAAGTATTTTGTTATTTTGGTTCTCACGAAACTTTGCGCATTTGTCTCGAAATGAAACTTCTTAAACTGACGTTAAACAGCTGTACAAAGTATATTGGTATGCGTAAATCTGAAAAAATATCGAGATCTGCGAAAAGTGATCCGAATCGAAAAAAAGATTGATTTTTCGTCCCAATGGAACGCAAAAAGTGATTTAGATCAAAAAAAAGATTGATTTTTTGTCCCAATGGAAAACCACATTAATGTTCCATTGGCCGCAAAATAAAAAGCCCTTTTTTCAGAGGCAGAGCCATTTTTCGAATCTCGATTTATGAGCTAGACTTACACTAAAAACAAAACATTTATAATTTCTCAAACCAAGGAAGAAAAATCTCGATTGGTCTCGATGTCCCATTGGGCACGAAAAATCTGAAATCTTGAAGCAAAATCTGAAAAACCCAATGGAAAATGAGATAACATTGCCTCTTTTTTGCTCTGAGTTGGCGGTTAATTTTACCGGTACGTGGCATCGGTTGGCAAGACAGATTGCCTCTAATTTCGTTTTTCAAATATCCTGGTAACGTCATTACTTTTTGAATAACAATCGGTTTCAAATCTCCAAAATCTCTACTCCTTTTTGCAGAATCAAAAGCTATAAACTGAATTCCAAACAATAATTCATCGGAAAACTGAATACAAATTCATTCTTTGCATAGGCCAATAAGTCAAAAACACTCCTCCAAAGCCGGACAAAACAAAACTGCAATTCGTTTAAATTAAATTTAAACTGCCAAATGGCATCCAAAAAGTATTACACCAACTATTTTGGCAACTGCACAAAAGTTAAACCAAATAAAAAGTTACCCCATCGATGACGATTCTTTTTTTAAGTTGTTAAGTGCAAATTCAAATGCATGTGGCGGATGCATACAATCGATTCCGTTCCGTGACATTCATACTTGATACGAAAAATACCCTTCCTTTCCTGCCCTACAATGCATTTCATTGTATGTACGATGAACGTGTGTCCTTGTGGATTATTGATTCTAAGCCTTGATTTTCAACTCTCTTGGCATGAATACTCTATAAAGCGAAAGGCGACTCACCCAAGGATATTGTTCATGTTCATGGTTCATGCAAGAACTGGGTGTAAACCGAGAAACAACGTAATAGATACAGCAATAGGTAAGACATGTTTTTTCCATGTCTGCTTGCACAACAAAAAATAGAAAAGCAAAACTGTAACAACTGTGCGAGGCCCCTTGCATTAGGATGAAATAGAGAATGACATTTTCAGATTTGGCAAGATACTAAAGAACTGCTGACAACAATACCGGAAGGTATTTTGGCATTGTCATCCGGTTGTAATCTTTGTGTTTTCAGTTTTTGGTCGAACTACATTGCACACTTTATGGGGCAGTTTTGAATGTCCTTGAATTCCACTAGGTTGGCATTTTTGTTTACAAATGGAATCAGCCAGCATTACGGTATTGATATTGGCGCCGAACTTTCTCTAAAGTCGACTGAATTGTTTCTTTGTGGTGCACTGCTTTGTTCTTCATTCTTCGGGGTTTTCCTTTACTTGTTTAGTTGAGAGCTGTGCATATGACGAAATTGCAATTGTTCTAAAGGTGAACCCTAATTGAGGTAATTCAGCTGAATCAATCGTTTAAATTTAATTGTACACCTATCGAGACTATAGTAGTATGAGCGGCTTTATCCATCATCAGCAACCCTAAATGGCACGCATTCATATTAATTTAAATGTGAAACACCTACGCTTTTAAATGCGGTCGCACGTGCTTCGCATAACATCTTTCCCAGCGAATACGCTTCAAGTTAAAAATGTCCTTTCAAACTGAATGTACCTACCTATACCTACCTACCACAAGTGATATATTGCTATCATCCACTGTTTCCGTGAACTGCACAGAAGGGGTAGAACGTACGTACCCCCTTCACGTATGTAATGTGCCCAATGCATTATCCCCCTAGTAAATGAATAGCCTCTCGTTGCCTCTCATTTTCATTCAGCCAAACACACAATTCCATAAATAGTGAAGTAGTCATACACTTGCAGTAGCAACCGTTTGGTATAGGTTCCCACATAAATGGAGGAGTGGGCGAACTCTGCTCGTGGTCGTGAGTGTGTATGGATAAAAATAAAATTGCCCGACCTTGACCTTGTCCTCATGGCAAAACTTTCTCACTTGCTGTGATAGTGGGTCTGCCTGCCAACAAAAAATAACCTAAGTTCTCTACATACAATGCCACCGGTACTAGCACAAGGATATTGTGTCGAATCATCATCTGATGTCGTTGCCAACATTTTAAATTAGGTAATCAAAGTCTTCAGTTAGCTAAATTATATTTTAAAGTTCGCCAGCTTCTTAATTATTACTCAAATACTTTTCTCGGGGAAGGATAGCCTATAATGTGTACACAGATTCCTCGCTAAGGTGTCGCTATAGTCCGGGCTGCAGCTGCACCTGAACCTCATCCAAAACGCCTCTCCAGTTGGACACTCCAAGTTGAAAACAGTGAGCGCTCTCCATCGTCCACCTGCATAACCTGAAGAGCGTTAACATTCCCAAAGCTAAGGTAGGTAGGTAGGTAGGTGTGGCGGTTTAATTTAAAAACCCAAGTAGCACTATGTGCCGTTTTGTTACCACAACTCATTTGACCAAGTTGAGAGTTTAGATCCAGCCTGTGGAAATATTAGGTTTCGAGACCTCCTTAAGGGAGTCGAAAAAGGGTTTACCAAAAGATCGCTGTCTGGCCCTAGCTAGTGCTGGACAGGCGCAAAGGAAATGAGTGAGTGTTTCCGTTTTGGCTGTGTCATTACAGCTGCAGCAGCGTGTATTATGTTTGTGTGGGATGCCTAATCTAATTGCGTGTTCCCCTATTGGCCAATGGCGTGTGGTTATCGCTGTTATTCTGGCAGTATCTTTTCGTGTTTTACTTAGGAGGTGGGTTGTTTTATCCGTGCTGTAGTTTGGCCACATCCTTCTGGATATGATACAGTTCGTCAGCCTTCTCCATCTGAGGTTGGCCTTCGATAGGAATTCTAGGGAGATCTTTGCCTTGACTGCTCCGAGCGGCATTTGAACCGATTCAGCAAGTGAACAGTGAAGGGCTGAGCCCCGCCTGGCCAGCTCGTCAAAATGTTCGTTGCCACAAACATTGCTGTGACCTGGAACCCAAATCACGCTATTTGCTGTGATGTTTGTAATGTAAGGGTCTAAGAGTAAAAGATGCAGAAGGGCTGTAAGGGCGTCTGTTGGTGTTGACCGTAGAGCGCCTGTGGTAGGTACCTATGCATGCCGTTCTTTCTACTTTTTTTTAGTTTGGTTATGTTGTAAGATTTGCTTAGAGACAGCCAACAAACTATTGACCCATAGAGAAGTATTGGTCGTACGACGGCTGTGTATATCCAGAGGGTGAGTTTTGCTAAGCAGATGCATCAATCAAAAACAACGCTAATTTTTTATGTATGAGAATTTATTTTCGACTGATAGTTTTAATAACGTACCAACGACTAAGCTAGTTCTTCTAAAAGTTTCTTAAAAGTTAACCAAAGCAATAACGAAACTATAAAAAAAAAATAATAATAATTTAAAACTTAAATAAAACTCATGTAGGTTAAGTGTTTGTCAAGTGATTTGAACTTTTACCTAATTAACTCGAAATTAAACCTACGGTAGATGAAGAGGATGTAGATGTTCTTTCCCGACCCAGTGTTTGATTTATCTGGTCAACTCAGAGTTCCAACTACCGACATCCGTGTTGGAGTGACTGAAAGGTCTGGTATTGAATAATTATTTAAAATTGTACTAAACATGTTTAAGCAACACCTTACAGCATTAAATTTAAATGGATACAGTGATTTCAGAAAACACAAGCTGTAAGGATACCAAAATAATTCGCTTCGGAATCTTTGTTGATAAGAGAGCGGCTGCACAGAAATAAACATCCGTTGGATGATACTGTGCAGCACTTTATTCATTCTTAATTCAGTCTGCGAGAGCTCTATACCTATCCAACGAAATATAACTCAATCATGTGACCGAATACAAAGTAACGAAAAATCCCAGGATCTCTCATTATCTGATGTCGCAAATCGGACTCAGTTGAAATTTGCACGTCAAATTTTAAGCCATCAGGGAGAATACAGGTGGGCATCTACATCATCCTATCCTATGAGTTCGTATGGTTAGGAATAAAGTGAAATGTTTGTTTAGTTATTTGCCTTTATCTTTAAAAATCTTAACATAAAAAAAAGAAAAATTATAAGTGTAGACTAACTTAAGTTGCAGTATATTATGTAATTCAATGTTTTGAAGGTGATTAACTCCAAGTCTTGGCGAAGCTGAACGGTCCGCAACGATTGTGCGCGTCCACTGCTCGAACAGCGAAATAATAACGCTGTCCCTCTTGGAACTGGGTAAGTGTTACCGCCATAGGCAGCAGCATCGCCTTGACATCGCCCACATGACGCCACGATTCAACCAGTGGTGGGCCACTTGTCTCTTGATAGGCGTAGATTTGGTAGCTGGTACTTTCCGCATACTTTTCTTTTGCCGCGTCCTCGATGGTCCATGAAATAACGATCCCACTGTCTAGGTTACTAATACGGATGGTGGGCCGAGTTGGTGGCAGTTTCCATGCCGGATTGGTGCTGTGAATAGGCTGATTCGGAAGCGGAGCAGGATGACGATACCGTGATGGGTTCGCTGGACCTGTTCTAACAGAAATGGTATGGCCATTTGGCTTTGGCGCTATCGGAACTGCAAACGGAATTAAAGGTTAGGAAAGGAGTTCTAAATGCGGAAAGCTTTACTCACGCTTACCCGGAGGTCGTGTTGGTGTTTGTTTAGGTGGATTAGGTTTTGGCTGCTGCAATAGTTGCTGTGGTATGACGGATACTTTGTAGGGGCCACGATTCACTGCTGCAGCGGCGGATGGCGGAGTTTGTGCTCTCATCGCCGGTGTAGTTCTAGGGCTGTTGATCGCCGACGGCGTAGGTGTTGGCACCGCGTCGTCCTCGTCTGTTAGATCAATTACAGATTTGTTTGCAGGCTTCGGCGTTGGCGTCAAACTGGGAGGAATCGGTGGTGTTACGATTGTTGCGGCTGGCGACAATGGTTGCGACATAGCCTGCGGGTCTGATAGGTAGTTCTTCGGTTGATTGGCTTGATATCTCGTGCTGCTTAGGAGGACACTAGTGCCGGCCTTCACCATGGTTGGTTTCTTCCTGAAATTGAAAATAATTGAATCAGACCAGTAAATTGATACGACATTTGTTTGAAACTTACGTAGCAATGCCTGGAGGAATAGGAGATTGCTTAGGGGCCGCAACAATAGATGCCGCTAATGGTGGAGTCTGTACTAAAGCTGCCGGCGGACTATTTACTCCAACGGCATTTCGACCAAGTAATGAAGTCATAGGCGGGCGTCCCTTAAGCGGTAGCCCCCGATTGAATGCCTTAGCGTTGTTGACAGCTACCGCATCTTTGGCTACCGCCACCATTGATTGGTGAGATAGATTAAGCCCAACACGATTTAGAGGCGAGTTACGTGGTGTGTCCGGTCGCATTGGAGTCAATTTTTGAACGCATCCACGACGTTGTACTTGTGCTTGTACATTGTTGCTGCCAGTTACTTGACTGTTGACGCTGTTGACGCTGTTACTGCTTGTTGGTGTATTTGTTGGTGTATTTATCGGCGCGACAGGGGTCGAAGACCTCTCGGGGACACTGTTAGTGATAGTGTTAGTGCTACTGCTAGTGCTAGTACTATTGCTCAAACTACTCGAACTTCTTGGCGACGCTTGTGTTGGTACAGGTGAATGTGGGACCAGCGGCTGGTCGTACTTTTTGTTAGGAAAGAACACCTGCAGACCGACTGCTCGGGTGATCTTCACCGGCATGATGAACTGTGAGTTCTTCGTTTCGAGGTCCTTCAGGACACGATTATGCACCATTTCCAGATCGCGAAATTGTTTATTTAGTTCGGTTATCTTGGTGCGATGGCTCGAGATAACCTTTTCTTGCTTTTCTATCAATTCACGCATCTCGCTGAACTCGCTCTTGTGGACAATCGCCTCGACGATCTTCTGCAGTACTAACTCCTCTAAGTCGCACTTGGTCATCTTGTGGATGGATTTTTTAAAACGTTTGAGGAAGTCCAAGCTAAGGTTTATCGCCGGCCCGTCAAGCTTTGGCGGTGGATACAGCGCGAGAGGTTTTACCTCAACTTCCTTTTTCTTAACTGGCTCCAACTGGGATACCGCAACTTCAGCGCCTTCCACCTTCACTGAATCTTCTTCAGTCTTGGGCTTCTTGAAGTCAGACACAATAGACTCAGAGCTGTGAACTCGCTTCAGTGACTTGCTGTCTTCATCGGTTTTTATTTCCATCACCTCGTCTTCGTCGATGGTGTTTGACTTCGTGTCATCCATGCTAACCGTCGAATGCCGGCTGCTGGCTTCCTCGTCTTGACTCAACCGAATTCGCTTTGCTGCTGGCTGCTCACTTTGCTCCTCGCGGTTTTCTCGCTCTTCGGGAATGGATTCCTTTAGGAGATTACTACTATTGCTGCCGCTATTCGATTCTGAAGGGACTGGAATATTCTCTTTTACGGTCTCATTCGCCTCTTCGTTGTCTTGTTTTTCTTCGACGCCGTCGCGAGCATTGTCCGAGTTGTCGGAGAGAATTTTCGACGATTTAGCTACACTATTGAGATTCTCGGAGTTGGTTGACTCTTCGACTTTTTTGTCCTCGTCGTTAGAACTCGATGCTGGAGACTTTTTATCGGAATCGACTGTAGATTCTTTCAGTTCAGTTACAACAGGTGAAGTGGCTTCATCTTCTTCCTCATCATCATCCAGTATAACTACATCGTCGTCGAGAAGGATGTTTGAGGGTTTCTCTGGCTCAGCAACCGACTTCTTATCGTCTGGTTTGTTTGCCTCCTCCGCATCTGCCTTACTGCAGAAATCCTGTTCGGCGTACTTTTCCGCTGCTTCTGTTACTGGCTTCTCTGTTTCAGATGGCTCTTTGGGGGCTTGTTCTTTCATTGCCGTTTCGCACGTTGCCTCTTCTGGGTTGTTCACTGCTTCCACTACTGGATCCTCCACGATTTCCAACACTGCCTTGTCAATTGGCTGTTCCACTGGCTTCTCTACAACTTCTTCCACTGGATTTTCAGCTGCCTCCTCTGTTTGCTGTTTTTCTACTTCATCCACCGCCTTATCGAGTGCATCCGTTCTGAATATTTTTTCGATTGAAGTCGCTACAACTTTTCCGAGTAGTTGAGTGAATATATCCTCGGCTGGTTTTGCGGATATTTCCTCCACTGCAACAGTTTCCTCCCCTACTGACTTCACTATGTTTGGTTGCTCCTCCACTATAACATTGTCGTTCATTTCTTTGACGTTTTCTGTTGTTTCTGTCACTTTGTCCATTATTTCGTCCATTTTGAGTGTTGTTTCTTCATTTTGGTCGATGGTTTGAACTACCTTCATGCAGACATCCTCTTCTTTTGCCTTATTCTTGTCCTCCTCCTTCTCAACAAGCAGTTTTTTTAATATACTCGTTTTTTGGGTCTCAACTCCTTTCACTTCATCTTCCTTGTCGGAGTCATCTAAACAGACGCAATCATCATCATCACCGTCATCTCCTACAGGTGGCTTGTCTTCGGAAGCAGCCGTGGAAGTGTTTACATCTTCTGGAGTCCTGCAGATTTCATCGAGTGCACTTTCAATATCCTTTTCTGTTTTCAATTCACCGTCCTCCGACTCTATTGTAATTTCATTTTCCTTCCCAGCAGAATCCTTGGCAGGCACCTCATCATCATCATCGTCTTCTATCAAGTATATCTCATCATCTATGACAGCCTTGGGTTTCTCTGCTGCTGCTTCTTCGGGGGTTTCGACTCCCTTTTCAACAACAACCTCCTCTTCCATCTTAGCTGGTTCCTCTGTCAGTAGATGCTTCTCTTCCTCTGCGGCTGGCTGCTCTATGAAATCCGACGATTCGACTTCTTGTTCTCCAATCATTAGTTCGTCATCATCTGCTTTGCTCTCCTCAGGTAAAGGACTGTCTAAGCAGACAATATCATCCGACATGTCTGCGTCTACCTCCATTTGCTCAAGAGCAGCTTCTTCTCCCGAGCACGATGTCGCTTCTTCTATCATTGTTTCTGTCACTTCTATTGCAAATACTTCCTTGAGTTCTTCTCCGGTCTTAGCTTGAGCTTCCACCTCGACCGTAGCCTCCGCGACCACCTCACCCGCAATATCTTCTTCCACTTCCATTTCCAGTGAGGCTTTCTCTGTGGTTTCCCCAGCTACATCGGCTGCGGGTATATCATCGATGTCATCATCATGAATTTCCACTATTTCATCTTGACCGCTGGCCAGTGCTCCCTCTACCCTAGTTTCCATGCAATCTTCCACCAAATCATTGATTTTTGACAGCAAAGTATCGAGATCATCTCCAGTGTCTCTCACGGTAGCAGCGTCTTTGAATTCTTCCACTTTCTCTGTGGACTCCTCCGCCAAACCAAGTTCAAACAGATCAATTTCAGTATTAGACACACCTTCCGCTTCCTCGTTCTCTTTGTTTTGTTCCGTACTCGCTGCTTCCACTTTCGTTTTGTCATTAGACTCCGTCTCGTCCTTGACCAAGTCGATCTCAATACCATCTAGGATTTCAGCCGAAGTCAACTCCTCTGAATGTTTAACCATACCATTAAGGACTGGTGCACTGGAATCTGTAGTCAGAAATTTGTACAAAAATGATGGTGTGACAAACTCTAGGTACTTACCACTTTCATCACTTGGTGGCGTAAGACCCTTTCCAACACTATTGTCGAAGAGGGTATCCAAGTCATCAACCTCATTCTCTGGCAGTCCGTTTGTGGTGGATATGAATTCCATCTGTGACGCTGGGGAATGTTTAACTTCCATCATGTTTGAAAATTTCAAGAAATTTCTTTGATCGGGGTTTATTTGTTCATCGATTGGGCTCTGCAATGAAAGGAGACAATCGGTTAGCAAGATGAAACAGTATTCGACGCCTTGACCTTAAAATAACGCACCGATTCGTGAGGTTCCCACTGCACAAAATTCTTTAAAGTGTGACCGAAAACTTTGCGGAATAGGACATAAACTCGAATGCGCCGCCTTCAGATGCGGTACAAAAGTTTACTGAATTACTATCGAAAATAGGTCTATGGTGTTGTTAAGAACAAAGGCGAGATTGGACTACATAATGATTTGAACGTAACTCCTTACTGAAAGTACAGTACCCAAGAACACGAATCTATTGCTTTACAAAACGTCGCACCTTTGAAAGGCCATAGTTATTTTTCTTCTAAACAATAACAAATTCACAGTGAATACCTTCAAAGCGAAAGTTATGTCTTCTTGAACAACGCACTGCAGCGAAAATGGTTTATACACTTAATCTCCTCTTTCCTAAAGCCTCCACTTATGAGTATCAGCAATTTTACCAAAAACCAAACACGATTTGCCACACCAACCGGTGCAGAGTTCCAAGGCAACCATTAAAAAGACCGTCTTTCATTAGTTCGGCCGCATTCTTCTCATTGGTATACGACGGTTGGCAGCGGATAAGTATAAGTATTTTCTTCTTTATGGCATCGACCTACATATTTGTTACTGATTCCTTTAGCCCATTTGCGAGCAGAACCACCTTTTGGACACTGTGGTGCGTTTCAATGAACATTGATGTGTTTTGAAATTTATTTTATGTTTTATTCTTAAATCTTAAGAATACCTTTAGTTCAGCAACTCCAAATTTTTGTCCATTTATCACACTTTTCGAAAAAAAAAAAAAAAATACATATAAACAAAAATTTATCTGAACATTTTGCTTGTTCATTTTTAATGTTGCCAAAGCTTATTTCTAACCTAAATATATTAATATCTAGTGGGATTGTATAAGCCATTTCACATAAAATCTTTTTTTTTCAATCCTGCAACATAAAACAATCTGGCAACACGAACATTTCCTGAACTTATTTCATCATAAATAAATAAATAGTTGGCGCAACAGCAGTGTTACCTTTCGGGACGCTTTAGAGTCATTTTGACTCTTTTTTGAGCGCATGGACTCCGGACTCATCTTTTTAAAAATCAGTCAATTCGGACACCTTTTAAAAATGTAGGATATTTTTCCTATAATTCAAAATTGTTCAGTGTATTTAGTTGAGTTCGAAAAAAATTGGTTTTACCTGAACTATAATTGAAGAGTTTGTTTATTTAAAAAGGAAAGAAAATATTGAAATAGGAATGGGACTCCTTTTTTCCACCAGGACTCTTTTTTGGACTCTTTCTGAAAATTTTCAGAGGTAACACTGGTCCGGAGGGACCCTAGGCATAGCTTCTCACAATCATTCGTTTTGTGTGAGTTTTTCATTTTGGGAACGAATGGAAGGGATCTACAGTTTTATGCCGACTCCAAACGGCTAATTGAGAAGCTCTTTCAAGACAGTCATACTCTCGGATGTTTATCAGACGTTCGCGAGAGGTGGCACAGCGAAAAAAACCCTAAGTTGGAATTTGGGTTTTTGCGGGATTCGAACCTCGACCCCTAGCGTAGTAGTCCAACACACTAACCACTAAGCCACTGCGCCTTATGTCATCATACTGACATCTTTAACACAGCATATGCACGGTTGCCAGATTGGGCGCTTTGTCGTATTTTGGACTATCCTTTTATTTAAAAAACGATAAAAATTTCTTCCATGAGCGCCCAACAGAATTTTGGGCTACATATCGTTTTACAATTTGTTCGTTCATTTTGTTTGTTTTATTCTTTCACAAAACTAAAAAAAAAAATATTTTCGAACAAACCCGCACTTTTAAAACTTGGCAGCACTCTTGCAGTCAAGTGACATTGAACAGTCGTTCAAGTTGCACGCACATCAATTCATTTTGCAGGCCTTTTGGTTTGAAACGATTTTGGGCTTCTTTCTGAGCAACGATATTGGGCTACATTTTTTAAAGGTTTGGGCGTTTATAGCGAACTTTGTTTTGGCGACCATGAGCATTATGTATTTTTTAACAGGTTCTGCTGCTATTTTCAGTCTTTCGAAATATAGCATTATTTTCCTCTGCGTATTTCCGTTGCAAAGCATACAATTCGCATTACGTTCGCCTAGAGTTCCCCGAAGAAGATTTCTTTCGCCGGCGAGTTCACTGCTGCCTCGCTGGCGATACATGTTTATGTGGATTACGCGAGATAGGAAAAGAGTACGCCAAATATTCTTCACAGCTTTGTTTTCTTAATATGAATTTTTTCCGATGTTGGAACGGATTCTTCAATTACAATAACTGCTCCTTTGTGACAGAAATAACCTTCGTCACATTTGTTTTCACTTGTTTTTTATTCATCTCTCTGCATATCGGTCGAGCGGTACAAATGTATTCAGATATACTTGTAACAAATTCTTGTATTTAGAGATACCCGGTATCAATTGTGATTTTGTCATTTCGATGTTGTCTTTCAATCTCCGCAGGCTGCATTGGGGACTCTTGCAAACCAGGATTCTCTCGCTCCCCTTGCGTTCTTTATGTTCAAAATTGCTACTAAGTCTCTTGTTTGGGGTCATCTGCTCGATTACGCTTCGATAATCCCTTCAAACTTGGCACTTCTCCGTTATCCCGAGTAAGGTAGCACCTTATCATTATTTACACCACACTATTATTAATTTTATTGCACATAACACGCACTAATTTCAGTCAAAATTTATTGATTCAAAAATAACTTTAAAGCACTATACATTTTAATTGGAAAAAAAAATATTTGTTCTTGCTAACGTGGCAACCCTGCGTATAGCATCAATTCAACTACCCACCTATACCATAAATGGCCGGGCACATAACATCATAAATAATAATTGAATAATAAATATTTTTTTTAAGTATTTAAGTAGTCATTTAAGCTTAAAGCTAAGACGTACCTAGGACGGTTTGTTTGAGAATTTCATCAAAACCAGACCCAGATCCAGACGAACTAGGAAAATACCTTCATAACTGTACTTTTTCGCAAGCATGCTCGGTTCAGCGGTGATTAGGTAGAAATTTTCGGGGATTAGGAATGAGAATCCGATTTGTGGTAAATTGAGATTATATTCAGGTAACTGGATGGTTACACATCTTCAGGATCTTTGCTCAAAAAGAAATGAGTTTCGCAGGGAAATAAGGGTGATCGGCACATAATACAAACACATAAAATACATACACCACTAGATATTTTATTGTTTGAATTTGATTGAGTTCTTTTTGCTATTCATGTCAATTGCGCATGTCGCTTCAGAGAAGGAAAAAGAACATTCGAACCAAAGTTGGTATCGACATAAATAGGATTAGGAACACAAGTGAAGACGGTCGCCATTAGCGTTTTAATTAAAGACTAGGTACCTACATTTTTAATTGTAATACGTTCCACAAAAATTGGAAATTGTCACAGAACTATGTTTGTTGGTTCTTAAAAGGGCATTTAAGTGCTGTCCCCCATTGTTTGCCTTTGGTTGACGCAAACATGTAGTTAAAGGTAGTTAAAGTAGCTGGAAACTTGCTTGTGCAATTACTTAAATGATATAAATTATCTGTGTACCTATATGGGAAAATTTCCTAGATTTCCTAGATTCCAAGGTTTTGAGTTTTGATTTTGACAGAAGCATAAGAGAGGTTAGGTTGCTGATTTTCAGTTTTTATTTTTTGAGAAGAAAATGTAAAAGCAGTTTTTTTAGGTGGTCCTTTAAAGATGCGCCTTTCTTCAAGAGAAGAAGAATTAGTTAGCAAATGTAGGTTTTTAAATTTCAACCGGCTTGCCAAAATTACATAACCTACGTACGGTAGTCAAAAAATGTGTACATTATAATCCATGAACAAAAAAGAAAACGACAACGTTGAACGATAGCACGAAATAGAAAGAGAGAGCACATCAACAAACTCAATAAATGAGTTGGCACATGGCACGCAGCTGTTGAAGTTGTGTCAAGAATATCAACTTGAATTGTTCGTCTACCTCTGTTCATTGGCAGCAGAGAAAACGTAAAAATGTATAATTTGTTAAATGCATATCTTAAAATTAAAATTTTACAAACTTACCAACAGACCAAAAATAGTGCAGTCTATACACACACCTGACTTCTGACGCGAGAAGAAGGGGACTGGTTTCGCGGTAAACTGGGAATGTTTCTCATACCCAGCCGATAGGTAGCGTACGTTGCGAAACGGCATATTGCTTGTACCATGCCCCATGCGAATGACTTGATGTGTGGCAGACTGGCAGACGATTAAGTGTCAGTTTGGTGCGTTTTTATATAAAATCGAACTAAGGAAAGAGTGCGACCTAAACATTTTTTCTCAAAATATTAGAAAGAGTTTCCTGAGGAAAATTATCTTGGAATAATATGACGATGTGGACGTGTGCAGCTGTAGGTATTACCGAGCTGAATTTGTTGGCAGGAACTTATTAGTTACATAACCTGTTTTCACTTTCTCTAAACAAGATTCAATTACACCTTTCTGAAGCCACCATCGCTATTTGACAATACATCTGTCAAATATACGTATTTCGGTGGTGTTTGACAAAAATCTGACATAATTCCAAAAGTTCGATTCTTCTGTAAAGGCTACTACGGGGACTTTATTGGGTAGAGCTCAATCTCACCATTGATTGTGATAGATGTCAACTACTTGACATTCGGCTAGCCATAGCATTGACCCAGCATTGTCCGACTTAGGGAAGGATTCACATTTCCGAATAAAAACAATTGACGTAACAAAATGAAATTAAAAATAAAATAATGAACACATAAATACTCATTTTACAAACTAACACAAAAATCATAAATAATAAAATGAAAAATTATAAAGGAGAAAATAAAATTACTATTAGCATTCCGTAGTTCCTTGCTGGATAGCTAGCTGTCACTGGGAGATGCTGTTTATTGTGATTGAAATGTGCTGGTGTAACTGTACGACGTCGCGCTGTTTTACGACGTTCTGTCATCGGTAGAAGACCGGACTCTTGAAATTTTTGCAACTGACGTATGACAGTAGACTGCGCGCATTTGGCAGCCTCGGCAATTTGCCGTGAAGTCAATTCAGATTTGTGTAGTGCAAGAATTAAATCTTTCTGCATCGCTGTCAAAGATTTCACTCTAGATCGCTCCATTAAGGATTTGGTATACGCTTTTACTCACTTTGATTATCGGTTCTCTGGCACGACAGAGAGTATTCATATTTTTTTTATACAAGTCTGAAGTTAAGAACAACCAGTAGATGTGCCTGAAACAGGTAGAATATCAATGTAAGTATAAAGTGATGCGATTTGAAACAGATTCAGATTGTTTTCTTTGTTTAAACAATGAAGCATTTTTTTTTTTTTTCTTAAAACAAAGCCAGAGCGCTAGGTCAATTGTCTTTTTTTTCAGTAAATTTTATACATGAAGCTGCAAAAGGCTTGCTTCCTATTTTATAACAACTACATGCGTGTAGGTTAGGCAACTATCTTGTGTCAAATGCAAAAACGTGGCAAAGAATAATATTTGTCACGTCACAAAGGTGTAAGAATGACAGAATAGGTTAGGTTTATGCGATACTTTAAGCTATGGACTAAAACTGTTATACAATAGAAAATCTCTTGATCCAATCAATTCTAACAGTGCAACCTATCTCATACACAACAGCAGTAAAAACTTCACTTAGGCTTTATACCTCTGTTAGGCAAACTTTCATAAATAAGGCTTTGATATTCATATGTTAAAATCAATGCCCTACTTTCTCTGGAAGATGGAATTATTGCCCGCGTTCCACTGTCCGCTAGATGAATAGCGGCATGTCAAACTCAATATAAAAAAAAACTGACATTTCACAAAAAATGCTAGACGTCTAGCACAAATGGTGAAATTTCAGTTTTTTTATATGGAGTTTGACATGGCCACTATTCATCTAGCGGGCAGTGTTTCAAAAAAAAATCAAAAATAAGTTATTGTAGCTCCATTTTATGTACCTACTATTGTTTTCCGAAAAGCCATACGAATTGGGTGGGTAGTTTTAACATGATATTCATAAACAAAACCGCTTGCAAACTGACAAGCTTCACAATGTAATTGCATAAATATAAGGTGGGCCAAAAGAGATCACCCTATTGGAAGATGCTCTTATTTTTGCAAATGGCCGCCAATGTCAAATCTGTTTTGACATTTGTGAACTAGCCATGGAGCGATACACTCCCCAAGAACGCGGAATAATTTCGAATTTTCGATTTTTCGACCAAAATCATAATGAGCGAAGAGGCTCATTTCCACCTCAGCGTGCACAAGCAAAACTATCGCCGCTGGTCAAACGACAACATTGGACGGTGCGCGCTATAGGGCCATGTCAACCGAGTTTTTTCTGCCGCAATTGGACGAATTAGGACTGTGGTTCCAACACGACGGAACTACGGCACACACTGCGCGAGCCACAACCGATATTCTGAAGGCGGCGTTCCCGGGTCGCCTCATCTCTCGTTTTGGCGATTTGCACTGGCCCACAAGATCGCCCGATTTAACCGTTCCAGACTTTTTTTTTTGTGGGGTTTTTTGAAGTCACGTGTTTACGTGAACAAGCCCGAGAACCTAGAAGCCCTCAAGGACAACATTCAACACGAATGCGAGAGTCTGTCGCCCGTCCTGACCAATAAAAGGTTCAAATAAACATAATCAAAAAACAGAATCGAAGTTTTTCATTTAGAAAAAAAAATGAGAGCCAAACAACATCCGATGACTTCTTTTGGCCCACCTTGTATATGTATGCATAAACTAACAATCAAGTAAATCCCAAGAAAAAAGTCGGAATGTCGCCCAAGTAAATTTATTATCCAGAAACTGGAACAGAATAGTTTGTTGACAGTTGTTTGACAAACACAGTGTCAAAAAATCTTCAGAGAAAAATATCCATACAACTATTGCGTCTTGGCCTTAAATGGCGATACACAAAGCTCGTGTCTGAATTCAGAATACACGAAAGAAATATAAATACATAAATTCGTAATTTAAAAATAAAACTATTTTGTTCCTATATGGCAACTCCCAAATTGAACACTCGATCGGTCACTCATCCAAATACCTATATTTTATGATTTCCGAACTAATATGCGCGTACACATTTTTGAAACACAAATTTAAAATATGCATATGGCAACCCTACACGCGAGAGTTTCGTATCTACTCTCCACCCTATGAACGTATAGATTTGAATATAGCTAACACTAGAGATGACACACAGTGACACAGATGCGATGCGATTGAAACATGGGTAAGGGAACGGCGAACGAAGAGGGGAACAGGAAACATATTTTCGCGATCCCTCATTCCCTTTTAATAATTACTGCAGGTTAACATCATGAAGTCTTAGAATTAAAGGCTTTACATAAAATTCGGAAGCGCAACCCCGTAAGCTACCTACCACCTTATTTTTTTTTAAACATAACCTTTAAATAAATTCAATTTATACCTATATAGGTAGGTTTTTTTCAAAAACGTATTATAAAGTGTAAGAGTGCTCAGGGCAAACAATCTAAAAACGATGACCTATTGTCACCTTTCTCTGCGTGGTAAGTGATTAGCTAAAATGCAACCGAACATTTTATAAAATATAAATCTCGAAACAGTTTTTTTTTTTTTTTGCATTCGATCAATCATTTTACAAAAAGTTGCAAGCCAATTTACAAAGCGACTGGCTCTTTTTACGGTACAAAGCCAAAATTTATCGAGGAAGAAAGAGAGAGAACAAGCGAAATTGTAAAAATAATTCAAGCAACCCCAGCCAGTAAACTGAACATAGCAGCATTTAGCAAGCCGCCAAATGTAGATACAGATAGTAGGTTTTTTTACTGAATAAGCGTACCGTGCGAGTGGGAAAGAGATTTTCAGGTTTTGTATAAAAAGTTTATTAACGTAATTGCAAGTTACTTATTTGCTTTAGATACTTGTAGTTAGATGCTTACCAAAGTCTACTGTTTTCAGATTTGTTTCCACTATTTTATTTTAGAATCAAGTCACAAACACGCCCAACCAAAAACACGTGTAGAGATGGACTAAAATGGTGTAGACATTTTGTTTTAGCGCTTGGTGTTGGAAAAAGTGCCAGTGAGAGACAGCAAATCTGTTCTTCACCAGTGGATATGGACGAGTGTGTATGCGTGTGCGTGAGTTGAAAATGTTTCAGTACTTAATTTTTTAAGACTGACTTTTCGAATGGATCAGGTATCAGGTTATCTCAAGCCACCAAAAGTCATCGCATCACATCAGAATCACAATCATGAATCGTAATTGGGATTACGTCAAAAAAAAAAATCGATGATGCACAAATAGCTGTAGGTATGTATGCGCGAAGCTTTCTGTTCTATATCGGTCCCCGGAAGCTAAATATAATTACTTTAAAGAACACACTTAGCACTTGAGCTGATGTCTATTTAAAAAGAAAAAGTCCCATTTCTAGTACTAAATTATCAACTCTTATCTGTAATTCCACACATTATCACAGATCATAGCATTTTGATTTCAGATTCGCAGTAGATGTGTTATCTGCTACCTATTCCCCTTAACCAATTGTTTTTACCTAGTTGAAAATCGTAAATGGGCAGAGTGAAGGTAATCAGTTTCCAAGCAATCATCCATGTACTCAGTAATTTATGATCTTTAGTCAAATGTAACTTTACTAACAGATAAACAAAGATATTGTTAAAATTTGCACAATCAAATTTCCACTTTGTAGCTCTTCCCATCGAAAAGCAATCGCATTGAAGAAAAAGAAAGCTCGGGAAAGCCCTCTGCATCAGAGTACGGAGTAAAACGCATGATTGTGTTGCATACACTTAGGAGCGTCGTATAATGCGATATTTATACTGGTCGATATTGGACGAATCGGAGTGATTTTGTTTGGCTACCGATGGCCGTCCAGGATTCATATTTGGGTAGGTACAGTAAAATCGTTTATCTTCAGAACTACTAGTTATCAGAAAACTGCAAAACCAAAGCATTAGAAGAATGAAAGATTTTACACATACTCATCAACCCCCAAAATGCACTGCAAGGAACCTTTTCTGGAATGAAGTCCATCAGACAACATTTTCATATGAATGGGAAAGAGTAAAAATGTGAAGTACTTTGGTGAAACGATGTGATTGATGATTTGATTCAGAAGTTTTACGTACTGCGCTCTTCCAGTGCACAGTGGCTATATTTTCTATAAAAATTTCGCAACTGTGAGCTTCCCTAAATTAAGGTCGAGACTAAAATTTGTTATTATTACGGCGCACTGTATTTAATTTCACTTTTTTTTTAATTGGTTTTAAAATTCATAACCTACAGTCAGAGAAAAAGATTGCGGTGAACTGTTCACTTTAAATGGTAAAAAAAAAAAAACAAAATAAACTCTGTACGTTTTCGTTTTACGTAGGTACCTATGGCTATAACTGGGGTCTTAACTGCGGGGCCTAAAAGTATATATTGATTTCAGAGGAGGTTGACGGATGCAAAAGTTTGCCTGCGACAACTGGTATGGATAAAAAAAGGAATTGGTATTATTAGATGAACAAATTGACGGTCCTGTTGAATTACTTACTTACTTAAGGTGGAGCTACAGTCCGGGTGGACCTGGGCCTCAACCAATACGCCTCTCCAGTTAGCGCGATCTTTGGCTAACTGCCTCCAGTTGCGCACTCCAAGTTGGTTGAGGTCCCCTTCCACTTGGGCGCGCCACCTAAGGCGAGGTCTTCCTCTACTGCGTTGTCCCTCCGGGTTGGAATCGAAGACTCTACGGGCCGGAGCGTTGGTGTCCATTTGCTCTACATGTCCTAACCATTTTAGATGACTAATGCGTACTTTTCTGACCAGGTCGATGTCGCTGTACAGCTCGTGAGCTCGCTGTTAAATCTCCTCCTCCAGAGCCCGTCAACGTAAACGGGACCAAAAATCACTCGAAGAATTTTGCGTTCGAAAAGACCAAGGAGATCTTCATCCGCCCTTGATAGCGTCCATGCTTCTGCACCATAAAGCAGGACTGGGATGATGAGGGTCTTATACAGAGTCTCCTTAGTATTTCTCGACAAGGCCTTACTAATCAATTGCCTTCTTAGACCGAAATAACAGCGGTTGGCAAGTGTGATTCTTCGTGATGATTTCTGAGGTGATGTCATTTTCGGAGTTAATAGCGGACGCGAGGTAGACAAAGTCCCGAACTGCCTCAAAGTTATAGCTGTCTATCGTGAAGTTCTGTCGGATTCATCGATTTTGTGTGTCCCTTCTTGTTGACAGCATATGTTTTGTTTTGCCCTCATTCACCACTAAGCCCATTTTTGCCGCTTCAGTGACAGCTCGCTGTGTTCTGTCAATGATGTCGATGTCTTCAGTGTACTTCTGGAAAATTGTGCCTCTGGTGTTGGCTTGCAAGTTTCGCACAATCTTCTCAAGAATGATGTTGAAAAAGACACATGACAGCGCGTCACCTTGTATAAATCTTGTTTTGACATCAAAGGTCTCGGTGAGATTGTTTCCGACCTTTATGGAGCAGCGAGCGTTCTCCATCGTCATTCTGCATAATCGGACAAGTTTGGCAGGGATGTCAAAACTAGACATGGCTCTGTATAGCTCGTCTCTATAAATGCTGTCATATGCGGCCTTAAAATCGATAAAAAGATGGTGAGTATCGATCTGGACTTCTTGGGTTTTCTCCTGGATCTGCCGTAGTGTGAATATTTGATCGGTCGTGGACTTACCGGGCCTAAAATCGCACTGATAGGGACCAATAAGATCGTTAACGAATGGTTTCAGGCGTTCACACAGTACAGCAGACATGATCTTATACGCAGTGTTCAAGAGACTGATGCCTCTATAATTGGCGCAGTTTAGAGAGTCTTCTTTCTTGTGGATCGAATTTATTAAGGACAAAAGATATGTGCGTGCTTAAATTAAGTGTTTTTTTTTTTTTTTTTTTTTCTCTCTCCAAGCCTGGGGTCAGATTCTGTAAGGCGAAAACGTTAAAACCCTTTCGTGCACACGAATAATTTGCACTAAGTTGCAAACGTTTGAACGTTTTAAATCAACATTTTCATCATGGTGAAGTACACGAAGGAACAACATTTATACAAATAATTTTAATTTACTACCGAAACTCCGAGTCGGTGGTCGCAACTTTAAGAGCGTTAACGCCAGTTTTCAATCTTCAGCGATGAAGCGCACTTTTGGTTAAACGGCTTCGTGAGAGACAGGTGAGAACGTTTCATGAAACTTCATCCGCAAAAAGTCACTGCTTGGTACGGTTTTCATGCCGGTGGCGTCATTGGGCCATTTTTTTTTTTTTTTTTTTTTTTTCGTCGATGCAAATGACCGTCACGGAAAGTTATTTCTTTTGAGCAATTGCATGAATTGGACATCAATGATATGTGGTGGTTCCAACAAGACGGTGCCAAAAGCCACGGAGCAGGTGCAAAAATCGAGTTGTTGAAGTCTCAGTTCGGTGAACGTGTTATCTCGAGAAACGGACCCGTCGATTGGCCGCCGAGCTCGTGTGATTTAACGCATCCGGACTTTTTTATGGGGTTACATTAAATCATTGGTATATGCCAAGACGCCGGCGACGTTAGAGGAGCTCAGAGTCATTTATCCATTGTGCTGTGTGCGGCCTCCAGGGCCGTTATTCTTGAGCATGGTGCCCTCTGAATGTTTGAAAGACTAACACGGTAATTCAAATCTGTCACTTGATCGAGTTCGATCACTTGTGACAGGCGATCACACGTAGTGACCAATTGAGGACAAATGCTTACGTCATAGTGGCGCCGGCATGTCAAAATTTGACATGAAAAGTAACATGCGTAATAGAACTATACATCGAAAGAAAAGTGGGAAAAAGTACAAAAAAGTGAACACCTCGAAACTCTTCGAAAACACACGCATATTTATAACGGGTGATTTTTTAGCTGGTTTGGTTTTGACAGTTGACGTGTGTTTAGTACCTTGTGTCACTGTCAAACAGCTTCAGTTTGGTTTGCAATTTAACCATGGATCGTCTTACAAATGAACAACGCTTGCAAATTATTGAATTTTACTATCAAAATTCGTGCTCGGTTCGAAATGTTCATCGCGCGCTGCTTCCATTTTAGGATCGGCATTCTCGACCTTCTGAGCAGTCTATTCGGAAGATTGTGACCAAATTTCGCACCAAATTTACTTTGTTGGACATTAAACCACCAACACGTTTACGTACTGTGCGAAGTGAAGAAAATATTGCGGCCGTATCAGCTAGTGTGACAGAAGACCGCGAAATGTCGATTCGGCGCCGTTCCCAGCAGTTAGGCCTTTGTTACAGCACTACGTGGAAAATTTTGCGGAAGGATTTGTGCGTAAAGCCTTTTAAGATACAGCTTGTGCAAGAACTAAAGCCAGCCGACCTACCACAACGCCGAATTTTTGGTGAATGGGCTCTTGGAAAGCTGGCCGAGGATCCGCTTTTTAATCGAAAAATTGTGTTCAGCGATGAGGCTCATTTTTGGTTGAATGGGTACGTAAATAAGCAAAATTGCCGCATTTGGAGTGAAGATCAGCCAGAAGCATTGCAACAGCTACCAATGCATCCCGAAAAAACCACTGTTTGGTGCGGTTTATGGGCCGGCGGCATTATTGGGCCATATTTCTTCAAAGATGATGCGAGTCGCAGCGTTACTGTCAATGGTGAACGCTACCGAGCGATGATAACAAACTTTTTTTTGCCCGAAATGGAAGTTCTTGACTTGCATGATATGTGGTTTCAACAAGACGGTGCCACATGCCACACAGCACGCGAAACAATGGCGCAATTGCGAGGCGAGTTTGGTGAACAGTTAATTTCACGTTTCGGGCCGGTCAATTGGCCGCCTAGATCGTGCGATTTGACACCATTAGATTATTTTTTGTGGGGGTATGTCAAGGCTAATGTGTATAGGGACAAGCCCGCTTCGATTGACGCACTGGAAGCCAACATCCATGCATTCATTCGTGAGATACCGGCCGATATGTGTGAAACAGTATGCCAAAATTGGACTCAGCGGATGGACTACCTGAGACGCAGCCGCGGTCAACATTTGCATGAAATTATCTTTAAACATTAAATTGCAAGGTTCAAACTATCGATTCAAATAAATATTTCACTCATTTTTTCGAATTTTTTGTGTTTTTTTTTTTTTTAAAGTTCTAAACCTCTTAAAAAATCACCCGTTATGACATCTATTTGAGAAAAGTCTGAACTATGAAAGCTCAGAGCTTTTTTGGTTTAGATTTAAAATTTCCGGAAGGAATAATAAACAAATTTAGCCAAGTGAAGTGCAGAAAGAACTTTTCGTTGCTAATCAGGAATCATGCGATGAAAACGTGATCTAGCGGAATGTCAGGAACAAATTCTTTGAATGTGTTTGTTTCTAGAGCTTTACAAAAAGTGAAAGCTGGAACATGCTCGTGCTTTCCACAAAGTGAAAGTTTAAATATACAGGGCTAGGTAGGTACTATATGATGGAAGAGTATATCCGATTTTTTCGACTTCCTCCCACTTTTGTTTAGATGTAGTTCAGGCTTTAGAACTGATATTTGAAAAGATTGAACGCACAACTGCTACCTAACCACTTATCAGTCAACTTTAACTTGTTATGTACCTACGATTCCTAAATAAGAAAAAGTTACGATAGGTTTTTATTATAACTATTTATCCACTTAACCATGTTTGTTAATCATTTTGTGTTAATTTATGGGGGTTGGAACGTAGGTACACGTACTTGACTCGATACTCGAACAATATCACAATTCACATCCCGTACGAGCAGGTTATGTACCTATCAGCTATCATCCGCGGCTTTATTTTTGCAAGCACTCGCAAAAGTTCCATTTTCTGCGCAAAATCATTCTCTCGTAGCAACGAACGAAAACCGGATATTTCATTTTATCTGAACCTAACCATAAAAAGTTTATTATATGCACGCCATCGCAACAATTCTTTACCTTCTCTAAATTGGAATCGTAAATTCGTAACTGTGAATATACAAAACAAAGCAGACACAATAATTGAGCTGTATCTGCTTACTCCACTGCATACATTCGAATTCGATACACTTGCTTCTCGTCTCGTCTCGTATTCAAACAAAAACAACGACTATTTGATCAATTCAGCTGGCTGCTTCGCCTTGATGTTGATTGTTGAATACAATTAACCAACACGAGTTTGGTGTTTGGCTTGGCGTGCACATAAAACTCGTATACACACAGCCGCCCTTTGTTAATAATAGAGACACTTTTTCTGTACGCGGTGATTCAATTCAAAGAACGTAGACGTAGACCAACGCATACAATCGACAACGACTATGGAAAACGGAACGTGTTTGACTTGTTGTTGTCTGTGCTGTTAGGCTCAGTGTACATCTAACTGTGCTGAAATTCGGTTGTGTATTGTGCTACAACAAAATGTCAGAAACACCACCATTAAACCTCGAAGTGAGTTCATATAAAAAAAGGAAACGTCTTGTTCTGAATATCAAAGAGAAATGTGACATCATAGAAAAACTGAAGCAAGGCCGAACAGTTACGAGCATAACTAGGGAGTATGGCGTTTGTCGATCCACCATATGGGGCATCAAACAGAACGAATTGAAAATTTTGAAGTTCTCTGCGCAGATCGGAACTGCCTGTCATCAAAGAAAAACGATGAAAAAATCAGAAGACAATAACCTGGATGCTGCTGTCTATAAATGGTTTAAAGATCGAACCAGTGAAGGAACTTTTCTGTCAAATCAAGCGATTTGCGATGAAGCCTTGAGACTGAACAAAGAACTCGACGGTGACGCTGATTTCAAAGCGACCAGGGGCTGGCTGAGACGATTTCGAGCGCGTCACGATATAACAAGTCAGAATAGTGCACACAAAGACAGATCTGGAGATCAGACAGATCATTCGATGTCCGAGACTGAGGAGAGCTTCAGGGGGACACCTGTTGATAAAAATGAAGACGAAAATGGTTTAAGTGGACAACGTGGCGAGGAAATACAGAAAGAGGTTACAGAACGGAACGGACTGATATCTGTTGTACCAGAAGCGAGTATTAAGAAAGAAGAGCCAACAGAAATCATAGATGACGATCAGGAACAGGATACGGCAGAAGAGACGCCACCACGCAAGCCAACCGATGAGGAAGCCTTCAATGCTATAGACATTGTCATTCAATGGGCCGAGCTGCAGCGCGAAGTTAGTATCGAACAGTTGATGTTTCTACGTACACTACAGAGTTTGTCTGCCAAGAGGGCGCTGGCTTCGATATCGAGGGGAAAATAGATGAAAATCTATAGCTAACAAAAAATATTAAATTGTGTGAATGAAGATGTATTGATATAAGTTCGACTTTTGTTGTTAATAGATTCCTTTCCCTGGTGTATTTATTATTAAAATAAAACTGAGTTGTTGTAAAAAAAGAGTTTCCATTTACAAAAAGGGTTTAAGTAATTTGATTTTGGCCAGCTTAAATATATTGGAATAAAATGGGACAATTATCTTAAAAAACTGACACTTGAATAAGCCTCATCAAAGAAGGGGTCCCGGTTAAGCCCCCTGTACTTAAAATATTTTTTTCAGGTTAATTTCAACTAAAGTATACAAAATAAAAGGCAATTAAGCGGGGAAGGTAGTTAAGCGAAGGGTACTTATAAGATGAATTTTATATGAAAAAATCCGCAGAATTTTGGTTCTCAAAAAAAAAGGGTAGGTACTTATGCGTGTTGGGCACTTAAGCGAGGGGCACTTATCCGGGTTTTAGTGTAATCATTTTGCACTATTTTCCACTATTATTTAACTGAATGGTTCAGCCCATCGCTGACATCGTCTACTTTTCCTCAAAAGATCAGCATTATGTTGGCAATACAGTAAATCAGATAATCAAATTATTTCCTTTTACGGTTGCTTAAACATCATCACGCATGGAATTCCTCAGCCGAGGAACTGTGACAGTTAATAACGACATCGAATCAACAGTTGCTGGTTTGGGGATGGTACAATTTGGAAAGGTTGGTTTGTGGGGCTTATTGGATTGAAAATGTGAACCTAATAAAAAAAATATAAAAACTTCTGAACGCAGAAGACAAATTGTCTTCAAATCTGGTAACGAGACTTTTTATCGTCCACAGCTGAATAGTGAATATGACACAACTGGATAAAACATATATTCGCATATAAATGGTACTAGATTTATAAAATTTACTGTACCTTATTGTAGAAAATAAATTTAAATTCAAATTTAACAATCTCATACCTAGTTTACAGAGTAAAGCTTATGCTACGATTCGACAGGAGATTAACTACGTGATTTAGAAAATTGTCCTTAAATCCCGCATAAAATCTCGGGATTTATCATACAAAAGTTAATCTCATAAAAGGGAGATTAGAAATAAATTTCCAGGTTTGCATGTACAATCCGGTTTGTGAACACGCTTTCCACCGCTCGAGATGGCAAAAATATAAAGCAAACAGAGCTGCATTTAACAGAAATGACAAATAAGACGTCAAAAATGAAAAAAAATCTATCTCTCTCCTCTCGTGAAACGTCATCTTCTCTCCAAGACAAAAACGGAGAGAATACGTCAAGTTAATCTTCTTTTATTTGGTGGAAACAGGATTAATTTTAAACCCCTTGTACTTCATCTCGGGACTTATGTCCGGTGGAAACGTAGCATTAGTACGCTGCTCGAGCTAAACCAAATTGTTTCCGCTTTCCATCGTCTCTTTCCAAACATTAGCTAAAATCCCAGATAAATTTTGACATACAGCATGCCGGGGATAAGTGTCAAAGAAAACAGCTGTTCTTTGAAAATAGTTTACTTTAAAAATTTAACACTCGGATTTCAACAATTTCTGATGGTAGGTACTCCTTGCCGAAGTAGTTATTAAAAAAAACTACTCATTGCTTACTTCTCCCATTCTCCGCAATATAAAAACGAAACAAAACAACAGAACACAACTGTCTGTCAAAATTTAGCTTCAGAAAATGCGCACATTGAAGAATCTAGTTATCTTAAGTCGATTTAATCAGGGTAGGATGTAACCTAAACTCAAAAACTAGATTGGTCGCGAACGTCACTTTTCCTACGTCAGCCACATATGCGAACTGTCAACTTATTACTCAGTCATGAATTTCTTGACTAGATTCGTCGGCTACCTCTTCATAAACATCATCTGAAACAGCTGCTCATATGACCGATTTCAGCCCATCAAAACCGAGATAAATCTAATCAGACAGCTGTCAGACTTACTAAACTATATACTTGAACGTCCCCAATATGTACCGCCCCATTAATTGAACACGTTAAATTTTGACAGATACATGTAGTAGGTACACTCTGAAACAAAAGTTTGATTATTTGGCTCGAGTAACGTATTTGGAGAGAATCTTGTATAGGAGCGAAAATTTCGCTGAAGCAGGGTACTAAGCATAAGAAATCGATTGAATTTGTTTTCGCATCCTGTGTAAATTAGGCGGGCTTGTTTATAAAAATACAATTTTAAATATCTGCTGCATGGCTTTCTTCTTGCTTTGTTTTTTTAATCGAATGTTATTTTCACACTGAACGGTATTTCCTGTGTACAAAAGTCGTAGTTAAAAAAATATAAAGTACTTGCGGTGTTCGCGAATGAAGAACGAAGCAGTTTAACTTTGTGGAAAATTAACTTATACAAGTTACATGATTAAACTTCAAGTTTGTGCTTTGAAAATATGATAAAGTTGTAAACAACAACTGTAGGTGTACTTAATGAAAAAAAACTTTAAATTATTGTAACTCTTACACAAACAAATAATTGGTTAAAACAATCTCAAAAAGAACAAACGCCTCCCGAACAGGCCTTTCCAAACACGTTTCTTTGTAATTTTATTTCGAAAATCGTGTATTTTACGCTACAAAATATTATTGAAAACGCAAAATAATTCATTGTCCACATTTTAAATATTTAAAAAAATATATAATAATCACTTTTCACAAACCAGTCTATTAATTGATTTTTTTACTATTTTAATCTCAATGTAAATAAAAAAATTAAGGCGGCACTTTGATTATCAACAGCTTAAACTAAACTCGCATAGTTTTCCAAACACTTCATCAATTTATTAGTTCCCGAATTAAATTTGTAATTGCGGACTTGAGACTTGACATTATTTATTCACAATTACCGTAGGTTACGTGCCTACATATATTTGAATTATTTTCAATGCTGCTATGATAACACAAATTCTTAAATAAACAATTTTGACAGTGATTTTCGCATGCGAAACTGCAAACAAAAATTCATAATTTAAAATAATTATCTATGGAATGGTTGTATAAACAAAAAATTACTCTTTGGATTACGTAGGTATATATTTTGCACGGGAAGTTTCTTTTACCCAAATCTTTAATAAAACAGATTTAAAAATAAAAAATAACATTTTCGTTATCAAAATTTGCTAAATTAAAATCGTTTATTTTGCACAACGTCGAAGAACTTTTTGAATATTTTAGTACCTTAAAATTATTAGATTACATTAGACAAAATGTTAAATTGTCTGATTAAGATGGACCTATGAATCAATGAAATTTTTGAGAAATCGCAATTTTGTTGTACCTACAAATTTTCCTGTGTGTAAATCTAAATAAGAAACAAAATATAACAAGTAAAGTTTAAAGAAAAATTATTTAAAACAAAATAGTATGTAGAGCAATGGCAACCCTACCCAGCAACGAAATCTTTATCTATGTAGGTATCAAGCAGGAGAATAAACGCGCGATATTTTTATATTCTCTGTTGCCCCTGCCACGTTGAGCCGTTGAGCGTATGGTTGGATTAAGCAACCAACCCACACAAGAGACCGTACAAAAGGTAAAATTTGTCGCTACATATAAAGGTGATCAATATTTTAGTTGATTATAGACTACCTTTAATTAACATGTACATTAAAAATCAACAAAATAAAATGTCTACCCTAATCTCTAGTACAAATGTACCCGTATCAGCTACATTATTTAAAACTCAAAAATATTATTGAGCTGGAACCAAAAGTTGTCTTCTGAAAAAAATCCAGTTCGCTTAAAATTGCCAACTTCATTATACAACAAGCCGTCAGAAAAACATATATCTATAAAATGAACGCCAGAGAGAGACACCGACTCTCGAGCAATCACCTCACGATACAAGTTTACAGATGGAAAGTAAGACTTTAGACTACATTTTGGCAGGTTGGCTATGAAATGTATAAACGTCAATGAAATTAACTTACCTTGTTTAGTATACTGTTTGTATATATATAATTTGAATAGAATATAGTAAGAAATATTTGCCACACACTCACAAACACGCCCTGTTAACTGCACGTGACAGAGAGCACTGATGGCACAGTATTTCGATAGTACAGCCGGTAGGGAGCGCGGCGCATTTTATGTGTATACATTTTCGCATTGAGATTGAATATGTATAGGGTTTGGATGTGGGTGTGTGCGGTGTGTAAGTGTGTGTTAAAATCTTTGAATTTCTTAAATTATGTTCCGAAATTTTGTGAAAGACGATGCAGCAGAGCCTTAAAATCGGTGGGATTTTTTTTCGAAATGATGCGTCGATTGAACTGTCAGGCAAATAGGGGGTACCTACACCTATGTTATGACATATCCCACTTACAATGTATATCTGAATGAGGCTGATATGATTAAAGTCGATTAGTATAACTCCCATGTACCATTTGCAGCAGCCTGACAAAAATAGGTAGGTACCTACCTAGTAGACCTTCCATGACAGCTGCCATTCGAGAAAATATAATTTTTCCCACCTATGACCAAAATATGTCAAACAAAAAGTTTCATATTCTCCACCTTTATACAAAATATTCACTTTCACAACAATTACGCAATGAAATGAGCACACAATTGGGTAGCTATACGTCAAAAATAAATTAGACACAACAAACAAACCTGCCTGTAGGAAATTTAGTTCGTTACATGATACTCGTATGCCTACTTTAGAAACAATTTGTTTTGAAAAGAGAAACATGTAGGTACCTATACTAACTAAAAATGTTGTTAAACAAAATAAACGCATAATATAAAAAGCTCTCGAAAAGCTGAAGTTCATTGGCGCGTTCATAGACTACCTAGAACAGTGTGAAACAACGCCACCGTGTAATTTCGTTGCCAAGAGTTTTTACAATCTTCTCCTTCTTCTTTGGCTGCAGATACTAGACGAAATCGGAAAAAAATTGAATAAAAAGATGCAGAACAAAATAAAAACCTTGAACCAAACTGACAACTAAATGGAATGTTGTTTGCATAAGTCACCCTCACCAGTATAGGAATAGGTACCTACTTACAGACTGTCAGTCTGTCCGTCCATACCTAAAGAAAAGAACATAGGTAGGTATACCTACTCAGTTCTTTCATTTGCGGGCCATGACTACGTTTTCCAACTCATGTGTCATGTCATAGGCATACATTTTTGACATGAAATGCAAGGCTGGGCAATTTTCCACGCCATACTTATTAACTATTCAGAATGTTTGCAAAACAAATTCAAACAAATCGCCCACGTGTAGTTACATACTTCAAACATTATATACCTATCAAATTGCTAAACAAGACTTGCAGCTGCCAAATTGTTGAAGGGCGCGGTTACACGATGAGAGTCAAAATGATGGCAAAACCGCTTCTTTTCTGTACGAATGAGTTTAACCCGAAAATGTACTAATTGTAAAATGTTTTATTACAAAAAAAATTAAATTAAAAACGTTCTTAAGAAAGATTTCGTCTATTCCCCCTTTTGCTTTGCTGACAGATCATATTTCCTCTCTCTCGCACCATGTGTTTCACAAATGTACTCATCATAACACATAGAGCTGACATAATGCGTTCGCCTTCGCTTTGGCCCAAAAATACCAACTTTTGCTAATTCAATTCTGCTTCGATACGAAGATGTGTTTTGAATTTTGTAAGTCTTGTTCATTTCTCGTTTAAACAAAAAAAAAATAATCAAATAATGCAGCAAATAAAAATGTTCATATTGATTTTCTCAACAGAAAAACAAGATGGTTGCCCATCGCATCGCACACAAGCACAGGCAGCGGCACGAGCACGGCACACAAGTGTTTCTTTCTCTTGAGACTGTTGTTGCTTTGTGTGTGGCATGGCAACAGCGTAACGCTTCTTTCGAATCTTTTTATTTCATAAATGTTACAAGAAGTCAAAATATTTTTAAAAGGTAACACAGCTCCCACATGGGTATGTTGAAATTAATATTTCAAACGTGTACCACTACTAATTCCGCAACCGCTCCCGTATTAAATACCATACCTACCTACATACCTACGTAAGGATCGCAAAACCTTTTTGGAAGCAAAAAAAAAGTTATGTACCTGTAATCACGTTATATAAACAGTTCAAAAGGCCTAAAAGCCGATCTTTGAACAGTCAGGTGCGTAGTTAAAATATTAAATTTAGTAAAAAGTTCGTTAAAGTAGCTCTCTCTTTGTCTACACATACCAACTCGTAGTGCGCATGTTGGCATTTAAAGTGGAAATTACAGAAAGATGAACCTCTTATTAATTAAGAACTTGTACGGTTTTCCGCAAGCAATAGGAATTTACCTTATTATAAATAAAAGAACATTCTAATTTATTAAGTTACAAAGCTTGTTGTCAAAAAATAAAAACAAAATAGGTACCTACTTTTCATCAAAGATTTTTTCAGGCGAGCAATGGAATAGGGTTACCAAATGCTGAATTCTCACTGCAATGATAACTCAGACAATTTACTAGACACCTCTTTTACGGAGAAATGGTAGTACATTCAAACTGTACGCAGGTCGCGCTTAAATTAAGCTGCCATATAAAAGACTTCTTGAAATTAAATAAACGAAGTGTTAGCCTAACAGTACGCACTTTAAGTTCAATTTTAGCAGTCTTCTTCTTGGACTGTACGGAAATGTTTCTATGTTTTTGGTCTGCATAGGAAATCCGAGAAACATTTTCGTAAAGTGGACAGAGCGCAAAACGTAGGTATTTTAACGAGATTCGCATTAACAATTAATGTAAATTTAAAACAAAGAGTTGTTTGGACTCTTATTCTAAACGTTAAATTAACAGGTGTTTTAAGTCGATAATATGTGGAAGCCATTACATGGTGAAATATGTTTTGTTAAGGACTATTCACATGAGAGCGAATTGGGAACTGCGAAATAGCGATTCAGTTTCATTTTTAAAAGTTAAGTTCGAATTCGGTTTGTGGATCGCGACTGCTTTTTGTGGATGGTGAATAAAGTGTGACAGTTCGCTGCAAGAATTTTCAATTCACGAAAAAATTGTTTTAATTGTTAATTTAACTGTTTAAATCAGTTGAGATTCATGTTTTTTTAGATTAGATGTTAGATTAATTAAATATAATGGTTTCGTGATAGAACAAATAGCAATTTTAAATTCATAAATACAGTTAAATTGATTTGTTCGCAGTTCGCTCTCATGTGAATAGTCCTTAAGTCCAATTTTTTTTTAATTATGCAGATGTATTTGAAATGCATAGACTTCATCTCGCCTTATATTTAATGAACGTTGAGGACTATTCACATGAGAGCGAACTGCGAACAAATCAATTTCGGTGAGGAAACATTGTTTCAAGTAATTTAGTTGTAGTGCCAAAATTAGTTGCACTTTCGCAATGAAACAAGACTAGTTGCACCGGATCGTGAATACCCCTATTACTAACATCCGACCTTATTTCCTTACACTATCATAAATTTATCATAAAATGAGTAGAATGAAAATTATATCATTCGAAAAATATTGTGCCATAGATGTGCACAAACAAAAAATTTCGGGTATATGTCGCCATTAAGACTGGTATGAGAAAATACTTATAAAGGGTCATATTTTTTCGACATCTAGATGTCCCTTATAAAAACACAACATTACTATCGAAAATTGTGGTACTTTTTGAAGTAAGACATCCTTTTTAAAGGTAGGGTCGATTTTCGCGAACACAACCGAAACTAATATATATGGCAACTCTTTTCTGTTAAAGCAACTCTGCAGATGAATCGATGATTGAAATGGATGATTTAGTAGTTATGTGTGATTATTTGTTCTAAGTAAAGTCTAGGGGCGGTATTTATCAAGCGCTCTTATATGAATTATTAGTTTACGAGGCTCATAACTACGAGTTTTTTCGTTGTATTCACCAAGCACTATTAGGGTTGTGTCCGTGCTATTTCGAATATGCAAAAAAATAAAATTCGAATTTCCAAACGCGTTCTAAAACGAGTTTCTGAACTCTTTTTCGAAAATGTTAATTGTCAAAATCAATTATTCGTGTAATTGAAATTAGATTAACATAAATTGTATTCTCCGATTAAATTTATTGTTGAAATAATTGCAACTGCTGGCATATTATGGGTTGCAGATTGGGGTGGTTTCGGAGGCGACCAGGGTTGTTTTCATCTACATTTTTGTTTAGGTTCCTCCACCTGTGCAATATACGCCTCCATTTTATATGCAGCAAAATATTTTTTTCAGTTGACTTTTGGAATTTTGAAAATATGCTTTAAATTGTTTTGAACTTCTTTTTAACGAAGTGCTGGAAGCATAAAACTCATCCGTTAATTGCTTCAAGTACCTACTTTTTTTGTTCGACGGTTGCAGAAGCAGTTTTTCATTTTCCTTATCGGAAGATTTGGCTTCTTTCCCTTTCCTTCCATTTTGAAAACGACAACTGATTTCGAATTTCGAAGTTATTACTGCTCTCAACTTAAGAGTGGTCGGGACCACTCGTAAGTCTTATGAGCGCTCCTAAATAACACTAATAACCATTGATGAATAGGTTTACGAAGCTCTTAGTTTAATATTGGTCGATGAATACCGCCCTAAAAAAGCGAAATTTGTTTATAAGTCTACCATGACTTATAACAAGATAAGTTCATACCGACCTACGTAGCTAGTAATAACTTATCTACTGAAATATAAAATAAACTATTAAAAAGTGATACCAAATTCTGTCGAATTGTAAGCTGATTTATATGACATGACGACATGAGCGACTTTAAATGTACACTACGTTTATTAGATACTACACAGTAAAAAAGATTAAACTGAGCTCTCAATGTTGACCCGTTTTTATCAGTCGCAATTTATTTGATATTTCTATTGCAATTTTTCAATACTTTTGTAGGTATATGTACCTACAACATTATGAGTACGAGTAGGTATATGAGAACTGACAAATGTCATTGACAATGTTGCAAATATTTCACGACATACACTTTTTTGTTGTAAAACCAAAAAATACTAAAATTGACAGAAATGTTAAAGTACTCGCTAAGTGTGATTTAAATAAAAATAAAAAATAATGCCAATGACAAAGTTTGCCCGGCTATTTATCCATTTATCCACATCCCCCAAACGAAAAATATTCATCTATATTCTAAATGGGTATGCAGAAAGCGTTTATCTTCTATCAGCACTAAGCTACATTTGGGTGCGTGGTATTTTATTTCTTGTTGGTCGTACGGAGATGATTTCTAGATGTTATTAAACTGAAAAATATGGCGGAAAAAACTGACAAGTAAATGGGCGGGACTGTGATCTGTTTTCGCTTGGAATAATGTACATAATAATAGGTTTGTTTTATGTGAGCCCAAGTGCGCACTAGTGTGTACTGGGTTAACCCAAATGTGTTCGATATAGCAATCTTTTTCATACTTCCACAAAAAGATAGGGAATTATTTTTCAATTTCAAAAACTGAGAGTCTTCAGGCCGAAATATTTTGCGTTCGATATAGTAGCCGAATTTTCAGGGTTGTGCAGGGTTTTTGACAGGCGTGAAAATTAACTGCTGGCCACGTCAAACAATCCTAGTATATCATATTGGTTGGGAGATTAGAATAACGAAATTATACACTTTTGTCAATGCCTTGTTATTATTTAAATTTAAGCCCATGATTGCAAATTGCACTACCGTTATTTGATACGCATATTATATGTACCTAGTAATACTTATATCTCTCTAATGCATTTACTTGTGGACTTCCTTACCAAATGAAGCAATAAAAAATTAATTTATATGGGTATGAACAGCATTTAACAACAGCAACAAAAACCCAAATAGAGGACCGAAATAATTCAAGTTTAGCTTAAATAATAACGAGAGAGGAGAAAAACCACTAATGGCCTAGTCATTTTAAAGTTTACAGTCGACATTTGAGAACAGATTTATTTTCTAATTAGAATAAAGTGGAAATCTAACGCCTTTAGTCCCCAGAAAAATAAAAGAAGACTAAAAATATTGATTTTAGCGAATGTAAAACAAAATGGGTGCCTCGCACTCATGCACACTAGTAATTTCCACTCTCTCTACTCTTTCTGTAGTGAGTAGTGAGACGAACAGCTACAAACTACAGTAGGTACTGCAGAGCGAAAATGAGCTGGAATAACCTTAATTTCGAAACCTAACCTAATTAATAGTTAAAAGTTAAGACTGAACAAAAATATTGATAAGATAGGTATACCGATTCTGTCAGAAGTTTGACTGCAGTTGCTCCAGTACCTATACCTACCCATAAAAAAGTCGTTATATAACTGACAGAAATGTATGTATGTTCATACATACACAGGTGGCTGCGGATATTATGTCTTCGTTTAATTAATGCCTATTGAACAATTCAGCGACAGAAGCCAAGCAAAGCGTTCATGTAGCAAAAAAATAGTTTCTCTTTAATTGAAGTCTTTGAGTTGCCATTTTTAATCAGCACTTTAAATTTTCTTGTATTTCACGAAAGCTGATTCTAAATGGAAAAGTTGCTTAACAATTTGTAAAGCTTCAACTTTAATGTTATAAGCATTTATTTTAATACAATATTAACAGCATGCGAACAAATGTTAAGTCTATCTACATTTATGTATGTATACTGAGACTGACTGACAAAAATCGAGAAAAAAATTGTACATAAAGGCGTTTCCAGCCCACAAGCAAACTGTGTGAACAGGGTTGCCATGCAACAAAACGAGTTCAATGAAAAAAAAATGTGTATACATAAAAATTACTGATTAGATGAGGAGCTATTCAGAGCATTATAATATTTAGGTATACCTACCTACTTATCAGTTTCTCTGAATAGAAATATAAAGACACATTTAAGGCAGTCAACTTTGAGAACGCTATGGTGAAAAGTACGCCTTTTTATCCGAAAACCTGAGTATTTTGGGAAGAAGAATAAGGCTGCAATAGATAAAAATGATATGGTAACAGCGTTGCCAGTTTGGGGGTTTTCCCCCCAGATTTAGGGGTTTTTTCGGTCGACGGGGGGAAATCTGGGGGGTAGAAATTCTGTAGGGGGAAATCTAGGCTTTCTTTTTAATTTTATTTTATTTGTATTTCGTTAGGTATATAATCCTTTTTGGTAACCTTTAAATGTGCCTCTACAGAAAAATAAAAATTATAGGCATTCTGCGAACGTAAGAAATGCTGAGTAACTTAAATCTAAGAATGAGGTAGCTTGGAGATTCTTTGTTCTATTATATCCACAACCAAATGATTCAAAATTGAGCATGACAATTGAGCATGAAATAAATGTGTGTGTTGTTTTAAAATGTTGTTAAATTATAGATCGATGCTCCAAAACTATATTTGCAATGAAAATTAATTGTGTTTCCAAAGATATTGGACTACTTTTGTTTACAAAACAAGTCTTTAAAAAACAGCTAGTGCCATTTTCACTATGAAAAAGTTATAGTTTTTTTGTAATTTTTCCTTAAATATTTTTTCCACATTAAAGCCCCAACCTATCTGTAAATTTTGTAAGCAACAATTTCAACAGAATTGCGTAAGAACTGCGTAAATTCTTTCAGGATGGTTTCAAATTGCAACATTTGCATTGTATTTAGGTATTTTCCGCACATTTTTGTATTCGGAAAACCAAACTTACACGTTTGCATTTCAAATTCGAAATTTTTGTCTTTTAAGAAAAATATTGACAAAAAGTTGGGTTTTTTTTGAAAAATAAGCAATTCTGGGGGTTTTTCAGATTCATCTGGAGGGAAATATTTTGACCGTCTGGCAAGGCTGTATAGTAATTATATAGCCGCACTATTTCTTTATTGTTTTTGTTGTACAAAGTAGAACTCTGAAGTATAAATTCTTATAATGAGACACGCACTAACGATTGCAGCTTATGCTTTTATTATGTACTAAGTTTTAGCTCCCATCGTTGTGATAAGCTAGCCCAAGGGTCCCTACGGACCTGTTGCGACAACTATTATCTATTTATTTGAAGTTTATTCTCAGTCTCAGTCGGTCAGCTGTTTAACAAAGATATTATAATAGTGACGAAGGCATTTTACGTTAAAACTTCTTAAGCATACAGCAGTTTCCAATGAATATAGTTTTATAATTGTATAATTTATTTGCCGGGGATTTAAAATTCAAAATCCACTCACATAACCTATTCATAACTGCTTTTTAAATAGCAATTCATCGAACAACTTAAGCACTTAAATGAGTGTCTGATAATGAATTAGTGATGCAGTTTCAAATAGGCGCAACTCCAATTGAAGTGTTTGGTAACAATTTGCTCTCTTTAAGAAACAAATGGTAGATAAATCATTTTGCTAGTTCATAAATTGCATTATTTTCATTTGTTTATGTGTGTAAACATTTGCAATGCGAATATTTTGAAATTCGCAGGAAAAACTTACGAACTATACGAATTTAAAATTTCAAGATACAAGTTATTTTAACCCATATTAAATGTATATTTTTAAAACAAGTGGGTTAGTGGTAATTGCACTGGAATACTGAGTTCAATCTCCGAAAATTGCATCTTTTCTAACCCAGTAGGGTAGTAGGTATGCCATCTCTCAGAAACTCTTTAAACAAAAACAACTGCTTCTAAAGTCAGCCGTTTCAACTCGGCAAAAAATCAAAACCGACATAAAAAACGGTTGTGAGAAACAAGACCTAGGGTCCTATACGGACCTTTTGCGCTATTTGTTCCAAGACAAAATGTTTTACTTTTCGAGCCGTTTAAATTGGTCTTGCGTCTCAAGTAAAAAATGCTCAATAAAACAAACTCGTGGCAACGGAAGACCTAACAGTTCATTCAGTTTTTTTCTTTTATTACACCTCGCGCCATTAAGAATTTGTTGTTCCAGCTTCACATAATCAATTTATGTTAAAATCTAGTGCACTGGCCAAATGTAATTTTTTCTTAATTTTTCAGAATCGTCGTTTCTAAAAACTTAAAATAACACACTTTAAAGTTTGACAAATGTTTTGGGCTTAGTGTAATTACGTGTAAATCTCCCTCAGAAATCGAGATTCTTAAAATTGCTTTTTTGCGTCCATTGACAGCCAGCTGATTTCGAGAGCAGAAAAACTGCTCTGAATCTGTCCCAAGGGAAAACGAAGTTTCTATCTGTAGTAAAATTTGTCTTGGCTCTTTATAAAATAGCGTAAATATCAGTTTTTTAATGTTCTTTTGTTTCGGTTTATACAAATTTTCTTACAAATAATTTTTAATTTTAAAAAATGGCAACGAAGGAATTCATAATTTCTTTTGGACAAAATATTTTCGATCATGGGTATGGGACATGGATCGCATCAAATTTTTTGCAGAATATTAATATGAATGAGAAAACTATATGCAAGTTTACAGGGTTGTGGTGTTAAAGAAATCTATGCGAAATAGGTATGCGCCAAAGGTTCATTATTTCTTAGGACTTGTAGTATTAGAACTTCATCGTTTCATTTAAAGTAATAATTATTGCTTCGCACATATTAGGTAGGTATATTCTCATTAATAATGACTTTATCCATTTTGTCTTACGTCATCTTTTCGCACATTTTCATGAGCTATTTTAGCTATTCAACAAATTTTTGATTTAAGATGGCGTTTTAGAAGAAAGACAGTAGGTATACTAAAAAGAAACGTAACTTTACTTTTCTCAGAGAGTATTTATGCCCGCTTGTCAAAATTTCAAAAATTACTTTGAGTTACTTTATATTTAAAGAAACAGACTTAACATTAAACTCCATTTCAAATTTTTATTTGTTTATTATAAATAATGTATGTGCATTAATTTTATTATTTTCCTTCTTAAATCGACAGTATTTTCTTTTAATTAAATTTGTAACACTTTAAATAAACACAACACTTGGCAACCCTCTCAACTATCGATGCCAGTGGCACACACGAACAAAAAACACTCAACTATGCCATTCCGAATTTCCCCCCCATTCATACAGCGCGCTGTTTGTTTCGTCACACCAACAACTCAACAATGAGCTCACTGAAATTAAACCAGGCGAGCGAGACGAAGGTTTTCGGCGGCGGCTACCGTACCGATATAACGCGCGATCAAAATTTGATGGTAAGTGCATTTTTAGATTTATTAATTATTTTAACCTAACTTTAAGGTAGATACGCATACTGTACTTAAAGAAAACATAGATAAATGTGATTCCAATCGATATTATTTATAATCTTGGCGGGCAAGTGTAAATTTTAGAAATTCGTGCAGTGGCCCATCATACGATTCCGAAATACCTAAGTTTTACCGGTCCAAAGGCCGATAGCGGTATATTCAGTTGGACCGAAAAATAACAGTTTCAAAAACAGCAACCAACCTTGGATGACAACAAAAAATGTGAATAGCAGCCACAACAACAACAACGATAACAACAGATATCATGAAGAAGGGAGACAGCGTGTAAGCAAGCTGAAGTAGAAGTTAGGTTAAGAGTTTTTGTTTTGTAATTTTGTTCCCAAAAAAAAAATATATAATACCTACATATATGTACAAGACTCACCTAAAAATATTTCAGTAAAAGTTCAACTGTTCTATTTATTTACTTATTTATATGTATATTATTCTACAACAAAATTCACAGTCACAAACACGTCTAACTGGGTATACGTGACGATGAGGACTGATGTTAGTTTATATTAAACGGCGATAGGGAGCGTCGCGTCGAGTTTTGCTTTGTGTGCAAAGTGTATGTGTGTGTGTGTGTGTGTGTGCCTAATAAGAGTGTGTGTGTGTGAAATAATTTTAATTAACATGGGCAACTTTTTACTAATTATTGCAAATTTTTTTCTTAATTTTTCTTCTTTGAGGTTAGTTTTTCAAGTGCCATTTGTGATGATTGATGAAGCAGAAGGCAGAAGCCCTTAATTACTTTCAGGAGAGGACAGAGCATTGAATGAATTTAAGCTGGAAAATGAAAAGGGTTTGGGTGGGATAGCTACCTAGGTACCTACCGTAGGTGCTTAGAAAGCAATTTTACAGCAAAAGTTCCGTTAAATATGAGTGCAACAAAAAAATGACACAAAAGCGAAAAAAATTCTACATTGCAGTAAGGTCAAAAGAGGTCAACAGACGAACAGAGGCGCCAAAGAGCACTAGGGCCTTCATAAAATCTCCAAAATGATATTGCCAACTGAAAGCAAATGACAGATCAGTTTCATAACTCATAAGTCATAACATAAAAATATTTTCAACAATCATATTTTCCAAGGGACGCCATCTTTGTTTTGCGAAGAAAAAAAGTAACCAATTCGCATACCAACCCAACCCAAATGAAAACATACTACCTACGTACCGTACGTCATGAAAAAAGTGTAGGTACGTATACAAAAACTTAGCGTCGACCTTTCAACTTGCATTTCATGAAATATGTTTAGCAATCTATCTAGACTCTTTTTAGGTTATGAGATTTTCGTTCGAAATGTTTTTTTAATACCTGTTTGGCCAAATTATTCTTGAGCATGTAATGAAAAGACAACATAATTTAAAAAGCTTTGTAAAGCTCTTTCCTAGCAGAATTGACGTGTTCTTCGATAGCTACAGATGCATGTGGCCTAAATTTAGGTTGGATAGAAACAATTATAATTAGGAACGTACAATTTGCTGATATTGAAACCGGATTATGTGGCAGATTAGATTTAGGTATACGGATCATGTAATTCAGTTCGAATGGTACCTGGAAGGCGACTTTTGTCTTGATTGCATGTGCGAGTCCCTTGAAAACAGTGCAATAACCTATTGATACCTTTCTATTGTAATTAAAAACGTACATTACACAGGTACAGCGCCAACAACGTCAATTACATAATAAAAACTCGCATGAGCTACTAATTTTGGTCATCCCGCTACACAAGCTTTCGTCATTGAGATAGCTGAAAAGTGAATTTGTAGCTCAATGACCCCAAAACGGAAAACGCATAGGAGTACCTACCTACCTACTAGAAAACGCTATTGTAGGTAGGTATTATCCTCAACTGGAAGAAATATGTAAACCTACCAGCCTTTGGTAAATGATCTACTGAGGTGTTATGCAAATAAATCTCCACCCAATTTAGAAGGTTAAAGACGAGTACCTACATAAATTTTCTAATGATTCATGAATGCCAAAGGCATTTTTAAAAGGAGATACTAAAACTATAACCTAAGTACTCTCGAATTTATAACTTGACAAAACTTTGTAAAATATGTAGGTACCTAAATAAAATAAAAGTATTGATTTTCTTCATAGAGAACAAGATGGTTGACTCTCGCATACACAGGCCACTTTTAGTGGTATGGGTACCCACTGCAGTACAGAAACCGGTGTGCTTTGTTCGGAAAGCGGGCGACGCGGCTATGAATGAGTTATCTATAACCTTCACAGAAATATCTACGAATTGCTGACGAAGCAAAATACTGAAGCAATTTAAGAATGATTTCTAAAAAGTTTTAGCCTGGTTTTAGCATAAAGATTACGTGTGTTTAAGAAAGACTGTTGAAGAAACGTTTATTACTGCACATGAAATATTACGTATTCTCAACTTATTGCTCTTATCCAATAAGAACAGCTCCCTTAAAACAGGACTAAGAAAGCACTTCTGCACTTGCCTCAGGTCATAAACCTCAACATAAGTAGTTACCAAACAAGCCAAAATGTTAATAACCAAACCATAGGTAACGACTGCTGTGCTAAAGCCTGCGTCCCTAGCATGCAAAACACTTCAGAGGTTTTAGTACCTATATACACTCGGTTGATGTTTAAGCTAATATAAGACATTTGACTAATAGTTTTTAATCAGTTACCCCTCGCTGATTATTATTTAGCTTACTTCGGAGTCAGGCTAACAAAAACTATCGGCTCTTTGGTGTGATCCACTTAGATCGCTGCGAATTCCAATCAGGCACACATTTTATTTTTGGACTTCAGTCTTAAGTGTGCTTTTATTTTAATTCTAACTAGGTATCCACTGGACCAAAGTTTACAGGATGGCTCTGACAAAGCAATAATTATCCCCCTGGCAATTCCAAAAAGGACTCAAGTTGTTAAATAAAAAATAGCTTACCCGCCTGTAATTGCTCAAAACGTAGGTACACACTCACTTAACTGTTTTAATTTGTAAATTAACTATAATCCATGCAACACACGTCTTAAAATTTGTAAACAATTTGTATAATCCACTAAAATCGATAAAATTGGCTAAACTTGTAAAATTGCATTGCTATTATTTGTCACAAAGCACGCTTGAAAATCTATTTACTTTTGCAGCTGCAATCCACGGTCACACTAATTTTATTTAAATATTTGTTAATTTTGTCAATAACCACTCGCAAATTAATAGATTTTAGTTACAAAACCAGCAAACTGCATTTTTTGCATTTGCCGCAACGCGAGGAAATGAAGAAACAGCGTGAAAAAATTATAAAATGTTTGACAAACGGGTGGGTATTGTGACAGTTGGAAAAAGGCGCCCTTTCTAAAAAAAAATTATTGAAAACAAAACAATCAACATCAAAACTTTTTGCGGGTTTAATTAACCACACGATTGCAATTCTATCCTTATTTATAATTTTTAAAATAGTATAAATAATATACTACGCTCTCAGAAATCAAAACATTTTTTTTAAGGTCATTTTCTCTCTTGCAGAGAAGTGCCTACTTCTTTATTAATCATCCAGTGGCGGAGTATCCACTTCTGTCTGGTTTTAGGGGTTAGACGTAGATATCCAATATTCAAAAAACATTACTGCTCCTTGTGATAAATACGTAGCGTGAATCTCGAAAAGGTCAAGTAGCAAGTAGGATGTTTGTATAGTTGTACATACTTGTTTGCTGAATATTCTACTTTACTTCGCTGTTTGCTGAGATAGATGCTAAAAAAACGCCTAATGTCACAAATGGACTGTGATAAATACGAAACGTCATCATGCCATGGGAATACGTAATCTTGTTTCTTTGATTCAACCGTGGAGAGTATTACCTACTCAAGGAGTCTTTTTTTTATTGAAAAACCATGTATATACATAAAAAATATTTTTAAAAGTAGGTAAGTGGGTACAACAAATACAAAAATTGCCAATTGCTTAAAAAATGTATTGAAATTCTTACTAATTTCAATTCGATTACTATATACCTACCTTACGTTTGTGAAAGTTGATAACTTTTGCCAATAGTTTTTGTGTGCGTAAGATGGACAATTTTTTTAATGTGTCTATTTTTGCAATTGAAAAATTTAAAGTATACCTATGGTAGAAAAAAATCTCGGAGCTCTTTAGAGCCACGAAGGAAATTACTTATTACTGGTTACCTGTTTCGGGCATTTTTAACGAAAACGCTTATTGACTGTGAAACTGGATTTAATTATGGTGATTGCGTTCGAAGTAGGTACGCGAATGAACGCTCTATGAATATGAATGTGTTTAATTGGGTGAGGGTAGATGTGTACCCAAAAACTATGTCCACGCCTATGCTTTATCAAAGGCTCGTTGCATTTTTGATTTGTAGGCATTTCATTAGGTTTTAGTTATGAATTCCTTTTTACAACCATTTAGGATTCATTTGTGTTAAAGCTGATATTTATCATAATAAGATACCTAAGTTCGTTTTTATTTTTTATCAAAAAATGATTGTGAAATGTTGTGACATAAGAGAATCAGCTGTCCATACGCCAGTTTCCTAACCAAACATAATTTTGTTATTTGCTAATAATTATGGCTCTTTTCTTGAACACAATTGTCCGCCGGTCAATTTCTAACATAAAAGCTAATTCGTTTCGCATTTTCGGTAATTCACTAAGTCAAAGCGGGTCAGTGGTAAGATCACATCTAACTGGCAAACTCACATCACAGACCAACTTTTGTACAAAAGCTTATGATGTGAGCACAAATGTGGCCAAAGATGTTATGCTCTTCAAATATGAGAATCCGCAATTTTATAAGATGCTCAACTTTTTTGCAATTGCACAATTTCTGTTCTGGAACTACTTATCACATTCGGCATTCACAACTCTGAGAGACGCTCCCGTTGAGGACCAAGAGGAGGAAGAAGACACCGCCTGGTATCGACGAATAAATCTGGGAGAGAACAAATATCGAAATGGACTTACCATCGCTTGCTTTTTAATTGGTAAGAATGTGAAACGATGTGCGGCGACTAAAACACTAAAGGCCTTTATAATTCTCATTTCTTTAAGGTTATGGTGTTCTTGCTATTTCATGGTTTTACACTTTGCGTTCGGTGCGCTTTCTAATATTAAGAAAAGGCGGCCAAGAGGTCAGTTTCGTAACCTACGGTCCATTTAATAAGAACCACATATTAACCGTGCCCATGAAATACATTTCGGCTCAAGAATCGAGGCAAACTGCTAGAGTACAGTTGCCAATAAAGGTTAAAAACAAGAGTTTCTTTTACGTTTTGGATATGCGCGGCGAGTTCAAGAATGCCAAGTTGTTTGACTATACTGCCGGACTCAAGAGAAAAATTTGATAGATTAAGTTGTACAATAAAACGATTATTTTACAAATCTTAAAACTGATCTTTATTCAACTAAGTTAGATTTTCAAATGTTTAATAAACAGGCTCAGGACGCTGTGTCAAGAGAAGGCCGAAACGTTTCTTGATGGTGAGTCGTTGACGGGAATACTTGTCTTCGGGTGAGAATCTTGCTGGGTGAGCTGAAATTGTTGGAAGCCCAGTCTCGGTACGTTTCTGTAGAGTATTCAGTATTATTGACAAAGATGCAAATTTGGAACACTAGAGTTTGACTTACGTTCAAGGTGTAGACGCGTTCGCCCTTCTCGTTTAAAGTGTACATTAGATACATTTTGAAGTTTATTTATTTTTTGATTAAGATTAATTTGCAATGTCCGCTGGCAGAATTGAGTTTGGTTTGGAGACGCACGTGCTGTGTTTACTTCAATTTTCACGAGTTGACAACACAACCGAATCCGAAATTCCGAATGTCAAAACTGGACGATTGGCGGACTGCAATGGAATCGAAACGGAATAGATATGGTAAGATAACTGTGAGTTTATATGGGCGTTGTTTTTGATTTGGACGCCATTACTGAACGTTTCGATCAGAGACAACCCATACTATTGTATTGTATTGTCTCTGGTTTCGATTATGATTGAATGGTCCTTACATTTAACTCGAATGAGGCTAATTAGCGATTCAGATTTTACAATAGGGTAGGTAATAGATTCCGCATTTCATTGTTTTTAGATTGACAGCTACAATTTGTTTGCTATATTCGCTATGTTTGCTCTAAATTCGATTGAAACATGAGCCCTACTTACTGAATTATATACCCTACCCATATCAAAAAAATGTGTATCCATTTTTCGAATATATTACGTATTATTCTCATTTAAACAAAATGCATATTTTCCGTATGGCGTAAATAGCTAATAATTTCAAATTTATTTATTAGGTATTATAGCAATTAGCCTTAAAATCCTTAAAAAATATTAACGTAGGTATATTATATTCAAGTAGATTGAGTAGTGTACATAATTATTCTACAAGTTTTTATTCTTAGTTTGTTGAAAAGTCCGTGGAAAGTTTGATGTTATTTATACACAATAAAAATAATATTTTTTTCTAAAACAAGGTTGAATTTTTATATAAAATTAAGTTTAAGATTAATATGGATGATTTTATTACAAATTTGCTATAACGATGATGGCGATTTTGATGATAATACATAATACTGTTATGCGTCGTAACCGTTAGCTCTATTACAGTGGACGAAGATAACCTAAATTACGATCTTAATAAGGCGAATTTACATAGGTTAATGCACTACGAATGTGAGAAGTAGCATGTCGCATACGGAATTGTAGTACCAAAGCCGAGTAATATCGAAAATCCAGCTTTGGTTGATATAACGAAGAGAAAGGTTTTCCTTTGCAGATACGTAGTGCAAATTTTGGTTAATTTTAACAAGTCTTAATAAAATTTAAATCTGTTCACATATTCGAGTTGTTTATTCACGTGATCCCTTCCCTTTTAATAATTCACTAGTTTACAATGTATCTGTTGCCGAGAAAATTCTAACTGTTGTTGCCTATGCATGACATGCTGAGTTCAAATATATACATAGGTGGAATTTATCGGTCAGCTCTGGTTTTTGAGTTGTAGATATCTAACACGTACGTTATTAACATACAAAAACACTTGAATGATGAAAATTAACAAGTCACTTGAGCTGCACAATAATTTCTGAGGGTAGATTCGAAAATAGCACGTCACGAGTAAACAAAATCCATCATTAAGGTCGCGGCAACAGACAAAAATTAAAATTTTGTAAACCAGTGTAATGTAAAAAAAAAAAAATCCTCAACCACACGTCAACTGCCATGAGTCGAATAGTTCTTTAAAATTGTACTGCAAAAAAATTGTTAATAAAAAGTAATAACTAGTAAGCCTCCCAGTAGGATTTGAGCGAAAATGCCTTGGTTTTTGATGTTGCTTACTAAAATCCCCGTGCATAATTGAAAGTCATAAAACACCAGATTTTGAAGAGTCGTAGAAAATTAGGAAGATTCATTCTTGCAAAATTTCATTTACCAAAAATGAACAGCAAAATCACGTAAAGTTTATCCAACTCTTGGCGTGTAAGAGCGCAACAACATTACGTGCTACATTGAGAGCTAAATATCGGAATGATTGAAAATACTGTGCTCTTTTCTTTAATGCCCAAAAGTTTAAAAATAACTTCTAACTGAGATTTAGTTTATAGTGTTAAATTTTACGGCACACTTTTAGGAGGCACTTTTCAATTGTAGTGGCATAATAAAGTTATAAAGAAACGAACTGCACTCATTTGTTAAATATTATTTATTTTACTACTTCATTAACTTCTGAAGTGTTTCCGTGTTCGGAGTATGTGTAATGCATAGAAAATGGGGGAAGAGTACAGTTGGTTTAATGGCAATGTTTCCATTTCTAAATTACGGACCTCTTCATTTCGTCCCGATGTTTTATACCATTTTACTCTCAACTTTAAATTATTCACTATTCTTAAATTTCAGATATAAATGGCACAGCAACACCTTTTCTAAATAAATAGATATTGAAATAGATGCAGATTTAATCTACTCAAGGCATTGCATGCCTAGATGATGGAATGATTTTGACTAATAAACTAGACTAGCATTTTAGAAATCAGTTCAAAGTGTATTACAATTGAAACAGTAGAAAGAACAACTAGTTGGGGTTTAAGGCATCAGTATTGGTATTCAGTTGTCCATATTCCATATCAGAACACTAGACCAAAAGAGAGCGAGAGCGATCGATGTAGGTCCTTGTCGATTGGATGCTGAAACATTGTTTTTCTTTTTAAATTTTCGTTGATATGCGTTGAATTTGGCAAACAAAATAGCAAGCAAGTCTCTAGTTTCTACTCGCAACTACAGACTACACGAAGGCGGCGCAAAGTAACAACAACAGAAAAAGAAACAAAAGCAATGTTTGTTCATTTTGCTAATAAGTATTTTTTCTTTTCACTTTTCTTATATATTTTGTTTGTCGAAATTGAATTGATTTTCTGTTGTTTTGTTTTTATAATAATTTTGCTTCTACTTACAAACTAGAAAATATAATAATAATGTATTAAATAAGTGTTTAGCATTATATTTGTATATAAATACTAGTTATTATCAGTATTTGTAATCTAATATACTTTCTCTGCGCGCTTCGCGTTTATAATTACAAGACATACTTTGTGGAACGTGTCGTCTTCGTGCTTTCGCCATTATTCTCCAGATCTGTCTTTATTATGAATACAAAATTGAAACGGTTAGAGAGAAGGAGAAACATCGTGTCGGTAGTTCCATATCGTGTTGCTTCTATACGCATGCAAAATGCAATCAAAAACAAAAGTAACTAAAAGAATTAAACGAATTACGCTTGCGAGACACACCTTTTTGATTGATTTATAAAGTCGCGAGGATTCGGGTGAAGCCCAAACACGCCGATACTATCGTCTGTCCGACACCCCAGACCATGGCGTAGATCGGCGACATGGGCAGGCTGGATGCTCGATGAACAAACGCTATGACGGCGCTGCTGATCACTCCACTGGTGGCTGGCGAAGCGAAACCCATCACCAGAATGAGTATGGAAAAGAAACGGCCGAATTTGTGTTTGCGAAGGGTTACGAAAGCGACCAGGGCGGCACACGTGTGAATGAATATCGATGAGAAGAGCGCCCACAGGAATATGTGATACCACATCTCTTTGAATGTGTTTAGACGGCTTTGTGACCGAAGTCCCATAACATCAGCGATTGTATCGAGCTCATCCGAGTCATCAGCATCAGACAACATTACAGAACATTTGCTATCACGTTTTGTAATGTGGAAATCGGGTACAGCACAGCAGCGTGGAAGTTTAACGTGTCCTAAATTCTGGTTGTATTTGCGTCTAGTTACGCTCTCTGTAAGGCTTAAAATTAGAATACGATTCTCGTGCAGGTTTTTGTTTGTGTCTATGCGTGGCCACACAAATCCTAAGTTAGTTAATTGCTTTTAAATTGTTGATTTGCAGATGCGCGACGACGTTTGCAGTGCAATTGATTCTTGAATTAGTTTGCATTTAATGGAAATGTTGCAATAAGTGTTAGTCATACGGATCGCAATACATGTGGATCGTTGTTGGCTGCAGATCAATCGATGATCGGGTTGGATTGAAAATGCACCTGCTGTACGTCGTGGTGGCGGTGCTGCTGATGATTACTATATAAGTGTTGTTGAGTTATTGGAGGCTCTACGAAGCGCCACCAAAAGCGCTTATCAAATATGTTCTGTTTTTCTTCGTTTGGCATTATTCTCCGCTTGATTTATCTGTGCAAATAAATGAAATAAACATGTATATAAAATGCATTGTAAACAAATCCTACATTTGGCTTCTGATTGCCCTGATAGATAATTAGAACCAAAGGTCGAGCAAATATTTAAATAAGTTGTATACCAAGAGTCGCCAGTAGAGGCTATATGTAAAGCTGTGTCTTTCGGACGATTAATAGAAACGAAAAGATTAAAAAAGGCGACTTATATTTTAGATGAAACATTTAATAAGTATTAGTACAAGTTACATTTCATAGCAGACCAAACTCTAAAACGTCGAACAGAGTGGCCCAAATTTGTGTAGGGAAAAGGCAGTCTCTAGATTGTGTAGTACATATACTACGGCATCTTATTGCAATACAATTAGAAATTAATACATAATTACTACTTAACTGATTAAATAAATTCAGCAAAAACATGAAGCCTGACGCCTATTGCAATTGTCGTATTAGTGCCCATAATTATATCTCGATGTATTGCACTTTACTCTTTGCTTACTCGATGCAAACCGTAAAAAGTTCTATACTCTGTCCAAGAAAAATTGTCAGTACAGGCCTTATGGGAAGCTCTTTTTTCTACCAGTGGTGCCTGTAGTACTCTCACGGCACTCAAACACAGGATTTGCCACTGAAATAAAAACGAAACCACTGGCATTCCAAAGCATTTTGTTGTTGTAATTTTCCTGAAATTCGCATACATCCCTCCACAACCAGTCTGCCACGCAGCCGCGGGCAGAATGAGCACGATCGCTTGTGTTCGCTTGCTATTATCTATCATCAACCAAAATAAGCAGTGTGAGTGACTGAAGCACATCAGAGAAGTGTTACCATATGGCAATGTTAGCATATCATTAAGGGTTTTTCTTTGAATTTTGTCAAAGAACTTTCGGTTTTGGTGCTTTTTGGAGCTTTTTGGAGCTTTTGAGAGCGGCATATTATGTGGGATGCTGCCATTCGGTTTTAATTTGTTTGCATTTCTGAAAGATCCAATAATATTCAGTTAAAACATATTTTTGAATGTTGTCTTTTAGAAATAATGTTTATTCGGGAGGTGTTTAATTGCATTCATTTCATTAACGCAACAAGTGATCATATGAGCGTTGTAGAGATATTGCGATAAATTAATAGTGATTACTAGGGCAACTCAACCGGATTCATGCAAAAGCATGGTATTTTTTGGGATAAAATTTAATTAAATATTTTATTACAGAAAACTAAGTACAAATTTTCAGTCTTATTCGTTAGGGCATATTTCTGCATGTTTTGGTAGGTATAAATTCATATTTCACTGTGTAGAGCATAGATTTCACACTGAAATATCAAAATGATGAACCATGTAGACCTATACTTTACTATTTTCGGTCGTTGGGTTTTACCACATCCGGTCACTCCAGTAAAGCAAATGCCTTTAAAGGATTTTATGATCCTTTTTTTTGCTACTGTTTCCGCGAAGTTCTGCATCGACGGGTAATAATTTTTTAATAAATATGTAATCTAGGTATAATATATGTTTATATTAAAAAATGTATGTAGAGCTGCACAAGTGTAGTCCTTTTACCAACTGTTTTGATATATGACATTGTGTCGTGGTTATATAATTTTGTATTCTAATTGCCTGTTTGTGTATACAAGGCGGAAACAATGGTTGTTATCTCAATCGCGGATGAAAAATTCTATGACCTTTTTAAAAGTAAATCGGAAGCCGTAGGAAATGCGGCTACTGTTTTTTTTTTTTGTTACGGAACGAACTGTATACAGGCTTTTAAGGGAAAAAGCAATCAAAGGCCTAAATTCACCACCAAAGAAGAAAAATAATTCCGGTATCAAGAGCAAGGTGGATGATTTGGCCAAATTTGCGATTAGGCGGATAGTCCATCAGTTTTTAATGGATAATGACCTTCCAACGCTAGACAAGATATTATTGGAAGTACAACAAAGTGAAAATATAACAAAACTAAGCAGATCAACTTTGCATACAATATTGCAAAAAGATCTCGGACTTAAATTCGTCAAACGTCAGGGAAAGAATTTGTTGTTGGAATTTATTTCGTTCAGCAATATTTTTATTTTAAATTGGAAGATGGTAACCCTAACAGTATTGCTCTCTGAGTTATGGCGAATTATCATACTTACTACGGCAACCCTGTGAGAGCTTTAAAAAGGGACCGATTTATGTAAGTCATTGCAACCAGACTGAGAGACAAACATCCTATCTTTCCTGTACTGACAATTTTTCTTGGACAGAGTATAGCACATTTGCTATTTTTTACATTACAATCAAATCGTTTCTAAACAGATTCTCGCTTATAAATTCTTGGAGTATAAATGAGAACACATATTATACACAGCTTGGGTGTCATAAACCTCACTTGAATAAAACAGAAATTCTTGCCCACAGGGCATACAAAAGATAACCAAGCTTAAACGAGCCAAGCGATTAGCTTTATCTCTCCAATTGGGGCGCGCATAAAGGAAATTGAATTTAATCTTTGATCACCAACAAGACCAAGACGATCAGAGCTGAGTCATATTCGCGTTTTGCCAATATTAAGCAGTTTCGAGCCAATATATTCGTACCTAATGAGAAAATAGAAACAAATTTTATTTTCAATTTACCTGTATCAGCAAACCAACTTGCTCCACCGTCGTCAACACACCCTTAATGATTTTTCCGTCTTCGTAAAATCATTTTCCATTTAAGACGACACAATATAAAAGTTCCCTTTCGCACTTTAAATATATTATTGGGACGGTGGTTCTTTCCTTGAATTTATTGATGTTTGGATTTGGCAATTAGTTTCAATAGTGTTTTACAATGAATTTTCCTGTTGGGACCTTGTAATTTTCAATTTGATTTTTTTTATTCAATTTTCGCTTTGTGACAGCCCAACGATACTTCTCAAACCCATTTTTCACTTGGAAATTCTTCTCTTTTCTCTGTGGCTTTCTGTGTTTTTTTTTTTCTTCTTCATGTTGGTAGAATGCTTGTTTTCTTTAAATTTTGACGTTTCTAATCTTGACGCATGCGATTCGGAGGAAAAATGTAACACAAACGAGTATCGATGATCTACTACACTACAAGCGGGAGTGCCGTATGCTTCTATGCATGGAACGAAATTAAGAACCTAGGTAGGTACCTACTGAATGAATTCGATTTTAACGTAATGTTCGGATGGAAATTGGTAATAATAATATCTTCGTCTTGTTTAAAAAAAAAATGATTCTCCAATACAAATTTAATGTAATTTGGCTTTTCAGATTTTGATCTGAGAGCTCAGATTTCTGCTGCCAAATCGAACATGACATTCGAGTTTTATTGGTTCTAGTCGCAAAAAATATTTTTGCTCACTTGCACTGGAAATCCATTTCAATAAATTTTCACATATTTATAATAAGACATTTCAAAAGAAATTAATACAAAAACTTATTTCCATACGAGTAAAATAAATAATTAAGCTAAAAAACAATCCTTCCAACGAAAACAAAAATCATAATCACTTAACACAGATATTAAGAAAGATCGATTTTTTTTTGGCAAATCGAACATGAAAAGCAATCTCGATAAAAAATAAATTGTTTTCTCAAAAGATTCGATCTTTTTACCAAATCTAATCTTAGCTTAATATGATTCAAATGAGAAGGTGGCCTTAAGAAAAAGTATGTACTAGTTTCTGTCTTATCAAAGTGGCTGACAAATAACATTTCGCACACGCAAAAAGATCGATCAAAGCGCGACCGCGACATGTAATTAATCCTTTTGCCCGGCATTCCTTGAAAAATCCATAAAATATTGAATTTAAAAATTTTCCTACGCGTTCTAGTGATTTTCAGTTCGACAACTGCCCTTAAGAAATCAAAAACCATGAGCAAACTCGAAGACTACGCTTCAGATAGCGACCAAAGTGACGAGGATTTCTGTCCCGACAAGGGCAACAATTCAGATGCACCCAGCGAAGAGGAATCAGACGATCCAATATCTGAAAACGAAGAAGAACATGTTTCAAATAAAAAATCGAAAACAAAGCAAAAATCTAACAAGAAACAAACAAAGAAAGCTGAATCACCTCAAGCAGAACCCGAAGAGGAACACGGAGTGTCGACTCGTAATAGAGTTGAAACAGCAACGAAATCTTTGTTGGAAAAGGACGCTTTAGACTCAGATGATGATGATACCAATAGAAAGGATGCCCTTTGGGCGGATTTTCTTAGTGATATTCCAACAGCAACTCCTAGTAAGACAAACAAAGCCGCGTCTACAAGTAGAAGAGAAACTATTCCTGTAGAGAAGGAGAAACCGCGTACCATTGGGGGGAAAACTGACCCTCCAAAAGAGCCTGAGAAGGTGAAAGTAACCGAGATTTTTGAATTTGCCGGCGAAGAAGTTCGGGTGGAGAAAGTTGTTAGTGCCGACAGTCTAAAAGAAAATGGTACAAACAAATGTATTGTACCAGAAACAGCACGGAACTCTGTAAAACGCTCTGGCGGCGCCGGCGGATTAGGATCTGTTCTAGGACAAATTGGAAAAAAGAAAAAAATATCTGTACTAGAAAAGACCAAACTAGATTGGGATAGCTTTAAGACAACAGAAGGCATCGACGAAGAACTGCAGACATTCAACAAGGGCAAGGATGGGTGAGTCAATGTTTGCGGATGTCTTTATATATAAATTAACATATTTCAATTTTGTTTCAAGGTATCTACAAAAACAAGACTTTCTGGAACGAACCGATTTGAGACAGTTTGAGATTGAAAAGAATATGCGGCAGTCAAGAAGGAAACCCTTGTGAACTGCTTATTTGAATTGATTACATATATGTACTAACTATTCCTTTAGATATTGTTGCAGATTTTTATGATAATGTATTAACGTGTTGTCGCAATTTTAAAACTAAAGAAGTACCTATCTGCCTGAAATGTCTGTGGAAAATAAACAAATCCATTTTTATCAATAAGTATTTCCATTTCTTTTTTATATACGGAGTTTTTAATGTGACGTTCCGCTATAATGGAACGCGAGCGATTAATGATTCCCTATACCTCCTTTAGGACCATAACTCATCAAATCAAAGATTATATTTGTGTATTTTATAAAGGAATAAACGATTTATTTTACAATTTTTCGAAAGAAACAGAAAGTGTACGTAAACACTTCGTTTAAAATATTTGAAGTTCTTTTCGAAAAAAATGAAAAAGAAAATAGCATACGCCTTGTTCCTTCTTCCCCACCCTTTGGTTACTTTGTTTGGGACCCATGCGATATTTAGAAAAGACCTAAAAACACGAGCAGACTATTCTTCTATTAGTATAATTGAAAACAAGTTTGCTTTACCGAAAAACGTATCGATAATCGAATGCCTTACTATGTACTTTATTATTTAAAAATCCATTTTGCGTTAATAAAGTTACACTACCACTAAGTATTTTAATGCACTCATTTGACATCTTCAACTGTACTTATTTTGTTCGTGTTATAATTATAAAGGTAAATTGCAACTGCCAATGCGATCACGGATGCAGCTAAGCAGCTCCACTTTATAATGTCATTGATTAAAAGCATCCTGCAATGAAACGAATGAAACTGTCAATATTATCTGAATAGTATCCTTTGCACACACTTACTTAAATAATTTCTTCAGTTCATCAGTAACAGCTGGAGTCAAATTCAAACTTTCTTCAACCCAGAACATTGGCATTACCACTTTTGCCAAGCTCTCCATTCCCGCTACCTCACCGACAGGTTCTACATCCAAATTGAATTGTATTCGTTTGTAGACTGAAAGTGGAGTACCTGAGAGCTAAATAAGGGTTTAAATGATTGTTTACCAACAAAAATCAAAAAGGTTACAATTTCAAAATCTATTTTAGTTTCATGCATGCTCTCGGTTGGATTTAGTCCATCAATATTGTTAAGCAAACGTTCATCACCATGCAGAAAATGTGGCATGGATGCTATCATTGGAGTTTTGGTGCACGGCGAAAGATCCATAGTTCCCTTCGCGGGACAGTCGTCGGGGTAGGATCTGCAGAAACATCTGTTTTCATTCTCATTCTGCAAGCCAAACATAAGTTAATTTTGCAAAAGGATATACCATTCAAATCTGACCATAACGTCTCCGAAATCCATTAGGTAGCGCAAGGCAGGAAGACCCGCATATTGTACTTTACGCCTCAACGTCGGCGCCATCGACCGGCAAAGATCCGGTGAATACGCCCAGAGACCACGTTGTGGATCCATAAATGTGGCAAAAATTGTACCATCAGTTCCTTTGAATTGATTACAGCCATCTCCAGGCCAGACATCAAGCTCGCTTCTCCCATTAACTTCAATCACTTTACCAATATAATTGGGATTGGCTTTCCCACGGTAGACTCTAAGGTGACCAGCATTTGTGTGGTTACTCTGAAATGTGTCCCACACAAATTAAAAACTTTGCAAGTAGTTGCAGTAAGAGGGTACCTCTCCCATTAAAGAAAATTTAAAATGGGTAGCGTTGAACTTCTTGGCCCCCTTCACATTTCCTGATTCAAATAGTCCACAGACAGCCTTCGCTGCAGGATGCTCATTGCTGCAGTCCACTAAAAGGCCCCGGAAAAATATGTCCATGAACGGGGCAGTTATAAATGCACTTGCATTATTGAACACAATCTGAAGTCCTGCGGCAACAGCTCCAATCATTTCAGCACTTTGGCCTTTTACAGATATTGCAATCGTCTGGAAATCCAAAATAAGCCTTTTCTAAAGGATCGTATTTACTCAACAAACCTGAATTAAAGGATGCGACATCGTGATAAGTTCCTCCCCGGTTAGTCCATTCGATTTGTCCGGTCGAAATATGAAAGTGTTTCGCATGGTAAACGAAACGCTGTCGTCTTGTTCGTTGTCCTGAAGGTCGTACTTGTCCTTAAATTCACTTCAACCAGATGCCAATTCACATTACGAGCTTGAGCCAGAAAAATAACTCTCTTCGACTTACTCAAAAACGAATGGCCCAACATCCCGAAGAACTGGCTTTCCACCAAGTTGCACCTCAGACGGATTGGTAACATTAAAGACATGGATAGAAAAATCAAGTGGGAACGGAAATGTTTCCCATACCGCCCTCGTAGGCATTCCTGGAGTTAGCCTGATTTTCTACAAAACTCAAATGACTTTCTCATTTTCATGACTTCAATTGATAAAACTTACCTTTTGGATAAGCCTCTTGGAAATGATCGGAAAGGTTACCCATCCAAAGCCAATCGCAATGGTGAATAATAGTAAGGACAGAAAAACTATCGCTTTGTAGGACACAATCATATTGCTGTACAACTTCGAGCTGGGCCGTCCGAATAGAAGAAAACGAATGAGGATTTCAGTCATTGCGTTCTTCCTTATAGGTGGAGCTTCAGATGGGATACATTTCAATTTGTAAATTATTTATATTGTTTATAATTGGGGTGACAATTTTAATAAGATAGGCAGGCATCCCAGCACTTCTTCCAGTAATAAATGGCTTCAAACCTATTATTTCGTGTCTATCCAATTTCAGGTGTGATGGGTAATTTACAAGAATTTTAAAATAAACCAAAATATTAGGTTGTATTACGCGATAATAAGAGGTAGTAGGGAAATAATTAATGTTACTTTAATTTTAAGTACATATCTTCGATTTGTTTACCCTTTTTCAATTTGAAATTTCTTGTTGGCATGTGGGTCAGAAATTGTTCTAGAGTGGTAGGAGTTTTGTGCAATTAACCCAGATTCCCACGCAGGGTCAGAAATAGTAAATAAATCTGATTGTGGTATCCTTCTTTTGGCCATGAACCCAAAGGTCATTTATTAAAAATTAAACCAAAAAATTGAGTTCCAGTCGAGCACATTGCCAAGTCCCTACATAGTTTGTATTAATTTCTCTACCTACAATCATTTTTAAATTGGAGATGTGTGCTAAGAAAACCCAACTTCATTGTTGAAAAAGTATAATAATGCCGTTGATAGCGGTAGTTTGCATTCGTATAAATCATAAAGGAGCTACTCTAGGTGTGCTTTTGATAGTACCTAATTTTCATTTGAACTCGCAAGAACCTAAGCGGAAACCGGAAATCAGAGGTAAGAGAGACTGATGTCGTTTTCCATTGGTTACACTCGGGGATCGACTCAATCTGAAATCCAATGGAACAAGAAAACTGCTTCTGGTTGAATCTACAAAAGTATTGGTGAAATGCCAAAAAATAATCTACGGCAGCTGTCATCTGACTTGTATAATATATACCTACATAAATTGCACTTGTGTGAGTGCTTCTTGAGTGGATTCTGACTTCAAATCGAGAAGCGAAATTCTCTTCTCAGAATCAGCAGAAGAGTATTTTTTGTGCCAATGGAACAGTTTCAGAAGCGAATTTTTCGATTCCGGACTCTCCCGGACGCTTCTTTTTGCCCAATGGAAAACGACAAGAGAGTATGCTTTCATTGCTTTGTCTCTGCCGGAAATCTTCCCCCAGTCAATTCAAAGACGATTCGCATTTAGTTCGCTTGGATGTAGCTTATAATGACAGTAAAACCTATTGAAATCAAATCCAGTAGTTTATTTTAAAGCGTTTATTTCACTCAATAACATATAACATACAATAAAAATCACAAGTTTGTTTTTTTTTTTTTATCAGAAAATAATCTACATGGTTACGATGGATCAATTAGACATGCCAATGTGGAAAATGAAAACTAAATTGTAGGTGTACATATCCAATAAAACTCACGCATCAAACATTATATTCTCATGAATATTTTCTACCTCAACAACAAGATTAATAATAAAATGAAATAAGACGAAATAAAAAAAGAAGTTGTCATGTGGCGTCGACGTTCACTCCGTCGAACACATCGTTTTCATTCGAAGTGTCCTCTATTGTTTTTATTTTTGCGTTGCTGGCCAGGGCACCGGCCGTCGGCCGATGACGATGGATGGATTAGTGTTGACGGCACTTCTCGCCTGTGCGAAAGATGGATAGCTTTTTATTTTCAATTCGGGCTGCAGGCAAACACTGTCGAAGGCGCGACGTAATGGCGTGGTACTCAACACGAATAAAAAAAAAAAGGGACAACGTCGGGGTCACCAATTTGGTTTTATCTTATTAACGTTTAACCATTTATTAAATTCATTTGATCCATTTAAAACGAAATCTATACCAATTTATACAAAAATAATTTACACGTGAAGTACCACTGAAGCCACGTCCGATCGCCGCGTCTAACCAAGAAGAAGAAAAAGATATTTTCTTCTTTAATAAGCTTAAAACCCCGCGATATGAAAAACAAGATGGACGCGCCACGTCAGCGGAACTGCTGTCAGGTCGGGCTGCGAGTGAAGGTGGATGGTGGGCGATGTTATCGATAACGTAAATTCCGAATAAAAACAATAGAGGACACTTCGAATGAAAACGATGTGTTCGAATGAAAACGATGTTTTCGACGGAGTAAACGTCGATGCCACAGTCATTTCAATTCACAAATCATTAGCTTTGGTCTTTCTTAAAATTTTAACTAAATATGTAACAAATTTGTTGTTGTCTTGTTTTGATTAAATAACAATAACCAGATAACACTAAATTAGATCTATGAACCTTAAACACTACAATATTTACAGCGTATACAATTTTGCAAATAGAATTTGTTATCATTTGTGTATGGTGGAGTTGTAAACAAATTAGATTCACATCGTGTATATATGTATATATTTTTTTTTCTAACAATAAATATAAATTTTCTTATGAAAAGTAAGAGTAACGATGATACTTCCCACCCACAATAAAATCAATTGTACAATTTATTTGCTTAATATAAGTTTTTTAAGTTATTATTTCCTTACTTTTAGAATTTCTTCTCCTTGTTGGTAAGGGATACTATCACATCAGTACGGAGTAAACGCTTCAATATGTACACGGCTAAGGCAATGACGGACAAGTATAGGGCAACAACATCCAACAGGTAGTACTGCATCCAACTGTGGAGTGAAATAATGTTTAGTTGGGGAGGTTTATAATGTTTATAACAGCTTACCTCAAGTTACGTGCCGGAGACTGCAAATGATATGCTCCATTGTACCTAAGTACGTATTCTGTCCAGTAGACGGCCGTATCAAGCGCTGAGCTTCTTTGGTCTAGGAGTAGTCGCTGACGGAATCTGCCAAAAAATTCAATGAAGTGGAAATACGGATGTGTTGGTTTTGAGTGAAATTAAGAAACTTGTGAATTTGTAGTTAATGGATTTGACTCTTGCAATAAGATTTAACTACTGATTTCTGCAAGTATGTAGTTGAAAAATCGTTTTTCTATATTTATTCCGCTAAAATAAGCAGATCACAAAAATAAGACCATTATGACAGCCATGATTGACAGCAATATCTTGACGGAACACATAGGGCGCACTAGTGCGTACTCAGAACCTGCTCAGAACGACGCTTTTTAGTGACAGTGCGAGTTCAGAGCATCTTCTAACGAGCTAGAACTATCTCAGTGCGCACTAAATTTAATGGCCAACAGACCTATGTATGTCATTTATGTCATATTTCAAGAGAGAAAATGCTTTTATTTCGTCGTAGGGGAATTTTGAAATTCGTAGAAAGTGGTATCACTCAATATACCACGTTCTACGAATTTCGAAAGCAAAAACTGTACCCTACGACGGTACATCTTTCGGGGTTCGTAGCGAAATTCCGAATACGACGGATTCTGTGATAGACCCGAATGTCTTGTAACCTATTCTCCCCCTTATCTTCCCTTTACAGTTTACACCTTAAACTGCTGCCTTATCCGCAGCGCGAGTTTATGTTCATAGCATACCTTGCTGCCTGTCGGAACGCTGGATCGTGTATCACCTTCATAACAGACTTGTACAATTTATCGGCCGTTAATGTTTCCAAGCTCAACTTTACCGCGTAACCGTCAACCTCTGCTTTCGCCGAGTTAACATCGTGATCACAAAATACTGGCATTGTCACCACAGGTACTCCATGGTACACCGTCTCGTACATGCTCAGTAGTCCTCCATGCGTGACAAACGCGCGCAACTTGCGGTGTCCCAAAATATCCTGTTGCGGCAGCCAACGACTGAGCTTGACATTCGGTGTTAAGTCATGCATTTCTGAAGCACTTCCTTCCCACTTCCAAAGCACATGGTACGGCAGGCGAGCAAATGTTTTTACCAACAATCTGCGCAGTGACTCTGGCATATTGGCCGCCTTAACCGATGATCCCATCGACACATAAATGAAACCGGATTCCCCAGCCGATGCAATGAATTCCTCCAAGTCCTTCGGCAGTGGTCTAGCTGGTTTGCAGTGAATGCACGCAACTTCAGCTATATTTGGGTTCAGTGCCCGCGGATACGACACTACAGCATGACCATTCTGCAGTATAAAGCTGACGTTCTTCGACAGTTCATATGGATGGGGGTGATCCGAACCGAAGCGATCCTGAAGAACCTTATACACCAATCCAACGACAACCTGAAAGGAATATGTTTACATAAACAACAGGTCGGCACAGTATGGCCAATTACTCACCTTATGCAATGCAATGAAAAACAACTGGGTACCGGTGTTCAGAGCTCGCTCGATCAGATTCATATTATCCGTGAATTTCGTGTAGAAATTCGGTGTTATCGCAAACGATCCAGGATTACCAGCTACTGACAGACTTCCTGTATAGAAGCCCACTGTGTTCATGTACATGAATGGAATCTTATAGTGGCGCACCATGCCAAGGGCACACTCGGGATAGGCACCGTCCAGAATGGCCAAGTCGAAACTGCGATTCATTAGTTCCTTCGTCTCTGCATCTTCAAGCATTGCATCACAAGACTGAAAGGAGGGGAATGCCCATTACGTATATGTATATATATTTTTTTTCTGCAATAATTATGGATCCGTCCAAAAATGGAAGAAATACTTTTGCGTGGCTTCGTGTTTTAAATGAAAAGCGGTTATGTACTGTGCGGAAAATTCCCTCCCTACTCGAGCATGTACACGGAGTGGTGCTGGTGCGAGCATATAACCGGCCCGACAACTACTCTGAGGCGCAAGTTAATCGCGTGTACCTACTCCAGCGCACAAGCTGCACAACTAGCTATCTGTTGGCCATTTCGAAATGAACGTTATTGAACTCGGTGCGCAAACTAAATGCAGCTTTCTACTAACGTTAAGTATTGTGATTGGATTTGTTTATGTTTTAACGCTACCGTCATGCCATACGTAAGCCCGCGTGCGAGGAATTCCATTTCGTATTCTCAACTGACGGTGCATACTGCATATCAACGGCTCAAATGATATATCGCAATTTGGCAGAAGATGAAGAAACTTGTTGTGGGTTTGGTTAGATGATGATTCGAAACAATTATTATACCTGCAATTTGTCAATGTGTGACATGCAAAAGCAGAAAACCCCTCGTCATGGACGTATACCGTTCAATTATTCGGGTCAGTAAATTGCAAAAATTTACATATTGTTAGCTTAAATGTAATCTACCCATCAACTCGGTATAGCTTTGTTGAGCAGGGAAAGCCATCCTGCTCAAAGGTATAACACTTTAGAGTAGGTCTGTATAATGCAGCTCGTCAGTGTATCAATATGGAATGTATTTTCGTAATTGGGTTGTACAAGTTTGAAGAAGAGCATAATTAAAAATAGGTATCATCTGAAGAGTTTAATTTTGTTTGAATTTTCCTCTGACAATGGGCCTTATACCCTTTTCACACCGAGCCGAAAACCGGATTTTCGGAAAAAACACTTGAAAACTTCTTCGGAAACAGAAGATTTATCATACATTTTTCAGTTTTCAAAAAGAGTTGTTTAGAGTCTTTTTCCACCAAAACACCACGAAAACGACTTCTGATAGTTGGGTTGTTGAAACAAACACACCTCAGCAAAGCATCTGACCGAACAAATGTCAAAACTCACAACTTACATTTGTGGCATTCGTTTGGGCGCTCTCAGATCACTTTTTTTGCTCTCAGAGCAGTTCTTATGCTCGTTTGGTACAAAAAAGCAATTTTTTTCAGATTTCAGAGCACTTTTGTGAATCTAGATATTTTCTCAGATTTACCAACACAAGTACGTTTGAGTTTGACAACTGGTGGAGGGCGTTTAGGTTTTCGTGAATTTGTTCTACAGCAAAAAAAAGGCATTGCATCGGGTGAATCTATTTTTGTAAATTGGTTATGTATAAATATTTAAAAATGAATCGAGACGCAAATTTCGAATGTTTTAATTTAAAACTTAAGCTGTGAATGGAAAACGTTTTGAAAAGTGTCGAAGGCTACACATATTCGAATCGCACGAATATTATCATAAAAAAGAGCAAGTGACGTTTTTATGTTCGATTGGCCACACGAAATTTGAAATCTGAGAGCGAATCTGAAGAAGTCCAAACGAATACCACATTAAAATCATTTTCTACACTATTGATGGGCTAATATTATTTTTAAAGGCTCTGAATTAATTTTATTTGTTAATTAATGCGATCGAAAATTGTAAAAAGAATAGTTTACATAGAAGTTCCGTGGCTAGTGTCTCACAGCTGATTGAAACGTCAAACAAGTTATTGTTCGGTGTGAATCCAATTTCGAGTTTTCGACGAAAACACGGTTTACGCTGCGGTGTGAAAAGGGTATTACCAATAAACATTTTTACTTTCGACTCTAAATAAAGTGGCTATATTTTCCATACAAATTTCGCGATTGTGAGCATCCGTAGATTTAAAGTCGAGACTAAACTCAAACAATTGGTTTTCATTGATGTAATTACTGATTCATTCTCGCCAATGAAAACAGTATTCAATAAAATTAGCTGCATAGAATTATTTTTTTCTTTTGTTTCAATCGTATAGTGAGGTGGAAGATTGGAAACACTTTTCTATAGCCCCTCTCTTTGCATTGTTGTCCGAACTCTGGCTAGCGCCAATGCCAACCCAACTAAAAATAACAGTGTTGCCATATTCAAATAGATAGGAACTTTTGTTTGCCTACATCCATATACCTGAAAATGCTAAAAATATTAAGGATCTGCATTATTCATTGCGACAGTCACAGGACGAGGTGTTATATTTTTCAAGTTGACAAAAAGGCAGCAAAGCAGATCAGTACCATCTGTGCCAGTTATAACAAACTAGCCCAAGCAAATTTTTTGGGACTAAAATTATTAGGTATTGGAGGGGAAATGTGTTGGTCTCTTTTTGTTTTTGGTTTATTTCTGCGGAATTCCAACAACTGAGCTGTTCGAATGTGGTCATCACTCATCATACGGAAAAATTCCAATTAACTTTCGATACGGTCTGTGAATTATTGTAATTACAGTCACTTTGGAAGGAATGATAGCTATACGGAGAATTGACTGTCAGAATTCCAACTATTCAAACAAACAATCACTTCAAGGAATCTGATATTTTCTCGCAGAAGTCTAGGAAAATGACATTTCACTAGCAGTCCATATAGGTCTGTTCCTTTACTTTTAAATCTTACGAATTTTTACTAATTCTTACGAATTTTTACTCAGTGCCGTTCCTTGACTCGAAAAATTCGTAAAAGAGAGCGTCATCGAGAAATCAAGATATTACCCCTCCACTGAGAATCTTACGAATTTTTACTCAACAAATTTCTTGGTGTAAGAAGTGGAAAAGCTGTCAGTCACCTTACAAATAACAGCTGATTTGTGGTGCATATGCGTGGATTATTTTTTGATTTCTTGCGTATTAAAATGGTATCAGCAGGCTGCAAAATAAAATGTAATGTTCTCCTCGAGGTTCTTTCGAAAGTGGCGACGAAATTCTTCCTCGCTGGAGCAAGGAAAAATCTCCTCCATGTAATTCTTCATGCACTGTCGCTTTTTCCTCTTATCTCTTCCACATACTCGGATTCATCAAAATAAAATTCAAAATAAATGATAGAACTAATTTCCTTAGTAAATTAATAAATTCCTTGAGTTTGTCAGATATTTTAACCACTTTTCGTACTATTTTTTGGATATTTCAATTATGTATCTGGCATTATTCATAAATTACTACAAAAGCGTTCCTTAACTTTTTTGTAAGCGTCTCTCTCTGTGATATAATCTATCCCCACCACTGCTATTTTGACAGTCTTTTCCATTCTAACTACAAAAATAAAGGAACAGACCTATGTCAATGTCTAAACATTACATATCTGGCTACGCTTTAGTGTGCACGATCTGATTCGAATGGCAGTACCTCGACCCTTTGATGCGGTAAAGAATAGCTAATAAATGTTTTTTTTGTTTTACTCTTCTTCGTTTTGTGCGCTGCGCTGGCTGGTTCGTCACATTTAAAATTTATGTGTGCAATTTTGTATACCCAGCTGATAGTATTTGTCGGCGTTGCATCAATGACACCGTATGAAAGTCAGCCTACATTGGACCTAACCTAGAAACTAAATGACGTATAGGTATAGCCTTCCAGCGATTCTTGTAAAACGCCCGATGCCTATGCCTTTCTCTGATGTCGCAAGTCTATCATATATAAAAATGAATGAATGAATGTACTTGATTAAGCTTTAAAAGTTATTTAGTTAACAATTTTCCAACTTAGTTTATAACTAATACATCTTTGTGTACATTTGGTAATCCTTGTTCTGATATTTCATACACCTTCAATAGAAGAACTTTACATTTCACTAACACCGCCAGTTGCATAACTTTTTATTGAAAAATAAAAGTTAAATTAACACCCCACTTTAGCTTTCATTGTGAAATAATTGCTACCAACTTCTAGATTTTAAAAGTCAACCAGAATGAAATGGCGTAAGCTTAAACTAGCGATAATCGACTTAAGTTCTGTCAAACGATTGAAAAGATCCACTAATCCTGTGAGATTGTCACGACTACAGTTTCAATCATCTCGAATAGTGACTTAAGTTGGACTACTGGATAGATTCCATTAAATTATATTATTTGAGAACTTCTCACTGGATTTCAGTTATTAATTCAAGTAAATATCTAGATTTCATTGCTGTAAATAGATCCTAAGGTCAGCCAAGTCATTTAACCAAACAAGCTATGTTCCACATTATCGATAAAAAGTATTAGTAAAAAAACAAAAATGTTCCCTTTAATTCATCTTCATTGCAAAGAGATTGTTATCTATTTAAAAAAAAGAGAAATTGGGACTGGCCAATAATGTAAAAAAAAACAAAGGTTTGTATGCCTACATGCATTTTACTGGAATTTTCCACTTATTAACCTCGCCTAGTGGATCCGTGTATACCGACGTAATTAAAATGAACCTTGTAAAACTGATAACTGAATAACATTTTAATGTTAATACAAACAAATCATGCTAAGTACATATAGTTAAAAGGCTGAAAGCTAGTATATCAAAGCTGATCAGTTTTGTAATGATCTCATAAAGCTAGACAGCTTCGTAGCAAAAAAAAAAAACAAGTTCACTTACCTGAAATGCATAACGAATACCGTCCCAAAATGTGATTGGCATTTCGCCAGACATTCTGGCACCCAACAGATCCCAGTTTGTGTAGTTCTGTATGTACTCTACCAGTCCAGTTGGGGTTATCTCATGCAATCCATTGATAGAGAAATCCGCTGGGAAGCCACTCAAAAAGGTAATGTTATGGCCCCTGTAAGTTAAAATTGAAATATAATTCAAAATACGAATGTAAAATCACAGCCAAATAGTTTTTTTTTTGTTCGCTTCTAACATCTTGCATCACATAATGCTTAGCATGAATTTGAATATTGAAATTTCTAGTTCTGCCCCATTACGGACTGTTTCGGAAGTTCTAAGGCTGTGTGGGCGAAAGAGGCCAATGCTTCGAAAAAAAAACTGTCTATCTACTATATAATTTGTTAATTTATAACTTCGATAGTATACACTGGTAGTTCTTGCGACCTCAAGGCGCTCATCATTTATTCAACTGTCGTACTTATACCCTACACCGAAAAAAGTACGCACATAAGTCATCGGTTTAACAATCACTAGACTTTCGCGGAAGAGAGTATACAAATACATGCTGAAAATACTTCGCCATTCATTGATTATTTGATAAACAACCGCACGTCCGTTAATCAATTCGATTACTATGCAAATAGCCTGTGACGAAATGGATATAAATCATAACAAACAAACAAACAAACAAACAAACAAACAAGAAGTATAGAAATGCAAGAAGACGAAATCGAAACCGACAGACGGAGAATTGCAAACGAAAACGAGTTACAGCAAATATACGAATGAAACAATGAATATAATAAAGTGGTTGTTAATATTATTGCAGTTGTTGGCAATGTCAATAGCATCTTTGTTATGATATGGCAGTTAATCATTCGAATGACTCTGTTTTTCCAATAAGTGTGCATAACAATTCAGCAAGCCGACAAACGGCCAATATGGCAGTGTTAATTGTGTCCGTGTATCCTTGCGGACAATGCAATTAATAATTGCTACGAAATGGAATGTTAAAGGGCGCGCCGACGTGGTAATAGTCTTAGCAAATATAACTCATACGCCACAGTGACCCGGACTACGGTTGACTGTTTTAAAAATCTACTAAAACACAGGTTTATCAACTTATGGGAATGCATTCGAATGATGTGCATAAAATATGTACCTTGGAAAAAACGTAAAATGTTACTTATGTTTACAACGTTGGGCGGGTTAAAAGTATCGGATATATATCTACATATTATGCATAAAACGCTAGTTATTTTTCTTCTTCTTATTTCATTTGACAGACGCTGTCATTTCATTGTCAAGCTTCTTCTAACATTTGTAAACAATGGCGTGAAGTTTTAAACACTTGTTGCCAACATTCGAAATTTAGCAAACCCTAAATTGAAATATCAACATCGTACCTCTAGTCCCGTTTGAAACATTTCAGTCGTCAGAACGGCCTAGTCCCCAAATGAATTCATTCAAATCACACTTACACATATCACTCTTTAGTGCAATACATACCTCGAAATAAGGCCCTTGGCTAGCTCCCAAAAGGGAATCTTGTGAGACTTCGTTCCGCCCATGGTCACCATAAGGATATCCGCTGCGAATGTCCCGCCAACACATATAAGTAGCAATAATCCCGCACTTCTCAACGGCGTCATTCTAAAACGACAAACATAAAATCACTATAGTCAACGACGAACAAAAATTAATCAACAATTTCAATTACTTAGATTAGTAGTTAAGTATAGTACGAGTATAGTATCGGCGAGTCTTGCAATTGCAATTTGCATAAACAAATATATACCGCCAATGATGAGCGCTCACCATAGAATGCCGCGGAAAATCATTTACCTTCACAAAAATGGCCAAAAATAATAATAATTATAAATTACCTGATCGGCACCACTAACGGCCGGCCCCTGCCGGCCAGCAGATGAACATAATCGGGTTTAATTAACTACAAGTACAACTACAACTTATGGATCAAACCAAAGATTATTCAATTAAAAATTTATTTATGGCCACATTTAGAATTCGGACCGGGCAATGATTGTTTAAATCATTCCAAATGTTGCTAGCTACCGACTCGCCAGAGTCATTTAGAATTTGTGCTCTGGCGACTTCCTCTATCTGATATGGTGGTCACTTTTGTTAAATGAGTTGTGTGAAAAGTTGCAATCATAAAATTGTAATTGACGATCTGAACTCGAACAATTATTTGACATTAATTTCAAATATACCAAGTCAAGCGAATAATGCCAGATCAAAGTATCATTGATCGTATCTCTGAAATGACAAAAACTTGTTTTGACAGCAATTCACATTTATGGGCTAGCAAAAACAACTGCCATAGTGCCGAAGTCACTCGAGATTGGCGAATTACCTAATGGTTTAGAATTTCTTGGAGTCTTGTACAAAGGAGTTTCTGCTTGAGTGTTGGCCAACAAAATGGGTTTTAATGACATAGAAATGTATGCATGTTGCAATGAGTAAATTTTACTGCGTTGCGGTATGGCGTTAGCCTTAATAGACACAAGTTTTGCACAAGTTTTGTTAGTTAAACAGGGTAATTGGAGTTTTATTTTAACAAATTGGTCTTTTTCGTTCACCTTCACCTTTCACATCGATTTCGGAGTAGAATGGTCGCAGTTAAAAGCAGGTAACTGTAGATTATGGGTACAGTATAGAGAAATAAGAACGTAGTATATATTTATGAATTTCCTTTGAGATCAAGAACTTTTATTGTAGATCACCGGAAAAATATATACGAACCTTAGGACTTCAATAAATTTGTTTCCGCTTAGATAAAACCTTGAAAACCACTCAAGAAAACAAGAGTGTTTTTCCACAATTTAATCTTAAGAACAATATTATTTCTTCGGAAGATAGAATCAAACAAACCTTCTATAAAAAGGATCTGCAAACTATGCTTCAGGTATAGCGGATACCGGATTGGCTATGGAAGGAACTTGCTAATATATAGGGTGGGGGTTTTTAAAATTCTACATTATTTGTGAACGTAACAAACGCTGAGTAACTTATTCTTAAGTATAGGTACCTAGCGTACATCTTAAAAATGCTGTTGAATAATCGATCGATCTTGCAAGGCCAACATCTCTGGGCTATTTTCATTAACAAGACACTTCCTTCAAAAAAGTCTAGTGCCAGTTCCATTATAAAAAAGTCGTCTGGTTTCTTAATTGGCCGTTTGAACTCGGCATAACATTTTAGATCCCTTATATTCATTCCAAAAGTGAAAAACGTACACAAAACGAATGCCTGTGAGAAGCTTAGCCTAGGGTCTCTACGGATCTGTTGCGCCAACTATTTATTTGTTTTTAAGTTGTACATAAAACCTGTTAAAAAAAATAATGACAAAAAGTTTTTTTTTTTGAAAAAATAACCAAATCTGGGGGTTGATATTGGGGGGAAATATTTTTACCGTCTGGCAACGCTACTGTCAAAAGACGAGCTCACACAACCAAATCAATACTTTATGTATCTATTTCATGAGCGCCCATCTTAGCAGAGCATAGTAGACGAAATGCACATTAAAACAGTTATGAGTGACATTTGTATAGCGGTAGAAACTGTGTCATAATTTATTGTTCTAAGTTTTGACTTTTCCTTTTATTCAAAGTTTTTCTAGTTTTCGATCGCTAAATGTCAATGGCGTTGGAAGCAGTTTACAAGCAGTATAATGAACACATTAGGAGAAATGTGTCACTATAAATTGTACTCCCGAAGTCACTTCTACTTGGAATATATTGAATCCCAGAAGTGTCAAGTAGAGTAATTGGTTACTTTACTTACTCTGATTTACTTAGAAAAATGTTTGTTAAAACAGATAGGAAAATATGTAGCAATTAGTTTCGGAACCAGGAACAAAATTCCAAGTTTGATTTGAATTGTGAAAAACTTGTCACATTGAGATGCAGTCACAATGTTCATGAACGAACTGAAAGTATTACCAGAACAAATATATTGCCAGGATTGTTTAAATTCGTGAGTTTGAAACTTTTTGCGAAACGAATTGGTATTACCAGTGACGGAACGGATGCAAAAATTGTGAAAGAAATAATTACCAAGCAAAAGAATGTTCCCATAAATGTTAAAAACGTTCTTCCGTAAAAGAGCAGCGCATTTTAAGCATTGGCATTACCATACGCTTCACAAATGGAAGGGGAATCCCCACAGCTTAGAGTATAAAAGCGATCAAATAAGTGCGGTGTCTTCTATATTTATGTACAGTTATAATACTGTTTTTTTTTTTAATTCCAAAAACACCAAACATAACCTCAACCAACCGGAATCAAGTATAGAAATAATGGCTTTAAATCGCACGAGTTCGTTCAGTCGTAAACGATGGTTATGTAGGTTCAAGTTGTATCGCACGCTATATGTTATATTTCTCTTTTACTTTTTCAGGTTATTACTCTTTAAATGATGATAATGTCAGAGGGGCTTGGAGTTATTAGTAATTACATAGAATTATGACCATGAGCTCATTTTTTCTGCATCTTATATTCAATTCAATGACATAAAATATAAAATTCGGGGAATGAAGTAGTAAGCCATCTAAATATGTTACGGTCGTGGATTAGATGTGAAATCGTTGCTTGATAGCCTGTAAACTTTATGACTTAAATTATATGTGAAGGAAATGTCATTGAGGATTATGCAATGAGCGTTGTACCAAAGTGGTGTCAGACTAGTTGCTGATAAATCTTCGTTTCAAGGAGTATGCACAAGTTTCTAATTAGGCTCATACAATCATCTTTTAAAGTGTGATAACGGGTGCATATTTTGACATTTGGTGTTGCTGGCAGCATCAGAAACAAGTAGCATATATTTTACGCTTGTCTTTATTCTGTCGGCAGAAAGAAATTAGTTATTGGTACAGAAAAGAATATGCTGCTGTTGTGAGAAACAGATTGGCATAGAAACATCAAATGCAACTTAAACATCCTGAGCATGAGTACTTAATCAGCATTTGTAGGTATGTACTTAATTTTCTCTTCCAAATTTCAACCATTGTTCCGAATGAACCCTTTTGCAGTAATTTTAATACAACCGATCAATTTAGTTGTAAGAAATATTCGCGCAGGTTTTATTCTAGCATTTGAAATACTTTCACAGATTTCGCTGCGTATGGAAAATAATCTGGTAACCATGACCACTTTCCATTGAACGCTAGAAGAATAGAGCATAATATTCCAAACGTTGAGTTGACGTTTCGCTTTACTCCAAAAATAAACGTAACGGTTGATTTTTTAAGAGGTTTAGAACTTTAAAAAAAAAAAAAAAACACAAAAAATTCCAAAAAATGAATGAAATATTTATTTGAATCGATAGTTTGAACCTTGCAATTTAATGTTTAAAGATAATTTCATGCAAATGTTGACCGCGGCTGCGTCTCAGGTAGTCCATCCGCTGAGTCCAATTTTGGCATACTCTTTCACACATATCGGCCGGTATCTCACGAATGAATGCATGGATGTTGGCTTCCAGTGCGTCAATCGAAGCGGGCTTGTCCCTATACACATTAGCCTTGACATACCCCCACAAAAAATAATCTAATGGTGTCAAATCGCACGATCTAGGCGGCCAATTGACCGGCCCGAAACGTGAAATTAACTGTTCACCAAACTCGCCTCGCAATTGCGCCATTGTTTCGCGTGCTGTGTGGCATGTGGCACCGTCTTGTTGAAACCACATATCATGCAAGTCAAGAACTTCCATTTCGGGCAAAAAAAAGTTTGTTATCATCGCTCGGTAGCGTTCACCATTGACAGTAACGCTGCGATTCGCATCATCTTTGAAGAAATATGGCCCAATAATGCCGCCGGCCCATAAACCGCACCAAACAGTGGCTTTTTCGGGATGCATTGGTAGCTGTTGCAATGCTTCTGGCTGATCTTCACTCCAAATGCGGCAATTTTGCTTATTTACGTACCCATTCAACCATTTCCAATATTTATTTCTAATAAAATAATACATTTTAAACCTTAAATTAAATTTATTCCAAGTTTGTTTAATCTTCGAATCATAAAATTGTTTCAACTGTCAAAAACTACATCGTGTTCACCTGAAAGGCTTCCTATATTGAACTCTCAATATTTTGATCGAATTCATCAACTGACTTTTACTTATGTAAGTTATTGTCTTTTATAGTAGATCAACAGACGAACTTCTTGACAGGGGTGCCCATTCAGATGGCAAGCAATGCCACGTTCGAAAATCGCATTTTTGGAATTGTAAAAAAAAACTTAACCTTCAAAGTGCACAGCAGTGCAATGAGGCAATGCCACCGTTTTTTTTTTTTTTTTTGTACCATAAAACCAACTCCAAGTATTACAAAAACCCTTCTTATTGTTAGACATACAAAAAAGTAAGGCCCTGCTGCAATAGCTCGTGTCGCGAGTCCTCGATTAATGTCAAATCAATACAAACTGCACTCGATCCATACGCACAGACGAGACGTCGCGTCGGTCGTATGCCAAAAAACAAAATAAAAATGAAAACAAAAAAGTTGCAACTGTTAAGCGACCTCAATACGTGCTACGCATGCATTACGTTGACTTTCGTGTGTAATTGTAAATTTTTAGCCTGTAGTGCCTAGGCCACTCAACAGCGTGACATAAATAACCATTGGTAGCTGGACGTCTTACATGAGATTTTGTAATTCTTTTTTTATAATTCGAATTCAAATTCAATTTCATAATCCAAAATTAATTGAAAAAAATAAAAGTCTGCTGCCATTGTTGTGGATGCGGCCAGCTATTATTATTGTTCTACTGAATGGCTTTTAAAAGTATGAAACAAGTATCTCGTTGCACCCCATACGATCTTTGTTGCATAACAACGCTTCACTGAACAAATACAATCAAAAGTCGAGTGAGAGTACAGCAAGAAAGAAGTAAAAACACAAAACAGTTTCATCTGTACGAAACTCGTTAATGAAAATGTCTAATAATAACATTTTCCTTCTTCTTTTTCTACTGCGTCGGCATGGTTGTTTTTTGTTTTCATTTGATTTTCTATTTTATTACTATGGCCAATATACGTTCAACAGGTACCGTACCCATAGCCGTACTTGGTATCCATTTTTATTTGTTAAATATTGATCAACAAAGAAACTTCTCTTCCGGATATCATTCAATCCACCATTCCAACCTGAATGGGTGGTAAAAGTAACCAAGTCCGTATATCTTTTTGGCTTCGTCGGACCGTTTACGGACTGTAGGTGGTAATCAAATAATCGTACGATTGAACAGACTGAAACGATACAGATACATACCGCTTATACAACAATAACGCCGACATGCGGTGGTAAGAAGAAATGCACAGTGCGGAGCTTCGTGAAAGTGGCATAGTTACTAGTATTTCACTCAAGTTACCGTGTGTGGTTGATTTGTCTTCATCACTTGATGTGGTATCCGCAGAAGACCATCTTTTGGTTGTCATTTTCGTTCCCCTTTGTTTTGTTACCTTACTTAATCGTTCACTGTACCAACACGCAGTGAGTGTGCGCGCCCAAACTTGTAGTCATTACAAAGAGAAGGCAACAACAACAAAACAGAGATCTAGTCGTCTTTTTTCATGATCTATGACTATGATTACCTTGAACTTGACAATGAGCCAAAAACCGAGGACCGACGAAATTTTCTTCGGTTCCCTGCCAAAACTGGCTAAAATAAAATCAAAGTAAACACACTTTTAATGGACGATGTTTTGAAGTTTTTTTTTCATCAACAATTGCAGGAAAAAAAACGATAATCAAGTGTTCAAGTCTTAATGTTACAGGTTATTTTAAATTGGAAACAATTGTCATAATGGCCGAATTTGTGGCTAATCACCTAAGTCACTAATACGAACAGAGAGAAGCTAAACGCTCTTCCACCTGGGGCTCTTTAGATATTTACATTTGGAAGAGTTGTATTTGTTTAATATTGCTACCGTAATTGCTACCAACTGTATTCGAAATTATGCTACTGCGAAGTGACATTCATGGTCAATGACTTGGGCTTTTCAGAAAACTGAATTTACATATTTTATTGATTCGTTACCATTGATTGCCATTTAACACAAAAACCACCGGTATATGCTAAAGCTATGGATTTTGTTTGGGTTGAGTTTGTGGAAACCTGGTAGAGACGAACAAGGAAACACAGTCGGTGCTGAGTACATGGAAAAAACATTTCTGCAGACTGTTAAATGGCGAAGACAACATAAGTTCCGCTGTCGGGCAGAATGAACCATTCAACCTGGGCGATGAAAGCCAAGACTTCCACCTGACCAAAGTGAGGATAGCAATATCCAAGCTAAAGTCCAACAATGCTGCTGGACCAGACGGCTTACCTGGCGAGTTCGTCAAGGCAGCCGGAGATGGCTTGGTAGCGAGTGCATACACCAACTCGTCTCCAAAATTTGGTTAGAGGAAAGTACGCCCGATGAATGGAACCTCAGCATTGTTTGCCCGATCAGCAAGAAATGAGACCCCCTAAACTGCGCCAACTATAGAGGCATCAGTCTCCTTATCATCGCATGTAAGATCTTATCTGCCGTACTGTGCGAACGCCTGAAACCTTATGTCAACAAACTGATTGGACCCTATCAGTGCAGTTTTAGGCCCTGTAAGTCCACAACCGACCAAATATTCAAGAAGTCCAAGTCGATACCCACTACCTGTTTATCAATTCTAAGGGCGCATATGACAGCATTTATAGAGACGAGCCATGTCTAGTTTTGAAATCCCTGCCAAACTTGTCCGATTGTGCAGAATGACGATGGAGAATGCTTGCTGCTCCATAAAAGTCGGAAACAATCTCACCGAGACCTTTGATGTCAAAAAAGGATTTGGACAAGGTGACGCGCTGTCATGTGACTTTTTCAACATCATTCTTGAGTAGATTGTGCGAAACTCGTAAGTCAAAACTAGAGGCACAACTGTATAAGACCCTCATCTTCCCAGTCCTGCTTTATGGTGTAGAAGCATGGACGCTATCGAGGGCGGATGAAGATCTCCTTGGTCATTTCGAATGCAAAATTCTTCGAGTGATTTTTGGTCCCGTTTACGTTGACGAGCTCTGGAGGAGGAGATTTAACAGCGAACTCTACGAGCTGTACAGCGACATCGACCTAATCAGAAAAGTACGCATCAGTCGTCTAAGATGGCTGGGACATATAGAGCGAATGGACGCCAACGATCCGGCTCGAAGAGTCTTCGATTCCAACCCGGAGGGACAACGCAGTAGAGGAAGACCTCGCCTTAGGTGGCGCGCGCAAGTGGAAGGGGACCTCAACCAACTTGGAGTGCGCAACTGGAGGCAGTTAGCCAAAGATCGCGCTAACTGGAGAGGCGTATTGGTTGAAGTAAGTAATAAGATTTGTGACCACAATCTCAATCAATAAGTGCTGGTTAATGTATTTACTAATAAAACAGCCTTCCCCACTCTGGAGATTTTTAATGGGTTCATGGATAAGATGTTTTCACTTTCCTTTAGTTTCCTATCAAAGACTTTGGTGATCAGCGATAAATGATGTTGTTGATGGTTTATCTGTGAAAAATCTGTCTTGTGTACTTTTTCCGACTCTTGTCATGACAGAAACCAAGAATATTTAAAACAAAATTCAAGAAGACGACCTCGCCTCAACCAATACTTCCCACCAGCGCCATCTTTTGCTTACTGTTATTAAACATTTTTCTACATGCAAATGTGTATTATAACCCTTTCTTAAAATAGGCACTACAGTAGTCTAGATAGAATAATACGTACTTGCTGACATAATCAATTCCGAAAGCCATGTTCACGAAACGATCAAAGGCCTCCACTAACTACGACCAGAAAACATCGTCAAACCCAAGATCTATGCTGCCCGCGTGCCTAATTATTCCTCAAAGTCAGCCAAGACATATTGAGTGTCACGCACCCTCAAAAGTCAACACCATCCCATTGTTTTTCTTACCGATTTTCATTATAAATTCAAACACATTTGTTTACTATTAGACAGGGCATATATGGTGGTGTACATAGCGTTCTCCGAAAATTGCATACTCGTAAACACTTATGCAAATTTACATGCCTACAGACCGTGGCGTACGTGCAAAATTGTTAAATACATATTTTATATATATAACGCTTGAGAAACTGTTGGACACATTTATTATGCCATGTGAGGTGGTCGATAAAAAAGCCATCAATGAATAGAAAAACGCTTATTGTTTGACGTCAGACAACACCTCCTGAATAAGGTCCATGCGGATGGAGAACACATTTCACTGTGCTACGCGTATTTATCAAAGTCTGGCACGGGCGGTATAATAATAGTGATGGAATGTGTGTTGCCCAAATGGGATTTGGAATTTAGATGATTGTAATTAATATTGTCAAACTGGCAGGCTTCGTTTGGAGAACATTTTTCAGCAGTTATTGCAAAATGCAACACTGTTTGCGGCTAAACGCCACGTGAAAAGCTGTTAAGTGATTATGCTTTTTTATACGCAGTCACGATTGTCCTACGTTGCATCACCACAGTAAATATGAGCATCACGCACAATGGAGATAAAGTTGAGTAAAAAGTTGAGGAAAAAAATACGTTTAATGACAGCAAAAGCTTGTGGTACTTCATTCGATAAGTATTCATATATTTTACTGAGAAATCAATCATAATTTGCAAAATCGACCAACAGATCTTGCGGTTGTTGAATTTTTGTTTTCTTTTGCATTTAACTGATCCAGTACCAACACCTAGGGAGGTTGACTTTTCCATTTTTAGTGCATAAAGTCGACAAGCTTTATTTAAATCCAGTTATCGCCTCAACTCTTTTGTTTCTCAACGCGGAATGGTACCCTAACTTGAAAAGACCTTTCGTCGTAATAATTTCAAAGACATGTTCTAGTACGTTTTATGATTTGCTTGTCATTTCTCAAAATTGTTAATCGGAATTACAAAGAGCGTGTGCGTCATGAGTCATGACGCATTTGAAAAGATCTTTCGTCGTAATAATTTCAAAGACATGTTCTAGTACGTTTTATGATTTGCTTGTCATTTCTCAAAATTTTTAATCGGCATTATAAAAAGCGTGTGCTGCATGAGTCATGATGAAATTGAAGTTATTTCTCGCCATACTAATTTCAAAGACGTGTTCTAGTACGTTTTATGATTTGCTTGTCATTTCTCAAAATTTTTAATCGGCATTATAAAAAGCGTGTGCCGCATGAGTCATGATGAAATTGAAATTATTTCTCGCCATACTAATTTCAAAGACGTGTTCTAGTACGTTTTATGATTTGCTTGTCATTTCTCAAAATTTTTAATCGGCATTATAAAAAGTGTGTGCTGCATGAGTCATGACGAAATTGAAATTATTTCTCGCCATACTAATTGCAAAGACGTGTTCTAGTACGTTTTATGATATTTGGTTGTCATATAAAAAAAAACCTTGGTCAGAATTACAAAGATGGGGTGCATCATGGCGCATTTTGAGAGCACATTGTTCAAAATTTATCATTCAAAATTCATATACTACTTAGCTATTTTTCTTTCATGCTTTTCTGTAGAATTCAGAAAAAAGTGTGTCCCAAAAGTGTGTCTTCTTTTATTTATTTTTTGTTCAAGTTCTGAAAATGCGTAGGTACCTCATTTTTGAATAATATGGCAACAAACGAACCATGCTCTATTACAAAAGGTATTACGAATACATTTAGATAATTAAATTCGGCTTTGGCTATGTAAACACATTGAATGGCTGCATACTCTTTTTGTATAAAATTGTGGCTCTACCTCTCTCACCAATATAATTGACTGATAATTTCATTACAGCATTTTGATAAGCACGAATGCTTCACTAAAGTCGTTCCATTAATTTGTATTTAGCCGACGAATAACGACCGACACACCGAAGAGTGGTAAGAGAAAGCGTTCTTTCCAATAGTACCGGATTCTCAGCCCCAGTTCCAGTTCCATTCACAGTCATCATCAATGCAACTGTGATTATCCTTGCATATGTGAGAATGTCCAACTCACTCGCTTTTTCTCTGCACATACCTACGTGTTTTTTTTTTTTTTTTTTGTTATTATATAATTTGCATCAAGCCGTAGGTATGTCTTGTGCTTTGCATTTCAATGTCGAAATCATCGGAGCGATTTTCATTGCTCTTTGGCAAAATCTTCAGTTTGCGAGTGAAAGTGTTCTCATTTTCATGGGCATTTTGCAAAACAAAACGAACAAAGGTGGAGAGAAAAACGTACGATAAATAAAAACGTAACAGAAGAAATTAAATAAAATGTATCTCACAATGATCCGATATACTTGGTTGAGGTTACAGTTTATAGATGTGTATTTCTGAATGGGTGTTGTTGTATTTTGTTTTTTCCCATTTGTCACATCGCATCGTGCGAAAAAAAAAGAAGAAAAAAACTTTCTATGCAAATCTTTGGGTTGACTTTGGATCTTTAACCGAATGACATTTTGTTTTTTTGTTTTTTTTTGTGAAATACATTGCCTCGGGCCTTTGAGCGCATGCTGTGACATTTGGCTTTTGACAGAAGGGCGCGAACTCTGGATTGTACTGGCTTAAACTGTTAACTACCTACTTAATGGACCTGTGAAGAGATACCAGTTCAGCTTTCGTTTACGAAATTGAAGACAGAGTTGAGTCATGATTGAGTTGAAAAAACGCGTTCAAATAACGTGTATTTTGTGATTGGGAATCTGGACAATGTGGGGACTGAATTTTGTTTGCCGAAAACAAAAGAGTTGACTAGCGAACTGCAAAGTTTCTACATATATGTATTTATATATCAGAATTTCGTGGTGTTGCAGTTACTTTTATGTTCAATTTATCAAGAAGCTTATGGGACTACTACCGCATGTTTTTAAATGCAAATTGTTCACGAAGAAAAAAGATTCGTACAGACTGATTCCTGGCACCTTTTCGTGAGTCATGGGACTGCATCTTCCTTGGTGTGGACTGTGGAGCGAAGACTTTCAATTCCCTTTAACTAAATTTGAATTTATTCCGTCTTTCTCCAGGTTGACCCACTTTTCTCACTTGTTAAGTGGATTTTAATTGTATGGTGTTTTTTGCGAATGAGTTGTCTGCACCCATTTAAATATAACCAGTTAAGTGCCGTTCATTGACCCCATTTTATGCTCTCCTTCACTAGATATACTATGCATGTGTTCTATTGTTTTAGAAGGTTTCAGAGTTCGTATTTATGACAGGGTTGGGCACATACGAAATGCACCCTTCTTTTAAATAATCACATAATTCTAGTTTAGTTTTCCAGCAAAACAACCCCAGTTTTGTTTTAATCTTTAAAAAAAATATTACTATTCCCAATCTAGTCCATTTTATTGTCAAAGTTCACATTTCTTAGAGCGAAGTGCTTCTCATATGTTCGATATAATCCAAAGTTGATTTCTGTCGTTTTTTTAACTGAATTTTGTTTGACATTTATTTATTTATTTTTAATTACAACAATTAAATCTAGTACATTCAGTATTGCAAAACCAATATTTAACATGAATAGGGTATATTGCCATTACTCTGAATCAAATGAATATCGCCTTGATTTGTTTTTCATTTTGCTTTTTGCGAAATTGCATTGTACGTAAAGAGTCGGCCAGAAAGTCCCACAAGTTGGACGCGCTCGAATAGTTAGCACATACTTCGTTTCAAATTTCAACTATTAACCAAATCAACCAGCTGTATTATTGCATTGCGTCTTTTATTATTGTAGCGATGCAATAGTACCCCCATCCCACCTATTTATATACCCTTTGCGAAAGTAAAGCGTCGCCAAAAACGTTATTACTACAACCAGCTACAACGCTAAGAAATTCAACAACTGAAAGCACTACTTTCGGCGTAATTGTATGCTGTGTTTCGGTAGGCGGTTGGATTTACAAATACTCGCAACAGTCTTATTTGAATACGAACCAAATGAACATGCTTCGTGTATAGGTTGTAGGTATGTATATCCCCAGTAAGAAAATTTATAATGATTTCTAATTTCGAATTTGAATTCAAAGTTGAATTATCTTCGTAATTATTGTTAATATTTTTGGCACCAAATTTATGTTGTGCTTGGAGGCGCGCGGAAATTTAAATTCAAAAACTGAACGATTGTCTGTTTAAGGCCTTAGCCGTAGGCTCTACGTGACCGAGCGGTTCGAGCTACTAGTACATCGTAATTGAAGATACAACATTAATCTATATCGTTTGGAGCGCGGTTTTCTTCTTAGCCACTGGACTGGAGTTAATTGCATGCTTCAGATTTAATGAAGTTTTATTTGAATTTTTGTTTTTAACTGCGTTACTAAGCACGCGTACAACAAGTGGAATAATTAATAAAATTAACTCGTAAAATAGATATAGGTACACTCACAATGCTTTGGACCTCTTTGTCTATATTTAAGTAAACATTTATTTGTAGGTACTGAAGATCGTACCTATATATAAATAAAAATAGTAGAAGACTATCAGTAAACAGAACTTTTGAAAAATTACACCTTAAAGCAAAATGCTGGTAAAAACTTGTTCTGCAATTCGTTATTATTATTATTATTTTTTTTTTTCTTTAAAGACACTGAAACTACAAACTAAATTTTTATAGTTGTGAATGACACGTGGTGTAACTTTGATCTCTGGGTATTTGCAATTAGTTTTCTCAGAAAATGCTGGGAAACTTTCTCATTTGGAGGTTTATAATATTTACCAAATTTGTTAGATAGGAAAAAGATCAAGATGTTTCATTATTGCAGAAACATATTTTTCTGAATTCGTTCTAAAAACGCTTCCAAATTTTAATGAAAGATGGTCTAAATTGCCAACTCATAGAGCGCTTCCTATAAGTTATGGCCAACGCGCTAGAGTCATATAAGAATTTCTGCCATTGCCAAAAAAATGTGTGACTTTCTTTCTACCCCTTCACTAGCCGTAATAGGAAGGGCGCACACCACATGCATTGAATATTAGCTTAGAAACTTTAGACGTTTCTTTCTTTATATTTGCAACGATTTAATTTGGAACTTTGGTATCTGAATTTGTAAGAATCCACGTTTCTAGAATGACTGCACACACGAAACCGAGTCATAAAGAGAGATGTTACTTCGACAATTCAACCGAAACACTAGTCAAAAATGTACATAACCGTTTACCCCTGACTTAGGGTACGTTGTTCGAGCTTAAATTAGGCGAAGCTAAATACTTACAAATTTTCTCTCCACAAGGTAGCTGAACTTCTTGTGCGAAGTAACAATGGCGCAGTCCATTGACTGCTTAATGACTGGCGAGTGGCGACACATCAACTTAATGTCACACTCCATACAAAAAATGTTGTTTAATAATTTACCGTATGGAGTTTGACATGAGTTGGAAGTGTGGATAGCATTACTACCGGGTCATCTCGCGTATAATGGAACGCAGATAATACTATTAGGCCCTAGTTATAGCAATAGGTACGTAAAACTAAACCGTAAACATTTTCTTTTCTTTTTTTTTGACCACTTAAATTTGATGGTTGATCTCAATCTTGGTCTTAAAATGTTGCTTATGAATTATAAAGTTAGATTATCAAAAAAAAATATGCAAATGATCTTTAAATTTTCTAGAAAAAATATTTAGTCATTTTTACATACGAAAAACTTTTTCTGATCAACTTCTCAGTCAATTCCACAAAAGAAAACCAAATCATTCCACTGAAATATATCATTTCTTTACTGTTCCATCTGTCAGGAATTTTTATTTTTCTGATGGAAACCAATCAGGGTGGGTGGGTTTGTTGTAATTGTTTTCGTAGGGAAACATTTTTCTGACAGATTTTTCGCTATGACCGCCTAAACGAAAAAAAAAAAATATTTTCATACTGTTCCAACTTTTTCGGTTGCATTTTACATATCGCTATAATTGGGGCCTTACAACCGGGTCATCTCGCGGATAATGGAACGCAGAATTAAAGGTACTGTTTGATTCAGTTTACATTTCATTCCAGACCTGTCAAAATTGGGTTGATAATAAACTACATACATATAAGGAACAGACGAACATTCTTGATAATTTCAGAGATGATAATATCATCATCGTTGGAACGACTAAAATCATTTCCACAAAAACAACCAAATCTGTCAATTAGAGTTTGTTTTTCATACTTTTGTAGTAAGAATGGAAAATACTATCAAAATGGCAGGAGTGGGGATTCTCTCAAAGAGAGAGAGAGACTTACGAAAAAGTTAGAAAACGCTTTTGTAGTAGGTAATAGTAATCTATGAAAATGACAGATACACAATTCGAATATTCAAAACATTAGTAAATGAAAAGTCGTTGAAGTATCTAATAAACTCGAAAAGTTTCTAATTTATTAACAATATTAGTTTCGAGAATGTGGAAGAGTTTTTACTGACTGAATTACAAGCATTCGAGAAGTGGAAAAAGCGACACTTATAACGAATGACCAGCGAATCGAATCGTAAGAACATTTAATAAATATTGATTTTGGCGCCTTTTGAAATTTTGGTACTATTTTAATACGCGGGAAATCAAAACATATTGACATGTATGCCAAATAGAGGAGAGCATGTTTCAAATCATCTACCAATAATCAGTTGACTGACTGCTTTTCCGATTTTCACATCGATTAAAAATTCGTAAAAATCTCAGTGGAGGCTGGTTGCTGGATGGGTGATATTTTGCTCTCTCGAAGCCACTCTCTTTTAGGAATTTTTCGAGCTAAAGCGGAATTGGCTTAAAATTATTGCAAATTCGAAATATTTGGTAAAAATACACAAGTAAAATTTAAAAGTAAAGAAACAGACCTTAAATGATTCTGATGATGAGAGTACGGAATTCTGCCTCATACCTTAATCGGATGAATAAAAAAGCCATAACCCGTGTAATAAAAGTAGATGCAGTGGCGCAAAAATTTCTGAACCTAACTATGATATCATTATTTGATTTTGTAGGAGATCTCAATGACGATAAAATGACCTTGTCGCGGATCTAATAAAAATACAGTTCTTTAACATCAATCGCATTCCCATAATTGGGATAGCATATTTGCCTAAAAACATACCCGGTAGAACCTTGAGGCAGATTTTCGCAAAATATTAACGGAGATGATAGACAGTCAGGTAGCTATAGAAATAAGCACTAGTAGGAAATAAGTTCAGTCCATCCCACTCGCTGAATTGACAGGAGAGTAAGAATGAAGTCTTTAGTCATGCCCCATGCCACATAAGGTGCAGAAAGAGCCTACTAGGTCTTCCACCCAACTTTTAAATAGAGTCTCGAACGAATAATAATATTTGTATATTAGGTAATCTCAGTCATGCAATGTTTTTCAACGTTTATTACTTTCAGATACAAAAAGTTCAGCTTACTATGCTCGCAGATTTCGCATGTTTAGGTACAGCAAAAATACGTTGCTCGTTATTCATAAAAGATGAGGGAAATAAATACCTACCCACAAACGTGCTTGGAATGCAATTGATTAACCAAACCTTACTTGTCCAGTTGACCCATATTTCCCAAATTAAGTTATCCACATGCACCTAACCGTTTACGCACCACTTCCCCGAATTGCTTGTTAAATTTATTTCACAAAATCTATTGGGAAACAGTCTCATAAAATCAGTACCGTATACAGATACACTATGAAGTGATTCACAACACAATGACAATTGAAGCGTCAAACATTTGAGTCACAAAAAGCAAAATGCCGCCTTCTGATTTGGTCGTCAAACAAATCACATAAATGCGACTCGAATATGATGTAACAGACAAATGGCAGCATTAAGGTGACTTCTTTACATCTGCCGGTTGTTTTTCAAAAATCGATTAAAAATAATTTCCATTTGCATGTCACATCATAATAACGACAATTTAGCATCACATGTCAAAATACTAAAAACACCGCTAATCGATTCTTGTTCTATGTCACAATTTATCTGAAAAGTCATTCTCCTCGCGGCATAAATAATTAAGATGCGACAAGTTGCCGTAATAGATTGCTATTACAATCTCCATGACCCAAAAAGTGCATGAAAAATTGGCAAGATAACTGTCAACAAGAAATACAACAGATACAGGTGCAAATGCACCATGCAACAGCGATCAAATTTTGTTTTAAAGTACAAGACTTTATTTATTGACCGTTATACGTATTAAATGGCATCCGGTTTTGCGAATTTTATTTTTTTGCACAAAAGAGTGGTGGCGTTAAAAAGTGGAAATACATACGAGTTTTATTATTTTTATAATTATTTTTTTTTTTAATTCGAACCTTTTTTTATTAGCTTTTAAGTTTTCGAGCGATTCCGTGGGTTTTTTATTTGCGCTTTTATTTTTATCTCCAAATTGTGTTTTGTTGCTGTAGGCCTGTGCGCATGCACTCTGTTCACTTAATTTGAATATTGAATTTTTTGCACAATCTCACTTGATCCGACGACAATCACTGAACTGATTTCCTGTCTTAACTGAGTGGCGGACCTTTCTTTTTTTGCTCTAGAATTTTAATCTGATTTTGTTTCACCTTGTTTTTAATAAAAAACCATCGTCAGACTTTTGCTTAAAATTTGAGTTAAAATTCACTTTAAAATATAAAATTTATATGTAATGAGAATGGAATTGAATAAAATTCGCGCACCACGTTACAACTAGCGGATGTCGATTGCGGTCGGTTGAAAGACTTCAACTGTCCTGGACGAACGTTCGACTGCGGCGGTTAACAGTGGTTTGGCTGCAATCAGCCGACAAGTTCGATAGAGTAGGTGCTTTGAGCATTGAGCCCCCCATTTGGTGCCACTACCACATTTCGCAGAAAGTATCTTTTATTTTTCGTTTCTTTATCGGCGCACCTCATGTGCGGTCTTTGAGTGGGGTACTCAAACTCTCAAGCTGTATTTGGCTGTAATAAAGAAGCAAAGAGAACGACTTTGGGTACATTTGAGTTGATGTCTTACATGTTTGAATTTGAATGTTGATTTTAAGAGTAGGTACGAAGGGTAGCGAAGCTTTGCAGTTACGATGCTTAGCGCGGTATATCTTTTGGTTATTGGTGGTGCATGTTATTTACTATCTGTTGCTATGATTTTCGCGTACGCATTTCTGATTATCATTTGAAAATGTTTGAGACAGTTTACATAAATGGTACAGCAAATTATTCTGTTGTTTGTTTACATATTTTTATGGTATTTTGAATAAAAAATGTTTGAAAGTATGGAAAATGTACATTTTTATGCACGTAATTGTTTCGCAACAAAGTGTAAATAGATAGACGATGAAGTTGACAGTTTTATGTGTTTTTCCATTGGGACCACCAAAAATCTTTTTCAGATCTCAGATTTTACGGTGCTCATGGAACGCGCAACGAAATTGGTCTGCTTTTTTAAATGGATTAGTGCGTTAAAAATAAATAAATAGTTGGCGCAACAGGTCCGGAGGGACCCTAGGCCTAGCTTCTCACAACCATTCGTTTTGTGCGAGTTTTTCATTTTTGGAACGAATGGAAGGGATCTACAATTTTATGCCGACTCCAAACGGCTAATTGAGAAGCTCTTTCAAGACAGTTGTACTCTCGGATGTTTGTCAGACGTTCGCAAGAGGTGACGCAGTGAAAAAAACCCTAAGTTGGAATTTGGGCTCTTACGCGATTCGAACCTCGACCCCTCGCTTAGTAGTCCAACACACTAACCACTAAGCCACTGCGCCTACAGGATTAGTGCGTTAATTGACAACAATCCTACGAAATCATATCCATAGCTATTTGTGTATTTTGCTATTTTGGTTTTCACGAAACTTTGCGCATTTCTCTCGAAAGCAAACTTCTTAAACTGACGTAAAACAGCTGTAAAAATTATATTGGTGTGTGTAGATCTGAAAAAATATCGAGATCTGCAAAAATTGATCCGAATCGAAAAAACCCTTTTCGCTTTTACGGTTATGAGTGCGGGTATGTTTGGAGTGCGCGTTACATTCCATACATGTAAATTAACCTAAATCCCAAATATTTAACGATCTTAAGCTGAGATAGGTATGCATATTGGCCTTGTGCGTAAATACTTGTAGGTCGCTTCTATTTGGGACTCTAAATACATTGAATATGAACTGATGTAGAAGTTATTCGGGCTTAAAACCTCGGTATCGTCACCATTATCTTTCATACTTTTTTCTTTTTTTTTTGCCATCAAATACTATCAGCTATCATCGTAGAGGATGGAGGGAACACTTTTGCGCCCTGCTAAATGAGGACTCAGATGAGCTGAGTGCAACGATGTGCTCCCAACATCTAGAAATGCGGCGTTCTTAAAGGGGTATTGACACCGGACCCCCAACAGCTGCAGAAATCAAATCTGCGATCAAACTCCTTAAAGTCAACAAAACAGCTGGACTTGATGGCATACCAGCCGAGTTCCTGAAAGCAGATCCCGACATAACGGCCTGTATCCTGCTACCACTAATGCAGGCTATATGGGACAATGAAAAGTACCCCAGGGCCTGGAAGGATGGAGTTATTGTTAAGATACCCAAGAAGGGAAACCTTAAGAACTGCAATAACTGACGTGATGTTACTGTTTTGTCTGTCTTCCCGAAAATAGTTGCCATTAATTTCATCATCATTCTCGAACGGACAAAGGAAAGGATCGAAAATACGCTAAAGAGGCATAAAGCGGACTTTCGTAGTGGTCGGTCCTGTATCGATCACATCAACACCCTGCGTATAATACTCGAACAGTCAACCGAGTTTACGTTACCGCTCTACCTTATGTTCGTAGACTTTGAGAAGGCCTTTGACCGAGTCAACCGTGAATGGATCTGGAAATCCTTAGATAGGAGAGGGATTCCACTGAAGATTGTTTGCTTGCTGTTATAAAGGAGTCCTATCATATCGCAAGATGCTTCGTTCTACATAATGGACAGCTTTCCGGTGCTTTCGAAGTGCGACAGGGAGTGAGACAAGGGGATATTCTGTTGCCAATCCTTTCTACTGGCGATAGACGATGTACTAGGTACATCCGAGAGACATGGTATCCAATGGAGACCGTTTGAGAGGATAAGCCACCTGGATTATGCCGACGATATCTGCTTCCTGGCAAAAACCAACAGCGGGATGAATGAGATGTGTCAATCACTGTAAGTAAATGGAGAGATGGCTGGTCTTAGCATCAATTGCAACAAGACCAAAATAATGCACCTGGCCGCTCAAAAATCAGCCCATTATTCTGAGACAGACACTAAATGAGGAGGTCAAGGAATTTAACTATATAGGCAGTTTTGTTTCATCCGAAGGAGGAATGTTTCTGGATGTTAATAGCAGAATAAGTAAAGCCCGCAGCGCCTTTGGAATGTTATCTTCATTATGGAACTACAGTCGAATTTCCTGCAGAACATGGGTTCATTTTCTAAATATCCTATCCTGAATTCGTTCCCGGTTTTTGGGGGACTTTGCGGGTGGGGTTGCTTGTAGTTTTTATAAAGTTTATGACTAAGTAGATATGGATTTTAGTTTAGAACTAGTTGATTTTCCCTTTCATTTGGTTATTGCTGCACCAATGTCAAAATAAGAATGCCACTAGAATGCTAGGGCAAATCCAGGGTCAATAATATCTAAAAGAAGCGTTGAAACACAAATTTGGTAATTGCGCAACTAAGCAGCCAGCTAAAGATCTGCGATGGATGTCAGCTACAGTCGTCGTTCTAACCTGCCATGCTCTAGTCCGCCTGTCCCTCAGATAATAGTAGAAAAACCACACGATGCAATGTTGTAGAGAACCTAGACACTAGCTGATCGTAAATAAAAACACAGATTTTGGATAATATTTGGCATTTCAATATATATATATATTTTATTTGTGTATAATATTGCAAACTATGATCAACAAAGTAATCTCTATATTCACATTTAAGTTTCTCTTTTTTATAACATATATATAACTTGTGATATTTGTACAATCTAAATAGATACTAAAATTGATCGAACTCTCCTTAATCCCGTCTGTTTCTAAAATAGAATAACAATATTTTTTTTTGTTTCTTAAACATTACAAATGAGTTAACATGCAAGCAACTTGCTAAAGAAGATTTTAGTTATTTAATATTCTTTTTTGTTTTGCCCTAGTATCAAAATAGATTACTTCCTTAATTAGTTGTAAAAGGTTTTTATTTTTATTAAATACTTTAAATTGTGCGTATTCTTTTCGATTTCAATCTATCAATCATTAATACATTAAGTTTCTGTTTATTAAATCATTATTCATTAGTCTACGTTTTTATTTCTAAAATAAACATTTGTTGCGACCTTAATCTAGTCTTTTTAGATCTCTACAGTTAATAAAGAGTTTTTTTTTTTAGGAAACAGTCTAGAAACAAATAAAATTTAATTGAAATAAGTATTAATACCCATCGGGATGATCTTATTTTCAACTTGCAATATCAACAAAAGTAAAGATCTTTAAAATAACTGATAAGCAGGCACATTTCTGCTGTGTAGTAACAAATAATCGATACAGAGTCAATAAGTAGGAACGCTAAGAGAAGATTGATTGTCTGTGTAGACAAATGTTTTCGAATCACAATTTAAGGTTTGTTTCATCGTTTTGGATAGGCCTCAATATTTTTTATTTAATATAAGGAGTCACAGACTGGAATTGGCCTCAAAATGTCTGCTGAAATTATGCTCGCTAATGAAGAATATGTTGCTACTAGAAAGTGTTAAACGTAATCAAAGACAGGTAGTGTATTAAATAAGGGGAAAACTATGAAGCAGCCTTTGTTCTGATATTACGGTAATTGCTCTGCTCGGTGCCACACTTGTACGGCAAAGAATAGGCTAGGTTTTGAAATTTCTACGTCACCTGTTGCACAACTAGTCAGTTGAAGCAGTCAAAGGATAAACCCCTTAAACGCAGTTCAACTCATTATTATTTGTCAGCATGTCAGTAAGAAAGTCGATACATTTTTCTATTACAAGCAACCTTTATCCGGCGCAAAACAGCAGAAAACGAATTAAGTCCTTTTCATAATCACCCCTATCGAGGCATCCGTTCGGAGAAAATTCCGATACGAAAGTGAAATCCAATCGGTACTGAAATTGCGTTCGAAGTATTCGTTTCGGAATGAAATAAATGAAGCATATAAACGCGTTCATTTCACATGAAAATATTCCGCATCAATTCGTTGTCGGGGATCTTCGGAAAAAATGTGCCGTGTGGCTGTCAAAAGTAAGTGGTATAACGCGGTTCCACGCAATGCGACAAGGTGCGCTATATGTCATCGGAGAATTATTCCGAAAATTGTATCGGAACGGATACATCGAATGGAATTCCTCCGATTTCGTACAGATCGGAGAAAATTCCGTTCCGAACGGATACCTCGATAGAGGTGAATGTGTGGTTGGAAACCATGGCCATGCCATTTCCTTAACAATTTCATTTCGATTTTTTTTACATAAGGATATGTATTTGTTAGGACTGACCCGAATGCTGCTAAACAATTGTAGCTTAAAGCTACTTTTGGCGGTATTATTTTAACTACAATCGCCAGCGCCTGACAACGAAGTGAAGTTCGCTTTATGGAAGTAGGAAAACCAGAACCAGAAATACGCACGGAGAACTGACTGTTAGATTTAAACCGTTTAAAATTTGTAACTCAACCAGCACATCGAAATTAAGTGTTTTTTTGGTCAATTCACTTTGCGTGAATAACATTTTCCAAACGATGTGTCTATTCTTGTAAAATTCCTTGCTATGGTTGTTTCTTTTTTCTGGTTTCTGTCACCAAATTTGATTTAAATACTTTCACAGGCCTCTGCCACGGCAAGCTGTATGCATGCATACTGATTTCAATCGCGATTTCATTTGTTATTACAAGCATAGAATAGATAATACATATAAGGCGAAAAATAAAATAAAAAAATACTATATCTAGCCAAGTCCGCGACTTGCTACGTCCCGCTGTTCAAAAATACGAAATATTTTCGTAATCAACAGGCTAAAAGTTGCATCATCTTAATTCTATATATGAGAAACGCGTCAATACAACGCAACAAAACCAAATCGACAGCAATTAGCTTACGAACTTTGGAATACTAATTCTGGTGTTTCGTGTAAATACTCCTGCAGTTTGACTGGAATTTGAAGTTCTTTAATTTCATCGTCGGCTACATGTCGTTGTATGACACGACGACAGAGATCCTGTAGTTTCATTATCTGGATGTACCTACTGACGGGATACTTCAGCACAACCGCCAGCGGTGGCTGACATTCGTTCGAAACTCTAACGTTACAGACAAAGTTGTCTTTGGTGCAGCGATGCAGAATGTCCTCAATCATCTCGACAATCGATTCGTATTGCAATTCCTCAAAGTGCCAGTATTGGGATCGATACTCCAGACGGTAGTGCAACGTGTAATTGAGTATTCGGAAACTTAGCGTATACCAGCACGTAGACGATCCACCAGTCTCAGAGTCCCGAACTAGAAACGATCCAATCGGTTTATCCTTCAGTTGACACTGTGCATCTTGGCGAGATATCTCGCCCCAATACCATACTTGACTGTAGAAAGTGCAAATATTGATAAGCGATTTTATAATTTCGTTGACTCACAAGATGAGTAAGACTTACCTTAACATCTCCGAACAGGCAGTGTACATAACGCGATTGGGCCGTGGTACATTGTCAATCCATTTTTTTGTCACAAATTTACGGTAGTGCTGAGTGAAAGGTATCATTTCTGGTGGATCCAAATCCAAATCTCTGGGATAGCAAATAACTCCCTCCGCAGGCTGGCCATTCGAATGTGAAGGTATTGTTTCTGCGGTCGCGCTTTTCTTTTGTCTCATCGAAAAGCGAATACCCATACGCTTCTTGAATCTTTGGAAAACACTTTTTCGATCATCTTTGCGTTTGCGTTCTTTCACAGATGTTGCATTAGCATTTGCTGTTGTTGATTCTTGATTCGGTGTTGGTATTGGGACTGCAGCTGCAGTAGATGGTGATGCAGAATTTGATGAGGTGGACTTTGATGGTTTTCTTCGCCGGGAAAGTGAATGGAACCAATTTGGTTTTTCGCTTTTATCTCGGAGGCCTGAATTTTCGGTATCATTAGTCATTTTAATACGAACGCAAAATGGAAAACAAATAAAATAAATAAAAATTCCAACTCGAGGGGCACTCAAACGAGACACATTTCTGTTAATTGCATTTCTCTATTGGGAATTCATTTAAAATACAGAGTTCCTAAATACTTTGCTACACTACATTATTTAATTTGCTTTTTAATCTGTGATGAAATTTCTGAAAATGCACGAATTGGCAGGAATACTGACTGGCTAATAGGTACAAAAGAAAATTGTGTTATTATTTTGAGAAAAACGTAAACTGTGCGCGAAAGCCAAACTGTTTGACGAGGTCACGGCAACTTTATTCAAGCTGTTGCAGAAGTGAGAAGACGTTATAATGATGTCTCGCTTTCTCGCACTTAATACTTAACAATTTGACGTCACTATGTGAAAAAATGGCGATAAAGTTAGCATAACGTGTAATGACAGGTGACATACTAATGCAGCGAATTCAAAATTAAATGAAATGAGAGGTTGAGACTGACAATCCTCGTTCAGCCGGTGTACTCGTGAAGTATTTCTTGTTTATACATACTTGTGTTTTGTTTTCGATGGGGCATTAGCATTACATATTTAATTTCTGCTGCTCAATAAAAAATCCGAATAAAATAACTTGCACAGTTAATTGTCCGCGTCACTGCCCGCTAAATGAATAGCGGTCATGTCAAACTCTATAAAAAAAATTGACAATTCACCATTTGCGCTAGACGTCTAGCACTTTTTGTGAAGTGTAAATTTTGTTATATGGAGTTTGAAATGCCGCTATTCATTTAGTGGGCAGTGGAACGCAGGCATTCACTTGTATTGTACACATTGTCGAAACAATTCGAAACAAATTTTATATAAAATATATTTTCATCAATAAAAGATCCAACGGTTATCACAAATGCCTATTGTTATTACTGAAAGTTCAAGTAATCATACAAAATATTTATATAGTTACATATTTTAAAATTACATATTGAAAATAAAAAGCAATCTATTTAAATAAAATTTTCCAAAGAAATTGATAATGATCGAACATTAATCATACATGAAAGTCTCCTTACACCAGATAACAATTGCAGTAAATAAAATTTGCCAAATTCAAGGAATAAGCTTACTACCGCTTTCAAAGATACCTTCTCGATCGATTGACGTTGACAATCAACACGAAACTGATGTTGACTTGACGACACAAAAAACTACATAAAATAGACAGTGTACATATGTGCACCTACACCTCCTACCTGATTGTCCCCGCAACTTTTTGAAAGAAAATCCTATCACTCACAACTTTCCTGACTATGAATACGTGTGAGGTGTGTGGTGTAGAACGGTTATTTTCCATTGATACAAAAAATAAAAAAACTTTTTTTTTATTTAAATCACTTTTTTAGTTCCATTGGCAGAAAATTTTGTAATATAATTTCTAACACTTCCCCGATCTCAATGATTCAGAGCGAATTTAAAACTTCATTTTGACATTTCCTTTAATCAGCTGATTTGTTGTGAAAGCTACGAAGTGGTTTATTTGGAAAATCTGACTATCTAACAAGAAACCAAATTAAAAGAAGAACTTACAATTAATTTGCAGTTGCCCAATTAACCATTGGATGATCTATTCCATACATAATCTACGTGTCATTGGAAACTCAGAATGGTAAGCACTGATCGCTCCTAATACAAATTTTTACTTATCGCCACCCGCCCCTTCCGATGATGGATGCATTTTCTAATGGGAGAAACTGAAAAATCAAATCTAAAAAAAAATTCTCAATTTTATAGAGCTACCAGGACGAAGAGGAGCAAATGGGCTACCATGTAGACTCATTCCCCAAAGATTTTGGCTATGGAGCCTTTGAACAAGATAACGACAATCAAAGTGTCAGCGAATCGAAACCACGCATCTTACTAATGGGTCTACGTCGTTCGGGAAAGAGTTCCATTCAGAAGGTGGTGTTCCATAAGATGTCCCCGAACGAGACATTGTTTCTCGAGTCGACCAGTAAAATCGTAAAGGACGACATCAACAACAGCAGTTTCGTACAATTCCAAATTTGGGATTTCCCAGGCCAAATTGACTTCATCGACCCAACCTTCGATTCAGATATGATATTCGGTGGATGTGGAGCATTAGTATTCGTTATCGATGCAAAAGATGACTACAATGAAGCGCTAACCAAGTTCAAGAACACCGTAATTAAAGCTTATAAAGTCAATCCGAGGATAAAGTTTGAAGTTTTCATTCACAAGGTAAGTGTGAGATCACATTTTATATTATAATTACATGTGGATTAGTTCTCTGTTTGCTTTGGTGGTAGTGTACGTCTTATCAGATGCATGGGTGGGAAATTATGCATATGTGCAATTAGAATAGTAATCTGAATTTGTATTCTCATATTAAAAGTGTGTTGGCAGGCACTTAAATCGCGATCAGAGTCTAGCGCTGATAAAGTCGTATCATTTAGTCATTGTATTGGAACTTGATTCTTTTTATTGCCATCAGAAACGCTGTTATTATACACTTATCTATAAGCTGTGCATGTACACTGGGGCCTGAGGCACTGAATTTACTTAAATGGGTTCGGGTAATGACAAAAGGGCTATGCAACATGTTACTGTTTGATAAGAAACAACAAATTGAACGTTATACCGTTTGTATCATTCGGAGCATAGCTAAAATAGGTAAAGAATTTCTTTATGAATTCGAATTTCTTGCTGCCCTTTAAGATTCTCGGCATTGAAGACTGATTTCTGTTTTATTTTTATTTTGGCTGACTGGAAGCCTTGTACTGCCTTGCATAAGCGCTTAGTCACTCGATCTCAATTGATAAAAGCTTTGCTATTCATTCATTTTACTTACTTATTAAGAAGAACAAACAAGAGTAGCAATGTAAAAATAACTCCTTATAGGTGGATGGAATCAGCGACGATTCAAAAATGGAATCCCAACGTGACATTCACCAGAAGGCCTCCGATGACATCAGCGATGCTGGCTTGAATCAAATCCACTTAAGCTTCCACCTGACCTCCATATATGATCATTCGATCTTTGAAGCGTTCTCGAAGGTCGTCCAAAAGCTGATACCCCAATTGCCCACACTGGAAAACCTCTTGAACATTCTTATTTCGGTAAGTCACCTTGATAAGCATCGAACTATGTTCTATCTAGGTTCGAATCTCCTTCTTCTAGAACTCTGGCATTGAAAAAGCCTTTCTCTTCGATGTGGTGTCAAAGATATACATTGCAACCGACTGTTCACCTGTCGATATGCAAATCTATGAGCTATGCTGCGACATGATCGATGTGGTTATTGATCTATCCAGCATTTATAGGTAAGCCGACGTAAGCTGTACAAAGTAAAGTCATTTAAATAAATATGTCTACTCAATCCGCAATAGCTCCGAAGAAACAGCTTTCGATAATAAAAGTTCTAGTCTAATTAAATTGAACAACAGCACTATACTCTACCTGCGGGAGGTGAATAAATTCCTAGCACTGGTATGCATTCTGCGGGAGGATAACTTCAGCCGACAGGGTGTCATCGACTATAATTTTCTATGTTTCCGTGAGGCCATCAGCGAAGTGTTCGAACTGAGAATGAAGAACCAGAAACTGGAAACGTTAGACGAACAGGAGGAGGACGAAGACGACGATTATAAAAGTTTAACACTGGTCAATGGTGGAAACTCAATTGTCAACTCAACGAATAATTCAATCATCGCTTAAAAGAGATTTTGTTATCTATTTTTATTAGCTAAAGCATTCTTGTTCTTTTTTTCTTTTTTTTATGTCGTTTGCCGTACTTTGGTTTGCTTTCGCCATAATAATTATTTTTTTCAACAAATGCTTATTGATTTTTATTCGTTTCTTTTTTTATTTGTATTACCTAAGAATAATTATGTGCCTTGTTTGAATTAACCGGTTTTATTTTTAACAAATAGAAGTATGCAAATTTATTGAGCCAGCTGTGCGTTCGTTTTTTCGTTAAGAATTGTTTTTTCCTTGGCTTGTACTTGTCGCAGAGATGTAAATTGATCTAATTTAAAATTTAACAGCATCATTGATGGGCTGTTTGTTATGGTCCTTCAAATCGTTTGACAATCACGTGCACAACCAATCGAAGATGCGGACTTTTCTTCTTTCCGCTCGAATATTGTATGAACTCAACTGTAGTATAAATCATAATCCACTTACGGAATATGCAAAAATAACTGACATGCAATGTAGGAGTGGGATCTTTAAGGAATAATAGAAAATTATTTAAGAGAAGAAAATCGCTCGAACGCAGTCCCCTTTCCAGTTGGATATTTATTTCTAAATTCACTAGCAGTCGCATTTTGTTAGTTGTTTGGATAAATAAGCGACATTAAAAATACTCAACAGTCAAACCCACTTAAGATTTACTTAACAGATTGCCGCCCAATGTGAGTCCATGAAACAACTACATGCTACCGCAAAAGAAAATGTTGGTTTTATTATTTTTTGTTAGCTTAATACTAGTTTTAACCTCATTTAGAAAATCGTTGCAATCAAGCACCCTTCCATCTATCCATTTGGAAATTCAATGTTGGTTATGTGTGTTTGATGTGTTGTTGAGTTGTGCTGCCCCAGAACATTTATGTCTCCATGAAGCGATTGTTACAATGGATAGACAGGACAATGCAAACGATTAGAAAATAACAAATAAACGAACGCACTGCTGATGTCTTTCCCTGTACAAAGCTTTTTTTCATTATGTACGTAAAAATTGTGATTTATTCTATTGTATATTCAAAAACATACTTGAAAACTAGCCTATACCTATGCACACAATTCAATGCCAATGCTTCAACATAAACACCTATCTAACTACAGAACACACACATCTGCAGAAGAAAAAGAGAGTTACATCATTATTGATCGTATCCTTAACTAGTTCTCGTTGGTACAGAGAATAGTATTTTTCTAAAAAAAAAAAACATAATTATAAAATGTTAAAAGAAACAACATAAATTAACAATAAAAAAAAAAAAACAAATAAACTAACTCCAAAAAATATAAAAAAAAAAGTAAAATCGAAAAAATTTATTACAAATAAAAATCTTGAAAATTAGTTCATTCGATGGGCCGGTCTTTTCCTTATGTTGGTACTTGTGTATGCTAAGATTGCCAGCCCTGTTGATGTTTTAGCAACTTTCTGGCGTACAAAAGGTTAGGTACAATTGGTAATTTTGTATGGAAAATGTAGTCACCAGTAGTGACTATGAGTTCCTAGAGTTCCTTTAGTTGCCAGGATAAGGTTTACATTTCATAAACGACTAGCATAAGACGGCCTAAAGGAGGTATAAAAAACTTCAAGAAACAATCACCCTCTTGTTAGAGGACAGCATGGAATAGTTTCCAAACATACCTACCCCAACGTTACGATACAAAGGTGACATTCAAGGAAGTTCTGGGCGAGTTCCAAGTTGCACCCATTTTTAACTTATGTTGTTTTCCATTGGGACAAAAAAAAACAGTTTTTGAGATTCAGAGCAATTTTTCTGCTCTCGAAATCAGCTGGCTGTCTGATTTCATGTTGGCTGCAGAAAAAAAAAAACGTTTTTTGGAGAGTCAGAACAATTTTGCGAATCTCGATTTATTTACTTAACTAACTTTTATTTTATTTATTTAATTTGGCCGCTGCAATGGATATCAACATAAATCGAATGGAGTTTTGTAAACACAAATTTCGATTTAAGAACAGCTGACTTTTAAAACACGCACCACCACAAATGCAAAGAAAGAAAATTTTCGTCTTATGTTCCATTGGGCACGAAGAATCGGAAATCTGAGAGCAAAATCTGATAATCCCAATGGAAAACGACGTAAATAAACAAAAAATATTAGCATTTGAAAGATTAATAATTTTGAGTAAAAGTAAAAACGCATTGGGCCAAAAGAAGCGTCCGGGAGAGTCCGGAATTGAAAAAATCACATCTGAAACCATTCCATTGACACAAAAAATGTTCTTCTGGTCATTCTGAGAAGAGAATTTCACTTCTCAATTTGAAGTCAGAATCCACTCAAGAAGCATTCACGCAAGTGCTAATTTATGTATTTTATACAAGTCAGCTGACAGCTGCCGTAGATTTTTTTTTACCGACCAATCTAGTTTTAGCGTTCAATGTACATCTAGTCCAGACCAATCTAGTTGACTACGTTCTTAAATGCGCCCAAAGAACCGAGTTCCGATTTCCCAAAGTAACTAAATGAACAATTATTGCTCTTTAGTTAAAAACAAATAAAAAACGTGGAACTCGCCCTTGAACCTGGACTATATTAAAGCATCAAATACTCTCGTGAGGAAGACTGTTATGTCATTCATTACTCTAGCAGAACAGTAGTAAAGTTTCCTCGACAGCAGACGAATAATCAAGCAGACACAAGAAAAAGAAGCATCAGTTTGATGAAGTGGCAGCAGTGCTGGAGGCTTCTGAGCTTTCCGGCTATTTGCACTATAGATTCTTAGACAAACCGCAGGCATGGTGCAATAACTTCAACTTCCACAGGAATAAAGGGAAACGTAGACGCTGATGCGACAGCAAAGCACGCGATTAACGAACCAGTTTTCTCACATCCAACACTGAAGAAAAGGGACATTAAAAAGCATATCCGAGCATATGACCATGCACTACAAAAAGAACACTGGTTCGCATACACGCACCACTATAAATCACTCAATCCGGAAGGCACAGCAGCAATTTATCTTCAGAGTATGTCTAAAAGAATGACCAAGCCGTTCGTTCGACTTCGCTTAGGTCACTCGCTCCTTACCCACGGACATCTATTCACCAAGGACAATCGCCCACACTGCCACCTATGTAACTCCAACGAAGCACTCATCATAAAACACATAACCTACGAATGCACCACAATTCAACCCAAACTCAACTGTATATCTGCAAACTCCCAACTTTCCCAACTTTTTGCCTTCACCTCCCAATCCAACATCAAAGCAGTTTATTCCCTCCTAAACTCATTGGACTTAATTGATAAGCTGTAACTCTTTAGATTTAGACCCAGCCGAAGGCCCTCGTAGCTACCGCTATGTTTCTTGAATATTAACATTTAATTCATAATTTGTTAATGGTTTAAATAATAATAATAACAAACTTTAACTTCACGCATTCTCTCATGAATGTTTCCGGTTATAATGTGCAAACGCTGACTAATAATTGCAACTCACGTAAATAAATAAAACCACATTCGTTTTGTTTATATTTCGACTTTTATTGTATACATAACGATCGGTAGTAGGAGTAATTATGCTGTTTGATAATATAAATTCATGATTACAAAGAAGGTATTTGACATTATGTTTGTTTATATAAATTATTATGTATATATGCAATATGCCACCGCAACTAATATCATATTTTTCATGTGTATATAGTACCTACTATTGGAATGATTCCTATTACTTATATAGAGACTTTTATTGAATTTAAATTAACAAATAATCGTGCTAAACATAAACAGATTTTTATTCCAATGTTGTATCTTGAAACCTTATAATAACTCGTGTTAAGCATTCAAATTGGGAGATATATATGCGGATTTGTTCAACTACAATCGTATGGCATTATTTTTATTAAAATTCATTTAAACAATATTAAACTTAACATGTATAATAAAAAAAAAAAACACAACTAATCATTGCACTTAGAATTTGATTCACTGTTTATAATTTTATATATTATCTACTAAATTAAGTGGTTTTCACTTTCATTTATCTACCTGTTTGTTTATTCGAAAATAGCCCTACCTAGCCTACATCTAAGGTAAAGAATGTATATCGATATATATGTTGAGATGTAGATTCTACAGAAAAAATTTGCTTTTGCACAGAAAAGAAAAGGAAAATGAAACGGATTTCTTTGCAAAAATATATGACACATATCCTAGGCGATATGTTTTGTTAATATTGTGTTAAATGTATATGTTTCCTATAGTATATAATATATCTAAAATACGGATAAGAGATCATAACTAAGTTCGGTTATAGATTTTGTCATATAAGAATTTTATGTATTCGTCTTTTTTTGGAATGTTGGAGACCAGAAATTTCGTGTTTCCTTCTTTTTTTCGTTTTCATAGACAGTTTTATAAGAAAAGTATTCAAAATGTATTAAGAGTTTTCTAAGTATTGATCTAAAGGAGACGTAAATTCGTAAGAAATTTATTAATAAAAGTTCAGCATTATAAAACTAATAAGTTAAGTTAGTAGTTTAAGAAAGTTTATTAGTTTTGCATTAGTATAGTTTCAGCTTATTCGATTCCTGGCTACTTTTTGTTTCAACATTGATGGTATTGGCCAGAGATGTGTTTTATTCAATTATTTTCCAGGAATCAATGGGACACATTCAAGGGAAAGGCTTCACCTTTTATTCAACTGCTACTATGATAAGCACAGTCACAAAATTACGACATTCTATTGTACTCTGCACGTGCTAGAACCTTGCGCTGAAATCTTTTTAATTCTCCTAACCTTCAAATGTTGACAGTTTTTATTTGTTTTATTTTTACTGTTCCACCTTTGATTAATTCGTAAGTTTATTAATCGTACGTTGATCAGTGTCAAAGATTTTTGTCGTTACCTACTTACGACTCGACTTTATTCAAATACATTGGAGGAAGCAAGACTAGACATGGTTGTGTCACAGATAAAATACATACAACTTTTAAGTAACTTTTAAGAAAATGCGAAAATCTCTCGCATTCACCTTTCGATAATATAGGGAGTTGGGGAAATTTAAGTCAGATCGTTGACCAAGTTAATAGCGTTCGTGTAATATCATTACCGAACAAAAATATTTGCGAGAACGCCTCTGCAGCTAAGAAGGCTGCAGGGCAAACATGAACAAGCAAACACAACATTTTTCAGTTCGACAACCCTTACTATCCAGATAACCCGTTTTAGTTGTGGCTTTAAATTTAAGCAGTTCACAAGATGTTTTAGAATAAAATTTATTTGTATAGATTTCGCTATCTGAACTTCCGTAGACTTAAAGACGAGACTCATATGATTATAAGTTTCGTACCTCTGGCCGTCAATACCACAATTTGCTAAAAAAGTTTTTAAACTACCTACCGAAGCTAAAACAAATGCACTTGAGATTCGATAACATTTGAAAGAAAAAAAGAAACAGAATAACAACTTTAATCGGTCTAACAAATGTATAGGTTCTCCCGACTCGCACGCATCTATTCGGGTACTCGAGTATTGCAATTGCCATGATACAATCTAACCTTACCCTCACAGTGGAAATACGTATCGAACACATCGCTATAGCCGTGATCCTTCCACCAGGTGCACAGCTGTCGATTCCAGACGCAGTCCAGCCTGTAGATGAGACTCGGAAACTCGTAGCCGAGCAACGTGTAAAAGTCTTGATCTCCCAGATGGCCCTTGAACGAGTATTTGTTGGCCATCTTGCGTACGAACACCTCCTTGATGTTCTCCTGATATAGCGTCGACTGTCGAATGCGTCGCAGATTCAGCATAACAACACCCGAATTCAAGCCAGGGAAACCGTGTTTGATATGCTTGTGTTTGTGTTTGTTCCCCGTTGGGCTACCGTCGAGCGCTGCCGAGCTCGGATAATATGGACTACCAAAATTCGTATTTGGATAGTTGGCACGATAGCGATAGAGTATGTGTCGATAGACGGGTGTTAGCTCGGGCGCCAGCCCAAATAAGTTCTCCGGTGCGAAGCGTTCAAACTCATCGAACAATAGACGAACATCAGTGCGGAAGACAACGTCACAATCGATTAGTATAGCCCGTTCCATCTGGGGATCCACAAAACGGTCCATACCCAGCGACAAATAGAAGAGCGCGTCACTGTAGTATGAGCCTGGATTTGAACTGAAAAACGGCATCATACCGTGCACGATATCGGTGATCTTCTCAGCACATTCGAGCACATCGTACAGCGTGTAGAACATCGACTTGCGATAGTGGGTGATCTGTTGCTTGAGAATCTCCTCAGCGGACGCTTCACTCTTACTGTCTGTGATGATATGCAAATGCAGCCTAACGCTGCTATACTTTAACAGGCTGCGGGCAAATAATTCGAACTTTTGCTGCAGCTGGTAGTTTTCCTTTGTGTATATCACGAATATGTTGTGCTCAAATTGTTCCATGGCGGCGGCATACTGATGAGGATGGTGGTAGATGGAGGTATCGTTTTGGCGCCAACTAATATACTTTACTCGATTCGAAGAACTGGCGTAGTGTTGCGACGAATTCTTATGCAACACTAGCGGTTCGGCTATGGCATCTTGGTCATCAGTTTTCTGGCCATGGCCTTGGAAGAGCGCGAGCAGAGATTTTCGACCGAAAAACTCCGAGTTTGCATAGTATATCACCAGAAATCCACTTGCTATTATTAGCAATAGCAAGATTTTGTTCATTTTCGATAGTTTGCTAAATCTTAACAATTTCCGACGACGTCGGCATGTCACGATGGTGAGAATTTTCTTCGAATCGTTGGTGTTGTGCACAATTTTTACAGCTACTGCTGAGATCGTTGTCGATTTGGGGGCAACCAACGTGCGTGTGCTAGATTATTGAACTGAAGAAAGGTTTTTTTTTTTTATTGATTTTAATGCACTTTCAGTGGATTGGATTGCATTTTAAGCTATTTGTCATAGTTCTGTTTTGTTGGCTGAGTTGAAATTGTGTGGATAAAGCTGCTGGTATTGTATCTGCGAAACTGAGTGCTATCAAATAATCACATATTTTGCAAATTATCAGAAATACAACGATGGAAATTTGTTTGGATGAATATGGAAATTGGCTTCTTTTTCAGTTATGACATTAATTGGTTGACAAGTAGCGAAAATGTCATAACTTCTGTTCGTCGGCTACCTAATGGAAAGGATTTTTTGCGTTGTTTTGGACGGAATTTCGATTAAGTTTCCTTACTTACGTGATGGTGAGATGTGAATATAAATGTGTTTTACTGAACTGTTGCTAAAGATGCAAAAAAAAAATATTTAACCTTTCACCTAGTCGTTGTGCACTCGCGCTCGTTGATGTTTATTTATTTATTTATTTTGTTGGCTCCGTAAATGCCAAATGTCAACGAATTTGGATAGCGCCATCTAACAAAAGATAGAATGAATACAGTGTGCATTAAGGTTGAGGCATCTTTGGTGTGCGGTTTTATATTTTATAAAATTTATATTGAACAACATTTTTCAGATTTCAGAACACTTTTGCGAATCTAGATTTTTTCGTAGATTTCCTTCGTATTTACAAATACAAGTGCGTTTGAGTTTGACAGTTGGTGAAGTTTATCTACGTTTTCGTGAAGTTTTTTTATTGCAAAGAAAGGCATTGCATTGGTTGAATCTGTTTTTGTAAATTATTTATTTATAAATATTTAGAAATCAATCGGGACGAAAATTTCTAATGTTTTCATATAAAATTTAACACGTGAATGGAAAAGGCTTTGGAAAGTTTCGAAGTTTATTCAAATCGCAAGACTATCAACACAAAAAAGAGCAAGTGAAGTTTTCATGTTCGATTCGACACACGAAATCTGACAACGAATCTGAAGAAGCCCAATCGAATACCACATAAGTGGTATTTAACAGCCATACGAAATTTGTTAATATTTTTCCTAAAAATTGCGCCTATATTTTCGGAAAATAAAAAGGTATATTACAATAACTTTTTGTGGACTGCTCAGTATTAAGTTTCCAGGGCTTTAATTAGATAGTGGTTTTGTCTACAATTTATTGTTTAAGTAAAATACCATCAATACGTTGAAAAATACAAAAAAAAATTGGACTTAACTTATTTCCGTTTTTTTTATATGTAAAGTATATTGATTACAAAGACTACGATAAGTATTTATAAAAACTTAAATATTTTTATGGTTATTTATTTTCATTTAATTCATTAGTATGTAATAAATGAGAAAAAATTGGCTGTGCTGCATTTTTTTTCGACAATGTGATCACGACTTAAGGTGTAATCCGTTCCACTGTTCCAGAATCCACAATCCTATTTCCACTTCCATCAAACTTCAGCAAGATAAAAAGAGATAAAGCTATAGTTCATATTTGCGCGTCAGTTAAATGAAAATTTGAAAATTTGTATGATCTCTGTTTCGTCGTTCGGTTGGCTTCCTTCATTCAATTTGATGCTCAAGTTTCTCTCATTTTTGTTTCATTATTTTCGTCGTTGATTAGTTATTTATTAAACACGTCTGAATAGTTTTTAGTGATTTAAGTTTTCCCATTCAGTGTGTCAGAAATTCCAATTCAAACAAAATGGAAGAACTTTCGCAAACCTTAGAACAAATAATAAAACGCGCACAAAACTGCGAATCCAAATGGGAAAATGAAGTTGAAGTACATACTAAATTGGACTATATTAAAGTGAATTTCCATCTAATAGTGTTGTTTTTTCTTTTCAATTGTGCAGGACATCCAATTAAAACTACAAGCAATACTACTTGGTACACAAGCTCCTGTTCCTGCAATTGTTGCTGCTGCGGTTGCTGCTTCGCCTCAGCAAATCAAAAAACGTGCTAAGCGTTTGACTTCTGTCGATGAGGGTGAGTTAGATGTTTTATTTGAAAAGTCAATTTTAGGGTAACATCAAAATTGCAGATGAAACCGATCCCCGAGAATCTAGTTTAAGCTCAAAAAATGCAAGCTCCCAGCCCGAAACAGTCATTAACGAGACCATTCCTTCTGAAGAAATTGTGCAAGAAGAACACACCGAGCCGGAGCCAGAACATGTATTTGCACGTCCAAAGCGCGCTGCTAAAATGAAGACTGAAAGTCTGGTAATTTTTGGTATATTTTCATGTGAAGGTTATCTCTAAATAACATGATTTTTGCAGAAAGAACCATCGATTAACGCGAAAATGAGGCGCCCAGATAATCACAACGAAACTGCCAGAAAAATCAAGAAGGAACACGAACAGCGACAATCACAATCAGTCTCTAAAAAATCGAACAAATCAATCAAGTCAGAGTTGGATGCTGACAAAACAGCGTGTAATGGCAATGATACTGTGGCCAGCCTAAAAAGGGTACGTAATTCAAAAACCATCAATAGCGAGCTTTTTTTTTTTCTAACAAAAAGTCGGCTTTAGGTTGATGAATCGGTAGTAATTGCAGAAAAGACTACACCAGTCGTGGAGTTGTTTTCAGAGGAGGAGAGTACTTCGTCCACCAGTGCAGTGGCAAAGAAAAGTAAATTTATTTTGGGACAATAGCACAAGACCAAAGTTTTCAACAAACTTTTGACTTTTTTGTTGAAGACTTGTAGTAGTCCTTTTCAACGCATTTGTAGTGTCTTGTGCTATAGAAGTCATCTTAAATATCATGAACACTCAACAGCTCTTGTTACAGAATCCAAAAATAATCACTCATCAGGAAAGAATCCAGTTGTCAAGGTGAAAAAGGAGAAGCTTAGTCAGGGTAGTGTAGACGACAGCGAGTCATCCCCTGCCAATGTGGCTGTGGCCCTAAAAAAAGAACCCGTCACTCACGAAGCGACATGTTCTGTTGAGGATAGCCTTCAAGTAACTACCACCACCAGTACTGACACAACAGTCCCCACACGCAACAAACGAGGCCGAAAGAAAAAGGAATTCAATCACAGGCCGATCAAGGAGGAACGCTTGAGCGTCGAAAATATTGTTCAATTGCCAGTTTCTACACGCACTCGGAGTGGGAGTATTTCAAAACCACGACCAACTTCTGTGTATGAGGACGCAGTTGACAACATTCATCAGGAAGTCGTTGAAGAGGAGAAAGTCGAGGGCAAAGATACTCAATCATCACCACCGCCAACAGCTGTCGCCACTGTGCCAGAAGTTGCAAACATTGCTAACGAAACGGTCAACAATGCAACAATGGTGACAGCTTGTGATGCCACATTTGTCACAAACCAACAAAACAGCACATTTGCAATGCCGCCACTCCAGACAACTTTCATAACGGAGAACAACCCCAATGCTACTGTGACAATTATCAATGGCGTCGCTCCGAAACCAAACGGAATCGCTAGCAATGCCTCATTCGATGTCAGAGATCCACCAGCAAATGATAGCATTATGACTGAAGATGAATCGTTCGAGAAACCACAAGCGATTTTGAAGAAACTCCCAGCACCTCAGCTACCACCACCACCACCACCGCCGGCAAAGCTGTTGAAGCCCAAGCCCAAACCTCATGAGTTGTTTAAGTATGTACACATGGATCAAGTGCTTGGACGAGAGTCGAACAGTTTTTCTCTTTACAGTCCTTGCGTGCAGAGCCCAGTGAAGAAGAAGGTAGAGGCATTCGAACATCATGCAGCATCGCAAGAGATGCGTCTAAAGACAAGGTCCAAGAGAACCAAGGAGAACTCGGAGCCAGAGTTACCTGTAAGTATTGTTTCCTTCTTGAACACTGCGCGCTTCTTATTTGTATATATAATTTGTCTTGAATTCCTTCCAGAGCATCAGAGAACTCAAAGCCAGTGCGGTAACAACACCAGTGATTGGCAAACCACACGCACCAGTCCTTGGAAGATTCCTCACGCCAACACAACAATCGAATGTTACTCCAACAGCTGGCAAGGCAAAGAAACTGCCAAACAGCGCATCCAAGATAATGTCATTCCCCACAAGCAAGCTTTCGTCGGCTTCAAATCTCAAATGCAGCAGTTCGACTTCATCGCAATCCTTATCACGAGAGAACAGTGAAGAGGACCTCAAGAAAGGATACAACAAACTTCAGGTTTTCTCACTAGACATTTGTTTCTAATTTGGTTGCAATCAAATCAACTTTTCCCTTCCAGCAATTGGCCGATGAGCGCAAAAAGAAACGTGAATTGAAACACCAACAAGCTGCAGCATTACGCGAGGCAAAGGAAAAAGAACGCGCCGAACGTCTACACAAACTGATGAAAGAACGCGAAGAGAAGAACCGCAAAAAGGCTCTCGAAATTGAGCTAAAGAAACGTGAACTCGAGGAAATCAATCGCAATTTGAAACTGCACGAAGAACGTGAACTCAAACAAACAGCCTCCAAGACGAAAGTGGATGCTGCCGAAGCAGCGCGCCAAGAGCGCGATCTACTCGAACAAATGAAGATGCCAAGGATGAAAATCCCTTTGCCACCGAAGCAACACAAGTACAATTTCAATATGCTGCACAGTGATGATTCCACAGACGAAGAAGGCAAGACCTCTTACAAAAGGCCCAACCCACCCCAGTGGAGTAAAACTTCTGTCCGCGCCGAGTGCATTACAAATCAGGCGTACCTCTCATCCGATATCATCGACAGCTTCTTTTCGGTGCAAGCGATGACGCCCGACTTGAAGGCCATCTTCCCGAATATCGATCCGCGTTACTTGAAACGTAATTCGAGTGCTATATGGTCGACGCCGCCACGCTACTCGGAAATGCCCAAGTACTGAGAAAGTTGATTTTGTTTTTTCTTTTTATTTTAAATTATTAAGTTTATTATATTGGGATGTTTTCTATGCGCGTTGTTTGCCATAACTAAAAAAAGGATCCTTTCTATTCTGCTTCTTTCTCTTGGTTAGCTACTCTCTGTTGTAAATATATAATGTTACAATAAATTAAAAACAGTATAAAATAAATAAGAAAGCACTTTGTTTTCGAAACAAACATTATTGAGTTTAATTTAATTGGAAGAGATGTAAATGTGCATTCCGAACGAGAAACTCTGACAAGGGTTATTCGTCGTTCGATTTTGATTGAGATGTGGTTCTTGGCAGATCAAAGGTAGATATAGGCCTACCCCGTACCTCGTATTTAGTTAAAAGAATCACATGCGCTGTCTCCTTGATGCACCGTTGAGATTTGAATCCTGCAGAGAAGGGGGAAGGGGTCAACTAGTCTACAGCGGCAAATTGTCAGTAACTTGGGAGTTTGGTAACAAGTCTTAGCTCATTCAAAAGTGTCTAGCTAACGTTCGGCGGAAGGACCGCATTTAAGTGAAATGATTGTTGAACCACCGTTATCGGTATTCGGAAAAAAATCCGATACAAATGTCAAATCAAAGACATTTTGTGGATTTTACAAGCAAAACAATAACAAACTCAGTCACTTATTACTCGATCACGGATTCGGTTATTCGGCCCCTGATCGGAACTCGAATTACGTTCGAAGTATCCGTTAAGCAAACAAAATATATGAATCATAAAAAACGCGTTCATTTAACATCATTATTCCGCGGCAATTAGTTGTCGAAGAGCTTTGGAAAAAATGTGCCGTGTGGCTGTCAAAAATAAGTGATTATAACGCGGTTCCACGCATTGCGACAGGGTGCGCTATATGTCATCGGAGGATTTTTCCGAAAGTTGTGTCGGAACGGATACCTCGAATGGAATTTCTCCAATTTCTTACAGTTCGGAGAAAATTCCTTTCCGAACGGAGATCACTACTAGTCCAGGATCCCTAGTACATTTTTTTAACTTGATTACTATCAAGCTAATTTTCCGTGAGTAGTTTAGTTTTGATAAGACGCCCACAATTTCCTTTGCGAAAATTCTTGATTGTGGTAGCTAACAGAGCTAGCAAGGCTAAAATATGTCGATTTGATGATTCTCAAATATTTATTACTAACTGGATTGTGTTTTATTAAATCTTAAGACAATTATCTAAATTATTTGAAAAAATATTTGTCCTACAAAATCGATGGTCTGATCAAAGAGTCCCCCCCTTCCAACATGTATCGATAACGAGATCACCAAAACTGATTACTAACCAGCTGATTTTTTTTTTATTTGTTAGTTAATATTTATATAATTCAACAGTCATATTGTCCTACAAATTCCGTGGTATGTTATCCCGGTCCTACGCTCAGAAATTGTTAAGACCATAAGACCATTTTTATCATTACTAACTGTAGGACAAAAATATGAATAATAGGTTAGTGTGTTCTCTGCCCAAATAAAACCATGTCCTACAAAAAAACAGGTAGGTATCACTAGTCCGACAAGAATTGTAATTTTTTCGTTTTCCTATTTGTAACATAAGATACAGTGAAAAAATCTTTTAAACACACCGACCGAGTAAATGAGTCATATGCCCATAGAAGTTAGAAATCAAAATTTCAATTCATATGTGCTCAAACAAGAATTGAAAAATCTCGTAAATCGTAATGCAGAAATTCTTCCACAGAAAAAGAAATGCACATGCAAACTACACACAAAGTAGGTACCTGCTCATCTCATTCATAAAAGCAACAGACAACAAAAACAAAGCTGAACGTATTATGAAATCGAACCAAAAAGGCAGAAAAGGAATACATGAAAAAAAAACCCACCCTCATCAACACATTCAATTGGAGCACCGCGATAGCGTACCAAGCTATATAGTTCTGTACTAGGTTCTACTTTTGAGCGTAGGACCGGGATAACGTACCACGGAATTTGTAGGACAAATATTTTTTCAAATAATTTAGATAATTATCTTAAGATTTAAAAAAACACAATCCAGTTAGTAATAAATATTTGAGAATCATCAAATCGACATATTTTAGCCTTGCTAGCTCTGTTAGCTACCACAATCAAGAATTTTCGCAAAGGAAATTGTGGGCGTCTTATCAAAACGATGCTGTTCTCGAAGATTCAACTTGATAGTAATTAGTTTTACATCAAGGATCTGTACTACAACTTTTGAGCGTAGGACCGGGATAACGTACCACGGAATTTGTAGGACAATATGACTGTTGAATTATATAAATATTAACTAACAAATAAAAAAAAAATCAGCTGGTTAGTAATCAGTTTTGGTGATCTCGTTATCGATACATGTTGGAAGGGGGGGACTCTTTGATCAGACCATCGATTTTGTAGGACAAATATTTTTTCAAATAATTTAGATAATTGTCTTAAGATTTAATAAAACACAATCCAGTTAGTAATAAATATTTGAGAATCATCAAATCGACATATTTTAGCCTTGCTAGCTCTGTTAGCTACCACAATCAAGAATTTTCGCAAAGGAAATTGTGGGCGTCTTATCAAAACTAAACTACTCACGGAAAATTAGCTTGATAGTAATCAAGTTAAAAAAATGTACTAGGGATCCTGGACTATACCCCTAAAATCTACGTTACACTTTTATTCGAAATTTGACAGTTTTGGAAATTCCGATAAAATATCAGTCTCGCTGTGAAGTGGATCTTATCTGTCATCAGGTGGTCTTGTAAGCTCACTTAGGTGGTGGAAAACCACACGGCAATATGGTTAGGAACTTTTGAAACCAATTGCAACCAAGCGAAAGTGAGTCACTAGCAAGAGTCACAAGAACAGACGATATTTTTTGGACGTGAAGAATATTTAAATGTATTGTACATCATATAACGCAAATGTGTACAAATGAGTCACAAATCAAAAAAATTTATAAATTTCCAACGAGAAACACAAAAACTAGATCTTATACAATTTGAAAGGTAGGCCTTTAGCTCTTATGAGCAAACTTTTGAAGTTTGCATTCAAAAGAACACTATCATGGAACATTTTTCTCTCACCATCAACAGGCGCTTTTAAGACGTGTGGAGCTGCAGTTTCCTTTTAAAGGGTGCAGGTTAGCAGCTCATATTTAACTAGATGCTTTGTTTAAAGGTTTCTTTTTTATTTTACCTAAATTTCCAAACGTGAACATGCTTGAAGCCGTTATTTTCTATACAACAATTCTCAGTTAACTCATATGTGGCTAATTTCTTCATGAATTTCAGTCGATTCTCTGTTAGTCCATGTCGGCCAGGATCACCAACATAGATTGTCTTCCCCTGATCATGTAAACGGTGCAACCATGGCAAGAGAGTCTCGGCAAATTCGGCGTCGTAGAACACATCACCAAGTAAAATCACGTCCTCTTCAATGTCCACATTACCAATCAGATTCAGTACGTTTGTGTTGACTTTAACTCCATTCAAATCCGCATTCAGTTGCGCAGCAATAGAAGCAGCTGAAATGGAAAACTTGCCATTAACACAAAATGGATATGAAGGGGATGTAGCTCAGTGGTAGAGCGTTCGCTTTGCATGTGAAAGGCCCCGGGTTCGATCCCCGGCATCTCCAGATTTTTTTTTTATTAATATTCTTACCTGAGTCAATATCATTTGCTACTGCCGAAGTCGCTTCAGTCATTATTGCTGCTATAGATGAAGCGCCACAACCACTACCGATGTCGAGAACTTTTTTTGATTTCACCAGATTGGGATTGTCCAAGATGAATCTGAAATGTTGGTTAGAGTGAATTTGAATTAGGTGTATGATCAGAGTATGAGGTGCTTTCCAGAATTCAATTTAAAATTAATCTCACGCTTATCTGACTTTGACAACAAAACACGGCAGTCAATAAATAAATACAACAATGTAACAGTCGCATAAGGTTTGTGTATTTGATACTCGTTCTGCAGAGCTCTTCGAGGGTAAACAGAGCTGGTTAATCGGTGTAGTCTTTTACTTAAGAAATTAAATATTAGCACCCCGAATTCATTCAAGCACCCCACTGTAGAGACCTGCTCAATGCTTGACCACCGGGCCAATAAAATCCCCAGAATGGATCATTTTCGAAAACGCTCTCATTCTCGTCTGTTACGGGTTCGTAGAATAAACGACATTCGGGTGTAATGAGCCGTAGGGCTATTTCAGGCGTTAGATGGGTCCGAGAGATTTGAGTGTTGTCTACTATTCTTTGTGCAGTTTCGGAGCAATATCTAGAAAAAGAAGCAGAATCGTGATTAGTACAAGAAATTTGAAAGAAACCAATTTGCAATGTTTTAAGTTTAATAATAAAGAAGACTATGTGCAAGCCCATCACCTTATCCGAACTTAATTGTGCAGCTATACCTGAGCTATTCCTAACCTAAACTATCGCCATAATGCTTGCGTCTGCTCGTTGGTCGGTTCGAACTTAAAGTTCTTCAAGTGATTTACTTTGACGAGCTTTTGAGGAGGAAATATAAAAGCGAACTCTACAAGCCTTACAGCTACATCGACTTGGTCAGAAGCGTAGGTTTTAGTCGTCTGTCTAGGACATGTAGACGCATGTATACCAACGCGACCCGACTAATATTCGATTCCAACGCAGTAGGTGAAGATCTCGCAGTAGCGGGCGCGCGCAAGTGAAAGGGGACCTCAACTAACTTGAATTGTGCAACTGGGCGCCAGTTAGCCAAGTATCGCTTTAACTGGAGTTGGCTCTCAACTACCACCGGACTATAAGTAAGTTTGCGTCTGCCCTTGCCAAGGTGCACCAGCCTTTGCGATGCCATAAGTGCTTACGGAACCTTGAAAGTCCTCTTTCTAGTATTTTATTCTTTGTTGACTTAACGCAGAACCTTAAACGAAAGTAATCCGGCTTAAGTGCATATGCGATTACATTTTTCAATCGTATTCATAGGACGTGATATTATATAATTATGAGACATTTCAAGTGGTTATTTGAAATCAAGAGAATTTCTGTCCCCTGTCGCAAGTATAATAAACGTTGTCGTATTGTAAGAGTAACATTACAGTTGGTTTAGACAAAGACTAAATCCAGAGAAAATACTGAGACCCCCAACTTCGGCCGATGGCAGCATTTATTTGTTTTTTTTTTTTGTATTTCACACGGATTATAAATTGACATAACACCGATAGGAAAATAAAATGGCGAATTTGAAACAAAATTGAGGGGGCCAGCGGCAAGAGGATTGCGAGTTGAGTGTCTCAGTATTGTCTCTGTTCGTATGGTACCCCACTAGACTGCTTGGTATTCCTTGGGGTTTCTGTGGAAACCCTGATATTGTTGACAGCTCCGGTACATGATACTATTATAAATGCGATAAAGTTCGTTCCAAATATTGATTATGGTTAAACCCCCTCATGATCATAATTAGAATTACCGTCAAGTGTAGATCCCCCTTTTCTGTTCAGTTGAAGAAAAACTCCAATGACTTGATCACACAAGAAAGTAGTTACCCAATTTTTCAAGAGCCAACGCACAAGATCCCGTCTGCGTCTCATGTTACGCAATCAAGATCGCACCGTCGTTGCAATCTTTTGGAAAAAAAAAGAAACGCAAACGCTAAATGCAACCATATTTTCGAAACCAACCGAGAATGGGAATCCCAACCACCGAGAGAGGTACCCATGGCAAATACTACCACAGATAACCGCAGTAATTTGTATGCCGTGTGGCAGTTGTGTTGATGTACTTAATAAGAAAATAAACTCACGGTGAGCCCAAGCGAAAGCTCCATAGCTTGATTGGAATTCCCCGTTCAAGTGAAGCCATTAATTCTCAGTAAAAAAAATATCAACACAAAAGTCAGCCGACCAAATCGAATCCGAAATCCGCCCAAAATGCACGCACACACCCGTCGAAGGTTGATGTTTTGTAGTTTTGGACACAACGCTTTTGCATGCTTGGTACTTCAGCCATGAAACAATTTGCTGCAAGGGAAACCATACCGCAGATAATATGAAATGCCTTTTGTTCGGTGAACAAAGGTAACGTGAATTCCCACAAGTTGATTGGACGGCACGGAACCCCCTGGTCCACTCCCCTTCTTGAGTCAGCGAAATGTGGTTGCGGTATGTGCCTATGTGGTCTCTTGACCACTTCTTATGGCGCTGAATCGAGTAAACAAAACCAGCAACAGCACGTGACGTAGGTAACGTTCAGTTTTTTTTAAATAAACAAATGAACTGGGAACGTGATTAAAAAGTTCATTTTCCGTTGAAGACCCAATTGGAGCAAATCAATTAATAAGCATTTTTTATGTGCTCTCAAGTTGTTGGCTGACTCTTAACAGTTTTCCTATATGAGAGCTGTTTAAGAGTCAGTCGTAAATGGATGGATTAGTTGATAAAGTATCTGCTGGCTTTCTGAAGCGACGTTAAAGCGGTAGCGCTTTGCATTAAGTCAGAGAGAGAGAGAGAGAGAGAGAGAGAGAGATTGCACAATGTTTTATGAATGGAATATGTTAATAGAAATCGGTTTGATTACACCGTAAGCCATTGTGGAGCAACGTCTTGGAGCTTTTAATTAGTCAGACAAATAGCACGTATATCGTATATGTATGTGTATTTATGGTATCACAATTCCGGGACATAGCAATTGGCAAATGCCTTGTACCTTGCTATATTATTGGGAAATATATATTAGCATGTTTGCAAAGGCTTAAAAGTTCTTAGAAAATACACTGAAAAGTTGTATCGACTGCAAACACATTCAAAAGTCTATAGCCGCCTTTTGAAGATTGAATAGAAACGCGACTGTCTGTCTAGTCCCTAGGTTGTCATTGGGGACGTTCGGATACCTAGTTTATGTGAGACGTCAACTAGATTTGTCGGGACTAGGTATCAGAACGCCTTGAGTAGGCAACTTGAATTGTTTTTTTATTCTCGCTGTCGGCGTTACCTTTGTTTGATTTTGCCCTTTTTTATTTGGAAAAGAGCGCAAATTTTTCAAAAAAAATTATTTCCAAAAAACTACGCTTAAATTGTAACACGGTTTTCTATCATAAAACTATTATAGTGTTATGTGAAATAATGGTTGTTAAATATCGTGCGAAAATTCTAAACTTGCAGAGTAGCTTTAGAAATGACACCTTTTTCTCTCACTAGCCCTTTTTTTTAAATCTTCAGAATTCTGCGGCAGCCACTCTGTTTATTTTAAATATGACTCTTCGAAATGTCAACTGAGTATGCAGGTATCCCCTCCATAAACGTCAACTGCAAAAACTATACACGTGACCACTCTGGACCAATGAAAACTGATATACATCTAGTCAGTCAGCTGTCAGATTTATGTGGTATTCGTTTGGGCTTCTTCAGATTCGCTCTCAGATTTCAGATTTCGTGTGGCTAGTTGAACATAAAAACGTCACTTGCTATTTTTTGTGATAATATTCGTGCGATTCGAATATGTGTAGCCTTCAACACTTTTCAAAGCCTTTTCCATTCACTGGTTAAATTTTAAATTAAAACATTCGAAATTTGCGTCTCGATTGATTTTTAAATATTTATACATAACCAATTTACAAAAATAGACTCACCCGATGCAATGCCTTTCTTTGCTGTAGAATAAAATCCACGAAAACATAAACGCTCTCCACCAGTTGTCAAACTCAAACGCACTTGTATTGGTAAATCTGAGAAAATATCTAGATTCGCAAAAGTGTTCTGAAATCTGAAAAAGATTGCTCTTTTTTGTACCAAACGAACATAAAAACTGCTCTGAGAGCAAAAAAAAGTGCTCTGAGAGCGCCCAATCGAATACCACATTAGGAATCCGAACGTCCCCCTTTTGGATTATGAATTACACCCACTCACATCCGGTTCCATGAACTTGTTAATATCCGTTCAATAAGTGAGCGCCTAATCTTTATGATAGGATATTGCTTATGAACCTTTTAATTGTAAATATACACCACCGGATACGTTCGATTGCATGGTGCCCTACAATCACTTCTTGTGAATACCATATATTCCATAAAAAAAATCAATCATGATATCAGTGTTGATAATGATTGCCCTAGTAATACCCACAAAGTAGTTCCACACTTCCACTGAGTCTCGCTGAATTAGTTGTCGACTGTAATAGCCTACTCACACCGCGCCGAAAACTGTGTTTTCGTCGAAAACTCGTCGATCTTTAATCTTCAATTTGTCTTTATTGAGTCTTAATTTCTTTAACATATTTTTTTTATAAATTATAACAATAAGGAATTATTATTAGAATCAGCAAAGTAAAAACGGCTAACAAAGAATGGTAATGGTGGACGTTTTTTGATTTTAATAAAATAGCAATGAGGTATTTTAAGCAAGAGAAAGAAAATTACAATTTTAATTAACAACTTAAAATAAAGATGTAACTGCTTACAGAAAGATACACAGCGAACACCAACTAGTTTTCGTTTGACGTTACAATCAGATGTGAGACACAATAGTCGTGAAACTTCTGCGGAACCTATTTTGGTTACAAATTTCGATCGCATTATTAACAAATAAAATGAATTCGGGGCATTTAAAAATAATATTATCACATCAATTAAGTGTGGAAAATGATTTAAAGTTGTGAGTTGTGACATTTGCTCGGTCATTGTTCTGCTGAATTTGCTGAATATTGCAAAAGGTGTCTTTGTTTCGTCAAAAACGGTTGGAAGTCGTCTTTAAACGACTCGTTTGGGAAACTGAAATATGTATGGATAAAATTCGGTTTACGCTCGGTGTGAATTTGGTATAAACTTATCTGAGCGAACAAAACAAATGCATGCGCATTTTTGTGTCAACCACAGTATTATTCCGCAAAAATTACCCAAGGTAGTAAATAATATGCAACTGGGATCCACGTTTTAATGGAAAAATTATCATTCGCAGCGGACAAGCAAACGTCTTCCCACCACAAACGTCAACCTTGTGTGGCCATAACAAAAACCCGTGTTTTAGCACAAGACCCGATCCATTGATTGCCTTAACCAGCTGACTCCGCGAAAAGTCTGTCTGGTTAGTTTGTTTATAATAAAGGTAGATATAGCGGTGCTGTGCGGTATGGCTCGAGCAGAATCTACACTTTTTTTATTATATATTTTATAACTTGCACTTAATACAATTCAACTAATGACTGAATGTTTCCATTCCAGTTTTTCATTTAATGCATGTGGTCCGCCTTCCGGATGAATTATTATTCAGATAAATTTCAACCTGCAGGCGCATAGAGTGGCAAATAAACGCTTACATCTGTTATGATATGAAGCAGTTGTCGTGCATTTCCTATTCATTAAATCTGACCTTATAGTGTGAAGCGAAACTTGATCTGATTGAGTGGAGATGGAGATTTAAATCAGACAGCTGCACAGCCGTATGACAGCTAAGAAGGTATATGAAATACATAAAACTCAGAATACGTATGACAGAAAACTTGCGCAGTGACACAGTTAGAACAACGCAATTTGTAATTTGCCAACTTATCAATCATTATAGCTTAAGTTCATAAATTCTAATTAAATCAATTTGACCTTTTTGCGCTGTGGGCGCTGGGTTTATCAGGATTTTTCGTTAGAATTATTTTCGTGTCCACATGCATTCAATTAGATTACTGTATGTATATTACCGGATAAGAGCGGTTGGGTTTGTTTTGACGATACCAACAAATCAGACAGAGAGAGGATAAGGTGTCATTGCTGTTGGCCTCTTTTGCGAATTGGGTTTTTTTGGGCAAAACCCATACCAATTTGTTGATGGACAGGTTCCATTTTCTTTAATCATATTGTGTTGAGAGGTTTCAGTGCGTGTGTTTATTGTATATGTCACCCATTTCGCCGCTGAATGTGGAAAGACATTTCTACATCGAAAGCAGTGGGGTGTGGGGACGTTCAAGTTTCTAGTTTAGTAAGTCTGACAGCTGTCTGACTAGTTATATCTAAGTTCTGATTGGCTGATATCGCTCATATGAACAACTATTACAGTTGACGTTTATGGAGGGGTAGCCGACGAATCAAGTCAAGAAATTCTTGTCAGTACTTAGTTGACAGTTGCATATGTGGCTGATGTAGGAAAAGTGGCGTTCCTTACCAATCAAATTTTTGCTCAGGTTACATTTTATACAGACCAATCTAGTCGAATTAAGAAAACCAGATTCTTGAATGTACCCAGTCCGTTCTGCGTATATATCCTGTAGACGTAAATGACGTTCAGATTTTAGTTTAGCATAATGTATGTACTTCGTTGCGCTTTCCGTCAGTATGCGACTTGGTGAGAATAATGTCGTTTTCCATTGGGCAAAAGAAGTGTACGGGAGAGTCCGGAATCGAAAAATTCGCTCCTGAAACCGTTCCATTGGCATAAAAAATACTCTTCTGGCGATTCTGAGAAGAGAATATCGCTTCTCGATTTGAAGTCAGAATTCACTCAAGAAGCACTCACCCAAGTGTAATTTGTGTATTTATACAAGCCAGATGACAGTTGCCGTAGATTACTTTTTTGGCATTTCACCAATAATTTTCTGGATTCAATCAGAAGCAGTTTTCTCTTTCCTTTGGATTACAAAATGAGTGGATCCCCGAGTGAAACCAATGGAAAACGACATAACATAACCTGAAAGAACGATGCTGCCTTCCTTCATCTAATTTCAGATAATTTTAATCACAGTGATTTGCGGAACTAAGTTTAAAAAAAAAAAGTTCTTTGACTTCATTAATCATAACCAAAAAAAAAAAAAAACAAAGTCACACTCACTCATCAAATATTTTTTGGAAATACATATCTACATAAAATTTGACATGCACCATTCCCATACAAATTGTGTATTCATCCGGCCAAATTATGGAATTCCCAAACAGCGTGGCCTAGAAAAGAGAACGTAATCAAGCCAAAATGAACTACTTGTGGTTAAGGCAGAGCAACATTTCCAACTTCAAAATCACATAAACCACATGATAGGTAGGTACATAAAGCACGTGCATTTTGACATTTTTTTACACCTCGTCGACAATTCGCTCTCTTAACCCTGACCGAAGCGGATGTGACAGAAAGGCGCCTTGCGGTCGTTGTACATCTTATGATTAACAAACTTCAAATATATAATAAACTGAACGCATGCCGTAAATAGCTTCCAAGACTCTTATGACTTGTCAAATAAATATGGAAGTCTGCATTCCAACGGGTTTAAAAATAGCTCCAAGTTCCTCATAAAAAATTAACAAACGAAAAAAAAAGCCCAAAGATCAAGTGAACGGGCAAACTGCCGACTCATTGACAGGTAAGCCCCTTAACTTAAACTTTGGACTGTATACGCAATGAAAGGCCACAACAATGCAAATATTCTCCGCAAGGCTCGCCGATAACTTAAACTTATTGTTAGTAACAATCAATCCAATGTTGCGTCACTTTCGCTGAATGAATTTTAAATTGCTGACTATACCACACAAGCAAACAGACGAACAGCTGAGTTTATGGAAATGGGAAAGATGGGGCGCAGAGGGTTGCACTGTTAGTTTTCAACTTGTTACGAAATTCAAAATTCCCCACAGGTTAATAATCTCGCTTTCGACGTGGAATTTTATTATTTCCCACCTGTTTGACGCTCATTCCATGGTAATTAGAGGATTCATAGAATTTTAGCGAACAGGTTGTATTTATTGTTCTTGGTGTGAATATGGTAACTGAAAACTGTTTTGCCTGTCGATGTGTTAATTGATGTCACTTATAAACCGGAATTGCTCACCGTAGAAACCAGAGACAATACTGTAGAAACATTGTGTATGCGCCACTGCGTAAATTTTTAGACGGGACTGGGACAACGTTATGACAAAATGGGATTTTCTACGTCATGAGCGGAATAACAATGACAAATATTTTTGCATTTTGAACACTAATTTAAACTCAAGTATGAATGTGCGTCTACCTACCTGGAATTGGTGCCGTCTTGTGCCGGCTGATTCAGAGTTTTGGATTTTTTTCAGCTATAAAGCAAAACCTTGGCTGGATGCAAATTATCTTTCGTTATCACGTTCATAATAATTATTTACAGAGATGAAATTTCGAAATATATTGGTTTTTTGAGACATCTCACCGTGGCGGTCCTATGAATGAAACAACTCTTATTCATGAGAGAGAAATTGGAATATTTGGCTATTAGGGAATAACCTATAGAGGCTAATGACATCTCTGATTCGAATTGGATGTCGATTTGCGATGTCAATAATATATTGCCTTCAAATATTTTTACAGTCCCACAATTGACAACAATTTGAAAGCATTCTCTCACCAACGGGACTGATTTTGGCCCAACTAAAGAACACACCCCCAGAAAAAGATCCCCACGTACCGGGAAGTACACAAAACTAACTTTCTCAAGCTGCTCTTTTTAAAGATTTATTTTTCATTAAAATTTCGTCTCTTACTCATCCAACATTTTGTGAGGTATACATTTTTAAGCTGCCAAGTGAGTTACAAAAGTATTTTTAACTCTTTCTTCTTTGAATGCCGTTTCACGGGAAGCCTTCGCAAACGGATTCCTTCCAAATGAGTCCGATTTTTGCGAGTTGTCTTGAAAAATAAAATAAAAATTCTTTGGACGTATATTACAGAAAAAAAAAAAAACATTTTCTTTTTCCATCTTTTACAGTACCTGTCCCAAAAAGTGAACGTGGGTAAATTTTGTTTTATTTTTCGGCTTGGAAACAAATATACAAGGAATAATTATGTAGCACTATGTAATATTATGAATATAACTATAAGATTGCGCAGCTCAATAGATGCTTAAGATTTGTTTAAATCACAATTTTCAGGTTAAGTTTTAAGTTAAATTTGCACAAAACTGCGTTTTTTAGTCGGGCAAACACTCGTTTCACACTCGAACAGTCCTACAAGCAAAAGTTCAAACGAGTTCCTTTTATTAGTACCACTGTTTGGTACATTCTCAAATGGGTGAATCGTGTATGGGACACTTAGCGCAAGCTGTACGCGATATACATGCACCTTCCGCAATCAGTTGAACCAATTCTAAATTCGCACCAACTAGTCATACGGTGAAGGGCTCCTTTTAAGACCTCAATTGATTAAAGATATTTATCCCTCTCTCGCTCGATGATATCCTAGTCGACCTTGAGTCGATCTTCTGCCACAGCTTTACCACAACGTATTTATTAATAAATCATTTCAAGTACGGTTCTTGTAAAAGTTCCTTGAACATACGCAAACGTATACCGGACCTCTTATTAACTAATGATTTACACTGGCAGGGCTTACACTCCACAGGGAAACATGCCTGCATCTCCTGGGATGACGACTTACAACCATATATAAACCACATCAAACTTGTTGCTGCCCCTTAACAAGAGGCGCCAAGTACTAATTAATTGAAATTGATATTACTGTCCATGTCGCCTTGGGGCCCATGTAAAACACAATACCCGCGTTCGACTTGTTTAAGGCAAATGCCCAGACCTCGCATACACTGTAGCTGTGCGGGAGAAACCAGTTGCCTGGGGCTAAAGAAGATATTACCTGCTCTTCGTTCACGATAAAACTCAGGATCAACCTCCGGCTCATCACATGACACATGAGATTACACCGGCATCCACATTATATCGTTGAGGTCATTGCATTACCGCATAACAGTAATAAAAATAGACTTATTGTTACCAGAATGTAATGACCTATTGATTCCACAGTCATGCACATCAAGGTCAACCACTACGATCGCTGTAACGCGACTCAGAAATCAGAATCCTTGGTTACCTATAAAAGACTCTACTGGGTGCATTTATGACATCAGTTGATCACAAACCAAGTATACCTCAACATCCAACACGAATATGCTCGGTGCAATTTTGGCTTCCTTCGGCTGCATCCTGATACTTATACTGGGCAAATCGAACGCGAATACCATTGCCTATGCTGGACGATCAGCATTGCTGTCATATAGTCCGGCACGAGGAGAGTTTCCTGTAAAGAGCTTCATTGGTCGTGGCTACTTCAGCTATGTCGATCAGAATGGCAATTCGAATATTGTCAGCTTCGAACCAAATCCATTGTTGGGTGTTCGAGTGAGTGCAAGTGGACAGCCGCTGAACGAAAATGTTCTGGAAAAACAGGCAAAAGCCAATGATGACAATAGGCACCAGGGTGGATTAAAACCAATCAAGGAATTCGATGAGACGCCTTTTGTCGACTCAGTGAATCAAAAGGATGTCAATTTGCCGAAGGATTCATTGCCTTCTCAGTTAATATCGAAAGCCACCGATGCCGAACAACAGATCTTTTTGTATCAACTACCGGAAGGTGCAGCGGCAGGGAGGCAGGCAGCATTTAACCCAACAAACCCATTCTTGCCTCCTATATTCGCAGATTCATCAGCACCAGCGACGGTTCTTCCTAAACCATCTGTTTTCCCTAAGCCACTGGGAAATGGCGGCCAGAACCCCTTCTTAGTAGGACTATCCTCAAACCGACCACAGGTGATCAACCCAGGAGCAGTACCATCAAGTACTTCACAAACAGCGTTTCCCGATATCTTCGGGGGTACATCTCTTGACAATGTACCCCCCACCACAACCTCAGAAACAGTTGTCCCGGAAATATTATTTCCCAACTCAGCCGGATCAGGAGTGTTCCCACCAGCCGCGCCATTTACAACTTCTGCGCCTCCAATTTTTGGTATTTTAAGTACTGCAATACCAGATTCAACCTTTCCAAGTCAAAACAATTTAACTTCAATTGGAACAACAATAATCTCATTGCCTGCTGGCAGTCTAATCCCCGGATTAGGGCATCCCTTCTTACCATCGCCAGTATCCGTTTTTCCTAATCCACTACCACCGTCAGCAACCCCGGCAACAACGCAGGGTAATCCGCAGAACTCACTTCAGCCTTGCACATCACCACCAATTTTAGTGCAACGTCCTCAATTTATCGCCAACAATAAGAACCCCTTCCTGTCGCAACGCACTGACTTGGATTCACAGGCGTCCACACTCAGTCCAAGCCAAATTGAAGCAATCACCAACGACATCGATATTAAATCGAGCATTTCTGGGCAAGCGATCTTATCACCACCTATTGCAGATGAGACGGAAATTCCCAAGCAAGTGACAGATACCCCCGAAGTTGAAGAAGCAAAACGTGAGCACTTTCTGGCCCATCAACTAGCATTGGCGCAGCTGGAATTGGCCGAACAGATGGAGACGAGCGATAAGGAGCATGAATCATCTTCACCTTCGCTATCTGTGGTTGACAGTTCTTCCGCTTATTTACCACCAGATGTAGCATCTTTTCAAGCCGTCACATCCGGCCCGTCAACGGTTGTCATCACTGAACAAACAAAACAAACTGGTGCTGAATCGGTTACTGTTAGTTAAGAATCATAAAGTGAGGAGTACCTACTTACACTCATCATCGCACAAGACTATTTCCGTAATAAACAAATGAACAAGATGATTTTTTTTATTTATAAGAGCACTCTTGTCGGTTGTCAGTTGTCAGCTGTTGCCACTGTCACGTCATTGCTTTTGTTTGATATTTCATTTCGGTTAAGCTTCAACAAATAAAGTGGCCTGGAAGACAAATGAATCATAATGGAGGAAGGAAGCCATTGCCTGTAATTATTATTCTATTGCAGTTATGAGTAGTTTGGTTTGGTTTTTCGTCAGCCGATTTGAATTCGCAACGTGATTGACAGCAATGATAGCGACATCACGTGACGATTAATTGTCCCAAATCACATAATGAATTTATGGGAAGCTTACGGTCATAGGACTGTGGTAGGGGAATGTGGCTTTTATGGGGACTCCATTTGTGTTTAAGTGTTAAAAATGTCGCAATAATAAATGGAGTGCCATAACTCTATTTCATGGGAGTAATGCTGAACTTACAACACTATGCAGTTATAAAATGGTAAATTAAAGGGTTGCCAAATACTGAATAGGCGCCTGACTGAGAGGAACAGCACTACCAAACACGCAAACATACGTGACACTTATTTAAGTCGGCCATTTTGTTAACGTATTGAAAATTATGGAAAAGTTCAGCATGTTGATATTTTCAGGCCAAATGTCCAGCATTTCGACACATATATTTGCCAACATTTCCAAATATTGAATTTCAGCGAAATGTTGAATTTCGTCGCTGCATTTGTAAGTTTGTCAAATCGAACAGACTTCTTTACGAATTCCGCAAGTCATTTAACGACTTTTCAGTCCGTTGACAAAAAAAAAAAAAAAAAAAAACAGCTGTCAAACAATCAATCATTTCAAGTTATTCAAATTATAAAAAGGAAGTTGTTGCATACCTCTATACAGAGTCAGCAATATATTTAATATGTCTCAATTAACAATTAAATTCATGTGTACATTAATATAGCTAAAAAATAAATTCTTTAGGTTCAGTTCAACAAGTTCTGATTTCTAAATAAAACAAAATATCAGTAATCAATTCTGACAGTAGCTATGAAATGTTGAAGTTTCATTGGGAACGTGAAATTGGATTTCGAAATTTGTTTTTCTCGAAATGTTGAATTTAGGTGCGGTGTAAATGTACTATTAACTACGTTTTCCACGAAATCGTTGGGTTGTTGAAACAAACACACCGTTTGCAATATTCAGCAAATACAGCAGTAGAGCTGACCGAACAAATGTCAGAATTCACAACTTAAAATCATTTTCCACACTTATTTGATGGGTTAATATTATTTCTAAATACTCTTTATTAATTTTATTTGTGAAAAAAATGCAATTTGTAACCAAAATAGTTTACGCAGAAGTTTCACGACTAGTGTCTCACGGCTGATTGAAACGTCAAACGAAAACAAGTTGGTGTAAGGAAATTTTGAAATTTTAGCAAACAAAATGGCCTCTGGAATTGACGAACGGACATTTTTATTTCGTATATTTGATTGATGAATTAAATTGATTGGTGGTTAAATTTACTGAAACTAATTACACGTTCTCATTTGATATGTTTTAAGTTAGAAATGGAAACGTCTTAAGTGATTGAAGAAATGTTGGTCGTCGGAAACTGTGTTTATTTCCGTTTTTTTTTTTTTTTAATTTATTAACTATGGATAGAACATCCATGACACTTTAGGCGTCTGATTTGTGATCTCATTTCTTTCAGTTTTTCTGCTCTCGAAATCAGCTAGCTGTCAGATTTCATGTTAGAGTCAGAGCAATTTTGCGAATTTCGATTTCTGAGCGAGATTTATACCCACTTACACAAATACCAAAACATTTGGCGTTTGTCTAACTTCAAAATGTGTTGTTAATTCCGTTTTAAAATGACAATTCTGTGAAAAATAGAAAAAAAAAAAACGTTTGGCCGCTGCCACGGATACCAACATAAATTGAAAACTGAAAAATCTCGTTTTATTTTCCATTGGGCACGAAAAATCTGAAATCTGAGAGCAAAATCTGAAAATCCCAATGGAAGACGACATTAATCAAACTTAGGCCAATGAGCCAAATCGCTGCAAAGCAAATAGTTTTTAAACAGAACTGGTGTTCAAAAATATTACGATTACCTACTGCTAGGCCTGTTAGCTGCTGCAAACGAATTTCATTTTTTCTACCGATTTACGGCGACCTAATACTACACAATTATTTCCTAAGACCGTCACAAATCTGGGTTAACACAATTCGGATATGATGGGTGAACCGTATATTCCCCTACCAGAGCCATGGAACACCATAATGAACTTCTCATGGGAAATGGGATACGAATAATCTATCCTCACGTGATCACTATCATTCCTGTCAATCATGAAAGCTCTGATAAAAATCGAAATGGCTGACGAAAGACTAAACACAAAACTAGAATCCAGTTTCGCACTAAATAGAATTTAATTAAATGAACGCTAATGGCAATGGAATGGCAAATAGTCAATGGATATCTTACTCGGTACAATCACATTGGGAACATCATTGTCAAAGTTGACTGTTATTTGTCTCATTGACGTTTGCCACAATTAAAAATTCTGTGTAGTTTTTCTTTGGGCATGGGCATGTTTGTTTTTTTGGTGAACTACATGCAAATTGATCCTTTTTGGAATCATATTTGACTAATTCTTGTCAGGTTCATCAGCTGTGAACCTGCACTCTGTGTGCCAGACACACCTCTTTCAAGCACATACTTCTGCAACTGGTTTTTCGCCTGAATGACAGCTGCTTTTCAAGGAATGTTTTTACAAGTGAGAGATTTCTTTTCAAAGTTGCTCGAACCTCGAAGTTAACTAATAAATGTTCGTTTGGGTTTGACAACTATGCGAGTAAACAGCGCATTTAATGACAGTTCGTCATTTGATATGACAACTTGTATTTACACGATATTTGCATGACAAAATTAAGTGACTGTTGCTATAAATCGCATATGTATTAACAAATGTACGAAATAAGAACGTTTACAAAAGCGACGGTCATCAATAATGGCGAATATGTCACCTGCGTAAATGTAGCATTGCCTTATGTCACAAAAAATGATGTGTCAAATATATAGAAGTCCCCAGGATGGAGAAAGCTAAACAAAAACTCCTCGTTTGACAGCCATACACAACATAAAGCAATGAGCAGCGGGCGCATACAACTCGTGCCAAAAACATCATAACGGGACCACCAACTAGCACCGTGATCACACGCAGGCACGTAAACGTCAGTTACTTCAAGTCAATGTCAGCATTTTTTTTCATCTGTTTTACCCACATTCATTTCATTTATTTTACAGAGTACAAATAAGACTTTGTCTTTTATAGTACATAAATTACAGAATTAATATTAACAATTTTCAAGTATATATATATAAGTAAAAGAGGTAGAAGAAATAGATGATGGAGAAGAAGTATATTATTTAAAATAAAGTGAGAAATACAGAAGAAAAAGAAAGGAAAGGAAAATGTAGTTGTTGCAGTTAGGAGAAGTGTTCTAATGCGGAACTTTTGAACTTGGTAGCTCTCATTATTTGCCTTGTCGATGCTGGAAGAGAGTTCCAAAGCCTGGTGACATGAATGAAGAAGAGACAAGAAGAGTTCAAGTAGTTGAAAGAAGGCATTATAAGGTTAATTGTTCTAGTCGATTGCGCAAATTGAAGCTTATCGAATAGATACTTGGGCGATCTTTTATGAATAAGTTTATGCATGAATTGGCAGCACCTTATTTTTAGATACTGCTGAAACGTACACCCCAGAACAAGTTTATGATATTGAGATATATGTTCGTAACGATGCAGCCCATACACATACCTAATCAGATCATTGAATGCAACAAGCAGCTTGTGCTCTGAGTGGGAGTCCAGCTTACAATAAACAGCTGTAGCATAATCAATAATGGGCACAAACAGGGTTTTAACCAGTCTTAGTTTCGTGCATGTTGGGGTGAAACTGGAAGATAACCAGAGTTTGCGCAAGCCAGCATAGATTCGGCCAATGACATAATTGATATGGTCAATGGAAGAGAGTGATCGATTCAATTTAAAACCAAGATTGGTCACAACGTTTACGAATTTGATTTGCCTGTTATTTAAGAACACTGGTGGTAGTTCATCCGTATCGCATTGTTTTTTGGAAATAAGTATCATCTGAGATTTGTCTGGATTCAAATTAAGCCCATTACATATTGACCAGTTGTAAATTCTCGACAGATCCTCATTTATTCTAAATATTAAATCCTCAACCATACCAATTGGTCGTGATAAGTAAATTTGGGCATCATCAGCGTAAAGATGAATAGATACATCAGAGCATACTTTAGGGAGGTCATTGATAAGCAAACAAAATAAAATTGGTCCCAATATTGATCCTTGTGGCACTCCAGCTACTAATGTACCAAATTGGGAGGATCTGCCATCATGAACGACCCTCTGGAACCGATTACCCAGGTAATTAACCATCATGCGCACCGATCTTTCGCTAAAACCAAAATACAGTCTGAGTTTCTGACATAATATTTTATGATCCACTCTATCAAAAGCCTTGGAGAAGTCAAGCAAACATAGTACCGTTAAATAATCCATATCAAAGCTAGTCCTAACATCATCCAGAATTTTAATCATAGCTGTAGAACAGCTGTGATGTGCTTGAAAGCCAGATTGAACTGGGGATAACAAGCAATGTTGATTCAGGTAACTTAAGATTTGATTTGCAAGGATTTTCTCCAAGACTTTTGATAGACACGGTAAAATACTGATTGGGCGAAAGTCGTTTGCCGATGAGGGCTGTGACTTCTTCGGAACGGGGATGATTTTGGCCAATTTCCAATTGTCTGGAAAAGAAGAGGTCGTAATACAATAATTAATAATGTGTGTAAGAGAGCTCAAGATGTGGGGTAAAATCATCTTTACAAAACGAATAGGTACTCCATCTTCACCTACAGCATTTGATTTTATAGAGCGAATGGTATTGACGATATCAATTTCCGAGACGACATTGAATAACATTTTACCGCGACTCTTACAGGTGTTAATTGAGTTTCATTTTTATTGTTACTTTCATTTGCTTTTGTTGCTAAAATATTTAACTTAGCAACTATAAATTGGGTGATCGCTCACGCTGATTTCCACATGAAAGTTCTACAATCACTTTGGGACTGACCTAGAGACTGCGATATATTTTAATATCGCGATGTCAGCAATCTGCCAACTCGGGTCATACCTATAAAGTCACGCTACGTTGTCGTTCAAGTTGAGACATGCTTTTGCGTGATAAGCAAATTATATCGACTGTGGGGCACATGGCGCCTACTTTATCAGTTGAAGAATGAATGAAGAATGAAGAATTTAAATTTGTTTTATCTTTATGTCATTTAAACTTGAAGCTTGAACGCATAGATAAACGTTAGCTGAATTCTTAGTAACTTCAAGTGCGAGTGGGAAACGCGTGCTCTGACTTTCTCAAAGCTTGATCAATTTCTATTGGCATGCATATTGATTGACAGATGGAACTTGTACTTTTTTTGCGCGGGCCTTAAAAGGACCTAGTCTAGTTTTATTGTGGAAATTGTTTTTGACAGATCTACAGCAGATGATAATTTTCGGAAATTATTGTGATAAGAACTTGCAAATGCAGTCAAAGTCCAATAAATTATTAACCTGGACTTTGCATTATTAATCAGGCCTGTTCTCCATGCAGAGTGCTTCCACGTATAGCGTCTTGATTTTCTTTACACGTCGGCTTTCTCTCCATTGTGCATAAGCATTTCGCTTGTTTATCTTTTAAACTATATCGCTCAGCAACTAGGTCGAGGATATCTCTGCGTTTTATCGTCCAATTATATACACTGGAGTGGCGTACCTACTCTTCAAGGGGAAATTCCTACGCTCTTCCAATAAACTACTGCTGGCAGATTGAATCATTCAACAAATACCTGTCGGAATGCTCCACCTGATTTTAATATAATCTACTACATGCCTATGAGCACTCAATGCGCACTTTAACAAATTCATTGACCTATTACATCAGATATTTCTAGTAAATCGAGACGATGCAAAGTCTCGCCAGCAGATGGTGCAGACCGTAATCTATTCAAATTAGTTACCATTTATAAGGGCTAATTAAACTCTCCATTGAAGTAGTTAGATACTTAACTTATCATCACGTGTTAGAATGCGATAAGCGAGTGCCTCTGGGGCAGATTCCGATAAAAATTACTATGAGTACATACTTAGTTGATTCAGTTTATCGACGGCTGGCGCTGCGGTAGTCCTGAATAAAACAGTGTTATCTCTGCTATACGCTGTAATCTACTGCGCACTGGTTTTGTAAGATATTGAATCCTGGTTGGGCCTTCTATACAAATAGTGACGGAAAGAAGATTAACAGAACGCACGCTTTTGTCACGTGTACTCAACATTTGTATGCTTTGCACAGCTGGAAAATATAGTTGGACTAAGACTAATTCGAGAAAGAAACAACTGACACTGATAGGTTGTCAGAATTTTCATTTCAACATTGTGACATATAACTAAGCTGTTAGTTCTGTTCTTTTACTTTTGTAGTAAGAATAGAAAATACTGTCAAAATGGTGGGAATAAATTCTCTCACAAAGAGAGACACTTACGAATAAGTTAGAGAACGCCTTTGTAGTAATCTTTAAAAAATGACAGACACATAATTCAAATATTCAAAAAATGGTACGAAAAGTAGTTGAAATATCTGATAAACTCGAGGAATTTGTTAATTTACTAAGAAAATTAGTTATATCATCTAGCTGGCGAAGAAAGTGATCTGGAATTAATCGAACTTCATTTTGATGAATCCGAGTATGTGGAAAAGTTTGTACTGCATGAAGAATTACATGGAGGAGATTGTTCCTTGTTCCAGCGAGGAAGAATTTCGTCGCCACTTTCGAAAGAATCTTGAGGAGACCATTCAATTTTATCTTGCCGCCTGTTGAAACCATTTTAATACGCAAGAACTCAAAAAATAATGCACGCATTATGCCAAATGGGAATGGGACAACAAATTTCAAATCAGCTGTTATTTGTAAGGTGACTGACAGCTTTTTCACTTCTTACATAAAGAAATTTGCTGAGTAAAAAATCTTAAGATTCTCACTGGAGGGGTAATATCTTGCTCTCTCGATGACGCTCTTTTTTACGAATTTTTCGAGTTAAGGCACGGCAATGAGGAAAAATTCGTAAAGATTTAAAAGTAAAGGAACAGATCTGTTTTCTTTTTCAAAAATTAAATGTCACCAGGCGGAGAAATTATAACTAGCTGTTCACGCCCGGCTTTGCCCGTGCTAAACAAAATGTCTTGCGTAAAGAAAATCTACTAAATAATTAAATTCATGCAGAATTTTTGAAAAATACGGACAAACAAAACAAATAAAAGATAGAAAAACTCAGAAAAAAATAAGCTCCTCTTTTATTTGGTCCATTTTATTAAAATTGTTGCCAGATCTAGTTGGTGATTAACTTTAATCTGACTTTGAACTCAGTTAGCACGTCATTTATTTTGATTCTACACGAACGTAGTAAATAGATATATTAAGATTAAAAATCTAACAACTTTTACAACAAAACTATTCAAAAGCAATAACGAAACACTATTATCGTCTCAAAAGTCATTGGATTTGACAGATCCATCATCGAATCATTAGTCACGTGGTTATGTCACATCAAATAGTTTTGGGATAAACGTTGACACATTATAAACGTCAATGGGCTAGAAATAATACTCATACATATGTAATATTACCCTCTTTAGTTCTATTTAATTTACAGTCCGGCATTTGCCTTATTTTAATTGTTGCAAAGTAGATTTGTCTGAGAAATGGGATTCATTATAACAAGTGTATATATTTCAAGTTGCGTGCAAGGAATTTCCAAATCTATTTGATTTGTCTGTGAATTACCCTACTTAAATCATATTCAACTGAAATGTATACGTAACTTCATTCCAATCGTGTCAGAAAATTAGTGCACACGATAGCTGAAAATCTATAAATATAAATAATACGTTTTCGAAGAAAAGTTGGCGAGAGAAATTCAATGCAATGAATGTATGCCCCATTTCGCACTTATACACATAACATATTGCGGTTTTCTGTCAATAATTACTGAAGAGAAATCGAGGAGCAACACCGATTCAGCACTTATCGGGGTCTTCCGCTGACAATTGCTGCTAAGAAATTATTGTCCAATTATCTTTGAATTATTTATGTCAAACGATTATTTGTTTACACGTAAAATGCTTCAAAAGTGAAGTCATAAATTCTTTCGAAAACCCACTACAGTATCGCCCAGGAAACTTTTGAAACTTCAAAAAAATATCGCATCCTAAGAGACAGAAGTAAGAATAATGCAGATAAATGAACAGATTTATCTGTTACATGAACCAAAGATTCAGCAGTGTAATTTTGAGCAACGCATTTATATTATATTTGACGTTGGGTAAAGAGGGGTTAAGTCAAAAAATGCGTTTTGGGTTTTGTTTTATTTCGTTTGGTATTAACTATTTAAGTTCCATCGTATCGTATGATTTAGTCTTTAGGCAATAAGTCAGACTAAACTAAGTTAAGACTTAACTAAACTACTTTTAATTTGGTTTTACGAAAAACTGCAGTTTCTGACTTAACCCCTTTTTACCTAACGTCAATTTGCATTCGCTAATCGTTTGACATTTGTTATTTTGTCAACAGTTGACTCTGGTAACACTGTGTATGTCAGGGGAAAAATGCCGGATTAAGGATGCAAATTAATTATTTGATAATAATATATAGGTAGTCGCAGTAGCTTAGTGGTTAGTGTGTTGGACTGCTATGCGGGGGTCCCAGGTTCGAATCCCGCAAGAACCCAATTCCGACTTAGGGTTTTTTTCCGCTGCGCTACCTCTCGCGAACGTCTGACAAACATCCGAGAGTATAAATGTCTTGAAAGAGCTTCTCAATTAGCCGTTTGGAGTCGGCATGAAATTGTAGATCCCTTCCATTCGTTTCGAAAATGAAAAACTCACACAAAACGAATGGTTGTGAGAAGCTAGGCCTAGGGTCCCTCCGGACCTGTTGCGCCAACTATTTATTTTTTTTTTTTTAATATATAGGTACTACTTATAGGCATGAGCATCATGAGGCATATTTAGATTCCACGCAGTGACACTTGAGAAATTTCAATTACGGCTAAAACAATACAGTTATATTTTACAATTTTAAAACAAATACAATAATATTGTAGATCTTAGTCCGTATTCGGCAAAAATAGAAAGTCAATGCGTAGAAACAAAAGCATTCCAGTTACTTAATTTTATGGAGGAAGTATTGTATAAATACAGCATTGATAACAAATTTAACGAAAACTAAAAGTAATTGAATTTATTGATCACTTTTGACTTCCAGTTTATTTTACTTTCAAGTGCTGCATTTGGAGAAATTGTTTAGCCTCTTAGAGTGGAAGGGCGATGCCGCGCGATAAATATAGAACAATACCTGAAATACCCAGAATACTATCAGCAGCACTCCTGCTTGCTGCACTTAAGACAGGTTACTATTTAATTTTATCGATTTTCAATAATAAATGTAAAAGTAAACTTTGATATTTAAGTCTATTAAATAATATCAGGGGCACTATTTTCAAAATTAAATACAGCTTAAATGATTTTGTTTAACTGTCCGTACTCAAATAATTTGATGAAGGTTTATATTTTTAATGACAGTGATTGATTTAATGAACTACTTACTTTGTCCGCGATTGAGTGCTTCCAATGGTAAAAAATAAACGAGAATTTCTGAGAAAGTTCACAGTTCTTGAGGCCATGATTCTTTGAGGTTAGAAAATTCTGAAAACACAAAAAGTATGTAAACATAGTGGTGGACAATCAGATCGACATAATGCTAATAAACAGTACATTAACTCACTAACTACTAGAATCAAATCAAAAGACATTACTGCATGATTGAATCGTAGAATTTTATAACTTGAAGTCTTTGTGTTTTTATGTTTCGACCTTTTTACTTTGATAATCTTCTCTTTGCTGACATTTTTATTAAAAAAGTGTAGACTTTGTGGAATTGCCAACACCGAACGATCTGTCAAAAGGTAGCTTAAGTCTGGATCAGTAGAAAAAAGTAATAGATTTTGGAATTTTTTTGTAATAGTCTCTTAAAAACTTGTACTACTAATAGACAGTCATGTTTAGTAATGTAAAAAATATTCATAAATTATTAACAATAAAAACGTCAAGCTCCAAATACACCTCCAAACAAGTAACACGTTTGTGAAAAACGAATTAATTTACACGCCCCCGAAACACATTTTTTTTATGGATCGACGACTCATCAATGGCGCGGATTTATTGATTATCACAACGCTAAATTCATTATTCACTTGAAATCTATTTTTAAGCAAAAAAAATACTCGAAAATAAAAACACAAAAACCAACGCGCTTGATGGACTTATGGTTTGTTATCGTTATCGTAAGTTCACTTTCGTTTACAGGGCGTCATAAAATTTGATACAACCCGTTATGTTCTGAACAAATTATGTAAATGGACAGATTAGCAGTTTCATTTGCTGGTGTCACTGTCGCAGGGCAAATGAACTTAACTGCCCATTGGTGTAAAGTTAACTTAAAAAAATAGGCTTGATATAAAGTTTATTGTTTATTTCCTTTTGTTACTAATTCAAATACAATCAGTACTTATAGATTTGCCCTCAAATATTTTGTCATCGAATTTCCGATCGATTCCCAGGTGATAAGACGTTTATATCAAATTATCGTACGAATTTTGAAAGGGGATTCACTTGTTTTAAAAGTAACACAAACAAAAAAACAATCAAACGTGAACACTGAACACGGAAAATTTAGATAAGCATACCTACAGTTTTACCTTTGCTTCTTTGGAACTGCACTAATTGATTGGTCTGTTTTATAGAGGTGTCCCTAAATAGAAACCGGTGATAAGATTCTTAGAAACCGCTGATAAGAGAGTTGCTGCCGCGAAGCACAAGTAGCATAATTGAGATAACACGGTCAAGGGCGTCTCGAAGTAGACTTAGTCATGCGCGAATGCAAAAATAAAGATATCTGTTGGCGGTGTCTTAATTTCAATCAACTTTTTGTTGTGAAGTGACATATATGGATTGAAAGAAAAGAAAGATCTTTAAAAAAGGGGTAAAAAGTTAAAAGAAAAAAAGGAAAACAAAATTATGGACATTGGCTTGAATAGCAATGAGTAATCTCCATGGAATATTTCGACATAGTCAATGCGTAGTACAACAGCGTTTAAGCGTAGTACTCGTTACTTATTGTTTTGATACAAAATTTGCTTCGCAATTATCGTTTTAATTGGTCTAAAGGCGAAAGTATAATAGGTGACAGTTTTGCGACTTATAATAAATGTTTTGCTAGCTAGCTGACTGATTACAATGCATCTGCAAACCTCGTATGCACTTGTGTTTTCGTGGTAGTGTTTGCCATCTTTAAGTTCGTGTGCTTGTAAATTTGACAGCTCGTGAAAGTTGACTCCTGGCACAAAACACCAGAAAATCAGTAACCATTGAATTTTTGTTGAATAGTGCGATACTTTAATTTTAACTTGTAAGCTTTTACAAAGGCGTTTGCAAAACACTAAATTCTAACCCCCGTATTAATAAACACTGTGTAAAAGTTATCAACTTGTTACTCAGCAGTTATGTCAAATTTGTGTATGCTATCTGACGTTTGCGCACTAACTTACTTGTGCACATTTTTTTTTATTAATAAATTGGTACTTCTCTAACATTTTCTTCGCAAATTTTGCACTTAGTTATAAGCTTTTCAAAAATGCTTTAACAAAATGATATACCTTGTTTTTCAACAAGTTTTTTTATTTCTGATACATATCTGCTTTTTTTCTTCTTATTATTTAACGATTTCGCTGTCGCTTCTGTATTCAATGTTTCTGTACAAATGCTACCACCCTATGGCGACATTAGTTAGTTTTTCCAAGAAAACAAATGTCAAGTCTACTGGCAGGTTATTTCGTCTTCACTTTGTTTTGTTAAATTTTCTTTCGATTCGACGCTTTCAATCTCTTTAAAACAAAAACTATTCTTGATATTGTAGGTACACTAGCCAGTAAAAGTATTTTGACAGAAATGCAAATCGCTTTTCAAGGCAAATAAAAATAACTCCTAACGACTACGTATTAACTGTCTACAGTTTTCAATTAGTAATTGTATTTGATGTGACCTATGATTGTGTGTGTAAATGAGATCATTTGAGACCCATGGCTAGATAGCTCAGGACTATTTGTGGTTAAAGTATGATTTTTTGACTAGGAAAAGTATTTAGACAAACTCATTTTTCGAGGTTGGTTTGGCGGAAAAAAACTGTTATCGTTTGAATTTAAATTAAATTGAGAGATTTATTGTGTACAGGTCCATTTTGATTAAAATATGGTAAAAACGACAGAGTTAAATATGGAAGATCGAGTACCTTTTGTACCAAAATGCGAGTGCGGTTTTTCTTTTAAAAAATAGGGGAAGAATTTAATTTGTCGCAGCAAACTGTAACTGAAAATCAAAAATCACACTAGAACAATGTCTGTGTAAAATTTACATACCTTGAGTAATTGCTTAGTCTTACTGGACTACTAAGAGAGGGGTCTCAGGTTCGAATCCCGCAAAAACCCAACCTCCAACGTATGTTTTTTTCCACTGCGCTACCTCTCGCGAACGTCTGACAAACATCTGAGAGTATAAATGCCTTGAAAGAGCTCCTCAATTAGCCGTTTGGAGTCGGCATAAAATTGTAGATCCCTTCCATTCGTTTCGAAAATGAAAAACTCACACAAAACGAATGGTTGTGAGAAGCTAGGCCTAGGGTCCCTCCGGACCTGTTGCGCCAACCATTTATTTATTTTTTTTATGAGTAAAAAAAACCAAAAAGTTATAACGAAAAAGGTGGATGATATATTTTGGGGAAGTTTGTTAAAAACCCAAGACCAGTTAGCATATGATGGCGGGTTTGTTAATATTTAGCGATGTATACGATCTAGAGGTTGAGCTTATTTGAAACACACTGGCCACCCTGAGGCGCAGATTTAATGTTATTAAATTTATGTATGATGTTGCATTAAAGGAAAAATAACAGTTTTTTTCTGAAACAGAGCAGATAGAAGTTCGTTTTTGTAGTAACCAAGCTTTGGCATGACGTTCCTGCAGAAATACTGCAAAAACTCATCGAAACGGTTCCAAGAAGGTAAAGCAGAAATATTTACTTACATATTTATAAAACTAACTGTGCCCGCAACTTCGTACGCGGCGTGAGACTGTGTAGTTTCCAATAAAAGAGATTTGACCGTTTTCTCAACGGCATATTTGTTTAAAATCAACAGTCTAGCTACAAAAAAAGCGTGAATGCAATGTGAAATAATAAATCAAACAAATCTATTTACCTAAAACACCAATTTAAGAAAATTAAATTCAACAGCGTAAGTACTAAAGTTTCACTTCCTTACTGTAGGTATCAACGTAGGTACTATAACAACCATTAAAACAAAAACCATGAACTCAATTTCTATATGCACCACCTCCACCATACGTCCATCACCACACCACACGTCATCAGCCATTTGCGCATTTCCTCAGAAACACATTGTCGCTGTTTTTTTTTATATGAATGTGCTTGTGCGATGTGCGCCACCAAACCACCCCAAAGCAGAACAGCGATCAAGAACCGCGGCTGCTGATAATATTCGATTTGAGAAAATAAATTTATTTTTTTCGTGTTAGATCTTAGGTTGTAGATCAGCTTCTAGAGGACATAGAAAGCTGATTGATGGCTTGAAATAACTATAAAAGTGTTGGCTCTCCTAAGTATTTTGTTTTGTTTGAATTGCTTAAGAATTATCTGAGAAATGGCGAGTTAAAGGCATAAAAGTAAAAAAAAAAAACACATTTTGGTCAAAAACGTTCCAAAAAATAGGCATGGCAATGAAAGGAATAGCCTATATGTTGCACAGAATCTTAAGAAACATTTCAAAAAAAGTTTCATCGAAATCTGTGCAGTAGTTTTCACGCCATTAGGTAACAAAAAAATTGCCTACAGTTTTTGAAGTGAAACTTCTTATGCGACTTCCAACTCAAGGTTGCGTTAAACGTTTAATGCTAATAAAAGCATTGAGTACAGCGACAATGTGTTTCTGAGGAAATGCGCAGATGGCTGTTGATGTGCGCTGATAGACGTATGGTGGTGTATATAGAAATTTAGTTCAAGGTTTTTGTTTTAATGGTTGTTATAGTAGGAGGGACTCCACGCACTATTTTTTACTATAAATATAGATATATATAAATTTTATTTCGTTCCTTTCAAAACATATTTTTTTCTAAGTAAAACGTATTTGTCAAAATAATTATGCCAAAGTAAAAAGTTGATTTTATTCATTTTAGTAATATTTTTTTTTTTTAATTTTTTCCTAGAATTCATAAAATTTTAATTTTAGTTTGGTCAAAATACTTTTCCCGACTAGTGTACAGCGTCACTAGTGATTTTGTTACAGTGGCCAGTGGCGTGCTAATAACAAATTTTAGTCTCGACCTTAAATTTACGGAAGCTTACTTTTGAATTACTAAGACTTAAATTGGGAAATAAAAATGGTTACTGGTAAGGCTTACAGTGTTCAACTTTCAACTTTTAAAACATTTTCCCTTGAAATTGCTTTTACATCGCAACGTGATTACTCATATCAAACCTTAAATCAATTTATTGTCATTGTATAGTTTCACTGACCTCGTTACCGTTTTGAATACACACGTTAAAATCGCACAAGCTCACGTGGTCATCTCTCACCCCAGTTTGATTGTTTAAACACACAGATGTGATTACACTTAAATCGTATCCTCATAGAAATATCTTTCAGTTCATATCTATACGATCTACAAATATACAAAACCCCACATGATATACCAATTGCACGCCCATTTCCAAGTGCTGGCTCTGCTGACTTTTCACCCATTCGAGGGGGGGTTAAAAGTAAAGTATATATGTAGATTCGAGAGATATTCGAATCAGACCACCGTCGAGGGGGGGTTATGTATATTATAAGAATCAGCTAATTATCACTTTTAAAAATATGTTCCAAATTGAATGAACTTTGTATTTGAAGTAACACCCGCCAAATATGTTTCTGCCATTTTTGTTAACCTTAAATGGCGATTACACTGCCAAGAAGGCGAGTCTGGTCAGTGAACTAATGCGACAATAAACTTTTTCGTCTCCTTATTGTTTGTCCTTCGTCGGGGAATACTTATGCAAAACAAAACAAAAAACCGTATCCCCTTATATGGCAAATTCCACAATTAAGCGCATTTATGGGAATTGCAGACATTGAGCAATGTCTGGCGACCTTATCTTTCGTCCAATCGGGATTGGTATACTATACATATACGCAATATTCTCCACTTTCGATGAAATGCCTTACACAATACATGTAGGTATACGCAAGTAACGAAATGAATAATGAAGACCTTTCAAGGTTTTAATATCTGTAAATGGATGGTAATTTTTTTATATAAGAGCAGCTCTCAACCAAAAACGGAAAACGGAAAGATTTATATTTAGTTTCACCAGAATCCTGAAATCAAATAAACAAAGCCATTGAAGAAACGTTTTAAATTTAAGGTTACCCAAGGTCACTAAACCGTTCGACACGAAAAAAAAGGACAGCACTCATTGACGCTAATGATTTAATTCTTTTTAAATTACCGTTTAGCGATTTTTTATCGCACCTTTACGACAGAACGGAGAAGTGGATGTATTTAAATTGACAGAATATCTCTCTGGCGTAAGTGTCACAGCTGGTGGGATTTCTTATCGATTATATTCGATTATACGGTAATTAGTTATGTAATTAATTGCGTGTATTCCAAAAAGTATAAGAGCATTTGTTTTTAGGCAAATGTTCGTATAATATGTACTTAATCATTTCTGTCATGTCAGGTGTGTTAAGTTAATTGTGGATTGAAATACTCGCTTAAAGCCCTAATAGATAGGTAGGTATGTATATTGATTGCTAGATATTTCCTATTATAGGCTGTTTTAGTGTGAAATTTTTCCACATAATGATTGAATGCAGATTTCACTTTTACTTTGATATATACAACAAGTGAACAGGCAATTGACCATAATGGGCCTTACCAATAAGAATTTTTAGTTTCGACTCTAAATTTTATTAGTTCACAGTGGTTATAACGGGTGGTTATTTTAAGGGCCGATGTTGAATGTGAACCACACCTAAACGTCAAGCTTTTTTCTGCATTTCATTTGACATTTCTCAATTTCAGACTTATTCAATTTGAACCATGGAAAGATGAACAATTGAGCAACGCGTTAAAGTTATTCAGGTTTATTATGAAAATGGGCGTTCAAATGATGTTCAATCTTCAGTGATAAGGCACATTTTCACCTCAGTGGATTCGTCAATAAGCAGAATTGCCGCATTTAGGCGAATGATAATCCAAGAGTGATTGTCGAAAATTCAATGCACCCACAAAGAGTGACTGTTTGGTGCGGTTTATGGGCTGGCGGCATCATCGGGCCGTATTTTTTCCAAAATGAGGCCGGTCAGGCAGTTACTGTGAATGGTGCTCACTATCGTCAGATGATAACGAACTTTTTATGGCCCGAATTGGAAGATATGGATGTGGACGATATGTGGTTTCAACAGGAAGGTGCCACTTGCCACATAACTAACGAAACAATGGCTCTTTTGCGTGACAAATTCAATGGCCGTTGTTGAAAAGTATTGTCGTCAATTAAAATGTAACATTTGTAAACGTCGGCTGCTTGGACTTCTAAACGAACAGGCATACCCAAATATCAAAACAAACTAACCTAATGCCGAATGTGTCCTTTGACACTTCAGAAAAAGCGCCAATTTATTCAATTTGCTGATTTAAGTCATTTTAAGATTGGAAGCCCAGTCGCCGAACGTGTTGCCAAAAAGAGTAAGTTTGTCTACTCAATTGAATTGTATTAAATTAATATCATTTCAGAGAATAAATCCTCCTTCATTCTATAACGTTTTATCTCAAGTGGTGGCAATGCCAATTGGCCGCAAAGATCATGTGATTTGACACCGTTGGACTTCTTTCTTTGGGTTTATTTGAAAGAAAAGGTGTACGTCGATAAGCCAGCAACAATTCAAGAGCTAAAGGATGAGATAATTCGGTACATTGACGGCATAGAACCTCAATTATGCCTCAGCGGCATCGAAAAATTGGACCATCGGGTGGAGGTGTGCCGCCGAGGTTGCGGCGGACATTTGGTCGATATTTTGTTCCATACATAATTAAACCATACCAGTATTGTCATAATAAAAAGAAATGACAGTAATTTCCTAAATAATTTGTGTTTTATTCAAAATCAACATCGGCCCTTAAAACTTAACCACCCTTCATATTGCCATACAAATTTCGCAATTGTGAGCTTGCACGCATACAGGACCATATCCTTTCACAATAACACCTCTTATTGAATAACCCTTTATAACATAAAAAATTATCCTCCATGAATTCAAGAAGTACATGATTTACGTAATTCGCATGATTCTTTGTTTTGTTGTAAAATTCGACAGCTGATGTTGTGAGTTGTGACATATCCCCGCTAGTAAGGGAAAATGCAAAGCAAAATCTTTAGCACAGGGACGTTCAAGTATCTGCTTTAATAAGTTTAACAACTACGAGCAGCGTTGCCACTTGTACTACGTATGTAGTACAATGCAACATATTTGCTGGATTTTTTAACGTCGTATACTACATACTACATTCGATTCCCAAAGTACTACATTTCTTAAGAGCCAACAATTTTAAATTTATTAAAGGAGTTTCCCTGTAAGAAAGCAAATTTGGACATTTGGACGCTTGTTGAATGGACTTTTCGATCTTTTTTTGAAATGTGGGCCTCAAAATAGCTTCATTGTGGCAATATGGGTGAAAATAAACAAACAAAAATAGTTTAGGAAACTTAATTACCTATTTGAAGAACTATCTGTATATTAAGCTGGACTTACGCTGTCTTCCACACAGTAGTGCTTCTGATGAGAGAAAAAAAAAACATGTACAACATTTTGTTTGAAAATGATACTTTTTGTTCTCTTATGTACTACATTTGCTAAGGATGTAAGTGGCAACGCTGACTACGAGTAGCTGGCTTTATGCGCGTCTCAGTTTTGATTAGTTAAGAGCGGTCACATCAGCACCTTTTTTATTTGACGTTTATGGAGGGATAGCCGACAAAATCTAGTGAAGGATTTCATGACTGAGTACTAAAGTGACATTTCGCTGACGTAGGAAAAGTGACTCTACTTACCAATCTAGTTCAAGGTACATCTAGTCTAGACCAATATAGCCGACGTAAGATTTTTAGATTTTTGAATGTGGCCAACATCATGCTGACATTTTCTCTTTTGACTGTTTCTTTGATATATTTCCATCATTCATAAATACCAGCTGTTTGCACGTGTGCTAAAATTACTAAGTAAAACAATTTCTTGATGAGTTAAAACAAAAACAAAAAAGAAAGAATAGAAGTGTCACTTTGCAGCCCCTTATAACGCTTGTCAAATAGATCTTCGTAGATCTATCTCTCTGATTTTTACCTGATAGTAACAACAGCTTTCTATTTACCCACTTCTCAGCTTCCAAACGTTGTACACTTTGTTTACTGAAAAGCGACCAACAAAACTTGACAAAACACTAAATTCTCCTATCGCCAACTTAAAGTAAACAATATGCGCATCTGATATCTGCCATTGTCCTTCAAAGACCCTTCAAATATTGTTTTCTAAAAGACCAAACTGCGCAGATCATAGCAATTTAATGGCGCCTACACGCGCTTAAAATATATGGTGCACTAAATAAACGCGGAAGACCCAACACCCTCTTATACCCAATCTAATCTGAATCTGAACGAAATCTACTTGGATCGTGACACATTAAATTTCAAGGATAGAAATGCCATCCGACCAAAGGCGACTGTCACTTGTCAATCCATTTAGACATTCAAGATCAATCCGCGATACTAATAATCATTTTTAGTATATCCATGCTAAGTTTTTCGAACTCTCAATGGCGAAATGTTCCATACAACAAAAATATTGTGACCTACCTACAAATTTTAGTGAGAAGTTTAAAAATGATTTTTAGTATGGCCCAATGTATTTAGCAACAAATTCACATGCATCGTGACTAACCATAAGCGTGTAGCTGTATTGTAATCAAAACCATATTCGAATGTTTTATATGCGACACCCCTTCGTACACACCCCCAAGTGCCTAGAGTTAAACGTTTCACAACGTTGCGCCATACCTACCATTTACTGGCAGCAGCAAAACAACAAAAATGCGATAAAAGAATTTCACGTGAATAGACGACTTCAGAGTGTAGTTCCCCGACCGATTACCCAACTGAATTTCCACCCATGCCCTGCCCATTGCCCACCAGTCCTCAAAGTACGAGTTAATTTTTTGTACGCGAATAGTGTTAATGTTGGCAGACGAACAAGTTTCATACCGCGCGCCGCCCCACCGGGTCATAGTTATTGAACAGGGGTAGTGGGACTAGGGCAAGTTGAACTTGTCAAGATTAAAGTCCGTTATCCGTTAAATGAATAATGCCCCCCGCCATTTGCTGTTTGTTTAGTGACAATGCGAGAAAGGGACGCACAACTATACGTGAAAGCTGTCTGTTGTTGGCAAAGGAGAATAGAATGTTTACTTTAATGAAACAACGGCTTGTTCTTAAAATGAAATTTCAAATGCCACGTGAGAATTAACATCTGATCGATTTGTTTTGAGAATAAGTGGGCGATCTAAAATTAGACGCAGCAAACTATTTGTGGAACCTGGCCAAATTTGGTTCCACCTGGGGGTGTGTTCGCACGTGACGGGGATTCACTTTCCATTTCGAAAATTTAATGAATGTTTCCGAATGGAATTTCGCAAATTACCAGTCTTTATTGGAATACCTATACCTACAATCTACATGCATTCTACATAAAACAACATAAATTCCACACGCACACATATGATGTAAGTTGCATCACGTTTTTCGCAAAACTGTGTGGTCAGCGCATAAAACTCAACAGCAAATTGAAGGTAAAAAGATCAAGTCATTGTCTCTCTTAAAATCGTTCGCTACACTTCTAGAGAGAGCCATTGTCGAGTGTCGACACGCGTTACTTAAATATAATAAAGCTGTCACAAGCTGTCTTTCAACTTGTGGCGCTTTCATGACACGTTTATGTTTAACGAACGTGAAAGTAAACAATGAAAAACGTTTTTGTTTTGAGTATCTTTTTAAATGCTCATAAATGTCTGAAATCAGTTCAGAGAATAATTGTAAAAAAAGATTTAAGAACCATTATTCGAGGAATTCTTTTAAAAACGTTACAGTTTCACCTGCTGTTCAACTACTTGCTTTATTTATAATTTAGACAGTTTATTTATTCGTTCGGATTTCGGCGAAACTGTTAAAATGCTATTTTTAGGTGAATTTGTTTGAATTTATATTTAGCAGGGATTTTGACGAATTGCACGGATTTTTATTGGGATAGCTACTAGGTACGCATGAATTTGACAGCTTTATGATTGATGGGAATAAGTGGAAACTTGGAAAGTGACTGAACTATTTATTGAACGGTCGGTCCGTTTCGATTCTCATTAAAAAGGGACAAAAGCAAAAATTGAAAGAGCTCTATAACAAGGTTAAGCGGTTCTAGGTATCCTTTAAACATTTTGTTTTTGAGCCGGCTTGGCATCCCCGGCAGAAACAAAGCCGAAAGAAAGGCCTAGAAAAAAAGTTAGGAAGCTCTATAATGGGGCGAAACTATGTTTAAAAGTTAAACTTCTCCACAAAATCTGTTGAGTATAGCAATAGCAAAGTGTAGTTTAATTAATGTTATGAAGTCTAAATAAATAACAAAATAAACTGGGTTCAAAACTCCTAACTCGAAGGACGAAATGTGTGCTCTACAAGACCCTTAGGACCATAGGCAAAAAGGGAGAGCTGATACTGGGCTCCTTCGAAAGAAAAATTCTTCGGCCGATTTTTGGTCCTGCGAGGTGGGCGAATGGAGGAGAAGATGCAACCGCGAACTCTATGAGCTGTACCAAGATGTGGATGTAGTCCAAAAAGCCAAAACACGTCGACTAACTACATTGGCTCAGTCACATCGAGCGAATGGACAATAAACCTCCAGCTAAGAGGATCTTCGAATCCCGGTCCCCAGGTTCGAGAAGACAAGGAAGACCGAACCTCCGTTTCAAAGACCAAGCCATCGCGGATGCCAGAGCGCTTGGTCTGGACAACTGGAAGCAGCGTGCCGGGATCGTAGATGATGGAAGGCTGCAGTGTCTCAGGCAGAGACTCGGGTCGGGAGCCCGATAAGTAAGTAAGTAAGTATGAAGCCTAAACGGATATGACGGAAATGATTTTCAATTAAAAGACTTAAAGGAAGCTAATTCGGAACTTGTGCCCGGAGAACCTGCCTTTAAACACTGCACAATTTGTATAGACCTACTGTTAAGCAGTTTGCTAAGTAATAAAAAATAAACCACGTCAAATGAGATTGCAATCAAAAAATATAGATCAAAAACATCGCAAAAAACACGTTCGAGTTAAATTGAATTCAGAAAATATTCTTATTTTGAACATAGGTTGCATAAACCCTCATTTCGACAACCAATTGCATGAGGACATTTTAAAACCCAACAGGAACGAACTCGGGATATTAGTATACAAGTTTACATATTTTTTTTGGGACACTGTCTCCTGAGGAATCGTGCCAAAAGACTCACACTGGCAGACACATAATGTATGGAGGTTTTGAAGCTAACTACCAGCTAAAGCCAACGTAACTTGTAACATATATTGTGAAAGTGTGAGGAACTATAGTGAAACCGCAGAAAAGAAAAAGAGGATGTTGCTTCGATTCCACAGACAAATTTATGGTGCAGGGAAATAAGTCCCCGGGCACTAAGTCTACTGAGGGATTTAGTTCCCACCTATAGTGGGAAGTAAAGCCACTTTCGTGAAGTGGACTTCGTTCTCATGTAAGGCGGGAAAGGCGGACTTATTTCCCTGCACCAAAATTTATAATGCTTTTTTTTTTTTTTTGCTTTTCGGCTTTCAATATTATTTGGTACCGATCACACATATTCATCATCATTTTCAATGTTCCGTCTATTTATTAAGGTCCCGGGGCGTAGAATGCTGAAGTGAATGCTTTATATCTCTTCCTCAAAAGATAACCAACAATAAGCAGTTCCTTGTTAGAGAGATGCTGATTAGTCTGGCGCCTGAATGCTACATAATTCCCTCTCATCATTTGTTTACCGCTAAGGGTTTATTTCTCTCATAAAACAATGACCTTAATCATGCAATCTCCGTGTGTGTTCAGTGAATTGAAGTCGCACGCCATTGCCCAGCTCACACGCGATACCCCTCAGCAAATTATGTGCACCATTTGCATCTGTGCCTATACTCGATATGACATCTGACAGGTGGGGCGACAGTGATTTTTGCACACCTCGTTCCTCCATTTGTACCGCCAACCACTCATCATCAGCAATGACAGTGATTTGAACCAAATATCTGCCAATATACCTACCACAACTACATGTCAAACGTTCATTTTCATTCACTCGTAGCCGCTTCTCAAGTTCACTGACCTCTTTAAATTTAATTTCATCCTCGTCGCAGTTCTATTTCATCATCCATTGATACGCTCGTCGTTGATTTACCATCAGAGCATTTGACGGGCCTCCATCCTAAGCTAAAAGTTCAAAGAAAATACCTTCAAAGAAGACACAGAAAACGAACGCTGAAACTCGAAAAGAAATCGCCCAGAACAAAAGCAAACGACAAAAATTTCATATCTCACAACTACTTTTGTTTTTTTATTGTTATTTCAGTTGGCTTATGGTCTAACACTCTCTTAATGTTAATGTTAAGTATCTCGTCGCTTCTTTCTCTTTCAGTTTTACATTACTGTACTTATACATTATTTATCTAATTTCTTACATCTCTATGCAAACACTCAAACAACCTTGTGATATAATAGAAATACAGATACATTATTGCAACATTATTGAGTTAAACATACTTTTTCAAACAAAAAAATATTAAATCAAAGTTTTTGTTTTTTTTTGTAAGTACCGTACACATTGACGTCCTTTTTAATTTCACCACGAGGCACGAGTGCCGATGCCATCGGTATCAGTTAAGATTTGTTACAAAATGTGTTAGTAGGCACCCTTCCTCCTCGCTTCACTTCTTCGTAGTTGATTGCTCCAACGTCGTCGGCAGATATCCGTTCGTTTGCTAGAGCATCTTCGTCTTCCTTGAACTGCATCCTTCTTCGTGTGCCAGCGAAATAAAAACGTTGACCACACTAAAGTTTTTTTTTTGTTTTGTTTTTTAGCGGTTTTCTTTTTTGTCCAGAAAAAAAAATACAAAATTTGCAATAACTATCGTCCTTCTCACACGGCGGGTAACTTGACAACTGGATGCGTTGGCGAGTCCCAGTAGGCTTCGCAGTAGTCCACAAGGATGTTCTCGGACTTGTTGAGATTCTCATTGTCCTCCTCGGTCCAGGTCTTCTGAATCAAACAGCACGACTCGACGATGTTTTTGCCCAGAATCCGACTCAACTTTGTGGCGCAATCGACCTTGACGACATAGATGTCGTTCTCGTAGCAAAAGGCTTCAAGGAGCACCTCATGCATGTGGGTGGCACTATCGCCGGCTTGTGGTTCGGCCAGCAAGCAGATTAGCGACTCTTCGGGCACTTTGGAGAGCATTTTGATGGCGGCACTTAATCCAACAATGACACGCGACTCCGCGTCCGCCTTGAGGAGGGCAGTTTTAACTGTTCGTCCAATGTTTGGGTATTCCATGTCCGATGCTGGAGCGATGTTGGCGCTATTCTGAACTTTTGTCTCTTCTAAAACCATATTTTTAGTGAGGTTGGTGTTGATGTTTAGGAGTTGTTTTGGCTTGTAGATTGTTGCTGCCGGTTTGACCGTGTCACTTGTTGAGAGTTTTAATGATTGAAATTGGGCACAGATAGCCAGTTTACACGATTCACTTGACCGAATGTCTTGAAATATTTTCCGTTTGTTTTATTGTTTGTTTTGGTATCACTTTGTTATCACTGATAATCCGGTATGGGCAAGGGTTTGGGAAATATTCTTAAGGGGGGTTTTCCTTTTTAAAAATTCTTTTTAGATATTCAACGCGAGCAAAATCCGCTGTGCGCTCGTACGTATGTCAGCTTGCTTCAATTTTGAATTTATATTTCACAATGAATGAAATTCGTCCGTTGTACTGGCTTTTATAGTGGTCGCTCTCTTTATCGCGTGCCAGAGAAGCTTTCGCGTACGAGCGTCCAATGCGCCGAAGTAGAAATTCCCGCAAAACTGGTATCGCCATGGATTTACCAAGAAAAAACCCCGTCCGATGGTTGATAGGAGGTATACAAAAACAAAATCGCTTTTTTGAGTTGCCTCAGAGAAGTGCGAGTTCCGCGAAGTGATAAACACTGTTCTGGTTGTTGTTGTTGTTGAGTCTTCGTAATTGGGGCCAATGGTTTGTTGGGGCATGGCGCCCTTGGGGGGGAATGCCCAACGAGTGAGTAAATGTCTCTTTTACCTGAGTGGACTGAAGAGAATAGGAAGGTGGGTGTGCTCTTTTTTTCGTATTTATGTGATACATTTTCGATTGCTAAGCTTTCTATTGAATTTGGCTGACTGTGGGGAAGTGAGGTGTTTTTTAGCGATGGGATTCGGATCGAGGGAGCCAGTTGATGCAAAATTCAAAAAAAAATGTATTAAGGTGCAGGTCACGCTCACGGGCAGCACGCAGAAAAAGAGATTGTGGCAGGGGGGTTTCTGTAGCTGGATGAAGCATTTGGGGGATTGTCTCAGATTTGTGAGGTTCTTTTTTCAAGCCGTGGATGAGTCTACATGTGCAAATCGTTTTGGATGTTTTGTATTTTACATGTTTGCTGTTAACGGAGCATTCGCTTTGGCAGAGCGAGGTGCCATTTTATTACATTCGCAATACATTTATAGCCGTGCGATGAAAATTTACAATCTGCAGAAATATCAGTTGATGGGAACAACGCAAAGGCACGCATATTGTATACCGGGCGTAATTTGTTCATTTAAACAATTTAAACACGAATATTGGCTTTAAAAATCATTAGAAATCTTAATACAATTCATAGCGGATAATATGTATGATATGTCATAACCTGTCAGTTCATTTGGGGTGTCATTCAGAGCATCTCTCCAAACGATCGCCCTTTGTTCTTCCACATGTACTTAGACGAATCGTTTACGAGTCGTTCATCGACATTTGCTGCGACGCACGTAAGCATTTATTAGAGGAAACATATTTCGCCTGAGATTGTTAAATAGACACGGCTTCGAAAATGGATCAATAGATTAATACCTAGTGGAGGTGAACAACTTTGAATTTTCGGTGGCGTATGTGCAACTTTTTTTAGGTTGGGAGTGCAAATATTTTTTAGTTTGAACCAGCTATTGCAGGTTTACTTAATTTGAAGTGTAAAGAAAATTACTAACTACATATATGTACAGAGAAAAAAGGGCGTGAACTTTTTTAAAAATCGGCGCAAAATTATAGTCGAATAAAGAACACTCAAAATTATTTTAATATGTGATAATGTCCGCATTATGGTCTTTTTCTAATTATAGTCGACATAAAACTCACTTTATAACCTGGTACTAAATTCAAAACCACCAACAGTACATTTTATCCCTTAGTATGGACTCTCAATCTTCTCCCATCTGTCATTTCTATTGCATAATAGAAACTTTAAATTTGTTTTGAAGATTTATAAAGAAATGTACCCAAGATATTAATATTTTTAAAGATCTCGAAATGTTTTAAGAAAAACAAAATAAAAGCCGAGCACCTTTTGAGGATTTTGATGACGGCGAGTTTTACTCGCTACAGATAAAATAAAAATACGAGCGGTTTTTAAACTTAGCGTTATCGGTGATTCGAATTGAAAATTATGGACGCAACAATTTTAAGAACATCAGTATTACTCTAACTTTGCATTTTGGTCAAAATCGTTATTGCCATTTTCTGGTAAACTAAGAAAAACGAAATTTAAAAAAATACTTTTTTAAAAACCTATTTTACGTTAATACCGAGAAAAACTGAGTTTGCCATTAAGTTGGAAATGATCATATTACCTTGAAAATTAATTTTTGTTACAATCGTATGGACCGTTTTCGAGATATGTCCAAATTTCAAAAATACCGTTACTCGCATTTTTAGCCAAAAACTGGGTATGCGTCATGGTAACCTCACCCACTTAAGCTTAAATATAAATTTTGGTTGAAATCGTTAGAGCCGTTTTCGAGCAAATCAAACTGGTACGAACATTTTGTATGGGAAGTACCATTAATATTGAGGTTACTTTGCAAAATAAAAAACGGTTCCGAGCCCCAAGCCCACAAACTACAAATCCGAAGTTTGAACGAAATCCGGTCAGCCGTTTAGGCTGTAGGCCTGTGGGACAGACAGACAGACCGGACAGAATTTTGCGACCCACTTTTTTGAGTTCGTGTATCATCGTAATGTCAGAATTGATTAACATCTCGAGTTCGAAATTTTGTACGAAAACAATATCTTTCTCTTACAACGTAATGAAGAAAGTTAAAAAACTGTTCATTCCATTCCTGCGTTTTCACTGTTTGTTTTGTTTTCTTGCTATCATTTCGTTAAAATTTGTTGAGAGAGAATTCCGCAAACTGTGTTAAGTTTCTCACACTGTAAAATCTTGGATCTGTTTGACAAAACTTTGCGTCGCACCCGCTCTAAGGTTGGTACTAGATGTAAGTACGTTGGACTACTAAGCAAGGGGTCCCAGGTTCGAATCCCGCAAAAACCCAAATTCCAAATAAGGTTTTTTTTCACTGTGCCACCTCTCCCGAACGTCTGACAAACATCTGAGAGTATAACTGTCTTTAAAGAGCTTCTCAATTAGCCGTTTGGAGTCGGCATAAAATTGTAGATCCCTTCCATTTGTTCCAAAAATACAGAACTCACACAAAACGAATGGTTGTGAGAAGCTAGGCCTAGGGTCCCTCCGGACCTGTTGCGCCAACTATTTATGTATTTATAATTTGTGGTAAGTCTTTTTGAATTTGCCTACACTCTGTCAGTGAAAGTAAAGATTGCTTTGTTAAACTATTTCTTGAAGAGATCTTTCTACTCCAAATACATAAATGGATTTTCTAATTTAGGAACGAATGGATAACAAAAATGATTCCCCCAATTTATTCGCACATTTCGTTTTGTGAAAGAAAAATTTATTTAAGGAAAATTCGCGAATTCCAAATTGAGATCGTGGTTAAATTACAGACTTTCATTAGTACATACTGCGCCGTACTCATAACAAATTGGTTGTTTGGTTTAAGTGGCTGTATTCTGTATTTCCCGTCTTCTAACAAATTTTAATATCGACTTCAAATTTACGGAAGCTCACAATTGCGAAATTTGCATTGAAAATATAGCAACTGCGAACTACTAAAATTTAGAGTATAAACTGAAATCGTTTATTGGTAAGGTTGGTTGGTTGGTTGGTGAGGGTGAGTTTTTCGCTCTTCACTGAGGCCACCGATGGGTCCGTTGTGGATCCCCTCTTATTCTGTGAACTGTTGGAAAAAGTTTTTATTAGGATGTGTGAAAGTATATGGGGGGTAGGGGGTTGGTTAAATTATGGGTAGCCACTGTATGTTGGACTTGTGTTTTCAGCGAATCTGTTTGTTCGCTTGGAGAACTCCATGATGTCGCTTAGTTCCAAACTTTTGAGGCATGTAAGGGTGGTATCAAGTGTGCTCTCAGAATTTTGTTACGTATCCTTGCTGTAGCTGGACAGTGGCAGAGGAAGTGTTCTATATCTTCCTCCTCCTCCTGGCAGTTTGGGCATATCGATGTTTCTGAAATACAGATTCTATTTGCGTGGTTATTTAGGTTGATGTGTCCTGAAATAAGTCCCACCATCATTCTTAATTGCGCTCTTCCAGAGTTTAATGTTCTTTTTGCCAATTTTTTAGTTTGTGTCTCTAATATTATCTATTATTGGTAAGGACCACTGAAACTTGTGCTGTGAGAGCTCATCCATTTGTCACACTCTTTAAACTGATCTGCGATACTGCAAAATAATTGTTTGAATTTTGTCTTTCGTTGAAATTTGATTTCCATAATAATTTTATGAGGCAATCACTTTCCGCGGGATGACTGCATGTATATAACTTACCAAAAGCATTAATTTGTACGTACAGATTGTCGACTTGCAAAAACCATATCTACCGTTTAATTCTCTCATATTTTGTGTCCCTCAAAAATCAAAACATTCGTAAGAAAGAAGAAAAAAACCTTTAAGTCTAAAAATGGCATTTCGCTCGGCACATTTTATAAAGATTTTGGTGGTGGATGACCAACATAAAACACAATCGTTGACTATTGCTAGAATATATTTGTCAAATTAATTTTAATTTTAATTAAACAAGATGGACGCGCCACGTCAGCGGAACTGCTGTCAGGTCGAGCTGCGAGTGAAGGTGGATGGTCGGCGATGTTATCGATAGAGTAGGTACGTTCCGAATGAAAAAGATGTGTTGGACGGAGTGAACGTCGACGCCACAGTCTTATCAAACTGTGCACATTTATTCTTAAGATGGATGTGTGTCTTAATAAATACATCAATTTAAACATGCAAAACAGTGCATAGAAACAATGTGAATTCGATATTTTGACGTCGATGATTTTGTGCGCGACCTGACCCAATCGTGCTATCGATCGCTTAAATCCAAAATGGATGACTAATAAATTCTCTGACGGTTCTGTTCTGGGAATAAAGTATATCATATTGGAATGGTTAGCATAGAACTATCTATTGAATTTTAAATAAAGCAGATGAGATAGTGAAACATTAAGAAATCGCCAATTCATCTGCCAGAACCAAATCACGTTGTTATTGCTTATTTTATTGGCACATTTATTGCTTGACAGTTTAGTTAAATCTAGCCAAGATGTGGTTAAATAAAATTTTCAGCAGTAACTTAAAAAATAAAACCTTGCTCCAACACGTCTACATGGATACCGTCGTGATGGTTACTCCTACCCCATAATCAACAACATTTCACAAAACCATGCCCGTCATAATCGTTTCCCTTTAGCGCAAAAATTATTCACAGCCGGAAGCAAAACTCCAAAGTAATATTGACGTAGGTAAACACTACAAATTTGAAACGAATGGTACTACCTTATTGCCATATAATTCCCTTAATTACTCCAAACATGCAAACCTCGCGTTCGCATTTGTAGTGAAATCCCCAATTCAATGTGAAGCACATTTCTGGTTCAGCCAAATACAAATCTTCCAACACTAAAAATAATCAACAACCTTACATTAAGTTTAAAAGAAAAGAACATTTCACTCGAAAACCATTTCGCTGTAGAAAGTCTGTCAAAGTCTTTTAAGTTTATCGCGCTTAAGCAATTATTTTTTGGGTGAATTTTTCCGAAAAAAAAAAATCTATTATTGACAAAATTGTTTTTATACAGAAGAAATTGGAGTTCCGAAAAAGTGATCACTTATTCAGCAAGTGGACACAGTTTGTCATGCTTTTGACACTTCATCAGTAGAGGTTGAAGGTAATTTGATTTTAATGACTAATTTGCTAGCTAAAAATACAAACACGCACTGTCGAGTGTCCGTGCACAAAAGAACGCCGAACCTGAATTCGCAGTTTCTTTGTTATACCATATTTTAGAAAAAAACAAATCACAATGATTTGGGTTTCTAGTGACAACATGGACAAGTGTTGTGACTTTTTCAGCACGTCTCGTGGTCATGTTTGAAAAAATGTATATCGAAAATGTGGACAATCCATAACGCGATGCAATCTACTCTAATAGGACCCTTGGGACGTCAAGGGTGGGTGAGAACACCTGGTCGATTGTTGGGTCAGGTTGGTCGTTTCTTGACGTTGTGATGATTCTTTTTACGCGCGCAAAATGCATGCTGTTGCCAAATTAATCCTTATAAATAGGTAACGATGGTGGTTGGGTGTTGTATGAATAGGGTAGACACTGATTGGCGTCAACTTGGCGATGCCCAGGCGTTGTAACTGTTCATACACATCAATTGTGCTTATTTTACCTCCGCGTGGTAGCCACCGGGTACTGGTCTTGTCCTTCCGGGCATGACTTGCTAAACTTATAAGCGCGAGTGTTGAACACGAAGAAAATAGCAACACTATAATGCTCTGTCGGAATGACTGCCTGATCGAGTCTCAGAGGTCTTACATGAGCCCCTCAGAAAGAGGACGTACGGCGGATGAATTCACATGGTTGAATCAACGGTGGCGTCAACAGTCAACATGGCAGATACCTCAATGAGCTACTTCGACGTATTTGGAGCTGAGGTCATTGAGGATTTTTCAGCACTAGTCAGGGTGTTGAAATAGAGATGGTGGCGGAAGAGCCCTTAATGGGTCAACGGCAGCTCTCACATCCCCGAAGTGGGTTACTGACACCGGAGGAATCCGGCCCCTTTCGTCCAAGGGGTCCAACAAAGGGCCTGGCCCTCCAGGTTGGGGGTTGTACGCCGGGGTAACTGCCCGACTGCGGAAAAATGTTTCTAGTTACGAAGCAACAACAAGCCTCGGATACGGATGATTTTACTGTTGACGAACCTGGCAAACGATACAAGGACAACGAATTTCGGATCTGTACATGGAATGTTAGGTCCCTTAACAGACCGCGTGCAGCCGAACAACTAGCGGAGACCCTGAACCACTATAAAGCAGATATAACCGCCATCCAAGAAGTGCGATGGGATGGACCGGGCAAGAAGAGGATGAACAACTGCGATATCTACTATGGCGACTGCTATCGACAACAAAAACAGCGCCTATTTGGTTGTGGATTCGTCGTTGGCGGTAGACTCAGGCAAGAAGTCTTAAGTTTCAGCTGTGTGAACGAGCGCCTTACGACAATCCGCATCAAGGCTAAATTCGCCAACATTAGCCTAATATGCGCCCATGCCCCCACGGAGGAGAAAGACGACGACACCAAAGAGAGGTTCTACGAGCTCTTGGACAAGACGTATGAGCAATGCCCTAACTATGACATTAAAATTGTCCTAGGTGATTTTAATGCAAAGATAGGAAGAGAGGCGATCTTTGGTAGTACTGTCGGAAGGTACAGCCTACACGACACCACCTCCGATAACGGGTTTAGGCTGATCGACTTCGCGGCGGGGCGAAATGTTGTCGTAGCAAGTACGCGGTTCCCGCATCTCGATATTCACAAAGGCACATGGAGATCCCCGGACCAATCAACTGTCAACCAGATTGACCACATTGCGATCGACACAAGGCACTCCTCCAGTATTATGGATGTCCGAACGTTCCGAGGGGCCAACATTGACTCGGATCACTACCTTGTTGTAGCCAAGGTACGACTGCGGATATCCCGAACACCGCCAAGACAAGTAAATACTGTGAGGAAGTTTGACGTCGGACGGCTGCAATCGCAAGATATCTCCAGAGCCTTTTCCGATCGAGTCTCTCTCAATCTCTCAAGATGTCCTATGCAGCCAGCATCAAGTATTGAAGACCAGTGGCACCATTGCCAAATAGCCATTAGAGACGCCGCCTCTGATGTGCTGGGTTTCACCCGACCACCGCAAAGAAACCCCTGGTTCGACGACGAATGCCGGCAAGCACATGCAGCGAAACAAGAGGCATACAAAGCGGCGCTGCAAAGGAGGACAAGAGCTGCCCGTGAGCTCTACGCGCAGAGGAGAAGAGACGAACACCGGCTTCTGAGGAGGAAAAAGAAAGAGCATGAGAAGCGCGCGATCGAGGAAATTGAGAGATGCTACTGCAGGAATGAGATTCGGAAGTTTTACCAAAGGGTTAAAAGAACTTCCCAAGGATACAGAGCCCGAACCGAAGCCTGCAAGGACGAACAAGGGAACATCGTAGTAGAATCGCAGTCGATGCTGAGGGTATGGAAGAACTACTTCTGCAGACTGTTTAACGGCGATGACGAACAAAATCCCGCTGTCAGGCAGAATGAACCATTCAACCTGGACGATGAAGACCCAAAATTCCGTCCACCCGACCTGGACGAGGTGAAGATAGCCATATCTAAGCTGAAGTCCAACAAAGCCGCTGGAGCAGATGGCCTAGCCGCCGAGCTATTCAAAGCGGCAGGCGATGACTTGGGTAGGAGCATGCACCAACTCATCTGTAAAATATGGTCGGAGGAAAGTATGCCCGATGAATGGAACCTCAGCATTGTTTGCCCGATCCTCAAGAAAGGAGATCCTCTGAACTGCGCCAACTACAGAGGTATAAGTATTCTTAACATCGCCTACAAGATCCTATCTGCCGTGTTGTGTGAACGCCTGAAGCCTTTCGTCAACAACCTGATTGGTCCCTATCAGTGTGGCTTCAGGCCAGGAAAGTCTACCATTGACCAAATATTCACACTGCGGCAGATCTTGGAGAAAACCCAGGAAGTCCAAATCGATACCCACCACCTTTTTATCGATTTTAAGGCCGCCTATGACAGCATTTATAGGGACGAGCTATATAGAGCAATGTCTAGTTTTGGCATCCCTGCCAAACTCGTCCGTTTGTGCAGGATGACAATGGAGAATGCACGCTGCTCCATTAAGGTCGGTAAAGAACTCACCGAGACCTTCGATGTCAAAAAAGGATTTAGACAAGGCGATGCGCTGTCATGTGACTTCTTTAACATCGTTCTTGAAAGAATAGTGCAAAACTCAAACGCTAACACCAGAGGCACTATCTTCTATAAGTCCGTCCAACTACTCGCTTACGCCGACGACATCGACATAATCGGCAGATCGAAGCGTGATGTCACTGACGCGTTCGTGAGCATTGAGACGGAAGCGGCAAAGATGGGTTTGGCGGTCAATGAGGGCAAGACAAAGTATATGCTGTCATCAAGAAAGGACAACCAACACCGACGTCTTGGACAAAATGTCACCATAGACAGATATAACTTTGAGGTGGTAAAGGACTTTGTCTACCTAGGCTCCGCTATGACTTCAGACAATGACACCAGCGCTGAGATTAAACGAAGAATAACTCTTGCCAATCGCTGTTTCTTTGGGCTAAGAAAGCAATTGAGTAGCAAAGCCCTCTCTCGAACAACTAAAGTGACCCTTTATAAGACCTTGATCATCCCAGTCCTACTTTATGGTGCAGAGGCATGGACTCTATCAAAAGCGGATGAGGCTACTCTTGGTTACTTCGAGAGGAAAATTCTTCGAGTAATTTTCGGTCCCGTCTGCATAGACGGTGAATGGAGGAGGAGATACAACGACGAACTGTACGGGCTGTACAGCGACATCGACCTAGCCAGAAGAGTGAAGGTCCAACGACTGAGGTGGCTGGGTCATGTAGAGCGAATGGACGTCAATGCTCCGGCCCGGAAGATCTTCGAATCCACACCCGAGGGACGGCGCAGTAGAGGAAGACCGCGACTCAGGTGGCGCACGCAAGTGGAAGGGGACCTTAACCAACTTAGCGTGCGAAACTGGAGACGGCTGGCCAAAGATCGTGCTGGCTGGAGACGCTTGTTGGTTGAGGCCCAGGTCCACCCCGGACTGTAGCGCCACCTTAAGCTAAATAGGTAACGATGCAGCGTGCATTTGTCTTTGTTTTTTCATTTGCGCGGCGGCTTGCTAAACGATAGAAATGCCAACAAACTGCTGGTGAATGCACTACGCGGGTCGCGTGGGTCAGTGTCGGATAACTGAGCGCGGGAATTATCAAAACAAACGTTAAAGCGCTTGAGGGTGTTCTTGGGAAAATGCAACCGGAGAGGAAAGTGATAATTAGGAGTTATATTTGCATTCCCGATTCAACGTGCGGACAGTTGATTTTATTTTTCAAATGAGGGTCATTGTACTGACACATTGCACATTGTTGCTGTGGGCATATTAGGGGGAGTTGAGTGTATTTCGATTGCAAGTCAATATACTTTGTGTTTCGACGGAAATGGTAATAACGCGGTGTCGTGTACCTGAGTCGATTAATGTTTTTTTGTTCTGTATGTTCGGGATAGAGATGGATGGCGATAAAAATCGGCAAGCATAAATATATTCTACACAAGCTGTTAGAGGACATACTTATTTATTAAACGAAGAGTACAAAAACAACTGTATTGATTATTTAAGACTCAAATAAAGAAAATTTAATAGTATTGGCCTTTGCAAGACATACACCGAGCTGAAAACACTTGAAAACTTAATCGAAAACAGAAGTTTGCCCATACGTATTTCAGTTTTAAAAACGAGTCGTTTAAAGTCGTTTTACACGAAAACGACTTCCAATCGTTGGGTTGTTGAAACAAACAAACTTTTTGCAAGATTCAGCAAATTCAGCAGAACAGCTGACCGAACAAATGTTTGGGTTGTTGAAACAAATACACCCTTGGCAATATTCAGCAAATCCAGCAGAACAGCTGACCGAACAAATGTCACAACTCTCAACTTAAAATCATTTTCCACACTTAATTTATGGGCTCATATTATTTTTAAACGCTCTGAATTAATTTCATTTGTGAGTTAATGCAAAACCATAAACCAATATCAGTCTTCTTCAAATTAACGCTCAGTCCAGCAATGAATCACAGACAATTATGCTAGGGCGACGTTTACTAGTACGACAATACCCATTAACCGTGCTGAACATGAATCACGACTACCTAAACAATCAGTCGCCCCCGTCACAAGGCCAATATAAAATCGTGACCAACTATACCGACACACGACCAAGACGCATATAGCTCAAGGAAACTTCTATTTTTTCTCATTCATGGGAATTATGCTCAACGGATTTTCTTCCAAACAGACTATTACGAAATTAAGTGTAAAAGTATAAATAAAATTAAAAGAAAAAGATAACACAGGCGAAACTAAAGGAAACGACGGTGAAACATAGATTGATTGTTTTTTTCTTTTTAACGACATTAGCCACTTGCACTTAAAAAAATATTGGCGACAACAACAGCCCCTTCTGTTCTTGTGAAGAACACTTACTTCCGAGAAAATTCACGAGACCTGGGAATTATTTTTTTCATTTTAATTGACACAATTCGTAGCTCTCTGGGGGGGTTGATGAGCGTCAGCCAGTTGGCTATTATCCAAAATTGTGGTTCAGCGTTGTTCTTTGTATTTCTGACGTAAGGCGGTGTTACACATGTTTTGAAACTAATATAATGGTTTATAGCGTTTCACATGACGCAATTAAGTAATTCAAAGTCATTGAACTGGCAGATCAAGATAAAACCCCAAAAGGGAGGATGGGACTGCCGAAAATTGAGGGAAAGAGTTGAAAGTTCTTCTTAAAACCAGAAAGCATTTGACTTTGGATGGTGTCCATATTTTCTTTCTGTGCTAATGACGTTTTGAATCTGGTTACAAAAAGGGGTATCTGATGTTTCTTTTGAATATTAGAACGAAAGAAGAGGTAAAACGAAATAAAACCAGAAAGTATTAGACGTCTGAGATTTTACTATGAATTGTCTCCAGATTGAGAGACAGATATATGACAGAACTATGACGCAAATGCAAGAGTCTTATCTTGAGTGTGTCTTATGTCGTTTCCCATTGGGACAGATTAAGAGCAGTTGTTCTGCTCTCGAAATCAGCTGGCTGTCAGATTTCATGTTCCATTGGCCGCAAAAAAAAAAAGAAACTCTTTATCAGAGTCAGAGCAATTTTGCGAATCTCGATTTCTGAGCGAGATTCACACCTACTTACTCTAACACGAAAACATTTTTGATTTGTCAAACTTAAGGTGTGTTATTTTACGTTTTGAGAGACGACAAGTCTGTGAAAAAAAAAATATTTACATTTGGTCACTGCAAAGAATATAAACATAAATTGAATAGATTTGTATAAGCACAAATTACAATTAAAGAACAGCTGACTTTTAAAACACGCACCACCACAAATGCAAAGAAATAAAAATCTCGTTTTATGTTCCATTGGGCACGAAGAAGAATCTGAAATCTGAGACCAAAATCTGAAAATCCCAATGGAAAACGACATTACTTCCATGGGTTGGGAATACTTCCCACGCGTAATCTGTTTAGTTCGCATCACAACTGACATTTTATAAAGAAAAGATTTTCTGTCTGAAAAAATTATCTATAGCTGAATTCATACGTACGGCGTGCTGCTTTTCTCAAGCCGATAAAACTAAATACTGCTTCAGATAAATAACGAAACTACGCCAATCACAATCAAATTCACAAGAATAAATTATATCGCGCACTTTCATACCGTTACCCGTAAAACAGGTTCGAGCTAAAAATGAAAACCAGCATACGTCAAGAAACAAATCCCAAGACATCATAAAATGTACACTCTCTCACGATTAAGATGAATCACATTCTGGAGATTCATCAGCGGCAGGGTCTTGTCATCTACTTAGAAAAAACTTCAAACTTAAAAGAACGTCACATTTATAACCCCAACATCATCAACACAAGTTTGTCTGTCTAGATTATCGTTTCAGACTTTATGAAATTACCCAAAGTCTGTCGGGTATTACTAAAAATGCTGCAACATATCAATAGGTAATGCCGATAGTAAAACGTTATTTTCGCGATGAGGTACCTCTTTGCGAAAATGACGTTTCATCGAATATTTGTATAGCGGCACAAGCGACTTTGAATTTAGGTAGCTAACAATATAGCATACTTTGCAAATAAAGGTCTCAATTGTGAACATTCGTACCTAAGTTGTCAAAACTGGAAAAGTATAAGTCGATTTCACATATTGCGTATTCAACCTTAAAAAATATATCAACCATAAAAAACGATTTACCAAAGCCTGCCACTAACCAGTCCAACAAGAAACCGAGGTATTTTTAGCCCTGTTTCGATATAAATACATAAATACGGTACGGCAATTCATCAACCGCATAAAACAATGTAATACGAAGGCTCTCGCTTTGCGATGACTAACTTGGGATATCACCCCCTCTATAGTTCACAACGAAAACATCAATATCAACAACATCTTTCTGGGGCATTCACCATCCGCTTAAACTATGGTTGGCTTGAAAAACCCCAACAGCCGGTCGCCGAATTCCACTAACCAGCGAGGCATAGACGACGAGCTAGTGGAAAACCAGTTGTACGATATTGATGGCGGGAAACCCCAGAGAACCCAAGCTCTTGTTTCCCATATGGAAGATGTACTTGTTTCACGTGTGACGTCAAGCACGCGACAAGCGCCGGATTCTATAAAATGCAATCTATACACTACTTGTCGGGTGTTGTCGGATGTTGATAATTGGCAGTTAAACAATTCCCGGAAAGTTTGCTTAAGAAGAGAGGCTGTTTCTCTGAACTACGTCGCCGATGTGGTTCCTTATCGCGCAGCCCATTAGCAATGTTTGCCATTTAAAGTAAAACCTTAAAGATGTTAATCGGTGTGATTGTGAACTCAAACAGAGCTATAAATATAAAATCAATATTCTTGCAAACGCATTTGGATCACGATTTCACAGCTTTATTCGGATCACCGGCAAAAGTGCTGCCCGGTCGTTAATGCTTTTTACACCATGTAAGGCCTAAATGTTGGCGGACTCAATTGTTTGCTGGAGGTCTCACTCGCACTGCGAGTGATAAACTTTAGAATTCGAGTGATGAATGGCGACCGAGTCAACATTTGATCAAATCATTGGTTAACCTGCTAGACGCTTGTCGGGTGTACTTAGGAGACAGGTTAAGTCGTAGTTACGATTAAATGGAAAAAAATTTTAACATTTGGCATATTGGTATATGTTGCAATGTTAGAAATGTAAATATTTTGAATGGCTTTGTGAGGTTCTGTTCTGGTGTTCAAGATTTTACACGAAAAATAAGATTCAGGTTTTACTTTTAGAAGCGCAGTAGGACTAAATGTCCAAGTTGGTGACACTTTAAGTTTGAAACTGGGCCCAATCATTATTATGTACAGCCGGTTGATAGTCACATAAGTGACGCTCGATAACGATCGCATGTGGACACTTGATGTCGAGTGAAATTCTAAAAATATTAAGTAATTAAAAGTCTATTACGGAATCCTGAGTGCAAGTTCAATGTTGATTTATACACTGTAAGGCTGACGAACACCTACGTAGGTTGGTTGTGCAATTTTTTGAGGAAAATATTCAAGTTATTGAGGGGAAAATGAGGATTTGGCATCAGCAAACACAACTTAAGCTGGAACGCTTAGCCAATTTTAAAAAGAATAGCTTAAGGGGTTGGTTCTTTTGATTCCAATTTCTACAAAACAATAGGTGACGTTGACGAATCTAGTTTAGGAAGTTTCTTTTTTTTTTTTCGGCCAAAATTGGTCAGAAAAACAGATCTTTTTTCAATTGATGTTTATGAAGGAATAGCCGACAAATCAAGTCAAGAATTTCGTGGCTGACTTACCTATACATTCTCGAATATGTGGCTGACGTAGGAAAAGTGACGTTACCGACCAATCAAGTTTTTGCGTTCAGGGCGTTAGTCAGACCAATCTAGTCCGATTAATATACATAACTAGATTTATGAATACTAAAGTTCGACCAGTAGTAGAAATTCTACCATTATATTAACCTGGCTTAAAAAAATTGAAAAACAAATTACACATAATCATTGCATCTTTGCACAGTCTTCCAAACAAAAATATGTAATTACTGAGTGGGGAAGCGGGGAGTAACAACGATTCTCGCTTGTTTGGGGGTTACCCTGACTCCTGACATTTTCTGTTGAGAAATTATGTTGAATTTCAGTTTTTGTGAATTGTTTGAGAAAAACAACTCTTAACAACAATTCGCAGACAGTCACTTTTGGTAGGAATGATAGCTATTTCGAACTACACCACTAATTCATCATCAGACTCCTTTGAAGTGATTGTTTGAATAGTTTTGAATTCTGACAGTCAATTCTCTGTATATAATTCCATTTGGAAAGACATTTCTGTTTTTCCCCTGTCAGGAAATGAACTTGCATTTCGATTTTTCTCCAATTGACCAAGTGACTACCAGTTGCGCCAACTAAGCGACGAGTACAAGCCCGACAACTGGTGATTAGAACGGAGGGGAAGACCTACCTCTGTGCGTTGTTGTTGCTACGAGGTGTTTTATTGTCAATGTAATTTTAAAGCAGTGAAAGTGGTTCTTAACTATTCTCCTTGGCCTATTTTTCTACAAGATGCAATTAATGGTTTTGTACATTTTCTCAAGCTAGTGTCAGAGACAAACCATACTGAGACCAACAAGTTCGGCCAATTTCCCTTTATTTTGCCTACAAGTAATATTTTTACGGAGTGGCCACGATTTGGTGAGCTAGTATTTTTACATAGAAATTCGTATTGACAAATGTCAAAAATTCCGGCTCACCAACTCGTTCATCGAATTTTATCCGTTAAATTTGAACACAAACTTTATCACATTCCATCAAGGTTCTCAGCGTTGGCAGCATTGATATTAATTTTTTTGTATGCTTTTTCATGTCACACGAGTTGTAAATTGACCTTTCACAAAAATTGCGAATCTAAAAAAAATTGAGGGGGCCAGCGTCAATAGGATTGCGAGTTGGGGCTGGGGGTCTCAGTATTGTCGATGTGCCTATGCAGGGAACGCACTGGTTATTCTTGGTTATTCACCCCAATCATTGAATCCGACGGATGCTCTGCGGAGGGAGTAGTACCTGTTTTGAACATTTCCCCTATCATTGAAAACGCCGGTAGGTAAGTGAGCGGATGTCGGTAGCGAAGTTCACATTTCATGCCTATCATTGAAAACGCAACCGATCCGCGGTTCATACAAATGTTGTTGTTTTCAATCCGCATCAAAATCGATGCGGATCTCGAAGAGATAACACACATACACGCAATAAAAGTTTTATTTTTCGAAAAAAAAGGATAAATTTAAAAAGTTTACGAACTTTCCGATTTAGAAAACAAACAACCCGTCCTCAGTTCCAGGCAATGGTGAAAATGATGAAAAAACATCCAGACATCTTTTCCTCGCATTCTAAAACCTCTTCTAATGCTCCTAGTATCACTATTACTAGCAATTTCTTCTAAATTTAAGAAAAATACAATGCTATCCATGTTCGTACACTTTATAAAAACAAAATCGAATAAGAAAAGATTTTCATTTGACAGCTAGCTCACTGGACTACCAGCAATCGGTAATGCGGTTTTGCGGACCGATAATGTAGTCCATCCGCCGTTTTCAATGATAGGTTTTCACTTGTGAAGTGATCAACTGCGGATCGGATTGAATCCTACCGCAGACCATCCGGCGGATTCAATGATCGGCCTGATTATTTTTTCGGGTTTGAAAATGACCCTGTCCCTGCCCAGAATTAGTAAAGTAAGAAGAGAATAAAGGAACTGACATACTAATTATACTAATAATACTGAAGACTAATTTTATGCTTTGTTTGTTTTTCAGGTCAATATTTATACCAAAAATTTGAAGCGCAGTGGCTTAGTGGTTAGTGTGTTGGACTACTAAGTGAGGGGTCGAGGTTCGAATCCCGCAAAACCCAAATTCCAACTTAGGGTTTTTTCCACTGCGCCACCTGTCGCGAACGTCTGACAAACATCTGAGAGTATAACTGTCTTGAAAGAGCTTCTCAATTAGCCGTTTGGAGTCGGCATAACATTTTATTTCCCTTTCATTCGTTCCAAAAAATGAAAACTCACACAAAACGAATAGTTTTGAGAAACTAGGCCTTAGGTTCCCCCGGACCTGTTGCGCCAACTATTTATGTTTATTTTATTTTTTTTTTTTTTTATATGTACCACAACGCAACACAAAGATCAGTTTAGTTTTTGTGTGATCAAGTGGGCTATTTTATTTCACTCTGGTCACACTACACGCAGACAAAAGTTATTGAAAGACATTTGTATTTAACTCACCTATACTCTTCAATCATTTAAATGTCAATTATCAGGCCAATGCACGCACTGCATCATAAATCCAATAAACACACGGGTTTACTTATTGGTAGCACTCGGTTTTCTTATCGAATTTATTTCTAAAAAAAAATAAAAATAACCCCACACTTCTCAAATTAATTTTGTTGACTAAAAGTACATCAGCTGTTTTAATTAACTGTCATCTGTCAGCTGTCACTGTGACCTCAAAAAATAAACAAATAGCGCCTAAAACTCCGTAACAAAAAATTATTAAAAATGTCTCCTTTGAAATAATTTATTTCCAGTACAAAAATACCGCCAATCAAACACAACCTGTCGCCATCTAGCCAGTCAAAGTGCCAACTGTAATTCCAATTGGAGAGTTTCTTATCAACACAGAGCATTGCCTTGCACACGAACTGAATAATTGGAAACTATTTCCACTTTACTGCTTCGTCCGGTGGTCGCGGTGCTGAGCTTAGTAGTTTCATTCAATTGCGATACATCACCACCTTCTGCTTCAAATCCACTTGCACGGACAGTGCAATTCTAAACAATGCACGCGACGGTTGGCATTGTCAGCGGTTCTCGGTGCGGTTAGATTTAGAAAACTGGAAGAAGCCAAATTCAAAAGTACCCCTAAACAAACAAGTCTCCGCTTCTAACAAGTTCGATGAGTGCCTACTTCCACTGCCTATGGGACGTATACAGAACAACCTGGTGAGTATGTGTTGTCGTTGTGTAACTATTCGCGGAGAATTCGCCAACCGAATCCGAATGTCGTCCTCCAAGAGTAGCGCCGCCGCCGTTCCAAAAGTAGTCGCGTTCGGGAATGTTTTACTCGATGCAACGGTGCAATTAAGTGATTTGGAGATACTCGACCGATACCAATTATCGTTAGATTCCAAGGGTGAAATCGATATTACAACATTGACGAAAATATCGGAAGAAGTTTGTCATAGGTGAGCCCAATGACCGAAAGAAAAAAAAGAGAACCACGCAACAACAACCACTGTATGCTGTCAGTTGTCAGATTAGAACTTTTGGTTTGGTGTTGTGCTGGGTGCTCTATTTTTTGTTTGTAAAATTAGTCGGTTCTCTATATATAATTATGCATATGTGGGTGTTGTTATACTTTGTTGTTGTTCTTTCAGCTTGATGGCACCTGTGAACTGTGGTGGTTCCGCTCTTAACACAGTGCGCATACTAAAGCAACTAGGGACCGATTGTCTATTCTTCGGGGCCATTGGCAAAGACCCACTGGCGGAGTTACTGAAGGGAATCCTCAAAAAGACGGGCATACGCACAAGGTGGGTGTTTAGTAACTGAGTATGTCGAATGGTGTGTTCGTAATTTTTAAATTTGTTTCGTCACGAAATACGAATTGTGTAAAGTTTACCAATGACCGTTTGGTCCAACTAGTTTGTCAGTGATATACCTAGTAGAAGCAGTTTGTTGGAAAAAAAAAGGAAATATTTCGTGAGTAAACAGACGATGAGTATAAAAAAGAACTAGCGGCTGTGTGGTGGGAACTGGAAAGTACCTGTGCAGACTACAAAGGTAGAACGGCGACTTTGTTGGTACAGTTGGGTTTATCCTTTGTCTTGGAGCTGAAGGGGTCAATTTAAACGCTGACTCACTTTAATGATAGATCCCTATATTATTTTTCGTTTTTGTGTTTTAGTAATACGTTATCGTAGGGTTTAAGCTTTTAATTCGGTATAGGTAGGTACCTATAAGAAATGGAATAATTGTTTGAAACTAATTGTAGAATAGTTAGAATGTACTGAATTCTTTGACACACTGAATCAAATGTTGTTTGTCGCATAGCGGTAATTTGTTTCTCACGTTTGGCAGCACTTTTTTTTCTACAAACGACAAAACGATATGAGTAAAGGTAGATAGCATTGTGATTATGTTGTGACACCATGTACTATATGTCGGCATAGTAATGTAACTGTCTGCATTCTCTTGAAAAAGACTCTTTTGAATTTGTGCCTTAGATTCAGCATTTCAAAAATTAAATCCCCGCTAATTTCGCGAGCTGAAATTTGACACCTGCATTGTTTCTAACTTCTAAAATGAAAATAAATAGGTAAAGTGTGTATAACTAACCCATCAGTGGGCAAATCTATTTTTAGATTAACTAGAAGTACATATAGGTACTATTCTTCGAATTATTCGCCTTATGTCGATTTCCATTGGGACAGAAAAAACACGTTTTTTCAGATTCAGAGCAGTTTTTCAGAGCAGTTTTTCTGCTCTCGAAATTAGCTGGCCGTCAGATTTCATGTTCCATTGGCCGCAAAAAAGCGAGAGTCAGAGCAATTTTGCGAATCTCGATATCCGAGCGAGATTCACACCTACATATTTGCACTAACAAAAAAACATTTGTCATTTGTCAAACTTTAAAGTGTGTTTACTTACGTTTTTAGACGAGAAATCTATGAAAAATAGAGAACAAATTACATTTGGCCACTGCAATAGATATTAGCATGAGTTGAATGGATTCTTATAAACACAAATTACAACTTAGAAACAGCTGATTTTTAAAACATCTTGAGAGCAACATCTGAAAATCAAAATGGAAAACGGCAGAAGGTAATGTCAGTGCGAGAAGCCTATATCTGTGCATTCTCTGAGCAATTTTAACTTCATCTTCAACCATTGCAATATTTAGATCTCTATGTAGATGAGCGTAAACTATAAATTTAGAAAGTTACATGCATACAAGAAGATAAATTCAAAACGACTCATTAGTTTCATTCTTCGCCTCCGTACCTACCTATATTTACTCACAATCTTTTGTTGGTTTTCAAAAACTTTAAACTGTTTATCTACCAAATATGGAGTGACCTTCTAATTACAAATGGGACAACTTGCAACGCGACCCTGTTATTTGTTTTCTCCGCAGCAGTTTAGATTGTCAACATTTTTGGATTTGGTTAACATATTATGCGAAGTTAAATTTATTCTACTTCAATATTTTTAACTGAACATTAAGTTGTTTAGCCGACGCTTGATTTTTTTTTTTTTTGGCTTTGCCTTGCCTTAAATTGAAATTTCACAGCGTAAGAATTAACGTCGCAAATCGACACTTCAATTGATGCCGATCTCAAAAAAACAAACAAATGCATGTAATACATGTCAAGCAAATATTTGAACTGTTACTCAAGGTTTTCATGTATGTAAATAGAAACATAGAAAGCGAAAAAAGAACACTTCTTTATTTGCTATTTTCATAGAAAGTACAATTCATTTCTTTGATCGCAAAGGCCATTTCAACCCCTTTCAAAATGGATGACAGATAGTCTGGAAAACAGACAAGCAGTCTGTGTGACCCGTGCTCTAATCACCAGTTGTATATAGTAATTACTAATATTACTACTATGTATTTTGCTTAATGCCGCATCTTTTGTTAGTTGATCTAATTCCAAAAAGTAAAAAGTGAGTCATTTGCATTAGGTAAACAGTTCCTACATTAGGTTGTAGAGATTCTGGTGAAGTATAGTTTCAAAACGATAACGGTATTTAGAGTGAAACATTGCTTTAAACATCAATTTCAAATCGGGCAAAGGTCAGATGGTATTTTCTGAAACGTCAAATGAATGTTGCAAATGAAGAATCAAAAAATGTACAAGGCTGATAAATACTACCCCAACGAGCAACCCAACCGCAAAAGCCTCAGATATCATGTTTAGCTTTGCATTCCAACGCCCCCCACATTCTATTAATAGAAAAAAAAAGCGTTCCTGCCTCTCCACATAACTGATTGTTTTGGAAGCGAAAACCAATCTTTCACCCAAAATCTGTATGGATATCGTACATAAATTCTTACATAATTCTTAATTTAAAATCAAAAGCCACTAAACAAGTTTGATTTTGATCTTTGGTTGGGGACAAGTTTTCGAGGCTACACAAGTATATGCAAACATTAGTAGATGAATCAAATAATAAATTAATAATAAATTCTTGGCGTTTATCAAACATTTTAGAGACCTTTCTTTAGCACTGAAAGTAGTTTCTCACAGCTGATTGAAACGTCAAACGAAAACTAGTTTGTGTTCGGTGTGAATGCATCGACGAGTTTTCGAGAAAACACGGTTTTCGGTGAGTGTTGTGAATGGGATATAAAGTCTCATTCTTTGAGAGAAATTTTATACCCACCACTGTCATTTTGACAGTCTTTTCCATTCTTACTTTAAAAGTAAAAGAACAAAACTATTATTTTAACGAAATCGTCGGATGTCATTATTTTCAGTACTATACTTTATACAACATGTCCATTTAAAAATATTCAAATAGAGTTCGATATGTTTATGTAGATGACAGTGATAAACGACATTTGTGCAACTAGTACAATTTACCAACTTGTTTCTATTGAACAAGAAACTAATGTGGTATTCGATTGGGATTCTTCAAATTCGCTCTCAGATTTCAGATTTTATGTGGCTAATCGAACATAAAAACGTCACTTGCTCATTTTTGTGTGTATATTCGTGAGACTCGAATATGTGTAGCCTTCAACTCTTTTCAAAGCGTTTTCTATTCACTGGCTAAATTTTATATTAAAACATTCGATATTTTCGTCCCGATTGATTTATAAATATTTATACATACCTAAATAATTTACAAAAATAGATTCACCCGATGCAATGCCTTTCTTTGCTATAGAAAAAATTCACGAAAACCTAAACGCCCTCCACCAGTTGTCAAACTCAAACCCACTTGTATTGGTAAATCTGCGAAAATATCTGGATTCGCAAAAGTGCTTTGAAATTTGAAAAAAATGTTTTTTTTTTTTGTACCAAACGAACATAAAAAGTGCTGAGAGCGCCCAATGGAATACCACATAAAATATATTTGCACTAAACGAAATTCTCACAAAGTTTGAATTGTTGTTCCTTCTAAATTGTCGAGAAAATACTGTGAGGAGATTTAACGTTGGACGACTACAAACGCAACAAACCGCCAGAACCTTTGCCGATCGCGTATCCCTCAACCTCTCGAGAAGTCTTATGCTGCCAGCATCAAGTGCCGAAGACCAGTGGCGCCGATGCCAAGAAGCCATCAAAAACGCCGCAACTGATGTGCTCGGTTTCACCAGCCCACCCCCCCGAAACCCCTGGTTTGACGAAGAGTGCCGGCAAGCACATGCAGCAAAACAAAGTGCCTACGAAGCGTCGCTGCATAGAAGGACGAGAGCAGCTCGTCAGATCTACGAGCAAAAAAGGAGGGAAGAACATCGGCTTCTCCGGAGAAAAAAGAGAGAGCATGAGAAGCGCGCGATCGAGGATATAGAGAGGTGTTACTCCAGGAACAATGTTCGGAAGTTTTACCAAAAGGTAAAAAGAACGTGTCATGGCAACAAGACCCGAACGGAGACCTGTAGAGACGAGCAAGGAAACCTTGTAGTAGAGTCACAGTCGGTGCTGAGGACATGGAAAAACCATTTCTGCAGACTGCTAAACGGCGAAGACGACACAAATTCCGCTGTTAGGCAGAACGATCCATTCAACCTGGACGATGACAGCCAAGATTTCCGTCCACCTGACCAAAATGAAGTGAGGATAGCAATATCTAAGCTTAAATCCAACAAGGCTGCTGGTCCAGACGGCTTACCTGCCGAGCTCTTCAAGGCAGCCGGAGATGACTTGGTAGAGTGCATACACCAACTCATCTCCAAGATTTGGTTAGAGGAAAGTATGCCTGATGAATGGAACCTCAGCATTGTTTGCCCGATCCACAAGAAAGGAGACCCTCTAAACTGCGCCAACTACAGAGGCATCAGTCTCCTGAACACTGCGTATAAGATCATGTCTGCTGTATTGTGTGAACGCCTGAAACCATTCGTCAACGATCTGATAGGTCCCTATCAGTGCGGTTTTAGGCCCGGTAAGTCCACGACCGATCAAATATTCACACTACGGCAGATCCTGGAAAAAACCCAAGAATACCAGATCGATACTCACCATCTTTTTATCGATTTTAAGGCCGCATATGACAGCGTTTATAGAGACGAGCTATACAGAGCCATGTCTAGTTTTGGCATCCCTGCCAAACTTGTCAGATTGTGCAGAATGACGATGGAGAACGCTCGCTGCTCCGTAAAGGTCGGAAACAATCTCACCGAGACCTTTGATGTCAAAAAAGGATTTAGACAAGGTGATGCGCTGTCATGTGACTTCTTCAACATCATTCTTGAGAAGATTGTGCGAAACTCACAAGCCAACACCAGAGGCACAATTTTCTATAAGTCTGTGCAACTGCTTGCATACGCTGACGACATTGACATTGTTGGTACAACACAGCGAGCTGTCACTGGTGCGTTTGCAAGTATTAGTACAGAAGCGGCAAAAATGGGTTTAGTGGTGAATGAGGGTAAAACAAAATATATGCTGTCAACAAGAAGGGACACACGACATCGACGAATCGGGCAGAACGTCACGATAGACAGCTATAACTTTGAGGTAGTTAGGGACTTTGTCTACCTCGGCTCCGCTATAAACTCTGATAACGACATCACATCAGAAATCAAACGAAGAATCACACTTGCCAACCGCTGTTTCTTTGGCCTAAGACGGCAATTGATTAGTAAGGCCTTGTCAAGAAGCACTAAGGAGATTCTATATAAGACTCTCATCATCCCTGTCCTGCTCTATGGCGCAGAAGCATGGACCCTAGCAAAAACGGATGAGGATCTTCTTGGTCGCTTCGAACGCAAAATTCTTCGAGTGATTTTTGGTCCCGTTTGCGTTGACGGGCTTTGGAGGAGAAGATTTAACAGCGAACTCTACGAGCTGTACAGCGACATCGACCTAGTCAGAAAAGTACGCATCAGTCGTCTAAGATGGCTGGGACATGTAGAGCGAATGGACACCAACGCTCCGGCCCGAAGAGTCTTCGATTCTAACCCGGAGGGACAACGCAGTAGAGGAAGACCTCGCCTTAGGTGGCGCGCGCAAGTGGAAGGGGACCTCAACCAACTTGGAGTGCGCAACTGGAGGCAGTTAGCCAAAGATCGCGCTAACTGGAGAGGCGTATTGGTTGAGGCCCAGGTCCACCCCGGACTGTAGCGCCACCTAAGTAAGTAAGTAAATTGTCGGTTATAGGTCTGTTCGTGTACCTACTTTTTGACTAAAATGTCGTAGGTATTTCTATCAATATTTTTAGCGCAACAGATTCGTAAAGGCCCAACTTCTCAAAATTCAGATCCGAAAAACAAACCATCAACTTGTGCCTTTGCTTTAACAATATTTTTCTTCTTCACCTTTCAGGTTGGAGGTAATTCCCGACTGCTCAACTGGACAGTGTGTGTGCTTTGTGTATGGCCGAAGGAATGCCCTCTACGCGAACATTGGTGCGTCGGAAAAGTTCAGCCTGGCCTACCTAAAATATATCGAAGAACAGGACAGTTTCCTACGAAAGTGCAATAAACGTCAAATATTCTACCTAGAAGGATTCTTTCTCCCCCAGAAGACAGATGTGGCACGCCACATTGTCCGCAACTACATTTCGGATCGACGAATTTTAGTATTAAATCTCAGCGCTCCATACATCATCGAGGAAAACTTCGACGTGATGACGTTTCTAGTGCACAGCTCCGAAATAGTATTTGGCAATCGAGAGGAATTCACAACCCTCAGTAAAAAGTGCGGATTCCGCACAATCGAAGACTTCTCCAAACAAGAACTGACACAAAAACCCGCTACTGTCTTTGTCATCACAAATGACAAACAAAATGTTCAGTTAATAAGGAATAATGGCACTCGTGAGAGGCCCATGGTCGTTTTCGACTCCTTCGCCGTGCCGATGGTTCCAGTTGTTGACTCGACAGGTGCCGGCGATTCATTTGTAGCCGGCTTCCTACACTCGTATCTCAAGGCGTGTCCCTTAACCAAGTGCATACAGCATGCAATAGCTGTAGCCAGCATGGTGGTGCAGCAGGTAGGTTGCAATTTACCCTAGCTAAACTTCGGCACTATTGGTAAGCTTAAAAGTACAAATTATTGTCCGAGAGGAAGTCGGCCCAAAGACCTACGTAGGTATGATCGAGAATTGAGTTTGATTTGTTTTGGGCTTGACTCTAAATAGCGTAGCCTTAGATTTTATTTTTTGATAATGTGCACTGATTTTTAGTTTATATTTTAAATTTTAAAAATAAATGTGTTTTCAAATTGAACTTTGCGTACATACTTTGCCGGAGATGCATCACTTTTTGACGTAACAAATACTTGTACAGATGTCATGATTCAGCTGCCGATAAAAGAAGGCAAATTGAAAACTCATATGGCTTGGATTAGTAATCATAGAGAAATGTTTGTGTAATTCGGACTCAAGTGGAACGTATTGAGATCGAGATCAGATTACAAGCGCAAATTGCAAATTGTCTCGTTGATGCAGTTGCAAGTTGCTATTGCAATTAGTAATCGATTACAAAAGACACCGCACTTTTGTGATTAGTCATGGGGTGGAAATGGAAATGGGAATGGGAAAGGGAAATGAAATGGATCGATAATACGCTGATAACTGGTTGGATTTATAAATACAAATTCTTCAACCCTCAAGTGACGGTATCCAAGGATGCATTATTCAATAGTCGTGACGAGCAATGGGGAAAGAAAGTACATAGGTGTAACATATGACAAGTAAGTATAAGTAGACATGAAAATCACATTTGTATGCGATGGTCGATAGGTACAGCTACCACACATGTTGGTTCTAATTGGTGTCGGCGTTTTTCGTGATTGAAACGCTAAGAAGAGACTTTAATAGGGCATTTGCTGTCACATAGGTCGAAAGTCGATGGCACGTTTATATTTACATCGTAATTACGTTCCGGCAGTGATAGAGTGACAGCAAGCGATTCAATTCCCTTCAAACGACCAATTGGCCTTTTTTTTCGATCTATAGGTATGTTGGTTCGCCATTATAGCAAACGTGCATTCGCTATATCACGACTTGAACGTTGCAGTAAATTTTGGACGTGAAAGGTAAACGATTTTTAAACATATTTAAATTCGACCGCATGGTAATCTGAAGGAGTAGCAAAAGCAAAATATATTATTTATAAACAATAGAAACAATTGGTAGGAATATTTGATTATAGTCCAACATACTCGGATAAGTCTTAACATTTTCGAGATCGCTGTTATATATAGAGCCCCTTGTATATTTGTAACGACTTCTCCCCAAAGTCTTGCTTGACAGAAAGTCGAAAAATTATGACACGGAAGTGAACAAAAATGACCAAACAAACCGATCAATAGATCGATCCTTATCTGCGTCGAGAAACGTAATTTTGAAATCATTTGAAGTGCAATTATTTGACGTCTTGAAGCGATAGCCATTGAGGGCGTTCAAGTATCTAGTTTAGTAAGTCTGACAGCTGTCTGACTAGATCTATCTCGGTTGTGATTGGTTTAAATCGGTCACGTGGGCACCTGTGACATTTGACGTTTATGGAGGGGTAGCCGACGAATCTAGTCAAGAAATTCGTGACTGAGTACTAAGTTGACAGTTCGGGTATGTGGCTGACGTAGAAAAAGTGACGTTCCCGACCAATCTAGTTTTTGCGTTCAGGTTACATCTTATCCAGACCAATCTAGTCGACTTAAGATAACTAGATTCTTGAATGCGGCCATTCACCCGACCTATCGCGGTTAAAAATTGGACGGTTGTTTGACGTGCGCACGAAAACGTTTGATCGTTTCGCCTTACAGAATCTTACTCCTGATTACATTTCTATTTCAAAAAGCCGGGAATAAGAAGACGACAATTTCGAATTTTCTGGTATTGATTACCCAGGTTCGAATCCCGCAAAAACCCAATTCCGACTTAGGGTTTTTTCTGCTGCGCTACCTCTCGCGAACGTCTGACAAACATCCGAGAGTTTAAATGCCTTGAAAGATCTTTTCAATTAGCCGTTTGGAGTCGGCATAAAATTGTAGATCCCTTCCATTCATTCCAAAAATGAGAAACTTACACAAAACGAATGGTTGTGAGAAGCTAGGCCTAGGGTCTCTCCGGTTCTGTTGCGCCAACTATTTATTTATTTTTATTTAGATTACCCAAAAATATTTGTGTAATATTATCAAAGGTAACTCTGAGCAAAGAAGAAAAGATGTTAAACATAACTTTAACATTATAGGAGCTACCTACCTAGTTTGAAAGAACAATTTAGCAGGAGACTCTGTCCTAAGAAGTTTTTTTTTTTTTCTTTGATAAATTGGGGACGTTCAAGTATCTTTATAGTTTACTAATGTGGTATTCGTTTGGGCTTCTTTATGTGGTATTTGTTTGGGCGCTCTCAGATCACTTTTTTTTGCTCTAAGAGCAGTTTTTATCAGGTTTTTATGTTCGTTTGGTACAAAAAAAAAAACAATCTTTTTCAGATTTCAGAGCACTTTTGCGAATCTAGATATTTTCTCAGATTTACCAACACAAGTGCGTTTGAGTTTGACAACTGGTGGAGGGCGTTTAGGTTTTCGCGAATTTGTTCTAAAGCAAAGAAAGGCATTGCATCGGGTGAATCTATTTTTGTAAATTATTTATGTATAAATATTTAAAAATCAATCGGGACGCAAATTTCGAATGTTTTAATTTAAAATTTAGCCAGTGAATGGAAAACGCTTTAAAAAGTGTTGAAGGCTACACATATTCGAATCGCACGAATATTATCACAAAAAAGAGCAAGTGACGTTTTTGTGTTCGATTAGCCACACGAAATCTGAAATCAGAGAGCGAATCTGAAGAAGCCCAAACGAATACCACATTAGATTCGCTCTCAGATTTCAGATTTCGTGTGTCTAATCGAATATAAAAACGTCACTTGCTATTTTTTGTGATAATATTCGTGCATTATTATACACACAAGAACCAATAAAATTCGGATTTCGATTTGGCAGTAGAAATCTGAAATCTCAGATCAAAATCTGGAAAGCCAATTAGCCAAATCGAAAAGGACATAAGTAGGTTAGATACTTATGTCTGTCCATTGGGACAGAAAAAGCACTTTTTTCAGAGTCTGAGCAATTCGGTGATTGACATTTATCAAACTTTAAAGTGTGCTATGAATTACATCTTTAGAAGTCTGTGAAAAAAAACATTACATGAACTAAAAATCTGAAATCTGAGAGCAAATTCTGAAAATCCCAATGGTAAACGACATAAGTTGACAGTTCGTGTAAGTGGTTGAAGTAGAAAAAATTACGTTGCCGACCAATCTAGTTTTTGCTTTCCGGTTACATTTAATCGAGACCAATCTAGTCGACTTTAAATAGGTACCTAGATTTTTTAATGTGCCCATTAACTAAAATAAAATGTAATAAAACATATTTTGAGACTAAATTTGTTTGTCACTTTTAAACCGCGTTTTCAAATCCGTATATTTGTTGCTTGAAACCTATTAAGAATCTTCGTAAAAATAACATTAATAAAAGAGACTCCACGAAGCCTACCTTTTGGTTATCCACGTTTAAATTGCGAGTCTCCGATCGTACCTGCCAAGATTCGGTCACTTCGAATATTTCCACATTATCCTTGAATTTCACATTACTCTTGTTGGATTTAGAACTGCCCGAACTTAGGTTTTGATGTTTTTGATCTTTAACCATGTTTGATTTTTGATATTTGGTTTGTTTATTTGCCAATGAAAACAAGTTCAACGCTTACTGTGTTCTATTGTAAATCGATAAGGCAACGGCATGCCAGTTGACATACTTATTTTATATTTGAATAAAATAAGTAAATAGTTGGCGCAACAGGTCATCCCTGGACCCCCGGAGCCCCTATAGCACAAACGTTCGTGGGTCGAATGAAACGGGCCAACAATTTTATGCCAATTTGTAACAGCCAAATTAAAGTTTTGAACACTTATACTCTCGGATCTTTGTCAGATGCTTGCAGAAGAAAAAAACTAAAGATGTAATTTGTGTTCGTCCTGGGATCGAACCTGAAAACCCTCGATAAGTAGCAAACTAACGCTTGAGCCACTGCGCACATTTCTGAGCGTTTTAGCTCGTCTCGTCTCGTTTTTCACCCTCAGCTGGATGTTTATTTTGGTAATAATGGTACTGGCTACGAGCCCCACAGCGGATTTGTATACAGTATACTGTATACAGTTAACATTCGAATCGGCTTCCTCTAGCACCAGCTCGCTGAAAACTGAATGGTGAATGGCACTGAAAGAAATTTATCGAATCCCAATGAGTACAGAAACTGACAGGTTAAGAATACCTGCGACTGATTCAAAATATAAGACTGAACCCCCGTATTCATAAACACTGTGTAAAAGTTATCAATGTTACTCAGCAGTTATGTCCAATTTTTGTATGCTATCTGGCGTTTGCTAGCTAACTTACTTATGCACATTTTGTTTATTAATAAGGGGGCGACTGTTTATTATAACCTAAGCTCCGTATTTTCAAATATGGCTGATGTTTTAATGATACGGCGGACATCTGTGCGTCCTACAGCTTTTGCATTAAGTACTCAACTCTTTTAAAAGTCTTAAAAGTCCAAATAAACTTCAAACAAACACGAAATGTAATTTTTAAAATAATTGTATTTATTTCAGTTTCACCTGATTATCCATTGTTCATTCTACTATCGAGACTTTTTACTTAACAACATTTTTTCTTTCAAAAAGCCTATTTACAAATTGCTTTTCATCTAAAATATATCACACATTCAAATTAAGTTTGACTCTAAAATCTATGACTGAAGTGGTGTAATGAAGGACCATTTTATTTTGTTTCTTAATTTATATGGTATATATTATTTTATTTTTGTAATCATTTTAAATTGTTATTTATTTTCTGGAATTTTCTCCACGCACCGTTTAGAGATATGAAGTTTTGTAAATTATTATTATTGATGATTTCCCTTCGTGGGCTTAAGGTTGAAACTCGTTTCCGGCAACCATTCGATTTGTTGTTTATAAAGTAGGCTTTTGCTTTTCTGGTTCAGTTATAATTAATTGGTGTGTCTTACATTCCTAAGTACCTATTAAGATTTTTTTTTTTCTGTATTTTTTGTAATTTTTATTTTACTTTTGTTTAATATCACATTCATTTTTAAACACATATTTTTTGTATTGATTTTAATGGGTTTTCTATGAAAATATAACTTGTTTGTTAATTTTGTTTTTAATCCTGAATTTTTTTTTTATTATGTAGTTTAGGATACAGTTTGTGGTATTTTTTTTTTTTATTCCATTTTGATATTAACGAAGTTTTTAAGACAAAAATCGATAATTAATCACTTGCAACAATATATAATATATATAAAGAAGAGAGGGAGAGCGTAGGTGTATATTTGTTTTAAAATGTTTTTATTATTCGATGGCAGTGATTACTACAGTAACTAATTAAATTGTAACAATAAACTACGTTATTACTTCAATATTTTGTTGTTTAAATATTCATAGATTTATAATTATATTTCCATGTACCTATCACTTAATTGTTTAAGAGTTTGCAACATTTGTTGATAATGTTCACAATTATTTTCACCATTGCTCTTAGAAATTTGTTTTAACTAAGTACAGTATTTGGTTCGTTGTGTGGAGCTTCATCTCGAATAATAAATAATGAAATTATGTATTACTTGCTTTTTGATATTTTATCTACCAATGTAAGAACTTGGGTAATCAGCTGGCAACTGCTTCTAAATTAATGTCTTTACCACATACCACTAATGGTGTATAATGAGTTTAACCAGCGAGCAGTTGGACATGTTTTATGATATGAATGAGGACAACGGACATTATTTTTATTTGTGGTACCAAAGTAGATATACATTTTTAAAACAATAGACAATAGAGTATTGGAAATAAATAGTTGATGCAATATTTTGCCAGGTTTGTCGAAAAGTATAAAATGTTAATTTGGTCAATCTTGATCCCGCGCCTGGCAATGCAACTTGATTCATTTTGTATGAACCATTACTATTAAAAAACATGTTTAACTGGCTTTTTCTCTAAATTGATAATACTGACCTTTTAAGCAATCATTTCCTTCCACGTTCTTTTGAAACCAAAAATGTGTCTTTTCGTTTTTATCTTTGAAAGAGGTTTATTGATGTTTTTTCGGCGCATTTTCCGGTTGCCTATCCATAACGACTAATGCTCGTGCGTGGAACCAACTCTTTAAGAGCGAAATCAAACTGTCCATACTTAGAAAACACGTTGCAAAAATACAAAGCAGCATCCAGCACCAGAAAGCGTTCTGAATTTAAGCAAATAAATGTCGAACTGTCACTATTTTAATGTGGTTTTCCATTGGGACCACCAGAAATCTTTTTCAGATCTCAGATTTTAGTGTGCTCATGGAACGCGCAACGAGATTGATCTGCTTTTGTAAATGGATTAGTGCGTTAATTGACAACAATGTCAGCTGTTCAAATGGCATTCGTTTTTGGCTAAATCACAAATGGATATCGCCCTCAAAAATGTTTTCCTTCTTGTAGATACAAATGAAGTATTATTGGTGGTTTGTAGTCTTCAGATGTCGAGGGAGATAATGAAGATAATAATTCCTCCGAAATCGTATCCATAGCTATTTATGTATTTTGTTATTTTGGTTTTCACGAAACTTTGCGCATTTGCCTCGAAATGAAACTTCTAAAACTGACGTTAAACAGCTGTACAAAGTATATTGGTATGCGTAAATCTGAAAAAATATCGAGATCTGCGAAAAGTGATCCGAATCGAAAAAAAGATTGATTTTTCGTCCCAATGGAACGCAAAAAGTGATTTAGATCAAAAAAAAGAAAAATTTTTACTTGGAAGAATTTAGCGCTATTAATAATCGCATTGTAGAGTCTGCTTAGCGTTACGCAACTCTTGAAGTGCCTTTACTTGGGTAAAGACTAAATTTGAAAACAAAAGTAAGGAAACCTTAGATTGCTGTAGTAAATATTGAACATATTACTTTTGCATCAAATGTACAATACAATACAACTTTGTTTCGTACATCAGCGTTTTTTCGTGTTCGCATTTTAGAACTCGGATATAAGAAACATTTTATTTTAGATTTGAGAGGGTTCTTAAATCCGTGGACTGTAATAGCTGAACTGCACTCGGTTGGCAAATTTGTGCTGCTGCTTTTATTTGTGGGTATAGTGCTAAAAGTTAGAATGAGAGTTTGATATTAACACATCAAACTATAAGAAAAAATGTTAAACCCGTGATGTCATGATTTGTATAACGATGCCTAGCTAGAGTGTTGCAGTTATGCAGTTTCACAATCTCCATCAGCTCATATCGCTGTGCCAACTGTAAAGGAACTCAAAATGTACATATAAAATAAAAATAAAAACTCAAAAATTTAAGATTGAACAGAAATAAAAACTGTAACGTATATTTATTTGTATATATTTTGTTGATCTCTCTTTTAATTTAATTATTTAAAAAAATAATTGCTTGATATATATTTAAAAATATTTCTTTTGTGTGTACGTGTGTTTTGTTTAGTTTTCTTCTTTTTTTTTCTATTTCTTGATTTGTTATTGTTTTCAAAAACGTAGGCCAAATATGAGAAAAAAATTAAATTGAGTACATACAATTTGTTTTCTTTTCTTTTTGTTAATTTCTCGCACGTTGTGTGATAAAATATATGTATATATATATGTTTAGATCTATAACTTCTTTATTAATTATTTTTAAGAGATATCTAAGGTTTTTTATTATTATTTTTGAAAATGTTTTTCATTTTGTTTTCATTTTCATTAAATCACAAGATACATTGATTGTTTTGTTTCGTTTTTATTTTTTACGCATAAACAAAATGTTTGTCCTTATTTTTGTATTACGCAAAACAAAACTGAAACCTTATTCTAGAGTATTAAAATAAAATAATAATAACAAAAACAAAAACAACGGGAACTAACTAGTTTTGTTGTTATATTATTTTCATTTTAGAATGACATTCATGTGAGTAAATGGAAACGCCAAAACGTGTTTACACAGTTTAACCAACAAAAAATAAAGTTTTTTTCATTGTTTCTCTTTTGATATTTATTATTTCGGATGCGAATTAAATAGAAATAAAAATTAATAATCACTAGTAGCGACGCTCATATCGTATCACAGAAATGCTTCACATCATTATGTAACGTTAAACTTAAAAATATAACTGATTTTATTGTTAGTTTTGTTTTATTATTCAGGGTTAATACGATCGTAGAATTTGTTGATGGAATAAAAACAAAAAAACAAAATTGGAAACTATAGTCATTCGAAATTAGCATCAGTGGAAGGGTGTAATAGTGAAAACAAAACTAATAAGAATAACACTCTAACAACGTTCGTATTACAGATTAAAACTGGCTACCGATAAAAGCTATTTAAGGTTATATTGCGGGTTATTTTCAAATATGGTTGCTTTTACTTTTACTAAGATATCAATTGATTTTGTACAGAAAGAAACATAAATACACGTTGATGTGAAAGCGAAAAAGATTATTATTTGTATACTATCTTAGTTGATATTTGCATTCACAACAATATCCAGACACGCTCATACTTTTCTTACTTAGATTTAAGGGGTTGGTTGACTAAATTTGTAGTTGAAATTTGTCTAAATTGGGGATTTCTAACTTTAGCAACGTTTTGCCAGTAATTTAAACGTTTGCTCTTTAAATTGGAATCGTAATTTGACTAGGATAAAATTGAATAAATACGCACCAAGGAATAAACATAAAAATTATCGACTCCTTGTATGAATATTAACCATGGTTATTTTGTTCGCATCTGATTGTATATTTCTGTGTTGATTTGTAAGTTCATGTCTTCTTTTCTTCAACATAACCTTTGAATTATGCAGACAACGTCAAATTATCCATTATGATTTAAACTGCCCTTTGTTATATACATTTTGGTTACAAAACCTCAAATAATATTGCATCATGCTCTGATAAGACTGCATTGAGGGGTAGTAAAATTACGATTCTGCAATCGTCGCTGTCAAAATTGACAAATAAATTTGATCAAATCTCAAAACGATGAACACGAATTTACATCATAAAAATGTAAAGCTCATATAAAATTTACTGAAATTTTGGAAGGATTTTAGAACATCGCATATGCTTCGTGCAGTGCGTTGTTTTACTTGTAATTTTGTTCTTTCTTAAGGACCTAGCTTTATAGAGCCATTTTTTCTTTGGGATTATTGCATTTTCAATCTCAATGCTGATGACAAGATGATGACGATTAAAAACGCAGGAGTTTCCAAATTTAGAGACAAATTTGATTTGTTTAAGGCTCAATGTCCGGCAGTTTGTTATTGACGTGTGCAAAAGGCCCTACATGCAGACCCATAAACACGAAATAATGTTGATATGATATTTCTATGTACATTCGTATACTGGATTTTGAAAATTGTTTACAAAAAAGCTACAAAGATTACTTCAGACTGCAACATTTGAAAAACTAACCTACCTAATTATCTGACTTAACCATTCGAATGCATTTTGAGTAGGAAATCACTCCCAGATGACATTCGCATCAGAATACGAAAGATATTTTAAAAGGAAGTCATTGGATGCGTTTGTGTACCCACTTGAAACAGTCGTAAATGTTTCGTACTGTTTATATACTCGTTTGTCAAATCTAGTGCTAACTCATTTAATTACCATACATCCATCGGAAGTCCATTCATCTTCAATGTTTCAAATAAATCAGAATTCTAGAATGGATCGTTGTTTTCAAATCAACCTAATACGTCTTCCCCTCTTAAACTATATGCACGACTAATTTTTCCTCAAACCGTTTCCCTTATAATAATAACTAATAAAGCAATACAATCAATACTAATAGAATAACAATAAAACTTCCTACATAGCCATAGCCATTTTAATTTGAACACAATAATAGTCAATATTCGTCAATACATACACAATAATTATTGCCATAAAATACATCATCTACCGTCTTCCAGCTGCTGTTAAAACGAGCCAATTCGATTCTGAATTTTCTCGTTTCATTTGCTAAATATGCGCCACCCTGTTCTATAGTCCTTCAAATATTAATTAAAAAACAAAATATTGATCGATATGAGCGCCTTACATAACTAAATTCACCGTCCAATTCCTCCTTCTCCTTCATCTCTTCGTACCGAAAATTTCCCAATTTTTATACACAACTTGAGGTGTTAAATACAATTCGTATGTGTGTATTATATTCGCCTTCTCAATTCAAATGTTTCTTACAAGCATTTTCATAATTCACAAAAAAATAAAATAAAAAAATAATTTATAATACAAAATTAATAAAAAGTAACAATAAAAAGTTATGTATATCAAAACAATCAAAAAACAAGTCCAAAAACTCTGGATGAGAGAGTAAAGCTCCCTTTTTTTGATTATCTTTTGTCAAAAAGATGAAAAATAAAATTTAAAAAAAATGTAAACGAAATTTCAATCACTTATCGTTTGCCCTCATTTGTTTGCAGAAATTGATAGAAAAAAAAAAAAATAAAATATGAGTATAAGAAAGAAAAGTAAAATAATAAAAATAAAATTTGCACTAACTAAACCTACGCAAGTGATTAAATCGCACTTTGAAATTGTTATAAATAATAAATAAATAATGCTGTGATTGCATTTTGATTAAATTTAGCAACTACTAAATTTTATTTGGATTCTCCTGACGGGCGCTGTATTTCGGATGATTGGGCATCACTGTGTCGGTGGTCAGATCGTTGGGTGCCTCGAGCACCCCTTTGGCATGGGCCGCTGCCGTATCGCAATCGGTGCGACGTGAGATCAATAGACGAATATCAGTATGAAGGGTGAGCCGTCCAGAGCGTGTTGTTTGAAATCTGCAAAGGGATATAGAAAATTTTCTATAACTTACAGATATTCAAAAGAAACAGCAAACGTGACAAGATGAGAACCCGATTGAGAACATCTCCAGTGGAGGTTGCGGCAAAATTAAGCAGTCAAATTATACAAGTAAGTAATATCGCTCATACCTTAAGTGGATCGAATAACGCAGTCGCTTCATATGCTCGCTGGAAATCATATGTCCCAAACTGCTACCTCCATGCATTCGAGACATCATGGACATTGCAGCACCCTTATATGCAGCTGCTTCTGCAAGTTGTTCGCCCTGTGATTGTGACTCTTCGGCGAGTATACGTTGACGTATGAAAGTCTGATGCAGCGGCGGCATATCTCTAAAATCATAAGGTATCACAAACATTCGCACAACTGTGCCCATCGGATTTAGTAGAGTCGCCTGTACGGTTCCAGTGTTCGGTATCAAGTATCCCTTTCTTGGCAAACGAATTTCGCACTGAAAAAAGAAACACACCCAAATCAGTCGAAAACCTAGCTAAGATATTTAATGAGAATTTCTTACCACATAAGGCGTGCTAAGTGCTTCACCCCGCAACTCATAGAAAAACGCCGAAGCAGGGATCGTTAGCTGTGTGGGACAGAAAGCACCAGATGCGCCCAGCAATACCTTAAACCCGGACACTTCGGCTTTTGGAAGAAAACGCCTCTGCAACAGACTCTCTTCTAAGTTGCCCAGCAAGGGCTTGCGGCCGTATGCCAATGCGCGAGCTCGAGATTTCATTGGCGACGATGCCGGACTGTAGACGCCGCCCTCGAGTTCTTCGTCGGAGAACTGTTCATCGGACCCAAGGGACGATCGATCCGAACGATCGGACAAATGACGTGAGCGTCTCTTGTAAAAGGCAGCTTGTTTAGCGAATCGCGGCGATAGCGAAGGCGAATTTGGCAGTGTTGGCGCCGAATAGGATTTCTGCACGGGGATATTCGCATCGGGAGACTGTAAGTTCGATGTCGTCCCATTGACTACGTCAAAAGTGAATGTGGTGTCTGGCGATGGACAACTACTGATGGGTATTGGCGATGAGGTGGTTGCACAAAAGATTTGCGTCAGATTGACTTTGGGAAGGCTTCGTCGCTTGTCTCCTCCTCCATCGAGGATGTGCAACAGGCTGGGCTTGATATTGGGCTGAGGTACGACTAGTGATGACGTGCCGTTTGTTGTGATTTGCGAATTTGGCGTTTTGAATTCCGCTCCTCCGCCGTTCGAGACATATGTCGGCGAATTATTTTCCTTTATGGCAGTGAGGTGACTTTTGATGTCCTTCCACTCGTGATTCTCATCATCCTCATCATCCTCATCCATGCGAAACGAGGTCGCACCACAGTCGCACGGTGGCCCATCCTTGTTGGCACATTTGCCGTTCGTCACATTACTGCAATTGTTGTTCGTACTTTGCTGTTGCTTGTCCTCCTCCTTGCGACGGAAGTGATGTTGAGTCTTCTGACGCTTACATACCTGACAATCGCTTGTGTTACGCGTCGTCTGATGCGTCATTACCGGTGAATTATTGTTGTTCTTTAGTGGTTTTCGGTTTCGTGCTGTTTTAGGTGTCCGCTGAATTGCTTGCAACAGCAAATCAGCTTTATTCAGCGGCGTTGTTATTTCCGCAAAATTCTCATCACAATTCATGCACACAATGGACATTTCGCTGCCGCACAAATCACAATTAGGAAATGCGGCTGACTGTGGAAAGTTTGCCGTCTGTGTGCCCGTCGAGATCATTTCAACTACTTGAGTTTGAACGCTTTCAGCTATGCCGTTCGTCGGCGGTGTGTGCTGGTACAAAGGTGGGCGGATCGAATTTATCGAACCATACTCGGGCAGGGTCTGTTGCTGGCCGTTGCTGGCCACATCGGCAAATGTTTCGTCTACCAATCCGTTGTCCTTGTCATCCAACTGCATTGGCTGATATTTCGCCGATGAAGTGGAGGAGTCCAGAGATCCATCGCCCTGTTGGGAGCTGTAAAAGTCACTTCCACTGTCCGAGGCCGTTTGCTTGCCTGTTTTTTTATCGCGCTTCAGCATCCGCTTCTTGTACTTCATGAGTTGTTTCTCTCGATGAGACAGTGTTGCATCTGAACTGCAGCCACATTCATCGTCGTCGAACATACACTTGTGCTTGCCCTTGTCCATTGAATCATCGCCACTGCAGACGCTGTTGGTAGACGCCGCCGATGTTGATGGTAAATGACTGATTGAAGCTCTTCGCACTGTGTTCGCTGCGCCCGTACTAACCGATTGACAGCCAACGGGTGTGACACTAAACAAAGCGCCGATACCTGCAACTGCAGTCGCCGATGGTGGACCAGTAGCAGCGGAACACTCGCCAACTCGTGGTATGCCGCCGTTGATGCGTGGAAGACTTTTTACACAAACAGAGATGCAGGTGTTCTCCGAAACTACTACGTTCGGAAAGTTGTGCACATGGGGCTTGGAGTTAAAACTGGCAGTAGAATCGTAAGGTTTGATACGATAAAATACGTTCAGGCGTGGTCGCTTGCCCGAGTGCGACGATCCTGACGTTGGTGGAAAGAGGATGCGTCCGGTATCGTAGACGGCTCGATCGGATTTCTTTATAAGATCACACCAGGCACTTATCTGCGAGAAGTACAGCTGACTCCGGATGGCAGTGCATAGCGATGGGAGGGTCATTGTTGGGGCGGGAACTCTGAAAGTGGACAAAATTTAAATTAGCACGAGAAGTAAAACGAAAATCAACAAAAAAAAAAGATTTATCTAATACCGTAGTGTCACAGAATTTGTAAGTTTGTGGTTACAATCTAGGAAAAAGCTGTCTACAAGTAGCGCCATAAAGTTGCGAACGTAAAACGCTAATTGTTAGCTCACTGAATTCGGTAGTATTTTTACAACTTCGAGGCTTTGAATTTGTTCGGTGGTATTCAGCCACATTCAATGGTATAACACGGCAGTAGTACTGAGCTTTTGACAGTGCTACGGTAAGACTACCTAGCAACTTTCAGTACTGTGTAATTATGAGAAAGCTCTCTGATTTAAGAGTTTTCAAAGCAACGAATTTTCATCCACGCAGTTGCCTTTATTAACAGCAAACACATGAAAATAACGAAATTAACTAATGAAGTTGACTCCGCATAAACAAAGCTTCGTAAAGTTGTCTTTGATGTCTTTGAATAAATTTTAAGCATAGTGTCAACATGTTCAGTCAAAATGCGAGGTTATGCGGTAGCTTTTTTTGTGTTAATCAAACATATTCAGCATTTTTAAGCTGCAATTTTTCCGCCACTACGACCGATGACAATACCTCAGCTAGAGAGAAAAAACTTTGCATACTTTTCCTTCTGTGCGATAATCCATTGCTCCAGCAGTATTTTGTGGCCGACAGGTCCGAGGTAAACTTCTATACAGATCGGCTCGCCACGGGCCATTATTGCTTCCATCTCCTGACAATGTGTGCGCCAACGTATACACTTAAAGTAAAGAAAACAACTGTGAAAAAAACCAAACAATTATTATGGATACTTACAATTTTAATACCATAACTTATATCACAGATGTGATCCTCAGCGTCAGCGGCTTCGCCCTTAGCCAAGCCAATCTTCCTGAGGAACTGATCACAATGTGGTCCCTGTTTGGGATTCGTACTAAAACTATTGGCAACTCCGTTGCCATTATTCGCTGGCTGCTGCTCATGATGCACCAAAGTGCTAGAGCTCGATGGCGAATCCAAAGTATACCCAACACTACAGCAACTGTTACTCGGCGGGGTTGGCGATGATGATGTTGTGTTCACAATGAATGGTGTCGCCAAGCGTGGAGACGGTGTGAGATACGAGTACTTAGGCGATGTTGTAGCTGGCACTAGTGGCGATGTTGGCGAAGACGACAACACCGTATACCCATAATTGGGTGTATTGTCTGGCGATGCCCTCAAACATGTGGTGGCAAGTGACTGTAACGAGTGTAGCTTCTCAGCTATTGCCGAAGGCACAGGACGGTGATGATAGACTACTGTCATGCTGCGATCTAGATCCGATTTGTCATCGTCGACTCCAACGGCAATCATTTCGAGAGGCATCTCACGGCTGACTGTCGGCGATGATTGTCGCAGTTGGCAAATTTTCTGTGTCCAGCGTTGGTGCGTTGTATCCGGTATCAAACTGACTGTTGGTGTTACTGTTCTGGCTGTTAGTAAGGGCATTGCGTTCGGATTGAGCGTGATGTTAACCATTTGTGATGGACGTGTATTATTGCTGCTGGTGGTGGTGCTAGTGATTGCAATATTATTGCTACTGCCAACCTCATGTCCTGCTATTTGTGAGTAGAGAAGTGATCTTCGTTGCATATGACTCTTCACCAAGCCCAACGGTATGGCGAATTCATCCTCTGACATGGCACGACCCTCCAGCACGAACGAGGCAATGCCAATCATCGCCGAGGACGATGTTTGGGTGGTGGGCGTACTTGAAGCTGTTGTTGGTATCATTTTGGCAGTTTGACACGACGACCACGATCTAAGGGCGAAACAGGAAAGGAATACCGAATTAGTACAATTGTCTGTGAACATTTCTAATATAATTAAAAGCCAGCTAGTAAAAGATGGCAGAGCAACATGTTTCTGTGATGTGTATCCGTTGGCTGGTTGCACGGAAATGATGCATCTCTGCTACTGTTGTCATGAAGACAAAGTAGGTCATGGTTCAACGAGTGTGCATAGAGGGGCACATGTGAAACTAAATGGAAAAGGGGAGCGAACATTGAAATGAATTTCGAAGCATAAAAGCTCCGCTCTTCCGCCACTTGTTATCGCCGGAAACTGGGTCAAAGCACGAGCAAAAAAAACAAAGGTGGCAGGCGGAGTGGAGCAATGAAGAGGAGAGAAGAAGCATCTACATCCTACATCGGAACGTTTGAATATTCTGCTTGGCAACGACGACAGGTATTTTTAGACAGTGTGCAGCACTTTGTAGCTATTCTTATGTTTCTGCTCATGTTTGAGTGATTTGCAAGGCGAATGTAAAGTGAACCATTATTGCAAGAATATTTCTGGGGAGAGAGATAATGCTTACGAGGGTCAGAGGGGGATATCTTGTAGATGAAATAAACTGACCAACCTATGGAATGGAGAATACCTACCTACCAAAACGAATTGTCGAAACGAAACTGTTGAAATAAAGTGCCATTAACCCGGAAAACTACTTACAACGTTGAAAGGTACCTACAACATTTTATGAAAACGGTTGTAGGAATTTTGTCGTTCTACCTGATGAGCTGCTTGTGCAGGGGAGATGAATAAAATACTTCCAATAATTTTAAATGATTGAATGTGGCACAATTTAGCCTCAAAATGCCTTAAAACTCAAGGCCCCCGAAGTTATTTCCACTGTAGGTATTAAGAAATGTTGTCACCTGTCACTCGGATGCGACCTTGAACAAAAGAGGCGTTCAAAAACTAGTTTAGTAAGTCTGATAGCAGTGTAGGTATCATTTCGTTTTCCATTGATTTCACTCAGGGATCCACTCATTCTGCAATCCAATGGAACAGAATTGAATCCACAAAGTATTGGTGAAATGCTAAAAAAATAATCTACGGCTGCTGTCAGCTGACTTGTATGAAATACATAATGTACATAAATTACACTTGAATACCGACTTCATATCGTTAAGTTAAGTAGGTAATTAATAGGTATAAGCAAATCTGACAGCTGGCTGACTTGATGTGTCTCAGTTTTGATTAGCATCAATCGGTCACATGAAAGTTTTGCTTGTTGACGTTCTATAGTTAACAAGTTCTTGACTGAGTAGGTACTAAGTTGACAGTTCATATAGGTTGACATTTCTCAAATCCCATCTATAGAAACCATCTCAAGTCCGATTGACAACAACAGCTAAAATCTAAAATGTATCCAACCCCACTTTATCAACAAAAAAATGTTGCATGAAAAATCTCGTTCTCCTCTTTACTACCCCAGCAGCGCATGTACATAAACATGACCTGCATACACTCAATCGCATTACCAAACACAAACAACACAACTATATGACACACAAAAAAAAAAACAATATCAACAACGTAACACACCCACAAAAACCATATGATCAGAGAGAAACGACTTCACTTCCACAAAGTGCACGTGCTCTTTGCTATTTCGAAATAGCATGTTCGACTTTTCGAAGGTAAACTCGTTTCAACTTTGGCGTTGCTGTATGAAAATTGAATACGTATACGCGACGCACTCAACCAACCTAACCTAAATGGGTTTGGAAAGGGAAGAGCAAGAGACGGAGAGTGTGTGCGGGCAACAGTCAGCCTCAGCAGCTGACAAAATGTAAGAGCGAGAAAGAAACCAAAACAAAGTCAAAACAACGTTGGATTTTATGTGGAGCGACAAGGAGAGAAATTATGGAAGTTTATAACATAATCACAAATTCACAACAAGAAGCATAAAAGGGAAAGCTTTTTTATTACTCTCTCTCTCTCTCCCTCTAGTCTCTACTTCTCTCTTTAAATCGAGGTGAGATGAGAGAAATAAAAATAAAAATTCACTTGAACTATTTTCTTCGTTTACCTTTTACAGCTGATTTTTGTTTTCAAGCAAAATGAAAAAAAAATTGTATTAGTGTGAGTAGGAGATTAGAGAAGGGGTTTCTGGTGGGTTGTAGAATGATAGTTACCTATCTCTGGTTTTCTGTTAAGCAAAATAAATTATTTAAATAGTTTGTTGCGTTCCACATTTTATTCTATTTATTATTATAGTCCATTGCCTGTCAGTTTTTGAGTCAAAAAAAAAAAAAAACATTAAAAAGTAGGTATAGGTAGTTTAGGTAGTTTTTTTAAGGCTAGCATAGGTAGGTACCTACCTAGTAGGTGTATATAAAAAACTTTTGATGGTAGGTAATACGCTTACCTCATAGTTGAGTAGGTATAAATAAAGCGTAATTACCTATGAGGTGTAGCCGCCTAGGGTCAGGGCCATTTCAGTGTCGGTACCTATATTGAGATTGAAACCGATCGCTGATTTGTTCCGAACGTCGAAGTTTAAACTGACATTCACTTTGTAGAGGGCGGATAGGTACATCAAACAACAAGTTGGTTCTTCTGCCTGTGTGTCATTTAAATAAATGTACAACTCGAATTAGAGAGATTAATTGGCTATCTAACTCAGCCAGTCGTTCTGGTAGGTGCCTAACCTACCTACCTGCATCTATTAACCAAAATAGGTACATACCTAGGTACCTACCTAGTGATTGTGCGAAAATCTTTGGCAGTGAGTGCAATTAGTTAAGATTTTTTTTTAGTAGGTGAAGTCAATGACATTTTGAAAGTTAATACTTTAATGAAATTGAGTTATATTGTTGGTTGGTAGGTACCTAAATTAAATAACAAAGAAAAATAGAATTAACTGTGGAAAAAGAAAAAGTTTAATGGCGTCTAAGCCTAGTACGCAGCTGTTCCGGAATGAAAAATCTTATACAAAAGCGACACAACGACATTATGAACGAAACATTTCGCTCTTCTTTTCGTTTTGCAGTGCCATTGTATATAGCGAATAGTAAAGTCTCTTTTACAACGGCTACGGCACTGCTGTGACCTGTGAGTGTGAAATGATGGCGGACAAATGGGAATTGTAGTAGATTGCTTGGTGAAGTTCTCCACTCTCTTTTCGGACACGTTTATTGTCCAGGAGCCTGGACATTAATTGCTTGCGAGAATTTGACATTTGTACTGCAGTGTTGCTTTGCCAGCTTTCATACAAGGTATGGGGCCAAATTGAAAAATTTTGGAGCCAAAAATATACCCAAAATCAAATACCTATATCAAATATGAAAAATGCGCATTTTTTGTAATCCTTAGGCACACTTATTCTGATTTAACTGTTTTTAAAGACGACAATATTTAATTAAAAAAAGAGCAACATAACAGAAACTCGTAACTGAGAGACTTTTCTTGTTTCCATTTTCCAATGTTAACAAGAGCATTCCGCATACCTGAAATCCTTCATACTTGGACAGTGTTTTTTTTTTTCATATTGATGCTTATCGTATGAGATTTTTTTACTGCTGAGATGTGAGAGTCTGTTCAAAAAATGTATGAAAATGGAGTTGGCTCATTTGCAATTAACTGTATAGAAAGCTTTAGAATACGTGAGTACCTGCTTTCGCAATTAAAGTATAAAAAATTAAAATCGCTGAACCTTAAAGTTAATAGTATCTATAAATTAGGATAGTTCTTAAATGACAGTTTTAAGGAGCCAGTGAATAGGTCAATTATCTAAATCTGAGATAATTAGCCAGTGCTGATGGAATTCTCCACAAATTATTTCCAACCGCCTTTTTGACAGGCGTTTTTTCTGTCCATTTGGAGACCACTGGAAAATTTCGCTCCAGAAAAGATGCGTACTAGGCTTTAAGGGTAAGTTTAGTCTGAAAATTCCAATCTAATTACCGCTTAAACCAGAGATGAATGATTAAAAGAGATGGATATATTTCGTACGTAAATTTTTATCATCATTGCAGATTTGTAAAAATATTTTCATGGCAACACTGACTGTAGGTAGCCGCCTTTCCACTGGAAAGTTATCTATCTCTGTATTCCATTATCTTTGGCTTAAACCCTGAATACGCCCCTGTAATCTAGTACAAAAAATAAATTGTACTAACACTGCTGTTTAAAGCAAACAAATTCGACTGTAACGTGCATACAAGTTGTCTCCGTGTTCATCCTGTGCACACAGTAAATGTTTCGAAAGCTAGTGACCGTTTAGACGAATTTTTCTCTCCAGCATTAAGTTGGCAACATTGTTACAGGCTACGGAGAAGAGGGCGTACATAATCACCGACATTTTTAAGGATTTCTATATTTAATAGTGTTTTCCCCAATATATAAGTTTCCAAAATGAAATAAAAACAGGTCCGGAGGGACCCTGGGCTTAGCTTCTTACAACCATTCGTTTTGTGTGAGTTTGTGATTTTTGGAACGAATGGAAGGGATCTACAGAAGACAGTTATGGTCTCGCCCCCGTATTAATAAAACCCTGTGTAAAAGTTATCAACTAGTTACTCAGCAGTTTTATCCAATTTTTGTATGCTATCTGACGTTTGCTAGCTAACTAACTTGTGTACATTTTTTTATTAATAAGGGGGTCGGATGTTTGTCAGACGTGGTGCAGTGGAAAAAACCCTAAGTTGGAGTTTCTTTCCAAAATTAACCTCAACTAAAAGCAGACTTTTTTCTATAATAGTCAACAATTCTTTGGCAAGACGATTAATTTTTACATTCCAACGACGGCGCTTCTGTGAACCCGGATTCAATCGAGTTAGGCTCATTTTAGCTGTCATTTAAAAAGAGTTAACATAAGAAACGGTGAGTGACACGGTTTAATATGCAAACTATTTACGCGCTATTCACTCCGTGAAGCATTTCATTTTAATTTTTAAAACTTAATCAATCATCTAACGGGTAATAAGGAAATATAGAAGAATGAAACACATTTGGGGAAAGGATTTGGTCTGCAATGGCCGTAATCTGTGAAGACATTGGAAGTCGCCTTTAGGCATATTGTCTGAAAGGAAAAATGGATTTTTATGGCTGTCAAAAGTAGCAAAATAAGTTACAACTTCAAAACCATCGCCGATTTCATTATTGAAAACGGAATAGGCAAATAGGTAAAATTTCTGTTTGCTTTAAGTAGTAAAATTTTCGAATCATATGAACAATAGAAAGAGCCACAACCTCCAATGATTTATTATAATGTAACCCCCAAAATATGACAGCTCAATTTGTTTGAATTTTCATTGCTGATTCAGCCCTAATTGACTTGTGTTATTATACCGACAATTCATGCCAAGTGCACAATGTGTATACACCCAAGTAAAGGTTACATCGATTTAGAACAAAATACACATCATAATCACTCAAGTTGATGCGACGTACTTGAAAAACACGAGCACACAAACTCGTAATATGGGGGCTGGGGGGTTTCGAAAACCAGGCAACCGAGCGAGCACTCGAGCACTCCTTATCTTCGGCGATTCTTAATAAATTCACTGCATCTCTCTACTCATACCTACTGCATTCGCCAATGCAATGCGCCTATTTATACATTTGCTATAAATATGCATTCATTGCAATGAAAAAACAATATGTAGGTATAGTGTTAGTGTTCCCCATTTCGTAGATCGTAGTTGTACTTTTACGTGTCGGTTTTTTTATTTCTTCACAACGAACCCCCAAAAGAGAGGAAGGAGATAGAGATGCACAGAGAGTATTTGTTTGGCAAGTACAAGTACCGAACGGAGCTGAATGCATTTCTAAGGCTATACACACATGAGCTTTCCGAATCTGATGTATGTGCGGTTTGGTTTCGATTTAAATTCGTTTCGTTCGTCCACTTAAGCATAGCGCATTTTTTTACCTTGTATGGTTTCCTTGGTCATCATTGTCATCATACAGACAGGTTAGCCAAAGCCACCACGGGTGGAGTAAGGAATTTTATTAAATTTGTTTTTAGATTGCTTGGCGTCAGAAAAGAACAGACGGTATGATGTGGTCTACTTCTTGATCAAAGGGAATGCCAACCGTACAGCGTAGTGTACTGTTTATAATTTAGTAAGGTATGTTGCAATGGCGTTGTGTAAACAAATTACACGATCAGCATTCTGTTGTATGATTTCTAAGGTCAGTTGCCAAATGAATGTAAAACAGTAAACAATTTGCTTGAAAAATCGGACATAGCCCTTGGTCTAATTTAATGCAATTATAAGCTGCTTGTCGTAAATAAGAGAATATTCTGTCATACACAGAGTGTGTTATGGCAACAAAGTTGCATCTGCTGCTATATGTGCGTGTGAGCATCTATTGAATTGTAAATTAATAATGCATTCAGCACAGGGTCTGCAGAGCGTGTCCTACGGTGATTTCTGTTGGGTTTGCGGTTATGTTTGAAGGCGTAAATAATCAACGCATTCTTCGAGTATGTACACCTTTTTGTGAATAAAAAACTTTGAAAGATTTTTTATTCATTTATTAAAGCAACACCGAGTTACGTATATTTGTGTTTCAAGCTTAGATTTACAAATGGACTTTGTTCGTGTTTTTGTTTCACAACATTGTATGCTACCGCATTCTCGTATTAAATACGTACTTTAGGACGGAAGTCTTCGTTTTTTTTTTTTCTGACCCTATCGCAATATGTAATCTGTCAAAAATTGTGGGCAGATTTTCTGATATTTTTCTTACCATTGGTCGAATAAAATACAGATTAGGTGCGCGCCCATTTAAAAGCTCAAGTGACATTAGTCGGAGATTTATGCCCCTTTTATGGAAGACAACTCAATTTAGTTCTTTTGTCTTCATGACAACTCAAGTTTGAGGCAACCAAACTAATTTTTTATTATGTATGTATTAGTATTAGTATAAGTATTATGCAAGACAACTCTTTTAAGTTGTCTTTAGAAAATAAATTGCCATCTTTTAGGAGCATATTGAAAATCGAAATCAGCTGTTAAATGTCAATTTTATGAATTTATTTGTGGAAATTGAAATCGAATGAAGTAAAATATATGCAATTAAACCGAAAAAGTTAAAAAAATAAAACAAACAATGGAAAGTAGTTTTGATTTATTTTTTGGTGACACAACTCAGTTGTCTTCTATAATACCTACATACACACAACTGAGAAGTCAACCATTTTATTACTTGTCTACTCATAGGATGATAGTTGTCTTTTGATAGACAACTAGTTGTAATCGATAATCGCAATTGGAGAAAGACAACCTTGGTTTGGTTGTAGTTGTCTTCCATAATAGGGGCGTTAAGTACGTTCTGCAGCACTTGTACGCGCCCAAAATATACAAATCCGTTAACAGTGGTAACCTACTTCTTTGGGAAACAGTACTGAAAATTTCTGTTGGGATATTACAGTCAAATTTCGGTTCCACTGTTGGAAAGATAACAAAACGTGTGTGTGTAATCTAATACTTTTATTGGATTTACCACTATGTATTTCGAACAATTCGGGATTGGTGAACGTACTCCACAAACAAATGCAAGTTATAGGTATATTTAAGACTATATTCGTATGTTGCCGCTAATTTTCTTATGAAATGTGTGCTATTTTGTTTCCCTTCATTTTTTCCTATAGGTTTACTTCATTCAGAATCCATGCAAGGTTCAGTAGTACCACATCTTAGGAGGTTTAATTTTTTGGGTAATTCTCGGTCTCGAAATGAACAAGTAAATGGGAATTTCTGCTTAATGAAAATACAGAAAGATTCGAAATAGAAATTCATTCGAAAACACCTTCATGTTTAACTTTCTCCATTAGGTAGTAAGGGAAAGATATTGTTTTAACCAATTCTGACATTACGAAGATACACGAACTCAAAAAAGTGGGTCGCAAAATGTTGTCCAGTTGGAGTTTGTGGGCATACAGTTCGGGGCCGTTTTTTATTTTGCAAGGTAACCTCAATTTTTATGGTACTTCCCATATAAAATTTTCGTACCAGTTTGATTTGTTCGAAAACGGCTCTTACGATTTCAACCAAAATTTATATTTAAGCTTAAGTAGGTGAGGTTACCATGACTGCATACCCAGTTTTTGACTAAAAATTCGAATAACGTTACTTTTGAAATTTGGCCATATGTAACGGGTGATTTTTTAAGAGGTTTAGAACTTTTTTTTAGAAAAAAAAACACAAAAAATTCGAAAAAATGAATGAAATATTTATTTGAATCGATAGTTTGAACCTTGCAATTTAATGTTTAAAGATAATTTCATGCAAATGTTGACCGCGGCTGCGTCTCAGGTAGTCCATCCGCTGAGTCCAATTTTGGGATACTCTTTCACACATATCGGCCGGTATCTCACGAATGAATGCATGGATGTTGGCTTCCAGTGCGTCAATCGAAGCGGGCTTGTCCCTATACACATTAGCCTTGACATACCCCCACAAAAAATAATCTAATGGTGTCAAATCGCACGATCTAGGCGGCCAATTGACCGGCCCGAAACGTGAAATTAACTGTTCACCAAACTCGCCTCGCAATTGCGCCATTGTTTCGCGTGCTGTGTGGCATGTGGCACCGTCTTGTTGAAACCACATATCATGCAAGTCAAGAACTTCCATTTCGGGCAAAAAAAAGTTTGTTATCATCGCTCGGTAGCGTTCACCATTGACAGTAACGCTGCGATTCGCATCATCTTTGAAGAAATATGGCCCAATAATGCCGCCGGCCCATAAACCGCACCAAACAGTGGCTTTTTCGGGATGCATTGGTAGCTGTTGCAATGCTTCTGGCTGATCTTCACTCCAAATGCGGCAATTTTGCTTATTTACGTACCCATTCAACCAAAAATGAGCCTCATCGCTGAACACAATTTTTCGATAAAAAAGCGGATCCTCGGCCAGCTTTCCAAGAGCCCATTCACCAAAAATTCGGCGTTGTGGTAGGTCGGCTGGCTTTAGTTCTTGCACAAGCTGTATCTAAAAGGCTCTACGCACAAATCCTTCCGCAAAATTTTCCACGTAGTGCTGTAACAAAGGCCTAACTGCCAGAATGGCGCCGAATCGACATTTCGCGGTCTTCTGTCACACTAGCTGATACGGCCGCAATATTTTCTTCACTACACACAGTACGTAAACGTGTTGGTGGTTTAATGTCCAACAAAGTAAATTTGGTGCGAAATTTGGTCACAATCTTCCGAATAGACTGCTCAGAAGGTCGAGAATGCCGATCATAAAATGGAAGCAGCGCGCGATGAACATTTCGAACCGAGCACGAATTTTGATAGTAAAATTCAATAATTTACAAGCGTTGTTCATTTGTAAGACGATCCATGGTTAAATTGCAAACCAAACTGAAGCTGTTTGACAGTGACACAAGGTACTAAACACACGTCAGCTGTCAAAACCAGTGTTGCCAAAACCAAACCAGCTAAAAAATCACCCGTTAATTCGAAATCGGTCCGTGCGATTGAAAAAAAAAAATAATTTCTAGGTTAATATGGTCATTTCTAACTTAATGGAAAACTCAGTTTTTCTCTGTATTATCGTAAAATGGATTTTGGAAAAAAGGCATTTTTTAAAAATGTAGTTTTCCTTAGCTTACCCGAAAACGGAAACCAAGATTAAAATTGATGTTCTTAAAATGATTGCGTCCGTAATTTTCAATTCGAATTACCGAAAACGCTAATTTAAAAAACTGCTCATACCTCGAAAACCCCATTTTTGACTTCGATAAAACTTCAAAACTGAAATAATGCTTACATATATCCCGAACAATAACTCATAATCGGGTTTAAGTTATGTGGTAAACAAATAGTATTTTTTCAAACAAAACATTGCAATATTTGGTACCGTTTTGTCTGACAAATTTGACAAAAACCGCTCCAACGATTTTGATCAAAATGCATATTAAAGATAAAATCAGTAGGTATATAAGATCCCGTACTTAGTTTTTCTCAAAAAAACACGAATAAATCCGTTTTTTAATTATTTCACAAAAAAAGGACTACCCAAAAGTCGATCTCTGTTCATATATACCTACATATTTTTTAAGAATCAATTTCGCACTTTAAAATTCAAATTGCAACAGCCATTAGAAATGCAATAACAGCTACGCAAAATTTATTTTCAGCAAACATTACCCACTTCTACTTTTTTTCGACATTTTTGAACCTTTTTTTTTTTTTTTTTTTTTTTATAATTTACACGCGCTAAAGAGGTTATGACTACTCTTATAGTGAAATTCTTCCAACCATCAGAATATCCCACTTCATTTGCACCCCCACACACGTTCATCGTAATATTCAGTTTATAACTGCTAGTGCAAATTCAAAAACAAATCTCTGAATTCTTACACATATTTATATGTAAAGATATCGATCTATCTGGAAGTATTCAATTATTGACAACTTAAGCCAGCGTCATTAATCTATTCCAGTCAAAAAGAAGATCATTCCCAAATAGATCAACAATCAGAAACTCCTACTACACTTTACTCGTACTAAAAAACTTGTAAAGTGTAAAAGCCATAAAATAGTACAGTAGGCGACAATTGCGACAATTGTCTGTTTCTTGAGCTTCAACGTTTAAAAACTAAAAGTGCATTTTATTTAACACTATGTAGGTATTCCTTTTTCTATATTTATTGAACCGTTTCGTTTAACAAGCATTGCTTCTCAGATCTTTACTAACCTACCTACCTATCTAATAAAATAAGCAAACAACCAACAAGACTTTTGATAAAAGTGAACGTTTTGTTCGACCCAGTCGTGCACTTTATTTCTTTAAGTTGTCGGTTCCCATGCGGGTATGTTGGAAATTCCATTGAAACAATTATCTTTGAAAAGGTGTTCTATGTACATATTTTCTTAGCACTCGACAAACTGTCACTAGAGTTATATAACTTGTTCTATAAATAGTCTTTTGATTTCCTCCAAGCAACCTGTAAGTACCTACTCGATCTGCATGATATACGCGCCAACTTTGCCCAAGGTCTTAACTACCTATACACTTGGAAAGTGGTTGTGGTTGCTCTACTCACTGCCAGCTAATTAAACAATTTTACAATGACAGCAGATTGTGACAGAATTATGCAACAGAAAAAAAAAAAAAAATAAATAAAACAAACTCAAGCATTGAATAAAAATTACTTAACCCTCCAGCCAGAAGTGAGCATGAGCGCAAAATTATTACCAGTCACACAGCTTTCAGTGCAAAACCATAAACCGGCTTTCCAACAACACAAAACAAAAAAAAAATCCGCAATCATAAGTCAACAAAACAAAATCCACTACTTTCCAAGTGTTTTCATCTCATCTCTTTCTCAAATGGAGAAACGCATGCAAACCCGTACGGACGTACAGCGTACACCGACCGAGCAACAAAATCATGTGTCGTGAATTTCCCAAATGGAGCCCAAATGGAGCACATTTTGCTATGTGGAACAAGAGTAAGAGTGAGTACTCGTACTCCCTGGTCCCCTTTTTTAACATGTCCTTCATTTGTTACTTTCAAAGCAAAGCAACTCGCCAGTTGTTTACGGGGTAGTTACGTACACAACTCACTCCACTTACAGTCCGTGGCCTAAAAATTCAGCGCGCAAGAGCTTTCCTCAAATTTTAGTAAACTAGTTGGTCACCTAAAGTAAACGCTTTTGGTCATTTGGCACACGCAAAGTCGCTTTAAATTGCAACACATATGCTTGCAACATGTTTATGGTAGATTAAATAATAGGTTTGGCTATAAACCATGCCTTGCGGCGAGCACAATTATACTCCATTTCTGGTTGTGTTGGCTGCAAAGCAAAGTAATACACAAAACAATACGAGTAAAAAAAAACTAGTTCCATTGAAGAGAATTCATTACTTTTTGGGTTGAGCGGATTTTCCATTTTCCAATTAAAAACAGTTTTCTTGTTCGGTGAGTATGGGTTGGCGCGCACATTTTGGTAGTTGCTGGCAGTGACCCACTTTCGACTATAGATTACAGAGGTTGTCAAATTTGTAGAAAGATATCGAATTCTGGTACATTTCCTTCAAATCTGAAAAAAGCTTATGGAGTTACATGTGCCCGTGGGGGGGAATTTATAAGAATGATGCGTAGGTACCTACATAAATTACAACATTACATCAATGTTGGTGAGGTGGAGTTGAAATGTGTACAAACGACTTCCGTCGACTCAAGTAGAATTAGTTCGTTTTTCTGAGCCTGAAAACTTGAACAGGGATGGTAACTTCGGTGTCGTTTTGAACTGAATCGGATTGAACTTCGACTGGAAAAAACTCCAGCGGAAAAGTAAAAATTAATTCAATCCACATACTGTGGGCGTTATAAAGAGTAACCGATATAACGAACGATTTTCTGACATACATTAACGTTAGTATAGGTATCGAATTTTGCAAAAGATTTGCTATCCGACATAAGGAACGTATATATAAATTGGTTTAAGAACCCTCAAAGTATTTAAATACCAGGACAGTGCATTCGTCATTTGATATGTGACCCATTCGTATGCCGCTCCTCCAATAGTTAATTTACATCAAAATGTAATTCTGTAAGAAAATTATGAATACTGAATTTCAGATTTTTTTTTTTTTTTTTTTGTCAAATATTATATAAGTTTTGTTTCCGGGGAAATTTTCTTCTTTCGATCGTAATTCTTAACAAATATATTTTTCAGAAATGGGAATACATTTTGACGAATTTTAATAAATTTTTAGGAATTTTTTTCGTTACAGATCTAGACCACATCGAATTTATTTCTGACAGCTTTGTAATGTATAAACAGAAACGCCGTTTTTCTTTAGTAGAATAAATGGACTTTGAGTTGGAAATCTATTAGTTGCAGTTAGCTGATTAGTTCAAATAACTTTCAAATTAATCACCCCTAACGAGGTATCCGTGCGGAAAGGAATTTTCTCCGATTTGTACGAAATCGAAGAAATTCCTTTTGAGATATCCGTTCCCGTATAACTTTCGAAAAAAAATTCTCCGATGACATATAACGCAACTTGTCGCTTTGCGTGGAATCGCGTTATAACACTTACTTTTGACAGCTGCACGGTAGATTTTTATCGAAGCTCACCGACAACCAGTTGCTGCGGAATATTTTAATGTGAAATGAACGCGTTTATATGCTTCTTTTATTTTGTTCCGAATCGGATACTTCGGACGTAATTTGAGTTCAGATCATTCAGATTTGACTTTCGTATCGGAATTTTTTCAGAACGGATACCTCGATAGGGGTGAATACTGAATATTGAGTTATATGTATATTGATCTATTACATTTGTCTGTCACAGCAATTGGAAGAACAATCAAAAACGTTTGCTGGCATACTCGCCAATGTTTCAAGATAAATGCTTCAGTCAATTCGTTCGCTCGCTCTCGTGTGAATAGTCCTGAAGTCCTTGCCCCATTCAGATCAGCATGATGTTCCCATAAGTCATAAGTTCATAATGGATGCGACTACTATCAGCAATGTTATAGCACAAAGTCTCAACAAAAATTATAAAAAAAGGAAGTTCGCAAAGTAACGAGTAGAGAGTAATCCTTCTCCGTTCTTGGCTTGAAAGGCCAAAAACCCGTTGATACATTTATGTAAAGGGTAGAGAAGAACATAAATTCCCCAAAAAATTTAACTAACACTTGAATTACGAGTAACGAGTAGGCCCTCTCTAGGCAGGTAAGAAAATTTCTTCCGGCTGACTTTTTAACTTTTGATGTGCGTTGTATGGCCAGAGCATGGCTTTGTGTGTGATTACATTTGTACATTTAAATTTATCCAACGCGACACGACGCAGCAATAGCGGGTCTAAACAAAAATTGTATACGTTTTTTGATAGCTGTCACTCTCAATACGATTTTGAATGTAGCAATCTCAATGTAGATACTTTATAGTTGTATTTAACTATCATTCTTTTTGGGTTTCAATTAAATCCACATTTTTACAGGCTCACAAAATGCTATCAGCAAAATTTAAGATCTGTCAAAAAAAAAAACGAAAAACAGTTCGAAAATCTATTTTGAAATTCTGCAATTATTTCTATACACTACTGTCAAAGAAAATTTGTATTTTAAAACATACATGCAAACGCAGTGCCTCAAATTTTCACAATTTTTGTAATCTGTCAATTTGGTGTAATGCTTGTTATTTATTATGTTACAACTTTAACAGCTGACCGTTGCTACCAACTGTGTTATTCATTGCACATTTAATTTTCTATACAGTTTTCTTTACTGACAATGAGTATAATTATTAGTTCTTTTAATGCCTGAATATTTAATTACTACACGCTGCCACTTACCGTGTTTAACAAGCTCGTGTAACAACGTGAATAAATAAGCTCAATTAATAACAACAATCGTTGGCCCAAAACTTGAGTGGAAAACTCTTTCGCGACGTTAGTGCGCAGTTTTTCCTGCTGACCACTGTATATTCAACGAATGCAAAAGTAGATAGGTAATAACAATAATAATTAATAAACATTATTTCTTGTTTCAAAGTCCGCCTTTGTTGTGTGCCAGTGGCTGGCTGCTGCTGCCTGCCTTCATCGTTGTTGTCGTTGTAGTTGTGCTAGTGTTGCCTTTGTTCGCCTAAATTAGAAATTCACTCTAAGCAGCGTTTTGTTCGACTTTCCGTTTCCATCCCCCCGACTTGCGAAAGTGCCTCATCATCCCGTAAATGCAATAGCTATGTCGAATTGTGATATTACAATTTTTTACAAACAGCTGATAGAATACCTAACGCTCGTGGCTCGTGTTTATTTTTTTTTTTTTTTTTTTTCACTCTGCTAGAATCGATTTCCCCATAGGCCCTCCCCCTGCGCACAGTATGTGTGGTGTTGGTGGTCGTGATGATGACCTTGTGTCGCTCAGCTGTGCTTGCAATTTATACACTCATCGTTGTTGCTATTTTTTCGCGTATTATGTAGTACGTATTTATTTCTCCATGTGTAGTAGAGAGAGACAGTAAGTCGATAGGACGTAACTACCAGCGGAGTCTAGCTATTTTTCTAATTACCTGTCGGTCGGCGGTATAGAGATATTCAGAGACATCATAGAGATTATTGAGGCGGTAAAGCTATACCTACAACAAATTTGTATTCACGTAATAATTGATGGTTTACTTTTTGATTTGATACTTAGTTGGTGAAATTAGAGTTGAATTACTTTTTAATTTGTGGAGCGGCTGTGGTAATGTGGTTCGGCAGACACACGAAATGACATTTTAAGGTCAAGTGATTATTAGACTTGGGTGGATAGGTATACACATTGTGGCAAGTATTCTTCTCCTCTAAGTTGCAGCTTTTGTTCAAACTTTATGCTGAACGTTAATTGTGTTCTTCAAGAAGGTTCACACGGTAGTTTTGTTACGATCTTTGTTCGTCGAGAATGGAGCTGTTGCCGTGAAGTTTTTCTGTCAAGTTGCACTTAAAATGCATGAGCTTTTTTCATTTGAACTTGACATTTTCTTTTAATTTTAATAAAACCCCGAATGTGTGATGAAGTCGGATCTTTTGAGTGGTATTGCTAGAAGTTTTATTTTTCGACTTTCGTGGTGCATATAATTGTGAACACAATACAGGTTAGGGTGAGAAATATTGAAGTGGAAACATTGGTGGCAAGGTTAAACGCAATCGTCACAAGTCGAAGTGAGATAAGTCATTTTGTTTGAATGAGTAGTTGACCCGCTTTCTAAAATTGCGCCTCAATCTGATTATAAATTTAAATTTAGTTTAAAAATTAGGTCTAAGCTTTTTTGAACAGTTATGTTTCACAAGCAGTAGCGAGTGTTCCAATTATTTAATTTATTGTAAGTTAAGCCCAATGCCGGACTTTGAAGAGGGTCACAAATGGAGGAGTGAGAACAAACCGGAATAGGATTTCAAGGCGGGGTAAGACTGAGAATTGACATCTGTCAATAAAATGGCGCCCAGCGATGGAATCTACTTACACAAGTTTTATAACCCTTGCCAGTTGTAAGAAATTCGCTGTTAATAGGAACAAATTTGTTGTATTTAGAAAAAAAAAAAAAGACCCTTGGTTGGCGGTTCGAAGAAATCGATTAGCACCGATGCATTGGGTATAACAAACAAGATTTTTAGTTTCTCCGGTTTCGCTACAACCGATTTTCAATGTGGGTGTACATAAATGTCTGTAACTTTCCAACTTTTTGAATATAAAAAGCAACCTGTCAAATTTGAGTCATCTTTTAGGCCCCTGTTGAGCATTATAAGCAGCAAAAATAGAGACAAGCTGTCAACGACGAAAATACCGACACCGATTTTAAGTTAAAGTTCGATAGTATGGGGAGAAATGCCTAAAGGTATGCAAACGTTTTTGATAAGGTGATAAAGGGTTTTCCAATAAGAGGTGTTATTTTGGTATTCAAAGAAAAATGTCATTTTTTTGAGATAAATGATCGGATGTTTATTTCATAATAAAGAAGAAGGTATGCCGTTAATAATGAAAAACAACATCAGCCAAATGGCCACCACGAGCACGCCATATCCTTTCACAATAACACCTCTTTTTGAAAAACCCTTTCTAATCTGGTCTTCTATAATGTCTAAAACTTAAAAAAACTAAACCAGGTTTGGACAGATCAAATTTGAAAAAAAAAAAATGTTAACGTCAAACTTATAGAGGACAAAAACGATTTCACAAGACGAGACTACAAAACAACCAAACCAAATGCTATCAATAGATATTTCGAAAATGTGATCAACATTACAAACGACTTTAACAACGGATAGCGGGTAGAACCTAAATTGATAACAGAATATACACAAATCCTCGATAGTACCCATCAATTCTGATTAAATAGCATCAATCGGTTATTTGTTCATTAAGAACAAAAAAAAAGAATCCCGTCACATTGTTGAATAACAATTTGTTTACCATCGATGTGCGACTTGAACTAAATTATCGATTACATTGTTCATAAGGGGTGTGTACTCATGATCTTTGTTTATTGTTCTCGTTATTTATGTTTATTTAGCGGAAAAATATGGTTACAAAGAAATATTTCAATTTTCAAGTGTTAATTGCTAGACTCGAATACTACATTTTGTAATGGAACTATGAACGATCTAAGACTTGGGTGTTTGTCATGACTAGTGCATAACACTAAAATTGACTGCGTTTGCATATGACGTTTAGTTCTGTTTTTATCAGTTTTCATTTTTCATGCTAACATAGCCGCAAACAGTCTTTTAGCTCTGCTTTAAACTAAGTTGTATGTAAGATCGTAGGCTCGTAGCCAGTATAACTCTGTTTTGAGCATTAGAAATCACTATCTGGTCTGGCTGGACAGTAGACAAAAATGTTGCCCGTCATATTAATATGCGACCCTTTTCGATAAAGAAAGTTTCGTAAAAGTAAAATTAGAAGAAATCGTGCTCTCAAATATATACCTTTGTCAAAAGTTCACTCATCAACTTGCGACTTCACGTAAAATTAAATTTTCTACAGTCTGGCCCATTTTTTCAGCGAAAGACATCAGTGGGCCTTACGAATGAACAGTTTTAAAGTTTCTACTCTAAATTTTATTAGGTAGGTAGTTCAAAGTCGGCCTTACCAATAATCAACTTTAGTCTGGCAGCTTATGCAAAACTCAACTCTTTCCAAAATCCCTTTACAAATAAACAAATATATGTTTATAAAGGCTTACTCTTTATAGGCCATATACAATTCTTAAAATATCAAATTGTATTTATTAAAAAAAAAAAAAAAAACGGAAGCTCTTAAAACGCTTATAGCTTACTAGGTGAGATTTTTATTTATTCTGCAATGAACAGGCTATTTTTTATATTTTCAAAAATGTTCACTTGCCGACGATTCTATTGTGATCTTTTGATAAGTTTTGATTTGCGTCGTCAGCCTACGAATAAATCAAGACATTCAAATAAATTGTGTTCCGTTTACTGAATAACTTGAAAGGGATTTTACTACGGCACAAATGAACTCATAAATCAGTCTTAAAAAACAATGGAAAGCGTACTTTGAAAAGTGCCGAAAATTGTGTCCGATCGAACGATAGGGCATTACTGATTTGCATATATGATATTTGACAGATCAGCGGATATTTTGTGAATTTCCTATTTTTGCTGATAATAAGCTTCTAAAAGCCTTTGAAAAATATCTGTAGGGAAAATTTAATTGCAATTTATGTATTCCTTTTTTTAAGAATCCTCGTTGTGAAAGAAACCATTGACCTTGATTTTTACGAAAACAAATTATGAAATTTGTAATAGATTCTAAGAAAATTGTCGCACTAGGAAATGTGGAGGTCAAATTGTTTATTTAATGCTATACATTTTTACTGAAGCTGGCAACCAACTAATTGTCGACATTAGTGCTTGATTATTAGTAAGGCCAAATGGCTATAATTTCCGTACAAATTTCGCAATTTCGCAAAAATTATCTTCCGTAAATTCAAAGTTGACACTTATTAGTTATTAGTACGGCGCAGTGACAAAAACCATAATTCATGTAATCGCAACCAGAACATTTTATTCGCAGAAAAAACTCCATTCAAACTGATCGGCAGGATTTGAGAAACTCGGTAATCTATACACTCCCTCAAACTGCGAATAATAGAAACAAATTCAAAACAAAAATGCGAAATCGCAAATCACTAAAATAAATATAAACACAGAAGTAACGTACTTTTTAAAGTCGATAAATAAACTGATCGAGAATCTTAATATACATCAAACAGAATTTGACGTAAACAAAATAGTTTACATCAATACTGCACTGAAATTAATATAATTAATAGCTTTTAGTGAATTTGAGAAATAAATCAAAAGTTTAGACCATCATTTTCCTGTTTTTTTTTTTACTGATCATGCACGAATAAATCTGCCATTCGAAAAATATCCAAGGAGGTCATATATCGTCTACACGTGTAGTCGTGTAGAAGACCAATGCGATTGCGTCATTCGCTACGCATTTATGTAGTGTATACCTACTACCAGACATAATTGATTACAGTTCTTGTAAAGTTTTGAAATGTTTCGGGAAATGTTCATGGTTAATGCGAGATGAATGCCCTTGGAATAGTTGGCTATACAATGCGCGAGTATCCCCTGCTTACGTCAAACAATTTCTATCTCAAAAGCGCGATCTGTCTTGTCATGAAAACGGGTGAAATATTCGCCATTCAGTTTGTTTCGTTGACCAAGCCTCCATTCCAAATATACGCTTAGTTGTACAAAATTGAACAACTTTTCTAAACAGAAACGACAGAAAAAAATGCACCATTTTTTTTTTTTTTTTTTTGTATGCAAATTATTACACAACGAATAATAAAACAAATTACGTTCGTGTCATACCAATTAAAGAAGCAATCACTAAAATCAGCTGCCGTTGACACTATCGTGAACTTATCCAAGTTAATTGACAAAAACTGATGCTGTGTACTCGCGCTGGACTAATAAACTGATGACAAGTCCATTAAATATGACTTTCACTGGAGATCAATAAATCACTTTTAGGTCAATTTAAAACTTTCCACAACAATTTCACTAATTAACTTGATCTTCGAAAATATTGTCGTCGATCATTCAAGTTCATATTAGGTATATTCCATGACTTTAAAATTTCAATTATATAATTTTACAACAATTTGCAGGTATTTCACTTCAACAAATTGTCGATTGTCCCAAATAAACATAACGAATAAAATAATTCACTTCGACAGTGTATTTTAGTCAGAAGAAAAACAATTTTTCTTCTCCATTAATCATATGTTTCACTTTTTTTCCGAGCGTTGCCATTGAAAATGTGTTTTCAACACGAAAAAGTAAAACAAACTGGCCACACAAAACTACCACCTACCATGTCGCTGTAGAATATTTAGTGACATAGCCATAGTCCGCACAGTAGATACGAAAATGAAGGAGAGGAAAACACAAAACAAACCAAAAATTATCTACAAACAGAAAATGTGTCAATTTTTCCCACAACTACAGTCAAGTTGACATACAGCAAAGAAATCTTGTTCCTAACTCACTCGGTAGAATATTAGATTTAGTTTTTCTTGATAATGATATTGGTGCTTCTGTTGTTGAATCTGCATTCCCATTGTTAGATAATAATACACACCATACGGCTTTAGATATTTCTCTAAGTTTAAATGTTGCATATTCTTGGAATTCAGATGCCAAAAATAATGAATATAAATTTGATTTTATTAATGCTGATTATGAATTAATGTGTAATTTTTTTAATGAATTTGATTGGCAATTATGTTTAAATTCTGACAATTTAAATTCTATTTTTGTGTTATTTAGGAGCATATTAGATAATGCGGTCTCTAGGTATGTACCACTAAAAAAATTAAAGCCTCATAATAGTAAGCCCATTTGGTTTAACAAAAGTTTATTAAGGCTGAAAAATGCCATGCTTAAAATGCACAAAAAAAGCAAGAAAATTCCATCTTTACACGGCAAATTTCGTCAACTAAGGTCTGAATATGAATTTTTGAAAAAATTTATCTTTAGACAATATGTTTGGACAATCGAATCAAAAATTAAACAAAATTCTAAGTCTTTCTGGTCTTATATTAATGAGAAACGTAAATCTTTTGGTATTCCGGCGTGTATGGTTCACAATGGTGTTACTGCCAATGATATGCAGCAGATATGTAATATGTTTGCTTCTTATTTTCAGTCAAACTATGAGGACAAATCTCTTGTTTATAAATCTACATTGACTCTTGCGTCATGTGTTGATTTAGGTTGTCTTAGCATTACTGAAGAAGAAGTTCTTTCAATGTTGTCAACCTTAGATCAAAGTGTTAAATTAGCTCCAGATAATCTGCCACCAATTCTTCTCAAATCCTGCAGAACTAGTTTAGCTAAACCTCTTAGCATAATTTTCAATAAATCATTGGCCAATGGCGAATTTTTAGATTGTTGGAAAACCTCTTTAATAACTCCAATACACAAGGCTGGTTGCAAAGACCAGATAAATAATTACAGACCTATAGCTAAATTGCAACTAATACCCAAGGTATTCGAAGCTATAGTTAAAAATAAAATTTATGAAATCGTCCGGAATTATATATCTGAATTTCAACACGGCTTTGTTTCTGGGAGGTCAACAGCTACAAATCTCGCCATTTTTGCAAACTATTGCCTTAAAACAATGGAAACACGTCAACAAGTTGACACAATCTTTACTGATTTTGCTAAAGCTTTCGATCGTGTTCAACACTCAGTTCTAGTTAGCAAGCTAGAACGCTTCGGTTTTCATTCAAATATTTTGAAATGGATTCGCAGCTATTTAGAAAATCGTATACAATACGTAAAGATTGGTTCTTCTATATCTACTGCTGTCTATAACTACTCTGGTGTTCCTCAAGGCAGCCATCTTGGTCCTCTATTATTCTTACTCTTCATCAATGATCTACCTTCCTTTATTAAACACTCAAATTTTCTTTTGTTCGCAGACGATCTTAAATTATTTAAATGCATTGCTTCTGTATCAGATGCTTATGACCTACAAGATGATATTAATAATATCACACATTGGTGTAATCTTAATGGTCTGCAAATGAATATAAGCAAATGCTCAGTGCTTACATTTTACAGAATTCTCTCGACGGTTAATTTTCAGTATTCGATCCAAAATGAAATTCTAACAAGAGTGGAAAGTCATAAGGATCTTGGTGTAGTCTTTGACCACAAGCTGAATTTTTCAATGCACTATGATTACATCATATCACGTGCAAATTCATTATTTGGTTTCATGCGTCGCAATACCAAAGAATTTCAAGATCCATGCACATTGAAGACCTTGTTTAATTCTTTGATAAGATCAAGGCTTGAATATTGCAGTATTATATGGAATCCATATTACCAAAATAACATTTCACGTATTGAAAAGATTCAGAAACGGTTTACAAAATTTGCTCTACGAAAGATGAATTGGAACGGTGATTTGCCAGTCTATGAAGCTAGATGCACCTTATTAGGTATTAAGCCCCTATATAAAAGGCGAATTTATTATGCGGTCTTATTTGCGCAGGATGTTCTAACTGGACACATTGATTGTCCACACCTGCTTTCTTTGTTTTATGTTTATGCTCCGTCTCGTACTTTGCGTCCAAGAGACCAGGATTTCTTTTATGTTCCTAGACATTATACAAACTATGGATTAAGCGAACCTATATCTTCTGCATGTATTTTTTATAACCGTTATGATAATTTTATTGATTTTAACATGAACAGATTATATTACAAAAGCTTTATAATGTTTTTGATGTGAGAAATTATGTACATATATTATATTAATAATTTATGCTTAATGTTATTGCATTTTATTTTACTTCTGTAAATTAAGTCTATGAAAGATAATGTTCTTGTTAGACGTAAATAAATAAATAAATAAAAAAAAAAAATACTAAAAACAAAAAAGGCCAACATATGGGCACGTGCGATAAATACGTCCGTAGTATGGGTGCGCATTGGAGAGAGAGAGAGACTGTTAGAATCAATGATTAGACGCGAACGCGAAAGGCGAAACCCGACCATTACATCACAAACACAAGCGAGCAAAATCTTCCTTCTTCGGCAAGTCAATTTCCATTTTTCCCATACAAAAACAACAACAACAACAACACCAACAAAATATTTCACAGCTGAGAGAGGTGATTAGAAATGTGTCGATGGTTTGGTGAAGCATAGATACATGTTGCTAGTACATCGTGACGATAATCATATGGTTTCTTGTTTCTCCTTTTCCATATGTGTGCGCAAAAATAGAACTGGCATTAGGTACGTACCTATGTCTTCTTAATACTAATAATACGTACCATATGAAAAGGGGAAGAGGAAAAATATGGAAATAGACCAAGTTAATGGTTTTTATAGTCGTTTTTATGCGTTTTCCCTTAGCATAGAAAAAAGCTAATGATGTAACACATGGGTCCTTGCACAAACATTATCAGTTCACTCACACAAGCGAAAAGTTTGGAGCATATATTTTCCATAAATAGGTAAACCGAAGTGGTAAAATTATTGATATTTGCACAGGGTGTCACAAGTGTTATATGCGTTTTTTTAAACGCTTTTACTTTGCAGGAAATGGGGAAATTACTCGTTGTATTTACTCGTTATTTTGTAAATTCTTTAATTAAATTCCTTTTTTTTAATGCGAACGTGTATAGAATTTAAGTAAACTTCCCGAACTTAAATTGATATTAAATTTTATGAAAATAAAAAGATTGAACAAACAAAGTAACGAGTAAATCGACGAGTTTTCTGAACGCTTTAACTTGAAAGTGGGTGGAGAAATTACTGTGTATTTTTTCGGGTTCTCCGTTGAAATTTTTAATACCAACGTGTATAGAACGTATTTAAACTAACGAATTTAAATATTCGAATTTAAATTGATAGGTAATTTGGATCTTCGTTGCACTCGATAAAATAATGAAAAAATATCTTACAGTGTAAAACGTTCTTCAGCTCATACGGATATTTCTTTAAAATAAGTAGAAAACAACTACTCGTTGTTTATGGGTTGATTTTCTTAAGCAATATGATACTTTCAATATTTATTATAATTAAAGAATGAGGTCAACCTTTGAAGTGCTAGATTTCCGACCGCCCTACTCGTTGTTCTTTATTTTGTTTGTTCTCTATTTGCTTACTTTAAATAAAAAAAGTTAAAAAACGAATCGCTAAATGCAGTGTAGAACGTTCTGTATTTGACAGGTTTATTGTTAAGTGTCAACCGAAAGAATTTCTGCTCCTTCGGGGGCAATATTGGAACTCATTACTTAGTTATTTTATTTGTTGATGAGAAGGCTTTAGATTTAGATAGATCTCCCGCATGGATTAGCCAATTTGACAGCTAACAGCTGACAGTTTGACAGCTAATCAATATCTAAATTTATTTCAATATAGGTCTGTTTTGTTCCCTTACTTTTTTGTTCAATATTGGCAATATGTCACATTTCTCTCATTGCGAGAGAATTCGATCACCGAAATGAAATATGTAAAAGCAAAAAGTACAGGAACGTGTTGAACCGTTGGCGGACATATTCAAATATCAGTAGAACAAATAAAATTGTGCTATAGGTATAAGCACAAAAGATAAATGAAATCAAATAAAGTCAGTTACAAATTAGCATTTAAACGATTTGACACCCATCTGTCAGCCAGTGTGACCGATTCAATATTTGAAATCATGCAAGTTCAGCAATATAATATGTTTTTTGTATAAATAAGTTCTTAAAATCATGCTAAATATGTATTTGGAATAACCTGCTAAAATCCCAAAAAATTAACAAAAAAAAAAAAACTGTTTTCCAGAAAAAATAAGATATGTTCTCCAAAAATAACATTAACTTAAGTCTGTGCGCCGTACTAATAACAAATTTTAGTCTTGACTTTAAATTTACAGAAGCTCACAATTGCGAAATTTGTATGGAAAATATGGCCACTGTGAACTACTTAAATTTAGAGTCGAAACTAGAAATTTTTATTGGTAAGTGTGTTTAGAAAGTTGATTGCAATTGCAAGATTGCTGAATTCGTTGAATGGCTGTGTTCACTGGTAAATGAGAACTAGGGTTCGTCTGCTCTGGTTTTATTTTATTATTTTAATTGATAATTTAGCTTAACCAAAATCCTGCTAATTTTTTTCTGACACAGTATTAAATCATGCTAAAAAAAATGCTTGCATGATTTGAAGAAACAAAAAAAGAAGCTAAAAATGAAATAACCCTGATAAATTTAACAGAAAATTTATGCTAAATTGGTCACACTGCTGTTAGCAATATCCAACTAGCCCAAATAAATTTCTTGGACAAATATTTGCGATTAATATTTGGAGGTTTTTTTTTTTGGAGGGGAAATGTTTTGTTCTCTTTTTCGGCTCTCTTCTGCCCAACTTACTTTCAAGGTAACGACGTTTGACGAAATTTGGCTAATGTGCGTTCGAATGCATCATCGTTAGGGAACAGATCTAATATGTTTCGGCGTATATACATACATAAGTTCATATTAATTATAAAATAAAATTCAACATACAAATATTGTGCCTGAGACGTGCTCACTTAAGAGTCTAATGTAAAATTTATTTTAAAATCTTTAAAAGCGTAAACAAATGTTCTAACCTGAGGTTGAGTTTCCGTCTAAATTCTGAACCTCAGAAAAAGAAACGACATAAAACTTTATATGAATATTTTATATGAAACAGTTCTAAGCTAAGGCTAATATGACCTTCCGTATACTACAAGGCTTGAGTGTTGCTCGGTTCTTGATTTATCAATTGCGTGTCTAGTTTATCGCTCTTTTTCATTTATAAAATCAAATTTATTTCAAATCCCTCGAATGGACTGTGGTTATTTTCAAACACACTCTCCTTCGAATGAATAGTTCCCTGCCCCTTTGGAAACTGACTTTAAAACTATAACAAAAAAAGTTCGTCGTATAAAATTTTAGTATCTCGATTCTCAAGTGTTATTTACACTTCTGTTTAGCTGCTGAAGATAACAATAACCTAAACCACAGAAATATTTTTTCCTTTTTTTCTTTTGATACCACATGTTATCATATATGTTGTGGAAAATGTTTGCATATTTTAAAATCATTGTCAACAGCTTTCATGGCAGACATGTGATAGCTGTATTGCTTTTAGATAACAATTTTAGTTACTGCATTTACTTCTCCTGCTGTGTTCAAATAAAGATTATCGCCACCAGCTGAGCGCATGTAAAATAGGTACCTACTCAAAAAAAATCCCGTCACAATGTGTTTCGCATAAAATACATCACTTGGACATTAGTTTTTTGTATGAAAATGTGTGCTTATTAAATAGATGTATGTATTTATTTATGTGGCCATTGTCATTGGATCATGTAGAGTTGCAGTCGCCGTAGAGAGCTGGTAAATTACAGTGGCACACTGTGACGTTTGTTCCTTAGTTCACAGATGTCTGTTGAATAAAATGATAAAATAAAAAAAATGTCAATAGATAGAACCTCCCACTAAACATTTAAACGCACAAATTAGCAAATGGAAACAACTGACGGGAGTCACGGTTGCCACTTTGGTAATAAATTACCAAATCTGGTAATTTTTTTCTAAGTTCATGATTTTTGGTAATTTGGTAATTTTTATCTGGTTTTGGTAACTTTTTGAACAGGAGCATCTCGATATCATCACATGGAAATGCTGCCTTACTTTTTCTGCCCACTATGTTTAAGGTTTAAAAGTATTCCTAGTACTTCAGTAAGTAACGTAAAATACTATAAAATACTTATGTTAAAATGAATTGATATGTGTCAACAGTTTTCTTTTAGTTTCTATGAAGACTTAAGGGAACTTCGGAAATTCAAATAAATATCACGATTTCCTATAAATTATTTTTCACGCCGAAATGTCAAAAATGTAATGCGACTGACAATAAAACCCAAGCGTCTGCCATATCAGTCTTTGAAGTAACTATTTTTCACTCGAACTGCGTACTGCCTACTCATATTTTCACGTGGAAAGTTAAATTTGACATTTCGCGGAGAAAAATTTGTATTAAAAATTGGATTCCACTTGAGAGGCTTTACGTGTTCTGCATAAAGTGCATACTAGGCTTAAACATAGGTGCATTTTTCTACTACCATGACATTTACATTTTTTTATATTAAGTTCGTAAATCAGAGAAAAGTCAAACGATACCAAAAAGTCATATTCATACTGGCTCAAGACGATATGTACGATTTTTTAGTGTTTTATCATTTTTCCAGATTTTTGGTAACTTTTAGCTTGGTTTGGTAACTTTTTTTTGCATTTTTGGTTGCTAATTTTTTTTGCAAGTGGCAACCATGACGGGAGTTTATTTCTGACGTATCATTCTGTCACTTAGAAAAGCATGTCAAAATTGTTGAAATTGAATGTACTTTAATAACTAGTGTTCCCACTTCAAAGTACCTACACAAAATGGCGATAAGAAAAAGTTTATAAAACTTGGATGGAGTTGTATTACGGGGTAGATGCCACATTGCTATTTGAGTATATCGTTAATAGTAAATGGGTAGCTAATCTTTTTAGTTATCCATATTATATAATAGAAAAAAATAGATAATAGATATTACTGAATACCAATTAAAAGATTACGTACTTTTTGTGATAAAACCTTTAAAAAAAATATTGTTACAGAGCGCTTATTAAAAAGCGGGTTTGTTTAGAGGTCATGCCATGTGTATCACCTACACAACCGCACTGTGAGATTATTCAGGTGTTGAATCAGCAGCAGAAAAAGTCATCTAGGAGGAACAATGTAATTGTTTTAATTACTAATAATCTTCACATTCTAGTTCTTTGTGAGGCAAGTAAATAGACAAAGAGAATCTGCGTTCGGTATTGTCTTTGCTTCAATCGTATCTTAAAAACGTCTACATTAAACTAGAAATACTTCACAAAGTCTATAAAGGAAGAGTTTATTTAAAATATACATGCATGCATTATGTACTTAGGGGTTTTTTGCTAAACCAAATTAAAAAGCATCTAACTTTAATGGATCTTTGTCCTTTACAAAGCTAATGCTCTGATTATGTTATCTCGTTTAGTTACAGCGTTCAGGGTGTAGCACAGACATAAGTGACAAATGCAAATGTGCAAAACCTCAATTCATCCACACGACGACCTACATATTCAGTTTAAAAATGAATAAATGGAAACCGAGGTGCGGTGTGCAGTGATACTCACGCCTTTCTTTTAGATAAACTCAGATTGACAGTTTGTATATGCAATAATATTATGATAATAACGTAGACGTTATCGCATGCATTCCAACAGATATTATCTAATCAGATGAAGAGAACATTGCTGTCAACGTATTAAGTAACAATCTACGCTCTGATTGTTACTAACAATTTTGACTCAAATAACCGAATACGGGGATAGTTTACTGTTCAAGCTTTTGATCTGGATTTGACTGATCGAGCTGAATTTCTGCTGATCAAATGAAGACCCCTCTCAAAATGTCTTGACAGGTACAATCAAAATTTACTTTAACAATATGAAAACGTTAGTAGAGAGTAATAATCCCAAACGAAGTAATTTTTGATAACTTTTTCTTCTCCCTACATAATTTGTCACAGGATGGTCCGCAATTTAAGCAACAAACGATGGTCCTTCTTACAATCCACCGGCTTGTTCTTGTTTCTTAAATGTACTTGTCAAACAGTTTTTATAAAGAATATACAGGGTACCCCATTACGAACTGATTGATTTAAATCCATACACAAAACTTAAACAATTTTAATATGAAGTTAATAATAACGCTTTTAATTTTAACAATAATGAAATTATTAACAAAAACTTGGAAAAAAAAAACGTTTCAACACTAATACAATGTTTGTCAAGTCGATATCCTTATTTTATGCTTGCTCTTTTGTTAAAGTTACACATAAATAATAAAGGCAGCTATTTAAATTTTAACATAAGTTGTGGATCTTTCTGCATTCAAATTTCGACTGAAGAAAACAACTGCTAAGACTATCTTAAAACAAATCTCTATAACTGACTTATGTTCGTTTTGGATGTTTCGTTAAACAAAAAAAAATGCAATACAATTTTAATTCTGAAAATTCTGAGATATGTTAAAAGAATTGATCTGAATATATCTACCATATGTACTTGTCATACGTCAGAATAAAAATGTTGCGGTACTAGATAAGTAGGAAGTCAGGTGTTAAAACACATCACCTAAATATAAAAACGTTGTTCATTTAATCCATATAAAAAGAAACAACAGTTTACTAAAGTGACAAAAGGTCTGTTCCCTTACGATAATGCATTCGGATCCATTCGATTGCATTCGAATACATTAGTCAAATTTCGTTCACTTCTACCCAACTTTTGCGTAAGGGAACGAAGCTTGACTAATGTATTCGAATGCACTATCGTAAGGGAACAGACCTAACCTAATAGCTTGGTTTGACATTGATAAACAATCAACTGTCAACTTCGCAAAAAGTAGAAGCATTCTTTTACATTAGGAAGTTTAAGTCAAGAAATTGGGCACATTCAAAAATTTAGTCCACTAGATTGGTCTGGACTAAATGTAAGCTGAACGCAAAAACGATTGGTCGGAATCGCCACTTTTCCTACGTCAGCCACATATGCGAACTGTCAACTTAGTACTCAGTCACAAATTTCTTGACTATAGACTCGTCGGATAATACTCCAAAGACGTCAACTGGAACGGCTGTTCATTTGACCGACTTAAGTCAATCAAAACTGAAATACCTACATCAAGTCAGCCAGCTGTCAGACTTGCTAAACTACATATACCTATACTTGAACGTCACCATTCTTTATTCGATTTGTCAGTTGCCCCTCAGGGTTAGGTACTGATCCAATTTTCAATATAAATGTCATTCATTGGCAATTTGGCATATATGTTACATTCCATCAAAAGGCTTTCGATTGCGTTTTTGTTTTATTATTTGACAGTTGCGTATGCTGTTTGACACACTCATTTATTTCGCGTTTGACATATCCAATGATATTTCTATTTTATTAATATTTCGCTTAAGCCATACCTATACCTACATTTACTGGCGTATCTTAATCCGCGGGACAAAAAGAGATAAAATGTTAATCATATAGGTATAATATCAGATCAATGGCCAGCTTTATTGTTTGTTTTATTTATTTTTATTTTGGTCCCATTTTTTATATTTGCGCAATCAAATATCTACTAGAACGATATCATTTAGGTGCCCTTGAGTTATCTTTGCTTTAGTATTCTCATATAGAATTTAGTATTACCTAATGCAAAGCACAATTGCGCCGTGGAGAGTTAGCGGGAGTGGTGTACTGTGTGAGTATGTATACAAGCAGACTCAGCTCAACACACACAAGAAAATATGTTCAACACGAAATCCACTCCTCAAAGCCAAACAGCTGGAGCAGTGGATATAAATTTGAATTGAATGTTTGTTCACTCTTGCTTTTTGTCATTTCTTTCATTTCACAGTCTTCGGTTCTCTTTCAATGAGGTTTTCTCTGAACGTGGTTTGTTTATGTTTGACTTTTTGCTTGACGTTGAAGTTGTCACACAGATACAAGGAGAGAGGGGAAAAAATAAACGAAGCAGTTTGTTTTCAAACAAACTATCGGTACAGTGGAAGTGGCAAAAGTGAATAGGTATTTTTTTGTTTGTTTTATGTTTTAATCATCCTTTACATTTTGACGACGTGATAAAAAAAAAACACAACAAAAATTGTGTTATGGTTATGCGAGCTGTGCATTGTTGCCACATAGCAAGGGAAAACAACAAAATACGTTATACACAAATGCAACATCGGAAAAACTACGGGCAAAGTTGATTTTTGCGTTCTGTTGCTTGCCAAGTAGGTAAGGTATAGCCTGTGGTAAGTGGGTATACTACTTTTGAAGGTTGTTTTGAAATTAATGGGAAATATTTCTAGCTTTGTTTAAAAGTACGTACCCACGTAGTTAAGTAGGTACACACGGAAAAACCTTACTTGAACATAATTTACATTATAAAGTATGCAGGTAGGTAGGTATGTGTATAGAAAATCGATGCGCCAATGTTTAATAATATAACACAACATGAAGGTAGGTACCTACATGTACTAAGTAAGAACACATTGCAATGTTTAGAACAATTTCCCTTCTGAAGATTTACTGAAATAGAAAGCAAACTAATCCTAATGTACCGTTCACTACGATCACAAGATTTGACATACGATAAACGTTGCATTTCGAATTTCTTCGGGAATACTACCTATTCTCCAAACACAATCCGCCATACCCATGACATTTCATTGTTTAAGCCTAAATAAATGTACCTAGGTACCAAATTAATTTTTTTAAATAATGTAGGTATTCACGCAGCGACCCTAAAACTGTCAGTTTTTTTTTTTTTCGGAATTCACTAAAATGTCTACAGAAGATTTTACAATTGCTCAATTTTGACAGATCAAGAAAAGTAAAGTACCTACCTACGCCCATGTGTGTTCGATAAGTTATTTCAGAAGTGTTATTGCGTAATTATATACCTACGCAAACATTCAGGTTTATTTGGAAAAACAATTGATTTACAGAAACTTAACATAACAGATGAAAAATGTTCTTTAATCACGATAATACCCTTTTCACACCGCAGCGACGTTTGACGTTTCAATCAGCTGTGAGACAATAAAATCAATTCATAGTATTTAAAAATAATATTAGCGCATCAATTAAGTGTGGAAAATGATTGTAGTTGTGAGTTGTGATATTTGTTCGGTCAGCTGCTCTGCTGGATGTTGCAAAAGGTATGTTTGTTTCAACAACGCAACGATTGGAAGTCGTTTTTGTGGTGTTTTCATTGAAAACGACTCGTTTTGAAACTGAAATATGTATGGGAAAACTTCTATTTTCGAGTGAAAACCAGGTTTTCGGCTCGGTGTGAATAGCCTATAAGCAATTCAACCAAATACTTAGTTTTTGGAGTTAAGACTTTGTTGTATTGCAAATGAAATCGGTTGACGTTACGTAACGGAGTTGCGAGTTGGTGTTGTAAAATTGTAACATTATGTATGGAAAAACACATTTTTAAGATGTCTGACAGATCAAGTTTTTTTTTTAGAATAGAGATTTGACGTTCGAATAACAATGCCCGCGTTCCATTGATGTCTAGATAACTAGCAAAGCCTTAAATTCACATCAAAATCAAAATAAAATAAGACACATCTCACCATTTGTTCTACATGTAATTTTTTTATGGATTTTTGACGTGTTGTTTATCATCTAGCGGTCTATGGAACGCAAGCATTTGCATCAAATTTTATGTCTAGCACAAATGGTAGTTAGCGCCGGTAAATATATTTAAAACGATTTTGACAATATTATAATTTTTAAGAGATCCTTTGACATATCGGTCAGTGCTATGCTGGCATAATAGGAGTATTTGTTTTTGACAAAACCAAATGCCTGTCAATTTAGAAAATACATTTTAAACGATCCAACTGTCAACAAAATATTAATGACATCACAACACTTACTCTTCCCGTAGGCGTATTTTCTTCAACTCACCTGGAATAAAGAAAAAGAAAATAATTATTATAAAATGTAAACATAGTAAACATTAAGACAACACATTTTAAAATTTGAAATTCTGCGATTTCGTTCAAAGCATATCTTTCTTTTAGTAGGCGATTATTTTGACACTTGCATTAGAGATTATTCATATGAAATGTCCAAGTCAAATTTGATAAATTGACATAAGTGACAGGTAAACTTCAGTTGGACTTGCGTTTGAAGTATGCGATAGAAAGTATAAAATAGAACCACGTTAAAACTATTGAAATATGTATAAGTAGCTGCTATAAAGGTCTTTACCTGCTATAAAACTCAACCGCAAACTATGAAGTATTAGGAAGTGTAGGTCGGGAGTAAAATAAAAAAAATCTACTACAGGGTACACACTTGCTTGCCAATGGAAGACTCAGGGTCTACATCTACAAGTACTTGTAGATAAAGTGTCTGATAAATAATTGCTAATATTGATCTACCCCGAGGGATTGGAAAGCTCGACAGCACATTTCTAATGTGATTTTGGGTAAATAAAATTGACAATTAAGAAATTGCCAAAAAGGTCGACTGGATTTAAACTCAACTGTATTCATTGTAAATGCCGCATGGCTTTCACATTCTCACAAAGCATGATCGATCCACGGAAGTGCACTGTTCATGATTATAATAACAAAAATAGTAAAATCGCACTAATTGAACACTATACGGACGCACTTCGAAACCCACTTCAATACTGATGCAATCCCAACAACATAAATATTGAATAATTCGTCCGCAACATAATTATAAAGACAATGCGTTGCGATAATTTGGCATTTGATATCCGAAATTAGAAAGTGAAACTGTGTACTGCCGCATTTTTGCGGCGCGCACAATTCAATTTACTTGGTGCCTCAACTTTCACTCGAAAACAAACTGAAATTGTTTGTTACTTGATGATGTGCGCTGCTGATCGACCGTAGTGGCAGATATAAAATTGATAAAATTGGATTTCCCATAAAAACCGCACATAGGAAACGCGAAACAAGCCATTCGCCATAAAATGTAATCAAGTAGATACTCGTTAGTTGTGCGCTGCTGCCTGCTGCCTCAGTGGGTTACATTTTGTATACATAATTAGTTTGCCGACGTTTTGCGAGATTTCCATTTGTTACGTGATGGCTGCTTATGCTACGACGATCAAGATGATCGTGATATACGTTCAAACATATCAAACGTGTAAAAGCAGATTCCTACGCTATCTCAAAACTGCGCAGTTTTTTGTTTTCGCTCGAGGTCTTTTGTTCTCTATTCAAACAAGCACAGTCCACAGTCATTCATGTATCGATCGGTGGGAGGCTTTTTATGTTTATAAAGGTTTCTCTTTGATTTGAAAAAAAAAAAAAAAATGCTGAACTTCAAACAAAAAGCTTTCAGCGCAAAATTGCTGCGCAAGTTGGATTGCCTCGTGAAAAAGCCAAAACAAGAACGCGAGAGGAATATTTCATTAATTAAGAAGAGCTGCTTATAATTTTCGTTTTCATATAGGGATAGGGATCGGTGCAGATCCATCCTGCATAGACAGTATGGCAGTCAAGAGTCAGGCCATTCGTAGGTATATCGACCGTGTACTTTTGTCGTTACCGCTGTTATTTTTAGGTTTTTAGTTTTATTTTTGTAATTTTCTCTTCTTCTACCCGTTTTGGTCTGTTGTGTCAGTGTCCGTTTTCGTTTTGTGTGTCGCGCTATTCGAATTTCGAACACAAGTATTTTCCTCTCCCTTGTTCGTTGGCTTTTGGATTATTATTTTTTTTTTTTATTCAGGTTATCAATACAAGGTCGGTCGGGTAAAGGTAGTTGGTATGGTTGCTGTGGTCGGTTCGTTAGTACCTACTACTCAAAAGCGGGGACCTTATCAGCGCACCCAGAAGTGAATTGGAAAAACCGAAACTAGTTTGTTTTTCTTTGTTACTCTTTTACTTTGTATTCTCACAGTTTGTAGGTATACTCATATATTGCACAGAACAACGTACTTTAGGTTAATCCTAGCGTTTTACACAAAACCAAACAGAGAAGGAGGGAGATAGACAGTAAAACATTTAGCTCACGATTTAAGTGCGTGTGATTGGGGGTATTTTTAAATATGAATGAAGAAAATGTGTGGTTTTTGGATGGAATTTTATTCCAAATTATTGTTCTTTTTTTTATGATTTATGTAAAATAGAAATAGAAAATAAAGTTGTGTCTCTGGTAAAATTGAAAGGCATTCAAACCTATTTGGCAGCACTTTTTTTTTCTTTCAACGAAAACACAAGACCCTATGTCGTAAATAATAAAAAAAAAATCATAACATGGTTTTGAGTAGGTATGGGCATTTTAAGTTAGAAACAAACGAACAATGTACCAAGTATACATTTAACAAAAATCCCAATACACGTTTATTTTTGTTTTCATAATGATCACAGATCAATTGTAAGGCCTGTCCTAGAAGTATTGCTGAAAAAGGTGACTAGGTACAACTTAATATCCTTTCGATGCGTGTCTTTCCCTTTTGTGAAGATTTACCAAGGTAATCTATTGTTTGTCTAGTGTTCTTAAGTAGGTAGCCCGACAGGCATTGAGCTGAATTAGCCACCAAGTTAGTCCAAACAGATCACTTCGGATATCCTATTTTTATAACAGGCATACAAATACAACCTGGGCAGGCGACTGTTTACCATTTTAAATACCTGTATACCTATTCTGGTACCTGTAAAAGGACTAGACAGATATCTAAATAACGTAAGTCAGCTATGGCGGCATTTGTAGTATACCTAGCTATTACATTTGGCGAGTTTGAAAACTGGTTTTACTTCCATTTAGAGTATATAGACATCGAAATAATCGAACTAACGTTTGAAGTAGTTTAAGAGTAAAACGTAAGATGTCGTTGGACGTATATCTATAGTAGGGGTTATTTTTTAGGTACCTACTTCTTTATATCAAAAACTTCTGACAGTGACACAACTACCGTGGCGAGTAAAATGTCAAAGATTGGTTATTATTTTGACTGCAGTTCTTTGGAGGAAATAATAATAATAATTTGAGTTAACCCCCATATTGATAAACGTTGCTTAAAATTTACTGTTTATACTCAGTTGTTACTTCAAAGTTTTGTATGCTAACTGACGTCTACTCTTATCTAACGTGGGTCCACTTGCACCCAATTCATTTGACAACAGTATTTTTTTTTCATTTATTCATTGTTTAGTCCTGTTCCGTAGATTAAATACAAATTCTGTCGCAGGACGACACTTATTCATCTATCCATGGATAAGCAACTATTAAATATTGATCCATTTTCGAAAGGCTGGATGGAACAAAGTGTCAAATAATAGTTTAAGATTAAAAAAAAAATATACCATCGACAGTGGATTTAAATTGAATTTTGGACGACGAATAAAGCAATTGTAGGTTTCATTCAGTTTGACTTTTATAACGAAGCAAAATTGGAAAGAAAAAATAATTTTAAAAGTTTAATTTTTTTCTTTGATAGTTGCTCCATCGTTTTTTTTTTTTATTTTAATTATACGAGTATTGCTGTACTTTTTTAAAAGAGAAAGAAACAATATTATTTCAGACGTCTTGAATTTGGAGCTCTGGATCGCTTTATGGCATAACCGCTATCTATTTTATCCATTTTATTTTTATCGATTTTGGTACGTCCTTAGAACTCGAATTTATTTGAGAATTCAACATTTTTTCTGTGATATCATCAAAACAGCGTTACCATTTTGACTGTTTTCCAGTCACGTCTGACTGGATTGACACGCATTTAGCTGGAAGATTTTTGTATATTTTGTATAAATACATTTAAAAATTTAAAGTAAGTAAACAAAAAAAAAAAAAATAAATAAAAGAAGAACAAAATTTGCTGGAGTTCAAAATGGCAATGCTGGTTAAAATTAATAGAATCTAAGGTTACTTATCTAGACGGCATTTTGAACTGATGCAACGCAAGAGGGGGCAGTGTTTATTTATTTGTTTATCTTTTAACTTGGTGCAAGTGACCCTTACTCGTTCAAATTTTGCGTTATTCTGCTATGTTTTCTGGTCTGTACTTTGCGCTTTATTATAAACTTTCTAGCAACTTTTGAACAAGATATGGCTCCAGCCATGTAAAATCTGCTTTGTTTTCATAACGGGCGATTTTTTAAGCGTAGTTTTTTAAAAAATCAAATATCACACTCAAATTTGCGTCAAATATTCAAAATTTGTATTGTAATCGATAAATAGACCTTTGCCATTTATATTTTAAAGACAACTTCATGTAAATGTTGTCCGCGGCTCCGTTTCAAATGGTCCATTCGGAAGGTCCAATTTTGCGTCACTTTTTCGAGCATTTCGGTCTGTATTCCAAGAATTACGCGTGTTATGTTATCCTGTAACGCTTCAATCGTGTTCCGCTTGTCCACATAGACTAACGACTTTACATAACCCCACAAGAAATAATCAAGAGTCGTTAAATCGCATGATCTTGGCGGCCAACTCACAGGGCCATTTCGAGAGATAAGCTGCTCACCAAATTCATCCTTTAACATTTCCATTGTTTCACGAGCTGTGTGGCATATGGCACCGTCTTGATGAAACCACATGTCAACCAAATTCAACTTAGCCAACTATTGCAAAAAAAAGTCGCGTATCATGGCTCGATATCGTTCGCCGTTGACGGTAACGTTTCTTGCACGGTCGTCTTTGTTGGACATTTTTCACAGAGCACGAATTTTTATAATAAATTTCAATAATTTGCAATCGTTGCTCGTTTGTAAGTCTTTCCATGATTAAATGGCAGAGTATACTGAAAACTTTTCACTTTGACAGATGACGTTTGGACGCCTTTACTAACCATTGCTGCCAACCTGAATAACTTAACTCTTAAAAAATCACCCGTTACAAGTTGTATTTAGCTGTCATTTGTTGTTTTTTTGTTCTCTCTCTCTCTCTCTCTTGACAATAGCAGAATAGTGTTCAGTGAAAACTGAAGGAAATAGGGCTGTATGTCAAGTTATCAAGACTATTAAGGTCGTTTGTCAATTCCGCTAAATTATTATATCTTCGGCTAATTTTCTGACATTTGAAAGGAAACAAAATCCAATTCAATTGAGATTGAGTGATTTACTCCTAAGCGCTCTACTAATTCCCAAGCGAAAGTAAACGTCAAAAAAATAAGTCACAATATAATCTGTTGACAGCTGACAAAATCGTTTGTTTGCCACGATAGTTTTAGAAAATATCCAAGGAGAATTATTTAGCGAAACTGGCAAAAGTCCTTAGCTGCAAATACAATTTCACAGAGCGTTTTCGCATTACATATTTATAAATTACCTAGGTATATTTGCAAATACGTAATAAATACGGCAGCTGAACACTCAACTGTTCAGTTGTGTCGATGGTAGGTATACTTTCCAAATTGATTGCAAAATGTAAATACCCGTCATTTCAAAACATCCTACAACCTACGCTCCAACGCTTACAACACCGCCGCGGCGGTGTTCACCTTACCGACGTTGTTCGCTCAAACAACATAAAGAATTATCGTAAATTAACTCGAATACTATGAGATCCAAATTTATAGACAGTACCTATACCTATCAACAAACAGATAATGGATTCTGTTGTAAATTTTTAAATATCTAGGTCATTGTGTTTTGTTTATTTCTTGTTGTTGTTGTCGTTGTTGTTGTTGCTGGTTGTTTACGGATGTCATAACCAGAAATCCATTTAACCATTCTAAAATAAGAAAGCGCACATTTCTCAAAAGACACGACAAAAAAAAAGAAGAACAAGAAGACTGAAACGAAAACCAGCAGCACTTGTATTTATTCCTTCAGTGAATCCATCCTTGCTGGGCATTCATTGGTATTCATTTACACTTTTCGAGATATTGGACGAAAATAAATATTACCTCTACAAAGAAGACGAACAGAAAAGAAATGAAACAACAAAAAAAATGAAAAAAAAAAAAAAGACAACACTGGTTTGAACGAAAAACAACTGTGTTGGGAGAGGTTGATGCACGCCACTTTGCGGATGTTATCGTATCACCCAGAGCGCACACACCTTTTTTTTCGTTCCAATTTAGTCTAGATTAAAATAAATTCTCCGGAGAGTCCATCCAGACTCTGCAGTGGAATTTTCTTGCAAGCATTTAGTGGGAAATTAAATTTAAAATTTAATGCAAATACTTATTCAGCACTTTTTGTACAAAAAGGAAATTTTATTTTACAGTCGACGAAAGGAAATGAAAATTATTTGAGTGAAAAAAATATAGCACGCATCCTATTAGGCGTGGTTTCACAAGTTACTTGTAGAAACAGCGGAACTATTATTTATAAACGCTGTGTAAAACTTACAACCCGCTACACAAAAGTTAGGCCAAGTTTTTGATTGATATTTTCCACGCGATATTCAACTTATACCATGTTCCCACCAACGTGATCTAGCCAAACTGATTTATAAATCACGAAACGCGTCTCAACCGAACTTTAAGTGTTTTAGTGTGACATTTACGTCAACTTTCACAGTAGGTGCCAAACTTTCAATATCGTAACATCCTTTTTTTACGTTGAATCATGAAGAACATTTATTTTTGACAGTTTGTTTTGTGTGTGTTTTTTTTTTCGTTTGCTGAATGAAGTGCTGAACATAATAACAGGTATGATCGATTTTATTTTGTGTGGATTTGCGATGACAGATACGTAATTAAAATTTAAACACGTATAAATCACGTAAATCTAAATCACCAAAAATGTATGATAAATCACGTAATTTATGAGATGATTTAGCTAAATCAAGTTAATTTAACCAAATCACGTTGGTGGGAACATGGTATTAAGCGCGGTTGGACTGACTTTTCACGAAGAAAAAATTGGCAAATGCTATAAAGTGATCAAGCTCTACCAAAAATCGTTTTTCTATTTGAGGTTAAAATGAATGAATGAGTAGGTAAAATTACGTCAGTCATTTTTTTTTTTAGCAAAACAATAACAAATTCAGTCACGCATTAGTCGATCACGGATGCGGTAGTTCAACCCCTGCTTTCTTTTTGTCGCCTCCAGGGGTAGAACCTGAAAAATCTCGCTCATTTACCGTCCCACTTAAGAGATTAAAAGTACCACCAAATAAATAAAAATCCAGTCAGAATTGAACATTTTATCACAAGTTTTCATGATTTAATCCATCAAATTAATTTAGAAGTCATTTACCTTTGACTAATACGATCTCTCAAGGTTAAAACGGACTTGAATTGAATGGAACGATGATCATTGTTCCACTCGTGATCGGTTTTTATTTATTACTTGCCTCAAGTGTAGGTGTTTATTTTCTAAAGCAATACGAATACGACCAGAAACAAATTTCATTTACACAGAGAAAACTCAACACCCACGTTACACTTATCCATTATTTTTCATATTATTAATCGAAGCTAATTTATATTTGTGTTCGTACGTCTAACTATCCGACCACGACTGTCAATAATCCATGCCCGAAAATAGCCACACTTATAGAACATCAATTTAAACGGAATCTACATTTTTAATGTCATTTTCGTGCGGCAGACATTGGCAGTAGGTACGCTCAGATTATGTGTCAAAAGTATTTGCTCCGAAATGTCATTGTTATCTACTATAGCACAGCCCGTCAAACAGGTTTCAATTTGATGTTCGAGTTTCTTAGCCGAAACGTTTATAATTATTTGCTCAACAGATAAGTGTATAGAATTTTCTATAGCGTCGTAGTTGGTTTGTTTATATTTTTTTGTTTGGAAAGGTTTTTCTGCTACGGGACGGAGACGGGACACGGGACACGGGAGAGTATCGCATGTGATTTCATTAAGTATAGATCATCATCCACCAACCAAGAACCAACCACCACCACCAACGCCAACGGACAAACTTTAGAAGCAAAGTCGTGCTCGTGCTTCTGCTTCTGCCTGGTGTATTGTGCTCCGATCAGTCTTCTTATAATTATAACGAAACGGCCAAACATGAACACCTTGGCCGTGCTCAGTTTAGCGAACGATGATGACCATATTCGAACGGGTTGTACGTCTGCGTCCGTCGCTTATACTTACTCTCTATATGTAGATATAAATAATTTATTTAATTTTGTTTTTTGTTGTTTCTCATTCGCGATATTCGCTCGGAAACGGCGCAAAATACAACAAAAAGTAGAGGAAACTGCGCTGCCTTGGTGCTGTTGGCTCGAGCCCCATAATATCCAGCGGTGGCGGCGGCGGTGGTGACGGCAATGTCGACGGCGTATATGTCCGTATGTGTGTATTATGTGCCACAGTGTAAGTACACTGACCTTTTTTAGGTTGAATGGCTTTCCAAGTCAAATAAGATACTGCGTACGGTTGTTTTTGTTCTTGCTGTTGTTGTTGTTGTTATTATTGTGTCTCTTTACACGTTACTACTGAAATTCACTTGAATTTGAGAACTTTCTTCTACCCTCCGCGGCTCATATTCATATGTAACGGTGGTGCGGCGCGTAACACCCTAATACCCAACAACTTTTGTTCATTACACTTTTGGGTTTTGTTTTTTTTTTTTTCGGGAGGGAGTAAAGTTTCTAAAGAGGAGATACACATACGACCCCCGTTCAGGGTTGCCACACTTTGGTTCGCTTTAAGCGCCCAAACCTTAAAAATAATGCACCCCAAAATCGTTGCGTAGAAAGAAGTAAAATAAAAGAAAAAGGGGAAAATTTTGGTATTTTCCCACTTTACCCCATCTCACTTATGAGCGCAGCGGATTTTATTCGACTTCTATATTCTGCAATTGACTTTTGTGGCTTGCGTCAAATAAAAAAGCCTGCTAAATTAACTGGTGTACGTGCAAGTTGAACGACTGTTCGATGTCACTTCACTGCAAAAGTGCTGTCAAGTTTTAAAAGTGCGTGTTTGTTCGAAAACCTTCTTTATTCTTCTATTTCTTTTTTTTTTAATTTTGTAAATGAATAAAACGAACAAAATTGATACAAAATTTGTAAATCGATATGTAGCCCAAAATTGTGTTGGGCGCTTATTTTTGCATTTCTATGTTTTTAAGAAAAAAGATAGCCCAAAATACGATAAAGCGCTGAATATGGCAACCCTGCCCCCGTTTGGAAAATAATCCGAGTAAAGAGAAAGCTTATAAGGGCAAAGGCAGAACGCAGAGCACAACAAAGGCTAGGTTAAAGGAAGAGAAGGAAACTCCTTTGTCTTTCCTTTATTAAAAAATTCCACGCAAGTAATAGGGGTGGTTGTTGTTGTTGGTCTCTGTCTGTATATATTATGCAGCTCAGGCTCAGTGGAAAAAAAGGGTGACATGCTGACTGGATTATTTGGATCCCTCCGATTGGCGTTTTTTTTTTTGGGGGGGGAAACATTTTCATCCTATACTCCTGTCAATTACGGTTTCTTTCGTATTCGTAATACCGTAGGATTCCCTTTTCTGCGTTTTATGGTCGGGTATCAAATCATTGAGATATCTCGTAATTAAAGGGGGAAAATGCCAACATCAATGGCATAAGCACTTTGAGGGATTAAAAATGAAAACAAATTGGCGCGTATTTCGTGTTGCTGTTGCTTTTCGCTGTTACTTTACTTTGTCATCGTTCATGGTCGTGGCTGTGGTATAACCTCTGGAATAAAGAGTTGATTTGTGAAACTTGTTTTTACCGACAGAGTACATTTACCTACCCTACCCTATTTGAACTTTCTGAAATGTTCATCAGACTGTTCGATGCAATAAATATATGAAACGAACGAGACGAGAAATTCACCCTGATTCGCATTGTTTTAAAATCGATAGGTACCTGCCTAAGTATTTTTGGTATTTTCCATCTGTGGACATTGGGCGCATGCCGTTGATCACTAGACATCTAGCACGTAAAGTGCCTGATGGAGGAACGCATTGCTAGAGATCTAGCGAATGCGGAACAAGTAGGTATGACGTAACATTGAAACTTCCTCTAGTGTGGCCAGTGTCTTAAGGTATGGATTACTGCCACGTAATCATAGGTATTATGGTTTAATGAGACAAACGAAAAACTTCCTAACAAAATAATTAAGCTTTTTTCTGGACATGGACTATGGACATAAATGAAGGGGAAAAGATCGTCTCACCTTTTTTTATGTCCATTTCCAGACAAAAGCTTACAAATTTATTTTCTAAGGCAATATTCAGATTGACGGAATGAAAGTAGTAGAGTGCTTCCGATAAACGCGTAATTGCGTTAATATGGAGAGTTGCATTATCTTTTTCAAACCCAAAATATAGGACAGATTTTCATAAATAGAATTTAGCAATCGCAGCGGAAATAAACAAAAAAGGCTGTGACAGCTGTCATCTTTAAACTGCATGTGTGTATTGTTTGTTTGTATAATTCCCAGCCAATGTAGATCAAGTGAATAACATTTAAAAACGAAATTTGAAAGCTGATAATTGCATATTGAAATCATTCACTAAAATACTTTGACAGTTGGTGATTTGTTGACAGCTTTTGACATTTTTTGTGCATAATAGAGCTTTAATTAATGGAATGCATTAGCAAAGTAAAATACTTTGACAGTTGTTGGAGAGTTGTTGACAGCTTTTGAAATTTTTTTTGTGCATAATAGAGCTTTAATTAATGGAATGCACTACCAACTAGGGACATAGTTTATCTAACAATGAAAGTGACGGCCCTTTATCGTCTAAAGTTTTCTTTTAAAAATCTATTACTATTACTTTTTTACCCATTAAGGGGTGTATGAATAAAAACTAGCATTTGCTTTGAGTAAAAGGTTTTAGCAAAGTAGAACCCCTAAGCAATTTCTTTGAATCGGTATGAATAAAAACCTAGTTTGCTAAAGTAAGTTCGAAAATTCGAAAATAGCTAGCTTTTAGCTTTTACTTCGCTGTCAGTGATGCCAACCCTAATTTTCAAAAGCCTGTAGATGAAAGATAAAAATTCTGTAGAATTCTGTATTTATGCCTGTCGAAATTCTGTAGGAATCTAGATTTCTTTTTTAAACTTACTAAAAGTGCTAAAAACTTTAGTTTTGAATGACATAAAATATCAGTTTAATTATTTACAATTAATTTTGCACAATTACATAATTTTTAATAGCCCCTAAATATCGCTGGAACCTGGAATCCACCTACTACCTACACTCCAACATTTTTTTAAACGTTATGAATATATATGAAGAGTTTTGGGTGCCCCGATTGCATTTCTTTGTTTAAGTCAAAGAAATATACCCACGCAAAACTAAGGAATTCCAGTTTTTACTGGAATCTGAGATTTCTTTATATTTTAGTTTACATTCTGTATTTCTGTAGGAAAAGTGAAAATTCTGTAGATATACAGAAAATTCTGTAGGGTTGACATCAGTGGCCGTACGTGTACCTACTTGCCTTGCAATTTCTGTCAAACTTGTGGCAAGTGACAACTGTCTTGTGATTCGTTTATTTTGAATATTGAGTACATATTTTCAGATTTTCGTGGGAAAACTATCAAAAGTGAACAAAATTCAAAAGAAACTGAAAATAAATATATAAAAAAGAAAAAAATATACTGATCGACGAAGACGACTATTTGGAAAGACTTTACGGTAAGTACCTATAAGACGATGAGCAACTTTCACGTTCCACCTACCTCGTCCACTCCCATAAGTAACCAAAATGAGTTGGTGTTTGTCCAGACCATAGAAGCTGTAGGAAAGATTTTGCTAAGCAAATCCCAAATTCCAACTATCAAAACCTTTAAAAAAAACGCTGTGCTTAAGGTGTGTTACTTTTACTGCCTTCAATTTTGCACGTGGAAACATAAAATGTATTTGCCAAATTGCTTTGTGATGTTTGATTTCATCCTCAGTTGTCGGAAAATGTATCCAATCATAAGCTGGTTGAACTATTTTTTGGCACTTACAAATTAGTTAACTGTAAACGAAAAGGTTGACTGATGAACACCAAGATCTCCTTCTTCAACACATAAATTTTTAACTTGTTAAGCCATGAATTTTGAAATGTGCCCCTGAAAGTTCCTAACAAAGGACAAATTTCATTTTCTGGATATATGAAAGAGCACCAAGGGTCTCAAAATTATCAATTAAAAAAGTCTTAGCCAAAAAGTCAACATTTTTACGCGTTAGACGAAGCAATTGTTTAAAGTATTATCGTCACCAATTATTCTTCTTTGTTTATAAGTTTTTATTTTTTTTCAGTCGGAAATCTAGCACTTCAAAGGTTGACCTCATTCCTTAATTGGGGACTTATGACCGTAGTGGTAAATATATATTAGCACGAACGTTAACAAGAGGTTAAACAGGTAAAATGTGAAAAACGTACGAACAACAAAATATTTAGCAAAAGGTCAGATTCAACTAAATAGCAGACTCCGAATTTTCATAGCATTTGCTTTGTCTGATAAGTTTTATTCATACCAATCTGGTTAAAAGGTAAGTGGCGTCGCTTTTCGAACATGTCAGAAGTTATTGTCAGCTCCAATACGAAACGTAGCAAATGTTTCGATTTTGACGTTTCTCTTGGCAAAAGCAATTGCTAAGTTTTATTCATACGACCCAATGTCATGTGGGTTTAACTTTTTATTTTTAGCTAAAGACCGACATGGAAGTTATAAAAAAAAAAACTGAGTAAGCGCGTTTTGCGACAAGCGAGTGTGGTCAGTGACGCATGATTAGTACCATAAAGCGTCCACCACACAATCTTGAGTGACGCAGTAGCTTGTCAACGAATGCATTAGTTCAGTGGAAATTTTCCCACAAAGAGCTTTATTTTATGTAGGTATTTTTAGCTCGAACAAAAATCCACAAATCACAGATTCAGATTGTGAACCAGTGAAGGCTTGCTATACATAAATCATTAGATACACAAAAGGCGTGTTAAACCTAAAAAAAAAAAAAATCAGAGCTCCAAACAGAGAAGATATCCCACTCAGGAGCGAGCAAGCATGCCTGCGGTTACTATACTATACACCTCTTTTCATTGCTTTCCAGTTTCGATTTCAAAAACATGAACTGGTTTATGTATGGCTGACCTCTGTTTGTTTTCATTCAAAAATGTAAATAATACGTGCCCCTAAAACTTTAAGTTAATTATACAAACAACGTCGCAATGTTCACCACAAATGCAGTGAAACAATGAATGTCTGCCATATGTGAGGAGGAGTGTTCTGCAAATCGAGCTGAATATTATTCATTATATACCGGAGCTGCGCTACATCTTCCTCTTGATTGGCAACCAAGAATAAAGGTGGTGTAGTGAAACCAAATAAAGGAAGAAGTTGCGTATAGAGCAGGGCCAGACAAAGAACGCAAGGATGAACGACCGGCAATGGCGGCGGTGGTGGCGGCGACTACCGACAACACAGCTACAACGAGTCAAAACAATCAAAACACAAAAAAATAAACTCCAAACCAAGCGACTCCTTGTGTAGCCGACTACAACTGCTGACTGTGCGCGGGGCCTGCCATTAACTTTGTTGTCTGGACTTTCGCACTGGTGATTGCATCAAGATGATGGTTCGATGCTGTATAGTGGTGGTGGAAATCTTTGTCGTTCCGAGAAATGCTCCCCTATCTCCAATGCAAGTTAGTGCGACAAAAACCATCCGAGGCGATCCGAAAAATGCAAACAAACCCGAACCAAGAATCGTGCATCTTATAGTTCGAAAGTGGTTATCAAACAATGAAGCCCAACAACAGATATTTTCGGTCGAAGCTAAATATATATATATGTAGTACATACATACAAGAGAGAGAGATAATCGATGACGATAGAAAAATGGCATGTCATCGCACTTGTTATTGTTATATATACCTACCTACCTATACACACACGGCCACGAGCGCGTGCAAGGAGAAAACAAATTAATTTGAATTTGGTCTCTGCCAGCACATAAAAATAAATTGTGTTTAAAAGTAGCAACATTTTTCGGCCCGCTATCAGTTGTGGCTCAATCACACCTGCTTATAAATACGAACGACACTGTTCAAGGCCAGAATACTCTTACTAACTTCGTTAATCAAAAATCTAATTAAAATAATTGAGCTTTATGCTTTGTTTGGTATTTAAGTCTTTGATTTTCATTTCTTTTGAATTCGGCATAGTGTTTTGTTGGTGATTTATAACGTTATGACAGAAAAACACACTTTTTCAGATTCAGAGCAGTTTTTCTGCTCTCGAAATCAGCTGGCTGTCAGATTTTATGTTCCATTGGCCGCAACACTTTATTTTAGAGTCAGAGCAATTTTGCGAACCTCCATTTCTGAGCGAGATTTACACCTACTTAAAACTTACACGAAAACATTTTTAAACTGTCAAACTTTAAAGTGTGTCATTAATTGCGTTTTTATTAATTTCTTAGACGAGAAAAATTTACATTTGGCATCAACATAAATTGAATGGATTTTTATAAACACACATTACAATTTAAGAACATTTAACATCTGACATTTAACCCACGCACCACCACCAATGCAAAGAAAGAAAAATCTAATTTCAAGTTCCGTTGTGCATGAAAAGTCGGAAATCTGAGAGCCAAATCTGAAAATCCAAATGGAAAACGACATAATTGATGAATTTAAAAGAACACAAATACTGGTTACTTGAATGACCCCGGCAAGATGACCTGCACCTGTATTCAATTTTAGGGTGAAAAACCATCGGGATAATGTTTATGCGCATTGAAGCTGCGTCTGGCAAATTTGACAAAGGAAATGTGAGTTACACAAAGAAAAGTCTGGATGAAAGGAAGAGGATAGGTACATTCGTTACAATGTTTCGGAACGTTTGCTTCGGTTGGGTTTTTAAATCGATATTTACGGTCTTTTTCATCGGTGAGACATTGGGCGCGTTTCGTTGATCACTACCACTAGACGTCTAGTCTGCACTGCGCTTGTTGGAGGAACGCACTAACCGATACAAGTTCGCAAGTAGCGAGAAATAGAACTGGTTATATTATGGAGCGAACAAATAAAATTCGAACTCCAGAATGAACTGACAAATTACTTCACTAAAACTGGTAAAAAAAAATACCATCGCTCAATTTTTTGACATTAAAACTACTGCTTTCGATAATTCATTGGCGGTGCCTTTATTGGTTTCAGAGGGCAGGCTCTGTTTGACATGATGTGTCCTCGCTTATATAGACCAAGTTTCTGTTTTTCGTGAGTTTTTAGAAATTCAAAATTAAAAACACAAACCGAATATGTAAATGGTAACGCATCAGGGATGGAAAATGCCATTTTCGATTTGTACTGAAAACTGTTGGAAGATTGTACTAAAATGGAGTCAATTGTATTGAAAACAATTTTTCGTATACAAAAAATTGTGATTCACAATATTTTATTAAAAAAAAAACATAAAAAAAAAGAATTACAAATATAGTTAGAAAAATCTATGAGCTCTTCAGGCCTAATACCCTCATTTTGCAAATTCATATTCAAAATATTGCCCTGAACTTGAAATTCATAACAGTTTTTCGCCCAGAAACATTGGAATTACAATAGAAACAACGTTTGATTTTTCGTTCAACATTTTGTTCAAGCCATGGGTATTTTTCTTTCCGTTCAAGCTGAAAACACACCTCATATTTCTTCTTCTTTTCGTTCGTACATCGTTTGAACAGGTCTAAACACTTTTGAAAAAAGTTATGTTTTATTGATAGCACTTATAACCTACACAAACTGCTTAAGGCTAGTACGCTGCTCAAGTGAAGTGAAATTTTCACTGCTCTCCAGAAAATGCTGTGAAATCGAAAGTGAAAATTTTTGTTGGAGATTTTCGTGGAGAAATTATTGCAGGGTGACTGAGCTGAAAAAAATTGTTTTTTCTGGGACTTCCATAAGATTAAGTATAGCTATAGTATAAAATAAACATATTTTTTTCACTCTTATTTTACTTAAAATGAAAACAGATGGAGTAAAGAAATTGCGAATTTTGTTTTATTGTAGTTCATAGGTTCTAGAAGTGTTTAATTTTGGCAATAATATCTGATTTGTACATAAGACCAGTATAACACATTTTAAGAATCAAGAGTGCATAGAGAGTATAATATTGATGTGATTACTGAACCTCATTGTAGTAGAACATTCGAATACTGATGTATTCTTATTTGCAAAAGTTTCTTATGTGGTAGGGTTTCCAGAACATCTCTTTTAAAGAGAACATGTCCTCTTTTTTGTCAGCGATCTATTTTACACTTTCTTTTTTCGCTTGGCTCTTTTTTTGTCCTCTTTATTTGTTCTGTCCTCTTTTTGTTCTCTTTTTTAAAATATGTATATGTATAATTGTATATGTATATATCAATTTCAATATAAAAACTATTCCCTCGTTTTAAGACTTTTCGGTATGCTCTGTCAAGCCTCAGAGAGTATAGCTGTCATGAAAAATGTTCTGAATTGGCTATTTGGACTCGGCATAAAATTGTAGATCCTTTCCATTCGTTCCAAAAATGAAAGAGTCGCAAAAAAGGAATGGTTGGGAGGAGCTATTCCTAGCCTTGGGACCTGTTCCGTCAACTATTTATAATATGTTAAAAAAAATTACAAAAAGTTGGGGTTTTATTTTGACCGTAGAAGGGGGGGAGGGGGAGGGTATTATTGTTTGGTGATCCTAAAGTATGTCCTCTTTTTTCGTTTGAGGTATATGGACACCCTATTATGTGGTATCTGATTATGCTTCTTCAAATTCGCTCTCAGATTTCAGATTTCGTGTGGCTAATCGAACATAAGAACATCACTTGCCTTTTTTTGTGTTGACATTCGTGCGATTGGAATATGTGTAGCCTTCACTTCACAAACACTTTTCAAAGCGTTTTCCATTCACTGGTTAAATTTTATATGCGAACATTCTAAATTAGCGTCCCGATTGATTTCTAAATATTTATACATAAATAAATTACACAAATAGATTCACCCGATGCAATTACTTTCTTTGCTGTAGAGAAAAAACAAACTGAAACGCACTTGTATTGGTAAATCTGAGAAAATATAGACTCGCAAAAGCGCGAAAATTGTTATATTTTTTTTTTTTGTACCAAACGCACATAAAAAGTGCTCTGAGAGCTTCCAATCGAATGCCACAATAATATTTAAGGATTTATTATTAATTAAAGTAACTCTCATTCATTCATTAATAGTACTAAAAATGCATAAAAAGAGTATCGTGTTCAATTTTATAACGCAATTGCAGCAGCCGCCGTGTCGCCTTGACAAAAGGGAACTGCGAGCTGCGAACAAATCATTTTTTGTATGAAAACACTTAAGTGCCGTTTTAGTATCCATAAACCCTTTTATGTAATTGATCTGACCGCCGATTAAAAATCTGTATGCTTATCTTGAGCAAAACAGTGTATAACAATTTACTGAGGCACCCTGCTCATCAAAAAGGTCATCCATGCCACCAACTTTTTGTACACCTGACTTTATGTCAAACGTCAACATATGTATATTCAATGCAAAAATGATAAAAGAAGTTCGAAAAATGCAGTACTCTCTTAAAGAAACATCTGAAATTGAAATTAATTTCTCAACCGTTGTCCTATGAATCGTTTTTCACGCCGAAATGTCAAAAATTTAATGCGACGGACAATAAAAACCAAGTGGAATAGCTGTGGAGAGATTTCAGTATCGCCACCTACAGCTGAGTTTTTGAAGCGCAATTTTTCACTTGAGCTGCGTACTGCCAAGTGAAATTTCCCTGTGGAAAGTTCATTTTGACATTTCGCGGTGAAAAATTTGTATGAAAAACTGGATTTCACTTGAGCAGCGTACTAGCCTTTACTCATCAACAGACAAAAGTAAAAAGCAGAATCTAGTCAGCGCTTTGTGCAAAACTTAAAACAAATACATAGTTCGTTAAGTGATTTGATTTTCTGTTTTTGAAAAAATACAAATTGCAAGAAAATTTTAAAGATACCTAGAGATAAATGAATTGTATCGAATTAAGGCAAATTGTACTTTTGTACTTGAGCAAACTCATTTGTATCGAATTCGATACAATTGTATCGACTTTTCCATCCCTGTAACGCATTACATTAGGCACGTTCAGGAATCTAGTTTATTAAGTCTGATGACAGCTGGCTGACTGAATGTGTCGCAGTTTTGATTGGCCCAAATATTTTACATTAGGGACAGTTTTTTCAGTTGACGTTTATGGAATTTCTTGAAGTAGTGCTTATTTGACAGTTGGTATATGTGACTGACGTAGAAAAAGTGACGTTATAGACAAATCTTGCTTTTGCCTTCATAGTACATTTACTTCAGACCAATCTAGTCGACCTTATATTATAACTAAATGTTTTAATCTTTTCATTACTGTAACTTATAACTCAGCACTATAAATATTTAAAAACAAACTGTCAATTACCTTTTCACAAGTAACGAATTTACAAACGTCAAAATAAGTATAGACATATTTGAAAAATGTAAAAATATGGCCTTATGTAACATAAAATCATTGGGGACGTACGGATTCATAGTTTATGTAAAGCGTCAACTAGATTGGTCGTGACTAGGAATCCGAACGCGTTGACTGAGCAACTTGAATTGTTTTTGTATTCTCGCGGTCAGCGTTGCCTTTGTTTGATTTGCGCTTTTTTATTCGGGAAAGACCCCTCATAATTTTTTCAAAAATTTATATTTTCAAATAAGTACATTTAAAATGTAACACGGTTGATTATCACAACTATATTACACTGTTATGCGAACTAATGGTTGTTAAATATCGTGCGAAAATTCGAAATTTGCAGAGTACCTTTAGAAATGGCACCCTTTTCTCTCACTGGCCCTTTTTTCGAATCTTCAGAATTCTGCCACGGACACTCTGTTAATTTTAAATCTGACTCTTCGAAATGTCAACTGAGTATGCAGGCAGGTTTTTCTTGACTAGATTTGTCGGCTTCCCCTCCATAAACGTCAACTGCAAAAACTAATCACGTGAACACTCTGGGCCAATCAAAACTGAAATACATCTAGTCAGACAGCTTGTCAACTTACTAAACTATGAATCCGAACGTCCCCATTTACTATTCCACTTTTAATTTCATGTGTAGACGTCAAACTAATTTCACTTTGAATATTAAAAATAAACTGTGCGAAACTGACCAAAAGACCTTATTGCTGTGTTCTTTTTATTTAACTGCTATCGATATCGAGTATTATTCAACTCTAAAGGCTGATTACTGAGAATATTAGACATAAAGAGAACCTTTGTCGATAAACAATTCAATGAATCTTTAGTCTCGGCAAGATAACGGGATTCGTAATGTGTTGCCGGTTTGTGGCTACCGTTATTTAGTTTTTTGGCAAAATATTGCATCATCTCAGAGAACTGTTGGAGATATTTTTGTTATTTGCAACAAAGATTAACGAAAGTAAACTGGGAATTATTTTTTTTATTAACACTTCACACTACATAAACTGCAATTAGATAATCAATATTCACGCCTTCATTAAATAAATCATTACTGTTTTTTCCAAGGAAAGAAAGCAGTCAACCAATAACGTCGGCAATGGTTGGTCATTCCAACACGCGTGCAGTTAAATATTTCCATAGAAACAATTTATATTAACGTATATATAGGTAGTAATACTACCACAATTAAAAATGTAACATTTTCGAACTAAGTTAGCCATACGTACTTCTGGCGTTAATATCACAATAATGAACGTGAAAGGCAAAGCATTTAATGACATTCAAGTGACAGTTGAGACAGCACTTCACAAAGGTACAAACACACGCTGGTTTTGTTTCAAACAAAATACACTTGTGTTCCGTTTCAGGTTCAGAATCAGACTGACTTTTATTTTAGTATCCAAATCTTAAAGCTAGCTGATAAATATGACGATCGTTGGTTGACGGCAACGATCATTGTTTTTTTCTTTTAATAGTGAAAAATTACCCAAAAAAAAACAATGGAAGTTGAAGAATATGAGGATTCTTCATTGTTTGTTATTATGGATTATGGGAGGTCTTTCGCTTCGTTAGATACCTATAAAGGACTATTCACATGAGAGCGAACTGCGAATAGGCGAATTGGGAACAAATCAATTTAACTGTATTTATGAATTCAAAATTGGTATTTGTTCTATCACAAAACCATTGTATTTAATTAATCTAACATCTAGTCTTAAAAAAAACATGACTCTCAATTGATTTTAACAGCTAAATTAACAATTAGAGCAATTTTCCCCCGAATTGAAAATTCTTGCCGCGAACTGTCACACTTTATTCACAATTCACACAAAACAGTTGCGATCCACAAACCCACGAATGAAAAATTCGTTCGAACTTAACCTTTAAAAATGAAACTGAGCCGCGGTTATCTGCGAACTGCGACCAAAAAAATGTTCCATGTGAATGAATTGTCAGAAACTACGAATATTCGCGTGTTCACAGTTTTCATGTGAATAGTTCTTAACTCGCTATTTCTGTTCCGTTTACTTCTGTCGTTTTCCATTGGGCAAAAAGAAGCGTCCGGAATCGAAAAAATCACTTCTGAAACCGTTACATTGGCACAAAAACTACTCTTCTGGTGATTCTGAGAAGAGAATTTCGCTTCTCGATTTGAAGTCAGAACAGAATCCATCCAAGAAGCACTCACACAAGTGAAGTTCTTTTATATAAGTCAGCTGACAGCTGCCGTAGATTACTTTTTGACATTTCACCAAAACTTTTGTGGATTCAATCAGAAGCAGTTTTCTTGTTCCATTTGGATTACAGAATGAGCGGATCCCCGAGTGAAACCAATGGAAAACGACATTCCTGTAGGTATTAGAAAATATTCCTACATAGTAACAGATGTGACATTTTGGCCAATTTGTTTTGAGCTCGTCAAAGTTTTTTTTCATATCGCGACTTTTGGAACTAAAAACGATATTGATCTGTTTTTGTGATTGGATCTTTCAGCTTTTAAGTATGGCTAGGTATATAATCAAAGTACATGTGTTTCTACAAAAATGAGACGAACAATTGAAGTATTATAGGTAGGTAGGTATATTAATGTAACAAAAATTAAAAAAAATACCAACGACTAATTCTATCGCTTGAAATTGGATTCTTTTTATTTCTGGATGTGTCGTCGACTTGAATAGAGTACCCCTACAGAAATAGATGACAGAGTTATACCTCCACTACAATGACCCTTAATTTAAGCAATAAATGGGATATCGCCTACACGACTAGCCAACATAACTGCGGGTAATACTTTTAGAACATCGACATCCGGTTCACAATTACACCAAATCGAATCAAAGCTCCACTGCACAATAAATGCATGTGGCATGTCAAACTTACTGTCTACTCAAGGTATATAGAATAACATGGTAAAACATTGCGCATGTCCGCATCCTATCTCACTCGCACACTGTTACGTCACGTGTATCACACTGGTTTGACATTTCAGTGCTAGTTCGACGTTCTCTTAAGGTTTTTGTGGAATATTTTTTAAACAAATAAAAATAAAATGGTTATTTGTGCGATATTCGGCTGTAATAATAACAACGACAATAAACGAAAGCAAAATAAGGTTCCCGGGCGCGAAAAATTGTCGTTTTTCAGATTTCCCAAGGATGAATCTATGAAAAAAGTGTGGTAGAAAAGACAAGTTTAATGCAAATAATGCATTTGTTTGCTCGAAACACTTTAACAGTGACCAATATGCGCGAAACTTGAAACATGAGCTGCTAAACTATTCACCCAAAAACAGTAGGAATTGCCTTTCACTTCCAAGGACTCTGACAATAAGCGCCAGGAGAATTATGAAAGGCGGAATACAAAACAAAAAATTGTGCGCGAAATTTTGTGAGTTTTAAGTGTGAACAAATTATAAATACGTAATTAGTACCTAATTTAAAATTTGTATTTTCAAAGGAAAACCCTTCCAAGTGAGCAAGTTACCCAGGACACCAATGAACCTACTGCAAAATTATGCTGAAGAATAACCGACCAGATCCTTCACATGGACAGATCCAGTCAGCGAAGGTGGACTTCTATTTTTATCGAAAAAATACGACTTCTTGAAAGTATTTTTAATGAATATAACTCGACTGGTCTAAAAACTGGACAAAATTACATAAAAACATTGTTAGACCTTGCCGAACCTATTGATTTAGATCGCGCGATCAAAAAGTTGTTTTTCCGGTGCAAAATGTTCTTTAAGATTCGAATTCTTAACAAAACACTAATTACGAATATCACTGCAAAAAAAAAGAAAAATGAATAAAACGCTTAACTAAATGTAAAACTGATATGTACTTGTTTTTATTTCTAATATTTTCGCAGATTATAAAGGACTTTTTATACATTATGGTTATGAGGTTTGATTGAAAGAATAAAACTGCGATTAACAGCTGCCAACATTAGATTTCTTTGTTGTATTGCTGTGGAAACAAGTGGTATCGTACCACCATCAGCTCACTTTAAAACAATTTCGCCACTATATCTTGTAAATCACATTTTTATTAATTAAAAATCCACAACCCTAATATAAAGCACATGAATGTGAACTAATTTGTTCTGAAGTGTCAAAATATGTGATACACGTGACGTACATGCGCAGAACTGAACCAATATTTTCCTCCGGAATATCATACCATGTATTCTATATACCTTGCTGTCTACTAGTATATGTACCTACTACCTAGTATATAGGTACCTACTACTTTTTTGAATTAGAGACTCAGCTAATTGCAGTGTTGTTAGCACTCTTTCTTCATTTATCCCACGAAGCGTGGTAATTTTTCCCTTTTTTCCCTTTTCACCGAAATCAAATTCCCTTTCAAAATCCCACGATTCTTTTTGGCCTCAAAATCCAGTTTTTAATAGTATAATTGAGAAAATTACGGTTAATTAACTTTTAGTATAAAAATCATAGTTTGTTACATTATTACGATTATTTTTTGGTACTAGAAAATTTAGATAAATGAAGATTTAAATGGGCAGCTTTTATGCACATTCAGTGTGTTGATAATCATGGTGAAATGAAGGTGTTTTCATGAAATTTCAGCAAAAATTTATAGTTTGGATGTTTTTTGTTAGATTCCTCAAAATCAAACGATTTGGTGCTATTTCCCTTTATCCCACGAAAGGCTTTTCGGACATCGAAATTCCCACAAAAAGGGATAAATCCCACGAAATAACAACACTGATTGTGTTGTATCCATCTTTTTAGTACAGTTCAGTGACATAGCTATTCTTCCTTTTTGTTCGCTAGACTCCATTAGGCGTTTTTCTTTTTTAGTTCAGAGCACAACCTGAACTGTTATACAAAAAGTTTAGGCGTTTTTCTTTTTTAGTTCAGAGCACAACCTGAACTGTTATACAAAAAGTTTGTGTTTCTTTTTAAGCTCAGATACATCAGAGCTCGAATTTGTGTTTCTTTTTTCGTTCAGAGCGTGATCAGAGCGCGCTCTATGAGCTCAGAATTAATTGACTGAGCAGGCTGAGTAAAATGCTGATTACACATATACATTCACACTTCCAGTCCTATTTGAGAGAAAAGAAAAACAGGAAAAACAGAAAATCATCAGAACGATCTGAGCACGCTCAGTTCAGAGCACGCTCAGTTCAGAGCGCGCTCATATAGCTCGAGCTCAGTTCAGTGCTCAGCTCTGAACTAAAAAAGAAAAACGCCTTTTGTGTTTCTTTTTTAGCTCAGATACATCAGAGCTCGAATTTGTGTTTCTTTTTTCGTTCAGAGCGTGATCAGAGCGCGCTCTATGAGCTCAGAATTAATTGACTGAGCAGGCTGAGTAAAATGCTGATTACACATATACATTCACACTTCCAGTCCTATTTGAGAGAAAAGAAAAACAGGAAAAACAGAAAATCATCAGAACGATCTGAGCACGCTCAGTTCAGAGCACGCTCAGTTCAGAGCGCGCTCATATAGCTCGAGCTCAGTTCAGTGCTCAGCTCTGAACTAAAAAAGAAAAACGCCTATTGTGTCAGATGTCAGAAATATAGGTAGGTACCTACCTAATTGACAGACAATGACGAAGAAATATCAAGAAGCCATACATTAAGTGCCTACCTAGGTACAACAATCTCTGGCATTATTTATAAAAATATTCGCAGAGCCCATCATTTTTTATAAAGCATGAATTAAGGATGTTAAAACATTAATTACAGACATATTTCCTTTTCTCCCTTTTTTTTATTCCTCAACAGTCATCTGTTTCGCATATGCCCCCCTCCCTTAACATAAGCCAATCCAATTTCCCTTGCAATTGCAATTCCAGTTCCAATCATGTTTCATGTTCCATACTCCTTCTCACTCTCTCTCCCTCTCCATCTATCAACCAGCGAGAGAACTCAAACAAAACAAAACAAAGCTCACGCAGATAAAAAAAACAGCTGACTATCGTTTCTCGTTCTCGTTCGTCATCGTCATCAACATCATTTATACCTAAGAGAATTATATTTCTCAGGAAAAAATATGCAGGCTAAAATACACACACCCCTTCCCCAGCTGTTTTTAAAGCCCATCATACTTTTTTATTTTCCCTTGCGAAATCAATGACGTAATAAAGGTAACATTTCCGCAATTATGCACGAAAAAAGTATTACACACTACGGTTATTCCAAGTAGACAAAATACAACTAGACAGGTACTCACCTTACTATTTAATAATCAAATCCACACCTATTGGTTTCTTGCTGCTGCTTTCGCTCGATTCCAACAGAAAAACGTTAAAATAAAATTTAAAAAAAAAAAAACTAAATCACAGAGTTTCTCCACGAAGAAAATTCAACAGTCTTCATTTTCACGAAATCATTTTTATTCGCACTGCGTTTTGGCTAATTTGCACTTTGTTCTTTAATTTTCTGCAGAATTTTGCAAACTTTTTTCCACTGAGTTAGGTCCCGCATGAAATATATGCTCGCAAGAGGGCGCATATAATATAATTTATCACTTTTTCATATCCACATTCTCTTCGCTGTCAACGAATTACTTTTTGAACGGAAAATCAATTACGTTCTTTACTATAGTTAATGTAATTTATTCCTAATAGGTATACATTTCTCTACACATATGTATAAACGTTGATGTTATTGCAATTTTCCACAGAATTAATATTAATTAACAACTTTATCTATCCAGCCAACAAAGGAGTGAACAAAAAAAAAAAAAAAATTATGCTATGCGACTAAATCGATTCTCCACCACATCAAAGTGGAGACTTAGCAGTGGTGGGGGGGGAAAAGGAAAACCGAACCTTTTTCCCACTGGTCGTGGTAGACCAACTTATTCGTTTATCCTTTTAATTCGAATATTATGGAAAGTTGATAAATTTACAGGAAACACCACAAATTGTCAACTACAGGCCGTCGTTAACAAAATTTGTCAAAGATTACTTTTCGAAAATGTCCGTCGCACTTGCACCGTTTGCTTCCAGTTATTTATAGATTGCATTTTTCTTTTGGATTTACTCAGCAACAAAAAAAATTATCTTCAATTTGGAAAATTCACTACGAACACTGGTCGCAAAGTCTAATAAAATATTGTTTCTTCTCAGTTCTGCACAGTGCACAGTATGAAAAACGTCAAATTAATTTAGTACAACTGTCTCGTTTGCACATGCAATCAATGCGGGTGATGCTGTCACGATCTAGCTTCTTCCCTCTCTAGTCTCTTGCAAATTCATAAAAAAAAAACAGACGAAATGAAAAATTTCCCGTTTTTACAAATACAACAGAACACAGAGTTGAAAACTTTGTCTTGTCAAAGCAAAAAATTCTTACACAAAACACACCGACGCGAGTGAACTGTTTGCTTTGTTGCTGTGCAATCCCAATCGGACAACAATAATCGTTTTTCACCGAACTTTTCCTTGCGAAAAATAACACTTTCCCGTTTTGAAAACTCTTTCAAACAGAGAAGACGACAAAGAAACAGGCACAAAAAGAAAAATGTAAAAAAAAAAACTCAAGTGTCACAATAATTCTTCTCTGACTTTGATTTAATTTATATCAATCACGAAACCGTCCTGCACAACTGCACACTACCGTGTCCGTTTTTCATCTGCACGAGCACGAAAGACGACAGGCGAAATGAAGAAGAGCTTAACGGATTCGTTTCGAAGTTTGTTCGACGAAAAACGGAAAGCTTAGCTAAATGCTAAAGCACTACCGTTGCTTTTGCACAAAACAACATTTTTTCTTTATGTGTCTCAAACGGGAGAGTCGATTTGTGGAGAATGGGAGAGTGGTTGCCATTGCAAATTGCCAGCTATTAAATTATCGAAAGTCGAATGTCGAACAAAGGGCAGATTTTCCAGTTTCCCTTGGCTTTTGGCAGATTGATGATCTGATGATGATGGTACGTCTTGGAAAACAATGACCCTTTGCCTATCTGTAATCGTAGAGCAATGTTTAAAGCAGGTTTAAAGCAAAGATAATGGAAATACTTTATAAGGCCAGTCAAATGGATTTAATATTCTCTCCTCAAAATAGTCATTGGAATTTAACTGTCACTTTTTGCGGAAGCTTGCAATTTCCCCACCCTTCTTTTTATATTTAATTACATTATTGGGTAACATTTTGGTTTTATCTTTTCACATACCTACCTATCTACAATTATGGGAAATAAATCAAGCCTGGAATTGCATTTAATCAGAGGAAATAAAAATAGAAGCATCAAACATCCCACCCACTACACCTACAATAGTAAAATCAGCTGTCAGATTTTGTATGCTGGGAAAAGGAATAAAAATTCGAATTCGAAAACTCTCTTAAATAAAACTCTCCACAAATTAGTAAACTACCTCCAAGCTCCAATAATATCAAATTTGACATACCAGCTGATTTCTGAATATGAAGATGAGCATGGAAACAGCGTTGCCATACGGTCAAAATATTTTCCCCCAGATAACTCTGAAAAACCCCCAGATAGATCTACTTTTTAAAAAAAAACACCCAACTTTATATGTATGATTTAAAACAAAAAATTTCGAAATTGTGTGCGCAAAAAAAAAGTTGATAAATTTACAGGAAACACCACAAATTGTCAACTACAGGCCGTCGTTAACAAAATTTGTCAAAGATTACTTTTCGAAAATGTCCGTCGCACTTGCACCGTTTGCTTCCAGTTATTTATAGATTGCATTTTTCTTTTGGATTTAAAAAAAAAACCAACATCTTGTAATGAATTGATTATTTAACTGAAGTTTAAAATAACATACACAGTTTAAGTTTACCAAAAAGGATATAATAACAAAATACAAATAAAATAAAGTTTATAAAAAACCCCTACATTTCCCCCTAAACAATATCTCCTCCCAGATTTCCCCCCGACGAACAAAAAAACCCTTAATCTTGGGGGAAAACCCCCAAACTGGAAACACTGCATGGAAAGCACCAATAAAACAATAATGGTTGTGGATGTTGTTACCATATCAGAATGATTACAGCATTCATGTTTAATGTTGTGCGAGCGGAGGGAAGGTATTGAAAAATTAAATAAATAATGGCAGAATTCTCTATCTCAACTGAGATAAAATTTTAAGCTTACTCAAGTTGAGTGGAAGTCGATTCACAACGAAATCGATCGGTTTGCATTTGCATACGAATCAAAGCCAAATGCATGTGCATGATCCGTAGATCTCTGGCTGTGACATGGATTACTCAACTCAAATGTATGTAATATCGACAATTAACATTCAGATTTAAAAAGGGTTCCATTTTGTAGGTGTCAGTTCGAATTATTTTATTAAATAAAACACATTTATTTCTTATCAATATTATTTAAATATAAGGACTAATACTATTTCTCATTCTTATGAACTTTCATCTCCAATGCGTTGACAGCAATGAATACCTTAAATTTAGCTTCGGTTGCGATATGTGGTGGAAACGTCTTAACTACCGCAGCCATACTTTCAAAGAATAGATCAATCGATCGCTCGTGCATTGAAACATCTGCATTTTGCTTAATTGCCTCGACTTCGTGGTCGACTTCGGATTGTGTTTCAATCAAGTGTTCTTCCTCCTCTGCTTCTTCAGTATGTTCCAATTTCTGCTCAAATGGAAACTCGTGAACTATTGTGCTGTTCTCATCAAAACTAAAGTCATCATTGGCCATTCCGAAATCCCTCGGCTCGTCGTTATTTGTTTCTTGATCCTGGTCAGCATCATCGTTGTCATCCAATGCACAGTCATTCGATGGATCCAGGCGTTCCATAGTAACCTTTTCGAAAGTAACGTCTTGCGCATAGCTGTATTCAACCTGCGAATCTTCGAAAACTTCCTTGACATTCTGAATCTGGTCAGTATTTTTTGTATCACATTTGGTTGCTTTAGGTACAATTTCCGTACTATAGGTAAATTTTCGAATGGATACTTTATCTAAAAAATGTAAACTGAAATATTTGCCATCACGTTCTCGTGTACTATCGGTAAGCTTTCGGCGCTTATGTATATAGTAGTCCCTTATGAAACGCCATTTACGACGGCACTCGAGCACTAAAATGTAAAAAATACAAAACAGAAAAATTATATAAATTATAAATTATTAAATTTTAAGTTTAAATGTCTTTTGTTAGATTCCTGAAATTCCCACGATATTAGTGTTTTTCTCTTTATCCAACGGGAGGCTTTTCGGATTCGGACATAGAAATTCCCACAAAAAGGGATAAATCCCATGATATAAGAACACTGCTCACTTGTCACTTCACTGTGGAGTGTGGAATTCTTTGAGCGCGGCACTTTTTTTTATTACTCACCTGATTTTTTCAGTTCCACAGCAATGGATTTCCAGTAAGTTTTTCTCAATTCTCCGTTTCCGTATTCTCTATGATTTGCATCCCATAGTGCAGGATGATGTTTGATAAATTCTATTAGACGCTCCTCTTCTTCATTTGTAAATGATAATCTTTTATAACTGATTGACATATTTAATTCAATATAAAAACGTAAAAGAAATGCACCACTACTTTCAAAACAAACGCTCGTACGGAACTGATTTCCTTTGCATGGATTTTCGTCAGCTCAGAGAGCATAGCATACAGAATAGTGTACGAGCTATGATCCACATTCCATATGTGGATTGCAGTTTGACAGTCAAGTAAGTACTGCCAGATACGATGTCCAAATTATGTCATTTGCATTTTTCGTGAATTTTCACAATTTTAGACTTCCAATTTAGGCCGTCTGTCTCTAAAATTAGAATTTATAATTTTTTTTCCGTACGAAAAACTTTTTTTGATCACGGAAAAATTAATAAATTCTTTCTCTAGAAAATTTAAAGATAATTTTCCTTTGATAAACGAACTGTACAATTCATAAGCAACATTTTAAGATCAAGATTGAGTTCAACCATCAAGTTTAAGAGGTCTAAAAAAACAAAAGATATTGTACAGTTTCGTTTTACGTATGGCTATAACTGGGGCCTAAGGCTATTATTTCACGTACGCAGGATTATTATAATATTTCTCGTTCTCATCACAACGAACGTAGGTACCTAAGCCTAAATCTTCAATTTTGACTGTTTTGTTGTCAAGTAGTAGCGAAATTTAACACTAAGCCTGTTTTTGCGAGGTAAAGTAGGATATTTCATACACTTTCTTATAACGCTGTTCGGTAATAGCTATCTATTGTTGGTTGAGTCCCATGTCCGTTCCGTCCGCCGAACTGTCGCTTAATCAAAAGTATAGAGTAACGACAATATGAGCTAAAAACACGGCTTGCGTAGACAAAGTGTAAGATCAGAAAGAGCCTAGAAGAATCAATGACACTCTGTAACAGAGACAATCACCCCTATCGAGGTATCCGTTCGGAGAAAATTCCGATACGAAAGTGAAATCCGATCGGAACTCGAATTGCATTCGAAGTATCCGTTTCGGAATAAAATAAATGAAGCATACAAACGCGTTCATTTCACATGAAAATATTCCGCAGCAATTCGTTGTCGGAGAGCTTCGGAAAAAATTGCCGTGTGCCTGTCAAAAATAAGTGATATAACGCGATTCCACGCAATGCGACAAGGTGCGCTACATGCCATCGGAGAATTTTTCCGAAAGTTGTATCGGAACGGATACCTCGAATGGAATTTTTCCGATTTCGTACAGATCGGAGAAAATTCCGTTCCGAACGGATACCTCGATAGGGGTGAATATTGGGACCCCCAAGCCCTAAGTCGCAATCCTTTTTTTTCAAATTCGCCACTTTGTTTTCCTATCGGTTTTATGTCAATTTAGAATCGATGTGACAAGCAAAAACATACAAAAAATATAAAATAAATGCTGCCAACCGTGGGGGGATGTGATAGAGTTCGGGAATACCTTATTTTAACATTACTGCATACGATCGGTTAGTTATTACTATTTTGATAGCTTCGCTATCATCTTTAATTTTTCTTAAACAACCGAAGAAAATTGGCTAAAAATGTTTTATTTTTCTTCAACCAATCTAGGTCTATTGTTCATATTTTATAAATATTTTAAGTGTACCTTTACTTATTCCTAAAAAAATATACTATCCAGATTTCAAATTTAACGGATAAAATACTATGAAGGCGAATTTGTTGTGGAAACGGAATGCTTGAAGTTACGCGACATTGTGTCAATACGAATTTCTATGTAACAATACTAACGCACGTAGCATTTGCCACCCCATAAATATAGCTTGTAGGCAAGTAATGGAAAACGGTCTCAGTATAATCTCTGCCAGTCTCTGCTCAGTTAATCAAAGTATACCAATACCAATACCAACCAGTTTTGTTATTACCTTGCTGCGACAAACCAAAGTACATACACAAATTGATTAAAAGATTTGAACTCATTTTCATTTCAAATGTTTATTTGTCATTAATAATGTATATAAAAAGCTTGTGTAAATATTGAATTATTTATCCATTTGTTTAGTGTTAATGTTAAGGTGTATTCTTCTTTTTATGTTCTTCAAATCTTATCATTCCATTAAAAATCAAAATTTAAATCCATATAGATTAAATAAATATTTTTCACAGTAATTTAACAAAAAATAAAAAAAAAATCGTTAGTTTATTATCAAGCGGGTCGTTCGTTTCATTGCTAAACTTATATAAGAACATAATTGAAGCTGATGCTACAAGAAATATTTCCACTTCCATACGTAATTTGCCTACGTTGTAAACAATTAGATATTCCAAAAGACAAAAAATCAAACAAAAATTATTATGCAAGTTGAAACCCCTTAATCAATACATATCAATTCAAACTTTTCCACTTTTATTAACAGTACTTTCCTGTTTTCGGGTTAATTTATTTTTTGTTTTTTTTTTTTTTTAATTATTTTTATACGATTTTTGTTTTTGTTTTTTTTTTTAATAATCGGGTTTCCTACAAGTTTCGAAATCAATTTGATTTTATTTTTTCTTGTTCTTTATGTATGTATAATTTATTTAAATTTAATATTTACACTACACGATAATTTGAATATATTTATATATATTTAATAAAAAAATCGAATTTATTCTTTTACGTGGTTGAATTGTAGTTATGTTTTGTTGTTTTCTTCATTTTGTGTAAGTATTAATATTCTTCTTTATGTATTGTATATGCAACTACTAAATCTAAACGATGTCGGTCAGTGTTTGTTTATCTGTTTTATTTTTATTTATATTAATGGTGGTTCACCAAACATTTTCCTATGTAAGTCGAAGTATTTTGTTGTTATTTCTATAAATTTATTTATTATAAATATTATACGAGTGTCAAAAGGGTTTAATCAACTGTTAGCACCTTGTAACTTAAATTTTGTTTACATGTATTGTTTTAATAAGATTTTAATATCCATTTTATTAATTTATTTACATGCTCTTGCTTTTTTTTTTAATAAAAAGCAGTATTTACGCAATACGAAGATTACCTGGCTTGTGCGTTAGTTTCATGTTTTTTATAAAACTAGATGATCTAGAGATCACGTTTAGAGGATTAAAATGGTAAATTGAAGTTTGCAGCGGATCAGTGTATTTATATCTTTGAGAATTATGTACTGAACGTTTTATTGGGCAATTGGACGCTTTTGCAAATTTAGTCGTCTTAAGTATAGTTGATTTGCCTCCCACAGATATTCTTGGAACACGAATTTGTGGCTTAGAATGTAGCTCGCGATTAAATTAAACTCGCTTAAAATATCCAACCAAACATGAAATTTTGTAAAGCATTTTTAGCAAGAAGTATGCACTTCGAGTTAAATTTGAAGTTTGTGTCGTGCTGACAGATTTCTCTCGACAATTATTTAACTCGCATGATAACTGTGCCCCACATTTACGTAAAGGATAATCTTCTGGGAATTGGTAAGAAGTTTGTTAATATTGAAGCGACAGATATTGAGTCTTCCACAAGTGACCTCGCTTCTGACATAATTTGTCATTAAACTTGACTGTTTCGGGAAGCATAAGCTGCAAATATTTTCTTAGAAATAGGTACTAGATTCGCATTCTTTCGGAAAAAAATTCAACTAGAATTTGTTGTAATCTGTGAGCCTGTACATGTACGTAATGGTTAACTAAAACTGTAAGCTGGTACTACGTAACTACTCCTTTCCATCTTCAAGGGCAACACATCCATGATTACTATGTTCTGTCAAGTTATTTATGATACCAATTTTTTTATACGACATCTTATCTTTTTTCTTATTTTCTATACAGATTATTATTTTGTTTTCAATTATTTAATTTTAAACAGAGATTTTGGATCGGAGTTTATGACTGCTGTTTTTTTTTTTTTAAATGTTTGCCTAAAGTTTAAAATTTATTTTGCTTTTATGTTTATACCGGTGTACGATTTATTCGAAAAATATAAATTCTAAATAGTTTGATGTGTTTTTGTTTTGTTCTGTTTTAAAAAAATATTTTCTGGTTTCTTTTTTTGTTAAAAATAATGGGAATTATAAATATTTATGTTTAAGTTTTTAAATACTTTTCGAAAGAGGTTCTACAAAATAATAGGGAAAATATTTTATTTCGTGTATTTCTGTTAATAAATTGCGATAAATTTATTGTATTACACTGCTTTGCTGGTTGTTTATTTATTTTGTATTCTATGTTACGTTAGTTATTTGGTTTGTGTAATTTTGTACATGCATTTTTCAGTTAATTGTGATTTTGCCTTTCTTTCTATTTATTTTAATTTTATTTTTTGAATTTAGAAACTAATCTTTTGAAATCGTTACTTGTTTGTCAATCGGAAGCATACCCTTTTTTGTTTTTTAATTGTGGTCACGAATTGAACATAATAAGGAGTGGTTTAAATATGTACTAAACAAAAAATATGCTGAAAGAGAGTTAATAAAACTTCTTTTTTTCCAGACACATATTTTTCTTTTTGTCAAATGCGCGTAAGCATGATCAACAACTTGGATGGTGGTTTTTGGAAACAATTGGATAAGTTCGAATATAAGTTCGTTGACCTTCAAAACGATGAAAAAAAAAATCGTATTTTAAACACCACTTTTTAATTTTGTAAATGTAGTCAGTCCTTCAAGTTCTTGAATAATCTTTCTTTTTATAATGATTTAAGGGCCAATCATAATTGGCTTATATGAGCCTAATCGTGTTTCAAAAATGGACTGAAATTCAAGTTCTATCAAGCACTGGAAATGTGCCTCTAATTTGATTAGCTTAAGCTGGATTGACTGCTTTTAGTGGTTTGATAGTTTTTGCCATGTACTAAATTTTATACATTAGTGGGAGATAATTATGCTTTTCGTATTTATAAAATGAAAATATGATCCTTTCAAACAAATAACAATTTCGTTATTAATTATGTTGGTTTTAGATTATTTTTATTAACATCACAGATTTAATACCAAAAGTTGCCAAGGCATTTTTTTGTTTTAATTTCACATGTTTACATATATATATGCAATTAAGTTGAGAAGAAAAATACATCACATTTAATTATACGTTATATAAATATGTATAGTTTTTTAAAATAAATTAAAATGGCAAATAACAAAGTTGAGTTTTGCTACCCGGATTTAGGAAGAGTAAATGAAACATTTATTTAAATAGTCTTTTGTGTCAATAGTGCCAATGAAGAAGTGAAAAGAGAAAACGCAAGCGAAAACTGGAAAACAAATTTAAAAATATAAAATACTGCAATAAAAAGGTTTCCATCAAGCAATACTACTTAACTGCAGTAGATAAATCAGTTTTTAATGTTCACATAATACATGCGGCAATATTTTCCATATGAAATTGGGACCTGCAATTTAGAAATTATTTCGATAACATTACGGGCATACAACAGTATGTAGTTCTAAACGAAACGTCCGATAACAACTTATGTCGTTTTCTTTTGGTTTCACTCGGGGATCCACTCATTCTGTATTCTGTAATCGAATGGAACAAGAAAACTACTTCTGATTGATGTCGTTTTCCATTGGTTTCACTCGGGGATCGACTCAATCTGAAATCCAATGGAACAAGAAAACTGCTTCTGATTGAATCCACAAAAGTATTGGTGAAATGCCAAAAAATAATCTACGACAGCTGTCATCTGACTTGTATAAAATACATAAATTGCACTTGTGTGAGTGCTTCTTGAGTGGATTCTGACTTCAAATCCAGAAGCGAAATTCTCTCCTCAGAATCAACAGAAGAGTATTTTTTGTGCCAATGGAACGGTTTCAGAAGTGATTTTTTCGATTCCGGACTCTCCCGGACGCTTCTTTTTGCCCAATGGAAAACGACATTAGTCTACAAAAGTGTTGGTGAAATGCCAAAAAATAATCTATGGAAGCTGTCAGCTGCCTTGTATAAAATTCATAAATTACGCTTGTGTGAGTGCTTCTTGAGTGGGTTCTGATCTGACTTCAAATCGAGAATCGGAATTCTCTTCTCAGAATCACCAGAAGAGTATTTTTTGTGCCAATGAACGGTTTCAGAAGCAAATTTTTCGATTCCCGAGTCCCGACTCTCCCGGATGCTTCTTTTTGCACAATTGAAAACGACATTAGTAAATTCGATAGACATGTCGTTTTCCATTGCGATTTTCAGATTTTGCTCTCAGATTTCAGATTTTTCGTGCCCAATGGAACATAAAACGAGATTTTTCTTTCTTTGTATTTGTGGTGGTGCGTGTTTTAAAAGTCAGCTGTTTTAAATTGTATTTTGTTTATAAAAATCTATTCAATTTATGTTAATATCCATTGCACTGGCCAAATGTAAATTTTTCTCCACTTTTAACAGACTTGCTGTCTGAAAACGTAAATAATAACACACTTTAAAGTTTGACAACTGGACAAATGTTTTGGTGTTAGTGTATGCAGTTGTAAATCTCGCTCAGTAATCGAGATTCACAAAATTGCTCGGTCTCTGAAAAACATCTTTTTTTGCGGAACATGAAATCTGACAGCCAGCTGATTTCGAGAGCAAATAAATTTCTCTGAATCTAAAAATTGTGCTTCTCCTGTCCCAATAGAAAGCGACATAAGTTATTTTCAAAAAATTAAGAACTGTCAACTTAGTACTTAGTCACTAAATTGTTGACTAGATTCGTCGTCAACCCCTACATAAACGTCAACTGAAACAGCTATCCATGTGACCGAATTAGGACAATCGAAACTGAGATGCATCAATTCAGTCAGCTGTCAGACTTGCTAAGCGAGATATTTCAACGTCCCTAGTGTATGTGCTCTGTGGTTGCGTTCCATTGAATTGATCGATAGAAGCCTAACAGAACCTAAAAGAAACATAAATTCGTTATCGGGAACATGTTTTAAAGCAAATTCATTTTTCGCTTAAAGTTTTAGTGAGTTAAGTTCCTGCTAAATCTACAGTTTGCTGGAAAAAGTACCGGGCTGTCACAAAATTAAAAATGGTTTTGAATGCAAATAAAGAAAGAACACAAAATTTGGCCACATAAAATTATTATTGAAAAAAATGTGAAGAACTTATATTTTACCTCTTGAATTGAGAAGTATTTTGCTTTTTGGGAAAAATAAACAAAAAATTCGTTTTAATTTATATACTGAAAATAATTGTTTAGCATTTATTTTTAATAATACATAGGTATATATTTTGCTTATTTTTTTTTTATATAATGTAAAGATTTGACTTAAGAATCACAATAGAGTTATATTTAAGAAATAAAAAAAGTGAATAATGTTATGTGTATGTTGTTTTTCTTGTTTAGAAAAATATTTTTTTGTTTAAGAGTTTGTGTTCAAACGTAGATAATGAATATACAAAAAAAAAAAAAAAAAACAAACACTTATCCTAAAAGTACTTGTATGTGGTTATGTTACATGTAGAAAACAAAGTCGTAGGTTTTAATAATGCAGTTCATTATGATTTGTTTTTCTATTTCATGATTGAATTATTTGTTTGCAATTGTTTCGAGCCTTATCTATATAATTTATTACAAGATTTTTATTTTTTTTTTGATGTTTACTTAAATCTAAGTTGCAAATGAAAAAAAGCTTTTATCACATCTACTTAATCTCAATTGTTTTGTTTTTTCCGCCTTAAATTTAAACGTATGTTTATTTTATGATTTTTTCGTGAATTATGGTTTTCATTTAACAAAAAGTTTTTTTTTTATTTATTATCGGTTGACTTTTTCTTCAATTTGTTTGAATATGAGAAGGACACCATTTTATCTGTTTGGTATAAGAACTGAAAATTGTTACATAACAAAATAGATCGGAATCGAAAAGTTTAAAGACGAAGCGAAGAACAGGAACGAATTTTGTGTGTTGGCCTATATCTAATTTGGTTGCGAATGAAAGAAAAGATGCTGCTTGCCACGTCTATGGGTACTTGTTTCAATCTGAAGGTGTGTGCTTTGATTATAAGGGTTCAGAGTTCAAAATGAAGAATATTTTAAGATTGATACGTTAGGCGGGTAATGGGGTGCAATTTATGAATTTAAAAATTAATATTTCAGCTTTCAGTGGTAAGATTGGGCACTGCCCTTTCAATAGCGAGTTCAAAGCAAATCGCAAAATTTATATGAGAGTTTTATAAACATACTGCAGGCAATCTGGGGTTGATTAGGAACTTTTCAATCGGACAGCGAGAACGCCAGAGTATCAGAGTACCATAATCAGAACGCTAGCGTCTCGCACAACCCAAAAAATATTATTACCATGTTGTGGCAATATTGCTCCCGTTCCCACGTATTTGCTTCAGTCTGTGCAAAGCCTAGTCGTAGGTGTCTACTGTGTGTGGCACCCTTCAGTTAATGATGCAAAGAAAACAAACAAATTTGTACTGCATATAACTGATTAAAGTAAATTTTGTCAGTTTCATAGCTCTCAGGCGTAACTGATTTAAAAATACAAGTTCATATGTCTCAGCTTCCAATGAATCCGCCGAGTAGTTAATTAGGGGTCCTTATTACTTACTCTCCTCTATGTACCAGTACAAATAGATTAAACACCACGTGTCAAATGAATTGTTTCCAGAGTTCCGTTTGCATATTCCCAGTTCAAAAATTTAAAACATGTCGTTTGCAGAATTTGGCTCGTTGTTGTACTAGCTTATACAGTCAAAAATTTTACGATTTTATTTGGCTCCAACCTCGAAAAAATATTTTCAAAAAAATATTCCCAAAGAATATCCGCTGGTACTTACCAACTAAAGATTTAAAACTAACAGCTCTCTATTTTCTTAAACTTAATACAGGTAGAAAATTAGAGTCTCTGATACGCAACAGAAAAAAAAAAACTTTTGGAGTAGAAGTAGACACGCTTTTTATTACATGTGACAAGTGCAGTTTAAAATAAATATTGCACGTCTGTTAAGTATAGACGACCGGTCAAGCACAATATACAGCATTATGGGGGCTAACGCTAGCCTCGAGTTTACTCAAGTGCTTAAAATGGAACACTAATTCTATTATCACGACATTCAGTTGAAATATAATCGTCGCACATTGGCTTTAACCTGCAACCAGGCATTCCTATCATAAAGTGTGCATATATCTTAAGTTGGTCGCTGTTCTTGGAATTTTAATAAAAAAAAATAAACCTTTCTGCCATCATTCACATTAATTTTGTGGGCTTTTTTCCCTTCTAACCAGAAAAAATGATATCACGAGCACAGGACAAGCAGTTAACTCATTTTGACTAGCAAGTAACACCGAATGGACAAATGACATCAAATAAAAAATGAAATACGTATTTTTTTTGTTAAAATGAGACCAAATGAATAGTAATTGGAATCTGAGAAAATCAATTTTATAATTATTGTAAAACCAATGTTAAAATTTAAATTATCTAAAAAATTATAAACATACTACGTCTGTACACATAAAATACGAAAATTAACAAAAATACTCCACAATAGCAATAGTAGGTATTTATACAATTTAAACTGTCCTATCTCATACACACACAAAAACATATCAATCGCGTCTTCAAAGTAACGTACCGTCTCATCAATCAATTTCAATAAAAACCTAAACAATAATAATATTAAAGCTTACTGCTAATAAATAATTACAATTAAAATTCAATAATACATTAGAGGAGGCGAAACAGAGTTAAAACTTAACAAAACGATTTCAAATTAATTTAAGTTTTCTCTATTTCTATTAAATTTTTCGTTGCCGATTTCCCTTCCTATCAAAAGAAAATCGTATCTTTACACATGTTGGTGGTGGTGGTGGTGGTGGTGGTTGTTGTTGTTGTGGCGGCCGCCGAGTAACCAAAGTCATAATCATAATCATTCGGCAAATAATAGTTTACAGCGAGAAACATAAGATACACTAACAACAATAATAGAATTATTATGAAAATAAAAACTATTGTAATATATCAGTCATCACGGCTTTTGCACAAAATCTTTCTGGCCAAGCCAATGGCCTGATCTCAGAGAATCTCACAGCAGCGACAATACCTTTGTCGATGGCCAGTGGTAACTGGTGGCGGTGTCACCGGAGCAAAGTATGCATGAACTTTAATATTTGGTAAATGATTCTACAAAACAAAGCAAAAAACAAAAGAAGTTATCAACAAGACATAGAAAACACACGTCGCCTTGTGTGTGACAGAGTGTTTACGTTTTGGGTGGTAGGTACTTACTTTTAATTTTCGTATTGCCGCTCGTGTTATCATTTGGCAGTCAAATAGCTCAATTCTCTGTAGATTGTGACACGATATTAAATGCTCTAAGGTTCGATCGGTTATTAGTGGACAATTGTCCAATTCTAGGACGGATAGACTCTCAGCTGCACAACTACCGGCGGCCAGCTGACGGATTCCATCGTCTGTTATAAGCTCACAGTGTGATAAAGTCTACCAAAAGCCAATACATCTTTTAAACAGAATACATTTTGAGAGCGTTAAAGCTTACCAATTTCTCTAAACTTGGACAACCAGTGGCCAAATGGGCCAGCGTCAGATCAGTTATCTGGTTGCATTCCTCCAAGTCCATTCGTTCCAAGTATTTACAATTTTTACCGAGCGCCTGGAATCCAATGTCGGTGAAATTCCTGCACCCGGCCACCTCTAGTGTGTTCAGCAGTGGGTTGTTTTGCGATAAAGATGTTAGTGAAACATCGGTCAGTTCGACACACTTTGATACGCATAGCTTTTGTAGTTTGCGACAATTCGCCGCAATCTGTCGTATTGATGAATCTGTGATGTTCTTAAAAGAGAATGAGATTGAGATGTAAAGATGTTTTTAAATGTTTTAAAAAGGACTTTACACAACCTAAGCCGCACAAGAACTTCTGACATTTTGTACTTTACAGGCTTATTCTCGGACTTTCTGCGCCAAATTTGGCGTAATATAATATTTATCACAATGCAAGATTATAACCATTTGTTACTTAACTAATAAACCGAATTATGTGCACAGTACAAATATATTATCAAGTTTTGACATTTTCTTGGCATACAAATGATCTCTTTCGATCGCATTTAGTTTATTTAACAAAATTGCTTATAACTTACCTCACAGCTATGAAAATTGAGCACCATTAAGTCGGGACAGTACTTAGCTAAGCATTGCAGTGCGTTGTCGTTCACTTGTTTACAACCTTTACTGCTGAATTTTCTTAATTTAACACAACCGCGAGATAGGGCTTCGACTCCGTTCTCCGTTATGAGGTGACACCATGATACATTAATCTCTAGAAGGTTCTAATTACAAATAAATAGAGAAAAATTATTAAATTACAATCGACTGTAAGTTTAATCTTTTTTGAACAGAGAAAACTTATATTTAACCAAAGCTCTATTTGAAAGACTGGAGTTGTTGTGCGCTACCCTGGGTTGGGTTTCATGATCAAGAACACAAGATCTGTTTGAGAAGAACAAATTAACCAACGAACTTTATACCCTTTTCACAGGGCAGCGAAATTTTTTTTGTCGAAAACTCGAAATTGCATTCACACCGAACACCAACTAGTTTTCGTTTGACGTTTGAATCAGCTGTGAAACAATATTCGTGAAACGTCTGTGTAAAGTATTTTGTTTACAAATTTCGATCGCATTAATTCACAAACAAAATGAATCCAGAGCATTAAAAATAATATTAGATCATTAGAAAATGATTTTAGTTATGAGTTGTGACATTTTTTCGGTCAGCTGATCTGCTGAATGTGGCAAAAGGTGTTTTTGTTTCAACAACGCAACGATTGGAAGAAATTTCGTGGTGTTTTCGTGGAAAACGACTCTAAACGACTCGTTTTCGAGTGTTTTCGCGAAAACCAGGGGTCAGATCCTGTAAGGCAAAACGTTTTCGTGCGCACGAATGATTTTCCCTTTATCACACAAGCAAATTTCATCGTGCACACGAAAGCGTTTGATCGTTTCGCCTTACAGAATCTCACCCCAGGTTTTCGGCTCGGTGTGAATAGCGTATTAGTTTAATAGGTTCGTGTGCGCTAGGCAAGAAATTTATTACATCCTCTTAAAAGTGTGTCGATATGATTGACCAAACCATCAGAAACTCTAGCCAATTTAAAGAACATTATGTAGGTACGCAGCTCTCACCTTTCAAACTTTCTTACTATTTTATTCAATTGTAACGAAGGTCTTAAATCAATCATCAAATCAGAGATCATGAGAAGAGCCAAACAAAAACAAGTCGTCCCAAAATAAGTGCATACTCGAGTGCGCCATCGCTCAAGCTTTCAGCATTACCAGACGAACTTAACAAATATGTAGTTTAGGTCTGGTGTTTGAATACCACACTCCACTTGTTTGGTACACCAATATTTGTGGGAAACAGCTACCATCCATCCGAAACCTCAGTCCACCATACTAATGTTCATCACAACAACATGTGTAAACGAATTTCTCTTTTGTGACGTCCATTTAAATAGCACCTACTCCCGCCTAAACTATCACGGGTCCATCCCATATTATATTCGACTTCGCCCACTTCAAGTGAGGACTACCATTTATTGATCTTGTGTCCTTGTATACAAGGATGTGCTAAAAATGAAAACAAAAACACACAGAATGCTATTAAAGGACATAGTAAACAGCCTGCTGGGCTGCGGTGTGTACCATTGTAATCATCATCGTCGCCGTCACCCACTCAACCAACACTTCCACTGTGTCGTACGTATAGCCACTAGCTCCACCGAATATCATACACATCACACATGCCCTCTGGTTATATGAAGACAGTCGAAATAACCAGCAGCAAAAATATTAGTGGAACACCAAGAACGACGAGATAATGTTGACCGACTTACTGCTGCTGGTTGGTGGTGATACTGGCGCGTATGTAGGCCAAAACTTTTGTGTATTATAATCGTTGGCCTTAAAACGAATGAATGGCGGGCGGGTTGCAACAACTACGATAGTTGCAGGAAGTAAAGCTCGAGTTGAGCACGACACAAGGTTAAAGAGATGGAGCAAGTATACGCAATGATGTCCGTGTACACACAAAGAGAGAGAGAGAGAGAGAAAACGAAGAGACGTGTACAAGTGTGTGTCAGTGTTTTGGACGGAAGAGAAATTTGAAATGCACTTTTCCGAGTTTTTATTCTTTTATTGTTTGAGCTAAAGGGTTCTCAAGGACTTGACCTAAAAACAAGAGACGCATAAATGTCACAGAACACCTTGCAGTGCTTTATACTTACAGGACATCCATCGGAGACGTATTTTAAACTATTGTCGGTTATATTAGCGCACGAGTCTAAATTAATTGATGTTAATTTTGAACAGTAACGACTTATTGATTGCGTTGATAGGTCGGTTATCTTCTTGCATTCGGATAAATCTAAGTGCTCGATATTATGGCAGTGGTTGGCTAGGGTTCTGAAAAGGCAACATGTAGACGATGTATTATCAGTCAGTCAGTCGGTGGTGTGTGCGTCTTACCGTATTGATACATCTCCAACTGATTGACAACCTCGCAATGAGAGAAATTTCAAAAAGCCACCGCATCTCTGGGATATATTCTCAATGACGGCACCCTGCAACCAAATATGGAGTTAATACAAAACAAATCCAAAGTGCAAGTTAGTAAATATGTGCAGGTATATTACCTCGATGTCCCGTTGAAAGTCAAACAAATTGATTTTCTGCCAACTCGAGCCGTCCAGGGCAAGGACATTCCAGTATTTGCAGACCTGTAACGAAAGTAAATGGAAAATGCTTGTTTGTCAATAAAGTCAATATGAACATTTCGATGTGTATGCAGCGGCATAAATGGTGAGGATAAAATCTAGAACATTGCTTAAAAACTATATATCGAGTCCAGGGTGCTACCCAGAGGACAAAGCTCGCTCTTAATTCGCATGTAGGTCAGTGAAATTTCGCGAACCGACTACCGAATGTGGGTCACAGTACATAATGGAATGTGTCTGTTGGAGCGAAATCAAAACATGACCTAAAAGTTAGCTTGAATTAAGACATCCCCAAAAAGCAACACCACATTTAAACACCTCACCGATTCTTTCTGAAAATGGGCGATTTTTTAATGTTCAAGTAATAGATTGCGATTAGAGGGAAGTAATAGATGCACGAGTATGGTTGTGAGTTTTAAAAGTTCAAACGGCTGCTGATGATATCAAGTAAGTGCATACAGTAGGGGACGAATAATTGGAAAGGTTTGAGGTTCAGTTTTTTTTTTCTTTTACAATTCAATCAGTAAAACTTATGAGCAGGTTACATTGTTACACTTAGGGTCAATTTTTCAATAGTCAGATAAATTGCCTGATTGCTAACTAACGATTAAATTTATTTCACTCTTTATCTGCTAGATATAAGCTTTGAGTTTTTCAATCATAAAATAATAGCTAGATAGCTACTCGAAGGCAAAGTGGTGTGAGTGAGACAGATTGACTGACAATATGTTGTGTTAAAGCATAGCAGTTTGTCATATTCAAAGCTTGACGTTTATCATTAACCGTTTTAGTTTCATTGCAAAAAGGTTCAAATTGTACATAATGAGTAGGTCTCTTTCTCACAACTCCATGTTTCCTTGTTGGGTTGAAGTAATTGTTTGCTAATTCCTCTTCTTCAATAATAATATCGTCAGTACTGTCGAACAATTCTATTTTTACGATATGAACATATTTCCCCAAACAAAACTTTATAAAGTAGAATTTTCAAATTTGCCGGTTCGCTTACTTTAACTAGATATTTATATTTTATCCGTCTTGGAAATGGGCAGATAACTATATGAGACAGTTAGCTGTTATATTCTTCGAATAGCTGCTATTCGACTATTGAAAAATGAATTTATGTCTTATCTGACAGTTAACCCCTATCTGATTGGCTATCTGACTATTGAAAAATCCTTAGATGTGTAAACGCGAGTAAAATTTTGCTATGTCGCTTTGACATTTAAAATAAAATACACTGAAACTAAAGGAAACTGTAAGTAAGTCGTAAACCTATTCATACTTTATCACTTTCTTGTTCGACTTAATACCAAAGATAATGGAATGACAGAGATATTTATTATAACATTCCAGTTTAAAGGCCTACAAGCTGTTATCCAGACAAAATTCAATACGAAACAAAAAAAATAAAACACCGCCATGCCCTTAAAAGGAAGATGATTAGCGGTCGGCCATTAGGAACAATGGTTGCCAATTGCAAGAAAAAAATTATTGACCAAAAATGGAAAAAAAAACTTACCACATAAAACACACAATAATCATACATATCATCTTGAGCCAGTTTGAATATGACTTTTCGTTATCGTTTAATTTTTCTCTGATTAACGAACTTAATATAAAAAAAAGGTGTTTTGCAGTGGAAAAATGTATACCTACGTTTAGCCTAGTATGCACTATATGCAGTACACGTAAGGCCTCTCGATTGAAACCCAATTTTTCATACAAATTTTGCCTGCGAAATGTCAAAATTAGCTTTCCACGTGAAAACATCACTAGGCAGTACGCAGTTCGAGTGAAAAATAGCTGCTTCAAAGACTGATTTGACAGACACTTGAATTTTATTGTCAGTTGCATTCAATTTTTGACATTTCGGCGTGAAAATAATTTATATAGGAAAACGTGAAATTTATTTGAATTTCTGATGTTTGCTTAAGTCTTCAGAAAAACTACAAGAAATGTACATATTATTTTAGCATAAGTCCTTTAAATTCAATTAGCTAAACTATGCAAGTACAAGTGTATGAATTTTCACAGACTTTAGACAGTTTTTCAACGGCTACTACATAAAATAAAAGTAATACTTTTAATCCAAACGCAGTGGTCAGAAAAAGTAAGGCGGCATTTTCGGTGGGGACGTTATTTCTGTCCCAAACGGACATTATGTCTTATTGACACACAGACATAATGTCAACGGACGTTACGTCTATTTTAAAATTTTGTGATTGGACATACTGTCGTTGGACAGTTTTTTTGTGTTTTCGAAAATATCTGCATAGCAGCCGAAACATAGTTCCATTTAGACTTTGATCCGGTCATAATGTCCATGGATCTTGTGACCGTTTGGGACAGAAATAACGTCCATGGACATTATGTCGCCCCACCGGCATTTTCATGTGAAGATATCGAGCTCGTCTTTGTGATGCTCCTGTTCGAAAAGCTACCAAAATCAGATAAAAATTATCAAATTACCAAAAATCAACAACTAAGTCTATAAATTTGGTAAAATATTACCAAAGTGGCAACCGTGTCAGAAACGTGTTTTTTTTTTTGTAGTTCACACGTATTCACAGAAGGGAATTTAAATTACAAAAACAATAACGAAAGATATTCATCTCTTTTAATCATTCATCTCTGCTAAATACCACTTACGAACATTTTTATGTCCATCTGGAACGTGGAATGCACAGTTTAACTGTCCAGAAAAATCTGAACCGCCTAGCAGAAAGTTTTATATAACCCTACGAAATGTCAGACTCCAACATTTCATTTTCATTTTCAAAATGAGCAAATTTTTAAGTGACAGCACACAAATACACACAAACCTGTTATCGCTTTCAATTAATAACAATATTTGGCAAATTAAACTCGCACAATAATTTATTCTAGTACTGACGTAGTTTATTTTTAGTACTTCAATCAATTTTCTTCAAGGTTATAATAGAATTATGTTAATTGAGAATGTTTCCTTTTTGCTTGAGCGAGGTATTTAAATGTATGTATTTATTTCAGTTCGCAACAACCATAATAACATTCTCACTCCTTTCGAACTAAATAAGTTCTCATTCGGTACTTCGGTGTTGCGTTATTCACCTTCAAGTATATCTAGTTCGAGGCGAAATTTTGCCGAGATAAACAGACGTTTTCTTTTTTAATTAGTCTGTTTTTATTTCGTTGAATTGTTTATGTGCGTTGTGTGTCTCTTCCTATAAGAAAAACTCGCCAAAAATACCTATACTTTTTTTCTTCTCGAATAAGTCACTAAGAAACCAACCACACGCATACAATCGCCTTGCCTGAAAATGAAAAACGTGCTGCATACTATATAATATCGAAACATTTTCAGGTTCAAGTTCATTTATAATAAATAAACTCAAAAATGCATGCACAAGTATGCAAAGATGTACGCGTGTACTAGAAGTCGTCGAAGGCATGAATGTCAAAGCGCCCCCAAAAATAAACATGTTTTTTTTTTTTTTTTTTTTTTGTTATTTGCTTTGGGAACTTTGAGGAAAAGTTCAATGAATCATGATGTACGGGAGCAGAGAATACTATAAAAACGGGACATGAGCAAATAAAAAATAAAATAAAACCACTCCAAGTGAGAGAAGGAAAGGTTTAATGACATTTGAGGATGTAACATCGGCATCCACCCCCAAAATCGGAGGTGATTGACTGCGGTGACACAATGTGTTCAGGTTCACGGGTCAACAAACAGGGATTTTTTATCACTGAAAATTATTTGCGAGAGAAAAACGCATAATGAGTTCTTGGCACTTGAAATTGTGTAGAGATTGGTGGAAAGTATGCAACGTTCACCCCTGGTTTCTAATAAATAACTAGACAGAATAACTTTGTTTCATAATTGGAGAGAGACGAATGGAAACAACGTTTGACAATGCGAATTTTGTTGGGGCGTTACAGCTTAATAGACATTGAATGTCTGGATGGAGTGAGCGTTGAGAGTATTTGGTATTTCCTTCTTTGGTTAAAGCATTTTAGTTTCCTATCATATTGAATTGGCGAATATTCCTCAAAAGGTACTGTCATTTCCATTTCCAGTAAGAACTTTGCGCATTTCACAAAATTGACTGATTGAAAATATTCAAGTCACAACAAAATTTGTTTGTGAATAATTTATGAAGTAGATTTATAGGTTAAGGTATGCGTCAACTTAAAAACTGCTCACTAACCCAAGCTAGTAAAGACTCAGACAAATCCTGTCCTTCAGGTGTCATATTCAGGAACGAAAAAAAAAAATCATTTATGTCAGTCTCAGTCCACGAAAACGACTTCCAATCATTGGGTTGTATTGAAACAAACACACCTTTTGCAATATTCAGCAAAGCACAACAGCTGACCGAACAAATGTCACAATGCACACCTTAAAATCATTTTCAACACTTAATTTGGGGCAATATTATTTTTGAATACTCTGAATTAATTTTATTCGTTAAATTCCATCCAAATTTTTAACCAAAATAGTTTACACATAAGTTTCACGACTAGTGTCTCACAGGTCAAAGCTGATTGAAACGTCAAACGAAAACTAGTTGGTGTTCGGTGTGAATGCATCGACGAGTTTTCGACGAATTATTATAATTATTTCCAGTGCAAAGCGATCCGTCTCGTGACATTTTTAATAAGCTAAAAACCTGAGATGAATTAATTAAAAGAGATGGATGGCTTTCGCACGTCTAACTCCCCAAAACCCATTTTCATTACCTACGTTGTTTATATTGTAATTTCAACGACCCGTCTGTGAATACGTGTGAGTGTGAGCTACAAAAATGCATGTTGCTAATACCCGGCCACAAATCATCTTGCTTTTATGAGCATCGCGGTGTTAAATTGTTTTGTGTTTTGTATTGAATTTGTTTGATTTTTTTGAAGGCTTTGATTGAATTGAAAAAAATAGTGAAATACCTACACAATTAGAGAATACTTGGGTCGAATCGCCACTTCCGTGAACGAGATACCCGTTCAAGGAATTAAGTTGGTTTTACGTGTGAAACAAAAACAAATTCCGTCACGAAATGCTCGATCACGGAGGACGCGATTCGACCCCTGAATTCTTGCATTAAAGTCCAATTCATGAACTCACACATGCTAGAAAATAAATGAACAAGTGTGCGTAACTTCATGAATTTTTCGGAAATTGTAGCCGTCTTTGCTAAAAAAAAAAAGTGTCAAAATACAATTTATGCAATTTAAAATGAAAACAACAGATGGCGCTCTCTGTATAGACCTAGTTTCGTGCAGATATTGTACGAGATCTATCTATTGGTAGAACTTATTATCGAATTTTAAATGTTTTACTATGCAAAATTTACAGCATCAACAAATGCATAAACTAACGATTATAATACATCAAACATCTATCTACCCAAATAGTGCAGGAACAAAGAACAGCTGACAGTTGTGTCTGTCAAAAGTCAATGCTCTGTCTATTGGCAGATTTTAAAACCTTTTAAAACCCTTACCGCAGATAAACGAATGCAAACCTATAAAACTAGTGGCTCCAGTCATCCCGCTGTTTATTTGCAATAAACGGAAATTCCAGACCAATGACCGATTGCATCACACATCTTGAAATGGGGAATCAAAACAAAGGAAACAAGTGCAGATTCTACGATGGCATGGGAGCCATAAATTCCACCATTTCAATTCAATTCCTTTGTGTTGTCTGCAGGGGCGCATGCACACGACCCACAGTTGCACACAGCAACCCTTAATTTGAAAATTAATCAGTAAAAGGAGCTAAAATTCCGATCGAAATTAGTTTGCTCAAACTTTTAAAAGCATACTCGTACTGCACGCTTGCATGTCGCCAATATTCATAAAAAAAAAAAAAAAAAACACCGATAAAAGAGAAGAAGCCGTCGTCGTGCAACAAAGGGAAGTAAAGTGAAGTCAACTGCTGTTGCACAGTCTGCAATATAGTTTCGGTATCATGCCGCCAACAATTGAAGTGGATTAGTTCGTTCAACAACAACAATTCCCGACAGGAAAATAAACGAGCTCCAAGGAGCGGCGTCGCATCGCATCGGAACAGGAAAATAAAAACCCAAAAGGAAAATCATGCAACGCAAGCACACACAGAGATAATATATAGGAACTGTCGAGACAACCATGAACTCGTACAGTGGTTGTTGTTCGGGTCAAAGGACGACAGCAGCCGGTAGTCAGTCAGACCACAATTACACCCTTATATTCCCAGTTAAATTAACTCGAATGAATAATCAAGTGTACAAAGAGCTCGCATCTGACTGGCAGAAATATATTTATTATTATGAACTTGTGTGGTAGACGAGGGCGAGTAACTGTGAAAGTTTGTGTATACAGTATACAACATCAATAGGACAATCAAATGCTATGCATTTAATTTTTATTGCCATTTGGTTCGTTTCTATTTTGCACTTCAAAGTGAAGAAAGAAATGCTCTGCAGTGCTTAATTAAAGCCAATTTCATGTGGGCTACTGTGGTGTTTGTTTAAAAAATTAAAGCTAGAGCTAGAGTAGAGCTTGAGCGCATGAAAAACTTATCAAAATTCGAAAATCATAATAATAGCACTGAAAGAGAAAGTAATGTTCGTTAACAACTTTATTTAAAATATACAAAGCTAATAAGCGAGGGGTCCAAGGTTCGATTCCCCGAAAAAAACAACATCTTAGAACTTTTTGCATTGCGCCACCTTTAGCGAATGTCTGCCAAACATGCGAGAGTATAACTGTCTTGAAAGAGTTTCCTAATTTGCCGTTTGGTCTCGGCATAAAATTTAAGATCCCTTTTATTCGTCCCAAAAGTTAAAAACTCACACAAGAATAATGGTTGTGAGCCTAGGGTCCGTACGGACCTGTTGCGACAACTATTAATTTGAAACGTCAAACATTTGTGCAGTGATGCCCAATCACTGCGTATTTGCTATGCTGATGCGATGCACAGTTTATGCTGATGCGTTGGTGATTGAATGTTTCGTTCGAGTTTTAGAACGCGTTGTTTGTGAAAAAAAAATAATATAAAGAGTTAAACAAAAAACTTAAAAATTTGTCTTTCAAAGGCATAGTAATCTATACATAAAAATGTTTATTTGCTGATTTTTCTTTCACTTCCGGCATTTTTCTTACTTGTTTGCCGGCGAATCAACAGCGCATCAGGTATTTCTGTGATGCTTTTTTGCGTTATGTTTGTGCATCAGTTTGATCAACTTTGTAATAATGAACACTTGACGTTGAAAGTGATGCCAAAAGTTTGCATTAATGAACATTTTGCAAAAGCATTATGAGCATCATGATGCGAGTGATGCGTTACCGAATTTACATAATAGGTCTATTCGCGTATCTACTTTCCCGAGCCAAACACTTAAAATCTGTCAAACTCAACAAATTGAGCGAAACTCTCTCAGAGGGCTGAAAATATTTGAATTTGAATTTGTTTCTTGTAAACTTTGTGCATTTGACATATTTACAGTACTTGCCGGTTGAAATTCTCCGAGCTGTTTTGAGACAAGAGAGCAACTACTCCTTACTCGTTATTTTGCAACTTTTCTCTTATTCTGTCGTTTTTGATCGATCGATTTATATCGATTGCGTTCGATTTAAACCGCATACGCGAATAAACCAAATATAAGGTCTATTCGCGTACTTTTCCGACCCTAGCACTAAAATACTGTCAACTCAAAAAAATAATCGAAACTATCTCTCAGAGAGCTGAAAATATACTACATCCAAACGGGTTTTTGACGGATTTTGAATTTGTTTCTTTGTGCATTTGACAAATCAGTATTTGCCGGTTGAAATTATCTATCCCTTTCGAGACAACAGAGAAACTGCTCGTTACTCGTTATTTTGCTAATTTTTACTTTTCCTGTCATTTTTGATGAGAACGTGTATAGACTTTGCGATTGACTATATATCGATTGGGTTCGATTTAAACCGCGTACGCGAATGAATATAATTCTTCTTCTTTCCTCTGACTTGGTTATTGACGGGTCATTTCTGTTTCAATAAACTTTATCTCGAAAGTGGTCAGGAAACTATGGGTGTTTTTATAAATGTCTGCCTAACTAAGATCTGCGTAAGACGTATTCATTAAGTCAGATTTTTGATTAAACAAACGCAGATGAATTGCAGAAGATATGTTCGTAAACGTCATAAATGTCATCAGCGTCTGGCAGATTGTGCATCCACATTTTTTTGACTGCAGAAAGCGCGGGAGGTAATACAAAATTAAAGTGCGAAAAATGTAAGTTTTATTGGGATTTTTTATGTGTTTTGACAACTAAATTCAACTTTTTTTAATGGAGAAAGAAGCTGTGGCTTGGAAAGTGTCGAAAACCAAATCATTGTAATGATTTTTTTGTGATTTTTGTCTGACGTTTATGAACATTTAGTGACTACTTAAAATTGTACTGAATCAGGCCTGCACAAGTGCTGCAGAATAAGTGTGTTCATTAATGCAACAAAAAAGAAAGACGATTGTACTAGCGCAGATTTTTGACGTTTATGAAAACACCCTATTTCTAGCTATGTGTATACCGATGCAGACTTGCAATCAAAGGAATCTCGTGCTAAAAATCCATCCATTACGATTTTCGAGACCCGCAAATAAGGAAATATTTCTTAGCTAAGTCGGCAATAACATATTTCAAAATTCTAACAAAGCAAACGGTTAAAGCCTTGATAACATAAGCTTATTTGTGTGGCCCTCCTAATTTGAGGTCTTCCTCTTTTATACTTGATTCGTGGTTTTGTTCGATATAGCTGTTTTTCGAGAACCAAAATGATTGCCTAATTCATTGAAATTCGAATACTCTTCCCCACAAAGTATGGTGTCCCATTGTCCATCGGGTGGTTTGAACTGTGAATTTGTATAAATTTCGACTAAAAACACATTGGATAACATTTATTTCGATATTATGTTGACTAAGGCCCTAGTTATAGCCATGCGCACGAAAGCATAATAATTTGCTTTTGCTTTTTACCACTTAAACCTAATGGTTGAACTAAATCTTGGTCCCAAATTAAATGTTCTAGAAAAATAATTTGTTCATTTTTCCATACGAAAAGCTTTCTCCAATCAAAGTTAGTTCCATAAAAAAGACTAAATCATTCCACTGAAATACTTCATTTCTTCATTGTTCCATCTGTTAGGATTTTTTTTTTTCTGATGGAATCCAATCAGTGGCGGTTGATTTGTTGTAATTTTTTTCTGACAGATTTTTTGCTATGATCGCCTTAACGTCAAAAAATCATTTTCATACGGTTCCAACTTGTTAGGTCGCATTTTACGTATGATGTACCTGAGGCATAACTCTATGTCCATGTCTTTTTTACCAATTCTATTTACTTTTATTTAATGACATTGACAGATGATTTTTTTCCTCCAAAACTTTGAGGTTGTTTTATCTTTTTGTTAAGATTTAATAGATCTCCAGCTATGGTTGCTAATAAATACATTCCGCTTGTCAATAACGGTCAATAAAACGCGGCCATTACACCACAAGGCAAATCGATCAATATACATTAAGCACATAAGCTGTCAAACTGTAGCTGTTGCAGTTTCACAAACAACAAAGAAAACTTTTAGCACTGAAACAAATTGCAACTCTGATTTGATTCTAATTAATAACCGTTGCAATATTCATAAAACCCAGACAAAAAGAGACTGCCATCACATAAGACATAACTATATTTATAGTCAACTTGTGCATCTTGAATTATTGATGTCAAACGTATTTCTCTTTATGCATACAAAGGAATTCATTGTATACAGCATCGACTAAAGTGCACCTTCATGTGCATTGCATATGTGTGCCTGTGCACCACATAAACGATTATAATAACTTATGCACTAATTCACTCGTCTTATAGTTGAGAGAGATATCCGCGCCGCCGCCGCCGCCAACAACAATTTTTATTGTTACACACCGACACCATAGCTTACCTGAGCACATCTGCATAACGAAACAACGTCTAGGTATGAAAAAATGCGAAGTAGGATTTCCTTTGGCAGTTGCTTTATAGGTTCATCATCCGATTCAGGTGAGCTGAGGAATGTTTGCTAAAAAGATAAACAGATACAAGAGAAAAATAAATGTTAGATTGGAACATGGAACAGGCATGCAAGTAAATAAAGAAGCTGAAATTCAAACGAAGTAAACACACAAATGTTTAAGGGGCCAACTCTTTCAAGATGGTTTCCGTTTGCGTGTAATATTGAAAAGTTTCCCAGAAAACCGCGCGTAACAAAACAAAAAGATGTGCGTCTGTTTGTTCATGTTTTTTTCTTTTTTACTCTTCAGCTATTTATTGCTTATTCCAAATTGGTGCCGATTCAATACTTTCGTACGAGAAATTGCTGCGGAGAGTAGGTAGCTACATGTGATTTCATTAAAATATTTGGTAGTTCGTCCGAGATTATACATTTATTTATTTATACGTATACTTAGCCATGGATCAATCAATAATCAATGGCCTAAATTTTGACTGGCGAATGTTCCCGATGAGCTGCGTTGACCGTACCTAGTGCATGAACAAAAAAATCTCTCTCTCTAAAGTCCATTATGCGAGAAACAGATTAACACAGCGACAGCAACAGCAGCAGCGAATTTAGGATTCGTTCCAATTTTAGTATATGTTCTGCCGAAGCAAGAACATAATATAGCATATAGGATTGGCTCTAACGTTTATGTCGCTGTCGATGTTGCTGTGCTAATGTGTTCAAAGTAATCAAAATAAATTGGTTCTAAGTTCACTGTTGCTGTCGCTGTGTTAACTGTTTCTCGCATTAATTCGATTTGGTGGCAGTGCTGCCAGACACTTAGCATAGGCAGCACTGATTGCGAGTTTAAACAAAAATTAATACGAAAGGCAAACAAAATGGTTATAACTGAAAAGCAATAGGTACAATCCTGAAGAATGTGAAACTGTTTCAATTGTAAATTTTTTTTAATGTTTTTTTCTATCATCAGCCATTAAAGAGGTTTTTTTCCACAGAATTCAGTTGTTGCTAGATTTGTTAAACTCTCGAGCAGGTCAAAAAAACAAGTCATAAATTACAGTTAAGTTTGCTAAACATATATTTTTCGAGGACTTTTTAAGACAGGGTGTCCGCCGGGAAGGTATACTACTTTGTTTGTTTATAATTTTTGATTAAATGAAAGAGAATGGATCTTATATCGATAAATGTTTTATTTAATATCGGCAATTATTATGTATGGAATACAATATCAGGTAAATGTAAGCCTCTGTTAGTCTCACAAATGCGAGCCCTTTTGAGCACATTTTTCAATACATTCTCACACATTTCACGCGGTGTTTCATTAATTTCATCACGAATATTTTGTTTGAGTTGCTCAAGTGTTTCTGGTTTGTTTGCATAAACCTTGCTTTTGAGATATCCCCACAAAAAGAAGTCTGGAGCAGTCAAATCAGGCGACCGTGGAGGCCAATCAACATCACCATTTCTTGAAATAACTTGTTGTGGAAAGAGGTGTATGGTCCAATCCTCCGGACCAAATTGCACACCAGACAGTAACTTTTATCTTGCAGTACGTTGTGGTCCATGCTTGGGCCTATCACCTACAGACCCTCTTTCTTCGAAATCTTTCACTACACGATAAATAGTGCGTTTTTTTGGCACTTGTTTCTCCCAAAAATTTCACGTAACTTTCTCATCTTCACAGTAATCGATGATTGATTTTGATCAAATGTTTTAACGATTAAAACACGTTGGTTTATCGAATATTTCTCGATAATAAATTTGCCACGTGTCTACTTCACGACTGCCAAATATGAACTGTCAAGACTAATGTTTACCAAAATGGCGGCAAAAGAAAGTAGTATACCTTCCCGGCGGACACCCTGTATATGGCTTGTTGTAAAGGGTGGGCCATCTAGGGGTTTCCTATTAAATCATATGTTATTTTGACAATGACAGCTGTTTCCCGCTCGAAATCTTGACAGAAAGTCAGTATCATACCTCCGCGGAACGAAATGTGTCGCTTTTCACTTGAACAATGTTGGGAAATATTGAAAATTTATTTCCCAAGTGAGTGCTGTGTGTAGCCCCAACAGTGCGTTTTTTTGAAAAAAAAGAAAAAGAAGAAGAAGGCCAAAATAAAGCACCACCGCACCACGCAAGTTTGTGCAAAAAGTTCGTGAGACTGGTATGCACTTATGGCAATCTGTGAGCTACAGCCCGAAACCCTCAATAAGGTTTTGGAAAATTGTAGTGATAGAATGCGGTACTGCGAAGCCAGCCGAGTCAGCCACTTGAACGACGTTGTGTTCCATAATTAATGGAAATGTTTGCTGTTACTAATAAAGCCATAATACATGGAAAGAATTAAATTTGTTCATTTTATTACACTTTTGAAAAGAAAGTTGTATTTGGCCCACCCTGTATATTACTTTATTCGAAACCGACAAAAGTTTCATTTCCCTCAGAAAAATATAAAGCCATGGCGCACATTTTTATGCACAGAAGCTGTCATGTTTCCTCCTCTATAAATTTACACATATTCTAACTGGAGGAATAACCAGAAGTTCCTAAATGTGTTTCATTAGAGATCCTCATTCTCGGCGAACAGGCTAATTTTTTGTAGAGTGTGATAGGGGTATGGCTGCAGTCAAATATCTGCCTGAACCGCCTTCGGTATACTGGGAATTGTTGGAAAAAGTAGGTATTTAGGTATGTGCCGTCGAAACTAAAGTGAACATATATTTTTGTCTCTTTGCGACGACTTGTCTTGGTAAGATCCCAAGCTTATATAAAATTTAGTTTGTATTGCAAACTATTGGAAAGGACAACCAATCAAAAGCTAGCGGCTAAACAAATAAAACAAAAAAAGTCCTTAGTCATTTCACGACACTTTTGAAATAAATAAATAGGCACAGAGATACATAATTTTTATGTTTTAGACATAAAATAAAAGTGCAATATTTTTCAATGTCGTGCATATTTTTGTACAAATTTCTGTTTGCCTAACTTACATTGTTGTATTCCAACGAATAAAATCAGAAAACATTTACAATTTTTTTAATTCGCTCCTATTTTAAAATTCCATACCGTAATTTTTGATGGTAGGGCAACACTCCTCCTCAAAATGACATTAAGGGAGGATTTATATATACTATATAGCTAATTCACGAGATAAACATGGCTTTCTCAAAATTAACATTTGACGGTACAGTTAGCGATATTCTGGGAAATATATTTATTTACTGGTAAAGGGATTTTGGAAAGTGTGGAGTCTGCGTAAGGTACCAGGCTAAAGTTGATTATTGATAAAGCCGAATGGCAATTTTTTCCATGCAATTTTCGCAAATGTGAGCTTCCGTAAATTAAAAGTCGAGACTTACATTTTTTTTATTAGTAAAGCAATGTGTTCCGACTTTCGTCATGGATCTCAAATCGGTTCTTCTCAGCCTTATAAAGAACCGCTTTAACATCACACTTTGTTAGTCTAAAATGGATTAAATAAACGGTTTTCGGCCCTACCGGTCACAATTGAATACCATTAACTGCGTCACGCCTACCACAACAAGAGCACTTTATTTTTAAGCCGCATTTACTCCACTTTGCTGATGGGGGGATGAAATGGTGCCCACGGAACTTCATTAGCAATATCTTGTCCTCATCTAAGGTCACAGTCACATTGATTCAATAGTCCCTACCACCAAAAATGCAACATTACATCACTTGCGTAGACAGTCTAACTCAGTAGTCTCATCCTTACTATAATAAAACTGTAACTTTTTTTCCGGCTGTAAGCTGTGAGCAAAGAATAGATTCAAAAAGTACTGCACGAATTTGATTTCGGTTTTCACAGTTGCATAGGAAATTGTTCAGATTTGAACATAGGATATGTTTTACCATTATTCGCTGTCCGGAAGTGAAAATCTAAGCTGATATCTAAGAAAAGTTATAATTCTCGGATGCCTTCTAGCTCCTAGCTTCGGAATCACTCATCCAAATGAAATGGGATTTTTTTTAATACAAAGTTAAATTATGTACAAAGATTTTAAGATATAAATCATCTTTGTACGTTATCCTGAAGTCGAACAATAAGCAATAAACTATAAATTTAATACAATTGAAAAAAGCAAAATGTTCGATTGAAGCTAGATCGTTGGATTTTTCCAGCGTTGAGTGGAGGAAATTTTGTGTGTGTGTGTGCGGCAAAACCTGTTTCTCTCTCTGTACACTTTCTGCGGTGCGCTTTTTCTTTCTCTTTTTTTATGCACCTTTTGGGTTTTGGGCTATTTGTTGTTCTTTTTTTTGTTCACGTTTTTAAATTGAACTGGAGTTGGAGTATTATGCGAGAAACAGATTAACACAGCGACAGCAACAACAGCAACAGCGAATTTAGGATTGGCTGTAACGTTGATGTCGCTGTCGATGTTGCTGTGCTAATGTGTTCAAAGTAATTAAAATACATTGGTTCTAAAGTTCTGTCAAAGTTGCTGTTGCTGTTGCTGTGTTAATCTGTTTCTCGCATTAATGAATAATGAGTTGAGTAGTAGAGTAAATGAGATGCATGGAGCATGGGATTGAGAGAGATACGTCTGTAATTGAGATTGAGAGGCAGTCACACTCAGTTGTAATTGTGATTTAAAATGCGTTATAGTGATTCTGATTTTATAGTGATTCATGTGCATGCCAAAACCTGTTTCTGCAATTGCACCTTTTTTGCTTTATGTTTTGCTTTCTGTTTTTTTTTTAATTTGAACTTGAGGATGTTTGTGTTTGAGTAGTAAGTGAGCGAGTGTGGCGCATATGGGTTATGGGATTGAGAGGGATGGGGTATAAATTGTAACAACTAACAATAACAAGTGGAATGTAAATGAGATTAAAAGGGAATAATAGAAGTTAGTTATACTCTGTTCAATTTATATTTTCAGTACAGGGAAGATAGGCTATTTGCCTTTCACCCTTACTATTATGGATTTTAATAAGCTGTCTCCATTTTAAAGCTCTCACATGGTTGCCATATTGAGCACTATAAATTGGCATAATTCTCTCACAAATATCTGTAGGGTTACCAAATACCAACCCTTTATTAAGAAAAAATGGTTTAACTGCATATTAACAGATCCTTCAGATATACAAAATAATTAAAGGAGTGCCTAAAAACTGTATGGCAACATCCCACATAATCAAATTCATTTATTCGCTCTCAAAAGCTTTAAAAAGCACCAAAACCGAAAGTTCTTTGACAAAATTCAAAGAAAAACCCTTAATGATATGCCAAAATTGACATATGGTAACATTTCTCTGATGTGCTTCAGTCACTCACACTGCTTATTTTGGTTGATGATAATAGCAAGCGAACGCAAGACGATCGTGCTCATTCTGCCCGAGGCTGTATGGCAGACAGGTTGTGGTGGGATGTATGCGAATTTCAGGAGAATTACAACAACAAATTCTTTGTACAGTACAGTGGTTTCGTTTTTATTTCAGTGGCAAATCCTTTGTTTGAGTGCCGTGAGAGTAGCTACCGGCACCACTGGTAGAAAAAAGAGCTTCCCATAAGGCCTGTACTGAAAATATAAATTGAACAGAGTATAGTTAGTTATATTTAGTTAGGGACATCAACGTTGGAACTAATCCTAAATTCGCTGTTGCTGTTGCTGATAGAGTCGCTGTGTTAATCTGTTTCTCGCATTACTGACAGTTTTTCTTCTCTTTTTTCGGGTAAGCATCTTTTTGTATAACGCTAATTATTTTGTTTTAAATCTGAGAAGTGGAATTCTGGCGAAGCAAGGCGAGCACGGGTTAGCTAGTTATTTAATAATTTGCCCTAAAAAGAGAGATTTAAGGCCTATGAGTCGTTACGCAATAATTATATGCCAACTAAACACCTTAAACCGTTCCATTGTTGGTTTCTCCGCATATAACTGAAGGGCTTGCGTTTTACCCACTCAAGTGTTCACTGGGTTCGCCACTGGGCTCGTAACACTCGATGGGACTTTCCCTTCCCCTTTGCACTCACCCAAGTCGTGTAATAGTTTTATAATAGCATTCCTGTGCAGAAAAATTAATTAACCCTTAATTGTTTTTCAAAGTACATCACGCAAACATTGCTGCGATGAGACATTCAAGTCTACCTGTTTAAATTGCATTTACCTTCGAGCAACAACTTTCAACATGAACTCGTTATATGTATTGTGACTATGTGCTGAGACGTCGTCGTACAGTTAGTAAAGCAAACGAACCCTGAACCCGCATTTGCCTCCTCATCATCGTCGGCGGAAATATTCGATTTCATGTCAACTATACACTCGTATCGATATAATGGGAATACCCGGTCGTGGACTGATAATAGTTTAAAAGCAGAATACCGGGCGGGGTGTGTGTACTTTGTATGTGTGTGTATGCTAAATGACACCTGGGGCTGTAGCCATCTGCAAGCACAGTACTTAGTTGTGTGTCAATCAGGACGGCCTATTCAAGCTCCGTATAGCCGAGATATCGATTAGTAATTAGAGCCTCTGCTGTGTAAGGCAGACAAAAGCAGAATAAATCGGCTGGGGCGCATTGTGCTGTGTATACTTTATTGCGGAATGAGTTATTTAATAAGCTGCACACATCTGCGATACCGAATGTGGAATCAAACGGGTCAGCAAAATGAAGCGCAGCGAATGATTATTGACATTCGTTTGCTATTGATTCAAATTGCACAGTCTGGAGCAGTGGCGGGGGCTTTTGGCCAACAATAAGGGTCACTTATGGTAAAGGGGCAGGGCCGACTTTATAATGAAATCACTTTTTCACTCATCAGGTATTCAGGGGCGGAATGACGCCATTATCCAGTCGAGCTGGTAAAGACTTTGTGCCCACAGATATGTGGGAACTTACTTATTTGATTCATTTAAAAAAAAATATATATATATATATAAACGCTGTCACCAACTCACTTAGTTTTTTAAGGCGTTTACAAGGTATTTTTAAGCACTAAAATGTTGGTATGTGATCCACAAATCCGCACTCGTTAATATCCTATTCACACCGCACCGAAGACCATGCTTTCGTCGAAAACTCGTCGATGCATTCACACCGAACACCAACGTTTGACGTTTCAATCAGCTGTGAGACAATAGTTAAACTTCTGTGTAAACTATTTTGGTTACAAATTTCGATTGCATTAATTAACAAATAAAATGAATTCAGAGCATTTAAAATGTGGAAAATGATTTAAATTGTGAGTTGTGACATTTGTTCTGTCAGCAGATCTGCTGAATGTGGCAAAAGGTATGTTTCTTTCGACAACCCAACGATTGGAAGTCATTTTTGAGGTGTTTTGGTGGAAAACGACTCTAAAAACTCGTTTTAAAAACTGAAATATGAATGGGAAAACTTCTGTTTTCGATGAAGTTTTGGAGTGTTTTCGTGGAAACCCGAATAGTCGTAGTTTCTGACATTGCAGTTGCATGAAAATCTTTTTTAGTCACAGATACCTGCGATTCAGTTTTATTTTTAAAGGTTAAGTTCGAACGAATTTTTCATTCGTGGGCTTGTGGATCGCGACTGTTTTGTGTGGATTGTGAATAAAGTGTGACAGCTCGCGGTAAGAAATGTCAATTCCATGGAAAATTTCTGTAATTCTAAATTTCTCTATTTAACTTAACTATAGAGGTCGCCGAGTGATAAAAATTCTTCCATAATATTGACCTGGCTTATACACAACATATTGGAAAACAAATTACAGACAGCATTGCATCTCTACACTATCTTCCCAACAACCAAAAGTCACGGGAATATGCTGTGTTTAAGGCAGTGAAATCGGTTCTTAACTAGGTTCTTAAGATTAAAACTCAGTTTTCTTTCATTTCTTGCATTTCGCTCTCATGTGAATAGTCCCTTAGCTCTGATGACAGTTGTGTCTCTAACCTCAAAGAAAACATCCCATAATATCTTCGATACGACGTAAAGCTGTTGGGTTCTTCTTCAAAAATACACCCAAGTCATGTAAGCGCGTCAGATGTATTGTAAAATTACATTTCTCGCAAAAAACTACACAAGGTCCGTACCCGGCAGACAGACCCCGAACACCCACCTCTTAAGTTAAGATAACACGTGTCAATTTTGCGTGGCAAATTTTGGCATGCGGACGTAAACACTTGTCCTAAATTTGTTACTACGCGTGCGTCATTTTCACAGCATGGCAACTATTCAATTTTGTCACGGATTTTGGGACAAAATGTCACGCGCGTGACCGTAAAAGTGACACCGTGTGATCGGGTGTCAAGCGCAAGTGACACACTCATGAGAGACACACGAGTGACAATAGAAATACCGAATTTTTTTGACGTCACCAGGTCAAAATTTTATTGCGGTACGCATACACTTGCTATAAATTTCACGCAACGCACAAACGCCAATTGCTTCAAATAAAATCAAACGGAAAAGTAATAACAAAGCTGAAAACGCTGAAAACAACAAACGATAAAATTGACTAACATATACATCGAAACCAAAACCAATCACCGCCCGGGGAACATTTCGCCGAAGAACCAAAATTAACTCAAACTGATAGGGCGTACAACCGAAACGCTCTCTGCGGAGTGATTAGCTATGCTTTGTCAAGTTGACGTATCACTCCAGAACTATAGCTACTTAACAGTTGACATATCGTGAAAACGTTATGAAACTATATTAATGCGAATTTCGCGCTGGCAGTGTTTGGTAAACAACGCTTAAGTGGGGCTGTCATGCGGCATCTAATTTAATTAAAACGTTCTTGCGACCAGTTTGCCTTTGGCATGCGACAAATTAAGGAGTAAGTGTGCCAGCATGTACAACAAAATAGTTTGTTGTCATTTGAATTTTGTAAACAATGTCCATGATCTTGTTGTGTGACAAAGAGCCACTTAATCTCTTTCGAATCGTTGTTCTAGACAGAAGATGGAAATGAGTGCGAATTAGTTCTCCTTCTGTCTGACACACATTTATATCAAAACGGAATGAGAGAGAGAGGTCATTGATTAACGTTACCACCGCATAGTGTCGTTGTTTGTGCGGTTATATGCTGATCTGTGGGTTGACTGTGTTGGTTAAAAAAAAAGTATGACCAAAACGCCGAAACAAACAGCAGGTGCGTAGAATATTTAGGTAACCCCCACACTAACGAGATGACGCACTAATTTGGACTCACGCATACACCAGCGTATACATGCGTATTATTTGATTATTTGCGGTGTGACAGTAAGATAAGATTAGCGACAGTACATCGAACCCTATTGTTTCAGTGCCCTTCATGTGGGTCTACGACCCACTGGGATTTACAATCTCAATCATGAAGACAAAAGAGATTTCAAAGAAATGGCTATGCGTTAATGTGCCTTCTGATGATTCTTTGTAGGCGATTGATGACTTCACATCCGAAAAGAAGATCACGTACACCCGACGCAGTTAGACTGGTTTGAAAGGCTTTACACATTCGGTGCTGACTGCTATGTTTGTGGCACAAATAAATAAATAAAAGCACCAATTAAATGAAAGGAAATGTCGGCACGATTTGTACCCAACAGGTCAATTAATGACGATTATTATTAATTAAGGTGCAAACAATTTGTCTAGGCGCACTTTATCTGATATGGGATTTCTATTCAAGTGACCTTGACAAAGTTCAGAATTTACGTTGGTACTTGTGGCATGGAAATGGGGTTCAGGTATAGATTACAATGTACATGTCAAATAAATCATTGAGAAGAAGTTGTTTGGATTATGGCTGAAGATAGGACTGCCGTCGACTATTAAAAAAAAAACAATTAAAAGGAACAGTGAGTGTGCTTGTGACACACCAGATGTGAAACTTCTCTCGCTAAAAAACGAAATCTTTATAATATTATAATCTTAATACAACGCAGTAGATAAGCGCATTCATTAATTAAAAAAAGTTTTCATTAAAATCGGTTGATTGGTTTAGAAGACCGACCGATCGAAGCGCCACCTATCGGGTCAAAAACTATCCTATCTTTCAATTTGCAACCAACCATACACACCGACAAAATTTCATTGAAATCGGTTGAGTGGTTTAGACTTTAGAATATCGATAACAGCGCCACCTGTCGGGGCCAAAACTACCCTATCTTTCAAATTTCAGCCAACCATACACACCGACAAAATTGCATTGAAATCGGCTAAGTGGTTTAGAATATAGACAACGATGCCTATCGGGTGCAACCAATCATACACTCCGACAAAATTGCATTGAAATCGGCTGAGTGGTTTAGAATGTCGACAACAGCGCCACCTATCGGGTGCAACCAATCATGCACACAAAATTTCATTCAAATCGGTTGCGTGGTTTAGGAGTCGAGAGCGCCGACGTAGTGATGGGTACAAGCCAATTTCCACCGTCGCCCCGGAATTTCAGGCTCGGTCGAATCGATTTTACTCCCAAGTGTTTTACGATCTTTCATTTAAGCCCAGATTCACATTTCAAAAGAATAAATTGCATCAAACTTCACTTTAAGCACAAAATTTATTACAATTTTCTGACGTTTATTATTAGTTTCCTTTTAATTTTCTGTTAAAGAGGTGATACGTTTGGTTGAACCAAATACGTGGAAGAATTTTTACAAACGCTATGTACACTAAGATTTTTAAATCTGGGTAATTTCGACAAAATCTTATACATGACAGATAAAGGAAACACTCACATAATAACGAATCGCCTATAAGAAACGTATGTGGACACACCGAGTCGCAAACCAATATATTTGTCTCTATCAGTGTCGTGTGTATCCTATGTCTATCATTTGCAACGACCGTCTGCGTGAATTCAAAACTTTTTGAATTTCCCTTATACCTTTTTCACGCCGAGACAAAAACTGGGTTTTCGCGAAAACACTCGAAAACTTCATCGAAAACAGAAGTTTTCCTATACATATTCCAGTTTTCAAAACGAGTCGTTTAAAGTCGTTTTCCACGAAAACACCACAAAAATGACTTCCAATCGTTGGGTTGTTGAAAGAAACACACCTTTTGCCACATTCAGCAGATCAGCTGACCGAACAAATGTCACAACTCACAACTAAAATCAGTTTCCACACTTAATTGATGGGCTAATATTATTTTTAAATGATCTGAATTCATTTTATTTGTTAATTAATGCGATCGAAATTTGTAAACAAAATAGTTTACACAGAAGTTCCGCGGCTAGTGTCTCACAGCTGATTGAAACGTCAAACGAAAACTAGTTATTGTTCGGTGTGAATGCAATTTCGAGTTTTCGACGAAAACACGGTTTTCGCTTCGGTTTAAAAAGGGTATCAATCTGCAACGAATTGTCTTGGTCGTTTATGGCCCCTATTACGTTTTCGCATATAAGAACAGCTCGGATATTAAGCTAAGATTACACGTGCCATTTTTCGTGGCAAATTTTGACATATTGACGTCACAAAAATTGGCTCTTTCTCGTGAGACTACGCTGCGACAGCCAGCGTGAACAGATACTTGACAGGCTATCACACGTAGTGACGAAGTGACGTAGTGACGCATTTAGGACAAGTGTTTCCGTCATAATGACGTCGGCATACCTATCATAATTTGCCACAAAAAATGACACTCGTGTAATCTTAGCTTAAAAACCTTTTTTTTGAACGTTTCTTATGTCATGTACCGTCACAATGTCTTATAAAATAAAATGTCTCAATGAATTTCACACAAAGCTAAAACAAAACTATAGCCTTACAAAATGTCCCAAAGCATAGAAAAGTTTGACTTTACCACTGTCGTTGTGTACGTAATCAGTTGTCAACAGTCAACTGTAATGCAGCGCTTATTAATTAAATACGGAAACTAGCTATCAATGGGCAGTCTATTTATGGATTGGCTTTTGCAATTTTCAAGGTGCCTAATTTATTCATCAGACATGACAGCTTGAACTCACTCGTCTGGTACGTTGCCAACCTCTATTACTTTATCTCTATGTATGTAAAAAAACATTAACACGCTTCCAAAACAAACAAAAAATTCAGTGTAATTATATTCGCTGGTCTAAAAATAATTATTCACCACCATCAGCCGCTGCTCTTGTTTTTCTCTTTCGAAAACAAGTCGCTTAGACACGTCACGTCTCACGTATAGAGGTGCACTTTACTTTTTGTTTACAATTTATAATTTACTATCGCTCGAGCAGTCAGTCGGTTCGTCCGATCGCGTACCGATTGCTATCACTGACCGGTGTCACATTTCCAGTTGCACGGATTCCGGTTTATTCCGCCCTAGACGTATATACAGAAAAAAAAAAAAACCCTCTACACAATGTAAACAATCCCTTTGTGGCGTTTTCCTATACACGCGTAATAAAAATTAATAAAGATAACAAAAATATTAAAGATGGTCATGCCATGCTCATGTATAAAGGAAGTAGACGATAAGTTGTTTTTTTTCTGCAGTTCTCACACAAAGGAGGACAAAGAAAAATTTAATCGCACAGCGAGACCCACACACCACAATTCCCAATCCCCTATACATTAGGGGGTGGTCTGGCTCTTACACAAAGCGCAATCAACAACAAATAATTAAATAAGAAATATATATCTAATACATTGCACATATTATATGGAAATGGATTTAAAAAAAAAAAAAAATTTATATTTACAGGTACTTCCTCGTCCATAGAATCGTCATCCATTTTGGTTAATTTTACGATTGAGGAGCTCCCCTTAGATGCACTTGTGTGATGAGCTGTCACGGTCGTGGCTACCAGTGGTATCGTTGCTGCCCGTAGTACAGACGTTTTTAATAGACTTGTTGTTGGCGCTATTGTTGTCTGATGTTGGTGTAGCTGGCGTAGATACTTTTCGGTTTTAACGTTTCCGTTACCGTTGCTGCTGCTGCTGCTGCTGCCGCCACCGCTGCAAAACAGCTCGCTATCTAGGTGTGAATTATTTTTGATAAACATTTATTAATTCACCACCCACCACCACACGTCGAGAGACAGACAGAAGTACACGACGGAAAAAAAAATGCAAATTATTTTAGAGAACAACAACAACGATCAACGTTATGTGATATTTGTTTAGCAAATTTATTTAGAAAAACTAAGTTTTGTTAAAGAGAACACTCGCGACGACCGAATGCAACCGATATGCCGGTAACTGAAATTGAAACTGAAACTCTAGCTCGCTGGCTTCCTCGGACGAAGAAGAGTACAAATTTTGACACGCACACACTTTGGTACTTTTTTCTTTCTTTTTTTTTTGGATTTTGAATTAAGATTCGTTGTTTTTTTTTGCTGAGTTTATTTAATCCTTTTGTTGAAGTGTCTGCACACTCTTTTGAAGCAAGTCGTTGTCCTCTTTACTTGACTTTGGCGGATGCACATTTGAGAGCATCTAAGACTTGAGTCCTTTTGGATGGATGATATTGATGTTGATTCTGGTTGGCGTTGTTGTTATCTGCTACAGTAATGTGAATGCCCCTTTAGTTGGAAGAGGGAGAGAGAGAGAGGGAGAGAGAGAAAAATAAAAGAAGAGATGTAGAAATATACACTCTCTGATGCGGTGATGATTTGATTGATTCTTTTGAATGATGATGATGTGAATTGTGAAATGCGAATATTGCGATGACGATGAGACGGAAGAACGGAGCCGGCAAAGTTACACAAAAAAAAAAAAAAAAATAACAGCAGAACTGTCTCGATCGAGTTAAAAAGTTATTACCCCCACGAGGAGATTGAACTCGCACAAAACCGCGTGTGTGTGGTGCGGAGCGAATCCAAAAAATCGCGCACACAAAGTGAATGAACCAACGAAATCATGCACAACACAAAAATACCGCAAACACGTTCCAAAAATTATAATACAAAAGCCAATTCCGACAGTATTACGTCGTAAGAACGTAATCGAGTCGAAGTATCTTTGAGATAGGTTTAGGTACGCAAAACGTACTTTCCGTTTGTTTGCAACAGACAATCAGTGCCGTAGGTATATCTATCTACCTTTCGAGATAGATTAGAAGGTAATAGAAAGTGCACCACCCTCTCGCCCAGCGCCGCCGATAATTTTATATACATATACCTAGATACACTTGTCGTTTTCGCTGTCGCCCTGGTGTAGTCGACGTTGTCGTCGACCAACTGGAGATGGAGACTGGTAGGTGGTAGCTGGTACTGGTGTACGTTTTGGTTCTGCTCTGCTCTGTGTTCGGAATATCAACAGGGAACACCAACCGAAGAAAGACTCATAATAAATTCTCTATCGAGTTCAATGCCATTTCTTTTTTTGTTCAGTCCAGTATACTAGTATACACGACCAAAGCCATAGCCATGCACTGCACATACAAGCAGGCAGCAAACCTCCAGATAGACAAGAGAGAATTTATATTTACATTTTTGTCTTCCTTTCTTTAAGTTGCTTTTTGTTTTTCCTGTTTCTTTCTGTCGTAATAAATACTATTAACTTAACAACTCTTTGCAAAATAAAATAAACTGAATACTTCTAGACTTAGCGAGTTTCTTTGTTGTGCATGTGCATGCACACGTTGGTCGTCGGTCGGATGGTGGTGTAGCAACAAATGCGCGAGAAGTTGTAAAAAACAAAAAAAAAAAAAAACTATACTTGAAAGTTGAAAATAGTGCACAATGCTATATGCTACTTGCTACCTCATGCCGAGCGAGTCGTCGGACGGGGGGTTGCAAGACGAATAGCATATGGGCAGCGACAGACGGAATGCAATGCAATCCGGAGGAGGAGCGGCGAGGAGGTGGAGATGGTGGAGCGTTGAGTTGAGCACGAGAAGCCAACCTCCTCGGCGCGAGAGTATACCTCTGTGGTGGCTGGTGGTTGGTTAGTTGGTTTGGTACCTTTAACTTAATAATTGCGGTAGTTGTTTTTTTTTCTGCAATTTGTATCTTTATTTTTACTTGAGTGTTGCCATGTTCAGTTGGAATTTTAAAATTTGGAAACCGGGCATTTAAAGGACTATTCATAGTCTGCGGACAAATCGACTCATGTATTTATGAATTGAAAATTACTATTTGTTCTACCAAAAACATTGGCGCAAAATTATAGTCGGATAAAGACCACTTTAAAATTATTTTAGTACGTAATAATAATAATTAAATTTAAAACCACCAAAAGTGCATTTTATCCCTTCGAATGGATATTCAATTCTCTCCCATCTGTCATTTCTATTGAAAAATTGAAATTTTGATTTTTTTTTTTTTCAAGATTTGAAAAGAAATATTTTTGAAGATCTTGAAATGTTTAAAGATGTTTGGCTTTTAAAAAAACAAAATAATAACGAGCACCTACTTTTGAAGATTTTGATGACGAAGAATTTTAGGTACTCGCTACAGAGTCAATAAAAAATTGCTCTTCCATTCTTGCATTTTTCATTTTTTGTTTGTTTTGTTTCGTTTTCTTGCTGTCATTGCATTAAAATTTATTTAAACTTTAAATTCTTAGGTCTGTTTGACAAAAAATTGCTTCCGCCCGCTCCAAGGTTGGTGCTAAAAACGTATGCACCGGCTTTCAAATTAGAGTGCTGTCAGTTAGTATCTACTATAATCTCTCCTAATACACGATGAAAATAATAATTACATTTAATTAGTCTAACATCTAATCTAAAAAATACTTGAGTCTTTATTAATTTAAGATTTAAATAGCGACATTAAAAATTACAGCAATTTTCCCGCGAATTGAAAATTCTTGCCGCGAACTGTCAAGCTACGATTACACATGCAACTTTACATGTCAAATTTGTTTACATGCCGACGTCATTATGACGTAAACATTTGTCCTAAATTTGCCACTAGGTACAGTCGTTTTACATTTGGAAAAAAAAAATAGAGCCCGGGAGAGTCCGGAATCACTTCTGCATGTCAGCATGTCAAAATTTGCGACGAAAAATGACACGCGAAATCGTAGCATTACACTTAATACAGTCGCGATCCACAAGCCCACGAATCAAAAATTCGTTCGAACTTAACCTTTAAAAATGAAACTGAACCGCGGTTATCTGCGACTAAAATAGTTTTCATGTGAATGAAGTGTCAGAAAATGCGAATATTCGCTCTCATGTGAATAGTCCTTAAGTCTTGGTATATTAATAGTATCTACTATTTACACTGGGCCTTACTATTAATTCCTTTTAACCTTCAGACTAGACATTTTTTAGCTCACAATGGGTAAATTTAATTGGAAAATTTCGCTATTGTGAATTCGTAAAATCTAGCCTGGACACTAAATTATAAGTAATATATTAGCGCAGCGTCTTTTTTACCTTGATCTAATGATAAAAATGCAACAGATCTGCATCGATAGAAACTCATTTCTAGAGTTTGAATTTATTAAAGTACAGGGTGGCTTGAAATATTTTTTTCTATAGCGGTTATTTTTTCATCGAGTTTCCTTAAACAAGTTGACTCAGTTAATTTAAATCCGCTAACTCTGTAGGAGCTATGTTAACAGTATAGCTTCGTAGGTTTTAACCGAAAGTTGATTGATTTTAAATAAGTGTGTAAGTAGATATATGGGACTTGATGCTTCTTTTCTAAATCTGCAAGGAACAGGATTGAGGAGTATTTTCGTTAGCATTTTCTTGCAGATTGCCCATTATGAAGAAATCTGATTGAGTCGGCCAACAAATGTCCGAACGATTTGGTTGAGATTTTTTGAATTTTTGGATTTTGGAACATTTTATATTCGACTTAATGTAGATACCGGACATTTATTTCGCGAGCTAAATGAGTGGAGACTTTTCATCGGACCATCTATATGAAGTTAAGAATTTAGCGTGCGAACAGGATACTGCTTTGCTAAACTGCCACGCTAGCTAAATTTTATTATTATAAATGAACGAACTTTTCCAAATAGAAATGTAGGTATGGGTGTTATTCCACGAGGTATGATTGGACTTTCGGAAATGTTAAAAGAATACGAATGACGTATTACTCGTTGAATGACGGAAGCTCGTTATTTTCAATTCTTTGATGTCATCTCATGTGAGTAGATTTATCTGAACTATATATATTTTCTTCGAACGCAAGTGACTAGATTGGTTATCCTTACATAAGCGTCAATTGAAAAGTTGGTCAGATAATCAACCAGGGTCAATCAAAACACTGACAAATAGCTTTAACTAACTGTCAGACTTTTTAAATACGTGTTCCAATGGTACACAACTGATTTTGATAATCGTTACTTTTACTTTGCTACTGCAATAATATGTTGCTTAAATGTTGACAACACCTGTGCCAATAAATGACTCAAATTATTGACCAACTGCAAATCGTCTACAAAAATATTATAATCTATTTATTTCCAATTCACAATTTCGCATTGACGTGTAATGAGTTCGTTGACAGATTATGTGGAAACAACGCGTCTAGAAGCTGCCAACCAAAATGCAACTTCAGGCGTTTAGATGGGAGATATCGTAAAGGTCAACACGACGCGTAAGTATACATAATTTCTACTATCGCGAGCTAGTAGATAATTAAGTAATTGTTTAGTTTAAATTGATCTGCAAGTTTTGTCGTGAGCGTGACATGTATTTTGGTTGCGCATCTTCTTTACGTGGTAGGAATTATAGGAAAGAAGAAAATGTTGATATTTTTATAGCGATGGCTAATGAGGTCAGAAAAGTACGCCTCAGTCGTCTTAGATGGCTAGTACTTGAACACCAATGGTCAACAGATTAGATACACTCTTATCTGAGATAGCCATTGCCCTTCACGGGAAATAAGATATCGTATAACATAAATTTCAGTTTTGTCCTCCCACAACATGAGTTCATTGAGTTGAAACCGATAAACATACCGAATATAAAAAGTGTCAAATTGACACTTTTAAATACGAGATAATAATCTTCTTCCTCAGTGGAAGTATTCTAAGGGTTAAGTTCGTTTTTGGATCTTGTGCTAGGAAGTAATCGGACGTGTCTTAAGATTATAACTTTAAGCAATTTGTAACAAAAGAAAAATAATTAATGAAGTTATTTTTATTATTGAATTAAAATGAATTCAATTAACTCGCGCGCAAGTGGAAGCGGACCTTAACCAACTTGGAGTGCGCAACAGGAGGCAGTAACTAAAGTTCGCACTAAGTGGTGAGATGTAACAGTTAAGGCCTATGTCCACCCTATAGACTGTTGCGCCGTCTAATTAAGTAAAAAAGAATAAAAGCACAACTGAAATAGCTGTGGTAATGAGATTTGTACTTCAAGAAGCTATTTTCTAACAAAAATTGTTTTTCACAAAACAACAACAAAGCACAACATCTCAGAAGTGTATATCGGTACTGCTAAACAAATAATTTGCTAACTAATTGCCTGAGTAAAAGTCACTTGCATCGTAACCATTCTATTCGCCCGAATGCGCTAGAGATGTATTCACTTACATTCGCTTAGTTCGCGCGAGCGAAATTCTCTTGGACCGGAACAACAGCCTTTTGGTATATTTCGTTATTTAAAATTAGTGAGACAGAAGGTCCTTTACTTTTGTAGTAAAAATCTAAGAGACTGTCAAAATGGCAGTGTTGGGAATAAATTCTTTCTCAGAGAAAACCACTAACGAAAAAGTTTGGGAACGCTTTTGAAGTAATATATCAAAATTGACAGATATATCTACTATACATACACATACACATACACGTTAAAAATAACTGCTAAAAGCTAAACTCGAAGAAATTGCTAATTTACTAACAAAATGACAAATTCACCAGATGGAAGTGATTCGGACCGAACTTCTTTTTGATGAATTTTATGTTGCCGCCCATTTTTACCATTTTAAAAAGTAGAAATGTCAAAACATATGTCAAATATTACAAATCTCACACCATCTGTCAATAGTTAGGTGACAGACGGTTTTTAGAATTTATCATACAAGACATTTTTTGAGTAAAAATTCGTCACATTCTCACTGGAGGAGGGGCAATACCTTGGGCTCTCGCAAAGCCGCTCTTTTTTACGAATTTTTCGAGTTATGGAACGGCATTGAATAAAAATTTGGAGAAATTCCTAAAGTTAAGTAAAAAATCGTAAAATTTAAAAGTAAAGGAAAAGACCTACTATTTTTTTTTTTGTTATCGCAACAGGGGTATTCCGTATTCAGACATCAGTTTTGACATTTAGGTACTTCTGCAATTTATATTTCTGTGATATGTACCTACTTTCGGAACAGTGAGAGGACTCAGTTCATGAAACGATTTAAAAACGTGAGAACGGTGAGTAAAAGTTTCATTTCATTTCATTAAATAGCTTTACACTTTAAGATACAAAATACATTATCTTATAAAATAGCATAAACTTCAAGGTGCAGGGGAATAACTTCATCTCGAGTGGGAAATAAATTCACTTATTTTATGTGAAGTTATTTCCCAATGAAAGTGAGCAAAAACTTTCCACTTTTTAGTGGGAAATAATTTCTCTTAACATGCGACGACATTATGTAAGCCTACAATTCATAAACAGTGGAACATGTATGCAACGGCAACCCCCCGGCTTGGAGTCACTGTTTAAGGGTGGGATAAGTTGCGAGTTTGGGTGTAAGCAAAGCTATTCTACTTATAAATAATTTGATTTTGTTTTCCAGTTAGAATCAACAAATTCTCAAATTGTAGGTGGGAAATAATTTCACAAAATTGGTGGTGATGTTATTGCCCACTTCAAGTGAAATTAATTCCCACTCAAGGTGGGAAACAAACAAACAATTGCAGACAAAGAATTGTCGGCTGGATACTAGGTTAGCTAAATTGCAACAAATGTATTTTTTAATCCCAATTGTTAGAACACCAATTGCAAATAGCATGTTCAGTTAAATTTTATGGTTGCAATTTCGTTCATCGCATGGGTGTCCACTGGCATTTGGAGTAATTTGCCATGGCAACACTGCACTGAATAGTTCAACTTGCACACTACAAAAATACTTCCATTCCATTAACAGCTGGTTTGTTCCTGCTTTTCTACATATTTACTCGAATGCCTCCTTCGCATTTATATTTCTGTGTGTCAGTCAGTCTGCCTCTGCTTTTTGTTTATTTTGTATTTCAACAATTTACCTTTTGGTTGCAAACGAGAATGAATGCGATAAACTTGTGTATTTTGTTCTTCTTTTTTTTAACCAGCAATATTAGGTAGGTATTCGAAGAAATGTACAAAGGAAAAGTGGGAGAAAGGCAATAAAGAAACATATTTCAATGTTCGGCTTAGGTAAGGGTATTTACTCATCTTGCCTATGACCCCGCTCTAATAAGAACATACATATTTCACTAAACACAAACAAAGGAATGGTATAGCCAACACGAAGGTCAACAGTTTGACTCTTAATGCACACAAGGACTCCGTCAAAATGAACAACATTCCATTTTCAGAGATGCACAACTATTTTATGATGCGATGCACTTTTGCGGCCATTGAGGAAGAACACCGATGATGCGCCATATCGCTTGGAAAACAGCACGTTCCACAAATAAGTGGATTAATGGAAATAGACCCCCCTCTTGGATACAGAGAACAAAGATACACCAAGCGAATGCACATTTCTGCCGAAGGTATGGTGGTATGAAAATTCAGGCTACCCCACTATAGTGTTAATATTTAATTTATTAAAATTCAAATGCAAAGCTTACTTTCACGCTATGCTCCTTCCACATGATTGCTGTGGCATTACTTAAACAAAAAAAAAACACGCGAAACGCGACACGAACTGGGTATTGGTATGGAAAACACGTAACACTAATCACGACCAAGTGCAACCAGAAAATCGCTTTAAAGTTTTATACCTATTTATTTCCTGCGTAATAGGTGAGTAGAGTAGTAGCTACTCGACACAAGCTAAGAAGTAATTTTTCGCTGCTCCAAATTAGCAGAAAAATGTTTATTTATTTTGAATTTACTATTGTTTGATGCGTTCCGCGATAATCTTTGGCACGTATGTATCAAGTATGCAAGTATACAAGTATCAACTGTGAATATAACGACGCGTTGAACTTTTTAGATTCGTCGCACTTTTCCAACGCACAGTAGAGCAAACAAATTGCGATTTTTTCCAACAGCTGATTTCTGTGATTATATTTCGTTGAGGCGAAAAATTGTAATAAAATCGTCAACGGAATATGGGGAGAAAATGTCAAAATCCATGAGAAAGAAACGGGAAAAAAGTATCTTGCATTGCAGCTCGCACTAGCTGCTGGTCGTATTTCGTACATACAACGTTCGTATACTCGTTTATGGCTACTTTGCACGAACACAAAGAACAAATCATAAACAAAACCGCGCAACAGCAGCTCTCTTTCTGCTACGTGGGAAAATGCGAATTGGTTTTACCAGTGTTTTAGTTGTTGCTTTTTATTTGTAAATGAGAGACAGACGGTGATAAAGAGCAGAGAACGAACAAGTTCAATTCAATTTTTATTTTTAGATTTAGATTTTAGAATATCAAAAATTATGACTATGAGAGCTTTTTATTAAGAGAGGCTCCCCTTTTTAATTTTTATCTTCACCTTGTTGCTCTTCTTCATTCTACGCTCTCATCAGTTCAGTGTTACCAGATCGTGGGTAATTATTCATTTCGTTTGAGTATATTAATATACAAATAATAATGTGTACATTAATATTTATATATAGAATCAAAAATAATTTGTTGCCACAGTAGGTACCTGAGTAGTAGATTAACTCTAAGAAGTAATTTGCAACCATACTATTTAAGAAACAACAATAATTTTAATCTAGATTCTAGATCTGTTTCATAATAATAAAACACAAAATATGTTATTCTAAAAAAGGGAATTTTTGGGTATTTTTGATAGTCGTCGTGGGCAATTCAGTCCGACAAGTCTGGTACCAATGCATCACTGCATCAGTTTCAGTTTTCCATGCATTCATGCAAGATGCAAGTAAACATAAAGGAACAAGGAAAACAAGGAAAGGCTATCTCTAACCAGTGTTGCCACAATGTTACAAGTGTAACAAAAGTGTTACACTTTTTAATTATTTTATAATTTTGTTACAATGTTACTTTCTTTTTCCCTTTGTTACATTTTTCCCATAAAAATCCTTTTTTGTTTTTCTCATTAAAAATATTGAAAAGTTGAACTGGAAGCACTTTTTTCTTTCGAGCAAACTTCTACCAATGTCAATGTATTTCTTTGTTTACACAGAGCAAAAGTTGGGAGGGAACGATCTCGTGGTAAATAAAGTTTGTGAAATAGAAATTGAAAGCTATTTCGATGGTCAATAATTTTGAAGGTCAAAAAATAGCTTTTTTGAAATGTGATAAAGAGTTCCTAACAAAGTTTTTTCTTGATTTGAAAAACGATGATTTTATTATTACAATTTTTTCCAGTTTGTTACATTTTTTATCCATTTCTTACACTTTTTGAACAAAATTGTTACACTTTTAAAAAAGCTTGCGGCAACACTGTCTCTAACTCTGCCAGATAAAAAGAGGTATGGCCGTCAGCGTTGCCAGACTTTTAGCATGTGGATTCCCTTTTTTTTCATCCAAAATTATTTTGTTTCCCTTTTTTGATACCGATTTTTCCCGTTTTTATTCCCTTTTTTTTTGTTCTCAGAAAGAAGAAAAAAACAATTTTTTAAACATAAGAAAAAGTTTATTCATCAAAACAAAAATAGCGATACACATCACATTCATTTTAATATATAAGACTAGACTCATTAGATTAGACTAGACTAATCCAAGACTAGGTCATCTTTGTGCATACAACATACTACTTGTATGTAATCGCAAACATTCTCTGTCTACTTCTAATTCCATATATCCATACAATTGTGGTCTTTTATCAATAATAAATAAATTTAGCAAGTAAAATAAAACAACACAAACGGGACTCGATTTTTTCCACCCCACCCAGCACACAGCCACAATTCCACAAATGACAAATCTGTCAAACTTAAACACCCAATACCCATGGCCATACGCATACCCAGGGTAAAAATTAATGTCGTTTTCCATAGGGACAGAAAAAACACTTTTTTCAGATTCAGAGCAATTTTGCGAATCTCGATATCCGAGCTAGATCTACACCTATTTGCACTAACACCAAAACATTTGTCATTTGTCAAACTTTAAAGTGTGTTTTCTTAGGTTTTTAGACTAGAAGTCTGTGAAAAATAGAGAAAAACTACATTTGGCCGCTGAAATGGATATTAGCATAAATTGAATGGATTCTGATAAACACAAATTACAATTTAAGAATAGCTGACTTTTAAAACACGCACCACCACAAATGCAAAGGAAGAAAAATCTCGTTTTATGTTCCATTGGGCACGAACAATCTGAAATCTGAGAGCAAAATGTGAAAATCCCAATTGAAAACAACATAAGTTTGAAGCGCATGGCAAGACTAAGGGCTATGTTCATAAAGCGTTTTTATTTTTTTTTTTTTATTGAATTTATCGTGTCTGTTTTCTGAACGATGAAAGTAGTTTTGGCATTAAAACGTGAAAGTTTTTGGAGTGACTATTATTCCCGTTTTCTGGGTTAGTTTTCCCTTTTTCCCTTTGGGGTCAAAAAATCCCGAAAAACGGGAAAAATCCCTCAATCTGGCATCCCTGATGGCCGTATGGGGTGGATATGGCTTTGTGTGGTGAACTTTGGTGGAGCGTTTGTAGACAGGTATTTTGTGCAATTTGAAAATCATTTTGGAACATTGCAGAGTTGAGTGATTAATTTCACTGTTGGGGATATCCTGCACTTGATTGCGAAAAGAAAAGAAACGCAATAGGTACCTATCTACCATAATAAAAACGCTTCTTAAAACTGAAGGAAGCGATTCAAGCCAACTTTCGAAAAACAAAAGGACTTTACTAATAATCATTTTTAACCTTCTACCTACCTATCAAGTTTTATTTTTGTTCTTTACAATTTTAACCGATTTCTGCGGATTTTATTTTTCTACTCTGAAATTGCGATCGGTGTCTTCCACTCCACTATCGATTAAGCAATTCCCAGTAAATTCCGTAAAAGTCCATTCACATGAGAGGGAATTGCGAACTGCGAACACACATTCGTAGTTTCTGACACTTCATTCACATGAAAACTTTTTTTGGTCGCAGATACCTACCCGCGTATCAGTTTCATTTTTAAAGTTAAGTTCAAACGAATTTTTCATTCCTGGGTTTGTGGATCGCGACTGTTTTGTGTGGATTGTGAATAAAGTGTGACAGTTCGCAGCAAAAATGTTCAATTCGCGGGAATGCTAAAGTCTGAAATTTAAATCTGAACTTTTCTAAAATATGTTTTAATTTTTTGTTATTAATTTGCGAACTCATATTATTCAAGTAGAAAATGCAAAAAAGAACGTATGTATTACAATTAAACTACAAATTTTCGCTTTCATTTATTCAACTCAAATCTGGGCACACTATCTGGGATTTTGTTATGGAAAAAATAAAACTTTGGTTTGCCCAAAACTGAAACAGAAACGCTTTCAGCTTCTCACATCGAAAAGTCATTCGAAAATCGGCAGTAGAAGTTTTAAATTCAACGCCAAGCCTTTAAAATCGTTTATAAATTCACAAACTTAGATTGCAGCAAGGGGTGTAGGTATATAGGTAGGTACATATTTCTAACCACTCTTCGACTCCATGTTTGATTTTAAATACAGAAATCACAAGACCAGAACGTAATACATACCTAGTATGTTGTACTTATCTTATGTAGGTTGGGAAAATTGATTTTTGACTCAAGCTCAAGTTTATTATGTATTAGGTACTAGTACTACCCTTTCTTGGCACTGTAGGTACCAACCTACCGACCTATCACTGATTATTTAGGTACACTTGATTGTAAAGATGTTCGCCATCATGGCTGAGGTGGTAACGAGTTTAACCGTTTTAATTGGTATCCATATCATATCGTGTAGGTATTCAAACCTGGGCCTAATCGCCTCCAAATCTCACTGGGCGCTTCTATGCCATTGACATTGAATCGAGAACTCACAAAATTATTCACCAAACACCTCGAAAAAGAAAGCACAACTTTGTGTATAGAAATGTTTATCTATTCGTCCACCCGCTCGATATCTATAACAAAAAACAAACAACAACGAAAACATGCAATGCCTAAACAGAAGAACGCGAATTTTAATTTTACTTCTTTTACTTTGCTTAAAACGCAAAAGCTATTATCTGCCACTGATACAGCAAGCAGGCAGCAGCAGCACGCAGCTAACAAGCATTTGGAAATTGGAAAACCAAAACAAACCCCCCAAACAAAGAGAACCGACGCACGGAAGAGAAACTCGGTCGGTGGCTGGCTTGGCTGACTATGAATAGGCATTGGAAAAATGGCAATTTGGCATTCACTGAGCCTGTAGCCTGATTCCCTTCATTTCTCTGGCAGAAACGAAAACAAAAACAGAGATTATATACATACGCACACACCCTCCCACAAAATTCACATTCAATCTCAACACATTCAAAGAAAAGAACGAATTAACCAAATAGACTGCAAACAGACACAAAAAAATCCATGTTTGTTTTTGTTTTGGGAATTTCGTTTTGCATTTTTTCGTCCGAGAACCGCGATCCAACCCCAAATTTCTTCCGAAATATTATAAATAATCCATATTCATTTCTCTCCTAGAAATAATTATTATTCCACAGATTTTCTTTTTAACATTTTTAACCCACTCACACACTTACACTTAAAAAGTATTCCATTACAAAAAAAAAAAAAAAAATTATCAAAGATGGTTTGTCAATTTCAATTTTACTGCAGGCCGCCGATTTCCTCCCCCTTTTGAATATGTAAAAATGTCTCGCGAAATGCAATGAAATAATGAATACAGAAAAAAAGGAAAACATTAAAACAACTTACATCATATCGATTTCGTCCTGAATTTGTCATTTCAACAGATTTTACCGTTGTGCAAAACTGTTCGATAAGAAAAAGTTCACTTTTCGAAACCGATTTCTTGGATTTTGATAAAATTTCGACTTAACACTGTCACACAAAAGAACAAGATGTAGATGAATTTTCGCATCAAAAACCATAAAACACCTCTTTTTTGCATGAGAATTTCAAATGAAAAGCCACAAATATAATTAGAAATAGGTATAAGGTATATTATGTTTCTTTGTCGCGTCGTCCCCTTGAGAAAAGTTTTCAATGACACTAGTTTAATTAAATTTGATTTTTCTCTTGTTTCAAACTCGTTGCTGTACGATTTAACGCGATTTATTTAATTTTCTTGCTGTTAGTTCATTTTTAAATTGTTCGATTGCATATCGCTTTTTTTTCACAATTTTTTTACTGCTTGATTTTTTTTTTCTTTATTTATTCCATGTTTTGGAACGTATATTGTTTTGCAATGTGTAAAATTGTAACGAATTACGGCGCAATTATTAAAATGTATGTTTTAATTATTTGTATCATAATTCACACCGAACCGAAGCGATTTTGTACTTTTGCTAAACGATTTTCGTGTAGGAAAATTCTTCAGCAAGTTTTCCCGAACACCTATGTTTTTCTTTCAGCAATGTTTTTGTTGTTGTATGGATTGTTGAGTGGGCGATGAATTCATTGCAAGGCTAAATCATCGTGAATGCAATTGTTCATTTTGTCGACAGGGATGTACGCAGGCCGTGGTGGGTGGTGCTACGTATTTTAATTGCTGTGAAATATAATTTTGACCGTGAATACGTATGAGAGTATGACTGTCATGTCAGATTCTCAATTAGGCCTCAGTTATAGCCATACGTAAAATGCAACTGCAAAAAATTGGAACAGTATGAAAATGATTTTTTTTTTGTTTAGGCGGTCATAGCGAAAAATCTGTCAGAAACATGTTTCTCCACGAAAACAATTACAACAAATAGACCCCCACTGATTGGATTCCATCAGAAAACAAATTTCCTGATAGATGGAACAGAAATATTCCATTGGAATGGTTCGGTTTTCTTTTGTGGGATTGACTGAGAAGTTGATCAGTAAAAGTTTTTCGTACGGAAAAATGAATAAATTATTGTTCTAGAAAATTTAAAGATCATTTGCATATTTTTTTTAATGATCTAACTTTATATTTTCTAAGCAATATTTTAAGACCAAGATCGAGTTCAACCACCAAGTTCTAGTGGTCAAAAATAGCAAAAGAACATTTTTACGGATACGTAAATTGCTATAACTAGGGTCTTAGCCGTTCGGACTCGCCATTCAATTCTAGGTCCTTCTATGGGAATATGCGTGAGGGGGTAGCCCAATGGTACATTAACGTATTGCGGCTAATATTTTTTGTATTATACATAATTAAGAGAATTATCAAAGAAAATCAGCAAATTACATTTGCAATTGGTTTGCAGGGATACTTACATAAACATTAAAAAGACAAATTTGGTATTTTGTTACTTGTAAACTTATGTAAAAGCGCCATCTGTGCTTTCAACGTATGAAGGTGTTTGCCAGACGCACCCATTGACGACTACTTGTCAGACGCACCCATTTCGACGACAACAGCTGCACCCAACTTAACGACGAAGGTGGGATGACAGCTGTTGGGAATTTAAATAGTTGTTGGACGCCGTCGTTTTCTTGGATAAGTTGATAGTTATTAATAAAGATTTTAATCGAGTGTAATCCTCTAAATTAATAAATAAAAACGTGTTTAAAACTCAGATGTGGGGTCAGAATATCACTGGCCTGTGAAATAAAATAAAATTTAATTAAAAATTCTGATAATAATTACATTAAACGTGTTAAAATGCCGCGTGTCTTGTCAAAACAGCAGTTGGTAGAAGCGCTCAGGGAAGCTGGCGTAGAATTCCCCGAAACAGCTACCACGGCCCAGTTAAAGAGACTGCACCACAGTGAAGTCAACAAAAGCAACAATTTATCTGCGGCAAGCGAGGAAGATGCCGATGCCGATGCCGATGCCGATGACGTTGCCGATGACGTTGATACCGAAGCCGACGATGCCGAGGAACTGAGAAGTGCCGCGTTGGATGAGGAATTAAGCGAGCTACGTAAGCGTCTCGAAGTGCTGAAGCTGCGGAAGCAGATTAAAGAGTTGGAGAATGATGCCGCCCCTCCTGCCGAACGACGATCGGAATTTGGCGAAATTGAGCACGCCATTCCAAAATTTGATGGCGATGACGTAAGCCATTCGGTAAAACATTTTTTCCGTGATTTTGAAGAAATTATGCAGACGGTAAATGCCGATGAAAGGTTTAAATTATTGAGCTTGAGACGTTCACTAATAGGAACCGCTAAAGTGTTCCTACTCTCGACGGTGGCGCTTAATTATAGCGAACTGAAGGCAGCACTATTAAAAGAATTCGACATAGCTGTGTCTCGCCAGGATGTGTACAGAATGCTAGCCCTAAGGAAGTGGAAAAAACAAGAAGAGTCGCTGCATTGCTACATTCTAAACATGCAGGCGATTGCCAAACGATCCGACATTGGTGAAACGGAGATCATTGACTTCATCATAGACGGGATGGGTAGTAACATATCCAATGTTAATCTGCTGTTAGGTGCTCGTACCATCGACGAACTGAAACAACTCGTTAATCGCTATCAGCAGAAATATTTGATGGAAAGTGCTACGAGTACATCAGGATGTATTTCTAATGCCGTATCGACGAAACCTGCCGCTGTAACCAAGCCGAATGTTAATAGAAATGCCGTACTATGCTTTAATTGCTCACAGACGGGGCATATTAAACCATACTGTCCACACCCTTTGCGCCGAAATGGGTCGTGTTTCCGATGTTGGGAGATGGGACATGACCACAGGACGTGCCCGAACCCGAAGAAGATGCTGTCTGCCGCTGCCGTTCCGAAGCGTAATCAACAAGTTGCTGCCGTTTCGAAAGTAGGGTCTGATAACGATGAAAGTTTAAGCGAAGTAGTTGGTGCTGTAAATTGGGTGAGTGTCGCTTTTGAAGTTGATTTGGCAAAAGATGTAGAATTCATGAAGTTCCTTTCTCTTTTTGATACGGGCAGCCCAACTAGTTTTATAAAGTCTTCGTATGTCCCGGTTAAGTTGCTGCGACGATTGAAAATTCCGAAATCCTCATTTTACGGGGTGGGTGGAAACAAATTAAATGTTTTAGGAGAAATGAAATGTAAAGCAAAATTTCATAATAAAATAAAGACGATAAAAATTAATATTGTCCCAGATGAAAGTATGGCTCTACCGATTATTTTTGGACGTAATTTTTTGTATGCTTTTAGTATCCATTTGACAAGAGTAAAGGTTAGATACTCTAAAGAAAAGTTGGTTGCTATAAATAGAAATAATAAATTTGTTTTGCCAAATGAACTTCTTACAACTCTTAATAGATATAGCCTCATCGGGAATAAGTGTTCGCTAGTTGGTAATAAACCAGAAAGATTTGAAATGGTATTGGAAGTTGAGGCAACTGAGACTAATTACGAGTACTATAAAATGCCGGATATATTTAATATTGAAGTTGTGTCTGACGAATTAGATTTGAATATTGATCATAAATTGGGTAAATTGTGCTGTGCCGAACTGAATAGTTTAATTATAGATGCTTATGTGTTGCCGAAAGATATTGAAGTAGAACCGTTAGATTATGAAATGAAGATTCATCTGACTGATAATGTTCCGTTCCACTGTTCTCCCCGACGACTGTCTTACTTTGAAAGAACTCAAGTGCAGGCAATAGTGAATCAGTTGGAAAAAGACGGTATTATTAGACAAAGTAACTCGCCGTATGCGTCTGCTATTGTGTTAGTAAAAAAGAAGAACGGAGAACTTCGAATGTGTGTGGACTATCGTGGTCTCAATAAAAAAACCATTAGGGATAATCAACCTTTGCCGCTTATAGAAGATTGTATAGAGTATCTTGAAGGAAAACAATATTTTACGCTCCTAGATTTGAAAAGCGGATTCCATCAAGTTAGGGTTTCTGAGGAATCTATTCCTCTTACTGCGTTCGTTACTCCAAATGGCATGTGGGAGTATTTAAAAATGCCGTTCGGGTTGAAAAATGCTCCGGCCGTTTTTCAGCGGTTTATTAATGTTATTTTCCGAGATTTAATTGATTCGGGTAAAATAGTTGCTTATATGGACGATATATTGATTGCTACAGCAGACTTTGAGGAACACAAATTATTGCTAAGAACCGTTTTGAGACGTATAACTCAACGGAATCTTAAACTAAATCTCTCGAAATGCCGGTTCGGTCATACGGAAATAGAGTATTTGGGATACGCCGTTTCTTCGCAAGGTATTGCGCCAAGTGATTCTCATATTGCCGCTATTAAAGAATATCGAGTGCCGACTAATCAGAAACAATTGCATTCTTGTATTGGGTTGTTCTCTTATTTCAGACGATTTGTGCCGTCATTTTCCCGAATTGCAAAGCCGTTGCAAAATTTATTAAAGAAAAATGCCGACTATGATTTTGACAAACCATGTTTGGACGCTTTTAATGAGTTAAAATGCAGACTAATTGAAGCACCGATTTTGGCTATTTATAGTCCTATAAAGGACACAGAACTGCATTGTGATGCCAGTTCAATTGGTTTTGGTGCTGTCTTGCTTCAAAGGCAAGATGATAGAAAATTTCATCCGGTGTCTTACTTTTCTAAGACAACTTCCGCTGCCGAATCTAGGTATCATAGCTTTGAACTAGAGACGCTTGCTATAATTTATGCTTTGAGACGATTCCGGGTATATTTGGAAGGAATACCCTTCAAAATAGTTACGGATTGTAGCTCGCTGACGATGACATTAGAAAAGAAACAAGTTAATCCACGGATTGCCCGCTGGGCCTTAGAACTTGAAAATTATAATTATAAAATTCAGCATCGTAGTGGTATATCTATGGGACATGTGGATGCCCTTAGCAGGTGCCAGGTTGCTGCAATTTGGGATGTTGATGATACGGATTTTCAAATCCAAATTGCGCAAGGACGGGACAAAATAATTATGGAATTACGGGATCGAATGGAGGTTGAAGAAGTCAAAAACTTTGAATTGAGGGATGGACTTGTATATAGAGTGAAGAGAAGTGGAAGAAAGGCATTATTCGTGCCGAATGAAATGGAAGATAATGTTATACGGTTGATTCATGAAAAACTAGGTCATCAGGCGCTGGAGAAATGTTACGATAAGATTGCTATGCATTACTGGTTTCCGAGCATAAGACGAAAGATTGAAAGATTTATCCAAAATTGTATTAAGTGCATTATGTACGCTATGCCGGTCCGTTCTAGCGAGAGGAACTTGTATAATATTCCTAAAAACCCTCTGCCGTTTGACACAATTCATGTGGATCACTTTGGTCCCTTGCCGTCCCTTAGTTCGAAAAGGAAGCATATTTTGGTAGTAATAGATGCTTTTACAAAATTCGTAAAGCTATATCCTACGAACTCGACGAGTACAATAGAAGTAATTTCCGCATTAGATAAATACTTTCAGTATTATAGCAGACCGCGACGCATTGTGTCAGATAGAGGTACATGCTTTACCTCTTTCGAATTTGAGGACTTTCTAATAAAACGAAATATAGAACATGTAAAGGTTGCCGTGGCTTCACCCCAGGCAAATGGGCAAGTCGAAAGAGTCAATCGGGTTATCAAGTCTATGCTGGGAAAATTGAGTGAGCCGGTAAATCATGCCGATTGGTCGAGTAAGTTACTAAAGGTGGAGTACGCTATTAATAATTCTATTCATAGCACGACGAAGAACTCACCTAGTATGCTATTGTTTGGTGTTAGCCAAAGGGGTGAAATAATAGATGAAATGACGGAACATCTAGAGGAAAAGATGGCTTCCGAGAGCTGCCGTAATTTAGATCAAATTCGTGCCGAAGCTTCAGGAGAGATTGATAAGTCTCAGAAATATAATTTAGACTATTTTCTTAGGCACAGTAAAAAAGTTAAAGAATATAAAGTCGGTGATTTTGTTGTTATGCGTAACGTTGATACTGCCGTCGGGACGAATAAAAAGTTTTTGCCGAAATTTCGTGGCCCTTATGTCGTATGTAAGATTCTCGGACATGACAGATATGTATTGCGGGATATTGAAAACTGCCAGTTGACTCAGCTTCCGTACGATGGTGTTGTTGAGGCGAATAGAATGCGAAAATGGTTGTTAGACCGAAATGAAGAGGCTGTTTCTATTGAGAGTCCAAGTGACCCTCTTGCCGTAGATATAAGTTTGGAGTAATATGTAGAGATTATTGATAAGTATTTAGTTTATCTTTTGTTCGAGGTCGATCAATTGTCAGATTGGCCGAGTTGTAAACTTATGTAAAAGCGCCATCTGTGCTTTCAACGTATGAAGGTGTTTGCCAGACGCACCCATTGACGACTACTTGTCAGACGCACCCATTTCGACGACAACAGCTGCACCCAACTTAACGACGAAGGTGGGATGACAGCTGTTGGGAATTTAAATAGTTGTTGGACGCCGTCGTTTTCTTGGATAAGTTGATAGTTATTAATAAAGATTTTAATCGAGTGTAATCCTCTAAATTAATAAATAAAAACGTGTTTAAATACTAAATGTTATTTCGATAACTAGAAATTTTTAATTGTACGTAACTAAAAACATGGCATAAGTATACATACACTGTTGCTATAAAACATGAATTTCAAATCAAAATCATTGATCATAAGGGAAAAATGGAAAAAAAAACGTAGTCGACTGACAAATAAAAACCCTATTTGGCTAGCAAAAGAGATGGGTTCAAAGCTCCTCTCTCATATGAAGGGAATTTATTCGGATAGATCCTCTTTTCAATACCGGGTTTTAAGCAGCATTCAGAAGAATCTGGCATATCCAACTTTCTCCTGTGAATGATCGTTTAAAACCAGTTGATTCGTTTCTATTTCTATGAATCTATATAATTTATTCTAAATCATTGATTAGCAACAAATTTAAACACCTCAAAAACGACGAATATGTGGTTTCCCATAACAGATGATATCTGTTGCCATAAAAGTGAACTCGCACGTTTGGTTTTACCAGTATACATATCTGCTCAAAATTGTCTTTCAATTTCTGTGAATGCCTCTGAATTTCGAAAATTCATTCCGAAATTCACTTTCGGCGCTGCCATAATTGAAGAAAACGGTGAATTTTTTGTATTGTTCAGCCGCCATCATCATCAACCAACCATCAGTGACAATTTACATTCTGAAATTCCGTGGAATTCATCAAATTTTATAAAAGAAAAAATGGTAATTTCTACATTTAACAACTTTGCACTTTGTTAAGATAAATAAAAAAATTGCGCTATAATTTTGTGTGTTTTCCTTTCAGGGTAACTTCACCGAAGATCAATTGGCAGGTAAGTCATCAACAAGGAAAAAACATCAATTCGAAAAACTGTTCTCATGTTTCCTTTAAATTCGTGTGATTAATTAAGGAAATTCATTTAAATTCAATCAAATCTAAACCCTTTCACACCCATAAATTCCGCGTTCCTATGCAAAAACTTAAATCTTATCGTTGGTGGATGAGTCACTGCACAAACACGTCTTAACGATGACAGTACATTGCCGTCGTCGCCACTCCACAAAAAGCCCAATAAAAGTCTTTCATCAATTATTATTAAAACGAACTCTCACAACCTCAACCCAAAAAAAGTGCCAGCTGCAGCCAAAGTGAAATTCGTTTATAGTATTTCCAAGAAATTGCGATGAATTTGCACAAAAATCTCCACACCATCCAACAGAACGATCGTCTGGAGTGGATTGCCACTCTGATCGAGCTATTTATAAAAATTGAGGCACATTCGATAAATTAAACAGATAAAGATAAAACAAGAAAAATGAAAAACAAATATCGTATTTGTAGATGCGAGTGCAACTCGGGGAGTTCTGGTTGCCTTATTCGCGTGAAGCAACATCTAACATCCATTACATCTGCCCATCTGTGAGTAGAATGATTATTTTTGTCTAAATACGGAGAAACGTCTTTTTTTTTTTGTTGGCTATTTGAGCGCTTGTGTAACCTCGGTTGTTATAATATTTACTACCAAATATGGGAGTATTTGGTCTACTTAGGATTGGCGACAAGTATTTATGCTCTCGTATAATAGCTGAACAAGATTGCATTGCATGTGGAATATGGTAGACGATGGAAAATATTCCATGAATTATTCTATTTGGCTAGGAATTTATTGGATTATATTATTTATAATAACTGCCTGTCGATAGGCACAATATCAAGCATGATAAATTGCTGTTGATTATGAAAGTGCTTATCGGGAATTGACGATTGAAATCGCTTCAATGCGCAAAGTGGGGAAATATGTGTTTGGTTAAATTCAACGCATACTCACCTATGAATGTGTTTCCTTCTCATTTGCTGTTATTTGAGTCTAATCTGTTGCATAATATTGATAGGTACATGCTGTTACTGTACAGTAGTGGATCACATAGCTACTGAAACGCAAGTCACTCCCTTAGTGAAATCGGTCTCGAACGGTCTCTCTGTATTCAAAAACATGTTTGACGGGGCTTGTTTTCCGTCAAGGCAAGTGCCATAAAAAAACATGGACAAACGAAAGCTGATTAAACGAGGTCCAGTCAACTCATGCTTTACCGAAACTGACTGCTGAACAAGCGTTTCGCTGTCATCGCCGTATCTGCTTATTTGTACTTTTTCAGCCAACAGTCTCCAATTTCACATGACTACTTCCTTGAGATCCCATTTAGAACATGCCCTTTGAACTCTGATGCAAGGCACTTCAGAATTGAGTCATAGGTACCATTGGGAGTAGTTGCTCTTCGTCTATCTGTCTACATCAAAGACAAAGCTTTTCCACTGAGGTAACTGCAGGCAAAGGTCAGACATCTATCAGTCGTGATCATCTTCACAGTTCTTCTCGAGTATCACTCCCTATAGTGCGAGGCCCCAAGACCATTTATGTTTTTCGAAAAAAGGAACTACAACCATTAGGTATATGAAGTTAGCTGCCCAATATGTCCCAACCGAACTTGTGTTGTTGGCTATGCGTTTGTCCTTCTGTTAGTTTTTCTATTGTCAACGTTTAAATTGCTTTTAATGCATCCACCCTCCCCATTCACACATTTCGCGCAGTTTTAAGTCTCTCTGTTGTATTGTGTCGGTATGTTTACTCGCACTTTGTGCTATTTTTCTGTGTGCACAGCAGCAGCTACCGACTTGGCTTTCTGTTCGCTGCTGCTTGTGTTCTTTTATTTATTATTTTTTTTTTATGTTGCGACTCTTTCGCGGTTGTTCACGTAAGACATCGTTTTGTGTTACACAGTTGTTGAGAATTTAATTTATTGAAAGGTTGTCTCGCAGCTGATTCAGTCGTCTCCAGTTTGAGTGTAAAAAATATTCAAAATAAAATTCAATTAGTTGCTTTAAAGTGCGCGGAAAGTGTTTTCAATAACTGCAATCATGTACATGTACGAACCACCGAGCAAGAATACATTCACTACCGTAGAAGGTGCGTTTTTTGTGCTAAATTTATTATAACGTCTGTTAAAAGGATTGAATCCTTGTTGTGTTTTCAATAAGAAACACGTATATTTGATAGAGCAATAGCTTTCGATTTGTTTGAAACTTGATAACTTGAAAATGGCCGTAGGTACTTGAATATTTTGTAAAGTTCCTATGAAGTGGTTCGGCATCTGATATTTAAAAAGGTGCCACTGCCAACAGTATGGAAATAGTATCGATTTTCGCCAGCGCACCTGCCCTTTCCATGCGTTAAATCAGATTTAAATGTTCGCCGAGGGGCTTTTTCCCTTGAGGGTGACCATCGCTTTGTGTGATAACCTTTGTTATGAAGACCTATGGTAACAAGTTCAAATGCACTTATATTCCACATTGGCATCTATCGGTGTCCAGCAGAAAAAACTCAACAGACAGAAGCAATTCCGATTGGAGCAAAAAATTGCATTTATGAGGTCAGAAATAGCATCTGTTTACAATTGTGTGGAGAATTTTTTGATTTATGGCTGAACCGCCTTGAATGCGAACGTGAAAAAGTCGTGTCGAAAGATGTTGTCGAGACTCGCGGATTATAAGCTTTTTGTTTAAGCGTTTATTGTCTCCCAACCGCCTTTCACTGCCCTTTGCCGTACATACTGACGCAATGCGAGGTAGACCCCGAGTTGTGAGCATTTTTAGTTATCACAGGGAAAGTTGCTGTTTTTGGGTGCTGGCTCGGTTTCCTAATTCCTCTCAGTTCTCCTCTAATCTTGTTTCCTATCAATCTCTCTACTTCTCCTGCGATCGTTTGTAATGAACACCTAAATACTTTTCGCATGCTCTTGTCTCAACTGTCCTTACATAAATATTTCTTTTACAAATATTTCATCCAATTGTAATCCTAATTTTCACTGCAGAATTCCAAGAAGCCTTCAACCTTTTCGACAATCGTGGAGATGGTAAAATTCAACTCAGTCAAGTTGGCGAATGTCTACGTGCTCTCGGCCAGAACCCCACAGAGTCGGATGTGAAGAAATGCACCCACCAACTGAAGCCGGACGAACGCATTTCCTTCGAAGTATTTCTACCCATTTACCAGGCGATCTCGAAGGCTCGCTCCGGTGATACAGCCGATGATTTCATCGAAGGTCTACGTCATTTCGACAAGGATGCCAGTGGTTTCATTTCGACCGCTGAGCTAAGGCATTTATTGACAACTTTGGGTGAGAAACTCACCGACGAGGAAGTCGAGCAGTTGCTTGCCAATCAAGAGGATTCCCAGGGAAATGTCAACTATGAGGAATTTGTCAGGATGGTGATGAGCGGCTAAACAGCAACCAAATGCATTTTTCTACCAACACAAATATATTACACAATTTCTTTCCGTGTTTTTCGTTTTTTGTTTTTTTATTGAAAAGTATTTAACCATGTTGGGTATTATTACTTAAATTACCTTTTTTTGTTTGTTTTTCCAACAAAAACAATAAGCAACTCTTTTTAAATATTTAATTCTATGCATATTTGTATAATTAAACAAAAGAGTTGATGTAAAGCAATAAAATGTGTTTTGACAGAAGTTGATATGAGCTGTGACGTTTCTTCTGCGTGACCGTTTGCAGGTGAAAGTGACGACATGCTGTACAGCTTCGTTGTGGAGAAATGAAATTATTTAAATAAATAAGCAAGCACCAAAGCCCGCGGCAATCAGTTGCTATCCTAAATTTGTATACCTTATTCTAAATGACATTCTGCAACTTCGGCGTTCGGCGTATAGTTTTTTTTTATTGGTAGGTAACCCTTAAGTCTGAAAATTGAAATATCCTGTTTAGAAATCCCACTCGAAGTTACCATTCATGTTGATGTCAGCAAGATCATTACAGAGGGCAATACTTTCATCTGGTATAAGTATAGAGGAAAAATAGAGAGGAGAGAAAAATGATTGACTGCCATTTGTCTAGATTTGGTCAACTCACCTCTCAGTTCTGTATAGTCAATGGTCCGCAGACCATAAGAGGTTGCCTGCTCCAGGATGCTTGTGTATCGGCACTGCTTGAAGAACGGATGACTTAAGAGTTGCATTGCTGATTTCCGATTCGCCGGACGTTTCTCCACGCAACCTTCGGTGAATTGATGAAACTCTTCCGAGTATACACGCTGGCTATAAATGTGCGCTGTATTGGTAAATAAATAGGAAATATTAAACTTAGAAGACTCGATAAAAGACCTTCTACCACGAGCGGCGTGTGGATCGGTTGTAACTTTAGAACTTACCCAACTCGCCGTCTAAAGGGTATGTCGAACGATCCAGTAGACTCGGTACACGTCCGCGTATCTTTTCGGTGAACATGAAAGTCGGCTCGATTTCTGCAAATGGTTCCATACCATTGGCTAGCTCGCATGTTGTCATACCCACACTGTAGATGTCGGATTTTTCAGTATACCCAATCAGATTCTGTTCGAGCACCTCGGGTGCTAACCAATTCAGACTTTTTCCACTAAACGGTGCAAGGTTATGCAATGTTTTGGCACGTTCTCCATGCGCCACGATACTGGTACACTCACGAAACCCCGAAATGACTGCCTTTGTCTGGCTCAATAGAATATGACTAGCACGAATTGATCGGTGGATGTATCCCTTGCGGTGAATATACTCAAGTCCCGCGAGTACGTCACGTAGTATTAGAGCGATTAATATTTCCGGAAAACCTGCCGCAGCACAGAAAGTAACAAATGATTTGATTGCAGTTGCAAAACTTGATCGTTACTTACCATCTTTAAAGCAATGTCCTAATGTATTTTTACAGCTACCGAAACACATAAGCGGAGCAACTAAATGCATTTCGGAATCATGTACGAATGCTGTGTGGAATGACAGAATGTTAGGATGATTGAATTGACGCATTGTAAGAATTTCATCGCGTATCATGTTGGTTTCCTCCTTGCTGGCTTTGTCCATTCGGTATTTTTTGACCGCAACATATTGAGAATTTGGCAAATATTGACATAAATAAACCGAAGCTATGCTATTGCAACATTTTGCGAGTTCTATTTTAAGATCATAATCCTTAGGATTACAACCAAACATTTTATTTTTAATAATATAAGGCTTGTTTCTAACTATGGAATTTGTAAACAAAAGCGCCGTCGATAAAAGAGAACCAATTTTTGTGATAAAAATCTGTCAAAAACTTATGACTGATGGAAGGCGTCGAAGGCGATGGAAGGAATGTTGGAAAGGTTGTATATTTCATGGGAAAGTGGAAGTATAGAAGGGATAGTTTTAGTTCACGGTGGGAAACAAAATATTAAAAAGAAATAAATATGCAACAACTTCAGTGCCTTGATTTTGTGCGGTTTTTGTCGCAATTGCGCTAGGGAACGTTCCGAATCGGATTTTAATGTGTGAGTGCACCGCGCGCTGGACCAGCGTGACCGTTGTGCAAAAATTTGACACTTGATGGTAGACCTCAATCTTGGTCTTAAAATGTTGCTTATGAATTAGAAAGTTAGTTTATCACGTAACGTGAACCCTTTCCGCAAATGCAATTGCGACAAAAACCGCACAAAATCAAGGCACAGTAATATCAACTATATTTATAACAATTTTCGTTAAAAGCAACGGGTTTTTGTCTGGCATAAAGGACTATTCACATGAGTGCAAATCGTGAATAGGCGAATTAATTGCGAACAAATCAATTTATCTGTGTTTATGAATTGAAAATTGATATTTTTTCTATCACAAAACCATTATGTTTTATTAATCTAACATCTAATCTAAAAAAATGAAATCATGAATCTTAAAGCAATTTTCCCGCGAATTAAAAATTCTTACCGCGAAAACACACTTTATTCACAATCCACAGAAAACAATCGCGATCCACGAATGAAAAAATCGTTCGAACTTAACCTTTAAAAATGAAACTGATACTGATACGCGGGTATCTGCGAACAAAAATAGTTTTCATGTGAAAAGTGTCAGAAACTACGAATATTCGCGTGTTCGCAGCTCTCAATTTTCGATCTCTCATGTGAGTTTTCCTGATTGATAAAAAATTCTCTTTCCTGAAAGAGTTGGCATCATTATGACAGGTTTCATTGGAAGTATTCATTCTCGTTACATTTTTTTTATCAATTTTCCAAACTATTCCCATTTCCAAATTCCAATTGCACTAACACTACTTGATTTTGTTCTTGCTTTTTTGTATAAATGGTCCCTGTCAATGTACACTGGAATATCAGTTTCTTAACGGAAGGTGCCCCAGCAAGTTCGCTAGCGGATAAAATCGCGAAAGTTTTTTTTTGAGTTTTTTTAACAAAGAGTAGCAAAAAGTTTCAAGTTTACTTTTCCCCCCATACATTTCTTGTTTTTCAGTTTAGTGAAGTTGAAATTATTAAGTTTGAATATGCCTTCTAACATGAATAATAAACTGTAAGTAATCGTAAAAAAAAGTGATGTATTAAGAAGTGGTGAAATTGAGAGTCGAATTAGAAAATTGTGAGAAAAATGTCGATTCTTGGTGGTGGCTGGTGGGTGAAAAAGGGGAGAGGGCAATTCACATTATCTTGTAGAATTTCGAATCCCTTGCACAGTCGCACTCACAGCTATTGGAAGTTAAAAAAAAAAAAAAAAAAAAAAAACTATAAAATGGACTACCTTTAAAATAATCTAATGCTATTGTAAGTAAAGTAAAAAATTATTTCCAAAACAGAACTTTGTTTAAATTATGTTTTGTATAAATTTTTACTTTATCTTTTTTTATCTTTTCATTTGTGCGTGCGAAAAATGAGGAGAAATTTCTTTGTGGCGGCCATGTTTTTTTTCTTTTAGCAGTGGAGAAGTTGGATGGAATTTCGAAAAATGAAGCATGGAGAAAAATATCCCGTTTACTTTTCCATAGAATATTCGTGATCTTTCTTTACGTTACCTATTTTCCACTTTTACAGTGCGTGCATACGTAATCAAGTCCATGTACACGTTTATATTAGGTTAATGAAACCTAATGAATTATGATAAAAAATATTTTTTTATTGAGAAATGATAAACCTATGTGCCATTGCTGCACGTGATAAAAAAAAATTATTTTATTTTAATTTTAAATGTTTTAAATGTATTTGCTTAGTCACGGCGGCCATTGCAGTTGTTTTGCAGGTTAGCAGTGTGAAACACATGTCACATTTCTGCATTATGTATTTAGAAGTGACACATCACTAGGTACATACGTTACGTACATAGAGTGTATATGGATATATATATATAGATGTAGCATTCATAATATGTATGTATAAAATGAAGGTAGGTCGTAAACTAGAATTTTGAATTGCTATGTTTAAAGGAACTGCGGCTGAGTCGCTATGTTGTCGGGATTTTGCATTACATAACTCGAAATTCGTTGACCCCTACTGAGTATGTGGTTGCCTTATTTAATATGAAGCATATAAATCCAATTTAAATGGGTGGATATCTACTATTACTAAGCGTGGCTAAGTCGTAGACACTTCTCTTTTACCTATTACTTTATATACAGCCACTTTAGATTCATTGCGCCTATATTTCCATAAAATGCATAACCGCCGGCGACAAAACAAAGAACGAGTTTACAAAAACATTTTGGTGCTCTGAAGGATGACGTCGGTCGCAATCTTTAATTGATTTTATTTATCTCGAGGTCAGTGAGTGATGAATAAAAATACCTATACAGATAGAGAGTTACTTGAAAGAAACAATAAAAGTAGGTAGGTATCTGCCGTTCAAATTTCAATGGACTCGATATGTATTTGAGTATTTAATCACCTTCTAGCAATGGATGGCATTTTATTTAGTACTACACCTAGGTAGGTACCTACCTCCTACCAACATTATATTTATTACATATCTGTATTGACTTGTAATTACACGGAGTGGAAAACACATTATGTAGTTGTTATGTACTTACATATTCCGTGTATTTAAATTGCTGACGATTAAAGGCAAGGTAGGTGCCTATGTCTTTGTCGAACTGATACGGACTTGATTTTCCGTACATTGTAAAATGTACTTTTATTTAAACGTTATAATAACCCCACACTTTGCGAACTCAACCGAGCGCACATAACCGTCGAAATGGAATGAATCAATCAATATACTCAATCCACCAACTTAACGCAGTCGGGCTGCATCCTGCATGTGCAGGACCTATTTCAAATAAAACGTAATTTAATGTTTAAACATGAGTGGCTCTGGTTTTACCTCTCATTACAGTAGGGAAGCGAAGTTGCGCCCACTGTTGGTTGCCACGTAGCCAGGAGTTTTTATTTATTGTACCTACCTACCTAAACAAATTCCTACAGAAATAGTTGCCAACCTATATATTAAATTGTTTATATAAATGAATCCTGTATTTATTTTATTTATGCTTCTCTGACACACTTACACTAAGAAATTTGTAAAATTACCTAGTAGTTTTAAAAAATACTAAATAAACAAACAAACAAACATAATTCTAATAAGGATACCTACCTAGGTACACGAAAAATGGAAAGTAAAATCAACCGATGCGCAGTTTTATATTATTTTGTTCCTTACACGTGACGTCTATTTTAAGAAGTAGGTAGGTACAATTGGGTATTCGCCTGCGTCATTCACTTTGAATAGTGCAGCACTGAATCAATGGTTCTGTAAATTAAAAATACATTTCGTGAACACATGAAACAAAAAGAAAATCTTCAATATTCTAAATAATATGAGCCTGACGGTAACACATCGCTCTTTTTTGCTTTCCCATTATGACACGGCTACGCAACAAAATGTCAAAGGTTATAGGTATATATGTTGGGGATCAAATAATGTGGTAGGTATTCCATTGAATTTCTTCAGCTTAGCTATCAAGTTTCGTGTGTCTACTGTCTAATCGAACATACATAATGTCACTTGCTCTTTTTTGTGACGATATTCATGCGATTCGTATTCATCGATACTTTTCTGCTCGTTTTCCATTCACCGGTTAAATTTTATATTAAAACATTCCAAATATCGTCGGCTTTCTTTCAAAACCTCGTAAGTCCGAATTTTATGAAAAAATTACATTTAATGGAATCCTGAGGGAAAAAAATACTGAATTTATATATCAATACCTCGTAGCTCCATCATAATTCCTTTTGTCTCTATCAACCAGTTTCAAAACCTCCTAAGTCTAAAATTTCCATTTAAAAGCTCGTATATCCCTCGTACGCCTTACTTTAACAGTTTCCTTTTTCAATTTTTTAAATCGGTTTTTTGCGCCTCCTCAAAAATTTTCTATTTTCGACTTACGAGTTTTTGAAAGAAAGCCGACGATATGTCGCGATTGATTTCTAAATATTTATACATTTGATTTAATATCACAAAAACAACAAAAATCCAATACAGTGGAACTTCCATAAGTCGAACCCTCAAAATGTAAGAAGAAAAAAAAATCGAGTTATAGAAAATTCGACTTGGAGAAATAAAAACAAAAACTTGATTTTTTTTTTTTTATTATAAGGATGCATATTTCAAAGAGAAAACGTTTTTTTAAGTAACTGAAGTCTTCAAAAAAAGTTAATCAAAGTTATCCATAAAACTTTGAGTTCTGGAGAAATTCGAGTTATGGAAGTTCGATTGTAGTATCAAAAATCAAACGCAAACGCACTTGGGTTGGTAAATCTGAAGCAAATCTGAGAAAAAAAAAAAAAAATGGTTTGGGAGTGCCCAATCGAATACCTCTAGTGTATATTTCGGACATAATCCTGTACGATCTAAGGCCCAATTTATTTCTTAAAACACAACTTTTTACTGAAAATATTATTTTGTTACATATGCCGATAACATAACCGTGTCTCGAAACCAGACAGAAGTCAGTAGAAAGTCAACCAACGAATAGCCACTTGGAGTTTAGTAAAAACGCTCGAAATTGATGTGGCCGGCCATAACCTATTTCACATACGTATAAAAACTCATGTAAAGTGTCGTTCTCTGGAGATCTCGTCCTCCACCTACCGAATTGACCTTAAATGGGGACAACAATTTTTTTTACATGATATCATTGTTTTTCTTTCTGTTTAGCGTACCTTATTATGTAGGTACACACAGACACACATCCGTAATCAGTTAATATTTATTTTTATATTGTTTAAAAAAAAAAAAACAGATAGGTAGGTAGGTACATATTTAGTATTGTATTGTCCGCATACGTATCAAGCTATAAGTACCTGCATTATTTAGTAATCACACAGAGATAATTTCAAATCTTCTTGCCTTTTAGTGGAAAAGTACTAAATTACTTTCAAACGCGTTGTTTGTGTTGAGAATTGACTCAGTCGATGTAAGTACACACTGATAAGTGTTAAGTGTAAAAATATAAATTGTCATTTGCTATCGAGTTGGTAATACAACAAATTGCTTTATAAGCTAAGCAATAAAATACAGCTGCATCACGTGATTTATTTAACCCGCATACCTACATACTGTAGTTGATTGTTGTAACTTTTTATCAGCAATATATGCATCATCTGATGTAAGTTAAAAATGTCATCATATTTGAATTGATTACGAACTACCTATTAATGAATGTGATATTACAGAACCAGACACTTAGATAAATTGGTTCGCAATAGCAATGTGCAATATTTGTACGTAACGCGTAAAGTTGTTAGCTCAAATAATGATGAATTGATGACCATGGCATACAATTTATTCTGAATATACCTACCTATACATACTTTAATTGATCAATAAATCGCATTTGTAATAAATAAGTATATAATTGGGACTGCTTGTAGCCAAGTTCACAATGTTTCCAAAATACCAGTAAGCGTTGTTTGGGACTTGAGGAGTGTATTTATGTCAAAAACTCTTTCCAAAGTGATTTTGCTTAACTTCATTATGGAGCCTGTCAAGATCAAATATAAATATTTATTGTAATTAGTGTGGTAAGGACATATCAATTGAAAATTGTTTTCAAATGAAAACTAACAAGTTTGTGTGCTCTATGTATGTATGTATGTACTATGCAGACACGTTCTATGAGCAAAACTAGAGTTGTTGTTACAAATCGACACTGATCTCCAAAGCAAAGTATGGGTACTTAAAATTGTACTAAATCAGGCCTGCAAAAGTGCTGCAGAATAAGTCATGCTTATTTTGACATTCGAACGAATAGCCAATTCTAACGAATGTCTATTAAAATACACACAAGTTCATTCGAACGAATAGAGACATTCGTATGAATTGGCTATTCGTTCGAATGTCAAAATAAGCATGAGTGTGTTCATTAATGCAACAAAAAAGAAAGACGATTGTACTAGCGCAGATTATCGACGTTTATGAAAACAGCCATAGTTTTTTTCTTAACTACCATTGTTGCAAATTTCGTATGAAATTAACAGTTTGCCAGCAGTCCACAATCCACATACATTTATGTAAATGGAATTTTACACCCAATTTTCGCCGATATTTTGTAGGTTAAGTTAAAATCTATACTCAACTAGCTGAACCCCGCCGGTTTCGCCAGGCACTGATAGAATTTAAGAGTTTTTTTTTTTTTTTTTCAATTTTATTGGCCTATCAATTGATCTCCGTAATTACTGACATTTAAAAATAAGTCAACTAAATTGGTTGAAAATGACTGGCGACAGAGGGAAACATACACTTTTTGCCACTTTGTTGTATATTATATAGAGATATAATAAATATTTTTTTGCAAACATGTTTCCTCGTCTCGTCATAGGTATATTGAATTTATCTGCTGATGAAAAAAGGAAAACAAGTCGATTGTTGAACTACATTATATGTATTTATTTTTATACGCTGAGATAGTAACAGAAAAAATACCAAATTGACGTTTATCTTCAACTGATTAAATCTCATTTGTTGGTTATGCGATATCTTTGGGGTCTGCAAACAACTGATATTGTATTTTCTTATCGTGAATGCACATTTTCCCCTGTAAATTTTCCTACATGCGATAAAGTTGTAACAATTCGAATGAATTAAAGTGAACAAAAACAAGAAATGTTGCCGCGATATTTGCAAATTATTGTTATTTTGATGCAATGTCCAATGTCGTTTTCCATTGGGACCAAAAATCATTTTTTTTTTTTATCTAAATCACTTTTAACGTTCCATTGGGCAGAAAAATCAATTTCTTTTTCTATCTGGGGCAATCAAAACTGAGACATCAAGTCAGCCATCTGTCAAACTTGCCAATGCATTTTTTTTTTAATTTAGCCAGCATAAGTCAATTTTTACAACAAATGTGCATGCACAATTAAATAAATGTCACGAATTGATTAAAACTCAACTGTAGTCTTCTTTTCATATCCATGTTCATAGTTTATATGAATTCTTTTCTCAAAGTTACATAACTTTTCGGTATAAATAAGTGATAGGTACTCGATTGCTACTCGACCACCACTTGACTCTTAACTGTATGAAAGACGGCTGTAAAATTGCTTTCGCTGCATTCAATTGAGGGGAATTGCATTCAAATTTATTCAAATCATTAAATTTATATGTCACCGAACTTGTTTTCAAGCAATTAAATGCGATGGCGTTTAATAAATACCCACCCGAGACAGAGATCCCCTCAGAACATTCTACATTTTTCTACGTCGTTGTTTTGTACGCGTAATTGACTTTCAAATCAAAGTCACAGTCAGTGTGCTCGAAGAGTCAAATGGGCGCAACAGTAGGGTGATGGTGAAGTTAATTCATCCGCGTAACTCTTATTTGGTTGAACGTTTACTAATGGCTAATACAATGCTTCTCGGCTAATCTATGTTATTTCATGCGGTCGATATTAGTTTTACGAGAGATAAGGAACCAGATCTTGTCATGCATAAGTATAAAAAACAAAAAGCGGTACTAATGTTGTTTTTTTTTGTTTATGGCTTGCTTTTTTGTGACTTTGATTAGCTTTTTGTTATGAATGTGAACCCATTTCCAATACTATACCAACAATAAATGAATGGATTTTGTTGGGATTTTTTTCCCCTCAAACAAAGTTTTCTACCTCTTGCAGTGCAGGATTGTACCTTTTCAAACGTAGTAGGTACTATTTCGACTCCCACGTCATGTCCTTGGGACGTATGTGAATGAGCGAGGACCCTACCTGTTCCCAGTGTCAATGTCAGCCCAACAGTTGACCTTCTCACGAAGGATTTATATTGTATTGAATAACTTTCCTTTGACATGACATGAATACTTGCTATGACGAGTATTCAAAACGTTGTTTAAACATGAATGGTACTACCATGTACAACAACAGATGCACGTTGCGATATACGAGCCCGAATTGTATAAAGTGTCAACCAGTTGTCAACTGCAGATCTGTGTCGTTGAAGACTGTTTCATTTGTTTGCCATCAAGGATTCAATATAATAATTTAAGTAGCAAATTTGTTTGTGCTTTGCAATAGATATAGTTTTATAGGGAACATGTCGCCATTGCGAGTTTTTAATGTGTAACCTGGACACTAAAAATTATTACTAGTTATATATATATTAATTTGAGAAAGCCAGCACGCGTTCATGTCAAAATTATGAAGACGTCTGTTCGACTATTTGGTGATTTAATTGGTTATGGCGGATAAGGTTCGATGCTTTTACAAGTTCTTGGAGGAGGAATCATTTTTTTTACTTAACTAAATTCGTACTGTTTAATTTTAACAGTTTATTTAACAGTACAGTTTTAATTTTCAATATTGTCAGCATGTCGGTTTATCGCCTCATTGTTTATTTCCTGCAATGGCTATCTATTCGGACAAATAAGGGTGAATAACACGTTGTAAGTGCAACGTTTCAGTTCTTTCGGACTCTAGGTAAGCTACCCATTACCATTTCATTGTGCAATCAGCGCTAAGCCATTTTAATCCAATTATTGCCGTAACGCAAAATAAACAGCAACAGAGTCCCTCGTTCACGAAAACAACCAGTGCCCTAGTTATTTTAAAACTGCTTCTAAAATCGATTAACCACCTTAAAATAAACCAAATAAAACGGAAAAATGATGACCTCTATAGAGTCCTTCATACAAGGCCATTTGACATGCATTCACATCCACTTTTGAAATAACCAATTTGGGTTCATTTCACTTAAAAATTTAATTTACAATTCTATGACGACGTATGTATGTTTATGGTTGATTTGATTTGGATCTGCGTGTGTATAAGTGCTTGTTTAATTTCCTGAGTAACACGTGACGCACATGCGACTGGTTTCGTGAGTGGTTGAATCATCCTATTCAGCCTGTAAATTGCGATGTGTAAAGCGAATTAGAGGTGTCGTAAGCGAGGAGCACAAATAAATACGAACCAGGTGTCTGAGGTGTGTGCATTGTTGGTAGTAAATTGAAAATGTCTCTAAAAATTTCAAAATCCATTCAGAAAGGTGTTGACAGTCGTGTCTTTTTACTTCAGGATATTCGCATATTGGAAGATACCCTGTATCGGGTTGAAAGGCATCAGGATGGAGTCAATGTTGTCAATAATTGTTGAATGGTAACAGACGTTGGTATGTCTTAGACAGAAACATGTCATGTGAAATTTGTTAACATTACGGTTAAGTGTAAATCATCGCCAAGTGTATCTTCAATCCACAGTATGTTCAGCATGTTTTTGGGTGGATAATATTGACATAGGTCAATGGATCTAAAAAAAAATCACAGTAAAGTGGATTGGAAAATTCCTTTAAATCTGGGGTCGAATCGCGTCCTCCGTGACCGAGCATTTCGTGACGGAATTTGTTTTTGTTTCACATGTTATACCAACTTAATTCCGTAAACGGGTAGCTCGTTCACGGAAGTGGCGATTCGACCCCTGATTTACACCGAGGTGGCTGTTAGCTTCCAGATTTTATCATAAATTTGTTGCAAAATGTAGATCCACTCCAAACAGTCTTTTCCGTTGAATCTTAATTTGTCCATTTTCTGTTCATGCATATGTCTAGACATCCTGTTTTTTGCTGCTAAGCTATCTGAACTGAATTAGGAACCAGTCTTCCGAAAAGGGAATAAAACACCTCAAATCGACCTTCATAATATCGTCGCCGAAAATGAACACACGTCTACTCTGTGTAGGGTGTATATGTACTTATCGTTTGACGTCCATCACAGATGTACAAGAGTGTCGGAAAAACAAATTAATTGCCAAATACCGGCAGCACGAGTATTTTGTTTTAGTTTTTATTTTTCACAATATTTTGCAATATTTTTGGATACTTTATTAGAAATTAAAATTTGCTCTCAGTTTTGCGCATTAGTTTCGCACACCGGTTTCCTTTTCACAACTCATCAGTCACCACCACCAAAGGTTTATGTATTGTAGTTGTTGAACTGTTTAAGGATTATCTTTTGTTTTCCTTTGCATGTTCATAAAAATGTACTACAAAAAAAAAAAAAAAAATGTATATTTAGAATATATTTTTGTTTATTCGTTTCTTCATGTTTGGCTGGGTGGTGTCGTACCTTACTTACCCACATACTCATACTCATACTCAATGTGTGCGGCATTATTAAACTAAACCTAATTTCATTGGGTTAATTCGCGCACATCTACAGTCGGAGTCTTGTGTCGTTGCCGGTAAAATGGTTGAGTAAATATTTTCATTTAATGCCAACTGCGTTTGAAATCGTCAGACCTCAGATACATGTTCATTTTTCAATTGGGAAACAAGTTGTAGTTGACCAATTCAGTGTGCAACCCCAAACGAGAAATTCTTGTTGTGCATATAAAAAGAAAATTATCTAGTTCGTTGGAATTAGTCTGCACCTAATGTGCGCGCGGTACAAGCGTTAAAGGTTAAGAACACCGTTTTCGCCAACTTTCCTGTGATATTGCTGTGATAGAAAATAAAATAAATAGTAAAAGAAACAAATCGAGTGAACCACAACAAAGGGATTTTAACACGACAGGCGTGGTTTGTATTTATATACACGTAATTAAACTAAATTTGATCTTATTGTTCCTATAATTAAAAGAAAATAACGAATACGCGAATTAAATGGAATGTGTCGATAATAATAGCATATTTTTTGCGCTGATTATTGTTCTTTTTTGTTGCTCTGTGGGGCCGCATCGAGTTCATTGCAAATGGAGATAATGACATGGATGTGACTGAATAATCTGGAATTGAAGTTGGTTCGAGTTTTTCAAAAATGACGATGTTGATTTTTCTTCTGTGAATGAATTCGTTATAATGATTTAAAAGAATTTAATCAAGTTTATAGAAGTCTAAGTCTCTCACTGGATACGGTAGCAAATAAATTGTATTCGAAGTTATGAGAATAATGATTCGCGCAGGAAGTGCTTACATAGTTTCAAAACTCTACAACAAATTTCAACTTGTTGTGTCATATTTAGAAAAATGTGACCAATTTTTGGTTCTGTTTCTTGGTGATGCATTTTCTGCGCCAACCTACGATTTTAACCGTATGTTAATAGCCTATTCAAAATCAAAATTGCATTCACACCAAACAATAATTAGTTTTTGTTTGAAGTTTTAATTCACTAGTCGTGAAATTTCTGTGTAAACTATTTTGTTTAAAAATTTTGATCACATTAATTAACTAATAAAATGAATTTAGAGCATTTAAAAATAATATTAGCCCATCAATTAGTGTGGAAAATGATCTTAAGTTGTGAGTTGTGACTTTTGTTCGGTCAGCTGTTTTGCTGAATTGGCTGAATATTGCAAAAGGTTTGTTTTTTTCAACAACTTAACGTTTGGAAGTCATTTTTGTGATGTTTTCGTGGAAAACAACTCGTTTTGAAAACTGAAATATGTATAGGAAAACTTCTGTTTTCGATGAAGTTTTTGAGTGTTTTCGCAAAAACCCGGTTTTCGGCTCGGTGTGAATAGGGTGGCATTTGTTCCAGAATATTCGTCAGATAATAGTAAACAAGGTTGCTCGTGGAGAACACCGGGTTATGCAATCGAGAGATCGGTGTTTTTTCGTAACAAGGCCAGATTCTGTAAGGCGAAACGTTCAAACGTTTTCGTGCGCACTAAGAAATTTGCTTGTGTAACATAGGGCAAATCACTCGTGCGCACGAAAACGTTTGATCGTTTCGCCGAATCTGACCCCAGGTGTCTCCACGAGAAATATATCATAATATGAAAAAATTGCAGATGCAGTGCACTTGGTCACCATTTTTATGATGACCTTTCCGCCATTTCAAAAAGATCATCAAATTTCTCAACTCCACAGGCTGGTTTTGAGCTCCCTTAACTTCCTTCTCCTCCTTTTTCTTCAGGTTCCGTTAGTTGGGGCCTGGAAACGGCGCTCAATGCATTATTTGTGTTTTTCCTTCGTCAGAAGACGGGATGGAATACAGCCACTTAAACCAACCAACCAACCATGAAAATTGCTCCTGGAGGTACGGTGTAAGAAAAGAAAACGTTTCCCCTCGTATGTATGGTGGAGGGCTGCATTAATTTGTCCTACTATTAGGGGTGAGACGTAACAGTATATATATATATTTTTTTTTGTATCAGACTGAAGCAAAGCTACGGACAGTCAGTGGCCGGGTTCCACTGCCCGCTAGACGTTTACCATAAAATATCCTATATGAAGGAACGTTCGCGCTAGAATACTAACAGCAGCGGCAAAGTCCCCACTACAAAGAAATGTTACAAATATAAGAACAATACTATCTGAATTGCTATTTTATTACATTATTACCAAATTCTATCACAATTACACTTGCTCGGCTTCGTATTTATTTTCATTTTGTAAACGTTTGAACGATTTCCTTTGACAGGTCGTTTTTTGTTTGTTTTTCTCAATGCAGCGGGTAGTTTTTCGCTAGATTGAGAAATTTCCCTGAAAGGTATATTTCACAAAAAGAGCTAGACGTCTAGCGCTAATGGTAAAATGTCAATTTTTTGTATATGGACTTGACATGCCGCTAGTCATCTAGCGGGCAGTGGAACGCGGCCCACAATACAGACATTTGGCGAACTGTCAAAAGGACAAGGGTACATTTGTTATTATTGTATTTTTCTGTTGCAATAGATAGGATGCAAAAGTGTAGCGAAATTTTAGTCAATACATTTTATTATTCTAGAGCGAAAAAAAGTTACACTTTAGCAATGATACTAGACCAGTTGCATCGGATCCTGAATATCCCTATTGTTGTTCAGTTACTAGTAACTTGCTTCATACATGGGGTAGCTTTACTTTTTCTATGTTGAGTTATTAAAAGCATAGAGACCATTCAAAAATGCAATATTGCGCAAGGGCAAGATATGCTAAGCACAAAATTCACAAACGCATGAATTGGCATCACTGCTAAGGGAAGTCATAAATGTAGGAGAGTTTTATTTATTGCGCAATTTTGAGCGCAGTCGTGCAGATGTAAGAAAAGAATTGTATTGCATTTGCATAACCTGTCATCTGTCATTGCGCTGTTGATTATTTAATTTGTAATTTATTTTTGCTGAAAATGGCTGAAAACACGATACATAAGTAAGTTTGATAAAGTTTGTATTGTTTTAATCACTAAATATATATTAACATAACAGAGAAACACAAATTTGGACAAATGCTGAAGTGAAATTACTCATCACCATGCGATCGACGTAAATTCCATTTTTACGCAGTTGTTCGTTCATAAACATCTTATATGTGCTTTGCAAGCGCATGCTTTGCAGGAAACTTTCAACATCAATTTGCGCAGTGTTTCCTGCTTTGCAGTGCGTTTGCTTTGCAAACCTTGCATTTATGAATTAGTCCCATAGCTCCAAAGAAAATGATTGTTTTATTGAAATGTAAACGCTTCCACGATCGCTTGCAATTGTTAGTTGTCAGTGTCACTTTTATGCTCACAGAATATTATGTGTTCTATTTGTGCTCCATCGCATATGCGCGCCAATTATCTGATACATATTTGCACAACTAATTATTATATTTTTTCATTAGCTTTTGTTGGTGTACCTACATCGATAGCGTGGTGTTGTTCAGCGCATCACAAGTCACGATCGTAATAAATAATAAATAATCGACATCATTAAAGCGAGTCCACCTACCCTATGCTGATATTAATTTCATCGTCCTTCATTTTTGTAATCACATTTGCCTTTGTCGTTAGTAACAGAGACTAGAAAACAAAGTAGGTACATACACACAAAGTTTTATTATTTCGATCTTTTTCGCGAATCCACAAACACTTTGTATCCATTTGATTGCATCACCCGGTCTAGTCTACCCGTTGAATAGAAGGCTTCTGCAAATGATGGCTTCTCATTTAAATTTATAAACTTTTCTGTTGGAATATTCATCAACACGTCTAACGTGTTTTCTCGCACGTAGTCCACAATGCAATCTTGCATGAGATAAGCATTTTCTGCTGTTCCCGATAAATACGTAGATATCCATTTGACTTTGTGAGTGCAACTCCGAACGAATGTGTACAAGAACATGAACTCGCCCCGATGTGGATGCTCTCCTGAAACTAGGTCAACGAGTATTCATTATGAGATCCCTTCTCTGCTCGTGTAATAATATTTACATAAATTAAAGTTTATTTTTTTCTTGTTCTTTTCTTTTTAAATCAATAGAAGGTGGAAGCTAAATAAGTCGATTCGAACAAACGTTCAAATATCCAAGGTAATGAACATTAAGCGACACATTTAAAGATTTTTTTATTGTAAGTTGAATGAATGACGAGAACAGGTTCGTTGTTTTTATTAAAATAGCAAACAATTTCGATACATTTTCAGTTGACACGATAACATCGTATAAGACAAAATCTATATCGGGGAATGAAATTAAATCACACTAAGCTAATTCAATTTGCCGGTTGCGCAAATGGGTTCTTGTTGTTCATATTTCCATTTACAATGTTTGTATTTATTTATCTTCGCAACACCAACGATAAAAGTTTGAGTGGGTATTAAAAATCTGCTATCGTCAGAGAGCTCATGTTCACTGTTACTACAAACTCCTATCTCGGTTTTTTTTTTTTGTATCTGAAATCTGAATACAGTTTTTGTTGCTGATGTTCCTATAGTAGATAGTCCCGTTTTCTTATCGCTTTCGGCTTGTTTTTGTTTCTAAAAATACTTATAGTATCGCGATTCGTTTTTTTTTATAACCAAGTCTTCAGGTTTGTACAATGTTTTGTGCTTATAAGTAGGAATAAAACGTGATGAGACATTTTTGTGTTTCCATATAACCAGCCAGACGTTATAGCCGTAATACTTAAGTCACTTCGTGAAAAGGTGAGTTTTACCACACGTGCTGTTTTGATAATACGTTATACGTACGTAGCTTTTAAAAATACAGAGTCTAGTCTGAGCGAGTTCAAGTGAAAGGTTAGGAAGTGATTTGTTTGTCATGGAGCATATGGAGTAGGAATACCAATGATTATAACGTTGAAATCGAGTCACTTGGATTCGGTGTTCGTTTTGATTGATTAATTGAAATTGTTTTCTTAATGGGAACTGTGGGTTGATGAGGGAAAACTTGCACAATCGGCGTTGCCAGTGGGTGGCCGCAGATTAAATTCATCCCAAAGAGACGCTGGCCTGCGGGAGAAAACGAAACTGTGACGGTTGGGTGTGTTGTGTGCACACGGTGAATAGTTTTCTTGATGCGCAAACCATTTGCCATGGGTGGTAAATGTTAATGACCGATAATATGGTCACGGCTGCTTATTTTAAATACATTTAGAGCAAAAGTGCCACGTTGCAACAAATAATTTTAATATTTTCTTTCACACAAATAAAACATTATGAGGTTTGTTCCCTGACGATAACGCATTCGAACAATCAATTGTACCCTTGAGTTAGGTAGAAGGGAACGAAGTTTGACTGAAGTGTTCGAAATTCGAATGCATAACTGCCTAAACACAATGAAGCCGCGGTAGTAGTGGTACGCAGCGCTGTCAAAGATAAAATACACAGATTACAAATATAGCGTGAACAATGAGCGGCGCCGCTGTAGCGTGTAGTAACGGCTGTAGTACATATTGGCCAACTTTTAACTTTTGTCGCGCTACATCAACATCAACAACAAACTTAATGTTTGTAAATCATTTTACACAGTGAAAGAAATGTAATGTGGTATTCGATTGGGCGCTCTCATAGCACACTTCGTTTGGTACAAACAAAAAGTAATATTTTTCAGATTTCACAGCACTTTGTCGAATCTGTTTTTTTTTTCACAGATTTGCTTCAGATTTATCAATACAAGAGCGTTTGAAATTTGACAACTGGTAGAGTTTATCAGATTTTCGTGAATTTTTTCTACCGCAAAGAAAGGCATTGAATCGGGTGAATCAATTTTTGTTTATTTATGTATGTATTTCATTATCCTCATATTACAATCTACAAAACTTAAAAACAGCAAATTTTGCAGCTAAAAATATTGAGAATAGTTAGTGACATTTTGTATTTATTAACATAAATAGAGGCAAATGTCACTTTATACTAAAATATATTGTGGTTCACCCCACGTAAATAATACTAACAATTTAAATATACAAAAATATTAAATATCAAACTTGTAGTGTAGCAAAAAAGAGCAAATGACGTTTTTATGTTCGATTAGACATATTATCTGAAATCTGGACGAGCCCATCAAATACCCCATAAGATTACGACTTTTTTTGTTGACATTCGAACGTAAATTGGGGCAGCCATGACGAACTCATTTGTTTTCTTGATTTACATAAGTAGACAAAAAAAAAAAAAAAAAAAATGCCAAGGTGGCTAAAACTCATAGCCGATAGGCCAATTTTTATTTTATTTTTTAAGATGAAATCCCGTTATATACGCAGTTCCTGCTTTTAAATTACCTAGTTTACATAGCAAATCAAATCAAACAATAACCGTAAACATCAGAAAATAGTTTGTTGCCATTTGCATTTATTGTCTGAGAGTGTTTTATTAATTCATGTCTGCTTCAGTGATTAAATTAATTTATAAATTTATTAGTCACTCTATTAACACGACGGAGAAATAGCAATCCTAATGAAGGAAAGGGGGTGTGTTTGTACTGTTTTATTTTTTCCTGCCTGCTAATACATATGGCAAGCTGTTAAAGAATTATGCATATATAAACTTTTTGTCAAATACACTTAAATGTACTACTACGATTAAGTACACAACTTAATTATGGTTGTTGGTTTATTTAAACTGTGATTGAGTTCAATTGGAAACTTCGGCAAATATTTCTCTCGATATTTGACTGAATTACAATCAGAAACAGTCACGAACATGTTAGGTGGTAACAACATTAATTTGATTTCCCATTAGAAGGAATTAATCTCAAGAGTGGTTGTGTGATAACGTTATTGGATTGGAATCGGGTAACATGCTGCCATATATTTGTGAAAAACAACTGTTGCAAGTGATAACGATCCCTTTAATAAGTTAGTTGAATAAATGTCGCGTTTGCAAAAAAAGAACCTGCACTAGAAAAATAAATTGTTGACGTAGCAGTCGTAAGTAAAATTGAATCCTATTCATCTGTTACATGGTTATAAATTTGGAATTGCTTTTAATAAACAATTCAAATAATTATGGTCTTCACGTTTGACATCTTACTTAAGGCGCCAAGTAGTGACAAAGAGCAGAAAAAGGAACAAAAACTGAAACAGAACAGAAAGTTTTTTCGTTCTGTAGTAAATTCTAGTTCTGTAATCTGTTACGTTGCTCGCTCAGCTACACAAAACTGAAACTGAAACAGAAACAGATTGTGTTTCGTTTGATTACATTTCAGCATGTATGGATTGAAAAAGAATATGATTGAGAGTGGAATTCAGCATATATTTGACAACACAAAGGGGTTGGAAACGATTGAAATCCATGTAATGGAGGATATTTTTACAATTATTCCGTTGTACATAAGAGATGCTAGTTGGGATGATGAGTTTAGTTTGATAAAGCGGTTTGTTGCAATGGAAAACGTAGTCAACCCGATAGTGATTGGTGATTTGAACGTCAGGATAGGTGAAATTCAGCAAGAAATAGAAGAGATTCACAGAAACATTTTTGAAGCAGGCAAAACTATACGGAAATCAAAGGACTTGGTCGTAAATAAAAAAGGAAGGCGATTCATGGAATTCTGCAGTGAATATGGACTAGTAGTAACCAATGGAGTAACAAATGGAGATGAGGTGGGAAATTTTACATATGTCAGCAGCATCGGAAATTCTGTCAACGATATATGCGCAGTATCGCAAGAGTTACTTAACCTAATAGAAAATTTTTCAGTGGATGAACAGATATGGTCGGACCACATGCCAATTCGGTTAACATTAAATGTTCAGAGCCAGTGTAAGCCACAAAAAAAGCTTAACCTTCTACCAAAACTCAGGTGGAGAGAAAGCAATAAAGATCTCTATCATCAGCACATATCTAACAATATAATGGAATGGAAACAAGGAAAAGACGTTTTTCAGTTAAAGGAGTTAGTTGATATTATAAAGGCCTCATCGAGAACGTTACAGGGTGCAAATAATAACAACTATCTTCCAAAAAACAAGTGGTTTGATGCAAAGTGCTCCTTTGCGAGAAAAACGTCTTTTAAGGCCTTAAAGGAGTTTAAGAATACTTCGAGTTCAGTAGCTAGAGAAAAATATATAAAGGCAAACAAAAAGTATAAAAGCATTTGTGAGGCGAAGAAAGCTGGATACTACAAATTGCTTGAAAATAAAATAAATATGGTGCAAGATAGCAAGGAGTGGTGGAAGATTGCCAAGGAGATAAGAAAACAAGAAACACCGCAGTACCCAGGAATATCAGCCTCGGAGTTTAGAACATACTTTCAGCAGCTGCTAAACCCTCAACAAACATCCAAAGACATTCAGTACGCGCCAATGCTTCGAGAGGATGCAGACCTAGAGGCAGCTATAACAATTGAAGAGGTGAAAAAAGTTATAGCAAGGGCAAAACTAAATAAAGCTCCTGGCGAAGACAGAATTCCTTACGAGTTTCTTAAAAATGCCCCGGATTTATTTCTATACGAAGCAACACAAGCATATAATGAGATACTGCAAAGTGGAGAAATTGATGAAACGTTTTCAACGAGCGTTATATTCCCAATTTTTAAAAAAGGAGACAGCAGTCTACCTAGTAACTTTCGCGGGATATCATTTATGAACTGCATTGCGAAGGTCTTCATGGGAATATTGAATGACAGGATATCTGCTTGGGTCGAAAAAAACAATATTCTTACAGAATACCAAGCCGGTTTTAGAAAAGGTTACTCTACTATTGACAATATATATAACCTATCAGCAATCGTACATTTAAAGTTCAGTAGAAAGCAAAAGGTTTACGCCTTTTTTGTAGATTTTAAAGCGGCATTCGATAAAGTCTCACGTAAACTTTTAATATACAAGCTACATGAAATGGGAGTATCAACTAAAATTGTGAGATTATTAGAGAACATATATAAGAGCACTAAATCAGCAGTATGGACAGGAGAAAATTTATCAAAACATTTTGATACGATGTCTGGAGTCAAACAAGGTTGTCTTCTATCACCGCTACTATTCTCACTCTACATAAATGATTTGCATGAATGTTTGGAAGGTGGCTTATTCATAGATAATATAAATATAAGGTTGCTTCTTTATGCAGACGACATTGTCATTTTGGCAGATAGCATATCAGTTCTGCAAGGGATGATTAATAGATTAGAAGAATACTGCAATAAATGGAATCTAGAAGTGAACATGACTAAATCGGAAATCGTGATTTTCAAAAATGGGGGCAGACCAGCTAATCGAGAAAAATGGCACTTCAAAGGAGAGGAAATAAAAGTTTCAACAAATTACTGCTATCTAGGTATGAAATTGACCCCAAAAATGACCTTCACAAAACATGTTGAAAATCGAAACTATTCGGCGAAAAACAGCATAAACGCGACATGGAACAACTTCTTCAATAAAAAAGCTACTTCCCTACGGTCTAAATGGCAGTTATTTCAAGGTGTGTGCAGAGCTGTACAAACGTATGGAGCGCAAGTGTGGGGTCATACGCACTTTGAAGAAGTAGATAAGCTCCAAAGGTATTTTGTGAAAAGGATACTGCGCTTGCCCAGTTTCACTCCCAACTACGCACTTATGTTGGAAACTGGAATGGAAGAAGGTCACTTGTATACTTTAGACCTTCACCTTAGGTATATAGGAAGGACACTTTTCGAGTACGGAAGCAATCGTCTGCCGTATCAGCTTACCTTAAAACTGATGCAAAAGGAATTGTTTTGGGTACAAAGTTTGAACAAGTTGGGTGCAGACTTCAATATTAGCTGGAGAAATCCCAATATATCGAAAATGGAATGGGACTATAAGAGAGCAGAATTGTTAACAAGATTAAAGTCAAGTTACAATTTGAAAAGGATCCAAAGAGCGAAGGAAACGGAAAGGTTTTATAAAAACCTAGATTTTGACACAGGTTCTAGATACTTCACCGATACTGAGGATCAAACTAAAATAATGTGGATTTTTAAAGCTCGGTGCGACTTAATTGAATTAAATGCAACTACTTTTAAGGCAAACACGTCAAGAAACTGCTCCTTATGCAATTTAAAAGAAATCGAAAACATACAGCATTTCATAGGAAGATGTCCTATTCTTAAAGAATTCAGGTACAAATATTTTGAAAAAAGATACCTATCAGAAGATGAGGTAGTTAAACTATTAAACGGTGTACTCAGTAATTGGGACAATCTAAAGAATTACATTATCAATGCTTTAGCGTATAGGAATTTGTTAGTTGAAGAATTTAATAACTAAATATGTAAAACTACAATTAAACTTTATTTTCAAATCCCCGACAGACGACATTTATGTCATTGTCGTATGTTCTCAAATTTTTTGTATAAAATTGTAAAATTGTTTTCTATAACGAAAAATAAAGAACTATTATTATTATTATTATATTACATTTCAGCTTTGACTGCAAGGAATAATGGAACAGATTTTTGAAATGTTTAGTGAAGACGATTTACATGAGGCTAATTGTCAAATCGAGGCGTATAATCCTCTTTTCCCATTTTTCGTTCGTTATTTACACGTGGTCATCACAACATAGAATAGTACGATGCTGCCAGCAACAGAAACAATCAATATAGGTAAACTTTTTATGTTCCGTCGTCAAACAGCCATTTTTCCATCGCTAAATTCTGTTGCTGAAAAAAAATGTTCTGTTCCTAATTCTGTTTCTGTTGCAAATGTATGGGATTCTGTTTCTGTTCTTTTTCACTTGGTGCCTTTAGCCACGAAAATGCACTGCAGTGAAGATGAAGTGCATTGAAGATGAAGTGCATATTCGTGACTGACAACCACCTGAAGTATGTCAATTGTAAAAAATAACAATCAAAAGATTATACGTTGAAAATTTGTTGTTTGGTTAGGATAACTTCTTAAAAAGAGTTCCATATTTTAGCCTAATTAGTCAGCGGAATGAAGTGGGATGTGGTGGAATAATGGACCAATCTTTGATTTGTAAAGTCGATACTAGATCGGTATTTTAACTCGCGCACTATCAGAAAACATAGCAGCTTTTTTTTACAATTGACAACCTTGTGTCTCTTTCCACAGTCGAAATAACAACCATACTTGTGCTCTTCCCACAAAATTCCTCGAATTCAAGAAATGAAATGTTTTCGTCTATTTACCAATACTGTTTTCATTGTCTCTTTAGCGGCACAAAACCAAAAAGAAATTTAGCACACGCGATGTGTATTTATAGAAAAAGAAAACAAGCAATTAACAAAATGTTGCCAAATTTATAGGTATACATTTTTGTTTCAACACAAATAGATAATAGATTACTTTATTATTCTTCAAGAACAATATCACGCAGCTTATTTTGTTTCTGTTTTTTTATTTTTACACAAGCACACTTGTCTTGTGGTGAAGACCCCACCATGACGTTGGTTGTATAGTATATATAGTTTATCAAGGCTATAATACTCGTATGTTATTGTATTAAACAGCAATAATTTGAAATTTGACACATATTCCAGCAGAACGAAATGTCGACTGGTTAATAAATAAATAAATAAAGTAAACACGGCTTTATGAACCCGAGGGAAACAGATTTGTGGTACATTTTTGCCCATATTGAAGTTCATGTGTTGAAAATTGTCTTGTACGTTACATACTTGCATTGCAATTATAATCTTCTCACACTATAGCGGTTTATTTTTCTGTTAGGTTGACGTATTCGTCAAACTTTCAAAACCTAATACGTAGCATTTCTTGTAGATTAGTAGCTGATAAAAATATTGACAGGTAGAATAAGAAATCACGTTTAATAATACCTAATTTATGAAGGTAGATTTTTTTTATGTTTGGCACTTGTTAGTTGCCGTTGTTCAGACGTGTTGGCGACAGTTAAACAAAAACTTTGTTCGTTAAATGAAACTCGGGAAGCTGCTTCGTATGCAGAAGACGGACAGTTGCGTTAAAAGTGCAATCGTTCTAGGAGCTTATGGCATTTATACCTATAAGCAAAACTGAAAATTCAAAACTATGTATCCAACATGCAAATTATAATATTTAGTTAGAAGAAGATTATGAGCAAAAACCAGCACGAATCGACAGCAAGGTATTAATTCACAATCAAACCGGCTCCCATCAGAACGCTAATTAATTATACACTTGCTAAAATAAATATTAATTCTATTTTACTTTTCTACTTCTTTCTTTAGCGATCCCATGTTTAGTAGTGGTAGAAGAGAGTTTCCAAGTACAAGCAGTAGTTGCGGCAAGTCGCGCACCATGTCTACCTCATCCAACGCTACCACCATGTCGAATGAGTCATACTGTATCTCTCTCGGTGTAGGGCCTCTGTGGTGGTCCTGATGTCCCTTCCCACCACAGAACAGATCACGATAGGGCGTCACTCTTAACTGGTAAGTCCTGCAAAAAATATTTTTCGATCACATTTCATAAACTCTTTGTTCTATTTCACAGATTACAATCGAAAAATTTCCGTAGGTTCAGCTGGAAGCTACATCTCCACTACATCTTCGGAATTTTCTGATATTGAATTTGGTGTTACTACACCTGACGATGTTATTTCAACTTGCTCTGACGACGATTGCCAAGAGGTTGTCAAGAAAATCCTTCAACATGCACGTCCAATGCGTATTACCATCAAGTTGCATGTGACTGAAAGCAAATACACGAAATGGGATACGGTAAGTTTATATCTATCTACAAAATGGCTTACGTAAAGTCAGCGAAAAAGAACGGCATAAGTAGGTTTAGCGGTCACTCGGAAAAGTCACGTTTGTGCTGTTAATACAATGTACTCGTAATGGGGTGGCAAATTGAGAAAAGGATTGTAGTGCTTTTGTTATATTTTCTCTTTTACCACAACAACTATTGAAAGCTTGCATAATCGTTAAAGAGGATATTGATGGACGCTTGAGTATGTATGTAGCTTGAAGCAAGTGCTTTGGATTTTTCTTTTTATTGCCACAAAGTTTTTATACCATCAACAATCGATTTATATACAAAAAGTGAATAAGAAGGTATTGTTTGAGACAAACTAAACAAAATGAACGGATGGGAACTGCATATTGACGTCGGCACGTACCTATGGGGTTCTTGCTGACGTGACTTAAGTCAAGTTGTGATTCCTTTTCTTTTTGCCGGATATTTTCGCGGCACGTGCAAGTACATTATATGCTTTACTGTGAAGTATTGACGTTTTACTTTAAGGGAAACATCAAAAGACTCATATGTGGTAGTTAGTATTTTGTATTGTGGGTATTTTAAAATAAGAAAATGAAGGTCCTAATTGAAACCTTTTTCGATTTATAACTCACACGACGCGTTTTATCCGCTGACGACCCATTGCGATGGTACTCTTATAATAGCGATTCAAGTTATACGCAAATGTACTTGCTACTTTTTATGGGACAAAACTGCGACTTAAGAGGTTATGTAGAACTTTAATCGCTATGAGTCGTATTTAATATTGCAATGCAACGCTTTGTGTCCGATTTGAAAGCCTCGTCGCCTGCCTGTCACTTCTAAATGGCGCCCAACACTATATTTTTTTGTATTACATAATCAAAACCATAAACCACCACCCAAGACTCATCAAAAACACGTCTCTTTTCAGGTTCTAAATCCAACAAACAACATCTTGTATGTCGTCATGCCGGAAGTACTTCCCCCAGAAGCTTCCAAGCAATCCTTCATCTCTTTGCTGGAATTCGCTGACGAAAAATTGGACGTCGACGCAGTAGTACTATGCATGCGTAAGGATCGTCCAGACCGTTCCCGTTTGGTGCAGACCTTTTTGATTCTTGGCTTCCAACCGTTGTCGCGTAAGTCACCTTTGGCTCCACCAGCTGAAAAGGTTGACAACAATAACTGCTTCCTCATCTACAACATCGAGGAGTAATCGTCACAAGTATTTTAACATCAAATCAATATCAGATTTCTTTCATCTTGCAACCAAACAACTGTCATCTTAAAGTGTTCAAGATTTTAACGGATATCAAACAACAACAACGTATTTTCCAGAACTACCATCATCACTACATAATAATAGAGTGTCTGAATAAAATAGAAGAAATCATTTGAGTGTAACCTTTTAAAAGTGCTATATCGTATTTAAAAGAAGAAAAAAAAAAAAAATATAAAAAAAAAAACGTAAAAAAAAATTCGAAAAAATATAAAAGAAAAAAGAAATATAAAAAAAAATATTTAGTTTTAGGAAATTTATGCATCATCTGAGTAAACAATTTTCAATTCCGTCACCTGTAAGCAGTATCGTCAGTAATTTTTGTTTTGCTTTTATTTTTCAAATTTTGTTTATTTTTCATCAACATAATATTTATTAATTTTCAATGTAACGTTGCTATTTCATTTAGATTTTTTTTCTTCAAGTAAAACAGTAAAGTATTTTTTTAACCTTTAAAGCTATAAATAAAATAACTTGCTGATAACTTTGCAGTTTTTTTTTTCTATTAATTAATATTACGTATTCTTTAAACAGGAATTTATATATTTTAACCATTCATTTATAATCTGTATTAGCGTATGCAAGATATATTCATTGTTGATTATTTTTAAATACGATATGGTTTCTGGACTTGAGTATAATATTATAATAATTAATCACATCAACATTTATAAACAAAAAAATAGAAATTCTTTTTTTATCGAACTTGTATCACCATTAACTTTGTATTGATAAATTGTTCCGAAAATAAACAAATAAATAAAGATCATACAATTTTGTTTCATTTGAAATTAAATTAAGATTTCGTTCGTTAAGTGAATTTTTTTTTTTTTGGTTACGAATTGGAGGGAACAATTAATTTTATGCCGAGTCCGAACGGCTGAATTCAGTAAAAACATTCAATCAAATGACTTGGAAGCAGCAGCTGGCTATGCGAAATAAGGCTCCAAAATAAAAATGAAATAAGTCCCCAACAAATTAAACAGGAAACAACAACAACGATTTTAAATAAAATTTGGGGTTTTATTTTCTTTTTTGGGTCCTTATTTCTTAACGAAAATTGGAGTCTTATGATGAAACGGGGGACTGAATGAAGTAAGTCCCCAAAACTAATTTTTTCTTATAATTAATTGTTACTCCGACATGGAATACGTATGGGGGACCATGCTGCCCCCCTGCAACCCCCCTGCTTGGGTTTACTGTTAGATTACGGAGGTTGAGTACATAAAAATATAATACATGCTTATTTTGACATTCGAACGAATAGCCAATTCTAACGAATGTCCATCAAATACACACAAGTTCATTCGAACGAATAGAAACATAATATAATATAAAATAAGCATAATAGTTTATCCGATATCAACAATATTAAATAAAACCCCAAACTTGGGGCCTTTATCATTTTCTCTTTTGGGGCCTTATTTCCTGCAGCCCAGCAGCTTATAGGCGTTTTTCTTTTTTAGTTCAGAGCACAACCTGAACTGTTAGTATACAAAAAGTTTGTGTTTCTTTTTTAGCTCAGATACATCAGAGCTCGAAATTGTGTTTCTTTTTTCGTTCAGAGTATGATCAGAGCGCGCTCTATGAGCTCAGAATTAATTGACTGAGCAGGCTGAGTTAAATGCTGATTACACATATGCATTCACACTTCCAGTCATATTTGAGAGAACAAAAAAACAGGAAAAACAGAAAATCATCAGAACGATCTGAGCACGCTCGGTTTAGAGCGCGCTCATATAGCTCGAGCTCAGTGCTCAGCTCTGAACTAAAAAAGAAAAACGCCTATGAGCGCGCTCTGAACCGAGCGTGCTCAGATCGTTCTGATGATTTTCTGTTTTTCCTTTTTTTTTGTTCTCTCAAATATGACTGGAAGTGTGAATGTATATGTGTAATCAGCATTTTACTCAGTCAATTAATTCTGAGCTCATAGAGCGCGCTCTGATCATACTCTGAACGAAAAAAGAAACACAAATTCGAGCTCTGATGTATCTGCGCTAAAAAAGAAACACAAACTTTTTGTATAACAGTTCAGGTTGTGCTCTGAACTAAAAAAGAAAAACGCCTTATGTTTTGTTTACAGCCCCTTTCAATCAGATTGATTAATGAACACACCCCGTCGTGCAGTCAAGACGTCAAAAGTCAAAATTGACATTTCTTGTAAACCATTTGGCAAAATATTAAAAAAAAAAACAAAAAATGGTAAGAAAATATTTTTTTTTAAACAAACAAAATTCAAGTTTTCTTTAATTGATTGCAATTACAAAAAAATGTATTTAGTCAGTGACTCTTCATACAGATTGCGGCGACATGAAAATCGAACTTTTCTGCGACGATTGTCCGAAGGCATGTGAGAATTTCTTGGCGCTATGCGCCAGTGACTACTACAATAGTTGTGTTTTCATTAGGAACATTAAGGGATTCATGGTTCAAACAGGAGATCCTACTAATACCGGTAAAGGTGGCACATCTATTTGGGGTGGAAAGTTTGAAGACGAATTCAAAGACTCGTTAAAGGTAAGCTCAACCATTATAGTCATTCAGCATCAGCAGTCATGTCAATAATTATTATGATTGTTCCTTTTCAGCATTCTGACCGGGGAATTGTTTCTATGGCAAATAATGGACCAAACTCAAATGGAAGTCAATTCTTTATCACCTATGCAGCTCAGCCAAACTTGGACTTAAAGTACACAGTTTTCGGAAGGTAGTTTAATTTCTAAGTTATGAGATAAAGATCGGAGGAGCTTAATTGTTTTACTCTTTCTTAGGGTTATAGATGGATTTGATGTTTTGGATGAATTAGAGAAACTTACAGTGAATCCAAAAAACTATCGGCCTCACGTGGAAAGAAAAATCAACAGCATAACAATGCATGCAAATCCCATAGCAAATGCTCAAGTGGGCAACTAAGTCTGAGTTGTGATTAAACGTTTATAATTGTATGCGTGGTGTTTTTTTAATAGTGGAATAGATGGAGCTATGTATATGTAAAGGCTGATGCTATTCGCACGTCGTTAAGACACGGCTAGGTAAAACAGTGGTATAAGGGCTCGCTTCGCTCGCAAAAAGGACTAAACTGCAGTATTACATTTTCGGGCACAACTTATTTCTTAAAGCACTATTTTTAATGAAAATACATAAGCCGTCGACCTAAGCCGTGCCCCTAACGACGTGCGAATAAGGACTTCGTATGAATTGGGCACGCTCTAACTGCATTCAATAGAGATGTGAATGATCTACAAGTTTCTGACGTGAACTTGCACTTATTCAGTTTTCCATCGATAAAATCTCATCCATGTTTATTACCATTAGTAGGTATCCAGTAGTTGAAAGTTACGTCGGATAGTTTCAGGTGAATTATGATAAACCGGATAGAGATGTTCTTACGTTCTTCGGGTAATTTGTCTTTAATTTGGAGACAAGTTGCAGTCTAATTTCGATGTTACTTCGAAACACTTTCAAAGCAGCAATTTCAAACTACATATCTTGTTTCTATACAAAATTGGGAATGAAACAAACTTCTTTGTTCACTTCTTCATTTATTTACTTATCAAATAGAAAACAAAAAAACGGTAATCATATCTTTCTCCTTACTACTTACGTCCTAAAATCAGCTTAATAAATCATAAATATAACTTTAAGAATACTAGCTAGCTATAATTAAATTTAAAACTTTTCTAAGTAACAAATCATGTGAAAATGTATACTATGTTTCTACACTTAAAACAAAAATAAAACATTATCTAGTACAACTAATGAGAAGTAATCGCGAGAGCAAGCGGTAGTTTTTGTATAATACACACTAGGTAAATCAACTTTCGATTGTTTCTTTTCGTAACAATAGTTACACAGGTAAAAGTTGCATTGCACTTTTCTTTTCTATTTTTGTAAAAATATGGTGTTATTCGTCTAATTTTTAGTTGTTTCGCCAGAAATGTTGCAAAACATGAACACTACTGCACTCTCGTAGACACTGCTTAAATGCATTCTCCAATGAAAACAAGTATGAAACTCTCTGACGCTGTACAGACTTGAGGATGATACGTTTTGTTTGCTGTTTGTCGTTTTGCCAAACTATTTACATACTCGTACTTAGAGAAGTTAGTCGTCGATGCGCTGCACGCCTACATTAACTATATTCTTACAAACTACGCTCTAGGTCTTAATCTTAACACAAAAACTGTTTAATTCGTGTGATTTTGTTGTTGGTCTAGTTTTTGAGAGTTCCATTTGACTTTTTGGCGTTGTCCTTTATATGCTGCTCGAACATAGAGCGTATGTCGCTAAGTGCCTTGCGGATATTCTCACCGAATCGGTGTGAACTCTGAAAGAAAGAAAATGTTAGTATGAACAGAATATCCAGCGAGCAGAGTATTTGTCAGACGAACCGTTGTGCCGCAACTTCTCTTAGCTGAAATGTGGAAGAAAATTAGATTCTCTCCTGCAATAATGTACGATACACCGTAACCATCATCGGCGACTGGCCCGAAGCCGCCACCAGCACTAATGCAATTTGGATACTTCTTCAAGTCCATTTTGGGTGTCTGTCCGTGTGGTGTTTGACTAGTCGACAGACGCCAAGGTTCACTGAGTACTTCGTTCAGGAATGGTGAGTCGACCTCCAGGTACTTTGACACAACGTATAAACAGAACAAGTGACGATCGATTCCACGGCCACACATTGCATCCTGATAGCCCAGTTGGTGACGTTCGCATGCCTTTAGAAGGAGCTGTACGCGTTCCTGGTTCTAAGAAAAGCGGAATACAATTATTGATAATGCTTTGGATTTCCCTTTCTTGTGAGTGTCTTACTGTTGTGTCTGGATTTTCCATGGCTTTGACCCACGCAGTTGATTCAATCGTGCAGGGACGCACTGTTTCGGTACGGCCTTCACGGAATAGCCTTGTCATGGAAGCTTCATATGTGAGTGAGAAGCGCTTGGCGTCCCGATAGTACGCCAGTTGTAGGGCCATTTGAATGTACGCATCAGGCGAGAGACGGCATTTCTTCATGAACCCCTTGCCGTACTCGTTGTGAACAAGGATACGTAGGTCGACGTCCTGGGAAATAGAGGGAATTAGTTAGAAGTTACTTGGGATGGTTTCAGATTTTGGGTAGAGTTCAAGCTTTCGGTTCAGTTTTCATTTCACGACAACATTAATCAAAAAGCTTAAAATTGAACACAGCTTGTTGACGGACAAGGCTATTCCTGACTCCATTTTGAACGGTCTGAACTTACTCTCGAATATATTAATGCAACAAAACTACCGAGTTGTCCATCTTCACTTTGTACATAGTAAATGATTTCTTTTACTTACATTCAACAACTTGGTAGCATCATCTAAGGCGAGCTCGATGTGTTCCTTGCATGGCTCCAACTCCCAATTCAAGCGAATCGGTGACGGTGGTACAAATTCGGGTGTTCCTCTACAGTTGCCATCCTCGTCATATCTGTTTTATGGACAATTTTTGTTAGAAAAGCAAACTTAAACACAAAACTGTGCTCCGCTGCTAGTTTTGAAAGCGTTCAACATTTTTACTTTTTGTTTTAATGCCCAATTTAAATAAAAATGCTTTATCAATGAATTTAAATGTGTTAACGTGTTTTTTTTGTGAAAGTAACAGCAGCTTCTGTGTTAGTAGAGATAAATAAAAACAATTTACCCATGAATATCATCACCAAATATGTGTTCCCATACATGTCCCATAACCGGTGCGTCGGCCCTAAAAAAGTGTGAGTCATAGTGTTGGAAGTTAAATTATATTTACAAGAAAATTCAACCGAAAATAAAGTGACGCTTGGAAGGAAAAGGAATAGTATGATCGTATGAACTGCGTGCAAAAAGAAAAAATAAGTGTATTGACAAACTGCATACCAGTACCAAAAGCAATAAATAAAAAGACTTGACAATCATCAGTCTCATTTACCCGTTCGACATGATTTCATCCATGATAAGGGTCTCCCACAAATGAGAGCCGACAGCAGCGTCCCCCCTTTTTGAATGTGAAATACATTATTTTTTTGAATAAGGTTGGCTGGTCCTGTTCGGCACGACGGCAATCGCTGCCGTGCACAAACTTAACAAGGCCACTATTTCGGTTTTATTATATAGGTCGAAGGGAGAATCAGTTAAAAACTTACCATGTATGTTCTGCGTTAAATCCAACTCGTGCGTTGCTACCTATGCAAACAGTGAAGCACTTGTCGAACCATCTGTCGTAGCCCTTGCCATGCAGCAGAGATCTGCCGAATTTGTCCAATTTCTCTGGTTGAGCCATGTCAAATTCGAGGGGTTCCTCGTCTAGGGAAAGCACGAAAGCGGATGACTCAATGGCATTCAACGATACCCGATTGATACCGCGCATAAAGTGGTTATTGCGCACCTCAGCCCATTTAGATCTGTGCCAGGCTGTCAGTGCGGCTAAGTGTTTCTCGTGTGGAAGTGGAGTAGCCTTTGAGTTGAGTATTTCCTCCATTTGTCTAAGCGGAGGAAGGGACAATGAGAATCGAACAACGATATTATGAGTATTACGACAACTTACACTTGAAGTTCTGATGGCCTTAGCAGACGTCCCTTGTAGTAGATGATTACCTTGTAGTAACATCCCTTGTGAAGCACGACAATATGATTGGACTCCTTGTAGTGGATAATCCTGTCCGTTTCCAAGCCTGGGACACGAACTGTGTTGAAGGTACGTTCGTATTGCCACGAACACAATGGAATCATTCCTTGGACCATTATCTGTAAAGATAAGAAAACAAAAAGTTAGCGATCAACTTAATGATGACTACCGAAATGGACTTACGGGCTGCAATTCCTGTCGTTCAATGTTGCGACGGAAGAGCAACAATAAATGCACAACATGTGCAGCACGTGCCGCCTGATTGGAAGTCAAATCCATGAAAATCGCATCGGTTCCGTAGAAATTGCTGTTCACCATCAATGCAGAGCGACCACGAAGGTAAACATATTCCTCCCACCAATCGGACACATAGTTTGTGGACCACCAACTCTTCAGCACCAAGTACCACTGCAGTTTTTTGCCGATGGTATTTTCGAACTCTGTGGCTAGCTTCTCCATTCTTGAGTAGTTACTATCATCCAATAATGGGCGAACAGATCTCAGATATCTTTGCATTGTGTCATGCACACTGGGCAGGGGAAGACGTGGCAATGAACCTTGAAAACTGTACAGTCCAGGGGTATTCCAACTGGACAACACCTTTACCATTCCCGACCAGATAATCGTTGTTAGTGAGACCTTACTGCCGGGGGCGCGTGACTCATACATCCAACCTTTGTACATGAGTAGCAACTTAAGTGTGTACCGCATGGTGAAACAAATTGAAAGCCAAACAATAAGAGACGCTAGGAAGCACGCTAATATCTGATAGTTTACAGTATTTGTTGGCAGGTGGACTAGAATTCGATTCGTTAAGTTAAATGGAGCATTGTAGCCGCAAAAATGCAACCCAATCGCTATGGCTGTGACTAGCCAAAGGCTTTGAATGTGCGCCGGATAGACACCATTGCGAATGCCGTTCTAAAATGCGAATTGAATTGATCAGTTCTGGGATAAAATGATTTATATTCCGTGTTTACTTACTCTCGCTCTAGCTATTCGCTTTTTCCACGAACGGACACCCGATTCCCAAACAAGATTGAGAACTTCATGATCGTAATTTATGTCCCATCCCTCGTGGGTGATGGAAAAGGAGAAGGCTACAGCTGAATGGGCTTCCGCCATAGCGGCTACTTGAGATAAGTCCTATGAAATAACCAAATGTCCTGGAGCTGTAAAGAAAGAAGAAAACGATTTATAATGGACTAGTGGCCAAATGCGATAACCTAAATTAAAGACAGTGCATCTAGCAGAGCGATTGGAGGACACCGTTTAATGATCGGTCGCACTTGACACACAAAATAAAAAATATTCTTCGCTTTTCGAAACCATTCGTCTAACTTGTCGACATAAAATTACAACCACCGTAATTAGTTTGAAATTTCATTCAAACTAGTGCACTTGACAATGAATGTGAATGGCTAAAGAATTGTGAAGTAAACAAACAGCTAAACTTGTATTTTTTTTTTTTTTTTTGTAAAATAAATTTTGACCATCAAGTTTATGGTAATGCGTTCGGAATTCAACCTCGCACATTGCATAAGTCTGAACCCTGACTACGTACTCGTATAACTGTCAATGAATTGAAGTATCTAATTCACTTTCACATCCGCAGTAATTTTCATAAAAGCAAAGTAAATCAAGGGATTATTGGCACTTCAGAGGAGCACACTGACACTAGGTATCTAACCGTAGAAGTGTCTTGGGAGCAATCCTGAATTCTAAGCACTACGATAAAATGAAAATCTCATCGTAAGACTCCATAAATTTAATGCTAAAATGCTTGCAAACATTGGCTGGGAGACTGTCAGAAATAGTCAGAACTTAATAGAAGACTTATGGTCGTTTTCCATTGGGATTTTCAGATTTTGCTCTCATATTTCAGATTTTTCGTGCCCAATGGAACATAAAACCAGATTTTTCTTTCTTTGCATTTGTGGTGGTGCGTGTTTTATAAGTTAGCTGTGCATAAATTTCAATTTGTGTTTATAATAATGCACAAAATTTATGTTAATAACTATTGCAGCGGCCAAATGTAAATTTTTCTCTACATTTTAAAGATTTGTCGTACAAAAACTTAATTTTATAACACACAATGACAAATGTGTTAGTTTAAGTAGGTGTAAGTCTCGCTCAGAAATCGAGATTCGCAAAATTGCTCTGACTCTAAGAAAAAAGTGTGTGTGTTTTTTTTTTTTTTTGCGGCCCTGACCGTTTACTGATGAGATGATACTCATAGCGATTTAATGTCGTTTTCGATTCGGCTAGAGATTTTGATCTGAGATTTCAGATTTCTGCTGCCAAATCGAACATGAAATCCGAATACATTTCGAGAAATCTCTTTCAATTGATTTTCACACATTTATAATAACGAATAAAAAAAAAAAAAATATAAAAACTCGCTCCCATACGCGTGAAATGAATAATTTAGTTAAAAAAGTAGTCCTTCCCACTATAAACAATTCGTAACCGCAAGCTGGGTGTCATAAACATTGGTGTTAGTGAAAATATGTGTAAATCTGAGAAAAAAATCTAGATTTCTCAAAAGTGCCTCAGATTTTTTGGCAAATCAAACATGAAAAGAAATCCTGATCAAAAAAATAAAAATGTATATAAATGACATAAGTTCCACTTAAAATCGTATGTTACAGTTTATGAAATAGAAAAAGTAGCCCGTAACGTATTTAAGTGGCACTTTAATCGTCATACTTTGTAGTATCAGAAAACGGGCCTTAGCAATTAATTAACATATAAAATTGCATGTGAGAAATGACTTTGTATTATCGCGTGTCAAGTTACAATTTTGTATTAATTCTAGATAAAATCTGAAAAAAAAAACACAATTATTTGTTATTAATTATTGATACATTGCACCTGTTTTTGTTCAGCATTTAGTTTTTCTGGAAATATGACCCAGTTGTAGTGATAATATACACTTTGCAACTATGTATCAGCAAATTAATGTGAATTAAGTGTGCAAATTTACAAACCACAATTTATATAATAAACTTAACATTCTCTGGGTCGTAGAAATTTGTCTATGAATAAATTAATTGACAAGTAATTCGAAATTGGGTGACATAACGAGAAATTGTGTCGACACTATAATGCTATAATATAAACAAACAAATACTTAATTGTGAAAAAAAACAAAATATCGTTAGAAATGCCAATACTCCATTGACTTCTTAATTTGTAGGACAGTCGGTAAGTCATTTGCTTTCATTTGAAATGATTGCTGGCATAAGGTTATCGAACTGACTTAAATGACGTAAAAGACGTTCTTCGATCAGACGACTAGCTGATAACGTTGAATGATCAGAGCTCAAGCTTTATGAAACGAAGTACACAAATTAAATGGGTTATTATCATCCATAGAGATTAAATTTCAAGTGTAATTTTACTACATGTGAAATAGGATGGAAAGTGATTTGTACTTAAGACGTTTCTAAAGCTCGTGCAATAAATTAACTGTCCGCATACTTGACAGATTAAAAGTTGTGGCCGGCAAAACAAAACAAATTCTTTTTATGCTAGTTACATATCTTAAGTCGACTAGATGTAACCTGAAGCCTGAACGCAAATAAACCAGATTGGTTTGGGAACGTCAGCCACAAATGCCCTCTGTCAACTTATGTCGTTTTCCATTGGGACAGAAAAAAAAAAAAAACACTTTTTTCACAGTCAGAGCAATTTTGCGAATCTCCATTTCTGAGCGAGATTTACACCTACTTACACTAAAAGCAAAACATTTTTTATTTGTCAAAATTGAACGTGAGTTATTAATTACGTTTTATAAACATAAATTACAATTCGAGTCAGCTGACTTTTATATCTAACACGCACCACCAAAAATGCAAAGAAAGAAAAATCTCGTTTTATGCTCCATTGGGCACGAAAAATCTGAAAATCCCAATGGAAAACGACATTAGTACTCAGTCACCATTCACGAATTTCTTGATTTCTAGATTCGTCGGCTACCCCGCCATAAATGTCAACGCGAACAAACGGCGTTTTTGATTGAAGAAAAGAATCGCCCTTTCTACCGAAAGAGCAAATTTCATTGCAAAAAGTGCACTTCCAGGTCAATTCGTAACACGACAGAAGTGTCCGGAATATTTTTAAGGAATTGACCTGAACTCACCAACACACACTGACGAAATGTCAGATTGAAATGTGTTTTGTGTCCTTAGACACAAAATACGATTATGCGTTTATTTTAATAGAAATAAATTAATTTGGTCCGTTTAAACATTCATATTTACTGAAAAAACAATAACACATGAGCAACAGAATTTGGGAGCAACCAAATCTGACATAGATGTGCAAAATGGTGTCTACCACTAATGCAAAAGTGCTCCAAATTTCGGAGCAATTCTCTCGGATAGCCAATGAAAAAAAAAAAAAACGCCTGAAGCCTGTGAAATAAAATGCACAAATTCCACAAATAGTAAGAGCTTTATAAATCAAATATCGCGAAGTGACGTTTTAATACGTACCTATATCAAAATCAACCCCGATTGACAGTTGGTTAGTGACGCCCAATTTATACACCAAATTTTTTTATATCGTATAAACTACAAAAAGGTTGGAGACATTTACGAAAATTCGCTCTAAAATAACTCACATCAGTCATCATCATCGGTGCAGGGAAATAACTTCACGGGCAATAACTTCACATAGGAAACAACTTCATCGAGTGGGAAATAAATTCACTTGCTTTATGTGAATATATTTCCCAATGAAAGTGAACAAAAACTTCAAAATGTATGGGGGGGGCATGCTGCCTCCCTGCAACCCCTCGGCTTGGAGTCTTTGTTTAGGGGTGGGAGCAGTGCTGCCACAAGGAAACAAATTTGCGTAACAAATTTGCGTAGCAAAACTCAAAAGTTAAAAATATCATTTTTTTTTTTTTCGAAAACAAACAAAAAAAACCTTAATTCGTTATTCAAAGTAAATATGTTTTTAAAGACTAGTACAAGTATTGTTGGTGAACTATATATTTTACAAAACTGTAAACAAACAAACAAACAAAAATAACATTAAAAACTTCACTTTACATGCAAGTATTCCTTAAAAAAAATATTTCATATCACAAGATTATAAATGTAGGATCTTTGTACCAATAGCAGAATTAATATCACATAGAAATTCCGGCAAGTCTTTTACATTAATACGGTTTTTTTTTTTAAGTTCAAAAATTAAGTTTTCGATTCGACACCCATATTTCGTTTCTTTTTGAAACCAAACATTTTGCAGACATTATTTTATCTACTGTCTCTATTCTAAATGAGTTCGTCTTCTTGTTCTTTGTCCAGCTTAAATCTAAAAAAAATCTTTCAGCAGCTGCGCTGCTATGTGACAGAACGAGAAGTCTTTTCGTTAAATTGGAAACTTTTAAAAACAGTGGTTTGCCAGATTCCAGTCAAATTCAAACCTATCCCATCCGAAGAAATGGGTACTTGTTGGGTATGGTAGAAAAGAATATAAGTTGGTGTGGGAAAGTGAGTAAAAGTTGAATATACTTTCTTTTATTATTTTTTAAAGAAAAATCCCAAGATTTATGTTGACATTTCATGCTTTAAAAAAAAGTAGCAAAATAGACGTTTTTAGGGAGAGTGCGTAGCAACGTAGCAAATTGGAAATCGCGTAGCAATTTTGCTACGATCGTAGCAAAGTGGCAGCGGTGGCGTGGGAGTAGTTGCTTGTTTGGGTGTATGCAAAGTTAATTAAATTATAACTTATAAATATTTTGATTTTGTTTTCCAGTTAGAATCAACAAATTCTCAAACTGTAGGCGGGAAACAATTTCACAAAATAGTGGGAAATAATTTCACATAAGAAAAGTGAAATTATTTCCCACTCAAGGTGAAGTTATTTCCCATGTGAAGTTATTGCCCGTGAAGATATTTCCCTGCACCACCATCATCATATACGACAGGATATAAGTGGGGACGAAAATGACAAAATAATTCTGTGAGATAACAAAAATCGTTAAAGTACGCGTAGAGGTAGATATTTTTACAGTGCACAGCCACATCGAGCGACATTAACAAACTTAAGTTCAGTAGGTAAAAATATCATTAAGTAAACGGCAAATCAAATTACAATTAACTTACTCGTACTATACATAACCTGGTGATTAATTACAGTTTTGCTTTGTTTTGTTTTGCTAATTGGGAAGTGTTCGAAAGATGAACGACTTCTCACGAGCTTCTTTTGTTCGTGATTCTTGGTGCATTAAAACGCATTTACGAGTCATTAATGAACATGAACATGACTTGGACGGTTGGACTCCACTTACTTGCAAAGCGCATACAACACGCTTTCTAGAGACGACCTTTGTTTCAATTCATTTGTTGACGTATACTTTAATACCAGGTTCAATACAGGCGGCTACAAACCATTTAAGTGCGGGGTCAAGTTCAGAGAAAAAACTAACGCTGATACCTTGCAACCCTTGAGAATTAATGCATTACAAGACAAGTGGCTTTCTGTATAATTTCGGATATGATTTATCAAATCTCTTTTGCACCTATACAAACAAAATAGAAACAGGTTGCATCAACAAGAAATCATTTCCTATAGGTACCATCAGAAAAGTCATACACAAAGTTATTTATTTTATCCCTCTGACACAAAAATGATGCGTTATTTTTTAAACTGAATGTCAAGTGCGAAAGGATGGTACACGCTACGCTCAGCGAATCATTTTGAGAAGTCTGTAGCTGTCTGCTGAATTTGCAAATACCGATCCACAGTGTTCCCACATCATTGAGAGAAAAACTCTTCGTCATCAACTTAATTCATTCTAATAAAAATTAAATCAAACTCACTTATGACTGATGCACTAGCTTGAATGCGGTCCTACATTTTAATTAACATCTAAATAAACAAAACAAAAATCCTAAGTAGGGTTGCCGAACAAATTTTAACCAAAAACCAATAATTGATAAGCGATGAACAAACAATTTATTTTGATTACACTTGTTGGTGTGCCCGCTGATGGTTCCGACGATAACGTATATTGTTTTTATAGTTTGAAGTTGTTTTCGCACCGCAAGCGAACAGAATAAAACCTATTTGCGCTTCTTACGTAATGGTAAATGTGGACTTTGGCCCTGCTCTTCGAAATAAAGATACAAACATAAGACACTTGAGAAACACAAGCCAAAAATAAACAATTCGCACACACAGCCACAGATGTGCGCAAAGCTTTTGAGTTACTTTTCAGTACATGTTTCATCTGCTTTTTGTTTGCACCTCATATCAGTATTCAGTAGCTCTTAACAGCGAGTGATCTTGAAAGTTATATAGGTACAAATACATCCATATTCAAATGGCTGTGGCTGACACTGACACTACTGACAGTCTGTTCACTTTAATGACTCCGATCACTGATTTCGATTTGTTAATTTTAAAAGACGACCTTGTGCTTCTTCTTTACCAGCTTATTTGGCGATTGTTTTTAAGTTTTTCTGGTAAACATTTCATTAGTTGTTGCTATACCGGCGTTTAACCTATTTTCTAGTAAACTTATACTTGAGATAAATATTTGTACAAAGTCTCGGCTGTATGTATAGCCCCAAGGGGAAACAAAAAACTTCCTCGGCCGATAGACGAGGTGTGGTGATCCAATTACCTCCACTTCACCTTCATTTCGCGTATAAACATAAACAAGTCAAACCACGACGGATGAATAAGCCATTTGTGGTATTTTTCCTATCGTCGTAGACCATTCATTGAAACCCTAGATCGCATAAAACAAGTGCTGACAAATGCAATACAAATAATTCTACTTCTTCTGATTAGATTAACATAAGAGGCGGAAATGCAAAGAAATCTATTTTAAGGTGTAATTCGAATTCTGTTAGCAGAGGTGCGATGAGACATATTTCAATTACATTTTTCTTCAGGCTAGGAAATCGTGTATATAAATAGAAGGGTAAATTGTAACATTTATTACACGCTTGCCGGCTACCAAAACAAAAAACTAACATTTTTCTGTCGTGTTGACACTATCGACGACCCTTAGGTAATCGCTAAGGGTGATTGCTGCTATTATTTTAAATGAAACTCGCAACAATTATTAGTAAACAAACACTTTAGTTGAATGGGAATTGTTAAGCTATTTCGAACAGCACTACTAAGTTTTATGGCCTCTTATTCTCGCTGGTAATAATTATATTTACTTTGTAATAATATTCGTTAAACAGAAAAGTGCTTGGCCGATATATTTATCGACGCAGATATCATTTGAACAGCAAAGCTAATGTAACCATTATCAAAAGGCTCATAAATCATTCTGTAAACGGTGCAGATTATAGGATAAATATTTTTATGAAGACCACAAGTGGGAGTCTCCAATTTTAGCGAATATGCCATTGAAGGGCATATTTTGTTGACGGAAATAACAGCAGTCAGCAACAGGCAGCGTTATGGGGATATACATAAACATATAGGTATGCGTTCAAGAAAATTAGTTTGAGTTTGACCATGAATGTAAGTCAATAACCGACGCGACGTCTATCTCGTAATCTGTCCTCGTTATAAAAAATTAGCTCTAGATGCCTGTCTACTCAAAATCCAAAAAGAGATGTTATGTCAGGGTTTTGTTTATTTTTTTTGTCAACTGGCTGTCAGTTTTTTTTTTTGGAATAACATTCAAAAATCCTTTACTTTTGTAGTAAGAATGGAAAACACTGTCAAAATGGCATTGGTGGGGATAAATTCTCGCACAGAGAGAGACACTTACAAAGAAGTTAGGCAATGCTTTAGTATTTAACCACGGTTGCCAGAATTTAGTTCGCTTTAAGCGCCTAAACCTTTAAAAAATGTAGCCCAATATCGTTGCTCAGAAAGAAGCCCAAAAATCGTTGAAATTTTTGGTATTTTCAGACTTATTCTCACAGCGGTTTTTTTTTTTACTTCTACGCCTTGGATTTTATTTGACTTTTTTTCTGCTATGGGCTTTTGTGACTTGACTTGTGTCAAACCAAAAGGCCTGCAATATTGAATTGGTGTGCGTGCAACTTGAACGACTGTTCGATGTCTTTGACTGCAAGAGTGCTGCCAAGTTTTTAAAGTGCGGGTTTGTTCGGATATATTTCTTTTTTTAGTTTTGTGAAAGAATAAAACAAACAAAATTAACACAAAATTTGTAAAACGATATGTAGCCCAAAATTGTGTGTGGCGCTCATGGAATAATTTTCTATCGTTTTTTAAGTAAAAAGATAGCCCAAAATACGACAAAGCGCCCAATCTGGCAACCGTGTAGTAAACTATGAAAAATGACAGATACATAATTCAAATATTCAAAAAAGGAGCACGAAAAGTCGTTAAAATATCCGATAACCTCGAGTTTATCAGATATTTTAACCACTTTTTGCTAATTTACTAAGAAAATTAGATATATCACCTACCTACCGATGAAAGTGATCTGGAATCACACTTCTTTTTGATGAATTCAGTCAGTGGATAAGTTTGTATTGATTGAACTATGTAAAAGCATTCGAGAAGAGGAAAAAGCGTCACTGCATTAGGATTTACATATGGAGGAGATTGTTCCCTCTTACGGCGCGGCAAAATTTCGTCACCACTTTCCAACAGAATCTTCAAACATTTAATTTTATTTTGTCGCCTGTTTATACCATTTTAATACGCAAGAAATCAAAACAAATTCAAGCATATGCCAAATGGGACAACAAATTTCAAAATCAGCTGTTAATTGTTAGGTGACTGACAGCTTTTCCACTTCTTATACCAAGAAAATTGTTGAGTAAAAATTCGTAAGATTCTCAGTGGAGGGTTAATGTCTTGCTCTCTCGATGACGCTCTCTTCACGAATTTTTCGAGTTAAGGAACGGCATTGAGTAAAAATTCGTAAGAATTAGTAAAAATTCGTAAGATTTAAAAGTAAAGAAACAGACCTCTTAAGTCGACTAGATTGGTCGGGGGCGTCACTTTTCCCACATAAGCCACATCGATATACGAACTGTCAACTTAGTTTTCAGTCACGAATTTCTTGACTTTGTCCGCCGCCTAACCCTCCGTAGACGTCAACTGAAACAGCTGTTCATCTGACCGATCTAAGCCAGTAAAAAATGAGATACATCAAGTCAGCCAACTGTCAACTGTCACACTAACTAAACTAGATTGAGAAATAATAACGGCAGGGGCAAACAAAGATATGGGGAACCAACTGCAAGAGGATTGCGGGACAGCGGTCTCCTCAACACATGAAATTATAAATTTCGGCCGATTAAATTTTCCGCAACCAACGAACATTACAACTACAATGAACACTGGGAAAATGATCATCGTCAAAGTCAGCGACGATATAAAGTAATAAAGTAAAATGGTAGACTTAAATAAATAAACAATAAAGAATAAAGTAACTACACAGCACTGCCAGGTACCACTTTTAATTTTAAATCGAAGATAAACGTAGTAACACAATCACGCACCCTGTCAAGCAAAGCTAATAAATTAAAACTCAATGTTGGTATGTTTTTGACACCGGCTTAAGCCCATATAGTTCATTTTATCGGTGCCCCTTTTAGTCTTCGATAAAATCAGTAACACCAGCTTTTGAAATGAACACTTGCCTTTGATTATCACCCTGGTAAACACCTATACTTCACAGATATGGCGTAGGCACTGGCTGAACCTTTTGCGTGTTGCAGAAACGATTTAAAGATTGAAAATTATCTCCAGCGCTATTACCTACAAAATTTGACACATTTGGATTTGACCTACATAATTCGATCGTAAAAGCTGCTTCAATTGGGAACATGATTCAAATATTCGTAAAGGTACGCTCGATCAAGGCGAGATCTTAATAAGGAACATTGGTCAAACTAACGTGTCCATACCAGCATTTCCACTTATAGAGCCATAATCTGAATTTTAAATCACGAGCGCTCTGAGCAATTAGCAATCCGAATGCAAATTTGCATTTTTTATCATTTCCCTCCATTTAACTCAGCAAAACTATATACCAACAGCTGAGTGAATTTTAAAAAGGTCAAGGTAAACAACCTTGAGATCGAGTCCAGAATGTTAGCCCAGTTGAAGGACCGATCCGATAACCATATCGAAAAGCTTAAATCTAAAAGGATTGATCATTTACCCAGTGATTTCCACCATGAATCACTGGAAATGGCCAGCACCAGCAACTGATTGCAGTCGCTTATCAAATCTATGGGCAATTAGGGTGCCCAGTCATGTAAGAAAAATGTTCACGGTCAAATACAACGCAGTTCAATGGAACTAACAAATTTCACCAGACAAAGTTCTCTTTCCGTCTTGTTCCAACTCAACTGTTATGCTTGTCGCCACGCGGTGATAAGATCAAGTTTATGGAATGAAGTTTCGCTTACCTTCGCTTAAATTCGATGTAAACACTTAACTACTATAATCACTTCACTTTGGTAATCACTCTTTTGTAAATATTCTCTTCACAGCAAATCACTCAATTTGTCAAACTTCTTTTTTGATGAAAACAACAATTTTGTTAACAGGTAATGCAAAACGCAATAGACGTCTAGAGTCGACGATCGCTGTACGAGTATTGAAAACAAAGCCAACTTGTTTTGATCCCAGAGGCCAGACAGAAACTGACTGATTACTGAACGTTGAACACGATCATTGCCAATAGGTACGCTATATACAGATAACGTTCGAATAAAAATGCGCAACTCGCGGCATTTACCAACACTATCGCAAGGCAAATAAGCTTTCTTTCGATTCAAATGGGGCACATCGCACATGTCTGCCTGTGCCGACGCCGAGCGAGGAGTGATTATGATTAAGTGACAGAACGCAGATAAAAAATCGGGCCCTCTGCACACACCGCCTACCTAATACTACTAATACAGTCATAGCCGCAATAGGCAGCTAGCAAAGGCCGTTCTATATGTTGTAGGACTTTGAACCTCTAGATAAAAAATATAGAATATTTATGTAGGTACTAATAAAGAAATGAAAATTATACAAACAATTTTATTTATTTATTTTTTCTTATCGCTTATAGTATGTGAGCCAAAATGTTGATTAAATTTCGCGTGAAATATACACCCATATATAAAATCCGAATGGGTAAACACACATCTGAGATCTGATTGTGAGTCAAATAACGAGTTAAGTGCAGAACGCAATTATTTGTAATCATTTCGATTGCAAATGGAATTTCTATCACTGATTATGTCGATGGATTGTCTAGTCTTGTGACTAACTATTTAAGGCAAGTATAACATATCTGCCTGCACACGATCTGGGAAATAAAAATGAGCGTTTCGAATATTTACGAAAGGTCCAACTCTTTCATGGATATAAGAAAACAATAAAAAAAAACAAAAAAACAAACAGGTACGACATTTGGTTAAGAATAAACTAGCAAAAAAAAAAAAAAAAATAAATAAATAAATAAAATAAAAAATTCAAGAAACAAAGGAAGTGGCATATGGACTTCTGTTATCTGCAGACAGAAATGGTAAAAGTTATCGTTTACGTTTTTTTCGGGCTATGGCATTTTTGAATTTGTTTGCAGTGCAATAATAAACGACTATGGTAGTTGTAATTAGGTAGTAGCTAAAGACAACACATCTGGGTTTACTACTGTATTTGGACTTGCCTAAATGTTTGTCATCAGTTATGATTATGAGATACAAAATGAAAATCTGGCAGAGTCTTTTCCTGTCAGTAGCAGTTCATCGAATATGAATGAATGAAAGAATGATATGTCAAAATGTATGAATGTTTGCTGGATCGCAGTTTGCTCTCACATGAATAGTAAATGGATACATTTCAAAATATAGATTGGTCTGGACTAGATGTAACCTGAACGCAAAAACTAGATTGGTTGGTAATGTCACTTTTCTTGAATTAGCCTCAGATGCAAACTGTCAGATTTCAGATTTTGTGTGTCTAATCGAACACAAAAACGTCACTTGCTCAAATTCCACATAGGATAATTCGTATACGAGCAAATCCGGCTGAAATTTTCGCATAGCAGAAAAATTGGTATTCTCAAAGCAGTAAGGTTTTGTTTTCACCTATGCGAAAATTCTATTCACTTTTCGAATTAGGTAGCATTTTACGCACGTCAAGTAAACCATTTTGACAGTTTGTGAGAAAAAAAAAAAAATTATTCCAATCGAAATTGGTTGGGAATTGCTGTTTTCTAGAACAAAAAAGAAATACCAATATGCACGTTTAATGAATATTTATGTGTTTTTATAGTGGTTACTTTGGGCGATATGAGCTCAGCATAGTTATTCTCAGTTATGCAGTTAGGCGAAATCGAAATATACTGAACTATCCGAGAGCTTTGAACAAATGGAACTATTTCCGAACATTATGTACACGATGGGATACCATTCAATAAGTGCTTTGATTTAAATTTTATTCTAATTTTCTCAAACACAAATAAAAAAACAAAACTTTTTTTTAAGTATCAAACTCATAATTCCGTATACGAGATGCAAATCCACATGGAAAACACAGACGAGTAACATTCGAAGAGAAATTCTCGTATGCGGATTTCGAGAATTGCAAATTTCAGGTTTTCGCATGGCATCGGAGATTTTGACAGATAAACGTATGCGAGAATTTTTGAGAATTGGGGTCCAGGACCATAACCTTTCACAATAACACCTCTTATTGAAAACCCCTTTATTAGGACATTTGAAATTTGAGTCTCGATTGATTTCTAAATAAATATAATTTACAAAAATTGATTCACCCGATGCAATGCCTTTCTTTGCTATAGAATTGACAAAAACCCCACATTTGGCAGCATTTTTTTTTTTGTATGTTTTGCATGTCACAAGGATTCTAAATTGACTCAAGACCGATACGAAAACATAATGGCGAATTTGAACAAAAAATTGGAGTTGGGGGATATAAAATATATATTTAGCGCACAGCGCAAAATTTAGCGGAAAATGAAATATACCATTTTTTCGTAGGTATTTTGTAAATTCGTCCTTTGGGAATTACAGAATGCGTCCATCCTCAAATGTGCACATGCACTAAATACATTCATTGACATGTCGGGTTCCGTTCTGTCCAACTTCGTATACGCACTGAATACATTCATTCACATGCCAGAGGCTGTCAGGTCAGAGTCAGATTCCTATTTGCTATTTCGTTTTCAATTGTTTTCGACTTTTCATTCAAAGGGATTAGCGCCTGCGCCTCACCTCGTGCTGTTTCTGCGATATTCGGAAAAACTAAATCTTTTTTTTTAATGAAAGTGTACCTAAATCTACATTATTAGTAAGTGATTTATTTTTTTAAGCCGATGAAATCGACAGCGAAGACGAAGACTGGATCTGTATGTAATATTTCATGTGTGTGTGTCTATACCTACATGTTCTTTCTTTTTATAGGTATAAAGTATGTAAATAAATACATTAGGTACATAACATATGTACGGGAAAAAAATATTTAATCTTCAGTCTCAAGAAACACAATGTATTTAGCAAAACAAAAATCTAGCGCAAGTTTGCGAAATCTAGCGCTTTTTGTCGGTTTTTCATGTAATTTCAGCGCAGAACTGTACCTCACGGTTGGCAGCATTGCTTAAAAGTGGAATCTAGGAACAATTATTATTTGATTTATAGACGAAATTCAATTCGTCACATGAAGAGTTTATTAGCGATTCAAAACTGTCATTTATCTATATAGAAATAGAAAATACGTAAACCTAACCAGTTTTGATTCTGAATAATAAAAAAAAACAATTGAAAACAATCAGCCTTATTGTGAGTTTCGCCCGAACAATATTCCACCCGAAAAAATTGACATTTCATTTTTCGCTTATCATGAGTTCCGGGCGAAAAATTGTTGATGTTCGAAAAAATTCCCCTTATTGGCAGCACTCTTTCGGGCGGAATATACTGCTATTTTCCACATACATTTTCCATTTGTTTTTTAGAGGCGAACAACCACCCTCTGCAAAGAAACGCAAACAACCTGCTAGTTTCACAATGGGTGGAATCGCAAATTTTTGTTTGGACAGGGGCAAGACGTTGGTTAGCACATTTAGCAAATATTTGAATGCTGGTATATTGATTCTATAGTACTGATGAAATCTTAAAAAAATAGCACAATATTTATTTACAAAAATGCAAAAAACGATTGATTCTTACAATGGTTCGCGCAACTCCAAAGGATTGGATGTATCTCGCAAGTGCCTTCGAGTAAGTCGTTCAACAGTATTTCCTTCTTCTTCCTCTTGTATTAGCATTCGCAGTGCTATGCTATGCATTTTTATAATAATTCTTCTTTAAAATACCTACCTAAATAAAGTAACAAGCAATTTTAAACTTTTCTTTATTTTTTTCAAGCTGTCAAAACACATATTAGGTGTGTTCGTCTGTGTTCGAAATATCACTGTCGATTCGAAGTTTGCATTCGTTCGGGCGAAACTCGCAATAGCTTTTAGAAATTCGGGCGAACAGAATTTCGCCAGGTGAAAAATTTTCCGGGCGAAACTCACAATAAGGCTGAATGTACCAACACAAATTAAAAAAAAAAAAAACTATTAAACGTGCAACCTACACCAATGTTTCCATTTCATTTGTCGGCACTTTCATTTCATATTCCCGTATGCACTTGACAATGAACATTTACATTTTGTTTACACTTTTACAGATTGCAGAGGGGTGCTCAGGCTCACTTGACTGGCACTATTCAAAAAAATATTTGATATCCAAAGTCCAATTGGATCAGGAAGCTTGCCTGATCACATCTCTGCGATCGTGTAGACTTTATTCGAAAGAAAAAACATTCGCCTTCTATATTTCTGATAAACAAGCGAGACACAAGTAAACAGATAGTTCATAAATGTGATTTGCAAGCCTCGCACACGCTTCCATAACAAAAAGCATAAGACAAACATTTTCCAATGAAGCGTTTTATTGTAGCACAGCCCACAGCACAGTATTGAGTATACAGTGTTGCAAAATATAAAATTATACGTTATACGACCCCGTCAACAGAGACAATCGCTGAGTAGTGAGTTGTTGGCGCAGCTGAGTGGTTTTTAGTGAGTTTGAGTCATTTGGTTTTTCTTTTGTTGTTGCTGCAAATACCGGCAGATCATTTCGCGAATTGAATGAGAGTGTGTGTGTAAGAATTGGGTAGGTATATGGGGATTGGGGAAACCAATTAATTGCTACTTGGACTTTGAACAGAGACTTGAGCTTTTTCTGAGAAGATGACGTGAGCAGGCTCCACACTCCGTTGTTGTCATAATTATACGTGCACGAGCTGTTAATACGAATTTTATAGTAAATTTAAATTCATGTGATCAAACTGATTCTTATTAATAAATACGCTGGTCGCCTGGTGGATTTTTGTAAAATGTCGGTTTTTACACAGTTACATAAATGATGGTTATAGATGGCTTTTTCAGGTTTCATTTAATCATGCTCTCTCTCTCATGTGTGCAAATTCAAATAATGTACCCGAATTAACGTTGGCAACAGGACAATAAAGTATACGCTGCTCGAGCTAAATTTCCGCTACCATACAAAATCCCCAAAATTTAGCTGAGCTAAATTTTAGCGAACCCATTTAGATGAGTGGTATGCTGCTCGAGCTTAATAATCAAACTTTTGTTTCACAATGTACTTCATGCATCTGTCAAAATTTAGCATGTCCATTTAATGAGGCGGTACAATTTCTCAAGCTAAATTTTGACAGATCGTTATGTTCTATTGTTTTTTTTTGCAATTTTGTATTGCAGAGAATGGGAGAAAAAAGCGAGGATGTGTTTTTTTTTTTAATAAATACCTCGACAAAGAGTACCTTGAATCGGATTCATGATGGTTGAATTCCGAGAGTGTTGAATTTTCGAAGTTAATTATTTTGAAAGAACAGCTGTTTTCAGTAACGTTGCCAGACGTCCCGGTTTGCCCGGGATGTCCCGGATTTAAGACAGAATTTTGGTTTACCGCCGGGACAGCTTTTGTCCCGGGCTGCGACTAAAATTCATAAACAAAAAAAAACTACTGCAAACATCTTTTATTACATTTTTCAGACTTTTAAAATTAAACAGAAGCAGTACGAGAAACGAAAACGAAAATTCCCCATATGGAGCGAGTGCGTGCACCCCATCCTTATTAACGAAAACATATCAGCTGGCAGCTTTTTTTTTGTTGACATTTCAAGATTATTTGAAAATAAATTCGTTTGAAAATTTGTTCTATTACACTTTAGTCTCTTTTACACGCAGCTGTCTTTTTAGCCTGATTTAATGTAAACAAAAAAAATGAGTAAAACATGAGAGAATAATGTTGTATCATACGGGATTAACAAATTCTCGTTAACATTTTCAACCAAGCACACCTAGAATATAGGAATGGGGACGTTCGCATTCCAAGTTTCTGTAAAACGTCAACTAGATATGTCGGACTAGGTATAGGTATCCGAAAGCAATGACTATACAACTTGAATTGTTTTTATGTTAATTTTGCCCTTTTTTATTTAGAAAAGTCTCTTCATACATTTTCAAAAAAGTTTATTCTGATATAAGTATCTACATTTAAAATTTGACACGGTTGCCTACCACAACACTATTACACTGTTATGCGAACTAATGGTTGTTAAATATCGTGCGAGAATTCTAAATTTGCAGAGTAGCTTTAGAAATGACACCTTGTTGGCTTTTTCTGTCACCGGACCTTTTCTCGACTCTTCAGAATTCTGCCACGGCCACTCTGTTTATTTCAAATCTGACTCTTCGAAATGTCAACTGAGTATGCAGGCAGGAATGAGGGCGTTTAAGTATCTAGTTTAGTAAGTCTGACAGCTGTCTGACTAGATCTATCTCGGTTGTGATTGGTTTAAATCGGTCACGTGGGCACCTGTGACATTTGACGTTTATGGAGGGGTAGCCGACGAATCTAGTCAAGAAATTCGTGACTGAGTACTAAGTTGACAGTTCGGGTATGTGGCTGACGTAGAAAAAGTGACGTTCCCGACCAATCTAGTTTTTGCGTTCAGGTTACATACTATCCAGACCAATCTAGTCGACTTAAGATAACTAGATTCTTGAATGCGGCCATTTTCTTGACTAGATTTGTCGGTTTCCCCTCCATAAACGTCAACTGCAAAAACTAATCACGTGACCACCATAAACAAATCATACTGAGACCCCCAACTCACAATCCTCTTGCCGCTGGCCCCCTCAATTTTTGCCAGGAATCCGCCATTTTGTTGTCCTATCCGTGTACGCCAAATCCTATCCGTTTTGCTTTGCCCACAGTGAAATGTAAAAAGATTAGGTGCGAATGTGTTGGTTGAGAGGATTTTTGACATTTGTCAATACGAATTTATATGCAACAATACTAGCGCACCTAAACTTTTTGGGAGCGTAAAATTTAGCTTGTAGGCAAATAACTGTTAATCGGTCGAAGTTGGGGGTCTCAGTCTCAGTATTGTCTCTGGTGACCACTCTGGGCCAATCAAAACTGAAATACATCTAGTCAGACAGCTTGTCAACTTACTAAACTATGAATCCGAACGTCCCCATTGAGTGAAGGTGGAAAAGAAATGTGACACATCGGTTTCTCCTTATGAATGACATACAAGAGACAAACAAAATGAAAGAACGACAGACAAACAAACAGACTAAACAAGGCAAAAGCATTCCGTTAAAACCAGCCAGAAATGACAAATGCTGTCATCATATTCTGTGCAAGATGAAGTAAACAACTCCGTGAGATTGAAACGTGGACTTGATTGAGTAGATTATTATGTATAATCACAGTGTAATTGGTTATCCCACGGAAACACAAACAAAAACAACCCACCTCGATGGCCTTTCAAACCGATAGTTCATTGTTTCAGCTGGATCTCGGGATTTCTCTCCGACTCACGATAACTTTTGCATCATCAAATCCCATAAGTAGCAGCGTTATTAAGTGGGGTTTCCCTTCCAATGCATAATAGGGGAACAAGTTTTCCTTTTCCTCCGATAACTCGGTATCGCAACGAGAATGTGCCAGTGGTTTGTTTTAATTCGCTTGTCGCCCGTCCGCGACATTTATATGTATTCACTTTGTTGCAAATTAATTCATTTGCATTGGGAAAAAAAAAACCTCGATAAACCCCGCAAACTCATTGGAATTCCACTCACAGAATCACTCGGAATTCTGCGCCGCGCCGCGTGCATGTCAAGTCAATGCACTTTGCATGCTCGAAATAGATTGCACATTTTGATACGTTGAATGCATTTTCACGCACGCAAAGTGCGTGTATACTAGTCCCACGCTTAGAAAAGCAATTCAAAGACGACAAGCCCCTAGAAAAAAAAAAAAAAAACCCCCGACACTAAAATTTGAACGCAATTTCGTCTATCATCTACCTTTTTGATAAATGACGCCAAAAATATTGATTTTTAAGTGCATGTCGATAACTTATCGCGTTTATTCTATTTAAATTGACGCAGGCAAATTGTTTACGTTTTCATCGATTGGGTAGGAGTAGTTGTGGTTGTGGACGTTTTCAAAAATGTTTAATTGTAGTTTCGACTTACCCACATCGCAACATCAGTTAGAAAGTGTTACCCGATAGTTTAATCTATCGATTAGTTAGCTAAATGAGGTGGCAAGTTATTTTATCTGATCTTTTTAGGTAAGTGGTGTTTTTTTTGTATGTAAATACATATCTCACACACGCGTTACTCTTGACAAAAGTCAAGACTTTACTGTCAGTAGTTTTTACTTGTTATAGGCGTTCAGCACACCAAACTTTATCTACCGAAATAGAAATCATAATAAGAATAACGATAAGACGTTGTTATATCGATTGTGTGGGTAGTCAAATATTTTTCAATCGGAATCTGGAGTAGAGAATATACAACGATTACAACGGCTGACATGAGTGAGTCTTCTCAGAAAAAAGAAATTACAAAATATAATCGAGGGTTTCCTACTGCGAATATCCATAGGAAACTGCTGCTACTTCGGTTTACTAAAATGAATCTGGTTAAAACGCTTGACTCGAAAGACAAAATGTAAAGGGTGCCCATCTTGTGGTTTCTTTTTAATGTCGTTTTCCATTGGTTTCACTCGGGGATCGACTCAATCTGAAATCCAATGGAACAAGAAATATGCTTCTGATTGAATCCACAAAAGTATTGGTGAAATGCCAAAAAATAATCTACGGCAGCTGTCATCTGACTTGTATAAAATACATAAATTGCACTTGTGTGAGTGCTTCTTGAGTGGATTCTGACTTCAAATCCAGAAGCGAAATTCTCTGCTCAGAATCAACAGAAGAGTATTTATTGTGCCAATGGAACGGTTTCAGAAGTGATTTTTTCGATTCCGGACTCTCCCGGACGCTTCTTTTTGCCCAATGGAAAACGACATAAATCATAGGTTATTTTGACACTGACAGCCGTTTTCCTCTCAAAATCATGACAGAAGGTCAGTATCATACCTCCACGGAACGAAATGATTTTCTTTCCGCTTGGACAGCGTTGGGAAATATTGCAAACTTACTTCCAAAGTGAGTGATGTGTAGCCCAAACAGTGTGTTTTTTGAAAAGAAATTTTGCCCGAAACGAAGCACATACCGCGCCTCCTGTACGCAAGTTTGTGCAAAAAGTTCGTGAGACTGGTATTCTAGTAAATAAAACTAATGGTTCCTGTCGTCGTACGGTGCGCACAGACGAGAATGACGAGAATGTGGCTGCTGTAGCAGATTATGGAGTGGTGGCATCATCGAACCATTTTTCTTCGAAAATGAGGCTGGGATGAACGACATTTCGGTAAACGCGGGGCGTTACAGAGCCTGTTAACCGTCTTTTTTGTTTACTCAAATTGAAGGCATGGATTTGGACGATCGATCTTTTGCGCACCAAATTTCCAAATCGTGTTATCAGCCGTCTTGGCGATGTTAATTGGCCGCCTCGGAGCTGCGATTTGACCCCTTTTGTTTTTTTTTTGCTGGGAACCATGCAGGACCGATGTTATAACAACAATCCGGAAACAATTCAAGTACTTAAGGCCAATATCATCCAGGCAATCCGTGAGCTACAGTCCGACACCATTAACAAGGTCTTCGAAAATTAGAGTGACAGAATGCGCTACTGCGAAGCCAGCCGAGGCAAACACTTGAACGACGTTGTGTTCCATAATTTTGTTTGCTCTTACTTATAAAGTCATATACATGGACATTTTTTAATTTTGTTCATTTTATTGCATTTTTAAAAAGCAAATTGTATTTGGCCCACCCTGTGCATCCTACAGAGCTCTTACTTTGCCTCTTATATGTTACATCTTCGAGTATCGTTTTCCATTGGGATTTTCAGATTTTGCTCTCAGATTTCAGATTTTTCATGCCAATGGAACATAAAACGAGATTTTTCTTTCTTTGCATTTGTGGTCGTTTTAAAAGTTAGCTGTTCTGAAATTGTTATTTGTGTGTATTGGAGCGGTGAAATGTAAATTTTGTCTCTATATTTCTCCGACTTGTCATCTCTAAAAACGTAAAATAACACATTTTAAGTTTGACAAATTTTTTAGGGTTAGGTGTGATTCTTGCTTAGAAATCGAGCCTGGCCAAATTGCTCTGACTCAGCGTTTTTTTGCGGCCAATGGAACACGAAATCTGACAGCCAGCTGATTTCGAGAGCAGAAAAACTGCTCTGAATCTGGAAAAGTATTTTTTTCCTGTCCCAATGGAAAACGACATTAGTGAAACATTTTTGAATAGGTAGTTTCAGAACACACACATTCTATGTTTAGGAAGTGGCTTGAAGTTTATTACTTGCAGTAAATAGGCTTGTGGGTGTAGTTGAGTATTAAGCGGCTTTGACAAATCACTGCCAGTTATGGATAACTAATTTATAAATGGTTTTCTGAGGCAATTTATTTAAAATTCCATCGAGGGCTGGTGGCTTGTAAGGAAATATATCATCCCACTATGCACTATGCGACTATGCCTATCCTACTGGCTTTTCCAGAAGCTTGGTTTAGACTCTAAGCTTAGTTTAGTTAATTAGTTTAGTAAACTACCGATTCTACATGACAAACTCATATAAATACATATGTAGGTATATATTTTTAGTAATATTTAGCATTCAGACCAATCCCGGTCCATTTTTCTCCCAGCATAAACTGATTTTCTGGTGTAATGGGGCAGAAATTCTGTTATTCGTTTCTTTCTATGTTTGGGTGGCCGAGTACTGCTGACTCCCGAGGGGCCCGAACTTACGCCGCCCGGGTCACAACTCACAAGCAATCTCTGTGTCAATTACACTATTGCCAACTCCCACAAACTTATATAACTATTTCTCTATAAAAACACACATTTACGGCTTCTTAAGTCCAATTAAGCACACTTAACATTTAGTAATTTACGTGATTGAATTTGTAATCCAGCGTAATCAGAAGAGAGGGAACATTAGCGCTTGGTTCAGGCCCATGAGTTGAACTTGACACATCAAATAACCGCCTTTTACAATTGCGACAGGGCAATAACAATAAAACACAACTAGTTTCAGGTACACATTTTTTAGTTGTCTTATAAATGGTTTACGATGGGAATACAAACTCATCCATTCCTAAAAGTATGCATGTACAAAAAGTAGCATGTGGTAGGTATACGTTGCACTTGATTTGAATAAAATCAAAATTAGATACCTACTTCTTACAACGTTACGCGCTTCAGTCGAAAAAGGCGCCAAGTTCCATGGACTGCCAAAATCAAGACTATACAATTTATTGATTGCGGCATCTATTTAACTACCGAGTTTTGCAAAAGATTATAATGTAACATTCCCGTTCATACAGCACACCGACTGTCATTTTTAATAATACTGTGCTGTCTGTCTTCAGATTGCAGCAATCAATACACCTACGCTGGACGGGGTTACCTAAGCCGAAAGAAGATGTACAACTGGTGCGTGTGTGACTTACCTCCCCCTCGTGCACTTGCCTGTACTGTACATATCTTGTTTAGGGGTATACCGTATACTGTATACCTACCTACCTACCTTTATACAACTTCTATTTCGATTTTCTTTTAGCGTTCCCTCTCCCCATACACAACGAATACCTATACCTATACCTACCCAACAAGAGACCGTCGGTCTCTTCAGCAACCTCCATCTCCAAGTTTCAACCGCTGTGCACCATAAAAAGGCAACTTGGTGAACATGGACTGGAGCAAACCAGTACCAGTATGCTTGGACTTTGGACCCTGGTATTTGGTAAATCATAATTGCAAACAGAAACAGGTTAGCGGAATTAATTACCAATTCGACTGCTTTGCTTTATTTATGATATGAACTTTGTCCAAACACAAATCATAATGTACAATTCAAAATTTTATTACATAACCTGGATTTCCTAAACAAGACAAGTTGTTGTTGCTGTATTCATCGCTAAAACGCCAAGTCTGAGGTCTATTCAAAGTATTTTTTTGACCTAATTAAGCGACATCGAAAGTAAATCGTTTACGCAAATTTGATCCATGGATTTTACAAAGCTTTGAAGAATATTAACAGGTGCGATATGCTTCAAGTGCTCACTAATACAATGAGGGTGTTGCAACGAAATGCAACCAGTTGAACTTTGCGCTGGCACATTGTGTATTAATAGAAAATAAAATGATTGAGCTTACCTTTAAAAAAAATTATGAACTAAATGGATACGTATTATTGATGGGGCGCGATAACTTGCAACAAAGTTTAATTCAAGTTAGAACCTATTTACAAAGCAAACTCTAGTTCCACGAAAAAAATGCGCTAATTTTATTTATTTTGCGTAATGTAAATATGTCAACAAAGCTATGTGCCAATTGAAAAGAAATAAATTAAATAAGAAAATCAGGAAAACGCACTTCACAATTCACGAAACCTAACACTTGCAGAAAATATATCGAACTGAAGAAAAGTTTGTATTTCCTTCTCTCATGAATCTTGATTAGTTTTTTTTTTCTCGCATGACAATTTTAATATTTCTGTTTCTTATGGACTGATTACATTATTAATTCAACTGCTTGTGTACAATTGGTTTTGGTTATGAATAAATGATCACGAAGAAAACCTGTCGATTCGTATTTGGTTCGCTTTGAGTTCTCCGGAGGATTGCGTTTGAAAATAAATTTACGTAGAAATTAGTAAGTAATTAGCGCAACAAGTTTGTAGTCCTTAGGTTTTCCGAAACCAATCGTTTAAATAATGTCGTTTTCGATTAGGAAAATCTATGCCAAATCGAACATCAAAACCGAATTTTATTGTTTTTTCTGTGTATTAACTCGAAGTCTATTGTTATTGATTTTCACACATTAAGACCAACGCATTTCGAAGTAATATAATATAAAAACTCGTTTCCATATGCATAAAATTAATAAATAAGCTAAAAATCAATCCTTGCAACGATAAACAATTCGTAGAAATATGGGACGCATTTTGATAGATTTACAGTCTTTCTTGGCAGGTTTGAGACCTTCACTTCACCTGTTCCTTCTTATGTCAAATTCGAAAACGTCATTTCCGTGAATATTTTTAATCCACTTCTATAACTTGTTTTTATCTGTTCATAGTCATGGCTGCTTTAAATTATTATACAACTGTAGTGCAAACAACACCTAAGACTTCTTCCAATAGTCAGCAGCGCCAGAATCCAAGAGTAAACAAGAACTCAATTTGACAGTCACTCAGCAAAAAGTTCAACACAATTTCCAAAACAAGATGAGCATCCTGGATTCGGTAAAATTCAAGAGCCTGTAAATAATTCAAACACAAGAGCAAACAAAACTGCAAACATCTAATCCAATTACTTCTACCAACAGGGTGAGTTCGGTTCTCAATAAGGATATCAAGCAACATGGCAAGAATTTTATGTTCGACGCTGAAGAAGACACTGCATGGAATTCCAATGAGGTAAACAAACCCCTTCCCTTACTTCGCATTTATATTTGGGTCATTGTATAAGAATAGATACTATTCTAGGGCACACCTCAATGGATAGCACTTCAATTCGAAGAGCCGCAAACTGTAAGGTCTTTCAGTTTTCAATTCCAAGGTGGATTTGTTGGTAAAGATTCCACAGTGACCGTCACCGACGTCGATGGAACGGAATATATAGAACCATTCTACCCCGATGACATCAATTCAATTCAAACATTTGCACTCAAATCCCCCGTAGATAACGTGAAAAAATTGAAATTCATATTTAACTCGAGTACGGATTTCTTTGGCCGAATAATTGTTTATAAATTAAAAATTCTTTGAATAAAGTGTCATGCATTTTGCATTATTTCCCTATTCCCTACTAGACGGCGCTTGTATCATATAAAAACTTTCAATCATGACAGCCGGATATTAAAAATTCAACCATTTTGAATCTATCCTTTCCTTCTCTCTTTCTTTCGAAACGTGGAAACGTCAACATAAGTTGGATTCCTCGTCGCTGATTAAAATTTATTAATTTTCTACAAATTAACTCAAGGTAAAACGAAAAGAACTCTCCCAAACTGTAGAATACGAATTAATATACATCAATTGATGTTTTTCAGATGCCGCGTGAAATCAAGGAAGTCAAGGAATTCCTAAACACCGCCCGCAGGTCCGATGCGCGTGCCGTGAAAATCAAGAAGAATCCATCAAACACCAAGTTCAAGATTCGTTGCTCCCGTTTTCTGTACACCTTGGTTGTTCCCGATAAGGAGAAAGCCGAGAAAATCAAGCAGTCTCTGCCCCCAGGTCTGCAGGTTAAGGAGGTTAAGTAGAAAAGTGGATGCAACAACGGCTGCACCTCTAGATTTACATTAACCTAAAAAACAAACTACTTTTTGATAAAACGATCAACATTTAATAAAAAAAAAATGTTAATTTGAAGAAGGTATTCTTTTTGCGTTAACATTTGTATTTCCATCGGTGGTGCTAATTATTCATGGATTTTGTGAGAATTATGTTGCAATTGTAATGCAGTCCTGGAAATGTGCTGTGAATCTGTGGTAAGCTTTGCCGGAGTGTGGTTGCAGGAAGAAACGTGCATGCGACAAGCCAGTGTTGAACCACTGATCAATTTTGTCTCGTCATAGTTCGATGAACATTTTTCCGTAAAAGAAGTTGCTAAACCGATGTGGTTACAGACTCCTGCTGCCCTTTGCATATGTATACGAAAATCGTGTTGGACCGGAGGACGCCAGCATTTAACTCGCAGGACAAAATTAGTTCCTTCATCTGAATTTACACATTTCACCTTACCATTAGACAATGAAAAGGGTAGGTAGGCTGAGTTAGGCAACAACTTAACAGAACGAGCTGGCTGACATCACGCTTCAGATTTTTGAGGCAGTTCTAGCCGTCCAAAGTGGAAAGGCTTAAACTGTATTAAGCATTTCTTGAAACTCTTTGTAGATTGGTGGTTAATCTGCTTAGAAGATCCCGAACGATAAAGATCACGTAAGCACGTAGGTACACCGAAATGTAACTTGCTTTACTTAGTCAAAGTATGAAAAACATTAACATGTACTGAGTGACCAAGTCCTTATAAACTCTCTTAAACCTAATGACTAACCTATTAGCTTAGTCTAATTCAAAGAAATATTGATGTTGATGCCATCGTCCTCTTCGCCGACTTCCAACATTACTTGCATGATTTTTCTTTTTAGTTTCTTTCGTGACAGCTCTGAGTTCAAATTTCTAAATTCATCGGCGACAAATTCCCCAAACACATCCCACTGGTCCCGTTGTACTTCCTCAGAGTTATCTGGGATTCTGTGTCGCTTTTTTGGCGGAATCGCTTCCATACCAACAATTGTAGTAGATGGCGCTGTGTTCATGTTGCGAGGATCATCAATTTGTAGGATCTCCTGTGAGTGATGCCGCTCCTGATGAATGGTCCGGTGTTGAGAAGTCTGAACAGTTTGAATGTACTCCTGAGTATCCAAGTCATCCACACTAGGTCGTTGGTATTTTGTTTCCAAAATCTCTTCTCGACTGACAACCGGAATGTTGGAGAATTCGAGTGCGTTCTGGTCGGCTTCGGTTGTTTCTTCGTAATGAATCTCGGTGTCGTTGACCCCTTGGATTTCGCTGGCATTCGGCTGATTATCGTCCTCATCCTCCTCCTCCACCATACTATATTTGATTTCGTATTTCTACAGAAATAAACAAAATATCTTACAAAGCTGTTTTAAATTTATTTTCATATTTGAGATTTACCCTTGCACCTTTAAGGGTCATGGAAAAACCCGGTCGGGGCGCAATCACTTCTCGGAGGAACTTTAATGCATCATAATGCTCCCATCGACTGCGGTACACTTCGGTTGAAGACTCATTTCTTTTTTCCAACTTCTTCATTTCAGCATTGAATTGATTTCTGAGATTGTGTATCTTTTTGCCAAAGTCTACTTTGCTGATGTTCAACTGGCTGCAGATGGAGTCGATGGCTTTGATTCGTTTATCTTTGTTTTTGTACGCTTCGATGAAATTATTCCACAGACATTGGTGGGACTGATAAAGGCTTATGAGAGTCGCAGTTTTTTCACGCGTCCACTCACAGGTTTTCGGGGCTTTTAAGGGATCTTTCATCATTTCGGTTTATTTACTTCTTGTGACTTTTCATAATATAATACCAAGGAATTTGTATTAAAATTGTTTGTTTTGATTTTGTTTAGCTGAACACAAAAATATCACGAGAAATTTTATTGTATGCCACCTCTACCATGCAAACAATTCAATTTTTCTTTTTGACAGTTCATTTCGCGACAGTTTTTTCATACGAAAATCTCATGAAAAAGGAATTGAGAATACTTTTGTGGCATGCTATATTTTTGAGGTGTGTTCAAAAAGTTTCCAGGTGATACTTCAGATGTTAGGCCCGATTCGCCAGGGTTTACATATTTTCCTTCTTTTTTTTTTTAAATTACGTTATTCCGGTTTTATTTTATTTTTCGACTCACGGGTTTTTTTCCACCATGCAAAAATAAAGATTACAGCCGCTAAACCGACGGAAATATCAAATTCTGAAGATAAATCCATTTTTGTTGTAGGAGTTAAAACCAACATCCTATATCAGCGAAAGTAATAATGTCACCTCCTCCGAGACTGTATGCCAATTTCTGAGTATGTAAGTATGTAAAATGCTGTCATCAATAGCTCTTAGATGTTAGGTATTTAAAATAAATCCGTTGCCAATTCTTCTTCAATTGTTTTTTTAGTATTCTGTCAGTCTTAATTTGCAAATATTTTAAATATCAAACTTTCTCGGTAGGATGGTCTATTCAGATTTCATCTCTACCACAACCACTAACAATATAAGGAGCTTAGACCAAAGAAAACGAACCTCTCTCTATTTTACAAGTCACTTCTATTTCCATTTTTAAAATCATGGAAACAACAACTACCTACATACATTTCTAATAAAACTTATAATAAAAAGAAGGAAAATACATAAATTAGCATAAAAATTAAGTACTATTCGAGCGCACTACAGCACCCACGACAGCTGCTGGCGTATCTCTCGGCACATGCTCTTCCAACACTTCAGTGGCTATCTCCGTAACAGTGGCGCCAATCATTTCCTCAATGATCAACTCTAACACCTCTCCTTCTTCTACATAAAAGTTACTCCATTTGTCGTCCTCCTCGTACATCTCCTGGATGATTATTTCGCCGACATAATCGCGCTTCCCGCGATGTCCATACACCGAATACATCTGACTGCGTTTCGGAGCGCTCTTATCCATGCCCAGGCTCTTTCTCACCTCCTTGTAGATGAAATCTTGCATGCATTTGAGTCGATCCGGTGGATTGAAGAACGCCAATGGGCTGTGGAAGTTATTCGGGTCAGCTGAGATTAGGACATGCTCATATTCGGTTAGATACTCTTTGCAGATATCTAGAATGATTCGTTCGTAAATATTTGTTATGTTCTCGTCCAGTACGGACGGTGGTTTATTTCCCTGGTCATCTGCGGTATCTGTAATTCAATGGAAACAGAATTAATGGGTGGAGTTGGCTAGACGGTGAAGCAGCTTACCTATGTGGAGTATCTCGTGATACAACTCTTTCGTTCGTCGATATGTGATATCTTTGATTCGTTCTTCTGAGGGAAATATCGTCGTCATAGGGCTACCATGCGCTGGGGGCACATATGGCGGGGGCGGCTTGTTCGGGATCTCTCGAACGTACATGTAGGGTACGGCATGCTCGAATTGCTTCAACTGAAAAGGAAAAGATTGGTAGAAATACGACGATTGGCTTGGATGATAGGAGACTAACCTCATTTTCAAGGATAAGCTGCTGTCGCCGACCGAGTTCGACTTCGCTGATTATATCTGGCATCAGGGCACTGTCGCTGTTGTGCTTCGAGTCGCGAGGAGGACTTACTGCCTTGTCAGGGCTCAGCGCCTTTTCGAAGGTGGCATTCAGATCCTTCAGACTTCCATCCAAGTCGATTAGACGTTTCTCCAGATCGGTCGTGTCCGAAAGACACATTGATTGCGAGTTGCTCAGTGCCAGTTCATTCTCCTCCTCTTCGCAATCGCCGGTTGTTTCGAGTTTGGACAGAGAGACATCGTCAATGTTGCTCTCTTCGCCTTCGGTGAAATCGGACTCGTAAAATGCGTTCGTACACGTTTTCGAGTCATCTTCTTGTGTGGGTGATGGCCCAGTGCTCTTGATAACACTAGAGCGTACCTGATTGGAGATGGCCTCAGAAGAGTCGAATGCAGACGAGTAGGTGGCGTCTCTTGGAGTTTTCTGGTGATTAGGGGTGATATCGGAGCGGCTATCTTGACGAGACTGGCTGTTTTCTATTGACGATGGGTCTGATTTTGAACTATGTGAAGCTGAATGTTTTGAATTTGTACTGTTGTCAATGGAGTTAATACTTCTCAACGTGGCACAGGTCTCCTCGCTGAATTCACTTTGAGTTGTGACTGGTTTGGTAATATCCTCCGATTGCTGGTGTCCATTTGCGCGGGAACCTATTTCCGGAGCAGAAAACGATTTCGACGGTAGACGACTCAATTCAGCTATGGCACTATTTTGTGAGATTAACGATCCACCACTGCATTGCAGCAGAGAGTTGACAATAGAGGAGATGTCACAACTGTCTTCTGACGAGCGGTTTCTACTGGATATTAATGACTGTGTGTAGATTGTGTGCTTCTCAGACTCTGCTTGTTTACTCTCCGCTTGACTATTGCGAGTTGTACTTACCGGCGGACTAGTAGGTATGACACTCGTTGTAGTAGGAGTTACATCACCCTCTGGGTGGTTTGTTGCATTGGTGTCAGACGTGGTATGCATTGGTTGACTGTCACCGCCTAGTGACGCTGTTGGTATGCTTTCCGTTTGAGTTTTGGAAGCAGTACCCTCTGCTGAACTGACTCGTTCGCTTTCTGTGTTACTAGTAGACCAAATACCATTACTTGAAGCGCTTTCTGCCAAATCAGATTGATTGCTTTCAGTTTTGGAGGTTAGGTTGCTGCGTAGAATATTTTCTGTTTGGCGGATCTCTGAATTCGGTTCCCTGTGTGAGAAACTGTTTGAAGCTAGTGCCAGGGAAGCAGTTTCTATCAAGGTCGATAGATTACTCTCAGTTTTAACACTCGAGGCACTGTTAGGGGAACTTTCTGGCTTTCTCTTGCTTGCGCTCTCTATCAAATTTGTAACGCTTCCCGTTTTTGTTTGATTGTCTGTTGAGATCCCATCAGGGACAGTACTTCCAGAGTTCTGTGGCAAGGAAGCAGTTCCCATCAAACTGTTGCTCAGGATACTTTCTGAGACACTTGCTAAGTTGGTTTGGGCACTCTCTGCCAACGCCGTTTGTCCGCTTTCTGTTTTAGCTAAAGAATCGTAGACCTGGGCACAATCCGATAAGTTAGTTCGTTTGCTTTCTGTTTCAGTACTGACACCAGCAGTTGCCGCACCATCCGCCAAAGTATCCAGGGAATCTTTTGCCAACGAATCACTTCCATGACTATTATAGTTCAAAACGGTTTGTATCACCCGATTGCTTTCTGTTTTAGTACTATTTGTTCGTTCAGTTCCTGTTGAAGAGCTGTTTGTTTGGTCGCTTAATGTGGATCTGTTCACTTCGTCTCCTGGCGCGATGGCTTTTTTCGCAGAATTCGAACTTCCCCCTCGAGTTCGATTGCCCGATTGTGAGCTCTTCTCACTATCTGGCACCGAGCTTCCACTCTTCGTTGCCTCCTTCCCCGAGGACTCCTCCGAAAAGCCTTCCGAGGTAGATGGGCCGGCAAAACCAACAAACTCCTCTTCGGCTGCACTTGGACTATAGTTTCCCTTCGGCAAATCCGCATCCGACTGTCCCGAACTAAAATTCAAATTCAACTGTGGTACCTCTGTGTCTGCAATCGACTGCTGCGTAGTACTTATCGACGTGTGACTCAAGAACACCTCCATTTGGTTGGCATTTTCGCCAAAATCATGAAGTACCGCCAACTTAGCCTCCTCATAGAGCTGCTCTAGATCCGCCTTACACAGCTTATACCTTTTATTCGGTTCAAACTTCTCCGCACGTCTACTGGTCAACCGACGCCATAGCTTATTCAGCTTGCTGCCAGTTGTTCGCACAAAGTCTTCACTACGCTCGGCACTTCCCTCGCCGCTAGATATACTACTCAACTCGCGCAAACTTCTATCGATCTCCTTCAGCTTCTTCTCCATCTTCGCCTGGTTCGGACCGTCCTCCTGTGCATTCTCCTGCTGTGCATGCACATTGTTGTAATCAAGCAACATTCGCTCCAGCTGAAATACTTCCGCCTCCTCCTGATCTAGACGTCGATGCCATTCCATCAGTCGTTCTACATGCTCTCGCCTTCGACGTAGATCCTCTTCGCGTTTATGCAACAATTGCTCTAAACTGCGACTTGTCTCTAGCTCGTAGCCACGTACTATTGCCGACGGATTTGCTCGGCCACTCTGCCTCTGATGCTGATGCAATTGCTGTGAGTTCGGTTTTTGTTGGTTGCTGGAAAGTGCTTGTGCAGCAGCTGCTGATGGCTGGACTCCTGTTCTACTACGTTGTTGCAGTAACGTAACATCTGTGGGAGGGCGACTCTCTGGGATGCGTAGTTTCTGATCGCGCTGGACCTTCGCCTGCTGGAGGAGTCTGCGAAACGAAGAGAAGAAAATAACTAAAATGAATATCAAGGTTCCATTCCATTACAGAGACGCCTTCTCTCGCTGCTGCTGCTGTCTCTCTCTCGTTCAGAAAACAGAGCACTACTGCTGTAATTCTAAAAATACACGAAAATATAAATATCGGATACACAGGAGGAAGATATTTACGCGAATGCCGCTAAAATACGAGCGCACATACGTATATGGAATATGAGGGTGGCCCTGTGCTTGGAGCTTTCCCCGATCCCACCGAAGCTTCGATTCGACCCATTTACTTACCCAGGGATATAGGCACAGATCGACTGTTGTTACTGTTGCGGGCGGCCTTCGCCGAACTATGCGCCACCCAATGGCGCAATGTTTGTTTTATGTTGTACGAGAGATAAGATTGAACAACAAAAATTCTTCAGATTAGATTAATTGGTGCGCCGTTGCGTTGTCGTCGGCGGCACAGCAGCCGATGACAAACGAGTAAACGAAAAGCTGTCTAAGTTTCCCCCTTTGTGTGCGATGGTTTTGTTAGCTTCCAACTGTCTTGTTTACATTTTGCTCGACGATGGAGAACGAACGGGGGGATGTGCTGCGGCAAACAACACACAATCAAACGTGCACTCTCACAGAATTAAAGCATCGCCGTCGTCGTCGTCGCTGTCGTTTATGAATGGAGTAGATCCAGTGGGGAATTATTTTTAGAAGGCATCATCTTTGTGGCGGATTTCCTATGTGCGTTCATCGCATTTGCACAATCGAGCTCGTGCGAGCAGATATTTATGGAGTCGGTCGTGTATCGTGTACAGTGTATACACCCTCTCCCTCTGTATGCCTGAGTGAAATTACTTTTGGCAGCTGCTGACTGTATGGATGGAAACACTAGCACCAGACACTTTTGTCAGGTTTTAATTTAAATTTATTACTACGTCAGATCGCGAGCGGGTATTTTGAACAAGTACTCTCACTAGACAATCGGCGCACAGGAGCACTTAAAAAACAGGGCAAAGACCTACACGCGTAGCTCATAGGCGAAGTGACATATAAATAACACGTAAATGGCGCCAACGTCTCGAAGGATTTGCTAGGCACTAACGGAACACATTTTGGCGAACTAATGAGTCGGCTGTTGATGAATAATTAGTTGTGCGTCTTCTTTATGATCTGATTAAAATTATTTTATCGGACATTTTTGACTGTCTCACGATGGGACGGTGAATTTGCATAGAAATGCTCAAGAATAAAATTAATAATTGCGACTGTAGGGCGTTATCTGCGGGATGGAAGTTTGGAGTTGGAGGGGTATTATTCAATCGATTGGAGTGGAACTTAGAACTAGGTACTGGAAACTTCACCGCGACACACTTCTTCTTTGAGCAAGTTTCTAATTTGTTTTTACTGCTTTCAGTTCGGTTATGGACTTACTACTACTTACTTTTTAATCTCGTCCCTTTCCTTTTCCATCTTCAGGAGTATTCCACGTTGCTTCTTTTTGATGGCGGATATCTGAAGAGTGTGCCCCTTTGCCTTGTAGCGATTTTTCTGTATTTCCAGCCAGGCTATTTGACCCTTTGTCCGATCGATAAGCGCCTTCTCTCGCATTTTTAGCAGCGCCGCTAAATGCTCCGACTTGTTGGCCTCGTTTTGAATCAGCTTCTCATACTGTAAATATAAATAGGAGTAAAAGACTATTCCGCCGGCTGTAACCAAAAGTTCAACTCACCAGTCCAATGCTTGAGTAGTTAAGGGTCGATTCCGACCTACTTCTGTTCAACGACAACACAGATATTTCAACATCGGACTTGTTAAACACGCGCACAAACTCACTGTCCAACGAAGAGTGCCCAGAGTTCGACTCGTTCCGGTGGTTGGCTGCTTCTTGTGACTTGGACGTAGCTTTATAGCTCGGAGGTGGTCCGGCCTCGCTTCCCTCGTCGGGGAAGTCGCCTCGAGAGTTGTTGATGTGACTTTTAATGTACTCTTCGCGCGGAGACGTGTCTAGAGAGTCGCGGGAGTACTGATTCGCCGACATGTTGTCCTTGTGGGGGGACTCTTCGAGAGCTTCTTCGTAGATGGTTTGGGTTCTCGGCGAATCGTAGACTGGGTCCTCAGAGGAAACCACAAATGTGTGCGATCTTCGTTCGGATTGGACTTCTTCAGCTGAACTCTGAATTGGTGACTCTTCTTCGGCGACGCCTTCTGTCGACGACAAAGGGGGCGATGTCTGATCTTCGGCTGACTTGTTAGAGGCTGTGTGGATTTCTGGAATGCTGCTGCTGGTTCGGCTTCCGTTTGACAGCTTTTCCTGCTTCTCTTCGGCGTTTGAGGACTCCTCGAAATCGGATACATATTCAGCGAGCTCAAGAGACCTGCCACTTTTCAGCTCAGTTGCCGGTTTTCTCTTATTCCTATCGGGGCTGAAAATTTGATGTGACTTCACCAGCGTCGTCTTCAACTGGTGGTTCACCTCGATAACTTGCGACAGGCTGCGGTTGAAGTCGTCTAGAAGTTGACTGAAGTTGACACTGCCGTCAGAGCGAGAGCTAGTCGTCCTGTTGTCCACTCTGCGATGGGAAGAACTGTCTGAGAACTGATCGCCTCGATCTAGAGTCACATTGGTGAGCATGGACTTGGACTGGATGTGCAGGTTTGTAATGTTCGCCATCGATAGCGGACTAAGTGCGCCTACATCCGTGGGGTTTTTCGACCTCGCGCTTATGTTTTTCTTCTTCTCGGGACTGGAGAAGACCGAGCTGGACACTGTGGTGTCGTCTTCATCAAATCGCAGTGGCTTGAGTCCTTCCAACGTGCGTTTTGGACTTTTTGTCTTCAGGCTACTCACTGCATTCGATTCTGGTAGCTGAATGGAAATCGAACTAAAATTCGAGGTTATCTCTGAACGATGGTCTGTTAGGGTTTCCCTCGATCTGGTCATTGACTTGTTCTCGCTTTCCATCAGCCGCCGCTTGGCATTGGTGGTTTTGGGATAGGAAACCGGCGTCTCTGTGGAACTTTTCTTCGGTTGGGTGTCTATGGATGACGTTGCTACAGCCGGTGGACTCGCTATAGCTTCCAGTTTTTTACGAACCGCCATGATAAAGTTGTATGGATATGACTGAGCTGCTGTCGGCTTTAGCCAGTAAGGAAGTTCGGCGTTCTTTTGTTGCAACAACAGCTTGGAGGAGCTTTGAGCCGATCGGTCTACTTGGACTGATTTTTCACGCAGTGATACGTGAGATCGCAGCTTGGCTTCAGGAATTTTTAGATCTAGCTCCGGGTTGTTGTTCCTCTTCAAACTTGGAGCAGACGAACCAGACTTTCTAGGTTGATCAGGATGACTATACAGCTCGAGGTATACGCTGCTCTCCTTCTTGTCGCTCAAAGCCACTTCGGGCTTGTGCGATTCGACTTCAATCGCGTCCTTTAGTTTCGACGTGGGCATATCTAGTAACTGTGGTGTTACAATATCTAGAATGAGGTTCTCCTTGTCCATATTCAGGTCCTTTATGGCACTGAACGAGTGATCTTTGATCTCTGGCTTGCGCAGGAGACCAATCTTCTTGCAGTTCTCCGACAGTGGACTGGGCACTTTAGGCTGTTCCTTCTTCGTCGCTTTCTCTGATTCTACATCCACTCTCGCGGTCACAACTTGTATTTCTTTCTGCGGCACTTGCTGTGGACTGGTCATATTTTCACACGGTTTATTGACAGCCTTCTTTTGAGCCATCTTAACGTTTTTCTTCACAATTTGTCGGGTATTTTTGCGTAAATCATCCAACCGCTTCTTAATCTCAGTCCTATCAATTGCTGGCTTCTCATCAGTGCCCACTTGAAGCGACTTCCGCTTCTTCTTTTGCTCCTGCATATATCGTCGTGCCTCCTCCGAACTGTACGTCTTCTGAGTCTTCTTCAGGGATGCAGAGCTCTCATTTTCTTGGTTTTGACACGACTTGGAGCGTCCTGTCTTAGGTCCCATCTTCAGTTGACTCCTTCGTGCGGTTGGAGGTCGTAAATTGGATTCAGTCTTACTTCTCTGGACGGGTTGGGCCGGTTGCTTTGTGGCAGCATTTCGTTGCTGCTGCTGCTGCTTGGCTTCTTCTTCCCCTGATTTATTTTCTTTCGTTGGAGAATTTGTGATTTCATTGAGCATTTCTTGAATTTCTTTGACTTCCCTGTCGCGGTCTAGGCGCTTCTTTTGGAATTCATGCTCGCCAACTAAGACAGGTGGTGTCGTTTCGTTTTCATTCACAAAAACATCTCGATTCGAATGGGTCGTTTTTGGATCGTACACTAGTTTCGCTATTTGAGTTTTCATCTTTCTGGGACTGCCAGCGCGGACGGTAACAGTGGCTGTTGCTGCAAAAAAAAAATAAGAAGAAAGTCAAAATGCGTAATCCGCAAGAAAATGTAACACATTCGGGTTGTGAGTGTCTTATAAGGAAACTCCAAGTATACTCTTTATGGCGTAAAGTGAAGCGGACGAAGAATCAACTGATTTTTTTTGTGTAGCACAGTTTTGGTGCGAAACAATTTCTGTTAATGGAAGTGGGATTTGAGGAATGTAAGGCGCCAATCTGACGGTTGTACAATGAAACATTCATTTCACACGGGACTTGCGTGAGGCGGTAAGAATTTGTCTGGCAATTTGGTTCCTTTTCAGAGCATCGAGGGAATAGCGTTGCTGCTTCATATGGCCGAGTTCCCAGGGAAATATTTCCCTAAAGTAATGGCCTCGAAATAGACCAAGCAAATGCAATTGCCTCTGTGGAAACCCCGTGCGAACAAATGAGACTTTCGAAATGCTTCGCTTTGTGACGCGTGTTACAAGCACGCACGTCCATTATAAGGATAATGGGCTGGTAGTTAGATTAAATCTACGAGACATCAAAGTAATAGTACAGCAAAGTACTTCAAATCGTGTCAAAATGTCAAGTTAATTTAACGACACATTAAACGCTTCTCTGGGACGGTTTTAGTCGAATTCTCAACAGTCAATTCTCTATGCTGTTGGGAGTATACTTTTGTCTATTTTTCAAAAACAAAGAATACCTATATAGTATAGTAGGTAGTTGAAGCTGAACGACTGAATTCCATTTTCCATTGTTTCAACGTAAACACATGCATACCATATGAAAGTTCGTCGTCGGAATTTCGACCTTGAACCACCAACAACAATGTTACGGAGAGTATTCACATTGAGGTAGCTATATAATCGTATATAACATTTCAATTGCAAGTAGAGGAGAAGGTAATATTGATCTGCTTTGATAGAATACAACTATATGTAAGGGAGAAATTACTGCTGTGAGGGATGAAACATGAAAGGCATATATTTGTAAGGACGTGCTTCACCATATAATAACTTTTTCGATTTCATACAAGGGTGAACTACGCGACAGTATACCAAACGTAAACGTATACGTACATACACCGGGAATTTCAATATGAATTCCTCCACATTTTAGGAAAACCACAATTACGTATTTAAAAATCATATTTTTCAAATTTCTGTTACAAGGAATCGCAAATGCAACACAATCACTATTCAACTTTGGCTACAAAATTGCAACGTTAACAAAACAGCTTGTATGTACTTTGAATTCACAACTCTGATAAAATAATTTGACAATTTCCAACAGTGCAAAAGTCAATACAAAACCACCTCACCAGGCAAAAATGTACAATAATTTGCAATGCAAACACTCGTGTGTCGGGTTAATTAGCAAATTCTCTTTAATTCATTTTAAATTTTGCACACAAAAAGTAAAGAAAAGTCGTGTGAGAAACTTGATTCTTACGCTTACCTGAATTTCGATTTGTTCCTTCTGCTGATGAGGCAGTTTCTTCGTTGTTACCATTTCGATTGGAATTTGTGGCGTTTTTTTTCCATATTGGTAGCTGTGGCTTACTTCGATCGGAGGACATTAGTTGTTAGTTGGGTGTGTTATTTAAATAATATGAAAAAACGAGAAAAAACAAAATAAATAATTGTTTGTTTGAAAGCAAACGCAGTAACGAAGGAATGCAAACAAAAAAAAAAAACAAAAAAAGTGAAACGTCAGGCGATTTGAATCCGCAGCAAGTTGTCAAACCGGCTGTTAATTGTGGAGCCGAGATGGCATGAGTATGGATTTCATAGAAAATGCTAGCAACATTGATATGTTTTTACATTTTAACGAAGGTAAGAGGGAGATCGCATTATACGAACAGCAGCAGAATGTTTAGATACATGGAAAGAAATTTGTTGAAAACATTTCCGAAAATCTTAAAGGCGGAGACAAATCTACTCTGCGTACAGTAAGAGTAAATATTTATTATTGAGGGCCCGATCCGCCAGGTTTCCTTAACTACAAAAACTGCAAATCTTACGCTAATCCGGAGTTATTTCTGTATTTTTTTTTTATTTTTATTGGACGCCCTGGTTTTTTCCACTTTCCAACCGCTAAACCGACAGAAATATCAATTTCTGAAGATTGGTCCATTTTTTGTTTGTTTTTGTTGTTGGACTAAAAACAAACATCCTATCCCAGCGCAAGTGAAGTACAACAACTAATGTCACCTCCTCCGAGTCAGTCTGACATTAAGCAAGCGTTTGATTAAGTGCTAGTTAGATATCTCTGCTCACGGTTGCCAACACGGTACATTTGGGACAAAGTATTTGTCTTTCCCAATGTTTCTTTGCCCTTTGTCCTTCCCGACGATTTCTCAGCCCGAGAGTTAATTTATTTCAACAAATAACTAAAATATTGGGTAATGTACACAAATAACCTTGGTTATGGAAAACATATTTTTTAGGTTATTTTAAGATAGTACGTTTTGAGGTGTACTAAAATACGAGTTGGGTGAGCAATTTATAAAATTTTTAAAACTTATTATTTCAGTTAGAAAATTAAATCTTTGCCCCAATGTTGATTTCTCCGTCCCACTCTTTGTCCGAAGTTATGTTTCAAGTTGGTAAGCCTGTCTCTGCTTTGCTTTTTATCTCAATTTGGGGAGATATCTCGTGAATCGTGTCCTTAGGGTCCGATTCTGGTTCAAATGTCCGTGTTTAAAAGGCTGGTACGCTGTGAAGTTTGTTTTCTTTCAAACGCTCCCAACGCCCTTCATAATTTCTCTTAAGACCTATTAAACGATTGAAGAAAAGAATTGCCCTTTCTATAAAAAGAGCAGATCCAGAAGTGCACTTCCAGGTCAATTCTTAGCACGACAGAAGTGTCCGGAATATTTTTAAAAAATTGCCGTGAACTCACCAAAACACACTTGTATAATTTCAAAATGAAATGATTGTGTGTTGTGTTCCTCGAAACATGCGTGCAAAATATAATCTTAAATTGAATTATGATTTGGGCTATTAAAACATTCATATTTACCTACTGTAGAAAAAAAAAAAAAAAAAAAGTAGCAACAGAAAATCTCACTTATGGTGTCTACCACTATATTGCAAAAGTGTTCCATCGAATTTCATTGAAAAGATCAATTCTGAATTTCGGGGCAATTCTCTCGGATCTTCTTAAAAACGCTATAAAAGACTTCATATCCGGGAACAGATCCAGATAAAAATTATAAATCCGTATTTTGTGACAACTCATTTCTTCAAAGCTTTCAAACACGCAAAAGTGTAAGCCGTATAATTTAGTACGTTGTCCAACAATGATTTCTTTGATTTTTGGAAACTTTTTCGCAATAATAAATAAATAAAATAAATAGTCGGCGCAACAGGTCTGGGGGGACAATAGGCCTAGCTTCTCACAACCATTCGTTTTGTGTGAGTTTTTCATTTTTGGAACGAATGGAAGGGATCTACAGTTTTATGCCGACTCCAAACGGCTAATTGAGAAGCTCTTTCAAGACATTTATACTCTCGGATGTTTGTCAGACGTTCGCGAGAGGTAGCGCAGTGGAAAAAACCATAAGTTGGAATTTGGGTTTTTGCGGGATTCGAACCTGAGACCCCTCGCTTAGTAGGCCAACACACTAACACTAAGCCACTGCGACTACAATTATTTATTTATATATTATGCTACGCCATTATTTTCGCAATAATGGCGTAGCAATTTTCGACTTAAACTTTTTGCAATAAATCTATTGACTGTCATAGCAATCACCTCTCTCTCATCCAGCAGTTATCTTAAATTATATGACCCCAGACCCCACCGCCCAAAAGTAACAGCGCACATCGCACAATCCACAACGCTAAACATACTAGTGATATTCAATTAATTCGAACGCCCACCAGAAGCCATACAGTTTTACCACTTAGGGGAATTGCAACATTGTAAATGCACTAGCTGATGGCGGAACATGATGAATTGCGACCGATTTGACCAAAAAATTAATCGATGTCTCGAATCAGCGGTACCGACTGCGGTAATCCTCTGAAGAAAAGACATTTTGATGGAGCAGCATCTGATGCTCGCTTATCTGAGGCGCTACCTAATAAAACATTTTCTGTTGGCACTTTTAAGCCACAAACCGCTGACACCGCCGCCGCCACCATCTATTGGATTTGCAATGAAAGCCGCGTGGTAAACTTGTTTTCCTCCATGGACCGTGTGGCTTCTTTTTGCTCTTAGCTTTTTACGCTACATCACCATTGCGCCTGGGAATGGTTTGATTAGTGGTTGGCGCTTCAAGGAGTTCATGAGACCATTTGTCTTGACGATCACCATGCAGTTGCAGAGCAATGCGGTGCATGGTGACGAGAACTGTGAGGAGTCACTGAAGATCTAAACAAATAGAAATCGAAAATGACAAATGTTTTCCGGTGGAAGGGGCGACACCAAGTTCCGCACAACGAACGAAAGTGAAAAAAAAACTATGACGTTGAGCAGACATACATACATATACACGTAGTTTGATAAACAATTGAAAATTCGCATTTATGACTTGTGGACAAAGAATGGTTTCTTATAAATTGTGAGCGATGTGAATAATTTATATAGGAAGCTACTTGTCAATCAATGGCGAGCAAACAATGGTGCAGTGATTTTGTGGCTTGAATCCTCACAAGATTCATTTACTGCTTTCTAAGTAGAAGATATGAGGTCTGTGAGTTTCTCGAATTCGAAATATAGATTTCCAGAGTGAGTATTTTGAAGGTAACTCTTCAGGGCCTTCAACTGCTAAATAATTTCTTCAGATGAGTCTTTGAAATATTCAATAGGGTTCGATCATCGAAAGAAACTTATTAGCGTACGGACAGTATGTGGCTTGAATGGTATTTGCTCAAGAGAATTGTGATCGCTTGAAAGTTAAAAACAAAAAAGAAAGTTCAGTGAGGAAGCGAGGAGTTACAACAATTCTCGCTAGTTCTTGGGTTTTTACCCCGACAATTTCTGTTTGGAAATTTTGTCGAATTTGAGTTTGTGCATTATTGTTTGAGAGAATAACTCTTAACAGTTCTTGTAGTTCGAAATAGCTATCATTCCCACCAAATTCACAAAAAATAAAGTGATTTGCAAAAAGTACCTAGAGAACTTTCCTTTCGGTTTGTCACGTTTAACCTTTGCGTTCGATTTATTAGCTATGTATATCAGACGCGAAAGAGACACTGTGCCCCCAATTTTGAGAAGAAGACAGTTGTTTGTTTATCTACAAGCCAATAGCAAGATGCAAATAATAAAACGACAGAAGTAATTCAAAGGATCACTTCTAATTAGTCTGTTCACATCCAGAGTTCTTGCAAGTGAACCGCAGTGTGAATTACTTCTTTCCCCTGCTGCATACATTGGGGACGTTCGGATACTTAGTTTTTCTAAAACGTCAACTAAATTTGTCGAGACTAGGCATCCGAACGCAACTTGAATTGTTTTTGTATTCTCGCGGTCAGCGTTACCTTTTTTTGGTTTTGCCATTTTTTTTTGGAAAAGGCCCAACTGCCAAACTACATAGGTACGTGACCACTCTGGGCCAGTAAAAACTGAAATACATCTTAGTCAGCCAGCTGTCAGACTTACTTAATTAGTTGGGAAAAAGAAGCGTCCGCGACAGTCCGGATCCGGAATCGAAAAAATCACTTTTTCCGTTCCATTGACACAAAAAATACCCTTTTAGTGATTTTGAGAAGAGAATTCCGCTTCTCGAACTTGAGTCAGAATTCACTCAAGAAGCACTCACACGTGTAATTTAAGTATTTTATACAAGTCAGCTGACAGCAGCCGTAGATTATTTTTTGGCATTTCACCAATACTTTTGTGGATCCAATCAGATCAAGTTTTCTTGTTCCATTGGATTACATAATGAGTTGATCCCCGAAGAAAACCAATGGAAAAAGACATAACTTTCGTTTTGCAACTTTGAAATTTCGAAAATTCGACGCGAATTCGAATATGAAGTCTGTGTCAAAGATAATGGAATACAGATAAATATAACTTTCCACTGGAAAGACTGTTTTCCCGAAAAATTCATGAAGTCACGCACATAGCTCGTGTATGCTCACTTCTTAACTAGTGTATGTGAGTTCATAAATTATACTTTAATGCAATAATTCGCCATCCCGAAAGGTGTATATTATCACTATTTTATTTATTTTAATGCCTTAACAACAACCAAACAAGTTCCATGCGAAACACAAAACAATTGAATAGCGCGATGCCCATAAAATCAAAGAGAATGGTGTCCGGCCATTAGCAACATGCGTTTTTTTTAAGTCACCGTTTTCACAGGCAGGAATTATAAAAACAACAATGTAAAAAATAGGTTTTGGGGGGATACACATATATGAAAGATATCCATCTCTTTTAATCATCATCTCTGGTCTGTGTTCTGTGTATTCCATGGGAATTTCTATACTATAACTGACAAAAAGTAAGCATATATTCAAAAAAAAAAAAGGTCTAAATTACCGTTAAATGCTTGTTACCAAAATAAATCAGTTTACACTTGAACGATCATTTTTAATTAGTAGGTAATCTTGCTGCACTGTTCATTGTTCTCAAGTGAAAGTCAACGTACTTCACATAAACACAAATAATCACGTTAAAGAAACTTGAATTTTATTATGATAGTTGATGAAGAAGAAGACACTACAGTGTTGTTAAAAAAAAGCGAAAACTGGAAGGCATTAAATGCGACTGGAATTATAAAAAGCGAAAGTCAATTTATATATACATATTATGACTACAAGGTCTAGAACGATTGTTAAGGTTCGAATTAAATTAAAAATTGTGTTTTATTATTTTTATTTGACTTTCTATGCAGCCGCCTATTGCAAGCTGTAATCAAAAGACACATCTTTAGGAATGTGACCGAGCTTACCATAGACAATCCCCGGTAAATGAAGTATTGATTTGTCCTGGAAAATAAAGATCATTCAAGTTTGAAGCTTAATTTCTTAGCGAAAATATGTACACCGCGATCGTGCGACCAATACTCACATATAACAGCGTGGTTTGCTGGCAACCCGTCAGTAAAGTGACCAATCTTAAGTTAGGTTTTAGGTAATGACAAAAATACAAAGAATAGCTTGTATAGGAATAACCGGCGCTATGAGAACCACACCTATAGCTGGGCTAGAGGTGAATCTCAATCTGACACCTCTAGACCTGTACATGGAAGAATCCGCTGCCGAAAGTGCCGTAAGGATGAGCCAAATTAACACTTGGAACCCTTGCAACGGGTCTTATATAAACACGTAGGGAACGTTGTCACTTCTGACTCTATGTCTCCCTATAAAGACTTTGACAAACCATTCACCTTCACAATTGAACCCACAAAAAGGAAATCAATATCCATCTACACTTCTACAGATCTACACAGATGTTTCAAAGATGGACTGTGGAACCGGTGCCGGCATATTCTCTGAGGAATTAAATATACATTGCTCCATCAGACTACCTGATAGTAGTAGTGTCTTCAAGGCTGAGGTTCTGGCTATCGCTGAAGCAGCCCGTAAGGCGTCAATGTTGGCAATACCTCGTAGCGAAATAACCATCTTCATTGACAGTCAGGCGGCTATAAAAAAAAGTTTCTGCTAATGAAATAAAATCCAAACTAGTTCACCACGAAGAGCTCAAGGTTCTTTGCTCGCAGCACACCACCAATACCTGCTGGGTCCCTGGACACAGAGACAAAACCGGCAATGAGATGGCGGACAATCTGGCGAGAAAGGGTTCCGTAATGGATCTTGATAGAGCACTTCAATCGATGAAGCCACCACTCTGCTATCTCAGAGAGCGAGTGGAGAACAAAATTCATATGAAAACCAACAACAGGTGGAAATAACTCACTATACTATCTGTGAAATATCACGGTCATCGCTATCTAAGTTATGTGGGGCTCTAACTGGTCATAACTTCCTTAGAAACCACGCAATGAAACCAAATCTCAAAGATGACGAAATATGTAGAGACTCCACGAGAGGCTTGCCCGAGTCTCTGTCACTTGAGGAACAGAACACTTAGAAGTTATTACTTCCATGACGTCCATGAACTTTCTGATGTCTCACTGTCTAATCTTTACAGGTTTCTGAGGATATCGGGATGGCGCTAGACAGCGTCAGGTAGCCACAAGAGGAGAAGGGATGGAGGCCACCGATTGTAACACCAACGGTTAACCCCAAAAAGGGTATTACAATGGGTCCACGAGGATCTAAGTGAGGTATTGCAGGGCTCACCCTGATCTATTTACCCGTTTACCTAACCTAGCGAAAATATGGCCTTTCTCCTTTTCCACGAATATTGGATGGAATTTTGACACATCGAGAATTTTACTTTGCTATAAAGGTGAGTATGAGTAGGTACATAATTAAAAATGTTAGCTGCATAAAAATTATGAATAATCATTCCGGATGCAATATTTTAGAAACCGTCCAATTACATAAATTTCTTCCAAGTCATATCAATTGCGTCATTAGTCCGAATGCAAACATAACCCTTCAGTTCACATACGAATCGAACACAATGAGCAATTAGACATCATAATTTCTACTACAAGTCAAATATTATGCAAATAGTTAAGCTTTTCTTTACCTATAGAAAACATGCAAGTTTAAACAACTTAATTTATTATTTAAAGTATCCAAATTGGTAGATAATTTACTAAGTTCGTTGGATAAAAAAAAAATACAATTTATCCTACCTTTACCTATACAGAGTGCTGTAGGGTTAATTGCCTAATATGTGTCTGAGAAATTCAGAAATTTTCACTTTCAAGCGGACGAAAATATTTTTATTTGGGATAGACAACGTAATCTTATTAGCTGAATAGGAGATTTATCAAAACGTAATTTGGCAAACGCAATAAAAATCATATTTTGAGAGGTTTAATTATAATTGGTTAAGGAAGGCACTTTTCGTTTGCTGGGTTCCGATTTGATTTATAATGCTTATTTCAGATTTAAAGAGAAGACGGTAACACAGCAAGAAATTTGTGGAATTATACAATTTAAAGTAAACAAGATGGAGATCGTAGCCAGCAATTTGAAAGGTGTTAGTTAAACGGTTGCATTTTATTTGCCTACTTGAATCAGACGCCGCCCTCATTTTAAAGTGCGATAGTCTTTCTTTCGGTATACTCCGATAAATGATGGACAAAATATGTACTAATTTACGGAAATTGGTTGTATGACGTGTAAAGGGACGTAGGTAGTCAAAAGAGGCAATGGCGTTATTTTGTATTTATTATTTTGCCAGTTGATATTATTGGCGTAGACTCATCACAATATAAGAGATAAGTACGCCACATGTTCACAGAAGTTGTAGCTCCCAAATTCGTTTTAGTTTATTTCTTCAGCTGTCAAATAGTGCAACAAAGAATCCTGTGTTTCGAAATCTTGTACTCAAGTCTTTAGTTAAGTGGATCAGTGCCCGTGTTCCACTGCGGCATTTCAAACTTCATATAAAAAAACGGACATTTCACAAAAAGTGCTAGACGTCTAGCGCAAATGGTGTAATGTCTATTTTTGTATATGGGGTTTGGCATGGCCGCAACTCGTCTAGTGTAGGGATATTACGAAGGTAGTTTTACCGGAGTCGGAGACCTCCGCGGAGTCGGAGTTGAATCGGAGTCGGAATCGGGTGTCGCACGCAGACGCAAATTATTAAAATATAAAATTTGAAAATATTAAATTGACGCACGCACTCTCAACTTCAATGCACATACTTATGTAAAATAAATAAAAGAATGAAAAGACAGTCGTATTGTAAGATGTCGCAACTCGTAGTTCTTTGTTGTTCATGTACATCGGTTTCGGTCGCCTCGTCGTCGATTGTGCTCCGAAAAACCTTCGATGTGATTATATCGGAAGCGGAACCGAAGCCGGATTCGGAGGTGCAATTTAAACCGGAGGTACCGACATATCGGTTTCGGAGTCGAAGCTCCGTATCATCCCTAGTCTAGCGGGCAGTGGAACGCGGGCAGTATCTGCTTCATTTGCTAGAAACAAAAACGACGTACGATATTCTTAATGCAGGTAAATTTTTGTAAGATTCTTTCAATTTATGACCTACACTTTATTATTTGCGACTGCTCGTCATCAAATTAGTATTTGAATTACTCTTTATTTCTCCTACTTACAACTAGTTAGCCATTTTTTATGCCTATGTATTTTAGTAATCCCACAATTTTGTTGTATTATCAGGAATAGTAAATATTTGTTTTTTAAGTCAATGAATCTTAAATCATGGTGAAAATATATCAACTCAAGAGAATGGTATATATTCTTCTGACGTGCTGTAGAGTAAGATCAAGCCTCTGATTGACTTGACTTATATATATTCCCATCAGCGCATTCTCAACCAAGAGCAAACTCCGAACAGAGTAGGTACGTATTCCAATCCAATTTGTTGCTTAAGTAAAACATGTAATGAAATAAAATAAGCCACTGGTCATTAAAATTAAACAATTTCGTAAACTATTCCCACAAACTTTCGATAAAGATATTATAAGCTGTCATACAATTTGTCAATTCAAAATTTGACAGATTGTGCTTATAAAAAGTACGTGAATGGGCCTTTTTAAATTGCTAGCTATGCAGGTGGGCAAATTAATTAATATCACGTTTGTCAATTGCATTTGTCTCGTGCGAAATTCATTTGACATAACTTCCCTATAAAAAAAAAACACACACTTTCCGCCAAAGCAATGTCTGTGGCAGCACTCTTTGGACCAATTTTAATTTTAAACTAATTAAAAAATCCCATTCCATTTCAAATGCGGTTCGGCTAAAATTGATCCAACTATAAAAATTAGCACATACTTGGCTATAGCCAAACCAAATTGCTCGCAAACTCAACAGGTGGTTAAGTGTGCGCACTATCTACCACTCACTTCAACTCTACAGTCTACTACACGTTAGCTGACAGACAAATTATTGTCTATACTAATTGCATGGCCAACTGAAGCGGATGTTAGTGATTTCGCATTTTTTCAAACTAATCCCCGCAGTTACGATTTGTTTACGTACATACGAGTGTATTCAAGGTCATCATTCCTGGCTAATGTCTGACACCGCTAATACCATTACAAGACGAACGCACTGCTATCGCGACCACCCAATTATAGTAATTTTAAAATGCGCGCTAATGTCTTCCCAGGCCGAAGGAGAAGAAGAACTAGTACTTATTACCGACAATGTATATCCACCATCTGTGTACCTGCCAGCAGTGCCTCAAGTGATCCAATTTTGATGTAAAATCAGTCAACAGCATGATCACTTCGAAGAAACAATTTTTGTGCAATGCATCTGACAATTTGGACAATATATAAGACCAGCTTGAGGAGCAACTCAACAAAAGCCAAACATGTCCATCTATACAGTGGCAGCTATGCACACTGTATTCAAAGATAGTGACTCTGGGAGTCTGGAGTCTCTGCTCTGCCATTCAACGACGACACAGACGACGAAAGATTCAAAGATAAACTATGCCATACTTTGTGTAAATTGTAACGATTTTTATCTGCCATCCGCACACATATCGATGGAGCTTATCGAGCCGCGAGATCGCACTTTATAAATAAAATCGCAGAAATCACATTTGTAATAATCGTGTAATTATGATGTCGCTCCTTGGCTCGGTTCGGTTGCGTTTCAAATCGAAATCAGTTCATTCCTTTACGTGGTAATCACTGCGAGTCGTCGCACAGGCGCGATGCTCTGCGTCTCTGCGAATGGACATTCACTTGCATCGATTAAAGATAACAGAATGGATTTACCTGTTTTGAGATTTCGACGCTCCTCGGATCAGTGTGCGATGGTCGGGTGTTGGATTTCGTATTTCCTCGATCGGCTAATTATAAATTATCGCCTATTTTGTTTTTTATACCTGCGGCGTGTTTTGTTGTTGTCATTAAAAAGTAGTAAAGCCTTTGATGGGTGTTTTCGAGTTTGAATTTTGACAGCAGTCGTTATAGGAGTAGGTATATGTAACACAGTTGTTACCGCCCTGAATTAAGAAGATAGGCGAGTCTAAAGGGTGGAATCGTTGAAATGTGACTCAAGGGGATTGGCTCCGATTGAGCCTAAGACGAAGCAAATGCGGAAATGCCTTTAATGGTTAAATTGTAGTAAGAGAAATGGGAAGCTATTGGTAGTCTCTGCGGTTTTTAAAAGTTGCTGGGAGTGTAGTCCGTTTCAAATCACTGTCAGGAAGTGTATATTAAACTCCGATTTATCAGAAATCGACCAAGCTTCTACCACTTGCGCAAATTGAGCGATGGGCACTTGATGGCCACCAATAACTGAAAGCGGTATGAAAACCGTAATAGTAAAATTTCTTTCTTACAAGTTCAGTCTTTTAGTGAAAAGTCGATTCACAGTTAATCTTTGCCTTGGGATAAAATCGGCTTGGTGGCAGTACTGTGCAGTGCTTTCATCGTTTATTTAGCACTTACCTACTTGTAAACAGTTGAGTATTTTTTTTTACCAAAAGTATGCTCTTTAAAATCTGCTTTATTTTCCTACAATTATTTTAGCTGTCACTTGGGTTTTCTTCTTTTATGTGACACTGACGTTGTAGGGAACTACTCTATTACGCGTATTTTCAAAAGTGGTTGATTATAGAATAGATACTAACTGAGCGTTCTAATTGAGGTAACCTTGAAGCACATTCCAGTATACTAGCTGTCATACGACTATAAAGAAGTAAACAGAACTTGGGTCCCTAAAAAGTTCTGGTTATCGAAGGTCGACTTAATTTGTCTGGACTATGTAGATGTACCCTAACCCCAAAAACTAGATTGGTTGGTAACGTCACTTTTCCTAAGTCAGACACATATACAAACTATCATCATAGTAGATACTCTGTCACGAGATTCTTAACTGGATTCGTCGGTTACCCCTTCATAAAAGTCAACTAAAAAAGCTCTTTTAGCTCTTTATGTTATCGAGGCCAATCAAAACTGTGACACATCAAGTCAGCCAGCTGTCAGACTTACTGAACTCAATTCTTGAAGCTCCCCATTCTTTGGCTACCCCTCCATAAATGTCAACTGTTCACGTGACTAATGGAGGCTTATATAAATTGAAAAACTTCCAGTCAGCCAGCTGTTAGACTTATTACTGATCCAGATTCTTGAACGTCGCCATTGCTGTGTTTCCTCAGCTAGCTACACTTTCTGTCAATCTATTACCGTTTTTTTTTTTTTTACAATTTTCTTCCCTTTTGTGTACCAGTATTCACATTCCTAAAGCGCAAAATTGTTTGATTAGCTGTCAAAAGATTGCTCATGGCGTTTGCATTTCTCTCTTTGCAGGGGTTGAATTACCACATCCGTGATCGAGCAATACGTGACTGAATTTGTTATTGTTTCGCTTGTAAAATCCACAAAATTCAGTGACGTATGGCTCGCTCACTGATGCGGTAATTCGGCCCCAGATCCGAGAGAATTGCCCAGAAATTAGGAATTGGCCTTTTCAATGAAATTCATTGAATAGACATCATTATGTGAGATTTGGTTTTCTGTTGGTACTATTTTTTGTTTTCTATTCTACATTAAATATGAGTTTTAATAGACCAAATCAATATATTTACAATATGCATACTTTCGGTCACATAGGGCAAATTTGGTTTCTACCAACACAACACACATTTCAATCCGACATTTTGCTAGTGTGTGTTGGTCAGCTCAGGGCAATTCGTTAAATACATTCCGGACACTTCTGTCGTGTTAAGAATTGAACTGGAACTGCACTTTTTTGTTCAAAGAAACATAGAAAGCATAAAGAACACTTCTAGATTCCCTCTTTCGACATAAAGGGCAATTCTTCTCTTCAATCGAAATTTGAAACCGATATCAGTCAATATTTTGAGTGCATATAGAGGGCGGTCTAATCACGCTCTGATCGAAGAAAAAGAAACAAAATGTCTGAGCTGAGAAACATCATTATTTTTGACACATCATTTTGTTTGTGACAGTTCATGCTTCGCTTTGAACTAATAAAGCAAAATGTCAGTTATCGAATTAAATTATGAATTGTGTGTTTCTTGTACACTTGAAGTACCCCTTTTAGATTAACAAACAGAACTTACTATATTGTTATAGGTAGGTAATAACAATAAGTTAACATTACAAAAGCTCCAGCAACTTGCTCGCAAAAGGTACGACCCCACTTTCTTTTATGGATTCAACATGCCACAAGGGAAATTGAATTCAGTTCAGTTCAACTGGACATGTTTCCAAAAAAAGACCCGAGCGCAATAAAAACACATTTGATCTCTTAAATAGTTTTTACTTTAAACTTGGGCGGCATTCTGACCATCAGATGACAGCCCCAATAGAGAATCGTTTGCAGAGTGTATACTGTCTTTTTCCCACATCCCTGCTGAGTACAATATACTCGTATATTTTAACAACCAGATTTGGAGTAGCGCCGATGCCTGGTCTGCAGCTCAAAAGAAGTTAATAAATTGACGTCTGTTAGACAATTACAACATATGCATGACAGTATTAGCCATGTCAAGCGCGTTTTCGGACTAGTAGAATGCATTGCTGCAGCAGTAGTTCTAGCCAAACATTATAAATCAGGACAAGAAAACCAACTGCTGCTGTTGCTGCAGCTAGTGGTCTTGTTTACTTCGTGTGTGCAATCGACGGTAAACGGTTGGTAATCCATTAATTTTTGCGCGGATCCGGATTTTATTCACAGGTGCTTAATCAGGCATTTGAAGTAATAATAGGGTGAAGGTAGAGTTGTTGGTTTTTCTTTTGAAGTGGTGCAGCGAATTTTCGTGAAAAAATGTTTGCTAAAAATGTATGCCTCTTTATAAATCAATCACTAACATGGCAGTGACGTGGTTGGAATGTAAATTTGAAGACCCTTGCTTAACTAGTCGTTGCTACCAACGTCAAGAAATGAATAACCTGGGGCGACTCCTTACTGTGCACATTCTTCGGTCTATCCACGTACCTAATCAATATTCCGATTGGCAATCTACTCGAACATTTTGATGTCTGAAAACTGTCCTCCAAATCGATTATTTAAGAAATCCCTCTATTACATTTTCCTGTCAATCCTACTCCGTCACCACCCGCGTTCCAAATCATTTCGCTGTTCCACCGCAATCCAGCGGACAAGTGAACTCAATTTTGATGCGTTTTGCAACAATTTCAATTAAACGCCAAAGCGAAAAGGATAATGGCTTACATAACACCAATCACCACCAACGCCGCGCTACTCCGTCGTAACCGCCACTGCATTGTAATCTACCTACATATCTCTCTCTCTCTCGGGAAAACGCCAACATGATCTGTATAACTGCTCCCGGCATCAAAATCCATTTCACATATGCGTATGCGCGCTGTTCACTGCTCCAAGATAATTCTCAAATGCGCGCACCTAATAACAAGTCCATTGCCGGACAGTCGGACAGTCGGACAGTGGAACAGTGGTTTAGTGGTACAAACAGCGAAATGGAAAAATTGTTTTCCACACACGCTTTTGCTTTCCCATTCCATTTCGAGCGGGAAATCCTGTCCACAATCAACTCTGGGCCATTTAACCAGATTAATCTCTCGACATGGTGCGCGGTGACCATATAGTTGACCGGAGCACCGTGCGCAAGCACACACATTGATCATATTGTCCGGAGATATGGATCTTATGCGCCAGATACTCCATCGAATCACAATTCGGCGAGGCGATTATTAATGACGAAGATAATTTTCGGTGCTGTTCGATGGTGTGTTGTTTCTGTTGTCGAATTAAAGAATAATTATTTGTACTATCATTTTCCTGTCGCTGTCGCACAGTGCGTCGACCATTGTGCCGCTTGAGAAAGCGCAGATCACTTGAGCGGATTTCTCTATTAATTCTCAGCACTCAGCTATTAGTGCGTGTAGATCGATACCCGGCGGCGCGGCTGGCTACAGTTATGTGCGACATAAAATGTCTATCTGGTTACAAATTTCGCTTACCACTGGTAATTTATTGTGATTTGAATTTCTTTTAAGTTTTAATGTGGACCAGAAATAGAGTGCACAGAGAGCACCGGCGACAAAAGATCGCGTTGAAAAGCCATCATTATCACCAGTTATCGGAGTTTATCGAAGTGCTCGTTATTGTGCTGCGGGAATTGTTTGGGACAATACATCTGTTTGGGCAGTTTTGATGTTTGGGCAGTTGATGAACTTTGGAAAAAGTCGCTAGTTGTTGCTGATAAGGGATAATAAATTTCAATTAAATTGCCACAGAACGAAAAGTGTCGCAATATTGGATGTAAATTGCTAAAAATTGGCAGAACTCCGAGTAACGATTAACCTTGCATTGACTTGATAACTTGATTTTTACATACAATCCTTGGGCTTTTAGCGAATAGTTAAACAGTTCCGCAGAATTTGTTTGTGCCTGATCAATTATGTTAGCTCTATTTGCATTAACGACTTGCAATGCAATCGACATAAATCAATCTCACAATAGGTTCCTACGCGGCTTAAGTCGAACGCAATCGATATATAAATCGATCGATATCGCACAGGTTCTCATCAAATATGACGAAAAAAGGGAAAATTAGCAAAATAACGAGTAACGAGTAGTTCCTTTCGTGACTCGATAAATATGTCAAATGCACAAATTTGACAAGAAACAAATTCAAAATCCGTCTTAAAAATCAGTTGCACAGAAAAATAGAATCTGCGAAAATAATTTAAATTCGGTGGTAGTCGAATGTTCTCCTAGAACGTTTCATATGTTGCAAAAAGTTAGGTTATATATTTGTGTGACATGGATCAGATGGCAAAGTTTAAAGTGGCTCAAAGTAGCTCGAAGTCTATTCACGTACCTTGGAGTAGGTACATTTTAAGCAGCCTGAGAATGTTTCGCTCAAATTTTCGAGTTTGACAGGTTTTTAGTGTTTGGCTCGGGAAAGTACGCGAATACGCCTAGTGTAAAAGATAATACATATGTTCGCATCAAAAATGAGAGAACAAGAGAGAATTGGAAAGTAACGAGTAGAGTATTTTCCCTTTTGGCTTTTACAGTTCAAATACAAACAGTTGAAAGGTAGATAAAATAAAAAAGACATATTTTCAAGACCATTGTGAACAGACCTTATTCTTGAACTGAATTCTACTGAGCACACAGTCCGAATCTACACATTTTCATAAGAAAATGTCAGAACTCATTTTTGGAAATTTAGTTTACCAAAACACGTTGAAACTGCAATAAATTATCTATAACTAGCTGCAACGAATGATTTTATTTTGATTTAAGCAAAATAGCGAAAATTTGTGGCTGGCTGAATGAAACTGTGCCACTATTCAGCGAGTTTTTATTGATGATCATCTGAACTAGCCCAGCGTAGTTTCGCAAGTCATACTATAATGCGCCGACTTTTACCAGTCCAATTGTGATCTTCACCCTACTGCGTCATTTTAAGGCAGCACTTCAGTGCTTAAAAGGATATTCCCTTAGATACATAACCAGCTGATGTTTTCCAAAATCCTTTTCTCTCTCTTATAATCCATTATCTACTTTCGCTTTATAAACTCACATTGGAAATGAGTTATCAGTTGGCGCAAGTGGTAGTCACTTGGTCAATTGGAGAAAAAATCGAAATGCAAGTTCATTTCCTGACAGGGGAAAACAGAAATGTCTTCCCAAGTGGAATTATATACGGAGAATTGACTGTCAGAATTCAAAACTATTCAAACAATCACTTCAAAGGAGTCTGATGATGAATTAGTGTTGTAGTTCGAAACAGCTATCATTCCTACCAAAGTGGCTGTGTCTATGAGTTGTTGTTAAGAGTTGTTCCCTCGAAAAACAACAATTCACAAACTGAAATTCGACATAGTTTCCCAACAGAAATTGTCAGGGTAGCTCCCAGACAAGCGAGAATCGTCGTTACTCCTCGTTTCCCCCACTCATTCCAAAATGAATTCTCTTTGTTGGTCATCGCCTTTGCAGTGGAATCCATTAGAAGCCAACTTGCAATGACAGCTTGTTTCTATGTGGTTCAATTTGACAATAAAAGCCGCCGTTCATTTCAACAATCATGAAGCGAATTGCTACTGTCAATAAAATAATTTGTTGGCCGAGCCACTTACTTGTCCGATGACGACGAGCGAGGACCGACGCCGACGGCCACATATCGATTTCGATTTCATTTTCAACTTAGTGTCACTTCCGAAATTTCACGACTTCCAGTTCTGTCGTGGCTCGTGGGTGTACGAAATCAAATGGCATTCTTGATAGCCGCCGCTTTCGTGTGTACCTGTGCGTCCACACAACAATTTAAAGGCGATTTAGAAAGGTGCGAAAGGTGTGTGTGCCCATTTTCTTTCTCTTTATCTGTGGAAATACATTTCGCGACTGTAAGCCAGACTCGATGTATCTGAACCTACCAAAAAGTGCTGCTAATTACATTCAGCGAGTCGGACAAACGTCCTTTCTCTCTCCCCTTTCTGTCAAATGTGATTGATCACACAGATATACAGAAAAAAGTTCACTGACAATAATCGCAGTCTTGCGCCAACTGACAGCTGTGTTGACAAACTGGACCAAACATTGGATTGGCTTTGGCACTCCTTCTGTTCAACGGTCGCGTTGATAGTGTAACTTCTGATCGAATTTTAATTGTCAGCCGTGTTGCGCAAAGAGACATATTTTCCCGTGGCACATTGTGTGCGAGTATCAGTATAGTACATGTCAAAAAATTACCTCAGCGATGCATCTGACAGAAAGTTATCACCAGGAAATGTACGAAGCGATAGGTTTCAACATTTCATCACTACTTGCATACATTTTAATATTTTATGCTAGATTGTTTTTGTTTAAACCCAAAGTAGGTATATATCTTCAAGTCAGTAAGTAACTCTTGCAGTAAATACCCATTATGGTGAGGAATGCTTCATTTCTGGTCTATGGCTTGGTGTCCGTGAATAGGTGGCAACTGGCAAGTTGCTGAGCATAATTATGCATTTAGTTGATGGATTTACGCTTGTTGTGCAACACGCGCTATATAACATACTGAGAGGTGCCATTGTGTATATACTCACCATAGAGGATAGCTCTTGAGCACGAGGTGAATGGGAAACGAATAGCGTTTATCGCTCTTATTAAATGTAGGACAGTAGTTACAACAAATGAATTTATCAATTGCTTATTGACCCTGGGCCAATGCGTGGTCGTGGTGAATTGTTTTAGTCGATTTTGTCGTTAAGCAACACTGACAATTAATCAGGAATCGGTTGACAGCTTCATCGAACTTTTTTAATTAATAGCTCATTACAATTAACGGTTTTGAAACGATTTGTACATATATATATTAATTAATTGAGCAGCGGTTCGCTTTTTCTTCTGAACCGGAGAATTGATATCGTGTATTATATTTTGACTACACCATGTTTGAGTTTTGGCCAGCATGAAATGTCAAAAAAATCAAGCAATTCAGGGAGAGCAACTTGAGTGATAACCCTAATTTATCTTGATTATATTTTTGTTTCGTATGTAGATGGCGTATGTGCGATTGTCTTTGGATTAAGTGCGTGTTTTACTCAGGTGAATTGTGCAGCATTTGTAAATTTTAATGTGAAAGTCAGTTAAATACATTTTCGAGAGCCGGTAACTAGACGTAAAGGGCAATCTTTTACCGTGCGGCAGTTTCAGCGAAAGGGCATATATAGACAGGGCATTATATGGATAAAGCTTTTGCCGCGGCCAGTGACTTTTGATTCGGGATTTATTGCGCTAACTTAGCGGCGTATTGTGTAATAAAAAAAAAAAAATGGCGTTGACATATGTGAGACTTTATCTCAATCTTAACTTCAAATAACCAATGGAATGACAAAATGTCGGAAGGGGGAATTGGTATTGGTCGGAAGGGGGAATTGGTATTCAGTAAAAAAATCGCAAGTGAAAGAACGGAACGACCTATATACGATTGATGCAAATCGACTTTTCTCAATTGTACTAAAAACTGAAAAGAAATAGTACGGAATCGTACAAAATAGTACGTCATTTTTTTAAATGCCATAAATGTATGTTATTGCATTCAAAAAAGTCATATTTTATTGAATTTATGGCCATATTGATCAATCCGAGTGTAAATTAAGTTAAAGTTTAGACGGTTTAGATTTACATTTAATTTATAATATTCACTCATAAGCATGCATTATACCCGCTGGACACAGATGCACTTAAACGCGGAGCTTAGACCGATTTTAGATCGATTTCGCACCAACGTTATGTTAAATTTTTTCTCAATTCTCAAAAAAACACGCCTATTGCTAAAGACGAGGACGGCGTTAATTCACCATCTGCTGTTCCATTAGCTCTTCGATAAATTCATCTTCTAACTACGAAGCCATCAAAATTTCATCCACTTTACGAATTAAATCTATTTTTTTAGCTTCTTGATACATTTTACATTCTATTTCCTATTTAAATTTAATTACATATTTAAATGTTACTATTATGAGATTTACTTTTAACCCGAGTTAAAATATTTAACCTCTTCTCCGCAGTGTAGTTTGAACTCGATCGGATTAAACGCCGACATGTTTAAAGAAAAAAAGAGTATATGTTCGGGTATAATGACTGAATATTATGGAATATTATATTATGGATTTGGGTTCAATTTTTGGAGTTAATAAAATGGACGTATGTGAAATAACCTTATAATGTTCGATTTATTTTAAAAATTAAACACAGTACAAATAGTACTCAAAATTGAGAAGTGGTACTTGCGTACTCGCGAAAGCTTTTTTGCAACAGTGGTTTCGAGATGGCGTAAAAGTAATCATTAGTACAATTATATTGTAGCAAAAGTATGCGAAAAATACGTTTATGAACAATGGAACTCATCCCTAGAATGTTGTTTTTTTTTTAATAGTTCTTCAAATTGGGTTGCTTAAAAATCCCCAAATTTTCCGACTTTGCCATGGAAAATGATTTTAGATTTGCAGCACAATTAGTTAGAAGAAGTCGTTTAAAAAATCGCTCTGTATGATTTGTCGGACGAAAGACATCAAACGTTTGAGCACAGAGGTTCCACTTAATTCAAATTGTGCCTCAAAAGCTTTCGTGCTGCAGATGAATTCAGAGCTCAGCTGTCATATGCAAATGAATGAAACGGAATGGAACATCCACTATTGACCAACTATTCATATCCAGAATTTTAGATTTGAAACCAATTGTGTCTCTTTTTAGATTGCGTTCGATGGATCTAGTATGTTTTAGTTGATGCTGTGTCCAAAAAAAAAAAAATGGCGACCGCGGGCGTACATAACTAAACTGCAGAATGATATTCTCTCTCCATTTTGTCGCCTGTTTTTCCAAAGAAAGAACTGTCAATTATGTGCAATGACCTTCATTAAAGACTTGAAATTCGATCATTATTATGCATGTGAATTGCCAAAAAAAAAAAAAAAAAAAATCCACATATAGACCCTTTCACTTTCGTAAGTGTACATAGACAATCCGATTCCATCTCTTCAAACTTAAACGCTTCAAACTGATACCTCTCATAATTTAAACGTTCCATAACACAACAATTCCATATAAATAAAATCATAAAGATAAAAACCTGCCGTTTCGAAAAAATTCCACACAATCTCAGCCAAACAAATCGTTTGATCACGATAGTACCGCTACTGCCATAAACTTCAATTCCTTTTCTACTACTATTCACTGGTCCAATTCCATAATCAGATCATTAGCCAATTTCTTAAGATTCTGCACGACGACGACGACGACGACGACTTCGACTTGGACGACAAACGATTAAGGCGATTTCCTGTTAAAGCCTCTGGTGGAAAAAAAAAACCAACCACTCCAATTCAAATTTGAAATCTTAAAACGATCGCCAGCAATCGGTTTTCATTTCTCGATTGCATTGGCTTTGGCATGGCATCGGCATGGCATGACATGGCGTTCCAATCGCAACAAACCAACTTGGACCAATTGTTGATACCTTTATTAAATTGAAAGTAGTTTAGAGGCTATATGCCATGCACACACTGTGCGAAGTACAAATATTGCACAAAAACGACAACCTATGCAAAGACAAGACAGTCTGACAGCCAATGGAAAAGCCTATAAAAGTGTAATGACTGTAATGAAAACGGTAACAACAGTATTGGGAGTGCTCCGCGCATGGATGGTTGGTATTGGGATACTAACAACAAACAAGCATAACAACCATTAACCACAATATCAATTGTGTCGCTGGGGGTCTGTTTTAATTTTGTTTTCCTTCTTCTTCTTTTTTTCTGATTCAAACGTTTTTCTTTTTTAGTTTCTTTTATTGTGTTTGCATGCAGAGATCGGTTGGAGAGACAGTTTTAATGACCAATCGTTTGACAGACAGAGTATGTTTGGCAGACGTCAATAACTGTATTACTTGTGGACACAAATTTTACTTCTCATTTGTGTGCAGTGGATCGGATGGTGTTGCGATTTCTAACTGTCAGCTAAGTTGGGAAAGTCGTTATACGAGTTGATGGAACAGTTCGCGCAAAAAGTTCGTTTATTTGAGTTGGTTGTGGGACGAATGGAAGTGATTTAACATTTTTTTTTCGACAACAAACAAACCACCGATCCCAAAAATAAGTTGACAATAGAAAAAATTATAAAATATCAACGATAAATGAAGCAAGGCCACGTAAAGAAAATCAAAATAATGGTGCATCGCAATATCGCATTTAGTAGGGTTTCGTTGAGTTTCGGAGAGTGCCACCGCGTTATATTCTTTATTTGAAGCAGTGTTCCCAGACTTTGAAGACTGTTTTGCCCTTTTTTTTATCAGGAAAAAAAAATATATTTTTCCCCTAAATTTAAAACAAAATTTCAATTTTACTCCCCTAAAATTTGCACTTTTTTTCATAAGAAAAACATGTAAACTGTAACCGTTTTTATTAAGAAGCTTAAAATAAGCATAACCGATCGTCCGAATTGAGCTATCTTTTCTTTGTTGTGTTTTTCTACGCCTAAGGAAGGTTCATACGGCAAGAACATTTTGGAAAATTTTAAAAGGAAATTGGAAAATTAATTTGTAGTAAATAATTTTCCATAGATTTTTGCGGGGAATTATGGCAATAATGGCGTGAAAACTACTGCACAGATTTCGATGAAACTTTTTTTGAAATGTTTCTTTAGATTCTGTGCAACATATAGGCTATTCCTTTCATTGCCATGCCTATTTTTTGGAGCGTTTTTGACCAAAATGTGTTTTTTACCGACTTTACTGCCTTTAACTCGCCATTACTCAAATAATTCTTTATCAATGCAAACAAAACAAAATACTTAGGAGAGCCAACACTTTTATAGATATTTCAAGCCATCAATCAGCTTTCTATGTCCTCTAGAAGCTGAGCTACAACCTAAAATCTAACATTAAAAAAATAAATTTATTTTCTGAAATCAAATATTATCAGCCGCCGCGGTTCTTGATCGTTGTTCTGCTTTGGGGTGGGTTTTGGTGGCGCACATCGCACAAGCAAGTTCATATAAAAAAAAAAAAAACAGCCACAACGTGTTTCTGAGGAAATGCGCAGATGGCTGATGACGTGTGGTGTGGTGGGGGACGTATGGTGGAGGTGGTGTATATAGAAATTGAGTTCAAGGTTTTTGTTTTAATGGTTGTTATAGTACCTACGTTGATACTTACAGTTAAGAATTGAAAAATTCAAGAAGTAAAGACGATATAGGTGACTTATGTTGTTTGATTTATTTATTGTTGGTGTAGATACAAATTTCCGTTAAGGCTTTTGTTTTAGTGGTTGTTTTGATATTACCTACGTTGATACATACAGTAAGGAAGTGGACCTTTAGTACTAACGCTGTTGAATTTAATTTTCTTAAATTGGTGTTTTAGGTAAATAGATTTGTTTGATTTATTGTTTCAATGTCGACAATGTTCGCCGCTTTTTTTTAGCTAGATTGTTGATTTTAAACAAATATGCCGTTGAGAAAACGGTCAAATCTCTTTTATTGGGAACTACACAGTCTCACGACGCGTACGAAGTTGCGGGCACAGCTAGTGAAGATATATATTCAAGTCTTTCGTGCTACAGCGCTATATTGTTAAGTTTTTAAGTCGTCAGCATAGTTTCAGTGATTCCGGTGAGATTATCGAAAACAACTTCGAGCACCTGCGTCGCGAACTCGTGCAGGGCGAATTATATGAAACCCAAAGCTCATACGACGCATTGCAATCCCCTCATATTCTGCCATGATGAGGATGGATACCACTTTAAAATAAGTATGATCAATCCATCGATAGGTTAGTAACCGTGCAGTTTAAATGTTTTTCAAGTTTCAGTACAAAGTTTCTGTATTGTGTATCATTCAATCAATCATCAATTAAAATGCAACTGTAATCGATCGCAAAGGTTAGATGCTCGAAATTATTTAAATCAAAAAATCTATTTTGGGCGGGACGAAGTTTGCCAGCTCCGCTAGTAAAAATACAAATTTTATATAATAATTTCCTTTTCTACTAAACATAATGTCAAAACGAGTGAATGCATTCAGATGCACAAAAAGTCTTACGTAGACGTTTGATGGGCTGTTTTGTTTCATGTTTAATATAAACAATTCATTCTTTGAAATTTGTTCGTAATCCAAATACGTTTTAATCTTAAACATTTTATGTTTCACAGTGTAGAAGAGAAAAGTCAAGCTTTTTGTCTTTAATGGAAAGACTGTGATGGCAGATCTGACTGTGTGCCATGGTAACAGCAGTTGCATTTATCTTGAAGAGTTCGATGACCGACTCACTATCGCAGGCTTTATTTAATTATTAAGACATAGATTCAACCGGAAAAAAACACCTTGCAGTCTTGTGATTAGAGTGTGATCTATGCTTGGAGTTTTCAATAGTAAAGACATGATTTGAAAGAAATCTGTTCCGAAAACGAGGTTCAAGATTGATTGATTGAATCGCGGATTGCATAGTGTTCGCGGGACGTGTTCAAAAAGTGCCATAATTATTGGGTGCATCTAGTAATTCATATTTATAAGTTTGTACCTTATGACGGATGAATGTTTTACTTTCGCAAGGTCTTACGAAAGAGAATTACGAAGAGAATGTGAAAAAGTCGATTATGGCATGCGTCCATCCGACAAGAGGGAAGATGTTAGGTAAGCGAAAACAGTTAGACTTACTGTGTAGAGTATAAAGATACGTGAAAGTTAGAAATAAGTTTTGTTTAAATGAACAAAAATAGAATAGGTACCTACACGTAAGAGCAATCGGAGAAAACGGACTTATTGGATAAAGTTACAAATTAAAACGATTAAGAGAAGTGATTGTTTGTTAAGTGGCTCAATTCTATCGTTGGTTGGTATCGCTCCCAGCACATCAAGTGTGGCGTCTACGATGGTTCAAAGGCTGAGCTGTAGCTTTGTACATTTAACGGTACACGGTATTAAGAGTTGAGGTGACTTCTAACCTTTGTAATAGCTATATAGTTTTATCCACCCAATACTGCAGGCCTGCCCTTTGCCCCATTTGAATGCAGCCTTTTTGGGCGACTACCTACTTGTTATAAAAAGGAGTTTTCACAGCGCCTCTTATAAGTCAAAATCCATGAAATGCAAAGCAATGCACCCGAAGAACGCACTCAAGGAGAAACGCAATCATCACATCCACATCCACAAACGCAATCTCAACCATCACGTGCATGTCCTCTTCCCACGATTCGATTCGAAAAATTAAGAGGGCATAAAAAGTAAGTTAGTAATGTAAATATCTGGAAATGGGTGAATAACGTAAACGAAGAGCGTTGATCTCGTCGCAGTCGACGTCGTTCGTCGTCATGTCTGCTTGTAATTCGATTGCATCTGGTGTGTGTACAAAACTAAATCATATGAAAAGAAACAACCAAGAAAACAAAGATATTTCCACACACACGTGTGAATGCATATATCTGCCTATAGGCCAGCTCTGAAGTCTGAAGTGGAGATTTTGCACAATTCGAGCAGTAGAGACCTGCTGCCACAATGCACCATCGATCTTGGATTCGATTTGTGCGCTGTACGTTTATTTGTTGTTCTCCATGTTGCCATGCTAATGTGGATACAATTTTTGGCATAGGAGATATACTGGACGCCGCCGCCACCAATGTGGGCTAATTTAATTTCAAATCGACGTTTGGTCTCAGTGTGCATGTTTGGATATCCATTTTTGTAGAAAGTTCGCATTCCGTACGATAGAACTTGTTGTTCTTTTGCGTATCTGCCTCTGCCCCGACAAATAGATGTCTTTCTATTTTGGGTGTATCGCGTCGTCGCGTCGTCGTAAACAACCCTGATACAGATCATCGCACTCGGCGCTCGGATTATGCGATTAGGTACATGGAGTGCGGGTCGTTCGGGTCATGCCAACCATATAAACCAGTTCAGCACACACTTATGGGAAAAGCTAGAAATTGGCAATTTTCTCGAGTCCATGCGGTCCCTCCCATTTGGGGGTAACACAAAATCCAAATGCGGACATTCCATTCACAAAAATAATTCGCAGCTGAATGCTGCCGCCGTGGATATCCAGCCGTCGACTTGGGGCTACCTTCACATCTCGTTGTGCAGCAGCAACAACAACAATAACAACAACAACAACAACGACGACGACAACAGCGAACTGTGCGGCGCAATACTTTATCGCTGTTGGACAATAATTTCCAACCATAATAGCGCATATTGCTATGCGCAAAAAAAGGCAATACAAGAGAAAAACTTAAACAGTCTTATGCGAGTTGGCATATTAGGTTATGGGCGGCGTTGCAAGTGAAAGTTCTTCGATCGTAGACCAGGTTGCTCTGCAAAATTTCTCCCAATTCGACATTATGTGTCCCTTTGAGTCACATTAGATAATCATAGGGATATATTATCGAATTGTTACATATAGCAACGCCTAGCTGTCATTGCATAATGCAGCAATTGTAAGTCAATTTAATGGAACTAGCCCCGCTTAGAAACAATAATGTAACACATTTGGTTGCAGGAAAGTATAATATACCTGTTGCTGCTGTCCACTTGTGTCGATAGTTGGTCATTGAATCGTAACACTTTCTAAAGAAACATACAACACACATCGTACACGCGGAGTACAATTATTCGGTGCGATGTAAATATTTCGCGCGAGTTAAGGACCCTTAACCATATAGACTAAGGACCATCTATTAAGATTTATCTAAAATAAACGTTAGATAACGTGTACCTACCTAGATAAGGGTAGAAAGTAATAATAAGAACTATGAGATAAGAAATGAAAGGAGATTGTATTGTAACCTAAAATGTAATAAGAACTATGAGATAAGAAATGAAAGGAGATTGTATTGTAACCTAAAATGTAATAAGAACTATGAGATAAGAAATGAAGAGAGATTGTATTTGAACACACAGTAGATAAGAAAAGATAGATTAAGAATAAAGAAAAGGTTTTATTTTGAATCAAATGCATAGATTACTAAGTAGGATATAAATATAAGAAACGAACACGCAAGGGCCAGTCTAGAAATAACATCGACTTAGACCACAGTTCGGTGATAATAAACTTAACTAATAATTAAAATAAATATAAATAAACAGGACTATAAAATCCTAAAAAAATATAATTTGTTTTAATTACTAAATATACGCGAGTGTATTTAATTGGCGATCCTGCCAGGAGGTAAATAAATTGTTTATCTTCACGGAGCGGACCAAGGGAAAATCGGGAATCAGATCCACATAGTGGCACCCATCAAACGTTCCTTCATACGAAGCAACCTGAACAAAGATACATACGTATCCAACGTAAAAGTTTTATGAATAGATTTAAGAAAAGAAAAAATTTACACGACAATCGTCGCGAGATAATAAGTGAAAGTGAAAGTGAAAGTGAAAATAAAGAAGTAGTCATCAAGATGGCAGAACCAGTTGATCTAGCAACCTTAGCAGCAAGATTCTCACAAATAGAGATGTACTGCACACAGTTAAACAATAAACTGCAAGAAGCAAATAGACAAACAGAACAATTGTCTAACATAATAAAACAACATGGAGTCGACAACAAAAATCTGAAGGAAGAAAACCTAGTGCTAAGAAATCAACGCCGACCAAATTACGAAACAGTACCAAATACGAATTATCAGAGGAGCATACATCAACAACCTAAGCATAACCAACCAATTGGTACAGAAATACAAATGCCTATGGAAATAAATTCAAGACAAATAGTTCAAGCACAGAGGAAAGCAGAACATCAACCTCAGCGAAACAACTATAACCCATCTAATAATAACCAGCATTGGAAGAGAGGAAGAGAGGATAGCGGGCAGTATAGGCAGCCGCAGCACTATCAGAACAGCAATCAACACGTCAACAAACAACAAAGGGTGAACCAGTCATCACAACTACAAGAAGAAGACGGAGACAGCATGTATGCAGAACCGGAAGAACAAAGGGTAAATAACTTAAGATTTGACCTTTTAAAACTAGTTGACGGGTTGCCTTGTTTAAAATTAACATCTAGCATTTCTAACAAAACTTATAAAATATTAATAGATACGGGAGCAACCCACAATTATATAGATAAAAAATGCGATTCAGCGGAAAGAATAAAAATTAAGGAAATAAAAATTAAAACTATAAACGGGTATTCCATAGTAAATACAAAGAAAATAATTAATTTAATGAATACTAAAATAACATTTTTCGAATTAAATAATATAGATTCATTCGATATGATATTAGGATTAGAAGGTTTAAAAGAATTAAACGCAGAAATAAACTTGAAGGATATGACCTTAATCACCATGTGCAGTGACTATCAATCCGAAAGTAAACTAAACTATATTATAGGAGAAACGTTATATAAAAAAGAAATAGATAGTTTGATGAAGGAAAATATTGGCATAGGACCACTGCCCTTTACTACTACAATAGAAGCCACAATCAGAACTATAAATAATGAACCCATATGGACCAAGCAATATCCATATCCGATAGCCGACAATGAATTTGTCAATAAAGAAATAGCTAAATTATTAAAAGAAGGTATTATTCAAAGGAGTAATAGTCCATACAATAGTCCGATTTGGACAGTACCAAAAAAGGGTCTTAGTGAAGACGGAAAACCAAAGAAAAGAATGGTAATAGATTTCCAAAAATTAAACAATAAAACAATAACTGATAGATATGTGATCCCAGATGTAAACATGACAATACAAAATCTAGGAAAAGCCAGATATTTTACAACATTAGACTTGGAATCAGGATTCCATCAAATTAAAATTAAAAAAGAAGATAGGGAAAAAACAGCATTTTGCGTAAATGGAGGTAAATATGAGTTCGTAAGAATGCCTTTTGGACTCAAAAACGCGCCCTCTATATTCCAAAGATGTGTAGACGACATATTAAGAGAATATATCGGGAAATTCGCGTATGTTTATATAGATGATGTGTTAATATATTCCTCATCAGCCGAAGAACATATGAAACACATCAATATAATTTTCAACGCTCTTAACAAAGCAACATTGAAGGTTTCGGATGATAAATCCAAATTTTTCCAATCAGAAGTCGAATACCTCGGACACATTATTAAATATAATAGGATAGGGACAAATCCGGAAAAGGTAGAAGCAATTAATAATTATGCAATTCCCCGAACGTTGAAAGATCTGAGAGGTTTTTTAGGAATGACCGGTTACTATAGGAAATTTATCAAAGGATATGCAAGCATAGCTAAGCCCCTAACGATACACCTAAGAGGAGAAAATGGTCAGGTAGGAAAAAATAAGAGTAAAAATACTTGTATAAATCTAGACGATGCAGCAATTAAGGCCATTAGTAGCTTGAAAGCACATTTGAGAGAACAAGTAGAGCTATTCCAACCAGATTATAGTAAACCCTTTGAACTAACGACAGACGCATCTAACATAGCTATTGGAGCCGTCCTTAGTCAAAACAAAAAACCTATATTCTTTTTAAGTAGAACTCTGACAAAGACAGAAGAAAGTTATGGAACGAACGAGAAGGAATTATTAGCCATCATATGGGCACTGCAGAAGATAAGAAATTATGTATACGGAGTAGCGGATTTAACTATATACACAGATCATCAATCGTTAGTATATTCAATATCGGAAAAAAATCCGAACACTAAATTGAAGAGATGGAAAAGTATAATAGAGGATTTCGGTGCAAGGTTAGTATACAAACCGGGACACCTGAATGTAGTTGCAGACGCTCTTTCGCGGCAACAAATAAATACTTCAACAATAAGTACAGTTCACTCAGAAGAGAGCTCATCTGAAGATGTAATCAAAGTAGTAAGCCAACCATTTAACACATATAGCCTACAGGTAGAATTAATACCGAACAACGAAATAAATGAAATAAAAACACAAACCGTTTTTGAAAAAAAGATAAGGCACACTATTTATTTCACAACGGAAGATGAACTGTTAGGAAATTTGAAAAAAATTCTTCAACCTAACAAGATAATAGCAATACATGCAAAACCAGAAGACATGTATACATTCGAGAAAAAGATAAAAGAAGTCTTTATACGAAATAGGTTTATACACACACCCATAAAATTGGAAGATATTACCAACCTAGAAGAACAAATAAAGATAGTGAAAGAGACCCATGAGAGAGCTCATAGAGGATTCAAAAATAACATTCAAGAGATAAATCAAACATATTACTGGCCAGGCATGAGGAAACAGGCAAAATGTTTTAATAAAAAATGTGTAGCATGCTTATTCGGTAAATACGAGAGAAATCCAGTTAGAGAACCATTGAACGACTCAGAAATTCCAACACAAGTAGGAACACACATCCACATGGATCTATACTTCAACGACAAACATTCATTTCTAGTATCAAAAGATAAATATTCAAAGTATCTGGTCATACGAGAACTAGAAACAAAGGAGAGACTTTATGATAAAATGGAGGAAGTCTTATCAAATTATTTCCCTAATTGCGAGAGACTCATGACTGATAACGAAAGTTGTTTTAACACAGAGATGGTAAAGCAAATGTGTATAAAATATGGAATCAAGAAAGTACAGACGCCAGTCTATAGATCGACAGCAAACGGGCAAGTCGAAAGTGCACATAAAACAATATCAGAACTCTCAAGGATATTTATGGTACAAAACGATACCAATCTAATCGAGGAAGTATTTAAAACAGTGCGTGAATTAAATTACACAATTCATTCCGTCACAGGCTACAAACCTCAAGAAGTGTTTTTTAATCAAGAAAAATTCAAAGATTCAAATATACACACAAAACTTATTAAAGCATCGGAAAAAGTCCTCGAAAGACTTAATAAAGGAACAAAACATAGAACCTACCAACAAGGAGAACAAATAATGGTAAGAATTTCAGGGATTAGAAAGAAAAGTAATACTAGATATATTAAAAGAATAGTAAAGGAAGACCGTGAGGACACGATCTTAACAACGAAGGGGATAGTTGTACACAAAGACAATATTAAAAATTATTCTTTTCCTGTAGATGACGAAATTAACATTCCTCATATTACTCGTGAATGCACTAAAGCATACTCAAGGAACAACAAAAATAGAAGACGTCACGGAAAAGAAATACATACTAACTCAAACCGATGATGTTTATATATTTAATGATCAGACACATTTATTTCATGTAACAAATCTAACAACATTACTAAATCCATTCGTAGAGATAATAAGTAGCAATTACATACCTACTCAGGAAGAAGAAATTTGGATAAAAAAGGCACATAATTTAGCTAATCAAATAGAAGAACATACTAGAAGTAAGAGATCTATAAATTTCTTAGGATCTGCTATTAAATTTATATTTGGTAACCCAGATCATGATGATCTTATTGAAATACAAACCAAAATAAATAATTTAATAGAAAATAATAACAAACAGAGGAAGGGAAACTCTAGATTCGAACAAATCTTAAAGAATTTCGAGGGACACAATTTAAAAGAACATATAATCTTAGAACAGGTATATGAAGAGTTACTCTTACTAACTAGAACGATAAACGCAGCAAAGAATAATGAATATCTTTCAGAAGCATTAGATATAACGGACATAAAAGAAATAATAAAACATGAATTAGAGGAAGTTCCAATAATAAATATTTTAGAATATGCAACCATATCAATTGCTAGAACGGAAGAACTTTTTATAATAATATATGAATACCCAATATTAAAAATACAATGTAAATGCTATAAGGTAACCCCGATAAGTTTCAAACATGGGAAAATACAAACAGACGAATTAATAGCATTTTGTGAAGATTACATTAGAATAAAAAAATGTCAAAACTATTTAGGAAAAAATATTTGCGAAGAAAATATTGAAAAAGAAGAATTTATAATTCCATTATTAAAAAATAAAAAATCTAAATGTAATATTAAACAAGAATATAATTTTGATATATTAGAAATAGTACCAGGAGTAATATTAACTCATGGAAATCATAAAATAAATAACGAGACCATATACAATGTGAAATTAATCACATACGAAGATACTGTAAACATAGATGGAAAAAATTATAAAAATATGGATGGAGCCATTAAAGAAATAATAGCAAGAAAACACAATAATGATTTTTTTATAAATACTGTTATAAAAACAGAAGGGCTATATGCATTTAATAATATTGATAGCCTAAACAAAATAATGATTCCATTTGAGGAACATCCTATATTATCAATTATAAATACAATCATAATCATTGTGATAATTATTGTTATAACTTATGTAATAACGAAAATCGTGAATTTTATAATCGAATACAGAAAACTAAAAACTGAGCAAAAATTCATTGAGTCATATGAAAAAGAAATGGCAAAAATTAAAATGAAACAATTAGAAAATCGGGACGATTTTATTAAAGAAGGGGGGGAGTTAAGGACCCTTAACCATATAGACTAAGGACCATCTATTAAGATTTATCTAAAATAAACGTTAGATAACGTGTACCTACCTAGATAAGGGTAGAAAGTAATAATAAGAACTATGAGATAAGAAATGAAAGGAGATTGTATTGTAACCTAAAATGTAATAAGAACTATGAGATAAGAAATGAAAGGAGATTGTATTGTAACCTAAAATGTAATAAGAACTATGAGATAAGAAATGAAGAGAGATTGTATTTGAACACACAGTAGATAAGAAAAGATAGATTAAGAATAAAGAAAAGGTTTTATTTTGAATCAAATGCATAGATTACTAAGTAGGATATAAATATAAGAAACGAACACGCAAGGGCCAGTCTAGAAATAACATCGACTTAGACCACAGTTCGGTGATAATAAACTTAACTAATAATTAAAATAAATATAAATAAACAGGACTATAAAATCCTAAAAAAATATAATTTGTTTTAATTACTAAATATACGCGAGTGTATTTAATTCGCGTCGTGTTCATGTCCACCCGCCGCCATAAGACTCTTATAATTGGTCTACTATAACCAGAAGCGCAACGTGTTGGCTTTACGTGTGGAAAAACATTTCTTTTATGCAGTAGCAGATTGCTGCTAGTCGTGAGGTAATCAATTGTACAGTTTTTGTGTCAGATTTTGCAAAAAAAAAAAAAAAAACAACTGCTACTACAACGGAGAAGAATTTTTCATGCGAATTTCCCAGCTAAGCGTGAAGTATTTCCTGAAGGAAATTCGAACGAAATCAAAGCGCGCGAAAGGGAATAAATCATTTTGAAGATTAATACATAGTTGTGATTGAGTAATTAGGTGAAAAAAATGTAAGAAGAGCATAAAATTACAAAAATTGGGTAACCGAGTGCGATTTGGAAAACGAAAGAGTTGGTGTGCGAACGAGAGTTTTGCTTTCGTTCGTGCCTTTGTTGGCTGATTAAGGAAACGGACACTTCAAGCGTGATACACATACAACTAGAGCTCACAAGAAAATTGCTCTATCATACAACTGACGGCGTTTTGGTTAATGACACCTTTTACAATGTCGCACAAAGCTGTCACGTCAGGTGAGTGTGGGATACTCAATACCAACAGTCGACTTGGGTGAGAATGGATCTATGAGTATGAGCTGGAAGACTGCGCCTGCCAGCTTCTATCGAAGGTTTTGCTCTTCCTGACGAGATACAGAGGCCACTATGCAAACACTATCCTTTAACACCGTCCTTTCTTTTTGATTTTTCGCAAAACTAAATTAGATAAGATTGTAGGGCGGGAGAGCCCTCAAGGAGCTCTGGCACTGCGACTTCTTAAAGGAGCCTATTGTGCCTTCCCTGGTAAATTCTCAGAGCCATATTTTCACTCCAGGGACCGTCAGGAAGACAAGGATCTTCTCTGGGTTTATATTCGCAAGTGATGCTGAGTTAACGATTTCATCACCAAGGATGTTTTTTCTGAGACGACAAAGGGCCGGACATTCTGTGATTATGTGAAGAGAGGATTCGTCACTCTCGAGACAAAGTCTACAGATGGGATCCGGTGAGACGCTAATGCGGTGGCCACTGATTATTCCTGTTAGGATTCTCAGGTTGTTTTTATCTAGATAAATCAAGAAGAGTGATTTTCTGGAGGAGAATTTGGGGAAAAATGTTCGGTAGCAATTCTGCCCAGCTGTATTTTGCCAGATCTCGTTAGACTCTATACGAGATTGGTTTTTGATGTAGTTACTGAAATGATTTTTACTGACTCCGCAGAAGGGTTTAGGCCCGATGAGTGGAGTGGTTGCTCCGACTTTAGCCAGTGAGTCAGCCGATTCGTTACCCTCAAGTCCTCTATGGGCTGGAATCCAGTGGAGGATGACTAGGTTTTTCTTAGAAAGTTCATAGATGGTTGAGAATGTTTCTTAGACGAGTTTGGATTTGATGACAGATGAGTCAAGAGCTTTGAGCTTTGAGAGCTGCTTGGCTATCTGAGAATATAAATATCTTTTTTCCACGTGTGTTAGAACTTAGATTTATTCCAGCGCAATGGTTGATTGCAAGGACTTCAGCCTGGAATATGGATAAGTTTTTCCCAAGGCTGACTGACAAGTTCACCTGGTTTGACTCACCGTAGATTCCAGAGCCAGCCCCTGATTCCACCTTAGAATCGTCTGTATACCAGATGATGGCAAGTCGAGATGGAATAGGTTTATATTTTCCCCATTCTTCCCTAGGGGGGAAGGTTATGGAGAATTTCTTATGAAAGACATATTCCGGTAGCATGTCATCAAGAGGCATGCTGAATGAGTTTGAAGGCTCAATGGTGCCGAGTAAGGACATATGCCCTCCCCGATAGGTATAGGGGTCAAAGTTGTTCGAATGGAGCAGGTGGTGAATACTTAATCTGGCTTCCATTTGAATATTCGTTTGAAGGGGTGTTAGACCAAGGATGACATTGAGTGCCATAGTCGGTGTGTCGCAAAACTAAGCCCCGAATGAGATACTGCTCGCACAATACCTTTTACTGGATGAGCAAACTAAACAAAACTGCAGCAAAGAAGAAAGAGCCTACAGATCATGCCCAGGGATCACATTCACTGAACCCATCTTGAATGTCTGAACTATTGTTGACAGACAAATAGAAGGTTTGATCCTTTACTTTTGTAGTAAGAATGGACAAGACAGTCAAAATAGCAGTGGTGGGGATAAATTCTCCCACAGAGAGAGAGAGACGCTTACGAAAATGTTAGGGAACGCTTTTGTAGTAATCTTTAAAAAATTGCAGATCCATGTTTCAAATATTAACAAAATGGTACGAAAAGTCGTTAAAATGTCTGATAAACTCGAGGAATTTGTTAATTTACTAAGAAAATTATTTATATAATCTAGCTAGCGAAGAAAGTGATCTGGAATTAATCGAACTTCATGTTGATGAATCCGAGTATGCCGAAAAGTTTGTACTGGTTGAACTACAAACATTCGAAAAGAGGAAAAAGCGACACTGCATGAACAATTACATGGAGGATATTATTCCCTGTTCCAGCGAGGAAGAATTTCGTCGCCACTTTCGACAGAATCTTGAGGAGAACATTCAATTTTGTTTTTCCGCCTGTTGATACCATTTTAAAACGCGTGAAATCAAAACAAATGCACGAATATGCCAAATAGGACAACAAATTTCAAATAAGCTGTTAATTGTAAGCTGACTGACAGCTTTTCCACTTCTTACACCAAGAAATTTGTTGAGTAAAAATTCATAAGATTCTCAGTGGAGGGGTAATATCTTGCTTCCCTCGAAGACGCTCTCTTTTACGAACTTTTCGAGCTAAGGAACGGCACTGAGTAAGAATTTGTAAGATTTAAAAGTAAACGAACAGACCTAGTGTAACTCTATGTGTCGCACACATAAAAGCAGTGACATGATGTTGAGTTACATTTAGCTCATCAGGCGAAGACGCAATTTAAGCACTTAAGTGGGTTAAGGCAAACTGATCGAACAGAACATACATATTTGCCCAATGAATATTACAATCACGACATTTTTAGTTTTCTGCCGTATGCTGCAATCATCTTGGTAACTCTTGAGGCGGTATGTGTTTGCCTTTGCCGGGAGAAACACTTAAAAGGTAACCATTTCAATCAGTGCACCTGCGAGGCATATTCGGAACCATTTTCCTAAACCTATACTACGTCTACTCCAAACTTACCCCATTTCGAATAAAATCCCCCCAGGAAAAACAGCATAAATCTGTCAGTTTTCTGTGCAACTCTTTTGTTTTCACCTAATTTTGTTTACACAAATCCGAGAAACGAGTGAAGGGAACTAACCGAAAACCCGGTTGCTGCGATGATATAAGTCTCTCTTTTTTTTTCTAATTCCTACCAAACATTTATAACGAAAACGTTGCAACAATGTAGCAAACAATAGAAACATTCAAACTAAACCGCCATTTGAATCCAATTCATTTAGACTTTTGTAATTATGAAAACAAGAACCAGCTACCGAAATTGTACATGCCAGTGCCTCCAAATCGAATGCCCCAGTTTGCAACACCACATAAAGATTCCCCGTTCAGATATCCAAGACTAATGTGAGATAACAGACCGGCGTTGTCGTCGTTTAAGTCCGTATGAGGCAACCGACAGCATTAGCACAGAAACAGATGCGCTGTACCTTTGGGAGGAAAATAAAATCAAAACACCAACTGTGAAATTAATATTTTCACACAGTCACCGAGATTTTCATTGATGATCAATACCCCTTCATCTGGTTGCAGATAGCCATAACCACAATCCACAACCCGCGATTGGAGGAAATTCTCAAAATTCATTTATATTGCTCTCGATCTAAATCAAAACTGCACAAAAACAAAACAAACACATAAAATATAAATAAATAAAAAAAAAACCTGTTGAAAGGGGTTAATAGTAACCAGTCATTTGCACCGATCTATATGCGCCACGAACGCATACCACAGCAAAACTGCATCCAATTCGCTGCGGGCTACCGTTGTTGCGAGTAGTTTATTCTTTATTCATTTAGTGAATGAACAAAGTGATCGTGCCATTCAAACCGAATTCGCCGCTAAGAGTATGGAAAAGCAAAAGTCTCTTCAACAGTTCATCATAGACTACAGAAAACAGAATTCATTACAATTTACAACGAAACCGAAAAGGAAACAAAAAACAAACCCAAATCCAAACAGAAAAAGAAGAAGAAGAAGTAGAGAATTAAAAGGAAAAGTATCGGCGAAACCCGCTTATGCTGCTTCACTTTTATGCTGCGCAACACTGGCCACAGTGCAAACCATGCCCATGCGAGATGCGAAATTACACTGGTGTGGTTGATTTTTTTTTTTATTTCATTTTAAATTTACTTCTTTTTTTTCTTATTCATTCCCTCGAGATAATACCACCAACACTCCCCATTAAAGAAACCACAAAACAGAACTGTATTGACTCTTTAACCGAGCGGTTGCATCGCGCTTATTGCCTGGAAAATAATATTCATTTTTCAATCGATTCCGTGGAGCGTTTCTTTTCAATCAGATTTTTCCTTACGGTATTAGTTTTAAAACGATAAAAAAACAATAATCGTGGTAAAGTTGTAAGATTTTTGAAATAAGATTTCTTCGTGCGCGATAAGACTGTTGGACCGATGGAGATGGAAAACTAAACTAAAGTTGAAGTTGTGCAGGATTTTTAGCAAGGACTTTCAAGTCAAAGGATTTCCGTGGACAATTGGTGGAATAATTTTAAAATGAAAAAATTTAGTGGAGGTTTTTCTCTTGCTGTTAAAAAATGTTACTCATACGACAGAGTGTGCTGCAAAATATTAAATTTCGCTGGGACATCTTTTTAAAGGACTAGATAAAATGTGACTCAAGAATTGATATAAAGTGGGACTTTAAACATTGTAATGGACTGTTTTTCAAGTGTGATCAGTGAATTTGAAGGAAGGACATTGTGGCAGATATAATCATTTGTGAATCAATGGTGAAAAATACAATACACTGCCGAAGGAATCACATGATATCCTCAATAGGAATACATTTTTTTTTTTTTTTTTTTCATGAAGTATTCTTTACAAAATGGAACCCAAAAGCTAATACCCACGACTTGAGTGTTTAGTTCTTTATTTGCTGAGCTACAGCAATTTATGTTATCGAAAGGAATCAAACAAGCTACAACCTGCAAGTATGTGCATTCTATTCATGAAAGACTAGAGCCGCAACAAGACACCTTTTTAGCTCTGATATAGAGAAGCGAGTTCAAATTTTGGTCCGATCTTTATTTAAGGAACATTTTGCAATTTTTGTCTTTTGGGAATTCTTACAGAATCTATCTGACTTTTCTCAATTTGATTTCGTATAAAAGTTGCACTTATGCTCATTTGAATGGTTATGCGTTCATACCCGATACAGATTCCTCATTTCATTCCTTTTCGTTGTAGAATTTTCCGAAAGGACGATCACTTCCAATTTGGTTACATTTATATATTAGAAACTCCTATAAAAACTCCTTTTACTAAAGAGCAACTAGATTAGATTGAGGCAAACGAGCCTTCAAGGGGCTCTGGCACTGTGGCTTCTTAAAGTAGCCTATTGTGCCTACTCTGGCAAATTCATAGAGCCATAGAAACAGTCAGGAAGACAAGGATCTCCTCTGGGTATATATCCGCAAGAGTTTCTGAATTTATGATTTCATCACCATCATTATTAAGAACAACTAAAACGATATTTAACTAATAAAAATGTGGGTGCAGAACTAACATCAATTCGCAAGCACCTCGGAATGGTGTAAGATCGCTTCGTAAGTTTGCCTTACCTGAGTACTATGTAGTTCAAAGAAAAGAGAGAAGAGAAAGGATTTCCCAAGCAAATCGACTGTCAAAAGTCAACTGTTCAAAATGTCACTTAAAGCTGGCTACTGATGAATTCGTAGTGTTGTTAAAAATGTGATTTTGAAGAAATTGTTGTTACTGCAACACAAATGATCACAAATGTTTATATTAAACGAAGTGGCAAAAAGTGTATGTTACCCTCTGTGGCCCATAATTTTCAACCAATTCAGTTGATTTTTTTTTAAATGTCGGTAGTTGTGGTGATCAATTGATAGGCAAAAAAAAAAAAAATTAATTGCCATCAGTGCCTGGCGAAGCCGGCGGGGTTCAGCTAGTGATATTAAAATATATAATTCCTAACCCCCTTATTAATAAAAAAATGTCCACAAGTAAGTTAGCTAGCAAACGTCAGATAGCATACGCAAATTGGACATAACTGCTGAGTAACAAGTTGATAACTTTTACACAGTGTTTATTAATACGGGGGTAAATGTTTATATTTTCTGAGCAGTACTAGTAACAAATTTTAGTCTCGACTTTAAATTTACGGCAGCTCACAATTACGAAAATGTATGGAAAATATTCCCACTGGGAACTACTAAAATTTGGAGTCGAAACTAAAAATGTTTATTGGTAAAGCCCACTGAATATTTGAATAGACACTAAAGAATTGCAAAATGCCAAATAAGAAATTCATAAAAAAAACTGAACTGAAAAAAAAATGACATTCATTGCTGTGGCGGGCCTTTTATATCCTTTCTTTCAGTTTTTTTTTTTTTTTTTTTTTGATTTTGTAAAAATGTTAAAGCCCCCCAAACGGAGAGTTTGAAAGTCACAAACTAAAGACGTCTCTTATTTAGGGTCTCCGCGCTAAATGCAGTTTATTGGGTATAACCATAGACACATAATTACTAGATGGTGCATTTCATATAAAGGAAATGGTTATTCCGAAGCACCCCAATATCTAGATGGCGCCACCGTGAAAATATACCTCAAACTCGGATACATGCTGCAAACCTTTTTATTTGAGGTGTACTGTTGACAAACACTTCCGATCAACATGAACCTTGGTCTTCGTTGGCTACTCAGTGAAGTTCATACCTGATTCATCTTTATTTTCCTTTTTCGCAAAACATACCAAACAACAAAATGTTCCCAAGAGAATGCGTATGCATTTGCATTGCTGTTTTATGATATGCTTTCCATTTTCGATTTCAGAGTGTGGATGAGGGATGGATTTTGTAATCTATTCTTTCTCTGCCTTTTTGGTTCGATTTCATATTTTGTTTAGATTTGTCGTCTGTTGCCTTTATGAATGAGATGGATAGGTACCTACTGTGTGTGTTGTTGAATATGCATTTCTTTTTCTGTCGAAGAATTTGTGCATTTCGATTTACGAGATTTTTCAATTCTGGTTTGAGCACACATGAATAATATTGCAAATTGGATTTATATCTTCTATGGGCATTAGGATTGATTATCCTGCTTTACTCCATGTATTTAATTTGTTATGGGCGTACAATTTTGTGGGGAAAAAATTGTAAAACAAATTGCAAGTTTAATTAAAAATTCTCATCAGTTACCTACTGTTGAATAGATTTTGAAAAAAGTAGGTAAACCAAGTGCTAAATGTATGCTCTCAGTTATCAGTTGTTTGTAAAAAAGTATGATGTATGAAACTTATATATAAAAAAAAAAAAACAAGTTAAAGTTTTCATTATGTTCAGGTGGATAAGTCTTCATTTCTGCAACTGGTTAAAATGGAATTAAGTTTACTTATCTCTATCCTCATGCTTTTTTTCATACTATTTTATTTAACTAAAGACTCGTTCCAGAAAATCTAATAAATCCAGGAAAAACCTATTTATTTATAAGCCGAATTCTTACATATATTCTGATTTCTTAAACAAAAAAATATTATATTGGCATTGGGGCTACCCAATGCAGTAACGCCCATTCCCTGAATATAATATTCTATAACGGAGAAGTCAGAGCAATGGCATTACCTTTCCCTAAAGGGTATATTCGGGATTCGTCGTGGATGTAATGTTTAAAAAACCGAACTGTTTATAGGATTTCCCCGTAAATTTCGGTTTCTACAAAATATGGAAAAACCCTTTAATAAGAACGGGAATAAGGTTTCCGGAAGAACTGCAAAATACAGGTAGCTAGTTGAAGTTAGTTTTATGGGGTTTCAATTTATGTATTCAGGCCTCTATTTGTTTAACATATCTCAGAAACAAAAGAATAATTTTGAATACAGGTATAGAGGATGGGTAGTTGTTTTTAATTTTTTACAGTTTTGGGTAATATAATGGACCTTTTTGTTGGCTTCTCTTTTTAATTTGGACAAAAGCACCATTCCCTATTTTTAGATTTTTCCATATATAACCAAAATTCAGATAGACATCGAACCAAATTCATGAAAAGTTATTTAACCGCTTGACATCTAGTGTATAGAGTCAGTCTTATTTTTCGAATAACTCGATTAGTTGGCAATATTTAGAGTGCATAAAAGACTAAAAAGTCATAAAAATTTAATAAAAAAAAAAATTACATTAGCTTTTTTTGTGCGAGTGTGTGTTTATTTTTAAATAAACAATTTCGAATAACCCATTACAGTCTAAAAAAAAAAAATAATACGAGAAATAATTATTACTAGTGGGATTGTGTGCATACGAAAAGATTATATTTGACTTGTGATTTTATTTAAAACAATATGTGAAAAAAAAGTTAAATGTGTTGTGTGCAGAAAATCGAAAGATTTTCTCAAGAGGCAATTTTTTCGATCCCGAAAAAAACAAAAGAATGGGAAGTATGGTTAAACATATTGAGAATTACAACAGAGATTAGTACATATAACAATTTTGTCTGTGCCAATCATTTTGAAAAGGAAATGTTAGGTAAAAAACTAAAGAAAGTTGAATTGCCTATTTCGAATCAGGTGATTCAAGTTTCAGCTATTGCATATGGTAAAACGTATTCCAATAACAAGGAAAACTATCCTAGTTGCAGTGGTCATGGTAGCACTCAGATTTTTTTTTTAAATGATGAAGATGTTACACAAGAAAGCCTCGAAATTAAACAGGCCAAACAAATAAACAAATTGCAATTTCTTTTATGTTTGAAAAATGAAGAGATTACAAAATTGAAAATGTGCAAAATTAATAATTTACAATTAGGTCGACAGCTATTAAAAAAAAACAGAGAAAGTTAAGTTATTAAATAAACTGTCAAAAAGAGATATAAATGCGCAAATAGATTCCTTAAAACTAAGAGTATTTGCAAGTTATTTTTAAAATCTAAAGCCAATTATAACGCGGCTGATAAGTTTATGGCTCAGAACTTATATTTAAGGTCACCTTTCATGTAGATGCAAATATGAAACCCGAAAATTATCTCGCAAATTTTTGCTAGTGGCAATGCTATAAGTGGAGTTTAAAAAAAAAATGCTGTGTCAGTCAGTCATTTAGTTGAGAGGTATCTTTAATTTTCATCCATTCACCTCCCACCCAGCATCAATGAAGGACGTATAATACCGGTTTACTTTAAAGAATTTATCGTAATAGGCGTTTTTTTTATGCCCACATGATCCATATAGATAATTGATTTTCTTGGTTTACAACAACAAGTGTATCCCGTATTATTGTTGTAAACCATGGAAATCAATGATCTATATAGATGCATAGTAAAAAAAGCCTAATATCCTTCATCATGACCTATGCCAATAAAATATCGGAATATACACACAGAGCTACCTAATTATTTCACATTGCCATACACATTGCCACCACACCCACGAGCCACGACCCACCATACAACTAGCTATATGCTATTCATCCAAAAAGTACTCGATCTCGATTTCCATCACCGATTTCATTTCCTATTTTTCTTCCTCCATTCTCTGCATCATGTGTGTAAACACTATAGATACAAATATGGGAACATGCAACACAAAAAAGGTTGATAAGTTGAAAAACTGCATTGGGACGCCATCTATTATGAGTAAAAGCGTGAGGTATACGCTGTTCCAGGTTGGGTATGGAATGCACCATCTAGTAATTATGTGTCTATGGTATAACTAAGGTAATGCGAGAAACACTGTTGTCACATCCTCAAATTGGGAACACTATTAAAAATATCGGTTGTGAAAAGTAGTTCCTTGATAATTTCAGTTTTAACAGTCAGTTTTCGGAATATAGAAAGACTTGATTGCTTTTCTACGTCAAAAAATATACTATGTGTCCCTGACAATTGACCAAAAGGAAAGATAGGGTACTTATCGAAACTTCAATTACATTATAGCGTTCGTTCCCTGTTGGAGAATGAGCTAGTTCTTTCTGTCTTATTCAGGAAAATAAATCATTACTTCTATCACTCTGGTCTTCAACAGATGGAGATAGCTGTGTCTAAAATAAATAAAATCGTGCAACTAGGTATATAAATCCAATATTCTTCCATTAAAAAAACTCACTTACTTACTTATGTGGCGGTACAGTTCGGGGAGGACTTGGGCCTCAACCAGTACCATTCCATTTAAAATGCAAAAACTTATAACTTTAAAAAGGCAATGTATGCAATCTGAACAAGGTTTCAAAGAATGGTAAGCTTAATGCCCGTTCTCCATCTAACTTAACGTTGTCTAAACGTAGTGATGGGTTGGTGATAACAGTAAGCCACCTAAATATGCCGTTCTTCTTAAGACTTTGTATGTGTTGTTTGTTTAGGTTACAAATCTAGTACTTTTCAATTACACATTTTGAAACTAGCATTCATTATTTATTTATTTATTTATTTCATCTACTAGCTACGCTATACAGATTACGAGTATACCATGTGCAAAATATTTTCTGACATTTGTCATCGAATAAACTTCCTTCCTGTTTTAAGATTAAAGAGTATACGATAGGTTTTTAAATTTCCGTCTTAAAAAGAAAAAAATGTATGAAGAATGTCACACACTTTTTTATTTAGTTTATCTGGAAGCATCCTTCCCTTCAAATAGTTAATAAAGCGAAGCTCTTTTAAAGATAAACTTGATTTCCGACGATTGAATTTTGGAACTGAAAAATTTGTAGAATTGAAAATTTTAACACTTAAGGAAGTAACTTTGACAGACTTTAGACAAATAATAAGGATTTCTGTGTTGATACTTGGAAACAGAAGATTCACTAAATTGGTTCAAGTATATTTTTTGCCAATCAGCTGATTAGTGGCTTTTTATCTTCACACAAGCTTGTAGTTCTCATCGAATTAGTGGATTCATTTTTAGTAAGTCGCATTCAATTTTTCGCTAATTTTTAGACAAATTACCCATCGCAACCGGACGCATATTTTTTATTCATACTAGTTTCGTTTGGGGTCGAAGATCGACCCCACCTTTTATAAATATTTAATATTAAAACCACAGTGTACCACAATTTTCGGCAATTACGTGTTTTTTTATAAGCGAAGAAGCGATATCTAATATCGAAAAAAAACGACGCCCCTTTGGAAAAAGTTTTACTCATGATTAATATTTTAATACGTCACTATAAAATTTAGAGATGTCAAAAAGTGCTCAATTCAATTCAATTCAATTCAATTTTATTATTGTCTCAAAAAATTACAGTTGTTTGTACATTTATATCTGCAAAGCCGTATCGGCTTGTCTGCAGAAGATTATTTAGAAAATTTTACTATTATTTTGAGTTCTGATACATATGATTTACAATTAAAATTTTAGAAATGTATGTTTTTTAAAGTTAAAATTGTTCGAGATTCTTATAAAATTGTTTAACTTTTTTCAAAAAAATTGGTTTTTGTAAGTTGCGTAAATCTACGGGTAGTTCATTGAATGTTGTAGGGATCGTTACATCATATTTTCGTCTTCCATACTCGTTCCAGTACCTCGGGATGTCGTATCGGTCTTGGTGTCTTCGTCTGGTGTTAACAATTTGTTGTGTCGGGATCCTGTGGTTGGTGTCGTCTTCGAATTGTGATATTATCTCCAGCTTGTGTAGGTTTTGTATGTTTAAAAGTCTCGTGCTGCTATCAATTTGATGCCAGTTGATGTTGTGTGTACGTAATTTTGATCGATATACCAATTTCTGTATCCTTGTTAACGTTGATTTTAAATTTTGTTGTTGTGGTGCATTTCCCCACGCTAAGATTCCGTATCTCAGTTGCGATTCGACAAGTCCGAAATAGCATTGTCTAAGAACATCAGGTGTACATAAGTAACTAAGGTGGAATAGCGCGTATCCAGATTGCCGAAGTTTCAATGTGAGGGCCTGCAGGTGTTGGCCCCATTTCAGGTTATAGTCCACTATTACTCCAAGGTATTTGTATGCTGATACATTCTCAATAATCATTTCGCAGTTATCCTCATTTTGTAGTTGCAGTTGGTTTCCTGCTGTATGTAGACATTCATCGCTGTGCATCTTAATTGTTAATTTATACCTTAATATATGTGGTGGTCGGATGTGCATTACCTTTGTTTTATGTGCATTTATGACAAGGCCATGATCATGACACCATGCCAAGATTGCATTGAAATCAATTTGCATCATTTTTTCCGCTGCTTCGACGTTTTTATGACTTACAATAATGGCTGTATCATCTGCATATGCAAAACCAGTGCTGTATTTTAAAGTTGATATCAGTTCATTCACTTATATAATGAAAAGAAGAGGACCTAACTTGGATCCTTGTGGTACGCCATATTTCGCGTTCTCCTCTTCGCTAAGGTGTTCCTTGATTCGAACCTTAAATTTCCTTTCTTTTAGGTATTTTTCAAACCATATTAGGATTGATCCCCTTACTCCAACTTTTCCTAACTGCTTCAGAATGGTTTTATGACATAAAGTATCAAACGCCTTTTTAAAATCAATAAAGAGTGCAATCACATTGTGATTTTTTTCAAGACTGAAATTGATTCTGTTTGCGAAATCTCCCAGTAGTCGATTAATACTTTTATTTTTTCTAAACCCAAATTGATTTTTTTCTAGTAGCTTATATTTTTCAACATACTCATACAGCCTTTTAGCAACAACCTCTTCTAGTACCTTATCTATAGATGATAGGATAGATATAGGTCTATAGTTCGAAATTTCATTTTTCTTTCCACTTTTATATACTGGCCGAACAATCGATGTCTTCAGCATTGTTGGTACTGATGATTGCTCCAAGCTCATTTTAGTTATCTTTGATAGAATTGGAGCCATTGCTATCGAACACTTTTTCAGATCTCTAGGTCTAATTCCATCTATTCCCGCCGACTTATTTTCATTTAATGAATTTAATATATTTTCTATTTCTCTGTCCGTGACTTCATCCAGATACATTGAACGCGGAACACTATTTGATGGACCATTGTAGCATTTATATTCACATTTATGGATTGTGGTTTCTATTTCATGTGATATTTTTTTAGCAAATTGGTTTGCAAGATTTTCAAAGTTATTCTCACTTGCAAAGTTTTTAGATAAAATATCATCTAAGTTGATGGATTTTCTTCCTAGTATTGTGTTGACTATTTTCCATGTTTCTTTTGGATTGTTGCTCGATCTTTGAAATAGCTCTTTATAGTACATTGATTTTGTAGATTTTATTTGTTTGTTTAAGTCATTTCGAAATTTTTTAAATTCACTTTCATACAATAAATTTCTTCTATTGCTTCTGTACTTCCTGTACAGTCTATCTCTTTCAAGGCATGCGATTCTGAGCTCATTAGTTATCCATTTAGACTCATTTCCCCTCATTTTCCTTTGATTTTTAACTACAGTTGAGGATTTCATTATGTTTGTAAAAATATTTCTGAAGTTTTCATAAAAATCATTTACTTCAGTGAATTGATCAAGTTGTTCCCAATCATACTCGTTTAATTTTCTTACGAGATTGTGGCTAACGACAATTTCTTTTTGTTCGTTTTTAATAGTCCCTTTATTACTGTTGCATAAAATCGCACAAAACAGGCCAAAATGATCCGATACATTTATTTCAGCTACCCCAGATCTTATTTCATTCCTTGATCGTACCATGCAATGATCGATTAGAGTCTTACTGTTCCTAGCCACATCCACTCTCGTTACCGAGTGTATCGTATTTAACAGACCCCTTGATGATATCATAGAGAGATAGTTACTCACTACGGGATCATGCAGGTTGTTTATATTTATGTTTACATCTCCTATTAAGAGTAATGTTTTGTTCTTTTCGATTGCATCTATCTGGTCACTTAATTCAGCGATAAAGTGAGTTACGTTTTGTATTGGTGGTCTATAGACTGCCAGTAATGTGACTTCCAGATGTTTTTTACGCACGTTTAAAATTATGGATTCAAACGATATAGGAACGATTTCAGTTTTCTCATATAATATATCATCTCTCAAGAAAATTAATATCCCGCCTCCTCTTCTATTGGATCTATTATACGATTCGTTGTTAAACCCACTTATTTTATAAAGATTATTTTCTTCTTTTTTTATGTTTATTTCTGACAATATGATTACATCAATTTCTTGCAAGAATTCACTTATATAAATCATAAATTCATTCCAATTTGTTTTAATAGATTGTATGTTTAAGAAAAAGACAGACAATCCGTTTACTTTTTTTATATAATTTTTCATTTCCTCATATGTTTCCAATTTTTTAAAGTTTATTTTTGTCCCATTATTTGTTTTATTTTCCATTATTATTTTTCTGTAAAATTTTGGTCGCAAGTGTACATTTTGCAATAAATTTGTTATACTACCTTATCGACATCCGCAGTTGTCTCTATTTCCACCACAATGTTTCCCTCGTTCTTTCTTGCAAGCACTTTGTTGTTTTTAAACCATACATACTTCCAACTTGCTTCTCTTGCTTTTGACTTGGTTAACCATAGCAATTTCTTGAAGTGAGGGGTTAACTGACTGTTTATGTATATTATTTGCTTTGAGTGCCCTGCATTTTTCTCTCTGTTTACCCTTTCACAGATCTCTTCGTACGTTATTTTTTTTTTGTTTTTTGCTTTTTCGAGAAAAGCAGTTTTTGTGTTCTTACGTGCGAAGCTCACTGAGAGATTTTTCAATTGTTTGTTAGTCCGATCTGTGTATGCGTAAATTTCTTCGATGTCGTTTTCATTTATCTGCAATTCTAGTGTCTCACCAATTGCACTAACAAATTCAAATGCGTTATCTGTTGCTTTCATGGGTACATTTTTTATTTCTATATTTTTCTCGATTTGTTTTTGTTCCAGTGTGTTTATTTTTGTTTGAAGACTTGCTATTTGCGTGTCTTTCATTTCGTTTAGTTTTTTATATTCACTAATTTCTTTCATTAGATTTTCGATCAGTTGATTGTTTTTGGTAAGTGCGTTATTCAGTTCATCATACTTCGTACTCGTGAACTCTACAGATTTAGAGTATTCTTTGAGCATTTCTTTAATTTCTTTCAGCTCGTTTTCGATGGATTGGTGGTTTGGGTCGTTTATGGAGTGCTGTGCTGGGGACGAGGCGATTTTGCAGCTTTTGTCAGCTGTTGGTTGTTTAGGAGAGTCATCTGGTCTTAATCTTTTTGATTGCTGAATTTCTTCTTGCTGGATCTGCCTTACTTTTTCCTTTCCCCTGCAAAAAGTACATTCCCATGTTTTTCTTGATGCCGTTGACCATTTTCTCCAAGTACTCAATGCAACAGTGGTGCATTCAGCATGATAGCACCCCTTACACTTTCCGCACATTATGTACTCCCCATCCATGGGCAGTGGGTCTTCACAGCGCGAACAGTTGTCCATATTTGTGACAAGGAAAAACAAAAATATTATTCTTACCAGATATATTTGTTTTTGATTTGTAGCGAACTTTTGAGTTCAAAAGCCCACGCTTTGTTGAGCTTTCTTGTTTATTTGATAGGTCAAACCAAATTAATGTCTTTAATTTAAGTAAATATTTAAATTTCGCTGGGATAACTAAAAAAACACTTCCGTACACCTCAAGAACTCTCTCTCTCTCGTTTCCATTGTAAACATTAAAACCAACCGTCGTCAACACCTCGTCGATATAATGCCCCTGAAATAAAATTAAACACGCAATTGCATAATTTTAGGGGTATGTAAATTGCATTCCTTCGAAAAGAGGTTCTAATCTAAGATGATATAAAAAATATTTGAATAAGTTAATAAGGCAATATGGCGCGACAAATTTTGAACGGCACCAAAATGGGTTCAAATAATTGATAAGTGTTTTGTATGGGTAATTCTTAGTTTCATTTTACCACTCTTAATGGCGATCATACACCCACGATTTTTTGCTTGTGCACATCTATGGCACAGTACCTCTCGAATGATATTAGTTTCATTCAACTCATTTCATAATAAACAGTAAAAAAAAAAACGTACGGAAACTTCGGATGTTCAATTATTAATATAATGATTATGATGATTCCAATATCCATAAATAACATGCGGAGTAACGCAAGAAAATAATCAAGTTAAATTACAGTTACTTAGTCATTGCTAACATTTCATTAGATAATTAGGAAGATGGCGTAATACGCTTAAAAATATCCAACAAGTAAAACAAGATACACTGCACCATTGACATTTATAATAAGTCAATGCACTGTACAGTTAAAAATAATTTTTCGATCCTCCTCACACAACGTCAACTTTAGTTTTAATAATAACAAAAAAAAAAAAACAACAATCGTGAATTTACCTCACTTAAAATCGTGTTTTTATTTATGTGCTTCCTTTTCAGTGTCCCCATCAACAATGCCTGTAAATTATAAATAATTTGAACAAAAATTCAAAATTGTTCTCCAACGGAAAAGTGTTAACATAACAAGAAAACAAAATAAAATAAAAATAAAAGTGCAGTTCAGTAGCCTAGGATAAATATATAAAACTTAAGTTTACCTACAATTTTACTTTTGCATTGAAAACGAACTCGTACAGCCGTGTTTCATACATCGAACGAATCACCATGATGTCGGCCTTAAAGGCCAACAAAAAGAACGCTAGCCAAAGTCAAAGTTTGCGACAGTGCAGGCGTCCAACTGCAGTTGCCCATTCAACAGAATTGCAACAAACAGCTGCGAAAGCAAAAATAACACCACCAACAAAAACAACAACAACAACAACGGCGGCTGCTACTTATCGCAAATTCTCAAATCAATACCCAACAACCTACGGTCAACATCAGTCCAAGAACAGGTTACGACCAACGACTTCAACACTCACAGTCTACCTGTTGGTTTTCACAGTTCTATATGGATTTACAAATTTCGGAGTGCAATGCGGTACGGGGGCGGTTCGACCGGGCACTGGTAATCCATCGCCTCGTTTGCCGCGCACCAGCGCAAGTCAGCAAAATAATGGAACTGGATACAAGTTCGGAACGAAAGCACTAAATCAGACGAGAAATCTACGGACAAGGTGAGTTTTTGATGTGGACTTTAAAAAAATGTTAATAAATGCCCTAGCGATTGCGTGTCAAAGGGCTTTTGTCAATGCTTTTGTCAATAGTGCGACAACAATCGAACAAGATTGTCGTACCCATTTTGGGGGAAAAAAAGAAAAAGAATTTGCATACAAATCGCCCCATTACTGCTCACAGTTAGTGGGCAGGAAACAACCCAAAGTTACACAATACACAACCGTTGAGGAATGTGTATCTTTTCGACGCTAGCGCCCACCACAGATGCCCATTTTGCACATTATTTTGCATGGGAATTGGGCTACCACTGATGTTTACATTAGTTAATTGTTTTACGCAAATTTAATGTGGGAACTTTTTCGCGCTTAGGTTGGGCACGAGACCACGGTTGCGCTGTAAATTGCTGTGTCTTACAGTGAAACATTGCTAAGATCCACGTGTCAGGGGCCCAAGGTTGTAGCTCGCGTTGAAATTAGCATAATTTATCGAGTGGAAAATTGGAATGAAACCGTTTTTATGGCAGTGCCTGCGATAACTTTTGTATATATAGTGAATCTTCATTTGTTTCTTTTGCGGAATGATGTCTTCCTGAAGGGGCCTTTGTGCAAAATAATGCATTTTAATTTATGGGCTATTGTGGGGGTGGTGAGTCTCATTTTTGTGTGGTGATCAAAATTCGCGGTTTGACAGAAAAGTTGAAAATTAAAATAGGTTGCAGATGGGTTAATTGGATTTTTTCTTACGGAAGCAGATTGGAAGTTTTACCACTTTTTATTGGTTACTTATTGCAATTTAATTGGTTCGAATAAGCGAAGCTTTTTGGGGCTACTTTCTCACACGAAACTTTTGGCAGCAAGTAGAAGAATTCGTTAAGCTAGGTCTGTTCTTTTGCGAGTTGGAGTAAAATCAACCAAACCCTACTTAAATCGTTCACAGGAGATAGATAAGTACATTGCTCGTGTAATTATATTCAATTCTGGACCAGAAAATATCATACCCATAGGTAGGTACTCGTATACTTGAATAGAGACAGGATTTAGTTTCGAGTGCATTCGCGCAGTTTTCTGCCAAAACACTGAAGCGAGAAATGAAACCAACATCAGCTGGTTACCAAAAACACTAACCTAGGGGCCGATTCTGGTTCTGTGAAAGAGTGAATCGAATAAATCCTTTTCACGTTCGCTTTTACCTATTGCTTTCATTTTTTGGATTTACTTTGTACTAAAATGCGATTCTAGTTTAATAAGTGAAAATATCGTGGTGAATTCAATACCGCACACTGTGTTGTATGAAAGAGGGTTGTTAATTTTCAAACGTTCACTAAAAACATTCACTTGCAAATGGGGCCGTGAAAAGAAATTATTCATATGAAAAATTTTGACGTTTGGTTTCACATTTTCATAGAACGAGAATCAAAATTGCGCGTGAAAGAGTGAAAACATTTTCGTTTCACTTTTTCACAAAACCAGAATCGACCCCCTAGTTAAATATTGCGAATATTTAGGACAGTGATACCAATCATAATTTTTAAAAGTCTGTAGATGAAAGTTAAAAATTCTGTAGAATTCTGTGTGTATGCCTGTAGAAATTCTGTATAAATCCAGACTTTTTGGAGTTTACCTCCTTAAGAAACGATTTGAGTTATAGGGCCCGGTACGGAAATTATATGAGGAGTAAAATCAAGTGCAACACTCGAGCTATCGTAACGATAGTTTAACATGAATCAGTATTTAATTATATTCACTAATTTTGTACAATTACATCATTTTTATTAACCGGTATCGCTGGAATCGATAATACTCGTCGTAGTGCTGGCCTTGTTAAATCTTGATCATCGATTCCATTTTTGTCTTCATCTGTCAATTCTAGGTACTCGGTTTGAAAAAAAAAACACTCCAACATTTTTTTAAACGTTGTGCGAGAAACAGATTAACACAGCAACAGCAACTTTGACATCTTTTTAGAACCAATGTATTTTAATTACTTTGAACACATTAGCACAGCAACATCGACAGCGACGTCAACGTTATAGCTTATCCTGAATTCGCTGTTGCTGTCGCTGTGTTAATCTGTTTCTCGCATTATGAATATTTTGTCGTACAGCATGAAGAGTTTTGGATGCTCCGATTGCATTTCTTTGTTTATGTCAGTGAAATGTACCAATGCAAAACTAAGGAATTCAAGTTTTTATTGGATTCTGAGATTTCTGTATATTTTAGTTTGAATTCTGTATTTCTGTAGGCAAGTTGAAAATTCTGTAAACATACAGAAAATGCTGTAGGGTTGGCATCAGTGATTCAGGACGATCTGTTGCGCGTTAAAAAACAATAACAACCAACAACGCGCATGTCGTAGGTAAGTAAAGACGTGATTCAAAAGTACCTACCCGCTTTTAACTGCTGGAATTTAATGAACTCTCAAAATATGATTAAATGTACATTGTTTTTGATGTGAAACATCTAATGGCGCGACTTGGGAGTAAAATCGACTCGAATGAGACGGAAATTCCGCGGCGACGGCGAAGATTGGACTGCCGCCATGACTAGGCCGCCGCTCTCGACTCCTAAACCACTCAATCGATTTCAATGAAATTTTGTGGGTGTGTATGATTGGTTGCAACTTGAAAGATAGGATAGTTTTGCACCCGACAGGTGGCACTGTTGCCGAGATATAAATATTTTCTTCAATTCTTGCAACTTAATTTTTAAAGTGAATACTAATATAGACACGCTGGACCTGGGGAGTGAACTGATAAAGTTAGGTCTTAAACAGACTCTGAATCAGCTAATTAAATTAAATGTTAGTGCAAACAAACTCTTAAAATAGAAAACGTGGGATTGGATTGCGTTGTGAGAACTTTCTTAAATGAATGAATACACTCATCTACTGCGCTGTATTAAAATAGTAATAAATATTATAAAGATTTGGGTTTTAAATTAAATTTCTTAACACAATTCAACTTCAATTTAACATCCACATTTAGCGTGAATAATTTCACATCTGGTGCGTGTGGTCACAAGCAGTGCTGGCATCGAAGATTTTGAAAAAGTCGCAAAAAAGGGGATTTGTAAATAAAAAGAGGCAATACTAATTTTTCCACAAATGGCAAAAAAAAAAAAAACGCAAGTTGTTGCATTGAACATGGAAGTTATTGCTAAATGGCTAAACTTATGAAAATAGCTGATAGAATAATAGTAATTAATTTAATACAAAAAAACTGTAAAAAAGATCTCGCTGACATTTGTGTGACAATTGTTTTTTTTTTTTTAATTTCTATTTTTATATTTATTTGTTTAGCCGATGACACTCCGCGTAAGAATACAAATCTAGTGACACCTCACTCTTTAAAATCGGTGAAGTCGTTTAGACTACAGGGCGTCACGTAGGAACGTACATAGGATACGCGCGAAACACATAACCCTCTCTGTGTACAGTCGGGTAAAAAGGACGGATTCAGATACCAATTAATATGAACTATAGTTTCGTGAAGTATTTATTATGTAAAATTTCGAGTTTCATACAAAAAGTGTTATTTTTCTGCAAAATATAGAAAAGGGGCAGATCTGGACAATTTTGGAAAAGTGGTCTCATTGGGGATGGAGGAAAAAAAGAGGAAAAATGCAACTTTAGTCGCATAAAGTCAGCCCTGGTCACAAGCATAGGTACTCTCTGTTTTTATTTTAAGTCTGGTAACTCTAATATGTAAGTTAGTGTTTGAAAGTTGGGGGAACTGGCAAAAAAACACCGCAGCGATTTCAAATAGGATCTGGGTATAACGTTGGTGGCGCAGTGACTTAGTGGTTAGTGTGTTGGACTACTAAGCGAGGGGTCGAGGTTCGAATCCCGCAAAAACCCAAATTCCAACTTAGGGTTTTTTTTCCAACTGCGCCATCTCTCGCGAACGTCTGACAAGCATCCGAGAGTATAACTCTCTTGAAAGAGCTTCTCAATTAGCCGTTGGGAGTCGGCATAAAATTGTAGATCCCTCCCATTCGTTCCAAATATGAAAAACTCACACAAAACGAATGGTTGTGAGAAGCTAGGCCTAGGGTCCCTCCGGACCTGTTGCGTCAACTATTTATTTATTTTTTTAACGTTGGTATCGATGTCGCTATCCATAGTCTGCTATGGGCTGTCATTTCTGTGAAGTTTGACACTTGTATTTTTCTTTCCGCGATGGTTGTGTGGCGAGGAATTATTAACGCCTTAAATGAGAGAACTCTACAATATTGCTCAGTGACATTGAATTGACATTGAATAAATGAAATAGTAAGCTATGAAATGCCCACCCTACATTTTATTGCATACCATTGTTCGTTCTTTCTTTCAAATTTGACAGCTATCCAGCTATGAAATATTTCTCGTGGAGACGCGGTGTTATATTGGATAGAAGAACTTTCTCTTCCTGTTTGTACGATTTCAACTTGAGGTACATAAAAATCTTACTTTAATTCACATACCCAGATATTATATGCAACAGTTATAATTATATCGAGGTCAACTGTGAATAAGTTTACCGCACGCCCTAGTCGACGGAATGCATCTTCGGTTTCGGTTGTTCATGACATCATTTCAAAAGCCTTCCTGTCAAAACTCCATAAAAAGTTCATTCACTGGCCTTTATCTATAATGCCGTTCAACTTGTACCATTCAATGTAGAGAGATGCAACAAAATTTATTATACATTTTTATCGCCCACTTAAGTATCTTCAATTTTAAATTTAACATTTACATTGCGATTAAAAAAATCCCATAAAATCAGCACTTGACTGCACAAAACGTGCACGCTGCACGCTGTCAAGTGAGAGTCGCTACTTGCTCTCTCTCTCAAATTGAATAGCAATAATCATAACAAATTATTTGTTAACCTTGGCGAAAAATTGAAGAAACATACGCAAATACTCAACATGAGGCAATATTTGCGTGAATTTGAATCCTAATCCCGACCTCATCAGGTGAAAGCAATAAATTTGCAAACTCTCTCACACATCTATGCACACTGTCAGATGGACTGACAATGTATTTGTTTACAAATCGAAATGAATCAATTGAAAATATGCGTATAACAACAAGCAAACAATTTATGTGTACTACTATTAAATAATAATAAATATTTTTATGGGTGGCAGTGGCAGTTATGCAAGTGCGCACTGTCAGTTCTTGTTGAACAATTTTTTGAACTGTGTGTGTGTTTTGATAAACAATTATTTTCGCCATCTCCTTCTTTCCAGCTGCGGTTATGCAAGTCCAGCTCCAGTACGATGCCGCTGGATGGGAAATGTATATCACAAAGGAAATTATATTTTAAATTTTGTTGGCCGGCAGTTATGCGTAAATGGTCAGAGATTGTCATCTTTTTCTTCTTTGCACCGACTTACGGGTCTCGTTTTTTTTTTTTTTTTCGCTGAAAGTACGCGAAACGCGAAAGACACATCTTGTTGGTTGTTGATCGGTGGTCCGTGTGACGCTGACGGTGTTTAAATTTTTTTTTTTGTTTTCTTTTCGCTCTCTAGAGTTGGCATGGTGAAGGGCTATGTTGGTGGGCTCAACGTCAGCGCTTAAGTCGAGGCAAGTGGAAATGTGATATATACTTTCTTTGATGATTAATTCGAGCGATTAGTTAATTTGGTTCATAGCAAATAATGACCTAACAATTGAACATTGATTTGGGTATTGATTTGATTTTGTTCATTTTTGAAAGTAACCTGAATTGGTTGGATGGTTGGGTAATATTTTTCAGTTTGGTCGTGTTAGTAATCATTTGATGGACTGTGGTTAGTTATGATGACAGAAAGTTTAGTAGGTTTCGGTATATCTTGTTAATTTGTTTTTTAATTGGTGCTTGACCCGAGCTCTGGGCCTAGTTAATGAAAAATAAAATTCAATGGATGTTTAGGTCTCGACTTTTTGTACTCAGAAGTCAGAACTCACCCCTTTTTTATTTTTAGACTCTTACGACAATGTTACGTGAGTTTCAAATTTGTTACGCGCTAAATACACCACACGAGGTGAATTTAAAAAAAAATCGGTTGCTGTAAGAGTCATTTAACTGCAATAATGTCAAGTGTTAACGTTTTATTCACTATTTCAAATACCTTTTCAATCATAAAGGAATCAACAAATTAATGGTTTGTTCGTTTAAGTGACAACTTAAGTGAGCTCGAATTCATAAACTCATCAAATAGGCCGACCTTTGATTTGAGGATGCTGTCAAATCAGAATTCTGGCTAATAACAATTACATAATTATGAGAGACACATTTCCTAATTGATTGTGAACAAAAATGAATAAACTTTTTTAAATTGTGACATGCCAAACACCGTTCGTAAAGTTCCGATCAGAGACAAACCATACTGAGACCCCAACTCGCAATCCTCTTGCCGCTGGCCCCCTCAATTTTTTTTGTTTTTTTGAAATTCGACATTTTGTTTTTCTATCGGTGTTCTGTCTATTTAGAATCCGAGTGACATGCAAAAACATACAAGAAATATAAAATCAATAAAATCAGTGCTGCCAACCGCTACCAACCATGGGGGAATGTGATAGAGTTCGGGAATACGACAACTGCAAACTGTGTTGACGTTTGCAATAGTGTTATCTAAAAGGAAGATAAAGCCAATCAACCAACTGACTTTTTGTCAGTCTAAAGAAGTGGAGGTGTACTAGATTTTATAGAGAATAGATAAAGCAATACTGACTGTTTTTTTTTGTCAACAATGCTAGGAGTTAGGAGATCAAAAGTTTTCTTAAAATTATTGGGTGCGCTAGTTTTGCTAGAAAGCGGCTTTAACAACTGTTACATAGCCGTATAAAAGTTCTAGCTACTAACACTCTTGCACACATTAAGTTGTGGAAACAAAATGGCTGACTCTGCTGAACTTTATATCACATGATCTGAGTTAAGTCATTGGTGGAACAATTGGAACACCCAGCATTTTGTCCATGGAATTATTTCACTAGAAATATTCTGTGCAACGATTATTCGACAGATTAGCTATGATAATATTGCATAATATCTTCAATTTGTTTTCACTACCTGTGGTAGCGTTCCATTAGCTAGCGCTCGAACGCAATGACGTGTACTTGGCATTATTGTTCTACCGGCGAGTTCTTCCAACTATCACTTTAAGTGATAGACGCATAGTAGTGTTGGTGAAACGCTGCTATATAATTATACTGTCGCTGAGTATTTCAATTGATCGTGGGAAGGAAATTCTTATTCCAGATCTCTCCACTTTGGACTTTGGTAGTACCAAAGTGTCTGTTTTCTTAAGACACTGACTTCTAACCTACGGACTGCTTCTTACCTGGAAAATATTAGTTAATAGCTTTCTTTAAAAATGAATATTTTAGTTGCTATCCTTCCGGCCGTTAGTGCCAGGACAGCCCTAATTGGACTAAGCGAGCTAGATTTATAATCATTCAGTTCAGCGAGTTGCTATCGGACATAACTTATCATTTCTTTTGCAAATTAATGCATTACATATAAAGTTACCCCATCTTTGTCTTTATAGTCTCATTAAAACTCAGTTCAGTGCGTCCCTGACATAGCATGTTTCGTCAAATAATTCTGTTGCTAATAACTTAAAAAAAAAAAAAAAATAGTAAAACAACATTTGTTGATTGACATATAATGATCTAGGAAAACTGCCCAAGGTCGTTAATAAATTCAAATGCTCAGATACCAAGTGTAATATGGCAAGTCAGCCAACAGATTTCACGGTCTTTGGATGTTCCTTTCTCAGGGGCGAAAAGAAAAACCACAATAATGTATTGTTCTGTGCAAAAATGTCCGCAGTCTTAATTATGCCGGATTCACGGGTAATTGCCTATGCCACTTGCAGGTGCTACCGCTTTTTAAGAGCCCCCATCTAAACAGAGAACCCTGAGTCACCACTCACCACTTAAGACAAAACCGTAATGACCTTGCACCCAAAACATCGACTAATTGACAACAAACAAGATTGCCAATACTATACGCTGCAATCTTTTGATATTGTGTAGCAATAGCTTGATGGACCTGGGAAAAGGTCAGTCGCAACATTGAAAACCAGTTCCGTCCCATTCGAATACAATGTGACATAGCAGACTTCACATAAGTGATGGTATAAATTATCATCTGTCAGTTGCATCGGTAATCTTAATCATTTCAAATAACCGAATCTTGTCCAGATAGTCTAATGGAGGAGTGCAAGCCCATCCAGTGATGGTTGTCATTTTAATTATGTTAATTCCATTTTGGTCGGTTTTATATTTTTTTTTTAGCATCGAAATCGAATTCGAAATCGAAAGTCAAGTTACGGTTGTAACACACACGCACAAAATGTCTTCTCGCCTAGCCCACTTCTGTGATCAATTTGAATGTCATTGTTCCCCCATCCACCGTGTTTTGTAAATATTTTCCGCTGTCGTTTCGGTTTGCGTTTTTTTAATAAATGCGAAACGAGAAAGTAAAATAAATAATGTGATGTGAGAAAATTCACATTCGCACAAACTAAATGAAGTATTTGTCTAGTTTGGGGATTTTATTTACCTACCTGTTCAATTAGTTTGTGTTGTTGACTTTGTGGCGGAGTTTTTGGTTGAAATACGGTCAATGGCCGTTGTCAAACCTGACAGGTACTAATTGGTAATTATCAAAGTTTGATTTGTTTGCCTTGTGTTATGACCATAAAATTGCGTGCGGCTGGTGTTCAACCTACATTTTAGTGCGTATTACGTGTGTGTTTAGCTTTAATTTCCCTAAAATTTGCCCGCAGCTAATATAATATGAATATCCAAAGCCACATTGTGTGTAGTGTGTAGTGATTTTGGGACTTGAGTCACAAGAGTTTGATCGGCGATATTGTTTTTGTTTATGTTTTATAGTACTTGTTTGTTTTATTACTTTTTAAAAGAGTTAAGTAAGCGGTGAAGCTGTGCGGTAACGCGAGGGGACGGGGGAATTGTTAAAACTTCAAAGGCAGTTTTAGTTTCATTTTGTGTCTACACAGATAATGTTGCAATAAACGAAGGCAGTCTGACGTAAGGCACTTTATGTCATTAATACGCAAATTGTATTTGAGTGGAGTGTGTCAATTAAATGCATCTAAGTGATTGATGCCGGTTTAGTACAAGGAGCGATGTTTGGGCAGGGATATTAAACAACGTATTTTAAGAAACGAATTCCAGAAGTTTTTATTACCGACTGGGCCTGACCCAGAGTCCATTAATTCAGAGCTTGTGCCATAAGATAATCGTTTCTACTTTCAACTTATTTAAAGCTGTTTAGATTATAACAGTCGAACGTCTGTGAAACTTTGGCGGTGGCCGTGGTGTAGTAGTAAGTGGATTTGCTTTTCCCACAACTACACAAGAGGTATTTCCTATTCATAGAAACTGTACAAAGTCCAGCAGTTGATGTGTACTCCAAGGTAGATTAACTGTTTAACCACCTGGAAGTTGCTCTTGTCAAGCAGAGACTATTGACAAAGTGAGATGTGAGGTGAGACCCCCAACTCGCAATCGTAATCCTATTGCCGCTGGTCACCTCAATTGTTTTTTCTTCAAATTCGCCATTTTGTTTTCGTATCGTTAGATGCCAAAATGCTGCCAACCCCTGCCAACCGGTGGGGAAATGTGATAGAGTTCGGGAATACCACATTTTCACATTACTGAATGTCATTTGTTAGTTATTATAAAAATAAGTTAATACAAATATTTAAATTAGATGTTTTAAATACTAGAAACATATAAGGACAAAAGTAGTTGTGTGTTTTCGGCTTTTGAATATCATAAACTTCATTTTCATAAGTATATTTTTCTTAAAAAACCGAAGGAAAATTTGCTGAAAATGTTTTTATTTTCCTTCAACCAATTTTTTATAAATATCATAAGTCAAAGAAGACTTATTCCTAAGAAAAAATACTATCCACACGTAACGAATAATTTCAAATTTAACGGATAAAATTCTATGAACGCTGACAGTATCTTTGCCGACAGCGGAAGTGGCATAGGTATGCAATGTGCTAGTGTGTTGGTGAGCGGGAATTTTTGAAGTTACGTGACATTTGTCAATACGAATTTCTATGGAATTTTAACAATATTAACGCATTAAATATTTGCCATCCCATAAAAATATAGCTTGTAGCTTGTAACAGGCTACAAGCCAACAAGAAGTTGGGGGTCTCAGTACTGTCTCTGCTGTCAAGTGCCAATAGTGACGTTTTGTCTTTCATCGATTATATTTCTGTGGCTGACGTATTTTTAACGACATCCTATAGCCTTTTCGGGTTTTTAAGAAATATTTAAAAAGGTTTCATCGGAATCTGTTCGGCAGTTGTCACGCCATCTAGTAACAGACATAGCAAAAGCGTTTGGCAGCACTGTGTTGAATGTGGAACAGATGTCAGTATATCAAGATCCAACTAAAAATTAGCAACCGATCAGGGTCTACTGCTTTGAGCGTTAATTTTACTGGCATACTGCAGCCATTCAACGCAGCTGCCATCAATATTAAGGCAGTGTTTCCATTGTCCAGCGTGTAGCTCATACTATTGCCTTCAACAGAAGCGGCTTGAATATTTAATCAGTTCAAATTAGCTACCTGTAAGCCATCACTGATTCAAATTTACATCTCAATTCATCCCACAGAGTCAATCTGTTATAGCAAAACAATGAACACTACTGTAGGTTGAGCGGCTTACAAAAAACGAACGCGTTTATCGTCCACTCTTCTGAACCGTGCCATGTTCAGACTTACCCACAACAATGACATTCTTGTCTTAAACATTAAGCCAAAAGCGAAATTCACAAAATTTATGAATGAATTAAGTCTTCTCTGGGTTCAGCATTCGTTAAGTACAGTAGAGGGGAGAAAATTAACACATGATTGATGGATTCGGCGAACCTAAAGAGCACATTATTACATCGCCAATGTCCATTTATTTGTGGCGTGGCCCTCTCACTCCATTTCTGTTTGCTGGCGCGGAGGGCGGAGGTGTTCAAAACGACACCGCTCTGTCTAAATACTGATGACCTGCGATTTTTAGTTCAAATCGGACTGTGAAAAAAATTATAGAAGACGATGTGTAGGAAATCATAAAAAACAAAACAGATCTACTACAGTACTACCTGCGGCGACGAAAGAGAATGAAAGTTGTTAATTGTATGTGAAGTCGGCGGTCGCGCTTGGGCGCTACATCAAGACAGCAATGAGCGTTCATAAATCACGATCATTTGTAAGCGCCGTTGTAGACTGCACTAATTAATTAAGTTTTGTGGGCGTGTTTACAGCGCTTTATAAATTTACGGCTGAATAGTGCTGAATCCATGCGCTGAATATAGGCTTTCAGCATTCAGCAGTAAAACGCGCTGAATTGTAATAAATTTTCACCGAAAACTCACCGGGCCTGGGCGTATTGTGTGCGTGTGTGGCCGGCAACATTCGGAACGGCGAAATGGTTAATTAAAATCGAATCTCACGGATTCGTGTCAAATATCCACGCACTGGAAACGTTCCAATATGGCTTCGGTGGAAGGCGGTCGACGCGGCGCACTCGTGTGTCGTGTGTCGCATTCCACGTTCATTTATTTATCATTTATCAAGCTTATCAATTTGCTTTTATAACTCTATCGCCGCGGCCGCGTATCTGGTGAGTTCTGTGTATACCACCTCTGTGTGGTGGTTTATTTTTTTCGGTTGGTTTTCATGTAGCATAACAGTCCCACATTTGAAATCGATTAATCTCCATTTCTGCGTGGCGCGCGCATGACTCTCTATAGCGGAGCGGAGCGCCGCCGCGCGCCATAGTTGGTCTGGCTCTGCTCCCTGGTGGATCGGCGAGAGATTGCATAACAAAACGAATCAAATCCCAGAAAGTCAACTGTGAGACGAGTTGTGGCGATGTAGAAGGCAGACGAATGATCGTGCGACATAAATGTAGTTCAGTAGTTCGATAAGGTTGTGGGCATCGGCGCAACCTCAAAAGAAGTCGCTCAGATACTCGCACGTACAAAAAAAAAAAAAATTCACTTTTTATTGCTGGATTGCTTGGCGAGCCCGGGAAATGGTTACACTTACCATGTTCAGTTTTTCCCAATGGGTTGGATTTTCCTTCTTTTTTTGTTGTTGTTGTCTCTGCTACTGCTACTTGTGGCACCGTCAATTGCAACAGAGTTTAGATAATTGCTGGCTTCTTGTCGTTTTAGGTTAGAAAAGGAGTTTATTAGTTTTTCTTTGGAGAGTAATTGTATAATAACTGCTAAGTTAGCCAATATTTGTTTGCAGATCGCATGGCCTTATGTAGAGAATATGTCGCTTCTACGGTCCCGGTTGGTTCCAGATCTGACATTTGGTGAATAATTTATGTTGGCGTTGGAAACGATCTTATTTCGGGGTTGCGATGTATTTGATTTAAAGGAAATTGCTTCCATTTACAATTCAACAAGTTTGATCTCGTATATGTGTCAGTCAAAGTCATCAGAGACAATACTGAGACCCCCAACTTCGACCGATTAACAGTTATTTGCCTACAAGCTAAATTTTACGCTCCCAAAAAGTTTAGGTGCGCTAGTATTGTTGCATAGAAATTCGTATTGACAAATGTCAAAAATCCTCTCAACCAACACATTCGCACCTAATCTTTTTACATTTCACTGTGGGCAAAGCAAAACGGATAGGAATTGGCGTACACGGATAGGACAACAAAATGGCGGATTCCTGGCAAAAATTGAGGGGGCCAGCGGCAAGAGGATTGTGAGTTGGGGGTCTCAGTATGATTTGTTTATGAAAGTCATACCTACCAAAAACTGACCTAGATCTGTTGACCAAAATGTCACTGCTTAAACACGCAATTTTAAGGGATTTTTTTATTACGAACTCATATAAGAGGACCTACGGTTTTATTTCCAGGGCATGGTATAAAAATACACTACAAAAGCAAAAGAAATCAATGGTTCTACTTGCAAACTCGCAATTGAACACTTTGTGCGGTTCGCATTTCGTTTGCCGGCGAGTTAATTGGAGAATTCCAGGCCACAATTTTTTGTTTCGTTTAATTTATTGTCATAGCGGATAATCGGCCCTAGCGAGGTATCCGTCGGAACGGAAAATTCTTCGCAACGCATACTCTTGCGGAGGTTCAAATTCTATTCTTCTACAATCTTCCGAATTTTCCGCTCCGACGGATACCTCGCCATGGCCGAATATCAATGAAAGAACCAGCTTCGATTCGCCACAGAAACCCACGCAGTAAGGAATATTCAAAACTTACGTGAGAACTTTAGATTTAGTCCGCCGAAAATTCGTAAATATGTGTTTTATCAAAGAAATTTCCTCTGAAATTTTCGCCATCTGTCAGATGAAACTAATCACTGACAATTCAGCACTCCTCCAAATTTGATGATATTTCAACTTTAGTGCAGAGAAAAGCAGCAGTGTTCTGTTCTGATAAGAGAAATATATAAACTTGCATGCTTCCCACTCTGTCCACATCGTTTTCATATATAAGGTATTTTCCCGTATAATAGCACATTCCTGAAGTCTGTCAAATTTGACATCTTCTTCCTTTACGGAAATAAATCGAGAGCAGAACAGAACAGAGCAAATAGCCTCTCTTTCATAAGGACACTTGACAAACGTTAGTCCGGAAATTTCTTTGGGAAAATTTTTAAAGACTGTCAGATCGTTGTCTGATTTCTTAAATGTCGATTCGGAAGTGATTTTAAGTTCATTTTAAGTTGGTCATTTTGGTATTAATTTGGCTTACATGTTAATTTTGCTTCAAAGTGTTGCTGTAGTTTTTGTTTATTTTGCTCCGCGCGACTTTAATCTCTGTCATTAAAAGAAAGGTGACATGTAGCCACAAATAGCTTGTCAAAGTTCACTATGTAACTTGCGATGTTTATATTATAATTCCATCTCACTCAATAGTTTTATTGCTAGTAAAACGATGCACATAATGTAGCGATGCGATGGTCTCTTCTTAATAAATTTTAACAACTTTTATAATGTGTTTTTTTTTTTGTTAATAAAACCTTTTAAAATTACACAATATAGTTTAAAGAGCCCTTTTCGAACTAGGATATAATTACTGAGCAAAATATCCTGCATAAGCTTTATCTTTACAAAAAGAGAATGAAAAACACGAGTGACTTTTATTTTAAAAAAAGGAGGTGACTTTTGAGCCATACTGTACATTAAAAAAACTGTCACAATATTTCAACAACAAACAGCATTAACCCAGTGGATATGCTAACGATTAAAACTCAACAAAACTGCAGAAAGCATTGAGATGAGTTTTGTTTACTGCTTTATTATAACTAATACGTTGACAGCTAGTTCGTTCCGTTTTTTATGGGCAGTTACCTGTTTTCTCAACGACTTGTTTTAATCAGCATATTCATATGTTAGACCCAAATCAATGAAATTAATTATGTAAATATTCTTATTCCTTAATTTTGTTACAGCCTAAAGATTAACCTTTTGTAATCTTTTGACGACCCTAATGTACTACGCCGGTAAAAAGAATACACTCTTTGATATACAAACATACGAATACCTATTTATATATCTACCTACGATAAACAGGCCAAGTTTTAACAATCATGTGTAATTAAAATGACTGTTTAAACTGTGCCATGCTTATAAATAAAACAGATCTATTTATGCAAAACGGCAAACTGTGTTCCATTTTTGTTGGTATTAATACAGAAACTTGTTGTTTACATTTTTTTCTACTACATTCTTTTCTGAGAGTACCAGTCGGCATTTTGAGAGATCAAACTGTCTTTGGGACATTGTCAAGTTCCATGAAGAAGAATAGCAAAAAAAGGATTATTTTTCTTTCGCAAGTGTCAGAATTGAAGGAAGACAACTTTTACTACAGAATGTCCAGAACCCTGCATTAATACATGCAAAGTATATATACTTACCCACTTACCTACATTTGATTGTAGGTAAAGGTCAGGGATGTAGCGACTATCAGCAAACCAGAAACAACAAAAAAAAAAAAAACAAAAAAAAAGTCAACCTGATTTCTTACTTTCATGACCTAAAATTAAGGTCACACCACAATCAGACATCAATTATTCCGAAAGTAAAACGAAAACAAGTTACGCATCAGCTAGTACGTAGCCTCTCTTAATTCAGCGCATAGGCTGTGACTGTGAATCTGTGATCTCTGACGGACGACGATTGACCTTCGCATGAGGAACATAAGAAAAAATATGCTCCGAAACTGGTTCCATTTGTAGCATCTTCTTGCAAAAAAAAAAGAACCCGCACCAACTGCGTACTAAACAGAAAAGTCACCCATGCCTGTCGAGCTGTACAAACGCAGCGTAGCGTTTATGTGTTGGAAAAGCCATACGCGTATACAGCCACCAGTACGACAAATGAAGTGCGCTTGCTTCACTTACCTCCAAACTTTTGCGCTGCTTTACACGGTCCGGTGCACCATCAATAAACCATCTCAAATCACAGAGCGAATTTCTTCTCTCAAAAGACACCGCCTTGACTTGAGCTTGAATCTGCGACCAGGCAGCAGGCACACAGATTACAGAGAGATGCAACCGAGAAGCGACGCGTCGTCACGTTAGTCCAATCCCAAATGCGGTCGACAGGTAATACAGGAAATTTTCGACACTTTGCTTCCTTTTTATGGTCACTCATTGTATTTTTGTTGTTCCTTGTCTTTGGGTTTGTTTCTCTTGCCATGGCTGATTGAAAAATTCGGTAATAACTATAGCAATGCGACAATGAAACACTCCGACACAAGTCTGCCTGCGTCTCTCGTTCGGCAAGTTCAATTTGGGCTTGATCTCGATCTGATATCTGGACAGGGTGTACCTGGGTGGACCATGTGAGTTACGCAAATATCCAGACTGATCGCATTTGACCTGTGGGCCGGGCCCAAAAATATGTCCTCACATTTTTTGGTTTTTGGCTTTACCTGTCTCTTGGAGAGTGCGGCAACGAACGAACAGTCCGGAAACCTTATAAATTGACAACTTGAAGCCGGCCCAATTCGCAGGCGAAGTTTACATATTTTCGGAATTTATATATACAGTATCTGCTCAAAGTGGTCGACTTTTCGCCTTGTTAGGTAAACCTTTCGAAAAACAAAAATCAACGAAAAAAGCGGGAACATTTGTAAGTATCTGTTGCGCACGCGTGCACTCGGCAAGTTGACTTTCATTGAAAAGGTGCCAGCAGCCTCTACTTACCGCGGTGGATGCTGTAATGATGAGGGCCCAAGAGTGTTGTTGTATATCTCTGATCACCAGAGGTCAGATTCAGATCAAGAAGCGACGTAATGGCTCTTAATTGCAGTCGAAAACTTGGCATAATTTTTTTTTTCGTGCAACTGTTTTGCTGTTTATCTTCTTTTATCTCTGGAAGCTTGCACGATCAGTATTTTGTGTATTTTACCTTTTTTTTTGTTTTATTGTTTTGTGGTAGGTTTTCTTCGGAAGGGATTACTGGTGGTAGTTTGATTATTTTGTTGAGCTGTCAAACGATGTGATGTTGGTGGTTTTTACCTTGTTTGTTAGAAGTTATTTACAACCGAAAGTTAATTTTTAGATCGTTGAGGGACGGAGCAGGAGAGTTTACATAGGCAGTGGAAGAAAATTTGGAAATTTGCGGTCCAAAACTATAGTAAATGGTACTGCTCATGACAAGTAATCAACTCCTTATCTTTTGCTTTTTTTAAAAATTATCAAAATGGCCCCTTTTTAGTTAAAGTAAGACTATGTTCTTTATTGAACGAAAGAAAGAGTGCACAACATGAAAAGTAGTTGTTTTTCTTCTTTTTTGTTATACAAAACGTTTATAAAGTCGTTTTGCACCTGTTTTTTTGTTTTTTTTAATTTATTAGTGTTTTATGTGGACGCCCATTTTTATTGCTTCGGGCCCCTTTTTATGCCACTTTTTTTTTACATTTTTCACATCAACACTACTCATCGGTTTATTTGGTCTGGTCGCGTTCCTTTTTCACTGCTGTGCGGTTCAGGTTTTCAGACCTTGCTAGATGCATTCAGTTCGTTGTCGTTTGTCATAGTCATTTAGACTTATGGCAGAACTCGAAATAAATCGAGATAACGAATAATAATCGAAAACAAACAGTAGCTTATTTCATTATTTTGTGTTCCGTTTATCTAGTTCTGTCAATTCCGTAAGGCGCTCGGTGACAGACAGTTTCAGAGTAAGGTCGGATTTTTAGTATTTTCAAAAAGCAACTCTTAATAATGGATAGTCCAGCCAGACATAAAGAATGAGTTACGAAATAATGTTCGTCTAAGTTCTCTTCTAGCTAGACGATTCGCATAATGTTTGCTTTTAGTTGGCCATAAAAAGACTTTCGCTCGACACGGCAAACTCATCCGAGAATATCATTAAATCTTAGGTATCACACATTTCGTGTAAAATTGATTGTGCCGAACATCGATAAGGAATTCCCAGGCGATTTGCGAAAACCCACGCGGAAGAACAAAATGCGAACTATTAACTTCAGGAGTATATTGATCGCTTCAATTTGTGAGTAGGTGAAAACTTTAAACAAAATCTAGGTTTTAATATTGGTAATTTTGCTTTATAACTTCTAAATTGTCATAAATGTCAAACGCCACATAATAAAACTTCCAATATTGAAAGTTTTGATACCGGAAAGTAATATTAATAATAATTTATCATTGAGTAGATTTTTTCTTCATCTAATTAAAGATTGCATCCCTGCCAAACTTGTCAGATTGTGCAGAATGACGATGGAGAACGCTCGCTGCTCCGTAAAGGTCGGAAACAATCTCACCGAGACCTTTGATGTCAAAAAAGGATTTAGACAAGGTGATGCGCTGTCATGTGACTTCTTCAACATCATTCTTGAGAAGATTGTGCGAAACTCACAAGCCAACACCAGAGGCACAATTTTCTATAAGTCTGTGCAACTGCTTGCATACGCTGACGACATTGACATTGTTGGTACAACACAGCGAGCTGTCACTGGTGCGTTTGCAAGTATTAGTACAGAAGCGGCAAAAATGGGTTTAGTGGTGAATGAGGGTAAAACAAAATATATGCTGTCAACAAGAAGGGACACACGACATCGACGAATCGGGCAGAACGTCACGATAGACAGCTATAACTTTGAGGTAGTTAGGGACTTTGTCTACCTCGGCTCCACTATAAACTCTGATAACGACATCACATCAGAAATCAAACGAAGAATCACACTTGCCAACCGCTGTTTCTTTGGCCTAAGACGGCAACTGATAAGTAAGGCCTTGTCGAGAAACACTAAGGAAACTCTGTATAAGACCCTCATCATCCCAGTCCTGCTTTATGGTGCAGAAGCATGGGCGCTATCAAAGGCGGATGAAGATCTCCTTGGTCGTTTCGAACGCAAAATTCTTCGAGTGATTTTTGGTCCCGTTTGCGTTGACGGGCTTTGGAGGAGAAGATTTAACAGCGAACTCTACGAGCTGTACAGCGACATCGACCTGGTCAGAAAAGTACGCATCAGTCGTCTAAGATGGCTGGGACATGTAGAGCGAATGGACACCAACGCTCCGGCCCGAAGAGTCTTCGATTCTAACCCGGAGGGACAACGCAGTAGAGGAAGACCTCGCCTTAGGTGGCGCGCGCAAGTGGAAGGGGACCTCAACCAACTTGGAGTGCGCAACTGGAGGCAGTTAGCCAAAGATCGCGCTAACTGGAGAGGCGTATTGGTTGAGGCCCAGGTCCACCCCGGACTGTAGCGCCACCTAAGTAAGTAAGTAAGTAATTAAAGATTGCGATCCGTATGAGTTTATAAAAGACAACCCAAGCGGATTATCTTAATTTAACTAAAGGGTGTTTTTTTTTAAAAGGTATAGAACTTTAAGTTGGCTACACTATTTTAACTGGCGGCCCTTTTGTCAGCTGTCAAGTGATTTATTTCTAGTTTGGTTTGGCATTTCAACACGAATAGACCGGCGTCTGAACAACGCTTCCAAATTGTGCAAATTTATTTTGAAAATCATTGTTCTGTTCGAAATACGTATCGCGCACTACGGCCATTTTTTATTTTTAGCGATAAAGCTCACTTTTGGTTGAATGGATACGTGAAACAAAACTGCCGTACTTAGAGTGATGGTAATCCTCAAGTGTGTCTGTGTTGAGACACCGTTACATCCACAAAAACTGACTGTTTGGTGTGCCTTATTGGTTGGTGATCGCTGATCGCTATAGAGCCATGATTACTGCCTTTTTCGTTAATCAATTGAACAACCCTGATGTGCACAAGCTCTGGTTTCAGCGAGCCGGCGCAACATGGAACACTGCTCGTGTCCATTATTACCGCTGAACATTTTTAGAAAGAGTAAAAAAAAAAGCCCTGGATGAAAAAATGAGTCCCATTCCGATTTTAATATTTTCTTTTCTTTTTTAAATAAACAATCATCAATTCATGTTCAACTCGAATTCAGGTAAAAACAAATTCTTCCGAATTCAACTAAATACACTGAACAATTTTGATTAATAGCAAAAATATCCTACATTTTTAAAAGGAGTCCGAATTCGCTGATTTTCAAAAAGATGAGTCCAGAGTCCAGGCGCTCAAAAAGGAGTCAAAAATACTCTAAAGCGTCCCCGAAGGTAACACTGCGTCATGCCGCACTTGGTTTATTGAAGGAAACTTTTGGTAATCGCATAGTTTCATGTTGCGCACCCGTGAATTGGCCTCCAAGATCGTGGGATTTAACGCCGCTTGAGTATTTTCTGTGGCGATATGCGAAGTCGCTAGTTTACGCCGAAAAGAGGAAAACATTCGCCGCGTTATTGCCGTCATATTTAAATTAGATTGCCAGAAGATTCTACTTCGAATAAGCTTAATTTCATGTCATTTAAAAATAAGCATATTTGTTTTATTCCATATCAAAGTTACCTCTAAAAAAACACCCTTTATAATCTTTTATTTAATTTGTTCATTCTGTGAATGAATATTAATACATCAATGCAGAAATGCACTTTTTATTTCACTTATCCCCTGACATTAGTTGCAAAGGAAATTAACTTATTTTGTCACAAGCACTGCACAGTTTTTCAAAGCATCTGGTCATAGTGCAGGTCTTGTTCATTTCATGTCAAAATTCACTCGTGAAATTCATTTCTAATCACTTTTTCGTGTGAGTCCTATTGTGAATACGAGGTGCAATGGGGTGTACGGTATACCGTATACGATATACGAATAGTGGGTGTGAAAACAATAATTCTGAACAAACGCCTAGTTTAACTATTTTGTGGCATTCGCTCTAATCACTAATGAATACTTTCCCTTTCAGCAGTGAAATAATTACTTAATAGATGCAGTCGCACACCGTGGCTGTGCATGTTTGTTTGTAAAATCCCATTCACAGTCTTGGCATAACTCTATTACTGAAAAATGAACGAAATTATACACACTTTCAGTTTTTACGATTATGCTATTCAGTTTCAGTTCAATTGAATTCTCTCACACTTAAAATTGTTGCACGAGCCCCACCGCCGCCGCGCCACTACTGGTTATTGACTTCTTCTACTTCTTCGTCGTCGTCATCGTTGAACAACAAACGGGCGTGATTAGTATGACACATTGTATCCTACTTTACCGCCCTTTGAGCCAGAAAATGTACACACAGACCGCGCATCAATTAATGCATTCCCGCACATTCGCATTTGATTTTAATAATGTTTTAGTTAATTTGTTAAATTTTATTCTTCGAATTTCGAAATCGAATTACTTCACTTAAAGTGCGAGTGAGTCCCTTTCAATTTCCCACTGGCTGAAAGCGTTACACTGCTGAAGATGCACAAGGATTTCTTCATCGATAGGCATTCGTGCACTCAACGCTGGCTTACATCGAAATATACATAATTAAGAAATAGAGACTGACGGTCTGGTCAGGTCGCCTTTGTCGCTGAACAAAGGTCTTTAAGCCTTTAACACAATTCGTGTCAATCAGATACTAATCAGAAACACTTGGTGTAATCTCGGTGTAATCTCGGGTAACATTGGTTCAGCGGACAAACGCTGAATTTAAAAACAAAACTCCCACAGTGGGCGTTCTGGAATGCAACTCATCATGCTGATGAAAGTGAGAAGATCAAACAAAAATTTAAAGAGCGTTTGACACGCGGTTACGGTGTTTTGAAATACCCACCTCAAGTCGGAGGTTTTTTCAAAAGGTTTCCACATTGCCGAGCGCGAAGAGGATGCTCGTCTTTGGAGTGTTTTGCTCGGATGGGAACGACATGGGCGTAAATTGGTAGTTGAATGGTGGGTTATAAATGTGTTAATTATTGTGGCTTTGTTGTAAATGATTTTGAAAAGAAGTCTTCGATGATCTCAACTGGTCTCTTACTCTTAGGGTTTGTGAAGGGTTATTTCGCCATTCTTGACCTTGTCGGGATTTGTTTATTGAGCATTAGAGAGTTTTGAAGATGGACTGACATGTGTGTGGACATTTGAAGATATCTTCAAATGAAAATATGTACTTCGTCTACATAAATAAGATAGTGCATTCTCACGATCTGTCATTATGATTGGACTGAGGCGAGGCTTTAACAAAAAGAGAAAATGCTGAATTGTTTACCTATTTTATCGAGTGTCTCCATTTGTTTAGTGTTTTTTTTACGACATTTTATCTTTTTTTACATGTGGACACTTTTATAGCTGTACAAATTGATTGCACTAAATGTGAGTTATACAGTGAAATCATTTCGATCTATACAAATTAATTGTGTGTGAGTAATCCAGCTTAAGCCAGTGTGCGATTATATTGTAAAGCTTGCCGCAATAATAATGGGATTTGGAAACCATTTTGCAGTTAGTGAATATTATATTCCTTTTCGAAAATTTTGAGCACTAGCTTAAGCCAACATAATACTATTGTGGTGCAGCCTTTATTTAGTACTAAAATGTAAACTGAAGTAAACTGAAGTTCACCTTACAAATTTATACGATCAAATGAAAAACTGATTCGGCTATAAATAATTATTTGAGCTGACAGTTCTATTTTGTATGCAAAAATCTAGTTTAGTGACTGAAGCATTAAAGAGTTATATACCTCAACACTTCATATGCACTGGTCGAAAAATGTTTTATTTTGTAAGTAACTATGACTCCCACGTTCTCTGGCTCTGCTTACATTTTATCCGTATATTAAATAGTACTGCATGTTAAGGGTGTAAAAAAAATAAAATAATTCTGAGTTAAGCTATAATTACCCTATTTGACTTTCAGCTAACAATTGAATTCAATTTTGACATTAATGTCCATTTGATGCACTGTCAAGTGGTATATTATACTGCCAAATTGTAGGCAACCGTAAAATGTTAGTTTCCCTTTCTCAAACTGATTGGGTAACCTGTTTAACCGGTAGGAGACAAATGCTAGTGTAGAACTTCTTAGCAGTTGACATTTCGATTGTGTGTCTGACAAGTAAAAGTGACGTTTACCAACAAACTGGTTCGGGCATTTAAGGGAAATCTAGTCCAGATAATTGAGACGTAGGCCCCAGTTATAGCCATACGTAAAATGCAACCGAAAAAGTTGGAACAGTATGAAAATGAGATTTTTGTTCGTTTAGGCGGTCATAGCGAAAAATCTGTCAGAAAAATGTTTCCCTACGAAAACAATTACAACAAACCAACCCCCACTGATTGGATTTCATCAGAACTAAATTTCCTGACAGATGGAACAGTAAAGAAAGGAAATACTTCAGTGGAATTGACTGAGAAGTTGTTCAGAAAAATTTCTTCGTACGGAGAAATGAATAAATTATTTTTGCAGAAGATTTAAAGATCATTTGCATATATTTTTTTGATAATCTAAATTTATAATTCATAAGCAACATTTTAAGACCAAGATTGAGTTCAACCATCAAGTTCAAGTAGTCAAAAAAACAAAAGAAAATCTGTACGGTTTCGTTTCACTTATTGCTATAACTAGGGCGAATTCGATTTTTAAATGTTTGTTGTAGGTAATTCAAAGCATTGTTTCATTTCCTGAGCGTTCCATGTTTTGATTTCCTAACTATTTGACTATCAGAGTATAGGAGTATTACTGTCAGAGGGCTGTTCGTTTACGCTCATTAAACGTCCAAAAAAACGCTACATAGTTAGAAATGATTAGTAATACTTTACATCCTGTTGTAACGCTTCGTACTCACTCTTGTAATCTATCAGTGATTTTAAAATCGGACATACGCTCGTTTCGCTTACAAAACATTTCACCTATACCACCTGTCGGCTTTAATTCCTCAAACTAGTAGCAATCGCTTATAAGCTTGGCTTTTAAGACACAGAAGTCCGACTTTCGAAACATATCGAGAAAAAAACCTCCTATATTCCGCTTTGATTTAGCGTTGAATTCAGAATGAGCAAGACCCCAGAGAGACCGACCAACCGACGCGTCGACGTATACATGTGTCAATTATTCGCAAGGAAAATTACTCAACTCAAGTGTGCTCCGCTATGGGTGCACTGGTTTAACCGAAAAGGCGCACTGTAACCCCATTACCGTGCCGCTGAGTCAATTTGGACTAAAATTTCGCAATTTCGTCGATCTATAGTCGCATTTGGTTTTGCTGGTCCGTACAGTATCTTTCCGTAAAGTCTCAGAGTCCACCGCCGGCCGCCGACTTGAAACAACTGTCATAAGTATTTAAAACTATAACCTATTTCAAGCAAATACGTATTTACCAGATCAATTACAAGCAACTCCATCATCTATACCACTTCTGTTCGCTGTCCGTTCATTTGTGTGTTTTTGAGACATTAATTCAAGTAATGTGCGGCGTATAGTGCTGATCAAATGTATCTGTCTATCCGCGAAGAGAGTTGGGAAATACGATACACACCGTGGTGTTTGATTGAATTTATTTTTTCTTTCTCCATATCGCCGTGTGGACTTTTTCAAATTCCGATGTTTCGTTGAGAGCTGCAGCTTACCAAGGGAAAAGTGGAGCTGCCTCAAACGCTCGAGTGCACCACGAAGGAGTGATGGGTGCTATATGTACGTATTGTACGTATCAAAATATACAGTAAACAAAAATATGAATGGCGCGGTGTTTGGAGCGCCAGAATCCTGTTGCCTATTGCAAGCACTGATTCATGCTGATGTTGCGTCTTGCGTCCCGGTGAAGTGAATGCTCCGCGAAAGTGTCTGCAAACAAATTGCCTGAAAGAGAATATGGGTATAAATGCGAGCAAGCCCCTTTTTATTGTCTTGATGGGGCGCAGTAGATCAGTGCAATGCGGCCGCGGCGCAGTGCACCCAAACGTCGACAACCACCAGACTGTGGAAAACGATTTTCGTGCAACTAATAAGCTATATCGCATTTGCGCTTTCTTTTCAACAATGATGTGCGCAGCAGCTATTTGTGCAGTTGTTGCAATAAAAAAATGCAACCGGTATAATGAGCACTCGTATAGTGAACCAGTATAATTAGGTAAAATTGTTGATTTGAAGAGGGCGTAGTATCCAATCAAACCAAGATGAGTTTTGAACTTGAAGTCGGGCTTTGTTTCTTTCGCTCAACTGTAAGTTTTAACTAATTTGATGGAACTTTTAAACCATTGTAATTTCAGTGGGTGTTGGGTGTTACCACCTTCTAAAACACGTTTCAACGAACTTTCAAGCCTAATACCCTATTCACACTGAGCCGGAAACCGGGTTTTCCCGAAAAAGATCGAAAACTCCATGGAAAGCTGAAGTTTTCCCATAGATATTTCAATTTTCAAAACGCGTCGTTTAAAGTTGAAACTACCACGAAAACGACTTCCAATCGTTGGGTTGTTGAAACAAATACACCTATTGCAATATTCAGCAAATTCAGCAGAACAGCTGACCGAACAAATGTCACAACTCACAACTTTAAATCGTTTTCCACACTTAATTGATGGGCTAATATTATTTTTAGGTGTTCTGAATTAATTGTATTTGTTAATTTATGCGATCGAAATTTATTAAAGTAAAAATAATTTACAAAGATGTTTCGATACTAGTGTCTTACAGCTGATTGAAACGTCAAACGAAAACTAGTTGGTGTTCGGTGTGAATGCATCGACGAGTTTTCGACGAAAAAAGGTTTTCCGTACCATGTGAATAGGCTATAAAGCGTTGTAGGACTTTTCTTTGAATGTTTTTTTGTAAGTGTTGGCATATTGACATTTCCCTTTTTAACTGTCCATTACATAGACGTGCGCTTGCATATTCAAAGCTGACGACTTTAAAGGAATGCTTTACAAATGGCGAATCTCTTTCCAAATACAGTCTGACTTTCCTCTCACTAACAATTCTCACAGAAGTAGAATGTCACATAAAATTGAAGTTGTCTAGCTTAAGCTGGAGTGCGCCTTGCATTGAAATTGTATATCGAGGCTAAAAAAGCATTTGACGCAAATTTTAAGCATTCAGTTTAACCCTTTAGTCAAAAATAATTGCCCACCATCATTGAAGGCAATTGTCATTATTTGTACATTTTCCATCACTGACAGCTGCTAAAGTTCAACTTTGTAGATCGATTTGCTCTCATTTTCAGTGACGCATTCCAGTTTAAAAGTGTATGCTTCATCCACAATGTCATGTCTGTCGCCTTCCACGATTGTTGACCGCGCGTGGAAGCTTACTTTGATGGGTAGAAGTGATTTTTACGTGCTCCGGCAGCACACGAATGCCATCTTCTATTTGCACATTTCGCAACCAAGGCAAACACAAAGGATTGCCATCTTCCAAATGCCATTCTGTCTAATGCACGTTTAGTATGTGGCGCATAATCACTTCCCCATAAAACCACTCAAAACATACACTAAACTCTCCGTTTCGATGCATATTTTTTACCCACTGACACTGACAGAGACAGTCTATTCAAAGTGAATGTAGTGAAGGGGAAAGCCCAGCGACGTTGGTTATTATGGATATGAAATGGATATCCAGATATCATGTTATTTATGAGTATTCGATATCAGATGGTGGTGGTCTATTGCCTCACTAACCACACACACAACATGTAATGAATTTCAATAATGAAAACGCTTAATAACACGGTGGAAAAAAAAGCACACACAAAAACTGATCCAATTTCAAATTAATTATTTTTATGGTAAAAAAAGTGCATTTTTTCTTCGCATTTAAATCACACCGATTAGACGCAGAAGGGGGAGGGGGGGGGGAGTCGGAGAAACAAAATCAAAAGTAATGTATGAAGGCGATTAAAATTTTTGTTGTTCGGATAATTCAATCCAATCCAACTGTCATGAAAGTTGCTGTACTGTTAATATGAGGCATTTGGTTTTTTCTTTCCTCTATAAATCGGTGAATGCGTTTAGGGAAATTACTTAACGTCGGTACAACTAAGTGCTTTAAATAGTTCAAGTAGTTATTTGTTTTTCGTATCGTTGGATCAGAGTCGGGAATGAATCGCCTTGTAATTATGGAATAGAATCACCAGTGCGAGGGTAATTGGGTAAGCAAACCAGTGAGTGAAAAGATATTATACTGCATACAGGTAGAACGAATAGTTGCATGCATTTTAGATACACGCGGGTGAGCTTTTTAACTTTTACCTTATTACGAGTCTGGCTCTTGTTTAAAAGAAACTTATTAATATTGTGAAGTACGACATTCTGATGGGAAATGAGAATTATCTGGTAATCTAACCTAAATAAGGGGTTTGGTTAATTTCACTTAGTTTTTGATGGCTTGACTGTTATTTTTATGTGGCAATTGGAGCATTTTGTTGGTGTATATCAATTTAGTGAAAGAAGTAAGTTACCGTAGATTTTTGTCGGCAATCGGCTGACCTACATTAAACAGTTTTTGAGATTGTTTTAAGAGACAGCTAAATTGTTTCTTTTTTTTTTATTTTTTGTTTCCTAATAAATCGCCTATACTTAGTTTAATTAGGAAACACATTTGGTATTTAGGACGTGTTTTATTATGCAAATTAAATAGAGGTCTTTACGGTTTTTCTTGACCTCTTGCGCTTCATAGCCTTTGGGTGGTTTTTGCAACGTTTGAGACAGCCATTTGAAACATCACTTTTCGATATACGGTTTATTTTTAGTGATAACCTAAATTCGTTACAAAACTTTCATTTCGACATATTTAAGGGTGGAAATTGTTGAAATTTTAGTTACTCTGGAGTAGGAGATCTGGGGTCAGATTTTGTAAGGCGAAACGTTCAAACGTGTTCCTGTGCACGAAGAAATTTGCTTGTGTAAGATAGGGCAAATCATTCGTGCGCACGAAAACGTTTTATCGTTTCGCCTTACAGAATCTGGCCCCTGTTTTATGGAAAATCTATCTTAGCAAATTGAAGCTTTGCAAAGTAAATTAGACGAATGTTAAGTAAAATGGTTCAGATTGACATTTATGCGGATTTTTGTATATGCCTCGACTTTTAGCTCATCAAGTCCGACTCGCTTTAAGTAAGTGACGTGAAAAGAAATTTGTATACACTCCACCAGGAAAAGTGTCAGAATGAAATGGCGCTGTCAAGTCACTTTTGCTTCTACTACTTTTCAGCTTGGAATGTGATCTCGAAATTGACATGTAGTTTGTGTAAGTAGTTGTAGGTACCACTTTACTTTGCTTTATTAAGACAAATATTGATCTACAGTCGCACACTAGATTTGCCTGCACCAAAGGGTGCATTCACAAAATACGCAAAAGTGTTCAAATTAGTGTTTCTGTCTATTAATGCATTGGGTCGTATGAATAAAAACTAGCATTTGCTTTGAGTAAAAGGCTTTAGCAAAGTAAAAGCCCTTAGCAATTGCTTTGAATCGGTATGAATAAAAATCTAGTTTGCTAAAGTAAGTTCGAAAATTCGAACATAGCTTTTACTTCGCTGCACCGTGCACTTGCCTTGCAATTTCTGTCAAACCTGACCAGTAAATTTGAATTTTCCTTGAGATTCTAACGACTTTTGTGGAAATTGAAATTTAAAAAAATGAAATTCATAAATATGATTGCAGTCTATAGCTCCAATTGCACCTGGAAATATGAGTTTTGTTTGCCAAAGAGGTTGTTGATGTCTTATTTCTTATTCAGGTGCCCATGACAAGAAATAACTGATTTTTTCACAGGTATTTTGATGATTTTCCTGCACGAACAAAACTTCATTTAACTTTTTATAGACAAACCATCAAAAATTCATATTGCTTATTTTTTTTTGTAAAAAATATGCGTACAAAATATTTAGCAAAAGGTCTGAGTCAACAAAATTGCAGACTCAGAATTTGCATAGCATTTGCTTCGTTTATTCCTACCGATCTGTGTAAAAGGTCAGTGCCGCCGCTTTTCGAACATGTCAAAAGTTGGAACTAACTCAAATTGGTTTTTATTCATACGAAACCTAGCAAATGCTTCGACTTTGACATTTCTCTTGAGTAAAAGCAATTGCTTCGCTTTATTCATACAACCCATTGCATCTTGCCATATATCTTTCGAACTATTTGTTAAATATTTTAATTTAAGCTAATCTAATATCCTATTTCTGATAAAAAAAAGTTCGATTCTATCTCCGTAAGATCTAGAAACGACTATATCAGCGAATGAATAGAGCTGTCTCCCATCTCAGCATTCGCTGACAGCGGCATGAACTTTAAAAAATTGTTTTTGTTAAATACATAGTTTAACACTCTAAAGAAATTATTTCATGCGACAGAGGGAGCTCAGACAGGCGTAAAAGAACCTCTGCTACACATCAGTAGAATGTACAACTCGAGGGGAAAAATTGCTTCCTTAATTGTTTCTTAGTCGATGAAACTATATTTCCCCACATACTCTGCTATTGTTTAGTTTATAACGTGCTCTTAGTCATTTATTTTTATTGAAAAAGTTAAACAGAGGAAATGTTTTACCTACATTTCAAATATCTACATTTTTACAGTTTTCAAGTTTCTTATTTGTCAACGTTTTGATAGAATGTTGAAAACTGAAATGAAGTAGATGTAGTTCAATTTAACTTTACAGAAAATTTAATCTGTCATTAATTATACACCAATTTTTAAGGTCTGCGTTGTGATTTTAATAAGTGGGTGAACTTAAATTCAACACCCGAAAAGCAAGTAAATTGAACCTCTTGTTTTTTTATTTTTTAGTGCGCCACCTAGCGGAAAGGTCTGAAGCACATTCACGAAAATAACTGTGATGAACCAACTTAAATTTAGTACAACAGGGTTGCTCGCGACAACGTCAGCGTCTAATAATAATAAGAAAAAAACAATTGACAGCTAAAAATCTTGTAGGAAAGCGAAACTGATTTTGGCTGTAGCATAATTATGTCAAAAAATTATAATAAAGTGGAAAAACAGCATAAAAGCATTGTAGGATTGAAAAATGATGTTTACCAAATATTTTTGGTAAAAACTGAGAAGTTAAAATAATGGGCACTGTGCGATTTAAAAAAATATTTGAACAAAACGCTGCTATGGCCATTTAAACGGGCCTTGTTATCCTGCAAGTTTTTTTGAAATTTGAACGAAAAAGATAGCTCACCTGTGAAAGGATGGGCTTCGCGAAACACTCTATCACAGGAAAAAATTAATAAAAATGTGCAACGCAAACCGCATTTGTATTTCAATCCTTACTTATTACTTATTATCTGATTCGTTAAATGTTTCTTTTGTTTAAAGTGTTGCTATACGTTGGCAAACATTTTGAGTTAAAAAAGTTGTAATGATTTTTTGTTTTCTTTTCTTTCTAGGTATGTTACATTTGGAAGATTTCACTTGGACATCTTGTATTCGATTTTGGATAGCATAAAACCTAACCAATGCTTAAGTATTATATGTATGAATTTAAAAATGATTATCTGTAGTACGAATTTTGTTTCTTATGTCATTCGATCTAAGATGCAAAACATTTGGAATCTTTTTTTTAAGAGTATTTTTCAATACTTTCCAATAGGAAATCGTTGCATTTTAGTTGCGATATTTCGTGCAAAACTCTATCCACTGTAACGTCACTTGAACCGTTCGCATAAGTTTAAGTGCTCAGTTTTTTTTTTTGTGAAAATGACAGTTGTAGTACTCGAACAGGCCTACGAAATATACGTAAGCATTGTATATAGTCTCTATATACAATGACGTAAGTGGGGTTCGTGCATTGATGCGCTTATTTCAGTGCTAAATGTTGACAAACATTTTCTTCGTTTTAATATAATAATAATATTAATAATAATTTTGATTGAACTCAAGTTCTGTTAACTGCGTTTTTGATGCAGATTTAATTGCAGCTGTCAAAATTATTACATTTCTTCGCATAACTCTCAACTTCCTACTGTCAATGGTTGTTATTTTGAAAACAAATATTATTAACAGTTATTATTATTGCTGTTGATGACATTTAAAAAAAAATAATTAGATCAAGTGAGTGCTACCAACTCTATATTTTTTCTGAAATGGAAAATAGGCAGGACTTGAACAGGTAGCAAGGTAGAAGCTCATTACTGACCAAAAGCGTACCGCCTCATTGTAGATCGGCTATTCTACAAACTTGATACAGCTGAAAATATATTTCGTTTTGATTTAGATTGCAAATGTCTGGAATACAAATGTGTTCCGAGCTTAAAAGTGTCCCATTCACAGGCTCGTGCCATTTGTTACAGTTTTGTTCCCTTTTTGCCGATGCTTCAAGTTTCGTTAACAATTACCTCGCAGTTATGTTCAAATGATATACAGGAAAAATTCATAAACCAAAATAATATAAGAAAAGCAACTTAATTTTCACCTACCACTGGCAATCTTATAGGACATAAAAAAAAATTTGCAAACTTCAGCGAGCATTTAATTGGAGAGGAAATTCGCGTATATACAAATGCGAATCAGTATCACTTGTTGTACCCCGTCGAGAGAAACCCAGCATTTAGCTCAGATATTTTTAGTCTCGAATGATGTATACCGATGGACATGAAATTGGACATTCCACTCCGTTCGGACACGGTCAGCCGGCGGCCAGAGCCCAACCAAATCTCCGTGAAATTCGATCGTTTGGCAAAAACAGATTTTTATGTCACTTAAATTGGCCATTACAAACATTTTTATTTTATATAATCAAAATTAATTAACGTAAATGTTGTTAGAGTTAGAGTCAGAGTCAGAGTACCTACTCTCGTTGATAGATGATGTTCGCGCATCCATCCATTGCCGAGGAAGTCGACAGCAAAGAAAACAAATCCAACAAATCCAAAAATATGTAGCCACCTGGCTCAGTAGTTGCCGGGAATAAAACAAGAACCACAGCACACCACCTGTAAGATTGCTAAAATGTTCACCTGAAAATAAAATAAAAATCTATTAAACACGTCGCACAAATAAAGTAAAACAAATAAAACTGTGAAACTGTGTGGAAAAAAATTATGATGTCCAAGTGAAAGTGAGGAAATGCAATCAAATTGGTTTTAGACATGCCGCACGGATAGATGGCCATGCCATGGCGGCCTCGCATTGAAAGGAAGAAGTTATGTTGCAACTTAATTATGCAAATGATGCAATAATGAGCCATTTGCATTTGCGATGTTTGTACACAAAATGCTACTTAAGGTGTGTGCAAATTTAGATTTAAAGATTATCCGGGACTTAAACCGATATCAGAGGGGGATTGTGCTTTTTGTAGATCGATAGAAAAAGTGAGTGAGTCGCAACGATTAATCACAAAGCAACAATAAAGCCAACTGAATTGTGTTGCCAACAGAAATAATGCTCTGAGGCAAATCAAATTTTTTGCTTTGTGTGTCAAATTCCAATTTAATACAGTTTACCTCAAGGCATTTTGTGCTGTTTCAATTTATGATTAATCATTAAAACTATGTCGCTTTTTCTTTCATTTAAGTCGGGATAGTGGTGTATCAGTAGTAAATATCAATCTAAAAGTTAATCACCTTTCACTGTCAATCGGCAAGTGGTGGAGATAGTTCTACAAATTAGCACCATTTTTAACAGTCGAGCAAACCCCAGTTTTTTTAGGGAAATGTCGCAGAAAAAGAACACTCCACGACAAGACGATCTCCTGTCTTTCGTAGGTTTCATCATTTTTGAAGGTGCTATAATCGTTGAATCAGGGAACTACCACGCGGTGACTAACGAAAGATAGCCCTCAGATGCACTGCATATTGCGAATAGGTACGAGATTTTCTATATGCTTGCTCGGTAGTGATACGTGAACAATATCGACTTCTACTCCGTTTTTTAAAGACGTGGCAACACCGGTTGAACTGATCGTACGCATACATTTCTATGGAATTTATGATGGAGAGGTGCACATTCTGAAATCTATCTACTCTGGGCTATGCCGGTTTTTTCATATAGTGACAAACACATTAGGTTCGTTCGTGTACTTTTTATCCTTTTTTTTAAACGTAAACTTATTTAAAATTTGCTAAGAAACTGTGCGAATGCGACCACGTACTGAGAAAATTGAAAAAAAATGAGAGAGAATTCCATTTTTCTTTTCATTTTTTCGTAATTTTCTACTCGCCGAATTTCGACTTCCTGAAAAACGAAAACTGACAACAAACTGACAGCTCAAAAGTTTGACAAGTAAAACTCTATTTATTTTCGTCTTCAACAATGTCAGAGGAAGAAGTTTTAATTGAATGTTCTCCAAGAACATATCAGCGCATTGAAAATGGTAAGTTTAATAGGTATTTGGCTTATAAAAAATTCAATTCCACCTTATTTTGTAGATACTGCATTTAAAGAGAACGTTTGTTTATTTTACGATAATGTCAGAATGACATTTCTTCAACTTTTTGTAAGAAAACCGGTCAGGTACTTCTCTTGAGAGATTTCTCTATCGATTTTTGAGATTTGACATTTTTCATTTTTCTATGCTGAAAGTACACGAACGAACCTATTGCGTGCACAAGATCATTTCATTTGACGCGACGATTGTCAAATCAACCGCATTTACATATTTGTTCTGCGCCCATTAAATCAATTGAAACAACCCTTTTATTGCATTTAAACTAAACTACCTTTTATCTAGCACTTCCATTTCAAAAACAGCACTTAAAAACCTTATCATGAGTTTATTATACACACACTTTCAGTAAACAAAGCTTAAAAAAAAACAGCTCACTCCAATGCCACAGGCTTTCAATTGACATTATAATTAAAAACCTTTTAAAACGGTCCACGGCAAGTTGTTCCACAATAACAATTGCTAAATTTGTATTAAGCACTTTAATGCACCTGTGTATGTACGCAATTACCCCTTCAACCTGTCAGTTCAAGGTGCAAATAAGAGGTTATACTTCTTCAGTAAAAAATGCATAATTAAAATTCTCTCTCCACCAGCTACTACACAAACGTGCGGTGACCTATTTTGTAATGTCAAACCCAGTTTTATAAAGCATGTAGGTCAATTGCCTATAGATCATCTTTGAGCGATAACAGCGAAGTGACACTTAAGCGGCATTCACCTCATTTTACTTGGCCTCCAACAAAAGTGGTGTATTAGATAGCAAGTAATACAGAAACAAAAAAAGGGCGTTCCACTGGCAAGTATTTGCTAATCTGTCAAATTAGTCGAGCTAACATTAACGTCATTCACTGTTTTATGTTCGTGAGAAAATTAACAACTTTCGATAAATTAAATGAACTACGTATTGCTGTTAATTTTAATTTGATTAGACACAATATTGTCGTGAAGGGAAAGTGCATCCCAATTAGTTGCAGTGTTTCTGTGGTCTCCATTTTAACGACAGACAAGTGATAGGCATGTTCTACTACATGTTCCTTTTCACTTTTGTCTCGACTTTTGTGCATGTGCCAGTGAAGTAGTGTCGAAATCCTTCTCCTACAATCAACTAGTGTATTTCGTTAACATTTTTGCCTGTGGAGAAATTTTACCAGCCACCAGCATGTTGCCAGAAAGTGTTGCGATTAATTCTGTTGTCCGAAAGTGAAAATTCTCCGAATCAGTCAGCGCAAGTGCAGGTGTTAGCCAGCCAATGTGCAAACACAACAAAAAAAAAAGAAAAGAAAAGAAAACTGTCAACAAAGCCATTTCCACTTTTTCTTCGAGAGATTTTCTTTTTTTTTCCACACGGTGAAAAAGGTGCAATGTCAATGCGCTGTAAGTTCACAAGTTCATGAGATGTTACAGAGATTTATTGTGAGTTTCTCTCCTGATAACTGGAAAAGAACACGCTCCTTCAAAACATCCTTTTATCAGCCGATCTATCCATTTTTCGCAAGCGATCCACCCACTTGTCGTGGGTTATTATCGAACCATCTCTGTAACTGGCACTTGAATAAAGATGTCTCACATTTCACATATTCTGTGTTGAGACAGTGCGGGTACAAAAAACAAGTAGTCAGGCTGACATTTCACCATTTTATCAGCAAGAAGTGGGTTGGCTCTGGCTTACCGCTAGTGGCTGAGTTTGTGAAAATATGTTATTGGACATTGGGTGCTTACTCATGCGCTTGGGAAATGCAGGGGGTTCTCTTAATTGTTATAATGAATAAGTGAGGTTAATGAACTGATGTTGCTATTTAACTACAAGAGTTTTGCTACTTCCATAAGCCGGTATGAAAAAAATAAATAAATATATATTTAACGTGTTGCGCAGGGAGATTTGTGTGTTGTGTGTAAAAAGTAGCATCGAGTTTTGTTTCGTCTTGCGAATAGTTGCTGAACTTTGAGATTATTTATGGCGCAAATTTGTAATTAGATTTTATTCCATTTGACTGACTTTTAAGTTCGAATATTATCGTAATTTGTCATTATAAGCCATTTGCTCTTTGATTGGTACAACTCTTTTTTGTCGATCGGCATTTGTATTTGCCACGATTGCTGCGTAACTTTGACACTATTTTGATTGGGAATGGGAGAATCATTTAAGTTCCCCTATTTACACTATCTTCGTTTCACAGATCACAGTACACTTGTCAAACTTCTGTTTACACTATTTATATAATAAAATAAATTAGCTCTGTTTTCGACTATTCAAATTGTAAACCATAGAATTTGTTAGATCAGTTTTGTTGACGTTTTCAACTGACAGATTAATGAAGTAGCTACTCGACTGTCAAGTTATTTATTTTCACAAATATGCAAAAGCTCATTAATTGGACGAAAAGGAATCTGTCATGAATGTTGAAGAACTGTGATAAAGCACATTTATTCGTGGAAGCATAACAACTACGATGACAATGGAAACCATGAAATATAATTGTCTGTGGAATCGAAAAATATTCTGTGCCACAGATATCTGGGATGGTTTCCATGGGACTGTTCGTTCTGTTAAATATGATGGAGTTGTTCTGCTGCGGGCCTTTAGAAACAGTATCCACAGCCCACAGGTTGTATTATGTCCTTTAGTTATTAAAATTTTCTTAGTGTTTTGCAAAGAACGCATGCTGTCATAATCGGACACATGAACTAAATTCCCTCTACTACACATGAGTATTTGGAGATTGTTTCTTTAAATCCCAATTTATTCATGCTTATTTTGACATTCGAACGAATAGCCAATTCGAACGAATGTCTATCAAAATACACAAGAGTTCATTCGAACGAATAGAGACATTCCTTAGAATTGGCTATTCATTCGAATGTCAAAATAAGCATGATTAACTTATTCTTACTTGAGTAACTCTTGAAACTAAAGTACAATGCGCGAATTACTTGCCATTAGCCACGTCCACCCGCTGAGTCTGCCACCGTAGAAGAGAGAGAAACAAGTCGCAATGCTTAAAAACCCACCCGCAAATTAACATGGCCGCGCCACGTCAGCAGGGTTGCCAGAATTTAGTTCGCTTTAAGTGCCCAAACCTTTAAAATGTAGCCCAATATCGTTGCTCAGAAAGAAGCCCAAAAATCGTTGAAAACTTTGGTATTTTTCAGACTTATTCTCAGTTCTCACCGCGTTTTTTTTTTTTTTTTTACTTCTACGCCTTGGATATTATTTGACTTTTTTCTCCTATTGGCTTTTGTGGCTTATTGTGTCAAACCAAAAGGCCTGCAAAATGAATTGGTGTGCGTGCAACTTGAACGACTGCTCGATGCCACTTGACTGAAAGAGTGCTGCCAAGTTTTAAAAGTGCGGGTTTGTTCGCAAATACTTATTCTTTTAGTTTTGTGAAAGAAGAAAACAAACAAAATTAACACATAATTTGTAAAACGATATGTAGCCCAAAATTGTGTTGGGCGCTCAAGGAAGAAATTTCTATCGTTTTTTAAGTAAAAAGATAGCCCAAAATACGACAAAGCGCCCAATCTGGCAACCGTGCACGTCAGCGCAACTCTACAAAATCGAGTTACGACTGCGAGTGAAGGTGGATGGCCGGCGATCGATCGATTGAATTTATTCTAATGTCGTTTTCCATTGGGATTTTCAGATTTTGCTCTCAGATTTCAGATTTTTCGTGCCCAATGGAACATAAAACGAGATTTTTCTTCCTTTGCATTTGTGGTGGTGCTTGTTTTAAAGTCAGCTGTTCTCAAATTGTTATTTGTATTTATAAAAATCCATTCAATTCATGTTGACATCAATTGCAGCGGCTAAATGTAAATTTTTCACAGACTTCTCGTCTAAATACGTAAGTAAACACACTTTAAATTTTGACAAATGACAAATGTTTTGGTGTTAGTGCAAACAGGTGTAAATCTCGCTCAGATATCGAGATTCGAAAAATTGCTTTTGTTGCGGCCAATGGTCAATGGAACATAAAATCTGACAGCCAGCTGATTTCTAGAGCAGAAAAACTGCTCTGAATCTTTCCCAATGGAAAACGACATAAGGTTTGTTCGACAGAGTAATCGTCGACGACACAAGTAGAAGCTTAACTACCGTCGTTGCAACTACATACTCGGGAATCTGATTAAGCTTTCTTGGAAAACAGCTTGACAGGCGATCACACTTAGTGACACATTTAGGACAAGTGTTCACCTCATAATGACGTCGGAATGTCAAAATTTGCCAAAAAAATGACACGTGTAATCTTGGCTTAATAATTATCAATCTGCTGTACAGCCACATAGTATGTGAAGCGTGACGGTTATATATATCTATATCTTTTACACAGCCACTTCACTAGTCACTGTCCAGTTTAGTGACAGGTACCTATATAAGTGGTGCATTGTCATTTTATGACTATTTCCATATCTAAAAATAGCAGTAAAATTTATATTCGGATTAAATGCTTTTTAGGGGCACTCCTAAAGCTCTGGTTGCAAGATAGACAGGTTAAACCTGCACTCTTGGCAGTAAAATAATTTACGGAAACATAGTAAACTATTCGACTGATGGAAAAACGAACAACAACGTTAAATTCAACCATAAAACTATTCAGGTTCACAAGGTGTTTTGAAACTCTCGAAATACGTTATATTGGTTTAAGACGGCCAGTAATTTAATAGTTAATGCGATAGGCAGTACTTCAAATTCAATCACTGAAAAAAAAAGTCGACGTCGTATTGATGAATGGCGTTCATAAACATGTGATTCATTGATATGACGTACTTTTCATAAAAATGATGAACAAATTCATGAAAACTTTTTGACAATTGATGAACTTTTTTTCAATATGATGAAAATGAATTCATCAATTTTTTCAACAGGATTCTGAAGAGAATTTAGCGTATGTTCTTATGAACTACGTTCATTATTTCATCAAAACATTTCATCAATATGACGAAAACATTTATTTTGATGAATTTAGTCATTTGTTCATCCAGTTGATGATTTATTCGTCTTATTGATGAATGGAATCATCATATTCAAGTACGATTGCCAAGTTTTGAATTTTTATCATATTGATAACGACGTTCATCGTTTTGATGACGGCTTTTATTATATTGATGACAGCGTTCGTCAAAAAACAGACATTAAATTTTATTAAGGAGAACGTTGATGTAAACCTTCATAATATAGATGAACTAATTCGTTGTATTGATGAAAAAAATTAAATTCACCCTTATATTCATCATATTGATGAATGGAATCCTCATATTGATGAATTTTTTTCATCGGTTTCTTCAATGTGATGCACAGATTGTTAATAAGATGTATGCTGTAGGTGTACACACGCGATGTTGGTACAGCATTTGTACTCACACACGCATGATGAGTCTTTTAATGTATATATGCGTAGATAATTATATGCCATTGCTCATCAAGCGTAAAGTATCTACACAGGGTGGCATAGAAGAAAATTGTGAATGGTTTTACGATGAACGATGAATATCTTAAAAGATTCGATATATGTGATTCAGAAATTTCATCACATAATTATTTGTTTATCTTTTAATTATATTCCCCCAAAAGTATCCATTTGCATTTTATACAATGTATTGACAATTGCTTGCCGATGAACAAACTTTTTTACTTTTTCTTTTACTACGGGCGACTGGTTTTGCTAAACAATTAATGAAGTGTGAAAAATTCAATGTTAGTGTAAGAATGGTGGAAATATAAAAAAGCTATAGTCTTACTTCGATTATTCACATTATATAAAATGTTATAAATTTTGCATAAATAGCTTTAATACATTAATATATTTTAAGTATTTATTATGTTATCAGTATAATGAAACTTATATAATTAGAACCTATATCTTCGATGGAGCGCCTCATTTACCCTAAAAAGAATGCAATTTACCTAGCCTTAATTAAAGGTATGCAATTAATGTATAACTTTAATTCAGTTGCATAGATATATCTGGAAGGTGTTGACCAAGTGATTTCGTTTCAATAATTTTACTATGTAAACGAACGTTTTTCGGCATAAATTGTTTGCTCTAAATGTTCATAGCGACGTTTTAAAAGCTAAATCATGAGTAAGACTATCTAATTTTCAAAGGGGCTTATTTTTCCGATATCTTGATATAGCTTTTTCATTTGTAAAAAGTAAAACGTAAATATCGAAAAATGTTGTTGTACGTGTTTTAGAATACATACTTCTAAAAGGTAGGTTAAGCTACGTTTCCACTGAACACAAATACCAAGATTAAGTACAAGAGGTTTAGAATTAATCCCGAAGTGTTTCCACCAAATAAAAGAAGATTAACTTGACGTATTCTCTCTGGCTCTGTCCATTTGAGAGAAAATGACATTTCACGAGAGAGAGAGAGAGAGAGAGAGACATTTTTCCATTTTTGATGTATTTTCTTTCATTTTTTTTTTCACTTTTGACATATCGAGCTGTGAAAAGTGTGTTTGTTTTATTTCTAATCTCCCTTTTTATGAGATTACTTTCGTATGATAAATTCCGAGATTTATGCGGGATTTACGGAAATTTTTGTAAGCCTCGCAGTTATTCTCCGGTGGAAACTTAGCAGTAGGGTCGATTTTTGACGTTAAATAAATATGTCATTAAAATAAAACTACAATTATCATGAATTTTCTACAACGAGTTTCCTTTGGTAAAAAAAGAGCTCGCTATATAATTATAACGTTGTGATTTCATTACACACATAAATGTAAATAAATATTTACTTTTTAAAAATATTTTCAAAATCAATGTAATATTGTTATTTAACCAAGCTTTACTCGTACATTGTTCTCTCACGCCTCAACATTATAAAATTCAACAGAATGGATCAATAAAATTATAACTAAATAACAAAAAACGCAAAAACACATTTCAAATACAAATGTATGCACATGCGCCCTGTGACTCTATGCATATGGCAGGCAAATGGCCGTTCTCTGATTCTCATTGGGATCCATTATGAAAAAAAAAAAAAAAAATGTCCCAGGAGTGATAAAAGTAACTCAGAAATAAAATTCATTTTTATAAATCTTCAATATTTCTTGAGCGCGTGAGTTTTTGCCACTACACTTTATTGACTTTCGTGGTAAAACTGATTTTCGTTTGAATATTTTCCTTTCGGATGCGAAGAAATTCAATAGTTAAATTCACATAATATTACCATTACCATTTTCATAACATTATGCTCGTTTAAGTAATTTAGCATCCCCATGAAAGTGGGAAGGCTATATCTTTACGATTTATATTGGTGTCAGTATTTTTATTTCCTGTTTTAATTTGTGTGAATAATCTTACAACTACATGAAAACAAATTTGACAGCACAGAAAGTGTGCATCATATTGATGAACAAATTTGTCAATATGATAAATACATTCATCACATTATGAAATTAAAGGGGAATTTGGGTTCATCATATTGATGAATTTTTCATAATATTGATGAACAAAATTGATGAATGATGAACAACATCATATTGACGAAATCGGTTTCATCATACTAATGAAAAAGTTCACTGGACTAAAATTGTTGATTTTTTCATCACATTGATGAACTTTTTCACTACTATGGTGTACCTTTTTTTTTCAGTGATGAACTACAAAATTACATAATCAATGTCTCGCAGGAAGTATAGCACGTTTCCATTCTAAAGAAAACCAGTCAAGTTACTATAAACAATTTTCTAAAATTATGCCATCTACACGCTCAAGTCTTTGCACCTTTGTAAAGGTGCAGTACAAACGGTACAGGTGTACATTGTGGAGCGAATAAAAAGTGCTAAATTTAAAGATTAACTATGCATTTTGCATTGCAAATTAATAATGCTATACCGGAGATACAAATCGCACTAGATTCGACGCCCATTATGATATATCTTACCGCAACCACGACACCACCGTAGTTGGCCGAGTGTATATTTTGCAATGGCAGGTAATACTGCAGCAGTTAAAACCAGAGACCTTGAACGGAACTCTCTTGGAGTGATTGTGCGATTGTATGATTGTGAGAATAAAAAGCTGAAAAGATATTCTTGAGTTTCGCCGCCGCGCCGCCGCAGCAGCAAATATGGAACAAGACGACCTTGCCTGAGGGACATTTTGAAAAAAAGAAAAGAAAAAGAAACGTATAATTCTGATTGTTGCCAATTGGTTAATTATGCATTTTAATTTGTTATTGTACTGTGTTTTTTTTTTTGCCTAGTTACAATCGGCATTGTTCTGATGTAAGAACTGTCTAGAAGACGTTTACTACGGCTTTAATAAATTTTATGCTATGGGGATGTGTTCAAGGTTTAGCCTTCCGGATGGTTTGTTATAGGGGCAATGGAAAACCCCTTAGGCCACAAAGGCCTATGTCTCCACAAATGAATTCCCTTCTCTTTTGCTGCGACATGAAAGAAATGCGAAAGTAACAGCCGTCTAATGATCATAAATCAAAAAACCCAAAGCTTCAAAGAGACGCAATTTAAAATTTCTCAGAAGCCCAATGAATGCCGCCATTCAGTGTGGTTTAACATTTTCTAAAAAAAACGCTAGGGTGCAGTCAAACTTCTGTAGATGAAAAGTGGTCTTAAAATGCATTGTTCGCTATTTTGCTAGGTTAACTGTTACAATTTGTTTCAGTAAGTACTTGTGCGGCGAATTCATTTCGCGGTCGCCTTTTTCCTCAGTTATAAACTAGTGCTGCCAAACTTGAAATTGATTTGGTTATCTTTTGCAATGTTCAACGTTGACTGCGGCTGCGGAAATGTTTACCACTGAAGCGTTTAGATTAACATATTAAAATAAAAACATGGAATTTAATTAATTCTCTTTATTATTTTCCGGTTTGTAGGGCTTTGTCAATATATTAAAAGTTTTGTAGGTTAGCTTGAGCTACCATGACCGATTTCTTCAACGACATGCCTGAGATTCTGGTAAACGTGATTAGCTCTTAATCGGTTAAGCTTTAGGCGGTATTTTGTAGAAGGCTGTGTGAAGAAAATCACTTCCACTTGATGCAATTGTGTGTGTGTTTTTTTTTTTGAAAGCGAAACGATGGTGACAAAAAAAATAAGTAGGTAAATAAATAAATAAAATGTTTGTCTTCCAATGAATAATATTTCGTTTTATTGTGTTTTTAGCCGAACATCAAATTCAAATTGTTAAATTTTTCGAGTTCGATTGGATGTTATTTTCTTCGTAATTAACTGTGCTCGTTCGGCTCCTCCAGTGCTCTGACGTTGTATATATCTAAAGAACTTTTATTACTTTTCGTAGTAATTTCCTTTCTCATGAAATGGAAATTGGTGTGTGTGCAGTGGACTGCCGAAAATGGCATCTGTCCTCCTTTAGAAAACTTTAAATTCGAATAAGTACTCAAAGCCTGATTGCGATGAAATAAAAGCTAAATGTTACTCAGTTTCAAGGCCTTTGCTTTTATGAAAAGTCCATAAAGATTGGGTGAGTAAATTCGAAGTAATGCTGTTACTAATCCCCATACAAACAGAGACATTTTACAATTCTTTCTGCATTTGTCCTCAATTTACGGATGTGTCTTACTTTTGATGTGTGTCTAACTTTTGAGAACCGCTGGTGCAGAGTCGTAAAGTATGTAAGCTTTTATGCCTACAATTCAAGTAAAAGGAAACCATGTCGTTACATTCTCACACATATTCACGGGACGGATATATATAGATTGAAAGCGCACGAGAGAAAATTTCATTTCAAAAGTAGTAGTTCATAAGTAGTGCGCACAGTACAGAGCAATACCAGGCTTGAGATAACCAACCAATCAGTGTATCGTTTAGCAAATAGAAAATTAAGAAAAAAATAATTCTGCAAAGAACCCTTGAATACCAACAACGAAATTGACGCAACTCAACCGAACTACATCATATTTTTGATTGGTGCCGGGTTTTTCTTAAACTCAATATGTGACAATCAAGCTCGACCCACATTTTTTTTTTTTTTTTTTTTTTCAATTACTATTCTAAGCGCACACACAAAAATATTTAAAGAATTCACCTTCTCAAGCAATTCACATAAAAACTCGATTGACATTCCTTAAGTCGTAAGACACACACTCACCACCCATAATGTGCACTCGAAAGCCCACAACCCAACACCGATTAGCCGCAGAAAATATCTCAAAAACTATCGTTGAACACAGCCACATAACAGAAAATGCCCAGTGGCAATAAAATATATCAATTTTGAATTGAAGTGCACTCGCGGCTAATAAATTTAAATCGCTCCTAATGCGGCCATCGCCACCGAAATGACGACGAGCCATCTACCTTGACCTTAAATAAGCTGAAACTGCGTCGTCGTTGCAGCGTCGCCGTAGCCGTAGCCACCAGTCGCGTCACGCCACCGCCTCCCGCCATTCTGTCTAGCGACAGTGAAAAACAAAATATTTTCTCTGTTAACGCAGCCTTAAGACGTCATCTGAGATCTGAAATCTGATTCAGCAAATTAGCCGAGCACATTCAAATTCGAAATCAATTACGAAGTGAAAATTCAAATCGAAACTGCGCCTGTGATTATTGTGGTTCGACATTAACTTTCGCCTTTGTGTCTTCTGTCTTGGGAATTCAATTTTTGATTTGAACGACGATGGGTGGATTTCCTATTCAGAGTTTACAAGTTATTAGTAGGTAAGGCTGACATTTTAGCCGGAGGTGGACTTTCTTTACGTCATTGTTATCGTTAATCGACTTTAAAAGAGTTTTTGGTCTTGTAAAATTACAGTCTGATTCATTATCAGTATTTAGGAGACACGCCCGTTTTTTAGCTTCAAGATGTTTTTTTTTTTTTTTTCACCGGACAACTGTATTAATTATAATTAAGAGAGATTGCCGGTGACAGAAACCGCTGCCTGTTAGACGTCAGAATGATATATGGTTTTAACTTCCTCGTTTGTATTTGTACTCGTCATCGCTTGGGCACTTTCAGTTTCTCCTACGAGAAATTTACAATGATGAACAAAATGAGTAAAACGGTGTGACTATTTTTTATGACTATTGCCAAGAAGTCATAGACATTTGACAGAGTCGTATAGTTGGTAGTGTGGAACTGAGGGAATTAATACTAACGATTTGAAATATTTGAAAGGCCTTACAAATATAGAAGAATTTTTTTCTCCCCTTAAACTTCAGCGGGGCTTCTTCTATTTGAGTTGTAACGTCGCATGTCAAACTATTGATAAAAAAAGCACTTAACTATCGCTTACAGTCAATACCCTGTTTGTACCTACCGTCTGCACATTCAGCGATATTTTATAATGGAATGCGTATTGATTTCAGTTCCCTGTCCATATTTCAATGAAGAACTTAACTCACTTTTGGAGTTATCAAAATGTACGTCAATTACGAGTTCAAATTTGTTCACTCGATGAACTATATTATCACAAAACAAAAGTGATCTGCGTCTCTGAATGCATTCAGTCATACGTTCTGGATTTGTATCAGACATAACTTATGTTTTTGAATTTGTGTAAAGCAAGAATTATATAGTTCAAATGTCAGTTTCACAAAATTAGTTTCAATCTGTAGATGTAGCATTAATTATGAAATAAAAACTTATATGCGCTCCACTAAAAGAATCACTCGTGAAAAAACAATACTTGCCCAAACCAACAAAAATCGATTGATAACAATTTGAAGCCACGAAATCAGCTTTCAATCCTGAGTTCATTGACACTTCATTACAAGTGAAGTAGAGGAAACGAAAGACCACAACCAATTCCAATAAATATCTGCCAACATACCCGCCAAGGCTTAACATTAAACTGCTTGCATTGACATTTCAGTCATTTATGTCAAATATAAATTTTGCGCTAACATTGTACAATTGGTAAGATTACTGGAAATCTCCTTCAATAATATTTACTATTTATGACAGAAAAGCTATACAGATAAAAATTGTAGTTTAATAACCTACACCATACTGCCGGAACACCGAATCCACTTTGGGGACACAATTGTCACGCGAGTCTTTATCGCAGTTCAAATTTGTGACAATTTTGACTTGTGAGTTGTGACTCACATAAGCGGCTTAGTATTGAAATTAAAAGAGTTTAAAATGAGTTTAGTGATAAATTGGTGCTAGGTAGCTATGCGGAAGTGAATTGTTTGGACTTCGGAGTTATACATTTAAAACTTTATGGGTATTAATTGTTTATACGTTTCCTTATACTTAAATAGTGCAACGAGCGAAATTGGTTATACATATTTATCAAAATAATAGTTTTTACAGTCGTGGGACAAATTGCTGTTCTTGTTATTGGAGAGGGCAATCTGAATGCACCAGTGGCGGCATATTTTGACTTTGAGTTTAATAACTTTGTGAGAATAATTTGGTCACACTTTTGATGATTTAGCGTTAGTTGTATGTACATATTTTGTTATTGCTTCTAACTTATTGACTTGATCTGATAATAATTGAGGGACCCGGATGAGTAGGAACAAACTTTTTGAAAAGTCACAAATCAGCTGTTTGCGCTGCCAAATGGAACGCATACATGTTAACAAACTAAACCTTATTACAGTTAAGTTATTCAGTTAAACAAAGTTTTTGATTCCGAAAACATAAACGGAGTCAAAAGTCGTAGTACTTAAATCCGTCCATAGCAGATATTTGCTTAAGCGCTTTAAAATTGAACCCACTAACCTAAGAAAAACTTCAAAATGCTATACAGTTCTGTCAGAAAAGTTCAACTGGTAATTATCAATGAATCGTCTTTCATAATTCATAAGAAAATATCACATCGTCAATGTCGGATAAATATAAAAGCAAAAACCATCAACTAACGTCACTTTTACGCAATCGGTTCCTGTCAAACCGACTAACCTCCATCCAACGGCCGCGTGCGCAAACTTCAAATACCACGTACCGTTGCGATGAACTTTTTTCTAAAGGAAGATCAACTCCAGCTGAGTTGTGACATAGTCGCATGCAGACGAGCAAAAAGTTGTCCATAATCATTGCCAATATATTTCGCTAGCAAAAAAAGTTAACTGCACGATCACCACTATTATTGCCGGTGTTTGCCGTGACGCTATCCCAAGAGTCAGCCCCAACGTCAACGTGCAAGTAAACAACTTTTTTTTTGTTTTGTTTGTGTTATTTCGATCTCATCATGTGTGCCTAAGCCGAGGAAGCTTCTTCTGTTTGGGTGTTAAGACAACAAGCACGCGGCGCACAAGATGACTGCGCACGCCGATGACGATACCGCCATGCAGATACTATAAACGACTCATCGTCGTCGACGTCGTCTTCTTGCGTGCTCGTTGTGCCCCGTTCGAGTTAAGTTCATGAACACTTCCCAGTACGGCCGGCTCGACGCCGACGGTTCGCTTTAATGATGAATCGCGTTTATATTGCGAAAAGAAGAGCTTCAACTGTACAATGGCCTGTATTGGTTGTTTTGATGCGCTACTACGATTGTGTGTGTGTGTGTGAGTGAGTGTATAGATAACTCTTTAACAACGTTGCAACGATACTTGGGAATCTTTTGCATTCTATTTGCATTTATTATTAGGACTTGCCTTCATGTTTTTTGAAGAGCTCAAACAACATCAAACTGGTCTATCAAACTGTGAGCCAGGTAGGGGGGCTTCAAAATAAACCAGGACCAGTAGTTAGTAAATTGTGTCACCATCATAGCCGCGATTCGAGTGGAAAAGAGTTTTTCTTCGTCTCAACGGATAAACATGCGAAATGTGCTGAAGCGTAGAGTTGTCAATGAATTTGCAATTTTATTACAGCCATAGATGTGGGTTGAGACTGAGAGTGGTTTCCTGTTTTGGTTTTTTGTTGTTCCCAGGAGTTTCCCTCTCTTATCAGTGCGAGTGACGACAAACTACAATGTGTTGACACTAATATTAGCGGGGAAGTGATTCCGAAACTTTATCTCCTGCTTGTAGGGAGTGGAGGCTGATTTGCTTGTTACCTTGCTGCGCCTATATTTATTTTGAAATGGAAAGCTGGAACTGTCCATGGAATGCGTGGAAACAATTCGTTCGATTTCTGAAAAAGAAACATAAAAAACGAACAGGCAGTAAAAAAACCGTCTCATTAAGGTAGAAGTCACTTTTTAATTTAACGAAATAGTTGTGCGTTTAGAAGAGTGATCCTTCGCCTCTCCTAGACTCAACATGGCGAACTTTAATTGGTGCCAAAGTTGTTGCGAATTCCAAATCGAAGTTTGACAGTTCGAGGGCCAACGACGCTCTGATCTTTTTCTAACCTATCGCGTCTTCAGTTACTAATTGGAGCTTGTTCGGTAACTAAACATCCAGGCATTCACACCGACCGTATTTGTAAAACTTAAAACTCGACGGACTGTAGTAAATTATCGCTATTTTTGTATCCACCATGACATCGCACAAATTGAAGAAGTAGCCTTAAGAGTAGACCACGGTATGTGCCACTTTGAGCCTCGCAATGAGTCTTACAAACTCCTCATCTTCCTCGCTCATCACTTACGGTGAGCTAAATTGGTGCCGATTAGTTTGGTATTAGCTCATTCATCAATTTACTGGCCATTTAGAGTGTCGGCTATGTAATTCCAACCATATAAAATAATACATCTCCTACTAACCAAGTGAGCTCTAGACTTTTAGAGTACGGCTACTCTTCATTTTAGCTCGTTTCATTGGTCAATAGTAATAAGCTCAAGTGAGCCAGCGCCAGCGATGTCCAAAGAGATGTTGGCGGACGGCGTGCGCGATTTGTGTTGCAAATGAAGTGGTCATTGGCTCAAATGAATAATAATAATAAAGTAAATACATTTTGAAACCGTATAATAAGAGGTGCGCCACACCAAGGGCGCCTGCCTGGCTTCTGCTGTCAGCCGGTAGACTGTTCACAGACCGTACGCGTTCAGAATATTAATATTTTTTCTAAGTAACTCTAATTGAGGAGTGCAAAATAATGCAACTGTTTTTGTTGATTTTTCTGAAATAGGCGCATACCTATGCATATGCACTGTACCTGAGCTTGGGGCTTCTGGAGGGGTTTTGTGTGATTTTTATTGCGTAAACTGCTGACATTTAGCTGCGGCGTATGGCAACTTAAGCGTAAGTGGAATTATCATAAAGATCATTCAATATAAAAGCTTGAAACGAGCCAATTTGCCACGAGTGCTGAATGCGTTATTTTTGACTCGTGTCGGGCACGTGAAACATGAGCATTGCTTTCTATAATATGCGTACAAAATTTGTCTCTTTGGCATTAGGAAAAGTTAGGTATAAGCTTTTGAAATTGGAAATTTGTAGATCTGTATAAATGCAGTTTCTGTTTTACGCATTTATGGGCCTTAATTTAAAATTTGTTTAAAAAATGTTCTTATACAATGCTTTGAAGTTTTTTGTTTGAATTTAAGACCATTTTTAAACAGATTTCTTGCAGTTTAAAGACTCATAGCGCGCTTCCTCCTTTTGAGGTCTACAAATGAGAAAATGACAAATGAGTGGCGTGGTGCGTCATTGGAGTTAAAACTTTTATATTTGTTAAAAATTTCTTGCTTATTTTTACGTCTTAATGCGTTATTTGTATAAAAAAAAACAATTAGGGACATTAAAACATCTAGTTTAGAAACTCTGACAGCTGACTTACTTGGTAAGGTTCAGTTTTAACTGGACAGATTGGTCACGTGAACAGCCGTATCAGTTGAAGTTCATGGACAGTAAGCCGACAAATCTATTCAAAAATTTCGTTACTGTTGACATTTCATAGTTATGTGACGTAGAAAAAGTTTGAACAAATCTATTTTTGCGTTCAGGGTACATCGAGTCCAAACCAATCTAGTATTTAAGAGAATTACTTTTTTTGAACTTCCCCATTGCCTTACCTCATTTTGAAGTTTTTCAATGTGTCACTTGCAGCGTTGCCAAGTCATTCGGGCGTTTGAGCACCGTTTTGAATTTTTTTTTTAAAAACAGCTTCAAAGTAAATAAAATGTAGTACTAAAAAAACGCCCAAGCGCTAAATCTACGTTTTCGGCAATTAAATAAAATTGGGCACTAAAATAACGCTGAAAGCACTGACACTGAGCACTGGTAACGCTGGTCACTTGTGATGAAATATAAATTGAAACAGAATAGAGCCTGATATCAAATCAAATTCAAATTGACTACGAACAGCTCAAAATAATAGGAATATTCGCGCACTTTTCCGTGACAAACATAAAAAATCTGTCAAACTCAAAAAAAATTGCGAAACTCTCTAGATAGCTAGATTTGGAGCTATTTTGAACCACTTTCATCTTTGACATCTAATCCATGTCACAAATAAATATATGACTTAACTTTTAGCAACACATGACATGTTCTAGGAGAACATTCGACCACCACTGAATTTTTCTTTTCTGTAGGTATCGGGTTTTTCAATAAGAGCGCTACAAAAGTGTTTTTAAAAAAAAACAAAAAAATGGTTTTGGATATCAATGAAATTCTTTGTTACTGTGAAAGTACGTTCGATGCCATTATGTATGGAAATCTTTTGCATGGCCACCACGGGCATGCTTGCAGAAGTCCAGACGCTGAACCCAATTTTCGACAGTTTTCAAGTATTAATCGCCCGATACTGCTGCAATTTCACGTTCGATATTCGTACGAAGTTCATCAATCGTCGCTGGCTTGTTGGCAAAGACCATTGACTTGATACTTCTGTTCCTTTACTTTTAAATCTTACGAATTTTTACTCAATGCCGTTCCTAAACTCGAGAAATTCGTAAAAGAGAACAAGATATAACCCCTTCATTGAGAATCCTCCGAATTTTTACTCAACAAATTTCTTATTGTAAGAATTGGAAAAGCTGTCAGTCAGACAATTTACGGCTGATTTTCATTTTGTTGTCCCATTTGGCACATGCGTACATTTGTTTGGATTTCTTGCTTATTAAAATGGTATCAACCGTATTCTTCGTCGCTGTACAAAGGGACCCCTCCACGTTATTTTTAATGCAGTCTGACGTGTGAGTGTTGCTGTTTCCTCTTATCCAATGCTTGTAGTTCAATCATTACCTACTACTATTTCACATACTCGGATTCATCGGTTAATTCCGATTCAATTTCTCACTAGATAAACCAAACCAACTAATATTGTTAATAAATGAAAATTAACCAACTCTTCGAATTTATCAGATATTTTTACTATTTTTCGTAACACTTTTTTTGAATTTTTGAATTCCGTATTTTTGTATCTGCCATTTTTTATCGCTCACTACAAATAAACCGTACCCTAACTTTTTCGTAAGTATAAACAGGATTATCGTGTGCACTGCGCGAACTCGTCAAGCGCCCTTGAAAGTCAGATACGAACTGCGATCTTAACTCAATACGTCTGACTCACTTGACGAGCTGCATTGTGCAGTCCTATACTAATACTATCATACCTTTGAGCAGGAGGGATTTCCCTGTTCAATGAAGCTATACCAAAACTACAGGTTAACAACTCGGCCATCCTGTATTGCACTGTCCTCAGTGCACCTAGCTACACTATTCTGTTTAAGCACTCAGCCCTTTATAGCACTCAGCCGTGGCACTCAGCCCTTTTTTGCACTCAGCCGTGGCACTCAGCCCTTAATCGCACTCAGCCCTTTATTGCACTCAGCCGTGGCACTCAGCCCTTTATCGCACTCAGCCGTGGCACTCAGCCCTTTATCGCAATCCGCCGTAGCACTCAGCCTTAGGTTTAGAGATCCTCAGAATTACTCAAGGAATAGTCAGAACCAAAAAGTTCATCCTTATTCGGCGGTAGATTCAGGGTCAATACCTTGCCTCAGAGTTAATCGGAAAATTGTCAGAACTCCACTGTTCAGCCACTTCCCCAAAAACCTCTAGACCAATACTTTTGGGTTTAGAGATCCTCAGAATTACTCAAGGAACAGTCAGAACCAAAAAGTTCATCCTTATTCGGCGGTAGATTCAGGGTCAATACCTTGCCTCAGAGTTAATCGGAAAATTGTCAGAACTCCACTGTTCAGCCACTTCCCCAATAACCTCTAGAGTCTAGACTAATACTTTTGGGTTTAGAGATCCTCAGAATTACTCAAGGAACAGTCAGAACCAAAAAGTTCATCCTTATTCGGCGGTAGATTCAGGGTCAATACCTTGCCTCAGAGTAAATCGGAAATTTGTCAGAACTCCACTGTTCAGCCACTTCCCCAAAAACCTCTAGACCAATACTTTTGGGTTTAGAGATCCTCAGAATTACTCAAGGAACAGTCAGAACCAAAAAGTTCATCCTTATTCGGCGGTAGATTCAGGGTCAATACCTTGCCTCAGAGTTAATCGGAAAATTGTCAGAACTCCACTGTTCAGCCACTTCCCCAATAACCTCTAGAGTCTAGACTAATACTTTTGGGTTTAGAGATCCTCAGAATTACTCAAGGAACAGTCAGAACCAAAAAGTTCATCCTTATTCGGCGGTAGATTCAGGGTCAATACCTTGCCTCAGAGTAAATCGGAAATTTGTCAGAACTCCACTGTTCAGCCACTTCCCCAATAACCTCTAGACCAATACTTTTGGGTTTAGAGATCCTCAGAATCACTCAAAGAACAGTCAGAACCAAAAAGTTCATCCTTATTCGGCGGTTGATTCAGGGTCAATACCTTTTACGTCACCTTTTCAATTCTTGTCTTCACTACTTAAAGACCATTTCAACACATTCTTCGTTTATCGTATAGGCATTGGAGGCAGCTATTCAGACGGCCCACCAATAATCAACCTTAATCAATGTCTGGCAGTTCTCGCAAATAACTCCACACTTTCCAAAATTGCTCCACCAATAAAAAAACACAGTTGACAGCATATCCAACTCCAGGGCCAAATGTTAATGGCGAGAAAGACATGCTCATCTCGGACATTACCTAAATAAATCCTCCCCCAATGTCATTCTAAAGACGAGCACCACCCAACCGTCCAAAATCACGGCATCAAACTTCGCAATAGGAGCTAATTCAAACACGCTGTTGTTCCGCCTGAGTGGTTACAATTATAAAGCAAATTGTAAAGGATCTCCAACCCTACTCGTTGCGACACAAAAATGCAAATGGTTTCCAAGTCCAACAAACACAAATTCGCACAAATATATGCAAATAATTTTAAAATGTTGCACCCCTGTTTAACTTCCAAATACCTGAAGCATACACCTCTGTGTCTCTCTCTGTTCTATCCTGTTAACAGCTAGCTCATGTTTTTTTTTCACCTAATCCTTTGCAAGCAACGAATGGATCCTCGCCACAAAGGCAATTTCGCATAAGTTTGGGATATTTCCAAGACCTTCTTGACAGTCGTCGCAGAAACAGAAACAGAATAAAACATCTGATTACTCAGAGTCGCCTAAGACTCAGATACATATTATGTGACTGCAACGAAACCCTTATCAGACTGCTTGCAAAAGGATCCCGTTTACCGAGAAAAAAGATCTCTGATAAATGGCTGGCGTGAAAAAGCCGACCTGACGCGAAATACAGATATAAGTAAAGAATTGTCAGCGCTCAGCAAAATACAAAAAAAAAATTAGGAACCTCTGTAGGAACAACAGGTAGTATGTTTGAACTCATGTAGGGGGAAAAATGACAGCCTTAGTTCATATAAATGTGCGCCACAGCATTATATTTTTCTGCGAGCACCCAAAATTCTGTCGGTTTCTAAGTTTCCCAACAAGTAACCTAATCCACACATTCTCTCAAAAGATCAAACTCTATTTATTTTCTAACCTCCATTATACTTTGGCAAGCACTGTCCCGCTGCATACCGAAATTCAAAAACGGAAGCGATACGCTCCCAAAACGCCACGTGATATTTCTAAAATGAATTAGCAGGCCATTACTTTCTAAAATTCATTTTTACTTGGAAAAATTGTGATCTTAAACCACCAATAAGGTTTGATTTGCATCAAATTATTCCAATAAACAGTGTTCCGCTATTGAAAAACTTTAAAGGATCCTACAACGACACAAATGCAATCATCAATCAGTCATGAAGCATTAGAAATCAGAGGAAATAGTACTATATAAGGTACCGAAAACTGTTTCCGAACGAGCGACAGAGCACCACTGACCCGCACATGACACCCGACAGATCAGCGGATTCCCCGTGGCCTCAAAAAGCATTGGAAAGATATCCGTTGGCAAAATTCAACTGCAATTCATGCATTTTTTCTTCCCCTTAGAAAAAAATCCTCGCTGTGAAAGAAATCGCACCAACCCTGCTCTTCACGAAAACAAATTATGAAGTTATCTTTTCCATCCGTTGCTTTTAATGTTTTTATTGCACATCACTTACCCAATCTGAGGTATAGCTCACTCAGATATTTACCTATGTGCGGACTTCCAAATATCTAACGCACAACTCAGGATGACCCTTTTTTTTTCCTTGCCTGCCACTCGATCGACAAGTTTTTTTTTTTTTTTTAGGTATCTTGTACCTACACACATTACCAAACACTTGGTATCTATTATACCCTTTTTTTTGCCAAGCACCGCACTAGCTTATTTTTTACTTATTTATTCTTTTTTTTCGTGTGAAAAACAATTATCGCGCACATTCGAACACAAGGGTTAACACGGTTTCTTAAAATTTGTATCTATTGCACTAGATACCACTACCAGGCGCTTAACACACACTCGGGAATCATATCCCACTTCTGAAAATATAAACAGGATTATCGTGTGCACTGCGCGAACTCGTCAAGCGCCCTTGAAAGTCAGATACGAACTGCGATCTTAACTCAATACGTCTGACTCACTTGACGAGCTGCATTGTGCAGTCCTATACTAATACTATCATACCTTTGAGCAGGAGGGATTTCCCTGTTCAATGAAGCTATACCAAAACTACAGGTTAACATAAGTGTCTCTCTCTGTGAGAGAATTTATCTCCACCACTGCCATTTTGACAGTCGGATTCATGGTTTAGTAGGTCTGACAGCTGTCTGACTAGATGTATTTCAGTTTTTATTGGCCCAGAGTGGTCACGTAATTAGTTTTTGCAGTTGACGTTTATGGAGGGGAAGCCGACATAATATCTTGTCGAGAAAATTCTGCCTGCATAATCAGTTGACATTACGAAGAGTCAAATTTAAAATAAACAGAGTGGCCGTGGCAGAATTCAGAAGAGTTGAAAAAATTATGAAGCGCTCGGAATAAAAAAGGGAAAAATCAAGCAAAGGTAACGCTGACCGCGAGAATACAAAAACAATTAAATTTGGCTAGTCAATGCGTTCGAATACCTATACACGACACATCTAGTTGTCGTTTTACATAAACTAGGTATCCGAACGTCCCCATTTCCATACTTACTACAAAAGTAAAGGAACAAACATCAAACCTAATAAGTCAGTTCTTGGAACAGAGCTTTGAGAGAGTGGCAAAAATGGAAATCACAAAGGTTTCATCAGCACTCTCTATTCTATTTATAAACTCGGTACAGCCAAGTCCGCTTCCTAAAACTATTTTTAGCTACGTCCTCGGACAGTGCAAATTTTGACAGATTATGATACTCTTGGTGTTCAACAATTTTAGTTCGTCGTAAAAATACTCTGCACTCAAAATTAAACTCAATTATTGTAGAAACACATGGTAACGGAAAATTTTCCGCATGTCCTCAGATGGCTTTATAAATATTTGTTAGATAAAGTGTCAGTTTGATGCCGTAACAGCCCCTTGTATTAATATCGTGGGTGACAAAAGGCAAATATGCTGACAATTGTATTGAAGCATTTCTATAGGTACGTTTTTCGCCAAGCAAGTTGGAAACTGTCAAGTCAAAAATATTTGTTTGTTCTATAAATAAAAGTGATTATTATGGTTAAAAATACGCTGGACAATGAAGTATTTGTAAAAATTGTTTTCTCTTGGCAAAAATTCAAACTAAAAGCCGTTTCGATTATAAGCACAATAAGCGGGACAATTTAAAAAAAAACATTAAGATGAAAAGCTGCCTTTAGTGTAGTGTTAGTTTTGAACTACAGTTTTTATGTATGACGTTGCCTTGTGTTACAAATTCCGCCACTAGTACTTTGCATTCACTTTTACCTTGGCCAGATACGTCACAATGTCAGGTACCTACCATACACTTCGATCCATCTGTCAAATGTCGCAATCTTGTATTTTGTTGTTTCATATCGAGCACTGCTGGGTAATTAGGTTTTGCTTTTGTCATCGTAGCTCTTCTATTTCATATTCACCTTCATCTAGTACATTATACGTACGACCACTTGCTGTTAATTGTTTGTAAAATTACAAAATGACTGTTGCTTAGTTGGTGAATGATAAATGACAGATTGAAAACACGACAGTGTTCCACTTGGTAATTGTGGCAATTCAGCAAATTAAACTAGTAACATAATTGATATCTGGAACTCGTTCGCAAATGTTGTGCAAACTGTCACGGCTTGACGCCACCGCTCATCGAAGTCAATGCCCACCTAAGGTTGTTATTAATTTCTCTTCTGTCTGAAATCAATCTTCTGCAATTGTTTACTTGTGCAATAATAAATTAAAAGACCAGTATCCCGCCGCCGCCATCGCTAACTGCCTCTAATTGTTGTATCGTATAGTGCAAGTGAAAGGCTCTGCATAATTTACTCTGCACATCATCGCCGTGTGCTATACCGACTTGGTACAGGTATACCTGCCCGCCAAGTGGAACAGGCGCATCTTCATAGTTTTTTTTTATGCACATTTCATTCCAATTCCAAGTTCTATGGAAGGAAACTCGAAGGTCTCTTACCGCGGCTTGTTCCCTCCCGCCCAGGGTTGATAGCGAATCTTCTGCTTGAATTCTGTCCTGGTTTGGTAGTGTTTTTTTTTTCTCCTTTTTATTTGAAAGTAGAAGTGAATGGCAGTCGCTGTTGGAGACTATTATTCTTCTTAACACCTGTTAGTGGATATCCAGCACACACATGCTTCCGTTGCGAGAGGAGAATTAATCGCTGTCGTGCCTTTGATTGCACTTAAGTGCGTTTAATGATACCTGTTTGACGCACGCGGGTATCAATGGAACACATCTGGATCAATAATGCCTCACCTATGCAGCAAACAACCATCACGCTGCTGCTAATAATATGCTATTAAGTGGTAAACGCCCGACTTGACCCACAAAATCGATTTTGCTTCCAGGGGCTAACAGCTAACAACTATCGGCTCTGGATCTGGAGTTACGCGTTAAGTAATGATTGACAATCCCAGTTGGCCAACGGCCAGGCCATTAATCCGAAAAGAGCCGAAAAAAAAACCAAAGCTCCCCAAAGGCATTTATACAGTAGAGTCTTGGAGGTTGTTTTTTTTTTTGTCAATGACTGTCAACTCCTCTGAGCTACACTTGGGTATTGAAAAACCGCTTGAGGTGGTGGTGCGAATTTGAACTTTAATTAGAGCTCAGTGAGCGTACGCATACGCGCCACAACCTACACGGTAAGCGTAATAATTAACAAAGTGGAGATTAGGTTAATTTTGTTTTCTTGTTTTCCTTTTTGGCTGTTTGTAAACTTGATAGAGAAAAGTTGTTTGAAAGGTTGGCAAAATTAGCAAAATGCCTATGGGGCTACAAACTGACAAAATACATCAGATTGAGTCAGATCCTTTGGCTATAAACTTGTGCGCATAGAAATGTAGAAACAATTTGACAGCCCGCCCGAGAAGTCGTATTTTTTGTTTGTTTTTGTAAAGATAATTATCGTCTTGGGGTTGTTTTCTGTTCATTGGTTAGACATTCACTTTGGAGGATTGGTCTCCTATGGGTAAATCAAAACTAGTTTCGTCCTTCTGAGTGTGGGAAAATTATTAATCGCTTTTCATGTGATTACTGCGGAACGCAATACCGCGGAGAACCAAGGCTGTACTTAATGAGCCTGTCATGAATGGATTATGATGACAGATTGTCCCCGGTGGCAGAGTTGAATGTTTGAGTGAGTGGATTGGGCCAGGGTTGCCATAATTTGGTTTGCTTTAAGCGCCCAAAATCGTTGCCCAAACATTCGTGGAACATTTTGGTATTTATCTCAGTGATGCGCGGCGCGGATTTTATTCGACGTCTATTTTCTGCAATTGGCTTTTGTGGCTTGTGTCAAATCGAAAGGCCTACAAAATATATCGGTGTGCGTGCTTTGAACGACTTTTCGATGTCGCTTCCCTGCCCGAGTGCTGCCAAGTTTTAAAAGTGCGTGTTTGTTCGAAAATATTTAGTTTTTTAGTTTTGTGAAGCAATAAAACGAACGAAATTTGTAAAACGATATGTAGCCCAAGATTGGGTTGGGCACTAATTTTTTTTTTTTTTCATTTCTATCGTTTTTTAAGAAAAAAGATGGCTCATAATATGACTAAGCGCCCAATCTAACAACTCTGGATTGGGCTAGGAATTGGGGTGCTGTTTCGTTAAGTGGTTTGTGACTTGGATAATTCGTTTTATTCTATTAAAATTAGTTTACTTCTTATACTCGTGCTTTTATTTCAACTAATGCATGTTTTTATAGATCTGATGTTTGACACAAGCAAGATAGTAATACAGCTTAGTAGCGCTTCATTCAGCTATGTCCTCATTGCAAAGCGCTCAATTTATTTCTGTACTTCTGACTTATTTGACAATGTCAAATCAGCTAAGCACACTCTTCCGCCGCCCTATAAATAGTTGTCCACATTAGTTGAACAGATTCCAGTTTTGTATGGAACTCATGGAAAACCTCACAATAAAATTATGGTAAATCTCTGGCTGTAGTAACTAATCAGATAATCACTTGATCTTGTTGCGATAACTAATTCAAATTGCAGCCGTCTCCCAAACCAGTCGTTATGCAAATGCTGAACGGAAAACCGTTATTCAACTCTCAAACATATGTAGTACAATGTTGTGCGACTTTTATGCCATCTTTATGGCATATATATAATAAAAATGGCATATCAATGAGGTTGCAAACAAACATCTGTTGACCCTTGACGTGACAGGTAGTTCAAAATAGATAAACTTGCAACTAATCCCCGCGCATTTGTGATGTTATCACATCAGCGCTGATGGAAGGTGAACGCCGCCCAACTGTACTCATCCAAATGAATAAATTATGTATTTAGAACGAAATGTCACTGTGCTTATTAAGAAATATGTTTATTGTATAACTTGAATACAAATTATCAATTCAAATTGTGTGCGCGTTACTTCATTATGTCACATTATGTCACACAAATGTAAAGGCAGTTGTGGCTGGATTGATGTGATATGACAGCAATTCACCATTTTTCCCGATTGACGTTTTGTTTTATTACTTTCGCTTATGCTTAAGCACGTAGCAATTAAAAGTAAACATTGGCCCCGTTTATAGCTGCGTTCCGTCGTTTCTCAACGATCATTTTCATTTGATGTATAGGTAGATACCTATGTGAGAACATAGTTCACGCTGATTGCTTTTTACCTGAACGCACAGTTCAGTGAAGCTAGCACATATCTGACAGATTCGTAAAATATGCGAAGGTAGCGAACGTTCAGTGATGCTTCTTAGATGCAAGTCCGTGCGAGGTATTAAGTAGAATAATTGTTGGATTAACGTCCATAAATAACACGTCGTCGGTCGGGTCGGCGTTGTCGGTAGATCGCTGTGGATGTGAAGTAAAACGGTATATGGAAATATTAGCGCATGCAGACTGCTATGCATATAATAGGCGGAAGATCGTGTCGGTAAACAGAAGCTGCGGCATTTCCTCCCTCCCCGCCCCGCGCAAAGGTTAATGCATGGGTGAGTTTGCCTTTTGAGCTACACTCGATTTATGGTGATTTACGATTTGCCGGGCTAAGGCTCAACCTGGTTTACATTTTGATAGTTCGTAGAGTTTAATGATGAAAGATGTAGTTTGTTGGAACCTATAGCGAGTTAGTAGGGAAGTTTTAGTACAATCACATTTTTGAACTTTTGGTATACTTCCGGCACTTCTCGAGCTCGAAATTCGGTAGTAGAAGGTTAGGTTAGGTAAGCTGGCTGCCTAGAAAGACACACTTAAACCATACAAATTTAGGTCCTTTGTGATACAAAATGAGTTAAGAGGAGAAGGCCAGAGTACTCTAGACCGGACATGCTTGGGCGCAGAATTGCTATCGTTGTGCATATGACTATTTGCCTTTATCTGCAAACCTCCTACGTGTCGTATAGAGAATCGGGGAAGTTTATCCTCGGATAGGGGAAGGGTGACCGAAACAATCTTCCCCTCCATTTTAACCCACAGACAGCCCGTCGAAGAGGTGCGGGTGGAGCGAGCAGTTGTTGATAGGACCAACTGCTGACGCTGAGTATATGCGGAAGCTGTTGAAGCCATTTGTACGAGACAAGTCACTGAGGTCATCGGAGAAGTGGTCTCCCAAGTTGGTTTTACGCAAATTTGCAAGAGCTGAATAGTTACAAAGAAGATGAAGAACGGTTTCTTTCTTCCTCATACATGCAGCTCCTCTAAAAGTCATTGTAGGGTGTTCCCTACCTATCAAACAGTGTCCTGTTAATGCCAGATTTGCTTGGATATGACGCAAGTATTTATGCTGTTCCACCTATTGTTTGCGCGACCTTTTTTTCCTCTTTGAATAGGAGGAATTTGATAGATTGTATAGGAGCGTACGGTTCACTGTTATTGGTTGAGTGAAGGTCGCTTCCTTGTTTGGCTAGTTCATCCGCTTTACAGTTGCCCGGAATGTCGCTGTGAACTGGAACCCAACACAGGGTTACTGAACATCTGTCTGCAATTTCGTTGGGAGATTCCTGGCATTGTTTTACCCACTTTGATCTGGTTGTTGGTGTATTCAGGGCTTGTATAGCTGCCTGACTGTCTAATGTCTATGCAGAGGACGATAGCTTTACCGTCTATCGCCAACAAGGCTACCTCGCATAAAGCCATTATTTCAGCCTGAAAGACGCTCCAGTGGTCAGGAAGACGTAGGGAAATATTCATCTCGGGTGATTAAGAGAAGACTCCCGTTCCCGTGCCTTCCGGAATTTTGGATTCATCTGTATAAACTTCAAGTGCATAGTTATTTTCTCTTTTCCCATTCGGAACGTTCTCGGATCATTGCTTTGTATTTTATGTTAAAGTCCTCGAAAGGAATAGTGTAATCCGTTTTGTTTGGGATAATGCTAGGGAGAATACCTACGCATATGGCCTATCAGAGAGTTATTCCGTTTCTGAGATTCTCTAAGTATTAAGGCTGCCATAGACGCAACTAGTTTCCCGTAGATCGACAGGAAGAAGGTGTAGGGTTGTGTCTAAAGCGGCCGAAGGTGTGGATCTGAGTGCACCTATACTGGCTGATCTTTGTATACGTTCCAAAGATCTGGAATTGCATTACAGAATAGGTCTGATCACCATGGTGTAGAGCCAAATTGTTACCCTAGACTGGAGGCCCCATCGGTAGTAGAAAATGGCGCGGTATTTGAATTGTGACAATAGTCACCCACATCTATTTACCCCACTTTTCGTAAGCGGTTTGAGCTAAATTAACACCGATTTCACTGTTCAGATGGTTTTCTTTCTTGTGAATCAGGCAAGTGATGCTGTGATTCCAATAATCATTCATCTGGCCAAATCTTATTCACTTTTAGCTGCTTAAATAGGTCTTCTGCTACAATATTATACCTCATTTAAATATTGCTATTATCACTTTATTTTGACGAATCAGACGGAAGCTCAGGCTATCATCATCTGGTACTTTATGCACTGCCTAACAAAATTATGTTGTCACAATGGGAAAGTTGAAAGTTGCTTCTAGTAAGAAAGAGTTTGATAAATGTAGACAGTCTTAGCTCAACTGATAGGTAAAAAAACAAACTAAAATCTAGTCGGGCGTAATTTTCCAATTGTTGACACTTTAAAAAGTGCACATACATATTTGAAATTTTTTTTAAAAATATTTAAGAGTCTTCTTGTTTCTTTCTAAATTACTGAGAAATATGAGGTTATGGTCAATGGAAAAGGATAACAATTTTCAATTGGCAACACATTGAGAAATTTTCACTATGATGCGGTTTCGTCTTTATTTCCACTTCTATCCGCAATTAAAATTTTAGCACAATACCTGCTGACTGCGTCAAAAGCATTTAATAACACATCAATATCCTTTTAAATGCCGTACCCTAAAAAGCCTCACTTCCATCACTCCATTACTTCTGATACAACTTTCTCATGTACCTAACATACCTTAAACACGAAAACCACTTAGATCTAAAATAAAATAACAAAACTGTTCCGTCTATGAGTGTCTAAAAGTCACCATGAGATACTTATGCTATTCGCAATAGAATTGTTTATTATAACGCCATTCCCATTCACCATCGGGATTCCAGCACACTTCGATTTGCACTACGCAGGCATTTGTGATATCGCTTAGAGCCCAACACAAAATGTTGCGTGGTCGCGCGAACATAATATTCCTACGCACATTTTATCAACCTCATCACTTCCCTCTGTATGTGCTCTATTACGGACCGCATAAAGTCTCCTAAATCACGCATTTGATGTAATAAAACATTCGCCGACTTTAGCCCTGAATCGCTCGCAGCCGCGTCGTCGCGACGGTTTGCTATTAGTTTCAATGTATTTATTTTTTTTCAGCAAACATCGCGTGCATGCATCCAGAAGGCGCAACAACTATATGGACCACGACAAAATATTGACTGCTCCAGTTGTTGTAGAGCGTCGTGTAGTCTCAAATAACTACACGAAAATATTTCTGTTCCAATTTTCAATGATTGCGCGGCTTAATTGAGATAGAATAAAAATGTTCGACGGACACCGCGACAACCGTACAGGCGCAGGTACAAGACAACATGCCAGTGTCTTTGATTCTTACAAAATAAACGACAAAGTCGAACTGTGAATTTGAACAGTCAATGGGCCAATAAAGAGTGTTTAAGCGGCAAACAAAGTTACAATAAAATTGCAGTTATAAATCTAGTACTGTGCCGATAAATTTTGGTTAGTGGTGTGACTTCTTGGGATTTTAAACTTTTCGTCTGACATAAAGATGTCTGCAAAGAAGTTTGGTTGATAAGTTTCTGTACATAAGAGGGGGGAATAATAATAATAAGATTGTCGGCTAAATAACAATCAAAATATCCATAGCCAGTGCTATTGACAGATGACTTGGTATTTAATTGTAGACTAGCTGACCCGGAAGACTTTGTTCCGCCCAAATTTGTTTATGTAATGAAAATAATAATTCCGATGTACAATGCTACTTTATGTAATTCGGTCAATTAAAATTCGTTATTCATATATTAAATGCAATAGAAATAAATGACAAATATCAATGTTGATTTGCTTCAATCAAACCGCAATAATTTTGACGTGTCGGCCAATCTTCCGCTTTTTCACTAAATTGACTACGTGAGAAACATGGGAATTAAAGATTGATGCCACAAATGCACAAACATCCATCGATTATCTTTGCAACAAATTATTTGTCATAGTGAAAGTGAGACGCACGGGAAATTTAAGTCTCTTAAATACGAATGGCAAATCGTTCTAAATAAGCGGAATCTGCGGAATGGGATTGTTTGCCTTTGAATTTTCCCCTCAAAATTGTTACTTGCATGACATTTGATTTGAGATCCTTTACCATAAATCAAATGCGATCCGTTACAAAGTTTCGGTACATTGATGTTGGGCAAGAAAATTATAACTGAGCAGACTTTCAAATCCAAATTATGTAGAGGTAAGCCCGGAACATCTAAAGAATTAAAAGATTCAACTAGTCCCCATAAAATTTTGTTTTCACGACAAAAGGTAGCATATGTCATTCTTCCGACCAAAAATCATAAAAATCTAACAATCTGTTCCCGAATTATGAGTGCACATACGGACGTCAGTTTCTTTTATATGTAACCGTACCCACCCATCTTTGCCCGTACCTTTCGTATTAAATCTTGCTTATTTCGCAAAGTACATTATTTGGACAATGTCCATAAAACCCGTTTTCCTATCGCGCTTATGTTTTGCAAAGTACCACCTATATGGTCAAAGACTATCCGATCTTTAAAACTGAAAACAACCATACTATAAACAGGATTATAGTGTGCACTGCGCGAACTCGTCAAGCGCCCTTGAAAGTCAGATACGAACTGCGATCTTAACTCAATACGTCTGACCCACTTGACGAGCTGCATTGTGCAGTCCTATACTAATACTATCATACCTTTGAGCAGGAGGGATTTCCCTGTTCAATAAAGCTATACCAAAACTACAGGTTAACAACTCGGCCATCCTGTATTGCACTGTCCTCAGTGCACCTAGCTACACTATTCTGTTTAAGCACTCAGCCCTTTATAGCACTTAGCCGTGGCACTCAGCCCTTTTTTGCACTCAGCCGTGGCACTCAGCCGTGGCACTCAGCCCTTTATCGCACTCAGCCGTGGCACTCAGCCCTTTATCGCAATCCGCCGTAGCACTCAGCCTTAGGTTTAGAGATCCTCAGAATTACTCAAGGAACAGTCAGAACCAAAAAGTTCATCCTTATTCGGCGGTAGATTCAGGGTCAATACCTTGCCTCAGAGTTAATCGGAAAATTGTCAGAACTCCACTGTTCAGCCACTTCCCCAATAACCTCTAGACCAATACTTTTGGGTTTAGAGATCCTCAGAATCACTCAAGGAACAGTCAGAACCAAAAAGTTCATCCTTATTCGGCGGTAGATTCAGGGTCAATACCTTGCCTCAGAGTTAATCGGAAATTTGTCAGAACTCCACTGTTCAGCCACTTCCCCAATAACCTCTAGACCAATACTTTTGGGTTTAGAGATCCTCAGAATCACTCAAGGAACAGTCAGAACCAAAAAGTTCATCCTTATTCGGCGGTAGATTCAGGGTCAATACCTTGCCTCAGAGTTAATCGGAAATCTGTCAGAACTCCACTGTTCAGCCACTTCCCCAATAACCTCTAGAACAATACTTTTGGGTTTAGAGATCCTCAGAATCACTCAAGGAACAGTCAGAACCAAAAAGTTCATCCTTATTCGGCGGTAGATTCAGGGTCAATACCTTGCCTCAGAGTTAATCGGAAATCTGTCAGAACTCCACTGTTCAGCCACTTCCCCAATAACCTCTAGACCAATACTTTTGGGTTTAGAGATCCTCAGAATCACTCAAGGAACAGTCAGAACCAAAAAGTTCATCCTTATTCGGCGGTTGATTCAGGGTCAATACCTTTTACGTCACCTTTTCAATTCTTGTCTTCACTACTTAAAGACCATTTCAACTCATTCCTCGCTTATCGTATAAGCATTGGAGGCACCTATTTAGACGGCCCACCAATAATCAACCTTAATCAATGTCTGGCAGTTCTCGCAAATAACTCCACACTTTCCAAAATTGCTCCACCAATAAAAAAACACAGTTGACAGCACATATCCAACTCCAGGGCCAAATGTTAATGGCGAGAAAGACATGCTCCTCTCGGGCATTACCTAAATAAATCCTCCCCCAATGTCATTCTGAAGACGAGCACCACCCAACCGTCCAAAATCACGGCATCAAACTTCGCAATAGGAGCGAATTCAAACACGCTGTTGTTCAGCCTGAGCGGTTGCAATTATAAAGCAATTTGTAAAGGATCTCCAACCCTACTCGTTGCAACACAAAAATGCAAATGGTTTCCAAGTCCAACAAACACAAATTCGCACAAATATATGCAAATAATTTTAAAATGTTGCACCCCTGTTTAACTTCCAAATACCTGAAGCATACACCTCTGTGTCTCTCTCTGTTCTATCCTGTTGACCGCTAGCTCATGTTTTTTTTTTAATTGAGGCGGGTCCCCTAACGAGTTGGATACGACTTACCACATTTAAAAAGCTTGTTTTAAAGCCTTTATTTATAAAAATTTCCCAAATCCAATCCAAATCCACGCATCGTGAATAATTATGATTCAAATGGCATTTCAGTTTAAACCGCCAAATAAAATGAATTCATCGATAATAATATGTGAGGAAAACAGAAAAATAGCTTGTATTCATGCGAAAATGACTAATAAACACATCGTTTGGATAGGATTCTATAACTTTTAAATAATTTCTACACTTCGGTACATTCCTTTTTATTTGTTTATTTGAAGAAAGCGAAGACATTCGCCGAGTAAACTGTTTCCTTCTTAAACAAAGAATATGCTTAAACGTGTTGGCATTGTACGAACCAACATTGTTTATTGGGCTGTTAAAAAGTATAGTTGTTACTTATTGTTTGTACATTTTACGATAGTTCGCATCAAAGTCGTTCCAAAACGTCAAAAATTGCAAAGCATACCTAACAAATGCAAAGCGCACAAAAGCATTCATAACCTGGCATCAGAAAAGCAGTGTGCATTCGCAATGCGCATTTTTTTTTTTTTTTTTTTTTTTTTTTTTTCACCTAATCCTCGCCACAAGGCAATTTCCCATAAGTTTGGGATATTTCCAAGACCTTCTTGACAGTCGCCGCAGAAACAGAAACAGAATAAAACATCTGATTACTCAAGCTTGGAACGGCTCATACCTGAATACCTCCTCTTTTCAACAATTCTCAGAGTCCCCTAAGACTCAGATACATATTTGACTGAAACGAAACCCTTATCAAACTGCTTGCAAAAGGATCCCGTTTACCGAGAAAAAAGATCTCTGATAAATGGCTGGCGTGAAAAAGCCGACCTCACGCGAAATACAGATATAAGTAAAGAATTGTCAGCGCTCAGCAAAATACAAAAAAAAAAAAAAAATTAGGAACCTCTGTAGGAACAACAGGTAGTATGTTTGAACTCATGTAGGGGGAAAAATGACAGCCTTAGTTCATATAAATGTGCGCCACAGCATTATGTATATTTTTCTGCGAGCACCCAAAATTCTGTCGGTTTCTAAGTTTCCCAACAAGTAACCTAATCCACACATTCTTTCAAAAGATCAAACTCTATTTATTTTCTAACCTCCATTATACTTTGGCAAGCACTGTCCCGCTGCACACCGAAATTCAAAAACGGAAGCGATACGCTCCCAAAACGCCACGTGATATTTCTAAAATGAATTAGCAGGCCATTACACCTAAAATTCATTTTTACTTGAAAAAATTGTGATCTTAAACCACCAATAAGGTTTGATTTGCATCAAATTATTCCAATAAACAGTGTTCCGCTATTGAACAACTTTAAAGGATCCTACAACGACACAAATGCAATCATCAATCAGTCATGAAGCATTAGAAATCAGAGGAAATAGTACTATATAAGGTACCGAAAACTGTTTCCGAACGAGCGACAGAGCACCACTGACCTGCACATGACACCCGACAGATCAGCGGATACCCCGTGGCCTCAAAAAGCATTGGAAGATATCCGTTGGGAAAATTCAACTGCAATTCATGCATTTCTTCCCCTTAGAATAAAATCCTCGCTGTGAAAGAAATCGCACCAACCCTGCCCTTCACGAAAACAATTTATGAAGTTATCTTTCCCATATCGGTTGCCTTTAATGTCTTTATTGCACATCACTTACCCAATCTGAGGTATAGCTCACTCAGATATTTACCTATGTGCGGACTTCCAAATACCTAACGCACAACTCATGATGACCCTTTTTTTTTTCCTTGCCTTAGCCACTCGATCGACAAGTTTTTTTTTTTTTTTTTTGTTAGGTATCTTGTACCTACACACATTACCAAACACTTGGTATCTATTATACCCTTTTTTTTTTGCCAAGCACCGCACTAGCTTATTTTTTTTATTTATTTATTCTTTTTTTTTTTCGTGTGAACAACAATAATCGCGCACATACGAACACTAGGGTTAACACGGTTTCTTAAAATTTGTATCTATTGCACTAGATACCACTACCAGGCGTTTAACACACACTCGGGAATCATATCCCACTTCTGAAAATATAAACAGGATTATAGTGTGCACTGCGCGAACTCGTCAAGCGCCCTTGAAAGTCAGATACGAACTGCGATCTTAACTCAATACGTCTGACCCACTTGACGAGCTGCATTGTGCAGTCCTATACTAATACTATCATACCTTTGAGCAGGAGGGATTTCCCTGTTCAATAAAGCTATACCAAAACTACAGGTTAACAATACCCAACTACAGAATTTCAATCAACTCGGTGAAACTGTTTCGGAGATCGGCAACAGCTTCGCCTATCGGGTCCAAAATAGTCCTATCTTTCAAACTTTAACTAAACATACAGAGCCACAAAATTTCATTGAAATCGGTTGAGTGGTTTCGGAGATCGACAACGACGCCACCTATCGGGTCAAAAATCCTGTCATTTAAGACTGCCTTAACCTGAAATACACCAATACGAATAAAGCAAAAGAAGAAACATAAAAATTGGCCCAGTGGTTATCGAGTTATATCGTCATCGAGTTTCACTCCGAATTCTTTTTTACATAAGAACATTCTCCTGACAATAACAAACACAACAAAAAAAGAATTAGCGAAATCGGTCCAGCCGTTCACGTGTGATGCCATGACCAAGGGAAATAGGGATTCATTTTTAAATATATAGATTTCAAAACATAAAAAAACACATCACTATCTTGGGCTTGAGTGCGGACTTACATTTTCAAAATTCCAAGAATCTCTGTATATCTTCCGATGAGAGTGATTTATTACTTATCGAAATGTTAATGTTGGAAAAAAAGCAACAACTATTAGTCGAATAAATCACAAACCAAATTGTACGACATTTCTTATCCATCAACCATCGAAACCATTTCAGTTTTCATAACAAATCTTTTGTGTCACATGCGTCCGCCGTCAGTCCGTGTTATGTATTATGGTTTAGGAAAGGTCAGACTTTTAGTGTAGGTAATCTGCGACGAAAGGTCTAGTCATGCGTTCTTTGATTTTAATTTGAGGCATATCCATCAAGTGACTTCAGGAAGGTCTCAAACAAGTAAATAAAATAAGTTATTCTTCAACTATTTGCGAACGCACCCAAAATCTGTCACATTAATTGACATACCTACGAGACTGTTGAAAAGTCAGTTTCATCCGAAAGTTAAGCATTACCCGATATAACGGCACTTTTCTTATGGCGTTTTTCATTGAAGATCTGAGGGAATTGTCCCGAAATGCAGAATTTCTCTTTTCAATGAAATTCGTTGGAGCACTTTTCTAATAGTAAAAATAGAAAGAGCACTTCTGGATTTGCTCTTTTCATAGACAGGGAAATTCTTTTCTTTAATCGAAAACGCCATTAAAAGGAACATAGTGCCATCCATTGCAGAATCGCTACATGACATTTGAGTGTTTGTAAATATCGCCACCGTTACCCAAAAGAGCTGGTGCATGTGTTTGATCCCATGTGAAATAACTTGCTAGCAAGCGGACTGCTTAAATAATAGACGTCATTATAAGACGTCAGTGATCAAATAAGGAGACTAAAATATATAACACACAACCATAGATGAGTGTGAAGAGAGGCGAAAAGAGACCCGACAATGCTGGTCTGATTCGAATATCTCTCGAAATCTATGTATACATATATAGATGTGTCAAAAGTCAATTTGACATACCGACAAAGATAATTTGCATCAGGTTATGCCTGATGTCTGAACTGAAATGCAACTCACATACAACCAGCGAATAAATAACATTTTAATTTGACATTTTTATTACCACCCATAATGCAGTAACAATGTTCGACACATCTGTCAACTGAAAGCCTGCGGAGACTCCCCAAATGACATCACTATACTGCGAATGAATATCAATATCCAGTCGATCTCTGCATTTCATTCATTGTTAATTGCCTGTCATTGCTCATTGAATACACTTGATGTTAAATTCCCAATCCTCATCGTCAGTACACTCGTATTATGTATGCAGCATGCAGCATGCACCATGAACAATGCAATGGGCGGAATGTATAAGCTCTAATGACACGTTAGCTTCATAGAGCTGCCCATATTCGGATTAATCAAAAAACGTAATAAGGCTTACAATTTGTTATTTGCTTTTATTTCTGTTTGTGAGCCTGATTGATGCTCAATTAACTAATGGAGGGGCATCAATAAAAGCAACAAATGTTCAATGTCAAAACAACTCAAGCAACAATCGAGAAAAGAACGAGATTGAAATACTGAAACATCGTGCGTGTGAACGACAACGTCGTCGATGTCAGCAGACAACATTGGCTACTCAATTAATGCCATGACATGTGTCAGTCCAAGATTGATCAACTATGGGTATACCTACTGTGCTTATCTTGTGAGTTATGCTTAGGTTGTCATCGATTAGCGATCGTAGAAGACGTTTCGTTTGATTCATTATGAAATACAGGAAAGATGAATGTAAAAGGATTTCTTATTTGACATGACTTGAACTTGAACTTGATTCGGCTTGCAATTACGTTTAGTGTTTTAGTGAACGACAATGGCATACTAATTAAGTTAATATTTTATGAAGTTTTTAAGTTGTTTATAAAAATGATCAACCCCGTCATGCAATTTGTCGCATTTAATGGAAAGAGGAGTGTTTTTTGTAAGCAATGTCAAATCAGTGGCCGTAATTGAATTGATGGCACAATGAAAAAAATAAATCGGGTATCTATCAGAAAAACATGTTTTTCAATAGAAAGCCATGACAGATGCGGGGAGAACCATTTGCATTCAATGTTCACATAAAGTGTGCTCCTGTCATGCCAGAAAAACACTTTTAATTTGTTTGATTCCTTAAAATCCGTGGATAGCTGTCACATTGATTTATCTGCGATGATTAAAATATCGTACCTAATTCATGGAAAGAAATCAAAAGTCAATAGTTTCTATATCGCTACAAAATGAAATCCCATTCAAGGTACTAAATTTGTAACCTTCATAAAATATTTTCCAATCAAATTTTGGATATTTTGACGTGTGCATATTCTCTATGTAATACATTCTGTCGATCTAGTTCATCTTTGACGTTACATCGCCTAAAACTAGGTACAGCTCTACAGAATCGATACTCACAAGTCACAACTAATGTATCGCTAATAGCATGTGACAGTTTGGCGACATCTCAGTGAGTTTCCATATTATGAGCAAGTGACTTTATTCATGGTCATTCTATCAGTCATCAATTAAACATTTTACATTCCTCAAATGTAATTGTATGATCCGAACTTGACCAACTGGACATACGCACCGCAAAAAATGTGTGTACAATTTCTCAAGTACTTATACTTCGTCTTGTGGTTATTCTTGACATTGTACTTTGAATTATGCAGCGGTATCCAGACTGTAGAAATATAATAAGTTGATCTTGAACAAAATTACTAGCAGGAATTTGAGAATTGAAACTTAATTTCTTGTTTTTTTTTTTTTTAGATCTAGATCAACGGCGAAATAATACAAGTATTAAGTACTAAGTTTGCCTTAAAAACAAATAATTACATTAAATTAAATTGTAATTTTTTAGATTTTTCTTGTTTCCTTTCTTTTTAGGTAAGTCAAAGTTTGACATGACTTCAATACAATTGGATATTGTAAGTACATACATGCTACACAAGGGCATCGTAATAAATCAGTGTTTATTTGATCCCAGTTAAATATTTTGTATCGCAAGAATAATGTCACTTTTACGGAAAATCCATCTCGACTGAAAAGGTAAAACATCTTAAGTCAACTACATCTTAAGTTGACTTAAGATGTTTTACCTTTTCAGTCGAGCCATAATAACGGAACATTTTAGTTCAGAAGCTCAGAATAATTCACTATATGTACCTACAAAATAATAAAAACAAATCCATTTCTCTCATTTATTTATTTTTTGATATTCACACAACCTGTCAAACGTTCATACGAACGTCTTCGCAAAGTTTTCTTACCTACTTCATCTTTCAACTGCTTTCACTCTGTGACAATTTTTGACACTTTTTGTACTTAATTTTATAGCTACGTATGTTCGAGTATAAATTCGCGATGATAGTGTTGATGATACGGTGTTGAACATGAAAGTTATGTTGAAATTTAGCTACCTATATTATGATTTGGCAGCACTAAATGACTGTTCACATGAGCGCGAACTGCGAATAGGCGAATTGCAAACAAATATTTACCTAAGTGTATTTATGAATTGCAAATCGATACTTCATACCATTTTTCAACCAAAAACGAATTATATTTAATTAATCTAGCATCTAATCTAAAAAAAAAACCTGTCTCTCAATTGATTTAAACAGCTAAATTAACAATTAAAGCAATTTTCCCGCGAATTGAAAATTCTTGCCGCGAACTGTCACACTTACTTTATTCACAATCCAAACAAAACACAAACCCACGAATGAAATATTCGTTCGAACTTAACCTTTGAAAATGAAACTGATACGCGGGTATCTGCGACCAAAAAAAGTTTTCATGTGAATGAAGTGTCAGAAACTACGAATATTCGCTTGTTCGCAGTTCACAATTCGCTCTCATGTGAATAGTCCTTAAGTATTACATTGCTCAGTTGTTGAACGCAGCCATTACTTCTTCCCGAACATTCTATGCGAGAACGACGTTCTATATTTTCCCTTTTAATACCAATTGAAGTCTTAAGTTTAAATAAAATCAACTTATTTAATACTTACCGCCATTATAAAACTCGCGTTTCATTTTATAGATCAACAAGTTAAGCCAACGCGCTTAGGAATGATGCGAGAATTACTGCTAAATTTCAGTTAATGGCATACAACTTTTCCACAATTTGTTAGTACCAATAAATGTAAAATATTTTTTCTTAGAGAATTATTTAATTACATCTACAATCAAATATCGCTCAATCACAAAAAAAAAAAAAAATGTTAGGTAAATTTGCATTGGGCTGGGCAAATCACCGCCCGCAGTTATAGTCCAATTCAATTCCAATCCGGACCTATTAAAAATCCAATCACAGTCAGGCAATTATACTAATCAAATTATAAACTCAATTGGCCAATAACACACCGCACCGATTTGTAGCCGATTATGCCATAAGAGATACGACGGACGGCCAGCTGTTCATTTATTCATAAACTAATTTCCGAAAAGCGTAAAGCAAGAATATATTTCCAAAGCAACAACAGATTGACTCGTCGTAAATCAGCGGCTTCAGTCCCGGCAACAGCTTGAATGCATTTGTGATGTTCGATTCTTATCGGACTTCCGATAGATGGGAGTTGTTCATGCTCCCGCGTATCGTATAAATATAAATTTCGAAACATTTTCGACAAACAATACCATGTACGCCCCCAGTTGATGTACTCTCAATACAAAGGGTGCTGAGGCTGACCTTCTTTTTGTTTTCCTTTTCTGGCAGATGTGGTGTAGGTACAGTAAGAAGAAAAATTACCATAAAACAACTTAATCACATCGATATCAAGCTCATCAAGCACATTATCCGCAGCAGCGGTGCAAACCACTCTTATTGACTTCAGTTCAAGAGCCATAGTGTACCATCGGCCATCGTTGCCGACCAAGGCCAACCTTTCGGATTCCATGTGCACAATTGCCTCGCAAGATCCGATAAAGTAGTCAAGTCTCTGTCTCATTTTTGTGTGTTATGTTTTCCTCCACAAAGATGGCGGTGTGTGTTGCTATCGGACAAGAATTGAAAATTTACATATATTTAATAGGACGATATGTTACGAGTTGCATTATTCCGGCACTTATGACAAGCGTTTCAAGACAACAAGCCAGAGCGATTTGTTTTTGGATTTTGTAATCTCTTAGGGCTCGAGAAGAGTTGTTTTAACCTTTTGCCGAAAGATCAAGGACTGCAGCTATTGACATGCATACATTTTTTTTGTTATTCCAAATTCAAGATATATTTCGTTGTGAAATAATATGAGAGGAGAGGTAATTTATTATTTAGCCAAAGTCACAATCGTCTAAGAACCGGAGTGGGTTGACTAATGCACTCTTGAAGACAATTTTACCCAGCACAGGTGCACCCCCTCTTTAAATTATAATTCAATCAGCTTAGTCTTCAAAATGCGTGTGATTGTCAAGAGGCCACTTGCCAAAATGGCTCTCGTGGAGATCTTAGATCGGGCTCTTCGTGACTGTTCGTTTTGAACTTGGCAGTATTTGGATTTCGCGATATTCGAGTTTTCTGACATTTATTCGGAAAGTGGAAACCTCCAGCAGCTGTGTCTTGCATGTGGAGGGGTATTGTGCTAGGCAGAAAAATCATTAAAAAAAAGGCACAAGTTTGATCGAAAGAACAAAGGATTAATTTACGCTAGATACGGATCTGAGATAAAGAGGATATACATAGTATGATGTCCTTAACACGAGTGTTAACCCTTAATTTTGGTACAGCTTCATTGAACAGGGATATCCCTCCAGCTCAAAGGTATGATAGTATTAGTATAGGACTGCACAATGCAGGTCGTCAAGTGGGTCAGACGTATTGAGTTAAGATCGCAGTTCGTTTCAGATTTTCAAGGGCGGTTGACGAATTGCCGCAGTGTTAAACAAAATTGGGTTTAAAGGGTAAAATTGTGTTATACGAGACTTAGGAGAGACGTGGAGTACTCCGCGCCACACTCAATCCAACATTGACCCATTGTGATGGCCATTGGGGGAAAAGGATGTCCCTTACCCATGATAACCCTGTCTATAAATACTTATGATTAAGTACTCACTGTGTTGTTGCATACAAACCATCCTGTGGATTTGATAAAGCTCATTATTTTGTCTATATGTGTGCTGGAAAGCTCATCTATGTCATGGAAGAAGTGTCTCCCTAGGAATCTGTGCCTAATGTGTTGGAGATCTGGGCAGTGATAGAAAGTGGATTTCGTTTTTCCTCAACAACTTCCTCATCACCGCAGCCTCTACAAAGTTCTTCTTCCGTCCAGCGTAACTTCTTCATGTGATACCACAGAGTGCGGAACCCCGTTAGGATTCCTACGAGGGTGGAAAGAGATTTTCTACCCTTTCGTAGGAGGCTCTCGGTTCTGGCTTCATTGAATTTTGGCCATAGCATTCCTGTGGTATGACAGGTTTCTAGTGCGGTCCATCTTACGTTCGCCTCTCTTGTTACCTTTTTCCCTGCTTCAAGCTTGAGTGAGCAAGGCGGGATATTCACAGAGGGATCAGCTTGTTCTGATACAGCTGTCGAACCTAGTCTAGCTAATTCGTTCGCTTTCTCGTTGCCAGGAATGCCTTCATGTCCCGGAACCCAGCAGAGTAATACCTTATACTGAGTGCCAAGAACCCTTAGTTCTTCGCGACAGCATTTCACAAGCTTTGATTTTATTTCTACTGCAGTTAATGCTTTTATTGCGGCCTGGCTGTCGATAAGGAAGGTAATACCTTCAGGTGGCATTGCCCTTACCACAGACTCACGGGCTGCTGTTGTCACAGCCAGGACATCTGCTTGGGAGACACTGCTGTGGTCAGGGAGACGTACCGATTTTGATATACCCAGCGACTCAGAGAAGACGCCTGACCCTACCCCGGTTTCCATTTTTGATCCGTCCGTAAAAACGGTTATGGATTGCGTGTTAGGTATGAGTCCGTCTTTCCATTCTTCCCTGCTAGGATATATGCTCGATCTGCTACTGTAATCTGTGTTAGGTACATAGCCAAAATATTTCTGTAGCGTTGATCCTACCCCCTTCATTTAGTTTCCAGTTTACTGATTGGCTTATTCTCATGGCACTAATAGTGGCTGAACATTGTATAAAAATGTCTAGCGGCAGCAGATTGATGATAGCCTCAAGACCGGCGGTTGAAGTTGTCCTTATCGCGCTGGTGGGGCCAATATACGCTAGTCTTTTTACCTTCGTAGTGGCCTTTAGGTAGGTGGCTTTGTAGGTTGCCGGCCACCATATAAAACTACCATAGGTCAGTATGACCCTTACTATAGCAGTGTACATCCACAGTTTAATTCTAGGAGATGGTCCCTAGGTTTTCTCAAAAAAAATCTGCTGCAGGAGTAAAAGCCTACTGTGGCTTTTTTTTTATTATTTTATATTATGTTCAATTTCCAGTTTAGTTTTTTGTCCAGTATAAGTCCCAACTATTTTGCACTGTCGGATATTCTGAGGGGTATACCGCCAATAGAAGGTGCGACAAAACTGTGGTAATTTTCTTTTATTAGTGAATATAACCACTTCAGTTATTGAAGACTTATATTGAAGTAATTTTAAAAACTTTTCAGGTTCAGCCCGAACTGTAGCATTACCAAGAAACGCATTCGCAGCTGGCACCACTGTTTAATAGCAAAAGCTGAAACGTTCTAGTAAAAGTTTTCCGTCTCGGGGTTAAATGAGCTTCCATAGCACGCTTTAACCCTCTCTTGAAGGAAATCGGCCCATAGATAATCGGCTGTGCATTCGTAATAAGTATATCCACACTAACCACTTAAACTATGACCAATTTAGCAAACTACAGAAGAGAAATAAAATTCAGATCGACAATTATTTATAACCCACCTGTTCAAACAATAACACTCTATACTTGGCGACAGAACTAAAACAGCCAGCATTCCGTGCTGCATTTACAACAAAGAAAATATGAACTGACCTACCATACTACAAAAACAATTTGGGTTACACTGTCCTAATAGTGATCAGTTCAACCGCAATCTGGTCACGCTGCTTTATCTGAACCACTAGACATGCAGTCTCTGAACAAGACAAGGCTACTATACCCAGGCCAGATCACCAGCAGCCGATCATGAGACACGTCGTTGTTTTCGGCAAAAATGTTGCAGCTGTGTGTATAGGTAATTTTTTCTTTAGGCACCTTCGAGACGTGGTATATCGTAAATGCACCACAAAACGAAATCCATGACCACAAGCAATGAATTGCTGCAGAGTACTATGAATTAGAATTAGTTCACTTCGGGCTGTTGCAATTACATAGACATAGATCGTATATAAAATTGTGCCTCCCCAGTGGGAATTCGTGGTCAAATTGGCTAAACAATCATTTGCCTTAGGATTTGCGTTTCGACTGCAGCTCTAAAGAAATACATAAAAGGTCAACAGGGTTACGCAAGTTTCCAAGAATAATTGTGGGCAATTGTCCCTCGGCGCACGAAATAGTTCAGTTTTGAGAACATTGGCAATAATTTTTATAGCTGATCAAGAATTCGCTGTCAACCTAGTCCTCTCAGCTTTAAATTTTCCATAAACAGCTGAATTTTGTACGACTCATTCTAGTCATCCTTGAGGTCTGTTCATATCACAATTTTAAGAGGTATCAGAAAATATGTGCATTTAAAAATAAATAATAATGAAATGTCAATTTTTTAAGTAATCCAGCTTAAGCCACTATTCGTTGACAATGAAAATGTGACCATAATGACCATAGCACGATAAGTGGTCCATTGCACACGTTGGACCGAACTTGAGTGGATTTTCGGAAATTTTTGACATCAACTTAAGCCAGCATAATCCTATTTAGGTTGACCCTTAAGTCTTTCAGCACTTGTCACTCTTTTTATTGGTTTACTCTTATGATTTATGACCAGGGATAGTAAACGAAGACATCAGTTGAGAAATTTCTACATCCCAGTGGCTCAGTACCGGTTTACATCTCGATATGTTAAAATTTACCGGCTCTGTTTCAAGCTCTATAAATGCTATCAACTAAGAATAAAAGCGAAATTCTACATTTGCCAATCGCTGCTAGGGCTGAAAGCGATCATATCAGGATACAGTTGAATACAAAGTTGCTTGCGAAACTACCTCCCTATTCAGCACTGTTCCATCCACAATACAAATGTCATTTCAGAAATATTCTACAAAAACACGAGTTTCGCCATTCAAAGTGTATACAACGGACGATTCCATTTCAAACCAGCGCAATCATATAGTTCAGCCACCTTCTTTGCGAACAGGCCCATTGAAATGCACCAAAGTAAACCGCAAGTCAAGTTCATTGCGAAACATATCTGTTTGCGGTTTTAATTACCGCTGCTGCCGGGCCTGAGGCAATTTGCATCTAAGATTACAACTTTGAGTTGCATCAAATCATATTCACTGTGCGGCTGACACTGCGGACTAAGCGCTTTCGGCGCGTTCAATCAATTCATCGCATTTCGATTTCAGCATCACATCGCAAATACGATTTTAAGCGAAACCATTTCCATTTAGCCACGCAGTGCGCCAAGAGGTATAAAAACCACGCCACCGCTGTCAGTTTGAAAGCGCACACCAGCTGCATATGGCGAAAGAGCCATAGGAGTTGTACGTCTGCTGCTGCACTGCTGCAATTTCACATGAAATTTAAAACTAAACATTACTCGAGTCTTGGCACTTATAAACCCTCTTTCTATTTGTAATACACTTTACACACTAGTTGTGGTCACAGCGAGACTTAAGGGGGGCAAATTCACACCGCCAAGAGGTTTGGATATGATAGGTATCTCATTCAAATAGTTGCCTCATTGTGGCCAACACTGCGCAGAGTTGAGAATATCCATTTCGGATGACAAGTAATGTAATATTGACGGAACGGGCATTCGCTTTTGAGAAGTTTGTTTTGCTGTCGGCACCGAAGTCTTGTTGCACTTCCTAAAATAACTAAGCGTATTTATTTTTCCTTCCAACGCATTGCTCAAAATGCCTATGACAGTAGATCATCATGAGGAGAAAAAAAACAAACCTCTTGGGTTAGAGGCGGTTTTGCGTTTATGTAAAGAAATGCAAAATGATGCATGTCGTCTGTCCATCCAGTTCGCGACATTCATCATTTCCGCCGCCTCGGAGAGAAACAATTTTTTAATGGGTTTTATATTTAATGGACCTTCCTGTCAATCAGGTAGTGAATGAATATGCGAAAAAATAAATAAATCAGATTTCACTTTTAGTTGAAGCTTTTAGTTAATGGTTTCCTTTTTTGAAAAGAAAAGTTAACAGGGTAAACTAATCTTGGCGGCTTAAGAGCAAAGTAACACTGCAACAGTTTTTCACTGTTGCTGACATTTTTCTGAAACATAATTGGGTGTTGAAATTGAATAGTTTTTTGTATTAGTAATTTTGACAGAGCGGAAACAAATCGGTCTGTCAAAACTAATGTCGTTTTCGAATTGGCTTTTCAGATTTTGATCTGAGATGTGAGATCTCAGATTTTTGTTGCCAAATCGAACATAAAATCCGAATTTTTATTTGTTCTTTGTATGGGTTGGCCGCAAAAAAATATTTTTTGTTCACTTACACTGGAAATTTATTTCATTTGATTTTCACACAATTAAAACTATAATTCAGCTAAAAAAGCACTACCTTCCAAAGGTAAACAATTCGTAACCGCCAGCTGTGTGTCATAAACATTGGTGTAAGTGAAAGCATGCCTGGATCTGAGAAAATATCAAAATTTCTCAAAAGTGATTGCATTTTTTGGCAAATCGAACATGAAAAGCAATCTCGATCAAAAAAAAAAATTGATTTTTTCTCAAAAAAATTGATCTTTTTGTCAAATTGAAAACGACATAAAACAAAACAAAGTAGAACGCACAAATAAAAGTGCAGCGAAATTAGAATGCAAAGTGCGCGAAACTGACCGAAACCGTAGGCTATGCATATATAGTTATTGTTCAATTGCGCTGGTTGCAGCACTTGGTCACATGCACTTTTCTGAATTCCGCTAAAAGTTAATAATTTCAATAATTAGTATGGAAGCGACAAAAGTGCGTTGTTTTCTGCTAATAATAGCAGCACAAACAATTCCCCAATCCGTATCGTAGGTAAACGGGAAATGTTTATTGCATATTCAACTAAAGCCCACTTTATGTTATAAACGACTTCTCCTTTGATCTGTTAAAACCCTTAATTCGGATGAACTGAACGCACTCATTGAGATCATAATAATGACTTTCCAAATGTTTCTAGAACTGGCGGCCTTTTAATTTTACTCTTCGCTTTTACGAATGCGTTTTTTTGTTTCTCTATTTCTTCAAACAGAAAGTCAAAGCGGTAAGAATATTCAGTGAAGAAAAGGCTATTTATTGATTGGATAAATCTTTGATATAAAATTTATAAATGGCTCTTCATATTAGAGCGAATTGTTTACTGCGAACAAGCGAATGACATTTCATTAATTGCGATTGAGTTTCATTTTCAAAGCTTAAAGTTCGAACTTTAAACAAATTTTGTATTCCTAGGTTTGTGGATCGCGACTATAGCTACCTAAAACACTTGAAAACTTAATCGACAACAGAAGTTTTCCCATACATACATATTTCAGTTTTCAAAACGAGTCGTTTAACGTCGTTTTCACGAAAACACCACGAAAACGACTTCAAGTCGTCGGCTTGTTAAAAAAAACACACCTTTTGCAATATTCAGCAAATTCAGCAGAACAGCTGACCGAACAAATGTCAAGACTCACAACTTTCTCTGAATTCATTCTGTTCCTTAATTAATGCGATCGAAATTTGTAACCAAAATTGTTTACACGGAAGTTTAGCGAGTAGTGTCTCACAGGTGATTGAAACGTCAAACGAAAACTAGTTGGTGTTCGGTGTGAATTCATCATTGAGTTTTCGACAAAAACACGATTTTCAGGGCGGTGTAAATAGGCTATTAAGTGATACTGTGTGATTGGGCTTTGATTTCAGTATAAGTGTTGCTAAATAGTTTATTTTAAAAACGCAACCATTATTTTATACATCCAATAATTTGGTTTTTAATAGAAGATTTTTGGATTTAGTCATTCTTGAGCATTGGAAATTTTAGATTTAAGATACAACTAAAGCAACTTTCCAATATATGTATACATTTCTCAGCAACGACGACAATTTGCAATATCACTGTCACCGATCCAGCTAGCACAATCTTTTAGTGCCTATACTTTCTCGAAAACCATTACCCCGTAGAAATATTCGTGAGAACGGCCAAGTTTTATCCAAGCAAATCTAAAAATCCCGAGTGCTACTCTCGGTAACGTATAAAAACTCACGACTTCACCTTTAGCGACACTTTCAATAGCTCATGATTTCTTAAGAAGCACAAATGCCAATTCAACATCTCAAACGTGTCACACGTCATTTTGTACGGTGCAGTGGCTGCATCCAGAGCACCTCACAACTGATTTGATATGTAGCGCACACTTTTATGTTAATTTGATAAATAATAAGAAAAATTGCGTTTGTCAGAACCCACCGACAGCAACTGGTCAACGAATGCACCTTACAGTTGTTGTTGCGTCCGCAATGCTGCTGTCATGCGAAAATAACAACAAGCAATGTATACCAGTGCTGCCGAAAGTTATATAATAGGAGTATTGTACTCCTTTTTCGGCTGCCGTACTCAGGTACTCCCCAACGACAAATTGTACTGCTACTTTTATTTTTGGATTGAACTACGAGTATTTTTACTATGCCTTGAAATTTGTTTACGTAGTACATTGCAAAACAAATTTTACTTTCTGAATTTTTCATTAACATTTTTTTCGTGATTCGATTTATTACATTCGTTACTCGTATCCGAGTGGTACAAGCTTACAAGTTTTGCCGAACCGGTTGTCTCTGATTTGACCACCAAACGTTGAAGAGTCGACTTTGAAGGGCCCGTTTTCACTAACGAAACCTAAGTCAGTGACTGAATAATAACCACCAGATTATACAGACTCTACTAAAACAACATTGCCGTCACAGGCTTCCACCATCGAAACCGTCCTAGTTGAAAAACGCTTAGCTAAAGACAGGTGTCTTATTTTTCGTTCTGCACTCCCTAAAAAAGTTCTATTATACTCCCTACAGAAATTTTGAAACGGCAGCCCTGATGTGGCGTCAAAGAACTGGATATTCAGATGCGGCATGGGCAGCCAGAAGCACACATATCACGAACCATCGGTCGTGCAGACTTATTTCCACAGATCGTTAATTAAAGCCAACTGATGAGTTAATAGCCTCAGTTGACTGCCGTATTTTCCGGTTGAGATTATGTTTTGTGATTCAGCAGGCTACCTTGGCCTCTCGCCGATGCGATGGATGCGATGGATGCGATGTGTAGAAACTGGATCATTGTGCGCGCGGTCACTCTCTGTGAAGTTGCATCTTGTCAGCGATGATTTGTTTCTGTAATTAATTTCTTTAGTTTATACCTAAAGGCCGACACATGATGTCCGGCCTATCAGAGTTACTGCCGCAATGAAGATTAGTCCACTTCATTTTCGTCCATAAACAGGGACTGAGTACTTTTTTGACTTTTATTTAGTTCGAGACTATTTGGTCGTAAATTTTCCAAACTTTAGCCATCCACGCCAATGCTAATAGAGTAAAATCACAGCCATACCGGAAGACATGATGCACTGACATCTCCGACGGTGAGCCGTACGTAATTTATTGGACGATTTGCATATCGCATTAGGGTGCTTTTTTAATTAATGAGCTCTGCGCAGGCCACCGAACGGTTGGGCTTGGTGTGTCCAAAAGTAATCGTCGGACGTTTTTACTTTGATCGGGACGGGACGGCAACTGAATACTGGAACAGGCAAAGAGAGGATTGATTAAGACGTGTCATGCCTTGTAGCAGCGAATGATTTGACAGAATGTTAACGTATAGGGAGCAAGGATAGCACGCATGAGCTCTGTGAAGCAGGAAATATGTCTAAAGTTAGGTAATGGTTTTATTCGTTTATCTGATTGGCTTTTGGTATACCGCTGCTGTAAGGTATTTCATGGCATGCGCACTTCACCCGAATAGACCACTAAAATAGAAACATTTCGGAACCATGTTTAGTTCGTTATTTTCCCGACTTTATAGCTTTGACGTTTTTATTAATTGACATAACATAAACAAGCAGTGTTTATGATCGCAAGTTTTTTGGTCAGATATGTATGAATTTGGTATTAAGTTGACACGAATGCTCCGGACAATTTAATTTTTTCAAATTCAGTTTTTTGAAGATGCAGAATATTTTAAGTAAAATTAGTTGACTGTCAAAGACTCGCCATTATCGAACACAACCAGCCCTGGCTATTGTGTCATAGAACGCAGTACCATCTATTGCACAAGCCCTGAAACTGCAGAGGAATTTCATAACACATTTGATGTTTTCTCCAGCAATTCAATTTCAAAAACAAATTTAAATGAAAAATGTCACATGAAACCCAATAAAGAATTTTGACATTCACTATTTAACCCGGTTTTTAATTTTCTTTGATTTGAACAGTGCGATTAAAAATTGTGTTCATATAGAATTCGACATGAGGTGTCATTTAAAAATACAATGCTGCCAAATAACTTCAATTCCAAAAGTGAAATGAATTTTATGCGTAGGTATTTTATATATTCGCGGATGACAGATTTGAAGATTAGTGCATGACAGCCTTCACTTCAGTTAGTTTCTGTAGCACAAACAAACTGCACGGTTCCCTATGCAAATGGATTTGTCTTTCTCTATTACCGTATACCCTGACTTCATTTCAATTTAACTTGATAATTGAAAACAAAAGTTTGTGAGGGAAATTGGAAGTGGAGAGTATTATATCCGTTATTAAGATGTGATGACATTTGGTCGCATTTGATTTGTCTGTCACTTTTATTAAAAAAAAAAAACTCATTTGACTGTACTATTCTTAATCTACACTCGGACTTGTAAGCATTGGAATTTGCGATCCGTTTATGAAGCTCTTAAGTCTTGAATTAATATTTAATTGTCTTACTTGCATAATAGTCTCCAAATATCCATAGCTGTCACATCCCGTCTGTCATCTGACTCAAACTCCGATACGACTTCCTCGGCGTATCACCCTATTGACAGAACATTTTAAAAGTGTCATTTATTTTATTGTTATTCAATATGCAATTCTGAACCGCTTTCCATTATAAAAATGTTTCGTTAGATTTTAAAAACGAACACACCTAATTTGCGTACAACGGAAAAAGTATTTTTATAGTTCGTTCGTTCCGTAAAAATGGCTGTAAATATTGGCTTTAGCAAATTCATTGAACTTTAGCTAGTTACAAGTGACAGATGGCTACGTATTTTTTTATAATTCAATTTTATTCTGATTATAGCTACTAGCTGTACACGTTTTGTGCCAAGTGGCGAAAACTGCCTCAGTATTATACAACCACGAACTACCTGAGAAACCGTATCGACACAAATTTGACACCCAAAATCATCAAAGTGACACTTGAACACATTCACGACCTGAGGCATCCGAAAACCCGCTTATCTGAGTGTAATTTGAAAGGCCGCCACAGGCTTCACTAAACTCCCATCAGGCACCAACCGCTTAGCCTAATGAAATAATTACAATTGCTCAAGACAATTAGCAGCTTGGCACCTCGGGTGCTGTGGTGCGCATGCGCATCCACACGCGCACAACAACACCGCCTGTAAATTGATCTCGAACGCACAAATCGCCGAGATATCCGATACTTTTAATTACATATGCAAATATGTGAAATTAAATTTAATGATACCCCCTACATGTCAACTGGATAAACATATTCAATTGCGCCACGCCAATTTCCTTCATTAGCATGCATCGATCTGTCACTGTTTTTGTTTTCGTTTTTGGTCAGCAGCAGTAGCAGTGCCACCGACTGGCAGTAGGATTAGGATTTCTGCCGAGGACATGGACACATTGCCTCCTGTTGCTACCACAAATGGCAAAACGAAGAAAATCTCCATTGCGCGCAATCTCAATCATAGACCCAACCAACTGATCTACACTTCGTGAATGTCCTCTTGGCTGGTGTGACGTTTGTGTGTGCGCATTTATTGTGACCATAAATCTTCTCTCGCCTGAGATTTGCACAAGTTTTCACGTAGAAAGCGCAACTTTTAATTGCCGAGATGCAAGATATTATAGGCCCAAGGATTGACAGACACACCATCGCATGTCCATCCAATCGGCCAACTAAAGACCTAATTCTGGTCGTGACTGGTTGCGGTGCACACAACAGCAACAAAACTTTTTTGTGATATCGAGTTGTTGGGTTCGTTTTGTCAGATTGGGTGTGGTGTGCCGTGTGCCAATGGCGAAGTCGTAGTATTAAGGAAGTTGAACCGCGACCGACTAACGTCGCCCATAAAACTATTTCTTTTACAATTAGTGGACGATTTAAAAGTCGAGCCGGTGCTGCCGATTTGCACCATGGTATCAAGTGTTAAGCAGCAATGCTTGCGCTTTAAGCACTTCATTTGAATACAAGTGATCTTCTAAGTCGGGGATTATAGGTTGGCCCCGGTTGTATGTCGTCCGCAAACTGGATTACATTAATTTATTCGGATTAAATAAAGCATTATACTGCTGTGACAGTTAAAACGTCTAGGAGAATCGAGTGTTTTCTCCGTTGAACGGTGATGCTGAATGAGGTGCTGCTGATGATGGTATTTGATCCGCTTTTGGGTTTCCTTTATGTTTATTTAAGAGTGCCTAAGCTGGACTGAGATTTTATGTTCGTTGATGGATAATGAAATTGTTAACATAAATATGATACAAGTGGGAATTTAATAAATTTACTTGTCAATTATTGGTACTGGGAAAGTTGATAACGTGCGAGTTTGAAGTATACTTCTGTGGCCGGAAGTGGACAGTTTATGGGAATATTAAACTGCTTCAATTCGACAACAAAACACACCTACAGTACAAGCAGAAGTGATTACAGGTGGTATGTGCTGCCAAATCTCTTTCGGATTTTTTTTTTTTTTTTGTCTGACAAGTCTTTATTGAACTAACTTTGAAATCAGAGAACAGATGTGTAACACTATCGCTTATTAATTCACGGCTTATAATTTTAATCGGCTGGATGAAACCAAATTTGAACATACAAATCAAAGACAATGCTGAGACCCCCAACTCAAAATCCTCTTGCCGCGGACCCCATCAGTTTTTATTTATTTATTTATTTATTTATTTTTTTTTTTTTTTTTTCAAATTCGCCATTTTGTTTTCCTAATGGTGTTTTGGTCAATTAAGAATCCGTGTGACTTGCAAAAACATACAAAAAATATATAATCAATCAACCAACCGTTGCCAACCATGGGAGAATATGATAGAGTTCGGGAATACGACATTTTAACATAGCTGAATGCTATTTATTGGTTGTTTATTACACATTTTGAAAAGGCGAATTATAGAATTTGTTTGGCTAATTGAACTATCTAAATGAGATGTTTTATATACTAGAAATATTTTAGGACAAATATGGTTCTGTATTTTCCGTTTTTGGATATCATTAACTTCGATTTCATGAGTGAATTTTTCTTATTGATGGAAAATTGCTCAAAATGTTTTTTTTTCCATGCAATTTTCACCATTAGCGCATTAATCCTAAAATAAAATACTATTCACACATAACGAATAATTTCAAATTTAACGAACAACTTTATATGAACGCTGGCAGCAACTTTGCCGACAGTGGAAGTGGCACATGCAAGGTGCGAGTGTGTTGGTGAGTGAAGTTCGTTGATATTTGTCAATACGAATTTCTATATAACAATACTAACTTTTACTTTTACTAACAATTACAATTACAATTTTGTCATCACATTGTTTCTTTTCTATTATTAGGTACATTGTCATTAGAAGTATTTATATGTCATTATTTAATTTATAATACATAAAATAAATAAAGTATAATTTAATAATAATAAATTTATTTTAATTTATTAAAGTCTAAGCATTGTTTTCAAAATTAGTTGCAAATAGTTTAAGCCTCCCCCATAGTTGTCCATAAATCTCTATTTTTTGCGTCATGATACCAAATAGCTTTTAATTGGTTAATATCGTCAACCCATCTTGTTCGTGGTCGTCCGGTTGGTCTTGTCGCTGGTGGTGTCCATTTAATCAGAAGTTTTGTCCATCTTTTATCTGTAATTCTTGATATGTGTCCTGCCCAGTTCCATTTAAGTTGTTTCATCCTTTTTATTACATCGATGATGTCCGTTTGTCTTCTTATTTCTTCGTTCTATGTATTAGTCTTACATCGAGAAGTTTCCTCTCAGATCCTTAATTTCTGGGTTAGATTTGCTGTTAAGCCCAATGTTTGAAGTCCGTATGTCAGAACTGGTAAAATTTCTGAATCCATTAGATATTTTTTTGTGTCTTTATTTAGTTTTGCGTTGAGTATCTCCTTTATGTTCCAGAATTATCGCCACGCGTTTGATATTCGTCTATTTATCTCCTTTTCAACAAGTGTCAATTAGTCAATCAATACCTGATTTGTTGAGAACATCACTGAGGCGTATACGTAACATTTTCTTTATTTTTTATTTTTTTCTTAAATGTCCTATATAAACTGACGTTTTCCTCGTTAATATTTTTATGCATAAGTTATCAGTTCTGACAATTTTACTGATTGGAATTATCACAGACACTTGGCAGCATTGAATTTAAAAGTTATATTTTTTACCCGAAGTAAAACTTGACGAATGACGAGCGCAGACCTCAAACTACAAGCGAGTAGTAAAAAGAGAAAACGAAACTACGATGCACACGACCCATCATGCGATTAATGTCGAGTCCCAAGTGTGATGAATACAGTTTTAATGTTTCTATTACCCTTTAATGACTTCATTTCGTGAATAACTCTTGATTAGTTAGGAGGAGTAAATGCCAAACCTGGCCCCATTAGTGATGCCAAATCGCTTGAAAATATCAAGCACAATTCTATTAAATGCTCGTACGGCCACCCAAGTTCGTCGATACACATAATGTAAACTAAATTATACCACAAACTATTAACCGAAAAAGTTATATATCTTAATTACTGTGAAAATCACCTCCAAACTGAGCGTAAATTATTACTTTGTGATTTCCCATAAAATACGATGTGTCATCGGATCAATATCTCATCCGTCTCTCCCCCTCTGTCTTTCTACTAGATAATCAATGACAGTGGCTGGCTGGGCCGCCTAACTTAAAAATGCATATCTCAAACTTTCCACAACTTACCGACAATTATAAAATCCCATAAATTTCCATTAATTATCCTCGATCATACCTCTTGAGCGCACGACGAGAAGAGAGAGAGAGAGAGAGAGAGAGAGAGAGAGAACGTGCGCTGTCAATTGAATTCAATTGAGTGTATCTCAAGCTGGGCCACAACTCAACCGTGTATGTAGGTATACCGTGTCGCCTGGGGCTGGAGCCTCCATCAATAGATCCAAAAGCTGACTTAAATCCGCACCAATCACCAATTTTTATGTAATTTTTGTTGCTGGGAAAAAAAGGATTACGTGTCAGTAGGTAGTAGTGGCTGTGTTGCTGTATGTTTTGATATAAATTCATTTTTGTCATTTGATGTGATATCGTAAATCCTATTCTAATGCAATAATTATTCAAAGAGAAAATGAAGGAAACCGCTCGCTGATCGCGGTGTAGTAGGCTGTCGCAGCGATCACTCCCGAGATCTGTACCGCCGCCGCCGTGCGCATGGTTTATGATCCAGAGATAGAGCTAGAGCGCGCGCTAGCACCCAACCGGTCTCCACATCATATCTGTCAGCATGGTTAAATGAAAGAAATTATTGTCATGCCAGGGTCCAGCAGCAGCAGCAGCAGCAGCAGCAGCGGCAGCATATAACAGCACGTCGTCGTTGTACAGCCGCAGTCGCGTTGCATTCTGTATTCTGCGCTCCCGCCTCCAAAATGAGAGCTAAGTGGTCCATGTGGGCATCAGATTTATGTTACGATCGTGTTTGGATAAAACGATTGCCATGCTTTTGTGGAAATGTTTTGGCTTCCTTTTGAGCCTCGCGCTCATACTCCTTCGACGCCGGGTATCTGTATCTGGATCTGCGATCAGTGTATCCATGATCTGTATCTCATATCTCGGCCTGTGAACAACGGTGAGATTCGTATCAATTGCTGACCGTTGGATAGATGATTGCGTTATATAAGTGGGTATATCTTTGTCTTGTAGACGCCTATGCCTACCTCCACGGAGCCAATTTTTATCACAATCAATGAAAAACTGATTCACAGACTAGTAACGAGGAGTTGTACTATTTTATGTTCCCTGGACATCCCATATATGTGTGTCAGCTCAGATTTGTTATTCATATCACACACGTAACATGGTTTCGTTTTCTCATTTTATAGGTTAATTCGATTATTTCGTAATTTCGAATATGAATGGATGCATATTTGATTGGACAAAATGCATTGGGTACACAGGCCTGGGTTATGTCACGTTTCTGTGATGGTTCACTAGAAGTTAATAACTTTTGTTTCATTTGTCCATGAAGAATTTTCTGTTCGCATCGTGACAGAGGGTTCTGAAGTTCGTTTTGTCATCTCTCTGGCAGCAGAAAATTAAGATGTAACTGATAGAACGATGAGCTAATCCCACGATTTATTAAAATTATAATCATTGCATTAGGGAGGGCCGCAGATTGACAATAACAAAGGTTTCAACAGTCGTCGTGCTGCTGGATGACTTTGTGCTCAATTTTGACAGAATGGGGACGATTTGTCATCGAATTGGAATTCAATTGTGGCTGTGGTGCAAGGTGCATATTATAGGCGGAATTCGCCTCTCGTGCTAAATTATTCGTGTTGCAACAATTAAAAGAACAGCTCGATGAGATTATACCAACATCGTTTGAATTGAGTATTACTCAAATATGGACACTTAAATGTCCGAAGTACGGCGTTCAAATGTCCCATTTCGAAGAATACTCTCTTTAAGCTTTACATCAAGAATGAAATGGGTCCAAGACTTGTCTTTAAAGCGTCTTTTTATTTTCTTCCTTAACCCACCATCTTCCGCGTAAATGTCTTATTGATAACTGACACTTTTGACACAGATTTCCGCATGCATAATTTATTTAAGTGAACAAATTTCATCCAAAAAACCAAGGTTTCGCACATAACATAAACACATAAACATCTAAATTGACACACACTCAACGACTTTCTATACACGTACTCTTGACGGTGATGAAATACTGACAACACCGCGGAGCTGTCAGAACTAGAATTTCATTTTATTGGTATGATTTTTCGTTTTTCTGTAACTCAAATTGATTTAATTTGTAATAGACTGAAATTACTCCAATTAAGCGGATATAATCTATTCCAATTGCCAATTCTCCTCAAAGTGACAGTCAAGCTAGCTCTGCCATATGTTACAGACTCACAAAAATCTAGAAGCTGCCATAAAATGGATAAAATGGGTAACAAGTTCGTCGAATGGACAAGTTAGTGGCATGGACATACGCTTTGATCGATTTTTAATTGCCTTTCCTGTTATTGTGTGGTACTGCCTACTAAAAATTGCAAAATTAAATATACAATTCGCAAAGTTGTAACATTTGGAAGTTGCGGTTAGTTGAGGGGTTTCTTTTTTTTTCTGGCAAAATAAACTACAATCACGGCAAACAACTTTTTTCAGTTCAATGACTCAATGAAGCAACACTTTGACACTTGAAGTGAATGCTGGCATGCTACGAGTACGAGTATACGTTCTCAAAAGGAATGTGAGCAATATTTCAGTAGGTTTTCTTACAAATGATGGTCGCGCAGAAGTCTGATGAATTTAAAAGCAAAGAATCCGTTCTCTCTATTTGAAGTGTCATCGGAAGAATTTCACAATTTCACAATTTCAATGGCTCAATGTCAAACGCAATGTCATTCACAAAAGAAAACAAACCAAACAGACCTTCGCAATCCATTGAACCCAAACCACTTAACTGATTATATGATTTATGGTTTACAATTACCTGTCAGCAATAGAATCTCAAAATGTCATGAAAATTGATTTAAAACTTACTCTGGGACAAAATAGAGCCATTTATGTTGCAGTTGACATTTCGACAGCAACTTCATATTGTTGGCAGTTAATAAAAGTCCACGGGCGTAATGTTAGCCACTCACAAACCAGCCCTAAGTAATTCATTTCTGGCCATATAACCTACGAACGGTGTCAATGTTTGCCGCATTTTAAACTACAAAAAAAAAAAACGAAATTTCGCTAGAAATAGTGACATTAACCACATGCTGAAACCCCCGGGTAATACCGCGACCATTGTTCAAACACTCATAACAAAACGCTTTGCAGGCGTTTCGTGATAAATTCTGATAAACTGACGTTCCTTGTGGAGTTACACGGGCTGTTGCTTATTTGCAGTATTAACTGTCAAAAATATCTCGCTAAATGGCTTTTAATGGGACAACTCTTAAGATTGAAAAAGGCGTGGCAGTCATGGTGCACGCGTGTGTCAGGTTAAGATAAAATCTTTTTTTTTTTTTCATTTTCATTGCGTTGTTGTTTTTGTTGGGAGCTAAAATGTATTTGCAACAAGGCTTAGAAACACTTACTCTCGTGAGTTAACAAGTGAAAGGCTCAATGTCAAGATGACACCTCGGTGGCACGATAAGGCAGGTTTGAATGGGTATATTTGGCATATTATTGCATGATTTGAGCATAAATGTTGATATTATTGATAGTTGTTTTACGTTTGACCGTATGATGAATCAATGTAAGATCATGAACTGTATAGCTTTATTCAAAAGTCTTATGAGGTCGAAAGTTGAAGCTATGCAATAGGCGTTTGGTTACATAGGGTATAATAAAAAACGCCTAATGTAAGAACAAGTTATTTGTTGTTTGAATTGGGTATGTTTAATTGCAAAATAATTTGTAGAGAGTAAAGATCTATGTGTTCTACAATCAAGCACCTAAAGCATTACTGGGACATTTATTGGAAAGAAAATGGGTACATAATACCCTATTCGCACCGAAAACCGTATTTTCGTCGAAAACTCGTCAATGCATTCACACCGAACAATAACTAGTTTTCGATTCACGTTTCAATCAGCTGTGAGACACTAGTCGTGAAACTTCTGTGTAAACTAATTTGGTTACAAATTTCGATCGCATTAATTAACAAATAAAATGAAATCAGAGCTATTAAAATAACATTAGCCCATCAATTAAGTGTAGAAATGATTTTAAGTTGTGAGTTTTGAAATTTGTTTGGTCAGCTGCGCTGCTGAATGTTGCAAAAGGTGTGTTTGTTTCAATAACCCAACGATTAAATGTCTTGTTTTGAAAACGGTAATATGTATGGGAAAAATTGTGTTTTCGATGAAGTTTTCTGATCTATTTAATATTTAATATTGATTAATTTGGTATGTGCGATATTTTTAACCGCTAAGATTAGAAAGGCAGCAGTTACGTCAAACGATGTGTAGTTACATATTACTAACGTTTGTCATATTGCTTTGTTGGAAATGATAATCACTCCGGCAACTGTAAATTAATGTTGTTTGAAAGAAACTTAGTTCTAATTTCCCGTTTGGCCGCGTTCATTAATTTAAAGTTTAAGGCAGGCGAGTCAAATCAACTTCCGTAGATTCGTGGGTGTGAATGCTACAGAAAAGTATAAACAAAGTAACGAGTTGTTGCTCACTGAGCTTTAGCGACTTTAGCAACTTTTAGAAGCTTTCATCTAATAATTCCGATGTCAAAATTAAATATTGACAGGGAAATCCAAAACACAAAAAACGTAGAAAGCTGATTTACTATGCCATACCTGCCTGAGTCAAAATGGGTGCATTCAGATCAGAATAGTTGGTTATTTTAAGCGGCAAAATTCACTTAACTAAATTTGTGTGCATTTTTCTTCTATTTTTACATGAAAGCCACCATTATATTGATTTCGATCTCCAACCACCTGCGATCGAACTATGAGAACTATGGCATCATCCCAAATATCAGTCATTTCAATGGGTTAATGGTGTCTATTATCGGGTACTCGTGTTGAAACAAATTTCTCTAAACCACTCCAATAATTTACAAAATGTCTCTTGGAAGAGTCTCCACGTCCAATCGGTCACTTGTGCAGTCAATAACAACAATCAATCCGCTGTCATTAATATTCGTTACAAACACTGCGCGTGAATACACACTTACTGTCAAATGCCGGCTAATCTTCTTCGTGATGCTATGTGCTAGCAGCTTGCCGTTGCCAGATCTATTGGCTAATGGTCAACTAGTATTTGAGCGCGTACATGGCGATTCACGTTTCTTTTTTAATCGTTTAATCATTATTTCTACAAGCGCATCTAATGTGGATTTCCTACCATTTGTCGCTGTGTGATTGTCGAAATCCAGTTGAGAACAACTGCGTAATGCAGCCACCATGAAGACGGTAATTGAATTCAGTCTTGCCCGCGTGTGCAAGTTGATTTTTAACTTTTATTTTGCCACCCAGTGGGTTATGTTGGTATGGTCAACATTGACAAGGAAGTCAAAAGAAGATGTTCACGGGAATAAGATATTTAGATAGTATACTAGGAAGTGTTGTATCAATCAATCCTTACCGGGTATGAGTGGACTGGACATCCTTGTGTTTGACAAAACAAAACAGAGGATTATATTAATGTGTGCCTATAGTGCAATGAGGAAGCTTACCCATAGAGTGTTGGAAAAAGTGAGGAAGTGCCATGACCATTTGGTGAATGTGCACTATTAGACGGGGAATTGTGTGTCCACGCAATGTCTTCTTCATAAAGAAAGTTGTTTCGTTGCATTGTTGGAGAGTTGAAGATGATTGCAATTACCATAGTTGTACATCTTAATCTTCAACAGAGAATAACTCAAAATTATGAAACGTGTCGGTGGATGTTTACGAAGATTGGAGAGACCACATTTCATATACAACTGGAGGTTATGTTGACGGAAATGATTTATAAGGAAAGTACTCCGGTTAAATAAATAAAATAAATGACAGTAGAAAACTGAATTCCGTGTCATATTTGAAGAGTAGGTACGTAGTTGTTAAAAACGCACATACCGATTTCGATAATAACCACGCGATTCTTTTAATATTTTGAACAAGATTCTCTGTGAACAGATCCATTTGAAGTGCAAGAAAACTTTGAAAGATGAACGCATCCACTCATGAACTACACCTCACACTACACTTGTTCTCCTGTACGTTTTTTTTTTTTTTTTTTACTCCCATCTTATTTTCGATTTTATTTCACTTTTTTTACTCTGGTATTCAAAAAAAAAAACATGTTTGTCCCCCCTAGAAAACTCACGATGTTCCCCTTTTCGTATTTTTTATTCTGGCAACCCTAAACATTAATCAGTCCGCATACAAACCTGCCGAAATTGTTCCCGCTATGAGCATTTCATTTAGATTGAAGTTTGAAGATGTTAGTTAACTAAATTAGTTTTATTATTAAAAACAATCATGACAGAGATCATTTAATTAGCAAAAGTGTACGATAGGTGGCGCTATAAACATTTTCTTTTGGGCCCCAGTTATAGCAATACGTAAAACCAAACCTTAAACATTTTCCTTTGTTTTTTTTGACCACTTAAACTTGATGGTTGAACTCAATTTTGGTCTTAAAATGTTGCTTATGAATTATAAAGTTAGATTATCAAAATAAAATATGCAAATGATCTTTAAATTTTCTGCAAAAATAATTTATTAATTTTTCTGTACGAACAACTTTTTCTGATCAACTTCTCAGTCAATTCCACAAAAGAAAACCGAATCATTCCACTGAAATATTTCATTTCTTTACTGTTCCATCTGTCAGGAATTTTTTTCTTATGGAATCCAATCAGTGGGGGTTGGTTTGTTGTAATTGTTTTCGTAGGGAAACATTTTTTCTGACAGATTTTTCGCTACGACCACCTAAACGAACAAAAAACTCATTTTCATACTGTTCCAACTTTTTCGATTGCATTTTACGTATGGCTATAAGGCCTGAAGCTAAGATTAGACTGTATGCCAATTATGCATATAAATGCCAACAGGCAAATGACCAGATTAGCTGTCAAATTACCAAAATGTCAGGATTATCAAAACTGTATATTAGACTATATGACCAAAATTACCAATATGGTCATATTTGCCTTGGTGGTCATTTAAGGCATTTGCTATTTTTGTATTTCATATTTGTTTTCCCGAAAAAAAAAAAAGAACGAAAATGAAAATAAATCACAATCCCACGAAATCAAACACCGAAGACAACAAAATAATTCTTGTTCCATCAAAAATGCCAGCAATGCCACGACGAAATTTCAATAAAGTGTATGTGGGCACATAGGGCTTATGCTGCCATTCGTGCTTATTGTCCGATTACACTATATGCTATTTGGGCATTTTTATCTGTCAAAATCAGCGTGGATATGTGTCATTTAGGTCATTAGAGCATATGAGATATGCCCATTATATTGTATGACCATATTTTGACAGGAGAACTGTCAGAAATCTGCATTTTATGACCACAGTATAATCTTACCTTTAATAATAATAATAATAATAGTAGAGAGAGTCTAGTGCACCGCGACCATGTGGTCTATTGTGCACCCTGCTTATACCTTGGAAAGGTTCATGCCCTTTTCCAGAGCCCCATCGTGTAACAGTTCCATTAAGAATCGTGTTTGAGGGTCCTTGCTCTGTCCTAGCACTTCATCCAGTCCAGTTTCTTTTATGAATCTGAGAATGAGTAGTGGGTCCATGGTTTGTATATCCTTATCTAGTAGTTGGTACTTGCCCAGATTTTAATTCCTCTTATGGATCAGTGCTCCACAGGATTCCAGAATGTAGTCTGGGGTTTCTGCGCTCTCATCACAGAATCTGCAGAGACCTTCTTCTGATAAGCCTATTTTCCTCAGGTGTTCCCTTAGTCTGCAGTGCCCCGTAAGAAGACTTGTTAGGATTCTTAGGTTATTTTTTGCTTAGACTGATACACGCTTTTAATCTTTTTAAGTTATAGTTCCCTAGGAGTTTCTTTGCTTGCCTCAGGCCTTGGGTGTACTTACCTTTAGTGACATAAGAATATCGCCTCCCCAACAATTGTAATTCCTGGTAATTCCATTCTCCAGGGATGTAAGCGATTCTTTTTAACATTTTTTTTATAACCGCACCATATAGACTCGTATTTCTTCTAAAGCAGATAATTTCTTACGCACTTGAGTGCGCGTAAATCGCCAACAGCCATCAAAATGCTCATAGACTGCACATTGTAAGTCATGTGCTCAAGTTTAAGAACGCACACAGGTGGTTTTCTCATTTAATTAATCGTTAACTCGTTATTGTTCTACATAACTCGACGCATATCTCAGTCTCACAATGGCCTCTAACTATTGTGTCTGCTAGAGGCGGTGTAGAATTCCCGCACAAGGCCATTGCAATAACCGGTGCATTCGGTTGAATTAACCCAATTAAAAGAGAATCATAACAACACTACAGACTAAACTAAATAACAAAACATTTTTTTGGAAAGTTGCACCCGCTTGCAATTAATTCTCCAAGATACAGCATCTGTTTTCAACCATTTTACGAATGTATCTTGTCCATTATTTGCATTGCAAATGAGCAGCCCCATAAATATGCCATAGAATGCCAAAAAGAACAATGACTTGAAGTTTGTCTACTGTAACTATACAATAAGAGAGACGTGTAATATTTTTTATAACCATTTGCTTGCAAAGTGCGTGAATATTTCCCAGAGGTATAAATCTGTATTTCTTGGCCGCAAAATTACTCTGAAAATTGATTATGTGACCGATACAAGGTCTTGCCCATGCCACCATGTTGTTGTTTCCAATTAGTCTGTTTGTACAGGCATGTCTTGAAGAAAATTCCTGAGAGACCTTGATTTGGATAGAATTTGAATTTGCGGCGATTGGCAGTTGTGCAGAATAGATTTGTTGCAACGAAGAGTATGGTTTTGTCGGGCCCCCCTCTATGAGGTGTTGATTTATTGAAAATGGCTTCCAACGCAAATTGGATCGTAAATATGCCCAAGAGGTGCTTGGTTTAGGGGGGGTCTAAATGGACTTATCACCGAATGGGATCAATTTGTTTAATTTGAATACTTCACACCTTGGGAATAGTTTTGAAAATTGATTATCGACATGTGTTGGCTTGAGTGTATGGGTGTGTCGTATCTTAAGTGTTTTCGGTTTAATTTGAGAGGTTGTTGGATTTTGCCTCTGTGAGAAGTGAGAAGTGGGAACAGTAGAGCATGTTTATGATCGAGAATCAATTTGGCTACTAATGCGTAACAACGTTTTCAGAAAGGTCTTGGGGTCTTGTGAACATTATGTGATTTATTACAAGAGATATTTCGATAAAATGCATTGAGCAAGGCTCTCGGTTGAATGAATATCATAAGCAACGTCGTAATTGATTGAATGTGTCAGGCAGAACAGTTTTATCGCCATAGTGTTGTGTGGCTTTTACCTGATTTTTTGACTGGAGGTGCATCAAACTTAACTATTTTAAATAAAGGAATAACGATTGTCAGTGTCAAACAATCAGCGTCTTTAGCATGTGTGGACTCAACGGCAAAACACTGTGAAGAGAAGACGAATGTCAGTCAGTTTTCGGCCGTTGTTCTTCTATGGTGTTCTCGATTGAAGAGAAGAATTACCATTTCTATCAAAAGATCAAATATAGTAGTGATCTTTCTATTTTATTGAAGAAAAAAGCGCACTTCCAGGTCTATTCTTAACGCGACAGAAGTGCCCGCAATATTTTTAAATAATTGCCCTGAACCCACCCACGAACACACTAGCAAAATGTCAGATTGAAATGTTTGTTGTGTTCTTCGAAACAAAATTTGCGCTATATGATCCGAAAATATGCAATTAAACGTGCGAATGTAAACTTTAATTGAAATAAATCCTATTAAAACATTAAAATTTATTTCAAAAAAACAACAAAAAAGAATAAGTAGCAACAGAAAACCAAATCTCACATATTATGATGTCATGAAATTCTCTCGAATTTTGAATAAAAAACGCTATTAAAGTTCCTCTCTTTGAACTGTCACAACTGTCAATGCTGAAGCTTATTACGGAACGTGGACTGTAGTTCATAACATTTTTCTTGCGGAGAATATCACCCCACTTTTTAAAATGTAAAATCTGATCATGAAAAAGGAAGTCAAAAGTCCGAAATGTAAATCACTGGAGTTCCTTATTTGTTTGGTAAATGTACGAGACTTCCATACTGCATGTGCAATAAAAATAAAGTGACAATCTATTCGTGCTACCGATGTTATCAGTGAAGCACTTATGGAAGAAAGTCGCATACCTACTACAACGTCTACTACAAGCAGAGATCTTACTGCTGCATAAGACCTGTCAGTCGTGATAACTTGACACATTGAAAAAATATTGTCACCTCACAGAGAAACTAAAAGCAAGTGTCAAAATGTCACACTAAAGTGCTGCCAACTTTTTTTTTAAAGATTCGGCCATATCGGCCAATCGTGTCTATTCATGATGGAGTAGACATCGATTTTACAATCTGGTAGCCTTTCAATTACTCACAGCTCATCAGGCAATTTACATCTAATTGATTATAATCCACTTGTTGCAGTCACTTGCTACTCATGCTTTAATGTAGTTTGCTTCAATTTTACCCAACATTTGAAAGGATATGGACAAAAAAAAAACAATAAAATGACACAAAACACATAAAAGTATCCATATACGGACAAACACTGCAATAAGGAAATCTTTATCGGCGCGATTGTGTAACCCAATATTATTTGATTTGATATAAATTATGTGCTTCCAAAACTACAGCACAAGTTACACCAGCAACATCAATCAATGTGCGTCTGCCCACTAGTGCAATAGAAATGACAGCGCGTGATAGTTATCGACTACAATCTGAAGCAGATATTGGCGGCATTAAAGATGAAAAACAGTGCCGCATATACATCAAATAGCAATGGTGGAGCCAAATGGACCATTGGGTTGTCTTTTGTAGTTGTCCGACAAAATTGTCACTTTACAGAAAGTTGTGCAGTAGGCATTCTTCAAAAGACGTGTGTCCTGTTTTTATTGGTTTTAGTTTTAGATAGTGTATACGGAGTATGATTTTAGCAAGTGTCAGTTCGACTGACATATATTTTGTATGCCTAGTACAAAATTGTCCCCATGCTGCGCTAAGACGAAAGTGAATAATTTAAAGCCTGTGATATTCTAATCTCGGCACAGAATGTGAATTCAATTCTCAACGAAATTTATAAGTTTGTTGGTTGACTTTTCGTATGGTTCCATAACCTGTCATTCGCTATTCTTTGATATTGACCCTTAATACACTGCATTTCAAATTATGACTATTTCTGACAGTTACTACTCTCAAAGTTAGATCAAGTTTGTAATGATGAAAGAAGATGCTAACATTTGTACTAGATCTAACTTCAAAATGATTGATTGAATCGCAGTATAATCGCATAAACATTTATTAATATTTTTAGAAAGTACGTACGCACATTGAAACCAGTTTGATTAACAATTTTTTTATCTTGCAGGTAAGATATTTCTGCTTAATATTTTGGCAATAGGTAAGTGCTTGCATTCCTTTGTTATCTTTCATTACTGGCTTCAAATAGTCTGAATCTAAATACAAGTAACATCAAAAATAAACCATCGTTTAAAATCCGAATTCGTTTTTCCAAAAACGTTGACGGATTCGCTAACAAGACTAAGCTAATATTTCGCATGCTTAAATGTTCCAATGTTTGCTTCTATTTGGGACACAATTTTTTTTTTATAAATACGTCTTAATAAATTTAGTTTTTAAGATAATCATTACAAATCAATCGCCACTTTATCTATACAGCTTAATGGAATTAAATAACAATAAATGAAGTTAAGAAATAAGGTGTGGTTCATAAAAGTTTTAGCTGCAAATTATCGGATATTAATGGAACCAACTGCTCATCCATTATGTTAATTTATGATACATTTCTTTTGCATATTGAGTCGTCAAACGAAATGTATATCTACATCCGTTCGTTATTCGTCAAAGTAATCACTCGAATATAGCCGTATTTTCAATAAAAGCTTAAGGGCTTCTAAGTTGATTTTGATTAAAGTTAGTGTGTGAATTTGATGTCGTCTATCTTTAAATGACCATATTAACGTGTAATGACCTTACACCGTGATCCATTCTCACATTCTCAACGACAAAACACGGTTGTGCAGATCAAGATCTTAAAAAAATGCTTGTTACGTTACAAACTAGCTTTCAATACTTCCTCGTGCTCATGCCCTCAATGTGTACCACCAGAGCTTTATGTAATACCATCTGGCTAATGCTGACGCTGATAAATTTCCTTTCCATTTTACGACCTTGACGTGATCATAAATTCTCATAAGTGGCTGGCTTACACAGTACAGTACCTTAAACAAAGCAGATTTAGGGTCTGGTCGAGAAAAAGTGTAAGAAAAAACAATAATATCATAAATTCCAAAATCAAAGTATGCACCGTCAATTATATTATGTTAAAAATGAAATAAATAGTTGGCGCAACAGGTCCGGAGGGACCCTAGGTCTAGCTTCTCACAACCATTCGTTTTGTGTGAGTTATTCGTTTTTGAAACGAATAGAAGGGATGTACAATTTTATGCCGACTCCATACTCCAAACGGCCAATTGAGAAGCTCTTTCAATACAGTTATACTCTCGGATGTTTGTCAGACGTTCGCGAGGGGTAGGTATGGCGCAGTGGAAAAACCCTAAGTTGGAATTTGGGATTTATCGGAATTCGAATCTCGACCCCTCGTATAGTAGCCCAACGCACTAACCACTAAGCCACTGCGCCTACCTAATTATATTATGTTACCATTATGAAATCGATTACTATAACACAGTTTTCATAAAAATCATTTATTCAGTGGTTATCCGTTACTTTAGTAGGTACGTAAAGGACTGCAGTAAAAAAAATACACTTTGGATGTAATCTTTTTCATATTTTTTCAAAGCAAACATAATTGTGGCAGTATCGTTTTTTTTTAATATTCCCTAATGATTTATGGTACATATTCCCAAAACAAAGCAAATATTTAAATATAATAAAATTAGTTTCAAAAGGGGTTTAGCTCGCTTTTTAAAAGTTTCCTCACTGGAAAAGTTTGGGTCTTTGTTGTACCCACAATTTTTTTTTTTTATAACAACAGTTATTTAACGTACGTAATGGCACGACCAGTCTCTGAATAATATTAAAATTCGAGATCTTTGTGATAAAATTAACGTTTAAATGCAAATTCTGTATTATACGACAGAAGCAGTTCTTTTTAAGTCGTACAACAAAAAACAAACAAAAATGAACCAATCTTTTAATTCTTGTATTTCAGTCGGTTTGGTTGAAATCCTTTTGTCGTTTTCGATCTGGCAAAAAGATACATTTTTTTGAGAAAAAAATAATTTTACATATCGTCGGCTTTCTTTCAAAAACTCGTAAGTCGAAAATGGAAAATTTTTGAGGAGGCGCAAAAAACCGATTTCAAAAATTGAAAAAGGAAACTGTTAAAGTGAGACGTGCGAGGGACATACGAGCTTTTAAATGGAAATTTTAGACTTAGGAGGTTTTGAAACTGGTTGATAGAGGCAAAAGGAATTATGATGGAGCTACGAGGTATTGATATTTAAATTCAGTAATTTGTTTTCCTCAGGATTCCATTAAATGTAATTTTTTCATAAAATTCAGACTTACGAGGTTTTGAAAGAAAGCCGACGATATTTTGATCAAGATTTTTTCCTTGATTGCATTACTTCCAAAATAGGCTATAATCTAATGTCGTTTTCCATTGGGACAGAAAAAGCACTTTTTTTTAGATTCAGAGCAGTTTTTCTGCTCTCGAAATCAGCTGGCTGTCAGATTTCCTGTTCCATTGACCGCAAAAAAGGCACTACTTTTTTGAGAGTCAGAGCAATTTTGCGAATCTCGATATCCAAGCGAGATTTACACCTATTTGCACTAACACCAAAACATTTGTCAAACTTTAAAGTGTGTTAACTTACGTTTTTAGACGAGAAGTCTATGAAAAATAAAGAACAAATTACATTTCGCTGCAATATATATTAGCATAAGTTTAATGGATTCTTGTAAACACAAGGAAGAAAAATCTCGTTTTATGTTCCATTGAGAACGACATAAGATAAATACGTTACTATGGTAACATGGCGGCAACAAATTGAATGCCACCAAAATGCTTTCATTTCACTGATATAAGCATTTTGTATGGGGAATTGTTACCCGCATTAATGGTGACATAGGTATCCACAATTTTTTGTTTGTGCACAGCTATGGCACAGTACCTTTCGAATGATAAAAATTTCATGCTCTTCATTTCATAATAAAACCTTAAACAGTGTACGCAACTTCTGACAACGTATAATGATTATTTTGAAATGTGTCTACATTAATTGAAAAAAGTGAAAAAAATGTTTTTTGTGGCCAATTCAATAAACACAAGAACCAACAAAATTCCGAATTCATGTTCCTTTTGGCAGCAGACATCTAAAAGGCTAAATCGAAAATGACATTAATTTGAGCACAAATAAGGAAAGTACCTATGCACCAGGAGGACAGTGATTTTCCTGGTGAATCGGACCGAAAAAAAAAAAACACTATTCTATGCCAGTGTTTAACACCTGGCAGTGCCATTCTATTGTATTCTCAAATTTTCGAGCACTTCGCGCTGGCTGTCACTCTACAATTTGACACTTCTCTAACGCCATTTGTGTTTCTTGTGGAGGTTGCCCCAAATTACTGTGAAAAAGTAAATACAAATATTTATATTTCGTGGCGCCTATTAATCGTGGACGTGGTTAATCTTCTTAATTTCAAGTTTGCACACACGAAATAGCAATGAGTGACGACGACCGAGATATTGACATCGAGAGTGACGTAAGTTAAATTTGACCATGAATTTATTGGAGTCGCAGTAACAAATAATGTTCCTATATCCGCAGGATGATAACGATTCGGATAATGGACGACTGGGAGTGAAAGGAAACACACAGAATTTTACTCAGGTAAGACAGGAGCATAAAATTGTTTAAAAGTGTTCACTAAATGGATTTTCTTCACTCGTAGGCTGAGAAACGAGCACATCACAATGCCCTCGAAAGAAAACGTCGTGATCACATTAAGGACAGTTTTACTTCGCTGCGGGAGGCAGTCCCGTCGTTAAAAGGAGAAAAGGTACACTATTGGGAATATGAATTACCAAAAGCTGAGTACGTTGTATGGTTTTTAGGCTAGTCGAGCACAGATCCTACGAAAGACCGCTGAATGTATTCAGATGTTAGTTTGTAAAATCCAATCGCATAAAAAAGACGTGGAGGATATGCGTAAACAAAATGCACTTTTGGATGCACAGAGTACCTACATCTCTTTTCTTCTGACTTAGACAGAACTTGCTAAACGTGTTTATTTTTAGTTCGAATTTTGGAAAAGACACGCGACGAATGTGCCCTAAACATTGGAGGCCTGCATTTGAAAGCTGAAGACGGGTCCGACAGTTCAGATGCTGGGGAGCATGTTCTTGGGCGACAGAGCAAAAAGATGAAAACCTCATATGAAGTGTAGTTGGTGGATGCTGATCTCGCACTGACAAACCCCATCTATGACTAGGAGGCGACTCATAAAATACCTTTGAATTTTGTATATAAATTAGTTTTAGGCTGGCATTATTTACGAATATGATGTACATTTTCTTAATACATAAAAATTGTGTTGCATTCATTGGTACTGGTGTTTGCACTGCAGTTTTATATAGAGAGTGTCTCCTTTATCAGACACTAAACAGAAGATTTCGAGGCGCTGGGTGAAAAATCGTGAGTGGATTGGTCACATAACAATCGTCGCTTGGATAGTGGGAAATAGTGATATTACATTCTCTTCTGCTATGAACAGGTGTCGGATCAGTTGAGGAGCATACACGATTGCAAATCGGATGCCTTATAAGGATAGGGCGAAAGGCATACCAATGGAAACGGTACAAGCAAATCGTGCACCTTGGTTGGTTTAGTGTTACACCTCTTCCTGCTGTAACTGAGAGATGTAACGAAGAATATAGTTCCACCCAAAATGACAGGCGCACAACGGCGAAGATGAGTTCGTTATTTGGAATAACTTGTACTGCTTAATGAACACTGCTATGGCAAATAAGATTCGTGACATGGGTGGTGAACCGATTCATGTTCCGGGCGCGCTAATAAACACCACAATCTAGTGACATTTGATTTTATGTGATACAAACGACGGACAATTGTTACTACGTTTCGTTGGCAAACAGTTTTCTTCTCCAATCGACACTTCTGAAAATTGTTGCTGTGCGGTAGAAGTCGTTCTGAACAGGACCAACAACATTATTAATCCCAACTTTGTTCATTTGTAAACATAGATAGATTTTGTTATTCTCCAATCATATTTTAGTGCGTGCACTTATTAACTCCCACTTCCACTTATACTGCCTTTATTTATTTTAATCACGTAGCCATATTTGCTAAGGCACATCTTATTGCCCAAAAAAATAAACTAGTTTAAAATGTTTGTCTTACTACTTTAATCTACTACTACTATACAAGAATTTCTTTTCCTTCTAGGTTAACAGATGTACCAATGCAGTGAGTATAAACATGATTAAGCTAACTATCCACATCATTTTCACGCTTCTATTAACTTAACGGTAGCATTTAAATATAAATATGAGATCCGTCAACTGTCTGTTTTCCTGTCATCAATGATACTGGGTGATAAATAACGACTTTTTTAAATTCCATCTCTTCTTCCACTCGCGTTGATTGGTGATGCCTTTCAAAATATTTTTATATTACTTTATACGCATAATGTAATATGTAAGTATTAACACCTTCGTAGTACGTATAAGCAACAATCTGCACTGTGTACTGAATATACACGCATTGTGCTAATCCATTGCCAACTGCCAACTCGTTTTAAATTGCAATCAGTGCGAAATTAGATTTCTGTCGTGAACGTTAATGCTGTGGCAATTATTGTGACACTTTTTTCACTGCCTTCCTTCCGACGTAATTAATGCGCACCACTTATTTATTTGGTGTGCACTAGCCCAGTCCGATACAGAAAAGTAATTGGAACTAAGCGAACCTTTAATGACTTCAATATTTTGTAATGTCGATTACGAGAGGTGATTGCCAATATATTTCATAGAAAATTGTCTCATCAATTGTGAATTTATAATTTGTGCCTTTTTTATTTGTATCATGCTGCTGGAATTCGTTGTGTTGCACATTTATATTTTCAAAAGTATCTTTGTGGAACTGGAATACGTTATTTTAATGACGCGTGGGTCATGTTCCTGGACTGTTTTTAATTATAGGAATTAATTTTGTTCTTTATTCTGTCTGGTTCCCTGGCAATTTCAAAACTGTGAAGGGGGAGGATCACGGGCATGTCCGGGCACCTTTTCATTTCGCTCACTGGGAGAGAATTTTCTTGTCGCGGTGCAAAATAAGCAAAATGTACTGGAACGCGGTGAACCACTAGTCTGTAAAATGCGATTTTTGTTTTAATCGGAAAAACAAGGAACGAATTCGCATTTATAAGTTAAATTATAACTGATCATTGATAAGATCATTGATTTTCATGTTGGATCAACAGTTGGATCTCGTATTATTGTTGTAAGCCATGGAAATCAATGATCTATACAGATCATGTGGGCTTGATGCCGAATAGCAATCTTCTTCCTTTATCTTAAAATAAATAAATAAATAATATATTTATATTATCATGTGGGAATACAAAATGTAAATAAATTCATGTAGTCGGTTTTTATTCAATTTTTTTGACATTAGCCTAAGCTCACTCAATCGTATTATTATTCACCCTTAACCCTTCACCCTTTTCCTTGCAACAGAGTCTTTTACGTACTAATACCATTCGTTTTATTCTGCCTCCTATTTCGTTTCTCATCTAGGGAGCAACAACTTCTCAACATCTTCGAAGTGATAATCTCCACATTGGAGGGTAAACTCAAACGCATCGATAACCTAGACAAAGCCGTCGAACACTTAATGCGACGCGTAGAAGCTCTCGACAATCGCGTTGGTGACAATATTGTTAAAACAGACTCGGTGATTTCAAATCTGCTGAGCCTCGACAATAAAATCTCATTTGATTTTCAGCTAACAACCTTACCTACGGACACCGACGGAACTGGAACGAGAAGCCCTCGAACTTCAACCAATCTCGACAACCGACTGGTGATACTCGATCAAAAAGTTAGCGATATCGATTCCAAGCTAGAGGGGCTCAAGAATCAAATCGATAATAATTTCCTCCAAGTGGACGACATCAATGCCGAGGCTAGCGAGAAGAAACCGATCAGTATGAATGTAATAGAGATCACCAAAGCGATGAATGCTGAGGTAATGAACCATGTGACAACTGAGCTGGGACAGCTACGCGGCACTACAGACAACATTGATAAGAAACTTCAGTTTCATATAAATATCGTGTCGGAGAATGTCGGGCGGATGTTGCGCATGGTCAATGATATTCACGAGGCAGTGGTTGATCACAATGAGCAATTCAATACATTAAATGCCACGACGACAGCCTTGCCATTGATTAAATCAAGTAAAATTGACGCATTAGTCAAGCAAATCCGGCCAATGGTATCAGTTTCGGAGAAAATGGATGAGGTGTGGGACGTTGTTGTAGGAACAAAAAGTTCAGTTGATCACTTGCTGCCAAAATCTGATGAACTACTCACTCAGACGCAGAGACAGGAGCGTGCTATTAGTGACATTCATCAGGATCTTAAGACCAAGACGAATTTGATCATCAACAATTTGGATATGGTTGAAAAGAGACTAAAGAAGCAAGAGGATGATGTCTCACTGTTGGCACAACGTCCTGTTGCAGCTGAGCTGCTTATGGACCCAACAATTGACAGGCTTGTGGAATATGATTCGAATAGGTTTGACGGAAGCAATTTTGATTAGTTTGTTTTATTGATTCTTCGGTTTATTTTTAAGGTATTCGGTGATTGATGAGTTCACAGAACCAATTCCGACAACACCAATGGTGGCCGCTTCAACAGGTACTGCACCAGTAACCACTACAACTTCTACGGCAAATCCAGTCACGACAACTGTAGCCGCTCAAAATCAAACATCAGCGAAACCACCGCTCTCACGAAAGGGAGGTATAATATTCCCCAGCGTAAAGAACAAGCCTTCTGTGGTCAATTCAACTTTCTCAACAGATATTCTTACTCTGAAGGACGTCAAAGTGAGTTATTTTGGTTCCATCTAAATGTTAGGAAACTTTTATATCGATTATAAACAACTAATTGCAATTGTTTGACTAAACTGAAAGTAGGTTTTCAACCGTTTTTGACAGGTTTTCTTAAAATAGTACTCGCGTCACGTTAACTTCTCACCGGAAACGCTAACACCAATTCCATGTAAAATTAAACCGTTCTCTACAAAACTAGTCTAGCACATAAATATTTCAAATGGAGATTTCATTTGGTTTTGTGAACATTTCTTTTCGCTTTAAAAAATCCAATTTTCCAAGAGAAAGGATAACCTTTAATTCACTTCATTCCGAGTTTCATCGACCAAAAACCAAAACCCACCAAAACCTTGCCTTTTCTTTGTCGTTTGTCATTTGTTCCATTGACCGCTAGTTTACTAGAGGCCAGTGGCAGTTCAGTTCTTAAAAACGTACAAGAAGATTGTTAAGTAAAAGGTAGTAGATTATCAGTGGAGGTGGAGTGTGAAGAAGTAAAATCTTCATCATTCGAATCAGTTTCGAATATTCGATGTCGGTCACTCTCTTTTACGAGTTTTTAAATTTTTCATCACTGAATATACCACGTTCCACGAATCTCGAAAGCAAAAAATGTACCCTACGACGGATTCTGTGATAGTTCTATCGGGGTTCGTATCAAAATTCCGAATACGACGGATTCTGTGATAGACCCGAATAGTAATTAGTAAACGTCATTTGACAAGTAACGGAACACGCCTATGTTCACCTATTTAACAGCGACAATAAAATTCCAAAAATTCTTATGAATTATGAATATGATTGACCACATTCCTTAATTGTGAGCAAAATGAGAGAATTAAATCCTAGCGGTAAACAAATGAGAGAGAAATCATATTAAGTCGCATAACCAAAGAACATCCAACAATTCCAAGCTGAATGAATATATAATAAATCTTTATTTTTGATCACAACGTGTAAAACAAATCGGGAGAAGCAATGTTACTCCTCGCTTCTGTGATGAATATATGAGTGTATAGATGGATATTAAAATAATATTTTGCGCTCCAAAAGAGAGAACCATTTACAAAACACAATAATTTAAATATGAGTGCATGCTACTTAATAATTCGTCTAAACATTCGTGGTGTTGTACATTTACGTTCCTAAGAGAAATTATAAGATCAAGAGATTCGCCTTCCAAAATCCATAGACGGACAGTTCCATGTTTTGTTGTTTTGCATAAAACAGAAAAAAAATATCACACACACACAACATAATGCGCCAAGGGCTATATGTGGAGATCCATAGAGAATTAACGCGATAAGACAGCGTTCCCCAAAAAGGGGCTTTGCTTAGAGTTCGTCCTTGCGATGAGTCGCCTTGCAGGTGCATTTGCTGGTCTGTTCGAGTTTTTCCATTCCGGGGAGAGGGACGACAGGCGATACTAACCTGGTGCTCCATTCCTGAGGGTGGAGTACAGAGTCGTTGGATATTTTCAACCAAAGAGCAGACTTACCTTAAACAGCGACAGGTGGTAGCAGTAGATGTTTTGTGGCATAAGGTGCTCTTCGGCGAAGGTCCGAGCTGCAACAGCTATTTCTCTAGCTCGATCGTCATTCTCCTTAGCCCATTTGATTTGCTCAAGTAGGTTGCTTAGGTCCCTCTTGAATGGCACGTAGTGTTTGTAAGGTACGAGTTTGCTGTAGAAGTGCTCGTAGAAGGGCGAGATTTGCTTCAGAACCAGCGAATCGCCCGCGAGTAGATAGGGAAAGCGGTAAGCAGCAACTGTTCCATCAAGATTGATTTGATATTTGTACTGTCGATGAGTAGAACACAAATGAGATTTGAATTAGAAGTTGAAAATCGGACCAAACATACCTTAAAAAAGTCTAAAAATGAAATATGTGCGACGGTTGGCCCGTATTTGTCTTCCTCGTCGCGAAAGAAGAAGAAATTGGTGATTGATGCATTGATAAGGTCAGGATTCTGTCTAGCCAAGTCTAGCAGATCCAGTCGTTCTCTGCGCGAGTCTCTTCCCCGCCAAAACGCTTTATCTTCCTTGGTGTCCCATGGATAGTTGCCTCGTTGCACTGACAGCATATCTAGCGATACCCTTCCCATGTTCTCCAGAGTGGACTCCATCAAGTCGTAAGTGGGCAACACAATGTCATAAGAATCGTCACTGCCGCACCAGGAAAATATCGGATACGGTCCAGATGTCCTCTGTTGGCCGCCTTTCTTTGACAAAGGCCAGTCGCCCAAATTCAGATAGAACTCCATATCGGGCAGTGCTGCAACTCTCGCCAGCGACAACAACGTAGCGTCCATGAACATCTTGAACCCGGTATACTTCCCATAGCACTGCCTATGTATTCCCTGATTCTTCACAACATAATGGCACAAGGACACACTCCCGGGCATGTTGTACCTCTTCAAAAGGTTATCCCGTATGGCACTGAAGTTGACTCGCTTGAACGAATGCAAATCCCACTCGATTTGTGTGTCACTCCTAGGGCAGTCGTTGTTTATTAACCACAGATTCAGGTCCTGTGGACAATTGCATTTTTCAGAATACGCAGTGCCTCTGGTGTAGAACGGCGAATCGGCTACCTGCGAACCATTATACTTGATTTCTATCTCCATATTGTCACACCAATCAGCGATGGTGTATCGCACAATTGAGGAACCATCGCCACGATCAATTATATTCACATTACTGCGGCATTTACCATGCGGGGAATTACCCTTTACGTTGACCACGAATTGTTGCGGTGGCGAGTGATCAAAGCTAGAAAAATGAGGAGTGCTCTTGGTCAAACCTGTTCTATGAATATAATTACCTCTGTCTTACCGATTTCCGTTTTTATCTATTGCGTGAACAAAGAAGTAACGCGCCGGTAAAACAATTTGATCTGGTTTCAAGCCGGGACCCCAAACAAGGCTTTTTTCTGGATCAACAATGGGAATTTCACATTGTGCACAAGCGATAAACAGTAACAATAGAATTGATTTAAACATTTTTCATTGAAGATTTTATGAATAATTAATTGAATAGAAATAATTGTTTGACCAAAAGATGGAACAAAGCCGGGCTTGTGGTTGTGATAAAAAAATATTTTTTTTTCTATGCAAAATGTCAGATTTGAAAAGTCACTGACGTTCCATTCGTTTTATAAACAAATTGCTGTCATCGAGCGGCAGATGATTGCTGATTGGGCAAGGGTGAGTTGTAAGCTTGTCAATAGTTAAGGGAATATTTTTAAAAATAACCTTTTTTGTATATACCTAAGCAAAAGACGATGCAGTCTGAATTGTAGAATTTATTCTTTTAGATATTATAAAATATTGAATATGCTGCTGCGAAACATTAGACCTGTGGACGTTTTCTAAATCAGTAGGCAACACATTTTTACCATTACTAAGGGTTTGTTGTTGAAGTTTTTTTTTCGTAGATTTTCTAAGACCTCTGTTTTATATCAGTCAGTATTTAAAAGAACTTGTTTGTCAGGTATAACTAATGTATGTGTTCATTTCACATTACTGTTTCGCCCTTTCAAACTCCGTTCATGTACTCTAAAAGCAATTCAAAACAATATTACGGCTTCTCATTTAACATTGCATTTTAGGGTTTTTCGTGTGTTGACCTTCTCAACGCTGGTATGCGACAGTCAGGAGTGTTCTATTTGCAAATTCGTGGAACGACATATTGGTTTTTGAAAGTATTCTGCGAACAAGAAATAGCAGATGGTGGTTGGACGGTAAATATAAAATTGAAACAACTACATAGGAAAAACTTAATGTTGTCCGCAATATAAATTTCTACTTAAACTCTTTTTTTATGTCAACTCCTAACTGTAATTAAGGTAATTCAACGTCGAGATAATTTCGGTGAACCAAGGGAGAACTTCAACCGAGACTGGGCCGACTACAAGAATGGTTTTGGTGATCCAGCTAAGGAGTTTTGGCTAGGAAACGAGAACATCTATATGTTAACAAATAATGAGGACTATGCCTTACGTGTCGAACTCGAAGACTTCGAAGGCAACAAAAGGTTCAATTTCTAAAACACAAAAATGTTAAACCGACAACCCAAGAATACTTTCTTTCCCCAGATTTGCCCAGTATTCACACTTTAAGATACATTCCGAGGGCGATTACTATAAACTTGAAATCGATGGTTACGAAGGCAATGCAGGTGACTCTTTAAATGACCCATGGTATGGATCAAACAACAGTCCATTCTCTACATACAATAGAGACAATGATCGAAGCTCTCTAAACTGCGCCAGTATGCTTAAGGTAGGCTCTGCACTGAATTTTCGATATAAGTAGTACCAGCCTAAATCATTTCTCTTTTTTTTAATTCTCCTTTCAGGGCGGCTGGTGGTGGAAGTCCTGCGGTCGTGGTCTCAATGGTCTCTACTTGCATGATCCACAAGATTTAACCGCACGACAAGGTATTGTCTGGTTCCGTTGGCGCGGATGGGATTATACTCTGAAGAAGGCGACTATGATGATCAAGCCCCGTGGACTACAGCCTATGAGCACGGTGACGTCTTCGTAAACCTATTTATAATGTAATTTGTAAAACATTCTTCGCAAATTCAAACTTAAAAAGTATTCTTTTCGTCCAAGCATACAATCTCGAGAGACAAAAATCAATTTTTTTTTTTAGCGATTTTACTAGATCGAAAATTATAGGAAAGTTGTAAATTATTATCACTAATTCGGTTTCGGGTGGAATTTTTTTCTTTTAGCCAATTACCGTTAAACAAAAGAAATTCTTACCAATTAACTTATTTCTTTTTTTTTAACTTTATTTGATAAGTTATAGAAAATTATTTTTATAGGAAAAACAAGAAAAACTATTACTTATGATTTTTTGTTTACACATTGGCCGGACCTGTGACAATATTTAACAAAAAAAAAAAAAAAAAAAAAGTGAATGGGTACGCACCATAAAACACACAAGCACGCGTAAAAGAGATCGGTTTTGCACTGTGGCACAATAACGGCCCAAAAGTTTGTTGGACCCAATTCCACTTTGAGGCTCCCATTGTAACTATTCCTATAAAATATGTAATTTTTATTTAATCGCTTTATACACGCCCTCTCCCACTGGTCTTTATCACGAATGAAAGAATATGAGATTATGCTTTGTGCCTGTTTTCGTATTGTTTATTAGATTAGAAAACGACTTCAAATTGACTGTAAAATGTTTGTCATTTCTACTGCCCATTAGCTTATTATACTCGTTTTAGCCTTATTTCATGTGGCTCAGGTTTTGTCAGTAAAGAAAGAAAAAAATACACCAATAGTACAAGGTGTAATCTAATAATCTCTCATTTACGTTGTTCTTCGTCATTCATAAAAAAATTCATAATAAATTATTTTGTTCACATTGTCACACAAACACCACCCACTCTCCATCAATAATAATATTAAAAAAAAAAGAAACAATGGCAAGCTACAGAAGGGCTGCCAAACAAAACACACAATCCATGAATTGCCGCATGAATATCATTGAAACGTACATGTTCGAATAGTAAACGTGTTTCGTTCTTACATGTTGGAAATTATTTGTAAATATTCGTTTTTGTTTGTAAAGTTTTTATTTTTTATTTTATTTTTTGTTTGTTATACTATGAAAGATGAAAGAAGAAATTTGTACAGTGTTCTGTTTTGTATTATTTTAGAGATTTTTGTTAAGGAAAACAATAAATACATTTAAGTCTATTTTTTAGTATTCAGTTTGTGTTTTATTGCATTATTTTTAGAGTACCCAGTACATTTTGGCCAAAGTTCGATCTCAAACCGGCCTTATTTATGATATGATGGGTGATGGCTTTTTGTCATCCATTGCTAACAATAAGATGGCGAGACGTGATGGAAATAAGTCGCCCATAGGTAAGCTAATAAAATAACCTAACGGTATTGAGACTTGTGTCGCATGAATCTAAATATCTGACACAAATCATTAAAATGTAAGAAACAAGAGATAGACGCCTTGAATAGCACGAGAGTATGCTTACAAGTGAGCTACTACTTTGAGCTAAAGTTTTTTATTTAGGTGTCTAAAAATGAGATGGATTTTATATGGCAAAAAATACGGTTTACTTGACACTTTAGATATCCTGACATATACCTGCTAGGTAATAAACTTGATATCTTACCACTAGACAATCTCAATGTTCATAATCCAGCCATCACCCAATAAATATACATACAGCTAAGATTATGCTTTCTGTCAATTATGCATATTAATGCCAACATGCAAATGATCAGGGGTCGAATCGCGTCCTCCGTGAACGAGCATTTCGTGACGGAATTTGTTGTCGTTTCACATGTAAAACCAACTTAATTCCGTGAACGGGTAGCTCGTTCACGGAAGTGGCGATTCGACCCCAGATTAGCTGTCCAATGCCCAAAATGCAAGGATTATCAAAACTGTATATTAGACTATATGACCAAAATTAACAATTTATGTTCATATTTGCCTTGATGGACATTTAAGGCGTTTAAAAAAGGGAGCGAAAATGAAAATAAATCACAATTCCACAAACTCAAACACCGATGACAACAAAATAATTCTTGTTCTATCAAAAATGCCAGAAATATGCCATAACGAAATTTCAATAAAGTGCATATGGGCATATAGCGCTTTATGCTGGCATAAGGTCATTAGAGCATAATATCTCATATTATGAGATATGCCCTTTACTTTGTATGGCCATATTTTGACAGAACTGTAAGAAATTGTCATTTATGACCTCTGGCATACAGTCTAATCCCACGTCACCTATGTATCATGAACATGATCCATAATTTTTGTAACACGAAATACCGTTTTATTGGTATTTCTGAGTTTTCCTCCCCATACGTTATGCACTGTATACTTCCATTTTATATGGACTACCTATTTCGCCTGAGCTATACCAATTATTAATCACACCTAACTTCACATCAAACTTGCACATGTTGAAAAACGTCACTATAGTTGACAACAGAATTATTTTTCTTGCTATATTATTGTTATAACAAAAAGTTGTAGTTTCGCTTGAAAATGTCCGATAATGAACTAAGTGACGATATGGAAGAGTTGCAGGAGATCCTTCGTGAATATTCTGACGAAGCAATACCAAGCACCAAAGAGTCGACTTCGGCGATAAATCCTTTTGACGATAACGACGACCCGACCGAAAACGATGTGCCTACGCAATCTAGTTCTAAAAATCAAACATCGCAAGTGATTAAATCTGAGGAAGAAATTCAGTTGGAGAAGTTAATTTTCGGCGATAAAGACGGCTTGCTAGAGAACTTAAAGAAATCATCCGCAAAATCCAGATCTGGCAAACCATCTAAGGCAAAGAAGCGCAAACCTGCATGGAACGACGAAGACGATGAGGATCTTAATGTTGGCGAAATAAAACGTGAAACCAAATACACTGGCTCACTGAATCATCTGCAGAAGGACAAACCGTATAAGGAATATTTGAAAACTGCTTTCAATCGCGTAACATCCGCTCCAAAATGGGCAGAACTCGATCAGGAGGATGAACCCGATTCCGATGATGAAATTCTACGAACTGTAGGTTTTATTAATCGTTCAAAGTCCGTCACACTTCCGCCCAAAGTTCTTTCCTTCAAGAAGATGAAGGACTTGAACAGGGCTACATATGCGGAAGGTCCAATATCTAGTATACAATTCCATCCTACTAGCACCGCGGCTATGGTGAGTGGTCTCAGCGGCATTGCCACGCTTTACTCCATTGATGGTCATAAAAATGAAAAACTCCACAGCATTCGCTTTGCTGAATTTCCAATTCATTGCGCAAAATTGTTGCCTTGTGGCACACAGGCGATGTTTTCCAGCACATGTAAACGATATTACACGTATGACCTGATGAAAGCAACTGAAATGAGACACGTTTTGCCGAATAACATGAAGATAATGAAAATATTTGAAATCTCTCCATGTGGCAATTACTACGTGACTAAAGGAAGCTTCGGCGAGTTGCATCTATTCCACATGAAGTCAAAAGAGTTCATACACACCTTCAAGCAAGAAGAAAACTGCAATGCAATCAAGTTCTCGTTGGATTCTAGTAAAATCATCACCAATTCCAATGCATCAACTGTCTACATATTCGACGTCAGGCAACAGCGTATGATGCACTCGTTCATCGATGACGGCTGCATTAAGGGAGAATCACTGTCTCTGAGTCCAGATGGAAAGATGTTGGCTACTGGCAGTCGCGAGGGCGCCGTCAACATTTACGACTATTCAAAGGTGTTCGCCAGCAAGAATCCGCTGCCCGAGAAAACAATCCTCAACCTGACCACGGCGATTACTGACTTGAAGTTCAATCACACATCGGAAATGCTTGCTTTGTGTTCGAATATGTTACCTGCCGCACTGAAGATGGTGCACTTCCCCACGGGCACAGTGTTTGCAAACTTTCCCGGATTCGATACAGACTTGCGCCACATTCAAACCGTTGAATTTTCGCCCTCAAGTGGATTCCTTGCGATGGGCTTAGAGAGCAACCAAGCGCCCCTCTTCCGACTCAAACACTTCAAAAACTATTAGTACACCAATCGATGTATGTACCACAGTTACTTGTTTTTTTTTAATAAACGTAATTTAAGAATACAAACACACGGTGGTCGTCTCAATGTATAATTTGTTTTATATTAAAAAATAGATCACTTTGGTCTGTGGAACCTGTTTTGTACATTCACGGAACGGCTCCTAAGTGCAGAAGATCGGGCACGATCTGCCACCATGATTGTGTATGTGGCTGGTGCGTGGCGACGACAGATTCCATTCGTACCAGATCTTTTGTTTGGACACACAGCGCCAAAAGTTAATTTCGACCACTTCTCCAGCCTTCAGATCCAGGGGATCCTGCAATAAATGAAAGTTAGTCAAAGGCTCAGCTACTTTTTCTCTTGGCTTGAGTTTACAGTGAATGGAAAATACATGGGAAACCAGGAGAGCATTCCAGGCGTATGCGTCTGTGGGTTTATACTTAGAGCTATGTCCTTGTACAGGACCGTGTCAAAGTAGCCGGCAATGCCATTCAGCACGCAATCCTGAGTAACGTCAAAACTAAGCGACTTGTACCGAGTGTTGTCAATAATTTCGTCCCTGTTCGGATGATGGAACTCAAACAGCGCCTGAGGATAGCCAATATGGTACACGTTCTTAAGCAAAACAACAAATCCGCTCTCCGCGTTGTTGTCGTATCTAAGCAGTCGGTCACGACCAAATGATTTATGGTCAACTATCGATCGTACCGAGTTATAGAGTTTCGATGACATCAGGGGATTAATGTAGGAAGTCGATTTGCATGGTATACTAATACCATCTTCCTTTAGCAGGGTTTGTGCGCAATCGAGGCATTCCGGTGAGAGTTCGTTGTCTCCAAACGACCCGAGCAGCTCAGAGACAAGTATGTCACCCTTTTCGGGAGGGGTAAACTCACGCATGTCCTTGGAGAAGATTTGAACATCTGTAAGCGGGTGGAATTCATTAGAAATGCTTAAATTAGGCTCCACCTCATCTACCTTTTCCGCTCCATAGCTTCCGTGCAATAGCAGTGAGGGTACGCACAGCGTTTGGATTTTTCTCAATAATGTAAACACGTATTTTTCTTTTTGTGTTTTCAGCGGCATTCAAAGCCGAACGGACAAGTGGACCTCTGCCGGCTCCTAGGACCATCACAGTCGTCTGAAACAAGATAAGAGTGTTCAGCGGATATGAAAAGATATCGCGAATGGAATGTTTTTACCGTTGTGTTGTCGATTTCCTCTTCGGGAACTCTGTCAATGAGGGCAGCCTCAATGGCTTCTTGATATAGTTTGTATTTAACTGGATCCTTCTCAAATGACTCATAGGTATAGCAATCCAAATTGTCGTAGAGCGGCTGAAGGGGGATCTCTAAAATGTCTTCAAAACTGCAAAGTAAAGAACCGACGTTAGCCAGAGATCTTCAGCAATTGAACAGGTGAATTTCATGTCTGACTGTGTGCTTGGGCAGACACAAAAACACATCAGATTGTGTTGTTCATTTCAATAAGGGAAGTCCCCTCACAACAAGGTAAACATAAAGCACTAACACAAGAGTGCGAATGGTTTGTTGAAAGAAAGGAAAAACTCTTCATAACCGCTCAGCTTTGCTCACATACCTTTGCAATTCATTTGAATCTCGATGAGTTTCTCTCCAGTTGTTTAAGTACTCGGCATAGTGCTTGAGACTATTGTCATTCTGATCGGCGCTTACAATGAAGTTAACATGGCTCTTTACAAATAACGCTATCAGTTCTTGCCATGCCTTTGGTAGAACTGGGAAATTATGACGATTCCTTATGAACAACGATGATGGAATGATTAGAGCTTCAAGTGGTTCACCCAACCACCGACGAACAGCTTCTTTTGATGGGCGATCCTCGCCCAGTTCAAGAACGACACGCATTTTCGGATTGAAATCGGCAGCCCAACGAAAACGATTCCACCAGCGCCATGTATCGTCCTCTTCATAGCCAGCAAGGGCATCTTCCGAAATGTCCGAACGCCAGACTGTCGAAGCTACTTTGGTAGCAATTATCGGAATTTGTACTAAAAGAACACCTGTAATCACAAAAAGAGCTTAATCAGAGATGCTGTTTGGTGATTAATTGCGCTTTACCTTTGATTTTTTTACTCGCAATTCTAGCGAGATTAACATTATTAGCTGACTTTAAACGAATCATGGTGTAACCACTGAAATGCAGGTGCTCCGTCCATGATAGGTCCTTTTGTAGGATATCTTCGCTGTTTTTTCGAACTTTGGCGTTTTTCGAATCACAGTCAATAGTGTCTGTTAGCAATGTGATTACCTTGCCATTCCAGGCGTCCGAAGAAAGTATTAGATCTGAATATGAACAATCAATTTGTGTGGACTTTAGTGGCTCACGTTGGAATTCAAGCGGCACTTCACTGCTGTTTATTGGAGCGGCAATAACCGAATAGCTGTTAGATTGGGCTTTCTCTAGAAATTTCGGCAAATTGTCGACGTTATGTTGCATTAAACAAAGGTAAGGCATTTTAGCTTTACCAAATCAATTAGGAATTAGGGGGAACACTGTAGAAATATTACAAAAGTAGATTTTTCACGTAGGAAACGCACGCAAAATGCCCAGTTCTAACCAAATTAATTTTGTTGATATGCCCGATAACATTCGTAAAACTTATCGATGCCGGTAGTTTGACATGTGCCGATGTGCGCGATTACCTACCGATAGCATTTGAGCACAAAAATGTAGGAGAACAAAGAATGCAAAATTTTGTTTGTAAATTCATTGCACATGTTTTAATGAATGGTCCCGTTCAGATTGATATTTTGTTTTTTTCTCATTTTTCAATCCGAACTCTTGAAATGTGTGACACTCTTGACAATACGCCATTATAATAACAAATTTAAGTCTCGACTTCAAATTTTCTGCTGGTCATAACTGAAAAAATTATATAGAAAATATTAACACCGTGAACTACTTAAATTTAAAGTCGGAACTAAGAACGTTTATTGGTAAGGCCCAATGTTTATATAAGCTCCTGGAGTTCAAATTATTTCTGTTAAATGACAATTATTTAAATGCTTTTTGAGTTTATTTTGACGTATAACTAGTTCCCTAGTCAACGAAATCGGAATGCAGTAAACATGCATTTAATAACGATCTTAATCTCGAAACAATATTCTTATTCTTACTTACTTAATCAATTAGTAACTGATTCACTGAATTATGTATATTTTACATTAAAAACAATGCACCGTACTAATAACAAATTTTAGTCCCGACTTCAAAATTTACGGATTCTCACAATTGCGAAATTTGTTTGGAAAATATAGCCACTGGAAAAAGTGCACAGATAAATTTTTTTTTTTTTTTTTTGGGCTAATCAAATATAAAAGTAATCTCGATAAAAGAAAAAGTTTTCTTTTTGCCAAATCGAAAACTACATAAGGTAGGTATTTGAACATCCCCATTGCCTGTATCAAGTATTTCGATAGCATTCCTTCTTAGCATAATTTGGCAGCACTTAAGTCGATGCACAGCAAAACACTGGTCAAATTTGACGTCGAAAAAATAAGACAACTTCGGCGGTATTTTCATCAACACATTTTCTTTATTCATTTAAACAGAAATTCTAAAGTAAAATATGAATTTTGAACTACCTACCACAACTGCTCCTTCATTCAACATGGCAGTACAACCAAGTCAGCCACAAATTTCATTTGGCTCTTCTGGCGGAGGTGATGCTGGAGCGACAAAACCAACCCTTACAGTACCAACAACAACAATCAGCGGCGGTTTCTTCAGCAATCCAGCCTCAAATCCAACCACAACCAGTGCACTTGCTCCAGCTGTATCTGCGACCACTTCTGCGGCTGCTCCGTCTGCATTATCTATTCCAAAGGCTACCACGACTGCTCTAACAAATTTAACCACCGCCACAAACACAACCGATTCTAGCGCAGCATCTCTATCGACACAAATCACTTACAATCAATTGGAAGAGCACATTAACAAATGGACCCTCGAACTGGAGGAACAAGAAAAGGTATTCACAGATCAGGCGACTCAAATCAATGCATGGGACAAGATCCTCATTAGCAATAATCAGAAGATTCTCGAATTGAATGATGCTGTGCAGAAGGTGAAAAGCGATCAACAGACATTGGAACAAGAACTGGAATTCATTGCGACACAACATACAGAGCTGGAGGAGAGCATCGTGCCATTGCAGAAGGAGTTCATGAAAATTCCTCAGGTTGATGTTGAAAGGTCCCAAACCTATTTACTGGTTGAGAATTTGGATACACAACTGAAACAGATGTCTGAAGATTTGAAGGAAATTATTGACAATCTAAATGAGTCGAACAAAGGTCAGGACAACACGGATCCCATAATTCAGATTGGAAAGATTTTAAACGCTCACATGAGCTCGTTGCAGTGGATTGAGTCATCTTCATCGGCTATATGCAACAAACTGGAGGACATCACCAAGATGCACGAGTCTTTCAAGCGCGATTCGGAGCGATCGTTCAGATCTGCTTACTACAACTGAGCGTTGTTTGTTCTTTTTTTCTTTGATTTACTTTCTGTTATAAGTTTTGTTTGTACAATAAAAAATAAATAAACAAACTAAAATAAAAATAAAACAATAAAAATAAATAAACAAGTCGCAGTAGCTTAATGGTTAGTGTGTTGGACTGCTATGCGGGAGTCCCAGGTTCGAATCCCCCAAAAACCCAATTCCGACTTAGGGTTTTTTTCCGCTGCGCTACCTCTCGCGAACGTCTGACAAACATCCGAGAGTATAAAGTCTTGTAAGAGCTTCTCAATTAGCCGTTTGGAGTCGGCATAAAACTGTAGATCCCTTCCATTCGTTCCAAAAAATGAAAAACTCACACAAAACGAATGGTTGTGAGAAGGTAGGCGCCAACTATTTTTTTTTTTTTAACAAATTTGCTTGGAGGTCGAATCGCCACTTCCATGAACAAGCTACCCGTTCACGGAATTAAGTTGTTTTTACATGTGAAACAAAAAACAAATTCCGTCACGAAATGCTCGATCACGGAGGACGCGATTCGACCCCAGCCGTTCACTGGTAAGACGATTTGGCAACAGTTGGAGGTTTGTAGTTCGTTTCTAGCTCGGGAATGGTAAAACTTCTTCAGCACCAGAAGGATCTGAAAATATACTGTGCCCATCTCATACACCCCTATCGAGATATCCGTTCGGAGAAAATTCCGATACGAAAGTGAAATCCGATCGGAACTCAAATTGCGTTCGAAGTATCCATTTCGGAACAAAATAAATGAAGCATATAAACGCGTTTATTTCACATGAAAATATTCCGCAGCAATTCGTTGTCGGAGAGCTTCGGACAAAATTGCCGTGTGGCTGTCAAAAATAAGTGGTATAACGCGGTTCCACGCAATGCGACATATGCCCAGCGCTGCCAACCTAGGCTTTTTCATGCCTTTTAGGCATTATTTCATTAGCTAAGGCTTTAAGGCTCTTTTTTTCCAAAAAGGCATCTTTTTTTTTATTTCAAATATAAATATTTTTTTTATATCAAAAAATCTTGGCAAAAAAAGTCATGATCATGAATTTTGTTCCTATTTCTTCTGTAATTTATACATAATTTAAGTTTTTTTTTGTAAATGAAAATTGTTTTTGTTAATTTTGTTTATATTTGTGTTTATATTTTGATTTATTGATCCAATTTACATAAAAAAAATATTTTAGGCATTATTTTATTGAAAAAGGCATCTTTTTTTTTCAAGTTAGGCTTTTTTTCGTCAAAATTGGTTGGCAGCGCTGCATATGCCATCGGAGAATTTTTCCGAAAGTTGTATCGGAACGGATACCTCGAATGGAATTTCTCCGATTTCGTATAGATCGGAGAAAATTCCATTCCGAACGGATACCTCGATAGGGGTGATAATTTGTTCGGCTTTGGATTTTGTATTTGCTCTTATTTGCACTTAAGTCTTTATAGTAATGTTCAGACGGTTTCCAAAAAATGGTTGTATTTTTTGTCATTTGGCAACATCCATTGGTTGCTGCGTGTTTCTGCAGTAAGGGATGCTATAAAGAGGCTCCACCACCTTAATGCGTAGGTAAGTAAAAGTAAAAAGAAGGGTTCAACGTTTTTTCCATTTTTTTTTTTATTAATTTTCCAATTTGTTTGAATTTTTCTCAAAATGTGTGTGTAATAAGCAAAAATTTCTTTATATTTCTTTTAGTATTATTCATTAATGGTGGTGTGTAAATATTTATTTTATAAATAATATGAAAATATTCTTATTCAATTAGCTGACATTGAAAAGCGACGACACTCTTTAAATATTGAATGGGATGGAAAACTGAAGCGAAACAAATTACTCTTGTCCCACTGAATGGAATCTTTGGTTAGGTGGAATACTCTTTTACATACTAAGTGCAAAATCAAAAGAACCGACTTAATTCACAGAGAGAATTTAAGAAAAGGCGTTGAAAAAAGTCTCTGATCATATTTATCAATTCCTTCCAGTGAAAGGTGGCAATGTCGATGTGATTCCCAGTTGCTTTTTTTTTTTCGCTTCAATGTCCGTCCGTCACTTTTATTGTAATTATTTTATATAATGTTTAGATTATATCACCCTAGCAAAAGAAAATTAACCCTACACAGGGGCATTCATAAAATTGATTTTCCTTTTTATATATACGTATTGTTTATTATTAAGAATAAATAAATAGAATAAAGCGAAGAACTCTTACATAAAAAAATACATTTTTATTTTCTCTAAATCTACATTAATTAAGCAGTTAAGTTAATTTTATTTCTCTGTAAAAAAGGCTCCAATTGCTTAAGAACTAAATTCCACCTACTATAATATTAAAGAGAATGCCCCCAGAAAATGATTGCTGCAGTGCCGTAATTCAGTAAATATAATTGCACCTACATCGAAACGATATTAATGTAAAATGAATGTTGGGTTATTAAAAAAAAAACACTATTTCATTTTTTTTCTTTTTCTTGTAAAGATAGAGAAGTTTTCCCTCGGATTTATTTCGTTTGTGTTTTTGGTGAACAATGGAAATCAAAAATGTTAGCAGTTTTTAGTTGAAGCATCTAATTGTCAATAAATTTATTCGTTTTTTTGTTTTATAAGAGTTTGACTTTTATATATAATAATTTTGAATTGTTTTTCTTATTTATTTTGATAAAAGCTATATGATTCTTACGTTTTAATTTGTTGCAATCGTCTATGAATTTTTTTTTCTATTTGAACAGAAGCAGATCACAAGCAAAATATTTATTTACAAGAATTCTACAGGTTATTTAAATTTTTGTTTATTTTTTCATTCTATTATGTTTGAGCAGGTAAGGTGGACGCAGGCAATGAAAGATTGACACTGGGTGAGTGTTTGTGTAAATGACAATCGGGTTTAAAAACAAATGCTTGAAACGAGGTATTTATTGTAAATTTCCCGGCTAAAGACTTTTACATGTTTCTGTAGAGGTATGTAATGACGGCTCCGGAAACACATTACTCGGATAAGTCGCTCATGCTTTTCAGAAATCGCATATTCTATTCTTACGGACGCGAATCATTATTTCAATGAACCGCATGCATGAACAGTAACTTAGTCAAATTGGAATGATTTGCTGGTCGTTTATTTATTTTTCCCCATGAAGCGTATTAGTCCACGATGGATATAAGAAACCCCTAAAATTAAAAAAAAATTGTTCCTTTTAACTAAGTTATTCTCATATCATAAGCGATTTTTTCTTACATTCGTCGTGGAATGTACCACAATAGGGACTTCACTTGCTTGTGCAAGCATTAGACTTGTTGTGCTATAAACAAAACGTCAAAATCTCGTACGGAATAAGTCTTGTCATTCAGAAATGAAGTCTGAACTTGAAAAACCAGCAAATGGATTTAATACGTGCGCTATTTTATGTTTACACTTTTGACATCTGCATCTGCAGTGTTGGCTTTTATATGCAGTTGCTGCACAAGAAAAGGATAAAAAAGCAAAACTTCCGTGTTATGAACGTTTAAATCAGGTTTAAATACCCTTTAATAATTGCAGTTGGTACGACACGTGGACCAAGTGTCGTTTGTGTACTCCCGAGATTTGAACCGAACCCTTGGTCAGCAGTACAGCACCCACATTGCGCTAATAGCAGCCAGAATATTAATGCAAACGGAAGTTACTCATTGGACTAGGCTAATTTATTCCACAGGGAAGAACAGCAAGTCGACTTTGTCAAAATTGAGGTTATGTTACAATCGGATGTAATATTTTTTTCATTCAAATATCTCCTACGGTTGTTGGAAAATACGCATAAGTCATTTTCCCACATCTGAAGTCAAACGTTTAACTGAAAGGTGGCTAAAAATAACTTATGCTGTTCTTCCTCGTTGCCACAAATATGTAGACCTCGACCATTAAGAACTAGGTTCTAGCCGGTCTCTCTACAAATTTCAGTCAAAATCAAATATCTAGCTCAAATGCTGGCCAATCACTTGCATTTTTGCAAAAAAAAAAAAAACTCAAGGCATAGCAGCTAAACGACACAATAGGTAAAGAGCAACCCCTTGCATATACCACTTTAATTCAAGCAAGTATTTTAACCCCGCTGGGTAGTAATTCACTTTCTGTTTAAGTTCTGTAACCAAACCTTTTATTGCACGCGTACGTAGGTGTTGCTCTGATCTAGTTTAACGTTCAAATAAGCCTCACATGCTGGTAACTTGCCAATATTTCAACGTGCGAGACAACACAGCGTGCGTCAATTCAAAATACGACGCACAATAGAATGAATTCGCAAACGAAAACATGTTACACTTTCGCGTCTTTTTATTCACTATGCCTTCTGGCTTCTACCTGTAGTTGTACGTAAATGTGACACCAATTTAGGACACACATCACTGTGGCATTCAGGAAAGTATTTTACATTCATTAACTATGCAGGCGTGTTACAGTTTATGCAGAGTGCGCCTTGCGCCAATGGGCGCGAGAAGAGGGAATGGAAATGACCTAGAGCAAGCACAGAATAGCCAAATCATTTCAGCAGTTCCGAATTTTGTAAAGAACCGTGATCTTATACAAAATGAATCTAAATCCATTTTCTAAGTTTGTATACCTCGCTTGGTTTTATTAAAAAAAAAAAAAAATCATAACAAAAAATACACAGAGACAGTACAGGTCGAGGCACAATTCAATTGCGCTTATTAAATAATAATAAAAAAAGAAAAGAATAGGAAAAAAACCAAAATAAACATAATAAGAAATCACTATACACACCGTCGTCGTTTCTCTCTAGTCATCAACCTGCGTGTCTCCAATTTAGCGCATGTACACCTGTCATACCAATAAAACGAAATTCAAATTCTAAAGCCAAGTTGAGTGCAATGAGCCGTGGCGCTTCTCCTTTTCTTTCCCCTTACTGCTGAGACTGTCCGTTAACAGTAGCAAATTTTGTTTTTGCTTCACTGGATGCAAATGAGTGTTTGTGTGTGTGGTGTGTAGTCTTTTCTCAAATGTTCTTCTTTTCAAAATTATTTCCTATCGTTTTCTTTTGTTTTTTTTTTTTTTTTTGTAAATAAATATTGTTTTTTGTTTTGTTTTTATGTATATAATAATATTTGTATGTGTTTATCTTTTAAATTGCATTTACGAGCTAACTGGATTTGCCTGTTGGAGCTGGCCCACTCCGCCACCACCTCGGATTGCAATGTTTCCTTGGCCGGCACGGATCGGCTTGGCGATTTGCGCTTGTGGTCCTCGTCGGCCGAGATGCTTCTGTCGGACGGCCTCCTTGATGCGGTCCACTTCGTATTGGTAGCGTTTGCGGTCACGCATCGCTCCTTCCTTAGCCTCTTTGAGTGCGGTTTCGAGCGCCTTGACGCGCTCCATTGTGGTGCGTAGGCGTTTCTCTAACTTGGGCAGTTCACAACGCAAGTCGGCATTGTCGCGCACCAGTTGCTTGTGGACTTTGGTTAGTTGATCGAGGTTGTTTTCGAGGAATGAAATCTTTTGTTTCTGGGCGAGGGAGCCACCATCTTCTTCGCTGTCCTCGTTGGTAATGGACTTCTTGATGCGAGCCTGTAGATCTTGTACAAAGAGTTTGCGCAAATTGTGCAGGGTTTGCAGTTCCTTGGCCACTGTGTCCTCGAGACCTTTGAGATCTTTGCGCGCTTGTTCGCGACGTTCGTTTGTTAGGATGATGTCTTGGAGACGTGACGATTTCTCGGCCTCTTCTTGTTTGAGTTTTTCGTAGTCTGCGGTCATCTGTTGATGGGCAAGGATCAGTTTCTGGTAGACGTCCTTCATTTCGTTCAGCTCGTGTTGCTTGGAAAGGATTTCGTCACGCAGTTCGGCTACTTGTTTGGTGTGAGCGTCACGCAGTTCGTCCATTTGACTGTCGAACATTGAGCGCAATTGCTCGGCTTTTTGTTTCTCTTCGGCATTGACGGCTGAAACGTGTTCGGCGGCCTTGAGTTTGGCGCATTCCTCCCGCAGCGAGTCGATTTGCTCCTCGAGGGTGCGTTTTTTGTTCTCTGCCTCGCGCATTGACTCCTGGAGTGACTTCATGCGGGCCTCGTGCTGTGAGATGAGTAATCTGTACTCGCCAAGATCTTTCTCGTATTCGAAAAGTTTCTTATTCGAGTCCACCTGTTGCGTTTCCATGTTGGAGCACCGCAGGGCCATGTTCTTGGCTTCGGTCTTCATTTTGCTGATGTACAGACGAGCCATTGTGAACTCCTCTTCGACCTTGCCTGCAGAGTCGACTGTGTTCAGCTTCATGTCGATGGAGTTGTCCGTGGACAGAGCTTGGCCAACCTCAGCCAGATCGCGCAGCAGATTCGTCAGCATTTCATTGATGCGCTTCTTCTGGTGCGCCGACATGTCCTTCAGTTGTTGCAGTTCAGACGTCGTCGTATTCAACAGAGTTTGCTTTGTTTGCAGTTCCTCGTTGAGGGTGTCAAACTCCTTGTTTTTGTTCTCGATTTCCTGAGACTTTTGATCGTAGTTGACGGCAAGTTCTTCCAATGCCTGTAGCACCTCTTTCACCTCTTCCTTGGCACTCTCATTCTCCTGCTGTATTCTGGCCATTTCCGACTGCAATGCTTCGTATTCACGACGGGCGTTCGCAATCAGATCCTCCTGCTCAAGTATCTGGTCTTTCAGATTTTCCACATACTGACTCTGCTGGTTGATCTCCTCATCCTTCTCGTCCAACTGCTGGTACAGACGCTCACGTTCAGCCTCGAGGCGAGCGCGTTCGTCGTTGCTGATCGAACCAACCATCGCGGTTAGGTTCGCAGCAGGTGTCGCCGGGACAGGAGTCACCTCGGTGACCTCCACTTCCAGGTTTGGTGTGCTCGCCTCCATAATGTCCTCAATGTTGATTTGCTCTTCGGCATTCACCGTCTCGCCAGCACGCCACCTGGCCAACTCCAGCTCGAGTTTCTCCACCTTGCCCTTGAGGCGAGCGTTCTTCTCCTTCTCCTTTTCGTAGCGCCTCTTCCACTCCTCGGCCGTGAGCTCCTCATTGACACAAACAACATTCTTCACAGTCTTTGCACGACGACCAAAGTCCAGCGTTGACTTTGTCTCCGATTCATTGAAACTCGCAGGCGAACAACAGATCACAATTGTGGTTCTTGCGTTACCACCAAGAGACTCTTGCAGAATACGTGTCAACTTGGAGTCACGATACGGAATATGTGTTTTATTACCGTCGGCCAAAGCCGATATGACATTACCCAGAGCCGACAGTGATTTATTGATGTTCTTCGCTTCATCCAGGACAGTACCTTCGGCACCAGTTTTAGAAACCTTCTCGGAACCGGCCAAATCCACCAAGTACAGCTTGCCCGACAGCTTCTTCTGGTTCTCCAAATTCTCCTGCTTTACATTGATCAGAAATACCGAATGTGAACGGGACGAGTGTTCATTCATATCTGAAAAGAGATGTCTAATCAGACTTATTCAACAACTAAACAGGAAACTTACTTGTCACAGCTATATGCCGATTGGATTTGCCCTCCTCGATGACTTCAAACACATCCTCCGGACTGGAAACAAATCGCTCTGTGGCCCCCTTGACGTACGGCACCCGGTTCTTGTCTTCGTGCACACTCAAATTTACTTTGGACACATCTAGCAAATCACGAATTTTGTCCATGTAAATCTCATAGTACGAAACTTTGATGTGGAACTCGAGATTCACTTCCATGGCGTAGATGTGATTGAAGATATCGTTCACAATACGCGGAATGATACCCTGCTTGACGGGATCACCGATAACACCCTCCATGGTGTGCGTTTTGCCGGACGATGTCTGACCGTAGGCGAAGATTGTGCCGTTGTAGCCGGCAAGGACATCACTAACAATCGACTTGGCCGCCTCATTGTAGACCTTCTCCTGCGATGCATTTGGTTTGAAAACTTTGTCAAACAAGTAAACTTTTCCCTGAAAATAGAAGCAAATTGCAAAAGTTAGTGAAATGTCGATGAATGAAAGTAGACTGTAAAAAGAAAGTCACACCCAGCATAATTATGGTCAAAGGTAAGCCTTTGCACTGCCTTTGTGCCTTTCCCACCAGCAGCCGTGTAAAAATTACGCGCTTTGTTCATTTCTCTATCGTTTTCTTGACTTGTTCGCTTTGTTTGGAAATCCACTAACGATTAGAAAGTTTGTGCTGTCGGTCACAAAAGGGTCCAAGGCCGACATAACCAGGTGGCGGTATGTTCGGTTCAGTAAAGAATTGGCCAAGTCGTTCCCAAAACAGAGTCGAGACAGATGAAAAGGTTTACGCAGTTGGTTTGCTTATGGGGAGATCATGCGACTCGCAAAGACAACAAATGTATTTGCCCTTCAACGTTCTCAATTGCAGGTGCAGCCTAAGTGCAAGCTGGGAGCGTATCATAGATCCATCTTCAAAATGCACAGCAGCTAGATAAGTTTTGTCTAAAGAGCTACCAGCTGGTGCATGATTATGAATGGGCGAAAGGATCGATGGTGAATTAATAAATGGCCCTTGCGACATTGCGGCGTAAATAAACCTCCTAAAATGGAAGAAACAAAAATAGAATCCTGCCGGTCATTTACCCACCCAAACTGCTTACCTACAAGCCGCCACCAAGCCAAAAGCTGTGGTTCTACTCAGAGAAATCAACCGTGAAAAATACTGACCTCATGTTTTTTTTTCCGTTAATTGCATCGTCATATCCAAAACAAGTAGTAGTGGGGTGACACAAAATGCCGACTGGCAGGTTTGCTGCCGCACCTTGCAAAGAATTTCGGACAATAAACTTCCCCAATCAATTTAAATAATCGAATGGGAGGTAAACGTTCAATTGACGAAGTGACATTCATCACGTAGGTCTCACCCTCTAATTTCGATCGAATTGACGACGCCTACACCCATAGACGAGCGGTAACGGTATAATGCGCTCTTAGCCACTTAAAACAGTCGTGCATTAGGCGCAGTGAGGCACGGTAAATATAATTAAGAAGTACGTTGTCGGCGAGACAAAAGGGGAATATCACTTATCTTCCAGATTATCAGTCGTGATAAGTTCATCCCCACACCCATACACGTCGGTCGTTAATTTTCTTTTCGTTTATTGGGAAAGAAGGAAGGCAGATGGAACTTCTGATGCACATAGGCACAAATTTCATAAGAGAACCCTTGAACTTTAGTACAGCGAAGGACAAAATTGTCTTTGATTTCTAAATAACAAATTGTATGCCTTCTCGACATATTTCACCTGATGTGTTCTTTGTTTTCCTTTCAAGAGCTGGCGTATGCGCTGGTGCTAGCGATGTGTGAAGCCGTAGGAAATGGCAATCGCCTTAAACTCCTTGGGTTTTCCACTCGTGCACTGTTTGCAATTAAACGAGTGCAAATGGCGACGACGACGCTTACTGAAGGATATGAAATAAAAGGGCGTTTAATATTCATACAGCAATTATTGTGAAGCAGTTATAGTTACAGGGTACAGCTTACAGCTTACAGCCAAATAATAGTGTCATCGTAATATTGGCTAACAAAAGGGCGGGCGATGCATTTTTTCAGCGCGTTCTAACAAACGAACCCTTCGGGAAAACTTCAGCATTCTGATGCACTTGGTTGCATAACGTACCGCCGGCATTCGAACAGAACAAAAAATCGTTTTGGTCGAGCGACTTGAAGGGGAAATGGGTACGGCAAAGACCCCGCGCCGACTGCTCTGACGAACATGAGGTGATTACACTTTTATGGATTTTTTAATTGTTACTGGGGCACTTTGTGCACGAACATACGTCACTTACTCTGCTATCGCACTGCAATGTAACATTAACCAAAATGCAACGCTTCCTAGGCTATTTTCTGACTGCGAGGGTGCAACGAAGGCTGTTATTGGAGCTTATTGACTTCATAAAGAGACACGCACATCGGCTTGTGGTAGGAAGATGTGTGTTGAAAGTTTATGACCTTTAGTGAGCTGCGGGTAGTAAATGCGAAACAGTTAAGAGAGCTGAATGAAAAGCCCACAATGCGCTCACGTGCAAGATTACCTATTGTGTAAGTCATTTCATTTGAACGTACACGGGAGTACTAAGATTACTCAAATTGATAAATTGACTGTTCATGTTGATTTCTGAGTCGGAATTGTCCGCTAATTAGTGCTTATTGCATTTTGCTAAGCACTTAGCAAATCATACTATGCTTCTGCATCTTCACACAATAGTCAGTCGTACGTTTTGACATAACGCTGTACAATCTGGAATGAATTACAATTAGCAAGTGCTTGAAACCGGTAAAGACGAACAAGGAAACCTTGTAGTGGAAACACAGTCGGTGCTGAGGACATGGTAAAACCATTTCGGCGATGAAAGCCAAGACTTCCATGAGGATAGCAATATCCAAGCTGAAGTCCAATAAGGCTGCTGGACCAGACATACACCAACTGTTCTCCAACATTTGATGAGAGAAAAGTATGGCTGATGAATGGAACCTCAGCATTGTTTGCCCGATCCACAAGAAAGGAGACCCCCTAAACTGCGCCAACTATAGAGACATCAGTCTCCTTAACATCTCTACATCTCTACATCTCTACATATAAATAAAATTGGTGTAGTTCTGTTCGACTAAAATTGAAATTGACTGCATGTCTTTAAATGCAAAAATCTTGGAAATTGCTGAATATATTCTGGTGAATTTTTCACAGGCTTATAGAGGATACTTAGGCCTACAATCTCCACTTTGTCTTAACTAAGAGTAATTTTTTTTTTCGTTTCGCTTCGATTTTTTCTTTGCAACGCTTTGCGTTCGAAAATACTGGGAGCATATAAATATACTAAGTACCAGCTTATAAGGAACATCTGCAAGTACAATTTAGGATATCCATTATCTCGATAACTTAAAAGGTTTTCAAATAAATAGGAAAAACTTGAAATATTTCTACGATTTTCGCCTCGGTGAGTGGATATGCACTTCATTCTCAAATCAAACATACTAACAGCACAGTATATTGACATCTCTTTTAACCTTAATTTACTCCTGTAACGGAGAGGGAGACAGTATACTGTTTGGTTTGCTTGGAAAAAAAGAAACTCATAAAAGAAATGTCAAATCAGTGTTAGTATATGTAGGGTAAAAGTCCCTACACGTAGGGATCTAAAAATGATACCGTAAGGAAAAAAGGGCAGATTTGTATAACGTAGAGATTTTTTCGGACGAAACATTTTCATCTTTGCTCAGTCAAGAAATATTTATTATTTTTTTTACTTTTTATATTTTGCTCTTACATTCGTCGATATTCGCTAAGGAATGAAATTAGATGACATGATTTGAAGAGTCAACAAAAAGGAAAAATTCATTTGTGGTTGAGATTGCGTATGAGAAGTTTGATTCGATTTTATTCGTGTAGGTATGTATGGATAAAATAGTTATGTAGAGAGATTGTATTGAAAATTATTCGACGGTGTAGGGAAAAAGTAGGAATTTTCTTTGTGCACTGTAGGGTTTATTTTTTTGGATGTGGGTACATAAGCTTTGTCAAATATGTAGGAAAGGTTTATCTGTGTTTTGCTTACAAAAAAAAAAGAAAAAATCTATCAATATCTATGAAAGAATGTCAAATAGATATAGGTATGCATTTTGTATTTAAAAAATTAAAAACATCAATTTTATTCACATTTTGTTCGATTAATACCTATAAAAGCGGAACACATGGAAAACCCAGTGTGTGGTATTTAAAAGAATAGCCAAAGGGCGAATGCACTATGGCTAATAAATTACATATCAATAGAAGCGGTTAATAGGACTATGCAAGATATGCTAAATAAAAACAGATTTGTCGGTGGAGTTACATTTTTGTTCTCTGGTGATTTCAGACGAAGATTAATTATTAAACGTTCAGTGCTTTGGCGATACTTTAGAACAGTGTACTTGACTCAGAATATGAGAGCAGTATCGGGGGATTCTGATATTTGCAAACTTCTTTTTGAGAGTGATTTCGTTGCAGAAAAAGGTTATTGGGGCGTTAATTTTAACTGGTTGTGGTAAAGGAGATACGGTTTATACCAAAAATACCAATTATTCCCAACAATAAGTAATAACCCATTTCAGTTTCAACGGATTCAATTTCCTATTTTTTTTTTTTTTTTGACAATCAATAAGTTACAGGCTCAAACTTTAAGAAAAGCGGGATGCGGAAGTTGAATGCACGGGCATTTATGTGTAGCGTGCAAGAGGATAAGCAATGCAGTAAATATCATGCACGTGCGAAGCCGGGCGGGTACAGCTAGTCGCATATAAGATCCTACCTGCCTTACTGTGCGAACGCCTGAAACCTTATGTCAACGAACTGGTACCCTATCAGTGTCGTTTTAGGCCCGGTAAGACCACAACCGACCAAATATTCACACTACTGCAGATCCTGGAAAAAACCCAAGAAGTCCAAGTCGATACCCTCCACCTGTTTATCAATTTAATCAAGCATATGACAGCATTTATAGAGACGAGCTATATAGAGCCATGTCTAGTTTTGACATCCCTGCCAAACTTGTCAGATTGTGCAGAATGACGATGGAGAACGCTCACTGCTCCGTTAAGGTCGGAAACAATCTCACCGAGACCTTTGATGTCAAACAAGGATTTAGACAAGGTGACGCGCTGTGTAGGGTGACTTTTTCAACATCATTCTTGAGGAAATTGCACGAAACTCGCAAGCCAACACCAGAGGCACAATTTTCCAGAAGTCTGTGCAACACTTGCATACGCTGACGACATCGACGTCATTGGCAGAACACAGCGAACTGTCACTGGTGCGTCTGAACTCTGAAGTATCAGTACAGAAGCGGGAAAAATGGGTTAAGCGGTGAATGAGGGTAAAACAAAATACAGTAGTTACCGTTTAAAGCGAACCCGGTTAAAGCGAACTTTCGGTTATAACGAACCATTTCATGAAGTCCCATTCAATGCCCCATAAGAATTATGAATTTTAATTTCGCATATAGCGAACCCGCCTAAAGCGAACTTTCGCATATAACGAACCCATTCTGCGCGTGAAATTAAGAAAATGTCCGGTTATAATGAACCAAAAATCTGTCGCTTTACATTTTCATCCAGATTTTCCCAACTTTTCGGGACTTCCCGAGAACTGTATAGCTGCGTACGAACCAACATTCTCAAACGTCAACATTTTGTCCTTCAATATAATTTGTTCGGTACCTACTTCCCCGAGTAACCTTATGTTTACAAACCAAAGGTTGAGTGAAGGGACGCGCTTAAAAACCATTTAAGTAAAATGGGAGATTTAGAAACAAATAAAAGAAAATGTTTCACACTAAAAGACAAACGACTTAATAAAGCGTTTAGAACAAGGCGTAAAACAAAGCGATATATGGACTTGCAGACGTCGAATTGTTTTTAAGCGAATTGAAATCTTCTCAAACAAAACAATCTAAAATTCATGACTTTTTTACCCGACTGTACACAGAGAGGGTTATGTGTTTCGCGCGTATCCTATGTACGTTCCTACGTGACGCCCTTAAGCCTGAACGGCTTGACCAATTTTAAAGAGTAAGGTGTCACTAGATTCGTATTCTTCCCCGGAGTGTCATAGGCTAAACAAATACATAAGTGTAAAAATAAAAATTAAAAAAAAAAAACAAAAAACAATTGTCACACAAATGTCAGCGAGATCTTTTTTACAGTCAGTCGGGTTTTTTGTTTTTTAAATAAAAAAAAATAACAAAAATATAATGCTTTATAACTAAAATATGTACTTATTTTTTATGTATTTTGAACACTTTTTCTTTTCTTTTTTTGATTTTCAAAACAAAACTTGATGAATTTTTTAGCGTATCACTTATAACGAACTTCGGTTATAACGAACCAATTTGGTCGGTCCCTTCGAGTTCGTTATAAGCGGACACTACTGTATATGCTGTCAACAAGAAGGGACACACAACATCGACGACGACGACGACGACGAATCGACAGCTATAACTTTGAGGTAGTTAGGAACTTTGTCTACCTCGGCTCCGCTATAAACTCTGACAATGACATCACATCAGAAATCAAGCGAAGAATCACACTTGCCAACTGCTGTTTCTTTGGCCTAAGACGGCAATTGATTAGTAAGGCCTTGTCAAGAAGCACTAAGGAGATTCTATATAAGACTCTCATCATCTTTGTCCTGCTTTATAAGGCAGAAGCATGGACGCTATCAAAGGCGGATGAAGATCTCCTTGGTCGTTTCGAACGCAAAATTCTTCGAGTGATTTTTGGTCTGGGCTCTGGAATAGGAGATTTAACAGCGAACTCTACGAGCTGTACAGCGACATCGACCTAGTCAGAAAAGTACGCATCGACACCAACGCTTCGGCCCGAAGAGTCTTCGATTCCAACCCGGATTGACAACGCAGTAGAGGATGATCTCGCCTTAGGTGGCGCTCGCAAATGGAAGGGGACCTCAACCAACTTGGAGTGCGCAACTGGAGGCAGTTAGCCAAAGATCGCGCCAACTGGAGAGGCGTATTGGTTGAGGCCCAGGTCCACCCCGGACTGTAGCGCCACCTAAACAAGTAAGTGCTTATTTGCCTTTTGATAGATAAGCCGACTTCACACATTCAAACGTCGAACCTGAACTCTTAAGTCACAGTTTTGTACCTATATCCCATATTACAGACACACGGTGATTCTGTCTTCGATCTACATAGTACCGAGGAACTGATTGATGTCAATTGCCTGTGGAATAATAAAGAATAAAAATCCAAACGTCAACCAAACATCGGTAGACACACAGAGTACTGGTATCGGTATGCAGTGGATATGATAAATAAATTATTCGCTACAAAACACTGTTCACTTTTCACATCTCCCATATGCAATTTGATGCAAACCGCCTTTTACAAGCTTACACACATTTTGAATCAGAGTTAATGGGCTAAAACATGCCTACCACCGCAAAACTGAACAATAAAAGAAAGTGCCAAACTAAATCGCGTTCAGTGGCTACATGTGGAACTTATGTCGTTCCTTCTACTCTCTGGGTTATGTCACCAATTTAATGGGCAAGCGAATGCCTCAATCGTTCTCATACTATCTAACGAGAGGTAAACAAAGTTTTTTAGACCTAAAGGTGAAACAACAATATAAACACGACGCAGCTAAAAATAGGTACGTTCAAGAAGATAAGGTGTTGTTTTTATTGCCATTACAATCGGCATAGCAATCCAAATCTAATTACCATAACTGCTGGTTAACATCAAAGTTTAGACAGATTTGCATCTCGAGATCGCATTTACATGAGGTGAGGTTAGGTTTGCACGAAACACGAAATTTCAGAGAATCGTAATCATTTGATTTGAAATCAGAACAATTCTACTCATAACCTGTTACGAGTTTTAGACTTTTTCGTTGAAACGCACAAAGTAAAAAAAAAAAAAAAAAATGTATTCCACTCAAACAAACGGGGGGAAAGTTAAGATAACAAAGCAAATGCCAATTAAAACCGAAAAACAGCGAACAAAATAGATCAAGCGTTTGAATAATTTTCACTTTGCTCTTTGGTTTTGGTTTTTGGTTTGCTTGGCGAGTTTCTTTTGTATTTTGCTTTATCTTTGCGTCTAATTACTTGGACATGCTTCAAATACAATCGCGCGCACACATCGCTGGGCGTAGTTCGCTTCCATCACTTCTTCCAATTGATTGGAAGCTCTGCGAGGAAGATGATTTATCATCATGTCGTCATAACTATTAATATTGTTCGCATTATCGCATGGAGTCGGAGTGTGTCGAACACAAGGTACAATGGCAACAGCTCCACGTTTACTAATAAAAAATCGTTTCGTTTGCGTTTCAGTCTTTCTCTGCACAGTGTGAAGCTTCTTCTTGTTGACACCGCTCCGCTGGAAGTGACGTAGGCGTCGAAATCAGAAGTTGTCTCTAATTTCTGAGACTGGAATTTGAATTTGTGTTCTGTCTTATCGCCTACATATACCTACGCAGTCGATTGCAACATGTGTTCCGCTTGAATGTGCATTGTGCATCGTTGTGTAGAACCACCCCCTCTAGGCCTAGGCTTCCCCAATTCACCACGGCAACGATGCCATGGCATAGAAAACCAGTTATGTTGTCATAACACAGAGGAAGAGGAGATACTTCCTATTATGAGCTATTTCCTTGTGCTGTGGTTTCATTTCGTTCGGTTGTCAGGTCAACACTGCCGGCTGATTTAGAAGAACCAGTTATTTGCAGAAAATAAGGGCAATGTTTGCCGTTCACTGACTTAATTTCTTTCCACCAAACTGTTTCAGAGCATGGTGACTTATTGACAAATTGAAAACGGATTGACTGACAGTGTTTTTGTGGCCATATATTTAGGTCACACATAATCAATACTTCATTAAGGTACACATAGTTATAATTCAAGAGAATAAAATTCAGGCTGTGTAAGACGTGGAAATCAGAAAAAGTGCAAAGCACATGTCGCTTGAAATTGGTAGTTTCCCAGGCGTTAGCAGTAAATCTTCTGAGTTGTCTTTTTCGGGTAAAGTATGGATTGCACAATCGCAACATCGCTCGCCTTTGAGCAGTCGTCAACTTTTGGGATGTCGTCGTCTTTTTGGTCTGAGCTGTCAGTGTCGCGGCCTCGTGCGGACCTAACCTCAAAATGCAGCTACGGCAGGTAGCAATTTTTTCAATTATTTAAGAAGTTAAATATTTTAAAACAAATTGAATTGATCAGTTTTAACACTGAATTCTTCAATACCGTTTACCTGTCTCCGGGAGGATGCAATGTATAGACAGTTGTACCTTGTACCTTGCTCTAAATAAAGTATGACGTTAATAACCCTTTGAATTAGAGCTGGGAATATACCACCACCAGCGGCTGTAAATGGTTTGAAAGAGCTAACTGCGCAAATCTTACCAGATATAATACTAACTCTTATAGCTATAGAGACCCCAGAGTCAGTGGCGTTTGAATTTGTTCCGACGATAGCTATTTTAAAGGTTGCACTTAGAGAAACATGGTGCAGGGAAATAAGTCCCCGGGAACTAAGTCCACTGAGGGACTTAGGTCCCACTTAGTGGGAAGTAAAACCACTTTCGTGAAGTGGACTTAGTTCCCATGTAAGGTGGGAACTAAGTTCACTTTCTTATGGGAACTTAGTTCACATTCAAAAAGAAGAAGAGGGAACTAACTTCCAACATTTAGAATTGGATACACTTTTGTTTAAATAATCACGGCGATTTTTCTTTTACTATTTTCAGAGTCTTGCAAGCTGAATTTTTTAAGTTTTATTCTGTATGACAAAATATTCTCTTCGAAATTCAGTTAGCAAGACTCTGAAAATAATCAAAGAAAAATTGCGGTGGTTTTTGGCGCAGGGACACGAGACTAAGTTCACGCTAATTTTTTACTTTTATTTTCTCAAATTTTCGAAGGCTAAAACAAAAAAGTTGTTTGAGAAAACAAATTGGCATTTTTAGCCGTCAAAAATTTTAGAAAATAAAAGTAAAAAATTCGCGCGAATTTATTACTTTTATTTTCTAAAATTTTCGAAAGCTAAAAAAAAAAAGTTGTTTGAAAAAATAAATTGGCATTTTTAGTCTTCGAAAATTTGAGAAAATAAAAGTAATAAATTCGCGCGAATTTGTTACTTTTATTTTCTCAAATTTTCGAAGGCTAAAACAAAAAAGTAGTTTGAGAAAATAAATTGGCATTTTTAGCCTTCAAAAATTTTAGAAAATAAAAGTAAAAAATTCGGGCGAATTTATTATTTTTATTTTCTGAAATTTTCGAAAGCTAAAACAAAAAAGTTGTTTGAGAAAATAGATTGTCATTTTTAGCCTTCGAAAATTTCAAACAGAATTTCGTTTTTGAAATTGTTTACATATATTGCTCTGCCTCATATGAAATTTAATTTCTCTTTAGTTAATAAAAAGTGCAAAGTACCAACTTGACTCTTTAATTTTACTTTGCACTTAGTCGACAGTGGGAATTTACTTCACATTAAAAGGGAAATAAAACCACTCAGAGTTTTCGGAATTTAGTTCCCACCTTACATGGGAACTACGTCCACTTCACGAAAGTGGTTCTACTTCCCACTAAGTGGGACCTAAGTCCCTCAGTGGACTAAGTTCCCGGGGACTTATTTCCCTGCACCGAGAAACATACACAAGACGTGACTTATACCGCATACGTGAAGAAAGCTCTGGTCTGAACTGTTTTTTACCGGCTTTTTGGTGAACAATCAATCTGGTGATCTTCTATTTACTGTCACACGTATTAGGTGACGCGTTTTTGTTATATGGAATCGCATTGGTTATCACGTACAAGGCTCTTTTGTAGCACACCACCGACATGCGAATCATAGCAATTGAACGAGTTGCCTCGTGCATGTACACATCAAACGATTTTAAGAAAGGAAATACAAATTCGAAATGCCAGCAACCGGCCATACAAAAAGAGATTAGCATGTTTGTCGGTCGTCCAATCATTCAAGTGCTTTCCCAGTTCATATTGTTATGACCTTTATGTTCGATCTGTCATTGACATGTGTGACTGCGGGATCACTCCGAAACCGAATTCATTATAATTGGACATGCTTGAGAAAATTCAGATGCCATTTTTATGCCGATCAATGACATTCGTTTGCTTTAAATAACCATGCATAACTTATGTCAGATCGATTTGTTTTAAACCAACTGATTGTATAAGCGGACAATCTTTTTACCTACCTGGGCCGAAAATACTTCTGTTGACTAAAAACCAACAAATCTGACTGAATGATTCAATGTGGCCATATTTTCTGCAACACTTAATCAAGTTGAGTGTCGTAATCGCAGATATAATACAAGATTTAATAATGATAATTATTTCTGCGTAATCGGGGTATCTAGGTTGGCACTGTCGATTGGGACCAATACTGTATAGTTATTCTCTGTTCATTTTATATTTTCAGCACAGGCAGTGTTGCCGGAGAGAAATATTATAAGGGAGTACCGCAGCCAAAAAATGGGAGTATTTTGAAAGAAATAGTAGTACAGACATTTTTTAGCTTTAAAAATAAATGTGGGGACATTTTTAACTTTCTCCATTACGTAGTAAGAGAAAGATATTGTTTTCGTACAAAATTTCGAACTCGAGATGTTAATCATCTCTGACATTACGATGATAAACCAACACAAAAAAGTGGGTCGCAAAATTCTGTCCGGTCTGTCTGTCTGTCTGTCCCGCAGGCCTACAGCCTAAACGGCTGACCGGATTTCGTTCAAACTTCGGATTTGGAGTTTGTGGGCTTAGGGCTCGGGGCCTATTTTTATTTTGCAAGGTAACCTCAATATTAATGGTACTTCCCATACAAACTGTTCGTACCAGTTTGATTTGCTGGAAAACGGCTCTAACGATTTCAACCAAAATTGATATTTAAGCTTAAGTGGGTGAGGTTCCCATGACTACATACCCAGTTTTTGGCTAAAAATTCGAGTATGGGTGCTTTTGAAATTTGGACATAATGTATCTCGAAAACGGTCCATACGATTGTAACAAAAATTAATTTCTAAGGTTATATGGTTATTTCCAACTTAATGGCAAACTCAGTTTTTCTCGGTATTATAGTAAAATCGATTTTTGAAAAAGTCATTTTTCTTTTAAATTTAGTTTTTCTTAGCTTACCAGAAAACGGCAATAAGGATTTTGACCAAAATGCAAACTTACAGTAGCACTGATGTTCTTAAAATTGTTGCGTCCTTAATTTTCAATTCTAATCACCAAAAACGCTTATTTTAAAAACTGCTCATATCTCGAAAACCCCATTCTTGACTTTGATGAAACGAACTATAATATATAATCGGTTTTTAGCTATATAGTTAACAAATAGTATTTTTCAAACTAAACTTTGCAATATTTGGTACTATTTTGTCTGCCAAATTTTACAAAAACCACTCTAACAATTTTGATCAAAATGCATATTAAAGATATTTTCAGTATTCTAAATAAGATCCCATACTAAGCTTTTCTCAAAAAATTCGAAGAATTCTGTTTTCTCTGTTATTTCTCAAAAATGGCTACCCAAAAGCCGATCACTGTTCATATATATTTTTCAAAACTCAATACCGCACTTTAAAATTCAAATTTGCAACAGCCATTAGAATTGCAATAACAGCAACGCAAAACTTATTTTCAGCGAATATTACCTACTTCTACTTTTTTTCAACCATTTTGAATATGCACAGTAAATAAATTCCAACTCCTTGGAGATTTAAGAATCAGAATATACCACTTCATTTGCACACCCCTCCAGACAAAAAAAAAAAAAACTGAATCACAAAACCACAATCTCATGTAACAATAAAATAAATACCGAACTGACAGTTGCAAATTGCATGAAGCCAACGAAAAACAAAAACAAACTAGAAAGAGGGAAATTCCCTTTTTAAAGACAGTTAAAGTGAAGATAAAAGTGCTGTAAAATGCAAATTTGCATTAAAGTTTAATTGAATTAAATTTCATAAGGTTGTCATTACACTTTCGTGCAAGTGTAAGATATTTAGGCCTTTAAAAAAATAGGAGTACGATTGTGAAAGGAGGAGTACGGGAGTACGGAGAGGCTGAAAGGAGTATAATACTCCTATGGGAGTACTTTCGGCAACACTGAGCACAGGCCTTATGGGAAGCTCTTTTCTTTACCAGTGGTGCCTGTAGCTACTCTCACGGCACTCAACACAAGATTTGTCACTGAAATAAAAACGAAACCACTGGCATTCCAAATAATTTTTTGTTGTCATTTACGAAATACCCACCCAATTTTCCTCAAAGGCGCATACATCCCACCATGACCAGTCTGCCACACAACTGCTGTCAGAATGAGGATGACGACGAGACGAGGGTGATATTCTCGTGTGCGGTATGCGGTTGCTATTTTATCGCAGAAAATAAACATGTGTTTTTTTCGCGGGTGGCTGTGGCGCAGTGATAGAGTGTTCGCTTGTTGAGTGGGAGGTTACGTGTTCAAATCCGAGCCAGTACCACTAAACATTTTTCACAAACAAAAACTGCGAATAAGTTTAAGTGAATTATAAGCGAACACAAATATCAACAATTCTCCCCTAGCTATTAGGACGCCACTCGTGGAGAATATCCACTGCGCCACAAACTCTTTCCTATCCCTCTTTCTCTTCCTAAAAACTTGAATGCCGCGCTGTGCCCCGCATTATAAGGGTATTCATAACCCCTTGAGCGCGAGTAAAATTATAAAAAAAAAAAAAAAAAAAACAATGTGTGGTGTTAGTGTGTGTTTTAAGCACCTCAGAAGAGTGTTACCATATTTATTTGCAAAAATATCATTACGGGTTTTTCTATGGATATTCTCACAGAACTTTCGGTTTTGTTGCTTTTTAAAGCTTTTGAGAGCAAATATATGAATTTGATTGTGTGGGATGTTGCCATACAGTTTTAAGGTACTCCTTTAATTATTTTGTATTTCTGAAGGATCTGTTAATATGCAGTTAAACCATTTATTCTTAATAAAGAGTTGGTATTTGGTAGCCCTACCGGTATTTGTGAGAGAATTATGCCAATTTATAGTGCTCACTATGGCAACCGTGTGAGAGCTTTAAAATGGAGACAGCTTATTAAAATCCATAATAGTAAGGGCAAATAGCCTATCTTCCCTGTACTGAAAATATAAATTGAACAGAGTATAGGTAAGTGGGATATCTCTCCCAAACGCAACTGAATCGCCAATTATCGTATGCTTTTAATCAACGGTGGTATATACGAACAAACTGTTGATAATCTAGTACATTCATTGTTAACATTGCTCGGATCTATAATTGTACCAAATTCCCATCCCTAACCAGTGTTGCCGCAAGCTTTTTTAAAAGTGTAACAATTTTGTTCAAAAAGTGTAACAAATGGATAAAAAATGTAATAAACTTGAAAAAATTATAATAATAGAATCATCGCTTTTCTACTCAAACATTTTTTTATTATGAACACATTAAAAAAAAAAGACCTTTTTTAACTACCTGTCCATTTTGTGTTTAACAAATAAAAAAAAAAAAAAAATTATTGACCATCGAAGTAGATATCAATTTCTATTTCACAAACTTTATTTACCACGAGATGTAGAACATTGTCAACGGCGACGCGGCGTGACAGAAAAATATTGTTGTCTTTTCTTGTGACCTCCCATTCCCATTCCCACTTGAAGTTTAACGTTTTGCACAACTTTTGAACTGTGTAAACAAACAAATACATTGACAGAAATTGGTAGAAGTTTGCTCGAAAGAAAAAAGTGCTGCAAGTTCAACTTTTCAATATTTTTAATGAGAAAAACAAAAAGGGATTTTAATGGGAAAAAATGTAACAAAGCGAAAAAGAAAGTAACATTGTAACAAAATTATAAAATAATTTAAAAGTGTAACACTTTTGTTACACTTGTAACATTGTGGCAACGCTGTCCCTAACACAAGTTAAATGTAATTTTCCCGTTCACATTTTTTTCAATAAACTTACTTCCATTTTGCATTCATTTGAGCATTCTTTTTTTTTATTTTAACCTCGTTGAAATCTTTAATCATCTCAATACAAACACCAACAGCACCTCCCTTTGAAAGGACCATTACGAGTATAAAAGGATGGGAAAAACGCACAAGAATTTCGTACATACTTCTCTAACTTGAGTAGGGCAATGATGTTGACATTTTTACAAATTGTTGCTATGAATACAAAACAAACGTGAAGTGGAATAGAAAACCATTATGCAAACACGCACCGTTTCCTATTATGCGAACAGCTGCTTCAAAATATGAATGCCTATGAAGTACCTGTGACCGTAAACGTTCATACTTGAATGTATGTGCCGATCTGGGTTAAAACACAACTTCTGTATCACTCAAAAGTTATGCAATACTACCCACAATCCTCGTAATGAACAATTCTCAATTCAATTTTCTTGCGGCGTTCTGCCTTCTAACTGAGTATGTTTCGACAATGTATCGGGTCGGGAAATAAGTTTATGAACATATTTGTTCAGCAACTCTGGCTACAAGAGAAAATGACGTGCTTCGAATGATAAGTAAAGCCGGTACAGCTGAGCACATAATGACGACTATCGAAAAATGTTCTCGGTGCGCTAGGCGGTGTGGAAATGCACCTGCCCAAGTGCCTACTTCCGAGTGTTTTGCTTGTCGGTAACAAAATGTGTACGTATATTCTTCAGCGCCTTTTATTCAACACAGCTTTTGAAGAACTCGGCTATTACGTTGCACGTGCTACGGAATGAATAACCTTGATCTTGCTGATGGTTAAAACTGTAATTGCATTCGAACACTTTACCATTATATATAAAGTCAAGCCGCAGAGAAAACAAAGCAGTCTGTGCAGGAACTAACAGGGGGTTTTGTGACAAATTTAGGCGCAGCAGATGAAGAGAGATTGTTTAAGTTCAGAACTATGATAATTTCAAAGTCAAAAGAATGACATAGTTGCAGCACAGCAAATGAAAGGAGTTATTCGCACAATAGTGACCACGATAACCAAAAGGATGGAAGGAAACGTCCACTAAGTTGGCGCGTACAAGCAGAAAAAAACCATTACTAACTTGATGCGCGCAACTACATGCAGTTGCTTAAGAAACGTGTCCAATTTGAGAGGTTTGTTAGTGCGGTTTACTCCGAGTTATAAAAAAAATAAATAGTTGGCGCAACAGGTCCGGAGAGACCCTAGGCCTAGCTTCTCACAACCATTCGTTTTGTGTGAGTTTTTCATTTTTGGAACGAATGGAAGGGATCTACAGTTTTATGCCGACTCCAAACGGCTAATTGAGAAGCTCTTACAAGACATTTATACTCTCGGATGTTTGTCAGACGTTCGCGAGAGGTAGCGCAGCGGAAAAAACCCTACAAAGGCGGAATTGGGTTTTTTTTTTGCGCGATTCGAACCTTGAACCCCCGCATAGCAGTCCAGCACACTAACCACTAAGCTACTACTCCGAGTTATAGGGACACTTAAAAAAAAAATAAGTGTCATGGTTTCCAGGTGTGTTCAAAAATTGCTTACGTGCATAATACAGAAGTGGTACTCGTCACCGACAAGACAATATTACAATTAGAATCCCTGCCGGTGGTCCGAAAATGAATTATCATGCATGCAAGGCTTACATTCAATTTGCAGAACCCCTCGTCCCGAGGTGCAGCGCGTGATCTACCGTGCAAATGAAGTCGAAGAGGAGCTCGAACGAACAGAACAATGAGTCCTGTTAGAAGTAAAGTAAGTCGGCGACGAGACTACCGATGTAACACCAACGGTCAACCCCAAAAAAGGGCATCAGAATGGATCCACGAGGACATAAGTAAGGGTTTTGCAGGGCTCACCATGCTGTACCTATCCGTTTACCTAACCTAATCTAAGACTTCGTCATTTATAACTCAGGTAGATGTTAGATAGAGATTGGGAAACACAATCATTTTGTCCCCTTCAGGGTATATCTGACATCATCACCGCTTTTGCAATTATGTATTTTTGACAAGTCCAACTAAATGTGTTAGTCGAACTTTTGTTTGCAACTTTGCCTTGGGCTTTGGATGATCGTATATATAAATAGTCGACTTTCACTGTCTTAAACACAACAAATTCGCTTGATTTTTGTTGTTAGGGAAGTTGTTCAGAGATGTAATGCTGTGTGTAATTTGTTTTCCAACATTTTACATATAAGCCCGGTCTGGTCTCTTTTATGGTAGAATTTCTACCACTGGGGAAATCTAAGGTTAATTATTATTCCCCGGAATCTGTTTCTTCAATAATAGCGAGAGCAACAAACGATTGTTAGCAAAAGGCTGCTACCAGAAACGGATCATATATGGAATGTAAATGTAAACGAAACCAAAAGATCAAACTGATTGCAGTCTTCGCAAACTATTTGTGAGATATACCAGTTTCTTATTTTGTTCCAAAGTGCAAAAAAGTAGCTGCCAGTGACCAGATATGAGTTTTGTATTTGAGAACAAGTCTTATCATATAAAGCTAACCCAAACCTGACCTTTGGTTCTAATTGGCAACATACTCGCAGCGTCCATGGCGACTCTTAATAGTGGGTAATGATATATTTTGTTTTTATCGATGCGAGTGCAATAGGTATATGAACTGTGCTATGATTGAAGGTTTACAATGGGGGTAGCCTTTCTAAATTATGAAGATCGAACTACACCAAATAGGTACTCATTTGCTGGAAAAATATTCTGCGTTCTAAGCCAAAAGCATATTTCCTTGCGATGTGGATATATTTGCTCCGCTAAGCGGAGCTTTTATGTAATCATTCATACCATCTCAGTTTGCAAAATCTCATCTTTGCATGTCAGTTGGACATAGGCCCAACTGAATTTCCAAATATCCAGTGAGCAACGACGACATATACCTATCATCATTTGCTGTTGAATTGAATCATAAAGTCCGGGAGACTTCACGACTGAATTTCTAAATTTAGTTGCGACTAAAAAGTCAAAACCCATTCTGGGTTAAATGAGAATGAGACACCTATTCAGTCGTTGTACTCCACCATAAACTCAAACAGACATGCAGAGGACAAGTGACGTTGTTAACACCAAAGCATCTGTGTGGGAAGAGAAAATCGTACCACACTGAAGTGACTTGTGTTGTTTTATGGTTTCTGTTCCAAGTAACCCTTTATTAAAGAAGAAAAATAGATACGAAGTGCACCACGAAGGAAAACATACTGACAACGACAAGTATGCAAATGTGCAGTCGCGCTCTCATGTGCAACCACAAAGGCAGCTCTTTAAGAATAATGCCGTCAGGCAAATAAAGAGGACATTTCATCTTACCGCTTTTCGGAGTGATTCGAGACTTTCCAAGGTGAAGGAGATAGTGCACCAGCTTCCGCAGTGAAAAGCTAGATTATACTTTTGCATGCAATTGAAATCTACATATGGCAGCCGAGCAATGCCTTTTTAATTGGTGTGGTTATAGTCTACCTACATCAGTGAATTAAATTATCAATATCGTTATGCAAACAAAGCAGTTCATGAGTAATTCCTTCCACTATTCGAAAAAAACGAAAAAAAAAAAACGAATGAGATCACATAAAAATAGAAACCACGACGATTATGAATAATTGGGAACAAAAACAGGCGCTGTTCCTCTAGCAGAGGCAATTGGTCTATTTTTAAGAAGTTACATGGAGCCTTGCTCCAAACAATACAATTTGGTGTTGGTTTTGATTGGTGGTTGGCGGTGCTGCGATGCGACTCCGTGGGGCAGACGTCATTTTATTTTCTTTATCCACTTTGCGGGATGATGACTCACTTGCTTGTCACACACACACAGAGTGAGAGAACAAGTAAAATAGTCTTTTTTTTGCACATGCAATTTGTTAACCACAAAATGTTCAAATGGAACTGGTACTGGACATAGATGTGTAGAGTAAAGTAATTTTGGAATACTCACGGCAATGGAAATACAGTTCTCCTCTGTACTATTCGGGAATTTCACAATGAACTTGGATCCAGCCTTCTCTTCGCTATCGTTAAGAGGTCGGAAACGACACACCACTTTAATGCTGTCCTCCGCTGGGATCTCCCGTTCGGCAGACATGTCGACGTTATGTCTATGGGGCGGTTATGTTGTATAATTTTGTTGTAGAACGGATTTTTTTGTCCCCGAATTAATCTGGAAAAAGGATAATTGATTTTTTTTCACGTTCGATTGTTCTCCTTTGTGTTTCGAAAGGATATCGACGAGACAACGTTGGCGGTGAAGAGAAAGAAAAACTTTCCTCGTCCGCACACACAACACACGAATACACACCTAAAGCAGAAACTGAAAAAATATAAAACGGCGAATAAATTTTATTCTCGGTTTATTCTTTCGGAGACTATGTTTTCTCGCTCTTTTCAATTCGGTTTTTTTTTTTTCACGATACACGAACACGACACGATAGAACTTTCACAAAATCTGTAACTAATCGATAAGTTTTTTTTTTCTATTTTGTTTCCGTTTGGTTTTGTGTCTTTAAGAAGGCGATTTTATAAAAATAAAAGATATCAAACATATAAGCGATTGGTGATTTATCTAAACTTATGTTATTTAACTTTTATTTAATAGAATAAAGCACTTGAATTGGTTGTTTTATTTCGAAGACAGAGTTGAATTTTCTGACTTCGCTCTGCCCTTTCACGAAGCACTTCACATCACTGAAAATGAAAACTGAATGACAGTAAAAGTGTTGCCAAGACAATACAATTATTTCTGAAAAGGGTGTGTTTGCTTGGTCAAGCAAATTGCAACACACTATGCTCTCGATTGGGTACAATCGCGTTATTCAATAAATTTGTGATATTGAAATTCGCATAAATGGATTGCTGGCAACCAACTTTACGGCGGGTCAATATAATCCCTGTTGTTAGGAACCATCAAGCGATTCATATTAATGACAATTCAAATGCAAATGCAAATGCATACTTCAATTCAAGAGTAGAACAACGAAGTATCATTTTTAGTGGATTGTTGTTTATGTTTTTAGGAGTCTTAAAAAGTCTTTCATTGTCCTTGAAAACAGCAGCTAGATTGCCGTGTTTTCAACTGTTTTATTTACCAAAATCTAACTTGTAAGCTAAAACGTTGTTCAACATTACCTTTTGTTTTTAATAAACATTTAAAATTCAGAGTATTTTAATCTCATTTTTTGTTATGAATAAGTTTAATTTTTCCTAATCAAACTATATTCTAATTCAAAAAATGTTTTGCTTAGCTTAGTATGCTGATTTTATATGGAAAACAGTTTACGCAGGCCTCATAATTTTCCGCGATCAATTTTACTCGGAAATCGATGGAGGAAAATTACGCAAATTTTCATATGTCAAACTTTGAACAAAAAAATAAAAAACCAGTGAATAGGTGTCCATAATTTTTGGAGGTCTAAGAAAAAGAATAGTTGAGTTTGACAAGAGACTTGACATTCGACTTATTACGCAATGACATTTCCGAGGGGTGTTCACTTAAAGCACCGCAGAAATTTATGAATTTATGAGCTGCATAAAATAATGAGATCAAGTACCCTTACCTAGTGTCTCCACGAGCAATATTTCATAGCTTGATATCTGTCAAATTTGATAGAAAGAAAGAACGATAGTATGCAATAAAATGTAGGTTGGGCATTTCATAGCATACTATTTCATTCGTTCAAATGCCGCTGAGTAGAGCATGTCGTTGCATTCTCGCATTAGTTGCCTTAATACACCGTCCATTCGCTACTCAGCCATCGTAAAAAAGGGATACAAGTGTCAAACTGCACAGAAATGACAGCTCATATCATACTATCGATATCATTCTATGAGCTGAGCAATATATTTCAAGAAATTTTTTATATCATACTATTTGTGGTCTCCACTGGCAATTTTCATAGTATGATATATTGCAAGATATGAAATATTGCTCGTGGAGACACTAGGTTATAATTTTGTTTGTAATTGTTTTGACGTGTAGTTTGTGAAACGTCATTCGCAATAATTAAATAATGTTTGATGTCGTTTTTTCGTTCACAAACACAGGTGCATTGTCTTACTAGTTTCATGAATATATATAATTACCATTAATTTGACGAGGAAGCAAATAATCTGAAAAAAAAAAAAAAAAATCTATAAACGAAACATCTCTATGCTATCGAAAGCAAACCTCTCTGATTGATTACACTTTGTTAGCCGGCAATATGGCTGCCATACACAACTACTCCCAGTCCTTTGTAGGGTTTTAAAAACATAGTTGACAACAAAAATCAGCTGGCTGTAGCTGTCATCGCATTCGCATTTTTCCAATAATTTTAATTGTTTTTCTTATTTACTTGTGCAATTTACAATGTCCAATCGCGATATTTTCGCAAAAGCCTTACCAAATGTAAAATTAGCTACTCGATTTGATGCCGATGGAAAGGAAGTTCAGGTATAAGTTGTGAATAAAGCAAGGAGTCAAGTGGTTTCTAATTGGAATCTCATTTTCAGGTTGAGCGCCGTGTGGATGAGGAGCAAAACGTAAAACAACAGGAAATCTTCGAGATTTTAGTGAATGCTGGCTATTTCCGTGCTCGTATAAAGGGTCTCTCCGCGTTTGACAAAATAGTGGGCGGAATGACTTGGTGCATCGAATGCTGTGACTATGATGTTGATGTAGATCTATTGTTTCACGAGAATCTTACAATTGGGCAAAAAATGTAACGATTTCAATACGCTAAACTTAACTCAATGATAATAAGTGCTTTTTCAGTGCGCTGACGGAGAAAATCGTGATTGTGTTGCCCAAGATGAAGTGCCCGTACTTGATTGAACCACATCAGATACAGGGACTGGAGTTTATAAGTATTTTTCCAGTCATACAGTGGCTAGTTAAGAGATCGGTTTGTCAGCATTAACACGATATATCAATTGCCACTAAAACGTTCTGATTACAGGTAGAAAATCGAGCTGAACGTGCAGTCAAGTTGAAGGCTTTCGCTGTGAGTCAATTCCACAATAACTTCCAATACAAATCTGATAAGGAGAATCTCCAAAAAATGCGCAATGCATCGGCAAATATCAAGCGAATACAGGTTCGTTAGTGACGTTAGTCAACAGCAGCCGCTAACCCTTCTCTACCGTAGGAAATTTACAGTCCCCGTCGTCAGTATAAGCGCAAGGATACCGGCAATGAGGATGAAAAAACTCGTGTTCGCATAACACTCCTCGAATATGGCAACAAAGGCGCATATCCCGGATCAGCGACAAGCAAGAATCCATCACAGAAATCCGATGATTCGCAATCAGGAGCAACGGACCTCGACGACAACATTGTCGAGCGAGAGGTGATTTCGTTAAAGCCGCAAAGTTTTGTCCCAGCTTCGAATTTGCTTTTATTTGGATTTACCTTTCTCCCAAACAGAGAACGGCTCACTCTACATCACACACTTAGTAGTTCCGTGAGCTCTTTCTGTGTGGTTTACTGTGCCATTCATTTGAAAAAATAGCCGTGCATGTTTTACCTCTTAGTTTAGATATGATTTTCTAGAGCTTACAAACTTTTGAAACACAAACGGCTTTCCACACTAAAACAAACTTAATTCTCGTGAAAATCTTCGCGGTTCCTCTGTGTATTTTTGTTTTCCTCTGTGTGAATAACAGCAACACGCCAACAAACAAAACAATTTACTTGCAGATCGATGTTGACCAGCTGCTTAAAAACCTTTACATTGCTAACGAGGTAAACTGTCAATTCATATACTATACATACCTAACTACATTTACAAAAAAAAAGAAACTAAGAACCTGTGTAATAATTTATTGTACATCTTGATTGTTCATGTCGATTGTGATTATGTTGTTTGTTATGTCTAGGAAATGGAGAATACTTTGCTTTTTGTGTTGTTGCTACTTTTTCAACTTGTAAGTGTGACTGTGCTTCTTTGTACATATATATATCATGTGTGGTTGTTGTGTGTCGCTGGTGTGCTTAGATTTTAGATTAGCATCAAGTAGATGAACTAGATTTGCGTAGAACTGATTTATTTAATGTTATAATCCGTGACAAATGACCTTCGAACTGTAGAAACTCTTTGCAAATACAACGGCTTTGCTTGAGAATTATAAAGCTGGAGAGCGGAAGCCTACTGCGCCACTTTTGGCAATGAATGGACATCACGAACGTTGCCATGTATCATTTTTACTCTTTTTGCATGGGAAAATGTGTGTTCTTGCACAAATTTTCCAATTATAGGATTAATAAGCGACTCCAGTCCATTTCACCAGTGCCGCTCTTGGCCCGTTCGAGGTACATTCGACTTTAACGTTACATTCCGCGATTCGTTTGTACGTCTTTTCGATCTTGTCCATCTTAGGAGTTTTTGCCCGCCATGTAGAAGGGATCAAAACCTCGCAACGATTTTATTAAGCAACCTTACGTTGTTTTCAAATATTCGTCCTGGATTATTTAGAAACCTACCTCTTCTCAAAGTGAAAAATTCAGGTGGTAAGTGAGCGATACGTATACGCCAGAGTGTCCCAACTTCACTGAGCGTCGTCAGAGAACCTGCTTCTAATTTTGGCAGAGCAATCACATAATGCAACTAGACAACACCACAAAAACGAAACATTTACCCTTCTACTTCTCCAAAAAGTACCTCTTCTTCCATCCAAAACGTACACAAATACTCAGCGGCACTTTGTCACTAGAATCCTAGAATGTCTAGAATCCTAAAACTACCAGCGACTGTCTATTTATCTCGTTTCTCCCTCAACAACAGGATGATGTGCCAACGAAAACAGCTCTTGACGAAAAGGACAAAACAGCTTTGCTTCGGCACTACGCCGATCTGAAGGAAGAAATGGAAATCGATACAAAACTCCTTTCCGAGCAGAGTCAGGTGAAGGCTTTGCAAAACACCAAGGCAGCCCTGGAGAAGAAGCTGCAGCGCGTTAAATCTGACAATCAGGAACTTGGGCTGGAGCTGGACAAGCAGAAGGTCAAATTAAAGGAGCAGGAACAATTGGAACATGAGTTGTTTGGTGAAATCAAGGACTTCGAGAAGATCGAAGCCAAGGCTGACAAGGGGTAAGTTGTTTTGATGAATTCTGAGTGTTGTTCAGAACTGGCTTTCGTCGTAGTGTGCTGGCGAAGGGCCTGGTGGAACTAAATGAACAGTTAAAGAGGGAAGAATCTGACTATAAGGAGCAATGCAGGGAGGAACTCGAACGACTGCAGAAGGAAATTCAGTAAGTACATCAGTTTAAATAGACATATAATCACCCTCATCTGTTTACAGAGAAATGGAGCAACGAAACGCGGAATCTAACCCCGCCGAAGAAAAAGAACTCGTCGCCAAGCAAGAGGAACGCCTCCAACAACTCCGGCTCCAATTGGCAAAGAAGAATCGCGGAATTGTTGCCATCCAACGTCAACTTGACAACGTCCCAGACCGCACGGAATTGGCCCAGTATCAACGACGCTTTTTGGAACTCTACAATCAAGGTAGAGTCTCAGCACCGCTTATGTCAACTACGGTTTTGTCTAATTGTATTTCTTTGCAGTTAGCGCCAAACATCGAGAAACAAAACAATTCTACACGCTGTACAACACACTGGACGACACCAAGTTGTATTTGGAGAAGGAACTGTCGCTGCTGAATTCCATATATGAGAACTACCACGAAGGTATGACAACTCCACAGTCTCGAGAACAATTTCTCAAGCAATTCGAGGCAATAGTCGACGGAGTCAAACAGACGCACAACAAAGTGCGTCAAAAGTGCGACGACGAGAAGGCCAAACGAGATGCATTGAACGTCCAGCTGATGCATCTGGTGGACCAACAGAGGAAATATGCTGCTGCAGTCAAGCAGCTTACGCGAGAATGCCAACGCTGCGAAGCTTTGATGATGCATTTGAAGTCGATCCAGTAGAAACTATTACATTTCCAATATTTAATTCGCTATTGCCAATAAAAGACAAACGCTAGAGAAGGTGTTTGTGTTAGATATAAAGTTGTATGTGCGTTATTAGGAAGCTATCGAAATTTATAGATAATAAACGATATCTCTGTTCAATTAAACTGTGCGTATATTTTCCGTTCAAGTGCGCTAATAAATTAAATGAGCAATCGTTGACATGGTGTCGTTTCAGTCAAACATCAATATGTTAATGTCGAAGTTACGCAAATGCACGGTGAAGGGATTACGAATGAGCGCTCTGGTTGTTGTATTGCTTCAATGGTTCGCTTCTTTAATGTTAATTTTCTGAAGTGTTCTTCTGTTCAGGCGAGCGTCTTTCATTGGTATCAGGACCTGTATTTCAAAATATGTAAAAGTTTTATAAGGCTTTCTTGGGCTTCGCACAAGTCACGGCCGTCCGACTTGGCAACAGTGGAGGTGCACCTGAACTATCCCTAACTACACCAGATTAGCTGATATTAGCCAACGTCTCATTCAATTAATTCCCACCCTGGATGAATCTCATTCAATTAACTCGTAGCAACTTCGATCAATTAACTCGGTTGGGGGCGATACTTTTTTCCGGTCAAAACTTGCGCTTAATGGGATGCGTGACCCGTGCCTTATTAAGCAAATATCATAATTGACCTAAAGCAATCCCCCAAGGACCAATAGACGTTTAAGTGATTGGCGAAATGAATTGTGGCATAGCGTGGTTTTTGGCAACAAGTTTCGACATTTACTTTAATTAAATTCCGTTCAATTTTATAGAGCACCACCTCACATACATACAAGTGGAATATCCGAAGAACCCACCTCCTGGACCATCTTAAGAGATAAAATTGCAACGCTCTCTTTTATCACATTCACAGATGCTGATGCTGACAACAGATATATGTTACACGCCCAACACCCAACACCCAACGCCTAGCCATTCAACAGGTTCAACACTGAAAGCTATTAAAGAACTATTCTCTCTTTTCCTCCTGGCGAGAGCTTTGGAGCGCGCTCTTATCTTTATGAATGACGATGATGTTCCTAGGGAGGCTAGGGATGTTGTTGTTATTGCCAATGGCGGCGGCGTACTAATCATTCAATAAAATCCACAACCACCCCCATTACTGTCACCCTTCTGCACAGGATTTTATCGCCAGCAGCTGAAGTTGCCACCATCCTCATGCGAAGTAGATGGGTACACTTGCACTCTCCGTACTCTCTGATGGTTAGCACTTGATGGGGCTTTTCTCGCTATTGTCTGTGCAAAGGGAACACATCTTCTTAGTCGTCGCCGTCAGGAAGCATCCCGCTTTGTAACATTTTTCAGTCTTTGCGTGAACGTTGCGACGTTTATAACCGTCCGAATCGTGTTCCAAAAGGACCCGCTAGTACATCCTGTAAATTAAAAGCGGAACACAAGTACTAGATAAAAAAAAGCAAAAAAAAAAAAGAAATATCCTTGGGTTAGGTACGCGAACAAGAATTGATATCTCAACACAATTGTCACGACGGGACATCCATTTGCAGTGACTTTGCTTGATTTGCACATTCATATGCTAAATGCTGGTGAATCCTTGTGCTTCTTTTTCTGATATCCTCTGGTGCGTGCTTCATTGTGCTCAAGTGAAACAGATTGAATGGAAAATCATATGCAAATGTCGAACGTAGTTGAATGGAAATGAGAATTATATTTTCAAAAAATAAATGCAAGAGTAAAACGTGCCAATGCTGGGTATTGTACGCGTGTGTAGTCGTGTAATTTGTGATCAATGAAAGCTGTGTTTGAATTCGTAGAAAAGAATAAATTCCAATTTACATAAGTTACAAAAATAAAAATAGAAAAAAAATTGTGAAAACAAAAGAAGTGATTTTTATATTTGCGTTTTACAAAGTAGGCAGCTTGTGAAAAACGACTTTTGAATAAATTAATAAATAAAGGTATACTTCAGAATATTATGAATATTTTCTAAAGCGATGAAAGGATACAAATGGGATTGTTAATAGGATCATAAACTAATAGGATCGACATCGCCATCAAGGTGAGTGCGTTTTTTATATTTTCGAATATTTTTGGTTTCATTGAAGTCGTTCTTCTTTATGTGTTTTGGAATCGGTCTTGAAAAATTGATAATTTGAAACGTTAAAACTTGAAGATCGTCCATCCGCTTGATAAGATAATTGAGGCCCAGTCTTTGATTTTCAAAAAAAAATTACAAAGCCTGATGAAAATGTCTAAGCACAACAATAATTGTAAAGAGCTTTAGCAATGGCGGTCAGTTTTATATTCTGAACGTCTTGTTCCTCCCAATTGCATATAAAGCCGCCATAAGGTTGAGCGTTGGGTGCTCATGAAGCGGTCCTGCGTTAGTGTCTTCCACATGGCCGGAATATTTTTGAGTAAATCAGCAATCATGCTTTCCAAGCGAGAAAAGTAATTTAAAAATCCTACGCACAATAAATATTCTGTTTACGCGTTGACCTTCACATTGCCATGCTTCCGCTTTGACGACATTTGAAAATTTCATAGAGTGGTGGACGTATTTTCTATTTGTACGAGTATACCTACCTACAAAAAATGCGTTTAAGAGCGTAGAGGTCATATTGTACTTAATTTGAATAATGAGAAATCGGACAGTTTGAGCTTTATCTAAAACACTTTTGTATTTCAACTATTGCTGAGTTTTAAGCAAATTTAACTCAAGAATTTTTTACTTTCTTTATTATTTATACCCTCAGGGGTTTGCACTTTTAAACAAGCAATTGGGCTAAACCCGAAATCTATTGAAATATAGCTCTTTTATGTGGTATTTAATTCGGCTTCTTCAGATTCGCTTTCATATTTCAGATGTCTAATTGAAAAAAAAAACGTCCTTGCTCTTTTTTTTGTTGATATTAATGCGACTGAAATATGGATATGTATAGCCTTCGACGATTTTCTAACCGTTTTCCATTCCCTGGTTAAGTATTCTATTCAAAAAATCGAAATTCGCGCCCACGTTGATGTCTAAGCATTTGCTGTTAAAAAAGTCCAGGAAAACGTAAACAAACTCCACAGTTGTCAAACTCAATCGCATTGGTATTGGTAAAACTGAAGCAACTCTGATGTCGTTTTCCATTGGGACTTTCAGATTTTGCCCTCAGATTTCAGATTTTTCGTGCCCAATGGAAAATAAAACGAGATTTTTCTTTCCTTGCATTTGTAGTGGTGCACGTTTTAAAAGTCAGCTGTTCTTAAATTGTAATTTGTGTTTATAAGAATCCACTCAACTCATGCTATTATCTATTGCAGCGGCCAAATGTAATTTGTTCTTTATTTTTCATAGACTTCTCGTCTAAAAACGTAAGTAAACACACTTTAAAGTTTGACAAATGACAAATTTCTTGGTGTTAGTGCAAATAGGTGTAAAACTCGCTCAGATATCGAGATTCGCAAAATTGCTCTGTCTCTTAAAAAAAGCGTTTTTTTTGCGGCCAATAGAACATGAAATCTGACAGCCAGCTGATATCGAGAGCAGAAATACTGCTTTTCTGTCCCAATGGAAAACGACATGAGCTTCGCAAAAGTGTTCTGAAATCAGAATATATTGCTTTATTCGTGCCAATAGACCATATAAAGTGACCCAGAGCAAAAAAAAAAGTACTTTGGAGTGCCCAATCGAATAACACAGCAGTCAAATGACGCTAAACTAAATTTTATTCTATCACCATTTAAAAGTGGGCATGCACATGCACATCTCTTTGGTAAAAGGTTAAGAATGCTTTTAAATTTTACCAATTTTAACAAAACAAAATAAAGGAATATTATTATATAATGCTTAGTACGCTGCACGGGCTAAACTATATTTTATCTGGTCTTCAACTTTTCTCTCCAAAGATCAGCTAAAGTCCTAGCTAAATTTTGACATCGAAAGCGATGTGGAAAAATGTCTCAAAATACAGCTGTTCTTTGAAAATAACTTCCTGCAACAATTCAATGAAATGGAGCAAAAATTTAAATTTTATTAAATTAAAGCTAAATGGGTTCGCTTAAATTTTGGAGAGAATTTTGTATGGGAGCGAAAATTTAGCTCGAGCAGCGTACATAGTACAGTCGGACCCGAAACTCGTTTAATTGAAAACCCCGCTTATATGAAAAATTTAATTTGTCCCCGTGTATTTTTTTTAAGTTATCCGAAGTCCGTTTAAATGAAAAACCCGGTTAATTGAAATTAAAGTAACGATTTTTTTCTCATTTCATTTAAACGGGTTCGACTGTACCTACTAACGCAAAAAGCAAAAGAGTATATTCGGTAACCGACGCCGGATAATTGCAAAGGGATTTGTTGCTAAGATAATGTCATTAAATGTATTTCTAAATTTGTGGATATTCTGTTTCTGAAATTGTATTTTATTTATCGAGTCGTATTTCGATTCACTCATCGTATTTATGTCTGTACAAATTTACGAAATCGTAGAAAATGGGGCGAAAAGTGCAAGAATCGGAGCGTCGTATCAACCTTCGAAAATCGTAACATTTACGATAATCGTAGAAGAATTGAATGGCGTTTGTTATTGGAAATCCAAGAGCAATGCCGCGGAATTCAGAATTGCTCTTTAAATGAAATTCGTTTTAGCGTTTTAGGAACAGGCACTATCATTTATGTCATATGAAAGATTTGGCTTTCTGTTGCTACTTTTACTGTGTTTTCTACAGTAAATATGAATGTTTGCATAGACCAAATCAAGAAATTGCAATTAAAGTTTAAAATTGCAGGCATAATTGCATATTTTTGGATCGTATTTAAATCTGACATTTTACTAGTATGTGTAGTGATTTCAGGTGTTCAGTTTTTTGGGACACTTCTGTCGTGTTAAGAATTGAGCTACAAGTGCAATTTCTTTTCCTGTGAAACAATGAAAACAGAAAAAAACACTTTTAAAATTGCTCTTTCTATAGAAAGGACAGTTCCTTTCTTCAATCGAAAACACCATTAGTTGATGTAAAACGTCAACTAGACAACTAGATTTGTCTGAACTAGAGGAAAGAGGACTATTCATATGAGCGTAAACACTTAGTATTCTTAATGCAAAACGGCATTAATCAGCCGGAACTGAATAGTTATCTCATTTGCAGCCTCGTATTATTTCTACTATTACCATCAAAAGTGTCAGACGTTTTTTTACATCCAAAAACTAGACATTAAACATATTTAGCTCAACTTTGGGGCAGTAAAATTACGACTTTTCCGTGTACCAATTACGGCTTTTACTTTTATTTGGCAAGACCACTTCTTAGCGTGTGAGTTGTAAGACCGTTTAACTAAAAATCAAAAGGCAGAGTTATTCAACTGACTTTTAAATAATTGCACAAAAAATGCGACAGAATGCATTATTATAATATACAACATAATGTAAAAATGATGTAAAATTGATTAAATAACCCTTATTGGATTTAATTTCGAAAGGTAGTCATGCAAATGCTTCCCCATATTGACATCAGAAAAGCTCTTTGAGCTTATTACATTCTCTCTTGGGTTTTTCGTCCAAATTTTAATTAGTTATTGCTACTGCACAGTATGCATAAAACTTATTAAGTTGAGCCTTCGCATTTTATGCACATATAGGAACCTATCCCAAACCTTCCGCAAAAACATCTCTTATTAGCTAAAAAACAATTGTTGCCATTTTTACAGATTAAATAAGACAAGTCCCTTTGAGAATTATGAATATTATTAGCTTTATTTGCTTTATTTGTAACCATAGTCAGGACACTGAAGAAGCGTTTGAAGATTTTTGATCCGAAGAAATCACCCATACCTTAGTAACTTACTGACAAGTGCTCAAAAATACTGCACGCACACCAATGGTTGCCACAAAACCCAAAAAATGAACCACTACAGTGCCGATGCCGAATGTAGGTCGACTATTATTTCGTCGAAACTTTTAAATACAAAAAAAAGTTTAACAATCAGAGCTGATATCCTAGTCTACGGAATAAATCTAAATAGTGGATAAATTAATAAAAACTGTTGTCAAATATGTTTGGTGCAACTGGCCCTTAAAAATATAAATATTTATTTGCTAGTTCGAAGACCCCAAACAACTGTTAACAAAGTGCGTGACTTGAGCATTCTATAGCACTCATAAAAATGTCCTTAACCCTATGCCAAATGGTATTCATCAAAACCTTGACTATAAATAAAACACTGTCTCTGCATAGACACAAGATCCTTTTCGCAATAAAAAAAATGTAAATTTCATTACAGCCAGTAAAATACTTTGCGTATGCCTGCATCTATTACTCTCGCTCGTTTTAATATCCTAGCCAACCAAAAACAACAATATCAACAAAGAAGACGTCATTGAAATCATACTAAGAACGGCAGAACAGGGAACTGCAGACTTTAGAATTATTTTTATTTTTATTTTTATATTGAAATTGAATTTACGTCACGCTATATCATTGTCACTGGAAAATAATTTACTGCATCCTTTTTGTCCTTCTATCCCATTTGAATGTGAGTGCCGACTGACGAGTGATTTCAATGGAGCTTATGGACCGTGGGTGGGGATAATGCTTTGAATAACATACTGAAACCGATGGTGTGCTGTCAGTTGCCCACAATGGCTAAAATACGCTTTGATTCGACAATTCCCATAATAAATGAATGTTTTAATTTGTTTTTCAAAAATCGGTGAACAATCCATTCTACCGAGAATTTTTACTGAGTGACTTGAAGTTGCGTTACGTGGGTAGAGCCATTTGCGTCAAATTAACACTCCAGCTGTATTGATATTGAGAACGTGATTTATTTTGTTTGCTTTCACATACTGTAATGACGAAAACCCACACTGAAATTCCTGAGTATTAAAATAAGTGAGATTTGACAGGCAGAAACGTCATCGGTTGCGAGATGAATTACATAATCACATATTCATGTAACTTTGAGCGATTAGCGACTACCTACCTATTACCTTAGATAATTTGATTTTCAAAACCGCAAAAGGAAAGAATGAAATATCCTTGATCGATTATGATCTGAAGAATTCTGAAGGTTAAAGGACTCCCTCTCTGACCTTGCCACTTCGAAAAAGTGCTTTCCATCAGTTTGACAAATGACAGCCATTATTATGCTCCCGGTAGCGGATTTATCATATTTACAATACATTTTTTCGACTGCCTTCCTGAGTCTGAATTGGATTAAAGGCCTGTTAATATCACGACAAGTAGTAAATCCCTTTTTAAATGTATTGCGATTCACATTTCAGCGTCAGCATCACATTGATTAAAGAACGAAGCACGGCTCAGATTATACGCACACGTTGGTGTACCTAAGCAATTACGTTTCCGTTTTTCTTTCTGTCATGATAAAAAAAAATCCCCTATGATTACCTACCAAACGGATGCGATGAATGAAAGGCGACAAACCCTATAAATTGCCTGTGGGATGAAACGACTGAGAGGAGTGAAATAAATGAATTTTCTTTCAGAGTTCATGTTTTCCTTTTACCCAGTGCGAGTGGTTAATAAGCTCCATATAGAGTAAAGAGCTGTGAAAGACATTTTAATGCTCTTCGTCAAAAGATGTTGTATTTGTATATAGACGAGATCCGATTTTACCGTTATACTTGATTTGCGCGTGTTTTCAAGAACCATGCTACCAATGAGCGACAGGTGATGTGCGTACCCACATGATAGGTATTCGGAGGTGAGAGCTTCCTTTATTCTTCGTTTTCGCAAAGGTAGCTGCGAGAATGGAATGAAAGCTTGGTATATATACGTTTCAGAAATGTTACATAATTGGGCCTGGCTGAGTTGTTTTGCCAACATTGAAATACAACGTGTTGTTGTATAGAAATATTTTTTGTATATTCATTCAAAATTTCATATATTTTTTTTTTTTTTTTTTTTTATATACTTCTCCCGGGAAAGGCGAACCTATAACGCTTCAACAGCGCCCCGGGATGCCTGCAGATGTATGTTTGCTCTGAACTTAAATTGCTGCAAATTGTAGTCTTCTGGAAACATATCCCCAGGAAGCGAGTTCCAAAGTTTGCTTGTCCTGTAACAGAAGGAGTTTTTGAAAGTTGATGTCCTCGCGGTTGTCAAGTGTACTGTATGGTCATGAGCATTAGCAGCCTGTCTTGTTGGGCGCCCAAAAGTTGCATTTCGAGGGATAATGTCTTTAAGTTCCTCAGAACATCTATCCATGGAAGTACCTATAGAACAAGCATAGGTCAGCGACTTGTCTTCTGTGCACCAACGGTTGTAGATTCGATGTGAGTGTAGGGTCTCCAATGAGTCGAACTGCTTGTCTCTGTATGCTATCAAGCAGGTTAAGTGAATGTTTTGGGGCCGAGCTCCATATATGGGAACAATATTTCAAGCCTGGTCTAACCTGTGCTTTAAGAGAAGGAGAAGTTGCTTGGGGCTAAAGTACCTCTTTGCTCTAAATAGGTAGCTCAACTTTGCGGACGCCGATTTTGCGATATAGGATAAGTGGTTCTGCCATGTGATTTCTGAATTGACTGTGACTCCTAGAAGGTGCATTGAGTCCTTGTGATGGATTGGATGGTCATCCATTTGGATCTGAGGAACTGTTGATGCAGTTTTTCTGGAAAATGTTGTGAGCTGTGTCTTGTTTGCATTAAATACAACCAAGTTGTCCTTTCCCCACTTCAAGATTTTGTCCAGATCATCATTTAGAGAATTAAGTTGTTCACATCTCTGACTGTGTGATGTAGCCGTGTTCACAGGCCCATTGTTCGAGATGGAGGATATGAGAGTGCCGTCATCTGCAAAGCTGTAGATATAATTATTTTTCGATCCAAGCAAATCGTTGATGTGGAGAAGAAATAGAGTTGGAGAAAGAATAGATCCTTGGGGCACTCCTGCATTTATAGCAAACGAATTGGATGATACACCATCAACAACAACTTGGATCGATCTTCCCAGAAGAAAATTTTGCATCCATCCGCAGAGTTGTTGTGGTAATCCGTAAGACGCTAACTTGCCTAATAGGGCTCTATGCCAGACTCGGTCAAATGCCTTTGATATGTCCAAGGCTACGGCTCTGGATTCGCCGTGTTGTTCAATTGATTGTGTCCATAAGTGCGTTACGTAGCTTAACAGGTCACCAGTGGAACGACGGTTCCGAAATCCGTATTGCCTGTCGCTTATTAATCGATGGCCTTCTAGATGCGGTAGCTCGCTTGCATTCTTTGTTAAACCACGGTTTATTTGAAGCTAATTTTTTGATACAATGTGGAATATAAAGTTCCATACCGAGTAAAATATTTTCGGTTACGGCTTCTGCGCACATATTGACATCAGTATCTCTAAAGAACATATCAAACCATGGCAACGAAGCGAAGAAATTACGCAGCTCGTCCCAGTTAGATTTATTATAATTCCAAATCGAACGATAACGATCCTTTTTCGCTCCAGTGGTATCGGTATAGAGAGGATAGCAGATATTAGAGCATGATCCGAATTCCCTAAGGGAGCAGACACTTTTATTTCATAATTATCTGGCTCTGTTGTGAGAAACAGATCGAGAGTGATTCCATAATTTGTTGAATTGTCTGGAATTCGCGTGGGCTCATCAACGAGCTGAGTGAAATTGCAGCAAATGGCGAAGTCTTCAGCTTGTTTCCCTGCCTCGTCCGTTCGGTTAGAATATCGTAGCCAATCCATGTTATGGGCATTGAAGTCACCAAGTATAATAACTTCAGCGGTTGGATGATGAATTTGTATCCAGTCTACCTTATCGGATAAATGACGAAATAATTTAGATGGTTCGTTATCGTTTGGTGAGCGGTACAGGCAGCAAACGAATTTGGTACAACTTTGTAGAACGACCTTTAGCCATATTATGTCGAGATCCGTAGGTTCCATCTCTTCTTCTCTTACACACGCCAGATCTTCTCGGGCAAACACAAAAAGTCCCCCCTTATATCGAAAACGAGGATGTAGTTCGTATTCTGGACATTGAAGATATGTGTAAACAGTTGTTGAGTTTATTTGAGTCTCTGTTAAAACTAGCACGTCTGGCTTTTTTTCTTGCAGATGCTGGTGCACACAGCTGACGTTGACATTGTTGAGTCCTAGACCTCGAATGTTGCAGAAATCTGTTGCTAGCTTTCTTCAAGACCACTTCACGGAGCCTATAGCATGATGTGGTGGTATCTCACCGGGCGACAGGTGGATGGGTCCCTGTCTACCACTTGGAGAGAAAACAAAATGGCGGATTTCGAAGAATTTCATCATCTTCATTTGTATTCTTGAACAAAAAGTACCTACTCAAGGTTTTGCTGTTCATTTTCCGATCGCGGCCAACTTCAAGTCTTCTCACTGACTTGTCATTACCTATAGACGTCACGGAATGTTCAAGACGAATATTTGATAATGTACTCTCTATTATTAGGCAATATAGGCGTAGATAAAACATTGGAGACGTGTAAAACACAATTTGAGCTATGTGATCCAAAAATATACAATTATGCATGCAAAACGTAAACTTAAATTGAAATATATTGATTTCGCCTATTAAAACATTCATATTTACTGTGGAAAACAAAAGAAATAGTAGTAACAGAATGCCAAATCTCACATATGGTGTCTACCACTAGGTTCGTTCGTGTACTTCCAGCATAGAAAAATGTCAAATCCCAAAAATCGAGAGAGAAATCTCTCAAATTCAAGAGAAGTACCTGACCGGTTTTCTTACAAAAAGTTTAAGAAATGTCATTTTGACATTATCGTAAAATAAACAAACGTTCTCTTTAAATGCGGCATCTACAAAATAAGGTGGAATTGAATTTTTTTTATAAGCTAAATATCTATTAATCTTACCATTTTGAATGCGCTGATATGTTGTAGGAGAACATTCAATTAAAACTTCTTCCTCCGACATCGTTGAAGACGAAAATAAATAGAGTTGTACTTGTCAAACTTTTGAGCTGTCAGTTAGTTGTCAGTTTTCATTTTTCATTTTTCATTAAGTCGAAATTCGGCGAGTAGAAAATTAGGAAAAAATGAAAAGAGGGGAAATGGACTTCTCTCTAATTTTTTTCAATTTTCTCAGTACTTGGTCGCATTCGCACAGTTTCTTAGCAAATTTTAAATAATTTTACGTTTAAAAAAAAGTACACGAACGAACCTAGTATTACAAAAGTGCTCCAACGAATTTCATTGAAAAGAGCGATTCTGAATTTCGAGGCAATTCTCTCGGATCTTCAATGAAAAACGCCATAAGATAAATAGAATTTTTGGGAGTGCCCAGTAATAAATCTAATTAATGTGTCAACTGTCAGACGTTTGACAGGTTTTTATTTTTATTTTGAGTAGTAGTTTGGTCCTCTCTCGCTTTCTCTTACGAGTGTTTCGTGTGAGCGTACAAAATTGACGATAAAATTGGTATGACTGATGCGCGCAAGTAAATCCAGTTAGTGCACCGAATAGTGGAAAACGTTTTTAGAGACAACTTGTTTTAAAGCGTTGACTAATACCATTTGCTTTATCACACAGCCATTTATTTATTGTAACATCTAATGAAAGTCACAGACTTTGGTTAATATCTTTTCAGATTGTTTCAGAACAAGTCTTTTCGATAACACACGATCAAGTAGAAAGCCACCAACCATGCCATAGGTAAACGGATAAACGGTAGAGGGAAACTTTTACTGGTGCTGCGTCATATGTCATCGGATATAATCTTCAACTATACCTGACTTTTGAAGCAACCAGACGGTTGGGTTTATTTTCAAAAAATTGTGAACTGCATATAAGTAGTCCTTTTTAACTAGTTTTTGCATTTGGAAATACAAAATATTTATTTTCGAAAATCCCCTTACGTCGTTCGTCGTTAAAAAGATTTTCGAAAATTGGCTAGTGTCAAAGTTTCGCATGTCAGCTTTAGGAGAAGACAGGTTATGGAAGTGATAGTACACAAAAATAAAGAAGTCCCTAGAGTATTACTTCTGACTTTAGTTATGAGAAACGAATTATGATGTGAAGTCCATCTCTAGTGTGAATAGATTGCAATCAGAAATTAATTTGAGAACATCTATCCTTTGCGGCATCAAAAATACATCCTTCTTCGTATTCAAACAATCGTGCGGTGGTGTTGTGGTTATTTCGGTTCACATTCTACACATGAACGCATTCAAGTCAATGAGTTGCAATCCTTCCTGCTCTTACAGCAACCCTGTCTAAGTGTAAGTAGACATTTGCACACGTATTTACCGAACTTGCAAGAAGCATCCTTATTTCGGTTGCGAAAGTGAACACTCCATCCAGTTTTGAATAATTATTCCCACACTGATTCCATTCGTAAACCACTTGCATTTCTAATTAGCATCCATTGATGGCCACACCGGAAACAAACACCTTTCATTCCGAGTTTAACACGCATGTGTGCCTTTATTTTTGTCCCGCAGGATGCCTTCACCCAGCTTCATTATTATGTTATCACCATTTGCTCACAAACATCATTTATGATTGGCCTTGTGGGAGATCCTCATTCATCTTCTTTTGCACAACGCGGCGCGTGCTAGACACCCACCGAATTATCCTTGTTTTGTAATAATTTGTTGTCGTCGTTGTCGTTGCCGTATTTCTGTCTGTGGGGGGATATGAATCTTCATCCATTTATCAGTTGTCATCAATTTCATTCACATTCACGAGTGATGTAGACATGCGGGCGTGTGTGTTCCCGATGTCGTATGCTGAAGATTTTATGTATTTCCATATATCCCGCTGCGGGTGGTATCGTTTTGTTTATGCCAATTGGAAACTATACCTCGATTGAGATATAATACCTACTATTTTTTTTTTGTTCGCTGTATCACAGCTAATTGGGGCTGTGGGTAACCAACGCAATCGAAGAAAGGATCCACCTGGCTCACACAGTTAATTGCCCTGAATAGGGAGTGTTTCAATACCAAGCAATTTATGGCAGCTTCTCCTATCCGGTATGGTATCGAAGTTGGCGAAGGACTTAGCTCATTAAGTTAGAGTGCAGAGTTTTTAATGTCTCAAGAAAAAGAAATTGCCGACATTCCAAGTGTTTTTTCTGCAATTATAGAAGAGTCATCGGCTTTTTGAGTGTTTCTTCTCTTTGCAAGCAAGTCCTTTATCGGAAATACGGTTCCTTAGTCACAGACAAGAAAATACCCAAGTGAAGTATTGCAGAACAACATTATGCACAAAGAGTCCAAGGAAGATTTATTTTTAGGACCGGCGACTGCAACCAATATTTCTTCCCCCAAACCATATTGAGGTTACATATACCACATGTGTGGGTGCTGCGCAAAGTGGTATGTCCTGTGTGGTTGTTCCTATACGATGTGACGTTATTATGCATTGGATGGCAAAAATATTTACTTTGAATAACCAGCAGCAAGAAGAGTAATGGAAAAGTTGTGAGCCTTGAAAGTTATTTACTCAATTCAATGGAAAAGGATTTCTCTCCCTTTTTAGTCTTTTTAGTCTGAGGCAAGTGTATTCGAGCAGAGGAAAAGTAAAACTATGTATATTGTATCGTGAGAGGATTATCCATTATATTAGCTGCTCTTATAAAGGCTCCCGATGGATTTCGAGTAAATTGTGTATGAAAGTTGTCAAAGTGGTTACAATGGCAAAGTGCTTGATGCGTCGGATCGGAAATAACTACAATTTGTTACCTTTCCTTCACACATTTGACATATTCTGTGCTATGCACCTGATCATTTAACGTTTTCTAGCGACTGGTCGTTTTCTGAACTTTTGAACCATCATCGCTGATCGGTTGTTTATATCTGTCAGGTGGTGGTCATCCATTTAGAAAATCAATGCGAGGGCTTTCGATACGTCGTGCTATTTTTTGCATTTTAGCTAAGCGCGCCTAATGCTGGACTTACGAGCTAACGACATAACACTGATTACTATCAACATGCGGAGCTTTCCTATAATTCCTGCCACGTTAATAAGATGGTCGACCAAAATACGTGCTACTTTTTTTACTTTGGCATTTTCACTGCCACCCAACATGTAAGCGCAGTTTTTATAAAAATGTTTTTCTAGAAGAAACAGCTTTTATTTGACATCTAACAAGTAACGAGACAAATTGAGGGCGTTCAAGTATCTGTTTAGTAAGTCTGACAGCTGTCTGACTAGATCTATCTCGGTTGTGATTGGTTTAAATCGGTCACGTGGGCACCTGTGACATTTGACGTTTATGGAGGGGTAGCCGACGAATCTAGTCAAGAAATTCGTCACTGAGTACTAAGTTGACAGTTCGGGTATGTGACGTTTATGGAGGGGTAGCCGACGAATCTAGTCAAGAAATTCGTGACTGAGTACTAAGTTGACAGTTCGGGTATGTGGCTGACGTAGAAAAAGTGACGTTCCCGACCAATCTAGTTTTTGCGTTCAGGTTACATCTTATCCAGACCAATCTAGTCGACTTAAGATAACTAGATTCTTGAATGCGGCCATTATTAACTGTTTACACAGCAGTTGCGTCAAAGTAATAAGTCAAAGTATTGCGTGTTATTTGACGTTCGCCATCTCATCAGCTTGTAAAAACGTCTTTATTAATATTGGGGTTACTCATCTGTCGTGCGTTAGCAGCTAACATGTGGCTAACAGTAGTAGGAGTATATTTCGAACATAATATCACTTTCTGAAATATTATTTTTCGATGCAAAAATTACTCATTAACTTATAGAAACTGATGACTTAAAGAAAGAGTCTAAATTTGTTCAGTAAATATATCTTCATCCTTAAGAACTGGCTTTTAGAAAATCAAAAATATCCACGAAATTTTCCTGACTAGGGATTTCGAATTTATTTCGAACATTGCTTTTAAAGAAAGTCACAAAATTGAAGTAAACTTTGACACAATATTTCTGAAGAATGATTCCTTTTAAAAAATACATTCGTCCATTTTTATTCAGAACTCAGCGGTTAACATGTCTGACATGACCAATTGAACTTGTATTCACCAAAAAAATTGGCATTTTATTCGGTAAAGTGGGCGTGGCACTGCAACTAATCTCCATTTATATTAATTTCCGAATTGAAAGAATCAAAGTTGAAATAATTTCCCTCATAGGGTGACTCTTAAATTTGATAGAGCTAAAAGTAAGTAAACATATTTTGCCATTACCAATACGGATCACTATAAATGTCAATTCACTTTCTAGGTAAACGAAGACTTTTGATTTATGTCCTCCCCTTGACCCAGATATGTAAGAAATAGCATTCGGTATCCACATCTCTTACTAAGGGTGAATGCCGAACTTGTAATATCCGTTTTGATGGTTTCAAATAAAATCCGAAATGTGCTTCTGCTCCTAAAGCGCAAGCCACCTACTAATCTCGTGTGGGTGCGGAAAGGCCAAATGTACCATAAAAAGCTAAGTACGTCCATTAAGTGCGTTTCACTCATTCCCATTAGAACCATGTCTGGGCAAAATATTCTTCAACTACAAACGGATGTGAGCCAAATCGAGAATTCCGTCTGCACACCGACATTGAAATGAACGACAGATAAATAAAAATAAAAGATCATCAATAAAGAACCTAATTAAGAGCCAAATATGCCACAGAATTGTATACCTATGCCTTTGTGGGTTGTATCGAAAATTGGCTTGTACTTCGGTTCATTGAACCATTTCCGATGCTAAGGGTTTTGTAAGAGAACCAACCCTCTTAATCATTCGTTGATGCGTTAAGAAAAAACATGGCAGCCATACTTTCATCCCCTGGCAGTAGCTTACACTCCATTGCAGGCGTCCTATAGTGTTTGAAAAACACACTCCACCCACTTGTATTACCTGTTAGTTTATAGTCACGTTATGGTAATGTCTGCAACTGTTGTTCCATTAAGTTGTTATGAACGAGAACGAACGTTTGTTATTGTTATTATCCAAGGATTTTGTTTATAAACATCAAACGATGTGGTGCGTGGTGAAACAGCCAGGTGGATACCCATTACATCAGCCTTACAGCAAGGAGTGGTGAAAGCATGGTCCTTATATACATACATATATGGATCATGATGGTTGCTGTTGCCTTTCCATGGAAATGCGCATTTGATGATGTGGAAGTTGAATGTGAAAATTGCATTGTCCCAGCGGGTGGGTGCATATACATCGCTTGCGGGACGATGGAAACGACGAAATTAATTTACACAAGACTTGAGGTAGACTTTCGAGGTGCATCTGTGGGAAGGTGTGTGCGATTTCATGAATGCATTATTTTTAGCAGAGCCTTAACAAAAAAAGTGGTTGGAGAGGTTTATTTGCAGCTGTTATTCTTGAAACGTAATTAATTAACAGGAAACTAAAACCGTTTTTCTATTAATCCCATACTGCATTCAGTAAATGTGGCGCAATTGGATATATTTTCACTTGAACATCTTGATGTGACCCCTATGGTCAGTGGAAAATATTTTTAAATACTACAATAGAGCTAATGACGCTCTGTTTAAATATTTATCCAATCGATTAGTTTGGACTACGTGGAAAATGGTAATTTATTAAAAGTCATGTAAAAATAAATGCTTCGTTTAGTAGTAGTAAATTATAAAGGGTTGATGAATGAAATTATAAACTTGAACTTTTTCACAAATATTTAAATATTTGCTGCAGTCATCACTTGCAGCAATATCTTACAGTAACCCTACGTCAAATTAGCTGTCAAAATCAAACTTTAACTACACGAAATTCACACAACCGTTAGTGAAGTAAGTAAATTTAGTTATTTTAAATGAATAATACTGTATTTACACGATCAATTAGGACAGCATTCCCTAACACAATACCTAATCCGTGACACGTATTTTGGTCGGCCATTTTGTAATTCACGTAATGGTAAGAATTGTGCGAAAGTTCAGCATGTTGATATTTTTATAGCGATTTTCGTTTTTCTATAAAACAAAATGGCTTCCGGAAGTGATGAATGGACAATTATTTATTTATTTCGTATAAAAAAACAAGATTTAGTTGGGCAGAGCTTCGCCCTAGGAAATTTTATTGACAGAACTGGACATCGTTTTGGTTTTCCAATGGTTTATATAGCAATCCTATTATGCTTATGCTACAAAATACAAATTATGAAAACGGAAGGTAATTGGAAAAACAACGCACAGAGGTTGGTCTTCTGTTTCGTTCTAATCACCAGTTGGTGGGCTTTTACTCGTTGCTCAGTTGGCGGAAGTGGTAGTCACTTGGTCACTTGAAGAAGAAATCGAAATGCAAGTTCATTTCCTGACAAACTGACACTTTTGGGAATGTACACACAAATGCTCTCAATCCTAAAGGCTCTCTACCGCAATAGCATTGGAATGGAATGGAACAAACATCAGTGACTTCTTTCCTATCAATCGAGGTGTAAAATAATGATGCGTTGTCAGTGCTCTGCTATTTATCCTGTTGTTGAACGATCTCGACTCTGATCTACCGGGTGGAGTAAAAGTCAGTAAAAGTCTTACTTTATGTAGACGATATTGTGCCACTCTCCGATAATCCCGCTTCCTTGCAAGCAATGGTAAACAGCTTCGGAAATGATTGTACAAAATGGAATCTGCTTCTGAACGTGAACTTAGGAAAATCAGAAAAAGTAATTTTCCTAAAGCTGAAGAAAAATTGACTTTTAACAACGATGGAATAAAAATATCTAACAAAAACAAGTACCTAGGAGTAACTCTGACGTACAGTATGTCGTGGACAGATCATCTTAGGTTAGGTTAGGTAAACGGGTAGGTAGAGCAGGGTGAGCCCTGCAATACCTCACTTAGGTCCTCGTGGACCCATTGTGATGCCCTTTTTGGGGTTGACCGTTGGGGTTACATCGGTGGTCTCCATCTCTTCTCCTCTTGAGGTTACCTGACGCTGTCTAGCCATCCCGATGTCCTCAGAAACCTGTAAAGATCAGACAGTGAGATATCAGAAAGTTCATGTACGTCATGGAAGTAATAGCTTCCAAGTGTTCTGTTCCTCAAGTGACAGAGACTCGGGCAATTACAAAGGAAGTGAGGTGTGTCCTCGTGGAGCCTTTACATATTTCGTCGTCTTTGAGAATTGAGTTTCTAAGGAAGTTATGACCAGTTAGAGCCCCTTATTAGAAATAGAATATTGTTGGTCCGGCTTCTGTTATATTCTGGCCAAAGCTTCCGTGATATTTCACAGTTAGTGAGTTCTTTCCACCTGTTGTTGGCTTTCATTCGAAGTTTGTTCCCCCACTCGCTCTCTGAGATTGCAGATTGGTGACTTGATCGATTGAAGTGCTCTATCAAGATCCATTACGGACGCCTTTCTCGCCAGTTCATCCGCCATCTCATTGCCGATTTTGTCTCTGTGTCCAGGGACCCAGCAGAGATTGGTGGTGTGCTGTGAGCAGAGAATCTTGAGCTCTTCGCGGCGGCGAAGATCATCTTACGAAGATACTTGCAATGTCTAAAAATTCAGTAAATGCTACTTGGTCAAACTTCATCAAAAACAAAAACATACAGCACACAGAAAAGTACAAAATGTATGAAGAAGCAAAAATATAAACATATACACCTGATGACCACTTACAAAAGATAATAAAGCTTCAAAATCAGTTATGAACTACTAGTGTGCAAGTTTGGCGTTATTCCGAGCACAATAAAGTCGAAAGACTGCAAAGGTTTTTTATCAGGAGATGTTTTTCCTTAGCTAGTAACACACCAAATTACGTGATTGATCTAAAAACAGACCTTCCTTTCAACAATTGAAATCTGTTTCAAATACATCCAAAGAGTAAGCAGCCTTCTCGAAAACAGACTGCGCCGAGAAAACTTTCAGATGTCATCGTGAGAAAGCAGACTTACTGGGCAAATGAGTGGTCAGAACTCTTTAATGAGGTCAACATTGTGTTTAAATGGTCAAGAAAGTCTGAGTGGAAAGCATAACAAAGAAAGGCATGAGACGGAACTCACAAACAGAGCGCTTCAATCACGCTTTTACGGCGAGTATTGTAACCTGATCTATGCTGAGGTGCCCAACTACTTCGAAGACAGTAACTCACGCAAAATGTTCTCTGTTCAATTCGTATTTTCAGTACAGGCCTTATGGGAAGCTCTTTTTTCTACCAGTGGTGCCTGTAGCTACTCTCACGGCACTCAACACAAGATTTGCCACTGAAATAAAAGCGAAACCACTAGCGATTCCAAAGAATTTGTTGTTGTTATTTACGAAAAACCCACCCAATTGTCCTCAAAGGCGCATACATCCCACCATGACCAGTCTGCCAGGCTGTCGCGAGCAGAATGAGGATGACGACGACGGTGATATTCTCGTGTGCGGTTCAGCGTTGCCACTTACAGCCTTAGCAAATGTAGTACATAAGAGAAAAAAAAGTAGCATTTTCAAACAAAATGTAGTACGTTTTTTTTTTAAATTGAAATTAACTTTCTCTCATCAGAAGCACTACTGTGTGGAAGACAGCACAAGTCCAGCTTATATGCAGATAGTTCTTCAAATAATCAAGTTTCCTAAACTATTTTTTGTTTGTTTAATTTCACCCATATTGCCACAATGTCGCTATTTTGAGGTCCACATTTCAAAATAAGATCGAAAACCCCAATCAACAAGCGCCACTGGTCATTTAAAATGTCCAAATTTGCTTTCTTACAAGGAAACTCCTTTAATAAATTTAAAATGGTTGACTCTTAAGAAATGTAGTACTTTGGGAAACAAATGTAGTATGTAGTACGACGTTCAAAAATCCAGCGAATATGTAGCATAGTACTACATATGTAGTACAAGTGGCAACGCTGGTGCGGTTGCTTTTTTATCGCAGAAAATAAACATGTGTGTGTTTTAAGCACCTCAGAAGAGTGTTACCCTAATCTATTTGCAAAAATATCTTTACGGGTTTTTCTATGAATATTTTCACAGAACTTTCGGTTTTGGTGCTTTTTAAAGCTTTTGAGAGCGTATAAATGAATTTGATTATGTGGGATGTTGCCATACAGTTTTTAGGTACTCCTTTAATTATTTTGTATTTATGAAGGATCTGTTAATATGCAGTTAAACCATTTTTTCTTAATAAAGAGTTGGTATTTGGTAGCCCTACCGATATTTGTGAGAGAACTATGCCAATTTATAGTGCTCACTATGGCAACCATGTGAGAGCTTTAAAATGGAGACAGCTTATTAAAATCCATAATAGTTAGGGTGAAAGGCAAATAGCCTATCTTCCCTGTACTGAAAATACGAATTGAACAGAGTATAGTATGGTGCTAAAGTTTAGGTGCGGATTGCTCAATCTCAATGCAAGGGCAAACATATCATTTTGTGGGAGTGTGCCCTTGTTTTCGGACGTACCGAAGGCAGTCCTTTAACCGTGACCAGTTCCTCGAAATTAATTCTCAACGGACTATAGCCAACTTTACAATTTCTTAAAAATCGCTCTAAGAAACCGAAACCTAATCATCAATGAATATTCTTAAAAGTATAAATCCATCGCTAAATTTTTAATGAGTTTATTACAGTTAACACTTTAACCTGACAGGCAACTTAAAAAGTTGCTGTCATTTAATTTAATTTTTAACGCAATGAAAACCAAGCCTTTGTAAAAACTTTCTATATACAAAACAGTCCCTATAGTTCAGCCACTTGGGGAATTTCATTAAAATTTGCTTTTGCGCTCCATATGTGCGTTTTCCACATTATCTTATCCCCACTGGGAACTTGTTGTGAAAACCAATTTATACGATCACCCAATCGTGTTAAAACCACCCCGTCCTCCTCCCTTTCATTGCAAACAACTCGAACGTGACCAAATTTGCTTTAAGGGCGCTCCTGGCTGGCTCCCTATGTATTTACTTAATTTTGAAAATAGTTTCATGTCGTAAACAAAAGATAAAAATTAAAACATCGTTTGTATTTCGATATCCGATGTTTTGATAACCGAAAAATTAATATTTTCATACGTTTCAGCCACTTAGACGAGCAGTAGAGATAACACAATGAAAAATAAAACACAAACCGACAATTCTTCGTAAATGGAAAAGTGATAACCATAATGGGATTATTAGAGAGACAACATGGAAATAATGAAATTGCCAAACCAAACCCGCCGCCGGCCGACGCGCCTGTTGTATATAGTTACCACCGACCCGAGGTTCATTTTGTATGCATGATGGGCTCCCCCATGCCACTATAAGGATTATTGTTGTCCCTCATAATTTGTCAATACATATTTCTGTCACATTTTTGACAATGAGATCCGGCTGTGTGATATGACCAAGAGATGAGCGGAATGATGAGGGCAGCCTATGCCTAATTAGCAATTAAATTTTGTTTTCGAATCGTTGGGCAATCATGAGGCTACTGCAGGCTTGGGCGTTCAGATGCCTTTGCAGATGTCAGATAAGTGAATTTAGGTCACAGCAACACTCCAGTAGTCATGGTGGCTTTAAGCCACAATGAATATCAAAATTCCATTAATTATTCCACCCAATCGGGGGTACCTCTCTGGATCATCATTCATCACCTTAGGGCACATGTGAGGCTTGCGTAAAATATTCACAAATTGCCGCTTCGTTATAAAGTTTTCGGCGAGCGAGGTGTCGTCTAACCTCTTTTCTTGAAGACACCCTACTCTGACCCTAGCCACCACTAAAGATGCTAATGAGGGGCGCATTTGCGAATCTCTCAAACTGCCGTCCCGTATTAAATACATATTTGTAAACAAAATAACTTTTGCTACCTGCTTTGGCATTGGAATGTGGAATGCCGGGGCGGCGTGTTTTTCGGATTTATGACATGAGGCTTAAATTTATGTGATGTAGGGTCTTTTTGTTTCTGCGCGATATGTCGGGGAAGGACAGGTGTAAATATTGGAAAAGTTTAAGTTATTTCTGCAGGCCCCGTCAAAAAAATATTTAAAAAAGAAAAGAAAAGAAGAACGAAGAACAAAGAAAAGCATACAGCGATTACAAACAAAAGCGGGATATCAATCATGTCTCTTTGTTATGTTTTTTAAAGGCAGCAAAGGCCGTCGTTGGGTGATTGTATTTTTAGGGAGGCTGCTGTGATGGTTCTGAGAGAAGTCTCCCTTAGTGCGGTAAACAAATGATGGTGCCGTTTGTCTGCGTTAATGTAGTTAACTTGTTAAAACAGTACAGTGTCAGGATTTGAATGGGCCGCATTAATAACGAATGGGAGTTAAGATTGGGTGTAAATCATTTTAGAGGAGGATCTCTATTCTTGTAAGGAAAATGCCAGTATTTAAGATAAATTACTAAATTTTATTTAATGCGCATAAATTCGCCTGGAAGTTTAGTGGAAAATTAAATAAAAAGCACCCGAATTTTCACTTTTTAGAGTTCCGGTTGGCTAAGAAAGAGTTGTGGAGTTCTTGCTATAAGATTTTTAAACAAAAAAGTTATAGAATTTTAAAAATTGATAAAAATTCGAAAAATTATTTTTTATTCCAACGATGGATTTTTTCCACTGCGCCACTTCTCGCGAACGTCTGACAAACATCCCAGAGTATAACTGCCTTGAAAGAGCTTCTCAATAAGCCGTTTGGAGTCGGCATAAAATTGTATATCCTTTCTGTTCGTTCCAAAAATGAAAAACTCACACAAAACGAATGGTTGTGAGAAGCTAGGCCTAGGGTCCCTCCGGATCTGTTGAGCCAACTATTTATTTATTATTATTATTTTTTTGTAATCTTTTATAAGAGCGTTGATCCCTACAGTATTGGAAAATTGGATGGATTGCTGGTGTATAAAGCAATGCATTGTTGAAAGTGTTGCAGACTTGGAGGGGATTTTTGTTTCATTTTAAGAGGATGTTCTTACTTACTTGTACGTAGGTCTTATTTGTTGGGCAACTGCGTCATAAGCTCTATACTTATGTGCTGAAAAGCAAGTAGTACGGTGCCATCCAAAAAAGAAAAAAGAAAAAAAGAAGCAGTAAAAGCTAAAAGCTTGATCAGAGGTGATTCGAAAACTAGAATTACAGCTTTAAACCTTCTTTACTTTATGTGGTCTTTAAGCTATGTATTACTTTTAAGTCGCACATCTGATGGACAGAATTTGTGCCTCAAATCTTGTTTGCCTAAAGAGGGCGTTGTCGCTCACAGTCAAAGCGGATTGTTGAAAACAACGTGTTGCGAGAAAATTCCTTTTTTGTTATTACTTTATTTTATGAAGAAGCTGTATAAAAGATATTCCAAAGTGGAACATGTAAAACAAAAACTGATTTCTCTATAAACTTGGCCAGTAAAATTCCAACAGTTTGTATAGTGCACATTTAAAATCAATCCATAAACTGCAGCTTCATGGATTCTTATTGAAAACCAAAACCAAAAACGATAACCATTGCCCCTTTCGATCAATTGTCACCAAAATTCAGCATACGACACCACGCCTTACTCTAAAGTAACCCCACAAAGTTATTGCCACATTTTTGGCAGGCAAAAATATTAAACCACACGGAGTACCGGATATACGAAGTATCAATACCATAATTCCAGTAGAGTACACTTTGTGGTTGCAACTTGAAATGCTCGTGCAGATGCTGCACACCAACAAATAACAACAAATAACCACATCCGTACACCCCGGATTGTGCTCTTGTGCATTTAACCTCCTGCACAAGATTTATTTCATGCACAATTTAAAACAATAACAGACGAAAGGATATGGCAACTGGCATTTATGAAATACGTAAATGCAATTTAAGTCTGGATTTTTATTGCTTGATATTAACGTGACTCGTGCGGTGAAAGCTTCCTTCTGGTACAACAGAAAATTACAAGTGGTTCCTTTGAGGTAAGTTGCGGTTGTGCCCTTTTCGTGGATTGTTAACGGATGGGGGGAAATTGAATGTCATTGCGGCAGGGCGGAGTGCAACTTAAAAATGGGAACATTTTTCATATATTTGGATTTTTTTGCCAGTCTGAACATTTTCTACGTATAACTTTAATAGAATTTCGAGCGTGATGACCCAAGAAGATGTAGATAACCAGAGAATTATCCTACTACAAATTCCTTATGTACCTGCAACCACCTATATCAGATGGGAAAGTGAATTTGTCGTCAAAAACTTGACGACACTCTGGTACAATTTTGATTGCACTCAACGACCTTAGTTTGATCACAAAAGACCGAAAACCTTCCACTACACTTCCGCTTTTCTTACCCTTCGACCCCACAAATCATTTCCTTACACGTTCCATATGTGTTATGATATCCATGTGGTCAGCGCAGACAATCGCTCGCTCCTCTATACAGCGGGGTGCCCCTATTCAAAAACAGCAGAAACAATTTACTATCCATGTAATGTCGGTGCCCCCACCCCTTCATACTGGCTGTCAAAACGAAACGATTCACGGTTCCACATAACTGTGTAAATGTTTGTAATGTAACCGTTTTAAAGAAAACCCACCCAGCCCCGCTCCAGCTGTATCGATTACGCACGCGGGGCGCGGTGCTGTCATATTTTTACAATTCCATAACGATATTGCTTAATCCATCAGGTGTCCTTAAGGATAAGTTTCACAATCCACAAACAGCCTGTCATAAGCGCTTTCAAAATCATACTACAATTTATTCCTTACAATATCCATTAAGCTAAATTACACATACACATGTCCTGTATGTGATCCCCAAAACCGTATATTTCTTTTCCTCCTGATCTGACTAAAATTGCTTCGGATTTTAATGTTTTTTTTTTGTTTTTTTTTTTTGTATTTACGCCAGCCGTAGGTGCCTAAATAAATATTGGTCCTTATCCTTATTATTTCAATTGGAAAGGAAAAGACCAAACGCTGGAGCGAAGAAATAAAAATTGTGAAACATTGGTGTTGCAGAAGAAAAGGGCAATTGAAAAAAAAAAAAAACGAAAGAAATGCCTCTCATCCGTTTTCGTCTCGAGTATTTACAAGGAGAATGAATTTTACTAAAAAAAGCATCGACACTCACAATCAAATGGGCGGTTTGTTCGAAATGGAAACTCGGAGAAATATTTCGGATAGCGTGGGTGGGTTTTTCTTTCTAAATGAGCTCTAAGGAGTGGTAGGTAACCTTAAAAAAAAGAAAAGGACTCCATGCGAATGTGAGGAAAATTGTGTTGGCGAACAGAAAAACATCCAATAGCCTTCATTAAGTAAAAACCCTCTTAAACCGACGAACAGGTGAAACCTAAATCACAGTTTTGACGAGGTGTTTTCGTGTAGTGTTATTTGGGTCAAACACGATGCTGTTTTGTGACTTTTCATCATAACCAATTCACACAGATCCTTTGTGCGATGGAAAACGTGATTCGGAGAAAACTGCAAATTAATTTTTCAAATCCTATTACAAATTCTGCCCCCATTTGTCAAATATTTCGAAATTGCGACAAATTTGAAGACCGGGCCGGTTCAATTCATTCAGTCTACAACTCCTAGATATGTAAGACGACTGATGGGCATAAAGCAAGACTCTATTTTTTTTGAGCCAAAAAATAGCGATTGACGAGATTAATTCTTCATTCTCAGCATTTACTTACTTACTTAGGTGGCGCTACAGTCCGGGGTGGACCTGGGCCTCAACCAATACGCCTCTCCAGTTAGCGCGATCTTTGGCTAACTGCCTCCAGTTGCGCACTCCAAGTTGGTTGAGGTCCCCTTCCACTTGCGCGCGCCACCTAAGGCGAGGTCTTCCTCTACTGCGTTGTCCCTCCGGGTTAGAATCGAAGACTCTTCGGGCCGGAGCGTTGGTGTCCATTCGCTCTACATGTCCCAGCCATCTTAGACGACTGATGCGTACTTTTCTGACTAGGTCGATGTCGCTGTACAGCTCGTAGAGTTCGCTGTTAAATCTTCTCCTCCAAAGCCCGTCAACGCAAACGGGACCAAAAATCACTCGAAGAATTTTGCGTTCGAAGCGACCAAGAAGATCCTCATCCGTTTTTGCTAGGGTCCATGCTTCTGCGCCATAGAGCAGGACAGGGATGATGAGAGTCTTATATAGAATCTCCTTAGTGCTTCTTGACAAGGCCTTACTAATCAATTGCCGTCTTAGGCCAAAGAAACAGCGGTTGGCAAGTGTGATTCTTCGTTTGATTTCTGATGTGATGTCGTTATCAGAGTTTATAGCGGAGCCGAGGTAGACAAAGTCCCTAACTACCTCAAAGTTATAGCTGTCTATCGTGACGTTCTGCCCGATTCGTCGATGTCGTGTGTCCCTTCTTGTTGACAGCATATATTTTGTTTTACCCTCATTCACCACTAAACCCATTTTTGCCGCTTCTGTACTAATACTTGCAAACGCACCAGTGACAGCTCGCTGTGTTGTACCAACAATGTCAATGTCGTCAGCGTATGCAAGCAGTTGCACAGACTTATAGAAAATTGTGCCTCTGGTGTTGGCTTGTGAGTTTCGCACAATCTTCTCAAGAATGATGTTGAAGAAGTCACATGACAGCGCATCACCTTGTCTAAATCCTTTTTTGACATCAAAGGTCTCGGTGAGATTGTTTCCGACCTTTACGGAGCAGCGAGCGTTCTCCATCGTCATTCTGCACAATCTGACAAGTTTGGCAGGGATGCCAAAACTAGACATGGCTCTGTATAGCTCGTCTCTATAAACGCTGTCATATGCGGCCTTAAAATCGATAAAAAGATGGTGAGTATCGATCTGGTATTCTTGGGTTTTTTCCAGGATCTGCCGTAGTGTGAATATTTGATCGGTCGTGGACTTACCGGGCCTAAAACCGCACTGATAGGGACCTATCAGATCGTTGACGAATGGTTTCAGGCGTTCACACAATACAGCAGACATGATCTTATACGCAGTGTTCAGGAGACTGATGCCTCTGTAGTTGGCGCAGTTTAGAGGGTCTCCTTTCTTGTGGATCGGGCAAACAATGCTGAGGTTCCATTCATCAGGCATACTTTCCTCTAACCAAATCTTGGAGATGAGTTGGTGTATGCACTCTACCAAGCCATCTCCGGCTGCCTTGAAGAGCTCGGCAGGTAAGCCGTCTGGACCAGCAGCCTTGTTGGATTTAAGCTTAGATATTGCTATCCTCACTTCATTTTGGTCAGGTGGACGGAAATCTTGGCTGTCATCGTCCAGGTTGAATGGATCGTTCTGCCTAACAGCGGAATTTGTGTCGTCTTCGCCGTTTAGCAGTCTGCAGAAATGGTTTTTCCATGTCCTCAGCACCGACTGTGACTCTACTACAAGGTTTCCTTGCTCGTCTCTACAGGTCTCCGTTCGGGTCTTGTTGGCATGACACGTTCTTTTTACCTTTTGGTAAAACTTCCGAACATTGTTCCTGGAGTAACACCTCTCTATATCCTCGATCGCGCGCTTCTCATGCTCTCTCTTTTTTCTCCGGAGAAGCCGATGTTCTTCCCTCCTTTTTTGCTCGTAGAGCTGACGAGCTGCTCTCGTCCTTCTATGCAGCCACGCTTCGTAGGCAATTTGTTTTGCTGCATGTGCTTGCCGGCACTCTTCGTCAAACCAGGGGTTTCGGGGGGGTGGACTGGTGAAACCAAGCACATCAGTTGCGGCGTTTTTGATGGCTTCTTGGCATCGGCGCCACTGGTCTTCGGCACTTGATGCTGGCAGCATAGGACTTCTCGAGAGGTTGAGGGATACGCGATCGGCAAAGGTTCTGGCGGTTTGTTGCGTTTGTAGTCGTCCAACGTTAAATCTCCTCACAGTATTTTCTCGTTGTTGTGGCGTCTTGGATATCCGCATCCGTACCTTGGCTACAACAAGGTAGTGGTCCGAGTCTATGTTGGCCGCTCGGAAAGTTCGGACATCTAGAATACTGGAGGAGTGCCTTGCGTCGATCGCAACGTGATCAATTTGGTTGACGGTTTGATGATCAGGTGACCGCCATGTTCCTTTGTGTATATTGAGGTGAGGAAACCGTGAGCTAGCTATGGTAACATTACGTCCCGCAGCAAAATCAATCAGCCTAAGTCCGTTTCCAGACGTGGTGTCGTGTAGGCTGTGTTTTCCGATTGTGCTACCAAAGATGTCCTCCTTTCCTATTTTGGCGTTAAAATCACCCAAGACGATTTTAACGTCATGCTTAGGACATTGCTCATATGTTTTGTCGAGGAGCTCGTAGAAACACTCTTTGGTAGCATCGTCTTTATCTTCTGTGGGGGCGTGAGCGCATATCAGGCTGATGTTGGCGAATTTAGCCTTGATGCGGATAGTTGTAAGGCGTTCACTAACGTGTCGAAAGCTCAAGACTTCTTGCCTAAGTCTGCCGCTTACAACAAATCCGCATCCAAATAGACGCTGCTTTTGTTCTCTGTAGCAGTCACCGTAGTAAATGTCACAGTTTTTCATCCTCCTTTTGCCCGGCCCATCCCACCGCACTTCCTGGATGGCGGTGATACCTGCTTTGTAGCAGTCTAGGGCCTCCGCTAGTTGTTCGGCTGCACGCGGTCTGTTCAGAGTTCGAACATTCCACGTGCAGATCCGAACGTCATTGTCCTTTTTTCGTTTTGCAGGGTCGTCAACAGTGAATCCGTCCTTATCCGAGGCTTTTGGTTGCTTCGCAACAGTGCTTTTTTTCCGTGGTAGGGTAGTTAACCCCACGCACAACCCCCAACCTGGAGGACCAGGCCCTTTCTGTAACCCCTTGGGCAAAAGGAGCCGGAATATTCCGGAGTCAGTAACCCGCTGCGGGGATGTGAGAGCTGCCGTTGACCCATTAAGGGCTCTTCCGCCACCATCTCTATTTCAACACCCTGACTAGTGCTGAAAAATCCTCAATGACCTCAGCTCCAAATACGTCGAAGTAGCTCATTGAGGTATCTGCCATGTTGACTGTTGACGCCACCGTTGATTCAGCCATGTGAATTCATCCGCCGTACGTCCTCTTTCTGAGGGGCTCATGTAAGACCTCTGAGACTCGATCAGGCAGTCATTCCGACAGAGCATTATAGTGTTGCTATTTTCTTCGTGTTCAACACTCGCGCTTATAAGTTTAGCAAGTCATGCCCGGAAGGACAAGACCAGTACCCGGTGGCTACCACGCGGAGGTAAAATAAGCACAATTGATGTGTATGAACAGTTACAACGACTGGGTATCGCCAAGTTGACGCCAATCAGTGTCTACCCTATTCATACAACACCCAACCATTCTCAGCATTTATAGCAGAGGTATAGCTGTCAGTTCTTTTCCCTTCTTTTTGGCAGTCGTATACTTTGTTATGCCCTCGTTGACAGCCAAACCCCTTTTTGCCGATTCTATTCCTTTACAAACGCACCAGTGACAGCTCGCTATGTCGATATTATCTGCTTATTCTAGTCAGACTTTTGAAAGATCTGTCAAGTATAATAAAGAAGTCACGCGCCTTGGTTAAATCCTTTTTTGGTATAAAAAGTTTCGGTGAGGTCGTTGTAGGTCACCTTGATGCAGCAGCAAGCTGTCTTCATCGCCCTTCTAGACAGTCAGTGAACTTTGTAGGGATGACAAAACTAGACATGGCTCTGTACCTATAGCACGTCTCCATAAATGTCTTCTTAGGCGGCTATGATATCCATGGAAAGATCATTCGTCTCGATTTGGACTTCTTGGATTTTTGTTCCTTGGTCTGCCTAAGTGTTGAAATTTGATCGGCACACAAGGTTATAAACTGATACCCAAACGCCTTAACATCTCAATTATGTCTACCTCTGCCATTTTGTTTTCTTTCAATTTCCTATCCGTGTATATAATGTACCACACGGGGCAAAAAAAAGAAGAATTGTTTTTTTCTTGCATGAATTTCATGGCGCAGGGACATAAGTCCCACTCCATTTGGACTTAACTCCCGAAAACAGACAGAAAGAAGACTTCTTATTTTGTGTATTACCTACTTATGATACAGTTAGGTACAAACCGTTGGGAAGAATGCAAGTCATGCAATTTTGTATTATTCTTTGTCAGCCGAGTTTGCATCGTAACGAAGTAGGTAAGTAAGAAATAGACATAAGTACTGAGAAAAAGCATTAAATCGATGTTTTTTAGAATTTGATCAAATAAAAATAAAAAAAATCGCGCGATTTCTAAAAATTAATTCGAGACTTTCGTCTCGGGGACTTATGCCCTGCGCCGAATTTCATGACATATACCTACGGTTTCTTACTTTTTTCCGTTTTCTTTATTTAACAAGTCAGTTGCAGTTTTATTTTGTTTTTCTATTCTCTTTTTTATTGTTTCAATGTACGGAACCAAATTACATCTCTCTTTTTCAATTCGTCAAGTGTTCAAGTTTTTTATTTGAAACCCATAATTCCGCCACAGTGGCATCACTGTATTCAAAACTATATCTGTACTCGATATTACCTGAAAGTAAGAACTAGATTGGTCGGTAACGTCACTTTCCCCGCGTCAGCCACATGTACGAAATGTCAACTAAGTAGATACTGAGTCAAAAGGAAATTTGTCGGCTGCCCGCAATAAACGTCAACTGAAAAAGAAAAAGAAAAAAACTTCTCAATTAATCAATCTAGGCCAATAAACACGCAGACAGAAGATGGCGGCCAGCTGTCAAATATAGTAAACTAGAGTTTTGAACTTTTTCAATTTTCACGAAAGCCGCCATTTTGTTTTCGCTCAGTTTTATATCCAAGTATAAACGGCATTGGGAACATCACTACATCAGTAGTTCAGTGAGAGAAAACTGTCAATTAGATTTTCCATGCACTGGAATATTCTGTCATTCTTATTGAAGTTGGGAAAAGTGTTGATGTATCATTGGTTTATTTGTTAAATTATTATTGTTACTATTATAGAGGTGGAGCCATTCACTCAATATGATAAACATTGTAGCATTAACATTGTTGTCAAAAAGTTATAGACAGCTGTTTATTATTTTCTACACGCCATTTGGCAAAACAAAAAAAAAAAAACAACAACCGATTTGACGGATGGTACTTGTTTGAGGACGGTAGAAAATTTGAATTAAATTGGTCGGTCCACGTATTGTTTTAAAACTCGAGCATAAGAACAGGGGCAACATTTTCGGAATTCTCAAGACCTTCATTTAGAAAACATTTCTTATCATGACTCTAAAGAAGTCTGTATCAAGGGCTTTGAAAAACTTCTCTTTTTTTTTGCATAATAGTCTTTTTTTTAACAAAATTCTAAAAGATGACATTTCCTTAAAGAAGATTGAACCTTTTTTTTGAGATCGGTACTTCTGGAATATCTATACATATGTATAATAAAACTGTAGGCATTTTCTTTGTTACCTAATAGCGTGAAAACTACTGCACAGATTTCGATGAAACTTTTTTTGAAATGTTCCTTAAGATCTTAGAAAGGACATAGGCTATTCCGTTTTTTGACCAAAATGTGTTTTTTTTTCTGACTTTACTGTCTTTTACTCGCCATTACTCAAACAATTCTTAATCAATGCAAACAAAACAAAATACTTGGGAGAGCCAACACTTTTATGGTTATTTCAAGCCATCAATCAGCTTTCTATGTCCTATAGAAGCTGAGCTACAACCTAAAATCTTACATGAAACAAATGAATTCATTTTCTCAAATCGAACATATCAGCAGCCGCGGTTCTTGATCGTTCTTCTGCTTTGGGGTGGTTGGATGACGCATATCGCACAAGCACGTTTATATGAAAAAAAACTGCGTGGTGGTTTCTCCAAATTAAGTGAAACGAAAGAGAAGTATGCGACGTGAATGTGTATGTAATCAACAGCGACAATGTGTTTCTGAGGAAATGCGCAGATGGCTGATGACGTGCGCTGATGGACGTATGGTGGTGTATATAGAAATTCAGTTCAAGGTTTTTGTTTTAATGGTTGTTATAGTACCTACCTACGTTGATACCTACAGTAAGGAAGTGGAACTTTAGTACTTACGCTGTTGAATTTCATTTTCTTAAATCAGACCTAGAGATATGTATTGGCTTCTCGGAAAATTTTCGAAGCTAAGCGTATACAACAAACTGCTCCTGTATAAGCAAGTGCTAAAACCTTCTTGGACATACGGTATACAACTCTGGGGTTGTACCAAACCAAGCAATATGGCTATAATACAAACATTTCAAAACAAAACGCTAAGAGCAATCGTGAATGCTCCATGGTATATAAGAAATAGTGATATCCACAGAGATCTAGGAATTGCTACCGTGAGTAACGAGGTAACAAACTTTGCTCGCAAACTTCGTACTCGTATTCATGCTCATTGCAATAATGAAATAACCCGTACTCTGGAAGTGACAAACCTTGAGCGCCGACTACAAAGAACAAGACCGTTCGATCTAGCGCCATAAGGAGAAACCGCATGTAATGACGGTATTAGTAGGTGCGTTCGCTGGAAAGCTACCTACCAAACGTGAACTACAGAAGCGTAAACTACTTGTTAAGGTAACTTAGTCGTAGTCATCACAAAAATGAAAAAATGAGAGGAAAGAATTTCATACTGCTATGAGCGAGCGCCGCCGGATCTCTTAGTGCCTCTCTGAGGGGTAAGGTTTAGCACGTACGGGCCATTGGTATCTTTTGAAGATTACTCCTGGCGAAACCAAAAAAAAAAATAAAATTTCTTAAATTTGTGTTTTAGGTAAATAGATTTCTTTGATTTATTGTTTCACAATGACAATGTTCACCGCTTTTATTGGAAATCACACAGTCTCACGCCGCGTACGAAGTTGCGGGCACAATAAATTTGCTGACTTTTTTCCGAAATTGTCCCAAACACAATTGCACACTTTTATAAAGTACGCACACATTCTCTACACACATATTAGAGACCAGAACAGACTGTCATCCTAATGGAAAAGATTCGTAAAATATTTCTCAAAATTCCATCGCATGGAGTTCATCAGGAAAATGTCCTTCTTATTATCATCACATTACTCCGGCATGAATATATGTTTGTATATAAAACATTTTCAAGTATGCGCACATCCCGGAGACTGAGTGTGGGAACAATAATATAGACGCCCCCAACCACTCATATGTGGAGCATCAAAAATGTTTCCCTGAGGTTATTGAATTTTGTGTTTTGTTCACTTTCGCACCCGCTGCCCCCACACGCATTCAAATAAGCTGTGTGTCGTTTGTTGTGGAACGACCTCGACATATTGCCAATTTCTGGACGGGGAGAGTGGCATTCCATCAGCCCGATGCCACCCACAATGGACACACAATAACATCGGCTAAGGGGAGGGTATTTTATTTATTTCAGAATAGTTTGATATCAATTCACGATGAAATCCCCCAAGGATTATGAAGGGGGAACTGCCAAAAAGCACCACCGGCCAGATATATGATTTAAGTGAATACATGATGGTCATGTGAGGTAATCCGAATATGCTGCGGTGGCCGCACCAACAATGGGGATGCGTGGCTCGACTGTATTAGCGATTGAGATAAGAGACATCGCCCCCAAACACTCGCTCAGAGGGGGTGAACACGGGATTACGAAAGAATACGAAACCTTTGTGCACACAAAAGTTGAAAGCTTTGTCGGAAAATGAATTCGCATTGAGTATCAATTCGGGTGATTGATGGTATTGTGTTTTTTTTTATTGCCGTGCACAGGAATACGTTTACAAGCTACACTATCTGGTATCGAACACAAAACCAACATCATCATGATTTACAGTTGTGCCGATTTATTCGCTCCATGGGCGATTATATTGAATAAGTTACTTTGTGTTGGGAAGGGCGCTGCTATCCATTATGTACATGTATAAATATGTGGCTTTGATGGGCAAGACGTTTTACCGATATTACTTCCTCCGCTGGGACCAATGTCGAAATTGAGATATGAGATACAATAATGATTTGTTGTTAAGTTTAGTTTGAATGGTATATGTGACTGGGGAGAGATTTACAATAGTTCACTTCGATGGAGAGTGCTTTTGAATGACTGCTTTCGATTAGAGTGGTGAATTTTGTTCGATTTGGGGCTGGCAACGAAGGGGTGGTTTTTACTTCTCTGTATTCCAAATGATGAGCCAGTGAGACAGTGGTATCACAAAGCAGAGATTTTATTTTCAGTCTATCGTCCAACATCACGGCTAACCCCATGTCTCCATATACTTACAGCGTTCCATACTTTAAGCTGCAAATTTGTCCCTTCCGGAAAATTCCATCACCAACAGAAGGTCAATACCCTGCAAGTCATTAGACTGAGTGGAAAATTCCACCATACTTATCGTGTATTAAACAACCTTGTTGAGGAACAAAAATTCGCCTACGTATAATGTGTTACTTAGCATAAACTCCCTGTAGTCCTCGCAAGTGCGGCGTAGAAATTGAAATCACTTAAATACGCAACAAAATATTCAAATTTTTACTCTGAAAATGTATGCCAGTAAATTTGTACACTTTCATTGTGTTTGGGAACAGACTTAAAAGTTCTCAAGTATGAGCTTACCATCCATCACCTTGTACGTATTGTTACAGAAAGTACACCCAAATCTCCCACAGAGGGATGATTCCAAATTTATTCCCACAAATGGAACATGTTGTTGTCGCAAACGTACAATAAATTCTTGGCCACACTCGACTGTGTGGAATATATCTCAATTTGGGATTAAAATAAAGGAATGAAATTGTTAGTCCTTTTAGATGTTTTCCTCTCGACGAATTAAGTGGTTGGATACTTTAATCTTGGGTCTTCTTCTTCTTTTTAAATTTTGTCCTTGTTCCATTTCTCGTTCAAAATATAGTGGGCGAAAGAAAGAAAACCGAACAAAAAATTATATTTTCCTAAGTAAGAAGTAATTTTGTAAAGGAAAAACAAACAAGTTGGCAAATATTCGGCAGCCATTTCCATAGAAATTCAAATGGAAAGTAGAGCAAAAAAAAAAAAAACGTGGGAAGTCACTTAGAAATATCCCAGATGTTTTTTTTTTTTGTATTGCTTTTAGGTTTCCTTAGCTGTGCGGATCGAATAATGATTACCCATATCATCATAAAATTGGGATGTTATGTTTTAGGCTTGGTTATCGTACGTTTACTAATCAGTAATCACATAGCCATTAAACCGAATCAGTAGGTACACGATTTTGGAAACGACTGGCGGCGGCGATCCTAGATTCTGAAATTATAAATCCGCTTAGATATATAAATTTACAAGCAAAACCAGGCTGAATATTTAAAAAAAGAGCCAATGGATCCCTTACTGTAAAATTGTTTGTGCGGTGCTACGGGGCGTATGCGTAACATTTTTTTTTTTCTGGAGTGGAATTCGAAATTAATAAAATTTCAGTCGATCATTACTAAGGGAAGAATGCATCTGACAAAAAATATGTAAAGGATGCTTTTTGTATAGAATTTAATTTACTTTAATTTCGCGGAAGTCATTTCCGCCATTAAACTGTCAGAAACATGAGATATTTGCGAACGAAAAATTGGTGTTCGAACACCTGTCTAAGTGAAGCTTTGTTTTTTTTTTGGTAGACGTTCGCAAGAGAGGCAAAGTGGCTTAGTGATCAGTGTGTTGGACTTTTTTTTTTTGTCGGAGGTGCTTATTATCCGATGGAGCACTCAGACACAACTACTGGTCCATTGTACTGCCAAGTAGACACCTAACATTTATGTACTTATTTTTCCTGTCTCCCGAAAGATGAGAAGGAGCTTCAGTGATGAAGAGGTTAGATATTCGGCATTCACCACGTCAGTCCCAAAGATCCGTCACTTGATGCGAGCGAACCACGACAGCTAGAGAGGAAGTGCTCCGCTGTCTCGTCATCCTCTCCACAGGCAAGACAGATGGTGGAGACGTTCAAGTCCAAAACTTTTAAGTGTTAGGCAAAAGCTTGGTGGCCCGAGCAGTCAAGCAGTCTACAGTCGCTTCTCCTGAGAGACAGAAGGCAGGCCGCCGACCTCTTGCAGATGTCCGGACGCAGTCGTTTGGTCTGTCCACACCAAGCACAGCCACGCCAGCGACACTCGTGTTCGCGAGAAACCCAAGTATCAATGGATGACTTAACAACCGATGTAGGCAGACCCAACGCAGTTTCAGGTCCTAAGAATTCTTCCTCTGAACCCAGCCTGGCAAGCTCATCAGCGATCTCATTTTCCTGGATACCAGTGTGACCTGGGACCCAAACAAGATACACTGTATTTAGCCTTCCGACCAAGTTCAGAGAAAGCTTGAGTTCGAGCACTAATTTAGACGAGGTAAGAGGGTTAAGCAGCGCTCTTAATGCAGCTTGGTTGTCGCTCCAAACGCATATACTCCTAGCCCTCCATCTATTTGTCACAATATAGCGCATAGCCATAAGGATAGCGAAAATCTCCGCTTGGAATACAGACGCATTGTTTCCTAAGAGGTAGTGAAGTTCATCATAGCGTCTAGAGCGGAGCCCGGTGTGCTGGCGAAGGCCCCTGTGCAGCCGAGACAGATCGTTCTTTGAAGTCTGGCAAAAGAGTAACATGTTTCCGTGAAAGCCTGTTCCACCATACAACCGACGCGTATGAGAGGAGTGGTCTTACCATTACCGTATAGATCCAAAGGACCCTTTTAGGAGATAAGCCCCATGTCTTGCCAAAAGCGCCTTTACACTGCCGGAAAGTTGACAGCGCTTTATCGGTTTTCGATTCGACATGCTTGGACCAAAGAAGCTTTCTATCGAGGATTACTCCCAGATATTTGACTTCATCGGAGATCGGAATAGTGACACCTTTTAACAAAAGCTGAGTCAGATCAGTGACCTTCCTCCTTCTCGTGAAGAGAACAACAGTCGTTTTAAGAGGATTCAGTGAAAGCCCATTTCGTGTGCACCAGCCATCGATCAAGCCCAAGGATCTCTGAGCCCGAGAGCAGATAGTCCCTAGGTCAGAACCGACAGACAGAACGGCGACATCATTCGCATATGCTTGAGTATAGGTTCCAGGAAGATTGAGAAGCGTTAGCAGAGAGTCAACATCATAACAGGGGAGACAGAACACCGCCTTGAGGGCAGCCCCTGTTTTCCCCTGTCACGACGCATTTGCCACAATCCGCCTCGGCAGTCAACGCCCCGTACATTAGCATTGCTTTAATCCACAACATCAATGCTTCATCTATACCATGATGTTTGGCTGCATTGCACATGCTATCAAAAGTCGCATTATCAAAAGCACCCTCAATGTCGACGAAAATGCCCAACGCGTACTCCTTCCGATCAAGAGCACTTTCAATCCTACCAACAAGGTTCTGAAGCGCAGTTACACAGGATTTTCCGCGCTAATAGGCATGTTGCATCTCTAAAAGAGGATGCGATCGAAGAGCGACATTGCGCACGTGCAGATCAAGTGTGTTGGACTACTAAGCGAGGGTTCCTATGTCCAATCCCCGAAAAAACCCAAATGCCCTCTTGAGGTTATGAATTTTCCACTGCCCCACCTCTCGCGAACATCTGACAACATCCAAGAGTTTTACCGTCATGAAAGAGCCGTTTAGACTCGGCATTCAATTGTAAGTTCCTTCCATTCATCCATTTATCTATTTATTTATAGATGTTCGCAAGAGGTACCGCAGTGGAAAAAAAAACACAAGATGTAATTGGTGTTTTTTCCGGTAGTCAAACTTGAGACCGCACACTAACCATATGACTTGATCATTATGAAAAAAAAAAACAACGAAAGTGATCGGCCTAATACTAATAGAGTGCAGTTAAATCAACCTTACGAAAACCTTTTGCGAATGGATACCTGGCACATTTTCAGTCTACAAAGAGTTCACTTCAGAGAGACTTCACTGTGAAAATATAAAAGCATTCTAGTGCACCACAAATCAAAGGTCTATTACATTTTTCAGAGGTTTTTTGTTCCACTACATTAAAAGGTTGCCCATTTCAAAACACAACACTAATGCGAGAAACAGATTAACACAGCGACAGCAACAGCAACAGCGAAATTAGGATTAGCTCTAACGTTGACGTCGCTCTCGATGTTGCTGTGCTAATGTGTTCAAAGTAATTAAAGTACATTGGTTCTAAAAAGTTGTCAAAGTTGCTGTTGCTGTTGCTGTATTAATCTGTTTCTCGCATAAATCGTAAATCTTCTTGCGAGTCAAATACCCAGAAAAATGTACAACGCAATTATATGATCAAATGCGACTGTCGCACCATTTATAAAATAAACACCGCAATACTTTATATAAGGAGCACCTACTCAACTGAACTGTTTCCCTTCAAATATCCTTTCAAAAGAAATATAAAAATAGCGCTTTCAGCACGTTTCGACTTTTTACATGAACCCGTAGTCCTTTTTATTAAAAGAAAATTGTTTTGAAAGACGACGTTTTGTTGTGCGTGCCTTTATACGACTATACGTGTTCCAGTCAAAAGCCAACGCAAAGTAATTTTTCGAATTTCAAACCATACCAAGGGGAGACTGCCACCACCAGAATAAAGCCAGTTTGGTGACGTCCAATTCATAAAATTCACACTTGATGAAAAGGGATCATCAATTCGTTCAGAGTACGAAATTCCTACACAAATTTCTTTATGCCGAACTAAGAACCTCAATCAGGAACAAACCTGTCAAGATATACTACCCCAAACCTCACAGCAACCCTCGCCAAGGGTTACGAGAATAATTTGAATATTGTCATTGCCGAGAAGAGCCAACGGAAATTGTTCTCCAGAGGCTCATTTTCACTATTTACACAAGAATTGCCCTAAATAAACTTTCACACGCAAACACATGTACACAGCCCCTGAATGATAGAAAAGCGAAAAGCAAGTGAAAACAAAAAATTAAACCCAAATCGTGGTCCATGATAGTGACAGTCAGCGCTCTCCATTTACCGAAGGCGACAACAACAGAGGATAAACGTTTTTCTTATTTAAATCCCCCCTCCGTGGCGTGGTGTGTGGCGTATACCATCGTAGCTGCCGCGGCCGCCTCACGTTTATATAGAGAAGTCATTCAACAAATTGCTCAATTGCGCATTACATCCCTGCGAACAAATTACGAGGAGTGAATAACAACCTGGCCGCCCACCCCCCCCCCCCCCCCTTCGTTTGGTGTCGTATGTGAATGAGACTGTGTGTATCATGGCGGCGTCCAGGAATAGAGAGGACAAAAATGTGAAATAAAATTAAATTGTATTGTGGCAAAATACACCACCCGTTGAATTTAGCCGTGTCGCCAACGCCATCAAGTGTAATTTCAAGGGCTGTGGAGAGGTATAAGAAGGCCGTAGGTAGGTTTACCAAATGGCAGAGCACACAAAGCAAGTGTGCATAGACGAAAATAGTGGGGGGGAGGGGGGGGGAAGTTCATAAAATCCTTATAATGGGCGCATTCGCCAAGGCAGCTGTTGTTGCTGCTGGGACGGTGGAAAGTGAAGTAGATCTTGGAGTCTGTTTGGGTGACTTACAGTTGCTGTGTTGACGCAAACAAAGAAAACGGTCCCGGGATGGGTATGTGGCAGGAAACTCCTTCTTTAGCAGTGTCAAAGGAGCTCATTAAATCAAATTCGTTGGTTATTTGTTTCGGTCGGCATGGTATGTTGAGTCTTGAGAGGTTAGATTATGACTTGGTGGATGGAGGCCATTTGCGAAATGGGTTTTGAAGTTGACGAAGTGCAGTGAGAAGATGTAGATTTTTGGAGGAGCTATAAATTAGTCAGACTTTCTAGAAGAATGGGAAAAAGGCGGTCGTCTTCGCCGAAAATTTGGGCGACTTCGAGCAGTATCTGACTTTGTGTCATTTTAACTTACTTGTTGATTTTGTCTGCACATATTAAATTGGATGGCTGCTGCTGTAGATTATGGAGATGGGCTTTGAAAAATAGCTAAACATTGAAAGCGTGTTTACAAAGGAAGGCGAGCAAAGTTTGACAGTGGAAAAAGAACCGAATTGTTAAGTTTGCGCAGATTTTGCATATTTTTTGTCAGCAAATTGAAAGTTTTTTTTTCAGACTGCAATGGGCGAATAGCACTTATGATTTAAGAGTTTTAAATTTAAATTATGAAATAAATGTTTTTTCTGACAAAGTGCCTATATTTTTACATTTGGAGCAAGCTATCGGACAAATTTCCAACTCGCCATCTTGCTTTTGAAAGTTCACATGACGTTTGCTCAAGACTTGTGGCTCGATTCCGCGAACAATATGTCCGATATTATCTTTGATATTCGCACGATACACGCACGAGTTGGAGTCTTCACATCCAAGAGGTCGGTTTGCTTAAATTTATTGATCAGGTTCAGAACAGCGAGGCGGAAGTTGCGCAATACCAATTACAAGTTTTTACCACTTTTCGAGTGATTTTTTTAAAATGTTTATGTGTTATTCACACGCTTACTTCTTTATTTTTTTTAGCTGCAAAGCTTTTACTTGACAACTGTCAAAAGAATGACATATTTCAATTTATTTGCAGGGTCCAAAGACACAGGTATAGCTAAAGTGATAAAAATCCGTTAAGGACTACTCGAATGAGAGCGAATTGCGAACAAATCAATTCAACTGTATTTATGAATTGAAAATTGCTATTTTTCTATCACAAAACTATTTATATTTAATAAATCTATCACCCAATCGTAAAAAAACATGAATCTCAATTAATTTAAACAGCTAAATTAAGAATTAAAGCAATTTTTCCGCGAAATGAAAATTCTTGCCGCGAACTGTCACACTTTATTCACAATCCACACAAAATAGTCGCGATCCACAAACGCACGAATGAAAAATTCGTTCAAACTTAACCTTTAAAAATGAAACTGATACCCGGGTATCTGCGACCAAAAAAAGTTTTCATGTGAATGAAGTGTCAGAAACTACGAATATTCGCGTGCTTGCAGTTCGTAATTCGCTCTCATGTGAATAGTCTTTTATATATTCGTTTTAGGGTATATATATAACATCCCTGGCATAATGACAGCTGCCACAGTCAGTTAGTTATACCCAAAGTATTTTTTAAATAGATGAGTTCATAAAAATTAAAATTTTCCGTCTTTTAAACAATTTCTCTTCGTCCGCGTGAAGCTATGAGCTCCATAAACCTTTTATTGCTTTAAGAAATCATTTTCCATTTCCGTCTCCGGATAAGCCTGCCCCCAAATGGGCCTACAGTATCACAGAAGTCTGCCCCACCACGAGTGTAAACTGAGGAAAATTAATAGCCCAAGTGACAATTTTGATAAATCTACCTGGAAACAGGAAAAAAACCTAAAATCAATACGATACTTTAACGCCCTTGAGAAAAAGAACAAAAAAAAAAACCGCACATCCTGCATGTCTTGCTTATCAGAACTCAACCGCTTTTCTCTTTCAAATAACCAAGTCACTCACCAACAATTTTCAATGTTTTCAATGTTTCTTTTTGCTCGCATCATCTGTCCTAATGATTAATTACACTTGCGCTTACAAGTATCCGCCGCACAAACACACTTCATAAAGGATACGCGATATGTTATATAGTATAACAGATTATCCTGTGCTCCTCCGTATGGCATTCAATGTTGCGAGACGATAAGCTTCGTTAATTTAGCACGTTTGTTGGGTGCAGAGAAATTTCACTTAATTAGACGAAAACGGCTACCAACTACCGACTGAAGGATATAAATGGATCGCCCGGACAGTGGCAATTAAACTCCGAGATACCTACTAGAAAAATCCAAAGATATTTTCCACTTTGCATCTCATTATACATTTTTTCATCATCGGAAATTCTTCGTCCAGAGTTGGCAGTCGATAGGTATTTTTTTTTTTTTTGTGTTATCCTTGTTTGATTAAATTGTGAGCTTGGGGGAAAAGTGAATTAATGAGTGACCTAATGAATACTTGATTTGCGAATTGGATGCAAGGTAAATATTCATCGGAAAATCTGTGTTGAGTGTCCTTCGTGTAAATGCAAATTCGACCTGGACACACACGGAGCACAGACTCCCGGCAATCACAAGTCGATTTGAGGTTTCCCACTTTCGATGCGAAACCGCACAAAGTCATTCGGGGAATTTATGTTTTCATTTCCGCGACTTCAGAGATGGGGACACTGCTTTTGCTTGACAAACATTGTGAATCCCTCAAGGGAGCTGAAATAAAAACAACATTTTTATCGAATGCCCCACTTGCGCTCGAAGTGGTCTCGTTTAATAGGATAATTTGCCAAAGTCCAGCCGGTAAGATTTTCATTATACCACCGAACGAAGCGAGTATCGAATTGCGGCGCATATTGGCATATGGCGTAATCATCACTGGAGGGAAATCAAAACGAAAACATCAAACCCCGCTACTGGAAATCCGAGATACGGTTGATTTAGAATTCTATTTGACACAAATTGCATGTGTGCAGGATGTGCAGCAGTTGCAGCTGGCAGTTCGCAAAGCCACGGGATAACCAATAAGCGCTCCCAATTACAACAGTTATAGTCAAATTGCATTTGTAATGCGGGACATGGCGTTGTCTTTCCCAAAGGATGACTCACATCATATCGGTTGGGCATGTGTAATAAAATCCCAAAGTCCTCGATTCAATTAAAACGACCTATTTGCTTGGTATTTGTTTGTGCGAGTCGGTAGTAGCTCGATAAAGAATTTTATGCATTCATTGTCAGACCATCCGTTCATTTGGGTAGTAATGCGAAATTTATGTTTTGCATGTGCGTTTGGTATACTTCATAACTGGAAATAGCGAGCTCGATTAAGGGTTACGTTCAGCCGCCGGAGGGTTATGAACTGGAGTTTATTTTGAGTTTGATTTAGGGGGAGGCTTACATGAATCAAAAATGTTAGCACTTTGCCGGTAGGCAGACAGGGGAATTGAGGCAGTTCAGGGGTTTGGAAATAAAATTGGTTACATTTATGTAGTCAGCAGGTATTTTTTTAAACTCCACTAAATTCCCCTTCGTTTGACACTTTACGTGTTAAAATTGGTTGAGTGTGAATCTTCACAGTAGAATGAGGAAACACTAGCGAGAACTCTCGTGCGATTTTTTCCTTTTAGCTGTGCGTTAGTCGGGTAAAGGCTCCAGAACGGCTCGACCGATTTCAATGATATTTGTTTTGTTTTGTTCGCCTTGAATCAAGGATGGGTTAGGAAAAAAGAAAATTTTCATCACGTGGCGTTGTAGTCGTATAATTCGTTTTTCAGTTCAATTCAATTTTCTTCAATAATAATCTTCTATTATATACAATTCTGTCGGGGTGAAACTCGATGACGATATAACTCGATAACCACTGGGCAAATCTTCATGATTCTTCTTTGGTTTGTTCATATTGGTGTATTTCAGGTTGAGACCAGTCTTAAAAAATAGGATTTTGGACCCGATAGGTGGCGTTAATGTCAATCTTCGACACCACTCACCCGATGTCAATGAAATTTTGTGGATGCGTATGCCTGGTTCCAGATTAAAAGTTAGGATACTTTTGGACCCGATAGATAGCGCTATCATCGATCTCCGAAACCGCTCAAACGATTTTAATGAAATTTTGTGGATGTATATTCTTTGTTGCTTTGTGGATCTCAAATCAAACGTCATGCAAGTGACGGTTTTGAGGGGAAAATTCAAAGGTAAACATTCTCATTCCGCGGATTCCATTCGTATTTAAGCGTCTTCAATTTGTAAGTTATTTCTACTGTATTTAATATAAAATTTGAATAAAGAGTTTAAATTGAAAAAATTACATAAAGTAGCAAGTGCATTATGCATGCTCGGAATTATTGTATTCATTACATTAACGAATTTGGGCAAATCCATATTGCAAACAAAGTTGCATCCGCAAGAACCCATAACTGGAGAACGGATCGTCGGATTTGAGCTATATTTTTTTTTTTTTTTTGTGTTTGTCTACGCCTAAGGAAGGTTCACACGACGACAAAATTGATTTTCCATACATTTTTTACGAAGAGCTTTTTTTTTAAATTTTGATCGTAGCTATTTTGGATCAACAAAATTAGTTTCAGGTGGAAAGCGGAACAGTGAATGCTCCAAATTATTTTAGTCAAAAAGTCAATTTTGGGCGGGAAGAAGTTCGCCGGGCACGCTAGTCATAAATACGATTAAATTGATTTGTTCGCAATTCGCCTATTCGCAGTTCGCGAAATGCTCCTTTGTTCCTGTATAATCATAAATACCGCCTCCTCCAAAGTTAGTCATAAGATTACTTGCATGCATTTAAGTAGCCATGCGAAACGGAAACTTCAATCGTTTCCACTTGGAAAAACATTTTGCATCGTAAAATACGCGACTTTGGGCCAACCCCCAAATAAGATTTCCATTTTAGCACCAAGTACATTAAACAAGGTAATAAATATTAAATGCAAGCACAACGCAGTCTACCCCAAGTTAAACCACCAATATTTACATTTTGTTTAAATTTTAGTTTTAATTTATTCGATACAAAAAGGATGTAGTGGAAGCGAGTTTCATGGACGTCGCCTCAAACATTTTCTGTCAGCATAATTCATTCGATTCACTGAAATAAAATTAGTTCACCGTTAAGCTCGTAATTGAGAGTGAAAAGTTTTGGGGGGAAATTTCCAAATCCAAAAGACATGTAACGTGGGTGAGTAGATTGATTTAATTATTTTTGGGGAGACATTTATTTAGTTGCTGTTGCGGGCTTTGTTCCAGTAATAGGATATCATTTTCATCAAGAAAGTAATTCGTATTGCTGACGTTTTATTAATATTCCTCCTTTACTAAAGTTTACCCTTGAAAAGTTTTATTAATGGCTTTGGGATGCTTTTATGTGACAGAAATTCACAAACGAAACAAATTTCTATTAGTTGCACGACTTTGCGGAGATACAAAAGACAAATAGCCATTTAGCTGCGAAGAGGGTAAAGTAGTATCTTTGCGGGCAAAAAAAAAAAGGGCAAATGATTTGACATTCAACAAGCGGCGCGGAGTTTGCAAGCCACAAATCACTTCTGTCCCAAATTGCTGAAAGATTTATCGGCTTTTTCGGTCTGGAATTGTACCCCACCAATTTTTATCGAAAGCTTAGGTGAATAATGAGTGGTGAGAGAGATGAGAGCAGTTTTGTTTACTGAAAATGAGTCAAGAAAAATTAAAAAAAAAAGAAAGATTTATTTAAAATCGTGTCTACAAAAAAAATAAATGAAATGTGCACTATTGGTTCGCACGAAACTTTCTCTTTTCGTGACAAAGTAGGACGCATTTTACTGAATCCTTTGCCTTTAGAAACATTTTTTGAGTCAATTTATATGCCAGTTGATCAAAGGGTGTTCCTTTAGCTGATATTGGGAAGGGAAATCTATTTGAAACTTGATGAAGGAGATTCGACTATTTTTAGAAAAAAAGTTGTTCATGAGGTGACCGGCTGATTTTTCGCACAAAAGTACGATTGATACTGTTGTGGAGTTGGTGAGGTTGTTTTTTTTTGTTTTTTTTAATATATTAATGAAATTTAGTAAGTAGAAAGTGGGCCCTTTTCCGTGAACCTAAGTTTAGTTTAGTTAAAAAGGATTTCTGTGAAGGCTAAGCCACTATTTTCAGAATAAATGTCTGGTTGTTAGCGCTTCTGGTTGAATGAAAACCGCATTGCAACCTTGACAACGCGTTTTCAAAACAGAAGGAATCACTTTTCCAGAGCGATTTACTGTAATATACCTGCTTCGCAATTTACAGGGGCTTAAAATATTGAGCCCTCACTAAAACTAGCGCCCGACCAAACTCCACACCCCCCAAACCAGCCCTGAATAAAACACACTCATATCTGCAGCTGTTCTGTGGGTTAGTTCCCATTTTTAATGCTAGTTCCATCTACCATGAACCACCACAGGATAATAAATCATCACTGGGTCTTATTCTTACTGACATAATCAACAAGAAATATGACAGAAAACAAAAGAACGATTTATAAAAAATAAACAGCGGAATGAAAGTACGCACTGTAAGCTTGTATGTTGTATTCCCATGTGAAACGAGTGACACTGGAAAGAAAGATCCTTTTCGATGACTAAGGTCACAACAGAGTTATGGTAGGTGGGTTGTGTTGGGTGATGAAATATTAGGCTACTGAAAGCCGATTACATTTGACAAGCCTTATCTATGCAGCGGGGCTGGATAACTTGTGGTCCGCAAAAAAGGCCGAAATCATTTAATGAGGGGATTTGTGTTTGAAGTGACCTGACCGATTGTTCTTTTACACATCGCGCTACGATTCTACTTACGCTTGCTCATTAATTATTCCACATTTATAAGTGTTCTCATTCAAAGTGTCATTCAGTTTACTGGATAAACCCTTAAAGTACGCAACCGAATGCCGCCGATGCGAAAACTGCGAAACTGCAACTACTGTGTCTACTGACGTTGTTTGCAATTACGTTGGCCAATGTCATCTGGAAAATGAGGGAGAGAAAAGAACGAAGAAACGATAGATAAACTCTGCGTTATAAAACCGAATCCTTCTCAGCGACCTTGCACTTGCTCTTCTAGGATTTCACTTCATCGCTTGGTCGTATCCACTATATGTAATAGTTTCAGTTTGCCGCAACAAGGATGATTCCCTGCACAAGAGAATAATGGTGCTTAAAATGGAGCATCCAATGAAATGGCCGTTAAAGTGATTTAAAATTTAATTACGCGCTAGCTGCAGATTATTAAATTTCCCAGAAATATTCTACTGCAGGGTGGTAGTAAAAATGAAATTTTAGTGTCTAAATATCCGCAGTTGAGTTTTGATATTTAATGACTGTGATGGAGTTTAGTAAACAACGGTAATGGGCATAAGTTGGATTCAACTTGAATCCGTTGCTGTAATTGTTGCTAAATGTCGACAATTTCGACCAAGGGTAGATGAATCACAAGGAGTTAACTTCTTCAATGATGGATTTAAACGATGCGTCCAAGTGCAGTGTTCCATATAAGAACCCATCGTATTAACAAACTTAATGCATCAGCTGCAGAGAACAAATCTAGCTTCGGTGCAGACTAATGGAATAGTATCCAACGCACGTGATACTTTTGCTAATGAAGCACACTACGTGAATGGCGAAACATGATGCTTTCGTCCAGATCACCAGAATACTGAATGCCAGACATCTTAGAGATTCCAGGAAGCGGATGCCGGAACAACGTTCCTGCAGACATCACTGTACTTGAAGCTACTTGGATAATATTTAGAATTGGGAATTTACACAACTACTAACAACTAATAGTGCTGAAGGACTGTAGACGTTTTTTTTTTTTGGGATAGTTCCAACTGATTTTAACGGTGGCTGACACTGGGCAGAATTAGGATTCGATCCTCTACACAAGTTACATCCTAAATGGGACATAAATACATCGTCATGGACAACCTACATCTCAAATAAAATAATAAAATAAAATTTCGGCTTCGGTGATTGAGCTGTGAACTTGTTAAATAGTTTTCTTTCGGGTAGGTCGCAAAGGGTTATTTCTGGTGCAAGTTATTCGTCCCTAATGAAAATCAAGCAAGTTGTACCCCAGGGCTCAATATTGGGTACGAATCATTTCTGCGTGTTTATTAATGACCTTCCGTCTGTGTGCAAACATGCTACAGTACATTTCTATGCAGACGACGTTCAATTACATCTAGCAAAACCATACCCCAACCTTACGAACTCGCTTTCCTCATCAATGATGAGCTGAAGCGCATCTACACCTGATCAGTTGCAAACGGTTTACTTTTAAATCCTACAAAAATTTCAAGTAATTCCTATATCCCGCAAAAAATTTAACATTAATCTTCTACCCGATCTTTATATAAATAGCAATTAAATAAAAGCTGTATAGAATCAACCACTGTAGTCTGACATCTGAGATATTCAATTAATAAAAACCTGTCTGGTTCCAATCAGACCAACGTGGTCATTGGTAAATTTCTTCGCGAGTTATGGCTTAGTGCTTATTTTACTCCACTGGAAACACGACGAAAATTGGTAACAACTCTAATCCTGCACCTCATAACGTATGTCGAGGTTTTTAAGAAATAAATGAAATCAAAATAATAAATGAGATAAATGAATTGTTTGTATTGAAAGACATACTGTAGTGGGAACTGTACCATTTTCAAACAATACTGCTATTTTGTTATCATCTTCCTTTAGGTGATTGTTTGACCAATCAATTCTTCAAAACTTTTCAGATATTTTTATAGAAATTCTATGAAGAAAGGTTGGAAGCCGTACGGTCTTTTCTATAACGGTACACGGGGCCCTCCTTGCTTAGATGCTTAGGGCTCCTATCCTCACGGGGGCACCGAATTGCCGATATAGTCACTAACGCACTTTAAATTTGTTTCTATTTTGGCTTGTCAGTGTGACTTAATTTTAATTTATTTATTTACTTATTAAACATTAAAGCCCCAGTTAATAAATTATTAATATGTTTTCTTAAAAAGTCAGTTATCTTAATAAATGTACATTTCTTTTAATATCTGTTTTAAATTTTATTGTCTTCAATTAAAATATAGTGTTTTTTTTTGTGGCGGCACAACCGCCTCAACCTAAATATTTTTGGTGATAAGCCATTTTTGACCGTGTTCAATAGAAAATGTAGCATTGCCAGTAAGGAAATCTATGTTGTTGTATGTAGTACAATGAAAAAGTTTATACTTGTAAAAATACCCGAAAAGTACCTAGAAAGTTAAACAGACATTTTAAAACTAGAAACTCTTCAATAATATTTAAGAATTTAAAGGCTTAAACAGAATTTTATAAAGATCTTTTTTCGCCTCTATGTATTAAAAATAGGAAAAAAAACTGCTAGGTATCTGGCCCGAGGCAGACAAAACTCCTTTATTTTCCTGCCGAAGCCCCTGAAAAACTTGATTTTATTGCTATACCTCCTGAAAATAAATTATTTCTAATAAAAAAATGTATTTGAGTCCCTCAACATTCTAACGGAGCTTATTTTAGCCGCCGAACATAATGACAGACATTTTTTTAGCCCCTGAACCTTCTGAAAAAATTTAAATTTTCAATAAATAAGTAGGTACAACTAATTAGGTCGTAATATTGCTAATATTTGTTTTATTTGAATAAACTTAATCTTAAACGTAATCTTCATGAATACTATTAATTTTAAGCTCGATTTTTTCAGTTTTTCTAGTACTCGCGATTTGTTCAGCTATTCTGTTAGTCGCTGATGATTTTTAATGCGAGACTTACAATTTAAATAAATTGTTCCATTTGTTCAGCTATTTTGTTAGTTGCTTACATTAATTTAAAATGTAAGTCTCATGTGGAAAACCATTAGCGCTGAAAATATTTTCAGTTACGCAATTTTTGTCGTGTTAATTTTTGAAATAAAAATTAAATTTTTATTTTTTACAAGAATAATATAGGGGTCTTAAATCTTTGGGGCCTTATTTCATTATGAAATTAGACCCCAATGGAACAAGTTAAATAAGGCATCAAAAAGTGAAATTACATCCAAAATTTAGACAACTTTTGTTGCTTTGTATGCAATTTTCTGAAATCTTATTTCATTTTTAATTTGGAGTCTTATTTCGGGAAGCTAAGCTGCGAATATTTTTAAATTTCATATAAATCCAACCAAAGTGTTTGAAAGTTATCGCTCTTAACTCTAAAGGAACACCTTTCACCTCACGTTTGAAATAGACACATTCTAACTTACTTATACTCATTTTTGTCCTTCATACTAAATATTTTGTAGGTCACAATGGGTAATTTTGTATGGAAAATTTCTCCATTGTGAGTTTGTAAAATCGATCATGGACGCTAAATACAATTATTAACATCGTGCATTGGCCATACATTTGATCAATTGAATGAAGAACGTAGAAGTCGAGGGGTTCAAATTGGTCCCCGTCCCCGCCAATATAATTGTCACAGGAAACTTCCCAAATTTGGGGTCTGTATGAAAACTGTAAAGTTTCATTCGTCGGCTATGTTACCAAAACTATAAGCTTAGTACTGGCACTGATGACCTCTACCAGCTTTGTAAATTGTTCTCCCATCGAATTAAAAATTGTCCATCGTAAAAAATAATCCAAGTTCCCCAGTTCTATTCAATCAGATCTTCCCCAAGTTGCTGCGACGAGAACTATAAAGTCAGTTACCACTGATACATAAAAAAAAAGTTTTTCCTATTCCGCCCGTTTGCTTCAATATTTATTTTCGCAGCCAACTACCGGTACTTCCCTTGGCAAAGGTGCCGCAACTGCAGCCCCACCCTTAGTCGTGATGAAAAATTGAAATTATCCTCTTAACTAATTTACCCCTCAATCGCGTTTCCAATCTAACGCCTACGGGTGAGTTCTAATAGTATCCATGTGTCCTATGAAAGTATGTGTGGTGGTCTCTTTTTCATTTTGCTTTCCCGCGCTCTAGATTGTGTATCTATGCCTATTAGGAAAACATACAACCCATTCGCCCACATTCTCATCCCTTAACATTGAACTTTGTGTGATTGATTGGTTTTGTGGACTATCGCAATTTATCATTTTTTGTTCGTTAAGCTTGGTGGAAACATCTAATGAGTTTCACATTTTTGGCCAAATGCTTGTTTTTTTTTTCGCAATTTATTTTGTTTGTGACTATGCCAGCGGTGTGTATAAAATTGAATGACATATGCAACAAAAGATATACAAGGTTTATTTGCGGCTATATATTTTGATATATACTTTTTTCCATGGGCTTGTGGTGGGAAGGCGGTGAGGTATTTGCACATTGAATGATGAATTTCGTGAATGCCGTTTAATTAATTGCAAGGGCATACATCAAGGGAGTTACTTTATATTGAGGAGCGGGCAATCTAATTTATTTCGAGACGGAGATTATTTTCCTTGACAAAATCATTAGATCAGAAAGTGGGTGTGCGAAAGAGAGGAGGAGGAGGAGGTGTTCTGCCCAGAGTTGTCAGAATTCGGATTGGTTTAAGCGCCCAAGGCATACAAAAATTTAGCCCAAAGTCGTTGCCCAGAAGGAAGCCCAAAAAATCGTGGAAAATGTTAGTATTTTCCCCCACTTACCTACCCATCTTACAGCGCAGGGGATTTTATTTAACTTCTGATTTTCCGCATGCGCTTGTGACTTGTGTCAAATCAAAAGGTTTGCAAAATAAATTGGTGTGCGTATGCAAGTTGAACGAATGGTTAATGACCCTTCACTGCAAGAGTGCTTCCAAGTTTAATGTTTGTTTGTAAATATTTCTTTTTTTAATTTTTTGAAAGAATAAAAAGAACAAAATTAACACAAATTTTGTAAAACGATATGTAGCCCAAAATTGTGTTGGGCGCTCATTTTTTCGTTTCTATCGTTTTTTTAAGAAATTAGATAGCCCAAAAAACGACAAAGCGCCTAATCTGGCAACCATGGTTCTACCTGTTATGCAAATTGAGAGTAGCGCCCTGGATTGGAAGACATCTTTCGCATTACATTGATGAAGTGGTTGATTTTGTGTTACTTAATCATAATTTTCTAGTTGTTTGTATTGTGGTTTTAGGCAGAGTTTTCTCTTTTTTTTCTTTTTTTGTATGTCTCCATTGACCATTTGCGATGGAGGGGATAAAAGCAATTGAATAATGGTTACAACTACTCCCTCCAATATCAAAAGTAGGTTAATTTTTTGTTCTTTCTTTTTTTATTGCGGTTACTTTAATTTTAGGGCGCTTCCATCTATACGTACATGATACGCAGAACATATTGCCGCAAAACTTGTTACATACATAGGAAAGGTAGAACACCTGAACAATGTAGACAAACTAAAATGACAATTAAATGGGTGCTCCACTCAAAGAAGGGTTCTAAGCATGAGTCATTGAAATGGGTGGTGGCTTTGTCTACAGGACATGATTATTTCGGGTATCACTTTAGGAAGATGGGCCTTAGCGAGGATGATACCTGTAAACTATGCCTGGAGGAATCTGAAACAGCGGCACATATACTGTGTCAATGTCCGGCGTTGGCTGGCAGAAGAACGAGTATCTTGGGACATCACTGGGTTGAGACCCAGTCGATGAAACAGATATCCCATAAACAGATGCTAGCGTGAACTAGGAATCGAGCCCAGGGACGAGATCTGGAGAGTTCCAAATGTCAAATTTAAAGTGGCAGAGAGACGAAAAGAGACCCGACATGGTGGTCTTGGTCTGATTCGAACATCTCTCGAAATCATTATAATATAATATATTATACCATCCATTTTGTGTCTCCATGTTTAAGGCAAAGGCGAGTCGACTTCACCACATTCCCCTCACACGTTGTTCACCACATACAGTCTCAGGTGTGGGGCAAAAGAAAAAAAAAAAAAACTCCTCCACCAAACCTGACCACAATTACATATGCAGTATACACGTGCAACAACTTAAAGGGGAGTTGTTTTTCTGTTCCAATAAATGCAAGGATTCCATTGAAACTTCAAGGTGCTTCCTTTCGTTTGAAAAGCAAAAAGTCTCCTCAGTGCACACATTCGCAGTAACTCCAGCACTCTGGTGCGACTGCGATATCATCTCCTCCTCTCCACCTATTGCCAGAAGGATTAGAGAAAGATTAAAGAAAATTCCACTCCCACCCAAGAGGATAATCAATAATACATAAAAAAAAAAAAAAATCCCCCATCCAGACACAAATCAATGCCCCTCACGTAGCCGTACTAATGCCTGAAAGACTGTCGACACTGCTTTGTGTTTTGTCCCTGTGAGGTGCGAAGCGAACTTAAAAAAAGTTACCTTTCCGGACGCCAAAGATTCAATGTCACCTGTCCCGTCCGCCATCAAGCAGCGCCGAACACATCCGCAATCCGGAAAGGATTTGCCAATGTTTACACTCTTGATTCGATTTACTTTCACTGCAAACACTGAACCAAGATAATCTCTTACTTAAACCAGGTGTGCATTATCATCGTCTGTCGTCTGCGACTGGGCGCATCTCTTACTTTGTAAGGCGAAGGACATCCTTCTCCCATGTTTCTTAAAACTCAATGGCGGGTGAGAAATTACCGCCCGCAGAGTATATCGAACCATTTCACAGGAAATGGGGTGATGGCAATTTGCAATTTGCAATTTAATGAAATGACCTCCACCAGCTGTCATTTGCATAATACCTCTTCCTCGCTCTTTTATTGGGATATACTTTTCTTGGCTTTTCATTTATTGCACACCAGCTGACGCTGAGCTGAGTGTTGACTCTGGAGAAAGGTTTCATGTGCAGTTTTGACATTTTGCAGTTGAGCGCATTTCTGGAGACATGCCATTGAACTAAATGAATTACGCGCGGAAATGTCTGAGGGATCAAGTATCACGTGTTTATCTTACGAGTTGTCTTTGAAAATGACCTGTTTCCGGGGAAAGTCATATTCCAATTTGAAAGTGTAATTACAAGAAATGACAGCAAATGGAATTATTGTTGCCCATAACAGAAAAGTGCTCTATATTGGATTCTTGTTACAATTGTACTGTTTGTTTTTCTATTCTTATAGGATCTGTGAACGTGCCCCTTAATTTAGATTGGTCCGGACTAAATGTAACTTGAACGCAAAAACTATATTGGTCGGAAATGACACTTTTCCTATACGTCAGTCACATTTTTGATGTGTAAACATCTAAGCGCGCGTTATTAGAATCTGGTGGAGTAATTCCACACATTTAACTTGCGGGGACAGGGAATGAGTCACTGTGTTTTATCATTGCATACATTTTGTCATTGCGTACGTTTTATCATTGCATACATTTATGAGCTGGAGCATATTATTTGTGCGAACTGTCAACTTAGTGCTCAGTCACGAAATTTCGTCGGTTACCAAACCATGAATCTCAACTTAAACAGTTGTTCATATGACCGATCGAAGCCAATCGAAACTGAGATATACATCAAGTCAGACAGCTGTCATACAACTGTCAGACTTACTAAACTAGATATGTCCCCCTCCCACTCTCAATGGAGGGCCCGACACCGCTTCTGATTAATTTGGACCGAGTTTTTACTCTTAAATCCTAGTATGCAGCTGTTTCGGAACGAAAAATCCCATCCAAAAGTGACACAACGAAATCATGAACGAAAAATTCCACTTTCCTTTTCGTATTACAGTGTGCTGCCACTGCGAAATGATGGCGAAAAGTGGGTCAATGTAGTAAATTGCTTGGCACAACTCTCCACTCTTTTTCGCACACATTTATTGTCTTGCACTTTACATAGTTGCTTGCTAAAATTTGACACTTGTACTCAGTGCTGCCAGGTTTTTTAAGAGCCATGGAGCCGAATTTGAAAAATCTTGCAGCCAAAAATAGCCAAACTCAAATATGAGATCAACAATTTTTTGGTTTATTTTTTCTTAAGCACACTTATTATGATTAAATTGTTTTTAAAGACGACAATATTAAATTAAAAATAAAATCTACACAAACTGAAGTTTACTTGTTTACATTTCCTAGTGTTCAAAAAAAAAAAAAACATTTTCCCGGAAAGGGGCATACCTTGATAAGTACTGGGAGCTGGGATAGTTTGTTTTTATATTCATACATATCTTCTAAGATGATTTTACTGCTAAGATGTGAGACGTGAGAGTCTGTTCAAAAACTATGAAAATGGAGTTGGCTTATTCGCAATAAACTGTTTAGAAAGTTTTAGTTACACACAAAGAGTACGATTGTAGTAGAAAAATGCATTTTCTTTATAAATTCCTAAGGAGCCTAAGAATCGCCAAACTTTAAAGTGAATACCCTTAATAAGAATAAACCCTAAATGAACATTTTAAGGAGCCAGTGAAAAAAAGTACCCAAATCGGAGATAAATAACCAGTGCTGGTAACACTGATACTTGTGTAGCAGCTAATGGAACTCACAAATTATTTTCTGCTGCTTTTTCGCAGACGTTTCGCTGTCTATTTGGAAAGCACCGGAAAATTTCGTTCCGAAAGGTTGTTTACTAGGCGTAAGTTCGAGTCGCATTTGTCTGACAGATTTCGATGACATTTGCTTCAAGTAAGACAGTTCTATTAATAAGGCAGTGAAACTTCTGCATAGATGGGGGCAACTGGCTTGGCTATGATCTCCATCGATAGATACTTGTTGTTGTTAAATTGGTGTGCATGCAAAACTGCGAACGCTGACTAAGCTGGCATCAGTTGATACCAAGCATCCCACTGTCCAAACTTTGTTTACATAAGTAAATTATTTCCCATAAAAACTCATTTAAATCCCTGTGTGCATGGTACAAATTAAAATATATCCCTCGCAAAGGTCGCTCAAATTAAAAAAAAATTGCTGAATACCTACCCTCGATTTTTGTTACCTTTCCGATGCCGACCCACATTCACTGGCATTCGGGTAAAAACTTTGTATTCACGAAAACCCGCATGAGGTGGAAAATTTTTGTTTCAATTAACACACCGCCCAGTAAACGCATATATCCATCACATTGTATGAGAGTTTTAATTAATTTTTTTTTCCTCTTTTTCTCGTTCCGTTCTCGTACCCAGGTTTCGATCAACCGATTTGCATTAATTGGCGTTCATCCCTTATCAATGCAAAGTCCCAGCGAATAACGGAAACAAAATAAAATAGATAGGTACGTATACGAAAACAACACCACCGTGTAAACGTTTAGATAATGAAACGTCGTGTATAGGACGGTTCGCTGAAAGCAGCACGACTCGACCCAGCAGTTGCCAATCGATTGTCAATATCGCCGGAGTATAGATTAAGGGCAAAAATCAACGCACAGATACTGTATCGATAAATCGTGAACAAGGGTGTGGGAAAATAAGTCCTTTTCGACATTCTCTCGCCCCTCCTGTCAATGTCATGATTCGCCATGTGGACGTACATGATGGCAGCAGCCCGAGGAGATCGGGCAAATTCCATGTTATCCTCGAGGCGTCGCACTGAAAGTGAATCATCGCCAAAGTATGGATACAAGTAAGTTAACACCTCTCACCCACACACACACAAGCTTCCATATGTGAAAGTTTATTTCTCTCTCGTTTTACAGCCTCACTCGTCCCATGTACCGGACCACCCGTCTAACTGGAACAAATGCCGGCACTGGATTATGTAGCAACCAATACCAACAGTATCCGATGTACGGCAATCAAATGTTTCACCACTCGAACGCCTATGCCTCAAATCATCATGTCACGTCGCAGGCACAGTCCACGTTCACCGCGCCGCCATTGTCGACATCGTCCAGTCAAGATGACGAGGAAAGTAGCTTCTTCGGTGCCATGTCCAACGAGGAGAACACCGCCCTACCTGGCTCTGACAATCAGGCGGCCAACTGTGAACCCATCAAACGCAATTCAATAGCTAATCATATCCTGACTGTAGCACGCTCTGAAAGGGCGGCAGCTGGCGAACAACACCAAGCGGATAATGTGGTACCTGTTGCACGGATCGGAGATGGACAGTTGCTGTCCAATCGAATCAGCAGCGATGACGAGGAAGTGGATTACCTGGAGAGTGTGCTGGAAAATGGCAAGCGAATGTCGCAGGTGAGTTAGATATCGAAAGCTGTATAGCAGGGGCGTGGGTTTTATTCTGCTGGGGATTAAGGATTAATACAAACCACAAGACGGATGCGAGTGCGAGAATCAATAATTAATTCACCGCACCGATGTTCGTGAGTGCGTTATAAGGTCATCTGGCAAAGTTCGCTCCGTTCTCTGGCAGTTGATGGGATTCATGGATTTTTGTGAAAATTACTTTTCGCCAAGAGTGTCTCTGAGAAGTAGCAACCCTCCCCGAGACGGGACGTATTTGAACTTGGGTAAAAGTTGGCGCGACTGATTTGGGAGAAGTTTCAAAGTGTTGTTTGTTTTTAATCAACGGAGGCATACATGCGAGTGTGGAGCATCTAATTGGGAATGTTTACATAATATCCTTGTCGCCTGAGGGCTATTTATAAACTCGGTATGTTTAAGGAAAAGTTTCTGCCTCAAGAAGTTTGCCAACTGAGTATTTCCTGTGCACTTTGACGGGCTGTTTTATTTACTAATAATCTGATGTGTGTTGGTGTATGACCTGAAGGTGCTTCCGAGTCGCCATGGGCTGCTGCGGTTGCCGAGTTGTTTACTTTTTCAATTTTCTCTGGTGTTGGCCAGGGACTTTCTGAATACCTGTTTGTCTGGAAGAGGCAAAAATCGCTTGGATATATAGACAGGAATAGACCTTTCTGCTGTATGTGTTTGGGATTTTCTTTTAAGAGCAAGGCCAATCTGATGCAAGTTTGCCTGGCACATCTTCGGCAATATTCTGCGTGAGGGCAACAGTTTGAGGGACTCATGGTGTGGCTTCAGTCAACTCGAGGGTAAGTTGTGAATGTTTAAAGTACCGAAAAGTATTTTCCAATTAAAGGAACCCAGGTGTTACTTGATGCGTTGATGGATACGTCAAGGAATGCTCTGGATATGTTTATCCTTTTGTATGTGGATTTGTTACCGCATCACGTTTAAACTACACACCCAATGCATATGCATTTCTTAGGCATAAAAAAGAGCATGTTGGAGCAGCATTTTCTTGTTATTTAAACGCAAGTGACCAAAGAATTCAACAATTAAACACTAAAGACTCATACAGGACCTGTATGTAAAAAATAGCCATGAGTTTCAATACGCAACTTCAAGGCGAAAACAAAAACCATGACTCGTGCTTTGAAGCTTTCTCAATCAATTAACCTTGAAAGCCTTCGACATCGAGGCACATAAGTCCACCTCTGTCAATGTAAGCTACAACGGCCCACATATACAATCTCCTTCGACTTCGAACACGATGACGACAACTGTGCCCGGTTGCGATTTGCGACTGCACACTGAAAATGAAATGATAGCAACCCAGGAGCAGAAAGCCACTACGTGATCCCATTGCAAATTCCTCGTAATTTGTTGGCCAACTTTAGTTCGAGAACTGACCTTAACCTCCCTTTTTCCGTCAGGAATGTAATGGCGTCAAAGTCACGAACAAACGAACATGTAGACATGAAACATCCAACAGAAGATATCTCATTTTGTCGCTTTTTCATTTTTTTTTCCTCTTCCATTTTTTTTTTTTTTTTTTTTTTTCAGATAAATTATTTCAAAGTTTGTTTTAGTTTGTGGATTCTATTTGGAGTTGGAGCTACTCGGTGAGTTGCTGTAAAGAGAGTGACAACTGGCAGCCAGTCATCCTTGGTGAGAATTTTTATAGAGTCAGGGACATCGGGTGTATATCCCGAGAAATTCCTTGACGAAAAAGCACCATAGAGGGTGATTTCGGGGTGGCAAAACAACCCGTCCTATTTCTAATTTAAGGGTAAACATCATCATTGGGGAATTTTAATATGGTCTGCTTTTAAAATGGAAATTTCTCCCGAACTTATCCCATCTAGGTCAATAAGTGGTTAATCGGATTTCTGAGAGTACGGCCCCCGTGTCGTTGATGAACTATTTTAAACTTAATCGATTTGTCTATGGAGATAATTAAAAGGTCGTGGTTTTTATACCACTCGGTTGGGTGGTTCATATCATGCGACTTTGTGGCGAAACTTTTGCCAAGCTAATAGCATCGAATCTAATAATCTAGAAGGAGGCCTGTGTGGAAATTTTCGGCTAGGTATTTGAAGGAAATCAAGTCACTTTTTAGTTGAGGTATAGTTTGAGGTCCCACACAGGCATTTGTGGTTGTGTTTTGGTAACTAAGCACCGCCTTTATTAGATCCGCATTATTTTGTAGTCGCTTTCATCGCTTGGGCGGTTTTAGAAAAAAGAAATTCTTAGGATCTGATTCAAACTGACGGCCACAAATTGAGGCACATTGGGATAGCTCGTTGGTATAAAGTCTTCCGGGGAATATATTCCCTGACTGTTTTTAAACATCTTATATCCTGCTTATGTATGAGTGAAATTTAAAGCCCATTTGCGATAAAAATGTGTCAAATTTGGAAAATTGCGTTTCACAGAGAGTGGACAATTTTTTTTGTTTAAAACCTCTTCAAGTTGCTTTCAGATAGTTCCATAGCAAGTTGTACCAAGCAAAAATATTTCGTGGGCGCTGTGGCTCAGGTCAGTCTTAGGAGTCTTAAGTTCAACACCTACAAATTAAACTACACCTCCGAGATCAAAACTATCGTGGAAAAGCTTCTGAATTTTGCATAACATTTTAGGTTACTTTCCATTCTTTTTAAGAAGGGAAAAACTTACAAAAACGTTCGGTTTTGTCAAGAGAAAGATATTACACGATCCGTATTTGTACAAAAGTTGGAACTTAATATGTGAATCTATTATGATGACAGAGAAACTACAAAAAAGTGGGACTTGCAATTTCGGCCGCCTGTAAACCTCGTATCTCGGACGTCTTCAGCTATTTAAAAAGTAACAGCAAGTTATCCAAAATCATTTTTTCCGCTTTGCCGAAATGTAAGGTTACCCGGTCGTTCTTAGCTTAGTGGAAAGCTCTGCTTTTCAGTATGATGCGGTGCCATGATTTTCTACCATTTTAAAAAAAAATATTTTCTATAATTTTTGGTCAAGGTTCTTTAGGGTGATGAAAAAGAGCTGACGGGATTTTAATTTTTAATGCTAAAAAAACCTCTTTTACCATCCCCGTCAAGTAGGCTAGAGGTAAGTGGATTAGCTTACCTGATATCCACGGACTTAAGCAAGGTTTCTGCTCCTCTATGTTGCGAGTTGTAACGAAGGAAAGTTTTAAAGGCTCTCATGATTGTAAAGGAAATGTGATACGAACCGATCAAATTGAATGTCTAGATTTATGGCCTCCCTGGAGTACGAGTCAAAGTTATAATGAAAAAAGAAAGAATCTTCTGCGAGCTTCTTGGTGAGCAAATAGCCTCTTAAAAACGATTATAGGCAGCAACTATATTTTATAACTTCAAAAGTTAGGTTTTCAAGGCTAATGATCCACACTGCAGCCTAGCTTTCGAAACCGACCATGTGTAGATCGTTGCAAGTTATGCACCTGCCGTCAGCATTGAGGTGCAAACGTTGGCTTCGATTTTTTTTTTTTTTTGGTAAGCTAAGGGTTCCACGAAGTCTGTCAAGGAAAAAGCTGCCAGAAATTCGATATTAGATCCCTCAGCACAGCTTTAGTCAGAATGTATAGATAACGCCTTTCATGAGAGATGAACACAAAAAAAGGGCTCACGTAGTCTTCCAGCATAAAAAGATAGGAGATTCTCGCGAAACAACGTCCGGAGGTAATCCAAGAAAGCTACTTAACTCGAATCTGGCTTGTAGATCGAAAAGAAAAGAAAAGGAAACAACGCGGAATTTTTTGACAGTATTTTCGGAACCTTCTAAATGTTGAGACAGATAGGGCAAGATGAGAACCCAAGTCAAATGCATGTAGAGCCACAACCCACAAGCCATTGAAGAAGAATAAGCTTCAGCTTTTTTGATATCGGTAAACGGTTTTGTCTTTTCAATTTGTTTGGATCTCTACTTGTCAAACCTTACGAACACCCTCTTTCGTATATATACAAAAAATGTCCACAAGTTAGTAAAAAATGTCAATTGAATGCCCACATTTTACGTAACTTCTCCGTAGCCACTTGATAAATTCTACGCCGCCTTTACATATATCACGTGGACCTTAACCTTTGCTTATTTTTTATCTGAACACTTTTGGCCTTATGTAAATAACCCACACATACTCCCAATGCCTCTCCATACTTTGCTTATCACTCTGGCTCACACTCAGGGCCACGAAACCTTTTGTTAGCTCTTTCGAAGGTTGCCAATAAACGAAGGTTTCCAATAAAAGCATGACCTTATCAAAACTAGGTAGGATGTGTTGATAGACTCATACACAGGGTTGCCAGAATTTGGTTTGCTTTGAGCGCCAAAACTTTAAACAAATTTAGCCCAAGATCGTTGCCGAGAAAGAAGTGAAAAAAATCGTGGAAAATGTTGGCATTTTTCCCAGATACCCATCTCACTTGCGCCGCGGATTTTATTTAATTTTTTTTTTCCATTAACTTTTGTGGGTTTTGTCAAATTAAAAGGCCTGCAAAATAAATTAATGTGCGTGCAAATCGATATCACATCAATGCAAGAGTGCTGCCAAATTTCAAAAGTGCGTGTTTGTTCGAAAATATTCCTTTAAGTGGTCACTTGGTCAATGGAAGAAAAATCGAAATGCAAGTTCATTTCCTGACAGGGGAAAACAGAAATGTCTTCCCAAGTGGAAATTTATGCGGAGAATTGACTGTCAGAATTCAAAACTATTCAAACAACCACTGTCTGGAGTCTGATGATGAATTAGTGGTGTAGTTCGAAATAGCTATCATCCCTACCAAAGTGACTGTGTCTACGAGTTGTTGCTAAGAGTTATTCTCTCAAAACAATAATTCACAAACTGAAATTCGACAAAATTTCCCAACAGAAATTGTCAGGGCGAAAACCCAAGAACTAGCGAGAATCGTTGTTACTCCTCGTTTCCCCACTCAGTAATTTCTGTTTTTAGTTTTGTAAATAAATAAAACGAACACAATTTACACAAAATTTTTAAAACTGTATGTGAAATATATTTTTTCATTTCTATCGTTTTTTTTAAGAAAAAAAAAAAGAAGCCCAAAATGCGACAAAACGCCAAACTGGCAACCCTGTTCATACATCAAGTGGAACATAATAATATTGCTTAGGCGTTTACACTCCGGGGACTACTTAACAACAAATGTGGGCATATCCCACTACATACCCACATGATTTCACAAAAGTTCAATTCACATTTGGCTTCTACTCACCAGCAGATTAACATTCACGTCCTTAATTCATTATACAAGTTTCAGCCAGCGTAAGGGGAGACAACTGAGCGTGTCATTGAAAATCTCTTCGATGTCCATAACACACACTTCGCTTTGTTCAAATGCCAAAGTTAATGCATTGAATACATTACGCTATTGATCTTCCTCTAGCTGGAGCTTAAATCCTCTTGTCACCGTGTAAAGATTCATTTAATCCTCTTGCACAGCCCCCAAAAGGATAATATTCCTCCGGAACATAAATAATCATTTCTTGGCTGTAATCGGAATTAAATTGTCATGAAATGGACGAATGACGATGACGATGGGATATCCTCTCTTGACCCGACTGAATGTCGTTTTGTTTTTCTTTTGCCATTTTGGAAGGACACCCAACGGATATTCAACGCGTAGAGTGGAATTGTTTTCCACCGGCCCCCCCACATCTCGATTTCCTATGCAGTGAACGAATGCTGTGTCTTTGTCTGTGTTTGTGTCTTTACGACTGTTTTTAGTTTAATGAACTTTCACAAACCGGAGGACACATTAAACCGGGAATTTATTTTATTCTACTCTCCTGATGGAATTAAAGTGCGAGATCTGGGACTTTTAAGGCAACTGCGTAATATTTTCCACAAAGTTTTCACCCGCACTGCGCAGTATTATTAATGAAATTATTTCCTCTTTGAAGGGACCGACCGCCATCAGTCGCTTTTGAGGGACGGATTTTAATCAGAAAAAAGGTGTAACTGCCTTTATTTGCCACCCTTCAGGTGGTTATTAAAGCAAAGTGACCAAATTTGGAAACACAATTTGACGATTGAAAAGGGAAATAAGGTTATCCCTCAAATGCAAATGCATGGCGATGGGGTATTTCACACCTACATTCGTATTAAATTTATGAATACCCTTCTGCCGTGAAATTTGCATGCAAATCGTAAAATGCTCTTCACTGGAGGATGGTGTTCTGTTTTATTTGCAAATAGCATATTTTGAGGAGGCAATTAAAAGCGAGGTGAGGGAGAACTTTGCACGAGGCTGAGGAATTTCGCCACCATTACATTTTAGATGAGGGAATTTGTTGGCTGTTCTGTGCTTAAAATTTTCCTTTTGTGATCCGACATCGTAATCACATTTATTTGGTCGCTATAGATACGTTTGGCTGGAAAATGCTATTCCTGTTTACAGAAATCTGGCTTTGCTCTGATATGGCAGTTGGTATTTGGTATATTTTTTGATGAGACTTGCGAGAGGATAACTTTTCAACGTCATTGGGCATGGGCAGTTAGTAAAACATTCTCTCATTGTAAGAAAACCAGTTATAGTTGATCATGAAAGATGTGCTTTAAGTAGAGACACAATAAGCTGTCGTGAAAAGTCAATACAAAATCGTTAAAAGAACAATTTCAGGTAGAGTTGCTTCGAAGCTTCATAAATGGGCGCGTTCCATTGCCACTAGACAAAACATCCCAGATGATGGAACGACCGCACTTGAACCCAAGCGCCAGCGGCAAAGTGACATATGACACTATTTTTCGCATAATTATTTCCACACTACAATTAAAGAACTGATAAAATCTATATATATAAAAATGAATGTTTGTCTCAGTCTGTATGGCCTTTATAGAATCGCAAACTATGCATTTGATCGTGTGATGATCTTAAGCAAAGTTGTTGTGCATGAAGGCCCACGAAGGTTTCTGAGTTAGTATGGCCAATTTTCGACAGATGGCACCACTGTCATTCTAATGAATTTAATATATTGCCGTGACAGTTCATGCTGATTTGAATTGAAACTAAAACAGCGAACGAAAGATGACGTTTCGAGTTGTGGGTAACAGAAGAATTTATGTAAATTGTGAAATTCATTTCCGGCTCACATTGAACAGACAATATTGTCGTTTTTCGAATATAGTTTTGTGCATATCATTGTGAGTTAAATTAATTTAGAAATATGTAGTTCAATCGAATTGAATTTTCGTAGTTTCCGTGAGCTGATTTTAATCATTCTCTACAGTGAACTCACGAAGATCACCAAATGTGCATGTGAAGGATCTGACTGCTGATTGACGTTCCGAACGCATTTGCTGTACAGTTTTTTTTTCGGATACCATTTCGATTCATTCTTGAATGCTGATTTTTTTTCACTTCAAATTTTCCTCACCGAATTGGTTACCGCGTATCCCAATGATCCTGATAGATATTCCATTCGAATTCAAACGTTTGCAGTTCCCGGTGCGATTCGCTTTCGCAATGACTATCAACAAAGCACGAGGACAATCGTTGCAAGTGTGTGGATTAAAGTTATAGAATCCTTGCTTCTCACATGGGCAGCTCTATGTTGTCTGCTCATGCGTCGGAAAACCTTCTGATTTATTCGGTTACGCACCAGATGGAAAAATAAGAAATATTGTGTATCCCACAGCACTTTAATAAATATCAAATTGAAAGGACACACTGCAATGTCGCAATTTATTCGAAATGAACAAAATCCCTAAAGTGACTCAAAATGAACTGAATTTTTGTGTAATCTCTTTCCTTCAATTTTATTTTAGTTGGTGGCGTTGCAACGCGCGCTGGGTATAGCTAGTATTATTACAAAAACAATATCTGAATTACTATTTTAATAACCTTATTATCAATTTTATCACAATGAACTTGCTCGGCTTTGTATTTATTTTTATTTTTTAAACGTTTGAACGATTTCCTTTGGAAGGTAGTTTTTTTTTCTCTCAATGCAGCGGGTATTGATAAATTTCCCTGAAAGCATATTTCACAAAATGTGCGATACGTTTGGAGTTTGAGTTTGACATGGCGGGCAGTGGAAAACTAAAACTGAACAGAGAGATCCGGTTGTCCGCAGTCAATGCTAATAAAGGCGTAAGAATGAGAAAATATCAAATTTTCATCAACAAATCAGACATCTAAAATATCATGGATGTTTTACCCATGGGGTAAACATACATTATCCATAATTATAGATACGGAAAGCGGAAATAAACACAAGTTCCGGCGACCAATATTGCTGCAATCACGATTCAATCAGTTATACGAAATAAATAAATAATAGTCCATTCATTACTTCTACAAGCCATTTTTTTTTATAGGAATGCGAAATTTCGTTAACCATTGCTATAAAAATACCAACATGAAAAGCTTTTCCATAATTCCTACCACGTAAACAAGATGCCGACCAAAATACGTGTCACATTTGTTTTTCCGTGTTAGGTTATACTGTCCCTTTCATTCATACGGCTGTAAAGTATTTATTATTCCTCAAAAACATGGGTTGGGTTCAAAATTCTGGAAGGGTCAAAATTCTGCTTTTCAAAATTCTGATTCACAAAAATCTGCAAATACTAAAAAATGCTTTTGTGTTCAAAAGCGGGGGTTTTATTTAAACATTTTCCAAACCTTCTTTTTGGTTTTTAAAGTTTCCTCGAAATATGTATGGGGCTTTCGAGATATAAACAGTTTTTAAAGGAACCGTTTTCGGTGATTCGAATGAATGAAAATGATGTTACTTCGAAAGTGATTACATCTCTCCTACCCCCGTCAGCTGATAGTCGCTGTTAGAAGTGAATCTTCCACATGATTAAGCACTAAATGTCCCTCGTATTAGAAGTTTATGTTTATAACCAACCAAACCTGGAAAGGCAAAAAAAAGAAAAGAAAAGAAAAACTCATGCCAACCAGACCATGAAATGTAAATGAAAACGTATACGCCCCCGTCAATCAACAATTCATGCAATCAGTTAGTTTTGGTCTTTAATTTGGTTAAGGGATTAAAGGAAGGACCTCCCTCTCGTCCAGATTCTGATTTATTTTCTATTACTCTGCCGAAGGATTGGCGCGATTCCTTTAATATGAAGTCCTTTACGGTCTAATTCTAATCGATAGCAATGTGTACTTGACAAACCGTGAAACCGACATGGGAATAGTAGTTTAATGGGTTTTGCGTTGCCAAGTCCGAGAGGAAATTGAATTCTACTGGATGTGTAAAGATAGTCCGGAGTGGTCAAAAATGGATAGTGCTGGTTATATTTTTTTTTCTCTGAAAATGCCAAAACCCATACATGAGTCAGATCAGTCCACTTCTACCTTCTACCTTAAGTCCTTTAAATACCCGACCTGAGGGAAGTGGAAAGATGAAACGATTTCAGCCTTTTGATATAATAAAGTTCAACTCCAACTAGTGTATTCCGTATTTACATCTCAGTGATTCCGTTTATTGATGTGCTGTCTGCTTGAATAAATTGGATACAGGCACAAATTCAATTATCCTTCCGTTTTAAGTTTTGCCCTGACCTTAGCACCATCTTCGGTCTTCTGTTTCATTTTACATTTTATTACTCGAGAGTCGAGACCGCATAGAGTTCCTCTCTGCACAGCTAAGTACTTTTTTTTTCATTTCTACTCCTCATTTGTCGCACTCATCTGGTCGGGGGGAGGCGAAAAAGATATACACAAGGTATCCAAGGTGAAATAAATTGATTACACCCCCGGCATTAGGCTGATCACAGAATTTATCCCCCGCCGTCTGACTTTCTTTGCCTCTGTCAAGGATTCCTGTGGGTCTAGGAATATTTGCAATTTTTTTCTTTTCCTCATCGTTTTTTATCCACAGGGAATCGGGTGTATTTTTCCTCTCTGTTTTTTTCGTTAGAAATTCTGAAAATGAATTCCTTCGAGGATTGATATATGCATAAGAAAAAAAAAAAAAAAAACAGTCCCTTCTCCCAGGTACACGTATAATCAGAATATGATTTAAATAACATTTATTTGCTGATTTTGTTGGAAAGGTAGTTCCATTGATGGGGCTGGGGCAAGTCAAGACGTTGCAGGCCATTTCCGACTGAAGTGTGTTATTCGATTTGGAAAACGTGTCGAAAAATGACTTCTTTTATCAGATTGATGAAATATTCAAGCGCAAAGTAAGCACATTCTCCTAACAAGTCTTGAGGACTTGTTAAGTGTCAGAGTATTTTTTTTTTTGTCTGGTACATTTATTTAAAGAGCTCATTGGAATAATAATCTGGGCAGATTTAAGACACTTTCAAAGAATGATTATTGTTTATGTTTTTTTTTTTTTAATAATCTGTCCTATGGCTGGGTGGTTTAAAAGTGGAAAATGAGTTTGAAGTATTTCGTCACGTTAGACTACCTGTGCGAACAATTATCAGATTAGTTTCAAAGGTTTTGTGAGAAGAACGACTGTATGAGTGAAAACAAGTCAGATAAGGACTTCTTCAAAAAAGAAACCTCTTACGCGAAACCATCTTAGTTCTTCCATTTGTTCCAAAAATAACTGGCAGATGGCCCTAAGAAGCTGGGACTAAAATCGTGTGTTTACAAGGTCGGGCCCAATATTGTTGCTGCTGCAACAACTTGTTGATCTTGTACTTTTCCATGCAGCATTTAACTAAATAAATTTCAAAAGTTTGTCTCGTTGTAGATATGTATGTGGGTTTGTACCCGCATCTCGTTAAAACTATTCACTCAATGTGAACGTATGTCATAGAAAAAACTTAGGGCTTAACCTGGAGCAATATTTAAATAACATTTAGTCACAAACGGCTATAACATTGGGAAAATATGTAAATAAATTATTTTGTTTAAAGGGTCATTTCAATGGGCTTCCTAAGCAAGTAGGGTTTAAGGGCACTTTTCGACATACATTTTTATACTTGGTCACTGACACGCTTTAAACCTTCGATATAATTAACTTTGCCGCTGTTTGGCCCAGGTCCTCTTCCAAGCAGCAGCTCCGTAGTGTTCTGCTTAAAAAGAAAATATAAGCCAATTAAAATTAAATGGCCCCTTTCTATAGGGACCTCCATTCCTAAGAAACTACTTGACAGCACACATACACTACTTGACAGCACATATACACATACTTACCGCCACCGCCAATTTCAACTTTAAATGACGTCTCTTCAAAATCAAAAAGCTGACTAAATTCAAAATTGAATTGCTCTAAATTACAATCCCACCTTTAAGGTCGGCAGCTTAACAGATGTCAACATTAAATTAATTTCGCAACAACAAAGGTTGGCCCTTGAACTCACACTCAATTACTTTCCAAACAGCCATGTCCTTTCACTGTAATTACTAGTCAACCTCCTTGGCCAAATTCCGACACGCTTATCATTAGAAAACTAGCCAAAACACGGAACAGCAACTCGGGGAAACTTTGTTTCCTGCCAAGTCACAAGTGCCCCTCTAAAGAGGATATTTCAAGGAAAATACACTCATCACCATTACCGCAAGTTGAGGGACATGCTCTATCTCGGGCTCTTTCTTTTCAATTTCGTTTCAACGTATTCCGCAAGTCCCAACTGAATATCCTTCATTTTAATTATCAAGTTTAAGCAACCAATTAAGACGTTTTCGATTTCCTTTCCCTCTGGGCAACACCATAGTGACTTTGACTTTAGGGACTTAAGAACGAGTACCATCGGGCAGCCATCACAACGATCACGACCATCGTGACCATCACGTCCAGGGCGGCAAGAGTCCTTGTAGACAATTTGTAAACAATATGAAATGATTATTTATTGACCAATGTTACAATTATGAGTTTGTGTAGTCGTTGAGTCTTCTTCTGCTTCGTCCTTTCTCATTTGTGCTGTTTTTTTTTTTTTTATAATTCCTTTCGCATTGCGACTTTCCACACGCTTCCACTACTACCATGTCGCCCCAGGTATCGGCGACTTTCTGCTGGTGCCTCGCATTTGAAGGTCATCCAGCGCTGGGATAGTAGTGTCGGGTGTCAGTGTCATAGTCATAGTCATACTCATAGACAATGGGACAAGTATCTTTGGATAAAGAATTTTAATGTAGATATAGAGAGACAACACAAAAGACGAAATATGGCAAAGAGTAATAAAAATACGAAAATAATTGCCAATTGATTACGCTTACAGCAACAGCACTAGCACCTGTGTGCTTGGATGGGTAGTAGCGCCAAAATAAACACTAAACCCAATACAGTTCCAGTTTTGTTGGTGTTGGGTGCTATTTTTTTTTATCCCTCCTTCATCGCTTTAACCAGTCACAGTGTCAGTTTAGTCATTGATAGCCATTTGATCCACAAGTTTTGACGGGTTTCTTTCGCAATAGAGACGCTCAATTTGACGACGACGCCGACGACAGCCACGATCGACACTGTGCTGTGTATTCAAATCGGTAGCATAACGACCAACGCTATGCCAAACGCATTAATAAAAAATCAAGAAAAAAAAAAATCATACATTCACATTATGCCCAAACGATCTTCGGTTTGCTAAGCCTAAAATGTGCAACCGCGCACACGGCCAGTTTTAAAAAAATCACCGCGTGCAGAACGTTTCGGACGGGAGCGCGCGAGGGCGAATAGTGCGTCATTTTTTTTAGTTTATTCTTTTGAAATTTACATGTTTTGCCATCGGAATGCATGCAATTGCAAACGTGTCTAATTAAATAAATTTTATACTCGATATTGGCACAGTGGATGTGCAGTGTAGTTTTTTTTGTGCTGTTCGGTTTTAAATTCTCCAATCAAGTACTCGAAATGTTTGTGTTCTCGTGCGAGCTGTGAAATCCACCTTTACGATGCTTTGTGTAGGTTTAAATTTGAAAAAAAGAAATAGAAACAAGTGACAAGGACTTCGAAGGGCATGACACCGCAACTAAGGATATTATTGCGAATTTTCGGATATACCCATTTCAGGAATAGGAAACTTTTTTTTTTATTCTATACAAATATTAAGAAAAATTATTGTACACAAGTGGGGCTTTAGAAACAATTTTCGGCTTGATCCTGATTAGCGCATAAACCTTGACAACGGGCTTTGCTAATAGCCATATTTTTTCAAGACTCGATTTTAAATTCGAGACAACGATATTTGTTGTCTACCAATAAACATTTTTAGTTTCGACTTTAAATTTTAGTCGTTCACGTTGGCAATGTTTTTCATACGAATTTCGCAATTGCGAGCTTCAATGAATTTAAAGTGGTGACTTAAATTTATTATTAGTACGGCGGATAGACTAGAAGTGAGGAGTAAAATCGTTGAACTTACGTAACATTTTTTCTAAACTAAATTCGGTCTACAGATGAATTTATTAAACTCAGTTTAAAGTCGGATATTGCGTAATTTTTTAAAGTTTAATATATTAGAAATTCTGCAATTAAAAAAGAAAACAGCGTTCTTTGAAAAGTAACAGTGGAATCCCCCACTCGAATTGAGGACGCTTTTGCCAAAAAGATGTGACCTGAACTATTTTGTGAGGGAGTCTTTGTCTTAAAGTTCTGAATTGTGGTCGTGTTTCAATTTACACATTTTTGGAATATTCGTACAATTAATTTACTAAGAATAAATATAATAATAGCTTAAAAAACGTAGGCCTTTTTACTTAGCTAAAAACACACAAAAGAAACATAAAGGGTCCGCCAAATAACTTCTTTTTTTGAAAATGCTATAAAAAAAAAACTACTGAATATTTTCTCAAATTTCTTTTTTTATTTGAAAGTACAGTCCTTCCGGTTAATAATGGAAAATAATTTCATTCAAACGGCTGGCCATGCAGTAGCCTACACGATCGGTCCAATTTTTAAGCACATTATCGATTGTGTGCAGCTGTATTTCACCAATGGCTTCACGAATATTGTCCTTTAAAGCGTCAATTGTCTCTGGCTTGTCGGCGTAATACTTATCTTTTACGGCACCCCACAAATAATAGTCCAACGGTGTCAAATCGCAGCTCCGAGGTAGCCAAACGACATCAGATCTGCGGCTGATAATGCGATCTTCATAAACAGGGCGCAAAACATCGAGTAGAGCTTCGGCTGTGTGGCACGTAGCGCCGTCCTGTTGAAACCAAATGTTGCCAATATCCTCCTCTTCAATTTTTGTGAACAAAAATTGGTTCAACATGGCCCGATAAAGATCGCCATTGACTGTAACGGCCACTCCTTGCTCATTTTCGAAGAAAAATGGCCCAATTATGCCTCTGGACCAAATGCCGCACCAAACAGTGACTCGTTTTGGGTATATCGGCTTTTCAATGTATACTTGCGGGTTTTCAGTACCCCAAATGCGACAATTTTGCTTGTTTACATACCCGCCAAGATGAAAAAGAGCTTCATCTGATTTTTTTTGGCAAAATCGGCATCTTCTCTAAATCGATTTTCAAAGTAATGTCGCAATATTTCCCAGCGTTGTTCAAGCGTATACACAACCATATTCGTTCAGCGGAAGAATAAAACTAATTGTCTGTCAAATCAGGCATGAGCTAAGTGTTACCATTCGCGAAATAAGCACTAGTTGAAAAAAAAAGTTATTTGGCGGACCCTTTAGATAGGAGAGGATATAATCTCTTCCTAGTTTTGTACACTTCACCAAGTGGCTACATTTTCGTTTAGCCTGCCAACCATTTTGACTTAACAAACTCCTCAAAATAGCGGCTGGTTTATATCTTGTTTTGGGCTTATTGGTCGTTAATTTTCAAATGCGAATACTAAAACTAATATTCCATTATTTTCCAACCTACGTTTCGTTTGTATTTTCCAACTTCTTGAGGGGCAAAGTTCTTTATCGAAGAATTTGTTTTACGGGACAGGCGAACAAATAAATAAATGAATAAATAAATAAATAAATAAATAAACAATTGCATACACCTTACACTATACATTAAAGGTAGCTTGGTCAACAAAATAATCTTATTAGGCGGCTGGTTTAATTGTAGTAGAACTTCTGTCAGTTAGTACTACATATTTTCAGAAATCAAAGTGATCCAGATTAAGAAAATTTATTGAAATTATTCACAATGACGTACAATTAGTTGCAAACAAATTAAGATAAAAAAGGGAACAAAAATTACCGCGACTGAATTTCACTTATGTGACTGCTAGTGCTGCATAGTGGTGGAACTTGCGGCAACTTTTACTGTAAGTCTGTTCAAAACTATTGACCTTTTACAAATCACCTTGTTATACAGAAAGTAGTTTCCAACATAAATCTGAACATTATACTTAAAAGCAGAGACAATACTGAGACCCCCAACTTCGGCCGATTTCCCGTTACCTTGCCTACAAGCAATACTTGTACGGAGTGTACACAATTTAGTGCGCTAGTATTGATACATAGAAATTTGTATTCAACAATGTCACGAAACTTCAACACACCAACACACCCTCAAAAAATATCAACAACTTCCGGTGACTTCCGGTGTCGGCAAAGTTGCTACCAGCGTTCATAGAATTTTGTCCGTTTAATTTGAAATTGTTCGTTGAGTGTAAATAGTATTTTATTTTAGGAATAAGTGCACTTTTGCTGAAAATATTTATGAAAAATGATTACTGCAGAATGGTTGTAGGAAAATAAAAACATTTTGAGCAATTTTTCTTCAGTTATTTAAGAAAAATTTACTCGTGAATCGAAGTTAATGATATTCAAAAGCGGAAAATACACAACAGTGTTTGTCCTAATATGTTTTTAGTATATAAAACAACTCATTTAGATCGTATTATTAACCAAACAAATTATATTAATGGACTTTTGAAAATTTATAATAATCAACCAATAGCATCCAGTTATCTTAAAATGTCGTATTCCCGAACTCTATCACATTCCCCCATGGTTGGTAGCGGTTGGCAGCATTGATTTTATATTTTTTGTATGTTTTTACATGTCACATGGATTCTAAATTGACTTAACACCGATAGGAAAACAAAATGGCGAATTTAAAAAAAACTGAAGGGGCCAGCGGCAAGAGGATTGTGAGTTGGAGGTCTCAGTATTGTCTCTGCTTAAAAGAGTGCTGCCAATTACACATTTGGTTCTTTTTCTAGTTAGTTATAAATTTTGCTAGAATCTATTACATTTTTCGGCATTGTCAGGCTTTCAGAAAATTTAAGCTACAACAAAAAGGTGCGTTTTATGTGTCGTTTCATCAAATATATTTAATTATCCAAACAAAAATGTAGGTCCTTTCGATACACAAATTGCATAAAGGACGGAATAATGTCACATTTCGTGATAAGTCACAAAAATCTGTCAAGTCTGTCCTTATTTCAATATTCACATATTTAGTAGTCCTGTGGATAAAAAACTCGATTCGACAAGCATTTAAAGCTAAGTGACTTAATCTCTGATGATTGTAAGGTACTTGAGTGAAATTGCCAGTGAAGAATATATATAAAATTGACCTAAACCTTTTGATTCAACATGACATAAAATAAAATGTAATGTACAAGATCATATCGAACGGTAGTGCAATTCCGGGAAAGCACCTGACAAACATGTTCTCCAAGAAGAAAACATTTTTAACGAGGGCATTTACATTCAGCTAGCAAATAGAATTAGAAAGGAATTGGTCCATTTCCTTAAACCTGTTGGCTGTCAGAAGAATATTATAAATTGGAAAAGCAAAAGTAGTGCAGGGGGTCATTCTGGTTCTGTGAAAGAGTAAAATGCGATTCTCGTACAATAAGTGAAAAAAGTGTGGTGAATTCAATACCACACACTGTGTTGTATGAAAGAGGGTTCTCAACTTTCAAACTCTCACTAAAAACATTCACTTGCAAATGGGGCCGTGAAAATTATTCATATGAAAAATTTTAACGTTTGGTTTCAACTTTTCATAGAACGAAAATTGACCCCCAGGTAGTATTCGAAGGGTGAGATAAAGCCTCAGATGAGATATCAAGCTTAAGAAATCCAAAGACAGAAATGTAAAATATGAGACGTACACTTTGAAAATCTATTCTTTTTTTGTGAGCTCACCTGTTCATATTTCAACATACTCCAGGTGGAAGTTTTTATCTCCTTATTTATATACATTCGGAAATACTTCTCGACATTCGCATTTAATTCGTCCGCAATGGTTTTGCGGATTCGCCAGCAATTTTTCCTTCAACTTTAACAGCGACGTTAACTACTTTTTGTGAAGTACTTGTTGGTTTGAGCATTTGCTACATCTTTTATGTGACTTCCATTAAAAGTCTTATTTTTATATAATCGGTATCAGAGTGTTTTTTATAATCGTTCCTTTAGGCAAAATATTAGAGAAAGCATTTTTATTATTGATATCCAGTGATGTCAGTCTTTTCGGATTTTCGGACTGACTTGCCCATGGCGATTACCAAAAAAATGCACCTTTTTGCCTGCCGTTGAAAGAAAAAAAAAACCATGATGTTTCCCACGAAAATTTCAGATTCAGTATTTGAAATACCTTTTGTTTTTGTTCTTTCTTCGCCATTTTAGCTAATTTTGAAATACAAAATGCCCACGAATTGGCATCACTTTTGTTATCTGAATTGAGATAAATTGAAAATATTAAGTGGTTTAATAGCCCATTGGCGAGGTCAGTGTCTGAAAGTGTAAATTATTCCAAATACTTTTTAGCTATTTACATTCAATGAACTAAGTAAAGCACTCCTCGCAGCGGAGAGTTCTTTCGTAATGTTAAAGCGCTTAGCTCTTTTTTTGGCACTTGAAGGCGCAATTAAAAAACAGTTATACCATTAGCCCTTCCATTTTAGCAATGATGTAAAATATCTCCCAATCTATTGTTCTATATTCCATAAGGGGTTCATCACAGAGGTCTGCTTTATATATATATATTTTTTAAAGGGAACAAAAAGAAAGGAATTATAAGTAAAGGATCAGGAGTCGGTACTGTACCAAAACTCACCCCACATCTGTTTTGTAGTACAAACCTTTAAAACAAAAACAAAACAAAAGGCGTCTAATTACAAAAAATAATATCTCGCAACATCAACAAAGTCCTTATTTAGATTTCCTGCATAGAAAGAAAGAAAACTAAATCAAAATCCTTTTACCTTTTCTGGTTCTTTTTTTATCTGCTCCATAGAAATCAAATATAACACGTGCTAAAAGTTCAAGTGGCTTTAATGCGGCCAAACTAGGGCAAAGGAAAATCCCAAATAAACCCGAGAAAGGAAAACTTCTTCCATAAAATGAACGCTGCTGCCAACAATCTTCTTAAACAGATTACAAGGGTTTCACTTATTTTTATCTCATTCATTTCACCTCCGAGTTGGATACACCTCCCACCCAGCACCCATCACAATCACGCAGAAACTTCTCGAGAAGGAAATTGTCACTTACTCACCCCCACCCACTTCATCAGACGTTTGCCTTTGATGCAGTACCGCAAAGTCGGGTGGTATCGGCTTCATTAGACATTATTACACATGCCCACAATCGCTGTATCAATGAGGCATGCTGCTGACTTATGGTGAATGTGAATACATAATTCCTTGACAGACTCCTTGGCTCTATCGATGTTCACATTAAAATTAAAATTCAAATTCAAAACTACCCAGAGTATCTATCTCTGTGATCTTTTTGAAATACGAGTAACATTATGTGAAACTAGGTCCTTGGCATTTGACCAATTTGATAGCGAGAGCTCTCCTGCTGCAAGACTGTGTGTCTCCTTACAAAGAGACAGGTATATTGCCATCACTATGTGTCCGAGTTTGTGTACTTGAACTCGAATTAATTTCTGGCACATGTAGAGAATTATTTCACAGACGAATTGAAACAGTTTCGGTCCTTCCTTTTGAATTTTACAAGTGCATCCAAACAGGAACGTGCCAAAGGCGTGGAGGTGGTACGTGACTTGTTTTTCGAGCAGCATTTTCGCAGATATTTCAGGAATTGTTTAATTAAGTGAAAAGGATACACATACTCGCATATAGGGATCGAAATCAGATTTTATAGAGCGTTATCTGGGAACAAACGTGTCCGTTGAATAGAACATCTGATTGATGCTGTGTAATTTCTCAGTTCACATTCACACACCGTCGGGAGTTTATTTAATTTCATGCTCTTACAGCTGGTGGTTTATTTTTCGGGAAATACAGTGATTCGGACGAGGTTCGGTTTAATTGAGTTTACAGAATCAGGTTATTGGAAAAAATTATTTCAAGGTGCGACTTCAAACAGGGGTGCTCTTTCTCAATTCCTGTTTTTTTTTTGCAATTCTGTGAGCTTTTGTTAGGAGTTTGTAATGGACCTCAAGGCCAAATATTGCTAGAGACACAGATTCCTGTAAATTGTACTTCACCTTGAACTCAATCAACACCAGACTTACCATGATGGGAATGATGGCCTTTCCAAAATTCTTGTGACTTTCAGTTCATTAGATTTTAACCACATTAGCTAAGAAGAGAAAAGAAGCTATTAAAAAATAATATATAATAGAAGCTGCCTTACTTGAATGGCGCTAAAGTCCGGGCGGTCCATACAGCTCTTCATTGTACCTTCTACACCAATCCCCATCAATACACACTAAAATAAAGATCCCACAGAGGACTTTTTATCATAGCAACTGAGTGCTGAGTATCCTTTAGCTGCATGCTCTGCTGCTTATAGAAAGGCGCGTATGGTAAAGACTTGCCCGTTACTAGTCATGACTGTATATAGTTCGTTTCTTTCAAAAGTAACCTTAAATTTGATAAGGAAGGTGGCTTTAAGCTCCAGGGGCTTTTTAAAAATCTGCCGTAGCGTAAACATCGAGTCGTTGGTAGAATATCCCGCTCAAAAACTGCAGAACTAATAGCAGAACCTATAATGTTCGTGACAAATAGCTTCAGGCGTTAACCGAATCTTGTAGTTCTTTATAAAGAACAGGTCAAGAAAGGGCTTCTTTTCTTTAGACTACACTTTCCTCAGACCAAATTCTTGGGATAAGCTTTCATCCGGCCACATTTCCAAATGAACTGATGCCCGCCTCCTAAACAAAATATCTTCTCCACTGTTGAAAAGTCCGACAAAGCCGCTGTCCTTGTCAGCTTTCGAAGTCGTGTTCAATTTTATTCTAAATTTGGCTGAACTCACTTTTTTTTCTAGTGCTACATGTCTAATTAAACTCTTCAAACCTTTGGAACTACTTGGAACCACTTTCGGCTCAATCGTGCGCTTCTCGTAGTTCGTTTATACCCTTTGGAAGCTTCTGGCTTTTCATTTCGGTCGCACAAGTGTCATAAGCTGGTTTCTTCTTTTACCTAGTCCCAATGTTCAATCAATGAGCTCATTTGCACTCTCTACCGAACCATAGGTTTTTTCCTGGTAGTCACTTGTTTATACGCAACTCGTCAGGGGCGGGTCTGTAATCACTTTTGGCCAACACTGCCACTAGTCTCCTAAGCTTGAGTGTGGCGAGACTTATTTTCATAAGTTCAGGGAAAAATAATTTTGCTAACAGTTTGGCAAACTTCAGCTCCGGTTTTAGTTTTGTGTTTCCCCCTACGTTATAGATGCGTCTCAGTAGTTGAAGTTGTAAGCTTGATAATGCATAAACTGGCTCCATGAAATTTTGCGCAAATGGCAAATGGCCCAAAAAAAGGCCCCAAAAAACGTTATAATAAGCAACACCAACGTTTTTTAGTCTGATTGGGGTGATTTTTCATTAATTTGGTTCCCTTTGCCATCGACAATTTGGGCTGAATTTAATTTTTGCTTGTCAAATTATACCCCAATGTAATATTATTTGGGGTCTTTTTATAAAACGAAGGAAATAAATAATTTACAACAGATGAAAAATCACCCCAAAGTAATGAAAAATGGACAGAAAAAAAACTCAATGTACAGCTGCAAATTACAATAAATCTTCTTCTTCTATCTATCTATCCATCTTCTTCTTCTTCTATCTTCTATCTTCATCTTCTATATTATATCTATAAAAAATCAATTGCTGTGCGCTAGTCGGGTAAAGGCTCGAGAACGGCTCGACCGATTTGAATGATTTTTGTTTTGTTTTGTTCGTCTTGAATCAGGGATGGTTTGGAAAAAAAAATCAGAAAATTCTCAAAATGTGGCACTGTAGCTGTATATTCATTTTTTCAGTGCAATTCAATTATCTTCTGTAATAATCTTTTATATAGGTACTATTATTTTTTAACTATAATTCTTTCAGGGGGAAACTCGATGACGATATAACTCGATAACCACTGCGCCAATTTTCATGATTCTTCTTCTATTTTGTTCGTATTGTTGTATTTTAGGTTTAAGTAGTCTTAAAAGGTAGGATACTTTTAGACCAAATAGGTGGCGCTATTGTCGATCTCCGAAATAGCTCTACCGAGTTGATTGAAATTTTGTGGATGGGTGTGGTTGCTTCCAGTTTGAAAGTACTTAGGAAAGCGGGATAGGAAAACGGGTTGTGGCACCTCCCACTCAAAAATAAAATTAAACGCTATTTCTAAAGTTGTAGGTAATTAAAATTATTAATGTACATTGTCCAAATACCAACCGCCGCAGAAAATATGCTATGCCAGGGCCTTTTCCACATATGTATTATGGTAACCTTCTCTTATTTGAAACCCTGTCTTCTTGGCCACTTTCTCCAGACTTTTTGCCTCTGCTTTGGTTTCCATTAAATGCGACGAAATCTTACATCTTGCAACTGTCGCTTTATGATATGATATGCTTATAAAGGTCTCAAATTCAGGTCACCATTTTGACCCTCTAACTGATTGAACATGAACAAAGCTTAACTGTCAGATTTGATGTGCTCATTGGCCTGTCAGAACTGTTGTGGCTTTATACGGCCTCAGTAACGAAAGCCGTTGTTATGTTGTAGACGCCAAGAGTACGCTTACGGAGTCTATAGGTGGTCGCCTACTACGATGAGTCCACCCCCATATCGGGCCCAAACGCATCTTTACAGTAGAGGCCCCTTAAATGCTTAAACATTTGGTGACTTATATTACGTATCTTCGTATTTACATTGATTTTGCCAATTTCCTCTGAAATGTTGGTGTTGTCATTACCTTCCCAAACTGCTAGTAGTACAAAAGATACCAAAGAAGTGATCCACTCTCTAAACAACCACATAAACCCGATGTTAAGTGTAGCTTGTCGATTGAGGTGTTTTCTAACAATTTCCGTTACTTGTCTTGTACCCATCTCCCATTTAACCATTTAATTTACGGCTATGTTGGGGTGTTTAATGGAAGAGAATTTCAGATGGCAAAACCACTATCTTCTCAATTTCCGATACACAGTTTAAGGAGCACTCCAGAAAGCACTTATTTAATCCATCCACCACCAGAGAGTCCGAATGCGTCCTCAATTACCATCAAAGCACTCTAACTATTTTTCTCGATGGAGTTCCTTCGAGTATCGAATTTCACAGATTAAATTATCGTCCAGGAACCACTTCAATCAGTATAGACAAACAGTTTCACTCGTTGTCCTCCCTTTCTGTATATTTTCGGCTATCGGAAATCCTTTTACACAGTTTCTTGACATATACGAATTTCAGGGTTCAAACTATTTCCTCTATAGCACAAGCCCACACGCAACTGACCGGTAGCATGTCAATAGCACAGTTCATTGTTCACCACGGGTGGGCAAACCTTTTTTTTTTTTGCGCAACTGACCCTGAATACCGAACGACTTGATAGTTGGAAAAACGCCCAAAATAATATGGCTCACGCACAAAACGATCGATCGGCCGATCGATTGATTGAGAAACGCTCTGTGAATCAGCAAGGTCGTCGCAATGGACTACCGATGGTCGTCAGTGGTCGTGTTCCAAGTTGCGCGCTACAAATGTGTCGCTTCATCCGTAAATTGTCGCAAGTGCGCTCGCTAAATCAGTGATAGTACTGCTGCCCTTCGGCTGGCTGACGTTGGTTGCGCCGAACGTTCACTCCGCCAGAATATTAATTTCCTACTGAAGAGCATCAGTGCTGGCGGACGCTAATCGAATACCAAACACCTTTAGCATAGCTCATGCGAGAAAGGTTTTTATTTTTATTTTTATTTCTGTTACCATGGGATGGGGGTTTTGCGAAGCCACCGGAAAGGAACTGAGCAGCTTAATGGGCCAGAATGGTAGAGATATGACTGGTGTAGTGGGTGCCTCATTTAACGATGTTTTTATCGCTTCATTTTGAAACAATTACTTTGGCGGCGGATATACGAGAATGCGGGTATATTCATTGGCACGTGCGAACTTGACCTTCGTAGTTGCTTAGTCGATGGTGTTTATGATACGAATGTGGAGCACTTTAGGGGTGACCTACCCGACGTTAGCATTCATTGGGCTGTTTCCGCACATAATAGACACGCAAGGACTCTGATTAGTCGTCCTATGTGATAAGATCGATGAGAGCATAAGGTATACATTTCGGTTGGCAAATTGTTGCCCCGAACATGTATGAGTGTGGTGAAGGTGATACTACCTCGGGGTGTCATTTGCAATGCCATTCACGTGGGAAGTCTTTATATCGAATAACCAAATCTTACCATAAGGGGTATGGGTGCGAATTAAGAATCGACCTCTGGGATTTGGCAGATATGACTAAATCTTTGGGCATTCACGTTTTTGTCCACACTTTCTAGCGGGACGAGTATGGATAAAAACTTTACATGAAGCTTTGTGTAAAATCATCGACGGTAGAGATATGATTTAGTGGAATGCCTTAAGAGACTTGTTGAGGACTGCCTGTGGGTCTTTTTCTCAAACCTAGGAGGATTATTCAGCTGACTTTCAGCAGATTTTTTCTTTATAAAAAACACTCACATCGACTCAACGAAAAACTGCGCATCCAAAGTGACTGAAACTTCGGTGAGTAACGGTCAAAAGATGCACAACTAGCATTCACTAGCTTTTATTGACGAGCGCCGCTATCTTTACGTTGCGGCCGGAAACTTCTCAGACAACCCTCGTACCAGTCTTTTTCCAATAAAATAAAATACGGTCACCTGTTTTTAGTTAATACCGACTTCACGTTTGAAATGACAGATTTAGCAAATTGTTTGAATACCTCGATCATCATCAGGCACGCTGAGGTTATAGTCGAAACTATTTAGCGAAATTCGGTGCCCCAAGTCTAGATGATCCACCAATGGTTATCGACCAGGCAAACGTGAGTTTTAGAGCTGCTCCTTTATCGGAAATGAAAACAAAGGCTTTTTATCTTTTTATTAGACTTATCGTGGGTATTGTGTGTAGTTTAGAATATGAATGCAAAACTTAGTTGCTAACTCAACTTGCTAATTAGGGAGCCTAGTCCTAGCTTCTGACATTTTGTGTGATTTTTTAGTTTTTGGGACAGATGGAAGGGATCTACAATTTTATGCCGAGTCCAAAGGGCTAATTGAGAATCCTTTTCGTTACAGTTATACAGTCTCAAATCTTTGTTAGACGTTCGCGAGAGTTTGCGCAATGAAAATAAAATCCTAAGATGGAATTTGGATTTTATCGGGAATCGAACCTGCCTCGCTTAGTAGTCCAACACACTAAACACTAAAAAAAACTGCTATAGCACTTTGAATACTCAGCCCTGCGGTAGGTCGCTTATGCAGAGCCTTCGAAAATTATTAACGATGTTTGCTACTTAGCGGGTCTCTTGCTTTAATAATTTTGAAAGCCTCTGCAATGTCCATAGAAAGGCTATGATTGTAACTCCATAGTTGGTCGTTATTTATCAATAGTGCTGTCGAACTGGGACTAGCTGCCTGGTAGGGCGCTCATGTCTCATTGTTCGAACTGTTATCTTCATTCCTTGCAACGTCGGTCGTTGGCATAATAGCACCTAAGAAATGAAGAGTGGTTAAGTTTTAAGGGCCGATGTTGATTTTGAATAAAACACAAATTATTTAGGAAATTATTGTAATTTCTTTTTATTATGATAATATTGGTATGGTTCAATTATGTATGGAAGAAAATGTCGGCCAAATGGCCGCCACGACCTCGGCGGCACACCTCCATCCGATGGGCCAAATTTTCGATGACGCTGAGGCATAATTGAGGCCCTTAATGTGGCGAATTATCTCATCCTTTAGCTCTTGAATTGTTGCTGGCCTATCGACGTACACCTTTTCTTTCAAATAATCCCAAAAAAATAAGTGCAACGGTGTCAAATCATATGATCTTGGCGGCCAATTGACATCGCCACCACGTGAGATAACACGGCCATTGAATTTGTCGCGCAAAAGAGCCATTGTTTCGATAGCTGCGTGTGGCAAGTGGCACCGTCCTGTTGAAACCACATACCGTCCACATCCATACCTTCCAATTCGGGCCATAAAAAAGTTCGTTATCGTCTCACGATAGCGAACACCATTCACAGTAACTGCCTGACCGGCCTCATTTTGGAAAAAAAAAAAAAAACGGCCCGATTATGCCGCCAGCCCATAAACCGCACCAAACAGTCACTCTTTGTGGGTGCATTGGTTTTTCGACAATCACTCTTGGATTATCATTCGCCCAAATGCGGCAATTCTGCTTATTGACGAATCCACTGAGGTGAAAATGTGCCTCATCACTGAAGATGATTTTCTTCGAAAATTGATCATCCACTGTTGCCATTTCTTGCCACCATTCTGCCATTGACGATGCTTGAAATGGTCAAGAGGCTTTAGTTCTTGAGTTAATTGCACCTTGTCAGCGCGTAAATGTAAGTTTTTATGCATAATGTTCATCAACGACGAGCGTGAGAGGTGCAATTGTTGGGTACGACGACGAGTTGAGGTGGACGGCCCTTCAGCCACACTATCGCGAACAGCAGCAATTTTTTCTGCAGTACGAGCTGTACGAGCATGCACTGGTGTTTTCACATCTCCTGCAGACCCGGTTTGCTCAAATTTTTGCACGATTTTTCCGATTGTATGCACATTTGGACGATTAAATTGACCGAAAAAATCACGAAGTGCACGATATGCATTTTGATTTGAACGCCCATCTTTATAATAATCCTAAATGACTTTAACGCATTGCTCGATTGTGTATCTTTCCATGGTTCAAATTGAGTTAGTCTGAAATTGAGAAATGTCAAATGAAATGCAGAAAAAAACTTAACTTCCAATTTGTTTATTGCAACATATATGGGTTATCGAATGACTCGTTTAAAAACTAGGAATATCTAAAATAAGCACTGAATTGTTGCGAAAACGCTCGTAGCGCTTATTAAAAATGGTTTGGGTTTCAAAAACCTTTATTTGTTGAGTTTGTACTTAGCAAATCCCCGATTCTATTGGAAACTGCTTAGAAATTTAAAAGTATTGGATGAACTTATTTTTGCTTACCAACGAGCAGCAATTACAAACTGGTCCTTGTTGTTGTCCTTCATAAAGTTAAACTGAAGATGCTGTTGGGCGGACTGTTTTCCTCTAAAATAACGACCAGTTCTGTATGCAATTCTCTGTCAGTTTGAAAATAATTCGAAGCTGGTTAGGACTAAATGGAGCTGAAATTTTAAACATGCTCCTCTTCTTGGAAATGGGTGCAGGATTATATATTGTATATTTATATTTTGCCTTATAAATTTTTTCACTGTACATATAAAAGGTACACTAATCAAAAACCGATTTTAAAATTCTCTAACAATATTTTAGAATTCAATATATAATCTGACAATAACACATTCTTGAGGAAAAATTTAAATGGAATGTAATAAATTTCTGCAAAATGTTAGGTATATTTACAAACAAATTTTTAACCAGAGCTATCGGATATTCACCCAGTCATAAATATTTAACGAATACTGAATTATATCAAAGCTCATTGTATTCCATATGTTTAGCTATGAAAGTGTCGCCTTTTGAACCTCTTGTATAATTCTATATACATATTTCTTTGGGACCGACAAACGAACGCTTCCAGCAATCAGCAGTAATTTTCCAAGTGCTGAAATCATCAAAAAGTTAAAATCCTTTGAAGATTATTAGATACAAATTGACTTCCTTAAGTTATCCTCCCGTTAGATATACAACAATAGAAATGACACACAATCAATCACAATCACAAAAGCGATTTGAAAACTTCGGCCACCTATCGCTGAGAAGTCAACTCCATGACCTTCGTATCAAATTTTTACTGCAAGTATTTTTTAAAATTACCTACTATCCCTTTTTTGGAAACTAGCTACATTTTTCAGAGAAGAATTTTGTCTTCAATGGTTTTTTCAGGGCAGAACTTTTTTTTTTTTTTTTTTTTGTATAGAATAAAGAGTTGAATTGAAAACTTTGCCAACCATTCTGTACTAACAACTGAAAATTATCCTTTTTCGCTTCCGGCATTTAGAAATTCAACCAACCTCTGCTGACAAAATTTGTTCGACTCTAAAAAGATGAGGAAACAAAAAAGAACTGCACCACAACTTTTCAATGATCCATGGCTTGCTGTTGAAAAAAAAAAAAAAAAAAAAAAAAGCAATTGGAAAAGGACGATGTTTTGCTGACGGACATCGACGACATTAACATTGCTTTGAAACTGACAGCACTGAACCGTGCAACCTGCTGGGGAGTTTTTTTTTTTGTTTTTATACCTTGTACCTTCAGCAGAAGAGGACCAAGTTGATGGTGAAATGTGTGTGTGTGTGTGTGGTTAAATCTCAATTATATGTGGGGAAGAGGATTTAATAAAGAAATGGACTTTTTTTAGTTTTATCACAAAACGTTTAAGGACTTGAAAGACCGATTTCAGTCTTTCAAGTCCTTAAACGTTGGAGAGTCAATTTGGGTTCACCGTGTCTTTAATAAATGTAATAGAGAATTTAATCGCAGATTTGTAGGTTATAACATACAGTTGTGGATTCATCTTCGTGGTGGTAAAAAAAAAAGAACCTCACGTTCTTTTTCTTTTTTTTATCGATTGAATCCACGTGCAGCTTCGAGCATAGCTCTCTGATTTCGACTCGTGAGTGTTTTTGAATTGAATGAGTATTCATTTCACGGAAGTTTTTTGCGGCCAGTTTTACTCATAATTTTATAGAAAATCAATTTAATTGCCATTGTCCGATAGCCCTCCATATCCATGACCAAACCATTTGTCAACTCTGGGCCGCATTGACTCAGACATTATGTACATTCATTGTTGGCGATTTATCTGAGCTCAGTTCACGATCACTCTGCCATTTGAACGAGTCAAAAAAAACATAACTTACGTACAATACTTATAATAAAACTTCCAGTCGGGAATGTTGATGATGATTTTAACCTTTTTTGTTCGCCAATAATGTGACGACGATCAATTAGATGTCTGATTAGATACGAGTTTATATATTTTAAGCGTACATGCCCACCCGTAGGGTAGCCATACAGTACAATGAACACGAACGTGGAGTAAGTTGATAATTTGCATTTTTAATTGCGAAGATGAATTTGGCGCAGGTATAGTCTCTATTTACGATTAATCAATATGGTGTCGCCATCTATGGGCGGGTGAGACAATGTCGTTACTCTGTCACACAACATGCCGAATTATTCACGTGCGTTTGTAATGGGCAGAAGTCAAAACATCCGGTTTACCAAGAAATTTCAATTAAAACTCAAGAAATACCATCCACATGAGCAGATGACAGATGTACGAGTATATGCGTTTATGACATCCATCGTTGCGTTCAAGTGGGTTATATCTGACAATTGAGAAACGTATGGTTGACTTTTCACCCACTGCGACTGCACTCGGAAGACAAACATTTCGCCATCTGACTGACGGTGCTTTGAAATGAATTGTGGGTCATACTGACTGCAGGTGTATGACATGTTGTCACGGTCAGCCATCACCAGATGGTGACTTTTTCATTCCCTGAGGGGTGACTTTATGAAAGTCCTTTTACAATTACCAATCACTTAACGAGGAGATAAATTACATACGGTACAGATGTGGGTCCGTAATTAAAGGTAATGTAGGTGGAGTTGTCATTTGAGTCAATTAATTGGAGGATAATTGATGTTCCCGCAAAAGTAGAAAATAACATGGATATCTATGTCAATTACATTACAATCTGAAGTATGGTTGGGATGAAGTTTCTTGGATACTATTTTGCACAAAAATGCACGCAAGAAATTCACTCAAACGCAGGGGCGTAGCTACCGCCGTATCTCAAGTATTAATTATACGGGGCCCCTAATGCAAAAATTAATAAAAACTACCCAAATTTTTTTTTTTATTTCAGAAATGACAAGATGAGAGAATTTCAAATCCGGATCCCGGAATCCTATTTCTAAGTCAATGTATACCATTGCTGTTTATATATATTAATTTCTCAAGCTAAACAAAGATATCAGAGCCTTTGCGACCTGAGTAGTATGTTCGAAATATTACAACCGGAGAAACTCCTGTCTTCTTCAAAGGAAGAGATATTAAACGCTTCCGGAAAACTGTCGGCTAAATACACTAAAGACATCTCAGTTAATCTTTATGGCCATTAAAGGCTCTAAAAACGCGCTTAAAGTCTGAAATTCCAAAAATGCATTCCATTAAGGAACTCATTGAATTATTGCTGATAAAATTCATTAGTCTTGCATCCCGTTTTCCGGAGCCAATAACAGCAAGCTATTTATTCTTGACCCTTCCAGTTAGAACCGCAACTGCTGAAAGAAGTTTTTCAAAACTAAAGCTGATAAAAAAAATACCTAAGAACTTCGATGGGACATGAACGCCTGTCAGACCTGTCACTATTGTCCATAGAGGCGGAAACTTTAGAAAAACAAACGTCGGTCATCATCAGCTATAAATGATTTAATAAATGAGTTTGCCGAAAAAAAGCAAGGAGAATATATATTTAATTTGAATTGTTTGTAAAAAATTTAGAAAACGTGACAGATAGATATTTATGATGAATAAATATTTCTTCTAATTTTATGCAAATATTTTGTTTTGCTTTTGTGAAATCTTTACCCTTCCTAAGGGCCCCCAAACAAATTTGTATACGGTGCCCCGCCAAGGCGCGCTACGCCACTACTCAAACGAACAATTTTGCAGAGCTAGGGTTAGTTTGTTGCACCAACTATTTATCTACGTTTGTTTGCTGGTATTTGTAGTATGTATAATAAACGTCACTGAAGAGTGAATTCTACTTGAAAATCCATCCACTGGGTGCTTGGTTTTCGAAAGGATTGTGGTGCTAGAAGGATAGAAATAAAAGACACCTCTGCAGTCTGCACTACTTAACTTTGCTTATTTTATTCCTTAAAGTATTATATTGATTCAATTAGATTTGTGTGAGTCGACCGAAATGTATACCACGAAGAGACTGACTCAGACAAATTCGGTGCAGGGAAATAAGTCCCCGGGAACTAAGTCCCTCAGTGGACCTAATGGGAAATAAAAGCATTTTCGTGAAGTGGACTTAGTTCCCATGGTGGGAAGTAAATTCCGAATACTCTGAGTGGTTTTATTTCCATTTTAATGTGAAGTAAATTCTCACTGTCGACTAAGAATAAAGTAACATTAAAGATTGAAGAGGGTACCTTGCAATTTTTATTAACTAAATCGAAATTAAATCGAAATTCGGTTTGCAAGACTCTGAAAGTAATCAAAGACAAATTGACGCACACCAAGACCGGTCGCGCGAATTTTTTACTTGTATTTTTTCAAATTTTCGAATGCTTAAAATGCCAATTTATTTTCTCAAACAACTTTTTTGTTTTAGCTTTCGAAAATTTCAGAAAATAAAAGTAAGAAATTCGCGCGACCGGTCTTGGTGTGCGTCAATTTGTCTTTGATTACTTTCCCTGAGCCGAGAAATCACCGCAGTTCTTCTTTGATTATTTGCAGAGTCTTGCAAACTGAATTTCGAAAAGAGTATTTTGTCATACAGAATAAAAATTTAAAAAATCAGGACTCTGAAAATAATCAATGAAATATCGCCGTGATTATCAAAATAAAAAAATTGTATCCAGTTCTAAATGTTGGAAGTTAGTTCCCTCTTCTTTCTTATTTTTGAATGTGTACTGAGTTCCCATAAGAAAGTGAACTTAGTTCCCAACTTACATGGGAACTAAGTCCACTTCACGAAGGTGGTTTTACTTCCCACTTATTGGGACCTATGTCCCTCAGTGGACTTAGTTTCCGGAGACTTATTTCCCTGCACCGAGAAATTCTCCTCTTCTCTGTTTCGATTTGTGGAACGCAGTATGTGGACCTCATTAATGGGTAATGGGTAAATTCAGACGCCACAGGATCTATGAGAAGTCTTTTAATCTGTGTTTCCTTAGATAACTCACGTTTTCCAATTGCGAATCAAGAAATTGCCATGACAATTCTAATTGAAAATATGTGAACCAGGTGAATTCAAATTTAAGATGTCCAATTCTCGACAGCCTTTTTTAGTAACTGTGGCTGTAATTGTCGTTCGCTGAGGAAAGTACTGATCGGCCTATTGTACATACTTTATTCTTAGGGTATAATTGCATTTAAAAATAATTATTTAATGTGACGCCTAAAAATTTAAATAGCTCTTTAAACCCCTTCGAAAATGTCTCCCAATTCGATATCAAAAAGGGTCTTCCACTCACAAATCAGGTTTAACCTAAATAGGTTCCTTTGTTCATACCAAAGTCATCGCCACAATTCCACGTACCTCCCAAATGTCTACCCACCTCCATAGAAATGTAAAAGATGTGAATGGCTTTTTAAAAATTTCAATAAAACCCACGTAAATTTTAATTTCAAATCGAATTATTTCCCCCTGTCCCCTCTGATCGTATATAACTGCACTCGCATATTGAGTGTCATGCAAATAAGCACCTCTAAAACGGTTTGGCGTCGAATTAGTTATTGATTTCCAGAGACACCTCGACTTCGATGACAAATTGAAATTGCAAACGTAATCTTTTGCAAATCTGCGAAACCAATTGAAATATAAACATTTAAATCAGAAATCGTGAGCACAATAAGTACGCTAACCGGCCCTGAGGTATTCCGCAGAAAAGCGTCGTCGGTCGCAGTTATTTTTTGTTTTTCTTTTTATTTGTTTGTTTGTTTGTTGTACACTTGCAATTTTTATAGTCGTATCTTTTACGCGTAGCATAAATCACGCACAAATCAGTGTTTTCCAATCAAAAAAAAAAAAGAGAGAGAGAGAAAAACAACACAACCGACTATTGATGAGCCATGCAAATCTTTTGCAAAAATTGTTTGCAATTCGAATTTAGTTGCGGTGGTCATGTTGAGCACGTTGCACAGCATATTAGGTATATAAATTCTTATGGAACAGTGTGATTTGTTTCAGTTCTCCAAAGAAAGACAGTAAATTGACATGACTTTGACAGCAACAACCAATAGCAATGACGACTTCAACGACAACAACGAAATCGATTAAAGTGTAAACGCAAACGCAAAGTGATTTGGTCAAGAGCTCGTGTTTTGGTTACAAAAGTGTGCGCGGAAAATAGAACACCGTGGATTACCTGGATCACAGAATATGGTGCAGGCAATTGACATTGCTGCGATCGCTGGCATTGACTCGGTAATTTTTTTTTTTTTTTTTATTTAATTTTTTAAGTTGTGGCAATAAAATAAATTCAAAAGCTGCCAGTATTTATTTTAATATTAATTAATTTATTTGCATAAACTATTTCATGTTATTTATGTACTCATAAATTCTTGATTGTTGATGAAATTTAGGGAAATTAAATTCATTACCTGGGGAATATATTTTAAAACACGCTAATGATTTTGAACAACCGCCATCCAGTTCTTTTCGAATGTCATTTATAAATTTCATTTACATTTGAAATTGTTTTTCTTCTCAGACTAACTATTTTCTAGCCTTATACCCTTTCCACACCGCAGCGAAAACCGTGTTTTCGTCGAAAACTCGAAATCGCATTCACACTGAACAATAACTAGTTTTCGTTTGACGTTTCTATCAGCTGTGAGACACTATTCGTGAAACTTCTGTGTAAACTATTTTGCTTACACATTTCGATCGCATTAATTAACAAATAAAATTAATTCAGAGCATTAAAAAATAATACTAGTCCATCAATTAGTGTGGAAAATGATTTTAAATTGTGAGATGTGACATTTGTTCGGTCAGCTGCTCTCCTGAATGTTGCAAAAGGTGTGTTTGTTTCAACAACGCAACGATTGGAAGGCGTATTCGTGGAAACCAGATTTTCGGCTCGCTGTGAATAGCCTATTAGGATAGGGAATACTTTGAGGATTTTGCTTTAAGTAGGAAGATATGTTTTCTTCTTTTAATTGCGGTTGCTGAAGTGAAAACAACTTCCTGCCATGCATCTAAACAGCTTTTTAGGCTACCTAGTTATTTTCTCAGTTTTCTCAAAATCGACGCTTGCTGAAAGTGGTTCACTGAAAACAAAACGTTCACACTCACTCAGTCACTGACTATGTGGCTATTAATTAGTTTTCGCATGTTATTGCATAGATTGGTTAGCAATAGTCCGCGAGATTGTTTTCTGTTTGAATTTCTTTGCTGACTGCATTCTAATTATGATGGCAGGTATTTGTGAAATTATCTGAAGTTGTCATGAACATTTCTTATGACGATTTTGACAGCTTATTTCTCAATCGTCAAAATGTACTGCTTTGTTCGCTTTTGTTGCTATAACTTTCTGATATTGTCTTGATACAGGGTGCTAGAATGTGAGATTTAATTTTCCGTCGTTTAAGATTATTAGACTAGATTAAAAAAAAGGCTGAAGCAACATTTTCGTATAGTTTTCGCCATGCTATGCTACGCCTTTCACAACCATAAATTTTGTGTGAATTTTTATTTTCGAGACGAATGGAAATTCTAAAATTGTCTCAAATGTCTAAGTTGTCTTAAATTGTATGCCGAGTCCGAACGGCTGAATTGAGAAGCTCTTTTATGACAGATATACTCTCAGAAGTTTGTCAGACGTTCGCAAAATGTGACGCAGTTGAAAAAAAACTCTTAGACCTCTTGGGGACCGAACCGGATACCACTAGATTAGTATTCCAGCTTACTTACCGCTGAGTCACTGCGCTACAATTGTACTAGATTTTTAGTTTTTTTTTTTTTGTTCAGCGGTCTAGTCGTGTTGCTGAGGTTCGTTAATATTGAGCGCAAGGCGATTAAACAGGGCGTCTTTATTATTAAAAGTTTTGCTAAGTTTAGTAAGTACCTAAAAGTTTTTTTTTTTAAACGATAACAAATAACTTTAACAGTTTAGATGTTTTAGTTACTTTGGTGGCTTACTTTTTGATGTTAAACGCGACTTTGGATTAAACTAGACTCGAATGAGACGGAAATTCCGGGACGGCGGCGGAAATTGGCCTGTCGCCATCACTACGCCGCCCGCTCTCGCCTCCTGAACCACTGAACCGATTTAAATACAATTTTGTTTGTGTGTGTGGTATGTTCCAACTTGAAAGATAGGACAGTCTTGGACCCGATAGGTGGCGTTGTTATCGATTTCCTAAACCAATCAATCGATTTCAATGAAATTTTGTGGGTGTGTATGACTTTTTGCAACGTCAAAGATAGGATAGTCTGGGACCCAATAGGTGGCGCTGTTGTCGATCTTCCACTCCAATCAACCAATTTCTATGAAATTTGACGGGTGTGTATGGTTGGTTGCAGTTTGAGAAATAGGATAGTCTTGGACCCGATAGGTGGCGCTATATTTTTTTTTCAATTCTTTCAACTTAATTCTTAAAGTGAATTCTTATATGGGCACACCGGACCTGGGGAGTGAACTAATAAAGCTAGGTCTAACACAGACACTAGACTACTGAATCAGTTAATTAAATTAAATCGAAATGCAAACAAAAACTCTAAAAATAGTAAGCATTCGAATATGAAAACTTGTTTAATGAACGAATCAATGAAAGATTTGGTTTTTAAATTAAATTTCTTAATACAAATCAACTACAGAACAATACAATTTAACATCTACGTTTAGCGAGAGAAGTTTCACATCTGATGTGTGGTGTGTAGCCTCAAGCACGCTCTCTATTATCTTTTTATCAATATTAGTTTCTCTTCTACCTACCTAAAAAAAAAATAAAAAAAAACAGCAAAATCTAGTACAATCATTATAAACGGCGACAAATTTCAACTCAAACCTTAAATTTGAACATCCTTTGCTTTAGAGACACTGTTAATATTGAGCAAAAGTTAGAACATTGATGAAAATTAACTCTGGAATTGTTCGAATTGGAATAATTAAAAAATTAACAAAGTGGTTCGATTTTGAACTTCCAAATAGCTCAAAGTTGGAAAAATTCTGATCTATATTGAGACACACTTTCAAACGGATTTACTCCATTTTTATTTTGAGTGCAAACAGCATTATTTGTATTTTTCGGGTTCTGATTAACATACAAGCTCACATTCTACGATTGAGAAAACCCTTTCCCTTTAGCTCGCAAAGTATATAAGACTGACCGCGTTTAGTGTCTGCAGAACAATTCAATATTTGACTCACGAAATCCACCCCGTATCCTATTGCGATGCCCTTGCCTACTCAGCCCACCAATGAAGCTCCATTAAATAGCAATTTTATACTGCTAAGCCTCCCGCCAACCCGAATATTTGGGAAAATCAGAAGTAAGACAGCTGAACAAGTTTCAGTAAGACCCTAATCAGCCTAGACACGCACTTGAATCCAGCTATCAGTAGTATTACTTCGAATCCCCACATCAGTGAAATCCTTCGAAACGAAGCAATTCGTGATCCACTTAATTGTGACTAACAACCATATTTTGGTATCACAGATGCGAAACTCCCCAACTTTTAATCCACCACACTGCTTTCTAGCCAAGATTTTCTTGTCATCCGGACGAGGATGTCTGCTCATTCCGCTTTCGAAATGCAAAACATGAAAAGGATCTCCGGAAGGAAAACTTCTGATGTTCAGTGTTGATGCAGATTAAATCGGACCAAGTCCGAAATCCTTTTTATTCAGTCTGCGCCATGACATTGATAAATCACATTTAACCCGCATCCGCTACGCTATATTAATTAGATGGGTTCATGGTTTGGAATGGGTGTCGGACTACACTGCGGCACCAGTAATTACAGCTAGAAATGACCACCACCATCCAGAACGGAATTAGTCCTTAAATTGTTTTAAGTTAAATTAAAAACGATAGACTTCCGCAGCAACCCTGTCAGCGCATAATGATCCCGTAAAAAGTATGACAAGGATAACAAGGCCGATAAAGATGGCAATGAGTTTGTATACAAGGACATCGACGACAGTGTATGGACTTGCTCTTGACGGTGACCGATTGATTGCGTGGTAGATATTCACTTTCTTCAAACGACCGCCAGACACCCAGCTAGGATTAATGGATTCATTTTGAAAATTACTTTAGCGTTCTATTTGAAATGAGTTCCTGATGGGACACGCAACGCAATAATTAAGTGGATACAAGTGGTATTCTCTTGGGAGATATTCGCCTCGCCTTGGCATCCCCACGACCATGTACCGCAGCACAAGTCGAACAAAGATTTGAATACTCATTTTAGGAGTACGTCATACATCCAGAGTCAGAGTGTCCTCGGCAAATCAATTAACTGCAAAGCCTATGGCGTAAGTGTCATTAGAAAAACAGTTTACTGTCCTCGATCGTTGTTGTTTTTGTTTTTCCTTTTTTTAATTTATTTAAAAGGTATAACCGAGAAGACAGTAGTTAGACAGCGCCACCAAAGTAATGAATTGAGGAGAGCACGCCTAACGGGCGAAGGACACCGTGTCTTCAGGATGACTAGACAGAGTGTGAGTAAGCAGCAAGCAATCTCGTGCTTAAATTGAGAATATTTCGCTGATGGTTGAGGTGACATTTTCGCAGAAATAATGAAGCAAAGTGGATAATTTGAATTCATAATGAGCCGCCGCAGTTTTAATAATTTTAATAATTTTCGTTGACGTATTTTGACATGGTAGGTAGGGGGTAGGGTGGTGGAGACCAGGGATGAATCTAACGTTTTAAATTGTATGCTCCTTTTGAGTTTATTTAGAGACATTAGGGCTCGAGAAAAAATATTGGTTCTATGGGCGAGCTGATATGCGTCATGAAGTTTCCAAAACTATATTTTCCAAATTATTGCTTTGAAAAATGTTTGTGCGAACTCTACGAGTCGAATGAAAATCCTATGCTTCGAGTAGTGTAACAGCAGCAGCGATAACATGCGCTGCCACCATATATTTGAGTATGTTCGATGACATGCATTGGACTGGGGCCAATCAGTGGTAAAAATAAATTATATCAGGGAGGTAGTCAGTAACGTAGTAGGTCTACAAAAATATTGAAGAATTGTGACACTTCACTTTGTGTCACTGAATTTATTAACAAGGAAATATATGTCACTTTAGAGTAGGCTTATAGTTCCCAGAATATGTACTCACAAAGTAACCCTGTCAAGTTGATCAAGGCATTAAGGACCATTGGACCAAACTTTTCATATTGCAACTTGCAAGCTTATCGACAAATGATGGTCTTAAATTCCAACAAAGACCTTGTGCCACTTTATATTTAAATTTTTTTATACTGCCCGAGTTTAGTTTTAAGAATTCACAGTCACAAAATTCGCCAAATGTAATTTTCTGTTGTGACAAGTGACATAAGAAATGTTTAAGTTGAGGGGTAAAAATCATTACTACAACTAACCACTTAATTTTGATATGTAACAGCTCTTTACATAAAACTAGGTACTTTATTTTTAAAAATAGACTCTGGTTTTAACCCATTGTGGTAATTGGGCCAACTTTCGCTTATGTGTGTAACGATAACATAATTTGAGTATAGCAACATGCATCTATAGCGCCATCTACCCGCGACGATACATACCCGACCTTAGAGGGACGAATTGTGAGATGGACTTGAGCCTTTAGGTAGGGCATTGTACTTTGGCTATAGAAGCAGAAGGAAGCGAAAGATATTTACGTAAATAACATATCATAAATAAGCGTGTATTTATTTTAACAAGTGTGACTCCACTCGCTGCAGAAACTTAGCCTAACCAAAAAAAATAATAAATACGTAATAATGAAAATGTAGGCGGTTTAATGTCTGTTACCTAATGGGTTGAAAACTATTGAACAGATTTCGACGAAACTTTTTTTGAAATATTTTCTTATTCTTTAGACTCTGGAAACACTATGGGCTATGTCGTTCATTGCTATGCCTACATTTTGTCAGTGCTTTCCACCAAAATGTGTTTTTTTTTTTCAGACTTCGCAGACTTTAACTTGATTCAACTAAAAATGTTGTTCTTTATCAATACAACCAAAAGCGAACAGTTTATCAAGTCCACGCTTCCACAAATTTTTAACTCCGTGATCAAGTACTACGTGACTTTATTTGTTATTGTTTTGCAAGTAAAATACACAAAATTCAGTGACGTATTGCTCGCTCACGGATGCAGTAATTCGACCCCTAATCTATTTACCAAAAGATAAAACATGTAAAAAATATCAGCAAGGATTATGCTTGATCGTGGTTCTGCTTTTGTCCTTTTGCAGTGATGGGCGTTCATCGATTGAATGCACTGTGTATTTATGTGGTCTTCGCTGATGCAGCGATGTCACTGTGCAAGTTTACTGGTTCAATTTTTTACCTTGGGGGTTAAAATTGTTTTTTTTAATTTTTTTTTAATGATGTTCAAAACTGATATACACAAGTTTAACAAGAACAATTGGGGACGTTCAAGAATTCACTTTATTAAATCTGACAGCTGTCTGACTTGATGTATCTCAGTTTTGATTGGCTTAGATTGGTCATATGAGCAGCTGTTTCGGTTGACGTTTATGGATGGGTAGCAGATGAATCTGACAATTCGCATATGTGGCCGACATAGGAAAAGTGACGTTTCCGACCAATCTAGTTCTTGCGTTCAGGTTGGATCCAGTTCAGAATAATATAGTCCACTTAAATATGAAGATTTGCATGTGCCCATTATCGTTCTTCGTAAGTAGGTATAGGTAGAAATTTATCGAAGTCTGACCAGAAATTGGACAGAAATTGAGCTTTCTCCCAGAAAGTAAGTAAATTAAAAAAAATTTGTAACTGTTCGTAAATAAAAAAAAAGAACTATTACTGTAGCTAAAATCAATATTTATTTATTTCACTTTCAGGACCAATCGAAACAAGAAAAACCATCGGCCCTGCGACGCACCCTTGATGCACTCCGACATAGAATAACGAAACGTGGCCGCACCAAGCCACCCGATTGGTTTCTCGATAAATTTGCCACCGCCAATAATGCCGAGAAAATCGGCAAATCCGCCACAGATGGCAGTACTAATGTCCCCGAGATAACCGGCAACAGTCGATTATGCAATCGATTGTCAGTCGATCCATCGCTGCCATCACATTACAGAGTGAGTACATCTAATTTTTAAAGAGTTTTTGTTTTAACCAGTACGTTGAAAAAGACGTTTTTCCTAGCCGAAAGGATTTAATGTTGAGTTGAAATAAGGGTCAAGATGTAGACCCCATCTTCAAAAACAGAAACTGGGCTCGAATTTTCATTAAAACCTATTTTTTTTACAAACAAACTTATGATACGGATGCGTAGATTTTTTTTTTTTTTTTTCGAAAATCGAAGACAAACGGGAGCCGACATATTTATGCTCAATGTACCATTTTGAGAACACATAGATTCCCTTCAAAAATATTGATCGGTTACGAGCTATGTCAGATTGTTTGAATTATACCCACAGTTTTCAATATCTGCCATAAGGTGGTGTTTTTTTTTTCATGTTATGAATTTGACCCTCTTTAGTCTACTACGTGTGACAGGAAAAATCGTGTCAACAGTTTTCCAGTGATGCCCAAAAAATTGGTACAATTTGGAGAGATATTGTCCCTTCGCGTTTTGCTTCTAGGTCCATTATAGCTCAGGGACTCCCCTTTCAAAGTGGGATATATATATTTTACCAAGTACACTAGTCCGCAAAAGTATTTTGACATAAATGCAAGTCGCTTTTCAAGGGGAATAAATTCGAATTGCTACGGATTAACTATCTACAGTTTTCACTTAGTAATTGCATAATATGGTGTGACCTATGATTGTGGGTGTAAATGAGATCATTTGAGACCCATGGCTGGGATAGCAGAGCCATATTTGTGGTTAAAACGCGATGTTTTGACTGGCAAACGTATTTTGAAAAATTTATTTTTCAAGGTTTGTTTGGTGGAAAATACTGTTATCATTTTAGTTTAAATTAAGTGCTAAAATTCTCGAGCATAAAATAAAAAAATGTGCTGAAAACTCGATTATCGAAAGCATAATAATTTATAGACGCCTTGCTGAGCTCGATTTGAATACATATCCAGTAAGAAAAGTACCAAATATAACTGCAAAAACAAGCTGAAGAGGCTACAATTCGCCCAAAAGTTAAAAACTAAACCCAAAACTCGTGAAACCGGTTTAATGGATGGAAGAGAGATTATTTGAGTCTCATGGATCATCGTGAATAAAAAAAATAAATAATTGGCGCAAAAGGTCCGGAGGGACCCTAGGCCTAGCTTCACAACCATTCGTTTTGTGTGAGTTTTTTTTTATTTTTGGAACGAATAGATGGGATCTACAATTTTATGCCGACTCCAAACGGCTAATTGAGATACTCTTTCAAGACAGTTATACTCTCGGATGATTGTCAGACGATTGTTAGAGGTGATGCAGTTGGAATAAGTTGGAACTTGGGTTTTTGCGGGATTCGATCCTCGGAACCCTCGCTTAGTAGTTCAACACACTAACCACTAAGCCACTGCGCCTACTAGAATGCCAAAACTATCTCGTGGAAAACACGCACCAGTCGGCCAGACCAGTTAGCATGATGACGGGTTTGTAATGTCTTACGCTTGTATACCGCCCTACGATTGTGCATATTGGGTTCCAGTTTATGGAATGATGATCCAGCAAAAACTATGATAAAATTACGCATTCCCATCTGGCGATAGACTAATTGGGCAGTCATTTAGGCCCCAGTTATAGCCATACGTAAAATGCAACCGAAAAAGTTGGAACAGTGTGAATATGAGTTTTTTTTTCGTTTAGGCGGTCATAGCGAAAAATCTGCCAGAAAAATGTTTCCCTACGAAAAGAATTACAGCAAAGCAACCCCCTGATTGGATTCCATCAGAAAAAAAAATTCCTGACTGATGGAACAGTAAAGAAATGAAATATGTCAGTGGAATGATTCGGTTTCCTTTTGTGGAATTGACTGAGCCACTTCTCAGAAAAAGTTTTTCGTACGTAAAAATTAATAAATTATTTTTCTAGAAAATTTAAAGACCATTTGTTAGTTTTTTTTTTTCTTTTTTATAAACTAACTTTATAATTCATAAGCAACATTTTACGACCAAGATTGATATATGATGTTGCATTAAAGGAAAAATAACTGTTTTTTTGAAACGGAACAGAGAGAAGATCATTTTTGTAGTAACAAAGCTTTGGTATGACCTTTCTGCAGAAATGTTGCAAAAACTCGCCGAAACGGTTTCAAGAAAATTACAAAATCTTATTGAGGCTAAATCAGATATATATTTTTTTAAAAATAATGTTATATTGTTCCCTTTTTAATGGCAAAATATATATTTTTTTAACTGAAACTTATTAGTCAAAACAACTTTACTTACTTACTTAGGTGGCGCTACAGTCCGGGGTGGACCTGGGCCTCAACCAATACGCCTCTCCAGTTAGCGCGATCTTTGGCTAACTGCCTCCAGTTGCGCACTCCAAGTTGGTTGAGGTCCCCTTCCACTTGCGCGCGCCACCTAAGGCGAGGTCTTCCTCTACTGCGTTGTCCCTCCGGGTTAGAATCGAAGACGCTTCGGGCCGGAGTGTTGGTGTCCATTCGCTCTACATGTCCCAGCCATCTTAGACGACTGATGCGTACTTTTCTGACTAGGTCAATGTCGCTGTACAGCTCGTAGAGTTCGCTGTTAAATCTTCTCCTCCAAAACCCGTCAACGCAAACGGGACCAAAAATCACTCGAAGAATTTTGCGTTCGAAACGACCAAGGAGATCTTCATCCGCCTTTGATAGCGCCCATGCTTCTGCACCATAAAGCAGGACTGGGATGATGAGGGTCTTATACAGAGTTTCCTTAGTATTTCTCGACAAGGCCTTACTTATCAGTTGCCGTCTTAGGCCAAAGAAACAGCGGTTGGCAAGTGTGATTCTTCGTTTGATTTCTGATGCGGAGCCGAGGTAGACAAAGTCCCTAACTACCTCAAAGTTATAGCTGTCTATCGTGACGTTCTGCCCGATTCGTCGATGTCGTGTGTCCCTTCTTGTTGACAGCATATATTTTGTTTTACCCTCATTCACCACTAAACCCATTTTTGCCGCTTCTGCACTAATACTTGCAAACGCACCAGTGACAGCTCGCTGTGTTGTACCAACAATGTCAATGTCGTCAGCGTATGCAAGCAGTTGCACAGACTTATAGAAAATTGTGCCTCTGGTGTTGGCTTGTGAGTTTCGCACAATCTTCTCAAGAATGATGTTGAAGAAGTCACATGACAGCGCATCACCTTGTCTAAATCCTTTTTTGACATCAAAGGTCTCGGTGAGATTGTTTCCGACCTTTACGGAGCAGCGAGCGTTCTCCATCGTCATTCTGCACAATCTGACAAGTTTGGCAGGGATGCCAAAACTAGACATGGCTCTGTATAGCTCGTCTCTATAAACGCTGTCATATGCGGCCTTAAAATCGACAAAAAGATGGTGAGTATCGATCTGGTATTCTTGGGTTTTTTCCAGGATCTGCCGTAGTGTGAATATTTGATCGGTCGTGGACTTACCGGGCCTAAAACCGCACTGATAGGGACCTATCAGATCGTTGACGAATGGTTTCAGGCGTTCACACAATACAGCAGACATGATCTTATACGCAGTGTTCAGGAGACTGATGCCTCTGTAGTTGGCGCAGTTTAGAGGGTCTCCCTTCTTGTGGATCGGGCAAACAATGCTGAGGTTCCATTCATCAGGCATACTTTCCTCTAACCAAATCTTGGAGATGAGTTGGTGTATGCACTCTACCAAGTCATCTCCGGCTGCCTTGAAGAGCTCGGCAGGTAAGCCGTCTGGACCAGCAGCCTTGTTGGATTTAAGCTTAGATATTGCTATCCTCACTTCATTTTGGTCAGGTGGACGGAAATCTTGGCTGTCATCGTCCAGGTTGAATGGATCGTTCTGCCTAACAGCGGAATTTGTGTCGTCTTCGCCGTTTAGCAGTCTGCAGAAATGGTTTTTCCATGTCCTCAGCACCGACTGTGACTCTACTACAAGGTTTCCTTGCTCGTCTCTACAGGTCTCCGTTCGGGTCTTGTTGGCATGACACGTTCTTTTTACCTTTTGGTAAAACTTCCGAACATTGTTCCTGGAGTAACGTCTCTCTATATCCTCGATCGCGCGCTTCTCATGCTCTCTCTTTTTTCTCCGGAGAAGCCGATGTTCTTCCCTCCTTTTTTGCTCGTAGAGCTGACGAGCTGCTCTCGTCCTTCTATGCAGCGACGCTTCGTAGGCACTTTGTTTTGCTGCATGTGCTTGCCGGCACTCTTCGTCAAACCAGGGGTTTCGGGGGGGTGGACTGGTGAAACCGAGCACATCAGTTGCGGCGTTTTTGATGGCTTCTTGGCATCGGCGCCACTGGTCTTCGGCACTTGATGCTGGCAGCATAGGACTTCTCGAGAGGTTGAGGGATACGCGATCGGCAAAGGTTCTGGCGGTTTGTTGCGTTTGTAGTCGTCCAACGTTAAATCTCCTCACAGTATTTTCTCGTTGTTGTGGCGTCTTGGATATCCGCATCCGTACCTTGGCTACAACAAGGTAGTGGTCCGAGTCTATGTTGGCCGCTCGGAAAGTTCGCACATCTAGAATACTGGAGGAGTGCCTTGCGTCGATCGCAACGTGATCAATTTGGTTGACGGTTTGATGATCAGGTGACCGCCATGTTCCTTTGTGTATATTGAGGTGAGGAAACCGTGAGCTAGCTATGGTAACATTACGTCCCGCAGCAAAATCAATCAGCCTAAGTCCGTTTCCAGACGTGGTGTCGTGTAGGCTGTGTTTTCCGATTGTGCTACCAAAGATGTCCTCCTTTCCTATTTTGGCGTTAAAATCACCCAAGACGATTTTAACGTCATGCTTAGGACATTGCTCATATGTTTTGTCGAGGAGCTCGTAGAAACACTCTTTGGTAGCATCGTCTTTATCTTCTGTCAAAACAACTATGCCAAAGTAAAACGTTAAATGCATTCTTTTTAATAAATTTCAATTAATGCATTCTAAATTAAGTAAACAAACAGTGTATTAATTTTTTTTTCATTTCTTCCTAGAATTCATAAAATGTAACTTTTAGTTTTGTCAAAATACTTTTGCCGACTAGTGTACAATCCGAAAATCAATCCCATGAAGGACGTTCTTCTAAGTCTAAAGAAGAAAGTCGTAGGAAGGTTAAATTTCCCATGTTTGCTTCACACTTCCTCGAGACCTAAATCGGGCACATTAGCTCAAAGTTTTATTTTTATTTTTTTATTTTCCATACCCCATAACTTGGTTAAACAATTTTTGCATCTTCTCTTTTCAGTGGCTGGCTATAGTCACCTTAGCTGTACTGTACAATTTCATCTTCGTTATGGGAAGAGCCGTCTTCTGGGAGATAAACCGCAACGCCTCATCTGTGTGGTACTTTCTCGACTATCTATGCGATTTGATATATCTGCTGGATACATTAGTGCATATGCACGAAGGTAAGTGCACACAACATCAATGGAAACTCCTTCATTCGAAAAAGTGCTCATCGTCAATCCCCCAGCCATCTGCAACGACAGAAGCAAAATCCGCGTAAGAACAAAACACATAAAAGAAGCAGAAAAACTTTTCTAGTTATACGAAACTTTGAAGGCGGGATAAAGTGCATGGGTTATATAACTTTTCTCCTCGAGCTGTTCACACCCATAGTCACAGTATTTCTTCGCATCCTTATGTTGTAAATTAATTTTTCATCGATGAAACATTAATGCGTTTGGCTCATCGCTGACTGCCTGCCAGTCGCCTTTTAAATCCTTACGCAGCAGCAGGGAGCCAAGTTTAATGATTTCTCATTAAATTCTGTATTGTTGCTCCGTTTCATGATCCACTTGCTCCTTGTGTCTATGCGTGGGCGACTGGTGAACTTTACGCATGAAATTTCGTCCTCGCTGGCATTTTATGATTTATTTACTATATTGCCATGCAAATCTAACTATAAAGAGAAGCCACATGTGGCATCTGGAATTGATCCACACATACTCGAATGAAAATAAGAAAATAAAGATCCACCTCCGGTAAGGGTTTTATTTTGGCTCACAAGTTAAATAAGGCGGATCCCTTAATAGGAATAGTATATTGAATTTGAAATGATGGCACATAATCTCTCTGTTATTGTTCAGGAAATAAAGGATTTTCTTTTGGAGGACGAACTTTTGCTGAAGTTAACTTTGCGTCTCTCTAATGGAGCCATGAGTCAAGTGCACTTCTTCAAGAGGTATTCGTGATGAAGTAACTTCATCCGTAACGGGGAAAATGCTGGCGATATTTCGATGTGAAGCGGAATTTTTCAAGTACTCTCTGGACTGTGGATATTTGGAGAGGTCACGAGTAGCTTGGCAAGTTGATTTTTACACAAATGTAGCAGATTTTCTATTTGTGCTTTGAAATGATGAAGTCAGCTCTTAACAAGGGCGATTTGGGGAGTATTTCATCATCTAAGCATGGGTCTTTGCTGAACATGCTTTTGATACGAGGTTCGGCGGGGATTCAAGTGAGTGCTTTTGGCACTTGAATCAGTTGTTTTAGTGTACCAAGGTGGTTCATTTAGTGACACCGTTAATGACCCTCTTTGAATGGGTGTCACCAATCCGTACACCCGTTAGTACGGACTGGTTTTCATCAATATTCTGTGAATGTCTCTTAATACTGTTCTATCTATCGAAGAGTACGCATCAATATCGATCACAACTCATCAGTATTCACCAATACCTAAAATACGCGCAATCTGTATAAAAAACACATCAATACCGATCAATATCGATCAATATTTATCAAAAATTTCATACCAATCCATAGGCACCTATGAATACTGTTCATTTCCGATTAATACTGATCAATATTGGTAGATTTTTTTTACTAACTTGCCTCCGGCACACTCACTAATATCCACCTACATTTATTAACCGATCCTCAATCAAAAGTATTCATCGGTTCCTTTAAAAATCCATCAATATCTATCAGTATTCATCGATATCAGTCATTTTTTAGTACAGCTGTCAGTCCACTCATCAGTATTATGAATACTCATCGACTGCAGGTGCCTGCATCAGTAAACTGTGATGCTAATATGAGAGTACTTACTAAAACTCAACAGTTGACACATAAATTTGTCAATACCACTTTTACACAATACTCTACAATACTAAAATCTACTCTACTTCAATATTTATTTTCACCAATTATTAAAGACATCGAAATTTTACAAAAAATCGTCAATACACTGACAGAAGTGCATCAATAATACCCATCAATTTCGTTTGGGGCCCCTTCCAACATGTCGGACCACCTTAAATGAGCGTTCCTCGACCGTGTTTGCTCTGTAAAATAGATTCGAAGACATGTTTCAATATCCATCAATGCCAATCACTAATCCGATCAATACTTATCAATATTACAATTCATCACTACCGATCAATACTCTTAAATTGAAATGAACATCTGTCATTACACTCATCAATATCCAAAAGATCCGTCAATATTTATTATAGCTAACCAACATCTGTGAGTATTTATCATCATTTACTAATTAACTCCTCAAAATAAAGTGAAATCTGTCTAAATCTGTCAATATTCCCACGTTAGTTGTTTATTGACTAAACGTACCCATCAATATTCAAAAACACCGTCAATATCTACATCAATACTGATGGAAACACTCACCAAGGACTTTCTTCTTACTCCTGTGCCTGTAGAAATTGATCAATATCCATCAATATTCGTCGATTCGAGTCAATATTTACTATTATCCACTTTTGGAACGCCAACCTGAACCTGACCAATTTTAGCTCCATTCAAACCTTGTTATCCATTTAATTCCTACCCACTGAATTGTGTTGTTTTTCCATCACCCAGGCTACCTCGAACAGGGTCTGTTAGTGCGCGACGCCTACAAACTCCGGAGACACTACTTCTCGACCAAAGGCTGGACAATGGACGTTCTGTCGATGCTGCCCACCGATCTGGCATACCTCTGGTGGTCGCCGGACACGTGTAGTTCCACATACCTGCCGTGTCCAGTGATTGTACGGATCAACCGCCTGCTGCGCCTTCCACGGATGTGGGAATGGTTCGACCGTACCGAAACAGCCACCGGATATCCGAACGCATTCCGTATCTGTAAAGTGGTGCTGGCTATTTTGGTGCTGATTCACTGGAACGCGTGCATGTACTTCGCCATCAGTTATGAAATAGGCTTTGGAACAGACCACTGGGTGTACAATCTGAGTGGATACCCCAATAACACGCTTCAGCGCCAGTACATCTATAGCTTCTATTGGTCGACCCTGACGCTGACAACTATCGGCGAAACGCCGACACCGGAAAACGATGCAGAATATTTGTTTGTAGTGGCCGACTTCTTGGCGGGAGTGCTCATCTTTGCCACCATTGTGGGTGAGTCTGAATATGGTGTAGTTGTTGCTCCTGCAATTTTCATTTCAATTTGTGTTCTCTAATCAACAGGAAACATCGGTTCGATGATTTCGAACATGAACGTGGCAAGGGTAGAGTTCCAAAATCGCATGGACGGTGTGAAGCAGTACATGGCCTTTCGGAAGGTGGGCAACGAGCTGGAGGCGAGAGTTATTCGTTGGTTTGCCTATACGTGGTCGCAGAGTGGGGCGCTAGACGAGGAGCGGGTGTTGTCTGCTCTGCCGGACAAGCTGAAAGCCGAAATTGCCATTCGAGTGCATATGGACACGCTGAAGCAGGTGCGGATATTCCAGGACTGTGAGCCGGGCTTGTTGGAGGCTTTAGTGTTGAAGTTGAAGCTGCAAGTTTTCAGTCCGGGCGATTACATCTGTCGCAAAGGTGATGTTGGCAAGGAGATGTACATTGTGAAGCGGGGCAAATTGTCAGTGGTGGCGGACGATGGGGTGACGGTGTTTGCCACTCTGGGAGCGGGATCTGTGTTCGGAGAAGTGTCGGTGCTGGAGATTGCCGGTAATCGAACGGGCAATCGTCGTACGGCGAATGTACGATCGCTGGGCTATTCAGATTTGTTTTGTCTGGCGAAGCGGGATTTGTGGGAGACTTTGTCCGATTATCCCGAGGCGAGAGCCACCCTCACCGAGCGAGGATGTCAATTATTGCGAAAGGATGGACTGCTGGATGAGGACGTTTTTTCAAGTGAGTTTTCCCTTCCGATTTCCACCAAATGGGGCTCATCGAAAAATGCTTTTGTATCGTTGCAGATTCACAACGTGTTCAGGATAGTATCGAGGGCGGAATCGAGAAGCTGGAGGTGTCTGTGGAGAACCTCAATGTTCGTTTGGCGAGACTGTTGGCAGAGTACACTGCAAGTCAAGCGAAATTAAAACAGAGACTGGCCAAGTTGGAAGCCAAGTGAGTATTGAATTTTGATAGCAGTTGCTTTTTATGAGCACCTACTTATTAAATACAGTTTGGGGTAAACCGGTGCCTTGAAAGCCTCTACAGCCAGCTGCCTTCAGCAGCGTACGACGAGTTGGTTATCGTCACCTTTGCTTGCAGCTTCTTCAGCGTATAGTATTTTTTGACTGCACCGAAAGGTTATATAGGCTCCCATCCGCCCTATATATACTAGCCGCTATAAGATCGTTAAACAGCTCTTATAGCTTTTGAAAACTAGGCGGGGAAAAAGTCTTCATTTAAAAAAATTATTTAAAACTCACAAAATGCCAACGACTTTTATTGACAAATTTGGCAGCCATTTGCTATAGCTTTTTACTTTCAGAAGACGGTCTTAATTAAGGCCTTCTGAAATTGGGCAACCTACTTACAGTTACAAGTAACAATAGTCCTCCCATCTCACCACATACCCTTCTCATTTCAGCGCTCTGCTATTCACCAAAGAGCAAGCAGAAAATGTCCAACAAATGCGCAGCGGCCGCCTGTACTCCCTACAGCCGACGAAAAAGCGTCGAACACGTCCAGTCTCATCAAAGTCCGTCGACTGTAAACAGAACACTTTATGAAGAGAATTTGCGATACAATTTTCTACGTCGATTCAATTGCGATTATTTTTAACAACAACAACCACAAAGAACCGATATATCTCCACGAGCTGGTATGTTTCATCAATAACAGTGATAAGAACATATTTCTTTTTGTTTTCTTCTTAGAAGGTAGTAAAAATTAGTAATAGCTAATGGAAAACCGTTTTATTTAAACTTTTTTCTTTTATTAAGAAACATGTGCCTCAAAAGTAAACATTTTTTAGTAATTTATGTATATTAATATAAAATGACAACTATAGATAGTATATTTATGTTTTGTGAATTTATATATTAAACAGAAAGAGTAAAGTCTTATATAAAAAATAAATATATACATATATATATTTTTAAAAATAGAACACATTTGTAACTACGATTAATAAGATGAGATAAGATAAAATAAAATCTAAAATAATATTATTTTAATTTGTTAATTAAGGTTTATCTATTACAAAGATGACAAGGGATGAGGTAAGTGATTTTCTGTGATTGAGAACGGTAAAAGTTGGTTTGGGGAAGATGCTAGATATGAACAAATGGGTTGGCGTACCTACTTAGCTTTTGAAATATATTTTTGTTCTGATTTTGTGTGGACAATTTTTGGCATTAAGGTCAAATTGGATGAAATAGGACCTTTTTAAATTGCGTGAAAATCGTTATGGAGATTAGATTAAGCTGTGCGTGTGAAGATATAAGGCTAGAGACCCTCCAAATGAATACAACTTCACAGGAAATGAGCATTAAATTGTTTTTTGTTAATCGTTCTATCTTTATTAGTTTTTGCGTTAAACTTGTTGAAATTCATAAGCGGCTGTTGAAAGTGTCCAACATTTGTGATAATATCAGAAGTGGGCCACGGGGAGTGTATCCCAGAGTTACAGAAATGCGTTACATTTGTAGAAGTTCACCAGTACTACTAGTCCACAAGTCTTAGCCCGTTAAATTTGGCAAAAAGGATCAGTATTGGAATTGTAAAAATTAAGTTATGCTTCAAGAACTTGTAGTGTTGAACATGGGTGTTACGAGATTATCTTCCCAATTCCAGGTAAATACGGTGAAAATGTATTTCAATAAAAATGCCCTTATGGTGACTATTTTCAAAAATAAAGCATTTAAACAGTGTGTAGTATGCTCTTTATTCGAGAACTGAAAGTTTGTTAAATTAACTCAAAAAAATTCAACGATAAACTCGAAGAGCGGAATATTTACAAAAAGTACGTGTTACACTTTAAGCTACTTCGAGCCACTTACGGCTAAAAACCATTAAAAATTGCCGGAAGAATATACCTACATTAAGTACCTATATTCAAAATGTATTACATTCGAATGTGTCTAAGTGGGACCTGGCTAAGTGGAATACCTCTGTTAGTGGGCCTTATTCTGCCACACCTACATTTCGCTTAAAAGCAACTCTGTAAGTGAAACTTTTTCCACCTCTATAAATGAAACTTATGTTTTATAAATTAAGCGCTGTAATTGGGCCAGACTTGCACATTTTTCTTCATTTTCCTTTAAAACCCTATATAGTGAAACTTTTTCCACCTATGAATGAAACTTAGAGTGTTTTGCGCTACAAATTTTTGTATGTGCTTGCCTAAGCACGTTTTATTTTGAAGGCCTCCTTAAGTGAACCAAATATTTTCTTTACCTTGATAAGTGAGAGACTGGGTAATTGGAATGTCTCTATAAGTGAAACTGAAATAAATGGCCCATTAAATTCCAATTAACCAGGTTCAAATGTAGTTTAATGAATTTAGTCGAATGAATTTAACACACAACTTTTCAAATTTGTATTTTGTTAGTATTTTTTTTAGATCTGCCACCTATTTGCATTTAAAAATGTATCAGTACATTTCGAAAGAAATTCTGTGAGCTAATCAGAGCAAAGAGTGAACTACTCGTTACTCGTTACTTTGCTAAACTTCGCTTCTTCTGTCATTTTTGATTGATTTTACGCAAAATTTCGAACAAGGGAATCAAAGAATTCTTTATGCTGAAAAATCCTCCGAAATATTACCCTAATTATGTTGATAAGTTTAAGTTAATGTCGCATTGAGCAACCACACTGACAGTTAAGTATTCCTGAGTGAATTTATTATACTGAAGCCGCTTCAGAACTTTTTAATTGTTTTAATTCTACTAAGTGGCATAAATTGTCCTAAGATACTATGAAGTTTTAATTGATGGGCAAAATTCTGAAACGCTTTTCCCAATATTTTTTGGAAAATACTTCAACATAATTTTAAAGAGTGCTGAAACTAGGAAAAACTGCAGACAAATGTTGATTCTTTATAAGATCGCAGGAAATACAGCAAATCTGGTAACGCTGTGCGCTATAAGTCATAGACGTCATTGCTATTCCTTTTTTTATTTTATTGAGGATGAACATTTTTTTTTTTATAATATACCTATATAACATTGGGTGAGTTCATAGTTGCAACATTATTGCACATGCCTGCAAAAAATATTGATTCAATGCAATTATGAACGCAGATGACAACTGCTGTCATGCAGAGAAAATACAGTTATTTTTACATTAATGAAAGCAATTGCAGTGCTGTCCCTTTTTTATTTTTATGAACTCAGTTATTCTATGAAATTTCGTTTTGCTTGCACGATTCACTTCCTTAATAAGAAAAGTCAAATCTTCAGAAATTTTTTTTAACAAGTACAAATTAGTTCCAAATTTCTCCAATTCAGTTATTGTTCTCGATTTTTCAAAATATTTACGTCATTTTTACTTTCATTGGTATTCGTATTCCCATTAGCCCCCTCCAACAAATTGTTCTTACCTCTCGTCAAATCACAGAAAGCCAACCTCTATACGACTTTTTAGCAAAAAAAAAATCTAAATTATTGATTTATTTACAAACAACCTAACCAACTTTGAGTATAAATATTTTTAAGAAAACCAAAAATTTGTACATTTCCAAACAAACTAAAGCGTTCTTATATCTAAATAGAAATTAAGTAAATTACAACCCCCTCCAGTCCTGATGGAGAGGTGTATGGTAAAAAATAAAAATTCAATGTATTTTCCACGGCATATCTTAGAGTTCTGTTTGAAACAAAATTCACTCACGACTTTAAACTTGGACAGTAAAATGAAAATCCTTTTCAAAATTCGTACATAAGTTTACCTATATCGCTACGAAATTTAAAATTAAACACTACGAGTATACTTCTAAGTCTATAAAATAATTTCCATTTATAAATGTTTAAATAAAATGTAATTTTCATTTTTACCAACCACCACAAAAACATATAAAAACCTTAAGTGTACATATTTAAATAAAACATATATATACGTATATCGAAGATGAAAAAACAAAATGGAAACGACAGTACGAAAACGGATCAAGAAATAAGAAAATTTATGTTAGGTACTAGTGCGCTGGCAAAAATAAAAAAACTATTTAAAACTAAACAGAGAAGGAGAGAATGTTATTTTGGAAGATATACTATGTAGGTATTAATTAATTAATATATTAGGTATATATACAAAAAATATAGGCTATCGGAAGAGAGTGGAATTTTTAATTATTCAAATTGAAACATTCTACCACTTCGGAAACGTTTTTAGAAGATAACTTGTGGGCCCCAGTGCACACTTTAATAGAAATGAACATATTTTTTGTAACGAGCGTAGTATAAAATTATTTAATTTGTAAGATGAACAACAAAAACAAACAATTTTCAAATAAAAATACATTCATATTATATAAAGAAAAGTTTGGGATTTTATTTATTTATTTATTTTTTGTCAGCAAGTATGGCGAAGGGGTAGATATGGGTGGAAATGAATTGAGCAGTGACGGTAAATTTCAATTTAAATGTCCAGCCTTATCGTGAATTCTGAGGGAATATTTCCTTCCCCCGAATTTGTGTGTTCCCAGGCAGCGTTACCTTTGGGGACGCTTTAGCGTCCTTTTGACTCTTTTTGAACGCCCGGACTCCAGGACTCATCTTTTTGAAAATCAGTGAAATCGGACTCCTTTTCTGTAACTTGATCATAAAATGATGCCCCATTCGTAGAGTCATTTTGTAAAATTTATTTGACTACCTACTTGTATTTGGATAGCTTCATTCATTTTGTCAATGACTTTGTGCAAGAAAACCTGCATTCTACATATAATGTGTGACATTACAAAGACAAAATGCATGAAAAATTATGGATATGGGAATGAGAAATGGAAACTGGAAATTACTGCATTGAATGGATTATATTTCTGTGTTGTCGTTGTTTTGGTCGTTGATTTGTTAAAAAATTTGTACGATTTTGTAATAAACATCTTAACATTGCGCCATAGTAGCGCGTGTGCTGAGACGCTATTTTCAAAATTGGCTTTGACCAAAAATAAACTTACCAACCGACTTAAGGTTTTCGGCACTCAACTTACTAGAAAATAAGCAAATAGAAGACTGGGTTCCTGGCTCGAATTTAATTCAGCAGTACAGGAACAGAATTCCTAATAACTAATATCTAAGATATTTATTTATTTTTTTGTGTTACCTGAAAATATTATTTTGTTATTTAATTTTTTTTAGCTCTTTTTTTTTTACTTTAAACGATGATTGTTTATGAATTAATGAATTAAATTATAGGTATAAGTTAATATATAAGTTAACTAAAAACAGATAGCTGGCTGCTTAGCTTATTTATTTATTTTTAATGAACTGATTTTTGTTTGTACTATTTATAAACTTCTTTACCTGAATTTGCAATTTAATTATAACGTATAAAAATAATGGCGTTTCTTGTTATCATAATAAGGGTATTCAAACTCGAAGGTCGAAGTCCACAAAAATTGAGAAAGCCTAGATTGAAATGGGACTCTTTTTTGACTCTTTTTCAGAGGTATTACTATGGGACTCCTTTTTTCTGTCGGGACTCTTTTTTGGACTCTTTCTGAAAATTTTCAGAGGTAACGCTGTCCCAGGAATGAAATCCGCCTATCGCCAATCTCCCTCGAATTCGAATTCCCTCGGAAACCGAAATCTCTCCTCGAAAAGAAAAACAGCTAATTTCGAAAAAGTTCTGTCAATTATATTTGGTTAGAATCCAAGATTAAAATTTTATTTCAGTGACACAAATATTTAAAAAAATAATGTTTAGCATTGCATTAAGAGTTGTGGCTGAGGAATTGGATGAAATGGAATCTAAGCGAATACGTTAAATTAGAAGACGCTTGAGATTGTTCAAATCCGTTGGAATGTTTTCTTTTTTTTGGTCATTCCAAACCTAACTCTTTTATGAACATGTTACCATAGGGAATAATACAACAATTTACCTTTTTCCACTCAAAAATTGATTTTGATGGCGGCCCTACACTGTTTAGTTCACTTTCGACCATTTTCCAAAATCGAGAAATTTCATCCTTACTCCTTTTATGAAATCCTCTGACAATGTCTGGACTGGTATCCATTAAATTAATTAAAACATTGAATTGGTGTTTATTTGTTGTTTTGGAGATTAATTTTTTAATTTTTGAGAACCAACTAACTTGCTTTTCATAAATTCTCCAACTAAATAATGACGGAAATATCGGAGGGAATATCCAACAAACATTCCCCCGAATTTTCATTCACGATATGTAATTTTTTCCCGGGAATTATTTTTCCTCATTCGAACATCATTCACGATAGGAGAATTGGGAATTGGGAAAAAATCCGAGGGAATTTTTATTCACGATAAGGCTGGTCACCTTAGTGTTTCGAAAGGACGTCGATGATTCATCGGACATTTTTAAGGTGTGGTAAGTAATTTTTTTAATTGTCATTTTCGAAAAAAACAAGCTTTCAGGTAACCAGCGAAAAAAACATGGCGTAATAACAGCTAAATCCTATATATGACAGCTTAAGTTACCTGGTTCGAAATATAAAAGTATTTCAAACGTCAAACACGTGAAATAATGAAAGCGGTGCTGAACAAGGGGAGTGGCGCTGCCCATATAACACGAAACCTTCAAATTTTTCAAATTTATATACGTATCATCAAAAAATTAGTTCAGTTAAAGGGCTCTCCACCTTTGAACAGGCTTTATCCAAAACACCGCAGCCAACCATTTTCTTCGACTCCGGTTACATAGCTTCCATTCCAAGGGCTCTATCATTTGTAATGGCCTGGTCCTTTGAGATGAAGGCTACATTTTCCTTGTAGTCCCGATCCTGGAGGCCAGTCAATCGAGTTGACACGTTTTGACTTTTTGGACAAAACCGACATATTAGTGGGTATCTATAGCTCATACAGTTCGGGGTTGAATTTACTTCTTCAGTTGCAGAAAGGTGTTAAAATCAATTGAAGACGTGATTTTTATGTGGCGCAGCATCGGCTCTCACTCCATAAAGTAAAGCATACCCGCCTAAGCTCCAAAATCTTCTGCCAGAACTTTCAATATTTGTTCAAGTCAATTCGATTCGACATAAATGCACTTTGAAATGGGCTCACCTTGACTATACCGTACTGCGTGGCGTATGCTCTAGCTAACGCAGTAGGTATACCCATGCAAGGACATCAACCAGCAATTTTAAGGTCACATTTAACTACGCAACTACTCCTTGACGGAATGAGAGAAATTTTCTTCAAACAATAAAATACAATTCCACTTAAGACGCAACTGCACAAGCGTCTTATTTACTCCATAAACAGGGCGTTCATATTTATTAGCCGTCCCCTTGCTTCCGAGACCCTACAGTGGAGGCAAGACTGCCAAAAACTTTTCCCATTCGTTTTTCGCTTGGAATTAAATTTTCATATGGCATCGTAAACACTTAAGCCAACATCTCCAACCATTGCTTCGGAGGAAAACATTTTCCGCCAGACTATGGGTAAACATTTGACCCAAATTCGGTGCTCTACAATTACACTCACAGTCACACACTTACGCCGTAGTCATGTCAGTGGAATGCAATTGTGCGGATATCATAATGCATTTGCTTTGATGGTGAAGATAAATTCTCCCCCCAAATGCAGCGAAGGGTATTAAGTACGCTGTGCAAGTTATATATGAAATTTGTCGTCAAGCACCAGAAAAGGATTTTCTATTTTTCGAAAAGGAATTACCCAGAGGACAGTAGCTGTGGTAGGTAGGTTAACTATTTTTTGTTACTGTTCGAAAGTACCTTCGACCATATTTATAGCTTTTTGTATTCGATTAAGATTGCGTTTGTGACGAAAAAAAAGGGAAAGAAATTGAACTGAAGGGGGGAATAGTCTCGTCTAGTCAAGGACACCTTCTGTTGTGCCGCTGTTTGCAAGTATCTCCACATCAAACGGGTGCATCATCGTGGTTCAGCATCTTTTGTACACACATATAGATATACTCTAGCAGTTTTCTGCGGATATCCTTTTGCGAGAATTTTGTTTGCTTTAGTTATACTCCTGGCGCCAGCTCATCCCGTATGTGTGTATTTCTAGACAGTCTTTAGATTTCTTGGTGAGTTCCACTCGCTTTTCTCTTCATAATGAATGCAGAGCATGACAATCTTTATTACATAAGGGATGAAAATCAAACGAAAAAAAAAACACACAAAAAGGGATATTGCGTACTTCGTTTTGCCTGCTGTTGGTTAACGCTTTAATGATTTTAATAACAACATATTTTCTTCATTGACCACTTATTAGTTTCACCCACCTTTTAAGCGTTTTAACATACTTCCATCGAAAATACATAGGTACCATCAAGTTGCAGTATCTCCAGAGATTACCCAACTTGGGTTATGAATGCAATTTTACTATGTGTCATAAGCATAACTTAATGCCACTGAAAAAGTTTTCTACGAACTGGACAGACAAAGCCTTATTTAGTGCCCTCGAAAAAAATTACTCTCACTAATTGCATGCACTGGACTTGCCCGTTCTATATGATCGTTCCAAGGGAGAGGGAGTCCGGTTTTATCTGCAAACATATAAACCAAAACCATGACTTCCTCTGTTCACTACAGTTCCTCAGGGTATGGTAGGTATACATAAAAAAAATCTACGACAAACGTTTTGCTCCTGCAAAGGAAGCATATAACCAAGGCAACGTCACGGAAGATACGATGACCATAATTTGTGGTCGGTGATGATGGTGTTGATGTTCATGATGACTCCCGCAAGAGTAACAGGATGCCTTAAGGATTTTAGGTAAAGTAAACACATTGAAACCGCTATTTTGTCCACAGTCGGTAGGTACTACTTTGTTCAAGTACATTTAGGGGAATAAAGTTGTTCGAGTTTATGGAATGCGATTGTTTAGAAGATCCCGAGTCGGAGCTCTGAGGTGGAGATGGAGACATCCCTGTACTAATATGGTTGTTAAATTTTATTGGGAACTTTATTTTGACATATTTCTGGTGCGTGTTTCTTACTGCGGATCTTTTGTTGAATTAGGCAATTGGATTTGGATTTGATTTTTGGTGGAAAAAATATAATGAACAATTTTTTGAATACAGCAATTTGTTGTGGGATCATGACGTAATCTCGAATGACAAAATCTCGAATGCTAAAAATCTCGATTTTTTTTTTTTAAATCTCGAATGCAAAAATTTCGAATGTACAAAAATCTCGAAAGACTATATCTCGAAAAAATATCGAAAATAAAAAGTGAATTCGAGATTTTTTTTTTGCTTCTAGTTTAAGAGCTAAAATTCGTATAAAACATAAAATTGTATGTTCTGTTTATTAAATAATTTATTCATCTTTGAAAAACAATCACAAAATATCAAAATTTAACAAAACAAAACTAACAGATAAATTCATTATAACAAATTAGTAATTTCAAAATCGAATATATACATAAATACAACTAACTATACAAAGTAAAAAATATCAAAACAATACAAAAAAACTCATAAAAAAAAAATCACTTAATAAAATAAAAATAACAGCTGATAACTAGCGCCCATCATGGACAATGTAGGTACTGCACGTGGTTGATTGTTGTTGAGAGAATAGGCGTTTTTTATTTTCCTCAGATGATATACGTATAGAGATTATTGATTTTCATGCATTACAACAACTATGGGTTCATTTACAATTGTTGTGTTGCATGTAAACCAATGATCTGGTGAACGATTGTTTTTATTACTGAGTTCGAATTTTGATTTTATTTCTTTATTCATTTTTGACAGAAAGCATGTTGAAGCTGTTTTGGTAAAAATTTCGAACTTTCTTAAAATCTTTTACGGTCTCTAGAATGGGTATTCTGTGTGGAAAAATCATTTGTGAATTCTGTTCAAAATCATAACAGATTAAAAGCTAAAATTTTCTGACTCTTATTAAGAAATCTTTTTATTAAATAAAAAGTTTTGAATTGAAATGGATCTCTATTTAGTTCTTCGTCAACGAAATGCTTACAAGGAGACAAATGTAATGAATGTATATAAAGTAGGTACCTATGTATAATAATTCAAAATATTTCCTAAATTTATATTTTTGTTTAGCCGAAAACACCGATCACTTTTTCTGGAACTAAGATTTAATAGGAATCCATTTGCTCTTCCTAATCATCGTAATATAATTGAAAACTTACCCCCGTATTAATAAACATTGTGTAAAAGTTATCAACTTGTTACTCAGCAGTTATGTCCAATTTTTGTATGCTATCTGACGTTTGCTAACTAACTTACTTGTGCACATTTTTTTATTTATAAAAGGGTTACTCATTAATTTTATTTGAACAGGCGCCTACTTACTATTTGCAAAAAATAAAAACAAAGCTGTTTGGTTTGAAAGGTTCGTAGCAGATTTAAATTTTCCATAACAGAGTTCACTAAAAGTTCGAAACCCAGAATACATTTAGTAAAAGATCTTTTATGGTCGAGACCTTTTCATACCAGGGGCCCAATTCCGCAAGAGTGAGTTTTTCGCCAGTGCACACGCTTAACAGAACTCACACTCACTGCCCATGTACACCAATCGCAGTTCACGCGATTCCGCAACGTGCTGTGAGTTTTAATGTGCTGAGTGAATCATTTTTTGTCAGTCGACAGAGCTGAATTCCGTTTGACAGAATTTCCTTAAAAAAAAATAGGGAAAATGAACGAGATTGAAAGGACACAAGACGAAAAAATCGGTATGTATATTAAATTGTTTCTAATAAACTTATTTTGTATCTTATCGTTTATATTTTTGCAGGAAATGAAATGAAATGAAATGAGTTTCAAATCTAAAATAAAATAAAACAAAATGTATTTGCATAAGTATACGAAAACATAATATTAGATAAATAAACAAACGTGTTATGAGCGAAATCTATGTTTTGCTCCATAATAATACTCTGTTTATTCATCACTCGCTTTTTTCATTGGCTTCGGTTCGCAACTTTTGCTTCAATTCTTCAACTCCCAGTCGAAAACAGAGTGAATACATTTTTTAAATTGTGTGCACGAAAACTGTCAAAAAAGCCTACTTACACTCTTGCGGAATCGGAACAAGCCAGTGTATACATTTTTTCGTGTACACAAAAAAACTCACTCTTGCGGAATTTGGCCCCAGAGATTCATAACATCATTTTTGTCAAGATTCATAATGAGTAGGCCAGAATAGAGTAGTTTATTTTTTTATATGTTTAATAAATTTAGAGCAAATTGGAATAGTAAGTACTCAAGTTTAGTTTTTTTATAATGCTGCTAATAATTAAAAACAGACAAGTATGTTCAAAATCGACAAGAAATTCATGGTTGCTTCTGTTCGTCCCGAAACTTAAAATAAAACTACACAATTTGTTGAGATTGGGAGAAGGCGGTAGAGGGTAGACCTAGACCTAGAGTCTGTGTGCTATAACCAGTGTTCCCAGACTTTCAAATCTTTTTTTTCCCTTATTTTATCAGCAAGCATTAGTTTGCTACTATGTAAAATCGAAAAAAAATCCCCTTTCCTTCCCCTAAGTGAAATTTGCATTCGTTTTCATATGAAACTATTAAAAATGTACCAGTTTTTCATTAACAAGCTCAAAATAAGCATAAAACATAAAAATATTCATACCATACAATCATTTCTTTTTCTATTAAATATAATATCAAAACACCTTACGTAGACGTTCGATGGGCTATTTTCTTTCATGTCTAATATGAAGAACTCATTCTATGAAATATTTTCCTAATGAAAATATTAATGTTTTAATTAAATTTTTAGTTTTAGTTTAATTTACGTTCCACAAAGGTTTTTGATTTGTTTCCCCTTTTTGTTATGTCGTTTTCACCTTTTTAAATAAAAAAGCGCCAAAATTTCAACTCGATCTGGGCGTACTGGCTCCAAATATTTATCTTATTTTATTCTGGATTACTTTGGACAGCATTCGGCTATAGAATTGTACGGCACACAATTATTTTCCAGAAGATAATTTCGGTTTTATTTCTTCTAAACAGAAATCCCCCATCGACCTAATTCGCAAATATATGTCAATCAACTAACTTGCATTCAGTTCACGTAGCCAAAATAATAATATTGTGTACCTACCTTAATTTATGACAACTTCACAGAGCACACATCTCCACAAAGAGAAAGACTGACCCAATTTCATATAGCTATTCACACTTCTCAGGGAAGTGGAAATAAGTACAGTCCTGGCTTAGTGCACATCCTATGGAATTAAAACAGCAAATTATGAATATCTCCTCCTCCCACATCGACTATAAATAGGAATCGAGTTAAACACGTCCACGGAGTCGACGAATTAATTTGTTTATTTAATTGCATTTCCATATAAGAGGTGGACGTCTACGATGATATCTACACGCAGGGGATTAGTAAGGACGAATGTAAATAAAATTCAAGTGTAAATGATGTGGATGGGACAGAAACCATAAATGTTCATGGCGGATCTAAGTCAACGTAATATTAATTATACACGTGCATAATTTGAATTTTCGAATTTCAGAATTCAAAAAGATCGCAATATTTGAATATCTCCAATACAGTGGATACAAGAAAAGTTGAAGAAGATATTGCAGTAGCAGCTGAAATAATTTCTGAAGTGCCACAATGAGATTTGCCCTCCAAGTTACATATTTCCGGTCATTCACCCACGAGCCCCAAAAGTCCTTTTTTTTTTTTTTCATCGCATAAAAAGTTTTTGTTTTGCTTTGCGTTTTCTTTCTTTTGTCACGCAAATATTCTCTGCATTTTCGCCACATAAAATCTGAAGTGAACACAACGCAAACTTTTTTCTCCATTTTTATCTGCTATTTTTAATGTAGGTACGGGACATTTATTTTGCGAGCTAAACGCGTGGAGACTTGTCATCGGAAGAAGAATTAAGCGTGCTCGCTAAAATTTATCTTTGTAGACAATTTTATACTAGGCTTGCAATAAAATAAATAAAATGAATACGAAAGCAAAATGCAGCGGATTTTTAAAGTTATTGTTTTACGATTTTAGTAGGCGCCATTCATTGGTTAGTGTGTTGGACTACTAAGCGAAGGGTCGAGGTTCGAATCCCGCAAAAACCCAAATTCCAACTTAGGTTTTTTTTCCATTGCGCCACCTCTCGCGATCGTCTGACAAACATCCGAGAGTATAACTGTCTTAAAAGAGCTTCTCAATAAGCCGTTTGTAGTCGGCATAAAATTGTAGACCCCTTCCATTCGTTTGAAAAATTAAAAACTCACACAAAACGAATGGTTGTGAAAAGCTAGGCCTAGGGTCCCTCCGGACCTGTTGCACCAACTAAGATTTTGTTATTAATAATTTCGAATCCTCTAAAAAATTACAGTTTGTTTCAATTGAATTGTTTTCGTATTTTTTTCCTTTTTTTAGCATACAAAAATTGAACATAACTGCTGAGTAACAAGTTGATAACTTTTACACAGTGTTTATTAATACGGGGGTAAGTTGCTTAGTTTTATTTGATCTTACAATACTTTTAATTTTGCAATTTATGGCGACGAAGATTTGGCGATTTTAAATTTAAGACTTCCGATTTCGATTTGAATAACCTGACAAGTGACAACCCTGCACGTGCCTATATATAATTCATTATGTATATATGTATGATGAAAGTGGGAACACTTTATTAAAGTAGAAAATGTCGGTTTTCGAAATGAGTGCCTTGTCGTTTCCGTTCATCTGTTTTTGCTGAATTAAAAGTTAAATTGAATTAAATTACAAAAGTTTAGATATTTCTCTGTTCGTATTGTCCTTGCTCGAAGAAGTTTCTTTGCTCTATTCAAATTCATATTTACTGTATGTATAACATTTCCATTCTCATTGTAATGCTTGAATGTCCTTTTCTGCATTTTGCTGGTGTGATTATAAAACAGTTCGCTGTTGGCGTAGTGTAAACTTTTTCGTGCAGTCTTTAGTGGTTTTAAATGGTGGAGATACGGAGATGGAAGGGATGTTGCATTTGTGCAGTTGCAATGTGACTTGCATTTAATCACTTGGTTGTGATTTGAAAGACAAAACAAGGCTTTTGGAACAACTTCTTTAGTTTTGAAAGCAGCGCGTTCCACTAATTGGAACAAAATTTTTGCTGAGTGGAGGCCAAAAAACTCCTTGTCATTAAAGTCCTGCGGTAGAACGATGCTGGATGCTGAAAGCAAATCTCCCAGGGACTAATTAATTATCCTCACTGTTTGCGCAAATAATTTACATTCCACCTTTATTGGGCCAAACACTTTGGTACACCTTGGCTATATGAACCCATTCATTACTTAAGAGAGCAATAAATGGACGCCACCAATTGCTGGCTATAAGTGGCTTCAGTGAAATCGCAAAGAAAATTCCATAAAATGTCATTCACATTCTCGCCTAATAAACACTGTGAACGCACACACAGTTCCATAAGTAAATACTTGTCTCTGGTGAAAAATAATCTAGGGGGATGCTCCCGCGAATATTTATTGTTGTTAACCCGCCGCGGGCCGCCGTCTTAAAGCGCCTGTTCTCCAGCAGTATCCGCTTGAAGAGCTTATCTCATTTATACGGTCTATTTGGCCGATAGGTCGATTGGATTTATTCAAATTTATTCGCTCGATGAGGCGAGCCTTGGAGATTTATGTTGGGTTCGATGATTTGGGCCTGACCCTAATGAAAGCAATTAATATCTTAAAGTGTCCCTTGTCTGGTGTTGTTGATGTTTATAATTGTTTTTTATTTTTTATTTTTTACTTTTTCTTCTGTCAAAATGTGCGCAGTGGTTAGGCAAGTCTGTACAACAACCTTCGACCTATGAACTGAATTTTCTTCAAACTTTCGGATTATGAGACGGCCGCTTTGTCAAGGGGATCCAAAGTGATTGACACTTTGGGGTAATTGTCCGAGAGTAATGGTATCGAATGGGCTCCGTTATAAGAGATGACGGTTGTTTGTTGCTGCCACATAAGTGGTTTGTTGGAGATTTCATTTTGGGATTTATATCTCAAGGGCGATTAACTCTTGCGGTGTGATATGCACGGGTTGTTGTCCTAGAAGTGCGGTTCTGCAAATTTCATTCAATGTAATTTTGCATGGTCTTCGATCAAGTTTGGCAGCTCATTCACTTGAGATGAGATTAAATATATGGGTAAAGAAAGAAATGGATGTGTGACCTTTTCGACCTGCAAATTCACTACAGACTGCTCACACAAAATGATAATGATGATTATGATGTGGAAATATCATGTTTGTGCACTCCTTGCCGATCGACCATAAGTAAGCGGATTAAGATGCGTTCTGTCATCAATTTCTAATGAAGGTCTACATTTATCTAGAGTTTATTTATTTTTGAAAGCCACCTTGTTAGACTCTAACCAGCAGACCGGCTCCGGGATAGTAGTAAGTCAACTGATTTTTTTCTGATGGCGTTTCTGATGGCATACATACTTATATAGGTACATAGCTTTTAATAACTGAGCCACTGCACCCACCCTTCTTCAACCTGTTAGTGAATAAAGACGTTCAGGCTTAAAAAACGCGTTACGATCCTAACTTTTAAGTTAAGTCCGAAAAAGTTACCCTCAAAGAGTTTCGAGTCTAACGAGATCTGGCTCAATACAGCTGGGCAGAATTGCACCAGAAAATGTTCTGCCAAATTCTCCTCCAGAAAATCACTCTTATTGATTAATCTGGACAAAAACAACATGAGAACACTAAAAGGAATAGTCAGCGGCCACGGTCGCGAGGAAAAACATCTTCACCGCATTGGCGTCTCACCGGATTCCATCTGCAGACTCCGTCTTGAGAGTGACGAATCTTCTCTTCACATAATCACAGAATGTCCGGGTCTTTGTCGTCTCAGGAAAAACATCCTTGGTGATGAAATCGTCAATTCAGCAACTCTTGCGAATATACACCCAGAGAAGACATTTGTCTTCCTGACTGTCTCTGGAGAGAAAAGATGGCTCTAAGAATTTACCATGGAAGACACAATAGGCTCCTTTAAGAAGCCGCAGTGCCAGAGCCCCTTGAAGGCTCTCCCACCATACAATCTAATCTAATCTAACCCTCAAAGAGTATTTTTTTAGATTTGAAAAAAAAAAAAACTCATAATTACACTCAAAGGCACCTAGCAATAAAACATTTTAGACCTTTTGACCATTTTATAAGAAATAAGGAATTTAATTTGACTTTAAGTTAGGAAATAGTTTGATTGGAGTCACCGCTGGCTAATATCGTTTTCAAAAATGTTTTTTTGCGGCCAACTCAATACGCACAAGAACCAAAAAAATACGGATTTCATGTTCGAAATGTTCATGGCAGCAGAAGTCTGAAATCTTAAAACGAAATCTGAAAAGCCAAACTGAAAACGACATAAATCTAAAGTGGTATCAACCCAATTAGTTGACGGTGTGAGTTCCAAGCTCCTTATTAACAATAACTAAATTTGTAAGTACCTAAAGTTATAATTAGTTTGAGAGCTATTATTTTTTTTATGAATGCCTAAAGTGCGGCCCGTTCATGTATGAACAACTAAAATTAACACAACTCACAAACGATTTAATTTTTTTTAATTTCAACTTAAAGCTCGCTTCTGGTGAAACAATAAAATTGAGTCACAATAGCTAGCAGAAGTTGACTTTTGTAAAATTTATTTCATTTCCTTGAAATGCTAAGTGGGATTTACAGTTCACTAACAAAGGAGGACTTTAGAGTTGATTTTTTTTTTTTTTTTGCTATTTCTAAGGACCAATGGTAATACACATTTTTATTATTGTTTTATTTGTTTATCCATAATTAGTGCTTCTATTCAATTCTCAGAATTCTGGGAAGTTAAAATATAACGATAACGATAAAAATATTTTTATAACATTTGCAAATTACAAGATTTTTGAGTGAAATTGTTAATCCCTTTGCAAATGTTTTTAAAGTAATTGAAATTTATTGGTATTGCGAAAGTTCATTACTGTGGTAAATCAGGCACTTAGTGAATCAGACACATAGGAATTGTGGTGAATCGGGCACTCTGTTTCCCTCCAAGTTCCACTTCCAATTGGAGACTGGAATCTGTCAAGATTAGTTAATTCTAGAACCATCTAGAGAAGATATGGAATATACATCTGGAATATATCTACTTCTGGAATATTCGCTGATAGGTGGCATAGCCCGCGATTGTTAAGTTCGAAAGAGTAATCGGTTGTGAGATAAGTGTAAAGTAATAAAGTGAATAAAGCGATTGGATTGAAACGTTTAAGAATTGATTTAAGTGATATTGTTTTGGTACTAAATAAGTGAATAAATAGAAATTGTGAATAAAGTGATTTTATTGGTAAAGTTAAACAGAATAGTGTTTTATCTTTTCGAATCCCAGCCTGAATGTAACATTATTATGCGGATAAATAAATTAAAGTCAAATTCAGGGCCTACTTTTTTTATTGAATTTGATTTCTTTAAAAATTAAATGAAACCGCAAAAAAAGTGCGGAATGGCTTAATTGTTTTGAAATTTTTATTCCAATTTTTGTTTCAAAAAGTAATCGTTTTCAGTAAATATTTTTATCAAAACCAGCAGTTACTGCTATTTTTAAATTCGTGTGGAAGACGAAAGACGGAATAATTTAAAAGATATAAAAAGTTAACGAATTAATAAATAACCTGGAATACTTGAAGAGGGGTTTGCGGTCAAAAAAAAAAAAATACATTTTCTTTTTCATTGCGCTACTTCTTGCGAACGTCTGACAGTGACAAACATTTGCCGGTAGCTTGGATTCGGCATAAAATTGTGAAAGTTAAGAATAATCAAAACGGTTAAACTTAACAAAGACATAGTTATCAGTCTAAATGTGTGTAGAACAAGTCAGGACAAGGATACCTACCACTTTCTAGAACTATGAACTTCCATTCATTTTCATGTCTTCCGCCTACAGTCTTGTATTATGACTTATGAGTTATGAGTCAAGGAAAGTTTGACACGTCTACCGATCTCCTACCTTAAACGCGTTCAATCAGTCTTTCTAGGATACGAGTATCTTCCATTCTTCCTCAAATTCGACGCGTAATACTTTATAATGTTAGAACTTGTTATTTTCTTTTCCGCATACTTCTTAATACCTAATTAGGCGTTCTTAGCAATTTCGTAAAAACCCATGTTTGAGCTTTAAAGAAGGACAATAAAAAAGTCACTCAGCGGAATTTGAAATATCGATGTGTTGCAGAAGTTTTAACTGCTTTCCACACTCCGGTTTCCCTACAAATAATTCACATTTATCAGATCTAGAAACTCAAATATCCACCCCATTCACACAGCCGAGATTGCCCCAAACACCAGCTATAGCAACGGTAATAAATATTTTCCCCTGACGTTTGAAATTCCTCACGATTCCCACATCATCAAGGCAAATGCGTGCTACGCACCACCAATGGTGAAGAAAACGCTAAAATGAATTAAAAATTAAAATAGACGCTATGCCGATATGTTTATTCCACCTGACTTCTGATCTAATTTGGAGGTATGTGGCCTTGCTTCACTGAATGCTACCGACGGAAGGTTAGCGCACTCCCACTTTTGCGAACCGAATTTCCGCCTCATATTCGGAAACGAACAGTTGTTGTTTGTTGTTCCCGTCAAATTTTTGTTGCCACATCCTCATCCTTTTTGTTCTCTGCGCATAGCACTAATATTAATATATCTTGTATACGACCAACCGCACACACTCATTGCCTGTGGCGCAAAGCTTAATCGAAAGCCAAGTGTTCGTCTGGCTGTGCACGGTTTAGGGCTTACCCCCACCTTCTTGTGTTGTGTTGGCCTTAAATCGAAAACCAATTTCCATAACAAATGTGAAAAGTTAAGATGAGAAAATTTGCTCACTTGTCGCCGTCGGTGTTCTTGTTGTCATTATCGTGTCGTCCTATCGTGTGTCTCTGCCGTAGGTATAGTATAAATTGTTGCATACGACGCGGACGCACCCATTCGTAGTCAAAGAAAACAAATTTATCAAGAGAAAAAAAAAAAAAAATGTTGATGCGTAAATATAACACGATTGGGTTGGTAGAAACAATGTGAGTTCACACATATGTCACCAGAGGGCAGCGCAAGAACTGAGGGGATGGGCTCTTTTCAAGGTTCTGTCGAACAAATTCTGTGGAAAGTTAAGACAACATCGGTGGCCACGTACCGTCATTGAACCCAGCGAGTGCGGTTCGAGTTATTGAAACCGTAGGGTGTTTGATGAAGGCTTTTTTGACTTGTGAACTGGAAAGGTCAGTGAAAACGCCACATATCATTTTTTTGGATTTTTGTTTTGCCTTCCAAAAGAGTGTTTTTGGGGGACTTTCCCTAAGAACTCATGTTTTTTATTATTGTTCTGAGAGTTGACGCATTTACGGTTCACCTTCCTTCTGCAAGACTTAAGCTCGCAGCTTCCGTCTGTATAGTGTTTGCTGTAGGTTGCAAAAATGTTTTTCTTCATCGTGTAGTACCTCCATGATATTTTCCATTCATTTAACAATACCTAATGCGCTACCTCTCGCGAACGTCTGACAATCATCCGAGAGTATGAATGTCTTGAAAGAGCTTCTCAATTAGCCGTTTGGAGTCGGCATAAAATTGTAGATCCCTTCCATTCATTCCAAAAATGAAAAACTCACACAAAACGATTGGTTTTGAGAAGCTAGGCCTAGGGTCCCTCCGGACCTGTTGCGCCAACTATTTTTTTTTTTTTTTTATACTTAATGCTTCTGCATTCAGCCATAACTGTTGCAGAAGTTCAAGGTTTGTAAAGAAAATCTCTTGTGAGTGCGGGAATTCGTTGAACTCTCTCTGCAGTTTTTATTGTCAGAGCAAGAGAAAAGCGAAAACATTTTCTTAAAGCCTGCTGGTGGCCTACAGCAGGTCTTAAACATTTGGTGGTAAAATGTTTTTTTAGAGACTTCGTCTTCGACTTCGAAAGCAGTTCGTGACTTAGAGGACGAGGCTGCTTTTAAGTCCCTATCCCTAAAACAGAGAAAAGGTTTTGGATGACATTACAATGGTCACGTAGATTCTGCCCAAGCCTTGATTTCTCATTAAAATTCGACTTAGTAATCATACAAGAGATCAGTAATAAGTCTTAAGTTTCACCGCTTTGGAGCAGCTTTTTTTCATCTTTTCGTAGAGCCACGCAGTTCGAGGTGAATGCGGGTCTAAGCCAAAAACGCTCACAAGTCAAGCTTCGAGTCATGCCATGCGTCGATATAAGTCGTATAAATTCCTATTAAATTACCTTTCTTAAAGGCTGTTAATTCAAGATTAACAAAAGGGCGTGCGAAGAGCGATTTTCTCGAAAAGATCCGTGATATCTTCAAGCTTTAGTTAAAATCACTTAGAACAGAACTAAGGCAAAAGGTACAGAGCGTGCTTAGTAACTCAAGATCGGACTTATTGCCCAAGCAACGCATGCAAACAGCGATTGGTACGATTTGTTTTCTGTGTGGACGGACCTCTGGATTTTGTTTTAGATTTGATTGCAGACTCGGGACAGAAAAAGTTCATTGCTGTCTCAAAAAAATAGCCGCTGTCTGGTTTCGCTTAAATGTGTTCATAAAGGCTGTCTCTTCCAGTCGATGCAGCATAAATTTCGACGATCGCCACTAGTTAAATTTTAACAGCTTCTCCGTCTGGACAGCACCGTCAAAAGCCCGCTAATTTTCCCCTACTAATGGTATCCAAGTACAGGCTTAGAATGTTATACTTTGAATAGGTTCCACAAAATTACAGAATCATCTTCTATTTTTGTCAATTTTGACGAGGCAGCGTTCACAATTTACGAAACTGAAGCTGACAATGTAAAATTCGTCACGAACAGCTTTGAATTCGATAAATAAATACCTACCGTCGATATGTACCGTTTACGTATTTTTTACTACCATGGAGCATGAAACATGAAGAATGAAGCCTGTTTCTTAGTCGAACTAAAACCAAACGGAATGCCGCTTGATTCGAGGGTAAGTGTGACAAACACTGCCTCACTATAGAGAAGGGGGAAAGAGAGAGCATTCGAAGAACAGGAAACGCTTTAACAGAGTATACTTAACAAAACGGTCGCAAATAGCGAGCACGTGACAAAGCCGTCGGCAATAGTTTGGGCACGTTTTTCATTATATACAGCTTTCGAAAACCTGACACTTACAATCTTTTCCTGGTAAAATAAATCTGGCTCTTTTCTCATCTATTTCTACCTAAAAATCAATGCTCCTTGTAAATTTGTAAACAAATAAAGATGGATACCAATTCCTGAAGCCACTTGTGCGTAAATCACGTTATCGTTCGTTTCGCTTGGGAAAACCCAAAGCCCCAATAAAGGTCACCACTCAAAATCATCACAACACGTCCCTCTGAATATACACTTTAACATTTTATTTGTTCCTTTAAAGAAAATAATCCCACCGCATTGTTATTTGTCCGCTCAAGCACACCCCATTCAAATACACAACACCTACACATCCACACGATGCAGTGGAATTACTCTGAAAAGACCTAGCCCAAGGCAGTGCTAGCAGGCATTGAAAACTCCAACTACAAACTATCTGCACCTGAGTAATCCAACGCAAAAGGGAATATCTTGCCTCGCCTCGATGAAAAGCACAACGCTTCAAGTGCTAAACATGGGGATTCCATTGTGACCCCTTAAACACGACACCACACTCCAATTCCGTGAATTCTTTGGATTTCATGTCGCCGTACACCTTAAATCCGCCAGATAAATCAAAGAATACATCATCTCCCCCGCATCCATGTATGGGAAATGGGAGGTGTTTCCTTGTCGCATTGTGAATTCCTGTGAAACACTTTCGTTCCAAGTGCATAGATGGAAATTGTATTCAACGACCTATACGAGACCCACTCGAAGGTTGAGGATACTGTCGATGCATCATGTGAGTTCTGCTCACCATCCTTCGTCCTTCAACATTTATGTGAACGAAAGTCTCTTCAGATACGAAAATGTTATCGGAATGACATTGAATTTGTTTTGTTTTTATTTTTTGCATTCAGAGGGTTTCAATGAAGACTTCCTGCAGCTGGTTGACATGTGCAACTGATGTTTGGATTCTGAAAACAAAAAATCAACTGAGCATCTTGCAAATATTTTAAATTAATTTTTCGCTGCACGACCTTCCGACAGCATCCCCGTGGGGTTTAGCTTGAAACTTGATTTTGAATCATTCCGCCACTGGCACACTGTATCAGAGAAAAAATAGTAGCCTTGGCTATATCGTTCTGGAGAATTCACTCGGTTACGAGATACTTTATTTTCGATTTCACTTGTCAATGTGTTTGTTTAAAATCTGTTTGTCCTTCTTAGAGTCCTAAGAAATGGCATAGTATGGCTATGCGATGTCTCAAATGCTCTAAAATTATAAAGTGCGCGCCGTATGACACGTCGATCCTTCTGAATCACATTAGGACCGATCATCCAGAAATTGAGTTAACTCACGATGAAACAATGGACTCGCAAACAAGAGAAGGGTCTTTCATGAATATCAGTCTGCCAGAGGTGGAACATTCAAGTCCGACAACCGAACTTCCGCCGACAGTCTCAAACATGCAACAGGAAACTATTAGCAGTCCCGGGCGCAAGCCCATGTACACCCGCAAGTATAACGTCTATACACCGCTGACGCCACGAAGTCCGCAGAAACGTCGCATGTACAGGACTTCTGTGGAAAAGTGGCGCCCCGCTAAGGGCACCATCTACTGTCCCAAGTGCGGTGCCAACAAGAGACCGATCATAAGGTCTAGAACGGAAAAGGTAAACAATGGGCAAAGTTGTGTTCATTTTATAGTTGTATCCTTTACTCGCAGATGTCATATACAACAGCCGGTGCAGCCTGTATCCTTACTTGCTGGCCACTGTGCTTTCTACCCTGCTTGTTCCCAGCAGCCGCAAGGGACTACCTGCACTGTGCCGAGTGTAAGAACTTCCTCGGGATGTACGATAAGCAGAATAATTGCGTCAGGCCGAATCGAGAATTTGTCGATGGCGGTGGTTGCAAGGACTGTCGACCCGGTGAACCGATGAAAAATATGTCCGGGCTGTATGAAGAGGGCGACTTTAATTTGAAAGACCAGCCGGAGAGTAGAAAAAGCATTTGAGTGGTATAATACTGTTTCACGTGAATCGTATAAAAGTTTGATGTATATGAAGCTTTTTGTTTGTATGTTTATTTGGGACAACACTCGGCAGAAGCTTTACTTACTGTCAAACTGCAGATAGTGGTGATTTGAACCATTTAAGTTTATGTAGATATTTGAAAGAAATGTATATTTCGTGGGAGTTGCCAACACAAACTATTGGTACATTTGTAAAATCCAAATGACTTACTTCACTAAAGGCACCAAGTGACAAAGAACAGAAACAGGAACAGAAACAGAATCCCATACATTTGCAACAGAAACAGAATTAGGAACAGAACTTTTTTTTTCCAGCAACAGAATTTAGCGACAGAAAAATGTCTGTTTGACGACAGAACGTAAACAAGTCAAAATTGATTGTTTCTGTTGTTGCCAGCAACAGAAATGCCAATTTATCGTGCGGGGAGGTCTTTTTTTGTTTGAATTTTTCTGCATCTATCATCGTTTCGCATTGAACTATTGTATTATATCAGTGGCGTCGCGTGAATTCTTAAGATGGGTGTGCATTTCTTCAAGCTCATCAAAGTAAAGCGATTTTACGTATACGGCGTGCGGGTGACGAATGACAATGGGGATGAATATAGGGATAATCTTGTAGGTTATAGTTTGGATGAATAAATGAATTTGTGTGATGAAATCAACAGAAGACTTGCACAGGGAATTACGTGCGAGTTTATTTATTTATTTATTTTTTTTTTTTTTTTCTCAACCATGAAGGAATTTTGAACGAAAAATTAGGAAGGATGAATATGAATATGGTGTAGGCTGTGTGATAGAGGTTTTATGAATTGAGGAATATTGTGCATATCATATTTGTGTGTGTTATTATTATTACACAGTGTTTGATGAGCACACCTTGCACACTGTGACGAGACGCCACTGATATATCCATATACAGGCGGCAGACATGTTTTTATGGATCTGTTTCTGTTTCAGTTTTGTGTAGCTGAGCGAGCAACGTAAACAGAAACAGAATTTACTACAGAACGAAAAAACTTTCTGTTCTGTTTCATCTTCTGTTCCTGTTTCTGTTGTTTGTCACTTGGCGCCTTAAGGATATATATATACGTTTTTCGGATTTTTCATTCAGAAATCGGGACAAAACAAATTTCGGCAACAAGTCTTAGTTTTCACAATTTCGATTTTGTTAAGGTTTCACATATTTCTTCAATTCTCTTAGTCGGCTCTCCGACTGAGGCAACAAGTAACTGGCAATAGGAAAAATGCGATATTATCGCAAACATTTATTTTACATTGGGACTTACCAATAAACATTTTTAGTTTGGAATATAAATTTTAGTAGTTCACAAGTGACTATATTTTCCGTACAAATTTCATAATTATTATTGTCAGCTTCGGTAAATCTAAAATCGAGACTAAAATTTGTTAATAGTACGGCGCATTAGTCAAATTAGAGGTCTCACATTAAAGCAACTCAATATCGGTCGAACGAAAAATGTTGCTGATTGCGGCAACATTATTGCTGGCGATACACAGCGCATGTTGAAAAGCGATTACTCTGTCGTAATATCAATATTTGCGAGTAGTGACAGCTGACAGGTCGCTAGAGACTTTTGCGCATGTTACAAAGTTTTATTTAATTTGAAAATTTTGTCGGACGATGGTGCAGGGAAATAACTTCACGGGCAATAACTTCACATGGGAAACAACTTCATCTCGAGTGGGAAATTAACTCACTTATTTATTCGCTTGTGAAATTATTTCCCATTGAAAGTGAGCAAAAACTTCAAAACTTGTTTGTGGTAAATAATTTCTCTTAACATGCGACGACCTATATAAAAGCCTAAAATGCATAAATGGTTGCGTATTGCTAGTTGCTTATTACCTACTTATTTCCTGTTGCCTCAGTGTGACAGCCGCTGAGAGCCTATTGTGTTGTGACATAATGTCCAAACAAAAAATTACAGTGACCCCCTTGAAAATATTGTTATCTGTGGCGAAAATGTTAAGGAGCACATACCTAACTAATTGGTTAAAATCGGGTCTATAGTTATTGATAAGGAAATTGCAAACATTTCTACTCCTTAAGCTGACAGATCTCCTGATTTAAAGTCCTATTCTTACCTTCTCCCCTTCTTTTAACACCGCAGAGAAAACTCGAAATTGCATTTCACACCGAACAATAACTAGTTTTCGTTTGACGATGATTAGCCCATCAATTAGTGTGAAAAATGATTTTAAGTTGTGAGTTGTGACATTTGTTCGGTCAGCTGCTCTGCTGAATGTTGCAAAAGGTGTGTTTGTTTCAACAACGCAACGATTGGAAGTCGTTTTCGTGGTGTTTTCGTGGAAAACGACTTTAAGCGACTCGTTTTGAAAACTGTAATATGTATGGGAAAACTTCTGTTTCCGAAGAAGTTATTGTCACAATTTCTAGCGCACTATTCGCGTATCGCTTTCCTTCTATTTATTTGGCATGTTCCGCTTCGCTTATGCCAAAATAAGAATGTTGATAGTATGTCTATTCGCGTACTTTCTTGGGCCAAGCAGCAAGCACTAAAAATCTGTCAAACTCAAGGAATTGAGCGAAAGTCTCTCAGAGATTTGAAAATATAGGGTGTTTTCATAGACGTCGAAAATCTGCGCTAGTACAATCGTCTTTCTTTTTTGTTGCATTGATGAATACACTTATTCTGCAGCACATGTGCAGGCCTGCTTTAGTATAATTTTAAATAGTCACTGAATGTTCATAAACGTCAGACAAAAATAAAAAAATCATCAAAATAGTTTGTTTTTCGCCACATTCCGCGCAGCAGCTTCTTTTTCCCTTTTTGGCACTTTAAAATTGTTTACCTCCCGCGCTTTCTGCAGTCAAAAAAAAAATGGATGCATAATCTGCCAGACGCTGATGACATTTATGACGTTTACGAACATAACTTCTGCAATTCATCTGCGTTCGTTCGATCAAAAATCGTTTATGAAAACACCCATACTCCAATCCAAATTACGTGGTATTAATTAACGTCAAGCTACTTTGAGCCTCTTACCTCCTTGACTTTTAATCCATATCACAAATGAATATACAACCTACCTTTTAACAACATGAAATGTTTTGAGAGAACAGGTGCAAACACTCATATAAATCGCGTCAGCTAGTTTTCAGACTTCCTATGTTTAAGCAAGAGTTTTGAACGTCCCCGGTTATTTCATTTATGTCTACACCACGTTCGCCGAGACCCATAATCTATTACTTTTTGGCTGAATCGACTAGTTCTTAGGACTTTATAGAATACAATCTATCAACGCTTCAAATGATTTCACATAATATTCAAACTACAAAATATAATTGGACGTTTAGTGGTGCACACAATAAAATAAAATTATAAGAGAACTCGAGCAAAATATATTATTGTACAAAACTAATTTTATTTCCTTCGGTTGTGCCTTTCTGACATTCGTCACTCTCCTGTTGGTTCGGTTTTGTTTTGATTTTCGGCAGCACTTCGTTGCCTCTGGAAATTTCGCCATTGCATGTCCTCTTCGAGTGCGGAACGCCTTGCCTTGAATAGCTGCCGTTTATACCAACTGAGCTTAATAACGCGTCCAATGAAACAGCCACATTTGGAGCAATAGTGATTGTAGTCCTGACGTCCTTCCCATTTAATTGGAGTACTAGAAGTAGAAGTGTTTAGTGCATATTTTGATGTAGAGTTTAATAAATAGGAGCTGGAATATATCCATGTTCGGTTGTGGGCATTTTTTTTTTTTTTTTTTTTGGGAATTCGGAAAGAGCTTAAAAATTGTTTGTAGACCTCGAAGGTGATTCAGCAGCATAAACTTTATTAAATGCGGAAAAGAAACTTTTGAGATGCTTTTGTTTTACTTTGTTTTACAAATATTTATAAATATGTATATATATTTTCGGAGTGGCACCGGTGCGGTGCAATTTGTATCGGAAGATTTGTCTGTCGCCGAAGATTCAACGTAAACGAACTCTTGCTACATCGATGTTGGAGCAGTCAAAAAGCTTGAAATACAACGGTTGATATGACTAGGCCGCGAGGAGCGTATTAACAATACGCCATCAGCAATAAATGAGGAATGGACATCAACTTACGAAAAACGGCTTTAAACGCCACTCAAAACGTCAGCTTCTCACGAAAAATATTTTGTTTACCTTTATAATTAAAATGGCTGCAAAGTACATTCACACACGCACTTCAACATCTAGTTAAGTCGACTACATTGGTCTGGACTAGATGTAACCTGAAGGCAAAAACTAGATTGGTCGGCAACGTCACTTTTCCTACGTCAGCCGCATATGCGAACTGTCAACTTAGCATTCAGCCACGAATTTCTTGACTAGATTCTTCGGCTACACCTCTATAAACGTCAACTGAAACAGCTGTTCACATGACCAATCTAAGACCATTAAAACTGAGATGCATCAAGTCAGACAGCTGCCAGACTTACTACACGTCCCCACTGTCTCAAAAGCCGAAGATAAACAATTGGGACGACTTGTCTTGACCATAATCTCCCACCAATAATTTACATTTCAAATCAAAACATTGATGAATCATTAAAAGTCTCATAAAAGCGACTCGTTAAACCACTCCCCATCTGTCACAAAGAAACCGTAAATTTAGTTGACACCACTTACTCACCAGCAACAGCAAAAATTAATAGCCGCAACAATCTTCTGGATGCAGGTGACTACTTCTTGGCGTAGAACACTCAAACCGACAGCATTGCAGGCGGGGCAGGTGACTTCAGTGGGTTCCTTCTTCAAATGGCCAACATTTGTTCCGATCGGCACCGAGACTTCCATGTTGTAAAAGCTCGCTCTCTCTCTCTCTCTCACTCTCTCGCACTAAAATCTCAACTAAACACTGTCAGTTTTAATGCAAAATTTCGAATTCCCGACGTCATGCGATTCGTTTAACAGATCCACCGCGACTGGACTTAGCCAAGAATCAACTAAACCGACCAAGATCGGAGCGTATACGAGCACTCGTATTTGTCCAGAATCAAACGATAAATGCGTGCGAGCTTTCGGTCTCTCGTGCTAGATACTTCTTACTCGGGCGAACAGAACAGATAACAAAATTTACTTGGTCTCTAGGAAAGTTCTCAGTGAAACAATTATTTTTTTATTTATATTTATAGTATCAGCATTTTTACAAAAACAAACTAAAGTAGTAAATAAAAGTCATCTCTAGAGTTGTGGTCGTCGAAATGTTCCCAGATACTCGCCACAGCTGGAACAATAGTGCTGGCGGTAACACTTCAGCCATTTCCGCTTGAGAGTGGTTTTACCTTCCGCTTGACAAAACGGACAGGTGACCTCATGTGAACTCGGACCGACGGCAAAGTAGAACACTTTTGGGGCAACTGGTACCGGGATCGGTTCATCTACGATTTGCGTTGTCTGTACCTCAACCATGTCGCTGCTTCTTAATTTGATATTTTTAATTAGGGACTGACCGTGATCTTCAACTCAATTCACGAGAACCAGTTTATTTCTTGACAGATTATAGTGCCGGTCCGGTTTAGTCGGTGCGAATGTACTAATTTTTCAGAGCTCACTGAGATCCACATCAATCCTGCTATACTGGGGGCCGAAATGGTTACGATTGCGACTGCGAGTCTATTATTATTTCATGGATGCGAAGCTTTTTTTATTATTTTTTTTCTCTGAATTTAATTCTTTGGATTCTAAATGGAGTTAGACGAAGGGAAGTGCGAATGGCACATTTGAATTTGTTGTTCTGTGCGCCTCACTTGGTTTTATGGAAGTGCGAACGGAATGTTTCGGGTTTGTGCCTATGAATCGTGTACGGGAATTGTATAATGAGGTCAGACGATCACGTACTATGGTTTGGTTTGCATTTTCAGTTGGGTGGGGGTGGGGGGGGCAAAGCAGCTGTCATCATTAGCAGAATATTAATTACGGTTACGCTTTTGGAATTTGAATAGGCATAAACAAACAAAGCACATGGATGTGTTTGTGGGCATGGAGTTAAGCGAAACAGATGATTCAATGACTAGCAGGGGAGTGGTTTACGGGGCAATCTGTTTTCAATTGAACTGCGTAGTCAAATTTGAGTGCTGAGTAGAACAAATGCTCAGTGAAAACATTTAATGAGTAGTTTAAGTAATTTTTGGGCGCTGCCTCACCGAATTGGGGAATTGGAATACGATCGGTATACACTGCGTTGGGACAGTGCCATCCGTTCCAATAAGGAAAACACATTCAAAATCAAGTCAAGACAGTCCAGTTTTTTTGAAATAATCATGCAAAAATAAAAAAAATAGTTGGCGCAACAGGCCTTTCTTTTTACACCGGACGTAAATTCATCATTTCGGCTAGATGCAACTTTTCAGGCCAAATGTCCAGTATTTCGCCAATATTTTCCAACATTTCCAAATGTTGAATTGCAGCGAAATGTTGAATTTCAAGCGGATTTGTAAGTTTGTCAAATCGAACAAAACTTTTAACCGATTCCGCACGTCATTTAATGACTTCTCAGCCCGCTTACAAACAAAAGAAAACACAGCTGTCAACAAATCAATTATTTCAAGTTATTCAAATTATAAATATGGAACGAAAAAGTTATTAACCAAGAAGTAGGAAATGGTTACATACATCTATATAGAGTCAGCAATATATTTTTGTAAATGTCTGAATTAGCACTTTAATTCATGTTTACATTTCTATAGCTAAAAAAAAGGCACTCCGGGAGTGCCGACAGAAGTGATAACTTGAACAATTACGTGTGTATTTTTCGAATCGTCAGAAAATATATTATTGTATAGGAAGTACTTTTAAATAAAGTGTTTTTTTATTCATTATTATAAACTACTACTCCTACAAAAATTATGTTACATTTTTCATTTTCATTTAATGCGGTATTTTACATCAAAAATCATACATATTATTTTACATACAAAATTGCAATCTATTGCTTAAAATGTATAAATTTACAGATACATGAAATAATAAATTTAAAAATTAATGGGTATTCTTTGAAATGAATACCAATGACACTTATGAAATTTCATCAACAACTTCAAACTCTTCCATCATCATCATCATTATTATCATTATATTTGAAAACGGATACTATAGGTTTATGGTAGGTAACTAAAATAGGAAACAAACAATTTTGATTCGAATCTATTTAAATATCTTGTAAAGATGGCATCAATTGTAGTTTTATGTCTAGTCGTGCTAAGATTGCGATCATTGCTCATCGTTAAATCAAATTTGCTATTTAAAAATTCAATTAATGGTAGTTTTTATCATCTGCAAAGTTGATGTTGAAATCCCCACTCAAAATGATTGGAATATCATCAAATCTCTTCCCAACTTTATCTTGAAGTAATGCAGAATTATCTTTAGCATATATAAGTAATTTTCATCGATGCTGTCTTCCAGCGTAATCTAGATAGATTACAGTCTCGAATATACATATTATCTTACTTCAGCTACCACAATCCGATTGTATCTACTTATATTCTACCGAAACTAGCACAGAACGAATAAATTAATAATAATTATACTGAAGCTTAATTGAATATGAATTTCTTTCCGAAAAATACAAATTTTACTTTTAAAAGAAAAAGAACGAGAAAAGACAACAATATTTTTCTGTCTTGCTGCATCGCCATTGATAATGCTCTAGATCTCGTGGTACGGCATCAATTGTAGTTTTATATTCATTATTTTACACAAAAATTACTAATCATATTTTACAGTATACACTAAGGCGACATAAATATTACAATTATTTATATAGTATACCTACTCTTAGGGTGGCAAGTTTACCACAGTTTTCTATTTCTTGTTTCGGTAATTATAACACAAGCTACTGTGCCGTAAATGTGCACAAACCCAAAATCGTGGATATGTCGGAATTAAGCCTGGTAAAATTAAGTTATGAATTCCCCATATAAAACAGGTAATTGAAATAATTTTGGTGACAATCAATTTGTCGCTACCATAAATTACCATAGTAACGTATTCAAATAAAAATCATCGTAGATTAAGCTATAAATTACCTACCCCTAAAAGTAAGCTATAGTACCTACAAAAGTTTACAACTAAAAGTATGCAATCGGTGTCGGTGTTGGTGTCGGTGTCGGTGTCGGTGTCGGTGTCGGTGTTGGTGTCGGTGTCGGTGTTGGTGTCGGTGTCGGTGTCGGTGTCGGTGTTGGTGTCGGTGTCGGTGTCGGTGTTGGTGTCGGTGTCGGTGTCGGTGTCGGTGTCGGTGTCGGTGTCGGTGTCGGTGTCGGTGTCGGTGTCGGTTTCGGTGTCGGTGTCGGTGTCGGTGTCGGTGTTGGTGTCGGTGTCGGTTTCGGTGTCGGTGTCGGTGTCGGTGTCGGTGTTGGTGTCGGTGTCGGTGTCGGTGTCGGTGTTGGTGTCGGTGTCGGTGTCGGTGTCGGTTTCGGTGTCGGTGTCGGTGTCGGTGTCGGTGTCGGTGTCGGTGTCGGTGTCGGTGTCGGTGTCGGTGTCGGTGTCGGTGTTGGTGTCGGTGTCGGTGTCGGTGTCGGTGTTGGTGTCGGTGTCGGTGTCGGTGTCGGTGTCGGTGTCGGTGTCGGTGTCGGTGTCGGTGTTGGTGTCGGTGTCGGTGTCGGTGTCGGTGTCGGTGTCGGTGTCGGTGTCGGTTTCGGTGTCGGTGTCGGTGTCGGTGTCGGTGTCGGTGTCGGTGTCGGTGTCGGTGTCGGTTTCGGTGTCGGTGTCGGTGTCGGAGTCGGTGTCGGTGTCGGTGTCGGTGTCGGTGTCGGTGTCGGTGTCGGTGTCGGTGTCGGTGTTGGTGTCGGTGTCGGTGTCGGTGTCGGTGTTGGTGTCGGTGTCGGTGTCGGTGTCGGTGTCGGTGTCGGTGTCGGTGTCGGTGTCGGTGTCGGTGTCGGTGTCGGTGTCGGTTTCGGTGTCGGTGTCGGTGTCGGTGTCGGTGTCGGTGTCGGTGTCGGTGTCGGTGTCGGTTTCGGTGTCGGTGTCGGTGTCGGTGTCGGAACCGGTGTCGGTGTCGGAACCGGTGTCGGTGTCGGTGTCGGTGTCGGTGTCGGTGTCGGTGTCGGTGTCGGTGTTGGTGTCGGTGTTGGTGTCGGTGTCGGTGTCGGTGTCGGTGTCGGTGTCGGTGTCGGTGTCGGTGTCGGTGTCGGTGTCGGTGTCGGTGTCGGTGTCGGTGTCGGTGTCGGTGTCGGTGTCGGTGTCGGTGTCGGTGTCGGTGTCGGTGTCGGAGTCGGTGTCGGTGTCGGTGTCGGAACCGGTGTCGGTGTCGGTGTCGGTGTCGGTGTCGGTGTCGGTGTCGGTGTCGGTGTCGGTGTCGCGAGTTTGCTAATTTTTGCCCATCCAAATAGTGCCCAACGCGCCTAAAGAAGTTATCACTTCAAAAAATTCTTTGGGTTCAACCTCTTCTAATTTCTAAACAGAAAGAAGATCAATATGGGTAATCAATTCTGACACTAGCTTTCATTTGAAATGCTGAAATTTCAGTGGGAACGCAAAATTGGATTTCGAAAATAGTTTCCCGAAATTTTGAATTTAGGTGCGGTGTAAATGTACTGTAAATTTGGTAGTTTTAGAACACAAAATTCGTTGACAGAGATAATCGGTCTCGTTTGCTTTGAAAGATGAGATAAGCTACACTGATGTAGCCAGAAAAGTGCGAATGAGTTATCTGAAATGATTAGAACATCTAGAGCACATATAAATTTTCACTCCGGCCCAAGGAGTCTGTAAATTTCAACCCAAAGGGGCCAAACGCCAGTATAGGAAGACTTCGTCTCAGGTTTCTGCGCACAAGTGGAAGAGAGCGTACCTTTTGCTTAAAGCCAAGGTTCGTTCCAAAATGTAGAGCCGCCTTCATAGATACATTTTCAGCTAAAAGGCGACTATTGAGGAAACAATAATTTTTTAAGGTTATACCTACTCTCCTGCTGTTTTTGGGGGCACGCACAGTCCATCTTCTGATGGATGCAAAAGCAATCAAGTTCAAAGTGAAGTTAAGTCGTGTCCCTGTCCGTAGATAAAAATTGATTTGAGAATTAAAGCCGAGACTTACTTGAAAAATAGTGTGGATAGACAAAGGGACTCCTAGATGACGCTTACCGGATGGAACGAATTTCATAATCCTGGGGTCGAACCGCCACTTCCGTGAACGAGCTATACATTCACGTTCACGGAATGAAGTTGATTTTGCATGAAACAAAAACAAATTCCTCACATAAGGCTCGTTAACGGACGACTCTCCGACCCTTGTTTGAGGGCACTTTTCCTGACGACCAATCTTTCGAAGCAGGAACCGCCCCCTTAGCAGAAGTAGCTGTTTGACATTTCATCGTACTTCTCAACATTTTCTAGCCATATCTTTCTATACGGCGTAGCAAAATATTCAAAATACTTCCCGATTTTGAATCAAACCCATTTTATTTGCTACAGTTCTCCTCTGGTTATTTCCAAAGCAATAAATCCTTCAATTTGGAAACCACCCGCTGCTATAGTGGCCACCCTAATGACGCCAACATCTACTCCAGTGATTGACATGTGTATACGCACGCAAGTGCTACGCGTTATACTCCATCTCGGCAGACTTCAGTCTCAAAAACGTTTCGCAATCACAATACCAATCTACCAAACACATTTCAGTGTACATTTTCTATTTCCAAGACGTCTGAAATTGTTCTAGCGATCTTGAGAATTTAACAATCCACAGGCCACAAAAAAACAAAACACTCAAATCCACACGGAAAAAAACAAAACAAAACACAAAAAATTGAAATTCTATCCAAAAATAAATTTATTTGCTCTCGATAAAATGTAGAAAAAAAGCATTTAACACAAATCTCTAATAATCACTTGCGCACACACTCACTTCGCTTTGGTTTTCTTTAGATACTTTTTCGGCTTCATTACGCGACCAAAGTAGCAGCCACAGTTCTTGCAGTAATGATTCATATCTGTGTGTTTGCATGGATGCGAGAAAGTCCGACAAAAGCAGCAGCAAAACATTCTAAAAGTAACAGAAATACACACGTCTTATGTTAGTATGAAACAAATTGAAATATTGATCTTAAGGATATAATTAAAAAAAAAAAAAATCTCCATGACATGGCTTGACTATGACATCATTCCGCCCGACCTGTGGGATGGAAAATAAAATTGTTTAATTGAAAACTCACACAAATAGGCACGAATAAAAGCCATTGATCGTGCTGGTGTACCATTTGAGGTCATGCGTCACCTCGGATTTGGATTGTATCTGACATGCCGGGCAGGTTATGTCAACTGGCTCTCTGGGCAGGTTTAGGAATTGTCCCACCAAAGGTGTCGCATAATTGTCGAATATCGTTTGATCGGCAATCTTCTTGCCAACCGCTGGATCGTTGTTACCTGCTGCCGGCTCTGATTGTGACATGGTCAAATTCTTCTCTGGAACAGGCTCGAGAACATAAACAAAACGCGACTAGATGGGAGGATCGTTGGACCGCGATCGTCCGTCACTCGGATCCGCGAAACTATACACACGGTACGAAACACGACCACAATCAGCTGTGACCTGTGAGTCAAATTCTGAGAAAATAGAACGCCAACGAGCTTTTGGCCGAACGAGAGATGGCGAGAGCTTTCGGTGTGGTTGGTTCTGCTGCCGCTGGGAAATGTTGGTGATGGAGAGGTGGGCCGCGCAAATGACATGAAAATATTTTGCATTTCTTCGTTCGTTTATTTTTATTCCATGTAGATCTGGCAGTAAATATGTAAAAACGGACTCTTTGTATGTACTGGCGTATGTATACGAATAACTCTTCTGATTTGTTATATTTTTTATGGAATATGCAAGTATTTATAGGAAACTTAACATAAATGTGGCTTATCGCACGTTGGCTATTTGTTTATACCACAAGTGATTTCCCTTAAATTTTATTGGTGAAGTTGGAAAACTCTATCTACCCAATCGAATGGAAATTGGGCTTGTCTCATCTGTGAGTAAAATCTGACACATGACAGCTGTCTAAGTACGGGCTTTAAGATAGTGTGTCCACCTACCCGAAGCCGTCAACCCGTTGAAATCGGTTGTTATTTCAAGGAGCTAGGTGCTGGAGACTTTATAGACGGAAAACAAACTATGCGCTGGGTAGTGAACGATATAATATGGTTTAACGCGGAAAAATTCTTATGTGAAAAAAGTCTGCCAAATATTCCGCGAAAATACCTTTTTATTGCTCAGAGCTCTTAAAATTTGGTTTATCAAAATATCACAATAACGTCCTCGGCTTTCTGTAACCGTAGGCCAACGAAGCTGATGGCGATATCAGGTCGTAAGTAATTACCCATTTCGTGGGCATTTTGCCTTTCAAAATAAGATAAAAGGCGAAAAAATAGTGCATTTTGTTGTTTCTTAACGTCGGTATGGGCAAAAAAGGGTATTTTTACGCATTTTTGATGAATCGTGGTGAGCAATTCAGTCCGAAAAGTCTGGCATCACTTGAATTGTAAAGCCAGGGCATAGGAACAGTGGGCTTTCAGTTTTATATTCAAAAGTATCTTAGACTGGGTTTTGATTTCTCTAAAGGCCTCCTCCTTGTAACCTATACTCCCTCAATTTCTTCAGAGTTCCTACCATACCTCGACTTTTCAGACGAATTTGAGGGCTGAATTCATTCTCTGATAGTCCAACCAATAACCTTAGTCTTAGTCTTATGCATTGCACCCCACCGATTTCAAAATTCAAATCATGGTCTGTTATCTTCAAAAGATGATACAAGATGTAATTCTCGTCTTAAATTTTGATTTTGTTAACAACCTTTGCCAACATGTTTTAAAGCAATATTTAAAAATAAATAAATAGTTGGCGCAACAAGTTCATAAAGGTACCTTAGGCGTGGCTTTTCAAAACGATTCCCTTTGTTATTTTTGACAAGAATGCAAGAATCTTAAATCGAGGCAGAATGGCTGAATTGAGAAGCTCTTTCTTGACATTTACACTTTCGGCTGTTTGTCAGACGTTCGCAAGAGATGGCGCAGTGAAAAAAACATAAAATGTAATCTGTATATTGAACTTGAGACCCAGTATATAAAAAACTATTGCACTTGAACCAATATCGAGGGCTTCACAATTTGGAGGAAAGCACGGTTTACATGATCCCAATAGTAGCAATAGCAACCATGCTCAGAAATAGTCCGAGTCGATTTTGGCAAGCGTCTTAAATACCGGATGCATGTTTTCAGAATTCCGATTAAAATGTGTCACAAGGAGTTTTGAAAAAGCGATTTTCTCACTGGTTTTCAAGTTTTCTTGTAAATTATTCGGGTCATCGACGACTGACCTGTCGTGCCTAGATTATCTCTTGTAGATGGTAGCTTCTACTTCATTTCATTTGAGATATACTTTGCTTTGATGTGTATTCAGCCACCCATTGTATTCCAACTAACTCAAAGTATAAAGACCGCACCTGCCTCTTTGAGGGTACTGTTGTGCATCTTGCTTCAAGCTGATTGTAAATGGAATCTACCTAGCTAGCAAAGGGAAAATGCAGGGCTGTCACAAAACTGTAGAAATTGCAATAATGGTGATTTTGCTGAATCGATCAGTGGTCGGCAACGTCCCTATTTTGTTTAACTAGGTTTCCTAACAGTCATCTTGAGGCTTGTCAAAAGGTCTGTATGATACAGATTGATTGCTAGAAAAGCAATTGATTCGGCTTCTGTTTATTTGTTTATTTAGTAATTGTTATTACATGCCCCTCGAACCTAAGCCGTGGGTACGAACGATAGAGATAGAGCTTTGCTTCCAATATTTTTATACCTTCATTTCAGCCAAGTGAATGCAGGTGGAGAGAAGGACTTAAAGTGCAATCACAAATTCAATTTACAGATGAAAATGTAAAATTACAGGCAGAGACACTGCAAAGTCTTCGTATCGAACAGACAACTCCCAATCTCTCAAGGCGTGTGAATTTCAATAGGCCCCAGTAGGTGTCTTTCGTAATGGGCTGGTCATTAACAATGAATTAATAATTACCTTCTATTGAAATAAAGGCCGAAATAACATCCGAAATGCTCACGACACATCGAATCTACTTGACACATATTGGTTACCGCACTTTGCTTTCACTTTCATTCGTTACTTTTGTACTGTTCGGTTGCAGTGCTTTTCTTACCAAATTGCGATTCATGTACTAATACTTGAATAATAAAAACAAACGCAAGTAGTAAACTTTTGTTTATTCCACTGTCAAACACAAATTTTGACAGTTTTCTTTAGAAACACAACAAAGCCGCTTTTTACTTAGAAAACATATCACACCGGCCGGTCGTAGAAGCTCAAGTGGCCACCGCACTTATTGCAGAACATACGCTTGCTTTTGTACTGGCTCGAGAGGCAGCAGTACAGGAACGACAGTGAAAATATTGGAAAACAACTGAAAAGAGAAATTAAGTTCAATATTTTGTTGAATGACATCCCTTTCGGTGACATACCATGACAGCAGCGACAGCAACGAGCTAAGATGCCCCACCAGTCCGGACATCTGGACCGTTTCAGTGTCTGCTCGAGCACCACAAAGTGGACATTTGATTTGATATGAACTCGGTCCAACAGCAAAATATCTCAGACGTGGCTTGTCATCATGGCCGATGGATTTGGGGGCCCATGATAGCTGATTGGCTTGCTTGGCTTCCAAGACGTCATCGACGTTGTCGATAAATGGCAGATTGGCACCCCTCACCAGGCGTATGTTTCCAATGATGTTGTTGCTTCGCTCTTCGGGCGTTGTAGGTGGATTTAGATTTATCTCGACCAGGTCTGTATCGTCAGTCATATTGTGTGCGCGCCGAATGTATGTACCGATCTGGACGGACTGGCGTAGTCGCTCGAGTCGGCGGATGCCTATCGTAGAGATAGAGATTTGCAAGCGAGCAACCAAAGAGAGAGCGAGCAATGTTACGAGCTTTCAAAGCTTCCTTTGAATTGTTGGCCTTCTTGGAGATCTACTCTATAAATGACATCATGGTGTGTGAGAAACTCCAGTCTCTAGTGTAAGTAAAACCGAAATGAGCAGAGCAAAAACTTTGTCAGAAGTAATAAATTATAAATATAAACATATTCAAAATGTTGGACGAAAATGTGCTGCGTTGGGTTGTGCTGGTGATGGTGAGTATTCAAATCGCTGATGGAGGGCTTGGTTTGAAGGCAAACCCAAAACACAAGCATCGTCTGAAGATGAGAAGCGTTTTCCTTTTAAGAAGCGTCTTCTTTTTAATTTCATTGACAGTTCCTTAGAGATTCTTAGTCTTCCTGTGGCCAAAAACAGCTACCTCCAGCTGGACAGTGTTTGGTCGTTTAGCAGCGCTCAAAATTGTTAGACGTTACTTCTTTCGAAGCTTTTTTTGACGCGTTTTTGGAGCGGTTTTTTGGTCCTTTTCAATGCTTTTTTGCACTTGTTGTCGATGCATTTTTGACGCGTTTCTATTAGGTATTTTTATTTGACTCCCAATTAAGGTCAGCCATTGCAATAAAAACTACCGACAATAACTACCTACCTTATTATTATTATTATGTGAAAGGGTTTGTTGTACTGCGACCTCTTGGTCTATTGTACCCCCTGGCTTACGCCTCAGAGAGGTATAATCCGTCATAAGAGTTTCCCTCACAATATAATTCCTTTCGGAATCATTTTAGAGGTTCTTGCACTCTTCTTTCTCCTTGGCGGAAGAAATCCGACCTATGGCACTCTCTCCAGTCCAGTTCCCTTTAAGAATCTAAGGATGAGAGTTGGCTCCAGGGACAGTATTACCTCATCAGACAGTTGGTACTTGCCCAAGTATTTCAATCTTTTATGGGTCAGTGCCCCACATGATCCCAGCAAGTGTTCTGGGATTTCACTGGACTCATCGCAGAATCTGCAGAGACCTTCTTCAAATATACCCAGTTTCCTGAGGTGTTCCTTGAGTCTACAGTGCCTAGTTAGGAACCCCGTTAGGATACGGAGGTTGTTTTTGCTCATGCCGATGCAAGCTTGGAATCTTTTCTGGTTGTATTGCCACAGAAGTTTCTTAGCCTGCCTCATGCCCTGAGTGTTATGCCAGGTTCGTGCCCTGTTTTCTTTCTCTAGTTTCCTAAATTCTTCGTTGAGGGTGTGATCCCCTATCCCACAGAATGGTTCAGGACCTATGAAAGAGTAACTACCTTACTTTGTTGTTTAAACGTACGTATCTAACTCCTCCAATAGATAAATTATCTATACTTACAATTCCCAATAACTTTGCAATTTTTTTTTTAAATTTGTTGTTTGCAATACGGTTAATACCGCGTATAGTTCATAAATATGTACTAAACACTTCAACACAACGCTCGATAAGATTACACTGCGCATATCGAGTGCAACCTTGCAATGATTATAAAAAAATCTAAAACGAAATCAGTTGAAAATCGTTTCTCGATAAAAAAAGGTTACACGTAAGAGTTTAAATAAAATGTCTTCTTCATATCCAAATAAAACACCGGGTTGGATACCAGCACAAGCCTATGAACCTTCCGACCAGCCGTTAACTTCTGCAATTGGCCCAGAACCAATTCTCACTATTTGTCCGAGTTGCAGAGCTCCAATTCTGACGACTTTGAAGCATGGACCTACAAACAGGACCCACCTGATTGCACTACTCCTGTTCCGAGCAATATCGATAGTGTAATCTACTACGTTTGTGCAACAGTGAAAAATATTTAATGACTGAGTATAATTTTTATATAACTTTTAAATTTTAACTTATAACTGAAACAAATTTCAAAAATTAGTCAATGTTACAATAAGTCCACTTCACACGAAATATAGTTATTACTGAGGGAAACACCGAGCCACTTGTCTCTTCTAGGAAGTGAATTGTGAGGTCACCCTCTCCACCCAATTAAGATAGACGACAATACCGTTGTACTACCATATCACAGTCTAAACAAGATATCAGTGTAAGGTCTCTTAGATGCAGATACGTTTTCGATTGTTCATATATAGTCACCTCGAAAAGCGGTACGAAACTCAGTTGCAATAACAACATCGATAAATACAGTCCTCTTAAATTAAAAAAAAAACACACACACACACATAATGTCGAGTGTAGGACCATCGTCAACGAGATTAACTTGCCCCTCATGCAGGGCTGATATTAGCACAAAACTAAAACACGAAGCCACGACAAGGACACATGTGATGGCGATTCTTTTGTTTGTCTTTCTGTAAGTTTTTAATTTGTTTCTCTTAAATTTGTTATTGTTACGTAAAAATGGGTGCATTCAGTTAGCAATGTGTGAGTTTAGATTTGTGTTACATTTAAGGTGCCCTGTGTCAACTAAAACGATATACAGTGTGATAATATTTACAAATTTAACATCTTCTGTTAATAAAAATTAAATGTTAACTTACATAAAACATTTTAAAGTTTTAAAATTAACTGTGCTGACCATGAATTCATTTAACGTTAACTTTGAAAATAATGAGGAAGGATTTTAAGTATGGGCCTTACAGACTGAAATTCGACATAATTTTCTAATATAAATTGTCAGAGTAACCCCAAACAAACGAGAATCGTTGTTACGCCTCGCTTCCCCACTCAGTACTTACTAATTATCATTAATTATTTTTTAATATTTATAATATTTTTATGTCATTATTAAGAGTGTGTAAGATCTGGAGCCTGGTAACTAAAAAATATGATTTATGTGTATTTATAAAATTTGATAGTTCATGACATTTAATACCGAAAACGTGCAACAGTATTTTTTAGAAGTGTCGAAATGTCTTTCGAAACAGATGACACTGAATTAGTTGATTAGTGTTTTAAAGAATTAAAGTTATCAACTGGTTATACCTACAGCAATTTCGTTAAAATTTTGTATGCTAACTGCGACGTCTGCTAGTAAAACAGCTTGTCCGCATTTGTTTCATAAAGGCTCTAGGAAAAAAGGCTCCAGGAAATAATACCCCAAACTAAAAATAAAGTAAAGCTCCAACATGTGTAGGTACGCGAAACAACAACTTTTTGTTTTGGAATTGGGGTCTTAATTCATTTTTTGGGGTCTTATTTCGTTCTTTCGGGGACTTATTTCATGCTTCAAATTGGGCGCACGTGAATTGCTACCATTATACATATTATGAAGTATGTATGGAGGTTTACTGTTTGATTACGGGGTGGGTGCGCGGTCTTTGTTTTAAATTTTCAAATTGTTAATCTGTTTTATTTATTAAACATAACGAAAAATGTTTGAGGGCTTTATTTCATTTTAAGTTTGAGACATTATTTCCTGGAGCCATTAGTACCTACGGGTGCTAGTTGCAAAATTTATAAAGCCTACTTTTCCATCGACAATCATCGCTGGTTGTAATGTTCACAAAGAATGAAGACTTCAGTCGCCACAATGGTCGTGGATCATTCAAATAAGTGATCGCGGGTGTAGGAAATATTACTTTATTAATTTGTTATTGATCCAAAGAGTTTTTCAATTTTACAAAAATGACATTAAGCGAATTCACGACACGATCGTTAATCTTCCTCTTTCGTTTTGAAAAAAAAAAATCTGATCGCTATGACGAATAAGCTTGATAATGTAAATAAATGAAGTACAATACAAAATTAATTGTTCCACAACTAATTGCTCAATTGATTATCTAGACCGGAGACCTTACCTTGCGGTAATCTGATAGAACATATCTGACAGCGCACTCAAAGATCTGGGTTCATCACTAAGTCTGGTATCATGAGCGAGCTCTAAATGGAGGAAATCAAAATAGGCCCACTCGTGCCGCAGTGATATGGCAACTTACTTCCACCTCCCACTAACAATCTAATCTAATCTAATCGAGATCGGAGAACACGCATCAATTATGATATCACGCATAATTGAGCAGGAAATTGCGAAATTCACGTGGTTATAGGTGTTAACCGGAACCGTATATACGTGTCTGACCACTCACCTCTTATCTGAGGGATGATCATAGATACATATAAGCAATAGAGACTACCAAACTCCTCCAATATTGATTAACTTTGCTAAAGCTCGCTGACTCACCAAAACGTGTGCCCTTTTCCAAGCGACTGGTATCTGGTACAAGTCAACATCCGCGCAGATAATTTTCCAACACAAAAAAGTCGCAACAGCAAACACCACAAATGCTCATATAAATACCTGCTATCTGGTTGCGATAAGATTACGCGACCGATTCTGAACAAGTATAACAAATTTCGTGCACTTCCAACGAACTCATCAGTACGAATTCGTTGTTCTGTATAATAAAGTCGATATACATATTGAAAGAAAATGGGAAATCCGCCACCCTATTCCAATAACCCGCCTGGCTGGACCCCAGCCCAAACATACCAACCAGGCCCACCACCGCCAATACAGGCTGTTGTTGTTACTGTGCCCGCCGCCGCTGGACCACTCCATCCTCAGGTGGGACCAGATCAGACTCGCGTCATTTGTCCAAGTTGCAGAGCGGAGGTCCTTACTTCGATGAAGCATGAAGCTACAACTAAGACGCATTTAATGGCGCTTTGCTTGTGTCTGTTCATGTAAGTAAAAAGATCTTATTTTCATTTTGCTCACTTGAACATATCTCAAGTTGAGTGACTGATAAATATCAATCTAAGCTACTTTGTTATTAAATTACCGCTTATCTGTAGTAACAAATTGGATAAATTATATAGGTTAGTGATAAGTTTCCTAGTTATCAGTTATTGGGCGCTGAATGAACTTAATTCGGGAAAATATTTCATGCTAATGGCGGGTTAATTGGAAATTTGTTGGGCCTTACTAATAATCATCATCATAATCTTTAATTGGTCACAATATGTAATTTTGTATGGACAATTTTGCGATTGTAAGTTCGAAAAATGTTAGTCTGGAAAAAAGTGATATTAGTATCGCAGATTGTCAGGACAGTTGTCGACTGCAAATTGAAGGAGTTCTAGGCTAAATTTTTCCAACTCACAATCGCAAAATTTTTGCATACAAAATGGTATATTGTGATCTGGAAAATACTCAGTGTGAAAAATGATTATAAGTAAGGCACAATGAATTTCCAATTAACACGCCATTAGTATGAAACATTTTCCCGCATTAAGTCCATTCATCGCCCAATAATTGATAAGTGCAAAACTTGTCACTATTTTTTTCAAACAAATTTCGCAATTGTGATTGTGACCTGCCGCTAATTTAAAGTGGAGACTAGTATTAGTGAAGCGCATTGTATGATCAATTCTGGTGCTATACTGCGGTAGGTATACGTTTTGTTTTTGTTGTAGATTTTCTTGTAATTGGTAATCTGGACGTAGTTTTCGATTTGTTTACTTCTTTCGACCTAACCAAACTTTAAGTCAAAATTCTCAGTCGACTTAACGTTTTTTCACCTCCCTGTGTCCAGTCGGTTAAAAAGATATTGTATACATTATCTTCGTGTGATATCCGGTTCCTACTGCGACTACAGTGATCATAAAAGTCAAGCTTCTTATTTGATAGCTTCGCTCACATCAAAAGGAGTTCGACATTTTGGAGTGTGGAAACACTTCAGTGTTACTTAGTAAGAACTAAGAACAAAGACGTTTGTATCATATTTGTAAGAATCTTTAAGCCCCACCCTCAGTACCTACACATTGTTGCTTGTTTGAAATGAAAGTGACATATACATAGGCATACGGGATATGGCATGTGCTTGTGCATCACTGACACACTAACGCGTCTCAGCAGATCTTATTTAGTGCCTGTTGGGAACATTGTATTCGAAGTGGAATCGAAATCAAAACATAGCAATAAAAATGCCATTCAGCTAAAAACTATCAACAAAACAAATTTCACTGTAAATAAGTAAATATAACTGGAGGTCCAGAAGGGGAAAAATATCCATCATGCAGTCCCTTACGCCCCTGTGCCCTGTTAATGAATTCCTTATGAGTGAGACAAATTAAATAAAGCGCAGTTAGTGTTTTTTTTTTTCTAAGCGCGCGCAAACATATTACTTGCGCACCTACACGTTGCAGCCAGATTTTAGTAGGAGTACTTTGCGATTTGTTTGAGAGACATGTTGATTGACTTTGGTTCAAATTACAGTCGATTGTCTAAGGCATAATTCTGACGCACCTTCATTTTCCTTAAAAACAATTCTATGAGTGAAACTTATATTTTATAAATTAACCTCTGTAATTGGACCAGACTTAACCTCTAAGTGAGACAGATTTGCAACAAAATTCGTGCTTTCTTGCCCAAACACATGTTATGTTGAAGGCCTCCTTGTGAAACAAATATTTGCTCTAACTGGATAGGTGAGAAACTGGGTGATTGGAATAACCTCTATAAGTGAGACTGAAATAAATGGCCCATTCGATTCCAATTAACCAGGTTCGACTGTATTTGACAAATTTGAGGCATAATTACTTTTTGACATTTCATGATAAAAAAACAAACGATAAGCCAGTCGACAAAAAAAATTCCCTCCGTAAAAATTGTTGAAAACGTAAATCAAAGACATTTCTTTGGTCTCCAAGATCGATGTCTAATTTTGTCAAGTAGCAATTTGACAGTAGATATTCATAAAAAGGGTTTTTTTAGATTGATCCAAATTTCACTTTATAAATCTTGCTGTCATTTTTGACAGTTCTTTGATATTTATGTTGTGCATTGTTGGACAAATTTTCGTGAGTTTTTATTAAACCAACAACGGTGGTTTTAATCGTAACTCAACAGATTTGCTGTCGAATTTGGATTCCATTAATTGGACAATGGACACTTTCTATTAAATTCAAACCATTTGTTTACACTTCCATAAAATGTTATATGATTCATCCCTATACTGTTTAGAAACAAAAAACGTGTTATAATAACTTTTTCCTGTGAAGTAAGGCCTCAGTTATAGCCATACGGAAAATGCAACCCAAAAAGTTGAAACAGTATAAAAATGAGTTTTTTTTATGTTTACGCAACAAATCTGACAGAAAAATATTTCCCTACGAAAGCAATTGGATACAACAAATCAACCACCACTGATTGGATTCGTTTGGAAAAAATATTCCCGAGAGATGGAACAGTAACGAAATGAAATATTTCAGTTGAATGACATCGTTTTTTTTTTTTGAATTGACTGAGATATGGATCGTTTGTCGTACCCAAAAATGAATAAATTATTTTTTTAGTAAATTTAAAGAATATTTGCTTATATTTTTTTTGTGAACTAACTATATAATAAATACATATAATGCAATAGAAACATTCTAAGAAAAAGATTGGGTTCAACTATTAGGTCCATTAGTAGTCAAAAAAAAAACTATAAAAAGGGCCTGAGCTGGGTCACTGATAATCGATTTGCCTTACCAATTAGGTAGGGTCAGTTGGGGTAAATATAAACACGGGGTAATTGTAAACGGCGGCTATTTTATTCTTTCAAAATTAATTGTCATAGGCCAAGAAACAAAACACAAAAAAAAAAACAATTTGAATTGCCGCCAATCTGTCGCCTTACTTACTCGCCATTGACTTTCAATATATCACTAAAAATTTTAGTCGTAAGAAATCAATATCAATCAATAGCCAGTTCTTACTTGTTTACATTAACCCCATACCGAAGTCCCTAGTGTCTACAGGAATCAAACGAACTGTTTCCATCTACCCGTTGATTTTCAAAATAATTGGGGGAAATGTTAACAACGCCGGGGTAAATGTAAACAATGATCACCAGTACAATTCTTGCTGTTTTTTAATAATAATATTAATATCCGAAAGTTGAAAGGAAGTACCAAAAATTTTTTTTTTTTTTTTTCAAAGTTTGGTTTAAAAAAAGGCAGAAAGTGTTTTCATTTAACCCAGCTGACCCTAATGTTTATATTTTCCATACAATTTTCGCAATTGTAGGCTAAGTTAAAGTCGAAACCTAAATTTATTAATAGTTCACTACAATATGTTACCGATCTAAAGCTATACCCTTTTCAAAATAAAAAAGCAAAACTGCTTCTAATGCCCTATTGAACATTTTTGAAAGAAGAAATGTCAAGTGTAAATTGGTTGCCGAAAAAAGGAACAGCAGCAGTTTCTGTTTTGTTTATATGAATTTGAGCTCTTATTCTTGCTATCCATTTAAGAATATGTAGAAGGCAAACGTACGCTCTGTTTGTAGTGGATATATATCATACCCTATTACGAAGATTTATTCAACAAGTGTGAAAATTTACAAAAGGACAACACAAAAGGACATCTCAAACTTTTGACCCCTCAGAAGAAACACATAAAAGCGATCCCGTCTCACAATTTTATAATTGTATTCGCCAGAAAACTGTCTTTTTTGATGCTTCTTACGCTTTAATGCATTATTGCAATTTCACAACGTGCTTCAATTAGTTGAAATGTGTACTTATCTATCACCAAGCAAATAAAAGCCATAGATGCGACAATTAGCAGCTGGCACTTGAAAATGCATCTATCTTTATTTTCTATGACAAACTATGCAACAAAAAAAATATACCCTACTCTAAGGGTACAAACAAAAAATCAACCGCTGCCCTGATAAGGTTGGCTTGCCCTCTAACTGAATCAGTTGAACATTAGTTTTCAGTGAATACGGTTCGAAAGTGTAATTGAAAAATGTCCAAAGTCTTGCCGCCGTATACGAATTTGCCTCCTGACTATAACCCGTCGGAACAGCTAGACGCTGGAATGGCTACAGCTTCAGCACCAACTGCACCGGATGCAATGCTGCCACCGTATCCATACAATGTGATGACTTCGCAGCCAGGACCAGTAATGCCGCCGACACAACATACTGTTGTGGTCACAGCTCCGGGGGCCACTCACAACACCCAGGTCGGTCCAAAAGCAATGCGTATGACCTGTCCGAACTGCAGCGTCCAGATCAAGTCGAAGATAAAGCACGTAGCCACATCTCACACCCATTTCGTGGCAATCTGTTTGTGCCTTTTCTGGTAAGCTAGATCGAGACTTTGTAAATTATTTTAAACTTAACTCCGGTTTGCATTTGCGTATTTTATTTATAAGTGAAGTTGTAAACTGTACTATTGGTCAAACAGGGCCTCGAATTTGAGTTTTTGTGTGAAGAGATTCTTCTCGAAATGTGTGGCAGTAACTTTTCAAGGACAATACAAATTTGAAGATTAAGCTTATGCGGCTTGCATGTGTAAACAGTTAATATTGAGAAATGAGAGAAGCAGAATTCTTGACTATAGAAAACACAAACGATAAGCAGAAAATATTTCAAATGAGCTATTTTCGATCAGATTCCATTAACACAAATAGTGCTCAAGCAACGCTTATGTGAGAAACAGATTAACACAGCGACATCAACAGCAACTTTGACAACTTTTTAGAACCAATGTATTTTAATTACTTTGAACACATTAGCACAGCAACATCGACAGCGACATCAACGTTAGAGCTCATCCTTAATTCGCTGTTGCTATTGCTGTCAAAGTCGCTGTGTTAATCTGTTTCTCGCATTACTCCATAATTGTTGATAATGTAATAAAATTGAAGAGTGAAATACGGGTGGACACTTGGACAGTCATATTTCATAGCAGTATCGTATTCCAGATGAGGTTCGCTGGTATATCTTGTTCTTTTTTTTTTCTGGAATTTAAAATAACTTACTGCAATCGTAGTTCGAAGAAAATACAAGCGTTTACTTCGGTGGCTCGTGCACGATCAGCGTTGCCAAATCCCAGATCAGAGCTTTCCAAAATTTGTTTATACGATTCTTTAAATTATCACATGTTCGGAGTGCCACCGAATTATGTGTATGTGCAACCACCTGTATTTACAATCAACCCATACCGGCTCAATACTTTGGAGACCCACTACCTGCTTCTATAGTTATCCTGATCCTTCAAAAGCACTACAGCTGCAAAATTTATCATAACATATCAACCTAAGGGAAGTGAAGGACCTGGAATTAGAGCGATTGGTCCAACATCGTCAAAGACTAGCTGTCCGTCAACCGTCATGTCTGGCTGACTGACATTCTGACTGCAGTCAAGCATGAGCCGAGTTCGAAAACGCATTTGATGGCTCTCTGCTTCTTTTATTTTATGTAAGTTTGGTTTACATTGTTTTAGTTGAAAATGTTTAAACTATTAACAACAGTAGCCTATTTATTACTTAGAATAGATAAGTCGCGTTCTACAATACATTTTCATACATTTTTCTTGGACCTTCTCATTTTACTTAAACAGGTATATAAGGATTGGTTTTCGAAGCGTCCAATATCGAACTCCCTTTTAAATATTACAAGTGTAATGTTAGAAGAGTTTGTTTTATTTCCACAACAATTTCTAAATTGTTCCAACAAAACTGGAACTGACATCAAGTGTTAATTGACAAAAATGAAGCGTCTATTACTTTTTGCAATGCCAAAATTGTCCCTATTTCGAAAGTACCATTTGAGTTGTCATTTGATTTTCTGTAAGCAGACACGGTTGCATTTTTGTCGTCTCCTGTTTAATCATAATTATTAATTCGTGAACATCCGAAGTTTCCGTAACCTTTTTTAGTGTTTATTATGAAATCAGGAGAATGAAATCATTCAAAGGGTAATATGGCCATGGCCACCGCAATTTTTTCCGCCTTTTTGTTTTCCTATCGGTATTTTGTCAATTAGAACCCGTGTGACAAACAAAAATCAACAAAAAATGCACTTACCTATTCCTAAAAAAAATTACTATCCACGCGTAATGAATAATTTCAAATTTAACGGATAAAATTCTATGAACGCTGACAGCAACTTAGCCGACTGCGAACGTTTTGAAGTTACGTGACATTTGTCAATATGAATTTCTGTGTTTAAATACTAGCACACTAAATCGTGACCAGTGACCACTTCGTAAAAATATAGCTTGTAGGCAAAATAACGGGAAATTGGCCGAAGTTGTTGGTCTCAGTATGGTTTGTCTCTGATTTCCACAGTTTAATAAACGCTGGTTTTCGTTTTCCCTTTTCAAAAGGGCGAAAAGGTACCAGAAAAAAGTAAAAAAAAATTATAACATTAACTTTAAGGAAAGTAGCAAACATGGACGTCTTAAAATTAAACCTTACAACCTTACTGAGCTCCTTTTCACTTTGTTCTTAAAACAAGAAAGGGCACAATCATGCGACTTCAGTCGGAAACAACGTTCATAAATTTCAATTTTAATTTTAATTTCTCGTAATATACAAAACTTCATGTTAGTGAAATTTAATTGATTTTTATATTACGTCTCTGTTGCTGGATCGCAAAACTTTTTCTATCAATGGGTCAAAGGAATACGACACTGAGTGTGGATTCATTTTGAATTTTTCGAAATTGTTTCGTATTTCGACAATTGAAATTCGTAAATTGACTGGCACTAAATAGAGAGAGTTATTGTGAATCTTCACAAGTTCTGCAATTTGCTCTGAAATTCAAAGTTTTCAAATAATGACGGTATACACAATAAAATTAAACCGTGTGTTGGTCCGAATAAAATACATTTTTGCACATCTAAGAATGCTTAAATAGTAACAAAAAGTACAAACAGAGTACAATTCAAAACTGTTTTAGTTTCGTTGATTATTCTTATTATTTTGTAAGCCAACATATCAGCGCCATCTACAAATGGATTCTGGGTATTTGACGGTAGTCTGAGCAGAAATATACAACAGGTGGACATAGGTAATTAAAAACGTAACGTATACGTCTCCAATTCCCCAATGTGGAAATAAATTTTGAACTGCACTTTGCATAAAATAAAAGTTAATGCCAGCAGAAGAGACATTTTAAAGAGGAGGATTTTGTTCCACGTTTATTTCTATAAGTAACAATAGCAAACATTTTTGTGTAAAAAGGTTAATCACTGATCACATAATTAAAAAAAATAAAAGTAAGTGTAGGTAGGTACTCTATAACTGGTTTCCTGCTGTTTGTAAAACCTTAACCAAGGACTTTATAAGACTACAAGATAATCTCAAAATTCTTACAGAAAGATTTTAGTCCTGCACTTTATTGTAAGTTGCAGCCTTAAGAAATGTGTCTCTGGGAACTGTGAATCGCTTATATGTACTAAGTACACCCTTATCCCAAGGTATTTGCTAGAAACATTGTAATCAAAACAGTTGTGCAAATATATTTGCAAATAATATCAATCAAGTTCAATTTGTTTATAAAAAAATCATTCCTATAGAAAAGTAGGTACATAAAAACATCCTTCAACAAAAATTCAAAGTTGTTAAATGATAACCTATCAGACTATTTCCAATTAAATACTCGAGTGGGTTAGACATATGCAGTTGGCATGACTTTATGGCCAAAACCAGATCTCAATATTAGGACAGAAAATAAACTATTACTCATTTCTGCACTTGCTGATAAAGCCCAGAGTGATTCATTTAAGAAAAAGGTAATAAACGCATATATCAGAACTTTATCTTCCTGAACCAACAATAAAATATTATACCTGAAACCAAAAAAAAAAAAAGTACCGAACTCGGAATACAGATAAGATTATACACAATACCTAAAGTTTTCTTCTATAATGTGGAAAGGCAGTCGCTACATCTGAATCAGTCTGAACGAAGCTGTTCTAATAGGCAGAAGTGTTGAAACAAAAAAAAAATTTTACTTCGAAATGGAAAAGCAGCAAGGACCACCACCCTCGTACGCTCAACAGGCCGGTTGGACTGCCCCACAACTCGGATTTACTCCAGCACAAACGTATGAACCACGGCCAGCACAACCTGCTATTGTTATAACATCACCGGTAGTACATAGTACTCCTGTTGGACCATCATCAACGAGAATTACCTGCCCATCATGTCATGCCGAAGTCAGCACTAACCTGAAACACGAACCCACAACGAAGACACATGTAATGGCGTTGGTGCTCTGCTGCTTTCTGTGAGTTGAAGGATTTTCTTTGTTCCTCCGTTGTGTTGTCAATTTGATTTAAACCTGTCAAGTGTCTTTCGATTTATTTTAATATTTTTGTTTTCTATACTTAAAACTTATGTCAACTATAATGGACGCAAAAACAACTTTCAGTAACTTCAAATTATTTTTTAGGAGATTAGGCCCTTACCAATCCTCGTTAACATTTTTAGTTTTGACTCTACATTTTATTTGTTCACAGTGTATATTTTGGATAGATATTTCGCAATTGTGAGCTTCCGCAAATTTAAAGTCGACACCAAAATTTTCAATTAGTACGGCGCATTGTGTCTATAATGAGTCTATAAACCTGTGAAAACATGCTAACACAATAATTACTTACTATTGATATTGTGTATTATATTTTTGTCATCCATTTTGTTTCTTACATTTCTTTCTGTAACCTGACAGTTCATATCCTCAATCTTGTACCACCTTTAGGTACCCAATGTGCGAACTCCATCTATTCCCTATTTTCCTAAGTGACGTTTTAAAAGACTTTTGACATTGTTTGCCACGTAATTGTTCGCGAGACCGCACATGTGTATCAAATTTTACATATCTGTAATAACAACTAAATATACAAATGTCAATTTTACTGCTACTGACACTTGATAATTTCCTTTTACGATGTAGTGGAATTTATGTCATAAATTGGTGCACTCATGAACACGAGCTATTGTTTAAAGTGTTGTGCATTTATCAACTGATACTGACACAACAGAGCGGCCGCCATTTTATATATTCAAACTGATTGCATGTCCAAATGACGGCAGTTGTAATGAGATTTGTTGATACAAATTCATTATTATTGCATAAATAAAGCTACAAAACATTTATCATTGTCATCGGCAACTTTTATTTGTTGACGCTAACAACCATTGTCAGTGTCAGTGAAAGAATTATAAATGGAGTTGTTTGCACTGGCTGTTTTATATCACAGTTTGTTATGTTTAGTATTGTTTATTTTAAATGACGAATTTTATGGACCAAAAGTATAGCACAGCATTCATGGAAAAGAAGCGCTGATTTGACAACTGTTGGAGTATTCAAAGCTAAACCCAATAAAACGTTAAATTTTTCCTGCTTTTGTGTTATAGTATTTACTTGCGACTGTCACACATATTCGTCATTTCCTGAACACTCGTAGTTAGGAAATCTAATCTCACGTTGTCAAGAGATTTTCAGTTATAACCCGAAAAGATAATTCTAATCAGCATCGAATAATATCCACAACTGTCGAAATCATTTCGTTTCATATCTATAAAGATAATGATAATAAAGCATTTTATACGAGTACATAATCCGTAAGTATCAATTCTGGTAGTAAAACTTGAATCATTCGCTAATGGCAATACACTTTACATGCATTTAGTGTTCGTGTCACAAAGTAATCTCTCATTAGTCAAGTTGTTGTGGAATTGGTTTGATTATTTAATTTTAGTAACTGCTTACATAAATGTGAACTTATCGATTAGAAAGTGAATCGAATGTCAAGAGGGGAAGACATTTTTGTTGCAAGGAGTTGTCAACGGTAGAAAGATTTAATTTGTATAAACAAGAAGCAAAAGTTTCAGCGATTGATTGTTTGTTTGTCTTTTGGTTTTGGTTGACTTAACTTTTGGGGCTTGTACTCACTAAAGTGACTACTTTTGATAATAATAGCGGGCCTTACCAATAAACATTTTTAGTTCCGACTCCAAGTTTTAGTAGTTCACAATGGCTATATTTTCCATACAAATTTCGCAATTGTGAGCTTCCGTAAATTTAAAGTCGAGGTTAAAATTTGTTATTAGTAAGGCGCAGCATAGATATAAGAGATGTTTACCTTCCTGTGATGCTTCGCGTGATTATAAAACAAATGATAGCGTCATCTGAAGTCAGTTAATTTTGACAGTTCAACAAACCTGACAATATTTGATTGAACCAACAAAGTGTTTTACTCTCCGTAAATATACCTAATAAGGGTAGAAACGATAACTTGGAAGTTTTATGTGCGTATAAAACACAGCTAACCACTATTTCAAAGATAATACATTCATAATCAATTTTAACCTTCACAATATATAATTGAAGTAAAACTTCTAAAGCGACTTTCAACAAGGTTGCGTTAAACGTTTAACGCTACCATGGAGGGGGTATGAAAACACTGTTGCGTTAAACGTTTCACTTCTTCCGCGCAGAGAACTCCACGCACTATTTTTTTTTAGGTCACAATATGAAATTTTGTATGGAAAATTTCGATATTGTGAGTTCGAACAATTTTCCCTGGACATTATTAGTATCGCCCATTAGATTTAGATTTAGATTGTTTGAGGGAGGTGGAATAAAGTTGCCATATCACTGCGGCCACGAGTGGGCCTATTGTGATTTCCTCCACTTAGAGCTCGCTCATGATACTGGACTTGGTTATGAATCCTAGTAGATCTTTGAGCGCGCTGTCAGAAATGTCCTCTGCCCCAAGGTAAGGTTTACCTAGGTGGTGTTGACGTAATCTGACTAGACATTCACCGTGACACAGTATGTGTTCTGCTGATTCTTCGTCCTCGTTGCATAGTCTGCAAGTGTTGTTCTGTATTATTCCCATAGTCATGAGGTGTTTTTTGACTTGGCAGTGCCCCGTGAGGAACCCTGTGACTGTTCTGATCTGACTCCTTGTTAGGTTAAGGAGTTGTTTTGTTCTTGAACGGGAAATAGTTGGCATGAACATTTTAGCTTGTCTGTTACCTTCAGTGTTTGTCCAGTAATGATTTGCTTTGTTTTCCAGCCAGGTTTTAATGCGGAATTTAGCGGTGCTAAGGGATAATCCACAGAATGGTCTTGGCATCATAAAGGTGGATGCTGATCCTTTTCTGGCTAGTATGTCTGCTATTTCATTGCCCACATGTCCGCTGTGTCCTGGCACCCAAATGAGATGTACTCTGTTTGTGCTGGCTAGCGATGTGAGTAATTGTAGGCAATCCCATACTAGCTTTGATGTGATTTCATAGCTATTGATAGCCAGTAGTGCAGACATAGTTCTATTGCAAAGATTTCTGCTTGGAATACGGAGTTGCATTTGTCCATGCTTTTATGGATGAACGTTTTTGTGTCGACCCCGTATACTCCAGCTCCAACTCCTTCATCTGTTTTCGATCCATCTGTGTACCTATCGCCCATTGACTGTATCACAAACTAAAATGTACGATCGACCTATCCATCTAGTACATGAACATTCTAACGGACACAGTTATTGCACATACATTAAAGGGCAGAAAACTTAACGAAACCAAGTCATAAGCAATACAAATCTTTCGGACTTCTTTGGATGCAGTCGTGTCTTGTTCTGCTATCATATTTTTACCAAATTTCATAATCTCATAATATGACAAAGGGCCTTCTATGCATCATTTCTCTACTCACATTTAACAGCACTGAACTGCGTCTCGCTTTATTATATAGAGCTATCTCGCGATGATATACGATTTACCAATTTACAAATGCCTCCCATTCCCCCAGCCGCGAAGATAACTCAGAATTAAATTAAATCCGACTCACAATAATAGTATAGGTGTAGGTGCCCACAAACGACATATTCATTTCACTTTACCCGTAATGATAACGATAACAATACATACTACCTGTAGTGCGTCGATTTCAGCGACAGAAGATTACTCATTGGAAAAAAGAAAACCAGCCAAAGTAATTGCCCCACATTCGGAAGGCAGTCAGTTATCGTTCGTGTTACTTAGTGATCGTTTCGTGCTAGTCGAAGTGTCATAGAAATATTTATAATGTCACAACCTCCAGTGTATGTGCAAACACCTGGTTACAGTCAACCCATACCGGCTCAATATTTTGAAGTGCCACAGCCTGCTTACAATTATCCGGGTCCTCCACAAGGCACTGCAACAGTTATCATAACACAGCCAACTCCAGGAACTACATTTACAGCGATTGGTCAGTCACCTTCTAGAATTAGCTGTCCCTCATGTCATGCTGACGTTCTTACTACAGTCAAATATGAGCCGAGTTCTAAAACGCATTTGATTGCTTTGTGCTTGTTTTGTTTTATGTAAGTTTGGCCTCCGTTGTTTTAGTTAAAAATATTGAATTGTTACCAATATCTACCAACAGTAGGTATAGTCCCTTTATTATAAAAATTAGGATGGGTGATAAGAGACTATTTTTATTGGCCGTTGGTGTTGTCATCAGATGTAGAAACTATTGACAATACACATTGCTATGCATGTTAATTTTTATCTGTTTATTGACTTGTCGTTGCTCTGGACCGGTTTTCACCGTTGCTTTTGTGTGACGAATATACAGATATTCAATTACGACTTCTACTGACGCATCTGAAATAAGCACGAAACTTGTGTCACACGCTCATGAATTTTTTTGTGAATTTTATTTTAGTTACCCAATACCCATACGTAAAGAGTTTGTTGCTATGAACGCGTTAATCACTGTCAAGTAATTAATACCAGACACTTAGTAATGTATTAAAACATCATTGATAATGGTGATAATTATTTTAAGTATAATATATTAATAAGAAAAAGCCGGGAGCGTAAAATAATATTTATTAGCATTCAAAGTTGCATCTACTGAACGCAATTATATTTCACCGTCGCCATTTTGTAAGGCGTCATGGAATTTAACGAGTGTTTATAAAATAATTTGTCTTACCTGTGTTAAGAGAAATGTCAACATTTTCCTTCTATTTACATCAAAGAAAACTTCACAAATACCTAATCGCTGAAGCTTACAATGTTTTGACAAGCTAAAGAACTAATAAAGCAAAAGTTGTATCATAATTCTTGCTTAAGTTTCCTTCAACGCTCTAATTATTTAAATGGCACATATTTCGTTCAGAAGTTAGAAAACTTCATTGACAATGGAAGCAACGATCAACTATAATTGTGACAGCTGAGTGTTAGAGAATTGAGTTAACATGAGTTATGGAACACTTAACGGTCTCCAGTCAAGAAATTAGTCTAGCAAAACTTGGTCGCCATTGACAGATTTTTAGTTTTCGGAAAATAAAATATCCAGTAAGAGTAAACCATTTTTTTTTTTTAATAAAGCGCGCAAAGTATTGTTAAACACTACATAATATCATAATACACGTTGCAGTAGTTATCAAGAATTATAGAAAAAGTGAGATATATTAACAAAGACTATAAGAACAAGTAAAGAGCGAATAAATGGATAAAAACCACAAACGAATAAAAAGCAATTGACTAACGAAACGAGCTAAGAGACTGTTCGATGCCTGTCATCAGTAACAGAATAAGAACTCAAAACGGAAGAAAAGTGGTCAACTGAAAGCGGATTATCTTACTAAAATTTAACAGACCTAAATCTCGTACTAGAATTATTGCAATTAAACGGGATTAAACTCTCATAAGACACACGCACGTTCGTTAACAACTATTTGTTTAAAAAAATCAGCTTATCACAATTATCAAGTGTGCATGTACTTTTTTTTTTACAACCATTGCGATAGTTCTGGTACAATTCTTATGAAACTAATGGTGTTTTCCATTGGGTATTTCTTATGTCACAGATTTCAGATTTTTTTAGGTTCAAAATATTGATTTAATTTGTATTTGTGTGGCAATTGACAGGTTCTTTGCCAACATTACTAAATAAATTTAAAAAGCCCAGCCGTAAGGCTTGGAGCCAGCGCTGTTAAAAATAAATAAATAGTTGACGCAACAGGTCTGGGGGGACCTTAGGCCTAGCTTCTCACAACCATTCGTTTTGTGTAAGTTTTTCAAGTTTCAAACGAATGGAAGGGATCTGCAATTTTATGCCGACTCCAAACGGCTTATTGAGAAGCTCTATCAAGGCAGTTATACTCTCGGATGTTTGTCAGACGATCGCGAGAGGTGGCGCAGTGGAAAAAAACCCTAAGTTGGAATTTGGGCTTTTGCGGGATTCGAACATCGGCTCCTCGCTTAGTAGTCCAACACACTAACCACTAAGCCACTGCGCCTATAAGCTAGCGCTGTAACTTTTAAGATTAACTTGTACATTTATGTTTATTGGCTAATAAATATTAATAATAATAATAATAAGTTTAAAAAGCATTCACTTTACTGTTTTTAAAATTTGAAACAACACTTGTAATAATTAAATTCAGTTGGAGGTGAATATTCACTATATTCAGTTGGTTCAAATCCACTACCTAGATGTGTAATTTTTCTTCTAATTTTGGATTGGGTTGAGTTTAGATTGGCTTAGTTTTATAAGTTGGCAATATACTTTTTTCAGCAACAGTTGTTCCACATGAACTTTAGGTTGTTTTTTCTTCGGGTATGTTTAATTAAATTAAATGACAGTTATTTTTTTAAGTTTTCTCCTACATTTGTTTGGAGAACATTTGAAATTCAACCGTCAATCTTTATTTACAAACTTTCAAAGTACTTATGTTTGTCTTTTCTTTTTTTTCTTTTTTTCTTTTTCAGTTGCTGGCCATGTGTTTGCTTGCCATACTGTATGGATTCCTGTCAGAATGCCAATCACTACTGCCCAAATTGCAATGCGTTTATTGGAACTTACCAGAGTTAATTTTTTAACATTGCTAAAAAAAAACATACTACAAACATATTGTATCAGACATTTTTTCTATTCATATTACAACCTTTTGTATGTTTTGAAAAAAAAAAAAAAATGACTATAAAAGAAACGGAAATTATAGTTTCTTTGCATGAACCAAAAATAAATACACTAACCTAAGTTAACTAAAAGCATATATGTATCAATGAAATAAATTTATTAATTTGTACTTATAACTCTGATTATCTTATACGAATGTAATAAACATTTACAAATTTGAGTTCAAAAAATCTTGACAGTGATTGAATTGGAACAGTCGATCACACTAGATTAGTGAAAGCCAAATAAAGGTTTCCTTTATTGAACAAATGTATCAGAAGAAGACAAATGCTCAATAAAACTATCCCGAGTCACTTCAAAACTTCTTCAAAACTCGGGGGGCAATGGCCTGGCATTTGTGGTAAAATTCTATAAACTGATATATTTGTTGTGTATGTGTTGAACAATTTGAGATTTCAGTTGGGTTTAGGGTGCAACTGCACTTGGATATGACTGCATGCAAACAGGAATCTGCGGAAACGTTTCTGTGTTCGATATCATTTGGCAAAATGTTATACTAAAATTTAAACATCGCACTGCTTCAAATGTCTTTAGAAAACAAACTTACGGAAGCAAATATTGCCGACTTAGCCTGGGTCTTGCAAGACATATTTTATGGCAGTAGCCATCGCCGCTTGATGGTAGAAATTATTTTTTTATAGTGACCTGGCTCATACACAATTTATCAGATAAAAAATTACAAACAGCATTGCATCTCTTCGCGCCTTCTTCCCAAAAAAATATGTTTTTTTTTTAGGCCTACCGGTCGATCTTATCTAGTAATCAGTATTAACTTTGAAAATAAATTTAGTTAGGTAACTCAAAATACGAATAACAGATCAGACAGCACTTTGACTGATGACTCTTGATGCGTTTGTTACTTACATTTAAAAGTTAACACCGGACAATTCTTTGATAATAGGTAACTAATTTAGCTTCTATTCTTCTGACAAGTGCAGATCCCATTCAACTGTGTCTGTCAACATCGAAAAAGCTTAGCAACTTATCAAACCCTAAAGCTCTGTCTCCCACAACACAAACATTATATTCCTTGTGGAAGAACACCATACAACACCTAAGGCTGCGGTTTTCTTTAATAATTTCATTGAATTTGAAATTTGCTTAGATACACCTGCAAAGATGCTTTGTAATAATAGTCAGAGTCACACAAGTGTTTGAGATATCGTCCCGATACATTCCCAGAATTTAACCGGTATTTTCGCTATTTTATTGTAAGTTTATTGTCAATTGAAATACCTTTACTATTATTATTTCAAAATTGCTAATGACGAGCAAACCATTTAAATTTGTATTTAAACCACAAGCTCAGGTGTATCGGTAGAATTTATTCGTTTTTCTTTTTGTAATGGCGGTTTTTTTTTTTTTTTTATTATTCCATTTGTTGTGTATAGTCTATAGTGTACCGTCAAGTGTTTTAAAAATTGTCGAGTTGTACTTTTTTTCATTTCAACATGAGCGTGGTCCTTTCTTCTTTGGTTGGGAATTTTAAAAGAATTCACTACTAATTTTATTTTCGGTAAAGTGTTAAATACCATGAAGTAAATATTAATTTAATTAATGATTCAAGTAAAATTATTTTTGGCGACAGTTTTTTACAACGTTTGCCTTTGCAGAATAATTTGTGGTAGAGTGCTGGTTTGGTGGTAGAAAAATTAGCAGAGATTTATGCAAAAATCTTTCCAAACTACTTGTGTTGGTGCTTTAATTTGCGTAGCAGTTTTTTAAAATAAAGTGGTAAAAAGTAGTAGTAGTTATTCCAAAAACATCGTCAAAGGTTCCCTGCATTTCCCGTGGATAATTTGAATACATTTTATACAGTATTATATTTTATATAGTGCTGCCAAATATATTCGATAAGATTAATTTTGTACAATTTTTTCCAGTTTGTTTTTTTTTTTTTAATTAAACATACGGAAATTATTCTTCGAAATAATATGCGTCTTTTAAGCTTGCTCCACAGATTGCCAGTGATCTTTGAATATTATACCGATTTTATTCATCAATCAATCAGTTTGCAGGTGTTTTGTGTTTTTGGAAAGCACTTTGGCAAAAGAAAAAAAAAAAAGAAAAGACAAAACAACTTATGTTCGAAATTTCTAAGTTTAACAAAAGCTTGTCTGATAATATAATATAAATCGGATCTACAGGAATAGCTAGAAAATGTTCGGCAAATATTATTCCGCAGGGATTGCAGAAAAAAAGGGGTTTGTACTTAAGTTTTTTCTTATTGGTACAGATTTGTGTCCCAAAGAGCTCACAATCTATTTCGGTTAACGATTTGTTTGATGTAGTTGCATGTAGTTATGTGCAATGATAAAACAAAGTTGAATACCTAATCAAAATGTTGATTAATTTGAGATGGATGGACATTTTTAAGATTATTTTTTTTGTTTGTGCATTGAACATTTTTTTTAACGGATTGAATATACCTTTGTTATAGATAAGAATAGGTATGTACCTAGTTGCATCTTTTTGGCACAATGTGATCTTAGTAAGAGTTTATCAATAAATTGTGTAAGCACGAGTAATGCCAAAAGTCGGCATCGCACTGGATTTTCCTGTCAATCGTAGAAGTCATACACGTATTACTTTTGCAATCTATTGATTTAATCGATCAGTCATTTGTTTTTTGTAACTAAAACGAGTTTGACGCGGAAACTTTGAAAAACTCACATACATCATTATCAGTAAATGAATATTTTAAATGGACTTGCACATTAATTGGGAAACCCCAAGTTCACATTAAAAACGAGCTGGAAATCCGTGTATCAGCGAACACAATTCTCTATCATATACCTACAGAAAACAGAATATTATGCAAAGGTTTATTTTCATGAGTAGAGAAATAGCTGATTCAAATGTTTTTTCCTGATTCTTCCTTTTTAAACAAGCAAGTGTTTGCTGTGGAGCTTGAGCTTGATTCAAAACGCGCTTAAATTGGCGCTTTTCCCTTCAATCTGGGACCACTGTATTAGACCAAGAATTGTCCTTAGGCTAGTTGGTTCAAATGGTAATTTGTAACTGACTTTTTATTTGATTTCATTTATATTTTGTAGCATTAAAATAAGATATAAGAAGCTTAAAGATTGACCTTTTCAATTTCTGCAATAAAAACAATTCAAAACCTTGGTCTTAAATGTGCATTTTTTTTTGTTCTACTGAAATTGGAATATTCCCGCCTGGAAAATATTCACATATTTAAAAATGTTGGTTCAACATCCTTTTCCTTTTGGTTATACTTCATCAGAAATGTGACATAATGCCATTTGCCAATATTGAACCAGAAAGTAATGGAACGGACCTATTAATTGTTTTTTCCAGTCCGGATGGATTTGGCCAACTTTGTCTCAAATGCTTAAAACGTTCGCATACAGGAATATTCCTAGCTAACCAATAAAGTAACCAGTAATTCATCAATCGTGTCTTTTACAGCTCGCATATGCTGCCACATAAAAATATCACGTAATCACTGGACAAGTTTTGTTCCTTAAAGATGTTTCTGTAAACAAAAAAAAAATAATTCTTCCAGGAGTTTTCATAACTACATATTTGATATTTTCAAATTAAATTACTTTAAGGCATATTTCTGCAGATATTTTTTGAGGTCGAACCGGCGAAACCCCAGGCGGACCAGTAGGAATCCAGTAAAGTGGGAGGGTTATGATCCCTATAATTCTGATCATAACCTCGTCGTTTAAATGGAGAGAAAAAGGCATATTTCTTCCACAATTTATATTAAAAAAAAAAAAAGGTTTTATTGATTTATTATGTAATAGTTATACGATAACTATACAAAATAAAATCGAGCGGCAAAAAACATATTCCCACTCAAGTTGTACAAACATACGACAAAATTATATTTCTTACACATTTTTATCCCTCAGTGAACGTTTTTTCTTAATACTTTCGGTTTCGTCGATTAATTTCGTTAAACCTGGATATATATTCCTTTACAGATATCCAATAACATAACTCCTCCACGCAACATGTCATTTATGGCTATGTACCTAAGAATGTCTATATCCACACCCATCTTCAAAAATGTGTTCTCTACAGCATAAATCCCAGAATGATGTCATACTTTGGCGCGTACTAAAAACGACAGAAAAAAAAGATTAATACCAAACTCTTTCGCCCTTGAACGAGAACTTCCTAATAGTATATAGTATAGATTACATAGGAGCAAAGTGAACACCGAATAAATAAGTCCCCAGGGAGTGTCGCTATGAATTAGTTCTTGCATGTCTTGTTAACATTATGTCCTCACAGCCTTGATTGATATTGTGGATTTATTTTTGAAAACTGCTTACCGTTTCCGGCCACTTGTTCGAGTTCACTAATTCAAGTAATTTTTGAAGAAAAACGATCAAATCAACATCCAAAAAGTAGGAGATATTCGATGCATATGCAGATCCAAACTTCAATAGGTTAGCGCTGACATCTGCTAAATACACTTTTACTGTGCACTTCTTTAATTAAACGGTCTAATTGCAATTCTTTTATTTTTATTTTTATCTGTTTTTTACTTTTTAAGAAATTTTGCCGTTGATGTTTTTAAAGTTTCTCGACACACGGGGTGTTAAGGGTGTTTGGCTTAGCATATTTTAATTAACACCTTGCCGAAACGCTATAATATAATAATAATAAAAGAACGAAAGTTGGAGTTGAGGAACGCGGCCCGGTGAGAAAGGGTAATTCTAAATGAATTATTTATAATTATTTTTTTTATATTCTCTCTTTGCTGATATCGGTCATTGCGGTTTGCATTTTAAAAGTAACAGTAACAGTAGAAGTTTATTAGGCTATTTTCAGAAGGAAGGAAGTGCCAAACAAGAATACAGTTACGATTGATTAGTGACTTGCTGTCAATATCCACAAAAATAATGCATTTTTGTTGGTTCATTAGAATAAGATGAGATGAAATTTTATCAGTTCATCGCAAGTTTTAAAAGTGATTAGATCTGCTAAAGTTGTTTACAAAAAAATAATTTATATTTTATTTCGAATTTTGTGCATAATGGGTCGAAGCAGTGCAGAAAAGGCCAGCGTTTTCTGCAGAGAAACGAAGCTGACCTATGGAGAAATCGCAAAAAAAAAATATTGGAAGGAGCTCTACTGTTGAGTTGTATACAATTTTCTTCAGAATGAGTCGGAGCATGGGAAAAACATGAACGGACGTACTAAAGTGAGCGACAGTGTACAAAGATTTTGGCGTCTTCGTTTTGCTACATTTTTCAAAGTTTTTTCTCTTTTGAAGATCTCTGTTTTTAAACCAACAAAATAAAATACAAAATTTTCATTTTATTCTTTAAAAATTCTTATAGAAATTTTTATTAAAACATACTAGACGGATGTGTAGACCCGATAAACACGAAATATGTGAATAAAAATGTAATTTCAGCTTTCTTTCTTTACTATTACAATTTTAATGGTTTATGGGACTTTTACAATAAGATGCAATTTAAAGACGTTCAGTAAAGCAAACATTCTCACGACAGCAAGGTACGTTACTTTGTACAAAGGTTGCCAAAATGTCAAAAAAAAAAACAATCTACAGTGACGTTGACCCCTTTACAAGAACGGTCTATAGACTGTTACTTTGAGAACTTTTCGGTATACCTATGATTGAAGTCCTTTTTAAGTTTAGAAAATGAAAACACACTGTAGAACAAACTATAAAAAAACGAATTACAGCTGGAAAATAATTATATCAGCAACAACAATAAAAAAAAAACAATATCCCTCAACTAATAATTATTTTAGCAGAACTAGCTAGTAACTCAATTTTTTCAGCACTTTCATTCTAAACAAAGTTATCATTATCAGTATATTCGTGCTTATCGAGATCTGATCCAGCTTAAAGGACAGACATTTAATGGTCTCTAGTTGAATGTCACTGTCGTGATTGTCAATGCGAGCAATAATTATTAAATCGATAATTTATACTGTCGGTGAGCAGTAGAAATTTGCATGCCTAGAGATGATTATAGGTCCGTCCAACTTGTTCGGCTTGGCTGACACAGAGTATGGACGTAGGAATCAAGAGTAAATAGAGCAAAGAGAGGTGATTCCCTGTGAAAAAAGAACACATATCCTATCCGTACTAGGGTGCGATTTGTTTTTTTTTTTTATGGTAGATATACCTATTACAAACAGGTGATGTCACCATTTCCTATTAATTTAAGTAATTATGTAACTCTGTTTCCCCGTTGGATATATGTCTATATGTGAAAGCTTCTGGGTCATCATGATTGAATTCTATACATAGGTAATGTTACAGTTGCGGGCAAAAAACAAGAAAATATATTTCTACATCAGAATGTAGATAATCATTTAACTTAATTAAATAATTAAACGGATATGGAATTGAACAGATCTATATATGGTGATGGTATGGAGTTTCGGTTGGTTGTTATAGAATTTGTTGTAAATTAATTTGGAAATGAATTCGATTCAGATAATAAGTGTTTTTTTTTTTTCTTTAAAATATAACAACCCACAGCTTTGAAAACCTGTATACCTACGTCCATTGTCTTTAGTGGGAATTGCAATTTATGAGGATGTCACTAAACAACTTCTTATTAAATGATGCACTGTCACTTACCGGTTTTAAATGGATTCTCCGACGTGCTGATTCGTACTATATTCGTTTAAATTAACATATACCTACAATCGATCAAAACAACAAGGCAAGTAATTATCACAATAATATTTCATAGTAACTCGTTCCGCAAGCTGGAATGGTGATTTTGTAAACGAATGACTAAATGACAAAAAATTGACAGAATTGACAACTTAAAAATTTGAGTGTGAACGCACCCTTAAAGCGATTACCAAACGTTCAATGTAAAAATATTCAGTAGAATCAAAATTTTGATCATGGTACTTCACCATCACGAAGGAATAACTTTTACAAATACAGTAAAAGCTCGTTAATTCGGTATTGTTTGGGTGGGGGAAGGTCAGTCCGAATAAACGAATTTTCCGATTTAATGAGAGATTTTTTTTTATGTAGGTACTAAAACGCGTTCCTATTGATGAATAAAATGCAAGAACAACGAAAAATTATTTCCTTAACACAAAAGATTGCAAATAATACATAAAATTTATTTTTGTATAGTTTTTCCCGATTTTTATATGTGAATTGCCGGGACTCCCCCAAAATACATTATTTGTTCCGACTTCTTTATATTTGAGGTCTATTTGCTACCTATACGTGTTCAATCATTGCGTTATTTAATTTTTGCCAATTTAATTTAATTTTTACATAAAAAAAATGTAAAACTCTCATTTATTCAGACTTTTTTTTTCCGAATAAACGAGTTTTCCGAACTAAAGAATTCCGAATTAAAGGGCTTTTACTGTAATTAAAATTTACTATCGAAATTGCGAGTGTGTAGTCACAACTTTAAGAGCGTTAACGCCAATTTTCAGTCTTCAGCGATGAAGCGCATTTTCGATTAAACGGCTTCCTGAATAAGCAAAATATGCGTTACTGGACAGGTGAGAACCCTCACGTGCTTCATGCGCAAAAGCCACTATTCAGTGCGGTTTTCATGCCTGTGGCGTCACTGGGCCGTTTTCTTTACGTATTCGCTACAGGGACATGTTGGAACGTTATTTCTTTGAGCAATTGCATGAATTGGACATCAGTGATATGTGGTTCCAACAAGACGCAGCCGCACAGCGAGTGCAACAATTGAGTTATTTAAGTAGTCATTTCGGTGAACGTGTTATATTGAGAAATGGACCCGTCGATTGGCCGCTGAAATCGTGTGATTTAACGCCTCTATAGACTTTTGTTTATGTCGCTACATTGAATCATTGGTCTATGCCAACAAGCCGGCAACGTTAGAGGAGCTCAGAGCCAGTATTGAACGAGAAATAGCGGCCATATCAGTCAAAATGTGCGGCTTATAGAGAGCAGTAGGTTTTTAAGAGCTCAATACGATAGTACATAGCAACAGAGTATGTTTGGGTAGTCACAATTATTTAGCAGTATGGCGATTTGTCAGGGTGTCCATTGAAAATCAAGTAGCAGATTTGTTTAGCCCATGACAGATGACAGTTTCAACAGCACTTACTCAGTCAAACTTTTGTTACCTACGTTCGAAGTTCTGTCCAGGTATCAGACGTGGAAAGGAAATTTCTGACAGCCCTAAAAAAATGTCTTTGCCATGGTAAACTGATCACATCATTTGGTTTTATTGAAATAAAGGTCTTACCGACAAATCTGTCAAATATTTCCTTACAAACAAAATTTATATTCAAACTAACCTGCCATTTTCCATCTTTCAGAACTACCACCCAATCTAAACTTGAAGAAGAATGTCGTGTAAGTATACAATTCCAGGTCTTGTACCTAAAAAATTAACAAATTTCTCAATTAATTTTCAGCCGTTCCAGTCGGTTCCGAATCATGCAGCGTCGTTTGCCCATCTTGCAGAAAGCAAGTCATGACCTCTATCGCCCATAAGGCTTCTACTAAAACTCACCTTATAGCTCTCATACTTTGTATTATCGGGTACGGTATTTTTGAAAAATGTTCATATTCCGCTACAGTAAATAAAAAATTACCTTTCAATTAAGATGCATCCCATGTGCATGCTGTTTGTACTGCACAGGATGTGCTCGCAACGTGGAACATTACTGCCCTTCGTGCAATTCTTTGATCGGTATTTTTGACCGATAAAAAGGGGAACTTTACGTTTAACCAACACCTATCGCCTCTGATACCTAGAAATTATTTTTTTTTTTACTTGATATGTGTACTTCATACAATGTAACATTTTCAGCTTAAATTAAATTTAGGTTACAACATTTTTTATAACTTTGAAAAGAAGTCGGCTATCTTTATTGTGTGTAAAGGTTATTTTAAGTACGATGGGAATCCAGGTGCACTCCTTTTTTATTGTAGATTTTTTTATCGTTTTTCATGTAAATTAGTTTACACCAAGAAATAAAATGATGGCAAGCATCAAGTATATTTGAAGATAGAGCAAATATTTTAAAAATGTATGTGACATTGTTTTTTTGTATACGCTTAAAGATAATAAAATATATTCGCTTCAGTTATTGCTGTTCAGTTATTGCTTAGACTGGACATGAGTGATTTGCAGACATTTGTCAGTTGGAATGTTGATCGTTCTTATATGAAATTATAGAAGTTGATAATCAATTTATCTTGGCGCAAAAGTTGCAGTTCGCATTCGGACGATGATGGGCACAATTTTCGTTGGGGCTTTATTTTATTTATTGCTCTCAAACTGTGTTTGATTGTGTTTTCTTATTTTCTGCGACATAATGTGCAAAAGAAAAGCCGCGTCAATCGCACCCTACACTTGACATATATGTATGCAAAACAGAATAAAAAAAAAAAAACTTATAACGAGCAAATATTCAGCTTTTTTTTCGAAAACTAAAAAGTCCGCCTGCCACTTGAATGCCCATCAAAGCTTTGATGCGCAGTCAGCAACATGTACCCAAGGGCACCGCAACAAATTCCAATCAAATCAAAGATAACAATTCCTTTCATCTGACTGCCGCTCTGTTGTCTTTTCTGTACAAAAGTGTGCATTAGTTTTGAAGAACCTTCCGCTGAGGATAGACCGCATACACACACACCGGCAAAAGTGTTACATATAAAAAAGTTTCCCTCAGTTAAAAAAAAAAAACCGATTATGGAGAAAACAATGTACCCGCAAGTGCCACAGTTACCAGTTGTTCCTGATGCACCACCAACCTATAATCAAACGATTAATCCAGGCTCAGCACCACCCGAGGAATTTGCTCCAATGAATCACTCAGGATCAATACCAATGCATCAACAACAACAATCGTCCTATGTCCAGCCGCAAGCTGTGTACGTCCAAAGTGAGTGAAAAAAGTTGAGAAAAAAATGACGTTCGTATGTTAGATACTTCTTTCTTTTGCAGGCCCACCCATACCCCCACTGGGACCGCGGCCATGCCTTGTTGTTTGTCCTAGCTGTCATCAACAACAAATGTCCAATATTCGGTATGAAACGGCTACAAAGACTCATCTGTTCGCAGCCCTACTATGCGTTCTGGGGTAGGATGTGACATTCAAAAGGATATGGGTGTATTGTTTTTGTCTGACTTGTTTTTTTTTTTTTCTTGTGTCCTGTATCCAACAGGTTGTTTTGCTGTGCATGTATCCCGTACTGCGTGGACACCTGTAAGAACCCGAACCATTATTGCAGCAATTGTGATGCATACTTGGGCAGCTACAACAAGTAAATATGTACTTTGCGTGTCCAGAGTTTTATAAAATGTAGAAAGAAGGACACACGGAACGGATACAGAGTGCAACGCCACTATAGTGGTTGTTTATATTATCTATATATATCTATATATATATATATATATGCTCACGTTTATATAAAAGTGCTTTTGGTGTTGTATCCTGTGATTCGCTCTTCTAAATATAAACTTTTAGAAGAATGGAGGACTAATTGTAATTGCATGAATTACCTTTTATGCACAATACATAATATTGCGAATAAATAAAGATATACAGGTATATTGCTGTCACATGTTTCGTGTTTCATGCTAGCTGGTGCATTTGCTTTGGCAAGGATATTTCGAAGAATGTTCCGATTGACAATAAAAGAAGGTCAATATTTGGATTCGCCCAAACCTCTCACAACTGTTCGATATTGCTTTTTTATTTTTGGGACGAATGGTCGCTGTTATGCCGCATAAATATATAGACAAAGCAAAGGACGCCATTGGAGGTGAAGCACCTACCAGCATGGTGGAACTTTTCCAAAATAACTTCTGGCGCCATCTCTGCAACGCTACTTCTTTATTTGGGAACGTTCTTCAAGTGTAAATACGGTAAATAAGATGGAAAAATGAGTGCAATTTGAGCTGCAAAACGACACAAGCCGCGGCTCGATTAATTAATTTATTCAGTAATTGCAAAAAGCTAAATTAATGAAGACGACGTGTGTTTTTTTTTCTGTTTTCAATTACCTACCTATTCCACAAAAAGGAAAGTACTTAAACTAATTTCGATTCACTTTATAAAAGTCGAGTGCAAATTAAATAAAGTCGTGCGACTGGGTCGAACGAAACTTTCTCGTTCATCGGAAGTTTGGTTATGTTTTCTTATTTTATAAGGTAGGTAGTTAAGATCAGATTTGAAACGATGCTAGATAAAAGAAACGGTTCGTAAGATAATAAGAATAAAATATACTTTTGGGTTATTGGTGAGTTTTTATAATTTGAAGCTCGCAGTAACAGGCAATTGTCGCTTTTTGTGAGCTCTAACATTTTACAAGATTTTTTAGTACAAGGAAACGCAGTACGAGTTTCTTTTTTCTGATCTGCTGGTTCGAGGTGTCTATGATTGGAATTGGAACTGGAAGTAACGTTCGCCATAGACAGTACAAATTCAGGGATTTGTTTTTGAATTTGCATTAGTAGTTATAAACTGAATATGCCGATGAACGTATGTGTAATGCAAATGAAGTGGAAGTCTCTGATTGTGTAAGCTACAAGTGTTTGAAATTATTTTAAGGTGCATAATCAATTTGGTTGAAAAAAAAAGAAGAATTGTGAAATATAAGCTAAAAGGAAGTTTTTTGTAGTTGTAATTGCATTTTTTGGAAGTATGGTATCGAGTTTTAGTAAAATATACGCGATTTGGGTAGTAATTTTTGAGAAATAATTAAAAACGGATTTATTCGAACTTTTGGAGAAAAACTAAGTATTGGAACATAATTAGAATTATTTTATTATCCTAATGACGTATTTTGATCAAAATCGTTAGAGCGGTTTTTGTAAAATAATGCAAAATAATAACAAATTTTTCAATATTTAGTATCGAAATATGTAATTGAATTCGAAAAATACTATTGCGGAACTATTTAGCTGAAAACTGAGTACAAGATATTGTTCGGGATGTAAGCATTACTTGGATTTTAAAGTTTTATCCCAAACGAAAATGGAATTTTCGAGATATGAGTTGTTTCTAAAATTAGAGTTTTCGGTGATTCGAAATGAAAACTAAGGACGCAATCATTTTGTAAAAATCTATTTTACTGTAAGTATTGATCATAATCATTATTGCCGTTTTCAGGTAAACTAAAGAAAACTAAATTTTTAAAAAGTTACTTTTTTCAAAAATCTATTGTACAGCCGTTTAGGCTGTAGCCCTCGGGAAGAACGGATAGACAGACAGAATTTTGCGATCCACTTTTTTTAGTTCCTCTATCATCGTAATGACAGAATTTATTAACATTTCGAGTTCGAAATTTTGTTCGAAAACAATATCTTTCTCTTACTCCGTAATCGAGAAAGTTAAAAATGCCCAAAAGAGGGAAAACTGCTACAAAATTTAGATTTTCTTAATGCAGTGTCTAACGAAAGTGAGTCTAACTTATTGAAAAGCCACAGCAGCTTCTGCCAAAAACTGCACTCGAATCCATTCAGCAGGTCGAATGTAAAACCAGTAGAAACAAATTTAAATCTTCAAAAATTTTCACCTACAATATAATTCTACTATCTAAGGTTAAAGATTAATATAAAAATGATCAAGTAAGTCGTGTTGTGTTTGTAAAATGAAGTCATTTAATTGAGTAAGATGTGACTATTGCAGGAAATGACTGCGTTGCACTTACCGCTATCTATGCACGTATTAATGCATACAAAGAAATTCCTATCGAAATCAGCAACAATCATTCAAAACGCTGACACAAAATCCTAGAATTGCTTTTATTTCCAAACACAATCGCCAAATCATATTTTTCAATTGACTGCTCAGAGGTTATCAAATGTTGTTCAGCTGCCTTTTTGTAATTAAAATATTTGCCGCGTATTGTGAATTGTAACTGGGGTTTCTTTTTTCCTTTTTTTTTTTTTGTTGCTGTTTGTTTTGTTTTATTTTACAGAATTAGACTTTACGGTGCAAGGGTGGATCATTATTTGGCTTTAAGAAATGACTTGTAATACAACAAAAAGGAAAAACGTCTTATGTTAAAATGTACACTTTTCAGGAGAGCAATCTTAAGCTGTAAGCGGTACACTACAGTTGATGACTTAAGCTGTTTTACAACAGTTATAGCTTCCTCATTATTTGAAATTTTCTCACCTGGTTTGGCTTAAAAAATAGAATGAAGAAAACAGAATTCAAAAGCTAAAACAGCTTATGTCGACTTAAGATGTTTTGCCTTTTAGGCATAAGTTTAATGGGTTGAGTGACAAAAAAAGGTCAGTTCCAGACTGGAGCATATTAAAAATAAAACACATATACCTACATAGGCCATATGCGAGCGACTTAAAGTTATTTATAGTTTAGTAATGTTTCAATAAAGTTGACGTTGGCCATCTGTTTTGTGTGTGATGTCGGCACACGAGTCAAACAGAAACTAAAGTGATACTACAGTATATCAAATTATAAAGATATATAACTCAAAGATGCCATAACGAAATTAGTTTCGAAATTATAATCAGTTCCAAGGAATAATCAGTCCTCCGTTTTCAAAGGGTAAAACAATCTGTTCAAGCACATCGGTTCACTAGATTAGAAGCAAACAATTTTTGGCATCGAAAAAGTTTACTAAATAGTTTAGTTTATATGAATGTCAAATCGTAGCGTGGACAGATTGTTTAGGACACACAAGAAACTCTTTTGCGATTGAATTGAATGTAAAAAAAAAAAACAAAACCTTTAACTTGTGGTACAAAACAGACGTGCGAAAATGCGTCAAAAAATTCCCTGAATACCTGGTAGCCAAACAAGTCAAAATTGGATAAAAAGATGTCTTGAAAAAGGCGTTAAAAAGAGGGTAAAAAAAATGTGAAAACCGAGTCAAGACAAGCATTAAAAAATAGCTCCCACAAATTCATTGAATTCATTTTAAAAACAGCTCAAAACATGTATGTCAAAAAAAAAAAAAACTCATCAAAATAGCGTGAAACCGGGTAGAAAAATACGTCAAACTTAGATCAGCAATACAATACCCACAAAAAGGCATCAAAGAATGGGTCAAAAAGGGCTTTTAAAACATAATACAAAAACACAATCAAGGAGCGTTACAAAGAAAACAAAATCGGAAAGAAAAACACACTAACCACGGTCACAAAAAAGTGTCCCTGAACGGATCGAAAAATGTTTCAAAAGCGTCATAAATAGGTCCAACGAAACACAAAAAAGCGTAACAGAACCTGTCGAAAATGGGTAAAAGAATATGTCAAAAAATCCGTCCAAAAACGCTTCAAAAAAGGGATTGGTAAGGAAAATATTAGTTGAATATTTTTTTTATTTATTAACAACTAATGTTTGTATTTTCATCTGACAGAATTCCATCCATCCAATATCAAATTGCATACATGGGAAAATCCATTCGATTTGCCTATGAATTCAACATTAATACCTCTTTGGCAATTCCAGAAATTACAAAGCCATCACGGGAGGTACACTGAATAGTGGCTATCCAATATAAGAAGACTTGGAGAACTTCTCGCGCAGTATAACATTTCTTAAATCTTATACAAACCGTGATAGGTAGTCTAAAAATCAGATCTTAAATTATTCAAAAGACTTCCTCGACTGTTCGATTATGCTTTCAATATATTTTTGAAAGCTTGTGGTACTAATAGTCGTTTTTACCGATACCGGGCTAAATTTGGCGAACTAACAACGGTGAAATTTCCCATAAAAAAAAAATAGCTACAATGAGCTAAAACAAATTGTTCGTACCTTTCGACCTCTGTTTCTCTTTTTTTATGTAATTATGGAAATAGCTATATAACACTAATAGAGTGGAACTAATGCTCCATTGTTCCCAGGTGTATAGATCTAGGAAAATACTTATTTTTTGAATACCGTATGCGGTTTAATGGAACTTTATTATTGTAGGAGCATTTTTTTTAAAATAAGAAACTCATTAAACAAATTTGAAAATTTTAAGAAATTCAGTGAAATATTTGAAATATTCTTTAAATACTATTCTTCTTGAGACTTCTCATTAAATCCTTAGTGAGGCAAATCTTTTCCAGCAAATTTAGTCTCGGCTGTAGTTTCAGTTTGCACAATCCAATCTTTCTCATTTTAAAGTTACACGTCTACGATGGAAAAAGTAAAGCCAGTTCCAGCAATGGCTCCAATTTTAAGACCATCTAGTGTTTATATTCTAAACGGTAAGGAGAACTATGCGCACATCACAAATGCACTCATTTAATTGAATCCAATTCTTTTAGCCCATCCTCCCGTTGGGCCAGTTCGCATAAAAATAACCTGTCCACATTGCGGAGGTTATCAGTTATCGAGTGTGGTTTGGCGGGTCACTCTACGAACTCATTTCGCTGCCTTAATATGCTGTGTGCTAGGGTGAGCCTTTCTTTCACAAAATGTGATTAAACTTCTTATAATTGTGTTTTGTTTTTCGCAGTCTTTGGTGCCTTCTGTCAGTACCGCATCTACTGAAAGGATTCAAACACGCATCACTATTGTAAAATTTGCGACCAAATTATGGAGTCGTATCCAGCTCAATAGTAGTCGTAGTAGTAGTCGCAGTGGCTTAGTGTTAGTGTGTTGGACTACTAAGCGAGGGGTCTCAGGTTCGAATCCCGCAAAAACCCAAATTCCAACTTATGGTTTTTTTCCACTGCGCTATCTCTCGCGAACGTCTGACAAACATCCGAGAGTATAAATGTCTTGTAAGAGCTTCTCAATTCACCGTTTGGAGTCGGCTTAAAACTGTAGATCCCTTCCATTCGTTCCAAAAATGAAAAACTCACACAAAACGAATGGTTGTGAGAAGCTAGGCCTAGGGTCCCTCCGGAACTGTTGCGCAAACTATTTATTTTTTTTATCCAGCTCAATAAGATAGGTGAAAGAGTTCGAGTAATAAATAAAAAAAAATACATAGGTACAATTGTCACGAATTTGAAAGCAAAATAATATTCGAAGCAAGCTCATGTACTTCACTTGTTAACTTTACAATTGACTAGGGATTTATTTTGGAAAATAATCTATGAGTGAAAAATTGAGCATTGAAGTCTTTTTTAACCACCCAGTGACAAAGTCAATTATAGACTAAGTCAGCTGTGCTAACCAACTGCCCGAGAAATGATTCTTCCTTTTTGGAGCTACAATTTGTCTATACGATAACTTTGTCGAATTTTTCCAAGACCCACGGTTTTATAAGACGTTCACTCACTCTCCATAAACTTAAAATTTCCCGCTTAAATCGGCTGCGTAATTTCCTAATAATTGCCTCTTCCCCAATTGTGAACATCCCTGTAGACCAGCATTTCGAGTATGTCGAAGTAGCTCAGCGTAACTAAGTTAAGTTATCAAACTAAATATTTACGCTGCTAAGAACTGTAGACGTAACTATCTAAAAGCCCATAATTTTGTAGATTGTTATGATACATTCCTTAGATTGCATACAATTTTGAAATTTGTTGTCACACCGCTCCAGCTTTAAGCCACAGCAAATAATAAGCAAAACCACAATCGCAATCCAACGACTCTTTTCAGTGTTCCGGTAGTGAATAGTCGGCCATTCGAGTGTTTAATTTATTGAATCATACTGAAAGCAGGAATTCCTCAGCCTGATAAACTGAGTTTGTCGACTTGTCGTCAACTACACAATGTACCTACATATAAGGCTAAAAAAAATCAGCCCAGGGTAGTTCCCCGTGGAGTCATAATTTCTTTGATTTTGTTATATCTACTTTCGATAAATGTTATCGCCACTTCTAGAAGCGTGCGCGTATCAACAGCTCAATTTATTTCGCTTCACCAAACAAACAAAAAAACTGTCCCATCTCTGACCTCATGTCGGCATCGGTTACCTACCTTTTCCTTCCAGCCATATTGCACACTCTTGTCAAATACTTACTCCTTATCTTCACATTATCACTGCAACAACACAAAAGCTTCATGAACAACACATAAGGCATAACAAACCACAACAACCAACAACGTCACTCGTTATCAGCCACAGCCAGTAGGCAGCGAGAGAGTTGGCAGGAAAAGCTTTCGTACTTGTAATGCCTCTCGGCAAACTTCGAATTTGCCAGTCGTTTCGTTAGTCGTTACTCGTTAGTTCGAAAGAAATCGTTCAGACGGTGTGACGCAACATTTTTTCATTCCCCAACGAAACATCTTATCATACTTTTGCAATTTAAAAAATCGCTGAACCACAATGCAGAAGGCTAACCTCAACAATCCCCCAATGGACGGACTGGAAACTTCCAACGCACCACCATCCTATGATCAGGCAACGGGGAGTAGCGTCGGCCAGCCGCTACCACGATCCACACCGTATCCACAGCCGCCACCAGGATTTATACCAGCTGAAAACTACCCCAACGTACAACAACAGCAGCGGCCACAACAACAACAGCAACAACCGTTGTACCAGTCCAGCTATCCTCTGCATATGCATCAGCAGCCACCACCGACATCCGCACAACCACCCCAAGTGGTGATCATCCAAAGTGAGTAACCAACCATACTTCCGAAATCCCACAAGGATAAAGCTTAATGCTGGCTCTTCTTTTACAGACCATACTCTGCCGCTTGGACCGCGGGCTTCCTACATCACGTGTCCCTTCTGTCACATCCAGAAACTGACACGTGTTGAGCCGGAGCCTGGCTCAAAGACACATCTCATGGCAGCGCTTCTCTGTGTCTTCGGGTGAGTCACAAACGCCCCTATTTGCGTGGCAAACTTTAAATCAACCTTATCTTATCGGGAATCTTATCACACCGCGACAATTAATTTACTTGTAGGTTTTGGTGCTGCGTCTGTCTGCCTTACTGCATCGATAGCTGTATGAATGTCAACCATTACTGTGGAAACTGCAACAAGTTCCTCGGCACCTACAGCAGCGGCAACATGTAGTCGAGCAGGGCTCCCAGACTTCTACGTCTGCTTGCAGTATTTATACGCGTATCCTTTGTATCCCTCAGATATCATAATTACTATCTGGCTAGATTAATTTATTAGTTTTCTGTTGTTTGCCAAAGTTTTGCTTCTTGTATGTAAACGAGTATTAAATTGTGTAATTCATGTGACTGAAAAGCGTAGTGGTTTTGTTTTTCGACCGAATTACCATGTCAAGTGGGACGGCAACGTGATAGTGTTATAAATATTTAATTACAGTCATTAGTGACAAATACGAAAACATGCGGACGGACATTTGATAGATAGGCTCCGGTTGACCAGCGAAATGGTAAAGTGCTAAAAAAAGGAAGTGATTGGGTGCGGTATAGTGATGTTGTGTTAATATGTTTATGTTCTTAGTCCGCTGACCCAAATAACACGACTGTAGTCACAAGTGTAGGTCTTGACTAGTTTTGTGGGAAGGTCAAGGAAACTAATATTTGTAGGTTAGTTTCGGAATTTGTTTCGATACGGTGGGAATCAATCAATAAGGGAGTGTGACTAGCATGATTAAGGAAGTTAATTGGAAAAAAAGATAATGAAAGTTGTTTGCTTGACAGTTGGTCGTAGCGTCATGAGTCGTTACCGCATTCAAATAAACACACGCAGCAAGAGGAAGGCACTCACCCTCTAGTCGTTAAGAAACCAGGTTTGAAAAATGTATGTCCGACAGACAGACAGTTGCAGGCCTTCTATTTTAATGAGCTGTGTTCTAAATAAGGAACTTTACATTCAAAGATAAGGTTTAAACTAAATGGGACCCTTATCAGCGCTCTACTTTATATATTTATATAGAACTGTAAGTAAAAGTTGAAGTGGAACCAGCCATTTCCCCGGAAGAAGAATTCATTCGCGGGCGAGATCATCTAGGGATCATGGTTGCCACTTGTAAACAAAATTCAAGACCAAGCTAAAATTAACCAAAAATCTGGAAAAATTATAAGACATGAAAAAATCATACATACATATCGCTGGTGTGAAATGAATATGACTTTTCGGTATCGTTGGATTTTTCTCTGATTTACAAACTTAATATAAAAAAAATGTAATGGCAGTGGAAAAATGTACCTATGTTTAAGCCTAGTATGCACTATATACAGTCCACGAAAAGCCTCTCAAGTGAAATCCAATTTTTCATACAAATTTTGCAACGCGAAATGTCAAAATTAACTTTCCACGTGAAAATGCCAGTAGACAGTACGCAGTTCGAGTGCAAATTAGCTGCTTCAAAGACTGATTCGGGAGTCACTTTCACTTTCACTCCACTCACTTATGTTGCATTAAATTTTTGACATTTCGGCGTGAAAAATAATTTATAGGAAAACGTGAAATTTATTTAAATTTCTGATGTTTCCTTAAGTCTTCAGAGAAACTAAAAGAAAAGTGTATAATATCAAATCATTTTAACTTAAGTCTTTTAAATTCAATTAGGTACATTATGCAAGTATGCATTTTGCCCGGCTTGAGGCATTTAAGCAACGGCTACTATATAAAATAAAATAAATACCACGTATCATACTAGACTACTAGTAGGTAATACTTTTAATCCTGTTCCTGAAAAATTAAGGCAGCATTTACCTACATGTGATGATATTGAGTTCTTCTTTTTGGTGCTCCTGGTTTAAAAGCTACCAAAACCAGATAAAAATTACCAAATTACCAAAAATCACCAACTAAGATAAAAGTAACCTAATTTGGTAAAATATATTACCAAAGTGGCAACAGTGCGTAGGGATACCAGTCGACACATTTATCGTTCGACATGGTTTACATCGCAGCAAATGTCGAATGCCTTAAACTCGTCAGGTTTTGAAAATTTAAAAACTCAATTCGTTGACTCAATTCCAATTTATTTGCCGTATATGATTATTAGTTAAGTCTGATCTGGATCAGGTTCTTGCAATGAGCTCATAGCAAGAATATGTAACAAGAATTTGTGTAGGAATCAAAAATGGCGTTATATGTCTAAATATGGGTCGTTTTTGTACAAATTACGTATCGACAAAAAATGTTAAGCAGCTATTTCGAAACTATGCCCAATCCTGCTTCTCTTTCATAGTCTAATCCAGATCAGATCATTGTGAAAACTAATTGAGGCCTAGCATATTCCAACGTTTCTGTAATTATCTCGGAACCGACTTTTAAAATGCGGAGTATCAACTGTTGATCAGTTTCCTTTGGCTCTGATTTCAAAACAAAGAGACACACGAATCACATTTTTTACAAAACGCTAATGCCAGAAACAGATTAACACAGCGACAGCAACAGTGAATTTAGGATTGGCTCTAACGTTGATGTCGCTGTCGATGTTGCTGTGCTAATGTGTTCAAAGCAATTAAAATACATTGGTTCTAAAGGTTCTGTCAAAGTTGCTGTTGCTGTGTTAATCTGTTTCTCGCATAAGTGAGCAGTATTTTCCGCTAAAAAACAACAGAGAAAATGTTGAAACGCAATTTACTGATGGTTATTCAACCCTTTTTGAACCATCTGTACAATCAACTGTTTCAACAGCTGCATCTAAAAATACTCAAAAGACTGACTTAAAAGGTTCCATATATTTTTCCAACGCATCAAACAACTCAATACTGCCCTACAATCGAATTCCAACTAATTAAACAACTTTTCGTTTCACTTCATGTTCTTATTTCAGCAGGAAATTGTGAAATAAGCAAAGTTTCTCATTAAATTGCATTCACGCAGGCCGTACATATTTACAAACAAAACTAATGCGTCATAGAATTAGTCACGATCGGGCAGCAAAAGTCAAGCTGGGCGTTAAACTTAGCATATCGTATGATCCCTGGCCCTGGTGTACTTATACCAGACCTCGATTCAATTTCTTAATTCAACAAGATTTCATGATCAGTGCGGCGTTGAATGATGACGTGCTATATGTAGTTAATTTGTTTGTAAACATAAATCGCCGCGCGGCGCAGTCAGCAAAGAACTTTCAAGTGAAATGAAATATACCAACTGGTGGGGTGGAGTGCGATGGTCACTCACTTGCGATTTTATTTTTCCAACAGAGGATCGCCTTCCATTTAATTGCTTTGCACACAAGTTTATACTTTTGCCAGCGACGATCATCCGTGGGTTGCGTCATTAAAGTCGAACGAGTTTAAATTGGCAAACCAAAGAAGTTGCTGATAAAGCGAATATTTAAACCGGGTATCCGGTCCTAAAAGGAGATTATATTTCTCTCTCCAGATATTTTATTTTTCATTGTTGGTGCCAGTGTTACCTCTGAAAATTTTCAGAAAGAGTCCAAAAAAGAGTCCTGGATGAAAAAAGGGAGTCCCATTCCGATTTCAATATTTTCTTTTCTTTTTTAAATAAAAAAACTGTTCAATTCAAATTCAGGTAAAATCAAATTCTTTCGAATTCAACTAAAAAATACACCGAACAATTTTGAATTATTATGGCAAAAATATCCTACATTTTTAAAAGAAGTTCAAATTCACTGATTTTCAAAAAGATGAGTCCGGAGTCCAAGCGCTCAAAAAGGAGTCAAAATGACTCTAAAGCATCCTGAAAGGTAACACTGGCTGGTGCTGGTCTGTAAATTATTTCTGTTCATTCTGGTGTGAACGTGGTGTTGACGACACTAAAACCGCGAAGTTGATATAGCATTAGCTTGGTGCAGGGCACAAATGATTTATGGTGCTAAGTTGTGTCACGTAGAAACACATTTTGCATTGTAGGTTATCAGTTACTTTTCAGACGATCTACTTGGCACTATTTAAAAGCAATTCACAGTAAACAAGAACAATTAGTGAGTATTTAAATAATTTGATGAAAAAATAGGTAAAATAAGTATAAATGTAAAATTTGGAAGACTTCTTTTAATTAAAACCCTGATTACTCTGACAATTTAGCATAAGATAAACCTAAATTTTCACTTAATCGATATTCATCTGAGAATCCCGAGCAATACTATGTACTTTCGAGTAAAACATTTGACACTTTGCGCCGAATTTCGGTCAAGAATCGGCCGCAATTTGCGAAAACATACGCGGAAGAGCAAAATGCACACATGAAGATGAAGCTCTCCGCTCTCGTGAAGGCGTTCATGGAGATTATTTAAGAGTTAATAGGGAACAATATGTAGATGCACATTTTTTTGTGGTGTCGAATAATTTATAAAAGTACCTAGTTTAAAATTTAAACATTTTTAGAAGAGAATAAAATATTTCAATATCAAATGTTTAATCATTCATCCATTGACAATTGGTTCTTAATTGACGACTGCAACAGGGGTGAATCGAATTTCATTCGCAATACATTCATCAAGGAAAACGTGTTCGCCCAGTGGGTAGGTAATTCCATAAAAACTTTCAATGCTGGACCTCAATATTTGGGAGAGTGTACCAAAAAAACGCCTGTACGAAATAAGGATAAGGCCCCAAGATAAAAATGAAATAAGTCCCAAAAAATTATACAGGAAACAACAACAACGATTTTTGGGTTTTTTTTTTTTTTTCCTTTTTTGGGGCCTTATTTCCTAATGAAAATTGGGGTCTTATTTCATTATGAACAAGTCATTATGAAATAAGACCCCAAAAGAAGAAATGAAGTAAGTCCCCAACATTTTTTTGATACCCTTTCGACATGGAATATGTATGGGGGGCATGCTGCCCCCCTACAATCCCCCTGCTTGGGTTTACTGTTAGATCATGGGGTGGGTGCGAGGTTGAGTATATACAAAGTTCCTTTAATCTAAATAAGTTTATCCAATATCAACAAATAAACTCCAAATTTGGGGTCTTATTTCATTCCTTTTGGGGCCTTATTTCATTGCAGTGGGGCCTTATTTCATTTTCTCTTTTGCGGCCTTATTTCCTGCAGCCGCAAAAAACGTATAAGCATTTATATTTACCTCAATTATTATTATTATTTGCTGATTTGTACACATTTGCAAAACTTCTAATAATTGAACAAACGTATGTACCCCACCTAAAAATGTGAATAGCTAGTTGCGAAAAATAGTTTACGCAAGCAAGAAAATCTTTGTTGCTCAGACGAAGTAAACATGCAAGCACGCATGAATGGTTTTGAAGTCAATTTACTGTATAATAATCTCATATCGATCATATGGTTCCCATTCTCATACTTAAAAACGCACACAAACTCTAGCATTAAATACAAAAAAAAAGTCAATTACAAAATACAAAAACTATAAATAACAACCTGTCTAAATAGAATATTTCACTTTCAAGGTAAATTTCCACCTAGAATTGAGTGAGATCGCCAATTATTTACCAATATTCCTCCAGTATTCCATTTTCCCTGTGAAGTAATGCCCTCCGCAAATGCATACTTAACAACAAATGAATATGCGATGGCTTAAAATTTCGTCAACAAACAAATGCTTCCCGCATACGCTTTCTATATAGCCACACCATAAGGTGAAGAGAACAGCCTTCAGCCATAGATAGGTATTTACTTAAATTTGGTAAAATAAGCCGCTCATATACAGATACACAAAGCTGCGAATACACAAGAAAATGGAATCAAAAGTGAAGTACAAAAAATGTAAAATAACACGTTATAATGTCGAAAGCACCTCCTCTACCAAAGCAATAAAATAAACCAGCTAAAAAGATATCATTGAAACTAGGGATACCGAAATGCTGCAAGCTAAGTGTGTAAAATACTTCCCTAATGCTCCCAATTAAGTGCTAAAAATTGGATTGTTTTATTACTCCGCTCGATTCACTAACATAATTTATTGGTTAAGATGTTAAAGGTGGCTTTCTCACAACCATTCGTTTTGTGTGAGTTTTTTCGTTTTTGGAACGAATGGAGGGGATCTACATTTCACGCCGACTCCAAACGGCTAACTGAGAAGCTCTTTCAAGACAGTTATACTCTCGGATGTTTGTCAGATGTTCGCGAGAGGTGGCGCAGTGGGAAAAAAAAACCTAAGCTGGAATTTTGAGTTTTTGCGGGACTCGAACCTGGAAGCCCTCGCTTAGTAGTTCAGTTTGTTGGACCTACTGACCTTCGATATATGAATCTGAAAAACCAATAACAATACTACCACTAGAAGGGTGAATACACAATAAGAACACTCGCGACTAAGAATTTAAACGCACGACGGAAACAGCTCGTGTGACATTCGTCTTTTACCTTCAAGGAGCTCTGGCACTGCGGCTTCTTAGAGGAGCCTATTGTGCCTTGAGTAGTTTAGTAGATCTACGAAGTAATTTTCCGTAAGTTGTTCTGTCGAAGTCTCTGTGCATAGAAACCTAAAGCGACAAAACGACAAGAACTTTGTTTTATGTTCAGGCGTCGTGCAGTGTCCACCCCAAAATGTTAAGGCCCATTCTAATATTTTAGTGAGTGTTGAATTCGATTCACGAGCTCGATTTACATTGGTTAGAAAACTGTTCAGTAAATATGCAATAGGTACACAAACCAACCGCTATATCAATTTCGTTACTGACCAAACTCTTTTTTCATGGTCAGATTGCAAGATCTCAGGCACTTCACTCAATAAAGGCAGTTTGCTTTACAGTACATTCTACTACAAATATTACGAATTTACTAAACATGTTTTTAGCTACCGCAACACTGCCACCAAGTCAACACTCAACAAGTTGTTTTGCTCTTCGTTTTCCTCCATTCCACAGGTGATTTAACACACTCCCATGCAGGTAAGCTACGGGCACATCCACATTTACCATTAAGCTCTGAAGTTAGTATTCCATACGCAAGCTAAACGATGTGCACATAGCGTCCAATGTGCACTTTCTGACAAGACACTATAGACAGAACAGTGAAAAGTGGTGAATACGAAGTAACAAGAAAAAAAAGTGCAATTAAAATGGATCAGAAACATTCCATGCTGTATCCGAGTTTAAGCGGACGAAATGACATTCCATCGTCGAGTACAGATGTGTCACAAGAACATGGCATACCGACGGAAGCGCCACCATCATACGATATGGCCATGGCCAGTCCAAGTGCCCCATCAAGAAAACAGCCATCAGCTCCATCACCAACAACTCCAGAGGGAGTGCAAGACTTTCGTCAGTATCCTGTACCTGGTGCTACATCGCCACCTACGATGCACGTCCCAATGGATTCCCATGCCGGCAATGCAAATCCAATGGTTCCGTCCCTACTTCCAGTTGTAGTCGAGCAACCAGGTGAGAACAAGCTAAGGCCTTACGCAAGATTTCGACACTTACAAGATAGGTTTTCATATAGGTTCGGAACCCTTGAAACTAGGACCCCAGCCATCAACTGTCACATGTCCAGAGTGTGGCGAACGTCGCAAAACCCGGATGCACTTTACGCCAAATAAGAAAACGCACATCTTCGCAGTAGTTCTTTGCCTTGTTGGGTAGGTTAACCCAAAACTCGTGAATAATTTAGCAATTCATAATATTTTCATTATTAACCAATAGATGGTGTTGCTGTGCATGCTGTGTGCCGTACTGCATGAGTAGCTGCAAGACCGGTCATCACTACTGTGGCAAGTGTAACAGGTTCCTTGGTACCTACAACCGCAACGAAATATAACCTCAACCAGATAATTGATTTTTTTGTTTAATTTAATTTCGTAGCCTTAATGCTGTGAAATCATGAGTGAGTGTAAATATTTTAATTATACTAGGTGATAAGAAATGCTAAGATAAGCGCGATAAATTCTTGTTAAAAACATACTTTTTGTTAGATAAAATTATAAATCAGTGGCACTCAGTGCGTGGGAAATTTTATAATTTTTTTACTGAATGCGCGTTGGCGTATATTATGTGGTAGCAAGAACGGTAACGCTTTGGTTGGTTTTTTCACAATATTTCAGATAAAAGTAGTAAATTGCGTTAACCGAATAAAAGCCAGTGGAAATGCGTCACCTGTGATGCTGGAGGTGTTAAGTGGATTGTAAATTATACCAAACAAAGTCAATAATGGGTTCAAATAAGGAAATTACTATCTCGCAGTATGCGTAATTGTTTTGCCGATGAGTCAGAGTTGCAGTAAGGGGACGAAGAACAAACTACAAAGATTTGTCTGAAGTTGTTTTCGATTTGGCAAAAAGAGCACTCTTGAGAAATCTCGATATTTTCTCATACATTTACTCATACATACTTTCACTAACACCAATGTTCATGACACACAGCTGGCAGTTACGAATGATTGTTTATCGTTGGAAAGATTGTTTTTTTTTACTGAATTATGGATTTCAAGCTCTTGTGGGAGCGAGTTTTTTTTATTAAATTGTTTAGAAATGCGTGAAAATCTATCGAAATGGATTTCCAATGCAAGTGGAAATGTTTTTTCGGCCAACTAATAGACGCCCAAAAAAACAAATCAAATTCGGATTTCATGTTCGATTTGGCAGCAGAAACCTGAAATCTCAGATCAAAATCTGAAAAGCGAAGTCGAAAACGACACATGGATATTTCGAAACACTCTAGAACGAGTTAATTGGAAACTGGAAATGCAGGAAGGTACAACCCATGGTCAATCACATTTTGCTGTGAAATTTCCTCTCGAATGTAAGTACATGCCACATTTGAAGCAAGCGGAGTTCGCATATTGTATAAGTATAAATTGATTGTCTGCATTTTATAGACCGCAAAGTATTATATCCGAAAAAAAGTTTACATCTGGCACAAGTGGTTGGTCTCCATATTAACAGCGAAACGGTTGCGAAATTGCAGTAAACAAATGGAGAGTTGCATCAGGTGGAAAAAAATCACACATTAGCCATGTCAAAAAGTTAAGATAATGAACAGCAGTAGCTATTCAAACGTCAGAATTTCGGACAGTAAATTGGGAGCGTAAAAAGAGTGGAGACTTCTAACTAGAAATTTACTACATATTATAAACCTAGTACATACCTGTTTCGGAACGTAAATTTCCGGTGGTCTCCAAATGTACAGCGAAACGTCTGTGAAAAGGCGGCAAAAGAAAAAATTTGCGAGAGTTCCAGCAGCTGATACACAAATAGCAGTATTACCAGTACTGGCTGTTTACACTTCGCTTCAACTGAATAAGCACAAACATTTTCTAAGCTACGTTGTCCATTTTTTCAAAACCTTGTGCCGTAATATATCATTTGTTAATGCCAACTGTTTGCTTATGATGTTGAGAAAATAAATCGAAAAGATTAATTCAAAAAGTAACGCTTTTTTTTCCCAGGTTCTCCCAGGTCTTGCAAAGTAATCAATATGGAAAAATGCCTTCTTTTTTTTTGGTGTCAAATTGGAAATAAAATTTATTGGGATTAAATGAAACAAGTTTTTCTTAAAACAGTTTTTATTGGTTAACTTAGTAGTGGGTACTGCCGCCTTTATTCGTAATAGTTTCGTAAATTCGATCCGGCATGGAATCGTATATACAGCCTCTTTATGTAGTCCAGCGAAATTTCCCTCCAGGCCAATTTAATGGCTGCAATAAGGGATTCTCTGTCCTCAAACTGACGGCCAGACTCATATACTTTTCGTAATAACCTTCCCCAAACGTTTTCTATAAGGTTCAGGTCCGGTGAATACGGCGGCCATTGAAGCAATGCCACATTTTGCTCCTCTATCCAATTTTTTACTATGCGCGCCCTGTGGATGGGGGCGTTGTCCTGCTGAAAAGTCCAGATTATGTTCCCAAAAATGCCTACAAATTTAGGGAAATTTATTTCCAAAACTCCTTTATAAATCAATGCATTAATTTTTGAGGTTTGGAACTCAAGCTCAACATTGCCATAGTAGCTAACAGCTCCCCATACCATAACATCACCTTCTCGACTATGATGCCGCGCTAAAAATCGTTCTTCATTCCCATCAGGGCCATCAAAATTAAGCTTCTTCTCATCCGAAAAAACTAGGGGACGCCATTCATTTTTCCAGCTCATATGGAGTCTAGAAAATTCCAAGCGCATACACTTCCGTTCCTCGTTAAATGGTGGTTTCTTTTGAATTGAATCCGTTTTAGATGTTTGGCACTATTAATAACCCTTCGCACTGTTGAAACGCTTGCAGTAACACCGGCTTTCTGCTTAATTTTTGCCGCAGAGTCGCAAAAATTGGTCAACCGCTGTTGTTGCCGTTTTTTGACCTCCTTTCATGTTTTTTTTCCGTACGAATCTTTGCTTCTTAAATAAGAATAGACCACACTAAAACTTCGTCCAATTTTGTCAGCTATAGGACGCCCGGTTAGTCCTTGTTCTTTTAGTAAATCGATTTTAGCTCTTTCAACACTATTTATAGATTTTGATCTACCCATTTTTTTTTAAATACAATTAATCAAAAAAAATGCACTTAAGGTTCTTCAACTGTTGATCTAATGTGTCAATCTCCACAGAATATTCATAAGCAGTGAAAATAATGACCTTGTGTCTATTCAGTTGACGCAAAATAAAACTGCACTTTTCCATATAGAATACAGACAAAAAATATCCTTACTTTTTGAGTTATTCTTTCTGATTTATTTTCTCAACTTTAAAAGCAAACAGTTAGCATCAACAAATGATATATTACGGCACAAGGTTTTGAGAAAGTGGACATGAATTTTAAAAAATGTTTGTGCTTATTCAGTTGAAGCGAAGTGTATCTCCGATTTGATTGACAACTCGAACTACTTTTCACTGGATCCTCAAAATTGGAATTCACTTTAAACGTTGATGATTTCTTAGACTTATAAAAAAATGCATACTTCTATTGCGAACGTACTCTTAAATAAAACTTTCTAAACAGTTAATTGCGGATGAGACAACTCTCTTTTCATACAGCTTTTTAACAGATTTCTCATATCGCAGTAGTAAATTGATCGCCGTTTAATTTAAACAGAATGCTTTTCATCTTTTAAATTCACATCTGCCGAAGATTTATCTGTGTCCTGAATTTTGCTATGTTCTATAAACTAGAAACATATTAGGACATTGCTCAACATGTTTTTGTTTTCCCCCAACCAATCTACATTATTTATTTTTCATAAATATTTTAAGCAACACTTATTCCTTAAAGAAAAATACTAATTTCAAATTTAACGGATAAAATTGTATGAACGCTGGAAGAATCTTTGCCAACACCGGAAGTGGCAAATATTTTTTTGGGAGTGGGTTGCTGAGCCGAAATTTTTGAAGTTACGTGATTGTCAATACGAATTTCTATGTAACAATACTAGCGCACCAAATCGTGACCACTCCGAAAAAATATAGCTTGTAAGGAAAATCTGGCAAAGTTCTCCTTATGTTTGGCTACGGGCCTTCTACTCTGAAAATGGATTTATATTCCTACGAACAAAAACAAGTTTCCCCGGTTCCGGTTGGTTGTGAAAAATGATAAGCTGACAGCCGATGCCATCTATTGGATATTATTGCCGTCGGTAATGTAGAAGAACGTAGTAAGGTCCGCTCACAATGGTGTCGGTGTCCGGCCGCCAAAGGCCCGATTCGCCAGGGTTTTCACCATTTTCCTGGTGAAGACGGAAAAACTTACGTTAATGCGGAGTTTTGTTCTTCTTTTATTGGACGCCCCGGTTTTTTTCACTTTGGTCCATGCAAAAATAAAGACTCCAATTGCTATTTTATCTCAATTTGGGGAGAAATCTCGTGAATCGAGTCTTTAGCGCCCGATTCTGGGCCAAATGTACTTTTTTTTATGAATAATAATTAATCCGTCGAGTTTATATGATTTTTGGACCGAAAGCGCAATGTTCTTGGCATAAACTTTAAGATGGTGGGTGTATTTGATAGAGTCGGCGCTTAATCCAACAATATATGAACTTTCCTAAAATATATTACTTTATTTTGATTAGTTTTTTTCTGTACCTTATATTGCTAAAAAAAAGTATAAGGCAAGGATGCTGTTTGGAATTCTTAAATAACTTTTTTTTTTAACATTTCCTTTTTTGTGGGAATAAGGGAAAATCAAGAAAACGGTGCAAATTTCTTTCAGAATTCTGCAAAAAACAGCATTTTTATTATTTTTTGGCTAAATTTCACCTACATTTCACCATGATTATCAACACACTAAAATCAACAAGAACGAGTTCATCTAAATCGCCTTTTAGCAAAATGTTCCAGTACCCAAATATATCCAATAATAAAAAAAAAAAAAAAAAAACTGTGATTTTTATACTTAACGTTAATTTAGTGTGATTTCTATCCGTGTGAAACACTTTTGCTTTTACAAGAATTTGATTTTTCCAGACAAAATTATCGATGGTATTTAAAAGGGTGAAAAGGGAATAACGACTACGCTTCGTGGGAAAAATTCATAGAGAGTGGGAACACTGGTCTGAACTCTGAATCACTCCCTTCGGCTAAAGCAGATTCGTTTGAACAAGTGTTGTTTTATCGTGGGATTTATCCCTTTTCGTGGGAATTTCGATGTCCGAAAAGCCTTCCGTGGGATAAAGGGAAAAAGCACCAAATCGTGGGATTTTGAGGAATCTAACAAAAAACATTCAAACTATACATTTTTGCTGAAATTTCATGAAAACACCTTCATTTCACCATGATTATCAACATATTGAATGTGCTTAAAAAATTTCTCGTATAAATCGTCTTTTATCAAAAATTTCTACTACCAAAAAATAGTCGTAATAATGTTACAAACGGTGATTTTTATACTAAAAGTTAATTAACCGTGACTTTTTTTCCTTGTAATACAAATTTTACTTCTAAAAACTGGATTTTGAGGCAAAAAAGTACCGTGGGGTTTTAAAAGGGATTTCGAGTCCGGCGAAAAGGGAAAAAAGGGAAAAATTACCACGTTTCGTGGGATAAATGAAGGGAGAGTGCTAATAACACTGGTTTGAACAGAGAATTGAGAAATGTAACAATCTACTCTCACGCTCTCTTCGCACTACCCAGAGGAAAGCTACTCCAATCCAAATTTCACAGAATTACATTATGTCCGTATATTATAATTCCACCCTTGCTGCTGCGGAGAAAACTCATCGCATACCAACATACAACATCCCAACAGTAGTGTCGCGACACAAATACCTTTACTTCCATCGGCTACGAGGGTAAACAAATATTGATTGACCTATTTCCCCTCGTTGGGGTGTCGCGTCACCCTGTCTTCTGGCACAGCAACACACCCTTTGCCCGGTTATGTTCGTTCACCCACTCACCCATACACATGGAATTGAGGGAGCACCTCAAGCTTTGCATCCAATTTCGAAAGGACATCTGAAGGGTGTTCGTTCGTTCGTTCGTTTGCTTTATTATATACCGCTGGTTTTGGCCATTCCTGATAACTTTTTTGCTCTGCCCCCATTTTAGAATAAGGTAATTGAAGGAAAGCTTACTGGACAATTCCTTCCTGTCAATAAATTGGCAACGATTTCGTTTTCCCGACTCGTAGCCATTTATTCTATATGCGAACAACTAATTTAATTACAGCGAACAAAAACAACAAGGCATGGGATTGGGCATGAATCGAAATAGAATAGAAACGGAAACAATATTTATTACCCTGTTGGCAACGAAACTTTCAAATTAATATCGCCAAAATGTATCACCAGGCCGATGACATCATTCAGTGGACAATGAATATAGAACTTAGAGGTTAGAGCCTCAAGAAGGCAACAAATATGTGGGTGTGTTCGTGACTGTTTGGTTAGGCTGAACTTGGTGTAGGTAATTGACATTGCATTTTGGACGCCAAAAAATACTCAAAAATATTATAAAATATAAAAACCTGCCAACTAAATGTGGAACGTTGAATTGTGATTATGTTTCGAAGTGTTTTGAGGAATTTTCTCATACCCAACTGTCAGTCAGTTTTCTACAGATAGTAGGTGTAGGTTTAGATTAAAGAATTAATCAGTTTTCTTTCGTTTGACGTTTTACGTAATTAACTTAGGTGCAGGAAAATTCCACTGAGGGACTTAGTTCCCACATATTGGGAGGTAAACCACTTTAGTTCCCACCTAACATGGGAACTAAGTCCACTTTTTTATGGGACATTAACATAAGCTGGATAACTCTCATGAAATTCTAGTCTGATGCACATAATAGGTAGCGCAGGGTCGAACGCAGGAAAAAAATTTGGGGTTTTGAAAAAAGTGTGTAATTTTGATATGGTTTCCATCAAGCTTGTTTTTTCAATATGGGGCTGATACCCATAAGTGTGGCCCGGTAGATCGACTGTAGACCGAATTTTCACACTTAAGCAAAGCCTGGAAAAGACGAACTAATTTCAAGTCGACACTCACCGTCTTTTCATCAATTGCGAAAAATTTTAGAAAACATGATTTTTTATTATACATAGGTACCTAATTGCTTGAACCCCCAAAACCCCTCCCTCAGTTATAAAATTTATCAGTAGATCTTAAAAAAAGTGCAGTAGATTCACATTTTTTGCAATAGATTTTAATATAGAAACAACGCGCTATAAAGATTAAGTTTTGAATTTTTTTTTTTAAATGTATATAAGTTTAAACATAAAAAAACGAAAGCCGACAGCAGAGCAGAACAACAACCACAATAAATTTAGAAACAGAGAAAGAGAAAGATACACTTGAGACTTGACTTCAGTATCAATTCATTCAAGGCAAATGTAGTGAAAGGGAGATGGCATGCACATTTTCTTTTAAAATAGGTAGGTATATTGTAATGGATTGCAGAATCAATAAACAGTGCTTCCAGTAAATCATTATTTGCTATGGGCTTATAAAAATTTACAAAGAAACTATAATGTGTAGATATATTCAATTTCGATTTAAGATTTCCGAAATTCACATAAATTGCAGTAGATTGTCAGTCGATTTTATTTTTTCTCAAAATTGTAGTAGATCTACTGCAATTTCAGTAAATTCCGAACCCTACTAGGTACCTATACCTAAACAAAAAAGAACGCAAATGGTTTGAGTAAAACAATTTAAGACACTACTACTTTTGAAGACAAGGTCACCTAAACGTTGATTTGTTTTATTTGACAGATGGCAATAGCTAAGCTAGGTATAGCTTCCAACAGTAACTACAGTTTTGCGTTAAGTTCGTAAAATGTACCTATCCCGTTAAAAAAATAGACGTACCTATTAAAAGTCTAAAGAGACGAAGCTGTCAAAAAAGTGAAAACTGACAGAAGCAATTTTTTTTCCATTTGACACTGACTTCTGACAAAGGCTTCTAGGTATGTAGAAATCTATTGCATCAGTGTTAAATACAGAATTGCATTTCTTCTGTAGGTAGGTACTAATTCCTGTTGAATAATTCAGATTAATTGCATCTAGGTACCAATCCCAGAGTCATTTTGCAATCTCCAACTTGTCCCAGTTTATCAAGTTGTTGTATTATGTTCGTAATGACATTTTCGTCATCAAGTCATTAGCAAAACGCCAATCTGCACACACATATACCTGAGCACTTACTTAATAAGCTTCTTGCAAGCAGGCTGGTAGAAAGTCTTTAATCAATGCCAGCCCTCATACCTCTCGGTCTCGATCCTTGGCAAAGAAACCTTACTTACCTACCTACCTATACGCATTATGTTGCCACTTACACACGTTAAGTACAAGCTGGCTTGTTTCTTTGCACACACGCGCTACTAGTATGTAGGTCATCAGTGTGTACAATGTACAAATCGCCATCAAACAACATTATAGCCAGTGCGAGTATCTACGCAGCTTTCGAACGAAAGAAACATCAAATGCTTCGCAGAAACGTGCTTGTTTTTAGAAAATCCAAACAAGCAGCTCGTCTTTTATCTGAAATTCGTTAAATTATAAACAAATCGATGGCAAGCCAAGTGTCTAATCGATTCCCGCAACAAAGAAAAGCCAACAATTTTAAAAGTTAAACAAATCTTCCGTTACGCATTCGAAGAAAGCCCCAAAAATTCAAATTCTCCCAAATCGCATCGAATCAACTTTTGATTGGGGAGCAAACTTGTGAAACGGGTGTGCTGGGGAAATAGTTTGAGGCATACACTTTGTAGGTACATGGAAGATGGAACACAAGCAAGCAGTAGGTAGGTATAACTATAACGTGCTTTTTTCTTCTCGTTGATTCCTTCATGCGAACACGCTAAAGTACTCGCAATCAGCTAAAAATAACCATAGCCACACAACTACTGGTACTGTTAGTAGATGCTATATTGCTATCGCGCGCTCCTATCTAGACACCAATACCAGCACGGTGTCCTAAATTCAAAATGCTCGCTTCTATCGGTCGCGCTGATGTAAGATTAGGTGCACACACATGGCCTATGTGCACATAGTCCTCTCTGTTTGACGATTATTAGTATTACACGTTCACCCCACTTTTGCGTGGCGTGTTGGGTGCTTTCGCTTGCCGTAGTGTAACGCACCCTACAGTTTAAAAAGCAAAGCCCACCATATGTACAACATTTTAACTGGAACATTGGAACAGCTTGCCTTGATCGAAAAAAAGCTCCCAAAAAATATATACACGCCATTAGAGTCGAACGGGTCTACAAAAATGCCCCAAAAGACAAAAAAAAAACTCAAACAGAAGATACAAAAAATACCGTATCTAAATATTCTAAGAGGGGCTATTTCGTTTCTTCTTGTGGCTTCTATCTAAATTCGAGCGAAAAGCACAGACAAAGTTTGATTTTTTTGGGTGTGTTTACATATAGTCCTAATTAAATGAGCCAAAAACTTGATTTCCAACTCTGTATAGGTACCTATAGGTAAACAGCTACATTCACTGTAAATGTAAACACAAACAGTTCTTTTGAATACATCCTCTCTATCTATCTATCTATCTATCTATCTCTATCTATGTAAAAGTTTGTTGAAGAAAAAAAATCAATTCCTCTTCGAGGCTTTTTTTTACAATAGAAAGCCAAACACGAAACACACTTAACACCAACACTACAAGGCTTTGAAGCAAACATAGATATTCATGTGTGTCAGCGAGTTGTTTGTATCGTCTACCTATTTGGTAGCATGCTGGCCGATTGCTTGTATGGAATTATGCTTTGTTAGTTGCGTTGATTCGAGTTGATTATTATTATGATAATGGAGGGAAAGTAGGTCAATTGCACGTGCCGTAGAAGAAGCACAAACACATAACACACCGTACCGCACCACTACCATCAGCAACAACAACGAAAGTATGTAATAAAAACAAAAACATACCTACTAGCGCAATCGTATAGGTACCTACTACGTATAACTGGTTATAGCAGAACAATCGGCTGGTGGGTTAGGAAAATGCGGAGGAAAATCGGGAAAATCCCATGCTGGGTAAGAATTTTCGGAGACACGCATTAGAAACCTGATTGTGATGGGGGTCATCGTTGTAACAAAACATTCGTCCTGCTCTTGCATCTCGGCGCCCCTGTCCATCCCTTTCGCTGCGTTGATGTAGGAATAGGAATGGAAAATTTTACACACAGAGAAAGAGATTCATTCAAGTCGCCTTTGTCGTCGGATTTTGCTGGGCAAATTAGAAAACTTAATTGGTTACAAACTACCTATCTATCTAAGATTAAAAGTTTTTCTCTTCTCGGATGGCTCTGCAAAGTCGATGTGTTTGAGGTTAAAGGGGAGCGGGGGAAGGAAATCAATTTCGAAACGGGTTGTTTTATCTAAATGGGACATAGTCCATAGTAGGTAGTTAGGAACGCATACGAAGAAGATTGTGGTAGTTTTCCGGCAGACAATGGGGAAAATTGTGAAACTGCCAGAAAATTGAGTATCCGATGGATGGGTAGGTATATTGTTTGACTGCAGGAAATAAGGCCCCAAAAGGGAAAATGAAATAAGGCTCCAAATTCGGGGTTTATTTCATAATGAAATTAAAAATAACGAGAAATACTTTTTTACTAGATTGATATTGGATAAATTTATTAAGATTAAAGGAACTTTTTACCTACAGTCGGACGCGCTTAACTGAAACCACTTTAATTGAAAAATCCGCTTATTTAAACTTTATTATTAGTCCCCTTGTATTAAAAAAAAAAAAAAATGCATACAAATAACTCCGCTTTATTGAAATCCGCTTAAGTGAATAAGCTCGGATATCTGAAACACAATTCCTTTAAAACGTATTAACTTTTCATAGAAAAAACTCCGCTTAAATGAAAGAAATGAAAATGTAAACACCCCTACACGTTGAATGCATCCATTTTTTGCATTATTCACCTTCCACATTCCACTATACCTCTGACAATGACATTTTTACTTTTTTTTTATTGTTACCAATTCGTTTTGATAATAAACTTGTCCAGGGTAAGCTTTATTGAAACTATTTTTCAGTTATCCGGGGTTCACTTAACTGAAAAACCCTGTTATTTGAAACTAAAGTAAATGTTTTTGGTCATTTCACTTATGCGGGTTTGACTGTACTCAACCTCGCACCCACCCTGTAATGTAACAGTAAACCGAAGCAGGGGTATTGCAGGGGGGCATCCATGTTGGAAGGGTAACAATTAATAGGTAATAAAAAAATAGTATTAGGGACTTACTTCATTTCTTCTTAATAAATAACACCCCCAAATTTTGTTTAAAATCGTTGTTGTTGTTTCCTGATTAATTTTTTGGGGACTTATTTCATTTTTATTTTGGGGTCTTATTTCATTGGTGCCTTATTTCGCAGAGCCCGCTGTTTGTATGAAATTGTAAGAGTTTGCTGGACAAAATAGCGGTGATGATTAACACTGTCGCTCACTTGGAGTTCAGACCTGAGTAAGTTGTTACCCAAACTCTCAGTCAAACTGCAAGTTACTGCTTTAATTTTCAAATCAGTGACCGTTCAAATTCAGCATTAATATCCTAATGAATAGCATACCAACCTACACAACGTTCAGAAGGAAGCCTTACATTAATTTTGCCTAAACGTAAATAAGCAAATCCCAGTTAACGAACTACATTGTAAAAGGCGACCTACATAAGCTATGTTTACATTAGATATGACTTTCCCCATTACCTTTGGTTGTTTGCGTGTTTAGATCTCTTTGAATGTAAACATCAATCGGATTATTTTAGTAACAAATTGGATGTGTTTATTTTATTCCTATATCCCCATTTAGAGATCCTCATAAATAATTGTGTGTAATTGTGTGTATCGCAGCAACAAAGCAATTCAAGAAAAGAGCAGGTAATCACCCTGATATTTATCTGTTAAATGCCACTGTGAATCAGAATAAATTGCCTTTTGAAATAAATCCAATTCCTCTATTCTATATCAAAAGAAAAGTAGTTTCAGAATTTTAATTTTGTAAGAAAAATAAAATCCAATTCCGCCTAGGAAATGTAAATTTGTTAAAGTATTCTTAGCCCAGATTAGAAGTATATTTTTGTACTAGAATGAATTTAAAATTCTCCGAATCGCCGAATTTTTAGTAAATTCCCTCCCCGCTCGCAAAATTTTGGGCAGAAACAGTACTTTACTGATTCTTTTGACGAAAAATGCCTTATAGTTGAACAGTTTCCAAAAGATAAGGCGTATTATCATTTATCACCCTATTCGTTAAAATTAAGACACCTCGCAGCACACTAAAATCCCAAATTTAATGCCCCGATCAGCGCTAGACGTCTAGTACTTTTTGTGAAATATCCCTTTCAGGGAAATTTCTCAATCTAGCGCAAAACTATTCGCTGAAAAATTAAAAGAACAAACAATGACCTATCAAAGGAAATCGTTGAAACGTTTACAAAATGAAAATAAATACGAAGCCGAGCAAGTGTAATTGTGATAAAATTGGTAAAAATGTGAATAAAATAACAATTCAGATAAAATATTATTATTTGTATGATTTTTGTGTCATTTCGTTAATTGTAGTGGGGACTTTGCAGCTGCAGCTAGTGTTCTAGCGCGAGCGTTCCTTCATCATCTTCATCAATACCTACAAATAACAAACAATATTGGAATTACTAACTTGATTTTGCTTTGCTGACATTTGAGTTAGGTATTTTCAGAGAAAAAGAAAATCAGTCAGCAATTTATATTTTTAGTAAAATTGACGTTACCGACCAATATAGTTTTTGCTTTCAGGGTACATCTAGTCCAGATATATAAAACAAAATCTTAGAATATCCAAAATTCCAGTTACAGCAAAAGTTGGGTTCAATTGTATTCCAGTCAAATCGATTCAATTTAAACCGACTAGACGAAGAGACTTCATAAATTTTCAACATTACTTAACTTCAGAAAGCTGCATTACTTGACATAAAAAGTCAAATGCATACAATTTTCTTCACATTTGACAGCTCAACAGGCTGGCAACTACCATCACCAAATACAATCCCCCTGTCATCACTTTGTTTCCACACAGTGCCTTGATTTTGTGCGGTTTTTTCCGCTATGGCCGTTGCGGAAAGGGTTCACGAATAGGCGAATTCTGTAAATGTGTGAGAGATATTGAGAACTGACAACTTCCAGTATTTCCTATTCTAATGTAGCTACCCTTGTTCCTGGAAATTCCAGGCGTGCTTTTCTATTTAGAATTTTCGCAATATATTTAACAAGTAGCTATTGACTCGCTTACCGGTATAATAGTACATATTGTGATACTCAACCTCGTTACATTTTAAACATATTTATTTGGAAATCACAGTTGAAAGTTCCGTTTAAGAAAAAAAAAAAATGGAAAATTACCAACAAACTGTATTAGAGTTGTCGAAAAAAGTGTAAAATTTTTGGCACAACGGTCACACTGGTCCAGCGCAGGGCACTCAAGAATTCAAATCCGATTCGGAACGTTCCCTAGCGCAATTGCGGAAAAAAAACCGCTCAAAATCAAGGCACAGGGTGCGGTATGTTGTTCTTTCCATTCAAAAATTAGGTTACTTTGCAATGTACCTACCTACCTATTCGAAACCATACTTTCATATTTCACTACCTGACAATGTCCTGCATTGTACTCCACTAAAATTAAGCCTTTATGCATGCATGCACACTAGTTAAGCAAACATCAAACTTGACAGCTTATGTCTTCATTGACGTTATAAGGTAGGTACTACTGCCATCGTTATCGTTGCGCTTTCAACCGCACATCCACATCTAGTACAATTTGCATCAGTGAGAAAGGTAGCGAAAACAACGTGCAATACATTTCTTTGTTTAGCAAAAAATTTGAAGAAGAGCTTGGTAAATAATTTTCATTTCTTTTATGTTATTTTTTCTATTGTTTTTACCCATGACTGACATGACCCATTTTTTCCAATTGTACCGCTGAAGCGATGAAACACAGAAAAACCTTCAACATCACTTAAGTGAAGTGAAAAAAAAAACCTTTAAAAAGAGTAGAAACACACGTATGACGGGAGGATGATGGAAGTAAAAAGAAAACAAGCAAACAAAAGCTTCACAACGAACAGGAAAAAAAACGTTAATTCCTTCTTCGGGTTGCCTTCGTTGCTGAATACACATATTTGGTTACGTATTCGACACCAGCCCAGAAGAAAAACAAAAATCTTTGTTTCTACCATCACCATGTTCGCTGAGAAAGAGAGACATGCAAGCAAACAAAAACAATCCGATGTGGAAAATCCGAATTTAAATAGGCCGACTTGCGTGCGCATCTAATCGATAAATTTCGTACATATAGACTGGTGGTGGAAATTGTAGGAGCAAACACGGAACCCCACCCTTTTCAGAAAGATGCGATGGGGCACTTGGCCTCATTTTCCAGGGATTTTCATTTTTGATGATGAAAATTGTGTTGGTATGTGAAGCAATTTTTATTCGGCGAAGCTTACTGCACTCGTAAATTATGTAAAATTAGATGAAACTAAGGGGTGACGAATGTTTGCGGTTAACTGGCGTGGAACAACAAGATTTTGTCTTTTCCTCCTCCAAAAATCGTGGGCATATTCATATCTCTCAAATAACTTATTCGATATTGATGTTGTCGAAAAGTTAAATTTGCCTTGGATGGGGTAAAATGGGTCACTTTCATGTGTAAGTGTGTAAGTGTACCTACGCATAAATCACCGATGGATATAATTTAATTATCTTATCATTGCGCAACCAGAAGGGCAACATAGAGTCCGGGGTAGCTACATTTACCTACATATACCTATCCAAAGTGAAATAATGTAAAAACCCAAAAACCAAAATGAGTTGTTGTAATCGATATGCAATCGGTCGACGGGTGGGTAGATACTAACTAAACCGTTATAGTGGGGTGCAGTGAGTGAAACGATAAACTTTCTGTTTATTGCTTTCGTACACATAGAATTACACTGATGTCCTGTAGTTTGACGTTTGATTGGATGAAATTGATTTTGGTTTCCAAAAAGACAAGTACCTAATTAAAGGGATTTTCTTTTCCTGATTTGCCTGATGACGTTAATGGAGGACGATAGGGCGGTCGTGTCAATTTGTGCAAATTGTCAAGCAAGTAGAAACATTTTTATTTCCGATCAAAGAAATGAAAATATTGATTTAATTGGTTAAATTCACGGGAACAACAAGTTTGAGATACCTAAAAAAATAGTTTTTACGTCTTTTGACAGTTGAGTCGAAGAGTACAAGCTGTGCAATATTTTAAAGTCGCTTTGCATTTCTTTTCCGATCCAAGAATAAGAAATAGGTACCTATATGGTAGATTGTGATCTGTTTTACTGGATAAGCTGACTTAAGATAATGGGGACGTTCGGATACCTAGTTTATGTAAAACGTCAACTAGATTCTTCGTGACTAGGAATCCGAACGCGTTGCCTAGGTAACTTGAATTGTTTTTGTATTCTCGCGGTCAGCATGACCTTTGTGTGAGTTTGCCCTTTTATCTTTGGAAAAGACCCCTCATACATTTTTAAAAAATTGTTATTTCCAAATAAGTACATAGAAAATGTTACACGGTTGCCTGTCACAAGACTATTATAATGGTTTGCGAACTAATGGTTGTTAAATACCTATCATGCGAAAATTCTAAATTTGCAAAGTAGCTATAGAAATGGCACCTTTTTCCCTCACTGGCCCTTTTTTCGACTCTTCAGAATTCTGCCAGGGCCACTCTGTCCATTTTAAATCTGACTCTTCGAAATGTCAACTGAGTAAGCAGGCAGGATTTTCTTGACTAGATTTGTCGGCTTCCCCTCCAGAAACGTCAACTGCAAGAACTAATTACGTGACCAATCTGGGCCAATAAAAACTGAAATACCTACATCTAATCAGACAGCTGTCAGACTTACTAAACTACGAATCCGAACGTCCCCAATGTTTGAAGCAACAATTGTTCAGCAAGGAAAAACAGTTTCTCTGTTGACCGATTTACTTTGAAAATAGGTATAGGTTCCTCGGACTGATTCGATCTTAACCTCAAATTGAAAAAAAAGAACGAAACTTTGCCAGACTCAAGAAGGTACCTACCCTTTATTTTGCTTATGTTTTTCATTTTTGATAAAATCGTGTACAGGCGTTTTTTTTTTTTTTTTGACAGATGTTCTATATTTTTGACTTAAACGTCAACGTCAAACAAAATTGTGAGAGAAGAAACAAGTTTTTAGCTGTCACTTTTCCTTATTACTATGTCCGAGTCTGTTCGGCACTACTGCACTAAATTGCTATTTAAACCCTGCAGCAGAACAGCATTGCTTGCCGCGGTATGGGAGATGGGACGTTATCGCTGAATCGCTGAATGCCTACTCAGAGTGAATACAATTGACGTAACTTGCGTAGTTATGCAAATTCAGAAAATAAATTTAATCAATCTCTTCCACATCGTTTGTGAATACTTTGCAATTGAGTAGCTACACTCAGAAAAAGACGAGCTAAAATCAAGAATATCAGTGATATTTTAAGCCTATTCGTTGACGAAAGTCTGGTAAACTCGAAAAATCTTAACCCAAGTACAAAAATCGAATTTTAAGCTCATTTTTAATTAACTTAACATTCTTACTTCAATAATATTTCGCTATTATTTTAAGAATGTGGTTCTTAGATTATGCCTGAAACAAGTTTATTTGAAGAATACAAAAGCTACCTTTTGGACCATTGTTAACTTAAATTAAGCTCGAAAACGCCGGGAATGAGAATGAATTCACCTTGAAATGAGTAGAAAATTCTTTAAACAAGAGCAAAAATCTAAATTTGAGATTGTTTTTAGTAAGCTTAAGCGGCTCGTTTCAATACTAATTCGCGATTATTTTAAGAATGTTTTGTGTTAGTTTTTCATTTTTGGAACGAATGGAAGGGATCTATAATTTTATGCCGACTCCAAACGGCTAATTGAGAAGCTCTTTCAAGACATTTATACTCTCGGATGTTTGTCAGACGTTCGCGAGAGGTAGCGCAGAGGAAAAAAACCCTAAGTTGGAATTTGGGTATTTGCGGGATTCGAACCTGGGACCCCTCGCTTAGTAGTCCAACGCACTAACCACTAAACCACTGCGACTACGAACGAATATCATGATCGTTTAGATCTTAATTGGTAGGTATGTTCTTTTCCGTCATGCAAGTTTAAGATTGTTTCGGCTTGGTTGGATAGTATTTGTTCTTATTCGATCCTGCATTTATGTGCAAAAATAATAATTCAGATAATATGATTCCGATATTAAAATTGTATAGGCTTGACTTAATAACAAAAAGCTTGAGTTCAGAATTTTTATCTTGCTCTAAGATTCATTCGATTTATTTTGAGATTGACCACGTAAGAATGAAGAAAACTAAGAATAAGCCTAATCGGACTAGAATTTAGCTTGCGATATTTTTCTGAGTGTATTTACTGCTATGACTGTCAGAATTTTTGATGAACATTTCAATCAGCATGTTATATGTTCTGTCCTGGTTCTGTCATGGAATCCGAAAACCATAACACCGGTGTAATAAAAGTCTAGAACAACTGTGGCTGTGGCACCGCATTGCCTATTTACACAAAAACCTTCATTATATATTAAATTCGAGTGCTCCTGCTGCTGAAGTTTTTCATCGTCAATGTGCGCTGTGCTGGTTAATGATGTATTAATATTGCATAACTCAAACTCAACCTGGAGGAATCTGTTGAAACTTTGAAACTTATACGCACGCAGCCGATACAATGATGACGCAGATGTATCTATTCTAAATTTTAAATAAAAGAATGCGAGCAAAAAAAAAACAGGACCACCGCAGGGTATTCAATCAAATTCCTTCCTCTTTTTTATTTATATCAATTTTATTGCGTTACGATGGTTCTACACATACACTTGTCCCATATACTCGTAGCTGTTAAACATATCGATTGAGGGTGGCGGAGGATATCAAAGATGGATGCGAAGAGATCGTGTATGTCAAGGCGACACGTGGACGCAGGGAGTGGCCTCCATATAATACTGTGCTGACCTAGATTTTCGATTGTCGAGCAATTGGGTTTTGTGTGTAGTGTAGGTACTTAAATTTAATTTAGTTCCTGGATTTTCCTTCATCAAGACGTTGCTTGTGGTTGGTAATAACTAATAAGCTATATTCAGTTGCGGAAATGGTAGGTATAACAAAGGGGACCTTATTCCTTTAAGTTACATATTAAAGGGGCTAAACGGTTACAATGCCATATAGATAATTTCACGAATTTATTTTTGAATGATAGGTATAATTTGCTCGGAATGAATGCGAGGGTCTGACGTAAGTCGCGGAACACTCTTGATTGTTGGTATTAAAAAATGGACCTATTCAACAATCTAATATGTGATAAGATTATTGTCGCTTGTCGGTTGTTTTCATAAAAGGACTGGCGGCCAATTTCAACCACTTGACATAGATAATCCTTTTGTGGTTGGCCCATAAGTCTTAAAATAGTATGGGTGGAAGCCGGTGTAGATTGCAAACGATTCTGGAGCTTTTCATACTCAATGAACTTTCCCGAGACTATTATAATTTCGGTTGCAAATTTTTTGATTTGCACAAACTTTGCTTTGTAAACTCCACGTCCAATCGTGATGCTTTAAATGAATATATATAAAAGTGACAGTTGCAAAGAGTATTGGATTGGTATGTGAGCACATTTCTTTAGGTTCTCGCTTGCTTTTAATTCTGGCCAAATGCCCCACTCATCTTTAATATTAATGTTACCTTTAGCTTATAGATATCAAAATACAAAGTGGCTAATCGCACGATCTTTTTGTACCGACTGACGTATGTCTGGCTTCGGAACACGGCCACGTATTTGACGTAACGTAATTGTATTTTCATTAAAAATAGTGTTTTAAGAAATAAGTTGGGCATTAAAACGTACAGGCTCGGCTCGTGTCCGAAAATGTAATACTGGAGTTTAAAGTCCTTTTTGCGAGCGAAGCGAGCACTTATACCACTGTTTTACGCGATTAAACTTTGACATTTCGTTACCTAGCCGTGTCCCGAAAGTCGTGCGAATAGCATCAACCACCAAAAGAATCAGATATAATGATAATAAATAATGATCGATAAATCAAATTGTATACAATTTGAAAGCCTTGTCTGTGCGTAGTAAGTTGGCAAACTAAACTGAGCATTTGTTGACAAATATAAGCTGTCAAATTGCTTGCCGCTGGAAAACGCACTGTCAATTTGAAAAGAAAATCTCTAAGCTTTGAATGTTCATTGTTAATACCTCGCCGTTGTTTTTCACGTCAAAAAAACTTGAGAGCTCCCAAGGATTCCATTTTATTTTTATTATTATTATTATTTTAAAAAGTAAATACTTTACAGTTTAAATTTGAATCTGACGGCACTAGCTACCTCGGCTTCGGCTAATTAAAATACTATATACTATTTTTTTACTTAAGTTCTGTAAGTATTTTAAATACTTTTTTTTAATACTTCGTTAATACTTGATTCTGAGGGTTATGGCAGGGCTTGGATAAAAGAACTACTTGGAAAAAAGTTTTTATATAGGATTTTGACTTTTGGACAGTCGGATATTAAATATTTTAAAGTTAATTGAATGCTGTTTAGGGGATTCCATTTTAAAATGTGAGGGCAAAAGCGATTGAACTAAAGTGCAAAAGAAGCTGGCATTCTTTATTTACACTCTTATCATTTAACATAAGACCCTTTATTTTGCAACAAATAATATGGCTAAGTTCATAAATTCCATTTCAAAATCGAGAAAAAAAAAACAATAAAGAAACACCCTTTCACATAACAATCGCACCGACAGAAAATATTTCCCATAGCCGTTTTTCGCTTTTGATTGCGCAAATGAACCGAAACCGTTTTTCTTAATCTTGAATTCTTCGACTTCAAAGTTGCCATTGCTCCACAGCGGAACAAAACTTGTAGTTTGCCCAATAATTCTATCCATGACCATGTTTCGCCATCAATTAAACATCTGTGCTCTGACATAGATAATGTTTTTCGAAGATCAAAGAAGAGTAGTGCCGGACTGCCGCTATATATCAAATAGACAAACAGATACCACGTGGAAACAAAAAAAAATTCGGGGGATGTATCTCGTAAATTATAATGGAGTCGACACATTTTCGCTTTGTTGTTTTTTTTTTCAACGGGTTAGGATAGGAAGTTAGTATTCAAATGACTGGGGGGATACAAATTTGCATATTATGTTCCTTTTTTTTTATTGAGAGAAATTTATAACCTTGAATAATATAATTTTTTTTGCAATCTCTTAGTTAGTCCTCAAGGAGGCCTTAAGTTGGAACTGACTAATTGGTATTTTACTTATTGGTGTGATGTTCCTAAAAATAATTACGAGTCTCTCTCTCTTTCTCTCTCACTCGAATCAAAATTAGTGTGGTCATGTGAATGTACAATAAGAAATCAAATAGGTACCAACTCGAATTTTAGGAAGTTCTATTTTTTTGCACACCACTGTAGTAAGTAATCTACCTTGCCAAGTTACATGTTTGTGTCTCGTGCATTTTTCTTGAACCTTCGTCTACCCTCAATAGACTATCCTTATTCGAATATCTGAAGTGAACCCTCCAGCAAGAGACCAATTTCCAAGCAAACGCAATTAAACTGAAAATCACATACCTACATATGTATAGGTATACGTAGTGTGCATTTTTCATTAATTCCCCAGAGCATCAAGTAAATGTTGTTAGTGGAGATTTTGAGAAGAAATTGCGTCGCATGTACATGTACAATTGAGGGTTGTCATACGCAATTGAAATTGGGAATACAATATGCGATGGATATGATGCCGGCCTTCATTCCCCCACTTGGTTGCATAGCTCGGGAAGGGAGAATTCCACCAGAACAATGGGATGTTGAGCCTTCGTATAAGGTTTCACGCATCCAGAACGCATTAGAAATGTTTCACCCTATGTCCTGGGATTCTTACATTACTTTTGGAATTTTCATACAACGTTAAGGTATCTGCACTTCTGCAGTAATTCATTCGACAATAGAAATAAATCAAACGATGTAGATGCTTGCCACTCCTTTTGAATGCGTATGTTTACAATCTCGTTTTCCCGCGCAATTAAATATGTGTACGAATTACGTCATTTTCAGTCACAGAAAGACGGTATTGATAGGACCGTATGCGCGACGCGATGATGGGAAGACGTTATAAGGCATTGCGTCATTTTTGTTCGGTTTTACGTTTTATTTAGAATAGATATACGTAATACGTTGCCGTAGAGATAGCTCTTGAAATACCTTGGCCAATAATGTGGATTAGAGACGCTAGACTGAGTTTGTGACTCGGTGTTGTAGGCATTTGCATATTCTGCACCTGGACGTTGGTAGATAATAGATTTATATTAATTTGCGCAGTGTTTTCTGTTTTGGACGTAGGCGATTACATCTTGCTGTCCATAAATCGGTAGACATTTTTTTCTGGTTTTAAATATACATATAAGCAAAAGAGTGTGTAACTCACCACTCTTCAACCATTAGGATATCTACCTTAAATTAAAAAAAAAAATCTTCTTTCTTTGTTCATGTTGAAAGAAACAATCGTAAAATTGATGTGTAACTAGGTACCTACTCCCATACAGAAATGCCTTGGGCAAATGTTAAATTGCCCTCCATCCGCAATTAGGTTCAAGTTTTCTAACTTCGGGATTCAATTGTGGTTTCCCATAGGTTTTTCTCCTCACTCAGTTCATTGATCTCTTTGCAACGCCTGTTGATAGCCATAGTTCATAGGCGTACCGTAGGTATATACGCTGTATGAGTATGTGTCGGCGCTCTAAAAAGGCTTTCATTTTTGGGTATGCCTTTCATTTATTTTTGTTGAGATCGTTATCACAGCAACAAGGGTAATTATTCAACCACTCTCTTTTACATCGCTCATTCTTCCTGAAATAAGATATGCAGGCAGGAAAGGAGCACGTGTAACTTGTGGGCAATTGGTGGGAATTTTGTTAGTAACCTATACTTTTACAATTTACATGTCGGTTAAAAATACAGCCAACAAATTGTTCACATAATAGATATGACTAGTGCGCTAAGTTGATATCTACCTACTTTTTTTATTTTCTAGGTATATTTTTCTTATATTCTTATGTTAGTATAGGTACAAAAAAGCACATTCAAATGGATGTCTTGAGTATACCAGTTTTGTACTAGATTTCCACTGAAAGTTATCAGGTTGGTTGATAACTTCACTTGTACTAGGTTAACGTCAAAGACCTACAATTCAAAATGCCAACTAAATTCACAGTCAAAAGTTGACATATGAAAATGTCAGCTTGATCGAGTAATTCTAGACTAGATTTATCCATCGCTACTTCAACTTAAAAATAATATTTAATCAATTCAATAAAAACTCAGAGAGATCACATCATAATAATAATAACCCATGGCACATAGATACCTACTTAGTAAGCTAGTCTTAAAATCATTCACTACAATTTTGTTCATGTTCGATTGACAGAAGAAACTATTCTTTTTGAAAAGAAGATCACTTTCTTTGAATACAGATAGGTATATGTTCGAGTTGCTCGAGATATCCATTAAGCCTGACTTCTACTGGCTATTTTAGATAATTTTTCCACACTGTTCAACACTTAAACCATCGCTGTCATGTAAAACTGTCAAGCCAAAACCAACGACAATTGAAGGCGACATACAAAAACTGTTCACTTACTAACGTCCACTACTGTATTGCAGGAATAAAGTAAAAAATTCCCTGCTCTCCTATAACTGATTCCGCAACAGTTGCCACAAAGGAATCGAAAATTAAAAGAGAAACGAAAAAAAAACAATTAATTTAGCGGACTAGAAAACGACACGTAAAAAATATTTTGTATTATGTGATTTTCCCATGAATCCAGTACCAGTTGAACGAATACATTCAAAAAGGAGGGAGGAACCCCTCAACAGAAATCTTCGCAGTGCCTCTTGCATGCAAGCCTCGTCGTATTACACTATTACAGCAACAGTACCACTGTACGCCCAGATTACAGAGCGGAGGTCATCGACCTATTTTTTTTTTTTTTTTTTCCGAAACGAAGCCAACCCAACATGCAACGGTATCTGTGCGCATTTGTGTAGATTCAAATGACATATTATCCTAACGGGAAAATGCCAAAACAGCGTTGCAGTTACCCAACTACTACTCGGAGACATCCATCCATTCGTCGGTTGATGAGTATCACTTTAAAGAGGGGGAACCAACATTCAGTTGAACTTCCCTGACAGCACGTGCGTTCGGTCGAGTTCAGTGCATTCTTGCTCCTACTTTTTACACTGACATAGCCAATTTCCAGTTACCTGCTGGTGCTGACTGTGGTTGATTGAGCTCCGAGAGAGGAACACTAATTGAACCCATAAATCGGAAGGGGGAGATGTCATCTCAAGGGCGATGTATCCTTGCTTTCCACTTCACCGTTCACCCTTGCGATCATCGTTCTAAGCGAACAGTGCAGTGTACTAAACCGGTAACAACTGTCAGTGGAACACTGCCACTTGCTTATGTCGTGCTCGTGGTTTTGTGGAGTTTCGTACACGGTTAAAAATCCTGGCGTTAAATTTAATATTTTAGGGTTGTATTTAAGTCAACACAGAGAAAATACTAAAATTTAATATTTTGCATAAATTCAAATTAAACAACTAATAAAAGATTTATTAATTTTAGATAATTTCTGCTATTAGAAAATATGTCTGAAAAATTACATTTTAATATAAGGCGTGTTTTTTTAGGTTCAATCTCAGCAAAGCAAAGTAAAGTAGGATTTTCAGCACGCAAATAAAACAACTACTGTTAGTTAGGATGAGTTTAAATGCAGAAGTATTTAAATTAAACCCTTATTTATATTGAAAAATTAAAGAATTTTAGTACATTTATATTCGAATTAAATAAACTGCAGATTAAAATATAAAACTTTCATCTCAAATTTAATACTTTTTTTACCTTCATCTTTAAATGAAGGAGAGATCATGTATGCCCAAATTTTCTTATTAAATAATTAATCGGTCAATTACTTACTTTTTGGAATGTAATAGCTATATTTCTGAGACATATATCTTCAAAAGCAAATCCATTAGAAACATCTCTGCGCTTCACAACTTCAAGAAAAGAAGCAAATGCCATTACGTCCTACAAGAATACTTTGAAATTATAGTTACTTACTTGTAAGAATAATATCCTCATTGGGTATCAATTTATCTCCCTTTTTAAGCGTGTTTGTATTTTTAAAACATTTTTCTTTTAAAAAAAACTTTATATACAAATCATCCACTCTATTAAATAGGACGCTCAAACTAACTCTAAAAGACATTGACAGTTTAAATTTTGACAGTGACAGCTGCCCAGTCAGTCTCCACCATTGTAATAGATTAAGATTTTTACTTTGATTTTTAAAGCATATGAAACACAAAGAAGCGTTAAAGGAAAAAAAGGTTTTGTATTTTGTCAGCTGATTTCAAAACTGTGTAGGTACTTAAAAGATTTTTTTTCAGGTAAATTTCAATAAAAGTATACAAAATAAAAGGCAATTAAGCGTAGAAGGTAGTTAAGCGAAAGGTACTTATAAGATGAGTCTTGTATGAAAAAATCCTCAAAAATGTTGGACCTTATTAGGGTTAGGCACTTAAGCGAGAGGCACTTATCCGCGTTTTCGAATTAAAATGAGCGTTTTAATGGAACAATTATTAAATTTGAATACCTACCTATAAAAATATGACAGAAAAAGTTACATAAATTGGAAATATTGAAAAATATTTTTTTCATATAGGTACCTACCTACCTGCAATACTGCGGAGGTATTAAAAAACACCCCCACATTTTTAACCGTGTATGGTGGTTGATTGAAAGGGCAACGCACGCTGCATGTAAGTAATAGCAGTGTAGTGTTGTATTGCACTATTCAATTACTCGTTTCTTTCTTTTTACGATGTCTTCTTTGAAGAACATCTTGACGATTGGGTGTCATCACAATTTTGACAGTACATAATTATAAAAATGAAATCGTAGTTGAATTTAGAAACAAACGTTTTTTTATACATGCAAAATGATTGTACCAAAAAGGAAATGAAGAGGGAAGAGAAGAATAAAGTAATGTGTCACAAAAACCAGTTGAGTTCAGTGTGCTAATCCTAATCCGTGGTCGCCATTATTCCCTGATAGTTTTAAAAATTGCGTTCACTTCTTTATGACGTGGAAGTTATCTTTATCTTATTTAACCGCAAAGGTTAAATTTGACTGACGACTTAGAGATACAGAACCAAATTTGCGAAATTAGATGAAAGAAAAAAGGCGTTTCTGTCATTTGACAGTTGACGTCCGTACACATCGGATATCGGTACGATTATTTTTCCCTCATACAGACAAATTTTCAAATTCATTTCAAAATAAATAAAACCAAAATGCATCATTTAAGTTCTCGACTTTTACACCCGCTCAACTTGTTAATTTGTTGCCTTCTTCCTGCTCACCTGTCAGAAAGTGATAATTCATCTAAAGGTGAAATATACATTTTCTATTGACGTTCATTTGTTAGTGAAAATCGATTTTAATGCAGTATTTGAATCATTTGGATCTAGTTCTGATAATTTCTGACAGAATTTAAGTTCCCGCTTGCGAGGAAAAGTAATCGAACGTACCTTTAAGTTCCTAGGTAGGTACCTATATAGATTTGACATTTCAAATTAATTATTGAAAATCTGTAAGTTAATAAATAATTATTACTCCCATTCGTATAATTTTCTTCCGAATTCTAATAACCACTTATTTGTCAAATGACTTAAGCACAGTGACACACTTTATAATCTGCCAACACCGTGTTGCCTGTTAACACACTAACCTAACCTTTTTCCAGTTGCTTGCAATTTCTGAGGTAAACTAATTAATTTCCTAATCCCAATTCCCAATCTCTACCTACGACGGCAAACATATTGTATATTTCGATAATCAAATCTGGGGCACCACAAAAATTGGTGAGATCTGCAAACACGTGATGAGAGCGTTTTTCTCCATTCGTTCTATAAATACCTACCTTCAGTGCACCCCGATCTCATTCCAGAACACTGGCAAGCAGTCTTCGAATAGTACATTGCCTTCCTTCTCTTTCAACCCTTAGCAAAACTTTTTTACATGAGGGAATCTCACAACGAACAAAAACTACAGCAGCGCAAATTAAAAAAGGAATGCAGCAACACGCAAGCGCATTCAAAGCAACTTTATGTATTGGTATGAGAATTCTAAGTGAAATCACATGACATCGAAGGGAAACACAAGACGAAAATTCCGTGCTCCATCCCCTAGCCAAGAGGAAACAAAGAAAAAACGTCCATAACATCCCTTAACACATTTTACCAATTTACCCATGAGCAAGGGTGGAAATAGAAATTCAAACGAAAATTATGCGCACCATGCACCCTCTGAATAACCCTGAATCATATATATTTCCTTACATTTTCCTGCACCCTCCACCCCGTCTCTATCGTGTGGAAAACTTATAGAAGAGGAAAATGCAACACTATTTCTATCAGTTGCATGCAGCAGCAGCATACAGTTTGACCCCGACAATCGTTCTTGCTGGGTGCGCCATATAATTGTGTTGCTGCTGTTGCTATCGCCTGTTAGCTGTTAGTGCCTCTACTGTGTGTTTCGGATTTTCTTTTCTTGACTTTTTTTTTCTGTTTTATGTTTGAACGTATTTTTTCGACACATTTTGTTAAAATAAAGTCGCGTCCGAAAGCTCATTTTGTCGCAGTACAACTTCGACGCGGTACTTGCGATGGTGCCTTTGGGTTGCTTGGGAGTTTATGCTCCGCTCGCATCGGTTTGGTTTGTCATTCGTATTCAGTAAGCGGATTGACGAGGTACATTAAGCGAACAAGTATAGTGATCCGAACGAAAGAAAATCGGGACGGCTCTTCTTAGTGTGTCACGGCCCTTAACGTGTTACAGTAGACTGGAATGATTGCAAACACACACAAAAAAAAGTGAACTACGGAAAATTAAGTTTTTCACAAAAGTGGACAATACAAAAAAATAAATTGATTTCGAAAGTGTTAAGGAGATAAAAACAAAATGAAAACAATTACCATAAAAATGTGATCGCAAGCGATAGCTTTAAAACATTTTTTCCAAGTTGCAGAGTTTTGTTTAATTTTAATATTTTACTCGAACCAAAAATAATGTAAGTGATCGCAAACATGTCACGCATGGATTTATCGCTTTAACAATGCAATACCCGTTTGATAATACATAAAAGTACTGAACTTATTTGTTTAAACAAACTGACAAAGGAGCAGGAACCATAAAAATCTCCGTCAATCTTGTAATTAAAATAAAAATAAATACAATTTTTGATGAATTATTAAAAATTAAAAAAAAGAGATTAAAACCTTTATAAATGGGGTATGAACCCAATAGCTTATGTTCACATTTGAAGGGTGTCAGAACTCAGAAGAGTGAGGAAAAATGGCCCTTTAAACTCAGTTGACAGTATTGTGAAGCAACGATTGTCCGAAATTGTTGAAATAACACGATACAATTTGTTTGGTGTCAGAAGTGTACACCATTTTCTGAGCTGGATTTAGTAGTAGGTACTAAAATTGTCTTTGGTACGATTTAGGGTCAGTTAGCAGCGTCCGACCGACGCTACTTCATATGTACCTATTTGAGACAGTTTCGCATGTTTCTCATTTTTAACGCCAAAAAAGTTAAAAAAAAAAAAAGTAACGGGCAGTTACTAAATGAAAAAGTTCCGAATGTGTCAAACAATTCAGGAGCAATTTACAAAACTTGTTCTATTTTTGCAAGTTCTGACAATTATTCGACTCTGTCGAAACTAATTGCGGAAAGATATTGTTTGAAAACAGGCTTGAAAATGATTTTATGTCTACATTTAGACTGTGCGCTGGTGACAACGGGAAGTTTCAGACTCAATTCTGTCTAAGATAAAATTATACATCTTTGGTTTGTCCAAAGCGTAACTTCAGAAAGATCCGCGTTAAAAGTACCTATATATGAAATGTGATCTTGAAAACATCAAACAGCTGATTCTTGCAAGACAAAATTATAAAATGATCACGTTGACATCGCCTTAAGGGACAGGGTCACCATCTGCATCTAGCCGTTGGCTTTTTGCTGACTAGTACAATTCGTCTGTTCTAACAACCACTGACACGCGGAGTTGAAGACGTAACAGTGTTAGCCTTATCTGCAGTATTATGTATTAAATTTTCTGTTATAACAGTCAAACAGAGGTGATAAGACTTCTTATCTATGCCCTTTCATGACAAAAGCATTTGCGCTATAATTGCCTTGTTTCCTTAAAATTGGCGCCCAGAAAAGGGCCTCCAAACAAATTAACTATCATTTTTTTCATCCTACCGTATTTACAAATAGCAATATTAGGACGGTTAAAACTGAGTGTAGATGGGTCTCAGGTATTTTAATTATTATTTTAAAGTCATTTTAACTAGGTATCAATCGATTACGCAACATTTCCATTATCAAAGCCCACTTTTGTTAAAAGTAGGTACCTCAGGTGTAACAAAATAAGCTCATGTGCCCCGCTTAATTCCCTTCCCTATAACCGTACAATTTAATTAAAACTGAAAAGCTTGTTATTCGTAGTAAAGGTATGTCCACATTTGCTTTAAGTGTACTCTATGAAAAATCATCTAAACAGCGAACAAACAAAAACGTGACTACTGCATACAGCTACAGCCCGTACTGCGCGCAATTGCACAATTTTTGTTCGTTTGTCGTTTTGTTTTTTGTTTTTTGCACCCAGCCGCACCTTTGTGTAAGTACATACAGCTATGCACACGAACACACACTTGAGAAGATTGTTGGACATTTTCCACTGTTTAATTTACTAAAAGTACCAACCTATAGAGAAAGAAAAAGGAATTTAATAACTAATAGTTTCTACCATTGTAAATATGTATAGGTAGTTGCTGACAAGTCACATTTAACGAACAAAAAGTGGAAAACCTTGAAATTGTAAATTTACCGCGCCATTTGAAAATTGTTTGTACTATAATGTGTTAGTATAGCAAGTTATTCCGAATTCAGATGCATAACTATAGATAAGGCACTTGAGGTGCAAGTCACCAAGCACAGTTTCTTTCTTCTTCTTTTTTCACAAAGCAGTTTGAAAGAGTTTGCCTTTTGTCGTTGCTTTTCATTGTGCGTTATTTTCATTAAACGTTTGACGTTTTTTCAATCAAATGGTGTGTGGATATTCACATAGATTGGTTGTGTAAGTTTGTAGGTATATGGAAAAATGGCATTACATGGCCAATTACTTTGGTGAATAGCTTTAAAGTTTATATAGGAATTCAAAAAAGTTTTTATTTTCTGATGTCATTCTTGATACAACCGTTACGACAGCTGCTGTCAAAGAAATAGGTAGATAAGTAACGTACTAGACTGCGAGGTTCATCGAGCTAAATGTAAGATTTTCAAAAAGACGTCTATCGAGGTACATATAAATAAACAAACTGGCTTTAAATTTCTCCTTATAGATCCAATAAAATGTAGGACATTACCTTTTACGGTCGTTAACATGCCTGAAACGAGGACTTTCAGCCGATCGTCGTCAAATGCGAAATCCACAAGAATTCAAACTGAATTCATCATCTTCGACATCTACCTACCTATAACCTATAGATCACATTAAAGAACTGACAATAGTGCGTAGCTGGGCCTTGACATTTTAATGGGAGCTTATTAGCTCATAGCTTCCTACCCGTATTTCAAGTTTACTTCGATAAGCTATATTTCCCTCTAACTAACATCTGTCACTGAAATTGCTTCGGTTAAGAATGAAATGACAGTCATTCCAGCGGATTGATGACTCCGATTCGGATTCCTAACCAGAAAAGGCATGATAGTTAAAACACTTAGGACCGTTTTCTGATACTACTCATAGCGATTTAAGTTCCACTTAAAATCTTATGTGACAGTTTACGACATAGAAAAAGTAGCCCATAAGGTAGGTATTTAAGTAGAACTTAAATCGCTATGAGTAGTATCACCAAACGTGCCTTATAAATATCTGTTATATTTTTTTGACACTGCAACAATTTCACAAAAACCTCATGTAAAATCACCTATTTTTCAAGCTCATATGTACGAAAGCTTTAAGTTTTTCCAGCAAAGAGATAGATCTGTGTCATTTGAGAAGCTCTTCCACTGCGCAATATTAGATATCCCCACATTTATTTGAAACTTTTTTTAGATCACCCTCCTATAAATTTACTACCTTACCCATATTCTGAAAACAGATCTAAAAAAACAAAGGGCGAACAAACAAATTAAAGCTAAACACCTACGAAACAGAAAAATAACACAATGGCTATATTTTGCTGGCCGCCACTGTTCATGTCTACATAATATACCTACCTACCAAAAAAAAAGAATGGTACCTACATATCACAAAAAAAATAACTAAAAAGCGGGCCAAACGAGTATGCAAATTTTGTATATACATATGTGTGTAGTTTTTTTTTTCCGCTTTTTTAATTCTACATAAATTTGTTAATCCAACATTGTTACCTACCTTTCTTTTTTTCCATTTTATTAAATTTTGAATGCAACAAAAGCGTTACTTAAACGAAAAAAAAAAAACAGTTCAAAAGGCGCAAATATTTGTTTATTACTTTTCGTTTGTTTTTTTTTTTTTTTTATGGAAAAGGGGAAACAGGAGAAAATTGCGCAACAAATAAGTAGGTATTTGCTGCTATGCTTTGCTTGGGCTTTGCTTGATGATGATGGGAGCTGCGTTTGTAGTTGTATTGGATTTTGAGTTTGTAAAGTTTTGTTTTCTGTTAAATGAGAGATAGGGAACAAATTGAAAAGAAAAAAAAATGGGAATGGATGATGTCATTTTTTTCTGATTACCCATTTAGTCGTGTTATGTTTTTTTTTACTAGTGTGTTGAAATTTTGTATTTACTTTTCTTTCTGGGGAATAGTTTTGTTTTTTTTGCTGGCTTTTAATTAAAAAGAAATGAGAAGGAGGGGTTTGCGGCAGCATTACCAGATGAGTGGGAAATTAATTAACTTGGAAGTTGGAACACAAAATCAATTTTGGAGAGATTAGGAAGGTGATTAGAGCTTGAGAGCTAATTTGCAAAAGTAGCCGGATATGAGCCTTTTTTTGAATTTGTAAATAAAGGTTATCATTATTTTGAAAGGTTTAGTAGGGATGTTTTTTGGTGTAGGTACGGGTTCTATTTTAGCCTTAGGAATATTGCTAAATATTGCAATTATAACCTAGGTAGTTCGTAGGTAGGTAGGGACGTAGGCTACATTCCGACGAGTGAGGCTTTTTGGAAAACTGAAATGTTGCGTGGAGACAGAAAAGTTTGTACCTACCTAATCGCGTTTTAATGCCATTATTCACGTTTTATCCTAAACAGTCCTAAATACCCATTTATGAAAACAATAAAAGGGAACCGTCAAACGCAAATGTTACGTTGTAGTCACCACCACCACACTAAGAAATTTCTACTTGTATTGTGAGCGCTGGTGATGTACAAAAAGAGTACCTAAAAGGTACTACGACTACTTAGACAAAGTTGGGTGACCATCAGAAGATGTTGTAAACAGGCTATTGTATTATAATTTAAATACTTTTCTATTGAGGTGAGCCACGGCCACCTCTTAAGTATAGTGACCATACGTCCCGCTTTTAGCGGGACAGTCCCGTTTTTGAGGTCTCTGTCCCGCGGCCATATCTGTCCCGCTAAATGTCCCGCTTTTCCTACTTTTGCAAAAAATGTCCCGCTTATACAACTTTTGTAAAAATGTGTGTATGTTTCTACAATTCTTAAAATAAAGCAATTTTATGATTTCTATTTATTATCCCTTTGCATATAAATTGGCGCATATAAAACCAACGTAAGAGCTGTTAAAGGAAGAAAATGAGCCCATGTATACTCCATCTTTAATGGAAGTCTAATTTTTTTTTTTTTAATAAATATGTCATTTTTACTGCGTCACCTCTCGCGAACGTCTGACAAACATCCGAGAGTATAACCGTCTTGAAAGAGCTTCTCAATTAGCCGTTTGGAGTCGGCATAAAATTGTAGATCCCTTCCATTCGTTCCAAAAATGAAAAACGAATGGTAGTGAGAAGCTAGGCCTAGGGTCCCTCCGGACCTGTTGCGCCAACTATTTATTTTTATGTCATTTGACGTTTATTTTACGTACTATTCTATTGTTTTACTAAAACAAAGCCTAATTTCTACTCCCTTCGAAATTTTGGAAATGTGTCCCGCTTTTGTTTCAAATAAATCTGGTCACTATACTCTTAAAAATGTTTCTTCTTCAGATAGTTTTTCGAACTCGGCTTAAAATTGTAGACCCATTGCATTTATAAAAAAAAACTACTCAAACGCGCACCTAGTTCAAATTTTGCAAACACTGGCTAAATCTTTTCCTGAACAAATATCTATAGCTATATCGGTCAATATTGGAAACATGACATTTTCTAAGAAGTGTTTGAATTGATGATTAAAAAGCACACATAAATAACTTTTTGACACTTGAATTGGGCATAATCTTCATATGCCAATTTTATACCTATTCTGAATTCATTTAGTGGATATTTTTACAAAAAGAATTGTGAAATCATGAATGCTTGTTGAGAAATGCATCCAAAAACCTGGCACTTCTCTTCCCAGCACTGTATGATGTAAAACTGTCATTCATCTGTCAATATAATGTAAAATAAAAGAAAGCTCGCTAACAACTACTGGTGGAGCAAGGGTCCGTTTTTTTTTTTAAGTTCAATTAAGTTGGACTGCAAAGTGCATTGATTTTGTTATGTAGTTGTCAACAAATAATTTTTAAGTACAAAATATGAGTACCTACTCGTATATACAACTGTTCGCATTCTTGGCTGATTTGACAGATGTCAATCTGCTATAGAAATTGTTGCCTGAAGAACTTCTAAATTCTAATGTTTTAAAGCTGCGTTTGCAGATATTGAACAAACAAACAGTACGGTATTAAATGTTCCAAGTCCAATTGAAAATCACATCCAATTTGGATGATCAGATTTTTAGTGCATAGTTCTGACTGTAATAATCTGTGTTACTGTCAATAAGTCAGGAACTTAAAATTAGAAATGTTTCGTTTGTTGTACCTATATAGTATTTGGCGTTCGTAAAATTTTTGGTGACAGTTTTTGAACTTGCAAAAAGTTTTTCGAGGTCGAATGTGTTAACTAATAATAGCAACGCACAGTTAATGGGCAATCTATGATTTTGCTCATTACTCACTTGCAAATTAAAGAGTTAATTTTTTCAACTGTCAGTTGTTCTTTTCTTACAGTTTGTACTGGCAAACACTTTTATAAACATACGAGACCCTAGGTTCCTTTCCTACCTACCTATATATAAAAATATTCTAGGGTAAACTTTAAAATGACGGAAGTCGCAATTTGTAATTTTTTTTTTTGTAAAATGTAATACCTAGGTAGGTAGGCATATTTAAACGTCATAAAAGCTTAAAATTTCATTTTCTAGCTAAACATTACCGTGATGTCCTCTAATATTAATCATTTTGTGTTCATCTTACATTTTTCAAACTTATCATAAATGTGCCTCAAATTTTCAGTTGAAACTTGGCAATGCCTAATCAGAGAGTGCTTAGTTTAAAAAGTACTAGATGTTCACCCTTTTGAACCCTAATGTGCTTTCGTACGAACTAGATAGGTAGGTGTCTATTTTAAATTTATTTTCAACTGCTATAACTCTAAATGTACCTAGTTTCAACGGAAAACTACCTACCAACCAACTTCCATCTCATCCACATCCACACGAATCGGAACGAACGAAAGATGTCGAGTAAAAATATGTTTTTCTTTTTCTGTATATGAAAAACTAGGTTATTGGCGCAAAAGTAGTAAAAAAGGAGAACGCGCCAAAGAAACATATGCGCATTGTTAACGGGTTCCAACTTGCTTGTTCTCCACTGTAGCTTTTTTATTTTCCTTTGCTCCACTCCACTATACGACGGCCCATATGAGAAAACACACATTCAAATAGAACACTTATATATTATTTACTTACGACATTTTATTTACAAAGCACTGACGCGGACGCGGAGAACAAATATTGGAGAGCTTTTGAAGAGCTTTTTAAGTAAATAGTCAAGAAAACCGGAATAAGTAGTTTTTTCAAAGGGGAAATACGGGTAAATAGTGAAAATTCTCCTTCTGTTATATACACATAGTTTGATCGCGGGATGCGGGAATGAAAATGGAAGTAGATGGGTGAGAAGAGCTTTTTTACAGCCAATAGTGGCTTTTATATACTTTTCTGTTTTAAGCGTTTTACACACGATATGTTTTTCTGGGTTTCATTCGGTTGAAGTTTGCTGTGCTCTACGGTCGGGTTTTTTTGATAGTTGTGTTCGTTTATTTGGCTGCGTGGAGATTTTCAGCTTGAATTTCACTTCTTTTTTTTTCTCTCTTTCTCTGTTACATTATAAAATATTAAATTGAATTATTCGTGAACTTAAATTGGATTTACAAGAATTTAATCAGAAAAATAAAATATTTGGGTGAATTTCCTGCTTTTTGTACGAGTTACGCAATCAGTTTTAGACAAAAAAAAAATGAAAAACGTGTAATTTTCCAACACAAAGAAAAAAAAAATCTTGTCAGAATTCTCTCCAACACTTTGAACGGTTTTTTTTTCTCTGTAACTTGTGTATCATGCGACCTAATTTTGCACTTCCGCATGATTTGTGTGTAGAATTTCTTGTTCGGTGGTGATGATTTCATTTTGTGGTCGCCATTTTGCTAGACGGAGAGGGAGATACTGAAAAAGTGTGCTTTTATTTTATCTTTCTCTTCTCTTCGGGTTTTTTTTTTGTCTAAGCTTCCTCGTGGCGCGCGTTTAACTTTATGGTACAATGGAAAATTTCAGTTCGAAAATCTTCATTCGTTTTCAGTGTTCTTGGTCGTCACTTGTGTCGTCGTGATCGTTACTTGTAATGTCAAATGTTTTGACACGTAGTGTGAATAGTTGGTGTATTTTAAGTAAAACTAATAGTCTAGTGTCGCGAATTCAATGCTGCTACTAGCGTTTCAAGACGTTCTGCAAAATATGTGGGAGCGAGATAAAGGCTCGCTGTTTTTTATACAAGTCAGTCTTTTTCTCTCTCCTATACAAATTGCGGGCGTTCAACAGAAAATACTAAAAAATGTAAAAGAGATTGTAATTAAAAAAAAATGGTGTCACATTTGGTTGATTGGATTTTTTTCGCTCCACGTTGTATTCTGAAGTGCTGATATATAAATGTGGGACAGTATGCTACCGTCTCCCTTTGGCGAAATAGGGACAAAAAGACGTCAATTCTTACATAAACGAAAATGGCGGAAAGTGATGGCGTACAACGAGATAAGAGGATGACAAGACAAACCAAAACCGAACTAGCGGAGAATGAAAAAATACGCGCCTTTTTGTCTGCACATCGAAATGATAGTGGAATCTCGGATCGGAAGTCTCCAACGTTGGAAATGGCGTTTAGAAAGAAAAGCTTTCGCGTCACATGCGGTTTCCACTAACAAAATGCTTATTCAATTATATACAACGAACACAGTAGACAGTGCCCAATTTATACAAGTCCCGTGAATCCCACGAAATATGAATTATTCTATGGGGATGGGGAGCGAAGAATATAAGGAAGGAACAAGGAACGGTCAAAACACGAAATCGTCGCAAGCGCTTTTGTTGCTAAGCAATCGCGAAAAAGGGGAAAGGAAGAACTTGCTTCTATGGGTTACTCTACAAAGTGTGAGAGTGTGTGTAAATGTATGTCGAATAAAAAGCTGTTTGGGGAAGGCCTGAAGGGGTAGAGTAGAGACTGATGGGAATAGCGAATAGGATTCTCGTCGTTCGAAAAACTAGCACGAGAAACGGCAACGAGTTTTTCTTCAGTGAACGACATTAAAATAATCGATAGCTGAGATGAAGAATTTTTATTTTAGTTCAAAGTAGAATAAATCAAGGGAAGTTATTTGTTCTACTTTGGTTTTCTAATGGAGGATGGAGAGTAGTGTTAATAGGCGTTGAGGAATTTTATTTTAATAATTTTGTCAATTCTCGAATTTTTCTATAAGTTAATATAAGTTTTTATACTCGTATGTTGGTATCGGGTATGCTGTATGTAATTAATAAACGGCTTTTATTTAGAAAATTATTAACTTCAAATGAGATAAATTTAATAACTGCAACAAATGTACCTATAAAAGGTGATTTTCAAATATCGGCTATGGAGGTCGAGGTAGGTAGACGACGAATCTTTTCAAGAATTTCATGAAGGAGTAGGTACTTTTTCCCTTTTCACCGTACTCAAAATCCATTTTAAAATCCCAAGATACTTTTTTTTGCCTTAAATTTAGTTTTTAAAAGTCATTTGTATTACAAGGAAAGAAAATCACGGTTATTTAACCTTAATTTAATTTATTACGATTACTTTTTGGTAGTACCTACTAGAACATTTTGATAACAGACGAATTATAGGTAGGTATGAGCAGTTTTTTATGCACATTCAGTGTGTTGATAATCATGGTGAAATGAAGGTGTTTTCATGATATTTCAACCAAAATTATAGTTTGAATGTTTTTTGTTATATTCCTCAAAACCCCACGATTTGGTGTTTTTTTTTTTCCACAAAAAGAATAAATCCCACGATATAACAACACTGGTTCAGGTACATCAAGTCCAGACAAATCTCGTCGACTTTAAAATTTTAGTCTCGGTTTTAAATTTACGGAAGCTCAAAATTACGAAACTTGTATGGAAAACCGTAAAACTACTAAAATTTTAGTTCATAGTTGAAACTAAAAATGTTTAATGGTACCTAAGAAAAAAAAAAAACAAAAATTCAAAATGTACTTCGGTCGCTTCATTTATGGTCGTTTGTAGGTCCCAATATATTTTCGTTCCTATAAAGAGAAATGTCGCCAATGTGAGCTTTTTTAACTTTTTTGGCAGCTTAATTATTTATTTAATTAATATTGCATTTAGAGCTCAACAAATTGCATCTTAATAAATGATAAATTCTAGGTCCAAATTCAAGTTTAATGAAGTTCAAAATTGAGAAAGTACCTATGGAAAATAAAAATATTTTGAACTAAAATTTAAAGCGCAAGCTAAAAGTAAGTCTTATTGTTTAATTCAAATTAAGTAAAATGCGATTTAAAAAATTATGAGTACCTTTGTATGATGTCGCACAAAAAAAAAAAAAACATTACCGTCGGTTTTCGGAAACTCACAATTGAACATTTTTTATGATACCTATAGCCACTGTGAACTATTAACACACGTGGCAAGCAGATCTCAAGGCTACTGAATCATCTGTCATCAAATCTATGAACTTTCTAAGAAAAAACTTGTCATTCCAGCCCATAGAGGATTTGAGGGTAACGAATCGGCTGACTCACTTTCTAAAATCGGATTTTACTCCACTCATCGCACCTGAACCCATTCTGCGGAGTCAGCAAAAAACATTTCAGGAATCAGAATCAGGAACTATGCTATGAACTATTCTCCCATCGAGTCTAACAAAATCTGGCTCAATACAGCTGGTCAGAATTGCAGCAGAAAAAAAATCCGCAAATTCTCCTCCACAAAATCACTCTTCTTGATTAATCTGGTTAAAATCAAACCTGAGAATCCTAACAGGAATAATCAACGGCCACGGTCGCGTGAGAAAACATCTTCACCGAATTGGCGTCTCACCGTCACCGGTTCTCATCTGCAGATTCTGTCTTGAGAGTGACGAATCCTCTCTTCACATACCTAATCACAGAATATCCGGCTCTTTGTCGTCTCAGGAAAAACATCCTTGGTGATGAAATCGTCAATTCAGCAACTCTTGCGAATATACACCCAGAGAAGATCCTTGTCTTTTTGACTGTCTCCGGAGTGAAAAGATGGCTTTAAGAGAATTTACCAGATAGGGCACAATAGGCTCCTTTAAGAAGCCGCAGTGTCAGAGCCCCTTGAAGGCTCTCCTGCCATAAAATCTAATCTCTAATCAAATCTAAAGATGTTTATTGGTAAGGCTCATTGTTTTATTGCTAAGGGTCAATAAAGCCGAAAATATAATACTGAAGGTATCATTAATAAAATGAACTACCACGTGAATGGTTGGTTGACCTATTCACAACAGCAAACAGTATTGATGTTCAAAATACCTAAATCGCAAGACAAAACATTTTCGTCAACATAACGAATCAGTTATGTTCGAAACATATTTTGCGGCAATTCTAAATGTGAACACATTCATTACAAATAAAAAGACAAAAAATGCAATGCAGATAGATAAACACAATTTTCGTTAGAAATTTAAAACAACACAGTGACATCCAGCATCCTTTATGACTCCTCGTTGGAGACTGTGTAGCGAATGTTCTTACTTTACACTTTTCCGACGGACTACCTAACCTATATCCCAACCCGGGTTCATTTGCACAACGTCTTAAGATTGATCATTTCTGTAGTATTTATTTTTATTTTTATTTTATTTTTTTGTCTAGGTTCCCAGTTAAGCTATCTCAAGACATAATAAGTAAAAAAAAAAGTAACCGACTTTTTCAATTTAACGGAAATGACAATATCTCGTGAAATAGCAACATAGCAAATAGCAACAGCGAAATACAAGCATGTATAAAGTGTAACAGAAATTCTCCCCGGTTTAAATTGCCTAGGCAATCTAGCTGATAAAGATATCTAGCATACCAAATGTACACCCCCTTTTTGATGTAAAAAAAAGTATGTTTTTGTTAAAAGTGAGTGGTTAATTGGAATGTGTAGGGGAGTAACTATCTGCACAGTTTTAACTCAACTCATCAATCAACTAAATGAGTGAAGCAATGTCAATATGGCCCCATTTAGCTAAAAAAAAAGAAGAAGCGCATATCAGTTGTCAGATAATGCCAACAACATGTACACAATTTGAAAAAAATGACATAGGCACGTATATGCGATAAAATAATGACACCGCATAGGTAGAGGTACTATCAGAATAAAGTAATGGAATGGAATCACACAACAGCCGACCTGCATATAGATTTGTAAGAAATTATCGAACAATGGGGGCGTTCAAGTATCTAGCTTATTAAGGGCCGTTTTATTCACTATTGTTCAACTTCCCGATAACTCCGATGTTGACCAACTTCCGAGTTGATTTGAAAGAGAGAGTTGAGCGGCAAGTTGAAAATTGCTTTTATTCACTACTTTAATTCTCAACTCCGCTGTTGAAATTCTAAAGTTGCCCTACTAGCAGTTTCTTAAATATCCCTAAGTCTGACAGATGTCTGACTAGATGTCTCTCGATTGATTGGCTGAAATCATTCATATGGGCAGCTGTTTCAGTTGACGTTTTTGGAGCGGTAGCCCACGAATTCGAATCTATACCTATAGTCAAGAAATTCGCGACTGAGTACTAAGTTGACAGTTCGCATATGTGACTGACGTAGGAAAAGTGACGTTCCCGACTAATCTCGTCGACTTAACATAACTACATTTTTAAATGTGCCCAATATTTTGAAACGTAAGTAATATGTGTAAAAAAGCGTTGCCAGGACCAAATGCAATAAGCAATTATGTGTTTTTATTGATTTAAACAAATAAATAAGTAGTTGGCGCAACAGGTCCGAAGGAACCTAGGCCTTGATTCCGACAACCATTCGTTTTGTGTGAGTTTTTTTTTTTTTGGAACGAATGGCGACTCCAAACGGCTAATTTAGAAGCCCTTTCAAGACAGTTATACTCTCAGATGTTTGTCAGAAGTTCGCGAGAGGTGGCGCAGTGGAAAAAACCCTAAGTTGGAATTTGGGTTTTCGCGGGATTCGAACCTCGGACCCCTCGCTTAGTAGTCTAACACACTAACCACTAAGCCACTGCGCCTACTTTTTATTGGTTTATCAAGTGTATTTTATCCGTTTTCTACTAGAACGAGTTCAGAGTTTAGTTTAAGACATTTCTTCACTCAAAATTATTGCAGTCAAATCTCTCGAAAGCCTATTTTGTTTGTGACATTTGTTTTATGGACGCGTTCGAAGGATGCCCTAATCTTCACTTCAATAGCCCATAAGTAGCTACATTTTCGGAGATGATTTTGACAGCCGCCGTGTGTCATCTGGCCAGTTGCTTAGGTATATAAATGTGGATCATTGCGGCTGCAAGTCAGGGGTCAGATTCTGTAAGGCGAAACGATCAAACGTTTTCGTGTGCACGAAGAAATTTGCTTGTGTAACATAAGAAAAATCATTCGTGCACACGAAAACGTTTGATCGTTTCGCCTTACAGAATCTGACCCAAGTATACCGACACTTGTAAAATTTGTAAATACAAAATCGGACAAAATAGCACGAACATTAAACATTTTTCTCGATAGTGCGTAGTGTCCGCATGACATTTATTACTTTACATATGTATGGATATTGGATATATGTAAGTTTGAGTAACACGCATGAGCAACGCCATCTCATTCCATATCTGTAGGTTGACTCATGAAAAACATGTATTCCACATCGCTTCTAGCATCATAAGGCGAAGTCTTCTCTCAACCGTCAACCTTGAATCTAAACGTAGAAACAAAACAGAAAAACTAAAACCAAACAACATTCATTTTTCTAATACCGCGCACTATACTGTATCAGCATTCAGCAAACTGCTCAGTGTCTCATTCGTGGCACATCAACAACAAATGGCCGTCAGCATCGTTGATTGTTTTTGTTTTTTTGTTTTTTGTTGTTGTTTTTTTTTTTTTAATTTGCTAACAGTTGATGAATTGATTTTACCTTGGCTTAGATTATTATACTATTCTCTTTGAATCCAGTATGAACTTTCAACTGTCAGGGCTGTCAAGTTTTTCAACGTTGTAGACAATGATTTCGATAAATTACCCCAGTTTCGAGTGAATACATCTCTCACAATGTGAATCCGAAAGTGAGTTAGTTGTTCGAGACCACAAAGCATGAACGCTGGATAGGATTTTAATGAACAGCTGGGGGGATTAACTATTAAGTTGTGGCTGACTACAGGCTACACGAAAACAGCGGATCATACAACAATGTGACGCTGCTAATTATAATGATTACTCTATGAATGCTGAATGTTGTTGTGTTTTGTTATTAATGTTCTCAGATGGCACATGACGATGACTGGCTTTGCTAGAAATGCAGCGATTAGGTCATTATTATTATCAACATCATTTGCATGATTTCCACTTTCTGTGTAAAGCGCAAGCGTCATTTACGACAGAAATTGAGCAGTATCGCTATTGAATCTTTAAAGCTTTATATAATTGCATAAGGCAATTGAGTGTGTTGCAAAGCAGTTTCCGTTTGAACGGAGGCTGATGAAGATGACGTAACGATAAGACGTTAACGTTCAGAATGAAACCGATGAGAATGATTTGGACGGACTTTGGACTGTACCTATTGGTATACCTACCTTTATAACAGTCGATGCTGAAACGCAAAAACTTAGATTGGATTTTGGATTGTAACGTGATTTCTTTGAAAATTATTATGATTTAATTTTGAATTGCGTTACACAGGGGACGTTCAAGTATCTCGTTTAGTAAGTCTGACAGCTGTCTGACTAGATGCATCTCGGATTTGATTGGCTGAAATCGGTCATAAGAGCAGCTGTTTCAGTTGACGTTTATGGAGGGGTAGCTGACGAATTTAGTCAAGAAATTCGTCACTGAGTACTAAGTTGACAGCTCGCATATGTGGCTAACGTAGGGAAATTGACGTTCCCGACCAGTCACTAGATTTTGCGTTCAGGTTAAATCTTATCCAGACCAATCTAATCGACTTAAGATAACTAGATTCTTGAATGTGCCCAGGCCCACTGTACCAGCGGTCAAAGACAAATTAGTGTTGGCTTCCGGAAAAACATTATAATTGCAGGGATGTCACTTGCAGCGTTTTTTTTTTAATGATAACTAATTTGCATTTAAGTTAAGGGAATTTACTGTGAATTTTACTTTTACGCATAGGTATTAAAAGATACAGCGGTAACTTTCCATGAGACTTCGAATTCAATTTTCGCCTCAGACTTTAGGTGGGTATAGATAGTCGGTGAGTCATTACAACTTTACGCTGCAAGTAATTGTAGGTTAAACGAATGTTTGACAGCGTTTATCGCATTCGGAGAGACTATTGATTAAAAGCTGTATGCATAGGTAAGCACTAGTAGAGGAGAAAAGAAATGTAAGTACCGCTTTGTAGGACAATCTTATTCTCAGCCGTTGATGGTACTGAAATCTATTACTTTTTTCTCTGAAACCGACATCAGCTTCGTAGGTAAAATCATATTACACCATTCTGAAATGTCTTTTAAGGGACTGCTGAAATATCAAAGTGCAATCAGCGTTACCTTCGGGACACTCTTGAGTCATTTCGACTCCTTTTTGACAAGCGGAACTCCGGACTCACCTTTTTGAAAATTAGTGAAATCGGAGTCTTTTTTTTTTTCAAAAGTAGCAGGCTTTTTCTGTAATGACATCATAAACTTGTGAAACTTGTGACTAAATCTATAAAAATCATTCACCTAAACCTACTAGTATTGACATAATTTGTGTATTAGAAATCGAATACGACCAAATGACATATTAACGTAAGCTCTAGGCAGGCTCTAAACGCAAATTTTCGCAGCCCTAAAGTAATGTTGCTTAAGTTCGAAAAAAATTTATAAATCACATTTTTCTGCGTAAGAGGATGCGTAAAGATAAGCAGACTCTACGCTGGTTTTATAAAGAATGCTATCTATGTATCTATATGTATTTAAGAGTTGACCGTTTTAAACAATTACGGTGGGCCCAAAAACAGGATTCTTACAATAATATAAACGGTAGCAATCAAATACTATGACCGACAACAAAATGAAGTAAAACAAAGAATGGCATTCGTTTAAAATACAACTACAATCAGCTGTTACTAATTTTCTACAGCTACGACAATTGGCGCAGTGGCTTAGTGGTTAGTGTCTTGGACTACTAAGCGAGGGATCAAGGTTCGAATACCGCAAAACCCCAAAATGCACTAAGCCACTTCTCGCGAACGTCTGACAAACATCCGAGAGTACAACTGTCTTGAAAGAACTGCTCAATTAGCCGTTTGGAGTCGGCATAAAATTGTAGATCCCTTCCATTCGTTCCAAAAACGCAAAACGAATGGTTGTGAGAAGCTAGGCCTGTCCAAACTGTCATTTGTACCGTAGGAGTCATCGGAAACTATCACTTTTATCGTAGGAGTCCTCGGATTAGCCTACGGGACTACGCTTTGTAACAAATAATGCCTTATCCCAATTTTGACATTTCGCATAAATCGCATACAAATTACCAGTCCGCTCACATATACTTAAATACCAACAAATCAATTAAAGTTAAAAAACTCAACTGCAACTTGCCCGCGGGGAAAGGTTAAAGGTTTAACAGCGCCTACCCAAGTTGAGTCAAGGAAATTAATTTCCCACAACAATCACGCATTTTGCATTGACATACTCGTAGCCTGTCATGCCAACATGCCCCATCTATACCACTACCACCATCAGCGCTCAATCCAAACCGTGCTATAATAGCCCGGCCAGCAATATTAACCATTATACGCGCCCACTACCATCTTTGCATACAAATTCGAAAATAAGAAACCGTCACCGCAACCGAAGAGCTTTGCAACAAATGGTAACGTATGCATGCAGTCATTATGTTCATGTACCGTCATGTGTTGTATTGGCCGGATCAATCCGAAGACCGAAGCACAGCAGATTTGTCCATTTTCGAAAATCAAACATAACTCTCGAGTTAGGGAGAGGCCTGCTGCGGCACAAAATGCCAACGGGTTCACATGTACAGTAGATGCCTCTGGCTAAAGTTAGCAGGCGCAGCCAGCACCAGCACCAGCACCATTACCATCGTCAACAACCTGTGCAACCTGCTTAAAAATGCTTTCATGTTTCCACTCCTGCCTGATCACCTGTGTACACTTTTCGTGTTGTGCAGCGCTGTGCTGTGTGATCTAACGCCAAGCCATCGAGTATACGTTTTTATTGCTTTGGTGGCTTAGGTTTGACTTTGCTATTTCTGCATCGTCGTCGTACATAACGATAAAGTTGCTGTCAGTTAATTTGCCCGCTCGCGTCCGTCCGGTGCGGTGCGGTTATGTTGCGACCATTCGAACGGATTCGAAAGTGAAATGAGTGCTAGAGGAAGCCGCGGAGAAGCATGGTGCAATCGGCTTGGAATTCTCCATGTTGCACATAATGTTGGCGTGCGATTAGCGCTAGATTCAACGAAGACCATTGCGGCGATTCCTGCGCGCACCATGTGTGTGAATCTGTGCGCCGATCACCTCGTTCTGCTTTCAATTATGCAACACCACTGCTACTGATCGCTTGCGTTTTCGTTTGGCGGCGTATTACTCTTAAAGTTATTAAAAACTTTTTTTTTTTTCCGTACAAGCTGACTTCATGGTTAGATAATGGCAAAAGGCATTTAATTGTTACGATCAATTTAGGTTAATGCAGCGCAGTTTGTCCGTCCCGTCGGCGCGCGGCCGACAAACAAAGTCGCACATCTGCTGGAGATCTGTGATCTATCCAATTGGTGTAATTTACTGATTGAGATGCTGATTGGAATAATTCGCACTTCATCATAAATTCTGTATGCAATCGGGTGAGTAAGGATAAGTGACTGCCATTCATTGTAGATCACATCATTCAGTTATTAGTTATCGATAGCCAGGTTTTAAGTTCAATTAATGGGGGATGATGAGTTATCCAGCTATCAGTAGGTACATATTCTTTTCATAAAAAAAAACCTGTACGGACCCCTTGGAAACACTGTAAATTATAATTTTAAACTAGCCTCAAATTTAATTCGAGCAGTAGTGATTCTTATGTCGTTTTCCATTGGGACAGAAAAATCACTTTTTTCAGATTCAGAGCAGTTTTTCTGTTCTCGAAATCTGCTGGCTGTCAGATTTCATGTTCCATTGGCCGCAAAAAAAAAACACTTTTTTTAAGAGTCAGAGCAATTTTGCGAATCTCGATATCTGAGCGAGATTTACATCTATTTGCACTAACACCAAAACATTTGTTATTTGTCAAACTTTAAAGTGTGTTTACTTACGTTTTTAGACGAGAAGAAAAGAAAAATTACATTTGGCCGTTGCAATGAATATTAGCATAAATTGAATGGATCCTTATAAACACAAATTACAATTTAAGAACAGCTGACTTTTAAAAAACGCACAACCACAGATGCAAAGGAAGAAAAATCTCGTTTTATGTTCCACTGGGCACGAAAAATCTAAAATCTGAGAGCTAAATCTGAAAATCCAAACGACATTAAGCTTCCCCGAAAATCAGCGTTACCTTCGGGACGTTTTAGAGTTATTTCGACAAGCACGGACTCCAGACTCATCTTTTTAAAAATGAGTGAAATTGGATTTTTTTTTTAAAGTAGGACTGTAATTTAGTCATAAGCATGTTAAATTGTATTACATATACCTTAGTAGGTCCTACTAGTATTAACATAATTTGTGCGTTTTGTCAATATTTGTGAAAAAAAACTACATTCTGCGTCTGTGTTAAGTTGAAATATAATTATTCTATTCATAAAAATAGTTTTTCTTTAATTGGTACAAGTGTATACAACATTAAGCTCGGGTAAAGTATAAGAAAAAGATAAGATGGGAATGAGACTCATTTTTTCAGCCGGGACTCTTTTTTCGGACTCTTTCTGAAAATTTTCAGAGGTAATAAAATAATAATAATAATTTAGAAAAAGAAACTAAAACAAAAGTATATTGCGACGAAAAAAAAAACAGTACAAAATGTATGGAAAATTAATTTTTATGAATTTTCCAACTTCCGTTTAAAATGTTCCAATTTTCTCGTCGTATAAACCTTCCTCAGGCATAGACAAATACAACAAAGAAAATATAGCTCAAATCGGACGATCCGTTCTCGAGTTATGGGCGGTCTTACGAATGCAACTTTGTTTTATATAATACATAGATACATAAAAAACACTGAAGTTGAAAATAAAACAGTTCATTATAAGTATTTTAGCCTCTGTTTAAACTTTGACAGCAACAGGTATGACCGGATCTCCTGCATTTTCTCAATTTTACGCGCTTAACGAACTTCTATCGGTTTGTTTTTAGTAGCATAGCGTGCCAATCTCTATAAGAGGACACCAACTTTAAAACAAGAATGCTCCCTGAGGCCAATATTTATGTAATTTATGGTCACATAGGGATAAGCAGTTTGACAGCGAGTAAGGAGCAAAAAAACGGTATTTTGAAAAAAAAAAAAAATTCTTTGGCATTTATCAGACGTTCACAAGAAAGACTATACCGAAATTGTGTTTATCACCGACGGGCCACAATTCAATAATTACAAGATTCAGAGGCTGTACAAAAATCAACTTAGCTGGAGGTTAAGTCATGGTCAGGCCCTGATTAACCCTTAGGCTAATTAGGCTGCAGCCTAGGGCGCGAGGATCGGAGGGCGCGCTAAAATCATGTCTTCGCATGTACTAATCTAGCATCATTGCATCTACCCTACATATTTCAACTAGACCGAGACAAAACACTAAGGCTGCTTCCACACGGGATGGAACAAAACGCCTTAGACAAACAAAACTCTTTTTCTGTGTGTTTCTGAAATTTACGTACACACATTTAAATACGTGCGTCCACACTCAATAAGGCAAAACAAAGCAAGAAAACAAAATAAGGCGTTTTGTTCCATCCGGTGTGGAATCTCCCTAAAGCTAAATGTGCTTGAGAGTCCCTGATTTTAACAATAAATTTTGAAATTTTAAAAAGCGCGCGTAAAACAAACACTGACTTGTTACTTGAATCGGTCGGTGGTCGAGCGAGTGGGTGAGCTGGTAACAGAGTGCCTAGTGCAAGTTTTGTATCATCCGCTTCGCAATAACGGATGTAAATTTTAACGTCATTTTGTATGGGAAATTCGGAATTTAAACAGTGCAAGCTAGTTCTCGCGTTTGCCGCTAGACGACTCTGTATCATATTCTCACTCTACCCATTTACTACTTTTTAGACCGTCCGTAACACACCTGACAGGGGCGCGTCCTCAGAATCAGCCTAGGGCGGTCAAAACTCTTGATCAGGCCCTGGTCATGGTGCCTTAATTAGTACATCAAGTATTGATTCATGTAACACACCGTTCCATGTGATTCTGACACAGTGGCATACAAATACTAACTGTTTACACCATGTAAATTTCCGCTTCGTTTCCGTGTTCCAGTTAGCACCAAGCTCTTAGAAAAATACCATACCGAGCTGCCTATCGCCATCGCAAGTCATATCTGCATTAACCCAGAAACGAAGCCCCATTCACACAGTTTTATTTCTTACATGGATACATGTGTTTCTAAGGCGAAAAATAATATCACCAAGGTTAAATCAAGAGAACGGAAACTATGGGCATAATCTTTAATTTTTGGCAACGCATTCAAAGATTATTCCGAGACAAATAAAAATATTTTTGCTCTAACTGCACACTTAGCTCGAGATCTTTTGTCTTCATATAGTTTCTGCTAATAATAACCCCGATGCAAGACTCAAAAAAGAGAAGCTTATATTGTTTGTCTAACATGCCTGACTGCACGTTCCCAGTACTAGTACCTACAGTACAATTATTTAAATTTAATAGATTTTCTGTCTTCGTCTTGTATTCGTCTTTGTGTCTGTACTTATCGCGCTGGTCCGGGTTTCCTTGCGAACTCTATCATTGACAGAATGCTTATTCATTAGAATGAGGCATGCTAGTTTGCATGATCAAATATACACATAAATCTACTCGTGTGTGTGTTGATATGTGTTGCTAACTGATATTTATATATGCGAAGAGATGATGAAATAATGATTTTATGCGAATGAATCACTCGGTTTGTTTTATTCTCTCAAGTCTCAACCCACTCACATTATGTCAGTTTGTGGATGGGGAAGTGTTACTTCTTAGCTTTTCCACATCAAGGTTGAGCTGAAAGTTCACAAACGAATAAACTATTATGTCAATGTCGTTGCTAGATATGTTCAAAATGAGAATCAGATGAGCTTTATTAGTAAGGAGGTTTCCCCAGTGGACTTGGTTTACAAAGTTTGACAGGGCTCCATGCTCCATCCTGACATTCGTTCTATTTCAACGTCTCATTTACGCGCACATTTCCTCATTTTAGAACACAAAGTTCAGCTGCCACATGATTTCTCTTCCTGATGAGTTTCAAAATTATGTATTTTAAGCGATTCTAACAAAGTTCCTAGTTCGTACGGTGTACATATTCAATTCTCAACCCTTGCCCCATTCTCTTCCCAATTCGGATGGTTAACGAATATAATTATTGCAGTCTGTGCCACGGTCTACACCAAGTATATAGGTAGGTACTAAACGAATGATTGGAAAGGTTTTTTTTTGTTTTTTTGGATAGTTAAAATTTTAATTTGCCCCCAGGCAATAATCGACATCGTAAGCATTCTATTTACATACTCAACTGTGTGGGAGGACTGCCACACTACACTTAACTCATCGTTTTGTATACCTACATAGGCCCTTTCATTTGTGACAGGATGACGAATGATGATGACTACACCTAAGTATGTAGTAGTTAGTCGTATAAGCTATTTAATTTTATGTGTTTCATATGTTTTTTTTTTTTTCCAAACAAATAAATTCCATATTGGAAAAACGTGACACTTTTTCGAAACACATTTTCCACACGGTTTGTGTAAATACCTATTTCTCTGCTATATTTCACTTTAATGATATGCGGGTACAGTAGGGAGAGGAAATATTCTATTTTATATCTATAAATTGTATGCATAAATGAAGAGGTAACTAGGGGGCTTTTATGCAAAAAGGCAGTAAACGACAGTTTCCAATATAACGTACGACTTACCATTCGCACTCTTGCAGCAATGTGATCGTAATTAGAAATTGACAAGAAATTTCTTTGGGCTAGTTGGTTATTGCTGGCAGATGGTTGTCAAATCGTTTAAATGCTAAAGTTTAGTACGTTGCTCGAGCTAAACTAAATTTTATCTGCTCTCCAACATTTCTCTCCAAACATTGGCTAAAATCCCAGCTAAATTTTGACACAGAGCGGATAAGTTTCACAGAAAACAGCTGTTCTTTGAAAATAACTTACTTCAAAAATTCAACACTCTCTGATCTCAACAATTTCCGATTTAAGGTACTCCTTGTCGAGGTATTTAATAAACAAAAATCATCCTTGCTTACTTCTCCCATTCTCCGCAATACAAAAACGCAACAAAACAACAGAATACAACGATCTGTCAAAATTTAGCTTGAGAAAATGTACCGCCGCCGCTTTAAATGGGCACGCTAAATATTGACGGATATATGAAGTACATTCTGAAACAAAAGTTTAATTATTTAGCTAAATAGGTTCAGCTAAATAGGTTCGCTTGAATTTAGCTCAGCTTAAATTTTGGAGAAAATTTTGTATGGGAGCGAAAATTTAGCTCGAGCAGCGTACTAAGCTTAGTTTTTAGCGGACTTTTTACTTGGTTTCGTTTATATTTTGTGCTTGTATAGCATTAAAATAGACGTAAGAAGCAAGAGAATTAAACTTTTTAATTTCAGCACTAAAAGCAATTCAAATTTGTGCTTGGCTCTACTGATATTTAAATATTCCCGCCTGGAAAAAATTAACATTTTTAAAATTTGTGATTCAATGCGTTCCTTTTCTTTTGGTTATATATATTATAAAATTTCATTCGGTGAGCGAAAAGAGAGAAATGTGACATATGGCCAATATTATTTAACCAGAAAGTAAGGGAACAGATCTATTACTTGTGAATTGATTGACTTTGCAACGGATGTAGACGATTATTTATCACACATGTGCGGAAGAACTAAATGCGACTGCTTTGTTACAGAAGAAAAACAATCCAGAAGTAGACATATATGTTCCTAAACTTGATGTACTTCAATACATACAAACAAAAAGTATTAACTAGTTCATATAGAATCAAACATCAAGCAAACTTTCATGATGCAATACAAAGGAACGATCCTCTTCATAAAAGTAGGTAGTTCTGTTTTGTCCATTTAAAGTGTATAAAAACATTTTCCAGGAACCAATTTGATAACTGCTTATTTGTGTCATTTCACCGTGTTTAAAACACGGCCTCAGACGATCGAGCAACTTGTTGAATGTTTTTTTAAGGTTCGTTTTTCGGGTAGCACTTTTGCCAATAACCATGAATTTGACAGCTGATATAATAGACTAATCATAAGTAATTAATAAAGAAAGAGCACGAAAAGAATATCCGTCGTGCTCATAAAATATCCACTATGAATTTAAAAATTCGGTGCTGCCAAACTGTTTAATTTGAAATCATATAGCATTTAACTGCAGCAAATGCAAATAAATAGTTGAGAGAAGCTATATAGATCCTGCATCTACATTATTTTTTGACACTGTCGTTGTGACTTAAATGTCAGAAAATATCCTTATAAGTAATCATAAATTCTCTGAAAGGAAGTCATAAGGCAGTAAAATTTATTTTCTGTGGCGTCTGTTGACTTTCGCAAGTAACTGTAACCATATCTACATTCCGGAACGTAGTATGTAGTAAAAGAACGATAGCTGGTAACAGGATATAATAACGCCTATTAATATGTTTGCTATTTGTATAATGGCTGATGATTTATTCATTATTTCCTAAACTATAACCTTTTCTACGAAAACAAGTCAATGGTAATGGAACTTTGAAATGACTTTCGAATTAACAGCCATTGATACGGGATTTCCGATTTACCAAAAGGCCAAACCAATTCAATAAAGTTTTTTTAAAGGTATAATCACAATTAATGTATGAAAATTCCTGAGTGATCATTTTCAATTTGAGGCTTTTATGAATCGTGGTTGATATAATTACTCTTAGTCATTGTTGGTGAACTCCGAAAAATTGAATGTCTAATAGTTCCTCCAGTTAATATAAACATGACATTTTATTTATAAACTGGAAATGTGTGTCATCATAAATGTGTTTTTAATTTTAACTACCTATCGAACCGTATAAAATATTTATATGTATTTATTTATGAACAATAACTATAAAAACTGACAGCTGACACTTAACAGAGAGACGAGCACGAGATGTTTTGACTGCAGGCAATGCGGTTATTTTGAATAGTGATGAGCGCGTTCAGTAAATACTTTCACTCAATTTATGATCCATCCCAAATCAAAATGATCTGGGTTGATCGATAATGTATTTACTTTGACACATCAGAATCTTATGTCATCACCACTCTCGTATTGAAGTTTGCTTAGATCAGGTTTATATTTATTGATTATATTAAAAGCCAAATTTAGGAATCAAGTTTATCGATCACCCCAGACGGGTCTGTATAAATTTTCTTCAGAGATTGTCGTTTAATGTTTTCTGTCGGTTATACTTTGGCCTTTTGAAACATTGAATAGGTGAATATCTTTTATTAGCATCACTTACAGGAAACAAACATAGCATGGAAGCCGATGTCACCTAGGTATATTATACACATCTAGCGCCATCGAAGCATAAACCAGTTTCCTGTCAATCGATTCATGTGACCATCGAGCGGCTTTCTCACAGCTTCTAATTAAAACAGCAATCCAATAAAAAAAAAATAAAAACAATGAGCAGAAACTAAACCCACGTCAGGTAAGAATTGAATCCATAGCCATACGAACAGGGTTGCCAGAATTTAGTTCACTTTAAGCGCCCAAACCTTTAAAAAATGTAGCCCAATATCGTTGTAATATATTGGTAGCACTTAAATCTTATAATTATTCCACTGCAACTTGGCAGCATGGAAAAAGATAATGTAAGGAGGTTGTTAAGCAATGGCGGCTGTGTAGAGACATTGGGAAAATAAAAAGCACGGAAACTTGAAGACGTTATTATTATTAATTAAAGAGCAAACAAGAAATATTACAATCGTTGCTCAGAAAGAAGCCCAAAAATCGTTGAAAATTTTGGTATTTTTCAGACTTATTCTCACCGCGGTTTTTTTTTTTTTTTTACTTCTAAGCCTTGGATTTATGTGACTTTTTTTTCCTCTATTGGCTTTTGTGGCTTGTGTCTAACCAAAAGGCCTGCAAAATGAATTGGTGTGCGTGCAAGTTGAACGACTGTTCGATGTCACTTGACTGCAAGAGTACTGCCAAGTTTTAAAAGTGCGGATTTGTTCGAAAATATTTCCTTTTTTTAGTTTAGTGAAAGAATAAAACAAACAAAATTAACACACAATTTGTAAAATGATATGTAACCCAAACTTATGTTGGGCGCTAATGGAAGAAATTTCTATCGTTTTTTTAAGTAAAAATATAGCCGGAAGTAGGACAAAGCGCGCAATCTGGCAACCGTGCATACGAATAGCCTTGCAGATGGGAGCTTTAAAAGTTCACACGGGTTGGTAAAAATATGCGAGTATTTATGTGTGTATAGTAAAATTGTGCTGGAGCTAAAAACCGTTTCAGTTTGAAATCCCAAAAGTGATCATGGCTATTTAAAGAGTTTTTTTTAAGGCGTTGTCGGTTGTTGTTTTTCTTATTGCGTGTTAGGTTGTCACAATGACTTTTGGGTTCTCCCTTTTGAGTCGAGCCTCATCAGGAACTTGAATTGGGACCCCAGGTAGATTTTACATTTGATTTTGTTTATAATGGTTAATTGGGAACACATATTTGACAGCTAATCGGAAAAGGAATCGAGTATAAAATTATAAAATTATTTCCTTCGAAGAATTCGACATGGTTAAACCTTTTTTATCCTTTAAAATCGTATCGAAATCTTTGAATAAATAGTATATATTAACATTTTGTACATGGGCTAATGTTTGAATGACAGATCTATATAAATTATACGATGTGAGGACAATTTTCAATTTAATTAAATTCGAAACTTCGTAGCGTGTAGTTGGTAGTGACAGATGATCAGAATATGCAACTTTGTTCAAAATTATTTTCGAACTCTTAATAAAAGTCATATCACACATTTGTAGAAACCATTGCTTGTTAAAGTGTTGCTTGTCGTAAAAGTCTAGGCAAAAGCTGTCAAACTCTTCCTGAATTGAGAGAAAAACATAATACGATTGAATATGTGCAAAGCAAAGCAAACCACTAAGTTTATATTCAAGGTAACTTCTTCCTTTCAAAATTCAGCCTCCAAACAGCTCCACAATTGTACAAAGGCAAGTAAATCAATGCGAAATAAACATTCTCTTGTAGATATGCTCCCGACATTAATAAATCTTCTACAGCGCATATATGTCTGATTTTTATCCACATTTGAGTGTTGACATAATGAGCCTATCGTGACATTCAACATGTTTCACTTGACGTCTCTATTAAAAATATAAGTTACTCGCATACCATCTCCAACGTCAATGTTATCTGAAGTTCATAACTATTCATAGATACTTTCAAACCAACACTTGTGGCATCGGTGATGCCCACATAACAAAACTTCAATTAATCACTGTTTCCGTGAAACCTTGAGGTGTTCCTATGTTCGCTAGCAAAGCGTGACGGACAGACGGAACTCAAACCGCACTCGAGCAACCCACTTAAAAAGCATCAGAGTACAAAAAGCACTTCATCCCACAACCCACATGCCTGCATCATCACTTTCCACACATAGTTTCATCATCATCATCACCGTTTTTGTCGTGTCCATCAATTATTGTTGAACGAACAAAGCCAACAACAAAAAATAAAAAAAAGCAAAACAAATTTAGGTATCAATTTTACTACGCTACTTGTTTGTAAACAATTATTTGGGTGCTCGTTGCTGATCGTTCAGCGATCAACTTCCAACGATCAAAAACTAAAATCAAAGTTATGCAATAATGTATTATTTATTAGACGTACGCGAACGCGAATACTTACTTTATTTTTGTGGCACAGAAAAACCTCCAAAATAGAGTTGGTTTTTATTGTTTTGTACGAACGTACTCGTATTTTGTATTCCATGTCTGTGGAGCTAGATTTTTCAGTTTGTGCACATGATATAAGATGCGGGATTGTATATGTGGGTAAATATAGGTTTTGGGGTCAAATCGTTTGTTTTATGAACATACACTGACAGCAAACAATTTTATTTCTCTTTGTTCTGTACATGAAATGGTATACAAATCATTGATGTCAATGATTTACATACTATGGCGAACATGTTTTGATTTTGTAGATTCAGTCGCGTTTTAATGGTGGTTTGGCACGACTATCAAATTAGCTTTGGTGGCTGTCAGTGATGCAAATCGACTTTTCTCGACAGTACTAAAAATTAAAACTGAAAAGAAATAGTACTGAAACGTACAAAATGTACATATTTTTTTTAAATGTAAGAAATTTATGTTTTTGCATTAACAAAAGTCATATTTTATTTAAACTATAACGGCCATATTATTCCCTCCGAGTGTAAATTAGGTTTAAGTTAATTTTACACCTTAATCCGAATTTTTTGAACCCGATGGTTTAAATTTATATTCATAATATTCACTCAAAAACATGCATTAAGCCCGCTGGATACAGATGCATTTAAAAGCAGGGTTTAAACTGATTTTAGATCGATTTCACACCCACGTAATGGTAAATTTCACATAAAATGAGATTTTTTGTTGTTTTAATTGTTTAACTTTGATTTGCTGTGTGCTGAGTTTATTTTTTATTGTCTTCGTTATGAATTTAGCCTCCAATTTCCCTTTTTTTGCCGGAAATATTTCTGAAAATAAACGGCATCGTTATCATTGACTCAAGCCCCAGTCCGCTTGTGTATTCGATATACCTACTCGAAGACGAGGACGACGTTAATTCGTGCTGTTCCGTCAGCTTTTCGGTAAATTCATCTTCTAACTACGAAGCCATCAAAAGTTCATCCACAAATGAAATCTTTTTTTTTTTTAGCTTCTTGATACATTTTACATTCTATTTCACTTTTACTTATTTCCTGAACGAAAAAATGTCACTATGATTAAATTTAGTTTTAACCCGAGTTAAAATACTTAAACTAGTCTCCGCAGTGCAGTTTAAACTCAATCGGATTAAACGCCGACATATTTAAAAAAAAAAAAAAAAAGAAGATGAGTCTATGTTCGGTTTTAGTGACTGAATATTATGGAATATTGTATTATTGACTTGGGTTCAATTTTTAAAATAACCTCATTATTTTCGATTTATTTCAAAAATTAAAAATAGTACAAGTGGTACTCAAAATTGAGAAGTGGTAGGTACTTGGGTACTCCGGAAAGTCAAATAGTACAGGAATCAGTACAATAGTAACCCTTTTTGCAACAGTGATGCGATGGAAACACATTGAAACGCAAACGCAACGCAATTGTATATATGGTCTGAAAGGGAATTAAAATGCCATTGATCATAATTTACAAATATAAGTTCAGATTGATCAGTTTCGCAAATAGCAAGGAAGTGAAGATGCGAACACATTTTGCCGTCACTTCAGAAATGACGCAGTTGGTTCGAAAATGCATTTCTAGATTATAGGCGAATCGGTTCAGCTTTGCATAGGTATACCTACCCTATTCGAAAAGCTAGGCGATAAATGTGGAACTTGATGAAGCGTGTAAAATTAAATCAGAAATAAGTATTTTAAAGCACACTGTCGATCTCTGCAATATGTACGACTGGAAATTTGATTAAGGGATGATTAACACTTTCAGATAATATCAACAGTATTTAAAGCATTAACATTTAGCACTTCTCTTTAGCCATAATATCTATCTTCAAAACGCTATGTCAACCCTTTGGATAATAAATATTTCTCATTTTCATAAGAACTCAACTCCTACGAAACCAGCCAATTATACTAAAACTGTCTATTGTCGACATTCTGCTCGAGCTGCGTTAAAACTCAAACACGCAATGAGCTCTAGTTACCTGTCGCTTTTTCGTTTCATTGGATTTAAAAATGACGGCCCAACGAGCAATATATTCTGCCGACACGCTCTACCTCCTCTTGTTTCTTGTTCTACTTTTCGTTTCATCTGAGTTCCTACGGTCTGTCGCTTTTTCGTTTCCTCAAGCTTAGCACGCTGCTCGAGCTAAATTTTCGCTACCATACAAAATTCTCTACAAAATTAGCTGAGCTAAATTTAAGCAAACCCATTTAGCTGAGTGGTACTCTGCTCGAGCTAAATAATCAAACTTTTGTTTCAGAATGTACTTCATGTATATGTCAAAATTTAGCGTGCCCATTTAAGGTGGTGCATTTTCTCAAGCTAAATTTCGACAGATCGTTATGTTCTGTTATTTTGTTGCAATTTTGTATTGCGGAGAATGGGAAAAGTAAGCAAGGATGTATTTTTGAATAATACCTCGATGAGGGCTACCTAAAATCGGAAATTGTTGAGATCAGGTAGTGTTGAATTTTTGAAGTTAATTATTTTGAAAGAACAGCTGTTTTTAGTGGCACTTATCCGCGGCGTGCCTTATGTCAAAATTTATCTAGGATTTTAGCTGATGTTTTGAGATAAAAGATAAAGAGACCAGATAAAATTTAGTTTAGCTCGAGCAGCGTACTCAACGAGCCTTAACAAGTTTTACTTCCAAATTAGCGACGTATACGATAAAGCACTCCGTTTGGAATATCACATCACCACCATACCAGTGAGTGTGCTGAGAAGGACTGTGCAAAAGAAGGACTAAAAACTATTAAGAAGCAACAACACGAAACGTTTTTCTTATAATTTTCTTAATTATTTCCTCTGGAGCCACACCACAATTACCTAAAATCCTTCGCAGACATTTTCGTACAGTCCGAGAAGAATGTTGTTAATTTTACACATCAGGTTGTACCATAGTGCCCCTGCTGAACTAAAATTTCTTGGTTACATTTTGTTTGGAATGGTAGCTCAATTTCAGAAGCAGTGCCTGTATCAAATACGAGTGTGATATGTATTCTCATTCAAAGACAGAAGACAAACAATTTGTCAAACCCAATAAATATTCCCTGTACTTTTCATATTATAATAACGTAGGCTGTATTGTATCCAATGCCAATCCCCCCCCCCCCCCCCCCTCCCATGCAGGAGAGCATTGCTGTGAAATCTACTTTTAAAATGAACACTGAAAGGTATACAAATCGCCCAGTGTATCATTTATTGGCATCGTCTCAAACATGAATAAAAGACGAAGAACCATCACATCCCGTTCGCTTCAATGTGCCAGGCGCACACATTTCCTCTCCAATCTCTTCGAACGATTCTAGAATAATTTATAGACAAACATTATGACGATGAAGACGACGTTGAAAAACCCGAAATATTGCAGATATTTCAGAAAACTAGGTCGACCATAGCATTCTCTATGGCATGCCAAACTATATCCACTGTGGGCTGGGGTCGGTGGGGTGCCTGTACCATTGCCACACCCCACATGCTGGCCAATTGTACAAATGAAAAAAAGATTTTTAAATGCGTACAAGAAACAGCAAACAAAGGAAACCATTATCAGAATAAAATAAAACTTAGCTCGTCCTCAGGGATTACATAATGCTTGTTTTTCCCATGTCCGTTGAATGCATATATAGCTATAGCTATATGACACATTTTTACCAACTGCTGGTGAACTCGCTCGCTTAAAAGTGGAACAGTAGGTCAATCGATATTTTCCTATGTACGATACGCGCGCCGCACCCTTATTTTCTTTCGCAGTTACTATATTCCACTTCCACCCACAAACTTCGTCCTATTTTAAGAGGTGTTTTCGTCTCCGTGCAATTTACTGCAATTCAAAATAGTTGCATCTGTTTAACCTTTTTATTTGTTGTTCACGTTAGCGTGTAACGTTTTGTGGGAGATTTATTTCGTGGATCTTCCAGTGTGAGTCACAAATTGTTTTAAATATTTAAACGCAAATAGAGTGGATGCAGGGTGACCATACGAAATAACCTGCGAAACTCAAGTTGTTTAAATTGCACTTAGGGTAAAATATCTTATTGGAACTACAGTCGAAACTCGATTAACCGGAATGGCTGGAACCGAGCCGGTTAATAGATTTTTCTCTAAATTTATAAAAAAAAGCTCTTAGTTTGATGACACTTTATTTCTTTATCTTATAAAACAAAAACAAACACTAAATTCATCAATAAACACAAGAAATCATTTAAAATAAATCAATTTAACGATTAAAGAAACTACAACGTTAGTTGTTTTAAACTTGTACCTACGACGGCGGCGGTCACGGATAGTAACACCGGATAAATGTGTCTAAAAAACAATTCAAAATTTCGTTGGAATTCAAAGATACAACAGCACTGTCTTCTGTTTTTGTTTCTACGGATAATAGAGTTAGTAGAGTTACTAATTGGAAATTAACTGAAAATAAATTTATATAAAAAATGCCGGTTAAAATAATCCCGGTAAATCGAGTTTCGACTGTATATTTGCGTTAAAAAAAATCAACTTATAAGCAATTTATGGCAGCACTGGCATATAGAATTTGACTGCAGATGCAGAACCGGACGTTCTTTACTCGATCCCCAAGAAGGCAAGGGAAGGGAATTATTTTCTTTCATTGTTTGGACCGATTCAGCTTTACGGCAGCATTGCCGTTTGGTCCCTTTTTGAGCTTCAAGACCCTTGGCCCCCACTTTCTCGAAAATGATCAAAATGGCCCCTTTTTCAGTTTAAATAAAATGCTATTCTTAAATGAAATGAAAACGAAAAAAATGCAAACATTATGAAAAAAAGTGGTTCTTAATAAAAAATTTTTTTTTTTTTATAAATGAATGTGCTGCTCTGTTTTTTGTTTCTGCTATCTTAGTATTTTGTGCGGAGGCCCCTTTTTTCACCTTTTTGAAAGATTCAGGCCTATTCGGCAAAATCTTTTATCCATTTATTCTGTTATTCTGTTATGAATTTCCATACAAAAGTTCGAAATGTCAAAAAATCTTTTACGGGCTCTAGAATTGGTATTCTGTGTGCAAAAATCTGTTATGAATTCTTTTAAAAATCATAACAGAATAAAAGAAATAAATTTGTGACTTTTATTATAAAAGATTTTTATTAAATAGAAATATTTGGATTGAAATGGATCTCTACATAATTCTTCATCAAGGAAATGCTTACAAAAGGAGACAAATGTAATAAATGTGTTTAAAAAAGTTTAATAATTGAAATAATTTATAAATTTATGTTTTTTATTTAGCCGAAAACATCGTGCACTTTTACTGGAACTAAGATGTAATAGTAATCCATTTGATCTTCCTGATGTGCGTTTTATTCAGCTCTTTATGTAGATTGGATAAGGTGAATGCTAGAATTCTAATGAACAAATTGGAACAATTTACGCATGCCACAAATACAACCATTTCATTTCAAATTCAAGTAAATTGTATTTTCAATGATGTAATGAGATGTATAGTTGGATATTTAATTCAAGTTTCTCGCGACACTACATTTTTACGGATACATTTTTTCATTACCCCTTGATATTTGAACTGTGCTTTCTGCAAATTTAAGGCAACCAGCAACAGGGACATTTTTGCGACCTTCCACCACAATACGACCCCAGCAAACGATTGCTCTTTCCTTTAACTTTTGAATATCCTTTTATTTGGAGATCCACCACCAGTCTTTTTTAACTCCGCTTTTTCTTGACGTAGTTTATGCGTCACAGTGTAGCGCCAATTATCAAAAACCTAAATAAAATCTCTATAGAACTTTAAGCCCACAAAAATTCATCAAAAAATATATCGTTTTCCATTCTTCTACAGAGTGTGAGACACCGCCAGTTCCATTCAAAAGTGAGGCAAGTTTCTGCCAACAAAATTGTACCGATAGCATCGGAATGCCTTTTCTGCCTCATAGATGGATTTTGCTTCATGTAGGAGCAATATATTTCTTTCTGTTCGGTAGTCATTTTTTGTTGTCTTTTTCCTAAAAAGATGTAAAAGAATTTATTACACAATTATTTAGTTTTTAATACTACCTAATTTAAAACTTACTCTTTTCAGCCGGCATTTTAATATACATATTTTATGCAAAAAGTTATCAGGTGCCAACTTATTTAATTATAAAAATTATATATATTTACTTACATTAAAAGCAAAGCTAGCTATTTGTCAAAGCTTCGTAACAGATTTAAATTTTCGAAGTTTCATAACAGAGTTTCACAAAAGTTCGAAACCCAGAATACGATTTATAAAAGATCTTTTATGGTCGAAATCTTTTATGATTCATAAAAGAAATTTATAACAGAATAAAAGATTTCACAGAATAGGCCTGATTTGCCGCTGTTCAGTATAAAAAGGAACTTATTGGAAACGGCACAAGACTTCAACTCTAACCCGTCAACTGAAAACACATTTTTCTACAATTGACAAAGCTGCTGAGAACACTGATTTCAATAATACGGTTTCTGCTACTGACTGACTTTCAACTAGTCGAAGTTATCTTGAAATCTTTTTCTCGGTTTACACTTTTATTTAGTATTTAGTTTTTTCTCTGTCAATTTAGTTTAATTTTCTTGTAAATTAGAAAATGGCTGCCTTCAATGGCTATACCTATACTTAGGCTCCTTTTACACTATTCAGTTTCGATTGATAGGCAACAAAACCTACTTGTGATGGGAACAAAACGTTAAAAATCCGCCTTTATTGTGTAAACGAGTCGACATTTTGGATTTTTGACGTCCACGTTACGTCAAAATTGACGATCTACTGAGCTGGATTGTATATTAGGTACTAAAAAAAAAACCTTTGAAAAGTCCAACTTAAATGATAAATACTGTAAATGGAGTTAAATCCACGAAACTCGTCTCAAACATGACACGTACGTGTCGCAAGTATAGACACATCATCTGCACATGCACAATAATCACTTGGCTTTATCCGGATACAATATAAATATCTCCACAAAGGTAAACTGGAACGGGGTAATTACGCTTCCAACTGATTGTGGCATACTCCAATGGGATGGAAGGAAAAAAAAAAAAAAAAAAAAAAACCCAAGCGGATGGATGTGGAGACAAAAAAGAAAAACTTTCTATGCATTTGTAGGTTTCCGCTGTAGCGAAACGGAAAAAGGAAATAAAATTAAACGCAAAGCGCAATAAAATATAATAAAAAATACATCAAAGCGATTTCATTATTCCGTCGAATGTTTTGAATTGCAAAACCTGCTTCTAATTAAACTCTTCAGCATGTCATGATTGCGCTCTTTATCACTCGTAACCCTTTTGAAGGATCCTTTTGACTCTCGACAGTCGACATATACGAAAAGGATACGCCACTCTTTCGCCTTTTGCGGAATTCAGCTCGCAAGGAGCATAAAAGGAGCGGCCTACATCCTAGTGTCGTTATTCGTTACAAGTCACTTATATAGAAAGGCAAAGGATCAACTCGCATGTACATATTTATAATTTATCAAAGCTATGAGATTAATCTCTTGTGGCATTATGGCTGCAGTGACAGTCCCCTAATCTGGGGCAAGATGCATCACCTCACAGCTCAGAACCATGGTGACTAGAGAGAGCATCTATCAGTTTTTGATATTACTGATTGGTAATAAGTACAGGGATGTGCTTCCCAGACCATCCACCAAAAAGAAAAAGAAAAGAAATGATGGTGTCTTGTCAGTGAGTGGTGCATTGGATCCACTTCTTTCTCAAGTGACCCAGATTGTTGATCCTATTTTTCAGTACTGCAGTTATGTGTTGTCCTTATTTGTGTGCTGTAATTAAATCCCACTCTTAAGAGTGACTCCATGTCCGCAGGACACTCTATGGGCGTCTGCGTTCCCAACTGGGAATTCAATTAAGTATGTCTTGCCTTGTTAAAAAGTTCCAGCATTTTATATTCTCAAACTTGTAATTAAAGTCAAATTGAAAATAGATTCTCTTGAAAAGGAATGTATATTGCTGTGCGCAACAGTAAAGGTCAAATGACACTTCGCACTGCATTCCACTATAAGGTATACGCTGTTGTTCGAGAGACAACGCGATTGGAGAACTATTTATTTATTTATTTACGTAGATAAAAACCGAATAAAATGTGGCGCGATCAACTAACAAAAGAAAAAAAAAAACACTTTCAGATCTGTATAACGGAGCCACGGTATTACATGTGAGGAAGATGATATAAGTGAACTGCAGCTCAGCAAGATAAAAACGGACAGATAAGACAAGCTAAAGACTGCTGACTGGCTTTTTCCTTGGAAATATTTTGCAGCTGATTTTATATCTATATATATATCTCAGCGAAGATTGCATTTGTTTACAGACTTGGCAAAGTGAAGTTTTCATGCAAGGGGAATTTTTGAATAACAATGAAAGTTCATTGGAATTTCAACGATAGGTGATCATTTGAAAAGCACATTATACATATTTACAAGGTTGCATGAGTGGATATAAATTTTCCATTTTCAAGCAAACAATTAAGTTTTTTGTTCAGGAGCAATGAATTTTGTATATGCTTTGATCTAGTCACTTAAGTGTAGTTCACTGTTCGTGGAAAACGGAGTAACTGCTTTGAACTACCAATAATTGGGAAATAGGGGAAAATCAAAAAAAAAAAAAAAAAATAGACGAATCGGCGATATTTTACGATTTATTCTTTTTTTTCCTTTTAAAAGCGAAATAAAAAAACCCATTTTTCACGTTATGCTTAGCCTTAGAATACCTATATAAATTTATTCAAAAGAGTGCCTTTTCTTTCACCTAATGTCTTGATATTTTTTAATCACGGAAGATCTCCTGTTTTTCTTGATATTCAAACGACTGCCTGACAACTAAGATGTTATTTGCCGCGTTGCTTTGCATTGTTTTGATTCTGATATACACAAACATTTAACATAATAGGTACCTTAAGGACTATTCACATGAATTCAGCGAATTGCGAACAAATCAATTTAACTACATTTAAGAATTTAAAATTGCTGTTGTTCTATCCGTTCTATCACAAAACCATTATATTTAATTAATCTAACATCTATTCTTAAAACAAAAACATGAATCTCAATTGATTTAATTAGCTAAATTAACAATTAAAGCAACTGTCACACTTTATTCACAATCCACACAAAACAGTCGCGATCCACAAATCCACGAATGAAAAATTCGTTCGAACTTAACCTTTAAAAATGATACTGATACGCGGGTATCTGCGACTACAAAAAGTTTTTTTTTGAATGAAGTGTTAGAAACTACGAATATTCGCGTGTTCGCAGTTCGCAATTCGCTCTCAATAGTCCTCTAGTGCGACTAAAAAAAGTTTTCATGTGAATGAAGTGTCAGAAACTACGAATATTCGCGTGTTCGCAGTTCGCAATTCGCTCTCATGTGAATAGTCCTTTAGTGAAAAGTCAAACAAAACCTAATTCGTGTTTGTTGAGAACACTTCAAATGGTTTTTAAAACCAAAACTAAAAAAAAAAATAGTGCGTGGAGTCCCTTCGCGCGGAAGAAGTGAAACTTCGTAATGTGGAAATGAAAATAGGAAGGGGTAGAAATTGATTTTTAGTAAAATCATATTGTTTGCCTAGTATCCTGCTCGCGCTAAATTTTAGCGCCTCTAGTCTCCACTTCGTTTCTCCACACCAAAGATAAATGGTCGCTAAATTATTATTAAACATGATATAGATGGGACAAAACACATTATCCTTATGAACCATGAGTACCATGACAGATATCAGTAAACGTAATTTTAATAGAATTTTCGAATTTCAAACTTGAAAGACGAAATAACCCAGAAATTATAAGAAGAAGTTCGACATGAGTGTCCTCAAACTTTCCAAAATCTCCTTACCATAGTGGAACACTTGTTATTACCCAAAAGACGACGCAAAATGAGAGCTTAAGTCCCCCTGAAAATCGATTCGCTTTATTTATATTTATATGTACCTATCTCTGTTTTGGCTCTGTTGTTTGGCTTTGCGTTTTCTTTTATTTACCATGCAAACATTGTCTGCGTTTTCCGCCAAAAAAAAAATCATTGCAAACACAACACAAACACTTTCCTCCGTTTTTTTATGTCAAAATTTATCTTCGATTTAATGCACTGGACATTTGTTTCGCGAGCTAAATGAGTGGAGTCTTTTCATCGGCCCATCTATATGAAGTTAAGGATTTAGCGTGCGAGCAGGATACTGATGCTTTGCTAAACTGCCTCGCTCAATTTTATCTTTGTAGACATTTTTGTATGGGAGATAAAATTTAGCGCGAGCAGGATACTAGGCTTTAAGACAAACTTTATTAACATTGCTTACAATTCACAATTGATCGCATCTTTGAATTATCATTTTCGAGTGGAGAAATATCCAAATCCATAACATTTACAATGGGATAATGACAACTAAAGTAAGATACGATAAGTTGGAAGTCTCATTAGAAGTTTCACTTCAAAAATACTACCCTATTAAATTATAGGTTTGTGTATCAAATCAAACTAAAACAAGTAAATGAAATAATGAGGACGCTACTCGTTGCTAACGCTCGCGCTGGCCTGTAACAGGTATACCTACTACGCGCATGCGTTCGAGTGCCACGCATTCACTCTCGCTCTGTCTCCTTCTATTCCCTCTCCCCAGGAGCGTTGAATGTTCAACGCAACCTTGTTGGAAGTCGCATTAGAAGTTCAATTTCAATAAGAAATTAATTGCCAATTTAGTCATTATTTTTGGAAATTAATCTTCATCACAGAATATTCTTCTCCCAGCATTTGGTGCCAATAAACTCACTCACCATTGCATACTCTGAAGCTTGAGCGGTACCCTCACACCTTTGAGTATGCAATGCTTATAGTAGCATTAAGCATTTAAGAAGTTTCACTTCAATAAATCAAACAACATAATTCACCTATATCGTCTTTACTTCTTGAATTCTTCAATTCTTTACTGTAGGTATCAACGTATGTAGGTATGTACTATAACAACCATTAAAACAAAAACCTTGAACTCAATTTCTATAAACAAAACCATAAGTCTATCAGCGCACGTCAACAGCCATCTGCGCATTTCCTCAAAAACACATTGTGGCTGTTGATTATACACATTCACCTCGCATACTTCTCTTTCGTTTCACTTTTGTTGGAGAAAACACCACTCATTTTTTTTCTCATATGAACGTGCTTGTGCTGTGCAATGTGCGCCACCCTCACCCTCGCTCACACCTTTGAGTATCCAATTATTAGCGTTAAACGTTTAACGCGACCTTGAGTTGGAAGTCGCATAAGAAGTTTCACTTCAAAAAAAACTCTAGGCCCAAATCAAGTTACTTTCGAGAATTTTGCAAAATATTTAAAACAAGTTTTTCTGTTATCTTCCGTAGAAATTTTAACGTCCAAAAAGCCTTTCGTGGGAAAAAGGGAAAAGTAACGAAATTCTGTAAAATTTAGGAATCCATCGAATAAATTTAAGCCGTCAATATTTTGTGAAGTTTCATCAAACATCTACATTTTACCATTATTACAAAACAATCTAATTTACATAAACAAAAAAAATCTGGTACAAAAATACAATTTACAATATCTAAAAATTGTGATTTTTATTTTAAAGGATAACTAAATGTAAGTTCCTTTTCCTATAATAAAAATGTTACTGTAAAAAGTTATTTTGTTGTATCCTTTTTATGTGGAGGGATGTCGATTACCCACTGTGCAAAGCGAAAAATGACTACTAACAAGTGAATAGTAATTTTTCTCTCTCGTTAATTCGTCAAGTTTCTTTGTTATTGAAAACGAATTTAGAATTTTGGCAACTGTAATCGATCTAAACTGAGTAAGAGAATAGGGTATATGTCTATCGCATTTCCTCGTTTGTTAGCTGGTTTTTATTTCACCGCATGTATAAATAAATAAATAGTTGGCGCAACAGGTCCGAAGGGATCCTAGGCCTAGCTTCTCACAACCATTCGTTTTGTGTGAGTTTTCATTTTTGGAACGAATGGAAGGGATCTAAAATTTTATGCCGACTCCAAACGGCTAATTGAGAAGCTCTTTCAAGACAGTTATACTCTCGGATGTTTGTCAGACGTTCGCGAGAGGTGGCGCAGTGAAAAAACCATATGTTGGAATTAGAATTTAAGATACTGCGCCCACACCGTAAGTGTAAGATAAAATTCAAAATTCAACCTCGATCGCATCCTTTCCGAAGTGCCTATACCTACATATTACGGCAGTACACTTGTGTGTTCACTAAAACAGAACCCAATTTGTCAAAATCGGCTAACATAGAATTCTACTACTGCTTATTTAGACAGACAAAGAGTTATGTAATCAAGATAAATGCAAGTAACCAGTTCGCCAACTGCGCGACAAAACTCCAATGATTCGACGTAGAAAGTACACTCAATCCATACAAGTATAGTTCATCTTAAATTCAAGAACCTGCCAACAGAAATACTCTCTAGGTCAACTAGTTCTTGTCACTATTAATCAAGCAAATAGTTACAATCCAGTAATTACGAGTATAGGTATATGCTGCGATACTTGGCGTCCACCTGCTCTTGCATAACTTGTTCGTAACTCAACAGCACTTCATGTGCACTCTATAAAAAGCCGCACAAAGCCCGAACAGCACATCAAATGAAAACAGTCTTCCAATTAAACCCTAATGAATTTTATTGTTTTCATTAAGTTTATGCGTTATGCAAGCTGACTTTGACTTCACTTTAGCTCAGAAAATTTGTTTCAAGTATCCATCACGTAAAGTGTCTAGGTACAACATTGACACTCTTGTGCATAGACATTTCTGATTAATAATGGACAACCATCAGGGCAAACTAAAAGCCCCGGCGCGAGGGCGCTTGGTGTGGCTTTTAGTTTGCCGCCACAACCACATCCTTCGTCCTACTAATATCAAAATGCAATTTTAATGCATTTTTAACGAGCCGAGTTTTCTGCGGACTGGAAACCAGTACAGAGCGAAAACCAGCACAGAAGCATTAGCATCCTGACCTAAATACACGTCATTTCCTTCGAACAGTTAATTTTTAAGTTATGAAACGGTTGTTTGTCGCTTTGCTGGTATATATTTCTCTCTATCCCACTATGAATCATAACTACAGCGAGGAACGACCATGAAGGAGTAATGTTTCCTCGAGCTAGAGAGATACGAACGTTAATCTTTTTCCCGTGCGAATAGGGTTGAGAGCATAGGGTTGAGAGTCCTGCAGAGCAATGAATATGGCCATTTTTTAAACAGCAGTAGGTACCTATACATAGTCGTATGTATGACATCATGCCGATCCATAACACACCCTAAATGTAGTATTCGTTTCTCCCTCACAGGATGTCGAAGCTGATGGTGTATAGTGAACTACGCTTGCCACTTCTTGCCAGTGCGCCTCCCCTAAATAAGATTTTCCAAATTTTCCGGTACTACTATCTACTGAGCCAGAGTATTGCTTTCGGTGGCGACCGTGCTAAAGAAGTTACCCGCCAACATAATATTATATCCGAACATACCTACTTTGTGCAAAAGCTTAACAACTGGCATTCTCGGAAATTCTCATTAATAGGCAACACACCCGAAAAATGTGAGCTGGTATATGTGCTTGCTGAACGAACACTTCCTGTTTTCTTCTGAAGCCATGGCAGCAACACTTCCGTTTTTCTGTCTCCCTCTGATGTCCTGTAAAATACAGCCATTGTGGAAAATTATATATATACGTGCGCCACTATGACGACGACCTATTTCCTCGATAACGCTCCGGTGAATATTATCATCTCCTTGCGGAAAATCCACCGCAAAAGCTTCGAAAGTTTCCTTTCTCTGATTGCCTTATTCGATGGAGTTGGAGTCGGGTCTTGGCGGTGAATACATTTTAGGAATATCTACGGCTAAGGCAGAATGGGGTTTTATGTGTGTTGGGCAGATTTTAATTTTGTTAGCTGCAAAAAGCGGTATTACGACTTTATCACCTCATACATATTTAAAAAGGAATTTCATGCATGTTAATCCTCTTTTAATTTGAAACCCGTTTCCAGTTACCGTGCGTGTGAGTTCGCGTACTTGTTTGACAACAAATTGTTGTCATCGTTGGGGATAAGCCGAGTGCCGAGGGATGTGCTGTAATCCAAAGGCTTTTTTGTATTCATAGAATTGGATTTAGGAACAAAGCAAAAGGGAGTGAGTTTTGTACATTCACTTTGCGGAGTATGTACAGGTACCTACACGTACAGCGATTATGTTTGAATGGCGACAATTTCAAAAACTGGGTTTCATGCTTTTTGTAGTTTAAAATTATGTAGGTAGGTATACAGAAAGTTGGGTCTGTCTTGCACAACAATAGAGTATTCTTATGAGAGTTTACTGGCATCTGTTGAACCGAAAAATGTGTACACGTTTCCTTTTTTACTTAGGTCTTAGTCTAACCAAACCATTAAGTCTTCTACTAGGTGCTATAGGTAAGATCGTTTTTTTACCTAGGTATATAAAATTCTTTTTCATTTTTGTAGTTGGAATAATCCCTTTTAGAAACGTTTCCTTTTCGAGTGCAGAGTAGAGAACTGAAGTGAGCTTGAGAACATCAGAACCGAGCATGATCAAAGTGATTTGATTTATAATGGAACATGTTTGAGTTGTCGTCTATAAAAAATACATCTTCTGAGCAGTAAATTTACATTCTTCTTGTATTTCTTAATTCCGATACATGCGTGATCGAAATCTAATTTCTTTTTCTACACAAGTATAAATAATAACCTACGCATTCCTGATCAGCAATTAGGTATATTGTTACCTGTCAAAAAAGTAGAGTCTACTCTGTTTTTGCTCAGTCAATTGTTCTCATAGCTCGTAATGCTCTCTGATCATGCTCTGAATGAAAATGAAAACGCAAATTAAAGGCTCGGACTTGGATGTGTGAAAAAGAAACGCAATTATTTTTTGACAGCAAGGGTATTATAGATTCTGTTTTGAAGGAACACCAAAAACACCCTATGTTATGTACCTACTCGGTGCATATGTTTTAAAGGTTGCAACATAATAAAACTGGGCCGAATTACCGCATCCGTGAGCGAGCCATACGTCATTGAATTTTGTGGATTTTATAAGCAAAACAATAACAAATTCAGTCACGTACTACTCGAACACGGATGCGGTAATTCGACCCCTGTTTTACTGGTAGGTGTTAACAGTTGTAGTGAGCCCACGTCTCCTCACAATCACACAGTAAACTGCATCTAAACAATCGCGCACGCGCATTTTTACTCGAGACGGGACAGAGAGATCCGTTTATTCGCAGTCAATGCTAATGCGAGAAACAGATTAACACAGCAACAGCAACAGCAACTTTGACAACTTTTTAGAACAAATGTATTTTAATTACTTTGAACACATTAGCACAGCAACATCGACAGCGAAGTCAACGTTAAAGCTGTCAAAAATTAGCTGTTGCTGTCGCTGTTTTAATCTGTTTCTCGCATAATAAAGGCGTAAGAATAAGATTACAAATCAGACGCCTAAAGTTTCATGGATATTCTACGCATACTTACTTACTTATAGATACGTAAAACGGAAATAAATACAAGTTCCGGTCACCAACATTTCTGCAATTACTTGAAAGAATTTATATTTCTGATCTTAAGCATGTGATATGAGAGTGGTAACTAGTTTCAGTAAATTAAACCAACAATTCATCAATCAGTTGTAGAAAATAAATAACTAATTGCTCGTTCATCACTTCTGGAAGCCATATTGTTTTATAAAAACGCGGAATTTCGATAGCCATCGCTATAAAAAATATCAACATGCGAAGCTTTCCTAATTCCTACCACGTAAACAAGATGGCCGACCAAAATACGTGTCACGTTTTTTTTTGTGTGTGTAATGCTGTCCCTTTTAGTCACATGGCTATTTAGTATTTAGTATCTCTTTAATTCTCCGTGTTAGGAATTTGTGTTGAGGCCCAGGTCCACCCCGGACTGTGCGCCACCTAAGTTAGCAATGTATGATCGTGTAAATGCAGCATATCCTTAACTAAACTGCGGCATCTTGTAAATGCCTGGAAATATTGAACAGTAAACAGATGGCGGAGCAGCTCTATATAGGACTCAGGGCCTAGCGATTCGTTTTTGTTTGTACGTGCCGAATATAAAGGGATCTACACACTCACATTTTCCTCAGTTATCATCAATCTTAAGTGAACGTCTGATCTGATGTCATTATTTACGAAAATAATGATGCACCCTGGCCCTGGATGTTTCTAAAGCTTTTGAGTTCATTTATTTTCAAATTGGCACAGTCTCTGGCAGGTGCACTATCTGCTGTCCTGCAGCTATACAGCAATATCTTTTTAATATTATTTCTCTATTAATTCGCAATAGAAAATCAATAGATTTATATTGGAAATACCTGCTGTCACCATATACCCTATACGCTATACCCTATAGATTTATCCGACATCACTGTCACAGCGACAGCAGGCTTGTGCGAATAATTATTATAAGCTTACAGTTTCCCATACGTACATTCTACACACATGTGGTCTCTTATTTTCTTCGGAAAATCCTAAGAAAAGTCTTCGTTGCACAGCTGCAGGTGCAGTGTTTGCATTTTTCAACATCTCAGCTATTTTTGTGTGCAAATTCATAGCTCTATATAAAATCGGTGAGGGGCGAGGAACTAGACAATTTGTATCGACTTGCGTCTATCGCAGGGACTCTGAATATGTGAACTAAAACACATATAGCTACCGCTGCGATAGTGTCAGCTTGTAATTTATGCGCTGTGTACCTACTAAAGCTATGCACTTAACAAAATTAAAATGAATATGAATTTGTGGATGTAATTATTATGCTGCTGCAAACAAGGCCATAAATGTACTGGAAAAGTGGAAACATGTGCTAGCTTTTTTTCTGAGAGAGATATATGGCCTCTCTCTGGACATGTAGCAGATATAGCTCGGTCTTTGCCTCCTCGGTGTATGGGTATATGTAGGTATGTTTAAGAAAAATGGATAATTGGGTTAAGTGTATAAATGAACCGTTTTCTCGAATGCAGATTAATTATATTAAAATGTGGTTGGTAATGAAATCAAAGCCCGAAGTGATGCGGAGTTCTTTATTTTTCAAACAGAAGTTGTCAAATCACACGGAAATAAATATTTGCGTCCGCATTATCTCAGTTGGATAGCTGTGCGAGATAAGTAGGAATATACGAGAAAACCTTCCTCCCATCTCTACCAAGGTCTGAAAATCACACTGTCTTGAGAAATGATCGCAAATGAGCCGTTCGGATACGGCATTAAAGATTAGGTTCCTTCCATATCCAGTTGTTAATTTTTTCTACGGTTGTAACTTTGCCCTAAATATAAAAAAAACATCTTTTAAGTACCTAAACTTATGCGTTAAAATGTTCTACCTTCCTCTTAGCAAACTTTCTTTCTAACAAGACTAACGGTTTCGGTGAAAGGGCTTTCCTTGTTTGAGGTAATTTTTGCTTTGCTGTTTCTTCATTTAAGAACATATTTGTTTCCCAGATTATTGATCAGGATATCAGAAGTGCTTCCTTTGCAGTTCTAAAAATTATTCTACTTTTTCATGTAGGTATAGTTAACCAGTGATGGCTCAGTGGTTAGCGGGTTGGACAACTGAACGAGTTTTCTCGGGATCGATCACACAAAATTATACCTTAGAGCGAGACACAAAAAATACATAACCTCAACAGGCTATTTGAAGTTGCCTTTTAGGCCAAAGAATCACCGGTGCAGCTCTTCACTTGATCTTTGATGCTGTACATTAAGATATTTGTCTGTGGCAGAGCCGAGGCCCTACCAACCTCAAAGTTAGAGCTGTCTTTTATAAATAACTTATGTTTTTAAACATCTGCCCAAGTGCCCAATTCGTCAATGTGGTATGAACCCTTCTGTACTTTGCTCCTACTTAGGTCCTACTTAGTTTTTTGTGCGGTAAAACCTCAAACTTTCATAAGGTGGTACTCTTGTTGGTTGTAACAATTAACAATTTTTGATACTTAGGTATCTGCACCTGCACCTGTAAGATCTTAAATTTTTTTTCGTTTCCTAAAATGGCGTTTTCGATTGATGAAAAGAATTGAACTTTCTAACTTTCTATTCCTATGTTTCATTGAAGAAAAGGGCAATTCCAGATTAATTCTTAACATGGAGGACATGTGGTTCCAACAGGACGGAGCTACGGCACACACTGCGCGAGCCACAACCGATATTCTGAAGGCGGCGTTCCCGGGTCGCCTCATTTCTCGTTTTGGCAATTTGCACTGGCCCGCAAGATCGCCCGATTTAACCGTTCCAGACTTTTTTTTTGTGGGGTTTTTTGAAGCCCCGTGCTTACGTGAACAAGCCCGAGACCCTAGAAGCCCTCAAGGACAACATTCGACACGATTGCAAGAATCTGTCGCCCGAAGTTTTCGCCGAAGTGATGAAAAATGCCATAAAACGAGCCTGTATGGCAATCAATTGTGACGGCTGAGATCATCTTCTCGACTTGACCAATAAAATTCTAAAGGTTCAAATAAACATCATCGAAGTTTTTCATTTAGAAAAAAATTGAGAGCCAAGCAACATCGGATGACTTCTTTTGGCCCACCTTGTATAACCGACAGGATCTTGTTTGAAATGTTTCTATACACCTACTTGCCACAATTTAGAAGGCGTCCTTTCTTGTCGATTTGTAAAACAATGCAGTTTCCAACTCCGGTTCCAGCAGCCTTGTTGGACTTGAGATTATATATATTGCTATCCTTACCAACTATTATGTACTCCATTTTGATCGGAGGTCTGCAAGTCTTGGCTTCAATAGACAGTGGAATGTGGATCGTATTCACCGCCATCTACGGCAGAAGGCTTCTCTGTTCATCTCCGTAAACGAGCTCTCTATTCGTAAAAGTTATACGGTTATACCAATACCAACCGCTGTAAGCCTACCAAAAAGAGTTCCGTACATCTTTGAATCCTTTGAAGCTGAATAACTTTACACGTTTACTTTTGTGATATCTGTAAAAACATTGCAACGCGTTTCGCAAGCTCATGTGTACACCTACCATCTGAAAATATGTGGGTATACATATACCAGTTGGAAACACAAAAACTTTTCATTGGGAACCTTCACAAAGCTAGATATCTGTTTTATAACCCTATGTACCAGAAAATGCTTGAAGAAGAAGAATATTGGTGTAGGTAGGTGGCATATGTTTCGGCAATAGAACTAGATTTAGGCCATGGTGTTCCACAGCTACCATTTTAGATTTGAGAACCAAATCCATATCGATCCAAGTTGGGGAAGTCTCTCCAACCACAGAAACGAAAACGAAAAAGACAAAAAAAAAAAAAAACAGCCTTTCTGAATTTTGGTTAACAACATAGGTACCTACCTACTAAAGTTTTCTTTGTTATTTTGGGATTTTTTTTTCTGTTTAATGCAGATAAAAAACACTCGTTAGACAAATAGAAAATTTGTGTATTTTTCTTCTTTGCGAATCATTTTAGATTCGAATGAAACGAGAGGAAAAATTTAAACAAAGATTCACATTATGACGGTGCATGCTGTAGTAGAGCTGGCTTCTGGTGGCTATAGAGGAGCTGCTGCTGCTGGTGGCTGGTGATAGAAAATCGCCTAGAAAACTGGGTCAGATAGATTTATTATGAGTGAACAACTACGTGCGCGTTTGTGGGCATTCGCTTGTATGTGTCATGATTTAATGGGCATAACGCCAACAAAGCGAGTCCCGCTCCCCTTAATGTGTTCGCTGTTCCACGAGTGTGAGTGCGGCGATGAAACTATGTGAGTCAGCGAGTATCTACATTTTAGCTGAGTATCGACCCAAAAGTTATGTGCGCGGGGGCTATGAGTGGAGGCAGAGGCAGCATAAAATGTATCTAACAGATACGAATTGTGTATTATAACGAATGTATCACATACAGTGCGCCACTTCTAGGCATGCTCCATACACCATACACCATACAACGCCGTGCCATGTACAATTTATACCTACCTATACTATGGATATGTTCATTTTTTCATTTCAGCTTTTTTCCCTCTGCTTCTTCGAGTCTATTAAATGGCAAGTGGGGGACTTTATTGTCCGTATGTATCTAGATTTCGAAAGTTTTCGTTTTTTTTTTATCAATCGTTTGCTGTTAAGTTTCATCGGTTGGAAACGTTGTTATGTATCAAGCACCAGAACGGTGGGGCAAAGCTTAGCGTTTGGAGCTTTTTTTCCTTATTTACTCCACTCAACTCGTACAAGATGTACCTATCTAAAAGAGCTGGGGAGCATTTGAATAAAATGGGGTGGCCATTAGTGGGTAAGGTACATAGAGCAGAGATGTAGATGTTCTGCTGGTGAGTGGGGTGGAGCACGGGGCAGGCACTTAGATACAAAATCATGTCTTTTAGTAAGTTTTTTTGTGGTGTGGCCGCTATTTACCAGCGATACATACGGGAAAAGTGTGTTAGATACATTATGTACTAGGTTTATGGGTTTGTGATGTGATTACTTATTTGTATATGGATGGAGCTGTAGCTCTAGCTGCATGTAGGTGGTTTGTTGGATGGCGGGCTAACGGGATGGGGTTGAGCGATGGTTGGGTTGTGTTTTATTAAAGGAGGAAGGGGGTTGGGTGGCCAGATAAACGAGTTTTCGTGCTGCATGCATTATGGTTGAAGATTTTATTTGTAGATCACATAATAATAACTTGGAAATAGAGGTGACAGTAGATGCGGGAATTAAGTGGACACGTGATGTGATTTGTGTACTGTTATGAAAAGTAGGCGAAAGTGGATCCTTGACGAACGTCGACTTTTGGTCTGAGATCTGTTTGGATTTAGGAAGACAGAATTTATTAAAAAAAAGGGTAGGATATTGGAAACTGACAGCTTCCTCATTTCATGAGGATAATAAAGAGGTTTGTTTGTACCTAGATGGGCTCGAAGTTGCCAAAGCGCGATAGATGCTCTTAAACTTTGTTTATGTCCACATTTTAAGTCCCACGGTTGGGAATTTACAATTTCGTTTGGTGCTGTGAAAGGAAAACGTCTTGGGAAGCACAGAACCCAAGTAACGAAATCGGACTACGGCTAGGTAGGTACCTATCGAGTGATTATTTTTGTAGGCATACACAGGAATAAGTAGGTAGGTCCTGGAGGCTGCCAACAACCACGGGTCCCAGTAGGTAAGGTACCTAACTACATGTAGGGTGGGAATTAAATTCCGGGTCTTATTTCCCTTTTAATGTGAAGTTAATTCTCACTGTCGACTAGGAGCAAGGTAAAATTAAAGAGTCAAGTAGTCGCAGTAGCTTAGTGGTTAGTGTGTTGGACTGCTATGCGGGGGTCCCAGGTTCGAATCCCGCAAAAACCCAATTCCGACTTAGGGTTTTTTCCGGTGCGCTACCTCTCGCGAACGTCTGACAAACATCCGAGAGTATAAATGTCTTGAAAGAGCTTCTCAATTAGCCGTTTGGAGTCGGCATAAAATTGTAGATCCCTTCCATTCGTTCCAAAAATGAGAAACTCACACAAAACGAATGGTTGTGAGAAGCTAGGCCTAGGGTCTCTCCGGACCTGTTGCGCCAACTATTTATTTTAACGTACAATTTTTATTAATAAAAGAGAAATTAGCTTTATTTGCAAGACTCTGAAATTATTTTCAGTCTTGGGGACTGAATTTCGAAAGGAGTAGGTAGCTACTTTGTCAAACAGAATAAAAATTAAAAAAGATTTTCCAATTCTTATGTTGGAAATTAGTGCCCTCTACTTATTTTTGAATGTGTAGGTACTGAGCTCCCATAATAAAGTGGACTCAGTTCCCACGTTACATGCGGGAACTAAGTCCACTTCACGAAAGTGGTTTTACTTCCCGCTAGGACCTGTACCGAGAAAACCAACGAACGAAAGCTTGCGCTGAGATTGAAAGCGGGCCAACAACTTCAACCTTCAACGCCGTTAAGGAGTTCATATAATTAAGCAAACATCAAATCTGAAAATAACACCCTTGTGGATATCTGACAAAGAATAACCATAGAAAAGCGCTTCTGCTTTAATTTGTAGTTAAATCGATAGCTTTTATCAAGAGCGTTGATTCTTCGTCAGTTTTCTCTTATTTTTCAACTTGCAAGGAACATTTCAAAATTTGGAGACCAAGCCATCAGAAACCGAGTACCTAATCGTGCAGGTATATGGTAGGTATACTTCTCCGACGGAAGCGATGCATGTTTCGATTGTTTGGTCTTTTTAAACAAATGTCCACGACTTGAATTCCAAAACGTGCTTTAGTGTCAATGCCATTACAATGTAGGCTCAAGAATCAGGACGAAATGGGTGGTGGTATCTGCATCCATAACTTTTAGGTAATAGATATAGACGACACATTGAAAATGATAAGAATGATAAAGATAATTACCGAGATGAGAGAAAACAGAAGAAGTTGTAATTACCTTTTATCGAGGTTAGGATGAGGTTAGCAAGGTTTCTAAAAGAGCAACGCTACATAGCGTTATTCGCACTTCTTTTTAGAACGAAATTGACTGATATTCCCAACGAATTACATTAACTTGTCATCGCACCAAATTTAGCTGCGTTCAATAGGCGTTTTTCTTTTTAGTTCGGGGAAGAGCCTGAACTGTTCGGAGCTCGAATTTGTGTTTTTTTTTTTTCGTCCAGAATAAATTGACTGAGGCTGAGTGAAAAACTGATTACACATATTCACACACACTCCACAGTCACATTTGATACAAAAAAAAAAAAAAAAAACATCAAAACGATCATCAAAAACTATCGGTTCAGAGCGCGCTTAAAATCATCGAGATCAGTTCAGTGCTTAGCTCTGAACTAAAAAAATAGGATAACCAGTGCAATGCAGTGCTTTAATTTCATTGCAGATACGATTGACAGAATCCAACACTCAACTACCACACCGACTAAACAGGGGGGAAACTCCACTACAGTTCAAGTCAGACAGGCCTAGTCACATATTTCTATGTAATCACGAAATGGCTTAAGGTGGACTACTTTTTGGCAACACAATTAAGCTTGAATTGTATATGTACATGCCAGAATTGTAAGCCTTCCTTAAAATGACTACTGTTGCAGCTGCTGCGATGAAGGACAATAAGATAATTCATCTCTCTCTGGCCCCTTTTGGGATTTTCAACTAACGGTCGAAAAAGGGTGTTTATCGATAGTTAATTTTTGATATTACTGCGAGTCTCGATTACCATTTTTGTCGACTAGCTATCGTTCGTTGTCGTTTGAATTAATATGATATGATAGACTGTGGTGTATGCAACGACTAAAAATTCTAGTTAACAAACAAATAAGTTAGGTATACAATTTAACTGAAAGTGCATAATTTGAACAACAATTAATGTTTCTAAAAGGAAGAAAATACTGCAAGAAATGTGTGACTTTCTATCCGATCAATTCTTCTGAAGTTTGTCATCTTGTCGATTTATGTGGTATTCGATTGGGTGCTCTAAGAGCAATTTTTTTTTGCTCTCGGAGCACTTTTTTGGTTCGTTTGGTACAAAAAAAAAATCAATCTTTTTCAGATTCTAGAGCACTTTTGCGAATCTAGATATTTTCTAAGATTTACCAATAAAAGTGCTTTTGAGTTTGACAACTGGTGGAGTTTGTTTAGATTTTCGTGAATGCTTTCTACAGTCAAGAAAAGTATTGCATCGGGTGAATCCATTTTAGTAAATTATTTATGTATAAATATTTAGAAATCAATCGGGACGCAAATTTAGAATGTTTAAGTTTAAAATTCAACCAGTGAATGGAAAACGCTCTGAAAAGTGTTGAAGGCTACACATATTCAAATCGCACGAATATCAACACAAAATGAATGTTCGATTAGCCACACGAAATCTGAAATCTGAGAGCGAATCTGAAGAAGCCCAATCGAATACCACATAAGTTTTACAAAACCCATCGAAAAATCAGGGCACTCATTCTGTAACTTTTCAGACGATTATCGACAAAACGATAGAACCCAAAACTAACAACTAAGTGCTAAAATTACAAGTTCGAGAGGTTAATCCAGTTCATTTCCCACAAATGTAATGAAAGCTGACGATATTCAAAAAAAATCGAGCAGATTATAACTTCTAATGGTGATTTAAGTTTCCAAAACGATATCGTTCAGACGATCATTGATATACGGAATCTGCCCCCAGGTAATAAAGGAGTCGATAATTAGAAATTTAAGAAAAAAAGTTCTGCACGGTAGAGAGGGAGCAATGCATAACAGCCAAAGGATGATGGTCAAGAATCGGCCCTAGCGAGGTATCCGTCGAAACGGAAAATTCTCTCCAACACTCTTTCGGAGGCTCGAATTCCATTCGAAGTGTCAGTCTTCGGAAGAGAAATAAACAATTGCGATGACGCACTGCAAATCGTAAACATATTTCAACTTTATTCGCCGATATGCGTTACAAAATGTCGAAAAAATTCTCCGAACAATTGTTTCGAAGTATACCTTGCAGCAAAAATCCTCCGGATTTTTTAATTTTCCGTTCTGACGGATACCTCGCTAGGGCCGAATATTTATATCCCACAGAGAAAAATACGTACCTATGTTGGTAGAGCAATGTGCCTAACGCCATATATTTATCGTAAGTTCTTACCCCATTCTTAAGGCTTAACGACTTCTTTACCTCTTTATATTTGTCAAATAATTATTCATTTTAAGCATAATTATGGCTGCCAACTCAATTTTGAGACAAAAAGTACGAAATCAGAGAAATTCCATATTGCGCACCTAGCCGCATTGCGTTGTAAAGCGTTATATCCACCCTTATTCCGAGTGGCGTTTTACTTTCACGACGGACCTTTTCCCCAACTTCCACGACAGGGTAAAACGTCTTCGGTAAGCAGTTCACATTCCACATACGATCCGCACCAGCTGATATGCACCAATGACAGATAAACGGCGGTATCAGTTTATGGTATTTATATTTTTGAAAGAAATTGCTGTAAGTTGTACCTATCCTAAAAATGAATAGTGAAGCAATGTTTTGGAGTAGTTTTGAATTTCTTCAGTTGGATGTTGATCATTAGAGAAATCAGTGTAATCAACACAAAAGGCATCGTTGATGTCTTATTCTAAATGGTGCCAATGGAGTTGATGTCTGTGAAAACGTAAAAATGCTCTGATTTGAACTGGATTTTGCTGGGTTAGGTGTGGATGGATGGATGAATGAAGCTGAAGTTGATGTGGATGTACAAGGATGATTGTTCGTTGATGTGGATGTGGATGAGTTCAGAGTTGAATTTGTGCTCCACCCAAGACTTTTCCTTTCGAACTGATCATTTTTTCGTAGCTAAGAAGATTTGTATGGTGTTAAGTTGTAAACTTAATTTTTCCCACTCTTTTCCATCTATCGATTAAGGGTTAGAGCAATAGAATCCCATTCAATTTTGGTATCAACATTTAAGACTCCCCTTTGAAATCCCTTTGGCAGCGAAGGTTTTTTTTTCCATTAGTTCGACCAAAGTCTTAAACTGCTTCTGGTTAGTTATTTTTAGAATAAATTACAAATTTAAGAATACTTTTTTTTTTTTATATACTTCTCCCGGGAAAGGCGAACCTATAACGCTTCAACAGCGCCCCGAGATGCCTGCAGATGTATGTTTGTTCTGCACTTAAATTGCTGCAAATTGTAGTCTTCTGGAAATATATCCCCAGGAAGCGAGTTCCAAAGTTTGCTTGTCCTGTAACAGAAGGAGTTTTTGAAAGTTGATGTCCTCGCGGTTGTCAAGTGTACTGTATGGTCATGAGCATTAGCAGCCTGTCTTGTTGGGCGCCCAAAAGTTGCATTTCGAGGGATAATGTCTTTGAGTTCCTCAGAACATTTACCATGGAAGTACCTATAGAACAAGCATAGGTCAGCGACTTGTCTTCTGTGCACCAACGGTTGTAGATTCGATGTGAGTGTAGGGTCTCCAATGAGTCGAACTGCTCGTCTCTGTATGCTATCAAGGAGGTTAAGTGAATATTTTGGGGCCGAGCTCCATATATGGGAACAATATTCCAAGCCTGGTCTAACCTGTGCTTTGTAGAGAAGGAGAAGTTGCTTGGGGCTAAAGTACCTCTTTGCTCTAAATAGGTAGCTCAACTTTGCGGACGCCGATTTTGCGATATAGGATATGTAGTTCTGCCATGTGATTCCTGAATTGACTGTGACTCCTAGAAGGTGCATTGAGTCCTTCCCATTGGATCTGAGGAACTGTTGATTCATTTTTTCTGGAAAATGGTGTGAGCTGTGTCTTGCTTGCATTAAATACAACCAAGTTGTCCTTTCCCCACTTCAAGATTTTGTCCAGATCATCATTTAGAGATTTAATTTGTTCACATCTCTGACTGTGTGATGTGATGTAGCCGTATTCACACGCCCATTGTTCTAGATGGAGGATATAAGAGTGCTGTCATCTGCAAAGCTGTAGATATTATTATTTGTCGATCCAAGCAAATCGTTGATGTGGAGAAGAAATAGAGTTGGAGAAAGAATAGATCCTTGGGGCACTCCTGCATTTATAGCAAACGAATTGGATGATACACCATCAACAACAACTTGGATCGATCTTCCCAGAAGAAAATTTTGCATCCATCCGCAGAGTTGTTGTGGTAATCCGTAAGACGCTAACTTGCCTAATAGGGCTCTATGCCAGACTCGGTCAAATGCCTTTGATATGTCCAAGGCTACGGCTCTGGATTCGCCGTGTTGTTCAATTGATTGTGTCCATAAGTGCGTTACGTAGCTTAGCAGGTCACCAGTGGAACGACGGCTCCGAAATCCGTATTGCCTGTCGCTTATTAATCGATGGCCTTCTAGATATTTGATTATTTCGACATTTATTGCCTTTTCCATTACTTTAGAGAGCATTGAAAGTAACGCTATTGGACGATAGTTTTGTGGCAGACATTTCTTCCCTTTCTTTGGAATAGGTTGAATGCGAGCGGTCTTCCAGCAAGAAGGAAACGTCTTCTGGCAGTACGACATGCTAAACAGCTTACAGAGTACAGGTGCAAGTTCTTGAGTACTATAGCCGGGATTCCATCGGGTCCCGTTGCCTTATTGCAATCTAGTTCTTTAAGGATGCGTTGAATTATTCGAGGCCGGAATTTCACTTCTGCCATCGATGATTGTATCCTCGGGATATTTGGTGGCTCTAGCTGTGCAGAGTCTAGGGTGGAATTCTTTGAAAACATGCTAGCGAAAAGATCTGCCTTTTCTTTAGGTGTTGTTGCTAGCGTGCCGTCTTCTTTTACTAGAGTTGGAAAAGAAGAGCAACTAAAGTTATTACTGATTGCCTTTGCCATGGACCAGAATGCGCGTGAGCCGCTAGGACATCCAATCACTTTGTTAGTGACTCTTTCGCTGTAAGTTGTCTTCGCCGATTCAATAATTAGGTTGCATCTATTTCGAAGAATTGTAAATTCAGTTCTGAAGGGTTTGACCGCAATTCACGGAAAGCCTTGTTTTTCGCTGCGGTAGCTCGCTTGCATTCTTTGTTAAACCACGGTTTATTTGAAACTAATTTTTTGATGCATTGTGGAATATAAAGTTCCATACCGAGTAAAATAATTTCGGTTCTTTTTGGTTCTGCGCACATATTGACATCAGTATCTCTAAAGCACATATCAGCCCATGGCAACGAAGCGAAGAAATTACGCAGCTCGTCCCAGTTAGATTTACTATAATTCCAAATCAAACGATAACGATCCTTTTTCGCTCCTATTGGTATCGGTATAGAGAGGATAGCAGATATTAGAGCATGATCCGAATTCCCTAAAGGAGCAGACACTTTTATTTCATAATTATCTGGCTCTGTTGTGAGAAACAGATCGAGAGTGTTTCCATAATTTGTTGGATTGTCTCGAATTCGCGTGGGCTCATCAACGAGCTGAGTGAAATTGCAGCAAATGGCGAAGTCTTCAGCTTGTAAACGACAAATACCTTCGTTTTTCTTGTCGTTTTGTGGCGTTCAACGCCTTGCAGAATGGCAAAGAGTTTCTCACATGACGTTCGTCTTATGACAATGGGTTCTACATGACGTTCAGCGACACATGGCGTTCAACGACTCAAAAACGACTCAAATTGGCGTTTCATAAATCGTCGTAAACGCCACTCGGAATAGTTAGTTTTGACAGCTACACAGCACATTTTTTTCCGAAGCGCTCCGACAACCAATTGCTTCGGAATATCTTAAAGCCAAATGAACGCGTTTACTGTTCCATTTATTTTGTTTGGAAACGGATTCTTCGAATACAATCTGAGTTCCGAACAGATTTGACTTTCGTTTCGAATTTTTCTCCGAACACATACCTCGATTGGGGTGTATCTTATCGAATATGATCCCCAGCTGGGATTCTGTAAAAATTCAAAACTTAGTTAAAAAACTTAAAGCCAGTTCAAAAAAACAATAATAATTCATTCGAAAGCGGAAACTTGCTTCATGCAAACATGGCCCTTTTTTCCCTTCGCAAGAAAAGAAAAGAAACTGCAGGCTTCTGGGGTAATTTTTGACAGTTCGAGTTCGATGCACCTGAGTTCTGAAGCTTTTTGTGATTAATAGCATAGACACATAATTACTAGATGGTGCATTCCATACCCAACCTGGAACAGCGTATACCTCACGCTTTTACTCATAATAGATGGCGTCCCAATGCAGTTTTTCAACTTATCAACCTTTTTTGTGTTGCATGTTCCCATATTTGTATCTATAGTGTTTACACACATGATGCAGAGAATGGAGGAAGAAAAATAGGAAATGAAATCGGTGATGGAAATCGAGATCGAGTACTTTTTGGATGAATAGCATATAGCTAGTTGTATGGTGGGTCGTGGCTCGTGGGTGTGGTAGAGCTAGCGTACTTTTAGCGTGACGATAGATGACAATGGGGATGAAGTGTCTTACGAACCCAACAATGTGGAAAGAATGTGTATGGCAATGTGAAATAATTAGGTAGCTCTGTGTGTATATTCCGATATTTTATTGGCATAGGTCATGATGAAGGATATTAGGCTTTTTTTACTATGCATCTATATAGATCATTCATTTCCATGGTTTACAACAATAATACGGGATACACTTGTTGTTGTAAACCAAGAAAATCAATTATCTATATGGATCATGTGGGCATAAAAAAAACGCCTATTACGATAAATTCTTTAAAGTAAACCGGTATTATACGTCCTTCATTGATGCTGGGTGGGAGGTGAATGGATGAAAATTAAAGATACCTCTCAACTAAATGACTGACTGACACAGCATTTTTTTTTAAACTCCACTTATAGCATTGCCACTAGCAAAAATTTGCGAGATAATTTTCGGGTTTCATATTTGCATCTACATGAAAGGTGACCTTAAATATAAGTTCTGAGCCATAAACTTATCAGCCGCGTTATAATTGGCTTTAGATTTTAAAAATAACTTGCAAATACTCTTAGTTTTAAGGAATCTATTTGCGCATTTATATCTCTTTTTGACAGTTTATTTAATAACTTAACTTTCTCTGTTTTTTTTTTAATAGCTGTCGACCTAATTGTAAATTATTAATTTTGCACATTTTCAATTTTGTAATCTCTTCATTTTTCAAACATAAAAGAAATTGCAATTTGTTTATTTGTTTGGCCTGTTTAATTTCGAGGCTTTCTTGTGTAACATCTTCATCATTTAAAAAAAAAATCTGAGTGCTACCATGACCACTGCAACTAGGATAGTTTTCCTTGTTATTGGAATACGTTTTACCATATGCAATAGCTGAAACTGATTCGAAATAGGCAATTCAACTTTCTTTAGTTTTTTACCTAACATTTCCTTTTCAAAATGATTGGCACAGACAAAATTGTTATATGTACTAATTTCTGTTGTAATTCTCAATATGTTTAACCATACTTCCCATTCTTTTGTTTTTTTCGGGATCGAAAAAATTGCCTCTTGAGAAAATCTTTCGATTTTTCACTGCACACAACACATTTAACTTTTTTTCACATATTGTTTTAATTAAAATCACAAGTCAAATATAATCTTTTCGTATGCACACAATCCCACTAGTAATAATTATTTCTCGTATTATTTTTTTTTTTAGACTGTAATGGGTTATTCGAAATTGTTTATTTAAAAATAAACACACACTCGCACAAAAAAAGCTAATGTAATGTTTTTTTTTATTAAATTTTTATGACTTTTTAGTCTTTTATGCACTCTAAATATTGCCAACTAATCGAGTTATTCGAAAAATAAGACTGACTCTATACACTAGATGTCAAGCGTTTAAATAACTTTTCATGAATTTGGTTCGATGTCTATCTGAATTTTGGTTATATGGAAAAACCTAAAAATAGGGAATGGTGCTTTTGTCCAAATTAAAAAGAGAAGCCAACAAAAAGGTCCATTATATTACCCAAAACTGTAAAAAATTAAAAACAACTACCCATCCTCTATACCTGTATTCAAAATTATTCTTTTGTTTCTGAGATATGTTAAACAAATAGAGGCCTGAATACATAAATTGAAACCCCATAAAACTAACTTCAACTAGCTACCTGTATTTTGCAGTTCTTCCGGAAACCTTATTCCCGTTCTTATTAAAGGGTTTTTCCATATTTTGTAGAAACCGAAATTTACGGGGAAATCCTATAAACAGTTCGGTTTTTTAAACATTACATCCACGACGAATCCCGAATATACCCTTTAGGGAAAGGTAATGCCATTGCTCTGACTTCTCCGTTATAGAATATTATATTCAGGGAATGGGCGTTACTGCATTGGGTAGCCCCAATGCCAATATAATATTTTTTTGTTTAAGAAATCAGAATATATGTAAGAATTCGGCTTATAAATAAATAGGTTTTTCCTGGATTTATTAGATTTTCTGGAACGAGTCTTTAGTTAAATAAAATAGTATGAAAAAAAGCATGAGGATAGAGATAAGTAAACTTAATTCCATTTTAACCAGTTGCAGAAATGAAGACTTATCCACCTGAACATAATGAAAACTTTAACTTGTTTTTTTTTTTTTATATAAGTTTCATACATCATACTTTTTTACAAACAACTGATAACTGAGAGCATACATTTAGCACTTGGTTTACCTACTTTTTTCAAAATCTATTCAACAGTAACTGATGAGAATTTTTAATTAAACTTGCAATTTGTTTTACAATTTTTTCCCCACAAAATTGTACGCCCATAACAAATTAAATACATGGAGTAAAGCAGGATAATCAATCCTAATGCCCATAGAAGATATAAATCCAATTTGCAATATTATTCATGTGTGCTCAAACCAGAATTGAAAAATCTCGTAAATCGAAATGCACAAATTCTTCGACAGAAAAAGAAATGCATATTCAACAACACACACAGTAGGTACCTATCCATCTCATTCATAAAGGCAACAGACGACAAATCTAAACAAAATATGAAATCGAACCAAAAAGGCAGAGAAAGAATAGATTACAAAATCCATCCCTCATCCACACTCTGAAATCGAAAATGGAAAGCATATCATAAAACAGCAATGCAAATGCATACGCATTCTCTTGGGAACATTTTGTTGTTTGGTATGTTTTGCGAAAAAGGAAAATAAAGAAGAATCAGGTATGAACTTCACTGAGTAGCCAACGAAGACCAAGGTTCATGTTGATCGGAAGTGTTTGTCAACAGTACACCTCAAATAAAATGTTTTGCAGCATGTATCCGAGTATGAGGTATATTTTCACGGTGGCGCCATCTAGATATTGGGGTGCTTCGGAATAACCATTTCCTTTATATGAAATGCACCATCTAGTAATTATGTGTCTATGTTAATAGTCATAATCTCAATGAATTTATTTTCCTTTTGACACCTCACGTGTGAAGATTTGCTGGGTACCCTTCAAATGGGACAAAATGTACGACGTTCGCTGTCGTTGGTTTCCTTTCGCACGAAACGAAGTTTTTTTTTTCGTTTTTAAAGACTTTTATGATACAAAAACGAAAGCTGCAAAAAATAGTTTAACGAACATCGCACTCCCTCAGTTTGGTACAAAAATAAAAGCCAGATATTTAATATTTTTTGCTATTATTATTTTATATTAGTAGAGTAACTTATAATATTTAAATTTCATCCTCTTCCTTCATTTCTTTTGTTTGTTTGTTTGTTTGTGTTTTCTTTTTTCTTCATTATGCTTTTACAATTACAGTTTTACATTCAAAAATTATCCTACAGTAAAGAATTCATCCGATTTAAAAAGTAACCATTTTGAATAACAACTAAAATCATTTTTAAATAAAAGTACAAGTTTACTGAGCAACTAAAAAAAAAAAAAAAAAGGAAATAAAAAAAATATAGATACGTGTATGTAAAAAATGGAAGAAACTATATGAATGAATTGTGTACGTTTTGTACGAAAAAACCAAAGAGAAACCAAAATAAATGGTAGATGCACATTTTTGCTGTCCAGTTTTTTTGTTTCTAGTATTTATTAACATCTACGCGCTTTCGTTAATATATATATAAAATCTAAATCTCCAGGTAAATCAATAAGGACATATTTTTTGTTTTTTGTTGTCGTTTCTAATACATGTGTTGTGTGTACATATATAAATTTCTCATTGAGTTATCGTAATGAATTAATTTTGATCGGTCTTCTCATCGAGTTCTCTTAGTGGATGTAAGAAGAAAAAGTAATGCAATGTAATCGATAGATTTACAGTAATAAGAAAGTAAACGTAATATAGTAAAATAAAGAAAAACGAGAGAAACAAAATATGTATATATGTATGTAAAACAATAAATGAGAAAGTGATCTTAGATATGACAGAGAATAGAGTAAATAAAATTAAATCAATCACTAATTTTACATATATATACGAGTGTGTAATTGTAACGATCTTTTTCTATTATTTATTATTTTATTATGTACCATTTAAACTATTTACATAAAGTTTAGTTTCTTCTTTATTTTATTTATTTTAATTTTTATTTTTATACGTTCTCTGCTTGTTTTCATTTTTTTGTTTAGTTGATCAACGACAGAGTATTTTTTGCATTTGCTTTTATTACATCACTTGTTTCTCGTTTAAAAATTGTGTTCTTCACCTCTCGTAATTACACTAATTTTGTAACTACCCACGTTTATGTATTGTGTTTTTTTTTTTTACATTTTTTTGGGTGATCTCAGTTTTTACTTTTATTTATCATACACCAATTTGTTATAGTTTTTTGTTCTTTTCTCATTACTACTCATTAATTGTTACTTACAAAATTAAAAAAAAATGTTAACAAACAAAAAAATCATTTCTGTTGTCCTGTTCATTATCTAAGGCCAGGATAAGCGGATTTTCGTCTGCCCTTCGCACCGGAAAGTTTTGGTTAATTGATTTCCTGGATTTCGCCGTCCAAGTTCGAGATCTGTTGCGGGTGATTCGATTTCACTATGCACGAGTGAGCAACTGACTTGAACAGACTAAAATGGAACAAAATTTGTTTGAATTAAAAGAATGTTTTGTTGGGTTAGTTGTAAGTGTGAAAATCAATCGGCAAGCAAAGCAAAAGGAGACCCAGACTCCCCAACGGCATTCAGGCCTTTATGTCTGCTGGACACTGCGGGGAAACTCGTGGAAAAGTTGCTGAAATCACGACTCACAGATGCAGTACAAAGAGCAGGAGACTTGGCAGGAAGGTAAGGTCGCTCTATGGTCGGAGCTATTGAAGAAGTGGTGAAGGCTGCCCGAACCGCCTAAGAGCGAACCAGCGCTCTAAGAAGATCGTTTTGCTGGCAACTGGAGCTGGAGCGATATACTAAATGCGTTGGAAAGTAGATTCATCAACCAAGCTTATCTATTAAATATGGTGAAGGACTATCTCAGGGATCGGGAACTGATCTACGAGACCACAGAAGGCCCACGAAGGAAGGAAGTAACGTCTGGAGCAGCACAGGGATCAATTTTGGGACCAGATTTCTGGAATATCTCCTATGACGACATACTGCGGATGGAGATGCCCGAAGACACCTTCCTCGTTGGATACGCTGACGACATCGCGGCAGTGATAACGGCAAGAGACGCTGAAAACGCGCAAAGAAAGTTGAACCAAGTCATGCGAGGAACAACCTCCTGGATGGATGAGCACAGTCTCAGTTTGGCAACAGAGAAAACTGAGATAGTCCTTCTGACGAAGAAGAGAATCCCCACACAAATCGACTTCCAGATCGGCTCTGAAGTCATTAAGAGCAAGGATGCGGTGAGTTGTCTGGGATTGAGGCTCGACACAAAACTTACTTTCTGGCAACAAATAAAGTTCGCTAGCGAGCCTCTAGAGTTACAACAGCACTCAGCAGATTAATGACGGATGTCGACAACGCATGCAATTCACCTAAATGGAAGCGAGATTTGGGCAGATGCGCTTTGACAAAAGAAGTACCGAAAGCAGATGGCGGCGTTACTAGCACTTACCGAACGGTGTTGGAACCAGCCGCCCTTGTAGTCGCAGGAGTGACTCCCATCGATCTCCTAGCGGCGCAAAGGAAGTACGTCCACGACAACAAGGCGGAAATTGAATTGGAAGCGGCAATCGATCAAGCAGCGCAGCAGCCGATACGAAAGTGGCAAGAGCGCTGCAGCTCGAAAAGCAGAGGAAGGTGGACAGCGAGACTGATAAGAAACGTGGCTGAGTGGAACGACCGGAAAAACGGTGACGTCAACTACTTCGTCACCTAGTTCCTCACTGGATACGGAAGTTTTAATGCCTTTCTCCATAAGATTGGCAAAAAGGATAGCCCAGACTGCCAGTACGGTGACTCTCCAACAGACGATGCGCAGCACACTGTTTTGCCTGCAGAAGATGGGAAACACAACGCACAGTCCTGGGGCCCTACTCTGTATTTCGTTCCGATAGTGAAAATCTCCGAAAACGCATATTTTGTACTCTCTATTTCAAAAACGGATTGAAGTCTACTACTTTCGGATATACAATTCCGATAGTGGAATTTTCGTACCTGGCAGCTCGTTTTCGAATGTCAAAAGCATTCAAAAACGGAAAATTTGTTTCTACAACAAATGTGATCACGGACACATTCTGGGCTGGGCATTCCCAGCATGGCAATTATTGCGTTGTTGTTGTAGAATGCAACACGTGGTTTTTCTGCACATGAATTCCCAATATTCGTAGTTCTGATTAGTTCAATCTCACAATTTTGCACTATATCCAGTTGGTTTTTGGCAACAGTTCTGTAGTTAACCACAGGATTGACAATTAAATGGAGCCAAGTACTCTCATCTATCAACCACCGACCTCCCTTTTTTAACAATAAAAATTACCCCTTAGAGCAACAACATAGCAAACTGTGACATGCACATATTTTGAAGCAAATGTGTACTCACTTTTCAATTTCCGGAGCGCAGTGCACAAAGTCATGATCCCAGAACTTGTAGATGGGATTCTTGATCAACTCAATGAAGGTGATCAACAGACCCCATGGATGTGGACGATTTACAACCAAGCGTTCCAGTAGCACTCGAGTGATTTGCTCTTGAATGGCCTCCGAGTTGGCCTCGGCGAACAAATGCAGAACCGCACAGCTAAAGTAGTGTGTATGACTGTTGGGGTAGCGCAATTGATTGGCAATCGCATTCAGGAACAGATAACGTCCTTCGGTGTCAAGATCAACAGCTAGATTTTGGAAGATGTCCATGTGAGCACTGTGCGCAATGTTCGATGTATTTGGAACGAAGTTTTTGCTCCTGAAATTGAACGAAATAACAAATAATGAAAAAGGGCAAGTGGAACAGCAGAATTGAATAAGCTTACCTAATGTGCGCAATAGCTTGCGTACCAACGTAGAGCACAAGTGCATTCATCAGCGGGATGTTATACCTTGAACCGGGCTCATTGGAGATTTGCAGATGGCTCCGAAACTCTGACAAAAAGGTGACTGGAGCTCTCGCCTTCAAATACGAATCCAGATCTTTCTTGAAGTTCGCTGGCTGAATATTGACAACGTAGTTGGAGAAAATCTTTGGAGCCGTGGCCGTGTCTGGTAACATGTCCACTTTCAAGTTGGGTGTGAATGGATCGGGCAAGCGCATATTCCTTGGGAATGCCGCCAAAATAATGTTTCGCATTTGAATACAGTTTGGGGGGATGGCATCACAGAAACCAAAATGATAGTCGCACAAGAATTCGGGGAAGTCGTGCAGCAAGACTAGCAACACACGCAGTGTACCCTTGTAGAGCACTTGCACTGGTTTAGCTAGCTCAGCGTTACGCAGGAACGGCGCCAAGTACTTGAACAGGTCCATGAGTAGTTGGGCATAGAGCGGCCAACCTTTTTGCTGCGGAATCTGTGCCAGGATACGACCGAGGAATATACGATGTGAAATCAGCTCTAGCCACGCGTAGCAGAATCCGGCAGCGCGCGATGGATTTAGCAAGTGGTAGGTGTGTGAGAAGGCAGTTACTATGCTTTGCATCAGGCTTTCGAGCACTGCGTCTGGAGAGCTCAGCTCGAGGAATAGCATTATAAAGAACCGATGATATCCCAACTGTTGGAAGGAGCTGCCATGCAATTCTTGGTCTTGCAGTAGAATGCCGAGGACTATGCCCAGCACTTTGTTTAGCAAATTGATTTTCGTTGTGGGGTTGCCTTGATCGCCTGAATGTCGCACAAGCAGCGCGATCAGGTGGACAAATGCATCGATCCAGTGGAAGATCTTTGTCTTTGCCACGGCTGGGTTGTGTGTTGGATCATTGAGAATTCTGTACACCAAGTCGATGCAGAACTGGGTCGCTTGCCGGAAGAAGCGTGTGATCAAGTCGTCTGTCTTGAGGATGCCATAAAGGTTCATCTTTTGGACGAAAGATCCAAAGTTCTTCGTCTCGCGCGAGAGGTTGTTCGACTGCGAGTAGATCGACACCCAGTCTTTGAGTAGGAATTCCGTCTTCTCCTGCAGACCTGGCGGATCATCGCATTCGTTCGCCTGAAAATATAATTAAATTGAAATTACTATCGAAGTAAAAGCATTTACGTCGCACACGCTTACATGAGACAAGCCAGTGTGAATGTATTGTGTCGCTCCGCTGGTGTAGCGATCAGCCAAAAAGTTTCCTGTGTCGTGGTTGCCCCACAGCATCTCAATCATATGTGTTAGGGCTTCCGGGTAGCGGTGGCGATGCTGCGGCAAACGTGCCAGCATCTCAATGGTTCCAATAAACTCTGTCTCTGGGACAATGTGACTTGGACGATCGTCGACCAGAAGACGTTCCATCAGTTGCATGGCGAACGTCACAGACATGTAGTTGTTGCCATTGTCCATAGCATCACGCAGCAGGATGTCCATCTGTTGTACGTTCACCATGTGCGATGAGATCAGCAACTTGATGGCTTCAACGTTCCAGCGAACGTCCTCGCGGATCTCAAATATACACTTTGTGACTGCTCGCTCTGTGGCAACAGTGCCAAAAGCTGTCTGTAGCAGACTCAAGATGCGCAAGTGCACATCGCGGTACAACTTCATGTGAACCTCATGCTCTGGGATGTTCACCAGTCCTTCGACGAGCCCCTCTACAACGCGCGTGAGAAGATTCAAAGCGCTGTCGTTATCTCGAATACGACGCGTTACCATGAGGGCGGTAAGAAGGGCGTGCATTTTTCCCGCCTGCACTTGAAGTGAGGCCACGTTAACAGTGTTGTTAAGGAATCCTTCCATGCGGGTCGCTAATTCAGCGTACATCAGGCCCAGGTCGTCATTGCCGAAAGGAACCTCCTACAAATAATGAAAAAGAAGGGTTAACAACATGGAGCGCTGTCAGTCGCGTTATCTTACATTGACGCTTACTGGAATCGTGGTCTTTGGAAGAAAAAGAGCTGCGTCGCGCTCTGACATCGACTGAAAGCCGGGAATGTTTCGGGCAAATTCCGTGTACACCGCGAACTGGTTCGCTGGTATTCCGCCCACCTTGAGACGCACCTGTTCGGGCATTCGCTCTGATTGGTAGGCCAGAGTTTCCTGATCAACGTAGCGCCTAAAATAAAAAAATAAATAAAAAAAAATCATGTTTCAAGTACAACTTGAGCAAAACTCACCTTCCCTCGTCGCGTGATATCTTTCTCGACTCGAAATCCGGTCCTAGGCGACGATCTACCTCAGGAGTAGCCTTCTCGGCAGCTGTTTTCTGCACAAACGCGCAGGCCAGCTCCACATTGTCGTTGGTCAGCTGAATGGCAGCGGCGTCAATCTCCTGATACTGTGGACCGGCCGCTGTTATGGCCGACAAAAAGCCCTTCCTGATATTGCCATTTAGAGTTTGGGTTATCTGATCTTTGCACGTGATCATTGCCATTCCCGCGGACAGATTGCGTACCATCTGATGGGCTGCGGTGCGCATACGTGTTTCATCCGGATCCAATGCGAAATCTTTTCGCACAATCTGCTCAGTTGTACTCGATGCAATGCGGACGCTCCTATCGACCACTGGCTGCAACCAATCGGTGATCGTGCGCTCAATGGCATTCAGTACAATGTGCTTTAGTGCTGGATTCGTGTGCATTATCGCTATATTTGGCGAAATGATCACATGTTGGGCGATGTGCGTAAAGTTGGTCACATTGATGTCCACGTAGTTGTAGCGCGGTTCTGGCGGGTTGAGAGCCAGTTGGTTAGGTCCTTCATTGCCGATACTGGGCGATGGATTGGTCGCGGAATTGTTATTCATCGCCATGACCTGTTCCAAGTCGATGTTGTTGGCCAACGCCTGTTGGTGTTGTGATGGCTGTTGTTGTTGTTGCTGCTGTTGTTGTTGCTGCTGCTGTTGTTGCTGCTGCTGTTGTTGCTGTTGTTGTTGCTGCTGCTGTTGTTGTTGCTGTTGCTGTTGTTGTTGCTGCTGTTGCTGCTGCTGGGTTATTGCCTGCTGCTGGGTTATAGCCTGCTGCTGGGTTATTGCCTGCTGCTGGGTTATTGCCTGTTGTTGGCTTATCGCCTGTGTTATGGCTTGCGCCTGTGTTATTGCCTGCTGCTGAGCAATCACCTGCTGTTGTGCCGCTTCAATCGCCTTCACCTTAGGTTGGCACATTTGATGCTCGATATTCATGGAACGGCTTGGGTCTTTCAAATAGATAATCGGCTTCAATTTGTTCAGTTCAATATTGAGAGTCTTGCAGAGAACCTCGATTTCAAACTTTAGATTTAGTTTGAGCTCCGGCTCTTGATGCAACTCGCCAAGAACATGCATGATAGCCATGGTCCATGGGTTGGGCGTTTTGAAGACTTTGCTTTTGCCGCTTGATTCGAGAATTTTCGCGACAAAGGGCACCACAAAGAGCAACTCCTGTTGGCCCTTGTGATAGGCTTCGGCAACCAATGCCTTCAAATCAAGATCTATCTGCAATATGGGACGGTTGCGTCCGAGCGTCATCATGCCCAACCAATGGCCGAGGTTCTTCAGCAGACTCCTGTCGGAGAAGTTGATAACACCTTTGTCGGAGCGCAACAGCACCTTGATGTTGCGCAATGTCTCCTTGGTCACGAACTTGTTTATGTCGGGATTCTTGAGCGCGTCCAAAAAGTTGAAGTACAGCGAGTGAAAGTTGAATTCCATTGAGGCGCGCTTCAGCACTAAATACTGCGACAACCACGGCCAGTACTCCTTGATCATGATCTCCTTGATCTCCTCGCACTTCTGCGGAATGTTCAGCTGGCTGAGATTATTGAATATGAATGCGGTCTTATCTTGAACACCTTCTGGAGGGACAGTAATCTTCTCCTCATTTGCCACTAGCAGTGTGTCGATATTTGTAGCACTTGCGATGGACTTGACGCGCGTCACAACCATTGGTTTCTGTTGTGCGGGTGTGGTCACAATGTTGCCGGTCACTGAATTGCTGCGATACAGTGAGTCGGGTGTGGGCTGCTGAGCTCCTTGTTGGCACGGCATTATCTGCGGCATGGAACCGGGCAGAATGCTGGCCTGAGTTTTATTCGGGGGGTCTTGCTCCATGTAGCCACACTCCACGTACTGGATGAGAAGCGGAGGAAACTCCTGAAAGTGGGGAATTGATCGAATAAACTCACAGTACTTGTTATATGTACGAAGGCGTGTTTTAAATCGGTCAAGGGCTGCTATTCCAAAGTAGTACATTTTCGAACCAACGGGCTTACGTAGAGCATCCAAGACACACCGCAGGGCCAGTCCTAAAGTGAAGCAAGTTGGCGCCAGATTGCGTTCTATGATACCGCCAAACAGTTGAGCTGTGGTCTGGAGTTCCTTGTCGGGGTATTGCGGAAAGAAACGATATTCTTCGAACAAATTTCGCAACATGCACTGGTAGACTTCCTGTTCGCGCCGAATGTTTGATTCCTTGAAGCGCTGCAACATGTCCAGCACTTCGTCGATCGAGAGCGTCGGATGCGGCGGATGGTTGTAAATGCGTTGGAAATAGCTGTTGGCTTCGTCCTCGACTTCCTTTGAGACTGGTTGTCCCAGTTCGGCGATTACACCCGGATTGGCATTTGGAGTCGGCGGAATGCGACCGATATTGTTGACGTTTGGTGGCGCCGGCAAGGCCATTGCCATTGGATAAGGACTGTTGGAGGCAACCGCTGCTGCGGCGTTCATCAACCGAGAAGGTGATGCCGGTGACACTAGATTTCCCAGCACATTCCCGAAATTAAACGATCCGTTTGGTCCGCCCAGATTCAAGCCGGCAATATTCGTGCTTAGATTCGACAGCGTGTCCACCGAGGGCCCAAACATCTGCTGGGCGTTCAAATTTGCATTGAAGGACGGCTGTTCGATGCCGCGATGGGTTCGGATCACGCCAGGCGGTGGCGGTTGCTGTTGACGCGCCTTGTTCGCAATCAAATTGCAGTTCGAAGTCATTTGAATGATCACATCGCAGAGGTCTTGTGCGACGTTCGCTGCGCATGACTGCAAACAGGTCAACATGGTGGTCAACGTTTCATGCGGCAGCTGGGCAGCTTTTGGTATTTGGTCCTCTGGCACCTTGGCACCAGTAATCTGTGGGCAACGACGTTGTAGAAACTTTATGATCGCCTGCACAAAGGGTTCGCCATGCTCGCGAATCTTATCGCTGAGCCACTTCTCTAATTTGAGGTACTCACGTCGCGAGGCCAGACAGGCCAGATCAATGACAAACAAAAAGCTTCTGGCATTCAGCAAACTCGACAGGGCTTTGAGGTCCTGAGCGACGTCCAAAATGCGCGACAGTCTCGACTGGTCGTTCTCGCCACGCAGATAATAATCAGACATGGCGTGCATTATCGTCGGACGTAGATGCATCATAGAGTTCGATGAATTCCAAGTGTGATGCAGTATCACCCCTGAATTGGGATGATTTGCGATGAATGTCGGAACCAGATTGTTGAACAGCTCCTGCCGGAAACCTGTGATGGGTGTTGTCAGCTGTAGCAGTGCCAGTATCAACACATCTGGACAATGCTGGGCAGGAAACTTGAATATCTCTGCGACCTGTGCGTAGGGACCATTCTCCCCGAGGTACAATAGCACCTCAACTAAATGCAACGACTTCCATGTGGCAATCTCTTTGTTGTCGGTCTCTGGAGGCGTCTTTAGCAGCTCTACAGGCACAGGAGTGAAAATATAGTCGGCAAACGAAAACAAGTCCGAGTTCTTTAGCATCATCGATATGAGCGAGAACTGACCATCGACATTCTGCCAGTGGCGGTAGACACATTCTGTGGGGAATACGCTAGATTGCGTGCCCAGGCGGAAAATGGTCAATAGCAGATTAAGGCCAATGCGGTCTTTGATTATGAACTCGTGGTGATCTAAGGCAAAGCACACATCTTTCCAGTTCAAATTGGGAACGATTTCCTTCAGCGCCTGAACGAATACGTCTGGTTTCCATGTCTGGGTGGCGTCTGTGGCTGCCTGCGACACCTTGGCGTCCTTCTTTGTCGGATCGCCAGGGTTGGTGCCCGCACCACCACCACTAGTTGATGTTGTCGTGCTGGAAGTATCATTGTTATTGCTGGCATTATTGTTCGTGTTCTGTTGGCCGGGCCAGAAATTCGCTGGTGTCGGTAGATTTACATTACAGTCAAGTAGAGAGGTATGTGTGCGGCACATCAATCCAATAATCTTAGCGACATCTTGTGTCTGGAGGTCTGCGCGTCCACAGCGTAAATGGTTCTTGCATTCGTCGACGGTCGAAGTAAATTCATAGCCGATTTCAAGGATTAAATTAATCCAGGATGTGTCCATAATATTGTTCACCTGCGTTAGCGTTTCAGCTAGATTCCCGTAAACTTCTTCAATAGAGATCTCCTCCTGTTGATGGGTTTGATACAGAAATGGGGCTAGAATCAAAGGGACTCCTTCTCGGGGAAAATCTTCCCGCAGCTTTTGGACGAACTTCAAGTAAGTCTCGGTTCTCAGACCGTAGTCAATGCAGGTATCCGCTCTAAGGAGCGAAAGGATGAGTTGTAAGATATTTGGTAGGATATCGTTGAGACTACGTTCGGTTGGTGTGGCAGTCTCGTTATTGGTGTACGATTCGATGAGTTGCGGTATCGTTCGTTTTAGGTGTATGTTAGCGTATATCTGAGTCTCCGCATTGGATGAATGAGTTAGTGCGAGGGCAACAATCACTTCAGTCAACTTGGATATGCCAGTCGCTTGAGTGATTTGCTGGAACAGATTTATTGACGGTTGTAGGTTCTGCAATAATAGAGCAAGATTAGTACAGATGGGAAATAAGCAGCGATCGTGTCGGATCTTACCTTTTGCGTGGGAAAACAATTGTCGACTGAAAAGCAGATATTCGATATCGCCGGAGCCTTGTTCAACTGTTTGTTTAGCTCGATGCCGAGTAGTTTGCAGTGAAACGGTGTCGACGTTGGATCCGTGAAGTTTACAATTGAGAATAGGCAACGCAGATAATGGCGATCCGCTTCCAAGCCAAATTCATCAACCAACTGAAATGGAATGGGGGAAAACGCTATAAACCAATACTTCAAATCTTATTCCGAGACAATTTCGGTCGATCACTTTGCAATATTTTACTAGAATGGGATTGTGTTTGCATTTGGCGTTAACCTTGAACGTAGTTTTCTTAAAAAAAAAAAAAAAAATACAAACGTGGGTTGAATTTACGAAAGTATGCGCAGGAGAGAGTTGACGAAAGATCCCTGTCTGTTAAGCAAAAAAGAAGGAAGAAAGAATTGGAAATCTAATTCGCTTTTAGAATAGAAGCCTGTGAAACTTCTTGAGTAACGTGTTGTTCCTATTTTCCACTGTTCTTTATTACGAGTAACAACAAACACAGAAATTACAACCAGAGGTGGAAATTTTGGATTCAAGTTTGTCGTTCGACGTTTGTTTGCTGTTCAGTTTGCTATCACTTTCTTGTTGTTTCTAGCAAGTAGTACGTCTAACAAGCAAGATCAAATCTCGATCAGAATGGAAACCTAATGTTCTTTAAAAAAAACTTTGTTTTATTTTTTTCAAATATTTGAAGGGTAGGTAGGTATTTCAAATTTGTACGAAATTAAAAAACGGCTTGTTCTGTTGTTCGTTGTTCGCTTGTATGGCTGAGAGATACCAGCGGAAGGCAGTCACAGCGAGGTAGGCGTGAACAAAAATTCACTTAAGGAACATTTTGTGTAGGTAGTTTTTTTGTATGCTGCAAATTCGTCAGCAGTAATTAAGAAGTAACGAAGTAGGTGTGAACTCACTTGTTACTTAAATTTAAATGGTTAACTGGGGGACTTTGGATATTCGTTTTGTTATGAATAACACAAACAGAATATGATATTGGTTCTGGTGTCTAAAACCAAAAATAAGTGTATTTCGTTGATCGGTATCAGGTAGTACCCAAGCCATATCTAAACAAAAACTACACCTTATCCAACTACAGTCTGAAGATCTTTGACGCCGATGTTCAGTTATGGGATCTGTGCTTAAAGTTGGTCAGAAAAGGGTTTTAAATGTCGAAGACTTCAGAACGAGCACTTGAGTATGTATATATACCTACTCATAGGAAATCTTAAATTACTGACATAGGAGCCCGCCCATAATCCCCGTTGTCTCAAAGATAACCTACCTACCATTTATTTATATTCTCTGTTAAGAATATTCACTGGGGACATTTAGAATGTTTCAAAGAGCAAAAAAAAAAAAACATGTGCTGAACACTTCCCGTCACGTCATATGATGTAGTTATCATCGGATCGCTTTTCATCCTTCATCCACCTACCATATGCTTCCGAATCGTTTGTTTCTCAACGGTGATTCTTTTTACAGATAGATAGCCCATTGCCCCATGGTCGTGGATCATACGAATTCGTAAAATATACGACAACCGTCAACTCATCACTCATGTAACAGCAACCATAGAGAAATAGAAAGCAGACTTCCAAGGTTTTTTTTTCATCTTTCTTTTTTGCACTGTTTGCACTCCTACTCTCCGCTGAGAGGTTTCCGAACGTAACTTGTTCGCCTACAGCTAAGCAAATTGTTGGAATTTGTTAACAAAAATTACACCGACTATTATCAAATAAGCAATGGTTCGAAATCGAAATTGGAATTAATTTATAAGTAGTTAATGGTGTAGGGCCGCCGAAAGAAATACAGGTGAATTAAGAAAGCCTCATCAAAACAGACACAACTAAAGCAAAATTATGCCTCTATTGCTAGGTGGCCTACAAAGGAACAGGGAACCAGAGAAAAAGACAACGTCCCCACTGGAAGATTGATGGATGGTACGTACAAGAAGCACAACGGCGGTGATACGTAGGAAGCAAAAGAAAATTACCACAAAACAAAAAGTATACATACCATCTATGCATGATACACAAACACACACACAAGCTCATGAATTGATAAACCATTTATAAATTGTTAGTGCTCTTACCTAAAATTTACTAAAAATGTTATTTGTTTCTTTTTGCGAAAAGAAATTATGTTAAGAGTTTGTTTTATTTGGCGATTTCGTTGCTAGTTTCTCTGGTCTTTCTTTTTCGTTAGGAAATTTGCTTTTTGAGAAACTTTTTCTACACTTGATACACTTTTTGCAGGGGGCAGCTGCTGCTGCTGCTACGGTCGTTATTTTTCGATACACAAAGACAAAAAAACGTCAAATAAAATAAAAGATTGTTTTTACTAATTTTGAACATCTTTTCGAACATTTTCACTGAATGGAAATGCTCCGAATGTTAGGTGTTTATTTTGCGTTGATTGAAATCCATTTTGATTTAATTTTTTAACAAATTTCTCAAAATGAAAGTTCGCGACGAAGACATTGGAAAAATCTTCAAATGAACATGGCGTCGGCGAAAAAAACGATGAAAAAGAAAATAACCCCAGCAGAGGTTAGAGCGTTGTCTTCTTCTCGAAATGGACTGTGCTATCTCTTTTTGTTTTCAATATGCCAGTGGACGTGTGAAAAGGACAATGGAATTAGTGGTTTCATAAAGTGTCAAAATGGATTCAGTACAGTGGTGATGCCAAGCACATCACTTTCGCTCGCACACAAAATATTGGAGTAGATTATTTGTAATTACATTTTGCTATTTCTTTTCTACACCACTAATTTATTACGATAAACTTTTTGGGGATAGTATTTATTTCCCAATACCGTGTAAGGTATATACTTGCTGATATAAGTACATATATTTAAATTATAAGGGTATGTACATATTATAATTTTATACAAGTTTCTCATTAAAGTGATTATTGGTTTAGTGTTGTGCAATATTTACAAACACACGATTTTAGTTAGAGTCAATATTGGCCGAATTAGTTTTAGTTTATGGATAATACTATTTGATTTTAAAAGTTGTCTGTTAACAAATTTCCGTCTCTTCTTTATTAATCGAAGCTCACGGCTTAACTTCTATGCAAAATAAAGCTTTTGTGGGATCTTTAAGTTTTAAAGATGAACGAAACCAGTAACGCCCATTGTTGTTTAAATTTATCCAGAATGGCGTATTAACAAGTTTTATATTATCCTGCCGCACATCTGTCTCAGGCAAATTCATATACATTATGTACCTCTGTTCATTTACTTTGAATGGAAATTCTCTTGCGTCAATATTGCCAGTTGTTCTATTTTTAAAACATTCGAAAGCAATAAGCTCAAAATAAATGTTCTGGATTTGTTTTTACATTATGTACATTCTTACCTTTACTGCCACCTACGTATTTTTGGTATGCGGTGATTCAGTGAAGCCAAAATTACGTTTTTTCTGTACGTCATTTATATTTATAAAGATAATTTATGTTTAAGAAAAATATTCACAGAAAGAAAACTTTTTTTAATTTATGAGCAATCCATTTTCATGCTTATTTTGACATTCGAACGAATAGCCAATTCATACAAATGTCTCTATTCGTTCGAATGAACTTGTGTGTATTTTCATTTTGATAGACATTCGTTCGAATTGGCTATTCGTTCGAATGTCAAAATAAGCATGTTTATCTATCTAAAACTGACATTCAAAGCATTCAAAATGGAAACACCCCTTAGAATGTATTAAATATATCTAAGGCAATATGCATACGACATTTCGTCAAACCGTCAATAAAAGATTCTGTTAAGATAGAGTTATATTTTTTGTACGTTCTTTATGTCGGTTTGCAAAAACCAAAGAAAAAGGCAACAGATTCCCATAGACATGATGCCATTCTACGAGTTTTACGCACGTTTCAGATCATTGTTTAATGTCGTGTATCTAATTTTCAGTCTTGTTAAAACATTCAAACCCGCATAGAAAAAAAAAAAAAAAAAAACAAATGTGCACACGTAAGTTATGTCGTTTACGATTTGGCAAAACGATACTTTTTTTTTTGATCGATATTGTTTTTCATGTTCGATTTGCCAAAAAAAAATCTGCATTTTTTTTTTTTTTTATCCGAGGGACTTTTGAGAAATCTCGATTTTTTCTCAGATCTACTTACTTTCACTAACACCAATGTTTATGACATTAGGCAGCAAAAATCTAAGATCTCAGAACAAAATCTAGGATACCCACATTTGACGTAAATAATTGCGAACTGCGAACACGCGAATATCTTGCTTTATTTTCCAATCAAGAAACGGACCGACAAATACCTATCGGAACGTATAAACGCGCGATGCGTGCCGAAAAGGTAATTAAGAACTGTCGTACAACAAAGCGCACAGCATACACATCCTGACTAACGTGGTATTCGTTTGGGCGCTCTCAGAGCACTTTTTACGTTATTTTGGTACAATAAAATCAATCTTTTTCAGATTTTAGATTTAGATTTAGATTTTTTTTTTCAGGTTTGCTTCAGATTTACCAATCAAGTGTGCTTGAGTTTGACAACTGGTGGAGTTTGTTTACGTTTTCGTGAAGTTTTTCTACTGCAAAAAATGGCATTGCATAGCGTGAATTTACTTTGGTAAAATATTTATGTATAGATATTAAGAAATCAATCGGGATATAAATCTCGAATGTTTTAGTACAAAATTTAATCAGTGAATGGACAAACTCGTAAAAAAGTATGGAAGGATACAGATTATTCGAATCGCACGATTTAACACACGAAATCTGAAATCGAATCTGAAGAAGCCCAATCGAATACCACATAAGTAACGAGTTGATGACTTTTACGCAGTGTTTATTAATATGGGGGTCACATTATAAAAAGGTAATAGATTCTTATATATTACAACAGCTACTGTGATTTTTCAAAGTGTCAAGTAGAGCGTAGTTGTTGTAATTGCGAGCTGAAAATTCTACCTTACTTTGCTTTGCTGAGATGGAAGTTAAAAAAAAAAAAAAAAACACGCCTATAGTGTACAAAACAATAATTATGTGAAATTTGTCATCCGATTAGGTATATCCCTTTTTATAGTGGTGTATATTATAGTGTGTAGCATTTGTTAACATAACAAGCTGATAATAGGGCTATGTATCAATTATCTAGCTACTACAATTTCACTAAGTGCGGTTGTCAAATCGACTTAAATATCATTTGTTATTTTGTAGGTGTAGGTAGGTATTAGTAAAATTAAAGATATAAAATCGTAAATGAAAGCTCTTTTATCAAAATATGCATGAGCCGTATGCGGATGTGCATATGCTAAACATTCAAATTAAACAAGCACCATTTGTTCGGGAACATTCGTGTTACGATGCAGCACTCGACTGTCTAAATTTGAAGCTATCTTAATTTATAGGGCTCTTGAATGATCGAGAATGGAGGAACAGTGAAAATGTGAAAATCATAAATCAATCAATTTGTTAGAACTTAAACATTTTTTTTTTTTTTCGATACGAAAAGTATTCATTTTTAACAAAAATACTGCGGAACTTATTTCGATAACAATGAAGCATAAAAACATCTGTTTCAATTTCGCCTGATTGATGCATTTTTGTTTTTTATGTCCTTTTCTTCAACCCTTTCTGAGGATAGAGAACTCTATCTGTAAACTCATAAAGAAATCAAGTATACGTACCTACAAATGCATCTGGGACACCATGCTTTTTATTATCGCAAAAGTTCCTCATTTAAATTTATAAAAAAAAAGAAGAATATGAACCAGATATGAATGAATTTAAATAATTATAATTCCATTATCTTTGATATGAACTGTTTCCAATCGAAAAACAAATATTGAAGCCAAACCAAATTATCAGAATTTGGCATCATTGTTTACATGGTCGATCGTAAAATGAATTTCCAATTGGATTTCGGGAAAATGTACCTATGCGATCATCAATTACCGTGTTGGTCTTGGTGTTATGCACAACCACACAAAAACTATAAAACAAATAATTTTATGCGCAATTAATAAACCGTTGTCCATGAACCCAATAATATGTACCAAATTAGATTTTACCCAATCCAATGCAACAAATCAAAATACATCTTCAGAATTTGACCGACACTAATGAAAAATAAATCACACTTCAATGACGACACGGGAAATACCTGTCACAGCAAGATGGGTGAATAATGAAACGTTTTCTTATAAAATTGATCGCCTTTGTCCACTCACCTTGTTTATACTTTCACACGTCTGAGCGTAGTTCTTCTTATTCAGATTTTTCACCAGTATACTAATCTGCGTTAGCGATATATTTAGAGGCTCCAGGTACATAATTCTCCCATCAAATTTGTCGATTGCACTGTGGGTTAACGCTTCAATCAATGTTGAAGCTCCCACTGGCGCCCGAACAACAAAAGGAAAAGAATAACAAAATTCAAAACAAAAAAAGAATCTAAACCGATCTCAGCTCTCAGCAATACTTTTCTTATCGTATATTTGTGTTGGCTCAGATAAAGGACTGAAAATATTCCAATCAAGTTGCCAGTCACACAAATTTGACGATGAAATTATCTTTTCTCGATTTTGCTGTCAATTTCGTCGTCGTCGTTGGTGTGCTGCTGACGATGGTGGTGCTTCTATGGACTGCCTTTTGGCCCCAATATTTGGGGCCAAAAACTTTTCACTTTCTTCCGACTCTGTGCAATCACTTGCGGGCGTTTCGTTTATTCTCTTTTCACTATGTAAACTCGATATATTCACAAAATTAATTAATTTGAACTTATTTAGAGAATTACTGGCTACTCGTTTTCCAATTCGTATTGCAATTTCTTATTATTCTCGGTCGGACAAACGAAAAAAAATTCCTTCGCGAAAATTCAATGGGAATGAGGGAAAAAAAGTATTTCTCTCCACTTCGAATGTCCGTTTTGTCTCCGTCACACTTTCTTCGAATTGCTTTGTCGTCGTCAAAATGATGGGGAACAGAACAATTCATCGATAAGTGTACACGATATGGATGGGAATTGGGAAAATCGCACTGCCCAGAAGTTGGATGTGGTTCAATTTTCTATTTTTACTACGTTAACAGCTGGAGTTGAATTTGTTTGATGATTTTGAAAAAAATGTTTACGTTATAAAAATTCTAGAAGCCTTATAAATATGTATATTTATCTGACCAATTAATTGGATTCAAATTGATTGGGAATACATTTTGGAAGGAATCATAGCAAATGAACGCAATATCGTAATTTACATTGCGAAGTCCAGAGTTTTGTTTACTTTTTTAATTTGTATCAAATAACTAAAAGATTGGTCGCGCTTCATATGGCTCTAGAATCTAGACGACCAGACCAGCTGCATCTTGTTGTATAGAGGGTGTCGTAAGTCCGATACCAATATTCATTTCTCCTTGTTTCTGACCATCTGTGCCACATCCGTGAACGAATTATACATTCACGGAATCAAATCGGTTTCAGGGCAACCGCTAATTATCAAGGTAAAAAAAAATTGTTCCCCGACTGCTGTTCAGTGGAAACGATCCGCGTTTTTTTGTTCACATTTATTGAATAAGATATATTGTTAAATACATTCAATACGAGCATATTCGTAGCCATAGACACGTAATAATCATCAGCCAGGACTGCTCACCCCTCCGTTTTACATATAAATTCAAAATCAGCTTCAAAAGCATTCGTTTTCACAAAAATCGTTCTCTAAGAGAAACGTCAAAACTTCTTCGTAAAAAAATTGTTGAAACCGACCAAAGTTAATCGTATAAAAAACTAAATAATCTTCAACTTCAGTGTTGTTCAAGTCTTTTGAAATTAGTAGGAGAACCTGTCTCCAATATAATCGTCGATATAGTTTTCGAAAACAATCCTCAGCTCATGCGGCAGCATCTTAAACGAAACGTGGATATTCTTACAGTTGAAATTCAGGAAGTGCCCACGCGCCATAAGATCCAAAGCAAAGGTTGCCTTAGCGACGTACACGACGGAGTATATGCCATTTTGTTGCTCAATCACATCCAGCCAGTAGTTTATAACTTCTCCGATTTCCTTAAATTCCAACAGCGAAATTGGTACTCCTCCTGAAAGGGAAACTATTGCAAGAGTGTTCATAGGAGATGCAAACGACTTACGTTGCCACGCTTCAAAGAATAGATAAACAGCAGTAGCTGCCATTTGCTTTCGAAGCTCACTGAAGCCCACTAAGATCTGTCCCGAGAAGTTCACTATCTGGAGGACTTCTAGGATCCGTGTTGGATCCTTTGAGAATCGCTCAAAATGCCAGTACCAGTCCAAGTTGAGTTTGGTTCCGCATACTGGACAAGTAAGAAATGGCGTTTCTTGTTCACTGCCCGTCCACCAACGCAGGCTCTCGTTGGGTGCTGTGAAAATTGCCTCGCAATGGGAACTCTGACAGCAGTACCTGTAGAACGTCAACTGTGGAGAATGCGAAATAATTAATACGCGTTCATTTGGATCATAACTACAATACTTACAAACTCACGATCGTCTCTGTTCTCCGTGCAACGCGTGCACTTGCAGTCGAAATGGTAGATCGACTTAAGCTCCTCTTGTCGCACAGACCGAGGATTGTTGCGATAGTCTGACATGTAAGTGTTGTAGATCTCACCGCCCTTTTTAATGTGATGACGAGCTGTAGAGATGACTCGATCACCATCGAATCTAGAAACTATCGAGGGAGCACACGAATGGTTGCATATACTGAGGTATGGGAATATTCCCGCATAGTTGATGTAAACTCGTGAAAACTTGTATAGTTGTCCCCTCTTGAGGTGCTGTGGCTTAGCCCAAATGTCGGCGAGTGCGAAAAATTCATAAGAAGTATCCAGACATACGATGGCTAGACAGGAATGTGCATTTGATACCATTTGCGTGGAGTGCCGTAGTATTAGGGCTGAAACAATAATACCCCATTCAAATGCGCCACAAGCGCAGCCTTCAAAAAGCGTGAAAAATGCAGTCAACTCTTTCAAATAGTAAGAGACAATAGCAGAGACCAACGAAAACGATCGAACTTCATGTGGCCGCTTCAAGTTAAGGTTGGTTATCAGCGACAGCACCTCGGCGTAGCCCTTATCACCAGACTTGGCTATGATCTCAATCTTTCGCCAGATCTCCATGGGCGACGAACATTCCTGCAAGCTGGGGATAATCGATGGCAGGCCATTGAGGACAGTATTCATACCCAAGTGTGTGATGCCTATATCTTCAAAGAAACCGCATCTATAGGCGTAGCATTCAAATCTGTGGACCATTTCCTGTGCCTTTCTGCATTTCAATGAGCAATAGTAGACTTTTGAACAAATATTACAAGGGAATGGGATAATGTTCTGAACTGCGCAGTTGGAGCAGATTTTTGAGTCATTGACAGGGACCAACGAGAAGGCCTTTTCGACCAGAATCCTCTCGCCTTTGGCAATGTTCTTGGACGCAGTCATGTAACGACCAGTTTGTGGATGATTCAAGCTAAAAACAAATTGTTTATTTATCCTATCGATAAAAGCAGATTATACCAACATTGTTTGAACCATGTAGTTAGCATTGTACTCTGGCTTTTCATCGGAGGTATTCTCCTCCATAAGTTTGGTTAACTCACGTTCAAATTCTACCTTTTTTAAAGCAAAGGGCACAGTCAGCGTCATTGTCCTCAGTTTTTCCAAACATGCTTTTAGTTTGCCATAGTCCTTCAACTTGTTGGCACAGTAGGCCTGTCTGATGACAATTTTCGGGAGATTCTCATCTGGATATCCGTAGTCTATGGCACATTGACAATCCTCATAAGCTTCCTAAAATAACGTTCGAGATCAACTGGCTTCCGCAAAATATTGACTTACCTTATAATATCCAAATTCAGCAATAGCAGCTGATCGGTTTGCATGAGCAAGTGATAGGGATTTGCTTCCATCTGGAGCTGCAAGAATGGCTTTCGTATAACAACGACTTGCTTCAAGGGCATGGAGTTTTTTGTTGGACCTGAACAAGCGGTTGCCTTCCTCCCGATGACGATCAGAGTTTATGTTGGATTTGTGCGATGTGTCGGGCTTGAATCCTCTAATCCAGTTAATGATTTTTGTGCTGAAAATGTATGCACAGATACATTTGTTTGCATTTTCCTATAAGAAAGAATTTTTCAAGAAGCTGTTACTTACGATGCATTTGGTTCGATATGAAGCAAAAGTTGTGTGTTGCACTCATTATCAAATGGAAGAGGATGATACTCTGGAAATTGAGTGGATAAGAATTCGGCGAGCTTCATAGGCCGCATTGCACTTTTTTTTTTTTTTATAAAAATAGCAAACTGTTTTAAAGTTTTCACTAGTATACCGAAAATAACAACAAATGCGCCTGTCCTTGCGCGCCTGTCTGTCTACCAACCGGCACAGGTCCGTCTGTCACCTGTCACGTCACTAACTACATTACTTTTCGAAGTTAATTTTCGAGCATATTGCTTTTTAAGGGCTTGATAGCATTGAGGTTGCTAATTGATTGATATAGGTACCTTGCAGTGATAATATTCTGCGATGTTATGTTTTCGATTTGACATAAGGAGCAATTTTTTTGAGACAAAAAAAAATATTTTTCTTTGATTGAGATTGCTTTTCATGTTTATTTCTTTTTTTGATCTGAAAAATCTAGATTTTTTCTCAGATGTACACATAATGGTTGAATTATTCATTTTACTCGTATGGAAACGAGTTTTTATATTATAAATTACTTCGAAACACGTTATTATAAATGTGTGAAAATCAATTGAAATGGATTTCCAGTGCAAGTGAAAAAAACATTTCTTTTTGCAGCCAACCCTAAATTCTTAGATCAAAATCAGAGAAACCAAATCGAAATTGACTTTAAATTGATTGGCTAATAACATATTCAAATGCTCTGAATTCATTTTATTTGTTTATTAATGCAATCGGAATTTGTAAGCAAAATAGTTTACACAGAAGATTTAAATCACAGCTGATTTAAGACTAGTTGATGTTCGGTGTGATGAATAGATACCTAGGTGAATAGATCATTCTTAAAAACAAAAAGTTCTACTACAAATTTATAACTTCCACATGTTAACCCAGAAACACAGAAATCGCAAACGTCAAAAGTTTCACTTCCATCAAGATTTGTATAGGTATTTTGTTTTTTTTTTTAGGAAAATTGAAAATACCTATATTTAATTGTTTCTGCAAAATATCGGAATGGATCTAAAACAACTGGAGCAAGAAGCTCGCCAGGCCGCTTTAAAAGATGTCAAAAACATGCTTCAGCGACCAGGGCAGCTGGAAAAAGTCGATCAATACCGTCATCGAGTGGGCCGTAAAAAAGTTTCTGTTGAGGCGTTGCTCAAGACAGCAATGCAGAACCAATTGGACGGCGTTCGCGTTGGGCTAAAACAACTAGAAACCAGCTTGGAAAATGTCAAGGATGTCATGGTGATAATCAAAGAAGTCGACCACCTTCTATCCGGAGTGCCAGAAATCTACGATGCTCTGGAGGTGGTTCGTGAAGAAAACACAAAGCACTCGCAGTATGCCACTGCAATGGAGAACCTGAAGCACATCTTCAATGTTCAGTCGAGTGTTGCCAAAACCATGCAATTGATAGATGAGGATAGATTGTTAAATGCTCATCAGTGCTTGGCAGATTTGGAGAACTCTCGAGATGACCTATTGTATGAACTCCATAAGCAATCGAAGCAACACGCCAGTGATAAGATTACTCTTAAGCGACATTTTGAGAAGGTGGAGACTGTATCACAAGCTCTGGAGAAAAAAATCCGATTGATCATGAATAGAACACTGAATACGGTCCGCAAGGAACCTACTGTAATTGTTACTGCTCTGCGAATAATCGAGAGAGAGGAGAAGAGCGATCAGTTCGCCTTGCAGCAGCAAAAAGTGACGGGATTCTTGCCCCCAGGACGACCTAAAGCATGGCGCAAGATGGCTATGAATGTGTTGAAAGAAGCTGTGGTAACCCGGATTGAGGGATCAAAAGTTGAAGAACGGGTGGACAACAAATTGTGGCTTGTTAGAGACTTGGAAATCACACGACAAATTATACTGGAAGATCTTCGCGTTGTGAAGTCGCTTTGTATACCATGTTTTCCACCTCACTATAACATTTTCAATGAGTACGTGCGGTTCTATCATCAGGGATTATCCGACTACGTGAGTATCCTCTTATTCTTTCTTTTTTGTACTATTGGCGTCTTCCTTTCAGTTGGACAACATTGCAAAATCAGGTCTTGAAGGTAATGAATACGTGTCCCTACTCTCTTGGGTGATGAACACCTATCCAGGCGTAGAGCTAATGGCGCATCCAGACCTCAAAGTAGACGTAAACTCCGTGGTTGGTCCTCTGCTCCGTCCAGAACACTTAAAATCTTTAGAAGGAGAATACTTGAACAACATGAAAAATAATTACCAAGAGTGGATGGGCAAAGCCTTCGAAACCGAAAAACAAGAGTGGATCTCGGACAGCCCGCCAGATCAGGACGAACAGTACTATCAGACTTCGGCTCCTGTTATTATTTTCCAAATGATCGACCAGCACTTGCAAGTCACTAACACAATCCATGTCGAGCTGACCTTCAAAGCTCTGGTGCTGAGCATCCAACAAGTGGAGATCTTTGGCCAGTGCTACCTCCAGGGGGTTATTGAACTCAAAGATCACCACTTCCGCAATCGAGACCAGGTGAAGTTTTTCACGCACTACATTATCACCATCGTGAACAATTCCCAGCAGATGATAGAGCTCGCTCAACAGATGAAGCAATTGTACTGGCCCAAGTCTCGCACTGAACACTACGAAGATTTCGAGAAATTACTGCATACATTCGAGAACATTCGTAGCCATGCGGTGGGCTATCTTCTCGAAGAGGCCTTCCTCGACATGGAGATTCACTTCAATGAGCTGTTCACCATGAAATGGCTGCAGAGTACAATCTCGGTGGATACCATATGTGCTACTCTCGATGATTATTTCCAAGATTACAACCATTTGCGGCCTAATAACTTTGAATTGGTGATTAACGAGGCCCAGAAGTTGGTCGCGAAACGTTACGTTAAGGCCCTACTGTCGAAGAGGCTATCCAAGCCACGCCAAGAGGTCGACGCTATTACAAAGAAAATCAACCAAGAGTCGCGACGCTTCAAGTTGTTCTTTGAAAAAATAGCCCCGAACTTGTCCATGTCAGATTCTCCAATTGACTTGATTTCGACGCTGGCCAACTTGCTTGTCTGTGATATTGAGCTGTTGGTGTTGGATTTGCACACACTGCTGGGTAGTTGTCCATCCTTGAGCGAAGATCACATCGCGAGGCTGTTTTACATTCGCAACGATGTAAAAGCGAGCGAGGTACGTGAAAAGGTTCAGGATGCAATGAAATCAAAGAAGTCGATGGTGAGTATCGCTAAGCAAGACTGCATATTTCGTGAGATTGTATTTAACGATAAACTGTGGTAAAGTTGCATCAATTATGTCTTAATACAAATAAATGGTATAACCACATCAGTTGGCTGGGTTCTGTTATTTTTGTTGTTGTTGCAGGTTTGAGGTTATATAGCAAACCGCGGGGCTAAACTCCTGCTAGTAGCTTTGTGGATAATTTTATTTTCTCTGGTTTTAGTCGGATGTAATCCTATTCTGTAATCCAATCGGACGACTTGGTCCAGATGATTTAAAAAAAAAAAAAAAAAATAACGAGAGGAATCAAATTCATTGGTTTCTTTTTTTTTTTTTATTTGGACAAAATCAGATGTTGACATAACTCACGAACGCGTTGACCAATTTCGTTGATTTCGTTGATAAACTACCTACACGACCATGCAAACAGATTCTAAAAAATTGATCGAATTCGGTTTGACCCTGCAATCTATTATAAATAAATCCTTCCAAGAAGGGTATTTTCCCTATTCTTGGAAATAATCAATCGCCAGCCCAATAGCTAAAGTTCAAAATACAACACAATGCGATGAATTCCGACCAATAAATGCCCTTCCGCTGTATGAAAAAATTATTGAAAAAATAGTGTACAAACAGTTAGAAGTATATTTTGAAAGAAATGGCTTTATTATCGAATCACAATCCGGTTTTAGAAAAGCTCACTCTTGCGAAAGTGCAGTAAACTTAGTAGTAACAAATTGGAAAGAAAGTACTGGCAAAGGTAAAAGTGTTTATAGTGTGTTTCTAGATCTAAAGAGAGCATTTGAGACAATCGATAGGCAATTACTTATTGAAAAACTCAGTAAATATGGAGTCAATGGTCTTCAGTTAAACTGGTTTCAATCATACCTATCTAACCGAACTCAACGTGTGAATTTAAATGGAAAAACGTCAGATCCTAAAGAAGTGCTACTGGGTGTACCACAAGGCTCGTTGCTTGGTGCACTTTTATTCATAATTTACATAAATGACAAGATCAATTCGGTGAGTGACTGCCACCTCGTACTGTTTGCGGACGACGCACTGATGTATGTAGAGGGAGATGACATTGATGAATGTCACCGCAAGATACAACAGGACTTGGACCGGGTTTACCATTGGACGTGTCAAAAGAAGCTTAAGATAAACGCTAAGAAAACGAAGTGTATGATTATAAGAAAAAATATGAATACAGCATCGGATTTATTTATGGAAAACGAAGTAATCGAAAGAATAAATGAGATAAAATATTTAGGCATAGTAATTGATTACAAACTAACGTTCGAAAACCACATTAATTATCTCTGCAAGAAAGCTAAAAAAAATGGTTTTATGAGAAGAATTCGTAGAGACGTTACAACCTTAACTGCAATAAAAATTTATAATGTGATTGTGAAACCTCATTTCGAGTATTGTTCGTCTATTTTATTTCTTTGTAATGAAGGCCTCGTTTGCCCGATCCACAAGAAAGGAGACTCTCTAAACTGCGCCAACTATAGAGGCATCAGTCTCCTGAACACTGCGTATAAGATCATGTCTGCTGTACTGTGTGAACGCCTGAAACCATTCGTCGACGATCTGATAGGTCCCTATCAGTGCGGTTTTAGGCCCGGTAAGTCCACGACCGATCAAATATTCATACTACGGCAGATCCTGGAGAAAATCCAAGAACTCCAGATCGATACTCACCATATTTTTATCGATTTTAAGGCCGCATATGACAGCATTTATAGAGACGAGCTATACAGAGCCATGTCTAGTTTTGGCATCCCTGCCAAACTTGTCAGATTGTGCAGAATGACGATGGAGAACGCTCGCTGCTCCGTAAAGGTCGGAAACAATCTCACCGAGACCTTTGATGTCAAAAAAGGATTTAGACAAGGTGACGCGCTGTCATGTGACTTCTTCAACATCATTCTTGAGAAAATTGTGCGAAACTCACAAGCCAACACCAGAGGTACAATTTTCCATAAGTCAGTGCAACTGCTTGCATACGCTGACGACATTGACATTGTTGGCAGAACACAGCGAGCTGTCACTGGTGCGTTTGCAAGTATTAGTACAGAAGCGGCAAAAATGGGTTTAGTGGTGAATGAGGGTAAAACAAAATATATGCTGTCAACAAGAAGGGACACACAACATCGACGAATCGGACAGAACGTCACGATAGACGGCTATAACTTTGAGGTAGTTAGCGACTTTGTCTACCTCGACTCCGCTATAAACTCTAAAAATGACATCACATCAGAAGGCGAAGAATCACACTTGCCAACCGCTGTTTCTTTGGCCTAAGACGGCAATTGATTAGAAGGCCTTGTCAAGAAGCACTAAGGAGATTCTATATAAGACTCTCATCATCCCTGTCCTGCTCTATGGCGCAGAAGCATGGACCCTAGCAAAAACGGATGAGGATCTTCTTGGTCGCTTCGAACGCAAAATTCTTTGAGTGATTTTTGGTCCCGTTTGCGTTGACGGGATTTGGAGGAGAAGATTTAACAGCGAACTCTACGATCTGTACAGCGACATCGACCTGGTCAGAAAAGTACGCATTAGTCGTCTAAGATGGTTAGGACATGTAGAGCGAATGGACACCAACGCTCCGGCCCGGAGAGTCTTCGATTCCAACCCGGAGGGACAACGCAGTAGAGGAAGACCTCGCCTTAGGTGGCGCGCTCAAGTGGAAGGGGACCTCAACCAACTTGGAGTGCGCAACTGGAGGCAGTTAGCCAAAAAAATGAAGGCCTAATTTCAAGACTTCAGTTATTACAAAATAAGGCAATGAGAATGATTTTAAAATGCAATAGATATAGTCCGATTAACTTTTATGTTAAACGCGTTAACGTGGTTAAATGTGAAGCAGCGGATCGTCGTAAACATGTTACTTTTTCATATTCAAAATTAAAAATAATTTAATGCCAAATTATCTGTTTATATATGTTAATTTTATTGGTGATTTACAGCCATATTCTCTTAGAAATGCGGGCGATTTCCGTTTGCCTAACTATATAAAGGCGGGAGCACAAAATTCCTTAGTTTATAAGGGTTTCAAATTATTTATTTCTTTACCAGCGCACATAAAAACATTGGCAGTATTAGGGAATTTAAGAAAAATATCATAGAATTTGTTAAACAAAAATTTTAACTAAGTCAAATGGAAATATGTATCTATAAATATTGTGAACGTTATTAAATAGCCATTGGAATGCTAAATAAACTCACATACTACTACTACTACTAAAGTCACTACGCTTTTGCAACTCTCTTTTATATATATAGAGAAGAAGAAGAAGAGAAGAGAAGAGAGGAAGAAGAAGAAGAAGAAGAAGAAGAAGAAGAAGAAGAAGAAGAAGAAGAAGAAGAAGAAGAAGAAGAAGAAGAAGAAGAAGAAGAAGAAGAAGAAGAAGAAGAAGAAGAAGAAGAAGAAGAAGAAGAAGAAGAAGAAGAAAAGGAAGAAGAAGAAGAAGAAGAGGAGAGAAGAAATTTTATGGGCCATTTAAACACATTTTTTAAATGATTTTGCTTTCGAACTTTCGATTCTACCATTCTACCACAAGCGACTTTGACGGCATATTTCAGCCGGTTGCATTTTACTTGCAGGTGTGAGGCATTTTTAAATTCGTTTAACCTATAACTAATTGAATGTGGATGGTAGGTATTCTGGGCTTACCTACCTGATAAAATTGGCTTCAACGACTAATATTGTTTATACGTTCAGTTAAAATCAGTCAAAAAGATCGTCTCATCTAGGACAAATCTAGGTAGCAACTGAACGTATTTATTTCTCTTTTTCTTAATGTCCATTTGAAATTGAGTTGTCGCTATCTGCGTCAAGACCATTTAAAAAAAGGAGAAGATACTTTGGAAATTTTCTTGACCCAGATAGCGCCAAACTCGTAAATATCTCATAAACACCATACCATCATCGAGCTACTGAATACTAATCAAATGAAAGTAACTATCGCCATGACTAAATCATGATCACAAAATGGACCCACTAGAGAGTGAATTTCTTATTCTTTCCATCGCGGTCATTCCTTTTCACTGTAAATTGGCCCAGGCTGTAAGTAAATTCGATGCCGAATAGGTATAATTTAAAAAACCAAACGGAAATATTTTCTGCATAGTGCTACCCGAGACAATACTAAGCCCACCAACCAGTGCTACGTGAAGTGGCTATACAGTTACAGTGAAATCAGTCCCATAGGCACAATCTTTTCGGAGTAGATAGTTTCTTTCCGAAAATAGATTCGGCGCAATAGCCACAATCACCATATGTTTCGGAAATTGCTCTATGATGACAGTTGGATTGGATTTGTAGGCCACAAATTTACCACATCGATGGCAGAGAACGAGAAAAGAAGAAAGTAACTGACAGAGTGCCAGCTACCATCTGCACATCTATGAATCTATGAACTAAGTCGGTAATCGATTGCACTCGTTTGTGGGTAGTCGCAAGTCTATGGGTAGAGAGGCCATTTCCAAATATCTATCCAGTATCGAGGTTTAGCTCACACACCCTCCTCGGAACCAATTTCAATCTAATCGCTTCCACTGCCACATTCGGAGTTTTCCATTTTGGAGTTCAAGTTAGTTGTTCTTCAGTCAGCGTCGCCGTAGTTTGCGTGTGTTTTGCTCAGGCTCTGTATTGCTGAAACGCGACCAAGCCCATATGCAGAGACAGAGCTTCACAATATTGTGTTCTGTTCATATTTAGTTAAATTTTTAATTTAAATAAATGTTAAATAGAAAAGCTGCTTCTAAATACGACAAACTATTCTATTAATAATAATCGAGGTAATTCATTTTGGTGCATTATGTAGATAGTTCTTATAGATAGAGATAGAGTCAGTGCGAGTGTATTCGTGTTGAGTGTTTTTCACCGGATTTAGTAAATAGTAATGTTGCAAATGGGCAACTTTGCACAGCCGTGTCGGTTGTAAAGACATGGTGGCGGGGTAGCCTAATAAAAAATAATAAAAAAATCCGCACTGCTGGCACTGGCTGTCTGAGTACTTTGTACAGTGAGTCATTGGGGATTTAAACAGTGAAAAATCGCTAAATAAGTGAAAAGAGAAAGAAAAAAAAAAAAAAAAACTACCATAGCACGTGGAGTATAATATTTCCGCTGTTTCACTCTTTCACGGAAGAGAATCTGACAGAAAAGAAAATGCGAAAGCAAAAGATAAGAATTCTTGGCGTTTAATCTGTGATTTTTTCATTCGGGTGATCTGTGATGTAAGAGACCTCTTTGCGGTTAGATTCGTTTTTGGTTGGCGCCCAATTTTACAATGTGTTGTATTTGTGTACCTACCAACAAACTCTCTCACAGATGTATTTAAATAGGTATTTAATTTTCAGTGGAAATTGCTTACCTAACCTATTAATAGACAATACCACTAGACAGAACGAAGAATTTGTGGAATCTCATTTTCTTGTTTTCTGCATAGACAGGTAGGCTAGAATTCGAGCGGGAAATACCTAGGTAGGTACCTACCTATATATGATTTATTTTTAAAACCTGGGATTGTTACAGAATGGGATGTGATGCTTTAATTATGTTTGCTTCTAAGGCTATTGTCTGAAACACAAAGGTAGATAGGTAGTTCCTACAGCAATAATCTTCTTTATGTACAAATATAGGGATAGGTAATATACCTACTGTAAACATTTTCTGTGACCAACCAAGCTTGTAACGAGATTACTAGCCCTGAACCAAAATGGTTGTATGTATTTGCTTTGAGGATCATGGCATATCTTGTGCTGTTTTCAGAGATATCTTCAATACAGCAAGTCTTATACTTCTCTTAGGGTGATTTTCATTGAAGATCCGAGAGAATCGCTCCGAAATTCAGAATTGCACTTGAGCACTTTTGCAATAATGGTAGGTAGACACCATTATTTCAGATCATACTTTAAGGTTCAGGGGAATTTTTTTTCAATGAAACAGAAAACATAGAAAGAGCTCTCCTAGCTGTTGAGGCTCTTTATAAACGTCAGTAGCCTTCTTGATTCCATTTTTCCTATGTCTGCAGGACTTGCATATGGATCGATCTACGCCTTGCCATAGCAGGGCATTCGCAGAGTATGTGTTCCGTTGTCTTCCCCTTCTTCTCCGCAGAGTCGACAGGCGTCATCGTCGGAGAGTCTCATTTTTTTGAGATGGTATCTTAGTGGCCAGTGACCAGTAAGATAACCCGGTTACAATCCTTAGATCTTCCTTGCTTATCTCAAGTAATTTTCTTGTTTTACTACGAGCTATATTATAACTTATGAATCTTTTCGCCTGCCTCTGTCCTTTGGATTCCGTCCAGTATTCGGCAAGTTGATCATCTTCCGATTTCCTGAATTTCGAGCGTACGTAACTCGAAGGTACCCCGAAATAGGGCTCAGGACCAGTGAACAGGCGTGATGCGCCTCTTTTTGCTAGACAATCAACCCGTTCATTGCCCTCGAATCCCTCATGACCTGGTGGCATTTCCTCTTGGAAAGTTATTATTGTTTTTTCCCTTTCAACAAGTGGCCTACAGTTCGCTTTGCCGCCATAATTGTCCAATCATAAGTAGGTACCAATACCTTTTGGGAAAACTAAATGATGATCAGTAGCCATTAGGCCAGCAAGTACCTATAGCGATCACGAAAGAAAGATTAACAATTTCAATACATTTGGTCTTGTCGTCTCTTATCTGCTACTTTATTGTGCTCCTCGTCGCCTTGTCAGCTTTTAATGCTCCTCATTTGGTTGGCGAGGATCGCGTCGATCGTGTTCGGCTAGTACATAAAAACATTACAAATTTAACTACCTACTTCACAGGACTATCTCACTTCTAACATCATATCTCAACGCAAATAGGTGGATAACTACCTATATATTTAACAAATGACAAGTTGTATTCAGTACCATCAACTTAGTCTCAATTATTCTAGAATAACAAATCATCTCTCTTCAGGTTAATGCCTCATGACAGACACTTACTTCTGACAGCCCACTAGCATCAACACCAATCCACCAACAACAAAAAATACTGCATAATGTCAACCCCGTAACACCCCACAGGCTGAGCACTTTTGTTTATTCACATCACTTTAACTATTATATCATGCATGCAAGTGTAATCGTAACCGCAACCGGCTTGAAGGGATTTCCTCCGGAAGCCCATACCTCACCTAACATAATCATTATGACACTTTCCAAAGAGGCACACAAAAATAGCAAACGCCTTCTCAAGCATCGCATAGAAGTTGTCGCATTCGCTCATAGGGAAACTATAAATATATCTACGGTGAAACGTATAAACAAGCAAAGCTGCAAAGCGGACATGTAAACTTTTAAATTTGTTTGCTCAGCCAAGTAGTAAATTACAAATTTCCATCAAAGCGAATAACTTTGAATAAGTCGACAGCGTGCTTGAGGTTGAGGGTTGAAAACCACGTGACTTGGGGGTGGTGGTAACTGGGTAAATGCATCAGAGAATCCGAACGGGGTTATTTACATTTGTTGGCTCTTTTTCAGCCCCCACCCTGGTGGGCCGATGCATATGCTGCCAGCTGCAACTGCAATCCTCGAATGTATCCTTTGACCTCGACCTCTTAAAGCGTCTTCCATCTCCGCCTTATTCATCTCCATTTGTTTTTTGTTATTTAAAGTTTTTGCCTAGTTTTCACGTCATTTTCTTTCTATTTTTATATTCTTTTCGTTCTTACCCTCTTTTCTCTGTGCTCTAATTCTCTTTAGTGCTGTAAAGACCAAAGCAAATTAACTGAGTGCACTCTGCCGCTTGGAAATTGTTTGTTTGTGCAGCTTTTTATCAGGGCGAGATGTGTGCCATATTTGCATTGTTAGCGGCGACCGCGCTTTTTGTACTAGAAGACATCTATCTAGATACCTACCTAGATGCTCGTGCACATATTTTTTGATTGATTCATTAGCGCATTTTAGAAATAAATAACAATAATTGTTGTACTTGTAATTCTTTAATGGGTGCTCTCTTGACAGAGAGAGAGATAGGAGTACGAAAAAGAAAAATGTGCAGTGAGTGAAAAATATAGGTCTGTTCCTTTACTTTTGTAGTAAGAATGGAAAAGACTGTCAAAATGGCAATTGTGGGTATAAATTGAGGGCGTTCAAGTATCTAGTTTAGTAAGTCTGACAGCTGTCTGACTAGATCTATCTCGGTTGTGATTGGTTTAAATCGGTCACGTGGGCACCTGTGACATTTGACGTTTATGGAGGGGTAGCCGACGAATCTAGTCAAGAAATTCGTGACTGAGTACTAAGTTGACAGTTCGGGTATGTGGCTGACGTAGAAAAAGTGACGTTCCCGACCAATCTAGTTTTTACGTTCAGGTTACATACTATCCAGACCAATCTAGTCGACTTAAGATAACTAGATTCTTGAATGCGGCCATTCTCTCACAGAGAGAGACGCTTATGAAAAAGTTAAGGAACGCTTTTGTAGTAATTTATGAAAAATGACAGATACATAATTCAAATATTCAAAAAATTTTACGAAAAGTCTTTAAAATGTCTGATAAACTCGAGGAATTTGTTAATTTACTAAGAAAATTAGTTCTATCATTTATTTTTAACTTTATTTTGATGAATCCGAGTAAGTGGAAGACTTTGTACTGATTGAACTACAAGCAATCGAAAAGAGGAAAAAACGACACTACATGACGAAGTACCTACATGGAGGAGATTGTTCCTTGCTCCAGCGAAGAAGAATTTCGTCGCCACTTTCGAAAGAATCTCGAGGAGAACATTCAATTTTACTTTGCCGCCTGTTGATACCATTTTAATACGCAAGAAATCAAAAAATAATCCACGCATATGCCAAATGGGACAACAAATTTCAAATCAGCTGTTATTTGTAAGGTGACTGACAGTTTTTTCACTTCTTACACCAAGAAATTTGTTAAGTAAAAATTCGTAAGATTCTCACTGGAGGGGTAATATCTTGCTCTCTCGATGACGCTCTCTTTTACGAATTTTTCGAGTTAAGGAACGGCATTGAGTAAAAATTCGTAAGAATTAGTAAGAATTCGTAAGATTTAAAAGTAAAGGAACAGACCTTATATTGTTAGGAAAAAAATTGTAGGTAATTAATAGAAACCATTCCAACTCGAAAGTTGATGGAATTCTAACTGAGAAAAAACGGTGTTCGAGTTAAGTTTGAACAACGTTCGAATTTGCCTCCACGAAGTTGCATTTTTTGTGCAGAGTAATAGCCTTTTCACCACACCGCAGCGAAAACTCGAAATTGCATTCACACCGAACAATAACTAGTTTTCGTTTGACGTTTCACTCAGCTGTTTCACTTCATGTGTAAACTATTTTTTTTTTAAATTTTGATAGCATTAGTTAACAAATAAAATTAATTCAGAGCCTTTAAAAATAATATTAGCCCGTCAATTAATGTGAAAAATGATTTTAAGCTGTGAGTTTTGACATCTGTTCGGTCAGATGGTCTACTGAATGTTGCATAAGGTGTGTTTGTTTCAACAACCCAACGATCGGAAGTCGTTTTCTAGTGGTTTGGCGGAAAACGACTTTAAACAACTCTTTTTGAAAACTGAAAAATGTATGGGAAAACTTCTGTTTTCGATGAAGTTTTCGAATGTTTTCGCGAAAACCCGGTTTTCGGCTCGGTGTGAAAAGGGTATAAGGTTGTAGACAGCTAGTTTTAAACACATGTTCTCAGCTAACTTTGAACCAAACATTTTTTAAGCATTTCCTCATCAGTGTACTAACTAACTCTAACCAGCTTTTCTTATTTTTGTATAGGTCTTCGGTGGCAAAATAGGCTCCAACTATGAACAGCGCTAAAGTGGTCGTTATAGGCGCCGGACCATCAGGTATAGCAGCGTCCACCAAACTCCTAGAGCTCGGCTTCCAGAAGGTAATCGTCGTCGAAGCAGAAAACCGTATCGGAGGCCGGATTCACACGATCCCTTTTGCGGATAATGTAATCGATTTGGGAGCCCAGTGGTGCCATGGCGAGAAGGACAATATCGTATACGAATTGGCCAGTAAACACAAACTCCTGGAGTCCACTGGTGATGTGTATGAGAATTATGAGTGCATTCGTTCCAATAGGGAGGTGGTACCCAGTAAAGTGAGTCAACGTCTGAAAGACATTGTCAACAATAGCATGGTGACACGCAAGCTGGACCTCGTGGACTATAATGGGTCACTGGGAAGCTATATTACCACGAAATTCTTCGAAGAGCTGCGCAGACCTGAGAACTCTGACATCGACATGACGATAGCAAGGGAGTTCTTCGAAAACTATCAAAAATTCGAGAACTCGGTGGAGGCGTCTGATGTACTGACCGACGTCTCTGGCAAGGGTTATCTCGAATATTGGGAGTGCGAAGGTGATATCCTTTTAAATTGGAAGGACAAAGGCTACCTGGAGTTCCTGCGTTTGTTGATGAAATCCACTCAGAAGGGCCCCGAACTGGGTGTGCTGAATCAGCGAGTGTTTCTGGAGAAAACAGTGGAGCAAATCTGTTGGAGTGATGTTCAAAAAGTTGAAGTGAAATGCGAAGACGGCGAGATTATAGAAGCTGACCATGTGATATCAACGGTCTCGCTGGGGGTTCTTAAAGAAAAGCATACGCAACTTTTCGAGCCTAGACTACCGGCGGAGAAGGTTCGCGCCATTGAAGGGATTGGATTCGGAACTGTGAATAAGATTTTCATAGAGTTCCCCACAAAGTTTTGGCCAAACGATTGGACTGGCTTCACTCTTTTATGGCGCGAAGAGGACATCGGAGAGATTCGCGGTACTAGTCGTGCGTGGCTGGAGGACGTATTTGGCTTCTATACAGTCAGTTACCAGCCAAAAACTCTAAGTGGTTGGATTATTGGCCCCCATGGGCGCCAAATGGAGATGCTACCTGAGGACGAAGTTATTAGTGGTTGCATGTACCTCTTCCGGAAGTTCCTCAAATGGGAGGTTCCTAATCCTGTTAACTTCAAGACATCCGCGTGGTTTAGTAATGAAAACTTTCGCGGTTCGTACTCCTTCCGTTCAATGTTAACAGAAAAGCTTAACACAAGAGCCAGCGATTTGGCGAGTCCTTTGACTAATTCGGATCAGAAGCCTGTTTTACTCTTCGCTGGTGAAGCATCCAGTGATCATTACTACTCAACAGTCCATGGGGCAGTGGAGGCTGGATGGCGAGAGGCAGAGAGGCTTGCGAAATACTACGACAATAGTAAAACCAAGTCACAGTTATAACATGCTTAGGACTTTAAACGCTAAAATACCCAAGTGAAGTATAGGTAATCCGAATTTTCCTATTTGAAACACCTGCGACTTGCAATAATATTAAAATAGTAGTATATACTTTGTAAAAGAGGCTGCCATTTAAGTAGTGAAATGTGGGGTAGTGAATTTTAAAATTTAATCAGTTTTACTAACGAAATAACCATTTAATCAAATGCTTAAGCTTGTTAATAGTATAAAAACCTAACAACACGTATTTTGTAAATTTTGTTCAGTCACAAAGGAACACAATTGTATCGATGATTATTTTTAAGATTAAAAATATATTTTTGATAAAATTTGCAAATTGCGGGTTCCGGTAAGGGAGTGTACAGTACAGTCAGAATGGTAGAACACAATGACAGAATGGGATTACCTAAGCGTTTAAGGTCTAGATTATTACATTTTGTATTCCTTTACAATAATAACGTACCTACTTATTTTGTTTAATAAACCCAAATAATGTACAAGATTTACTGCGGTCTGTTGCTCAATATAAAAACAAATTGTTTACTACCAATTTTTGGAGATCGAAAGGAGAAGAATTATTAAAAAGACGTCTTTGCATGCACAAACAATGGAAGTGGTTTTATTTAAAAGAGGTACAAGTGTAAAATGATGGCACATTTAAAAATCGAGTTATCTTAAGTACTAGATTGGTCTGTACTAGATGCACGCAAAAAACTAGATCGATCGGTCGCCTTAAATATACGTCACCACATTTATGATTTTTTAAATTAATAGGTTGCTACTCATACTCAATTGTAAAAATTGGTAAAAATCTTGACTAGATTCGTCGGCTAAACCTCCTAGTCGTAGACATAATGGGATTAGGATCATTATGTTGTGTTGTATTGTAGTTATTTATAGTATTGATTATTCGAATCGCACGAACATCATCAAAAAAAGAGCGAGTGACATTCTTATGTTCGATAAGACACACGAAATCTGAAATCTGAGAGCGAATCTGAAGAAGCCCATCGAATACCACATAAATCATAAAAAAAAAAAACATATTAAGGTAGGGAACACAAAATCTAGTACTTACATCTAGTAGATGTCGCTGTTTCGGTGCTAATGCGTCATTTTATGTGGTTCTAAAAAGTACACTGTAACTGTCAAAATTGGGGTGTTGGAATTTCCATACAAATCTGTTCCAATCGGAGCAAAAGTTTTGACCACTTGAGTTCTTAATTTTCTTTTTTGTTGTCATTTTTCGTCTTGGACAACTGAAAGTGAAAAAGGTTTCGAAGAGTTTAACAGAAAATATACAACGTCTTGAAACAAGGGCCAGTGAATTAAGTAATTTGGCACAAATTCTTCATAAAAATAAAACCCGCGATTTTTACGCAAACTTTGATTGTACTTTGATTGATCAGTTAAATAATTAATAGTAAGTCGTTCAAGTGGTTAAAGAAGAAAGGTAGGTATTTGTTATCTTCTATCTTCATAAAACCAACAGGTCCGTAGAGACCCTAGGCCTAGCCTCACAACAATTAGTTTTGTGTGTGTTTTTCATTATTGGAACGATTGAAAGGTAGGTATCTTAAATGTTATGTCGATTTCAAACGGCTAAATCAGTGGCGTAGCAAGGGGGGGGCAAGGGGGGCACAGGCCCCGGGCGGCACTTTGCTAGGGGCGGCCATTTGGAGCAGTTAATTTTTTTTTTAAATAAATAATTTATATATATTGATTAATATCATTTTGGCAAGTTCTGTTTAGAGAGCTATAAGCGCCTACTATACAATTTTATAAGCTTTTATAGTTAACAAGTTGTTTGAGTACGAAGACAGGCGTAGTAGGAGTTTCTGTTTTTTGATTGCAAGTAGTGTTGGTGATAGATCGATATCCTTACATATAAAGGGTTTTCCAATAAGAGGTGTTATTTTGGTATTCAAAGAAAAAGCCACTTTTTGAGATGAATGATCGGATGTTTATTTCATAATAAAGAGGAAGGTATGTCATTAGTAGTGAAAAACAGCATGAGCCAAACGGCCACCACGAGCACGCATACAGGACCATATCCTTTCACAATAACACCTCTTATTGGAAAGGGTTTCCCGATGGACGAGTGTGGGGGTGTAAACGAAAAAAATAAAAAAAGGCCAATATTTGCAAAACATAAGTTTTGCCTAGCTGCTATTGCATTTTTAATGGAAGGGCGAAGTTTTAAAAAAATTGAATGAACACAGATCGGCTTTTCGGTAGTAATTTTTCAGAAATAATTCAAAAAATTGATTGAAAACTAAGTAGGGGATCTTATTTAAAATACCTATATTAACCTTAATATGTATTTTGATCAAAATCGTTTAAGAGATTTTTGTAAAATTACGCAGAAAAAAACGTACCAAATTTTGCCATGTCGCTTGGTTTTTAGAGTTTTATCGAATTTAAAATTGGGGTTTTCGAGATATAATAAAATAAGTAAATCATTGGCGCAACAGGTCGGAGGGACCCTAGGCCTAGCTTCTCACAACCATTCGTTTTGTGTGAGTTTTTTTTCATTTTTAGAAAGAATGGAAGAAATCTTCAATTTAATGCCGATTACAAACGGCTAATTGAGAAGCTCTTTCAAGACAGTTATACTCTCGGATGCTTGTCAGACGTTCGTGAGAGGTGGCACAGTGAAAAAAAAAAACCTAAGTTGGAATTTGGGTTTTTTGCGGGATTCAAACCTGGAGCACTAACCGCTTAGCCACTGCGCCTACACTTTCGAGATATAAGCAGTTTTTTAAATTAGCGTTTTCGGTTATTCGAATTTAAAGTTAAGGCCACAATAATTTTGGAAACATAGATTTTACTGTAACTACTTATTCTGGTCAAAACCGTTATCGCATTTTCTTAGAAAACTAAAGAAAACGAAATTAAAAAAAGGAAAAACTCTTTTCAAAAATCTATTGTACGATAATGGGTATGGTACGTTTCGCTTAAATTGTTGGGAAAATAGACCTTTCGTCGGGGTGGCGAAATGATCAATCTGGGAAATAGTAAAACGTCGAAACGATATTTCGTTGAAAAATTACTTCACAACAACATCAGCAAATTGCCAAATGATTTTTGCGAAATGATCAAAAATCATTTAAAAAATAAAACGAAAGATAAAAACGCCAATTAGTAATCGCGCAATGATTGCAAAATTTAAGGAATAAAAAACCGAATTTAAGATTCAGGAATGCAAAATAAAGGAAATATTTAACGACTAAAGGCAAACAAAGAAAAACCGAATGAATTTTGCAAAATAATGGTAACCCTACGATAATATAGACAAAAACTGAGCCCTCTATTCAGGTAGAAATGCCCATATTAACATAGAAATGAATTTTTGTTTTCGAGATGTTTCGAAATTTCAAAAGTACCGTTATTCGATTCCAGAAAGAAAGGTATTTTTTAGTGTGTGAAAAAATGATGGGGGCGGCATAAATTGGGTCTGCCCCGGGCGGCTCCAACCCACGCTACGCCACTGGGCTAAATGAGAAACTCCTTCAAGACATACTCTCGGATGTTCGTCAGACGTTCGCGAGAGGTGGCGCAAAAATATGCCTTAAAAAAGTATTCAATTTATATTTTTCAGCTGCTGGCAGCTTTTTTTTTTTTTGACACATCAAGATTATTTGAAAATAAATTCGTTTGAAAATTTGTAGTTGCTTTGCAAACAATTGCTACCTCTTTCGTAATACACTTTTAGTCTCTTTAACTCGCAGCTGATTTTAGTTGCGATAAAAATGAGGAAAAAATTGAATCCTTGAGCGAGCCATATACGTCACTGAACTTTGTGGATTTTGCAAGCAAAACAAAAGGTTTGTTTGACGTGGCAAGCACTAGGGTCCACTAGTGCGCACTGAGAAGTGTCAGTTAATTTTCACGCCTGTCAAAAACCCTGCAAAATTCAGAAAATTCGGCAACTATATCGAACGCAAAATATGTTGTCCTGAAGACTCTCAGTTTTCGAAATTGAAAAATGTTTATCTTTTGGTACCTAAATAGAAGTATGAAGAAGATAAAACTTTTTTCCATTTATTGTTAAAAAATGCACTCAATTCTGAAAACACAAGGAGCAAACATGGGGTCAAACAACTAGACTACCCATACCCACGCACTGGGTACACTTTCTCTTGAATAACGCTTTCGCATTGAAACACATTTTTAAAAATGTATGGGCCGCTTTACATGCCAGAGCTTTTTTGATTACACTTACTACTAAGAACTTGTTTTTTGTTAGATCGTCAATGGCAATCGATTAAATTCTCCTCCCATATGAATGGCAACAACAAGTTGGCAGTGTTTGTTATGTATTATTCTCTCTGTTTTTTTGTTCTCTTATCGCAATCCATCAGGTTTTTGTATTTGTCAAGATAATTGAATTCATCATACAAACCAAACAGCTGAGACAGTATAACTTTAACGTTCCACTGACAGAGCACTGATCTTTGAGAGAGAAATTACTTAATTGGAATTTTTATACTAGAACTATTATATTTTTAATACTTATTCGAACGTCAAGGTTTAAACAAATAGAAAAGCTTGCTATTTCTCAAAAGTGGCCAAAACAAATAGAGCAAATTTCCATCTTCTCATATTTTCTGATATATAATTCTAGACACACGCAGATAATAATTATTCATGGGGAGCCAATAAAATATTCCATGATAAGTGTAATCTAGGAAAAAACTCGGTAGAGCTCGGTAGTTTTATAGTTAGTTTTCGGTTGTCGTTTGTCAGTGTTGTGATCGGCATGGAGTTGAAAAGTCTTGAAGAGTGTCTGGAGAAGCATATTTCAGGCGGTGAGCTGAGCGAAGTCAAACGCATCCTCTATGGCCGAGCGGATGAGTGAGTATTTCGAGAACTGAACCGTTTATTTTGAGTGAAATTATACACGACCATCTCAACCTTTAGCCACGAATTGAAAATCACCGATTCGGCGGCCAAATTGGCAACGGAAAATAATTTCGAAATCAAAGCTTACGGATTTCCCGCCAAACCGGAGGAACTTCGAAAACCACGGCTAGTGCGAGTTGGTGCCATTCAGAACAGCATCGTCCTTCCAACCACTGATCCAATCGAGAAACAGCGTAGTGCCATCCACGATAAGGTCGGGCAAATCATCAAAGCCGCAGGCGAGGCTGGAGTCAACATAATTTGCACCCAAGAAGCATGGAGTCAGTATTAATAGAGTTTATTTCGATGATATCTTTTTTTAGATAGCTCTTTATCTCTCTATAGCAATGCCGTTTGCCTTTTGTACCCGCGAAAAGCTGCCCTGGTGCGAGTTCGCTGAAGATGCCGAAACTGGACCAACAACAAAGTTACTCTCCGAACTGGCCAAAACCTATAACATGGTAATTGTTTCCTCAATCCTTGAGCGTGATTCCAATCATGGTGAAACGATTTGGAATACTGCGGTTGTGATCTCAAACAAGGGGCGGTACCTGGGCAAACATCGGAAGAACCACATACCCCGAGTTGGCGACTTCAATGAGTCCACATACTACCTGGAGGGCAACACGGGTCATCCGGTTTTTGAAACAGAATTTGGAAAGATCGCGATCAACATCTGCTATGGTCGTCATCATCCACAGAATTGGATGATGTTTGGCCTAAATGGTGCGGAAATTGTTTTCAATCCTTCGGCGACAGTGGGTGAGTTAAGTGAACCACTATGGGGTATTGAGGCTCGAAACGCTGCAATTGCGAATAGTTACTTTACGGTGCCGATCAACCGAGTGGGCACCGAGAAACTGCCAAATGCATTCACATCTGGCGATGGAAAGGAGGCACACAAAGAGTTTGGGCCGTTTTACGGATCGACTTATGTAGCTGCTCCAGATGGTTCTAGAACACCTGTTAGTTGTTAGTTTAGCAGAGCCTCAGGTTCTTTGATGTGACTAATTTGTTTTAATTTGCAGGGGCTATCGCGGAATGCTGATGGTCTTTTGATTGCTGAACTGGATTTGAATCTTTGCAGACAGATTAAGGACTTTTGGGGATTCCGGATGACTCAACGATTGCCATTGTATGCCGAGTCCTTTGCAAAGGCAGCCGAACTGGATTTCAAGCCACAGGTGATTAGGGAATAAAGGAAAAACTATGTAGTTGTTGACTGTTTTGGTTTGAAATTAAATTGTTTTGTGAGTTTGTTTCTTGTATTAATTTTTTGGGAAATTCCAAATAGTTGTGCACAGTTGTACATTTTTTTAAATTTGAGTTAAAAATGATCATCATTTAAAGTCAGGAACTTTTTTGATTCGTCAAAGTTCCGACTAGATGTCGCCATTTTAACCAATTTTTACTATAGGTAGGTACTGGTCTGACAAACATCCGAGAGTATAAATGTCTTGTAAGAGCTTCTCAATTAGCCGTTTGGAGTCGGCATAAAACTGTAGATCCCTTCCATTCGTTCCAAAAATGAAAAACTCACACAAAACGAATGGTTGTGAGAAGCTAGGCCTAGGGTCTCTCCAGACCTGTTGCGCCAACTATTTATTTATTTAGGTACTGGTTTTGAAATTGGTTTGTCCGCTGTAACGCAGTGTTGCCATGAAAACATTTTTACAAATCTGCAATTATGATAAAAAAAAATCTGAATACGAAAATTATAGCATACAGCGAAATCAAATGTGCAAAAAATGTTAAAATTTATCAAAATATATTATTGCGGATGCAGACAAAATCTGAAGCGCAGATTTCTGGCTTTTAATAGTCTGCAGCAAGGTTGAAAATCTGCAAAATGCAGACAAATCTTCACTTATGGCAACGCTGGCTGTAAGACAGAGACAGTAGCACTTCCGTTGTTCCTAAAACTTAGAAGTGAAGTTGGCTGCAGTTTATTTAGCTCCTTTTTAAATTTGCATAGTTTTTCTTTCATTTTGGGTACGGTGTACGGTCCCCCTGCAACACCCCTGCTTGAGTTTACTGTTAGATTACGGGGTGGGTGTGAGGTTGAGTATATACAAAGTTCCTTTAATCAAAGCTAGTTATCCAATATCAAAAATATTAAATAAAAAGTAGTTTTCGTTATTTTTAATTTCATTATGAAATAAACCCTAAATTTGGGGCCTTATTTCATCGCAGTGGAGCCTTATTTCATATTCGAAATTGGGGTAATGTTTCATTATGAAATAACACCCCAAATTTGGGGCCTTATTTCATTGGGGCCCTATTTCCTACAGTCGAAATAAGTTCTGATAAGGTAGGAGGAGCAAGATTAAATGCTGGGGTTGAGTTACCGCATCCGTTATCGAGTAAAACGCGACTGAATTTGTTATTGTTTTGCTTGTAAAACCCACAAAATTCAGGGACGTATTAGGTATGCGTATGACGTATGCCTCGTTCATGGATGCAGTAACTCGAGCAGTGATAATTTTGACGTAAGGAAAATACCTTTTACGTATTTTGTAATCAAATGTGCGTCACTGTGTACTAGGCTCTAAAAGTAAACCATTTCGGGAACTTAATCCTTTTTAATTGTATATTTATTTTGGCGAAAGAATAATCTATAATCAACATTATTTGTCTCTTTTGTAACTTTACTATTTAATAAAAAAAAAAAAAAACAAAAAGAAAATGACAAAAGGAAAATATTTAAACTTAAATTTAAATTAACATTTTCAACAATAACAAATTTTTTTTTTTAATTATTTAAATGATAATTATATATTAATGCATTTAATATCAATAATTATGGTATTTGTTTTAATTCAATATGAAGTTTTGTTTGTATTTGAAATCGAAGGACGAGGAAAATGAGGACGTAGTTTTAACATTTTTTCGAAATGTTTTAATTTAATTTTTGAGTAAACACATTGAATAAGTTTATGTTGTTTTTTTTTCATGTACATAATTGTTTTTTTTTTGTGTTAAGAATTAACATCATTTATTGTTTCTCTCAAAGGTACGTAATTTTTGTTTTTAAATATATTTGTTTTATGTAAAAAAATATCCAAAGCTTTTAGATGTTTTGGAATTTTTTATTTTTTTTTTTTTAATAAATGGAGACATTGGACAATGAGGCTTAGTAGCTGCTTTTTTTTTGGTAATTTTGTTCATTTAACATTAAAATGGTTAACTACAACTTCAATTGGAGACAGTTCAGGGTAAATAACAAGTTGAATGTATGGCTTAAAATGTTTGAATACTATTTTATGTTTGGTTGGCTTCTGTCTTATTTGTTTTGACTACTGTAATACGGTGTGGATTACTGAACCCATGAAGCTGGTGCCCAAAGTGGTTCATTTTCGGCACGTTGAACACAGTTGACGAGCGTTTCTAATGCTGTAGCTAGATCGTCGTTGATGATTTCTTCATCGAAATAATGGCCATAGAGGAAGTCAATACGTTCTCCATGTTTGACCATATCTTGAAATTCTTCGTCCTGTGATGAAAATTGGTTATTAACGAATGTTATACAGATGTTTGTAGCTAATTTACCGTAAATCCTCTAGAGCTTGTCTCGTCGAAGGTTGATTTCGCTCTGGACGCTGTTCGGGTTTCTTTCAGAGCATCGAAGCTCGGCGGTTTTATGTGGATCATGAATGGCTTCAGTTGAACAGTTCGCAGGGCTTTGATGGCTTGGTAATGTGGACTTAGAATACAGACGCAGCCAGCATTGACGATCGATTTTACACTCTCTGCAGATGTGCCATAGAGATGTCCCTTGTATTCACCATGCTCGATAAATTTGCCCGCAGCCACGTCAGCTTCCATTTTCTCTCGGGAGATAAATATGTACTCGCGGCCAGGTACTTCACCCTGGCGCATTGGACGTGTGGTATCTAAAATATGCAAGTGGAAATATATTAAGAAGGTATATCTAGCTTGAAACTGCAATTCAAATTTTATTTGGTATATGTACTTACATGGCACTGGACTTCTGAATTTCTCTGGATCTCTCGCAGTGAGCCTTCGCTTTAGCTCATTCCTGCCAATGCCTGGTGCACCGATCAGGACGACTGGTCGAAAAACTCCCGGCCTGGGATATAGCTTGGCTACCTCCTCATATGTGGCGATCATTTCTCGGTCAAAGTCATCATTTTCCGCTAGGTCGTACATAATCTTTTTAGTTTTGGGCTGACGGCACGATGACGTACTACTACTAGAGTTAAGCATTGGAGAACCGGGTGGGGTCGTGCAAATGGATGCACATGAGCCTTCTGTGTGAAGTTATGTGCGAGTTTGACACACGGGACAGGGGGAAATATGACAGATAGTGATGAAAGCGTGATTTGTTGGTGATGGTGGTTACACATGCGAAAGAATTTTAGTAATTTAAAAATAAATAGGAAACAAGACAAGAAAGTGATGACCAGCTATGACTGCAACTTACTTTTCGATTCCCCGTCAGTGTTTTCTCGTTGTGTTCGATCATGAATAACTCGGCGTTCTTGCAGCGCTCTACTTGGAATAAGTCCCGCCCGAGCGGTGCGCTCCGATTCTTTTCTCGCTTGCCACCAATACGCATCATCCTAGAAAAAAATAAAAATGTCAGTTCTTCTAGCTGATGATGCATTGCAACATGAGTAACCCACCTGTGAAACGATGTGCAGAACATCACCTCGCTGGAATGCCAAACCTGCTTCCTTACACGGGATATAGGGATCATTCTCTGGGCTATAATCAAAGTGAGCTCGCACTCGTACTTTACTCTCCCTCTGGCCTGACTTGCCATCCGACGGAACTAGCTTGAATGTAATGGTGCCCTCAGAGTTTTGCTACAAGTGACCAAATGGAAAACCAGATAAGTTAGTTGTTTGCGCCGATGATTCACTCTGATCCTACGAGAATTTGCAAAACGTCGCCAGGTGTCTTTCCCTCCACATTGATACCGTTCACTTCGATAACTTCATCGCCTACGTGAATCAAACCGGACCGATCTGCTGCTCCTCCATGCATTATCCGTGCGATAATTATTTTTCCAGTCTCCTCGTCTGTTTTTATTGTGGCCCCCTGGGAATTGGAAACACACGCAACCATTAGTTATATTAAAACCACTTTAATTGGATCTGATGCAACTGCTTAGATGGGATGTTGAATTTTTAATATCACAGAGTGAACAGATTTACAGTGTGTATACGACATGAAAGAGATTTCCAGTTGTGTTTTTATTTTGTAAATAAAATGGAAATTATAAAATAAATGTTATAAAAGAAATTAGGTATTTATATAATGTGCTTATATATATAATAACGACTTATTAAAAGAAATATTTACAACGAAATGTGTTTCATTTAAATAAAGGAGTTAAATATTTCTCGAAACACTAATTTAAATAATAAGTAAATAAAGAGCGATCAATACGTTTTATGTTTTTTTTTATAGATTTGTGATTAGGGTGCGTGACTATTGAGGGAGGTTCTCAGTTTTAGGCAGCGTTGACGTTTTTAAATCGGCCTTCCCGTCAGATTTGACAGGAAAAAAGCTGTCAAAAAACTAAAATACAGTTAAAAAAACAGTCAAAAGAAATGCAAACTAAAATCCAGCTAAAAATCCAATCAAAATAAAACAACGAATAGAAAAGGAAAAAAATCATAAATACACTTTATTCAAAACAAAATAACACAGAATCCATTAACTCTCACATATTAAAGTGAAGTCGATTTATAAATAAAAAAACATTATTATTAACAAAAAATAAATATATTCATTAAATTAGTTCAAGTCATAGTTTACATAATAATATCTCTGAGAGCTTCAATTGTCTCCTCGTCCTCATGATCTTTATCATTTGCATATCTAATATAAGTACCTACTTTTTTTATGACTTCGACCGGTATCAATGTTAAAGCAGCATTCGCAATCTCAATTGGTTTCTTTTCAAAATCGAATTCGTTAATTGCAGGCTCATCCGATTTCGTAATTTTGTTTTTACGATATTTAGATGACTAAATATTCTTTCCACCTCGGCATTAGATAAAGGCAGTACTAATATTGAAATGGCAATTCTTGTGAGGTTAGAGTACGGGTTCTCAATTTCTCATTGGCAGTATCTTTGTAATTGAAAACTTCACATCAGAACGATTCTGTGCTTGAAATATTCCTCCAGTTCGTGAGTAGTAGGTTATCCCACTGGGATTTGATTCTTATAGATTCCTATTTATTTATATTAAATTCTTGTAGAAGTGGAGTCAGAGATTCTGGGTGTACGTAGGCATTCGTTAATGGACATCAAATTTATTTGTTTCAAGATTTTTGAATTCGCTGGCAATCCTTGAATCAGTTTTATTTAAAATAGCTTGCAATTCTCTCGCAATAAATTTTCTTGTTCAACAGTGATAAGAACCTTATTTTTACGTTCCACTAACTTTTCTTCACATTCATACCCTAAATGTGGTCTGAGTTGAAGCCTTGCAGTTCTGAGATCAATCTATAATCCACAATCTATGTTATAGTCAATTACATACTTGTGTTAAACAAATTAAAATCAAGAACATTTTGTTCTGCTTTTAATTTTAAAATGTGTAGTGATTGAAAAGAACATTCAAAAGCAGTCAAACAAAAATCGTATCCAGTTAAAAAACCAGCCGGCTGGATTGTAAAAAATCTTCCAGCTAAATGCGTATCAATCCAGTCAGATTTGACTGGAAAACAGTCAAAATGGCAACGCTGGTTTTAGGTCCTCTTGCGAAAGTCTTAAAAATAGAAACCCACGTAAACTCATATGGTTGTGTTAACACAAGGATTTAGTATAGTAAATTTTTAAAAAATGCTGTAGGTCGGTTGGGGTAAATGGGGGCGATTTTTGCATTTTTCAAAGACACATTTTTTACAGAAATATATAAAATATTAAATTTATTTTTTTATTTTAATTTTTGAAAACGGATATTATATTTTAAGATAAGAGACGATGACTTAATCAAGTTATAAGAACCCAAAAAAGACATAGGGCAGTGTTTACATTTGCCCCTTCCGTGTTTACATTTCGCCCATAGTTTGTAAAAATACTGGGGTAAATGGGGACAACAAATTTCTGTTCTCTTAGAGCACCCAACGCATGAATGCGGCTGGGATCATCGTGGAATCCGCTTTCGTCTGCATTAAAAACAAAGTGTGCCTTATTTTTTAAGTTATGATCCTCCATCACCTTTTGCAGCTTGTCATAAAAATCGTACACAACAAACTGGTTTCTGGCATCTTTGCTCAATTTTTGAAGGTGTTCTGGCTTTTTAAGAGTTAACGTGGGATGTCGCTTCATGAAGCCTATGTACCAATCTTCGCCGGGGATACCGTCCTTGAATTTCGTTTTGATGCCGCTGAATTTTACATATTATCCCACCAGTATTTTGAGTTCATGTTTGTCAACTGGCAGTCCCATATTAGAACGAGTAACAAGGCATTTCAGTATCTCGGTTTCAGTTTCTTCTGGAAGAGATGGTACCTACTCGCCCTGAACCAATAGAATCCAATGACGTCTGTCGGCCTTTGATTCTATGGAACACTACAGACTTAGCGATATTGTAGTGTGCCTCAGCTTGGCTCTTCTGCAATACATCTCTTACCGCGTTTTTAACATCGTCAATATTACAATTAACTTGTGCTTTCTTTTTTTATACGTATGCGGCATTTTAAACGATAGAAATAGATTACTGAAGAAGTAAAACATCAGGAAAATCGACGTTTACATTTACCCCAAAAACTTGTTTACATTTACCCCATGCGCTTATATTACTGGGGTAAATGTACACATGCACAAAAACTACAAAGAATATTATAAGAGTGGGGTATGGTGACAGAAAATGCTTCAATGCGCTTTTATTTACATATATAACACGAAAAATTTACTTACAAACACAATCAATTTTTTTTAACAGGCAAACACTCACAAACTTGAATTTCACTTTTCAGTTAAAGGTTTTTTCAGGAGTAAAATTGCGAATGAAAGCCGAACAACAACTGAAGGTAATTGCATGCACCGGTGTCGCGTGTCGCGACACTCCAAATTCAGGGGCCAGATTCTGTAAAAAACGAAACGAAAAACGATTTCGCTTTTCAAGAAACGATAGAAATCACACGATAGCGAAAATTTGCTTCATCCTTACGTTTTTTTCTTCACATTCGTTTAGGTTTGAGAAACTGTGTGACAGCAAAATTATAGTTTGGCAGTCTCAGTATGTCGTTTTATTTTCGTTAAGTTGTTTTGACAACGAACAGCTGACAATTGAAAATATTTTTAAAGTGGAATTTGATTGTTTACGAAGCGGATCCTCCTCCAGCCAGTACTTCTAATGTTGCGGAAAGTTTTAAAATACGTTGCACAAAACTAAATAGAAAAACGAACTTTTTAACTAACTTATTAACTAACTTTTTAATCAAAATAAACCAACCTTTTGTCAGGTAATGTGAGAGGATTTGAACAATCCCGCAAACTTTTTCTAATTTTTCTTAAGTTCACATGTTCAATTTCAACTTCACTTTCTTCGCTGTCGGTGGTCAAAAAATAATAATTTGCTAACATATCTAATAAAATATTCAGCACAATCTTAAAACTACCAAATTCAATTAGAATAAAAACGAAAATGATAAACGTCAACAAAATAGCTGTCGTTTGTTTTCTTTCGTGGAGACGATAAAATCTGTTCGTTTTTAGGGTTACATGAAGCAAGAAAAGCGAAAACGTCAAAAAAAATGTGTTCGTTTGTTTTTTTTCGCGGCCACGAGAATTTCTTTCGTTTTTGATGTTACATGAAGCAAACCGTTCGTGCGCACGAAAACGTGTAGACGTTTTCGCCTTACAGAATGCCGGCCCAGATTTTTTGTATGGCTGTGTTCCGAGAACTATATTAAAAATGTGAAAATAACGGCCGTTTACATTTACCCCATGTTTACATTTACCCCAACCGATCCTACAAAAATTAAATTTAGCATTTAAAATATTACATACAAAGACTTATTTTATTATTTTGCTGAACATTAATTTCTTTGCTATTTCAGCATTTGAAAGCTAAAATCTTAATAAAATAAGTTTAGGGCATCTCGAATATAGCGACTTTTTTTTTTGTCAAAATTATTTAAATATTGACCGCTCTTTTAATAGAAAAAAAAAAACATTTTTAAATATTAATTAGCTCAATAAATTAGTAAAAATTGTTTTAAAACATTCTAACATACCTTAGTCACATTCAATGAAAAAAAAAAACAAGCTTACATAAATTTTCGGATATTTTCACTTATTGTGATACTTTTTTTATTTTAACATTTTGACAAGATTTATCTTTTCCTTTTGACTATAAACTATGCATAACGATATAATATATTAAACATATATATATAAATTAAATTAAATTATTTAAACTTTTTTTGAGAATTCAAAATAAAAACTCATACAAAAATAAAATAAGAACGTCATCAATCAGTTTTGAATAAAATTTTGTGCACAAATCCCAGGAGGAAAAAAAAAATTTTGTTTTCCTAAAGCTAACACCAAAAAACAAATTTGTAGGTATTGTATGAGTGTGGGTGAGAAACAGGAAATACAATTATTTACACATATTGCGGGAGGGACAGTTACTTACAACAATTGGTTCCGCACTTTGTGCTCCTGCCTTTTTGTTATATTATAATTATTGTATACATTTATATAATTTATTATTATTTTTTTTAAGAAATCGCATGTTTAGCAGCAGCAGAAATAACGATACACAATAATCGATTTTTAACATTTTCACACATAATTACATAGTTTCGTTTTGTCATAGAGAAGAAGTAAACAATTACAGTGAGAGATTTAATGATGAAGTGATGTGAATAGGGATGAATTTATTTCGAAGAAAAATCAGGTTATAAAAATGCTCATAGAAATATTATGCATAAGCTGGTGATCCTCAAATTAGTTGCAGTTAAGTCAGAGACGTCTAGTAAAATTAAGTATGTAATAAAAACAAAACTGAAATGAAATATTTATTTATTTATTTAGCTCTATTTAGCTTGGTTGAGTTAAACAGCTTGTCTTACATTCGAACTGTCCTACAAGAACACTTCACATGACCTATTCGAACGACTAACACAAACCGCCGTATATCGATTAAATTATCGACTGTGGATTTGCCTAATGTGAAAAATGAATGAGCGAAAGGGACTATGTAATTAAAAAATGCGACAAAGTGGAAAATATCCAATTCTAATTAAATGGTTAATTGCTGCCTACTGAAATACGAAAAGAGTCCTTGCTAAAGTAATACACGATACAACATAATGGGGGGTAAAATTTAATCCAAAGTGACAACATTACCGACCTGTATAAAGCTTTTAAGTTGAGTTGACGACAACACCAACGAAGTGAACGATTTACTAGTAAAAACAAATAAATTTGCGCAAGTTGACTATCAAACGCCAGAGAGCACAGAAGAACTTTATACGAAACTTTTGCGAATAAAATGGCGGCTTACGAATGTTTATCGTATTACATAGGTATAATATTTCATTTTACACAAGAAAACCAGTTTACTAGGTTAATGCAGTGTTGATATAATGATTTCTCTCTGAAAATGATCACATGCATTATATTCATCTACTACACTGTCATGAGTCTAGTATTTTCTGTAGGTTTTTCACCTACATCAACATTTCAGATCGAGACTCGTAAAGTCAACCAATTTGAGTACCGCGTACTTACTGACCAATGGTAAGGCTTAAAACAGTTTTCAGAAAACTTTGGGTAGATTAGTTATAGAGGCGCAGATGAAGCATTATAGCTAAAGATTAAAACCGCATTTACACTATCACGCACGCGCATTTTTGCACGAGACGGGACAGAGAGATCCGTTTGTCCGCGGTCAATGCTAATAAAGGCGAAGGAATGAGATCACAAATCAGACGCCTAAGGTGTCATGGATGTTCTACCCATAATTATAGATACGTAAAGCGGAAGTTCCGGCAACCAACATTTCTGCAATCACATGAAAACATTTCTATTTCCGATTTAAAATATGTGAAATGAGAGTGTTAATTAGTTTCAGTAAATTAAACCAACAATTCATCAATCATTTATACGTAATAAATAAATATTTGTACGTGTACGAACTTCCGAAAGCCATTTTGTTTTATAGGACAACGAAATTTCGTAAGCCATCGCTATAAAAATATCAACATGCATAGCTTTCCCATAATTCCTACCACGTAAACAAGATGGCCGACCAAACGTATCACGTTTTTTTGCATGTCCCTTTCAGTCAGACGGCTGATTAATAATGGGCATCCCTTTAATTTTCCGTGATAGGAATGTGTGACCGTGTAAATGCCCCATAAATATTAGCAACATTTTAAGTGGTATTCGATTGGGGCTCTCAGAGCACTCAGATCACTTTTTATGAATGTTCGTTTGGTACAAAAAAAAAAAAAAAAAAAAAATCTACAGATTCCAGAGCACTTTTGCGAATCTAGATTTTTTTCTCAGATTTGCTTAATGTCGTTTTCCATTGGGATTTTCAGATTTTGCTCTCAGATTTCAGATTTTTCGTGCCCAATGGAACATAAAACGAGATTTTTCTTCCTTTGCATCTGTGGTGGTGCGTGTTTTAATAGTCAGCTGTTATTAAATTGTAATTTGTGTTTATAAGAATCCATTCAACTTATGCTAAAATCTCTTGCAGCGGCCAAATGTAATTTTTTTCTCTGTTTTTCACAGACTTCTCGTCTAAAAACTTAAGTAAACACACTTTAAAGTTTGACAAATGACAAATGTTTTGCTGTTAGTGCAAATAGATTCAAATCTCACTCGAGATTCGCAAAATTACTCTGACTCTCAAAAAAAGTGTTTTATTTATGTATAAATTTTTAGAAATCAATCGGGACGCAAAGTTCGTATGTTTTAATATTAAATGTAACCAGTGAATTGAAAACGATTTGAAAAGTTTCGAAGGCTACACATATTCGAATGCACAGCACGAATTGTAACACAAAGAAGAGCAAGTGGCGTTTTTAGCCCAATCGAATACCACAATACTGCCTGAACTGAAACGCATGACAGAACTATTCGTCTTTGACGTGTTATGCCTTATGAGGGGTGAAAGTAACCGAACCGAGTCAGTAAAATCATTACATAAATAAAAAAAAACCTATATCCATTTAAAAATCATAAGGGCTCTTTTGTTTTAATTAAAAAAGGTCCATTCAGCCCAAGAGTCAGTTTTTTTTTCTGTATTATAGTTTCGACTGTCAGATATTTTTAGAAATGTAATATCACGCAACAAATTCTTTCCTCCGACACTTAACCTCATTTGGGTTGGTCCAAAAGATAAAACATTTTTTATTTTACGAGCTTGTTTTACTTTTTACCCACATACATCTTCCGGCTCTTAGGCCTGTTCCAACTACTCTTTCAGTAGACCATAAAATTATAAGAACCACATACATTCAGCGCAATATCTACTCAAAGAAAATCAGTTCTAAAGGTAAACTATATAATTGCCTTCCACTTCCAGAGTTTGAATCCCTTTTACGTGACGGTCCAACGAAAGCAAGGACATTACCCTCTAATGTGATTCTTTTCTCTTTTCAAATTCGAATGAAACTACTCTGACTCTGACTCCTCCTGCCCGACTTACTCAAGAAGTGGGTTTGGTATTTATATTTTATGCATGAAATAATTTATGAGCATGATTGTATGAATTAATTCTCGACAGAAAAAAGACAAACAAAACCCATCCACAAAATGATACACATTCTCACACCTAAATGTAGAAAAAAAAAAAAAAAAAACTCCACCGACTTACCAAAGGCTCATTACTTTTCACCAACTGCACTATTTTAATCGTCTCCTCGTCCTCATCCATCTCTATGGGGATCTCGGGCAGGTGTGGATAAAAGTCCTTTTGGGCGATGGCATCGTGTGCACAAAGCAGACTCTGGAGGACAATTGGTTTATATCAAGAGTGAACGATTTAATTGTATTATATTTACTGTGGTTTGTACAACAGTGTCAGTGTGTCTCTTACCTGCAAATGCGGATTCTGTAGGAGGTAGAATGCTTCTTTACAAATCGGTGATAAATGGCATCGCTGGGATAGTTGTTCCAGTACCTCTAATAGGATCTATATGAAGAGTGTTAAAAGGACTTTAATTTATAGAGTGATAAGAGTTTACCTGTGTCGACGATGAAAGGAGTGGTGCCAATTTATCGTCTCGTCCGACTTTTGCCACTTTACTGTGAACATTTACCAAGGCGTTGAGCTCTTTCGATTCGAGGAGTGACTTGAGGAAATCAATTTCCTGTTCGCTGGATAAACTTTCAGTCTCCTTGAGTGATGAAATTAATTTAGATAAAGCTGAAATGAACGAGAAGCATGCGTGCGTGTAATTAAAAATCTAGCCAAAGTACTAAAGTCAATAAATACAATGCCCACATCCCACTTTGAACGCTTCTAACGTCGATTACCTAAGATGTGTGTTCTTACAAGAATACCACACAATTTGAATAGCCCTTCGAATGGTTCTAAAAACGCAACCGAAAAAGCATAGCAAAAGGACGTGTAGAAAAACGTGTAACTGCATACCTACGCCTGTTCTATTTTCGACAACCATGTTTTCCATCAACGTCAAGAAACATACGATGATTACACTTTTAAATTTTATGAAAGGACAAGATACATCTAAGCAAACATACATTAGAATATTCTCTCAGGCGCTGTCAACGGTTCGTGAGCTGATAAAAGCATATAAAAACACGAGGATACAGCAGATGTAATAAAAAAGTCTCAACACAGTTCTATCATTAGACATCAACATCATCCTCGAGGCTGGAAATGTATATCCGATGAGATGGAGTATAAAAGTAAAAAATAACTGTCATTAAGAATGATACAAGCTAAGTATGTGGGGATTGTACTATAGAAGTATACAGTTTCAAGGATATGACCGTAGTTGGTAACTAACAAAGCTATAGGGCGCAAGTGGGTGGATGTATCCATATAAATTGAAAGGGAAACCATGCGATTCGAATTTTAATGCCATGGGTCTATATGTGATTTAACACGATATAAAACTATAGCAGTGAATTAATTGTGCCAAGAGAATAGAGTAACTTAGAAAATGGTGGAGTTTGCGCATACAGTGTGTGCTAGAAGTCAGGAAACTTTAGGAGATGCATTCATTTGAATTTTGCAAATGAAAATGAGGACCTGACTTAGGTTTTGGTTCGTCCTGTAAACACAAATGACGAAAACAAATACTTGTCTCATACAATTAAACGTCTCGAACAAAGGTATAAAAATAAAAATAAATAGTTGGCGCAACAGGTCTGGAGAGACCCTAGGCCTAGCTTCTCACAACCATTCGTTTTGTGTGAGTTTTTCATTTTTGGAACGAATGAAAGGGATCTATAGTTTTATGCCGACTCCAAACGGCTAATTGAGAAGCTCTTACAAGACATTTATACTCTCGGATGTTTGTCAGACGTTCGCGAGAGGTAGCGCAGTGAAAAAATAAGTTGGAATTTGGGTTTTTGCGGGATTCGAACCTGAGACCCCTCGCTTAGTAGTCCAACACACTAACACTAAGCCACTGCGACTACGAACAAAGGTATGTCGATGATTAATTACCTCCCTACATTTTATTTTACCAAGGAAATAGGACAAGGTGAGAAGCTAGGCCTAGGGTCTCTCCAGACCTGTTGCGCCAACTATTTATTTTATTTTAAATAGGACAACAAAGTCGGTTGCGTTTCCTTATAATAAATAAATAAATACAGTGGAAGTCCAGTATAACGAATTAATTAACCTAAGCCACCTAAATACAGGGTGTCCGCCGGGAAGGTATACTACTTTGTTTTGCCGCCATTTCGGTAAACATTAGTCTTGACAGTTCATATTTTGCAGTCGTGAAGTAGACACGTGGCAAATTTATTATGGAAAAATATTCGATAAACCAACGTGTTTTAATCGTTAAAACATTATATCAACATCAATCATCGATTACTGTGACGATGAGAAAGTTACGTGCAATTTTTGGGAGAAACAACGTGCCAACAAAACGCACTATTTATCGAATAGTGAATGATTTCGAAGAAAGAGGGTCTGTAGGTGATAGGCCCAAGCATGGACCACAACGTACTGCAAGATCGGCTGAAAACATTACTGCTGCTCAAGGAAGTGTACAAAACAATCCATCAACCTAAATTCGACGCCGTGCTCAGGAGCTTGGTCTTCAAATAACAACTTTGGCGACAATTTTGCACAACTTCATGCTTTGGGCTTGATTAACATGTGGTATGAACAAGCAAGACGGTGCCAAATCGCATACAGCCAGGATTACAATGGAATTACTGCGAGACCTCTTTCCACAACAAGTTATTTCAAGAAATGATGATGTTGATTGGCCTCCACGGTCGCCTGATTTGACTGCTCCGGACTTATTTTTGTGGGGATATCTGAAAAGCAAGGTTTATGCAAACAAACCAGAAACGCTTGAGCAACTCAAACAAAATATTCGTGATGAAATTAATTAAATACTGCGTGAAATGTGTGAGAATGTAATGAAAAATGTGCTCGAAAGGCCTCTTTTTTGTGAGACTAACAGAGGCGGACATTTACCTGATATTGCATTCCATACATAATTGCCGACATTAAATAAAACATTTATCAATAAGATCCATTCTCTTTCATTTAATCAAAAATTATAAACAAACAAAGTTTGTACCTCCCCGGCGGACACCCTGTACTTTCAGGGTTATTAAACGAACTTATATGTTCGTTCCTTATATCGGATAGTAAATCGTGGGCACCATTCGCAAATTCGCTATATCGGTTATTCGTTATATTGGACGTCCACTGTACCTAAATAGTTGGCGCAACAGGTCCACAGGGACCCTAGGCCTAGCTTCTCACAACCATTCGTTTTGTGTGAGTTTTTCATTTTTGGACGAATGGAAGGGATCTACAATTTTATGCCGACTCCAAACGGCTAATTGAGAAGCTCTTTCAAAAAAAAAAAACCCTAAGTTGGAATTTGGGTTTTTGCGGGATTCGAACCCCGACCGCTCGCTTAGTAGTCCAACACTTTAACCACTAAGCCACTGCGCGTTTGCCACTGCGCGTTTGCTTATACATGCAGTATAATATGTCGAGTTTGTTAAAAGATTTCAACGAAAAGAAAGTGAACTCCCTGTATCACATAAAACAAACGAGTGATCACTCGTTATTCATCTCTGAAAAGTAACCATAAAAAAAAAATATTTAAACAAAACTTGTGATTATGCTCTCTTCGCTGAGTATTTAAACACATTCTTTTAGAATTAATTACGTAAGAAACATAAACATAATATATGACCTAAGACAACACTCAACACTCGCCTAAAAGAGCAAGTTTTTATATTATAATTGTTTAGTCGTTCAGTGAACATCATGTTGTTGTACTTTAGACCGTGCTTCCTCGATTTCGAGAGAAGAGTACTTCAACGAAGAGTTTCGAATAAAATACATTTTTGAGATTTTATTATACAGCAGAGTCCACATCTTTCGCTAAGAAAGTTGCTCACAGTTATATATATACACTTATTTCTACTTTCACTTAATTTGCTATTTATTATTTTATATTTAATAGGTCTATTTCAACTTAAAAACAGTTATAAAATAGCACAGCGTAGTAGAGACAATTTCAGAGATGCATTAAAGGAAAGCAATGTCCGGTGATTAACTTTATCCTTGACGTCTTGTTGGCAGCGTATAAAAGAATAATGTCGCATGTCGTGTATCACATGGAATTTCAAATTACAGATTATTATTCAAGTCAACAAGGCACTGATAATGACTCTTGATAAAAACAGAGATATCCAAATGGCAAGCTCTTTACTTCGCCAATGCCACATTGTCCATTCCCATCTTGTAGAGTGCCCTGAATGCAGCCACTCTGTCTGCACTGTGACTGTGAGTCAACTATCGATTTTATCACCACCCCTTATTTTTTTTATAAAATCAAAATCACTTTTGTTGTTATTGACTAAAGGAAAAGTCCTGTAATCAGGTTAATATCCTTCCAGACAGCATTGGCGACACGCGTTTTCTGATCGATAACCAAATCCCTGCTGTAGGATGTTGTCATCGTAATAATATATCTTCCCTTACTATCGCAAGCTGTCCTACTTTCTTCCCTTCATTCTACACAATAAATCTAAAAGAGTGTATGTTTGTTGGCGCGTATATTTTTACCAACTAAAAAATTACACTAAAAATCGGCATCGATAATAAAATCTCTGGGAAACTTCAGAAATAATAAATATTCATCCACGAAATACGAGTAACCGTTTGTATTTCTAAAAGTCCATAGACAGCATGACGACATCAACGACATGAAACCGCTTGCCAGACAGGCAAATAAATTATTTTATTATTTTAAGTCTACGTTCTCATTTTTTTTAATGCAATATAGGTACATATCTTGCGTAATCATTATATTTATGTAAGCTTTATTTTGAAATATATTATATTTAGCAAATTGTAGTTTTAAAAATAGTTTTGTATAACTAACTGTAAATATTTTCTTATTTTTGGATACAGAAACATTTTTGGAAAAGGATTAATGAGTGTTTATGCTGGAAATTAACACACTGTAAATGTTAAAGGTATTATGGATGAGATATAAATTGTTTGTTTCAGCACAATTGGCTGTGGGTGAGCGGTTTGGCAATAAATGCTATTGTGGAAATAGAAATGTAAGTGTATTCACTTAAACGCGCAAAACCCTCATAAACTGCGTAAACTACAGAAAATTTACCACCTCGTAAATCAACTGTCTGATTCTGTATGGAAAATAGATTACGCAACCCTCATAATTTTCCGCGATCAATTTGATTCGGAAATCGACTGCGGAAAATTAAGCAAATTTTCAAATGTCAAACTGTGAATAAAAAAATAATAAAAAACCAGTGAATAAATTAATTCTTCCAAAATCTTGTTCTCTTTTTATTGTTTATGGCCTGGAAATCAATAAAATTATAAATAAAGCACAGTTGATGGAAATATTATGTATGTGTCTTTGTTTTCGCCAAAAACTTCCAATATAGGTAACTCATTTACTACCAATTTCTTCAAGAATTTAATTGTTTCTTTTCACTTACTTTTGGTATATCGATAATTTTGGGAAGTCTAAGAACAGCTGAGTTTGACAAGAGACTTGACAGTCGATTTACGTGAATTACGCAATGACATTTCCGAGGTGTGTGCACCGCAGAAATTTATGAATTTACGAGCTGCAGAAAATTATGAAAGTAATACCCTTATTGTTTTTCCAAAAATCTTCACCGCATTTCTTGTTAAAAATATAGTTTAATACTGCAAAAAAAAAATGTAACGAGTAGTAGTTTTATCTATTATTAAAAATACTTTTTTTTACTTTTTGTGTTAAAACTGACCAAGGGCCGGTCTGTTCACAGCTAGTTAAATCCTTGGTTAGGTTACCACAGATTTAGGTTAATCCATGATTAAAAATCAGTGAAAACCAATGAGTGTTTGTTGACCGTTTTTTCACTTTGGTCATCAAACCATAGCTTTGCAACGAACCGTTCCATTTTTCCAGTTTATTTGTTTATACATAAGTGATTGGCCGAACCCATAATTACATTTTTCTTTTTTTCTTTCGGGTCCTTTGGTTTTTGATAAGTAATTTATATGGGTAGATATTTTATGTATTTTACATTTTTTTTTTTAAGAACTGAAGAATGAAACTTGGTTTTTGTGAAGAAAATTTTTGAGAACAAACCGAAATAAATCCAAAACCAAACAAAAAAATTGTTACAATTTTATAAGCCTCATGCTATTTTATTCAACGACAAAAGAAATTTTCTCATTCTCTCAATATTTTTCCTATCGCGTGTGCTTTATCGCAATTTATGAGGGCTGTCATCGGCCAAAAATAATCGTACATAGTTTGCACCCATTATTTTGGCGTGTTGTGTATTATATTTATGTGCCAGTTGAAAACGTCACTGAAACCTTTCGTTCATTCTATTATTTGCATTTTCCTTTCGTTCGCACGATATTGTACAACAATTTTTTTGTTTAGCAGCTACGTCAAAATGAATACCTACGTAGTCCTTAAAAAATCTTGAACAGACGAAATTACAGAGTACAGACCATCAGTGGTTAAATCTCATTAACCGCTCAAAATCGGCTGGTTATCGATTTTTTCTGGTTAACTAACCAAACCACTGATTCTCTGGTCAATATTTTGCTGAACAAACACATTCGAGAGCTGGAATAACCGACGATTAAAGATAACCAAAATTGAACAAACCGGTCCTCAGTGTCAAGGCTGCTCATTGTCAGAATTTTATTTTTTAGTTTTTAACTTATAACGCCTACGTATAGCTTTACTAAGAAATGCTTGATTTACGACTCAGATTTGACAGGGAATCGGTTACAAATTTTGACAAGGTGACAGTTCTATCGTTAATTATACAATGGACCCCATTAAGATGGCAAAAGAACAAGTCAAATAATGAATAAATATAAAATAAAAACAACTACACTTATATAGTATATATGATAAATATAGTATATAGATGATAGATGTCATCCAATTCGTAAAGTGTATAAAGAGAGCATAAGCGAGTGTGCTAACTGGTGACTTGTAAAATGAAAATACACCGGGCTGATAAAAACAAAAAATTCGGTTACTTATAAATAAAATTGCAAATTGCTGTCGGTTTATTATTTGCATTTCTCTAGGCAGTAACAGAAAATAAACTTGGTAATGGGTGTCAAATCTGACAAGCAAACCTGGAAAACAACCCCACGATTTTCATTTGGTGTTTTATCCGATTCAGAGGTATCACAAGTTTTAAGAAATATAACCCAAAAAAATCAGAAATTGAATCAATATGAAGGTACCCCTACCTATATTCGAATTAGAATTTGAAATCAATCGGCGACTGCAATTTATTTATTATTTTCACAAGACCTATTACTAAACATAATTTGAACATCAATTTTAATCACTATCACTAAAGTAAAGTACAAAACTTACCAGGGTCCCAATTCGCGTCAGCAGCCATCACTTCAGCTGTCATCCTTTGCCAGACTTCAGGAAGAACTTTAATTTACTGCAAAATAAATAAAAAAATAAATGTTACAACATACTAAGGTATTTATAAAGATTGTTTTGACGTTCAAAATGATAGCGCATCTCAATTCTTAAAATACATGTATCTACGTTACATGCCAATGTTCATTTAAACTGTCCGCCGTGTCGTCATAGATCCTCTGTTGGATTATGTTCTTTCTGGCGGCAGTTCGCGGAAAAATATCTTTAAAATTACTGGCAATATTTCTTGAAACATTTATTTTTAGAAAGACTTCTTGCGCAAAATATAATAGAAGTAGAATCCATAAGAACCATCTAGTACCCGCAGTTTCGATTTCGGTCATTGATGCATAGCCCTAATTAAGTAAAATTAGCAAACGACGGTCTTCACCGTAGCGTCGGTTGTCACATTGAATGGTGATGGCTTTTTATTTCAGAAAACCTGCTACCAGACAGTTCTCTGCTTCATTTATAAATAGTTTCACTTGATATATTTTTTTTTTATATTATTTCATTTCATGTAACGTAAACTCTGTCAGCAGAAATGCCAACAGAGGGCAATAATTTAATTTGTCTTCCATTTCCATTCCATTGGTGTCGACTTTTGCGGCGAACTTCCGCTGGGTCAAATTGCAGTTGCAAAGGAGTTGTTTTCAATGCAATTCTGTGTTTTGGTTTATTTGTTTGTTGTTCTATTTGTTGTTGACTGCCCTAAGAGATGGTGTGCCAGCTACCAAGTGAGTTTCATTTAACGATAAATTATGAGCCAATATCAGGTCGAGAATTATTTTGTTTATTCGAGGGGGTTCTGTCAGTTATAAACATAAATATGAATATATGATTATATGTGTGTGTTCGTTTGTGAGAGATTAGTAAGTGATTTCGTGTTTCTTTTAGGTTCGGACTTCGGAATAAGAGGAAGTGTATGCGAGAACTTCTGACTTTGTGAGCTTGCATTTCATTTTAATGACATACGTATATGTCACAGTTCTGCAGAAGAACTACATCAAAAATCTAGTTGTTTGTGGTCGAATAGATTGGTCGTCACTTTTCCACCATCACCCACATATGCGAACTGTCAACTTAGTACTAAGTTACGAATTCCTGGACTAGATTCGTCGGCTACCCCTCCATAAATGTCAACTGAAAAATAATGCTATTCATATGCGCGATCTGAACCAATCAAAACTAAGACACATCAAGTCCTAGCTGTCAGACTTACTGAACTATAATACTTGAACTTCCCTAATCACAGACATTTGGTTTATTTTCGAATCCGACAGGTCACTTCAAAAATGTACTAAAATAGAAATTGGAGAAAGGTTTCATAAAAATGATTGTAATATTGGGATTGGGACACAAATTTCTCGTTAAATCTAGGTACGTGGGCGTAAACCAAGTCCCAAAAATTATAAATTATATACAGATGATTTCGGTTGACAGCAAATTACAGTATTGAAAGGTCACCCTGACCTCTCTTTAATCGCTCTCCGAAGCTTACCTCGAATACAGATTTTCAGTGCGAGTGCACAATGCTGTATCGAACACGGTAAGGCTACCCTGGGGCGTACTAGATATACCACATCAAGCAGTACTATTTGCTAAAGCCACAATATGTCAGAGCTAGTTAACTGACAGCAACGTTGTGGCCCAATCATATTATTTAGTAAGCAAACCGAAGAAAAAAACATAAGTTAAATCTCATGTGTAAATGTACCTATACTGCTGGGTTTTGTGAAATGACACGTATGTGCCTATTTCCACACACAGTTATATGGGTGACCCCGGAGGGTTTTTGCCAGTTGGTTTAAAACGATGTTCCCTGCAGTAAACAATTTAGTTTGTTGGGTATTGGGTTACCGCCTTACTGGGGTCAATATACTCCTTGAGAAGGCTACGTTAAGGAATCAACCTTCGTCGGAAAAAAAAGTTTCCGCAGTTTTATTAGCAAAATCAGTATTTTTGATCATTATGGGCATATCTGCAGATTCCGCTAGACTGATTTGCAAGACAAGGTATGCATATAAATATTTTGAGAAATGCTGAATTAGTGTTGGGTTATATGAAACAAAATGGAAGGTAGATACTTGAGTTCTATAATCTGTTGACTTTTTGGAAGATCATATCCTGGCGAACCGAATTCTGATAGGTTAATCATTATAATAATGAAGAGATCTGTATTTGAAGACTATGTTCATTATGAATTATTCTGAAAAAAAGGATTTAATTGTTCTGTATTTTAAGGCCCAATGCACACGGAACAACTGGAATAAAAACTAAACCGACTGGCAACTCGGGTTACAGATCGATTACGGACTAAGCGGAGACTTGACTCCACACACGAGGAAACTCTTCACCAATCAAAAATTTCGTTCAGTGTCGTCATGGATACCGGGCGTGAAATGTCTTCGGAAGACTCGAGCGATGATGATACTATCAAGTTGTATTACTACTTCAGGAGGAGGAGAGGAATAATATGTTAGGTTAGGTAAACGGGTAGGTAGATCAGGGAGAACCCTGCGTTAGACCCCACTTAGGTCCTAGTGGACCCATTGTGATGCCCTTGTTGCGGTCGACCGTTGGTGTTGCATCGGTGTTCTTCTTCACCTCTCCCGATGTCATCAAAGACCTATAAAGATCAGACAGTGAGACATCAGAAAGTCCTTGTAAGTCATGAAAGTAATAGCTTCGAAGTGTTCTGTTCCTCAACTGAACATTTGGGTGGCTTGATCGATTGAAGTGCCCTATAAAGATCCATTACGGACCCCTTTCTCGCCAGTTCATCCGCCATATCATTGCCGGTTTTGTCACATCATTGAATTCGGTCAGATTGGCAACACAAAACGAGTAGCGAGGAGAAAGGAGCTGTATGTGCTTTTCACATGAACAAAACCTATTTATCAAACAAAATAAAAAATTAAGTAACCGAACATTTTGTGGCATAGGTAATCCCACAAAGCATTTTATTGCCCAACAAGACAACTTGTAAATATTAATAGCCCATGGGTCAAGAGTCACTTCTATTCGAAGTGGTTATTGTACAACTGTTTGCTTGGTGGTGGTGCCCAACGTAATTTATGATTCCAACAAAAAGCACCCAAAAGTGTACATATACACGCCTTAACAACCGAAACCTACCCCGAAAATACACTCAACTCCCGTGTCTAAGTTCTGCAACTTTAATGACATTCAAACAGAAAAACAACACAAAGCACAGAACTTTTGTACAAAACTCCTTTCGTTACACTTCATACAATAGAGTATGGTTTACCTTGCTATATAGTCCTTGCCGCCCATTTGCCACAAGCAAATGCAAATGTGTACGTTAATTAAACCGAACAAACGAGCACTAATGATGTCCTTTTAAGCTAAGTTCGTCCAAGTACCGTAGGTGAACAACCTTTCGGAACACACAGCAATGAGTGCGAGACATATAAATCAGCACCAGAATCAGGGAAATCCGTGCCAAGCCAAATGTCAGTCTCCATGTCCAACCGTTTTATGTTGGTTCCCAGCCAACCAACTATACAGCGAGGCACTCGAATCTGGGCACAGCGAGGAGCAAACAAAAATGCACAATGCAAGGAGAAGCATTTATGTGTGCATGAGGCATCTCTATTATTTATGGACTCCCATTGGAAAGGGGAAAACGCCAACATCTTCTTGATGCTCTAGATTGTGGTTGTAGGTAGATAGTCATGTACATCTATAGTTGCGCTCATCTTGGGTGGACGCCAAAACGGTTCCTTCTCGCCTGAGGGCAAGAGATATAATAACAAAACTCGCACCGCCCACCGAGGTATCCTCTATACAGAGGCTCTAGAAGGACCATTCGAATGCATTTATAAGTCGATTTGTTTTCGATACGTAAATGGATTTTTTATTATTATAATTCAATTTTGGGGGCACTCTTCTAACTTGGAAGTGGATTTGGCTCTCGGAAGCAAAATAAATGATATCGTGCCTTTATGCAATTGCTTCTTGAACGCCAACGTTTTAGGGAGTTTTTTTTTCATTTATTTCTGTATTTTGTATTTTTGTCGGTCGACAATGATAAAATAAAAATAATTGAGTTATCAGCCGGCCCGGGGTCAGCAATCATTTTGTACGTTAGATACTTATCTCTAGAGAAGCTTATTTGGTGGATATTCAGGCAGTGCCTTGGGATAGTAGTACCATTTTGGGCAGAAAATGCGTCAAAATAAACATAGTGTTGACTTCAAGTATGGTTTGATGGTTCGGTAACTCTGACAGTGTAACTCGGGGTCTCCCAGGTTTGTTGATAACAACTCTAACTCTAAGTAAAAGGTGGCACTAAGAGGCAGTTTAACTTAAAATTTAGAAATATTTCTTAAAAGATTGATTGAGCAGGTACGTGGTAAGACTAGAATTGTTACACATTCACTGCAAACCGCAGGTTAGACCAGAGTCCGGGAAGGTCCCGAATATTGCTCTCATTTATATGAAGTTCGGCCGCAGAATAATTCACCTTCGAGAAAGCACTTTCTCGTTTATTAAATTATCAATATTTATATACATAGCTATCAATGGCCAGGTTCCACTGTCCGCTAGACGTCAAGCACATAATATCTCAGATGAAGGAACGCTCGCGTTAGAACACTAGCGGCAGCAGCGGGTAGTTTTGTGCTAGATTGAGAAATTTCCCAGATAGGGATATTTTACAAAAAGTGCTAGACGTATAGCGAAAATGGTGAAATTTTGTATATGGAGTTTAGCATGCCGCTAGATATCTAGCGGACAGTTTTTATTATTCGATTGACGTCTGTCTCAGCAGCGTTGACGCTGAAAAATTTAAAAAGGGGACTAAATAGTGGCCGAAAAAAGGGGCCTCCACATAAAACCCTTATATAGCAAAAAGAAATACAGCAACAAAGACATTTACTTTTAGCAAAAAACACTTTTTTTTCATTACGAAACACTTCTTTTCATATGTTTGCAGAGTTTTTCGTTCAATAAAGAATAAAATATTGTATGCTTAAACTGAAAAAGGGTATATTTTGATCATTCTTAAAAAAGCGGGAGACAATGGTCCTGAGGCTCAAAAAGGGACCAAACGTGGGGACAGCATCGCTGACAGTTGGGTCTTCAATCTTCACATCACTAACCTAACCTCTTAACCATTATTTTTTTTTGAATATGATTACAAAAGCTGGCCGACAAGAGGCTGAAAAAAAAACTTTGCGAAGGCTCTTCAACCGCTCAGTGTCCCCTTGACAGCTGTCAAAAAATGACAATTAATTGCAGGGTCAAATTAAAAAACACAGTGAAATTTAAAATGACAGCTATCAATTATTGAAGAATAAATTATTTTATTGTGTCATTTTCACTTCAGACTGATTTCCAATATCTTCTCTTCGATTTTTCTTAAGCTTTCGCTTTCATTAAATTCAATTTGAAACAAACCATTTACATTCAGTCGTCATCCACAAGCTCCCTGTACAACACTCTCGCCTTCAAAGTACAACGTCACTCACTCTTAACTTCCGAGTTGAAATACCAACATCAATATCATTTGACCCTGTCCAGCAAGCAGTTTAAACGCTCGAGTTCGTCAAGACATCAATCAGTTGTCTAACTTGAAACGCTGTTAAAGATCTGCAATGTGGGGTGCGGTAGCAGATTTTTTGCGGGCATACCTATGTAATACATACGAACACCTGTGCATTGGGGCGATTATTTTCCGTTTTTGAATTCAATTGTGTGCTAGTAGTGTTCTGTCGAAAGCCAGACCCCTGTTAACATTATTGCTGGCTACATATGTTCGTACTCGTGTAGTCGGGAGTATCTATTTTTAAAAACACCCATGGTGTGAGCACGAATAAATAATTCAGTGGATTCAGCAACAAAATAATGGAAAGTTCTTCCCACCTCGCCTCGCTTTCTGAAGGAGACGCTAATTTCGCATTGAAAAATAACTTTTTAAAGAGATTTCAAAATAAATTGCCAAGAGCACGACAACCACTGACAAAGATAGCAATATAGCAACAAACAAGAGCGGTTTGATATGTCTCTGGCTCTGTTGTGTACGGAAGGGTGGCTAACTCAAAAATATTGACGTCAGCACGAAACACCATACACAAACACAATACACTACATATAGTATAGTAGGAGGTCCTTTGCGTCTCGATTATTTTGCTGAAAATGATATGACATTTGCGAGCTGCGGGATTAACCTTATACTCTTTACATGCAACCAACTACCCTTGACAGGAAAGAGTTGTTTAAATCGATTCGTTAAGTAAATACTAGATATGACAAATAACATGCGAAATGATTAGAGAGCAGACTTTTTCAAACTGTCATTGTTCTCCCGAAGACAATGCGTGGTAATTATTATGAACTGTCACGCAAGGGTTTTTAAAAAAAGTTTACTCTGAAATAGATACATATTTAGGGAAGCGGAAGGATATCGAAGGAGAGGTAAAAATTTGATAGATCGACTTTGACGTAACAGGTAATCATTTTGACGATGAACTTTGGCTTTTTGCAGGGCTGTGTTCAAATGTGATGAGAAAAAAATACGTTCCAGCGAATTCAATTGTCCTCGCCTACATATTCAATTCGGAGAGATATATCTGAGCTATGCTTGTTTACTTCTAGTAATATGATTATTGTAATTCAGAGAAGTGGAACATACATCCCAGAGAACGTTTCTACTAAATTCGATATTACTTGACAGTTCACGTCACTTGATATTGCTAAACAAATAACTGCCTCGAACAATGCCCGCGTTCCACTGCCCGCTAGATGAATAGCGGCATGTAAAACTCCATATACAAAAAACTGACATTTCACAAAATGTGCTAGACGTCTAGCGCAAATGGTGACATTTTTTTTTGTATTGAGAACTTTCATGAAACGTCAAAAATGTCCCCTCAGTACTTCAGTTACAAACTCTTCACCTGTTGTTGTTTTCAACAACAATCTGTGTTGTAGGACTTCTACTGTAGACGTTGTTTATGCTGTCAATGTTTTTGTTTGTGTACTGTATGCGTATTTTGAGATCTTCATTTAGCCAAAGAGTGAATTGATAGTATTTGATAGCAAAAGCTTAAATGGGGGTAATAAATTAAATCCATGTGCGATTACATTTGAATTGGAATTGAAATGTAATGACAAATGTCGGGCTATGCCAGCCTAACCTGTCAGTTGAAGTGTCAACCTGTCAATGTTTCACAATGAGCCCGGCTTACTGCTAAATCAGAATGGATTCGCTTTTGCGCTGTCATGTAGCAATGTCAGAATTAAGTACGCACAAAACCATGCTCTTTCTTAAATGACAACTGATGCCAAATGCTTAAAGACGGTCAACTTTCGACTAGACTGTTTAGAAGTATATGATATGTTAACTATAATATAATATAATGTCGGTTTAAGTCGTTGATCTTTTGTTTTAAAAGTTAGCCAAAAATTCGTTGACCGATACTGTAGCTAATTAAATATCAATAGGTTTGTTTGACGTGGGCCCTAGTGCGCACTAGTCCGCACTGGGTTAACCCTAAAGTGTTCGATATAGCACTGAACTCACCCTGGTACTGAAAACCTGCATTCGACATGACTTCTATGGCGTCCTAGTTGTGCCCTGAACTGACCCCAGTTAATTAGTCGGGGCAAGAACTCAGTGCTGAGTTTCACTGTCATTTCGTTGCTGTTATTCAATTGTTGTGATATCGTGATAAAGGTAAATACAATAAATTTGATATTCAGAAGTGAATTGTTTGAAAACAACCACGTTTATAAACTAAAATTGTATATTATAGGAAAATGGAATGGAAAAAAGCTGGAATCAGAGCTAAATAAATTTTCAAACTCATCATCTATATTCCAAACACTTTTATTAACTATTTGAATTATGGAAATCGCAAGATCAGAACTAAGTGCTCTCATTTTTAACAATAAACGGAAAAAAATGTTATCTTCTTTATACATCGTTCACTAAAAGATAAATATTTTTCAATTTCAAAAACTGAGAATTTTCAGGGCAACATATTTTGTGTTCGATATAGTAGCCGAATATTCAGGGTTAGGCAGGGTTTTTGGCAGTCATGAAAATCAGCTGATACTTTTCAGTGCGCACTAGTGGGCACTAGTGCTAGCCACGTCAAACAAACCTAATGATTCCTTTTTAAACACATCAGGAGAACCGTCACTATATTTTCGATTGCATTTAAATGTCACTTAGTAAACAATAAAGTAAAAAGAAGCAAGCATGCTAGAAAACAGCTGTTATTGTGAACATTTACATCTAAATACTACAATGGATAAAAAAAAAAAAAAATAATAAAAACAAGAATCCCGTCATTCTTAGCACGACATATTGTCTCTGTTTGCTTGCACAATGTTTTGCATTGCATACATGGCTGTATATCTACATCCTTGAGAGTGTGTAAAACAGTCAATCATTAATACCAACATATCAGACCCTTTTTTCTCGCACATCCTCCTCCACTGGGGAGTTTTCGACAGCTTAACTACAAAACATGGACGAAACCTTGAACTAGTTAACTTTTATCTCGTATCCCGTAAATTCCCCGGAAGTCCTTGGTGTCTTCTGTCTTCTTCTTCTTTATTCAATGTGAAAATGAAATTTTCCTGCAACTCCGTTGGCAACTACTGTCATCCCCCATACATACATACACCAATAAGAAATGCACAAAAAAATGTGCTGAACGCTATCAGGTGCTACTGTACTCGTACTGTAGTAGAAAATAAATATCACCATGAGGAAGGTTGCGACCAGAGTCACACAGCGACACAGGTTGCATTTTCCGGATAAGCAAATTTCCGAAGGATACGCTTGCATTGTTCCAAGTTCCATCATCGTCCTAGGGGATGATGAATCGTAGTATACGAGTACAATCAGTGCAGCAGTAGCAGCATCATTGTGTGCACGAAGGTAGCTTCAGAAATGTCCTTAAAAGCAGCTGCAGAGTAGCACAAATGTTACAAGCCTGTGTGTGTTTGTTCGTTTTACACCCTGTTTTCTGTTTTCACACTCGAGGGTGAAAGGCAATTATTGCACACACGTTTGCGGAAAATCAATTTCCACGTAGATTTCCCTTTCGATTTTCACAAATTTTTACCTTTCTTGTTGAAATTCTAATCATAACTGGATGTAGTATCCTTTCGTAAGAATATTTTATTGGGGAAATTTACCTAATTTTTCACTTTCAGCACATTGCACGTTATTTGTGAGATTTTTCCACGAGAATTTCAATTTTCACTTCACAACACTAGGTTAGGTGTATTAGGCGCATACGCTCGACTCGATGGGTAATTTTTTTTTTGTATTAAAACATTTTCACGAGCAGAAAAGAAATGAAGAACAAAATAGCTTAGTGTTGTTGTTTATGTTATTTTTAGGATAAGATTGCACAGTTGGGATTCACGTCGAGTTGCGAAGTTCTTGAGGAGCGTCCGTTCGTTGTATGGTATTTCTAACAACTGATTTGGGTTAATGTTGAACTGAGTGTGTGTGGCTAGACAGGCCAGGAGGGACAGGAACAATTTTGGCAGATAGTATCAGTCCTGGGGTGTTGTTTTAATTTTTTTGGCACTGTGTGGTGAATTAGGTGAATTGAGGTTAGGGTCGATGTGCGCATGCTATTAGTTGCAGCTACAGGGTGATGGGTGGGTCGGTTTTCTTTTAATTTTTTTAACATAACATTGTGAAGACAATTGAGTTGGGGACTTGTTTACAGTTTTACCAGCTAAAAATAATTGTGGAAACATTTTTGGAGGCACCTATAAGCGAGGGTAACGATCGAAAACAGTTTTCACCGATAACTATACCCAATTAGGAAGCTACTGAACGCTTTTAAGTACGTATTTTTGTAGATTAGGTAACATTTCCCAGCAAAAAAAAAAAAAAAGAAGTGAAGTGAAAAGTAAATACGGTGTAATTTCGGTGTGAAAAATATTCAATAACAACGATTTTGACATACAAATCACGGTCATGTAATTATCGTCTACGAATTATGTAATAAAGCATAAGTTATATTGGTCAGGGTCTTGCGAGTACCGAATCGATCAGTTAATATAGATGCATTGCATGTGGATTACAGTATGTTGCGCAAATCGGTTGTAACCAAAAAAACTGGGTGTGATTGTTGGTCATTGTTCTGTGAGTGGTTACTTTGGTTGAAAAATGTGGCTCTGCGAAATAAGGCAAAAATGAAATAAGACCCCAAAATTAAAATGAAATAAGGCCCCAAAAAATAATACAGGAAAAAACAACAACGATTTTTAATAAAATTTGGAGTGTTATTTCCGTTTTTGGGGTCTTATTTCCTAATGAACGTAAGTCCTCAAAACGATTTTTTTATTATTAATTGTTAACCTTCCGACATGGAATACGTATGGGGGGGCATGCTGCCCTCCTGCAACCCCCGTGCTTGGGTTTACTGTTAGATTAGGGGGTGGGTGCGAGGTTGAGTATATAAAAGGTTCCTTTAATCTTAATTAGTTTATCCAATATCAACAATATTAAATTAAAATCTAGTAAAAAAGTAGTTCTCGTTATTTTTAATTTCATTATGAAATAAACCCCAAATTTGGAGCATTATTTCATTTTCTCTTTTGGGGCCTTATTTATTGCAGCCAAAAATGTTCACTAGAATTATTAAATACTTTATTGAAGTGAGAGACAAAATTTGCATTCTAAAGCTTCTGCTTTATGGAGCTTGAAACTAAAGGTTGCAATCTACAATTATGCAGATACAAGCGCCTGTTATGCTTTTACAGTTATCAAAAAAATAATCTGTAAATTTGTTTCTTTTAAATTCTAGCTACAAGTGTGCGACATATTTTATGAGAAATACTTTTCCCAATGCAGTGGCAGTTTTCGAAAAAAGTTATTAAACAAAATTAGGTTTTATAATTTATTACTAAAATTGTTTTCCATATATTTTTTCTTTTTTTTACGAACATTTGACCTCGATAATATGTGGTAAGTACCTACAGTTACAGGATTTCAGATCAGTAGCTAATTACATCAAAACATTTGTGTAGATAAATATGCATGTAGAAATTTTATTTTTCATCGGTTATTACAAGTCCATTGTAGTTTCGTCAAACACCACTTGTAGAACTTTTTATTCAAATAATTAAAGAAAACCGCCTGTAAATGAAGACTTGTAATTTTGTAAAACGCGGCCCAGCTGTAAACCGGTTTCGAATATGAAGTCACCACAATTTTTATTATTAGATTCAGACACACATTATTATATTAGGTGTAAACAGTAAAACCCGGATAAGTGCCTAACCCGATAAGTATCTTTTTTTATTTTTTCATATAAAACTCATCTTATAAGAACCTCTCGCTTAACTACCTTTCCCGCTTAATTGCCTTGTATTTTGTATACTTTTATTGAAATTTCCCTGAAAAAATTATTTTAAGTACACATTTTTGATATCAGCTGTAAAATACAAAAGCTTTTTTTTTCCTTTAGTGCTTCCTTGTGTTTCATGCTTTAAAAATGAAAAATAAAAAAGGTAATAATCTTAATCTATTATAATGGTGGAGACTGACTGGGTAGCTGTCACTGTCAATGTAATTTTATAAAAAATGTTTTTTTTTTTTTATAAAATTTGAGATTACCGCCTATGTGCATTTAAGCGGATTTTTTTATAACTGCCTAGGCCGCATAAGTGCCTATAAAAACGGGGCATTTAAGGTGAGGCACTTATCCGGGTTTTACTGTAGGTTCTTCAAATAGATTGTCCATTTTGGATGGATATGAATTATTGTGGTTAAAGTCGGTTTTTATTTTTGATTATATAATAACTACGCACCAACTATCGTGTACTTAAAAAAAAAGAAGCTTACATTAAAAATCCGGGATGTGGTTCAATAGTTTATAGCCTTGCTTAAAGAACCCACGTTTTCCAGAATTTTCATTAAAAAAAAAAAAATTCCCTGTCATTGAAGCATGGCCCCTCTTGCAGAGACATGAACTTCGCTTTGGGTGCTAAGTGCTTCAACCAACACGACGACCCATTAAAACTGAACTGCCACTGCAAATATTGAACTTGGATCATTTCTTGGATCAACAAAAGAAAGAAGAAGAATTCCCGAAAATTCGAATAAATATTAACAAACCATACGCGAGTAAAGATTATCAGTACACTGAATTAACTAAGGTCAGTGTTACTTTTTGACAAAAATACCCTATTGAGTAAAATAAATAATCTGTGCGGCTCATGTGAAATGCTACACGTCATCTGACTCGGAGTTTAGTCAAATTGCGTATAAATAAGTGCTAAATGCTTTCTGTCGAAGTAGTTGCATAAATGTACGCAATGTTGTCTCGGGCGTTTGTACTCATTTTGGCCTGTGTGACGGCTTTATTGGTGGATAATTTGGTCGAAGGAATAAGTCGATACGCTAGACATGCACCATCGTTAGTTGCCGGAGGCGGAGGTGTTGGATTCGGTGCAATTGGAGCGGTAGGAGGTGTTCATTCTGTAAGCACTGCTCCTGTCATAACATCAGTGCCAGTCGTGCAAACATATCAAACTATCCAGACCGTTCCGGTGGTGTCCACTTATCAGACCATAGGATATGGAAATGGATTCAGTTATGATGGAGGCTATGGCGGAGGCTATGGTGGCGGATATGGCGGAGGTTACGGTGGTGGTTATGGAGGTGCCGGTTTAGTTGGTGGTGTTGTTGGATTCGGCGGATTCAAAGGACGAGGAGTCTACAAAGAAAGCCACCGTTACAAGTCGAGGGGTGGATTCGCCGGTGCTGGTTTCGTTGGTGGCGGCGGAATTGTCGGTTAAGTAGGTTCATGTGCTAGCTGTGTTAATGTAAAGAAAAATGTTTGAGAAAGGAGTGTAATAGATAAGTGGTTGTTTTATTTCAAGCGTATACATTAAAAGAAATAAATATTTGCTTTTAAAAATTGGTTTCTAATTAACTTCAGCGCCAGCCAAATTTTACCAGGAGACAAAATCCTTCCCGGGGAACTCAATTTGTAGTTCTGTGAATACTCGTGTAAAAATGCAACGCTTTCGCAACGATTTGTCAATGTTTAAAGAGGGAGTGCGCAAGAGTGGCCATTTATGTATTTAGAGAGTGCGGATGTTTCAAACTTTAGTGAAGTAAGTCTAATAAGCTCGCTGACTTGAAATGGTTTAGTTTTTGAGGACCTACACTGACCACGTGAACAGATTTTATAACTGACGTAGTTAAAGTGAAACTATACCAATCAAACTAATTTATTTATAATTTATTGAGTAAAAGTTTTCAACTGGCAGTAAAAACGTAAATTTTTTGTTTATTATTACGCTTTTTTGTAAATAAGTTTCAAAATTGTAGTCTGTCATTTAATATTTTAATGTACCTAATAAATAAGGAAAAGCCCAACTGCAATAATTGTAACAGAGCATGTTTATTTTTGTAAAGGAATGCTATTTTTATAACCTTTCAGATTATGTTATAAAAAAGCTTTTATATTATGGAGAAGAAACGTCCAGTTGTTTTAATATTTTCTTGACTAAACTAACAAACTTCTTTACCAAGCCAACTTTAATAAAATCTGAACCATATCGTTGCAGAAAAAATGATTTGATTGTCAAAAAGTGTATAAAATATACATAAATTTTGGTTGACGCTGTATATTTTGAAATTTAAAAAATAAGTGAGGAACGACTGACACAAAAATGTATATAATGGAATATTCTATCGCTTTGTAGTAGGTACAAGAAAAATGAATGCTTACCAAAAGAAAATGTAATAGATCTGCTGTATATTTATTTAGCAAATGCACAACCCCGATGCGGACTGCTTTGTTTTATCGACTGACTGAATTTATAAAAAAGTTTATTCCACTTATGGCGCGATTGATTTATTCGAATCGTTATGTTTAGACGAAACAGGGACAGAATAGACATAAATTTCTGGTGATGATCAATGAGATTAGGAAACAACCGTTAAAGCGAACAAAAAATGATATAAACGTAGCATCGGTCGCAACTTTGCACTAGAAAATTCAGAATTGATTTACAATTTAAAAGACATCCATATGAAACTAAACCTAAATACATTTTAGACATGCGGCCTGCCATTAAATTTTTGCCTTCACCTCAATACTTTCACAAGAGAAATGTTCTGGTATCCACTACGATCTCATTGGCAGTGCTGGCAATTCCAAATGGTCTTTCTGATTTCATTTGCATTTGTGATAAGGCAGTTATAAAGACTGCCGCATATTTGCATGCAAAATAAAATAAAATTCTACTAAGACGCTCACCATCTTTTGGTATAGGTAGGTATTTATATGTCGCTAAAACATGTAACCTCAGTTAGTCGTTCATCTGGATACACCACACACGAACATGAATTTATTTCACTGTTTAGTTTTTCTGTCTGTGGCCTGTGTAATTGCACAAGCGGAGAGTGACCCTCGAGAAGATGTAGAGCGAGCTATAAGGGGATATCGGTGGAAGGATCGAAATGCTAGAACTCCATATTTCCCTAAAAGATGTGAATCTGATGGACGGCCTAGCATTGGAAACGGAATTCATGGACATTACGGAAGTGGAGATAAAGTAAATCATGGAAGTCATGGAAGTCATGGAAGTCATGGAAATCATGGAAACCATGATCACCATGGAAGTGTTGGACATGATAAATATGATGGACAGCATGGGAATAACGGCTATTATGGATTTAATGGATATGATTATCCATTACCGCTTTACTTGGGAGGTGCTCCATTGTATAATGGAGTTCCTGTCGAACACTGGTATGGCAATGGATACAACTCAGGACACTCAGGCTATCGTCGAAAAGAGTAATATCTTAGAGGACCTATGTTCGGTTAACTTTTGGATTAATAAAAATAAGGCTTATAAGCCGCAGTTTGTTCTTTGCACAATTTCCACTTTATATATTTCAGTTTTGAAACAGTGTTTGGGCTTGGACAATTCATTTATGCAGTCGATTTTTCAAAAACGCGTAGTGTATGCAACATTTGAGCAGTCAATTTTTTTGTTAACTGTGTGCAAGACTTTTTTAGAGGCCAGTTTTCATAAAAAGTTTTTAATGTCGTTTTCCAGTGGGAACACCAGCTATTTTGTAGATCTCAGATTTTACGCTGCTCATTTAACATGCAACGAAATTGATCTGCTTTTGTAGATGGATTAGTGCGATACTTGACAACAATATCAGCTGTTCAAATTGCATTCTTTTTTGAAAAAATCACAAATGGATATCGACTTAAAAAATGTTCCCCTGTTGTAGATACAAAAATGAAGTATTTTTGGTGATTTGTAGTCTTCAGATAACGAAACCTCGCGCATTTGTTTTGAATTCAAACTTCTCAAAATGAAGTAAAACAGCTGTGCAATTTGTAGTGGTATTGTGGTAGTATGTGTTAATCTGAAAAAATATCGAGATCTGCAAAAGTAAAAGTGACTTGAGAGCAGCTAACTTCTCAGCAATACGGGAAAGGCCTACGGTTCATATTGACACCTTTCTTGAAGTATGTGTTCATGAAACTGCTAGTAAAATGCTTTCAGCGCCATTCACTTTCAACGAGCGGTTACTATGAGAACGCTGAAACAAACCAAAACCCTAGACATACACCAAAATAATCAGCTTACAGCACTTTACGGCAAATGCTTGCTTACGGGACTAGCTTCGCTTTGTTAAAAACTGCTCACCAATACATATAAACATATCGCAGATGCCAATTAATGAATTAAGATTTAGAAAATGCCATCAGTGTTGTTTTAATTAAAAATCAGAATAAGTAGAACGACTGCTTTGTCGTACAATGCCAGCCAGCACTTATATTCCATTTTCAAGTATATATGCATTTAACATTTTTACATCATTTCTCAGTCATTTTAACCAAAAAATCCACCCGAACCTCTGCCGAACCCAGGACCACCATGTCCGCGTCCAAATCCAGGTGGTCCACCAAATCCTCCACCTCTACCTCCAAAGCCGCCACCTCCAAAACCGCCACCTCCAAAGCCGCCACCTCCAAAGCCTCTACCTCCAAAGCCGCCGGATCTAGGGCCACCGAAACCGAATTGAGGTGGAGATCCAAATCCAAACTGACGTGCCCTCCGTCCAGACGTATTCTCATGACCCTGCTCATCTACATCAGCCAGCTGCCATCCTGTTTCGTCCCTGTCGCCATCATCAACATCACTAGCGCTTGTTTCACCGACTACTGCTAAGAGAAGCATCGCCAATCCAATTATAAAATCGAGTCGCATTTCAAGAACCGCGAATGCGCAACAATAACCAAGTTAGTACCTATGTAGTTTGTAAAATACTGTTCATCCTCAGATGGATTTTAGTGAATTTATAGCTCTGCTTGGTCCGTTTTGTTGTCTAGAAGTGAACAATTAATTCTAAGAGTACTTGAAGAATGGATTGTATAATATGTTCTAGGGAACTACCCACTACTACACTACTACTACAATATATGTATAATCATTAAGCTTGAGCCATTTAATTGACGTACAATTGTCTGTTTAAAGGTGGTTTCTTGGAAATAGATAGAGACTATTGAAAATCAGTTCGTAGACAGGTTTCCGTTTCTTCTTAGGTGGAGTAGGTACTTAGATACCACTTCCCTAAAATTATATTATACGTGGAACAAAGTACCAGCGACGAAACGGGGAACTTACGTAGGTAGGTATATCAATTCCTTTGAATACAAATATGATATTTGTGAATTTAAAGAACAATTTTGGACGTTTAAAGCTTGTTTCTAATCGGCTTAATCGAAAATCGACTAGTCACCAATGGCTTAACTTTTTTGTTTTGCTTAGGTCGCGATTTTAAAGATCTTAGAACTGCGGCCCAACTTCCCGTGATATCTATAGAGAGCTGTTAAAGTGGATCACATATTTACAAGTTTGTAACATTTAAGATTCGCTCTTCATTCCTTATAAAATCTGTAGAAAAACTGACCGAAATCTATCTTCACAAAATGGCTCTGCTTGCATTTCAACCTGCTTGCCAAACATGGTAAATCAATGAAATAATCCGTGCATACGCTATAGCACGTAACGTACCACCGAGAATTCCCTTTATCATACCCAACAGCACTCAAGAGTGCAGTGGCCTTTTCAAATAATATTAATACTTAAGTAATATTCATTTATTTATTAATTGCCATCAGAATTCATATGACATTTCTTTCACATGAAAACTTTCTTTAGTCGCAGGTACCCGCGATTCAGTTTAATTTTTAGAGGTTAGGTTCGAATGATTTTTTCATTCGTGGGTTTGTGGATCCCGACTGCACACTCTTATGTGCATTGTGAATAAAGTGTGACAGTTCGAGGCAAGACTTTTCAATTGCTGTAATTGTAAACTTCGCTATTTAAATTAAATAAGATTAAGGGCGGTATTTATCAAGCGCTCTTAAATCAATTATTAGTTTACGAGGCTCATAACTACGAGTTTTTTCGTTGCATTCACCAAGCACTATTAGGGTTGTGTCCGTGCTGTTTCGAATATGCGAAAAAATAAAATTCGAATTTCCAAACGCGTTCTAAAACGAGTTTATGAACTCTAAAAAGAGTTTATGAACTCTTTTTCGAAAATGTTAATTGTCAAAGTCAATTCGTGTTATTGAAATTAGATTAACATAAATTGTATTCTCCGATTAAATTTATTGTTGAAATAACTGCAACTGCTGGCATATTATGGGTTGCAGATTGGGGTGGTTTCGGAGGCGACCAGGATTGTTTTCATCTACATTTTTGTTTAGGTTCCTCCACCCGTGCAATATACGCCGCCATTTTATCTGCAGCAAGATATTTTTTTCAGTTGACTTTTGGAATTTTGAAAATATGCTTTAAATGGTTTTAAACTTCTTTTTAACGAAGTGCTGGAAGCATAAAACTCATCCGTTAATTGCTCCCAGTACTTCTTTTGTTCGACGGTGCTACTGCAGTCAGTTTTTCATTTTCCTTATCGGAAGATTTGGCTTCTTTCCCTTTCCTTCCATTTTGAAAACAACAACTGATTTCGAATTTCGAAGTTATTACTGCTCTCAACTTAAGAGTGGTCGGGACCACTCGTAAGTCTTATGAGCGCTCCTAAATATGCACTAATAATAATAATTGATGAATAGGTTTATGAAGCTCTTAGTTTAATATTGGTCGATGAATACCGCCCAGAGTCTGCAAAGTAAGAACTCACTCAACGTTCACTTAATAAAAATAATAACAAATTCGATGCATAAAAAACAAAAACAAATCGGAACAAAATACAACGAAAAGGACAAGCTTGCTTGCTGCCTAGCGCCAGTGTTGCCAAGTCATTCTGGCGTTTGAGTACATTTTCAAAATTGTCAGCCTTCATTTTAACCTCTTGGGCACCAAAACCCTCTTTGCGATTGCACAGTAAAAAAAAAAAAAATTCAATAAAACTTATCTCTATTGAGTGTGGCAAACATTGCAATTTTAATTCCAATTCCCAAATATATTAGAAAGGCTTTTTACCAACTGAATCCTTATAGCTATGTCTTTCTAGCCATAAATATTTTGTAGTTTTTGATTGACACTCCATATTTACTGGGTTTCTTGATTTCGTTTCCACCCTTTGTAGCTTTTTACTATCACGATTAAATAGTTTTGCGGGAAACTATCAAAAAGTGGGTAGCAAACAAAAATTAAAAATGTTCAAATCGATAATAATTTATTCAGTTTTCGCATTAATGTAAGAATTTATTAAAATAATTTTTTAGTCAAAAAAAAAAAAAAAAAACACTCGTCTCGTATTCTTGCTCTACAGGGTGGGTCAAATACAACTTTCTTTTTAAAATTGCAATAAAATGAATTATAAATAAAGCCACAATACATGGAAAAACTTTAATTTTGTTCATTTTATTGCATTTTTAAAAAGAAAGTAAGTGTAAACATTCCCATTAATTATGGAACACAACGTCGTTCAAGTGGCTGCCTCGGCTGGCTTCACAGTAGCGCATTCCGTCACTTCAATTTTTTAAGACATGGTTGATGGTTTAGGGCTGTAGTTTACGGATTGCTTGGCTGATATTGGCCTTAAGTGCTTGAATCATTTCCGGATTGTTGGCATTACATCGGTTCTTCACGGTTTCCACCAAAAAAACGAAGACCAAAGGAGTAAAATCGTAGCTCTGAGGCGGCCAATTGACATCGCCAAAATGGCTGATAACACGGTTTGGAAATTTGGTGCGCAAGACCAATTGTGCCTTCAATTGCAGTAACAAAAAACATGGCTCTTCGAAGAAAAACGATCCAATGATGCCTCCAATGCACAATCAAATCTCCAGATGCGGCAATTTTGTTTGTTAACGTAGCGTGCAGCAATCGCGGTGGGTGGTTCATTTCCAAAACTTATTTTCAAAAGACCCACTGTTTGGGCTACACAGCACTCACTTTGGAAATAAGTTGTCAATGTTTCCCAATGTTGTTCAAGCGTAAAGCGACTCATTTCATTCCGTGGAGGTTCATTGACTTTCTGTCGAGATTTCGAGCGGGAAACAGCTGTCAGTGTCAAAATAAGATATATGATTTAAAGAGAAACCAACCTTATTTTATGTTTTATTTTATTTACACATAATTATCTACTTGATGGTATTTGTGGTAAACTAATACATTCCTTGTTGGATGAAATAAATTACCTACATAAAATGACCTACCCAAATTGATAAACAAATCTCAATTCAAATAATGACTCATATGCCAGCACACAAGGTGAAGAGTCATTGACTTTTAGCTCTAGTGTTTTACTAGCTATTGCTATTATAACAATAGAAATAAAAATAAAAATTCACTCCCAGGTAATATACAGATATTTATTTACAACTCTTTCCTCTTTGTTAAATCTTACACCACACTGAGAAAAATAAGTGTGACCCTAGTCCTAACCATAAAATCCTCCGCCAAATCCATTGTTACGAGTGCGGGTGACTACTCTCTCTCGGACACGATAACGCTCCCTGATGCGCACTCCTCCACCGTAGCCACCACCAAATCTAGGCCCCCCAAAGCCGGGTCCACCAAATCCAGTTCCGCCATACCCAGGCCCGCCAAATCCAGGTCCACCAAAACCAAACGGCGGCGGAGGTTGTGGATATCCAAACCCAAACTGACGCACTTTTCGCCCGGATGTGTTCCCATGACCTTGTTCGTCTAAGTCGACCAGTTGTCGATTTGTTTGCTGCGTCTCGCTCTCATCACCGTCTTTCGCTTCCATTTGACTAACTAGCGCGAACAGAAGCACCGCCAATCCAATTATAAAGCCTCGGCGCATTTTGGAAGCTGCGCGATTGCGCAATGTATAATCGACTTAATAATTCGCAAACTACTATCCACCCGGCGATGGAGTTCGCCGAATTTATATCTTAAAAATTTGGCATTGAACTTCAAATCGATTTTTACTTATTTATTTATTTTGTTTGTTTCTTAGCGTAATTGGGAATTCATAATTTTATTTCGGAAGTTACTTTTCGTTGTTGTACAGGATAAGTGACTTTTGACGTGCGATTTAATTGTTTTTGCCTTTTTGTTGTTGATTTTACAAAGTGGCTTTGGCTATTCGCGTGTTGCTTTTGTATACTGACTGACGTTTGTGTGGCTTGGAAATACGGCTACTTAATTTACGTGCAACATTTTTCCAGCGAAATAAGCGCCAAAAGGTGATCTTCTTTGACCACTATTTTCTAGGCGTCTCCCCGTTCTATATGTAAAGTATGTGTCTGTGCTTACTCAGGGGCAAAAGAAATCTTAATGAATTCGCAAACTTTCTTCACCATGGACGTGTTTGGTTTATGATAATGGCAATAAAAATGTAAAAAAAAAAAACATCACTGTTATAAATAAATCGTTTGTTTTAACACATGCGAAGAAATATCTCTTACTCCCCAATTTATTGTTATTTCGCGTAAATGATTTTCATGGTAATGGATTTTTTTCTGGTATTTATAAAATTAAAAGGAGAAGCCGTCAGTTTCTCTTTTATCACACAAACCATATACGAAATTTTGATAGGCGCCTTTTACAATTGGGTATAAATAGCGAAGCTCATGGTTACCTACTATTTTCGAAAAGTTGTCTCCGAGCGAAGATCAGCAACATGAAGATCTTTTCGGTCGTGGTAATAATTTTCGCCGTCACACTGTATAGCAGGGCTGAGAAAAATGCCAGCAAAATTCCAAGTAAGTATACAGGATACAAAAGGGACTTCCAAAGAATAAATATATTTCCTGTTTATTTAACAGAGGCCAGTATAAGAATTACGCCAGGCCTGTTTCAGTCTCTTTTGGGAAGCAGACCTACCATCACAATTCTGGATGGCAACAATAACAGTTTGATACCTTCAAACTTGTTTAAGCCACAAACAACAACAACAGTGGGATCAGAACCTCCAAGGCAGGAATACTATCCGGTTTATACAGAGTTTCCGCTGTCCGTGCAGGGTGCAGAAAGTCCTTCCTATCAACACTCAAGCCATTCATCATATCCCTCGAATCCATACTATCCACCCCATCATGGTATGCCGTCTTATTCGGGATACGTAGGATATCCATCGCAACCCTCACATCCAGGGCATCCATATCCGCCTTCATCTGAACCCTCATATCCAGGACATTATCATTATCAACCCTCACAGCCAGGATATCCACCACACTCATCATACCCAGGATACCCATCTCAGCCACCATACCACGGATATCCATCTCAACCTCCACACTCTGGGTATCCACCTCATCACACTCACCCAGATCATGGGAGTGGTCAGTATTCAGACTATACCCGAAGTGGTTCACACAATCGCGGGGGCTATGATTCTCAATATTACTTTTGAAAGCTAAGATATAAATGCATGGTATTAATTTTAGTTTATTTAATTATTAAATTATTTATTAATAAACATCATTACATTGCTGCAAGATAGTGCGCTTGGTTCATATTTAAACACTGACGTACCCTGAACGGAAAAACTAAATTGGTCGGCATTGTCAATTTTCCTATACGTCAGCCTTATATACGAATTGTCAACATAGAAGTCAGTCACGAATTTTGTGACTAGATTGGTCGCCGGCTACACGTCCATAAACGTCAACGAAAATAGCTGTACAAGCGACCGATCTAGGCCAGTCAAAACTGAGAAAAATCAAGTCAGCCAGCTGACCCCACTTTAAACCGTTTATCCAATCGACTAGAAAAGCCACTCCAAAATATTTCAGGTACACCAGATAAGTTTTCGGCAAGAAATTGTTGACTTGTTAGGTTTTTTATTATTGGTAATAATGCAATTAATCAGACATCCCTAACACGGAAGAAAAACAGGGAAGCCAAGTACTAAATTGCCCAGCAATCACTGAAAGGCATTACCTAAAGCGTAGTACGGACCTGTTCCGAAACGAGATTTTCCGGTGGTCTCCAAATGGACAGCAAAACGTCTGCGAAAAGTCCGAGGAAAATATTTTATGATGATTTAAATCAACTGATGCACAAGTAACAGTGTTACCAGCACTGGCTTTAATTTCTTGGTTCTTGGCTTCTTAAAATTGTGATTTCGGATTTATCCTAATTTAGGCTACCTATTTAAAGTTTGGCCATTTTTAGGATCATTAGGAATTTATAATTCTATTGCGAACGTACTCTTTTCGTATTACCAAAACTTTCCAGGCATTAATGTCTTTTTCGATTATTGGGCATTTCAGATTTTGATCTGATATTTCAGATTTCTGCTGCCAAATCGAACATTAAATCAGAAATAGGGTTCTTTAGTGCATTGAGTTTTGAGTTGGCCGAAAATAAACCTATTTTTCACTTCCACTGTATATGTATGTATCTTCATATTTGAGTTTGGGTATTTTCGGCTTCAATTTCTTGTGTTTTGAGGCTCCACACCTCTGATAAAAGTTGGCAACACTGCAGTACAAATGCCAAATTTTCGCAAGCAATTAATGTCCCGGACAATAAACGTGTGCGAAAAGAGAGTGGAGAATTGTACCAAGCAATCTACTACAACTACCCACTTTTCCGCCATCATTTCGCAGCAGCTGTCTACTGCAAAACGAAAAGGAGAACGAAATTTTTCGTTCTTGATTTCGTTGTGTCATTTTTGTATGGGATTTTTCGTTTCGGAACAAGTCCGTACTATGCTTCGTAAGATTACGTGGCACTGGTTTTGGTCGGCCATCTTGTTTACGTGGTAGGAATTATTGGAAAGAACAGCATCATGTTGATATTTTTTATATTTATATTTTGCGATGTCTTACGAAATTTAGCTTTCATATAAAACGAAATGTTCTCCGCAAATGATAAACGGACAATTATTATTTATTTATTTTGTATAACTGATTGATTGATTGTTGGGTTTAAGTTGTAGACACTAATTACCACTCTCATTCCATATTTTTTCAATAAGAAATAGGCATTTTTTCAAATGCAGAAATGTTGGTAGCGGGAACTTGTGTTTATTTCCATTTTATGTATCTATAATAATTATGGGTAGAATATCCATGACACTTGAGGAGTCTGTTGATGTTATTCACCGATCTCTATTCCCTAGTTTGTCAACTGGATGACTAAGTTTACATTCCCAAAATTTTAACAGCGAATATCATACATTTACTGACCCGATCTATGTACTGAATACTGATGCATACATAAAGTCGCCAACTGTCTCGAGTGTGCAAACATCGGTGATTGATGTAAAATTTACGCTACAAATAATTCAAATCATTCTTAAAAATAGGCAACGGGATCTAATGGAAGTCCAGCGCTAAAATCAAAAATAGGTACCAGTCGCTGACCTCCGTCCAAGGAGGCTTTTGCCAGTAAGTTAGCACATTACAAAATATGACAAGTGTCAAGCCATTGCCCGCGTTCCACTGCGAATTTCTAGCGCAAATGGTGAAATTCCAGTTTTTTTTTATATGGAGTTTGACATGGCCGTTATTCATCTAGCGGGCAGTGGAACGCGGGCATTGTCAAAGTGACATTTCTACTGGGATTCCTTGACCTCAATCATTCAATTTTAATACACAATAATACATGCTTAGATCCAGTGATTTTAAATTGTTCCTAGTCATTCTAAATTAATTTGTTTGCTAACATTTACGAGTAGCAAAAGAAAGTAAACGCCATAATAATCTATTGCTTTGATTTTGCGTTGGCATAAATATGCGCATATAATATGCAAATTAAATTGTTCGGTATACATTTTCAGTGTCTGTGTCAACTGTGTCGCGATTTCGATCGCGACTATCCCAATCCCAAACACAGTTTTGTTCCCAATTCGTAACAAAATTCTGCAGCGAAAGTGAGGAGCGGTGACATTCATAAAAACCAATTCGTGTAAAAATCGGCTCAGTCAATGACAAGAGGTTGATTTGACGACAGTGATTCTGCTAAATGTGCAAATGCGTTTAATTTGCTATCTTCTGGTAACAAGCTGGTGGTGTAGTTTTTGGACAAAGGGTGCGTTCAGTGCCTATACGGAAGATGAAGGGAAATTGATTACAGGTGAGTTGTTTAATACCACAACAGCATGCAGCACTAATGTATTGTACATTTTATATAAATATGCAGAGTACTATATGGGTAGAAGCTCTTCGACGAGGCAGTTTATCAATTCTGTGAAGAAATGGCTGCTCGGGTCTGGCGATGAGGAAAAAACGAAGGAAACCAAAATCAAATACCTGCCGGTCTATATTTCAGTTCCAATGAATTCGGATATGAAGGGTAGTGACTTCTATGGAGCGTATCAAACTAAGCCGGACGAAATCCCGACAATACAAGTGCCGAATGTGGACACTTTGCCATATGCACACTCCCACAAGTATGATTTGCCATATGCCGGACAATTGCATAGGGAGGGTCTTCCGTTTGATAGGAGACAGGCGGAGTTCGATATTATTCATCAACATCACTCCCAGAAAGTTTTGATCAACCCGTACGGATATGGCGGGTATAAGTTCCCGCGTGGCAGCTCGTACGCACCAGCACCAGTATATTACGTTAGGGAAGACGTCGGCCAAGAATCAGAAGAAGTTGACTCTGTGGTGATTGAAAATCCCTCTCTCAAGAATGCTACGATTGAGGACAATAATGCGGTAGACTCTGTTAGGAATCTGAAGAAAAGTGGAAAATATATTTCTTGAGCCTTGTGTGCTTAATATTTTGTGACGTTTAAATAAATCCAATTTTAAAGTGTTTTTGCTTGACAATGATGGACAGTTTTCTTTTTGCTTTGGTGTCTGTTTTTTTTGGGAACTGAAAGGACTTCTTTTGATGAACTACTTAATAGGACTGTTCTTTTACTTTTAAATACTACGATTTTCAACTAGTTCTTACGAATTTTTGCTCAATGCCGTTCCTTAACTCGAAAAATTCGTAAAAGAGAGCTTCATGGAGAGAGCTTCATCCATTGAAAATTTTGCGAATTTGTAGGTACTCAACAAATTTCTTGGCGTAAGAATTAGAACAGCTGTCACTGTCAGTCACCTTACAATTAACAGCTGATTTGTTGTCCCATTTGGCATATGTGGCCTTTTTTTCTAATTGCTTGCGTAGGTATTAAAATGTTATCAACAGCCGGCAAAATAAAATTAAATGTTCTCTTCAAGATTCTGTTCGAAAGTAGCGACGAATTTCTGTATCTGCCATTTTTCACAGATTAGGTACTAAAAAGCCGTTCCCTAACTTTTCCGTATGTGTTTCTCTCCACCACTGGCATTTTGACAGTCTTTTCCATTCTTACTACAAAAGTTAGGGAACATACCTTATAAGTCGTTAAAATTTATGTGTAATTCATGTTCGAAAAGTCCTCAAAGCACACTTCTCGAACTCCTACCAAATACACAAACCTATACCAAATCTCCTGTCCTCAGTGCTGAATTCTTCAAAAGGTGTGTTTGATTGAATTTCTATCTGCCAGTTTGTTTGGACAGACTTTTCAAAAGTTTTCGAAAACTGAAGAGAAAGTTATGGAGGGTTTCCGTGAAATCTCAGCTTTTAGTGCGGTGTTCACGTCGTAGATAATGTAGTACAAACGTGAACGCTTAAATGGATGTTAGAATTCCAGATTTAAATACAAAATAAGCTGTGGATGTTGTAAATTGGTCAATGGTCATGTAAAAAATGTATTTTCCCGAGGATCGAACGCTGAGCTCGCTCAGTTGCCACCGACACAATGCTCCCTTAGTCCGTGCAAAAAGCGTGCGGCTTACAGAAACACATTTCGAAACACTTCCGTTCCGCTTGTAGTCAAACTGTTTTCCAACAATCTTGACCATAAACCAGGACAAGTGCGTTCCTTACAACGCTTAAGACCAACTGACGTTTCCAACCATAAAAGAGCGATTCCAAAAATTGATAAAAACTAAAAGTCATTTTGTTTTTACACTAATCATACGTAGATGTGGAATCCCTAATAAAATTGATTTTATTTTTAATTTGACATACAAAATGGTTTAATATTTAAGTGCACTAAAAACAACAAACAATTGTTCCTTAATTTGTACTGAGCTATCTATTTGGTTTACAACTTCTTGCCTTCTTACTCTGCAGTATAATCTAATTTTCGGCTACATCCTCTCTAGAACTTCTTTAATCCACCAAGACCGTGTCCAAATCCACCAAAACCGTGTCCAAGACCGCCTAAGCCGTGCCCAAGTCCACCAAGTCCATGGCCCAAGTGTCCGAATTTACCACCAAACCCGCCTTTAAGGCCTCCTAGTAGATCCAGTCCGCGAGCTGTGCGCTTCAGTTCATCTCCACTGTCGTTTTCAGCTGACTGATCCACGTCCAAGAGAGTTGTCGCTCCTGTCTCACTCACCTCCAATGCTGTTTCAACGGGAAACGCGTTGCTGAAGGAGACAATCAATAAAATACAAGCCAACAACATAGCGGTCTTCATCTTGGTCTAGCAATTTTTGGTTTGCTTCAATTTGTCAGGTACGTTTCAGAATGAGGGTACAACGCTTCGCCTTTAGGTTTATATACTTTGAATCGAAGACGAACCCTGAGAGTTGTGAATTTTCGGTGCAAACATTCATCGCGCAACCCTTTGGTGCGTATATTTACGCACCTTTACATTTGTTGGCGCCAAATGAAGCACAGTGCTAATTGGAAAAGCACCCCAACAACTGATGGTGGGTTACAACACCGGCTTGTCATTTATTGTTAAGTACATTGTGCCTGATAGCACGCAAACATAATTCAAATGCTTGTATAAATATTGCGTACGGGAGAGATAGGCAGAGCTCGTCGCTCGGTCTGTCGGCTGGGTGGGTCCTTCATTCAGATTTGTGAATGAAATCAAAAATTTTTGATCGTGTCAGCTCCGCGGTCTGATTTATGATTTTTCCTTTCAATGTTTTGTGGGAGTGCACTTAAAAGCACGTTATGTCAGTGGAATGAACTCAGCAAAGCAGCCAACATGTAGGATCAATATGCTGTAATTATTATGTGGATAGCTATTGTGTATTCGTAGCTGGAAAATAATTAAATTCACCCATTAAAAGGGAAATGAAACTCAGACATTTTGTTCAGGTTGTTGATCTGACTTTGATTCTTTTTGTGTCTAAAAATTCATCAGAAATTATATCGATGTGCAGGTAGCCTTCGTAAAGCCCGCACCAGACCTGTAACGTGTGGTGTGTTGTGGTGTGGTCTGTCGTTTCGTGTTCTGCATAAACTAAGTACTATATAGACCGTCAGCTCCCGCGCACCTACCCGATTCCCCCCGCAAATTTTGAAAAGAATTCTCTCTTAAATTCTCCCTTCAATTTCCTATCCGTGAATACGTGTGAAGCAGAAAAAGAAAAAGAATTCTTAATGGAGGGGGTAAAATGAAAAAACGACACACAGCAGTCATCCTACATCGAGGTATTTCTACCTTTTTGTAGAAATTTTGATGGCCGAAAAACCTTACGTGCAAAACAGGAATAAAGCTTCAAAATTGTGGTTATATGAGGAATCTGACGAAAAAACATTCAATCTGCATTGCAAAGCACTAAATGTCTATAAAAAGTAGATTTCCCTTTATCAAACAATTTCTAGTACCAAGAAATAATCATTATAATGTTAAAAAACTGCAATTCTTATACTCTAGGTAAAATTAATGTGAATTTTTTTCCGAATAATAAACATTCTACTTCTAAAAGAAGGATTTTTGCATATACAAATCGAGGGAATTTGATTTCGATGAAAAGGGAAAAATGCCCACGCTTCGAGAGAAAAATAAAGAGAGACTGCTAAGAACACTGACTGAGATTGTTTGTATTTGGTGAGTTTCTACCAGTCGATGGATGCGTTCTGTGAGTTTTAATTTGTTTTTTATTTCACCATGAAAACATGTATTTTGCAAAATGGTTAATTACTAATGTAATAAATATATAGATAAAGAAATAAAATGAGAAATATTCATTCGTGGAAATAGAACAAGACATTTTTCTTCTTACAATTATTGCGTCTGTTTTCGTTTGTTGTTTTTTGGTCGAAAAATTATTTCGCCAGTGAATGTCGACAGATAAAAGGCAACGAATTCAAAGGCAAGAATTGATAAGGAATATTATAATTAAAAATATGTTGGCGTTCAAAGGAGATTTATCAACATTTCTGAGTGGGTATTTGAGTTGTAATCTTTTCATGAAGTTTCCGTGTAATAACAGAAAAAAATAAATAAATCAAAAACAAAGAAATTAAATTTATTACGAGATTTGAACCAATTTGATGTAGAAAATAAATTCCAAGTAAAGCAATAGGTAAATGAGAACAATAGAGTCAGCCGAGAATAACTATGAATAATGTTTATTTAGAAAATAACTTTTTTTTTCTGGCCTGTTGTTTTTTATATTATTTTGGTGCAGACTTATTTTCGAAATTTTACCTTCCAAAATGATATACAACTTTCATAGCACTTAACAATTAATAGGACATGACAAACAAAATTATAGAAATTTTGATGACCAACCAATTTGTAGTTGAAAATCAATTCATCGTTTGACAAAAAAAAATTTCTTTTTTACATTTTTTTTTTTCTAGATTTTCATTGTACTTTAATAACAAAAATGTATTATAGCTACAACCAACGAAAATGAACTAATTTTTTTTAACTGTACGGGAAAGAACAGAAACAAAAATGTATAGCTATCAGTAAATTCCACATAATTATTTGTAGATACTGATTTTATTTTACTTTTGCAAATAATCCCTATAGTTCGTCGATTTCCATTGTTCCCAATCAGAATGTAAGCATCATGTACGATATGTATTACCTATGTAAAACAAACTAATTATATTCGTTTTAATGACAAAAATAAAAATTGGAACTAAATTCACCACACCATACCCACCGTTTTTTTAACACGTCCCGATAACGGCCAATTATTTGAATTATTTGAATTTTTTACAATGTCACCACAGAATGAATTGTCAGTCATCTGTCATTGTTACTATGTGCCAGTGTATGCGTGCGCCTAATCTACTTTAACATGGCACATATACTTTCGCACATAGCAACACGGAAAACAGCTTGTAGGCATACTCTCTTCAAGTGGGCGGAGCTGACGGTCTATTTAATACTTAGTTTATGGTGTTCTGTGCACACCAGCGTTGCCAGACTTTTGGCATGTGGATTCCCTTTTTTTTCATCCAAAATTATTTTGTTTCCCTTTTTTGATACCGATTTTTCCCGTTTTTATTCCCTTTTTTTTTTGTTCTCAGAAAGAAGAAAAAAACTATTTTTTAAACATAAGAAAAAGTTTATTCATCAAAACAAAAATAGCGATACACATCACATTCACTTTAATATATAAGACTAGCCTAGACTCATTAGATTAGACTAGACTAATCCAAGACTAGGTCATCTTTGTGCATACAACATACTACTTGTATGTAATCGCAAACATTCTCTGTCTATTTCTAATTCCATATATCCATACAATTGTGGTCTTTTCTCAATAATAAATAAATTTAGCAAGTAAAATAAAACAACACAAACGGGACTCAATTTTTTTCCACCCCACCCAGCACACAGCCACAATTCCACAAATGACAAATCTGTCAAACTCAAACACTCACTACCCATGGCCATACGCATACCCAGTGTACAAATTAATGTCGTTTTCCATTGGGACAGAAAAAACACTTTTTTTTCAGATTCAGAGCAATTTTGCGAATCTCGATATCCGAGCGAGATTCACACCTATTTGCACTAAAACCAAAACATTTGTCATTTTTGTCAAACTTTAAAGTGTGTTTTCTTACGTTTTTAGACTAGGTCTGTGAAAAATAGAGAAAAACTACATTTGGCCGCTGAAATTGATATTAGCATAAATTGAATGGATTCTGATAAACACAAATTACAATTTAAGAACAGCTGACTTTTAAAACACGAAGAAAAATCTCGTTTTATGTACCATTGGGCACGAAAAATCTGAAAGCTGAGAGCAAAATGTGAAAATCCCAATTGAAAACGACATAAGTTTGAAGCGCATGGCAAGACTAAGGGCTATGTTATAAAGTGTTTTTTTTTTTTTTTTATTGAATTTATAGTGTCTGTTTTCTGAACGATGAAAGTAGTTTGGGCATTAAAACGTGAAAGTTTTTGGATTGACTATTATTCCCGTTTTCTGGGTTAGTTTTCCCTTTTTCCCTTTGGGGTCAAAAAATCCCGAAAAACGGGAAAAATCCCTCAATCTGGCATCCCTGGTGCACACTTATCTAGTGTGCTGTCATTTTTTATATGAATTCAAATGTTGTTTGTTTTGCTTTTTTGACGTTATGGATTTCCTAGTTCATGTTTGCTCTTTCTTTTACATATGCAATTTCAAATAATATATATGTCTCGTTTCATTGCGCCATAGAGCGTTGTGGCGCAATCGGTACAGGAGCCATTTCGACACAACGCGACACACTGCAACACAACACACGAGAAAAATATGTTTCTACGCATATAAAATCCATTGGAGTGATAGCGACACGCCACTCCACATCACAACACACGTTACAAGTGTGGTTCCGGCTTAAGTGGTTTGGTGGCTATCTTACAAAAGGCAACGTCTTGGTACTGGAATGTGTAAGTTTGGTTATAAAACATGGTCGAAGAATAAACAAAGTCGGCGATAAAATGAGTTAAGGTGCGGTGCCCTCCATAAATTCGGTTTGATTGACTTATAGCAAATGAGGGCCATTACCAGAAAGCATTTTCCAACAGGGAAAAATTTCCGTCTTCTAAAAGGCTTACTACCGGTTTTCAGGCTGTCTTGAACGAGAACATAGATAGAGAGAGAGATTTATTATAGTCAAAGGCGTAAGATTGAAATCGTAAATTAACTATAACCTAAAACCAAACAATAGCTCCGGTGAATAAGGTGTGTGCAATGACCTGAAAATTTGTCAATTATTGACTTGAAACATGTCATTTGAGATGAGTATATAGATAGTTGGTTCTAATACATTTTACCAAAATTAATAAATACAATAAACACACCGGAAACCATTTTGTTTTGTAGAAAATCGAAATCCCGTACAACTTTCCATAATTCGTATCACGCAAACAAGATGGCCGATCAAAATACGAATCACACAGTTTTGCACATAGGATAGTGCTGTCTCTTACCGTTATCCGACTATTAAGAACTGTGCATCCCACTCATCTTACACGGAAGGTCCGTGTGATGTTACAGATGCACCAGGAAATTATTGATTGCACATTTAAAGCGATCGAGTGAACTTCCGACTATTTTCGTCCATATTTGACACTAGATTAGGTCAAAATAATCAAATTATCAATAAGATTTTCTGATTTATTTGAAAATTGTTCTTGAGTCGATAGATCGAGAGCGCGTTGATTAGGCTTCGACATTATTCCATTTAGTTCTTACTTTTTTTTTGTGTAAAAAATGCGCGTACAAAATATTTACCAAAAGGTCTGAGGAACTACATAAACAGCAGACTAAGAATTTGCATAGCATTTGCTTTGTCTGATAAGTTTTATTCATACCGATCTGAGTAAAAGGTCAGTGCCGCCGCTTTTGGAACATGTCAAAAGTTGAAACTGTTGGAAAGTTAAACTCACAAGTGAAGTACAACGCAAATGAATCGTATATTATTGTTCTCATTCTAACAAACATCTGTTTGTCTTTATTCTTCTATACATATATATTGCCATTATTAACTTGACCAGATTATATCAAATACTTATAACTTATTTTTAGTTCTGAATAAACCATCAACTGATTTGAACTTGCTGCCTTTACTCTTTTTTGGTTTCATCCTTCAAACAGGTTATGGGCCCAGGCACCCATCGTAATAAGATTAATAAGTAAAATAAGTTTTTTCTTAAAATTGTCTAATAAGTTTAGAGCACATTTTTTTTCTCGAAATGAGTTCTCTTTATCAAATTGAAAAGCTCGACGATAGTAATTTCGATTCTTGGAATGTGCAAATGCAAAGCATTTTAATTCACTCGGAGTTATGGCAGATCGTGAGCGGCAAATTCGAGAAGAAGGAGGGTATGAAACCTGAAGAATCGGAAAGATGGGATTCACAAAACGAAAAGGCATTGGCGACCATCATGCTGAGCGTAAAACCATCCCAAATCAACCACATCAAGCATAGCAGAACGGCGGCCGCAGCATGGAAAACGCTTCGTGAAATATATCAACCCAGAGGACCTGCACGTAAGGTATCACTGTTCAAGCAGTTAATACAGGCAAGTATGACTGAGGATAGCAATGTCTCCCAACACATTAATGCATTCACAAACATCGTGGAAAAATTAGCACAAATTAATGTAATCATGAACGACGAACTTCTGGTTATCATATTGCTATCCAGTTTACCAAAATCTTTCGAACCTTTCGTCATTGCAGTAGAAGCACGTGATTCTTTGCCCACTTTCAGTGCGTTAAAAATTAAAATTCTGGAGGAAGGAGAAAGAAAATCTCAACGGGATCAACATGCCGTAAGTATATGTGGCGAACAAGCATATTTAGCTCGCACCAATGCTAATAATGCAAAGGGAAAAGGAGACCGCAATAAAAAACAGTTTGTTAAAGTCAACGGAAAGTGTTATAACTGCGGACAAAGAGGTCATTTCGCTGCAAAATGTAAAGCACCGAAACGACAACAACAAAATCCGGTATATTCCTATTCCATTCTAGCAGCTGCGGATCTTAAAGGGTTAAATTCATCAAGTTGGTGTGTCGACAGTGGAGCGACGACACATATGTGCAACGAGCGCAGTATGTTCAATACGTTTGAAGAGACAGAGGAGAAAATTATTCTTGCGGGAAACAATTTTATAGAGGCAATTGGAAAAGGTAACGTCATCGTCAAAACAGCTATGTGTGTCATAACCTTGAGAGACGTGCTATTTGTTCCTGGATTGCAAAGCAATTTCATGTCGGTGAGCAAAGCAGTGGAAAACGGTTTCTTTGTGTCATTCAATAAAAACGTTGCTGAAATAAAAGATAAAACTGGTGGTGTCGTGGTAAGAGCTCATAGGAAAAATAATTTATTTGTATTTCAAAATTCAGAAAATGCATGCTTTTATTCATCTGTTGATTATACATTAAGATGGCACGACAGATTCGGGCACCTTAATTTTACAAGTTTGCATGATTTAGCAAAAAAGAAACTAGTGCATGGAATTAAACCTTTAAACATATCGAGTGAAATAGCATGTAAAACATGCATGAAATGTAAAATTTGTGTCAAATCATTTCCACAAGCAACGGAAAATCGATCAACAAATTTGTTAGACATAGTTCACACAGATGTGTGTGGTCCAATTAGTAAATCATCTAATGGAGGATCGAAATATTTCGTCACGTTTATTGACGATATGTCGCGGCACATTTTTGTTTATTTCTTAAAAACAAAGAGCGAAGTTTTTGAAAAATTTAAATTGTTTAAAGCAATGGTAGAATGCCAAACTGGTAGAAAAATAAGAGTTTTACGCAGTGATAATGGTACCGAATATGTATGCAATGATTTTAATATGTTTTTAAATGAACAGGGTATCAAACGTCAACTCACAGTGCCGTATACACCACAGCAAAACGGCGTAGCTGAACGCGCCAATCGGACACTAGTGGAAATGGCAAGGAGCATGTTACTGCATGCTGGAATGGACGAGTCTCTATGGGCAGAAGCAATCGCAACCGCTGTCTACATACGAAACAGGTCTCCGACGAAAGCATTGGTTGATAAAACCCCACATGAAATATGGACCGGGACTAAGCCAACAGTACAACATTTCAAGGTTTTCGGCGCAACAGCTATAGCTTTAGATAAGAAAACTACAAGTAAATTCCGCCCAAAAGGTAATGAATACATTATGGTTGGTTATTCTCTTACGTCTAAGGCATATCGCTTGTTTGATCCCTTAACTCGGAAAGTACTAGAGAGAAGAGACGTTTTATTTGATGAAAATATTATTTCCAAGTTAAGCAATGGAAATTCATTTGAACTTCTTTCTTTAGATAACACAGAGTCATCAAGTGAAAACATCGAGGACGATTCCGTTGAAGAAGGAGAAGAGACAGCCAACATAACTACCGCGACAACCCAGAGCATCATCGCTGAAAAGAAAAACCACGAAGACACAAAGAACGCCGTCAATAACAATGAAAACCACGAAGACACCAATAGAAACACGAGCATCAAAACTGAAAAAGAGAAATCCAGTTGTACGGATAACAATCCTAGAGCAAAGCCAGGAAGACCAAGGATTATTCGCACGGGAGCCCCTGGCCGTCCGCGGAAGCAGTTCAACGGTCTGAACCTGATGAACATCGACTCAGAGATCGAAATTCCGCAAACTGTAAAAGAGGCGATGGCAACCGAGAACGCGCAGGACTGGATAGAAGCCATGCGAAAGGAATATGAAGCACTCACTGCAAACAACACCGGATCATTAGTTGATCTGCCACCTGGGAAGAAAGCTATCGGCAGCAAGTGGGTCTTTAGCTTAAAACGTAATAAAGATGGAACGATTGAACGATTTAAATCCAGACTGGTTGCGAAGGGATGTTGCCAACAGTTTGGTGTTAACTACTCCGAAACCTTTTCACCAGTGGTGCGTTACGCAACAATTAGGATGTTGTTAGCTGTAGCGAGTGAATTGAATTTATACTTACATCAAATGGATGTTTCGACGGCCTACCTGAACAGCGATTTGAAGGACGAGGTATATATGCATCAACCGGAAGGATTTGTAAGTGCACGGTTTCCTGATCGAGTTTTAAAGCTTAACAAAGCTATATATGGCCTAAAGCAGTCTGGCCGCGAATGGAACTCGAAGCTAGACCTGGTTTTAAAGAGTATAGGTTTCATAGCGTGTAAAAACGAACCGTGTTTATACAAAATGAATTATGAAGGTAAATTTAACCTCATTGCTGTTTACGTTGATGATATCGTTTTAGCAAGTTCGACGAAAGACGACTTAACCAACATCAAAACGAAGATAGCAAATGCGTTTGAAGTAGTGGACAAAGGTCCATTGCAACATTTCTTAGGAATGGAGGTTGAACGAGATGGAGATACGGGTGCCATTTCTTTGTGCCAAAAGCAATATATCAGAAATCTCTTGAAGGAATATGGAATGGAAAATTGTCGTCCAGCCGCAACACCTCTGGAAGCTAGTTACCAAGTAAGATGTGATAGTGAAAGCTGCAGAAAGGTTGACCCCACTTCATATCAATCAATTGTCGGTGCGTTGATGTATCTGGCAATCTCGACCCGTCCAGACATTTTGCATTCTGTTTGCAAGTTGGCGCAGCGAAATGTGAATCCACACATCGAGCATGAAGCAGGGGCAAAACATATCTTGAGGTACTTGGCCAAAACGATTAATTATAAACTCCATTACAGCAAACAAGGAAATCCAGTTTACGGGTATGTTGACGCAGACTGGGGTGGAGATCACACGGATCGAAAATCATACACCGGGTATGTGTTTTTCTTGGCTGGAGGCGTATTTTCTTGGGAAAGTAAGAAGCAGAATACAGTTGCCTTGAGTAGCACTGAGGCCGAGTATATGGCTCTGTCTACTGCGGCAAAAGAAGCCATCTACTTAAGGAGACTTTTGATGGAGATCGACTTCCTTGATGCTGATTGTCCCATCGTCGTCAACGGAGACAACTTAAGTGCTAATCATCTTGCAAAGAATCCAGTATACCATGCCCGCAGCAAACATATTGATATCAAGTACCACCACGTAAGGGAAGTTGTGCAGAACAACGAAGTAACGCTGAAATATGTCCAATCAAGCGACATGATAGCAGATATTTTCACTAAAAATCTATCAAAAACAAAGCATTTAAAATTTACTGAATTAATGAATCTTTATTAAAATTGTGTATGAAATGTAAACGATATATTTGCATTGAGAAGGAGTGTTGGAAAGTTAAACTCACAAGTGAAGTACAACGCAAATGAATCGTATATTATTGTTCTCATTCTAACAAACATCTGTTTGTCTTTATTCTTCTATACATATATATTGCCATTATTAACTTGACCAGATTATATCAAATACTTATAACTTATTTTTAGTTCTGAATAAACCATCAACTGATTTGAACTTGCTGCCTTTACTCTTTTTTGGTTTCATCCTTCAAACAGAAACTAACTCAAATTGGTTTTTATTCATACAAAACGTAGCAATTGCTTTTTGACATTTCTCTTGAGTAGCAATTGCTATGTTTTATTCATACGAACCAATGGTACAACGTTTGCGAAGTCGATAGGTCTGTCTATTTATTGATTCGAAGAGAGTCTCTCGGTTTGTGTATTTGATATTCTTACGAAATTAATGTTTTCGAAGTCGATACGGCAGTTCATAGGTTTGTGTATTTAGTACTTTTTCGAATAGAGTTCTCAAGTTCTGAATGTCAAAGTAAGGAAATTCAAGTATGTCGTTTTCCAATTGGGCAAAAAGAAGCGTCCGGGAGAGTCCGGAATCGAAAAAATCACTTCTAAACCCGTTCCATTGACACAAAAAATACTCTTCTGGGGGTTAATTCTCGTTCTGTGAAAAAGTGAATCGAATAAATCATTTTCACATTCGCTTTCACGCATTGCTTTCATTTTTTCGATTCACTTTGTTCTAAAATGCGATTCTCGTTCATTACGTGAAAATATCGTGGTGTATTCAATGCCGCACACTTTGTTGTATGAAAGAGGGTTGTCAATTTTCAAACTCTCACTAAAAACATTCCCTTGCAAATGTGGGCCTTGAAAATAAATTATATCATATGAAAAATGTTGACGTTTGGTTTCACCTTTTCATAGAACGAGAATCGAAATTACGGTGAAAGGGTGAAAACACATTTTCGTTTTACTTTTTCACAGAACGAGAATTGACCAACAGAAATCTTTTTCAGATTTCAGATTTTATGTCGTTTTCCATTGGGATTTTCAGATTTTGCTCTGAGATTTCAGATTTTTCGTGCCCAATGGAACATGAAACGAGATTTTTCTTCCTTTGCGTCTGTGGTGGTGCCTGTTTTAAAAGTCACCCGTTCTTAAATTGCAATTTGTGTGAATAAAAATCCATTCAATTTATTTTAATAACATTTGCATCGGCCAAATATAATTTTTTGTTCTATTTTTCACAGACTTCTCGTCTAAAAACGTAAGTAAACAAACTTTAAAATTTGACAAACGACAAGTGTTTTGGTGTTAGTGCAAATAGGTGTGAATCTCGCTCGGATATCGAGATTCGCAAAATTGCTCTGACTCTCAAAAAAAGTGCTTTTTTTTGCGCCCAATGGAACATGAAATCTGACAGCCAGCTGATTTCGAGAGCAGAAAAACTGCTCTGACTCTGAAAAAAAGTGCTTTTTCTGTCCCAATGGAAAACGACATTACACTGCTGATGGAACATGCAACGAAATTGATCTGCTTTTGAAAATGTATTAGTGCGTTACTTGACAACAATATCAGCTGTTCCAATTTCATTCGTTTTTTGGAAAAATCACAAATGGAATCGACTTGAAAAATGTTTCCCCTGTTATAGGTATAAATGAAGTATTTTTGGTGCTTTGTAGTTTTCAAATGACAAGGAAGACAATGAACATTATAATTCCTTCAAAATTATATCCACGGCTATTTATGTATTTTGTTATTTTAGTACATTTGCTTTCAAAGCTCTCTATAACAATTGTTGGTTGAGTGATTCATTACGAAGTGCTTATTAGTTGGCGGCTCTGGTTTGGAGACATTTTGCATCCTAATCCGAACAGAAATATTCCATGTCTATGAATAAACCACGTGAATTATTCTTAAATCCGTTCAGTGTTATTGAGTCTCACCAGCTATACTCGTTATTACCAAAGGGTAGACGACCTGCATGACAACAATTTAATGTCAATTGCAACAGTGCGATCGAGAAAAGACACCAAATCCGGTTGCTCCTGCAACACAATTTCTTTTTTTAATATCTTCATTTTATTCCCACTTACGTGTTAATCGAACTGCAATTATAAAGTAGATCTTCAAAGAATCTTGTATCGCTAGGGCCATTGGGCAGCATCCATCAGTTTGTGGGTAGGGAAAAATGTTGTATCCCAACATCCCACTGAATGCGAAAAGGCGTTAATGATCCCATCATTTGAGGAGGATAATTATGGAACTGGTTACAGATGAATGCCTGAAATTCCCACGCAGAATTCTCCGTTCCATATAAATAGAGGATCGTAGTTCCTCCAGGCATAGATTCATTGCTTAGCGGTCAAAGCGAAAAGTTACCATGAAGTTGAATATCGCATTTGTTGTTTTTTCAATTCTGTGCACGTTGGCGGCATCGGAAAGCACTGTTCGGGACTCCCGACAAGCTGGCAGATATGGACCGAGTTACACTGGGAATTCTGGACCCAACTATGGACCGGGTCCCGTAAGCAGGCCCAGCAGTCAAAGTGTGAATCCAGGACTAGGACCTGGTAGTCGTCCGTCCCTAACATCTGGATATAGTTTTGGCGGACCAAGTGGCAGGCCAGCAAGTGGACCTCTATTTGCAGCCAGCAGCAGTGGAGGCAGACCAAGTGTTCAGGGTGGTGGACCACGTCCGGGCTCGGTGTACAGAGGGCCACCAGCCAGTTCCGCCGCTGGTAGACCTGTAAACAGCTATAAGGGGTAAAAGTGCCATTTGGCCAAATGTTACATTGAGATTTTTGTTTTAGTTACAAGAAAAAACATGTGTCCGGGAGTAAGATGAATAAAATTTTCAAATTCAAATCGACCAGCGGAGAATTTTTTTTTTCTGTTGCAGTTGCAAGTGAAATGTTGCATTTTTTGGAATGCAGATGATGTTTAACAAGCAGGTTTTTTTTGATGGTCAACTGTCGCTTTCCACAAATAAGTTTAATGAATTTTAAGATTGTGGTTGGGGATGGATGGACATTTGCTAAGAACTAAGTTTTATGTTTTATGTCGAACTAATACCTATTTTTCCGGTTCCTTTTTCGGGACATTTCGAAGCGATTTTCGAGGTCTTTCAGGGTGTTTTTTAAAGAGTTTTTCTGAACAATTTTTGAATCGTTTTAAAGTTGCGCTCCGGGCATCTCTAAGGGCAAATTTTGGGTCATTCTTCGGAGCGTTTTGAAGGGTGTCATATAAAGTTAAAAAACCTAAAAACAAAGAACTATGTGGGAACTCAACATTTTTTTTGGAAGAAAAGACATGAAGTCGAGACCTATTCCAAAGACGAGTTTTAAAAGAAATGCTTGTACTAAATAAATATATATTTTTCCTCAATCAATTCTGTGTAGTATTTTTTACTGTACCTTAAATCTTAACCCAATTTATTAATCACATCTTTTCTGTACTCCAACTTGAGTTTCAAAAAGTTTGCCATTTCATAAACTAAGAATTAATAATCGTTAAGACGTAGGAAAGCTGTCAGTCCATTTCGAATTAGATTATGTTTAAGTACTTTAAAAGGCAAACATATTTAACGTTTTAAATTTTTTGAAAGCAGAAGGTTTCTAATGATCACTGGAAACACAGGCATTATGTGTTTACTCCAACTTCGTAGCATATTTATGTTGTCTCCCAATATGGGTGAGACAGGCAATTAGTTCATTTTTCTTTTTATCAGTTCGTCTCAATCTCTTCCGCTCTCTTGCATGCAGTTTTGAAATTCCCTTCTCCCATTTCCACGGAATATTTTATTATCTATAGTGCAATTTCATGTAGCATTTATGCAACTCTTACAAATTTTCACTGGTACTTGGAAAATCCCATGTCCTTATCTAGAATTTATCTCACAATCGTGCGAACGTAAATATTTCCCTTCATTAAACAAAAGAACCAAAGGTGGTCATAAATAAATTGAGAAGTGAATTCGTCTACTCAAAATGTGTTATCGATATGTTAAGGGTCGTCTTAATGATGAAACTGTATCCCTCAAAACAATTAAATGGAACACAATCCCTCTTTCAGATAAAGCGCAGGTAAAATCCAGATTTTTCGGCAGGTACACAGTGCTCATGTATGTATATCAAACATCGCACAGTACCTACATAAGGATTGATATGTCATGACAAAGAAATTTTCAATCAAAATTATGTGCCCACCTATAATAATCGGATAGCTAGCTAAGCCGTCTGAGCTAGAGCCAGAGCCATATTCCACACATAACGTAGAGTGGCCTGCATTCCGTTCCGGACACTTGCTGTTAATCCGAACGGGCCGACAAATCCACCATAAGGTACGTATCACGTATGGAAAGGATTGACTACCTGCGGCGAATTTTCCGAGCATTTGCTCGTATAAAACTCAACTAGACCATCGACAGGCTGATCAGTATTGAACGAAACGTTGCTGTGTCAAAATGTGTTCTGTGAAATTTCTATTCTGTCTGCTTTTGATTGTGAGTGCGGTGGTAGCGTCCCCATGGAATAACTGGAGAACTGATGACAGTTTGGATCCGCTTAATTGGATACAGGGTTTCGGAGAAGACATGATTCGAAAACCCAGACAATTGCACCCCGGCATGGGCAGCAAATCTCAATACAGTGGCATTTTATTTAAGAAACTAAAACCTCGCCAGCATGGCCGGCGAAAGTGGCGTGGAGCGGGACGACTGAAACGAAAGGGAGCCATCGTCGGATAATTGAAAATCTAATACAATGAATAGGTACATTAAAATGGAATGTATAATTGTCTAAGCTATTAACTATGAGTTTGTAAATATTTTACTTAAGTGAAATTTAATAATAAATAGAGAAATTGATTTTAAACTAAATTACTGATTGTGTTGTGGTTTTTGTGTATTATTTTCTGGTGGAAAGAAGGGATCTCCTTTCGGTGATCTTCTTTTATTGTGTGAAACAAGTTGGATGACCTGTGATTTATGCGTTGGTCAGATCATTAAGTGGTTTCCTTATCGTTGTGAATACAGTTATCGATTGTTCGTCTTTGGGGACTTGTACAAGCAAATGAGGGACAATCGCATTTTCTTTCTTTCGTAGACTGTTGGCCGTCAGTGTGGCAGCATATTTATTTTTTTAAAGAGACGTGGTTTTCAAAACTATTCCCATCTGAAAAACTTCATTTAGATTTCTTCATTTCTAAGCAAATGTACTAGATCTGAAGTCGTTCTTCTACATTAGAAACTTTAAGGAATACATTTTTAATACCTCTTTTAATAGAAAACATCGCGTGCATCGGGGGAATTAGGTAACTACCACTCATTTCAGCAATTTTGCCCCGATCTGGAATAAGCTTTGTTTTTATCAGAGAGTTGTAGCCAGCGTTGTTATAAGTGAAGATTTGTCTGCAATTCGCGGGTTTGTTCAAATACTTTTATGGTAACACTGGGTGCAGTTGGCAAATTTCCAAAATTAGCCCAAAAGGGAGTCTTCTCTTAAGTCTAAAGTCTAGTACCTAAGCTGATGAGGCCGAACGATAGCATAAAACGGTATATTTGGAATATTCCACCGAATTGGTGACATTCGTTTCTTTTGAATGTATAAAATGCATTTCTATGAAGTAGTAGATGGAAAAGTTAAGAAAGAGATACCACCATTTGCCGAAGAATGCAAAATCCTTTTCCAAATCGACGTCTGCAGGCTTAAAATTGCTTTTTAAATCGACCTATTTTATTCATGTTTCTTTATAATTACTCTCTCTCTTATTCTTATTCGATTTTTCTATTATTTCACGAAAACAACCACCAATATTCATCTTTCTTAGAACTGATTTAAATCATTCCCAAAAACTGCAGGAAATCGGTTTAATTATTTTAAAAACATCCAGCAAAAGCTCTAGTGCTCGCAATATACTCCCAATTAATGCTTCAAAACTATTATTGTCACGCAAGCTCTCTTTGTCTGGCAGATGCATCTGTTTTCGTAAATTTTTGTAAACATTTTAGAAGTACGACCAGAAAACGAATGTTTACATGACATCGATCTATTTTTGTCTCTATACACCTTCTAATTAATCGTCTTGTCTTAGAAAGAAGGATACATTTGCCTATTTCCCAAGTGACATATTTACATACGTCAGATTGAGCAAGAAATTTTAATGTGGTATTGGATTGAGCTTCTCAGATTTCAGATTTAGTGCGATCAATCAAACGTAAAAATGCGATTTTCTGTCTTTTTTGTTGATATTTGTGCGATTGGAAATTGTGTAGTCTCCCATTCTTTATCTAGATGTTTTCCATTTACAGGTTAAATTTTATATTTAGACAATCAATCGAAATTTCCGAACAGATTGACGTCTAAACAGTACATAATTTATTAACAAAAATACACCCGGTGCAATGTTTTTCTTTGCAGTTATACAATTTCACGAAAACGTAAACAAGCTCCACTAGTTGTCAAAAGCACTTGAATGGTGCATGGCAAAACATTCTTCGGCACACATATAGCTACGAACATAACCTACAAAAAAGTTCGTATATCTATTTTTTGTAAATCAAGAAATAAGCAATTTTTTCACTTCAATTAGTAATTACTCTAAAATTAGTCCAATGTATTTATTGTCTAACTAGAGGTTCTACCGGATGTTTTGTGCAAATTTCAACCTTCAATTCGTCAATTAGTTTCTGAGATAGACTTAGGTTATTATTGGTTATGAAATCTAATGCTTTGTGGAGATCATCCGTACCAGGTAATCGATTGAAATCGATGCTGACCCCGTCCCAAAACGATCCTCAAAGACCTTCACCATACGAAAGCCTTTCCTTTTATGTCGTCTCGCCTTCTTTTTTCGAGCACGCATAAGTATGCCATGGTTTTCTGATTTTATTTTTCATGTTTGGAGACTTTTCCGTTGTAGAAAATGTATGTATGTGCGATTGTGCGAAACGCCCGGGGTACACTTCTCATCTTTTAAAATTATGGCCCGATTCACCACGGTTTCTACCATTTTCCTGGATTTTTGTAGCATACTCACGGGCGTTGCCACCGTGTCTCCCCTACCTGAGTTGACGTATGAATGAATTTGTGTATGTTCAATCACAATGATAGTTATATTACCCCACTTTGATCTTGCATACCGTATGGCTGTTGAAAAAAGACCACATAGTTCAGTAAGGCCCGATTCGCCAGGGTTCACCATTTTCCTGGTGAAGACGATAAAACTTACGTTAATCCGGAGTTTTTATTATTTTTTTTTTTATTTTTATTGGACGCCCCGGTTTTTTCCACTTCGGTCCTTACAAAAATAAAGATTCCAACCGCTAAACCGACAGAAATATCAAATTCTGAAGATTGGTCCATTTTTGTTTGTTTTTGTTGTAGGTAAGCCCACAGAATTTTCCCACAGGATTTTTGTTCTAATTTTATGAATTGATAAAGTGGTTACGCCATCAAACTGTCTTTTTTACGAATTGAAAGACGAACACTTATCATTTAGGCATATGAAAGAAATGTGAAATTCACTGTTAATCATGTTCATGTGATTATGGAAGAGTGAAGGTCATCGATGGCTATTCTTAGACCACGGGCTCTTCTTGTAGACGGTAATAGATATAAAGAAAGAACCAATTAGTATTTTGTAGGACTATAAGGGCTTGTATACCTACTTCCAGAAGCGACTTTGACTATAATCTATAAATCCTATGAAACAGCCAGACCCCGCCATCTTATTTGGAACTTGTGGCTTGTTTATATCAATAAAAGTAATTTCTAAATGTGCAACTCTTATTTTCGTTTCTAATCACGTTTTTTTGGATGACAGACTGATTGTTCAGGCAGCGAAAGTGCGAAATTGAAGTTGTTGTTTCGTTTACTTATCGTGCTAATCTATTAATTAGACTTGGATAAGACTAGTGGCAGACGTTCAAGTGATTACCTGTCAAAGGTGTCAACGATTAAAGACCATAGTAGGTAATATACGACTTTCCTTGTACAAATGGCCCTATACTCTGACACTCGTAGTCATGTAATCAACAACACAACATCAAGTTCAACTTATTGGCCAGTAAGAGCATTATCGCGACGAAACAGACTGGACTTATCTTGTGTGCTACCACCTTTCAATGAGTCGACTTGAAGATATAGTTTATATACCCAGATTTACCGTCAATGCGCCATTTTGTTTCAGACCACAAACAGATCACGCACACAACTATAGAACCCCCAATCAATCAGTCAACTATATATCAGGTTATGCAACACTTTATTTATCAACAGAATATAAAACGACCACCTCCTCTTTATCCGGAATATCTGCCGCGACCTCCACCGTTGTATCCACGATAGCGACCGCGACCACGTCCATAACCATAGCCACCGCCACCATAGCGACGTCCATATTGCCGAGCCACTCGGTCCGATTCGTTTTCATGTCCAGTATCACTGTCAGCGTCGAGCAATGCTTCGGCTGCATCAATCTCGAAAGCGGAAAGCTGCAGGGCTTCGGGTTCCACGTCGGGCGATTGAGCCAGGACCACTGTGGCGATCACTGCCAGGCACACAAAAGTCACAAGGAAACGCATCCTTATTAAGTTTTAGTAAACGTACTGTTCTTGGCACTAGCCACAGAGAAAAACACTTCAACTTCAACTTCAACTGAGATTCTGATGCGACTAGTAGCGGATTGCATCTTTTTATATATTTCCAGGTGATGACATAAATCCGCATTTGATGCAACGTATCTATGCGCATCTTAGAGCTAAAAAGGGGGAAAGAAAATGTGCGCAAAGCTGTACAATGGGTGTATAGTCGTGTCACAGGTCCACCATGCATCTCGTCTAGGCGTATGAATGTAATTCTATCTTAGGGTATAGTATTAACAACTGCGGGGAGGGTGGTTTATCGGCGGGGGTTAAGTCGACGGTTTGGCGGTAAAGCTTTGAGGGTTGCATTCGATTTGTTTAAAACGTAAATCCGCCGCATCCACCATTGTTGTGTTTTTGATAAACTAGGAGCTATAAATATAATTGCATTATGTGCAGGTGACCACCGCAATACCAGGTTTATCCAAGTGTAGATGCGCGCATCTTCCCGTTGGTGGGGTTTTTGCCATAAGGCCAAGACGCAACAACGACCGTGAAATTGACTGCTCTTATCGGCAATTTCATACTCATATAATTGATAGTAATTAAGATTTAGAATCAGTTCGTCTATATAAGTACGAGGTGCGTTTGGGTGAGTTGTTAAACAAGAATTTCGTTAGTAAGTCCACCAGAAAATGTTGACTTGAAACATTTTTTGAGGTAAAATTTAAACTTTGATTGGGTATAAAGTTGTCCAAATCCGTTCCATTCTTAAAGGCAGTCCGATATAGAAGCTGACAAACATTTTATGGAATAAGGCCACCAATTTAAGTCAACAACTCCGTTTTTGTGAATTTCTATCCTTTGTGACAAAATAAAAGAATGCACCTACGAAATTTCACCTTCGTTTTGTTCCAGCTTTCAGAATAATCAGTTTTGAAATACCGCCGTAATCGGTACGACACAAACTCGGCTTCAGGCTATAAAACTCATCTTATTTTTTTTTTTGCACTTTGACCTAAAAGATCTATTGTGCCGAAGGTTGCCAGAAAATAAAATTTAGGCTAGCAGAGTTTCCACTTCCCTAATGTAGCTGATAATGTTTTCAGCAGAGGACTTCTTCAGTTCTTCAGGACTAAGTATTTCACGGAAGAAGAATTTCCTTCTAGTACTGTATAGAGCTGGACATTCGCACAAGATGTGTTCAGCTGTTTCGTCTTCTTCGAGACATAGCCGGCACTCCGGGGAGTTGACTATATGCATTTTGTTTAGATGATATCGCAGACCGTGGTGACCAGTTAGGTAGCCTACAAGGTTTTTGATATCGTGTCTTCTAAGGTTTAGAATTTGTTTGGCATTTCTTTTAAATGGTAAGATTGCCCTTTTGGCTTGTCTGGGGCCTGGGATTTCTTCCCACTGTTTGATACACATTTTGTGTTCCCAGCTTTTTATGATAGAGTTAATTGCTGATTTGGTGACGGCACAGAAAGGTTCTGGTCCTATGAAAGGGGTCTCCGACCCTTTCCTGGCAAACTCGTCAGCTTTTTCGTTTCCTTCAATACCCTCGTGTCCGGGAACCCACCATAATTTGGTTTTATTTCTGGAGCCGAGAGATTGGAGGGCATTTAGGCAGTGCATGACTGATTTTGAGACAATGATTGGTGAGCTAAGGGCATTTATAGCTGCTTGACTGTCTGTGAATATATGGATGTTTGCACCTTTTATACCTGAGGAAATGATGAGGTTTGCGCATTCCTTAATGGCATGGAGCTCCGCCTGAAATACACTGGGGCTTTTCCCCATAGGTATTGATAAATTGCGGTTTGGCCCATGTATGCCAGCTCCCACACCCTATTCCATTTTGGAACCATCCGTATACCACTTGAGGCCGTTTTGGCAGTTAGGTGGGTTATTGCTAACCCATGCTTCTCTTTTAGTGATCTCCGTGGAAAATTTCCTGTTGAAGCATAAAGTTTTTGGTAGTCGGTCAGTTACCGCGCAGGTCATGTCAAGTTCCGGAAGTTCCGAGATAAGGGTTAATAGCTCCGGATGGTCACTAAAGTTTATCTCTTCCCCTTGTGCCAGGCTTGCTGAGCTGCGTATAGCCACTTTTTTGATATGTATGTGGAGGGGTGTTAATCCTATTAAAGCTTCTATAGCAGCTGTAGGACAAGTTCGCATTGCGCCGGAAAGACCCAGGCATGCAAGGCGTTGTAACTTGTTCAGCTTTGAAATGGTGTTCTTTTGGATAACTTTGTTCCACCATACTATAGAAGCATATGTTATAATGGGTCTAATCATGACTGTGTAGATCCAGTGAGTGATCTTCGGTGTAATCCCCCAGGTTCTACCGTACATACGGCGACAGGCCCATAAAGCATTAGTAGCTTTGGTAATTTTATACTTTATATGGGAGTTCCAATTCAGTCGTTTGTCTAGGACAACTCCAAGGTATTTGACTTCGTCGGAATACTCAATGAGTATGTCATTGATTGAAATTTGGTTTAGATTTAAATTTCTTCTCTTGGTGAAGGGAACTATGATAGCCTTGTTCGGATTGATAGAAAGATTTTCTGTGCGACACCAATCCAGGACTATCTTAAGAGCATTTTGCATTATTGATGTAACTTCATTTGCTTCTTTACTCCTAACAATGATGACTAGGTCATCGGCATAGCCTATGATATTGAAGCCTGCGGAGCTCAGCTTACGTAATAGGTTATCTATAACCAAGGACCACAGTAGAGGTGAAAGTACGCCTCCCTGTGGACAGCCCCTTACGGCTGTAACAGAACTCATCTTATAAGTACCTTTCGCTTAACTACCATTCCCGCTTAATTGCCTTTTATTTTGTATAATTTTATTGAAATATTGCTGGAAAAAAAACTCTTTTAAGTAACTACACATTTTTTTAAATCAACTGAAAAGCTTGTATTCCTTTGGCGCTTTCTTATTTTTTCATTTCTTGCTTTAAAAATAAAAAATAAAAAAAAGTAATAATCTGAATCTACTTCAATGGTGGAGACTGACTGGGTAGCTGTCACTTTCAAAATTTAAACTGTCAATGTAATTTTATAAAAAGTGTATTTTTTTTATAAATTTAGCTATAAGTGACTATGTGCACTTAAGCGAATTTTGTTTATAACTGCCTAACCCGCATATCAAAACGGGGCATTTAAGGTGAGGCACTTATCCGGGTTTTACTGTATACCCGTGCGAGAATTCTCGTTCACTTTTTTGTTAGCTATTTGTTTATATTTAAATATACGAACCTTGGGTGATCCAGGAAACAATTATTTTTCATCCCTAAATTGTTAAGAATACTTGAAAATAGTTGTGAGGGGTTTTTTACTATAGCATTACCAACTGTGCATGAATTATTCCTTTTTGGATTAGGGAGAAATACGACCATTTTAATTCTTCGAGTTGCGCCTCATTTCAGATTTATTTACAAAACTTATTGCGTCGAAAAGATTGTCAAAAATAAGTTGCGCTATAGACTTTGTTTTAGTTCTTAAACCCGCTTCAAAGTCAATAGTGCTGTTCTTTTTTCATTAAAAAAAAAAAAAACAACCCAACCAGACCTTTACTGCCCGTGAGAAAAACTGACAAAATTCCATTCGTTCAGAAGTTGCTCTTTTTTTAAAATCGACAATAGGTGCACTCCCGTAACTCGATCGCAGTTACACAAAGCCTATACACGTCAGGATTAAAAATGTCTGGAAAAGAGAAAATTACCAAAGTAAGAAGTTCTCCGCCTATCGGATAAAGGGAACTCAGCACATTTCTTAAATTTAGCCAAATGCAAAAAATCGGCGGAAGAAATACAGAAACAAAATGAAAGGCTGTTTGTAAAAGAGTTACCTATACTATATGAATACAAAAAGACTGAACGAACATTTGCATCCCTGAAAAGCTCACAAACTATGCTCGTGCCAGCAGGTGCGACGCATTAAAATCGATATGAAAAGCAGTACAAAACTATACCAAGACCAACTCGTGTTACCTCGAAGATGGATCGCAAGATTTGCCTCATGACGTACAAGTATAGCTTGCTGTCAGAAATTTCATTCTTATTGCATGTGTAATTTTTAAACGAAAATAACTATATGATACCACAATCCCAGTGAAAATTATTATTGACTGAGTGCCCTGGGACGAATTTGAAAGTTAAACCCACAAATGATTAATTTATTAATTTATCCACCAAATCCACCCATATTGCCATACTCCATACACAAATTCACGGGATAGACGGTCCACTTTGTTCTGAATAGGTGCATGACGTATATTCCCCTTGATGGGGTTTAACAAATAAATCCAAAATGTAAATTGGTCGTTAAATTAATAGCTTTGTTTAATAAATTTGCAATTAACATTAATGTGACAGGCTGTATGGTTAATTACACACTTTTGGTATTTTTTTGGTGCGCAATAAAAGTGAGCGTGAAGTTCAAGCTTACGATTAATTCGTACTTATGTTGAGCTTAATTTTCCTGAAAACCTGCTTTGGCCAAACCAAGGTTGCAGTCCGAATAGTAGGTATTGAAGGTCTCTGTTTGAGTAACTCATTTGGTTAGAGAAATACATCGTGACCTGCAGGGTGGATTCTGGAATTGTTTTTGTTTAGTTTATGGAGAACGATGGTTGAATGCTTTCTTTGGCCTCTTTCTTGATACTTTTTTTTGATAGTACAAGGATAGTAAAAAGCAAAAGTGTCACATTTTGCGTTGGTCTATTGTGTATAAAGAGATATGATCTTGTATTCTGTAATCGTTGACAACAGCAAACAAATCCAGCTGCTCATCTGGAACAAGCCCATTAAAGGAACCCATTTGATCCGTTTATCGAATCTCAAGACTTGCAACGTCCTTTACTTGATGATGTTGATCACTTTCAATTAATTTTTACAACAAAAGTAAACAAATAAGTGGTGTATTTTTAATTAAAAAAAAATAAATCAAGCAAAGAGCGACAATTCTAGTATTCAAAAATTAATCTCGGTGTGAGATTTAAAAATGTTAAATTACATTGGCAAATTTATAAGATCCTCAATGAGAATCCAAATGAAAATAAATGTTGAGTAATTTTTGAACCTCTGAAAATTTTCAGAAAGAGTCCAAAAAATTAGTCCTGGCTGAAAAAAAGAGCCCCATTCCCGTCACATCTTGTTTTTATACTTCAGCCGCACTTAATGTTTTATATCCTTGTCCCGATTAAGGAAAACCACTTTTTAAAAAAACGTTGTAATCATATTTCAACTTAACACAGACGATGAATGTATGTTTATTCACTAATCTATTGACAAAACGCACAAATTATGTTAACACTAGTAGGTGTAGGTAAATGATGTTTAAGGATTAAAACAATTCAAGGGGTTTAACAAGTTTATGATTAAATTATACAGAAAATGCGTATTTGAATAAAGAGTTCAATTTCACTCATTTTCAAAAAGATGGATCCGGAGTCCGGGCTTTAAAAAATTAGTCGAAATTACTCTAAATTTTTTTTTTATTTTCGTGGGAAATTTATTCTGCATAATCATGAATTCATGAACCGCGTACCAACTTAACCTAACCCAGTGCAGTCAGCGCCACCATTCGAAACATTAGTCAAACTTAGTTCCCCTACGCAAAAGTTGGTACGAAGTGATCGAAGTTTGACTAAATTTGACTAATGCATTCGAATGCGCTATCGTAAGGGAACAGAGCTTGTAATAAATAGACTGGCAAGTTTAGCAGAGAGATACCGAAATTAGACACGAACAGAAAAATAAGATCGTATTATGTACGAAGGGATTATCACATTCAGCAAAAGTCAAAAGTCCAAGCAATTTAATTTTTAATCTATGCAACATTTATTCACCATATATCCTTACTTTCTCTTCAACCAAAGAATCCTCCGCGATGTCCTCCGAATCCGCCATATCCACGACCGAATCCGCCGTAACCTCCACCGAAACCGCCACGTCCAAATCCGCCGTAACCTCCACCGAAACCACGTCCAAATCCGCCACCATAGCCCCTCCCAAAACCGCCAAAGCCTCTATGTCCAAAACCAAACTGACGGGCTACTCGGTCCGATTCGTTCTCGTGTCCAGTAGCACTATCAGCGGCGAGTAATGTGTCAGCAGCTTGAGCTTCGACAGCAGACAGTTGCTGGGGTTCGGCTTCCACTTCGACAGGCTGAGCCTGGATAACTGTGGCAATCACTGCCAGACAAACAAAAGTCACTAGGAAACGCATCTTGTGGCTGTAATTGCGGTCGATAGGAGTACACTCTTCTACAGATATTGTTATAGAAACACTTCAACTTCAGGTGAGATTCTGATGGGATTTGAAGCGGAACGCGCATCTTTTATATTACTCGGATCGTTCCGGAGGCGATGACATAAATCCAAATTTTACGCGATTCATAGCCATTTCTTCCAAGAGTTAGAAAGGGAAGATGTAAAGAATGCGAGAGAACTCTTAATGGCTACACGATGTTGTTTCACCAGGTTCACATGTGTAGCTCCGTAATGTGAATGTAATTGAATGGCGGGAGAGGGATAGCTTTAGGGGTTGGATTTGATTTATTTGCGTGTATCCGCATCCACCTTTGTTGTGTTTTTGTTTATATCACTAAATTAGGAATTGCCTAATTTTTTTTTGTTCGCTTAACGCCAGATCGAAAAGACCGCAGATGAACAACAGTAGCATAGGTGTGTGGGTGCGTGCGTACCTAGTGGAGTTTAGCAAGTGGGTCCAAAATTTAACACTGGCCGTGAAATTGGTTGGTTTGTCCAAGCATATTAGTAATTATCACTCACGTGACAGCCAATATGGTTGATTTGTTTTTGGAAGCTTTTGTTTTGGTGCGCTACGAGTATAATGAGGGGTGTAATCCAAACATGTCCGAGTATGGTGTATAGTCGAGTTGTGATTGATGTTCCTGGAAGCGGCGGTGAATCTGCCATAAATGAAGGTTGCATCAGATGGCATTGTTGGTGCGCAATTTCTTTTTTTCCTTTCATTTTTATTTCATTTATTTGTATTGAATGCTTACACATTAATTAAGACATAAAATTATATATATAACTAGTGTGCCCGGCGAACTTCGTCCCGCCCAATATTGACTTTTTGACTGAAATAATTTGAATTTGGAGCATTCACTATTCCACCAGAAATTATTTTTTTTGATCCAAAATATTTTTTGACGTATACGTTCTCACTGTATACTACGATCAAATAAAAACAAAAAAACAAAAAAACATAACACTCCCCGTACAAAATGTATGGAAAATCAATTTCTACGAATTCTCCAATTTCCATTTCAAACTTTCCATTTTTTTTTCGTCGTATGAACCTTCCTTAGGGGTAGACAAACACAACAAAGAAAAGATAACTCAAATCGGACGTTCATATCCTCATGTAAAGCGTCTCTTTCTGCTCTTTTCAGAAATGTGCTACCATCTCTGAGATTGAAAGGGGGACGCACGGAAAATTCAAAACGCTTAAATACGAATGGCAAATCATTCTGAATAAGCGTAGTTAGAGCAATGATAATGTTTGCCTTTAGATTTTCTCCTCGAAACCGTCGCTTGGATGACATTTGATTTGAGTTCCTCACTAGGGATGTGCCAAACCGATAATTTCTCAAACCGAGTTAAACCGGTTTGGAATTGAAGCAAACCGAGTTGCGGACCGAGCTGCAAACCGAGTTAGTCAACTCGATTTGCAACTCATTAAGAAATCGAAATCCTACTCGACTTTACGAACGGGTACGTACGTATACGGTTCGTTCAAAATCAAACCGATTTACCTGTGGACTCACTCAATTGACAAAAACCACCCTCATAATCATAACACATGAGAGAAAACAGAAGTAAAGAGAAGAGCACAGCTTTCCAATTGGACTTTGCGTTTGCATGTTTGTACATTGTGTTTATTTTTCTCACACCTACCTTTCACCTAACCAACCGAACCGAAATCCGAAACCGAGTCGTATGTTGAAATTGGTTTATGCGTGGCATTTTATTATTCGGTTTTCGGTCGGTTCCTTTCGTTTCATCGGTTTTCGCCAACTCGGTTTGAAATAAAAGCAACTCGGTTTAAACCGGTTTACCAAACCGAGTCGACACCACATCACTAATAGTCACTATCAAATCAAACGCGTTCCGTTACAAAGTTTCGGTGCATTGACGTTGCGCAACAAAATTATAACTGAGCCGACTTCAATTTCAAATTGGAAGGAGGTAAGCCCGGAACATTCAAAAATTCAAAGTCCCACTTATAGCGTCCAAAAGTATCCTATCTTTCAAGTTGCAACCAACCATGCACTGCACACCCACAAAATTTTATTGAGATTGGTTGAGTGGTTTATGAGACCGGGTCCAAAAGTAACCTATCTTTCAACCTGATGAAAACCATATACAATGTGTTGGGTGGTTTCGGAGATCGACAACAATGCAATTGGATGCAAAATTTAAGACTGCCTAAACCTGAAATACAACAATACGAACACAATAAAAGAAGAATCATGAAAATTGGCCCAGTGGTTATCGAGTTATATCGTCATCGAGTTTCAAACCGAAAGATGTTATTGATGTTGAGCATTTTCCGACTTTTCGTTTTTCCTAAACCATCCCTGATTGAAAACGAACAAAACAAAACAAAAATCATTCAAATCGGTCGAGCCATTCTGGAGCTTTTACCTAACTAACGCACAGCACAGCAGTTGATTTATATATATATATAGGTATATAGAGTTAGGGAAGAGACAGAGATAGAGATAGTGATAATATCGATAAATTCATTCGCTGATCAAACATAGGTTGATGATGAGGAAGCACCTTCTAATCTGAATTGTGGAATTTTTTGAATGGCGATCGATGTCTTGACGCCTTTTTAAATTTTTCCGTGTGCGGCGTTCAGTAAAGTGGAACAGAACTTCAAATATTTGAGCTTGCAATGTCAAAGACATTTGGTTTAAACTGTTTCTCATTCTCTTGGCTTGTGCGTCACAAGAGACACAGTCAAAAGACGAAACGTATTTGCATGACGTTGCCTTGAGTGAATGATTTCGCCGCAAGTGTTTTGCAATTTCTCCTACCCTGCGCAGATTCGTCACAACCTTATATCTCATATAAATATTTGTGTCGATAGACTGCCAAATTTTACTACTAGAACAGGAAACAAATGTCATAATTTGTAATTCTTTGATTCATATAAGTCCATAACAACATTCTGTCAGAATTGTCGATTTTGTGTCTATTTTCTTTTTAAAAGCATTTCTTGATTTGGCACAAATTCACAACCATACCTGAACCCACTTTTGTCGCTTCTGTTTTAATTCAAACGCTACGGTAGCTGCTCGCTTAGGTCTGTCAATGACATTGGCTTGGCATTTATGCAATCAGTGCTGCCGTTGCATAATTTCGTTGGGTAAAAGGTAATAGAATTTTTTTGAGGAGTACCGGGGGATTACGGAACAAAAATTAAGAATTTTATTTTTATCCAAGGGTTTTATAATTGGGAGTTGGGAGGTTGTGACATGTCCATGTTGGTAGCCTGTTGTAGCCAAGTTAATATTCATGCATAAAACCACCGTGGAAGAATCAAGCAACACGCCGACATGATAAAACTTTAATAACAAAATTAATGTTCGTCAGTGAAATCATTGCGCCCATTTTACAGTAAACGCGGTGGCACTTCAAAGTCGGCCCTTAAAAAATCCGAGACAACCGGTTAATGAAATTAAAGAACTATCAAGTGAAAGTAGTTCAATCCGAAATTAAAAATAGGAGAACAATTTAACTTTGCGGATTACAGGAGTACGGCGGACGAAAAAGGAGTACAATACTCCTATTGTATTACTTTCGGCAGCTCTGTGTGCAATTACTTTTGAAAACTGCATTTGAAGCAACTGAGATATCAAATTTTGAGGCGAATATCATTTCTTTGTCTAGAAGCTAAAGATTATCCTCTTCTTCTGTCTAAAGTCCATCATTGTGAAGTACATGAGCGACAACATTGACAAATGACAGTTGTGATATGTGAAAGATCCAAGAGGGTGGTTGTCTTCGCTGTAAGCGACTTTCAATGCAAACATGTTAAAACATTTATATTTTCTTCTTTAAAATTGCTATTGACAACACATTCAAGTTGTCGCTATATCTTACCACTGACATTGTTAACAAAAACTTCCCATATTCGAAAAAGTAACTAGAAAACAATCGTTCGTCTAGTTACAATGCTAACACTTCGAATGCGGCTTGGGAATGCGAGTGTTGCTACATCAAATTTCGCGCAGAGTCAAAACGTCACAAAAATAGTCCATAACTGTCACATTTGCAAACAATAATTTGCAAAATGAAAAATGAATGACTCTGTTGCACTTTACATATATGGATTTCAAATGCAAGTTATCTCGCATGCCAGCATTTGATACATCTGTCAGTTTTAGACATTCCTAGTTTATCTGTCAGCGTATTCGCCAAATATTTCTCCTGATAAATGTCAGTTCTCTTTGCATTTGCCAGTAATTGACACAAAGAACTATAAATCGGGTATCAAATTTGGCCTAGTTCTAAGGGACTATTCACATGAGAGCGAATTGCGAGCTGCGACCTGCGAACACGAGAATATTCGTAGTTTCTGACACTTCATTCACATGAAAACTTTTTTGGTCGCAGATACCCGCGTATCAGTTTCATTTTGAAAGGTTAAGTTCGAACGAATTTTTCATTCGTGGGTATGTGGATCGCTACTGTTTTCTGTGGATTGTGAATAAAGTGTGACAGTTCGCGGAAAGAATTTTCAATTCGCGGGAAAGTTGTTTTAATTGTTAATTTACCTGTTTAAATCAATTGACAGTCATGTTTTTTTTTAGACTAGATGTTAGATTAATTAAATTTAATGGTTTTGTGATAGAAGAAATAACAATTTCTAATTCATAAATACAGTTAAATTGATTTGTTCGCAATTTGCCTATTCGCAGTTCGCTTTCATGTGAATAATCCTTAACCCGTCATTTTGCTGCATGACATTTACGTAAATTAGTAAGGCGCCAGTTTACTGCGGTCATTTTCAGAGCTCTGCCATTAGTCATACTGTTCGATGAATAATTTAATAATTTGTATTTTGACCAGACAAATAAATATTTCAATTGGATTTGCGTTGTCAAATCAGAGTTTGGTGTGAAGTTGTGTGCTTCTGATATGAAGCTTATTGCTTCATCTTGCGACCTATTGCGTCTTGTTTTTTTGTTTATTGTATGTATGTTTTTGTAAGTCCATGTCGGGCTACTACAAACATGACATAACAAACAGTCGAATTGTCATTGTTAAATATAATTACTACGAAGTCAAAACGTCTGATTCACGGTGATGTCCCTACAGCGCTTGACGCGTAGCAGTGGACAGCTTATTATGAAATAGTACGTTTGCCTACTTAGAAGTGACGAACGAGTAACGAGTTCACAGATCTACTAATTTACAGAGGTAACTCTGGTTCTATCTGTTTTGCGCTTCTGCTCGCTGACAAATTGGTGTAGTTTTGATTATTCACAATCGCCGGCAACGCAGTCATGAAAAGGTTATTCACATCTAATTCAGATGACCACGTCTGGGAAATCCACCAAATAATCGACCAAATGAGAAAACTGGTTTCCGTCGACAAAATTAAATTCAAATCTTCTTCATCTAGCCCCGGCAGTAGTAGCTCCTTTTTAGATGAGCCATCAGGTCGTCGCAGAATATCGTTTGGCCATTTATTACTGAATCATGCCCGCTAATGACCTTCTAGGTCTCGGCTTTTTTTTATTTGCTGTCTCACTTTTGTTATACTAATTGTGTTTGTTCTTCTCCTTTGCTTCGGGAGTCATTAACAATTTATGTTATTAAGGAATTTTGCAAACAACCAATTAAACGAGAAAGTGGGAGGGAAACCTGATATTCATTCCATTTTTAACGTACGCAGAAAACAAAACAAAAATTGAAAAATTTGGTCTTTTTTTTTGTTTTCTTTTGTGTGTTGTTGTCGATAGAAAAACCCATCGGTATGGGAAGAACAGAAATGCGGGTTCTCTCACGAGCGGCAAACCGCAAAGGTAGGTAGGTATACCTAACTTCACTCTATCGACTGGTTGCAAACTTAGCGCAATTGATAATTTTTCAAGTGCGTCGTCTAATTTTAAGCAAATATTTGTACGACAAGTACCACTATGAGTAAAGTTGTAAGGGGTTTTCCAAAAGATTTCGATCGCTCATTCAGCAAGTCGATTGACTGATTGAAGATGCGAACACAGAGGGTGTGTTTGTTTACCAAGCAGACTGTACCTGATTCGAAAAACAAGTTTAATGCTTTCAAATTGTAATTTGATTAATGGAACCTTTAACATTTAAAGCGGATTAGGAAACCATCTTCAATCGTCAACCTTTCAGAGAACCAGTGCAGTTAGTATTTCACGGTCGGCGTTGACGTTTTTCTATTTATAAATGACTTTGAAAAAGAGAAACTGGTTTTTTGACGTTTCGAATTGAGTAACCCGATTGCAACGGGGTGCACTGATTACCTACCTACATCTATTTTTCTATATTCACAATGATATGAATAAAATACGTACATCATTTGAAGTTTAGTAATGGCGAATGACTTAAGCGACCGCATCCCAGCGGTAGGTAGCTGTAGCTCAAATGAATAGTACTTAGAAAATAACTGCTGAATGTTATATTCGTTGGCTGACAATGTTTTATTCATGAGTGAGTAACATTTTCATACACAAAACAAGAAAATAGCTCATAAACAGAAATGAAAGAATATCGCAATCACAACAAGCTGCCTTAAGTGAAATTCTCTGAGAAATGGTTCTAAGAAAAACACCATTCAGAGAGTTACAGGCTTTTTGAAGTATGAGCATCAGGCGCTGATAAAAGACTGTGTGTAGTTTTAACAGCGACAGAGACACAATTTTCCTGTTTACAAAACTCGTTACAAACTGACTTCTTGCTAACTATATATCGATTCCACGTAAAAATACCCATATAGACAAAAATGCATTGGAAATCAGGAAATCACTGTCAAAAAGAGGAGGACAACACACGATCATTTGACGTGAGCGCTGACTATTGTTCAATACTTTTCGATGACATAATCACCGCAGTGTTTCTTAGCTGACGCAGCTGAGTCAGCTGAGATTAAAGTTGTGACGGAGAGAGGGAATTATTCTAAGCGACAGTTGAAACTTCATCAAAATGTATTTGCATGTCATCAAAAGAAGCTGAAGTGGCGAACTGTCAAGCAATCGAGCACTTTTTTCGATTTTGAGGTTAAGTTCAAATGTATATTTTATTCGTTACTTTGTGGAACGCGTTTTAATGTTGTGAATAGTGAGTAAACATTGACATTTCACTCTGCCTTAGTGTTGTGGGTGCTTAGAAAGCATTGAACACACAAACAATGTGTGCGTTTGAAGAAATAAATGGTAAATAATACGGTCCTGACTTCCAATTCGATAAAGTCAGTTTTGGTAAGAAGCGAGAAAGCTGTTTGCTACAGATGGGTGGGTCTTTCTTGTCTGGAATATTTTATTTATTTATTTATTTATATCGAAAGAATAGATGCCTACCATCTTATAGTTTGTAAAGGCTTTTTAAATGTAATGGAACTTATTGCTTATTAAATGCAAAATATATGTACGCAACAGAAATTAATTAAATTAATTGTTTGCGTTGAGGTTTAAGAGGCTGATAAAACGATTTTACAGAGGAAGTCAAAAAAGCTGTCAAAATTTGCTATACAACGTGAACAAATCCCTAAGCTACTCTGCCTATTAGGGATGCTGTGACAGATCGAGAAGCAAGCATTTTCCAAACCGCATGCAAAACAAATAACTGTTCTGAAAAGTGAGTGCGTGGCTACAGCCTTAGGTGACACTGCGACAGCACAGTCCGAATGAACGTGGACCCCTTTGGCTAAATGTCTTAGCTAAAAGAGGTTTCCTTCTATTATTGAACCGCCACCTAATGTGACGTCTTTCTTCACTGCCCATAACATTATCGAACCTTTTAATTTATTATTTGGAGAATTTTGTAAAATACAAATTTTTAAAACAGAATTTTGTAGAAAGAATTTGAAGACACACGAATTTTAATTTCCGATGTAGCTTTCTCTATAAATTCGATCATTTATAAGCATCCGATCAATTCGATTCGGTTAGGTTTTCTCTACTGTCTGTCTGAAGATTCAATCGATTTAAAACTACAACAGCTTTTTCATTTTCGAATGCACACATTCCGACTTTTATTTTGAACTTAATAACAAATTCGATGGAAACTAAAATAAGTTAACTACTTGCTAGGAAGGTCTTCAACCCTGATGGTGATGGTGTCCTCCATATCCTGGGCGATAACCGCCACCACCGTAACCGCCATGGCCGCCGTGACCACCGCCATAATGACCACCTCCATGTCCGCCGTAATGCGGGCCTCCTCCATGTCCGCCGTAATGCGGGCCTCCTCCATGACCTCCATAGTTGTGATTATATCCCGACTGCCCGAACTGTCTGCCTTCACGCTGTCCCACATATGTCTGAGGATCTTCTTCAACGGGATAGGCAGCAACCAATGCACCAAAAATTAAGCAAACTTGCAAAATCACAAAAACCTTCTTCATCTTTGAATTGTATAGATTCTTTCTCGCGATGTTGGATGTACAACACTGTTAACTGTCAATGGGATGTAAGAAGTCTTATATAGGTTGGAAGACCAAGAAGTGAAAGGCGTCGTCCCATGGGGGTTTCTCTGGTTAGAAAGTCTTTGCATAAATAAAATAATTTGAATTTCGTTTCTTATGTTTATGTCTTCGCTTAGAATTACAATAAATATACAAATAAAATTAACAGAATTTGCAACAACAAGAGGCTGATCAGCCGAGTAGTCCAAGAAGGCTTTGCAACTGGTTGGCACCATTCGGGCTGTTTAGTAGTGGTCGCAGTGAGGCGCCCAACGCTTGACCTAGAGCTGCAGCCTGGTTCGGATCGATGTTGTTAAGGATCGGGTTCGGGAATCCGGGTCCAGGGCGGTTCACGCCAGGGTATCCACCAGCTCCGGGTCTAATGGCCCCGGGATATCCACCGGCGGCGCCTGGTGGTCCGTATCCTGGGAAATTACCTCCGTAGCCACCTTGGTACGGTGGGTAACCGCCGGCCACTCCAGGACGGCCATTGTAGCCGCCTTGCTGATATCCACCCTGTCCGAACCCGCCTTGCTGGTAGCCGCCTTGTTGGTAGCCGCCTTGTTGGTAGCCGCCTTGTTGGTAGCCGCCTTGTTGGTAGCCGCCCTGACCATAGCTACCTGGACGGTTTCCACCTTGATTGTAGCCACCTTGCCCAAAGCCACCTTGTCCGAATCCGCCCTGATAATAGCCACCGGCGCCTCCACCTGGATAGCCACCGGTATTGCCAGGCTGTCCGAATCCTTCGCCGAAACCGAATGGTCCACCACCGAAGAATCGCCCTTCTATTTTGGGATCCTTCGACTTCTTCTCGTCTTCCGCCTTCGAGGTGACACACGACCCCAGCGCCACCATCAGGCTAAGCAATATCACAACTTCGTACTTCATCTTGAGAAAACAAACGCAATTCCACTGTTCTACTTCTATCGATCGAATGACCTAATACTTGTCAGCTCCCCAGCTTATATCTATAAAAATCTAATTGCCCCGCCAAAGGTCACCTTGGGCGACCTTCTCGCTGCAAATGGACACAGGCAATACGTTCAACACACGATAGTACATCGTGGGTATTCCCATCTCAGAATTCGCTCCAAACTTGGCCGAAATTCGCCTTAGCTATCACTTTGGTTGTATATTCACTTCCGAGGCGACCGGCGTCCGGGCTCGGCGTCTACGCCTGAGTTGGCAAAGGTAAACGCACTCGGTGCCATTGAAACTTGAAGCAGGTTGATTTGGGTATTTAGCAAGTTCACCAGCGTGGGAAGTTGTCGCATGAGTAACTTTTCGTCTTCAGATATATTTGGAACGCTCGAAATGAGGAAGTAATCTGTTGACATGTTCCGATCGCCCACTTATAGATTTTTGTGCTCGCTAATGGTTGTCTAAGTGGATGGGTGGAAACTGAATACCGTTTATCAGTTGTGTGACATCGATCGTTATGTCAATCGGGTGATGCTTTGATTTCGCGCGACATACGTATTGAGTTGCTGATGCCGACCTCATTAGGTAAGGCATTCCCTGGCGGTGTAGGTATAGATGCTCCAATGATGCTGTTAATGTTTCCGATGTGCGATGTATATGCTGAGGAGAGATTGGTTACCTTAACGTGCGTGCATGATACAGACAAGCCCGTCGTAACACTGCCGCCAGATTGTGGTGTTAGTGTCAGTTCCAAGGCAGCAATTGCGCAGCAGTAGATTGATGCCCTGATTGATGTGTTAAAGTGGCACGTGACCAGTCAGTTGTAGTTAAATAAGCGTGATTAGGGTCAGCTCCAACCAACAACTACTCCAACGTACAACCGCTTTTACGGATCCACCTCGTTGGCGATCTACTAAGTTCAATATTTCATTATCAAGTTCAATGCCGCACCTAAGGCGTAATTTGTGTTCATCCAATCTCAGCAATTTCTCACCAGTGTTCCCAGACATTGAACACTGGTTTTCCATTTTTTTTTTTTTATCAGCGAAACCATTAGTATTCCCCTAAATTAAAAAAAAATCACCTTTTGAAATTTGAACTAATTTTCATTTGCAAAAAAATTTAGAAATATATGTAACTATTTTTGTTTATTTTATTATTTATTTTTAGTAATAGGAGCGTTCGTTTGTTTTCAGCAAAAAAAAAGAAAAAAGAAGAGAAATATGTATGTCAAATCTAAAAAAATCGAGAGAGAAATCTCTCAATTTCAAAAGAAGTACCTGACCGGTTTTCGTAAAAAAAAGTTTAAGAAATGTCATTTTGACAAGATCGTGAGATAAACAAACGTTCTCCTTATATGCAGCGGCTACAAAATAAGTTGGAATTGAATTTTTTATAAGCTAAATTACCTATTTAACTTCATCCCGACCATCCTCAGGTGAAACCAATGATCACGTATGGCACAATTGCATGGGTAAAAAGAACCAGTCTATCCACCAAAAGGAAGACACTCAATAAAGTGCAAAGACTGGCATGCCTATGTATAACAGGGGCCATGACAACTTGCCCAACCGTAGCTATGGAGGTGCTATTGAAACTAACTCCGCTGCACCTCGTGGTTAAGGAATGTACAAGTAAAACGATTCTAAGAATGGCCAAAGAAGGAGTAAGAAGAGAAAAGTGCATCACACTGAGACAGTTTGACGCACTATTCAAAAAACAACTATTATTGGCCTTTCCTAGAGACGATATCATCAAAAGATTTGATTTTCAAAAGAACTTTGTTGCTAAAATCACCAATAAGAGGAACTGGAGCAGCGAATCCACAATTCACAGATGGGTCGAGAACTGATGAGGGAACTGGAGCGGGAGTATTTGGGCCTGGAACCAAATATTCTGAACCAATGGGCAAAAATACCAGATTCCAAATCAACCTCGACAAAAACAAAGTCAACTGTGATATAGCTATAATGTCAGACAGCCAGGCTGCTATTATGGCACTTAGATCATTAAATCCAAACTTGCATGGGAATGCCTACAAAAACTTGATGAACTGGGTGGGAGAAACAAAATCACTCTCTGCTGGTAGCCTGGCCACGTAGGAATAGAGTGTAATGGTGGCCGACTCCCTAGCAAGAAAGAGAGCATCAAAAACTTTCATAGGTCCTGAACCATTCTCCGGAATAGAGGATCACACCCTCAAAGTAGAATTTAGGAAACTAGAGAAAGAAAAAAGGGCAAGAACCTGGCATAGGTTAGGTTAGGTTAGGTTAGCGGGTTGGCAGAACAGGGGAACCTGTACGTGCCGCACTTAGATCAATGTAGATCCGTTGTGATGCCCTAGGGGTTTACTGCCCCCATACACTGGAAACCTATGAAAAACCTACGGATTAGAAAACCAGTCCGTTTTATTTACAAATTTTAGTAGGTCGTTAATGGACCTATTTGAGAGTTCCTCTAAATCCTCGAAGAAGTAACTGCCAAGGAATTTATTTCTTATGTGACAGAGTGCTGGGCAGTGACAAAGAAAGTGTGGGGTGTCCTCATGCACCTCCTCATCACCGCATCCTCTGCACAGGTCATCTGAACTGATTCCCATCTTCTTGGTATGGTATGTCAGTGTATTGTGTCCGGTGATAATGCCCACAATTAAGGACAATGATTTCTTGTTCAATTGTAGGATTTTCTCCGTTTTCTGTTTGTTATAGATTGGCCACATTTTCCTGGTTATGACACAGGAGTCTAGTTTGCTCCATCTCTCAATTGTCGCCTTTAGTGTTCTGTTCTCAATCGCCTGTCTGAGATTACAGGGGGGAATCATTACTGTGGTGTCGGCCTGGTTTAGTTCAAGGGAGGATCCCTTTCTTGCCAGCTCGTCAGCTTTTTCATTCCCAGACACACCTTTGTGCCCAGGGACCCAGCATAGTCTTACGTTGTGCTGCGCGCCAAGAACCCGCAGCTCTTCGCGACAGCTACTTACAAGCTTCGATTTTATCTCAGCGGCAGCGATCGCTTTTATTGCCGCTTGACTGTCAATGAAAAAGGTAATATCTGCATGAGGTATTGCCATCATTGCAACCTGTTTAGCAGCTGTAGTCACTGCCAATACCTCAGCTTGGAATACGCTGCTGTGGTTGGGTAGTCTGATTGAACTGGATAGTCCGAGACGTTCCGAGTAGAAACCCGCGCCAACGCCAATTTCCATCTTTGATCCATCCGTGTATATGGGTATGGTTGGTCCTCATTCCATTCGTCCCTGCTGGGGAAACACGTGGTAAATGGTCTTCTGAAGTCTAGTCGGGGAATGATATAGTCCGTGCATATATTATTGCCCGCGAATTTGTTTAGAATTTGTGCATGTCCTGTTAGGCTGTGTTTCCAGTTTTTGGTCTGGCTTAACCGAAGGGCGCTGTTTGCAGCAGATTCTTGTACAAAGAGATCTAGGGGTTTGAGATGGAGTATAGCCTCTAGACCTGCTGTGGGGCTGGTTCTCATTGCCCCCGTGGTGCCAATACAGGCCATTCTTTGAATTTTTGTCATGGTTTTTAGGTTGTTAGACTTTAACAGCGCTTGCCACCAGAATAAACAACCATAAGTTAGTATCGGTCTTACAACCGCTGTATAAAGCCACATGACTATTCTAGGATTAGGGCCCCATGTTCTTCCGAATATTCTATTACAGGCGTAGAATGCTATCATTGCCTTTTTGGCTCTTTCCTTAATGTTAAGGTTCCAGTTTAATTTCCGATCTAGGATAACTCCCAGGTATTTTGCACTATCTGAAACTATTAGCGGAATCCCTTCAATTGTTGGCAGTCTAAATTCCGGAACAGTTCTTTTGTTGGTGAAGAGAACTAATTCTGTTTTTTGTGGGTTTACTGCCAGTCCACATTTCTTTGTCCAGGTATTGACCGTGGATAGGGCTCTGTTTAGTAGTTCACTGATGGTGGACAGAAATTTTCCTGTCGCGAGCAGTGCTAGGTCGTCAGCATATGCAACTGCTTTAACTCCACTGAATTCAAGTTTAATCAGGATCTCGTTTACTACAAGAACCCAGAGTAGGGGTGATAGTACCCCGCCTTGAGGAGTGCCTCTTGATGCATATACCTTCGTTTCTACACCTCCTAGTTCTGAGATGATTATTCTATTTTTGAGCATACACATTATCCATTTAATGATAGCGGTATTCACTTTAAGGTTTGTTAGAACTCTTTGAACTGCTTCTGTTTCGACATTGTTAAAAGCTCCTTCAATGTCCAGGAAGGCTGCTAGAGTGTATTCTTTAACTTTCAATGTTTTTTCCACCGTGCTGACGACACTATGCAGTGCTGTTTCAACACTTTTGCCTTTTGTATGGGCGTGTTGAGCCGGGGATGAACCTGGCATAACACTCAGGGCATGAGGCAGGCCAAGAAACTTCTGGGGCAATAGAACCGGAAAAGATTCCAAGCTTGCATCGGCATGAGCAAAAACAACCTCCGTAACCTAATGGGGCTCCTAACGGGGCACTATAGACTCAAGGAACACATCAGGAAACTGGGTACATCTGAAGAAGGTCTCTGCAGATTCTGCGATGAGTCCAGTGAAATCCCAGAACACTTCCTGGGATTATGTGGGGCATTGACCCACAAAACATTGAAATACTTGGGCAGGAACCAACTTAGGAAATACTGTCACTGGAGCCAGCTCTCATCCTTAGATTCCTAAAGGAAACTGGACTGGAGAGAGTGCTATAGGACGGATTTCTTCCGCCAAGGAGAAAGAAGAGTACAAGAACCTCTAAAATGATTCCGAAATGAATTATACTGTGAGGGGAACTCTTATGAGGCGTAAGCAGGGGGTGCAATAGACCAACAGGTCGCAGTACAACAAACCCTTTCACATAATTACACCTATTAAACTTACCCCATTTTGAATGCGCTGATAATGTTCTAGTACATTCAATTACAACTTCTTCCTCCGACATTGTTGAAGAAGAAAATAAATAGAGTTTTTACTTGTCAAACTTTTGAGCTGTCACTTAGTTGTCAGTTTGGCGAAAATTTGGCGAGTAGAAGATTACGAAAAAATGAAAAGAGGGGAAATGTATTTCTCTCTAATTTTTTTTGTCAATTTTCTAAGTACGTGGTCGCATCCGCACAGTTTCTTAGCAAATTTTTTAATAATTTTACGTTTGCAAAAAAGTACACGAGGGAATCTAATATCAAAACAAGTGAATGCAATTATGGCTGTTTTCATCTATGGGCTGTTTTCATTGATGCTTAATATGAACGATTTATTCTTGGAATAAAATTCGCAGAGATTTTTTTATTTTTTCCCTTGCCCTTCGTTTTGCCCCTTTTTCATTCTAAAAGCGCTGGAATTGGCGTTTTCCCCCTCAATCTGGGATCACTAATTGTGACAGCTGTTATCCCCAATTCCTAAAAAACACCCAGGCGATTACGATGACAGCGAGAATAGTAAAACCAGGTCAAACGGTGTCAGCAGCGATAGATAAGACGCTGGGTCTTTGACTAAATCGTATCCCCACTGCCCCCAGTTGAAGTTTTGATTTCCGTTCGCGCAGTCGTCACAGATCAGTGTGAATATCAAGATGAAAGCCGCCCTTCCTTGTATCTTATTAATCTTAGCCTGCCTACACCTAACGTCTGCCGATGACACTAGAAGAGTCTCGTCCATCCATAGTAGGATAACTTCAAAACCCAGTGCCGGTGGCTCAACGAAGGCTACGGAATACCAACAACTCCCGGCGATCGAACGGACCACTGAAACACACCGCAGACATCCGCGATATGCACGCAACGTAAGTTCACACATCCGTTTGAGTGTTTTTGTCATAATATTTGAATTTAGATCGTTCCAGGTTCCATCGGATGACTATGGAAAGCTGAAAGGTAACTTTCTCTCTTTACCAGCCTGAAACGCTTGCACACAAGTTTTTGCTTTTAGCGGTAACGCAGCCATATCCAAAGCATCATGCTCTGCAACCGATTCAATCTGTGGATGAGCAATTTATGCCCGTCGAGGATCTAGGCACATCAACCGAACCGTACACTGACAATCATCATTCGTGGAAAAAGCCGTCGGTTTTATTTCCAAAGTTGTGAAGGTCCTACTGGGGAACAGATAGATTAAGCTGAGAAATTGCGTTCTTCAATTGCATCAGACGAACTTGTGTTGTTATCGCCTGTACGACGAGAGACGTATTTTAGAAAATTAGTAAATAAACGCACCACTGGGTTGTAGACAAGTCTTTATGTAAAATTAGTTGTAGCGAAAATACGGAGAATGAGAACGTTTGACTGCAAGCTGATAACAGCGCTTCTGCCAGGTCACCAACATCATGTTGTACTTGAACTGAAAACAATTGGAAAAAGCTGCAGCGCTCAACAAATAAGCTGCTGGGTGCTCTCTATACAATGTCGAAGTTTTTGAAAAGTAGGGTGTGAAAAATGTATCTGAAAGTAAAGGAAGGACCAGATTGAGGAGAACCGCTGCTATTCCAGAAAAAAAAAAAAAAAAAAAATTCAGAAGACTAAGCAGGTAAGCAAGTTATATCAAGCTTGATAACAAGACGGTTGAGATGATGAGGTGATCCTTGTAGTAGATCAGAGTCGATATCGGCAGTCTATTTAAGAAAAGGCGAGTTCCACTGTGAGGTAGAGCCCACCATTCAACCTCGACTTCGGCAGTTTTAAAACTCATCTTTTGCCGAGTGGCCTATCCTGTCAACCTATTTAAGGCAGCGAAAGGTGGTATAGATAAATGCGACAGCTCTTTTACAGCCATTTTATTCAGTATGATCCTCGATTGGCTGGTTTTAAGGCTGAACATTCGCAAAGTAGGTGACGAACAGATTACATTATGCAGTAAGCTCCAGCCGTGTCCAGTCAAGACCCACTTGATTGCCCTTTCGTCTTAGTCTGATCATGAATTTCGATCCCTGACCGCACACTTGCGATCATAGTTCTTTTAAGTGCTGTATGGAGTCGAGTCCAGTTTTCGCATTCTTGGCAGGTTATACAAGAATGACGATGAAGAGAGATCGCTGCTTTGACCTTTTCTGTCCGAAAAGGATCTATAGACAAGTTGATATGTGATCAAGCGAATTGCGACTTCTTCAGCATATGCATACCTAAGCTATTTTTTTCAAAGACGTATATCGGTAGTAAGGATTTTTCAACAAGCAGAAAGGGAGCCCTATACGATACTCTCTCATCTAAATCGTCGAAGGCAAAATTCTTCGGGTTGTCATTGGAGGATGAGTTTTGACAGTAAACTGAATGAGCTGAAAATGATTCAGCAAAATCGACCTTTTAATAGACGTGGAAAATCGTCGCTTAAAATATTGAGCGTGGACACTAAATAAACTTCAGTCCGAGAGGACCCCAATTGTAAGGGCAGAGAGGCCAATGGCCTCACCTTAGGTAAATTGAAAGTGGACCAACACAAACTTCTAGCAATTAGATAAAGGCAGTTATAGTCAAGCTGGAAGTTTAAACGAATTTGAATTTTGAGTTCGTCTATCATCGCAATGTCCGAATTGATTAAGTTTTCGAGTTCCAAATTTCGTACGAAAACAATATCTTTCTCTTATTACGTAATGGAAAAAGTTAAAAAGGGCCAAAAAAAGTGCTAAATTGCAACTTTAGTCGCACAACGGTCACGCTGAATTCGAAATGCGTAGCAAAAGTTGTCGGCAAACAAGTTTTATATATTATGCAATGTATAACCATTTATGGTATAACCCGTGTGAATACTTAAATGCTTAAAACTGCCCTAGGGGTTGTCTGTCAGGTCAGGGTCATACGTTTTAACCTACGTTAAAAAAAAATAAATAATGGACTTTCTCAGCTGCCACACTTTTTGGCGAATGGAATTAAAACTAAAAAAAAAGAAAAATGGACAACTCCACATAGTTGCTTATAAGGAGCGGATGCTGACCTTCGTCCTATAGAAACGATATTTTAGTACTCCAAGAAAGTTCCAAAAATGAATAAATTAAACTGTCCCATTGCATCTAAAAATATGTTTTGCCTGCAAGCGACAGTCTGGCTGTATGTATGTTTCGAACTTGCTCCTCAATGTGATGTTCTTTTTTCCCGCTTTTCAGCATCAACTAGTTTCGAACACCCGGGAATAACTTCTTTGTAGTAGACCGATAAGTCGACTCGAATAAGGTTTAAGAATTTCTGGATTTTTTTTTTTAATTTATATACCTTCAGTCGACTTGTAGAGCTTCCTTCGTAATGGAACTTGTTCCCGGGATGCTCAAAGCAATGAATCTTTCATTATCATTACTAGCGACCTCTAATGTGCAACTACATCATACATTCCCATGAGATATCCTTATCATCGCGCTAAGATATAACATTCCAATTGTTTCTTATTCCATTCTACGATTAGTGTCACGCCGCCTGATTTGAAATTCTTCTAAAAGTCCTTATATTACATCCTTCAAATACCAACAGATATACGATGGTCTTTAAGTACGATCGGATAAAGATTCTCGTTAAGTATCAATTACAAATAGGCAGACGTACTGCACACAATCTTCTCCCAACTATATAAAAATGGGCTTAATAATAAAGGGTGGTTAGATTTTAAGGGCCGATGTTGAATGTAAACCATACCTAAACGTCAAGCTTTTTTCTGCTTTTCATTTGACATTTCTCAATTTCAGACTACCTCAATTTGAACCATGGAAAGATATACAATCGGACAACGCGTTAAAGTTATTCAGGCTTATTATGAAAATGGGCGTACGAATCAAAATGCATATCGTGCACTTCGTGATTTTTTCGGTCAATTTAATCGTCCAAATGTGCGTACACTCGGAAAAATCGTGAAAAAAATTGAGCAAACCGGGTCTGTAGGACATGTGAAAACACCAGTGTATGCTCGTATAGCTCGTACTGCAGAAAATATTGCTGGTGTTCGCGATAGTGTGGCTGAAGAGCCGTCAGGCCGGTCAGGCAGTTACTGCGAATGGTGTTCGCTATGGTGAGATGATAACGAACTTTTTATGGCCCGAATCGGAAGATATGGATGTGGACGATATGTGGTTTCAACAGGACGGTGCCACTTGCCACACAGCTAACGAAACAATGGCTCTTTTGCGCGATAAATTCAATGGCCGTGTTATCTCACATGGTGGCGATGTCAATTGGCCGCCAAGATCATGTGATTGGACCCCGTTGGACTTCTTTCTTTGGGGTTATTTGAAAGAAAAGGTGTACGTCGATAAGCCAGCAACAATTCAAGAGCTAAAGGAGGAGATAATTCGGCACATTAACCGCATAGAACCTCAACCGCAGCGTCATCGAAAATTTGGACAATCGGACGGAGGTATGCCGCCGAGGCCGCGGCGGCCGTTTGGCCGATATTTTGTCCCATACAAAATTGAACCATACCAATATTATCACAATAAAAAGAAATGACAATAATTTCCTGAATAATTTCTGTTTTATTCAAAATCAACATCGGCCCTTAAAACTTAACCACCCTTTATATTCAGAGAGCATACTTTTAAATCTAAAAAAATTAAACTTAATTTGAAGGTTGCTCAAGACTATCGATTACAAATGTATGTAAAAGAAAATCGTCCTCTGAGAAGAAATAACGGCTGGTGCAAACATTTTTTTTTTTTTTTTTTAATTTTTTTTTTTGGTTGGAGAATTTTTCTAGCAATTTAAGAAGATGGCCGACCTTTAAGTTCGCCCCTTTTGTTACCTACGTTATAGTACCCACTACCCACCCACACCAAATACTTGATGTATTTTTGCCATTTTATATGTACAAATTGGGTCGCCTTGCTATTCTTGGTAGAAGATGCCTTAAATTCACATAAAAATTAACTAGCCTTTTAGAGCACAAGACGAGGCGATGCTTGAATTACTCACCTTACATTCATCAACTCCCATTGGACAACAGTCTTGAATTATGGCTCGTAGTGTCACCAAAAACTCTATTGTTGTCGTTAAGAGTTGTTCCCTCAAAATCAATACGAAATTGTCAGGGTAACCCCCAAACAAGCGAGAATCGTTGTTACTCCTCGCTTCCCCACTCAGTAAACTCAATTGTTGTTTACCAAAATACTTGGTCTTGCATAACCTCTAAACTGCCAGAATATTCCAATCGCATTATTTGGCACTTTCTTATACATATAGATAAATTAAAAAAGAATTGAATTTTTTGAATTTATTAAAAGTAATCACATTTTTCAACCAGTGATCGGGTTTTTTTTTATATAATTATTTTTACTTTCTAAACAAACCAGTTAGCAGCTCTGGCAAGTTGATTTATAAAGTAAACAATATTCATTCCCGAAAATAATTACTGCAAAGGAAATATCATATATAAAGAGTCGCAATTTCAGTAGACGATCAACAGTTTAAGAACTTAATTGGCAAAGTGAAGTAGATACTTAAACAAAACAAACAAAAATACCTACACAAAATGCGTTTCCTGTTGAGCTTCGCCATGCTGGCTTTGATCCTGGCCTATTTCCAAGTAACAGCCGAGGATCAGCTTCCCCTTCAAAAACTGACTCGTGTTAGAAGGCAGTATGGTGGATTTGGAGGTGGATATGGTGGATTTCCCGGCGGTGGACGCTTCGGCGGTGGCTACGGTGGCTACGGTGGACGAGGCGGTTTTGGTGGAGGCTTTGGCGGCCGTCATGGTTTCTATGGATAAAATAGATTCCAACTATTTATAAATAAAAGCGGTGATTGACGATTTTTGGTATTATATTCATGCGATGGCCTGAAACTAATAATTATTGGTATAGAGTAGAACAACTTTATGGACATTGAGAGTTTGAATTATCCAAGTGCTGTATATTTAATAAATATTCCATTTAATCGTACAATAAAGCTACAACTTTTTATCTTCAAATAATTTCTACTACTAAACTAAAACCAGATGCGCAAAAGTATACTGAACCTATGAGCTTACCTTTAGGAAAGTTGCAAGCAACTTTTAACTAAAAACCTTTCTCTATCATTCGCCTAGTTTATAACTATAACTCTTTTAACCCACTACTATGTCAATTTTAAACACACAGAAATATATATGCGCTTCTAGCAATTTTAACTCTGGACTGTTTCTTATTTGACTTTCATTCTTATTTCATACTGTTCGTCCCCTTGCAACTTACCTTTCCATTCATAAGGCCTTTTTTCAATTATTTGTTGGTACAAATTATTTAATTTAGTTGCATGCAGACGAATTCAGCAAACTTGCGAAGTTATAATATTTGGAGCTTGTAATACAGTGCTGTCGTTTTCAAAATGTTATTGGTATCCCAAGTCTACACTTTTGGGTATCATTTCTAAGCAAAGAGTATCCAAAATATGTTAACATATTATATTCATCATTTTTATAAGCATTGCTACTATAGCTACCTCATTTATAATGCTGCAAACGGTTGAAAGTGAAAAGTAATACCCTTTTCACACCGCGGCGAAAACCGTGTATTCGTCGAAAACTCGGAATTGCATTCACACCGAACAATAACTAGTTTTCGTTTGACGTTTCAATGAGCTGTGAGACACTAGCCGTGGAACTTCTGTGAAAACTATTTTGTTTACAAATTTCGATCGCATTAATTAACAAATAAAATTAATTCAGAGCATTTAAAAATAATATTAGCCCATCAATTAGTGTGAAAAATGATTTTAAGTTGTGAGTTTTGACATTTGTTCGGTCAGATGCTCTGCTGAATGTTGCATAAGGTGTGTTTGTTTCAACAACCAAACGATTGGAAGTCGTTTTCGTGGTGTTTTGGTGGAAAACGACTTTAAACAACTCGTTTTAAAAACTGAAAAATGTATGGGAAAACTTCTGTTTTCGATGAAGTTTTCGAGTGTTTTCGCGAAAACCCGGTTTTCGGCTCGGCGTGAAAGGGTATAAAGGAAGATATGGCGTTTTCGATTGGAGAAAAGAATTGCCCTTTCTATCAAAAGGTCAAATCTAGAAGTTCTTTTTCTATGTTTTCATTGTTTCATTGAATACTTCCAGGTACAATTCTTAAGACGAAAAATTGTCTGAGATTTTTTTTTTTTAAATAATTGCCATGAACTCTCCAAAACACGCTTCCAAAATATCGGATTAAAATGTTTGTTGTGTTGTTCGAAACAAAATTTGCGCGATGTGGTCCGAAAACGCGTGCGAATTTAGACTTTAATAGAAATAAATTGATTTGGCCTATTAAAACATTAATATTCATATATGAAACAAATAAAAAAAACAAATCTCATATATTATAGTAGATAAAAGTGTTCCAACGACGTTCGGGTAAGATTCTCTCGGATCTTCAATGAAAAACGCCAATAGATAATTATAAAATAAAATTATTTGACAGACCTAGAGATGTGCAATTTATTCGTTAAATACGAATTTGATGAAATTGCATTTAAAAAAAAATATTTTACGTAATAGATTGTAAAAGCAAGAGTATCATTTCAAAGTGTTTGGTATCCCGTATCCCCGTATCCAGAGCCTCGCGCAAGAGAATCCAAATGATACTACGGTATCCATTTCGACAGAACTGCTTGTAAATTGTTGATTTTTTGATGCATACATACCAAGCACCAGCCAAGGCGATGATGTCTGATTTATTTGCTTTTTTTTAAAGAGGATTTACAAGTTTTTTTTGTCAACCTATGATTTAAATGACAAACAAATAAGTGTTTTTTTTTATATGAACACCAAAACCATAAACTAAGTAGAATAACTAGTTTATGACGAGAACAAACTCGAATTTTGTTTGCGACAGTAGGGGAGACTGGGTACGGTTGAAACGCAGGACGGTTGAAATAACACGAATGTTGAATAGCAGTCATGCATCGTTGGTTCGGCGGTTAAATTTTAAGTAAGAGCTCATGTTCTATTTAGACTATCAAAAGTAAGTATTTTTGTTTGGTTATTTTTCATTTTACTGGGGTTTCTATCCATGCGAGATTGCTGCGCGAATTTTTTTTGAAGTTCCGAAACGATACTCGCCCAGCTTACGCTTACTATCCCAATAACCGGGATCCTCTATATACATACTATAATAACAACCCACCTCGCAGTAATAACTATCGGCAGAATCAACCTCCCAATAGTTATCCAAGAGGAAATAACTTCAATAACCGTTCTAATACTAACAACAGTCACTCAAGAAACGATAATAGTAATAACGGATTAAGTAACAATGACAACAGATATAGAAATAACCAAAGAAATAACAGAAGACCAAATCCCAACCGAGGAAATTTTCAAAATCCGTCTCGACAAAACAATAACCATCAAGCAAATACGCTATTACGATGAACGAGGGAAACGAGTTACCCACCGATCGGGAAGCCGGCCAATCGGAGAGAAATCATAAAGCTTAACGCCAGCAATCGCGATATCCGCTGCAGGCATAGCAAACGGCCTATATGTACAAATTCAGGTTAACAATAGAAAAAATGTGAAGTTTTTAATAGATACAGGAGCAGGTTGAAACAATTTTTCAGTGTACGGTTGAAACAAATTTTCGTTTTTTTTAATATGATGTACTAAGCAAAATATCACACCGAGCACTCAAAAAACACTTTCCATTTATACTTAGAAACATACTCCTACATTTCACACAGCTTCATCACCGCTTAGCTTGTAAACGGCAATGGTATGGATGGTATAATTGTTACAACCGTACCCAATCTCCCCTACAATTGACGTATGAAACAAACGTATGAAACGATGGGAAAACAAATCTTGGCGACCAACAAGAAGGAGCTGATGAGCCAGGTGTGGTTGCGGAGAACTAAATTCGACTACATAAAAGCGTTCGCAATATGAACTGACACAGTGAGTGCTCAAAAAGTCTGTAAAAATTCAATCTCGATTAAATAGACAAATAAAAATTTTTATTTTCGACTTTAAATTTTATTAGTTCACGGTGGCTAAACAAATTCCATACAAATTTCCGCAATTGTAAGCCTCCGTAAATTTAAAGTCGAAACTAAAACTTAGTACGGCGCTCTGCGGTTTAAAATAATATTTTCGTAACCGCTTTTCGAAACAAACTTTTGACCACAACAACAAAGCTAAAGGATAATCTATTGCAATACTTTTATTCATTGAATTTATTCGAATACACATTTATCCATAGAAACCACCATGATGATGGCCGCCATAGCCGCCACCGAATCCGCCGTGTCCAAAGCCTCCAAAGCCACCATGTCCAAATCCTCCTCCATGTCCATAGCCACCGTGGCCAAAGCCACCACCATGTCCGCCACCGAAACCACCAAACTGTCTCCTAACTCGAACGAGTTCGGGAAGCTCCTCTTTTGTTTCGGCTATCACTTGGAAGCAGGCCAGGATCAATGCCAGGACGGCAATACTTAATAGGAATCGCATTTTTTATACTTTTATTGGAGAGGTTTTAACTTTGCTCTACAACTCTTCTTGTTCAACTGTTAATGTCGCTTAGAATTTGCTCCTTTTTATATTGGTACTATTTCATACTAGCTATGGTGAGGCAGTTTTTTTTGTTCTAGAAATAGCCTGGAGCGATGCGGACTAGTAACCCGTTTGGAAAAAAATCCAAAAAACATATTACTGATTCAGTTGATAAACAAATCTGCGTGAACTTATGGCCACTGATTCTTTTTTATGCGCTATATCAAAAGAGGTTTTCCAAACTCAAGAACCACTTAAAAAGTTAAGTTCGTCATAATAATTCTGTTTAAAGTTAAAGAAGATGTCACACTCAAAACGGATTTGCATAATTTTAACGATTTTCCTAGATGAAGCTACTTAGCATTTTTTTTTGTTTTAATTTTTCAACTGGTTTTCTGAAGAGTTCGTTTCACACTGTGGAAGTACGCACTTATTTGCGCAAAACAAATATACGTCATGTTCTGTTTATCACTATTGTTGGATGAGTAATTCAATGTCAGATGTTATCGAAAATTAATCTCTAGACCGTATTACGTTTTCTATTTCTGAAATAACAATAACTATTGTAAGGAGTGGTTAAGTTTTAAGGGCCGATTTTGATTTTGAATAAAACACAATTTGTTTAGAAAATGATTGTCCTTTCTTTTTATTATGATAATATTAGTATGGTTCAATTATATATGGAACAAAATATCGGCCAAATGGCCGCCGCGACCTCGGCGGCACACCTCCATCCGATGGTTCAAATTTTCGATGACGCTGAGGCATAATTGAGGTTCTATGTCGTTAATGTGCCGAATTATCTCATCCTTTAGCTCTTGAATTTTTGCTGGCTTATCGATGTACACCTTTTCTTTCAAATAACCCCAAAGAATGAAGTCCAACGGTGTCAAATCACATGATCTTGGCGGCCAATTGAGGTGAAAATTCGCCTCATCACTGAAGATGATTTTCTTCGAAAATTGATCATCCACTGTTGCCATTTCTTGCCACCATTCCGATCATTGACGACGCTTGAAATGGTCAAGAGGCCTTAGTTCTTGAGTCAATTGCACCTTGGAAGTGCGTAAATGCAAGTCTTTATGCATAATGTTCATCAAAGACGAGCGTGAGAGGTGCGATTGTTGGGTACGACGACGAGTTAAGGTGGACGGCTCTTCAACCCCACTATCGCGAAGAGTATAGCAATGTTTTCTGCAGTACGAGCTGTTCGAGCATGCACTGGTGTTTTCACATCTCCTACAGACCCGGTTTGTTAAAATTTTTGCAAGATTTTTCCGATTGTACGCACATTTGGACGATTAAATTGACCGAAAAAATCACGAAGTGCACGATATGTGTTTTTGAACGCCCATTTTCATAATAAGCCTGAATAACTTTAACGCGTTGCTTGATTGTGTATCTTTCCATGGCTCAAATTGAGTTAGTCTGAAATTGAGAAATGTAAAATAAAATGCAGAAAAATGCTTGATGTATAGGTGTGGTTCACATTCAACATTGGCCCTTAAAATCTAACCACCCTTTACTACAAAGGGTAGGTATTGGAAAAGTTCAGAGCTTGATAGGTATTTGCAAAATTTCAGCAATCGACTGTTCTTAGACTTTGTTTATATATTTTTTAGATGTATCAAAATTTATTTTCTAAAGAAGGGATTTGCCGCAACAACGTATGGCTAAAATCAAATGCAAAATATCAACAAAGGCTTTATCAAAGCGTTCACCTGATTGCATCTCTCCCCAAATTTCTTGAGCCTGATTACAGACATTTCCAGAATGAAGAAAATGAAATGAAAGAAAATGTATATACAAAGATAAAATGCATCGGAAAAGTGCTACCACTGTTAGTTTTTATGGGCGTACAAAAAAGAGACAGGCGGAAAAAAAGTGTAAAATAAATCGCTGACAGAAAAGAGGACGTGTTCTCTTTAAAAGAGATGTTCTGAAAACCGTAGCCTAGGGCATGATAGCAGTGGCGTAGCGTGGGTTGGAGCCGCCCGGGGCAGACCCAATTTATGCCGCCCCCATTATTTTTCACACATTAAAAAAAATACCTTTGTAAACTTGGTAAAATTTCTGGAATCGAATAATGGTACTTTTGAAATTTCGAAATATCTCGAAAACAAAAATTCATTTCTATGGTAATTATGGTCATTTCTACCTGAATAGAGGGCTCAGTTTTTGTCTATATTATCGTAGGGTTACCATTATTTTGCAAAATTCATTCGGTTTTTCTTTGTTTGCCTTTAGTCGTTAAATATTTCCTTTATTTTGCAATCCTGAATTTTAAATTCGGTTTTTTATTCCTTAAATTTTTCAATCATTGTGCTAATTGGCTAATTGGCTTTATTATCTTTCGTATTTATTTGAAATGATTTTTGATCATTTCGCAAAAATCATTTAGCAATTTGCTGATGTTGTTGTCAAGTAATTTTTCAACGAAATATCGTTATGACGTTTATTTCCCAGATTGATCATTTCGCCACCCCGACGAAACGTTATTTTACCCAACAATTTAAGCGAAACGTGCCATACCCATTATCGTACAATAGATTTTTGAAAAGAAGTTTTTTTTTTAAATTTCGTTTTCTTCAGTTTTCTAAGAAAATGCGGTAACGGTTTTGACCAGAATGAGTAGTTACAGTAAAATTTATGTTTCCAAAATTATTGTGGCCTTAATTTTAAATTCGAATCACCAAAAACGCTTATTTTAAAAACTGCTCGAAAGCAGGCGCAGTGGCTTAGTGGTTAGTGTGTTGGTCTACTAAGCGAGGGGTCCAGGTTTGAATCCCGCAAAACCCATATTCCAACTTAGGGTTTTTTTTTTCACTGTATCAGCTCTCGTAAACATCCGAGAGTATAACTCTCTTGAAAGAGTTTTTAATTAGCCGTTTGGAATCGGCATTAAATTGAAGATCCCTTCCATTCTTTCTAAAAATGAAAAAAACTCACACAAAACGAATGGTTGTGAGAAGCTAGGTCTAGGGTCCCTCCAACCCGTTGCGCCATCTACTTATTTTTTTTATTATTATTGAACACGACAATTTTAAATTCGATCAAACTCTAAAAACCAAGGAATGTTTACATACCGAACAATAACTTATACCTAAGTTGTCAGTTTTCAGCTAAATAGTTAGGCAATAGTATTATTCAAACAACATTGCAAAATTTGGTACGGTTTTTTCTGCGTAATTTTACAAAAACCTCTCTAACGATTTTGATCAAAATACATATTAAAGATAATATCGGTTTTTTTAATGAAACCCCTACTTTGTTTTCCTCAAAAAATTCGACTAAATCAATTTTTTTAATTATTTCGGAAAAATTACTACCCAAAAGCCGATCAGTGTTCATATATTTTTTAAGACTCCGCGCTTCCATTAAAAATGCAATAGCAGCTAGGCAAAACTTATGTTTTGTAAATATTGCCCACTTTTTTTTCAACCATTTTGAATATGCATCTTAAAAATCCCACTTCGTTTATACCCCCACACACGTCCATCGGGATATTCAGTTTACAACGTCTAATGCAAATTCAAGAACAAATCTCTGAATTCTTAGATATACTCCTACATATATAAGGATATCGATCTATCACCAACACTACTTGCAATCAAAAAACAGAAACTTCTACTACACCTGTCAACTTGTAGCTCTCCTGTAGGCGCTTGTAGCTCTCTAACCAAATGATATTAATAAATATATATAAATTATTTTATATATAACTTGCCAAAATGATATAAATTATTTATTTAACAAAAAAATGAAATGCTCCAAATTGCCGCCCCTAGCAAAGTGCCGCCCGGGGCCTGTGCCCCCCTTGCCCCCCCCTTGCTACGCCACTGCATGATAGTTTCGAATGTCGATCAAGAAGGATCTATTCCTTAAGATAATAAATATTGAAGTAGAAGAATATTTATTTGAGTTTTGTTTTGTTTTGTATTACTACTTTATTCCGCCGATTAGCAAAAATGGATGTGGTTATTCTCAGAATTGTTTATGCTAATATCTGATACTAGATCAAAAAAACATAACATTTTATTTTAGCTTTTCAAAAGAAAACCGGTTTAATTTAACCGAATTCATTTTGAGTTTGAAAGTTGGCTATTTCGACTTCATACTCTTTAGTGGCAATAAAAGAAGAAAAATCCCCTTTAATTTTAATTGAATAGCTCATCAAAGAATCACCGATAAACACATTACTGTTGTTTATCAATTGAAGTGACATTTTACCACAAAGATTATTCAGTGATCTGGTTTGTTTTTTAATTCAAAACAGGTTACTATTCCGGGCCATTTCTAAACCAACGTATAGCTCCTAAGATACCAATATAAAAAGCAGCAAATTCTGAGCCACATTAACAGTTGCACCACAAGAGTTGTGGAGCAAAGTTAACACCTCTCCGATAAAATTATACGAAATGCGGTTCCTATTGAGTGTTGCCGTCCTGGCATTGATCCTGGCCTACTGAAATGGAACTTTTGTTTCACTATATAATATTGGTCAGACGTTTTACAAACTTGATCTTGGTCTTTCTCCCTTGGTGAGGTTAGAGACCACTTGCGTAGCTTCAGAGTCCAGAAACCCATAAAAATAACTCAAATCAAAATAATTGAGATCGTTTTCAACCAATATACTTTCCGAGCCTTTTTAGATACCTCTCATCTATACTGAGACTTACTTATGTTGTGTGGAACAGGAGCCAAGCGCGAAGCGAGACGTAAAAGGCCTGTACATTATAACCAAAATAATTTTTCTCCTCTGTATGCAATCCTGTGCCAAAGCAAAAATATACATATACCTGGAACTTGGGAGCTTAATCGCGGTCTAAAAAGCTCAAATGTGACACATAAGGGCAGTGCCGGATTAAGCCAGCGCGGGGCCTGTAGCAAATTTTATCAAGGGGTCCTTGGATTGCTTTAGGTTATCAAGTCTATGGTATTAAATAAAACAAAACTGTTTTTCAGGATTCAAGAGCATTTGTTCAAATAGGGCAAAACGTTCACTTAAAGATTTGTTTTCGAAGAAATACTTAAATATGCTAATTATGTAAACTCACATAATATTGCATTTCAAAGTATAAGGCTCGAAATCTTGATATAACAGTTTAGTAACCATAGGAAATATTTCTTCTCGAGGAAAAAGCAGCGCTTGTGTTTCGCGAGAGATCAATGATCTGGAATGTGCCAAGTGGAATGAGCCTATCCTTCTCTGCTATGGTAACAGTTTAAAAATCGCTCCTCTTTCCTGAGGTAATCCTGGATCCGGCCCATCTATGTTATATTTTTTTTTCCTTCGGAAAAACTAACCTTGTGCCAATCATTTGTGTCAATTCCATTTTGCACATCCCAGCTCATGGATATCTCGCGAAACACAAGCGCTGCTTCTTCGTTGAGGTTGAGGTTTTTTCTTAAGGTTCAGGTGCTTTTAGTGCTTAGCACGGCGAATAAAGCGGGTAACAATGGATAAGATGGCCTTAATATTAGCTTTCTCCCTAGGTTAAGCTGCCGATAAAACTGAATTTGCCGCTTTTTTAAGGATACTTCGCGTTTCGCGAAAGAAGAAACGTTTCCTTTATAATTTTTTGTGTAAGACAACGGGTTTTCTAAATAATGGCTGATACAATGATCACTTCGCTTTATTTTTCAGGCTATAGCACGGCATGAAAGACCGTCTGAGTAATAAACGTCTATTCTTGCCCTTTCCTACTCTGTTAAACATTTTTCCTTGTCCATTTTTATTAACACTCAATCTAGAACAATTACTTTATAAAATTTACCGCTTAAACTGAAAAAATATGTATGTACTAATGACCCGATTTATTTCCGCATATTCTTTATTTATTTTACAATTTGTCTTCAAAGTTCCGTTAGCTAAATTCTCCTATACACAAATATTATATTTTGTTGTTAAGAAAATAGTCTCTCATATGCCATAGTCGTTTTTTTTTAATCCATCGTGTAACGGGAGAAATATCGATTTTACTTCTCAAAAATGCCTGCTTCTAATCTTCTGACTTGCAGTGTATGTCGGGTATTCAAAATAAAAATCTATTTAAGATGTCCATTTAGTTGGCACTTCTTTTCAGCGCGTCTTACCAATAAAAATTTTTAGTTTCGAATCTAAATTTTAGTAGTTCACAGTGGTATTTTCCATACAAATTTCGCAATTGTGAGCTTCCATACATTTAAAATCGAGGCTTTGTTATTGGTATCACGCAGCATGCTTACAAACGTTCGCCGCAGAAAAAATATAATCGGCCTTACTAAAAATCATTTTCAATCTTCACACGAATTATTTTGTAGTTCACAATTGGTAATTTTATATTGAAAATTTCGCAATTGTAATCTTCGTAAAATTAAGATATTGATATTGCCCATATGTCTCTAAATTTGGTTTCGAGGATATGTAGAAGAAACCGTTGCGATTAAAGTTTGTGTCTTGTCCCAAATCAATTGCAGAACCTGCAAGTGTAAATAATATTCAAACATTTTTAATTAATTCACTTACTGTAGCGTTGAAACAGAATATGAAAATAAGAAGCAGACAAGTATAGTCATGGCGAGGATATAGATACGGAGAAAGGATGCATTCATATAGGCACAGGGAATGATAGTTTCGGATGTCGATCAAGTAGGATCTATTTCTTTAGATAATAAATATTGAAGTTGAAGAATACATAGTTGTAGTATCGACAAAATCTGTACTGTACTATTATAAAAATGAGTACGATCAACATGTCGAATATGAATAATATGTTTGACAGCTTACTAGAATAAAGGAAAAAAAAAACGGACGGAACTGTGAACAAGCGAATAACAAAGACGTGTCCTACTTAGAACACTACAATAGTTATTTGAGTTTTGTTTTGTTTTGTTTTACTGCTTTATTCCGCCGCAAAAACGGATCGTGTTACTCTCTGAATTGTTTATGTTAATATCTGACACTAGATCACCCAAAAAAACATAACACTTTTCACACCTTTTCAACAAGAAAACCGGTTACGCAAAAAAATCGTCAGCAAAAATCACTTTAATTTATGAGAATTCATTTTGAGTTTGAAGGTTGGCTATTTCGACTTCGTACTCTTTGAAAAACCCCCTTTAATTTTAATTGAATAGCTCATCTAGGAATCACCGATAAACACATTACTGTTGTTTATCAATTGAAGTGACATTTTACCACAAAGATTATTCAGTGATCTGGTTTGTTTTTTAGTTCAAAACGGGTTACTATTCCGGGCAATTTCTAAATCACCGTATAGCTCCTATGAAATAGTACCAATATAAAAAGGAGCAAATTCTGAGACACTTTAACAGTTGAACAACAAGAGTTGTAGAGCAAAGTTAAAACCTCTCCAATAAAAGTATATACAAAATGCGCTTCCTATTGAGTATTGCTGTCCTAGCATTGATCCTGGCCTACTTCCAAGTGATAGCCGAAACCGAAGAGGAGCTTCCTGAGCTCGTTCGAGTTAGGAGACAGCATGGTGGTTTCGGTGGCGGATATGGTGGTGGATATGGACATGGAGGAGGATTTGGAAATGGCGGATTCGGTGGCGGCTTTGGTGGCAATCACCATCACCATCATGGTTGATTTGAACATGGTTTCTACGGATAAGTGCGAATATTTAGAGTAAATGAATGAATAAAAAGAACTGAAATGGAAATTTTGTTTCACTGCATAATATTGGTCAGAAGTTGTTTACAAACTTGATCTTGGACTTTCTGTCTTGGCGAGGATAGAGACCACTTGTGTAGGCCTTTTTCTTCTTTTTACTTTTTTACTTTTACTTTCCAGCAGTTGCCTGCTGGCTGAAGGTGTTGTTTCTAAAACGAAGATGCTCTCACTTGTCTTCATAAAGTCCGCAGTTGGCAAATGATTGCATATTATCTCAATGTAATTGCACATTAACATAAGCCTTAAGCAGAATATGCTTATGCGAACTTGTTATGGTTCTCTCTTTAGACGTGCGATCATTTTCTTTATTGTAGGTACTCCGCGTTTCCTCTGTACGAATCATTTTGGGCAGCTATTGCTGTCAATACATCCAAAGCGAGGAGAGTGAAAAAAAGTACACGATCTGTCATCTGCATGTTCTTTTTATGGTTCGGATATATTGTTATCAGATCTTTATCTTTAATATATAAAAACGTTCGTGCGTATGTATGACCGACGATAGCGGCTGAACCACTGAAGCTATCCCCCTTATACTTACACCATATGTTTGTGTGGTGCTCCGGATGGTTTATGTTTATTTTAGACCCTATAGGGGGCGCTGGGGTCGCTTTTTGAAAATTCTTATTTATGGACTGATTTGGCTCAAATTAACACCATATAACACTTAAAACAAAAGAAAGCTTTTGCCAAAATTTGGACCCGATAGGTGGCGCTGGAAGATATTTACGACAAGTTAGATTTCCCTGCATATCAATTTTGTATCAACAACATAAAATTTAATTGTAATCTAATAATATAGTTGGCGTTGGTTGTGTATACATTTTTGAATTTGACATTTCATATTTCATTTAGCTGTACAAATCTTCGACGAAAACTCCAAATTAATTTTTAATCAATTTTAAATAGGTAAATAACATTTCCATTCGATTTCCGGCACAAATAACATAACCAAGGAAAATGTTCTTACTGGGCCAAATTTTATGATTCTTCTTTTGTTTTGTTCGTATTGGTGTATTTCAGGCTTAGGCAGTCTTAAAAGATAAAATTTTGGACCCGATAGGTGGCGTTGTTGTTGATCTCCGAAACTGCTCAACCGATTTCAATGAAATTTCGTGTATGTATATTCTTCGTTCCCACTTGAAGGATAGGATACTTTTGGACCTGATAGGTGGCGCTGTTGCCGATCTCCGAAACAGCTCTAACGAAATATACTATAGTTTCGGAGCCTATATATAGTACTTTGCAAAACATAAGCGGGATAAGAGAATGGGTTGTGGAAGCATTAAAATGATCAATGGACATTGTCCAAATAAAGGAATTTGCTAGATGTGAGCAGGACTTAATACGAAAGGTATGAGCAAAGCCGGGTGGGTACAGCTACATATAAAAAAGACTGACGTCCGTATGTGCGCACTCATAACTCGGGAACAAATCCTTCAATTTTTATGATTTTTGGTTTAAATTCGCATGGGCCCAATGAAGGACATATGCTACTTTTTGTCGTAAAAACAAAAATTTATGGGGATTAGTTGAATTTTTGAATTCTTTGGATGTTCCGGGCTAACATCTATACAATTGGAAGTCAGCTCAGTTATAATTTTGCTGCGCAACCTCAATACATCGAGACTTTGTAACAGAACGCGTTTGATTTGGTGGTGAAGGATCCCAAATCAAATGCCATGCAAGTGACGATTTTGAGTGGAATATCCAAAGGCAAACACTCTCATTCCGTAGATTCCGCTTATTCAGAACGATTTGCCATTCGTATTTAACCGACTTAAATTTCCTGTGCGTCTCGCTTTCACTGTGACAAATAATTTGTTGCAAGTATAATCCATGGATGTTTGTGCATTTGTAGTATCAATCTTGAATTACCATGTTTCTCACATGGTCAATTTAGTGAAAAGCGGAAGGTTGGCCGAAACGTCAAAATCATTGCGGTTTGATTGAAACAAATCAACTTTGCTATTCGTCATTTATTTCTATTGCATTTAATATAACTTTTGAATGAAGCATTTTAATTGGCCGAATTACATAAATTAGCAAGCGCATTGTGCATGCTCGGAATTAATATTTTTATTACATTATCAAATTTGGGCGGAAAGAAGTTTGCCGGGTCAGCTAGTATATATATAAAACTGTAGGTATAGCAATTTTATAAGTCCGCAAAAATCCTACGAACTATCTCACCGATTTACTAATTTCTTTTTTTTAATTGGGTAAAATAGATATGTAGGTTTTAAGCTACTTAAACAAATACAGCATTTTTCGTTTACCAAAATTAAGTTTTCGCGCATTTAAACGCCTGGTACAGCAGGCGGTGGTTTGCTTGTACTTTCTGTATTTTGATGGTTGGGAATTTAGTATTCAGAGCTGATCCCGCGAAGGCTTTTTCATTCCTATTTTAATAAAGCCCTCTGACATACCTTAACATTTCAAAAATGACCGTAATCTCTCAGGTGTTTCCATTTAAAATAAAAGTTACAACGCAAATGTAGCAAAGCTCTTGTAACTGACATTCCATGGCGTATTCAGAGGATCAACACTACCCTTGCTTGCATAACTCCACATTGATGGAGAGTAAATATCTCATAATCCAGTTTTAACTGATATGACATATTTTTCAATATCATTATCAAGGTCACAGTCTGACTAATTAATATTATTCTCGGGAAACCCTTAATTCGAAGTGACTCAGAGAAGATCACTGTGCTATTTGTTTACACGATAAGTTGCTAACTGTTTTGGCAAACATGTCCGACATGCAATTAGCTATACCAAGTGCGAGTACGTGTGCACGTGATTTGTGTACGTCAATTCATATTTGCATCGGCCCATTCCTTAAACAAACATGAATTTTGTTAAACGTCCACCTCGAAGATATAAAAGCGACTGACCTGCCGGAACATCGGCAGTTGGACATTACAAGTTGCAAAGTGAATTGAAGCAACGAGTGCAAATATCTAAGTGAAAATGCGCTTCATATTGAGCTTTGTTGTCCTGGTCGTGATCCTGGTCTACTTCCAAGTCAGAGCCGCTGAGCAAGAACTTCCAGAACTGCTTCGAATTAGGAAACACAATGGTGGAGGATATGGGGGCGGAAGAGGTGGCTATTGGGGTGGTGGTCATGGACAAGGCGGTGGCGGACATTTCGGTGGTCATCACGGAGGAGGCGGTGGCGGCTATGGAGGTGGTCATCATCACGGCGGTGGCTGGGGTCACCATGGATAGAACTGTTACTTAGTGCATAATATAATATATAAATTTAACTTTGTATTTTATTTAACCTTCTTACGATGGTGGAGTTTGTTTGTTAGTTTTTAGAATTCATGAGCGAATTTAGGTATATGGTATTTAATATGACCATTTCGTTCATATGTGTAGAACGAGTGACGTCTTCTGAGCCTAAAGATGAATTTTTCGATTCAAATTCAGGCAGTTGAAATGCGCAAGAGAGTTGCTTATGAATCGAAGGAGATTGTGAATGTTGGGTTCAATAATTTGAGGGGAATCAAACCAGCCAAATCGGTAAAATTGTACCTATGTGTCATCATTTACGAAGGCGAACAATTAGCTCAGCCTATCTTATTTAATCATTGTGCAGATTTACCTTGGTTTCCCCAAAATTAGTCCCCATAAGTGGTTGCTGAACGCAGTCTTGCAAACAGTCATTAAATCGTTTGCTGATGCAGTAGGTGTCATATAGGCCATTCAAGTGAGCAATGCGATACTAAAATCCATTGTTAACCCGGCTTTAGTCATGCGAGGAAGCAACACCAATCACCAACACTGTGGATTTATTTTGGGAGGTCTGGGTTAGGAGCGACACAAATCTTGCATCCCGCTTCTCAGTGTTGATAATGGCGGACGATCTGTTGCCAAAGCAGCTCAAATTTTAAAAAGCAATTTAAACTAAAATAATGCTGCAATTTGTAGCTTTTCAGCATATGAAAAGGCTGCCAATTTCAATTTAAATTAGCAGATTTTTTATAAGTGGCGCACTTGTTTAATGCATCAAGTTAACCATCGTGTTCCTCGGGTCCACTCAGTCAAAAATATTCCTATTGCTGCTGAAAATCATACTAAATTATTGTTTGCAAATTAAAAATCAACAAAAACAGATCCAGATCAAACTATGATAAACTGTGACATACTTGTATTTATACGTTGTGACGCTAGAGCAATTTTGAAATAAATCAAAAGTCAGAAAAATTTAAATTAAATGATCTAGATCAGGAAATTGTACTCTTTTCCGTCGAGTAAACTAGAGATAAGAACATTCGATACTCAAAACTCGACGCTTAACAGTCAAGTTTACTTACACGGTCAGATAAATTGACCTTGTGAACATACAGCGCCGTACTAATAATTGATTTAAGTCTCGACTTTGAATTAACGGCGGCTTACAATTGCGAATTTTGTATTCTTGCCACTGTGAACTACTTAAATTGAAAGTCGAAATTAAATATGTTTATTTGTAAGGCCCACAGTGTTTTCATCTGACGTTGAAGAATGAGGTTAAAACCTGCATAAATTGAGAATTTCTTGACTGAGTATGAGAACTCAATTGACTTTTCAAATGCAGAAAACCAGCCATTCGAAGTCGTATAGACTGCAACCAACTGAAACGGTTTATTTCTATTTTTGATTTTGACAGATGATAGATCTATTTATTCTCTATAAAAAAAAAAACAAATCAATTAATGAACACAATTAAATAACACAGCATTTGTGGAAGAATTAGCGAGAGGGGGCCATTGGAACAACAACAAAAACCAGGACGTTAGTAAAAGTAAGTAAAGGGTAAAAAAAATCTGAACGTCAAAATAGGAAAAACCAAATGTATTGCATTTGGGGAAACCCCAACCCAATTAACTACCCGACCACCCAAAATCTATAATCAAATTATATTAGAAAATTAAAACAACGCACTTATTCCAAATTCGAATGGGTAAACTACCAGGAAATTAATTAGTAATAACCTCGTTGGTTGTATTTTTTTTTTTTTTTTGTGAAACTGGTTAATAAATTGCTATTGCGACTTTTCTAAACTTAATCAATGTCGCTCCAGAATAGTATAAATTCAGAACAATTCTGGACAGCACCAATAGTACATTATTAAGAGTTCCAAAGTGAAGTAAATACTTTTATAAGAAAATAACATGCGTTTCCTGTGGACTTTTGCGGTTCTGACTTTGATCCTGGCCTACTTCCAGGTGGCAGCCGAAGTTGAAGGAGAACTTCCACAGCTCGAGCGAGTTAGAAGGCACTATGGTGGTGGACATGGTGGTGGACATGGTGGTGGATATGGTGGTGGACATGGTGGTGGCCACGGACACGGAGGATATGGAGGATACGGAGGTCATCACGGGCACCATGGATAGAAAAGTTCCATAATAAAACAATAAAATTGTTTGTTTATTTGATGTCGATGTTTGGACAGATTTCTATTTAAAATCTAATAAAGCTTGTTTCAATAGCGACTTGACAATTTCAATCTTTCAGTGTGAACGCACCCTTAAGCCAGTAAGTAGGTAAGTAAAATCAACATTTTCATCATTGTTAAAGTAAACGAAGGAACAACGTTTACAAATAATTAAAATTCACTACCGAAGTTCCGAGTCGGTGGTCGCAAATTTAAGGCCCGTTTGCTGATACTACTCATAGCGATTTAAAATGTTTTTTCTTGCTTTTCTTTCTTTGGCTGGGAAAAGGCTACTTCTGTAGCAATGCTCATCCAATTCCCACCATAGTTATCTACATATGTCCATCCATTAAGTCGCATTAATTACAAAAAATGTTTTACATTACCTGTACCCTTTATTTAAGAATATTTCTGTTACCGAAAAAGCCCAAAAAACAGCGTTAACCCAAAATTTTCTTTACTAATTTACACAGCTTACAAGTTGTGTTGCGGATTAGGTAAAACAAATAATATATTTTCCACATACGTAGGTATATTAGCAACATTTAACAGGTGTTATCTATTTTCAAAATTAATACAGTCTACAAATAGAAATATAGAATCTTATAAAATTTACCACCAATATATTCTTCGGTAGTTTTCACTTAACGAACACCCCCCAGATAGTTTTGTTTCTTGTGATTTGTACATACAGGATGGCAAATGAAAAAAAAAAAAAAAAAAAAAATGGGACAGGCTGGCCAACATTCCAGCGATAAAACCAACTTTCTGAACAGCTGCTGGGAACCGTTTATTTGCACATTTTCTTAATTTATTTTGCTTTTTTTTTTTTCTTAATTTTATTTTTTGTTATCGAAGCTAACAAAAATACACCCGATGTACTGTTACCAGCTTTACCTCCGAACATTTTCAGAAAGAGTCCAAAAAAGAGTCCCGACTGAAAAAAAGGAGTCTCATAGTAATACCTTTGAAAATGTTTATAAAGAGTAAAAAAAAGTTTCCCGATTAAAAAAAGGAGTCCAATTTCGATCTCTGGTACAAGAAATTTATTTCAAAGATAAACACATCAATATTTGTTGGTTACAGCTATTAATAAGGCAAATTTGTATTAAACAATACTACAGCTTAAATAAAAGATGAAGCTAATTTATTTTTTTTAACAGTATCCCTTATATTTAGTTGTTATGTTGACACCTAGTTTACTTATGCATTTGTTTATGAATTTCCGCCAATCAAAACAAACGCCTGTAAATAGAGAAACTCTGCGAACAGATCCATATTATACAAAGGCAGATATGAACGATTAAAGGAGATGGAAATCTTTCGTACGTCTATCCCCCCAAAACCTATTTGTTTAAATTGTTGTTTTTCTATTTTCAACCCCCGGGTGTTAATGCGTGTGAGTCCAAGTCCAATTCATGAACTCATGACTTTTTTCTGGAAAACAGCTTATAGGCAGCCTTTACAGTGGAAAGTTATATATCTCTGTAATTCCATAATCTTTGATAAAGGTGGAAAGTGGAAACATAAAATGTTCTCCCCTAGTGTCCAGGAGGGAACATTTACTCCCAAGTGGCTCTTGCTGGGAATGAATACCTAGTGTGAGTCCTCGAAGTGTCAAGTAGAGCGTAGGTGGTTGTTTTAATTGCGTGCTAAAAAATCCTACTTTAATTTGCTTTGCTGAGTTCGAAGCTAAAAAACAAGCCTACAAGTCAACAGGTTTTGATACATCTGACACTGACCTTTTTAATCAAAAGAAACTGTGTCAACGTATCACCAATAATTTAAACGTAAATTACCTGACCAACGAACGGATAAGTGATTTCGTATCAAGTTACACAATCATTTTTTTTACAATTCTTATCCAAAGAGTCAAGCCCCCTGCATTAACAATTCCTGCAGACGCAGAGATCAAGAAGTATAACCTGATCGGACAACCGACAACCGATTCAAACGCTCAGTCCACTATAAAGATTAAGTTGTGAAACAAAGAGATACGAAATTGAAACCAGTCTGTCTGGATAACATCTAAAAGGTAGTTACAAGCTCGAATCTCCCAAAAGTGAATCCCCTTTCTCGTTTTGAGTGTGTAATCGATGCCCAAAAACCGAAGCCATTTGAAATTTGAAACCAGTTTGTGGTTTGAATTTTATGAAGCGAGGAAAAAATTCACTTGCATTGACCTAATTGACTGAAGACATATTTTGAGGGGTACTTCGCTCTGTTACTTCTGCCCATATCCATGCCCTAAAGCTTGTAGGCAATCCCTCTTTTTTGCCTGAAGCTGGCAGTCTATATAATACTTAGTTTATGCTTGTGCCCCTGGGGCTCGTAGGCTGATTGGACTTTCCCGTCAGTCAATTTGATTATTTTCAAACTCAGTTCAACTTTTCCAGCAGTGAAGATGACTTCCCCCTACATGGTACAGCTCTGCCAAAGCCTGTTCACTAAAGAAACATATGACGAAGTTGCCTGCACGAATTGGTTCTACCAGGCCCTCGATCACTGCTCTGCAATTCTCACGAAAAAGCCCGGTAGTGACCACCTGTGGAACAAGATTGTAAAACTGAAGCAATTCATCTTCCCCGAGAAGCTGTCATCCTTGATGGGCAAACAGATACCCATAAGTATCCACCCGGATCAACTCTCCCCATCGAATTGTCAAGAGCTGGCGCATCAGATTGTTAGGGACTATATCAATTATGTTCCGCGGTACATGTCACTTGTGAACGAGAACCAAAGCCTCTGGATGATTGTTCGAGGGCTTTTCATTGCAATCGTTCTCATTGTATGCATTGGTGTCGTCAAAAGACGGTATAAGACATTACTGCGGTCAAATGAGCACACAAAACCCCTGCCATCGGCGATGAAGGACTGGCTTTTAATGCGGAACGTCAAACGATTGTTGTACGAAACGAAGTACCTGTCGGTCGTGCCTGTTGTGAATCCTCAACTATTCCAGTGTGGCTGTCCAGTCCTCTTCTTAAGTGTCCAAGCACAACGGCTGTTTAACATTTTGGCTACCACAATGGGACCGTTTGAAAGAGATGCAGATGGAAATGGCTCTCAGATGCAAAGCTTTGAGAAGCTCAAGAACTTCTTCAACCGTACCGGCCAGTATCGCCTAATTGTAACCCTGAATCTAGATTGCGATCAACAGGAGAGCAAGCAAACAACTCCAAGGAGCTCGGGTATTCCAGTACACAAACCCGCCAGGAAGATTGGCATTCATCGAGTGCAAAAGTAGTCAAAATCCTTCTAGTTTTGCATTCTTATTGCAGTTTTGCGCATTTTATTTAAATATTTATTCCTTTTTACACATGTTCTTAAAATTAAAACAAAACATAAAAAAAATAATAACTAAAACAAATAAAAATACAGACAGAAAAAGATGTAAAACAAAATCACATTTTAAGGAGAAGTAAGAGGACAGATAGTGGAGATCCAGGATCGAGAGGAAAAAGAAGAAGAAAGTGAACTTAGGGTAAGGTGCAAAGGGACTTTATTTAAATTAATGCCTATCGGTTCTTCTATCGGTGTCTCGTATCTGTTGCTTGTTCTTGAAGATGATGTTGATTTCGTTGTAGCTCAGTGTATCCTCATTACGTCGCCAATTGGTTAGTTAGATGGGTTTCCTATAATTTAGCGGCACGCTCACTAGAAGTTGTATCGGGGAGCATTGATTGCTCGCACTGGTGGCGGTGTTGGAATGTGAGCACCCTCGGCACGGTATCCATTTTCGTCGGCGATGTAGGTGATGGTGTAGACGACACCGTCGGGGCCAGTATAGGAGTAGGAGCCTTGCATTACCTAGAGGGATAACAAAAAAAGAAAACAGACTTGATGGATGTTTTTATGTAACGAATGAGTTTAGGGTCAAGTCTCTAAATTTTAGTAGACCCTTAATCAGTTTTAGGCCGAAGTCTCTTTTCTTTTTACGAAAGTCTTGCTTTCCTTACACGATTTTCAAAACTGTGCTCTCAGTTTGGATTTAGATCTGTGCGCGCATAATCAGACTCTTCTTTTGCCTGATTTATTTTTTGGGTTTGGGTACCACTACCAGCTACGCACAAACGGTGTAGAAGTTGGTTGATGCAGTGAGTAGGGTAGCATGGTTTTGATTTCAAGCCATCGCTTATTATTCCCAGAAACCATTTTTGAGCACACAACCTTTCACTAAAAAAGTCAGCTGATTACCACTGCTCAACGGCACCTATGGAATGGACTCGTCAATACTTGGGTCTGCGGAAATACGTAGGGCCCTACTATTAATCATTCTTAACCTTCTCCTTATAAGTTTTTTAAGTCTAAATTTAAGTTCTTAATTTTTAAGAAATTTCCGCCATTGTGAGTTCGAAAAATTTGGCCTGGACACTAAAAATGATTATTAGCACCGCGCGTAGTATCTCTCCACCTAGCTGTTTAACTTTGGGGGACTCTATTTTGATTTTAGTGATAAATTAGACATGTATCTAAGAAGTATTCGAAATGAGTCCCTCAAATGGAGAAAGGAGTTGCAAATAATTCAATTTTGGCAAAACGTGATGCCTATCAAGGCTTGTAATTAGTTAAATTGATTGCTTGGTTAGCATTAAAAAAAAAAAAAAATCATTGGCAAGAGAGTAGCACAAGTGACAAAGCACGTGGACTTTAAAAGGTTAACGATAGAGCAGTTAAATACCCTCAAAATCACAATCGTACTACCTTGAAGAACTTCTCAGTAACTGCGGACCATTTAAAATGTCATTAACGCCCAAAATTCCGAGTAATTTTGTCTCGATGTGTTAAGCTCGACGTAAGTACTCAACTATGACTCAGACGTTCCGCACCATAAAAAGATAGCTACAACTCCTTGACATCTGCAACACTTCAAGCAACCTCCATAAATTCTAAAAAAATATTTTTAGCCCATTCCAGGCTGAAGGTAAGCAAAGATTCAAGATCCGATCCACTCGAGTCGACCTAACACCAGCATCCTACACGTATGCAACGAAATTTGTCAAACCTACGATCTAAAATTACGATATCCGTGTCAACAGTAACAACATTTGAATCCATGATCTCCATTGAGACATTCACTCTCGCTTGACATGCGACTTGAGTTTTCCCACCACAAAACCATCAGCTTTGAAATGAGAGCAAGCGATAAGCCCAAGTGATCATTCAACACTCCGCACCAAGCGAACCCACTTCCTGCACATCATCCAAGGGCATCAGTCTAGAGCTGAATACCCTATACTGGAATTGGCAAACAGCCGCAACTCTGTTTTCCCCTTCCCGGCGATCTTCTCTGCTAATTAACATTTAAGATCCAAATTAGAATTTCTTATGCTGTGCGGTATTTTACGCTTGGATGTACTCATAAGAGATACACAAACCGCCATCACCCAGCAGCACCACTCACCTGAGCCTCCACTTGAGTGCCGGGATTTTTGAGGTAACCAGTCTCGTCGGCCCGAATTCCGTTGCTAGTTTCGAAACTGAAATTAAAAAAAAAAAAAAAAAAAATTCAGTCAAAAAATAATGTGGGAGGGGGAGGTGTGACAAAACTAATGCCAGTCACCCCTGGCCGCCGTATACTTAAACGTTACACTCACTTGTATGCATATGAACCGTCTGGATTCAAGTCGTAGTTTTGCTTCAAGATTACAGCATCACGCTCGTATCCAGTCGCCCGGGGTAGTGGGATACCGCCACGTAATTGGGCGGATGCAATTCCAGCGCAAATGGCAACAATCAATGCTGTGACCTTTTCAAATGAGAAGAAGACAAAAAGATGCGAAATTATACATTTATGGAACGGTTTGGGCCACAAAGTCTACAATCATTTTCTTAGAGCTAATTCAGTTCAATGGATGATGGCGGATGGGTCATGTTGGAGCGCGACTGATGATGGCGGTGTGGTGTGAAACTTGCAATGAATTCTGAATTAATTGCAGCGCGAGAGGTGCAGCCGCAGCGCTGCTAATGGGGCACGCATTCATATTCAAATTGGCTGGTATTTAGGGTTTAGACGGTTTTTAGTTTGCTGGTCGTTAACTGGGAGGCGTCTGAGGTTGTAATTTATGCTTGGTTAGCTATTGTATGGGTATCGAGTGCAGTTTTCGCAAGCACTATGGGGATGCATACGAATTCGTAATTTCTGTTCCGACCGGGATTTGAATATGTAGAAAATGGGCAATGGGTTGAGTGGAATTTGTACACAGTTAACCCTCTCATTAGCTGGGAGTGCGGTTGGCAATGTGATATTGATAGTAAGTGCGCCTTTGGAAGTGATGAAATCTAGAGACCTCGTCAGAGGTTCTGAGCAATTTTGGGATCGAAATAGTGACTTACTGCAAAATGGGGGATAAGTTTGGGCGGTTTTAGACAGTGTTCGTCGAAATGGTAGACCTCGAGAGAATATTTTCAAGTGGAATAAAATCGGTCGATCTCAGTAAAGGAGTCCTTCACAAAATCGCTTCTTATGGTCGTTCAAATTTCGAAAAGGAATGCCACATAGGTGATTGGCTTTATACCTGTTTTGCCCCCTGAATTCTAGTACTTAAGGCGGCAAAATCCCAACAATGAATATTTGGTATTCCTACTAGCAATCATTTTAAGTGTCATCCTTTATAAATTCTCAGCGAGGTACTAGTAGTCATTTTTAGTGACCAGGATAGATTTTCCGAACTCAAACTTCCATACAAAATTACCCATTGTGATCTAGAAACAATTCAGTGCAAAGGTTAAAAATGTTTCTTAGTAATACTGTATTTTCAATTAATTTCACTATTGTGACCGGGAAGAACTGAAAATTAATTGGCCCTACTAATAAACTTTCGACTCTAAAATTTAGTAGTTCACAGTGGCTATATTTTCCATACAAATATCGCAACTGTGAACTCCTGTAAATATAAATCCCAGACTAAAATTTGTTATTAGTACGCCGCGATAAGTAAAAAAATAAACCAACTATTAGTCAGACTTAATGACGTTGGGCAACGAATTCACCAGAAGAAAGTGACCTTTGGTTTAATGCCAACGATATGAACGTATCAATGGAAGATATTCATTCATACAGCTGTAAGCTACAATCTGTATGCAAATTGACTTCTACGTTAACTTGTAGTAAACATTCCGCAGTTGGGAATTTCCGGCAAAACATCGTCCATGTCAAGGTAATCGAATCATTCGCATAATTTTGTTTACCAGGAATTGAGCTTGTTATAAAAATATTTAATCAACGTGTGTGCTGTTTTGTTTTGATTTTATTTTCGATAATGAGTTTCGATTTTTGGAACCATGTAACCACAGCCAGCCCTTGAAATAACCAAATCAGGTATTTATTTTTGTCAGCGGTGGTTTTTTCCGATGACATCTCGAGATCGATATTAGACAGTAGACAAATATTCGGGACAGTTGAAAGTAAAGCACTGCGACTTGAAGTTTGGAGTTTTGCTGCAGATTTCTTAAATATAAAGCGCGATACTAATAATCATATTTAGTGTCCAGGCTATAGATTTTACGAACTCAAGATGGTGAAATTTTTGATATAAAATTACCCATTGTGGACTACAAAAGGTCCAATGCGGGCCTTACCAATAAACATTTTTAATTTGGACTCCAAATTTTAGTAGTTCACAGTGGCCATATTTTCCATACAAATTTCGCAACTGTGAGCTTCCGTAAATTTAAAGTCGAGGCTTAAATATGTTATTTATATTGCGCAATAATTGTTACTTTTATTATAGCAACTAGGTTACACACAAGTCGTGAGAATTTGACGGGTAGTGGGACGTAAGGATGTAAGGACAGTTCTCTTAAAAAGTTTGAGTGAAAAATAGAAACGTAGTTCTTCACGAAATACACATTAAATGATGCAACATGTCGGGGCCGGTACAGTTTTTTGAAGTGAATTTTAAGTTCTCTTTAAATACCAAGCATTAAGCGATGACAGCACTGTGCGAACATTAAACGGTTCACGAAGGGACAGCTGCTTACCTTCTTTAGAGGGGATGAAAAAAGTCTCGAAAGTTGACAATTTTTAAACGTGTTTTTTGTTAAGATGACGATTACTAGTCACGGAATTGCTTATGAAAGACAATTTTATGCCAATACTGTTTAAGATACTTCAAATGGGTCGAAACGATAAAAAGCTAAGACAAGTTTTTCGATTTTTTGAAATGCTTACCTAAGCCGACTTGGCCATGTTATCATAAAAGGTTATTTTTAAAAATATTAAACCATTTTAAGCAGACAACTTTGGAAGGGATTACTGCAGTTTTGACCCAATTCGCAAAATTCGCAAGAGGTATAGTTTTTTGCTCGTGAGCACGATTAACAAAACTCACACTTGCTTCCATGTTTAATTGTTCATGTACTTACACTAATTATTGCAGTTGACGCGATTCCGCAACGTGCTGTGAGTTTGAATGTGCTGAGTGAATCGTAAATGTAAGCTGAATTCTGTGTGACTAAATTCAGATAAGTAGGTACTGCTTGTTGGAATTAGAAGTGAATTAATGTGAGTGTAAGGCTGCTTCCACACCGGATGGAACAAAACGCCTTAGACAAACAAAACTATTTTTCTGCGTATTTCTAAAATTTAAATACAAACATTTAAATAAGCGTGCCCACACTGAATAAGGCAGAACAAAGCAAGAAAACGAAATTAGGCGTTTTGTTCCAACCGGTGTGGAAGCTCCCTAAGGAGACACACTAGAAGAAAAAAGATTATTTGGTAAATAAACAAATTTTCTTAATTTCTTAATTCTGCTCACGAAAACTGTCATAAAAACTGACTTACAAAAACTCACTCTCGGGGAATTGGGCCCTAGAGCTAGTTTCTTAAATTGTGATGGATGGCTCGATGCACTTATACATTTCTAAATCGAGTTTGAGGTGCTACCACTCATCTTGCTGGCAATGGAACCCGTTAGAATAAAATATTTTAAAAATACTTATCACCAATTGTGGTGCTTGAAAATGAGTTCATACGTTTAAAAAGGAGTTATGCCTAAGATCATGCCACATAAATATTTTTAAAGGGTCTCGCAGCGATACTAAAGTATAACGCGTGATTTTTTAAGAGTTAAGTTTTTCATGTTGGCAGCACTGGTTAGTAATGGCGTCCAAACTACATTTGTCAAAGTGAAAAGTTTTCAGTATTCTCTGCCATTTTATCATGGAAAGACTTACAAACGAGCAACGATTGCAAATTAATAAAATTTTTTTTATAAAAATCGTGCTCTGTGAAAAATGCTGAAAAGTGCTCTGTGAAAAGACGACCGTGGAAGAAACGTTACCGTCAACGACGAACGATATCGACCAATGATACGCAACTTTTTTCTGCCCCAGTTGGCTGAGTTCAGCTTGGTTGACATGTGGTTTCATCAAGACGGTGCCACATGCCACGGAGCTCGTGAAACAATGGAAATGTTGAAGGATGAAATTGGTGAGCAGCTTATCTCTCGAAATGGCCCTGTGAGTTGACCGCCAAGATCATGCGATTTAACGCCTCTTGATTATTTCTTGTTGGGTAATGTAAAGTCTTTAGTCTATGTGGACAAGTCGAACACGATTAAAGCCTTACAGGATAACATAAGACGCGTAATTCGTGGAATACAGACCGAAATGCTCGAAAAAGTGACGCAAAATTGGACCTTCCGAATGGAACATTTGAAACGGAGCCGCGGACAACATCTACATGAAGTTGTCTTTAAAACGTAAATGGCAAGGCCTTTTTATCGATTACAATGAAAATTTTGAATATTTGATGCAAATTTGAGTGTTTTGTTTGGTTTAAAAAAAACTACGCTTAAAAAATCATCCGCGTTACAATTTTTCAAACTCACAATGGCGTTCCAACACAAATTTCCTAGTCAAATAATAAGTGTGAAGGTTAAAAATGATTATTAGTAAGGCCCTCAGTGTATTTATGCCTCATTAACCTGAGGTTATAAAATTCCATCCTAATAATAGTGTCCAATGTCCATGTCCATAACCACGCGAAGGTCTATGAATGCCCGCATTTAACATCTTTTACAATATGTTTATTTGTTTACTAGTCGATTCATAGTCTCATAAACAAATAAACGTCTAGATAAATTCTGTTTTGTAGTGATGGTCATTCCGTGACTTAAGCCTGAGTCTTTCTAATTATTTTAGTACATTAATGTAAATAGCTTGTACCCAATTTTAATTATAATAGTGCATCAGACTTTATCTACATTAAAAGGTCAGTTCGGTTACAGAAGTTTCACCTCAAAATGAAGGTCTTCAATTATCCAAGTGCCTCCGCATATTCTTATAGTAATATTTAGAACAATAGTGTCTTAATGTGATTGTAATGGCTGCTCGTACCTACTTATATTTTTAATTAACGACGATCCATTACCTTTGCTGATGTGAGTTTAACTCCCATAATTGTTCAACGACCCATAATGTTAAATAATTTTTTGTTTGCTCAGTTTTAACAACAAAAGATGCATGAACTGAAATTAATATGATTGATGGTATACAAAATGTATTATTTAACTGGTCATCAGTCAGTGTTAGGGGTGTTGCGCGCTGTGCTGTATATGAGATTATGTTTCAGGTTTCACTGTATCTAATCAATTTATTTGAGAATTTTTCATTCTAATCTGATCAGCTTTGCAAAGGTTATCAATTTAGTGAATAATCGCTTGTGTTTGTTTATTTGTTTATTTATTTTTAAAATAAGAAAAGTCTATCGATGCATGTCTGATGATACAACGCGATGGAATGGATCTCTCAAAAGACTCTAATGAGATGGCTTAAAATAGCCCTGTGGCATGAATTGGATGAGGAGTTGTAAAAATTTCTGACATCTAACTTTGGATTCTTATATTCGAATTGGTAGGACGCTTCAATTCGATGTGGCCTTAAATTTTAGCAATTTTTTTTTACATAATTCTTCCACTTAAGTAAGATTTTGAACAGGATTTTCAAGAACTTATGAGGCAATCAAAAAACAGTCATCGAACAACAGGAAGAACATCCTGTCCCGCGCAGCAGACAAAAGAGAAGATCTTAAGCTTCGACGTCAGTTACTTGTTTGTAGAACAAACACCGCACAGCTGGACTTCATAGTGATGGTAAGTTTTTTTTCGAGACTTATCAAACTTTAGCTGAAATCATTTCAAGGAGAAAAGTTCTGTGTTGGGATGAAGATGTTGAGCAGTGTTGCCCGCCTTAGTCTTTTATGACAAAGACGAAGAAAATTGTGTGACTAGTAACTATTTTTAAGTCGATTTTATTCAAATTTTAAATTCTGAACTGAACTCTGGCTAAATTGTGATACTGCTTTTTGCAATTGGGTTAAGAAGTTATCTGTGGTTTGAAATTAAAAAAAAAACAATGAAAATGGAGTAAACTCGGCTCAGCAGCTAAAGTTATTTAAGACCGTCGCTACTAGATGTCGCGATTGTGGTTCTTTATTTTATACAGTTCTTTATTAGATGTTAACCAGCTAAAATTATTTAGAACCCTCGACAGTAGATGGCGCGATTGTGAAACAATTTTTTTATACAGTTGAACTGGGCTATTTTGATACCTAGATTTTTCTATGAGTCCTATACAGATGTAAGGAATAACTCACGCCTATTACAGCAACCTTCGAGTCATTGCCTAGAACGTTACTCAAATAGCTTATATGGCGCATGCGCTGTTCGTTTTTGCTACTTAAAAAAAAAAAACTAATAGAACTGTTTGGTTAAAAATGATTTCTCATTGAAATTTGTTCGACAAGGACCAAGTCATCCTACTAGAGAAAGAACTTTGATTTTAAAAAAGGAACATACGTAAATTGGTCAAAACGTTTATCAAAATCGATATATAAACTTCCGAGTTTTAAAGAAAATCATCGACAATATGGTGGCAACTTGCTCCACAAACAAGGACCATTCAATTTCAATCAACATTTACAATTTCTTTGGGTACAAAATCGAAGACAATGACCACAACCACGTGCTCAAAGTTCTGTCATAACTCCTGACAGCTATGAAGCAACGTTTCTTGCCACCTGACCCGAATTCACATTTAAGTGAGCAGACTCTAACTAACTGCATAGGTCCATCATAAAATTTCACTTTATTCCAAATGGTTGATCCTGAAAATCCACACCACTATGTGGACCACAAATCCTTGTTCACTTTCTGCGGTAGAAAAGAAAGCGCGTTAAAACAGTTTATCCGTTTCACTGAAACTCAACTTTCGAATTCACTTCGAGTCCTTTTTCTTAATAGCTATCGCCTGTAAGGACACCACACTTTACTTACGATTTTCATATTGCAATCAAAGTTAAACACAACAACGACGAACGACGAAAATATAAATACTATCCGCAAAAAGGACTATTTGAGGAGAAAACTTCACTTGGTAGCACCGGAAAACTTTTGCAAACAGAAAAAGATTCTCTTCAACTTAGCACTCTTGACGAGACACGACTTTGTGATGATGCCATGTCCATAGAAGGCATCCGTTTATATACCCATTTAGTTTTTAACACTATGCCGACTGGCAAAAGTTCACCATTGCAACAACACCAAACGCTAGTGGAGTTTCCCCAACATGCATTGCATATGGGGGGCGTCAAGTCGACTTTTCTTCTTCTTTTTTTTTTCCAATCATTACACACACCAGTGCAAAACAAAGCCCAACACTTGATCTAACTTAGTAATCTTAATTTATTAATTTCATTTGGCGATGAAGAGGCCGATGCTGGTATAGAAGCTGCAGCCGGTAAGTAGGTACTCGTATCTTGCCTTGAATTAGTTGCGCACAGCAAACACGTTGTAAGCTTCGCGCGGACGGAGCTTTTCCGCAATATGGAAAACGATGCACATTGCGGTTGCGACTATAGGTAGTATAGATACAGTGGGGGATGTGAATGAATCGAGAAGATTCACTGTGTACACACAAAGAGATTTGACAAAAGAGGTGGAACATGGTTTTCGAGCTTGAAGAGTTGGAAGCGAAGCTATGCAGATGCCACAAATTGCCGCTGGCCAATTCTGAATAGTTGGTGTGCCCCTCCAACGTCCCTCTAGATTGGAGGGAGTACCTATTTCATCCCACGGATACGAGTGTACGGTGTTATTAAATACGCCATTTCGACATTTTGCAAGAGGGAGCGCGTTGCGGTGGTGGTCGCATTCTTGGATACAGATTGAGACCATTGTATAATGGTTATCGTGATGCCATCGCCAAGCGGTCCAAGCAGCACACCTTCACAAGTGCGCAAGGTGATCTTCATTTAATCATTGATCCTCAATTAATTATGGGAAGCTATAAAGTTGGACAGCGGTCGTTAGAGTTAGGCCGCCGCATCGGCCGATGAGGTATGGTCTTGGGAATGGGAATCGTGTGCTTCTCCATTTGCCCTATGACATAAGGTATGGAGTATGGCGATTGTTGAAGTGGCTATGCAACAATGAGTAGCCCGAGACAATTAACAGGAAAATATATCGATGGAAGATTGTTGTGAGGTGTATTTTGTGGTGGTCATTGTTAAAAATATTTTAAGGTCAGTCTAAGTGGTCATCAAATATTTCGATTTACTTAGAAATGTGATTTCTAACTAACCCAGCGTAGGCGCCTGGGTAGTAGCTTCTGTCTTTCTGTCCGTTGTGTTCTCATGAACATGACGAGATGAAAAATTTATCGCAAAATTAAATTCAGTCGGTAGAAGCTTACGCGAGGCACCCACGCCTTGTTGCAGTCTTCAGTAAGCTCTTTTGGATCTGTTTTTCAAAGTTATAATTTGCAGTGAGTTACTAACCTCTCGGGACAACATGGGATTGGGATTATAGAATATAGACTTCCATTTGCTTAAAGAAAAAAACGTTTAGTTACATGGGCACATATTTTTGCTGTCGCGATTTATCAAAGGTACATTCAATAGTTCCAATTGGACTTAAGTCTAGGTCGTAAAGGTCGTGCTTTCATTCAAACATAGTTTACCTGAATTGGGTACTAGTTTGTAGGCAGCTCAGTGACAAAAGTTGCAGACCTGCGTCGAGCCTTTTGGAGCAAGCTAAACAGATCCCAGGCAAATACGATTCAACATTCGATTAAGAGTTTTTACACATACCCTTTTTAATCGGAAAGAAGTCCACGATATATATAATACATTAAAAGAGGGTTTAACAGAACATCAAGTCTTACTATAAGAACTGTCCCTCTGCAGTCGAGACTGGCCCTTCCTTGTAGCCTTGCTAGAAATAAGCCCCACTTAATATTCTCCAACATTTGCCACTTCATTAAAAAGAGCTACGCTTCCGATTTAATATGACACATAATTTCCTTCAAAAAACTGCTTAACCCGTTCTGGCCAGCAGAATATTTGCGATAGATCTATTTCACAAATTGCTCAGCCAATATTGTGTCGTAAGTGCCTGCTCTCGATTTTTGGCGTACTTAGATGTTCGATCTCTAAGACTTCAGTGAGAAGTCGAACAGCTTCAAGTCGCAGCTTTGCTGATCTCGCGGTTTTCGCACTTTGTATGCAAAAGATCGATTATAAAACGCTTTTCGGAAAAAGTATCATCCTTATGGAATCAGAGATCGTCCATATTATCTAAACATCGATTTCTGTGCAAAAAAAAGGCTCTGTTGAGCTCTCCTTCGACTTAAGTGTAGTTCTCATATTTATTCTCGAAGATAAATTTGAGAATTACCAGTTACCACTTCAAGGACCTAGCCAACATTTGACAAGCACACAGAACATGCATGGGGATATCTTTGAATATTAATAAGCATGGTGAGTTTGAGAATTTTCTCTTATTTTTTATATTGAGGGGGCCTATCAAAAGTGCTCAGAAGGTTTTAGAGCCTGACTACAAATTTTGCATTTGAGAAAAGCGAAGGGTTCTCATAGCGTTTGTGTGCAAAATTACATATTACATTTGTGCCTCAAGTTCCTTGCCAGATTTTTAGTAACGAGCAATATTCACATTCGAAAAATTGATGGCCACAGGCAGGCCTGCATAAATCGGTATATTTAACCTGTACAGAAGACGCGAAACCAATGGCCCATCAAGTTCTATTTTTCTAAGACCTTTCGTTACTTTAACCTATCTGCTTTTTCAATAAAAACTCCATAATAAGAGGTTATCTTCTATTTACTACCACCTTTACTAAAAAGCACTTACATTTTAATCATCATCATCTGTAAAGATCATTTAAAAGCTGTCTTGAGACGAATCTTCTGACATTTTCACGGGGTCTGCATATAGGTAAGTGATTTCAAAGGAACCCGTGACCTATGTAGGAGGTTTGTAGCTGAACTAGTCAGGTATCGAAATAATTGTTAGGGTTATGAACAGACTTCCCCACTTTGTCTTGTTCTGAACTAAGTTAACAGATTTGTATGTAGCTTATAGTGAAATTTTACTTTTCCTCGCATTACTTCCTTGCAATTTTACAACATCGCAGATAGCTCGAAATTGAATACACATACCTAAGGGCGACTTGGACACTTTAGACCGGGTTTTCCAGTTGGACTTCGACTTGAAATATTTGTACCAAAATAATTATTTCGTAACCACTTTAATATGTAGCACTATTTAGTTGAATGAATACTGTAACGCAGCGTGACCGTTGTACGACTTAAGTTTCGACTTGGCACTTTTTTCGAGCGTCTGCAACAATTTTTTTCTATTTCTACCCTTTTTTTAGTTGGAGAAGGCGCTTAATTTTTTTTGTAAATGCTATGTAAAAAAATGTAACGCACTTGCCTATTCCAACACTGATTATAGTGTTTACAGTAGGGATGCGGATGTTACGGAGGTGGTTTTACCGGAGTCGGAGTCGGAGTCGGACGCCTCATACCGACCTCCGCGGAGTCGAATTTGTATTGGAGTCGGAGGCGAGGGTCGGACGCAGACACAAATTGTTAAAATATAACATTTGAAAAAATCCATTTTAAAAATCCAGTAACTAACTCACACGTCTACCGCTCTCAGCTTCAATGCAAATCTCGCCTACTCATGTAAAATAAATAAAAGAGTGAAAAGATAGTCGTATTGTAAGTTGTAACATGTCGCAACTTCGTTCAAATTTATGGGTCTTCTCATCACCGATGGTGGTTCGAAAAACCTCCGATGGATTATATCGGAACCGAAGCCGGATTCGGAGGTGCAATTTCAACCGGAGGTTCCGACACATCGGATTCGGAGTCGAAGCTTCGTATCATCCCTAGTTTACAGAGCCAATGCCTGTTAAATATTGTTCAAAAATTCTATTTTTTTAAATTAGGTTCAGAAATGGCACTTTTTTACTTATTGGCCCTTTTTCTTTCGACTTTTCAGAATTGTGCAGCGGTCACACTGACAGTAAGCTGTAGTGAAGAGAAGTTTTGAGCATTCGCACCACAGGAGATGCATTGACCGGTCCTTTGGACATCATTATTCTCATAGCGTTGATACTGATAGGGAACTAATCGAGCCATATAAAAAGACCAGGCCCAATTATGGATGACCCCTGAATTTTGCTTCACTATTATAACCAACAATGTTGGCTACAAGAGGTTGCCACCTTGCCCGGTGGAAAGGGACTCGGTTGAGGGAAGTTTTAGGATTTTCAGACGTGTCCCAATGCTACATAAAGGGTTTTCTAATAAGAGGTGTTATTGTGAATGACCCGCTATTTCGGAAGCTGTCACTTTTGAAGCTTCTATTCTTTGACATTTGACAAATAGAAACTACGCCATTACTAAGAATGGAACGATACACGCTTCAACAACGCATTGAACTTAGGCATTTTTATTTGAATACAAAAATAACACCTCTTATTGAAAAACCCTTTAGATTCTCGATAAGAGTTTTAGTTCAACCATCTATATGTCCGGCTTTAGAATGATGCAAGTTTTTCGAGTCAACAACTTAAAAGATAGCTGAACCTCTATAAGAGAGTTCCGGGCTTGAACTGATATCTTTTCACGTCTTAAATTCCCTCTTCGCAGTCGTAGTCGCAGTAGGTTAGTGTGTTGGACTGCTATGCGGGGGTCCCAGGTTCGAATCCCGCAAAAACCCAATTCCGACTTAGGGTTTTTTTCCGCTGCGCTACTTCTCGCGAACGTCTGACAAACATCCGAGAGTATAAATGTCTTGAAAGAGCTTCTCAATTAGCCGTTTGGAGTCGGCATAAAATTGTAGACCCCTTCCATTCGTTTCAAAAATGAGAAACTCACACAAAACGAATGGTATCTCCGGACCTGTTGCGCCCACTATTTATTTTATAAATTCCCTCTTCTGGCACTGCAAGCCTCACTGGCTGTTATTACCTACATAACTTGATAGTTTTGAGTGTGTCACGGCCTGTTCCCACTACTTTTTTCCGCATCAACCAAACTCTTCACTCGCAAGTAGCATATCTCAGTAAACCGGTGCAATTGTCCTGCGAAGATGGTGTCTGGTGACAACATTTTCCCGATGGCATTAAAGTGTCATAAAACAAATTAAATTCGAGTAAGTCTTCATTACTTAAGCACAGCAAACGTTAGCAAACTATAAAACGTCTCGCCATTATGGAAGCACTGGCTGTATGTTCACGTCCCAGATACATACATACCTGTAGCCATTAACCATCGCTGTCTATCTTATTTATTTGCACAGCGTTCCTAATGAACATGCATTTCCACTTCCATTTGTTACTAGCCATGCGTGCGTTTTAACGAGCTTCGCATGTCTAGACCACGTCAAGCTCTCTCGATCAGTATCACCCTTAGCAGCACTTGTCATTGTCTTCTGCGAAAATCCCTCACCATATTGCAATGCCTTGAGAAGGTGGCACAATTCTGTGCAATCTGCTGATATTTTCGGAATACAAACATAGATATTTATAAGCCCTTATCACAGGTCATCACCAGGCTCACATAAAACAAACGATTTATGAGGGAATGGTGCAGAAGTGCCAGACATTCCGTTAATAGATCATTTCCATATGTTGGCAGGTCTAACGTTCAAGTGATCATTATTTATTGCCTCAAATCGGACGGCGAAGATGATGCTGCTTCAGCTGTTACTACCGCGCTGCTGCTGCGGCCGATGACGACCACGACGATGAGGATGATGTCGGTCAAATGTATGAGATGCAGTATGATCGGGGTTAGAAAATTTTCATAAATTGCAGGGCAACCCATTGTCTGTGTATACATTGACTAAGAGCATAAGATTGGTTGGGAAAAAGGTGAACCAGAGGCACTCCCCTGCAATACAAAGGCCAGATTCGGAATCGAAGACTAGTTCAGTGCGTTCCTCACCGCAGTTATGTGTGGGAAATGTCAGGCACATAAATGAAATGATGTCTTCATAATTTCGCCCAGACTCTTGGCAAGAAAAGTGCACTCAACATGGGAATACCGGGTGCTTCCAAGTGGGGATATCGCATTTTCGTTCGGATTCCCACGATAGGAAGGTGATTTGCAATTATATTGAACTGATTTGTGGATATTTTTGTTGACAGCAGAGTTATATAATTTGGGGCTGTTTATCTTCATATTCCAAGAGTTTAAACTTGCTGAATGCTAATTTTGGTGGGGTTACTGACTTTAGACAAAAATTTTACCAGTTTTTTGAACACAGTGTTCCTAGATGGGCGGGCGTTGAACTTTGGCCCTTAATCATCTATTCATATTCATTCAATAAAAATCAGCACAAATTGTTGGAAAGTGTTTTCAACCCATAAAATTAAAAATTTATGACACTTATGTACACCGGTTTATGGCACAAAGACATTCGCCAATGGAAGGCATAATAAAATTGGTTAAAGCGCAGTTTGAAGTAGTCAAAATAGCGAAGATAAATTTATGACTTTTATTACCATAACGTGTGGACGAATAATTTGGCACGCAAGTTTGACAGAAGTCTAACATAAGTCGTCATCAATAATTGAATCAGAAAATCGACGGACCCACCACCTTATATACCTGTATGGGAAAATTAAATTTCACTTTCAAATTCAACTCTGAACAGTGGAATATTGAATTAATTTAATCAATTGATTAGCATGCATGTGCAGAACACCGAAAGTATATATTTGAGAAACTGGTTCCGTGAATATCATGTTCATTGGCTTTGGCATCGTTCTTGGATCGGCGAATAATGACGTAATGCCATTGTTAGGTATTTGGTATAGTAAACAAACATCTTGGCATTCCAATTAGTGACAGACAGAACTGGTGAGCTATGGAAATGCGGCGAAGTGAGAGAAGCTGAAAGAACTGCTATTGCAGAGCACAGACATTTTTCATATCACTTGACATCACCCTATAACAAAAGGCGTATTTCTTTTTTAGTTCAGACTTCAGAGCAGAATCAGAACTGTTATACAAAAGGTTCGTGTTTCTTTTTTCGTTCAGAGCATGATCAGAGCGCGCTCTATGAGCTCAGAATAAATTGACTGAGCAAGCTGAGTAAAAAGCTAATTACATATATCAACACACTGAACTGAGCGTGCTCGGATCTGAACTAAAGAAGAAAATCGCCTAAAGTAGTGCGCTCCATTATAACTTGCAGAATAATAACCGTACCACCGCAATAAAAATTGCGTTACATGCATGTGTCATGATTTCAGTGCACTCTGTGTATCAATGGCCGCGTTCCACTGCCCGCTAGATGACTAGCGGAATGTCAAACTCCATATAAAAAAAAATTGACATTTCAGCATTTGCGCTAGACGTCTACCACTTTTTGTGAAATATCCTTTTCTGGGAAATTTGTCAATCTATCGCAAGACTACCCGCTGCATTGAGGAAAAAACAACAACGACCTGTCAAAGGAAATCGTTCAAATGTTTACAAAATGAAAATAAATACAAAGCCTTTAGCATGTGTAGGTAATTCTAATAAAATTGGTAATAATGTTAATAAAATAGCAATTCAGATATTATTTTTATGATATTTGTACCATTTCTTTAATAGGCCGCTGCCGCTAGTGTTCTATCTAGCGCGAGCGTTCCTTCATCTAGGATATTTCGTGCTAGACCTCTAGTGAGCAGTGGAAATCCGCCAATGTGTATAACAGTCGCCATCATTCAACGTCTTTAAATGGCTCCCAAATAGCGCTAGTTGCGACCTAGAACAAGCTAGGTACCGACTTCTGTGTTCTGTGGACCAGTGTACAGTGTTGCCATAAAAAATATTTGGACGAATCTGAAATTATGACAAAAAAAAAAAAAAAATCTGATTTCAATGGAAAAATCATACTTCCCGATATTTTTTTTTCATATAGGTAACCCTAAAAAAAAAAAGAGTGAAATACGAAAATTACTGCATACAGCGAAAGTGTGAAAAAAATGTTGAAATTATTTTTTAAAAAGAACAAAATTTATTATTGCGATAGCGGACAAGATCTGAAGCGCAGATTTCTGGTTGTTAAAAGTCTGCAGCTAGGTTGAAAATCTGCAAAATGCAGACAAATTTGCACTTATGGCAACGCTGTACTGTGTCTAATGCTACTTTAAGCATACATAAATGCACTTTGGTCATTTAGAGACCCAACCACGAAGCAACAACCATCGACATCGACTCGACGGTAGAGGAGTAGCGGTAGTTGCGACCGACGGCAACGAATCAATCCAAGTAGTCCCATTTCCCACACGCACAACGCACAAGAAAGGGCATTTCTCAGGCTCAGTGTCAGTCAACTGCCACTCCCACTTGAAATCGTCATTGGAAGCGAGCGCATCATCTGTCTTTATAGTAAAAAAATGTATTTCCTTAAATTGGTTAATGCAACTTCTTTGCAAGGATTTTCTTCTAAAAATTGTCCGCAATACCGCCATTACCTGGTGGTATAACGTATATAAGTGACTCCTTGAAGTTCCATTGAAAATTGAAGATGATGGTATAATTTTGAGTTCGTCCTATACGGCTGGAATAAAATCGAAACTATTTTATTTTATTTACTAGCGATATGCCAGTAGTCTCCACCGTTGCCAGATTGGGCGCTTTGTCGTATTTTGGGCTATCTCTCTCTCATATGTTTACCCGTCAGGGTTTAATTCTGCTCATTTGCCCCTTTTTACTTAAAAAACGATAGAAATTTCTTCCATGAGTGCCCAACACAATTTGGGGCTATATATCGTTTTACAAATTGGGTGTTCATTTTGTCTGTTTTATTCTTTCACAAAACTAAAAAAACGAAATATTTTCGAACAAACCCGCACTTTTAAAACTTGGCAGCACTCTTGCAGTCAAGTAACCTCGAACAGGCCTTTTGATTTGACCCAACGACACAAGCCACAAAATGTCAATTGAAGAAGATCGAAAAAACGCGCACTGAAATGGGAAAAATACAAAAAAAAAAAAAAAAATTAAGTAATAGGGAAAATCTGCCACAATTCATTTAAAATAAAATAACTGAATTACATATTTTCAACGATTTTTAGGATACTTTCTGGGCAACGATATTGGGCTACATTTTTTTCGGCGCTAAAGCGAACTAAATTCTGGCAACCCTGGGGCCGAATTACCGCATCCGTGAGCGAGCCATACGTCACTGAATTTTGTGGATTTTACAAGCAAAACAATAACAAATTCAGTCACGTATTACTCGATCACGGATGCGGTAATTCAACCCCTGGTAGTCCCCCACGATACTTCATCTGCATCAGAGTTGTCTAAAAACCCCTGCAGGCTAAGATAATCCAAGACTTCCGGACAAAAAGTGAAATTGTATATGCTCTCGGCCAAACTGGACCGTAAATTACTCGAAGAATTTTGCTTTCAAAACGAGTATGGACATCTTCATCAACGTTCGGTAACATCTATTATAATGTCCCATACATACATCACAACTGGAGTGATGATGGTCTTATATAGAGCCTTCCAGTGTTTCTTGACTCAGCTCACTATTTAAATGCCTTCCTTGTCCTGATTTTAGATGGTGATCTGATAACATTACCAGTCAAGTCAAGGTAAATGCATAGCTCGAAACCAGCTCAAAGTTGTAGGTGTATGACGTTCCGCCTGATTTGTCGATGTCCTGCTTGGCTCTGCTTCTATTCACAACTTGTCTCGTTTTAGATGCTGCTGTAGAAATATTCGCAAAAGCGCACTAGTGACAGCTCGATGAGTTCGTCCAATGATGGCAGCGTCCACTGCAGTAGTTGTACAGACTTGTGAAAAATTAGCTTTCTAGGTTCGAAGAATCAAATGAGAAGGAGAACTTGACAGTTGACTAGACCCTGATAAAATTGTTTTCCACCGAAATGCAGCAGCGAGAGTTCTCAACCTGCACAAGCAGGCAAACATGCCAAACTTTCCGGAGCTGCTAAAAATATGTCTGGCTCTATATAACTCGTCTCTATGATGACGTTTATGTGGGTATTGATTTGGAATTCTTGAATTTGGTTGACGATCTCTTCAAAACCGCACTGATATGTCAGTTGGCTGGAAAATGGTTTAAGACGTCCCTGTTGAACCTTGTTCGGGACACCCTCTCTATACAGTCGGATCGTTTAAGGTGGATCTTTTTTTTATTGAAGATCGCCAGATAAATACTTTCTTCCACTTAAGTCTTGGAGATAAATTATTGTACGTTCTCTGACACATTTTATAAATGCATCTCAGTTAAACAAATACGACGCACGTTCTGCTATATTTAACTTGCTCGAATCAAGTTTAAGCAACAATTTAAGTAAATAGCTTAAAAACACTTATCTTACTATAGCTACTGAATTTCCTCATTCATTTCCTTAAATGTTATCAGCAATCTAAGAAAACGGCGAAGTTATTATGAACGGAGTTTTTCCTTCTGCGGGCGGCGAGTAATTAAGCAACGCGTCTTCTGCAGTTGGATCGAGGAATGTTATTTCTTCAGCTGGTGTGGTTTCTGGATCGACAGGCACCTGGCCCTCACCATCATCCAGTGGAATTGTTGTGTCAGCTTCCGAAAGGCATATCACTGCTAAAAAGGCTGTCACAACTAAGAGCATAGTCTGAAAATTAAAAGCAATAAGTATTTTTTTTTTTAAATAAGATCCATTCTAGGTACATACGGCTTTTTCCATGACCATCATTTGCTTGCTACGTAACCGGAGATGGGATAACACCAAACTATTCGGCTAATTTCGATTCCTTGAGTCTTTTATAGCAATTTGACAAAATTCAAGGTGTTAATGATGCCCCATCACACGCATTGGCTTTTAAAAGTTTTGTTATCAACTTTTATTCGCTAATTCAGAACCACATGGTGCTAAACGCTGAAGTGACGTTAAATATTTGGCTCGCGAGGAGTATAAAATATGCACACACTAGCCAAACGTGCTATTATTTTTTGTTTTAAAAACAGATTGGCTTGAAGTGCAAATCATGCAGAAATGAGGGTCGTGCGAAACGAAACCGCCTAAAGCACGAGACGATGAGGGTATGATTTGAGTCCATTGAAAACGTTTTATTTTAGCGTGCTGGTTGAATATGAATATACATGCCACAGGTTAAGGGTTTCTATGGGCTGTCACTTTGGGTCAAGGCCGCACTGCGTGTGGGACAACCGCAAGGGAAACAGTCCACTCGGGACCTTAGGCTTCTTGCAACTTTATATAGAGTACCCGAAGAACGAAATGGGACACTAAATACCTGAAAGTTGAACTTCAAACTTCTACGTGTCTATCATGTTAAGTAAAAGTAATAATTGTGAAGATTCTCCACTCAAATTTCTTCTTTAGGTAGATGCATCAAACTCATGCTTAAATGAAGAGTCGCATTCAACGAATGCTGCAAGAATGTCAGCGAAAGGTAGGGTAATCCACGTCTACCCCAGAGAGTTCTATAGGACAACTCCATAGCAATCTTCAGGGGCCAATTGACCCCTTTTTGAACCTCGGGGTCCCTTGGCCCCCACTTTTTGAAAAATGATTAAGATGGCTCCTTTTTCAGTTTAAGTAAGATTTTATTCTTTATTAAACGAAAAAGGCTGCAATTAGAACAAGGGGAACTTCAAGCCCAGTTTACACATTTAAAGTACTCGCTAACTTTGTATTGGGAAGGTTGAAATCAATCACATGATTGAACTTATTAAAATCCTTCGTCAAGTTATTGATAGGGCCATTGCTTTCATATAGTTACATCGAGAGCGTAACGTCCTTTGATATAAAAATATTGGATTCCTTGCTGCCCTCGGTCCAGTATTGATGTTTATAGAACTAAGAATATAGGTGGAGTTGATGTTGCCAGTCACGACGCAAAACAAAAATAAAGCATCTGATTTTTCTCTTCGTTTTTAATAACTTTAATGGACTTATGTAGGAGGGAAGACGACTTCCGGGGTCCCAATGTAAATCACGTAATGCAAAAAGAAGAAACTTCTTTTAAATACTTACAATCCTTAAAATTCCAGATTTATAGCTCGGACGGGGCTACAATATTCCAAAACAGGTTGGACTAGAGAACACTATAGAAGTTTAGTGATATACGGATCCTTAAGTTCTATTGAAACATTTAACAAGTCCCAATCGGCTTCTTGCCTTACTGACAATGGAATCCAAATATTGGTTAAGGTTGAGCTTCTTGTCGAAGGTAACTCCAAGATCATTGAATTGATCCACACTTTCAATAACTGCATCATTAATAATATAAATCGGTGTAGTTGGATTTTTGACGTCTTGTAAAGGACACAAATATACATTTCTTCATGTTTAGCTGCATAAAGCTCTCCTTACACCTTACCTGCATGCGGCCAATACCATGCTGTAAAAGGATATAACTTTTTGGTCTGCTATAAGAATACCTATATCAACGAAGAGTCATTCGCCAACAGTAAAATCTTTGAGAATGCAACAAAAAGACATAAATCGTTGATAAATAACAGGAACAGGATTGGACCAATGTGGCTACCTTTAGGGACACCAAAATAGACGACGATTAAGCTCTTAAAGTGTTTAGTACCGTTTTACTAAAATGTATGATATTTTAACTTGTGCTCAGGATCGTCTTGCTTTCGTTGTAGCTTTGAAACCGATTCAATCTTACGCTACTGGTTCTCTCATTCATTTGGATAGCTCATAATCCACGGCAAACAAAAGACTACAGAATCTACACCCCTTCTTCCTAAATTAATATACGCTGTACTTATCCATTCGAAAGTGAAAGGCTGCCATCGCGCTTGCGGAGAGGTCTAATAAACCCCTCGACCGCGACAATTTTTTATCTCCTTAAGCGGTTAGTCTTTTCTTTAAACAGGTTCGTCTTTTATCTTGTTTTGCTTCGGTACTTCATCTTCCGTCACATTCTTTCTGTACAACCGCATTCATTGTCGATTTGTCATACCACGGGCTCAATCTTTTGTATGCCTACTAAGCAATAATGTTTTCGGCAACATTTTTTAGCGATATTGTCATAGGGATAGTGGCATCACTGATCGTTGACTGCTGCCGATGGAGGTGAATGAACGGTCGACGGTTTCACTTTCAGTCGCTCTGTGTAAACTTTTTAAATTCATGGAATGCTTTACTAAGTGGTCATAGATTCTTAAAATTCTTTGACCAGAAATTAAACTTAACTCTGCTGAATGCCATACATCAATGGCGCCCAACGTGGGATCGTCCATTATTTCCACGATCCAAAACACGATTATAGCCGGTGATTCGATTTTTTATATCTAAGGAAGGGAATGCGCCAATATCGAAGACGAATGCCAAGTGCGTCCAACGCAGATGGTGATTTACAATTTGGATCAACTTCATTTTCTAAAATTTTTTGTGAGATTTTGGAAAGACTTCACTTAACTCATAAAAAAAATAACTTTTAAAATAATACGCTATTTATTTAACACTAATGGCTAGGACGATGCAAATCGTCCTTGACTAACATTTTGACTCCGCAACCGCTTAACCTCACTTCTCGCTTTCTTTTTCTTTCTTTTCCACTTCAACCTTTGGCAGATCCTTGGCAGCCAAAGCAGCGTCGGAAATTTCCTTTGCGATGCTGCTGCCAACTGGCACGAATCCATTCTCATCGGCAGTGTAGGTGACGAGCACTTCTTCACCATTGGCATCGGTGTACTTGTACGATCCGGTGATCTTAAGAGCTTCTTCATCGGTTCCTGCGTTGATGACAATGGCCTTCTCCTGCCTGAAACTGCCATCACCGGACTCGAAAAGGAAGCTATATGAACCGTCTTCGTGTTGGTCCGACTCGGACTTTAGAATTGGAATAATTTCGGCTTTCTTCTCAACATCCTTGGCTACTGGTGCCGGCTTCGGGACTGGTGCTGGCTTTGGGACTGCTGCTGGCTTTGGGACTGCTGCTGGCTTTGGTTCTGCTTTTGCTTCTGGTGCTGGTTTTGGCTCTGCTTTCGCTGCAGGTGCTGGCTCTGGACTCGCCTCAGGCGTTGCCTCGGGGACCGCAGCTGGAGCGGCCGCAGCAAAGGCGACAAGTACCAAAAGGAGAATCTACACAAAAGAATAGTCCACAGTCAAAACAAGGAACACGTTTGCCTTTATATCCATATAGCAAGAAGATACTTACGAACTTGGACATGCTTGCGAGGTATTTGTTTTTCTTTGTAAGGTTATCCAAAGACTTGCGACGAACTACTACATGTTGGGATGCGAATTAAAGACTCTTTTATACCGCCTAAAAAAATTATCATATTTCGGGTATCACGAATGTGACGAAATTGTGCTATCTATAGAATTTCGACTGAAAAAAAAAAGAAGAATCATATTTGCCGTCCAAATCAATGTGATCACTCCCTCAGAAATTCGCCAGAAAGTGAGAACTTGTTTGGTGGGTTTTTGGATTTTCTGTTGGCCATATATCTCGTGCCTGATAATAATAAATACGTCAAGGGTAAGACAATTTTTGAGTCCTCAACGGTATAATTCTGTTAAGCTATTTAATTTGCTGCGTAGACTTGGGTTGCTAAACAAATTTGTGAGCAGAGTTGCGATGCGCGGTGCGTTGTTAGATTTTAAATTGATGTTAATGTGCTAACGGTCTCGTTGAAGGTCAACCGGGAATGTACTTATTGCGTAAACTGTCATACGGTAGTATAGGCTGGTTCTGTTCAACTATCGGGCGATTGATAAGTCATTCTCCTAAGTCTCATTATGAGTCAGATGAGATATGTTCTTTGGCGAAATCAGGTAGATAGATATTTGTTTTGTTTTGGCCAAGCCATTGCCTTTGGTGACAAATTGACGTGAAAAGTTTCATATTTAAACTACTTCCTTGATTGCTTACTATTTAAGATGATTGGCGGCAAATCGAATTGTCTGACATTGGGGTAGGTAGATCGTGTTAACCGATTTAGTATAGTTATCGGAGTTCTTTGCTGTTTCCATTGATTAACAGCTTACATTTGTTTCTCATTGTTTTTTTAATAGTTTTCCATTGTCTGGAGATTAGCGCCGTAGCCTTTGTAAGGCGGAAATGAAAAGAATTAAATCTTCCATTGATTGACTGTCATGTTGTTTTTCGGTAGAGATACTTGTTAGTTACGTAATCTTCGTTTAGTTTTCAAAAGAATATTGAATGAGGTAGTTATGCATTTTTGAGGAAAGCTCTTTTTTTTTTTAAGAAAAGAGCAATATTTTGGTGTGCGATTGGATCGCCCGTAACTTTCTAGTTTGTTGGTTTTGACTGTCAGTCCAGAACTAAATTTGGTTTGTGAATTTAATTCAGAAATCTAAAGGGTTTTATGGACTTTTAAGGATTTTTTTAATTTCCGTGAACGTCCAAAATTCGAGTCCCTAGCAGGCCTGAGAAAACCTTTCAAGGCACTTTTAATTTTATGTTTATAAGATGATAACAAATTGTACAGGCGAATGCTGGTTAGAGGCCAAACCTAAGCCTCTATATAAGGACTTGTTGCGCTCACTATTTACGAGGGAGATCGTTTGAAGTAGCGTCATTCACAATTTCACAGTCAAACGGAGAGGGCAGGATTTTTTTGGAACACTTATTCCACCAAGAATATGAATTTTTGGAAAAAATTATTGGATAGGCGCCTGTGTGAAAAGATTAACTTTTATGGAACTAAAAGAGCTCCAAACCAAAAACCCGCACAACGTTTTCCATCCCGAGTTATACCATTAAATAGCGACCCTTTATTGTGAACAAGCCTAGCGAGGTATCTGTCGGTACGGAAAATTCTCCGATTTGATACGATTCGGAGGATTTTTGCTGTGAGGTATTCTTCGGAACAACTGCTCGGAGAATTGTTCCGACATTTTGTAACGCGATATCGGCGAATTACGTTAAAGTGCGATGAAGCGCATTTTTTGTTAAATTTTTGACAGCTAGGTTCCGATATCCTGCGACAGAAATTGGTGCTCCGGTGCTCCATATCGCAATTGTTTATTTTTCTTCCAAAGTCGGGCACCTCAAATGGAATTTAAGCCTCCGAAAGAGTATGCGTTGCTGAGAATTTTCGTTTCGACGGATACCTCGCTAGGGCCGATAACCGATCTTCATGAGGTGTGTTAAAAAACAGGGCAACCTAATTTTGGAAACGAGTTCCATTTGGCTAAAACTATGCTTCGATAAACTCGTACTGTGTGGTTTTACGCCTGAAAAAGGCTTTGAAAAAGTCCAACATCTATTTATCGATTTAAATGAGCATAAAGAGAGGTTGAGTTGTTTTGAGTTATATGTGCAGATTTAATTTTGTTGCAAAACTCAGTAGCAGGATGTCTGTGGAAAGCGCCTGGTTCCACGTCCAGCGGGCAGTCACTGAAGTCGCCTGCGCTGTCATCGAATCAGAAATTGATTGGTCAGACAGGTCAAGTGCAACCTTGAATAGAACGAAATTTATGGTGTCTACGACCATTTTGACAAGACACAGAATACTGGACAAAACCGGTATTAGGGGTAGCTTCAGATGCAGCAAAGAAATTCGTCTACGAATAGGTCGTGCTTTCAACTCTGTCAACGGCGTCAGCAAAGAGATGGAAATTATTTAGAGAAACACTTATCAATCGAAGTTCCCAGCCAAGCAGACGCTATAAAAGACCGTCATCCTCCTGTAAGGTGCGCGATATGGACCTCGCCAATCGACACATCCGCATGAGCATGTACACAGAATTTTCGAAAGCAAAGGGGATCCAAGGTTCATGGAGGAGAACTGCTAACGTGACTTTGACTTTGTCAAACAAAACCAAGCCTGCATTAGTGATGATGAATATTAATTATGAACCGTCTACGCCAACTCTGCGAGGCTTTATGCAGAAAAGAACCACGCATCAACTTCGATGAGGTGTGCATTTTTAAGGTTGACTTTAGCCCACTCTCCGTACGCGATTCGATTGATTGTGGCTTCTGAAGGGGTTAATGCCCTACTTCCGTATGAGGCACATTATGATGGAATCCATTTTCCGTATCCTTTTACATTTGAAAAAAAAAAACTGTCACTTTCGAGAAAAACTGCCTTTTATTCAACAAAAAACACATTCTCCAACACAAACAACTCAAGTCAACGACCTTAATCCCTGCGGGGGATCTCCTGCTCGGGATCACTAGCTGGCCGATCCTTAGCAGCCTGTGCAACATCAGTAATCACCTTGGCAATGTTCGTGCCAACGGGAACAAATCCATTCTCGTCGGCGGTATATGCCACCAGAACTTCATCACCATTAGCATCGATGTATCTGTACGATCCGGTTATTTTCAGAGCCTGTTCCTCTGTCCCGATATCAGCGAGAAATGCTTTTTCCTCGCGAGTTGTTCCATCGGCTGCCTCGTACTCAAAGTTGTACGATCCATCGGCGTTCTTATTCTGCTCGGATCGGATAATGGCGATTGGCTCCTTCACCTTGCCAACATCTTCGACTAGAGCTGCGCTCACACACGCAATCAACGCGAACAGAACAACCTAAGAAGGGGACACGTTAGTAGAGCCGCCAATATCCGTTCAACTGAGACTTACGAATTTCTTCATAGCGATTTTGATTGCGATATATCCACGAGTGAACTAAGTATAGACCGCTGCATGCGGTACTCTTTTATAGTCTATTGTTTAACAGAACTGCTTAGTTTTTTGTCTCAAACTAGATATTCCAAAATGTGTTCCTGTTTCTTCACTCCAACCGAAGGTATTATGCTAAAATTGAACTTTTAGTATTTCAAAATAAAACGAGAATTCGAATTCGTTTAAACAAAAATCCACTTAAAGATGAACCGCGAATGCAGATCAAAACTCAGTCTTCCAGCTGTGTTTGGTAATATTTTTAGATTTTATAGAATAAGCCATTTAATATGCAGTACTTATCGCTTGAGCTTAGCTCTATCGACGTGACTTGGTTGACTTTTGACGGTTTTCCTCTGAATGACATTGAAGATGTGACGGGTGATTTTTTTTCCACCGAATGCAACTACAAGACGTATCTATCTGTGTTCAAAATTAGATCAGATTAAGTATCTGTTTAAGAGAAGCAGTTCTGGTTAATGTTCTGCATGTCTACAGCGGCCAGATACCATTTGAGTTGAATAATTGTAGTCACGCAAGAACTGTGCCCAAACGAGATTCGAAATGATATGCAAACACCAAAGTCAAATAATAGAATCTGTGCTAACCCGTGCATATAAATGAATATTATCTAACTAGGAACCCGTCTATTTTGTTGCCTAAAATATTCCACAGGCTTTAGGTTAAGTTAAGTAAGAAAAAAACGTTTAATCGGTGTTTTTGTTTTTCTGTGTGATGATCTCCAGGGATGTAAGCGATCTGCTTACAATTTAAGCTTATTTAATCCGATCAGATTGACAAGGCGATTTAAAAAGGTATATTTACCATAAATCGACTGATATGTGCTACCTCAGGGACACTGATGCCAACCCTACAGAATTTTCTGCATATCTACAGAATTTTCGCCTTGCCTACAGAAATACAGAATTCAAACTAAAATGTACAGAAATCTAAGATTCCAGTATAAACTAAGCCTACCTTAAAAATACTAACCAACGAAATGCGTTTGCATCCACAGAATTTCGTCAAGCATATGTACAGATTCTTATGCCCAAAACACATGTGCAGAATTTCTGGACGCAGTGAAGCATGCAGTACTGCAAGCAAAACACATGTGCAGAAAATTGTTTGACATGCTTGCATCAGTTACTGTCATTCGCCGACTAAGCAGCTGATTTGTTTTTGTTTGTAATTAATTTCATTGAAAATGAAAATTGAGAAATTCAATAATATTCGCAAAATTGTATTGCTTTTGTCGGTTTACCAGTCGTGCAGGAAGTTTTTATACCTTAGCCGATTAGCTGAAATAATGTTTTCGTTGAAAATTCTACTAGTTTTTCTTCCATTTTTGTGTCAGCCGTAAAATATTTGAAATAAACGGCAAACGCAATGATGCCAAATCCGTTCAAATTTAGTTTTTAATTTTTCTGTGGCGTGGTTGCATTGTCGTTTGCAGTGGATTTAGAAATAGCGACAACTTGCAGTACTGCAACGCATGCAGAATTTACATGTGTTCACTCCCATTTAAACGTGTGGGTTCTATTTCCACTGCATGCAAAATTCTGCACGTGTGTTTTGGGCATAAAGGATTCTACAACTTTTGAAAATTATGGTTGGCATCACTGTTGAGGGATGTACATTGTACGGCTGACAACAGACGATGATTCATCAGGGTGCCGTATTGTAAACCAGTCCGCGCATTGGGTAAGCGAGAAGCTACTTCATCTACAGCAAAGTCTTTTACAAATCTGAATAACTGAGCTAAAACCAGTTGTGGCGTGTGCTGTCCACGATCGTGCGGTGTTCCGGCAGCTCGGAATTATTAATTGAAGATATTTAACAAATTTATGCTGCGGGTTAGTTGTAAACGCTTTTTCAATGGAAAGGGGTTTTTTTTTCCTATTTCTACAATTTATTGGATTTGGGTTGGATTTGTTTGCGTACATAGTCTGCCATTGGTATCAGCGTTTCCGTTTGACCCCTTTTTGAGCCTCAGGACCCTTGGACCCCACTTTTAGAAAAATTATTAAAATGACCCTTTTTTCTTTCGAAGTAAGATTTTATTTTTTTATTAAACGAAAAAAGTGTTTCGGAATCAATAAAAAAAATATTTTTTTTTTTTGTTAAAAATAAATGCCTTGTTGCTGTTTTGTTGTTATCTTAGTATTTTAGGTGGAGGCCCCTTGTAGACCCCTTTTTCTAAATTTTCAGCGGCGACGCTGATGGTATTCGTTTTTCGAATTGTATTTGTGAAAATTTCAGCATTTTCAACGCTATTTTTTGCGGTGTAAGATTAATAAATAAACTATTCTAAGTTTGCATATATTTTGATAGATTTATTGAGCACATGCTAGAACAAGCTGATAGCTGCCTCGAAAACGCTTGATAACCTGAAACGGCGACGGATTCCGGTACCTTAGATTTGAACGTTGAAGTCATATCAAAAACCATCGAGTCTGGTTATTTATAAGTACCTACATTCCGCCGTAGGGCGAGGATTGATTTTGTATTTAAAAAAATGTCATTTAAGCTTATTCGACACACACAAAATGTGACTTTCAGACTGATTTGGACCAAGTGACACTCCATGGTCTTGTTAAGATATTGCCCAACTAACTTGGCAATCAGAGTTACGATATTTACATACGTTATCTGAGAAATACAAGTCTTCAAGTTTGTTTTAAAAATAATGATAAAACCTGAGCAGGAGCTGTTCTGGGCTGCTAAGAGTGTCGAAATAAAAACGTCCCGAGGAATGTCCTTTTTTTTTATTTAAACTTAAGAAATCATTTTGATACACAATGTCTGGAGTTTTGCATTGAACTGTCACTCTAAGAAAAACACACCTTTGTAGGTCACAATTTGAAATTTTGTATGGAAACTTTCGCCATTATGTGTTCGTAAAATTTAGCTTGGACCACTTAAAATGATTATTGGTATCGCGGATTATGTTTGTGAATAATCGCCCTCGCGCTTTTTGAATTGTTAAAACAAAAGCGGGAACAATAGGAAAAGGCAAACACTTGGGTTGATCAAAAGATCAGATGAAGTCCTATAGCACAACTCTTCGACTTCATTTTTCAAATTATAAAGAACGGAAGAAAGGAACAATTAAGGCAAACACTGCATAAATTCATACGTTAGGTAGTCGTTTAAAAAAGTACCCAGTTTGTCCACTGTTATCAATCCTCTGGAATATGTCATATGGCTAAATTACTCATTCCGCCGTACCGATAACCAATTTTAGTCTCGACTTTAAATTTACGAAAACTCACAATTGTGAAATTTGTATGGAAAATACAGCCACTGTGAACTATTTTAATTAATAGTCGGAAATAAAAATGTTTATTGGTACGGCCCGCTGAGGCGTGTAGACTGCTACTTAATATAGCGATGTGCGATACCCAGGAAAAAAAATAGGCATCTTCGTCAACAGTCAGGCCGCGATTAAGGCTGTCGGTTCGACTAATTCAACGTCCAAGCTTGTGGTGGAATGCAGGGACACACTCTCCAGGGCTTGTCATCGGTTTGAAATCACTCTCGTCTGGGTTCCCCGCCATAGGAACATTGAGCGGAATGAGAAAGCTGATAAACTTGCCAAACGAGATTCTGCTCTGTGCGTGTCTCGTGCGGAGGATGTTTTCCCTCCACTTCACCACATGTGCCGTTACTAGATGGAGGAACCTGACGAACTGTGTCATTTCAAGGAAGATCTGGCCAGCCTACTATGGAGCCAAAACAAACAACCTCTTAGCCAGAACACGTGTATAGAGATGTCGCCAAACTAACGGCAATTAGTACGGGCCTTTAGGAACTCACGCGGCCAGGCTTGGTATCCCCCAATAACACCCACTGCCGTAGCTGCGCCGACACAGACAAGAGTGAAACAGTGTTTCATCTTCTTTGTGAGTGTCCGGCCCTAGCCAAAACCAGATGCAGTGTACTAGGTCACCCTTTTTATGATGACCTTTCGGCCATCCAAAGTATCCATTTCAATAAGATCATAAAATTTCTCAATTCCACAGGCTGGTTTTGAGCTCCCTTTACTCCCTTCTCCTCCTTTTTCTTCAGGTTCCATTAGTTGTGGTCTCAAAACGTCGCTCAATGCGCTATATGTGTTTTACCTGTCAGAAGACGGGAACCAACCACTTAAACCAACCAACCAACGGCCCACTGTGAACTACTAAAATTTAAGGTCGGAACGAAAAATGTTTTTTGGTAAGGCCCACTGTAAACTACTAAAATTGAAAGCCGGAACTTAAAATTATTTTTGGTAAGGCCCATTGTGTTTACAGTCGGAAAACCATCTCAATTTTCCATACAAACTTTGCAATAATTGTGAGCTTCCGTAAATTTAAAGTCGGGACGAACATTGGTTATTAGTACTAAACCGAAGTATTACTCAAATTCTTCTTCTTTTTTTTAGTAGTGGAACCTAGAACAGTTATCGGAACTTCAATTACCTGTTCCCAATTGACAACTAGTAGTACCTAAATGCTCTTTTTATACCTACGTAGTTATGAGAACTCCATTGGCGTTGGGTATTCTAGTTCACAATCCGCCCGGCCTTGCAGTAAATGCTAACTTCAATCCCAACTTCAATAAACCACATTTTATTTAAAAAAAAAAAAAGAAAAAAAGTAATAATAACGATAAAATTAAAAACCCCCTTTTGCTATACAAAATATTTATACCCTCAACTAAGCAGGAGTCTTTAGACTGAACTTGTGGTCGCAGAGATACAAAGAAAAATCACATATTCAAACAAATCCAACTCCAATGTGTTGTCGGTTTTGGTTCCTTATTCCTATAGCTCTACTTCTCTAGTGCTTCTTTGCGTGATCGACTTCCTCCTTGGGCAGATTCTTAGCGGCAATAGCGGCGTCAGAAATTTCCTTCGGAATGTTGTTTCCAATTGCAACGAATCCATTCTCATCGGCAGTGTATTGCACACTAACTTCCTCGCCATTAGCATCGATGTACTTGTATGATCCCGAAACCTTGATACTCTGGTCGTCAGTTCCGGCGTTCACAACTGATCCAGTCTCCTCACGGAAGTTTCCATCGCCACCCTCATATGTAAAGGTGTAGGATCCATCTTCCTGGACATTCGATTCGGACTTGACAATTGGAATAGGTTCTTTCGTTGGTTTCAACTCCTCACTGCAGACGACAGCGACCACAGCGAAGGCAACGCACAGTGCAACCTAAAGATTGAGAACAGTTGTTAATCCTAGGGGTTAACTCTGGCGGGTCGCTAAACACTTACGAATTTTTGCATTTTGTTACTGTTTGTTTTATTGTGTTGTTCACAGGAAAGTTTAGTGAAACTAATTTGTTGTGTCGACGGCCAGCAGCTTTTATACTACTTGCGATGCTTGGATTTGAAATTTCTTCTCGGCTATGATTTTGATTGCAATTAAATCTTCACAGTTTTTGGGGTGAAAACATGTTTGGCGATAACTGATCAAATGTCAAGGGTTACTCGTTATCCGTTGATGATAGATGCGATCATTTGTTTCGAATCGACAAAAGTTGACCATCGGGTTTGATTCGTCAGTCGTTTGTTTATATAATTTAATTGTTCTAAATATAGCTACGAAGGCGATGGGCCTGACACTATTAATCAGTTTTTACCTTCACCTTGACTTAGGATTGTGGGTCACGATTGTTTGATTTAATAGGGGAAATTTAACAAGTCTTAGCTGCAGACAATTTCTGTCTCAGTTGTGCTGTCAATTGGACTCTATTCATCTTTCTGTCAAATAATCAATGACTTTTGTTTATAAAAAAGGGACAAAGATTCACTTCCATTGATTGGAATTTATGTATTTTAAATTCTCTTTTAGATCTGCAAGAACGCACCAACCAGTTCCTCATAGTACCCCAAGCAATTATTGTTGAATAAATACAAAAGCCCACTTATATAAAAATATATTCAACTGTAACTCAAACAAAATTGACAGATACTAGGCATAGACAGGAATGAGTTTGCCTTTGTGTGCCGGGTAATTGGTTTTGTTGCATACATGTGTGCCACCAGTCTCCTCGGACGATTCCTCTGAACTCTCTTCTTCTAGACCGTCGAGGTTTCCGGCTGGATGTTTATGCTTCGAATCTTTATTTTCCTCCGAAGACTCATCGCTATCTTCGCAGCTTTCCGACTCACTTTCTGCCACTGGTTTTGGTTTTTCTACTTGTTTATGAGCTGCCACGCTCATGAAAGCCACCAACCCAAAGATGATTATCTGAAAAGTTGAGTACGTTGGTAGTCCGATTAAAAAAGAAAACAGAAAACACTTACAAATTTCTTCATGGTGATTGGAAGCTTTTAACTGACATTACATTCTGTGCTCGATTGCCTTTTATATCGATTTAGTCAACAAAAGTGTCACAACTTGTAATCAAAACTTGATATCCTTTAATTACAGACTAATTAGGTTTGTTTTAAGCAAAGCAAGCGATCCGAAAATAAGCTGAAATAACAATGCAGGTCAAATTTAAATGTACGATATTTTTATGGTAATTTTGGTGACTAATATCGTTCTGATTGTTGAACGCTCAGTATTTATTCACTGAAAAGATTATGAATTCAAAATCAGCTCTGAAAGGTTGTCGGTGTTTTTGTGGATATTTTCCATTGATCCCGGTGAAATATGAAAGCAATCAACAAAAGTCAAATGACAGAAACTGTTGGGCACAAATAATTTGCCAGATGTACAAGTAGCACATATTTTTTTCGTTTTTTTTTTTGATGGCGTGGAATACATAAGAACAGCAACATTAGCACTGACAGCGACTTTGGAGCTTAGTGGTTAACTTAATGTTTGCGATGTTTTTAAATTCTAATAGGCTGCTGTCAACTGCTGTCTGTTTCTAACGACTTCTCCCGTTGTAGTCATTTTTGCTGTTGCAGTCCTATTTATATTTCTGTCTTTAAATGTTCTTACATGGTCTTTTGTTTGTAGATATTCCAAAAAGACGTGTCATCGCCTTGAAATCGAAGAAGTGGTGATGAGAGTCGCCAAGGACATGTAATGATTTTTTCCAGGCTTTGTCTAAAAAATCAAATTTCAAAGGGGCTAGAGTATTCTACCGTAAAATTGCTCTGACAGCAAATTCACCTTTCCTTTTTTATAAAACTACTGTACTTGACCTCAGAAGCAGTATTCTCCAATTCCTTTGACTAGGCTCTGCGATTGTCTTACTGAGAAGCTTCCGACTTTAGACATCTTTTTAAGGGAGTGCCATTATTTTATATGCCTTCTGTTTTTCGGCACCTAATAGCCTACATTTTTCCTCAAATCGAGGTTTCAGTTTGGCGGTCATGTATAAAATCCAGCAACTCAGTCACGGCAGTTATGATGGCTTTGTGCCAATGTTACAACCTTTCTTCTCAGCTATAGTTGTGTGTTCGAATGGATAAGTTGATAGAATTTATTTGTTTAGTATTTTTTAAACTAATTATATCATCTTACAATTTTGAAGTACAATTTTAACTTAGTTTAAATGAAGACAAAATATAATCGGTTAATATGGAGAAATTGGTTGCCTATAGCAAATGTAATAGCTTCTTTTCTAAAACAATTATATTTGGTTTATTTTAAGTATTATCATTATTTCATTAGTTAATTTAAATTAGGTAGTTTTAAGTATCATTAGTACTAGTAGGGTGGTCTAAAGTTATTTATAATAAAATAATAACTGCAAATAATAAAAAAGAGAAAAATAAATAAAATTCAACACACTTCATTTCTTCTTCATTTCATTACTAATCTTTGTTTATACAGAGAGCCAATTTAATTCACTTAATAAGAAATTTATCGACACATATCTACTGCACTTCCAATTTTTCGCAATTTTTGTTTGCAAATAATTAAGTTTGTTGAAAATAAAAATGCCTAAGTTAGGTTAGGTAAACGGGAAGGTAGATCAGGGAGAACCCTGCGCTACCCCAATTAAGCCCTCGTGGACCCATTGTGATGCACTTGTTGGGGTCGACCGTTGGTATTGCATCGGTGTTCTTTTCCCCCTCTCCTTTGTGGTTAATAGACGCTGTCCAGCCATCCCGATGTCCTCAAAAACCTATAAAGATCAGACAGTGAGACATAAGAAAGTTCTTGTAAGTCATGGATGTAATAGCTTCCAAGTGTTCTTTTCCTCAAGTGACAGAGACCCGGGCAGTGACACAGGAAGTGAGTTGTATCCTCGTGGACCTCCTCCTCTCCGCAGCCTCTAAATATATCGTCATCTTTGAGATTTATTTTCATTGCATGGTTTCTAGGGAAGTTATGACCAGTTAGAGCCCCTACTAACTTAGATAGTGATAACCAGTCCAACTGTAATAGTTTGTTGGTACGGCTTCTGTTATATTCTAAGTCAAAGCTTCCGTGATATTTCACAGGTAGTGAGTTCATTCCACCTGTTGTTGGTTTTCATTCGAATTTTGTTCTCCACTCGCTGTCAGAGAAAGTGGTGGCTTGATCGATAGAAGTGCTCTATCAAGATCCATTACGGACCTCTTTCTCGCCGGTTCATCCGCCATCTCAGTGCCGGTCTTATGCTATTATGCTATGAATAGTAGAGTACCTAAAACAGTTCCTTGCGGTTGCGGTACACCTAGGTTCACTGCAATGGAATCCGATTCGATTTTATGTATTTTAACTATTTGTAATCTATTTGAGAGATTATGAAGTAAACCACTTTAACTTTTTTTTTTTGTATGCCATATCGTTTCAAGTGCAAAAAACACAGTTCACTATATTTTTTTAGATAGCTCTTCATTCCAACTCGTGACTACTTAAATTTATTGCACATGCGCACGAACGATTTTTTCTTAATCCTGTTGAAAGTTGGTTACTAAGTTCTTCAAAATAGTTGTTTAATATTATTTTTTAATATAACTTATTTTTTGTTTCGGATATTGACATTTGTCCCATGGTCCAATCCCCAGAACAAGGTTGACATCCAAGTTAATATTAGGTGTTCAAAAGAGCGTTCGCCTTATTTAGGAAAACATTTAAAAACAATTTAATCAAAAGATGGGAGATTGGCGGTCACCTGAAGGATACTACTTTCCATTTTCAACATCGTAGAAACCAACAATAACTTATCTCAAAAAAGTATTTTATTCAAATTTGTTTATCAAATAAAAACGTAAAGTAAACGTTATGTCCACTGAATGATAAGCCAATTATAATAATACGAAAGTACTGCATAAATCCTTGCACTGTTTACAACTGACAGTTTATTCGATTTGTTTATTTGTACTTTTATCTAATATTTCGTCATCACCAAACACGTTTCACGCGGGACGTAATAAAGTCTAAATCAATTAAAAAAATAATACATAAAGTTTAATTACATCAAAGATAAGGGAATTCGAAATATTTAGGTATAAAAGCTGGCAGTCTTGATTACCCCAAATTAGTTGCAGTTAGACTTACGGTGAATAGCAATTTCAGAAAACAAAAGTTTGAGTCAATATCATTATGCAAAAACTCGTAAGTACTCATGATATTGATGGGGATGAGTTCTTTTTAATGCCCTCTGTATTAACCCTTAGGTAGCATTTTGTGTCCTTTTCGCTGTGGTTGCTGTCGTATGCAGTTTGGGTACCGAGGAGCCCGTTCCAATTCTGCGGTCCGAATCAAGTGTCACCGACGATGGATCCTACAGCTTTTTGTACGAGAGTGCCAATGGCAATTTCCGTGAAGAGGCAGGCTCAATTGTAAGCCCAGGAGCCGATGATCAAAGTATTAAGGTCACCGGATCGTACAAGTACATCGATGCTAATGGCGAGGAAGTTAGTGTGCAATACACTGCCGATGAGAATGGATTCGTCCCAATTGGAAGTATTATTCCTAAGGTTATTTCCGATGTAGCTGCTGCTGCTAAGGATTTGCCAAATGAAGGCGTTGAACACGATAGGGAGCACTAAGCATTGTTCATTGACTATGGGCGCCATTTATTGATAATTTAATCCAAACAATATTGCCTGAGTAAAGGGTGTTTTTTTTTTCAAATAAAATCGGTAGTTTATACAGCTTATTTAAAGTCTGTTTCTTTGCTGCAAGAATGATGGAAAAGTTATCTACATGATAGCGCCTGACCGGGTCCTAACGTTTTTTTTGACATCAAAGGGTTTGGTGGTGTTTTTTTCCGACTTTATTTTTTGTGAAACGTCGGTCTTTTTTGACACAGTTCGCACATCGCTGTCCTTACTTCGAAATCAACTTTTCTGCCTATTAGAAAATCACCAACCATTCCTCGAATAACAACAGTGCTTACTTCGGGATTGTTGGGTGAACGGAACTTTTAGCTTTCAGTGTTTATCGTTGAAGGTACCATTCTGACAGACAAGGGATTGTTTTCTTTGACTCCTCATCACAGGCTCTATTCATATCCGCATCTTTGAAGGCTTTTAAGAACCTTTGCAAACTGTACTTTTGTATATTTCCTCTGCTGTAGAAATCCCGACTATAAATTCTCTTCTTCTTTTCGCCGAAAACTCGAAGCTATTTTCTTGTTTTTAGCCAGTAGAAATCGCAGCAGCTCTGGGGTAGAATTCTGTAAAAAAAATACCTAAACGAAAACCACTTTCGCATTTGTAAAACGAAAAACGAAAGCGAAAATTTGATGTAAACAGCTAATTCCTTTCGTTTTCTTCTTCCTCTTCGCAAACGTGAGGTTATTTCACATGAAGGCATGAGCCTCACCGCCATATGGAGGAGAAATAGCTTGAGCTACTATTTGTTGCAATTGCAATTCCATGAATTTTTCTTTCTTTTGACATCTTTTTGAGTTAAGATTGCATGGGCGTAAAAGTCGTTAATATGATTTATTGTTTTAAAAAAATCGAAGGAAATGAATAACGTCTACGAAAAAGCTAATTTTGCATTTCTTTCGCAAGAAACGTTTTCAATTTTAGAAGTTACTTTAAGAAAAAAACAAAAAACGAATGAAATCCTTTCGTTTCTGTTTGCTTTTGAGTAAACAAAACTCGCTTTCGTTTTCGAAGTAAAACGAAGAAAAACGATCGTGCCAATGAACAATTGAACGTTTTCCCCATATGCAATCCTAACCTTCTTTTGGGCCTGCAGTATTGATGGATGCCTCGTTTTTGACTAGCCCCTTATTAGGATTTTCCTTTTGGTCTTCTACAGTGAAACCCAGCACAGCGGTGGCGCATATCTGTTGGCACATTGGCAGTGTTGCCATTTGTGCTCCACATTTAATGCTGGTACTGTTATTGTTAAAAGGTTAAGACAAACGTCCTAGTGGTTACCTATGCGGGAGTATCACTTCATTGTCAAATATTTTAATCTTTTTAAAGCACATTTTGTTGTAGATATATCGTCGGGTTGGTCTATTTTTTACTGTTTAAGGATATATTTTTGTTGCACCATGACTAAAAGCAAAGGATCGTCAATCACTTTCTTACTGATTTTCTGAGTATCAAACGAATTTGGATGACCAAATAATGTTAATGATCAAAATCTCTGGTATCCGATCACTTTAAATTCAGCACGATAAAAGCGAGTGATCGCATGCAAAAGCCATAAATTGTTCAACATTCAACATTTTGATCCATATTCGACTTAATGTTGATTGAAGTCCAACTAATTTGCATTGACAGCCTTGTCGATCGTGGAACGAATTTTAAATTTAAATGCATAAACAAGTTATCTAACAAACTGACCAAAATGTGACGTCGATTAGTGTCAACCAGAAAATATAAACAAATCATATAAATCAATTAGACCCGACAAATTATGAAATATAAAATTTCACAATAGGCTACTTTTCAAAACTCGTTTGTGGGCAATTTTTCGAAATACTCTTAAGTTAAATTTTGTAGGCATAGCAAGCAACATAAGTTCGGATGCAAGTAATTATACATTTTACATCAATTTCATTGATATTTATGTAAATATCATACATGATTGTCTTTAATCAAAATAGGTTTCAATTGAAGTAAGCCAGCTTAAGCCAATGTGCGATTGCATTAACATTGTTAAACCTAATCATTTAAAACGATTAATGGCGTGTAGCAGAACTTTAAGGATTTTCTTCAATTTTGACAGTAGCTTAAGCTCGTAAAATCCTTTTATGGTTGGCCATTAAGAGTCTTACTCTGCTTTTAGCAATGTGTTTTTTTAAAGAGCCGGAAAACAACCTACACGTTTGAATGACTTTTGCCTTTTATTTAGTAATCCGCAAAAGTTTCCTTAGTTTCATTTAATTTTTTTAGCAAAAGACCAAAGTCTCCACAGCATTTCAGAGTGGGTAATTCTTCATAGTACATCCTATAAATTTTGATCTCACTAGTAACTAATAACTTTTCTGACTGTGAAGAAATCGCCGTCGAATAACATCTCTATAAAAGAGATGACTGCCAATAAACTCACCGGTAAAACCAAATTTTGTTACAATTTAAAGAACATCATCCCATAATAACCATTCATGTTAATCATCGCGCATATTCACTACACCACATACGGATGCAAATGGCAACTTTTTCACTTGTTCCAACATTTACACATCATAAATTCGAAAGAAAAAAAATAATTCTCCATACAATTAATTGCGAAAAAATGGCTTTGCATTAATAGCTCATAAATATCACCATCCTGCACCTAGACCAAGCCTACAACTCGCGCCGTTACCAATCATCTCATTCAATGGAGCAGCTTCCAAGATGTCGAACAACTTCAGCACACCATGTCTTTGTTGATGTTTCTTGTGTTAAACATGTTCTAGTTTTTTTCAGCAAAAAAAAAAAAAAGAAAAAAGTTGGAAATGTACTTTGAACTACGTTCCATTCTGAGACTATAAACCCGGCATTCTGGGAGCAATGACTTCAACCTTATGCATATACATCCACCCTGCTCCGAATCTCTGTTTTTTTTTTTTGTCTGGCCTGTGCCGTATTAATTTGTTTGGTAATTTGTTGGAATTACTTGTTGAATTTATTACTTCAACGTAGAATTTGGATATAGTATCGGTGGGTACTCGGATTCATCTACAATCAGGTTTCATGTTATTTGTACGAAACAAAGTTAAAATTAAAATTTACTACATAACCAGAAAGCAACTGAAATAAAAAAATAATATCGTGGAATGATGGTTTTGAGCATTGTTGTTGTTTTTCTGTTTCTTTTCTTTCGGCAAGGTGACTAGAATAACATTACGGTAATGTATAATAAATTAATGACATCATTTAGCAGACAGAATTGAAGAAGCTTCGAAGATGTATTTATGGTTATTTCGAGCTGAAATTATTGCTAGTAGGTGATTAGGAAGGCAGGTGGCGTTGCTTTTTTTTAATTGCGTAGATTAAATCTATACATCATCTTGAAACAGACATCTCTCAGGGTTGTGCATATTTCTTTGGAGTGTATAGTAATTAATATCCTTACCGTCGTATTAATAGTTAAAATGTGATTGAACTTTTAAGAAGATTCTATATGAGGTTTTTTTTAACTGTTACGATGCAGAACGAACAATATTTACAGTGGGGTCGAACCGCAATTCAATTGCCGAAGGAAAAATTCATTAAAAGAGTCTTCGGATTAGAAAAGAATAGACAAATTCTTAAAAAAGTTATGAGAAGATTGGCTGCAGGAAATAAGGCCCCAAATTTGGGGTGTTATTTCATAATGAAATAATACCCCAATTTCAAATATGAAATAAAGCCCCACTGCGATAAAATAAGGCCCCAGCAAAATATGAAATAAGGCCCCAGCAAAATATGAAATAAGGCCCCAAATTTGGAGTTTATTTCATAATGAAATTAAAAATAAAAGATTATTAAATATACAGAAGTGTTCTAGAAATTACTTTTCAAAAGCTCTCTTGTTTTGGTTAAAATCTACCAATTGCTAGATTAGTTATTATCTCCAGTTAATCCTGTATAACATTTTAAGAGAATTTTTCAACAAGAACTGTCACCGGAAACCCAACACCAGTAAAATGAACATCTTTGAAATAACTTTTCGACTATTTCTTAGTCTGTGGTAAAAACTGCCATCGAATACCATCCAAACGTAAGTATATATAAGTAAAAATGAAATAAATAAATGTCAAAAATATCTGCGAATTATAAACGAACGCTATAGTTAGCAACAAATCTGCCGTAGTTATGAACAACAGCACCCAAGCTTTTTACTACCATAATCTTCTCCTCTTCGTAGCAAGTGCTAAAATCCATTATAAATAATACCTATTTGGAAAACAAAAAACATAAAGTACAATATAAACGAAAGCTTTTGTAAACAAACTTTGCGTACATAGCCATTTAAGCGAGAACCCATCACAATGTGACGTATATGTGATTTTTAGTTACCAAGTGGCGCCTAGTGGAATACAAAATTACGCCACTTAATTAATATCTCTTTAATTCTGGCAATTTTATTTATCTTAATGAAAACAACCTCTTGTTCAGCTCGGGGGACAAAAACAAAACAAAGAAAATTCGTTCTAAAATGCGCTTTACATAGTAAGCAATTTATTCACTTCAGTTGCAAAAGAAAATCAAATTAACACCAGCATTCTCAGTCATTTCAGAAAAGCAACTTTGTTTACAGTCTATACCACTTTAAACAACCCAAAGGGTTATATACCAGCAAAATAATCTGACTCATCATTAGCGCCCAAAGCGGCATCAGAAACTTCCTTTGCAACATTAGTGCCAACAGGAAAAAACCCATTCTCATCGTCAGTGTACCCCACGGCAATCTCTTCGCCCTCTTTACTGGAGCTGCCATCACCGGACTCAAATGAAAAGCTATATGATCCGTCGTTCTCCTGATCAGATTCGTACCTCAAAATAGGGATAAAGTCGAATTTTTTGGGGGCAGATTCATCCTCTGGTGCTGCGACAGCTGTCGCAACTATGGCCAAAAGTGTTACCTACAAAGGAGGTTCAACCATTGAGGCAAACTGATGAAACAAATGCGAACGTACTTACGTATTCGATCATTTTTCAAATTTCTCTACTAGTTGTCCAAAGACCAGCGATTTTGCTATACTACATGTCGGGACCGGAACTACAGGCTTATTTATACTGCGTAGAACTCGGAATGGTGTTCAAAGAACGTGATCAGTTGTGAAAATAAATTTATTATTTAAACCGTGTTAACTGGCCATCAACATACCATAGAAGAGGCTTCCATCTGAAAGTGAGAACTTGATTTGTTTTGAAATTAATACTGCCGGAGTAATTGAATTAAATTTAATTGATTAATTCTCTATTGCTGCGGGAAGATCCTAAAATAGCTGGAGTCAATTAGGCAGCGATTCTGATTGGTTTACTAATTTCGATGACATTTAAAGTCGAATGATGCAATTTGAACTGGTTGTCAGTGTTTATTTATTTATTTTTTTTTTAATAATTGAGAGTTAAACATTTGGCAAGGGGATATTGATCTTGAAGTTGTATCCTATTTGCACTTACAGCCCATAACTCATATTCAAAGGTAACTATCAGCAAAATTATTGCCCGCCCCACACCTGTGAAATTCCATCACAGCAATTTAATTCAATTTGCATTCCCAACTAACAACTGGCAGTAGTAACCCAATTTATATCACACATCTTCGTTCTACTGTCTCCCATTAGCTAGCAAATTGATTTTTATCTCGCTTAATCGCCGTATTAACATGCAAGTGGTCAACATCATAAACATCACACTTGACCTTTACTTGCGGCGGCACTTGTTCAACCACCTTGCAACACAAATCCATTTCACTTCTTGGCGGTCTTCAAGGAGTCCCATTCACAGCCATCGCGTATATCAATTACATACAAGAGCCAATAAAAATCGACGCCAACGGCGAGCATTCCATTGCTCAACAGCTGAAGTAATTAGTATCTGGCACCCCCTCTTGGAAAACCTGTTAATTTATTCTAATCCGCATCTTTACGGCTCGATACTGATGGTTGAAAGTGGGTACAAACGGAGGGATCAAATCTATTTGCTGCACGCAATTTATCGGCATCTTGCGTGTGTTCGTGGATTTTCCCAATTTGTCCCGAAAAAGCATCTTCTCGTCTCTGTACACGCGAGGGTGGCTCACCGTTTGAGGTGCGTCTAAGGTGCATGCCAACGTCGTGAATCTGCCACTGCAGTGCAGCCACTATATGTGTTCAGATCTGTGAGATACAATTGCGATTCGATTTGCAATTGGATTTTCTAATAAATTTAATTTTGCTTTCTGGTTTTTTTGCCATTTATGGCACAGATGATGACGATGATGAGTCAGTCAGTCAAGTGGATTTATGTGACGCGTTGTGCCACAATTGGACTTTGGGAATTTATCTACTTTGATTGGAGGAGTACAGCTTTTCATTGGACCTAAGCACGGTTTTGAGAATGGCATCCGAGTTTATGGAGGAGGTCGCACAATGATGCAATTCAACTGCAAGTTTGTGAGCACATTAGAGGCGGCTGGTTTTCTGTAGTCAGTGCACATGTTCCTATGGTTTGGCAATTTAAGGATTTGCCAGATAAAAGAGATAGAAAGAGCGGATTATTTTTCGTAACTAAAACGGTGGACAAAACCGGGTTTGTGTATTAATTGCGAATGGACTTGCAGAGCAGTCATAACAGTCGAGTTTATAAAAAAGGTGTTAATCGAACTAATGGTGGGGTGTAACATGTGATACGTGTCCCTGCCACGGTCCTTTGAAATTCTTCCTAATTTCATATTGGATGAAAAATGTCGATTATCAGATTGGGTAAGATCCTCGTTTGTGACTAGAAGCACTGCCGTAGACTACTTTTGAATCATATCTGTATCACGTATCGAAGGGGACTGCAGCTGATGAGTGTAGGATCCAGTAAAACCACTATTACAATAAAAATTCAAAGTGGAAATGCCTACAACCTCAGAATTTCGAAACTTTTACTTTTTTTCCGACACAAGGTGTTTCTCCGGGATAGATTCAAAAAATAATCCACGAAATTGATTCCGGTTTTCAGAGATGCATTTCAAAATATCACGTTTGAAAAATAGGGCACGTTTTATCTCTATCCGCTATCCAGAAGAGGAGATCTGAGCTGACATCTAAGTGTTATTCCAATACCGAGCTCTATTCTATTTTGTTGTTCTTCTTCTTTTCGTTTCTTATAGATTTTCCACCATTCCATTTCGAAGTTATGTCTGTTTTATAAACAATTAAACACAGCATCTCCAAGTGTCGTGTTTTTTTCCCAATGCCTTTGAACTTCCAACAACTTGGCCGATATTTATAGCAAACATATCAACAGAGACAGACGATTTTACCGGTGAATAACTTCTAATTTATGTCACCCCTAGACCCCATTAACAACTGCAAGGTTGCTCGTGACACGGTTTTTGTTGTGCGGTTAACCATTTCCGCCCTATCCGGACACAAATGCTATGCAGTGTTTCCAAAGATTTATAGCAGAAAAAAGAAAAGAAAAGCCAGTCCCAGTTTCGATAATAACCAAAGCTACCTGAGAGTGGGTATTTTATAATGTTTCTCAAATTGAGTTCCAATCTCCATAACAGTCTTTCGCAGAGACCCATCCCATCAGGCATCGAAATTGCAGATGATTAGCATTCCAGCTCAATGTGCCAGCCAGAGACCTAAGTGTGTGGCACACCACACCTAATCACCGCCAAAACCAACGGATATTTGCATTCTATAGACGAAGCTACAAAATCAGATCGCTAGAGGCTATTCGATGCATAAGGTTACGAGGGTAATAAAATTCTGTGATGGAACCAATCGCTTGCATCGGATGCTGTAACACACTTCCAGATAGACAGACGTCGCATCGCGCAAAACGTTCGCCACAGATCCTCGGTCTGCATGGGATGGTGTACCAGAGTATGGTCACGTCATTGATGTGTCTTTTACTTCTCTATTAAGTCAGGAAAGTGAAAACTAGGTCCCGATTTCGTTCACGCAGTTATGCAATGAAGATGTTTTTTTTTATTGTGCAATTCGATGATCATCCACACCGGATCCAGATTGGTGATGTTGCCGCTATAGCCGGTGCGCGATGAATGTCAAACAGGCTTTCGGACGATTGCCGATGTAAAGGTCACACAATCGCAAGACAGGTGAACCGCCCCAAAACACAATTGCATCTCAGAATCTGAAATGGCTGGCACGGTGAACCGTTTTCAATTGCTGTGCTCTGGCGGATCGGGAATTTATTGTCGGTTATGAAATGAAATGGGTACGGGTACGGGTACGGGATACGTCACTGAGCGTAGCAAATTTCCCATTAACGCTCTACACGAAAAGTCAAAGTATGACGATAAATATTGTTCCCTTCGTCTGTGCTTTCGGGCAACTACTTCGCTTGTAGTTTCTTTTTTTGTTTTCTTTTTTCCAGAAGAAGATGCACTTTTGCTGGATATGGTATGAGTGTATCGCATCAGTTATCGTGTAAAAGTGAAGTTTCATTATTGTGTTACCTTCCCCGGCATGCATTTGGATGGGAAATGGGGGAAATCCTGGTAACCAATGCTGTTACATGCTGTATGAATATTTGTTTTTCTTTTCACGAGATATGTAACCCGAGTCCGAGATTGGGGATCGACCGGCAGTAGGTTTTGTGGCTACCGCGACGAATGGGAACACAAAGAAATCGAAGAGTTTGTGTGCCTGTGATAGCATCAGTTCATTTTGAAGGACACTGCGATTGTGTAGAGTGTTTCGATAAAAAATTCAACTCTTTTAGTGGTGGCGAGCACGCTCTGGCGCCCACACTAATTACCTTTCTATTTGATTTTAGATTACGAGCACATACGGGAGAATGTTTCTACTAATCAACAAAAATAAGAAAAACCATACACTGGGCAAAAAAGATGAACCTTGGTGGGGCCGTGGTAGGTCGACTTTGTGCTCTAATGAGTGTCTCTCTGGTATCGGAACAAGTTGCTTGTAAAGCAAGACCTGGAATATGTGTAGATAATTATCCAGCAAAAAAAAAAAAAGGCGGCATTTGAAGGACTTTGTTCCACAACCAATGTTCAACAGAAAACAAAAGAGTTCATAAGCGAACTGTGAATTCTACCTGATGGCTGATGGTATTAGTAGCAATCTGGGCGTTGAATTCTAATTAGCCTTGGAACTTTGCATCGGATAACAAACACATAAGTTACTACGAAAAACAAAAGTACTTATCAAAGTCATGGAGATTGGGTCTTCTTAGTTAACTACATTTTCGTGGCAAATGCGATTTGTTTAGACGAACTTCTGCTTGATGGTTGATGTCGAAAATATTAACCAAAATATTGAAGATGACTAAATACCTAAATATGAGGTGGCCGAGGCGCAGTGGTAAAGCAGCCAATAGAACGAAACGATTGTCATACAAAAATAGGTACAAACTCCTGCAGAAGTGTAAATATGGGAGGTAGATTTTTCGCAAGGTAGATTTTTTTTTAATTTGCGAATCATAAGCGATCGTTGAAAATCTTCAACTACAACCTTCCCTTTTATAGGAACGTGAGAAGCTAGCTAGGCCTAGGCTCCCTCCGGACCTGTTGCGCCAACTATTTATTTTTTTTCAAATACAGACGTATCAGTGACAGTCGCGAAAAAAGTGCCTTCAAAGAATTTAATTTCAGAATAGTTGTGTTAGGACTTTGGACTTCTTCATCTTCATCTTCATCTTCATCTTCATCTTCATCTTCATCTTCATCTTCATCTTCATCTTCATCTTCATCTTCATCTTCATCTTCATCTTCATCTTCATCTTCATCTTCATCTTCATCTTCATCTTCATCTTCATCTTCATCTTCATCTTCATCTTTATCTTTATCTTCATCTTCATCTTCGTCTTCGTCTTCATCTTCATCTTCAACTTCATCTTCACCTTCATCTTCAACTGCATCTTCATCTTCATCTTCATCTTCATCTTCATCTTCAGCTTCAGCTTCATCTTCATCTTCATCTTCATCTTTATCTTTATCTTTATCTTTATCTTTATCTTTATCTTTATCTTTATCTTTATCTTTATCTTTATCTTTATCTTTATCTTTATCTTTATCTTTATCTTTATCTTTATCTTTATCTTTATCTTTATCTATATCTTTATCTTTATCTTTATCTTTATCTTTATCTTTATATTCAACTTCATAATCATCTTCATTTTCAGCTGCAGCATCATCATCAACAAGTTTGCGTTTAACTTGAAGATTCTTTCGGTCCGGTCCAACAAAGAAATCAACACATTTCGATCAAAGAAGCTCTCAAAAAGTAGGCGTGGCGAAGAACGACACAGCCCTTAGTGTTCTCATTGCCGAGGTATTCATAAACATTTCAAAAGAAGTTTCATCGAAATGTCCCCAGCGGTTTTCCTGGTTTTTCACCTACAGTTTTGTTATATCTTTGGATTAGGCAAAGTGTAGGAGTGTGGAATAGTGCTTCATACGTGGTGCGATACATCTGCATTTTTTCATCCATGATTGTACAAATGGAAGGCGGTTCCACATGCCACATTATACATCCGTGACGTTACCCAAAAACCACTTCAAACACGCTTGCTAGATTTGCATCTTTTAGCTTTGGTGTTTTTAATTGGACAACAAAATACTACACATCAATCAAAACCTTGCTATACTTACTGTCCTAACGAAATACTGTCCCATTAAAGTTGACACAAATGCATGCCCCATTTGAATGGACAAACGATACAAATCTACCAGCGACATTAACCATATACCTCCCAAGAATACATTACAATTTAATTACAGCAACCGCAGGTTCAGGTTCCTCTTGATTTATTCCGATGGCGGCACTAACTTACGATCGGGTTGAAAGTTCTAATCAAAACGCAAATGTCACAATAATCTCCCACAGAGCGTCATTTGGCTTCACTTCAACTGGCAATAAACACCGCCGACAGACCATTTCAATGGTCAAATGCGCTTCGAAAAAGTTAATTAATTCGTAAAATCGCTGCCCGTACCCACACAAACATTATGATTAATTTAATGTAGACACTTTCAATCTCGTGCGCCTGAGTAATGGCCAACAATGTTTCTCAAATTGAAGACTAATTGAATATTCCCCCTCGATCCGAAAATAAATCCCCCCAACCATTATCACAAACGTGTTCACTGAATTTCGTGTAATTAATAGTATGGAGATGAATTGCCGCTGAAAGTAATAAAACACTTGGCGGATATCTCTGTGCGCGAGTGTGCGATTTGCTTTATTGTTTTACTAACCGAATTTGACGTCGACGGGAATCACGACACATCTGACGAGATGCAATGAAGTCTAGCTCTTGATTATGAAACACCATCGTAAGCTGAAATGAGAAATGAGTGCATGCGAAAATTTAATGGGCTTGCATCAACCATTCTACTCATATACATCAACCACAAAAATTGCGGGTTGTTGCGTTTCGAACAATTGAAACAGGAAGGACAGCCACAGCGCTCATTTTGTATGGCTGGCAATAAAAGCCCACATTAGAATTTAGAACATGGAAGGTCAGTTGCGGTGCGGTCGAACGTTGGCGGAATCCACTCGTGTGGTACCTACTCATCTTATGGCTTGGCAAGATCCACCCTGATTTTTTTTTTTAATAGTGTAGGTCGTGGGTATGGTGTGTAAATTGCTTTTTGATGCAAATCCGTGTCATCACTTCTCACAAAGATTCATAAGTATTAGCGGTCTGTGAGTATATAATTCACCCGCAAAAGACGGACACAGATCGCGTACTTTGGGTCTAGTTGGCAAATAAAAAGGCAACTGTAATAGACCAGGTTATGACAGAAGCAGTCCTTAGAAAATGTTTCCATTCATCATATTTGTAATCAGACTTTTAACTCTGCTATTTTCCATCAGTTACCAGAATCAGGACAATATAAAGGGTTTTTCAATAAGAGGTGTTATTGTGAAAGAATATGGTCCTGTATGCGTGCTCGTGGTGGCCATTTGGCTGATGTTGTTTTTCATTATTAACGGCATACCTTTCTCTTTATTACGAAATAAACATCCGATCATTTATCTCAAAAAATGACATTTTTCTTTGAATACCAAAATAACCCTCCTCTTATTGGAAAACCCTTTACATACCATCTTGTGACTTATGTGTTCTGATATTTCAAGCACAGGAAGAAATTGCATGGCCATAATCATAAATAGGTAGGAGTTGGAACAAACCCCGAATTGTAGTTACTTGGCTTTTACAGAAAATCCGGTCCATGTGATAAAAATTTACAAATTTATCTAGCTTGACCATTTAAACAGGAATTTTTCACACAACTTCGACCGCGCGAGTTAAAAGATTGCCTTTTAATTTTAATAGATTTATTCTTTGAGAACCGTTCCTTAGAAGGTACAAAAAACAACTCTAACTTAAAACTCTAACTAAAATATCGATCGTTACCGCCGTCGCGTCGCCCCGAAAATGTCTATTGTCAGACAATTTATCATTTTATGCAATTCCGCATTTCCGTTTTTGTGTTGGAATCGGATTGCATTTTAAGGTCGATGGTCGCATAAACATTTTATTATTTTTCTTGTGCAATTCCATACTTTTCTCTTAACCATTCGATGTCTGAATCGGATTGTATTTCAATGTTGATGTGACCAACATTTTTGGCAACATTGCGGATATAACTCGCTTGCGAATAAGACATCGATATACCTACTCCAAGTAAGAATTTAAGAAACTATTGAACGATCACAAACAAAATGTAGAACTAAATACAACCTTACCTTTAACAATCTTACTTAACTTTAAATAAATATAAAAATACTGTATAACTTATAACCTTTCATCAAATGAACACAAAACAGAAACTTAACCTCTTTGAAAATGCACACACACATTTTGTGTCCATTGTGTAATTAAGTGGGGTGTCTCTATGTTAATTTGGCTATGGTAAAAATTACCTAGAGAGAGACACGATCGTAAGCGCGAGGAGAAGAAATTCTCAGCATTCATGCATTGCTACTCCGTATTACGATTTGCAAATGGTAATGCTGTTATAGTCTCAGGCACACACCAAAATTACAGTATACCGCTTTATCACAAATTATTGCATACTTGCGGGCTGATTCGGAGCAAGTCACTGTTCACTGATTGTTTTATTCAGCATTTTATCAGCACTTTGTTTTGCTTTTGCTGAGATAGATGTTGCTGAACAGTCCTATTGGGTGGGATTTGCGAGATTATTTTCAATGCAAGGTCTGATGAATTAAATTATTAATAATATCTAAACGGTCGTGAAGCGACAAGTGCTGCAAAGTAAACTGCAAACTATCCTGCATATTTTGACAAAAGTACAAGTGGCAATTTATACGTTTCATACAATTTATGAAACTAGTCTCGCTACCTGCATTTTACAAGTACGTATTAATAAAAAACGTACCACAATTTTCGATATTTGTTTTGTTTTCCTCTTATGAACGAAAAAGCGACATCTAGATATCGGAAAAATAAGCACATTTAAAATAAGTTTTACTCTGGATTTATATTTTAACACGTAACTATGAAAATTTAGGTCAAAACATCTTAGCCGAAAAATGTTCGTTTCCATTGTAACATCATTGAATCGAAAGTGGTTGGTCAACATAAGTCACAGATAAATATACCCCTGAATTAAAATTATGCAGTTGCTTACTTTTAGGGGAAGGTAGTCTGCATTCCTCCGAAGAAAAGGTTCTAATGCAAGATGATTTATATTTTAATACATTACATAATGTGTTAAATGTCTCCCAATGTCCTTTTTTGCTTTTTTTTTTTTGGAATTTTTAACTTGATTTTACCAGCCTTAATGGTGGCCTTATTTCATAATAAATACTAAACAAAAAGTAAGACAAGTGCGAGTCGGACTCGCTCATGAAGGGTTCCGAAACAGCAAGTAACATAACATAAAAGTTCTTGTAGTTCGTTGTAACTTTGATCGATATTTTAAAAACTACTCGATAGATCTCGTTCAAAAAATTATCGTTTTTAGTTTACATGGTAATGTATATCATATATTTTTTTAAGTTTTATCGTTCGCTTATTTTAGAAGTTAGGGGGAGGGGGACCAACATTTTACCACTTTGGAAGTGTCTCTCGCGCAAACTATTAACTTTAGAAAAAAATGATATTAGAAACCTAAATATCATTTTTGAAGACCTATCCATAGATACCCCACACGTATGGGTTTGATGAAAAAAAATTTTTTGAGTTTCAGTTCTATGTATGGGGACCCCCAAAATTTACTGTTTTTTTTTTTTATTTTTGTGTAAAATCTTAATGCGGTTCACAGAATACATCTACTTACCAAGTTTCAACGGTATAGCTCTTATAGTTTCGGAGAAAAGTGGCTGTGACATACGGACGGACAGACAGACAGACAGACAGACATGACGAATCTAATAGGGTTCCGATTTTTGCCATTTGGCTACGGAACCCTAAAAAGGGTACCCAAACTTTGGATGTTAACGTATTAAAATAATGATGATTGTGCAATCGGTTTACAAAACCAGACCGATAGACTTGTAAGTCCCGATGAAGTATAACAATTGTACAAATTTAAACAAATTTTCAAGAATTCCTTTAGCAATAAAAAATTAGGAATATTTTCTTTTTTGAAATTCTTCACAAAATTCGTCATCACTATTTAAAAACAAAATTTTTTGAAGTCCTGCGCCTCCATGTATGTATTCCTTTTTTTCATTTTTCTGTTTAGACGATTATTCCAGTTTTAGTAAGCAAAAAATATTTATTTTTTGAGCTTAAATTTTCAGATAATTTTCGCTATTGGCCCGAGAATACATCTGTCTGAATTAAAGAACTTTCTTCAACTTTGTAATGCAATCAGATTGGGCTGACATTTTTAATTTGGTATAGGGTCGCCAAGACTGCCACACACTTCTTTTTAAATTTAGAAACATAATTTCCAATGATTCTTTTATAAAATTTAGCTACACATAAGCTTCGTAATGGATCTAAACTTGCAATAGAAAAATAGCTTCCAGGTTCCTTTGAAGCGATCAACGATTTAATTTCAAGCGATTTATGATACGCTGCTTTAAGGCGAGAGATGTTTTCCAAAAATGAGCAGTTTTTTGAGTTGGTACATTAACATTCACGGGTGGTGCCGCGCTCCACGAGTTTAAAATAAGGTGGTGCCACCGTCCGGGGTGGACCAGGCCTACCAGCGAGTCTGTAATAAGCGTAACAAGATCTGGTGGAGTTCGGATTTGTAAGCGCATTGGACAACGATTGTTGTGTGCTGTCGTAGTCAATTTCCCTAACTACCTGAAGATTTTATCGCGTCTTTAGTGCTTTCATGTAATTTGAGAACAGATATTTCTTAGAGTTAGGAGGTTTCTTATAATATCTTCAAATTTATGCTGAATAAGTTCCAGCGGCACTACTTGGACTTATTGGTGTAAAATTTGTATGACTTGTTTATGCGTAGTAGTAGTCGCAGTGGCTTAGTGTTAGTGTGTTGGACTACTAATCGAGGGGTATCCCGCAAAAATCCAAAATTCCAACTTTTTTCTACAGCGCTACCTCTCGCGAACGTCTGACTAACATCCGAGAGTATAAATGTCTTAAAAGAGCTTCTCAATTAGCCGTTTGGAGTCGTCATAAAATTGTAGATTCGTTTCAAAAATGAAAAACTCAAACAAAACGAATGGTTGTAGAAAATATAATTTTTCTCCAATTGTACAGTCAGTTAAACTTAAGTCAGTCGGGCTACAAAAGCTTTCAAAAATATAATGCTCGCTGCCAATGGTGCGGTTAGCTGTTTCAAACTTACGCTGGTGGAATTTTTCATATATAAAATTATATTCCCGCCCCCCTTGTTCAGCTAAGGTATATTTTTATAATGCCTTGGGTACTTTTATCTGATAGAAGAGTAATTGTAGTTTCTTGGAAAGGGTGAGTGTTAAGACTTAAGTAGGATTTATCCCGTCTGATTTGAAGGATCTTTAAAAAAAGCCAAGAACAAATTTAACAGACATTTATTTGGAAAATCAATAAAAGCATAATATACTTATGTGTTGCCATTTAAGCGGGTTGTAATGAGAAACACGCTAATTTGCCCTCAAATGGCTGGGTGGAATTTACTTTGCATTTGCTGCATACACGCCTTCCACTTAATGTAGGGTATAGATCGCCACATATTATGTCTTGTACCTTACCACTTTTCACTTTTAGAACTGATGTTGCTTTCTATGTTGGTTGAAGAAATTTGGGAATAGTTCGTCAACTTCTAAGATCCAAAATTAACTGCAAACGATGTTTACTTTGAAATCAAAAACAGAACCACAGATACTCCCTCATAGTTGCGTGAATATTTCCCAATTCCACTGTCAATTACATAGCACTCATCAAAGCAGACGTCTCAAAATCCTTGCGACAGCGTCTCACGCTAAACGCAATCATCTATCGTAACGACGCTTTTGAAGATTACTCTGAACACTGTATGTTCAAGATAAGCATCTATTTTATGAGCAAATCACTCACGTATAAATAAATCCATTAATCACATCTCAACTCCGACGAAAAATCTCCATACAATCACACGCGAACAGCAAACGGTAGCTGGAAGAAGAAGAAAAAATAAACGATCTCGTAAATCAACTAATTACATGTCTTACATCATTTCACGACAAATTACCTGATCACTTCCAGCAGGCACACACAAGCTCGGGTTTTTTTGTTTCTTATCCTCGTGCGAAAGATCACATCCAAAAGCCACTTGAGGCATACACACGCGCCAGCTCACGTGCATTGAACAAATTTGCAGCGTGCTTCTGCGACACACGACTGCGACGATGTCTTGACGACTAGTAATTACAAATCAAAAGACCACAATCCCAGAGCAAGAAGATGCACACGATCGATACCTACACACAGCCTGTCGTACAGATGAAGATCCTCCATTCGTATCGGAGGTGTCGGCTCTGCGCCAGCAGCAGCATCGTACCCACCACCTCCAGCAAGTTTGTCTCTCCGACTGAACATGTGCTCCACATCGTTTTATCTACCTGCCGAAGACGTTCGCGTAGAAACTGAAAGTTTTCACAGACGCTGGGGCTGAGGGAGGTAAGATATCTCTTTTGTGGTTTTCCCTCTGCTGCCATAAGCCATGGTAGCCAAAGAAGAAGACTGTGAAGACTTATGGAGGATGTGTGTCCCAAATGCCGGCATTGTGTTCAAGTTTATGTTTATTTCGCTTAAATATTTATGACGATGATGGATACGTGTGTCTTTTGGCGAAACGCATTGGCCCATTGACCCATCAATCTAAATCGAAGGCATGTGTGTGTACGCTGTACGTGGGAGATGCTGGCTTGAAATAAATTTGCGGAACTCAAACTATCGCCTTATGGTAGTTAAATTGTTGACAGGAATGTCGGAAAATTTGAGTTTTATTGTCTTCTTCCAAACATGACATGCGCTCCATCAGCTGCGGGTATATTCTGCGTCAAAATAAATCTAGTTTTTCATAGGCGTTCGAACATTTCGTAGACGCGTGATGTAAAGTATGTTTCGTCAGTCATAAATTTGCCAAGGATAAACCAAAGTGGGCAAGAATGGAGTGCAATATTTGAGCTGCATTTTGTTTTGATAGGCCTTTTTGGACTCGCATGCGAATGCCTTTCGAGCCAAGGAATATACTTTGTAGTAGGTAGTAGTAGCAGTGGAATTTAAGTTGAGATTTTTAGGTTCCGAGACAGTTGTGTAAATTGGCAGATTCACCAAAAACAAAAGAGTTCAACTGCGAACTGCCCTTTGACACTTGCTTGTCCTTTCACCCAAAAAGCACCATTTACCCCAAAATTCAAACACGCAATTTGAGAGAGCTCATGTGTAGCTACACTGAAGCAATAGTACCCCTTGACTTACAGTCAAATGCTACTGCGAGTCCCAAAACTAGGTGGGTACTCCAATTCACTGTCGCATGGCATTTCTGTCAGAACGAAATACCATCTTCTAAAGTGCTAAGCACTCCCAGCTCCCACTGAACAATTCCATTCTACCCGAAAAATATTAACCAATCCTTGGCTATAAATACCCCACCCGTTCTAAGGTCGCTAATGCTAAAGCGCTGTAAATCGGATTCGCATTGCACCGCATGCCGCGCTATTATGACTTAATAGAAACATATTCCAAAGCGAAGCTATTTTGATAAATAACCACTGGCAAGTGTAATTAATCTGTTGCCGTGATCCATGGGTAGGGTAACCAGCTTTCATGTCTAGGATTGACGATTAGTTCCTCGCTGTCACAGCCACAGACACACTCGAATGCAAATCGAATGGGAAATACCCTGTCGCAGTTGTAGGAGTTAAAGAACAGAAACGGCGTTTGGATGCTTGGTTGCACGAAGCTCGGCGTTGGTTACAATTAATCATAGAAACATCATACAACTACCAGTTAGCGTGCGGAATGCTCAGCATCACCTATCATTATGAAGTGATTTTTTTTTTTTATGAACATGCAACCACCCACATGTAAGGTGGAAGATGTTCAAGATGCCGCCACTCGTCGGTGTGTGATGTATCGTGGTGGCATGTGTTGGATCCTCCTACAGTATCACGACGAGCAGCAGGGAGCCATTAGAGTGGAAGTTCCTTAAGATCGTGGAATGGAAATTGATTATGGATGGGAAATGCTGGCGAAACTGTATCGCAATTTGGACAAATGGCTGAATGCGTTGCTCATTACAGCAATTAAGTGAATGGATGACAAATTGGTGTGGGAAAAGATGATTTTTTCAATTGTAGCTAAACACGCATCCTAGCAACTTTTAATGGGGCAGTGTTACTCAATAGATCTAGTACAAAATAATGAAAAGGTTCAATGCGCCACAAAGACTACATTTTGATAATCTTTTTGGCAAGCGATTCTATATAATTTAGGAACATAAGTTGGCAACATAAGTAAATAAAATAGTTGGGTCAATTTAGTAGAAAAATATTCCAATGTACGAGTAGCTCGATGCAGGCAAATGAGCGAAATGAGCAAAGCTAATAATAGAGGTAAAGGGTCCTTCATTAAGGACTTGACAACTTCTTTTTAAAAAAAAAGCAAACTACTTGAGATATCTAACAAACAATTGTCTTGGTTTGAATTAATATCAACAATTTTTTGAATAGAATTCGACTTCATTCATATATCCACTACGGGAACGTACGCATCGGTCGATACGTTGAATCCAATTTTGAATGACCCGGCCGCACATTTCGGCCGCTATTTCTCATTCAATATTGGCTCTGAACTCCTATCACGTCGCCAGCTTGTTGCCATAGATCAATGATTTAATGTAGCCTCATACAAAAAATCTAAAGGTGGTAAATCACAAGATCTCGGCGGCCTATCGACGGATCCTTTTCTCAAGATAACACGTTCACCGAATTGAGACTTCAACAACTCGATTGTTGCACCTGCTGTGTGGTTTGTGGCACCGTCTTGTTGGAACCACATATCACTGATGTCCAATTCATGCAATTGCTCGAAGGAATAACGTTCCAACTTGTCTCTGTAGCGAATACCATTTGCCGTAACGTGACCGTCATTTTCATCAACGAAAAAAAAAAAAAAAAAACGTACCAATGACACCACCGGTATGAAAACCGTACCAAACAGAGACTTTTTGCGGATGAAGGCTGTTTCATGAAACACTTAAGGGTTCCTGTCCATTAACACATAGTTTGCTTATTGACGAAACCGTTTAACAAAAAATGCGCTTCATCGCTGAAGATTGAAAATTGGCGTTGACGCTCTTAGGCCCGTTTGCGGAAAGATACTACTCATAGCGACTTAAGTTCCGCTTAAAGTCGTATGTGCCAGTTTATGACATAGAAAAAGTAGCCCATAAGATATTTAAGTATAGAACTTAAATTGTTGTGAGTAGTATCCGCAAACGGGCCTTAAAGTTGCGACCGCACCGACTCGAAACTTCGGTAGTGAATTTTAATTATTTTTAATCGTTGTTCCTTCGTGTACTACACCATGATGAAAGTGCTGACTTTTCTGAATATTTTGACATTGACAGTTTGGCAATCGGTGTAAGGGTGCGTTCACACTGAAAGTTTGAAGTTGTCCAGTCACTTATGAAAAACGCTTTAGAAGGACAGTCATAATTCTCCAATCATACATCGTAAGCAGTGATACCATTCAGGCATTTTTAATGCAAGATCTAAAAGTTTCGAAGACCTGAAAGTATTTTTTGAAAAAAAAGGAAGGTGACAAGTGATTTTTTTTTTTCGGAATTTTCTGGACTTTTTAGTACATTTTTAGATTTTTGCTCTTTTTTTTAAAGGAATTTTGGTAATTCGTAAACATTAAGGCGATATACAGTGCATCAAAGTTTAAGATGTTTCCCACGCATCAAGCTTAGTACGTGGCTCGAGCTGAACTAAATTTTATCTGCTCCCCGGCTTTTCGCTAAAATGTCACAGAAAACGGCTGTTCCATGAAAATAACTTACTTCAAAAATGCAACTCTCTGTGATTTGAACCATTTCCGTTTCTAGCTACTCCTCGTCGATTTATTTAGTAAAAAAAACTCATCCTTGCTTACATCTCCATATACAAAAACGCAACAGAAGACAACGATCGGTCAAAATTTAGCTTGTGAAAATGGGGATGTTCAAGTATTTAGTTTACTAAAGCTAAGATTATACGTGTCGCTTTTCGTGGCAAATTTTGACATGCAGACTCGCTTAGAAAAGAAAACAAAGGTCTTTTTCAAAAAGCTGATGAGAACATATTTCTGTTGGTGCATTTTTTTTTTTTTTTTTTGGCTTCACACAATTGTAGCTTTTTTTTGCAGTTTAACATATTTCTTTTGTAAATGCTGGCAGCGCTGATTGTAAGCTGTCTTTATAACCTCAAACTTGGCTTAAGAAGATAACATATGAAGTTGCCGGAATAGGTTCATGTAGACACTCCAGACCTTGCTCTTTACAGCTACTCGTTTGTGTCAGATTTAATTTTTTCGAACGGGTGGAAGTTACCTACAATTTTATACAGAACCTGAACGACTGAACGAATAGCCTTTCTCAGGACAATCACATTCTCCATGGTTTTTCAGACATTCGTGGCAGTGAAAAAATCCTATTGCTGTTTGCATTTTTTTGGGTGTTGAACCAGAGACCCCTAGGAACGACGAAACTGTATTGTGCCCAGTGGCGTATGCAGGGGGCGAGGGGCGGGAGCTTAGGGGCCCCAAACTTCCCGCCCAACAGTTCAGAGAGAGAAATTTGAAAATTTCTTTGATGGAATTTGTTGGCAAATACTGCTGTACCTACCTAACATAATAAACAACGACGGCAGACAACATCTCGTTAAGCCAGCGATGGTAATTTCTGATCTTCACCAAATCCAATTCGAAATGGTCACTTCATTTTCTATCAAGACGCTGAACTCCGTCGTGATAGAACTTTTTCTTTGGTTTCGAAAGATTTGGACGTTGGTGGCAAATTATCACTCATGGGTGAGTGTTTTAAACTAATTGTGATCTTCGGTGAGCAGAGCATCCCCATCTATACAAATCATAAAAATATGAACTTTCTTTTTTGGTACATGGATTTGAACATGTATGACCTTAAAACTTCCAGTCCAATCTCTATGGACTGTTGGGAAATTGATCGGGATTAATAGGAACAACGTTTAGTTTTTATTTTATCAGAATCGGCCGATTCATCCAGATACACACAAGCGAAATGATAATTATCCAAAATGTTCAAGGAGCGTATATGCCTACGAAGTCTAAGAGGCCCTTTTGAAAATTTAGTAGTCTTCCCTTTAGAGGGTTCACGTTAAGCAAATGAAAACCAGAACTCAATTCAAAGAGTATTTGAATACAATCCAAGGCCGGGGTCTTCAGAAAGAACATTAACCCCGCCAAACTGCCGCAAAATGGCCCGATTCCTGCAAAAAGTTATGTGAAGTTTCAGAATTTTAAGACTTTCTTTATTTTGTAAAATACTTCCGCAGTTTCAAGACTCCTAAAAAGTCCATAAATATGTTTTCTGTTCATTGTTTTAAATAAAAAGTCAAAATACTTAAACAAAACACCCACCAGCTTTCTCAAACAATTTCAGAATACTCCTACAACAGTACCAGATCAGAGAAGTTCAACTTGAGCTCGCCTTCCACAAACAGAATATTGTGCTGCTCGAAAACGTATGAAGCCCATATCGCAGCATCAGCAAAAAGACAATGGAAATGCCCTCAAAGCACAACCCTCAGCTCTTGCTGTTCCCTTATCTCCTATATTGAATATTCATCAGCGCCTATAGTACCTACCTGCGGTTTGTCCTTCTGTCAAATACCAATAAAAAAGCAATAACTCTTCCTAATTGCATCGAAACCATACACGGTGAACTACATACGGGTATGAGTGCGAGAACGAATACCTGCTACCATCTTGTGGGTGCTCCAACTGCCTCCGATTTTCTTGTATCTTCTCCATTCTTCTGCATTGCATTCCTCACATACAGTGGAATTTTCGCTTCAGTTCAATATACAAAAACTACTATCAAAGAGAACAAACACAAAACAGATAACGAGATTTATTAGATATGCTACTGCTAATCACTTTCCAGTACAAGGTAGGGTTCATCAGCGAACAACATGTAGTCAATTTAAGAGATAAGAACACGGTGGCTGTGTATAGATACAGCAGAAAAACGTTATAAATTTTCGCATTTAGGCAAAAGATCTAACACAAGATGTGTACACAGGAAGCTCGGTGTATATACGCCATTACCACGGAGGGAGTAGTGCAAAACAAAACAAAACGCTTTTCCCAGTCGTCTGAGGGGCTGTGCCTTAAAATACTTAAGTTAAGTCTCAACTGGTTGATTGTATAAATACGAAGATCTCCAGTGGTGTAAAGATTAGTTGCACGTCGTTCGAAGTTATCTCAAGCTCATTACATACGCTGCGCACCTTGCATTCGGTGCGTTTTTCTCTGTGTGAGAAGTTCTTAAATAGTTCGACAGTGCGCCCAGTACTCGCAGTGCATCGCTTGAAGTCGGTTGATTAGGCACGTTAGACAAGTTGGATTTTCGGCCCAATTGTATCACAAGTGAATTACCGCGATGACGGAGAGGACCAAGTTTCGAGTAAGCATCCAAGGTGGAAATCAGTCTTCGGGCTCACTGACTTGTTTTTGTTTAAGGACACCATCGGGCTGGTCATACTGCTCTGCGTGAGTGGATGTGTCAGTCAGCAGAATTCGATTTTCCAGCAAACGCCCTTCAGGAGGCAGCAGGCACTGCTGCGACAGCAGCCCTTTCCCACACAATTACCACCCATAGTACCTCCGGTGAGTTGCATCAAAGTGTCGCCGACAATTCTCAAAGCAATTTGTCAGGGCCCATGTGAAATCTTATCAGTGCTCATAAACAACGATAATGCGCGTCGTTTTCCCAGCAACACGACGTCAAAGCACACAATAGTCGAGGAAAAAAAGAAAGAGTTCAACTGCGAACTGGGTTTAAAAATTTAAATTTGTATTTTTTTTTCTCAGCCTACTTATAGGGGCTACGGCCAATACAATCCACAAAATTACGTTCCAATTACTGCCTACCAAAACGAGCTGAACTATGACGGGAGTTTCTCTTACGGATACTCTGCCGGCGATGGTACAACCGCACAGGCGCAGGGCTACATCAAGAATCCCGGGGTTAAGGACTTGGAGGCACAAGTCGTCCAGGGATCATACTCGTACACATCACCTGAAGGCACTCCGATTCGTGTGACTTATATTGCTGACGAAAATGGTAGGCCGCCCAGTTGCCATTGTCATTTTTTCATAATTCTTCTCTGTGTTTTACTAGGCTTCCGTGCAGAAGGTGCCCACATACCAACACCCCCACCAATCCCCGATGCGATCGCCAAATCACTCCAGTACAACTCTGCCCTGCAGCCGTACAACCAAAATATCAACCCCAACCTGAATCCCTACCAAACACCCTTCCAACAGTTCCAACCGCAGCAGCAGTTGCGACCAGGACAACAATTGACACCACTGCAGCTGCAGCGGAAAATCTACGACCAACAAAATTCGGGACAATACCAACCGGAAAATCAGTTCTCGCAACAGAGGCCATTCGGCCAGCAATTCCAGGAGACCGGTACAACATCGATACCGCAGCAACAGCAGCAGCTGAATTTGCAGCAGCAACAGAAGCAGAACATTCAACAGCAACAACAACAGCAGCAGCAGCAACAACAGCAACAGCAGAACCAACAGGAGCAGCAGTTGTTGACACAGCAATTGCAAGGTCGTCCCAATCAGCTGATCAATCCGTTTGCCTACAACAAGTATCGGCGCTACAAGAAATCGATTTCCGCCTGAGGAGGCCGTGATGACCGTCGTTGATCTGACCCGAACTCCAAACTCTGTATATGTAATGTACCCTTAATCGTTATTCGTAAAGTAATAGTTATTGCATTAGTTTTAACCGAAATAACCAACTAATTGATTTGTTAATGTACTTACTTTAATATACTCGTATATACTCAACTCAACTCATACCATATGATATACAATAGTCAAATGTTATTAAAAGCAATAAAAAAATAAATAAACAGCGCAGTTATTCGGAAAAGTCTGACAAGTAGGGCAACGTGGGGTTCCAATACAAGTGTCCTTGGCCGGAACTGTTTTCATTTAACGCTAAGAGATCGTAGTTTGCTAACAGTGGCGTGCCGTGATGCTTTCAGTAGGGTGTTCACTATATTTTCTTCCATACCTAGTAAGATAGTGTGTGACCTTCTAGTAGTTGGCACTTCGGATGCAAAGCCAAATTCTTTTGCCTTGCTGATGCCAGTAACAGCAGCTTCGAGTCCCGAAACTTCAATTACCCTATTCTTAAATTCTGTTAATTGAATTTCCCTATAGGGTCCACCTCCGGTTTTCTTGAACGACAGTTTATTTCTCGATAGTTTCGATTTTGCCCTGTGCTTGTAGTCAGCCCATCTAAAAATTATTTTTTTAATTATATATTATTTAAACAACTAAAAGCAATAATATTTTTTATGGGTGGGCCATTCTCATCTTCCCATATTTTCATTGCTTTTTCTCTTCCCTGGGAATTGTCGGTCGAATTTTTTGCCATGGATGGGTACTTCTCCATACACTCCATCAAAGTTTTTTGTTGTGTTTGTGTTGTTGTTGAAGTCCTATTTATACATGCTATGATTGTAGATGAAATATGCGCATATTGAAAAATAATTAATTGAAATCTAACGGTAAATTGTTATTTATTTATTTAACCTACATTTTCACACCAAACGTCCGCTGAGTAAACAATCAAATTGCACTTAAAAAAAATTTCAATTGTCAGCTGTTCGTTGTCAAAACAACTTAACGAAAATAAAACGACATACTGAGACTGCCAAACTATAATTTTGTTGTCACACAGTTTCTTAAACCTAAACCAATGTGAAGAAAAAAACGTTAGGAGTTACATGAAGCAAATTTTCGCTATCGCGTGATTTCTATCGTTTTTGGAAACGCGAAATCGTTTTTCGTTTCGTTTTTTACAGAATCTGGCCCCAGGTTTCATGTAGTTTCATTTGCAAAAAAACTTCGCAGTTTCCAACTCTAAAGAAGTACGGAACCTTCGGTGCTCGAGTGACACTCGCACTTGGACGTTTTTTTTATATATTGATGCAAACTCATAGTAGGGCCGATTTCCATTTGCTTTGCCTACAAGCTATATTTTTACAGAGTGTCCTCGATTTGGTGCGCTAGTATTGAAACTTCAAAAATTCCGGCTCAAAAACACTTTAAAAAAGTATGAACAACTTCCGCTGTTGGCAAAGTTGCAGTCAGCGTTCATAGAATTTTATCCGTTAAATATGAAACATAATCACTACAAAACGGTTGTAGGAATATAAAAACATTTTGAACAATTTTTCTTTTTCAGAAGGCTTTGACGAGGAATTTCTCCACCTTACTAGAAAAATTGACAAAACAGCATAGTAAACCGCCTTTGTGTATGCAATGCTGTCTTCCTCTATGAATTGTCAGATTTTGCAGCCTAAAAGTCTATACCACTAATTCCACTACGAAAGCTCATCATCGCAAAGCTTTTGCAAATACGCCACACCATACTTTTTGGATCAACTTTTGACTCGGACATCATTTCTATTTCAACTTGTTGCTAAAATTCAACCGGTGGCAGTTAAGATTGAAAAGGTCAATAGAGCACATTCCGTTCGATCTCCAATAGCAATTCAAATTGCAATTGCACTCACAATCGAAATGTGGTTCAACCATGACCAAATGCTGCTGATTGTAACATTTGTGCCTGTCTTCATTGTGATGAGGATTTTACATTGATAAATGCAACTGACTTTTAGCGTTTGGCTCAAAAGTTACGCAATCGCAACTCAATCGGACTGTTTTACACGTTCAATCGAGGGCCATTAAGCAAAGTAATTCGATCAATCAGATATTTCTTCTGTGCTTCTGTGATGCAATGGCAGTGCACTAAGGTCTTTAGCTGCTGGAAAATGTTGGGGTGTGCTGTGGGTGCTAATTTAAGGGGTGTCGTGTCGTGGTTTAAATCAGTCAATTCGTTATTAAGACTTTTATTAAACTAAGAGATGGGGCTTAGTGGAAAGCGACAATTGTCTGGCAACTTGCGATAGAGACTCTACTGACTACTAACGTAAATCTAAGAGACATGAGTTCCAATGAAGATGGGTGGAAAGGCTCACTTGTTCGAATTTTGCGATGACATAACTGCGGGAAATACGAAGAGTGTCAATTACAGCAGGGGTATGGAGCGTCAACGGCAAGCAGACAAATATGATGTCTGTCTAGACATGAGCGTAGGTATTATTCTAGAGCAGACGCCAATTGTGGAGGTTCAGCTAGCTTGGAAATCTTGTATCGGTTGACGATCGAACGGACCTAGACGTTGAGTATGCTGCCTTCGGTACTCTGATTTAAGTTTGAAATTCTAAAGTAGCCCTAAGAACAGGGTGTGAAGCCATTTAGAAACGACTAGTTCGCAGTAAGTCAATAACTGCTTGGAGATTTGACGGAAAGCCCCGTCGTTCTTCAATCCCTCTGAAACAGAAGAAATACTTCTTGTGTGAAGAAGGGACTGCTTGGTAATGTAAAAGAAGCATTCCTGTTGAGGAGGTAAAAGCAGGAGTTCCCTACCACCGATCTTTGTGACGGATTACTGCGGCTACTCTATCGTTAAACCTACACCAGCTGATCCGTACTTATGCCACGAAACGATGCAAATGACGTGCGTTGAATCGCCGCGGCAAGAAAATCTATGCACTTGATAAACCAATTTATTCCATGAGTAAATTCGATATCCTCTCAAAAGTTGGACCCATATCTCTCTGATCTCTGATCTACAACCTCGTCGACGACTCCACGCTCTTTCGCAACCCAACAACGCGCATTGAATTTCAACTGACCCAGAGATGAATGAGCTTGTAGCTGCAGATGGACCTTACAACTTAATCAATGGTCCATAAATTAAGCAGACAGCCACAATCATAACTTACGCTCATAGTATCATCATTAATGTGTAATTGTCAAATTAACACCTCGACTCATTTGCATACAGACCATCCAATCCACCCAAACGGCCATTAACTCAATGAGCGCTCCTCATTAACGTGCCAAAGAAAAGTTCAATAAATAACGAGCCGCTGGAGATCCCACACCTTACCACAGTCCGTGATACTGTACACACAGCGGCGACGACGACAACGATGTCTGCATGCAGCACCCGCACGCTACTATATTTGCCGGGTTCCCAAACGCGGTGCGCTCATGCTCGTTCAGCCTCCGATAGAACACGATGACGCGCCACAAGGAACATCATGTGGTCATGCCTCTGCTGTATTTGTACATTCAGATTGTTAACAATGTGATTTAATGTCATCCCGCCAAATGTTAACATCATGAATGGGCTGCGAAGTTGGTCGTATACTATCGACAAACATGATCTCTCGCAGTGACGCGAACGATCAGGTGGCAGGTCAAATAGTTTGCGCGACCTCTTGCGAGAAGCGTGATCCAGTTCGAAAGTTCTTGCACCATACGATTAACTACTCGTACAAACAAATAACGCATGACCTCTGTGAGCGCAAGTTTATGAGTACTTATGCCACGGAACGGATTGTGCAACAAATGACGTGCCGCTGATGAGTGCGAAAGTTGAAACGTCTTCTTTAGACGTCGTGCGCTTTGGCCGTTTGACCTTCAGTCACACGCGCGTACATTCACATGCTTTGGCCAAGGAATTTCAAAGTAAAAGTCGATCACCATACCAGGTGAACTTGCGTGATGTGTTATGCAACATAATGCTGCATGAATGAACGCTTCTTCATTCAAATGGTGCTTCTGTGAACCGCGCTTTGTTATGGCCGTCTCTGGCTAAGATGACGATGGCGCGGCGGCGTGATGTTGGTTAAGTGTCCTCTTGGAGTAAATATAAGTTATTGTCTGTTGGCATGAAATGGTTGTAGCTCGCATCGCACCGAACGTCTGCACATACAAGGCATTTTCGGTGGGAGAGAGAGAGAGCTTAACTTTTGAGGCAACCATAAAAATCATTGGAATTGGGATTCGAAAAGATTTACAGATACACTCTGGTGAATTATGGCTTTCGGGCAAAATGCGATAGGTTAGCTCGGCGGCGGCGGCGGCTGGATCCGATGAGTTTTTTCGAAGCGCGCGATGAATTAAAAGTCACTGGAGTAATTTAGAGACACACGGCGTTTCGATTGGAACAGTTTGGCCGAGTTTCGAGGTGCAAATTATGTCATGACGGGTATATAGATGATGATAATGGAGGTGGGTGCGCAATTGTACAGATATACTATATAATTTGGACGGAGGAGGATAGTTGCTTGCGGATTTGGTTGGAAGTGTGGCTTAGAAAGGACTGAAGAAGACACGAGTTTGGGTCACTTTATTGTGAGGGCTTTACATTATTATTATCTCAGAGTAATGAATACCAAACCGGTCAGAGGTGGAATTTCGCTTTGAGCAATGGTGCATGGGAACGGCGTTGAGGCCGTCTAACCCCAAACTACTATTTCTTTAAACTAGAGCTGAAGTGTGTAGTTGTAGTCCTATGTTTGAAATGGGTTTTGCTGCAGATATGTGTAATAATAGGCCTACTTCACTTTTCCCAGTAATAGGTACATTTTTCGAAAAGCTTGTGAAAAACGGGGTATAGTGAGCTACCTTGCAAAATTTCAATTTTTGAAAGCAACACAATATGATTTTCAAAAGGGCAAATCTACGGAAAATGAACTTCTATGGCTTTATATCAACATTATAATGTCAATTCTCGATGGTAAAAAATGTACTGTTGGGTTATTTATTGAGCGTTCGATATGGTCAATGATCACCTTCTCCTGGATAAATTTGAAAAAGCGGGAAGCGCGGCTTCACCTTGGATAAGTTTAACGCCTTAAAAATAGGTCACAAAGTATGAATATTGATGACAGAGAGTGATAGAATGACTATCAATTTGGGGGTACCACAAGGCTTAGTCGTTTGTCCGATTCTCTTTCCTATCTACATAAACTCTCATTTTATACTTGACTTCTGGCGGTAGATCCAGAAACCACTGTTCGCGAGGATAAACGGATCATCAGGCTAATCAAAAAAGACCCCTTCATATCGGCGAGATCTATAAAAAACAAAGTAAGCTTAGAAATCTCAAGCAGGACAATCCGGCGGAGAGCGGTGGATAGTGGTTTGTCATCATATCGAGTAAAAAGGCTAAAAAGGCCATTTATTTCACAAAAAATCGACGTGCAAGTTTGGAGTCACATTTAGACTGGACTGTGGGAAAATCGAAAACGGTGCTCTTCTCTGATGAATCTTGATTTAAAGGTTTATAACGGCTTTCGGACAGTACGGTGGCCAAAGGGGGAACTATTTAATCCCCGTTTCGTAAGGGGCACAGTTAAGCACGGTGGAGGCAATATTCTTGTCTGGGGATGTTTTTCCAGTCAAGGAGTCGGGCCAATTAACAAAGTTAATGGGATAATGGATCGTCTCATGTATGGGGAGGTTCTTTAAAATGTCATGCTTCCTCATGCTGAGGAGAATATGCCATTACGATGGATCTTCCAACATGACAACGATCCTAAACAAACCGCTAATCTTGTGAGAGATTGGCTTAACGAAAGTCATATTGCTGTTATGAAGTCCTTAAAACGTTAAGTTTTGGCCAACACTGTATATACAAGGTGGGCCAAAAGAGATCACCCTATTTGAAGAAGCTCTTATTTTTGCAAATGGCCGCCAATGTCAAATCTGTTTCAACATTTGTGGACTAGAAAGATGTAGAATACAAGTGAACAAGCCATGGAGCGATACACTTCCAAAGAACGCGGAATAATTTCGATTTTTTTATTTTTCGACCAAAATCATAATGAGGCTAATTTCCACCTCAGGGGGTACGTGAACAAGCAAAAATATCGCTTCTGGGGCACCGAAAATCCACGAGAAGCCATTGTACCCGCTCAAAGTTACTGTATGGTGCGCTGTTCACGCTGGAGGTCATCGGGCTGGAGTCATCGGGCCATTTTTTTCGAGAACGCCGCTAGTCAAACGACAACAGTGGACGGTGCGCGAGTTACGAATGTCGAATATCCACATTCATCACCTTACTATGATACACCGGCTTGGGTCATCGGCGGAGAACATAAAGCCTTATCGACGGTACCGCTGCTTGATTTGGCTTGTCAACAATTATAACAAGCATCAGTAACAGAAGCAACAACATCGTGCACAACAAATTCGCAGCTTGTCGGCTTATCAGCAATTGTACATAAAATCAGCACCGTACACCAACAGCATCAACAGAAGCAGAGAAAACAACATTAACCAACTGTTGGCTAAATGCACTCGCTTGTGGAAAAAGCGACGGTACATATGTACATGTTTGCTCGAATAAACCAAGGCCAAGTGATGTGGGCACTTGCTTTGGCTTGCTGTTAAGTACAGTCGAGTGGAGTTGGATTTAGGCTGCGAAGAAGTAAAGACCCCGAAAAAGGAAAAAGAAAATTGTATTCTTTGTTTGATATTGAGAAAATAAAAAATGATTTATAACGTGTAAATATCTCTTTTTTCCTCAAATTTACACGAGAAATCTTAACTGGCGCAGTCGGTAAACTAAGAATCCGGATTCTTAAGTGAAAAAATAGTAGCTTTAAACGAATTCCTGGATTAAATACACGTTTCGACGGATCATCGAAGCGGCAGTTTTTGAACTCTTGGTACCAAGGACCTCTTCTCCAATAGATAAGGACACGTGTAGTTCAGTAATTAGACAGTGGCAAGACTTTTGATATTGTAAAGTGAAGGGTGTATAAAAAAATTTAAAATTAAGTGCCTATATAAAAATATTTCTAATTAATTGAATCAAAAGCAATTACTAGTTTGTAGTGCTTAAAATTTTCGGGTATTTAATTAAATATTAAAAATAAAATAAAATATTATACTTGTTTAAATTAAGTGTATAGTAAAATATTGAAAAAAATTTAAAAATTTTAACTTGGAAATACGATTTTGTAAAGGTAAGTCCAATTTTTGGGGAAATAAACTCGTTGGGTTTTCATGTCACCATACATAAGAAAAATTAAATCACAAAATAAGAGAGTTAGTTTTTTGAATAGAACTAGTTTTAGTAAAGTTAAACCGATTAAAATTAATTTTGAAAAAATTTCAAGAAGATATTTAATTGACTCACAGGATTCTAATATAAATTCTGCATACAATAAATTTGATACCGTTGCCTTAACAATAGTTAACGAAAACGCTTCTTTAAATACACGTTCAGATTTTTCTATTAAAATGATGCCGAATGTTGCCATGGATGTTTTTAATTCGCTAAGGATTCCAGATGCAATTAAGGACATCCCAACACTTGACGGTAATCCTCGTTTACTTTTTGACTTTATAAGCAATGTTGATGAAATTTTGTATCACATGCAGCAAATTAGGGGAACTAGCTACGGACAAATTATATTACGGGCAATTCGTAATAAAATTGTTGGACCGGCGAATGAAGTATTAAATGTATATGGTACATCCATTGATTGGGATGAAATAAAGAATAATTTAGTGCTTCATTACGCCGACAAACGTAACGAAACAAGTCTGATTCGGGACCTTCATCAAATGAGACAGTATCAGGACAATGTTGAAAGCTTTTATGCGAAAGTAATTAATATATTTTCAACAATAATGAATCATGTCAGGTTGCATGAACAAAATGAAAACGTGATTAAAGCAAAGACACTTCTATATCAAGAGATGTGCTTGAATGCATTCTTATCTGGTCTTAGAGAACCGTTAGGGTCTACAGTTAGAGCGATGAGACCAACCAAATTAGCTGAAGCCTTGAATTTGTGTATAGAAGAGCAAAACCGGTTTTATTTCAGAAATCCTCAGAGTATCTATAGAATGCCAGAACAAAGTATAAGCCAATTAAGACCAACAATAAGATATCCTCAGCATTTTATGCCACCTGCAGTGAGAAATTCGTATCCACCTCCTAGACAAATAATTCCTCCAAATGTACAATATACCCCATTGAGGCATAACTCAAACAATAATCAATACAACGCTTTCCCTTCATATTCTGGCCCTAGACATTTTCCAGAATCAAGACAACCAACACAACCACCACCTGAACCTATGGATGCATCCAGTGGTAGCACTGCTAGAAATTCGAGAAATAGTTCTCAAGCCTATAGGCAACACCATTTATTAAACGCAGAATCTAACTATCATAACAGCAATGGCAACTCAATACAGCAAACACATTATCAACCGCAAAACAGTTACTTGCCACAAGATAATAATTATGCAATTGACCAACATACCCTTCCACAAAGTCAAAATAGCCTCTTTCCCCAAGATTATTACCAACATCTAGACACTTCAAATACACTCCAAGAAGCTGAAGTTGATGACACAAATTTTCAATTAGCTGCCTCGGAAAGCCTGTAGGATACCTAGATATCAACAACTTTAACTCCAGTAGTTTACCTTACATAAAAGTAAATAGTTTAAGCAAATATAACTTAAAATTTTTGATTGATACCGGTAGCAATCGTTCTTTCATTAGTCCAAATATCATGACTTATATAAAACCATTAAAAATCGCACCAGTTGAAATTAAAACAATTTTTAACACCGAAATTGTTGACCAGGAAATTACTTTGCGAGGCCTTCCCGAATTGGAAACAAAAAAAGATTTGCCGTTTCTGGTTTTTAAATTTCACAACTATTTCGATGGCTTAATCGGAATTGATATTTTGCAAGACCTGGGCATTGTTATTGACATTAAGAATTCTGTCCTCAAAACTAAAAATTTCAGCATTCCTTTAAGTTTCAAGCCAAATCTTATGTCCAGAACATATACCATTCCAGGCCTATGTAAAATGGTCTGTTTATTACCGGTTGATGTGGAATCTGGTAGTGTTTATATTAAGCCTATTCGTATAACTCCTGATGTAATAATTTCGGAAGGTCTGTATAATGCCCATAAGTGGTACTCATACATAGAAGTACTTAATACATCTGATTTGCCACAAACATTTTTTATCGAACAACCGTTAAAAGCTGAATGTACAGATGCATTCATTGAAGTTCATACTTTCTCTATAGAAAACAAGCACCATTTGGACCCGACAACAAATATGAGTGAATTAATCAGAACAGGACACCTTAACAAAGAGGAAGAAAAAGCTATACGAGGTCTATGTAATAGGTATCATGACATTTTTTTTAATGAAGGGGATAAGTTAACATTTTCCAATAGTATCAAGCACGAAATCAAGACTCAAGATGATATACCGATTTACTCCAAATCATATAGGTATCCTTATGTGCATAAGGAAGAGGTGCATAGGCAGATTAATGATTTACTCAATCAGGGCATCATTCGTCCCAGTTTTTCTCCATGGTCTTCCCCTATTTGGATCGTTCCAAAAAAGAAAGACGCAAGTGGAAAACAAAAATGGAGGTTGGTAATAGATTACCGAAAACTGAATGACAAAACCATAGACGACCGTTACCCCATTCCTAACATAACGGAAATATTGGACAAATTAGGAAAGTGTTTATATTTCAGTACTCTTGACCTTGCGTCCGGATTTCATCAGATTGAGATCAAGTCGCAAGATATATCCAAGACAGCTTTTTCTGTGGACAACGGACATTACGAGTTCGTGCGAATGCCCTTTGGCCTTAAGAACGCTCCTTCAACCTTTCAGCGAGTTATGGATAATGTTTTGAGGGACCTCCAAGGCAAAGTCTGTCTGGTGTACATGGACGACATCATAGTGTATTCTACTTCATTACAGGAACATCTCGAGAACTTGAGTGCAGTATTTCAAAAACTAAAGGAAGCGAATTTAAAAGTACAGCTTGAGAAATCTGAATTCTTGCGAAAGGAAGTTGTTTTTCTAGGCCATATAATAACGCCAGAAGGGATAAAACCGAATCCCGAAAAAATAAATGCTATAAAAAAGTTTCCCATCCCGAAAACAGCGAAGCAAATTAAGTCCTTCCTTGGCCTACTTGGCTATTATAGAAAATTTATCAAGGATTTTGCGAATTTAACTAAGCCCTTAACGGAATGCCTTCGCAAGGGAAAAACCATAACACTCAACTCCAGGTATATAAACTCTTTTGAATATTGCAAGACACTATTGTGTAATGATCCAATCCTTCAGTATCCCGATTTTCATATGCCTTTCAACGTTACTACCGACGCTAGTAATGTTGCTATAGGTGCAGTGCTTTCACAAGGCTGTTTGGGATCAGATAAACCGATTTGTTACGCAAGTCGGACCTTATCAGAAACCGAACAGAACTACAGTACTATTGAAAAGGAACTATTGGCCATAGTTTGGGCGACAAAGTATTTCCGCCCCTACCTATACGGCAGAAAATTTAAAATTGTGACAGATCACAAGCCACTGACGTGGTTGTTTTCCCTAAAAGAACCGAACTCCAAACTTGTCCGTTGGAGACTCAGACTGGAAGAGTTTGACTATGAGGTTGTGTACAAAAAAGGCAAACAAAACACAAATGCCGATGCATTGTCACGTATCGAGCTAAATACAAACGACACAAGTTTACTCGGACTCGATATAGAAAACTCAGATATTTTATCAATGGAAAACAATGTTGACGCACCTGAAAACATAACAACAATACATTCAGGCCGGGAAAATGTGGAAGATGGTATTCCAATATCCGAACGTCCAATTAACGAGTTTTCAAACCAACTTATAATAAGCCAAAACTGTTCGAAAACAAAAATTTCTGCCAAACTGAAAATTATTTTTAAAAGAAAAAAACGGTATATGATTGAACATAGTGATCCCAGTAATGAGAATGTAATAACCACAGTTCTGAAAAACTACACGAACTCTAAAAGACTAACCGCTATTTTAACAGACGATTGTACATTTCGAACAATCCAAAGTGTATATTCAAAATATTTCCATAGGTCGCGGATTAAACTAGTTAGATCTCACATAATGTTAAGAGATGTTACAGGAAGAGACGAGCAAGAAAGATTGATAAGAGATTATCATACAAATTCTCATCACAGAGGTGTTAACGAGAGTGTAGAACATCTGAAAAGAAATTACTACTTTCCTAATATGAAGCACATTATTGTAAAGGTCATCAGTAATTGTGACATTTGTCATAGGTATAAATATGACCGTAATAGGGAACAGATAAAATTTGAGTTAACAGAAACCCCATCTAAACCGCTCGAAATTCTTCATGTTGACATATACTTCATATACAAAAAACACTTTCTTACAGTCATAGATAAATTTAGTAAATTCGCTAGCGTTTATATGTTGACTGCTAGAACAAGTGTTGAGTTGATAAAGTCTTTGCGGCATTACTTCTCTCATCACGGTATACCGAAAAGAATAGTGTCTGACAATGGGAGCGAGTTCATCTCAACATTGTTTAGGGACTTTTTGAAAGTTTACGACATTGATTTCCACACTATATGTGCAAAAACATCCACCGGTAATTCACCAGTAGAGCGATTCCATTCTACGCTCACTGAAATTATACGAATAATAAAATTACAGAAAAATGGCGCACCGATTGAAGAAATAGTTGATGAAGCTGTATTAACATATAACAACTCTATACACTCTACAACGAAACTATCTCCCTTTGAACTTCTTACGGGTCATATAAACAAAAGCAAACCATTTCCATCCACGCTAGACAATTTAACAGAACAAGAGTATCTGGAAAACCATATTAAGAACTATGCAAATCTTACCAAAATTATACATAATCAAAGCCTCAGTAAAAAACATAACTATATAAACAGACGCAATCAATCACGTAAGGATCCTCCTGATTATAGCACAAATGAAATCATCTTTGAATCAGACGATAGACGCAATAAGTTAGCCCCAAGGTTTAGCAAACATATTGTCAAAAAGAATAGCAAAATTACTGTTGAAACCGATCGGCGAAAAGTACACAAGCAAAAAATAAAAAACAAAAAAAATAAATACAGTTATTAGAGGAATATAATACACATATTTAATAAATAGAAGTATCTAATTGTTATGATATAAAAACATAATACTCTTTATTTCATTTTGTTGACACTAATAATTACAGACAATGCAGGATTTATAGAATTCTTTGTGATTTATTTGGAAACACTCTCTAGAAAAAATTCTTAGATGCCTAACAATACCCTAAAATATGGACGCTCCTTCGTAGCTTAATATAAAATAAAAATAATTTGTAACTATTCATAAAATTGTTAAATTTAATATTAGTTCTTAAGTATATATACATACAAAACACATTTTACATAATAACACCACTAAGCCCACTACACCTTAATGAACTATTACTCTTATAACTATTAAAATGAACTTCAGATCTTTAGTTCATACTTTGAGGGGAGGAGTTACGAATGTCGAATATCCACATTCATCACCTTACTATGATACACCGGCTTGGGTCATCGGCGGAGAACATAAAGCCTTATCGACGGTACCGCTGCTTGATTTGGCTTGTCAACAATTATAACAAGCATCAGTAACAGAAGCAACAACATCGTGCACAACAAATTCGCAGCTTGTCGGCTTATCAGCAATTGTACATAAAATCAGCACCGTACACCAACAGCATCAACAGAAGCAGAGAAAACAACATTAACCAACTGTTGGCTAAATGCACTCGCTTGTGGAAAAAGCGACGGTACATATGTACATGTTTGCTCGAATAAACCAAGGCCAAGTGATGTGGGCACTTGCTTTGGCTTGCTGTTAAGTACAGTCGAGTGGAGTTGGATTTAGGCTGCGAAGAAGTAAAGACCCCGAAAAAGGAAAAAGAAAATTGTATTCTTTGTTTGATATTGAGAAAATAAAAAATGATTTATAACGTGTAAATATCTCTTTTTTCCTCAAATTTACACGAGAAATCTTAACTCGCGCTATAGGGCCTTGTTAACCGAATTCTTTCTACCGCAATTGGATGAATTAGGACTGGAGGACGTGTAGTTCCAACAGGACGGAGCTACGGCCCACACTGCGCGAGCAACAACCGATATTCTGAAGGCGGCGTTCCCGGGTCGCCTCATCTCTCGTTTTGGCGATTTGCACTGGCCCGCAAGATCGCCCGATTTAACCGTTCCAGACTTTGTTTTGTGGGGTTTTTTGAAGTCCCGTGTTTACGTGAACAAGCCCAAGACCCTAGAAGCCCTCAAGGACAACATTCGACACGAGTGCGAGAATCTTTCGCCCGAAGTTCTCGCCGAAGTGATGAAAAATTCTATAAAACGAGCCCGTATGGCAATCAATTGCGATGGCTGATATCGTCTTCTCGGCTTGACCAATAAAATTATAAAGGTTCAAATAATAAACACAATTAAAAAAACAGAACCGACATTTTTTATTTAGAAAAAAATGAGAGCCAAACAACATCGGATGACTTCTTTTGGCCTACCTTGTATTACTATAGTAATGTTGACATTACATGTACTTGCCGAAGGTAACTTATCTATCTAGGTCAATCGGGGGCAACAGCAGGAGAGCGTGTCCAACTTATTCAAACAGTGGCTTGTAACTGACTGAATATAGTTTAAGGACAGTCAAAATTACGTCCTGGATTGAGATGTAGCTTTTGGTTGTTTTTAGGGCCGAGTGCGAGGACTCTTTTGTCGCTAAGTTACAGCATGGATGATATATATTACAACACAGAAGATCAGTGATTGGTGGTAAACTGAAACCATAAGTTTTGTGCTGAAGAGCATAATTGCCGGAGGGTTATTGTTATTATGATAGGAATTTGGCTTAAGCTTAAAACTTAATGGTGTCTAAATCGCTTTGCAACATCATATGACCTTTTTTGGCTTTATGGGCTTTTGACTTTTCTGCATAAACCACGTTCTTCTACAGTTAAACTACTTCTAACGACCCAACACTGCCTTCATGCTTGAGCAATGTACAATACTACTATTGGAATGAAAATCTTGAAATAACTCCACCGCGTGAATCCCCCCTCGTACGTTGGTATAGGTAGGTATTCCACAAACCACAGTTCCGCGCAGACCACACACTTGTCTCAAGTTTGAGGTCACTTCTGACACCAGTCACTGACCAAAATCCATTTGGTAACAAGCTGTCCATCCATTATACTATTATTTCCACTTGTAAGTATACCCCATGCTAAATTGCATTTACAATTACAGTCAAAATTGCAAAACACATTTAATAGGAATAAAGTTAACCTCGCCGGACAGCTTGAATGAGAAAAAAACCACTCACCACTATTCAATTATAAGAAAAAATAATTTAACATGAATCTGCCAGGCGTCACATTTTCTCGGGCCACTCTCTACCGAAAAATTGCGACACTTTCGGTGTTTGCCAACTGTTCCTCACTCGGAAAACCGACCAAAGTCCCTGACATCACACAGTTCACACACTCAATTTACAGCTCCATGCGGTGGTCGTCTTTATTTCAGGTCCAACCGACCGCATCATAGAATCTGCCACAAAAATTCGCCTCTGTTTGCCTCACATTATGTCCCTGATTCCACTCGGCCAGAGAAGACGTCAAATCATCATACAGCGGTACGTACTTTAATAGCTTTAATAAAACGAGAAATATGCACAACAGCCGCGTCATCTTGGTGGCCAGCCACCACCGGCGGCGATCGGTATATGATGATCCATCACAACCTATTCAAACAAAGACCGGCCTCAGGTGGGGAGATCGCTTTGCAGTGTGCTGTGTGCCCCAAAAGGAAAGACGGGAATGGTCTTTGTTCAAACATTTACTCTTGGTGTAGAATTTCGCTGCGAAGACTCCTGCCGACTTGACTGGCCGAAAATTTTGATTTCTTCATTTGATTCGAATATCTCCAAGAGGTGTGTGGAGATCGCTGTGCTGACACCCCGTGTCGTCTAACATCGCGTCGTCGTTTGCCAACGTTGCCATCGTAATGCATCACTTGGAATGCGGGTCAGTGAGAGGAAATTGATAATTGAATGGGATGGCTAATTGGGGCTTGTAACGTACAAGCTACAAGACTGCATGCGCACCAGTGCCGTTGGTAATGAATTGCTGCTGCATTTGCTCTGCGCCAAGAGTCTGGAGTGGTTTGGAAACGTATACTGCGAAGATAGAGTGTCGAAACGTAGGAGAGGAGGTAATATAGGGAAATGTTAAGGCCTTGGAGACTAGTACACAGCCTGGTGGCGCATTTAGCTGCCTATCCTTTGGCTGGGATCACTTGACATTTGGTACTAATAGGTATTTGGTTAGTGAATGCAAATGAGCCTGATATGAGTAGTTTTTTTGGATTAAGATTTGATGAAGATTGGATGGAGATTTGTTTCAGTTTTTCTTTGTATATACAAATTTAAATGTCAGTTCCAAGAAATTTGAACAGTTTCTTATACATTTTGGACTTTGGATCTTAAAATATATACTGAAAGATAACCTTCAGCATGCCTAGGCTATCGAAGACTCTGTCAACTCGATTTCGCCGTCGTGATCAAATACCTGCGAAGAAATTGACGAACCTTTCAAAAATCTCGGCAATTGCACCAGAAGCTACGGTCTTACGTGCTCCAGGAGCTTTGTTGCTAATATATCATCAAGGACGTGGCTAACCTAAGCCACTCAAACATTTCGTAAAGTGCTTTCCTAGTATAACAATAAACATCAACATTGCAAGTTTAACAATTTATTAGCTCTATTAATTAGGTGGTAGAAAAATTGGTGTATTTTTTGAAGTGTCCCGTTTTTTTATTCCGCTTAATTTTCGAAAAGCGCTTTGTTCAAAGGATGCACATCAAAGTTATAAATATTAAAATGTCAAAGTCTTAGTATTTTATTTTTACATGGGAGGTACCCATGCCCCTTTGTCCGATTTTGACCAAACCTGCCAGAACCACTTCAGGGACCACACCGAACACTGTCTTCACATTTGCACTTAATAGGTTTGGTGGTCCACAGCACACGCAGATAAAAGCAAATATAGGTACCTAGCCTATACATACATTGATTTTTATATTTTGTAAGATTTGTCAATTTGTATCTAGGTTTGTTCAAATATCACATTTAAACTTCTCAATCAATCAATATCGTTTTCTGGGAGATCATACGGTTCAATATGAAGCGGCATCTAGTTTCAATTTCATAACAATCATCCGAGTCATTCAAAAGAGATATACGAATTTTAAAATTTGTTTGTAAGTGGACAGATGTCAGCGTTCCCAGATGGTCAAAATATGCCCCCCCCCAGATGAATCTGAATTTCCAAAAAACACCCCCCTTTTTGTCCTTATTTTTGTTATGTTTGTGTACAATTTAAAAGAAAGAATTTGGTTTCAAACGCGTACATGCAAGTTTGGTTTCGGAATGCAAACGTGTACGCCATATAAATACAACGCAAAATGTTAAATATTTCCATATGGCCTGTTGCTTTTCTTTTTTCATCGAAATTTGGAGTTAAGTGTGAAATATTACATTTACCCTTAAGTTAAGGTTTATGGTGATGGCTCGGGTTACAGGACAGTCTAGGGACATATTTCTTCTGAACTTTCAGTAGACGTGCGGACAAAGTCGCGGGCATAAGTAGTAGTATTTTATAAAGGAACGATTAAGAGGTGAATCGAATTAGTATAAATCATAGCAAAAACACTATACAAGTATTTTATCAACACCCAGACTTGAACATACTTAGATCAACATAAACTAAACTTCCACCAATCTGCGAGGATAAGTGATGCGGATGACTAACGCTCACATCTTTTTTCGGACTAAATTTCACCAACTAATTTAAAAAGGCAGTAAATCGATCTAAAAAAAAAAAAAACAGTATTTTGCGCAGTATACATTTCAATGAAAATTGGCCAAACGAAAAATTCATTAAATCGTCTCAATCGTATTCGTTTTCCATTTCTATTATCTCCTTCTGTGATTGCTGTTCTGCATTTTTTGCCTTTTTAAGCAATTTGACGACGCAGTTCCGGCTTTATTTTGAGTTATTCAAAGAAATCAACACATGCCATTTGATGATTATTAAGATGATTGAATATTTCTACCCAGCGATTTGCATTCGAATATTCACACTACGGCAGATCCTGGAGAAAACCCAAGAAGTCCAGATCGATATTCACCATGTTTTTATCGATTTTAAGGCCGCATATGACAGCATTTATAGAGACGAGCTATACAGAGCCATGTCTAGTTTTGGCATCCCTGCCAAACTTGTCAGATTGTGCAGAATGACGATGGAAACAATCTCACCGAGACCTTTGATGTCAAAAAAGGATTTAGACAAGATCACGCGCTGTCATGTGACTTCTTCAACATCATTCTTGAGAAAATTGTGCGAAACTCACAAGCCAATACCAGAGGCACAATTTTCCATGAGTCTGTGCAACTGCTTGCATACGCTGACGACATTGACATTGTTGGCAGAACACAGCGAGCTGTCACTGGCGCGTTTGAAGTATCAGTACAGAAGCAGGAAAAATGGGTGAATTAGGGTAAAACAAAATATGTGCTGTCAACAAGAAGGGACACACAACATCGACGAATCGGACAGAACGTCACGATAGACAGCTATAACAGCTTTGAGGTAGTTAGGGACTTTGTCTACCTCGGATCCGCTATTAACTCTGAAAATGACATCACCTCAGAAATCAAGCGAAGAATCATTCTTGCCAACCGCTGTTTCTTTGGCCTAAGACGGCAATTGATTAGTAAGGCCTTGTCAAGAAGCACTAAAGAGATTCTATATAAGACTCTCATCATCCCTGTCCTGCTCTATGGCGGAGAAGCATGGACCCTAGCAAAAACGGATGAGGATCTTCTTGGTCGCTTCGAACGCAAAATTCTTCGAGTGGTTTTTGGTCCCGTTTGCGTTGACGGGATTTGGAGGAGAAGATTTAACAGCGAACTCTACGAGCTGTACAGCGACATCGACCTGGTCAGAAAAGTACGCATTAGTCGTCTAAGATGGTTAGGACATGTAGAGCGAATGGACACCAACGCTCCGGCCCGGAGAGTCTTCGATTCCAACCCGGAGGGACAACGCAGTAGAGGAAGACCTCGCCTTAGGTGGCGCACGCAAGTGGAAGGGGACCTCAACCAACTTGGAGTGCGCAACTGGAGGCAGTTAGCCAAAGATCGCGCTAACTGGAGATGCGTATTGGTTGAGGCCCAGGTCCACCCCGGACTGTAGCGCCACCTTAACTAAGTAAGTAAGATTTGCATTCGAAACATGACCATCCTTCCAATCCTTGATTTTGTCGCTGGTACGCAGTAGTTCCTTGCATGTCTGAATTGCGTGTGCAAATTTGCTGCGTTTTCACTGGCATTGCTCAACTTGCTCATGACCGCTTCCACTTTTTTCCATTTCGGTGTTTATATCTAAGTTGCCCAGCGGCTCAAAAGGTACTGTTCATAGAAGGAAGTATAAGAGTACAGCGACTGTAAAATTAGCTCTTTCATATTAAATGCTAATGATAAATTCAAATTCGTATGTTTTTACGACTGCTCAGCTACAGTTTTTGTCTGCTGCTGTTTAGGCACATCTTTCTTTTGTTTTTGACACTTAAAAAAAATTAAAGTTATACATTTTCTCGCAGTATAAACGCAGTATTTATTTTAAGAAAAAAAAAACGGTATGTAATTTTTGAGTCTAATAACAGTACAATACTGCGAAAAACTGTAAAGATACGAGGCTTAGTGATGGCTGATGGGTGACATTTCAATTGACAGTTGTTTATAAAGATGTCCACTTGTTGTGAAAATTGACCGAAAAGTGAATGGCAAAATTTGGTAAAGCCTTTACAACCACTCTTTCAAAAAGAAATTAAGTTAAATGTACTCACAGCTCTTCCTCTTGTCCCCATCCAGAATGAACTATCTTCAGGACCTTTTTGATCTAAATTTTCCCAAGGCAAAACACATTTTTCTTTTATATTTTCTCGAACATTTTATTCGTTCATTATGAGTTTATTTTGAGTACAAAAGAGGACAATTAAGAATAAGAAAAATAATTATGATACAGTATCTTTTTTAATAATATACAACAAGATCTGCTCCGCGTTCTGGTCCACAACGCAGATAGCAGAAGCGCATCAAACATCATGAACGACATTGGGTCACTAGCCATACTAATATTGATCCTTAAATCTAAAAACAAAAATTGTCCAATCCAAAGAAGTGCCGAGGGAATTTTCACAAACAATTACGAGGCGTTTTCACATCCCAAGGAGTTGTGCTTCGTCCATATCCACCAAAGTTTCAGCTTCCTTTTCAAAAAAAAAAAATATACAATCCAAAAAATACTGTGAGCTTACATTATGGTAAATGGCAAAAACTAAATATTACTTTTGGGATTAAACAACAAAAAAAAAAGTCAATAAATTATAGCACTTATCATACAAGAGTATTTTTTGAGAAGAGATTTCCATGAACCGTTGCGTGTTCTAATAGTTGTATCCGGTCTGAGGGCTGAACTGTCCGTTGCCACCACCACGACCGCCACCGCCAGCACCACCACCGGCGCCACCTCCAGCACCTCCTCCATAGCCGCCACCGCCGGCACCACCGGCACCACCGGCACCTCCGGCTCCAGCACCACCGCCATAACCGCCTCCACCGCCGCCGCCGCCATTACGTCCGTTGCCGCCTCCGCGTCCACCAGCACCGCCACCTCCATTACCACCATATCCTCCACCAGCTGCGCCGCCATACCCTCCAGCCTTGGCACCGCCTCCAGCTCCACCGTAGCCTCCACCACTGCCGCCAGCTCCGGCACCACCCTGAGCGGCAGCAGTTGCAGCGAGCGCCTTCTGAATCGCTTCCGGAATCGGAGGAGGTGTGGGCAAATGATCGCCCTGGGGTTGGAAGCCGTTCTCATCGGCGATATACGTCACGGTGATTACCTGTCCATCGGGAGCGGTATATGAGTAAGAACCCATCACCGAGGGAATCTCGTTTTCGGAGCCCTTGTTCTTGACCTCGCCTTGCTCCTGTGCCTTGATGCCGTTGGCTGTTTCGTAGCTGAATCGATACGTGCCATCGCCATAGTTCTCGTTTTCGTACGAGATAATCTCAATTGGCGGTCCCGATGGTCCAGATGGGCCGGGTGCTCCACCACGGCCGCCACCTCCAAACCCACCGCCTGGGGCGCCACCTCCTGGTCGGCCGGGAGCACCGCCGCCGCCGCCGCCTCCGAATCCACCCAATCCGCCATTGCCGCCATTGCCGCCCGAGAAACCGGGCGTCGGCAGTCCAGGACCACCTCCGGCACCAGCCGCACCTGGTGGCGGCAGATAGTTGTTGTCTAGGCGAGCACTGGTGCTCATCGCAATCAGGGTCGCAAATATCACCTGCAAATAGAAACAAAACACAAAATGTCAGTATGTACGATCGAAGCAAACAAAGCGACGAAGAACAGTTAGAGGCGTTTAGTGTCATCTGATTCACGACATTCAAATGCTTCCACCTCCATGCTACAACAATTGCTGCTTCTTTATGTCAGGCTGAAGCACTCGACGATAGCATCTCCATTGCACGGCTAATTAGACAGACACCGATCGGTCGACCTACTGCTGCAGTCGCAGATACAGATACTCGTACACAAACGGAAGAATGCACACCCAAGTCGTTTGCATTTGGGTAGGAGCGTCTCCGCCGTCGCACAGCTTGACACTTCAGCAAGGCATGTGCCCTCCGATAACGGGCCATTGTGGGTCATCCGACTTTTTGTTTGCGAAACAAGAATCCATTTAGCAATGCGCATTCTTTCGGCCATAAGCGAGTCAAAATCTGACATCTGGAGTTGGTCGAAAAGCAGAGCTGTTGCCATGGAAGAAAGTCGAGGACCGCTTCTTTGTTGCAAAGGCGACATTTAAGCCAAATAGGAAATGTTTGTCCTTAATGTTGACATTTCGCGATGACTTTCCGCACATTGCACAAACGGATCGAACTCGAACCCGAACAATGAACACAGAAATCGTGATTGCAGTCGGCCTGGCGTGGCATCAGCCACACATAGGCTCAGGCGTGTGGTGCAGACACTTCTTCAAAACAGGTTACACATCTACACAACAACTGCGAATGCAAATATCCATCCGACCATTCAACCGATGAACCATATCCGCCATGGATGCACTTACTCATTGGGCCATGATGGGGCCGCATCGTTCCGTTTATGTTATTTAATATATCACAGTTCATGAATTGCCGAGGGTGAAACGATTTAGCAATTCCCGACAAATAGGGGAAGAGAGGGAGGCAGTGCCCCTGGGACAAGTGATGTTACATCTAACCAGAGCGCTGTCGGCTAAATGTGTAACAATAGCTTGGATTTTGGATTTTGAAATGGCATAGTGCGCCAGTTTCGCTGTCATATCGGCTGTCTGCACGGTGGGAAACCCACGGGAGGCTGCTGGTGGCGTCGTCTTCTTCATGCGATGCATATACGAGATGCAATATGGTTGGGAACTGATATAATCAGCTAGGGCAATAAAGGTGTCTCTCTTTCTCTTTATTTTCATGTGAGCAAGTGGGAGTCTTTAACTCACGCTATTTGCAAACAATTAGACGAGTTTCCACAGCAAAACGAAAAACTTTAAGAAATAAGACTTCAGCTGGGAACTTGAAGCCCTTGTGTGGTGCGGTTTGGTGTGGGAATTAGGTTAGAGTTTGGTGTCCTTTTGATGTGCTGAGTTTCATTCGATGTGCTCAGCACAGCTGAGAAATTTCGGCAGGCAACTGATTGTGGCAAAGGGTGTCCCACTCAGCGTTGGGGGTACTACAATTTGAGCAGTAGAGTTGCCAAATTTGAAGTGCTTTCGAAGGGAAAATATGCGCGCAATTTGGGCGAACAAATTCGGTCTGTTCCCTTACCTTCTGCCTCAATATTGGGAGTATATCACATTTCTCTGATTCGCTTACCGAAATGAAATATAGCCAACAATGTGAAATTTTTTAAGGCAATATTCAAATATCAGTCGAAGAGAGCACAAATTTTAGACCACGATTCGAATTGCTTTTGTTGCAGAAATTAAACAGTTCAATTTTTTTGCTTCTTACGTCTGTTTTAATGGTATACAAGCACAAAATATAAATGAAATCAAATAAAAAGTCAGTTAGAAACTAGCATTTGAACGATTTTACAATCTTCTGTTAGAAATAACCAGCCCAAAGAAATTTCCTGGGCTTATATTTGCAGGTTTTTCATGGAGCAGAAATATTTTGTTCTCTCTTTTTGGTTCTCTTCTGCCCAACTCTTACGTATAAGGGAACGAAGTTTGACTAAACTTGGCTAATGTGATCGAATGCATTATCTTTAGGGAGCAGACCTGTCATCTTGCCAAAAAGGAGTAGGCAATGTAGGCAAATTTTTGATTTTTTTCAAAATTTAAGTGTCCTGTTCGGAAATGGAACGTTGCCATCAGTTATGCCTTGGAGGGTTTATTGATAAAAAAAGAGTAGTTCTATTTTATCTTAATGATCCGTAAGACAACCCGCGTCAAATCACTTCATCCGTGATCAAGCAGTACGTGACCGAGTTTGTTCCCGCATTTTACGCGCCATTATAACGCGAGCAGTTCTATTACGTTTGTATAATATTTGTGCTTTTGTTTTTTGCTATAATTTATTGCAACTGTTTGTAAAGAAAATGAGAGCCAAAAATAATGGGGTAAAGGAATAGAGCTTTCGAAAATGTGTCGATTTTGGCATTTCGTATAGTAACGTCAACTCAGCCCACTGACACCGGAGCTCAACATAGTTTATTTCTGTCTGAAGTCTGACGTGATGCGAGATCTTAAAAGCACAAAAATTAACGATGAACAAAAACAGCCTTCTCAATTTGTTGAACTCGAATGGTTCTTCTTGAGAATCAGGATTTTAAGTGTCTTTTTTGTTCTGTGAAATATAAAAATGCCATTTCTTCGCCCTTTTAGCTTATATTAGTATGCAAGATGGGTAATTACCCACGATCTGGCATCACTGTTTAGTGTTGATCGACTTCCATACGTTAGAAAAATAAGGACAACTCGCACAATTGAATGGAAAATTGGTCCACTTTAGACTTGAAAAAGAAAATGCGCCGATGGCTAAAATGAGCCCATGACTAATGACTATAATTGGGGTGCTGTAACTTTGTCTCACTCTCACGACTTCTTGTCACGGCAACAGATTGAGATTGTGTTTTGCAATTCAATTTTCCTACATGTAAGTGACGTTGGGGTATATTCGTTAAATAAATTTATAATGCGCCATCATTTGCGGTTGCAGAAGTAGAAATCTGTAGAAAGGTCTCACTTGTATAAGCATCCCTCCTGAATGAATATTTAGTGCGATGATATTCATGGTGAAATGTAGCTCGAATGTTTGCTTGTCAGATTATTGGTATTCCCACCATTTTGATGTTTTTTTTTTTCTTTTTACGCACGGAAAGTTTTTCAGAAATCGAAGTTCCCACAAAAGGGAGAGATTCCACAACGAAGTCTGAATATTTAATAACACCACCCGCCATTAAGAATTTTTTATTTTGGCTGCTTCACACGTATTCACAGTACAACTGAAAGTGGGAGGAAGGGGGTAAAATTGGAAAAAAAAATTGCGGGTGAATTCGGGGAGACTAAGCAAAACTGTCAGTCTTGTTCATACATAGTTTATGATTCAAATTATGAATTTTAAATAGAAATCGCGCAAGGGAGCGAAGATTGGCATAAAAGTCCTTAAATACTTTTATTCATTTCGTAGAAATAAATATCTGAACTGGATTGGAATAAACTCGAAATGGAACTGAGGCGAAGGATGTACAACTTGGTGAGTTGTTTCCTTTTCTTTAAGATTCTGTAATGAAAAACTGTTTGATTGCCAAACGAATTTAAATTATCTTCCGAAATACTTCAGAGTGGATGTTAGCAATGGACATTTTCGATGAAAAACATTTTGCTGCCCATGACAACATCTAAAGGGGAGCACATCTTGCACAGTCTCGAATTGGGCCTTTGGTTCGTATAAGTTACGGACGAACGTTTTCCATTGTTCGACTGATGGTCATATTTCTACAAGAGCAATGAAGCTCTTTAATCTAAGTGCGTATCATTGAGGATCACTTCCAAACTGGAGCGAGTTTTTGGTAATAATTTCATTGCTTCGAAAGTGATCGACGTCAGAAAAACCCTTAAGTTAAAAATTAGTTCTTAATATCCGCTCCACCATAGACTTGTGGTGGGAATATTCAAATACAACCATCATTATTAAATGTCCTAACTTAAAATACTTCTCTCATCAAATGCAAAAATATTATCGCTAAGCAACACTCTGAGATTCTTGCAGAGGAGGTATATAGAAATATAAGAAATTCTGAGTGGGGAAGCGAGGAGTAACAACGATTCTCGCTTATGTGGGGCAATTTCTGTTGGGAAATTATGTCGAATTTCAGTTTGTGAATTATTGTTTGAGAGCAACAACTCTAAGAAACAACAACAATAAGAAATAGTTTTCAAGTTCAGTTGGCATGCGGCCTAAAAGAATTTGTGATCTTACATTTTTTTGTAGAGAAGAATTTATAGAGGTGAGGTCATCTGGCGCTAAACCGAATAACACAGCCCACTTCAATAAGGGAAGCATCAGGAAATACCAACCTATGCTTACTGTGATGGGGGCAGGATGTGCACCACCTTTGAGTACATCATCGTCATCATGATTTTTACCTATTCGCGATATGGAACGTGGGTTAGAAATGTTCGTCACTTTAAGCACACTCTTGCTGCAAAATATGAGAATTTAAATTGCTTAAAATGGAGAACGCCCCGCCATTAGGGAAATACGCTTTCGGTTTAAAGAATTGTTGCAAAAGCAGTGAGTTTAAATTTCTTCCAATGCATAAGGCCTCGCCATGGGGGAAATAGGCTTTTGCTTTGGAACATTCGAAACAAATTTCTGAACAACTAAAGTGTTATAAGGTACGTAAGAAATGTGGGATTTTTTTTTTGTAATGTTGTCCCAAAAACACGGCATCGGCAAGAATGTCCTTTATTTTTTGGGTATTTATACCGAGGACATTTTGGAAGATAAATCTTACGCCTTCTTTGCTTAGTCATTGTCCATCATAGTGACTGTTTAATTGCTCATTTCCGGCGGTCAGAGGTCCAAGGTAACCGATCTTTAAAATCACAATAGTTTTAAAAACAAAAGAGTTCAACAACGAACTGGGGTTTGCTTGATAAGTTTGTTCAAAGTCAATCGTCCCAACTAAACGTGATTTGCACGATCTGCCCGCCATCTTTGCGTTCGAGTAAAATATTAGAAAACTATAGAAAAATATTACGATATTGAAAAATTACCTGCTATTGATATTTTTTCAAAAGTTGTCATCTTTTTTTAGAGTAACTTCAACAGCGAACTATGGGGTATGCCAACATCAAAGGTTGCGGATAAAACCTTCAAACCATTAGTTGGGTTCAGTAAATAAGTGTACACTGTTAAGGTGCCATAAAAATATGTCAGTATTGTGGTTTTCTAAAGCTGGCTATGATTTTTGAAAGAAGTATTTTATCCGCGCTGTATAGTATTTCGCCTTGGCCAATTATTACAAGTAGGTAATAAATGCAATTCTACTTGTGATACGGCTCTGACAGCGTTGAAGGCTGTTGATTATACAACTATTGAATTTAGACCTTTTCTTATAAGGCGAGAACAGAAGATTGTGGCAAATAACGCCTTTGGGGTAGAATTTTTTTATTTATGACATTGTTTCATAAAAATTGCGTATTTAAAGGCCAAGAAGAATTTTTACATTTAGAATACAACAGATGAACAGATTCAAAAAGCAGGTGAGAGCCGCCTTGCACTGGTTCCCGAGAAATATTTTACTTTTAGTATCGAATACAAAACTATATGCGCACCTGATCCTTTAGTTGTATTTTATTATACTAGCATCAACCCCCGCAACTTATTCAAAAGACAATTGTCCTTTGTCCATTACAGCATCAATGGAAGAACACAGTCTAGAGTGTAGTCTAGAGTATAGTCACCCAAAAAGGATAGACATATCCACCTGCTTAGAATTCACCCCACACAGATCTACTTTGTCAAACTGAAACCAGCAAACTTCTCTAATTGGCATGACGAACTTGACTATATACAGTCGCACACAAAAACGATCACTCCATAAGGTCACTTAGTGAATCAAACACTTTACTTAGTCAGAAGATGCCAACACCTGTCCCCATTTGGATGGCACTTAATCGAACAAAAATGTTCACAAAATTTCAACAAAAACTTTCAATAGCAACAACTGTCAATCATTGGCGACACACTCTGACTTTGTCTGTAGTTAAATTTAAGGCAACGCACTCGATTTTGAATTTCACATAAATCCTATATATCCTGCTGCAACTTACCACTTTCATGTTGAAAGTCCCTTTATCCAAAAACAAGCTCGTTTCACACTGAGATCACTTGCGATATCCCTTTGGATATAATATTTAAATTTTCTTTTTTGGCGCAAAACTTTATTTTCCAATCGTGGTAGTCCGTGTACCTTTGGTGCAGGTTTAGTCCGATCTATTGTTGGAATTAATGTGACGATTCAAATAGAAGTTCTCCGTCTTTTATATATACACCTTTCGAATGGGGGAATGAAAAAGCCGTGTCTATTAACCCTCTATGAGAAGATGCGGCCACAAACAGTCAAATGACAGTTCCACTACCAAAACAGCAACAACAACAACAACAAGAGGGAGCAAAATCAACAATCTAATAGTAGGCATACAACTAAATCGCATTTTATACCAATTACAGACATGATGTGCGGTACTGCCAACCAACAACAGCAGCGGCAATAGATGAGAACAGCAGAGCGCGCGAAACAAACATTTTCGAATCCTCCGAGCTCCGACCTCAGGCACCAATACTTTGAGCCCAGCAGAGAAACACCATCAATTGGCAATTGCAAGGCTAGAAGTAACAATCCGCTCACTAATGAAACATTTCGGTTCGTCGGGTTACACCTCCCTCTATCTACACTTTGGTGCGGGCTATTATGCAGAGATACTGTGAGAGTGGTGGTGGTTGGTTCTCACACATGTACTTTGTGTTTTGTGATGATGCATTTCCATTTTCCACAGCATGTGCAGTTGATGCGATTTCAGCAACATACCGAATGTTCCACAGTCGTCGTCGTCGTCGTCGTCGTTTTCGTCTGTCTGAGCCTGAGATGTCGTCTTCACATATTTCACAGAGATTGTTTTTTTTTTTTAATTTCCGATTGAACATTATGAATGACTAGCTGTGCCCGCAACTGCGTACGCGGCGTAAGGCTGTGTACTTTCCAATTAAAGAGATTTGACCGTTTTCTCAACAGCATGTTTGTTTAAAATCTAGCTAAAACAAAGCGGTGAACATTGTCAATGTGAAACAATAAATCAAACAAATCTATTTACCTAAAACACCAATTAAGAAAATTAAATTCAACAGCGTACCTAAGTCCTAAATTTCCACTTCCTTACTGTAGGCATCAACGTAGGTAATATCAAAACAACCACTAAAACAAAAGCCTGAACGGAAATTTGTATCTACACCAACAATAAGTAAATCAAACAACATAATTCACCTATATCGTCTTTACTTCTTGAATTCTTTAATTCTTTACTGTAGTCTGTAGGCATCAACGTAGGTATATAACCAGAGACAATACTGAGACCCCCAACTTCGGCCGATTTTCCGTTACTTGCCTACAAGCTATATTTCTATGGGGTGGTACACGCTAAGTGCGTTAGTATTGTTACATAGAAATTCGTATTGACAACTGTCACTCACCAACACACTCGCACCTTGCGTGTCCCACTTCCGCTGTCGGCAAAGTTGCTTCCAGCGTTCATAGAATTTTGTCAGTTAAATTTGAAATTATTCGTTTCGTGTAAATAGTATTTTATTTTAGGAATTAGTGCACTTTTGCTGAAAATATTTATGAAAAATGATTACTGTAGAATGGTTGTATGAAAATAAAAACATTTTGGGCAATTTTTCTTCAGTTATTTAAGAAAAATGTACACATCAAATCGAAGTTAATGATATTCAAAAGCAGAAAATACACAACAATGTTTCTCCTAATATGTTTCTGGAATATAAAACAACTCATTTAGATAGTATTATTAACCAAACAAATTATATTAATCGACTTTTGAAAATTTATAATAATCAACCAATAGCATTCAGTTATCTTCAAATGTCGTATTCCCGAATTCTTTCACATTCCCCCATGGTTGGTAGCGGTTGGCAGCATTGAATTTATATTTTTTGTATGTTTTTACATGTCACACGGATTCTAAATAGACATAACACCGATAGGAAAACAAAATGGCGAATTTGAAAAAAAACTGAGGGGGCCAGCGGCAAGAGGATTGTGAGTTGGGGGTCTCAGTATTGTCTCTGTATATAACAACCATTAAAACAAAAACCATGAACTCAGTTTCTATATACACCACCTCCAACATACATTCACCACCACACCACACGTCATCAGCCATCTGCGCATTTCCTCCGATCCGAAACACATTGTCGCTGTTTTTTGTTGTTGTTTTTTTTTCATATGAACGTGCTTGTGCGATGTGCGCCACCAAACCACCCCCAAGCAGAACAACGATCAAGAACCGCGGCTGCTGATAATATTCGATTTCAGAAAATAAATTTATTTTTTTATTATTAGATTTTAGGTTGTAGCTCAGCTTCTAGAGGACATAGAAAGCTGATTGATGGCTTGAAATATCTACAAAAGTGTTGGCTCTCCTAAGTATTTTATTTTGTTTGCATTGATAAAGAATTATTTGAGTAATGGCGAGTTAAAGGCAGTAAAGTCGGAAAAAAAACACATTTTGGTCAAAAACGCTCCAAAAAACAGGAATGGCAATGAAAGGAATATCCTATATGTTGCACAGAATCTTAAGAAACATTTCAAAAAAAGTTTCATCGAAATCTGTGCAGTAGTTCTCACGCCATTAGGTAACAGAAAAATTGCCAACAGTTTTATTATAAGTATAGATATAGATGAGATGGATGCGAAGAGATGTGTGCTGGCAGATGGGTGCTTAAAAAAATTAATTTGAAATTAAATTACGAGATCATTTGCAGTGAGCTGTCGATTGGTCGGGATGCGATGCGGCATTTCGTAAAAGATACGCCACGGATTCGATGGAATGTGAGGCATGCTGCGTGTGGTAACAACACTTCATTTGCTAAAGTTCAATGCATTTACAATTAATCTCAATTAATTGTCAGGGTGACAGTGTTAATTAGAGATTGAAGCGAAATGATTGATTTGGCGGTAGTGCAAGTCATGAAGACATTCATATCCTTAATGATGTCAGCGCGATAATGGCTGGGTAGGGTATTTAATTACTTGTCGGGATTATAATAGTAGGTTGGGTATGTGCCTCTGTTGTCAACAGTATGTACGTTGTAATTTTATATGGTGAACCAAATGGTTGGACTGCGTTTGAACTGCTTTTGAATTGCATTTGAACAGGTTGAAAAGAATAGATGGAGAAATAGGAACGTGACAAATGCCACTAAGAAGAGCAAGCAACACTTAAGAACGATTTTAGCGATTCTTGTTCAGGTACGTGCCATCGCAGACGGGTCTCCTACAGATATGGGTTATTTTTATGATAAGTTTTGAAAATGGTGTTTCATATTGAAGCCTTGTTTTTTATAAACTCGTCCCTCTGTAGCTGTTTCCTACTTCTTTCAACTGAGACTAAAATATTCTCACAAGCCACCGAACAAGCCTAGAAGAAATTAATCAAACCACAATTGGAGATGCGTATAAGAGAAAACCGTCTGGCACACTCGCAGTCGGTACTAACATCATTGACAAGTTTTCCAAAAATGGTCAACATTAATTTCTAAAGGGTTTCTTTCTCTATATAGCTCTATAGCCACGACAACCGACATAAGACAGAACTATTCTTAAGTATAAATTCCAATAACGCTGCTTGCTATAGCAACCATCAGGCGAGCTATTGGAAAACTTTCTAGCTTGATGTTTTAACCCAGAAACTCCGAAAATAGATTAGTACGACGATGGAGAAACCCTTATCAAATTATATTATTATGTGCCAATGGATAGATTTTAAAGATGCGGTTGCTACCAACATGCACGATTGGCAAAGCCGAAAAATCGATGCCAGGAGTGCGCCTACATACTAATCCACACCCGTACCACCTTCAACCACTCTCCCCGCGGGACTGCCATTAGGTATTACTTCGCGTGACCCAAAGAAAGTGGTTCAGTCATTATTTGTACACTCAGACGTGAGCCGAAATTCAAGACGATATTAAAAGGGTTTATTTTTATTTTACTGGGAGCAATGGCCTTCAGGTTATGCTAACCCTACCGAAAATTTATTTCGAACAACTTTATCAGGCAAACACCAGTTCGTTACCGAACTCTTTTGTTTTTAAAAATTTATAATAAATAAAAGAATGGTAGCTTAGAACTTCAGACAGTCGAGAATTAAAAGTTTAAGAGTAGTGAGAATTTTTAATTATGCTATTAAGTTCGAAGTACTTTGGTATATATATCACAAACGAACAAAGTAACGTGCGACCCAGTCGTGGACATTTTTTTTAAGGTTTCGTCTGATGACATTCTGATTTACTTATCTATGGTTTTGGGTACCATTTGCATGATTTAAAGAGGCAGACTCCTCAATATAAATAATTAAGTCTCTTCTGAATGATTGCGTAAGACTTGTTCGTCGATCCCAGGTTCGATTCCCAAAAAAAAAAAAAAATCCATCTTGAATCATCTGGCAAACATATAAGAGTATAACTATCATGACAGAGCTCCTCAAGCAGTCGCTTTAACTCGACATAAAGTTGTATATCCTTTTCATTCGTCCCATAAATGGGACATGTCAAAACTCACGCAAAACGAATCGTTGTGAGAAACTAGGAATAGGGTCCCTACGGACCTGTTGCGCCATCTATTTATTTTTTTATTTACCTGTAATCAATATGTCGATATTATCTACATTCTATTTCATCTCCATACAAATTATTCCATCATTGGAGACATTTCAATGACCATGGCCCTCATCACGTAATTTTTCAGACGACTGTCAACGAAAAGATAGACCTCCGAAACTTGCAATTTATGCCAAAATTACGAGTTTTAAGGTTTCACCTAGTTCATTTTATTCAAACGTAAGGAAAAAAAAAATCGACCAGAAATTAACTTATTTTGGCCATCAAAATTTCAAAATAATTTATCATTCAGAAGATTTTCGTCACACGAGATCTGCCCCCGATTAACCAAATACTGAGCACGCACAAATGATCTCCAGTTTTGATTATATACTTTCTAGTAATTGATCTAAGAGAAGGAACATTCAGCCCTGCTCGATGAAACTTTAAATTACACTAAAGACTAAATGTTTCGACACCTGAAAACAAAAAAATTATACCGCGAACAATGAATAAATCTCTGAAAAACTGTTTAATTGGAACAAGTCGATTCTTAGTATTACCACTCAGGAAGGAGCAACAAAATTCGCGACCTAAGTGTCCTTTCTGAGCAATTATTCAATTTACTAGAGCAGTGGTTCTTAACCTTTTAGTGATGAGGGACCATTTGACAAAATTTATGTCTCGACATGAACCACCAACTGAATAAAATGTATATTAATGAGATTTTTTTGACTGCATACTCTTTACTAACTTCTGGATCCTTGGTCCATTGTTACTTAAAGTCACACGCATGTCGGCACTGGCATCCAATCGATTTTGGTGCTTGTTTTTAATTATTAGAGGCGCCGAGAAACCCTGCTCGCATAGGTATGTCGATGAAAACAAAGTTAGGTACCTTAAAGCAATTGCTCGAATCTTTGGGAAAGAAAGTGCCTATTGGCTCCAAGATTCTTTAATTTTTATTCCTGTCTCGAACATATCTTTCAAGTACCTACCTTTTGTGTTGCATTTCAATCACTTTCTCTTGAATTTCATCAGGCACCTCAGAAACGCTTACAATGAAAGGATTGCGGATCAGTTTCTGAATACCATTGTCCTCGCAGTTAGAAAAATAACGAGTGAATTCATAAACAAAACAAACAAGATTTAGAGTATGAACTTACGTATTAACCGCTGGACTTTTTATAACAATTTCGAGTATAAAGACTTCCGTTGATTAACGATATTTGAATTTTGTTCTCGAACTGTAAAATTAAAAAAGAACAAAAATAATAATAATAATAAGCAGGCACACAAAAACAACAACGTGCGTCGCCCTAACTAACAAAAACAAAAAGCCAGTGGAGCAATGAACAAACCAGGTGAGACACTGGCTGGTCGCTGCAGCTGCAAGTGCCACATACATTGCGCCAACCCCCGCGCCAGCTCTCAACGCAACTGTGTCGAATCGTAATCTATACACCTGCATTATACATATATGCATAATTGCATACATATATATATATTTCGTTTGAGGTGAAATTCGATGGCTTTATAACTCGATCACCGTTGGCTGGGCCGATTTTCATGATTCTTATTTTATTTTGAATCCGAAAAATCGATTTTTTCGAATTTTAAGACAACTACTGAGCACGGGAAAAGCCAGTTTATTTAATATATTTTATTTGAAGTGTCAGTACTCAATTTCTATCCAGTTTCTTTTTTTTTCAAAGTGTTTCCCCCATACAAATTTTCATAACCTCTTTCATCCCCTCAAAGTTTTGTTTTCGCGACAAAACGTAAATATAAACCAGATATATAGCAATACGAATAAAACAAAAAAATAATTATGAAAATCGTCCCAGGGGTTATCGAGTTACATGATCATCGAGTTACACGCCGAAAGAATTATATATATAGATTTTTTAGATGACTTCGCGGACCACTTCGGGTGCATCCAGGGACCACTGGTTAAGAACTACTATACTAGAGTATTGTATCGTGAAAACACTTTATTTCCGCTCATACAAAACAAAACAAAATATTCGCTACATTTCAGACAACATTTTTGGTCTCCTTTTTCTTGATGTTTCCATTTAGTTCTAAGGCAAACTCATGTGTTACCTATTTTCTATTTCTGTTTGGAGTTCTAGAATTCGTTCAGACATTATGACTCTCATTGACAAGCTGCTCCAATGTTGATTCAGTTCTGACCATAGGCTCCATAGATTGCCAGCGATTGTCACTTTGACAAGACTTAGAGGCTACCGCAACAAGGCCTTATAATCATGGTTGCTATTAATGAAACATGTAACCAAATCAATAAACTCAATGAACTTGATGAGCAACATTTATTTTGTGTTGCGCACCCCCAAATTCAATTAGATTGCATCACTTCTCTTCACCATAACCAAACCAAACTAAACCAAACCGACCCGAACCAAATACCTTTCCACGCAACCAAGTGACGCATACCTTCTTGCATAATGACCACTCTAATAACCTCCAATCTTTTGAAAAGTCTCATCCATAACTTGAGTTAGCTTAATTCTTTAAGGCGCATAAAATCAATTTACACGCAATTATCGCTTTAGCCAAGTGCCATCGCAGTTAACGCATTAACAATCAACGATTTCGATTAGAGTTGGCAGTTAAATTTATCTCCTCACCATCATCTGCTTAATCCGTTGCAATAGCCAATATCTGGCCAGTGGCCACTATGCGGACAACGCACACTCTAGAACCGGCCAACGTTGGCGACAGGGACAAGCCTTTCGAAAAAATTCGCATACCTTCCAATTCGTTCTAATTGCAAGTCGGCGCAACTGAGATCTTAAATTACCAATTTCAATACAGTTAATAAGAAAACAAACAAAAAAATGCAAGCGTGCGTGTAAGCCCCACTAAATCGAATCCGAATGTGATGATGGCCGCAAGAAGAGGCAACCTCTTCTTTTAGAAATATGAGTTTTTGTTGCGCGCGTGCGTCTTCTGAAATATTCAGTGCGCATCTTTGGCATAGTGAAAGTCACAAATGGGATTCAGTGCTTAATGTGTCCGGTCCTTGATTTTAATTAATGGGTTGATGATGTCCACAGCATAAGAGCGCAATTGCGATTGGGCAATCGAAATAAAGTCTCATTTTCTAGGCGACCATACAACCGCATAGAGTGGCTTCTTTGGAAGAAGCTCAGCGTCGACCTGGTTGGTTTTTGTGACCAACAATGATTTATTAACTGGCCGAGGGAGCGCCACTGAGCTTTTTGGTGAATATACATCCAGCTGTCAGTTCTAGCAAATTAATCACGAACCGGCGCGGCACTCAATTCGGTGGAAAATTCAATAAGACTTGCTTCTAATTGTTGTGAGGGGGTGGGCGCCGCCAGGTTGACTGCATTTGCCGGCTATCCTAGGTGCTGTCATCGACGGTTGTCATTAGCTATTCAAAGATGAGCGGATAAGTTGCATTGTTGTGTCATCAAGAGTCGCTCGATATGATGATGCTGTTGGCACTGCCGATGGTGGTGATGACCGACGCTCTCCGTGCCAGTGGATACAGATGCCGGTTAGCATAATAAGCCAATCCGCTGTGGTTTAGATGCCTTGAACTTGAATCGTGCGATTGCATATGGGTATTTTTCGGGGGGAAAACCACAAAACAGGAACTGTGTAACATGTCTGAGTGGTGCGCATGATGTAACGATGAGCGGGATATGCAAATGAGTAAGAGTCGAGAAAGGCCAGTCGGTTTATGCTTAGAGGATTTTTTCAGTCGCTTATATGGTAATTGGTTGGAAATTCTAATGGTCTGATTGGATCTTTGATGCAATTGCTGGCAACGAGGCGAATGTCGTGTGAAGAACTCACTTAGGCTTGAGGGAAATTAGTTCCCGATGCAGTTTTAAAGAAAGCTTCGACAATATTTTGGCAATGAGCATATCCTATTAGGGAAGATTGGAGAGACTGACTCGTACCTAACACGGAGTTCACAGCCGCATTTACAATCGGAACTTAAATGGATGCCGCGGTGGGGTCAGGACCAGGAATCTTCACCGAATCGTGTGGTTATCAAAATCCGTATGGTAGAAGCATAGATAAATTAATATACAGATGTCTCATCCTAATGTAAAAGAATGCTCTACTTTTTGCGATCGTCCAACAAAGATCGTCCAACAAATGGAAGGTGAAAAGCAAAACCCACCACACCTCATTTGAGAAGGATTGAGTTTCTGTTCCAATGAATGCTACTTTTAGTTGAATTAGGACCATAGGCCGAAAAGTATGTATGCGGCGTGCTGCCGTATGGGGTATGGGGCAGGTAAATTTCCTTCCACACTGATAGTGGGTTAAAGGGTAAGGAGACAATGTAATAAGAAAAGGGGAAAGAACAAAATCGCCTTTATTTCTATAATCTTTCTTTCTTTGGTATTGCCAATGCCTTATGATTGTACGCCGGCGGGGGTGTGTGCCGTGAGGAGATCTTCGGTTATGTAATGCATGATGGTTTTTGTTGGGAAGAGCCGCCGATTTACTTTTGGATTTGTTTTGCTGAAAAAGGTATCTCTTTGCGATATGAACAATTTATTTCATTTTGGCGATACAATTTTAATGTTTTTGTTTGGGTAGGTAGGTACATTCGCATTATTTTTCCGGTTTTTATTTTTCGATACAAATGTATGTCAAATTTTATAGGTACTTTTATAATTTTCTTTTGAAATTAATTAGGTAATTCATTAATAGGTACCCTATTATAGGTACCACCAATAATATATAATCTGAAAACTGTTCTAGGTATATCACTTACTTATCTTATTTTTCAAAAAAAAATGCTGTTGGGTTTTCTTCTCTGTTAATTAATAAAGTGGGATAACCAAACAAGAATTCAAACTTTTCAAGTTCCTTTTATAGGTAATAGATACGCAAGATTGGCTTGATAAATGACATACCTACCCAAAAGAAGTACATTTTTGATTTTTTAACGTTAGGTACCTACCTTATGTCGTTTTCGATTTGCCATTTCAGATTTTGATCCAAGATTTCAGATATCTGCTGCCAAATCGATAAAATCCGAATGGCAGTATATATTAAATAACAGTGTAAGTTTTTAAAAAGCTCTCAGTAACAGGCAACTGTCGCAAGTTCTGGTTAGAGAGTTATAACTTATAAGCGCTTACTGCACTATTTTATAACTCTTACATTTTACAAGTTTTTGAGGATGAGGAAAATCGTAATAGGAATTTCTGTTTTTTATAATGCATGATTTTATTTTTGGCTGAAATAGATTAGTGACGATCGTCTATGATTACAAAAATCAGAAATTTGTTTTTTGAATTTGCATTAGCAGTCATAAACTGAATATCCCGATGGGGTGCAAATAAAATAAGATTTTCTGGCTGGTTGGTATTATTTAAGGTGCATATTGAATATGCTTGAAAAAAAGAACTTGCTAGTATTTGCTAAAAATAAGTTTTACGTTGTTGTTATTGCATTTTTAAAGGCTATTACAATTTTAATTTTAAAGTGCGGTATTGAGTTTTAAGAATGCATATATATATCGACACAGATCGGCTTTTGGGTAGTCATTTTGGAGAAATGATTAAAAAACTGCTTTATTCGAATTTTATGAGAAAAACTAAGTACGGGATCTTATTAAGAATAGTGATAGTATCTATTTAAATCAAAATAGTTAGATCGGTGTTTGTAAAATTTGGCGGACCAAATATTGCAATGTTTAGTTTGAAAAATGATATTGCTTAACTTTTTTGCTGAAAAAGGTTTTTTTTCGGGGGGGCGGGTTTCCATTATGCGCACTAAGCAAACATTTTTTTTTTCTTTTTTTTCTGGTTTAAAATGGCCTAAAAAACATAAATATAATATTTTTTTCTTGAGGAAATGATTTTTTTTTTTTATTAAATTTTAATATTTTTTTTTTTAATGAGACCATGTTAACGTGATTTATACACCGAGATTCAAAACCTTTTTTGCAAAATCTCCTGGTTTAATTAAAATAAAAGAAAATAATTATAAAGATTATAAAAAATAAAAAATAAAAATTAATTTCCTCAAGAAAAAAATATTATATTTATGTTTTTTAGCCCAGTTAAATAGTTAAATAAGTATATACCAAAAACTGTCAGTGAAAACTGAAAGCTTTAAAAATAAAAAAAAAATAGAAAAAAAAGTTTCCTCAGAAAAATTCATCTTAGAATAAGTCAATTTAAATAAAAAAAATAAAAAAAATGAATTTGCTTAGTGCGCATAATGGAAACCTCAGCCTTTTCGGGATGTAAACATTAACTAGGTATACTTTGCTTTTAAAGCTTTTTTTTTTTAAATCAAAATTGGGTTTTCGAATTATAAGTTTTTCTTTGAATAGGGACACAATAATTTTGAAAACATCAATTTTACTCTAAGTATGCATTTTGGTTAAAATCGTTAAATATCGCCGTTTTCCGATAAACTAAATAAAACCAAATTAAATAAAAAGTGTATTGTTTCAAAAATCTATTGTTCGAGTTTTCTATTAAGTTAGAAATGATTACATGTATTAACTAAGAAATTAATTTGTGTAACAATTATATAATATACCGTTTTCAAAATACATATGTCCAAAATTCAAAAGTATCGTTATTAAATTTTTTTAGTATGATTAAAACCGCCCCGAACTTAAACTCCAAATCTGAAGCTATAACCAAATTATGGCAGCCATTTAGGCTCTAGGCCTCGGGAGCTTACGCACAGACAAGCAAGCAGACAGATAGACAGACGAACAGCATTTTACGACCCACTTCTTTGAGATCCTCGATCATCGTATAATGTCAGAATTGATTTACATCGCGAGTTCTAAATTTTGTATGTATTTGCTCTTACTACATACCTAATCGAGAAAGCTAAAAATACTGATTGTTTTATTATTAATGTTTAAATGAATTCATAATACAAAGTCAGACCCAGTCAAGTCAGAGCGTTTTGACAGACATGGAAACTTGAAAAGTTTGAATTCTTGTTTGGTTATCCCACTTTATTAATTAACAGAGAAGAAAACCCAACAGCATTTTTTTTTGAAAAATAAGATAAGTAAGTGATATACCTAGAACAGTTTTCAGATTATATATTATTGGTGGTACCTATAATAGGGTACCTATTAATGAATTACCTAATTAATTTCAAAAGAAAATTATAAAAGTACCTATAAAATTTGACATACATTTGTATCGAAAAATAAAAACCGGAAAAATAATGCGAATGTACCTACCTACCCAAACAAAAACATTAAAATTGTATCGCCAAAATGAAATAAATTGTTCATATCGCAAAGAGATACCTTTTTCAGCAAAACAAATCCAAAAGTAAATCGGCGGCTCTTCCCAACAAAAACCATCATGCATTACATAACCGAAGATCTCCTCACGGCACACACCCCCGCCGGCGTACAATCATAAGGCATTGACAATACCAAAGAAAGAAAGATTATAGAAATAAAGGCGATTTTGTTCTTTCCCCTTTTCTTATTACATTGTCTCCTTACCCTTTAACCCACTATCAGTGTGGAAGGAAATTTACCTGCCCCATACCCCATACGGCAGCACGCCGCATACATACTTTTCGGCCTATGGTCATAATTCAACTAAAAGTAGCATTCATTGGAACAGAAACTCAATCCTTCTCAAATGAGGTGTGGTGGGTTTTGCTTTTCACCTTCCATTTGTTGGACGATCTTTGTTGGACGATCGCAAAAAGTAGAGCATTCTTTTACATTAGGATGAGACATCTGTATATTAATTTATCTATGGTAGAAGTTTCATGCAAGAATTCATCCTGGCATTGATAACAGCTGCCCGTGAGTCTGTATGGTAAGGGCAATAGCAAGTGAAGGTATGACCTCGATATTCGACAGCCAGGCAGCGATAAAAGCCTCAATGGCAACAGTAATAAGATCGAAGATGGTGAAATAATGTCTCGAAGAACTCAAGGTTTTTGTTACATAAAGACGTTCCAGAAAATGAGAAAGCGGACGAATTACCAAGACATGGTTCGAAGCAGAAAGAAATACCACAAGTGAAGGGAAAGTCAGATAGCACTAGAAACTTGCCGTATCACAAAAATACGACGGTCAAACCGAGACTCTCATACGGAAGGATAGAGATTCCTAGGGAGGCACTTCTTCCACGACCTAGACGAGGTGTTCAGCACACCGATATACAAGCTTTATCAATTCGAAAAGGTGGTTTTTATGCAACAGCCCAGTATAATTGATTACAGAATTTTTATAGACAGGGTTATAATGGGCAAGGGACAATCTTTTACCCCGATGGCCATCACGATGGGTCATTGCGTCAGTATTGACCTGAATGTGGTACGGAGTACTCCACGTCAGCCCATAAAACTAACCTAATCCAAGGTATCCTAAATATTTCCTCCAAAAGCTGCGAAAACTCTCTCTATCTCTGAATTTTGTGCAACTTTTATTTCCTCCCTTCATCCCATAATTAGTCTTCACTCTCCCACCACATGACGAGAGTATTTCATTTAACAACCCCTGCCATCGTACCGTCCGTGAGAAGCGCTTTTCCCGCGAGCCTGGGCTAATATCCTTTTAACACAAATAACATACAAGTATGACATTTGCCGCATTCGCGACGAGATGCCTATCGGGCAAAACCATCAAACATCGACGAATGTCGACATCGGCAAGACTCCCAGTCCCATATATATACTGCAGCTGATTTCCACCTCACGATAAGGCCATTCATCAGGTACATCACAAGCGCTCCACTAAACCAGAAAGTTAATCTTCGCCCGCCGCCATTCGTCTGCTGGAGTGGTATTCCTCATTAGATAAGGGAAAAATTGTCAGGGCCTGTCAGCGATCTCCAAATTGGCAAGTCTCTCGCGATATTAATAATTTCGTTGAGTGCAATAAAGATTATCCCTTCCCCAGTCGCGGCGCGGACTGTGTGTGTGGCTCTGGCTGTCCTATGAGGAGCAAGTCGCAGTAAATGCTTGACATATGCTGTGCTATCATGATCGCAGATCAGTTACAACAAAGAAGAATGCCTCAGGCACAGCGCACAGCATCGTCGCGATGAGTCAAAGAATTATTATCTTCCCCGAACGGAACATTTATGTGTGCGCTCGCAATTGATGTTCCAGGAATTTTATTACAAAATCATGTCAAATAACTCGCCGGATCTGGCACTGCAACTGTGGTAGATTTTCGGATGACGGCAGTCCATAGAACTGTCAGTCGGACGGGTGATTGTGAACGCCCGCAACATGTCACCTGCTGCTTGTTCCACCACAAGTTGTGACGAGCTGCGCCGAGTTGCCGAGGAGTGTGTCTCACAAGCGGCAGCTGTGCGGGTATGCATGATTCGATGATTCGATGACGATGACGATGACGATGACTTTGACTATACTCGTTTAAACGAACGACTTGGTGGCGTAGTCCGGGTACGGCGCACAAATATTGAATGTTATGTCGATTTAATGATGCACATCACCTGTGCAATTCAGGTGATGTGCACAGCGGGATGTGCATATTTTTTTTGAATTATTCATCATTTGGTGTGTTCGGGTCCCCCGATTTCGGAAGAACCCACTGATGCGAGGGGACTGCGAGGGGGTCCATGGCGAGCGATTGCAGAATGCTTCGTGATAATTGTTCACGCTAACACGGATAATTGTGCACTTGGAATGCTCCAGCGGAGTGTGCATTTCGAGTGCATATGACGGTAGGTATATTCTCAAGACATCACGACGTTTTTTAAACGGCTGTACCTTGTCTGTCGGAAATTCCGGACTTGTAGTGGGCGTGACAGTGCACATATCTTAACAGCGTCGTCGTTCCCCTTCGCGATATGTTCCGAGCTACCGACTTGGAGCCAATAAAGAACAATTATGTAAGCTTGGCCGTATAATGGTCCATCAGTATGCAGTTGCGACGAACCCTGCGGCAGACGAGGCACATGGAGGACGCGCTGAAGTCGTGCGCCGATTTCCCTCTCCGGGAGGTATGCCTAATTGGATGGATGTTTCGGTATCGAAAACTAATGACTGTGGGTGACTGTTTGAGTTGAGGGATTTTTTTTACGAGTGGCATTCCTCGACAATTTGAAACGAATTCAGTGTGGCAGGACACGACATTCAGCCGGGGGACATTGTTTTATTAAAATCGATTTTCGGGTGAATATGTTTCGGTCTATGGGAATCGTAATGAAATCAACCACGTGCCGGTTCAGTTGGAAAGAGGCGACTCTTCTATACACAGGGACTTGACTTGCATCTATAGGAATTTTTAGTCCGACAGCCTGACGTTAGGATCGAAAGGATGACCCCCAAGCCGACCGACGTGGCAAGCATGGCGAATTTAACCGCAGAAAGGCCATCGGTCAACGCAAAGTAAAGAGTGCTCAGCCCATACCTCTCTTAGACACATTCCGCACCCTAAAGTCAATTAGTAGCAACTAAAGTGTCTGCGGTAAGTGTGGACGCGGAGGCTGAAATTCCAACAAACGAATACGATATGAGTTATTTTTATGGCTGTTACTGCAGTTAATGTTTAAAAATTGAACAAATGCAGCTGTGAGGGTCGTAAAAGTTGTCATAAAATGGACCCACACTAATCCATGTGGGCCAACAAATCGTAGTCGTTAATCGTGAAAATGAATGCTTGTTCAATATCAGTACCACATGACCTGACACGACGCGACGTCTAAAATGTCATTGGCGTCATAAAATAAGACTTATTCATATTTTCCCACGATGATCTTGTGATTGAGGTGAATTTCATCCACGAGTTGGTTGATACAAAATTTTCAGATTTCTTATACGGGCAGCCTGAGCTTTGCCGATCAGGCTGTCAAAATTCCCTGAGTTGGCGGACACAAAACTTTACAGATTTTGAAACCCGTTCAAGAGCAGCCTAAGCTTTGCCGATCAGGCTGTCAATATCCCCGAGTTGGCGGACACAAAAATTTACAGATTTTGAAACCCGTCCAAGAGCAGCCTGAGCTTTGCCGATCAGACTGTCAATATCCCCGAGTTGGCGGACACAAAATATAACAAAAATTTACTGATCTTAGAATCTGTTCTTTCTTTCATCATTTGTTTTCTTATCCGTAGATGTGTTTAGTTACATTCCTACGACACCTGCTCACACGGGTCCACTGGAAATAAAGGAAGCAAAAATGTTTCTCGAAGCCTCTTTCATCTCTAACTAGTTCAGCTCTGATTTGATAATAGCTACTGGTTTATATGACACATATTCCAAAACCAAGCCTGAGAAAATCTCTTTTTTCCGGAAAGCGTTCCTATAACTCTCCAACATCCCCCTAGGGATGCTTGCAGATAGGTGTTACATAGTTCTCTCCATAAAGTGCTGTAGTAAGTAGTTATCACTTAGCAAATTTCAAAGTTCCAAAATTGCTAGTGCTGCATAGCCAAAGAAGTGTTTGTAAAGTGATCCAGCGGCCATATTGTCATTAAAAGTTTACCTCAAAAAGAAACATCGACAGAAGTCAAAGGGGTATTTTCCGAGGCAGGTGGAAATTTTCTAAAAGACACTATGAGGACAGACGGCGAGTGCTCATAGTAGTGTGAGCTTTTTACTTACTACACGGCATCCAACCAATTTATTTCGTACGGAGACTAAGAAATAACTTACCAAGAATTTTTTTACAAGAAGTCAAAGGTGACAGCTCTTTTACTCCAAAATCTTCCTCATTGGGAAAATATGGAACGCGATTGTCAGAAGATGCAGTCTAATAGGACTAGGCACGACGAGTTTTAAGACTCACATATCGAAGCTTCTTATGCCACGTGACTTTGCATTACCTTGTCGAAAAGGATCCTTTTATATCAAAGGGGATAAGACGCCCAAAGCGTCTCTATTTATAATTTTCCATCTGCATCTAAGTCTGCATTTGACCTTATAGAAAGTTGAAAAGAAAAATGCCCACCAAAGTCAATCCTTTTTTAACTTCCCAACACGTTTTCATCTAGTTTTACTTTTTAGTTTTAGTTAATATAACAGCTTTTACCATAAATTACAAGTCATTTGCCGTCGGGTGTCAAAGACAACCCTCCACTTTACGTAATTTGGTTGACTTAGACTACAGCTGTAGCAGCCCCAGGTAGAAATCTGTGACTAGGCTTCATTGTCGCTTCTTTTGCGCGCAGCTTCAACCAGACATTGCCTGACTGTCTACACGTCGTTTCGCTCAGTAACCATATGTCCATATGTCACCAAAGTTCTCCACATTTCCACGCTAATTAACGACTCGCATTGACATTAAACCTGTCATCGTAACAAAACTAACTGTAACCACAGGCTCCGCTCACCACTCAGTGTATCTGCACCCGGATTACATTTCACTTGAATGCGCGCCGCAAAACAAAAAGCTGTCGAAAATAATTACTTCCACCGAAGAACAGGATCAGCCAAGTGATTTATTTTCCAAAGGTCATCCGCGCATGCACTGTGGTAGTCGACATCGAAATAGGGTTTGTCAGACAGTATTGGAATCGGATCGCCAAGCCAAGCCAGGCTAAGCCAACCAACCAACCAACAACAAACCATAGATGACACAGATACTCATGGCAAATATCATCGGCCAAGAGATGTTGGTTTTCTTCTGGCAAACGGATTTCCCAGAACAACGTCGCCCCTCAAGGTAACCGCATCTCACCGAAAGCGAATCCATTCGATTTGTACTCACACACGCATGCCCATGCCCAATATAGCCGCGCACCAGCAGCGTCGCGTGAGTTATTTAGATGGGTGTGCAAATTCTTTAAAGTTATACATTTTTTAGAAATATCAATTAATTGTCTGAAAACACGTCAAATTTATTGTTTTCTCAATCATTGTTTTGCTGTTTTTGATATCTTATTTTGTTTTCAAAATAAAATATAGAAAAATAAAACTTTCGCATACAAAATTAAAAGCACCGCACGAAACTGCAACGGCAACCCCAATCCCCAACCACTTAAACGAAAAGCTAAGTTCAACCATTCATTCATCGGCTTTCGTGCACAGCTTTTATTTGCACGAGTATCGATGTAATACATTGTGTATTTGACTTATGACGCTTTACGGAAACAGAACAGAACAGATGCAAAAGAAGAGAAAATGAATACAGCCCGTGCACAGAAAACCTTCGCACGAGTTCACTACAAGTTCATCAAAGTAAAGCGATTTAAGTACGGTGGCGTGCGGGTGACGAATGACGATGGGGATGAATACTGGAGAAATCTTGTAGAGGGATATAGTTTGGAGTTGGATGAATTTATTTGATGAAATTAACAGAATGGTGCACAGCGAGTTTTTGTACGAGTTAATTTTTTTTTCTCAGCGGTGAAGGAATTTTGAAAGAAGATTTATAATTTATAAAGGATGAATATGAATAGGTATGGTGTAGGCTGTAGCTGTTGGCTGTGTTATGGAGGTTTTATGGGTTATGGAATTGTGCATATCACTATTTGTGTGTAATTATTATTACACAGTGAGTGACTTATTTTCGTTAGATCAGGGTGTGCAATGCACACCTTGCACACCCTGACGAGACGCCACTGCCGCGCACACACATGATTGATTCAGAATTGAATTTAGAAAGACAGATCGCGCAGCAGATTGAGATGCATAATGAAGCGAACCCTTCTCCGTGCTCCGGCCATCACAATTGCCAACACAACAATTAACTGTAATGCCAAATTCCATGGCATGATGACACACACACAACAATTGGCATTGCTACCGCCACCGCAGCCAGAGTTCCCATGCGAAACATCCAACATCACATGTCAGTTAACATTTATTAGTTTCGAATGCATATTGGAAAACTCTATAATGGAATGGGAGTAGTTAGCAATTCGCTGTTCCTCTGTGTGTACCGCGTACCGCCACCACTACCGCCGCCGCCATATACCTACTCGTAATTTGAATGCAGAAGCAGACACATTTCGGCTGAAAGGCTTATTGGTGTTACAACAGCATATTGTGTCGGTTACCAAATAACTGCGAGCGTCTCTCTCGTCTCGATCCCATTACCTCAATCACGACTTCATTTAGATTAGAAATTGTAATAATGTTGCGGCCAGCTTCCGGGATGCACTTCTCTGTATCGAGACTAATTTGTCTTTATTTATAGACTTGCGTCAAGCTGTGTGTCTAATTGTCAACCTCACGGATTTACGGATGCTTTGTGTTGGCTTTCGGTGACTTATTGGTGTTGGCATGTGGTGGGTAGTAATTTACAGCAAAAAAAAACATTATGTTTAGTGTATGCTGTATGGCTTTGTGTGAGAATGTTAACAATAAGGCGATAAATTAATGATTGATTTGGCCGAACCATAAATCAGAGAGAGCACAAAGTTGTGCTTCGGAAGACAATCGAGTTTGTTGCTCAACTCTTTTGTTTTATTTTTTTTTTTTTTTTCGGGGGAGATTGGTAGATGGTAGGAATACTGGGACGCTTTATATGAGAACCGCGCCAACTGTGAAGGGTATCCAGTATTGGGGTACGCTTTCGTAGTTTAGCATAATTCGGTAACTTACTGTTGGTAACAGGTTTATTTCCTAAAACTATGCAATGTCGTTGTGATCAATGGCTGGAGCTTTTATACCAATCAGAGGTATCTTTGAAAGTGCATACTCGGCTTGGTTGATGTCTTGGCTAAGTGGTTCGAGGAAAAATATTACCTAAAAGGTTGGCTTCGTTACTAGATATGTCCTCATGCTTATACAGCTTTGCGACTCGTACAACAGTCTGTGTCGAAAATTGATGAACATATTATTTATTAAAAACTAAAATAAATAGTTTGCTATTTAATCCAAAATGTTACTGGGAAAGTACTTGATTTTGATTTTGATTTTAAATTAAATCAAATTAAATCAAAGAATTATGCGATTGAAATGGCCGCAGGCTAAAAAATGTGTATACGAATTTTGCATTTTCTATTTAAAATTTCCAGTCGGGCACTAAATGATTGTTGATGAACCTCGTAGGACACTGAGAGCACATTCGAACTAAAAAAATGTTCAACAATTAATGGCTTCACGCTTAAAACAGATTTTACAAATTATTACCACAAAAACTTCTTAACCAAAGCTATGTTTCAAATGCATTTCAATAAAAACGTGTAGCCACATATTAAGATTAGGAAAAATTACCGCACAGAAATTCCTAGCAAGTCATAGTAAAGGATGTTCAGATAGCAATGATACCTTTTCCATTTGGTATGCCTCAGCAACTGTCAAAGTTACCAATGGCATCCAGCTGCGAAAATATTCAGTAAGGCACAAATTGATTAAATTGATTTAACGACAGTGAAGTCAGAACAACAAAAAAAAACACCTTTTGGTCAACATCCCTTTCTAAGACGTAATCAATAAACGATAAAAATGACATTCTGAAAACCTAAAGAAACATTTCAAAAAACTTACTTAATTGCTTAAGGTGGCGCTACAGTCCGGGGTGGACCAGGGCCTCAACCAATACGCCTCTCCATTTAGCGCGATCTTTGGCTAACTGCCTCCAGTTGCGCACTCCAAGTTGGTTGAGGTCCCCTTCCACTTGCGCGTGCCACCTAAGGCGGGGTCTTTCTCTACTGCGTTGTCCCTCCGGGTTGAAATCGAAGACTCTCCGGGCCGGAGCGTTGGTGTCCCTTCGCTCTACATGTCCCAACCATCTTAGATGAATAATGCGTACTTTTCTGACCAGGTCGATGTCGCTGTAGAGCTCGTAGAGTTCGCTGTTAAATCTTAAAAATCATTCGAAGAATTTTGCGTTCGAAGCGACCATGAAGATCCTCATCCGTTTTTGCTAGGGTCCATGCTTCTGCGCCATAGAGCAGGACAGGGATGATGAGGGTCTTATATAGAATCTCCTTAGTGCTGCTTGACAAGGCCTTACTAATCAATTGCCGTCTTAGGCCAAAAAAACAGCGGTTGGCAAGTGTGATTCTTCCCTTGATTTTTGATGTGATGTCATTGTCAGAGTTTATAGCGGAGCCGAGGTAGACAAAGTCCCTTACTACCTTAAAGTTATAGCGTCGATGTTGTGCGTCCCTTCTTGTTGACAGCATATATTTTGTTTTATCCTCATTCACCACTAAACCCATTTTTGCCGCAATGGGCGGTGCCCTTGCTGTAGCGTTTAGTAACGGCTGTAGTACAATTGGCCAACTTTTAACTTTTGTCTAAAGGAAATACACTATCTCCAACGAAATAATAAGGAACAATTCTGTTCGAATTGGGAAGCTTATCTGTTGTTGGTAGATTTACAGAGTTTACAAATTTTCTTGACAACATTGGAGTTTCGAAAAATTCCGACGTCACTCTGGCTTCCAAATGATCCAACATCTACAGCCTTGAAGCTAAAATTCGCGTCACATATTGCAAGTATAATATAATGCTAAAACAGCCTTTGTAGCTGATGTACTTGGAACCACTATTCGGCGGACACTTAATTTCGACATGTTTTCCATCAATACTCCCAACACAATGAGGCATATTCCAACGATTGGCAAAATCTTGGCTGACCTTTTTCCATTCGCAAGTATTTAGTTCTTGCATATACACTTGTGACAAAGTTTCACAAAGTGAATGAGATACTTCCACAATAATTTTGCGGACTGTGGAAACACCCATTCGGAATGAACAGGCCAAATACTGTGGCGATAAGTACCTAAAAGTGAGAAATGCTATGATTTCTGATTCAAGTCTATATAAAGTGACTTACATTAGGGTTAGCACCATTCGACATTCTGGACTTAACGGCTTACGAATTAATGTTTTCGTTATGGATTTTCTTATTAAACTTAACAGCAATTCATATTGAATTTTTGACGCGAATTTTGCGTGTTGATTGGAAAAATAGGTCCGGATCATGGTATGAAACATTCATCATTCAATCAAAAAAAATTTAGTTTCAAATAAGCCTTTGGAACTTCGTTCCTGATATAAAGGGCGTACCCACCATCTCCTGTGCTAGATAAAGTACATTTCTACTACGGCCATTATAAAGGCAACATTCTCTCGATCATCCATTTTATTTCAAAACAATTTACGAGTAGCTAAATTTAACAAAAATCTTCTTTCTGAAAATTAAATGAAGAAAATCACAAAAAACAATTACTTGAAAGTTAGACTTCTGACGTATCGCGCTACTTCATTGCATACACTTAACCTTTAAAATTGGAACTGAATCGCGGCTATCTGATGCGACCAAGCAAGTTTTTCATATCAGAAATGTCTGGTCTCAGAAACAACGAATATTCGCTTGTTCGCAGTTCGCAATTCGCTATCATTTGAATGGCCCTAAAGCCACTCCCCATGATAGGCAAGATTTATCGCCCGTGTTTCGAAAACGTAGAGATTTAGTAGTCTTAAAATGTTGTTAGTTATAAGTTGGATTTAATTATGATTCCGACTTTTCTTTCGAATTTTTCTAAACTTTTTTTTGGTATAAACTTTCCACAGGCAACAACGAACAAAATAAAGAAAAGTCAAGTTAATCCATCATTCCGTCCGCGTGTTATGTGGACACAAACGAACATGTATGTATACTTTTTCATAGAGTCGTATGCCTGTGACACACATATGGTTTCGATACCATAGTATCGAGACGAACCTCATGTCTGTCAGGGTATACTACGGTCATACCATGCGAGCAATGTGGTTTGAGCGTAGTATCGATACTAAGGTTTTTTGCGTGGTATAGCTATCCTCCTAGCGAAAACAGCGCCACTCTCATGTAGTGGAGATTAGTTTTACTTAAAGTACCTATTATTTTCATAGAAAATGCTTTAGTATTCCCAACAGGGTGTCTGTACTAGGTGTGTTTTATTGTCTGCCCCAGCATGGTAACCAATGGCAACTGTCAGCCTATACTACGTTGTAGTTATAATGTGTCACCTAGCATTATATTGACGATGCCATAGTATTGATACCATGGTATCGAAACCCTATATGTCTCACAGGCATTAAAGTATCAAAAAGAAAAGGCTTCAAAAGGAGACCATCAACTTTTATTAACAAAAGCTGTCTAAAGGCGTTAAGGCCCCAGTTATAGCCATACGTAAAATGCAACCGAAAAAGTTGGAACAGTATGAAAATGAGATTTTTTTTTTCGTTTGTGCGGTCATAGCGAAAAATCTGACAGAAAAATGTTTCCCTACGAAAACAATTACAACAAACCAACCCCCACTGATTGGATTTCATCAGAAAAAATTTCCTGACAGATGGAACAGTAAAGAAATGAAATGCTTCAGTGGAATGATTCGGTTTTCTTTTATGGAATTGATTGAGAAGTTGATCGGAAAAAGTTTTTCGTACGGAAAAATGAATACAATATATTTCTAGAAAACTAGAAGATCGTTTGCATATTTTGTTTTGATATTCTAACTTTATAATTTATAAGCAACATTTTAAAACCAAGATGTGACCAAAAAAAGCAAAAGAAAATTTGTACGATTTTGTTTTACGTATTACTATAATTGGGGCCTAAAAAGCCAAAAACTTGTAAAAGAGCTACGAGTATTTAATCAAAATTAATATTTGAGCTATTTAAAAAATGTACTAAGTAGGTATAAAATTCTTACCACGTATTTTTCAGCTTTTTACGGGAATTTTTAGACTTTTTCTGAATAGCTACAGATTGCCTCTTATATGAAATTCCATTTGAAATATGCTTTTATTGAGTATTACTTCGATGTGTAGACACAAGATGCAAACAAACTGAAATAGATAGATCAGAAGACGTCAGAAATAACAACCCAGAGGTCACTTTTAATCACATTGAAAAGTGCGGACATAATCCAACTGCATGATGAAAGCTTTTTTTGAAAAAGTTGAATTCACGAAACGAAAATGCGACACAATATGCGGATGGTGAGATTATCAATTTACACATTTGATTACCTCATAATGAATCACACGACAAGAATCTTCTACACATAATTTTTGTGCACTATGCTGATGTCACTATAACGAGTAAATTTTTGTATTTTTATTTCTATTTATTTATTATCTTAAACTTTAACCTTATAAGACTGTTTTGCCTTAGGGAAGGTTACAATTGCCAATGTTTGGCATCACCTTAGACATTAATTAATAATCGATAAAATAGTTGACTTTTCTCCTTCTGTGAATGCAAAAACTTCGGGGCTCCCCAGAGACACACAATTTTTTCTTGTTTTTTTGTTTTTTGTTTTTAATTGAAACAATGCAAACCGCCATAGTAAGGAACCATGCGTAGCCCAGATCAAACGAATGTTGCAACCATTTCAGTGTCATTGGTCAAGATCAAGGTCGCAACCAAACCCAGATAGACCCACTTTCCTCCACGCATGTGTAAGTCATTAAATTAACATAATGTCGTAAAACAACAGAAAAGCACGTCACATCTCAGATCTATGAAAGTAAGAGTAGTCGGTCCGCTGTTGGACCGGTTTCCATACACGACTGTGTAACTCTTACTCTCAGTTAGAGAGATCATTGATCTGTGGTCGCATTTCCTGTGAACGCCATGACCTACAAATGTTGACAAAAACTTGGTCAACGATATGGAAAGTGCGCTCTGGAGTTGCACCCGTTCGCTAGCATGACATACAACATGCGCCGGATGACGTGCGCTTGGTGGAATTCATCTTCAAACGAATGTCAAATTAATTATTTAAATTAAAAAAAATTCTAACAATCTTTCAAACAAGAAGGCGTTTTTTGCCTATCTGTCGTTCGTTTTTGTTGCTTTGTCGCCAAATATCGGATAACTTAATCCGGCATTTTTGCTGAAAAACTTAAATAGCCAAGACCGGTTAACGTTTTATGAGTTCCACGCTGACAGTTGTATTAAATATCGACAAACTGTTTTATCGTTTGTTTAATCACCTCAGGGGATACTGATTAAAAATTACAACAATTAAAAATTCAAGGAGATCTGTCGGCGGATAATTTCGGACAAAGATTTCTCGCTGAAGGACATTTCAAATAATCACAGCAATGGAAACTAATTTTATATTTTTAAAATACCACTTTTTCCCGTTTAAATGTTTTGCGCAAACCTTATAGATGCGCCCGATGTTAGCGGGATATAATGAGTTTATTTGTCCAGTTTGACAGGTTTTGCCGATGAGGGAGTTTATATCTCCTGTCCGGACTCCTACATATTTAAAGATTGGAATAAAGAAATATCCTAAACGGGTTTTGTTCTTCTGATAAGAAGTTATTTATGAAACATAGTGGATGAGCAGGTCGGCAATAAATATATAGCCGATGCCAGCAAAGAGCTGGCTGGGAAACAGGCGAATTTTTTTTTTTTTTTTTTTGCTGTCGATAGGGTTAATGACGTGAATTTGAATAAAGAATTTTGCGTGGTTAGATAATGTTCCAAAAGTATAAAGTAGAAGCCACCGATTAAGACGATGTTTACGATGTAGCTTTATGTAGATTTGGGGATTGGAGGAAGTCGATTCTTACAGTCGTTATGGAAATGTGCCTCTAGATAGTTTTAAGAATTAGGTGATGTTTCAATTATGCAAATCTCAGACGAGCATGTGCAATTTACATTCAGCCTTTTATCTCAAGCCTGTTTAAGTTGGTCCGCATGGGCAATCACAATGGGTCAATGTTGACCTGAGGCACAGAGTATACTCCACGCCATCCCACATAGCTACCTAATCTAAGTTGGTCCGCGGAATTTATGTGAGAAAAATGAGATGTGAGATGTACCAGCGAAATGTAACAAACCGATTAATCTTGTGATTCGAAGGGCCATCGATGTACGAGTAGATCGAAAACATTGGGCCTTATCAATAAACATTTTTAGTTTCGACTCTAAATTTAAGTAGTTCACAGTGGCCATATTTTCCGTACAAATTTCGAAATTGTGAGCTTCCGTAAATTTAAAGTCGAGACTAAAGTTTTGTTATAAGTATACGGCACATTGTCTACAGTAAAAGCAATCGTTCAACTTTTAGAGTACCTAGGTGCGTATTTCTTTGACGGATAAGCGTTTGGATGTAGCAAAGTTTGAGAGAATAAATTAAATGGGCAGAATGTCATCGATAATTGGCCACAAAATGTTCACTTTTACACTCTTAGTAGGGAAATCGATTGATTCGTCTGTGAATTTAAATTTGTTTGAGTTTTAATTTTCGAGCCAATGCTACTTTCGTCGTATGGCCCATATAAGCATTTTGACCCATCTTCAAACGCTTTTTTGATAAAGGTTCTCATGCGTTTTTGCTGACTCTGTCTTTTTTTTTATGGGATTTAATGCGTTTTTCTAATATTTTTTGGCTGGGTTTTCATGCGTTTTTTGAGGCTTCTTTGACTCGTCTTCAAACGCTTTTTGGAAGAAAGTTCTTATGCGTGTTTTCTGACTTTGTCCGTATTTTTTATGCTTTTTTGGGGCTTTTTAATATTTTCCTTATTGATTATTCTTGAATAAACCACCGTTGAGTGCAGTTCAAAATATCGTGGCTGTCTTTTATTTTAACTGGAAAAACCTAACATTTTTAATGCGTTTTCAACGTGGGATTTAATGGGTTTTTTTATAGGATTCTTTGACGCGTCTACGGACATATTCTTTGACGAGGTTTTTCATGCATTTTTCTGACATCTTACGGCTGGATTTGGACACGTTTTGTATGCATTTTTCCGCTTAATTTTTGACGCCCTTTTCAAAGCGTTTTTTTTTTTTTTTGTCGACTTGCCATATATTGAACTGCGTTCATTTATACGAAATAAATAAAGAATCCGTTCATCACTTCCGGAAGTCATTTTGTTTCATATTAGAAAAGCGAAACTTCGTAAGCCTTCGCAAAAAAAAAATTTCAGCATGCTGAACTTTCCTATAATTCCTACCAGGTAAACAAGATGGCCGACCAAAATTCCTGTCAAGTATTTTTGCGTGCTAGGTAATGCTGTCCCTTTCAGTCGCACGGCTATTTAGTATTGCGGATCCCTTTAATCGTCCGTATTAGAAATGTGTGATGATGTGAATGCAGCGTTATTCTACGATTTAAATGTTTAGCCATTTCTTTTTAATTTATTTCAGAAGTGGCCAGATTCATGTGCCTACCAAAAGTCTAAGAAGCAGTAGTACCTAAAGGTAATCCTTAAAACTGATGGTCTAGGCATTTCAACCATTTGAGGCTTAAAATTATCTGCTTAAAAGGTCGGTTTACAAAGCCGGACAGTCCCTCAACGGTTCTCATCGAAAACAATAGAAACAGAGAAAGTAATCAAAGTAACGAGTAGCGAGTAATTTGGAACTCGCTTAGTCGAAATATAGTCGGCATATTTCAACTAGATTTGACTGGCTAAAATTGCCTATGCAATGCTACTTGTGATCTTAAATTAGGTGCATATATATTTACAATGTTCGTACAAAAGCAAAAGACTTCAGGTAGGATATATTTAAATAGAAACAAATTAATCCAAAAACACATCTTTCCGATAAGAAGGACGTCTTACCGGGATAAAGTGAACAGTTCTCTGTACTGTTGAACTTGGAAAAGGGCACTTCGTATTAGGAGTACAGAGCATTTAAGCAGGACGGAAAATAGTCCACTGTAGCATAAAGGTTTAGCGGATGTGACGTTTGCAATAAAACCGCTAAAAGTATGCAAATCTGCCGGACTGGATAAAGTCGGTCCCAAGGGTAGGTTTTGAAATACCTTGCAGTACGGAATTGACAGTAACCTTCTGAGAAACATTTGATCTTTACACAAAAAATGGATTAAGCTGTATTCGGGTAGGAGGCGTTAAGCCACCAATTCTTCTCCGTATTATTGTCCCTCGTCTTCGTTGCCGATGTGAACACAGTGTTACAGCGCAGCCTTGAGGAAGAACGTTTCGTATTGTTAAAGTCATTTGCTTTTCGCTTACGACTTTTCCACCACATGCATCGTATAACAGACAACGACAATCTCTTAAAGCTCTTAGGATGGTTTGACATTTGTCATTTAGCCTGACTAAGAGCTTAGTGTCAATTTTTAAAGAGGGAGACAACGCCTACTGTTATTAAAAAGACACCACCCTTGGGTACTCCACTCAATTTTAAAAATATTTCTTTCCTTCTGTTATTGATTTATTAATTCTTTATGGAACCGATTACCGAATTAAAATATTTTTAGATTATTAAAGAAGTGTCTGCATCAAAACACAATAAATCAAAACTTAACATAAGACGCCGACACCTATTAATGGCAGCCAGTCATTGTCGCCACTTTTTAGTGTAAACAGATATTTCTAATAAATAACCGTGAAGAGGGATTTAACACCCATAAGTTTCATAACTTAGGTGGAAGACTAACGCACAAAATCACAAATGAAATGAATCGTGCAATCGGGCCATAACAGGAATACCTATACTCTGGCTTCCACATTCGCTTGCTTGTTGGCCGTTGTTGCCGCCGTGTCGATTAGGTTACCGTCCCCAAGAACGTCGCAGCCGATAGCTACAATTTACGAGCTTGACAACGGAGTCGCAGCCAGTGAATCTGGCACGTTGACCGGACCCGAAGAATCCGTTGTGAGTTTGAATTAAAATTTCAAAAAGTCTTCTCTATTGATTTGGGTCTTCTTTTCTTTTTGTAGGTTGCTCACGGTGCAAATTCACATCGCCTGAAGGCGAATCTTTCAATGTCGAATATGTCGCCGCTGCTGGCTATCGGTCCACTTGTACCCACATTCCCCAAGTGCCAGTTCTCGTCCAGAAGGCCCTCTCCTACTTGGCCACTGCCAAGCCATACGTCGAGAAGTCATAAAGTTCTCAAACCCTTCAAGTTAACAAAATTAAGTTTTTGGTTGAAAATTGTTATCGAAAAAACCTGTCAAAAACAGAATTGTACAGAAAAAAGAAAATTAAATGTGATTGAAAGTAATTGCTGTCGAAAAAGTACAAGTACTAAAAGTGCAAATGAGCAAACTCCTTTGTGAGACTCTGGCAAAATAACCCGTCTAATTTGAAGATACCAGTTGGCACCAATTAGGCCGAAAAAAAAAACTATCCGGTGGAGAAAATTCCTCGCCAAAGCCAAAATAAAGTCAAAGCCTAAATTTAATTCAGCTGCCATTGCTACTAGGCCCTACTCTTTGTTAGCACTATTTTGCATAAATATTTGTATTTTTTCCTAGGAACTTGTAATTTGCATAATTGAAACGAAATCGAAACTTGTCTAGTCAGGTAGACGTTTACAGGTTTTTGCATAAACTACTGTCAAAGACCAAATCTAGAATAATAGACAAACAATTTTGATATAAAAGTGGGAAGCAGCCTCTGATACATCATCACTTCAGTTAGATAACACAGAAGATCAACCCACTAAATTCAAAATGAAATTCTTCGTAAGTATATCGCCGGTCGAAGAGAGCTGCAAAGGAATACTCTGCGAACCAACTCGCGCCTTAGACCGAAGGACAGACACCTTTGGATTAAATTGTCAACTTTACCTTTGTAGGTCGCTTTCGCTTGCTTGTTGGCTGTCGCCGTTGCAGTCGAAGAGGTCCCAGTTCTCAAGAACGTTGCCGATGTTGGAGTCGACAGCTACAACTACGCCTATGAACTTGGAAACGGTGTTGCTGCCAGCGAATCTGGTGCATTGACCGGACCCGAAGAATCCATTGTAAGTTGGCTTAGAAGAAGAGTTTTGCTTTGTTCAAACGAGTAATGTGATTTTTTTATTCTTTTTCAAGGTTGCCCATGGTGATTTCAAATTCACTTCCCCCGAAGGCGAATCTTTCAATGTGCAATATGTTGCTGATGGAAATGGTTTCCAACCCAGCGGTGCCCATTTGCCAGTCGCACCTGAAACCCCAATCCTTATCCAGAAGGCACTCGAATACTTGGCAACCCACACCTATGTCGAGAAGCCTTAAGCTGTTTGATAAGTCATTTAAGATTAAAATAAAAAGTTTTGTTGTTTAAAATGTGACAAAGTTGTTTAACATTTTTTGGGGGAAATCGTTTTACGAGTTATGATTGATGAGGCTAGAAGGATGATAGAAATCTGTAAATGGAATTGGTCAGCAAGATTAGGCGGTGTGTAAGAAGAACCTATTAAATGCTGGAAGACCAACGAAGGATGTTCCTCGATACCCCAAATGCGGTAATTCTTCGCTCTTCTGCTACAATTCCCACAACTAGTCTAGATATTCTAACAGTAGTCATCTATGTACCGGTTCTATTTTAAACAAATAGACATGTACTATACAGGCTAAATTTTCGAACTCACAATGGCGAAATTTTCCATACAAAATTGGATATTGTGACCTACAAAATAGTGTTTTCCAATAAGAGGTGTTATTTTGATATTCAAAGAAATATGCAATTTTTGGAGATAAATGATCGGATGTTTATTTCATAACAAAGAGGAATGTATGCCGTTAATATTGAAGAAAAAAACATCAGCCAAATGATCACCACGAGCATGTACACAGTACCCTATTCTTTTCATGAAATTTTCCATAACCAAATCGCAAAGTCGCTGCCCTATGTCCTCGATAGCCTCACGAATTTTATCTTTGAGGTCTTGAATCGACACTGGGCTATTGGCGTAGACCTTTTCTTTCACGTGGCCTTAAAGGAAGAAGTCGCAAGGTGTTAAATCACAAGATGTCGGTGGCCAATTGTGATCGCCCCTTCGAGAGATAACACGGTCCGGAAACTTTTCCCGTAAAAGATCAATGGTTTCGTTGCTTATTATTATTATTATCAATACCATCCAACTCCGATTATAAAAGATCATTAATCATCTCTCGATAGCGCAATCCATTCACCATAACTGTTGATCCAACCTCATTTTCGAAAAAGTAAGGTCCAATGACCCCGCCGGACCATAAACCGCACCAAACAGTCACACGTTGAGAATGGAGAGGCTTCTCAGCAATAACTCTTGGGTTTTCCGAGCCTCAGGTGCGACAATTTTGCTTGTTGACGTAGCCACCGAGGTGGAAATGGGCCTCATCAGTCAAGATGATTTTTCGAAGGAATTCCGGATCATTTTCATGTATTTCAAGGACCCAATCAGCAAAGACACGACGTTATTGATGATCGGCCGGCTTGAGTTCTTGCGTTAACTGAACTTTATAAGCCTTAAGACCCAAGTCTTTATGCAAAATACGGTGTAATGACGTTTGTGGAATGCGCAATTCCAAAAAACGACGAGGAATGGACAAACCTGGGTTTTCTTCAACACTTTGGGCTACAGCAGCAATATTCTCTGTTATTCTTGAGCGACGTTTTATTCTTCACATCACATCACTAACTTGTCCCAAACGCTCGAATTTTTCCACCAATTTCTGTATTGCGGTCCGACAAGGTGCTTCACGACGACCAAAAAATGTTTTAGTTTTGCGAAGACTGCAAGATTTTCACCATTTTTTTAGTGAATTTTAATAATTTCAATGCGTTGTTGAAGCATATATCGTTTCATTTTTAGTAATGGCGTAGTTTTTACTTGTCAAATGTCAAAGAATAAAAGCTTCAAAAGTGACAGCTACAGAAACAGCGGGGCATTCACAATAACACCTCTTATTGGAAAACACTATAATATAGGGTGAGGGTTAAAAATGATTAGGAGCCCATTGAATCGAAGAGCGGTCCACTCAAGCTCGAAAATGTCGACATGTAGTCCATCAGTCTTGTAGTTTATAAGTATGGATAGAACCCTAGCCAGGTTATCATAGACGGAAGACCGGAATACAACCAGACGCTTAAAATACCTACAGTAAAACCCCGATATATCAATTTTGTTGTTGGGTCGCAAGTCACACCTAAGAACCCCCGTTTAGACATAGGGAAGCCAAGATTGTCGGCCGCAGTCTTAAAATTGGACTGAATAGACAGACGCATAGTTAGTTGCGCTGCTCTAAGAGTCTATAAAAGGTTTACTAAATAAACATCGTACCGCTCTTTCATGTGGGTTTTTTTTTTGTTTTGTTTTAATAAACGTGCATGCCAGCTATAAGAAATAAGACATCCAGATATCCCTAAAATAAGATTAAAAAATATAAGTACGTCGTATTGAGTGGGGAGGTTCAAAATGTTAAATATAAATGCTCTCAAAAATGACTTCTAAATTAACTTTTTTGACATAAGTTGTACAAATGTTTATATCTACCAGCAGCGTCGCGTGAATTATTTAGATGGGTGTGCAAATTCTTTAAAATTATGTATTTTTTAGAAATATGCATTAATTGCCTAAAAACTCGTCCCATTTATTGTTTTCTCAATCATTGTTCTGCTGTTTTTGATATCTTATTTTGTTTTCAAAATAAAATATAGAAAAATAAAACTTTCGCATTCAAAATCAAAAGCACCGCACGAAACTGCAATCTGCAACCCCAATCCCCAACCACTTAAACGAAAAGCAAAGTTCAACCATTCATTCATCGGCTTTCGTGCACAGCTTTTGTTTGCACGAGTATCGATGTAATACATTGTATAATTTTGACTTATGACGCTTTACGGAAACAGAACAGAACAGATGCAAAAGAAGAGAAATGAATACAGCCCGTGCACAGAAAACCTTCGCACGAGTTCACTACAAGTTCATCAAAGTAAAGCGATTTATGAACGGTGGCGTGCGGGTGACGATGGCGATGGGGATGAATACTGAAGAAATCGTGTAGGGATATAGTTTGGAGTTGGATGAATTTATTTGATGAAATCAACAGAATGGTGCACAGCAAGTTTTTGTACGAGTTAATGAAGGAATTTTGAAAGAAGAACTATGAAGGATGAATATGAATAGGTATGGTGTAGGGTAGGCTGTAGCTGTTGGCTGTGTTATGGAGGTTTTATGGGTGTGGAATTGTTCATATCATTATTTGTGTGTTATTATTATTACACAGCGTTTGATGAGGGATTTATTTTCGTTAGATCAGGGTGTGCAATGCACACCTTGCACACCCGGACGAGACGCCACTGATATCTACCTCACAAATAATACAACTTATTACTTAAACAGCAGAACAACAAATAATGTTTAACTACTACTACTCACTTTTGTTGTTTGTTTTTAATTGGCATTGGTTTTATTTAGGTATATTGTGGGTAATTGTTTCTATAATCCACAAACAATAACTGCTTACAGTTATATGTCTTAAGAAATTAAAAATATCAAGATCAACGTACATATATGTCAACTGGTTTATTTTGAAACTAGAATCATCTGCGAGTTCTCGAATGCAAGCTGGCGCATTCATATAAATAGCGTGACAATCCAATTACCAATTATAAGTTGATTACCTCAGTGAGAAGTACAACCCATACCAAACCCAAATCAATATGAAATTCTTTGTAAGTAGCAATCAGGAACAGCCGAGGAATACTCCGATCAGCGAGCTTCGGATATGGCAGCACTTGGATTAAAACTTTGTACTTGTACTCGTAGGTTGCATTTTGTTTGTTGGCCGTAGCCGCAGCTGTCGACGATGTCCCAGTCCTCAAAAATGTAGCCGAAGTTGGAGTCGATAGCTACAACTACGCATATGAACTTGGAAACGGAATTTCAGCCAATGAAGCTGGTTCATTGACCGGACCTGAGGGATCCATTGTAAGTTTTACAGTAGAGTCCAACAAATTGAATTTGTTATTAAGAATTTGTTCTTTTTGTAGGTCGCTCAGGGCGGATACACATGGACTTCCCCCGAAGGCGAAACTTTCAGCCTACAGTATCTCGCTGACGCTGATCATGGCTACCAACCCACTGGTGCTCACATTCCACAAACACCACCCCTCATCCAGAAGTCACTCGACTACTTGGCCGAACATCCATCCGTCCAGAAGACATAAAGTGATCCAGACCCAAGTCAGTTAATGGTTTAAATAAAAGTTTATTGTTGAATAATTGAAATGTTTAACTTTTTATGAAGTTCATAAAATAGTATTTTACGAGGGAATTCTATGAAATACAGAAACTCAGGCAAAATCACTACCGTTTCAAAGTTTGAAAGCAGTAGTTGGGAAGAAAACGTTTGTTTTGACTTTAAATTTAAGTGCCTATATTTTCCGTACAAAATTTGCAATTGTCAACTTCCGTAAATTTAAAGTCGAGACTAGAATTTTATATGGGTACGGCACAATGTCGATAATAATTAACCAAACGCTGTTGCTCCGTTACATACTAAAATAAAATCAAAGAAACCTTGTTCTGACTATAATTTGTCCTCAATGTCTTCATTTTAAAACTAAATTGCTTAGAATATTTTTTTTAAGAATCTTTTTATCTAAAATCCATTAGTGCGTAGTGAACAAAGAAAATTCTATGCTAGTATTTTTTTTTTTTTTTTAATTAAATGTTAGTATGTGTTTATCCTTATAGCCTTGGTTAACGAAAATAATCCTACCAACAGTCGTAATCAGCTGTGAGACATTCTTCTTCTTGTGGGAATTTATATAATTATTAAAAAATATACTTTATCAACAGGAAATAAAATCCCATTTGTATGTACATATGAAATACTAATGTGAAATAATTTATTTATTTCACAACAAAATATATTTTCTTAACATTAAATCACTTTCGAAACATTATCGTTGTTTACGACTTCTCGACGTATGGATGGGCGGCCAAGTATTCGAGTGCCTTCTGGATAAGGATTGGGACTTCAGGTGCGACTGGCAAATGGGCACCAGTTGGTTGGAAGCCGCCGGCGTCAGCGACGTATTCAACGTTGAAAGACTCGCCTTCGGGGGAAGTCCACTTGAAACCTCCATGGGCAACCTACAAAGAGAACACGTTCCGAGTAACAAATCCAACTTGTTGGACTCTAGCTCTAAAACTTACAATGGACTCTTCAGGTCCGGTCAATGCACCTTCTTCGTTGGCTGCAACACCGTTTCCAAGTTCATAGGCGTAGCTGTAGCTATCGGCTCCAACATCGGCAACGTTCTTGACGACTGGGACATCTTCATAAGCCGCAGCTACGGCCAACAGGCAAGCGAAAGCGATCTGCGAAAATACAAAATTGTAATCCAAGTTTCAGGAGCTGCTGATGGCGATTCTCAACTTACAATGAATTTCATATTGAACGTATAGTGGAAAAGTGGATCTCCGCACTTTTTATATCAAATATGTTGGCCTGCATTCGAAATTCCGTTAAATATTGTAACTATATATTGACTATAAACCAGTTGAAAGATTTGTTTGTCTTAATGCAGAGCCGTTTAATTTGTAGAATGGGTATCCGCCTGAATTTCAATTATTCATTCATTTCTTAAACAAGTTATTCAAATTGAAAAATGCTCTAAAGGAAAGATATTTGAGTTATTTACACTGCATCAGAAATGCAGAATTTATTGAATTCTATTTAAAGAGAATTGAAAGTTTGACTCTCATCTGACGCAGTAAATTTCACTGGAAGAAGAAAGGCGTGGGTGAACTTTAAACAGTGGCGGACAGGTTAATATATGAGTGGAAACTATTTTCGGAAGCGAGATACTTGCCACTGAAAATATTGTTCTTTCTTGACTTGTTTGATTTGTGTTTCTCGAGCACAATTAAATTCATTTTTGAGTTGTAGAATTAGAAATTAAAAGTCTTAGCAAAGAAAAAATGATGAAAGCTTTTTTTCTCAGTGTCAACATTTTGACTGTCACATGCGTTTGTGAACTTTAACATTTAACAGGTTGGAACTACTAGAGACAGTTCGATGAAACATTTCTTAAGACTGAAAGGAGACCTTAGACTTTTTTGAATAATATATGCCAGGAGTGCGTCTTCATAATGCGTACTAATCCACACCCGTACCTCATTCAACCACTCTCTCAGCGGGACTGCAGTTAGGTACTACTTCGCGGGGCTGGTAGCTGGTTACGGTTAGCCTCTCAGGTCGTTCTCTTCTCTTCGTCGTTCTGTTGTCTTATGGCCATGGGATCAGTTAATTTTAGGACGCTGGTCACGAACTGGCTGATGTTGCTCCATGTTTCATCTTACCCGATCATCTCCGCAACTATGTGATTTGCATCGTTCGGACAGTGTGGACAAATTGGTGACGTGTCGTATCCAAACCTGGGCACCGTGATTGGTTAGAAACTGCGTGATGTAAAAGTATAATTCTGCCGTTTTTCTTTTTACCCAGGGTTCTATGTCAGGGATAAGTTGATGTGTCCATCTTCCTGTGCTAGCGTTAGGCCAATGGTTCGGCCACGTCAGCATATTAATTGCCCTTTCCTCTTTATGAATTTCACCGCTTGCTACGTATTGCTGACAAGGATATCGCTGGGTACCATTCCGGCTAGGCCGAGTGCCGCTTCCTCTGAGACCGTTCTAAAAGCGGTTTTCATCTTCAAAGAAATAAGTCTATAAACTCACGATAGCTTCCTCCTGTATTCGTTTGTAACCGTTGCGTCGGCCCACACTGGAGATGCGTCTAGGAGATCTGAGCATGTTACTCTAGAAAGAAGTAATCTGCGACTGCCTCTATAGTTCTACCAATGTTTGGCAGCATTTTTGCAAGCGATCGATCTTGGAGGATCGATGCTTTCTTACCGACGTAGTCAAGGTACGCCTTAAAGTAAAGCCTGTTGTCGATCACTATCGTTTTAAGTATCGGATCGCTGGTTTCGATCGAACTTGCATGTATTTCGTTATTTTCCGACTTGTTATTAAAACTGCTTCAGTTTTATGTTCTGGAAATAGAAATCGCTTCATTTGTTGTCGTCTCAATCTCGTGGATATGTTTTGACACGGTAGTTACTATGGAGATATCGTCTGCAAAGCCTATAATCGTCACTCTTGGAGGCATTGATAGCCTCGTCAGAACACCGTCGTTCATAATATTCCAAAGTAGGGGGTCACAACAGATTCTGGAATGCCTGCTGACACTTTGTAGTGCTTGGTGCCGTCGTCGCTGTCGTAGCTTAGCTTCCTGTTCATGAAGTAAAGATAGAGAGAGGTGATACAGCGGTAAATGTTGCACCTATAATAACTAATTATAACTTATCTTCCGCAGACAAGGCTACGTGAATTAATGTAAATTAATGTTAGACTTATGATATGCAAAAACTTGAATTGAATTTAATTGTTCTGTTGAAATGCGCCGATGGCCCTAGGATTTTAAAAGAAACACTCGAGTGACTGGTGTGAGGAGCAAACGAACTTGGAACTCGCTTCCTGGGGATATATTTCCAGAAGACTACAATTTGCAGCAATTTAAGTGCAGAGCAAACATACATCTGCAGGCATCTCGGGGCGCTGTTGAAGCGTTATAGGTTCGCCTTTCCCGGGAGAAGTATATAAAAAAAAAAATTAAGTGCCAGATATTTTCAATATCCAAATCCATTAATTTTATCTCCCTGATGAAGCTTTTAATATGAACAACCAATAACAACCACCAAAATTCTTGCCAAACTCCTAATTTCAATAAACGTGTAGGCAACAACGCCACCGGAGATCTGTGTTCTAGATCCGGCTCAACCGCTGTTTTATTCCGCCAATTGATTTACCCAAGAAGCATGAAACACATCTCCAATACATTGTATGGATTCAACTGCGACTAAAACCCCTCACCCACAGAATACCAGTAAAATCAATTTGCGAATGGCAACCCTAGTAACCATCAATCTTCACTGGCATCGGCCACTTACAAATCTGCTTTATCAAATAAAATTACACACTCCGCCATCAGTCGTTATCTCCTCCCGCGCCATCGTATCATCTGCGCCTATTGCACACTAGCCATCTAAACGGAATGTACACTTAACACCGGCGGGCGGTGAGCGGGACCAACATGAATGTGGCATCAGCTTTGCATTCGTTCAACGATATCCACCCGGTCATGATCATGATGGACTAAAGGTAATCAAGTGCTCTTTAGAGCACAAATGAGACATTACTACACACAGCCACAGCCGTTGCGGACTTGCGGACGCGGTTGCGTCGAGAAAGAGAAGACGTAACCATCCGTCAGACAGGACAGGAACCATAATTACAATGAGCATCAACCTGTTCACTGCTGGAGATCACACAAGTCAAGCATAACAATAACGACGACTCCACTGATCCGTAATGCGATCGTGAATGTGGCTTCAATTTCATTCAGAACTTGAGAGTGATTTACCATCTTCGGCAACAAACTCCAATGGAGCAACCCATTGTTCTGACTTTTACAACCGGCAGCTACTGGCGCGATGATCACATGCAAATCCACACCAAGGATGGTGTTCGTTGAAAAGCGCTTCGGAGCTCGGAGGTGTTTTTGTCTCTTTGCTTTTGCTCGTGACAAAAAAATAATGGCCTCTGCTTTCAATCGTCTTTATGTACAGTTTTATAGGTCAAGTTTGTGTCCCAGTTGTGTGCGCGTTAGCAACGGGAAATGTTATTCCCTTTTGCAGACAAAACAAAGAAAGCCACTCGAACTTGTTACCACTTTCGATTGAAGTCGCCAGTGGGTATGCAAATTTCAACTTCAGACGAAAAACGTTAACAGATGCAAACATTTCGATTATTTCATAATCTTTGGGCACAGAATCATCAACGGTCTGCGTGATGTTCAGGCAAAACAAGTCAAACTGGACCAATGACTTTGGTGACGCTGACTGTTTGTAACTGTGCCTTAAACAGATGCATTCCTGCATCCTTCTATCGATTGTAAACACAAAAGAGTTGTAATTTGCTGACGCTATTTCACCAAGCAAGCGCGCACTCTTCCGTTTCTAGAAAAGAACTCTCTTTTTTGAAAATAAAAAAAAACAAAACCTGCCCTGTCTAGTCAACAAAACGTTGACAGGTTTCTGCCGATAGTCAATAAAACAGGTATCGTTGCCGAAATCTAGATGTCATCTGGCCGCCAGATATTTATATAAATTGGGTGGAGATCCACTTTGCGATCATCACTTCAGTAAGATAGCACAGCAGATCACCCCACCAAACCAAAAATGAAATTCTTCGTAAGTATGCGGTTGCAAGGACCGTTCAAAGAAAAGCATGTTAATCGGACGTTGTATTTTGCAGGTCGCTTTCGCTTGCCTACTCGCCGTAGTCGCAGCTTATGAAGAAGTCGCAGTCCTCAAGAACGTTGCCGATGTTGGAGCCGATAGCTACAGCTACGCCTATGAACTTGGAAACGGTGTTGCAGCCAATGAAGAAGGTGCATTGACTGGACCTGAAGAGTCCATTGTAAGTTTTAGAGCTAGAGTCCAACAAGTTGGATTTGTTACTAAGAATGTGTTGTCTTTGTAGGTTGCCCATGGAGGTTTCAAGTGGACTTCCCCCGAAGGCGAGTCTTTCAACGTTGAATACGTGGCCGACGCCGCCGGCGGCTTCCAACCAACTGGTGCCCATTTGCCCCAAACCCCAATCCTAATCCAGAAGGCACTCGAATACTTGGCCGCCCACCCCTATGTCGAGAAGTCGTAAAATGTGAATTTTCTAAGTCATTAGTATTTTAAAAGAAAACCTTGTTAAATAATTGTCTGTTAAATAAAAATAAAACTTTTCCTGTGAATCGATCAGTTTTGTCATATCTTGTGCTTAACTTAGTCCTTAGTCTATGGCCTGCTCCAATAAGATAAAAGGCAACCAAGTGGTTAATATAAGCCACTCTGACGTTCCTGATCATCAACTACGCAATAGAAGACGATTTGTGAGTAAACACAAATTCAGGAGATACGTTTGCATAAGTATATAGGTGATGACTTAGAATTTAGATGAGACAAAACGAATGGTTGTGAGAAGCCAGGCCTAGGGTACCTTTACGGACCTGTTGCGTCAACTATTTGTTTATTTTTATTTAATTTGTACACGCTGAAAAATTACCTAATTACGATTAACCAACTTTCGGTTTCAAAATACCAAGTAATACTAATAATGACCAATGTTTTTTTTTTTTTTTTTTGTAAACGCACACGACAGCACGGAGTAAGCCTGGAATTCAAGTACCTTTAACGTTTCTATTTGGGACTGGCGAAGCCGGGCGATCACTAGTCAGCTTTTGGCAAATATTTTTTACTGAATTTGTTTATAACTTCAGTTGGACGAAGTTGTAAATTTTCAGTACTGGAAAACTGTTTTAAATAAACATTATTGTTCATATAATAACAACAAATTGATTACAAACAACAAATTTCAGAGGAACACATTTTTTGAACCACATCACAAAAACAACTCGTGTGAACGTAGTGAGTTCAATGTGAATTTGAATTTATGCGTATTTCTATTGTCATTCAGAACAAACAACCCCCTGAAAGTTCGACCATATGTTGTAGGCTTGCAAAGTCTAAACCCGTAAACAAAGACAATGGCCGCGTTCCACGGCCCGCTAGATGACTAGCGGCATGTCAAACTCCATATTAAAAAAAAATTAAAAGGCACTCCGGGAGTGCCGACAGAAGTGATAACTTGAACAATTACGTGTGTATTTTTCGAATCGTCAGAAAATATATTATTGTGTAGGAAGTACTTTTAAATAAAGTGTTTTTTTATTCATTATTATAAACTACTACTACTACAAAAATTATGTTACATTTTTCATTTTCATTTAATGCGGTATTTTACATCAAAAATAATACATATTATTTTACATACAAAATTGCAATCTATTGCTTAAAATGTATAAATTTACAGATACATGAAATATTAAATTTAAAAATTAATGGGTATTCTTTGAAATGAATACCAATGACACTTATGAAACTTCATCAACAACTTCAAACTCTTCCATCATCATCATCATTATTATCATTATATTTGAAAACGGATACTATAGGTTTATGGTAACTAAAATAGGAAACAAACAATTTTGATTCGAATCTATTTAAATATCTTGTAAAGACGGCATCAATTGTAGTTTTATGTCTAGTCGTGCTAAGATTGCGATCATTGCTCATCGTTAAATCAAATTTGCTATTTAAAAATTCAATTAATGGTAGTTTTTATCATCTGCAAAGTTAATGTTGAAATCCCCACTCAAAATGATTGGAATATCATCAAACCTCTTCCCAACTTTATCTTGAAGTAATGCAGAATTATCTTTAGCATATATAAGTAATTTTCATCGATGCTGTCTTCCAGCGTAATCTAGATAGATTACAGTCTCGAATGTACATATCTTACTTCAGCTACCACAATCCGATTGTATCTACTTGTATTCTACCGAAACTAGCACAGAACGGTTTGTTGCGTTAAATTTTACCGCAACAAGGTCTACTCTAAGGTCCCTTTCTCTTCCCACCCGTGGTCCCTCTTTATCTTGGGTTTGTGCTCGAGGTCCTGGGATGTGGACGGGCATCCGAGGTCCCCATCAACCTTCGGACCACCTCCTCGGATCCTTAGGGTACCACCAACAGGTACAAAAAGTGACAAGGCGGTCACAAGCCATCAGACGGGCGGTCTGAATGGGAGTTCCGGTTGCGCAGCCCTTCGGACGGAAGGGAGACTCACAACCGTCGATTGGGAGCGAGCGGAAGTCGGATGGTGAGCCTGGCAGGTCGTCAGGAGACTCCCACCGACCCAAGTGCACAAACGTACCGACAGGAGGTCGGTACAGACGAAAGAGTGGGGGGAGGACGATCCCCTTAGCCAACACTCCACCGAGGGATAAATAGACAAACAACTATTATGTCTATTCAAAGGGTGTGGCGGACAGCCAACACAAAACACCCCAACGACTGTCACACAGTAATTGGTGACACCAACATTATGTTCGATGGGTGGAGAGACGACGATCTCTTTCACGAATCACCCCGCCGCTGGAGCAACGAAGGAGCAGCAGAGGAGTGCAGGCGGACGGCCAACTCAAACAGGCACTCTTCAACAAGAACTACCACCACCACGGTAGAGAGTCTGGTTCGATGGGCATAGGGAAGACGATCCCTAGGTAAACGCCCCGACGATGGAGCAACGGAGGAGCAGCAGAGAGTGTAGGCGGACGGCCACGTAGAAAGCACTCCAACCCACCCGCACAGAAAGTGCGTGACAACACAATTATGAACACCACATCACATAAACACTAAAACACAAATCGTTCAAAGACGATCGCAGCAACAACAGGACGAGTGTTTGATAGCGAAAACAGAACACCACTAAAAATGCTGCAGTGGAATCACGGCCGAGAGCCCACCCTAAATTAATTACTTTGTAAGGAATGGCCTGCTATCGGCAAATCTCATCCCCCAAATCTGCGCGAAAGTCCACCGAGATAGATTAAATTACTCGCGAAAAAAAGTAAACAAACAAACAATACCTGATGGATTCCTTGTCTGCTATTGGGGTTGTTTGGGGGTGAATAATCGTCCAAGTTCCAATGTCCGGGTGGGGAGTTGTTGCGTCCACCAGCATCCTTTCTTCTTTCTTATTTTTTTTAATTGGGTTTTTATTTAATTCGTGGGGAAAAATGCCGGTTGCAAAATTCCTCCACGAATTACTTTTATTTACATTTTTTTATCATCTTTGGCTGAATACCAAAGATGACACTCTAAAAGAAGGCTAACTCTGATAAAAAGAGAAAAGAGTTCGAAGTCGGCTGGCTAATCCCAAATATACTGGAAGGATCTCCCAAGGCGAATTCCAGTATATAAAGAGAGAAGTGATTGGAAATTTTGAGAGGATTAGCGGGTTACGGCAGCGTATTGGTATCGCACAAAAATTGACCGTTTAGCCCGCTAATATGTTTGAATGTGGTGGTTAGTGGCCGTGGGAGGCATTTCTAAATGCCAACATAAAATCCCAACATTGGTCCCATACCAGCGAATGAATGAGAGAGTGTGCGTGAGGAAGCCAAGCGACTTCGAACCAAACAAAAGCCCTGGAAGTCACTTCTTGGCTGACCAGCAAAAGTTAAAGTTTAGAAGTTTTTTTCACAGAGATTTTTTGTTGGATTTTGCGTTGCGAGAAAAGCAACTTTTTTTTTGAATAGTATTAAATAGTAAACCGTGGAGGTTTTTCCTTTTAGTAAAATTAAAGTAGAGTAGATTGGAAATAGTGAAGTGCTAAGGTGCATTGAGATCCAGAAGAAAGGATCCTGGAGAGAGGACAGAGGACAGAGGATAGGACGAAGGTTGTCAGAAGGACAACGGCAAAATAACTAAAGCGGGGCAAGGTACCCAACAGGCGGTTTATAAAAAGATAAGTAGAGTGAATTTCGTTTGGTTTAGGACATTGTAATAAAGTGAATTTCGGTAGATTTTTGTTCCGCTAGATTCCCGAAAGCAACGGGACGCGCGACCTGGTAGTTTTTGTTTTAAAATTTCGAGACAACGCGATAGCGGGCCACGCCAACGGTCCAACCATTGCTATATATATATATATACATATATGTATGCACTTTATTGTTGTGTCGCCATCAATAGTTCCTTTTTTTCTTTTCTGGGCTTTTCTACCCAGCCAATAAAAGACCGCGCTCCAACGGAGCCATTATAACGTTGTGGAAAAAAATCGTTGTTTTCTTTTCTTGCTCCCTCCATTTATCGAGGTTTCGTAATTTGCCGAAAATTACGTGGCGCCCATTTTTCACTTAACCAGCAAATTCATCTTTGGAACTTCTCGCTCAACGAAAAACGAACCCACCCCTTTCGCTGAGCTTAACCGAACGTAGCCATTCCACTGGCTGCGGTTGCAAAAGTTCGCGATCTCTTTTCCTGATCTTTGGCAAGTGTCACATTACATTTATTCGACTTTTTTTCTCGGGCAGTGGCGACTGCATTTTTTTTTTCCCTTTTCGTTTGTTTCGCCAAAATTAGCGTAAATTAATAGTAGTTTGATCGCGAAAACATAATTGAAAATTATTTTGCAACATTTGGCGCCCAACGTGGGGCAAATTTTTGAATAGTTTTGTTGGTGGTGGAAGGAATTTGTGTTGCACAATTCCAACCCCAAACAAAGTGTTGTGCTTTAGGGAAGTGTTTTGTGTTTTCTTCTTGGTGATTTTTACTTTGGCTATTTTTTTTTTAGGTGTTCGAATCTGTGGTGGTGGATCTAAAGTGGAAGCAGTAACTTTTACGCTGAAAGATTCAGGAGTTGGGTGTTGGAGGAACCCACAAGGCACAAGAAACGGAGTAAGATTTCCCATAGTGGAAATACCCAAGTAGGTGGTTTTGCTTTTCTTCCTTTTTCGGCTTTATTATTTAAGTATTTCGATTATATTATTACACATATAACCATACATCCATTTATACCGTTTCGCTGTTTTGATTCATTATATATTATAATATTACATACATTTGCCTTACTGCTTCTGAGTTGAGTTATCAAGCGGGATTATATTGTGCGTATATTATACATATATCCATATAGGTACTGGTGGCTCTTAAGCCAGTGGTATTATTTACTTTGGAAACGGGGTTACCATTATCATTTTTCGTGGGTTTTGTTTTTTCTTTTCGGGTTATTTTCCTCGTGTTTTAATTTTTTTTTTTGATTTAATTTTTTTTTCTTCGTTGTTGTTTTCCGATCGAATTAATCGAATCACTTTGGAAATTCGTTGGTAGAGTTGCCAACAGTTAACTTTTTTTACTTTGGTGGTTTTGTTATTTGGGTTGAATCATTTTTATAGTTTTTTTTTCTCTTGTTTTTTTGCTGACTTGCTTACCGTGTTGGAGTTGCCAACACACATTCCTTATAATTTTTTTTTCTTTTTTTTCGGTTTTATTTTTCATTGTGGGCATAGTGGTTTTATTTTTTTTTATTATTTTTTTTGTATACCTATCTACTTAGACTTTTACTCTTCCATTAAAATTAATTTTGTTTCGGCGCGTAAAGATGGAGATTAACAGATTAGCTAGGGACGAATTAGTGTACGAGATTGAGCGCAGAGGGCTGACGATTGGCGATGTCGACCAAATGCGAAAATCAATTAGGGCAGCTAGGGCAATGGAGCGACGTGGTTCGGTGGTCGAGTCGGACACGTATCCATTTACTTTTGAGCAGGATAGGGACGCAGTTGAAAGGAAGATAGTGGAGATCAGGGCGCTCGTAGCGAGCCACCCTGAGCGGGGATCTCCAGAATTTAAGAAGATTCTGACAAAAATTGATTGGTCAGTGAGCAGGATAGGGAGGTCTCGCGCTACTACGGAAGTCGAGACAGCGGCGAAGAAGGAGTTGAAGACCGAACTGGTCAACATCCTCGGGGAGTTAGAGGATAACGAGGATGAAGAAAGTGATTGCGAGAATGACGCAACTGTTAACGACAAACACGTCGTTCAACATCAACAACAACAACATCAACAACAGCGACAGAGGTCAGTAGAGCCCCAACGTATAGAACCTTCGACGTCAGCATCGGTGTTGGGTACGAACCCAAATACCTTTACTGAGGAACGAGTCTATATCCACTCGGAGAAGCCCGAAAACCTCTCCAAGTGGAATATTTCTTTTACTGGTGAACGATGCGGTGCATCAGTAAATTCATTTTTGGAAAGAGTTGAGGAGCTTAGGGAGGCTAGGGGGATTAGTGAATCCCAATTGTTTAGGTCATCGGTCGATTTGTTTACTGGGAAGGCGCTTCTGTGGTTTAGGGCGATTAGGCGGACTGTTTCCTCGTGGCCAGAGTTGGTGAGGGAATTGAAACTGGAGTTTCTGCCTCCCAACTACGATGATCTTCTTTTAGAAGAGATTCGACGACGTACCCAAGGGAAGGACGAATCAATTGGAGTCTACGTCGCAACGATGCAGAATATGTTCGGCAGACTTTCCGACCCTCTGCCGGAGAGAAGGAAGCTGTCGATCCTGCAAAGGAATCTTGCGCCATTTTACCAGACGCAGCTTGGACTCGCAGAGCCCAGGTGCGTCAGTGATTTGGTCGCTTTGGGAAGAAAGCTGGAGACAGTGCGAGCAAATGTGGAAACGTTTGCTCCACCTCCAACAACTCGGGGTAGGCATCTCCTGGAACCGGATTTGGCCTACATTGGTTCGGAGGAACCAAGGGTTTCGGTTGTCGTTCCAGACAACCAACAGCGTCGATCACCACGACCGATGAGGTGTTTTAATTGCGATAGCGAAGGGCATTTCGCTAATCGTTGTTCCGCTCCTAGGCGTTGTTATGGTTGTGGTGCAGTAGGGACGTCGCGTAAGGATTGTCGGCGCTGTTCGGGAAATGCGCAACGGTCTCTTGGATCAGCAGGACAAGAGCGCCGTCGCAATTAGAGAGGTCGCCTGCTGGGGACCAGTTAGGGACTTCTCAAATTCATTTAGGTTTTACTTTGGAGGCAAACGGGGAAGATAGGCGACCATACTTAGGAGTTTCAATTTATGGAATTAGGTTTTTAGGACTTTTGGATTCGGGCGCTTCACGCACAATCATTTGTAGGGACGGGTGGAATATCTTAAAAGATTTAGGGCTAGTGTTAGGTAGAGGCAACATTAAGTCAGTTGCATTAGCAGATGGAGCAGGTATAGAAGTTTTAGGGGTAGTTTCTTTACCAATTGTTGTGCAGGAGAAGACGGTGTTTTTAGAGTGTTTGGTAATACCAGCTCTACCACACGTGATGATCTCAGGTGCAGATTTTTGGGCACTGACGGGAGTGGTCCCGGATTTGAGATCAGGCGTGTGGAATTTTTCGAGTCAACAGATGGTTGGCTCAATTTCCGCGATTAGGGAAAAGTCCGAGTTGGACGTGGCCGAAGTCAGGCAACTCGAAATTTTGATAGACAAAATTTTCGAAGTTATGCCAGAGGGCTTAGGGTGCACACAATTGGTAGAGCATAAGATTAGGACGTCGGCAGAACCAATTAAGCAAAGATACTATCCGGTCTCACCGGCAATGCAGGGACATATAGATAAGGAGCTAAAAGAGATGCTGGATGCGGGAGTTATTGAGAAATCAAGCAGTCCGTGGGCATCCCCAATAGTCCTTATAAGAAAGAAGGATGGTTCGTTTAGGTTCTGCGTCGACTATAGAAAGCTTAATAAAGTTACAGATAGGGATGCTTATCCACTCCCATACATTTCAGCGACCCTAGATAAGCTTCGGGATGCGAAGTTTTTAACATCTTTAGATATAAAGTCGGCCTATTGGCAGATCCCTGTAGAGGAGGGATCGCGCCCACTCACAGCCTTTACGGTTCCGAATAGAGGCCTATTCCAGTTCAAGCGAATGCCATTCGGCTTGCATAACGCGCCTGCGACGTGGCAACGATTTATCGACAGCGTTTTGGGTGCCGATTTGGAGCCACACGTATTCGTGTATTTGGATGATATTATTATCGTCACTAATACTTTCAAACAACATCTTGAGATACTGGAGGAGGTCTTTAAGCGTTTGTGTGAGGCGGGGTTGAAAGTTAGTCGGGAAAAATGTAACTTTTGTAGGCCCTCTTTAAAATTTCTAGGTTATGTCGTTGATAGGAACGGATTACATGTTGATCCGGAAAAGGTGGAAAGCATGGTTAGGATTCCTGCACCGAAGAATGTGAAGGAAGTTAGGAGCTTCATAGGAACAGTTTCGTGGTACAGGCGTTTTGTACCCAACTTCGCCACTTTAGTTAGGCCTTTAACAGATATGTTAAAGAAAAGTAGGAAGTTTGTATGGTCGAATGAGTGTGAGGAAAGTTTTAGGAAGGCGAAAGAATGTTTAGTTACGGCACCGATCTTGACATGCCCGGATTTTCAGCGACCTTTTGTGGTGCAAACCGACGCATCAGATTTTGGTATCGGGGCCGTATTAACTCAGGAGTTTGAGGAAGGAGAAAAGGTTATTTGCTATTTGAGTAGGTCTCTCAATAGATGTGAGAGAAACTACTCGACGACCGAAAAGGAGTGCTTGGCTGTGCTATGGGCAGTTGAGAAGTTGCGTCCGTATATCGAAGGAGTTCGGTTTACGGTTGTGACGGATCACTACTCGCTGGTATGGCTGAGTAATCTTAAGGATCCGTCGGGTAGATTAGCGCGCTGGGCAGTGAGGCTTCAGCAATTTGATTTTGAGATCATTCATCGCAAGGGGAAGGAACATGTCGTCCCGGACATGTTGTCGCGAGGAGTTCCGGTTGTTGCCGAGATCTCGGATGCGGATTTGGACCCTTGGGTGGTGAAGATGATTTCAGCGGTTGAGTTGAATCCGCTAGCATACCCAGCGTGGAGGGTGGAAAATGGACGGCTCTTCAAGTTCGTGAAGGCCAGTCACATTGTTATCCACGAGGATAATAACGAGTGGAAATTAGTTGTAGGGAAATCAGGTAGATTAGGGATTTTAAGAGACTGCCATGACAGTCCGTTAGCTGGACATATGGGGGTCCGAAAAACTTTTGCTAGAGTAGGAGGCAAATATTATTGGCCTAAAATGAGACAGGATATAACTAGGTATGTTAGGAATTGTAAAGTTTGCCAACAGGTTAAGCCGGTGAATGAGAAACCCGCTGGTCTAATGAGGGAACGTGTAGGGGTTTCGAGGCCTTGGGAAATGATTTGCGTAGATTTGGTAGGACCTCTTCCCAAGTCCAGTAGGGGGTTCGTTTATATTTTAACTGTCGTCGATTATTTTACCAAATTTCCCCTTTTATTCGCGTTGAGATCTGCCACCGCAAAGGCAGTATGTAAGGAGTTGGAAGACAATGTCTTTCTTTTATTTGGCGTTCCATCAGCGGTCGTATGTGACAACGGCCCGCAGTTCCGTAGCAAGGAATTGAAAGCGCTTTGCCAGGCGTACGCGTCACAACTACGTTATACAGCACACTATCACCCACAAGCTAATCCTGCGGAGAGGATTAACCAAATTATAAAGACAACGCTGAGAGCGTATGTCTCTGAAAATCACCGAAGTTGGGACTCGCAGCTGGCGAAAGTAGCGTGCGCGATTCGCACGGCCCAACACGACGTTTTAGGGATTTCGCCATATTACGCGAATTTCGGTAGGGACATGATGACTTGTGGTCGAGAAGTAGCTCCTACAAGCAATCACGTCGGAAGTAGGGAAGCAGCCCCGGGTAGTGGGGAGGCAACTTCAACGAGTAGGGATTTAAATGTAGAAGATAGGGATTTAGCTGTAGAACATAGGGAGTTAGACGTAGGAGATAGGGACGTAGATAGGGCCGAGTTAGAACGTCGTTTTAGGGAGCTTAGGTTAGATATAGGTAGAAAGTTAGCGGCGGCCGCCAAGAAGTCCGCGGAAGTCTACAACCTCCGACGGCGAGATACCCAATATCTCCCGAACGAGCTTGTATGGCGCAGAAATTTCGCGTTATCAGATGCCGCTAATTATTATGCCGCAAAGTTGGCTCCCAAATTCGTCGGTCCCTTCAGGATAAGTAAACGTGTGTCACCTTGGACATATACGCTAGTTGATGAGAGCGGAAAAGACCGCGGAACATGGCACGTGAAAGACCTTAAGTCTCATCACGATGCAGATTAGTCTAGAAGTCCCGATAGAGTAGCGTTAGCTTGTTTTGTTTTGATTTCTTTCACTTGTGATTTTGGTTTTGAGATCTAGACGGGCAGTTTTGGCCAATGATGGGAATGTCTCTCCTCTGTTGTGGTGTCAACCTATACCTTGGAAAATGATTTGGGTTTCTTCGAAAACCAAGATCATTTCCCAGGAGGTGAGGGTGGGGTTTGTTGCGTTAAATTTTACCGCAACAAGGTCTACTCTAAGGTCCCTTTCTCTTCCCACCCGTGGTCCCTCTTTATCTTGGGTTTGTGCTCGAGGTCCTGGGATGTGGACGGGCATCCGAGGTCCCCATCAACCTTCGGACCACCTCCTCGGATCCTTAGGGTACCACCAACAGGTACAAAAAGTGACAAGGCGGTCACAAGCCATCAGACGGGCGGTCTGAATGGGAGTTCCGGTTGCGCAGCCCTTCGGACGGAAGGGAGACTCACAACCGTCGATTGGGAGCGAGCGGAAGTCGGATGGTGAGCCTGGCAGGTCGTCAGGAGACTCCCACCGATCCAAGTGCACAAACGTACCGACAGGAGGTCGGTACAGACGAAAGAGTGGGGGGAGGACGATCCCCTTAGCCAACACTCCACCGAGGGATAAATAGACAAACAACTATTATGTCTATTCAAAGGGTGTGGCGGACAGCCAACACAAAACACCCCAACGACTGTCACACAGTAATTGGTGACACCAACATTATGTTCGATGGGTGGAGAGACGACGATCTCTTTCACGAATCACCCCGCCGCTGGAGCAACGAAGGAGCAGCAGAGGAGTGCAGGCGGACGGCCAACTCAAACAGGCACTCTTCAACAAGAACTACCACCACCACGGTAGAGAGTCTGGTTCGATGGGCATAGGGAAGACGATCCCTAGGTAAACGCCCCGACGATGGAGCAACGGAGGAGCAGCAGAGAGTGTAGGCGGACGGCCACGTAGAAAGCACTCCAACCCACCCGCACAGAAAGTGCGTGACAACACAATTATGAACACCACATCACATAAACACTAAAACACAAATCGTTCAAAGACGATCGCAGCAACAACAGGACGAGTGTTTGATAGCGAAAACAGAACACCACTAAAAATGCTGCAGTGGAATCACGGCCGAGAGCCCACCCTAAATTAATTACTTTGTAAGGAATGGCCTGCTATCGGCAAATCTCATCCCCCAAATCTGCGCGAAAGTCCACCGAGATAGATTAAATTACTCGCGAAAAAAAGTAAACAAACAAACAATACCTGATGGATTCCTTGTCTGCTATTGGGGTTGTTTGGGGGTGAATAATCGTCCAAGTTCCAATGTCCGGGTGGGGAGTTGTTGCGTCCACCAGCATCCTTTCTTCTTTCTTATTTTTTTTAATTGGGTTTTTATTTAATTCGTGGGGAAAAATGCCGGTTGCAAAATTCCTCCACGAATTACTTTTATTTACATTTTTTTATCATCTTTGGCTGAATACCAAAGATGACACTCTAAAAGAAGGCTAACTCTGATAAAAAGAGAAAAGAGTTCGAAGTCGGCTGGCTAATCCCAAATATACTGGAAGGATCTCCCAAGGCGAATTCCAGTATATAAAGAGAGAAGTGATTGGAAATTTTGAGAGGATTAGCGGGTTACGGCAGCGTATTGGTATCGCACAAAAATTGACCGTTTAGCCCGCTAATATGTTTGAATGTGGTGGTTAGTGGCCGTGGGAGGCATTTCTAAATGCCAACATAAAATCCCAACATTGGTCCCATACCAGCGAATGAATGAGAGAGTGTGCGTGAGGAAGCCAAGCGACTTCGAACCAAACAAAAGCCCTGGAAGTCACTTCTTGGCTGACCAGCAAAAGTTAAAGTTTAGAAGTTTTTTTCACAGAGATTTTTTGTTGGATTTTGCGTTGCGAGAAAAGCAACTTTTTTTTTGAATAGTATTAAATAGTAAACCGTGGAGGTTTTTCCTTTTAGTAAAATTAAAGTAGAGTAGATTGGAAATAGTGAAGTGCTAAGGTGCATTGAGATCCAGAAGAAAGGATCCTGGAGAGAGGACAGAGGACAGAGGATAGGACGAAGGTTGTCAGAAGGACAACGGCAAAATAACTAAAGCGGGGCAAGGTACCCAACAGGCGGTTTATAAAAAGATAAGTAGAGTGAATTTCGTTTGGTTTAGGACATTGTAATAAAGTGAATTTCGGTAGATTTTTGTTCCGCTAGATTCCCGAAAGCAACGGGACGCGCGACCTGGTAGTTTTTGTTTTAAAATTTCGAGACAACGCGATAGCGGGCCACGCCAACGGTCCAACCATTGCTATATATATATATATACATATATGTATGCACTTTATTGTTGTGTCGCCATCAATAGTTCCTTTTTTTCTTTTCTGGGCTTTTCTACCCAGCCAATAAAAGACCGCGCTCCAACGGAGCCATTATAACGTTGTGGAAAAAAATCGTTGTTTTCTTTTCTTGCTCCCTCCATTTATCGAGGTTTCGTAATTTGCCGAAAATTACGTGGCGCCCATTTTTCACTTAACCAGCAAATTCATCTTTGGAACTTCTCGCTCAACGAAAAACGAACCCACCCCTTTCGCTGAGCTTAACCGAACGTAGCCATTCCACTGGCTGCGGTTGCAAAAGTTCGCGATCTCTTTTCCTGATCTTTGGCAAGTGTCACATTACATTTATTCGACTTTTTTTCTCGGGCAGTGGCGACTGCATTTTTTTTTTTCCTTTTCGTTTGTTTCGCCAAAATTAGCGTAAATTAATAGTAGTTTGATCGCGAAAACATAATTGAAAATTATTTTGCAACAGAATAAATTAATAATAATTATACTGAAGCTTAATTGAATATGAATTTCTTTCCGAAAAATACAAATTTTACTTTTAAAAGAAAAAGAACGAGAAAAGACAACAATATTTTTCTGTCTTGCCGCATCGCCATTGATAATGCTCTAGATCTCGTGGTACGGCATCAATTGTAGTTTTATATTCATTATTTTACACAAAAATTACTAATCATATTTTACAGTATACACTAAGGCGACATGAATATTACAATTATTTATATAGTATACCTACTCTTAGGGTGGCAAGTTTACCACAGTTTTCTATTTCTTGTTTCGGTAATTATAACACAAGCTCCTGTGCCGTAAATGTGCACAAACCCAAAATCGTGGATATAATATGTCGGAATTAAGCCTGGTAAAATTAAGTTATGAATTCCCCATACAAAACAGGTAATTGAAATAATTTTGGTGACAATCAATTTGTCGCTACCATAAATTACCATAGTAACGTATTCAAATAAAAATCATCGTAGATTAAGCTATAAATTACCTACCCCTAAAAGTAAGCAATAGTACAAAAGTTTACAACTAAAAGTATGCAATCGGTGTCGGTGTCGGTGTCGGAGTCGGTGTCGGTGTCGGTGTCGGTGTCGGTGTCGGTGTCGGAGTCGGTGTCGGTGTCGGTGTCGGTGTCGGTGTCGGTGTCGGTGTCGGTGTCGGTGTCGGTGTCGGAGTCGGTGTCGGTGTCGGTGTCGGTGTCGGTGTCGGTGTCGGTGTCGGTGTCGGTGTCGGTGTCGGTGTCGGTGCCGGTGTCGGAGTCGGTGTCGGTGTCGGTGTCGGTGTCGGTGTCGGTGTCGGTGCTGGTGTCGGTGTCGGTGTCGGTGTCGGTGTCGGAGTCGGTGTCGGTGTCGGAGTCGGTGTCGGTGTCGGTGTCGCGAGTTTGCTAGTTTTTGCCCATCTAAATAGTGCCCAACGCGCCTAAAGAAGTATGCAATCGGTGTCGGTGTCGGTGTCGGTGTCGCGAGTTTGCTAGTTTTTGCCCATCCAAATAGTGCCCAACGCGCCTAAAGAAGATATCACTTCAAAAATTGTTGCGACTATATCCAACAGTCCGGAAATATGTGTATGTGTAAACACCGTGCGTGCGGTATGTGTGTGGCTTGATACACGTCATTGAGAAAAGAGGGAATTGTAATAGGCGTATTCTAGATATATTATGAAATAACAATAATTTATTCGTTCTGTGCTAGTTTCGGTAAAATAGATACAATCGGATTGTGGTAGCTGAAGTAAGATATGTACATTCGAGACTGTAATCTATCTAGATTACGCTGGAAGACAGCATCGATGGTTGTTCCATACCATGTTGTTGAAATTTTCCGGTTGAGTTCTTTTGAAGATTAAATTTATCTTGCATTAAATCAATTAATGGTTGAGCTTCTGGAGTTGCAAAATTGATATTGAAGTCTCCGCTTATGATCATTGGTAAAAGATGATAATCTCCCTGCAGAATTCTTGAAATTTCTCCTGAGTACGGTGCAAGGACGAAATGGAGAAATTTTATTTCACATCAACAAAAAGCTGAAATGAATATGCCCCAGCTCATAAATGTATGCAATGATGAAAACATATGCAATGATAAAATGCATGCAATGATAAAACACAGTGACGCATTCCCTGTCCCCGCAAGTTAAATGTGTGGAACTACTCCACCAGATTCCAAAAAATGTATGCAATGATAAAAAACAGTGACGCATTTCCGTCCCCGTTTACATATCAAAAATTTAATGCAGAGCACGTGACGGATTCTACTTTTAACAGCGTGAGGGAAAGCATTAAGAGAATGATAGCAACTGTCCGTATGCGAGGGTTTCTATAGGACTGCTGGTTCCGTCGAATTAGCATTGCCTCAAGACCCGGGGCCTCCACCTTTAATAAAAATGATCAAATTGGCCCCTTTTTCAATTTAAGTAAGATTTTATTATTTATTGAACGAAAATATGTTTTTTTTTTAGAAACAAATGTTTTTACTGCGCTTTTCTTCCATATATGTGTTTTATAGGGAACGTATTTTTTTTTGGGCTCGGGCCCCTTTTTCTTTATTTACGATATTGATCTCATTAGTACTTATGTTCTAAATTGCTGAACGATATACTCATGTCGTACACTTTTATTATTATAATTTTTTTTTTTTTTTTTTCAGATTTCAAGTCACTTTTGCGGATCTGGATTTATTCTCAGATTTGCTTCAAGTTTACCAATATAAGTGCGTTGATAACTTTGAAAACTGGTGGAGTTTGTTAACTTTTTTGTGAAGTTCGGGTGAATCTATTTTTGTAAAATATGTAAAAATATTTAGATAGGTATCAATCGAGATGCAAATTTCGAATGCTTTAATATAAAATCTAGCCACATGAATACCCACTTTGAAAGATTGGTACGATATTTATTTAGTAAACCTTTTATAGACTTTAAGAGCAGCTCAACTAACTAACTAACTAACTATGCGTCTGTTCAATTTTTATACTGCGGCCGACAATCTTGGCTTTCCAATGTCCAAACGGAGGTTCTTTAGTGGCATTTGCGGCCCAACAACAAAAGTGATAACTCGGGGTTCTACTGTAGGTATTTTAAGCATCTGGTTATATTCCGGTCTTCCGTCTGGGTTTTATCCATATTTAGTCTATATCCTAAACTACAAGACTGATGGACTGCATGTCGACATTTTCGAGCTTCAGTGGACCGCTCTTTGATTCAATGGGTTTTACTCCTAATCATTTTTAACCCTCAACTTATATTTTATTTTGTAGGTCACAATACGCAATTTTGTATGGAAAATTTCGCCATTGTGAGTTCGAAAACTTAGCCTGTACACTAAAAATAACTTATAGTATTGCAAAATGTCCTTTGTTTTAAATAGAACCGGTACAACGATGACTAACTTGAGATTTTCTAGACTAGTTGTGGGAATTGTTTACCACTTTTGGGTTATCGAGGAACATCCTTCGTTGGTCTTCCAGCATCTAATAGGTTCTTCTTCGTACACACCGCCTAATCTTGCTGACCAATTCCATTTACAGATTTCTATCATTCTTCTAGCCTCATTAAATCATAACTCATAAATCAATTTCCCCCCAAAAATGTTAAACAACTTTGTCACATTTTAAACAACAAAACTTTTTATTTTAAACTTAGATGACTGATCAAACAGCTTAAGGCTTCTCGACATAGGGGTGGGCGGCCAAGTATTCGAGTGCCTTCTGGATTAGGATTGGGGTTTGGGGCAAATGGGCACCAGTTGGTTGGAAGCCGCCGGCGGCGTCAGCGACGTATTCAACGTTGAAAGACTCGCCTTCGGGGGAAGTCCACTTGAAACCTCCATGGGCAACCTACAAAGACAACACATTCTTAGTAACAAATCCAACTTGTTGGTCTCTAGCTCTAAAACTTACAATGGACTCTTCAGGTCCGGTCAATGCACCTTCTTCGTTGGCTGCGACGCCGTTTCCAAGTTCATAGGCGTAGCTGTAGCTATCGGCTCCAACATCGGCAACGTTCTTGAGGACTGCGACATCTTCATAAGCTGCGACTACGGCGAGTAGGCAAGCGAAAGCGACCTACAAAATACATCTTTTAAGAAAATCCTATTGATATGCTCCCTGCGTCAATACTTACGAAGAATTTCATTTTTGGTTTGGGAGATGATCTTCTGTCTTATTTAACTGAAGTGGTGATCGAAAGGTGGATACCCGTCCTATTTATATAAATCCCCGGCATCTATTCTAGACTTGTTTAGTAGACTATCGAACGAAACGTGTCAGCGTTTTGTTGGCTAGACGAGTTTCGCTTTCAAACCATTCTGAGCTCAACATCGCAGTAGCCTATGAATGGTTGAACTGCAAAAAATTAACGAATGTAACAGAACAGGGTGCTTCGGTTTGTGTGTAGAAAATATTCATGGGATTCTGTGTTGTCCAGAGAGTGGGTGAAACACTTGCACGATAAGTCTTACAAGTCTTTTGGCTTTAAATACATTTTTAAAACCTCGCATTGGAAGTCTATTTACGAAAATGTTATATTTTGCGGTAATCCCGTGGAACCTGATCTGTATCTGACACAATTTGCATGCAAAGAACCCACGGTTAATTAGATAATCAAAATTCGCGATTTAACCAAATTAAACATTCAGCTCCGTTGAACAATAAGAGTCATAAAAACAAACAATTCCGGTTTAGTGCACCTTCTGTGCCATAAACATGCGAAGCCTAAACGCGTCCTATTCAGATTCACGTATGCTGATCCGATACATAATACAGCAACGGGACTAACCAGAATCAAGTGGCATTTTCATAAACATGGACCTCGCATACGACCCATGTCGACTGGTTTTGAATATTTGCAGCTATTTAATATAAATAGAGTATACACTCAGTTGACAGTTATAAGTTGATCACCCTTAGTCAGAAGAACAACCCACCAATTCAATATGAAATTTTTTGTAAGTTGAAAATGCCATCAGCAACTCCTGAAACTTGGATTACAATTTTGTATTTTCACAGATCGCTTTCGCTTGCCTGTTGGCCGTAGCAGCAGCTGTCGATGATGTCCCAGTCCTCAAGAACGTTGCCGATGTTGGAGCCGATAGCTACAGCTACGCCTATGAACTTGGAAACGGTGTTGCAGCCAATGAAGAAGGTGCATTGACCGGACCTGAAGAGTCCATTGTAAGTTTTAGAGCTAGAGTCCAACAAGTTGGATTTGTTACTAAGAATGTGTTCTCTTTGTAGGTTGCCCATGGAGGTTACAAGTGGACTTCCCCTGAAGGCGAGTCTTTCAACGTTGAATACGTCGCTGATGTCGGCGGCTACCAACCAACTGCTGCCCATTTGCCAGTCGCACCTGAAGTCCCAATCCTTATCCAGAAGGCACTCGAATACTTGGCCGCCCATCCATACGTCGAGAAGTCGTAAAATGGAACATGTCTGAGTCTTTTGTTGTTAAAAATAAAAAAAAATAAAATATTGTTTTCAAAATGCGGCTGCCTTTCTTTCTCCCTGCACTGCCCCAATATTCTTTAAAATTTTATAATTCCACTCGAACTACAATTTAGCTTCAATTGCTTCTAATTAAGCACCTTGACTACCAACTTGTGGACAAGTGCTCTCATTGCCTTCAACAAGAACCCACTTCACACATCAAGTGGCGAAAACTTCATTCCACTTGGGTACACATTCCTAGAGATGTCACTTTAAGCACTTTAAGCACTTTAAACACTCTAATCACTTTTACTTTCGGCGATAAAGAAGCGACAAAAGGTATCCAACTCTTGTTTAATTAATTTCCGTTGTTTGTTTAAATTGAACTCGACCACGAAGTGACATTTTGGAGCGCCTCCAAAACAGGCACTACACCGTGGTAATAATTTATTCAGTAAAAATAATATTTGCATAAGCTGTCGAGCATATTTGGGCATTGTTCGGTGTCCGTTGGCGCGTCCAATGACGGCTCGCTTGTATATAGTTGCTTCGCCCTCCCGAAAACTAGAATTTTTTATTACTACTGTGTATTTACTTTAACGTCAAGTGCTGACATGTTTTGCGGCAGAGAAAGTGTCGTGATTATTGTCAAAATTTAATTTTTATCCCTGACAGTTGGTATAAAAAGCATGAGGATGCACTTTGCAGTCATCACTTCAGTTAAATAACAGAAGCTTGTACCAACAAAATTAAGATGAAACTACTCGTATTCGTAAGTAGCCGCACCCAAGAAATATTTCGACACCTAAAATTGACCACAGGTTGTTTTCATAGGTCGCTTGCTTATTGGCTGTTGCCGCTGCTATCGATGAGGTGTCGGTACTCCGTAATGATGTAGAAGTCACAGCCGACGGCTACAACTACGCCTATGAACTTGGCAATGGGATTTCGGCTAGCGAATCTGGTACCTTGAAGGATCATGAGGCAATTGTAAGTCGGACTATTTAAGGAAAATTTAAATACAAAAATCCAATATCGGTTTGTGTCTTCTAGTTGGCTCATGGTCAATTTAAGTTCACCTCCCCCGAAGGCGAGTCCTTCAGTATTGAATACATTGCCGATGAGAATGGTTTCCAACCGTCCGGTAAACACTTGCCAGTCGGACCTGAAATTCCAATTCTCATCCAGAAATCGCTGGACTACTTGGCCACCGCTAAGCCATACGTCGAGAAGGAAAACACTAAAAGGCCAGCTAAGATCTAAGGGTTTTAATAAAGATGAAAAATACTGGAGAACTGTGTGTTTCTCAATCCTCAAAAAAGCCACTAAAGACTGTTGGCAAAAACGGGGGTGTTCATAGAAGTACGCACTGCACGACGTTTTTGTCAAATAAATGAAGTTTTCCGATTGCACAAATGTTTCCAGTGTGGGAATTTCGATGTCCGAAAAGCCGTTCGTGGGATAAAGGGAAAAAGCACAAAATCGTGGGAATTTGAGGAATCTAACAAAGAACATTCAAAATATACATTTTTGCTGAAATTTACTACATTTCACCATGAAATTACGGCCTCATCTTCCCGACAAACCGCAGAATAGGTTTCCCAACAACCAAGTCAACTAAGACGTATTTTTGGAGTTAAAAACATTTAAGTTTTATGGTTTCCAAGTGCAATATTTTATATGATTCACTGTTTAAAAATGAGTAGTATGCATTTTAAATCCGCAAAAACCCAAATTCCAACTTAGGGATTTTTCCCTGCGCTACCTCTCGCGTCTGACAAACATCCGAGAGTATAACTGTCTTGAAAGAGCTTCTCAATTAGCCGTTTGGAGTCGGCATAAAATTGTAGATCCTTCGATTGGTTCCAAAATTTAAAAACTCACACGAAACGAATGGTTGTGAGAACCTAGGCCTAGGGTACCTCCGGACCTGTTGCGCCAGCTATTAATTTATTTATTTATGCATTTTAAATAATTTTAAGTATGAAAAAAAACTCCTATTTTTGAAAAAGCGGTAAAAAAGAGATCCAGCTTTTGGCGGTCTTCAAAACTCGGTTTTTTCGAAATACTTCTTTACAAGTCTCAATTACATCTATAGATTCCTCCCCGCCGTTTAAAAAATCACGAAAAGACTTCTGATCCTCCAACTGAACGCATTAATGTACCCCCTTATCAACGGCAATCACACATAGAGCAAGTTGGAAAACAAAACGATTAGCACGCCTAACACAAAACGCGTATACATGTACAGTACACCCAGCTGCTATCTTAGAGCATCTTGTTTTATGCGCCTGTCAGGCTTTAATATTATTATTTCGCCGCCTTCTCTAATCACAAAACACCGTCACATCCATTCATCATACAGACGTGAGTGGCATTCCCTATGACATCCCAATCCCAGAACAAAAAAAAAAAAAAGAAAAAAGTTCCAAACCCATACAGCTCATCAGCATCCCTGCGAATACACTAAATTACACACAGAGATTGCGCGCCGTTGATGTCGCTCTCTCGGTGTCGGAACCTTTCTCATATTCGCGCAACACTCCATGCTGAGAGATACCAATCGAGCAATTCCCAGAGCTTAACCTTGAGCGGTTAGTTCCCCTCCAAGTGTCTGCCTTTTTATTCAGTACCGCAAGGTGCAATGCCTGCCTAGCTGCCTTCCTATTATTGTCGAATTTAACCCACCGACTCTACTCCTCCTCCGTACCCAGCCAGCCTCAGCGATCAAAGTGTGGAATGGAAAAGAACCCACAAAAGCCTGGGTATTACCTCATCGGCACTCACTATACACTCGACATAGGTACTAATTTTACTTCATAAAGGTGACTGACACCTGAATCGGTTTCTGAGGCTGGCCCGCCTGCCGCACGGTAATAGATTCATAGTCAACATGCTCATTGAATTTTATTACCTACAAATGTCACATGAGAGCGGTGCGCGAGAATTGCCCGATTTACGTGCGCAGATGCGCGGGGTGGTCTATTGAGTGTGTTCCATAGGAAACACACTGATTCTCATCATGGCAATGGTATTTCCGTTTCCGACGAATATGTATCTAGGTGCATGCCGAAGGCCACCCGACTGTGATCATTTTCATGTCATGCATCATGTCACAACCGCGCGAGTTTCAGACACAGTCACAGATGCAGTATGCAGACTTGGGTAAGCACGAATGCAGTTGGGAATATCTGCGAGCTGCTGTTCCAAATTACACTCGTGTACCGAGAGATGGCGGTGTTTATTTATAACGATGAATTGTTTTCTGTGCAATTGTCAAGTTAGTCAGTAGGTTTTTAGTCAAAATTGCATGCGGCGTGGATTTTTCGGTAGCTGCGACCAGCGTTTCAAATTCCAATGGGCGACATAAATTCCCAACATGGCTGAACTTCCATGGAAAGGTGTCATGTAATTGAACAAGTCGTTGGAGAAGAGAGAGACATGTCAGATGAATCTTCGGCTTCGATGGAAGAAACGCCTTTTTATTTATTTCGACAGAAAGACTGTTTCGCATAATTGGAGATGCGGGCCTAATTTATTGCTCTCCCCTTAATTCAAGGCGAACAATTTGTGGGCACTGTTTTGACAGGATTTCGAGGTGGTGCTGGTTTGTGATTTATAGAATGACTGCCGCGGGTCAGTGTTGGATGTATAAGCGCAATCAGTGGCTTGACGTATTTAATCTTCTGATTGAAACAGGGGATTGAGATGCACCTTTTTGCAAGCTATACTCCAATACAGATGGATTAAGGTTATAAATATTGAAAAAGGACTACAATTATCGTAGCACTTGTTGGTCTTGATCATTGTATAAAAGGAGCCAGTTAATGGGCGTTTCTAGTCGTCATTTAACTTCCACCAGTGTGAGCTGTCAATCGATACATGTTGCTCAGACTCGAAATTTTGCGTTCAGGACTTAGGTGGGTTTTGGCAAGCCACACTGCACTAAAATTGTGCAGGATATTTAGGTGCCTACTTAAATAAATAATTAGGAATTTTTTTTTTTTTTTTTTTTTCCTGCGCTTTGGAAACTTATAACGTAGAAGAGAAATTAATTGCGCAATTATTACTGCAATAATAACTGCAATAATAACGTCAACAATCGTAGCACGGAAGATTAAAGCGGTGGCCAATACTTAATAGCCATGTGACAGAGACGGGCATTACCTAACATGTGCTTACGTGGTAGGAAATATGGGAAAGTTCAGTATGTTGTTATTTTTTTAGCGAGGGCTACGGAATTTCGCTTTCCTATGAAACAAAATGGCCTCCGGAAGTGATGAACGGACAATTAATCATTTATTTGGTATAAATGAACGTAGTTCGATCTATGGCAGGTCGAAGTTTATTTATTTTCTTCGGAGGGATATAAATGCGATAGAAAAACGCTTTCAAAAGGGCGTCAAAAATCAAGTCGAAAAGCGAGGAGAAGAACGTGCCAAAAAAGTTCCTTAAAAAATGAGACAAAAACGCATGAAGAACCTCATCGAGAATCGTGCTAAAAACTTGTCAAAAAACGCATAAAAAACGAGTCAAGAACATATAAAAAACCAGCCAAAAATATCAGTAGAATCACGTAAAAAACCTCGTCGGAAAACGCATAAAAAGCACTTAAGAAACGTGTTAAATACAGCAAAAAAAATATGTGAAAAAAAGAAAAACTTCGTCGAAAAACATGTCTGAAGACTCTTCAAAGGAGCCTCAAAAGACAAAGAAAAACCCAGCCAAAAATATCAGAAAAAAACGTATGAAAAACTTCGCCGAAAACATGTCCGAATTTTCGTCAAAGGAGCCTCAAAAATCGTAAAAAATAAACAGTCAAAAATATCAGAAAAAACGTATGAAATACCTCGTCAAAAAACGCGTCTGAAAACTCGTTAAAAAAGCCTCAAAAAACACAAAAAACAGCCAAAGTCAGAAAAAACGCATGAAAAACCTCGTCCCAAAAACTTTCGAAGAAGAGTTTAAGAAACTTAAAAAAAACAGCCAAAAAATATCAGAAAAAACTCATGAACAAAATCTAAACTAACGACCACTTTCAATTCAGATGTTTTAAATAAGGAAAAGAAATGTTTTCCATGATTGCATCAGAAGTGATGTTCGTCGGAACTTGTGTTTTTTTCCATTTTACATAGGTACCTACCCATATCTATAATAAAGAATAGAACATCCACTACACCTTAGGCGTCTGATTTGTGATATCTTACGCCTGTACTAACATTGACTGCGAACAAAAAGATCCCTCTGTCCCACCTCACGCAGAAATGCACATGTGATGTTGTAAATGTAGTATAAAACTTCCTAAATTGCTAAAACTGCCTTGTGTCCACGTTTAAAAAAAAATGTAAACACTTCCAAGAAGGGGACTTAACACTCTCCATTTGTACTATTCTTAAGGTTTTACTAAATCTGACTTTCAGCAAAGGTCACTGCCCCAGTCTGCCTCTCTTCCACAATTTATAGAGCTCCTAAAATCTGTTCGTAATTGAGCCCAGTCGACCTTAAAACCTCGTTAGCAATTTAATACATTTATTAAGCTTAATCCTCTAACAGTTTCATCTCAGACTTGTATTGTATTTTTAGTTTAACTGCTCCATCGACAGAATAACCTAAACGATCTGAAATTATTACCAAAAGTCAGTCCAGAAAGCAGTCGTTTCTTTTTCTTGCATGGCGACTTGATTTAAAATTAATTAATAACAAGTCCGTAGTTTTGGGTACTTTACCTCCTCCTGCCGACTCGTCGCAAGACCACTTTAATATAAATAATACAGCAATCGTGAAGCAGCATGAGACAGCACTCAATAAAAGATTACTTGTCGGACAGGTTGGATCGAAACGAATCGAAATGAATTGAAGTTAATATTCGAAGTCCGAGATATATAAGAAGCTCTTCTAAATGTCAAAACAATTATCGGCACATAGAAGAGCAATTTTAACGCTGTGATTCGTTGTGAACCCGGGGAAAGTCGTCAATGGAACTTTATATAAAAAAATTCGAAATCAATCCGCTTTCTCGCTGGCGATGACTTTTCGTTTGACAATATGTGACGCAACTACGAGTAATTGCGCTTATCGAAGATGGTGGGTGGACAGTAAAACTCTAAAACTAGGTGAAAACTATTTATATATATAGAGATCTATGGGGTTGTGTTTTTAGGAATGAATTCTAACGAGTGGTTTGATTTAGAAACAAGACGGCAGACATAAGACAGTGATGGTTAAAAGTTCATTAGTTTTTTTACCCAGAAGTCCATCAACTTTAACCAATCAATCAACAATCAAATACATCAATCTTAAACGCCCTTCATTATGGTAAAATTTAAGGGATTTTGTTCCATAGTCGCTAAATGTCCAGTCCATAGCGCTAGGCTGATAAATATGTTTAATATAATTTTCAAGCCACTTCTATTAAGTTCGTTTATAACTTTCCTTATAAAATAAATATCCTCAAAAATAATATTTTTTCTCGTACAATTAGTTTTTTCTTATCTTCTGATGTTATATTGATTTCTTATAGAAAAACAAATATAAAAATATGTACTTTAAAAATTCAAACGCGTGAAATGGGGGATGCAAACTGCATTCAACTTGTTATTAAATTTAAAAATGGATAGCAATAAAGTAAAGATTAAAAAAATCGACTTACCCTAGAACTTCGAGCTACAATTTATCGTTCTGCTCCTTCCAAAGGCTGAGTTAACCAAAATTTGAAAAAAAAAAAAAAAAAAAAAAAATGTGATTATCGAAAACGTAAAAAGAAGATTGCTTTCAATTTGCTACAAGGTTGAAAGGCTTACATCGGAATGGAAGCATTTTAAGCAAGCACACGCATAGGAATATAAATATATTCTGCATCCTGTTAAATCAGTGACGTGAGTTGGGTTCCTGTGGCTGTGAAAAACCGATTAGGTTTACATTTGTGCTGCACTTATCTATTTTATTCAATTCAATTTTTCTTATTTAATTTAGTAAATGCTCGTAAATTTTAAGAGCTGAATATTTCAGAAATATATTTTTTTTAAGCTAGCACATTTTGTTTTTCAGAATATTTCATTAAGAAATTTTTTCTCAAAGTAAGAGTTATTTGGGGAATTTTCTCGATTTTGTATTGCCACCTTAGAACTATTTTTTCGCAGTAGATTTAAATTTGGAAAAAAAAATGCAGTAGTTCAATACTGAAATTCCAGCAAATTGGCAACTCTGATCTGTAAACGGTAACCGCGTGATATATCCTAGTACGGGAAACACGGCTTTCGCAATAATTCGTATGACAAAATAACGCTTTGCTTCTTATAGTGGTTTCAAAAATTTCGAAAATAAAGAGTTTCCGACTGGACTAACAAGCTTGTAAAGAAAACGGAGATATAGAAGAATAGATGAAACAACAAAAATATTAGATTTCCAACTGAAACACAGAATAACTAAGCTAAAAATTTTAATATTGAAATAAAATCTCTATACGAGTATATAAAAATCAATTGCTGTGCGTTAGTCGGGTAAATGCTTCAGAACGGCTCGACCGATTTGAATGATTTTTGTTTTGTTTTGTTCATAGTGAATCAGGGATGGTTTAGGAAAAAAGGAAAGTAGGAAAACATGTGGCGCTGTCGCTGAATTTTTTTTTTTTTTTGTTCAGTTCAATTCAATTACCTTGAGTAATAATCTTCTATATATTATACGTATAATTCTTTCGGGGTGAAACTCGATGACGATATAACTCGATAACCACTGGGCCAATTTTCATGATTCTTCTTCTGTTTTGTTCGTATTGTTGTATTTCAGGTTTAGGCAGTCTTAAAAGATAGGATACTCACCCGATTTCAATGAAATTTTGTGGGTGTGCATGTGCATGGTTGGCTACAACTCGAAAGATAGGATACTCTTGGACCCGAAAAGTGGAGTTGTTTTCTAACTCCGAAACCACTCCACTGATTTGAATTTTGTGGACGTATATTGTTCGTTCCTGCTTGTAGGATAGGATAGTTTTGGACCTTATAGGTTGCGCTGTTGTCGATCTCCTAAACAGCACTACCGAGTTGATTGAAATTTTATTCATTAGATGAGATCGTATTTGTCAAAAAAAAAAAAAAATATTTTGGATCAAAAAAAATAATTTCAGGTGGAATAGTGACTGCTCCAAATTATTTAAGTCAAAAAGAAGTCAATTTTGGGCGGAACGAAGTTCGCCGACCACGCTAGTGTCAAATTAAATTCGAATAAAGAATAATTTAATTTTTAAGTATTCTCGATTCCAGAATACTCTCATATTTTAGTTATTTTATTCCTGTCGTGTCCGTTTTCGCGATAATTTCCAAGAGGTCAGAAAAGAGTTTGACATGGTACGCTACAAAACTATTTCTTGGACATGTTGAATAATTTGTTAGGAGAAGGTGGCGGGTTTGCAGTAAAGGCCCCCTTAAGTCAACAGCATGTCGGTGGCACAATGTTTGTTCGCTTAACCCTAGAAAGCTAACGTTCGTCAAAACGACGAACATAAAATCAATTTTTCCTCTCCCTTCCTTATTATTTGACTTACGTAATCGTGTTTTCGCGCCAACTCAGTAGCCGGTGAACTCGCTTTTTTATAATTATCTTTTACCTATATCCTATTTTTCTTATTTATGGTAAGAAACTGAATAAAATCTAATAATTTACTTAAAAAAAAAAAAGTTTTTAAATGGTCGTCAAAAAGACGAATGGGTAGCTATTCATGGAAGTCTGGTAACGTTAGCTTTCTAGGGTTAAGGAAGTTGTCCGTCCAAGGTGAGAAACGTTTCACAAAATTCAAATAATTTATCTATACCTGAGTACGTAAACAATTCCTGTCAGTTTTTGGAATGAGCAAATGAGCAAAACTGAAGAAATAATTATTCCCTACCTAGTAAATTTGCTCTTTTTATCCCGCTGTGAGTAAGGTTCAAAGCAGTTTTTTTAGGAAGTCCACTTCAATTTTTAAATTTCGATGTGTTCTTTTATTTCTGAATAAAGTTGCGATAATTCGATTCCAGAAAATATTTCCCGACGGCTTGAGCCCAGACAACTGAATTTGATTTGAATTTTATTACAAAACTCTGAATGATGCGATTTACAGTTTTTTTTTTTTTTTGTTTTTTAAACCAAACACGTTTCGAATGTCCGTTTATAGGGGAGTCAGTCTCACTTGCAGAATTTTGGCCGCAATCACCTTTTGAGTCTGGGAGCCAAGTTAAGTTTTCAACAGAATAAATTGAGTTTTACGCAATTCCTAGAATCACTTTCACGTACGAAAACTTTTCTTGAGAATTTCCCTAATTACTTCCACAAATAAAACACATTTTCTGACTGACTGACTAATCACTATCTAGATCTGCATCCAACTCCATATTCCACCCACTCTCTCTGACTCTGAGATGACTCCTCTCAGTCCACATGAATAAATTTCGAAGGAATTCCAATTCGTATGACTTGTTTACGATATGCAAGATGCAAACGTCATGCAAACGCCCGTAACAAATGTTAAACCTCCAATTACAACTCATATCGATGTCAACAGTCAACACGTAACCGAGATGAAATTCGCAAACCGTCAGTACAATCGAATTACTCGGTACAGTTGCATGTGCGTTCATTTAAAATCATTTAAAGTGATGCAACCATCATTATTAATCGATTTTATTGAATTAATTCCAACGCCACGCTGTTACACCCCAAACAAACGAAAACCAAACAAAAGAGTTGGTGTGCAAACTTGAAATCGATTTCCCCACTGAACTTCTGCGCATTGCACAAGAGGTTACATTGCGCGCGTTTTTAATTTATTCAAGAATACTGACACTTAACTAATTACGACTGCGATCCAACAGAATCAACATGGAAATCACACAAAAAAAAAAAAAACGACACGAACGGGCAAATCCCATTAAGAAAAGTGCACGCGAGATGAACGCGAAAAATTTATCAGAGGCGAACAAGCTTTGCTCTCCTCCCTCGCCCTTTGTTTAATTTTTCATATTTCTCTTCTAATGATAGGTACACACACCGGAGCCATGACGGTGTACATCTCAACTGATTTATTTGAACTGATTAGCCCAGGTACCACTGTGCTACCAGACTCTCTGGTCTGACTAACACTTCTGGCGTACGTACTGCAGATGCTACAACTGCGATTACAGGTGGAGAAGACACAATAAGCCATTATTACCGAGGAGAATATACTCGCACAAGCTCCGGGATAACATAACCATGGCGACTTTTAACACCATTCTACGCCGCCATGAAGAATCACCCGTCGTCGATCATCAAATGGGCCATCATCAATTGTTTGCGGTTAGTACACGGTCCATCCGATGCGGCAAAGCTCGTAACAACTAGCTTTTCTCTAAGACCTAGTGGTGGTACATTCGACCAACTGACCAAGCGATGTTGTGGATCTTGTAAGTCTTATGTTCCACAAACGTATGGCCCGTGTTCTTTTATGCACGCACACACATCAAGACGGCGCGCAAGAGACAAAATGTCGTATCCTCCTTCTTCCACTGCGGCAGCATAGACATAGGGTCTCTTGATGGCTTTATGCTGTATGTGTGTGTGACTGTGTGTGACTATAGGCGGGCTGTAAAGCGCACCTCTGAAGAGATCACTTTTTCGGTATAAATAATCCCGAGTGTAACCACAAAGGGTACAGTTTCAATTGTTAAGAGCTCAAGTGATCCTCATAAGGAGCCAACTACTATTTTCAAATCCAAACATGAAGTTTTTCGTAAGTGGATACATAGAAAAGCCGCCAAAAGGATACAGCACATCTAATAACTCCGTTCCACAGATCTTCGTACTCATCGCCGTGATCGCGCTGGTTGGTGCCGCACCACAAGGACCCACAGAACCGATACCCATCATACGACAGGAGCAGGAGGTGAACTTTGACGGATCCTACAAGTACGCCTATGAGACCGGCAATGGAATAACCGCCGAAGAGCAAGGATTTTTGAAGAATGCCGGAAATCCAGAAACCGAAGCACAGGTAGGTGTGGCCTGGCATACTCCGACTGACCTTTCCACAAGCACGCTAAGTGCCATCCATTACGGTCCAAAGATGGCACAGATGCACGTACACGGGCGGCCTTTGTGGCCCTGTGCTTAACTCTCCGTCCTCTGTGTACTTTTGCGGTGAGAATTACCCAACAACCTCCAAATTGCAATTATATCTGGCTTGAATTAGCGTTTTTGTGGAGCTGCACTGTTGGTATTTAGCCACGACCTCAACGGAATGACTGTTTGAATAAGTTTAAGTGGCCAAATTAGCTGCTTCTTGTGAAAGTCGGCTCATGTACCTTACCTGCATTGTACAATTTGTATAATTTATGTGAAATGCGATTGGAGGAGTGGCCTTTCAACGAAACCAACTCACTTGGAATGCACTTGATTTAATCGTTAATCGAATTATCTGTCTTTCAATAGGTTGCGCAAGGACAGTACTCATACACGGCCCCAGATGGACAACTGATTCGTGTGGTCTACACCGCCGACGAGAATGGATTCCAAGCGCAGGGAGACCATTTGCCCACACCACCGCCAATTCCACCAGCAATCCAGAGGGCCTTGGAATACCTGGCCACAGCACCACCGCAACCAGAACAGGGTTCAAACGCCATACGACGAGGCTAGGGGCGAGGGATGTTAATAACTCACTAAATTAATTTGTTCCCCTCCCACACACGCACACTTCTATGTGATCTTTCATTCATATATGCACACATGTTTGTTGATTTTGTAAATATTTTATTATTTAAACGATGTCAGCGAGAGAAAGCGAGAACACTTTCGATCGAATACTCATTAAAGTAGATGTTAAGATGGAAATTAAAATAAAAATAACCCAATTTTTTTTTACAACAAATACAATCGCTTATTAGTATGTTTCATATGGGCAGTTGGTAAGGTTGAATTTGGCTTCGTGGTTTTGGAAATTTCATGCCGAGTCTGAAGCTGAATTGGGAAGCTTCTTCAGATCAGCGATGAAGTTTGCGAGAGCTGGCTCAGTGGAAGAAGAAGAATTAGGGATTTTTCGGAAGATCAACGTACAACCGAAGGAGAAATAAATCATTCCAAAGACAGAATCTTCCGCCAATTATTTTTACGAATGTCTAGATCAGGATCAATGGGCTTTGCACATGTTCTCAGGCTTATGCAGAGGATGTCGCTTTATGAAGTGGACATTTTTTCGACGACGCAAATGGATGAAAAGGAGATTTTTAGATTTCCAAAAAAACGGTCTTATCGGTCTTTTATTGATATTCATTTTTTTTACCCTAAGGCTGTAGCACCAGAAGATCATCAATCCCGAAGCCAAATGAACAGAACAGAACTAAAAGCCGAGACCGGTATGGAATTTTATCCAATTTATCGAATTTTTACAGATCGTCCGCCTGAGTCTCTCTTTCTTCTTGTTGTGAAATTTAAACTTCACTAAAGGCAGAAAAATCACTCATTTAAAACCAACCAACTTTCTGTTAAAAACTTCTAAGTAGTACTGTTAACAACTTTAGTGGATTAAAATTAACCGAGTCAACTTGTTTAAGGAAGTAACTCGGTTAAATATAAAATAATAAAATAGATAAATTCCCTTTGGAATTTTCTCTGTCGCAAAAACCAAAATAAAACTGTTTGGTTTATATTAATCCTGAAATTTGGTTGATAACAACTGATAAAGTGTGTGTGTTTTTTTTGTTTAACAGAATGCATTTAACCTTTTTATCTCGGTAGTTCTTAACAACGAATAGTCGTTCTTTTTTTTATCAGAGACATAGCCAATTTTAAGCCTTTGTTTTTTTTTTCAAACCGAGCAAAAATCGCACTCAGTTACTGCTACGGCCAAATTTTGAGCGCGTACTTAATAATCAAATTTGTGTTTTAAGTTCTAAGAGAAGATATCGGCCTTGATCATACTTTACCTGCGACTTGACTTCACTTAATCGGAAGAGAAAAAATACAGCGGTCGGGCTATAAGATGCAATTTTGAATATTTCCGCACTAGTCCAAAGAAGATTTGATTTATTGTTGATCAGATGTTCAATCGAATACTCGTTGGGAACCTTAGTGAAATCGACTCAAAGACTCGAACGAAGATTTGTAGACTCATAGTAAGTTTTTAACAACAATAAAAAGCCTTTCAAAACATCGCATAAACAGAACTGAAAAGCCATTAAAATTAAGGGTGTACAATGCTTTCAACTAGGTCTTTAGCTAGCTACCTCCAGTTCAACGGCCAAGTTGACTGGTTCGCTTTAAAATTGTGATAACCAAGAATGGACTGAAAGGCTTCTTAAGCGAAAGGGGTGCATGTCTAAGCCATTGTATTTTCACATTTCTGACTAGGTCACTGCAGTAGTACAGTATTTCGATTAATTTTCTTTCTTTGCACTCTATTTATTCTAACTGAGACGAATATCACCGACAAAATTTGTCTGGAAACATCCAGACAAAGAAACCGCTTTTGTCAATAAGAATGGTTCTGCATCGAATTGATAGTGGTTGCCTCTTGTATAAAATCTATTGGCTTAGTTCGAGATCGTTTCATCATATCCAGCAGCTTTCATCTACCCGTTTGTGGATTGCTCGTGATAACTTGGAGACGGTGTCAAAAGATCGACAGGTGTGAAGGGACCACCAGACACTAGAGCATCCAGCTCTTGCGACTTTTCTAATAATAATGACGGACGTTTTTTCTTAGGCCCAAAACCAACAATTCCAAGGCGGAATTATTCAAAATTGCATCTTATAGCCCGATCGCTGTATGTTTTGGCTTCCGATTAAGTGAAGTCAAGTCGCAGGTAAAGGCTGATCAAGGCCGATATCTTCTCTTAAAATTAAAACACAAATTTGGTTATTAAGTAAGCCCTCAAAATTTAGCCGTAACAGAGTGCGACTTTTGCTCGGGTTGAAAAAACAATGACTAAAAATTGACTATGTCTCTGATAAAAAAAAGAACGAGTTTTCGTTGCTTAAAACTACCGAGATAAAAAGGTTAAATGCATCCTATTAAAAAAACATACTTTATCAGTTGTTATCAACAAAGTTTCAAGATTTATATAAACCAAAGTCTTATTTTGGTTTTTTGTGACCGAGAAAATTCGGAAGGGAAATTATTGATTAAACGATTGACCAGAATGACTCACCTAAATAAACTTCTGAATAACTAACTCGCTTTGCGTTGCATGAGTTCAAAATTCCGTCTGGATAAATAATCTTAGATGATATTAATGTTGACAATATGTACTACAAACGCAAAAAAAAAAGTTGAATTGTCAAATAAATTCGAATTTTAAGGACGTAACAAAATCGGTAAAATTAGTATGGATAAAATAGATAGCGGTTATGCCATAAAGCGATCCAGAGCTCCAATTAACTAGGTTGGTTTATGCTAAACTTTTTGAACGGTGTAGTACATTTTTATTTCGTTCGCTTCACTTTTATTTTCCTTACATAAAAAAGACGGTCAAGGCACAGGCCCAACCACTAATCTTATATTCATGCAACAAAAAAAGGATGTAGGTATTTTATTAAGAAATATATCTTCCTAAGCAATTACTAAAGAGAGCTGCAATCTTACACGCTATAAAGGACTATTCACATGAGAGCGAGCGAACGAATTGCTCAAAATGCGAACAAACCACTTTTGGTGCATTTATGAACAGAAAATTGCACATTCCAAACTTTTGAATACACCCAAATTATTAGATTGTTTTTATCCCCAGATGATCTACATAGATCATTGGTTTTTGCATGCAATACAGCAACTGTACATGAACCCATAGTTGTTGGTTGTTGTAATGCATGAAAATCAATGATCTATATACATCATCTGTGGAAAATAAAAAACGCCTATTTTCTTGACAACAATCAATTACGTGCAGTACCTACATTGTCCACCTCAAAAGCCGTGCATATAACTCCAATTTGTAATCATTTTTTTTATTATTACTTTGTTAAGTTAGTTGTATTTATGTAGGGGAGAGGGGGGCAGTTTAGGACAACTCAAGAAAAAGTACTACAAAAAAAAAAAACTTGTTAATACTTTAATAAAATTTTACAGTGGCAAATCCACTTCAAACAAACATCTGATGGATATTGAAATGATACCAACTTTAAAAAATAAAATAAAAAGAAACGTGTGTTTCCAGACGACGGTTGTAATTTTTGTTATTCCTAGACGTAAGAATATTATTCTAACATTATACTAAATTTACGAATTAAAAGTGTTCAAGTATAATATTTATATGTGTAGCGATGTTATTCAACCAAAATATTAACAATTTACATTGTTTCTAAAAAAATTTGAAGTTTTTAGTTTTTTATGCCTCTCGGGGCACTTTTGGACAATGCGCGAGGGGAACTTTTGGGCATGTCCTAATCTGCCCCCTTTTATCACTTTGAACAATCTATTTCAGTGTGATTGTTTTTGGTTTTATTTGTTTAGTTTTATCTCTGCACTTATGGTCAGAAATTACAAGAAAAAGAAGGAAACCGCTCCTAATGAGCGTTTTTTTAGACATGTCCAAAACTGCCCCATGGTTGTCCTAAGGTGCCCTCCCAGAGGGGCCGAATGGGACACTTTAAGGAGATTATTAAAATAAATAAAAAATGTATAAATCATAACTATACATATAAGTTTGGATATAAGATTCAAAGATAAAACAACATGTAATAATAATTTTCAAGATCCGAAGGGATACTCCGCTTTTTAATGGATCTAGAGCGATTTTTGTAAAAAGGGTCCTAAGGTGACCACCTCTCTCCTACCTATATTCGATTTTGAAATTATTAATTTCTTATAAGCAGTGAATTATCTGTTTCTTTTGTTAAATTTTGATATTTTGTAGTTGTTTTGCAAAGATGCATAAATTATTTGATAAACAGAACATATTTTATGTTTTAATCATTTTAGCTCTCAAACTACATAAAAAAATCTCGAATTTACTTTTAATTTTCGAGATATAGTCTTTTGAGATTTTCGTCATTGGAGATTAACATTTTTTTTTCGATACTTTTAGCCTTCGAGATTTTTGTCATTCGAGATTCCGTCATGATCCCATTCGAATAGAGCTAAGAGTGATAAACGCATAAAAAAGATCATGAAGCCGATTTAAATTCAAATGATCCTGTTGGTGTCAAACTTGCAATGAATTAGGAAGTTTCATGCGACCCAGCCATACGGGCGTTTGAGTTATGAAAGACTGTTGTTCTTATAGATTTTTTTTTAATTATCGACACTTCCCAGTGGCAGCCAATTTGACAGCTGATAAACTGATCTATGCTCACTTTGATTTGCTATTTCAATATGAAGTTAGATCCAAATGAAATTTATACTTTATTTGACCCACTTGCGGCGATTGGGTGTTCGAAATCATACCTAAAAATGGCATACAATTCATTTTTGTAATAAAGCGAACATCATGAGTGCGACGGTTTTTAAGTATATAAATAGTACAAGTACAAGTACAACGCCATGCAGCAGTCTGCAATACTGGCTTTCGCAAAATATGCACTCACCATCAAGATGAGTTATTTGCCCTTTTGTGGAACGAGTCGCTTACGTAACAGCAACCGATGAGAGTATGAAACAGTTTTACAGATTCTCATAAGCCCATCTATGCAAAGCACTTTCGAAGGCGGCTAACAAAATGCCGTCGAAAGCAACCCATCGCGCCTTTATACATCTAGCATAAATCTTACGCAAGAATGAATGACGTTTATGGACGAAGCACTACTGTCTATACCCTCTAACATAAGTAGACAACATCTCAAGCTGGTCGTAAAAGAAAACCTCAAATAATAAAAGTTTTACGACAAACCTTGCATAGACTTTGTTCACTGACGCGCTTTTCCAACTCAAAACACATACCAACCGAACGACCGAAGGAAAACTTGATGAAATCAGCTTCAGCTCTCAAGGGATGTCACTGCCGATATGTGTCTCAAATGCATTTGCAAATGAGTCAACATCCAGATTACTCGCGTACCCTTGAATTAGGCATGTCAAGCGCGCCGGATCTAAGCAGACGCAGATCTTTTGCTGCCAACCTTTCGATGCAGCGGCTTAATTTCCATAATAAATATTCTCTCTTGTGACTCTTATGGATGGGTGCAGCCCACTTATCGGCGTTGGAATTGTTCTTGAACATAACCAAGATGAGTGCGGAATTGGTATACCCATTCACGCTGACATTTAGATACAACTTCTGTCGTTTTATCCAACGTATTTCAATTACAGAATAGAGAGACCTACAGCCTGCAACACTTCGACTGCCGATGACGCAAGGCAGCCGCTTAATCAAGCTTTTCGATGTGTGATCGCGCGGGGGAAAGTAACAGAATTTTACAATTTACTTCACACATTTTGTGGAATCAATCCGAGCGGATGCACTTGCACAATCGGTATCCGACCACCAGCACGTGTGTGTTGCAAATTACTTTTCGATTCAAAGGTTAACAGGGGATGATGATTTTTAGCTATCCGACAGGTTGACCGTCTTGGAATTGTGAGTACTTGCGAAATTTTTGGCGATTCTGCAACTCGAACGCACTGCGTGTTTGTGGCGCTCTTGGTCGCAGGCGTGAGGATCATTTGTCATGTTGATTTGAGACTTGAGGGGATTAAGATTTTATCTTGCAGATTGCAGCGACTTAGGTGGGCATATCATTTGAGTAGTTTGTCAATGGCGTTGATGGAGGCGATTTGGGTGGCACTTATGTTGCCATTTAGCAAAATCAAGCGGCTAAGTGTCTGCCAGACAAATGCAGATCTGCAAGCGGATGAAAAGAAAGCTCTACTCTACTCATATTATTCATGCGAATGTGAAGCAAAATTTCGCACGCAAAGGAAGTTTCTTATGGGAAAATGACCCTTGCAACATTTCGAGGAAATAGGCTTTAAAAAGTAGAAAAATGTGGCTTATTATTTGCGCGGAATTTGGAAACGCCTTAGTGCCGTACAAGACCTTACTCTCTCATTCCTTTTTTTAACCTAACCTAAGCTAAAGTCTACTAAATTGTTTGAGTAAGTGAGGCAGTTAAAAATGGGTTGATTCCGTTTGGCTCTACTCACTGATGTTCGAAACATGAATGGCCAGTCGTCAGTGTGATTTACTCAACCTTAGGTACGGCTCTTTTTACTGAGATAAACGATGAGCTTAAGCTGGGGAAACTCTACAAACATCCGAAAGTATAACCATTCTGAAAGAGCTTCTCAATTCAGCCGTTCGGACTTGGCTTGGTTTTGTACGTCCCCGCCATTCGTACCAAAAATTAAACAAAAATTAAATTCAAACCGAATAGTTGTCTTGTTTACAGCTTATTGTGTGCTTCGTTTCAGGGTTTAAGGCGCGAAGTGGAAAATTTAGCACGACTAATCTTGTCTTAGAGCCGTAGAAGATTCAGTTGTTAAAGGTATTAAAGCCGCAAGCTAGTCATGGTTCTTTATTTCCCTCGATTGCGTTCAAGAGCAGTTGTAAGTCGATCCACTCTTTCGTCAAAACCGTGTTCAGCCATGAGTTACGTGTTTGGCTTGACGAGTTCGTTAAAAATGAGACCAGTAGCCACAAGAGAACCCAATCCAGACGTTTGTCGAACTTAGTACGGAATCAGTGTTTTTTTTTTTAAACCCCCATACTACAGTGTAAAGTTCAAAAAATCCGAACGCGCGTCAGAATGCTTCTCCGATCTGTGTCCCTATTTAGAAGGATGATAAGGCTCTCAACAACCTCTCACCTGGATCGGTTTAAGAGTGCTAACCACATATGACTATAATCGACTTACGGAAAGCCGGTTTCAAGCCTGCCTGACGTATAAATATGCCCAGCTACCACCCCTTTCCAACGACGCATTAAGCGGCTGCAATTTCTTGGTAATTAAGAGTTCTTCTCCCTGCCTCCCACTTCGATCCACCCCCAGCCGGACATGATCAGTATCTGCGATCATCTAGACTATCGACTGTGAACCGCTTAATGGGTCATCATCATCACAGATAAAATCAAGGTGTGTGCGCTAATTTATCTCATCCTCAGTCAAGCACACACTCGCAGTCGGAGGCAGTAATTAAAATAATCCAAAGCCTCGTTGACATTATCGCTGAGTTACTCATGAATTTGAAAAATACGGTGATTGCCTCCGTTTAGACGAAGCGGTGGATGCAGGTTAGTATTTCATCTTTTCCGCCTTCGAAAACAGGGTGACACGTTCACTCGATCCGCTCATACGGTGAGACGCAGCTTGACCGCTGTCGCACCATCCTGTGCGGCTGGCCATCAATCTAAGAGCGAAGATGTCGTTTGTTTACGCAGTTAAAATGCATAAAGTATCCGTAATAATTGGACAACTCGCCAGCCTGGAGGTGATTTTATGGCCTTATAAAAGAGCGCAGTCGGCGAAACGCCTAACGCATAACGTTGCAACAGGTGCTACAGAAATGAAGGCGACTTTGGTAAGTGCGTTGGCTGTGGTTTGTGTCCTTTGGCGGCTAAGCAATTTCGTTGCAGTTACTTCTGATTGGATTGGTGGGCATTCTGGCCGCGAGTGGTCAAAATCTGGGCAGATATCGTCCATTTGTTCCAGTTACTACCAGAAGACGACCAAGCGTCGGCGATGGACGGTATACACCACAGCGTGCGGCGGGTGATGGCCGCTATCGCCCGGGAGGTGATGGCCGATACAACCCCGCCAGCGATGGTAGGTATATTCCTGGGAATGATGGCAAATACGTGCATGTGGACGTACCTGGCGGGGCATACTCTGGAGACGCTGGTCGATATGTTGGCAAGAGCGATGCAGGCGGGCCTGGTGGGAAGTACAATGCCGGAACTACAAGAGCTCCCATTATCACAACACCAAGGAGACCACCTGCCGAGACGACAACCGCAAGAGCGCTCAAGCCCACAGTGCAGGGCAAAGGAACGGGCGAAGGGGGTGGCGGATGGAGAATTATCCGCGACGAAAACTCGGTCGATGCTGAGGGTTATCGCTATCTGTGAGTGATCTTGACTAAAATTTACGATATAGCACATGCATGAACCACTTTGGATATTGTGCGCAAAATGCATTGCATATTTCTGGGCGCCTTAAGAAATTCGATTCTCTTTTCAGTTACGAAACCGAAAATGGCATTCTAGCCGAGGAGGATGGACGCGTCCAACCGCTCGACGATGGCGAGGAAGGACTTCGCTCCACAGGATTCTACGAGTACACCGGCGATGATGGACTGCTGTACCGCGTCGATTATGTGGCAGATAATAATGGTTTCGCCCCCCGGGCAGATCATATTGCACCAGTGCCGCCGCATGTGGTCAAGTTGTTGGCTTACCTGGCTGCGAACGCACCAAACCGACGGCGGTAAGACAGTCAAATGGAAATGAAGGAAAGAACGAAGAAAATTCCTATTCTTAAGTGAACTTTTTTGTATTCTGTACTATGGAGCAGTAAATCGCTGTTTTTGGTAATAAACATGGGAGTTCTTCAGTGTGTCTAGTTTTATTAATGCGATCGAAACGTGATGGGGTTTGAATATTGCCTTCCGCACTTGGAGACGCAGGCGGCCAGTGTTCGGTTTGACATGCCGAAAACATCGACAAAACGTCGACAAAAAAAAAAAAAATAAGTTGGGTCATTGCCTTAGGGTTAACATCTTTATAAAAGCGATTTTATTGTGCAGAGTTTTTAATCAGTTTGAGGTGAGTTTGAGAAAGCTGGGAGGAGTTTTTTTTTCGGACTGTTGGTATGCACATTTTTGGGAAGCGGGAAAATCGACGACGGACAGATTTTTAGCCTAGATATAGCAGGCAGTTAAGGAGAGGTATATATAAGATTGACTCATTGAAAGCAGAACGTTTATTGTCAATTAGATGCAGAGTGGAAAAGACATAGCTAGGCGACTTGACTTTTTAAATAATTTTCATGAATGAAAAAACAAAAAATAGTTTGTCCTCATTAGTCCACAGATGTGTGTTCTAGTTAGGGCTTAAAAATCGATTAAGATTTGCAGGTACAAAAATAAAGAGACCGCGCTATAAATGATTTTATTAATGAATTTGCTCATTCTGTTTTGAATTACATAAGTAAATTAGACGGAATCCGGAGGTCTGTTACTTGCAGTTTGTTCTTTTCTATCGAGTAGGTACATCCACAACGTTCGTTAAGAAGCCTGCAAGTTTCTTTCATATATTTTCACTTGATCGGACAGAAATGGCGCAGTTTGGAGTTGTTGGTGCATTTTTTTTTAAAATATTTCCTTACGATTTCAATTCCATTCATTTAAGCTTGGATTGGCGAAATAGAAAATGGAAAAAAAGAGCATTTCTCAATTCGCAGTGGCTTAGTGGTTAGTGCGTTGGACTACTAAGCAAGGGGTCCCAGGTTCGAATTTCGCAAAAACCAAAATTCCAACTAAGAGTTTTTTTCCATTGCGCCAAAATTGTTAATCCCTTTCATTCGTTCCAAAAATGAAAAAAAAAAACTCACACAAAACGAATGGTTGTGGAGAAGCTTAGCCTAGGGTCCCTACGGACCTGTTGCGCCAACTATTTATTTTATTTAGTTCTCAATTCTATGCGATCTCTCGGGCACATTAGTTGCACACAAAGTGTACTAATTTTTAAATCGAAGGCTCGCCAATTCCTGTTTTCACTTCGTCAAGGGGTTCTTTTTTAAGGTGTAGTTCGAGGAGTTTATGTTTACTTCGCGGTAGATGAAATCTTTACCTACGTAGGTCGAAGTTGCTGCTATCGTGGAATTTTCTACTAAATGTTGAATATACGAGTTTTTTCTTAAATGCAGAAGTAAGGCCGATTAAATCCCTGGATTCTGTCGTCTTCAATTCAACAACTGCCCTCAATTGCCGACTATCTCTGAACGAGATGGCGAAACAATTCAAAATTCACCTTATATGGGTGCCGGGCCATAGAGACATTCCAGGTAATTGCATCGCCGATGAGCTCGCCAGACAAGGCACTACTATGCCGACTCTACCAGAAAAGAAGAGTCTCTATATGCCTCTTGCTACTTGCAAGCTCCTAATTAAACAAAACGCATTAAGCGCTACTAATCGCAGGTGGTCTTGCTGCTTAACGTGCCACACCTCGAAACAGATCTGGCCTCAGCTGGATTCCAAGCGCTCAAAAAGTCTCATTACACTGAAAAGATCCATAATAAGCACTCTAGTAGGTGCCATCACGGGACACTGCATCATAGGGAGACATGCTCTCAGATTAGGCCTCCCTTCAAATAATTTCTGCAGAAGCTGTATGGACGAGGAGGCGGAGGAGACTATTCTTCACCTTCTCTGTACGTGTCCAGCACTGTCACTCCTTAGAAAACTATACCTCGGAGAATATTTCTTCGACAATCTCAGCGAACTCGCAAACATAGGTATCAACTGCCTCCATCGCTTCATTCTTAGCTCCGGCTGGTTCAACGGGTAGATAAGGAGTCGATATCGATCCTGTGGTAACACAATGGGCCTAATTTGGCCTAAGTGTAGCTGTGCAAGGAGTAGCGTTTCTCTGCTTAAAGTTTATTGTTCTTTTGCATGATTTGCTTCAGAAAACTCTCTCTTACTCTATTTAGGGACCGATTTGCATCACCTTTAGGTTCACGGAACTCTGTCAGTCTTAAATGCTTCTCCTACGGTACCACCGATCAATTAGCACCTTCTAAGGGCAGGTTTTTTTTTGACAAAATGTCTTTTTCTGATCAATTTCTCTAAGGCTCTTTCATTTTTATAACTCCTCTATATAATGCACCCGGAAAACTTTCCCAAAATACATCTCAAATCGCGGCCCAAACGCTGACCCAAAAAAAATGCCGGAAGACACGGAATCAGGGAAAATCACAAAAAAAGTTTCCCAAACACACCCGAAAAAGCCCCGCCAAAATAACATAGCTAAAAATTATCCAAAATGGGCATTTAAACATCTAAAAATTGCACCGAAAATATCTCAAAATAATGCTTCTATCAAAAGGCAACAAAAAAGCCTTTAAAGAAATGCGAATGAAAACGTACTAAAAAGACGAAATAAAGAACGGCCCAAAACCCCCAAGAAATAAAACGGAAAATTCCTCAGAGATCGCACAAAGAAGAAGATTCCAAAGAAGCTCTGAAAAACTGCCCTGAAATTGCTAAAAAAAAAAACAACTTAAAACCATCGTGAAGGGCCTCGAAAACTAATTTAAATAACACTGACTTTAAAAATGAACTGAAAAAAAAAAAACACTCCAACAAACGAAGAAAGATACACCAAAAACAGACTAAAATATGCAACAGAAACCGCCAAATGGAATGATATGTGACAGTCATGTTTACACATCTGTTTAAAGTTAATGAACAACTTCATGATTGGATTTGGCTTAATGGAACCGTTTTGAAAAAACTCTACAAATATTTTTCTCAGTCATTTTAATAATTTTTCTTAGTTTCTCGTAGAAGGCAAATTTCTGTCACTTGGCACAGAAATAATTTAGATTAAAAATGATTCAGTATTTCAGTTAAAGAAAAAACAACAGCCAAATTTTTGAAAAGGCTTCGAAAACATGAATCCTTTTGGGCCAATTTAGACCTTGTTGACGTTAAAAAAAGGAAACCGTCTCGTACTGATATTCAACAGCCACAAGAGCAATTCTATTGGAGTTTTGTGTTAACTCTTAGAAAAAAGTTCGCATACCAATATTACCGACTCGATTTTGGAATGGGTGAGCAAAGCTACCTTTAAAATTATTCAATATCTGCCTTAAATTACTCTGTTGATATAATATTTTTACGATTTTCTTAAAAAACGCTTCAAAGAGAATTTTCTTCATCATTTCCTAAAATACTACTCCAGTTAAAACGGATTTTGATCCCATCTTTCAAGTTAAGACATTCAAATCATAGCCTTTGTCGATTGATTTTTGGTTTGCAAATGTATAACTGTTGAAGAAACATCAGAAACTTCAGAGTTAGGTACTTACTTAGATTTCCTTACTCACTTATGCGGAGTAGTTCGAAGTAATCGAGATAATAAACAAGGCTCTCCAATTAGAACGGCTCTAAGTTAACAACCTCTAATTTCACCGTCCAACGTTTTTGATAATATTTTTTCAGGATACATTATTCAAGACTCTTCGGTCCGCCGTTGTCTGTTAATCGAAAAGACTCTTGGCGGTTATGTAAGTATTCACCCACCCTAAACATCCCAACTAAGTCCCTGGCCATTTCCTTCTACAGACCTACAGCCGAAACAGCTGCCCGGATTTCGTTCAAACTTCGGATTTGGAATTTGTGGGCTTACAGCTCGGGGCCGTTTTTAACTTTCTCCATTACGTAGTAAGAGAAAGATAACTAGCTATTGTTTTTGTACAAAATTTTGAAATCGAGATGTTAATCAATTCTGACATTACGATGATACACGAACTCAAAAAAGTGGATCGCAAAATGCTGTCCGTCCGTCTTTCTGTCCGTCCTTCCACAGACCTACAACCTAAACGGCTGCCGGATTTTGTTCAAAGTTCGGATTTGGAATATATGGGCTTACAGTTTGGGGATGTTTTTTTTATTTTGAAAGGTACCTAACCTTAATATTAATGGTACTTCCCATATAACATTTTTCTACCAGTTTGATTTGTTCGAAAACGGCTAATGATTTCAACCAAAATTTATATTTAAACTTAAGTAGGTGAGGTTACCATGACTACATACCCAGTTTTTGGCTAAAAATAATAATGGAATCATCGTACTTTTGAAATTTGGACATATCTCGAAAACGTTCCATGCGATTGAAACAAGAAATCATTTCTATGGTAATATGGTCATTTCGAACTTAATGGCAAACTCTGTTTTTCTCGGTATTATCGCAAAATGGATTTTTGAAAAAAATATTTTTTTTTTAAATTTAGTTTTCCTTAGTTTACCTGAAAACGGCAGTAACGATTTTAACCAAAATGCAAACTTAGGGTAATATTAATATTGATCTTAAAATTGTTGCGTTAATTTTAAATTCGAATCACCGAAAAACCTAATTTTAAAACCTGCTCATATCTCGAAAACCCCATTTTTGACTTCGGTAAAACTTTAAAAACCAAGTAATGCTTATATCGCGAATAATAACGTACAATCGGTTTCCAGCTATAAAGTTAACAAATAGTATTTTTCAAACTAAACATTGCACTTTGAAGTTTTTACTTGTTTTTAGCAAATACTACCCAATTCTACTTTTTTTCAACCATGTTGAATATGCACCTTAAAATAATTCCAACAATCAAAATATCCTGCACTGCATTTGCACCCTCACACACGTTCATCGTAATATTCAGTTTATAAGTGCTAACGCGAATTCAAAAACAAATCCCTGAATTCTTGCATGATATCGATCTATCACAAATAATACTTCCAATACTAAACAACTTAGGCCAGCTTAATTAATCTAGTCCAGTGTAAAAGAAAATCATTCCCAAACAGATCAAAAATCAGAAACTCCTACTACAATTGTTCTCGTACTCAAAAACTTGTAAAGTGTAAAATCTGTAAAATAGTACAGTAGGCGCTTATAGATCTTTGACAAGAACTTGCGACAATTGTCTGTTTCTAGAGCTTCAACTTTTACAAACTATAAGTTTATTTTATTTAACACTCTGTAGGTATTCCTTTTTCTATATTTCATGAACCGTTTCTTTTACCTAGCATTGCTTCTCAGATCTTAGCCTACCTATCTAATAAAATAAAAAAACAACCGACAAAACTTTTGAGGAACGAGAAAGTTTTGTTCGACCCAGTCGTGCTAATTATTTACTAAGTCGATGACGATTCACATCTACAAATATTTTTTTAAAGTTTGCCAGTATTTTTTGCCGCTGAAATCCCCTACCTGTGTAAACATTTATTATGCTTGAAAATCCGTCCCATCGTTTCATTTCCATCTCTGTTAACAATAATCCTCTTTTGTTCGATCACAAAAATTCAGTCCGCAACGACTGACTCTCGATTGCGACTTGTAGGTAGGTACCAAACTTCTTCGAAAAAAAACCATAGTTGGACATTTTCGTTTGTCAACTTTACAATTGCTTTGCACAAACCACTTCATAAGAACCAAACAAAAGATTATGATTTGACTTTATTTCAAATACTCAAGTTACAACCATCTACTTCTTAACCTTTGTTGAGTTATTTATAAGGAAATCAAGGACGCCTTCGAGTGACTGGTGAATATGTTGTTCCTACAATAATAGAAAATGATTTTGTTACTTAGTCCTTTGCAGAAATCCCCACTCAACTCACCTTTGGAAAGATCCCGTTCTCATTGGCCACGTAGTCCACCTCGTAGACAACTCCGTCATCCCCTTTGTACTGGTAGAACCCATTGACTCGAACAGCCGGCAGTTTGTCAGCCACCATGGCCAGCTTTTTAAACTCTTCCGCAAGCACTTTGTTCTCTGTTTCGTACAAATAGCTGTAGCGGGTTTTGCCGTCCTTGCTCCACTGGAACTGAATAATCCTAAACCCACTCGCGTTGTACTGATAGTCCTGCGCATATCTATCTGGATCCCATTCTTGAGGAACATAATAAGGAACTGAGGGCGAGGGTCTATACTGCGACGTTGCATATGGAGCAGTTTCTTCATACGAATCCGGAAGCTCCCAACTGCCCGCCTGACCCTGCTGTTGCTGCCAATACCTCGACCTACTGTCGGGAATATATTTCGATCCTCGATCTCCATATCCACCGTCATATTTCACTGGCACATGTCGATACTTTCCTCTCTCGTCGGGCATATACCACCCAGATCCGCCAAAGAGCTGCGGATTGTACCGTCCTGTCCGCACAAACGTCCTGGGCACCACCTCGATTTCCTGGCAATCCACCAGTCTGGCCACTACAACAATCTAAACCACCCAAATATTGCGACAAAATCTGATCTGATAGTCATTGCTGTCAAGTACTTACCACAAGAATTAGCATTTTATAGGCGTCTATCAGCAACCAGCGCTGGAGCAGCATCTACCGTTTCAAGGAAAGACATCAAATCTCGCAAACGTGTCGGTGGCGAGCTTAACACTTCACTTAACACCTCAGTGGCTGGCGATCAAATGAAGCGATTCCAGATGCAGTTGCAGGTTTAAATTAAGAGATTAACCGAGTCTATATGGGAAACTGAATAAAAAATAATTGCAATCCAAGTAGATGACAAATGTGTCAATCGATCTATTGAAAGATAATGAACTTGCAAGTTAATTGACTTGCTGGTTAACTTGGCTAACTTGTTGCCGGGAAATTCTATTGGAATTTTTGCCGATAATTCGAGGTTAGGATAAGGAAATGCAGATCTTGTGTAAGGCTGCCTATTCACAGCGGGTTCTCAGTAGTTACTCATGCATTAGCGTAAACAACTGAAATACTAACTGTCGATTGGCTTAGTCACAGTGGTGACTTTTTTACGAACAATCGCAGTAAATCAATTTGGGGCGTTGCAGGAGTCATTTGATTGAGTAAAAGTAATAGTTGGGAAAAGGGTCATGATGTTGGTTCCCAACTACCAAAAAACAAGGTTAGGTTAGGTTAGGTTAGAGTGGCAGCTGGCAGGCCGCCTCAAGTGCAGCTACACTTAGGCCAAATTAGGCCCATTGTGTTACCACAGGATCGAAATCGACTCCTTATCTACCCGTTGAACTAGCCGGAGATAAGAATGAAGCGATGGAGGCAGTTTATACCTATGTTTGCGTGTTCGCTGAGAAACAGAAAACAGAAACAAAAACCGACAACCACCGAAGAAGGAAAGTCACGCCAAATGGATCTGACACAACATTCATGAAGGTGTCCTCGCTTCGGCCCAGGTCAGCGCCACTTGACGGAAGACGGGCAAACATTCAACCATGATGGCTGATGGCCATAATAAATGCGAGTGAGATGCACTAAGACCGAAGACCTCGCCTTAGGTGGCGCGCGCAAGTGGAAGGGGACCTCAACCAACTTGGAGTGCGCAACTGGAGGCAGTTAGCCAAAGATCGCGCTAACTGGAGAGGCGTATTGGTTGAGGCCCAGGTCCACCCCGGACTGTAGCGCCACCTAAGTAAGTAAGTAAGTAAGAGATGCACTAATGCAACATACACGTCAACACACAGCCCGAAAATGTGTGTCACACACCATAGAATGCGGAGCTTTCCAGACAGAAAGTAAATAGGTCCGGGTGATTGACCTCCATCAAAGAGCTAAGTGGTACATAAGCCATATCAGCAGCTTCAAGGCAGCGGTAAAAGTAGATGCTAGATGGTAAACCACTTGTCTTTTAACAGCCAAAAAATAATGACCCGCTTTTAAATAAATGATACCCACTTGGGTTTTTTTTTTTTTTTTTTTTTTGTCTTTTTTGAGATCCGGGTGGCTAATACTAATATTCACTGCCGACGCTTGAGAGTTATCGATTCCAAGCCCAACTACTAGATTTTCCGTGCATTTGGTGGGAATCTCTTTCTTAAAACGGAATTTGCTCAATAGCCCTCTTTGTACCCGACTGGACCAGGGAGGGTTATCAAGTTCGCGCGTATTCTATGTACGTTCCCACGTGACAAATAAAAAAAAAAAAAAACAGTTGTCACACAAATAGTGAGATCCTTTTTACAGTCACTAGGGTTTTTTTATGGCGGTGATGCGATTTTCGATATTGGAGCGATGACTATAACTGTGAGCCACTATTCAAACGCGCTAAAATTTAAAGACGAAACGACCGCCCATTGCTGTGCGAAACTAGCACCTGCGGAGCCATTTGAATCGGATGATTTTCTAAAGAACATTTGACAGTACAAAAACTGTTTCCGTATGACTTCGTTGGGAACAAAAATCATTCAATTCAAAAACTTGGTTTCATGCCGACTTGCAGGGCAATAGTAGTAGTAGTAGTTGACTTTATTTTAATATAAATGTTACAAAAAAAGTGTCGAAGTTCATTTGGTTTGGCCGAAGGCAGGGCAATATTTTCTCTTATACATCATGCAAAACACACATTTTCTAACAATGGCACGGGATTATACGCTGCAAAATTCAAATTGACAGATTCAAGGCCAAATTTACCATCGGATGGGTGCCTTCTTACCAGTAAATGAGGATGTACACGAATATTCGTAGGTGTATTTCATTTCGTCGGGGGATGATCAAGTCGAATAGCAATCAACGCTTTTCATTACAATGCTTAATACGGCGGTAGAGAAAATTAACTCAGACGATCGTAGATTTGTCTCCAAACGGATAGTGTCACTTCCAATACAAGAAAAATTATTTAAAATTTTTAATTTTTGAACTCTTTGGATGTTCCGGGCTTATCGCTTCACAATTTGAAATTAAAAGTCGGTTCAGTTATAATTTTGTTGAGCAACCTTAATGCACCGGAACTTTGTATCGGATCGCGTTTGATATGATTGTGAAGAATCTCAAATCAAATGTCATGCAAGGACGAAGGTCATATCGCGGACTCTGCTTATTCAGAACGATTTTTCATTGTGTCATCAATCTTGAATTCTCATATGTTTTTCACATGGTCAATTGTATGTGGCGTATTCAGTCCTGCTTTATGGTGCAGAAGCATGGACGCTATCAAAGGCGGATGAAGATGTCCTTGGTCGTTTCGAACGCAAAATTCTTTGAGTGATTTTTGGTCCCCTTTGCGTTGACGTGTTCTGGAGATGGAGATTTAACAGCGAGCTCTGCGACATCGGCCTAGTCAGAAAAGTGCGCATCAGCCGACTAAGATGGCTAGGACATGTAGAGCGAATGGACACCAACGCTCCGGCCCGAAGAGTCTTCGGTTCAAACCCGGAGGGACAACGCAGTAGAGGAAGACCTCGCCTTAGGTGGCGCGCGCAAGTGGAAGGGGACCTCAACCAACTTGGATTGCGCAACTGGAGGCAGTTAGCCAAAGATCGCACTGGAAAGGCGTATTGGTTGAGTCCAGGTGCACCCCACCCTGTAGCGCCACCTAAGTCAGTCAGTATGTTCCCACCACTCTGGTAATATGTTCATGACACTGCTAATAAACTGTGTTTTCAGCGTCATTTACTGTCAACGAGCGGGAACTAGGAGAACAACAAAACAAACCATAAGCCAAGCCCTACAACAAATAGACACACCAACTCATTCCACTTTTTCTAAAATTTTGCTGGGGATTGTTTTATTGGTCACTTGTTTACTTAACTTTACTCTACTGAGATATGAGTTAAATATAACAAACCTTGCGTCTTTTAAACCTTGAGCAAATCGAATAAGGTAAGAAAATAAGAAGAAACATGAAACTAAACGCTTTGTGAAGCAAACAATATAAATGCAGCAATGTCACCCTGTTATTGCTGTACTCAAAATGATAATAATAATTCAGATCTACAATTGATTTCATATTATTGCTGTAGTTGACCGTGGCATGACCAAAAAACTTCATCTCCTGACAAGTATAAATAAATAGCTAATTGATTGTCATTATTAAATAAATTACCTTCAATCAATTGAGTTGTGGTTAAACAAAGGAGATTGGTTAAAAAAATGACGTCGGACGAAACTTTCTCGATTACTACGATTTTTTTCTTTCTTTGAATCCCTAAAGCTCTGTAATCGAAAATAGCCAATTTTTGCGTTGCATTTTTTTAAAGCATATACAGGGTGTCCTGTAAAATGCAGTCACAAAATTTTCTTTTTTCTATCTTTACTATATCTTTTCCTAAGTAATGGCAGTTTGAAATTAAAGTTGCTGCCGCCAACACTTGTTTTTGACTACCAAAATTGATCAAGTGTACTCTTTTCTTTCTCGAACACTTCTTCCAATGCAAAATGTCTAAAATTTCAATGAAGTCACTTGTATAGAGAGACAAACTTCTCCTACGTCCTACGAGGACAAATATTTAGCTTCAAAATTGATTTCCGTATTAAAAATAAATTGAGAATGCCGGAAACTTTCCGGCACAAAATGATGGCTAGCAAAAAGTGTTCTCCATAAAATAGTAGACTACTAAATTGTTTGTTTTTTTTTTTTTTTTTTTTTCTATGTAGTTTTATTTAACAAAAAACAGAAAACAAAAATGAACTAATCAAGAGTTAACAACATTAAACAAAACCATGGGTGGTGCATTGATGATGTAGATACACCGGTTTAGGTATTCCCCGAAAATCACGCATAACATAATCTGTTTTATACCTACCTCATAAAAGTCGGAAGTAACAGTGGTTCACTGTTTTGGGTATATAAAATATATGTATAAGTATGATATAAATACATAAAGAGAAGGCAGGGCCTACGGCCTACTCTCCTATACTACTCTCGTGGCAAATGTTTATGTGATCACTGTTCACCGCGATCAGGGTAAAACAGTGGAACCGGTTTATGTGAAATGTGATCGGAAACAAATTTATAAATTACGACCCGTCTTGTGTCCAAAGATACAAACAGAAGATACGTCGTCTTCGCATTAAGCAGGAATTTATGCAGCTATGCGGCAAAAAGCAAACTAATCCGTTGTACAACACCGTAGCGGAATGCAGCCCATTAAAACCTACCTACTGTGTGACTTACCTTTATGTGTGCGAATATGTTTCTGAAATAGTTTATTGTAATAAACATAAAATTTATCCATTAACGAAAAAAATAAATATACATGATTTTATTGAGCCTCTCAGCGTGTGCGCGCTCTCGCAATTACAAACCTTTTCCGGGATGGAAAACCACATTTGATAGGTAGGCGATTAAATAAACCCATAAACGCTGTCCCATTCCGTGTGACAGTTCTGTAAAATATATCCGAACACCGTTGAGTAAACAAATCGTGCGCCATTGCCAATAAGAAGCCTAAATTATTTTCGCTAGTCGAGAGCATTATTGTGCGACATGTCAACTTTATTGTTTATTCGGTAAATTGATGGTCGATATTTTGCAGGGCGATCGCATTCCTACTCGTTTGTCAACAATAAAGTTTAATTAGGTGTTTGTGTCTTTGCAATAATTTTTGAATAATTAAAAAGTACGGCGCCGCCGAGTATTCGAATCGGCTAAAAACAATTGGTTTATTGGAGTGGCGATTAGCTTTTCTGATTTGTGTCCTTTATTAGTGGTGGTTTGACGTTCGAGATCCGAGTCGTGGAAAACCAGATAAGACTAATATGCATATGGTAAATTCGAAGCTAGTTGCTACCTGTTCTTGGCTGATTTTTAAAACTTATTGTTAATTGATTGGTTTTGAAACAATGCAAATAGCTGTTTTTGTTTTTCTGGATCGGCGGCGGTGGATCACGTTTAAGGAATTTAACTAACAGGTAATTAAATAAATTTTAGCTAGTCTTGAGAGATTCAATTAATTAGTGCTTTCTTTTCGAGCAGTAGGTATTGGCCCTGGTTGCATAACTACAAACCCTGTTGGACTGGCGATGAGTATGTATGCAAAGTGCGGCTCTTCGAAAGTTGTCTATTTGGGTAAGAGGTGGTTTGGCTGCCGGTTATGGTGATAAGAAGATCACGTTGTATCATACGAAAAACAAAATACTTGTTTGCGAAATAGCGTTTTAGGGGACAGATTTTAACATTCCCAACGTTATGGGTCCAATTTGGACTTAACTACAGTCGAACTTCGATAACACGAACCATCAATTGCCACGAAACAAATTCGAGTTATCAAGACTTTGAGTTATCAAGTAAAATACAAAATTTATATAAATACATATGTACAATGCATACATTTTCCATATTTATTTGCGAATATATTAGACTATCTGACACGGCGAACTCCGTTCCGGCCAAATTCATAAATGTAATGAAAATAACATTATGGCAAAATGGCACCCATCCGATGGTAAATTTGGCCTTGAATCTGTCAATTCGAATTTTGCAGCGTATAATCCCGTGCCATTGTTAGAAAATGTGTGTTTTGCATGATGTATAAGAGAAAATATTGCCCTGCTCTGGTAGAACGCCTTCGGCCAAACCAAATGGACTTCGACACTTTTTTTGTAACATTTATATTAAAATAAAGTCAACTACTACTACTACTATTGCCCTGCAAGTTGGCTTGAAACCAAGTTTTTCAATTGAATGACTTTTGTTCCCAGCGAAGTCATACGGAAACAGTTTTTGTACTGTCAAATGATTTTTAGAAAATCATCCGATTCAAATGGCTCCGCAGGTGCTAATTTCGCACAGCAATGGGCGGTCGTTTCATCTTTAAATTTTAGCGCGTTTGAATGGTGGCTCACAGTTATAGTCATCGCTCCAATATCGAAAATCGCATCACCGCCATAATTTTCTGTTGGTTCATATGAAATGCCAGCCATTCGAATGTCAGCAACGACACGCATCTTGCCACTCCGATTTGAACTTGCTCCCATCCCAGCAGCGGTACGATTTGACGCAGTTCTTATTACTTGCACTCTCAATTTTCTTGCCTGTTGATCTGGTCTTATGCCATGCGATGTCCCATTCTTCGCGTTCTTCTTCAGTTTGGCTTCATGGATATATTTGTTGGTGATTTGCTTGCCTTGTTCATCGGCCAACAAATGCGCGCATTCGTCTTGGTGTTTTCAAAAAATCACTGAAATTTTCTTTTCAATAACTATTTTGTCCGCTTTTAAACTTTTTACATTTAATTTTTACCTTATCAACTGTATAAAAGAAATGAAACTGTTGGGAGTACAAACACAAAATCAAAAGCAAACTATCACTGTTGACCAACGTATAATACATTATTATTTTTATCTCGATTTTATCAATCCACTTTTTGAAAAAAAAAAATCCGCTCATAGTAGGTACGTAGTTTTCTAATTAATTTTTGACATAGAAAAGTCAAGATAAATATTTAATAATAAATATTTAAAAATGTTCTCTCTTCCTAAACCTGATATACAGCAATACGAACAGAATCAAAAAAGAGTCATGAAAATCGTCCCAGGGATTATCGAGTTATAACATCATCGAGTTTCACCCCGAAGAATGATATTTATATAGAAGACTAATCAATATGCTCACATATATTTCAGGGAAATATATTTTTTCTTTTTCCACACGTTTTTTCTTATTTCGAATAGATATGTCTTCACACTTCCAGTCGAGCTGGGTTGTCAACAAGGAATTCGCCTATTGGTTAAGACCAGCAGCAGATGATGATTTTCTGTTTTCTTTTTAAAAAATAGGTGTTGGAAAATCTAAGGTACTTTTTAGAGCCAGGCTAGAAAAAAGGGCAAGAGAGATAACTTTGCATTTTGTAGAACTCTTCCCAATATTGTTTATGTGAACTTTGAATAGTATAGTAGCTAACACAGTTCCTTGTTCACGTTTATAGTATCTGATTCTATTTCATTTCATTCACTTTAACTGGTTGATTGGGATCAACTTGAGAGACCTTCCTAATAAAAACCAACTAAACTTTAAATCATATAGTTTAAGTTTCTCTACTAAAATATTCTAGTCTATCTTTCGATACTCTTTTGATGTCCAGAAGAAAAGAGTTCCCTATATTTGTAAAGTTCTCTTTAAGCGCCCAAACCTTAAGAAAATGTAGCTCAATATCGTTGCTCAGAAAGAAGCTCAAACATCGTTGAAAATTTTGGTATTTTTCAGACTTATTCTCACCGCGTTTTTTTTTTTTTTTTTTTGACTTCTACGACTTGGATTTTATTTGACTTTTGTTTCTGCTATTGGCTTTTGTGACTTGTGTCAAACCAAAAGGCCTGCAAAGTGAATTGGCGTGCGTGCAACTTGAACGACCGTGCGATGTCACTTGACCGCAAGAGTGCTGCCAAGTTTTAAAAGTGCGGGTTTGTTCGAATATATTTCTTTTTTTAGTTTTGTGAATGAATAAAACAAACAAAATTAACACACAATTTGTAAAACGATATATAGCCCAAAATTGTGTTGGACGCTCATGGAAGAAATTTCTATCGTTTTTTAAGTAAAAAGATAGCCCAAACGACAAAGCGCCCAATCTGGCAACCGTGCTCGTGCCCACAAATTTAGGATTTTACCCATTTATATTCTTTTGAACTGCTATCTTCAAAATAGTTACTAAGCTGTTTAAATATTGTTTTTATTTTATTTTTAAATATATGTTAATGAGTGCCATCTAAATTCTTCGCACAGACGAAGCAAGCTAGGCTAGGTCCGATGAACATACGATTTTCGTCCACCCTAACAACCAGTTGACCGTTAATTTTATTCAATTTTTCGTTAGTTTCCACAGTTTTTAGAAAGAAAAGAAGTTTAAGAAACTAGACCTCGGTACTATATATGGACCGGTTGAGCCCCTATTTATGTTCTGGTTTATTTTTTATTATTTCAAGTTGTAGAAAATTAATTCTCTGTATGTTTGAATTTATATTTGTACGTATACGAGGGCAAAAAAACGTTTCCGGACAGCCATACAAGTCAAGATTTAAAAAAAAATGTCATGCCCATCTCACTTGTCAAAGCACACTTCTCACATCAATTCGCCAGCCGTTACTATATATCAGACGCTGTCACATAAATCTGCTATTCGTCAAACGCTTCATTTATTTGGAAACAAACTCGTCGATGACGTGATCTTCATCTCATCGTAACCAAACTACTCCAAGTAAATAAGTAAAGACACATCTCGGGCCAAATTTACCGGTTCGCCAGCGCAATAAAATTCCTCGATACATTCCAATCCGACCAATTTATCGCTTTCCCCTTCTATATTTCTGTATATGACTTGAACCAGCCATCTGATGAACTCACTTAGCACCTTGCCAACGAAATGGCCTTGGGCAACCTTGAAAAAAGCTGCAAATACCAAATAATACCATACAGCATGAAGAGTGTATATGTGCCACAGCTTAGCCTATTAAACTCTGCTCCTCAACCAGCCAAACTGGTGATTTGAAAACAACTCAAAAACGGAACCGCTTCTATTATGCAAATTATGCAAACTCGACCGAATTTTTTTTTAGAGCATTAGAGATAGAGATACCATCGAAGTTCAAGGCGGCATCGTTAAGGGTGGCAAACTTCACACATGCAGAGGTTGGAATGGAATTCAAGTTGGAGTTCGTTTTCACATTTATTCTCTTTCGTTCAATATTCAACTACAATTCCTTATACAAGACATAATAATTACAAAATAGGATGAGACTTTCTTTTGTTTATAAATAATTACAGTAGAATCAGTAAAATTAAAATTATTCAATGAGTGGTTGTAATGGGCTTTGGGGCGCGTGAGGGGTGCGTGATTTGAGAATACTTTGGAATAGCTGGGGGTTGTCGCGCGCAATCTGATTGCGATTCCAGTGGTGATGCTGATGACGACGTGGGATGGTGACCTCTGTTTGGGTTTTGTCATGAAGTCGGGCTTACTCTAAGTGCGGCGGCCGCATGTTTAGGCGGTTGCGTACTCAAAGTTTTCCTGGTTTGTCAACTGTTCGGGCACCTGGTAGGGCGGCTGGAAGACGTTTTGCTGCTCCGAAGCCTGCGGTTCCTGGACTTCGCCGGCTGACTGATCAATGGGCTCGTCTTGTTGCGGCTGTTCCTCTTGCGGCTGTTCCTTTTGCGGCTGTTCCTCTTGCGGCTCCTCCTGTTGCTGCTGTTCCTCTTGCGGCTGTTCCTGTTGCTCGGTCTGAGCTTGTTCTTCCTGCTGAAGTGGTTGATCTTGCTGGGGCTGCTCGGACTGTTGTTCCAACTGTGGCTCTACTGGGGCTTGGTAAGGCGCCACGCTCTGTGACTCATACACCTGCGGTTGGGGTGGCGGTTGCTCGGTTTGCGCACTGACACTGCCCAGGCTAGTTGGCAGGGCGGCGTATTTATTTTCAGTATTATACTGCAAGAATCTGGGCTGAGGGCCTGCTGATGGCACCGGTGCGATCGGCTTTGGTTGATATGGCACTGGCTTGGCGGTACTGATCGGCCGGTCGATGGTTGGCATGTTCTGGCGCCTGATGGGGTCGGTCTTGTGTGTGTACTGCCCGGTCTGGTGGGCGCCGTGGATTTCCTTCTTCTTCGCGGTGTACTCGAGGGCACGCTTGATTGCATCTGGAATTGGTGGTGGAGTAGGAATGTGATCACCCTCGGGGATGAATCCACGGTGGTCGCTCTTGTAGTTGACGCGGTACAGCTCGCCATCGTCGCCGGTGTACTCGTAGTAACCGTGAGCGGCGGTGCCGGCGTCCTTGCTCAGATGGGCCTTCTCCTCGCCGTAAATTCCGTTCTCAGTGAGGTACCTGCGAAGCGGAATTTCACATAAGACAGTTCCAGGGGGTTTGACATGAATTGGATACTCACAAAAAGTCATACTTGTGCTTCTTCTTTTCCTCCTCCTGGCGGAGGATGCGCCATCCACCTTCGTCGTAGTAGTTGTATAGACGTGGCCTAACGGTGGTTGTTGTTGTTGTTGTGGTCGTGGTAGGTCTAGTCGTCGGCCTTCGAGTGGTGGTTGTCTGCATAATGAAATATTTTAAATAGTAATATCTGGCGCCTTCGGTCTCGCTTTGGCTACATGGAGAGTTCGCTTTTCTTATGTCGTATGAGCTAGATACAGTGGTACAGAGGTTCATGCGTGTGTCATGCATAGATACAAATGGATAAATGGGCATGCGCTGGTGTGTGTGTGGGTTTATACAAAATGACAGTGATTTTGGAATCATTCTTCAAGCGGGTTGGATGGATACAGTAATGGTCTACAATAAAATTTTCATATAGATATCGCATAGTCGAGGGTTCGTGTCATTGGGGTCGTTGCTGGTGTGATGATGGAATATGTACACGCTTTATGATTGAGTTTCAGTCGGAGTTTCGTCTCGCTCTGCACTGTAGACAGAGCTTTCAGAGACCGCTTCGGAAACTTTGTCAGAAGCTTCATCTTCATCGGAAACTTCGTGGGAGACTTCGTGGGAAGCCTCGTCTGAACTACCGTCCACGACACAGGCTTTACGCTGTTTATCCAATCCCACGGGATCGTGATCAGGAAAGCCGTATTCGAGAGGTATGGCAGGAATTTTAAAATCGGCATTACTTACTGTGTATTTGCTACCACTGAAAGCAAACAAGCGCACAAAGTCAGAATCTATTCGGCTGAAGACTTATGTTCAAACTTACTCATAGACTCCACTTTCGTCGTGGCGATAGGGGTTCAGGAGTCCTGCGTATGGCCCATAGCCCCCATCGTACGGATTGTGAATGTGCACGTACTGTCCAAGCTCACGACTGTCATGAACATGGACATACGGGTGCGTCATGTGAATGTAGCGGCCTAAACGAAACAAAAACTCATTAGCGGATATAAATTTACGTTAATGCGAAAGAGTTAATAAACAAAAATACAGAGAGTACATTAAGTTAGAATTCGAGTCACATATGCAACCATCTACAAACCAAATACCCATTCTACAGGACTCCACATCAAACTGTGAATCCCTTTTGTTACGCAAACATTCGTTACAGACATCACTGCCAGCAGAACAAAATCTAGTATGTTAAAGTGTTAGCATGCTACGTTTAAGCTTTACAGACGCCGCACTTGTCGTCAAACGCGATTCGCAAAACGTTAACAATTTAGATACCTTCATTTCGATTCGCTGGTCGATAGCTGCCATCATCGTAATTTGATTTTGAAACCTGATACTTGCCATGTGCTGGTTCCTCGTTGATTGCTCTTCCACTGCATGCTGTCAGGGTGGTTAGCTAGAAAACAAGAGAAACTCACATCAAATGCTGTGACAAAACTCAAGGACACTCGACGGTACGTAACATAACACTCGCACCCGCACAGTTGTGTATCACCCTATTTGCGGCTTAGAAAGAACCGCTCGCACGCAGTCGATTGAGTCACCCTAATCCCCAAAAAGGAAGTCAACCCAAAAGCAACTAAAATGCGAAAGATCACTGCCAAGTCGCTATCGATCATTTTCACATGTAGGCGTCGAGGTGGAGGTTGAAAATAATTTTTTTTTATTTTTTGTCGGTTCATCTCTCCTCGCACTCATTAAATTTGATATCTCAGTTCCATGGCGGCGATATGGGAAAAACGAAAAACGAAAAACTCGTCCGCAATCCAGAGCATAAATCAGCTCATACATGGTTCTTGTTTTTTTTCTCTCTTTAACACGGCTTCTTCTTCGTTAGAAATGTATTGCGAAATGTTACGTATACGCACTCGAGTTTCGTACACAGATATACTACACTACTCACCGCCAAGCATACGGAGAAGATCACTACTGTCGGATTCATTTCGTAAATATTCAGTTTCTTTTGTTTTAAAATCACTTGCAAATGTCGTTCACTATTAAATTAAATTTAGTTTTCTCTTTGTTTTTGCTCTTGAATTTAAAACTGCACACCGTGTTCCACTTGGTTTTATATTTTTTATTGTATCCTTGGGATTTGTTGTGATTTGTTTAGGCCGCTTATTATTTGTTGTATCCTTACTGCTTGACCACTGGTACAGGAATGTTAATCATTTGCTCTTGCATGGCAGATTTAAATAGTCTGCCAGCTGAGTGAGTAAGAGTGTTCTTGCGGTGTGACGATGTGAATGTCGATATGCAGGTGACGAAAGATGAACCCTAGTGTGTGCTGATTTGTATTTTTGTTTTTATTTTTATTTGGAAGTGGTGGCGATAAAGGAATTTGTTTTTTCGTTTTTTTCGTTTTTATTTTGCTTTTTCTCGTTTTTGTTTTGGTTTCGAATCTTATCGCGCTGTGACCGTTGTGACGTGCACTTTTGTGGGTCGTTTTTGAACTTAAAATTAATATAATTAATAATTTCATTAGTGCGCGGTTGTTTGTTTTCGTTTTGTTTAAATTTTTGTCGATCGGGGATTCTTGGCGTAGACGCTAAAGACCTTGATGACTGGTGCTATGTTAATTTTTTTGGTTTCATTTTTATTGGCGGAGATTCCCTTACGATTTGTGTTCTGCGAAGGCGGATGCGTGTATAGACTGAAAGTGAAACGGGAGCATTTGTGACGTTCTTAGAATATCGCCAGTTGACCTTTGGTTTTTTTGTTTTTGCGGCAGATTTGTCGCTAGTGATTAATTTGAAGATTGGTCGAATTGAGAGCGAATTTTAGAACTTTGAAAAATGCCATAAATGGGCGAAAGACAATTCTGGGTCTAGTCTGCGAAAGATTTTGTGCTTTGGGATCGGAAGTGGTTTGTTTTTTTTGAAGTGGGTTTTTGCTACAACTTCCTAAATTTGAGTGTAATTTTGTTCAACGAACAAGTGTGGATCGTTTTGAAGGGCGAACAAGACAAGAATTGAGCACAAATCTGGGGCAGATTCCGTTTAACAATAATCGTCTGGTTGATATCGTTTTTGAAACTTTGATGGACGAAATAATAACAAGTTTTACTCTGTTCAATTTTTTTGAATATCATCAGTTTTCGCTGCATTTGTGGAAAATGATCTGGATTAAGCTCTTAAACTCGTAGTTTTTGCACTTGGTTGCTAGTTTTGGTGGTCTGTCTTTTCAACGATAATCATTACGGCATATATTGGCCTGGTTTTAAATTATTTTTGTATAGCATATAGGATTGGGTTTTCTCTTCAAATGAAACAACGAATTGGAGGAGCTAGACTTATTGGACGAGTTCGATGAAACAGATTTTTTAGAATTACAGCTCACAACAATAAAACAGGAGAACTAATACCCCCCTGCAAGCATCTCGGGACGCTGTTTAGGCGTTATAGGTTCGCTTTTTGTCCGGAGACGTATAAAATAATTCAAAGCTGATATTTCCGTTACAACTGCCCAGCCTAGAATATTTTTTGTTTTTTTAAATTGAACTTTAAGTGATTGTATTCGGTCAATGAGCGTGGAATCTAAGTTCAGATTCATATACACTTCGTGGACTATTTTTCAAACGCTTTTTCACAAGTGTAGCGACCGTTAAGTCGATGAACATCTTTACAAATTTGTTTCGTGAAAAAAAAAAAACGATGGGAAAAGTATTGACTCTTGAATTTTTAGTGTTTCAGTCCACGACGAATATAAAAAAACTTTTTTTTTTTTTTGTTGGAAATTTTAAAGGTTTCTTGTATCCTTTTCGCGTAAGCGTTTCCAATTTTGTGTGCTTCGAAATTTCAAGTAATTCATCTGTGACCTAACCATGGTAAGGAAACTTGAAGTTTCTTCCCTGGGTTCAGACTTTACTCCACAACTGGATTATATCTGGCGGTATTTGTCTTTAAAAAAAATATGTATATATACTGCACTTGCAACTCAGTCTTGTTCACTTTTATAAAAGTTGAAGAGCATTTATACAAATTTAATAAATGGCCATTTTCGAAAGTCGTATATCGACTACAGTTGACTACATTCATCTGGACTAGTTTGCCCAAGAAAGACGACTTCCTAGATTGCCAAGCTATTGTTATTTTGTACACGGTTCATATTGGTTTCTAAATAATCTTCTAAATTAAAATCACGATAAACAAATAGAAATTTCTTATAAAAATCTGTTGTTGAAGCACAAACTCAATATCACACGGCGTTAAACTGCATTTACACCATCACGCACGCGCATTTTTGCACGAGACGAGACAGAGAGATCCGTTTGTCCGCAGTCAATGCATTTAAAGGCGTAAGAATGAGATCACAAATCAGACGTTTAAGGTGTCATGCATGTTCTACCCATAACTATAGATAAGTAAAGCGGAAATAAACACAAGTTCTGGTGACAAACATTTCTGCAATCACATAAAAACATTTCAATTTCCGATTAAAAACACGTGAAATGAGTGTTTTAATTAGTTTTAGTAAATTAAACCAACAATTCATCAGTCATTTATACAAAATAAACAAATAATTCTCCATTCATCACTTCCGAAAGCCATTTTGTTTTATAGGAACTCGGAATTTCGCTAACTATAACTATAAAAATATCAACATACTGAACTTTTCCATAATTTCTACCACGTAAACAAGATGGCCGCCCAAAATACGAGTCACATTTTTTTGAGTGTTAGGTTATGCTATCCCATTCAGTCTATTTAGTATTGGGCAACCCTATCATCTTCCGTCTTAGAAATGTCTGCTGGTGTATTCGAATAGGATAACTGATTTTGCGCTTGAAGTGACAAATTTCTGGCTTGACATTATTGAATTTGAATGACAACTGATAACTGTCGGTAACCTTACTCCTATCGATTCAGACAACGAAAAACTCTGAAAAATCAGATCAGGCAGCTGTCAAACTTAAAAATAGATTTTTAAACTCTTTTATTATTTTTGTAGTGATCTATTACTGAAAAAATCTGCTGCGGAAAATTTGATTTTTTTGAACACTCTCCTGCATAAATAAATTGTCAAAGTTCGAACAGAACCAGTAATACCCCTTGAGAATGCAATGTTCGTCAAAAAGTCAATATGAAGCAATTGAAGCACAATCTTTTTAACGTATTTTGTAGTAAAAACGGAGTGGTCAGTGTTCTGGTCTATTGATAAGTCTCAGATTCAGCCACAGGAAAGACAATTGAAAACTTGCCCACTGCATCTTGCGAACACGTCAAACAAAAGAGAGTATGACCGCAGCTTACTTTGTTTATGAAATGGTGTCGAAAATCTCCATCTCTCACTATTAGCCTCATTCAACTCGAAGTTGATTAGTCGAATTCTGTTTCACACTTAATAAAAACAAATAAATCAATTGATTGGCTTCTTAAAATGTCGGAAATTCCACTGTCAGACAAAAATTAAACATTCATGTAGTACGAAACCACTTAGCGTTCGATAGAACTCCATTTTTCATATAGCCAATGATCTCTGGCTGCGCACATTTCTTCACAAAAACAGTTTTTATAAGACATTTCTTATGGAAATCCATTGACGTATAAGACGTCATTATTTCAATAGCTCTGGATGGTTTCAGTCAGGTAGATAAATATCATATTTATCTGATCAAATTTGCGTCGGCGTGTTATTCAAATTGGTGTCACCTATTTGTATTTGCTTTTGAACACACTCCTGTTGGTAGAGAGATTTGGCAGTTGCCGCATATCAAATGAGTAGATTAAGCTAAATTGCGGTGTATCCATAACTTAGGAGAAAGTGTCGTGATTAATTCTGAATGCAGACCTTTCTGTTCTGCCTGTCAGCATATTGTTTTACGTATGAAGTGATCACATTTCAGACAACCCAAAGCTGTTATTTCGCCTACCAAGTGGCGGCTTAACTTGTTTCTGTTTTTTAAATTCCCTGATTCTAGTTACTTGATTCATTGTTGTAACCTTTTGACCCCCTACTGTGATCGCTGTTTGGTGTTCTGTATCACAAACCAAATAGGAAAAGGCATCCAACTTTCAAAAGTCTACTATATGTCATTTAAACGAAAAAATATTCCTAAGGAATATTACCTACATTTATTTGCATATATTCTGTTATTAGAAACAGCAAATGTTGCTACAACTATTGTGACAGATTTAATTTATGCTGGCAAAAGGTTAAAAAAAAAAACATTCACTATGCTAAATGGCGCATTTGACTAATTCGTTGCCTTAATGCCCTCACTTTTGAGCAAAACAGAACTGTTAAATATTCATAAATATTGTTTGGTTAAACAGATATTGATTTTGTTAGTTCTGAGCACAGTTATGCACCTCAGAAGATCCCCAACCCCTTCTTAAGCACTTACGAACATGCGCTTGTAACCATTAGAAATACATAAAGTGTCATCACTCGTCAGAACTCAGTGCCTATTATGAGAGATGGGGCAGTTTCGACCTTGCATTGATCCATTGTTAAATAACTAAAGACTTTATTTAGTCGCGTTCGCTGATGTATCTATTAAAATAACTCTGCTTTAGAAACTCATCGAAGTTAAAACGTTTTCCAATAAAATTAGCTTGGAAGGACAAAAGAATAAAATTTACATCCTCAAGCTATAAATCTACAAGTCGGCAGTTTGAATTCAAACACCAGCGCATATTTCAATGTTTTATTGAGCTTGGTACGAAATAGTACTAGATGGTCTCTATGCGGAGTCTTTCTTAGACAATGCTCGATAGCAAATCAGACCATGGATCAAGGGTTTTTTTTTTTTTTTTTCGTGTTGCTGTAGCAAATTCTTAAGCATAAACCAAAAACTATTAAACTTTTGTATGAAAATTATCGCAGTTATTATTATATAAAATATGGTGGCAAATCTTCTGCTTATTATTAAGATCTACGTGAGATTTTAATGTCCGAATGCCAAATTTAGTTGATGGATCTATAAAAAAAAAATCGGATTTCTGACAACACTCGTATAATTCGCTTACGAAAAACGAATATAAATCTAAAAATGATGGTTGATCGTAAAATGTGATTTTACTTTTGGAGTTAGAGGCCAGCGCCAGTAATTTTTGACACGGAGCACGAATAGGTACTTTTTTAGCGACAGTAGGCCAATAGTTGTCACACTACCCCAGTTTTGAAGTGTATTCACTTCGACGAGGAATTGGGGACAAAGATACTGAGCTCTGTCTTCGATCGTGGCTGAGTAAAATCAAAAGTAACACGCTTACCACGAACAAAACACTTTGGGTGGAAGTGCAGATATTAGTAAGGAACTAATTTTACAGTAGGCTCCGAAAAGTATGCACATTTGAGTTCTTGTAGTAAATTTTCCGTATTTAGAATTACATTTATGACAGGAATTTAACCACTCTCCAGCCACACGAAAATATAACAGAAAACGTAAATTTAAAGCTCAAACCACATGAACTGTAGGTGATGGTTTCAGGATTAATATTTATGTTAATATTTCAGTATTAGTTATTGTGAGAAGGTAGGCACTATTTGGACCCAGTGTTCCCAGACCTTTTTTTGTCAGAAAAAGTATTAGCTTTTCCCTAAATTCGAAATGAAATTACCCTTTTCCCCCAAGTGAAATTTGCACTTATTTTTATACGAAAGATTTAAAAAATGCAACCGTTTTTATTAATAAGCTTAAAATAAGATTATAATTTATTTATAAAATTTTTCGTAATGAGAATCCGTTTTTAATTTGGTTTTAAAACAAATTTAGTTCCAAAGAGATTTTTGATTTTGTTCTCATTTCTTTTAAGCTGTCCCTCCTTTCACCTTTTTCGTTCAAAAAGCGCAAAAAATTGAGTTTTTCCCTCAATCTGGGATTACTCTATTGGACCTATTGCGCTAGAAACTTTTTTTTTTTAATTTTATTGCCTAAATGCAGGAAATTGCCAAAAAAAAAAAAGCTTAGTTACATAGGTGAGCTCAACCATTTATAAAAAGCCGTCAGAATGGATGCTGTTTTATTTTTATAGTACAAAATTGATACCTTTAAAATTAAGCTGTTTATTTTGCAGAATATCTCTTTCGAAGCTGCCACCTATCGGGTCCAAAACTATCCTATTTGGATAATGGAACCAACCATACCAAAATAGTGTCCTATCGATCCAACTGTAACGAACCATACAGAGCCACAAAATTTCGTAAAAATGAGTGGTTTAGGGGATCGACAACAGCGCGACGGGGAAAAACCCAAAATTTACTGAAATTCATGTGTTTTTCACGCACGCATAACACACACATACGGTTTCCGATTTCAACCAAACTTCACAAAAGCCATACATAGAACAATACCAAAGATGTGTGAAAGTTTTGTTAAAGTCGGTAAATAGGTCAAGGCGTGAATCGGTGACAAACGAACAAATAGAAGATAGGCAAGTAAGGGAAAATCGACCGAAGTTGGTGGTCTGAGTATGATTTTTTGTTTATGATACCAACGGTAATTATTTATTGTTATTATTATTGTTATTATTATTAAGTAATAAATTACTATTAACAATAAGTGAGTATGGCTTTAGCTACTAGGGCCATCGGCTAAGCTTATCGTACGAATTTTGTCCCTATCTGTTAGACGAGTTTCTTTCACATGGATCTGCAGAGTGTAAATTGTGTAAACCAAGGTTTATTGTTGACAAAAAATTTAAGAACAATGTCATCCAGGTTGTCGTAGTCGCACTTGTACTCTATTTTCATTCGGACTATAGCCGTTCGTTCCGAAACGAATTACAGTATGTACACTAATAGCGTGAAATATTTTTGACCGCCCGATATTAAAATATCTGATTTCTCTGTCGTCTTAGCTTACATTTCAGCTCAAAACTCTAAGCCAATTAATTGTAGGGGCATGTGTCTCTTACAAGAGTCCAAGCCCTACCTACTTCTCAGCTTCAAGGACTCGATACAGTTTTATAGCTTGTTCTATCCATTACCAGCTTAATCTTTATGTTCTATGCGTTTTAATCCGGCCATTTGCTATGCTCGCCATAAATTGCTTTAGTTCTCATAAAACAATAACTACAAAACCCGTCCGAGCTCAAGCAAGGCAATAAAAAATAAATATAAAATAAAACTTAATCCCAGCGTAACTATCAGAAAACAACGGTGAAATGCCATTTTGTCTGTTTCAAACTAATTTCAAAACGATCGACTTGCGATCATTTAGAGCCGTAAACGGGAAGTCCTCTATTTCGTCGTATACCTTTGGATATACGAGTACTTTCAGTCAGAAACTGGTTCTGCTCGATGTGGCTATGATTTTTTTTGTGGATTTCTGATTCCATCTGGATTGATCAATCTTTACTATGATAGTCACCGGCTCTGTGATTCATAATGTAACCACATTCATGTCGAGAAGAAGGAAGTTCGCTTTTGTTCTTTGTTGTCACACGGTCGTTAAATGTGCTTCTTCATGTCGCGTGTTTCTTCGCCAATTGGATGCAACAAATTGTCAACATGGATGCGCGGTTTCTTTCGGTATTTCCCTCCACCTTGTGACTTGCTGATGATGTTGGCCTCGTGTCAAATTATGCTTCACTTCCGGGTGCGTTTTCTTTCTCTCCTCAGTATCCGACATTGTACATCCTTATTGGTATCATCTCGAAAGTAAACCCATCAATTAAACGCTCTGATGAGAATCCGCTGTCATTCCGGATTAGGTGTTGCAAATGCTTTACGAGGAACGACACTTTTTGGCATCAGAAACCCGAGGTTACATTCCGTTCGGACAACTTTTTAGAACAGAAATTAATTTAGAATTAGATCATTTAACGCTTTAAAAGCGGTGTGGTCCGACCAGCATTGTCATCAATCCGCAGAGTTCCGAACGCGCGAGCCAAGACGCTTGTCCATATATAGGGCACCTGATTTGGATGAGTTTTCGGAGGCGAAAGGAAACGTGTTAGCTGCCAGAGATTATAGATTATTGACGAAAACCAGCTTCGTTTATTTGGCGGACTGATTGATTGGCCGTGTGGATTGCCAATTCAAACGCCCGAGCAGTATTCGCCTTAATTGGAAGCCGTGTCTGGGTGAACGTAACACCCAAACTGACCATGATAACGGCGCGAAAAACAACCAGAGGGTTCATGACTTGAGCTCATTTTAGGAAAAACAAAAATCCCCACAAATTGACCATGAAAGCTTATCAATTTATTACTTCTTTGTAAACTAGCATTAGACGGTTTTTTGTACAGTCGCTGTGTGGGATTAATCCGATTGTAGCCGTAAGAACTAACACGAGTCTATTGGCAGAGCTGCAGTATCAATTTGAATTTAAATTGTTTGCACCTAAACGCACATTTGAGTAGTTTTACGAGCGACATTTTTCGACTATTAGCTCATTTCACTTGGGCTGATTAACAAATTTGAATTTGAACAAGCTCGCATTGACGTAGGTGAGAAGATGATGATGGTGACTTATGGGACACGTTCAAATTTAGCTACCAAGCTGTATTTTATTTTATTTTTTTCTGATCTTAATGGGCTTTTGCGGCTGAATTTTGGGATGAGCTGCTAAGACAAAAAACAAAATACAGAACCTGTATCGTATCTAATTGTGTGTTATTTTTGGGTTATATATCGGATCATGATAACCCGCAGAGAGGGTGCGAATATTATTTTGACTCAGGTCAGAGGAATACGTCGTCGGTTTAACCCAACAGATGTCAATGACCTCGAACGATTAGGTACCTAAACTGTTGTTAAGCGAATTTTTAAATCCTTCACGAGAGAGAGATGTAGGAAACTGGGCAGATTTGGGGTCAACGTTTAGGGTCAATAACATTTTATAAATATCGTCTAGAAGTGAAGACAAATTAAATAAAACCTTTTGTTTGTCACTTCTCTACCCGTCGTAGTATGTAAATTAGAGAATGGAGTAGTTTCGTTTTATAAGTCGAGTGTATTTGGCATGACTTTCTAGCCTCATGAAAAAAAAAAAAAAAAATCCACAGAGTTACAGTTCCTGCATTATGAAAACTTTCTCAGCCCGAATCTTAGTGTATATTTTTACTTTTTTTTCGAATTGGCAACACTCTTTTTTCAGTGACAGCCAATTTGATAGGTGACGGCTGATTTGCTCTCATTTTTACCCGACTGGACACAGGGAGGGTTATGAGTTTCGCGCGTATCCTATGTACGTTCCTACGTGACGCCCTGTAGCCCAAACGGTTTGACCGATTTTGAAGAGTGAGGTATCATTAAATTGGTATTCTTTCCCAGAGTGTTTTTGGCTAAGCAAATAAATCTAAAAGTATAAATTTGAAGAAAAAGACCCAAAATAAAAAAGTTATTTTAAAAAATCCGAATGACTGTAAAAAAGACTTAAAAAGATTAAAACAAGACACTCTCAAATATAACTAATTGACAATCGGAGACTACCTACACAATCTGACTAAAATATGTCCGGCCTCCAACTGCCAATTAGTTATAAAGTGTGGTTAAATTTTAAGGGCCGATGTTGAATATGAACCACACCTAATCGTCAAATTTTTTCTGCATTTCATTTGACATTTCTCAATTTCTGACTAACTCAATTTGAGCCATGGAAAGATACACAGTCGAGCAACGCGTTAATGTTATTCAGGCTTATTATGAAAATGGGCGTTCAAATCAAAATGCATATCGTCAATTTTCACCTCAGTGGATTCGTCAATAAGCAGAATTGCCGCATTTTGGCGAATGATTATCCAAGAATGACTTTCGAAAAACCAATGTACCCGAAAAGAGTGACTGTTTGGTGCGGTTTATGGGCGGGAGGCATCATCGGGCTGTGTTTTTTTCCAAAATGAGGCTGGTCAGGCAGTTACTGTGTAATGGTGTTCGCTATCGTGAGATGACAACGAACTTTTTATGGCCCGAATTGGAAGATATGGATGTGGACGATATGTGGTTTCAACAGGACGGTGCCACTTGCCACACAGCTAACGAAACAATGGCTATTTTGCGCGACAAATTCAATGGCCGTGTTATCTCACGTGGTGGCGATGTCAATTGGCCGCCAAGATCATGTGATTTGGCACCGTTGGACATCTTTCTTTGGGGTTATTTGAAAGAAAAGGTGTACATCGGTAAGCCAGCAACAATTCAAGAACTGAAGGATGAGATAATTCGGCACATTAACGGCATAGAACCTCAATTATGCCTCAGCGTCATCGAAAATTTGGACCATGTGCCGCCGAGGTTGCGGCGGCCATTTGGCCGATATTTTGTTCCATACATAATACATGCCAATATTATCATAATAAAAGTAAATGATAATAATTTCCTAAATAATTTGTGTTTTATTCAAAATCAACATCGGCCCTCAAAACTTAACCACCCTTTACTTGAAAGTTCGTTTGATACAAAAAAAAAGCAATCTTTTCCAGATTTCAGTGTACTTTTGCAGATCTGGATTTGTTTCTCAGATTTGCTTCAGCAACTTATTTATTGCTCACCAGACCTACAGTCACCTTAAAGCGTTTGCCCCCAAACCTTACGTCAGCACAAGCTCAATGCTTTCACACTGAAGACTCTGTCTATTTCCCAGTTTGGAGTTGTTATTTAAACTCAATCGCAATAATAGCGACCTCTTTATCGCCCAAAAAGTGATTCATTCAAAGTCAAACCGAAGTTGACAGAATACACTTCATCCGATCCACATTCCCGCAACAATTTTGGGAATAACCACCATTACGTGTGCTGCTTCAAGGATGTCACCTGCACATGCCAATAACATCGATTTGGAATTTATTTCATTAATTGTGTCTCGGGTTTGTTCAATAAAAAAAAAAAAAAAAATACAAAATTCCACTCAATAAAACAGAGCCTTACATCCCACACCAGCTCTAAACGAGTTGTCGCGCTCGTTTTGGATTATAGGGGAAATTTTATCATCATCGCAACAAGCCAGAAAAAGAATCGCTTCTGTGGGTCAGAAACCTTTCACCTTTCAAGTTTGCGAATGCAAACAAAGGTCAAGGTTGCCAGTTCTTTAATTGCGTCCTGGGGTAAACTCGCTACGTTTTTTTTTTTTGCGGCTTATCGCGACAATCAACCCCAAAAAATGCGCGACAAAATGTATAGCGAATTCCAAGAACCGGATGTGGTGTTAAGTGGAATTCTTCTGCTGGCACCTCTTTTTTTTTTTTTTCTTAAATTCTTCGCGTATGCGGAATTCGGAAGATGTCATTCGGCTTTACACCCCGAGTAGGTGTTTAAGTGTTTCTGGCTGGTTAAACTACGCAGAGTAGGCCGGAAGCTGCACTCGAAGGCTAATATACTCGCGCTTTGTATTAAATGAAAAATGTACACGCAGCAGTGGAAATATTAAGTGACCATAAAACTTAGCCGATCTTGTCGGGCTAAAAGCGGAAAATTTCTTAAGTTCGCAATTTGTAGGTGTTGTCTGAAGGAAGTTGTGAAAAGAGTTGTGGGCAATTATATTTGGGAATGAGATAGTGTCGACGTTTGACATGCACCTTGGAAGGGAGACGGGGATTAGAGTGACGCGAAGGTTGGTGGCGCTCTTGCAGTAATAGTTTTAAGTTCGAAGGGAAAAGGTGTTTTTTTGGACAAAACAATCTATAAGTGTTAAGATATGGCTGCCTTTAGATGGGAGGCCCCAGTCAATCCTTCAGGTGACGATTAATGGCAAGGACATCGTGGCTAAGGCTTGCTGATCATTACACAAATATGGGACTGAACGCAGTCGGCAATCGCTCTTAACAGATTCTTGCAAACGGAGCTGTTTACATAAAACTTTCTTATAGTATATTCAGTTGTTGCGGGTCTGTTCGTGTTTCGTGATGTATCCGTAAGTTTGCTTAGTACTTAAAGAAAATGTTCTGAGTCGTTCTTGCCACCTCGGAATTTACTTTCTATAAACAAACACAATACAACAAAAAAGATAGCTCGAATCGGACGTTCTTGAGTTATGAGCAGTTTTACGTATGCAATTTTGTTTTATACTACCCTTTTCACACCGCAGCGAAAACCGTGTTTTCGTCGAAAATTCGAAATTGCATTCACATCGAACAATACCCAGTTTTCGTTTGACGTTTCAATCAGCTGTGAGACACTTGTCGTGAAACTTCTGTGTAATCTATTTTGTTTACCAATTTCGATCGCAATAATTAACAAATAAAATTAATTCAGAGTATTTAAAAATTATAGCCCAACAATTAGTGTGGAAAATGATTTTAAGTTGTGAGTTGTGACATTTGTTCGGTCAGCTGCTCTGCTGAATGTTGCAAAAGGTGTGTTTGCTTCAACAACGCAACGATCGGAAGTCGTTTTCATGGCGTTTTCGTGGAAAACGACTTTAAACGACTCGTTTTGAAAACTGAAATATGTATAGAAAAACTTCTGTTTACGATGAAGTTTTCGAGTGTTAGATTTACAATTTAAGCTGTCATTCTTGCACATTGACTGGTGGAAATCGTGTATCATGTTTACTGCTTCATTTTTGTCAAAAATGGAAGTGGGTAAGTGGAAAATGATATTCAATTCAGTAGGTAATAGAAAAATCGGGATCGGTGCTAATTTCAATGATTGAGTGACGAACTACTCGTCCATTGATTCCAGACTGAGAGGAAAAACGGCAATAATGGAGCTATTTGAATGAAAAAGGGGAAAACGAGGGACAAGCTTAAGAAAAGGGGAAAAAGTAAAATCTGTTAGAAACGTAAATTGTACAAAAATAAAATTAAAACTTATTTTTATTACGAACAAATAACTTCAAAGAATGAATTGTTCATATTAAAATTGTTGTCTGAATGCATTCACTCGTTTTGCTATGATGTTTAATAAAAAAAGGTAATCATTGTATAATATCTTCTTCTTCTATATATATAATTCTTTCGGGGTGTAACTCGATGGCCACGTAACTCGATAACCCCTGGGACGATTTTCATAATTCTTTTTTTGTTTTGTTCGTATTGCTGTATATCAAGTTTTTATTTACTTTTTGTCGCGAAAATAAAACTTGGAGGGGATGAAAGAGGTTATGAAAGTTTGTATGGGGAAATACACTTTGAAAAAAAAGAAACTGTATAGAAATCGAGTAGTGATACTTCAAATAAAAAAAAATATATTTTAAATTTTAAAAGCAAATTGTTGTTGTCAAGTATTTTAATTATTTTCCAAGCAAATTGTTGTTGTCAATAATTTTGAAATTTTTGTTTGTTTTTGAAATATAGGTACCTACAACCTACATACCTAAAAAGTTTGTTCTAATAAATTATGTTTACTATGTTACATTAAGTAACTTTTTTAAATGAAGTAGATACTTTGAAGTAGATATAAAGATGATATGGATGACATTATTCTGCATCGAATTCGCACTGTGACATCGGACAATGAACTGGAGATGTCAGATGAAATGCGCAACAAAGCTTTGATTTTGATCGACGATATGTGTCTGATCATGAGTGGCAATTTGTTGTGCAAATTGGGGATGCCACAGCCAAATCGTTCAATGCAAGACGCATTTAATCGAGAATTGGAGCGAGAAATGGACTTCGATCGAATCGCATTGAATCAAGCTGTTCGAACAAATGTGCCAATGTTGAATCAAGAACAAAAGAAAGTGTACGATGAATTGATGCAAGCAGTCGATAACGAAAATGGCGGAATTTTCTTCCTTGATGCGCCCGGTGGAACTGGAAATGCATTCCTGATTTTACTGATTTTGGCTACAATTCGTTCGAGATCTGAGATCGCTTTGGCCCAAGCCTCTTCTGGGATAGTGGCTACTTTGTTAGAAGGCGGTCAAACAGCGAACAGTCGAACTGCATTGAAATTGCCATTGAATCTGCAAGTGGATGAAGAACCTACATGCAACATTTCAAAGAATACTGTGATGGCGAAAGTACTGCAGCAATGTAAGATTATCATATGGGACGAATGCACAATGGCTTACAAACGCGCATTGGAGGCCGGAATCGTTTACGTAATGATAAGCGACCTTTCGGTGGAGCAATGATCTTGCTATCAGGCTATTTTCGTCAAACGCTGCCTGTCATTTCGAGATCAACTCCGGCAGATGAATTGAATGCTTGCCTGAAGGCGTCTGTTTTATGGCGATACGTCAAGAAATGGCATTTGACAACAAACATGCGAGTTTCTTTACAAAATGGCCAGTCAGCTGCAGAGTTCTCCAGGCGATGGGCAATGGTGTGATTCCAGCAAACTTAATCACCGGCCTGATTTAGTTTCAACAGCATTTTTGCAACTTTACAACGACACCGAAGGAACAAATCATGAATGTTTTCCCGAATATCGCTCAGAATTATATTGGCTATGATTGGTTGAGTGTAAGAGTAATTTTGGCTGCGAAAAACAAGAACGTCGATCACTTGCATTTCACCATTCAAAACCAAATCGCTGGTGAGTTGCATTCATACAAATCAGTCGACTCCGTGATGGATGAAAACGAAGCCACCAACTATCCCACTTTATTTTGCAACCTAAACGAACCAAAATTTTGTAACGGTACGCGTTTGATTGTGAAGAATTTAATATCAAATATTATGTGTCGTTTGCCGCCGAATCACGCCTTAACGCATTTACCGATTTTAACCAAACTTTCTCACATCTTTTGTATTGGTCAATTATATGACTTTCGTGAAGTTTGGTTGCAATTGGTAAAATATTTTTTTTTTGTTTGGTCTTATGAGAAATACATTTTGTTTTGTCAAATTACTTTTTTCGAATTTCCAGTCGGTTTTTTTTTTCAGTTTTCTCAACATTTTGAAAAATTTTAGTTGTACGGTTCCTACGCTGGAATCGGAAAACTTAATCGTGCGTGAAAAAAAAACCATGAATTTGAGTCACTCAACCGTTTTCAATTAAATTTTGTGGCTGTGTTTGGTTGGTTACAGTTTGAAAGATAGATAGATATTTTGGACCCCATAGGTGACTCCTTTGTGGATATCATAAGCCTAACCGATTTGAATAAATTTTGTGGCTGTGTATGGTTGGGTACAGTTTGATAAATGAATAAATAGTTGGCGCAACAGGTCCGGAGAGACCCTAGGCCTAGCTTCTCACAACCATTCGTTTTGTTTTTTTTTGGAACGAATGGAAGGGATCTACAATTTTATGCCGACTCCAAACGGCTAATTGAGAAGCCCTTTCAAGACATTTATACTCTCGGATGTTTGTCAGACGTTTGCGAGAGGTGGCGCAGTGGAAAAAACCCTAAGTTGGGGTTTGTTTGGGTTACATTTCTTAATTTTCTCAAATGAAAACAAATGCGAATTTCTTTTTTTCGAGTTTAGGGGAAAAATAACGCTTTCGCTGATAAAAAAAAAGAATAGGGAAAACAGTCTTAAAAGTTTGGGAACACTGAATTCATCCGCAGCTGCATGGTATTTGCTCTTTCGAACCTTAAGGCTGCTGAGGCGCATAAGGAGACGTCGATATGTTTTGGAACTAGCTGGCACTAAAAGAGGGCATACACGAAACAGACATGTCGTTGCAAATTAATATATTTGTCTCTATCAGTATCGTGTGTATCCTATTGCAACGACCGTCTGCGTGAATTCAAAACTTTTTGAATATTCCTCGGTTTGCAACGACGTGTCGGTGTCGTGTATGCCCGTGATTGGATGAATGGAGTTGAATTTGCTTTCATTCGAATCTAGCGGCTACTGGTCTTGTCCATCCAAACTCGACTTTCTAATAAGTATCAGTTTTGAGTATGAAAAAAAATAGCAACACTGTAAAATATTCTGTGGAAAATTACTTGCAAAATAAGTCTCGTAAGTCAGAAATCTATATGGCATGAGCCTCATAAAATTGTATGAACCTCCGATGAATTTATACCTATACTCAATCAAAGGTATCACCTGCAGTCAGGATATTAGTGAAAGCTCAAACGCTTATTTCGAACGGAGGTAGGGCTCCCTGGTTGATATGTCTAAAATGCATAAGAACAATTGGCAAAATTTGATGTCTTCCTGGTCTTCGTTTACAGCTGCATCCACAGATGTATTTAGGCCACTTTGACGAGTGAAAACATGAACTTTGTTCGTTTGTGAGACGCACTTAAAGTCGTGATTTTGGAATTTGTTCAGTTTGACATTATTTATAGAAAGAAACACGCTCATTAAATGGCCACCATGTGTATATGAGTTGGTCAAACTCGACAGTTTAGGATTTAATTTTATTTGCCCAATGATTGGATCTGGAAACTCTCAGTTACCACGCATCTGCAGCCATTTCCTACACATCCCGAAAAAGTACAGAACAGCTGAATTTATTGTAATTCCAAAAAGACTCGTTTAACCTTCTTTACGAATGATATCCACTGTATGTTGTCTGTCGATCGTAGAAAATCAATTCATTTAGTTTCATACAATAACAAATAAAGTAATAAAACAAAAACAAAAACCTATCTTCAAGGCAATGCCAGATCACGGTCGACGATATTATTCGCAATTAAATTAGAGTTTACAAGAGACTTGTCATCGTGACCACAAGAATAATTTTTTAAATTTTTGTAAGGCGCCACAAAAGTCGGCGCCACCTGTAGTAACAAGACCCAATAGGCCATTACTCAGAAGACTGGAATGTAGCATTCTATGCGAGTGGAAAACAAATTAGTTAAACGTACTAATTCCAATCGGATTCTTTTGTTTGTTAAATACAAGTATTTACAATTATTTATCTGATACGAGTTTTCCCAATAAAACGTCTGACTCATCGAGCCAGTATTTGAAATCGAAAATCCATTAGTATCGTTTTATTTGAACCTCACTCTTAGTTAGTCACAATAAATCTGACCACGATAGAGAGGTGAATGACATTCATTCAGTTGGTCATTGATGAATAGATTCGGATATGTGGAATTGTGAAATATGAAAAAGTTACCAAAGACGTTTCGTCTTGCGTAGGTATATAATCACAACGATAATTAATGTTGCCTGGTGTTTAATTTATTTCAAAGTAATAACACTAATATCTTGTTTTCGGCGAACGATTTAAATTGAAATGCTTTGTTGATTGAATCATTTGTGTTTGGTGTCTGAAATTCCAGATCTACCCAGTTGGGTTTTGTTTAAACAATTGCATTCATAAGCTCCGCAGGTAGTTTTATTTTTATTGAAACTGAGTAAATGCAGATGAATTCTGAATTTGTTTGTATCATTGTTTGTTGCTAATTGTAAAGTAACAAAAAGTAGTAGACGTGTGATTTATCGGTATAAGATCGTAATTTAGCAATTTATATGGATGAATAATTGTTGGGAGGATTTGTATTATTTTAAATTTTTAAGTGAGAAGAAAGTTGAACACTTCAAATTCCAGGGGACCAGAGTTAATTAAAATGTTGGTTGAGAGATTCGGCATCTGTTACTTTAGGAAGTGATGCAATCAATGTGGAACCAGTAACATTCCGCAATTAAGAACAAAAGAACTAAGCAGTTGATATTTGAATTTAAAATTGTTTCACAAAATAAAAGAAGTTTGTCGATATTTTGTATTTAAAATTCCGTCTTGTCTTTTGAAAGTTGAAGCTTCTTTTCTTTTTTTTTTTTTAATAAATTAAGTCAAACTGGCTGAAAACCTGAAGTAGGTTGGAATTCTTTTAGGTTTGGTTATTGAAAATAAAATATTTGAGCATTTCTTTTGATTGTTGAATAGTATTCGACAAACAACAGTTTTAGTGAAAACTTTGGTATTTTTAACGTATGCCCCTGGGCTTACCCAGCCTTGATTAGCATTTAAATATTTTCCCCCAATTTGGCAACATATAGCTGAACTTACGAGAAACCGAGACTGAATTTTTATCTTCTTCCACCCAATAAATAAAATAAATATTTCAGAGGTGGAAAATTTATTGTGGGGTCAAAACTGAAGGCGCAGTGGCTTAGTGGTTAGTGTGTTGGATTTTCGGTTATAAAACTTAGGTGGCGCTACATTTGTAAAAATATGAGCGCAATATGTATTCCTGCACCTATTTTTTTCACGATCTAGCTTTGTTTCAAGGTTGAGCTTTCTGAACTTTATAATGGGGCACTGCCCAAATTTGAGTGATGCCTTTATTGTGGGCATCACCAAATTAATCAGTGCAAGAGCTAATAGGTGATGAGCGATCTGGATTTTGCTAGTACATATTGTGGAGGTCAAAATGCTCTATTCACCTAACATTTTTGAACGAACAGGCGATACTCATGCGGGACTGGGTAAGTGGGTCTAATTGTGAGTAACCTTAGGAATGCGAAAGCTCTACCATTAGCTTAAAATGGCATCACGAGAGATGGGGGGGCCCCTGTACCAATTTTATTATTGGTCAGCCCCCATCATTTAGAGGTTGGCTTCGTGGTGGCTGTGGTTTATTCCAAATGCGGAGACTAGAAGCGTTCTTTAAGAACGAAGAGGTGTCCGATAGGCCTCACCCATAAACAATGGGTCAACGACTGTTTTCTTACCAAACGGTCAAGAAAAATTGGACTGGGGTCAGTACTTGTACTGGCTCTGGGGCGTTTTGTCGACGTCTTTCTCATGGACTCTAATGAGTGTGTGCCCACCGTGAAATTTAAGCCGTACTGGCACGTTAAGCATGCTTTTCATTTCTGAACCTTATAGGGTCGAAATTATTGTTCGTTTGACCGAGGATTGTATACAGAAGATCGAGCTGTATTCTGATATTTAAGGGTGTTTTGGACTTCAAATGAGCTTGGGAATCGAACAACTTGGCAGTTTTTTTACATTCACTGTCCACATGTCCTACTTCAAGACTTTTGGTTTTTGCTGGAGAACCGCTTATAATCTATCAAAAACAACCGCAGAAACTCTTACCAAACGGAGATGAGTTTTTTTTTTTTAATTTTTTGTGTTTTAGCCGTTTACTCCATTACTTGATAGAGAAATGGTGAGTATCTTGGTTAAAAACTTGAGCCAAACTCTATTTTCTGACTGAAAGTGCCACCAAAACCATTTACAAGGTTCTTATGAAATTTGAATACATTTTTGTAAGCAACATTTGACAATGGACTTGAACGAAATTTGCGAAACTGAGAGGTCTGTAAAAGGTTCGGTCCCCTTTGAGTTGACGAGCTGTAGAGAAGAAGATTCAACGACAAACTATACGAACTGGGACATCCATCTGCTCGAAAATTGAAGACGACTATAACGACACTAATGATCCGGGTTGTATAGTCTTCGAGTCTAAAACAGAGCGAGAAGGCAAAAGACGGAAAGAGACCACAGCCGACTTGAACTATGCAGCTGGAGGTAGTTAGCTGAGGACCAAGCTGATTGATGAGCTTGTTAGTTGAGGCCTCGGTTCACCTCGAAGTGTAGAACTGCCCAAGTAAGTATGAGCAGCTATTCAGCTTAAGGTAGCACAGACCCAAAGCTATGTTAGACGACACTAGCGACTACCTTTAACTTAATATTTTGTTAATACAAATGGTGGTCCGGCTCAAGTTAAAAACATAATTTACTGTAAAGTGTACTCCACTGCAGGGTTCAACCCCCAAAAAGCAGGGTCCAACCCCCAAGAAGCACAAATACATCACACTTTTAGGTTCTTTTTTAACCGCACCTCCCTTTGCGAACGTCTTAAAAGCTTTCGAAAGTGAAGTTTTCCTAAAAGGTTTTTACAAATCAACACCTCGATCTCGGCATACATTTTTAGGTCCTTCTCTTCGCCCCAGCTAAATTTTAAAAAAGATCAAATCTAAATAAATGTAGGTATTTCTTTTCAGCCGTTCCCTACTTCATTTACACAACTTGGTCGCGTTGGTTGGAAGTCATTGAATCCTAACCTGTTCCGCTCAAGAGTCTTCATTTAATTGCGATATTAAACATTTTACACCGAAGGGCGATTACATTTTCAGAAGTGTAAAATCAGTCCGGAATTTTTAATTAGAATGTAGATAGTAAAAATGTCACTTCCAACCGCACATCATCTCAAATGATCAGGGGATGAGTTCAATAAACCGGACTGCATGCAATCTCGTGACAACTCCTAAAATGTCAACGCTTTTTTCAAAATAACTTAACCCCCTGACCACAATGCTGGTGCAGAGTTCAAGGTTCTGGAAATTCCCTTAGTGGACCAAAGTGCATTAACAACTAACAGCTCATATCCTGTTTTGAGAGAATTTCATAAACGAACATTAACCTATCACCTGCCGAGCCAACTGAGCAGGTTCATTTGGGTCATCCTCGATGCATTTAATTTGAGTTATATTACTGGCCAATGTGTCAACGTGCTAACGAAAGTGATCTGCTAATTTGATAACGCGGACTCGCTTCCATGATTAATACACAGATAAGCAATATCTGTCAATTGGGTACACACACGATGACATAATAATTAACAGGAACTTGATTAAATTGAACGCCGTTTCAAAGGCTAAAGCGATTAATAATTAATTAATTTGTTTCCTGCCAAATCAATCAACTTGATGCGGTCTTGGTGGTCCTTTTGAAAGGGGCGGTGATGTGTATGTTTATTAGAACGTCTTACGCAGACATCGCCATCATTGCAAGTCACTTAAATATTTTATTTTTTTAATCTCAATATGGCAGTAGTGGGCGTAATTTGAAACTGAAAATTAAACAAAATTTATTTGCTCATCAACACCTGTCGCGATGAATATTCTTGTTTTTTTTTTTTATAAAGTTCAATGTCTACATCGGATTGCTAATCGACTGACCTTTCAATTCTAATCATGTCTGTGTCTGAATCGAATAGGGAGCGTACAGCCGAACAATTATCTGGGTGAGGTATTTAACAAGTTTGAAGGAATGTTTAGTGCAGCACACAAAAGGCATACGAGAATGTTGTGTTTTCAAAATGAACCATAGAAATATTTCCTATTCATGGGAAAGACACCTAGTTACCACCCAGTTAAATCCGCTTTAAATCGATGTATAGCTTATTGCTAGCGACGTAAAAGCCACTAAAATGCGTATGCTGCCTGTAGTTAGAAACTTCTGCACACGCTGTTGGCAACGCCTAACCTAATAATGACGATCTGTTGTCACTTTGACGTATATAAATGAATTTCGAATAACCTTTTAATGAACTTTATTTGTATTTGATTCGTCCTCTTGTAAAGTGAAATAAGCTATTTCCTTTATTGGATAAATATTGCCTTTTGTTCTTCCTTTATTTTTAGGTTATGAGACAGAGGTGCGACTTAATTTTGGTGGGGGCAAGAACTCCCATTTATTAGGCTTAATACAAGCTCACAATGACTTAAAGCTACTTAAATTCGGGAACTTATAACTAGTATTTAAAGATAGGGATGTTTAAGTATATCGACTTTTAGGGAGGAGGTGCTGCGGATGAAGTCGAAAACAGTGATATTTAAGTAAACCTGTCTAAGCAGACGAGATATTGGTTCATTAGAGCCATAGGAGGTGTGATGGGTTGGAAGACAGAAGAGACGGGGGCAACGTAGACTACGAGGGTTAGTGTTAAAGCAGATAGAGTTGTAAAGAGACGTGCATTCCACCGAGCCTGAGAGTAGTCGGTGAATGAAAGGAATGTCTGCTGCATCCCTGCGTTCCTCAATTGTATTCAGGTCAATAAGTTTGAGACGGTCGCGATAAAGGGGTAGGATTACGCGATCATTCCAAGAAAGACCACGAACAGCAAATCGAAGAAATCGACGTTGGATGCTCTCGATTCTTAAAACATGCACTTGTTGAAAGGGACACCACGCTTGGCTATAGCGTACTCGAGGAGGGGGCGTACAAAAGTGATGTATAAAGACCTGGTCACATAGGGGTCGCAGAATTCTTTGGACCATCTTTTAACGTAGCCAAGTGATGAGTAGGACTGGGTCCCGCTTAACTATCTTCTCAATTCTTCGAATTGGAACTATAACCTTACCAAATATAAAATTGAGTGTTTGAAATAATGACAGAGGTTTAAAGCGCTCGAAAATAAGTGAAAAGGCGAGTGACAGGCGTTCAAAAAACTCACAAAATTCGTTAAAAACGTAAGTAAAAAATAAGTTGAGAAAATAATGACAACAACCTCAAGAGAAAAATCAGTAGGTATGTTCTAAAAACCTCTCGCGAACGTCTGACAAATATCCAAGAGTATAACGATCAAGAAAGGAGACCCTCTAAACTGCGCCAACTACAGAGGCATCAGTCTCCTGAACACTGCGTATAAGATCATGTCTGCTGTATTGTGTGAACGCCTGAAACCATTCGTCAACGATCTGATAGGTCCCTATCAGTGCGGTTTTAGGCCCGGTAAGTCCACGACCGATCAAATATTCACACTACGGCAGATCCTGGAAAAAACCCAAGAATACCAGATCGATACTCACCATCTTTTTATCGATTTTAAGGCCGCATATGACAGCGTTTATAGAGACGAGCTATACAGAGCCATGTCTAGTTTTGGCATCCCTGCCAAACTTGTCAGATTGTGCAGAATGACGATGGAGAACGCTCGCTGCTCCGTAAAGGTCGGAAACAATCTCACCGAGACCTTTGATGTCAAAAAAGGATTTAGACAAGGTGATGCGCTGTCATGTGACTTCTTCAACATCATTCTTGAGAAGATTGTGCGAAACTCACAAGCCAACACCAGAGGCACAATTTTCTATAAGTCTGTGCAACTGCTTGCATACGCTGACGACATTGACATTGTTGGTACAACACAGCGAGCTGTCACTGGTGCGTTTGCAAGTATTAGTACAGAAGCGGCAAAAATGGGTTTAGTGGTGAATGAGGGTAAAACAAAATATATGCTGTCAACAAGAAGGGACACACGACATCGACGAATCGGGCAGAACGTCACGATAGACAGCTATAACTTTGAGGTAGTTAGGGACTTTGTCTACCTCGGCTCCGCTATAAACTCTGATAACGACATCACATCAGAAATCAAACGAAGAATCACACTTGCCAACCGCTGTTTCTTTGGCCTAAGACGGCAACTGATAAGTAAGGCCTTGTCGAGAAATACTAAGGAAACTCTGTATAAGACCCTCATCATCCCAGTCCTGCTTTATGGTGCAGAAGCATGGGCGCTATCAAAGGCGGATGAAGATCTCCTTGGTCGTTTCGAACGCAAAATTCTTCGAGTGATTTTTGGTCCCGTTTGCGTTGACGGGCTTTGGAGGAAAAGATTTAACAGCGAACTCTACGAGCTGTACAGCGACATCGACCTAGTCAGAAAAGTACGCATCAGTCGTCTTAGATGGCTGGCCCGAAGAGTCTTCGATTCTAACCCGGAGGGACAACGCAGTAGAGGAAGACCTCGCCTTAGGTGGCGCGCGCAAGTGGAAGGGGAGCTCAACCAACTTGGAGTGCGCAAGTGGAGGCAGTTAGCCAAAGATCGCGCTAACTGGAGAGGCGTATTGGTTGAGGCCCAGGTCCACCTCGGACTGTAGCGCCACCTAAGTAAGTAAGTAAGTATAACGATCTTGAAAAAGCTTCTCAATTAGACGTTTGGAGTCGGTGTAAAATTGTAGATCCCTTCCATTCGTTCCAAAAATGAAAAAACTCACACAAAACGAATGGTTTTGGGAAACTAGGGCTAGGGTCCATACGGACCTGTTGCGCCAACTATTTATTTTTTTATGTGATGAAATTAAAAAAAAAATCGGTCCTACCAACTTCAGAAATAGTTCAGTATCCAGTCGAGTTGAAAATGTCCTTGAGAACAAAAATATTTAATTCGAATATCGAAAGTAAAAACAGAAACAGTGAGCCTGCAAATGGAACTAAGATCCGTCCGTCCAGTCACTAAGCTTAGCTACTAGAAATATGCGATCAAAATTGCGAATTATTTTCTGAATTTCTCAATATGTTCTGATTATAAAAAGTATTCAAATAATATTGCTAATATTTCGTGTTCGAAAATACGACATGCCTTGCCTTTTATTTTAAAAGGCATCAAAGAAGTTTTTAGGTACCTCAAAATGCGTCCAATGTTAAGGGTTAAAACCTATTAAAATACGGACTTTCTTCATTTCATATTTCTTATCATTTCTAACTACTGATGTCGATCCCTAATCACTCCGAAATAAGTGTATGTCTAAAAAATCCTTTGGTTCAAAAAAACATCTTAAAATCGGCAGGGAATCAACAAGTTTAGAACGAAACCCGACCACAAACAACTGTAATCAATGTTCCCAAAGTTAGCACGTGTCTAAATTAATTGGAATTCCACAAAAACGAAAACAAATGTCGAATCTACGCTTGATTTTAAAAAGAAGTCGAATTATTTGAATATGTAAATGCCCCTTTAATTGCGATCTAAATAAGTTCTTGTTCAAACCACAACAAGTGTTACATAAATATCCCCACACATTCCAACCGAAATCGGTTTTACCAAAAATTAATTGTACTGCATCACCTATTCAAGGTGTCGCAATAAATTTTGGCACACAATACCGAAACTTCGTAAGCACTGCAATCACTTGTTAGAGTGTTCCTTGGAATGCTATTCACTTATAAGTTATATAAACAAATAAATATAACAAATACCCGTTTGCACGTATTTTATTTGGAAGAACAACAACTGTTACACTTGAGCTAATAACTTTTACTTGCACAATCAACAACTATAAGTAACAAACTGCGTGCAATTGAGGATGTGTCATATAAAATGCTAAGAATCCACCTCGATGAGTTCTATGGGAAGTTACCTGAAGGTCGACATGTATCATCTTTAAACGCGACAAAAGAGGAGTAGGCATCTTTTTCTTTTCCATTTTTCAAAATGTCTAACCCACCTAAGGTGAGTAAGATTTGAAAGAAAAAAACTCTACAACTAGCAGTACACGACTATTGCATGCCACATCCAGATCTTCTAACTGAAATTAAGGAAATAAAAAGTGATTTATCTTGTGCGACGATGTTGGACATTTCAACGCCTTTTGCGTTATCACGCACATCTCTATGGCGGATTGTGTACTTTTGTATTTTATTTCCATACCCACCTAACAAGAGGTCTCTAAATTATTAAAAAAAAAAAAAAAAAGTATCCCCTGTCTTAGGTATTCAGTTAGGAATGCTGGCACAATTAAAAGAAACAACTGGTGTGTTGTATTGTATTGTACAGCATTAACCCGCTTGACATTTGATAATAATATCTTCAAACTCGACAAAGAGATCTGGTCTAAACAACAATCGCGATGACAGTGACAGTACTGAGCGACGAAGACGACGATCGTGTTATTGACTTCTGCAGAAACCTGTCTTGGCATTCATTTCATTTGATGCGAATGCAAATTGAACCAACGTCATAGAAATGGTATTTTATTGGACGTTTAATGTCTCGAAATATTTTTGATTTGTTTGCTAGAAGAGGCTGATTTCCGATCGCACACCTCACGCTGATTCATTGCAGGCACGAGAAATTTGGGTGTAACCCAAGTTTTGTTTTGTGGAACATCATCCACAACTTTATATACATCAGACAGTCCTTAAGGACTATTCACATGTGAGCGAATTGCGAACTGCGAACACGCGAATATTTGTAGTTTCTGACACTTCATTCACATGAAAACTTTTTTTGGTCGCAGATACCCACGTATCAGTTTCATTTTTAAGGGTTAAGTACGAACGAATTTTTCATTCGCGGGTTTGTGGAACGCGACTGTTTTGTGTGGATTGTGAATAAAGTGTGACAGTTCGCGGCAAGAATTTTCAATTCGCAGGAAAATTGCTTTCATTGTTAATTTAGCTGTTTAAATCAATAGAGAGTCACGTTTTCTTAGACTAGATCTTAGATAAATTAAATATAATGGTTTTGTGATAGAAAAAATAGCAATTTTAAATTCATAAATACAGTTAAATTGATTTGTTCGCAATTCTCCTATTCGCAGTTCGCTCTCATGTGAATAGTCCTTTACTCTCCAATAAAAATAAATCTCTAACTATTCAAATATTGTTATCACTTATGACATTGATCTTTTTAGGGTTATGCATAAACTGCTAATCTATTACCTACCGAATATATGAGCATTCCAAATAGAACTGTCAAAAGTTGCGTTCCCCTTTGCTTCACATTGTTCATATCAGAGACAATACTGAGACGGTGAGACCCCCAACTCACAATCCTCTTGCCGCTGGCCCCCTCAGTTTTTTTTTTCAAATTCGCCATTTTGTTTCCCTATCGATGTTATGTCAATTTAGAATCCGTGTGACATATAAAAACATACAAAAAATATAAAATGAATGCTGCCAACCGCTACCAACCATGGGGGAATGTGATAGAGTTCGGGAATAGGACATTTTAAGATAACTGAATGCTATTGGTTGATTATTATAAATTTTCAAAAGTCGATTAAAATAATTTGTTTGGTTAATAATACTATCTAAATGAGTTGTTTTATATACTAGAAACATATTAGGACAAACATTGTTGTGTATTTTCCGCTTTTGAATAACATTAACTTCGATTTCACGAGTAAATTTTTCTTAAATAACTGAAGAAAAATTGCTCCAAATATTTTTATTTTCCTACAACCATTCTGCAGTAATCATTTTTCATAAATATTTTCAGAAAAAGTGCACTTATTCCTAAAATAAAATACTATTCACGCGTAACGGATAGTTTCAAATTTAACGGGCAACATTCTATGAACGCTGGCAGCAACTTTGCCGACATCGGAAGTCACCGGAAGTTGTTGATATTTTTTGAGGGTGAGGTGGTGTGTTGAAGTTTCGTGACATTATGTCAATACGAATTTCTGTATCAATATATCAATACTAGCAATGCTACTAGTATTGCTTGTAGGCAAGGTAACGGGAAATCGGCCGAAGTTAGGGGTCTCAGTATTGTCTCTGGTTCATATTTGGAGAGAATTTAGTTGTTGTTTAGATTTTGTTGAATTTTAAATTACCCGCTGAGCCTGTCAATGAGGTTATGAACTTTCGAGTTCCAGACACCCATTAAAAGGAGCAAAACAAACTGCACCGTTACTGGTTGTTGTATATTTTATTCTAATCTTATTCTTTTCACTAAATACTCGAATGCACTGATTTTAATAATAAAAATTATTTGTAATATTATCTCCCTGCCTAAAACGCTTTTACATTTAAAAGACCTTGAGACTGTCTAATAATCGTTTTTAACCTTCAACTTAAATAATATTCTGTTATGTCAAAACGAATCATTTTATAAAAATGTGTTCTAACAACGTAAGGTAAACACTTAAAAGTATAGCTACTTGTACTTGCATTATTACTTCTTTTTCTAATGCTTAATATTCGAAATGTATATATGTAGGTTGTAGGAGTAGGTACCTATTAATAAATGCATATTTTCCTTAAAGGCTCAAATGACCAACTCCTACATTCTAAGTGAAGACGGTCCTGGCTGATGTATCTATCAACTATGCTTCAATGTAAAATTTGCCTTTGTGACGTATTCCGAGTAAGGCAGTAATAACAAACTATAATCGAAATTTCGAACGTTTGAGTCAAAATTTCAAAATTTTCTCATAGATCCCAGTCAAAAAATTTAAATTTCTTATGTACGGACTACAATTCTGACTTCTTCTTATATTCGAGTCAAGAACCTATATGAGTGTGTGAAAATTTAGGCGACTTTATGCCAATTTGACATTACGTCAAATTTTCATATTTGGGGTTATGTCGCTTTGCTACAGTCACCACCCTAGTTCGGTAGAAAAACTATCACTTTAGCTTTTGTTCATACACCCCAGTTAAGCAAATCTTTTCATAAACATCCTATGTCGAACTCTAGTCCTTATTAACACATTATTCAACCTGATATAAAATCCAATGTTATAATTTGGGTAGGGGTCAACTCGCGAACTTTTTTTGGCAATTCATCATTTCGCCATAATCATTTCCCAATTTGTTGTCTTGCATTTTACTTATTTCGCACTTCATCAAATCGCAATTTTTGTTAAGCAATCTTTCATTTCGCTTTGTAATCGCATCGCAAGAACATCATTTCGCATTCGCCATCTCGCAAATTTTTATCTTGCGTTGTGATTTGTTCGCATTTTGCTATTTCGCATTGTATTATAATATTATAATTATAATACAATGCGAAATAGCAAAATGCGAACAAATCACAACGCAAGATAGAAATAATGAAAAGGTGAACTAAAGTTATAATTCTATTCTCAAAAAAATTCAAATTCCTCTTTTTTCCAGAATTCAATTCAGTTTTATTTACAAAAATCTATTAAAAAAATACATATGAGCATTGAATATATAATACAAAATAAATACAAATTAATATGATTTTGTATTAGAGGTAAGTGCTTTTAATAAGCCAAGATCGGAAGAGTCATCTTTTTTTCTAAAATAAGACACAAACGTTTTCCGGACTACCATTTCCCTAAAGAGTGAAACCTCACTTTGAACCACGGCCGGCGGAGTTTGCACATCAGTTCACCCTTAAGCCTACCTTCGGACGTACTGTAAAATATAGAGATTCTTTTGTGAGCCGAACAACACGCATGTGGAATGCATTGCCTCACACGGTTTTCCCCTCTCATTACAGCCCACAATTGTTTAAGACCAATGTGCACCAGTACCTCTTCTCTATCCTCCCTATTAACCCTTCCACTCGTGCTGTGCATTAGCATTATAAGGGAACAAAAACCCCTTGAGCACTAGTGAATTATAAAAAAAAAAAAAAAAAAAAAAAAACTGTGTGCCAAGTGTCATTTTGTCAAATACATAAAAACTAACGACAAAGAATAACGGGAATTAACAGTAAGCGAAACAAATTCTTTCAAAATAACAACATGCTATCTAATCATAAGCGAAATGGAAAAGCGCGAGAAAAACATTGCGAAGTAAATACGTTGCAAAAGAATTCAAAGACGGAACGGAAATTTGCGAAACAACTATGGCGAGATGAACTAAATTTATTTCGATAAATGCGAAATAAAATTTGCGAAATGAATTTTGTCGAATAGACCGGCACCCTTATAATTTATATTAGCTGTAAAGTCTCTTTATAAAGCCCATAATGCATTTGAAAGTATCTTCGAATTTATTATTGCTATTGGATTACTTAAAAATGTACCTTCAGAATTGATATTTCTGTTAGCGGAAAATGGTGAAAACCCTGGTTAGGCGGGCCCTAATACAATAAATTGCTAACAGAAAAAATACAATTGGCATCGCTGTTCAATAGATCTCCTTAGCGCCTAATTGGCACGCAATGAATTTTGTTGTGTTTTTGTAAACGATTTCAAATGTTAGATTATATTGCCAGCGCATGCTTTTAGGATGGGTTTTTTTAATTATCAAATAATAAAGCTTGCGTTGATTTTTAAACCGCCCGAAAAGTTTATTGCGTGCACGTAGGTATGCATGGAGTGATTTCGCTCGTATTTGCCGTTTTTGCTCCGAATTATATTATCTGATGATCAGTTTCTGTCGTATTGTAATTATTGTCAGTAATTTGTAAGACTGGTTTGCATATGGGGCAACCAAACGCAGAACCTCACTGAGCTAAATTGATCTGCTTGTACCTATGCATTAGTGGATCGGTTTTGGAAAAATCACAAATGGATATTGACTTGAAAAATGTTTCCCCTGTTGTAGCTACAAATGGAGTATTTCGGTGACGACGATGAAGATAATACTTCATCCAAAATTATAACCATTTTGTTTTAAAACAAACTTTCTTAAATGACGTAAAAGAGCTGTATGTGTACGTGTAGATATGATAAAATATCGAGATCTGCAAAAAGTGATCCGAAACACGAAAAGTGATGTAGTATTTAGTATTTATTTGTATTTATTTGATTGATTTTTTGCCCAATGGACAAAGCGACATAAAATATGACACCACTCAGCTGGCTGACATGTTAACTGACACCTGTCACCTTTTTTCCATTCAATATTGTTTAGCATATCGTAAGATTATCAGTTCTATATGATTAAGAGATCGAAGCTTGTTTACTTTTTTTTTTTTTTTTTTTTTTTTTTTCTGTCGGAGGTTGTTACTATCCGATGGAGCACTCAGACACAACTACTGGTCCATTGTACTGCCAAACAGACACCTTACATTTATGTACTTAGTTTTCCCGTCTTTCGAAGAAAGATGAGAAGGAGCTTCAGTGATGAAGAGCTTAGATGTTCGGCACTCACCACGTCAGCCCCAAAGATCCGCCACCTGATGCGAGCAAAGGCAGGACAGCTACAGAGGAAGTGCTCCGCTGTATCGTCATCCTCTCCACAGGCAGGACAGATGGTGGAGATGCTAAAGCCCAAAACATTTAAGTGTTTGGCAAAAGCTTGGTGGCCCGAAAGGACGCCCACAAGCAGTCTACAGTCGCTTCTTCTGAGAGACAGAAGGAAGGCCGCCGACCTTTTGCAGATGTCCGGACGCAGTCGTTTGGTCTGCCCACACCCAGCACAGCCACGCCACCGACGCTCGTGTTCGCGAGAAACCCAAGTATCAATGGATGACTTAACCACCGATGAAGGCAGACCCAACACAGGTTCAGGTCCTAAGAATTCTTCCTCTGAACCCAGCCTGGCAAGCTCATCAGCTATCTCATTTCCAAGGATACCAGTGTGACCTGGGACCCAAACAAGATACACTGTATTTAGCCTTCCGACCAAGTTCAGAGAAAGCTTGAGTTCGAGCACTAATTTAGACGAGGTAAGAGGGTTAAGCAGCGCTTTTAATGCAGCTTGGCTGTCGCTGCAAATGCATATACTCCTAGCCCTCCACCTGTTTGTCACAATATAGCGCATAGCCATAAGGATAGCGAATATCTCCGCTTGGAAGACAGACGCATGGTTTCCTAAGGGGTAGTGAAGTCTAATGTTCTCGCTTTCCACGAAGACTCCAGAACCAGACCCCTGTCCGGTTTTGGAGCCATCCGTAAAAATACGATGGCATTCTTTCCCTGGCTCAGAGTCTGGCCTAAGCCATTTCGTTGCCTGAGGAAAGTTGACGTGGTAGTTTTGTCGCAGTAGGACTTCTGGGGTCATTGCGTCAGAGGGCATATCCATAAGACAGGGGTCAAAGGATAATTCTCGCACAAGTTCTTCAAAACTCCAATGCGCGTGGTACCAAAAGCCACCTCTCTTTAAACGAGAAATGGTTTTCAGCGTACACCCCATGATAAAAATATCAAGGGGGGGGAGGTTCATCATAGCGTCTAGAGCGGAGCCCGGTGTGCTGGGGAAGGCCCCCGTGCAGCCGAGACAAACCGTTCTTTGAAGTCTGGCAAAAGAGGCAGTAACACGTTTCCGTGAAAGCCTGTTCCACCATACAACCGACGCGTATGAGAGGAGTGGTCTTACCATTGCCGTATAGATCCAAAGGACCCTTTTAGGAGATAAGCCCCATGTCTTGCCAAAAGCGCCTTTACACTGCCAGAAAGTTGACAGCGCTTTATCGGTTTTCGATTCGACATGCTTGGACCAAAGAAGCTTTCTATCGAGGATTACTCCCAGATATTTGACTTCATCGGAGATCGGAATAGTGACACCTTTTAACACAAGCTGAGTCAGACCAGTGACCTTCCTCCTTCTCGTGAAGAGAACAACAGTCGTTTTAAGAGGATTCACTGAAAGCCCATTTCTTGTGCACCAGCCATCGATCAAGCCCAAGGATCTCTGAGCCCGAGAGCAGACAGTCCCTAGGTCAGAACCGACAGACAGAACGGCGACATCATCCGCGTATGCTTGAGTATAGGTTCCAGGAAGATCGAGAAGCGTTAGCAGAGAGTCAACTACCATACACCATAAAAGGGGAGACAGAACACCGCCTTGAGGGCAGCCCCTGTTAACCCCTGTCACGACGCATTTACCACAATCCGCCTCGGCAATCAACGTCCTGTACATTAGCATTGATTTAATCCACAACACTAATGTTTCATCTATACCATGATGTCTGGCTGCAGTGCACATGCTATCAAAAGTCGCATTATCAAAAGCCCCCTCAATGTCGACGAAAATGCCCAACGCGTACTCCTTCCGATCAAGAGCACTTTCAATCCTACCAACAAGGTTCTGAAGCGCAGTTTCACAGGATTTTCCGCGCTGATAGGCATGTTGCATCTCTGAAAGAGGGTGCGATCGAAGAGCGACATTGCGCACGTGCAGCTCAACCAGTCTCTCCAAACTTTTCAGCAGGAAGGAGGACAGACTTATGGGTCTGAAACTTTTGGCGAGAGTGTAGTCAGTCTTTTTACTTTCTTACGGTCAAATTTTGTTCAATGATGAGGAATAATTCTAGCTAAGTGGTATTGATGAACATATCCATTTCATCCATCAATACATTTTTGTAATGATTTGCGTTCCTTGTTGTTTCTTTAAATTGTTATTTAGATTTATTCCAGATGACATATTACTATAGTTGCCTTTTGCTGTTCTTTTCATGCGCTCACGTCCATGAAATGATTTTATGGACTATAAACTATCAAATAAACGTCCAAAGTGTTCTCGTTTTATAATATAAGTATTTGACTGTTATAACGGTGGCACCTAAGACGATTTAAGCCTTTATTTCGCTTGCTAAAGCCTAGTAGCAGCTCTCCCGGAACGAAAAATTCCATACAAGAGTGATAAGTGACACAACGAAAAATTCCGCTCTCCTTTTCGTTTTGCGGCTGCTACGAAATGATGGCGGAAAAGTGGTTAATTGTAGTAGATTGCTTGGTACAATTCTCCACTTTCTTCTCGCACACATGTATTGTCCGGAACTTTAATTGCTTTCGAAAATTTGACATATTTATTGCACTGTAGCCAGCTTTTATAAGAGGTATGGAGTGGAATTGAACAATTGTGGAGCCAAGTATACAAAAACTCAGCTATGAAGATCAAAAATTTGTAATTCATAGGCACACTTGTTCTGATTGAATTGTTTTTAAAGATGACAATATAAAATTTAAAAAAAAAATACAAACTCGTAATTGAGAGTCTTTTCTAGTTACCATTTTCCAATGTTAACAAAAATAAAACATTTTTGACGCAAGGGGGCGTTGCATTTAAACGGTCACACATTTCGAGCACGGAAAATTAAAGGGATGCCCAATACTAAATCGACATCTGACTGAAAGGTATTTTGGTCGGCCATCTTGTGTAGGTGTTAGGAATTATAGGAAAGCTCTGCATGTTAATATTTTTATAACGATGGTTAGCGAAATTCCGCGTTCCTATAAAACAAAATGGCTTCCGAAAGTGGTGAACGGACAAGTATTTATTTATATTGTATAAATGACTCATGAATTGTTGGTTTAATTTACTAAAACTAATTAGAACACTCATTTCAAGTGTTTTTAATCGGAAATAGAAATGTTTTCATGCGATTGCAGAAATGTTGGTCGCCGGAACTTGTGTCTATTTCCGCTTTACGTATCTATAGTTATGGGTAGAACATCCATGACATCTAGACGTCTGATTTGTGATCTCATTCTTACGCCTTTATTAGCATTGACTGCGTACAAACTCTCTGTCCCGTCTCTGTCTAGTGTAAATGCAGTATTACTTGGACAGTGTGTTTTCATATTCATGAATATCTTGTGAAATGATTTTACTGCTGGTGAGAGTTCGTTCAAAAACTGTATGAAAATGGAGTTGGCTCATTTGCAATAAAATGTATATAAAAATCTTTGGTTATAAGAAAAGAGTACGTTCGCAATGGAAGTCTGAATTTTTTATTTATAAATACCTAAGGAGCCTAAAAATCGCCAAACTTGAAAGTAAATAGCCCAAATTATTATAATTCCCAAATGACAATTTTAAGATGCCAGTGAAATCGAGTATCCGAATCGGAGATAAATAGCAAGTGCTGGTAACACTGCTGTTGGAATACTCCACAAATTATTATTTGCTGCTGCCTTTTGGCAGACGTTTTGCTGTCCATTTGGAGACTACCGGAAATTTTCATTCCGGAACAGCTGCGCATAAGCATCCTGCGCTTGAAGCTGCCTGTAAAATTGGACACCGTCTTTGCTGGGAGTTTCGTTTGTCTTTTAGGTTTGTGTCAAGATTATTTATAAAATTTTTGTTTCTCTGTTGCTTTTCAACAATTTCTGTAGGTACTTGAAAAGACCGCAAAGGCGTCGCATGGCTTGACATTCAACCCCAAATATATTTTAATATTTGTAACGTTGAACTATACCTATTTTATGGACATTTTATTGGACTGTTTTATTGATGGTTCTATTGATCCCCTAACAAAAATGAATGAATGGTTCAGTTGTGGCTCCAACTATTGTGACTATTAATTTTTCCGATTTCCGAAAGTAGTCAAAAATTGAGGACACATTGGATTGGCCTCAGTGCCATATTTGCCTCAATAATACGTTAAGCTGGTATGTTTTTCAAAATTTAAAATGGGAGTGGAAACATACACAAACAGTATTCAGATCGGCAGCTGGAACTGGTTACAAATACTCTGTTTCAGTATCCAAGATCTTAATTTTTTAACAATTTATAATACTTTGCCAATTGGAAATCCAATAGAGTGGACGTTTTACTGATATAGCGAATTTGCGATATAACGAACGCTTTTTAGATATACATCAGTATCTCTGTATAGCGAATGGTGCTCACTAATTTGCTATCCGATATAAGGAACGTATATCAAATTTGGGTTAAGAACCCTCAAAGTATTTAAATGACGCACCATCTATTTAATTTTAAATCAAATAAAATCTCTTAAAATAAACATATTTTTCAATGACTTCATTTTTTAAAAATAGTATAAAAAGTCGATTGATATAACGAACGCGCTCGATATTCTGAATGACATCAAGCATTATGTCATTCATTATACTGGACGTCCACTAAGTAGACAGGAGACCTATTAGTACGTAATTTCTGCCCGTTTTAAATATTGGAATCACCTAGGAAGCCATTTAAAATTCGGACACTATTAGTAGATATAGAGGGAGATCACTCTAAGCTTCTGACGCTTGATACTTCAACATGATACACTTACTGTCATCACTAAAATCAATTGGTTGACACAAAAGTTGGTGTATTTGTTGTCCAACTCGACTAACCAGAAACGATTTATATCTAAGACTCATTATATAAATCCAGCACTATGCTCTACACCTTTAAAACACCTAATCCGTTGGCGTCGCAGTATCTCACAATGAACCGCCGCCGCATGATGTCTCTATCAGATGCATATTCAATCACACACACATCACCTCATTAACAAATCTGAACGTAAATCTTGTCGTGTGTCAAACACTCAGACACAGACCCTTAACAACCGAAAAGCGTCTCTCTCACTCAGTTATCCAAGAAAACCGTATGAAATATCAAAGCAAAAATCACGATCATATCGCTTCTTTTAATCGGCTTTTAAATTGCCACATTATGGACCACTATTCGACTAGCGTATGCTAATGATAAATGTTTATGTTAATTTCAGGCCCCCCGCAGTTTCCGAAAATGCTAATTTAAACTCCCAAAGCAGACGATGGTTTCCTTATTTCGAGTCCCAATTGTCATCAGATTCACCCAGATATATTTAGAATATTAATTCAAGAAAAAATGTGTCAACGTGGGAAAAATAATTTAGTTTGAAATGTGATGCGAAATGTGAGGCTCGAGTTACACGAGATATATTTTTTTATTAACTTCACACCAAGAGTCGTAAAAAGTTAATTAAAAAAAAAAAAAAAAAAAAATAAATAAAACTATAGGTTTTCGAATCTATTTAGTGTTAATGGGAGGAAAAAAAGAAGAGGAATACTATAAAACATGTTGTGGCAGTTGGTGGGCTACTTCCTGGTCGACGTCTTTCAGTTAGTGCTGGATGATAGTTGAGGCTGGTGCGGGACTGTTGATAAACTGCTTGGCATTTACACCGTCATCTGTTGGAAGATAAGGGTAGTCTCGGGCCACTTGTCTTTGACTTTTTTACTTACATGAAAGTTGGGGATGGAAGCCATCCTCATCGGCTGTGTATTCGACAAGAACTTGAAGTCCTTCGGGGGATGTGTAGGTGTAGGATCCTTCCACATTTTCAGATGTCTCGCCGAGCCTCACCTGCTTGGGAATACCACGTTCCTGGCCCCGGATTCCATTCTCAGTCTCATAGACGTACTCATAGGCGCCATTCTGTGGCGCATTATGGGTTTGACTGATAATCCTTGCTTGGTCAGCTGGTATGGCTGTATTCACTGGTATCCGGAAAGCGTGGCGGAAATAGTTCTGCTGGTAGTTGCTGTCGAAGACGTTTCTGTTGTAGTATCCCTGTTTCGTGAGGTGGATGGCGAGGTACGGGTTAAGTGGCGGCGCTGGGAATGGCCTTGATATCCTTTGGGCGTCGGCCAACGCAACGATGGCTAAAACACAGCACTAATGGGAACGCAAAATATTTCAGTCAAACAGAAAGGCCAGCGGTCAATCCTTACCAATTTGAACATCTTAACTGATTGAGGCCGTAAATAGAACTGGTGACTTGATCCGACCACCAGAAAGGTTATATATGACGATCTTATTCTCAGAGGTATGCGGGGATGTATAATGCCAAATTTAACATGCGAATGGATTGAATTGAGTGAAATGAAGTGAAGCTCACCCAGCATGATGAGTTTGATACGAAATCGATACGGAAGCGCAAACTAGTTTAGTCGGAGAGAATTTTTCACAAGCAAGCTTCGAATTGGTCTGTAATATGGGCATGGATTGTGTCCAAATATGTCGCCGCAGGTGCATAAAATAACAATTTAACAGCCTGATGAGCCATAAAAGTATGGTAGAATTTGAATTCCTTTGTTTTTCATAATTTGTTGGGACAGCTTCAACTACATGTTTATGTAGATCAACCCAGTGAACTTGAAGCGACGTGAAGTTATTTCAAGGCGATTAGTTAAGCATCTGCGTAGTTTTGTATATCCTTTCACAGGAATGAGGATACAAGATTTAAAAATTAATTCAAGTTTAACTGGGGGCTAAAAATTCGTCAGGCCAATGGCTACAGAAGTTGCTCAACCTTTGTTATCAAAGGATAACCATTAGCTATTGTGAACCGTTGCCAGTTCTATTTTGATATCCCATTTTTTCAGATCCTGAAGGTCTTGCAGCCTTAATTTACTTACTTTAATATTTTCTTATACGGTAACTTCGGGCATTATGGAGCACTTTTTTCTTTCCCAAACTTTAACACGAATCATTTTTATAACAAAATATAAAAAGATTTACTAAATATGTATGGGAAACATAGACCAACAAAAAATTAAATAAAACTTAAAATTCATGGATATAAGTAAGAAAAAATTGTTAAAAATGTTTCATTTAAAAAGTGTCAAGGGGCGCACCCTAATGGGCAATATGGCGTGATGATATACTCGCGGTTGGATTTGCCACAACTGTCACAATTGTTATTTTTGTTTGTTAACGGGTGAAGGAGCCGTGAACAACATATAAATAATTATAATACAAAGCATTCATTCATCCTTTTTACCCGACTGGACACAGGGAGGGTTATGTGTTTCGCGCGTATCCTATGTACGTTCCTACGTGACGCCCTGTAGCCCAACCGGCTTGACCGATTTTGAAGAGTGAGGTGTCATTAAATTGGTATTCTTTTCCGGAGTGTCATCGACTAAACAAATAAATATAAAAATATACCTAAGTTAAGAAAAAAAAAAAAAAAAATATCGTCAGTGAGATTTTCTTTACAGTCAGTCGGATTTTTTTGGTTTTTTAAATTATTTATTTATTAATAGGGTTTTCTGTTTTAATTCGTTTAATGCAGCAACTAAATCATTTTCCAACCATTTTGCTCCCCAGGCCTTATTTATATATAGTCATAGACGTTTATATGGAAATACATATACCTAACATAAAAAAAAATTGTTGACTGCAAAATATTGCTGTACTTTAATTATTTTAAATTGGGGCAATATTGCGAACACTTTACATGCAAGTTTCAAGAGAGCGCCATAATGCCCCTACAACAAGTGCGCCATATAACAACAAATACGCGTTTGCACAACACATAAAAAAAACGCCAGGTGCTAATTTTCTGTTACATCTTAATCGCACCAAACGAAAACTGATACATTTCTCTTCAATTCACTATACACACGACCTGCGCTGTATGCTTACCAAGCAACGCAAAATTGAAAAATATAAACAAAAATATAAGGGGGTGACAAAATAATTTTTTTTTTTTTTTCACCTGCAAAAATAAATCGCGTAAACTCAGCAATCTGACACGGCACGCGATTGACAAAGACTCATAGTTTTGTTTTTTATCAGTTTATCGGATATATGGTATTTTAAAAGTTCGCCATAATGCCCGCTGCGCCATAATGCCCGAAGTTACCCTATCTAAGAAACGGATTTTTACGATTTTAAAAGTTATTCGTAAAGGTACTTTTTGGGAAAGACAAGCTAAAGGAGACGATATTTTTTACCGAAAGCCTATGAATAACTTCTAACAGAAACCACGGTTGCCAGATTGGGCGCGTTGTCGTATTTTGGGCTATCTTTTTACTTAAAAAACGTTAGAAATTTCTTCCATGTGCGCCCAACACAATTTTGGGCTATATATCGTTTTACAAATTGTCTGTTCATTTCGTTTGTTTTATTCTTTCACAAAACTAAAAAAAAAAAAAATATTTTCGAACAAACCCGCACTTTTAAAACTTGGGAGCACTTTTACAGTCAAGTAACATCGAACAGGCCTTTTGATTTGACCCAACGAACATCAAGCCACTAAATGTCAATTGCAGAAGATCGAAAAAACGCGCACTGAAATGGGAAAGTGGGGAAAATTGAAAAAAGTACTTAAGGAATGGTCAACGATTTTTGGGCTTCTTTCTGGGCAACGATATTGGGCTAAATTTTTTTAAGGTTTGGGCGCTTAAGGCGAACTAAATTATGGCAACCCTGATAGAGCCTGGTCTATAGTTTATAAAATAAGACTGCTTTTTCATTGATATTTGCTTTTAAACCGCCATGACAATTGGTAGAATCATTGATGAGTCTTTTTACCCAACAAATCAGTACAGCCAAGACCACTAGACTCAAGCTGCGTTTTAGAGAATCGATTTCCAGAAAATACTATTACAGGCGAGTATGGGTTAGAAAATCTTTGCAAGCCTGGTAAATATGTTTGTCATGGTATAAACAAAATTTAAACAATAAATGCCTAAAACTAATTGGCAGAGAACTTGTCTTTAAGAAATTATTTCCGCACATAAAAAGCTCTATTTTTTTAGTACGCCCGATGATGGATGCCGCCTGTCAATAAACAGTGCGATTTTCGCCGATCTGCTTTGGATTTGCTTCGCCCCAAGTGCCACTATTTTAATAAGAAAATCGCCGAGACAGAAGTGGTCCTCATCAACCAAATCAAACAGTAGTCATGTTATGATTTAACAAGCAGTACTAAATAAAAGATGGTGTCAGCTGTCAATGACAACTGACCAAATGGGATGTCATCTATAAATTTGTTTGTATGCCAGTAAATAGTTCAAATAAATTTACCCTAAATCGGAACAAAACTTGAAAGAGAAAAATGACAAGTGTTTCCGCTAAATTCGTTCCTTAAAACATGGTAGTTGATCAAAATTCAAAAATTGAATCTCAAATGAGATGTCTGTCTCAAATTAGACACTTTTTTTTTGGTTAGGACAAGTTTTGTTTATTAATAGTATGAACGATAAAACCAATTAACTTATTTCATTTCGCATAGCATACGATTAAAGGCATTCTATGTCTTCGCTACGTTTATCTTGTTTGACAGAATAGAAACCCGACCAATGTAGTAGTTTTTGAGGGTACAGTGGAAAGTTGTGTGCCTTTTAAAAATCCTAAAAGGAGGAAGGAACGAATTGGAACAAGAACAAAACTACAAATCACTGAAACATGTGCTTAAATTACCGAGAGATAGACAAAATTTACAAGTTACTTTTAAATACCGTAATCCACCTTCACAAAAATGTTTGTTTATAAAAGAAAAGAGTACAGTGCAGCAATCTTTTGACACCATTTTTTGGAACAACATTTTAAGAATCTAGCAACATTAATCGTATTCGAATTTTAAGTTCTGTGTCCATATAGCCAGCTTTCGGATGTCTCAATCTAGTTTCTATAGCCCACCAGCTACAAATCACATAAGCCACGCCTACTCTAGCCTCTCGCTTTGAAAAAATGTTTACTAGTAATAGAACATGCTAACATAAACGCCATCTTTTGTTAAAAGCTAACGAGGGATTTGTCAACTGTCACAAAGTAAATTATTTTATATCTTTTTAATTAAATTCAGACACAGGTCTCGTTTCCATGTTTATGCAAATTGATAGAAAAAAAAAGCTGTTCAAGCTTTACTAAGTATGACATCTTCCGAGCCACATAAATAAAATTAAATATACATAAGATTTTGAAAGCAAAACAATCATATTCCCACTTTGTAACCGTAAAAGAAAAGATGGAGTGATCTGTCGTAAATTTTAAACGCTGCTGTTGACTTTAAAAAACTAATTGGTATACCCAATGCCATAATTGGAGAATTGTGTTGTTTTTTCTACTGTCTTTATGCGGGAAACAGATTAACACAGCGACATCAACAGCAACTTTGAAAACTTTTTAGAACCATCAACGTTAGAGCTAATCCTAAATTCGCTGTTGCTGTCAAAGTCGCTGTGTTAATCTGTCTCTCGCATTAAAGATCGATTTATGTCAAAATGCAGACAGGAAATGCGGAGGCGTGGGCAAATTGAATAAGGAAAAACTATTATTGGTTGTATATTTTATGTAACCATTAATTTTGCCAAAGTTAGCTGACTTGTAATTTACGAGTGGTATTCAATTTTGTTACTTAATGTGCACTCTTTAAAAGGCATGTGACTAAGAACGGTTCTTGTGTTGTTAGATTGAAAACAAGGGGAAAAAAACTACTGCCAGGGTTGTTAAAAAATTTAAGCTTCAGTTAATTCTATTTAATGGATGTCCAATGATTCACCACAGTCTTAACTATTTATAGCAGTTGTTAAAAGTCTGAAAATGAAAATGGGTATAGTCCGGTCAATTGACCATATTACATTACATAAATTTGTTGGGTTGTTATTCAAAAGTGTCAAATTGCGCATTGCCCATTAGGTATAGCATAAAAGCAAAAGGCTTGTGCATCGACTACAATCAATAACATGTACACCAACCGATTTATGTCAGTCTGGCATTAAATTGTTTTTTTTTTGTTCGTAAGACTGACAGGTAGGGTTGTGAATTTGCTAAATCTATACCAGATCTACTACATTTTGCTGCACACATTCATTTACTATTTATTGATAGATTTTTGCATTACATTTTCAATTTGTGTATTCACATTCGTACGTATTAAAAAAACCTAGTTGACTGAAGTCGATTTGTTTGGTCTGGACTAGATTTACACTGAACGCAATATTGGTTTTCAACCACTTTCATCACTTTTCCTACTTCAGGGTCTGGCACATAATACAAACTGTCAAGTTACTACTAAGTCAAGTAATTCTTGACTAGATTTGTTGGCTACCCCCCTTAAATGTCAACTGGAAAAGTTGTTCATATGACCGTTCTAGGGCATTCAAAATTAAAACATATCAAGTAGGTAAGTCATCTGTAAGAATCACTAAACTAGATTCTTAAACGCCCTCTATAACTTCTTAAGTACCTAATTGTCTGTTAAAGCTGTTTATTCATGAAGATTTTTTTTTTTCGCTGTCACTATGTAAATTCATTGTGAAGAATAAGATCCATAGACATAATAAATATATAATAAGTCAGTATGATAAAATCTATTAGGTACCCACATTCTTGTGCGAGTACTTAAATAATTTCAAAACAGCACCATACTTAGTAAATTAATAACATCCAGATCGTCCGATTTGAGCTATATTTTCTTTTCTCTTTAAGCGAATGAATACGAAAATTGGAAAATCTCAAAAGGAAATTGGAAGATTCGTAAAAATTAATCCTCCATACGTTTAGTATTTTATTTTTTTTAATCGCAACACATTGAGGTCGTACTTGTAAAAAATTCTACATGAATAAAATTATTTAGTATATTTTCTTTACGGAATCAATTTTGTTAAGCACGGGCAAAACCAGGCGGGAACAGCAATTTAATCTATTAAATAAATTTTAAATCTTGTTTGTGTTTCTTATTTTAATCTACTACAATTTTCATCCATTTGCTATTGGCAGTCATCTACCTTTTTCTGTCATAGCGTTGACATCTCAGGGGGTCAATTCTCGTTCTGTGAAAGAGTGAATCGAATAAATCGTTTTCACATTCGCTTCGACACATGCTTTCATTTTTTCGATTCACTTTGTACTAAAATTCACATTTCTCGTTCAATAAGTGAATACCGCACACTGTGTTGTATGAAAGAGGGTTGCCAATTTCAAACGTTCACTAAAAACATTCACTTGCAAATGGGGCCGTGAAAAGAAATTCTTCAGATGAAAAATTTTGACGTTTCGTTTCACCTCTCATAGAACGAGAATCGAAATTGCGGAGAAATGGCGAAAACATTTTCGTTTCACTTTTTCACAGAACGAGAATTGACTTGAGAATGGAAAATCATCCTGTGCAAAGTATCAGGCTTTCCAAAGAAACTGGTGTTTGCCTCAAATAAAATAAAATGGAGCACCTTATACACAAACCCTTCCATTTCTAAGCACCTTACCAATGTTCCTTTGCTTTTATTTTTGCTTCACTACTTTAGTAGTGTATGCAATTTTTTAGAGTAACCAAAATAATACCTTCGTCTCACAATTGTTACAAATTTCTACCTATACCGACAACTTGTAGGCTTCTTCGAGAAGCCCTTACTTGTTTTAATGTCATAGCGTTGCATGGAATTTAAAACATCAGCAACAAGAATTTATTTTACTTCCCACCAAGCAACAACTCCCAGTTTTCAAACTGTGAGCAACAACTAAAGATACATTTGAAGAAAAATTCCAAATGCATCTGACACCATCTCGTCGATATTCAGCTCGTTTTATTGCAAAGTGGTCAACGTGTGTGCCTTGCCATGCGACTACTAAACAACGACCTTCACATTTCAACCATCTTCATCACTGGTTTTTGTTTCACGTTGCTGTTGCTATTACCTACCGCCATATTGAATATACGGTAATTACAAAAAATCCACGATGCAATTGCGTGGACAAAACCTGCACGGTTACCTATGACTATTCAGCGCCGCCTCTATGATGCTTGATATTGAAGATCCGACCTAGACAGCTAATAAATGTCTTTGCTAACACACTTTTTGCTGTCTGTGGTCTGTGAAACATCGTAACCATAATTTGCAACAACAAATGGGCTACTGAACAGTCAATTGGATCCTCGAGATTTGACGAATTGGTTTCGCTCTTTTATTAGCCTGGTTAATTTCTGCGAGGTGGAGTGTAATTCATCATTCAGCGTAGGTTTATTGCTCGCACATTAATCACAAAAATAAATAAAATATGGCGCCACCATGATTAAGTTGATTGGGAACTGCAGCGAAGCAGAAAGTTGAGTATGGCAGGGTTAACCAACTCTTTGGGTAGAAAACTACGCGTGGAGCAACGATTCTTGCTGACGGATTGAAGTTTGAGATTGGAGATATGATGAGTGGATGGCTTAATTGCAAACAGCCGGCTGGTAAAAATGGATATCACTAAGTATATATAATCAGCAAACAGTATTTTGGACGTACTGATAGGTTTGGTGGTCAAATGAGGCAGGGGTTCCTGGTTCAGCGTCTGGAAAGCCACAAATTACCCTTTTCGATTTCTCTTATCCTATTGTGCAGCTACCTGTGAACATCCGACAGATATTCGAAAGAACAACTGTCTTGAGGAAACTTCCCAATTCAGTCTCACCGATTTGTCACAAAATGTTTAGTCCCTTTGCAGTCGTTCCAAAAATGAAAACGCGTACAAATAAAGGTTATGTGGGAAGCCGGGCCAAGGGTGATAAATATATTGACCTATAGCGATACCTATTTTTTTTAAGTAGTGAATAGTTATCCCCCAGGTAAAATGTGAAAATATCGGTGGCGTATGTGGAACATATTTTTGTGCTTTCAAAAAAATCACTTTATTGCTTGTAAATGTAAGATGGCTGTGAGGCATCTCTTACCTCGCCTCCGATTTCACACCTGATGACAACGTCCCCTCAAAAATAAATTGATTTACATTTCTTGTTGATCACTGTTACATTTTTTTGCTGTCTAGGCTACTTAGTGTGTAGTAAAGTCCAACACTGTGTGACACATTAACAGTCGCATATCTGGTCTAAAACATCGTGGACTCTTTCAAAATCAGGTAAATTAAGGCCTGGTAGTTCTGACAGAACAACTTCCCCGTAACATATTTGCTCCTTCGCATGGGAGAATTTTGGACTATACTACCTATGCGCTGTGCAGCTCTGTACTATAATTTACGACCCCTTTTTAAATTTTCAAATTTAAGGCTCCAGCTATAGCCATACGTTAAATGCAACCGAAAAAGTTGGAATAGTGTGAAAATGAGTTGTTGTTTTTTTTTTCATCTAGGCGGTCATAGTGAAAAATCTGTCAGAAAAATGTTTCCCTATGAAAACAATTACAACAAACCAACCAACTGATTGGACTCCATCAAAAAAAAAAATCCTGACATATGGAACAGTAAGGAAATGAAATAGTGCGGTGAAATGATTCGGTTTTCTTTTGTGGAATTGATTGAGAAGTTGATCAGAAAAATGTTTGCGTACGGAAAAATTAATAAATTATTTTTCTTTTTTTAATTTATAATTCATAAGCAACATTTTAAGACCAAGATTGAGTTCAACCATCAAGTTTAAGTAGTCAAAAAAAGTAATAGAAAATGTTTACTGCTTTTAGGTATATTGCTATAGCTGGGCCTAATCTGTGACGGCTGTCTTTGCAAGAAAGTACTAGAATGTATTTATTTATTGAACAATTTCCATCTGCTGAAAGCTGTCCACGTTTCGCTCATTAGATTCACCTCTACTGTCAAGAAGGTGATAGTGTTCGCCAAGAGCTTATCCCTGACATTAAGACTGCGAAACGCTTGCATTAAGTCGCCAAGAAAGTTGCATTTAAATGCTCAACTTATTTTTATTGGACCACATGCCTCTCATAGGTACACACTAACCGACGACACGATGACATTCATCAGTATCTTAAGTGCATAAACCACACCATCTCACCAGCCACTGATGCAATCAAACCTACAATTGATTTGTGTTCTGTTCACCGCTTGACATTACACCCAAGAACAGGTCTTCGATTAATTACAATTCAGCTCCAACTGACGACGATCCTAATTGCAGTTCAAGCCAAAGACGGCCACTATTGGTTCGGTTTGGCCTGAGTGTTGGCCAGGTATAATGGATGGCAGCCGCCAAGATATCCATGCCAAAAGAACTCACGTGCTGTGCTACATAGTATGACAGAATGTTATTCCACGAAAGAAAGATGACACCAAAAGGCTAGCACCCTCTAGCCCCCACAGTCATGTACATGTACATATGCATATGCATAGCTCACATCATCATCATCATCATACTCATGTATTGATTCTGGTCTATTACAAAACTGGTTGAGTCTCTCTTTCTGCAAGTGACATTTGATCTGTGGCCTTTAAGAGACACGGTGGCTTTATGGCAAAAGAGGCACAAGCTGGTGATGATGGTGCCGCATAGCCGCCACTGCCGCCGCCGCCGCCAGTGCCGCTGTTGATGTGCTTCCATTCAATAATTCGTAGCTTATAATTGCATACTCTTAGCGCAGTGTTGGAAGTGTTCAAATGGATAAGATCCGCCAAAGGAAGGAAGGAACCCATTTAAATGGCGAATTCTTACCCATGCACTATGTACAAGAGTGCACAGCGGCAGCGCCACAAAACCGACAACAATGGGAAGGTGTGCGATTGATTGTTTATAGAGTGATGCGACATCTTGCTCGGCATTGTTCTGGGATGACCTTCACATATTCTTCTTTGTGTTAATGGTAAACTATTTAAATAAATCTTTAGATGTGAATGCGAGCTGCAGGTCTTTTGCAATTCATCGGCTTAGATGTGTGGCTATAGTAAGAAAAGCTTGGTATGGTATGGCGATCAATGATCGTGACACAACCCAGCTTCTCAATACTGATAGTAGTTCCACTTACAACCCTCAAGATAGTTACAAGTTTTTTGAAATCCATTCGCTCCATATGTCATTTTTGACACATAAGAGTCCACGTGTGAGTTTTTTCGATTTGAAGTTCTTGGGTTTTTGCAAGGCTTTATCTAGGTGTGAAACCTCTAGAGACGAACAAGGAAACGTAAATAAGGATAGCAATATCCAAGCTGAAGTCCAACAATTCTGCTGGACCAGACGTCTTACCTGCCGAGCTCTTCAAGGCAGGCGGAGACGACTTGGTAGAGTGCATACTCCAACTCGTCTCCAAAATTTATTTAGAGGAAAGTATGCCTGATGAATGGAACCTCAGCATTGTTTGCCCAATCCACAAGAAAGGAGACCCTCTAAACTGCGCCAACTATAGAGGCAGCAGTCTTCTTAACATCGCATATAAGATCCTATCTGCCGTACTATGCCGTACGCCTGAAACCTTATGTCAACGAACTGATTGGACCCTATCAGTGCGGTCCACAACCGACCAAATATTCACACTACGGCAGATCCTGGAAAAAGTTCAAGAAGTCCAAGTCGATACCCACCACCTGTTTATCGGATGTAAGGCCGCATATGACAGAATTTATAGAGACGAGCTATATAGTGCTATGTTTTGACATCCCTGCCAAACTTGTTGCTGCTCCATAAAGGTCGGAAACAATCTCACAGAGTCCTTTGATGTCAAAAAAGGATTTAGACAAGGTGACGCGCTGTCATGTGACTTCTTCAACATCAGTCTTGAGAAAATTGTGCGAAACTCACAAGCCAACTCCAGAGGCAAAATTTTAAATAAGTCTGTGCAACTACTTGCATACGCTGACGACATTGACATTGTTGGCAGAACACAGCGAGCTGTTACTGGAGCGTTTGCTAGTATTAGTACAGAAGCGGTAAAAATGGGTTTAGTAGTGAATGAGGGCAAAACAAAATGTATGCTGTCAACAAGAAGGGACACACAACATCGACGAATCGGACAGAACGTCACGATAGACAGCTATAACTTTTAGGTAGTTAGGGACTTTGTCTACCTCGGATCCGCTATAAATTCTGACAACGACATCACCTCACAAATCAAGCGAAGAACCATACTTGTCAACCGCTGTTATTTCGGTCTAAGAAGGCAATTGATTAGTAAGGCATTGTCGAGGAATACTAAGGAGACTCTGTATAAGACCCTCATCATCCCAGTCCTGCTTTATGGTGCAGAATCATGGACACTTTCAAAGGCGGATGAAGATCTTCTTGGTCGTTTCAAACGCAAAATTCTTGGTTCTTGGTGATTTTTGGTTCCGTTTGCGTTGACGGGCTCTGGAGGAAGAGATCTAACAGCGAACTCTCCGAGCTGTATACAACGACTCGACCTAGTCAGAAAAGTACGCATCAGTCGTCTAAGATGGCTGAGACATGTAGATCGAATGGACACTAACGCCCCGGCCCGAAGAGACCCAGAGGGACAAGGCAGTAGAGGAAGACCTCACCTTAGGTGGCGCGCGCAAGTGGAAGGGGGCCTCAACCAACTTGGAGCGCGCAACTGAAGGCAAAACCATACGTATGGAGTCATATGTTCGGTAGACTTTGTGTGCGCTTTTAGTGGTCTGTATATCTCCAGAAGGACTGAAGACAACTCGAACCTGAAAGCCACACCGATCCGAAACCAATGAAAAATTTATTTTATTTAATTTTTATTATTTATCTATTTAGTTGTAGATATCACATTGGAAATTTAGAAAAAAAATTGGAATAAATAAGCCTCTCAAATTTCAGGGGTCGCTTTATTCAGTTGACTCAGTACAACAATAGCCCTATGGAGTCTGTAGATTTTTTTATTACTCAATACCGTCTGTTTCTCTTATAAAATTTCCTACTTCAGTGCATTATTCCTATAGAAGAATCAATTTATTCGATCGGATCATCGGACGCTTCTTCACTGCAACTCACACACGCATTTAAAGAAAAAAAATTGAGAATCGGTGGTTTAGTTTTATTATTTTTATTTTTTAATTTTAATTAATTTTAAGTAACATAAATGGTGGCAATTTTTATTTCTTGTATTATATTATTATGTGAATTTGTTTGATAAAATAAATAAACTAAACTAACGTTGAAAATCTACCTTTGTATAGAAAAAAATGGTTCAGCGAAGAAGCTCTCAATACCTTGGTACTTAAGTAATATATGTAATAGTAGCATAACTTATAACGAACCAAGACGACTGCTCCAACAATTAGGAAGACATTTGAAAATCTTTCTTATCCACAGTTGTTAGATTACGACGACGAACTTCAGAAACAAACAGTACAAGCCAAGGTTTCAGGTAAAGGTTGTCCCATTTGTGCGGTAAGTGTTGCCAACAAAAAAAAAAACAGACTTTGACAGCTTTTAGTAAAATTGGAGCACTTTACAAAAGGAAAACGCGCGTTTTCATTATTAAACTATATTTTTGAAAAATAAGGACATTTAGTTGCTGAAATTCTGACATTAATTGAACAATTCAGGGACAATGGATCGATTGGAGATGCCAACCAAGTGCTTTCTGACTAAAAAGTTTGTGTCTCCTATTTTTGTTTTATAATTTTGGGACACATTTGGTTGGATTTTTTGAAAACTTCAATTCTGAATGGCAACTATGAATGGAATATCAGTATCAGAATAAATGTGACTTTTTGAAAAGTTTAAAAAAAATGGTTAAAACTAGAACCTGCATTACTGGATACAGAAATACTTCCTTGCCTGTATTTGAAAAACATTATAATAACTTGAAAAAGCGGTCAAAAACTGTATAAAAATGCACATTGCATAAGAGGCAGCCATGATAGATATATGGCCAAAATCGTATCCAACTTCAGGTATAATTTAAAGAGGCTCCTGCTCTTTTATTAACAAAAACTAACAACAAATCTGCGACTTTCTTCTTCAAAACTAAACTAAAAAAAAACACTAAATATTCAAATATGGAGTAGCTTGTGACTATCATAGCTTCTTTAGGAGAAGAATCTCAAAAAGAGTAGGATCAAGTGGCCCATCTAAGAAATATGTTACAAATGCAATACCAAAAATAAGAGTTTTTTAAACGTAAACTATGAACCTTTTGACACCTGAACAATTAAAAGAACTATCCAAAACAGGAAAAATCTATTTCTACTCTAAGCTAGGTTTAAACTCCGCACTCCATCATCGCAAAGACTAATGCTTTTTATCAGACTCTTACCCAAGAATACAGTTAACCTGCCGGATAAAATAATTCAATGAATCCATCTCTCCAATTAATTAATGCAAATCCCTGTAAACAGTATTTATGTATTCCGATCTTCAACTTGACAGCTTGGAACGGAACTCAATGCACCTACTTCAGTGTAGATGCTCAATTAACCCCATTAGAAGAGCACGTCCCCAAGGCCGTTGCAACCAACTGACGGGGAGCTGTGATTTATTGAAACCGGGAAGAGAATCACTGTGCAAAACAAACTCATCTAAACCAACCTGACATCAATGCTAATGTGCCACGTGTCTGTGTCTAATGCGCGCACCGCAGACCACTGTCCGCTGCACTAGTTTTACCTCGGACTAGGTTAACCTTCTGGCACGCAGTCTACTGACTGACTTACCAACCAATTCAACTATGCAGTGTGGCTGCGAGTTCCATCACCTTGACCACGACGGTGATGGCTGAGGAGCAATGGTAGCGTTCTTCCATCAGAATATCACTTTTGATTTATGTCGACAAGAGGTGTCGCCAGCTAAAGCTTCCGCAATCGTTTTAAGGCTGTTAAACCTATAGTACCGGATCACCTAATGAGATTAACGAAGTGTGATATTTTAACCATCCCCGTGGGTAGCCACCGCTATACAGACGGCGCACCTTTGTTGTTCGACGCTACACCTATACCGCGGCTTCAAATACTCGTAGCTTGTGATATTTTACGACATTTTATTTTGACATATTCACTAGACGCACAGTCCTCCTCTCTGGACTAACACGATTTAGCCGGTGTTGGGCCTCGGGTTTTAGATTTTGTTGCACTCGCTTTACGTAATCCTCTCGGTGGTGTGCAAGTCGGTAAATATGTGCGCATCTATGTGCAGTTGCTGCGAATGAGGTTACCAATGTTGTTGACCATAACATTAGCAATAAAACTAAATTTGATCTTTGGTTGGCGCTTTGGTATTCAGCTGTGCTTATCTGACCAATCGAGTAGGATAAGTGTGTGGATTGGAGCCGAGTGCATTTTTTTAATTTTCCTCGAAGAAGACGTCATTTTTTTAACGACCGTATGTGGGAGCTAAGAACTGAGATTTTAAGAAGATTATCCGTCGTAAAAAGCTGTTTTATCTTTGGATTAGATGTGGTCACTTGAAAAAGACGCATGGACACAGAATTGATGCGGGGACCATCAGTTGAAGATGACCGAAATGGTGTGGAGTACGATCTGGCTGAGGGATCTTCTGTTCAAAATAGGTCGTTGATATCGCTGGAGGTGGTATCCCAAGAAGGCTGGAGATTGTTTAGTTTACAGCGGATCCATGAGCCGCTATTAATTACCCTCTTTTAAAACGGAAGTCTCCCTTGAATGGCTTGATAAAAACAGTCTTCTGGTTTTCAGCAATTCACCAATAATAATGGCGGATCGAATGTACTTGGATGTCATCGCGACTCAAAGGCAGGCATGGTCATGACAGCTTGTTCACGAAACAAGCGAATTACAACCCAAGTCTACTTACAGAACTTTCCATTGACGATTGTTTGAATCCATGGACTTTTTAGGGTCGAATTATATTCAGGGTCTTTGGATCTTTTGGGGTTAGTGAAAGGTAGGACTTTTTTTAAGTCCACCCTTTACTGATGCACTGGAAATTGTACACGGTAGCCTCCCTAAAAGCTTAGCTAAGCTCCATTCGCTATGCGACCATTCTTCTAATAGTATTTTTTAGACATTCATTTATTCATCTATCCAAATCTCTTCAATTCATAAGCTCAGACCTAAAGTGCTAATTTAATCTTCCCTTCGAGGGCATATTGTTATTCAGCTTTGTTTAACAGATCATGGTTCCTATTTTTAGACATCAAATTCTAAAGTAATCGTTATCAGCTATGAAGGTAGCATTAGCCTCTACCGAAAACCATTCAAATGACATCTCTGTTTCATAAGATTCTTCGTTTCAGCTTCTTGTTCACCTTACACAGTTAATCGTTCAGAGATCTTCTCAGATGATAATCACAGCCAGCATTGAGTGGCGTATTTAATCGGCCATTAAAGTGCCATTACTAAATATAGCAAATGACGTAAATAACAAAATGGGCGTGACAAATCTCCATTTGAATGGAGGAAACCACTGCATCGAATGGGGGAAATCTTCAGTTCAAATCTAACTGCATTGCAGGTCAAAGTGCCCAAAGCTAGGTTTCACTGAAGCTGCGCGCGATGTCGTGACTAGATTGTCCCAAAGACATTTTTTAACTTCTTTTTCGTCGTCTTCAGTTGTGCACTTTAGTGGACGTCGCATAGCATTGCCAACGATTTGCATGGAAGTTGAGAGTAGTCGGATTGCGGACTGAGATTTCGGACGTTGCTTTTAAGTAATATTGAGGTTAATTGAATTAAGAATGGGAACAGTTTTTTTTTTTTTTTTTAATAAAAAAGCCATTTCTCATTTTTATTGGAGTTTAATGACAGCACTTATTTTTACAAGGAAAGTTCATGTAAGGGTCGCAGATACAAAACGCGGTAGGTACTAATAATCATTTTTAGTGTCCAGAATACAATTTTCGAACACACAATTTTGGTCTACGGTTGATCTAAAGAAAAATCACATTGGTACCTGTTTTTTTTTTTTTTAGAGAGGTACTTGGGCTGGACATGGGTTCTGTTGTTACCCATTTTGTGGCTACTATAAATGCTACTATTTGAGGCTCAGGTCCACCCCGGACTTAAGCTCCACCTAAGTATACATGCTGTCCAGTGGCTTAGTGGTTAGTGTGATGGACTACTAAGCAAGGGTTCCCAGGTTCTCGAATACCGCAAAAACCCAAATTCCAACTTAGGGTTTTTTTCTCTACTGCACCACCTCTCGCGAACGTCTGACAAACATCCGAGAGTATAACTGTCTTGAAAACGCTTCTCAATTAGCCATTTGAAAACGGCATAAAGTTGTAGGTCCCTTCCATTCGTTCCAAAAATGAAAAACTCATAAAAAACGAATGGCTGTGAGAAGCTAGGCCTAGGGTCCCTACAAATTCTATTCGGACGGAGCCGAGGATTACACTTTCGAATGTGCGCGACGTTCCGAGCATCAGTTAGGATATACACGGAAAGAATTGCAATTGAAAGATCACCAATTGCAAAATTTGTAGTTGCAATTCACGAATTATATATTTTTCGCAAATCACAATTTTGTCTTGAATTGACACAAAAATTTGTAAGTTGACATTGAAAACGGCGAAGAATATAAAATTCTGTTTGTTCAATTTTACGATTAGAAGTATTAATTCGAACTTCTTTTATTTGTAGTTGCGACATTTTTGGCTCAATTTACCACTTAAATAGGTCAATTCCTCAAACACCACTTTACAATCTCAAATTGCAAAAAAATATTTCGTTACCTCCACTGAGTGATGAATCAATAAAATCTTATAATAATTTAGCACATGTAAATTGAAAACGTAAATTGGCATAGAGAAGTCGTAAATTGCAAAATATTTTTTTTTGGAATTTCCATGGAACTAACTACCTTTGGTTTGAGGGTCAATATCTTCACTTTGTACAATTTCTAGAATTGCGAATAAAAAGTCGTGAATTAGTAAATCCTGAGCTAAGCTCTTGGTTAGGTTAGGTAAGGTGGCTGTCTATCTAGAAAGACACACTTAGGCCGTATATAATTTCGGCCCTTTGTGAAACCACATGAGTTAAGGGAATGGGGGGGGGGGGGTTAAGGCCAGAGTGTTCTAGGCCGGACATACTAGTGGGCGTATTGCTATCTTTGTGCCTGTGACTTTTGTCTTCTTTGTCTAAACAATTCTTACGTCTCGTATAGAGAGTTGGGGCAGTTTATCCTCGGATAGGGGAAGGGTGACCGAAACAATCGTCCACTCGCCTGTAATCCTCAGACAACTCCTTAAAGGGAGAGACTGGGGATAACTAACTGGACGATATGTCTTCGGATACAAGCGCCGGGTAAACCGAAACAGTGTACCCTTCGCTTGTAATCCTATAACGTCTCGTCATGATGGCATAGCCGTGTGCGCCATTTGGTGATTAATAAATCGGCCCTTTCATTGTGTACCTTACTTGGGAGATTTGGGCTGGTCAAGGAGTAGGTGACCGGTCGACAGTATGCCTTCGGATGGGCGAGTGGTGACCGTATCAGTACAACCCTCGCTTGTGTCCTCTGGCAACCTATCGAATAGGGCGGATGCAGCAAAAAACGCGGTATTAGTGGCGATTGCAGCAATCAGCCTACAAACGCATGTTGCGGGGGTATTGCAATTTGGTCAAAAGGTGAGTTTGACCGAAGGACGATTTGCTTCGGATGTACGAAAGGGGTGACCGAAACAGTCTACCCCTCGATAGCAATCCACAGACAGCCCGTCTAAGAGAGAATGTATGATATGTAGAAGATCATTGAAGCCATTTGGTCTTTGTAATGTATTTGCTGATAAAGCGTATGTCTATGCTAGACAAGTCACTGAGGTCATCGAAGAAGTAGTCTCCTAAGTTTGTTTTGCGCAAATTTGCAAGGGCTGGACAGTTACAGAGAAGATGAAGAACGGTTTCTTCCTCCTCCTCATCCATGCAGCTCCTACAAAAATCATTGTAGGGTGTACCCAGTCTATGGGCATGCCTACCTTTTAAACAGTGTCCTGTTAATGCCCCACTACGGAGCTGATTCTGTTTCTGCCTACAAAGAGCAGTCTTTGAGTCCTTTTGGCATCTAGTTTTGGCCAGATTTGCTTGGGTATGACGCAGGTATCAATGCTGTTCCACCTATTGTTTGCAGCTTTTATTGCCTCTTTGAATAGAAGGAATTTGATAGATTGCATAGGAGCGTGCGGTACACTATTGTTGTTTGAGTGAAGGTTGCTTCCTTGTCTGGCTAGTTCATCCGCTTTGCAGTTGCCCGGAATGTCACTGTGACCTGGAACCCAGCACAGGGTTAAGCTCTAAAATGAGACAAACTTTTCGTGATTCGGCACTTATTTTTCTTAATTTGGTCCTAAACTTTTTTTCGTGTGGTTGCTTTGGTTGGCAATTTAAGTTTGTGACAATCTGGAGTAAGAGAGGCTTAATTGGATCCCACTTGTAGACACTAAGGGGCACTTATCACCGTATTACGAGTTGGTGAAAATCAATTAGTTGCGTCAGTAGAAGTTGCCAATTTTCGTTTCGTTATAGACAGACGTAAAACCAAACCGTACAAATTTTCTGTTGCTTTTTTTGACCACTTAAACTTGATGGTTGAACTCAATCTTGATCTTAAAATGTGGCTTCTGAATTATAAAGTTAGTTTATAAAAAGAAAAATAGGAAATAATCTTTTAATTTTCTAGAAAAAGAATTTATCAATTTTTCCGTACGAAAAACTTTTTACGATCAACTTCTCAATCAATTCCACAAAAAAAAAAAATCCAAATCATTCCACTGCAATATTTCATTTCTTTACTGTTCCATCTGTCAGGAATTTTTTTTTTCTGATGGAATCCAATTAGTGGTGGTTTGATTTTATTTTTCAATTGTTTTCTGACAGTTTTTCGCTATGACCGCCTAAACGTACAAAAAAACTCATTTTCATACTGTTCCAAGTTTTTCGATTAAATTTTTCGTATGGCTATAACTGAAGCCTTCTCTCCCCAGATTTTTCTGCTACCGGTGATAGTTTTTTGTATTCCTTTTTATTTTGGTCTAGAAATTTAATTTAACATTTGACAAAACGCTTAAATTTACTCACAAATGAAAGAGCTCTTATTATGCTATTAGCGTAGTGAAATCGACTGAATTTTGATCCAAACGCCATCAAAAGTGCCGATGATATGAGTTTACTGAGTTTAGAATGAACATGAACATTGATGTTCATTGTACAAGTTAAACCAAACCAAGCGATGCACAACATCAAATCCCCAATTAACTAACTAACTAGACAAATTGGTCAAAAAATTCCCTTGGAATATTCTGTCTCAGACGCAGCAGGCAATTTGTCAGATTAGCATACAGAAAAATCCCCCATATATGCACCGAAGCTGCAGCATATCAATTACTAAGTCTGCACTTCTTTCCTGCACTCGCTGACCAAGTCGCCATTAAGCTGTTCGTCCATTGGACGATGATTAATGTGCCTCTTTTATTTGATTTGAATCAAATTGACATTTAACTAAAGACCGCTAATCGGCCAAAGCCCATGTGTCCACCACACCAAAGCCAACAGCACTTTCAACACATCGCCATCGGTCTTCTTGTTCACCAGCGCGCGCATTGGACCATCGCAAAAAATCAACTCAAAGTTCACTTGTCCCATTCATGGCCCGCTAAGAACCTCTCTGCATCTGTATCAATAGCTAACGAATGCGGCCTCCCGCGCATCATCAAACAATCAATTCGCAAACAAAAAAAAAGGTGTTAGATAATTAAGAAATTTATTTATTTCAATTGGTCCTCTTCTGTCTCGCGCCGCTCCCCGGTAGCTACTCGCTGCTGGTGACATGATCTGCAAAAAATTGAACAACTTACCACAGACGAGCAACCTAAGTAGATGAATAAATCTTCTTCGATGATGGGCTGGCAGCAGCACAAAATTGTATGAACCAAAGGCAACCTTACGGAAAAAAAAAAAAAAGTCCATCTATCTGTCTACTTGACATTATTTGAATAGCACATGGACTAGTGTGCGCCAAAGTATTTGTTATTGTCACCTGGTATGCACGTTGGACGGGGGCACCTACACCTATACCACCATTGAGATTTACAACTTAGCAGAGATAAACACCGACAACGACGACGACGACGACGACTACAACAACGACACAAGGCAATAGCAAAAATGCATCTTCGACGCGAGATGCATATAAATAGTGGAGACTCCCGGCAATTGGTATCATTAAAAGCTCATTGTTCCACCCAGCTTCTTGAAGCCAAAGGCAGAAAAGTAGCTACAAGTGTTTTGAATAGTACAAGTGATATATACCAGGCTCCTCTTGAGAAGCAAAAGGATATTGTGTTGTGCAAGACCGGAAAAAATATTTTCTTTTCTTAAAATGAAGATCGTAAGTGTTGAAGAGTATTTTGTAATTTTTTTTTGTTAACTAAAGTGATCAGTGAAATTTTAAAAATTGAAAAGTTTTTGTACTAACAAGGACTATGCGAAGCAAATGTTTCAAAAGTTGAAAAGTGATTTTTGGGTAGATATACCGTATACAACTTAAAAAAAATATTTTGAGATTTTCTTAAGCTGGTAAAAAATAAAATTTCACCCAAGATTTGCTATTTGAACGGAACTAAACGTTCACGTACTTGTTCTTCCGTAGTCAGAAGTTCGGTCTTGTTACTTTTGGTAACGAACTGGAGACAAATACGCTCGAGAAAAAACTGAGTAGAGCAAAGACCTGTTTACTTATTGCAAATTCATTAATTTAGTGTCGAAATTATTTTTCAATACTCTGTCTCATTTTATAAGCTATTCGTTCTTATTGATCGAAAACTGAATGTCGGCTCTAAATGTTACAAACTTAATTTTGACTTTTCGAGACAGTCGATTTTAGACAAACGATGCAAACGTTGATGGGCAGGGCCTAAACAAAATTCGAAATTCTTTCGAAAATCTGTCTTCATCTAAAAGGTCTGCCTTAATGCCTTTTGAATAAGCCCTGATTACATAAGACTGATCTGTGTTTATGGCGTTACCAGGCTAGATTTTTATTTCGGCTCTAAGTCGATGACTGAAACGGTTGCAACATACGATATTTTCCATTGTAAACCACTTAAAAATGATCCGAATCAGATGTCGAAATACTTCCAAGTATTATCCTGTATGGCAACACCACCAAAGGTGACTTTGCACCATGCACATGGCTGACATTTACAATAGAACGAACGATCTAAACCGCCTTTTCTGATATATAAAAAAATTCAGCTGATTGACACAGTCCGCGATACTAACAGTCATTTTAAGTGTCCAGGCTAATTTTTTCGAACTCACAATGGCAAAATCTTCTATACAAAATTGCACATTGTGACCTAAAAAATATACAAGGTGTTGGATAAAAATGATTTTTATTAAGGCCCAGTATGTCCACGTACTGTGTTCATTTATTTTTCGAAATATATCTCAAGTCTCTGTAACCTTTTTACATTGGTGGCGACTCCATTTATGTATTTGTTTTTTTCCGAAAAAAATTCTCTGATCTAAACCACTGTAGTATCTTGTCATAGATAACCTGCTTCAAACGGCTTTCGGTATTGATAACGCTAACTGTGGTTCGCCACTAAGCTACAAACAGCTTGTATTGTTTAACTATTTTGAATAAATAGTGAGTGACAATGTTTTCGAACATAGTACGTAAAATCCACTGCAATGGGTAGTAACCAAAGTCTCGAATAGCATTTTAAGTATTGTGATAAATCAGTGACATAAATTCGCACTCACTAAATTATATATATTTTACTTCGAAACTCATTAATTGCAATAGCTGGGAGTAACTACTTAAAAGTCACCAATGAATTTTGAAACTGAATTTTATCAAAACGTTAAATGTCATGCTTTTTTTACTACAATTCTTTTCGATTCCATATCGACTACAATAAATGATTATAACGTTTTCGAACTTAACAATTATACATATTTAATTTCTGACTGTCATTCGCAGTCACCACTTTCAGCACAAGAGAATGAAAAATGTCATATCCCAAAAATAAAGTGAGAAATCACTCAATTTCAGGAGAAGTACTTGACCGGTTTTTGTACAAAAATGTTAAGAAATGTCATTTTGACATAATCGTAAAATAAACAAAAATGCAGCATCTACAAAATAAGTTGGAATTGAACTTTTTAAAAGCTGAATACCTATTAAACTTACCATTTTGAATGCACTGATATATTCTAGGAGAACATTCAATTACAACTTCTTCCTCCGACATCGTTGAAGACGAAAATAAATAGAGTTTTTGATTGTCAAACTTTTGAGCTGCCACTTAGTTGTCAGTTTTCATTTTCGTAAGTTCAAATTTCGGCGACTAGAAAATTTCGAAAAATTTAAAAGAAGGGAAATGGATTTCTCCCTCTTTTTTTCCAATTTTCTAAGTACGTGGTGGCATTCGCAGAGTTTCTTAGCATTTTATTTAATAACTTGAGGTTTACAAAAAAGTACACGAACGAACGGTATTTGACAACTGGCAATGTTTTCGAACATAGCATGATGTAAAATCAACTAGAATGGAAATAAAGAGTTATTCAATAAGAGGTGTTATTGTAAAAGGATATGGTCCTGTATGCGTGCTCGTGGTGGCTATTTGGCTGATGTTTTTTTTCATTATTAACGGCATATCTTTGTCTTTATTATGAAATAAATATCCGATCATTTATCTCAAAAAATTACATTTTTCTTTGAATACAAAAATAACACTTCTTATTGGAAAACCCTTTACCTACTTCAAATAATTACTATTTGAGCTCTTTCTCGTGGTAAATTGGTGACCAAATTAATACTGGTACTCCTCACCTACCACAATAGCCCACACTGTTTCGACCACCGGTTGCGATTGCTGTTACCAGTCAATACCTTTATTTATAAATCGTTTTGAAGATCATCATCCTTTTATTAAAACAATTAAATCCAAAGTAAAGTCTACAGTTGCTTTTTTATGCCTGTCTCGATCTTATTTTCTCATACCAGTCGTTTTGGTTATTCGAAGGTCCCATCTTAAGCAACTTCTTTTTATGGTCGCCCAAGCTTAAAAACACGCACACTCAATATTCAGTGTTGACAGTCTCTGAGACAACATGCAATGGGTACGTCTCACGGTGGTTTCATCTTTAAGATTATGCGCATTGTGAAAAGTATAACCTTTTCGACAAACATGCCATGGCAACCAAATTGAAATTGGTTTCACCCTACGATTACTTCATACTTTAGTCATACTTTCTGCGTCTATAACACGCTGAATTTTGACAACTTCCCATATCAATGCAATGTGTTCAAGAGCTTTGCAGCCTCTAAGATGTGATTTCTAAGATTGAAAAAACGAACTGAAAAAGGTGTTCTTCTCTTCGGCCACTATTCGTGTAACTTGGTTACAGGCCGAAGGTAACAATCAAATCTCTAGGGCCTAAATCGCCACATTCGTTGACAATAGTGCCTTGATTGGGCTTTCTGAGCTTTGAAGGTCTGAAGATTGAAAATATTGAAATGATATTTTTAATTATTCATAACTAAATAAGAGGCTACAGCTTTAGAAGCTGTTGGAAGGCACAGCTGTATGTGAAAACACACACGAGATGGGACTTTTAGTTTGCCCAGTCTCTGTTGTTTCAAATATGATCAGCCGTTAGCACGTTTTCCAGTTTAAATCCAAAAATAATCCCTGATTGGACAACGAAAATTAAACTTGTAAGTTTCTTAAAACTTGGTGAGTTTGTTTATAAATGGTCACAACCTCTGGAATAACATGTGACGCCGTTGAGGCGACAACAATTCTCCCGAATTGGGATATTCATTTGGGACTTTCTCTCTGAAACGATGCCCGATCGTGCTTTAGTTACAGCAATAGCTTCTGACAACCTGAGTTATCTGTTAAAACAAGGAATGGCTTCCATTGATTGATGTGTTACTGACTGTTACTTAAACAAATTATAGGAAAAAATACTTCAAGCATCTTGCCACACCCTCCAAACAGTTATCACATCATCATGTTGCCATAAAACAACAACGGGCTGCCTCCTCGATAATTTTTCAACTATAATTCCCACCTAATCCTCTGTCTGTTGGCCTTTTTAATTACCCACAACAAAGGCACACCTTCGAATCATAGCTTCTTCTCGTACTTCCTCAAAACGATCCACACGTCAATTTATGGTTCACGACAAAAACACAAAAAAAAAAAAAACCATAAACACCAAAGAGCACTCTACCAGCTGGTGGAGTAATTCCTGTTGTCTGCACAACTGACCTTTCCGCCAGCGCGCGACATCGGTAAACAGACCAAGACTGCTCTGTCGCTGGGTTACCATCGTCAGCCTTATGTGACTCGAGCGCGATAAAAAGTCACCAACCCTCCTCATTGTGCCACTATTCCTGGGAGATGAACTTTGATGTTACATAAATTATCCACAGTGTTTGTGTGTGTGTGTGTGTGTTTGTAAAAATTGAGGTTGCCAGAGTCAAGTCTCATTATGCGGGTGCAACCAAGGTGAGGAAACCACTGCCGCCACTGCATTGTGCGCGATTTAAGATAAACCCTGCGTCTTCGTCGTGGTCGTGATGTGCAGTTTCACTTCTTCTTTCAGGAAGAACAATACGCCATGCATCAGGGAAGAGTTTGGTTTCTCTACAACAGGCAAGGTGTGTCTGGATTATGTCATTAGAGGATGCTTTCTGCCCGATAAACTTTGACTCTGCACTACAAGTAGCCGGCGCGGTTGCATAATCCAAATACTCTGATTGTGTGTCATCTAATGGAAACACAAACAGGCTTGTCAAACAGCTATAGTGATGAGCTGTTGTGCAATTAAAAGTGATCGTCCGTCCGCACTTAATCCGTCACCGAGCTTCATGAATGAAAATGTAAATTCAATTCACACTTTGCCGCGCTTTGCGCTAAGAACCCAAAGTTGCACAGATTCACAGATTCACAGATAATTAGAGGTAAATTTCACATTCAGGTCGAGAGAGTATAGTTGGCCCTGTTATAGCGGACAATCCCAAATAGATAAATAATTCAATTATTCTGTCACGACTTTGCATTGGGAGGTAATTTGCGCCGTTAATTGTGGCAATTATCGCATTTTCACAATTTGAATTTATTGTGTAGGAATCTTGTAGCTTGAACTTTATTGCCATTTATTTGTTGTTTCGGAAACTGGGTTTATTTATTTACCCTATACTTTGAATTTTCTTTGCAGGAAATCACTCTATTGGTCGCCGTTGCAGTGACAATGGTTGTTGGCGCTCCACAGCGGGCCGAGGAACCAATCGCCATCATTAGTCAAGAATCGAATATCGAACCTGATGGCTCGTATCAGTATAGGTAAGTTGAGTTCACTTTGTTACTGCATACACTTAGGCGGGGTGAGATACTCACTACTCAGTCGAAGCGAACAGTGAGTGGAATTGTTTCAACGTGCAGAGCAAAACAAAAGAGTTGGTGTGAGAACTGGGTAACATTTATTTGAATGGTTTCTATGGGGCGTTTGGAAATCTCGAAATTTCAAGGCGGTTTGAGCGGGTTTGGTTTCGTTTTGTCACAGAATTTAATTAGATAACTTATGTGGATCTGCAGGTGCATTCACAATAAGGAAAATAAGGAAGGCGGGTGCACACAAAATAAGATTTTGAGATGAAAGGAAGTGGCTTGGGCTTTGTACTACTGACCGCCTTTAAAGCCTCAAATTCGAATGTGGATGTTAAAAAATTCACGAGAAAATCACTGGCAAATGGCATTAACTTTGAGCAAGTTGTTTACCTGGCTACCCTAAATTTGTCTAAAATTATTCGACGAAAGGTGGAGTTCGAAATGCGGTGCATTTGGTGATGCTTTACTTCGTTCTAAAACTAATAAAAAATGGCTGAAGTCTAGTTTTATGGAGGCACTTCGGTAATCGATGGTACCCCTGCAATCAGTTTAACACCTTAAATACTCCGAACCATTTATTGGACCACCAATTCCACACAAATTAAAACTTATTCTTGCAATTTTTAAAACATCCACCACATAATATTTCTGTTCAGCACTACAGGAAATTTAAATTTTTACTGTTACTACTCTAATTCCTTCAGGAAAACATCTCAAACATACCGCTATAACAATTGACTTATCAAAGTAAAAGCAGTCCAATGATATAGGACTTAAGTGGAAGTCGTTCAGAGTTGCACATTCCTTCGTTGCTCAAACTGATGTACACAATTTGCTAATGTAGCGCACTTTTTATTTCACGACTAGTCAAGTGTTTCAGTACTGTCTGTCAGTTCGCCCACTGAAGTATCGTTTAATCACATCCAATGTGGCATACTATTTACCTTGTCTATGCCTCATATATTTTACAGGACTGCGTTGTGGACTAATTTTCAGTCAAATGTGAAGCGAGTCGTGTTATTGACCGCTTGATAAAGATATGCAGACTCAATAGCAACATCTGTATCCCATATGTGGTTGGTTCGAAATCTAAATATAGACCCACGTCCAATATCAAGTCGTGCAATTGACTCCCTAGTCAAGTGCGACCTACAGGAATCTTTCGAAACTATTCGTAAAAAGTGCTTTCAGACAACATGTAAATTCCAGTCGAAAATATGCTCAGTCATGAATTTTACCACTTACTCTCAAAAGTTAGTGCCCTTCAGTGCAAAATGCATTTCGTCCTGATGTGGTTGATGGGCTTATCGGAAGACGACCGTCTTACTTACTTTCCGTGCAATGCAACCACCATTTTGCATTATTAGCGCCACTTCTCAAACACAAAACCGCAAAAGCCACCCAAATTATGATGGCCACCAAATCTTTTCAAGCAGATTAACATATCCCTAGCTACTAGGCCACAGAAAAACCTGAAAAGTTAATTAGTAAAGCAAATATTGGCATCTTTCACTTCGACAGGTAGAACAATTAAGACTTTATACGGATATGCTAATAACTATGGCAATGACCTTCTACGTAGACATGCAAATGTCTTCAGCTTCACGGTGGAAAGAATGTTCTTTTCCTTAGATCCGCCTTAAGCTCTAATTAAGCTAACACCGGGAAATAGTTTATTTACGACATCCAGATGCAGTTGGGTCTAATCAATTTCACTCTCCGCCGCAACTCAACAGACAGTTGAACTAATAAAATCGAAATTTCTCGTTTCAGCTATGAGACAGAAAACGGCATCAAGGGCCAAGAGACCGGTACCCTCAAGAAGGCATCCTCCCCCGACACCAGCGATGTCATCATTGCACAGGGTGCCGTGTCGTACACATCCCCCGAAGGCAACCTCATCTCACTGTCCTACACCGCCGATGATGAGAACGGTTTCGTGCCATCTGGTGATCATTTGCCCACACCACCACCAATTCCACCAGCAATCCAGAAGGCTTTGGACTACTTGCTCAGCCTGCCGCCACAAAAGAACTAAGGTGACTTAGAAGACGGCATTTGAAACACAAACTCCAATGGCTGCCGAAACTTCAATCTTATTTTATTGCTGCTATCAGACAACGATCACACAAACACGAATACAATACACAACACTCAGAAAATACACAAGAAGACATGCTGTTATATAAAATGAAAAATAAAAAAAAATAAACATTCTTACACCATACATAAAACTACGCACTGACTGAACGAACCAGGAATACGTAAATATGTTGTTAAACAAAAAACAAAAGAACATTATAATCATCGAACCACTCTTTATTTTTTTATTTTTCACTACTTTTTGTTATTTGTTTATAAATACCTTAATCTAATCTATCTCTGCTCTTAAAAGTGAATTAGTAATATTTTTTTCTTAAATATTTAGCGAATGCGATACGAAATTGTTTTCTCCTTCACTAACCTCAAAACTGTATGTAGTTGATATTTTTTTTATTGTTTTTTAGGTTATTTCTGAATGATACTCAAGTTGTAATTGTAATATTGTTTTCCTTTGTATATTTGTAATTGATTTCTGTTTTTCTTTTCTGTCTCTCTTGCCTCTGTGACAATTTTAGTCGCCTGATCGATTTCGGCATTATGTGATATCGCAATGGAAAAATATAAAAAAAATAAAAAAAAAATGTTAAGACATGTAAAATATAAATAAATATGAATACTTTAAGATGCAATAAAGAATTTATGATTCTTTGAAAAAAAAAAAGAAGAGTTTAGTCTGTCTTATTGTTCTGATTCTGATTAGCTGGTTGTTATACCAGTTTGAGGACTGAATTTAAATTTCAATTTGAAAGTTGTGTACAACTTAAAGCGTGTTGAAGCGGTTTGCTATCTTTTTTTTTGTTTAAGAAGGCTTTCCTGTCGTGTGTCTAATAAACATTTCGCATGACTCCTACAAAGACCATTAAAGAATGTAATTGGGTGGTTTTGAAAATGGCACAGAACCGAAGTCTCAATTTCGGTGGCAATGACATTTCTCGTATCGATTAATTTTTCGAGGATTTTGTTGGGGCTGTAAGTATCAGTAGTTTTATTTTTATAGAACCAGTTCGTCATTTTATTATTAGCAATTATTTGCTCCCATTTCCAAATTAATCATAAAATAAATAACTTCGCGGCTCCATCAACGTATTTTCGAGAAATTAATGAACCAATAAACATTTTTAATTTCAACTCTAAATTTTAGTAGTTCACAGTGGATGTATTTTCCATACAAATTTTGCAATTGTGAGCTTTCCTGAATTTAAAGTAGAGACTAAAAATTGTTATTAGTGCTGCCCAATGTCAATCGAGTGAAACTAGGGTTATTTGGAATATTTAACAAATCGCTACTAGCACACTACTGAGAATGTGAAATTTACAAACCTAGCTACAGCCTTTTCACTTTCGTTATTTGTTGTAGTTTTTAGGTGTCAAAAAGGCTGAGTTATTAAAAGTAAAAATGCGGCAGCACTGATATTTTTGCGTTCATTATCTAATGTAAAAAAAAAACTGCATTACCTTTGTATGACGGCAAATGTCATCTGTGTTCATATAAGCAAAATGACAGTCAAATTGCGATCAACTCTGCATTTTGTTTTGTTGCCGAAGATAGGAAAAAATATGTAAGTAAAATAAATGAAAATTTAATAGATTCATCCAAAATAAATGAAGGTTTGTTTTTTATTAAAAAGTTAAAATATAGCATTTGTGAATGAAAGTGAACATAAATTGTGGTCAATTTTTTACTGCCTTCTGCAACTCTTTTTTTGAAACGCAAAACATTGAATAAATATTTTGCAATTATGAACTTGCCCAATGCCAGATTGTAAAACTGTGAAAACAAAAATCAAAATTTAAATTGATGTATTAAATGTTACCCAAATCATTTCCAACACGTTGATTAACTCAACTCATAAAGTTTCGTCACGTCTGCACGTTCTCATCAAAAGGAAGAGAAAATCAGCAAAACAACGAGTAGCGAGTAGTTCTCTTTAAGTTCAAGGGCTCCGGAAATTTGTCCCTGCCAATATTCTAATTTAAACTCCGTAGCTAAATTGTTTCCAACAGCAGTGAAAACTTAAAACTTTTTTAAACGATTCGAGGAGATTATTCCTTAAAATGAATAAATTCTTTATTTTTACCTACTCCTTTGAATATTTCTTGCAGCTTGATGTAGGTATATCAATGTTGTGTCAAATTTGTCAAAACTATTTTTGTGAACAGTTCTGAGCGCTATCAAGCCAAGAACAGAGGTTTGAGGTTACTCGTTGGCTGTTCTGCCAAAAGTATTGCAAAAGCAACATTTATATTTTTTTGATATTGTGACAGCAATCGTTTCCTTTGAGTTCCCCGAAAGAATATTTCGTTCGCCAGCAAGTTCATCTGAAAATCCCAGGCGATTGATCTCAACAACCCACTGGGGAAAAACGCTTTTTGTACGAGTGCATGAAGGCATCGCGTAAATCTCTGCACTTGATTCGAAAATAAAAGGAGACATTGATGCTTTGATTCTTTAATTATTTTTTTTTTTAATTTTATTTTTATATTAACGAAATCGTATTCGAGGAACTCCAAGTAAACGAAATGCGTATATTTATACGCGTAGCTGTACCTTTCCCATAAAATTACACAAGCAAAATTCGAACGTGTTACTTTAATACATGCCAAAATGACAACCACAACACTACCTACTCGTTACTCGTTGTTGTCGCTCGTTATTTTCTAAATTCGAATATTTCGTGATGAGAACGCGTATAAAATTTGAGATTGCCAATCGAAGGGACAGAAAAACCTGTCTGTATCTGCATACATAAGTAATTATTGAGGAATCTAAGTCGCTATGCCCTTAAAACCTTCAAATGATACCAACCAAATACCTACGAACTAACGAATAATCGCAGGATTTGACAGTTCATTCACTAACGCATTTTATTTGGACGCAGGTACCTACCCGCGAATCGAATGAATTTGTTCAGTTATATTAGGGGTTATCGCGAATAAATTCCGTGGGAAATGTTTCCCTTGTCAGCAATGTAAGTCAGATAGCTGAACAGAAAAGATTCCCGGGGAAATCTTATTCCCGATAGGGGTCATTGCAATTTCATCTTTATTTTGAGACCAAGTTTGCATGACTTTTTTATTGTGAATAATGAAACATTGTTGATTGTGAATAAATTATAAACACTTTGGAATTCGAAATTCCTATATTTAAATTCTTTTCAAACTTGTTATTTCGATTGATTAATTAAAAAAACTAAACAGAGACATCCTCTTCGAATAGGTAGTAAAATCGGAAATTCTCTGTAAGCCCACAGAAGGTAGTAGTCCGTTGCCCGAGTTTTATCAATTATTTCGTTCGCTCTCACCTGAATAGGCCTTCAATGTGACCAGCGCTGCCATTTTGCTACGATCGTAGCAAAACTTCTACGTGATTTCCAATTTGCTACGCTGCTATGCACTCTCCCTAAAAACGTCTATTTTGCTACTTTTTTTTAAAGCACGAAATGTCAACACAAAACTTGGAATTTTTCTTGAAAAAAAAAAATAAATAAAATAAACGAAAGTATATTCAATCTTTACTCGCACAGCAACTTATATTATTTTCTACCATATCCAACAAGTACCCATTTCTTCGGCTGTGTTAGTGTTTCAATTTGACTGGGATCAAAAATGATATTTTGAACTTTTGAGTTTTGCTACACAAATTTGCTGCGCAAATTTTAACCCCTCTGGCAGCACTGAATGTGACGCATAAGCAGCGATACCACTTTACTTCAACTGAAGTAGAATTACTTAAATTTTGGAATTCACTTTAAAAATCATTTCTTTAATCTGCTTCAGTTTAAATGAAAAAAAAAAAACTTAAATCTAGGTACCTACTTCAAACAAAAAATTATTTAAAAAATGTTTTACACTCTTTCATGTAAGCCCAGAATAAATTGCATCAAAATTCTCTTTAAACACAAAATGTATTACAATTTTCTGACGTTTCTTATTGTTTTCCTTTTCATTTTCTGTCAAAGTAGTGATACGTTTGGTTTGGTTTTGGTTCCTATCTGTCTGTTCTAAAAAGCTTAGCCAAATACGTGAAAGAATTATTATAGCGATTGTTATAAAAACTATGATTTTGAAATCTACTTCCCTTTTCTTGAACCTACTTCACTTTTTGGGTGAAATCTACTTCGCTTGTTTTTTTTTTTTTTTTTTTTTTTTTTTTTTGAAGTGGTAACCCTGCTGGTAGGGCAAGAATTCCAGAGAATTTAGAAGTGCTAATGCTCACTGTCTACACAACCGCAAATCAAATTTCAAGACTTCGTTTGAAATAATCGTAAACAACTTGCGGCTGGACCCACAATCGTTCTCATCTCCATTAAAATAATAATCACGAATAAATCGACTTAAAGCTAATTGTCATCTGGTTTTCGAAGATTTGTTGTTAAAACGGAATTAATATGCAATTATTTTCATTACTCAAAGCTGCCTTACTTTACAAAACAAATGACATGAACGGCAAACTGCATTAGCATAAAAACAAACTTCAATTAACGTTTTTAACTTATTTAAACAATGTATACCTGTTATTTTTACTTAAAGTAAATGAATGCATGTTCTTTTTTTATCTCAAATCCATTAAGCAATAAATTAATATTTAAATAACGAGCTACCGTGCTTGCGAAATGTTTCGCCAATAAATCAAAAAACCTACAGCATGAAATATGTTTCTTTCTTTGCTAATTTGAGTCATTAAAGTGATTATCTAATATAACCCTTATTAAGCTGAAAAATCTCAATAAATAAATATTCAATTGAATTGTGAACACATTTACAGTCGTCTTCCATTAATGAATCGGTCTATTCCCATAAACTAGTTTACAGCTGCTCATTTGAAGAGGACACCTTTTCGAACTGCTACACAATAAACATTAATAGACTTGGCGCCGAGTCTGTCAAAATAAATTAACAAAGAAAAAAAGAGAAAACATTCTTATCACATCTCATCATGAAAATCTACATCAGGTTTCTGGTATGTGTTGATTATATCTGACTCTCCAGTCCGATTTGGTCAACACAATACGATTGGTATCACAGTTGGTAGCTCTGCGCCATATTTGAATATAAATACGACCTTGAAAACGACAAAAAAAAACCCGATGCAGGAGAATATCAAGCGAGATCTAGCTAAACACGAAAACTGGAATTCTCTTCCAAGGGGTTGCTGTAGAATTAGTAGGTATGTTTATTTATTTTTGTTTTGTCAATCGCTGCATAAGACTAACTATAAAATCAACGTGAACTCATCCGAAGATAAGCATTAGTGAAACGTCTTTCTAGTGTGTAGAACCTTAAAATAGCCCGCGACAAAATGAAAACCGTTCTGATTGTGTGCCTAGCCTGCATTGCAGTGACCGCTGCCGCTACCGCTAACGTTCCCGATGATGATCCAATTTTGACACAGGAATCGAATGTGGACTACACCGGAAAGTTCCATTACCAGTAAGCGAAATTAGTTTTGAAAATTTGGTGAATGTCTTGAGTGTTCACTGTGTGATTAATGTTCTTAGTTTTGAGACCGGAAAGGGAGCTGCAGCCACCCAAGATGGCTACCTAAAGACTATTGACCCAGAGCACGAAGGCGAGGCTATCGAGGGCCAGTTCTCCTATGCCGGCGATGATGGCCAACAGTATGCCATTTCTTATACTGCCGATGAAAATGGATACCAACCACATGGACCTCATATTCCGACCCCACCACCAGTGCCAGAGGCCATCCAACGTGCCCTTAAATACATCGAGGAACATCCCTATGTCGAGCCAAGCAAGAAGCCCAAGCATTGATTTGTCCAAATGTGAGAATGTTGATCTGCTGCTGAATTATGAATGCTGAATAGTGTTAAGTATTTTGTTTAAAATAAAAAAATATTGTTTCGAAAATTTACTGTTATACTTGGCAAGTTGTTTAATGCAATGGAAAATATTTAGATTGCTTGGAAAATCCATTTTGATCTACCGGTAGTTTTGGCCCTTTATTTAGAAAAGCATTTCTGTACTTTGTTTTCTTCTTTAAAAGGGAAATATGTAGATAACTGAATAACCCTACAAGAAGCGGCGCTAATAGGTTACTTAAACACGAACAGTGGTTGGACAATAGCAAAAAAATACAGGCGAACTCTTATTTCAACTCCACCTTAAAATCATTAACCACTTCATGACCGTGAGGGAGACCTATAAGCGAAACACATTCCACAATCACGTCGGAGGAAAGTTTAAAATAATTCGGACATTTTTTACTAAACCGTTAAGACTCCATCATCAGTTCTTGCTATCAACGTAGAACGTAGGTTAGGTTTCCTAACCTAATCTTTCTCTAGAAAGTATCATAAACGACAGGCTAAAAGAGCTTAACGTAATCAGCAGAACAGTGACTTCATTACTGATCATCGCAGGTCAGGAAGGCAAAAAGGGTACTACATCAGTGCAAACGTGTATTTGGATAGAGGTGGGGACTCTCGCCTAGGTCAACATACTGGATGTATACCTACGCCTCGGTTGTATGGTGGGCGAAAGCCTCCCAGAAACCTGTGAGAAAGCACCTGGATAGGGTTACAGGTGCAATAAGGGCACTTCGTTTGCATCGAGATGCGAAATGGCACAATCGTGGTACCATCTATGGTCATAGGAAGATCCTGGAACTTGTCAAAAACGAGATTAGGGAGCTGAACATGCCTATGGATGGGATAACAAGGGTGTGTATTATAGAATGGAATCACAAAACTCGTATTGAGAACGGATTACTTCCAGAAAAAAGAAGTGGTTAAATAGTGATTTTCACAGATGGATCCATGATGGATGGTGGAGCGGGTGCCGGTATCTATTCAGCAGAGCTGGAACTAGCCCGTCAAGTTAGCCTCGTGAATTACACTTCTGTATACCCGGCTGAGATGATTGCATTGCTGCATGCGTTGGACTACTTGCTTGAGAGTCAGGTGGAGGGAAGAAATATCTTTATAGCACTGGACAATCAGGCGGTGATCAGATGCATGGAACAAACAAACATCACAACATCATTGGCAATGGAATGTGCACTTAAGCTCAATAAGTGTTCATCTAAAAATGAAGTAACACTGACTTGGGTAGGAGGACACATAGGGATCGAAGGTAATGAAAAGGCGGAGTCCCTTGCAAAACAGGGGTCAACTGAAAAGTTGCTGGGACCAGAACCACTCTCTTCAATTGGCAAAGGAATGGTAGAACAGCTGATTCACAAATGGATCACGGCAGAACACCTGAGAAGGTGGTCAACCGTGGAACAATGTAGACAGGCTAAAATGGCAATTAAGTGGCCGAACTGCTCCACTCAAAGAAGGGTTCTAAGCATGAGTCGAGGAACATTGAATTGGGTGGTGGTTTTGTTAACAGGACATGGTAATTTCGGGTATTAGGTATCACTTAAGGAAGATGGGCCTTAGAGAGGATGATACCTGCAAAACTATGCCTGGAGAAATCTGAGAAAGCGGCACATATACTGTGTCAATGCCCGGCGTTGGAACATCATTGGGTCCAGACCCAGTCGATAAAACAGATCTCCCATCCACTAGGAATTGAGCCCAGGGAAGAACTCTGGAGAAATCTAGAGAGTCTCTCTGGGTAAGATAAGAGAGACGAAAAGAGACCCGACAATGGTGGTCTTGTTCGAATATCTCTCGAAATCTATATATGTATATTTACCTGTTCATCGCTGTAAAACGATGTTGTGAAAAGAAATAAGAACTTCCAGTCATGGAGAAAATTTTTCCGCTGGACTTTGCATTGCAATAAAAGTAAGCGTGCGGCTTCTTAAAACTCGCAAATGACAAGTTCAGAAGACAAGTTGGAGACCAGTTCCTTCAGAATTTGCATTTCTGTGTTTTTTGTTGTACCATTCTTTTGTTGCGCAATAGGTGGCGCCATCGAGGCGAATAGTCGCTTCGAAAAATTAATGCGACAGAGGCAATGGCGTTTATAGCAACAGGGATAACGAAAGAGAGATATAAATTAAAATTATTCAAAAGAAGAATATACCTATATGACGCGAAATGTCAATTGCAGCCTTTTTTTATCCAAATTTATTTTTATTTTTCCCGCATAACAAACAAATTTATTCATCAAAACAAAAATAGCTACACATATCACATTCATTTTATTATAACAAGAGTAGCCAAGAATCATTGGATTAGACTAGACGGATCCAAGACTAGGTCATCTTTGTCTATGCCTATTTTTAATTCCATACAATTGTGGTCGTTCATGAATAATAAATAAATTTTGCAAGTAAAATAAAACAACACAAACGAGACTCCATTTTTTCCACCCGATCCGGCACCCAGCCACAATTCCACAAATAATAAATCTGTCAAACTCAAACACCCACTACCCATGGCCATACTCAGTGTAAAAATTAAAATTAAAGCGCATGGCAAGACTAAGGGCTATGTTCAATAAGTGTTTTTTTTTTTTTTTTTTTTTTTTTAATTTATCGTGTATTGAAACGTGAAAGTTTTTGGGGTGACTATTTTTCCGTTTTCGGGAAAAACAGTAAAAGTCCCTCAATCTGGCATCCCTGATTGCAGCTTACAATCCACAGCATTATAAGCGAGTTCCACAAATCAACGAATAAAAATTCGTTCTTTTCACATCAGACTCAACTATACTTGCAAGTTGCAACGCCCTGTAACAAGCTGAGAAAAAGTTATCGGGTCTATCACAGAATCCGTCGTATTCGGAATTTTGCTACGAACCCCGAAAGAACTGTTACGGAATCTGGTCGTATGGGAAATTTGAAGTTCGTAGAAAGTGGTATCACTGAATATACCACGTTCTACGAATTTCGAAAGCAAAAATGTACCCTACGACGGATTCTGTGATAGTTCTTTCGGGGTTCGTAGCAAAATTCCGAATACGACAGATTCTGTGATAGACCCGTAATTCCCATTTTTTTTTTGGTCAAAATTTCAGCCGAATTTATGCAATGCCAATGCAGAAGAATTTTTCGTCTTGTGTGCAGTTGTTCCTCGTCAAACCCAAAACAAATCCCACGGCTATGGTCATCTTATCTCGCTCAAACACTTCCGCCTTAATACTAAAATCAATTAGCAGTTAAATATTTGACTCTGGTTGCTGTACTTATTTGAACGGACGACGTTTCTCGGTGGTCGTTTCGGCAGAAATGCGCATCACATTTCAACGTATACCTACGTTTACCGAGAAACCAATAAAAACGAAAGCCCCCCTCCAAAAAAGAAAAAGAAAAAAAAAAAGCCCCCAAAATTTACGAGTGAACAAACCACCGATTTCACAGCTTGGACATAAACGCTTATAGCTGGATTGCCTCGACATTTTATTCAGTAAAAATTGGTAAATTATTGTATTTACACCCACAGCACAATTGCAGGCCATAAATCAATCATTTTTGGCCGCGGTCACCCCCAGTGTCAAACACATGAAGATGCTGTGATAATCACAAATATTTGCCCATCCAAGTTCATCAAGGTAATAACTATTTACCTGTTGTCCGGGAATACCAATTGGCCAACAGAAGTACTGAGTGCTTGGCCGGATCGACCATCATCATTGGAAGTCGTATATTTGTATGCCGAATGGAGGCAATTTGGGATCGGCGGGGTGTGCGTGAGGATATCCATGGGAAAAAATAGGTTCTCCAGTACAAAAAGTAGGGTTAGCGACCTCCTACTGGCTAGAAAACAAAAGTCTATTGTTTGCCGAAAAGCAAAGACACCGTTAGAACGATGACGCACGTACGAGTTTATTGAATCATAATGTTAATAATTGAATCGTGAGCCGAATTAAAATATGCAGACTAGAAGAAGATATGTCTGAGAAGAAGAGTGGCAAAACCATTCTGACGCGAGGAGTGTGTTAGGTAACAGACCTACTACAGAAGTCTGTGCAGCAATGTGTGACCAATGGTTTGTGGTGTTAGCACATTTTGGCTGAATCTGCAATTTGTTGCGCCCACGTGCTAATTAATTCACTGGAATTGACTGAGGCTGGCGATTATTACCTCTCGTTGATGGATCTGTTGATGTGTTGCGCTGTTTGATCAATCTGTTATATAGACAGTTCATATCGTTATTAAAGTCACAGCATGAAAGTGAATTTTATATTTCCAAGGGAGGAGCGGCGGTTTATATAAGCTATTAACGGGTTATAAAAAAACGATGTCATTAGTGAGTTGAGGAGTGCACACTATTTTTTTACAGACTTAGTTTAGTTTGAACAAACTTTTGCGATAGATTGGGTGGGGAAAATAGTTTTCATTAGATCATCTGGATCTAGAAACAAGAATACTATGAATACTTGTGGAATAATAAAATCACAAATGTGAGTAAATCGCCATTAAAGGCAACTTCTGTCCCGAAAGTCATTGGGGCTTTGGGCTTCAAGTCTTAAATCAAGAATCCAGTAGCAGTTCTTTGGTCTTAATTCAATTCCGATAATTATAGACGTTTTCACACTTCCAATTCGGAATTTCAGATCGCCACACAGTATTGCCAGGATAAAAAAAAACTTACCCTACTGGACGATGACAAAAATTGCAGTTTCCAAAAAATTCAGTTTTTAAGTAGCAAACACAGAAATCTAACTCATGCTCTTTTCTAATAATAGGTTCATTTGCGTACGCGGTTTAAACCGAACGCAAACGATACAAATCGATCGCAATCAGCGTTATCACTGAAAACAAAAAAAGCGAAGTATATTTGACCCAAAAAGTGAAGTATGTAGATTAAAGGAAAGGGAAGTAGATTTCAAAATCATAGTTTTTATAGCGTTTGTAACAATTCTTTCACGTATTTGGTTAAACTTTTCAGAACAGACAGACAGAAGCCAAAACCAAACCAAACGTATCACTACTTTGACAGAAAACTAAAAGGAAAACAATAATAAACGTCAGAATATTGTTATTAATTTTGTGTTTAAAGTGATTTTTGAAATGTATTCTTTTGAAATGATAATCTGGGCTTATTTACCTACATGAAAGAGTGTAAAACATTTTTTAAACATTTTTTTTTAAGTAAAATTAAATAAAGCGGATTAAATAAGGGATTTCTAAAGTGAAGAAGATATATAAGGAATTTAAAAATATCAATTGAAGTAAAGAGGTATTGCTCTCTCTCTCTCTCTCTCTCTCTCTCTCTCTCTCTCTCTCTCTCTCTCTCTCTCATCGAAAATGACAGAAAAACAGAAAATAAGCAAAAGTAACGAGCAGTTCTTAGGTCTGTTCCTTTACTTTTGTAGTAAGAATGGAAAAGATTGTCAAAATCGCAGTGGTCGGTATAAATTCTCTCACAGAAAGAGACGCTTACGAAACAGAAAGGAACGCTTTTGTAGTAATTTATGAAAAATGACAGATACATAAATTAAATATTCAAAAAATTGTACGAAAAGTCGATAAAATGTCTGATAAACTCGAAGAATTTGTTAATTTACTAAGAAAATTAGTTTTATCATTTATTTTTAACTTTATTTTGATGAATCCGAGTATGTGGAAGAGTTTGTATGTACTGATTGAATTACAAGCATAATAGAAGGGGACACTGCATTAAGAATGACATGGAAGAGATTGTTCCTTGTTACAGTAAGGAAGAATATCGTCGCCAATATCGAAAAGAATCTTAAAGATAACATTCAGTTTTATGTTGCCGCCTGTTGATACAATTTTAATAAGCAAGAATGCAAAAAATAACGCATATGCAAAATGGGACAACAAATTTCAAATCAAAATCAAAAGTTGTAAGGTGACTGACAGCTTTTTCACTTCTTACACCAAGAAATTTGTTGAGTAAAAATTCGTAAGATTCTCAGTGGAGGGGTAATATCTTGCTCTCTCGATGACGCTCTCTTTTACGAATTTTTTGAGTGAACGGCATCGGCACTGATATAGTAAGAATTAGTAAAAATTCGTAAGATTTAAAAGTAAAGGAACAGACCTCTTATCTTGGCTCGAAACAGCTCAGAGAATTTTAAATAGCAAGTGGCAAGTGCTGATAAATATGTCAAATTCACAAAATTGACAAGAAACAAAGTCAAAATCCGTTAATTGGACAAAACAAATTGTGACATAAAAAAAAAGGCGGTGATCGTAAGAAGTTTTTCCAACCCGTTTTATGTAGTACATATTTTGCAAACAGGTAAGTTATATATTTATTTGTGATGTGGATTAGATGTCAAAGATGTAAGTAAGTGACTCAAACTATAGCTCGATGTCTATCCACGTACTTTTGAGTAGATATAGTTTCCACTCTTGCAGAGATTTTCGCTCTATTTTTGGATTTCAACAGATAAAAAGCAGAAAGAAAGAAGAAAGGAAAGTTCTTGAATAGAATAAAATTAAAATGTAGGGAGTTTTGTGTTTGTTACCGATTGACGTGAAACCCACTGGATAGATTTCGATGAAACTTTTTTGAAATAGTTCGCAAGACTCCGAGAAGAATATAAGACGTCGTTTTTATTTTTGATACACTTAGGTACTTTTTGAGGGCGTTTTTAACCGTAATATGTATTTTTTTTTAATCCACATATTTTGGTTTATCATTGTTTAAATAGCAACAAAATAGAAAAGAATAATAGTCCAAGTTTAGGACAAAACAAACAGTGCTCAAAGGATGATAATAACCTCTGGACCACTTGCAAGGTAAATCGTGTTTGAAAATTATTCACTGTCCAGTTGCCTCATAAGAATAGTTGAAAACGAAGCCTACTACCAGCTCCGTGGGCCACTGTTTTACGTGCTAATTACTCGAGATGTCTATAGATTTAAGAGGTTTGTTTTTCGAATTGCCACAATTCAATGGCGGACAGTTGATTTGTGTTGGCTTATGATGTTATGATAATCGTAGTTCCTCGGTGTGGCCCGCGAAAAGTGTGCTTTCTATGAGCTGAATGTCAAACATGTCTAAGTCTACCCAGCCGTACGATAGGGCTGTAAAACACGAGGCACATAAAGATGGATCCTCACTTTTTGCGGCACAAATACACCAATATGGGTATACAAAAAATACGTAGGTGTATGATGAAAAAATAGAACTAATGTTACAAGAAGTGTAGTTTGGCAAAAATTCTATGCAAAAATGCTCACCCTTGCTGAACGCATTCGACTCGGTCTCTGGGAAATCTCTCCTCTTAACAAAATATTTAGAAAATCTCTAATCTCAACAAAACGCATTGGGAAATAGTACAATCTGCCTCGAATCTTTATGAGAATCCCGAGCTATAGACAATGATTCTAGTCCGCGTAAGATCCCGAGCTACTTGATAGCATTTCGTATCGTCTATCAAAGTCGATGCTATCTGAAAACGAAGGTTCTTAAGCGTTCTTCAAAGGCACCTCGCCAAATCATTTTGTGACAGTTCCCACTATTCATGTACGGCTTTCATTTCAAACTCTGGACTTGTGACAACAAAAGGATGTAGCATATAAACACGCCCTTTTGACACAAATCCGTGACCCGCATGACCTCAAAACTTTTTTGCCATGATTAATATAACCAAGTATCCCTAAATCTGGATAAAAACAACCTGAGAATACTAGCAGGAATAATCATTGGCCACGGTCGCGTGAAAAAACATCTTCACCGCATTGGCGTCTCACCGGATCCCATCTGTAGACTTTGTCTCGAGCGTGACGAATCCTCTCTTCACATAATCACAGAATGTCCGGCCCTTTGTCGTCTCAGGAAAAACGTCCTTGGTGATGAAATCGTTGATTCAGCATCTCTTGCGAATTGCGAATATACACCCAGAGAAGATCCTTGTCTTCCCGACGGTCTCTGGAGTGTAAATATGGCTCTAATAATTTACCAGAGAAGGCACAATAGGCTCCTCCAAGAAGCCACAGTGCCAGAACTCAGTGAAAGCTCTCCCGCCTTACAATCTATCCGTCCCTAAAGTGTTCAATTTGAACTGATCCATCTATACACATGACTCGTGATGGAATTGAATTAGAGAGCCTCTCCACAAGAGGCCGCTATACATAACGCTTTGAATGCGCAAAATTTAGACCTCATCTCCCCACGGGTATAGATTTCTTTGGTCTACTTATTCAATTCCACGCCTGTCGTAATGAATTATCCCACCTTTATCAACCAACGCTATCCAATAATTGACCTATGTCATCCCGTCGCAATTAGATAATACAACTCCATCTCCCGTGAAGAGACTTTTACCACCTGAAATCGTGATACTTGAAAAACTCAACAAACAATAAAAAAAAAAAACAAAAATATCTCTATCCGCTGTTATTGGTTCCCCATTAATCACTGACATTAAGGGCACTTCCTTTCCAAATTAAGTAATCTGCATTTTGTGCACCATCATCACGCACTACCACTCGCAATTGCGAACGTCTAATACACATTTGATAGCCGACACCGAACCCAACCCGCTGTCAGATTCGGCTTCGCTTTTGTTTCACTTTTTTTTCAATTCGTTTCAATCGTTTCTCCCTCCGATTGAGTATTCGCGCACTTCAATCCGACGAGAAATGTGTGGTTTGTTTCTTCCATTACCGTGCGCACGTACTCATAACTATGTATGCGAAATGAGCAAACAAAATCATCTTCATGCGAATCTGCGAAGCAAATAAGAACACCGATCCGCGGTGGTGGTGGTGGTGGTGGTGGTGGTGTTGGTAGTTGTCAAATTGAGGTACGAGCCGTCCTATAAATAGACTGTCCACCTGACGAACCGATATCAGTTGAGAGACACAATCACAGCAAGAAAGGATTACCATACTCCACTCAGCCATCAAATCAGTAGCAATATGTTCAATACAGGAATTCGTGTGTTTGGATTGTACGCCCTAGTTGCGGTGGTGTGCGCTCGGCCACAAGCCCAGGACTACGCATCGACGACCACAACTCAGGCTTCGATCGTCAAGCAGGTGGACATCAGCAACCCCGATGGCAGCTACACCAACAGGTATACGGCCACAGTGTAAACGAAAACCAAATTCGAATCTAAGAATCCTTTTCTCCCTGTTTTTAGTTACGAAACATCGAACGGCATCAAGGTGGAGAACATTGGCTACATGAAGACCATCGTCGTGCCGTCAACCGTCGATGAGAACGGCAAGACCCTCGAGGACGAACACGAAGAGCTTATTCTGGTGCAAAGCGGCTCCTACACATACTCAGATCCAGAGGGCAACATCATCACCCTCAAGTACATCGCCGACGAGAATGGATTTCAGCCCGAGGGAGATCATCTCCCAGTCGCCCCCGAGTCAGTGACACCAGAAGCAAGTCACTAAAAATGCTTTTAACCCACTTTTTCGATTCATTTTACCACACACACATTCTCAGTTAGTCATGCCAAAACTTAAAAATCATTTAGTCATAATCAAAAGCGAAAAAAAAAATTATTTGTTGTTACATAATTAAGTTGTACAGAGATGAGGAAACCCCGAACTAAATAAAGATACGAAGAAAGTAAACAAAATAACTCCGCTCGTTGCTTTTTCTGCCGCTAGGCAGCCACTCCTCTGGCCATATTTTCCAAAGTTTGCGGTTTGTATCAGCACTTCGATGGCGATATATGTACGTGTGGTGGTCAGCTTTGTGACAACAACATCTGAAGTTTCATTCAGAATAGCATGCGTACCTTGCGCGCACATGTGGTTTTGTAATCTCATAGTCGGCCTGACCATGAATTTGATTCAATATTTGTTGGCAGACATTTTTCCGGAGTGTATGTCGTAAAGCAAGATCAATATCAAGTAACGTGCGGTTGTCTGACGGCGGCGGCGGCTGCGGATTGTAGTCACGAGATGAGTATTTCCTTAACAGTCGAGACGATGCGCACGTATACCCGCAGCTGGGTTGTCGCAATGGGCGGATCTAGTGAGCCATCAAAGGATGATGGGAGGATGGGCAATTCTAAGAATTTGTCCGCACTCGTGTCGTTATTGTTAATTGGCCGCTGACAGGGTTGGGTTTTTCTGCAGTGCGAATGACATCGGTTTGGGATGTCATTGACACCGAAATTAATGGACTCGCAGCTGGGCAATATTTTCCAGTCGCAAGGACTAACAGGTGTGTGTAATTTTAGTTATTTCGCATTTCATCATAAGTTAGGATGAGATAAGATCGAGGGAAACGATTTTCTGTTACGAAGTCGCCTCGAAAAAAGACGGGTGGAAATTATATGCAGCGATGTATCATGAGAGAAATATCGTAGCATAAAATTATAGTGCTTATAGCCGGGCTCTCAATGAATTTCCTAATAAGCGGGGACCCTTGTAGTGCATAGAATGGCGTTTGTGAATCACAATACTGAATAATTTGTTTCGATTAAAATGTCTTTGCTATTAAGGGGGCTGCTTATATCCTGGGAGTACTGTATATGAAACCTAAGCCTGACTTCTCGCAACCATTCGTTTTGTGTTGAGTTTTTATTTTTGGGACTAATGGAAAGGGACCTACTTGAGAGTGCTTTCATGATAGTTATATACTCTCGGAATTTTGTCAGACGTCTTCATATATTTAAACTTTTGGAATTTGAATTCTCACAAATATCTACCGCAGATTATTGGGAATTATTTTCGTTTTTTTAATTTTGCTCCAAGCAAATATTATTTATTAACCTTGAGGTTAAACTACTTTGACTGAATGCCATAAATCATTACATGTTCGTAGAGATGAACCAACTAACTCATCGGATTTATGTTTAATTTTAACACCAAAAATGTTGTTTCTTCACGTTTTTAGTTTTAGAATAAATTAAAAATGCTAAATATAAATTAACGAAGAACTATGTATATCGAACGAGTTTAGTTTAGTTTAAGTTGAATAACAAAACCGGATCGTGTTCTACAACAGAAAATGACCGGCTCTAGCCTTAAAATATTGACTCAATTGAATTGGCGTCTGTCCAAAATTTATTGCTGACTTAATGCCCAAGCAACACTGACCTGTTTTACTATATGACTAAGTGATTGATCTGAGTTGGTGCATGGTGCGAATAATCATCAAAATTCCTTCCAAAAAATCACGTTCGTTATTTCTTATTTAAGTAAACTATGAAAGATTTTCGAAATACAAAGCATAGGATGTGGCGTAGTTATTTCGCATGGAAACGATATGTGCGCAAAATGTAGTAAACAGCAAAATGCTAGGTGGCCTGGTACAAATTGAGAACGAAATGTCGGCATTTTATATTCTTTTTGTTAGACCGACCGCCCCAATGCTTGCGAAAGGTTAGTTCGTTTCATTTTGAACCTGATTATTTCAAGCAAACAACGGTTATATCCCAAATGCACGTAAGCCATTTTCCATAATCGTTACTCAAAATGGACAACAATGTACTGCATAATCACAGGCGCAGCGGAAACCCCCGCAGCCCGCACATCGGCATCAATCCAAAATCTTTTACAACGATGTGACTGGGCTTACATGTTACAGAAAACGCCTTCTCAGAGTGATTTTTTCTTTAGGGCCCGATTCGCCAGGGTTTTCACCAATTTTTTTTTATCGGACGCCTCAGATTTTTCGACTTAGGTCCATGCAAAAATAAAGATTCCAACCGCTAAGCCGACAGAAATATCAAATTCTGAAGATTGGTCCATTTTTGTTGGTTTTTGTTGTAGGAATTAAATCAAACATCCGTTTTACGTTTAATTTAAAATTGAGTTTTTGTTTTTACTTGAATTGTGAATTTAATGTCATTTTCCATTGTAATTTTCAGATTTTGCTCTCAGATTTTAGATTTTTCGTGTCAACTGGAACATAAAACGAGATTTTTCTTTCTTTGCATTTTTTTTTTTTTTTTTTTTTTGTTGCGTGTTGTAAAAGTCAGCTGTTAAAATGGTAATTTGTGGTTAAAAAATCTAATCAATTTATATTGATATTCATTGCAGCGGCCAAATGTAAACCTTTTTTATTTTTTCACAGACTTATCTAAAAACGTAAACAATAACACACCTCAACGTTTGACAAATGTCAAATGTTTTGTTTCATAGCCACGAGCGTTTGCTGAAAATTCACTTTTGGAAGCAAAAGGCCGTTAATTCCAATTCGATTCTCTTCTAAGAATGACTGTCACTAAAATTCAAATTTTATTATTGTTCGTACACATGTTTTTACTGCCGGCCGCAAGTGCGACGACCGCCAATCCTATGGGATAATAGTTTTGATTTGGCAGCAACGTGAAACGCATAATATTAAAATCGCTCCTAAAGTGCGTAACTGTTTTAAATTCCTATAAAGGACTGTCACCTGTCAGCTGTCACTATGTGCCTGTGTATCAAAAATGTGACGTAGTAAATAAGTTCCATGTTCGAAGCGTAAGTGGTCGTCGAAAATGCTGTCATATACAAGCAATACGCGTAACTTCTGCGTTCGATTGAACCTAATTTACCTGCATAAATGAATGGTTTGTTAAGAAGGCAATGATCTTTTCGTTTTTTTTTTTAAATGGCGAGTAAGTAGATTCTCCCTCGTATTAATAAACACGGCGTCAACTCGTTAGCAGGTACGTTAAATTTCTGTATGTTATTTTGTGTCAACTAGCTGACTTACTTGTTCACATTTCTTTATGGATACGAGGATATTATGTGCACTTAAGTAGGTACTTGTAATAATTATGGTCCATTGACTTTGTTATTCGCGACGAATTGGTATGTTTCAATACCATGTTGTTTTTCATTAGAGTGGCGAGCACACGTTCGAGTAAAACGGGAGAGTGGAACAGAGGAAATAAATTGTCAAATGTCATTTTTAAGTGCTTGAATAACAAAACTACTTTGTTGAGGATTATTATTATTATTATTAAGGTCGCAGCAATTCTTTAATTTTAGCGAGCGTCAGTTTCTAGTCGTAATTATTATTTTGAGCTTACTTTAAGGTTGAGTTCGAACCAATTTGTTCATTCCCGATTCATGGATCCTGGCTATAAAAGGTGACCAAATAGAAATTATACTTTTTCCATTCATCATGATTCAGCAGCTGTCAAAATTGCCAATAACATCAAGCTATTAAAACATTTAGTTAGGTTTGAAATTTTATAATGCAGCTTTTCACCTATATACCTCTTACTATCGTCTTTTTAAAAATATGTTTTCCATTGACAGGTGGACCAACTACAAAACAACATTTTTCCAACTTGACCTTTAAGGCGAATAATCGCTTTATCCACCCCAATCTTCAGCTTATCCACGGCAATATCTAATTTAATTTACGACCCAAAAATTATAATAACTATCAAGTCTTTGAAATAATTCGGCTACCGTTTGTGGCACGCGTATGCAATCAACCTTGACTATCAAACAGGCTTCAAGTCTCTTAATTTACAGTTGATTGCAGAACAGCTTTACAAGCATTTGCGTCTATTTTTATCACCTAGCAACAAACGTCAACGAAATCTATACTCATTGCAACACCACCCCCATCAACATACAAAAATTAAATGGAACTGCATTCCACACCAATTGATATTACTTTGACATTTAACTTCCACTGTTATCCAACTCGAATCCAATACCACCCAACACATAGCCACAGTCAATATTCAGCTAAATCAATAATCAGAAAGACGTAAACTTAAACTTTCCGATGAAAGTATAACCAGAAGAAGATCTCATATAAAAATGTATGCAGCCACTTATCTATTTATTTGCTCCGCAAGAGGTGGAGTATTGGTTTTATGAAATCAGAGCTTGCATAAATGAATTAATTTAAAATTAAATCGAAAAATATGAATCGATCGTAGAGTAGAAGGAAAGTAGAAGAGCAATAACTTTCCGCTGTTTTGCAGAAGACAATTTTGTTCGCCGGCGAGTTCTTCTGAGAATCCCAAGCGAACCATGTTTCGAATTCGCGCCACAAAATAAAAACTCACACAAACAAATGGTAGTCATTGTCAAATGTCAAACGAAGAACTACTCGTTATTTTGAGAAAGCTTTCTTATCTTCAACAACATTGCGTTTGCAATGATTTCAAATCCATAGCATTTGATTTCAGCCAAGTTACGCAAGTTTAAGTATTCCTCAGTTTGCTACCAAAGATAAACCATATACTGAGACCCCCAACTCGCATATCGCAATCCTCGTGCCGCTGGCCCCCTCAATTTTTTATTTTTGAAATTCCGCCATTTTGGACACTATGTGGACAGTCGGCGCGTGCACATAGTAGTGTGAGATTTTTACTCACTAAAACGAAAACCACCTCCCATAAAATAGGAATCCGTGCGACATGCAAAAACATACAAAAAATATAAAATAAATGCTGCCAACCGCGGCCAACCGTGGGGGAATTTGATAGAGTTCGGGAATACCACACTTTATGTATTTTTAAAAAACGAATAAAATAATTTGTTCGGTTAATAAAACTATCTAAATGAGATGTTTTATAAACTAGAAACAGATTAGGACAAATATGTCACCTGTCAGTACCTTTGCCCACAGCGGAAGTGGCATATACAAGGTGCGAGTGGGTTGGTGAGCCAGAATTTTTGAAGTCACGTGGCATTTGTCAATACGAATTTCTATTTCAATACGAATATGTATTACAATAATAGCGCACTTAACATTTCCCACTCCATAAAAATGTAACTTGTAGGCAAGTGACGGCAAATCGGCCGAAGTTGGAGGTCTCAGTAGTGTCTCTTTTTGCTACGAGCACGAATGTGTAACCAAGCAGACCGCCTTAAATCCACAGTCGCCGTAAAATATGCACATCTGAAGGTATGCAATAAGTATACTTACGCAACTATTTTAGTTGACATTTAAAACGTTTGCAATTCTTTAAGCCGCACATAAGTTTCCGTTCGAATCACCCAGCACAGTGATGCTGCGAACGTAACTGCTCGCCATTCCGAGAACTTACTTCCACGCAACGGTATGATTCACCTCAACATCCGATTATGCAACGCTATGACATTTTCACCTTCCTCTACATTTTTTTTTTCTGTTTGATGGGTTCGTATAATCACTCAATTAGTAATGCAAGTGACAACATTGTTGTTCTTGCGTTACGAGACATAAATTCAAAAATCCCAAGGCTGAGCTTTGAGAAGAATTATTCTCCGCTGTCGCCGTTTGGGATTGGGAGGCAACTCCATTCGTCGGTGTTGCGTACCTATAGGAATTCTGATTATTGTCTGCGCCTCGTGTCTGCTGAATGCATTCTAATTTGTTGAGCAATGGATGTCCATCATTATTTCGTAATTGGATTTATTTATTCTTGGTAACATTTTGACAAGCTTGTGAACATGTCAACTGAAGGGGGTATTTTGTCGCTTTGCCAAAAAGATGCGAGTAGTTTAGTGTTCTTTATCGTTTTTGTTTCTCCAGATACGTGATAGGAATGCGGACTATAAGTGGAATTCAATGTCAAGAGAAAAGTTAAATCTGCACTGACAGAGATCTAGGTAACGTTTAAATTATCGAAAACAAATTGATATTCCGAGCATGGAAGCATGACATAACGCTGGGAATTGTGAACATGATTTGTTATGTAGTTTATGTCAAGCGTCTATAAATTGTGAGGTCCGTAAAAGAAAAGAAAGGCTAAGAGGGAACTTACAGTATCGCACATAGTTGCATATAGTTGTACCTAATGTACGTAAATGAAACAGTTGAGAAGATAAATATTCGAGGGGTAGACAATCTGTATTTATGACATTGAATTCGCTGTCATTTTTGAAAAACTAACCCCCTTATTAATAAAAAAATGTGCACAAGTGAGTTAGTTAGCAAACGCCAGATAGCATACAAAAATTGAACATAACTGCTGAGTAATAAGTTGATAACTTTTACACAGCGTTTATTAATACGGGGGTAAATCTTTAACCGATTCTTAACTCATTTTCTTGACAACATTTTTACCTGTCTAGTAAGTCCCAATTAGAGGCGTAGTGAACTAGTAGTTTAAGTACTAAAATATGACCTTAGACTCGCGCGGTAAGTCATTTGGCACATTTATTTGCTAGGAAAACGAAACCATTTTGAGTAATGTTTCTTCAGTTATTTATTAAAAAGTTACACATGAAATCGAAGTTAATTAAGTTAATGACAACCATGTTTGTCCTAATATGTTTGTAGTATATAAAACATCTCATTTAGATAGTTTTATTAACCAAACAAATTATATTAATCGCCTTTTAAAAATATATAATAACTAACCAATAGCATTCAGTTATGTTAGAATGTGGTATTCCCGAACTCTATGGCAGTTGGCAGCATTGATTTTATATTTTTTGTATGTTTTTGCATGTCACACGGATTCTGAAATTACTTAACAAAGATAGAAAAACAAAATGCCGAATTTGAAGAAAAAAAAAAAAAAAAATGAGGGGGCCAGCGGCAAGAGGATTGCAATTTGGGGGTCTCAGTATTGTCTCCGATCGCAAAGTCTGAATGGAGTTATGAATTGATAAAGAAAATCGCATGCACTGACACTTAAGACATTGATAGTTAGTAAGACAGTTATTTAGTAACTCGCAACTGTTTAACTGTTGTTAGACTATTAGTTAATTAGTAGATGTCAGATTGCATACAAAAAAATGGCGTGATTACTGAGTAACGAGTTGATAACTTTTACGCAGTATATTTCGGGAGGTAGTGGGGATGTTTAAGTATCAAGTTTAGTAAGTTTGACAGCTAGCTGACGTGATGTGTCTCAGTTTTCGTTGGCCGAGATCGTTCCCATGAACAGCTTTTTCCGTTGACTTTTATGGAGGGCAATCCAAGGTGACTAAGTACTTAAGTGACAGTTCGCATATTATGAGGTACAAAAGAAATTTGTGGGAGGTGGTTTTAGTGGGCAAAAATCTCCCCATAGTGTCTTCTAGAAGATTTCCACCTACCTCGGAGAAAAACAAATATTATGAGGCTGACGTATTAAAAGTGAAGTTGCCGAACTAGTTTTTGGGTTCAATTTACGCCTAGTCCAGACCAATCTAATCGACTTAAGATAATTAGATTTGGGAATGTGCCCTTTATTTTTATTTCAATTTGATGTTGCGCGACACGAGACAGGACGTTAAAAACTATAATTCAGTAAGTCTTTTGACAGCCGACTGACTTGATGTGCCTCATGTTAATTTATTATTACGACCCATGAGGTCATAAGGTAAACGAAAACTACGTTTTCATGCGATGCATATACAAAATAGGAACACCAGAGCTCCTCGAAAGATTTCTCTGAATGACAGTTCGGTCTGGTAGTCTGGTAAAACTTTCCGTGTGATAAAATTGAAAATAAGTGAGTTGCTGCGAAAGTGATATTGCCGTCATGTTTAAAAGTTCAATATTTGAAAGACACTTTCAAATGTGCCCATGCCCCTTAAAATCCCCAAGAAGTGCGCCGACGCGTGTTTGAGTATACCTAACAGCTAACACTTTTCGCCATTATGAGTGATCTCACTTTTAAATAAACCCGACTGACCACTTCCTGTCTTCAGTTACGAAACTAATTTGGCAACAAAATTAAATTAACAAACAAACATGACACCCTCATACACATTATAGTGATGCAATCCATAACTTAAGAGCAAACACATTTCGCACGATAAGATTTAACTGCCTCTCGACCGTCATTCAAATATTAGATTCCACAGTGAGGTAACTGCAATCCAATATAACTTAAGTCGCACACATAATCCCAGACCAAAACAAACAAAGGCCCATCAAGTTCATTGAACGTCAACAAAAGATGTCTTGCAAATCATCTTCGTGGCAGGTAATAAGAGCACACGTTCACTCAGTATGTTAATTATTCGGTCCACAGGTTATGAATCACACAAAGAGCGCATCCATTGCATCATTTTGGTCATATATAGTGTTACCTCATAATGCAGATTTTTCTCCTTCTTTTTTTGTGTATCCACAAGTTGTAGATAAACAATTTAACCAAGCTACATAAGCTCTTGTAACTTGCTAATCATCTTCGATTGGTAATCTCATCATCGCAACTGTACACAGCATCCGAAAGACACAACAAAACAGATGGGACAGCAACCAACACTAAAAGTGAAAGTGCAAAAATGCAGTCAATCTTTTCTCGTGCCAATGATCATTCAACTCGAGCCGGCTTCGCCAATTTTATGATGTAAGTACATGAGTAAAAAAAAATTGTACGAATTACCTAGAAAATAATAAAATCAAAACAAAACTAGGTACTTATTTAATTTTTTTCATCTTATTTTTTATTTATTTTTTTTAATTATTTTATGTTTTTATTTAATTTAACAATCAAATAATGAGGATTTCACTGTTTTACACTTATATTTCAATCATGAGGATTTTTTTTTACATATTCGCTTAGAACAAACGTCAAAAATTGCAAAATGTGGACAAACTTAAGAGGGAAATCATCACAGTCTTTATACTTAATTCTTCTTTTACAATTTATCATGTATAAATAAAAAGGTTCCAAAATTGAAGAGTGGGGCAAAAAATAATAATACAAAATAAAAGTACAAAAGCTCTTGGAAAAAAATAGAGAGAAGGAGTAAATAAATAAGATATGAAAAATGGAGATGGGGTCAGAATGTGCTGCGCAGATTTTGGGCCTTTGTGTTCAGAGTTGAATTCTGTGTTTGGTTTTCGATCAGATTGTCATTTGCGTATTTTCTGACTGCTTTGTTCTTACGGACTTTTAAAATGACAAGTGAAAACTTAAATATGGAAATTTAGAGATAATATTTCTGACTCTTTAATTGAAAATTGTCCAAAGTACTAAAGTACTGAAATATAATTTGATAGTCGATATATACAATTCCAAGGAAAAAATAGCTAATTTCTGTACTAAATGGGCTAAGTCAATGACTCAGTTTTTAAGTTTGTTACTTTCAGAATACAGAAAAATTATTTCTGGCCTAAACATATATTTGTCCTCTAGGCTACTGACTTCCGCGCACCTTAAACATTTTTAAATCAGTCTGCGCCAAATTTTGGTCGAAAGTGAAAAGATAACAAAATTATTTTGGACTATTGATTTTGAATACTGCCCCTTGCGACGGACTAATACAGACTATTTTGTCTCTTCCAGAGATTGTCAGAAATGTTCGTAGCTCTAACAAATTTTGGGCAAGCTTGCATTTTGTGTTTGTAAAAATTTTATCTAAAAATTTGGAGCTCATACATGAATATAAAGAAGTTGGGTCTTACACGAAAACATTGCGATATGCCTGCCTAAATTTTTGAATGCCAAAACTTCACCAGAAATACGAAGCAAAATTATCAATATTCCGTTTCAAATTCATGCTCTTTTTTTTGTATATTAATCTAAATTTAAGGACGAATGACAAATTCGACATTTTGTGTAATATTCGAAGTTGTCAAATTTTTAACTATTCTCTTTTGAAGCGAATTAAAATTCGGACATTTTCCCTTGAAAGTAAGTTCAGATAAAAACCGGTTGAATGAAAAAGTTTGAAACACAAAGTCAGAAATACAAAAACCACGCCACAAATATAACCTGCTCATCTGTGAAAAGCCGAAAATCTGCACACCACTCACTGGCCCAACTCAAAGGTAAAAATAATTCTTTCGCAAATACAACTTAGTCCTCGAGTAGTCCGATATACTGTCCATTTTGGTTGGCCAGTTTGCGTTGCTCCAACTTCCTTGCGAATTCTGGGTCGTTGCGTGCCCTCTCCTCCAACTTTTGCTGTTGCAGCTTGATGCCAGCATAGATTTGGTCCAATCCCTTTTGGATCTCCTCTGGAACTGGTGGCGGTGTTGGAATGTGATCACCGGTAGCGCGGAAACCATTCTCATCTGCGGTGTACTGTACATTCACAATACCACCATCGGGTGACTGATACGAATACTGCCCGTGTTGTACAAGAACACCATGGGGATTCACTTCGGAGAAGTCCTTCAAGAAGCCAGTCTCCTCGTGGATGATATTGTTACCAGTCTCATACTCGGTCTTGTAAGATCCGTCCTCGCTCTGTTCTTTGTTGTATTTCAAAATCGGTATCCAAGTGGTGGTTTCACGCTGTTCCTTATAATCGAACTTTTCCTCCTGTCGGGGAATTGTATTCGGATGTTGTTGTGCACTGCAGCATGTGGCAGTCAACAGAATAAAAGCACTGACTACGATCTGCGAGAGAAATTAAAAAGACTTCGTGTCAAATTGGGCACAGAAGACAAAACAAAAACTGCACTAATTCCAAGGACACTTACAAACACTTTCATCTTGAGATAGAATATTTTGTTATTTAATTTTTTGTATTATTTCAAAAATCCGCACACGCGAAGGATCTAATTGTAAGCGATTAGGACACAATTTTTTGTAGAACAAAATGTATGTTTTGGGTGAAAGCAGGTTTGCGAGCAGACTGATCATGCACCAGCCCCATTAAGCCTTTTTATAGAGTGCTGCGCCCCGCAAAAAGTTGGAAAAACAAAACCATCGAGACCGCTACCACTCCACACACGGGAAAGAGTATTGCAATATTCATGCTTAGCTCTTCGTTCCACCAGCATTTTGGGTTCGATCTTCAATCTCAATACCAATATTGTCTGTCTCCTCTTCTGCGATGTTCGCGGTTCGCGCTTTTGCCCGTCCGCCAGTATAGGTATGTATATGCGAGATGCTGCGCATGGTATGCACTCTGCATTTATTAGATTGTTTCCTCTGCGGTGGTAGTAGTGCGACCTGGTCTTAAGACGAATAATGAATTCAAATTACACTGGTTAAGTCGGATGGCTTTCGGGCTGGTATGGGATTGTCTTGTTGCTTGATCGGTGAATAATTTTGCGACTTTTGTGGAACACAATTTACTGGTTCGGCATTATCTGCGAAATCCTGATGCGAGATTTCCCATAAAGATGTATAGACAGTCAGCCTACGCCAAGCATACCATAACTCACTCATGCACTTTCACTGTGATTTTCGTTATTTCTGCTCGGTCATCCTTTTCTCCTACCCTCTGTTTCTGTCCGGGGTTTAGATAGACTAAATCTTTTGTAACGCTCACAACAAAAGCGAGTTGAAGATATTTTGTTGCTAGATGTTGCAGTTTAAATGATCAATGGACACCTCAGTTACATTGACGGATAATTAAGTTTGACATGATTTGTTGGTTACGTTTTCTTTGTTGACAGATGAGTGGTACTTTTTGACGCACAATCGGGTGGGACGTGCAAAGGCAATCTTTCCGGTGTGTTAATCATCAGTCATGAATTGAAAAAGTGAACCGATTAATCGCCTGGTTACAGCAGTTCGTTATTCACGTAATGTAAAGTCGAATAAGGACAATCGGCTAGCATCACTTAATAAAGTTCAGATTTTCTGCCAAACAGTCGCTGAACGATTTAGGCCCGTTTGCTGATACTGCTCATAGTGATTTAAGTGCCACTTAAAATATTATGTGACAGTTCATGACATAGAAAAAGTAGCCCATTTGGTATTTAAATATAGAACTTAAATCGCTATGAGTAGTATCAGAAAACTGGCCTTAGTATACTAATTACTAATAAGAATCGTTCTTATTAGTCGCCATTTTGCGAGGCGGATTTGACGGATTTCTTTTGAAAAAATTGTGAACACTGAAGACTGAAACTGTGCCACTGCCAACTATAAGTTTCTGTCAAAAATGAGTAGTAACATCTTTTGAAATAAGATTTTTATGCAATCTGACAGAAATTTTCTTGTGTTGGTGTTTCTAGGTTCAAATAAAGTGAAATCTGGAATTCTTATTGGCTAGTTTTTCCAGCACTTGATGGGCACATGGTTTGCAATGTCGTTTTCCATTGGGACAAAAAATCAAAATTTTATTTTGATCTGAATCACTTTTCGTTTTCATGTTCCATTGGGAAAAAAATCAACCTCTCTTTTGATTCAGATCACTTTTCGCAGATCCCAATACTTTTTCAGATGCATACATACTACCACAATACCAATATATTTAGCACAGCTGATTAACGTCATTTTAAGAAATTTGCTTTCAAAACAAATGCCTAAAGTTTCGTGGAAACCTAAATAACAAAATACATAAACATAAACAGCAATGGATACCTATAACTTTGGAGGAACTATTATCTTCATCGTCTTCCTCATCATCTGAAGGCTATGAATCACCAAAAATACTCCATTTAAATCTACAACATGGAAAACATTTTTGAAGTCGATATCCATTTGCGATTTTTCCAAAAACGAATGCAATTTGAACAGCTGATATTGCTGCCAAATAACGCGCACTAATACATTTACAAAATCGAGCAATATCGTTGCATGTTCCATGAGTCGCGTAAAATCTAAGATCTCAAAAATAATATCTGGTGGTCCCAATGGAAAACGACATTTCTCCACTCAAACGTAAGTCTCTACCCATGGTGAAATGGCAAAACTTATGGAAAGCTGTCAGCTGTCAAATTATTTGTCGATGGAGAAACAGTCTCTAAATCTAACAAAAAAAAAATAATAAAAAAAAGCACCTCTGGCGGCTTGACATCCATACAACTGGCTACCTACTGACATTAATAGAATTTGTTGTTGATTATCAATTTAAAAATGTCTTTGATTTTCCGAATCTCGATCGCTAATTATATGCAACGGTCAAAAGTATTTAGAGAAGAGAAAAACGTGTGAAGCAATATTCTACTGGCGTTTATGTCAACTTGTCATAGCAAAATCAATCGACACAATTAACAACAATAAAGTTATAGTTCAAATGTCAAAATTATGTTAAAAAGCTTCACAGACGCACTTCTTCGGCTAAAATTTGCCAGACGGAAAATAATTCGCTGAAATTCCGGACGTGTTTTGTCAAAGTTCATTCAAAGTCCACAGCATTAAAATACGGTCCACAAATCAGCGAACAAAAAATTCGTTCGAAGTTAACCTCAAAAAATGAAATGTCATTATAATTTGTTTGTATCTTCCCACATATTTTACGCCGTGTTGATTGGATCCGCAGCCAACCAAATACAACTTTTGATATGTAGAATGGACTGTCAGAACTTATGTACGTGTTTTTCGTAAGTAAGTAGTTAAATAAAGTTGAGGAGCGAAATTTCTATCAAGTAAAAGTGTCATTTAATAAGGTGTAGTTGTTAGATTTTGGATAAAGCACAAATAATGTTATTAGTAACTAAATTTTGTTCACGAAGAACAGAATTAAAGGACTATTCATATGAAAGCAAATTGCGAACTACGCACAGGCGTTTATTGGTAGATTCTGACATTTAATTCAGACGAAAACTTTTTTAAGTCGCAGGATCAGGACCCGCGAATCAGTTTCATTGTTGAAGGTTAAGTTCGACCGAAGTTTTCATTCGTGGGTTTGTGGATCGCGACTGTTTTATGTGGATTGTGAATAAAGTGTGACAGTTCACGGCAAGTATTTTCAATTCGCGGGAAAATTTCTGTGATTGTAAATCTAGTATTCAAATCAATTGAGAGGCAGGTTTTTTTAAGATTAGATGTTAGATTACATGTTTTGGTGGTAGGAAAAAAAACAATTTTCTATTCTATTCATATGATTTGTTCGCGAAGCAAAGCAATTCATGTGAATAGTCCTTTAGAGACAAACGTTTATATATATATATATCTACAAGAGCAAACCTAATGGCAAAAGACAGATGTGTACTTATATGCTCACACTATTGGGATTGACGAGGCGATTTTTAGTCTAGTATGCATTGCATAGTTTGGTGACGGATCACAGTAATGGACATAAAGTATGTCCAATATTAACCCACTTTTACTGACACGATCTTGATCGCATGAACTGCCCGTTTAAGGCAAGACCTTGCTTGCTCTGTTTACGTCACATACTTTGGCGGCTGCACGTTACATGAATGATTTCCGTTATTCGTTTCCTTACAATGTATTCACCAGATATTCACATTTGTCATATCATGTGTCTTCCGCAGCACCAATTCTCATTACACCAGAAATAAGTCCTTTTCGGCCTTAATTGATGGCACGCTGCGGTATTCGCTAATACCTTCGGCTATGTCATTCGATTCAATGGAAGCTGATGATGTAACACCATGGAGAGCTTCGTTTAAATGAAAACCTGATATCAAAGTGAAATGGAAAGCGCATCGCAGAAGCATCCGTGACTCTGTCAAATCCAATTGAGTACAAAATAATGTGGTAGCTATAGAAATACGATCTCGTGACTGAAGCAAAAATAATTAATAACTACCACCACCAATAAGATTCCGAAAAATATAAATAAAGTATAAATAAAAATATAGAAGATACGCGCTCCAATTGTACGTCATTCGTACATTGCTCGCTCACGACGACGACGGTGCCAACCATAAATTTTGACCTATATACCTATAGTAGGTAGGTAGACTACACACTACCTTTATCGTGACTCTTACCGCAAAATAATCTTGTCGTGGTCATCTTCCAAGTATCAAGTACCAGCGCCGCAAGCGCTCACAGTTTGAGATCAATCTCGCGTAATACAGCACACAACACCACGATCCACGACCAGGCCAAAGAGAGTGAAAGAGCCAAAACAAAGCATACAGCGAATATCTATGAGTTTAACAACCGCATTGCTTCGGCCGGCTCGTGTATTGCATGCACTCCTCCGCCTCGCTACAGACTTGTGTACCACTTTTCAAATTGTTATTGCAGTTTGAAATTACTACGCTAGGCTGTATGTGCGCGATTTGCCCCGCTGCAGACGAACTTTAATTCAGCATCAGGGTGATGGAGCGCCCTCTTTACAAACTATCCAAGCCGGTATGGCAGCAGATTGCGTAACATATTGTAGGGTAATCTTGTTTCGAGAAAGAAAAATGAACCGCCAGAGTGAGACAGTTGACTTTTGCGACAAAGGAATGGGTCTTCTCCTCCCTCAGAGACGGCGATGCTGTACGTCATATGGGAGCTCTTGGTCGGTGGCTTGTGAGATGTGAAATGGCGGAAATGGCAATCAAATTGCACGCTTGGTCGTCACTTTTGATTTCTACTCAAGACTCGAGAGTGTTCTCATGTCTTTCGGTTGCTGCCTGGCGTTGGCGTTGTCGACATTCACTGATTGACCTACTTGGTGTGCTGAGGTGAAGATGCCCCCAATGCGCGGTTGATGATGCGTGCTTTTCCGATAAGCACCGCGGGTATTTTGTCACCTTGCTGTCTTGCTTGTCTTTGATTTTTTGGTGTTTTTAAGCGATACAAGTATAGCCTAGAGGCTTTCACTCTCTGGTTTTGGTAGACGGTTGCGATTTATGGGAATTTTGGAGTACGACATAAAACGAGTTTGTTTCGGTTTGTATCGCCTGAGGCTTGTGTGGTTGAAATCTTTGATTTATTGATGCTTAGCGCTTCAGCGGATATTGTGTAATACACACTGTGTCGATTAGTAAACGATGCTTTTGAATGTCGATATTGTAGGAGCGGTGCATGGGTGTCGTGTCAAACTGCAAATAAGCAGAGGTTAAGCCAAAAAATCAAGATCGTCGTAATTTCCTTCTTTGAACTAGCGAATGGGCGATTTTTTTTATAATTATGTTCATAATGCTACTTCTAATAATGACTGTCTTTTTGTCATGTGATTATAACCTCAAATGACCTGAAAAAGGAAACAATTTTTAATTTTAATTTCTTCTTCAAAAATTAATAATGAAAATATAAACATATACTGAATATGGCAGTGGGTTATTGGTTAGTGTGACGTCCCAGCTTCGAATCCCGAAAAAAAAAATCGAACTTGAGTTTTTACACTGCGCCACCTTTCGCGAAAGTCTCACAAACATCCGTAAGTATAAATATCACAAGAGAGCATCTCAATTAGCCGTTTGGACACGGCTAAGGACTATTCCGAGTCCAAACTCTCCTGTAGATCCCTTCCCTTCGTCCCAAAAATGAAAAACTTACACAAAACGAATGGTTGTGAGCAGAGACAATACATGCGTGTCAAAAAAAAAATATTAAATGTATTTATTTGCATACATATTTCAATAAATATCTTTAACAATAATAATGTTTCGTAACATAACCACGTCAACAACAAACAATTCACTGCTGCATCCCTTGATGATGAATATAAAAAAGGAATACACTTTAATTCCAGTTAAATGAAAAATATTGTTTCAAATACATTCCATTTCCCGGAAACGATGATCGGTTCTATTTACCCTTTAGTTTATCGCAGCGCCACCTACTGGGCGATATTCTTAATTTCCCACACACCATCCATAATGTGGAACCAGCTGACTTCATCGCCCTCTGACAAAAATGACATAACAATTGAGGTGTTCTTTCTCTATACATTCGCGTTAAAAATTTCACGGCCACGAATCGTTGTTTTATGTAATATGTCCTCAGAGATTAGTTGACAACAGTTTGTTAACCGAAAATATTAATCACATCGATTCGAATAAACCGAATAGTATTAACTGTTGTGGATTCGTGTCGCTCCTCAACAATGTTTAGTGTAAAATTCGGTGGCCGATTCATTTTAGTTTTCGACAAGTTATTCAACCCCACTGTGCGTCAGTTCTCGGCGACGCCTCCTGTCATAACTCCTCTGGCATCGTTAAAAGCCCGTATTGACAAAGAAGAACTCCTACCCGATGAACATCAGACTAAAGCCGCCGAAGCGCTCGAACAACTATATAACACAATACAAACGTATCAGCCACCTGCGCGTGCCAGCAGTAATAGATTCCGCAATTTCTTTTCGACTGCCAAGTCCAAGAATGATGCTAAAAATATCCCTAAGGGTTTGTATATTTACGGAAGCGTCGGCGGCGGCAAGACCACCTTGATGGACATGTTCTTTGATTGTTGTGGCATGGTGCGTTGTGTGTGATGAAATTTATTGTACTTTCGTGGCTTTATTCTTGATGATTGTATTGTACTTCAGATTGATAAGAAGAAGCGCGTCCACTTCAACTCATTCATGAACAATGTTCATTCACGGATTCACGAGGTCAAGGAGAGTATGCAAATTGACCGAGCTTTCAATACTAAGAAGCCCGAGTCATTTGATCCCACGAGACCTGTCGCGGATATGATAACGGCCGAGTCTTGGCTGATTTGTTTTGACGAGTTCCAGGTGACAGATATCGCTGATGCCATGATCCTGAAACGACTATTCACCCATTTGTTTGACGATGGGGTGATAATTGTGGCAACAAGCAATCGCCAGCCAGATGATTTGTACAAAAATGGCCTTCAGAGGAGCAACTTTGTGCCCTTTATTGGATTGCTCAAGGAGAAGTGTGACATAGTCCAGCTGGACAGTGGCATCGACTACAGAAGGTTGACGCAAGGCAGCGATGGTCATTATTATGTGTAAGACGATTAAGATAAACTGCAGACTATTCAGTTCCTAACTCGATTCCATTTCAGAAAAAGTACCACAGACGCAAACGCACAAATGGACACCGTCTTTAAGATCCTCTGTAGTCAGGAGAACGACATAATTCGGCCGCGAACCATTACTCACTTTGGAAGAAATCTCACATTCGCCAAAACCTGTGGACAAGTGCTGGACAGCTCATTCGATGAGCTTTGTGATCGGGTATGAACCCCTTATCTTCTGTCTGGTTACAATAACAAAACAATTGAAATTTTCCTTCAGCCCCTAGCTGGCAGTGATTACCTGCAAATCTCACAATTTTTCCACACCGTACTGATACGAGATGTTCCACAGCTTCACCTTTCGCTAAAGTCACAGACCAGACGTTTTATTACTCTTATCGACACACTGTACGACAACCGAGTTCGAGTGGTGATCTCTGCCGATGTACCGCTTGATAACCTATTCAACTTGAATCACAGTTCCAAAACGGAGGTGCTGGACGAGCATCGCGTGTTGATGGATGACTTGAAAATTGAACATGGTTCAGTAAGTTTGACTGTAGTCTATTAATATCTAAGGGGAGTGCCCTAATTTGTTCTATTTTTATTTATTTTGGTATAGAATGAAGCACAGACAAGCGTCTTCACGGGTGAAGAGGAGATATTTGCATTCGATCGCGCCATTTCAAGATTATTCGAGATGCAATCGAAGGATTACTGGACGCAATGGGAGAAACACCGTTAAATATTTCTATTTATTATTTAGATTTCTGTTGCGGCACTGTACTTAATACTGGGAAGCAATGCTGGTAGCTGTATCAATATCTATCTGCCTGTGATTGGCGAAACTGTTGTGATTCATTTCGTATTACGTTTTGTATGTGTTTTGTCCTTCCATCCCATGTCCCTTTTATTATATGTAGGTAAATACGTATCTACCGAAACTAATAAGCAATAATAATAAAAAGTATTTGAATTTGATGACCCTTCCTTCGTTTGGCTGATTCCGATTAAGCCACCTTGAAGTATTATTTGTAAAAACTGTCCATCTGTACATACATAATAATGCATTGTTATTTTGAACGTTTATTGTAAATTTCAATATTTTGTCATTAATAAATGGTACACGCAGCTACAAATAAATAAAGATGCTTTGATTTATTGCGCAAATGAATTGGAATGGGAACTTTTGAAATCATTATTTATTAGGGAGTTTCGGAAGTGGATTTTGCAATTAACTAGTGGCGTGCAGATATAAAACTGTGATGTCCGCTGGTACCTCAAATAACAAAAAAACACTTGGCAAACAGACTAGTAATACAAACGAGAAGAATACTCATCGAAAATCCGCTTGGGACTTGTTTTAGATAAAATGCTCTTATAGAGAAAGAAACTTGCTTAAAAGTTGCAACATTTTAATATCAGAAATATTAAACAAACCATTTTAAACGATTTATCGCCTGGCAATCTCAGATTGACAAACACACCAACTAGAATAGTACTTTTTCAGGCACACTCAAAGTCATACTTAGGAACCAACTCTGCCTTAGAGTTTTTACTTTTTTTGTTTGTAACTATAGACATTTTCACCTGCAAATCAGTCTCAATTTAAACAAAAAATATACATAAACAATAATAAGTTCTTTATCTTCGAAGCGACTGTTACAATGTTACAATACTTTGTTCAGCCCCCACTGTACATTTTTCACATGACATTTCCTATGTCATGCAAATTTTATCAGTCAATCGTGGTTGCGGCGAGATCTTTTTTTGTTGTTTTCGTTCTTCTTATCATCACTGCCGAATTAAAATTAAAACATCGCTAAACCACACCGTGATTCTTCCCAATCTCCACATTCATGAAACATTGATCCAATCCAGCCAATCGCAATGAAAATCAACAAAATTCTTCAATTTGGTAAGGTTCGCAGTTAAGTTAAACATAACAAATCCACAAATTCTACCTACCTACCCCGCAGATAGCAGTCTCCTTGACATCTCCATAAACCTACGCCAACTAGAGTCTATTGCGAAAGAAATATCCAGTCGTGGTCAAGTAAGCGGACAAAACGAAGTAGTATGGGCGCTTAAAGCTCTCACCCTAACCGATCTTACGACTCTTGCTGGTGATGATACAAAATCGAATGTGGCTCGTCTTTGCCTACGTTCTGTGTTTCCGTTTCCTCTAAACATCATGGATTCGCTTGAACCAGCGTTGAAAGATAATCTACATACGGGAGCAGTTTGTGTTTATCCATCTCGTGTCGCTGATGCTTACGAGACATTTAAGCAATTCAAGAAAGAGTCTGTCATTCCAATTGCAGCCGTCGCTACTGGTTTCCCCACCGGCCAGTATTCTCTGGAAAGTCGCTTGAAAGAGATTCACTATGCCATAGAATCTGGTGCGAGTGAAATCGACATAGTCATCAACCGACCGTTGGCTCTGTGCGATGATTGGGAAGGTGTGTACAATGAGATTTGTGAAATGCGAAAAGCGTGCGGAGAACGCGCTCGATTGAAGACTATTTTAGCTATCGGTGAACTTGGGACGATGGAGAATGTATGCACATAATATAGTGAATTGTTATGGATCATTTTGTTTATATTCGTTGTTTCAGGTGTACAAAGCGTCAATGGTGGCAATGATGGCAGGTGCAGACTTTATTAAGACATCAACGGGAAAAGAAGCTGTCAATGCAACGATTCCAGTTGGATTGGTTATGATTAATGCTATTCAAGAATTTCACAGGAAAACAGGTCAAATTGTTGGCCTAAAGCCAGCCGGAGGAGTTCGCACTGTTCGAGAGGCAATAGCTTGGATGACTTTGATAAAGGAGACTCTGGGAAATCAGTGGTTACAACCCGAGTTGTTCCGCTTTGGGGCATCTGGTCTACTGGACGACATAGAGAAGGTGGTACGCAAGGGACTGACTGGAAATGAACTGACGAATGTTCCTGTTGCGGCCTACTGATTGTCGTTAGGAGCATTGTTTCACTGCGAATTTAACTTATCAGATCCCAACTTGTGGTCATATTAACGCGCTAAATGGGCAGCCATGTGAAAGGGCCACAGTGCATTTATGCCTTTCCTATATAGGTTCTTACTTTTTTATTTTGTAACATGTCAATAAAGTGAATGCTATTGTCAAATCGAGTCTTCATTCGAATATTGTACCTCGTTAGCGGTTTCTTTTTGAACAAAAACATAAATGGGACTGCTTAAAATATGAAAACAAATTTGGATGGAAAGTTTGTTGCAAACTATCATGTTGAACAAATTGTAATAAAGTCGTATGTTGTCAAAAAATTCGTTATTGACTCCAATGTTGCTAATCTAGCTACTTTTAATATTTCGCATAATTAGGTTAAGGTACCTATTGCCAGGACCCCAATCGCGTAACATTTCAGTCGTTAGACCTCCAAAACTAGCAACTAAGGGCAAAAATTAAAAGTTTCAGAGCTTTATCCAACTCATTCTCCACAAATGTAATAAAAGCTGACGATACCCCAAAAAATCGGGCAGAATATAATTTGTTATAGTCACCAAATTTTTAAAAACGATGTCATCCAGGTGATCATTTTTAGACACACCACAAAGAAACAAACTTCCACCATTCGAATTCTACACCTGTCTATCTTTATTAGTATTAAATAATATAAATAAAACCGCTTTGCACTTTCACAAAATCCTCGCACATCTCACCACCTTTGATATTCGATATTTGCAGCTTTAGAAGCTCACAATTGAAAATCTCGTCATTGGGGTATTACGCATTCTGATTCTGGCTTCCCTCTTCAAAGCTGATGTTGCAAACATGTCTTCTGGCTTATGCAGTTTTCGCGAATAAATTGGCGCTACAAATCCATTATCGGTATTATGCTCTTGTGGAACCTCAGCGGGCACAGCAGGTTGTGCATCAACGCCGAAAAATGCATCATCAAAAATTATATTGTGATCATTGCTGTAACCATGTGCCTGTGGCGGTAGTTCACCTCTCTCGCCATCGGCAGTGACCTTAACATTGATATGCTTAGCCGCACTTGTGAATTTCTTTGGTAACTTCTTTTGCTTGATCATGTAGAAATTTGCGGCTTGGTTCAAATCTGAAGGTGGCATCATGTACTGGAGTTGTCGACTCTTTGCGTCCAACTTGTGGCTCTTCTGGCTATGGTACATGGGCAAGTAGTATGTGTCCTCTTGATCGTTCGGTGAGTGTTGTGCATGATCATTTGTTTCTGCAATTGGCTCCACAACTTGAGCGGGGGGCCGTAGTATTTGGCTTGCTCTCTGAAGCAAGGCCTCGAAGCGATCCATTGAAATGGGTTCCGGATACTGCACCTCAACCGAAGCTGTGCTGCTACGATGAGGAACTCGCGAAACTCTTGCAGCCGTGCATACTGATAACAATGCAAAAATCTAAAAACCAAAAAATAGCCAATTAAAGTTTTTTTGCTTTGAAAAGTTCTACACTACTTACTGCTATTCCTTTATCCATTGCGTGATTGAAACAAAAAAATAATCCTCGAACGGCTAATGAAATAAGAAGAGCTCCTGTCCTTTGTGTTCAATGTCACACGGTTATGTGTGGTGCAAGCAAATGGCTTCCATCGTTTATATACGATTTTCCGCATAACCCAAAATAAAGCTGTAACAACTTGTTGTACTATTACTTCCGCAGATAATTCCACTACAAGAAATCATAATAAAACGGAAGGAAACGCGTCTGTGCAAGAAATTCACAAAAAAAAAATACAAAAATTAAACCTGCCGCTGCGCATCAGGTTCATAACCATTCCATCAGTGTACATCTGTACGTGACGTCAGATACTCACTTTGTCGATTGTTACGCTTACTTGCCTGTTCAGTTGTGCTACAGGCGGACTGCCAGCTAATGTGTTGGATTACAAATCTTGACAATTTCATAATAATACCCAGAGTTTGTACTCTTCGCCATCCGCAACCCACTTTACGATAACATGGTGCACAGCGACAATCTGAGACCTCTTTCCGGAAAACTAGTTTTCCGAAATGAAAGTGAAATGAGTGTGCGTTGTAAGTTCCGCTACAACGGGTAATGTTATACTTGTGGCAACTACAACTGAAAAGTCTAGTGGTTCCTTCAATTGAAATAACGATGGTTAATTGTTGATAGACCGGCTAACCGGCTAACTGATGGTAATTGTCGCTAAGTTCAACGTTAAGGCTAAGACATTAAACTAGTTTGTGAGGAGCCATCGGTGGAGATCCAATTACAATGTGGGCTTTGAGTTGCTTTGAGTGAGGTTTTTCTTTCTTGCAGTCTACCAGTGGCATTTATGATGGCTCAAAGCATTTCTCTTTGGAGGGGTGAGTCGATGGTTACTACAAATGCAATTATTTGTTATACCGACTAACTGAAGAAGTGTGGAGTGCCTTACATTGGTCACTTTCCACTGACTGCTGGATGAGTGGCAATAAACAAATATCGCCATATTGTGAAAAGTTCTAGTTATCCGCAAAGCCGAATTTCTCACATTGTTAGATGTTATTTGGGATGAAAGTAGAGAGAGTAAGAACACGGTACAAGTCATATAAAAGTATTTCGTTTATTGTTTCATAACCCGTATTCATAACCCGTATTACCTCGTCCTAACCTCTAACCAACTCCGGCATCCCATCGATGATAATCTGCAACGATTTCAGATCCTTTGTAACCGTTTCTGTTAGTACTTCCATTGCCTTCTGTTGCATGCCCAAGAACGTCTTCATTTCATCCTCACAGTCTTTGTCTATCGTGTACTCACTGCCTCCAGTTAACGCGTACTGGTTCCTTTGCATCCTCATCTGGGAAAGCAGCTCACTAAGACGACCCTTCAAGACAAAAACCACCAAATTTACATCCATTCGTCCATTTCTCTGGCACTTTTCTTACCTTAAATTGTGTAGGAGCTGAAACCAATGCCTGCATGTTTTCCAGTTTACTACGTAGCGCCTCCTCTTCCGGTGATAGAGCTATTCCGACCTTTCGCGTGCATTCCTGCTTCACAACAATCTAGGGAGGAGGGTGTAAACTGTTTTCAAATCAAAAGAGTTTCCATTTACCTTCAATATCTTGTGACTGAGTTCGGCAAGTTTGCGCTTGTGTTCCATAATCTTTGCCGTCGTCGACGCGTGACGTTGTTTCAACTCGGCCAAATCACGTTCCACCTTATTCAAGTACAAGGAGTGTGTTTCCGTTTCGTTCTCCTGGCATTTGATGCGCCACTTTAAATCATGGAATCCAACCATCGGCACTGGAATGAATTTCTTCGGATCGGGATTATCGAGTTTCGCCTGTGGCCACATTCGTGGGTCAATGCCTTTTGGTGGGCTCGCCAGATACTCTTTCAACTGATCCTCGTCGGGAAGAACTAGCGCTAGTATATCCTCAATGCCCAAGTTGGCCAATTGTGGCTTCACATTTGCTTGGTTGAGGTAATTTGACACATCGGTTGCGAGAATTCGCTTCGTTTCGTTGGGCGCCATTTGAGATTTCTCCTCGACGTAGATAATAATTTGGGACTTTTTATCCTCGCGTTCTTTTGTGGATTCAATGTTGATGAGAACATTGGGCTTGTTGCCGAATATGTTGTTAAGTGTTCCGACGATTTGTTGCTGTTGGGCTCTAAAATGAAAGATTTCTTTGGATGGGGCATACCTACCTACTTTGGAAGCAAAAACTTAGCTGGACTTACTTGACATCGGCAAGTGGTTTGTTGAAATTTAATGCGACATTTCCCATTTTGTTGTCTTTTCCTGGAAGGCGACTGTAGCCCATGGACTTAAACCGGCAGAGATAGTTTTGGGGGGTTATTTCGACTGGGGCTGCTGTTTGTGAGTAAAAAGATTTACCAACACCCCACATGGCCTGCAAAAGCGATACGAACAAGATTGTAGTGCTCAAAAGGGACCAAGTATACGCAAAAGCGATAATCACCTGCAGGTAGTTCCATTTCGCTATGATGGTGTCCCTCTCATCCCCATAAATCGATACATTGAAGATTGACTGAACGAATGCCTCATCCGGACTAATTTGCTGCTGCTGCTGCTGCTGTTGTTGAAATAAAAATTGCTGCTGTTGTTGTTGCTGTTGTTGATTTTGTCCCAAAGAGAAATTATTTCCGAATCCACCAAAAGCGGGAGCAGCACTTGTTGCTGGCTTTGCAAAACCTAACAAACATCATCAACCAAACGGTTTTCGTTATCTAAACAGTGACACTTACTTGATCCAAAAGATCCAAACCCACCAAATGAAGACGGAGCGGCGGTGTTTCCGAAACCACCAAAACCAGGCGCTGCAGTTGTAGTAGTTGAAGCTCCGAAGCCCCCGAATCCAGCTGCCGTCGGAGCTGTCGCACCAAATCCACCAAAAGTTGGCGCTGTTGATGTTGTGGAAGTTGCTCCGAAGCCACCGAAAGCAGTCGATGTATTCCCAAAGAGACTAGGCGCTGATGAAGTGGCTGTATTTCCTCCGAATGTTCCAAATCCTCCTAGAGTAGGAGCTGCCGTTGTCGCAGTATTACCACCGAAAGAACCGAAACCTCCCAATGTCGGGGCAGATGTTGTTGCACCAAATCCTAGGTGATTAAATTTATATTTTCGTACAAACATATTAAAGAGACAAATTACCAGCTGTGCCGAAACCAGGATTTGCACCAAACGCCGGAGCAGCGGCTTGTGGTGCTGCCTGTCCGAATGCTGGTGCTGGATTAGCTGTCGCTCCACCAAATGAAAAGCTACCCAAACCAGTGGCGGCTAAAACGAAAACACAACAAAGTTCAGTAGGTCAGTTCCTTCTTTTGCTGATAACGCACTACTCGACACTATATGAGTTTGGTATCAGTTACGCTATACCCTTCTTGTTGGTAAGTTACAGAATCGACAACAATGGCAGTATTGTTATTTCTTGTGCTGTTCGCATTAATTGTCTGTGGTGCTTATGTGGGGATTATGGTTTATAAGAAGAAGTATGTCTGTTTGTTTTGTTTTTCGTTAATTTATGTTTATTTTGAATTTCTCATGATAAATCTCGAGAAGTTGGAGATAAAAAGTGTTGATGACGTGAAAAAGTTTTTATCACTGCCACGAAAGGACATAGGACTTAGTTATTTACAAAAGAATGCTTAAAAAATGCATACGAATAAATTGTTTAAAGTTTGTTGAAATTTCTTACGTTTAGCGGGAGTGCTTGTTGCACCGAGACCGGTTGTGTTAGTTCCAAATGAAAAGGACATCTTAATCGATCGATATGACACTTGTTGAATTTGTTTAACACCTTGAATTATTTATAGTTTTTCTTTTTTTTTTTAAATTAACAGAACAACGTGTAAATTTAACTTAAGACGTAAAACATTTCCCAAAAAATATTTGTATGAAAATGCATTCGCGCGTTTTGTCATTCTGACGTTTAAAGCGATTTGGTTTTGATACAGAGACTGGAATGGGATAGAACGGATGCGTTCAAGATGTCTTTAACCAAAGGGAAAGAAATTATTAGTATTTTGTCAGCAAAACATCTACTTAGGCCCCAGTTATAGCCATACGTAAAATGCAACCGAAAAAGTTGGAACAGCATGAAAATGAGTTTTTTTTCGTTTGGACGGTCATAGCGAAAAATCTGCCAGAAAAATGTTTCCCTACTAAGGGCCGGTCTGTTCACAGCTGGTTATATTTTTTGTTTTTCGGGTCCGTTTGTTTTTGATAAGTAATTTATTTAGGTAGATGTTTTATTAATTTATTTATTTTTGGTAAATGAATAAACTCAAAAATGAATGTCATAACCAAATTATGCAGGAATTTTTTAAGAACTAAAGAATGAAACTTTGTGTTTGTTAGTCAATGATTTTTTGACAACAAAACCGAAATAAAGCCAAAACCAATCAAATTTATTACAAATTAACAGGCAATATTATATTATATATATTATATATTCTCTCAATATTTTTCCTAACGCATGTGCTTTATCTCAATATATGAGAACTGTCATCGGCCAAAAAATGTTGAAAATAATCTTACTTCATCTCTTGCATCCATTATTTTGACGTGTTTAATATAATGTGTCAGTTGAAAACCTCAACGAAATCGATGTGAAAGATTTTATTGGTTCACTCCATCTTGCGTTATATATTCCTTTGTTCTATTATTTACATTTTTCTTTTTGTTCAAAAGTTTTTGTATATCAGTTACGTCAAAATACCTACGTAGTCCTTAAAAAATCTTGAACAAACGAAATTACAGATAATCAGTGGTTAAATCTCATTAACCCCTCAAAATCGGCTGGTTATCGATTTAACTGGTTAACTAACCAAACTACTGATTCTCTGGTTAATATTTTGCTGAACAAATGCATTCGATGGTTATAAGCTGGAATTAAAGATGATTAAAGATAACCAAAATTGAAGAAACCGGGCCTAAGACAATTACCTACAACAAACCAACCCCCACTGATTGGATTCCATCAGAAAAAAGTTCCTGACAGATGGAACAGTAAAGAAATGAAATACTTCAGTGGAATGATTCGGTTTTCTTTAGGGGAATTGACTGAGAAGTTGATCAGTAAAAGTTTTTCGTACGTAAAAATGAATAAATTATTTTTCTAGAAAATTTAAAGATCATTTACATACTTTGTTTTGATAATCTAATTTTATAATTCATAAGCAACATTTTAAGACCAAGATTGAGTTAAACCACCAAGTTTAAGTGGTAAAAAAAAGCAAAAGAAAATTTTTACGCTTTGGTTTTACGGATTGCTATAACTGGGGCCTAAATTTACTACGATAGGTTGGTATAGTTCCAGTAGAAAGCAATATTTGCAAAGGATCCTGCTAGGAATCCCTGAACTAGAACACCGAGGATAAACAATTGTTAGATAACCAAAACTTGCTCTCTTTTAAATGTAAATTAAATTAGAGCAACGATTTAATAAAACAAAGAGTTCCCGATCGACTTAAAGGTTTCAGTTTCAACAAATACTTTAGATAAACGCTAAACTTCAAATCCGCAATCTTTTCTTACTTTGAACTGAAACCATGCTCTAGCTATATAATAATATGCTTTTGCTTTCCATCAAAAAATTTTTATTTATAAATGATGGTGACATCCGTGTGTGCACTCCATTTTTCCGATTTTAAGCTTAATAGATTCGTATTGGCCCGAGAAAGGACATAGTCTCCAAAACATTAACTTTACCATTCAATTTAAGTGGTCAAAAAACGCAAAAGAAAATGTTTACGGTTCCGTTATATAAGTGGCTATAACTGGGGCCTAAAGCTACTCTGCAAATTTAGAATTTTCGAACGATATTTAACAAGTATTGGCTCGCTTAGCGCTTTGTGATAGGCAACCGCATTACATTTTAAACATATTTATTTGGAAATCACAGTTATTTAAAGAATTTGTGAAGTTCCTTTTCCAAAAAGGAAAAAGTAAAAGGGTCCACAAAAAAAGTGTCAAATTGCCGCACAATGGTCACGCTGGTCCAGCGCACATTGCACTCGCTCATTCATGTCGTTTTCCATTGGGATTTTCAGATTTTGCTCTCAGATTTCAGATTTTTCGTGCCCAATGGAACATAAAACGAGATTTTTCTTCCTTTGCATCTGTGGTGGTGCATGTTTTAATAGTCACGTGTTCTTAAATTGTAATTTGTATAAATAAAAATCCATTCAAATTATTTTAATAAATATTGCAGCGGCCATATGTAATTTTTTTTTTCTATTTTTCACAGACTTCTCGTCTAAAAACGTAAGTAAACACACTTTAAAGTTTGACAAACGACAAATGTTTTGGTGTTAGTGCAAATAGGTGTGAATCTCGCTCAGATATCGAGATTCGCAAAATTGCTCTGAATCTCAAAAAAAGTGCTTTTTTTGCGCCCAATGGAACATGAAATCTGACAGCCAGCTGATTTCGAGAGCAGAAAAACTGCTCTGACTCTGAAAAAAAGTGCTTTTTCTGTCCCAATGGAAATCGACATCAAATCCGATTCGGAGCGTTCCCTAGCGTAATTCAAGAAAAAAAAAAAACGCAAAATCAAGGGACTGAAAATCGATATGGAAAACGACAATAAACCTAGCGCTAATAAACGAAACGAGCAGCATCCCGTAAAACTTTCAAACATATTTGAACACAGCCCATCATAAAGAAACGAAGAATCGAAACGATTTAAAGTGAAATAACCCCCACAAAAAGAAAACTCAAATAATTTTTTTTACTTGTAAACAAATTAACGCAAGAATTAACATAAACCTTTGATCCCACCTTTATACATTGAAATATCCATAGATAAAACAAGTACGAACATCTATAACAATGCCTACTTACACACCTAAGTACTTGGAAGAGAAATTAACAGAGAAACTTGGAGCGACATACGTAAAAGCTGAGGACGAGTCAGACGGTTGTGGTGGAAAATTCAAAGTAATAGTAGTTTCTGATCAATTTGCGGGCAAAGGTCTACTGCAGAGACATCGTTTAGTCAATACAGCTCTGGCTGAGGAATTAAAAGAAATTCACGCATTTTCCCAAACGAATTACACACCGGAACAGTGGGAGAAAGTTCAGCAGCAATAAGTTGCCCATCACAGAAAAAAAAGAAAGTTCAACTATCCATCATGTCTAGTATTAATGTTAAAATCTCATCTCCAGGTAAGGTAATCCTGCACGGCGAACATTCTGTCGTTTACAAGAAGCCAGCGTTGGCCGCTGTCGTCGGAGTACGCACTCATCTTCATTTGATCGAACAGTGTGACTCGCGAGTTGTTGTATTGCATTTGGATAGCTTGCAGTGTGTATTTGAAATTCCGATCGAAGAAGTAAACCACTTTGTAGATGGATACCTACGTCGCCATAGTTCCACTCTTGACAAGGAAGTGCTGCTAAGAGAAGTCGTGGACATCGTCAGCGGCAAGTTCAAGGAGCAAACAACGATACAGGTGAAGACTTTGCAAGCCATTTACTATTTGCTACATGGGTGCCTCGTGACAGCTGAAAGAAAATCATTGAAATGTGGCTATGAGGTGCATATATCATCTGAGCTTAATATCGGTGCCGGCTTGGGCAGTTCAGCATCGTTTGGTGTCACTCTGGCCACTGCATTCCTCATTCTATCGAATCACATCTCAGTTGAGTCATATAAATCGAAGGAATCCTTGGCCCTTGTCTCATCTTGGGCGTTTGAGTCTGAGAAGCTAATGCACGGCAATCCATCTGGAGTGGACAATACTGTCTGCACATATGGTGGTATTGTGCGCTTCGTTAGAGATGAAGGCTTCTCGCAAATTGTAATTCCAAAACCGCTGAATGTTCTCCTCGTGGATACTAATGTGTCGAGGACTACAGCAAAGCTAGTATCCAATGTTGCCAGTCTCAGGAGCACATTTCCCAAAGTAATCGACCGTATTTGGGACTCAATGGAGGAGATTGTAAACGCATCTATTCCGATATACACTTCATTGGGGGACGAGACTGAGGATGGAGACAAATTCCGACAGCTACAGCAGCTATTTCGAATAAACAACGACTTACTAAAGGCAATAGGAGTGTCTCACGAAAAGCTGGAGGATATATTTCGCATTGCAGAGAGAAATGAATTTAGCTGCAAGCTGACTGGCGCTGGTGGTGGTGGATATGCGATTGTGTTACTTCCCGCTGACTACAAGCATAGAGCAGAATTCTTCAAACTGAGCAAAGAACTTTCAGATAATGGATATGGAATAACTGAAACCACAGTCGGTGGCGATGGTCTTATTGTAGAGAACGAGATTAAAAGCAAATAAATGTTGACTTCCTTTTCATGATATTTATTTTAATTGTTAGTAAGAATTATTTTTAACGTTGGCTAGTATCGCGTGGTCTGTATGGTATTCCTCGGTTTTTCATTTCCCTCACAGTGCCTGTTGGCAGGCTGCCCGAGACCGAAATTGCGTAGATTCCTTTTGTAAAACGTCCTGCGAGGAAGAGAGATTGTCATAACATTTGTATGGATGAGATATTTGTCGGCTTACCTATTCTTTGCCATTTAGCAACCCAGCTATCCTCGGGACTCATCAGCGCAATGATTCCATCGAAATTGTTACTCGTGTGATCGTAAACGTTGTCTTTGTTGTTTTTCATGCGAAGAAACTCCTCGCAGTTGTCGCATCCGTCGTACTCGAACTGATCAAAGGTCTGTTTAATGAAAAGTCGTTACATATATTTTAGAAGTGGGTATTTTTTTAAATAAACCTCTAGAGAACAACGTGTTCTGGGTTTTAATTTGTTTAAATTTTGAAAAATGTTTCCCAAAACATACCTTAATAAGAGAACACACCAAACATGCTCTTAGTCCTCGCAAATCTTTAGGGATCGCTTCGAAAGACATTTTGAAAGTAGTTCTGATAGGGATATTTAAACAAATTAAATTTAAAAACGTTGAAGGTAGAACTTGTACGGCTAGCCAACAAAATTTTAGAAATAAAAATGTTAGTTCTAGTTTCAAGACAACAAAAATGAGGTGAAGTTTTAAATGACTTTTGATGACAGGGCTGTCGTTTGTTTTCTTTTCGTTGTAATGAGAAAGTGCGTTCAGTGAAAATTTGTTTTATGGCTTACATTGGGCACATTCAAGAATCTAGTTATCTTATGTCGTTTTACATTGGGCAAAAAGAAGCGTCCGGGAGAGTACGAAATCGAAAAATTCGCTTCTAAAACCGTTGGTGAAATGACAAAAAACAATCTACGGCAACTATCATCTGCTTGTATAAAATACATGAATTACACTTGTGTGAGTGTTTCTTGAGCGGATTCTGGCTTCAAATCGAGAAGCGAAATTCCCTTCTCAGAATCGACATAAGTCGACTAGATTGGTCTGGATAAGAGGTTATCTGAACGCAAAAACAATTGGTCGGGAACGTCACCCTACGTACGTTACGAACGTCAACTTAGTACTCAGTAACGAATTTCTTGACTAGATTCGTCGGCTACCCCTCTATAAACGTCAACTGAAACAGCTGCTCATCTAACAGATTTCAACCAATCAGAACCGAGATATATCCAGTCAGACAGCTTACTAAACTAGAGACTTGAACGTCCCATTTATGTTGGACTGAAATGTAAGCCAGTGACGCAGTGGCAATCAAATTTTAAAATATTGACAAGGGAAAAAGTGATCTTAAATATATATATTTTTTCTTTGCAGATGATTTATTTTATGATCGATTGTGAATCAGCGTAAAAAGAGAAGCCGTGTAAATTCAGTAACGCATCACTCGCATCATGATGCTGATGATGCTTTGCATCAAGTTCATTAATGCAAACTATTGGCATCACTTTAAACGTCAAGTGTTCATTATTGCAAAGTTGATCGAACTGATGCGCAAACATAACGCAAAAAAGCATCACGGAAATACCTGATGCGCTGTTGATTCGCCGGCAAAAAAGTAAGAAAAATGCCGGAAGTGAAAGAAAAATAAGTAAATATACATTTTTATCAATAGATTACTATGCTTTTGAAAGACAAATTTGTAAATTTTTGTTGAAGTCGTTATATTAATTTTTTCACAAACAATGCGTTCTAAAACTCAAACGACACATTCAATCACCAACGCATCAGCACAATCTGTGCATCGCATCATCATAGCAAATAAGCAGTGATGCCGCATCACTGCGCAAATGTTTGACGTTTCTGAATTTACACGCCCTAACTGGCATTCGTATATAACTAATGAAGTTGGTATGATGTGTTCGGCCAAAAATTGGCTATAATCATATGGTTCCACCTTTCTTTGTATTTCGGACATTTGCAAAATGTTGATAATCTGTAAGAATGTATTGGCTCGCATAACCCCTGCACTGGAGTAGGACAAACTCGTTGGAAACATTTTCGTTTTTTATTTATTCATCAACTTTATCTCCCGATCAACTTCACAGTTACACTTGTTCGATGTAACCCATTAGACGCGTCCGCATAAACAATAAATAGCTCCACAATGCTGCTCAACTATACAACAATCACAGTTCCTTAAGGCCCATTGCAATTTTCATGCTGTCAGCCCACGAGAGTTTGCCCAATGTAAGATTTCCCTTGGACTTTATTATCAGCTTATTGCAGTTATCCTGCTCCTTGCTCATTCGGAAGTGATTCTCATTCTCGACGCAGTCAGACAAGTGAGACAGAGATTCATCGAGTGTGAAACGCTTTGAACTAACCTCTATGTATGATGTCTCCTCGATTTGATCGGAAATATTGATTATAACACTGTCATTGGTTTGCGTAACGATGTTGTTCCTACCAACAATTTCAGAAAGCTGCACATTAACGTTTCCACCGCCATTGCATTGTATCTGAATGTTTCCATGTACACCAGCTGTAATTTATAAAGATTTTCACAATTTTGCTAATAAACAAAAAAAATTGCATCACCGCTTACTCATGAACAAGTCTCCCATTTTGTTGACACACACTTCTGATGTCTTGTGGATGTTCTTCAAGTCCATTGTACCGTTATCTGTTGTGAACTTTGAGGTTTCCACGTAGCACGAATTAGTTTTGATATTTCCATCGGTTGTTTTGCAAATTATTGAATCACCCTGCAGTTTGTCCAGCGAAATCAGCTGCAAGGAAAGAAAACAGTCATCTCTTCTGCCGTGAAATCTTATGCTCAACAAACCCCATTTTTATCAGTTTTAATGTTGATTTTTTGTCCCAAAAGAAGCCCATTGCATTGAATATTGCCATTTCGGGAGAACAAGTCTACAGTTGTACTTCGTACATTCTTGGTCTGGATGTCCTGATTACATGTCACCCTCAACTCTTCACAAAACATGTCGGCAATGCTTACTTCTGACTGGGAATCAATTACAAGATCAGCCCTAATGGGGACTTCCAGAAGGCAAACTAATTTTCCGGCTTCCTTTACATTGCTACTCGTTTTATTTGTAATTTCCACGTTCTTATCTTTGATTTTCACTTCGAGTTCCGCGTCTGTTTTTGGAACATCTGCCGTGGCTCTGATAGTCGCGCGGAGAAGATTAGAGTCTTGGCATTCCAGAACATTGTATGGTCGTATTTTGACAATTATCTGAGAATTGATTTTGATTTTGGAGAATGAGTCTACTTTTTCGACCAATTGCTTGATAATGTTTGGTTGGCTGAGTGCTATGTTATGGAATTTTCGTGTGAAGCCTGCCAGTGATGTTGAATTTCGTAAAAGCAACATTTTGTAGTTAAAAATATTCTTAATTTAAGGCCAAAGAATCGAAGAAAAAGCCGTGTTCAAGATACATAAGTCACCACGGAGCTTTCAGAAGGAAGAAACTTCAAAAACAGCTGATACAGCAGTGAGTGTGTTCCATGAAGGAATTCAAGTTGGGTTGGAAATTCGGGATGGAATTCCATTTGTATTAAAAATTTATTTGTCATTTGTCAAACTTTAAAGCGTTTTAACTTATGTTTTTGACGAGAAGTCTGTGAAAAATTAAGAAAAATGTACATTTGGCCGTTGCAACAGATCTCATAAGTTGAATAGATTTTTGTAAACACAAATCGTTGATGCAGATAATGCAGCTAAAAAAGCAATCCTTCCAATGAAAAAAAAAAATCGTAACATGTCTGTCTCTGTCATAAATATTAGTGCTATATGAGAAGCTAGTTCCTAAGATAAAAAAAAAATGATTTTTTTTTACAAGTCAAACAAGAAAAGCAATCTTGATCAAAAAAAAATGTTTTTTCTCCAAAAAATTGAACTTTTGCCAAATGGAAAAGGACAAAAATGAAGTATTGTGACGTCAAGGAGGGCGAAGGCAACTATAGAAACATGGTAGTTACTATTACAAAACAATAAATTTAGTATTTTTTGTTTTAATTCCATTTTGTAGGTTAAAAGGTTGTTTATTTAATATTAGGTATGTGAAATGGTAAAAAAAAGAAAATGCGAATGAGTTAAAAAAAAAACTTCTCGAACTTAGTATAAAACCGCATTTACACTATCACGCACGCGCATTTTTGCACGAGACGGGACAGAGAGATCCGTTTGTCTGCAGTCAATGCTAATAAAGGCGAAGGAATGAGATCACAAATCAGACGCCTAAGGTGTCATGGATGTTCTACCCATAATTATAGATACGTAAAGCGGAAGTTCCGGCGACCAACATTTCTGCAATCACATGAAAAAAATTTTTATTTCCGATTTAAAATATGTGAAATGAGAGTGTTAGTTAGTTTCAGTAAATTAAACCAACAATTCATCAATCATTTATACGAAATTAATTAATTAATGTACCTTCATCCCTTCCGGAAGCCATTTTGTTTTATAGGAAAACGAAATTTTGTAAGCCATCGCTATAAAAATATCAACATGCATAGCTTTCCCATAATTCCTACCACGCAAACAAGATGGCCGACCAAAAAACGTATCACGTTTTTTTGCGTGTTAGGTAATGCTGTCCCTTTCAGTCAGACGGCTGTTTAGTATTGGGCATCCCTTTATTTTTCCGTGATAGGAATGTGTGACCGTGTAAATGCCCCATAATGGTCTATGGTTTTTGGCGAACCTGTTGAGCCAATTACGTACGGCCTATTCAGTTGAAAATTCTAAAATAGTCGCACCGAGTGTCGCACTGAACAGACTTAGTACATTTAAACTTGCATTCAGTGCTATTCCGGCAATAAAAAGTATCGAGTGTATAGTCATCGAATAAATTCATTTATTTGCCTCAAAAGACGAAACAACAGTCGTGCAATTATATTAACTACATCCAACTTTGCGCTGTTTATGCCGGATAAGTTGTCATTTTCACAATTGACACATCCGAAAATAGTTTGTCAAACTTTTCATCTACGCTAAAAAATCGACGGTTTAGATATATTAAATAAACCCAAAATAACTCACTAAACAATGTCTGAAACTCAAGAATCTTCTTCGTCTACCGTAACTTCGAAGGAAAATGAAGAAATCATCGACGATGTGAAATCAGATCCCCCACAACCGAAGTCTACTAACGAAGCATCGAACGAAGACGTATCATCAAGTTGTAATCCCTCGGTTTTGGACGACGAGATCAAAAAGGAAGATTTGGAAAAGATTAAAGGCGACGCAATCGGCAACACCTTATACAGTGAACGCTTCGTTTTGTCCACACTCTTAAAACTAACAAAAATTGAGAAGGATCTCGCCGAAGATGAAGCTTTTGAGAAAGACCTGTGCTCCCTATGGAACATGACAATAGAAATAGATGTTGTCAAGCTTCTATTAAATCACAATGTTCCGGAAATATTTGCCGAAATTATCGAAAAGACAGAAGATAAGCGTTTGACCGAAATTCTAGTCGGCATTATTGCAAATATGTGCAGTGTACAACAGACGCGCAAAGAACTCTGCAGCAGTCCACACGTTATGTCCGTGCTGCTTAATCTGATTTCCTGTACAGACAGCCTCACTTTGGTACAGCTAATGCGGTTCTTCTATGCAGTCGTTAGCTCTGAGATGAATTCTGGTGATGAGATTTTGTGGTTTAAACATTTCAAAAATTGCGAAAGCTTCATAGAGAACTTTGCGTTCATTTTAAACAACTCGGCAAACTTGACGCTTTTGGTGAACGCCCTCTCGACATTGGAGGCCCTCTGTGTCACATTTGCTTTGATCGAAATCCAGCCAGACGTGAAGGATCTCTGCTTTAGTGACGTGTTTGTCCAACCTTGCCTGGTGCAGGGTATCATCGAAGCATTCAAAACATTGCTGCCCGCAAGTAAACTGGAGCAGAACTCAAATGAAGATGGTACAGCAACACCATCAAAGAACACCAAAAAGATTATGAGCCTTTTTCTGGACATCAATGTGATTTTGTCGCCATACGAGCAAATTTCACACAAATGCTATGAACCATTTCTCGACGACCTATTCCACTGCATTTCACAGATTCTCTCGCCCCTATGCCAACCGATCTATCTACTTCCGCTCACCTCCAACGAACAGGGAGTCGTGGAGAATGTCAACGAGCTATTCCAAGCATTCGGTGATCCCTTCCATGAGGTGTGCTTCGCTCAAATGATATCAATCTGGCATCTCATCGATTCGGATCGTGAAGCGAAAGAAAACAGCGACAAGTGGGGCGACGATGACGACGACACTGATGATGAAGTCAATTCCGAAGATATTTGCATGACAATTCTGGAGTTTCTCACACGCACAGTCATGAACACACACGACGATGAACTTGAGAACGCTTTAAAGATGCACTCGCCCAACACAATACTGAAGCTGCTGAGTGCGCTAAGTGCTGGCGATTCCGAGGAGGACATCAAGGAGTGCTGCAATAAAATAAAAACCGTCTTTGACAAGTTACAGAGCGATACCAAGGCGGACGGGGGAGAAGACCAGACTGCGGGACCAGCACCTGGAGTGGCAAACAGTTAAGGTTAAGGAAGTCTACTTTTTTTTCTTTTTCTTTTTTTTTTGAATTCAACCGAGTAGATAAGAAATGAATGATGAGACTATACAAACATTTTGAAATTATTTAACATTATTGAGGATTAAACACATTCTTACACATATAATATAATAAAACATTATACCGTAGTGTCGAAATTATTAATAAAAAAGGAAAACAGTTGATGTAACTACTGAAGTGTGCATTTCGTGGTTATTTTTGAGAGTGGGACAAGATCAGACGGGACTGTTGAGCGGTTGTAAAATGAGCGGCAGCACTGAACAGCATAACCAGGGAAGCCTTTAAGAGCTGGGAGCACACTCTAACCTAGAAATCGTTCATAGAGAAGAGCCCAAGCAGCAGGTAGTAAGTGATTTCCTTCGCTTTTGGAAATTATCGGACTCCCGAAGTGGTACAGAATTTAAGGGTTTATTAAGATCTGCTTATAACTTGGTCTGGTTTGTTGCCCGTGTGCAGAGGTTGAGACAACAAAATTATATCATTCCAATCGCCAGTTGGATGTGTTCAATTAAAACCTTTGGATACTTCCTTTTAAAAACTCGCTACGTACAATAAAAGAGGCTATATTGGTTAACGTCATCACATGAAGGTGGTAAACGTTCACGGGTGCGGCGTTACGCTTCGACCACTATATTCACGAATTGAATTGTCCTTGTTGGTAGAAAATATTCCTGCCAGTAAGATGTACCAAGCCAATACTATAACTGTTCAACAAAGATGGCTTTCGACGAGTAAGCGCAGATCTAGGATCTACGGTTGGAAGTGTAACATTGTAGTTCCCACGGCACCATCCAGGTTCTTTAATTTTGAAGAGAAATTGCTCGATATTTTCGAGCTGCCCTACTAAAAAAAAACGGACTAAAATACTGTACTAAATAGATATCAAACTTTATTCAATTTCCATAAATCCATCGGCATTTGTCAAATGCACCATTTGCTTTTTGGATCCCTCCTCGACAATGAAGTTCGGTCCAATCAGGCAGCTCTTGAGAACAGAGCCCTTCTTCACGACCGCTTTGTTGCAAATAATCGACCCATCAATGTTGCACCTATAACGAAAACACATTTTAATTGCAACCCAGTATGGGTTTTGCCAACTCACCCTTCCTCAACCACGGCATTGGCCATGATAACTGAATTGGTCACAATGTTCTTGGGGTTGATGATACAGTTCGGACCGAAAACACTAGAACTGAGGGAAGTTTTCTCAGACAGCTTAGCATTATCCGCGACAGCAATGTCTTTAGTTTGCGTCGAATTAACCACAGCTGTTGGTGAGACCAGTGATAGTGCATTGTCTTTGAACAGTTGCGGCCAAATGGATGGAAGCTAAAAATGTAATTTTCCTATTGTGAGACCTTCCTTAATGAAAGCATAATTATGTCTTACCTTCCGATTCATAGCGAAGTAGCTAAGTGTGGTGTTGACCCGAACACCAAAGGTGTCTTTTGGTGTTTCGATCGCGAAACAACGAATCGAATCGCCGTTGTAGGGTTCCTTTATTCTGGAGTCATTGAACAGTGATGCCTTAGTGATTTCATGTTCCAAAGTAGCGCATGGAACGTACTAGAAGGGAAAGTCGTTTAAATTACGAGTGGAAAGACCCGCTTTAATTGGCTTACATGGAATATATCATCCTCAGGCTTGGTATTCATTCCAACTTCGGACTGTGGTTCGATCAGTTGCGCTTGTTGAGTTCTGCACATTTGCTTCTTGATAATATAGGGAAGAAACTCACCCTTCAGTGTAGAAAAGTTCTCTTTCTAAGGCAGAATGACATGAGTCATATTAACATTGAAAGACAATCACAATACCTACTCTCTTTAGAAAGTCCAGAACCCATCGTTTCATCACATATATATGCGAATCGACTAGACGACTGAATATGGTCATTTTTCCGTATTTTCTCATGAGATGGCCATTAATGCTCATGACCTCCTCGAAGTCACTGGTAGAAGCTAGAAACAGCAAGCGATTGCAGTCGGGATTAATTCCAATCAGATCTCTCTCTGGTTTGTGTTTGGTCTTTGGCCCAGGTACAGTAACATCGTTGTCAAAGCCACTCTTAAATAAAAGCGCAACCACGGAGGCATTATGTTGACGGAACTTATTAATAAGCGGATACAGGCAGACATTAGTGATTGTGTCACAGGACGCGACGATGAAATCTGATTTTATTCTGCAATTTGATTATCTACATACCGAGTTCGTATAGAAATTAGTTGGAGAACTTACTTGTCATGAATGTGCCTCAAGCTATCAGCAGTTCCAAAATCGTTATCTCCGGAAATGGTAGCGAAATCGAGTTTCATTTTAAGGGGAGTTTTCTCAAGAGCTTGTTGAATTTCCGATTTTTGATGTTCCAGGACAATAACGATTGCATCTGAAAAGTGGCAATTACTAAAATTTTATACGAATTGTAGTAATTAAGTGGAAAACTAACCCTGAAAGTTATGCTGTTGTAGCATATTTAAAGGATACCATAATAGTGGATATGGTCCCACGGGTAAAAGACATTTCGGGTGGTTTCCTGTTAGTTCAGGTAGACGTGTACCACGACCAGCGGCAAGTACAACGGCTTGAAACTCTTGGCAAACCATTATTTAGTGAAGTAATTAAGTGTGCAGATGGTAAATTTGTAAATTTTCGTATTTTTCGTGAAATAAACTAGACAAATGTGAGTGCCAACGTCAGCTGTCAGTGTTCGGGGTCAAATTGTAGGATTTGAACATTCGAGTCTCGAATTTGTTCAGGCGTGTAGTATTGATAACAATGAGTTTGTTCGCAGTGAATTCCTCGGAATAGTTAGGTACCTACCAACCTAGTCTTAAAATAATTAGGCGTTTTTCTTTTTTTTAGTTCAGAGCAAAACCTCGGTTCAAAGCGTGCTCTGAACTAGTACTAAATGACTAGTACATGAATTAAAAAATTACTCTGTTTGAAGAAAGTATTTATATGGAACATAAGAATACTTACGTTTCCCCTTTTATTCTGTGCAGCTGCAATTTGTATGCACAACAGGCGCATATAAGACCCCTGTATTTATACAAATTTGTTTGAACAAGTAAGTTAGCTAGTAGACGTCAGATAGCAAATTTGACGTAACTGCTTAGTAACGAATTGAGAACGAGTGATACGAAATATTTATTAACGCCAAAGTTAAACGGCTGAATTACAAAACTTTCATAACATAAGAATAATGTGGTATTTGAGCGCTCTCATAGCATTTTTTTTTTTGCTCTCAGAGCAGTTTTTATGTTCGTTTGGTACAAAAAAAAGCAATCTTTTTCAGATTTCAAAGCACCTTTGACATCCACAATCCACAACTGGTGGAGGGCGTTTAGATTTTCGTGAATTTCTTCTACAGCAAAGAAAGACATTGCATCGGGTGAATTTATTTTAGTAAATTGGTTATGTATAAATATTTCAAAATCAATCGAGACGCAAATTTCGAATGTTTTAATTTAAAATTTAACCAGTGAATGGAAAACGCTTTGTAAAGTGTTGAAGGCTGCACATATTCGAATCGCACGAATATTATCATAAAAAAGTGACGTTTTTATGATCGATTAGCTACACGAAATCTGAAATCTGAGAGCGAATCTGGAGAAGGCCAAACGAATACCACATAAGATTCAACCTGAGCTCACCGGCTCAAATGTCAAATAGTCCACCAAACTTGTACACTTACTATAAGAGAATGAAATATTTTCCGCATTAATTTGTTTGAACCTTTATTTAATGTATGATTTTAATATTTAAATTTAAACGATGCATTAAGTAATAGTAAAAACAATGGCGACTCAAACTGATCATGTGAAACATTTCGTTGCAGAATTTTAAATGATTATTTTATAATTTACATACATTACAAATTATTTTGGGACTAAAAACTTAAATTATTCATGTACATCTAAGACAAAATAAAATACTAATAATATATAATAAAAAACATTTTTTTTTTTAAAGAAAAAAGAAAATAAATTTACACACAAAAAAAATATATTTTATGAAAACCCTCATTACTTCCTTCTTTCGTACAAATAGTCCTCTTCGAAATATCTAGGCGTAGATGTGCCCGCAAAGATCTGAGGACGACGTTGTTGAAGCGAGATATTGATCTCTTCAGGTGTACGATATACTTGTTGTTGGAACTGTTGTACAGGGGCTTGAGTGATATACCTGTACTGAGTCTGAGGTGTTGGAGAAGGTGCTACAGTTTGCTGAACTAATTGAACGGGCTGCGCTGGGGGAGGTGGTTTTCTATATAGTTGCTGAGACTGAGGTAGGGCATGTGCCTGAGGTTGGGCCTGTGGCTGAGGTGTCTGCTGTTGTTGTGGTTGATGTTGACGTTGCTGAGAGTTGAAACCAATTTGAACCTGAAAATTAGTACTAAAAAATAGTACTCATACGACAGAGTGAATTTGAAAAAAAAAGTTTATTCTTACGGGTTGTCTCTGTTGATGGTGGACGCGTTGCCTTGTTTCACGTTCCTCTTCTTGGTATCTATCGTTTTCATAGTAGTTCTCTGGGTAATAACGATCTGAATAACGAAGAGTGACATTAGGTTTTGATTGGTGTTCTTGCAAGTTGATCGGTTTGTATAGATAGTCATTGACAATGTGGTATTTCGACGACTGATCGCAAATGTTGTCATTTGACGGAGGCATGCAAATCAAATGGATTTGATGGAAGGTAAATCCTTCGGGACAGATCCATGAGTGACGTTGATTTTCCTGACAGTAGTGGAACACTTCACAAGCCAACGACTCATCAGCATAGTATCTGTATATTGTAAGTTTAGTTTTCAGTAAGTAAATGACAATGGACTATATATTTATTGGGAAGCTTACCCAGTTGTCTTGCTGTTGCAATTGAATTGTGACTTCTCCAGCAATGTTGTCAGGCGGTCAGGCTCCTCTACTTCCTCTTCCTCTTCCTCTTCGCTGGCGCTGATCACGTTTTTCGGGTTTTGTTTTAGGTAGTTGTTGTTCTGCTTAATGTTGGTGTTGCGGCTCTGATATATTTGTCTTGGTGCCTCCTCTTGTTCCTCCTCACTGTAATCGTACGCCCTCGATCTATAAGCAGGATGAGTCTGCTCCTGAGGATCTAGATTCTCTTCTTCATCAAAGGATCTTGCCGAGAAGCCCTCAGGCTTGACTGTGGTTGCAGATAGTGCACCAATAAAACATGTCATGGAGACTATGAGCACGCATCTGAACCTGGAAAGAGAATTTCATATCCAAGATCATTCAGCACTTTACAAAATTTACATTTAGAAATGTTCCGAATGCATATGAATAAATTTCCATCGAGTGGCAGTTACCATTTGTTGTCGCTTCACTGACGGTTTCTTGACATCGATCAATTAGGTGCTTGTGTGTGTATGCGTGATCGGTAGACCAACAACGTTTCAATTACTTATTACTTTCAAACGTTGCCTCCATTTGTTATTGCAGATACTTTTTTCTGCACAGGTAAAAAATGGATTTCTTTTTGGCTTCGAATCGGAGGGGAAAAGTGAAATTTGAATAAATTTTCTTTTCATTATTATTCGTGTTTTTTTTTCTTTTGCGTGCGCACAATGCAATGTGGTGAGCGATCATTTTGTTTAACGAGTCAGGTAATTTGAATAAATTATTAAGAAATTTATTATGAACGATCGGAGTGCGAGCATTGGCAGTAGGTACTCTTTTGCACATAAATTAAATAAGTTATTGATTGCAAAATTTGGTTTCAAATAGTGAATCATGGAAAAATGTGATCGATCAAGCGGAGATCCTTCTCTTAAAAAAAAGCGTTTGCAATGCAATATTATGATGATATAGGTTTTGAAAATCTCAGTCGACACGAGCCACATAAGTGATGACCGGTTAAAACCTCTTTTACCTGTTAGCTACCGAATTAGCTTACACGACTTATCTCCAACTCTTGGAGATTATCGGAAAAGCTCCTCAAACTTCTATATCAAACTCGCAGAAGACGTTTTTTTTTTCTTTGAACAACAGAATGAATGGGTAAAGTGTCCATGCCTTTACGCAAAAGATTAGGGAAGTTCCCGTTCTATCCTAGTGAAATTTGTAAGTTAAAAATTAAAAAAAAAAAAACACTCTTAACTTTTCTAATATACAGAATGTACTTAAAAGTATGGACTTCGCAATTGTTCCTCTTCTTTGCCGAAATTTGTTCATACTGGGACATAATTTAGAAATATTGATCGCGTTTCAAAATAGACCTAATTACTTAAGGCCACAATAGAATTGCACAATGTAATCGCGTAGGCGCAGTGGCTTTGTGGTTAGTGTGTTGGACTACTAACCGAGGGTTCGAGGTTCGAATCCCGCAAAAACCCAAATTCCAACTTAGGGGTTTTTTTCCACTGCGCTTACTCTCGCGAACGTCTGACAAACATCCGGGAGTATAACTGTCTTGAAATAGCTTCTCAATAAGCCGTTTGGAATCGGCATTAAATTGTAGATCCCTTCCATTCGTTCCAAAAATGAAAAACCCATACAAAACGAATGGTTGCGAGAAAGCTAGGCCTAGGGTCCCTCCGGACCTGTTGCGTCAACTTTTTTTTTTTTTTTTTTGTAATCGGGCTTTAACCAGTTTTCGTTACATTGCAGTTTTATGCCGTAACCATAATTGTTGGCCCTTTCAAGATGTTTGATATTTAGTTGATTACTGACATTAGCTTAAGATCACATTCTTTTCCATGGTTGAAGACCCTTAAGCAGTGTCAGCAGTTCATCTCCTCATTAAATAAATGACAGAAAAACCTTCGTTGCAAATGAAAATGCCTTACAAGGACACTGTTACTAAATAAACTTTTTATGCATTGCAAAAGAGCAGCACTTCTGTTTTAGAGTAATCTTCACACGCTTCGTTCTCATCCACGTCCCACATACTACTCCGACGTGGGACAATTTCCCCAACCATAATATAAAACACATCAATTACACTTTACCTCTGAACTTTCAACGACTTTTCAGACTCCTCCTCCTACTTCGTCGTCGTTGTCGTCTCGTCGGTTATCCTCTTAACATTGACAACCCGCGGGGATAACTAATTACGATTGCCTACTTCACAAAATGTCTGATGCATTGAAGATGCGCGCGCGCGCGCGCGCACTTGCACCGTTCGCAGCAGCACTCTCCAGCTTGTACCAGTAAAAGGTCATACGAATAAAATTATCAAACGAGATACATATTTATTACTTCATTCCAATTCGATAGTATAGGACGAGAGCAACATCGTCGTCGCGGGATCTTCTAAAAATGCATAAAAAACAAAACGATTCCAAATTCACATGACTGCAGAGAAGCTCTGGCTGTGCGATGCTACATAAAACTGCAGTCAGTCCTCCATCTGACCGTGTTATTGCGTGTGCATTGTTCATGTTCATGCCATTTATGCCGACATTCCCATGGAAAACCTCTTCCACATGACCGTACAACAAAATATGATAAAATTTGTTTTGTCCAATCACCGGTTGCTGGGTGCACAATTTAATTGTTCTTTAGCCACATGGTTACGATTACGACACAACTGAAAGTAAAAGTGTAGCAATTGGCTGGACTTTCTTTTGGACGTCAATATTCATCGGCTGACTGCGCACACGCTAAGGCTAACTGAAGAACGAGTTTCGGCGACTCTTGCAGAGTCTTAAATCAAAACGAGAGCAAACTTTTCCTGATCGGAATCCACTTTACTTTTCGGACTACAAAGTGGACTACCATTAGACCGAATCTGGAGGACTCGAACGCATTACGAGATACGTCAGAGTTGTCAAACTCGTTGTTATGAAATGAGTGCGCCAGTTATTCACCAAGGTGTCGTGTGTTCCCTCTATATGGATAGCGATTTTCCTGCTGTTTAGTCAAGACGCAAGCTCCTGGTGCAACAAATATTTCACTTTACTTTCACGTGCGCCACTAAACGGGTTGTGTTGCATAATAGTTGAATAAATGTTTTCAATTAAGTCGGCGAAATTGGGCGTCGCGTCAGTATGATATAACTCTCATCGATGAATATGCCTATGCCTAGGCAGTGCGAGTCGTTGCTCCCGATTTCCATAAAATAGTTTTTACGTATACTCCACAGCAACAAGAATAAATTACCATGCACGCAATATGGGTTTGTGCTTATCCGTAACATTGAGCACTTTACCACCCCTCGTCTGCCTTATTATATGTGCGCACGGTAGATGAAGTGTACAAATTTGCAACCGCAAATAATGAGCACAATCTCATTGAAGCCACAGTTCAGAAACAGTGAAGGCAACGCAAGTTGTGAAATTTTTCCCGATCGAATTAGTCCCGCGCGAGATGTAATGGAGATTGGATTGCGTGGGCCAGGGTCAGGTAGTGCGCCAAGACAATTGCGGCGATTTTTCTTCGTTTCAAATCCCAAAAGTATAAGTATGCAACTTATTCTGTTGCATGGGATATCTCTGTCAGTAATTCAAGGTAAAGGCTGGTTTTTCTCCAAGCAAATGAGGAGTAGCTCGTGTGTTTTCTAAAAATTGAATCAATGACGTGAATTTAAACGAAATGCAGCACTCGTGCCTCGTATGAGACGGCACAGCGAAAGGTAGGAAGTAAAAACACTTTATCAAACGTGCGATAGCGGATGATTTGCCAAAGGCTTTCTAAAGAAACGCCCCTGCGTTTACACTTCTAATTAAACTATAATCCAGCTGTCTTTTCTTTTTGCACGTACTTCTCTGTACTCTGTATGATGATTGAGGACTGAAAGTGACTTATAATTATTATAATGTGATGATTGGACGTGCCTGCATATGCGTGGAGTTAGCGGAACACATAGTTTGGCCGGTATTTTCATAGGAACTTGAAACCCCACTTTCTGCCATGATTAGTTGACACAGAGTCAAAGTTGTAGTCATTACACATCCATGGAAAAGGAGCGGCGTTGGAAAATGGTAGGCAGCAGAAGAACTTAAAATAAAATAACTTTTCAGTGGCCCCTCCCAGTATACGGTTTTGGACAAGGTTAAGTCCACAATCGAAAATAAAATGACCTGGATGAAAACATGTCCAACTGCAGCCGTAGGGGCAATGTTCAGCCTTCTGCTTGTCTCAGTGCCCTCAGGCTTTCTGATATATCACATCTTAAAGCAGGACACCTCATAGGACACCTTCGAGTATTACTAATGCTTCAAGATGATCCCGTCATCAAGGTATCAGACACCATGCTTAAAAGGCTTCGCTTCTCCAGAAAATTTAAGATAGTCATATCTAACAAGAGTAGCTGGAGAACCAATCAATTCGTAATACCATCAGGATCACAAATCTGGTACACCGACGGTTCAAAGATGGAAGATGATGCCACCGGTGCTATGGGCTTAGGTTCCAAAGAGCTATATCACTGGGAAAATCACCAGACATCTTTCAAGCGGAGGTACACGCCATAGAGATATGTATCCGAGAATGCCTACAAAGGCGCACTAAAGGTGGCCCCGTCTACATCCTCTCAGACAGCCAAGCAGCTCTTAAGGCCCTAAGATCGTATTCGATTAGATCAAAGATGGTTTAGAATGTTTCAACCTCCTCAAAGGTCTGGCCAAGGACAACACAGTCACCGTTGCTTGGATACCATGAGGGATTTGAGGGCAATGAATGGGCGGATTGTCTAGCAAGAAGAGGCATATCACGCCTGTTCACTGGTCCTGAGCCTATTTCGGGGTACCTTCGAGTTACTTACACTCGAAATTCAGGAAATGGGAAGATGATCACCTGCCGAATACTGGATGGAATCCAAAGGACAAAGGCAGGCGAAAAGATTCATAAGCCCAGCTCGTAGTAAAACAAGCAAATTACTTGTACTAAGCAAGGAAGGTCTAAGGATCTAACGGGCTATCTTACTGGTCACCGGCCACTAAGATACCATCTCAAAAAAATTAAACTCCGACGAAGACTGCTGTCAACTCTGCGGAGAAGAGGAGGAAACAACGGAACACATACTCTGCGAATGCCCTGCTGTGGCAAGGAGTAGATCGATCCATATGCAAGGCACATTTTTAAGTCCTGCAGACTTAGGAAACATGGAACCAAGAATGGTACTGAGGTTTATAAAGAGCTTCAACAGCTCCCTGGGTTGAATTATAGAGGCCAACACAATAGATCTCTTCTGGTCGTATTGTACAGGGCCTTTTACTTACAATACAATAGTACTCCACGCCAGTCCACATACCTAACTTAACCTACAATACTGTATGTACAATACCTGGATAAAACTGTTGTGACATCCCTGCAAACCCTGCCCGATGGCGCATAAATATTCAAAACAATCCAAAAATCACAGTGGATATAAAAAAAGAATCTTGACTTGCCATTTGACTTCTTTAATTTTACAACTTCTTGGTTTTATTATTAAGATCCAGTTGTAAAATCTAGTGACTTGCAGAGACGAGCTTTATTTATCAAATACGTTAAGGTTTGTATCGCATATATTTTTTAACGAACGCATTTCTTAAAGCAGTCTAAAAAAAAGAACTGCCTCATTTCTGAAGAATTATAACTTCATTTCTACATCCTGAATAGGAATCCAGAATATTTACGGAATCACGACACGCCGAACTCATAAATTCCCCTAAACTGGTTAAACGAAAGCCAACAACAATAAAATCAATTTTGCATTAGTTTTGTTGCAAAACTTGCCAAAAACCCGCTCAACTACGCATTCATTGCGGCTTACAAAATAGTACGAAAAAAAAAGTGCGATAATTTGGCCTACTTATACTCACTCTTTCAGACCACTCGTACCAGAGTTTAAGAGCTATTATGTTATAAAAGACTGAATGCCTGTGAGATGTTATCACCAAAATGAGTTGTTCAAGATTTTCATCGTAGATTGTTGTCTTGGTCTTTTATCGTTTGGTATTTCATAACGGAATCATGCAATAAGACAGACTTGTCGACCAGATAATTGATTACGCTGCAAAAAAAGGTTTCAGTCGGCATGTGACGTCATAATTGCGGTCATAACTCATACAAAGAGTATGCCCATTGAAAGTACGTATATCTTTTGAGGCTATTAGCGGCATTTTCTTAAACAACTTCTTAACTGGCTTTCAATTCAATGTGAAGACTAATTGGTTAGGATACCCAATTGAATGCTCGTAAATTATCGCTTAATTACTGAAAGTAAAAGTCAGAGTAATTGGCAATCTGTGGCCAAGTGAGATCCGTTTACGACAGTAATTCGAATGACACATATATTAACTTTGTGGTTTATTGAACGCCTCGTTTGACATGGTAAGTGTGGGTGTAAGTAGGATTTTCTCACACTTTTCGATATGCATAAAGTAGGTGAATAATGTCACAAGGACTTGAAAAGGCTGAAAAAAATTGCGTCCGCGTGGAATTGCAACTGAAAAACAAAAGAGTTTGTGCGCAAACTGGGTCTTGGAATGTTTAACAGGAAATAACCCTACTGTAGTTCACTTATGAAGCTGCGCCTTCCGACATCGACTCTGTTTCACACGATCTAGTGCGAAGCAGTTAATGACAGCCTCTCAAAACGGACATGGCACTTCGAACTATCCGCATCGGCATAATGTTGCTCTGAACTACATGCATAGCTACGTTACCGTATTTTCTATGGGTATTCTCGACCTTTATGCCGTCTAGCTCGTCTTGTAACTCGTAAAATGCAATCGCCAATCGCGCTGTTGTGGTTTCCCGATGTAGAAATCTGAATTGAGATGTGCGTAGTGAAGCGATAAAAAGAAATCGTTGCACTACCGTTATACTGATGCGGAAGACAACGGACGATTGACGAATACGAAAGAAGTACTACATTCGTTCGATTAAATTGGTATGCTGCATTAGCAGCCACCTTTATTGTCTTCATTGTTGTCTTGTAATGTTCTTTTAATTAAGAGTAGTCGAATCATTGGCAAGAAGTTAATCAACAGATTGATTTAAGCCATCGAAAACGGGTCTTACATAGTAATTTTGGTGGATGGACAGAAATCATTTTGAGAACCAGTAATTAATTAACAAAGTAGAAAACAAACTCCTTAGTAGGTCAGGGACTTTGATACAAGAGTTTACAGTGCCGTCAATCGGTTACAACTGTCAAAATCAACCAATAAAATAAGAAATTCGTCCGTTTAAGGTTTATTGTGATGCGGGTAGGTTAGATTTTAGGGTGGGAGAGCCTTCAAGGAGCTCTGGCACTGCGGCTTCTTAAAGGGCGTGATGGGTAGGTGTCTATAGTAGTTACTATGCAGACTTTATGACAGATGTAGTACTTTGGTTAAAAATTTGACTGTAAACTTCTGTCAAACTAGTCTCTAACAGAAACTACGTTTGGCAACATATCGTAAGTAGACTACTTAGCTATGAAGCGCTGTGGTTTATTAAAAATAAGTAAGCACGAAGAACACCTAGACACGATCTTTTTAAGAGGTTCAAAATATTGTCTTCAGATAAGTCCCAAAACTTTGATATTGGATAGAATGCAGTCAAAGAACGTTACCTATCCATTTTCTGCCCAAGAAATCGATTTTTTTTTTCATATTTAAATGTAAGTTCGCAGGTAAGTGTGCCTAAAACGGTTAAACGACTTGGTATCCCTTTAACGGATGTCTACTTCAGACCTGTCAATTTGCAGTGAAGATAAAAACTATCAGCCGATGTTTGAACTTCCAAATTAATCGTCTTTGAAAACATGCGTTAGCTGTTATTAAAAACACAATTGTAATTTATGAAAATAGATGATTTTAATAACAATAAAGGTGTTTAACAGTCAACAGTATTTAGAGACATTAATTACTGTAAGAATGGATGAAGTTCAGCGGAATTCTTCTACAATTCGTCAATTTATGCAACACCAAACCAACTTAACACAGTTATTGACAATCAGTCAGTATTCCAGTTAACTTACATAAGATTTGTTGTTTGTTGTTGCATACCGTAGAGCGTACGTATTTTTGGAACATGGAAGAAGAGATCTATTTCCTATTCTTAAAAAAAACCAGAGATGTTAAAATACGAACAAAAGATCGCAACATACTTTCTGTACCTAATAATTTATTCTTGCAAACTAAATCCGGTTCATTTGTCAGTCAGCTTCCCACATGACTCAATTTTTACAGTTCCATTGTGAAGGAAATCGAAAACCGATTGTTTCATATGCATAATTTGTAACACCAACTGCGCTATAACAACCACGTACGTCGTACATATCCATTATTTCTGTCTACATCATGGAGGTACACGAAAAATAAAGAAAACAAAAAGTTTCACCAAACATACGATACTCGTATCGTACGTAATACAACATGTCAAACTGTCTTAAACATCATTCTGATAAACTCCCACATTTGCCTCTTGCCTTCTCTGCCTTATTACACTATCGGCTTAGACCTTTGTTGGTTCCTTTTTGCCGTGAGATGCTTTACCAATGCATTCGCTATTCGTACACATTTCAGTTCGACAGATAAACATACACCGCTATATCTATATGACTAATAATAATATTTCAATTGAATGGCAGAAAGAAAAACAAAAACACTGTTTGTACAGCATCATGAGAGCTGTCGAAGTGGAGGAGTCGTTTTCAACATGAAAATCTCTGCTGGCTGATTCACAATAACAACAACTGCAGCATCAGCAGCCGTAGCAGCCGCATCAGCTTCCACACCACGATACAAACAAGAAATAAAAATCTTTTTTAAATTAATTGGAGGAGTTATCGCGAAAATTTCTCATGCAAAGTGCACTGCACAGCACATACCAGTTGTTGGGTTATATAATTGCAAAACACATTTTCGCCTAAGAAGATACAAAACCTCAAGGTAAACCGTGTTCATACATGGACTGTGTATTATAGTAAGCATTATGGGAGAAAACAGAAAATTAAAACTTACAGCATCGTGAATAGTTGTTATCCACTGGGGAAATAAAAATCCAAAAATAAACTTTGATCCTTTCTCCGAGCGAGGTGACTTTGATTCCGAACCAACTCAAGAACGTTCACTCTTATAAATCCAGATAAATGTGATATTCCTTTATGGCGAGACGAAAATTCACTTTTCAACTTATTTTTTTATTTATTTGTATCTCACGTTAAACGACGAATTACACTTTAACACTTACATCAACAACAACACATCGAATGCAGTTCGGTCTGCCGCGAAATCAAGTACTAAAATGAATGGATTTCCCTGGGTCTTTTATGCTTTATAGTTGGGGGCACCTCACCACGACAGAGGACTGAGAGTTGCTCTGCAAAAGTTCGAGGTGCATGGAAGCGAAGAAATTCGCTCAGCTAGTGCTTAGTATATGCCCCTCCAAGTTGTCGGCGGTGGTGAAGCTATACTCCGGTGAGTGGTAACATGACTAAACAATCTGTGAATTTGCAAGTATGTAGTAGAACAGACAAACAAACATACAGCCGTATGCATGGGTTTTTAGAGAGAAAAACCAAAAGAAAGAGGTTTTTCCTGAGACCCCGTACACCGTTCACTACCACCAGGGGGAGTAGTTGCTTGCTATTACCATGGTCTAGCCATGAGCGTAGCGGCATTGTATTTTCGAACAGATATTGACCCCTTCCAGCGAGAAACCAGCCAGCAGCAGGCAGCAACAGCAGCGGCAGCGCACTGTACTAATTACTAATCAACAAACCAACCGAGCTAACCGAGTTGGCGTGAGTAAATTTTCTATTGTTGCTGCGGTCATCCCGTTGAGGTTACCTTGACGCAACGAGGCGGCGGGAATCGTTACGAATTTTCGGTCTTCGAATTGATACCTTCTATCCGATGGATGCATTTTGCATTCTCTGCATTAGATGTTGGCTTTTGTGTTTTTCTGATGGATTGTTAAAAAATGTATTAAGTACTTTGGTTAAAAAGCGGAACGAAGTCTAATGGTAAAAGAAAGTTTGATTCAAATTTGAATTTGCAGTAAAAGCAAATAAAATTAAAGAGCAAATAGTTAAAATTGTACTAGACTGAATTTTTGATGCGAATTTGTTAGGGGACACTGCAAAGAAAGTGAAAATTTAAAATCGGTCAGTCGAAAACTGGTTAGTCGTTCAAAAGATGATAGGCAGGTTTATAATTGACTTTTGTTTCACTTATTAAATATTTTTTTTACTTTCATCACATTAGATTTATGTCATTTATGTTTTATGATTTATGTCGTTTTCCATTGGGATAGAAAAATCATTTTTTTTTCAGATTCAGAGCAGTTTTTTTTGCTCTCGAAGTCAGCTGGCTGTAAGATTTCATGTTCCATTGGGCACAAAAAAAAAAAAAAAAAACTCTTTTTTCACCGTCAGAGCAATTTTGCGAATCTCGATTTCTGAGCGAGATTCACGCCTGTTTTCACTAAAGACAAAGCATTTGGCTATTGCTAAACCTTGAAGTGTGTTATTATTTACGTCTTAGACGACAAGTCTGCGAAAAATAGAGAAACAATTTACACTTGGCTACTGCAGTGGATATCAACTTAAATTGAATGGATTTTTATAAACACACCTATTACAATTTAAGAACAACTGCCTTTTAAAACACGCACCACCATAAATGTAAAGAAAAAAAAATCTGAGTGGGGGAAGCGAGGAGTAACAACGATTCTCGCTTGTTTGGGAGTTACCCTGACGATTTCTGTTGGGAAATTATGTCGAATTTCAGTTCGTTTTATGTTCCATTGGACACGGACAGTCTGAAATCTGACAACAAAATCTTAAAATCCCAATGGAAAACGACATTATAGAGTGACCACATAAGAATACACATTCAGAGCATCTATTTGTGCACACACATTTAACCTAGTTTAAGGTTTTTTGACTGCGCCACGAAAACGACTTCCAATCGTTGATTTGTTGAAACAAAAACACCTTTTGCAATATTCATAAAATCCAGCAGAACAGTCGACCGAACAAATGTCACAAGTTGTGAGGTTCACAACTTAAAATCATTATCCACACTTAATTGATGTGCTTATATTATTTTTAATCTCACAGCTGATTGAAACTTCAAACGAACATTAGTTGGTTTTCGGTGTGAATGCATCTTCGAGTTTTCGACGAAAACACGGTTTTTGGTGCGGTGTGAAGAGGGTATAATCCTTGCTTCTCAGAACCATCCGTTTTGTGTGAGTTTTTCTTTTTTGGGGAGGAATGCAAGCGATCTTCATATTTTATTACGAGACCAAACGGTAACTTGAGAAGCTTTTTCATGACATTTGTACGCTCGGATGTTTGTTAGACGCTCGCGAAAAGTGCCGCCATGGAAAAAAACCTGAAGATGGAATTTTTGTTTTGATTTTTTTTTTCGGGGATCGAACCTGGGACCCCTTGCTTAGTAGTCCATAATCATAACCACTAAGCACTAATCCCACACATTTCATGCCCAATAAGGAACCGTCTTTATTAGATATGTTTCTGGTATCGAACCCAGGATTAATTCTGCACTATGACCAACTACCTGCACCAGCTTTTTCTCATCATGACCTACTTTTCTTAACTTTTAAGTTTTCTGCATCATGCGAGACTGAAACAATTAGAAAATTCCATAATTTTTCTAAAATAAATATAGAAGCCCTATTCAACGATTGTAGAAGCTTAAATTGGCTTCCAGTCTACACAACGAATAATGTTAATAATCAGACTAAGTGTTTACAGATGAACATTCAACATCTTTTTAATAAGCATGTTCCTATCAAAATAAAAAAGACTAAAAAAGCAACATTCCCTTGGTTTACAACAGAAGTAAGCGAGAAAATAAAAGTACGTAATCTTTTATATACAAGATGGAGGAGATACAAATGCCCAATTATTTATAAAGAATTTAAGGTAGCGCGTAATGTCGTAACCTCCCTTATCCGCAGAAACAAGCAGACATTCTTCACTAACAAATTTTGCGCTAGTAATTCAAGTTCAGAATTTTGGAAAAATGTTCGACAGTGCGGACTTAGGTCAACCAAAAACTCTTTACCTCATAATACTGACCTTGACGAGCTTAATAAAAGATTCATCAAATCCGTCCCGAATACAGGACATTCACCTAGATTTTCTCCCGTCGGCAGTTTTGTAGGAGAAACTTTCTCACTTTCTGCCACAGATGAAATAAATGTCGGCTTGGAAATTTTAAAGATAAAATCTAAGGCAGTGGGTGCGGATAATATTCATCCTGAATTTATAAAAATTCTTCTTCCTGTCCTATTAAACCAAATAACACACATTTTCAATACGATCATAATGACCTCACAAGTTCCCGATGACTGGAAGATTGCAAAAATAATTCCTCTGCCTAAATCCTCTACCTCAACAAATTCGGAATACCGTCCAATAGCTATACTTCCTTTTTTGAGTAAAGTTTTTGAAAAGATAGTGAGCATTCAAATTAAACATTACTTAAACAATAACAAGTTAATCACAAAATACCAATCGGGTTTTCGTTCCAAACACAACTGCACCACAGCTCTATTAAAAGTAAGTGAAGATATACGTGCTGGATTGGACAGTAATATGTTGGGTTTAATCGTGTTTCTTGACTTCTCCAAAGCTTTTGATTCTGTAAACCATAGTATCCTACTTAAGAAGTTAGAAACTAATTTTTCATTTGATCGTTCTTTATGTACTCTTATGTTATCGTATCTGTCTAATAGGTATCAGTACATTGTAAATGAAAATAAATGTTCGTCCCGACTTTTAGTTCCCTTAGGTGTGCCACAAGGTTCCGTTCTTGGACCACTATTATTTACATGTTTTATAAATGATATATCAGAGAGTCTTAGTAATTGTAAACACCATATTTATGCTGACGATGTACAATTGTACTTGCTATTCTCTAAATCGAACAAAAGCGAAGCTCTGACATATATAAATCGCGATTTAAATGCAATATATACCTGGTCGGAAGAAAACAAGCTATACCTCAATCCGACAAAAACTAAAGCCTTGGTAATCAACAGAAGCAGACATGTTGAAGTTTTCCCCCCAATTTATCTCAACAATTCCCCAATTGAATACGTAGATAATTTAAAAAACCTCGGAATCATTTTTAATCAAAATTTTAGTTGGGATACACATGTAAAAAGTATTGTCTCTAAAATATACGGCGCTCTTCGGGGTCTTAGTCCAACATCCAATTACCTCCCAAAAAATGTGAAATTACAGCTTGTTCGGTCATTCATATTACCTATTGTCCTTTATGGTTGTGAAATATTTGCCGACATGGACCATGAATCCAAAAGGAAGCTGAATGTCGCGTATAATAGTTGTGCGAGATATATATTCGGTATTAGCAGACGCGAACATATTTCAGAGTATACTCATTTAATTGCTGGCTGTTCCTTAACAGCTCTGCTTAAATATAGAACCTTGCTATCACTACATAAAATCATTGTCACAAGAGAACCAGATTATCTTTTTAAAAAAATTAAATTCGCGAGAACCCAAAGAACTCAACAAATAATTACTCCAACACATAAGTTTCTAGTCACCACACGTCAATTTTTTGTCCATTCGATTCACCTTTGGAATAGTTTGCCCCATAATATTAAGTGTACGAGCAATGCAATTACGTTCAACAAAGAAGTTTTTCAACATTTTGCAAATAAATTTTAATGGAATTCCCTTTTTCTTCTCTTTCTCTTTCCCTCTTTCACTTATATCCTTTGTCCCTGGTTACATTATGCCTTATCTTTATTTATTTATTTATTTATTTATTATTACTGTAATTGATGTCATATAATAAATTATTAGCAATTGTAAATTTATAATTATAAGCTTGTTCAGTTTTTAAAAGATTAACTTATCTTATCTGTACAAAGAATACACGCACAATAAATATCAAATATCAAATAAGCCACTGACCCACCTTTTGCGAACATCTTACAAAATAACTGTCAACACAAATTTAATGCTTGCCAAAAATTCAAATACAATTTAAACCGACATTTATGTGCTGGTAAATGTAGAAATCTATTACTTTTGTTGCATTTCTTTGCATATTTTCAAAGTGTATGTAAAGATTATGCAAGTGCCTCGTTTTGTATTCCAATATTGAACAATTTTATTATTTATATATGACTGACTTTGAGGGTTTCGGCATTTTTCACTTGTCCTAATAGTGTTCAAAGGTCAACCTATAAGACGAATCGAGCGTTTATCTGAATACATAGGTATATGTGTTTGTGAATATATTAACTTTGAGAACTGTATTCGTTACCATATCTATCACATGTCAAAGTACGTACTTAGCAATATTTCAAAAATATTGAATTTGTCATAAAACTATTATAATATGCTCCAACTAATTTAAACTTTTTTTATCAAGGCACCTATGTAATAATCAAACCTCCATCAGCTGTACTCCTACATCATTAGGTATATTCTAAAACCTAGTTATATTAAGTCGACTTGATTGGTCTGGACTAGATACATATACCCTGAACGTTAAAACCAGGGGTCAGATTCTGTAAGGCGAAACGATCAAACGTTTTCGTGCGCACGATTGGTTGGCCCTATAATACACATGCAAATTTATTCGTGCAAACGAAAACGTTTGAACGTTTCGCCTTACAGAATCTGGCCCCAGATTGGTCGCTAACCACACTCTACGTCAGTCACATTATGCGCATTGTGAACTTAGTACTCAGCAGAGATGAATGATTAAAGAGATGGATATCTTTCGTACGTCTATCCCCCCAAAACCCATTTGTTTCCATTTTATGGGCATCGCGGTGTTTAATTATTTTGTGTTTCGCATTGACTTTGTTTGCTTTTTGAAAAAAATGTTTTCTTTGATTAATTTGAAAAAATAGTGAAATACACATTAGAGAATACTTAATTCTTGCATTAAAGTCCAACTCATGAACTCACATATGCTCGAAAATAAATGAGCATATGTACACTATATATGTGACGTGACTTCATGACTTTTTCTGGAAAAAAGCTTGTAGACAGACGCCTTTCCACTGGAAAGTTATGTATCTCTGCATTACATTAACTCAGTCACGAATTTCTTGGCTAAATTCGTCGGGTACCTCTCCATAAACGTCAACTGAAAAACAGGTTATGTGACCAGTCCACAACGACCAAAACTGAGACACATCAAGTCATCCAGCTGTCAAACTTATTAAACTATACATGTACTTGAACGTCATCATTATGGGAATGGGATGGGAACCACAAATGTTTGACGTACGACAGATGTCAAACATATATAAATATCTAAAAGTATATATAAATCTCGAAAATTGTATACCTACTTAAAAAGAAAAGTAAGCACAGTGGAAAATAGAATTGACTGAAACGGACTCAGTTATCAAACCACGCACTTTTGATGATTGTTAAAAACTGCGTCTTCCTTGATCTACAAATCTGCACAACTGTGTATTTATAGAGGTTCTGATTCCCACTCAATAAAGTGAACAAAATTATATACCTGTATAAAACATCTCTCTTTCTCACTCTTGCTTTTAACCGCATGCGGCATGCCTCATATATTTATGAAACCGTTATGACTGACGTTGAATATAGTATTTTTCTGGTTACACAAAAGATTTATGTAAGCCAAATTAGCGGCAATATTTCAATTTACATCAGACTCCAATAGTCCAATCGCACCGGTTAAACAGGGCATTTACGTGCATTTAAATAGCCGAAACCGTAAACACTTCATTGGAACTCATTCGAACGCATACAACTAAGCTGTGGCCGAGGCTAATATAGCGTCCAATGACAAACTTTCAGACCGTTATCAAATAATGCACATGCCTGCACTGTACATAATTAACCATTGATACGGAATGGATTGGCATCGTATGCCCAACCTAGCACGCTTTTTTATAGGCCCACAACTGCATGGTACGATTACGCATTCAAAACATCACCACACCAGGTTCACTTGGACACGGATCGTAGTCTCACATCCCAACCAAGTCATTGGACTTCAACGAATCTGTGAGGAGAGAATATATGCCGTACAAATTGTAATCCACCACGTTGGACAAGAAATGCCTACCACCTTACCACTCTTGTACATTGTTGCTGCAAGTGCTGTATATTCTAAACGCATTTAGTTTTTCTCCCGCTTTGATGAATGGAATAGATTTTCTACTTCATAAATAATGAAAACGAGACAATAGCCAAGAGAAAGAGCTCCGTATACGGTACATGTACATGATATTTGTGGAGCAAAAGAAGAAAGCATCCTCCAAGCTCGCGGTGATTCGTTACAAAATTTGCTGTTTTCTTTTGGAAAATAAATGAGCTTCATTTATTTCGTCTGGCTTAACAAACGGACCGTACCTAAGCATAATTCAAGTCCAGCTGAAGCAAAAGATGTGTAAGCATACACTCGCACACCACACCGTTAAGATACATAACTTGAGGCTTAACCTTGCTACATAAATCTAGATATCGGAGACAATAGACATGGACGCATGGTTAAGTCAGACAATTGGTCTTATGTTACACAATATCTGGAACTGCATGTGTGTGTGCTCTGAGATCTGAGACATAATGGCTTTTGTGGTTTGTTTCGTGGGCCCATAAAAAATGGTGCAGCGCAACATAAACTAGCTGAGTCAGCAAGCAGAATGTACTCAAATACGTATATATGAGTACATACACTCGATGTGGTGGTACTGCACTTTTATCGAAGTTATTGCGGTCAGAATAGGTTCTAATGAATCACGGGCGTTAATCTGGTTACAATCTCGCTCCGAGCCAAGGCTTTTTGAGATTGGGCGAGTGGATATTTATCTGCATGACTAAAGAACGAATGAAAGGCTTATTTGATCACCACGTGTGTCTGCAATGTGAATTTGTGTTCAATTAAAAAAAAAAATATATTTCTTCATTTATGGCAGTACACTAGGGTGGGGGATTTTCAAATTACATTTGTTGTGCGCTGAAAGTCTGATGAGATGGGATTACATTTTTTATTCAAGGGTTTTTTTTTTTTTCATTTGTTATTCTTCTTGCTAATACGCTTTTCAAAGCCTTGAATGTTGCCGTATCTTCATATTTTAAAAAAATACCCGTCGTCGTTGCTTTCTGCTGAATATTAACCATGAAATTAATTTTTGACAGAAAACTTTTATGTTTAAGCTGTTTTCAGACAGAGACTGAAAAAAGTAGTGAACTTTAGTCGTCGCGATAAGTTAGGCATGCAATTTGCACTGACAAGTTGTTACCCAACTTTCTTCAACTGCCTCGAGATGAAAGATTATTATGCTCCTACATAATTAAAAGTTCCTCATTTATAACTAAATGGCTAATAAAAAAAGGCTACTCAGATTTTTCTAAAAGAAATCACGAAAACCAAGTTTGAAAAAAATAAAATCCATCATATAACACCATGCATGCCAAAAAAATGTAACACCTCCTTTATTACTGTGATTAGTGCTTGTCATGCCTCATAAAGTCACTGAAAAGAAAAAGCCGCACCATTTCAAATGTTATGCTCCAAGTCTGTCCCAATTAATGGCTGAAATTCAAAAGATATTTTTTTTTTTAGTACAAAAATAACTTTCAACCAAATTTCTTTCTTTTGCATTTTTTCCCACCTATTATGCATTTATGTATAACACCTCACTCGAGTGGTTTTAAACCAAAGGCTCTACTGGTTCTACATGATTATTATAGGTGAAAATGCCGGACTATTAGCCGCTATGCTCTACTTCGGCAACAGGTGTGTATTTATGTTATATAACATGAGTTGCGTGGCGCAATTCAATTTATGAAAAAAACGCGCACACCTCGCATTCTCATGAATTCGCAGGAAGTCGATCATTTGTTTGAGAAGGTTGAAAAGTTCAAGGTTGGGAATTCACATTCATTGAAATGAAACTGAAAACAGCCGCGCCTACACGAAAAGGAAAGTAAACCATTTTTTTTTTGTGATTTTAACTGGGCTAATTGAGAGGTACTAATGAGGATTTTTTATTTCTTGGAATGACAGTGCGTGTTAACTTTTAATTGGCGTCGGAGTTGGAATTTCTGTATACGAATCTGTGCTTTTTGTTGTTTGTTTGTTTTGTTTTTAAATAATGGTAATGAACTCTTATTCGAAACTACTTAAATAATAAGCTTTCGTTTGACAGTTTTTCAAAATTACGTATGTTTTGGTTTGTTAAGTGATTGTTATTTTACTTGAACGAATAGGTAGTTTGTGTAGCAAATTTGTTTCTTTTAATGAATAGCTGCAACTTTTATATATAACAGATAAGCAAATATAACAGGAACATAAAACTGAGCGAAATATGCTAAAAAGAAAACATTCGTTGAAAAAATCCATAAAGTACCGTCGATGATTTAAAGCTTGATAGCAATGAAATGAATGAAATTGTTTCCTAGCAATATGTAACACCAAACCGTAAAAATTTTCTTTTCATTTTCGACCACTAACACTTGATGGTTTAATTCAATCTTGGTCTTAAAATGTTGATTATGAATTATAAAGTTAGATTATCAAACCAAAATATTCAAATAATCTTTTTCTGATCAACTTCTCAGTCAATTCCACAAAAGAAAACCGAATCATTCCATTGAAGTATGTCATTTCTTTACTGTTCCATCTGTCAGGACATTTTTTTTCTGATGAAATCCAATCAGTGGTGGTTGGTTTGTTGTAATTTTTTTCGTAGTGTAACATTTTTCTGACGGATTTTTCGCTATGACCGCCCAAACGAAAAAAAAAAAACTCATTTTCATACTGTTCCAACTTTTTCGGTTGCATTTTACGTATGGCTATAACTAACCCCTCCAGCAAGCTCGGTCCCTCGCTAGCTGCCTTCAGTTACGTACTCCAAGTTGATTGAGGTCGTTCTCCTATTATGCGCGCCACCTAAGGTGGGGTCTTCCTCTGCTGCGTTGTCCCTCAGGGGTAGATAGATTCGAAGACTCGTCGGGCTGGTGCGGTGTTGTCCATACGCTCCACGTGTTCCGGCCATATCAGCCTGTTTCCTTTTGCTACATTTGAAATTAAAATATGCTTGTATTTAAAAATCATTGACGCTTTGTAACATTCGGAGAGTTTCTATTTGAAGCTAATCGATTCACTTTGTCAATGGAAATTATTTTTTGCAGTCAGTGCGTTATTTAATTCATTTGTTTTTGACTAAATAATATTTGCAGATCAAAGTAAAACGGCCTCAACGTTTCAATGTAAGATACAATACGTAATATGATGGATTTTTTTTTAGGAATACGAGCAACGTCGCATCTTAAGGTTTTCCAATTTGAGTTTCATCTGCTTTGTAGACTTTTTGTAGTTTGACAAGTCTAATGCTGCGTTTCCATAGGAGATTAACTGCGAGATTTAGAAACATTTCTGTAAATCCCGCATAAGTCTCGGGATTTATCATACAAAAGTTAATCTCATAAAAGGGAGATTAGAAATAAATCTCTATTATCATATCAACTAAGTTTGCGTGTACAGTCATGTTTGTGAACACACTTTCCACAGCTATAAATGTCAAAAATACAAAGCAAGGTTTGTTTGACGTGGGCTGGGTTGACCCTAAGGTGTTCGATATAGCACTGGACTTACCCTGGTACTGAAAACCTGTATTCGACATGACTTCTATGGCGCCCTATTTGTGGCCTGAACTGACCCCAGTTAATTAGTCGGTGCAAGAACTCAGTGCTGAGTTTCACTGTCATTTCGCTTGCTGTCATTCAATTGTTGTAATATCGTGATAAAGGTAAATACAATAAATTTGATATTCAAAAGTGAATTGTTTGAAAACAACCACGTTTATGAACTACAATTGTATATTATAGGAAAATGGAATGGAAAAAAGCTGGAATCAGAGCTAAATAAATTTTCAACCTCGTCATCTATATTCCAAACACATTTATTAAATTATGGAAATCGCAAAATCAGAACTAAGTGCCCTCATTTTTAACATTAAACGGACAAAAAAATCTTCATCTTCTTCACTAACAAATAAATATTTTTCAATTTCAAAAACGGAGAATCTTCAGGGCAACATGTTTTGTGTTCGATATAGTAGCCAAATTTCCAGGATTGTGCAGGGTTTTTGACAGGCGTAAAAGTTGACTGACACTTCTAAGTGCGCACTAGTAGATACTAGTGCTAGCCACGTAAAATAAACCTAAAGAGAGCTGCATTGGACAGAAATGACAAATAAGACGTCAAAAATAGAAAAATGTCTCTCTTTCCCTCTCCCGTGAAACGTCATCTTCTCTCCTCTCGAATGGACAGAGCCAGAGAGAATACGTCAAGTTAATCTTCTTTTATTTGCTGGAAATACTTCAGGGATCAGGATTAATTTAAAATTTCTTGTACTCAATCTCAGGATTTATGTCCGGTGGAAACGTAGCATTATTCGCGGCAGTACGTAATACCGCATTTACATTCGCTACTTTTACTTTTTTGCCGCATGAGTTATGGTGAATCGTGAACATTTCACATGAAACATGTATTTCCTGGGATTCTTATGCCCAATTCACAATTCGGCGTTGCACGCGTGCGTGTTTAAAATGCCAAGGCGCGCGAGCAACAATTTTGTAAGACAAAATGCTGCTTTGAAGCGACTACGCGTTAACAGGGAAAAGTTGGACAAACTGAAAGTTCTGTTTGTTTTTTTGGCTGAAAATACAAATTCAGAGCAGAAATAAAATTTCAAGTCTACTCCCTTTTTTCTTGAAGCTGTAATTTTTGTGCACGAATTGAAAAAGGATTCTCCAAAATACAAAAATATCAAATTTAACAATATATCAAAGCACACAACAACCTTAATACGGATACAAGACCTTGATAAATATTTTTCCTCCAAAAAATCTAAAGAAATTAGTAGTTGCCGTACAAAAAAAAATTTTATTCCTCATTTCCACACACTGAATTAATTAATTATGCTTTGAAAAAACATCATATAGTTTTTCTTTAAAGTTGTGTGTAATAAACATTAGCGGATCTGTGCCACTCAATCTACAAACGGCACATTCTATGACTTCAAGTCGAACTATTCGAAATTCTAAAGTTTTCAAACGCGCGTGATAGTAATGCCCAATTCACAATGTCGCGTTGACGCGCGCGTGCGTTGACAGATTATGTAGAAACAAAGCGTTCATATGGTGCCACACAAAATGCAGCTTCAGGCGTTGAGTCGACTTTAGACCGTAAATATCGTAAAGTTCAACGCGACGCGTGAGTAGAGCTACTTTCTACTATCACGCGAGTTATGTTAGAGATAACAGACAGGCAACACACATGCCAACCACATGACGACGGAATACCCTCGCTCTCAACAAACGTCCCAAGTATCCTTCTGAGAAGAGAAGATTAAGAAAAACCAAACGGACACTCCAGGTACTCTTCCAACCCAGACAAACAATAAAGGACTCAGGCAGATAACACTCGTTATTTATGAGTAGGTGCCATAAAAAAAGGGATCGATACTTCATATCGATCTTGCTTAGTATATAAGAACATTTTGGTTCCCTTTGTCGGGCAGTTATAATTATATCGTAGAGAAATTCTACATGTAACTTAGCTCCTAAGCAATTTTAATAATAAAAGTATATTATTTTTAAAATACAAGACTTAGTAATTTATTTGGCGCAGTCGGTAGGATATTTCTCAGATCTATACCCGCATATTATAGTGAGAGAAAATATCCAGTGATCAAGTTAAATTTTAAATTAACTTGCAACCTAAAAATTAAAATCAGTGAAAGTGTTAAAGTGTTCAGGAGTGAATAATTAGTAACCCAATACACGAAATCCATAGAGGAAATTGACGCACCGGATCGTTACAGTTTAAGGAAATAAAAACCTTCGAACAACTCGACCAATCACCGATTTTACCCGTTCTCAAAACAGAGAAACAGAAAGCCAACGGAAATGGCGCATCCAGCAGCAGCAGCGGTAGCAGACCAGACTATTACTCTAGGAAGACTAGAAAAAGTCCCCATATACTCCGGAAAACCCGAGGAAGACGTAATTGCATTCATAGAGTACATCGATTATGTTTACGAACACATAACGGAAGGAAACAGAACGATAGCGACCCTCATCATTCGGAACCGAATCCAAGGAAATGCAATAAATACGCTTCGAAGGATACTACAGCCCACATGGCCATTAATAAAAGCAGCTCTAATTCAAGATTTTGGTGTACATGAGACGTACGAACAGATCCTGCAAGATTTGCATGCCATCCAAACCAGAGACGTTCACCAATTGTATAGGCAGACAGAAGACATCCTCCTGAAACTCAACAAAAAGAGTATATTAGAAGTAAGTCTTATATATAACCCTACCATTAATGAAAGCTTAGTTATGAATAAATTTATAAATAATTTAAATGCTAACCAAGCATCCATTATAATTGCTCAACAAATTAAAAACATAAGAGAAGCTTATGAAATAATAACTAGATATAAGAACCTTAGTGAAAAATTGAGAGAAACCCTTCCTAATCCTAAATCAAATACTCCAAATCAATCCCAGAGGCAATATCATAATAATAATTATAATCAAAGACCTCAGTATATGCAAAATACTCATCAATTTCATCAAAGAAGTAACATAGACATGAATAGTAATCAGATTAGGACAAATAATAATAATATACTAAGAAATAATTACCAATATAGACCACCTTATAATCATCATAGGCAGAATAACTACAATAATCCTAGAACTAGTCATTCAAGACAAGAGCCCATGGACGTTAATAATGTAGACGTAGAACATCACGAGGCAAATTTTACTTTGATAAGGGAAAATGAAGCACTTCCCATAATAATTGCAACTATTAACAATAAAAAACTAAAAATTCTAATAGACACAGGTTCGACTACAAGTATACTGGATGAATCTGAATTATTAGAAATACCATGAAATCCTGTGATTCCAACTCAAATAAAAGTCGCTAATAATGCAACTAGTACTATTAAAGAAGAAATCATAACCAAAGTGCCTGTTGAATTCAACGAACATGAAGCAACAATGGCATGGAAGTTGATGAAAATAAAAAATAAAAAATTCGATGGAATAATAGGTCAAAACCTATTAAAGCCCATCAAAGCAAATATAGACCTAGGAGAAGGATTTGTAGAAATAAATAATAGAAAAACTTATTTCGAAAATTATAGGAATAAAAATAAATGTCCGTATGAATTCGAAGAAATCCATACACTAAATTATTGTAACTCAACTGAAATGAATCAATTAATTAGTAGAGGAATCACGAATAACGAAGAAATAAACGCTTTAGACTCTGTAGATCCAACGATCCATTCCCAACACGAAGAAGCAAATGACCACTTTCCGATAAAAGATACTTGTGTGAATATATATAATCAGCAAATAATCCTGACGTTAGGTTTTCAAACGAAAGTTAAAATGTTAAACAAAAAACGAAGAATATTCTTAGGTATTGATTCTTTAAAACAGGAAAATATAGAAGAGAAATTAATACCTCTAATAGAGAACAAAATAACGGGAATATATGTTAACCCTGTAGTACATGAAAGTAATTTTAATATACTACAACAAAAATTAATTACACTATACGGAAATAGGATAAAATTTATAAAATGCATGTCCTACGCAAAAGACATGAACTCAGAAGAAGAAGCTGTCCAACAGATTAAATTATATCATCAGAAAGAAACTGGACATTCTGGCATAGAAGAGAATTACAGAGGTCTGAAAACTAAAATCTATTTCAAAAATCTGAGAGAATTAATTAACGATGTGATAAATTCATGCAACATTTGCAAACAAAGCAAATACGATAGACATCCCATTAAAAAGAAATTCTGCTTATCAGATACACCTAAAGACATTAACGAAATAGTTCATTTAGATATCTACTGTATAGCTAAGACAAAATATTTAACTAGCGTAGATAAATTTTCTAAACTAACCACTACCACATATGTACCCAATGTTTCACACGAAACTTTAGAAGAGACAATTCTACAACTAATAGCTACGCATGGTAAGCCCAAACGATATGTTATGGATAACGAATTCAATTTCCCCAGAATAGTAAAAATGTTAGAAGAATTAGGTATAGAAATTCATTTTTGTAAACCCAATAGTCATACAGGGAATTCTGATATAGAGGTATTTCATAGAACACTTGCTGAAAAAGTACGTGCTGTCTTAAACGGAAAAACTACACCCAACATACATGAAATTCGCATGGCTGTAAACAAAGCAACACTCTATTATAATAACTCGGTTCACTCAACAACAAAACATACCCCATATGAAATTCAGAAGGGTAATTTTGCTTAAGAAAAAATATACCAACACGTTCATACCAACAAACTAAAAATTATCAATAAAAGGAACGAGAACCGTGAAAATTACGAAGAACAGAGATACCAAGGCTTTGTCAAAAACTCTAGAACAGAACGACATAAAACTGAACCACGATATAAATTTAATAGATTAGAAGAACAACACCAAAGCAACATACAGAAAGAAAGAAAATCTAAATTTAAAAATAGCGACAATATAATCAAGGCAAACCCCAGTAACAGATACACTCAAACTAGAAAACAAACCACTGGAAACCATCCTTCAACTTCAAAAATACAAATAGTAGATTGCAAATAATGTTAGAAAGTCTATTAACTTCAGAAGAAATCGATGAGTTTGATGTTGATCTGTATAAGCTGAAGAAAATTAAATTATCCGTTGGAGAATTTCATGAAAATTTATTGATATTTGTAATCCAAATTCCTGACAAAATGTTAACATTTGATAAATATTTCCTTACCTCAATACCTAATAAAGACAATGAAGAATTAGATATTGAAAGTGAATTTTTGATTAGAGTAAATGGAAGTAACTATGTCTATACAGAAAATAAAGAAATAAGACATCTAAAACCACTTGTAAACTGTCTCAATAAAATTATAAATTGTACCAAGAAAATAAATAAAAATAAAAATGTTATAATAGAATTAATGAAAGGAGCAGTACTTTCAATAAATAGTGATGTTAAAATAAATAATAATTGTGACGAAAGAAAATCGATTGTAATCATGAGAAATGCTTTGATCACTTTTGAAAACTGTACACTGGAAATTAATAATCAAACGTTTTCAAACAAATATGCAATTGTAAATCAACCCATCCCTATAGATGTAGAATATCCATATGACATAACCAATGTAAAATTAAAACAAATCGATTTAAACATAAGTAATATAAATGAGATAGAAGAAAAATTCCATTCACACAAAAACATAAACTTTAGCATGCATGGAATAACTTTAATTATAATTATAATAATGTTAATTCTTTTTATATATTTGTTTCGGGAGAAACAAAAGACAAAGGAGGGAGGAGTTATGTTAGAGATAACAGACAGGCAACACACATGCCAACCACATGACGACGGAATACCCTCGCTCTCAACAAACGTCCCAAGTATCCTTCTGAGAAGAGAAGATTAAGAAAAACCAAACGGACACTCCAGGTACTCTTCCAACCCAGACAAACAATAAAGGACTCAGGCAGATAACACTCGTTATTTATGAGTAGGTGCCATAAAAAAAGGGATCGATACTTCATATCGATCTTGCTTAGTATATAAGAACATTTTGGTTCCCTTTGTCGGGCAGTTATAATTATATCGTAGAGAAATTCTACATGTAACTTAGCTCCTAAGCAATTTTAATAATAAAAGTATATTATTTTTAAAATACAAGACTTAGTAATTTATTTCGCGCGTTTGACAACTTTAGAATTTCGAATTGTTCGATTTGAAGTCATAGAATGTACCGTTTATAGATGGAGTGGCACAGATTCGCTAATGTTTATTATACACAACTTTTAAAAAGCTATATGATGGTTTTTCAAAGCATAATTAATTAATTCAGTGTGTGGAAATGAGGAATAACTTTTTTTTTTGTGGGGCAACTACTAATTTCTTTAGATTTTTTGTAGGACAAATATTAATCAAGGGTCTTGTATCCGTATTAAGGTTGTTGTGTGCTTTGATATATTGTTAAATATGATTTTCTTGTATTTTGGAGAATCGTTTTTCAATTCGTGCATAAAAATTACAGCTTCAAAAAAAAAGGAGTAGACTTGAAAATTTAATTCTGCTCTGAATTTGTATTTTTCAGCCAAAAAACAAACAGAACTTTTAGTTGGTCAAAGTTTTCCCTGTTAACGCGTATTCGCTTCAAAGCAGCATTTTGTTTTACAAAATTGTTGCTCGCGCGCTTTGGCATTTAAAATCGTAGAATTTTGATAAAGCGTGTCAAAGCGCGCCGACGCACGCACGCGTGCAACGCCGAATTGTGAATTGGGCATAAAAAGTACCTAGCTCTATTAAGGCGTCGCGTTGAACTTTACGATATTTACGATCTAAAGTCGAGTCAACGCCTGAAGTTGTATTTTGTGTGGCACCATATGAACGCTTTGTTTCTACATAATCTGTCAACGCACGCGTGCGTCAACGCGACATTGTGAATTGGGCATAAATTGAAGACCAACGAAGTTGATTTGATTTAATAAAACGCATTCGTGTTGGCTTGTCAAATGTACAAATGTAGGTATAATAAAAAGAAGTTGTATTCCTTTCTATCACATCATTTTCAAGAATAGCAAGTATAATCTCATACTATAATTCATCTTAAGGTATAGAATGTTTATAAATACGTTAAATAATCATTTACACATAAGTACAATAAGCAATAGTTATACCCACATTATTTGTAAAATCATTAAAATTAATACAAACTAGGTAACTGATGTAAAGTATCTATACTCTGCTTGCACTAATGACTGTTATCACTGGTGCAACCACCGATGATGTCGTTGTATTGTTGTTTGCTGGCATTACTGTTGTGGAACCAATCGCTTGTCGTGTCCTCTCCAATTGCATTACCTCCTCATAGCTGGGCAAATCTTTATCTTCCTTCGATGGTTCATTTCGTGCACTTGAAGCATGCGGTACACCGTCCCAAAAGAAATCTGTGAGATCATTTGCGGGATCATTGATTCTTGGATCGGTGGTTATCGTATAGACCGTTTGTCGTCCAACTAAAAATAAACAAGTGAACAGCGGTTTTTTAAGTTAAGATTTCTTTGTTGATTTATTCATAAATAGAACAGCAAATACAAAAGAGGAACAAAGAAGCGTAATAAATTTTACAGACCTAAAATGGTGGCTGCTAATTTAAATGCTAAAAATGCGCCACAGTTGCGTTTCCAAAATATGGCCAACATTAAACTACCGGATTGTGATTCGTAATTTGAGCTCATAAATAACGAACAAATATAAATCTTTTCGACATCCGATAAACAAGAAAACAGTGGCATGTATTTCCCCGCGGTAAAACGGGAGCGTGCATGCAATCTTGACACATTTGTTCCAGCAAAATCGTAGGTCTACATTCATATATGTCAATGCAGTTATATATTTTGGCAAGAATTTGAACGCCGACCGAACAATTCATAAACTAACTAACTAACGAGAGAATCACTCGTTATGACTGACGGATTAGTCAGAGGTGGAAACATCTATTATTTTCTTTTTTGAAAACTGTGTTTCGGTTACTGTCAGATTAGTGGAATAAAATGTCAAACCTTTGTTCGAGAACTTTTGCTGCAAAAACATCATCCCGAATGACAGCCGAAAATAGTTATAAATAAACTGTAATTTTCGATAGATAAATCACAGACAAATTCGCACTATTGCTTCGGGGACATCCTTCATTTAAAAAATTGCTTCAACGCACTGTCACTTTATTAAAAAAAAAAACTTTCTATCACCAAAAAGTATAGATAATCTTGAATACCATGCTCTTCCCTTGCTGTTCTTAGTTTGCGATTTGTATGCATCCGACAGATTAACTAAAATTAATATTTCAATTTCGCATTAGAAATCATTAAATCTCTCATCAAATGCGTATAATACTTTACTTTAATAAAGTTAAAAAACAGACACAGCCCAATGGCGATGAGTACATATCCAAAAAGAGTATTCTCTGCCATTGCATACTTATTCTTCTGACAGTGCTTTTAGTAACTGAATTAGAGGTTATAATTCCCCACTGAGATTTCATGTCAGCAATAAATTTCTAATTTATTTTTCGCTATCTATATTGTTTAGATTACTTTCCTGTATTCTTCTGATTAGATAAGTAACCCGCCGAATCATATGATATCGTTTATGGGACTTGACGTTTATCTTTGAAGTTGTTAACGTCATCCCATAAATTATTTACTAATTTATGACCTTTTTAAACTTGATAAAACATAAAAATGATAACATACCCTCCGCATCCCTTTGCCGATTGCCATAATAGTGCTGGCAATGCTTTGTGAGTTGCAGCACAGTGCAAGTAGCTAATTTTTTATTAATTTATTTGCTTTATTCATTATATACTATAAATATACCTACGTCTACCTTAGAGCAAGCAAAAAATGGACGGGAAAATTAAAAATACAACAATAAAGAAGATCGTTTAAGAAAAAAAAGATAAGTCGCATTATTTGCGTGTAGTGACTACATTACTGCATTAGCTATAGACGGTTCTACATTAGGCGTTTCTTCTTTTTTAGTTCAGAGCTGAGCACTAAACTGAGCTCGAGCTATATGAGCGTGTTCTGAACCGAGCGTGCTCAGATCGTTCTGATGTTTTTCTGTTTTTTTTTTTTTTTTTTTTCTGTCAAATGTGAGTGGAAGCTGGAAGTGTGAATGTATATGTGAAATCAGCTTTTTACTCAGCCTGCTCAGTCAATTTATTCTGAGTTCATAGAGTACGCTCTGATCATGCTCTGAACGAAAAAATTAAAACAAATTCGAGCTCTGATGTGTCTGAACTAAAAAAGTCAAACGCCTATTATCTACAAGGAAATATTAAACGTGAGCAAAGAGTAGATATTTTCGCTTTCTTTGATAAGATTACATAGTTAATCGCAGATACAGAAAGCGGCGCTGAGTGGTACTTCAGTTATTCATATTGAATGCCAGGTGGTTTCATTTTCTTGTTTTTAAAAGAGAATGTGGGAGGAGTAAAGAACAGCTAACAACACGACTTCTGTTACATGATCACAGTCAATGTCAGGAACGCAGCAATGACAATGCTGTCTTCAGTGAGTCACATAAATGGATAGGTATGTATTAAAGGTACGTTTAGATAATCAGTTGATTCTCGTGCTTTTTCTTGATGTGTCATGTGAATGAGCACGAGTACAAATATACTAACGGCAATTATAGATCATAATTTGTAATCACCTATTTATTTGTTCTCGAAAAGATAAAGGCGCCTTCATTCTATCGTACATTTATTTTATAGCAAACTAAGTGACATATGGCATTCTGTTTTTCTAAAATTAGTTAAGATCGGATCTGTAGTTGGTAAACTTATATATACTAGTGAACCCTTTGAAGAACTCCTGCATGTTTATATTATAAGTAGTATTTCCCAAAGTCAGCGATCTTTTTGGACCAGATTGCCAGATTGATTGATTTGTCTCGTTTTTCGGGAGTTTTTGACGCCAAAGGGAAAAAGGGAAAACTAACCGAGAAAACGGGAAAAAATAGTCACCCCAAAAACTTTCACGTTTCAATATCACGGCTTATCATATTACATCATTCAGAAAATAGGCACGATAAATTCAATAAAAAAAAAAACATAATGAACTTAGCCCATAGTCTTGCAATGTGCTTCAAACTTAATTTTTACACTAGATATGGCTAGGCCATGGGTAGTGGGTGTTTGAGTGTGACAGATTTAAAATTTAAAGATATAAAAACGGGAAAAACCGGAATCAAAAAAGGGAAAAACATAATTTTGGATGGAAAAAAAAATCCACATGCCAAAAGTTTGGCAACGCTGGGTACTCATTACTTTACAGATTTTATTCTTGATTAAAATCCGTACGGACTTTGTGAAACTGCGATCGATTTATATCGATTGCTCTTGATCTTAACTCCGGTTACTCCAGATATAACAGATTAACCTACAGCTGTCTAATTTATAGTAACCTTGATTCTTCGTCGTATAGGAAGTTAGAACTCGCTTTCAATGCTATGGTGAGATACGTTTATCATTTGAGAAAGTTCGATCATGTTTCAATGTTTAGTAAGTCTATTTTAGGATGTTCGCTTCGAGAATTTCTAAACTATCGAAACTGTCTGTTCCTAGGAAATTTAATATCACAACAGAAGCCAAATTATTTATACGATAAGCTGCAGTTTCCTAGTTCTTCCAGAACTGGAAATATGATTCTCCCAATTCATAATTTCCTAGAAAGTAGCCGTTTGTTTTTTGTTCACGCTATTAGGTTGTGGAATAAGTTGCCATGCGCAATTAGACGTATGGTAGGATCAAGGAGTTTCAGTGCTTCCCTTTTCAATCATTTTAAAAATCGGTAAAAAAAAAAAAAAAAAAAAAGACACAAGTACTTAAATACTAATATACTTTAAAATAATATAAACACACTTGTTCTCTCCAATTTTAACTGTAATTTAACTTTAACTATTTATTTATTAGTCTTTTCAATTGTAAAGTATTAAAATTTCTTATTGTTTTTTCTTTTCTTTCTTTTTTTGTATTGTATGTATGTAAATTTATAATATCTCGCTTAAAGTATACTGTATCTTATGTACTAGTAAAAGAACTTAGTTCTTAATTGTACAAACCACTTTATTTCACTTAAATAAATAAATAAATATAATATACCTATTGCACCTATTGCAATTGCATCACACTGTTCAATTTGACATTTCAAATCGTGGAACTGTGATAAAAAACATTTAAAGTCAGCCTATTTTATTTTAAATTCATCAACTAAAGCACACCTTTATCACATGACTGAATACTAGGATATGCTGATTCCTTACGCTTACATCGATAAATCTAACACCACAAATTAGTAGCTGGCAATTATGTTGTTCTTTATTTTCTCATTGTGTACTTAATGTATTTTTTTACCTTTAAACTTAAGTAAAGGAATTGCTAAACTAAAATCACCGAAAACAACAATAAAATATAAACACGATTACCCATTTTGATAAAGACTTAAAGGTACATTTGCTATGACTAACCGTAGGCCTTCGAGGCTCGAAGCTATGATAGCTACTATATGACATCTATAATGCGAACGAAAATTATTTGTTAGCACTTTTTTGAAGCTATTATCTATTAATCCTTTTTGTTTCTCGCTTATCAAATATAGGTATCTTAAGTTGTTATGAAAAGATGAGTCATATTTGAAGAAGCGATTGCTGATTTTGACAATGGTTTTAAGTTGCCCACGTACGTAGTCGTAGAGTTTTTAAGTTGGAGTATTATGTGAAATTAAGACTTAAGACTGCTGCCGATCCCGCAAATGACATTATTGCTTAGAAAGAGATTAAGTCTGACAGCTGAATTATTCTATAACCGAATGTTCAATATAAAGCAGTACCTAATGCGACTTAACGAATAGTTTGACGATTGTTTCATTGCGTAATCATGCATCTGCAAGTAACTTGGTGGATATACTTACATAACATTGTTTGTGTTAATATTTTAATTGAACTACTTTTTAGATGATAATAAGACTTTCTTCTTGAATAATAGTTATTTAAAACAGAACAGAACATCATTAGATTATATTTAGCTTTGGCAAATTTATTATATTCCATTGCACATATTCCTTTGACAAGTTTTCAGTGCAGCCAACGCACTTGTTATTCTCAAGTGAATACAAATTTAATGTCTCATATCATGAAATCTAGAAATCTTTACTTTAATCACTGGATTAATTAAAATTTCTATTAATAATGAAGCTTCCGCCTATCGTTAACGAATGATAAACTCAAATTAATAGTATTATAGATTATTAATTGTATTTTATTTTATTTTATTTTTGCGAAATTTCTTTAATTATTGAGAGGGGTTTCAGTATATGGCTCTTCAGTAATGTTTATAAAATAAGTTGAAATGAATATTAGGAAGCATAACCTAATCCTATTTTCAAAAACTGAAAGGATGCAATTTTTTGTCTGCATCATAAGTTCTATCTGTATCCGCTAGGCAAAACCTTTTATAACGCATAGCAACTCGCTTTTCAACATATTTCACTGTCAATTTTTAGTTTAATGAAATCAAATTTCAATTATTTACCACGCTCTTCTCTTTCCCTTTCGAGTTTCCAGTTTTTATTCATTCGAATGACTAACTGAAATGAATATAATTTTCTATTATTCATATATCTCATTGCAACAGTATTTATAAAATTACTTTAATTAAGTTAAAGCCCAGAATCAGCACTATCACAAGAATCACGTATATTATAATCATTATAACTCTTTGCACAACACTTTTAGTAACTAAATTCGGACGAACCAACACACATGTTCATTGTGATTCTTTTTCATCAATAATTTGTAATTTATTTCTCGATATCTATATTGTTTAGGTTTCTTGTATTCTGATTAGATAAGTATCCCTCCATAACAGAGATGATATCGTTCTGCAGAACCTGACATTTCAATGTGATTGTTAAATGTCAACGTCAATTGGAAGAGCTTTTTTTGCATTATTTTTTTTTAAAGAAAAGTTATCTTATTTGATTTGAAAAGAATAACATACCATCAGTCTGTGGTGGATTACGAGTATTAGATGCTGGCTTTTTGCAATTCACAATCCAACAATGCACTAGTAGCTAAAGTTTGTAATGTTTTTTTTATTAAAATTTGTTTGATTTCTTAAAACAGTATTTTTTTTTTTTTGTTACCTTAAAGCAAAAGTAAAATGATGGAAAAACGAAAAATACCAAAAAGAAAACTATAATGTATATATCGGAGATGTCCATTACTTTGTGGAAATTCAACTAACTACATTTTCTACGCGTGTATTGTATATTGTAGGTAGGCCTTCAAGGGAAGAGTCTCTGATAACTACTACATGCCGCTGCCGCATCTATCTGCAGCAAAAGTTAGCTTCTCGGTAAATTAAACCCGAAACGTTGTGTGATTATCTATGGGGAAATATTAAATGTTAGCGAAAGGCATGTCTTGGTGCATATTTTTTTTTTAATTTTGGAATTTTTTCGTTTCTTTAGATAAGATTAAGGCTAATCGTAGATTTCTTGATTAGGTGCCGCTTTATCACTGTCGGAGCAGTGATACTTGAAGTACCTATAATGAATGGGGCTTTTTGTTTAGTTGACTTTAATTGAGGTGGGGAAGGGTGATTTTTGTAAAATGGTGATAGAGGCAATGGCAATAGCGATATAATGATGAAGCAGGTTTTTCGCATAAATGGACGCAATCAGTTTATCTAATAGTTTCATCTATCAAAACAAAAAAATGTTTTACTAATAACCAATTTTTAAGTAATAGATATTTCACTCGACTACACTACACCAATCAGAAGTTAAAAAATTTAAATTTGGAATTTGGATTTAAAGACAGCTTCCTATATTTCTAACTTAATTTCCGGAATTATGAGCGACATTAAAATGCATTATTACTCGTTTTAAAAAATACCTTTCTAAGGTATATTCTTGTACTTGAATCCTGAAATAATATTACGCCGTTCGATTCAAAAATCACTTTCAATACTCAAAAACTTTAGTAAAAGTAAAAAATGTCCGATACCTGTTCCCTAAAGACACACATTAGTCACACCTAGTCAAACCTCGTTTCCTTAGACAAAAGTTTGGCAGAAGAGAGCCAAAAAGAGGGAACAAAACATTTCCCGTCCATAAAAAACCTGCAAATATTAGCCCAAGGAATTTCTTTGGGCTTGTTGGTTATAGCTGACAGATGGTTGACAATTCGTTCAAATGCTTTTGCTATTTGTAACTGACTTTAAATTTGATTTCATTTATATTTTGTGCTTGTATACCATACCAAATAGTTGTAAGAAGCAAAAGAAGTGAGCTTTTTTATTTCCGCAATAGAAATTAAATATGAATTTGTACCTACTTTGTTCTATTCATAATTAAATACTCCCGTGTAGGGAAAATTCCATTTTTTCAAATTTTTAGTTCATTTTCTTTTTGGTTATTTTTCATTTCGGTGAGCAAATTCTACTTAGAGAAATATGATATGTGATAGGGGAACAGACCTAAACTGATGGCAACCAAAATTGTGAGATTTAGTTGAAGTATCCACATCCACAATTGGATAACAATGCGTTTTTGACAGTTCAATATATCGCCGTCTTTCCATTATTCGCAAACACTCACAATGCCTCCGAAATTGGGAAAGTTAAAGACATCTTTGCTGACAAACTTGTGACTAGTGGGATACTTTTGTCGTGCTAAGAATTGACCTGTGCACTTTCTTTTTCAATGGAACATAAAAAACGCAGAAAAAGAACTGAGGGAGCTTCCACACCGGATGGAACAAAACGCCTTAGACAAACAAAAATGTTTTTCTGTGTGTTTCTGAAATTTGAATACACGCATTTAAATACGCGCGCCCACACTGAATAATACAAAACAAAGCAAGAAAACAAAATAAATCGTTTTGTTCCATCCGGTGTGGAAGCTGCCTTAGAGTTGCTCTTTCTATAAAAGGGGCAATTGTTTTCTTCAATCGTAAACGCCATGAAAGAGCCATAATGCATTTGACAGCTGGGAGAATCTATCTATATATATAAAAATAACTTGCTAAATGTGTGTGCGACAGCCTACCGACTGCCACACACATCCGATTCTGATTTAGTTTTTTTTGTTGGTTAATAGACCATGCAAAGAAGATTTATATATTAGTGGGCGGAACGGAGTTCGCCGGGTCAGCTATTTTGTATAAAAGTTAACAAATCGCTTTATAAATTGACCCCAACAAGTAAAGAAAAATCAGAGCAAAATATATGCGAATAGAATGAGATCAAGGGCTGAATTAGTTCACCCTTGAACGACCTACATATTTTGTGAGGTTTGAACTACTTCGAAATTGTAAATCGAACGTAAATATAACAAATACAAATTCACTTTAGCAGTATGCATAAAATAGTCCACATACGCCTAAGTGACCGAATACGATTTTATTGAGATTTATATCTGGGATAAAGTGAGAATAATTTACAAAACTACTTTCAATCAGTGGAAAAATGATGATACTATGCGATAACTATAGGTAACAAAATCGAAGCTAGTTCGCCGCTACCGTGAAGAGCTTAAGGTTCTCTACTCGCAGCATACCACGCGTCTCTGCTGGGTCCCTGGACACAGGGACAAAGCCGGCAATGAGATGGCTGATAAACTGGCAAGAAATGGATCTGCTATGGATCAAGATCGGGCGATTAAATCGATCAATCCACCGCTCTGTAATCTCAAAGAGAGAGTGGAAAACAAGATTCGCATGAAAGCCAACAACAGGTAGAAGGAATTAACTACCTGCGAAATTTTACGGAAGCTATGGCCGGAATATAATGCAGGTCGGAATAGCAAGCTTATGCGGTTTGATAGAACGTCGCACAAAAACTGGTAGGTGCCATAACAGGGCAGAACTTCCTGAGAAACCACACAATGAAATTAAAACTCAAGAATGACGTTATATGCAGGGGCTGCGAAGACGAGGAGGTGCATGAGGACACACCTCACTTCCTCTGTCACTGCCCAAATCTGTGTCACTTGAGGAACAGAACACTTGGAAGATACCACTTCCATGACATACAAGAACTTTCAGATGTTAATTTATCTGTTCTTTACAGGTTCATAAATACATCAGGATGGCTGGACAAGGTCGAGTAATAAAGAATGAACTAATACCATCGCCAACAACATCGGCTAACCCCCAACAAGGGCATCACAATGGGTCCACATGGACCTAAGTGGGGTACTGCAGGGTTCACTCTGCCGTATCCACCTATAAACCTAACCTAACCTATAGGTAACAAAATATTTTCGTAAACACATTTGTAAAACATCGACCACCTTTATTTTTCCCATGAAAGCAACGTTAAGACGAAGTGTTTGCTTGTAACCATCAATCCCCAGGTGTCTCAAGATTAATTGTCTGTGATAATTGTTTATCTAGTTCCGTGTTCTTACGGTTAACTAAAAACAAACTTTCGTTAAAGACTTTAAAAGTTCAACTGTCAGTTTTATTATTCATATGATTAGATAAGTTTGTGATGTGTTAATAAATTCAACTACACTCTTATACATTTATTTGTAACAATAACTTTGACCAACCGCAGTAAGCACATTAGTTATGCTCTGAATTTTTGGGGGTTTCCTTCTTTTTAATTGTACACCAACTATGGCCATCGAAAGAAACAGTTTTTTGCGAATGTCCGAGACGAGAATATAATATGTGTGTTACGAAACTTTTGAATTCACGGCCTTGAGTATGTACCTTACGCATGCTGGTAGCCAGTAGGCACCACCAAGATAAATGGCTTTGTTTCAGAGTTGTTTTGAATTTGTTTACCCGACACTGGGATAATTCTAACAAATGGTCTGTCTTGTTTTATCATTTCAAATGGGTCAGTTTGAATGCTATGCGGAAAAAAACAACAACATTAAAACCATCATTATGATGCTTATAGGGGATATATGTGTCGGTTCGAATGACGTTCTTTTGAATCGCAACTATAGAGTCATGGTCAAATGCGATGGAGTGCGAAAACTCATTAATAATGTTGTGTTCTATATTGTTAACTAATGCTAATTTAAAAATAGGCGGAAGCATTCCATTCCATTTCACGTTGTGGGAATTATTTAGATGGTCGAATTTGGGCTGTGGTCTGCTGCAGAAAAACTAATTTTCGTGAAACTCAAGAGTGTTTTTTTTTTTAATTACAGTAAAAGCTCGTTAGTTCGGAATGGTTGGGGGGACGGTCAGTCCGAATAAACGAATTTTCCGAATTAATGAGAGATTTTGTTCATGCACTAAAACGCGTTCCTATTGATGAAAAAATGCAAGAACTTAAAACGAAAAATTATTTTTTTAACACAAAATATTACAAATAATACACATAAAATTTATTATTGTATAGTTTTTTTTCCCGATTTGTTTATGTGCATTGCCGGGACTCCCCCAAAAGGCATTTTGATGATTTGTTCCGCCTTCTATATATTTGAGATTTATTTGCTACCTTTACGTGTTCAATCATTGCGTTATTTAATTTTTGCTAATTTAATTTAATTTTTTAATAACAAAATTTAAAACTCTCATTTATTCATATATTTTTTTTCGAATTAAAGGGCTTTTACATCACAAAACAGGAAGGGGAACAATGACATCAAAATTCACGAGCAATGTGATTCATTATGGCACAAACTTCAAAAACCAAGTGGTAGGATTTTAAGACGATCGCGAAAAAATTGCGACCAGAAAAGTGTCGCTCCGACTAAGCTCAGAAAGTACCTACAATCTATACAAAAAATCATTAAATAGTCATTGGAAATAGTGCACGCTTTGCTCTATTTTTGGAAATTCATATCGTATGTAATACAATAAAATTATATTAAACTGCCTAGGGGCATAGGTCTGCTTTGAAAGTAAAGAAACAAATCAGAGCCATACCGAGAAATCGAATGATTATTGATCAAAACAACTTAAAGTGTGAAAGATTTAAAATTGCCCTCTAGAGCATCAGCGTTTGATTTATGGATTGCTGATTTATTAGCGAGGGACGTAAGCCGCAGATCGCTCTGAAGATATCTTATTAAAATATAATTAATGAGCGGTTGTGTAAAGTGTTAGAGAAAAGCCATTTTCTTTTTGCAAAACTTTCAACTCATATATATATATCACCAAAGAACGAGATAGGTGCTTGACTTTTTGCCGATAGGAAACCTCTGCAAAACAATACAGGTATGTTAGTATTATACAGAATTTGGTTCCGATAGGTTTAAACTATTTACTAGCTAATACCATAAGAAAACCGAATACATTTGAAACACAAACCTTCACTGGACCTTCTTTCCGTCGATCCTGATGATGCACTCCTAACATAATTTTTTATTGTAGAGAACAAAAAACGGAAAGCCCACTAAAATTACACAATTTTAAATAAGTTTTCAAAGAATCTCATATAATTAACTATCCCACTCGAATTAATACTGCAATCATAAGAATGACACCGATCCATAATAAACATTGGCCAAAATGCATTATACAATTATACATTACTTTTCATTTCAAAACTAAAACCAAAATGTTTGACAAAAAATAATGCTTTCACCAAACGACTTGGACAAAGGATGACACAGTAGGCAGCTTTAAATATAACTTGATACAGATTAGCTCAACGGGTGTTTAACGAATTCCCATTACTGATAATGCATTGTATGTATGTGTCGTTATCATTTGATAAACGTACTACACTTTGATAGCAAACAAAATATCGCAAGCAATCAGTCTGAAATCAATCTGAGATACAAAATGCTGTGTAGAAAAAAGTTAAGACTCCCAACTGTTGCAGTAAAAGCAGTAAAAGCTTCAAAACACAGAGCTATGGTTCGAATACTAGGAAGCACTAAAGGGCGAGCCACAATGGAATTTTATCTAAGTAATCTAGCTTAAGCAAATGTGCGTTCAGCGATTGTATGCAGCGACGATAGGAAGATGAAAGGCACATTTCATTGGCAAGTGTAAGCAAGGAAGTAGTAATAACTATACAAATGGAGTGTATACTGTATACCCAGCACACTGCTGGGCGAATATATTATGTTCTCTTATACACGAATGTGCTGAGAACGTCGGTTATAGGTTTGTTCGTATACTTTCAGCACAGAAAAATGAAAAAAATATCAAATCTCAAAAATCGAGAGAGAAATCTCTCAATTTTAAGAGATGTACCTGACCGGTTTTCTTACAAAAAGTTTAAGAAATGTCATTTTGACACAAGTTGGAATTATTTATAAGCTAAATACCTATTAAATTTACCATTTTGAATGATCTGATATGTTCTAGGTGAACATTCAGTTACAACTTCTTCTTCCGACATCGTTGAAGACGAATATAAATAAAGTTTTTACATGTCAAACTTTTCTGTCACTTTGTTGTTATTCTCAAAAAATTAAAATGGATTTCTCTCTTTTTTTTTTTTTTAATAATCTCAGCACGTGGTCGGATTTGCACAATTTTTAATAATTTTACGTTTGAGAAAAGTACACGAACTAACTTATTGTTAGGTATTAAAAGTATAAATAAATAATTTTTCATTTTCTTCCACCTAGAACGGGAAAATCCTATTTAAGTTTCGAAATGGTTTGGACATAAAGATATATGTTAGAGCATGTGATATCTTCATCTGTCAACTACGAAAACTGTAAAAAAAAACTGTGTTAATATTTTGTAGGCACTACTTAAAAAGAAACTGGTATGTGTGGTGGAATTTTTTTTTTTGAAAATGATGCGTATACGAAACTCAGTAGATAAATCCAAAGCTCAGATGCATATAATTTGGATACTTTACTTCTTTAAAAAACTGCCGCAGTAAATTTGCATATCGTTTCACGAATATTCTTATGAATTTTTTTCAGTGATTTTTCATCGTTCGCCGCGTCATTAATCATGTTAACGATACATTTATCGCCTGCGACTCTTAGATGAACTCTCTGGTGAGAGAAATCGTCTTCCAACAAGCTCGGTGTGAAAGATATTTGTTCTTTGTTGGTCTTCAATTTCATACATCATACTCAAAGCCACTGCTATTGCGCGAAGAAGTTTATATTTAGTACACTTAACATTGGAAAAAAATTTGTAAAACAATTTCCCAAAAGAGTTTTTCCTCGTCACTCAGAATATTATACTTTTAAATAAATGTCTCCTAAGCCCTTTTTGCAATATTTAATAGTGATGCGTTAACAATAAATGCCAGATTTATACGTTATTAATAACGTTAAAACGTTATTTTCAAAAGATTACTCAGCAATTAGTCAATATTGTGCATGCTGTTAAACGTTGGCTAACTTATTTGTTATAAAATTGATTTATTACTGCTGGGTTTTAGATTAAGTTCGTTAAGATGTTAATACCTACGCGTTTAGAGAAAGCCTCTTACACATAGAAACTCAAAGGTTTGCTCATTTGAAAGAAACGACCGTATTTTTCTTTTGCCTTTTTGCAAAATGCACTTTAAAACGAACCTTCCCTTTGGCATCTTACAGTTTCTGGTACTCCACTTGTAACACAATTGTTGGGAGGGAACAAAATCCGTACATTGCCTACAAGCTATATTTTTATGGGGGTGGGACATGCTAAGTGACTATAACTACGAATATACGAATCAAAAAGTATCCGATCAGTAACATATTTTCACTAAATTCTTATTATTTATCAAGCCAGAAATCTAGGAATTAATATTTTCACCAGGAGAATAACTAGTTCAGCAGCGAACTGAGCAATTGATAAAGACTCTTGCATGGAAATATAAGATCAACATTTGTACATGGGATTGACAGCTAACAACTAAAAAATAATGTTTGGACAGACATAATATGTCAAGATATCAACCCATAAGACGAAGTTTGTATTTGAGTGGACGCAACTCAAAAAAAAAGTACTATTGTTTTCGGGCGCGATTTCGGTCTCGAGGCTCTTAACAGAAACAATTAGAGGCAATATACAGAGATCCCCAATTATGACAGTTTGTAATAGTAACCAGTCTTATATGGGATTTACTGATTTAGTTATATCACACACAAATGATTTTGACTAAACAGCAAGTATGAGCACGAATAACAACATAATCACCCAATTATATGCACTGTATTAAAATTTAAAGATGACATTTATGTCATTGTTGAATAATCCACTCTTATCGGTTTTCGTGTGTTTTTTTTTTTTACTCGACTGGTTTCATTTTGTTCCCCGATTGTTATTATTGTCGTTTTCCATTGCTTTCACTCGGGGATCGGCTCAATCTGAAATCCAATGGAATAAGAAAACTGCTTCTGGTTGAATCTATAAAAGTATTGGTGAAATGCCAAAAAATAATCTACGGCAGCTGTCATCTGACTTGTATAAAATACATAAATTGCACTTGTGTGAGTGCTTCTTGAGTGGATTCTGACTTCAAATCGAGAAGCGAAATTCTCTTCTCAGAATCACCAGAAGAGTATTTTTGTGCCAATGGAATGGTTTCAGAAGCGAACTTTTCGATTCCGGACTCTCCCGGACGCTTCTTTTTGCCCAATGGACAACGACATAAATGTTTTTGTTTTTTCCTTGTGAGTTGTGACTTATGTCTCTGTTTTGGGACACATTTTTTACTCAACACCATTTTCCACAATTAAATATTGATTGATAAAAAAAAAATTAATATAATTTTTAATCCAAACCTTCACTAGGGCGTCGTGATGTTCCTCTACTTCCCGGTGCTGTATCAGTTTTTTTATTCCTGAAAATCGATCTTATACACCACTGAAAAAATGTTAAATGTGAAATGTTCAATACTGTCCATAAGTTGATTACAATGTCCTTACTCGAATACACAAAGCTATCATAACCACTAGGAAAATTACAAACATAGTGCCTTCGCCAGCCATTGCATAGCTTTTTTTTTTTTTTTTTTGTTAAGACAACAACCGAAGCATTAATCACAAAACTTCACAACGACCACAATGACCTGTCTAGGAGAGAACTAAAATGTTCTATGAAAGTCAATATTGACTATAAATGTATATATTGGTCTATTGTTAGTATTATTATGTGAATTGCAATAATAATTGATAAGGGCTCTCATATATGTCGTTATCAAAAGATAAACAAATACAATACATATTGTTGGGTCTTGACAGAAAAAAAATACTAATTACTTTTTAGTTGAGGCATAAATAATATAAACGATAAGTCGTCATCGACATTGAAATAAACAATCCGAGCTGACTTTCGCAACATTCTACAGTTTCGTCATTTAATCGAAAAGCACTTGATCAGGATTAATTGGGAAATACGATTTAAATCCTTAAATCTGGGGTCAGATTCTGTAAGGCGAATCGTTCCAACGTTTTAGTGTTTAAATCGAGAAGCGAACATTTTTTTTTTTTCATTTTCAGAAGTGATTTTTTAGATTCCGAACTCTCCCGGACCCGGACGCTTCTTTTTGCTCAATGGAAAACGACATTAGAATGGAAAAGACATGACAGAACGCAATTATTAAAAAATTAAAAAAAAGTCCATACCTAATTCGATGAAACCGCACCACGAAGAACAAAATAATACAGTATTTCTGAACGCATTTTTTGCTGTCAGCGCTGTCAAACTAGATTTGGTGGATTAAGGAAATAGGTAACTTTAAAAATATTTGTTTGTTATAATTTTGAAGCAGTTTATAACAACTTATTTGTAATGGAATGGAGTTAAATAAAATTAAAGCGCAAAATAAAAAATCCATTTGGGTTCCTAACAATTTAAAAGTCGTTTGTGAAGTACGTACAACAACAATTCACCTTTTCTTCTTGGTAGTTCATTTTGAATTCAAATATTTCCCAGGCAATTGATAAAGAATGTTCAATCGTTGGTCGCAACACGTCGAATAACCAATCTTTCATTGATTTGTTAAAAACACTTGATTCCACAGAAAGGGTATGGAAGTATTTTTTGTTTGTCGTGAACTATATACCTACTTACATTAAACCGAAATTTCGGCACAGTCGTTCGTTGCGAATTATTTTAGTCAATTACCATGGAACGTCTCTAGTGTACGAGTCCTTGGTTGTCTTAATCGTTTGCGATTTCTCACCGCAACAGAGTACATACTAAGGTAAGTGGGATTATATTGAAAGGACGTATTCAATTTTTTCTCTAAGAACATCTTTACATAGCCAAACGGATGAAGAGCACATTCAGTTGGTTTTAAATGATTTTCTGGAAACGGATTTTTGTTTAATATCCAATTTAGTTATCAGTGGCCACTATGGTGAGTACGCGATCCAACTTTAAGTTGATTTTTTATAACCTCATTCCAGACCTAATGATTGGTTCGAAAATCAGTGAATACGTCGATGAAAGTATTCGTCGGTTATTTGCTGATTTAGAAAAAGACCCAAAGCTTAATAATCTTCAATATCTGAAGGCCTTGAATGACAGTGTACCAAGTAAGTATAACAAATTATTTATTATGTGAATGAAATAGGTAGCTCTTTTTCAGAGGAGCTCTATGCCAAGCTCGTGAGTAACCATTTGAAAATCGTTTTATTAACTCACAAGAGCACTGTGAAAAATGCATTTGCCAAGCTCTCCGAATGGATGCAACTCAATGCGGACGACTACGAACTTGTTAGCAATTTTTATTACAAAGCTATAAAGGGGAATGACCTTAATATTGTAAGAATTATCCTTACTACATCGTCCACTCTTCACTTTATAGGATGGAGAAATTACTTGCTTCTTTTGGGGATAATTACAAAAAATGCCCCAACCCATTGCTGCACATTTATCAAAAGTATGTTAACAGAATTAAGTTAAATTTCCATTTACCTGAGAGCTTCTTCCTAGAATGGCTTAAGGATCGCCTAAAGATCGTGGCTGATAGCGGTTCAATTGAAATTATGGCCCACTTGTTGTTGTCAATTCGTGCGGTTCTGATTTTTCAAGAGGACCAAACTGAAACGTACGCTAAATGGTACAAACAGTATATTGGCGATATGAAATTTGTTTTGGATGCAACTGAGTTTAAAACTGTGGTCAATGTTTTAACAGATTTGGTGACTTATGAAACGGATGAAGAATATTTACAGGTTTGCCGTTACTTTTTAAAGCGAGATATTTGTAATGTCTGATTTGGTTGTTTATTTTTTAGGTCCACGCAAAAACATCAATATCTCCAGCAGCTATGTGTAGTGAACTTTGTCGGAACTATAAAGCTGTATGTAAAACGAGGCTTGCTGATTGTTATAGCATCGCTGAAATTGAAGGAGGTCTGTTTCCCGATACTTAATTAATTGTTTAACTGTTGTAAAGGACTTTTTAATGAACGATACTTATATTTTAACTATGTTGGATTACCTAATTTTAAGGAATGATTGAATTCCCATTCATGAATTTCAACAGTCATCTGAAAATCTTAGATGTCCTTGGCCATTGTGAATAAAGTTGGAACTCATTTTAATCATAAGGAATAAGATTTATGTATAATCTCCTTGCATCTTCACGTATGCAAAAGCAAATTATCGTATTATCAAAATAAATGTATCCAAATATAATGTTTCCCTGACACAAAAAGTTACTTTATTTATGATTTATTTTACAGCTTGCCGGTTGCGTTGCGATTTCCACCAGCTAAGGGCTTAGTTCTTTCATCCCACAGTGTAACTCCATCGCACGCACAGATCTTCTTGTAGTTCTGTAAAATTCCCGCCGATCGTGCGATGATTCCACAGGCAATTCTAAATACACAATGTTATTACTAAAAAAGTACTAAAAGTACTACAAAAGTTCACTCACCTTTCGCCACTGTTTCCATCAACTAGACTTCTTTCACTGCCACCAACACCCAGATCATCTGGACTTTCAGTCACAACAACAGACCGTCCGATTATGTCCCAAACTTGCAATAGGGGGTCAATAAAACGAAATGTAGCCCTGCCATCTTCATCAACTCTAATATTTCCCAAATCGCCAGCATGCCTTGCGTCTGCTGGATTCTCTGGTGAGCCATGTGGAGAACCTCTTGGATTGTAATGACCACCAAGTGTTTGGCAGCCTGCTGATATATCACCACATTCATGAACGTGTATTCCATGCAAACCCGGTGACAAGCCGTCTATAACACCATCCACCACACACCCGCATTCGTCGTTGCTGATCGCTGAAAACCGTACTACGCCTTGTACTTTTGCATTTGTCTCAGAGCTGTTTATCATCGCAACCGCGGACTGACCTATAGTTCGAGGAAACAAAATGATCCATAGCGGCAACTGAATATCTGAGTAGTTATACCCCCAAAGCCACATAGTACAGCCTTCCTACCAGTTTGCTCAATTCTATCGTGGATCTCAGACCATGGGTACTTTGTAGTCACTATCACCCGACCTTCCTTTAAGTCTACACTGACCTCACCAACACCCTGAAGTGATTTCTTCACCTTTTCTACGCATTTTTCGCCTGACAATTGCACTGCGAATTCAATCTAAGTGGAGTATTTATGTGTGATTATTGTTATTTGGAGTTGAATAAAATATAAATGTCTTTTATACCTTTATTTCACTCATTTTCTATGATAAATATTAAACTGCTTTAAAAAACATACAAATGGAACTGGATACAATTTATTGTATTCAACTAATGCGATTGACGTTTCTTATCTGAAATGATGCAGCAGTTTGGTTTTCAACTGTATCCGCTGTACAGTCAGTTGTTTTATCAACTAATGTTCAAAGTAAGGAGGTTACATGTAGCACATTTTAAAATTTGGAAAAAGGCATAAAAGCTTTTTTATTATTTTTCCGTAGCCCATTGGTTACAACAGTAGGAGATTACATTGCTATTGAGGTAAACCATTAAAATCTGATACATTTGGAGTCATGCGAACCATTCAAATTAGATAGAAAATTTCTTTAGCTGCATATCGTACGTCGTAGATAGCAACTGAATGTGTTTCCTTATATCCTCGTTTACAACAGTTTTAGCAGCTAACTTCATATAGACTCACTTTGTTCTGCAGATCGTTAAAGGCTTTGTAGAAAAAGTACTGAATAGCCTTTAAGCTTGACTCGAAGTAACTTTGATTCTTTGATTATTAAAACCTTGTAAACGAATTTATCTTATCAACCAACAACTTATCTTCGGCCTTGCTTATATGCCATGTGCAATAGCAGCCTCGTTTATTCAATGAAGTTCAAGTTCAAAAACCTTCCTATCTTAGAATTCCCACAAAAGACTGACAGTGCAATCAAAATGTAGCTGTAAATTTTGCAACATACAAGACACAATATAAACAAATGGAACAGCCTTAGACCAGTGACACGATTAAAAGTTGAGCAACTTTGAGTTCGTTGATTTGCTCACCTACGCATTTGGGATAATTTTGAATTTTGTCTGTTATTACAAGCTAAAGCCAGTCTATACAATAATTAATACATTAGACTTTAGACAGCGTTGAGTTCATAAACATTTTAATCGTTTTTTTTTTTTTTTTTAATTTGTAAATAAGTATGAAACAAGCTATATGCGAGTTGACACCTCAATTTTTTCTTTGTAATCTTATCACTTTAGCATGCGATACTTTTAAAGGCTTTAAAAATGATTAAGACATCAGTTGTGCTGACTCGTTTTGAATGAAATCAACTACCGTCGCTTTACACCGCTTAGACATTTTGGATAATTACCGAAATTGATTGTGCCTAAGTTAAAAATGATTGATTGTGGTTGAGTTTTGAGTGTGGTATTTTTTCACTGAACAAAAATATTTATCAAGTACGCACCCAATTAGTTAAAACAAAAACATGGATGCAGTTACTGTTTGGCTGATTGTTTTAGTAGCTTTACCGCTCTTGTTGTTTTTCTGCAGAGTTAGTAGTGTGTTTTTTATTTAAAAAAAAGTGCTTTGATACTAAAGTAGTTTTTGTATTTCCTAATAGATACTTTTAATGGGATTCCAGAGTATTTTACTTTCGAAAAGAATCAAATCTCTATCGGACCATGTAATTGGTAAGTTTACTTTAAAATAATTTATGTATGGAGTTTAAGTGAAAGTTTAAGTTAAAATTCAATATTGTGAGTGGAGAGAATAAACTCGTCAAGTGAAACTAGTGGCCAATGAGGCAACGCAATGCCTAGCAAGTGGAATCGGGTAAAGGGAACCAAGCTAGAAACACTAAAATGAAAACGAAATTTCTATCGCGATGCCGTTGATATAAGAAACTTTCCCGCCTAGAAGATCTACAAAACAGGGGTTGAATTATCGCATCCGTGATCGAGTAATACTTGACTGAATTTGTAATTGTTTTGCTTGTAAAATTCACAAAATTAAATGACGTATGGCTCGCTCACGGATGCGGTAATTCGGCCCCAGGCTCCTTCAAAAAAAAAAAAAAAAATCAATTGTTTAAAAGTGCGATTGGAGAAGAAAATAGAGGCGCCAGCTAAGAGCACAACAACAAACTTCCGTACCTATTGATAAAAATTGTTTGCATTTTGAATGCAACAGTAATGAAATTTCTCAATTGTAGGATCATTTTCGTTGTGTCCTTGCTAAAAAGCCAGACGCTGACTGACATTAAGAACTAGCTATGTTATTCCCGAATTTTACATAGATACACTAAAATTATGAACTTGCTCAAAGAGAGAAGGGGATGAGCAAAAGTTGATAAAATTGGTAAATAGATACGACTTTATCTAGTCATTTCTTCCTTCATCGTGTACACTGTATACATCTAATCTATTAACCAATCATTCATACAAAAGTAGGTGCTTCCTAACTTATCATTATCACACTGATACAATAACAAAAATGTGCAGTGATTTTTTCTTTGCAAATATGCCGCCTTAATCTTATCTAAATTTAAATGGTCACTGCTTATCTTTGTTTCGATACACATGTCGAAATTTCGTTAAACTACCAGTAGCTTGTTGGCCATCAATGGCAATGGCTTATAATATTTCATCACATTGGAACGGAACACTCCCAATAGTTGTTAATCATGTTCCGCCGGTAGTGATTTATCCAACGCCTTCGAGTGATTATTATATTTTTGATTATGACCTGTACACTTACATTGTTGTTCTTCTTGTTCTTGTGCTGATGTTAAGCTTAGCAAAGGTATTTAATACAAAAAATAATTAATAACAATATTATATATGCTTGTTTGAAACAGTTTGCAGTAAACCGAAGAAGATCCAGACAAACCTCGCTGAGAAACGCAAGAGGTAGGCAAAGTAAATTTAAAATCATATTTAGGCTTAAATATGAATTATTTCTTAAAATCATAGTGCTCACGAAAACTTCCTTAAATTTCATACGCTGAAAATAATAACTGGGTAACCGCTCATCAATCAAAGTATTTTTTCTGGAATTAATTGCTTTGATAGTGTCTGTGTGTGCGATTTGATAACATTTGAATAACATGAAAGCCTATGTCAAATACTATCTAAGTCCACATTGGTATGTATTGTGATTGCTAAAAAATACTTATAAAAGGGAATCATGTGCATTGTATGTATATGAAAAAAATCATATAGCTACTTCCCTGTAAAAAAAATTGTAAAAAGAATGTCAGCTAGTATTGCAATCTTTTGAATTAGTTCAAATTCCAATTCAGTGTTATTCTTTTCCTTCTTAAACTCTACAATAACACCACAGAACTTCCATTATGATCCACAAGCCACAACGGATCTTCACTTCTTCACACAGGTACATGATTTTCAAAATCTCTGCAAAACTTTCAAACTTTGCGCTACTCCAATCCCCAAGCACATCTTCCTTGGCAATAAAATCGTAATTTGGGTACTCATTGTAATAAATTATTCTTTGACAAAATATTGTGTAACGATTCTCTTGCGTCACTTATTATTATGTAGCCATGTTATTCCAAATTTTACGTAGAAAAATACAAAATGTGAACTGCTCAAAGTGGGATGGGAATAAGCCGCTCGCATAAGTTAAATAAAAGTTGATAAAATTGGTAAACATGTATATACGGCTTTATCTAGTCATATCCTTCATTATCGTGTACACTGTACATCTAACCTATTAACCAATCATTCATAAAGAAATTAAGTACATACAAACTTCCCAACTTATCACGCTGATACAATAATATAAGGGTAGGGCCTTTTTTTTGCTAATATGCCGCCTCAATCTTATCTAAGTTTAAATGGTTACTGGTTACATTTCTTTTATGCACATATCCAAATTTTGTTAAACTACCAGTAGCTTGTTGGCCATCAATGGCAATGGCTTATACTATTTCATCACATTGGAACGGGACACTCCCAATAATTGTTAATCCCATTCCGCCGGTAGTGCTTTATCCAAATCCTTCGCCTTCGAGTGATTATTATAATTGCGATTATGACCTGTACATTTACTTTGGTGTTATCTTTGTTCTTGTGCTGATGTTAGGCCTAACAATGGTGATTAAAAAAGATAAAAGCTTACATTGTGCGGGGTTTGAATTACTAACATATATGCTTCTTTGGAACAGGTCATAGTAAAACGAAGAAGGGAACACACCGCACTCAGAAACGCAAGAGGTAGGCAGCGTAAATTTAAAAAAAAACATAATTAGGCTGAAATATGAACTATTTCTTAGAATTATAGTGCTCTTTGGAAAGAGAAAAACTTCCTAAAAATGCATACGCTGAAAATAATAACTGGGTACAAAGCCGCTCATCAATCAAAGTATATTTTTCTGGAATTAATTGTGTTAATGGTGCCTGTGCATGTGATCTGATCTATTTTAAATTAATATGTGTATTTATGAAAAAAATCGTTATGGCTAAAACCCTGTCAAAAAATGTTATCATCATTCATTCAATTTTTTGTAAATTCTTTCTAAATAATTTAAGTGACGCCATGGAAGCATTATACGATATTTTGTCAAAGAATTATTATGAGTATCCAAACTACGACTTTACTGCCAAAATCGGGAAGCACATCGATTGAAGTTGGAGTAGCGCGAAATTAGAAAGATCTACCAGAGAATTTTAAAAGCGCAATTGTGAAATGTTTCTTTTTTCTCCGAGGTAGGTGGAAATCTTCTAGAAGACACTATGAGGAGAGGTCACTCGGCGCGTGCTCATAGTAGTGTGAGATTTTTACTCACTAAAACCACCTCGCAAAAATTTCTTTTGTACTGCAACCAAGTTCTGACTTATCAAGCAATTTTTTTTTCACGAAGTTATATTTACGTTTGGCAGGCAACATTCCGGCGAAAGTTCCTGCTCGTTGCTCACTTTTAACGCGGTTGATAATTATCGGCCTAAGTCCGAAGGTTTAGTTTGTTGTAGACGCCACAAAAAAATTGTTTCATCGAGAATTTCACTGACCGAGCTATTAATGTGTCCTAATAATCGATTTCTATGCTTTCGAGCGCATAGGTATTTTCGTTTAACGGTGGGAATTCCGAGGTCTCTAATACTTTGTTTGTTTTTTTGGTCGTTGTACCAACTACTAGTATAGCAGTGTCATCGGCAAAAGTGGCTACAGTAGTACCTTCTGTTTACCAAATATCAAGCGTAAATAACAGGTACAGGAGTGGCCCAAGGGCGCTTCCTTGCGGCACATCTCTTATTTCCTTAAATTCCGAATATTCGTTTCCGTGTTTGACACGAAAGAGTCTATTTTCTATATAAGATTCTAGAATTATCCATAACCGTTCGGGGAGAACTTGTAATTTGCACTTGAGGCCTTCACGCCACGTCCAAGAATACGGCAGAACAAATGTTATTTTCTTCTAGAGTTTTCTCTATTACGTCAGTTATCCGATGCACTTGATCGATTGTCGAATGTTTGCTCCTAAACCCGAATTGGTGGTCGGGTATAAGACGGTTTTCTTCTATAATTGATTGTAAGCGTCTGAGTAATATCCTCTCAAAAACTTTGGAAATAATTGGAAGAAGCGAGATTGTTCTATAAGACCTTTTTTCATTCGGTGCTTTGCCTGGTTTTAGTACCATTATGACTTCCGCGATTTTCCATTGACTCGGAATGTATTGTAATCTGATCGCGTCGTTTATAATGTGTAGAAGCTTAGGTAATGCTTTCCGGTGTAACATTTTTAGGAGTTCACCAGTGATCAAGTCGTAACCCGGAGCTTTTTTGGGCTTAAGTTTCTTTATTACTTGCCCGAGCTCGGTGAGGGTAGCGTTTATTACTATATAATTTTCAGATGTTCGTCTGTCTGATGCATAAATATTTCCATTAAGCGCTTGACCATCGAAGGGCTTAAAAGTTTTTTTCTTGATGAGCGGCCCAATGAATGTCTAAACATCTTTGGTTATGAAATGAAGATCCAACTATTGTTTCCAAATAATTGCAAATTAAATTTCAAATATGATTTAAGAGGATAAAGGGTTCCAACACTATGAAGGGATGAAAACGGAACGATTGGAATTCAGGTAATTACGAGTGGGGTTGTTGGTTTCTGAAGAGGAATTGGAACCTGCAAAAAATTTGCTGTTGCGTTCCTATCGTTGTACCACTATTTTTTATTCAAGTATTTCCTGTTGTTTTCTGTCACACGCCTAAGCGCAGATCGCGTTTTAAGAAAATAATTTTTAGAATTGCCTTAACCCTTATATGAACTAATTTGTAAACAACTTTTTTTTCAGCTCGTCAAGGACATGTAGCAACAGTAAGTGGCGTAGTTGATTCAAATCGAGGATCTACTGATTCAGCGTCCACCAGTCCAACAGCAAGCGCAAAGGATGCTAAGGATGATCTGCCCCCAACCTACAATGAGGTGATGAAAGTCTTCTTAGAGGCAAAAGAAAGAACAGCAGCAGCACCGTCATCATCTGAAACCAATTGCACCGGAGTTCAAGAGACTAGGACTTCTGCTGCCACTTGCACCGCAGGTCAAGAGACTGGAACTTCTGCTGAGGTTCAAATCGATATAGACGAACCGCCACCTCCAAAATATAGTATCGTGTATTCGACTTGATTTACTAACAATAACCCGAGGCAGGTCCACCAAATAATGTTGACTTTTTCATTACCATGCCTCATCCATGTCTCGATAATTTTTTTTTAGAAGCACATAGTTTATCTTCAAACGCGTCATTCCAGAAGTCTATCGAATTGAATGTCACTCAAGTCTATAGTCAGTTGCATCAAATAATTATCTTTGGAATATTTTCGCTATATAAATGCTCAAAATAAAAATTCAGCAAACAGCAATTTCGAAATAATATGTAGTTGAAATTCCGGGAAATTTACCAAAATCAGCTGAGGATTATTATTTCACATACGGCTTGGTTTTATCGTTCTGTGATTCGCTGGAATGAGATCCAATATCAAGCTTCAGTCCCTTAACATAATTTTTAATGTTATTTACTAAAGTAAATTTCAAACTAAAACGACTTATTTAAGACTTATGTATGATGACATATTTGTATTTATACGGCTTTACATTATACAATAAGAATATTACAATAATATGTATATGAAATAAATACATATCAAGAAAAAAAAAAAAACAATTTTAAACGTACAAAAAAGAAAAGAAAAAGGAAAACGTCTTTTTACAAAGCCTAAGAGCGATTAAGTATTGTACTAAGCGTTGGCCCCCATTTTCCATACGGGTCCTTGGGCAAAATAAATAAATCGTTGCACCATGTGTAGCCAATGACTCGATTCTCAATTATCTTCTTGAAAGCAGTATTCTCATGGATAAGGTCTCTATAGTTGTCGTTTGATACAATGGCAGCATCAAGCTCGGACGCCAGCTGCAGGACAAACCTATTTAAAATGGGATCGTGATGGAAATGTCTTGCAGATGAATAATTTTCCGTTTACCTATCATCGTACGAAACTGACGATTTGCCTGGTAGGCTTTTACACGGCGTAAAAACAATTTTACCATCCTGATGAAGCTTCTCCAGCCCACTGGCATCTGTGGACCTTTGTTTTTTCAACCGAAATTGTGGGACAACAGCTTTTACATCGTGACCCATTTTCTCAAAGTAGTCAAGGCATATTTTTAGTCCTTTTACTGAAAACTCCTTGTTCAATGCGTGTCTGTGAATTTGGAACTTGTTGATAAATGTTTGATGATAGTTGTGCATCTTACTGGTAGGCTACATTGCTGCCATCGATTATGACCATCCGTTTTTTCGTATGCAGCGCAGGATCATCTCCGTTGGGATTGTACGCGTTCTCGTTGTACTGTCGTAGCTGGTTTTGTTCCTTGGTATTGAAAAGGTCATTTCGAGTACGTTTTGCTTTCGGTGTAGACTTGGAATTCGGAGAAGACGTAGCAAACTTAATCCTTAAGTGGGACTAAATGAAACCATAAATAGTTGTGTTGAAGTTTGTGTTACCCAATCAGACTGATCATGGGGTGTACGGAAAAGCTTTAACAGCCACACACACAGGCGGTTAAATTGGGAGTGCTTTTCTTATTTGACAAAAAATCGAGTCAGTTTGCGCTGAGAGTCGTAGTTGCAGCTAAAATAATGGTCGGAAACACAGAAAGATGGAACATCATTATGTTCAACATAAAGGGACACTTTCTATTTGTGAACTGATTTTCACAGTTAAACGACGAAGTAAAAAGCCTATCACAACATAGTACAGGGCAAATAAACTCGTCATATATGGGCAGAAAAGGGGAACACCGCAGGACATTGCAACATGTTGTCGTCATTTCCATCGACACGAGGGTATCACAGAAGTCAGAAGTTTGGCAGCAACAACAAAAAAAAAAAAAAAAAAACAAAAGGTAACCCTCACAGCGCATCCGTCGTCCCAGTCAAAAACAAATATCTAAACAAAAAGCATCTTACCTCCTCTGCGGGTGTTTCCAACGGAATAAATTCCGGTGCTGTGGAAGGCTGGCAGGAACTTGTATTCACCTTTTCACTGATAAATACCACAGAATCGTCGGTGTCATGTCTTCTCTTCTTGCGACCCGTAACCAAATTGTTAGTTTGAATCACGGTGTCATCAATCACAACCACTTCATTGTCTACATTTGTCTTTTCCACAAGCGTGCAGTCTTCAATCATCGATATTGAAGACGACATCATTTCCCTTAAAGGAATCGTATCACCATAGAATATATTTCCGTCCACCAGCCTCATTTTCGGTGTAGATGTTATAGCATTCAACGAACAGCGCATATTCGACCTTATACTTCCTATTGGTTCATAGGGTTTGAAATTCACGTAGCTACAACTTTCCGCTTCTATATTTTCTACTTCCCTATTTGTGGTTAACGTTTCATCATCAATAAGAATGATTTCTGGTTGCGGTTCTAGGCACACACAATCATCGTCTATGCCGTCACCGAGAATCTTTGTCTCAACAGAGCCTGTATTGGGTACAGAAATTCTGAAGTCTTTGTGTATTTCATCTGATCCGTTCATTGTTTGACTTTTGTTCGGTTTGTGCAGACCAAGAGGTATTCGTCGTTTCTTAATTGTTCGCAGAATTTTCCTTGATACCAGTTGGCTGGGACTTTTTGCAGATGTTATTGCTAAATGCGAAGACTTTTGCACGGTTTCTCTCTGTAGATGGTGATTATGTTTCTAAAAGGTTCACGCTTATAATGAGTAACTTTAAATATCTGATGAAGTACTGACCTTATCGTCCCTAAACTTTTTGAATGGTTTCTTCGGCTGAAGGCAGTCCTTACTATTTAATGCTTGAGCATGTCTACTAGTCGATGGTTGTGCGTCGCTTAGCTTTGTTGTAAAATAAATGATAGGTTAGATGATTTCAAAAACGGACAAGCAAAAATATATTAACAACAGAACAGTTGGATAAAGGGTTTGGTACTTACCTATTGAAATCAAGATAAATATTTACATGTAGACGTGTAAAGCAAAACTTGGCAGTCTGCTGGCTATGCAGGGTTTTTAAAGTAAAAGTCAAGAGATGTTGGCGTCTTTATGATAGGCAATGTTATTGCCTGGGTTTATATTATTATATTGTTCGCATCTAAATGTGTACATATTTATAAGCCGACACTGTCAAAAGACTGAGAAGAGCGTCGATAGACGTAGTCAATTGTCTTAATTCGTTCATGTACACGCACCGTTCTTATTTTTTATACTCGTCTCTCTGTGGACAAAGTTCTCACTTTGTAAGCCAATGCGCATGCATAATTCCTGTGCTGCTATGTTCAATTGTATTTAAATACTTTGCGAGAATCCCAACCCGCACATGTCCAAGAACTAGCGAATACAACAGTGTGTTTTCAACTACAGGAAATTCATTTTTAGCAACAAACATGGACAGGATTCGCAAGCACTTCTTGCTTACATCAAAGCATTTGCAGCATTTGACTAGATCAGCTTGACTTGAAGCAAATGTAACGTTGTGTGCACCCCCATGGCATTGCAGTGTACAGCTGTATATTGTGAAGGATACCCACGCACACCGATAAAAGAGCAACTAAAGATAAGTAAATACTATTCCAATTCGGAATGAGAATCAACAAATCGCATTAGGTGAAGTTTTGGATTTATGTACCTAGTTAAAGCGTTTGTAACATCTTTTAATATTATTTGTGTCGGTTTTCATTTAGAAGTGTTAAATGTAAAGATATAATAAAAAAACCTTTTTCGCCAAGACTCTCACTTTGCTGCATTTTAGTGACGTACAATGTAATATTTTATCAATTTCTATGTAAATTTTACAAATGGTTTTACTGGTTTATTGAGAAAAAAACTGTTTTTATTTTTCCATACACTTTATTTCTTATCAGTTCACAACAATACAAGCAAGAAAAAGTATACCACTTAAATGAAAGCCAAATTGAGAATGAATATTAATAAGAATTCGGTTAAAACAAGAAACATCAATATGTGCGATTTAAATAGTAGCCAGCAACACATCTCTTAAATTGAAACTTAGGGAAGAGACCTCCTAAACGATAGTAGAAAGACACATCCTCGCCGTTCCATCAATTCTTTAAATCATCAATTTCTTGCTTGATATTGGAACGCGCAGTCTCCTCGAATTTAGTTTGAAATTCCTGTGTGGCGAATATCGTTGGAATCATAAGGAATGTTTGAAGCACCTAAAATTAAAACAAATAAAACACCTTATAGAATGGTTGAGCGGGGAGAGACACAAACTAAGAAGAGAATGACAGCCAACCTTTAAACGCATCTGTTTGTAGCTATTATCGTCCAAGTGAGAGTATTCCTTCCGTAGAAGGTCTCTATACCGCTTGTACTCCTCTTGAGATGAACTAAAGCCGGACAATGTGTGAGAACAATATGTTAGGCTTTTACAAAACTCACCCTAAGACCAAGAGATCCAGATCTTGCAGCAGATTCGCATCATTCTCTATCCCTGGGATAACATCAATTGTCTCATCTCCTAGCAATTTTTTTACTAGTCTTATAGTCTTCTCCTGTAAGACAATTTTTTTTAATTTCATACCGACAAACACCATAGGTAGATACTTACATCCTTGACGCCAGCATTGGAACAAAACTCTTCAAATGCTTCGCAATTTTTTTCAACACAATTCCTCTTTCCATCGAACTCGTAATATTGAAAGAAAACCGCAAACACAATATTTGAACTGACCTCGCGTAGGTAATCCCCTTTTCTCAATAAAAGTTCATCCCAGTTGTGATAGAATCTGCCCGAACCTTGAACCATTTTTTGGCGAATTCTCTCAAACCATGGGCGTGCTATGTCATCGGATATCTCCACATTTCTACAGGCAGTCAACCAGATTTCTTCCATATTTGTGTAAATTGTCCGACACACTCAACTTTAGTTTGAACTTTTATTCAGAAAACAGAGGACTGACCATAGAATTTGGAAGGACCCCAACAGCCAACACAATTACGTGTAAAAAAAAATCTTTTGTAACTGAATTGATTTGTAACAACCACTATTCGATACGATATGTCAAAAAAAAAAAGAGACCATTGTTGATGGTGCTTTCCAATAATGATCTTATTGCACATGACCATGTAATGTCAGGACGCATGGCACAACTTCGCGGGTTTTTATATTATCTTTGCATGCGGAATATGTTAAGTAATTGTTTTTATAATACCTCTGTTCCATTATTGACCTTTAATTTGACTTTATTCATTTTGGTGTTTTGATGTGGTGTAATTTTTTTGCAAAATTTCTCCTGTCCCTTTTTGGATAATATTCTCCTTCGACTTGCTTTGTTGGATTGTTTTCGACGTGAGTTTTTTGGTGTAGAACTTAGTCCCCTTTTTCTGGCTTTCATTGCTTTATATTGAAAACAATTGAAATATTAAGAAATTTACCATAATAAATAAACAGGAGATAAGAAAATTATTTTTGACTCCCTATATAGGTAAGGTAGCTAAACAAAAACCTGCATGATGAATGCTGCGACGTTGACGTTTCATAAAAATCGTCCATTGGGGTACAGCGGCTTTTCGTTGACACGCGTGAGGTGGGACTCGGCAATATGCTTTCAGCGAGTGATTTCTCCACAGTTGAAAAAAACATTTTCATCAGGATCTATTGTCATTGATTAATACTTAATTTTATAAATATCTATAAACCCATTTTTGTTCACATTTGCAACAGTCATACATACATTTTATCTAAGTGAATAGAAAATTATAAAAAAGCAACTCTGTTGACTATCTGCGACAAATTCTCGAACAATAGTGCTTTCGTTGGTTTAGCCAATTTTTATTAAAATCTGTAACCGTAAGCAAAAGTTAAGTCGAATTTTAATTTCTTTTAATGAATCGAGCATGGTAAGGTAAATACATATGTATGTTTACTGGTTTTGCAAATAGTTAATTTTTTCCGTTCAACAAAAGTAAACGTTTCGTTAATTTAGGGTTTAACGCGTTCCCGCACTTTTTTATTAATTTTGAGAATCATGACACGCGTGTCATTGAGCAAAGACGATAGGCTGTCATTGAGAATTGGAAATCGGTTGCTTCAAACTGATGTTTTAAATGAAATTTAGATTTTTGTGTGCAACCTGACAGGCTGGTTGAAGAGTTGCTTGTTGCGAAAGTAAATGGGAATGATGATAGATATGAGTCTCCATTTGAAAGATGATTGTTTTAAAATTTACGGGGTTTTTTATTAAAAGATTGTGTCCAGCAAACGGGTAACACAATCTTGCAAACATTCCTATGGTCAAAAGGTTTTAAAATAAAATTAAAGACGTTCTCATGTACGCATCAGTGTTTCATTGCCCTTATATCCCTTTAAATCTATTTATACAAAATAAATGTTTCTACTCTAGTGAATAAATCGATACGCTTGTTTTCATGGATGAAACTAAATTAAATAGTTTCAACATATTATGCCTGATAGGAGGTTTTCAGCTTCTTGTTGCGACGCCTAAAATCATGTTCATCAGCATCGGAGCTATCCGAACATTGCTCTTGCTTTATGTGTGTTTTCGATGTATTCGAGGCGGGGTAGCCACCTCCGTCTCTGGCATTTTCCAGCAAACGGACTGTAAACAAATGATTTGTGTTCAAAAAAATATTGTCAATCTTTAATTTATACTCACTTTGCGCTTCTAGGATAGCGTTTTGCTTTTTAATGTCCTCGACATCTTTTTGGTGGGATTGTATCTTTTTCCTCATAGACTGAATGCACTCTGCAGTCTTCTTCAGAATCTGAGCTCTACTAGCCTATAACAAAGAAAATGCCCGTCTTTAATCACTTGTCCAGTTTTCTGAAAAGTTATCTTATTGGCTGACTACTTTTTCGCCTTGCAATGATGGTACGGCCTCACGGAGACTTGTAAAGCTGTCCTTTATGTGATCCCGTCTCTTGCGTTCCAAAGCATTGTGATGAGCTCGCTTTTCTGCCTACATAATTGGAAAATTCTCATGAATTTAAAGAAGCTATTATAGATATGTTTCTTTGTACTTGTGTGTAATTCTGAGCACCAGCGTTCCTTTGTTGCATTCGCCCACTATCCGAGTCATTATCATCCTAAAATATTTACGTTTTCGCGATAAATTGATGCAAAATCACTATATTCTCCCACACTTACGTCACTTTCGATATCAATATCTCTGTCGTCATCACTCATATTAACTAATTTACTTTAATTTCCAGTAATTTAATATTTAAATTTGTTATGGAACGCAGTTTTAAAATTATGTTTGCAATGATTTGGGAGAAATATAATCCAACGAAAAATTAAAATGCAATTTACAACAAGAAAGAAATGTCAACAAAACAACTCCACTCAAAAATGGCATGTGCTAATTTCATGTAACTTCAGTTTTAAGTGAAGCCAAGTCGACTTGGTGAGAGGTGAGTCGAAAAAACTAAGGATGCGTTCGGAAATTTGGTTGTCCCATAGCTGCTGTTATTAATTCGATGACATTATTATAAACGCAGTGTAAGGGTGATTTACAAAGGCTTTGTCTGTCACAATCTGTACTAGAGATAAACAAAGTATATAAAAAAATACAGTTCAATTTCAAGTTGGACAGCCAATAATAAGGGTTTTTTTCTCCGGTTATTTAGGTGGAACATTGATTTCGATCGTTTACAACACCAGTACGAGTTTACAATGTTGATTTAAATTTTACTATAAAATGTCTGGACTAATTCTGATGTGTGTGATTTATGTCCCTGACATAATTATAATGATCTAGAAGTTGTAATATTATTAAATGTACATTTATTTTAGGTTTGAAATAAGAGATCAATTTTTCTGAGAAAAAAATATTTTTTTTTGTTTGGCCGAGATTTCACTTCATGCTCGATTTGCCAAAAAATCAGTCTTACTTTTTTTTTTTGATAAGAAGCATTTTTCAGAAATTTCGATATTTTCTCAGATCTATAGAAATATGTCGTTTTCGATTTGGCTTTTCAGATTTTGTTCTGAGATGTCAGATATTTGTTGCCAAATCGAACATGAAATCCGAATTTTATTGGTTCTTGTGTGCATTAGTCGGCAGCAAAAAAAAACTTTTTCACTTAGTTATACAATTGAAATATTTGTTTTTTTTTTTTTATAAAAATACCGAAGTAGCCTTAAAATTGTCACACTTAAAAGTGAATGGCCTATCTTAGGTTAATTCCAAAATATCAGGCCATTGAAAATTTCGGGTACCTATTCAAATCGCTTCCATCTTCCAAACTCTTACAACTTCTACGATTCGTCAATAAGGAAATTTATGTGACATTTGACTCAAACTTTGACAACGGAACAATCATATTTTTTTTCCAACTAAACCACGATTGTGAAAAGAGAATTTAATGAATATTAATTAGAAAAATAAAATTGAACATCTCCAAACATGGTTAAAACAACGCATTACACTGCGTTGGTTCTGATAATCTCTGTAGCTCTGTGTGCGACTGAAGTATTGATTGGGAGCGATGAAGATGAAGTCAGCGGACTTTACACCATCGAAGGAAAAGTTTACTCGCCGGAGTTATATGCTCCCGAATCGAATTGGCAACGTGAAACAACACTTTCAATAAACGGCGGAGAATATAAAGGATTCCTCCGTGAAGATGGTACATTTATCATTAGCAGCGTCCCCTCCGGCAGCTATGTACTGGAGATCAATAACCCTGACTATTTCTATGAACCCGTAAGAAAATGGGCAAAAAATTGATTTTTCTTAATATAGTGCACAATGAGATAAATTTCTAGGTTCGGGTTGAAATAAATCCAAAAGGAAAATTCCGGGCGAGAAAAGTTAACTATGTTCAGCCATCACAAATTATTCAGGTTCCTTATCCATTGAAGCTGAAGGCACTTACACGGTTCAAGTATTTCCAGAGTAGGGAACAGTGGAAGGTTTGCTTTATCAGTAAAATTGCTAAATAACAAATGTAATAATACGGGTTTTCATTTTTGTGATAGATCACAGATTTCCTGTTCAGTCCAATGGTGTTGATGATGCTGCTTCCGCTTTTGTTGATGTTAATTCTACCAAAGATGATGAGCGATCCTGAGGCAAAGAAAGAAATGGAAAATATGAATTTCCCAAAGGTATGCTGAATGTTTTTGAAATTTGCGATCCATAAAGAATTTTTTTTTCCAAAAAATGCAATCAATCCTGAGAACTCTTCTAAATATTAATCTTCAAACCTACTAACAGACTAACACGCATATTAATTTGTTTGTGTTTTCCAGATGACTAGTGATATGCCTGAAATCAGTGAAGTCATCACGTCATTCTTAAACGGCGGTTCTAAGCAATCCGAAAAGGACAAGAAGGCTACCACGTCGAAGCAAACCAAAAAGCGAAATTAAGGAGTGCCATTCAATTATTTTGTTTTTAAAACTTTAATTGAATTGTTTTCGAGTACACATTTTAGTTGTACATTTTTCTTAAAGTTCTTGCGACTCCTGTTGCAATGCTTGTGAATTGTCAACACAAATTAATATAAAATAAACATTTTCTGTAAAAAAAATCCGTTCTACTGAAGTATAATCTATTTTTTCATGCTCACATATTTGTCATCAAAGTTCTTCAAAGCTCGCAGCAGTCTTTCAAGTAGAAATATTTTTCCTCGTGATAGAGGCACACTTTTAAGAAAACTCATTTGCCATCCGAAATATTTCTGAAACTCTTCAGTTATCCAAATCGACAGTTTCTCTGTAGACAGATTACCAAGTAGTATAGGCACAGAAACTAATTTAGTTAAACGAAGTCAAAGTATTGCAAATGCACATATTTCTTAAAAAAAAATAATTACACAAAGTTTTTCCCTCTACGTTTTTTTCGATGCACTGTGGCCTTAATGAATACCTAACCACATTTTCCAAACACTTCATGAAAATTAATTTTGGCAAAGTTGTTCAGACTGCTGGATGACAAATAATGTTTTTTGACATTTCAAAAAGCATCGAGTCATTTCAGACGGAATTTGCACAAATTTCTGCCGCATTCATTTTTCTCTTTGTTTAATCAGAATAAAATATAACAAAATGGTTTTCGGAAATGATTGGATGGATGCTCCTCACAGCACCGGTGTAAGTAGCCAAATTCGATTCACGTAATGAACTGTTTTCATGTCGATTATTTGCAGACCACCATCATGGCGGTAGAATTCGAAGGTGGTGTCGTGATTGGTGCCGATTCTCGTACCAGTACCGGTGTATATGTGGCCAACAGGGTTACCGACAAATTGACCAGGATCTCAGACAAAATCTACTGCTGTCGCAGTGGTTCTGCTGCTGACACTCAAGCAATTGCCGATATAGTTGCATATTCTCTTAATTATCACGAGTAAGTTGTTGGATTCATTCATTTGACAAAGATAACCAATATCGATATGTTAAGGAATCAAACTGGTGAGGAACCACTTGTCGCTGAAGCCGCTTCGGAGTTCCGTAATTATTGCTACAACTACCGCGATTCGTTGGTGGCTGGTATCATTGTTGCCGGATGGGATAAGAAGAACGGCGGTCAGGTATTTTCTATTCCATTGGGTGGTATGTTGGTGCGCCAGGGTGTGACGATTGGCGGATCTGGCAGTAGCTACATTTATGGATTTGTTCGCGAGTTCTACAAACCCGGCATGAGCAAGGCTGAATGTGTGGAATTCGTTAAAAAAGGTACTTAATAAGGCTTATTTGTGGGACAAAAGTTTCATTCGTTAATTGCTTCTGTTTTTTAGCTGTGAAGCACGCCGTCTACCATGACGGTAGTTCAGGTGGTGTAGTCCGCATTGGAATCATCACAGAGTCTGGTATTGAAAGGAACGTCTTTTTTAATACCGAGGATGGTGGCGCTGTCTCGATCGGAAATTAAATTTATACAACTGGATGCATTTTTTTTGTATTTAAAGCTTGAGCTTTGTTTCTTCTGGAATATATTATATTAGAATGGGAGATTCATCCTTCCTTTATTGTTTAGTGGTTGGGGTACTTATTTGCTTGGTGCGCAATGATTTAAGTTAATGATCTTTGGAATCCAAATATTAATAACGCCTGAGCTTTGGGATAGTCAGAAATGTAGATCGACCGTCACTCGATAAAAATCGTCGTTTGCAAATTATATATGTTACGAAATAATAATCACATTATTTGAAATATGTACTGGTTGGAGGTAGAAATTTTTAGCGATGAAGCTAAATGCTACAATAATTCTGTGGCCACAAGGAAAAAAAGCATAAGTTTGAATGTTTACCTTTCCTTGTGCGTTGTATGACGTGTGTGTTTTTCTTTCTTCTATAATTCAAAAACCGTAATAGATAAAAATACAAAAAAAATATGGCAAAAAGAATGGAATATTTCGCATACGATGGTGTAAAAAACTCAATTTCGACGTAAGTCGACTTATGCTGTTTTTCCTTTTTGCCACAGAATTGTTACCTTAAAATAAATCTCATAAACAATCTTCGACATCGAAATTATAATCACCCCTATCGAGATATCCGTTCGGAGAAAATTCCGATACGAAAGTGAAATCCGATCGGAACTCAAATTGCGTTCGAAGTATCTGTTTCGGAATGAAATAAATGAAGCCTACAAACGTGTTCATTTCACATTAAAATATTCCGCAGCAATTCGGAGAGCTTCGGAATAAATTTGCCGTGTGGCTGTCAAAAATAAGTGGTATAACGCGGTTCCACGCAATGCGACAAGGTGCGCTTTATGCCATCGGAGAATTTTTCCGAAAGTTGTATCGGAACGTATACCTCGAATGGAATTTCTCCGATTTCGTACAGATCGGAGAAAATTCCGTTCCGAACGGATACCTCGATAGGGGTGAATATCAATTAACCACAAACAAATAAATCAAACGCAGTTGACGAAATTGAATTACACCTATTTTGTTCACGCAATACTTTTTTCGACTTGACGTTTGCACTCTTTGAACACATTTTCTTTACTTTACGATAACGTTCCGTTTTTCAAGACCTATTGTCAAACGTAACTGAAACGATAAGAATTTAACGAATACAAGTGTCAGTTTTTTCTCATTTCTGTGAAATACAAAACAGAGCAGGAGTGGTGGGATCTTTTCTCCGCTTAGCATTTTAAATTGATAAGAATAAGAAGCCGATTAGTTAATTATAAACTTTGCTAATTTAAGCGTAGATTTTATGCAAAAACAAGTGTTATATATTTGTGCAACAAGTGGTCAAAAGTGTGGTAGGGTTACAAGTCCCTTTGAAAAAACACAAACCAACAAAGTAAATAAATATTTAATAATTTTCTAATTTATCTTTTGCTATTTAAACATATCGTTTTATTACAGAAATGGATTTTACATCCGCGCTGACGCTGTTTATAATACTGTTCATTATATTCAGTGTATGCGGCTTTTGTTGCAGATCGAAACGGAAGGGCACAATTTTCTCAAGTAAGTACACACTCAGCCACACACCCTTTGTTGTATTTCGCAACTTTTGCTCGTATCGTTTTCGCAAACATGCTTGTATAATGTATACACAGGAAATTAAAGATAATAATAATTATGAATCAAATTACTAGATATCTATACAAATGATTGAATGAATGGTCTTATTTGCCAAAGCAATTCTAAGTAGATTCATGTGAAACTTTGAACGTTTGAAATTAGATACGGTGACTTTCTGCAAACAAATTAGCAAGAAAAAAGTACCTACTACACTTGCGTTTATATGTCTTCGATTCAAGTTTGAAACCGTGAATCATGACTTCATATAGGTATTTCCATGATAGCTTTTTCGACGACGACGACATTCGTTTTTTAATAAGTTTCTCAAAAAGCTTTAAAAATATAGGAAGTAAGGAAATTGGTCGATAAGCAGAAATATCTCTGCGATTACCTTTCTTGAAAAGGGGAACAACCTCTGCACACTTTAACATTTTAGGTAGCACGGCACAATTAACACTAAAGTTAAATAAATAACTGAAAACATCTACAACATACCAAGCTATTATTTTCAATAAGTATTTGAAATACCATCACTGGTACAAGAAGATTTGTTCTCCAAGGACATGACACATGATTAGCCTATATACTCAAGAGGACCGATAGGCACAACATGAAAACTCTCTGATAACATACTGTCACCACGGAGGCCTGCCGAGATGCTACTACCAGCAGTTATTGCACAAGGGGATACCTTGTTGGTTTCAATTGCTCAGAAATTTCATCAAAGTAATCATTAAAGCTATTCGCGATAGTATTTGGATCTGAAACAATAACTTTAGATTTATTATAACTTAGACTTAATACCTCTTGTGTTTTAGTTACTTTTCCCAAGATGGAATCGACAACTCTCCATTCCTGCCTAACATTGCCACTTGATCTGATTTTTTGTTCCTATATGGCGAAGAATGCATCATGCACCGTCAAGAAAAATAAATTTTCTTTGTGTGTCAGACTCTTACTGGCTAAACTCCCCCTCTCCCTTTGGTTTTCTTTAACAACCCCCTGGAACCACTATTCGTATTACTTCGGTGGCCGTTATTTTCCTTCTAACTCATAAACTTTTCTGTTCTTCTATGAGGTGTGCTCTGGATTTCTCTCTCTCTTATTGGTTTTGAGCACGGTTTCGATAAACGCTGATACCCGTTTCCAGCTGCGTTCGCTTGCGATGATATTTTCGGGGGAAATATAACCTATCTCCGATTCCAAATCCTGTCTTTCCACGGTCCACCTGCTGCACGTGAAGAAGGTATGAAAAGCGTCGTCTACCAATGAGTCACCGTACTGGCATGTTAGATGGTCTACTTTCCACTACTACTACTACTGTAGGTATGTATTAAAATATCCATGTCCGGTTAGAAACTGCGTGGTATAATAATAGGTCAATGGGTGCCACTCCTGCAACGACAAGAGCCACTTGATCTGATTAGCTGGTTAGGGTAAAACATATCACGGGTTTCAGCGACCAGCTTTTCCGTACTTTTTACATAATTTGTGGTAATATTTTCTTTAAACGTCTACAGCTGATTTTTCTTGCGATATCATTTTTCAATTTAATTTTTTCAACAGAACATTAGTCATCCATGGTTTAAAAAACTTTATACGTCGCTGATGCAAGGAGATACTTGTACAAACAAATATGATTACTAAAAATCGAAGAGAATAACGCATAAGCAGACGATGGGTCACGCTCAGAAAAAACAGGTCCCCAAAACTCAAGGCTCAGGCGGTCGTATAGATTTTGTTATCAGTCTTAGTTTTACTTAAGTTAGAAATGGATTTGAAGCTATGCTGACTACCGTACAAATGCAAAGTACAACAATGATGGTCCGTGATTCTATAGTCGTGTGCCTCGCCGATAAAAGTTGACTTATAATTTTTACTTAATCGGGTAAAAATATGATCGATACAGCTCATCGTCGAGGTGGTAACACGAGTAGGTACATTGACGATGCTTTTGAGTCCGTAAGAGGCCATAAGAAACAAATAATCTTCCGTCTCTTTATCAGTGCTATATAGAATAGGTGTATCTAAATTGATGGCACCCAAAACAAATAAGTTTTAAGATTTTGTAACGCAAAGAATATTTTCCAACACAACCAAAAAATCAGTTTTACTAAGCATTAGGTATGTAGCCTGTAAATACTGTGGTAAATCAGGCACTTAGTGACAGGCACTTAGTGAATCGCACACTTAGGAATTGTGGTGAATCGGGCACCTGGTAACAATTTGTTTCCCTCTTAAAGTTCCACTTCATATTGGAGACTGGATTCTCCAATGTCAAGTTATTCTAGTACAATCTGGATTGGAGAATGGAATAGAATCTGTCAAGTGATTCTAGTACCTTCTGGAGAAGAGATGGAGTACATCTGGAGTGCATCTGCTACTATCCATTTCTAGAATATTCGCCGATAGGTGGCAGCGCGGATATAAAAGGGGCGCGTTGACAACAGAGAGTGCAGTTGATTTTAAGGCCGCGATTGTTGAGTTCGAGAGAGTAATCGGTTGAGAGATAAATAAGTGAAAAGAAATAAAGTGAATGAAGCGATTGGATTGAGACGTTGAAGAATTGTTTAAAGTGATATTGTTTTGAGAGATAAATAAAGTAATAGAAGCGATTGGATTGAGACGTTTAAGAAAAGTAATAAAGTGATATTGTACTGAGAGATAAATAAGTGAAAAGTAATAAAGTAATAAAGTAATAAAGCGAATAGATTGAAACGTTTGAGAATTGATTAAATAAGTGAATATTTGGAAAGTGTAAATAAAGAGATTTTATTTGAACAGTTGCACAGAATAGTGCACCCCAATCATTGAATCCGACGGATGCTCTGCGGAGGGAGTAGTACCTGTTTTGAACATATCCCCTATCATTGAAAACGCCGGTAGGTAAGTGAGCGGATGTCGGTAGCGAAGTTCACATTTCATGCCTATCATTGAAAACGCAACCGATCCGCGGTTCATACAAATGTTGTCGTTTTCAATCCGCATCAAAATCGATGCGGATCTCGAAGAGATAACATACATACACGCAATAAAAGTTTTATTTTTCGAAAAAAAAGGATAAATTTAAAAAGTTTACGAACAGTTAATTAATCTTTCCGATTTAGAAAACAAACAACCCGTCCTCAGTTGCAGGCAATGGTGAAAATTATAAAAAAAAACATCCAGACATCTTTTCCTCGCATTCTAACACGTCTTCTAATGCTCCTGGTATCACTATTACTAGCAATTTCTTCTAAATTTAAGAAAAATCCAATGCTATCCATGTTCGTACATTTTATAAAAACAAAATCGAATAAGAAAAGATTTTCATTTGACAGCTAACTCGCTGGACTACAAGCAATCGGTAATGCGGTTTCGCGGACCGATAATGTAGTCCATCCGCCGTTTTCAATGATAGGTTTTCACTTGTGAAGTGATCAACTGCGGATCGGATTGAATCCGTCCGCAGAGCATCCGGCGGATTCAATGATCGGCCTGGTGTTTTATCTTTTCGAATCCCCCAGCCTAAATGTAACAATACAAATATTCGTATGATTTTTATTGTTGAAAGAAAACTCAATTTTAGTTATGTTGCCACATCTACTGTTATTGACCCAGAACCATCTCTAGTGAAAACTACTTAACCACCAGCAGCATTTCACGCATTGCAATTGCCAAATATTGTAAACCCAGGAATATTACAAGAATCCAGTTCGCTCTCAAAAATCAAAACCTGAGTTAGCACAATAACAACTGGTAACTTTTCTAGAGATTCGATTTGCACTAAGAAACTATCTAAATTAGTTCTAAGAGTGCGAATGTTTTGATGCAGACATAGAGATTCTATTATATAGGAAGGAACTATATAATAGAATCATTATCATTCTTTTTAACTGTTTGGCAAGAAGGAAGAGGAAGATTGTTGGTAATATCTATACAATTATTAGAATTCATATAGAAATAAACTAAACTACAACTTATCTAAGTCAGCAGCGCATGTAATTTTTAACACATTCTCTCCTTCCTTCTTTCGCATGTAAATGTTCGAATGTTTCACCTAAAAGAATATCATCCCTGGTTTTCTAGAGGTAGCAGCGAAAAGGAAAGCCTTTTCCATTATTTGTTAATAAAAAAAGCTACCATTTCGAGCCTGCCTCTAGAAAACTGGATAAGCAATAAATACGTTAGTTCCTTGCAGTCTGCTCTATAACATGATATATTGCTTAAAATTAACGAATTTTACTCTCTCGCCTTCAAGCGACAGCCAAGTAATATTGGTTGGATCAAATTAGTCCAACTTTCTGAAAGTATTCTGATTAACTGTGAAATAACTATTCTATTTAGGCCCGTTTGCGGATACTATTCATAGCAATTTAATGTGGTTTTCCATTGGGACCACCAGAAATCTTTTTCAGATCTCAGATTTTACTGTGCTCATGGAACGCGCAACGAGATTGATCTGCTTTTGTAAATGGATTAGAGCGTAAATTGACAACAATATCAGCTGTTCAAATGGCATTCGTTTTTGGCTAAATCACAAATGGATATCGCCCTCAAAAATGTTTTCCTTCTTGTAGATACAAATGATGTATTATTGGTGGTTTGTAGTCTTCAGATGACGAGGGAGATAATGAAGATAAAAAATAATTCCTCCGAAATCGTATCCATAGCAATTTATGTATTTTGTTATTTTGGTTTTCACGAAACTTTGCGCATTTGCCTCGAAGTGAAACTTCTTAAACTGACGTTAAACAGCTGTACAAAGTATATTGGTATGTGTAAATCTGAAAAAATATCGAGATCTGCGAAAAGTGATCCGAATCGAAAAAAAGATTGATTTTTCGTCCCAATGGAACGCAAAAAGTGATTTAGATCAAAAAAAAGATTGATTTTTTGTCCCAATGGAAAACCACATAAGTTCCACTTAAATACCTTATGGGCTACTTTTTCTATGTCATAAACTGTCACATAAGATTTTAATTGGAGCTTAAATCGCTATGAGTAGTTTCAGAAAACGGGCCTTAATTTTTATCTTATGTCGTTTTTCATTGGGATTTTCAGATTTTTGAATACAAAACTAGATTTTTCTTTCGTTTAAAGTTTGCCAAATGTTTTGGTATTAGTGCAAATAGGTGTAAATCTCGCTCACAAATCGAGATCCGCAAAATCAACCAGCTCTGAAACTGAAAAAAGTGCGTTTCCTGTGCCGATGGAAAACGATATTACATTTTATGAATTCTCCAGATGATATAAATGTTCCATTTCGTTAGTTGTTATTTATTTCGTTTTATCTTTGTTTATAAAATGAAAACAAATCTGATATATCTTTTCCAGCCGCCTAGTCCCACTGTTACTTAGAACAGGTTACGTTACGTAAAGTTCCATTAGTTATTGCTAAAACATCAAAAATTTCTTTGTATTCGGTGTTTGTTTATTTTTAATTTCTGACAATGTGCCTGTGCGTCGTCGGAGAGAGCAGATCTTTTCAGAATTGTTTAGATCGTGCAGCAACGACCATGACAGTGGAGCATAGTAAGGTTGCAAAACATACAGACTATAAAAAATCCGAAAATAAAAATAATCTTTTAGGCATTAACTTTCCATGGGGACTGATCGTGTTTATAATAATTATTATCCTATTCAGTATATGTACACATTGCTGCAAGGAGAACAAAACGCGTGCCCTATATGCGAGTAAGTTTTATTGTTAGTGTCTTATCATAGCGTTTGTCTTTTTTTCTTGAGAATAAGATGTTCAATAATGATTAGTGTCCAATCGGTCGAATGCTTACATCATTGCGAACGCATTTGGGTGTCATACTGGAGATTGTTTCTATAGATATCATCAACATAAATACGCAGTTTCTATTCTATTGGTTTTCTTGCGAGTTTGATTGAAATTAAAAGTGGTTTTAAAGCTTTTGGTAATAGATTCATCAGGTTCTTCGATGTTTATTCTGTAGACCTTTTCTTTTATGTACATTAAATCGAATCGGATGAATTGCTTTGGCAGTTATTTGTTAAATTTTCAGTGGTTATTTACGCTCGTGTAAACAGCACAAGAACACGCATGCAGGTAGTCATAAAATACTACTGAAGGAATTTGTAGGTAGGTGTAGGTGTACCCGAAATGCATGTGCTCTTGAAAAGATGTTACGCTTATGATATGCCGGTCAAACTTCACTGATAGTGGTCTTCAGCTACGACAAGCGCTGGTAAAACATACTTATGAGTTTAAGACACAACATCAACTCTGCAAGTCGTATGAACATTTTCCGTTCAACAATTGTAAGTCATACATTTCCGGAGCGCATAACTCTTGGAGTAGTTGCTCCTTGTATGAACCTTTTGTTTCAGAAGTATGGACCTTAAATGAGGAATGAATCATTTAATAGCTTAAGATAAATGAAGCTCAAAGTATTTTTCTTTTGTGAGTAACATAGACAAAATTGGTGTACAGTCAGCACTGTAGTCATTCATCATTCTGCCAATCTTAATTCATTCGATAAAAACTATCTTATCACACAATATTATTATTTATATTTGCTTAGCGAACCTGGCATATGCTTGCTTTATCCAACACTTTAAGTATTCGCAAAGGTTCGTAGGTGCTTTTAAAAAGTGCATTGCAGTCGAACTAGGAACATCTTTTTTTTAGTGGAATTTTAACGTAAAATGTTTCTTTTATTTCCGGGTCGTAGTCGTAGGCGTCGTGAGCGCAGAAGAGCGAGAAGGGAAGCTAAAGCTATGGGTAAAACATTACAAGGTAGTTAGCATCATTGTAAAATCTTAAGTGTGAATTAAACTTTGTCATCTTTTTGTGCGGTTAGACAACAAAGTATTTAACTCAAAATGTCTTAAGTGAAACCCTAAAGAAACTATTATCCGCGCCGTAATAGCGTCCTATACGAAACTAGATAAATTGGTTTAAAATAGGTACATAGTCTCCAGTGTTAAAATATTTGTTCAATTTTATTGTGTAATAAGAAGATGTATTCGTGATGTTCGAAACGAGAAAGCTTTGAATTGCTTTTGTGTAAGAAATATTTGAAGCTTTTTAATCAAATTAACATATGCAGTTGATGAAAGCAAAGAAGTAAACTTGAATTTTGTTCCAAAAGAAGTTTGCATACTCTTCCTCTAGATCTAACAATGGCCAAGAAGGGTACTACATCAGTGCAAACGTGTATGTGGACAGAGGTGGGGACTCTCGCCTAGGTCAGCATACTGGGCTTACACGATGATAACTAGACCCATTATCACCAACGCCTCGGTTGTATAGTGGGCGAAAGCCTCCCAAAAACTGTGAGGAAGCACCTGAATAGGGTTACAGGTGCAATAAGGACAACACCAACATGCGCATTGGAAGTTATCCTGGGGATCTTACTGCTAGACTTATTTATTAAGAAAACAGCGGCCCGAACGACACTTCTTTTGCATCGAGATGCGAAATGGCACAATCGTGGTACCATCTATGGGCATAGGAAGATCCTGGAGCTTGTCAAAAACGAGATTAGGGAGCTGAACATGCCTATGGATGGGATAGCAAGGGTGCGTATTATGGAAAGAAATCACAAAACTCGTATTGAGAACGGATTTCTTCCAGAAAAAAGGAGTGGTGAAATAGTGATTTTCACAGATGGATCCATAATGGATGGCGGAGCGGGTGCCAGTATCTATTCAGCAGAGCTGGAATTAGCCCGTCACGTTAGCCTCGGGAAACACACTTCCGTATACCAGACTGAAATGATTGCATTGCTGCATGCGTTGGACTACTTGCTTGAGAGTCAGGTGGAGGAAAGAAATATCCTTATAGCACTGGACAATCAGGCGGTGATTAGACGTATGGAACAGACAAACATCAAAATTACATTGGCACTGGAATGTGTACTTATGCTCAATAAGTGTTCATCTAAAAATGAAGTACCTAACACTGACTTGGGTACGAGGACATATAGGGATCGAAGGTAATGAAAAGGCGGAGTCCCTTGCAAAACAGGGGTCAACTGAAAAGTTGCTGGGACCAGAACCATTCTCTTCAATTGGCAAAGGAATGGTAGAACAGCTGATTCAGAAATGGATCACGGCAGAACACCTGTGAGAAGGTGGTCAACCGTGGAACAATCTAGACAGGCTAAAATGGCAATTAAGTGGACGACCTGCTCCACTCAAAGCATGAGTCGAGGAACATTGAAATGGGTGGTGGCTTTGTCAACAGGACACGGTAATTTCGGGTATCACTTAAGCGAGGATGATACCTGTTAACTATGCCTGGAGGAGACAGCGGCACATATACTGTGTCAATGTCCGGCGTTGGCTGGCAGAAAGAATGAAGATCTTGGAGCACCATTTGGTCGAGACCCAGTCGATGAAACAGATGCTAGCGTTAACACTAGGAACTGAGCCCACGGAAGAACTCTGGAGAGATCCAGAAAGTCTCTCTGGGTAAGATTTATAGTGTTAGAGAGACGAAAAGAGACCCGACAATGGTGGTCTGATTTAAATATCTCTCGAGTCTATATATTCCTCTCGATCTAGAGGTTTGCATTTTGTTTTTCGGCGTGCGCTTATCAACGTCAACCATTTTTTACAATAGATCAGCGGGGGTTCTCAGAATTACTCTCGGGCGAACAAAATTATTCTTCCGAGGAACTCGAAGCTAACAAAATGCAAATCGGCAGCCCGAAGTTGGAAGGGTTGTTGGAAACACGATCGGCAAAGATCCTTCAAAAATGTCACTGTACAAAGTACAATAAGGAAGAGTCTTTGTTTGTTCCTTAAAATGTATGCTCTACAATATTAGTTTCCCATCAACAATGGATCGGTGACGTAAAATATAAGAAGACTTCTGTGATATAAGCAAGAATGACTCTTCTTTATTCTTTTCATTTACCAGAGATAGTTTGCAATGATCCCGATCCCGGTCTTTTGTTTACCGCAAAGTTAAGTTAATAAAAACAACATAGTCAACACTGAGGCTATTTATTCATCATATTGTCTTCCTTTACTAATACCATGTTTCCACCAACGTGATTTAGCCGAAGTGATTTATAAATCACGAAACGCGTTTCCACCGAACTTTACGTGTTTTAGTGTGTCATTAACTTTGTTCTATCAGTGATGGGACTTTTATCACTTAAGTGGTATTTCTACCGCTTTTTACACTTTCGGAAATTCTACCAACCTGAACTCGAAATCTACGACCTTTTAACAAAGCTGTTTGCTAATAATATTTATTTTCCATCATTAAATTGAAAATTGTAGGTGGTTTTTTACCTAGGTACTGCTACTCGCCCTACTTTTACCCATACACACTCAGCTATCAGTATTTTTCTCGAAGAATTGCATAAGCAAAAACTTTCAGTCCAGTGTACACCATTTACTGCGCCATTACTTCATTATTTACTGAATTATTTATCATGAACAATTTTTTTTTCTACCACTTTTCTACCACCGTTTCACTTTCATCAAGTCCCATCACTGACTTTTCGTTTGCTGAATGAAGTGCTGAACATAATAAAGGTATGTTCGATTTTATTTTGTGTGGACAGATACGTAATTAAAACTTAAACACGTCTAAATCACGTAATTAGTAATCACGAAAATGTATGGTAAAACACGTAATTAGTGAGGTGTTTAAGCTTAATCATGTCGATTTATACCATGTTCCCACCAACGTGATTTAGCTAAATCCACTTGATTTAGCTAAATCATCTCATAAATTACGTGATTTACTATACATTTTCGTGATTACTAATTACGTGATTTAGACGTGTTTAAATTTTAATTACGTATCGGTCCACACAAAATAAAATCGAACATACCTTTATTATGTTCAGCACTTCATTCAGCAAACGAAAAGTCAGTGATGGGACTTGAGGAAAATGAAACGGTGGTAGAAAAGTGGTAGAAAAAAAATTGTCCATGATAAATAATTCAGTAAATAATGAAGTAATGGCGCAGTAAATGGTGTATACCGGACAGGAAGTTTTTACTGATGCAATTCTTCGAAAAAAATACTGATAGCTGAGTGTGTATGGGTAAAAGTAAGTAGTAGCAGTAGGTATAGTAGGTACAATTTTCGATTTAATGATGGAAAATAAATATTATTAGCGAATAGCTTTGTTAAAAGGTGGTCGATTTCGAGTTCTGGTAGAATTTTCGAAAGTGTAAAAAGTGATTGAAATACCACTTAAGTGTTAGAAGTCCCATCACTGATATGGCAAAGTTGGCGTAAATGTCACATTTAATCACTTAAAGTTCGGTGGGGACGCGTTTCGTGATTTATAAATCACTTCGGCTAAATCACGTTGGTGGGAACATGGTATTAGCTTAAACACGTCGGTGGAAACAGGGTATAAAAACTTTGATAAAAACTATATTATCACGAAATGTTGGCATCTTAATCGAACTGGACTGCTAGCTACCGCCAAGTTTATTGCAGTCTAACTAGCAAGAGCAACATCATTTAATTTATATTTCTCGTGTTTTTCGTTTAATATTTCGCTGACTTTGTAGATGGAAGTCGTCGAGAGTGAGAGAGAGAGAGAGAGAGAGAGAGAGCTGTGGCTAGAGATCACGCTTCGTCAGATATTTTAGCGTCGCTATAAATTCTGCTAACTTTATTGATAGGTATTCAAAGAAATGTTGTCATGTTTTTTCTGCTCATTGGAAGGTTTCTTAATTTAAATTCATAGTTCGTTGTGGAAGTACCTATTTTCTGACACATAAAAACCGTCTATATGGATTTAGATGATTGTTTTCTAATAGTCTCTGGTGTTTCGTTTATGGTTCTGTTTTATTGTGTAATAAGAAGCTATATTAGTGAAGTGCGCAAAGCGAACGCTTTGAATGATGCTCTGTGTAAGTAATGCATTCATTGTGTACATCTTTCTATTAAACTTCTTTAATAGTCACATTTAAAAAGAATCTTTGCTGTATACGAAATTTCGCCTCGTCTAAAGTGTCCCATACACCGCACATTCGGTTAAGCGATCATCAAATTGTGAACAAACTAGTTATAAATTGTAGGAAGGTCACACCACCGCAACCATCATTCGATTTGACTCTACTAACTATTGCGCCCGAAAAACGCTTCCTTAGCATTTTTTTTTTGTTTATCTATTTGAGGAAAATGCGTCATATAACAATATTAACGTATACATACTTCAAACCGTTACAATTTTGTGTAGCAATTTCGTCACAAATAGATCCAAATCTCATGCCATGATACAAACACCTTGTGATTCCCCGGTATACCGGTGAGTCATCCATAAATACATTTTAAAGTGTTGCAGAAAGTACACAAAGTATTTTAAGATTGCAGATGTATGGTGAAATGCTTAACTATAGAAGTTAAATATTTTGCGACTTCGATCTTGGCAGGTTGTTTTTAATAGTATATTTTATCAAAGGAAATCGATAACAAATCTATTTGCTATAAATAAACATAATGAGTATTTACAATCGTATACAACTATTAATCTTATCTTTGCGTTGAAAAAAATGTTCATTATATTGCTTCTGGAGGAAGCATTCAGTTGAGTAACATTTCTGATATCGCAGTGTGATCTGTTAACATTTAAAACGTGTGCAGCCGGTAGTTGACAAAGTTAATTATTATAGAAAATATTTGTGCATTAAAATAAAATATTATATAAAACGCAAAATGGACGATAATGGCCATAGCGTTGCAATGATTTTCGGCATAGTTTTCAGTTGCATAGTGTTGATGTATGCTATTATATTGGTGACGTGTGCAATAAGGACTGCTCGCATGAATAGAGCGGTGGTTTTTCCAAACAGTTAGTATTTTTATTTACAAATAATTTATATGTGTAGTCTCTTTTAAAGTCAGGCCCGCAATCGAAACCAACCGATTTGGCTATTTGGAATTTGGTACTTAGTTGACTTTTGAAATTCTGAACGGTTCTCAACAACTCGAAATATTTTGGGCAATGTCAGTTTAAAAACAAGTTATGACATAAGCTACAATTTTTAATAATTTTATTAAAAGATTGTGCAATATATCACAATATTGGTGATTTTGTGTCCTTAACACAACGAAAAAGAAAACGACTAGTGAGCTAAAGTGTGCTATAACATTACTATAATGCAAAATTATAGTATAAATTCAGAAACGTCAACAATTTGTTTATTTGCTATGCTGGCTGATGCGATGCACAGTTTATGCTGATGCGTTGGTAATTGAATGTTTCGTTTGAGTTTTAGAACGCATTGTTTGTGAGAAAAATAATATAAAGAGTTCAACAAAAATGTATGAATTTGTCTTTCAAAAGCATAGTAGTCTATTGATAAAAATGTTTATTTACTTATTTTTCTTTCACTTCCGGTATTTTTCGTACTTTTTTGCCGGCGAATCAACAGCGCGTCAGGTATTTCTGTGATGCTTTTTTGCGTTATGTTTGCGCATCAGTTTGATCAACTTTGCAATAATGAACACTTGACGTTGAAAGTGATGCCAAAAGTTTGCATTACTGAACATGAGTATCATGATGCGAGTGATGCGTTACTGAATTAACACATAGTTTACTATAATGTTCACTTATTCAATATGCATTCTTGAACAATTTCACAACTGCGACTGCGTTTTTGACCACACAAGTCCCAATTTGTAGGAGTCTTAACTCCAGTGAAAGCATGATGTTAACGTAGTTATAAATGTCAAAATAAATGTTTGCTCAATGAAAACTGTTTTAAAAATTTATAAATTTTTTTGCAGTTTATGAAATTTATATCTACGTACTTATTACAAATCCCTTCCCTTAGTGACGTTAATAAATTAACGCACTCACAATGGTTGTGAGAAGCTAGGCCCAAAAGTTCTATGTGATAATATGAACCTGTTGCAGTTATTTTTTTTTTACTGCGTTACTTTGCATAACTCAATTAAGTGTCTACAATTTGACAATTTTATGACACATTTTTGCAAACAAAAAAATACAGGATTTTTTTATCTGGCTTAGAATTTAAACAAGTTTACTCGATACTTGTATTCGCTGTTATGACTTTCCATTGCATTCCCGACGAAGCTCTTATTTTAGTAGCATGTCGCGGCTCATTCAGTTGCCATTCAAAACTTGTGCAACTGGTAGTTGACAAATAATAATTATAAAAATATATTCCCGGATCGCATTCAAAATGGGTGGTCCTCATCATCGACGAAATATCGAAATAATTTGTTGTATTTGTGTTGGTTTAATATTTATAATAATTACAATAATATTATTAACATGGGCAGTGGTAAAAAAATGTTGTGCATCAATTTACTCAAATTGTTAGTATTCGTTTTCGAATTTATAAAATACCTACGTTAAATCTATAAAACACAAAAAAGGACAGAAAAAATAAATAAATTAAATACTCTCAATCCTTATTTAAATTTAACACGACTCCTTGTAAAAAAAAAACAAAACCCGGCTGATGTGATGAGTGAAGGATTTGTGTATTATTAATTAAGTTAAATAAATATTATTTTCTTTTGAAAAATCTCGGAAAAACTGTAGCGAAGGTTACGTTAGTTACAAAGCAGCTGGTTACGACAATATGTGTCTTTTTTAATAAAGACAGCTATCAGCTGTAAAATGCCCGACCTCACCTACTACTCTTGCGGCACGATGCATGAATGACTTAACGCATTTATCATGTCTGCACCCAGGCAAAAGCTTGAGTTGAACGCATATTTAGCTAGTTTTTTTAACAAAATATGTCACAGCTAGATCAACCCAATGCCACATGTGTGACATTAAAGCACTATTGGGTGAGGTAAGCCGCACAACTGCAAATGTAAAAATAAATTTAATCGAAATTTTCAATTAACTTATTCCAAACTGTCAGACTTTTTTAACAATCCACAAAATGTAGTCAAATAATTGTTAGGGGTGTAGTGCACAATGTTGAGTTTAAGATTAAGCAACAGTCTGTCGTAATACAAATATTTACAACATTATTTACCTGACATATCCAATGCAAGTGATCTCTAAATTGTTCTCTTACAGCTGTGAAAAATACCCATTTCCAATGAAAACGTTGTTATTGACCTTGGAGATATTGATATCATACCATTGCTGGAAATAAGGTCTTGTCTAAACATGAGTGCGTCACGATCGTATTATCGGTCATATAAACATGGTTCATCGCCATGTACCTGCATTAACGTATTTATGTTGGTTTAAGAGAACATTTATTCACAAAGTTGTTACTAGCGCTGCCCATATTCATCAGCACGTCAATTGGTCGTGTGCGATTTAATAGAATTCATTCGGCAAAGCTCATGCGTCGCTCATATCTCTGTCAACCACTTCAGATAGTCGCTATCAGCGCAGTGATTATTGCAACGGCGTGCTTTGCGATATTAACTTCCTGATTGATTTAGTTATTGTTCTCGCCTATGAAGAGTATCACGAAAAGTTAACGAGTTACCTGCAATAATGTCAGAAGGCTTTATTATTGGAATCTCCATTGCGTGTAGCATATTTGTCTTTATGGCAATAGCTCTGTGCATAGTGCGTACGAGAAGATCAAGAAGTGGACGAGGACGTGTTTTTGAAGGTGCGTTTTTAAATTGTTGGCTAGCACTATTTTCCTAACACAAACTTTCTGGGTTAAGCCTTAAGCGAGATATTATTGAAAAGTACTTCGCAATGCCGTAGAGTCTTAGAACAAAGAAATCTAATCATAATAAGAGTGTCTATAATATTTTCAGTGTAAAAGTTAAAGTTTACAAAATCCAAATGACGTTCCCGACCAATCTAGTTTTTGCGTTCAGGTTACATATTATCCATACCAATCTAGTCGACTTAAGATGACAATATTCTTGAATGTGCCTTGTACGCTCAGTTGACATTTCCAAGTGTCAAGATTCAAAATAAACCGCGAGAATACAAAAACATTCAATTTGACTAGTAACGACGTTCGTATACCTAAAAAAAAAAAAATAGTTGGCGCAACAGGTCTGGAGAGACCCTAGGCCTAGCTTCTCACAACCATTCGTTTTGTGTGAGTTTCTCATTTTTGGAACGAATGGAAGGGATCTACAATTTTTACGCCGACTCCAAACTGCTAATTGAGAAGCTCTTTCAAGACATTTATACTCTCGGATGTTTGTCAGACGTTCGCGAGAGGTAGCGCAGCGGAAAAAAACCCTGAGTCGGAATTGGGTTTTTGCGGGATTCGAAACTGGGACTCCCGCATAGCAGTCCAACACACTAACCACTAAGCTACTGCGACTACCGTTCGTATACCTAGTTCAGAGAAATCTAGTTGACGTTTTATGTGAACTACGTATCCGAACGTCCCCATAGAGTCAGTGACGCACCTATTTACTAACTCAGATTCCAAGTCAAGTAAAAAGTAGGATATCAATCATAATGGGAACATTAACTCCTTTGGATATTGCCATGACTAATGTATGATTTTAGTCGGAATGTGATTGGAAAATTCTATCGCATCATGCGGAATCAATTAAAAATACTCATTTATATACAAATACAATTTAATCTTATCGCTTCAAAGCTTTCAAAAACTTTCAGATGACACTTCTAGTTCAGTTTCATTTCTGATGTCGTGGCCGTGGGTGGATCAGTTTTACAAACGTGTGGTTGAAAGTTGACAATGACAGTTTACAGAAAAGTCTAAGATTTTATTTAAAAAGAATGGACCAAAGCAGTACCGCCTTGTATTGCAGTATTGTTTTTGCTTCGATATTTATGTTGGTGGTTATATTGGCTTTTATGTGTTTTGTGCGACGGGCTCGGATGAATCGTGCGGTTGATTATTCCAATTGTTAGTATAGTTTTAATTACTAATGTAGCTTTTAATGCTAATATTAATAATTTTACATAATAGTCAATCATACTTTTCATATTCAAGCTTGTCGTTGCAAATTAATACATTTGTCTCTATCAGTGTCGTTTGTATCCTATGTCTATCCCTTGCAGCGACCGTCTGCGCGAATTGAAAACTATTTGATATTTCCTTGGTCTGCAACGACATGTCTGTGTCGTGTATGGCCCCTATTAAGTATGATACCAAGTAAAATCAGTGACCAATAGTTAGCTTAATAGATCTAACCGCATGCTCGCGTTAAGGCTACTGCTACCTGCTAGAGCGTATCACTATATCAATATGTAAAGCTGTCACTGTCACATTGAACTTTCTATCTATGCAGTACCTCGTTCTGCTGACCCAATTTTGGTTACAGTGTGAATATATTTCTATTTGATAATAGCCGTTTTTATCGTATGTGCAATAGCTTTCCTTAATATTCTCATTTTCTTCCCGCCTTACAGGCTGCGTATATGGCATGCGCAGATCAATATGTTATCCCCTTGGTTCTTGGAATGATAAAGCTAAGATGACACGTGCCATTTTTCATGGCAAATTTTGACATTCCGTAAACACTTGTCCTAAATTTGTCACTACATGTGAACGCCTGTCAAGCGTCTGGTCTCGCGAGCTGTCGCAGCGCATTCTCAGTCACACGAAAGACATACGACACGAGTGACCACCGAATGGGCGAATTTTTGTGACATCAGCATGTTAAAATTTACCTTAAGCTTAAAAATCAAGTGTTTCTGATCTGAAAGCACACGGAATAAATGCAACTTGTGTTTTGTGTTAAATACCTCATTTATTCGGGTGGCATTCTGTTACCTACTGACAGTACCTACATTGTACTTGTACTTGTTCAAAAAATATAACTCTTTTTTAATTCCAAATCCAAAGCCCAGTTAAGTTCATAAAACACTTAATTTGGAAGCAATGTTTATGTTGGGCAGCACTATTCTTGACGTTCTAAAACTGCAACCAACTTCAGGGCATGAAGTATTCGTATCGTTCTTGTCCTTAACGTGCCACCATTTTAACTCTACTTTTCTAATCCTTTGTAATACTATAATCTTTTATATTTATTTAATTAATAAACGTATTTGTAACCAAATACAACAATTGGCGACGAGGTATAGTCGTATTTTCATCAAAATACACCCCCCACACTTGCAACAAAAGAAAAATATTTTTTTACACACGAGGACATAAATTGGAAAAGAATCAAGATGGCTGAACAAAAAATCGCAGAATTATTAGCTGAACATCAAGCATCAATTACAGCGCACACCGAAATTCTGCTACAATTAAAAAAAGTCGTCGAGATGCAAGCACAATATGGCAATTCACCAAATGTTAGTGGTTCTGCTGGACAGGAACAATCAAGCAAAACGTCTCTTATGGATTCCTTAGCAAACTCCATGACTGAGTTCGTATACGACGCAGATAATGGACTCGTTTTTGAAACCTGGTACGACCGATATACAGATATTTTCGAGCGAGAAGCAAAATCTCTCCCTGAAGCAGACAGAGTCGCGCTGCTTTGGAGAAAAATGAATAACTTGGTCCACGAGCGCTTCAAAAATTTCGTCCTACCAAAGAAGCCGTCGGAAATGTCTCTAAAGGATACCGTCGAGAAACTCTCGAAACTTTTTGGAAAAAAGGAAACCGTCGTGGCTCAACGCTACAGATGCCTTCAAATCCACAAAACGGACAACGAAGACTTCCAAACATACGCAAGCCGCGTAAATCTGCAATGTGAATTATTCAAGATCAACGAACTCAAAATAGACCAATTCAAGTGTTTGATTTTCGTCCTTGGACTAAAAGCCAACAAAGATAGTGATATTCGCATTCGCTTACTCAGTCTTCTTAACGAAAGCAAGGAAAGTACCAACATTGACGCACTTCTGGAAGAAACAGAAAAATTACGTAACCTGAAAAGTGACACAACGATGATTGAACATGGATCACCTCAAGTCTGCTCAATACAACAGAAGAAACGTTCTCCTCGTCCCTCCAAACTTCCAAAATCACCATGCTGGCTTTGTGGCGATATGCATTACGTCAAATTTTGCCCCTATGCAAAGCACAAATGCATCAAATGTCACCAAGTCGGACACAAGGACAATTTTTGCCACAGCGCAACTAAGAAATCTAAGTTTTTGGCAAACGATTCTTCAATCAACAGGGAACACTCTAAAGAAAAAAAAGAAGTACCAGAAATTTCGAACAACGGCAGTATACTCCACAAAAACGCTTAAGTTTCAGGATTTGCGTAAGTACATTTCTGTTAATATAAATAATCATCAAGTGAAACTCCAGATAGATACTGCGTCAGATATTACTATCATTTCGACTACTACATGGGAAGCCATTGGTGAACCATTAGCTTATGAAACACAACATATCGCAAATGACGCCAACGCAAACTCTGTGAAACTTGTAGCCGAGATCGACTGCGACATTACTATTGGCAACATCACAAAATCCGTAAGATGTTTCATTTCCGAAGTTGACAATTTAAACATAATGGGAATTGACTGGATTGACAAATTCGACCTCTGGAATAGACCGATCAACGCATGGTGTCGTACTATACAGCACAACGAGGATCTTTCCAAATCCCTAAAACAGCAGTATCCAGCAGTGTTTAACAACGATCTCGGGTTGTGCACAAAAACAAAAGTGCATATTCAACTAAAACAAGAAGCTAAGCCAGTTTTGTACCGAAACGTCCTGTTCCATACGCAGCACGTTTTGACATCGAACAAGAATTGCACCGGTTAGAAAGCGCCAACATTATAACACCCGTAGATACATCAAAGTGGGCTGCTCCTATCGTGGTAAGCAAAAGAAATGGCAAAATAAGAATCTGCGCTGATTACTCTACAGGTCTAAACAATGCTATAGAGTCTAACCAGTATCCGTTGCCAACTCCTGATGAAATTTTTGCAGATTGCCATGATTGCATAATTTTTAGTCATGCTGATCTCTCCGACGCTTATCTTCAGGCTGAAGTTGAAGATGATTCCAAAGAATTGTTCACAGTCAACACGCACAAGGGACTTTACCGATTTAATCGTCTAACACCAGGCATAAAATGCGCCCCTGGAGCTTTTCAGCGAATCATGGATGAGCTATGTGCAGGTATTGATGGAGCACATGCGTACATCGACGACATATTACTTGCTAGCAAATCCATTGAAGATCATACAAAGAATTTACATCAGCTTCTTCAACGACTGCAAGATTTCGGATTCCATCTGAAGTACGAGAAATGCAAATTCTTTCAGAAGCGCCTAATCTACTTAGGACAAGTCATCGATAAAGAAGGTATTCGTCCGGATCCGGAGAAAATAAAGGCAGTCGACTCACTAAAGATTCCGACCAACATATCAGAAGTTCGTTCACTTCTCGGTTCGATTAATCAATATGGGAAATACGTTCCTTATATGCGTACACTCCGAGAACCGATGGACAACCTACTAAAGAGCAACGAGCATTTCAAATGGACTGCTAAATGTCAACAAGCTATGGACAAATTCAAGCAAATTTTAAAATCCGACCTACTCTTAACACATTACAACCCAGCTTTACCAATACATGTGGCTGCAGATGCTTCCAATCATGGCATTGGCGCAGTCATATACCACACATTGACGGACAAATCTATCAGAGCTATTTACCACATCTCTCGAGCACTGACGCCTGCAGAACGGAACTACAGTCAAATAGAGAAAGAAGGACTTGCTCTTATATTTGCAGTACAGCGATTTCACAAGATGCTTTTTGGACGTAGATTTACACTACACACGGATCATAAACCCCTACTAGCAATCTTTGGTTCAAAAAAAGGCATTCCGGTGTATACAGCAAATCGACTTCAAAGATGGGCACTTATCTTACTCGCTTATGATTTCGATATCAAGTACGTCAATACAGCTGACTTCGGACACGCTGATGTATTATCTCGACTCATCAGTTCACACGAAAAACCTTCAAATGACTACGTGGTCGCATCTATATCTTTTGAAGAAGATGTAAAAAACGTACTCGACGAATCTCTGGAAACCCTTCCTGTGACCCACAAAATGTTGGTTGAAGCTACCAAAGTCGATCAAGTTTTCCAAAGTATAATTCATCACATGCAAACAGGTTGGCCAGCAGATGCAAAAAACGTACATGACGACATTAAACCGTACTTCGCTCGTCGGGAAACACTTTCCATGGTGAATGGATGCATTCTATCAGCATCACGAATAGTAATACCACCTAAATACCGAAAGCGTATACTGAAGCAGATTCATCGTGGGCATTTTGCAATCGACCGCTGCAAATCTATTGCACGCAGCTACGTTTACTGGCCAAACATAGATAAGGACATAGAGCAGTATGTTCGTCAATGTCACCATTGCCAGTTAGCTGCAAAATCTCCAACTAAAGCAACATTGCAGTCGTGGCCATTGACAACACGTCCACTTGAACGGATACATGCAGACTATGCCGGACCACTAAATGGCAAGTATTATTTAGTAGTCGTAGATTCATTTTCCAAATACCCGCACATTTATGAAACCTCATCATCTACAACAAATGCTACTATCAACTTGCTCAACCAATACTGTGGCTTATTTGGGAATCCAGAACAACTAGTCACAGACAATGGAACACAATTCTGTTCAGAAAAATTTGAATCATGGTGTTCTCATCGAGGCATTCAACATACTCGAACGGTTCGATTTCATCCCAGTTCCAACGGTCAAGCGGAAAGGTTCGTAGACACCCTCAAGAGATCTTTAAAAAAACTGCAAGATGAGGAAACATCCCTAGACGCTCTGCATACTTTTCTCGAAGTCTATCGCTCTACACCTAACCCAAACGTTCCAGATAACAAATCACCTGCAGAGTGTTTTATTGGTCGAAAAATGAGAACCGTATTCGATATGCTGAATGCACCAAAACCTACGACAACTGATCGCAACATCAAAATGGAAGTCCAGTACAATAACAAGCATGGTGCTAAGGATAGATCTTTCAAGAAAGGTGACAAAGTTTATGCAAAAGAATTTAAACTAAATAAGTCATTCTGGGCACCAGGCGAGATCACCAAACGAATTGGAAACGTAATTTATGACGTGCTCATCAGCGTTGGAGATAAGGAAAAACTTATTCGAGCGCACGCTGATCAAATAAAATCAAGGCTTGTTCCTGACACCAGTTCTCCACAAGAAGCGCAAATTCCAATACAATTTCTTCTCCAAGAATTCAAAATAAACACACCAGCTGCAGAAGTGCAGCCGATCGACAATTGGTCAACACCAAAACCTGTAAAACCAAAACGTATAGAAGCTCGACGGATTCCAGTCGAAGTCCTCTCACGCACTCCACAATCTTAAGAGGGGAGATGTTGGGCAGCACTATTCTTGACGTTCTAAAACTGCAACCAACTTCAGGGCATGAAGTATTCGTATCGTTCTTGTCCTTAACGTGCCACCATTTTAACTCTACTTTTCTAATCCTTTGTAATACTATAATCTTTTATATTTATTTAATTAATAAACGTATTTGTAACCAAATACAACAGTTTACTATGCGACAGATAGAACTACTTCAAAGTACACAAACGATATTAAAGGAATGTGTTTAGTTTTTAATTTGTTAACACTCGAACGTCAGCTTATTTTCCCATTTGACAGATTATTGTTTTGCAAAATTCGCAGACAATTAAAAAAATACATATAAAATTGGTGACTTAACTGTTTTTAGCTATAAAATCGCCTATTGTTAGTCACATGAGTATTTATCAACAAGTCACGTTTTTTTTCTGTTCGCCTTTATAAAATACCAACAGATCTCTCGTGTTATCTTGAGCAATAAAATCGATTGTAAAAATATTTAATTTTATTTGCTTTGACGAAAATGTCTGCAGCAGAAGTATGTGCAATCGGTTTCGGATCGGTTTTATAATCTTGAAGTAAGGTATCCCTGTGGTTGCTATGATTGGATTAAAACAATAGAGTGTTTCGCGCAAAGCCCATGCTTTCACAGATGGCCTATCTTTTTGGTCTAAACTTCAAAAAAGTTGGTAGGACAAAGCTGGCTTGTAATGACCACGGCCAGAGTATTGTTTTGTTCAAATATTGTTAAAAAGCGCATAATTCCCATTTCTTTAACTTCTCAGCTTACGAAATACGTTTGATTAACATAATTTTTCAATTCTACAATGCTTTTATCTGGGGTCGAATCGCCACTACCGTGAACGAGCTACCCGTTCACGGAATTAAGTTTGTTTTACATTTGAAACAAAAACAAATTCCGTCACGAAATGCTCGATCACAGAGGACGCGATTCGACCCCTGGTATTTTCGGTATTTTCGTAACTGTACTAGGTACGACCCTATAAAATCTGTTCTCGTTTCCTATAAGTTTTTTACCTGTCAGCTGTCACTTGACTTTTTGACTGAAAACGAATGTTTCCAAATTGATCTACTTTTGTGAATGGATTAGTGCGTTATTTGACAACAATATCAGCTGTTCAAATTGCATTCGTTTTTGGCAAAAACACAAATGGATATCGACTTCAAAAATGTAGAAAACATAGAAAGAGCACTTTTGGATTTGCTCTTTTCATAGAAAGGGCAATTATTTTCTTCAATCGAAAACGCCATAATAATCATTTTTTTGCTCAATTCCCGAATTCGGCAGTTCAGAGAAAAAAGTTTCATGAAGCGGCTGCTGCCTACTGTTAACACCAGTTACCACTATTAAAGTAGTAGCCGTCATTTTAAAACGGTGACATAGCATTTTGTTACAATCCGCCATTTTGTAGCTCCTGATTCGGTTGATGACTGACCCATCTACCATCTCCCATGTACAAAGCGATATTTTTGCACTTACAGAAGTGCGCAATCGATAATTATACTTAGGTGCCATCCATCGTGTAGATCTTTTTTTATTGCAAAACTCTTTTACGTAATTACGTTTATGCAATGATAAATTGCATTTCTGAATTCACCATTATCGTTCGTTTTGAATTGATAAAAAAAAAATCACGATACTAAGCAATAGTATAAACGCAATGTAATATAAACGAGTATGTACGTATGACTCCTATCAAATATTCAGTATAAAAGTTAACATTTTAAATATCTTCATTCAAAGAATAGAGCGACACTAGCGCTGTGAAATCTCTCCTGTAATGTTCATTATAAAGGAATATGTTTTTATGTTAAGAAAAACAGCTATTTATTTAAACCAAATCTCAATAAATCTAAAGAAAGTGTGTAAGCAATGGTGTTTGTTACGACTATTTGAACAAACTGTAGTACGTACTTGCAGTTTCATAAACTCACGACTCATGCCAACTAAATTCTATTTGGGGAAAACCTTTGTGAATCTCAGAATTCACTCTGCTTTATTTTACGTAGAAAACAGTTCATCAAAACAAAGCTAATACGGGCCATACATGACACAGACATATCGTTGCAGACCAAGGAAAATTCAAAAAGTTTTGAATTCACGCAGACGGTCGCTGCAAAGGACAGACATAGGATACAAACGATACTCATAAGAAACAATTATATTCGAACGAATGTCTATCAAAATACACAGAGCTCATTCGAACGAATAGAGAAAGAATAGAGACATTCGTAAGAATTGGCTTTTCGTTCGAATGTCAAAATAAGCATGATTAATTTGCAACGACATGTCTGTGTCGTGTATGGCCCCTATAAGAAACATTGCGCCATACCAATAACCAATTTTAGTCTGGACTTTAAATTTACGGAAGCTCACAATTGCGAAATTTGTATAGAAAATACACCATTGTCCTATTTAAAGTCGAAACTAAAAATGTTTGCAGATAAGGCCCATTGCCATTCTTGAGATACTCAATCTAAATCGAACTAATAATGCTAGGTACTTTAGTGAGAGTAAATTAAAATGCTAAACACTCTTTGTCATCAGCTACTAATGTTGATTAAATTGTCTCATGTTAAAAGGAACAATTTATGTAGGTACTCTCTTTTTGAGCTCATTATTACAACCCGTGTGGATTGGAACAGGCCTTATCTATTTAATGCGTCAGTCGACATGTTTTTTCTTTGCTAAAAGGATTGCAACAACCCAAACATTTTCTCAATTTCGTTTTTTCTTTCATATTAGTTGTGAAACTTCTCAAAGCAAGAAGGAAACAATTGGAAACAAAACATTCGAAATATGGATTGTTGGTCTTATAAAATTAACCTTCCTACCAATCAGTCTCATCGCAATCGTTTCGCCTTGCATAAGAAACTATTGCAGAAAAAGGGCCCAACCACTAAGTAAGTTGTTTCATAGGAAATGCCATTCCATCCATTCAATGAAAGGCGGTTTTTTGCTAAAAGGAGGGCTTTCAACTCTGTCAAATCTTATCAGCGGCCGCTATTATGATGATTTAAAGTACCACTCAGTTCTTATAAAATCATTAAAATTACGTTTTACAAGTACTTGGGACAGTATTTTCATCACGAAGGGAACACTGTCGTTGTAATTGAAAGAAACAAAATCTTGGGATATCATTTGTGAGAAGTCAATCGAACGTTTCAATGGATGTTGCTATATCGTGGTTAATATTCGTGTGTGTTTTTATAGCAATCATGTCGATCGGGTTTGCCAATTGTTGGTTTTATATTGTTTATTGCAAGAGAAGCAATAGAGAAATTGTGTTATCTACTGGTATTTTTTTGCAAAATCAACTGTCAATTCTCTAGAAATATATAATACGAATACATATTTTGTTTTGCGTTTTTATTTTTAGCACCTGTCGTGGTGACGTCGGCAACACACACAGCACCGGGTGGATACCCAACTGGGATGCAAACAGTGGCTGTTTATCCAACAGCTCAAGCTACAGGCTATCAACAGGGTATATATCCGCAACAAGCGCCTTATCCTGTCAGTGGGTATGTATGCATTAAAACGGTTTTTATATTAAGGCCCAATAAGTCTGCATCCAAAAGTCTGTTGTTTCAAATATCTACTGTTTGTTGTTTGATGTTTAGGAAACTGAAAGAAGATAGCTTTTCAATTAATACAAAAATAATGTTTTCGTATCGTTTTCAGACAACTTTCGACAATGCCAATGCCACAGATGCAACACCAAATGCAACCTAATCCCATCGGGTAAGTTTAGAAAACACAGTCTAGCTATTCAAACTAACACATTATTTCATATTCTTTTAGAATGAATCAACAAGTGATGCCACCTTATCCTATGGCTGGTCCAGCCATGAATCCACCATCATACGACAGTGCAGTTGGTTCTAATGTTTATGAAAAGCAATCGCCATACAATCCCGGGTATACGGCCGCACGTTAAACTCAACAGGCCGTTCTGCAACAAAAACTACAACTAAAATATAATAATATATGTCAAATGTAAATATATTCTTATATTATGATTGTATAGCTGCATTCCTCTTTCATACAATCCAAACACTGATCTGAAACCCGAACAAACACCGTCAATGTGGCTTACAAAAAAAGTGTCATTGCAGTATTTTCTGATTACTATTTTTATTTCTATTTTTTTCTTTCTTTTTTTTTATATTGTGATATGTATCGTACGTATATTGTTTTTGTGTTATATTCGAAGTGGAATCGAAATCGAATACACAAATAAGATATAAAATGTGCATGCACTGCTGCATGTAAATACTAAAGGATGCCGATTTTTATTTTACTTTTTACTATTAAAATATAAGACAGTTTCTATATCTACTCTTAAAAAGTCATTGTTTGAACTGATGCTTTGAACCCTCCAAAGATATGAAACATTCAGCGTCTGAAAACACAAAACAAATATACATACAAGAAACAAGTATATATTTTTTTCTTTTAATTATTGTAGAGAATCAACATTATTTACCTCTGAAATAATAATTGTTTTTTGTGTTTTCCAAAACGAAAATAAAGCAACAAACTATATAAAAGATGTAGCATTTTTATTTCTGTGCAAATAGACGCAAAGTGCCTTCGAAATACAAAACGTTTTAAAATAGAAATACGATTTAAATGTGAAAGAAAACCCACGTTGATAGCTAGTAGTTTTCTTAGCACTCAGCCGCCCTGTACTTATATGAGGCATGCCCGCATGCTGCATGCAGTACGCTTTTAAGCCGCCAACATGCTAGACAAAAACTAACACTAGTCATAAGTTCGAAATAGCAATAACGCGGTGTAGAGAAAAGTAGCGTGTGTGGAATTTGTAAATTTGGAACTTGTTGCAAGCGGCCTTGCAACCTTGGGCTTAAGCCACAGCTTTCGACATTAAAATTGCTAGACATTCGGCCAGACGCATTAACCAGTGGCCTTCTAAAACATAAAACAAAATTCGTACAAGGAAAATAGTAGGATTCAAAGCCGACACCACAACAAACAATTTACATAATTTGTCATTCACTAGCAAGCGGATTCTTGTTAGAAGAAAGTCTATCTTCAATGATTTTTGTTTATGGGATCATCCACCTTTAAATCTTAAGAACAAACACAATACAAGCTATGTACAATCTATTTATTTCAAAAATCCTACGGCTTCCTTTCTTCCTTTGCCACATCTTTCCTCCTCTAAGCTGAGTGCTTTCATTAGTTCATTGTTTAAACTCTCGGAGGCGGATAAACCCAACTTTATACAATTGAACATAGTATCCTTGTGCAGAGAACCGTTGCCGACCGTGTGAATGTTGGACATGTAACCTAAAATTGTACATTTTAAAAATATTTTCAAAGAAAATGAGCTATACTTACTTTTTCCATTGCGCATCGAAACACCAACAACCACGCTTGCTGAGCTGCATTCTTCCTCTTCAGCCGATGGATCAACAATGCACGAGTCACCAATTTTACAAACTGTTACCAGAATTGGAATGCTCTCTATGTCGATTCTCGTACAATCATACGGGTCATCAGACAGAATAAGATCAGCCTCACCAGCATCCATTAGAGCAGCGGTCACTCGAGGAATTTTTGTGTTGTTAAGAGCGGCTTTAGCAGCTAGTGATACAGCATCAAAGAGGTTTCCTCCGCATTCTAATATCTAGGACCACTATTTTGTCAAGCTACTCTTAAGACTGATAAAACCCATTTCTTACCAAGATATCGACATAAATCTTCCAGCATTGCTGGCCAGGCAAAATGCATAGTGTCTTAAGGTCAAACGCTAATGACGATTCGTATGCATTGGCTAGAGTATAGGCTAGTTCAAGCGCCAGATCTTCACCACCTCGTCCCTCAAACTCTGGAGTTGCATTTGCCGAACTGACAAAAGGAAATTTAAGTTTAAATAACGAAAAGCGCCAACATTTTTATCGTTACCAATCGACGAAAAATTCAATTTTGCCCTTGTCCGGTGTTCGAACAGATGGAACGTCTATTTCAGTCTTGATTCCCACTAAAATGTCTGTATTGGCCAATCTTAAACGAGCAGAGCCACCCGCATTGCTAACTACGTCGGTTTCCAATTCCATTGGACGATAATCACGGCGGGACCGACCATCGCATCGGAAGTCTTCCTGAAATGCAACAGTGAATACAAAATAGTTCTATAGTAGACAGTTTAGTTTACTTCAACTCCATGCAAGATGAATGTCTTTTCAGCTTCGCTTAGAGCAATATTAGCCATTATTTTTGATAAAACTAATCGCTGAATATAGCAGGCACGGCAGATGCACTATTGGTAAAAATTAAAAATTAGAAATAAGAAATCACTTTTTTGAGGTTATTTTGAGTATAAAATCAAAATAAATTTTTTGACAGTTTCTTCGATGCTTCGCCTTTCGTTATGACACGATTACATCGAGATTGACTTAAGAGTGATGCCATACCTACAACATCTAGGTAGGTACTTAACACTAAATCGTAATAATTTCGGATTACGATCGTTAATGAGAGTCATTTTTTCAGTAGTTTATTTAAGGAATTTATCCATTCTCAAATTAAATGGAAGATACATACAGTTTACAATTATATTTCCCATAAGTTTTTATATCCTTAGATTTTGATATGTGCGGATGAAACGTCAATAATAACCATAATTAACCATGGTAGATTGCTTTATGAAATTAATGTTAGTCGATCACACTTAACAAATTCACTATTATTAATTATTGGAAAGTGCTTTTAGTTCAAGTTAGCACACTCCATCAGCACTATATAAAGAAAGCATCTCAGAAATCTGTTTAACGAAAAATGATGAGAAACAATAAAAGAGATGGACAGCACTTCAAAGGAATAAAGGTGTCCTTCGGAACAGTAGGGCAAATCACTTTTCAACAATCTCGCACCAACTAAGGGTTGAACTACCGCATCCGTGATCGAGTAATACGTTATACGTGACTGAATTTGTTTTTCACTGTATTCAGCCCCAGGTAAGGTCAACTGCTTACCTAACTCGTGCCAAGCTGTGTTCAACAAGAGAAATTGTGCTCTTTTCATCGACAAACTGTATTTATTTTTCAAGATATATTCGTTACAAAATGTTTACAAATAAAAAAAAAATGGCTGATTATGTAAATATTACATATTATACCTTAGAACCTAATTAAGTTAATAATATTAAACACGCCTTACACCTAGTTGCTAATATCACAAGCCTTCCAAACAAAACATCTTTGGCGCAGGGTAAAATACTTGATAGTCAGTCCAATAGTAGTTAACGAGCAGTTTGCTTATTCAATTTGGTAATTTCATCTCCAGCTTCTATATTGCTTGCACTCTTCTTGGCCTCCCTTTGTTTCTTCCAATATCGGTATACTATCTCTGGTGTCCAAACTGCTATCACAAGAGTTAATACCAAATTCTGCGAATGCAAACACATCACATAACTTCCGGTATAATCTCGAATCCAACCAAGCAGTTGACCCACTGTTATAACCAAAACACCTTTAGAGATCATGCTCAGTCCTAGGCCACCCGCCAGTTTCTCTGGCCGGCAATAACTAGACACCGTGAGATTGTTGTTGACGACTGTCGCCGATTTAGACATTCCAATAAGAACCGACATTATAATGACGGTCGTCATGTTTGTGGACTCTGCCAAAGCGGCTCGACTTATTAGCAAGCCAATAGTTCCAAGGAGAAATATCACTCTATAGGGAACTTTAAGTTTGTCTGTGATGAACGGAAAGAGTAAACGACAGCAGATATCGGCTCCAGCTACCACGGACATACAGAAAGCTGTATTGGATCTTGAGAGGTGAATTGAATTTTGAAGGAAGTATGGGAAGAGCATGGTAAAGTTTATGGTTGAGGTGTAGACCAACGCCATGCCGACAATGATACTCCAGAAGATCGGATCCCTCAGCAGTTCCAAGTCCATTGCCTGGATGAGACGCTGGAAAATCTTGTTACATAGCTTCTTCGTCTTGGACTCGTGCTTGACGGGTTCCAATGGAGCTGAGTCGTTGCTAATGATCTTTATTTCAGAGATAGCTTTTTCATTTTCCTCAGACGGCAGAAGCAGGTTGACATCTCTGCGATTGTTGTACTTTGACTGGCTGGGTTTGGGAAGAGGTCTAAAAATCGCTGCTCCAATCAGCTGTTCAGGAAAGAATATTCGTTAAGAAATTTCAGGACAATATTGTCTTTTCTGTACAACTTACCCCAATCAATGTAAAAGAAGCCATTGCAAGGACAGCACTGCGAAAGCCATAGTTATCGAGAAATACTCTTACGATATGGGGAATCATCATCTGACCAAGACCAGAACCGGCCAATGATATGCCCACTGCACGACCTCTTTTTGTTGTGAAATATGCGTTTATCGCCATAAATGTCGATGGAGATATCAATCCCTGACCGATGCCGCACTATAAATAAAGAACGATTGTAAACACAACAAAGATGGAGTGGTAGTGATGACTTACCATAAAGCTGTAGCCAGCTATAAATTGCCACACATGAGACGAGAACGCACATAGAATTAAGCCAATCGTTGTAAATAAACAACCGACAGTTGCTACCATTCGTGGCGAAAAATATTTTATGGCCGGGCCGATAAAAAGTCCAGAGAGATTTACAGTCAGGCTGTTCAGATTTGTTATGAGAGCAGCTGTAGATATGTCCTGATTCATGGCAATTAGTCGGCCACCAAATAGAAGTCCAAAAACAGAAGGGATGGATTGATTTGTCATCTAGAACGTAGATAAAAATTTGGTGGTAAATATATGTATGAGATCTACTATATAGAACACCTACATTGATGAGTGCAACTGCAGCGACGACCATCCAACCCCACCCGCCATTAGGGATATTATTTGAGTCAAGCTGAGTATCCATTGCTCAAATAAATGTAGACCGCAAAATGTCACCAAGTTAATAGAAAAATAATCTCCTGTTCATGTAATGTCGTTTTAGAATAAACACATATCAGTCTGTAAAACAAGATAATAAAAATATAACATATTATTTTCTTTAGTCGTCTAATGGAATATGCTATGCGATATAATATGCAAATTTATTTCCTCTTATCAACTCTGCGATTGTGCAATACGTAGATACATAATATACCTTTTGATTAATGCCCTAAAATTTTTTTTAAATTGACACTCTGAATATGAAAATTAACTATGCATTCGAAATTCTGAAATTAATTGTTTATATTCAAATCGGTTTTTGTATAAAATATTGTTTGTAAACAAGTTACTGTTTTCTTCTAATTGCAATAGTTACTACGCTTTCACATTTTGTTTTGTTTTACTAATGTCAAAAAGTCTCTTTGCCTATTATAGTGCCATCAAACGGCAATTCTTAGTAGTAGTAAACATTTTGGCAATCACCTGTAACGTTACCATGTAAAAAACAATATCCGCCGACCGGAAGTCGGACGAAATGAAAGAAATGGTGTCGTCACATCTCGGAAGTTGGGATTCCAAACTCAAATTTTAACAATATACGTATACATAATTGAAAGGACTTCAAGAAACATTAAAGTTATTCGATTATTCGACTTCTCTATGAATGAAATATTTGGATAGGACTTTCGTGGATGAGGAATGATTTAGAGAAAATTAAAGAAGCTGTACTTGAAGGGTTTTTTTTCTGAACGGCGTCAGTATAGGTAACAGGCAGGCAGGTAACTTTATAAATAAACGTAGCGTGGATATGGATATTAAAGAAAACAAGTTCAGTATGAGCCAGTCGGTTGTTACGTCAAATATTTATAACCCAATTAGTTCCACGGAGATAAAAATTGAAGCACATAATAAGTGCTTAAACCAAAAGTCCTCTTGCATTACGCAGTACTACATGCATGTAAATTTAAACATATAGACTTGCCAATTCTCAGTCCTACTCGAAATATTCTTAAAACCAGCAAGGTCCCAAACCTTAAGGTCTCCAGTGCTAAGGAGTCATGCGAAAAGTAAACTCTTAAGTCATAAAAACAAATTTTAATCAAATTAAATTTTCCATTGCCGGAATATTCTAGTTCGTAAGTGTATTATCAAATTGTATTCCATTTCATGATGTATAGTGTCCAACACGACATATGGTTAAACTCAAAAAAACAATTGTTTGTTTTTTATTCATTTTTACAAGAATAAAAACGCTGATAAGAATATTAAACCGGTCACTTAGCCAGCTTTAACTGGTTTTCAGATGGACTCACATAATTAATTGAACTCCTATAATAATCCACACAGAGACTCTGTCAGGTTGACCTTATTTGTTGATAAACCGTCTATACATAGTTGTGTTGGATTGCATACCACATCTTGGGCACTAATATTTCCCTGTTAACAGACACTGATGGACGCTTGTAACACTTCACAAGCGCAACGATTTATTGCAATCATTCTAAAATTATAATCTGCCTTACCAGTTAAAAGCAGTTTTCAAGACTTGTTTGTCTGGAATTAGGTTAGACGCGAACCGGCTAAGGGCGAATAGGTCAACAAAATAAAATCAAAAGATAGTTGATTTTTGAATTCAATTAAGAGTTTTGGAGCTCGGATCTCATAGCTTTGAGTTTAACATTCAAGGGTGCTGGAGAAGGCTTACAACAGTGTTTTAGTGTCCTCGATATTATGTAGTCCTTGAAACTGTTAATTCGGACAATGCTTCGGGCTAATCGAGGACTACGTCGAACGATTGTTTATTTAAATGCGTGCATAATGTGAATGAAACAGGTATTGAGTTTCTAACTGATATTTATTGGTCCTTTCGATGATCTGCCGCAGTCTGAATCTATACATGCTAAGACACCACCGCCGAACCCTATTCAGAATCCGAGTCGCATCATTTGCGAACAATACAAATGTCAATTTTACAAGGGAAACAAACTGAATAAACATAGCTTGTTCATGAAGTCGCAGATTTCTCTAAATGTACGAGGAATCAAGATATTCTTTTGTAGGAACAGGTTTGGATACGATGTCTCTAAGTACATATCAGTAAGGAGAAGTTTCCTTCTTAGGTTTCAAAGACGTCTTTCTCTTCGGTTTTCGCAGATTGTTTGGTAATTATGTTTCAGGCAACTTCTTCTATGCGCAATCGACTTGACTTAACCTGACCTGACTTTTGACTTGACTTTGAATCAAGAAAACTCGTCAAACGGAATTCATAAAATTCATCAAATAAATGTAAATGAAAGTTTTAAAGTGCTCCCTCACGATAAACAATCGCACTTAAATTGAAAATCAAAGAAGATTGTAAACAGTTTTCTCATTGCCACATGTGTACGTGCACTTATCGAAAGACCGAGGGTCATGTTCGTTCCACAAGGTTGTGAACTGATATGTGTTTCACTAACTGACATTAAAAAGTTCTTACAATTTTAATACCTATTTTGTAGGTTATTTGCAAGTACTTGGACTTATAATTTGTGAATTGATCCTAGAAGAGTGCAATTTAGATCTTTTTCAGTTCAGGGAAACACTCAATTTTTAATGGGACTTACCAATAAACATTTTTAGTTTCTAATATAGAAACATTTTTAGTAGTTCACAGTGGCTTTGTTGTCTATACAATCAAAGTCGAAACAAAAATCAGATAATAGTACGGCGACATTAGTTTGAATTCGTATCTACTTTGAAATCGTTTTCAGCTAAGCTCTTGAAACTATATTAGGCATGTTTTTTGAGCTTCGATTTCAGCAAAGCAATGTAAAGTACGATTCAGCACGCAATTACAACAACTATTGTTATATATCGAAGTGTCAAGTAGAGCATAGTTGTTGTAATGCCGTGCTGAAAATCCTACTTTGCTTTGCTTTGCTGAGATCGAAGCTCAAAAAAACACGCCTATAGATAAAAATGATATCGATATGCAGATAGCGTTATAGACTTTGGCGCTAACGCTTAAACTAAGAAGCAATAAATGAGTAGCAGTAAATCGAGGTCCATACAAACAAATAATTGACTAGTACATCCCTGCAAGGGATTCGATTTTCTTTTATAGAGATTGACAACAATTTGAATAATTTGGCATTAATAAAATAATTTCTAAGTAATCAATGTCTGAGCACACATTTCAGACCCTTTGCTACCTTTGCTTACCTACGTAAAGCGTGTTGAGCTTAAATAAGCAGTAATTTGTTCACATATCTTAATCGTAACAGATAAGACCGATAAGAGGGATGGTAATGATGTTTAAAACTTATACGATATGGATCAAATGCACTGACTATTTTATTGACAAAGTCTTATCATAGAAAAGTAAAGAAAGAATACCTAAATAGCTTACCAAAAGGAGTCAAATACGCACGTTAAAAAATGTACTTTTTTGAGTTGAACAACACTTTCACTTCTAAAGTCTACGATTGTTTGTTTTCTTTTAAGGCCACACAATAATATATCTTCCCCCCTCAAGGCTTTGGGCGTATCAACAGATAGTCAAAAAATGTAAACAAAAATGTTGCCTCTTGATAATTAAATTTGACGTAAATACAACAGATTTCACTTTGTCACTTTCAGTAGTCGAATAAGCAGACAGACAACCCGGTCTATCACGTAATCAAAATTGTTCTGAAATGATTTTGATAAATTCGTCGGCCTTTATTCTGTTGCAAATCCAGTAAGTATAGGGCAAAGCTACTACAGCGTAGTACATGCGCGCACTGAGAGTGTGTAAGATGATAATGATACTACATAGTGTGATCTAGTAGAATTATAAAATATATAAAAACAAATGAACAGGGAATGAAAATGGGCTTTGTTTACGTTTTATTGCAAGAGTTTATGAAAATTAGCTTTGAAAATGCGCATGGAATAAGGCGAGTATGTGGAAAAGGAAGAACTGAATTTTGCAATTTTTTGTACAAATAGACTGAGGTTAAAGCCAAAGAGATCGTGGCTATGATTCTTTGCATCACTGTTGTGCGGGTCAATAAAATAATGACGGTATTTATCTCATTTCAAAATTGTTTTTATTCATCTCAAATGTCACCACACCAGAGCTACAATTTTATAGAAACTTCCAGGTCTGCATTCCTACTAGATTATTGTGGGAGAAGAAGGAAGCATTCCTGGATGATGAATCGATCCATTTCTTCACAGATTTTTCGAAAGCTATAGACAGTGCTGATGAAGGTGTCTTCTCTGACAGACTATATCTTAGTTTCTCCTTCCGTCTTCCTGATCACTGTAGCATTTTTCAGGCGGAAATAATGGCGATAAAATAAGTCTTATCTTGGCAAAGGGAAAACTGCTAAGATATCCGTACCTTCTCGGATAGTCAAGTTGCTATCAAGTGCCTGGAATCAGTCTCCACAAATTCTTTCATAGCCCAAGACTGTCGTTCGTCTCTCAGAAAGATGGCGGAACAGTTCAATATTCACCTCTGTTGGGTGCCGGGCATAGGGACAGCCCAGGTAACTGCAAGGCTGATGAACTCGCCAAACACGGAACTTCACTACCTATGCTTCCAATTAAGGATTCCTTAGGTATTCCAATCGCTACTTGCAAACTAACAATAAAGCTGGATGTTATCCAAAGAACAAATCTTTGGTGGACAACCGGCGACAGATCTGGCCAAAGCTGGATCTAAAACGTTCTAGGCATCTGATCTCCCTCGATAGGAAGCATATCAGTGCTACAATAGGTGTCATCACGGGACACTGTCTTCTAGGCAGGTATGCAAAAAGGCTTGGCGTATTCTCTAACGATTTCTACAAAAGCTGTTTTGACGAGGAGGAGGAAGAAACTATACTCCATCTTCTCTGTACTTGTCCGGCTCTTTCACAAAGATGAAAACTCCATTTGGGAGCGTTCTACTATAGTGATCTGAACGGCCAAAAAAACGCAGACATTCGAAAAGTCATACGCTTCATCAGAAGCTCTAACTGTTTCAACAACTAGGAAGAATAACTATAGATTCATTTGGTATTACAAGGGACCTTATAATGGTCATGAAGTGACATCCACTTCAACCTAACCTAATCTAAGTGTCACGTCACGGAATTCAGATGCATGTATTTACATCGCGAAGTCACTTTCGAATGTGAGGGGCAGTCAGTAGATGATATCGTGAATATTTATAAATGGATTAGTTAAATTATTTTAAGGATGCATTGAGGTTTTTATGATTTCAAAAAGTTACTTCTCCTTCTTTGATTGACATTGACTGGTTTCTACATATATAAGAGTAATTGTTTAACAGGAGAAAGTAGAAAAACTAAAATGATCTATCGGAAGTAATTTAGTCTAATATCACAGAAGTCTTAGATAAGGCCTGTTTTTTGAGCTTCGATCTCAGCAAAGCAATGTAAAATGCCAATCCATTACCCTATCACGCAAGCTCAACAAGGCCCCTCCCCGACTTTACCTTCCCCACGGTCAACCAATCTCTCGTTCATTCTCTTCGCGATCTTGGTATATTGTATGACAGGGAGCTAAATTTTTGTTCGCATATTGACGAAATAATTTGTAAGGCCAATTCATCACTCGGCTTTTTTAAACGATGGTCTAAAGAATTCTCCGACCCTTACGTGACTAGATCTCTCTATATCACCTTAGCTCGTCCCCTTATTGAATACGCAAGTCAAGTGTGGTCTCCCTTTCATCGAGTTCATGCACATAGAATTGAGAACGTCCAAAGTCGCTTTCTTCGATTTGCCCTCCGAGGTCTGACTTGGGACGATGCTTTTCTCTTGCCACCGTACATAGACCGGCTCAATCTCATTAACCGGAATACCCTACAGGAACGCAGAAACGCTGCGGACATACTTTTCATTTATCGTCTTCTCTCAAGCTCCGTTGATTGCGCGTCTCTTTACAACTCTATTTTCTTTAGCACAAACCCCCGTAATTTACGTTGCCCTCGACTCTTTTACCCATGAAACTACCGTACCTCATATGGCTCCAATAAACCAATCTCCCGTATGCTGCGAAAGGTTAATTCCAACCTTTCAATTTTCGATTTCAATCGCAGCTCTGGGGATCTTTTCTACGCGGGATTTCCTTAAACTTCATTTGTTTCAATAGATAACTCAATACGGTTTAAAGGTTAATTTAAATGAATAAAATGTTAAATTTGGTGACTAAACTATTTTGTGTTGTGGAAAATAAAAAATTCATGCACACCTACGATTGTTGACTAATGAATAAATATCTATTCGCGAATTTGTTTATTCAATCCCAATTTATAGCGCGCATTAGTGTACTTAAATGTTTTCAAATATGCACACAAATATGATTGCATGAGAGGACTATCTGTCTTTGTAAAGTAAAACTAGTCGAATGTTAAAACAATTCAGAGTGAATTGCTCGAAATCACCCTGCAGGTATGCAAGCATTTGTGGTGCTCTAAAAAATTGTTTATTGGGTTGTATGCCTTGATCTTTGGTTTATGTCAGCGTGCAGCAAGTACCAGCTCACTGAAAATGCATGACGGCGAAATCAGGTGTCAGAGGCCAAACGATCAAACGATTTCGTGCGCACAAATGATTTGCCTTATGTTACATAAGCACAAATTTCTTGACTAGATTCGTCGGCTACTCCTTCATAAACGCGCCAGCAGGAACAGCTGCTCCTATGATCGATTTCAGCTAATTAAAGCCGAGATACATCTAGTCAGACAGCTGTCAGACTCACTAAACTAGATACTTCAACGCACCCAATAATTTTTTCAGGTATTCTGCCATTCGAACACTTACAAACCTGGCACTCTGTAATTCGTATTTCTCTTTTTTTCTTTTCTGAGTGTTTTCACTTTTTTACAAAATGTTTATAAAAGATCTTTTATCATTATTTCATATTTTGCTAGACTTTTTTAAGCAATCAATTTTTCGTACTATTACTTCGTTAAATAAATTCATTAATACTACTACAAGAGTAACGAGTAAATTTAACACTTCCTTACCATTCAACACTCACCCTTACTAAAATCGAAATCTCAATTTCACCACGAGACTACTGTCACCGTTTTGACATTTTACCACTTAATATATTCCAATCAGAACAAACTTCACAGTCATAAGTCAAAAAGCGAGAAAGAAGTCAACATGGCGTACGTTTGATAAATTCGCTGGCTGCTTGTGCGAGAAAATCTGAAAATCAAGAAACTGCTACCGATTTTCCACGGTCTCCGCCTATCCCCCAATTCGTGAAGTGCTTATAGTCAATTTAAACGGTTTAGTGACGCGTTACTAATTGCGTGAAAATGGGTTCGAATGAGCCAATCAAAGTTTTGTCTAACAACAGCCGCGCATCGCCCACCACCTCCACAAATACTACAGGCAGGACCACCATTCCCGATACCGACAATTCAGCCGGCGGTAGTAATTCGTGTAGTAAATTGAAAAGTTGTAAAATCAATGACGCCGCCGATAATAATGTCCAAAAAACCGAAGTAGCAGCACGAGAAGAAATCTGCCAAAGCAACCAGCATCCGCTGCCATCCGAATCGAATGTAGCAAAACAATCGCTGAGCATAACGACTGCGGGAAAAAAAATTCGTCATGCATTCTCAATGCCTCGTAATCCATTTCGATGGTCGCGAAAATTCAAGACCAACAATAATAACAATTCGGTCACCAGCGCCGGTCGCAATAGTGTTAGTTCTGGCAGTGGCATTGACACTTTGAACAAGGGTGTACGAATAAGACACGATTCGGGAACGAGAAACATCACAAAGGAGAAGAGCAAGACGTTGGACTGCATAGCTGGAAGGGAACCAGACGGGGGCGGCACACTACCACCAGGAGACGCGAATCTAAACAAAATTGGAAATAATTCTCAGCAGCATCGGATTTTTAGGCGATCATCATTTCGAAAGTTTCTTAATCGCATCGCCCAGCATGTGTCCTCGGTGGGCAGCATTGGGGTAAGTGCGAGTATACATACAGAATGTGATTGATTGACAAATTTGTGTGTGTGGCCGGTATGTATTGATATCAATCCGAGCGTCGTGGGGAAAGCGCTGTTTGTTGTGGCACGGTAGCGTGCAGTGAGTAAAATAAATCAAATGGGTTTCAAAATCTCTCATCTCTGCTGAAAAGGTAAATTGGTTGTGTCGAAAAGTTAGCCGGAAATCGCTTCATTCTCTACCCAATTCTAGCTCTGACTAATCTCCCCGAAATATTCACTTACAGAGTACTTTTCATTTAAATTGCGGGCCCATCCCTCCACCGGCAATAAATTTTGCACATTTTTCCAGTAAAAAGCTGTTCCAATCAATTGTCCGCCTCTAAATTCCACAACGAGTTCGCCTTCCTACGGTTCAAAAATGCATTTCATTGTATCGCATACCGTTTACTTTGTTGTTATTTAAACTAATTGACATCCACTCCCGTGTTCCTAGCGTTAACATCATCGTCGTCGTCCGTCGTCGTCGTCTTCTTCGTACTCGTTGTCGCCGTCTCCGTCAGCAGTGTATTACCAAAGTCTCTAGCGTTCAATTGGTCTAAATTGATTTTACCTTGAGATGAATTTTCTCAATTTGCAGCAGCAGCACCACACCGCATACAGCTAAACGTGAGTACAAGTTCTGACGTTTGTGTCGCAGTGTAAGCTGCTAAGTTATTGGCTGGTGGCTGGTACAAATGCCGTCATTATCGCGCCCGTTTGCATACGAATAACAAAAAAACTTTCCTCTACTTCCTAATTTCAATGATGTTTCTATTTGGCTATCGCTACGTTCGTTGTTCGTTCATATTTGCCTATTTGTCGGCTGTGTGAGTGTGTGCGCATGAGATTTTGTCTGTCTGTTTGTTTGTTTGTTTGCGCAAACTTGCAGTTATCTTTAGTCTGATCTTGGAGTACCTATACACATAGTTCTGGCTGAACATACCTACACTCATCTGCTATGCTAATCTGTAGTAAAACAGCGAACTGGTTCATTTCCTACTGAGATAAATTAAAAATAGCAATAGCCACTGCCACCGTCGTCGTCGGCCGCAAGTGGACCAACATCGCGAAAGCGTTGTTCAGTGTGTGGGATTAGTTCAATAACTTCCGATGACGGTATTCGTATTTTAAATTTCATTAACTTTTCGAGGGGGTTTCTTACTTTAGGAGTTGTTGGCGGTGGAGCTGCCTAATTGTGGAGAGTTTCTATAGACTACTGCTCTTGGTCTCTTATGTTAAAATCACTTCCATTTATGGATAATGTTATTCAGTTGAGAATCCGATCAGTCACCAAAAATGTCTTCCGTCTCTCTCGGTCTGCGGCTATACCCATACTGCAGATAGTTTGCTTTCATGAAAAATATGTCATGGGGAATCGAATGATTAAACAATGAACCAGATAATCTTTTTAACAGATGTCAGCTAACGAGGGGAATGATGAACGCTTTATCTTTAAAATCCAAGCCACCCAGCAGAGATCGCCTTATTCGTGAGCCAGAAACATTGTGCGTGACAGACTTCTTCTTCTTCATTGCTACCTTGTTGTTCATAAATATGACAATATAATTGCGTTTGCGATGACAGGATCTCAGTGTGAAAAACACAACCTTCTGAAGCTTGAAGCTATGTCCATAAATGCGATACAAATGCTCAGGTTCTCGATGTTTGTTTGGCCCCTCCTGCAGAGGTAGCAGACCTAAAATCGTTGACATTTTTGTTGCTCTTGTTGTCTCATAAGTGAACCACCGAATTTTCTTTATTTATTCTTTATTCACACATTTCTTTCAATAGTTGAACAACTTCCGATGATGGATTTCGTGATTGCTTCTTGACATTTGACATATTTATCAGTACTTGGCGATTAAAATGTTCTGATCTGTTTCGAGCCAGGAGAGGAACTGCTCGTTTAGTTGTTCTTTTTCTAATTTTCTCTTATTCTGTCATTTTTGATGCGAACGTCCGAACGTGTATAGTGGTGTATAGGCTTTCTGCGATAGCGATCGATTTAAACCGTGTACGCAAATGAACCTGTTGTTTCGATTCTTTTGCGGCGCAGATTTATCGGTCTTCCGACGCCAATTGGGCAAACAATATAACACTTAGCCGCTCGGCTAGAAGAGTATGGGATAAAACGAGATGCTTGTAGGTCTGATCGGAACGGGACTCGCCATTCTGGCTGATAATACCGCAGCTGTGGCTGAATATGCGGCAGAGGACCCCGAAGTATCGATCAGGTAATGTGCCACGCAATTAGTCATAAATCGGCGGTCTTCACAGAGGATTTTGGTGAAGGATCTGAAGATGTTCCTTTACAAAGTACAGACATGGCGTCAGCTGGGGACCGCTAAGCTATGTAACCTTCGCTCAAGCTTAATCTCTTGTTTTGGCGATTTGCACTAGCCGGCAAGAACGTCTGATCTAACCGTTCCAGAGTTTTTTTGTGGGTTTTTTTTTTCTGAAATCAGTCTGTGTCTGAGCCTGTGTCAACTAGGCTCATAATCTTAAAGTCCCCAAAGAGAATATCCGTCATGAATGCGAGGACCGGAAGTTCTCTGAAGAAAGGTGGAAAAATAACATAAATCGCCCCGAATAGTCATCCATTCTGACGACGGCCATTTAGCCGATATTATTTGCTCGACTTCCTGTGGACAACTTGGGCGCCACATTGTATATTGGTCGTAAACAATTATCTACTGTATGACTTACGAATTATCTAAAGTAGCATTTGTTTTTCATAGACACTTCGGCCGATAACTCGGTAAGCACCCATTCACGGCTCTGCTTACCACCTTCACCGCCGAAAAATTAATTTAAAAAATACATATCCAACAAGACTGACGAATAAACAGCAAAATTCATTTGTCATGTCACGTTTAATACGCCCCAAGCGAGATTATCAGCCAGCGATATCCAATTGAGACACATTTGTCCGCCAACATAAATTTCAAATATCGCCAAAATAATTTAAAAAAAAAATATTTCTGTGAAAAAACGAAGCTCACCATCACCAGTGACAACCTCAAGGTAAACAGTGAAGTTTGCTCACCGATTACAACTGATAGCACCAATCAAATAGAGGCGAGCAATTTTCAAGTGAAAAATCAGTTGCATAACTCGTCAAGGACTTGTCGAGTTGTCGCCTGTCGGACACTCGTGTTGCCTTAAACTAATAAGTTTATCTTAATTATTCGCAAAGATAAGATAACAAAGCGGTTTTCGCTGAACTTCTTTTTTGCACAACGCCTTCTCGGTCTCGGTTTTGCACTTGTTATTTTATCGTGCAATTGTATCGAGCACTCGAAGTAAAATTCGAAGAAGAAGTATAGTGGTTACAATATTTACCTAACAAAACAGCAGAGACAACCGCATGTATACAGTCTACACACACGCAACGACGGTGTAAACAAGATCATTACAAAAATAGACTGATTCATGGGTGTATAAACCGTAAACGCATGAACTGTTAAAGCATCTACCAGACCAGCTAGCACACCGACACCATATCAATTGAAGTTTTATGGGAGGCCTTTTCCAGGGGACACACACACACACTTGCTCTGGCTCTGCTTCAAATAATAAATATGGTGAGTTCGTGAAACACGATTTTAATGGGTCTCCTCCACAGTACTTGTGCACAAGTGCACAACAATATTGCCAATGATTTGAATTTTAATTGTAAGTTGTTACTTTGGTTTCAATGAAAAAAAAAAAAAATCAAGTGACAGCAGACACACTCAACCGAATTGGGTGCTAGGTAAACAACGGCAGGAGTGTGGTTGTGGTGCCACAATGTATTTGCTGAATAATTCCAATGAAACAATGACACAGTGCGTACAATGATGTCAATAATTATTTTCGTTCATTGTGCTGCCGCTTAATATCATAACATGTGTGTATATGTGTGTTTAATTGGCCTGATAATGAGAAGCGATAGCTATTGAATGTAAATAAGGAAAACAATGACGTTTGTACAGTCGGTGTCAGTGCGGTTGTCAACACTAGAAGAAACAGGTTGGTGCTTTTAGAACACATACATAATATCCGACAGTGCAATGGCGGAAGTGCTGATGATTAGTAGTGTATTTCCGGCCAATGGTTGGCGGAAATACTGTGGTGTGTCTTTTTGCTCAAGAGGCGATATTCTGTATGTCCATGCATGTATTTCAGTGAGACGTCTGTCTACATGAATTCATGGGGGATGTTGGCAACGGCAACTGATTATGAAGGATGCCATTTTAAGTTTGAAAGCATGGTTTGTTTGGACGCCCTTTTCAATATAAAGGTCCACCTAAACAGGCTCAAACTCAAAAGATTTGTTCCTTAACTTTTGTAGTAAGAATGTAAAAGACTGTCAAAATGGCAGTGGTGGGGATATATTGTCACACAGAAAGAGAGACACTCATGTCGTTTTCCATTGGACAAAAAGAAGCATCCGGGAGAGTCCGGAATCGAAAAAATCACTTCTGAAACTGTTCCATTGGCCCAAAAAAAAAAAAAAAAACTCTTCTGGTGATTCTGAGAAGAGAATTTCGCTTCTTGATTTGAAGTCAGAATCCACTCAAGAAGCACTCAGAGACTTTGACAAGTGTAGTTTATATATTTTATACAAGTCAGCTGACAGCTGCCGTAGATTATTTTTTGGTATTTTACCAATACTTTTGTGGGTTCAATCAGAAGCAGTTTTCTTGTTGTTGAAAACGACATAACGAAAAAGTTACGAAATGCTTTTACAAATATGTATAATAAAAAAATTGAAAAAAAGTGGTACGAAAAGTCGTTAAAGTGTCTGATAAACTCGAAGATTAATTTATTAACAATATTAGCTGATTCATCTAGCGATTAAAGTTATTTGGAGTTAATTTGGCGACTTTTTGATGAATCCGAGTATGTACTGATTGAACTACCAGCATTCGATAAGAGGAATAAGCGACACTGCATTTAAAATTACGTGAAGGAGTTTCTCCCGCTTCTTACAGCGAGGAAGAATTTTGTAGCTGCTTTCGAAAAGAATCTTGAGGAGAACATTCAATTTTATTTTGCAGCCTGTTCATACCATTTTAATACGCAGGAAATCAAAACAAATGCACGCTATAATTATGCCAAATTTAAAATCAGCTGTTAATTGTAAGGTGATTGACAGCTTTTCCAATTCGTATACCAAGAAATTTGTTGAGTAAAAATTCTCAGTGGAGGTTTAATATATGTATTGCTCTCTCGATGAAGACCTCTTTTACGAATTTTTCGAGTAAAGGAAGGGCGCTGATTGAAAACCCGTAAAATTTCGTAAATTTAAAAATAAAGGAACATACCTAAAGATGCATTCACACCGAAAACTAACTACCTACAGTTTACGTTTGACGTTTCAATCAGCTGTGAGATACTAGGTCTGTTCCCTTACTTTCTTGTTCAATTTTTGCCATATGTATGTCCCATTTATCTCATTGCGAGAGAATTCGCTCACCGAAATGAAATATAGGTAACCAAAAAGAAAAGGAACGAGTTGAACCACAAATTTGAAAAATGTGAGTTTTTTTTATAATTAAGACCAAGATTTGAGTTTTTTTAATGCAGAAATTGGAAAGTTCAATTCTTTTGCTTCTAACATCTATTTCTATTTTAACGTAAATTAAATATAAAGCAAGCTCAAAATATATATGAAATCAAATTAAAAGTCAGTTACAAACGTCATCATCTGCGAACCAACCGGCAGCATTTATATCATTATACATAAATATTATTATATTGTTCTCCCGCTCACCAATTTTTCCATTTTTCCCCCTTCCCTTTTCCTTTACAAAAACGCGAGTAGTCTTGTGACAGCCGCAGAGAGAGAGGACCACAATGAAGATAATTTGAATTGGTTAGGTTAAAGGTGTTTACAGTGGATCATTCTTTATTTCTTGCGCCGTGCGGATTCGCATTTATATAGCCATGACATTTTTCCCCACAGCTTTTTCAATGTTTTATCTTCATTTTAAGCACAAAGCCTTATTAATGTTGAGATAGTGAAAAAAATATTTGAAAAAACCCTTTCCCATATGATCCACTGTGTACCATTGGTGTACACAGTGAATCAATGCATGGTACACAGTGAAACAGGAATTTAAAATCAATTTATTTAGTAAAAATTTACGTTTTTTTCATAACACATATATATTAATAAATATATCACTTATTTACATATATTTAGGGATAAACAAAAGAATAAAAATGAAAATAAAAGCTCTTCAAGTATAGTACAAAAATAAACAAAAAAAGTTATCACTTCTAGTCAGTAAAAATGTCACAAAAAGTTACTTTTGGTTACTGCGGACACTCAAGCATACTTAAAATCTTCGATCGGAAGGGACTCATGTCACTCACCGATTACGAGAAACCCAGATATGACTTCGAGAAAAATTTTAGAATCACTATACCCAAAAGGCAGGACTGGAAATCACCCAGTACCATCATTAAAGGTATAGCCGTCTATACGGATGGTTCAAAAACAGAAAATGGAGCAGGAGTCGGCATATTCTCAGAAAGGCTTGCTATTAGCCAGTCGTTCCGACTGACCGATCACTGCAGTGTCTTCCAAGCTGAGATATATGCGGTTAAAAAAGCAGCACAGACTATCTTATCGATGGGACTACCAGCAATGGAAATAAGCATCTGTGTGGACAGTCAAGCAGCACTTAAAGCTATCGGCTCCAATCTTATTAATGCGAAATGTGTTACAGATTGCCTCGTGGCGCTCATGGCTATACGTCATCACTCAATTCTACTCTGCTGGGTTCCGGGACACGTTGGGGTGGAAGGGAACGAAAAGGCGGACGAATTGGCCAGATACGGCTCTGATATGAACCCTCAACTTGCGGACGGAGAGGTGTTACCGCCTTTCAACACTGCTAAGACTTTTATTGAAGGCGTCACCACACAACTGGCTAAGGAACAATGGAGCAACACCATCGGTTGCGTCATAACCCGAAGTCTGTGGCCTGTGGTTGACACCAAAAGATCAAAGTTCCTAATCTCCCTTAATAGAAGCCAAATCCGGATGCTCGTCGGGGTTTTAACCGGACACTGCATCATAGGAAACATGGCTAAAAGGCTAGGACTTTTTGCAAATGACTTCTGCAGAAGCTGTAGAGACGAGGAGGAAATAGAGTCCGTGGAACACCTTCTATGCCACTGCCCAGCTTTACAGGAACGCCGCTCATCCTGTATGGGAGCTAGGTTCTTCGAAAGTTTGGACGACTTGGCAGGGGTACCTCTATCAGACATAAAACTATTCCTCAACAGATCGAAGTGGTTTTGTTAGGCACATGTCCTTGCATGTACAAACAGGGAACTCACAATGGGCCTTCATGGCTTCTGGGTGAAATTTGCATCGGTTGCAAAACTGCCCTCCCAACCTAACCTAACCTAACCTTACTTTTGTACTATGTACTGTGTACCATATTCAACTGATTCACTGTGTACACTGTTTTCATTTCACAAAAACATGTAAATAATTTATTAAATATTTCACCAAAGTATATAAATCGTAGAAAAATATATAAATCGAAGTACAAATATTAAACTCAAATGAAATTATAATACACAAATTTTAAACAAGATCAAAAATAAAACAGAAAAAGAAAACATTTCTTACCTATGCAGAAAATAACCACCATTGAAAAAACGATTGCGCGGGGAAGTGAAAATGTGTCCTTTTCTATTTTCCAGATTTATTTTAAAATAAAAAGAGACTTTATGAGAGCAAGTTATTCACTGTGTACCTTGATTCACTGTTGACACATTTACCCTATATAAATTCGGCCTTGTGATACAATCTACATAGAATTTGAACGATTTGACAGCCATCTGTCAGCAATAGCCAACTAGACCGAAGAAATTTCTTGTGCTAGTTTTGACTTATTTCGTTTTCCATTGGGACAGAAAAAGAACTTCAGAGCTTTTTTTCTGCTCTCGAAATCATCTGGCAGATTCAATGTTTCATTGGCAGCAAAAAAAAAAAAAAACGCTTTTTTAAGAGTCAGATCAATTTTGCGAATCTCGATTTCTGAGCTAGATTTACACCTATTTGAACTGACACTAAAACATTTGTCATTTGTCAAACTTTAACGTGTGTTTACTTATATTACCATTTTAGACGAGAAGTCTGTGAAAAATAGAGAAAAATTTGGCCGCTGCAATGGATGTCAACATAAATTGAGTGGATGTTTATGAACACAAATTACAATTTACGAAAAGCTGACTTTTACAACACGCACCACCACAAAAGCAAAGAATGCAAAATCTCATTTTATGCTCCATTGGGCACGCAAAATCTGAGAGCAAAATCAGAAATTCTCAATGGAAAAAGACATAAATCTGGCTAATGTGTTCGAGTACATTATCGTTAGGGAACAGACGTACATAGTCGTGAAACTTCTGTGTAAACTATTTTGTTTACAAATTTCAATCGCATTAATTAACAAATAAAATGAATTCAGATTCCGAATTCGCCCATCAATTAAGTGTGGAAAATGATTTTAATGTGGTATTTGACTGGCCTTCTTGAGATTCGCTCTCAGATTTTAGATTTCGTGTGTCTAATCGAACATAAAAACGTCACTTGCTCTTTTTCGTGTTGATATTCGTGCGATTCGAACATGTGTAGTCTCCAACAGTTTTCAAAGCGTTTTCACTGGTTAAATTTTATATTAATACATTCGAAATATGCGTCCCGATTGATTTATAAATATTTATACATAAATAATTTACAAAAATAGATTCACCCGATCTGAGAAAAAAATCCGGATTCTTAAAACTGTTCTGAAATCTGAAGAAGATTCCTTTTTTTTGTACCAAACGAACATAAAAAGTGCTCTGAGAGCAAAATAAGTGCGCTGACAGCGCCCAATCGAATACCACATAGGTTGTGCGTTGTGACATTTTTTTTGGTCAGTTGTTCTGCTGAATTTGCTGAATATTGCAAAAGGTGAGTTTGTTTCACCAACCCAACGATCGGAAGTCCTTATCGTGGTGTTTTCGTGGAAAACAACTCTAAACGACTCGTTTTGAAAAACTGAAAATGTTTGGGAAAACTTCTGTTTTCCATGAAGTTTTCGATTGTTTTCTCGAAAACCCGGTTTTCCGTGAGCCATGAATAGGGTATAACGTTAAGGTTTTTTTTTTTAACAAAATTTGTTGGTGACAGCCACTGCAACAAGCATTGTACAGTTGTTTCCCTTCTGTCACAAAATGGCGATTTGCTGTCCTCAATTCTGACTTTGAAAAATTATATTCTCTTCAGAGATTGTATCTGTATATGGTCTCTTCTACAAGGCGACTTATGTAATCCTCTTGTGATTCGCAGAAGTATTCTAAAAGCAAATGTCATCGTGAATGCACCAACATTTGACTGTCTGTCCCTATCGAATTGCAACCTCCAAAACAATCAACTCAGTTCAGACCCAACAAATAAAATGAAACAGCCAGTAAAAGTGCAATAGAAAATATCTTATAACGGTCGTCAAACGGTTGCAAAACTATTTAAATGGACTAGAGTTCTAGAGTAAAAACCTGGCTTATACGCAATATATTGGAATACAAATTATACAGAGCATTGCATCTCTGCACAATACTTCCAACAAATTAGTTTTAAATTACGTGAATATGTTGTGATTAAGGCAACGAAAGTGGTTCTTAACTATTTGCCTTCGCCTATTTACATATAAGATTTGGAAAACGTTTGTTTTGACAGCGTCTTCCAATTCGTTTTCGTACTCTGTTCCATTCGAATTCGAAAAACGTATATCAACAAGCGTTATGCATGACCACAACAGATTACGATTAATAACTAAATAAAGTCGGCGGTTTCCGGCGATGTTGAATTCCGAACAACAGTATATTAAAGGTCGTTTCATTTGATCTATTAATTGATCGATGCCGATGTCGGCGCATCCAAGAAAAAGTTCTCACACTCTGTAGAGCCTTCCCTAGAGTTATGCACGCGGTAGTGGTAGATACTCCCATGACTCGACCCTTTAAGAAGATTAAAATGTGTGCTTCTGGCTTGGTCTCAGTTGAGAACGGTGACCATATCGATATCACTCAGATATTCGATATCAATTCGGCTGTTTGTCGATTCAGCGAAAGTATGGTGGCCCAAAAAAAAAAAAAAAAACGCTGAGCTAAAAGAATACGCGACTATGTTGTATGGCAATTGCAAACGCATAAGTCCAATGTCAATGGCTTCTACAACGGTATGCGGAGTGGGTTACCCCGCAAACGGTCGAACGAAACAAATTGAAAAGTATTGAAAGACCCACACAGTGGCGGACACACCCTCTCACACTCTGGTTGCCGCTATATACATTAATTAAATATGTAATTAATTTTCGGTCTCATTTGTATTGTTGTTTGACAATTGCCCGTGGCAAAAGAGGAGAGGGGGTATGACGTTTTGTTTTGAGTTGACACTGACAGACATGCCAAAGTTTATTGGCACCCAGTTTCGCTTTAGCAAAATGTTTCCATTTCCATTTAGAAGTAGATGAGTAGGAGACATTCTGAACTCGAATGTGTACTCGTACACACATTGAGTTTATAGACCACGTAGGAGATATATGTAACCGTGAACAAAGTTTGTCATTTTTATTGAGTTCGGAATAATTTTTTTTCAATTCCAAAAAAAGAAAGAAAAAGGAATAGGATTGATCTCGCAGTGTTAATCGGATCAATTACTGTGCAAATATGAATAAGCTTTGAATCGGTAAAATATCAAATTCGTCTTTTTGCAATGTCCAACTCCACCAGTAGTAGTAGTAGTGACTTTATTAACATTTAATATAATTTTTTAATCTTTTTGTTCATATTTAAAAACAATGTTGAACAAGTATTTTATGGTTTGACTTATGGCCGTCTACCAGATTGACAATTTAGCTATCATAAACCATACAATAAACTTAGGGACCACCACCACCAGTATAATCAAATGCAATAAGGATCGGAGATCTTATTAGAAAATTATTAAGCCCGTTTTGGCTACAAAATATATTCAATTCGCTCTCATTTGTAAGAAATTGGAGGCTACCTACAATTAAAGCTTGGTGTAAATTGTGTTTTTCCGCGGGAGACAAAAACATACCTAACCAAGAAAAAAGAAACATGGCTGCCGAGGTATAGTTGGGCACATTTAAAAGTCAAGCTATATTAAGTCGACTAGATTGGTCTGGACTAGATGTACCCTGAACGCAAAAACTAGATTGGTCGGTAACGTCACTTGTCCTATGTCAGTCACATAATGCGAACTGCCAAAGTATTACGCAGTCTTCTTGGCTACCCCTCCATAAACGTCAATTGGAAAAACTGTTCATGTAACCTATCCTAATGTCGTTTTCCATTGTGATTTAGCTCTCAGATTTCAGATTTTTCGTGCCCAATGGAACATAAAACGAGATTTTTCTTTCTTTCATTTGCGGTTGAGCGTGTGTTTGTGTTTATAATAATCCATTCAATTTGTGTTGATATCCATTGCAGGGGCCAAATGTAACTCTTGAGTGGATTCTGACTTCAAATCAAGACTCGAGAAGCGAAATTGTCATCTCAGAATCACCAGAAGAGTATTTTTTTTGCGCCAATGGAACGGTTTCAATCAATCAACAATCGAAGTGATTTTTCCGATACCGGACTCTTTCTGCCCAATGGAAAACGATATAACACACTTCAACGTTTGACAAATGTCAAATGTTTTAGGCTTATTGAAAATAGGTGCGTAAATCTCGCTTTCTGCGGCCAATGGATCATGAAATTTGACAGCCAGCTCATTTCGAGAGCAGAAAAACTGCTCTGAATCTGAAAAAAAATGTTTTTTCTCTCCGTACGGAAAACGACATAAGTCAATTATGACAATCAGTTAGCTGTCAGACTTACTTAAGTAGAAATTTGAATGTCCTCGATTTCTGCTGTAAGTGTTAAACACTGGACTTTTTTACATTAACTGAAATGTCAATTTCCTACTAAGTCGAAAAATTTGTGACTATGGGAGAGCGTTTCATTGAAAATCTATTTCAGCAATGTAAAGTATGTAAAGCAAACTATTTCTTGTTTCTTTTTTTGCGAGTCTCGTCGACTATCCGTCCGAAAATGTCAACTGGAAAATCAAACTAGGCCAATAAAAAATCTGACTCACGACTGCTGCCAGCTGTCAGACTTAGGAAACTATACAAGTACAGCCCTATTCTGCTATTCATCCATCGGGGGGAATTTTTATTCAATTTTCAGTGAACACTATTGTTGGTACAAATGGTACTAATCATTCGAATTAAATTTGGATTCACCTCTTTAATGTCGGTAACGTCGGTAATACGGCGCGGTATTCTCTTATTCTTTATTCTATACATTCAGAACCGCATGTCAAATGTTTCGGATTTGAAATTAAATGGATCGTTGGTGGTTGAAAAAATATAAGTAAAAACTAATTCATATCTGGATTATTTGTTTGTAAATAAAGATTATTAATTTTTAGGGATAAAACAACAAACAGATTTGAAAGATTTTCATAAATAGACATCAAACTGAATGAATACATTAATTCCAATTCCCAAAAATAAACTTCTTATGATTTTGGAATGAACACCTGTTTAGACCCCAGATATAACCACACTTTTAAATAAATAAAATAAATAGTTGGCGCAACAGGTCGCAATTTTAAGCCGACTCCAAACGGCTAATTGAGAAGGCTTTTCAAGACATTTATAATCTCGGATGTTTGTCAGACGTTCGCGAGAGGTAGCGCAGTGGAAAAAAACCATAAGTTGGAATTTGGGTTTTTGCGGGATTCGAGCCTGAAACCCCTCGCTTAGTAGTCCAAAACACTAACACTAAGCCACTGCGACTACAACTTTTAGTTTATCAGAAAAACATGTTGCTAATGGACGACCACCATTGCTTTTATGGGCATCGCGCTGTTCAATTGTTTTGTGTTACGTATTGAACTCCTTTGGTTTTTGTTAAGGCTTCGATTAAAATAAAAAAAATAGTGAAATACACATTTGGGAATAGCAAATTCTTGTATTAAAGTCAAATTCATAAACTCACATATCCTAGAAAAGAAATGAGCGTGTGTGCCTGACTTCATGAGCTTGTAGGTAGCCGCCTTTCCACTGGAAAGTTATACATATCTGTACTTCATTGTCTTTGGTCATAACTGTGTCAAATTGACTAGATTAAGATTTTAAGTTTTTGGATAGGTAGTTTCTTACCTTAAATGGTGTCTTTTATAAGTTACGTTATAAAACCCAGTATAGGAATATGTACTCAAAATGAGCTATAATAATACAGTAAAAGACCTTAATTAGGAAAACTCGTTTATTCCGAAAAAAAAAAAAAAAAAAAAAAAAAATTCCGAATAAATGAGAGTTTTAAATTTTTGTATGTATAAATTAAAATAAATTAGCAAAAATTAAATAACGCAATGATTGAACACGTATAGGTAGCAAAAAAGACCTCAGATATGCAGACGTCGGAACAAATCATCAAAATGTCTTTTGGGGCAGTCCCGGCAATTCACTAATAAAAATCGGGAAAAACCATAAAAAAATTGTACTATGTTGTTTAATACAACAAATTTTTTGATACGTTTATATATATTTTTTTATGTTTTTAGTTACAAAAATGAATTGTAATAAATTTTATGTATTATTTGTAATCTTTTGTGTTAATAAAATAATTTTTCGTTTTAAGTTCTTGCATTTTTTCATCAATAGGAATGCGTTTTAGTGCATACAAAAAACAAATCTCTCATTTATTCGGAATATTCGTTTATTCGAACTGACCTTCCCCCCAACCATTCCGAATTAATGATCTTTTACCTGATTCTGAACTACCGCATCAATGATCGAAGTAAACAGATTGGACCTTACTCAAAAGCAATTTTAACCTAACTGATGTGGCTGACGGGTTTCAACAAACTCTAACTCTGGCTATAAACAATATCAAAGCAGAGAGCTAATTATTAATCAAAAGAAAATGTTTCTGTTCTTTCGAGACAACATTTAATTCCAGTCGCTGCAAACTCTCCTACAATTTGAAACGTCAATTCTTTCTCCACATACAAATTAAGTTTGACGTTGATTAATTGAAAGCAAGCGCTTTATCGTTCAGAGTGCCAGAACTTGATTTCGAAATGCAGTAACCCGATTTCTTTCCATTTTCCTGCTAACACACGTACAGCCATTAAACAAAACCTCATTAATCAAATGAAGTGCTAAGAGTCGGCACACTATAAAGCAACGGCATTTTCTATTCCAGACACTTTTTTATTCGCTGCGGTGAATACGAGTACACACCGCCACTGGGGTATGTTCAACGCGTGAACTTCCGAAAAGACAGTACTCATTCATAGAAAAACGGTTGCCCAAACAAGTTTTCTTTAATTTACCACCATTTTTATAAATAACAATGTTTTGTTTCATTTAAAATTACTTTTTAATTGCTCATTACTGTCTGCGGTAGACAAAAAAAAAGTTAAACAGCAGCAACAAAAGGAAAATTCCGAAATAAAGAAATCATATAAGATAATTAGTTGGAGCTCGGAGCGCTTAACATTTTGCTCAACACTCTCGCTGAGCAATGATCAAAAAATGTGTATTTTCACCGCCGAATAAGTGAAAGTTCATTTGTAAAGAAATAGCAAACAGACAGAGCCAGACAACTGCCATTAGGCAGCGGTAGCCGCATAAAAATGGACTTAAGTGCATTTGAGCGGTACTGCTTTGTGGGATCGTTAAAACAAAAGTCCAATGATGAAACCTCAAACAACAAAGGAAAGCCGGAAAAAATAAAAACCGAACAAGTCCGACTATAAGAAAGCAATATTCAAAAGTGTACACTGTACACTATATCATACACAGAAGAACCGAAACTGGGTGAATTGACGCTGCTACCGCCCGCCGCTGCCAAGTTCCTATTGGGTGCGGTAGGCCATTAAATGATTGCACTTGATTACAAGTTGCGCCGTGAATTTGACAGTGAATTTATTTTTATGGTGCGGTTATCGGCATGACAAATCAATTGTTGTTTGTTTTCGCCTACATTATGTGCACAAAATTTAATGTGTTCTTCTGCGCTATAATAATTCTGTCATTTAAAAATGTCTGCCGTTATCGAACGATGAAGAATTCACCAACACAGCAGTGTAATGTTTGTTATGCGATGGACTGAGCAAAGGACAGTCGAAGTGAAGGTCGCTGTGGTTTGCACGTTTGCTGAATAACGTTAGAAAATGTGTGAGCAATTTCGCAGCGATGAGGATTTGAACCGAAAGAGAAATTTATTTCGGGTGTACAAGAGTTAAGGAATGTCCAAAATTGACATTTTAGTTCCCTCTCAGCGCATTTGTAACCCAAGGAATGCTTTTGCAAGAGAATGGAAAAATGTATTTTGTACCGTTCCGGTCCAGACAATTCTAGTCGACTTAAGACGACAGACTGAACATGTTGGAGTGACGAATTCTACAAAGCCATGTCAAGTCTCGGCATGCCTGTCAAAATCGTTTTTCTGTGCAGCCGGATAACAATAGGAAACTCGCTGCCTGTTCAAAGTCGACAAGAAACCCAACAAACGCCACGATGTCGAAAAATGTGAGTGACAAAACGATGCATCTTTTTTTAACATCACCGGTTGATATTCATTAAGGAAATAGTTGGCGGGCATTCCTTGGCGTGTGTTTTTTTTATTATTCAGACTAATTCGAACGAATGTATTAAGAACAATCCAACTGTCAACTGTCAGCGGGGCACTGCCCAAATTTGAGTGATGCCTTTGTTGTGGGCAAATTAATTAGTGCAATAGCAAATAGGTGATGGGCGATCTGGATTTTGCTAGTATTGTGGAGGTCAAGATGCTCTGTTCACCTAACATTTTTGAACGAACAGGCGATACTCATGCCGGGACTGGGTAAGGCGGTCCAATTGGGAGTAACCTTTGGGTTGCGAAAGCTTCACCATTAGCTTAAACTGGCACCACGGTAGATGGGGCGGCCTATGTACCAATTTCACTATTGGTCAGCCCCCATCATTTAGAGGTTGGCTTCGTGGTGGCTGTGGTTTATTCCAAATGCGGAGACTAGAAGCGTTATTTCGGAACGAAGAGGTGTCATGATAGATCTCGCCCCTTATCAAAGGGTCTGACTGTTGTCAATATCAAACAGCCAAGAATTGCACCGCGCCAGTACTTGTATTGGCCCGGGGCGTCCGGTCAACGTCTTTCTCAAGGACTCTGATTGTGAGTATACCCACTTTTCGGTTCTGTCAACTGTCAGAAGTTTCGGAAATGTTGGGCGGCACAGTCGAAAAAAAGAGAGAGTCGAATTTATGTTGTTTCTGAAACCCCTCGATCAGTAGACCTCTGTCACTGCGCGGGAACATTTTTGTCCGCTCAACTGTTTAAAAAATAAATAAATAGTTTGCCCAACAGGTCCGTAAGAGACTCTAGACGTAACTTCTCATAACCATTCATTTTGTGTACGTTTTTGGGACGAATGGAAGGTTTATTAAGAAGCTCTTTCATGACAGTTATACTCTCGGATGTTTGTCAGACGTACGCGAGGTGGCGCAGTAAAAAAACCTTCAGATGTAGTTTGCGTTTTTACGGGGATCGAACCAGGGACCCCTCGCATAATAGTCAAACATAATAGCAACTTGTGTATTTTATGCGACTCTCCTCGTCATCAACAGAAAAACAGCTAAGATTTATTCTATTTTGCATGGCTGAATGTAGCCATTAAACTGTACCGATCACTGATCTTGAATATAAAATTGCCCCTAATACCCTTTTCACACCGCAGCGAAAACCGTGATTTCGTCGAAAACTCGAAATTGCATTCACACCGAACAATAATTCACACCGAACAATAACTAGTTTTCGCTTGACGTTTCTATCAGCTGTGAGACACTAGTCGTGAAACTTCTGTGTAAACTATTTTGTTTACAAATTTCGATCGCATTAATTATACAATAAAATGATTTCAGAGCATTTAAAAATGATATTAAACCATCAATTAATTGTGGAAAATGATTTTAAGTTGTGAGATGTGCCATTTGTTCGGTCAGCTGCTTTGTTGAATGTTGCAAAAGGTTTGTTTGTTTCAACAACGCAACGATTGGAAGTCGTTTTCGTGGTGCTTTCGTGGAAAACGACTCCTTTTGCAAACTGAAACATGTATGCGAAAACTTCTGTTTTCGATGAAGTTTTCGAGTGTTTTCACGAAAAGTTTCGGCTCGATGTGAATAGCCTATAAGCCATTGGAGTATTTATTAAAAAAAAAAAAAAAAAACGAGACCGAAATTAAACCATAATTGAGAAACAACGTTTCCACTACAACAAGAGCAAATTTTCCCATTGAATAAATTAATTTCCATGATTGATAATGTACCATAGATGACCCACTATACTATGCATAACACAAAAGTCGTTGAACAACAACTTATCTGATCCGCTCCAGCGCATTAATTCACACAACAACAATCGCACATTGTACTCGAATACGTGCGTCTGTACGTCCATACGCAACGCACATTCCATTCAATTACAGCATTCGATAGTTTACTACTCCAATAGGTCGTTCCATTGGTTGGATATAAATGCTCATAGCACTTCCTGACTCGACTCCATGATATTAAAGTTGATTCAACTATTTTAAGACACGAGTGATATGTCTCCTCTATTTTTGCTGTCTCGCGTGTGTGAATAATAATGGCCCCTCCCGCCGCCTGCTGTTAGACTAACCGCACAGGGTTGAGTGGCGTAGAGGCTATTTAGCACAAGTACAAGTACACTGTATACGTACAGCGTAGCAGCGAATTGTAACTGAACACTTGCTGCTGCCATATTGAACGTACGTAATGTTCTACTCCTACTACACGCCACCAACTACATATGTGTCATTCATAATTTATCAAGTTCATTTGGCATTTGGTTCGGCTTGAAGAATGACAGACAGTTTAGGGCAAATTAATTATGTGTTAACATGAATTTACTGCTACTCCCGGGTATATTGCAATTTGTTACAAATTTTTTCCGGTTTAATGTTTTTAGTCTTACTCAGAAATGGCCGGCCGATAATGACAGGGGTTGGTAGGTCAAGTTCATTTTGGATTCAACATTCTGCTGACATCGTCGCACATGCTGCAATGTGTGGTCATTACACTCTGAGGAGTTGAGAGAGAGGTGTGATTCGTAAAATTTAATAGTCTCCGACGAATGAGGCGTACTAATGGGGATTTTATTGAGACCAGGAGTAATTACTGCCTAATGATTGGTACAGGGATTTTTTTCCAAGTGGGTTCGAAACTTTGTTTTGATTGGAAAAGCATGAAGCTTTCGTTTTGCAAATGAGTTGAAAGTCAAGGGATGATTAGACTGTGTGCCAGTTATGGATATGAATTGACAATATAGGGTCTGAATTACTGCATCCGAGTGTATATGGTATGAAGATGTTTAGCAAGTAAAGGCCTTTTTCAATAAAAGGTGTTATTGTGAAAGGATATGGTCCTGTATGCGTGCTCCTGGTGGCCATTTGGCTGATGTTGTTTTTCATTATTAACGGCATACCTTCCTCTTTATTATGAAATAAACATCCGATCATTTATCTCAATAATTGGCATTTTTCTTTGAATACCAAAGTAACACCTCTTATTGGAAAACCCTTTACAATGGGGACGTTCGGATACCTAGTTTATGTAAAACGTCAACTAGATTCCTCGTGACTAGATACCCGAACGCATTGACTAGGCAACTTGAATCGTTTTTGTATTCTCGCGGTCAGCGTTATTTTTGTTTGATTTTGCCCTTCGTTATTAGGAAAAAGCCCTTCGTAAATTTTTCAAAAATTGTCATTTCCAAATAAGTAGGTTAGGTTAGGTTAGAGTGGCAGGCCGCCTCAAGTGCAGCCACACTTAGACCAAAGTAGGCCCATTGTGATACCACAGGATCAATGTTATCCGTTGAACCAGCCGGAGCTAAGAATGAAGCGATGGAGGCAGTTTATTCCTATGTTTGCGAGTTCGCTGAGATTGTCGAAGAAATATTCTCCGAGGTATAGTTTTCAACGGAATGACTGAATGAGTGCTGGACACGTACAGAGAAGGCGAAGAACAGTCTTCTCCTCCTCCTCGTCCATACAGCTTCTGCAGAATTCGTTTGATGAAATGTCCATTGTCCAACCTGAGAGCATGTCTCCCTATGATGCAGTGTCCCGTGATGAAACCCACTAGAGTGCTTATTATGAGTCTTTTCAGTGTAGTAAGAAGTAAGTAGGTAGGTACCTACATAAAAAATGTAACACGGTTGTCTATCACAACACTATTACATTATAATGGTTTGCGGATTAATGGTTGTTAAATATCGTGCAAAAATTCTAAATTTGCAGAGTAGCTATAGAAATGACACCTTTTTCTCTCGCCGGCCATTTTTTCGACTCTTCAATATTCTGCAGCGTCAACTCTGTTTATTTTAAATTTGACTCTACGAAATGTCAGTATGCAGGCAGAATTTTCTTGACTAGATTTGTCGGCTTCCCCTCCATAAATGTCAACTGCAAAAACAGCTGTCAGACTTACTAAACTACGAATCGGAACGTCCCCATTCTGCATAAATCTGTGACATCTGTCAAACGATTGATAATAGTGCTGTCAAAAAGGATTGAGGAAACAATCAATATGTCAATTAAATGGCGTAAGCCATTAAGTTAAGTAAAAATTCGTAAGATTCTCAGTGGAGGGGTAATATCTTGCTCTCTCGAGGACGCTCTCTTTTACGAATTTTTTGAGTTAGGGACCGGCATTGAGTAAAAATTCGTAAGAATTCGTAAGAATTAGTAAAAATTCGTAAGATTTAAAAGTAAAGGAACAGACCTATTATAATTTGACAGCGACAACTGACATAATGAAACGTAATCGAACCTTTATCTGTCAAATTTTGTATTTTTCAAATCGGATCGTAATTTGAAATATATAACGATAAACAACTAATCTGACTGATCACTCAGAACCACAAAGTTAAAATTCGTTTCAATTCCATACGATGAATGATAGATGACAGATTGAATGAATTGCATCTGAGTTTGTTAAAATGATGCCCTCAGCTCAGCGCAACATTTGTATTTAAATAAGAAGTACACTTCAAGCTGCGATTGCACCATTTGACAAAATGTCAAATAATGTTGAAAGTGGCAGAAGACCTTCGATCCAATCACCGAACGTCCTTGTTTATATCGGAGTTTTTGGCGTTACCACTTAGGCGTGTTACCTTCTAACCAATTCCAAGCAGTAGTGTTACACACAAATATTAGGAATCAGGCTCATTTTTATTATAATGACATGAAGACCCAATCTGGTTCTTCTCTCCCTACACCCCGTAGTGGAGTCATTAAGTCAGTGGTTTACTATGTTAAATCGAACAGTGTAACCCTACACTAAAGGACTATTCACATGAGAGCGAGCGAACGAATTGCTGAATAGCGAACAAACCACTTTTGATGCACTTATGAACAGAAAATTGCACATTTTACTATTCCAAGAGGAGGATAATTAATTATCCCATCGTTCGCTGGCTCTCATGTGAATAGTCCTTAATAAGTTTGCGTCTCAACGACGTTCGCTTAAACAAATTTTAAGGTCAAAGATCCGGTCGTACCCCCCGATTTACAAGACCAAGCGTCGTGTTTGAAAGTATAGCGGTCTAGTTTTAAGTTTTACTTTAAGCCTAAATGTTGGTTTTAGCTTGTATTAAGCCAAATATATGCGGGTATTGCCCCCACTGAATTTAAATTTCATAACTTACCCTTAGAAATTCGTTTGAATCATCAGGAAGTTAGGAATTTTACAAAATTAAAAAAAAAAACTATTTTCGTACGAAGTTGCTATTCCAATTTGCGTTCATGTGCTAATGAATTACCTCTGAATGTATACAAGCATCTAAGCTGTACTTAACGATTAGGTGACTGTCTCGAGATAAATCTTAATTTATTTTATTTTTAAAATATTTTCGGATTGCAAAATGCCATGATTATGGTTTTGTTTTTGTTTATATGTAGGATACATTTTAATTAACCAACGACTACGGCAACAACCGATCACTTTAGCTGGTTTACGTCATCAGAGCAATACCACTCTGTGTTTACTTACGTATACTACAGTCTATATGTAAGGTACTCAGTATATCAGTACACATTTTTCGGTTAACGATCGTGAAAATGAGTGTTCTCAAGGTTCGTTAGATAATTTGATTGTTTTTTTTTTTTTTTTGCACAAAGTCCGATCCGAAAGAAAAAACAAACATGCTAAATAGGCAAACATGCCATATTAGCAATAACGATCTAATGTCAGATTTCATGTTTTATAAAGTGCATATAAAAATATGGAAACGGCAGACAAGCGGATTCGTCCAAGCTTCCATTTGTTTGCACAACGTTTTTGCTTATTTGTTATTGTGACGTACCTGCGCTAAGTAAGACAAAATTTAAATGACGTGTGGCGGAATCGTTGACACCCAAGACCACGCCACGCACATGCTTTCTTTTTTGACTATGTACGTCGGTGGTTTTATTTTTCCATAATTTGTTTGTGCCATACAAACGGCTTTTTTGTAGCGTTTTGGACTCCTGCTCCAGCTGCGGCGTCGATTCAATTTGTGGGCACTATTTTCTTAAATTTTTGTACCGCATTCTATTTGTATTTATGTGCATTAACTTTTGCCAGTTCGCGGGATTGAAGTTTGATTCCGGCTGCGTCTCCATTGTGTTCAGGCACTAAACGAGTTCGAAATTTCGCGACCCAGCGCTGAGTGAGAACAATGGAAACAGCGTAATTTAATTAACAGTTTGAAAAAAAAAAAAAAACAAACTTGGACATGGAGCCTGTCAATAAAACTCGAAAATGAATTCAATCCCATGTTTATTTGTTTTTGTTTAGTGAAAATTATCGTTTATATAAAACCAAACGGATTTTTTGTTCCGCCCAATGCGATCATGGCCTACCTTCTCCGATTCTCTCCAGTTCCTTGTAAGTCATCATCAGTGATGCCAACCCGAATCGAAGTTTTTATGCAAAAAATTTGCCTTTTTGGTAAAACGGATAAAAAGTTCATACTTTACAAAGGAACTGAAACGAACCTACAATGTGATAAAAATTTCTTAACAGAATCTTGGTCGATCGATAGGTAGCTAAGCCTTTTTTTTATCTCTGTAATCCAAAGCTTGGGTTTCTTGAGTAAGGGCGGGTCTGTTCACAGCTGGTAAAAGCCTTGGTTAGGTTACCACAGATTTAGGTTAACCCATGATTATAAATCAGTGATAAGTGATAACCAGTGAGTGTCTGTTGACCGTTTTTTCACTTCGGTCACCAAACCATAGCTCTGCAGCAAATCGTTCCATTTTTCCAGTTGTCATTTTGTGATAGACCGAATCCGTGGTTAAATTTTGTCAATTTATTTAGATAAATATTTTATTAACGTATTAATTTTTAGTAAACTTAATGAACACAAAAATGAAGGTCTACAGGATTTTTTAAGAACGAAACTTTGTATTTGTGAGTCAATAATTTTGTTGCGAACATAACCGAAACAAACCCAAAACCAATTAAATTTATTACAAATTAACAGGCCTCATGTTAATTTATTCCACGACAATCGCAATTTTCTCGTTTTATCTCAAATTATGAGATTTGCCATCGGCCAAACAATTTCGAAAATGGGTTGCTTCATCCTTTGCATCCATTATTTTGGCGTGTTGTGTATTCTATATGTAGGTATGTGTCAGTTGAAAACGTCAACTAAACCGATGTGAACGATTTTATTGGTTCACTCCATCTTGCGTTATAATATATTCCTTCATTCTATTATTTGCATTTTTCTTGTTGTTCGCAAAATTTTGTACAAAAAGTTTTTGAATTAAGCTACGTCAAAATGAATACCTACATAGTCCTTAAAAAATCTTGAACAAACGAAATTGCAGAAAATCATTGGTTAAATCTCATTAACCGCTCAAAATCGGCTGGTTATCGATTTCTCTGGTTCACTAACCAAACTACTGATTCTCTGGTTAGTATTTTGCTGAACAAACACATTCGATGGTTACCAGCTAAAATAACAGATGATTAAAGATAAAGGCTAGTACGCTGCTCAAGTGAAATCCAGTTTTTCATACAAATTTTTTACCGCGAAATGTCAAAATGAACTTTCCACATGGAAATTTCACTTGGCAGTACGCAGCTCAAGTGAAAAATTGCGCTTTAAAAACTGAGCTGTAGGTGGCGATACTAAAATCTCTCCACAGCTATTTCACTTGGTTTTTATTGTCCGTCGCATTAAATTTTTGACATTTCGGCGTGAAAAATGATTCGTAGGACGACGGTTAATAAATTAATTTCAATTTCAGATGTTTCTTAAAGAGAGTACTGCATTTTTCGAACTTCTTTTATCATTTTTGCATTGAATTTAGTACCATAAAGTTAGGTGTACAAAAAGTTCGTGGCATGGATGACCTTTTTGATGAGCAGGGTGCCTCAGTAAATTGTAATACAATGTTTTGCTCTAGATAAGCATACAGATTTTTAATCGGCGGTCAGATCGATTACATAAAATGCTTTATGGATACTAAAATGGCAATTTAGTGTTTTCATACAAAAAATGATTTGTTCGCAGCTCCCAGTTCCCCTTTGTAAAGGCGACACGGCGCGAATTTGAAGAAGCATAATCAAATACCACATAAGAAACTTTTGCAAATAAGAATACAGCACTATTCGAATGTTCTACTACAATAAGGTTCAGTAATCACATCAATATAATTCCCGGATCTTTCAAAAGGTGCGGTATACTCTCTATGCACTCTTGATTGTTAAAATGTGTTACACTGGTCTTATGTACAAATCAGATATTATTGCCAAAATTAAACACTACTAGAACCTATGAACTACAATAAAACAAAGTTCACAATTTCTTTCCTCCACCTGTTTTCATTTTAAGTAAAATAAGAGTGCAAAAAGTATGTTTATTTTATACTATAACTATCCTAAAAATACAACTTTTCAGCTCGGTCACCCTGCATTAATTTCTCCACGAAAATCTCCAAAAATATATTTCACTTTCGATTTCACAGCATTTTTTGGAGAGCAGTGAAAATTTCACTTCACTTGAGCAGTGTACTAGCCTTAACCAAGATTGAGCAAACCAGGCCTTAAGTCAAGTAGAGAATTAGAATATAAGCATGACACACTGTTGTAAATAAAAATTACTTACGCGACTTTGATCAAAGACTGTACCAGATTTACCAAATTCAAATTGTATTTGTATGAATTGATTGTAAAAAACAATTCATACAAAATTATGCCTTTTTTCTAACAAATTATTCCTCAATGTCTCAAGCATCGGAATTATGCCTGAGTTGGCATCACTGGTCATCATACTAACATGAAACTACCTGCCTTATGTAAAAAACAACTTTAATTTCGTCTCTATCTCGCTTTTCTTACATCTTTTACCTTCCTAATTTCAAATATTCGATCTTCTAAATCTAATACCAACTTTCTTAACATTTTTATTTTCGGTACAACTCGTAGCAATTTGAAAGCACAAAGCCTTTCGGTGTCATACCTCTGTACACTGGATGTTGGAGGAGGAACGAGGTACAACAAGATTCTAGATTTATTTTCTTTGTCCACTTATTTCGTTGCAAAAGTTTACATGTTTATTTCTTTTCGTTTGAATATAGTTTTGGTATTTACACACATTTTTACATGTCTACATAAATATGCTTTTGTTTAAACACGCTTTTGAATTTCCTACACCTCACCCATATATCATATTGATTTTCAATAGATTATTCTCTTGCACCACTGTGCACAAAAATTGTAATTCAATTAAAAGAAAAAGTGCAACTGCACCGTGTATACATTCAAGTTCAACTATACCCATCTAGCATTCATGCGGTATTTTCATTGCTAACGCGTGCTTTTGGTGAATATTCCCCCTTTTGGTTTGTTTCTATCGTTTCTATCGTTTCTAAAATAGCGAGATTTTCACTTGTTGCTTTCACCAAATGTATATGTATGTCGATATAGCAAATACACTTCGCTATTGTTTTTAACACACCCCTGCAAGGGATTATGCCGACAATAGTCACATGTTAATTAAGACATTGCTGTGAGATATACCTAGTGGCAGGAACTTGCTCATCACTCCTAATTAGATTTACATTACACTCATATTGTTTCAAAATAGCATCAATTGTTCACTTTGAACGTATCAATTCGGTTCGACGTCATTTGAATTGGTTATTAAATGTTGTTTGTCTTGTATATTTTGTAGGTAAACAAAAATGCATCGACGTCCAGCTCGTTGGCTGACCGTGTACCACCCATTGGAGGCTACCAGTGGCCAGCGGATCAAACGCCCGGTGTAACAGGCCTTAAGAATCATGGTAACACGTGCTTTATGAATGCTGTACTGCAGTGCCTAAGTCATACGGACATTTTAGCAGAGTATTTTGTACTGGATCAGTATAAGGTAAGACGTTTATACTTCCGTAAATTGGTTTCTATGCATTGAGAGTGTAGTTTTCAAACATTCGTTGCCCGATCCATTTTTGTAACGAATTTTTGTCTTCAATAATAAATAATAAACTCTACTCTATTCCCAGGTGGATTTGAAAAAACGAAACAAGATCAATTCAAGAAAATTCGGAACCAAAGGCGAACTTACCGAACAATTAGCGAATGTCCTCAAAGCCTTGTGGACGTGCAAGAATGAAAGTGATCATAGTACAAGCTTTAAGGTTTGTTTGATGTTTTCTTTGTTAAAAACCAAAATCATCGAAACCTTTTCACTTTGACAGGCTGTTGTGGATCGATACGGATCCCAGTTTCGCAGTTCAACGCAACACGACGCTCAAGAGTTTTTATTTTGGCTTCTAGATAAAGTGCACGAGGACTTGAATACGGCCACTAAGCGACGCTATAAAAATGTAAAGGTACGTAGAATGCAATAATTTGCCGTCAGTCGTCGTTTTTATTTTGGGCTCGTATGCCACTTTGTCAAGTTCTGTGTGTACTCTTCGAGTGTCAATAGAATGCCACTCTAATAAGTGACAATGACGGTATCTTCTTAGCTGTTTAATAATAACCTAAGGACATAAAAGTACTCATAGACATTACAGTTGAAAGTTATCGGTTTTATTGCTTTTTAACCTTAAGTACTTGTTCGGGTCCATTAGGGTCCATAACAAGACGCTAAATCGGGCACGGAGTAAGATATTAACTGATCAGAAGTAACGTCTTCAGGTCGAGAAAGACACAATTAGTTCTTCCATAGAACGTTTTTAGGTTTCAAATTGCGGAAAGTGGATGCAACTAGCGCTGCCTCGTGCTCATTCGGTTAGTGGTTGTTAGGTAACCAAAAGGGCGATGTCGGCTGGAAACAGATTTCAATCCTTAACTATGATAGTCAAATGGCAATAGATCGGCATGTGTACTTGAAGCACCAAACAATCTTCTTGCAATTTGTCACTTTGAACTCGCGTAGTCATCCCAGCATTTGGTAGTTAGATTGTCATTGATGTGTAGAACTCTGAACTGGAGGTGTTTAGTGTTGTGCTAATAAAGCTGAAAGGGCCCGTCTGCCCCCGATTGCGTTTGTAGATTTCTTCCATTCCCATGGGTTACTCCCCAAATAATTTTAATGAATCGTGAATGGTTTCTTTTTTTTTAATTTTCTGATTTAAATGGTTGTATTGTGGGATTTATTTAAGATTAAAAAATATAATGCCAGCATTCTTGAACGCCAGCGCACTGCCACGCAATTTTTCCTTAAAAATTGTAAAGATGAATGGCGCACTAAGAAGAACCCGCTTTTACTTAACCTGAAAGTCTTCTTTTTGGATCACATCCAGGGAAAATATTTCCTCCATTCGCTAAAGTCGATACGTACTTGTGCTCAAATGGACCATTGCGTCGTGAAGTCGCGACTAGTGATGAATTTTTGAAAGTAAATGCTAAAATGAGAAAATTATTGATTGCAATTGATTTCCCTGTAGTGTTACATAAAAATTACTTCCTTCAACGAAAAATAATATGTTTAATTAAAAAAGATAATTGAAATACATAAATATAAGATGAATAGAATTTTGTTAGATCTGATCTACGCGCGGCGACGGTCGGGAGCAAAATCATTTTATTGCAAAAATCGCTGGCTGCAGTTGTGGTCGATGACAGTTCGTTTTCTTAGACTGAGTTGAGAGAGGCAAGAGCTGCCAATGTTCGATGATGATTTGATGCTACGTTAAGTACCAACACATCCCTTTCGAATCCTCGTTCCGACATGTGCAGCTGAGATTTATAATGTCACAGCTTGGCATGTTTTCTTTTCAGCACTTAAAGGAATCGCCAACCAGTTTTACCAACATTCTCTATCTGCTCCCACCACAAGTGATTGTTTATCGCTTGATCGAATGCAGGGGAAAGTTTAAGGTTAAGGCAATTACTTGGGACGTGCGTGCCCTTTTGCAACAAGTTTTTTTATTTCCGGCAAATGTATAGCCCCCTCACCAATTAAATTTCCATTAATTCGACCACCTATCTATTACCGTCTCCGCGGTGTTCGCTAAGGAGCCGCCAAAAGCCTTGAACTTTAAAATTATCAGACACGCAATGTCTTAAATTGCGCTTCGTGGGGTTTTCGTCCGTTGATTACCTATATTACATCAGACAAAATTAGCAATGCTCAGAGTGACTCATATCAAACCTCTCGTTGGAATCATTTTTTTTCTTTTGCACCACTTGCCTGACCTCCAATCATCGCAGCAGCAAACACCTTGAACAATGGAAAGTGTCACTAAACGAACACACTAATTCCACCGAAGAAACGCCGACACACACTCGTATGCATGTCATCGAAACCTATTGGAGGCGATCTGTCCATCAATGCCATTGTTCGTCTTCTTGTACATTTAAGTACAACAAAAAAGCATAGTGAGTGTCTGCCTTAAAAAGTGCAGTGCAATAGCAGCAGTGTAGTCTCCTCAATGGAAGTAGACATCAAGTGTCATCGAAATGAGGAGAATATCGCCATTACCATCGCCACCCCATGACAGCACCTTCCGCCCACTTGTACTCATGCTACTGGCATTATTATAGCTGGGCATGAATGAACGTTAAATCAATTTGGTTGTAGACGACAGGACGGCTATACTACCATCGCTACTATTATAGTATTATGGTGATGAGCGACGTCGTCGTCGGACGTATCTAGTAGCATATGAGTCTCGATGGCTTTTCATCGATATAGTGGGCTAATGTTGTGTAAGTAGACCGGTTTGCTGGTCTTGTGCATAGTTTGAGGTTATTTTTCGAGGAAAATCGATTTGTAGTGCACACTCATAATTGGGTTGCTTTTAGAGTGTGTGGAAATTCTTTGGGAATTGCCATTGGAAGAGGTGGATGTGGGGAAGGAGGAAGCGCATTGAGAAAAATCGACTTTTGTGAAATGCGTTTAGAGTCTGACTTTTAGCATTTAAAATTGGCAGAGACATTTCCTTCAAATACAAAACACAGGAGTTTGTTTTTGTATGGATGACCAAAATAATTGGAAACGATCTCACAGTTTGAAGTTTTTTGCGTTGTTTTGGTCTTAGCCATTCTTGGGGTTGAGGTAGGTATGTATTCGGGCGGCTGAAAAATCAAAATGTTCCTTTCATCACGTGACCTAATCCTAATCTGAAAAGCAAATAACCAGCAGAACATATACCACGATGGGGCCTAGACTACTCAATTCTAAGCTTAACTTTTTTAATTTGTTTTTAACAGAACAATTATGGCCGGCCAGACGAGATAATCGCCGCCGAGACGTTGGCGAATCACATCCGGTGCAACAACTCATTCGTCCAAGCTGTCTTTCAAGCACAATTTCGTTCGTCGCTAACATGTCCTCGGTGTAAAAAGCAAAGCAATACGTTTGACCCTTTCCACTGTATATCCGTGCAACTGCCGCAATTGACGCAACAAACAGTATTCGTGACCGTGTTGTATGTGAAACAGCATCCGCGACAAGTGAAATTGGGTCTAACCGTTTCGGCTGGATCGCCAATAGTTGCATTGCGCGATCAGCTGCATATAGACACGGGTATTCCAAGCAATCGAATGGTACTCGCGGACATCAACAGTCAAGGCTTCTCGAGAGTGTTTTACGACACTCAACCCGTGTCGACACTCGAGGGACTCGATTCGGTATACTGCATAGAAGTTCCCGAAGTCAAAGGCGAAACATCGACTGACCTGATGTTGCTCATTGCGAATGTTCGCAAGACCAAGGAGGGAGGCGTGGAGAGATTTGGTAAGCTTATGAGTCACTTTTCATACGAAGCTTAGTTTGTGTATTTTCTAATTTTATTTTGTATTATTTACAGGTGCTCCATTTTGTGTACAGGCCCCACGCGACTGCTCTTACGTGGAACTACAGAAGAAGCTGCTAAGGGAAATGTCATCGATTCTGAAACCAGAAGTATTTGCCTACAGTACGCCCTTGAGTGATATGTTTCAAATACGCTTGCAAGATCCATCGGCAGATCCAGACACATATCTGGAACAGGTAGAACATCCGCTTTTCACGGAGATGATCGATTTGGCGCTGTCTGTGCTATCGGGCGATGCTGGACCAGCCCATATAAAACTTCTGCTTGAGTGGCAGCAACCAGACAATTTTTTTGCGGATTTGGAGGACCCAGTTGTAGAGCATGAGAGTGTGTCACGGCTCGGGGACAATAAGACAACAGACACAGCGTTGTCGTTGGAACAATGTCTGGAACATTATACCAAAGCGGAGACGCTCAGTGCGGAGGATGCGTGGCGCTGTCCACACTGTCAGCAGTATTTACCGGTCGTCAAGACCCTCGGACTGTGGTCATTGCCCGACATTTTAGTGGTTCACTTTAAGCGTTTTCGACAGCATCACGACAAGGGCGCAGACGCCGCCAAGCTCACGACAATGGTTAAGTTTCCCCTGAACGCCTTCGACATGTCACCACATCTGGCACGCGGAACCGGCAGCAGTTCTGTAGATTCACTGAACAGCGAAGCCAGTGCGACTCACAGCACGCTGTCGCATCGCAGTCCATGGAAGAAAACTCGTGAGCATCGCAGCCGCGCAGATAAGGAGCACAAAGACACTCGATATGACTTGTATGCTGTGTGCTATCACCAGGGTGACACTCTCGAAACAGGCCACTATACAGCGGCATGCAAGAACCCGTACGACCACCATTGGTATAAATTCGACGATCAGCGGGTTTCTCGTGTTCCGTCGGACTCGATCCAGGAGGAGATTATCAACAACGAGGCCTACATGTTGTTCTACCAACGTCGATCTACTGATAACGTTGAGTGTTCCGGTTCCAGCTCGACATCGGGCGACCACTGGGTTTCGAAAATCGCCATACCCCCATCCACTGGTGTGCCTAGCGCAACAGCTACATCAAAGATTGAGGAGAAACTTGAAGAAAGTGGTTCGCCCGAGAAGCACAGCGACACAGAGAACACTGAAGATGGTGCCAAAGTTAAGGTCGTGCCCACACCAGAATCGCCCAAAACAACAACGAACACCGTGGTCATTGAGAAAACCGACGAAAACGAAATGGTGGACGTCGAGGGAATCGAGTTTGTCGACGACAATCCACCAGATTCGTTAAACGAAGTCAACAGCGAGAAGCTAACGAATGGTGACGCAGACGACTATAAGCACATGAACGGTCATGCGGAGACCATCGAAACTCTAGAGAAAGCCAAAGAAAAGTCTCCGAGTTTGAAGATCAAACCAGTAGTGCCAATAGCATCGACATCTACGGAAATTTCTCCCGTATCTCCGCGACTGAAGAAAGTAACCCCAACAACCACACCCTTGCAGCAGAAACATACCGCCTCGTTGCCAATTGATGTCAAGACTCCGGCGGCCTATGCTTCGTCACCTACATCGGCGTCATCTTCCTCGTCCTGCTCGCAGTCATACAAATTTAATGGCATCAGCAACACGAATTTCAAAGAGGCGCTCTCAAGTAGTTTAAAGAGTAACAGCAGCAGTATAATGGTCTCTCTGGGCAATGAGTACAATCGGGGCATCAACGGCAGTGGTAGCAGCATCTGTTTGAATGGCGCAAGCAGTCACTGTGTGAACTTGCGCCATTCATTTTCGAACAGTTCCAATTACAAGTTGAAAGAGTGCAGTGATACGCTATCGTCGATGTTGCGGAATACCGCTAACACGTGCAGCAAGGATACGCTCATCTATATCGATCAGCAGAGTCACAGTTTGATGGAGGATGATGACTCGTTCTTGAGCAGTCCTTCGTTGTGGGTGAGTAAGATGTTGCTATATTGCTTTCATTCGTTGTTCCCTGGGTGGGGTTTAAAACAAACGGACGAGATCGGCAGTTCTAGACCCGAATTCAGTTCCTGCTGTATGGCCGATGTTATGGGCTAACGTCGGTACACGATCATATAATCGGCTCTAGCGAGGTATCCGTCGGAGCGGAAAAATGTCAGAATTTATACGATTCGGAAGATTTTTGCTGCGAGGTATTCTTCGGAATAACTGTTCGGAGAATTGTTCCGACATTTTGTAACGCACATCGGTGAAATTACGTTGAAATGCGATGAAGTGAATTTTTGTTGTTAAATGTTTGACAGCTAGTTTCCGATATCCTCCGACAGAAATTGGTTGCGGAATTTGTTTACGATATGAAATGCGGTGCGGTGCGCCATCGCAGTTGTTTATTTCTCTTCCAAAGTCGGACACTTGGAATGAACTTTGAGCCTCCGAAAGAATATGCGTTGCGGAGAATTTTCTGTTTCGACGGACACCTAGCTAGGGCCGAATATGTACCTACTGCAGTCAAGATTCTGTTCCTCTTTTATTTTTATCTTCGTTTGTTTGTAGTAGCCCTCGCCCCTGTAATCTTGCAGCCGCATCTCCCTGTAAAACACTAATAACTGTTTCTGTATTCTCTCTTTTCCAGATATCACCAGTGACACCCCATAAACTGATCACAGTTTCACCAAAAAATTAAACCCCTATACATCATCCAGATTGTTCCCTTCTTTTATAACTTCTTCCTATATCTATAATTAGAAATACACTTTTCTAACCAACAAAAAATAACAAATTTAATCCATTTATGCAAAACGTGCATATTTATAGTAACCATTACGAACATTTACACACGTAAAGCAACATTTCCCCTGCAAATCCATATGCATTGCTAACAAAAATGTAAATAATAAAAGTACCGAAAGTTGATTCAAATAGTTTGTAAATTACAATTAAATTAACAAAATAAGAACATGCTGTAACTAAATTAACATTTTATTAAATTATTATCAGAGAATTAAGAGTCAAATTTAATATACCCAAAAAGAAACAAAACAAAAATATTCGTTAAGCATTATACTGTCAATCCCATTTCCCTTTCCCAAAAAAAGATGACCTACCTACATCCATCTGTATAACAAGCAGAAAATCGTTAGAGTTCAACGGAGTATCAATTGAAAATAATTATTCAAGTTGCAATTATTATTATTAAAGAATAAATAAAACCATTAACTTTATGATTATTATTATTATTAGAAATTATTAGAGGAATTGTATTTATTGCAATTTTGTTGTTAATAATGATTATTATATACAAAACAAAAATAACAAACCGGTAGCGGAAAACAAATATACGAAAAAGTGTCTAAACAGAGTGTAAAACTGCAGCAGGACTCACAGTGGGTGCGCGCGCATGAGTGTAATGTAAAGAAGTAATTTACCTATCAATTTTATTTCGTTCTCTTCTAATCATTATGATTTTTAATTTATTCACAATATACACTTTAATATTCTATTTAAAAATATTTAAAAATATAGTACAATCATTTAATTATTTATAAACTTATTTAACTTCTATGTATTTACTTTCGGATGTAAACATCTTTATGATTATTCTATTCCTAAAACAAAAAAAAATCGATAAAAGAAAAAGTACTTGAAACAAAGTTTCACTCAAGTAATATTATGTAATAAACAGGTTTTATTAATAACCGTGTAACGTTCTTTGTATATTATGTTTTAACCAGAGTTACAAACCGTATTTAAGTATCCCAATTTTTTTGCTTTGCATTCGATTTAATTTTAAATTAAAAACATATTATTCTCGTGTGGTATGATTGAACGAAACAAAGGTATAAATACATATATAATATATAAAAACAAGAATGTCTTAAACGGTGGTGAGAAGATACACAAATAAAAGAGATTTAAGAAATGTTTTATGGTTTTTATTTTATTTGTTTGAAACGTTTGCTAATCTACTACAGACAGTGAAAGCTACACAATGAACGGATGATTCGTCTTTCCGTTGCATTCAACCGTAAAAACGGCGCAAAAGTGTATAGTATGAATAGGATGTGTTCTATTCTATCTCCAAGGACATCGGCATCGGGTAGATGTTTCCAACAGTCATCTGAAAATAGTTGATTTTTAGTTTCGCTCATCTATGTTTTTCAGAAAATATTATATAGTTTTTTTTTTAACATGTACCCAAAAGAATAAACCATAACCTAACGTACTGTAAGTGCAACATTATGTATAAATTCATGATGCTCATGATGCTTTTTGCAAAATGTTCATTAATACAAACTTTTGGCATCACTTTCAATGTCAAGTGTTCATTAATGCAAAGTTTATCAAACTGATGCGCAAACATAACGCAAAAAAGCATCACAGAAATACCTGATGCGCTGTTGATTCGCCGGCAAAAAAGTACGAAAAATGCCGGAAGTGAAAGAAAAATAAGTAAATAAACATTTTTATCAATAGATTACTATGCTTTTGAAAGACAAATTCATACATTTTTGTTGAACTCTTTATATTATTTTTCTCACAAACAATGCGTTCTAAAACTCAAATGAAACATTCAATCTCCAACGCATCAGCATAAACTGTGCATCGCATCAGCATAGCAAATAAGCAGTGATGCGCAAATGTTTGACGTTTCTGTATTTACACATAGTTTCCATTCATATTTCTGAATCACCCCTATTGCGAAGATCAACTATCAATTGATAGTTGATACTTATCAATATAAAAATAAATAAATAAATAAAAAAAATTAAATTAAACAAAAATAAATTTCTTTAAATGGTATTGCGACGATCAATTATCAATTAAGTGTTGATCGACTGTGAACGTGCAGCAATTGTCGGTTGACAAATCGGTATTGTGAATGTCAATCTCGAACAATTTTATTGGTAGTTGTCAATTTTTCTATCAATCGAAATTTCGGAGTTGATAAGGACGGCTCTTAAACGAAAATGTTGAACATCATCGTTTTTAATTGTTATTGTTGTTATTTCTTAAGGGTTATTATGTATATACATTTTGCCATTCCAAAATTCCACTGATGACATATTTTTCAAAATTTTTTTACAGATTTATAACACTCGTAATTATTGTTTAATTAATTAATTAACGATCACTCTTCAAATCAAAAATATTTTAGAACTGTCAAAATTGAGTTTTCATTCACAATAACTTTATTTTTGGCGTTATGTTCACAGGTTATATATTTATCAATTATTTTTCGCAATACCAACATCAATTTTAATTGATAAATTTGTCAATCGTCAACCGATTGATAGTTGATCTTCGCAATAGGGCTGTTAATTTCCTAAGAAGTCGTTAGAATCTCAAGGAAAACTCAACAATTCAAATTTACTGTTCAGGTTTGACAGGAACTGTAACCTGGAAGGCAAGTAGTTACCTACACGAGCAGCGAAGTAATGTCGTTTTCCATTGGGATTTTCAGATTTTGCTCTCAGATTTCAGATTTCTCGTGCCCAATGGAACATAAAACGAGATTTTTCTTCCTTTGCATTTGTGGTGGTGCGTGTTTTAAAAGCCACCCTATATTAAATTGTAATTTGTGTTTATAAAAATCCATTCAATTTATTTTAATAACTATTGCAGCGACCAAATGTAATTTTTTTTTCTATTTTGCACAGACTTCTCGTCTAAAAACGTAAGTAAACACACTTTTAAAGTTTGACAAACGACAAATGTTTTGGTGTTAGTGCAAATAGGTGTGAATCTTGCTTTTTTTGCGCCCAATGGAACATGAAATCTGACAGCCAGCTGATTTCGAGAGCAGAAAAACTGCTCTGACTCTGAAAAAAGTGCTTTTTCTTTCCCAATGGAAAACGACATAAATGTTGTGTTCGAATTTTCGAACTTACTTTAGCAAAGTAGATTTTTATTAATACCGATTTAAGGCAATTGCTAAGCGCTTTTACTTTGCTACAACCTTTTGCTCAAAGCAAATGCTAGTTTTTATTCATACGACCAAATATTGCCTTGTTCGACGGAACGAACAGTCCCAAGGAATATGTTGGGCTGGGACCTTAACAACGAGACTTCGCTTTTCAAACTCTCGCAATTCATAAAATTTTAAGAACGAAATCCCAAAAACACTGAAAAATCTTGAATAATCGATTTGTGGATTTGATACACGATATTGCAGAAACTGTAAAACTGATGGGTTATTTCAACTTAGCCCGGACCCTGTTCATGCAACGTCGGCAAATACCTCAAACTCAATCTATTCAAAACTGGTAGTGGAATAAGTAAGCGTCTCGTGTTAAACGTTTCCAATTTACATAAAGCAATTTAATTAAATGTAATTAAATAACGATTTGTAAGCTGTATTCCATTCCCTTGGTATACATTAACACTTTCTGCTTGCAGCCGCACCTTCGTTTTCCAATCTTAGGACAGCTAATGGGTCGCTGGTACACGCGGCACACTAAACCGTCCACTGCGCCTTATCGTCTCATAGTCAAAGATTGTGAAGCCTTTTTCGAAGATACATCCGAAAAGAGATCATGCTGATGTAAAAGGATGTTAAGTCAATGCCGACACTTTGAATCTTTTCGGTCTGCCTAAGCATACGCTGATCTCTAATTTAGATATGCAAAAGGATGTGCGCACCCATTTGTGCGCAACTATTCGAATCGAACCGATCAAATATTCCACGTTCACCCATGAGGATAGAGCTGCAATTATGGCGTGTGCAAACCAATATTCAAAGCGAAATAGACTAAACACTAAAGGAATGCGTGACGACTGCCGAAGCACAGCATCCGCATATGTATGTACCTAACCTTCAATGCAAATGCGAAGCGAACATCGATGATGTTTTAGCATAAGCGGCCTTAATAGGATCAGCCCACATGGAGTCGATATCAATGTTAGAGTATGCACGCATAAATAAAAGAGGTCCCCCTTTGGGACTTAAATATTACAACTTGCCGCATAAATCATAGATGGAAAGATTCCTCAGCCGCTGCGCGCATTATTCATTCATATCCACGACCTATCTATTCACGGTCCATTCACGGTCCATTCACTCTTTGCCTTCGTCTGCTTTTCAGGTTATCAGGCATTTTAATTGGAGGACTATTCGAATGAGATTGTGGGTTCATGCATCCTTTGGCGCAGAGTAATAACTTCTACAGATGTTTGCGGTACGATTAATCTTCGTTTGTGATGGGCCATATGTTGCAGCACACTGACAGTCACTAAATCGGCCGATGCCGAACAGGATCAATCATCACTGCAGCCTTGTTGCATCTAATAGATATTGCCTGATGCACTCATTTGGAAAATGCACAGATTGGACTGACGTGTCAATGCGAAGGAATTTGACGGCAAAACTAGGCGGTTTGAGATAAATCGAGGGACTGCAATACTGCGTCCCGCCTTAATGACATTCCTTTACAAATTTGCTCACGACCTCGTTCGCGGCGAACATTTGCATCTCTTGGATTCTCCAACGTATCTGTTATCAACAGTCCTTCGCCATCTCATAACACACTTAACAACTTAACATGGCGTACCATTCCCGCGCACGTATCCCCCTTGGACATCTGCACTCTATTGGGTGCACCTCCAACATGACGGTTCAATTTCCTCAGCACACAGATATCCCAGTCTCTGCTGTCAGTGATAATTTATGTCAAGCGATGTTATGAGGCAATGGGAGCCTAAAAATTGGAAACGGGTCGCCGCACACTCTGGCGGACGACATATCCCGTAGAAGAAGAAATTTATTTTCGCGTTTATTGAAATCCACGCTTATAGATTCATTAGAGCGCACAGATGCTCCAGGTGGACGATGACAACGACCACGACGACGACTCTACAACTATGGGGACATGTCTGAGTCGAACAATAAATTTATTGCACGTGAATGACAGAGTTTGTGTAATTATAACCGACGTCCGAGTGTCTTCCCAATAAATTATTTTTACCTACGACAGGTCAGGTGTTTAAATTGCAATTGCTTTGCAGTGTCAGCGCGGTGGACTTGTGCCGATTGATGTCACTTAAGTGCCACTGAAGCCTTTCTTGGTGTGGTTGGTTTCAAACGATGTCAGATGATCCGAGAGAAATGTATTCAGCTAATGGCGCATGCATTACAACCGGGATCGTGCACGTGTTCGATAATTTCTTATACCGCGAGATCAAAAGTTCAACGTGTTAACTCTTCACCGTTCAGCTATGCGGCAGTAAAGATGCTGGCTATGCAAATTATTGTTCGTGGAATAATATCTATATCAGCAATTCAGCACCGATATTGCAGCATTATGCCCAATTCACAATTCGGCGTTGCACGCGTGCGTGCGTCGGCGCGCTTTGACACGCTTTATCGAAATTTTACGATTTTAAATGCCAAAGCGCGCGAGCAACAATTTTGTAAAACAAAATGCTGCTTTGAAGCGACTCCGCGTTAACAGGGAAAATTTTGACAAACTAAAAGTTCTGTTTGTTTTTTGGCTGGAAAATACAAATTCAGAGCAGAATTAAAATTTCAAGTCTACTCTCTTTTTTCTTGAAGCTGTAATTTTTATGCACGAATTGAAAAACGACTCTCCAAAATACAAGAAAATCAAATTTAACAATATATCGAAGCACACAACAACCTTAATACGGATACAAGACCATTGATTAATATTTTTCCTACAAAAAATCTAAAGAAATTAGAAGTTGCCCTACAAAAAAAAATGTTATTCCTCATTTCCACACACTGAATTAATTAATTATGCTTTGAAAAAACATCATATAGCTTTTTAAAAGTTGTGTGTAATAAACTTTAGCGGATCTCTGCCACTCCATCTATAAACGGCACATTCTATGACTTCAAATCGAACAATTCTAAATTCTAAAGTTGTCAAACGCGCGTGATAGTAGAAAGTAGCTCTACTCACGCGTCGCGTTGAACTTTACGATTTTACGGTCTAAAGTCGGCTCAACGCCTGAAGCTGCATTTTGTGTGGCACCATATGAATGCTTTGTTTCTACATAATCTGTCAACGCACGCGCGCGTCAACGCGACATTGTGAATTGGGCATTAGAGACTAGAAGCGTGAGGTTCAGAGAGGATCCAAAGTTTGGATACTCTCTGGTGAGGTTATTCTAATGTTTGAGGTTCTTTACTTTGATTCAGTTGAACAATTGGAGCTACACAGGGTTGGCAGCTTACAGCTGTAGCTTTTTGTTTGCTTCCGAGTGCTGGCGTTGGAACTTCAACTTAATACAAACATTTGACGCTATCTTTCCACAAAACAACTGTCGGAAACAGTGTATTGTGAACGCGTTTCCAGCATGACAGTAGAAAAAAAATGCAAGGTTTTTGGAATTGGTGTATATTTGTATTTGTAACGAAGGAGAAATAAATAGAATGCGAGCGAACGTATTCCCCAGTCCGTCTTCTGGTTTGGGCAGGCCTTATTCCTCAACTAATCGGTTTCGCATTTGAAATTACTATGCATGATTACTTTTGGCCGAGAATGACAGTTACGATGCAATAAGTTTATGCAAACATGGGGCACTCATATATGATGCTTTGAAATCAACTTCAAGGATTCAAGGTGATGCCAGCCCTCGCACGTACATTGCAAAAAAATAGATTTGAATTCTGCGAATCATATTCTGTCCTAGTAAATCAATAATAAGTTATAAATACAAACAGTTGGATTTTATTTTGCAGTGGTTAGTTTAAGTCATTGACTTTCATTTTAAAGGTGTGAATATGTGCTCTGCAGAAACATGTATAACTTTTCAGATGATAATACAGCTAAAATGATTGTCAACACAATAAAAGAACAAACTTTTACAATTACAATACTTAAGTTTTAAGTATGCGGCACCCCATTGGCGTTTGAAAAAGTTCTGCTCACGCATATAGTCGCCTCAGCACTGTAAAGAAAGTGTAAGTTGCGTTGAGTAAAGATTGAAACATCGCCATCGACATTGGGTAGATGTTACCAACAAGAATCTAAAAAGAAAAGAAAAGATAGATAGGTTAGAGATGTGCCAAATTGTGCGTACTCTTAGAAATAAATTGTAGGTACCAAAAAATGTACAATTCACGTCATTTTTCATCCGTGTCACAACTACGTAACCAACCGAACTTTCATTATTCGTTTTTCGGTCGGTTCGTTTCGTTCCATCGGCTTGCGTCGACTCAGTTTGACATAAATACTGTTACATTCAGGCTGGGATTCAAAAAGATAAAACACTATTCTGTTCAACTTTTCTAATAAAATCACTTTATTCACAATTTCTAATTATTCACTTATTAAGTACCAAAACAATATCACTTAAATCAATTCTTAAACGTTTCAATCCAATCGCTTTATTCACTGTGTTCCTTTACACTTATTTATCTCACAACCGATTACTCTTTCGAACTTTAACAATCACTGGTTAAAAATCAACTGTACATCTCTGTTCTCAATGCGCCCCTTTTATATCCGCTCTGCCACCTATCAGCGAATATTCCAGAAGAATCTCTAGATGGTTCTAGAATTAGCTAACTTGACAGATTCCAGTCTCCAATTGGAAGTGGAACTTGGAGGGTGAATAAGTGCCCGATTTACCACAATTCCTAAGTGCCTGATTCACCACGATACAATCGGCTTGATTCGGTTTGGTTGTAATTCGGTTAGAACCGGTCAGCCGAGTCGACACATCACTAGGCCAAATCAATATAGGATTTCAATTAAAGTTTATATTTTGCTCGAATAATTGCATATTCCTGGATTACATAGCGCACAATTTGTTTCTGACTACACAAGAAACAGCTCAATCTGACATTTTGCCAGCGTTCGTTGGTAAGTCCAGGGCCATTCTTTAGAAATATTCCGGACACTTCTGTCGTGTTAAGAATTGACCTGGAAATGTCCTGTTTTCTTCAACGAAACATAGAGAACATAGAAAGAACACTTCTAGATTTGATCTTTTGATGGATTTTCTTCAATCAAAAACGCCATTAGATTCGCTCTTTTGATAGAAGGGGTAATTCTTTTATTCAAACGAAAACGCCATCAAATTGGTTTTAACTTACCGAACAGGGTTTCTGAGCTCTTGAAATGAAAATCAATAGAGACTTCTGCGTTTTCAAGTCAAACTCAAACCAATTACTGTCATAGGCGGCTACTGCCAAATTGGTGCTCTGCAAATAAATTAAAAACAAATTTCAAAGTGAAATCGCTTTTGATCCTACTAACTACTACTTACTTCGTCCGCCATTTCATTTGCAAACCAGTACATTGCGGTAACTTGTGAAAATATCATAGTTATATAAGAGCACAAGATTACAATTTGTGTAACGTTCGTCACCTGTGTTAAGATAGATCAAAATACAATCACGAACTCGAGACTCAAATACCTACCAGGGTCAGCAGGAACAGCAAGGCACACAACAGCGCTCCAAATGTCAATAGCTCCATCAAATATATGTAAGTTGTCATCGAGTTTATCAAGTCCACATATCTACAAAGCGAATTTAAAATCCCAACACTCACTGAACTCTAACGAAATACCTTATAATCTTCTTGTGATAGTGAATACACCAAACCAATTCATGCCAAACTTCGTCGCCATTTAAGTCCTTTAATCCTCCTAAATGGTGCTGCAGAACCTTGCACATCAATATGCCAAACATAAGGAGTATAATCACAATACTCGTGAACGGAATATACATACAGCAGCCCGCTGGAGTGATTATTAACTGGTAGAGATATATTATCTCATACCAAGGTGAATCGTGCTTGTTTATACCAGGAATGTACACCGCAAAAGGGTGTTCTGCAAAATTTTTTTTTGAATCTAACATTTTATATTCTGGGAATTCAAAACAAAACCTACCCCTTATACCAGCATACAATGGGTAAAATAGAACTCCAATACTTGCCACTGTACCAAAGGTCAAATTCAGGATTTCTAACTTCTTGGCCGACTTGCACGTCTGCTCCAGAAGCCAGTTCATCTCACTGCCTTCGTTTTTCCGAATTTCTTTAAAGACAACGTTCACTTCGGACAAGAACTTCTCGTAGCGATAGCGTTGGTAGACAACACTTCCACCTCGCATAAGTGCGTTGAACACCAGAACCGAAATATATACATCTCCGATTAAGACGTCCAAATTTGAATTCGTCTTAAAAATATTCGCAAACTGACAGACGTTCATCAGAACTAAGGGCCCAAAACTGAAATATCTTTTCCAATTGTGGCGAAAAATTAGAGACAAGTATTTATAAATCCTCAAACTATTTCCGAACAGCGTTAGCTCTTCGAAGTCCATTTTTACAAGGCTGATGCTATTCGCAGGTAGTCGTGTCCCTAACTAACGTTCAACTGACACTCGGGCCACTACGGGACACGGTTAAATGCTACTTATGTCGTTTCCCATTGGTTACACTCGGGGATCCACTTATTCTTTAATCCAATTGAACACGAAAACTGCTTCTGATTAAATCCACAAAAGTATAATTTACTGCAGCTGCTGTCAGCTTTTATAAAATACATAAGTTACACTGGAGTGAGTACTTCTTGATGAGTGGATTCTTATTTTAAATCAGAGACAATACTGAGACCCCCATCTTCGAACAATTTTCTGTTTTTCCGCCTACAAGCTATATTTTTATGGGGTGGTACAAAGGGTGACGACAAGGGTAACGTAACTTCAAAAATTCCGGTTCATACAATTTTGTCCGTCAAATTTGAAATTATTCGTAACGTGTGAATAGGATTTTATTTTAGGAATAAATAAATAGGCACATTTTGAGCAATTTTTCTTCAGTTATTTAAGAAAAATTCACTCATGAAATAAATGAAATGATATCCAAAAGCGGAAAATGCACATTTAATTTCCTAAGAAGTCGTTAAAATCTCAAGGAAAACTCAAAAATTCAAATTTACTGGTCAGGTTTGACAGGAACTGCAACCTGGAAGGCAAGTATATAGTTACCTACACAAACAGCGAAGTAAATGCTGTGTTCGAATTTTCGAACTTACTTTAGCAAAGTAGATTTTTATTAAAACCGATTTAAGGCAATTGCTAAGCGCTTGTACTTTGCTACAACCATTTGCTCAAAGCAAATGCTAGTTTTTACGAACAAATACCTATTGCCTTGTTCGACGGAACGATCAGTCCCATAGAATGTGTTGGTTTGGGCCCTTAACAAAGAGACTTCGCTTTTCAAACTCTCGCAATTCATAAAATCTTAAGAAAGAAATCTCACAAACACTGAAAAATCTTAAATAATCGATCTGTGGATTTGATACACGATATTGCAGAAATTTAAAAACTGGGTAATTTCAACATAGGTTAGGTTAGGTTAGGTTTTTGGGCTGACGAAGCGGGTGACCCTCGCTTCGCCACACTCAGGTCCTTGTGGACCCATTGTAATACCCTTTATTTGTGGGGTTTAGCCGTGTTGTATTTCGGCCACGTTTCCTTCTCCTTATTCGATGTTGTCCAGCCATCTTGATGTCCTCAAAAACCTGTGAAGATCAAAGAGTGAGATGTTTGAGAGTTCTTGAATGTCTTGGAAGTAATATCTTCCAAGTGTCCTATTTCGCAAGTGACAGAGGCTCGGGCAGTGACAGAGGAAGTGAGGTGTGTCCTCATGCGTCTCCTCATCACCGCAGCCCCTGCAGATGTCGTCGTCTATGAGGTTTAATTTCATTGTATGGTTTCTTAGGAAGTTATGACCTGTCAGAGCACCTACCAACTTAGACAGCGATGATCTGTCAAACTTCAAGAGTTTGTTGGTCCGTCTTTTGTCATATTCAGGCCAAAGCTTCCTTGATATTTCACAGGTTGTTAGTGTTTTCCACCTGTTGTTGGCTTTCATTCGGATCTTGTTTTCCACCCGTTCTCTGAGGTTACAGAGTGGTGGTTTGATCGATTGTAGTGCCTGATCATGGTCCATTGCAGACCCCTTTCTTGCCAGTTCGTCTGCAATCTCATTGCCGGCTTTGTCCCTGTGTCCAGGAACCCAGCAGAGATTTATATTATGCTGCGAGCCAAGAGCTTTGAGCTCTTCGCGACAGCTGCGAATTAGCTTTGATTTGATTTCAGTAGCCGGAATAGCTTTAATGGCTGCCTGGCTATCAATGAATATGGTAATATCATTACGTGGTATTGCCCTCATTGACACCATACACGCCGCTTCCATAATTGCCAGAACCTCGGCCTGGAAGACACTGCTGTGATCAGGAAGCCTGATTGAGCGGCGTATATTTAATTCCTCCGAGAATAGACCGGCTCCAGTGCCATAGTCCATCTTTGATCCATCTGTGTAGATGGATATAGATTTCCTTTTAGCGGGTTCGTTTGTTTCCCATTCCTCCCTGCTCGGAAAGGAGCAGGAGAATGGCTTGTCGAAATCTAGGTAGGGAGACATGTAGTCCGAGCTAACATCGTTCTCTACGTATCTCTTCAAAATCTGCGCATGTCCTGTAGCATTAGGATTCCAGCCTTGTGTTTGGCTAATCCTGAGTGCACTTTTGACGGCCGATTCTTGCATATATAGGTCCAGGGGGAGCAAGTTGAGAATGGCCTCCAATCCAGCGGTTGGTGTCGTTCTGATTGCACTGGTTGTTCCTATACATGCTAATATTTGTATTTTTGTCATTTCTTTCAGATTGGTTACCTTGTCCGCGGCTTGCCACCAGACTAAGTTGCCATATGTGAGTATCGGTCGCACTATAGCCGTGTACATCCACAGAATTACTCTAGGGTTTGGTCCCCACTTTCTGCCGAAGATACGGCTGCATGCATAGAATGCATTTGCGGCTTTCTTTACTCTTTCTTTGAAATTTCAACATAACCCGTACCCTGTTCATGCAACGTCGGCAAATGCCTCAGGCTCAATCTTTTCAAAACTGATAGTACAACAAATAATAAGCTATCTCTTTTTAAAAGTTTCAAAATTTACATAAACCAATTTTAAACTTTCTGCTTGCAGCCGCACCTTCGTTTTCCAATCTTAAAACAGCTAGTCTACTGCGCCTTATCCTCTCATAGTCAAAGCGCCTCGAAGCCTTTTTCGAAGATGCGTCCGAAATGACATCACGCTGATGTGAAAGGATAAGTCAATGCCGACACTTTGAATCTTTTCGCTCCGCCTAAGCATACGCTGATCTCTAATTTAGATATGCAAAAGGATGTGCGCACCCATTTGTGCGCAACTATTCGAATCGAACCGAATAAATATTCCATGTTCGCCCATAAGGATAGAGCTGCAATTATCGCGTGTGCAACCACCAACCAATATTCAGAGCGAAATAGACTAAACACTAAAGGAATGCGTGACGACTGCCGAAGCACAGCATCCGCATTAAGATTTTGTGCAACACATAGGCTATTCCCTTTCATTACCATGCCTATTTTTTGGAGCTTTTTTGACCAAAATAAGTTTTTTTTTCTGACTTTACTGCCTTTAACTCGCCATTACTCAAATAATTCTTAATCAATGCAAACAAAACAAAATACATACGAGAGCCAACACTTTTCTAGTTTTTTCAAGCCATCAATCAGCTTTCTATGTCCTCTAGAAGCTGAGCTACAACCTAAAATCTAACACGAACAAAATAAATTTATTTTCTCAAATCGAATATTATCAGCCGCCGCGGTTCTTGATCGTTGTTCTGCTTTGGGGTGGTTTGGTGGCGCACATCGCACAAGCACGTTCATATGAAAAAAAAAAAAAAAACAGGGACGTGTTTCTGAGGAAATGCGCAGATGGCTGATGCATGTGGTGTGGTGGTGGAGGTATGGTGGAGGTGGTGTATATAGAAATTGAGTTCATGGTTTTTGTTTTAATGGTTGTTTTTATAGTACCTACGTTTAAACCTACAGTAAAGAATTGAAGAATTCAGGAAGTAAAGACGATATAGGTGAATTACGTTGTTTGATTTATTTATTGTTGGTGTAGATACAAATTTTCGTTAAGGCTTTTGTTTTAGCGGTTGTTTTGATATTACCTACGTTGTACCTACAGTAAGGAAGTGAAACTTTAGTACTTACGCTGTTGAATTTAATTTTCTTAAATTGTTGTTTTAGGTAAATAGATTTGTTTGATTTATTGTTTCACATTGACAATGTTCACCGCTTTTTTTTAGCTAGACTGTTGAGATTGTCAAATCTCTTTTATTGGAAATTACACAGTCTCACGCCGCGTACGAAGTTGCGGACACAGCACAGCTAGTTGGTTTATATTTGTGTTTGTAACGAAGGAGAAATAAATAGAATGCGAGCGAACGTATTCCCCAGTCCGTCTTCTGGCAGGCCTTATTCCTTAACTAATCGGTTTCGCATTTGAAATTGCTATGCACGACTATTTTTGGCCGAGAATGACAGTTACGATGCTATAAGTTTATGCAAACATGGGGCACTCATATATGATGCTTTGAAATCAACTTCAAGGATTCATGGTGATGCCAGCCCTCGCACGTACATTGCAAAAAAATAGATTTGAATTCTGCGAATCATATTCTGTCCTAGTAAATCAATAATAAGTTATAAATACAAACAGTTGGATTTTATTTTGCAGTGGTTAGTTTAAGTCATTGACTTTCATTTTGAAGGTGTGAATATGTGCTCTGCAGAAACATATATAACTTTTCAGATGATAATATAGCTAAAATGATTGTCAACACAATAAAAGAACAAGCTTTTACAATTACAATACTTAAGTTTTAAGTATGCGGCAGCCCATTGGCGTTTGAAAAAGTTCTGCTCACGCATACAGTCGCCTCAGCACTGTAAAGTAAGTGTAAGTTGCGTTGAGTAAAGATTGAAACATCGCCATCGACATTGGGTAGATGTTACCAACAAGAATCTAAAAAGAAAAGAAAAGATAGATATGTGATGTGCCAAATTGTGCGCAAACTTTTAGTAATAAATTGAAGGTACCGAAAAATGTACAATTCACGTCATTTTTCATTCGCGTTACAACTACGTAACCAACCGAAATTTTATTATTCGGTTTTCGGTCGGTTCGTTTCGTTCCATCGGCTTGCGTCAACTTGGTTTGACATAAATACAATCGGCTTAATTCGGTTTAGTAGTACCAGCGTTGCCACTTAAATCTTAAACAAATGTAGTACGTTAGGGAAAAAAAGTAGCAAATTCAAACAAAATGTAGTACCTGTTTTTTTTTTTTTTGTATTGAAATTAAATAGTTATATACATAATATATATATAATATATATATAATATCTGGGTTACCGAGCTTTGGTCGGTTATTACTATTTATTGTAATTTAAAAAACAATACAAATAAAAAATATAGGTATACCTATATATAAAATACCGGTTTCTTGCGGACGGCAAGAAACGAGTGTTACGGGTTCGAATCCCGCTCGGTGACTTACTTTTGTTTTTTTTTTATATGTTCAAGTTTATACTCGTATATATATTTTTTTATTTTTATTGTTTTTGAAATTACAATTAATATTAATAACCGAGCAAAAACAAAAACCTTGAACTCAATTTCTATATACACCACCATTCCACCATACGTCCGTCAGCGCACGTCATCAGCAATCTGCGCACTTCCTCAGAAACACATTCTCGCTGTTGATTACATACATATTCACGTCCCATACTACTCTTTCGTTTCACTTAATTTGGAGAAAACACCACGCAGTTCTTTTTTTTTCATATGAACGTGCTTGTGCGATGTGCGCCACCCAACCACCCCAAGGCAGAGCAACGACAAAAAACCGCGGCTGCCGATATTGTTCGATTTGAGAAAATAAATTTATTTTTTTCATGTTAGATTTTAGGTTGTAGCTCAGCTTCTAGAGGACGTAGAAAGCTGATTGTAGGCTTAAAATTTTGTTTTGTTTGCATTGATTAGGAATTGTTTGTGTAATGGTGAGTATAAAGGCAGTAAAGTAAGAAAAAATTTGTGCGACTGTATCCAACAGTCGCGAAATATGTGTATGTGTTAACACCGTGCGTGCGGTATGTGTGTGGCTTGATACACGTCGTTGAGAAAAGAGGGAATTGTAATAACCGTATTCTTGATATATTATGAAATAACAATAATTTATATTCGTTCAGTGTTAGTTTATTTATTTATTTCATCAATTGATTACAAGATCTGCTGATTAGGTACAAAATATTCAAAAACATATAAAACTAATAAACAAGTTTAAGACAAATTAATTAAGAAAAAAGAATAAAATAAAACAAAGGAAAAACAAAGTCAATTACATAGATTAAGTATTATTTTCTTAAAAAAAAATCTCTCTTCATGCAAAGGTCGATATCATTGCAAACTACGTTAAACAATTTTAAAGAACGTGTTAGCGGTTCATTTAAACCATAGTTGGTCCTATGAGGAGCTATATGGAATAAATCACTTCTGTTTCGAAGCATTCGTGAAGGAGCATAAAAAGGAATCAAGGAAAGCAATTCCATAGAAGTTATTCGATTATCTAAAATATCTTTTACGAAAAGTATACATTGCACTTGCCTAGAATAGATACAATCGGATTGTGGTAGCTGAAGTAAGATATGTACATTCGAGACTGTAATCTATCTAGATTACGCTGGAAGACAGCATCGATGGTTGTTCCATATCGTGTTGTTGAAATTTTCCGGTTGGAGTTAATTTGAAGATTAAATTTATCTTGCATAAAATCAATAAATGGTTGAGCTTTTGGAGTTGCAAAATTGATATTGAAGTCTCCGCTTATGATCATTGGTAAAAGATGATAATCTCCCTGCAGAATTCTTGAAATTTCTTCTGAGTACGGTGCAAGGACGAAATGGAGAAATTTTATTTCACATCAACAAAAAGCTGAAATTAATATGCCCCAGCTCATAAATGTATGCAATGATAAAAACATATGCAATGATAAAATGTATGCAATGATAAAACACAATTTTATTTCACATCAACAAAAAGCTGAAATTAATATGCCCCAGCTCATAAATGTATGCAATGATAAAATAGTATGCAACGATAAAATGTATGCAATGATAAAACACAGTGACGCATTTCCGTCCCCGCAAGTTAAATGTGTGGAATTACTCCACCAGATTCCAATAACGCGTGCTTAGATGTTTACCTACACATCAAAAATAAACTCAAAACGCATGAAAACTCGAAAACACGCGTTTTCCCAAACATAAGACTAATCTAGATTAATTGTTTACCCACATATACCAAATTTCAGCGAAATCATTAGACCCGTTTCCGAGATCCAAAAATAAATAAATTTATATACATACAAGAATTGCTCGTTTAAAGGTATAAGATTACCTATATTTATAAAGATAGTTTTTCAAATATTAAGTTTCCTAAACTATTTTTTTGCTTGTTTAATTCCACCCATATTGTCACAATCTCGTTGTTTTGAGGTCCACATTTCAAAATAAAATCGAAAGCCCCAATCAAAAAGCGCCACTGCTCATTTGAAATTTGGAAATTCGCTTTCTTACAGGGAAACTCCTTAAATAAATTTAAAATGGTTGGCTTTTAAGAAATGTAGTAATTTTGGGTGAAGATGTAGTATGTAGTACGGTGTTAAAAAATCCAGCAAATATATAGCACAGTACTACATATATGTAGTACAAGTGGTAACGCTGGTAGTAACACGGTTTGAACCGGTCGACCGAGTCGACACATCACTAGGCCAAATCAATATAGGATTTCAATTAAAGTTTAAATTTTCTCGAATAATTGCATATTCCTGGATTACATAGCGCACAATTTGTTTCTGACTACACAAGAAACAGCTCAAACTGACACTTTGCTAGCATTCGTTCGTCCAGGGCAATTCTTTAGAAATATTACGGACACCTCTGTAGTGTTAATAATTGACCTGGAAATGTCCTGCTTTCTTCAACGAAACATAGAGAACATAGAAAGAGCACTTCTAGATTTGATCTTTTGATGGAAAGGGAAATTCCTTTCTTCAATCGAAAACGCCATTAGATTCGCTCTTTTGATAGAAGGGGTAATTCTTTTATTCAAACGAAAACGCCATCAAATTGGTTTTAACTTACCGAACAGGGTTTCTGAGCTCTTGAAATGAAAATCAATAGAGACTTCTGCGTTTTCAAGTCAAACTCAAACCAATTACTGTCATAGGCGGCTACTGCCAAATTGGTGCTCTGCAAATAAATTAAAAACAAATTTCAAAGTGAAATCGCTTTTGATCCTACTAACTACTACTTACTTCGTCCGCCAGTTCATTTGCAAACCAGTACATTGCGGTAACTTGTGAAAATATCATAGTTATATAAGTGCACAAGATTACAACTTGTGTTACGGTCTTCACCTGTGTTAAGATAGATCAAAATGCAATCACGAACTCGAGACTCAAATACCTACCAGGGTCAGCAAGAACAGCAAGGCACACAACAGCGCTCCAAATGTCAATAACTCCACTAAATATATGTAAGTTGTCATCGAGTTTATCAAGTTCACATATCTACAATGCGAATTGAAAATCCCAACACTCACTGAACTCTAACGAAATACCTTATAATCTTCTTGTGATAGTGAATACACCAAACCAATTCATGCCAAACTTCGTCGCCATTTAAGTCCTTTAATCCTCCTAAATGGTGCTGCAGAACCTTGCACATCAATATGCCAAACATAAGGAGTATAATCACAATACTCGTGAACGGAATATACATACAGCAGCCCGCTGGAGTGATTATTACCTGGTAGAGATATATTATCTCATACCAAGGTGAATCGTGCTTGTTTATACCAGGAATGTACACCCCAAAAGGGTGTTCTGCAAATTTTTTTGTTTGAATCTAACATTTTATGTTCTGGGAATTCAAAACAAAACCTACCCCTTATACCAGCATACATTGGATAAAATAGAATTCCAATACTTGCCACTGTACCAAAGGTCAAATTCAGGATTTCCAACTTCTTGGCCGACTTGCACGTCTGCTCCAGAAGCCAGTTCATCTCACTGCCTTCGTTTTCCTGAATTTCTTTAAAAACAACGTTCACTTCAGACAAGAACTTCTCGTAGCGATAGCGTTGGTAGACAACACTTCCACCTCGCATAAGTGTGTTGAACCACAGCACCGAAACATATACGTCTCCGATGAAGACGTCCAAATTTGAATTCGTCATAAAAATATTCGCAAACTGACAGACGTTCATCAGAACTGAGGGCCCAAAACTGAAATATCTTTTCCAATCGTGGCGAAGAATTAGAGACCAGTATTTATAAATCCTCAAACTATTTCCGAACAGCGGTAGCTCTTCGAAGTCCATTTTTACAAGGCTGATGCTATTCGCAGGTAGTCGTGTCCCTAACTAACGGTCAACTGACATTCGGGCCACTACGGGACACGGTTGTATGCTACTTATGTCGTTTCCCATTGGTTACACTCGGGGATTCACTTATTCTTTAATCCAATTGAACACGAAAACTGCTTCTGATTAAATCCACAAAAGTATAATTTACTGCAGCTGCTGTCAGCTTGTATAAAATACATAAGTTACACTGGAGTGAGTACTTCTTGATGAGTGGATTCTTATTTTAAATCAGAGACAATACTGAGACCCCCATCTTCGGCCGATTTTCTGTTTTTCCGCCTACAAGCTATATTTTTATGGGGTGGTACATGCTAAGTGCGTTATTATTGTTACAAAGAAATTCGTATTGACAAAGGTCACGTAACTTCAAAAATTTCGGTTCATACAATTTTGTCCGTTAAATTTGAAATTATTCGTAACGTGTGAATAGGATTTTATTTTAGGAATAAATAAATAGGCACATTTTGAGCAATTTTTCTCAGTTATTTAAGAAAAATTCACTCATGAAATAAATGAAATGATATCCAAAAGCGCAAAATGCATAACCATGTTTGTCCTAATATGTTTCTTGTATATAAAACATCTCATTTAGATAGTTTTACTAACGAAACAAATTATATTTTTCGCTTTTTAAAAATATATATTAACTAACCAATAGCATTCAGTTATGTTAAAATGTCGTATTCCCGAACTCTATCACATTCCCCCAGTATTGATTTTATAATTTTTGTATGTTTTTGCAAGTCACACGGATTCAAAATAGAGAGAACACCGATAGAAAAACAAAATGGCGAATTTAAAACAAAAATTAAGGGGGCCAGCGGCAAGAGGATCGCGAGTTGGGGGTCTCAGTTTTGTTTTATCTCTGGTTTCAGTTTTCGGAAGTGATTTTTGTCGATTTCGGTCTCTCCCGTCACCCGACTCCCGGTTCACGGACAAAGATAAAGGAATACAGATATCGTCGGCTCTCTTTCAAAAACTCGTAAATCGAAAATGGAAAATTTTTGAGGAGGCGCAAAAAACCGATTTAAAAAATTGAAAAAGGAAACTGTTAAAGTGAGACGTGCGAGGGACATACGAGCTTTTAAATGGAAATTTTAGACTTAGGAGGTTTTGAAACTGGTTGATAGAGGCAAAAGGAATTATGATGGAGCTAAGAGGTATTGATATTTAAATTCAGTAATTTTTTTTCCTCAGGATTCCATTAAATGTAATTTTTTTCATAAAATTCAGACTCACGAGGTTTTGAAAGAAAGCCGACGATATATATATATAACTTTCCAGTGGAAAGGCGGCTGCCTACAAGCTAATGAATGTAAGTTCATGAATTTGACTTTAATGCAATAATTCGATATTCCGAAACCAAACTAGTTCAATACAAAACACAAAACAATTGATCAGCGCGATACCTACCAAAAGGAATGATTGCCGGCCATTAGCAACATGTTTTTTTTATTGTTGGTGATCGTAAAGTAAGTCATCTTTTTTCGTGTGAGATATATGGGCACCCTACGCTAAATGCAAAGAAATCAATGAACGAAAGAACGAAACAAAGATATACATACATATATAATATATCTATTAAACAAAGAAAAGAAAAATGTCTTAAACGTTGTCGAGAAGATACACAAATAAAGGAGATTTAAGAAATGTTTTATGGTTTTTATTTTATTTGTTTGAAACGTTTGCTAATCTACTACAGACAGTGAAAGCTACACAATGAACGGATGATTTATCTTTCCGTTGCATTCAACCGTAAAAACGGCGCAAAAGTGTGTAGTATGAATAGGATGTGTTCATCAATGATTGGAACATCTCCAAGGACATCGGGTAGATGTTTCCAACAGTCATCTGAAAATAGTTAATTTTTAGTTTCGCTCATCCATGTTTTTCACAAAATAATCAGGGTTTTTTAACATGTACCTACCCAAAAGAATAAACCATAACCTAACGTACTTTAAGTGCAAAATAATTGGACATCCTGATATCCTGACTTCAAACAGATCACGACTATCAACCCATTTTGACTACTTACCACACAAGGTTTCTGCGCTCGCATTATCATCATCATAATATTTTTCTGTTCAGGTTTTTGAAACATAAACCAGCTGGTATTGTATGCAGCTTCCGCTACCTTACCACTCTATATAAAAATAAAACAAAATCTCAACCTTGAGCTGTGTTGAACCGGCTAATACTCACTACCTCTTCAGTAAGTTGGCTTGCAAACCAGTATAATGTGAAAACCTGCGAAAATATCATCGACGTTTGTATTATTGCTATGGTAATTTGTGCCGTTGTTTCAGCCTGAAAAGGACACAATTTTCTCATTACCCAATGTGACAAACAAATAGTGTAGATTCAACAACTAACAATATTCAATAAAAAGAGTAGAGCACAAAGTAAACCTCCGAAGGAAAGAAACTCAACCAGAAACACATATGTGGTTAATTTGTTGAGGATGTCCACGTACCTATTAAGAAAACTGTTGTTATTATGCACATTTTTATTTTTTTACATTCACCCCTATCGAAGTATCCATTCGGAGCGGAATTTTTTACCATTTGTACGAAATCGAAGAAGTTCCATTCGAGATATCCGTTCCGATACAACTTTCGGAAAAATTCTCCGATGACATCTAGCGAACCTTGTTGCAATGCGTGGAACCCGTTATACCACTTACTTTTGACTTACGGCAGATTTTGTTTCGAAGCTTTCCGACAACTAATTGCAGCCAAATATTTTTATTATTATTATTATTTATTTTGTTCCGAAACGGATACTTCGAACGCAATTTGAGTTCCGATCGGATTTGACTTTCGTATAGGAATTTTTTTCCGAACGGATACCTCGATAGGGGTGATTGACAAGAACGACATTTGATTTGATTGATATCACACAAAAATCTTCCCATTTCGAAGTGTGTTAACAGCGTTTATTTTTTTCCTACCGATGCTACATCAAGTTCGAATTTGTTTACTGACATTTGACAGACAATTTTGTAGTCCAATTCATTTCTTAATAAACTGTGTAGCACTTTACATAATCTAGTTGATTACTAGATTAGCCAGAAACGTACATTTTTCTACTTCAACGACATAAATAGGAACTGTCAACTTAGGTACTCAGTCACGAAGTTCTTGACTAGGTTAGTCAACTGCCCCTACACTACGTAAACGTCAACTGAAAAAAATGTTCATGTCAGCGATCTTTGGCAATCAATCAAACGGAGACAGCTCAAGTCAGCAAGATGTCGGACACTTCAAACTAGATTCTTGTATGTCCTAGTGTCAAAAAGTCACGTCTGTAATGAAGTCAGCTGTCAAAAAAGAAAAAACATAAATTAGTTAAGAGACTTGTACTTGAAGTTGGAAATATGTATATCCTAACTTGCGTTCGGAACATAGTGTCATCAAATGTATGTACAAGGTAGCATTAAAGATTATTCTTAAATGTTAAAATGTCTTCTCGTATCTATGTATAAAGATCAAATCACAATATCACATCAAACCAAACTCGTCTCTTTGAAGACGCTAACTTTTGCTTACTCAATTATTTGCTTTTGGTATTTTATGCACCAAATTATCTTTGCGGTCAGAATTTTTGGCGCCCAATTCGATTCATTTAGTTCTTGAAGTCGATGTTGCAGCACCTTACACATTAGAGTTGCGAAAATAATCAACGAGACTACCAGACACCCAAATGGGATATACAGCCAACATCCAATGGGTGTAACAAACACTTGATATGCATAAAAGATTTCAAAAAATGGCGTTTCCAGCTCATTGATACCTGGCACATGGCTTCCGTAGGGTAGCACTAAATTAATGAGCCGATTTAATTGTTTTGTGCGAAAAACTGTGCGAATACGTAGCTTACTTTTTTCATCGACAAAAAGAGGATAACTACAAAATCCCAACACAGTCATATGACCAAGAATCATGTTCATATTAGCCATCTTCTTGCCAAGAGCGTTTGCTTCCTTCAGCATGTTCCTGACCACAATGTCCTCGCTATTCTAAAAACAAATATAAATAAAAGAGTATCAAACTCTTGTGTGCTCGAAATGAATTTCTCATTCGTATTTCTTTTTCGAAATACACTCACCAAAAGCGCCAGATAAAGATGGACAAATTTTCTCAAAAATTGCTCATACTCGGACCGTTGAAGGACCAGTAAATATCCCCTCGTAATCGAATTAAACCACGATACCAATATGTAAGCATTTCGAATGATCACTTGAACCGATTCGTCGGTTGTAAAAATGAAAATAAACTGCGTTACATTTAAGGCTGTTGTTATTGAAAGTGCAAAATAGCAACGGCCCCAATTGTTCTCATAAATTAGGCCCCAATATTTAAGGATACGAATAATCATAGCAATCAAAGGAATCGCAGAGATTTCCTTTAAAATTAATTCTTCTGAGATGTTCTTTGGCATGACTTGCTCGCACAAAAGTTTTAGGAAACTGCAGGAAATTGAAACTTAAGTTTTATTTATTTTGAAAAAGTTGCAAAAATGTAAAAAAAAAAGAAATACTCGGGGGTTGGACGTTGGATACTTTTAAACACTGTTATTGTGTGCTTGCAGCCAATACATACTAATTTAGTACCTAAACGACGGAGGAAAATAGTGAATTAACTTGGGCGTAGAACAACAAATCGGAACATAATCGATAAAGCCCTGTTGGGAGTATGTATTGGTAAATTTGCCTGCCTTTAGCTAATTATATGAGGCGGACGGAGTATAAAATAATGCGAAAGACCTCCAGCGCAAACACATACTTATTCGTCCTTTATCCAGTCCGCAAACTTTTCACGAAGTTTAACAGAAAGTGGAGAATAAGCCTATATCTATCTATTGAAACTTATAGCCCCCCAGAATATACCAGCAAATCCTTCGCGTAGATAAAACGTTTTGACCCAACCCACCTACAAACGATAAACCATTTCGAACTTGTAGTTTTACTTATAGCCTACTGCATAATGTATTCGAGATTATAGATTTTTAAAAAATTTTCGGTGCGGTTTACGTTGACGGACTTCATTACACAGAGAAGAAACGTTAAAACGCTACCATGTGGGGTTTTTCTTCTGACAGATGTCTACCTCTTTTAACTATTTTATCTAATAGAACAACGGGTTTTTATTTCGGTACTTGGTGTAACTTGGGATAGCTTTTGTTGCTAATGTCAGAGTTACAAAAACCCAGTTATCTTAGGTGGACTAGATTGATCTGGTCACTTTCCTATGTCAGCCACATCTGCGAACTGTCAACTCAGTAGTAAGTCACGAAATTCTTAACCATGGGCAAGTCCATAATTGCACATTGTCGCACATGCCATGCAAAAAATATTGATTCAATGCAATTACGAACAGAAATACTGCTGCAAGTTTGCATTTCCGAAAGAGAGTTCATATATACAGTACATTTTTTGTTCACTTTCATTCCTATAAAACACAAATAATTTATTTGAACTTTTTTAATAAAAAAAAATCCTTTATTTATTTTGGATAAATCTATTAAATTTTCATTTGTTTTACTTACATATTTTTTACTGATATATTCCTGCGACTCGGCAACAAAACAAAATTCAATGCAGAGTTAATCGCAGTTTGACTGTCATTTTGCTTGTATAAACACAGATGACATTTGCCGTCATGCAAAGATAATGCAGTTTTAGTCGGCTACATCACGTCAACTGAAAAAGCTGTTCATATAACCGATGTAGGCCAATCAAAATGGAGACGCATCAAGTAAGCTGGCTGTCAGACTTACTGAACTAGGTAATTGAACGTCCCCAATTCACCTACAGGCAGGGGTTTTCATGGATGGGTTAGACATCAACGACTTTCGGAGAAAAGCAAGTTTTTGTGCGTTGACATTCTTAGGTCTGTTCACTAACGATAATGCATTCGAACACAATAATCAAATTAAGCCAAAAATCGTTCCCGTACGCAAAAGTTGAACAAAGAGAGAACAAAACATTTCTCCTCAAAAACAAAAAAAGCTGCAAATATTCAGGGTTATCAGCAATTCCGAGGGAACAAAATTCCCCCGAATATTTGTTGTTCCCTGGAAAATATTCCTCCTACCTATCGCGAATCTCCATCGGAATTTATTTCCCCTGGAATTTTTCGAAGATATGTTCGAATCATTTGACAGTTGTCAATTGTGATTTATTCAATTGCCAATTAAATTCATATTTGGTAATATTTGACCAATTGCAAGGACGCGAATTGGATTTATACGTACTTTAGTGGAGAATGAGTTCCATTCGGTAAAATAGTAAACAAATTAATTATATATGAAGTTTACAAAATGCACAGCGCAGTGTTTAGATTGCGAATTGAGGAACAAATTCAATAAGAAAAAAATGTAGTGAAACTGAACAGAAGAACTAAATCCAATGCAGTTACCACCGGCTATAATATAGTTATTAGTTCTTACATATTTATTCTTTTTTATATGTCACCAGTACTACAGGCTCAATAAACCAATGTTCAAGTAACTATCTGCTGGATTTTCTCTCAGACAACCTGTCAACGATCAAAAAACCATTCGCCACTCCTACCATCGCCAAGCTGAGCACATGCCTGCGGATTTGCAAAAGATTTTCATCCAATGCATTTACTATCATTTCCAATTGTTTTTGATTAGTTCAGCTTAGCTACACCTATTAATTTGTTTTAGTACATTTTGGAAAAAAAAAACTTTAAACAAAATACTTGCATGATTAAAAATTGTTCCTCTCCGTTTTGAAGTATACCAATTCTATGCCACTTCTACAGGGTGTCCGACGGGAAGGTATACTACTTTGTTTTGCCGCAATTTTGGTAAACATTAGTCTTGACAGTTCATATTTCGCAGTCGTGAAGTAGACACGTGGCAAATTTATTATGGAAAAAAAATCGATAAACCAAAGTGTTTTAATCGTTAAAACATTTTATCAAAGTCAATCATCGATTATTGTGACAATGAGAAAGTTACGTGAAATTTTTGGGAGAAACAACGTGCCAACAAAACGCACTATTTATCGTGTAGTGAATGATTTCGAAGAAAGAGGGTCTGTAGGTGATAGGCCCAAGCATGGACCAAAACGTACTGCAAGATCGGCTGAAAACATTACTGCTGCTCAAGGAAGTGTTCAAAAAAATTCATCAACCTCAATTCGACGCCGTGCTCAGGAGCTTGGTCTTCAAAGAACAACTTTGGCGACAATTTTGCACAAGGATTTGCATTTGTTTCCATTTAAGATTCAGTTGAAACAAGAGCTTCTTCCACAAGACCATTTACGCCGCCGTACATATGACAATAGGATGTTACAGCTAGCCTATGACAACCCCGATTTTCATGAAAAAATCATAATCAGTGACGAGGCACATTTTCTTTTGAATGGATATGTAAATAAACAGAATAGTCGGTTCTGGGCAATCGAAAATCCTCAAATTATTCATCAGTCATCTTTGCATCCATTAAAAGTTACAGTCTACAGTCTGGAGTGCAATTTGGTCAGGAGGAATTATTGGACCTTACTTCTTTGAAAATGAAAACGGTGTAACGGTAACTGTGAATGGGGAGCGATATCGTGATATGATTGAAAACTTTTTAACGCCACAACTTCATGCTTTGGGCTTGATTAACATGTGGTATCAACAAGACGGTGCCACATGGCATACAGCCAGGATTACAATGGAATTAACGCGACCTCTTTCCACAACAAGTTATTTCAAGAAATGGTGATGTTGATTGGCCCCCGCGGTCGCCTGATTTGACTGCTCCGGACTTCTTTTAGTGGGGATATCTGAAAAGCAAGGCTTATGCAAACAAACCATAAACGCTTGAGAAACTCAAACAAAATAGTCGTGATGAAATTAATGAAATACCGCGTGAAATGTGTGAGAATGTAATGAAAAATGTGCTCAGAAGTGCTCGCATTTGTGAGACTAACAGAGGCGGACATTTACCTGATATTGTATTCCATACATAAAAAAAAAAAAACCCAAACGACTTCAAACTCCCATAGAAACTGCTTACGTTTTCAAGTTCCACCTACTAATTTACGAAGGAAATATTCCGGGGGGAATCTCATCAAATTCCGTGGGGAATTTTTGTTTACGATACCAATTTATTTCATTTTTTCCCTTTTTCGAAATTCACTGCCGATACCTATTTTTGAAAAATGGGAAATATTTCGGGTGGAATTTTGTTCACGATATAGCCCTGATTATCCCAAGTAATTTCTTTCAACCCCCAAAACCCCTACACACGTTGCCCCTGGAACAGGCCTTAGAAACCGTCGCAGTCTTGTTCATTATTAATTTAGTTAAATTCCCCTCGAACTGTCACAACTGTCAAAGCTGTAGCTAAAATTAAAGGAATACAGCCCTTGGCTACAGTGAGCAGCAAATTCATTAGACTTACCTTCTACATTCAGAAATTAAACTGCATTAGCGATTCCAGATGAGCTGTCATAATTATTAAAAGCGCCTTCTATATGCAAGGGAACTCAAAAACGAAGCCACATGTAATTTTCCACCAGTATTAGGGGTTCTATTCAAATTCAGATTATATGCTTTTCGCCAAGAAAATTGGCTCAATTACATAGGTGAATTCAATGAAGAACAGTTATCTGCGTTCAATTATTCAAAATCCATGCCCATTTCATTTACAAATTGCTACCATCGGACATGTCATCGATATGCGAATTCCCATTCGGGCTTGTAACCCAAACGACCTTATAAAGGGGGCCACTTCGAGACCCATGCATCACTGTTTAAAGTGCATCCGTTCCTTCAACAATAGCGGTTTAAAAAATGTTCGAAGAAATCCATATGATCTACATGAGCGTGCGAATTTTGAAATTTTGGTCCTTGATCTATGACCACAATTGGCGTCGTTACATGTGTTTGTCGCTGGCGACATTTTTGAACATGACACAGTTCGCTTATATGCTCTTGACGGAAGACGGCGTGGATGCTAAAATTCGTAATGCATACATGGTGGTCCTGTGGGCCAACACCATTTTGCGCGCCTATCTACTGTTGTACCAGCGATCGGATTATGAGAGTTTTCTCTCGGATTTACAGAATCTGTACCGCGAAATAAAGGTGACACATCAACGTGCGGTTTTAGTGAGTAGGACTTGTGCATTTTTTTTTGTCTACAGCGCTCTGGAGACGTGTACATACAGGGCTTGCTGGAGGAAACTAATTTGCTGGGCAAGCGAATGGTTTGGCTGAATCTGTTCCTCGGCGTGTTATCGTGCATTGGATTCGGATCCTATCCATTGTTCGCCACTGATAGGGGTTCGAAAGATCTCCCAGCTTACATAAAACTTATTGAGTTTTACATAAAACTTTGGATTTATTTACAGTTTTGCCATTCGGAAGCATCGTGCCCGGAATCAACGAGTACAAGTCGCCGTTTTACGAAATTTTCTACATTTACCAAATGCTGGTCACCCCAATGGGTTGCTGCATGTATATTCCGTTTACCAGTTTGATTGTTGCTTTTATCATGTTTGCCATACTAATGTGCAAGGTATTGCAGCATCGCTTGAGAAACTTACTACAGCCAGGCGATTCCAGTGAGATTATTGCGGCGAAATTGATTTGGTGCATCGAATATCAAAAGAAGATTATTAAGTAAGAAATGGTAGCTGTGAATTGGCGCCCTAAGTGAGGTGGAATTTTAAACATTTTTGACACTGGTCTTAAGCTGCACACAGTCCCATTTAAAGAGCAGGTATTTGTCAAAAATATGACACTTTTCAAACGCCCATCCGTGGCATCAATTGTGATACAAGTTGAATGCAATGAAATAATCATTTGGACCTCCGTTGGGCGCCAATTGCAAAACCTCAATTTGCTAATCAGTTTTCTTCCAGCTACATAGAGGTAGTGAATCGGCTAACAACTTACATATTCTTTTTGGAGTTTATAGCTTTTGGAGCACTCTTGTGTGCACTACTGTTCCTTTTGATTATTGTAATTCATATTCTTATACTGCTCGTCGCTTTCTTTTACAGGCAGATTTATTCCACAGGTCGATTCGTTGGCTCAATCGGTTATCGTCTGCGCCTACATCGCCATGATATTTGCTCAAATCCTTGCGCTGTATTGGCATGCAAACGAGTTGTATCAGGAGGTAATTGTGTTGTATAAATGGTGTTGAAAATGAAAGAATTAAGAAAGGCTTCAAGTTTCAGACTTTGAATATTTCGGCAGCCGCGTACGAGACGAGTTGGTTTGAATTCGAGATACCAGTTCAAAAGCATATTATGCTGCTGATCCTGCGGGCCCAAAAGCCATGCTCTGTAAGTCCCCATGGTTACAGTGATGTGCTCTCTTAGTTACTTTGCTAATTTCAGTTGATGGTTGGAAATATCCACCCGATGAGCCTGGAGATGTTCCAGTCACTGCTAAATGCATCGTATTCATACTTTACTCTATTGAAGAGGATCTACGGCTCAAAATGGATTTGAAGTTATAACTCACGTCACAAATTAATGCAAATATTGTTGTAGCGCTGCAACCATTAAACAGATTGATATTTTTATTTGTTGACGTTTGGCCTTCATTGATCGTGTGCAGAATAAGGAACAAATGTGAAGGAGCTCCATGTATAAATAACCTAACAGTCCACTCTGCCCACGATGCTTGGGCAGGAGGACAAATCTTTGTCCATCTCAAAAAGTGCTCCAATTAAAATGCCTGATAACCTGACTCCAGAGCTATGCACAGTGCTATGGCTGAGACTCATTTAAGTCGTGTGTATTTTGTCACTCATATCGACTCCATGTGGGCTGGTTCCACTTAATTCGCTCATGCTTAACATATTCCTCGTTTACTCTTCATTTGCATATGGAAGGTTATGCCAGAAGCTCGCTCTGTAGATGCGGATGTTGTGCTTCGTCACGCATTCCTTTGGACTATTCCGACTCCATATTAGGAGAAACAACTGCTCCCTGACTGGCATTATAGATTGTGTGTTTAGATGCTCGAGTCACACGCCATAATTGCAGGTATAGGCGAACTTTGAATATTTTATCGTGTCGATTGACTGCGCGCACATAATGCATGCGCACATCCTTTTGCATATCTAAATAAGTAATCGTAACGAACAATTGTAGATGCATGTTATTCATAATATAGTTTGGGAAGAGGGCCGGGACGGGATTCTGATTCCAAAGTGTCGGCATTTACTTTGAAATAATTGCTCAAAGTGATTCAGCAAAAGGCTTTCAATGCAAATGATTTCTAGCTCGTGCCTATAGGTAAATGCGGAGGTATGCATATTTCTTGGCAATTAAATACATCAACGCACTGTAGATTAAGTGCATAAAGCTGACATCGGTTAGAGATCGATATTCCATGTTCAAAAAACCGAACATTATTTTCGAGATCTGTTTGTTTATACATAAGCGCAGTCCTCTGCATGAACTTACTTTTGCCGACATGACGTAAAAAAAAATTATACTGACCACATTCAAAAATCTAGTTATCTAAGGGCCACGTGCACCAAACTCATTTGACAACAGTATATTTATTAATTTATTCATTGTTTAGTATATTATATTCCGTAAATTGTGTTGCAGGACGACAGATTCATGGACAAACTAATAAATATTTATCCATTCGAATCCAGGATAGTCTAGTCATGCCCAAACTTCAAATAGTAAAACAAAGTGTCAAATACCCAGTAGTTTGACATTAAGGCCAAACAAATATCGAAAGTGGATTTAATTTGATTTCGGACGACGAATTAAGAAATTGTAAATTGCACTCATATTCATTTTTATAACAAAGCATTATTGTAAAGAAAAAATCATTTTAAAAGCTTCATTTTTTGCTTTGATGGTTGCCCAATAGTTTTTTATGTTACTGTACTTTTTTATTAAGGAAAGCAACAACCCGCAGAACACCTACCTGCGTTCGCCCCTGAAGGTTACTTATAAAGACTGTATTTTGAATTGGTGCAAGCGGGGGAGTAACTATTTACTTGTTTATCTTTGGGCTAGCTATTCAGACGTTTAATTAGTTATCCATCCAGTAACTTGCAAGTGGCCCTTAGGGCAATTTTATCAAGATAAATAGTTTGCTGTTTGTATGTAAATAATTTTATTTCAACATTTGGCATAGGCATCTGGAATTTCCTTTTAAAATTGAAAATTTGGCATCACTGAATTTTAGCTTGGAGTCAATTACATGGTCGTTGAAAACCAGATGAAAAAGAACGTGCTAGGAAAAGCATATCAAATAAAAACCCTCCAAACTACATAGAACCTAACAAAATAAAAACTATTTTAAATATAAAACCGAACATTAGTTTGCTCTGGACTAGATGTAACCTGAATGGACAAACTAGATTGGTCAGAAACATTACTTTTCAAACATCAGCCACATATGCTTACTGTCAACTTAGTAAACGCCAAATGAAAAAGCTGTTCATGTGACCGATCTAGGCAAGCCAATCAAAACTTAGCCACATCAAGTCAGCCATCAGCGGTCAGACATACTAAACTAGTTGCTTGAACTTCCCCATTGACAAGCATTTGGTGTTTGATCTCTGCAAGGCTACAAACCGAAAAAATATTACCTAGTGGACAGAGACAATACTGAGACACACTCGAAATCCTCTTGCCGGTGTCCCTCCAATTTTTTTTTTTTTTTCAAATTCGCCATTTTGTTTTCCTGTCGGTATGCTATCTGACGTTTGTAAGTACGGCATGTTATTTAGAATACTGATGATATCGCTAATAAGTATTTTGATCAAAATCGTTAGAGCGGTTTTTGTAAAATTTGGCAGACAACACAGTACCAAATATTGCAATGTTTAGTTTGGAAAATACTATTTGTTAACTATATAGCTGAAAGCCAATTATACGTTATTGTTCGTGATATAAGCATTACTTGGTTTTTAAAGTTGTATCGAAGTCAAAAATGGGGCTTTCGAGATATGAGCATTTTTTAAAGTTAGCGTTTCCAGTGATTCGAATTAAAAATTAAGAAGGCAACAATTTTAAGAATATCAATATTACTCTAAGTTTGCATTTTGGTCAAAATCGTTTTTGCCGCTTTCAGGGAATCTAAGGAAAACTAAATTTAAAAAAAAATTGCCTTTTTTCAAAAATCCATTTTACGATAATATCGAGAAAAACTGAGCCGTTTAGGCTGTAGGCCTCCGAGACAGGCAGACAGACAGACAGACGGACAGACCGGACAGAATTTTGAGACCCACTTTTTTGAGTTCGTGTATCATCGTTATGTCAGAATTGATTAAAATCTCGAGTTCGAAATTTTGTACGAAAACAATATCTCTTACTACGTAATGGAGAAAGTTAAAAAGGGCAAAATCAAACAAAGGTAACGCTGACCGCGAGAATACAAAAACAATTCAAGATGCTTTGTCAACGCGTTCGGATTCCTAGTCACGACGAATCTAGTTGACGTTTTACATAAACTTGGTATCAGAACGTCCCCATTGTCTCTGGTGAAGGTGTCAAATGAATATTAATTGCCAGTTTTCTTCACCAGTTGCTTTTATATGTTTCACTCGTCACTGTTTATGAGATTTTCACCTCATGAAGAACTATTCATAACTATAAACTTAGAGTTTTTGATTCTATTCCATTTTATTATTATTATTTTATTTAGAGCTGAGTACATTTATTGCAGAAACCATAATACTGCAGACAAATATGAATGGTTTCATGGTAACAGATGAGAGAAAAATATAAAGTTAATTGTTACTGCTTCTGAATTACATCCAAATATTTTGTAAAGACATTTATTCACTACGATTTGAAGTGCTGTAAAAAGTAAAGTAAAAAGAACAACCTCTTTGAACTCCTTAGAAAATCCAAACAAATCCTTAGACATATGCTTAACCATAAAAACGACGCAATAGCGTAAAGTATGAATATGATGCGTTTAACAGTGATTGAAACATCTCCAATGACATAGGGTAGATGTTGCCGACAGTCATCTGAAAATAAATATTTTCTTCTGTTAAATCTTCTATCTGGTTTAGTTGCTATAAAATTTCTAAACAGGAACATTTTCGAAACACGCTTTTCCCCAAAATCAATAATGCAAACAAAATATTGGAAAAGAGAATAGTTGTAACAGCTATATACCTACCAAGTTATAATAACCATTCCTCTTTTCGCATTTACATATTTCTGGTCAATATTTTAAGTTAATCGACAAAATTAACAGATCAGAAAAAAAAAGAAAAAAACTTAAAGCCCAATGCAGGAATAGCAAATTTCGCTAGTTCGATATAAATTTCTATATTAGTTATTATTTGCTTGTACATTTTGTAGCTGACAAACTGTGAATACAGAACTTAACTTACGATACAAGGTTTCTGAGCACGCATTATCAGCAATAGAATATTTTTCTGTTCAGACTTCGGGAACGTAAACCAATTGGTGTCGTATGCAGCTTCTGCAATCTTTTCACTCTATAAATAAAATTATTCAGCTGCATATTTTTTTAATTCGCCAAAAATAATCCACCACTCACCTCATCAGAAAGTTGGCTTGCATACCAATATAGTGTCAAAAGTTGTGAGAATATCATCGATGTTTGTGTCACGGCTATGGTGAATTGTGCTGTAGTTTCCGCCTAAAATACATAAGTTGATTAACTAAGAGAACTGTTCTTTATGTTTTCAAACTTACAATATTGATTAAGAATAGGAGACCACAAAGCAAACCACCGAAGCAGATAAACTCAAACAAAAACACATAAGTGCCCAAGCTGTTGATGACGTTCACATATCTGTTTGGGGATATAATATGTTAAATTTTCTGATAATATTATTTATGATAAATTGTAGGTACTCAAATCATTTGTCAAAATAATTAGATCTATCACAGAATCCGTCGTATTCGGAATTTTGCTACAAACCCCGAAAGAACTATCACAGAATCCGTGGTAGGGTACATTTTTTGCTTTCGAAATTCGTAGAACGTGGTATACCTACCTATACAGTGATACTACTTTCAACGAATTTCAAAAATCCCCTACGACAGATTCTGTAACAGTTCTTTCGGGGTTCGGAGCAAAATTCCGAATATGACGGATTCTGTGATAGACCCGAATATTGATTCATCGATTTCACCTCTTTTCTTTTTAGTTCTTAGTTAGAACGAATTTTAAATATAAATTGTGTGTCTGTCACTATATGATACTAAAAAAGCTAAATCATCAATTAAAAAACACCACTTACTCAATAATCGTCTTTTGATATTTAATACAGCAAATAATCTTTTCCCTAAGTATTTTCGGCGAACATTTTGTTTCATTCAATCCTCTTAGGCGATACTGCAACACCTTACACATGACAATGGCAAACAAAATCAACGAAACTATTAGGCTTCCATAGGGAATATACATCCAACATCCTAACGGTGTAACGATCACTTGGAAAACGTACAAGAATTGAAAATATGGGCTTTCTAGCTCGTTGACGCCTGGGATATGGCTTCCATAGGGTAGCACTAAAAAAATTGTCCCAAAATGCATTTAATTTTTTTTTTTTCGGTTTGGAACACAAACATACTTCTTTCATCGGCAAAAAGGGGATAACAACAAAATCCCAGCACTGTTATGTGTCCCAGAACCATGTTCATAATAGCCATATTTTTTCCAAGAGCGTTTTTTTCCATCAGCGTATCCTTAATAAAACTGTCATTACTTTTCTGAAATTATCATAAGTAAAGTACGATGTTAGTTGTTTTAAAAAGTGGTAGGTACTAATCATTTTGAGTGAAAGCCTTTAATTTTTCAAACTCAGAGTTGCTTCATGTCGTTTTCCATTGGGACAGAAAAAGCAGTATTTTTAGATTCAGAGCAATAATTGTGCGAATCTTGATTTCTGAGCGAAATTCGCACCTTCTTACACTAACACCAAAACCTTTGCCATTTGTCAAACTGGAAGTGCGCTGTTTTACGGTTTAAGACAAAAATTATTATTTGGCCGCTGCAATGGAAAACAAACAAAACTTGAATGCATTTTTATAATCACAAATTACAGTTTAAGAACAACTGACTTTTTAAACACACACCACCACAAATGCAGACGGAAAAATCTCGTTTTATGTTCCATTGAGCACGAAAAATCTGAAATCTGAGAGCAAAATCTGAGAATCCCATTAGAAAGCGACATCAGATTTACAAATGAAAGTGTCTTTGAGTTTGGCAATTCACAGTTGCCAACTTGAAACATAACTTCGGACAAATATCCCGAAAGAATGGGAAAAATTATCATTGGGACAAAGATTTAATTTTCCTTCCAACTGGAATAAACATTTTTAAAAATTTTATAAAAATGCACGCCCAACTCGTATTTTAGTAGGTACACCTCAAAACGTAGGTACTACCTAAAAATAACCTAAACAATTTTTTTTAGCATATCCAAGGTAAATTGTGTACGTTCTGTAAATAAGGTACCCTATTTTTTAGTTATTTGTTGAATTCATTTTCTTTTTTAGAAATTAAGTTTGGGGTTGATAAATCGTCGGGAAGGACAAAGGGCAAAAAAACATTGGGAAAGACAAAGACTTTGTCCCAAATGTACCGTGTTGGCAACCGGGTGACAATTGGAGGAGTTTGTTTACGTTTTCGTAAAATTTGTATACAACAACGAAACACATTGCATCGGGTCGATTTGTTTTTGTTAATTATTAATGTAGACATTCCAATATCAATAAAAAAGAGATCAAGTGACATTTTTATGTTCGATTAGACACACGAAATCTGAGAAGCCGCATCGTATAGGTACCACATTAGGCCCCAGTTATAGCCATACGTAAAATACAAGCGAAAAAGTTGAAACAGTCACAAAGTTGAAAGAGTCATAGCGCAAAATCTGTCAGAAAAATGTTTCCCTCCGAAAACAATTACAACAAACCATACACCAAACTGATAGGATTCCATCAGAAAAAAAAAATGTCCTGACAGATGGAACAGTAAAGAAATGAAATATTTCAGTGGAATGATTCGGTTTTCTTTTGTGGAATTAACTGAGAAGTGGATCAGAAAAAGTTTTTCGTACGGAAAAATTAGGTAATAAATTATTTTCCTAGAAAATTTAAGGATCATTTGCAACTTTATAAGTCATAAGCAACATTTTAAGACCAAGATTGAGTTCAACCATAAATTTTAAGTGGTTAAAAAAAGCAAAAGAAGTTTTTTACGGTTTGGTTTTACGTACCTATTGCTATAACTAGGGCCTTAGTTCTAATCTGCAACAAGGAAACACAAGAAATCGCACAATCGCTGTGAGCAGGGTTGTCAGGTAAATATACAAAATATTTCATCCTAATGAAATTATCATTCATATAGAAATTAATTCTAGAACTTTTAATTTTTGAAATAGAAAAATAATAATATTTTGCCAGAACATTTACGAAAGCCATAAAAAATCGAAAATGAAATAGGCACGCTAAATGGTTAATAGCGCTTGGAAAATGTCAAAATTATGAATATTCCAACTATTATGACATATGGGACAACGCTAGAAAATACAGCTTTTAATGAAATCAATGTAAAACGTCACATAGACTTTAGTTAAACTAAACTTTAGACTATAACTTGTTCTCATACTCACCATAAGATCATTGTGAAGCTCAACAAATTTAGCCAAAAATTGCTCGTACTTTGACTTTTGCACCATCAGTAGATATCCTCTCAAAATTGAATTAAACCATAGAAGCAGCATGTACGCATTGCGAATGATAACATCTACCGTCTCTTGTGTAAACGAATCGAACATGTAAATGAATTCAGTCGCATTAAAGATGGTCGTCATTGAGAGCGCGAACAATGTGCGACGCCAATTATTTTCATAAAGCAAACCCCAGTATTTAAGAAAACGTATACTCAAGTTTACCAAAGGAATTGTCAGAATTTCCTTTAAAATTTTTTCCTTTAGGTGTTCTTTATCCATAACTTGCTCCCTGTTACACAATACCAATAACTGTTACATTTTCTTCAATGGCAGATAGCTTTATATCCTTGGAGGCATGAAATATTGCAGACGAAAAATTCCCACGAGAGCGCAATTAAAAGCGATAATTCATGTTTACCGGTCAGCAAAAATAACTGTCATTACCATTATATCCGTATCTGTATGCGCTTATGACACATAGCTATGGGTATACATGGCAATATGGCAATAGAGCTGTCATTGTTCGTTTGCATAAACAGTATTAAAAATTTACGCGCTTTGATTTATGTGATTGGCCAGTATTGGTTATTGGTACCACCTTTGCAACTCATTTTGTATTGAAATTATGACTTGCGTTTGAACTTTTGTTTTTTAATATGTGTCATATTTGCATAAACAATTTATTTGCGTCATTTCTGTGATGACTCTTGTCAGAGAGTGCACTGTGAAAAACTGATTCTAAATCTTTGAGGGGTTTTGTAATACGAACTGTTACCTTAGTACTTAGTCACGAATTTCTTGACTATAGATTCGTCGGCTACCCGTCCGTAATTGAAACAGCTGCCCAGATGACCGATTTCAGCCAATCAAAACCGAGATACATCTATTCAGACAATTGTCAGACTTATTAAATTAAATACTTGAACGACCCCATTGACCGCAAATTAGGTTGCCGTTGCTTCCGTTGCGTCGACGGATCTGTCAATATTGGCGTATTCGACGGAATCAGCAGTCCCAAAGAATGTGTTGGGCCCTTAACAACGAAACTTCACTTTTCGAACTCTCGCAAGTCATAAAATCTTTAGGAAGAATTCCCACAAATACAGGAAAATCTTGCACATCGAACTCTGTGGATACACTAAGCAGGATTTCTAAGCAGGAACTGATTCCAACTTAACCCATACCCTGTTCATGTTCAAAGTCGGCAAATACCTCACTCTCAATCTATTCAAAACTGGTAGTGGCGTCTCGTGTTAAACGTTTCCAATTTACATAAACCAATTTAATTAAATGTAATTAAACAACGATTTGTAAGCTGTATTCCATTCCCTTGGTATACATTAACACTTTCTGCTTGCAGCCACACCTTCGTTTTCCAATCTTAGGACAGCTAATGGGTCGCTGGTACACGCGGCACACTAAACCGTCCACTGCGCCTTATCGTCTCATAGTCAAAGCGCTTAAGGCCTTTTTCGAAGATACGTCCGAAAAGAGATCATGCTGATGTAAAAGGATGTTAAGTCAATGCCGACACTTTGAATCTTTTCGCTCTGCCTAAGCATATGCAGATCTCTAATTTAGATATGCAAAAGGATGTGCGCACCCATTTGTGCGCAACTATTCGAATCGAACCGATCAAATATTCCACGTTCGCCCATAAGGATAGAGCTGCAATTATGGCGTGTGCAAACCAATATTCAAAGCGAAATAGACTAAACACTAAAGGAATGCGTGACGACTGCCGAGGCACAGCATCCGCATATGTATGTGTCTAACCTTCAATGCAAATGCGAAGCGAACATCGATGATGTTTTAGCATAAGCGGCCTTAATAGGATCAGCCCACATGGAGTCGATATCAATGATAGAGTATGCACGCATAAATAAAAGAGGTCCCGCTTTGGGACTTAAATATTACAACTTGCCGCATAAATCATAGATGGAGAGATTCCTCAGCCGCTGCGAGCATTATTCATTCATATTCACGACCTATTCACGGTCCATTCACGGTCCATTCACTCTTTGCCTTCGTCTGCTTTTCAGGTTATCAGGCATTTTAATTGGAGCACTATTCGAATGAGATTGTGGGTTCATGCATCCTTTGGCGCAGAGTAATAAATTCTACAGATGTTTGCGGTACGATTAATCTTCGTTTGTGATGGGCACTATGTTGCAGCACACTGACAGTCACTAAATCGGCCGATTCCGAACAGGATCAATCATCACTGCAGCCTTGTTGCATCTAATAGATATTGCCTGATGCACTCATTTGGAAAATGCACAGATAGGACTGACGTGTCAATGCGAAGGAATTTGACGGCAAAACTAGGCGGTTTGAGATAAATCGAGGGACTGCAATACTGCGTCCCGCCTTAATGACATTCCTTTACAAATTTGCTCACGACCTCATTCGCGGCGAACATTTGCATCTCTTGGATTCTCCAACGTATCCGTTATCAACAGTTCTTCGCCATCTCATAACACACTTAACAACTTAACATGGCGCACCATTCCCGCGCACGTATCCCCCTTGGACATTTGCACTCTATTGGGTGCACCTCCAATATGACGGTTCAATTTCCTCAGCACACTGATATCCCAGTCTCTGCTGTCAGTGATAATTTATGTCAAGCGATGTTATGAGGCAATAGGAGCCTTAAAATGGGAAACGGCACACTCTGGCGGACGACATATCCCGTAGAAGAAGAAATTTATTTTTGTGTTTATTGAAATCCACGCTTATAGATTCATTAGAGCGCACAGATGCTCCAGGTGGACGATGACAACGACCACGACCACGACTCTACAACTATGGGGACATGTCTGAGTCGAACAATAAATTTATTGCACGTGAACGACAGAGTTTGTGTAATTATAACCGACGTCCGAGTGTCTTCCCAATAAATTATTTTTACCTACGACAGGTCAGGTGTTTAAATTGCAATTGCTTTGCAGTATCAGCGCGGTGGACTTTTGCCGATTGATGTCACTTAATTGCCACTGAAGCCTTTCTTGGTGTGGTTGGTTTCAAACGATGTCAGATGATCCGAGAGAAATGTATTCAGCTAATGGCACATGAATTACAACCGGGATCGTGCACGTGTTCGATAATTTCTTATACCGCGAGATCAAAAGTTCAACGTGTTCACTCTTCCCCGTTTAGCTATGCGGCAGTAAAGATGCAAGCTATGCAAATTATTGTTCGTGGAATAATATCTATATCAGCACCGAGTTAGCTAAACCGAGTCGACACATCACTAGGCCAAATCAATATAGGATTTCAATAAAAGTTTGCTCGAATAATTGCATATTTCTGGATTACTGGATTTGTTTCTGACTACACGAGAAATAGCTCAATCTGACATTTTGCTAGCGTTTGTTGGTAAGTTTAGGGCAAGGTTTAGGTGTACCTACTCATTAATGAGAACCCCACAGTAGGTACACTGCACTAATATATTCTAGACTTGTGACATTTGTCGACCACTGATGGCTTACCCTTTTTACACCGAGCCGAAAACCGGGTTTTCGCGAAATTACTCGAAAACTTCATCGAAAACAGAAGTTTTCCCATACATATTTCAGTTTTCAAAACGAGTTGTTTAAAGTCGTTTTCCACGAAAACACCACGAAAAAGACTTCTAATCGTCGCGTTGTTGAAACAAACGCACCTTTTGCAACATTCAGCAGAGCAGCTGACCGAACAAATGTCACAACTCACAACTTAAAATCATTTTCCACACCTATTGATGGCCAAATATTATTTTTAAATGCTCTGAATTCATTTCATTTGTTAATTATTAATGCGATCGAAATTTGTAAACAAAATTGTTTATACAGAGGTTTCACGACTAGTGTGTAGTGTCACACAGCTGATTGAAACGTCAAACGAAAGCTGGTTATTGTTCGGTTTGAATGTAATTTCGCGTTTTCGATGAAAACACGGTTTTCGCTGCGGTGTGAAAAGGGTATTACTGCAGCTAATTTAATTCCAAACTAAAATTGCCGTAGGCTCGCGCAATCATTGATACTACATATTTTTATACCGAAACAATATACATAAATGTATAGGAAGTAGATGGATGTCTTGCACTAAAGTTCTGAAAAGCACTTGCATGCAAGTTGTCTGCTCTAGTGCAATTTTTTCATAGACTGGGACATAAAACAAAAGAAATTATCGTGTCATTGTCATTTTGACACACTGTCGGTGTAAACCAGAACTTATTGATTTCCATATAAGCTGATCAGATAAAATGTTTGTGGGAATCAACAACTGGCGTGAAAACAAAACTTTCGATAGTGCATCGAGGCAATTATTGGGTGGCGAAAACTCGAAAACATTGCTGAAACTGAGCAAGGAATTGCAGTCTCAATCCCTGGAACAATATGTATTACACCGACACTCTTGAAAGTCCTGAATATGAACGTGAGCATTGTAAATTAATGTTGAATAAATGATTTTTGTCTGTTCTACATAATTTTTGATCTTTTGTGAAACAGCTTTTGCGAATGGGGACGTTCAAGACTCTATTTTAGTAAAACTGACAGCTGGCTGACTTGATGCATGTCTGTTGTTGTGATTGGTCTTGGCCCATATGAATAGAATGCACTTTTACCCAAAAGAAAAGTTGACTTGGGTAATTTCGATAAATTGTCATTCCTTTGACAATTGGAAAGAGTAGTTTAGCATTTTTCAAATGTCAAACCTCTTATACCCCTGAAATCAACATAAAAGTTATGTTATTATATTGTAGGTAATTATTTATCTTGAACAGGGACAACCTCGCTCGACTTACAGACAAACTGAACTGTGGAGCGCCTCCGATAAAAGCTATTGCATGACACCTCCTTTACCATATCTGCCTAATCTACACCAGAAAATCAAAGGACAAAAGATGCAGGAAATGCATCCTTTCCAAGGTAACCCAAGTTTGCCATCGATTTTCCACTTATCTATGATTAACCTAAGCACTGCCCACATCCAATCCGATCTTATCATAATTTATTTATTTATTTATTTATATAATTTTCTACAAGCCACTTACAGCTAACAGATTTTTCGGTTATAATAAATAATCAAAAGAAATAAACATACAATAGCAATGCCTTGAATTTATCTCTAGATAAACATAAATCAATATTACAACAGGCTTCATTGAAAGATATGATTGCTCTAGACAAAGGTTCATTACACCCATATTTAGTTCTATGCATATATTGAAAAAGAAAATCTCTAGTTCTAAATGATCTAGCAGGTACATATATAGGTACCATTGAAAGAAGGGGTGGGCATCTAATAGTATAGCTAAGTATATCTCTTACAAACATTACATCATGGATGGCTCGCCTCGATTTTAAAGATTTAATACCAAGTAATTGACATCTGGCTATATACTCTGGACGGAAATTCCAACGCATTTTGAAAAAAATTTGTCTTGTGAAACGCCTTTGTATTCTTTCGATGCGATCAGAGTGAGTATTAAACGCAGGGTTCCAAATGACATCGGCATACTCAAGAAGCGATCTTACCAAGGAGATGTATAAAGATAAGAGGGCATATGGATCCCTGAATTCTTTACAGTTTCTGTTAATAAATCCGATGGCAGAATTGGATTTTAAGACAATGTAGTCAATGTGACTTTTAAAACAGAATTTGGAATCCAGGATAACACCTAAATCTTTGATTTCATTAACCCTACAGAGAAGATTCGAATCAATCACGTAATCAAACTGCAAGATTGAACTCAACCTAGAGAAAGATATCACATTACACTTTTTTATATTAAGCTTTAAGTCATTGCAGTTACACCAGTCCGATATAGATTTCAAATCTAACTGTACTAGGTGGCAATCCTCTAAGCTCCTAATTTTTAGGTATAATTTCAGATCGTCAGCGTATAACAGACATTGACAGTGTTTAATCGCAAAAGTTATGTCATTGATGAAAATAATGAAAAGCAATGGTCCTAAATGGCTACCTTGGGGAACCCCCGAGGTGCATTTAATTGATCTGGAGCAGGCATTGCCAATGCGTACTTTCTGAGTTCTGCCCGTAAGATAAGATGATAACCAGCATAACATCTTCGAATGAAAACCAAAGAGTTCAAGCTTTTTCAGTAAAATGCTATGATTCACTGAGTCAAAGGCTTTACTGAAGTCGGTATACACTGCGTCGATCTGACATTTGTTTTCAATAGTGTTGACAACGTATGATGAAAAAAGTGCCAAGTTGGTGGTGGTAGATCGACCAGATACGAAACCGTGTTGAGCATCCGACAAGAACTCCTTAGTGAAAAAATCCAGTCTGTTTTTAACTATGCTTTCAAATAGCTTAGGAATCACTGATAGCTTGCAAATTCCCCTGTAGTTCTCAACATTATTTTTAGGGCCAGTCTTATGTATGGGAACAAGAAATGAAATCTTCCATTCTTGAAGAAAGATACCATCAGACAGAGATTGGTTAAAAATGTTGAGTAAAGGGAAACAGAGGGAGTAACAACAAGAATTAAGAATAATAGCTGGGATGCCATCAGCCCCTCCCAAGGTATGGGGCTTAAGTGACTTAAGGGCCAAGAGGACTTCATCAGAGCCTAATATAATTGAGCCAATATCAACCTTACTTGCTATATTGTCTAAAGAGTTTCTAATAAAACCTGGTTTTGAATAGACCGATTCAAAGAAGTCAGAGAACAAATCAAGACTGGAGTCTAAATCAGAGGACTTGATATCCTTGAAAAACATATCACTTGGAATTCCGACCGATTTCCTTTTAGAATTAATAAATGACCAGAAAGATTTACTATTATGTTTAACGTTATTTTCAATATTCATGATGTAAGCCTTGTAAAGAAATTTACTTAGAGTAGAGAATTCTTTGCGTAGTCTACTAAAATTAGTGTAATCAGATGTATTATTTGATTTCTTAAATTTGTTAAAAGCTTTACGTTTTAAGTTATGCAAATTTGAGAGTTGTCGATTATACCAAGGAGGCTTGGATAATTTCCTTTTGGGAAAACAGGGAACAAATTTAGCAAAACCCTCTCGTAAAATTTCAATGAAGCGTTTATACATACATTCTAGATTAAGATTTAAGAATTCATGATTCCAGTCGATACTAGAAAACAGATTATTAAGTTCAAAGAAATTGGCTTTGGAAAAGTTAAAACATTTATCATTACAGTTTTCGTTAAAAACAGAATATGTATACAGATCAATTTCAATAAAAATTTCTTTATGATTAATGGAATCATTTAAAAGTGAGAAAGGAACATTTGTTACATTAACATTGAATTCTTCACAGCTGATAAAAACAAGATCTAGTATTTTACATAAAGAGTTTACAATATGATTAACTTGGATTAGATTTAGCGAATAAAGAGAATCAATAAAGAAAAATTCATGGTCTTTTCTCATGTTATGGGGAGTCAACATATTGTCGTTCTCTGACCAATTCCAAATTAAATCGGTTAAATTAAAATCACCTAATACACAAATATAATCACAGCTGGAACATGCATTTGAAATAAATTCAATATTACTAAAGTGCTTTTCATAAACTTCTAGGTTACTTCTTGGAGGCACATAGCTTACGATGATATGAACGCAGTCCTTATTAACGTTGTTCCAATTGACTGGGATACAAAGCTGTTCGACATCAGAGACGGGCAGGAGAGTTTTATCCGAGCCCAGGGTTGTGCGTACGGCAACAATTAATCCACCACCACGTTCACTAGCAGACTTACAGCGATCCTTACGATACACATTATATAGGTTGTTATCAAATATTTCCGTATCACGTATATCTTCATATAACCAGGACTCAGTTATGACGATAACATCATAGTCAAGATGGCTAGATTTGTTGTATAAATCCAGGACTTTAGTACGAATCCCACTGGCATTGTGATAGTAGATCTTAAGAGCAGAACTTTGAACAGTGTGAGCATTGTAATTAGGCGACAGTACGATATTACTTAAGTTGGTTCTGGAACTCTCTCCTCCGAGTAGTTTTTTGGCTTATACACAAAGGGGCGAATTTTAACACCAATCGGCCAGAAGGTATCATTGAAAACATCTTTGGCGTAATCGTCAGGAATTCCAAACTTAAAGTTAACGAATTTTAAATCACGATTGGTATCAGCAAGTTTAATCAACTTATGGCACAAAATTAAAGACGAACTAATTCCAAGGCCAAGTGATATGAAGTTAATTATTTCATCCGGTGTGGTAATCGACCGAAAGCTTCCAATATGGTACCATTTAATTTTTCTGGCAACTCTTAGATCACTGCGAGAATTAGTTCCAACAATCACATTTGACGATTTAACCGATTGCATATCGGCAGCAGAAACAACAGCCTTATTCATACAGGTAACCACATCAGCAATCGCAGGAATAGTACCTTCACTACGCAAAACTTCAGCAGCTTCCATAATGTTCTCATAGGTTTCAGTAACCACAGCATGTTTGTTATCATGCTCAGCGACAGCACCAACAACATCATTGTTACTGTCATCAATACACACAACACCACTCGATGGCTCTTTATTGACATTATTGACGTCATACTCCAAACCAGCAGCAGCAACCGAATTCGATAAATTTGGAATCCCTATATCATTGATATTTACACACGTAGATATAAGTAGGGAATCAACAATATTAGAAACGGCAGCAGGAACATCAAGTTTAACAACATCACGCTCAGTATGCCCAGCAATAGTCTTACTCTTATCAGAGTCAGCATTACTTGAGCGTACAAGATTTGGAGACGGTGATGTTTTTTTTTTTTTTTTTTCACATACATTTTTCAATGCAGTAGTGGCAGCAGCATTTTGAACAGTACGACCGCTCATGGGAGAACTTTTACTGTTCTTCACTGAGAGACGTGTTAAAGCAGGCGATGATAATGTACGATTTTCTTTCGACTGTTGCTTGGAGGGTTCATTGACCTTTGGTATCCTCTGGTGGCGAGTGCTAACACGAATGTCTCGGCTTGCATTCAAAACGTTGCTTAGCACATTAGGCGATTTATTATTAGCATCAGCATCTAATGAAGAAGCAAAATCATTGATATCACCAATATTCTCACGCAAATAAGCGAAGAGATCATTAATTTTCTGCACGCAAATTGATAATGAGCTATTAACGCACTTATTACATTTGTAAAAGATGTTTAAATTTGAATTAATTAATAAAATGTCAATATTAGGGATATTGGCACATTCACTATGAGTGTTTATCCCGCATAAACCGCATGATATAAAATCAGCGTCGGTTATCGAATTTAAACATTTAGCGCACAACGAATTCATTATAATGAGCGAGAAAATTTAACGTGTGACTTAGACAATAGACAGAGCAGAACTGATAATCTTGATGCATCACCCCGTCCATACTCAGGGGTTTAACTTTTACAAAGAGCCACAACAAGTGCTGCCAACTATGCTATCATTTGTAGGCGCACAGTGGAAGCCAGACCAACACCCATAGTAATTCATTTTCATCCAGATCCTTTGTAAACACGCTGGTAATTCATAAACCGCATCTGTTCGATCACTTGTAACTTGTTATACCCCTACGGGACTTGCATAATACATTACTTGACACTGTAAACCTGCCGTTGCGCAGAGTACAAACAGCCCGCGGTGTTGGCCGATAAAGAACCGCCCTTCATGCCGTCGCTCTTGCAATCTCTGAAATACAATCTGATAAATATTTCGATTGAAAGTCACTTGCTTTATCGTTTTTCGTAGTCGCAAACTAACAAAAATCTTGATTTTTGCCGCCAGCATCCGTGGCTAGATGTTTATCTGTCCGGTCCGGTCGTTCATCCTCCCTAGGGAGCGCTGGAGTGAGAGAGCGCGCACATGTACGTCGGCCACACGATCGCTATCTACGCATCATATGTCATAGAAAAAAATAAAACGACACAGCATATCCACGTCAGACTAGGGCAGCCAGGGGGGCCTATGCGAGTAGTTAAACTAAATTAGAGTTCTTCAGGTGCAAAACATGCCTAACCAACAGGTAACCGGTTGCCGCGCTGCCATAAGTTTAAACAGCGAGCAACTACGCACCTTATACCATGCTGCTACGGTCGTTACATAGGCACAGTGTGTGCGCCATCACACATTGTCTGGTATGTATGCAAAAGATTATAAAGTAGGTGGACATATTGAACCGTTGAACACTACGAACTATGTGCGACAAGTGCATTGCTCCAACACCATCAAGGCGACGGCCCCGCTTTGGATATGGCGAAGATGAATGCGTTAGATATGGATCTGCATAGTGCGCGCATGCGATATATGAAGGAGGAGGACCGTGGATCACTTGAGTTGTAGCAGGTGGTAGGTACACGCTTTTAATAGACAGATTTGAATGGGAAGATATACACCACTTAGCACCGGTGTATTGGCTGTTAGATAGGACTTTGGGAAAGCCCCGATAAGATCGATGGGTGGTAGTTCATCATGGCCAATCATTTGCAATGCCAAACGTGAGAAACCATCTCCAGCGTTTTTTCAATTGGACGGAGCTACAGGTTGCTTTGCGAGACTTTCCAACGACCTCGATGATAACAGTGATCATGATCACCGATCACTGATCATTTTTCGTGGTGTCGCCTAAAGAAAGTTTTCTTGATTTTAGGGTGGTTGGTTTTTTTGGTGAAAATAGAAAATAAAATGCCACTCGTTATTATATTTTCTATTTTCAGTGCTACCTCCAAGAATGTGCTGTCACAATATTTCACAAATCTGACGTCTGACTTATTCTACTTTGATACCATGTTTGCACCAACGTGATTTAGTTAAATCATCTCATAAATTACGTGATTTATCATACATTTTCGTGATTAAGATTTACGTAATTTATATGTGTTTAAATTTTAATTACATATCTGTCATCGCAAATCCAAACTGTCAAAATTAAATTTTCTTCGTTATTCGGTGAGTTTGGTATTTTTATTATTGAGTAGGTATGGCAACAAAACCAAAAAAAAAAGAAAAAAGAATGTTACGATATTGAAAGTTGGACACCTAATGTCAAAGTTGACGTAAATATCACACTAAAACACTTTAAAGTTCAGTGGAGACGCGTTTCGTGATTTGGCCTAATCACGTTAGGTTAGGTTAGGTTAGGTTGAAATGGCTGTCGGCTAACTGGTTAGGTTAGTCGACACACTTAGACCATTATAAGGTCCCTTGTGATACCACGTGAATCTATAATTCATTCCTCCTACTCGTTGAACCAATCGGAGCTTCTGATGAAGCGTAGTAGATTTCGGATGTCTATGTTTTTTAGATCGTTCAGATCACTAAGGTAGAAAGCTCCAAAGTGGAGTTTTCGTCTCTGTGAGAGAGCCGGACAAGTACAGAGAAGATGGAGAACAGTCTCCTCCTCCTCCTCGTCAAAACAGCTTCTGCAAAAATCATTAGAGAATACGCCAAGCCTTTTTGCATGCCTGCCGATAAGACAGTGTCCCGTGATGACACCTATTGTAGCACTAATATGCTTCCTATCGAGGGAGATCAGATGCCTAGAACGCTTTAGATCCAGCTTTGGCCAGATCTGCTTTGTCACTAGACAAGTCGAGCCGGTTGACCACCTAAGATTTGTTCTTTCGATAGCGTCCAGCTTTATTTTGAGTTTGAAAGTAGCGAGTGGAATACCTAAGGAATCCTTAATTGGGAGCAGAGGTATCGTAGTTCCGTGTTTGGCGAGTTCATCAGCCCTGCAGTTACCTGGAATGTCCCTATGCCCCGGCACCCAACAAAGGTGAATGTTGAACTGCTCCGCCATCTCCATGAGAGACGAACGGCAGTCTTGGGCTGTTATGGAATTCGTGGAAACTGATTCCAGGCACTTGATAGCGGCTTGGCTATCAGAGAAGATACGGATATCTTTAGCAGATATCACGTTTTCCCTTAGCCAAGATAAGACCTCTTTTATCGCCATTATTTCCGCCTGAAAAACGCTACAGTGATTAGGAAGACGGAAGGAGAGACTAAGATTAATTCTATTAGAGAAGACACCGCCACCAACACCGTCCACAGTTTTCGAACCATCTGTGTAGAAGTGGATCGATTCATCATCCACGGATGCTTCCTCCTCCCAGAATGATCTAGTAGGAATGGAGACCTGGAAGTTTTTATCAAATTGTAGTTCTGGTGTGGTGTAGTCGATGTTTACTGGAAGGTTCCTAATGTTGTTGAGGATAGCGGCATGGCCAGTTGTTTTGCTTGTCCATTGTGAAATAGCTTTGAGGCGTACGGCTGCCGAAGCTGCCGTTTGCCTGCTGAAGATGTCAATGGGTGTCAGATGAAACAGGATGTCAAGTGCAGCGGAGGGGGTGCTGCGAAGAGCTCCGCCGATGCACAAGCAAGCCGTTCTTTGGACTTTGCTTAATTTATCGCGATTAATCGCTTTTTCTAAGGCAGTCCACCAGACAACCACACCGTACGTGAGTATAGGTCTTATGACCGAGACATATAGCCAGTGAGTGACGCGGGGCTGTAAACCCCATTTGTTCCCTATGGCTTTTTTGCAAGAGAAAAGTGCCACAGTGGCCTTCTTAACTCTTTCTTGGATGTTAGGCTTCCAGGTTAACTTTCTATCAAAAATAAGGCCTAAGTATTAAGCTTCATTTGAGAACGTCAAGCTAGTGCCATTTATAGATGGAGGGTCAATGTGTGGAATCTTATATTTCCTAGAGAAGAGGACAAGTTCAGTTTTGTGAGGGTTTACACCTAACCCACAACTGTTTGTCCATTTTATTAGCTTGTTGAGAGCGTGTTGTAGAAGTTCTTTTAAAGTGTTAAGGTACTTTCCCGAGACGGCAATAGCAACGTCGTCCGCATAGGCAATCACATTGTAGCCTTCCGCTTCCAGGGATATCAGCAGTTGATTCACCACTAAATTCCAGAGAAGGGGAGACAGGACACCACCTTGTGATGTTCCTCTACTGACAGATCTTCTGGAAGATATCTCACCTAGACTTGAGTTGATAATTCGGCTATTAAGCATCAAATTGATCAGCTTGCCAAGTGAGACGTCAACGTTCAGAGCTGCCAGAGCACCAGCGATTGCAGATGAGTCGACGTTGTTGAAGGCGCCCTCTATATCCAGGAATGCAACCATTGTATACTCCTTATGACGAAGGGAATCTTCTATGGAGCGCGTTAGCGTGTGTAGGGCCGTTTCTACTGATTTGCCCTTAGAGTAAGCATGTTGAGCTGTTGACAGTCGATTTTTGTCAATGCTATTGCGTAAATGGATTTCAATCAGTCGCTCCAAAGTTTTTAGGAGTAATGATGAAAGACTAATAGGTCTGAGATCTTTCGGACTCACGTGAGAGCATTTACCTGCTTTGGGTATGAACACTACTTTAACCTCTCTCCATAGCAATGGGATGTACACCAGATCTAGACAGCTTCTCAGGATTGTCATTAGCGTTGGCAGAATGATATCCGATGTTCTTTGAAGCTCGGCCGGTATTATGCCATCTGGTCCCGAAGATTTGTATGGTTTGAAGCTATGCAGCGCCCAAAGCACTTTTTCTCTAGTGATCAGACCTTGTAAGTTGGTACATTGCAAGTTTGATCTGTTTGGATCTGTTTGGGCAATACCTTTACAGCTGCCTGGGAAATGGGTGTCGAGCAGCAGATTAAGCGATTCTTCGCTAGAAGTCGTCCAAGAGCCATCTGTCTTTTTCAGACAGCTTGACATAGTTGGGTTTGTCGAGAGTATCTTTCTTAGCTTTGATGCTTCGGAGGATTCTTCTATCTTACCACAGAAGATTCTCCAAGATACTCGTTTGGCTTTTCTTAAATCTTTCTTATATAATTTAAGGGCTTCTTTGTAGGAGCCCCAATCAGTCGCTTTTCTTGTGTCTTTGGCACGATTGAAAAGTTTTCTGCAATTTGATTTACTAAGTCCCAACTCCGAGGACCACCAATGTTGTTTCTTCTTCCCTCTTGGAAGAATTAGGGGACACGAGGAGGACATTGCCTTGTTTAAAGCCAACGTAAGATTCTTGACTTTAAGATCAAGCTCATTGGCATTACAGGGGGTACTTGAGAGCTCTGGGGTAATTGATTGTTTCAGAGTCTCCCTATATTTGAGCCAATCTGTTTTCCTGAAATTTCTGAAAGGAAGTTGGCAAGGAGAGTCATCGGCTAAATTGAATTGAATATATCGATGATCTGAAAAGGAGTGCTCAGCTGATACTTTCCAGTTGGTAATCAGTTGATTAACAGTATCGGAGACAAGGGTGATGTCTAAAACTTCTTGTCGGTTTTTTGTTATAAAAGTAGGTTCGGTTCCTACATTGCTTATGATAAGGTTTGTTTTTAAAATGTAATCAAAAAGTAACTCACCTCTATCATTGATGTCAGTACTACCCCATACCGAGTGGTGAGCATTAGCATCACACCCGATTATGAGGTTGGTTTTGGTCCTCTCTGCTTCCGCGATCACTCTCTCTAGTTTTTCCCCAGGGAGAGGGCCCGTGTAGTCATAGGCCAGATATGCCGATGCTATCCAGCCTAATCACGTTGGTGGGAACAGAAATACTACGAGTAAAGCCGAGTATATGAAAAACATTTTAAAAAAATGTCATAACGTCATCTCTACAGCGCCACTATAGGTCTGTTCCCTAACGATATAATGCATTCGAACATACACATTAGCCAAATTTAGTCAAACTTCGTTCCCTTACGCAAAAGTTGGGCAGAAGAGAGCCAAGAAGAGAGAACAAAACATGTCCCCTACATAAAAAACCTGCAATTATTACCGCAATAAATTTCTTGCTGACAGATGGTTGTCAAATCGTTCAAACGCCAATTTGTAACTGACTTTTTATTTGATTTCCTATATATTTTGTACTTGCATAGCATTCAAATATATGTAAGAAGCGAAAGAATCGAATTGTTTTAATTCTACAATAAAAGCAATAAGGGTATTCACTTAATCTCATAACTTTATGCAGCTCGTAAATTCGTAAATTTCTGCGGTGCTCTAAGTGAACACCCCTCGGAAATGTCATTGCGTAATTCGCGTAAATCGACTGTCAAGTGTCTTGTCAAATTCAGCTGTTCTTATGTGGTATTCGATTGGGCGCTCTCAGAGCAGTTTTTATGTTCGTTTGGTACAAACAAAAAAGGAATATTTTTCAGATTTCAGAGCACTTTTGCGAATCTAGATATTTTCTCAGATTAACCAACACAAATGCGTTTGAGTTTGACAACTGGTGGGGGGCGTTTAGGTTTTCGTGAATTTCTTCTACAGCAAAGAAAGGCATTGCATCGGTTGAATTTATTTTAGTAAATTGGTTATATATAAATATTTCGAATGTTTTAATTTAAAATTTGACCAGTGAATGGAAAACGTTTTGAAAAGTGTTGAAGGCTACACATATTCGAATCGCACGAATATTATCACAAACAAGAGCAAGTGACGTTTTTACGTTCGATTGGCCACACGAAATCTGAAATCTGAGTGCGAATCTGAAGAAGCCCAAACGAATACCACATTAGACTTCCCAAAATTATCGATATGCCGAAAGTAGGTAAGTGAAAAGAAACAACTGATTAGATTCTTGAAGAAATTGGCAGTAAATGAGTTACTTATATTGGAAGTTTTTGGCGAAAACAAAGGCACATACATAATATTTCAAGATTTACAAGATTTTGGAAGAATTAATTTATTCACTGGTTCTTTATTATTTTGTTGTTCACAGTTTGACATTTGAAAATTTGCGTAATTTTCCGCAGTCGATGTTCGGTCAAATTGATCGCGGAAAACTATGAGGCCTGCACAAACTATTTTCCATATAAAATCTGACAGTTGATTTACGAGGTGGTAAATTTCTGCAGTTTACGCAGTTTATGAGGGTTTTACGTGTTTAAGTATAAATATTGGTCTTAAATATAAATTTGTTCTTTGTTCTACTGATATTTGAACATTCCCGCCTAATGTTTTCAAATGTGTGGTTCAACGCGTTCATTTTATTTTTGGTTACCTATATTTCATTTCGGTGAGCGAATTCTTTCGCGATGAGAGAAATGTGACATATTGCTAATTTTGAACCAGAAAGTAAGGGAACGACCTTATGCATTCGTTGTTTATGACAGAATATGACAGCAGAAACATACTCGGTTGTTTGAGCCGATTTGTAATAAATAAATATTACATCTAGGCACAGGCACTCTATACAATCTACACATTCAAAGCGATAGATATACATGCTATGTATGCCCACGTTCCGTGTCGATGTCATAACACAGCAATACAGCATCTTCCCCATGCTGAAATACGACTCTCATTTAATATTTCAATTGCGTAGGATTACCATTGCACGCAACTTAAATCACCTGCTGTACACCGCTTTCAAGTGCTCTGATGTTTTTTGTTTGTTCCAGATGTCCTTTTCATTGGCATGTACAACATGTTGTCCAATGTCCACTGTCCAGTGTCCACCTGATGACCCACACTCAAAACTGTCAGCCTATAGCCCACGTTGCCACGTTCAACAATTGTATATTCATTATAAATAAATTATGCAAGAAAAACCCTTCTTCACAACTGTATACTGTGTTGGTGTTGAGAAACTCTTTTCCTATAGCATATAGCAAAACGCCTCCTTGCAGCTCCTTACAGCGGCTGCTGGCTTTCGCATTTTACGAGTAATCTGCGGCTACTGCGCTGATTTACAATCGGAATTAATTTAATTTACGAACGTGAAAGTAATTTTTCGACAGATTGTGTTGTCCACAGTGAATACAATCCGAAATGATCGATAACATGACAAAGATGTCAGTCGAAGTTAATTAACCAACAGCCAATAACAGGCCTTGTTGTGTGGAGAATGAAAAATAAGTAACAAACAGAGGTACACTCCACAGTAGCTGCGGCAAGCCGGTAGCAGCGTGGGCATGATTAATTGATGATTTAATATTTCCACATGTAGTTATGATTTTGTGGGATGAAAACTGGATACCCGGAGGAAGAGCTCGATATGTTCAGTCAAAAGTGACAATTAGAAATGGATGAGGATGTAGTTGTAAAGTATTGATTTTGTAAGCCAGCAGATGACAGTTGCTAAATTAACAAAACGGATTTGGTGTTTATTTGTCATGGCGGACACTGGAATTGCTTGTCATGCTCTATAATAAGAAATACATTTCAATAAATGTTCATTGAAAAGATCAAACAACATTTTATATTAACTTGACATATCGAACTGTCAGTATTCAGCAAAGGATAGAATAGTAGTCCTGCTTTCCATCGGACTGCAACTTGAGATACTCATTTTAGATCTTTGATATTTTATGTCACATGAAATATAAAACGAGATTAACCTATATCTGCAACTACATTACTGCGCTTTTTGACAGTTCCATCAGGTGTGTTATGTCGTTTTCCATTGGAAACAGAAAAATCACTTCTTTCAGATTCAGACCATTTTTTCTACCCTCGAAATCAGCTGGCTGTCAGATTTCATGTTCCATTGGCCGAAAAAAAAAAAACGAATCTCGATTTCTGAGCGAGATTTACACCTTCTTACACTAACACCAAAACATTTGTCATTTGTCAAACTTTAAAGCCTGTTTTTAATTTCGTTTTTAGACGACAAGTTTTGTTAAAAATAGTGAAAAATGTACGTTTGACCGCTGCAATGGATATAAACATAACTTAAATTCATTTTTATAAACACAAGTTACAATTTAAGAACAGTTGACTTTTAAAACACCCTCCACCACAAATGCAAGAAAGAGAAATCTCGTTTTATGATCCATAAATCCAATTTGAGAGCAAATTCTGAAAATCCCAATGGATTATGACATAATTATAACTGTAGTTCAGGTACCTACATTTCTTTGCTTTGAAACGCTTATTCTGATAAATGATTTTTTTTTCCTACTGCAAAGCACGTAATTTTGATAGCTGACAGTTGCGATTTGTCTGTATTTTTATTTTTTATTTGCCTAGGTGTGAAGAGTTTTCCAATGGATGTTTAGAATGGACTGAACGAAACTAATAAGTTTGACAAATTTTACAACGCATGTAGTAAATACTCTTTGTATGTAATACACAAAACAGTATTTACAACAGGCGTTGTAAAAATCGAACTTCTTAAAAATTTCTCAAACTGACAGCTGGGAGCATTTTTTACTACATTCGTTCGGTCCAAAACTGAAAATAAGTGGCCAGAATGCATGCTAAACGATGTTGCTTCTATTTAACTTAATTGATTTGTGAACACAACCGGATTCGCTATCGTGAAAGCTGTCAAAATTTGGAACTCGAAAAAATGGAATAGTGCGCACACAATGAGTCATAATTCTAATTCTAACAGTCATAAAAACCACTGGTTCATAAATCATCCACACCATTTCTGATGTCTCCTCGATTATTTTTTTAAGTATGTAAGCCGCTTAGGAGATGCACGTCTCGAGGCGATTTGCGAACACAACCGTAAAAAAACAAAAGGTAACCATCACGCATCACTACACTTTAAGACACCAGTTTGACTACGAATAGCAACAAAACAACCTACACCAAGTAAATCCACTCAACTGATTAAGAGGCAGGTGCTTGCTTGATCAGCATTTCAGTTCCCTCTAAGTAACAACCGGATAACCTGCATCAATTTGCTTGTTCACTTGAAAGACATTTGACAACTGCCATCCACAACACATACCTTCAGAAATTACTCTCTTCGGACAGTGCGATTTTAATTCGGAATGTCAGTCTTGCAATTGGCTTAGCTCACGACTCACCCCATATGATCATCGGCATCAGTAGGCATCTACCTAACTAAGTTACCAACTCGACTTGCGTCCCTTGAGAGGAAATTATGTTCCATATGTCGGCATCGGCACATCAATGCCGATATACTAAAACCAGTTACTTCTTACGAGGTGAGACGAGTCCATACAAAATATATAAAAAATATATAAAAAAAAAAAAAAAAAAAAATACGAAATTAGAAAAAATCCTTCCAAGCCAGCTCCCAATTTACCACCAACTGTCTTTTAGTCATGCGATCCGCATCTAACATCCACCGAGTTGTGGTTCGGCATCTAATCCCAAATGTATTCAGATTTTATGGTGTCATTGGTACGCACATCGCGCATCGGTTTGATATGAGATGATACCGTGTCTTTCGATACCAGTTGAATTCGTAGCGCGGCTTCGCATGCTTTTAATGAGACACTCGGCTTCATTTGGTCAGTGCGGCTGGCCGTAATAACGTGGATCCATGATGGTCCATAACATATTTCAATATTTCTTCAGCATTCCACGCATGATGGAGTTAAGTGTTTTTCAAAGTTTTATACGGTGATCGGTGAGTGCTCGTCCGGCATGGTGCCTGCCACTAAGCGGGTGACCAACTTGATTGATCATTACATCCACCGACCAGTCCCATTATGGGCTTCAAAATAATAATTCTTCTGTATTTAGGCATTCGATATGGTGCAACTGAGCAGTGGATACGGATTAGTTTTTGCGTCAGCTTTAGTTATACCTACTGCAGATCGGACTTGGACTTAATTTGGCTTGGAGAATCCGCATTCATTTGAGTGCGTGACGCTTAAAGACCGGACGAGAGCTCTATGTTTTTACCTTGCGTTGGTTTGGGGCATACATTTGTAGCCAGGTGTGAATCACTCAACATGTGGTAGAAGTCAAATTTTGATACACCATACACTTACGAGCCAATTGGCAATTGTAGTGACATAAACCGAAGAAACATACTTAATCTGTGAATAGATGGAGAAGTTGAGTAGTTATGGCACGTTTACCAATATAAAACGTGAGACCTATACAATAGAGAAGTTTGGGGAATCTCATTATATTATCTGACAGCGCATGGTCACAATTATTTCAATTCGATAAGCCGTAGTTTTCCATTGGGACAGACAAAAACATTTTTTTCGGATTGAGAGCAGTTTTTCTGCTCTCAAAATCGGCGGGCTGTCAGATTTCAAGTTCCATTGGCCGCAAACAAAAAAACAACAGACTTATTATGGCGTTTTTCATTGAAAGTCCGACAGAATTGCCCCGAAATTCAGAATTGCTCTTTACAATGAAATTTTTGGAGCACTTTTTGTAACAGTAGTAGACACCATAATATGTCAGATTTGGTATTCTTAATGTTTTAATAGGCCAAATCAATATATTTTAATTCAAGCTTACATTGCACGCATTGCATATTTTCGGACCACATAGCGATAAATTTGTTTCTAATAACACAACAAACATTTCAATCTGACATTTTTCTTGTGTGTGTTGGTGAGTTCAGGGCCATTCTTTAAAAATATTCCGGACACTTCTGTTGTGTTAAGAATTGACCTGGAGTGCACTTTTTTTCAATAAAAAATAGAAAACATAGAAAGAGCACTTCTGGATTTTCTCTTTTCGTAGAAAGGGCAATACTTTTCTTCAATCGAAAACACCATTACGATTACGCTAATGCTGCGTTTCCACCGGACATAAGTTACGAGATTTATTACAAGAGGTCTAAAATGAATCCTGAAGTGTTTCCACCGAATAAAAGAAGATTAACTTGACGTATCATAAGAGAGAGAGAGAGAGAGAGAGAGATTTTCCATTTTTGATGTCTTTTTTGTTATTTCTGTCAAATGCAGCTCTGTTTGCTTTGTATTTTTGACATCTCGAGCTGTGGGAAGTGTTTTCACAAACCAGACTGTACATGCAAACCTGGTTGATAATAGAGATTTATTTCTAATCTCAGAAAATTTGCTAAATCTCGCAGTTAATCTCCGGTGGAAGCATAGCATAACACAAAAATATTTGTCATTTGTCAAACTTTAAAGTGTGTTATTACTTACATTATTAGACGACACGCCTGTGAAAAGAAGAAACAAATTTACATTTGGCCGCAGCAATGGATAGATATTATCAACAAAATTCAAACGGATTCTTATAACTGACTTTTAAAACACGCACCATCACAAATGCAAAGAAAGAAAAATCTCATTTTATGTTCCATTCGGGCACGAAAAATCTGAAATCTGACAGCAAAATCTGAAAATCCCAATGGAAAATGACATCAAACAATAATTATTTGACAGAGCGATTTGTAACCTTAAAAAAAAGGAAGTATTTGTATTATTCATTGAAGCATGAACGAAGGTTGTTAAGAAATATTCCCAAAGAAAACCAAAAAAATACTTCAACGTAACCTGCGCACTAACGTTCAGCACATTTGTAATTATTATTACTACTACTGTTAAATTGTTACTGCTATTAATTTGTTTGTCAAATTATTGACACTTCAATTGCAAATGGTGCGCAAGCAGATTAATGGTGGTAATTTCTAGGTTTTAAGACTTAGAGCAAATAAAATGTGACGTTTTGTCAGACAGTGTTGTCAGGCAGTGTGATAATTTGACACTGCACGAAATGATAAAGTGTTGTCAATTTTTTATGGAAATAAATTACATATCTAAATTAAAGTGATTGCATTGATTATCATCATTTGCAAATGTCAAAAATAGGTACCTCCTAATGTTTGCCAATCTGACAGCGAACAGTAGAAAAAAATATTGACACAATCTCTTTTCTTTTTCATTTTTGCTGCTTCTCATGTCATATTCGTAGATATCTCTGCTTGATTGCATCGCCATCTGTTGATTGATTGATTATAGAAGGAACGTCACACATTCGGAAATACAGTATGCGCCCGATAAAAGCAACTTCGGGCAGAAAGACACAAAAAAAGTGAACTATACAATTTCATTGATTTTCGAGCAGCTGCGGGGTCGTGTATAGTATGTTTATAAGCACTCTGAAATTCCATACATAAGTCTACTTATTTCGCAAATCAAAGTAAGTAACTACAATTCAGCGGCTAGCTGTCAAATTTGTTTTCGCTGAGAAAAGTGCTGCCAATTCGAAAAAGAAACTAGGAAAATAAATTTTACTTCACTTCTGTTTTTTTTTTTTTTTTTGTTCCACATTTCGAATTTGCCACGTCTTTAGTGTTTGGATCTGTCGTGGTATAGTAAATGAATTGCCCTATCGAATTTAAGATGTCTCTATCACTGTTTCTTTTACAGGCCTTAAACTGCTTTTGTTTTAAAAGTTTCTGAACAGAACCTAACCTTCTTTTTATGAAATGTAGGTACTATTTTCACATGAAAATAAGTTTGTTTTAATACAATCTTTCAGTAGAACCCGCTTAACAAATACAATTTTGGCACCTTTCCGATCTTTAGCGTTCACCACCGATCGCGATTGAAATCTCCTGCTAAATTTATTTTGCTTCCAAGTTCATATCAGTGTCTAAATATCTCTAATTAAGTCGTTTAGCTCGCCATTTAACATTTTCAAAATTGCTGTTGCTCATGAACGACGTGTCATCTCAATCGCTGGCTGCCTCTACTATGCGATTGCTTACTGTCTGTAAATTGTCATCGTGCCGAACACTATGCTGTTGTCTGTCAAGCGAATCTAACGTCGCGTCGTCATTCACAATGCCTCAGGGATCTCACGAGCAACTAAATGCGGTAGTTACATAATTTAACAAGATACCTTGCACCATCGTATCGAAAGCGGTGCTGATACTTTGCATGCTTAAAATGCGATTGGATACAACCAACGTTCAAGCACGACTTTTGAAAGAAGGGACTCGTTAATTTGCTTGCTCACATTACCCGTTGTATTGCTAGACTGCAGGGCTGGCATCTAACCGTAATCGTGACATTTTCCCATACAACGAGCAGCTGTATGGTTTCGCTGAAACGGTGATCTATTGGCAGCCATTTATCAAGCAATTAAGGTTGTGGAAATGACAGATCACTTCAAATTTGTGAATGATACCTTTTATGTCGGTTATTGGTGAGAAAAAAACCGCCAATACATTAGCTAATTAGCAATTAATTGCAATAATCACAAGAATCCATCGGCTGCCGCTGATGTAGTTAGTCGATAAACATTCGGAAAACGTATCCAGCAATCAATCTATCAAAGAACTGGATGCGGTTAATCTCTGTCAGTGGAATCGTTCGAAGAGAATTGACGCTTTTACTGCGGTATAGACTAGTTTTGTGGCATTCGAATCGATTTCGCGGAGGAAGTGCAGATAGGCTTGCTGGGCAATTGTTGCAAATGAAATTACAATTAATTCCGTTTCCATTACGTAATCTTCCGAAACAAATCACAAATTACTCCTTGTTATTCGAATAAGTCGAAACCGGACCAACAAGTGTCAAGTCCATTGACTTACTGTACAACTCTAACAACAAGATTGCTTGTTCTTCTCCGAAATTCGTATCGCCACTTCAAACTTAATGATTTCATTTGACTTAAGCACTTTCGCTTGGCTTACTGAAAGACAAATTGCTTTCGAACGATTCTAAAACCTGTTGACGATTATTTGCCATTGTGACAGCCAATATTTCTACTTGACATGGCTGCGACCGATAGCTTTCAGCGCATAAAGGTGTCACTTCATCAGGGTGTTGTCATTACAACTGATGGCTATTTTGTCAAGTGAAAAATGATGGGACAATTAGGAATTTAAATGGTTTTGATTATTAACAATAGCAAAAGAGGGTGCAATTAACGGGCTGATTGCTGTAAACGGCAGGGTGTGTGATTGGTATTTAAAATATTTTATAAGCCATGTTGTTGTCGACTTAAATTATTGTTCCTCGTGCGATCTTTGAGGTGTAAAATCGCACGGCCTAAGTGCCAATATTGACAGGTTTAGTTCTTAAAAACGTCAAATTTTGGTTTCAATAATTCCGTGAATTCAATCGCTGTTCGGGTCAGAGCGCCATCTTGTTGAAACCAAATCACCATTGAACGCAATGCAACGCAACATTTTCAGAGATATTAGTTGCGATGATGCCATCATCCTGATAACTGCACCCAGTTGTGTGTTTTTCTTAATGAAATGGAGTCTACGTAGGAGCTCCGTTCTCCAGTCAAAAATACTCCTTTGCTCATAAATATACAATTTTTCACCTTCCGTCTCTGTCCTATGTATATATCTTCAGCATAACTGATCGAAAAAATCCTTAACACGATTTCCAATCTCAAAAATTAATTACACTCACCTCATTGCATTCAATTAGCCGTAAGCATCCCAATTTACTCCATATGAGCTGGTCGCAAGTCGCAAGCCCCCAAGACAGACAAAAACCGCGTGCGCGCAAGTAAAAAAAAAAGAAACAGTCGACAATCATTTTTAATGAATAGATTTACAAGTTTTCTGCAGAGACACTGAAAAAGCGGAGCTGGAACTGTTGCAGAACCTGGAGCAGAAACCACGCCGTCAATGGCTGTCTGGTGGTGTCTGCTGTCCGCCCCGAGGGCAACCAACTCCATCAGAATACACGCGCGCGTACCACTCTTAACAGACTTGCAAGAATGCGTATCATAATTGAAATGATTTGTTGCGCTCAGTGTCCGATAAACTGGATACGGCTTGCTGAATATACGCGCATCAAAAGGCGCAGGCGCATAGCCTGGTGGTGCCGGACAAACTCCTGTCATCTGGACAAACAAAGTCCATGCGTGCGCACATAACAAATCAACGAAATCTCTCGAAACGTCTGTCCGTCTGTCCGTCTGTCGTCGCGATATAAATTATCATTACGAGAGTTTTTCCTCGACGACGCGACGAATGAATGCCGCACGTTGATTGGGGAAAACATTTCGACACGTCCCGCTCGGATGATGGATGGCTGCGGATCAATAATGTAAAGCGTTCTTGAAATTATTGATTTTAGCGCGTCGCATCGTGCGTCGTTTCATATCGCTAATTGAAGACTATTGCGCTAATTGCGTTTCATATATCGCTTGTGTATTGCGATTGTGCGATTTAAGTGCGCGGAGATATTCCAAAAATGTCATAATCTTGATTTGAGCCGACGATTGATCGGATAATGGCGTGCAGATGATCTGGCGCTTGATAAATATGCTTTGCCAGATCTGTCTAATCAAAACGTGTTGAAAAAAACATTCAAAGCCACCTCAAGTACACTTGGGTGATTTAAATAAATTGAGGGGTTAAGTCGGCGGGCTCATCTTGCTATTTTGGAGTTGAAGGCCTTTAGGCCAATGGTTTTGGATTCGCTTTCACTATTGCAGTTGTATACGGCATGTCAATGTCGTCGCCCGTGTCGGTGGAATCGAGAGGCTTCCCACTGGCGGGTGTTTTCTTTGAAGTGGTCTTAAAGCAACAGGCTGTTTTCGTCATCTCTTGGCCGTATCGCGAATTAATACCGCTACAAGATGATTGAGGAACTTGTATGATACCTGGATTAAGACACCTAATTGGTCCTCAGTTTAGAGAACACGAACCACAAGTCATTTTCCCCTAGATATGATGGCGTGAATCGCATGTCATGTTTTTTGAAAAAAAAATCTATTTTACATTAATCCGAGATATGGCGAGTTAATTAAATCGGATCTGCATTGACCAAGTTATTAATCAGCTGGTACGAGCGCGCCAACTTTGTTGCAATCTTTCAACTGATCTGAAATCTGAACTCCGTCGTTGAAGTGGCGCACTACGACTAGATTCATCATCTTCTGAGCCAGTCGCATCTGAAGTTGGAGAATGTGGAATCTGAATCAGATTTGCATAAACGTCCGGCTTCGGATCTCTCTGATGAGCAGTGTGTAGACTGTGGAGAAGTTTTTTGTCAACAACAAACCGGAGTTGCAAGAGCAATTATCAATTAAATACGATCGTAGTTATTATGGTAATCATAATCAGTCATTTACTTGGAATGCACACTTTTTAAAAAACGTTTAAATGATGGATGGAATATATGCAGAAACTTAGGTACTTGTTAGCATTCTTTAACTCTATGACTAACTCTAACTCTCTATGAGACTTTCAATTTAGAAACCGAAGAAATGAACTCAAATGAATTTCTGATAAAAGGAAATCGAGTTTTATAAAAGTGGGACTTTATGTTTACTCTTTTGTTCAATGTGTACCTATATATTTTGGCAACAAAGAAATTTTAGATGTCAAATTTGTTATTGAAACATTTATCAATGCATTACTGAGGAAATTCTCGGAGCTCTTTGACCATGTGTTGACAATTGACATCAGCGAGCTGTCTGTTTTTATTAGCATGCTCGCAGAACGGCGTCTCTGACAGATTTGTGAAGATGCACTCATTTTTGTTTTTGTGAGTTTATAGAATTCCAGTATTGAGCCTAGTACGCAGCTGTTTCGGAACGAAATATCCCATACAAAAGTGAACGAACAATTTCGTTCTCCTTTTCGTTTTGCCGTACACAGCGGATGCGAAATGATGGCGGAAAAGTGCGTAATTGTAGTAGATTGCTTGGTACAATTCTCCACTCTCTTGTCGCACACGTTTATTGCCCGTGATATTATTTGTTTGTAAACATTGGACATTTGTACTGCAGTGTAGCCATCTTTTATAGGAGGTAAGGAGCCAAATTGAGAAATTTTGGAACCAAAAATATCCAAACTCAAATATGAAGATCAAAAATGCGTATTTTTTTTGCAATTCATAGACAGACTTATTCTGCTTGGATTGTTTTTAAAGGCGACAATAACAAATTAAAAAAAAAAAAACAAACTCGTATATGACTTCTATAATACTGATGGAATATAAAAATGTAGTACAATAGGGGTATTCACGATCCGGTGCAACTGGTCTTGTGTCATAGCGAAAGTGCAACTTTTTTTCGCACCACAACAACAAAATATACTGACAAAAATTTCGCTACACTTTTGGACTTTAGCTATACCCTGAGGCACAATTTTCCAAAAGTCTGTGCAACTGCTTGCATACGCTGACGACATTGACATTGTTGGCAGAACACAGCGAGCTGTCACTGGTGCGTTTGCAAGTATTAGTACAGAAGCGGCAAAAATGGGTTTAGTGGTGAACGCATTAGTCTTCTAAGATGGTTAGGACATGTAGAGCGAATGGACACCAACGCTCCGGCCCGGAGAGTCTTCGATTCCAACCCGGAGGGACAACGCAGTAGAGGAAGACCTCGCCTTAGGTGACGCGCGCAAGTTGAAGGAGTGCGCAACTGAAGGCAGTTAGCCAAAGATCGCGCTAACTGCAGAGGCGTATTGGTTGAGGCCCTGGTTCACCCCGGACTGTAGCGCCACCTTAAGTAAGTATGTAAGCCTTATCAAGTTGACAGTTGGCTAAATTATTAATTCCTGTGTGCAGATATCGGAAAAAAATAAAGAGAATGGAAAACAAAAATAAGTGTATAAGTGCCGCCGAAGGGAAAATCATAAGTTTTGTTATGTAATATTAATTAATTAAAAATTTTATCGCCCGGTGTGCTGGGGAAGGCCCCTGTGCAGCCGAGACAAACCGTTCTTTGAAGTCTGGCAAAAGAGGCAGTAACACGTTTCCGTGAAAGCCTGTTCCACCATACAAACGACGCGTATGAGACTAGTGGTCTTACCATTGCCGTATAGATCCAAAGGACCCTTTTAGGAGATAAGCCCCATGTCTTGCCAAAAGCGCCTTTACACTGCCAGAAAGTTGAAAGCGCTTTATCGGATTTCGATTCGACATGCTTGGACCAAAGAAGCTTTCAGTCGAGGACTACTCCCAGATATTTGACTTCATCGGAGATCGGAATAGTGGCACCTTTTAACACAACCTGAGTCAGACCAGTGACCTTCCTCCTTCTCGTGAAGAGAACAACAGTCGGTTTAAGAGGATTCACTGAAAGCCCATTTCTTGTGCACCAGCCATCGATCAAGCCCAATGATCTCTGAGCCCGAGAGCAGACAGCCCCTAGGTCAGAACCGACAGACAGAACGGCGACATCATCCGCGTATGCTTGAGTATAGGTTCCAGGAAGATCGAGAAGCGTATGCAGAGAGTCAACTACCATACACCATAAAAGGGGAGACAGAACACCGCCTTGAGGGCAGCCCCTGTTAACCCCTGTCACGACGCATTTACCACAATCTGCCTCGGCAATCAACGTCCTGTACATTAGCATTGATTTAATCCACAACACTAATGTTTCATCTATACCATGATGTCTGGCTGCATTGCACATGCTATCAAAAGTCGCATTATCAAAAGCCCCCTCAATGTCGACGAAAATGCCCAACGCGTAGGTACTCCTTCTGATCAATAGCACTTTCAATCCTACCAACAAGGTTCTGAAGCGCAGTTTCACAGGATTTTCCGCGCTGATAGGCATGTTGCATCTCTGAAAGAGGGTGCGATCGAAGAGCGACATTGCGCACGTGCAGCTCAACCAGTCTCTCCAAACTTTTCAGCAGGAAGGAGGACAGACTTATGGGTCTGAAACTTTTGGCGAGAGTGTAGTCAGTCTTTATACCTATTTTTGGTATGAACACGACTTTAACCATACGCCAAGAAGAATGTATAAACATTGAATCGTTTTTCGTTTTTCGCTTTTTAAAATTTTTCTTTTCAGAACAAATGTCAATTGTCAAATTGGGTCTGACGTTTGTTTCAGTTTTGCTATAGAAAGAAAAAGTGTGTTCACGATCTGATAAAAAAAAAAATAATATTTCGCAATTTTACTAGGTCTGTTACACCGAATCGTGAAAACCCCTAATATTTATTTACAAAAATGCAAGAAACGATTGATTCTTACAATGGTTCGCGCAACTCAAAGGGATTGGATTTATCTCGCAAGTGCCTTCGAGTAACTCGTTCCAGAGTATTTTCTTCCACTTCCTCTTGTATTAACAGCCGCAGTGCTATGTTATGCATTTTTATAATTCTACTTTAAAAATCTTACTACCTCTTTTAAATTTACAAGAAACAAGACTTTTCTTTATTGCAAGCTTTGAAAACACATATTACTCGTGTGTTCGAAATGTCACTGTCGATTCAAAGTTTCCATTCGTTCGGGCGAAACTCGCAATAGCTTTTAAAATTCCTTGATTTTGAATGATTTGAATATGTATTTGGTTTACCGAATGTCAAAAAAAAAAAAAAAAAAAAATGTATTATAAGACCTGTCATTTAAAAAAATAAAAAAATAAAAATTTCAATACTATCCGTAACTTTAAACTCCTAACTAAACTAAATGCGTTTTTCAATAACAATAACAAATAATTAAGAGTTCATGACAGTAACTTTAGCACTGAACTGTCAATGCGGTTCAACTAGGGTCCATTTTGGGTACTTACGGTATTTTTTGTTTTTTTGTCATTGAGTTTTTTTTATGGAAAGTCTTTCACCCGTTTCAACCGAACGTAATCGTTCTCACTAAAAATGGCAGAAAAATATGATTAGCAAAGTAACGAGTAACGAGTAATCCTTCTCTTAAATCTTAATAGAACAGCACAGAGAATAATTAAAGACTAATTTGTAAAATTGTAAATTTTTACTGCATTTTTAAAAGCTTTTACATCGACCAACACTGACAAGACGCATTTGATCACTTGTGACATTTTCTCAAATGTTCAAAATGAACCACGATAACCAGAACTGTCAAAGGCCGCCGATTCGAAAAAAAAAAAACAAACCACCTTTCCACCATCAACTATCAAATCTTGGTATACTGATACCACACATGCCACATCCACAAATGGCTAAAAAGTATCTTCCTCGCCAAACATGTCAGCAATTACACATTCGAAGAAAATCTCAGTCACCAAATGACTGCACTCTCCTCGTACGATGGCGGCGATAAGACGCAATGAAAACACAAACCCAAGACCACAGCAGGATATGTAAGTACCCAACATTAGATAGATGCAGAGCAGTAGTAGATATTGCCGCCACGATAAGCGACAGATACAATTAACATAGCCAAGAGATTTTTGTTCGAAGATTTCTGCCAGATTACCAGGCAGGATCGTCTGCATCAGCACTATACAACTGCGGCTACTGCAATTCCCCGGCAACTATGCACATCACACGTCGAATGACAAGCCTGCGCGAGAAATCAGAGACAGTATCCCCGACGACAACGATGCGAATTTCTGATATCTATCTATCGTAGCAGCTGCAGTACCTACATTACATAGCCGAAGCTAAGAGAGTGTTTAGATTTACGTGACACACGAGTTGATGTATAACGTGTCGAGTATGGAGCTCCTTCCTAAGTAGCTGCATCTGTCGGTCTTTCCAGACAGAAAGGAGGTGGTTTGTCTGTTTTTGTTTCTCTCCGTTCCCGCCTAACAACAACTTTTCCATGTTAAAATCTGTAACAGACATTATTACTCCCCGCTGAGTTGGATCGCGGCGGCTGTTCCATCTCGAGCCGCACAATGGGGAGCAATTCATCGGAAAAATGTCCCTTTTACCAGGCGTGGTGGCGACAGACTTTGTTGCCATCGTGTGCATTGTAGGCGTACAAAGCAACGCCAATAATTGGCAATTACGAAGCAATCAACCGCATTACCTCCAGGTGTGCTATTGGGAACGTGACAATACGGAAACGGACACACACTGCCTTCCCTATAGTGAATGCCAGTTGCTCAGTTGCCATTTGATGGTACCTATTCGCCATATTTGTTGCGTCGGAGCTAGAGATAAATTCCTGTAATAGAGTTATTACTGGTGGACCCGATGCTAACATTCCCTTTACCAGCCACCACAGGAACACGTTTCCCGCCCGCAGGTGGTCGCTAGTTATTAAAATCCTGGCAGGAGGTCCACTTGCAGAAAAACTAAAACAACAACTAGGTATCGGAGTACATTCGTTTTATTATGTGCTATGATGTTCGCCTTTCCCGCTTGTCCAGGATTAATGTTGCGGTCCAGTCGTGTGCAGGCCAAAAAGAGAAAAAAAAAACGTCAGCCATAAGTTATAGCCTGCTTACATCACCGGAGGACAATTGTCTGGTGAGCGCAGGCGCTCACCACAATACACAGACCACGAAACACTTTGCGCGCATGTAATGAATGGTTTTCGGCCAATTTTAAATTAATTCCCGCCATGGCCCTGGGCGCCTGAGCTGCGATCGTAAAACGATCATTTCTGGTCGGCAGGCTACTAACTTCAATTGTCCAATTATTAAGTGTTTATGGAATTTCGGGAGTTTCCATTCTCAATTGCATGCAGAGATATGCACCACAGCCAATACAGATGCGATTACGTTTAATTAACACCTTTCATGTATGGCGATGGGCCATTACGAAAAATGCCTTTCGCCAAATTTGGCAGCATTTAATCCAATAAACATTCCTCGCAGATAGCTGCGAAGTCCGACTCCGCCAACCGAAGACGCCGATAATTCCATTGTTTGCGGCGGGTAAATAAATTGTGAGAGGCTTAAAATTATTACCGCCTGCGTGCATTAAACTGGAGGTTGTCGTATTAAATGGTATTTGACGGGCGCTTTGTGCGCCACCGTGCATATATTTAGTGAGTGACACAATAACCGCCCAAGAAATCTGACTGTCAGAATGCTCGATTTAATGCACACGTGCGTGCAGATGACAGCGCGCGGTTAGGAGGTTGGAACTGGGAGGTATATACTGGTGCTTGTTAGGTGTCATGCAGTTTGTCAATCGGATATGAGCAATTAGGCCGATTAGATTTTGTTTATGTCGGTATTCTGATTTGTAATCAAGAACTGACACAAAATGTCGGCAAATGATGTTACGCGTTACGCCGTCGATTCTATATCGTATATCCAGTGAGTCAACTTATGGGAATGGTGCTGTGTGGCAAGGATTAGTTTGTGAGTGCTCATGATCGATAGCGACATCTTTGACAGAAATGAATCATGTACTGACTACAGTGGAATCTAGGCTTAATCTTACAGAGACTGACTCACCCCAGAAGGGTGCCTGAATAACTATAGGTATTTATCGCGAGCAAGTTCTGAAAAAGCGAACTAAATTGAATTGTAGGCATTTGTTAAGAAAACAATCTTAAAAAGTTAAAGTTAAAAAAAGTGTCATTCTGTACACACCCGCAAATTGCCAGTTTTAGTTCAACAATTTATTTAGACTTATAATAATGCAGCACAGATTGGAATACATCAATTGATTGAACAATGCCCGAGTTCCACTGCCCGCTAGATGATGATGTCAAACTCCATTTAAAAAAAAAACAAGCACCAACCAAGCAAAAACCATTTTCAAAGTTCTAGATGTCAAACACTTTTTGTGAAATACAATTTCTTTTATATGGAGTTTGACATGCCGCTATTGATCTAGCGGGCAGTGGAATGCGGGCAATGTCAAGAATATTCTCGACTGAAGTTTGACATTTCAACTATGTACTTCAAATTGTGACTGCCTAATTTGACACTTTGATTTGCGTACATTTGAAGTAGTAAAAGTGACATTAATCATTAATTAGCTTTTGCTTTAAGGGGAAATCTAGTCCGGACAATAATCTATTCGCGTGAAGGACTATTCACATGAGAGCGAACTGCGAACAAATCAATTTAACTGTATTTATGAATTGAAAATTGCTATTTGTTCTATCACAAAACCAGTAAATTTAATTAATCTAACATCTTGTCTAAAAAAAAATTTTGCTAAATTAACAATTAAAGCAATTTTCCAGCGAAAATTCCTGCCGCGAACTGTCACACTTTATTCACAATCCACACAAAACAGTCGCGATCCAAAAACCCACGAATGAAAAATTCGTTTGAACTTAACCTTTAAAAATTAAACTGATCCGCGGCTATTTGCGACCAAAAAAGTTTTCATGTGAATGAAGTGTCAGAAACTACAAACATTCGCTTGTTCGCACTTCGCAAATTGGCTCTCATGTGAATAGTTCTTTAAGACTTCTGAACTTTAAAATGTGCCGGTGATTGTTGTCAGGAAGTAAACTTTTCACTTGGCATCACTGTCAATTGACCAATGGCCGAAAAGTTACCAGCTATCACTTATGCCTATTAAGCGAAGAGCAGTCAGCACTGAGCCCACTTTATAGTTTTTTTTTTTTTTTCGTTTCTATTGTGAAGAAATGTAACAACAACTTTCAACTAAGCAAAATATAAATAATAAATTTAAACCAAATAATATGAATTCACATTTCAAATTTGTTGTCATAAACATTAAAATTTCAATCTGGAGGCGACTGCCTTGTGGAACATAAGTTTATTTCACTCCACTTGTTGAAATTGCACGCATTTGATTGAGTGTCATCAACTTTGAGTTGAATTGAATAGCTTTGAGTGCAATATGCTCAATGCGTGGAACGTAAGTGCGAATGAGCGAAATACCGAAAACGCATTGCAATGCGTCCCAGAACACATTGCTTGATAAACTAGTACAGCGTTGCATGCAATAATTCCAATTAAATATCTCCCACGTGTTTTGCTAACTGATATTAAGGAATGTGAAGGTTAAAATGTTTACCAAGTGAATTAAATTCGAAATATAAAATAAAATAAAAATGTCGGGCAATATCACGATCGTCTGTCAGTCATAATCCACGAAATAATATCTACGAACATAACATGAAAGATAAGACAGCGGAAGGAAGGTCTCGGGGCTATTTATGTTCACAGAGAATTAAAAAAGAGTAAACATGTGAATAAAAGCCGTTGTTTTTGAATCAGCATCGCGCTGACAAGATTAAGCAAAAGCAACAGTGAAACTTTGTCTTCACTTATCGACAAACTGATTGATATAATTGAAGCGCGTCGTTTGGGAAGAATATAGCTACCCAACCCATGTGTCTAGGGTCTATTGAATTTTGACAGCGTAATGTCAAAAAATAAGCACTCTCCAAAAAGGCAAGATAAAAAAATAACCATTGGCTTAATTTTTCTTTAACTTTTAATAGCTGTATAGTATTAAGTCATTCTCAATTAGCTCAATGACTTCTGAATTTGATTTGAATTGGCCCTTAAGCTAGAAAATATTTTCTGAAAAACATCTCGGTTTAGGAATTATTCGTTTAAATGCTCGAACATGTTTTTCAAAGGATAATTCTTTGACGTTATAGGCAGAAAGGTCTTAAGTCAGAAACTGAAGTTTTTCGTAAAACCAAATTAAAAGTATTTAGTTTAGTTTAGTCTTAACTTAGTTAGTTTAGTCTGACTTATTGCCTAGAGACTAAATTATTACGATGGGAAAAAGTTGTGCTAGACCTAAGTCGTTAATATCTACCAAACGTAATAGAAAAAAATTGAGTTAAGCCCAATACAAAACCCAAAATTCATTTTTTGACTTAAGACCTTTTTGCCTAACGTCAAAGAATTATCAAACGCATTTTACACACGCATAGTGAAGAAAATTGAGGTTATGAAAACTTGTAAGCTGTTATGACAAGCACTACGTTAATTTAGAAGAATTTATTTTGGCAATACAGTCAACATACATTTTTCAATATTTTCAAGAAAGGTCTTACCTGATTTTACTTCGAGTTAAACTTTCTCTTTTGAAGTGCTAGTCCTCTTCCTCTTCCTCATTGTGAAGTAATAAACTTTTAAGGAAAATCAGTCAGTTTAGGTACAGCTGAAAGAGAGTTTTAATTTATTTTGACAGATATTTTAATAATTAAAAAAACATAATAGGATTCGTTAATTTTTATAAATAAACAAAAAAAGTTTTTTTTTTTTAAGTGAATTTCAATACAGTGAATTATTTTTGGATTCGGGCAAATACTAAACACACTTCAACCTCTGAGTAGCGTTAATCCTATTTCAATACCGTAAACCCACCTCATACCCATTCACTGTCAAGAGCATTTAATGTAGCCAAGGTTTCAATAAAAAAAAAGTGGCTTATAATTTTACAAATTTAAATTTACATATTTACAATCATTATTAGGTTGGTACCCGCTATTCAACGTACAAAAAAAAATTCATTCTAAGTTTTTTTTACAAAAATAAACTCCCAAAAGAACCAATATAAGCAAAAGTAAAAGAACATGAACCAAAACCAAATAAACACATTTACATTATCAGAAAATCAGTGAAAACCCGCTTTATACCAACATCCGCCATTGCCTTTGGACACTTTATAGTACTTCTCTCATTCTTCAGGTATAATCTCATTGCATCTGTATTGGCCTCAAGCAAATTCGGTTTGACTAAAAAAATAAATTAACACACTGATAGGTATTTATTCATGTAGCGTAAACATGATTATTCAAATGAATCGACCACCATTGCGGCCTAGAGTCAAGTTGGGGGATCTAAGGCGCTGCTGGGTGAGTGGAACGCACTTGTCCAGTGTCCACCTGCGTGTTGTACTATTTTTGTTTAAGCCCCCCCAAACGATGCCCAGGCGCGCAAGTGTACTAGTACTAGTACATTCTGGGTCAGTGTTTTCGGAGTAATTGCAGTTAGCCGGATAAAATGGAGTTGGGTGCCAAATTGCAGCCAATCATATTGTGAACGCATTGCCTAACGGCTATTGCGAACAGGTGGAACAAGGTTTTCCACAAATGCGCAAATGGAAAATGAGTCAATTAGAGTAGGCATAGTAGACAACAGGCGAGAGTGCAATAAGAAGAGTTATATATGAGCTATAAGCGATGCCCGGTTGAGTGGGCTGTCTTAAGTCAGGATTTTTGTTCAATTCCTTTATTTTTTTTAATGACAAATTCAAGTTGTAGTTTGGAGAGGGATAGTACGGCCGAAAACGTGTAAAAATGTTACGATCATTACGGGTTGCTTTTGTTGATTGTTTTGTTATATACGAGGTCGTTTTAGAAAAAGAACTGATGACTCAGTATCGATCGATTGTATGCTTCTACAAGAAATATTATGTGTGTATTTTGAGTCGTTTTAGAAAAAGAACTGATGACTCAGTATCGATCGATTGTATGCTTCTACAAGAAATATTATGTGTGTATTTTGAAGGGCATTGTATTACTTCGCCGCAGAGAAAATCAATTAAATTGATAGTTCGAGGGCTGTCCGACCTTGTTTAGGTTATAGGTACCAACGGCCAAATGGCTATTAAGTGGTTTTTGTTAAAAATGAGGGCGAGTGTTGCCTTGGAAATAACTCTGCTGATATCTGGTGTATAAAAACTGTTTTGACAGTTAAGAATAAAAAATAAAACTTAGAAATAAGTTGTGTCTCACGAAAGTTAGAAGCAGTAACGACTCCGCACGCTATCAGTAGTCCAGCCACACCTTGTTATACCTAAACAGTTTTCGGAGCTATAAAAATACGGAAATTCGGCAAAAGTTATCAACAAATTCAGCAAAAATAGCTACGGATAAGATGTATGCCCAATTCATTTCTTTTTTTATTTTGTACACTTTTGATTGAATTAAATTGACAGTTCAGTTTTCGTTCTATATTTTCTCAATCTTATGCGTAATTAGACGTATTCCATTGAACGCAAGCTATTGATTTTGCGCTTTGTACTGCATTTACAACATCACACATTCCTAAAACGAAAGCCCAATATTTAATAGCCGTGCAATAGCCGTGCTCCGTCCAACTAAAAGGGACGTGACACGTATCGTGGTCGGCCATCTTGTTTACTTGATAGAAATTATGGGGAAGTTCAGCGAGTTGATATTTTTATTGTGATGGCTTACGAAATTTCACTTTCCTATAAAACAAAAGGGCTTCCGAAAGTTTGGAACGGAAAATTATTTATTTATTTCGTATAAGTGATTGATGAATTGTTCCTTTAATTTACTAAATCAGAAATAGAAATATTTTCAAGTGATAACAGAAATGTTGTTGTGTTTATTACCATTTTACTTATTTATAATTATGGGTAGAAAGTGATACTTTATAGGCGTTACATTTGTGATCTCATTCTTGCGCCTTTGTTAGCATTAGCTACGGACAAAGGGATCTCTTTGTCCCGTCGTGTCCAATGTGTGCAAAATGCGCGTGCGTAATGTTGTAAATATGCAGCATTATGAAAAATGTTCCCTGAGGAAATTCCATAATTTGTTCCCAAGCTCAAACGAAAACGAAAAAACCTAATTGTTATCTTTAAAATGTTGAATTTGACATTCCGCTAGCCCTCTAGCGGGCAATGGAACTCGGGCATTGAGAGATTTGAAATGTCACAATTTGAGCTTTCAATCCTATACTAAAGAAATTTGCTAGTAAAGTTCTGTGTATTTTAATTCTAGATAATCGCAAGTAGCTTTAACAAATTAAAGAAGAAATCGCATCTGTCTAACTTCTAACAACGTGATATACGATTCAGCGCTGTAAGGTTAGCGTTACATAAACTTGCACAAATTTTCCCATATTATCAGAATACAAACTGAAAATAACTTCATAAGAATGCATTAATTAATTTACAATATTATTGATAATACTTTGTCTTTGTTTCTTTTCAATACGTCAACCCCGAGCTTAGTTCTTTGTTGTACCGACTGTCAAATTAACGTACGTAAAACGCATAACTAACGTACCCAATCGACACTACGTCAAACAAAAAGCATGGCTCCCCTGAGCAAGAGCCTTCTTTGTCAGATAAAAACAAAACCTCACCTTCTCACTCATTTCACAAAATAAAAAAGAAAATGCTATGTAGCAAATGTCATTTTAGAAAGAGAGTTGATAGGGCAATACACTATAGCCTTAAATTTATTTAGTTAGTAAGAAAGAGAAAATGTAAACACCTAATGTAGGTACCTACCTACAACAAGAAATTCTCAATAAAGATAATCTGAATCTGAGTCCGAATCTAACGTACCCAAATGTCAATTTGCTGTCACCAGATCTACATACGCGAATTTATTTCTTGCATTTTAATTTAAACCAATTATTTATTAATTAATTCAGTTCGTAAAAGCACTCCCTTCGGCTTCGACTAGGCTCAACAATCGGCAATTACCCAATATGACGCATAACGTCTAGATATGCATAACTTTATACTGATGCTTACCACTATTCCCCAAGTGTGGGTTCATTTCATTTGTGCGTGTGCTAACAAAGGACTGCAACTACGAGAATGCCTGTCATAAATTCAGAAATGAATATTTATGCCTTTCGATGCAATTTGACTCGATCGACCTAGATTTATTTGCCTGTCGTATTCGTATTCGTATATCTCGCATTCAAGAAGTTGTGGTTAAACACAGACATATGTGACAGATGGAAAACTTCAAAAGATAAAATGCAATTGCACGCAATTATCAGAAAGCTGAAATCTCGCTCATTTTCCTTTTGCAATACTGAGATCACGCCTCCTCGGGCATTTGTCAGCCCCACTAGGCGCATTATATCGAATAGTATGTATGTGGTCTTGGACTGTCTAAAATAAAGATTTTGAATGTATTGGTAAGTAAATGATTGCAAAGTGAATGGGAATTTAGATAGTACTAGTTCAACAAATAATGGTTTAATGATAAATGCGTATAGAAATGGCGACTTTAGTAATAATACACACACCAAAGTCCGATAGGTTAGCTCAACTTTTGTGTCAAACTTCATTATTTAGTATTTTTGATTACGTTTCATGACAAATTATTTTTAGTTCAAGAAAAATGTATTCGCAAAGAAAAATGTTAGTAAAAGTCGAGCTTTTATTTGAATTTGGTGAGACCGGCAAAAAAAAGCAGAATTGTTTTGACATTTCGGTAACAGTAAATCAAGAAGAAATACAAATTTATTTGCGCCTTACGATTAAGGAGAGGTTGATGATTAATTTTAAGTGAATTGGTTTGGTAGGTACATTGATTTTTTGACAGCGTTTGATTATTTATTCATTTATTTTGTTATTATAGCAGTAATAATTAGGTCTGTTTCTTTACTTTTAAATCTTACGAATTTTAACTCAGTGGCGTTCCTTAACTCGAAAAATTCGCAAAAGAGAGCGTCCTCGATGGAGCAATATTACCCCTCCACTGAGAATCTTACGAATTTTAACGACTTTTCGTGACATTTTTTGAATATTTGAATTATGTATCTGTCATTTTCTAAAGATTACTACAAAAACGTTCCCTAACTTTTTCGTAAGTGTCTCTCATTGTGAGAGAATTTATTCCCACCACTACCATTTTGACAGTCTTTTCCATTCTTACTACAAAAGTAAAGGAACAGACCTTATAGTTTGCGTGGTTTGTAATAAATATTTGACAGACAATAACGAGTCAACGCTGTGCTGTTAACTCTGATCAAGTTGGCGCCGCAATACGAAAATTGTATGTACATTTTACGTAACCTTCACAAAAATGATTGCCTAAACAATAGTCCGTATTAGTAAAGAAATTTAGTTCAGTTAATAAGCTGGTTTGTAAATTTAACGTCAGATAAGGAACTCAACGGAACAAATTTTGTTAAAAGCCAACAAAGGGTGGAATGTTACAAAATTATGAAGTATATTTAAAAAATATGAAAACTGTTAACCGTTTTGAGTTTCAAAAATGAAAGAACACCCCACGAAAAAAATTTAGCTCTAGCCCGCATGCTTTAAAAGCTCTAACGTAATAAAAAAACAGCAGCAAAAATCGGTAGTAGGTAGATGCCAAACGAATTCAATAGAGATCTGCTACAAATTCAGCAAGTTCGCAGCCCTACTTTGAAGTTTGCCAAAAACTTTTACGAAGCGTATTCAAAATACGAAGATAATAATATGTAAAGTACACTGGCGATGTTCAAGTATCTAGTTTAGTAAGTCTGACAAGTGACAGCTGTCTGACTAGATTTATCTCGGATTTGATTGACTGAAATCTGTCATATAAGCAGCTGTTTCAAATGACGTTCATAGAAGGGTAGCCGCAGAAAGTATTCAAAAAATTCGTGACTGAGTACTAAGTTGACAGTTCGCATATGTGGCTGACGTAGGAAAAGTGACGTTCCAGACCAATCTATAGTCGACTAGATTCTTGTGCCCACTAACAATACGTCTGCGAGCGTTGCTGTTTTGAACGCAATTCCATATATAAACACGCAGTTTGCTATGCATAATACATACCAGCAGCTTGAGAAGTGCATATAACTCATCTTCTGGTACTAAACACTAAAAGCGATTACATTCATTCAGCACAAGTCGAATCGGCGTATTAATGGCTGTGACATTTAATTTCTATCACAATAAACACGTCTGCGCATGACGTCTTGCCGTTGCATACATAATGATTTGCATGTCTAATTACAAAAGTCAGATAATCGGTTCTGGGAAATCGCCGACAACTTTCTTGTTACAAAGCACCGCATTCCAATGGCGGTCTCGACTCCACTCTCGACACCCGATGTTTTACAGTGATTTGTGATCCAACGAGAACACACCGCTTGCAAATATCCATCCAAGTGTCATCAACCGCAAACACGATGCTAATGCTAACAGTATCATACATGTATGCGGCCAGAACAGCAATATGAAATTTATAACCGCATACCTGGACGTTTCGCATAAAAACGTCATCTCAGCGCGATCACAGCCATTATAGAGAGTCGCTATCTTTTGCATCGCATTAGTCATTTGCCGATTTATGGCGCATCACCCATTTGTGTGTTTACATTCGTTGAAGTGACAGTTGACAGATGGCATCGCATCGATATTTTAGCAGCTGTTTTTTTTTTAGTCAATAGGGCTACAGAGCTTTATATACAAGAAGTATTTGTGTGCTAACTGTTTTGTTGTTTTATAAAGGGTTGATCTTATTTGCTTATTTTCGATCTGTCACTACTATTGCTCTCAAACTTGAAATCGACCCTATTCGTTTTTAAATCTCCTTGGGCGCCATACTGTGTTTTTTTTTTTTAATATCTGTCAAATCTGGAGTAAAACGATTGTCATTGTCAGACGTTCGAGAGAGTGGAAAATAGCAGACGTTCGAGAGAGTGGAAAATAGTAAAACCCGGGGGTGATATCCTTGGTAGTCCAACACACGAACGCGGTTAAGGTTAGGATGAATAATCCTAATTGATCGTACGGACTTTGTAAAACCATCAGTGACATTGGTATACTATTCCACAGATGTCCACTTTTCAATTCTCAGACGTCTAAGAATTCGCCCCAAGGTAGAAGATAGATTGCTCCTCCAATTAAGACTCTTCTTCTTTTCCACCAATAGAATCTGTGAGAATTTCTCGACCAAAGCCAAAGCCAATGTGCGCAGCTAAAATCGTTTTCTCTGCATTCTTATCATATTGCAATAAATTTTCTCTTAATCAACCGAGGAATTCCCAGCGGACGGATAACCCGCAGGCAAGCACGCAGCCTCAGGCTGTCAATCATTCGGCAAATAAGTGCAGGCCACCACCGTCTGAACCAAGGATCCTCGTTCCTCGACATGACTAAGAATAGACATGTGTGTGCACACTCGTAAATTATTCCGAGACACTTTGTTCCCTTATTAATCTCGGATTTGTTATACAAAACATTAAACACTCCACATAACCGCTGAGATGGTGGACAGTCGCAGTTGCAGGCATTTATTCCAAATTGATAAGTCTCATGTCGGAGGCACCTCGTTATGGCAAACCGTATATATTAATGTTGCCATAATGACGGTGCTCATTAGGCTGATGTGGAGGCGAGTATCACCTCTTCCACTGAAATGCGATATACTTAAACGAAGCCTGAGAACGGCAACTTATAGATTATACAAAATATTTGGTAATACGCGCGGCCGGGGACCATCGTGTAAGCCTAATTAGACGGGTGCTTAGAGATCACTTAGACCATAAAATACAGCCGCTTCTCGTGTCCACCTCAGTGCGCAATCCAGTTATGCAATTAAAGAAACACGCATTCTCATTCGACGAGCGGTCTGCTCGAGGACCACCCGAAAGGAGCATCTTCCACAAATGCAAATCCTTCCGCCACGGTATTTTAATTAGACCAAGATGATGAAGAACAGACCGTACCGAGTTAGAGAGCACTTAAAATAAATTAAAAATTAATGTAACCAGTCGAGAAGCTGACAGGATAGATTTTTGGCGTGACTTTGTTTTTAGTGAGCGCGCCTCCAGATGGAAGACATGCGGCAAACAAGTTCACCAACTTGAAAATGTCATCGATTTACTCCTTGGTTTTGTCAATATATATAAATGTGCCCAAGGTAAGTTCGCGCGGAGTGTAGACTGCAGCCTAGTCCAGAAATGGCTTTGACTGTGGAAATTAATAACTACACGGTGACACGTACAAATAGCCAGCGTCATGAGAGTGTCCCCAGGTTGTTGCGTGCATCCGCACGAATCCCATATTCTGACTACTGACTTCCATACATGGAACTAGTGAGGGGGCTTGCTATACTCACTACAAGTCCCTCCTGGTGCCTGTGCGTGCAGAACTTGACGATTTCAATAAAATTTTTATGTCTCTCTGTGAAAGTCGTTGGCTAATGCTGGAACTGTTTATACGCGTGGTTATGCATTTAGGCCAGGCGGGAGGGTGAGTTGTGATGAACGTGTAATTCAGGCAGGTGGACGCTGGAAAAAGACTGTAATTAGTGTAATGCGCATCCAGCTATAAGCTATATGCACTTATTTGTGGGTAATTTTAATAAATAGGATGTCATATTTTAGAGTGGAAGAGAGAGGCTTGTAAAATCACAGAGCGAACAGGAAATCGACAAATCAATTATGCAGACTTTTGGTGCAGCTAAAACTGGGGTTGTTTGCTGCAGTTTTTGCTCGCGAGTTGATGGAAATTAATAGCGGATGTTCTTGAAAGGAGCAACGTTTTTATTGATAAATTAATTTTTTTTTTTAATCCCTTAGCCACTTTATAGGGAACTTGCATTTGAAACATTTTTATTGTCGGGCATAAAATACGTTTCATCTCTTTCTGAAGTGAAGTTGCTTTCAATGCGTAGGAACACAGCAATAATGTCACCAGAGTTTGACATTTAACAGGTGGTACGTTTTACACTTGACTCAGAATCTAGTTATCTTATGTCGACTATATTGGTCTGGACTAGATGTACCCTGATCGCTTAAACTGAATTGGTCGGTAACGGCTCTTTTACTATCTGATCTATACATATATACGAACTGTCAACTTAGTATACTCAGTCACGAAATTCTTGACTACTCAACTGAAAAACCACTGTTTATAATGACCGATCTAGGCCAACCAAAACTGGGTAAGATCAAGTCAGCCTGCCGTCGGACTTACTTAACTAGATTCTTGAACGTCCCCATTGCTATAAAAGCTGACGTTAATCGCCACATCCGCTTTAGTGAAATTATGTCAGTTTTACACTTGACCTACAAAAGCCAACAGTGCAGATCCGATAAATAAATAAATTAAAAGCGGAAAGATAAAACTGCGTAGGTACTTGGCTTCGTCTTCACTTGTGGAATCAAAGCATTTATACCTGTTTATGTCCATTCCAGAGTTCTTTATGACCGTGGCTATAGTATCATTTTCATGAACGTCATGTCCGAGCTTATATTTCGAAGCAACTTAAGCCTCCGTCAAAAAGGGCGCGTTTTACCGCCGCGTTTGACGGCTGTGATGTAATATACAACATACATAAATCCGCTGTCGCCTGTCACACAGAGCGCGTTCTTAACTTCGCGTCAAATTCACGGCGGCATTGAAACGCGGTGTTGTGAAAAATTACAGATTATTCTCAATTACGCGGTGCGTTGGAAAGGATTTTGAAATTCTAATATGGACAAATTTATTGAATCTGATGTACGAAGTTACCCATGTCGATACGATACGGGTGATAAAATATACAAAAACATTGTTATAAAGGGAGAAATATGGGAGACAATTTCAAAAGAATCGAATGAGGATGGTAACAAGCAACAAACAACCGGTGGTATTCTATTCATTTCTCTTTTTGTGAATTTCATTCTTCCAAATTCTTTTTCGCGAATTACGTAGCGCGGCAATTAAAAATATTAATTCTTCTTCCGAACTTCTTAGCATTTTGCATTTCTCTACTGAGACCCCCAACTCGCAATCGGCCCCCTCAGTTTTTTTTTTTTTTTTTTTTCAAATCCGCCATTTTGTTTTTTATCAGTGTTATGTTAGTATTGTCTCTGGTTGGAAGTTGGAACTTCGCATTCAAATAATCTTACCGCCGCGTAAAATAATCTCACCGCGGCGTTAAAAACGCATTCTGTTTGACGGAGCCTTTATGTTGCATTTTTTGTCGAGATCCGTTGGTTTCTAACAACCAGATCGCAAATTAGACCCTTAGAGTGTCATGGACGTTCTACACATTATTGTTATGTGGTAAATCTCGCTCAGAAATCGAGATTCGCAATATTGATCTGACTCTGAATAAGAGTTTTTTTTTGCGGCCAATGGCACATGAAAGCATTCCTGAAGAGTGGTGCCTCAGCATTGTTTGTCCGGTCCTGAAGAAAGGAGACCTTCTGAACTGCGCCAACTACAGAGGCATTAGTCTCCTTAATGTCGCTTACAAGATCTTATCTGCCGATCTATGTGAGCGCCTAAAGCCGATCGTCAACAATCTGATAGGTCCTTACGAGTGCGGTTTAAGTCCTGGAAAGTCCACCATTGACCAAATATTCACATTACGGCAGATCTTGGAAAAGTCGCAGGAATTCCAAATCGATAAGCACGTCCAGCTGTGCAGGATGACTATGGAGAACTCTCGCTGCTCCATGAAAGTCGGTAAGAACGTCAACGAAGTTTTTTATGTCAAAAAAGGTCTTAGACAGGGTGACTAGCTATCGTGTGACTCCTTTAACATCTTACTTGAAAGAATTGTATGTAACTCTCAAGCCAACACCAAAGCCACAATCTTTTATAAGTCTGTGCAACTACTCACGTATGCCGATGACATTGACATTATCGGCAGAAACTAGCGGTGCAGAAACATGGACTCTTTCCAGAGCGGATAAATACTCTCTTGGTTGCTTTGAGTGAAAGGTTCTTCTTTGTGATCTTCGGCCCCGTTTGTGTCGAAGGTATATGGAGGCGAAGGTTTAACGATGAGTTGTACGAGCTGTACAGCGATAAAAACCTAGTCAAAAAAGCACGAATTCATCGGTTTAGATGGCTAGGTCATATTGAGCGCATGGACACCAGCGCCCCGCCCGGAAAACATTCACTCCCGCGAGCGTCTGACAAACATCCGAGAGTATAAATGTCTTGATGAGCTTCTCAATTAGCCGTTTGGAGTCGGCATAAAACTGTAGATCCTTTCCATTCGTTCCAAAAATGAAAAACTCACACAAAACGAATGGTTGTGAGAAGCTAGGCCTAGGGTCTCTCCAGACCTGTTGCGCCAACTATTTATTTATTTTTTTTTTTAATATTCAAGTATCTAGTTTAGTAAGTCTTGACAGCTGTCTGACTATAGATGTATCTCAGTTTTGATTGGCTGAAATCCATCATATGAGCAACTGTTTCAGTTGACGTTTATGGAGGGGTTGCCGACGAATCTAGTTAAGGAATTCGTGACTGAGTAGGTACTAAGTTGACAGTTCGCATGGATGGCTAACGTAGAAAAAGTGACGTTCCCGACCAATGTAGTTTTTGTATAGTTTCTAGTTTTATGTTGCATCTTATCCAAACCGATCTAGTCGACTTAAGATAACTAGATTCTTAAATGTGTCCAATGCTTCTGTCAAATGAGTTCAGCTGTCATATACAAATACGACCCAATAATTACTATTTATGATTTAGCATAAAAATAGATAAATAAATAAGTGGCGCAACAGGTCCGGAGGGAGGTTCGCGGGAGGTGGCGCAGTGGAAAAAACCCTAGGTTGGAATTTGGGTTTTTGCGGGATTCGAACCTCGACCCCTCGCCTATGATTTAGCATACCTACCGCCAAATTAGGTCAAATTTGAACGACTTATAGGTCAAATGTTGGCCATCGTCTTAAATGATTTTCATGAGTTGCAAGTTTAGCTTTATTGCGTTACGAAAAAAAACACCATTATCTAACTATGGATGCGCTGGCCGCTGCAACCAATGCAATTTTTAATTCCAATGTAATTGCGGTGCAACTCATAATACAGTCAGCACATAAATACACATCAGCGGTTGAGTAGCAAATCGGTTTCATCAATCTGCACAACGATGTGATGATACTTCAAGCTGAAGGCTTCAAAATTCCCATTTTCATCACCATCTGTTACTCAAATTACAGTCATTACGATGTGGAATCCATTCATTGCGTGTCCACACACCACAGACTGCGTTCCTCTTCATTATACGTGGTTGCAGCATAATGCCCTACTGCCAACACGTTATTACTCAAGAAAACACGTTTAAGGTCTGAATTTTGCGATGAGTCGTACAAAAGCAATAATTGCAGTTCAATAATTTATAGCCATCCAGAGCGAGAATTGGCAGGGTGAAAAGGGTAGCTGGTGAATTTGTGAGTGTTCAACTCTATTTCAGCCCAAACATTTCTTGCGTTTGCAAGAAGGTGGGAAATTAAAAAATAAAAATATGTCCCACAGAATTGAACCTGATACCTGACACGATCCTTTTCGTCCGCGAACTATCACGACACCATCTATACTTACACTGTGCGCCAACCAGTTATGGATTAGCTTCCCACCACGTTGCCTCGTCCAGATTCACGCCAGAAGTAGTTATCACATCCAAGAGTATACTGACCTCAGTGTAATTGAAGCTAACACTTCTCGTTCTCCGTGGCCAGCGCCAACGTCATCCACACATTCGCCTGACAAATTGCTTGTTTCTCTGCGAAACAAGAGACTTTCTTGTGTCCGTCCGTGGCACGAGATTTCTCTCCTCCTTTGGTATACAAAACTGCACACACGCGCCAACATATGCAACTCATATTTCCTGGTGCATATAACAAAGCGTTACGATCATGTACATTGCGTTTCGCCGATAAGGATCTGTGTGTGGATTCTCAGTTTCTGAACTGGAACAACTGTCCCCGCAGGTCCATGCAAAACATCAACAGATCCCCAAGCGATAATGCTATGCCTGGACCTACATGCAGTCGCACCAACAAAATGAAATACGTATCCGAGTCTCGTTGGAGGCTTATCGTCGCTTTGCAGTCTCAGATATCGCCTAGATAAGTTAAGCACAAACGGACGGACATTCGTGGTTTGGTGTTACCTAATCGCGGGGAAATTCTTTACTTTGCCAAGATCACGTTTCAGATAAGGTGAAGAATTTACATGTCCATTCGGACACAACACTTCTGTTCTGTTTGAGATGGTGGTGCTATGTTAGACTCGTCCGGAAGCTGGTTCAGTTACGCTCGGACAGCAGAAAGTGTTTTGTTAGACAACGTGTTAGAGCTAGCTTCTGGTTTGGTAACGCGACAAGAGAGCTTCAAATGTCAAATCGGCTGCCTCAAAAGTTTATTGCACATTCGCCGCAACGAACACCTGGTCATTTGAAAGTGATTTACTGGGCAAGATGGTACAAAGCTGATATAACGTGCGCGTGGAATATGATTTGCGGTGCGAGAGCAGTTCGACATTTTGTAATACACTTTGTAAATTGTAACCGGCCGTAGTACACTTGCGTGACAAAGAGACATTTCGGTCCCGAACAGGGACAATACGTTAGAGATTCCTGCAGCGGATAAGTTTGCTTTTAGGCTCGAGTTTGTGGTTCGAATTTCATTTGAGGCACACGCCCGACAAATTGCATCGAAAGTCGTTAATCTTTGCTTTTCCCTGTAGGCCAATAAATAAAGCTGTCAAGGGGTCAGCATGAAGTCTGATTCACTGCGCAGTCATAATTCAAAGTTGACCCCAATCCTTTAATTAACCTTTACAAGAATGCTGTACACCAGGCTTTAGCATCAATTACCATTGACACTTCGACACTAAAAGCCTCTACGTTAGCTGTGGCTATCCTGTATTGCCGACATTCCGCAATCGAAACGGATTTAGCACAAGGAAATCTCATGCAAGTCAACAAATCCCATCCATTAGGTAATGATTTACAGGCAAACTGAACGTTTAGCGGGCTAGAGGTCTTGAAAACGCAAAATTCCTTCATTCACGCCGCAGAGTTCATAAATAACATGCCCGTCTTCGGGCATAAAACCTTGATTTTCTCACATTGCCACGCCGAGACATTAATCCAATTCCATTTGTGTGAGCCTTTAATGCTCCGATATCTCTGTTGGGAGGGAGGATTTATGAGATCACTGTTCCATTTGTGGAGAGATTATAGCAGTCAATGCGAGATTTAATGACTTGGAGATAATTTGTCCACGCGTGTGCCTCTGTATAGTGAAAATAATAAATTTATCGCCTAGCATAGCTATAGGTAGATCATGCCTACAGCGGGTACATATATGGAAAAGTTGAAGGCGCGCGATGGTCGTACGAGTACGATATTAATCGAAGATTGTAATTTCCCGATCGCACGCAAACGCACTCCAACATCTGACTCATTGTGTAGTACAATGGAATTGGGACGATAAATCATATTTGGCTTGCAAACTTTGTTCGTACAATATCGGTGAATGCCGCTTCGGGGGAACAAGGATCCGGTTCGATGGTTGTTTGCATATTGGCAGAAGGAGAATTTTGTTTGTGCGCAAGTCAAACAAGGCCTGCACACTGCACAGTTAAATCATCGAATTTTCGCTTATTGCTGACCTTTGAGTCATTAAATCCGCAAATAACAAATTCGTTTAAACTCAACCCAGAAATGGAAATCGTAACTACAAAGTGACGGTACAAAAATTTGCACAATCTACGCAACGCTCGTTTGCAGTTCAAGCTAGGAATTGAATTTGAGTGGTTCATCTATGGTTTCTCTTTAGTTATGTGATTTCAGACTTTGACATTACATTTTGACCCATTCCGTCACTTATTACGAACTGCCCTACCGATTTTAACATTCAGTTTCAATCGGAGACAACTTCAGGTGAAAGTGGGAAATTCTACCTTGGTACAGAATATACAGATGAAAAGCTTGATAAGCTGTGTCCACGATATGCAATCGATTCAAAATGAAAGACAGAGACAAATGCCACCGTCAAAATGTTTTTTCGTTATGATAGGAATATGAAATAAGAATAACATTTTGAATTATTATATGTTAAGCTAGATGTCCCCGCCCGGCTTCGCCCGTGATACAATACAACTGATTCAGTAGTCCCCAGGGGCAGCGTGCCCATATAAGTCATAACTTTAAGAATTAAGTTACTTAAATGAATTGAAAAAAATGTTTATTTCCTATCTTTCAAACGACAACCAACCATAATAGGTAAATCCACAAAATTTCATTGAAATCAGTTGAATGGTTTCGGGGATCGACAACAGCGCCATCTATCGGGTGCAAAACTATTCTATCTTCCAAGATGCAAGCAACCATACACAACCACAAAATTTCATTGAAATCAGTTGAGTAGTTTCGGGGATCGACAACAGCGCCACCTATCGCGACTGGCCAAAAGTTCTGCCTTCGCCATGGAATTTCCATCTCAGTCGAGTCGATTTTATTTCCAAGTCGCGCCTGCGCCTTTTGATGTTTCACATCACATATATTCATGTGGAATTTTTGACAAACACGATGTCACTGTATATTGTGATTAAAATTTACAAAAAAAGAAAAAAATCCCAGTAAAAAATTTATGGAAAATTCATTTTTATGAATTTTTCAATTTCCTTTAAAATTTTTCCAATTTTCTCGAGGTATAAACCTTCCTCAGGCCGAGACAGATTCAACAAAGAAAATATAGCTCAAATTGGATGATCCGTTCTCGAGTGATGGGCGTTCTTATGGATGCAACTTTGTTCTATATTTATATAGATATAGATGAACTCATGGGGCATTAATAATAATTACTACCGGGTCAGAATGAAGCTTTTGATCGCCCAATGATTTCTGTGAATTACCTACCAGCTAAATCTGACGAGCTCACAATGGCGACAATAACCATAAATGATCTGTTCGTGTAGCCTACAAATTACTTAAGGATTATTGCTTGCGTTCATTGCTTTCACATCGGGAGTAGGGACCTTATGCATACATTTTTTTTGCCACTGAAATCCATTCGAACTGATCATTATCGACCGAGAGCGTATCAAATTCACCGGTCACGTCAGACAAATCAATCATGGTAATGAAATGACCAATCAAGCCTTCTCCACATGGATGGGATTTCTCGGTCAAAAAAACCCACCTAACGCGAAACGCACCAAGTGTCCATCAAACTAATGATCAAGGATAGACTGTTAAAAACAAAAAGTCTTTTTTTTTTTTTCTCAATAAGCGCAGCGTTAAAATCAACCTAATAAGCGTCTTAAATGCAACATTTAAAGCGCCTTGCCCGTATTGCAATTAATTCAAAACGCACACACTCTCTGGCTATACCCATTCCATTTCGAATACCCGTCACTCTGGCATCTTTTGTCTACAAAAAAAGAAAACCGAAGCAAAAACGCGGTGCTGAATTTGTATCAATCTCAATTAGGCCTAACGAAGTGAAAAATCCCACAAAGGTGGAAGACAAAATCCAATGAACGGATTGCAGTGAATTCTCGTAGCAGCCGGTGTTCATGTCCTTAAACGCATGTAAATCCATGTTCCGTATTTACGCACGGGCATGTGTGCAGACGGCAGCATAGGTGTCACCAATTTGGTCACTCACTCAGCCTGTGAATGGAGATTATTAGCGCGCAATGCGCGATACTCCCAAATAATGGACGCAAGCCAAGCCATCTACGAGTGGATTAGGTTGATTTATGCTGACGAGATTGAAAGTCGGACGTAGTCCCCAAGACGAACCCGAATGCGTTGCATTCTATTCAAAACTTATATGATACTCTGCGGACTGCGGCGAGGCAGTATTTATGAAGTCTCAATATGAAAAATTGATGTGCGCTTGCCGAGTATGGTCGGGAGGCGAGTGGAGTAAAATCGTTCCCCATGGAGTCGCCGAGCCGCGAATGCGTGCCATATAAAGTGTCCCAATGGAGGCAATTTACTGCTGGCGGTTCTATTGAGTCCCGCTCCCACATAGAACGCTATACATAAACTGCGCGATTCGATGTCCTCGGGGTGTATGAGAGTCGCAAGTGGTCGGGGCTTAGGACTAACTGGTGAGCGGTAATAGAGTTGTTTTGGGTTGTAACGCAGGTATGTGTGGTGCGTCATATTATATCATACGAGAGTTGAGAAATGGGGCGCTGAACTGTAGGTGGTCACTTGAATCTTGAATCATTCCACGAAACAGATGACCGCCGGAGTTGCAAATAATTGTCATTACGTGGTTTTGGCTTGGTGTGCGCACTTCCAGCGTGCGAACCACCATCAGGCTACACGGTCACTTGTAGAATAAATAAATCTTGTAAGCGGTTTAATTATTTCGGCCCATGTGGTTACAATGAATTGCTGTACGACAGCGGGAACAACACCCCGTGGAAAAGTTATGTGCAACGCTTTCAATAAACGTGAGCGAACATTAAACTGTCAATTGCAAACAGGTCCTGGCGATGCATTTGGTCTTGGAGCGGTTGAGAGATTCTTAATTTGAAAAGGATCTGGTTTCAAAGATACTCTGGGCAATTCCACTTTAAACCGACTAGACAGATGTATTTCCTCGCATATTGTGTTGATCAAAACACACCTTTCTGAATTTATTAAACACAAAGTCAACTTGTTGGATTTAATTAATCCGAACAGCATGTGTTGAGGAACACATCTGGCAAATAAAATCTCCGTCGTGTCCCGTGGGGAAATTAAACTGTGCACTATATAAGCCGACAAAGTGTTTCGACATTTTGCCGTAATAACCCATTAATATCGCGACACTCTGATTTCATGGAGGGCCTTAATTCTATAGGAATAGTTTATCTTATAAAGCGTTTCCATTTTTCATGAGTAAAATCGTTCTTATGGGCACTTCGATTAAACTCGGACACACGATAGTAAAATGTAATCCTTTGGGTTCAGGTTCAGGTTTGTGGAAAGGAATTTTAATTGAGTGGTCGTTTATGCGAAAAACCAGCTGCTTTTAAAAGATTTGTTTTTATAGTGTTGCAGTTAGCTTGGGTTATTTTTATATTGCACACAGATCTTGTACGTTTACATTTGCAGTTGGGTTTCTTTAGTTCAATTAAGCAGTCACTTAAGGTTTTTTTTCCACTAAATATATGGTAGGTCACAAATATGCAATTTTGTAAGGAAAATTTCGCCATTGTGAGTTTAAAAAAATTTAGCCTGGACACTAAAAATGATTATTAGAATCCCGGATTGGCTTTAAAATTTGGCTTAGGGTTTGTTAAAGTCAAACTTTATCATATTTACAGCCTTATTTAAAAACTCACAGTAGAATTTGCTTATCCTTACAGACCCTCTAAAACGATTTATAAAGATTAAATAACATTGTTTTAGTGCTGCGTAAATTACACGCGAAAATTTGCGTTTAGAGCCTGCGTAGAGCTTATGTAAATATGTTTTCCCATCAAATGTCATTTGGTCGTGGTCGAATTGTAAACAAAACTAAATAGTGAAGTGAAGTTTTGTTTGTCCATTCATTTATGTAAATTTCTGCCAAACGAATCTCGTTGGGAAATGCAATTATAAAATATAAATTGTATTTAATAAACAAATAAAATATCATATAATTGTGCGTTTGTAATATTACTTCTTTTACTTCAGTTTTGAATATCTTAGGATGTGGGTGAATATGTCTACCTATGGCCAGGCAGGTTGATATTTCAGCAGTCCCTCCGAAGACATTTCGCCAAATGCGTAAAATAATTTTACTTAGGAAGCTAATCACAGCTGATGTCGGTTTCAGAGCAAAAAGTAATAGATTTCAGTGTTTTCTATAATAGTTTGTCAAAATTCATAAGTTTTTAGACGTTTTTAGAAATATTTATAATTTTAGGAGAGCCACGTAGAGGCTGCGTAAATCATTACCCGATGTTTAATTTAACAACATCGTAGAGGCGTCGAGGGAATCTAATAAATGAATATTTATGTCGTTAAAAACGTCATCGAAACCGATGTGAACGATTTTATTTGTTCACTCCATCTTGCGTTATATATTTTTTCATTCTATTACAGTGCACTCGGGAAAACGTCAACGCTCGTTTACGTCAACATCCCAAAACGGCAACCCTCTTTTTTTTACATTGCCTACTCTAAAACGTCAACCCAACCACAAAGCTCTAAAACGTCAACTCTGAATAAAACAAAATTTTGAATTAAGCAGCAGTTAAAATACACAAATTTGTACACACATACATTTATTTTATGAAATCATTTCTGAAATTGGTGATTCCCCTTATAAGTAGAGTAGAAAAGTAGTTGCAACTGCACGTATTATCTTTTTATTTATGTTCAGTTGCTTTTTTGTTCTCGTAAGTATCACATTACCAAAATGAGCTTAAAACAACCGAAAGTGCTAAAATTACAAGAAAAGGCAAATATTTTGGACTTATTAGGAAAGGGTACAAGTGCGGTAGCTTTAGCGAAGCAATATGGTGTAACAAAGTCAACAATTTTAAAATTTATTCTTCTGGTTCTAGTTGTGTTCTATGTTTCTAGTCAGGTTGAATGCGTTTTTTGTTTCCTTTTTGAATTTGTTTATGTTTCGTTTTAGTTTATAATTAATAAAAACTTTTAAAAGCAGATGTTTTTTATTTAAAAATTTGACATTCGTAAACGTCAACAATTTTTTAAACGTCAACACCCGCGGTTTTAATTAGTTGACGTTTTCCCGAGTGCACTGTATTTGCATTTTTATTTTTGTTCGCACAATATTGTACAAAAACGTTTTTGTGTTGCAGCTACGTCAAAATGCATACCTACGTAGTCCTTAAAAAATCGAGAACAAACGAAATTACTGAAAATCAGTGGTTGGATCTATTAACCGCTCAAAATCCACTGGATATCGATTTTTGTGGTTAATATTTTTCTGAACCAACACATTCGATGGTTACCAGCTGGAATAACCGATGATTAAAGATAACCAAGGTTGAACAAACCGGGCCTTAAAATTGAACTCGATAATCAACTAGATTTGTATATAAAAAGTGCGGTTGCTGAACATACTCTCCAGAGCTGGAGATGGCAAAAATGCAGTACAAACAGATTTGAGAGATTTATGTCATTGCATGGTGAGCAAAAGAATGTTCGTCAATTTTTCAAATAGGTTTTATCAGAAATAGCGATTTATCCCAGTTAATGCAACCATTATAACTTTCATAACTGTTTCGGCAATAAAATGATGAGGTATAAGAATATTTTTAGATTACAAAAAATTAAATTACCTGATTAATTTGTTATCACTTGTCAAAATTCAGCATTCATTTTAACCCTCTTTTACTTAATCTCCGGATTAGTGTCCTGTAGAAATGTAGCATTAGTCAAATTGTTGAAAAAAAAAAAAAAAAAAAAAAAAACAATAAGGAGTCGGCGCAACTAGTTCGTTTTGCGTGAGTTCATTCATTTTGGGGACGGATGAAATTGATCTAAAATTTGTTGTTGAGCCCGAAACTGAGTGAGAAGTTTTTTCATGCCATTTATACTCTCGGATGTTTTGACGAGTGAAGGTACAGTGAAAAACAAACGTGAAAATGTAATTTTTGTGTTTCCGGGGATCGACCCTGAGACACATTGCTTACTAGTCCTTAGAATTAAAAACGAGTCAGTTAGAACAAAGTTAAACTAAAAATACTACGTTTCTACAGGAGATTAACTACGAGATTTACAAAAATTTCCGTAAATCCCGCATAAATCTCGGTATTCATCATACAAAAGTTAATCTCATGAGAGGGAGATTGAAAAGAAATCTCTATTGTCAACCAGGTTTGCATGTACGTACAGTCCGATTTGTGAACACACTTTCCCCAGCTCGAGATGTCAAAAATAGAAAGCAAACAGAATTGCATTTGATTGCATAAGACGTCAAAAATGGAAAAATGTCGCTCTATCCTCTCTCTCGTGAAACTTCATCCTCTCTCGAATGGACAGAGCCAGAGAGAATATGTCAAGTTAATCTTTTATTATTTGGTGGATTTACTTCAGGATTAATTTTAAGCCTCTTGTACTTAATCTCGGGATTTGTGTCCGGTGGAAACGTAGCATAAAGTGACATTCAAGTCATTACTAAGTTGCAGGTTAACTTCCTTACCGACGGCTTCTGTGCTAATAGTGTGCTTGTAGACGCCTGTAAACGGCTGTTTAGTTGAATATGACAGGCGAGATGAAATTTGTTCACAGTTGTAAACTTTTGATTACACAAATTCAAAACGTTATACCATCCGTGAAGTAGCCGGAAGTAGCATGGAAGCTATCACACCAGACGTACCTCCGCAACGCTTTCAAGTTGTCAAAATCTATTTCGATAACTAGACGGGGGTATTCGAAATAATCGAAGAGAGATGGGGTCTTCCTAGGAAAAAGCTAATCTCACATTTGCTTTTTTTGTTTAACTCTACAACATCTTCTTTTCAACAAAATCGTATTTCAGCTGCGAGTCCAGTCAAAATATTTTTTTTTTGTATAATGAATATTTATACAAATACTAGGGCAGACAGGTACATACTGTATTCACTTGAGTAGATTAAACACGTACATGGAAATCTTTATTTCAATTCATTGAAAGTGCCGAAAGACAAGACAAATAAACAAATTCGAAAAGTGCGGACAGCTCCAACAATGATAACTATTTTTTTGGCTTTTCAAAAATGTGAAACAATGCAACTGTTAATGGAATATGCTTTAAAAGTTTAAGCTGTTCCATTTCATTATTTTCCCCATAAAAGAAAGAAAGAATAAGCAAAATGAGCACAACATAATAAAAAGTAGAAAAAGTATAATATAATGGAACTCAAGAAAACGGTTTCTTCTAAAGAGACATGCCAAAAAGAACTCAAACTGACAGATAGGTAGTTATACGATACGCAAGTATGCAGATTCGTGTGGTAGGTATACTCAGAAAAAAGACGAGCTAAAATCAAGAATATCAGTGATATTTTAAGCCTATTCGTTGACGAAAGTCTGGTAAATTCGAAAAATCTTAACCCAAGTACAAAAATCGAATTTTAAGCTCATTTTTAATTAACTTAACATTCTTACTTCAATACTCGGGTCTATCACAGAATCCGTCGTAGGGTACATTTTTTGCTTCCGAAATTCGTAGAACGTGGTATATTCAGTGATACCACTTTCTACGAATTTCAAAATTCCCCTACGACGGATTCTGTAACAGTTCTTTCGGGGTTCGTAGCAAAATTCCGAATACGACGGATTCTGTGATAGACCCGACTATTTCGCTATTATTTTAAAAATGTGGTTCTTAGATTATGCCTGAAACAAGTTTATTTTAAGAATGCAAAAGCTAAGTTTTGGACCATTGTTAACTTAAATTAAGCTCGAAAACGCCGGGAATAAGAACGAATCCACTTTAAAATGAGTAGAAAATTCTTTAAACAAGAGCAAAAATTTAAATTTGAGATTGTTTTTAGTAAGTTTAAGCGGCTTGTTTCAATACTAATTCGCGATTATTTTAAGAATGTTTTGTGTGAGTTTTTCATTTTTGGAACGAATGGAAGGGATCTATAATTTTATGCCGACTCCAAACGGCTAATTGAGAAGCTCTTTCAAGACATTTATACTCTCGGATGTTTGTCAGACGTTTGCGAGAGGTAGCGCAGTGGAAAAATCCCTAAATTGGAATTTGGGTTTTTGCGGGATTCGAACCTGGGACCCCTCGCTTAGTAGTCTAACGCACTAACCACTAAGCCACTGCGACTACGAACGAATATCATGATCGTTTGGATCTTAATTGGTAGGTATGTACTTTTCCGTCATGAAGTTTAAGATTGTTTCGGCTTGATTGGAGAGTATTTATTCTTATTCGATCCTGCATTTGTGTGCAAAAATAATAATTCAGATGATATGATTCCGATTTTAAAATTGTATAGGCTTGATTTAATAACAAAAAGCTTGAGTTCAGAATTTTTATCTTGCTCTAAGATTCATTCGATTTATTTTGAGTTTGACCACTAAGAATGAAGAAATCTAAGAATAAGCCTAATCGGACTAGAATTTAGCTTGCGATATTTTTCTGAGTGTAGGTGCGGCTTTCGCCTGGTGCGTATTGCTGTAACTTTTCATATTTATAATAAATTGTTTGTATCTATAATAATTGGAATTTTGCATTCGTTTACTTCACATGTCATGCAATCACAATTCTTGCTTTAGTCATAATGCATACCTCTAAAGTGGACACCAATGGCTTAACCTCACAAAGCAAACACCCAAAACAATTGATAGTTACAATACCACCTTAACACGTTCATTTCTTATTAGCGATAAAACAAACTCTTTAACCCACTATTTGTGCCCGTTCCACAAATCTTTTCGAGAGGTATGAGTCACTGGTACAACCAAACCGGATTCCTCGTAATTTCTCCATTTGTTTTCGATCGTTTCCTCAAACTTCGCTAACAATTTTGCTTGTTATGCTATTTATTAATTATAAACACTGAATGCAAATTTAACGTACCCGAAGTGTGGCAGCGTAATCTTGAAACACACAAAAAAATATCGAAGGCCGCGCGTTGCCTCTAACCATTGCGCCTCCGCGCACTCTCAATGCTAAAATTTATCGAATTTCACAAGTCATCGCTCTCTGCAAGCCTTAAATCGAAAGATCGCTTTCTAACAATGCAACAATGGTGGGTTTAATGTTAAAAAAACTGCAACAAACCGAAGATATTGAGAATTCACAACAAAACAAAATAAAAAACTTGATGCGATAAATTTTGGGAAAAAAATGCGCAAGGTCAGCCACACCAAAGGTATGCTTGTCTCTGTTGTCGATGAGGTATGTAATTGTTTACAATAAAAAAAAAAAAAAAAAAATTTATCAATAGGGACTTCAAACTCAGGTGCTGCCTATTTTCTATTATTTTTTACATAAATGGAACCAGTTGGATTCTAGCACGTCGCTGGCGATAAATTTACATCGCTTCAAACGAAAAATGCCTCGTGCAGCACTTAACAAAAGATAAACCATTTCGGATATTCCAACGAAGCACAAACAACATCACGAACGCGTATATTCGGTGTCCGATCACCCACCAGTACACACCACCCGGGATATGAAATACATTTCATCTAACCTGCGACAAGATCGTAACGAAAGTGCGAAACACAAACTCATCTGCATCGATTGAAAGTGCAATTTTATCGCAAACTATTAGCCAAACATTGCTGAGAATCCATCTGTATCTACCGCCGCATACAAGGTCGTAGTATCTTACGCGATCGCCACCAGCATCAGACAGATACATCTGAGCCAACATCAGAACTACAGGTGGACCGATCATCGTTCGCGTTTATCACTTTCAGTTTAGTTTACCTCGTCGTGCGGTACGGCGCGTTTCGACTTAGTTAGTCCGATCGTGTGCTTGACTTGCTTAACTTGGTCCATTGGGGTTCAAAGGCTCCTCACAGTCTCGGATTGGCAGAAGAATTGTGTTGTGGATCGTAATTTGTTGCCGTCGCAAGAGAAACACTCAATCGGCTTTGAGTTGTTTCGTCGGTTCGATTTTCAATTGCGTTCAACTGAGTGCTGCCGTGAATGCAACTCAATTTGTGGATTGTGAAAAATGCAGTGCGGATTAGAGTGATCAAGTGCAATTTAAGATCGTTAAGCGATCATAATTAAGAAATATTTTCCAAAAGTGAAGTGTCAAAAAAAAAAAAAAAAAAAGATGGAGCACTTAAAAGCCGGCCATCGAGATTCGATATCGTCGACGAATTCTCTAGAAGTGCCACCCACTCCACCCTCGAGGACCCCGAAAAAGGTTTCCTTTTCCGATGAACTTCCGATAGCATCTGCTAGCGAAGACAATGACAATGCGCATCCAATCAGCCATGTCCTACAAAGGGCTGCATCCTATTTGGAACGTCTGCATGGCAATCAGATGGAGCAGCTCGCTGACAAAGTGGATAATGTGGAGGCGAGGATCGCAACTCCAGCCGTAGAAGCAATTGTGATGGAAAATCGACCGGCAGAAATTTCAGAATCTTCGCCGCCAATTATCCCCGTGACGGTGGAGGACGACAGTGCAGCGAATTCAGTTTTTGAAATAACACCTGCTTCGGCGATTGAAACGAACGGAAGTTCGGCACAGATGGAGGACATTTCACTGGAGGAGAACCAAATCGTTAGCTATTTGGATAGGTATAACCTGAACATGGATCAGAACTGTAGTTACATGGAATTGGAGGTGCGGAGGGAAAAAATCCGTTGGCTCTTGATTTCCGAATGCAGTTTGCTGCTGGGCGATGGAAAACACACCAGAGAAGGATTCCGGAAGTTGTATCTTGATGAGGTGAGCGGGGAGTTTAAATACTACTGACGGTGAATTTTGTGTTTTACTAGAAGGCTCCTTTTTATCTTTTTCTTTCTCAAGCACGTTGTCTTTTTGGAATGTTTTTTGCACCGATTTAAGGTACAAACAATCTTAATTTTTTTGTTTTAACTGCACGTGAACTGGATTTTGTTTAAATTGGTTGATGTCATTATTCCTACGAGGTAACAAATATCTGTCACTTGCACAGCCTTGAAAAATGTTTAATTACTATTTTATGAATATAAAATACCCGCTTAGTAAATTGTTTTATGTTCAAGTTTTACTCTGTTATTTAAACTCTAAGGAATAGTGTCATTCAAAAGTTATGGCACGGGAAAATGTAAACCCATCGCCGGTATATAATTATTTTTTTCCGAAGTCGAGGCTGCACATTCCAAATTACTGTAAAAATGATCTACCAACGTATAGAGTGTAGTAAATATGAACTTCTATGACTGTAATAATGACACATTTTTCGGCTCTGGAAAGTTGCCAATAGAAGCGTTCGACGACAGACTAAAATATGTTTGCTTCTTAGCGATTAACGTAAGTTTTATTAACATTCTTCAGAAGACTAAACTATACGTATATTTCGTTCGCTTCCAGTGGGTACCTTGGAAAAATATTTTCGCTCGCTGCCGGCACGTATTTTTTGTGAATTAGTTGACTTCGCTTCAAACGTCGATGGAGGAATCGTCGGCGATTCGCCAAAGACGCGTGCATGAACAAAATGCGAACATCGGTCGGTTATACAGAAATTTCCTTACTATAATAATCATTATTAACCTTTGCACTAAATGTTTTGTCCGTTACAATGGCGAAATTTATTAAACTACCCCGTAAAACCTTGGGTTAAGGTGGAACTAATTTTTTTTTTTCAAGTGGAAATATTTTATTAGAATCGTCGGCATTGTAGTGCGCCGATTTTACTCTTTGAACACCTCTCACCGGATACAAGACTTTTTTTTTTTATCGCGTACCTAGTTGTTAACATTTGGCAGGATACTTTTCAGCGAGAAGTACTGCTTGTCAGTTGTCAGAGTGAATTAATTAAAAGAGATGCATATCTTTCGTAAGTTTATCCCCGCAAAACCCATTTGTTTATATTGTTGGTTTTTTAATTTCAATTCCTGTCTGTGAATACGTGTGAGCTACAAAAAAGTATGTTGCTTAATGGCCGGTAACTATTGCTCGTGCTTTTATGGGCAAATCGCTGTTCAAAATAAATTGAAAAAAAGTAGTAAAATACACATTACCGTTTACGGAATACCGAATTTAAGTCAAAATTGCGAACTGCTCACATTTATCCTAGAAAAGAAATGATCATGTGTGCTGGACTTCATACATTTTTCGGGAAAACAGTTTGTAGACAGCCGCCCTTCCACTGGAAAGTTATATATCTTTGTTTTTATTTTATTAGCTTTGCTGCTTGTGCGCAATTTCAACGGGGTTTGTTTATAATAATCGCGGAATCATTCCAAAAGTTGAGTTAGTAAGCCGCAATAGGGTTGTTTTGTCAAAAATTTCAAGGAAGAATTTGCTTATAAAGGGAGTCCCAATACGTAACTGATTTCCATAACAATGTGCAAACCTTTTCTTTCTACATTGAATAGAAGGACTCTAGATATCCTTATTGAAATAATTATTTCTAATGTACCAGGGTATTGACAGATAAATTCCATAACTTCATTTTCAAACGCTTCTAAAGTACCCTATTCAAAAAAATAAAGAACTCTTTGTTCCTCTTCCCATTTTTAAAGTTGAATTATTTAACGATCATGTTCCTCCAGTTGTTTTTTTTTTTTTTTCGAACGTTATATCGGCTTTGAAATATTTATATAATATCATCCATCTCTTTTTTCTTTTCTTTTTTGTAGAGTATTGAATTCTACTTCTAAAGTAATCATTTTAATATTTTTGAAATCGAAAGGAACAACAAACGTTGACAAAATCACAAATAGCAACGAACAAATGTCAGTTTGATTTCGTACCTGTAGAGTTTTTTGTGGAGTTTAAGTAGGACACGTCTTTGTTAATCGCTTGTTCATAGTTTTTGTCCGTTTATTATCTGTTATTCTAGAAGTCTGTCAAACATATCATTTATATTTGACACATTGATCATACCCATTTTTGTAATAGAACAGTATAGATTTTGTCGATACTACAGTCCCCCAAAAAGGCGGCAGAAAGCAATGTTTGTGACTTAATGCTCAGAATATATTTCAATTAAGTGAATTAACATTATTTCATGCCCAAGACTATACACCAAAAGAAGGTCAAACTAAGTAAATAAATCAAGTGACTTGAGGCTATAAAATATATTGTACCTATGTAGGTAAATCAATAGGTATAAATTTAGGTATCACAAATGCTCAGCCGTCTTTTAATAACTCATTTTCAATTAAATTATTCAACCGCGCCGTTCACAGCCAAAAAGGCAATTTGTGTGTTGTACCTATATGTGCGATTGTACCAGAGTTGATACACGCCTCAAGCCACCATGCACGCATTTTTCCTTGACAACTTCATTCCACCTGCTATCAATCACAATGTATTGCACTTTTGCTATTGGTGGAGTTTGTTTTTTTGATTTGCACTCAATGCCTTCTATAACATGTTGCATTCTTATAGATTTGCCTGTATATATTCTAAACGAGAATTGGTCGAGCACATTGCTGACAGAGCAAAGATAGCGATCGGACACATTACAAAATCGAGTTATATTAAAATTCGACTAGATTGGTCTGGACTAGATGCACTCTGAAAGCAAAATGGAGATTTCTAGGTCACGTGCGACTTTTTGTACGTCATAGAAACATAATAACGAACTGTCAATCTAGTACTCAGTGACGAAATTTTTGACTAGATTCGTCTGCTACCCCTCCATCATAATGGATCGTATGAATAAAACGTAGTAATTGCTTTTACTCAAGAGAAATGTCAAAGTCGAAACATTTGCTACGTTTCGTATGAATAAAAACCAATTTGAGTTAGTTCCAACTTTTGACATGTTCGAAAAGCGGCGGCACTGACCTTTTACTCAGATCGGTATGAATAAAACTTATCAGACAAAGCAAATGCTTTGCAAATTCTGAGTCTGCTTTTTAGTTGTTTCAGAACTTTTGCTAAATATTTTGTAGGCACCGGAAGAAGAAATAAAACATCAACAACCTATTTGGCAAACAAAAATCATATTTCCAGGTGCAATTGGAATAATAGCCTATAGATTGCAGGCATATTTCTGAATTTCATTTTTTTAATTTCAATTTCCACAAAAGTCGTTAGAATCTCAAGGATAATTCAAAAATTCAAATTTACTGCTCAGGTTTGACAGAAATTCCAAGGCAAGTACACGTGCAGCGAAGTAAAAGCTATGTTCGAATTTTCGAACTTACTTTAGCAAACTAGATTTTTATTCATACCGATTCAAAGCAATTGCTAAGGGCTTTTACTTTGCTAAAACCTTTCACTCAAAGCAAATGCTAGGTTTTATTCATACAATCCAATAAGTGACGTCCCTAGTTTTTGTGTTCAGGTTACATCGTATCCAGACCAATCTGGTCGACTTAAGATACCTACCTAACTAGATTCTTGAATGTACCCACTGTTCTACTGTTCATGTGTCCGATCGAGTCCAATCAAAACTCAGACATATCATGTCAGTAACTAAACTAGATTCTTGAAACAATTAAACTGGAGGAACATATTCTCCAGAGTCTAGTTCGTTTCGCTGTCAATGCACACAACCTCTGACATTTGACACATTCTATTTTTAAATCTAATTCAATTAATCTACTTAAATCTACTTAAAATTTGTCGGAAAGGTATTGGGATATATACTATAAATTTATTTTTTACTATTAAATTTATTGAACGTCACACAAGCTCCCAAAAGTTTGTGAAACTGAAGCTAAACACAAAAAAAAAATGCACACGGAAATCTAGTACCGTCAAACGGGCTAACATTGACCACTTTTACAATTCGTCTTTAAATTGACTGAAGCTGAAAATGTTGCCATAAAAAAATTCGAATTGTACGTCACATTGCATCGTAAACAAAATATGTACGGTACGAATGCCACTACCCAATCATTGGGAAATATAAACGTTATTTATTTCTGTGGAATTGTTTTATTTATATTTCTTTTCTTTTGCATTGCTTGTTAAGAGTCTACTTTCTTCAGTAATTAACAATGTAGGCTCAAAACTCGTTTTGGCAAAAGCGATCCCGTTAAGTATTAAATACTAAAACCAGTTTTCTAATGAATACCTATACTCAATTTATTTGCATACATACACGGAGAAAAATCGACCACTTTGAAATAATATGACGCTCACCTTAATTCCAATCAACGTTAAACAACAAGATTTCATAACAAAATAAATGGATTCCTTTCAAACCCTATTAGATCTAAAATGAACGCCATTTCATTCTAACAAGAAATTTCTTTTTAAATCAACCTTTCTTTTTCTGTTTAAAATGAACAAATTTCCGTATAATTCTAAGTGCTGACTTATTAAAATAAGAGAATTTTCTTAAAAAGAGAGAATCATATTAAAATAACGTGAACATCTGCTTAAAACCAAAACGTTTGCTGTTTTCAATTTTTGCTTGTGCAAGAATGTTCTTGCACGGTAAACGCATTAAATGGATTCCTTATTGAAGGTAAGTGATGACTCTTTATTTTAAGCAGATGTCCACCTTAAAATTAAATGATTCTCCTTTCTTGTACGTGTTTTGACATGCATTTTTTTTCGCAGTAGACGCATTGTTCTTCCATGCTTTCATCAACTTAGTGCGGTAGTGATTGTTTTGCGGTACGAAACGTGGAGTTAAGATATTTTTATTAAAAAAGTGAAGTGTTTTATAAAATGTCGGAAGCTGATGCACAAAATCTAAGCTATGAAATAGTTTATTCACAAGTTGATAGTGAAATTGAAGATCTCCTTATTGAATGGGGACTCTCGCCAACATCGATTTCATTACTCCACCAGCAGGGTATCGATAGGAACATACTCTGCAAAATGGAGCGAAGCGACATTGATTTTCTATGTTCGCAGATTAATTTAAATTTTCGGGAGTATATTTTATTCAAAGACGGATTGTTAAATTGGCGCATTGCACAGGTACGTATGAAATCAGATTTTTTTTTTATCTGATAGCGTATGTGAGAAATTTTCAGGAAATAATTTTCTTTGTCTTTACCTGGCCTTTATCATGTCTAGAAATTTGTTGGAAAAAGTGGAATCGTTATGCATTTTTATCACATAGGATAATTTCTTCTATATTATTTCTGTACTAGAGATTGATTCATTGTTTACAATATTTTTTACTTTTTTTTGATTGAAAGGACAAACCATTGGCAGGATCAAGTTCAACCGATAGAGATACTCTATCAATATCCAAGCCTGTTTTAAGTTGGCTGGATAACATACAGCAGTCCTCATCTTCTTCTGAAACACTGTCATCTCCAGATATACTGAACTTAGAAAATATCCTACAAAAAACAATAAAAGGCCAAATGATAAAAGATTTCTATAAAGAAAACAAAATTCTGAATAATAGATGTCAAAAGGATTTAGTTCAATGAATATAAAAAATGTGGATGGACCACCTATTCATTTTTACGTTTTAAATAATGGCCTCAAAGTTATTCGCCCGAAGTTGTATTTTTAAATAAAAATGTAAAATTCAATTTATGAATAAATGTTTAGCTACTAAAAAAGATACGTTTATTATTTCTCAAACATTACTGTTTATGGACAATGGAGTAACTAATAACAATTTGAAGTTTTAAATATGAAGTCAATGAGTGCATTTTAGCATCGTTTTCATATATATTTTGCTATGGCGGTTATTTTAATTGAAAATTTGTCTGCCTTTTATTTACATGCATTGTTTTCTTAAAAATAAAAATCCAAACGATTAATTTGAAAATGCATTTCATAAAAATAAGATATTCAGCAAACAAAAATCAGTGCCAAATATATCATATTAATGAAAATGAGATTTCAAATTTGAACCTTTTAGAACTCCGAAAAGGAAACGATTTCCCACTAAAAAAAACGTGCTACATTAAAGTGCAAAATATATAATTTTGATAAGAATGCACTTTAAATAAGCAAAGCTTTCACTTAATATTAACCTATAAGAAGTCTAAAACCAAATGGATTTCTAGTACAATCTATCGGTAAACGTATGATATTAAAGTGCCAACGTTTTGATTCTATAGGAATGCACTTCAAATAGCATAATGCTTCACTTCATATTAACCTTTACGAAGTCTTAAATCAAAGCGATTATTTAGTTGAATCAATTGGGAAAAGAATAATTTAAAAGTGCATGACATCTTATTTTTATGGGAGTGCACTCGAAATTAAAATGAACTGCACTTTAATTGACCTTATAGAATATCTTTAAAAAAAATCATTTTCCTATAAAATTAAACGGATTCTTTTGATAACAAAATGCAACACGCATAATAATAGTTAAGATGATCTTTCCACTTATATTAAGTCGGAAGTCCGCTTGGCAAAAAACCATGCAGAAATCCGATTAATTTAATACAGATTCTGTTTGCTTTTAGCATGACTTTTTTCTCCGTGTAGGTACTACCATTCAAAAAGATGTTAACCCTAATTTGAACGCGTCGAATAAAATGTGCACATGGTAATTTGCATTTATAATTTGACTCGAGAATTTTTTAATAAAAAAAAAAGAAAGAATCCATTTTCGATAGTACATACCTACCAACTTTCACCTAAGACTTAAGCCATTGATGTGGTACAAGAATGTGTGAAACTTGTCATAGCTATAGGTGGGCGTTCGTGCAGGTCGTAGCCATAATAAATTGGTCCATGTGATGTGATCCATACAAATTGGTAAAATAATATACTATGAGGAGTATTAGTATTAGAGTAACTATAGACGTTTAATCGGATACCTAGTTTATGTAAAACGTCAACTAGATTCGTCGTGACTAGGAATCCGAACGCGTTGACTAAGCAACTTGAATTGTTTTTGTATTCTCGCGGTCAGCGTTACCTTTGTTTGATGTTGCCCTTTTTTATTCGAAAAAGGCCCTTCATAAAATTTTCAAAAATTGTTATTTTCAAATAAGTACATTTAAAATGTAACATGGTTGCATATCACAACAACAGTTACGCGAACTAATGGTTGTTAAATATTATGCGAAAATTCGATATTTGCAGAGTAGCTTTAGAAATGGCTTGTTCTCTCACCTGCTCTTTTTTCGACTCTTCAGAATTCTGCCACGGCCAGAAAATTTGAAATCTGACTCTTCGAAATGTCAACTGAGTATGCCTATGCAGGCAGGATTTTCTTGACTAGATTGGTCGGCTTCCCCTCCATAAACGTCAACTGCAAAAACTAATCACGTGAACCTGAACACTCTGGGCCAATAAAAACTGAAATACGTCGTATATTATTATTGGACTAGATTGATAACGTGATTTTTTTTCGGTTGACGTTTATGGACATTTATGATAAATCTATTCAAGAATTTTGACTGAATAATAAGTTGACATTTCGATTGTTTGATTGAGTATAAGTGACGTATTTTACGTTTAGGGGAATTCTAGTCCCGAAATCGATTAAAGTCGAGTTTTTACTTCATCGGTGCAACTCTGACATCAGCAACAGTATTTACCGAATAAATAAGGTCTGGGAACTGGGAAACCCTCTCACGCAAAGAGAGAACTTACAGCAAATTCAGAGAACGCTTGTCACAAAAGTAGTAGATTGTGGGAAGTGACAAAAATTTTTGTTTTCTTTTTAATTTAATTTGTTTACAAATGGTTAATCCCTCTACCGAAGAGAGTGATTTTGAATAAATCAGACTACTTTTTCGAGTTCGAAGTATTTGAATAATTCTATTCTGGCTGAGCTACCTTCTGTCTGCTGATTTCGAGAAGAGTCGTAGCTTGTAAATAGTAGGTACAGCCATTTTTAGTTTCAGCTAAAAATAGCAATACCTATTTCCCTTTCTTTACAAATTTTGGAAGTCTGAGCTTTCCTTAATTTAAAGTCGGGACTTGAAGTATTTATTAGCAGCGCGAAGCACATTGTAATCTCCTCAAAGTGACAGTAGTAGTTTGGTGGGAGATTTTACCCGTAATATATCTTTTCAACTTCATTGCCAATCTCAATTCGAAAAGAAGTAAAGAGATCTACCTACTTTTATATGTGATTGTCCAATGAACTGCGGGATACAAGCCTATACGTTCTTCTTGTTTAAGCACAATCATTGCCCGCTAGATGAGTAGCGGCCATAAAAACTAAAATTTCACCATTTGCACTAGACGTCTAGCACTTTTTGTGAAATGTCATTTTTTTTATATGGAGTTTGACATGACACTATTCATCTAGCGGGCAGTGGAACGCGGGCATTGATCAGTAAAAGATTTGTAGGTTCTCTAGTACAATTTATGGATCTACACTCCATAAATTAGTGTGAAGTTTGAAGTCTCAATTTCTTAAACAGTTATGCTCCGGCATTTACTGAGTTTACAAATAAAATCGAATCGATATTTGATGTTCTCGACGTCCACCATTTCTATTGCCAATCATCAACTGACTCAAACTGAATATTCACTGGCATACAACATTGCGATCTACACACATCCAATGTCAGAGTGTTGAACAAAAAAAAAAACAAAAATCCAGCTAATCGTGTACTGGTTGTGGTTCTCTGTAATGACCCAAATCTATCACGGCATATAGCCACTCGCAGGTCGCAGCGCAGCCTTTTATAAACGCACGACGTATACGAAAACCTTCTGATGCTGCACGCATATATCAAAACACAATCTAATGACAGTCGGTAACGTGCACTCACAACAAAGTCCACGCCTCCTCGGTACCAATCGCATCAAGCATCGCACATTATGTGGGGATACTATAAGGTTTCAAGTCTCATCGTTGCGACTGAGATCACCACTCGTTCCGGCAGTAACACAGCTCCGTGTAGAACCTATCTAATGTATCTTTTCGGTGGACAATCCGTACCAGCAATCTCTAGGTAGGAGGTGGTGACTTTGTGCGCAAAGTGAATGTGATTTCGTGTTCAAAATTCGCATACGAGTAGGTATATGCGACTAACTACTGCGAAAATGGAGGTGCAGGGTGTATCCCATGCTTTTGGTTTTATTTGCTCGGAATGGCTTTTAATGAGGGAACGCGAACTAATTGGTAATTGCAGATCGTTTAAGCGACAACAAATCGCGATTTAAATTTGTTACATGCACGAATGTTTGACTCTATCGGCGATTTTGTGCATTTCTCATTTTTTGTTGCTGCCTCTAAGAAGGAGGACACATCTCGGTGGCAGATAAGATGTGTCGAAATGGCTTACTCAAGAAAGGTATATGAATGAATGGGCAGAGGTTCGTGAAATAATTGCTACTCCGTATGATTGATGAGTGTTGAAATTAAAGAGAACCATTTGCTGTACGAGTGACAGTTAAAGGTTCCTTGCGCTGTCTATATTAGAACGTAAATGCGATTTTGATTTCATTCATGTACACTTTGGCGGCCTTCAGTTTTCGATTTCGATTCAACTGTTGGCCATAATAATTCATCAAAGCGATACTCATACCTTCCTTGGCCCACACTGCTCGGTGCTGATCGTGTCAATGGTTCTCAAATAAGTCACTGCAAACATTATGAACGCCCCAGTAAACAGTACTTTTGGCCAAGCAACAAAGTGCAACTGGTGGGTGGTCCAACATAACCTAATTAAATTTTCACATTTCAAATACACAAACGTGAAATTGTTTTCTCAAATAATAATGCCACACACATAGCAGCCGAATGTGTATAAATCAAGACCAGACGACTGTGAATTTATTTTTTGTAAACCGATTGCAAGTTACCATAAAACTAGTTCACCATAAACGATGCAAATTGCATTCGATGAGAAGTCTAGCTGATATCGATTCAGTAAGGAGTTGCTTCAAATGCCTGCTCTGACTAATTAGTAATGGATTTTTGTAATTTTTCAATTAATTGCCAATTAGTGGTTTCGGTTGTTTTATTTGCTGACCGGACCATGCTGGATGGTGATGCACTGTAAATGCGGCCGAAAGGAAGCAGACCAAAAGCAGCGTGATGCCAATTTATATGGTGAAGATCACGGCGATTGTAATCTCATGTGGTGAGAAATGTCAATCACAATTGCAGGCACTCGAGATGGCAACAGGGATTTCGTTTTTTCTCAGCAAGTTTCGAACACATTCAATAGCGTTATGGCATATAAAATATCAGGAATTAAATGGCTTTGCCGGGAAAAGAGTTTTCTTTGAAAAAACGGGTGTCGCACTCACTGACCTCACAGCCTGAATGATTCAACAAATTACACGTTATGTACTTATATCGTCGTACTACCACCTAATACAAAATTTAAGTCTCGACTTTCTATGTACGGAAGTTCGTATTTGCGAAATTGGAATATTGGGCCTTACCAATACACATTTTTAGTTTCGACTCAAATTTGATTGTATATACAAAGTTCGCAATTGTGAGCTTTCTTAAATTTAAAGTTGAGACTAAAATTTTTTATAAGTACCTACGGTGCATTGTGACCTACTTAAATATAAATTCGGAACTAGAATATCTATTATTGGAAAAGCCCATAATCTTTATAAATGTTCGTGTTGCATTTTACGAACATAATGCTGAAGTTTTGCATCCAAAATTGTCTATTGTGACCTTCAACAATACAAAATAAAGCTGACGGTTAAAAGTGATTATTAGTATGTAAGTCTATCATTAGAAGCACTAGGAGTTAAAACTCGTACTGGCAAATGTCACGTAACGTCAAATAATCTCTGTCACTACAAATTCCATCCATGAACTAAAGAAATGCAAAGTTTGACAGTTGGTAGGCACCAAGGTCTGTTCCCTAACGATAATGCATTCGAAAACATTCGCAAAATTTAGTCAAACTTCGTTCCCTTGCGCAAAAGTTGGGCAGAAGAGAGCTAAAAAGAGAGAGGCAAAACATTTCCCCTCCATAAAAAAACCTGCAAATATTAGCCCAAGAAATTTCTTTAGGCTAATTGCTTATTGCTGACAGATGGTTGTCAAATCGTTCAAATTATAATTTTTAACTGACTTTTTATTTAATTTCATTTATATTTATTGCTTGTGTAGCATTAAAATAAATGTAAGAAACAAAAGAATTTTACTTTTTAATTTCTGCAATAAAAACAATTCAAATCCTGATCTTAAATATAAATTTGTGCTTTTCTCTACTGAAATTTTAATATTCCTGCCTAAAAAAAATTCACATTTTTCAAATTTGTAGTTCAAGGCGTTCCTTTTCTTTTGGTTTTGGTATATTTAATTTCAGTGAGCTTATTCTCTAGCAATGAGAGATATGTGACATATTGCCAAAAGTCCAGAAAGTAAGGGAACAGACCTAAAATATGTAAGCAGTTTAATAAAATGAAAATGATCGCGTTCCATTGACCGTCAGGCGTCTAGCAAGTAATATTTCAGATATAGGAACGAATGCTACAGATCTAGCGACAGCGGATCAAGTTTGATTTTAATACCGATTTTTTTTTTTTTTTTTGAGACAAAAACTGAACTACTTCCTCGTGAAAAATGTAATTCTCCCCTTATTTCAATTTATTCCGAATTTTATTACGGAATTCAAGCACACTTTTGGTCGAATTTTCAAATTTGTGTAATTGTAATTGTATTAAATTGGCAGTTCAATTTTGTTCTCCCTTTATTTTTTCAATCCAACAGGCAATTTTGTGGTAGCTAGATTGAAAAAAACAAAAAATACCTTAAAACGAAATTTAACAATTTGAGAGAAAACGTCAATTTTATTATATGGAGTTTGACACGAACAATAGAATGAAAAAAATGTTTAGAATCCCATATATTTATAAACGTTGTGACGTATCTCCGGGGGGTAAGAGCAAATGCAAAGTACTTGTGGCGGAATTTGTAACACAAGGCAACGCCATTCATTTGTTTTATTTTTGCCTTCGCCCTTTCTTAGGTATAAAGAACGTGAACGCAAGTTGAAACTGAATGTTATTATCTTAAAATTCCTTCGTTTATACATTCCTTGCTTCTGATCTCTAAGATGTCCAGATTTTTTCAAATATCCGTCAGAGATGTCGGCTCTGCTCGCTTAAGAACTTAGTAAATAAAGTTATGATTGATCCTCAAACGGGGGCAATCTGTCGTCTGACTTTTTTCTCAGAGCCCTTGACAGTGCCTATGTAAATTTAAAATACTATCTAAAAACAAAATATTTATACTGCAAAGCAATTCAAAAGGTGATCGTAAAAATCTTTGCAGGAATTCCAACAGAAAATGTTCCATCTCTTCGACATAGATGGCCAAGGCTACCTGGACCAGGATCGATGGATCGAACATCTTAAAGGTCGTCTTATGTAAGTATTTACTGCATTTCAATTATAAAATGACATCTGATGTGAACAATCGACTTGTAGAAGTCACAAAATGTCCTCTCAACTCGACACTTATCTCTACACCGACCGTCTCACCCAAACGAGACAAACTAGTGAAAGCCGCCCGTTTGACTTTTATAGTCGCGCAAAAGCAATCCACTTATCGAACGCTCAATGCAGACATCACGTGCTAAAGTCATTTAATGCACGCATGCGCACAAAGAGCCTTTTGCGCTGGCTATCCTATATAACCAATCAATCAATCGCTCATGCTGGCGGATCAAAAGTCAATCAAATCATGAACTGAAGGTGTCAACACCAACAGCATGCTGCGCAAGTAAAGGTGAATCCTCTGACTCAGATCGATCATTATGTCCATATTCGTTGGCTGGATACTTTATCTCGATGATGCGATCATCTCTGAAAGTGGCATCAGCTTAATTAAGCCAGAAAATCCACATCAACGCAACGGCAAAACATGTTCGCTATTATTTGTCGCCGATTGAGTCCAGTCGTGGCACTGATGCGTGCCATAGATAAACGCTCCACTTATCATTGTCATCGAATGTAAATATTAAAATTACAACTCGTCCAGCATTCATTAGGGTCCATCCACATCCACATCCACGCCGTACCCGATCGTGGGTAAATTAGTTCAATTTCGCCTCATTGCATTCCTGAACCTTATCTAGCTTCCAAGAGGCTATCTACACGTAACAAACTGGCCACTAACGCTTAAGTGGTGTATCTTCGCATGCAAATAACCACCGCGCACCGATCGTCAACCGGCGAGGTTGTAAAAAGCGCTTGTTACACGACGAAGCCACCATAGTCAAGCGCCACCAAACACACTCCACCACATAAACAGACATTGCGTCCTCTGCTCAAGAGAGGAGGACTTTGCGACCAACTGCCTTGTGCCTGGATATGGTAAATTACACTTGTTAGAGCTCGGAGTATGTCCGCCTACCTGAACCTATGTTATAGTCGTGCAAGTGGATGTCTGAATTAGGCTGCTCGCTGGTAGATGAGGCGATCCACACTTTTGATGTCTGTTGGGAGGTGCAGAAGATATTGTTTAGAGTTGGCGAGGACCATTATTTTGACATAATGCGAAACTTTCGAACGAGTATCGATAAATCAGCGCCCTCTATGGGTATTCTCAATTTGAATTATGCTTTTGTTGACTTTCTTTTATTGGCAGTGAGGAGAGACAGAAGGACTTTGCGGAGCAACTGGAATCGGTGGCGTATGTGATATGTGGAGACAGTAAGATTACGTTTAAGAACTTCGAAGAGATATGGAGCGCTCGTGGGGTAAGATTATCGAAAATCTACTACTTTGCCAAAGTCTTATGTTTGTATCTATGCTTTTTTCAGATTGTCGATAAATTTTATCGCCTTATTGATGTGGACGCGACAAACTTAGTGTCCACAAATCAGATTATGGAATTCATATCGAAGCTGACCAATTTAAGGTGAGTGTTAGTGGGAACTGATGAAAGTGACAGATCGTTCTATACTTGGCTATTCGAGGCTTTTAGGTTCTTTCGAATAACACGAACTGTCTAGACTAGGTTAGCGATCATGCTAGCGCTATTCTTGACTCACACAAAGCGATGCATTGAAGTTTCAATTATGTACGTAAAAGTGCATCACTTTTGACGCATGAAAATGCCAAATTAAAAAAAAAACGCGGCAACATCTTTTTTTTTACAGTATACTCGGTCTGTCTTAAGTGTTGTTTATGCTTATAGACATCTTGTCCTCTAACTGTCAAAGGGACTCCATGAAAACTGTCATGTAGCTCTGAATATTTTTTTCTAGGAAACATATTTTTGCTTGGCAACTCTCGATGCAAGAGCACACACTCGAAGGTTGACGCTGGCTGCGAACAGCGACTTAGCAATCACTTTCTGACCAAACGAACATTTATAACGAAGACATGCGATTTTTTGATCGCAGATAAGAGTTGAAGGCCCAACTGACAAATGATTACTGAACGCAAAGTTTTCTGCAAATTGTCTTACGTTGAAGAGCAATTTGCCAAAGAGACATTCGACGCAGACCTCTCCATGAGGTTAATTAAGGCTTCATTTTTAATCAAGGTATCCACACTTGACAGCTTGTACATACGGCAAGAGTGTCCTCTTCGTTCGTGTCGACCTTCACCGAACATGTCACACAGATTGAGCACGCGCACACGCAGGATCCCAAAGATAAGTGCAGAAACAAGATCAGTTAACACACGTTTAACATGTCAAAATTAACAAACGTTCAACGCGCCAAAGTCACGATGCCTGGATGCTGGAGAAGAGAAGGATACAATCTGGGGAGAGAAAGAGTACAACGTCAATTTCTAGATCCCACAACAGAAATGTAATGATCTACCTACGCAGTGTGTGTTTGCAGTCGAATATGCCTACGCAATTTTTCTCGTGTCCACCACTCTTTGTGGCCGGATGTCCATCTTTCACAGAAGATCGTATATATTGTTGTTCGCTGCTTTTGAGGTTTGTCATTCGCAAACCATTAAATTTGGAATGAATTACACTCGCATTGACCACGAAATGACAGTTTTTGCCAATCCATTCATAACAGGCGGACTGGACAAAAAAAAACATTCACGATAGTGTGTGCTGCCCTTTTGAAATGGTCTCCCACTAAACAAGCACACCGTCGTCGTATCCGTGTTCCATTGGTAATAAAATATTCATGCAAAGACCGGGGTTCCATAAGGAATGGAATGCGTGAGTGTTATAAATCGACAACGTTATGGCTCGTATCGTATCGCGGGCAGTGTCAGCCCTTAATGAACACTCAGATGGAGATAAAACAAATCCTTTCGCCTTGTGCTTGGGTTAAATTATTTGTTCGTGCGACCGACCAACAACAATGGAGAGATTGACGATGTTTATGGTTTAAATCGAGTAATTGGGGATCAGCCTCAGTCCACATGTGGTCGGAGGGAACAGATCGAAAATGGATATGAACACGGACAGACAACGGACAATGGACATATGGGGCATTTGAATGACAGATAGGAATCAGAAAGCAATAATTTCTATTTGCAAGACATTGGGGCCCTAGTTTGTGTGGAAATGAAATGTATGTACCGCTAATAGGGTACGACACTTGATTGATTGACTGGAAAGTCAAATTGAAATTGCGGCTGAGAGTTTATTGTGTGGACCATAAACTAAGTATTAAATAGACTGTCAGCTCAGTCAGCTTCAAAGAGTTTGTCTACAAGCTGTTTTTCGTGATGCTATGTGCGAAAGTATGTGTGCCATGTTAAAGTGAATAAGCCGCACGCATGCACTTGCAAGTAGCAACCTCCCTGACAGATGACTGACAGTTCATTCTGTGGTGACATTGGAAAAAATCAAATAATTCAAATAACTGGCCGTCATCGGGACGTGTTAAAAAAAAAACTGGTAATGGTGTGGTGAATTTAGTACCAAATTATATTTCATTAAAACGAATATTCTAAGGACTTCTTGTATTTAACATAAGGTAGTCCATACAGTACTGACCCCCTGTACTGTATGGACTTCTGATTCTGTGATTCTGTTTTTACATTCGCTTTCACGCATTGCTTTCATTTTTTTCGATTCACTTTCTACTAAAATGCGATTCTGGTTCAATAAGTTAAAATATCGTGGTGAATTCAGTACCGCACATTGTGTTGTATGAAAGAGAGTTGTCAATTTTCAAACTCTCACTAAAAACATTCACTTGCAACTGGAGCCGTGAAAAGAAATTATGTTGACGTTTGGTTTCACATTTTCATAGAACAAGAATAAAAATTGCACGTGAAAGGGTGAAAATATTTTCGTTTCACTTTTTCACAGAACGAGAATTGACCCCCAGGATGTTTACATTGTGGTTGTAAACAATGGAAATCGAAATAGGGACCATCTGCAAAAATAAAATAAAATCAGTATCTACAAATAATTACCTTTTCGCAACAAACAACAAATGAATACAGACGCAATAATTGTAGGAACAAAAATGTCTTATTTTATAACTACGAATGAATATTTATCAGTTTATTCCTTTATTTATATGTTGATTACATTAGTTATTAAACATTTTGCACAATACCTACATGTTTTCAAACAAACAAAAAACAAATTGAAACTCTCAGAACGCATCCATCAGCTGAAAGAAACTCACCAAATACCCTACTTTCAGTCAGTTTTTTTAGCAGTCTCTCTTTATTTTTCCCACAAAGCGTGGGCATTTTTCCCTTTTCACCAAACTCAAATTCCCTCGATTTGTATATGAAAAAAAATATATTCTTCGGAAGGAAATTCACATTAAACTAACCTTTACGCTTTAATCGCTGTACAACTACGGATTAGATATACAGGGCACAAAGTGAAAATATTTCCAGTATTTCAAATATTTCAAGCATTCCTCTTTTTTTTTTCTAAGGCCCCGTAATGGATTTGACAAAAATTCTCTGGAACAGTTGGAAACACTATTTCGTCGGACAGTTGGCAACGAGAAAGAAATCAGTCGAGCCGAGTTCAAAAAGATTGTCACCTCGAAGAACGTAAGTACCTAGTTCGTATTTGGTTTTGGCCTACCTACAGTTTTAAAACGAAAATATTTAGGTATATTCCGTTAAGAACTCGACGTAAACGTCAGTTATGTTGTTTTCCATTGGTTTCACTCAAGGATCCACTCATTCTGTAATCCGATGGAACAAGAAAACTGCTTCTGATTGAATCCACAAAAGTATTGGTGGAATGCCAAAAAATAATCTACGGCAGCTTTCATCTGACTTGTATAAAATACATAAATTACACTTGTATGAGTACTTCTTGAGTGGATTCTGACTTCAAATCGAGAAGCGAAATTCTCTTCTCAGAACCGCCAGAAGAGTATTTTTTTTTTTTTTTTTTGCACCAATGGAACGGTTTCAGAAGCGAATTTTTCGATTCCGGACTCTCCCGGACGCTTCTTTTTGCCCAGTGGAAAACGACATTAATGTTGAGCTACCTTTGACAGATTATAAAAAATAAATTGGGTTAAATGGTATTTTTACGCGAAATTTAGGGTAATTATTTGCTCTCTGTTAGTTTCTAATTAACGTTAGGGTACACAAATTTAATAAAAAAAAAAAAATTTTAAATGTTGTAAAATTGATCGACTTGGGGAAAAGTCCTCATAACATATCGCGACAATTCTCCCCTAGCTATTAGGACGCCACTCGTGGAGAATATCCACTGCGCCACAAACTCTTTCCTATCCCTCTTTCTCTTCCTAAAAAAAAAAAAAAAAAAAAAAAAAAAAAAGACTTGAATGCCGCGCTGTGCCCAGCATTATAAGCATAAACTAAGTACTATATAGACCGTCAGCTCCGCCCACTTGAAGAGAGTATGCCTACAAGCTGTTTTCCGTGTTGCTATGTGCGCAAGTATATGTGCCATGTTAAAGTAGATTAGGCGCACTCATACACTGGCACATAGGAACAATGACAGATGACTGACAATTCATTTTGTGGTGACATTGTAAAAATTCAAATAATTCAAATAATTGGCCGGTATCGGGACGTGTTAAAAAAACGGTGGGTATGGTGTGGTGAATTTAGTATCAATTTTTATTTTTGTCATTAAAACAAATATTATAAGGACTGCTTTTATTTTACCTAGGTTATCCATACAGTACATGATGTTTACATTATAGTTGTGAACAATGGAAATCGATGAACTATAGGGATCATTTGCAAAAACAAAATAAAATCCGTATCTACAAATAATTATTTGGAATTCAATGGACAGAAAAAAAAAAAAAAGTTATTTTCTAAATAAACATTATTCATAGTTATTCTCGGCTGACTCTATTGTTTTCATTTACCTATTGCTTTAGTTTGAAATTATTTTCTATATCAAATTGGTTCAAATTTTGTAATAAATTTGATTTCTTTGTTTTTTATTTATTTTGCTTTTCTGTTATTGCACGAAAACTTCGTGAAAAGATTATAACTCAAAAATCGTACCCACTCAGAAATCTTGATAAATCTCCCTTGAACGCCAACATATTTTTTATTTTAATATTCCTTAACAATTCTTGCCTTTGAATTCGTTGCTTTTTACCTGTCGACATTCACTGGCGAAATAATTTTTCGACCAAAAACAACATACGAAAACAGACGCAATAATTGTAAGAAGAAAAATGTCTTATTCTATTTCCACGAATGAATATTTCTCATTTTATTCCTTTATCTATATATTTATTACATTAGTAATTAACCATTTTGCAAAATACATGTTTTCGTGGTGAAATAAAAAAAAAAAACAACAAGACAAATTAAAACTCCCAGAACGCATCCATCAGCTGATAGAAACTCACCAAATACAAACAATTTCAGTCAGTGTTTTTAGCAGTCTCTCTTTATTTTTCCCTCGAAGCGTGGGCATTTTTCCCTTTTCATCGAAATCAAATTCCCTCGATTTATATATGCAAAAATCTTTCTTTTAGAAGTAGAATGTTTATTATTCGGAAAGAAATTCACATTAATTTAACCTACAGTATAAGAATTGCAGTTTGTTAACATTATAATGATTATCTCTTGGTACTAGAAATTGTTTGATAAAGGGAAATTTACTTTTTATAGACATTTAGTGTTTTGCAATGTTAATTGAATGTTTTTTCTGCAGATTTCTCATATAACCACAATTTTGAAGCTTTATTCCTGTTTTGCACGTAAGGTTTTACGGCCATCAAAATTTCTACAAAAAGGTAGAAATACCACGATGTTGGATGACTGCTGTGTGTCATTTTTTCATTTTACCCCCTCCATTAAAAATTCTTTTTTTTTTTTCTGCTTCACACGTATTCACGGATAGGAAATTTAAGGGAGAATTTAAGAGAGAATTCTTTTCAAAATTTGCGGGGGGAATCGGGTAGGTGCGCGGGAGCTGACGGTCTATATAGTACTTAGTTTATGATTATAAGGGTATTCATAACCCCTTGAGCGCGAGTAAAATTATAAAAAAAAAAAAAAAAAATCTATCGCTTGTATTTTTTAAAATTCATATTGTACTTCTTGTTGCAGCCATTTTTTACGGAACGCGTGTTTCATATCTTCGACAAGGACAACTCTGGTACAATATCCCTGCAGGAGTTTATCGATGCAATTCATCAATTCTCCGGACAATCTGCGGATGATAAGATTCGCTTTCTCTTCAAGGTTTACGATATTGATGGTTTGTACTATTTGTTCACATGCTCCTAATTTGGTCCTTCGACATAAAACTGTAAAATTAGTTATTTCCTGTCAATATGTGATTTGAAAATGTCTCCTAGGTCATAAGCCAAAGATCGGATGTAATCTCTTGGTTTTCTTTAACATTCTTAAATGACAGACCTAGTCTTATGTAATTTCTAGGTGACGGCTTGATCCAACACAAGGAACTGCACGACGTAATACGCGCCTGCATGGAAGAGAACGGAATGCGATTCTCTGAAGATCAGGTAAGTTGGTATGTTTTGGAAATCCTGGTAATAGAACCGTATTTTCATCTCCAGATAGAAGATCTCACAATGGCGATGTTCGAAGACGCTGATCCCTACAACAGGGGTACAATTACATACGAGGCTTTGAAAAACCAACTTCACAAGCACGGCGGACTATTAGAAAACTTGAGTATAACGTAAAACTGACACATCCATTACCTAGAACACTGAAAAAAAAAAAAAACTATCTGTCTCTCTTAGAATCGACCGCTGGCTTGTTCCGGTGCAGAAGGAAGCCAAACCAAAATTGGTCCGAAGGAGTCTGCCAATTCCTCATCAGTTTACCGCTGCTTACGTGAGAAACAATCAAGTCTTTGTGTCATACCTGCTTTTGTACATATCCATCAACGTGGGTCTCTTCGTGTCGAGGTCAATTCAGTATAGGCACAGCAATGGTTACGTGATACTGGCCAGAGCTTGTGGTAAGTTTGATAGCAGTCACAGCTTTGACAGAACTCCTAGCCTCAATATTTGTACTTTTAGGGCAATGTCTCAATTTTAATTGCGCTTGGGTGCTGGTCTTGATGTTGAGGCATTCGCTGACCTACCTACGATCGCGAGGATTCTGTACATATCTCCCGCTGGACCATCACATTTATCTGCACAAGTTGACAGGTGTGGTGATATTTGTGCTCAGCTTGATACACACGATCATGCATTTCTGCAATTTCACCACAATTGTGGTGAATGATCCAAACCTTAACGCGGCGAACTTCACCATAGCGGAATGGCTCTTTACGGATCGGCCTAAATTGTTTGGGCTAGTTCCGGGTTGTGCTAATCCAACAGGCATCGCCCTCATTGTTATCTTGATGATCATGTTCGTGTGTTCACTGCCATTTGTCCGGCGAAAGGGCAGCTTTGAAGTTTTCTATTGGACGCATTTGTTGTACGTGCCCTTCTGGATTCTGACCATATTCCACGGGCCGAACTTCTGGAAATGGTTCATAGTGCCAGGCCTGATCTATGTGGTTGAAAGGATTTTGCGGTTCGTTTGGATGACGTCGGAACACGGGAAAACCTACATCAGTTCCGGGCTGCTTTTGCCCTCGAAAGTGGTGCACTTGGTTATAAAGCGTCCGTTCAACTTCCACTTTCGACCTGGCGACTATGTGTTTGTGAATATCCCAGCGATAGCTAACTACGAGTGGCACCCGTTCACCATAAGCAGTGCTCCTGAGCAGGAGGACTACATGTGGCTCCATATCAGGGGCGTTGGCGAGTGGACCAACCGGCTGTCGGAGTACTTTGAAAAAGAGCAGGAAAAGCTACACAACGGTGAAATAGCTCCTCATATTGCTCCCGGTTGTATCCCACCTACGGAGGGTGATTCTAATGGAAAGTCGGACACGCCTCAGACGGATATTTTAGCGAAAATGCATCATACTTCAAGTTTCGATTCGATTTTGGCCCAAAAGCCAAGCTCTGCTGATCAGCAGCCTCTTAGACCACCACGACAGAACCAAGGTGTTTCCAAACTTGCCACAGAAAGGCCAGTAAAGCCTGAAGAGCCAGAGAAGACAACTATGCGAAATATTAAAGAAACCCTGCAAAGGACGTTCTCAAGAAAAGATACTACCTCACCGAAATCTTCAGGGGTGGCTAATGACGGTTTCATCGCAGATGAAGATAACATGGAGCCGATGCCTTCCCCTCGGAGGAAGATAACGCCCGATAAGAGGCTGCAAATGTTCTTATTCAACAAAGCTCGCTTAGAAAAGAGCCTTTCTATGCCGGATATGAATGGAAAGCTCAAAAAGAGGGAGAGAATCAGAGCGTTCGTATATACATTTCACTTATAACTATCAAGCATTCATAAATCTTTTTGCATAGGCTACGCGAATACGCTCGTTCAGAGTCGGAAAAATCATTCGATGAGGCTAAGATCCGACGAGCCCGCCTTCAGACCCTTGGCCTCGCCTATCTGAGTCCTCAAAATAAATCTCTGGCACAGAGCTTCCGCTACATGAGGCACAAACCGACAATCATAGCCTTTAAGACTCCCAGCTTAGAGAACTGCGACCTTAGGCCGTCTTCGAACTCAATGAGTAAGTAACAATGTTTTCTATAGGTGGCACGACGTCACGATTCAAGTTGTGTGTTCATTTTAAGTTGTCTCCCCTGGTCTATACACCCAGCGAGAAGCTGAAGAAGGCCGCATTATTAAGAGAAGCCCATGTAAGTCTCGAGTCGGTTCAGTTCACAAAATTTTACTTTTTACTATATCCTTATGCAACAGTACCATCTTCATCGCAAACTCCACCCGCCAACAGTCACAGTGCTGTCAACTATCCAGTGGGAAAACCATTAGAGGTAAAATGCCAAAAGGCCTAGATTTAGTAAAAGCAATTTACATCTTATGATGGAAGACTTATTTTGTTTCCTCTACCAACCCCAATAATTTAAAACAATCTCCTTAACGAAGTTTCTAAATTACTATTAACGAATTGGTCATAATTAATTTCTCCAAGGACTCTACTAAAACAAGTTGTTTGTACAGGCCGACATTTCTTAGATCATTGTCGACAACGCTTAAATCCAAGGGCAGTTGTGGGAGCATGGCTACAAATACAAGTACGACTACAACTACTAATTCTGGTAGCAAGGTTACACTTGATGTTGGAGTTTTAGAGGTTTGGGTCTTTATTTTATTTATATTCATCTGATTTGTTTGTTAAAAAATATAAAAAAATTGTTACACGAACAGTTAATTTTAAGTATTTTTTCCTAGAAATATTAGCGAACGGGGTACGTGCGTCATTCAATGTGGTTTTATTATCGAGTTTTGGAAGAGTTCATATATTTTTACAATACGCTCATACTTTTCTAATCTTCATTTAGAAAGAAATACAATATGTTTTATGGTTAAACTGATATTTGTTTTAACAGCAGGAACTGTCAGAAATGTTCATAATCTGACCGCGAATCTGCTTGGTGTTTAGTACCTAGGGAGGCGGCCCCATGGCGAGCTGTAATAAAATAAAATGATTACTAATGTCAAACATAATCCGAGACGAATTGTTTTTTGCCGGAATTGTAGAAGCGTCAACAGGTCATTGAAAACATTGACATCATCCACAGAAACTTTATCGATGTAATGCCCGCTTTTTAATGGCATCTAGCGTCAAACTAATGGGCACATTCAAGAATCTAGTTATCTTAAGTCGACTAGTCTGGAGAAAATGTAACCTAAACGCAAAAACTAGATTGGTCGGGAACGTCACTTTTTCTACGTCAGCCACATATCCGAACTGTCAACTTAGTACTCAGTCACGAATTTCTTAACTAGATTCGTCGGCTACCCCTCCATAAACGGCAACTGAAACAGCTGCTCATTATGACCGATTTCAGCCAATCAAAACCGAGATACATCTAGTCAGACAGCAGCTGTCAGACTGTATTGTCTCTGGTCAGACTTACTACTAGATACTTGAACGTCCCCAATGTCAAACTAACCATGAGTTTGACACTTTACTAGTCATCTATCGGAGAATGAAATGTCAGTTATGTATGAGATTTTTAGTTGAGGGTTTTCTGTTGCTACTTTATTTTGCAATAAATGTGAATGTTTTAATGAGCCAAATAAATATATTTCTATTAAAGTTAACATTTGGACGCATAGTTGCATGTTTTCTAATCACATATAGAAATTTGTTCCCACCAACACACAACGAACATTTGAAACTGAAATTTTGCTGGTGTGTGTTGGTGAGAAAATATCCCAGACACTTCTGTCGTGTTCTCGTTTCGACGATAATCGTCTGAAAAGTTACGGAATGAGTGCCCTGAAAGTGTCCTTTTTTCTTCAATGAAACATAGAAAGATCGCTCCTAGATTCGATCTTTTGATAGAAAGGCCAATTCCTTTCTTCAATCGAAGACGTCATTATTTTTTATTATTTTTAGCTGTAAAAGCCATAACCCAGAAAATCCGTTGCACATTTTTTTTTTAAATAAGGCTAGAGGCAGAAGGTTTTGTAATTAAACTGTCATCGGTGTATCTATATTTCCACCAATATTCGATCTGTAAAGAAGTTATCATAAACAAATCATACTGAGACCCCCAACTCACAATCCTCTTGCCGCTGGCCCCCTCAATTTTTGCCAGGAATCCGCCATTTTGTTGTCCTATCCGTGTACGCCAATTCCTATCCGTTTTGCTTTGCCCACAGTGAAATGTAAAAAGATTAGGTAAGAATGGGTTGGTTGAGAGGATTTTTGACATTTTTCAATACGAATTTCTATGCAACAATACTAGCGCACCTAAACTTTTTGGGAGCGTAAAATTTAGCTTGTAGGCAAATAACTGTTAATCGGTCGAAGTTGGGGGTCTCTGTATTGTTTCTGGTAGTTATCACCTACGAAATATATTTGACACTGTTCTTTTCTCTGTACTCTGTTGTGGATTCATGGAAAGTATTATGTGGGCTTAAGCTTATGTCAAATTTAGAAGAAAATCCATTTGAGTTAACTCCAACTCGATGATGAACGATATTGAATGAGCTCAGACAATCGAATCGCAATTAGTTTATCCAATTAACACTTAATCCCGAGTACTAACCTCTCCACCCTACACTAATAAATCCCATTCTACAAAACAGATCTACATTGATGGGCCGTATGGTGCTCCGTCAAGTCATATCTTTGGTGCCCAACACGCTGTTCTCATTGCAACTGGTATCGGTGTGACACCTTTCGCGTCCATTTTGCAATCGATCATGCATCGGTATTGGAAAGCCCGACACTCCTGCCCACGATGTCACTACGAATGGGCTAGTGATATTCCACGTACAGTAATGAACCTACGAAAAGTGGACTTCTTCTGGATAAATCGCGATCAGAGGTCCTTTGAGTGGTTCGTTAATTTGCTCTCACAGCTCGAGATCGAACAAGCCGAGTTGGGCGGCGCAATGGAAAGGTGAGTCGCTAGCTGTTCATATATCTTCACTGTAGGTTTTCTCTCCTCAGGTTCTTAGACATGCACATGTACATAACGAGTGCGCTGCAAAAGACGGACATGAAGGCTGTTGGTCTACAACTGGCGTTGGATCTTTTGCATGAAAAGGTATTCAGTTCGTTTTTTTATTCGGAGTAATATTAAGTTACCAACTTTTTAGGGCAAACGAGATCTTATAACGGGTCTGAAGACACGAACTAATGCCGGTCGGCCAAACTGGGATAAGGTCTTCAAACAGCTACAAGCCCAAAAGAAGGGCAAGGTAACAGTATTCTATTGTGGGCCACCGCAATTAGCTAAAACTCTGCGCTACAAATGCGATCAGTATGGCTTCGCGTTTAGAAAGGAGTGCTTTTAAGTTATTGTTAGTTTTTGTTCTTCTTCTTTTTGTAATTTATTTAAAAACTAGATCTAGTTGTAAATGCTTAATCTATTTTGTTAACGGTTGCGGGATAATGCGGCATCAATTTCTGTTATTGTTTTTGTTTTTCTTTCAGATGATATTTTATTGAAACTGTTATGTTTATCGAATTTTATTTTATGTTTCCAATTGCAAATGTTTTATATTTATGTGTTAATGAAATATACTCGATTATGTTTGTAGTGCTTTGTAAATAAACTTTTAAGTGTTTAAATGCGTGGTTAGTTTTGTTGTTTTTAATGAGGATTCGAGAGTCCTCACCAGTACGGCGTACGACGATCATTCTTAGAGGATATTTATTTTTAACTAAACGCTGAGGTCTTTTGGAAAAACCCTTTAAAAAAAGCAGTGAGCTCGTGATATTTCAGACTTTCGGTTAACTCTTTTGAAATATCGTGTCGGCAAAAATGTTGAATGACAACGTGTCGCCGTTCACACAGTGAGGCAGATCAGGGGTAGAATTGTGTCGTTCGTGAACGAGCATTATGTGGTGGAATTTATTTTTGTTTCAGATGTAAAATCAACTTAATTCCGTGAACGTATAGCTCGGAGGATGCGATTCGCCGCCAGATCTAGTACGTGATTCTAATTTTAAAGGGATGATCTCTCTACGGTTTGATTTTAGAGATGAAGCTCGTTTCACAGAAAGACCAATGACGTTCTTAGTTAAATGGTTGTCGTCCATTTATAAATATGATTTTATTCTTAAAAATTAAATATACAAAACTACACACAAAATGTTAAAACCAGAAAATGCCTACGACGACGACTCCAATTTCCTCTCCCAAATAGCAAAGTTCATAGTCACTGGGCGTTTCTTGCGTTCGATAGTTATAATCTCATCGTCGGCATTGTCCACATTGTAGAAAGCGCAGAGCTCCGTAATGGCAGTCTCTTCGATTTGTGTGAGTACGAGCGACTTATTCTTCATTCGGTCTACGTACTCCCTTTGTTTCTTTTCATCTTCGAGGATTTGTGTGAAACTTGTACCACTCGTCGATGGAGATGGTCCGGGGCCTGTTCGTTTGGATGGAGATTCCTGTGGCAAGCTAGACGGTGACCGCATAATGTTGGCAAAAGATGAAGTGTCGTATTCGGTGCCTGTGGCAGGTGGGCTGCTGATACCCCACGCATTGGGCGTTTGGTGTTGTGGCACTGCCAACGGTTTTGTCGGAGTGATAGCAGCTGGTTCGCTACGCCAAGATTCGGACGAGAGGCGTTTTCTTTCTTTTTGGGAGAGTTTTCCCCCCTTTATTGGGGTAAAGTCACACAAATTAAAGTTAAACTCTTTTGTGGGGGTAGTTTCAGTGTGATCGTGTTTTTCAATCGACTGATTGAGGCTGGTGAATTCTTCCCTCGGTTTGGGTTCCGTTTTAAGAATGTCATTTGCCTTTACCGACGCTGCAACTAAAGGTTTCTTTTTGATCTCCTTCTTGTCAGCGACTTTCATCCACGACTTGGACTCGGCATGAATCTTTGCCGATGCCTCCTCGGCTTCTTTCAGGACTTTCGACTTCTCTGATATGCTGTCCCTCTTGGAGTCCAGCAAACTCATCTCTTTCATGGAGTTTATGGCGTCCTTCTCGTACTGCCTGGTACTCTGCTTCATTTTGTTCTCCCTCTGCCTGTATTTGGCTTGCGTCTTAACTATCTCTTCTTCGTTCATTCTGGTGTCCAGGTCCACGTCAAAATCATCAACAAAGCTGAGAAGAACTTCATCATCCACAGCTTCGGAGTCAGGCGTAATCATGCGATAGTCAAAGACTTCCTTGAATATTTGCCTATAGTGCGCATTGATGCCGTTCAAAACCTCTGGCTCACAACCTTCCAGACTCTTCTGGGACAGCACTCGGTATAGGTTTTGACAAATAAAGTCCAAGCAACCGGTTTTTAGAATGCTACAGTTGTAAAGGCACGCAAAGTCTAACATGTCCCCACATTTGCGGATGTTGATCTTCTCAAGAATCAAAATCTCACAAACTTTGCGCAGACGTTCGATAAAGAACTGATCGCAGAACACTACCATGTTATAGAGGAAGGTCTCCGAGAAGTTTTGCTTTCGAAACTGTTCCCCATCCGATGTGTAGAGGAAGTCCACGATAGGGATCATATACTCCGGCGGCACTGTGGTCAGATTGATGACCGTTCTCTCTGACCAGGTGTGAGTGAACATCAAGTCAAAGTATTCCAGCCGCGAGACCAAAATGCATTTGTGCGCGGAGATCTCTACGTCGCCGGCACATCTTATGGTGACATCGTACAGATCGGGAAAGTCCTTGCGCTTCAGGCGATTAAAGCGGTACTTGGACTTGTCCACTGTCCTTGGGAGCTGATCTTCATGGCTGCCAAAAGAAGGTACTTATTAATGGAAACAAAAAGCCGTATACCCTGTGCCAAACCTTTTTATAAAGTTCGCCAAGCTGGTCAGTTGAAATTTCTCAATGAAGCTCAAAAACAACTGCAGCACCTGCCACCTCTCAGCTGGGCAATCCGGTCCCAACGACTGCTGTATATCATCGAGATCTGCAAGGAGTAGAGTTTCTCAAATCCGCCCATCTTACGCAACCCCAAGCTTACCGTCCTCCGTCAGAAAATAGTTCGTGTACACATTCTTGAGAACAAGTTCGAACATTTTCCCTGTTAATCCCTTGAAATTCAAGTGGATATCCTTATCCGGATACGACTGCACTATCTCTTTCAGTCCAGCTGATCTTGAGTACACGATAAACTTGTGAGCGTAGAAATGCTCCCCATCCACATGGAAGGCGACGTCGTGAATTAAGTCAAACTCGTTGGCATCGATCAGTAGTTTCTTAAAACTATATTCCTCTGGAACGAGCGTGGGAAGCGAGAAGTACTTTGTGTAGCTTTCTTGCAGCACAGCAAAAGAATTGAAGCCATCATCACAAAAGACGTCCACGGCACGGTCAATGTGTGGTATGCGATTCAACTCGATGCGAATTTTGTGCTCGTTGCAAATGTCCTTACGAGTCTGGGAGTGTGTAAACCAAGCGTCTGCGCTGCTTTCCTGGTAGTTTTGTACCGGAACTTGATTGCACTTGCCGGTGTACACATCGCCCTGCGATAGAATCAACACCTGATTGGCCCGGTAGAATATTTTGTCGATTTGATTTACACGGATGTGGGAAAACGAACATCTAAATGGAGGGGAAAACCAGTTGGCGAAACAATAATATAGAAAATGAATCATAAGTTCTTACCTGAGATACTGTTGAGTCATTTCGTACCAAATGAACACAACATTGGTTTCGGTGAGCACGAGAAGTTTCAAGGCGGACACTGACCCCTTGGCAGATTTCGTATTGTCGCCTCCGACGATAGATATGCTCTTGATCGCCTCTATCCTGTAGGGGGAAGAAACCATCAACGAAAAAGGCAGAAAATGGTAGTAGTTATTCGTCGATATGGAAGTGAACATGACACATTTGATGCTGACTGTCTATAGCGACAAAAGGCTGCGGCATGAACACATTTTTTTGTGGTTACATGACAAATGTCCAACTCTTCAAAGTCGCACAAGAGGGCACTGGAGTATGCTTAATATCTTCTTATCAGTGACCAATTTTCTACTCAATGCTAAGCTTACAGCTCTGTTGTATACAACTACTTGTTGCATTTTCGAGTTCCTTTGGTCAGTGGTTTGCAGTTGTGTACCCTTAATATATTTTGACTCTCGTGTCACGTCGTGGGGTACAAACGTGCCGAAATCTTTTTCTCTCCATTTAGTACTAATTCAAACTTACTTATCCCTTCAAAAATGTCGTGCGACACTTGTAATCTAAAAGTTGGTAGAGCAGATTTGAAAGTGGAGTGCAGTGATTGCAAAAATCTCTCATGGATATTGCGCTAATTTAAAGGCCACTGAATTGCATTTGATGAAGAAGAATAAATCTACGTGGCGGTGCATAACTTGCACCAGGCAGCGGCGAACTTCCATCTCCGATGAATAACACTGCAATCCAGAGACAATACTGAGACCCCCAACTTCGGCCGATTTTCCGTTACCTTGCCTACAAGCAATAGTTGTACGAAGTGTACACAATTTAGTGCGCTAGTATTGATACATAGAAATTCGTATTAACAAATGTCACGAAACTTGAACACACCAACACATTTTAAAAAAATATCAACAACTTCCGGTGACTTCCGGTGTCGGCAAAGTTGCTGCCAGCGTTCATAGAATTTTGTCCGTTAAATTTGAAATTATTCGTTTCGCGTGAATAGAATTTTATTTTAGGAATAAGTGCACTTTTTCTGAAAATATTTATGAAAAATGATTACTGCAGAATGGTTGTAGGAAAATAAAAACATTTTCAGCAATTTTTCTTCAGTTATTCAAGAAAGATGTACACATGAAATCGAAGTTAATGATATTCAAAAGCGGAAAATACACAACATAGTTTGCCCTAATATATTTCTTGTATATAAAAGAACTCATTTAGATAGTATTATTAACCAAACAAATAATATTAATCGTCTTTTAAAAATGTATAATAACCAACCAATAGCATTCAGTTATCTTAAAATGTCGTATTCCCAAACTCTATCACATTCCCCCATGGTTGGTAGCGGTTGGCAGCATTGATTTTATATTTTTTGTATGTGTTTGCATGTCGGATTCTTAATTGACATAACACCGATAGGAAAACAAAATGGCGAATTTGAAAAAAAAAACTGAGGGGGCCAGCGGCAAGAGGATTGTGAGTTAGGGGTCTCAGTATTGTCTCTGTTGCAATCAACCAGCAAAACCAATCACCTCATATTAAACCAGAGGTTAGAGAGACTGAGATCCCCATCTTCGACCGATTAGCAGTTATTTGCCTACAAGCTAAATTTTACACTCCCAAAAAGTTTAGGTGCGCTAGTATTGTTGCATAGAAATTCGTATTGACAAATGTCAAAAATCCTCTCCACCAACACATTCGCACCTAATCTTTTTAGGTACCATAAACAAATCTGAGACCCCCAACTCACAATCCTCTTACCGCTGGCCCCTTCAATTTTTGCCAGGAATCCGCCATTTTGTTGTCCTATCCGTGTACGCCAATTCCTATCCGTTTTGCTTTGCCCACAGTGAACTAATCCTAGTATCTAGCAAAAAAAAAAAAAAAAAAACATATTCTCTATTTCCTTGCGTAAGTATTATTATTATATTTTCCTGTGAGTAGGTATTTTTTTTTATGTTGCAAGGAAAATGTTTATAGAGTTCTTGACAATTTGATGTTTATGTGTAGTTTGTGGAAATGGTTTTCCCGTCGGCTTTTTTGGTCATAGGTGTTTGAATGAAACTACATTAGTTCATTGTTTTTCCCGACATTTCGGCAGAATAAGGCAGCAATCCCTGTTTCATTCAAACACCTATGACCAAAAAAGCTGACGGGAAAACCATTTCCACAAACTGGAAGGAAAATGGAAATAACAATAATGACCTCTCATCTGTAGGCATTAATGAATGAATATAAGCATGTACCGATTTGTCTACCCAATCGAAAACATTATTTTCACAAATCTATTTGAAAACAATTAGAAAATGTTTTTGTTATGTCCACTCGAATACCATATAAGCCTGTGGCCAAAAATTGATTATGAACTTGTTTTTGAACAGCCCCCTCAGTCTACCACATCAGGAAACACCTGTGGCGAAAACTACATCTACATCAGCTATCACCTGTCTCACTAACCAAATTTGAATACAAACGTTTTGCATTGCAGAAAAAATGCAAATAAGGTTTTATCAAAATCATACCAATTACATATTTTTATTTATGTACGAATATAAATATTTTTGTAACATATTTTCAGATTAAACTTATAATAGATGTGTACAGCAATTACCTAAAGAACTAAAGACAGCTGTGTCGTCTAAAATCTCAAGGTCATCAAAAAATTGAGGATCGTACCTAAGTCAGAGACATGATTATGTAGTTAGCTAACGTACCTATCTACGCAATATGTACGATGAAAAATAAAAAGAATTTAATAAATAGAGTGACTATGTGATGATAACACAATAAAAAACATAATTTCTGTATTAAAATTGTTGTCGAGCTCGAAATCGCGAAAAGATTGACCTATGGGTTATACATTCAAACTTGTCTCTGGAGAACCGTACAAGCTATCTCTATAAATCTAATTTTGGTAATAATTCATCTTGATGTGCTCTACAAAATGGTATACATTTTTTCCCATTTGTCTTTTTATTTTGAAATTTGGTAGTTGTTGCGGTTACAACAAATGCCCTCTACAATCAGCCTAATCGGCCTGTAGACATGCTATAAGTTGCTCAACTTATCAGTACATTAATTCAGTGCGAACATTCTCTTTGGTTCATATACAGTCCATAAAATAATGAAAACAGCTAAAGTAGTAGTAATAGGCGCAGGGCCGGCAGGAATAGCAGCCTCGACAAGACTCCTAGAGCTTGGTTTTGAAAATGTAATCGTCGTGGAAGCCGAAAATCGTATCGGAGGCCGGATCAACACTGTGCCATTTGCGGACAATGTCGTCGATTTGGGAGCGCATTTGTGCCATGGCGAGAAGGGCAATGTTGTATACGAGTTGGCCAGTCAGTACAATCTTCTGGAATCCAGTGGAGAGGAAAAATACGAATGCATTCGTTCCAACAAGGAGGTGCTCCCTACTCAAATGGCTGATCGCTTGAAGGGCTTCATCAGCAACAGCAGGGATACAGGCAAGAAGGACTTGCTGAACTATGACGGGTCGCTGGGAAGCTATATAACAACCAAATTCTATGAAGATGTACGAAAACCTGAAAACTCCGACATTGACACGGCGATAGCAAATGAGTTCTTTGCGAATTTTCAAAAAAAGGAAAACTTAGTCGAAGCCTCAGACTCGCTGAGTGATGTCTCAGGCAAGGGTTCCTTCGAACATTGGGAGTGCGAAGGTGATTTTTTTCTGAACTGGAAGGGAAAAGGCTACCGCGAATTTCTACGCTTGTTAATGAAGTCAGCTGAAAAAGGTACCGAGTTGGGAGCGCTGAATCAGCGAGTGTTGTTAGGGAAGCCGGTGAAGCAGATTAACTGGAATATTGACAGCGCACAAAAGGTCCAAATAAAATGCGAAGATGGGGAAGTTATTGAAGCAGATCATGTGATAACAACTGTGTCATTGGGCGTACTCAAAGAGCAGCACATGCAACTGTTCGAACCTAAGCTGCCGTCTGAGAAGGTGCGTGCCATTGAAGGCATCGGCTTCGCAACTCTGAATAAGATATTTCTAGAGTTCCCTACGCAATTCTGGCCAAACGATTGGAATGGCTGCGGGTTACTGTGGCGAAAGGAGGACGTCACAGAGATCCGCGGAACAGACCGTGCATGGCTGGAGGACGTATTTTATTTTGGCAGAGTCCAACACCAACCAAAGGTTCTAATTGGTTGGATTAATGGTCCGCATGGGCGACACATGGAGACTTTAGCCGAAGAAGAAATTCGCAACGGATGTATGTATCTTCTGCGGAAATTCCTCGAATGGGACATTCCAACGCCGGTGAATTTTAGGACCACCGCTTGGTTTAAAAACGAACACTTTAGAGGATCGTACTCCTTTCGTTCGATGTTAACAGAGAAGCTTAACACAAGGGCCAGTGATTTGGCGAGTCCGCTGACTAATTCTGACGAAAAGCCAGTTCTGATGTTCGCTGGTGAGGCATCCAGTGAACACCACTATTCAACAGTGCATGGGGCAGTAGAAACTGGATGGCGAGAGGCACAACGGCTGGCGGAATTATACCAAAGTACCCGATCGGAGTGAGGATAAAGGATGAAATATTTTAAAGAACTTGTTGACATAAGAATACCGATATTTTAACAAATAAATAACGCTTTTCGTACTTTTCTTAAAGTTATTTCGGTAACAGTCGAAGAATTGCATTAACCTCTGGTGATACCTCTGTGATGGCTTCGTCCGCAAGAAGTTGCCTGCAGATGGGTGTTAAGTTATCTTTAAGGACGATGTTTTGATCGAAAAAGTGTCAAGGGCGTTACTCTTAGTCTGGATAAATAACTAAACTAGAAGTGCAGTGACTCTGAGGAATAACACGAATTTGTAGGTGAAAAACTTACTGCGGTGGCTTAATGGCTCTTAGCTTGTAATTGTAGTAGAGTAGAACAGACTTGGCTGTTGTATAGCATGCAATGGCGAAATTGTTTGATTCCACAAACACGAGTTTTGTCCTTTCGGGCAGCTTGATCTGCAACGATTTAGTAAGCACAAACTGTCCATGAACCACCAATCCTATCCTACTCACTTGTCGTGGCAGTCGAATAACAGGCTCGCTGTTGCTATTCCACCCGAATTGTCCATGATTTGTTCCCCACACATAGAGGACGCTGCTTGAATAGGCCAGAGAATGGTAATCTCTAGCAATCACCCCACTTAGGTTTTCGACACCAAAGTCCCTCAGGGTTACAACTTCCTTAAATACAATCAACTTTTCCGGATTGTCACGTATCCCCAGTTGCCCGTCCTCGTTCAGGCCACAAGCAAGCACTGTACTCTTGTTTGTGAGTAGAAGTGAATGCTTTCTTGATGTGCTCACACAAATTATCTTCTCTCCGACGTTCTTGATGGGAACTTTGACTTTCTTCGGAACGGGTAGACTGTTTTCGGTGCCATTACCTTAAATGAAATTACTAAATTATTTTATTTACTACATTTTTTGGAGTCTTTCTTACCCAATCGGCCGCCTTTACCATGCCCGACGGCATACAGCTGACCCCTAGTGTCGAGAAACAAGCTGTGATAAGCGCCCAGCGAGATCATCTGAATAGATATGTGTTCTTTACGGAAGAGGTCAATGAATTGTGGAGCCGAAGCACCTTCTTCGTTGCCAATTCCAAGGTTGTAGTTCTTGTTCGATCCCCAAACCAGTAGCTCGTTGTTTATTGCTCTGAGAACGGGCCCCCTTTTATATATATTCACTGCGCTTGAAATAAAACGTACTTACATGTCAGAATAAATGTTTGTATCACATAGCCGGCAGCAGTTCTGTAGCGGGCTCCTTGTGTCCTCATCGAGTAGATCCAAGCTTCCCCCATAGCGAATTAGCAGGACCGCACAATCGATGCACCCATAGTAGATTGCCCTGTGCAGAGCACTACTACCAGACTCCTTGTCTCTACTGTTGATTAGGGCTCCCTATTTAAAAGCAAATGTGAAATGAATTTAAATAAGGCTGATACTATTCGCACGTCGTTAGGGACACGGCTTGGGTCGACGGCTATGTAAATACACTTTTGTTGATTTGTTTACCTGATTCAACAGCCACTCAAGGATTGCGTAACGATCCACCGATGACGCCATATGAACAGCTGAACGGCCCTAATAAACAATTCAATCAGTTTGAGTTGGATTCATCGTGAATCTATCTCACTTACCAGTGGATCCGTGATATCAGGAAAGTTACAACATGTCTTGGCTATATATGCGGCCAACTTGTTGTCGGCAACAGCCCGCTTGGTTAACGCGGCAGTAATTTCCTGACCATGCAAACGGCACTTACATTTCTTTGTACAATCGTATTCGTAGTTGTTGACATTATACATAGATTGGTGCGAGGTGGCAGTTGTTATTCTTGGGTTATCCAATTTAATTTTTTATTTTCACAGTGGACGCGACAGAAAAACTGAAACAGTAGGTATGCGGTATGCCTAATACGATGTGAGGTGATGAACTGTGTGCGTGAATATTGAATACGAACTGAAAGAGAAGAGCCACTTGAGAGGTGAGTTTTATATTAAAAATGATGAAAATAGAAATTACACAAGAGAATGCAAGCCAATTTACAAGAATTTAGTCAATATCAATACAGTGGTGCAAAACTTTTCCAAATTTTAACTTTTTGTTGACGTTTCGGATTGATGTCAAACGTTTTGTTTTCACTTATTCCGGATGGATGGAAGAATTTGCATTTGTTTGGTTTTCAAAAGGAAGTGCAGCCATGTTGTTGAAGGCCAAATCGGTTACGCCAATCAATACTGAAAACGAAACCGTACAAATTTCATTTTGCTTTTTTTTGACTAGTTAGGCCCCAGTTATAGCCAAAGCCATACGTAAAATATAACCGAAAAAATTGGAACAGTTTCCCTATGGAAACAGTTACAGCAAAGCTACCCCCACTAATTAGATTCCATTAGAAAAAAAATTCCTGACAGTTGGAAGCCAGTGTTGCCGCAAGCTTTTTCGAAAGTGTAACAATTTAGTTCAAAAAGTGTAACAAATGGATAAAAAATGGAACAAACTGGAAGAAAATTGTAATAAAAAATCATCGTTTTTCAACTCAAAAAAATCTTTACTAGGAACTCTTTATCACATTAAAAAAAAAGCTCTTCATTGCCCTACCTGTTCATTTTGTGTTTAACAAATAAAATAAACAAAAAAAGAAAAAAAATTATTGACCATCGAAGTAGATTTCGATTTCTATTTCACAAACTTTATTTACCACGAGATGTAGAACATTGTCAACGGCGACGCGGCGAGACAGAAAAATATTGTTGTATTTTCTCGGTCCCTCCCATTCCCATTCCCACTCGCAGTTTAACGTTTTGCACAACTTTTGTTCTGTGTAAACAAACAAATACATTGATAGAAGTTTGCTCTAAAGAAAAAAGTGCTGCCAGTTCAAATTTTCAATATTCTTAATGAGAAAAACAAAAAAAGATTTTAATGGGAAAAAATGTAACAAAGCGAAAAAGAAAGTAACATTGTTTTGTTACAATATAAAAATAATTGAAAAGTTTAACACTTTTGTTACACTTGTAACATTGTGGCAACGCTTGGAACCTGTTTGGAACAGTAAAGAAACGATATAATTCAGAGGAATGATTCGGTTTTCTTTTGTCGAATTGATTGAGAAGATGATCAGAAAAAGTTGTTCGCATAATTTTTTAATAAACTAAAACAAAGATAACGCTGATCGCGAGAATACAAAAACAATTTAAGTTGCTTAGTCAACGCGTTCGGATTCCTAGTCACGAATAATCTAGTTGACGTTTTACATAAACTAGGTATCCGAACGTCCCCATTGAGTTCAACTATCATTTTCACACTGTTCCAACTTTTTCGGTTGCATTTTACGTGTGTTCTTAGTGGAATAGGTGACTAACCCGGAAATAATTTGATTGATTCAATTTTTTTTCACATCAACCTCTCCTCAGCTCGCTTGCTGTCTTTTACAAAATCTTATGATGAAGGATGTATGCCTTTAAACAATAACAATGACACAACCATCTAGCAGAAACAAACGTTTCGGTTATGAAATCTCAGAACTGGAAATATTAATTGCATATAAATTAATAAATAGTTGGCGCAACAGGTCCAGAGGGACCCTAGGCCTAGCTTCTCACAACCATTCGTTCTGTGTGAGTTATTCATTTTTGGAACGAATGGAAGGGATCTACAATTTAATGCCGACTACAAACGACTAATTGAGAAGCACTTTCAAGACATTTATACTCTCGGATGTTTGTCAGACGTTTGCGAGAGGTAGCACAGTGGAAAAATCCCTAAATTGGAATTTGGGTTTTTGCGCGATTCGAACCTTTACCCCTCGCTTAGTAGTCCAACACACTAACCACTAGGCCACTGCACCTACATTAATTAAATATGCCAACATGAAAAAGGAAAAACATTCGACAAATATTCCGTTCCATTCCCCACTCTCGCTTTTGCGCACTATTGAATTGCGTTCCATTTCCAATTTGACTCCAATTTATTTCCAGTTCCCATAATATTCCAAGTGTCAAAATGATTCCCATCCACTAGACAGCAAGTTGCGAGCACATCACTTTTCAGTCGCAGTTGAAAATACAAATATGGCTTCGCTACCGAACCCCATCCAAGTAATTATATTATTGATTTTCATATTAAATACAAATATCAATTCAGTTTAAAATTATCCCAAATTAAACTATATCGTGCAAGCTATCTCTCTATCAAATTGGATTTTCAATTCATACTCGAGTATTTCGCGATAATTGCGAAACAAAATTATTTTGTGAACTTTTTCCCCATTGATAGGGTGTCACCAGCTGTCAAAAATTTTCTGTTTATCGATTTTGTGATAACGAATGGATAAAATTCGATATTTTTTTCCATTACTAACTCCTCCTAATTTAGCGAAACTATTTGCAAATGATTAATCGAATTGGAATCTAATTTCTATTCTAGGTATCAGGCAAGCATAATGCGATCTATGAGGCCTACTACAAACAGGTAGAGTAGAAGAAATCTCTTTGTTGTAACTCGATTAATTGGATATGGGGTTTATTTGTGCATTTATAGATTGACCCGAAGGGCACGGGCACAATTGAGGCAATGACGGCGGCGAAATTCCTCAAAAAGTCTGGACTCAGTGATGTAATTCTTAGCAGAATTTGGGATCTGTCTGATCCGAATGGAAAAGGATTCTTGGATAAGCAAGGATTCTTCGTTTCCCTAAAGTTGGTGTCATTGTCACAAAATGGACTTCACATCAATATGAGCAACATATACACAGAGACTCCTAATCCCCCAAAAGTTGTAAGTTTCACGGAGTTTCGGTTATCGTAGTTGTCTTATAAAGATGTTTTTTTTTTTTTTTTTTTTTGTTCAGGGTGAACTTCCAAAGATAATGCCACAGCGCATCCAATCTGTTCCCGTGACCAACTCGGATTGGTCCATGAGAGTTGTCGATAGGTTGAAGTATGAACAGTTGTTCGAATCGCTGAATCCGGTCAATGGTTTTTTGGCTGGAAACAAAGTTAAAGGGGTTCTTATGGATTCGAAATTGCCTATGGAAACACTGGGCAAGATATGGGATTTAGCTGACCAAGACAAGGACGGTAACCTAGACAAGCACGAATTTATTGTTGCCATGCATCTAGTCTATCAGGCGCTGGACAAGCGCGCCGTACCCGAAGTATTGCCACCCGAACTGCAGATGCGCAAGCCCGGTGCTCCACCACCAGTTCCAGCACAGCCTGTGATTGCCGCAGCCCCAGCACCGGTTGCTCAAATTCCTCGCGCACCCAGTGGTGAAGCCTTCGGCGATGGCGGATTCGTCGCAAATTTTCCAACTGATATCGCACCACCACCAGTGCCACCACTCCCGATCGCTGTACCACCCATGCAACGTGTTCCACCACCCATCATCCCAATGCAGCCGCTCATCTCAACCGATCCACTGATTCCAATTGGTGCTCCGGCACCAGCAGCCATCGACTGGGTAGTCGTACCCTCTGAGCAGAAGAGATACGAAGGAATTTTCCGTAACTCTGACCGGGATAAGGATGGTTTAGTGTCTGGGCTAGAGGTCAAGGATGTGTTCCTTCAGTCGGGGGTGCCACAGAATTGCCTGGCTCATATCTGGGCGCTGTGCGATACAAATCAGTCGGGTAAACTAACGCTTGAACAGTTCGCTCTAGCTATGTGGATGGTGGAACGCAAACAGAAGGGAATCGAACCACCACAAGTGCTCACCGCCAATATGGTGCCACCCTCGATGCGTGGCATTGTTCAAGGAGTTGATGTGACCCCACAGGTGGGTTTGGGGGTGCTTTTTGTCGTATTTTTTGTTTTTTGTAAATTAATGTTCTTTGTTCTTAGGAACCCAAACCAACGTATTCCAATCCCGAACTAGAGATGATATCCAAGGAAATTGAGGAGCTAGCCAAAGAGAGGCGAGCTCTTGAAACTGAAATTGCTCAGAAGGAGGCCGACATTCGTATTAAGTCTGGCGAAGTTCGCAGCTTGCAAGTATGTTTTCATTATGCACATTTTGTTAGAAAACTCGTAATCACTTGCCTCCTTTGCAGAGTGAACTGGATACACTTACAGCGACATTGAAGCAACTAGAGAACCAACGGGGTGAAGCACAGAAACGTTTGGACGACCTCAAGGCGCAGGTAGATGTTTGATGTCTATTTTGTTTGCAAGTAAACCGTAGCTAGTGACGCTATTTGGGTGGTTAATCTTAATGCTTTTGGTATGAATACTTGGGAAAGCTTAGCAGCTCTTTTCGCCGAGAAACAAATAACACTACGTCGCATTTAATGCACTAACCACTGCTCTATGCATGATGGCGTTTCGATCGGACCTATATTATATAATGTACGAGTTTCTGATATAACCCAATGTGTTGTTGAATCATTGCGTTCGATATCTCCGAAGACTTAGCTTATCTTATTTGTGTTATTGACTCTGCGAACTGCTGTTATTTTGTTTAGACCTTTATTAATGACTCTTGCTGCGTAATAAATCAACGGCATGTCGTAACACCATTTAAAAATTGAACGCTGACCATAAACGCAGCGTTACCGCTTTTGATCTCTTCTTGCTATCGGTGTAGATAACAAGCTGTATAATTGCGTTTCAGTTTAAACCTGCTTATCAGTCTTAAACTCATATGCGCCGCGAAAAATTTAAAATGATATCATATCTTCTAACGCTCTCAGAACTCATGCTTAGCCTTTTGCATTCTCAGGATTACTGTGTTAGCGTTTTTACTTCACACACATTCCATTGTTGAGATGAGATGGATAAATCTCGTATTCTCTGTAGTCTTGAAGTCGTAGCAAGTTATCTTGTTACTTAGAGGCACCTTATATTTGGATTTAAACGGTATACAGAGTTTTCGATTCTATACCTAACCCTGACGCAGTGACGGAAGATCTCACGCAACAATAAGTTCGCATATGGAGACCGTTGTTGAATACACAGTACCAGTAGTGGGTGGCTTATAAAAGTGGTCTTCGGGCAAAGACCGATTTGATTTTTATTTAAGTTCGGTATCTCATACCTTCCCTTTCTGGCTATCATTATTTCGCAAATTATTCTTTTACATTCATTTTGATTTATTATTATTTATATTTTAATTTTGTTTACTTTTCCGGTTTATGGTAAAATTTTTGATTTGATTTCGGGTATAAATGTACAAACCCTCGCACAATGAATATTTAAACTGTCTGATTTCGCAAATCAGGAATCAGAATATCGACAAGCTATCGCTAGTGTTAATTTAGACCTATCCGAAGTGAGCGATCAGGTTGGTTGGCTATTATTTCCTTTAATTTTGTTGTTTTGTTATTTATTTATTCGTCTCTGTGCTTATGTTGTTTTCTCTCATGTGTATCGCTTTTTTTTTTAAACTTGTGTGGCTTTGTGCTCATGAGTGCCTCTTAAGTGTTTAATATTTGTCAACACATTTGCTTCTAACGATTCTCTGACTTCGTAAATAGGTTAGCAAAGTGCGTGAGCAATGTCAAAAGCAGGAGGAAACCATCAACGAACAGGAGACCGAGCTGAACTCGAAACGTTCCGAACTGCAGAAACTCAAAGACGAAGAGGCCTCCCTTGAGAGGGAATACGAAGAGAATCGCAAGGAGCTGGACAATCTATCGAAAAATCTACAAGATACTCAACTGCAAATCAGTCAAGTGAGTATCTCAGTGGAGTGTGTATCAGTTGGAGAGTTTTCTTAAAATTGATTTTAGGTGCGTTCGATGGTGACACAATTGATGGAGACGCAGAGGCAAATGACCGACGCTTTGATTATGTGCAAAGCAGCCATTGAGGCGAATGAAGTTGAACTGGTAACCGAATATCAGCTGAAAATCGAAGGTGACTTTCAAGACGCCAAGAATACCCTGGAGAAGAAAATCCCCGAGTCCAAGGCTGATGATGCATTCCAAGAAAAGACCAATGGGTTTGGCAAAACTGAGGCTTTCGCTTCGAATGGTTTTGCCGGCGACCCATTTGCTGGCAATGCAAACGGCAACCGGCCTATGGGTGGCTTCGAGGACAACAGCTTCGCTGCTAGTGGTTTTGATGATGCATTTGGCGGCTCTGGCTTTGGCGGAGCTCAGAGGGATCCCTTTGGTGCTAGTGGCGCTGCCGATCCATTTGGTGATAAGAAAGCAACTGCTATTACTCCAGAGGTAAGTTAGACAAGTGCAGTGTGCACACGCACTACTGCTTCTGAAAAATGTTCAATTTGTGTATTTCAGCCGGGTAAAGACGACTTTGGCAGTGATCCATTTGCTGCCCTACATGCTCCAACCGGCGTTGGTCAGGTTCTCAGTCCTAATACACAACGCTCTGGCCCGCCACCTAGGCCCGAGTCACCGAGTCCTGCTTTACCACCAAAGAAAGCCAAACAACCGCCTCCCAGACCTGCACCTCCACGTCCGCTACAGGTAAACCAAAACTAACCTCCATATCACATTCGTTGCGACACATGTATTTTTGCTATTTTTGCAGGGCCCTGCACGTCCGTCACAGCCATCTGGAGATGCCTTCGCTAATTTTGCCGATTTCGACAATAAGGTTGGTACAGCCCGCATGTCTAATAAAAACAATCAGTGGTGGTAGCTTCTTCTTGGGCTTTACACAAATCTAAAGGAACCGCATGCTAGTATCTAACAGTAGTTTAGGCTTGTGTCCCCCTCCCACAAACCAAACACCGCTGCTACTAACAAAATAAATATTTCTGTGCATTATTCTAAATTTCAAACGCCACACGAAGTGTTTTTTTTTTTTTTTTTTTTTGTTATCATTTCTACTCAATTCGCATCGCATTGATTCTAGTTGTTGTTGTGTGTTTTACTTTCTTTCTTGTTTGTATACCAAAAATTTGAGTGCTAACCTTCAAAACGATAAATAACCTATATCTCTCCGCTTAACTAACAAATGGCTTACATTTCAAATTCTATTTTCAGTGAACATCATCTCCACTTTCTAAATAATAAAAAAAGAAAATACATTCCACCCCCCCCCAAAATTAAAAATAATACGACAAGTTTTATTCACGCAATTAACCTGTACCTAACATTTAAGTGTTCATAATTATTTGTTTTAACAAAAAGGAGATAACATTACTAATATATAAATGTATGAGTAGTTAAATTATTGAAAAGAACAGAAAACTATCAACCACACCACACCCCTTAACATAGCCCCCGCATAGACATATTTTAGAAATGAGCGACCTATACAATACTCCATTAAACATTTAAACAAGCGGATTTTTATTTAACTCACACACAAGAATACATATATATATATATATAAAATTATAAACGCGTTACAAGGCATATTCGTTGTACAATTGTTTTAAATTTTATCTTCCTATAAATAGTTATTTAAATAAATAAATAAATAAAATCAATTTAGGAATTTATCGTCTTTATCGTGTATCGACATTTGCTTGTGCAGTACCTTGATATCGTTTATCAATAAAAGCAAAATCCAAAGATTCAGGAGCATTTCTTCGAAGAGTCTTAGTTCACCTACCTTACTCGGCTCCAGAGAGACCTTCCTGTCGTGTGATTTCATTTTCTACACTCATCTGGAAGGAAATAGGCGGCATTATTTTTTTTTTATATAAATATATGTATAAGATGCTCTATAAACTACCAGACCCAGCTGTGATTGTCCTTGTTTTTTTGTTAAAGTGGTAGTTTGTTGCGTTGAAAGTTACGCGTGCAAATGCAAACCACGAATCAATAGGTCATCCAAAGAAATACGAACAGTTCAACTTGCGAGTAGAATTTTGGGATAATGGTAGGAGATGTGAGTAACAAAACAATTCGAATCTGTAAATGATCGGGTAGGGCACCGTGCTACAGAAGAGTTGTTTCTGGTCCACAGATTTTATTTCCACTTCGTCGCTACAGCCTCTACGGAAGTCATTTGTAGACAAATTAGTTACTTAACCTTTTAATCATGTTTCCAATAATGCAGTACTCGGTTAGTACCATTATTCGCTTGCCACACCAACATATACAAGAACACAACAAAGGAGAGCTGAACTAACACATTTTGAATTTGCCATATTGGAGTTGCTGGAATGCATGATTAACTGTGAGAGAACTTATCGGCAAGGCGTCTCTAAATGTGCCCAGAATGACATTTTTGGACGTCCGACATCTCACCCTTACCCGTCCGGCGTTCGCCGCCGATGGTTCGGTGGTGAAAGATCGGATCACAAAGTATCCACAAACAGAGACAGCATACTATTGACGTTATAATGGTAAAGGGAAATTATTTACTGATCCTACCGACCGACCCTTATCTGACAGTTGGTAAATTCTTTACTTCCTGATTTACTTAATTTAGAACATGCACTGCTATTTAGCATTTTATAAAAGACAACTTCTGATCGCGAAATGACCACTTTCTCAAATACAATCGGCCCATTTGAACCGGTGGCTTTGCAGATCTTTAAATCTTTAATAGCTTAGTGGTAAATTTTGTCTTCATTTGGTAGTAGTTGATTTTGTTACCATACCAACAGTTTTCTCAACAAAATGTTGTTGTTGTCGCAAAAATTTGGTAGGTAATCAAGTTTCAAAACTCACAGCTTTTGTTGATGTCAGCACTAGAATTTTGTAAATTGTAGGCAGTTGCATTTGAATCACACGCACTTGATATCGCCATATCGCCGCCCGGAAAAGCTACTCATACAAAAATAAATATATTACTACCTACTGAGCGAATAATTTGACACGTATAATCTATTTGTTAATTAATGTCTATCGCAGTGTTATGCAAAAGAATTTCACTGCCTATTCACAAACTTTCTATATCGACAGCATGTTTATATCACGAGCTAAAACGATTCTCCAAATAAATGAGTAACAAAAATGTAATCTTGTCAAATAAATCACAAATTGTTCTGCGAGCTGCTAAAACACATCACAAAGTAGGTAGTCTTTGGGCTATCTGTCGTTTCCTATCCTATTTAATTATTTTGTATCCTATCCTACCCCGCTGTCTGTTTGAGTTTCTTTTTCTTTTCTTTTCTTTTTTTTTGTCGAATTTAGTTTTAATTTGTTTTTGATTTTATTTTCTTCTTTCTCCACATATATTAAATATTTGTCACTTAAGCAACCCTCAATCCCTCCACCACAACCACCACCACCAATAACTGTCACTAGTTCTACCAATTCTTCAACTTCATTATTCCAAACACCACCACCAATACAACAACAGCAGCGTTCAACCACTCCTCTGCAGTTGTTATCAGTAAAACCGGTGGCCGCCGCTCCTACAGATTTCGCCGATGACCCCTTCAAGGACTATCGTTATGAGGATCCATTTAGTATAAAGGATCCGTTTGCCGATGAGGAATTCATCGAACAAAATAGTTCGGAAGGTGAGGTCTTTTCAATGTAATAGAGAACGTTTATATAAAGATATTTAATTTTAGATGAAGCAAGGAACAAGACTAAACTCAGCACGACCGCATCACCACTTTCATATGCATTCAACACAAAAACTAGCAACACCAAAGCAAGTAGCAGTGAGTTCATAGACAATTTCGACGCATTTAATGCGAATCCTAGTCCAGCACCGTCGTCGTCGCTATCTGGTGCAAACAAGTCATCGGCCCGCAACACTCCCATCAGTAATTTCGACAACTTTGCTAATTTCGACGCCTTCGCTACGGTACCTGCTGAAAAGACAACGACTGTAACCACGACTGTAACCACTACTGGAGCTGCTGACTTTTTTGACGCATTCGACGATACCTTCAAAGATTTTGGCAACAACAACAACAGCACTAAGGCGGCATCTACTGCGGATGCCTTTGATGCATTCAGCGACAAAACGAAGGCGTTCAACACGCTGACTGACAATGCTTTCAGCAGTGCGGACACCACAGCCAGCAAGGTGAAAAAGACTTCAGACATTAAGGTATTCGACGATATGTTCAACGACAACGGCTTCGAGGATGACTTCTTTAAATTGAAGCTGAACGACAACAACAACGTGGTAACGGCTGCCGCTCTGACTGCTGACTTCTCAAAGACCACAAACACCGCGACGAACAATGGTAACTTTGCCAAGTTTGATGCGTTTGCTGATTTATCGGACAGCGGAAGTTCTGATTTTGCAACAGCTCTGAATAACTCGAAAAATCTCAATGTCTCGCAATCGAAGGTACAGAACAAGGTCACCCTCGGTAAGACGAACAACATAACAGAGGCGGGCAGTGGTGCGAAAATTACCGAAAAATTCGCGGGCGACTACTCGAATCCGGATTCATTTGATGCGGATCTCGAGGAGGCCCTCAAACGCAGCATGGCTGAGAAGTAAACGAACGGAGGGGAAGGAAAAATTGTATTTTTTTTTTTTATTTATAATCTTTAGTTATCGTAGATTCTCATTTATTCAAATATTGTTTATAGGGGCACTCGTGCTCGTGTTTAATGATGCTCTGTGCGCAACGGTGCTCTACCATAAGATAGCGACCCACCAGTTGAACAAAATTCTCAGAAGAAATCAACTTGATTGAAAAACAAAATTGCACTCGAAGTAGTTATTGTCGTTAAAATGCATTTTCGTCGAGCTCATTTTTTTATTTATTATTTCGTTTTGTTTTATATCGTTTTTTTTTTTCGCATACAGGGTAGTGTAACTAGATGGATGCATTATTAAACCGTATGAGCGCTATTTGAGAAAATTATTCCAATATACACAGATAGATATGCATATATAGAATTTAGTTTTCGTGTATTTTCTTTGTAGTGATAGTTATGTATTTTTTGTTTATTAAAAAACAAGTATTTACCTGCTAGTGAGAGGAAAACACAGGACAAAGGAAGAGTTTTCAAATATTGTTTTACAGAATAGTATTCACAATAAAATACAAAATATATTCAAGATAATACTGTGTGGGGTAGTTTTTATTTAACGTACATTTTTACCTGTCGCTAAGCATTGTTACGTAATTGTGTTTAATTGCTTGGCCGAAATAAATATTTTGACTGATAAGTGAGCTGATTAAACTTCACAACTGATTGACGTTTAGTGGAAAAATATGCTAACCTCTTGCTCAAACCACGAACTACATATCACTAATCACTCTGTTTTATTTGCTAGTGTGATGAACCTGTTTGTATCACACGTTGTACGTTTGTTATTTTCAACCGAGTGTTATCATTATCAGTTAATCGATATTATGTGATAAGCCATGAGCTTATGTACTGAGTCAACAATGCAGGGGACCATGATCGATTAATTTACTAGGCGAGAAACACTCGATCTGATTGTTGTGCGCAAGAAAAGAACCGCAATCACCGTCGACCACATCAACAGCATCCGGAGATTTTGAACAATGCTTCGAATACCGATCAATTGAAGAATTTATTTTGCAAGGTAAATTCGCCGACTCACATCTTAACTTTAAAGTATTGATTCTTAGGATTATTGACCTCCGCCTAGCGACAACATGCAGGAAGAGGAGGACAAAACGGTTGTCGGGGAACTGAAAATCAACGGCTGCAGGAAATAAGGCCCCAAATTTGGGTTGCTATTTCATAATGAAATTGAAAATAACGAAAACTATTTTTTTATTAGATTTTAATTTAATATTGTTGATATTGGATAAACTAATTTAGATTAAAGGAACTTTGTATATACTCAACCTCGCACCCACCCTGTAATCCAACAAAAGGAATCAGAAAAATAACGATAATGAAATGAGGACGACAAAATATTTCTTGGGTCAGATTTCATTCTTAAAAGTTGAGGCCTTATTTCGTATAATGGAATAGTACCCTAATTCTAAAAATGAAATTGGTCCCGAAAGAAAAAAAAAAATTAAACCCAAAATGTAGGTACCTATCTATCATATTTTTGTTGTATGCGAGCAAAATTTTGGGGTCTTATTTAATTTTTTTGGGCGTTATTTCCGGGGGCGTAATTGCGAAGCGCCAAAATCAACACGGATAGAACTGAAAAAAAAAAACCGATCAAGTCTCGGATAAAAATCACTCAAGAATGCAAAACTGATACCTACCTATCTTGGAACTATTTATGTCTCCATCAATCGCGGATCAGTAAAGTTTATTGCTCGCCGCATAGGCAAACCAAATGCAATTTTAGAATTTACTGTTACTCTTTTATTAGTTGGCGCGGACCCAGGCGGCTATATTATCGCTTGCTATTACCCTTGTCACGTGCCCCCCATTCAGACGGTCCCCAAGCGGCAAGCCCATCGTAAAGGAATAATGACGTGTGACATCATATTTCGGAGTTTTATACAACCCGAGACACACGGAATCTTCTGCGCTACGTGGACCATTTGCAAGTTTGTAAAATAAGAGACGAAGTAAGCAGTGTCAAAAAAATGCACCTACCTACCAATATATAAAACTTTTTTCCTTTACAACATCTATTTTCCAATCGATACGATCCGAAGGTTTTACGATATTCACAAATCTTCAATAAGAATAATTTTTATTATCAACACGTTATTACTGCAGAATAGAAATTCCCATGAACTAGGTAGGTACCTACCTAACTACGATTCGATTCTACATACCTATACCTGCATACATTTTTTTTTATACCTGCATACCTTTAGGCTACGGTTCCGGTGCAAGGAATTTCACTCGAATAGGGTGGTTACGGTTACGGTACAAGCGAGTTTTACTTAGGCGAAATTAGTAAATACATTTAGCAATGCTGGGTAGATGCGTTTTTAGATGTAATGCTTTGAGTTGAGAATGTTTAATAATTTCGGTTGTTTTGCAACAAAACAAAAAACTTTTTTTTTTTGTTATAAAATTGCTTTTTAAAGTAAAAATCTCATTACCACAGCTATCACTAATAGTTTTGTAATTTTTGCAGTAGTATCTCCTTTCATGTCCCATATAGCGATACTCGATTTCAAAAATTATCTTCCACGAATCTATTTTGCACGAAATTGAAATTAAAAATTAATGCAAAAATAAATGCACCCGACCCACAAGACAGGATACCTACATTATATTGAACTATTTGATGTGTAGGTACTCTTGAAGCGAACTTTGCGAATTCGCGTAATCGCGTGAGTGAAATTCGCTTGCACCGGAACCATAGTCTTACGCAGGTACCACAGGTAGGTATGTGACGCAATTTATTTAAGTACATTCTTCTTGCCGAATTTTCTTCATAATACTCAAAATGCTTGAAGGAGTAAACAGTTTTAATTCAAAACTATCCTAACTATTCGCAACAACAAAAATTTAGTCTCCCATCAGAATAACCCGAATCCCCCCTCTATCTACGCACCAATCAACATTTCGAAACAAGTCAAGTACCTTACCTAGGAATAGGTATAATGTACAAGAAAATAAACAAATCTGGAGTTGAATTACCGCATCCGTGATCGAGTAATACGTGAATGAATTTGTTATTGTTTTGCTTGTAAAATGCACAAACTTCAGTGACGTATGGCTCGCTCACGGATGCGGTAATTCGGCCCCAGGTAAATTGTCAATGGGCCTTACTAATGTGGTATTCGATTGGGCGTCTTCAGAGCGCTCTCAGATTTCAGTTTTCGTGTGTCTAATGCCCAATCGAACATAAAAACTTGCTCTTTTTTGTGTTGATATTAGAGCTCGAAAATATCTCTCAACCTTTTCAAAGGTCTTAATATTACTCTCAGTTGTTGAGATTTTTAAATATGATCACATAATGACCAGATTTTTATCACAGTATTTTTTTCTGTTATGCTCAATGCGAAACCTTTATTTTGATTTTTTATCGTTTCGGTCAACCGTTGAGAGATATCACTGACAGAAAAAAATAAATGTCATTTGAACATTTTTCGCTAACTATTACCGTTAGTAAGCAGTGCATGCGAAATAGCATTAATTTTAATTTCAGTGGGGGCAATACCCCCATATATTAGGCTTAATACAAGCTAAAACTAACATTAAGGCTTAAAGTAACAACTTAAAACTAAGGTGCTTAAAACTAAGACATGAAAAGCCTTAAAACTTAGACTTAAAGATAAGGAGAGTGGTGAAGGAGATCAAGTTTGAGGTGGGAAGAGCTGCGGTTGAAATCGAAAATTGAAAGGTTGGAATTAACCTTTCGCAGCATGCGGGAGATTGGTTCATTGGAGCCATATGAGGTACGGTGGTTTGATGGGTAAAAGAGTCGAGGGCAACGTAAATTACGGGGGTTTGTGTTGAAGAAAATAGAGTTGTAAAGAGACGCGCAATCGATGGAGCTTGAGAGAAGACGATAAATGAAAAGTATGTCCGCAGCGTCTCTGCGTTCCTCAAGGGTATTCAGGTTAATGAGATTGAGCCGGTCTGTGTACGGTGGCAAGATAAAAGGATCGTCCCAAGGCAGACCTCGGAGGGCAAATCGAAGAAAGCGACGTTGGACGCTCTCAATTCTGTGAGCATGAACTCGATGAAAGGGAGACCACACTTGACTAGCGTATTCAAGAAGGGGACGAACTAAGGTGCTATAGAGAGATCTAGTCACGTAAGGGTCGGAGAATTCTTTAGACCATCGTTTAACAAAACCGAGTGATGAATTGGCCTTACGAATTATTTCGTCAATATGCGAGCGAAAATTTAGCTCCCTGTCGTACAATATGCCAAGATCGCTAAGAGAATGAACGAGGGAGATTGGTTGACCGTGGAGAAGGTAAAGTCGGGGAGGGGGCTTGTTACGCTTGCGTGATAGGGTAATGGATTGGCATTTGGGGATGTTGAGTTCTAAGCAATTTTTGAGGCACCAGGTCGAAAAACGATCGAGGTCTTCTTGAAGGAGACAGGAGTCATGAGGTGAAGAGATGCTTTTGAAGAATTTAGTATCATCTGCGTAGAGAGAGACGGACGAGTGTTTGATGACCTTCTCAAGATCATTTACCGTTAGGATGAAGAGAAGGGGACCTAAATGGCTGCCTTGTGGGACACCAGATGTTGCTAAGAAGGAGGACGAAAGTACGGACCTAAAGCGAACGCTATAATACCTGTTTTCAAGGTAGGAAGATACCCATTTTATCAATATAGGTTCAAATCCGAGGGCAGACAGTTTGAAGAGAATTAACTGGTGTGAAATCTTATCAAAGGCCTTGCTAAAGTCAGTTGCAATGACGTCGACTTCGTTGCCATTCTCTAAGGTTGAGACGGCAAAGGATACAAATTCGACGAGATTTGTAGTAGTCGATCTACCTTTCAGGAAGCCATGTTGGTAGGGTGAAATAAGGGACTTGCTTCGAAAACTTAAGACTTCGTATAAAATACTTTCAAAAAGTTTGGGTATATGTGAGAGTTTGGCAATTGGGCGGTAATTGGTAACTTCGTTTTTTGGTCCTTTTTTGTGTATCGGGGTAATGAACGAGGTCTTCCAAATCTGGGGAAATTCTCCGTTTGAGAGAGAAAGACGAAAGAGATCAGAAAGTGGGAGCGAGAGATTTGAAGAACACTTCTTAAGAAAAATGGCTGGAAGACCATCTGGGCCGGGTAAGAATTCGTCATTAAGCTTTTGTAACTTAATTTCAATTAGAGAAGGGTCTACTGTTTGAGGGAGAAAGGGACCGATAGAAAAGTTCGGTAAGTAGGTAAAGTAAGAGGGATCCGGTGCGAAGGAGTTATCGGCAAAAGATAGCTTAAAAAATGTGGCAAAAAAGTTTGCAATAGTATCTGGGTCAGTGGAAGATATATTTTTATAAGAGAGAGAAGGAGGGTAGCCGTCGGATTTTTTTTTATAATTGACGAATTGGAAAAAAGACTTTGGATCGTTTATTAGATTGGTGTGTGCATCATTTAGATAGCTTTGGTAGAGAGAGTTATAAAGCTGGGTAAAATTAAGATAAATACCGAGATAGTTGGAAAAGTCGGAAGAAGAACCGGAGCGGAGAAAAACTGCCCATAGCTTATTTCTTTTATTACGTAAGGAACGTAGTCTTCGATTATACCACGGGGGGGAATTGGATGAAGTTCTATGGCGAGAAAAAGGAACATAGAGAGAAATGGAGGTAAATAACTCTCTGTAAAATATGGAAAGAGCATCATTTAATGATAGATTGGCAAAATCGAAAGAGCATTTACCAAGATAGGCATTAATTTTTTGGAAGTTAGCCTTGTGAAAGTCGTAAGAAGAGATGACTCCGGGAGAACTGGACTGGTGTGGAGAGCTGTGGAAAAATGAAAGAAGAAGAGGGGGATGAAGGTTGTCGATAGTAGATAGACAAAGAGTACAAGGCGAGACTGAGGAGTTAATGGGGTCAGTTGTGAATATAAGGTCTAATTGCCTACCCATGTAATTTGAGACCCCGCTAACTTGGCATAGACTAGAGTCTGTCAGGCTATCTAGGAAGAGACATTCCTTAGTTGACTTGGCATTTGAAGCTATAAAGAACGATTCATCTTCTGAAGGAGTCCAGTGCAGCTGAGGCAGATTAAAATCGCCGAAAATAAGGATATTGTCGAGGGAGTCAGATGAGTCGATTATTTTGTCAATCGCGTCAATGGCAAGTTGGTACGATTCGATTGGTTGGGCTGGTAGAATATAGAAACACATAACGTAAAGGGACCTCTGGGAGAGTGTTATTTTTATTGAAACAAAGTCTAGTTTTGAAGATGAGGAAGTAGAAAGCGGGGCTGCGTCAAGGCTATTGTGAATGGCCAGTAGAACGCCTCGACAAGGAGAGTCGTTCGTAGGGCGGGTAATTTCGTCGTCTCGAAAGACATTGAACGAAGGGGGAAATAACTCTTGGCTCTTTATGTCGGGAATTAGGTTGGTTTCAGTGAGGGCATATATATCGAATGGGAGAGCATGAGATTGGCGCAGAACGGCACTGGTTTTTGAGCGCAGGCCTCTTACATTCTGGTAGTAAAAGGTAAGAGGAGTATTGTTCGGGGGTGGTGGGTGAAGTGATGGCGGTATTGACACTTTAGGGACGAAAAAATTTGTTGTGATCGGCACGGCTCCGTTGAAGGTGTGAGATACGCTTAGAGCTGATATGAGAAGCAAAGGCAGATAGGTCTTTGTCCACCGTGGCCGACGAAATGTTAAAGCCATCGTGATAACGGTTATAGATTTCTCGCAAAGAAACCGGATCAATAGGAAGGCCTTCTTTTTGAATATATATCTGAACGTTTGTTTTGGTTTTACCTTCAATGCAGATGGATTCAGGTTTATCATACAAGTATGCAAGGTAAAGTCGAACATTTTCAAAAAGCCTGTGATCTCTCAGCCGTGACATGATATATCGGCCATCAAGGTCGTTGGGGGAGGAAATATTGTTTACAAACTTGGAAGTAAGTTTCACTGCTGGGGGGAGTAGAGGATCAAACATTGCAGAAGCCTTAGAGATTGGGGTAGGTCTCCCATTAAGAGGAGAACTAGTGGGAAGAGTAGAATTGGAGCTAGCAGAGGTAGATGGGGCAGGATTGAGAACATGGGAGTGTATGAAGTTCGGGTAGTTGGAAGTCGATGACGAGTTAACGGGGGCTAGCGGATAATCAGAGGGGAGACTAGGATCTGGATTTAAGTTAAATGATACGCGATTACGTTGACGTTTAGGTAACTTTGAAATTAACGTGGGGTGATGAGGGGTACATTGAGGGGGTACTAAGCTAAGGTTCATGTGGGGAAAAGTGCTTGGTTGAGAAGAATTTGTAACGTGGAGAGCAGAATTGGAGGCAGACGGGGCAGGATTGAGAGTATGTGAGTTTGAAGTTAGCGTGGGGTGATGAGGGGTACCTAGAGGAAGTGCTAAAGTGGGTGGTTGTGAAGACGGGGCAGGATTGAGAGTATGTGAGTTTGAAGTTAGCGTGGTGTGATGAGGGGTACCTGGAGGAAGTGCTAAAGTGGTTGGTTGTGAAGAGTTTGTGATTAAGGGTTTAGTAGGCGTAATTGGCTGAAAAGTGAGAGGGGTGAATAGTGGAAATGTTCCAACTTTGAAGCTCCAGTTAGGGTCAGAATTAGGATTGGATTTAAAGCTATGGTTCTTAGACTTACGTTTTCTTTTATTTGGCTTAATACTAGACTTATTGTTATTATTATTCAACTTGCTGAGAGTCATCTTTCCCAAGCTGAAGACATCGGTTGAGGGGTTTGAAAAAAGCCAGGAGTATTTTGACGGTAAGTCGAGTTTAAATTGGTTATTTATGGTGTTGCTTGGAGAGATTATCTGGCAGTTACGGATGGAGATACTAAATTTCTTTAGGAAAAACTTATTGATCCAAGAGACGTCTGCATGCTGAGGAGCGTTATTTAGTATAAAGGAACTATACTCGCATGCAGTGCTGTGCAATTTTTCGAGCCTTTTATTCCACTCGGCGGGCGTCCAAAGTGTGCCATATCGATTAAAGGGCATCGAAGCACTTATTGGAGGAGTGCCTGATTCAGTTGACGTTGAGGTTGGGGTAGGTGTGGGCATTGCTACAGTTGTAGTGGTTGATGTTGTGGTTGTAGTCGTTGTTGATGTTGTTGTCGGGGTCTGTGTGGGCATTGCAGTTGTAGTGGTTGATGGGGTAGGATGTTCAGCCGATTCCAGGAATTCTGTAAGTATTGATGTGTTGTAGACTGAGCTGGATTGTTGCTGAATGAGTTCTGGTATAAAATCAATTTTGTTTGATGCCAGTCTAAGGTTTTCATCCATGTCGCCCATAACTAAACGGAAAGCTGCGACATCATTGCTGACCTCATTGACTTTATTTATAATGTCAAACAGTAGTGGATCGATGACTTGATGGGATGGAGCACTCGGTTTTGAAGTGCTTTGAAGGTTTAAATCCAGGTAGGTTCGAAAAAAGTTGAAATGGTCGTTAATAGTTGATATATGTGGGTTCAGAATTGTGTTTATTTCAGATTTCAGATCACTTTTCCAGTTCAGAAACGTTGACTTAAGTTCAGTCGGTAACTTTTTGCTTATATCACTGAGACTTGTCAGCTGCTTGTCTATGTTTTTGAATTTTGTTTTGCAAAAAGTGGTGGAGACATCTATGCTGTTGGATATTTCTTCCACACTCTTAAACAACTCATCATACTTTGCAAATTGTGTCACGATTTGCTTGTAAATTATTTTGCATTCGGTAGAATTTGAGTTAACTGAGTCACTAATGCATTTTATCGCGAGCATAACGTGCGAGAGAGATATGCCTTTGCATTCGTCGCAAAAGAAAAGGAAATTTCGGTTAAAGTCATTGAGGTAGGTAATGGAGCGCTTACTTAACCCAATGCATAGAGCATGAAATGATTTTCCGCACAGCCCATTACAATTTACCCAATCAGCACTAAAGTCTTGCGCCGTTAACACACAATCAGTATTACCGCACTGCTTTGACATAGTTAATTAGGTCGATTAATGTTTCGCGATTGAAAGGTAACAGGGGGAAAATTGCAGTTATGCAAATAAATAAATTGCAATTAAATTTATTTAAACTCGCGAAGTGGGAGCAAAAGGAAAACACGTCCGAACGGTTGGAGGGTTGAACGATGAAAAACGATGATTAGTGATGTGAATAGTCATTGTGGAAAACGTTTTTTCCGTTTTGAATTTAATTTTAAGTGAGAAAAGGTATAGCTTAAGTACCAAAACCCTTGAGATTTTACTTTTAGTCAAACTTTATCCTTAAAATATTTTTAATAAAGCTATATGCTAAACAAAGAAAATAACTGAATTCAATACAAGTTTGAGTTTTTTGTTTACTTATTTTCGACAAATGAGGTCTTTGGTTGATCAATTCCATTAAAATGTTATGGTAAAAGTTAACTGATGAGAGATATAGCCAATTTTTTAAACTAACGATCAACCAAAGAGCAAAAAGCCAAGAGTATATAAATATATCTCAGAGCAAGACCTTAATGTTGAAGCCGAATGTAATATCTATCAGTGAAAAACCAATTGAAAATAAAGGTTGAGAGTTATTTTCGAGCTATGGTTGATATTCGTGCGATTCGAATACGTGTAGCCTTTTTCAAAGCGTTTTCCAATCAGAAATCGGCATATGCCGTCCAATTTTGTCATTTTTGCTGGGACAAAGCGGCATATGCCGTCCAACTTTGTCGTACTCTATAACGCAAAGCGGGAACTGCCGTCAAGTTTTTCATTGAATTATATACGCAATGAAACCTACTATCCCAGCACATCGCTGGACGATGGTCTCAGCGAACCGCTAGACGATGGTCTCAGGCATGTTGCATTTTGCAACACCGCTTGCGATTTCAACACTGTCCGCGAACGTTGCCTCCCGATTGATTTCTAAATATTTATAGGTACATAGGTAGGTACCTAATCTACAAAAATAGATTCACCCGTTGCAATGCCTCTTTTTGCAGTAGAAAAACTTCAAAAAACATTAACAAACTTCACCAGTTCTCAAACTCAAACGCACTTGCATTAGTAAATCTAAAAAATTACCTAGAGTAAAAAAAAAAGTGCTCTGAGAGTGCCCAATCGAACACCACATAAGTATCGCGGGGTGGCATTTTTTGTAAAAGCTTTTTTAGCCGTTTTTTATTATCAGCGTGATCTGATCCGGATCAGATCACGATAATAAAACAATACGGATCATTGAAGAATTTTATTTTTATGTTGTGGCTACAGTGTTGTTTACAAACACAGATAAGACGTCACAACATGATGACATTTGTAAACAAAAAGCACAAGAATCGAAAAATGTAAGCAATTGCAAATGTAGGCACACGTAATTTATTGAATTATAAGTTATTCTGACATCGATTTCTTTATTTTAAAGTTTCTTATTCAAAGTGATCATTAAATAAACGAAAATAGCACATCAAGTATTTTCAATAACAGAAAAGAAAAGCACAAATTCATCACTTCCATTGCACAAATTTCATCGCGTACTTTTTCTTCCTTGTGTGCTGAAATTCGACTTGAATCCTGTCGTAATCCTCAAGAGCATTTGTTTCTTCCTTCGTCCAGTTTCTTGGGCTTACGAGAAAATATTATTTTGTAAAAAAAAACAATGAATTTATTCAAAAAAGACTTACGAATCATCTGCGGCTCTATCCATTGGCCGCATTCAAGAATCTAGTTATCTTAAGTCGACTAGATTGGTCTGGATAAGATGTAACCTGAACGCAAAAACTAGATTGGTCGGGAACGTCACTTTTTCTACGTCAGCCACATACCCGAACTGTCAACTTAGTACTCAGTCACGAATTTCTTGACTAGATTCGTCGGCTACCCCTCCATAAACGTCAAATGTCACAGGTGCCCACGTGACCGATTTAAACCAATCACAACCGAGATAGATCTAGTCAGACAGCTGTCAGACTTACTAAACTAGATACTTGAACGCCCTCATTGCTTATCGCTGTTTATTTTTGTTTACGAAATTTGTTATCTCAGTTTGACATTTCACTTGCAGTATCGTGGGTGTTACCATTTGAAATTTGCATAATTTTTCTTTCCAACATTTTTTTTTTAGTATCGTATTTCATTTTCGGTTTGGCAAAAAGATACTTGTTTTTTGAGAAAAAATAAATTTGTTTTTTATTGATTTACCTACCCAAAAACAATCTTTTTGTTGATCAGATATACTTTCACTAACACCAATATTTATGACAGGCAGCTGGCAATTACGAATAGTTAATTGGAAAGATTGCTTTTTTAGCTGAATTATTTATTTTAAACGTATGGAAACGGGTCTTTATATTAAATTATTTCGAAATGCGTTATTATAAATGTATGAAAATCAATTTAAATGGGTTTCCAGTGCAAGTGACAAGTTTTTTTTTTTTTTTTTTGCGGTCAACTAGTATACACACCAAAACCAATAAAATTCGGATTTAATGTTCGATGGCTGTAGAAATCTGAAATCTCATATCAAAATCTGTAAACCCAAATCGAAAACGACATAATTTAAGGTTTAAATATGCAATGCCACGATACTTCTCTACACATAGTATTACTCACTGGTACTACACGCATAGACCAAATAAGGAATTTTGTCAAAAGTGATGAATGGAAACTATTTTCAAAATCGAACAAATACCACAATCAATTTTTGTCTAATATTTTATGAACAAACAGCGTCTTTCGACTAGTTTTGAAAATACATAATTCAAAATAATTGGTTTTCAGTCTTAAAACTTCCTTTTTGTTCAACGCATTTGTTAAAAATAATAAACCCATTCGGAGAGCGTTTTTTAGAAATTGAACCCAATACCATTTATGTCGAATTATACGGAATTCATTCAAGTGTGGAAAAATGCTAAAACACTAATCAATATTTTGTGTGTTTTGAATGACAATCCACATTTTAGTCTGGCAACGTGATTGTGTGGCTATCGTTTACAGGCATACCAACATCTAAAAATAAAACAAGCCACCCAGTGGGAAATAGTAGAAATAATTTTCAGATCATGATTCGTGATCTCTATGAGAAGCAGGATCATGTGCTGTTGTTGTAATTGCATGTAAATCGATGATCTATATAGATCATGGCTGATAATAAAAAACGGCTTTTATTAAAGCGAAAGTTCGCTTTACAGTACCATAAGAACTACATAGGTACTGTCAGAGTTCTATCTACGCTATCTACTATGTACTATGTAGGTGCCACTGATACCGACCGAAACGACTGATTCGACTAAATTTATAATGCATGTGTTATCTTTTTATGTATCAGCACAGTACACTCACAGCTACCACAGCTCTATGCACAACTATCAATATCAACGCCAACGGCATCTATAAGAGTTTTAGAGTCGCTCCTCTAAAATCTAAATCCAAATCAGTTGATCGCTGTGCTCCACTTGTGCTAAACGTGTTTTCGAGTTCTTGTGTCAAACAAATCATTAATAAAGGTTGGTCATTTACTGTTTACTGATTGTTTTAGAAGTTTTACTATAAAAATTTACAAACCCATGGTCACATTTGTTGTACCGAATCACTTTTTTCATCCGACAACTTGAATTCGCATTCGCTTTTATGAACCTGAGATAACTACCTACTTGTCTCTGTTATGAACTTCCATTGCTCATTGCATTACTGACGTCATAGTTTGGCTGTAAAAGACTAACTAAATACCGGTACTTCTAAGTAAATCAGTGAAGTGGTTCTAAATTTGATAGAGACCACGGAAGCCATTATTCATAGATTTATAGTTGATCGTTCTTCTAGAACATGTGCAAATCAAGAAACCAAAAAAACCCATGCAGTGTTACGATACGAGAAAAATTATTACACAAACTACATCTATCCGTTCAGCACCCCCTCCGGCCCTACCTAAAGCAATTAACATTAACCACAAACAAAAACAACTCGGTACATAAAAGTTAAAACAACATTGACTGCGTAAACACAATGGAGGCTACAGTAGTAGTGGTATGTGGCGGTCACATAAGGTGTAGCGCGATGCGCGGCTGTATTAAATAAACTTGAGTACCTACTGGCAAATTATTGGAGTAGTTGCAACTTGCAAGATAAATACCAGAATACTACAATACAAAGTTCACATTAAAATATAAACTTGAGGTATTGCAATATTTCCAATAAAAAAACCTTTTACTTCCACTTTAAAATCTCCATTTCCATTTCCTATGGTTTTGCGAGATTTTGATGGTGCAGCGTTAGGTAGGTATGCTAATAATAAATGATAACGCGAACAGGGTGCTCGAATACTTACTTATAAATTGTAAAAAAATATAAAACGACTCACTTGACAGCAAACGAATTGTGGAACGATTTTACGAATAAGAAAATTCTTCATTTTTGTTTTCTGCTAATAGGCAGTTGATCTGGATTCTGGATTTCAAAGTATTGTTACATCCAGGCTGGCATTCGAAAAGATAAAACACTATTCTGTTGCACTTTTCCAATAAAATCACTTTATTTACACTAACTAATTATTCACTTTTTTTCTAAGTACCAAAACAATATTACTTTAATCAATTCTTAAACGTTTCAATCCAATCACTTCATTCAATGTATATCTTTACACTTATTTACCCTCACAAACGATTACTATTTCGAACTTCACCAATCACTGTTTAAAAATCAACTGTCTCTCTCTTCTCAAACATGCCCTTTTATATCCGCTCTGCCACCTATTGGAATTCTCTCGTATAGGTATTCCAACTATTCTGGATGGTTCTACAGTTAGCTACAGAGAGTGGTTTTAGAATGAACTAGAAAATTATAGAAGTGGCGTGAGTTACACAAAGAAGAAAGATTCGAGTTTCCAATAGGATTTGGAAGTGGAACTTGTTTGGTGACTATATAATGAGTTGCCATTTCACCATTTTGGGTTCGACGCTACATTCCACACCACAGTATGAACAACACGCTCAAGTTTCTGTGCGTTCACAGGCATTGAATCCATACACATATAAGTCTGTTCCCTAACTAGGTATAATGCATTCGAACTAGAAATGTAACGGATAGTGATTTAGCCGGATATTCGGTACATAATAAGGCTTTACGCATAGTTGGTTATAGCTGACAGATGGTTGTCAAATCGTTCAAATGCTGACTTTTTTTATATCATTTATATTTTGTACTTGTATAGTATTAAAAAAGATGTGAGGCAAATGAATCGAACTTTTAGATTTCTGCAATAGAAGCAATTAAACTCTTGCTCAAATGTAAATGTGTACCTCGTTCTAGTAATATTGGAATATCGTCGCCGAGGAAGAATCCACTTTTTTTTTAATTTATGGGTCAACACGTTCCTTTTCTTTTTGACTACATTTCATTACGGTCTTCGAATTCTCTCACAATATTGCCAATAGGTATAAACCCAGAAAGTAAGGGAACAAGCCTTACAATCTAAAAACCAATTTGCGATGTCATGTCACCAGATTGAAGTTTGATTTGAAAAGAGGTTAAATACAAAATAGTTTGAGTCAAATTTTTAGTTCGGAATATACTTTGGTAAAACCTATTCTAACAAAATGTGGCCATTTAGCTTTGTCAAAGATTGAATGGCGGTACATTTATGATATAATTAGGACCCTGAATACCTCAATGCGCCCCTGGTAAAAATTTATCTTTTGAACAAACATAACACTTTTCAATTAGGTTTTTGTAAGTAACTAAGCAAATAAGATGTAAAATGGTTGTCGGAACAGCAAAACCTCTTTAGCTTGCTTTATTATAAGGAGTTTTAATATTTATTTGAGTTGTTTTCCTCTTCTTCCCTATGTGGAAACAAATATAGCTATACTTTTGATTTAGGTACTAAAAACGTTATTTCAGATGGGAAAACCAGTGTTATACTATGCTAAACTAAGCCCGCCATCCCGAGCTGTGATGCTAACTGCAGCTGCTCTTGGAGTTGACCTCGAACTCCGGTAAGAAACACCATTTTTAGATGTATAGTTCTACTTATCATATTTTGAATTTACAGCCCAGTTAACCTGCTCAAAGGTGAACACCTCACCCCCGAATTCATAAAAATGAATCCGCAACATACCGTTCCCACATTGGATATCGATGGCCTAATTCTCATCGACAGTCATTCTATTTGTGCATATCTTGTTGGTAAATATGGAAAGGATGATAAACTCTACCCAAAAGATTTGGCGAAACGTGCCAACGTTGATGCCCGCTTGCACTTGGATTCTGGACATTTGTTTGCTCGACTGAGAATGTTGTATGAGCCTGTATTGTATTACGGTTCAACGGACTGTTCGATAGATAAGATAGCCTACATTCAAAAGTGTTGGGACATTATGGAGAACTTTCTAAAGGATCAACCCTATGTTTGTGGCGATGAATTGACTATTGCTGATCTTTGTTGTGCTGCAACCATTACTTCGGTAAACGATGCAGCTCCAATTGATGAATCCAAATACCCAAAGCTATTGGCTTGGCTAAATCGATTAAATGAGCTGCCATATTATAAGAGTGTTAACGAGGAAGGTGCTGAAGAGTTAAAGAAACTCTTCAAAGAGAAACTGGCCGAGAATAAATCGAAGAAATAATTGTATTTTTGTTTTCATCGTTATCATGTAATTTTTATAAAAATATTTTACTTTCTTCTTATTATGTAGTTTCAAGTATTTTTTATTTTGTTTTATGACTATGTAAATGTAAACGGTAACTAACCTTTACCACTACACTTTATAGCACCTTTACAAAGTTATTGGAAATAAAACGCAAGAAAGCCTTACAAATTGTTCGTCTTACTCATTTAGCAAAAGCCGTAAAAACGACAATAGCTATTAACAAATTATGCGTTCGCTCGAGGTCTGTTTTTGACACCTCAATGATAAAAAAAAAAAATATATTTAAAGCCGAAAACCCCTTTATAATTATACTAAAGGGAAAACAAAAACTAGTGTTGCATAAGGAGTAAATGAAAGCATACTCAGTTGTTCTAACCGGACTTTCCTACGTATCAAAGGATTGAGAAGGCTGGAGGACCCAAATCGCTGGACCACTAACGCATATATCTACCTAGATGTACATCTTCTGAAAGTCCATACTGCATGATTTTACATATAAAAAAAAAAAAAGAGTTGCCTCCTGTGAGGATTGAACTCACGACCCCTGGTTTACAAGACCAGTGCTCTGCCACTGAGCTAAAGAGGCCTCGTTGACAACTCTGTTCCAATGACCTGTGATTGTTTGATATTAGATTGTTACGCAGAATAATTCTTTAAATTAAAGCGTTTCAAACTGTGTGTGTTTTCGAAATTATGAAGATTGTTGGTACTTGAAAAATATATACTACGTTCATAGCAAACGTAATGCATTTTTTGAGTAGCTTGTAAGAAAAAAATCGCCCACATTCGCCACTAACAGAAACAAATACGTTTTGCTTTACTATATGCAGTTCGCTTTAGCGGTACACCGTCAGAACATAATAAAGCATCCATATTCAGCGAGGTTGTAGTTGTTGTTGTAGCAGCGTCATTCGTCGTTTCGTCATTTCTTTCTAGTCCTATGAATTGGGCCACTTACGATTGGGTGGGTCCAAAGCGTGTTAGTCAATTAGTGGTGCTAGCGTGGTTGGTTTGGCCGGGCAATTGAAGAGGTGTTGTAGATCATGTGGGCCCCCGTTGAAATTTGGACATTTGTTTTCCATGCTAGGATCAAGGCGTGCCATATAGTCGTTCAATAAGTGGCACCAGCCCAAACGAAGTTGGGCCAATGTGGTCGTGGTTGGTCATGGGAGTAATATCTATAGTTTTTCTACGGAGGCAATAGGTGGGGGTCTACCGCGTAGTAGCACATTCGCTTTTTAGTTTGATAGCAACACTCGTCAATATACAGTGAGGTTATCTCATTTGATTGCGTTTAGAAAGGTTGTCTTATCAACCTCTTCTTTTAAATTATCGCCAATTTCAATTGATTTACTACGGTTTCTTATTTTCATTGTGTTATCACATCAAGTCCACAAAGTTTCCCCGATTGATGAATGCACTGTCACTTACACCCACGAAATGATGAAGTGTATGATGCTATCAAATCAATTTCACAATCATAAATGTAAATAAAATGCAACTTTACTTATTGAATACAAAATAAAATTTATTCATTTACAGCAAATGTAGGTATAATGTTTTTGTTGTTTTCAACAAAAATAAATCCTTTTTTTTTTTTTTTTTTTTGTGATATTCAACTACATTTTTAGTACTTGTTTGTTAATTCGTATTGTATATATATATATCTGCCTCTCGTATATATATATATATAGATATAATAATCCTTCAATGTATACATAATCAAATGTGTTGTGTATAGATCTTCCCCAGAGAGGAAATGAAACGAAAACAAGCGCGTTTCAAATAAATAATAATACAAAATAGAAACGTAAATACATAATTAGTTTATTAATAAGTAAACAAAAAGTCATTTTCATTTTGTTATACGAATGTACAAATGTATAAAACATATACTATCACATGTGGTGCGGAAAAATAGAGGAAATTTAGATAAAAACACGTTTAAATGCGCGCGCGCTACATCAGAGAAATGTAGGTACTGACTAAGATGACGACATTTTTGTTTGAAACCCAACTAACCAAGAAAGGAGAAATGGTTTTTCTTTTTTTGTTCGGATAAAATACGATTACTCATAGAAACAGAACCGAAAACACGCGATTAGCGTGATGACATCAAAAACTATATGAGATGTGGCTGCGCTTCTTTCTTTCTTCGTTTGCCCTTTTGTGGGGCGCAATCTTCATTTAGTCGTATCTCATTAGAAACTGCTTCAGTCGATCGGGTAGGGGTAGCTTGTCTACGTCATGCTTCTTCAAATTCAATAGAATCGTGTCACGGCAAGCATTTTGCAGTGAAATTACTAAAAACAAGCAAAATTAGTGATGAAACAAAGTAAACTTTGTAAAAACCATACTTCCATAGAGCTGTACAATGCGTATCTGTTTGGTGGTTCCATAAACATCGACCACAACATGAAGTGGACCATTTTGGTAGGGGATCTCTCTCGTGCACGGGCCCTGATCAACACCGTTGATTATAAAGTGCATTTCTGCCTTTGACTTGTCGGTGTCTGTTGGTACAAATACCACACCGATTCGTGAACCTTTGTCTGTCAGCAGAATGCCAGAATTGAAGTCTGATACCGGCTTCAGTAGACGTTTTGATATCATTCCACGTGGCGTCCTCACATACACCGCATCACCCAATACGTTATCTAAACAAGAGGATATACATAAACACGCATTATGGGAGCACAGCACACTTACTATTAACTTTCTTTCCATTTGCATCTCTTCCACTTCCACTGGCACTTGTACTGGAGCCATCATCGTTGAGCGAACGCTCAAATTTGGATATCGGATAAATCCAACTTGTGCCCATGTTAGCCAAATCAGGTAGCGCATACTGAGGTAGACCATCATTTGAGGAGATAATGACTTCTGGTAACAGCTGTGTTAGTCCCAGTCGCATATGTCCAGACCAACCGCGCTCGTTTTCTTCGATTTCAATAAGAAAGATCTCACCTGGCAAGAGTGGCTTTTCCGAGAATGTAACCGCATCGGCAAAACTGGCTTTTCGCAGGGCGACAGTGTTATCATCACAGAGTATTATGTTGGCACCATGATAAGGATGAAATCTGGAAAGTGCTATTCGCGTTGCCTTATTTTGACGCGAACTAAGTGGCGATGTTGATGAAGACATTTCTTACGATGACAATTTGGCTTCCAAATAAAGCTTTGGAGCAATAAAAGTGTTTGTTTGAGACAATTATGGATATTTGCTACCGCTTCAAATATTTTTTTTTATTTATTTACACTTCTTGCACAGAACACAGAAGGAGACAACGAAAATATCAAATTTTCTCTTTGAAGAAGGAATGACAGCTGACAGTCACAATTACTAATGAGTCCGTTCAACGATTATTGTATAGTAGGTAGTAAGTAGCTAGACCTAGGTAGCTATTTATTATTTTTGTTGATAAGGCCGAAAACTAATACTCGATCATCTATGTTTCCTTTTTAAGGTTATTTCTTTATAAAGATCATCAGGGAACAATAAGAAAAAACATCTAAAATGAAAGATATAAGCTGTTTTCTACTTTTCCAAATTTATGTTTAGGATTGTGATGAATAAAGAGCAATTGTTAAAACAATGGATATCAGTAATGCAAAAAGAATACTGGAAAAAAATAAAATTGGCTTTTATTATTAACAGATTATTTATGTACCTAACATGAAGGATAATGCAAGTAAGTACCTATTTCTAATTAGTTTATACGATCCGATTGGACAACGTTGCTTTGACGTGTCTCGTCTTTGACTGACTACCGGGAACAGGCCATCATTGAATCCGCCGGATGCTCTGCGGACGGATTCAATCCGATCCGCAGTTGATCACTTCACATTTCACAAGTGAAAACTTATTCATGTCGATTACAGAATCCGCAATGTATTCCCGGGGAGTTGACTCGATCCACAGCCTATTCACATCCGCGATATATATAATTATCAAATCCGCCGGAGTTATTATTTTATTAAATTTTTGTTTTTTGTATCAAACCGCCGCGCCAATTTTGTAGATCACAGTAGTTCATTTTTTGTAGTACATAAGGATTTATTAACCAGTAACCCGGATAAGTTGACACAGAATCGGGCCCTAAGGACACGATTCATGAGCAGGGTTGCCATTTCAAATCCGTTCTTCCAGTCAGATTTGACTGGAAAAAAAGCAGTCAAAAAACTGGAATTCAGTCAAATAAAACAGTCAAAGAATTTTAAACACAAATCCAGCTAAAAATCCAACTAAGATAAAAAAAATTGTTTTATTCAATAAAAATAACACAGAATCCATTTTCTTTCATATTTGTACATTAAAGGGTAGGTAATTAAGTATAAGAAAATAAAAATTGTTTTTATAAAAAAACAAAGAATTGTAAATATACACACAAGTCTTAAAATTCATTCTAATAAGTAGTACATTGCAAAACAAAATCATAAATAAACTTTATTCGAAACAAAAATAACAGACTTCATGCTTAAAAAAGAAACAAAAAACTGATAATAAGAATAAAATAAGTTAATGATTTAAAAATTGAATCCAGCTAAAAACCAGCCGGCTGGATTTCAAAAAATCTTCCAGCTAAATTCATTTCAATCCAGTCAGATCTGACTGGAAAACAGTCAAAATGGCAACGCTGTTCATGAGATTTCTCCCCAAATTGAGATAGAAAAAGCAAAACAGAGATATCTAACTAGCACTTGTCAAACGCTTGCATATTGTCAGACTGACTTGGAGGAGGGTGACAACACTAGTTGTTGTACTTTACTTTCGCTGAGATAGGATGTTTGTTTTAAGTCCTACAAAAAAAACAAACAAAAATGGACCAATTTTCAGAATTTTATATTTCTGTCGGTGTAGCAGGTAGAATCGTTATTTTTGCATGAACCGAAGTGGAAAAAAGTGGGGCGTCCAATAAAAAAAAAAAAAACTCCGGATTGACGTAAGTTTTATCGTGTCCACCAGGAAAATGGTGAAAACTTTAGCGAATCGGGCCCTTACTTGATAAAAACATAAGCTATTGTGACATTGAAAACGGCGGATGGACTACATTATCGGTCCGCAAAACCGCATTACAGATTGCTTGTAGTCCAGCGAGTCAGCTGTCAAATGAAAATCTTTTCTTGTTCATTTGCACAAATTGCACTGTGAATTGGTCATGTGGTGTTTTGTAACACAGACAGCTGACTGTCATCTGTCAAGTAAAACCTGCTTTCCTTTTCCTTGGTGCGGCTGGATATTTATCGTAAATTCATAAAAATGCAAGTTTTTATAACTTAACTCATCTTCAGTTCTTACAATTTCTAATTAATTTTGCACTTTCAGAATGCGTTATCCGTATTCCACATTTTTCAAAGGCAAAGGCCGCAAACCACAACGAGAGCACACAGTACCCTTCAAGGAGCTACTTCCACTCGGGTTACGTGATAGGGTTAGCGGCAAGTCAGATTCTTCATCCGATGTTGCTTGCCTCCAGGAAATGGCAGTCCTCTTTGCCTGCTTAAAGGATAATGAATTTGCGGAAAGGCTCTGCCCTAAAGAGATTGCTACTTTCCAGAAATGTTACAAAGTTCACTTGGACAAGAAGTTCGAGGCAAAGAAAACTGATAGTTTGGGTATTGTGACACCCGGAAGGGATCTCAACTACAAACAGTTGAATAAGTTCTTGCGATTGTACCCAAGTCCAAAATGAAAAAGTTCGAAAATAAAATTTTAATTGTAAAAGAAATGGCTTGGCCCACATATATAGCACAATAGTAAGAATTCGCGTTTCTAGTACACCACATCGGCATCGACGAGTCCAGAAGAGTTACTGCAGACTGGTGATCCAGTGGAAATTCCCGTGATTAGTCCGAGATTTGTGCTGCGTTGTTGTAGCTCGAGGAGTTCTCGGATTAAAGTTTGCTTCTCTCGCTCTAGTAAGGTAATACGATCGGTCTTTTGATTCACTTCGTTGGTTAGGTTTCGGTTTTGCTGAAGAAGGCGGTCTACTGGTTGGAGAAGCCCTTGATGGACATTCGGACGTATAGCAAGGTTGATATGGTTTAGAAAGCCTCCACGTTCCCAAGTTTCGGCCAGAGTTGATAGATGGCGATTGATTTCAAGAACACGCGCGCGTTGAAAATCCAAACGCTCTTGTTGAACCTCTGACCATTGTTCCTGAAGGAGAAGGTTTTAGAAAATGAATTCCGGAAAGAATTTCACTTACCACATGTGAGCCCATTCTACCCAAGTACTTGATCTTCTCCTGCGCATTCGAGATCTGCTGGAGATACCACTCCCTGGCCTTTTCAACGGCTGCTAGTCCGTGCAGAAGTACATCGCGCTCCTCTTCGAACTGCTTCATCCTCTTCAGCATGCTATAATCGATTCCATTCTGTAGCGTATGTCGACGAGGTTCTCTTCGCTTCTTCTGATATCCACCATTCGGTATTGACTGTGGCTGATGTACCACTCCACTGTCAGGAGTCGTAGATGACCCGCCATCAGCGGTGCCCCTTACAATCTGGTTCATCGGAAAAGACTTTCGTTTGTCCTTGCAGTCCATTTCATTCATGAGAATCCCCATTTGCCAGTTCTGAAGGGCATGTCGAATCTCAGCTTTGTCTATGCCATTGGTAGCGTTATTAGCAGTGAGTGTCCCGCTTCTTGGAGGCTTCGGTGGAGGCGGTGGGCTGCTGTATATGTTCTGTGTAACCAAATCTGTGTCAGTCATCATGTCGATTTCCATCTCTGGGCTCAGCTGTGGCAGGCTCAATGCCCTCTGACTGGGAATGATATTATTTGGACGTACAGTTGCAGTGTTGCTGTTATTTGCCCACTGTGCATTGGGTACCGGATTCTCTATATCCAACAATGGGGCGGATGGGGGTCGCTGTGGTTTATCTCTGATAACCTTTCCAATGTCCACTTGTTGATTTCGCAGCAAACATATCTTTAGTCCCGCGCAAAATCTTTCGAACGTCAGTAGTCCACTGTTTGGCGTCACTTTGCGCAAACTCTCAATCACACCCCGCGGTAGCCCCTTACAACCATCATCCTGCCAGCCCTTTTGTATGTCGGAGAACCTCACATAACCAGTTCTTTGGTCGTCCAAGATGTCAAAGAGCTTTTTCATTGACACAACAAATTGTTTGGGCAGAGCATCCAAGGGGTACTGACCCTTTGGATCAGTAGGATTAGTAACACATGTAGAACTAGCACCACAATTTGTGTTTAAAACGTTGGACACCCCGAGCACTTGAGTACTCTGGCGATGCATCGTGCAAAACAAACGAAAATAAAACAGCTTCAAAATCCGCAGTGATGCACTTGCAAGCAGACAACCTCCGTGTTCGTGTCAATGACGTTATACAAATATTATTTACCTTTTTTTTGCTGTTTGCTAGTTCCGCGCTATTGTATGGTTTTTGTTGTGGTTTTATCTCTCTCTTCGCTTCGTATGATCTTGGTACTAACGTGGAGTCTGCGACTGTGTTGTTATCAATAATTTTAGCGTTTTGGTTTTGCCAGTGGTGTAAAACCGACGTAAAAGACATTTATACCTGTTTCATTTGTTTTGAAAGGGAAACACTGCACAACTGCACTCCTCGGACGACGCGAAGAATCAAGAGAAGACGAAAGACCGAAAGAAACCCAAAGCACCCGAAGCGACAACAATGGACAACGATAACTGAGAAGTTGAAGACCACTGTTGAGACTTCGACAGCGAATATTTGGTTTAACCGCCGCCGCAGTTTTGTATGCTGTGTGGTGGATTACAACTAGAACCGGTCTTTCCACAATAGACAGGTAGATGCCCCATGTATTGTTAGTTTGTGCCGTCCACAACGAATTCTATTAACTGAACAGAGCCTGAAACTATACACTGATTTGAGGTAGTTCTCTGTAATAAACGGAAACATTAAAACGGATCTGACGTCACAAGGTGAACGGATTTTCAAAATAAGAAGTTTCTTTAGAGAAAGATGGCAAGGTAAGGGTAACCTCATGTGGTATTTAATTGGGATAAATATTCGCTCTCAGATTTCATGTGTCTATTACTGTCTTATCAAACCTCTCTTTTGCTCTTTTTTTTTTCGTTGATATTCGTGCGATTGGAATAGGTCAGGTGTAGCCTTCGACACTGTCCTACCTACATAGCAAAATTATAGGACTAAGACAGTGAGACTCCGAACTCGCAAATGGGCAAATCTGATAAAGCTCGGGATTTTTTTTTTTTTTTTCAATTTTAAATTCATTTTTATTACTTTTTTCTTTAACTTACAGACTAGACAAAAACGATTAAATCTAATTTAAAACTAACATTTATCTTATTCTAGCTTACTGGCTCTTAGCGAGCGCTCTAAACTTAACAATATCCTTAAAATTATTGCCTTTCGGCCTTAAATAAAGCTCGGGAACACTACAACAAAGATTGTTGTGTATTTTACGCTTTTGGAAATCATTAACTTCAGTTTCATTTGAACATTTTTCACATGAAGAAAGTCTGCTCAAAATGTTTCTATTGTAATATAATAATAATAAATATTTATATAGGTATTTATACTCAAACCTAAAAAAATACTATTCACACTTAACGAATAATTTCAAATTCAAGGGATAATATTATATGAACGCTGACAGTTGCGTGACATTTGTTCTCACCTATGAAGCTGCGGGGGCCTCAATATAATTTGTCTATGCTTTTCTATTAATTTTTTTTTATTAGAACACTAGCTGACCCAGCAAACTTCGTTTCGCCCAAATTTGTTAATTTGTTAATAAATTCCGAGTATGCACCAAGCACTTGCTAATTTATGTAATTCGACCAATTAAAATTCTTTATTCAAAAGTTATATTAAATGCAATAGAAATAAATGATGAATAGCAATGTTGATTTTTTTCAATCAAACCGCAATGATTTTGACGTGTCGTCCAACCTTCCACTTTTTCACTAAATTGACAAACATCCATCGATTATCCTTGCAATAAATTATTTGTCATAGCGAAAGCGAGACGCACGGGAAATTGAAGTCGCACGAATGGTAAATCGTTCTTAATAAGCGAAATCTGCGGAATAAGAATGTTTGCCTTTGAATTTTCCCTACAAAATTTCAATCAACTTGGTAGCGCTGTTTCGGCGATCGGCAACAGCGCCACCTATCAGGTCCAAAAGTATCCTATCCTTCAAGCGGGAACGAAGAATATAAATCTATAAAATTTCATTGAAATCGGGTGAGTGGTTTCGGAGATCGATTACAACGCCATATAGCGGGTCAAAAATCCTATCTTTTAAGTTTGCTTTAACCTGAAATACAACAATACGAACAAAACAAAAGAAGAATCATAAAAATTTACCCAGTGGTTATCGAGTTATATCATCATCATCGTGTTTCATCCCGAAAGAATTATAGGTATGAATTAAGAAGATTATTATTAAAGAAAATTTAATTGACCTGAATAACGACATACGCCTACAACGCCACATGTTGAGGATTTTCCGACGATGTGCACTAAGAAATTCAGTTTTTGTTAAAAATAATAAATTAATTATTTTATATGTATTTTATCAATATAATAACTCCGATCGAAGCATCTGTTTTAAACGATATTTATTTTGTTTACATCCTCGTTGACGATATTTGCAGCACGCATTCTGTCAATGTTATGCCAACGCCATAAGGTTACATCAAAAAAGTTTGAATTGTAAAAGCGCTATGGTTACATTAGATATAATTTAATATGGTGGTTAAGTATTCTTAAATTTTCTAATTTTCCACACAATTTTCTTAATTTTTTCTTTCATAAGATTTTTCTCCTGACAATAACAAACACAACAAAAAAAAATTAGCGAAATCGGTCCAGCCGTTCACGCGTCATGCCGCGACCAAGGGAAATAGGGATTCATTTTTATGTATATAGATTCAACATTGGCACATTTGTTCGAACAGCTTGACTCAATGCGATTCGTTCGAAGTCCATTTCTCGCTCCAATTCTCGATTAAATGCGTCAAATCAAAGCTTTGTTGCGCATTTCATCTCCAGTTCATTATCCGATGTCACAGTGCGAAATCGATGCAAAATATCGTCGGCCATAATATCATCTTTGTATTATCAAAGTACCCATCTACTTTATTTCAAAAAGTTACTTAATGTAAAATAGTAAACATAATTTATTAGAACAAAGTTTTTAGGTACCTATATTTAAAAAAAAAAAAGAAAAAACTTCAAATTTGTTGACAACAACAATTTGCTTGGAAAATAATTAAAATAATTGACAACAACAATTGCTTTTAAAATTCAAAATATTTTTTTTTTTATTTGAAGTGTCACTTCTTGATTTCTATACAGTTAATTTTTTTTCAAAGTGTATTTCCCCATACAAACTTTAATTTTCTAATTTTCCGCGCAATTTTCTTAATTTTTAAAATTTTTCTTTTTTCCTAAACCTTCGCGGAGCAATTACGAACAAATCCGCAGAAGGAAGTATCCAATTTGGTCCAGTCGTTTTCGAGTTTTAAGCATCCGAACAAACCAAGATCCATTTTTATATATATAGATTCGAAATTTGCGCCCACATTGATTTCCAAACATTCGAAAGGGATTGTTTTTTCCGTACCAATCGACCCAGAGCAAAAAAAGTGCTCTGAGAGTGCCCAATTGAATACCACATTCATGTTTAATGACATTTTTGGGTTCGATGGGAATTTGTGACGTTTTTCAGAGTACAACCAAATCAACTGATATGTCCTAGACAATTTTCCATTGGGCAAACAAAAATCAATCTGTTCTACGATTCGGATCACTTTTTGCAGATCTCGATTGTGAAGTTTTATTATTTCATCGTCTTCCCCGTCATCTGAAGACTGGAGTACTGAAGACCAATAGTACTCCATTTGTATCTACAACAGGGAAAACATTTTTCAAAAAGAAATGCAATTTGAACAGCTGATAATGCTGTCAAATAACGCACTAATGCATTTACAAAACCAGATCAATTTCCTTGGATGTTCCATCAGCACCATAAAATCTGATATCTGGTGGTCCCAATGGAAAGCGACATTATTGACAGCCCTAACCTATGTATTTCTGAAAGAATTAAAGAATCGACGGTCTGCTGCAATTCCTACGTATATTATTCATTCCACTTAAATAATTTAAATAGTATGTAAACCGAATAATGCAATACGCAACATGCGACATGCAAATGCATATATATAATGACGTCACCCTCTAGGGCAATAAAGGCAGTTAGTTGCGCTGGAAAATGAGAAACGATAAATTATAGAGAAGCGTCAGTTCCCTCCCTAAGAGAATTTCAATAGTAGCACGCAATTATAGCAGTTTTCGATTGCAGTGTTTCATTTACAACTCTACCCAGGGACATAATATGTGGGTACGAATGAGTAAAGTTACTGAAACTTTTTAATTAAACTAATGTCAATAGGTATAGTATCTATGTCTACATTTTGTGACTATTCCCTTTTATAGTAGAATAGTAGAATTGTGTCCGTATAATTTTAGCGGGTGGTTTTAATGATGAAGACTAAAGCAGTATTTCCTGTTAAAACTGATATCAATAATTTAAATCCGAAAGTCGTTAATTATGAGCTAAGTAGAAAAATTGACGTTAACCTGTCAATTATGCAAAATCATAGGAAACGCTTAACTATAAGAAGGCGTGGCAGTTCAACTCAGTTTATGAAGAGCAACATGAAAGCAAAAAGAGCTTCACATTTATTGGAAGAAAGTCTGACAACAGTTGAGTTGCTGCACTACACCGATAGTGCAATGAAGGTAAGTAAGAGTAGAATCCCATCATGTTATATACATATTTTTTTTACATGTATAAATGTTTTTTTTCAGTTGCAACAAAATGCATATGAAGCTGCTATTACAACAAATCGAGCATACAATGTCCAGCTGCTGCTTATATTTTTAGAGGCGTTCATTTCATTCACATTCAACTGTTATTACTTGATTTCCGTTGTAGCTCAACCAACAGGTACATATATCATTTTAGATCCGTTCTATGTTTAGTTGTTCATTTAGTTACTTTGGAGACTCGGGACAAGTTTCTGTTACGAATGGAATTATTTCTCACTTTATTTGTCAAAGTAGTCGCAGTAGCTTAGTGGTTAGTGTGTTGGACTGCTATGCGGGGATTCAAGGTTCGAATCCCGCAAAAACCCAATTCCGCCTTTGTAGGGTTTTTTCCGCTGCGCTACCTCTCGCGAACGTCTGACAAACATCCGAGAGTATAAATGTCTGGTAAGAGCTTCTTAATTAGCCGTTTGGAGTCGGCATAAAACTGTAGATCCCTTCCATTCGTTCCAAAAAATGAAAAACTCACACAAAACGAATGGTTGTGAGAAGCTAGGCCTAGGGTCTCTCCGGACCTGTTGCGCCAACTATTTATTTATTTATTTATTTGTCAAATACATACTAATGAGAATGACTTTTGGTAACTAATGACGTTTTTGATTTGGCAAAATGATAACTTTTTTTGATCGAGATTGATTTTCATGTTCGATTTAAAAAAAAAAAAAATCAATTTCACTAACAACAATGTTTATGACACTCAGCTGGCGGTTATACGAATTGTTTACCTTTGGAAAGATTTCTTTTTTTAGCTGAATTATTTACTTTTACGCGTGTGGGAACGAGTTTTTATATATACATAAGAGAACCAATAAAATTTGGATTTCATGTTCGATTTGGCAGCAAAAATCTGAGATCTCAGATCAAAATCCGAAAAGCCAAATCGAAAACGACATAAGTTAACAACAAGAGTAAATGGAAACGGAGAAGTCTTGATTTTGTGAGTGCAAAAGGAGTGGTGGTGGTAATTTATTGTTTTGTCTTTTACAACAGCATTTAAACTACCGCAATCTGAATCAATTGCCTATCTTTTACAACATTTAATCCAACCATTCGTATGTGTCATGGTTACTGTCGTTGGATTTACAATGCTTCGACGAAAAGTAAGTTGAAATTGCATTCATTTGTTTTAGTAGATAGTGAATTTTCGATTGTTTGTTTTGGTGTTTTTTTTTTCAGTGTTTTCAAAACAAACACACCTAATTAAAAGTAAAAAAAAAACAAATTAACTCAAATTGATGTTATTGATATTTATCATCATTTAATAATGGGGACGTTCAAGTATCTAGTTTAGTAGTTTGACAGCTGTCTGAATAGATGTATCTCGGTTTTGATTGACTGAAATCGGTCATATGAGCAGCTGTTTCAGCTGACTTTTATGGAGCGGTAGCCGACGAATCTAGTCAAGAAATTCGTGACTGAGTACTAAGTTGACAGTTCGAATATGTGGCTGACGTAGAAAAAGTGACGTTCCCAACCAATCTAGTTTTTGCGTTCAGATTACATCTTATCCAGACCAATCGAATCGACTTAAGATAACTAGATTTTTGAACGTGCCAAATTCTTTTGCTTTCTGTGTAAACTGTGAACCTACTATTTGTGAAGACTAACTTTTTTTTTGCAGTTTTACGAGTCTCAAAGAATTGTAAATAAAATAATAATATATGCCCAGGACACCGATGTAAGAACAAGGGTAATTATGATCCTCTTACAAATGCATTCTTTAATTTATTTTGCCGATATTTGACATTTTACCAACAAACATACCAACCCACTGAGTTTTAATTTTTTTTTTTATGCCAATCCGTTTGCTTTACATTTCTTCAAACCCAAAATTAGAACTTTTTAACGATTTTGAGAAGATTTGTATTGTCTCTAACAACAACACAGCAAAAGCAAACATTTTAATCTGACATTTTGGTAGAGTGTTTGCGAGTTCAGAGCAATAAAGCGTTTCGCGAAGCTCCATGCTATCACAGATAGGCTATATTTTTCGTTAAAACGTCAAAAGAAACTTGTAGGATAAAAAATTTAAATATTCTGAAAAAGCTCTCAATCCCCATTACTTTAACTTCTCAGCTTTTACCAAATACATTTTATAAATTTGTAATTTCTCAATTCTATAATGGTGCCTTTACACGGTCACACATGCCTATCACGGAAAATTAAAGTGATGCCCATACTAAATAGCCGTCTGGCTGAAAGGGACAGCATTACCTAACACGCAAAAAAACGTGACATTTGGTCGGCCATCTTGTTTACGTGGTAGGAATTATGGGAAAACTATGCATGTTGAAATTTTTATAGCGATGGCCTACGAAAGTTCGTTTTCCTATAAAACAAAATGGCTTCCGGAAGTGATGAAGGTACAATTATTTATTTATTTCGTATAAATGATTGATGAATTGTTGGTTTACTTTACTGAAACTAATTACCACTCTCATTTCACATGTTTTAAATCGGAAATAGAACTGTTTTCACGTGATTGCAGAAATGTTGGTCACCGTTGGTTATGTTTATCTGAGTTCAGGTTGTGCTCTGAACTAAAAAAGAAAAACGCCTTTTATTATAAACTTTCAGTACATTTTGAACGTATTTGACACTTACGTTGTCGCGAACCAACCCAATTCTTTAAAAATATTCCCCACACTTCTGTCGTGTTAAGAATTGAGGGGCAGATTCCGTATATCAATGATCGTCTGAACGATATCGTTTTCGAAACTTTAATCACCATTAGAAGTTATAATCTGCTCGAATTTTTTTGAATGTCATCAGCTTTCATTACATTTGTGCGAACTGAACTGGATTAAGCTCTCGAACTTGTAATTTTAGAACTTGGTTAGTTTTGGGTTCTATCGTTTCGACGATAATCGCCTGAAAAGTTACGGAATGAGTGCCCTGAACCTGAAAGTGCATTTTCTTTTTCAATGAAACATCGCAAAGAGAAAGAACACTTCTAGATTTTCTTGTTCGATAGAAAGGGCAATTTTTTTTTTTCAATCAAAAACGCCATTATCAGCTTATAAATTTCTGTTGTTTGAAAAAGAAAGAAATGCAATTATATGCATACCTTAAATTCACTAATCTATTTCCATTTTCCCGTCAGTTTTCAGCATTTTTACAGCAAATTCAGATAAACGCGCCTGATTTTAATATTTTCGGATTCTTTTCTTTAGACGGGTCTGTTATATTTTCTGTAAGAACTTAAATTTTCATTTTAAGAACCGTTTACAAATGCTTGCCTACTTTTTCAGATGATATCCGCAATCACAACATATTTAATAATTTTGGTCCAAACTCTCGGCGGGGAAGAGAATCAAAGTATATTGCTAACTTTAAACGAAGAAAACTCTACTGAAAACGATCAAAGAAAATAAAAAAGCATGTTAACATGAAATATTTACAAGTACGCTCCACACAGAAAGACCAAAATGATTTTACATTGCACAATTTTATAAATATATTGGTTTATAGTCCACCAGTTTATATTTTACCATTAAGTTTGCTTGTCAAGGAAATTAAATATATCATAGTTGTGTTCGAAAGACTTCGTTTTAGACCACTGACGTGGGCCTCAATTTTTTTTTCATCAGCACGGTGAAATCGTAGATAGTTTGTTTCATACTTTTCAAAAACACAGAAGAATAGCATCAGGCACTGAGTGTTCCCAGATGAAATATCTTAAAATATTGATTTAATATAATGATAACAAATTTATTTTCAAAGACTTTTTCAAAATATATGTGTAGGTACCTTAAATAAAGCTTGTATTTATTTTTTCGACAAAATTAGAGTAGGTAGATTTACACATAAATAATACAAAATGTATGTATTAATAAAGCTATTAAAAGACTTTGTTCATAATTTAATATTATTGCTTTTTGAAATTTTGGAACATATTTATAAATGACATAGAGTTTTATAGCTTGTATCAAGGTCATAGCAATTCGCTCCATTAAAGCGCAAGAAATATTTTGCAAAGATTAAACTTTCAACTGTTTCAGTACTCCAAGGATTATGAATTTTTGTTTTATTTAAATTTACAGCAGAAAACATTCCTTCAACATTTGCAGCGGAGTGAGTGTGGCGATAAAACATTTAAAATAAATACTTTTGAGATTGAATTTACTGAATTTCCATTCGCTGTTTTTACCCCTTTTTCCACAACCAATTACCTACATCGGTAATCTTATTAAATTCGTTCAAATTCATGTTTCGTTATAGCCTATTTACACCGAGCCGAAAACAGGAGTTTTCCCCATACATATTTCAGTTTCCAAAACGAGTCGTTTTCCACGACTGACCGAACAAATTTCACAACTATAGTTTACACAGAAGACAGAAGTTTCACGACTAGTGTCTCACAGATCATTGAAACTTCAAACGAAAACTAGTTGGTGTTCGGTGTAAATGCATGGATGACGTATGGGTTTTCGAAGAAAACACGGTTTTCGGTGTGGTATGAATAGGGTATAACATAAATTGTGCATGGACTCTGTTCGACTCACATTAGGCGTTTTTCTTTTTTAGTTCAAATAAAAACCTGAAGAGTTATACAAAATGTTTGCGTTTCTTTTTTAGCTCAGACACATCAGAGGTCGAAATTGTTTCTTTTTTCGTTCAGAGCATGATCAGAGTGGCCTCTATGAGCTCAGAATAAATTGACTGAGCAGGCTGAGTAAACAGCTGATTACACATTATACGATATACATTCACACTTCCAATCACATTTGACAGAAAAAAAAAAAAAAAAAAAAAAAAACAGGAAAAACAGAAAACCATCAGAACGATCTGAGCACGCTTGGTTCAGAGCGCACTCATTAAGCTCGAGCTCAGTTCAATGCTCAGCTCTGAACTAAAAAAGAAAAAGCCTATACGTACATAATAATGGAATCAATAGAAAAGTTGTTCAATAGAAAAGGTTGATTTAATTTGTTAGGTCCAGAAAATGCTTGATCTCAAAAATATTGAAATTTGATGAAAAAGTAAAAAGTCTTGTACATATTTTGGGGCTCAAAAATCTTGAAAAAAAGATATATCTTGTAATCTGGCATCACTGAGCCACTTTCAAAAAGCTTACTGCCTAACTGCCTAAATAAAACGAGGCCGCGGTAGTAACGGTATGCAGCGCTGTCAAAGTTAAAATACACAGATAACATATAATTATTATCGTGAACACAATTGGCGGCGCCGCTGTAGCGTGTAATAGCCCTCCTGCCCTACTCCTGCATACCGCTACTACCGCGTCTTCATTGTTTTAGGCAGTTAATCTATGATTGCCTAATAGCAATCTGTTTTCAAATCACTTAACATACCAAGAATATAACAGCACGAAAGCTCTTCAACCACTGGAATTAAACATTAGAAGCTAAATCAAGTGCGGGCATATAAGAACCACAATTCAAGACTGCTAGTTCGTTTATTATTTGTCGTTCTCGCTTTCGGGTGTTATAAAGAAATATAAAATGGTAAAATTAATTCTATACGGTATCGAAGGCAGTCCCCCCGTGAGGGCTGTTTTACTAACCCTCCACGCTCTAGGATTGGACTATGAGTTTAAAGAGGTAAATCCCTTTGGAGGTGAAACCCATACCACCGAGTTTATTGAGAAAAATCCTCAAGGCACGATCCCTTTATTGGAAGACGACGGGAAATACCTATGGGACAGTCACGCCATCATTACGTACTTAGTGAAGAAATATGCAAAGGATGATGCTCTTTACCCAAAAGACTTGTATCAAAATGCTGTTGTGGATCAGCGACTTCATTTCGATTCGGGAGTGCTTTTTGTCAGCTTAAGGAACATCGTTGGTCCCATCTTTTACAGGAAAGAAACCAGTGTCCCACAAGCGAGCATCGACGCGGTACACGATGCTTATAATTTCTTGGAGGCATTTCTCCAGAATGACTACTTGGCTGGCAGTTCCCTGACAGTAGCGGACTTAAGTGCTGTGTCAACTGTATGTTCCCTAGACGTTATGGTGCCAATCGATTCTACTAAAAACCCGAAAGTGGTCGCTTGGATTAAGCGGTTGTCTAAGCTGCCATATTATGAGAAAGCGAATGGCAGAGGCCTGGCTATAGTCGCTAAAGCGTATAAAGCTGCAATTGGCGACAACTAAGTGTAACGATGACGCAATAGAAAGAGAGCGAGTGTTACGATTTGTTCATTAAATATACAAAAATTTTCAAATTGTGTTTATTTTGCTTATGTAACTTCATTGATAGTGTTGGTGGGAGATATAGTTAGACGGGGCCGATGTTATCATACAGATGAATTCCCAATCATTGGTTTGTGCTGTTAGAGCATTCCAATCTTAAATTGTTTATCGGCTGGATTGCCATCCTCGTCGTTATCTGTAGAATCAGCACTCAGTTCAGAATTTGTTGGGTAAAACACATTTGTCCTCGAAAATCTGTCGAAATTGGGTTGTAAATCTACGCTCGTCTTCAAAAAATACTGCTTACCAGATAAGCTTTACATAAAAAGCATATTACAATGTGGAACCTATTCATTCACGAAATTGTGTCCAACAAAACAAATTCGTTACGTGCCGCTGGGTCAAACATAAAGCGATTCGGGATCTGGGGTTGAATTACCACATACGTGATCAAGTAATACGTGACTGAATTTGTTATTGTTTTGCATGTATATATATATTTATATATAGTTGGCGCAACAGGTCCGGAGGGAGGACCCTAGGCCTAGCTTCTCACAACCATTCGTTTTGTGTGAGTTTTTCATTTTTGGAACGAATGGAAGGGATCTACAATTTTATGCCGACTCCAAACGGCGAATTGAGAAGCTTTTTCAAGACAGTTATACTCGGATGTTTGTCAGACGTTCGCGAGGTGGCGCAGTGAAAAAAACCCTGAGTTGGAATTTGGGTTTTTTGTGGGATTCGAACCTCGACCCCTCGCATAGTAGTCCAACACACTAACCACTAAGCTACTGCGCCTATTGTTTCGCATGTAAAATACACAAAATTCAGTGACTTTTGACTTATGGCTCGATCATGGATGCAGTAATTCGACCCGATTTTTGACACGTTTTCTGGTCTTTTTTTGAGGAGTATTATGATGAGGTTTCCATTCGTTTTTTTTTTGTAATTTGTTCGATGTTTCGATTTTTGGACAAGGGTTTTGACGCGTTTATCGATAAGTTATTTGACGTTTGGCAGCACAGCTGATGCATACTATAGGCGTTTTTCTTTTTTAGTTCAGAGCTGAGCACTGAACTGAGCTCGAGCTATATGAGCGCGCTCTGAACTGAGCGCGCTCTGAACTGAGCGTGCTCAGATCGTTCTGATGATTTTCTGTTTTTCCTGTTTTTCTTTTCTCTCAAATATGACTGGAAGTGTGAATGTATATGTGTAATCAGCATTTTACTCAGCCTGCTCAGTCAATTAATTCTGAGCTCATAGAGCGCGCTTTGATCATGCTCTGAACGAAAAAAGAAACACAAATTCGAGCTCTGATGTATCTGAGCTAAAAAAGAAACACAAACTTTTTGTATAACAGTTCAGGTTGTGCTCTGAACTAAAAAAGAAAAAGGCCTATAAGGCGGCCTGAGCAGGCTGAGTAAAATGCTAATTACACATATACATTCACACTTCCAGTCGTATTTGATAGAATAAAAAAAAAAAAAAAAAAAAAAATAGTGCGTGGAGTCCCTCCGCGCGGAAGAGGTGAAACTTCGTAATGTGGAAATGAAAATAGGAAGGGGTAGAAATTGATTTTTAGTGAAATCATATTGTTTCTTTAAGCCTAGTACCTATAGTAGTATCCTGCTCGCGCTAAATTTTAGCACCCCTAGTCTCCACTTCGTTTCTCCACACCAAAGATAAATGGTCGCTAAATTATTATTAAACATTATGTAGATGGGACAAAACCCATATGTTTATGAAGCATGAGTACCATGACAGATATCAGTAAACTTAATTTTAATAGAATTTTCGAATTTCTAGCTTGAAGGACGTAAGAAACCTAGAAATTATAAGAAGAACTTCGACATATCGTGTCCTCAAACTTTACACAATCTCCTTACCATAGTGGAACACTTGTTTTTACCCAAAAGACGAGGCCAAATGAAAGCATAAGCCCCCCTGAAATGCGATTCGCTATCTCTGTTTTGGCTCTGTGGTTTAGCTTTGCGTTTTGTTTTATTTACCACGAGAAACATTGTCTGCGTTTTCCGCCAAAAAGAAAAAAAAAAAATCATTGCAAACACAACACAAACACTTTCCTCCGTTTTTTCATGTCAAAATTTATCTTCGATTTAATGCACCGGACATTTATTTCGCGAGCTAAATGAGTGGAGTTTTTTCATCGATTTAGCGTGTGAACAGGATACTGATGCTTTGCTTAACTGCCTCGCTCAATTTTATCTTTGTAGACATTTTTGTATGGGAGATAAAATTTAGCGCGAGCAGGATACTAGGCTTTAAGACACACTTTATTAACATTGCTTACAATTCACAATTGATCGCATCTTTTAATTATCATTTTCGAGTGGAGAAATATCCAAATCCATAACATTTACAATGGGATAATGACAACTAAAGTAAGATACGATATGTTGGAAGTCGCATTAGAAGTTTCACTTCAAAAATACTACCCTATTAAATAATATGTGTATCAAATCAAGCTAAAACAAGTAAATGAAATAATGAGGACGCTACTCGTTGCTAACGCTCGCGCTGGCCTGTAACAGGTATACTACGCGCATGCGTTCGAGTGCCACGCATTCATTCTCGCTCTGTCTCCTTCTATTCCCCCTCCCCAGGAGCATTGAACGTTTAACGCAACCTTGTTGGAAGTCGCATTAGAAGTTTCACTTCAATAAGACATTAATTGCCAATTTAGTCATTACTTTTGGAAATTGATCTTCACCACAGAATATTCTTCTCCCAGCATTTGGTGCCAATAAACTCACTCACCATTGCATACTCTGAAGCGTAAGCGGTACCCTCACACCTTTGAGTAGGTATGCAATGCTTATACCTAGTAGCATTAAGCATTTAAGAAGTTTCACTTCAATAAATCAAACAACATAATTCACCTATATCGTCTTTACTTCTTGAATTCTTCAATTCTTTACTATAGGTATCAACGTATGTAGGTATGTACTATAACAAACATTAAAACAAAAACCTTGAACTCAATTTCTATATACACCACGTCCATCAGCGCACGTCAACAGCCATCTGCGCATTTCCTCAGAAACAACCACCACTTTTTTCATATGAACGTGCTTGCGCTGTGCAATGTGCGCCACCCTCACCCTCGCTCACACCTTTGAGTCCATCAGCGCACGTCAACCAACAGCCAGCTGCGCATTTCCTCAGAAACAACCACCAATTTTTTCATATGAACGTGCTTGTGCTGTGCAATGTGCGCCACCCTCACCCTCGCTCACACCTTTGAGTATCCAATTATTAGCGTTAAACGTTTAACGCGTCCTTGAGTTGGAAGTCGCATAAGAAGTTTCACTACAAAAAAAAAAAAAAAACAGGAAAAACAGAAAAACATCAGAATGATCTGAGAACCGAGGTCGTTTCTGATGTTTTTCTGTTTTTCCTGTTTTTTTTTTTCGTCAACACTACCTACCAAAAGCCCAATATACCTACATGAATCATGAAACCCTACCAAATGAATTTGAAATTCACAAAATGGTACACACACGGCACACGTAAGCCATCAAAAAAATATTGTGCGTGTATCCATTTTCATGGCTCATCGTCATCGTCACGATCACAGCAAAGCGAAGGTAACCCCAAATATTTTGGGTTATTAAAGCTGTCACTGATAGTTGTTTTGACTGATAGAACCTTACCTTACCTTACTTGTTATCTCTTTTTTTCTTCCCTTAGCTGAGCACAGTATTTGACACCTCTTTGTTCAACGGTAAAAAATAACGTGTTTATTTTTTCAAGGTTTTCTCAGTCTCACTATAGGTTGATTTTGTTTGAGTGAACATTTTGTTTGTAACTTTTTTGTTCTTCCCTGAGTAAAGCCGGCAGGGGTAAGCTAGTTGATAATAATTTTCAGTTTGTGTTATTTCTTGTTGTGATTTCAAATAAAGCATCTGTTTTCCTACGTCTAGCCAAATGGGTAACTGCTCTAATATTCTGCCTCAGTTAATGTAACTCCTCCATTCTCCACTGTTTCGCGACATAAATGAATTAGGTCCTGAATATTCCCATACCTACTGAATACCTACTTGCAAAATTTCGATGTCCCAATTGGTGAAAGTATATGTAGCGTGATTTTGCATATTGCCCCGTATCACCCGTTAATAATTAAACGCTGCTAATAAGTAATACTTTTTGATATCATTTTTAATAATCTCGCATGATTTTTGCTACTTTACGTTTGAATTGATCGAAGTCTCACCCCCAATTTGCTTTTCTGAATATGGCTATGTGTGACAGTTTTCTGTCCTTCTCCTCATGAAACAGAAACTCACACAAGGGTAATATTCTCCACACATTTCGACAGAATCCGTTCACTGCCCAAAAGCACAACTTTGCTGTTACCACTCGTGTGAATTTTACACCGCAATTAAAAAAAAAAAAACAATTTTGTACTTAATTAGTGCAACGATTAATTGAAGCAACAAAATTGTTTTTTTTTTTTTTTTTAATTTTGCATCTAAATAGGTGAAATTAACAACACGAAAACTGTTCAAGATTACTTATCGAGAACTGTTTAGGTATAGGTGCACCTGATATACGCGTATATAAGGACCACAAGTCGAGATTTGTATTTAGTTGAATATCTGTCGTTCTCGTCTTTGCTATATATACCTAATAAAAAAATAAAAAAATGGTGAAGCTAATATTATTCGGCGTCGAAATGAGTCCCCCGGTTAGGGCTGTTTTACTCACCCTCAACGCCCTAGAATTGGACTATGAATTCAAGGAGGTAAATCTCTTCGGAGGTGAAACCCATTCCAAGGAGTTTTTTAAGAAAAACCCTCAACGAACGGTTCCAGTATTGGAAGACAGTGGGAAATTCATATGGGACAGTCACGCCATTGTTGCGTATTTAGTGAAGAAATATGCAAAGGATGATGCTCTTTACCCAAAAGACTTTTATCAAAATGCTATTGTGGATCAGCGACTTCATTTCGATTCGGGAGTTCTTTTTACAAGGTTAAGAAACGTCACTGATCCCCTTTTCCGGAAGAAAGAGACCATAATACCACAGGAGAAAATCGACGCAATCTACGATGCTTATAACTTTTTAGAGTTATTCCTGCAGAAAGATTTCTTGGCGGGATCGTCCTTAACCGTGGCGGACTTTAGTGCTGTGTCAAGTGTAACTTCTTTAGATGTGATGGTGGCAGTCGATCCTGATAAAACTCCAAAATTGTTTGCTTGGATAAAACGCTTGTCAAATCTGCCGTATTATGAAAAGGCAAATGGCAGAGGCGTAGCCGTGTTCGCGAACGTTTATAAAGCTGCAATTGGCAACAAATAAGTGGACGACGAGCTGTAGGTTTTCCTTGACAAATATATACTTATATATGAAAATTAGGTTAAACTGCGTTCATCTCTTTAACTCTAGTGACTGTGCCATACATACATGGATGGGGCACAGGTGCTAGAGGATTCAGTCTGTGAGTACGTCTACGTAGTTTTAATTCTTAAATATACAGACAAATTTGTCGTTTCTGCAAATGAGAAAAAAGGATGGCTAAAATTTATTTCTTACGTTCGGAGGTGAAATCTATTCTTGCTGTCAGTTCCAATACCTTCTTACTCGCGTTTTATTCTTGAAGTAAAACTTCTCGCTCATTTGCTGAAATATCGTCACAACTCAAAATTCAACAATTTTGAGTTATGGATGTAGAAGTTAAGTAAATAAAGTTGCCTTTTCTTCTGTAGAACATCATTTCTCAGTTTCAAAAATTGGCCAAGAGAGAGCATTTGTTTCGTTATGCCAATATTCTCTTTCATAAAGAATGCTAATTTTCACTGCAAAAGTGTAATATTCAAATGTAGGGATGAATTTAAGCTGAAGGAGCTGTTGGCAGAAATAATTCAACCTCAGATCATACCTTAATTTCATAAACATATGCTTTTTCGTACTTATCAAACACCCTTACAATAACTATGACAATTTGAAACTTAAAATTCCTCTCCTGAAAAATTGAGATTTTTGAGTTATGACGGTATTGTAGCAAATGAGCGTATGGTAAGTTGAGAAATAGGAGCGCAACTAAAATTGAAACGCAGAGCGCAGCTTTAACAACTGTTTACCTTTCGATCACAAGAGATAAAATACTGTTGGAGTAGTGTTTAATTTTTGGATATTTTTTTTTTTTTTTTTTTTTTTTTTTTTTTTTTTATAATTCACTAGTGCTCAAGGGGTTTTCGTTCCCTTATAATGATAATGCACAGCACGAGTGGAAGGGTTGATAGGGAGGATAGAGAAGAGGTACTGGTGCACATTGGTCTTAAACAATTGTGGGTTGTAATGAGAGGGGAAAACCGTGTGAGGCAATGCATTCCACATGCGTGTTGTTCGGCTCACAAAAGAATCTCTATATTTTACAGTACGTCCGAAGGTAGGCTTAAGGGTGAACTGATGTGCATTCGATGTGTGACGGGTGTTGCGAGAGAATTGTTGAAGGGGCGGAATGCAGTTAGCTATTTCATCAGAGCATCGATGGTGAAAATATCGATAAAATAAAGAAAGGCAAGAAACATTTCTGCGATGTTCGAGCGGGTCAATAGACTCCGCTATATTTCTATCACCTATAAGTTTTATCGCGCGCTTTTGAATTCTGTCTAGTAGGTGCAATGAAGTTTTTGGTGCACCTGACCAGATATGAGCGTTGTACTCAAGCTTAGGCCTGGTGTAAAGTACTTCTTACATCGATTTAAGAAACCTAGACATTTCGCAGCGTTTTTGGCGACTTCGTATATGTGGTCATTCCAACGGAGTTTGTCGTTGACACATATACCAAGTATGGAAAGTCGTTCGGTTTCGTCGATGCAAGTCCCATTCATGGATAATGGGTTAGGGTTCAGGTTTCGCTTTAATGATAGAAGGCAGCATTGTGTTTTGGAAGCATTAAATTCCACTCTATTGATTGTACCCCATTTTATAATGCTGTCAAGATCGGAATTTAATGTGTTTATCATACGTCGCCGTTCCAGATCCACGGCCGAAGAGCAGGGACGTGATTCAGGGAACGAATATGAAAAACTGAGGGTGCTATCATCAGCGAAAGAATGTATTGGATTAGAAGTAACAGACAAGAGATCATTGATGAATATGAGAAAGAGTGTCGGAGACAAAACAGAGCCTTGAGGAACACCAGCATTTATATGGTGAATTGCAGACTTGAAACCGTCCAACACAACTTGAATTGAACGGCCAGAAAGGTAGTTTCTAATCCATTGAAGAAGAGACGCGTCGATCCCATAGGCACGCAACAAAAGAGCTTGGTGCCAAACTCTGTCAAATGCTTCCGAAATATCAAGCGCAACAATCTTCGTTTCACCAGAGTGGTGGAGAGATTGGTTCCACTTTTCGGTGAGATAAGTCATCAAATCACCAGTGGACCTGCTGCTACGAAAACCGTATTGCCGGTCATTGAGAAGTTTTCGTGATTCAAGATATTTCATAAGCTGATGGTTTATCAGCGTTTCCATGACCTTGGAAAGAATGGACGTAAGTGAAATGGGTCGGTAGTTGGAGGGTGAAGAAGAATCGCCTTTTTTTGGAACGGGCTGGACAAATGCAGTTTTCCATCTACTCGGAAAGAGTCCAGAAGAGTAGGACAAGTGGAAAAGCTTACGCAGTGGTTTTGCCAGCGTGGAAGAACACCTCTTCAGAATTATGGGGGATATACCATCTGGACCAGCGGATTTGTGAATGTTAAGATCTTTTATTACTCTTGCTACTGTGCGAGTGCGGAAATGTATTTGTCCCATGAAATATTCGACGCTCTCGAGCACAGGTAGAGACATGATGCAATCTGGAATGTTGGAGCTTGCGGCGAATTGCGCAGCCAGAAGATTTGCTTTGTCCAAAGAGCTGACAGCTGGAATGTCATTGTAAACAAGTGTGGGGATTGACGACGTGCTGGAGTTCTTAATATTTTTCACGAAAGACCAAAACTGTTTACAACCACTGGGACAGTGAAGTATTTTTTGTCGTAAGTTTTGGTCATGAGAAAATTTTGCACGTCGTATCACGGAGTTGCAGTCATTTCGGACTCGTCGAAACTTTTTTCGGTTTTCCTCGGTTGGGTTTGCTTTATAAGCCCGAAAGCTCAACTCTCTCAACCTGATAGCCTCTTTCCAAGCATTCTCCTTAGGTATAATACTCTTTTTTTCTGTTGGGAATAAAGGATCTCATACCCAGGAGAATGGTGTTTGTAATCATTTCAGCGGCGGCATCCACGTCACTGTCGAGGAAGCATAGTGACCAGTTAAAGCTCCGAAAAAAGAAGTTAAGGCCGTCCCAATTGGCTTTCTCATAATGCCATACCGTTTTTTTGGGAGCTTGTTCTTTAACTGTGTGGTTTGTGTATGAGAATTTAGCTGAAATGACACAATGGTCCGACGAACCTAGAGGCGACGTTACGTCAATAGAATATTTATCTGGATGAGAGGTGAGGAACAAGTCCAATGTGTTAGCGGCATAATCTGCAGCATCCGGAATCCGTGTAGGCTCGTTTACAATCTGAGTTAAGCTGTTAATCTCAGCGAAAATCCTAACATACCTTCCTTCGGGTGTTGACTGTCCAGAATGGCGAAGCCAATCGGAATTGTGTATATTGAAATTGCCCGCAATGACAATTTCAGTATGAGGATACTGATGGGAAACAATTCCTAAGATGGAGTTAGACAGCTCATCAAACTCGTTAAAAGTAGATGAACAGTCTCAATGTTTGGACTTCTATAAATAAAACAGGAGTGTATTATTTGCTTACGGACATTGAATTTTAACCATATGTAATTGAATTCCGCATTGGAGCAATGGTTATATTGTGGTGGAAATTCGTAAGCAATATCATCACGGACGTAAACGGCGAGCCCGCGATGTAAAAAGAATAATGGCACTAAGTGATATCCTGGTAAATCAAAATTCGAGGGAATCGAATTTCTATCCACCTGTGTCTCACAAAGTGCCAAAACAGCTTGTTTGAATTGAAAGACATGGACGATATGTTTTTCAATTCATAATTTTGTCAAAAATGTCAAACTTCTCTGCTTTTGAAGATGTTCTTCTAAAGCACGTAACTATCGGGCACATTTTTTTTTTATTACCTAGGTATTTGTCATTAAGTTGCATTAAAATTCAACGCTCTCAGCATTGAAAACGCACTATTAGTTTTCGATCACTTTTTGCAAACTTGTTATAAAGTAGGTACTAGAATAGCAAACACTCAACAAATTGCCATATCATCCATTCACGTTATATCCCCCGTATTTATGCAGTTCACGTAGAGACAGAAATTACACCTAAGCCCTACAGTTATCTGCTTCAAAAACACGTAGCTGTGTGTGCAACACGAAGGCTATCAAGCCCACTTTATCTAAACTATAAAGATTAGTGTATTACTTTGTGAGTATAACACATAAAATGAATGTACTTCAACGTTCACGCTTAATGCACTTCAACATTCACGTTGAATCAGCTTCGTCGGCTAATTGATACAGTAAAGTAAAAATTAACAGTAAAGTTAATTCTATACGGTTTCGATCCAAGTCCCCCGGTTAGGGTGCTTTGCTTACCCTCAATGCTCCAGGTACAGAATATGAATTCAAAGATTTTAATGCTAATGGCGTTTTCGATTGAAGAAAATAATTGCCCTTTCTATGAAAAGAGCAAATCCAGAAGTTTTCTATGTTTTCTAGGACAAGTGTCCGGGATATTTTCAAAGAATTGCCCAGAACTCACCAACACACACAAGAAAAATGTCAGATTGAAATGTTTGTTGTGTTATTAAAGGGTGGTTAAGTTTTAAGGGCCGATGTTGATTTTGAATAAAACACAAATTATTTAGGAAATTAATTAAATAATTTAATTATGATAATACTGGTATAGTTCAATTATGCATGGAACAAAATATTGGCCAAATGGCCGCCGCGACCTCAGCGGCACACCTCCATCCGATGGTCCAAATTTTCGGTGACGTTGAGGCATAATTCAGATTCTATGCCGTTAATGTGCCGAATTATCTCATCCTTTAGCTCTTGAATTGTTGCTGGCTTACCGTCGTACACCTTTTCTTTCAAATAACCCCAAAGAAAGAAGTCCAACGGTTTCAAATCACATGATCTTGGCGGCAAATTGACATCGCCACCACGTGAGATAAGACGGCCATTGAATTTGTCGCGCAAAAAGCCATTGTTTCGTTAGCTTAGTGGAAAGTGGCACCGTCCTGTTGAAACCACATTTCGTTCATATCTTCCAAGTCGGGCCATACAAAGTTCTCCTTTTTCTCGATCTACAATTGATTTTTTAGATAAAATTATTGCATAATTTATGTTTATAGGGAGGAATTACTAAATTTAGTTATGTTAAAAATATAAAATTATTATTATTATTTTAGTGATTAATAAAATTTATCTCACGATAGCGAACACCATTCACAGTAACTGCCTGACCGGTCTCATTTTGGAGAAAATACGTTCCGATGATGCCGCCAGCCCATAAACTGCACCGAACAGTCACTCTTTGTGGGTGCATTGGTTTTTCGACAATCACTCTTGGATTTATCATTCGCCCAAATGCGGCAATTCATATGAAATTGGACGATGATAAATTGACCGAAAAAAATACGAAGTGCACCGTGCACGATATGCATTTTGATTTGAACGCCCATTTTCATAATACGCCTGAATAATATTAACGCGTTGCTCGATTGTGTATCTTTCCATGGTTCAAATTGAGTTAGTCTGAAATTGCGAAATGTCAAATGAAATGCCGAAAAAACTTGACGTTTAGGTGTGGTTCACATTCAACATCGGCCCTTAAAACCTTTAACCACCCTTTAGAAACAAATTTTTCGCAATGTGCTCCGAAAATATACAATTATGCGTGCAAAATGTAAACTTAAATTGAAATATATTGATTTGACCCATTAAAACATTCATATTGACTGTAGAAACCAAAAAAAATAGTAACAGAAGACCAAAAATATCAAATATGATGTCAACCAATATTACAAAAGTGCTCCAATGAATTTCATTGAAATGAGCAATTCTGATTTCCGGGACAATTCTCTCGGATCTTCAATGAAAAACGCCATAATATCCTCAACGTACAGTCCCAGTGTTATAAGTCGACGGGAAATTCCTATGAGACATTCATGCCATTTCCGTTTACTTAGTGAAGAAATATGCAAAGGATGATGCGCTCAACCCAAACGATTTCTATCAAAGTGGTGTAGTGGAACAGCGACTTCATATCGATTCGCGGGTGCTTTACCCCAGTTTAAGAAACTTACATCTCCCCTCTTCTTGACGAAAGAAACTAAAATTCCACAGGAGTAGATCGACGCTATCAACAATGCTTATAACTATTTAGAGACTATCCTCTAGAATGATTACTTCGCTGGATCTTGCCTGACCATAGCGGACCTTAGTACTATGGCAACTGTAACTTCGTTAGATGGAGCCAATCGACGCTGCTAAGACTCCATAATTGATCGCTTAGATTAATCGGTTGTTATATTATGGCTGCTATATTATGAAAAGGCAAATGGCAAAGGTCTAGCGATTTTCGCGAATCTATATAAAGCTGCACTTAAAGAGAACTAATTGTGGTTCTGAAGTATACATAAAGAGCATAAAGTTCTGATTAATAATTAGAAATATGAGAAACATAGAAAGAGGAAGAGCGGTACTTTTTTTTTTAATTAAATATAGATAAATGAAAATTCAGTAAAATTATGTTTAATTTCTCATTTGAACTCGGTAAATTGGTTTCCACGCCATCTATCGAAATTTTTCGTCTGCTGATTATTAGTGTTTGTTATCATAAGAAAAGTTACAAATGGCAGTTGCGGAAAGTAGAAACGCGTTCATGGACTAACAATTGTTATCTTACAAACCTTCGAGAGTTCCTGACACGCACACAACGGTGTTTTAAGTGTCGAACTAATGCGGGTTAAGTTGGGATGGTCGTGCTGTGTCAGTCCTGAAATCGATTCACAATAACTTTATTTTTTAATTCTTTTACTGTCGTTTCCTAAACTGTCAATGACTGTTTTCGTAGATCAGTTCACCTTTTGTTGGAAATGATGTTGCACTTTATTACAAGTTTTTTTTTTGTGCGATTGTGAAATTGATTGCATTTTTTAAATACTAACTAACTGCAATAAAAAAAAGTTGGCCCTAGAGATAGGTACGCCTAGTTTTTAACAACCATTCGTTTAGTGTGAGTTGTTCTTTTTTGGGCCGATGGAGGGTATCTACAATTTTATGCCGGGTCCTTACGGCTAATTGCGAAGCGAAGCGTTGTCTGACGCGAGTGGCGGCACAGTGGAAAAAACCTTAAGGTGTAATTTTTGTTTTTGCAGGGATCGAACCTTGCTTTGTAGTCCAACATACTTACCGCAAAGCCTACTGCTATTTAACAACTTCATATAATGCACTATCGATTTCAGATCGATCAGCAAAGTCGATGTAGTCGTAGTGTTAGAACAAAGTCAACAAAAACAAACGACACAAATTAATCTGATCCAACCCATGTTTTTTTTATAAGATTACCGCCTTTATTTAAAAAAAAAAATGATTACCCCAAGTTTAGTTTTAAACACTATTAAGCCTCTTTCATCAATCTCACCATGATTATCATTCCTCTGCATTAAGAATTATTTCGCCCTCTTCATAATGGTAAGATTTTCTTGAAGCATTTTTCTACAAATCTCAGCTCCTCTGACGTTTACCTTTTCAAAGTATGGTAGCTTAGACATGCGATCCATCCAAGCTACCAATTTTGGATATACCGCTGGATCTATTGGCGCAATAGACACCGAAGAAGTTAAAGTCGCTATGGCACTAAAGTCCGCAATAGTCATTGTACTCCCAGCTAAGTAGTCGTGCTGCAAGAAAGCCTCCATGAATTTGTAACCTTCGTAGATAGCGTCAACTTTCTCCGCCGGAACAATAGTTATATTATTTTTCATGAAACCAACAGCGATGTTGCGCAAGGCCGCAAACAGGATCCCACTATCGAAATGAAGCCGTTGGTCGACCACAGCACACTGATCAATTTCCTTTGGATAAAGCGAATCATTCGCTGCATATTTTTTTACCAAATAAGCATTAATCGCATGACTGTCCCAGATTATTTTCCCACCATCGTCCAATACAGGGACAGTATGCTGGGGATTCATTTTAATAAATTCGCTGTCCAGGGTTGCGCCTTTTGATATATCAACCACTTTAAAGTCATAGTCCAGACTGAGAGCGCTGAGTGTAAATAAAACAGCTCTAACAGGGGGACTCACTTCCACACCGTATAGAATAAGTTTTCCCATTTAAAAATTAGAATAGTACACGCGAGAACAAAAGGTATTACACTAAGTACGCAAATCTGAAGGCTGACCATTTATATGCAAAAGCAAGAGATGAAAAGTTAATTTTATGTTTAAAATGTTGTAGGCACAAAATAAAGGGTCTGTTCATAAATACAGTCGAATGCAACAGATAATGATATGTGTGGTTGTGCCTACACCATGCTTAAATTGAAATTACAGTCTTATCTAGCCGTTAATAGCTAGTGTTGATATAAATGGCACAAACGCATGTCAAACGCAACACTTAGCTCATTGTTATGTTAAGTTCTTTAAGTTAACAGTTTACTTTGCTAAATTGTACGTAATTAGAGATTATTTTCCTGTCCATGTTCTTAAAAAAAAAAGAAGTATCGAATATGCCACTCAGCTAAGTTAATTCGTATTATTAGTATCGCTACACTGCGATGGCTTCGTTACTAAAAAATAGTGGTTGCAGTTATTTGCGGTTATTTCGTACTATCGAGAAATTACCTCTAATTAACTAGTCTCCATTGTGGTCGATCCTAGCTTCAATTTTCGATATTTATGTTGCGTTTCTTATAAGCGAAAAAGCGACATCTATGTATCGACAAAATACCGCAAAAAAATCATGACGAAAAATGTTCGTTTTCATAGTAACGTCATTGAGTTTATATATATATAAACTCAATGGTAACATCATTGACACGAAAGCGGTTGGTCAACAGTCGACACTTCCATAGAAACATTATAAAGCAAAGTATCCTAGTTTCAGGCATAATTTCACTGTGGCGCAATCTAGACATTGGGATGTTTGGTAATAACGAATAACCATTTCCTTTATATGAAATGCACCATCTAGTACCTACCTAATAATCGGCCTTCCCAAACATCAACTTTAGTCTGGCAGTTTACGCAAAGACTCCACCCTTTCCAAAATCGCTTTAATAATAAGCAAATATAGTTGCCGTCTGTAGGGTCAAATTTTAATGTTGAGAAAGCCATGGGAATTAGCAAAATAAATCGTCCCTTAAGGACTATTCAAATGCGAGCGAATTGCGAACTGCGAACAAGCGAATATTCGTAGTTTCAGACACTTCATTCACTTTCATTCACATGAAAGCTTTTTTTGGTCGCAGATACCCGCGTCGCGTATCAGTGTCATTTTTAAAGGTTAAGTTCGAACGAATATTTCATTCGTGGGTTTGTAGACCGCGACAAGAAATTTAATTGCAATTTATGTATTTCTTTTTTAAATAAAATCCTCGTTCTGAAATAAACCATTGACCTTGTTTTTCACGAAAACAAATTATGTTTCTAGTTTAGTAAGTCTGACAGCTGTCTGACTAGATGTATCTCGGCTTGATTGGCTGAAATCGTCATTTGAGCCGAGCCGAGTGAATGAGTACTAATTTGACAGTTCGCATATGTAACTGACATAGGGAAAGTGACGTTATCCACCAATCTGGCTTTTGCGTTCAGGTTGCATCTTATTCAGATCAATCTAATCGACTTAAGATAACTAGATTCTTGAATGTGCCCATTCAAATTCTGCCATGACAACAAATTGTTTATTAGTACGGTTTCACTAATGCTGTACATTTTTATCAAAGTTGGCAGCCAACTAATTGTTGACATTAGTGCTTGATTATTAAAAGCCGAATGTGTCTATGTTTACACTCATTTATCTTTAAAACCGATTATTATTTCGAACTTTACCAATCACTGTTTAAAAATCAACTGTCCGTCCCTATTTTCAAATCTGGCTTTTATATTCACTCTGCCATCTATCGAGAAGTTTCTAGTTTATTCCGTTTGTTTTGGCTGGTTCTAGAATTAGCTTATTTGACAGATTTGAGTCTCTAATTGGAATTGGTACGTTTTTGGTGATTAATGGGTTGTTTACACTTTACCAATTAAGGTAGAGATGAATGATGAAAAGAGATGGATATATATATAATGGCCGGCCGCCAATCGTCTTACTTTTATGGGCATCGCGGTGTTTAATTGTTTTTTGTTTCATATTGAATTTGTTTGGTTTTTGTCGAGACTTTAATTAAATGGGGAAAAAAAATTGTGGTACGTTTTTTGGTATTCGGTACATAGATATAAAAGGTAGGGTCGACCACAACGGATACTAGTTAATTAGAGGAAATTTCGCGATAGTATGAAATAACCTCAAATAACTGCAACCACTATTTTTTGAATAACTGTCCAAAGAAATCAAATCGTAACGGACAGTATTGTTTCATAATAAGCATTGTATGTATATTTCTAATTGATGTTCCACTTAAACAAAGTAACGAACCCATCGCAGTGTAGTGATACCAATAATACGAATTAACTTAGCTGGGTGGCATATTCGATACTTTTTTTAAAAAAAAACATGGACAGGAAAATAATCTCTAATTACGTACAATTTAGCAAAGTAAACTGTTAACTTGAAGAACTTAACATAACAATGAGCTAAGTGATGCGTTTGACATGCGTTTGTGCCATTTATATCAACACTAGCTATTAACGGCTAGATAAGACTGTAATTTCAATTTAAGCATGGTTTAGGCGCAACCACACATATCATTATCTGTTGCAATCGACTGTATTTATGAACAGACCCTTTATTGTGTACCTACAACATTTTAAATATAAAACTAACTTTTCGTCTGTTGCTTTTGCATATAAATGGTCAGCCTTCAGATTTGCGTACTTAGTGTAATACCTTTTGTTCTCGCGTGTACTATTCTAATTTTTAAATGGGAAAACTTATTCTATACGGTGTGGAAGTGAGTCCCCCTGTTAGAGCTGAGGGGTGAAATTATTATAATTGGTGGTTGTAAAAATAAGAATCATCGCATGAAACCTTGAAAATGCCACTCATCATGCATCAGTAAAAATACAAATTTACAAAAATATCAAAGTGAAGATCCATTTGTGCTACTCTCTGACATCATTACCTTTCAGATAAGTATGGAGGTATGCTCATTTAGCGAAAATCACTAACTAAATTATTTGCTAGATAAATAACCAACGGCAAACTAATTGCAGTGATATCATCTATAATTAGTCGTTGATCTTTGAATGGGCACATTCGTTATTATCACGTTAGAAATAAGTTTTCATAGTTTCCAAATGGGCACATAGTTTAAATTTGCAATTAGATCTGGTCAATATTGAGGGGGCCATTCGACAATAATCTATTACAAAAAAGAAAACACTTTGATTATGTTTTCACGATTGTCGTTTCTCTTTATTTCACAACTTAAATTTTATGAAGTTTACTCTTCAGCATTTGAACTGCATTCGCTGCACCTTTTTCATTTGATTTCTCATAGTATGGTAGTTTCGACAAGCGATTCATCCACGCAGCTAATTTTGGTGTCTTAAAAGGATCAATTGGCGCTAGACCTGCCAAGGTACTTACTGTTGACACAACACTAAAGTCAGCAATTGTCAATGTATTACCAGCCAAATAGTCATGCTTCAGGAACGCCTCCAAAAAGTCATAAGCACTATAGAAAGCATCGATCTTTTCCTTCGGAACATTCGTTACATTGCTCATAAAAAGGGGAGCAGTGATATTCCTTAGGCTCGCAAATAAAATGCCCGAATCGAAGTGAAGTCGCTGGTCCACAACAGCACGTTTATAGAAATCCTTCGGGTATAGATCATCAGTATCCCCATACTTTCTCACTAAGTAAGCCGCAATAGCATGACTGTCCCAGATGAATTGTCCATTGTCCTCCAACATTGGAACCGTATGCTGGGGATTCTTCTCCTTGTAGTCCTCTGTTCTGGTTTCTCCTAGTGCAAAGTTAACATCTCGAAATTCGTAGTCCAAGCCAAGAGCGTTGAGTGTTAGTATCACTGCTCTGACTGGCGGGCTTGTTTCGTGACCATATAGAACTAGTTTCCCCATGATTTAATATAATATACACTTCACGCGACAACCACAGATGTCCAACTAAGTAAAAACACATTCACAACACTAGCGATAGCAACAGAGAATAGAGTCAAACTCGTATTTATATACGAGTGGAATATAAAGTGGAGAAAATAATTTCCATCGCAGATAATTTAAAAGAAAAGTAGGTATACCTATACCGCTACCGAACAGATATACCTACTTAACAAAGGCTATATTGAGAAAATCAACTTTTAGACTACGCGTATAATGCATTTTGTTTTACTCTGACAACAGCCGAGTGATTGTGGTAGCGTGACCGCTGCTCTGAAGCTGTCATTTCTGAAACATTGAGTATTTTTGAACGATTTTTAACAAGCATTGGTTCGCTAAATACTATAATAGTGTTGTTATAGGCAAGTGCGTTACATTTTGAGAGTTTTTATTTGGAAATAACAGCATTTGAAATATTTTCGAAGCGCCTTCAACTAAAAAAAAGATCCGAAATAGCAAAAAACTGTCGCAGGCTCTGAAAAAAGGGCCAAATTGCAACTTTAGTCGCACAATGGTCACGCTGATTGTTATTGCAATATAATCTGAAAATCAAATTCGCTAGAGCACTTTTGCAATAATTGTGGTTGTGGTACGTATTGTTATATGCACATCGTTTGAGTGTAATGTGTTTGAGAGGAGGAGGAATATAGGGAGAAAAAAAAAACAAAATATAAAAATAAATAAAGTGCACGACTGGGTCGAACGAAATTTTCTCGTTCATCAAAAGTTTGGTTGATTTGATCTGAGAAGCGATGCTATTTAAAGAAAATTGATAATAAATTCTAGGAAAAGTGTTAAATAAAATTCATTTTGGGTTATTTATCTGATATGGCAGTCGAATAACGATGTTTATGAATTTGCATTAACAGTTGTTGTTATAAACTGATACCCCCACGGACGTGTGTCGTGTCGTGTTGGAATTATTTTAAGGTGCACATTCGATATGGTTAAAAAAAAAAAGAAAAGAAGTGGGTTATATTTGCGTATAGCTGTTATTGCATTTTTATTGGAACTGATTGAGATTATTACAAAAATATACCCTAAAAACTTAGATACAGATCGGGATTTGGGTAGTCTTTAAACTGATGTATGTTTACATTTTTCTCTAAGCATGCATTTTGGTCAAAACCTTTATTGCCGTTTCCAAGCAAACTGAAGAAAACTAAATTTATAAAAATGTTTTTGTTTTTTTTTTTTTTTAAACTCATTGTACAATAATATATAGGTACCTACATATATATAAAAACAAAACAAAGTTTGCTAGCCTTCCAACATGGAATATGTACGGGGGTGGGGTATTCTGCCCCCCTGCAACATGTTTCGGCTTACTATTGGATTATGGGGTGGGTGCGAGTTTGAATATATCAGTGTTGGCAAAAAAAGTAATCCGATTACTGATTACTGATTACAGTAATCAGTAATAAGTAATCAGTAATCAAATTACATTTTTTTTGATTACATTTGTTTTTTTTTAATACTTTGTGGAACCAACAGAAACCATATAAAACAATAGAAATTTGCTTAAAATTTTATTATAAAACTCACAAAATTAATATTAAAAGAATTTTTAATATTACCAGACCAAATACCAAATATCTGCGGTGGTAGTACAAACAAATCTTGCAAGCTTTATTTTTTCTTTGATTGCGTACATTTGATCAAACGATTGCTCCGAAATTTGTTGTCTAAGAGATCGTCTCCCAAACATTTTAAGACCAGATTGCTGTATATTTAAATTTTCCATTGTTTTTATAAAATATGGGTCTTCAATTGTTCTCAAAGGTATCATAGAATTTATAAAAAAAACTTCACTAGATCACATTCAAACTGTTCTTGAGATGTAATTGGTGCTTGTTTGTTCTTAGATGATGATGTAGAGGGATTATTGGTAACACTAGCTCTATTGACATTTTTGGGTTTTAGTTTGTTATCGGTCTTTAGTTTTTTATAATCTTCAAAAGTATCTGAACCGTGTTTTCTTTTCAAATGAGTCTTAAAGTTTGAAGTTGTTTTTTCAAAACCCTTGATTTCGGTTAGTTTTTGTTGTGAACACTTAGTACATGTAGCTACAATTGTTTTGTTTACACACTTTTCGGGAACAAGTTTAAAGAAGTTGCCGTCAAACAAAAGTGTTATTGCCAAATAGTCTAAGGTTTCTACACTTGAACTTTCGGCTTCTTCTCGCTCTGGGTTATTATCAAAATGTTCACCGTCAGACTCCATTTTATTAATTTAGTTATTATCTCAAGCACAAAATGTTTTCACAGAAAATTTACTTTAACTCAACTGAATCATTCATTCATGCAAAAGGAATGATGATACCAGAGACAATACTGAGACCCCCAACTTCGGCCGATTTTCCGTTACTTGCCTACAAGCTATATTTCTATGGGGTGGTACACGCTAAGTGCGTTAGTATTGTTACATAGAAATTCATATTGACAACTGTCACCCACCAGCACACTCGCACCTTGCGTGTCCCACTTCCGCTGTCGGCAAAGTTGCTTCCAGCGTTCATAGAATTTTGTCAGTTAAATTTGAAATTATTCGTTTCGTGTAAATAATATTTTATTTTAAGAATTAGTGCACTTTTGCTGAAAATATTTATGAAAAATGATTACTGTAGAATGGTTGTATGAAAATAAAAACATTTTGGGCAATTTTTCTTCAGTTATTTAAGAAAAATGTACACATCAAATCGAAGTTAATGATATTCAAAAGCAGAAAATACACAACAATATTTGTCCTAATATGTTTCTAGTATACAAAACATCTCATTTAGATCGCATTATTAACTAAACAAATTATATTAATCGTTTTTTTTTAATTTATAATGACCAACCAATAGCATTCAGTTATCTTAAAATGTGGTATTCTCGAACTCTATCACATTCCCCCATGGTTGGTAGCGGTTGGCAGCATTGAATTTATATTTTTTGTATGTTTTTACATGTCACACGGATTCTAAATAGACATAACACCGATAGGAAAACAAAATGGCGAATTTGAAAAAAAAACTGAGGGGGCCAGCGGCAAGAGGATTGTGAGTTGGGGGTCTCAGTATTGTCTCTGGATGATACTCTTAAAGTTCTGCCTTTTAAACCTTCGCACACGTTATGTGTATTTCTTTCTCTCTCGATTGCTTTGTTTTATCATAATTGTGTTTTTAAATATTTTTTTAAAAATATTTCTATTTTTTTATGGTTCCGCACAATATTATAAAAAAAAAAAATGTAATCAAAAAAATGTAATTTGATTACTGATTACTGATTTGATTACAAATGTAATCAGGATTACTGATTACAAATGTAATCTGAGATAATTGTAATCAGATTACTTGTAATCGATTACTTGAAGCAATCGATTACTGCCAACACTGGAATATATGCAAAGCAAAGGAAAGAATTTGTAATGAAAAACATGAAGGGCGCTTCTTTTACAAAATTAACTCCCAAGCAGTGTTGTTATATCATGGGATTTATCCCTTTTTGTGGGAATTTCGATGTCCGAAAAGCCTTTCGTGGGATAAAGGGAAAAAGCACCAAATCGTGGGATTTTGAGGAATCTAACAAAAAACATTCAAACCATATATTTTTTCTGAAATTTCATGAAAACACCTTCATTTCACCATGATTATCAACACACTGAATGTGCACAAAAAATTGCCCATATAAATCTTCTTTTATCTAAATTTTCTAGTACCAAAAATCAATCGTAATAATGTTACAAACTGTGATTTTTATACTAAAAGTTAATTAACCGTGATTTTCTTTCCTTGTATAACAAATTTTACTTCTAAAAAATGGATTTTGAGGCGAAAGAGTATGGTGGGATTTTAAAAGGGATTTTGAGTACAGTGAAAAGGGAAAAAAGGAAAAAATTACCACCTTTCGTGGGATAAATGAAGGGAGAGTGCTAACAACACTGCTCCCAAGTGTATCAAACGAAAACCCGTGCACCTCTACTCTTAGAAAAACATCGCTTAGAATTGAGACAGCCGTTTTTTCTATTTTTTTTTTTTTCTATTTGCTGTCATAACAAACCTGACGAGTAGATTTGAATTTTTTTTGACATTCTAACGACTTTTGTGTGTAGATCATCTTAAGTTTCAATGGCACCTAGAGACATGACTTTTGTTTACCAAATAACTTGTTGATGTCTCATTTATTCTTCATCAGATGACGAGAATTGTAATTGTAAAAAAAAAAAAAAAACTATGAATTACCGAGAGGTTTTTGAAATACTGACCTAATAGGCCGGATATGTCCTTAATACCTTAGAAGTGCTGTGTCTAAACATTTTACTCTAAAAGAAGTATTATAGCCTAGCTTTTTACAAAGAGCCGACAACCGGGTTTTCGCGAAAACACTCGAAAGCTTCATCTAAAACAGAAGTTTTCCCATACATATTTCAGTTTTTAAAACGAGTCGTTTAAAGTCGTTTTCCACGAAAACGACTTTCAATCGTTGGGTTGGTGAAACAAATACATTTTGCAACATTCAGCAGAGCAGCTGACCGAACAAATGTCACAACTCACAAACTAAAATCATTTTCCACACTTAGTTGATGGGCCAATATTATTTTTAAATGTTCTGAATATTTTATTTCTTAATTAATGCGATCGAAATTTGTAAACAAAATAGATTACACAGAAGTTACGCGACTAGTGTCTTACAGATGACTTGAACGTTTCATTCAACGAAAACTATATAGGTAGTTATTTTTCGGTGCGAAACGGAACAATTGCAGTTTTTGTTCACTAACGTCATAGGTATTTTGTTGGTTTTCTTTTACAAACAAAAATAGTGTACGTAGTTTAAATCGAAAGCAATCGCACAAAATCGTTCTCATGAAAAATGACAGAAAAAGACAAAATTAGCAAAATAACGAGTAACGACTAACGAGTAAGTAGTCGCAGTGGCTTAGTGTTAGTGTTTTGGACTATTAATCGAGGGGTCTCAGGTTGAAATCACACAAAACCCCAAATTCTACTGCGCTACCTCTCGCGAAAGTCTGACAAACATCCGAGAGTATAAATTTAAATGTCTTGAAAGAGCTTCTCAATTGGCCGTTTGGAGTCGGCATAAAATTGTAGATCCCTTCCATTCGTTCCAAAAATGATAAACTCACACAAAACGAATGGTTGTGAGGAGCTAGGCCTAGGGTCCCTCCGGACCTGTTGCGCCAACTATTTATTTATTTTTGACTAACGAGTAGTTCCTCTCTTAGCTTGAACGGGCTCAAAAAAAAATTCAATTCAACCGGACGGAAGTGTCCGTAAGTCAGCCAGCTATCGGACGTAGTGACGTACTAAAGTGGATACTTATTACATATTATTATGTCGATTTCCATTAGGAGTGGGACCACCGACAATAGTTTTTTTCGTTTTTACTGAATTTTGCGCATTTGTTTTGAAAGCAAACTTCGTAAAAGCTGTGCAAAGTATATTCGTATGTGTAAATCTGAAAAAAATATCGAGATCTGCAAAAAGTGATCCAAATCAAAATAACATTTCGTATTCGGATTTCTTGGAAATAACATCAACAAACAAGTTCAGTTATTATGTGGCTAATCAAATCATTATAGGGTAGGTGTACCAGTACCCGGCCAGTCACTAGTAGCCGGCCACTTTGCATTAAATCGTTTATATTAAGTAAATTAATCGTTATTTTCACGGGCGAAAAATTGCTCACAAAGCCATTAGAAATGACTTCAGAAAGTGCGGCCTTTTCGCATTTGATGCAAATGCTATAGATTATGGAAAGTGAGTTCAAGACATGCTCCCAGAGTATCGGTACCTTCATGTACTGGCTCTGCTTAACGAGGAGTTATTCCCAAGCGACACAGACAGGACAGCCCTGCCCTTCTACCGAGACAACCCACCATCGAGGATAATTCCAAGATGACCAACCATCTCAAAACACAAAAACATCAACACCCGGACTTGAACACCCTGAGGTCATCCCTGACAACGATGCATACTACGAGTATGAATCCGACAAGCCAAATACAATATATGTAAAATAGATTTAAGAAAACAAACATTGTATACCGTTGGGCCCCTGTTGTTGAGCCAACACCTTTAAATATTAACTATTCACCACCATTTGTTACCTAGACTTAAGTCAAATTGTATATACAAAAAGTTTAATAAAAGCAAATGTAATTCAAGACATGCTTAAAAAGTGTCCACAAAATCCTATGAATCCAGCAAACTTTTGCCTACTGACTGAACCAGATTGATTTGCAAAGCAGCATCGGGGGTCAGTGTTGACAAGTCTACAAAAGTGAAATTACCTGAATTATATTGTGTATTTGTGCATACAATATATATGATACAAAAATAAAAATGTATTTTTATTAAATAATCGATTAAAATCGAGTTTTATATTTAATTTACTTTGTAATATCCTGACCTGGACACAGGTACAAAAGTGTCGCGACTATTGAATTTTGCTGGCCGGGTACTGGTGAAATTTAACTTCTTTCAAAAAATTAATTTTTATTTTAGATGCAAGAACCCAATTATATTCAATTATTTTTTTTATCAAACAAAAATTCATTCTTATTCCGAGTGGCGTTTACGACGATTTATGAAACGCCAATTTGAATTTGGAATTTCGAATGGCGTTTTTGAGTCGTTGAACGCCATTTGTCACTGAGCGTCATGTGAAAGCTATTGGCGTTCGACGAACGTCATGTGAGTAACTTCACTGACATTCTGTAAGGCGTTGAACGCCACAAAACAACAAGAAAAACGACGGTTTTTGTCGTTTACAAGATAGTGATCGACAAGTAGTGAACAACAGCTCAAAATGTAAGTATTCTTAAATTGGTAGTTTATTCACATGACTAGACTAAATTATAATAATTTCGAGGGTAAAAATCTACCACAATCAGAAACAGTTTAAGACTTTGGTCGAATTAATGGAAAACAAACCCTTCGCTGGCAAAGGGATTTCAATGGGATTCTATTGCTCTAACCCTTAATAGATAAGTGGAAAAGAGTGGGAAAAAGTAAGTTTATAACTTAACATCATACAAATTTAATAGCTAAATGCACATATTTTACAGGTTTGCTCTGATATTAACTTCAAGGTCAAAAAACAAAAAACTTCTTCACAACATAAAGGAGTGTGAAGCAACTGGAGGAGGCACATTCAAACAAAAGTATTTGTCAGATTTGGAAGAAGTTGTTTCAAAACTTAATGATAAGTCCGAAAGGAAAAGTCTTGAGTGGAGCACAAATTGGTTCAACTCTGAAGTTATCTACATTAACGAAAAATCATCCCTGTACATGTACATCCACATCAACTTCAGCTTTATTCATCCATCCTTCCACAGCCAACCCAGTAACATCCAGTTCAAATCAAAGCATTCTTACGTTTTCACAGACATCATCCCCATTGGCACCATTTAGAATTATAGACATCAACTATGTCTCTTGTGTTGATTACACTGATTTCTCTAATGATCAACAAAAACTACTCCAAAACATTGCTTCACTAAACTGATACCGCCGTTTACCTGTCCTTGGCGCTGGTGTGGATCGTATGTTGAATGTGAACTGTTTACCGACGACGTTTTACCCTGTTTTGGAAGTTAAGGAATAGATCCTCTAAAATGAAAGGCCTCAAAAAACGACAAACGTCGTGAAAGTTAAACGCCACTCGGAATAAGGGCGATTGTCTTTCAAAGGCAAACAAAAAATGGCCAGGTGAATTAGTTATCACAGATCAAAGTATGAAAAAGTGTTAGGTGGCCGATTACTGGTACATCTACCCTATCGTTAAATTACTATGCTGACTATGAGATATTCCAATCAAATTGATTTATCACTGGGTATTTACTTGATAGCGATATCACATGCTGTTTGATAAGATTACAAGAACCGATGAATTTTAATTACCTACCTATCCTTATACATTTCGTAACTATGGAAAGAAAATCCATCAACAAGTTCACTTAGTATGTGGCTAATCGAATCATTATATCGTGAGTTTATTATGCTGACTATGAGATATTCCAATCAAATTAATTTATCACTATTTACTTGATGGCAATATCACATGTTGTTTGATAAGACTACAGGAATAGAACCGGCAACCTTGTCAGTGATTGTTTAGTCATTATCTAAATTATGTAAATTGTTTGGCGCACAAGTATGTAGAACAGGCACCGCTCGCTGATTGATATTTCTGTTTTCTCCTTTCTATTGTCGCCTGTTGACAATGTTCTAGACACGCAAAGAATGCCCATCAGATACAATTATTCTGGAGAATATATAAAATAAAACAAAAGAAAGTCGCAATGATAAGAAAGATGAGTGCAAAATAAACGATCTTCTTTTGAGATCAAAAGAAAACACCAAAGAATGACACATTTCGTTCGATAACCTCTACTCAAGACAGTGCGAATACACACAATGAAGAACAATTCAGTAGACACTAGTGAACGCACAATTTATTTCATAAATAACAATAGAAAGTTTCAGTCCTTATTTAATAATCCAAATATCATTTTGCTGAAGAGTGCCAGTCCCATTTCGTTGGCTCGCTCATAGTAAGGCACCTTCGACATGAGTTCCCTCCAGGTTGCCAGTTTGGGGAATTTCTTCGAATCGATCGGTGCAAAGACCTCTAAGTTGGAGACTGTGGTTAAAATACTGAAATCCGCAATTGTCATATTCTCTCCGGCGATATAGTTGGACTGTAGGAAGGCCTCCAAGAACTCGTAGGCCTCAATTATGTTATCGATTTTGCTCTGTGGAACTTCTGTTTCTTCACCAGTAATGAGCGACTGTAAAATATTTTTCTGGCAGGGGTATAGCACACTCGAATCGAAGTGCAGCCGCTGGTCGACCACCGAACGTAGTTTCAAGTCTTTAGGGTAAAGAGTATCGCCTTTGCCATATTTTCGGACCAAATAAGCAGAAATCGCGTGACTGTCCACCAATGGAGGACCGTCGCCGTCCTCCAGAACGGGCACCGTGTGCATTGGGTTCTTTTTCAGAAAGTTCTCCAACATATTTTCTAATCGAGCTAAGTTGACTTTTTTGAACTTGAATTCCAAGCCAAGTGCATGCAGTGTAAAGAGAACCGTCCTAACGGGCGCACTAGTCTCGATTCCGTATAGAATAATAACCATCTTGGGACCGACTAGAAAGACTGAAGTTTCACAACTAAGGCAACTTTCCTGAAGCTCACACTTATTATATAGCTAACACCTGATGAATGATATCGACTTTCAAACGCACGGCCCGATCGCCACGAAAAGAGTCATGAAAATGAAAAGGCAAAGTCAAAGAAGTAGTTTCTCGTATCTAATCGGCCGAATTCTAAGCTTTTCGGGTGGTAAGTAATCGTTGGCTGAACTTTAATTGATGACAGATATGTAGATTGTAGAGTATCGTACTCGTATTATACGCTGGTGGTATGTATTGCTGGAAACGGGACTGTATAAATTGTTCGGAGCGTTATCGCGCTCGTTATCGTCTTTTCAGAGATTACCCACCATAAGTCTCGCAAACTTAAAAGCTTTTCCTTGATTTTTTTTATAGTTTTAAGTATCATAATCTTCAGAACGATGCACTTTGCGCAACGCGATGCATAGAATGGGGTGCTGGAGACAAAGTTGATATTTTTTGCGGGTTCAGTGGCGACTCACCGCCGGCCGGCCGCAAAGATGCACATAGGGTGCAATAAACTTACTTACTTATCGGGCTCCCGAATCGTGAAGAGTCTCTGCCTGAGACACTGCTGCCTTCCATCCTCTACAATCCCGGGTACGCTGAGAAGAATACCTAGTTCACGTATGAAATTTCAACGTTTTGTAAATTTAAGTGTTAAGTGTCATACTTTGTCAGCCTTTTTTGAAGTATTTTTTTTCATACAACATGTCCCAATAGGCCTAGGTTTTCGTCTTCCAAATTTTTGAGAAAACAAATCTACAGATATCGTTCTACTTGAACTCTATACTCTGTTATTGGTTTAATTTTTAAGAACTGGAAAACTGTCTAGACGTCACACGCACCTGGGTAGGTCTGGAAGTGTTATAAACGCGTCAAATATTTTTAGGATCCTTATGCACTAGAAATTCATTGCAATTGATTTTTACACATTTATACCAACCCATTTCGAAGTAGTTTAACACAATAATTTACATTTGCGTTTCTCAATAGGCGTTTTTCTTTTTTAGTTCAGAGCACATCCTGAACTGTTATACAAAAAGTTTGTGTTTCTTTTTTAGCTCAGATACATCAGAGCTCGAATTTGTGTTTCTTTTTTCGTTCAGAGCATGATCAGAGCGCGCTCTATGAGCACACTTCAAGTCATATTTGAGAGAAAAAAAAAAGGAAAAACAAAAAATGATCAGAACGATCTGAGCACGCTCGGTTCAGAGCGCGCTCATATAGCTCGAGCTCAGTTCAGTGCTCAGCTCTGAACTAAAAAAGAAAAACGCCTAATGTGGCTCCACCCTCTTATGAAAGCTGGCAAGACTGCAGCCTGCAGCACAAATGCCAAATTTTCGCGAGCAATTAATGTCCCGGACCCGGACAATAAACGTGTGCGAAAAAGAGAGTTGAGAATTGTACCAAGCAATCTACTACACTTTCCCACTTTTCTGCCATCATTTCGCAGCAGCTGCGTACTGCAAAACGAAAAGGAGAGTGAAATTTTTCGATCATGATTTCGTTGTGTCACTTTTGTTTTAGAAGAACTCCGTACTACGCTTTAACCTAAATCTGTGGTAACCTAACCAAGGCTTTAACCAGCTGTGAACAGACCGGCCCTAAGTCTGTTATTGGGCCTACTACTCATTTTATATGATTTTTAACTGATAAAAAAGAGAAAAAAATGATGAGCTTTACACACATATTACTACGAAATGGCTGAACAGATTCGAATATCATCCATCCATTAGTACATTTCCTGTTGAAGAGATTGATGTATCAATGTAATGATTTGAGATTTACATAAATGCATTTCACTGATATCAGCAATCAGTTGTTCTTGATCGTTGTTCTGCTTTGGGGTGGTTGGTTGGCCCACATCGCACAAGCACATTCATTTGAACGAAAACTGCGTGAAAACGAAAGAGAAGTAGGTGTGCGAGTTTGAGGAAATGCGCAAATGGCTGATCGCTGATGACGTGCGATGAGGGACGTGTAGTGGTGTAGATACAAATTGAGTTAAAGGTTTTTGTTATAGGTGGTTGTGTATTACCTATGTACTTTGATACCATGTGATAAAGTTCGGGAATTTCAGATCTTAGCATTACTGAATGCTATTGGTTAGTAATTATATATACTTTTAAAAGGCGAATAACATAATTTGTTTGGTTAATCTCTACATCTACAAAAGATAACACATTTCCCTGTTTGTCCGCGATTAGGGAGTAGGTACGTTATGATACCTCAACAATATATGTGGGTATTATTACTACGAAATGGGTGAAAAGATTTCAATATGATCTTTTCTTTAATTAGTACATTTCAGATTGATGTATCAATCATTATTCTGTGATGTATGCACAAGCATCTACAGTCGAACTACAGTCGAACAACTCAAAGTTTTATGGATAACTTCGATAACTTTTTTTTAAGGTTTCTGTTACTTAAAAAACTTGTTCTCTCTTTGAAGTATGTATCCTTATAATAAAATCAAAAAAAAAATCAAATTTTTGTTTTTATTTCTCTAAGTCGAATTTTCTATAACTCGAATTATTTTTCTTACATTTTGAGAGTTCGACTTATGAAAGTTCCACTGTATTAAAGGACCCAGCAAAGCAGGTACATCCAGCTAGTACAAAATACAGACGTGGCGATAAAAATACACTCGACTCTAGAGCGTAGGGTAAAGGTGTCAATATTGGATCATTTTTTACTTCTTGCGCCGTGGAGCTCGCATTTATAATAGCATAGCCATAACATTTTTTTCACAGCCTTTTCAATGTTTTATCTTAATTCTAAGCACAAAATCTTAAAGCTTAATTAATGCTGAGATAAAACTATTTTTTTTTTATGCCGACACCAAAAGGCAACTCGCACAAAACGAATGGTTGTAACTAGGCCTTGGGTCTCTCGGGACCTGTTGCGCCATCTATTTATTTTTAGTTTTAAAATAAATAAATAAATAAATAGTTGGCGCAACAGGTCCGGAGAGACCCTAGGCCTCACAACCATTCGTTTTGTGTGATTTTTTCATTTTTGGAACGAATGGAAGGGATCTAAAATTTTATGCCGACTCCAAACGGCTAATTGAGAAGCCCTTTCTAGATAGTTCGCGAAAGTTGAGATAGTGAAATATATATGTATATATAGGTATTTTTTTTTTTTTTTAAAACCTTCCTTTTTAGGTATCCTCTTTCACATAAATTCACATTCACAAACATTCTTTGTATACAGCGCAAAAATTCGAATTCTCTGATTTGTCTGAGCTGGAGAAGAAACGGGAATTTTTTGTATAACAGTTCAGGTTCTGCTCTGAACTGAAAAAGGAAAACGCCAAGAGAAATGCAGATGCAGTTATCGGCTTATTAGTTTCGTGAAAATATGGAAAGAAAGACGGTGAAAATAGACTGCTATAATAGGAAAACGTTACAAATTAGGTTCACCACCACATCGTGGTTTGTAGAGTGTGCAGAAGTACGGCTATTAGACTGATAACAGTTAGGTACTATGTGTGTAATTATCAAATAACAGAGAAAATTCACACATTTAATTTGTCAGATTTTCTGATTTTGAATGCAAAACATGAATAGGTACCAACGAAGTTCTACTGGAAATTAATGAAATTTCCAGAAAAATCATCCAAACTCTGAATTAATTCATCATATACAATGATATTGCATTATTTTATAGTGTTATTACTTGTCCCAAAAAAGGTACCCGCGCCCATTCCAAACGACACTATACATAAGCCGTATCTAATCAGCAGATATCTCAAAAGCTTATAAAGCGCGACCCTCCTAGCCAATACTGAAAGTGAAATACACATTCAGTCAGTTAAGAATTGTCCATTCGTACGTTCAGTGTCAATCGTTGGTGTAAGCATGGGTAAAATTATTCTATACGGAGTTATCCCAAGCCCTGCTGTGCGTGCTGTTTTGCTGGGACTCCACGAACTGGGATTGCAAACGGAATATGAATTGAAGGAAGTTAACCCGCTGGCAGGTGAGACCAAGACAGCGGAATTTCTGAAAATTAATCCGCAACACACGATTCCGGTGCTGGAAGACGATGGCCACTACATCTCGGACAGTCACGCGATTCTGGCTTATCTAGCGCGAAAGTATGGCAAAACCGATTCATTGTATCCAAAAGATTTCCACCTACGTGCTGTGGTTGACCAACGTCTTCACTTTGATTCGGGTGTGCTGGGAGCGGGTGTATTTAAGAGATTTCTATCACCGAACGTAACACGAGAGCAGAAGATAGCAGCAGTTAATGAAGCCTTTGGTTTCCTGGAGGCATTGCTCACGGGCACCTACTTAGCTGGAGACCAGCTGACAATTGCCGACCTAAGCATTCTAAGCAGTGTGTCTAGTGTACACTCTCTTGTGCCGGTTAAACTAGAGAAAACACCAAAACTAAAGGCTTGGTTGGAGTTGATGCAGAAGCTCCCCTACTATGAGGAGGCCAATGAAAAGGGTTTAGTTTTACTGATTGAGAATTTGAAAGAGCTTATTGCTGCTGACGGGTTCTAAAAGGATTTTCATCAAATTGTCGTATACCTAATTATTTTTTTAAATATGCGCGATATGAATAAACTAATTTTATTGTTTCACAAATGTGCTTTATTTTGATGTAATATTTAGGCCAATACCGGTGACTGATATATCTGTGCACTGTTGGCAGTAGGTGCTTGGTATATTATCATTTTTTCCAGATGCAGAAATGTCTCACATTTTGTGCGGTGTTTTCAAATAAAGATTTATTTGTTATCAGCTTTACTTTTTAAACTTATTTTTCTCTTAATTGACATTAAAGTTGACTACCCACAAATTGTGTACGCACGAAATTTCAGCTTATCTGACCAAGATATTTTCATGGAGCTCTACTGATATTTATATATATTTGAAGAGTTAATACATCGATAGAAGGTTTCCGTTAACTATTTGCTGGACTGAGTTCGAAAAATGTAGATTTTAACGATTGTAGTGTGCAACTCGAATATGATTGGTTGGTTGGATGATTGAAATAAGATGCAAATATTATTCCAGATACCGCTTTTATCTGTTTTGGAGAAGTCCGTGCGGATTGGGTGAGTATTTTGAACGTGATGCCTGCACAAATTTGCATTAAACGGTCCAATTTTAAAATTTCATAGATATATTTATATATATTTATATTAATTTTTAGCTGCGACTCTAAATTTAAGGCGTTTACCGGTGGCTATAATTTCAATCAGAATTTCGTAATTGTGAGGCTTAAAAAAAGGAACGCTTAACTCCAACTGTATCAAATTCTTTCCTATTTTGCTTGACTAAAGTTTTGAAGCTGTTTTTGATGTAATCCAGTCTGTAAGATTGCTTTAACATTATGGCGTTATTCTTGAAGATCCGAGAGAATTGCCCCAAAATTCACAATAATTGCTCTCTTCAAATAAATTCATTGGAGCACTTTTGAAATAGTGGTAAACACCGCATATTATGTGAAATTTGGTTTTCTGTTGCTACTTTTTTGTTGTTTTCTAAACTAAATATTAATGTTTTAAGGAGTCAAATAAATTTATTTCCATTAAAGTTTACATTCAGTATCAGGAAGTTCAATTTTGAAAAGAATTTTATAACGAAACTCAGCAGTAAGAAAAACTGGAGCAACGAATCCATGATCTACGGACTGAGCCACCATACTGTAAAATGGTCTACAGATGGATCGAGAACGGACGAAGGAACTGGTGCAGGAGTGTTTGGGCCAGGAACTAAACACTACGAATCCATGGGCAAATGTACCAGCATCCTCCAAGCGGAAATATGCGCTATAGACAGGTGTGTTCGAATCATTCTCAAGAAAGACTACAAGAACTGTAATATACAGTGATGTCAGATAGTCAAGCTGCCATCAAGGCGCTTGACGCCTATATCATAAAGTCTAAGCTTGTATGGGAATGCCTGCACAGGCTTAACGAATTAGGCAAGAAAAACAGAGTAACCATCTGCTGGATACCTGGTCATGCAGGCATCACAGGCTATGAAGCTGCGGATTCTCTGGCAAGACAGGGTGCAGCGGAGCCCTTCATAGGGCCTGAACCATTCTGCGGCATAGGGGAACACACCCTACGAGAAGAGTTCAGGAGAATGGAAAAAGAAAAAAGAGCCACAATCTTTAAAAACACCCAAGGCCTGAGGCAAGCAAAGAAACTCCTAGGGAACTATAACCTAAAAAGATTCAAGGCATGTATCGGTCTAAGCAAAAATAACCTAAGAATCCTAACAGGTCTCCTAACGGGACACTGCAGACTAAGGAAACACCTGAGGAAAATAGGCTTATCAGAAGAAGGAATCTGCAGATTCTGTGATGAGAGCGCAGAAACTCCAGACCACATTCTGGAATCCTGTGGAGCATTGATCCATAAGAGGATTAAAAATCTGGACAAGTACCAACTACTAGATAAGGATATACAAACCATGGACCAACTACTCATTCTCAGATTCATAAAAGAACTTGGACTGGATGAAGTGCTCTAGGATCGATATTCTTACCAAGGCTAAGACAGAGCAAGAACCCTCAAACACGATCCTTTATGGAACTGTTATATGATGGGGCTCTGGAAAAAGGCTTCAACCTTTCCAAGGTATAAGCAGGGGGCACAATAGACCACAAGGTCGCAGTGCACTAGACCCTCTCAATTATTATTATTATTATTACATTCCCACGCTTAATTGCAAATTTTCGGATCAGTTAGCGCTAAATTTATTTCGAGCAACAAAACGAACATTTCAATCTGAAATTTTGCTAGTTTTAAGTGTATCAGAGCAATTCTTTTAAAATATCACGGACACTTCTGTCTTGTTAGGAATTGAAATTAATGTGCCTTTTTTTCTTCAATAAAACATAGAAAACATAGAAAGAGTACTTATAGATTTGATCTTTTGATAGAGAGGAAAATTCTTTTCTTCAATCGAAAGCGTCATTTCAATTAAAATACATAATTACGTAAGGAAACAATATTCTGTTTGTTATGGCCGGAAGATTAAAGGGATAGCCGTCTGACTGAAAGGGACAGCATTAATACGCAAAAAAAACGTAACATGTATTTTGGTCGGCCATCTTGTTTACGTGGTAGGAATTATAGGAAAGCTCCACATTTTGATATTTTTAGAGCGATGGTTAACGAAATTCCGCGTTCCTATAAAACAAAATGGCCTCCGGAAGTGATGAATGTACAGTTAATTATTTATCTATATATATAAAACAAAGTTGCATCATGTATCCGTAAGACCGCGAGAGAACGGAACCTAAGAAAGGTTCATACGGGGAATTTTTGTTTGCTCGCAATATAAATACAGTGAGAAAGTATTTGTCAAAAACTCAACAGGAATTTAATTATTTAGAAGATTTTCTTTACGGAATAAATTTTGTTTATTTATTTATTGTTTATTTTTGTTTGTTTCGTATTTACTGAAACTAATGCGAACACTCTCATTTCACATGTTTTAAATCGGAAATAGAAATGTTTTCAATTGATTGGTCGCCGAACCTTGTGTTTGTTTACGCTTTACGTATCTAAATATAATAATGGATAGAACATTCATGACACTTTACGCACATGATTTGTGATGTCATTCTTAGCAGAGACAAAAGACAATACTGAGACCCCCAACTTCGACCGATTAACAGTTATTTGCCTACAAGCTAAATTTGACGCTCCCAAAAAGTTTAGGTGCGCTAGTATTGTTGCATAGAAATTCGTATTGACAAATGTCAAAAATCCTCTCAACCAACACATTCGCACATAATCTTTTTACATTTCACTGTGGGCAAAGCAAAACGTATAGGAATTGGCGTACACGGATAGGACAACAAAATGGCGGATTCCTGGCAAAAATTGAGGGGGCCAGCGGCAAGAGGATTGTGAGTTGGGGGTCTCAGTATGATTTGTTTATGATTCTTAGGAGTTTATTTGCATTGACTGCGGAAAAACTGAACTCTCTGTCAAGTCTCGTGCAAAAAATGCGCTTGCGTGATGGTGTAAATTCATTTCATTTGCTTAATTCTTCATGTTATATTTATTATTTTTTTTTTAACGAGTATGAATCTTTTATTGCCCAACAACACTGTTAAAAGCTAAAAAAAAATTGTCAAAAAGTCACATGTCATTTTCCATTGCGCAAAACGAAGCGTCCGGGAGAGTCCGGAATCGAAAAATTCGCTTCTGAAACCGTTCCATTGGCACAAAAAAAAAAAAAAAATACTCTTCTGGCGATTCTGAGAAGAGAATTTCGCTTCTCGATTTGAAGTCAGAATCCACTCAAGAAGCACTCACACAAGTGTAATTTATTATTATTATTATTATTTTATACAAGGCAGATGCGGTTGCCGTCCCGTAGATTATTTTTTTGGCATTGCACCAATACTTTTGTGGATTCAATCAGAAGCAGTTTTCTTGTTCCATTGGATTACAGAATGAGTTGATCCCCGAGTGAAACCAATGGAAAACGACAACAATGCGCACAATTAACATCCAAAAACACATACTTCCATCATGCCCGCGCCCCGCAGTTATGTGGCAGACTGGTCATGGTGGGTCGCATGCGAATTTTAGAAAAATAACAACAACAATTCCTTGGCATGTCAGTGGTTTTGTTTTCTATTTCAGTGGCAATTATTGTGTTTGAGTGCCGTGAAAGTATCTACAGGCACCACTAGTAGAAAAAAAGCTCCTCCATAAGGCCTGTACTGGGTACCAGGTCATAATGACATAACATAATGACATAACGAGCGTGCAGACCATAAACTAAATAGGAAATAGACTGACAGCTTCAGCCAAAAAAGAGAAAATGCCTACAAGCTGAATTTGACCTTGAGTGTAGCCCAGTTTGAATTCATGTATTTGTGCCATGTTAATCAAATGGGGCACACGCATACTTGAAAAAAACCAGCCTACACTTCCGGTTTAAACCAGATGACAGGTAGCCTGAGGTGGATTCTCATTTCAATATCGAGTGTTGGGCTGTGTTCGTGTTGTATATAATAGTTTTTCTTATGTCGTATTTGATTGGGCGCTCTGAGAGCACTTTTTATATTCGTTTGGTACAAAAAAAGAAATCTTTTTCAGATTTCAGAGCACTTTTCCGAATCTGGATTTTTTTTCTCAGATTTACCAATAATAAGTGCGTTTGAGTTTGACTGATGGAGGGCCTTTAGGTTTTCGTGAATTTTTTCTACAGCTAGGAAAGGCATTGCATTTGGTGAATCTCTTTTTGTAAATTATTTATGTACATATAAATATTTAGAAATCATTCGGGACGCAAATTTCGAAATTTTTTAATATAAAATTTAACCAGTGAATGGAAAACGTTTTGAAAAGTGTTGAAGGCTACACAAGAAAGAATGACGTTTTTTTGTTCGATTATCTGAAATCTGAGAACGAATCTGAAAAAGCCCAATCGACCACAGCTTGAAACTATTCGCCACGTTTTTATAGAAATAGTTGTTCGATTTTCTTAATTCTTGGTATCAAGTGAAACCATTATATAGCTAAACACAATTATTAGTAAACATGCAATAAAAAGCAGTTCATTCATAAAAACAAAGTGTTTCATAGAAACAAACATACGAAATAATTGAAGTGCAATGAATGTTCAAATTGTACGACATAAAGAAAAGAAATATTTTTTTAAGTCATTCCATTATGAATTTGGTATATGAAGATATAATTTGAAAGATTTTGATTTCAAATACTAGTCCCATATTCGCCTAAGATTTTCCTTTAATGTCGTTTTCGATTTGCAAAAAAAAAACATTTTTTTCATGTTTGATTTGCAAAAAAAAAATCAATCTTTTTTTTTTTTTGATTTGATTTGAGGCATTTTGAGAAATCTCGATATTTTTTCAGATTTACGCATAGGCATACGAACTTTAACTAATACCAGAGTTTATGACACACAGATGGCGAGTACGAATTGTTTATCGTTGGAAGGATTATTTATTATTAATTTTTTATATAACGCGTGTGGGAGCAATATTTTACATTCAATTATTTCGATTTGCGTTATTGTAAATGTGTGAAAATTAATTGAAATAGATTGTGGGAAACTAATACACACAAGAACCAATAAAATTCGGATTTCATGTTCGATTGGGCAGCAAAAATCTGTAATCTCACATCAAAATCTGAAAAGCCAAATCGAAAACGACATAATTTTCGCAACCTATTTTTCTTTTCACATTGCCATTTTGTTCTCGATATTTGCCAGCGGTTTCTCTTACGATTTTTTGAACGTTTTGTAAAAATTATCGATTTGTTAAACGATAACAAAACTGTACTGTCGCTTAAATAAGTGTAGAAAATTACAAAAACAAAACAAGTCTCAGTTATCTAAAACAAATTGTTGGAAGAAACAGCTAGGTATAAATGTGCAGACATCGTTTTGCAACAAAATTTGGAGTCTTATTATCAACACTCACGGTGATACCTACCTATCTTTACTTTAACATTTCACATAAAATCCTCTGTAAAGAAACATGAAACGGCATTATTTTCATTCATAAAATGTCTACTAAAAACCTTTCACTAGTGCAATTGATTATACTCTTTACAAATCATTTTTGCAAATATCAACAATCGCCGTTAATTTAATGAAAATATCGCAGAAGCGACCTGCTAGAAGCAATCAAAATGAATGTAATACTCATCCTAGAGCCTAGCAATCAAAAAACATATTCTTCATTTCCTTGAGTAAGTATTACTATATTTTCCTTTGAGTATTTCATGTTCCGAGGAAAATGGAAATAACAATAATGACCTCTCATCTGTAGGCATTAATGAATGAATGCAATTATGTACCGATTTATATACCCAATCAAAAATATTATTTTCACAAATCTATTTGAAAACAGTTAGAAAATGTTTTTGTTATGTCCACTCGAATACCATATGAGCCTGTGGCCAAAATTTGATTATGAACTTGTTTTTGAACAACCCCCTTAGTCTACCACATCAGGAAACACCTGTGGTGAAACCTACATCTACATCAGCTTTCACCTATCACACTTACCAAATTTAAATACAAACGTTTTGCATTGCAGAACAAAAAAGAAAATAAGGTTTTATCAAAATCATACCAATTACATATTTTTATTTACGTACAAATATTTTATTAAACATATTTTCAGACTTAACTTATAATTGATGTGTGAAGCAATTACCTAAACAACTAAAGACAGCAGCTGTATCATCTAAGAAAATCTCCAACGGTCGTCACAATATTGAGAATCGTACCTAAGTCGGAGACATGATTATGTAGTTAGCTAACGTACCTATCTACATAATACGTACGATGAAAAATAAAAAGAATGTAATAAATAGAATGAATAAGTGATGTTAACACAATATAAAAAACATAATTTCTGTATTAAAATTGTTGTCGAGCTTGAAATCGCGAAAAGATTGAACTATGGGTTATACATTCAAACTTGTCTCTGGAGAACCATTCAAGCTATCTCTAATTATTTGGTATCCTTGAATTCGTCTTGATGTGCTCTACAAAATAGTATACATTTTTTCTCATTTGTCTTTTTATTTTGAAATTTGCTAGTACCAAAGCTGCTGTTAAGAATTTGGTATCCTTAAATTCGTTTTATTGTTCTCTATAAAATGGTGTAGTCTGTTTTGCATTAATATTTTTATTTTAAAATTTGGTTGTACCAAACCCGTTTTTAGCTCGGTTGCATTCACTTCGCACAAAAATACAGAAGTGGAAACGGGTTTGGTACTAGCAAATTTCAAAATAAAAAGACAAGTTGGAAGAAATACATACCATTTTGTAGAGGACATAAAGACGAATTCAAGGATACCAAATAATTAGAGATAGCATGTACGGTTCGCTAGAGACAGGTTCGAAAGCGTAGCTTTTTTCATTAAATGTGCTATTTTATTAAAAGAAGCTCCACTTTGGAGCATGTCTTTTGAAAACTTGATAAGCTGCTGTTATGAGTTTGGTATCCTTAAATTAAACGAATTTGCTCTATAAAATAGTGTATTCTGTTTTGCATTTATGTTTTTATTTTAAAATTTAGTTGTACACAACAATAAAGAGAAAAAATTGGGTCTTTATTTTCTATTGCATGCTCGAAATCTAAGAGCAAACTAGAAAAGTAATTAGTTGAATCAATTAAGTAAATATATGTAAAACGCAATAAAACAAAACTCCGAATAACTTGACTTTAATGTTTATTAACTTAAATTAGATTCTGTCTGTTTGACGACCAGAACTGTCTTGATTCTATTCTATCTGATATGGATGCATCCGTTCTCCGTATCTATCCTCGCCATAACTATATTTGTCTCCTTCTTGTGTTCATCTTCTATTTCAGCGTTACATATGTTATATTATTATTATTATTATTATTATTTTCTTTTTCTTTTCTTTTTTTGAAACAAATTGATTTTTTTTTGAATTTCCCATTCAAATACATTCACCATACCGCCGCCATTACAGGTTTATAACGACGCGCGCCAATTTTGTTTGCATTTTTACACGTATTCACAGACAGGCTCGCTCTCAGAGAGAGGGTGGGAGAATCATTAAAAAAATCTGCGGGTGAAATCGGGGAGACGTACGAAAGCTGTCAGTCTATTTCCTATTTAGTTTATGGTGCAGACGAGCTGGCCAGGCGGGGGTCAGCCTTGCACAGCTCACTGGCGGCAAGAGTCCACGTTCCACTAGGAGTGGTCAAGGGACAAATTCATTCACATTTCCTGCAGAAAGATAACCTCCAATGGAGGGGGTTGACCAACTGCATCATATCAAGGAAGATATGGCCCACATACGCTCAAAATAGAACAAGGAACCTGCTAAACAGAACCTGCCCAGATAACGCCAGAGTAACGGCAATAATCACAGGGCATTGGCTGATTGGAGACCATGCGGCCAAACTTGGGATCCCACAACCACATAACCCTCATTGCCGCAGTTGCGGGAACATAAATGAGAAAGAAACTCTCTCCCATTTTCTCTGCAAATGTCCGGCACTAGCAAGAGCCAGATTGCGCACGCTCAACCAACCTTTTTTCGACGAACTTAGCGACATTCCGGGTAAAGGGATTTTAGACATAATCCGTTTCCTCAACTCCACAGGTTGGATATAGGCACCGAATGCATGACGCCCTTAACAATCATAACAAACTAGGTCACACGAGTCGTAGTGACAAAAAGGCACATTACAGTGCTACTGACTTTAGTTCCAAGTGTTGCCACTAAAATCTTTAGCAAATGTAGTACCTTTGAGAACAAAAAGTAGCATTTATAAAAAAAATATAGCATACCTGCTTTTTTTTATTGAAATTAAATTTCTCTCAGCAGAAGCCCTACTGTGTGGAAGACAGCATAATCCAGCTTATATGCAGATAGTTCTTCAAATATTAGGTTTTCTTAACTATTTTTTTGTTTGTTTAATTCCACCCATATTGCCACAATTTCGCTATTTTGTGGTCCACATTTCAAAATAAGTTCGAAAGCCCCAATCAACAAGCGCCACTAGTCATTGAAAATTTCCAAATTTGCTTTCTTTACTGGGAAACTCCTTAAATAAATTGAAAATGGTTGGCTCTTAAGAAATGTAGTACTTTGGGTAACAATGTAGTATTTAGTATGGCGTTAAAAAATCCAGCACATATGTAGCTGAGTACTACATATGTAGTACAAGTGGTAACGCTGATTCCAATCTGCAGCCGCAAAAGCTTTTAAACAACACATCATGAATCACTTTCACTTTCTGTTGCATTTGCAGTTTCAGTCTTTCAGTTGTCATTTGCAATTTATAGCAGAGATAATACTTCTGGTATCAAAGTGTGTCGACACATGATAATATACTGTGCAGTCGATTGAAATTCCTTTATTTTGCAAAGCTACTATCATTTTACCAGGGCAGTAAATTAAATAATTAAAGCCCTTACGATGACCAAACCGACCTTATACTATGCACTCTTCAGTCCACCAGCAAGGGCTTGCATGATAACCGCAAAGCTAATCGGCCTTGATGTAGAACTGAAGTAAGTATAGAAAGCCACTGTAGAAGTGAACATATGTTTATATTTCAGTAGATAACTATGCAATCACTATTTATTTCGTATAGATTTGCTGATTTCGCAAAGAAGGAGCATCTCAGCGCAGAGTTCATCAAGGTAGATTGCACTGCAAGTACATTATGATGTTTATTATATTTTAATATTTTATTTAGTTAAATCCACAACATCAAATCCCAATATTAGTCGATGACAATGAACCGTATTGCGATAGGTATTGACATTTATAATTATGGCAATATTTTTAATTTCAATTGTTTCGTTCAATAGTCACGCCATAATGGCATACATCGTTTCCAAGTATGCAAAGTCGGATAACCTTTATCCGAAAGATTTATCCAAGAGGGCAAGAGTTGACCAGAGGCTGCACTATGAGAACGGCGTACTCTTTCAAGTAGTAAAGGATCTTGTGGTGAGTTTTAGGAGATGTGTTTTTGAATTTCTGACCATGTTATGTAGTGCTTCAGCAAACAATCTGTCATAAATGTTCGCAACTAGTTTTTGCACACTTGTGTGCACGGATATCTACAAAATTATGTATTTTCTACAAATTACGTCAGTGGATTAGTTTTCCGTTTGTGATAGAATTGAAGACCGGTTGCAATAAAACTGCAGTGCCAATACAATTCCGAAACACACATTGCGACTGTAACGCCGGTATTTATTTATAAATCTTAAGCTCGGTGCTTCATAAACTTCTTAACAAATAAAAAAAATAAAAAAATAGTTGGCGCAACAGGTCCGGAGGGACCCTAGGCATAGCTTCTCACAACCATTTCGTTTTGTGCAAGTTTTTCATTTTTGGAACGAATGGAAGGGATCTACAATTTTATGCCGACTCCAAATGAATAATTGAGAAGCTCTTTCAAGACAATTATAGTCTCGAATGTTTGTCAGACGATTTCGAGAGGTGGCGCAGTGGGAAACCCCTAGTTGGAATTTGGGTTTTTGCGGGATTCGTACCTCGACCCCTCGCTCCAACACACTAAGCCACTGCGCCACTTTACGAATAATAGGGTTTATTTAAAAACGCAAAGGAATGGTGAGTTGTCCCAACTACTTATAGTGATCGTTTGCTAGATTGATCGAATGTTGTTTGTTTATTTTCTTGGTTCTTAGTTTGCTCATTATTTGTTTCTAAAACAAAATTGCATCCGTAAGTCCGCCCATAACTCGAGAACGAATCGTTCGATTTGAGCTATTTTTTCTTTGTTGTGTTTTTCTACGCCTAAGGAAGGTTCATACGAAGAATTGAAAAATTTTAAAAGGACATTAGAAAATTATTACAAATTATTTACTGAGTTAAGATTTCTAGTGCCGATGGCTTGGTACAAGTCGCAAATAAAATTATAGCACCATCACTTTTATAGAAATTAAAATATTTAAAGTTATATAAATACAAGGAAAACGATATATAAAATCATGAAATGCGCTACTACAAAATGTATATTCTTGTTGGGATCAACCTACAATTTAATGTATTGATATTTTTTTTTTTCAAAGTTTTAAATGTTTTTAACACTTCCCACAAAGTAGAACAACTCTGGAAAATGTTTGATTCTTGATTATAGTAATGTTGTCTATTTTTAATTTCATCAATGCGTTTTCTCTTGGGTTTAGTTCAAGTAAATCTCCCAATTGATCTATTCTTTAAAATATTTACCTATAGGTAGTTAATCTGTGGGTAGAATTTGAAGGTTATGACTACGAATAACCCATTTAAGTATTTTTAAGATTATAAATTTGTGATGAATACATTATTTTTCTTATTAGTAGGAGCATATGCATATAATAGTTTTTTTTTTTCCTCAAATATTTACTAATTAATATACTTACCGAATCGCATGCAAGTTTTAACACATTTCAGTAAAGGAAAGTTATACTTTATTCGACTGCTGGATATATATTCTAAATTCTACAGCGTAGGTACTTTGACGGAAGATGCGTTGTAACGACGTCTTCATTCAAAATCTGTATCTTTTTTTTTCGACAAAATCTTGTACAACAATTACGTAACATACTAACACAACATACTTTACCCAGAACCGAATCATATACGGCGGCGAAACGGAATACAACCCAAAGACCATTCAGGCATGTCACACTGCTTACGAGTTCTTGGAGAAATTCCTGGAAAACCAGAACTACGTCGTAGGAAATGAGATGACCATCGCAGACATATCCATCAACACAACTCTAATCACTCTGCATCGCATTATACCAGTTGAACAGGCCAAGTAAGTCCACACACCAAATTTACTGCCTTACTACAAGTTGTCCCTTTTCTAGATATCTCAACATCTTTGCATGGATGGACCGCATGAAATCGCTTCCCGACAACGAAGAAGTCAATGAAGCTGGTGCTGAGCTTTTGGCCATTCGCATCAACTCAGTTCTTGCTGAAAACCAGTCTAAAGCACAAGTATAAAATACGTATCAAAAACTCTGTTTTAAATATTTATATTTTCTATTTGATTTTGTTTGAATTTTTTTTAATTTCAATACATGAAATGATTGTGAGTCTTAGTAGCTAAAAATAAAAATAAAAAATAATGTGCCTGCTTTGGGTGTTTAATATTTTTATTTTTTTTTTTTTCAAATTCGAATCAATAGATTTTTTTTAGATAATAAAATACAATTTCGCACACTCATGAAAGTATGCCATAATATAATTCGTTTATAATGTATATAGATATTTTATATAAATAGGGGTTATCTACAATTAGTTAACAAATTCTTGCAGCAATTTAAATATTGTTGGTTTTATTTTGTTTTTGGTGGTTACCTATTAAAAGTTTACATTTAAATTTTAACTAATCCAAGCTAATAGCGCAGAGCATAATTGGCTTTCAGTTTTTTTCTTTTTGTTTTGTTTTATTAATAAATAACTACGAATAATCTTAACTATATTATGTTTATGCTTTCTCAATTGTGTTGTTTAGTAGAAAATATGACTATTTCGCTGAATATATAATATTTTGTGTGTTTATTTAGAATTTATTTACTTGCTCTCTGCGATTTGCTTCCTCCCAATCAGGTAGGTAATTTATTTTTATTTTAATATAACTACAATCGAACAATCGCTTTGGGTGTTGTTCGATAAAAAATGAGCATCTTGTGAATTTATACTATATGAGCTTATGGAAATTAGTTATTTTGTTCTTACTACGATTTTTTTCTTCCAGTACATTATTCTTACTAAGCAAACGAGAGTTTTAAGGCGTGGAGTAGAGAATGTACATTCAGTAAAATGTAACTTGGAAAAAAGTGTTTTAAGGCTGGAAAGACATTCTAGAAAAGAAAGGCAATGTAACAGGTAAACGAATACTCAAAGAAAGAAGTATACCAATCATTTGTCACTGCGTTTGAGAGGCTCTTTGGATAGTGACGCACGTTAGGCGGCCATTTTGGGAAGTCGATTCGCGCGCAAAATTGGTAGCGATTTTAAATTACTATAGGTATACGTACACTTTATACACTTAAGAAGATCGATTTCGATGCTAGTAAAATCTAAGATCTGAAAACAGATTCGTACAGTGTAGAGCGACAGAATAGTAAGATTAGACTGCATTCCAAGTGGTCAACTGGGGACTTTTTGTGACCGATCTCGCTGTCAAAATAGTGTTACACGGCATGAAAGTTGAAAAGAACAGATTACGACATGACGCTAAGTGGTACAATTCCGCCATAATAGCTGTCCCCAATACGGTCAGGAATCATGTTTAGTAATTTTGAAAGTTGACTTTGTGGCTCAGTTTTTATTGATCTAGATCGAGCACATGAAAGGTTTCTATGCAAATACGTTAAAATATGAGATCTAACCTCACAATATTATTTTTTATACATTTCGCTGTCAACAAGCTGTCAAATTTGACAACAAAATTAAGGAATCAAATGCCGTGCTGTTGTATTTATAGGTTCGTTCGTGTACTTTTTTTTAAACGTAAAATTATTTAAAATTGACTAAGAAACTGTGTGAATGCGACCACGTACTGAGAAAATTGAAAACATGAGAGAGAAATCCATTTCCCCTCTTTTCATTTTAATTTTCTACCCGCCGAATTTCGACTTTGTGAAAAATGAAAACTGACAACTACTGACAGCTGAAAAGATTGACAAGTAAAGGACTATTCGCATGAGAGCGAATTGCGAACTAGGAACACGCGAATATTTGTAGTTTCTGTTTATTTTTAAGGCGTATCAGTTTCATTTTTAAAGGTTAAGTTCGAACGAATTTTTCATTCGTGGGTTTGCGGATCGCGATTCGCGACTACTTTGTGTGGATTGTGAATAAAGTGTGACAGTTCGCGGCAAGAATTATCAATTCGCGGGAAAATTGCTTTAATTGTTAATTTAGCTGTTTAAATCAATTGAGATTTATGCTTTTCTTAGACTAGATGTTAGATTAATTAAATATAATAATTAAATAAATAATGATAGACCAAATAGCAATTTTCAATTTATAAATACAGGTTAGTTGATTTGTTCGCATTTTGCCTATTCGCAGTTCGCTCTCATGTGAATAGTCCTTAAAACTATATTTATTTTCGTCTTCAACGATCTCGGAGGAAGAAGTTTTAATTGAATGTGTTCTCCTAGAACATATCAGCGCATTCAAAATGGTAAGTTTAATAGGTATTTAGCTTTTCAATTCAATTCAATTCCACCTTATTTTGTAGATGCTGCATTTAAAGAGAACGTTTGTTTATTTTACGATAATGTCAAAATGACATTTCTTAAACTTTTTGTAAGAACACCGGTCAGGTACTTCTCTTGAAATTGAGAAATTCCTCTCTCGTATTTTTGAGATTTGACATTTTTCATTTTTCTATGCTGAAAGTACACGAACGAACCTTATTTCTTGGTAATGCAATATTCTTGATACATACTGCTAGCAGTACTGCCAGCAATCGAAATAAATTCTAGTCTGGAATTGAAGTTTATTGAAGGTCACAATTGCGAAATACATTTATGAAATATATGGAAATGCAGCTATTGTGAACTCCTTAAGTTGAAAGACGAAACGAAAAGCAAAATACAATTTTATATTTCCGCCTGCATTTTTCAGCTTTTGCTGCATTGGCGCTGAATTTAAAATATCCAATGCTACCAAATCTGTTTAAATTAAGTCAGTGTTTGTTGTGGAGTGGATTTCGAAATAGAGACATCCTGCAGTGCTTGCTTTAAAGGATTCGAAATTATATATAAATACTGAAAGTACAAAGGGCAACAATTTTTTTCAATCCTTTAAGGATCTATGTGTATATGGATATTTTTCACGCAAAACAAATCCTGGGGTCGAATCGCCACTTCCGTGAACAAGCTATACGTTCACGGAATTAGGTTAATTTTACATGTGAAAGGAAAACAAATTCCGTCACGTAATGCTCGTTAACGGATGACGCGATTCGACCCCTGCAAATAAGCTATTTACGGCCGCGATTTGGCACTAGTTTCAAATGCAGCTGCCGGAACCATAAAATTGGTAAAATGATTTCCAAGCCCCCGAACTGGTTGGAATTGGTTCATTTGTTTCGAAGATCAACGAAAATACCTCTAAGTTTGTAATAAGACTATTTTTTTTTGGCCAATCAAAATCACAGAAGAAAAATAAAAATTCGGTTTCCATTGCCGCTCTCTTTTTTGAATTTCAAAAACGCCATTTAGAAGCAAACTTTTCTACACTAATTACAGAACAACTTTTGTATTCTCCTCCCGACAATAATCTAACATTTTGGAAAGCAAACTCAATTTATACGAATGTTACACACAGCACGTTCTCTATATCAATATTAATACGTTACAAGCAATTTATTTTTAACTATAGCATATCTATCCTTCTCAGACACTCAACAAGTCTTCGGTTTGGAAAATTGATTTTGTTGCAAAAAAAAAAAAAAAAAAAATAGAAAATAGAAAATTGCAGGAGACTTTTAACAATTATTTTATAAAGCATTGATAAACACGCGCACAAACACACACACACATACATGCATTCACTCATTCACTCGTGCTACTTAATCAAAAGTGGTCCAGTTGTTCATGGTGGCAGTAGTAGCCGCCGTTGTTGGCATCCTATTCGATGTATTCAAACCGCTCGATGTACTTGGTGCGGTTGTCAATGTAAACTGATCCAGACCATACTTGCGTAAAAGTTCAAAATCATCATCCTTGACGCTACTGCTGCCGCCACATTCCATTGGCAAAGTACTACGATGCTGTGGGGTGAAGTACGGATACAATGGATTACTTACACCCGATATATTCGAGCCTGTTGAAGTTGGAAGTGTTGTGGATTTTGTACTCTGACCGGCAGGGGACATGTGTGGTGCTAGGAAACGTGACTTCATCATCCTCGTTGTTGTTGCGGCTGTCGGCAATGGTTTGGCATTTTGATTAAGTGGATCAAAGTCTTCCAAATCGAAACTTGTGCTACTGCTATCGTCCAGCGATATAAGGTCGTTCATCATCACTGCCGCACTGCTGGCTGAGTGAGTGACTGGATATGCTTGCCTTTGTTTCTAAGGAAAGGAAATATCAGAACAAACGTGAGTATAAAGTTCGATTGGGAAGCTGATGATATCATTTAAATCACACAGGAGAATGCTAGGACATAGAACATTTAGATTATGCAAATCAGCAGTAAATAAATTATACAAATTTGAACTGAAAAGTTATGAAGAGACTGTTTATGAAAGGGACAGTGATAGAGATAGAGAGAAAATAAAAGAAGATAGAGGGGGAGTGCGCTTGAAACGTGGTTACATTATCGAGTTTTTACTGCACATGACAATAGCGAAAAAAAAAAAAAAAAACATATCTCAAGCGCGAGCCAGGGTTAGTCCAAGAACCTGTGGTTAAGGCGTCGCCAATCTTAAATTGTGCATGAAAGCGAAAGAATAATATGATTTGATTTAGATGGGAACTGAATATCAAAATGAACGAAATCGAGCAAACGAAATGCGCCAATAAAAACTAACTGCTGCGTGAAGTGATGGATTTAATTAATGGACGTTATGTAAAGTTTGTTGCGACGGTTTTTCAATGATGAGGTCAGCTTCTGTTGGCAAAAGTTCGCTCCGGAATGAAGTGGTGTCTGGTGGGGTCATCGCATCTCATTAACGACCAAATCATGGCGATTTGATACCCATACAGCTCGTCTACGAAACACCTGAATTGCAGTTTAGTCATAATTATGATAATACATGTGACTGTGTCTACGAATTGTTGTTAAGAGTTGTTCACAAACTGAAATTCGACATAATTTCCAAACAGACATTTTCAGGATATCCCCCAAACAAGCGAGAATCGTTGTTACTCCTCACATCCCCACTCAACAATTATGGTGATTGATGTTCGAAAATGATATAACAATTTTTAAAGCCTTTGACGCTCTTCAATGAGATTCATCCACCAAAAAAATTATGCCGGATGAAGTTCAGTTGCTTCGTAGGTGAATATGAGGGGTATGAGACGGCTATGAGACGGCCGGGGATAAGTTGTATGAGGAGTACACAAAAGAAACTGGTAAGATAAAGGTTTGGGTCCTATTTCCCCAAACAAACCTATGCAGTTTTTTCGAGGTTCTAATAATCATATTTAGTGTCCAAATTAAATATGACAGTCAGGGAACTTTTTCACTGTTAATTACATTCGCATGTTTCTCTTTCATATCGCTTAAACAGAGAATACGACACGTGACAATGCTCTAAAGCCTTCCCGAAATCTTGAAATCTTGAGAAGCATTCCAAAAACGAGCTCCTACGAAATCTGTCCGAGAACAGACATAAAAACTAATATACCTAGGTTATGTGATGCGGAAAAGTCTCAACAAACTTTATATACAAAAATACAATATTTGCAGAGGACTTTTAAGAACAAAAAGCTTTCGGTGATTTTTTTTCAATTATGAAGGACATTTTACTCAGTATGACATTTAGATTACTTTAAACTTTGAGGGACAAGTCTTCAAAAACTGTTGTTATAGGGTTTTTTTTCTGTTTTGGTGTTTCGGTTCTGGAATTTTCAGATGAGGCATGACATTAACGTATTTTTTATTCATGAGGTAGATGCCTTTCGGATGTCCGGTGTCCTAGCAGAGAGGAAAAAAAAAAAAAAAAAGTGCAAACAATTTGTTGAGAAAACATGTCATGAGCAAAGCATTTAGTGACAACAGACTTGAGGACACTTCACAATGATTCAGAGAATACCACTCCATGTATCACAATCTCAAGGTAAAAACTCGACAGTGTAACCGACAGATTCGTGGCCCTTTGTTTTGAAAGGAATTTCGCCGCTTCGCGTCCATGCGATTTGGTGAAAGTGCGTGTGTGTAGTACCTCTTTTTTTAGGCGCGGTGCAGGAACTGGTGGCTGCCCATTGGGTGCAGAATCAAATCCGATCCAAGTTCGTTCGGTGCGAGACGACGTGTGCCGACGTAGCCCCACACCACCATTGGCATTACGACGTGGCGGCACTGGTGGCGACAGCATATTTGGCGGAGTATCAAATGTTGAATTTGTCGTCACGTATTTAACGCCAGGCGGCACTCCTCCTCTCGTCGTATTCAAATCATCATCACATCCTGATGATGCCGTTTGTGGATTACTACTTGGGGTTTGTGCTTGTGCCACTTGCTGGTGACTGCTTATCGTTGGGGGCGCTGGCGCCTGTTGTGCCGGCGATTGAGAATAGTAATGGTTGTGGTGGTGATTGTGGTGGTGTTGATAGTGAAGATGTTGCGGTGGGAGTGTTCGGACACCACTTCTGACTGCATTTGTACGGCGGTTTAGGTCTAAGCTGCTACTTGGCTTAAGCTGGTTGTTGAAACAATTTATGAATGTAAAATGGTGTGTGTAATGCATGTGCAACAACGAAAATAAAATTGTTTAATAATATAACGGAAAAGTTTTAATAGGCAACGACAACAACATAAAACACAAGTACATAGGACTCGCAAAATTACAAAAAAAAAAAAAAAAAAAACAGCAAACACTGACACAGAGACAACATGAAGTTATGCAGAATTTGACAAAAGCCTAGCAATAGAACACACTTACACTTCTGTCGACGGTAGGACTCTTGAAGAGCGGATGATTCTGTAGCTCCTGCGATAGATTCATCTCCGACGAGCACATCGAACCTGCCGGACTAATTGTCGGGCTCGGATCCAGATGATTATTAAAAACAGGAGCACTGTTCGCATAGTTTGAAAAACCATTCTGCTGTATTTTTGAATTCGAACTTGACATTGCCAGAGGCTTGCGTATCGCTGTGGCTGCTCCGTTGATGACGTCCGGGCTGGCGTACGCGAATCCCCCACGTTTGTTGAAGAGTGGCGAGCTGGGCGCCGAGTGCGGTCCAGCTTTCTTGCCGCTGAGACCATCGATGCCGTCGTGGTGTGAACTGGATACGTGCGATCGGAAATTCGTCTTTGGCGGTGTTATGTCACGGAACTTCGACTTGAGGTCTTTGTAAGCGGTCTTCACGCCACGGGAGCTTTCTTTCACCTACAAAGTACACATTAGTTATACGACAGCACTTTTTTTTTCTTTTTTTTGTTGCATAGACACGTGGTAAGCGTTCAATTAGTCTACGTGGCAGTGAACATAAACTATTGTTAGACTAAAACTATTTTAAACATATTAAATCACCACTCACCGATTTCACAGCAGACTTAACAGCCGGATTAGTCTGCAAAATAACAACGTACCCAAGTGAGAATAAGTCAAATGAATTGTTACAGCATGAATGGCAAAGGAAAGAGAACAAAAAACAAAATTTACATTATTCGTATCAATTTTGATTGAATTTTGCTGCGATCGTAAGCTTGATAGATTGTACAGTATATGGGAGCTAATGTTGGATGGCAATGAGAAATGGCAAATGATTAACTACGCAGCAAATGGATCGGAAATTGTGTGGTGATCGCTTTATTATGTGGCGTGCGCTGGATAAGATCAGAGTTGTAATTGATTTTGCTTATTGCGAATATTAGAGAGAAATTGTGTTCCTTAAGTCAGAGAAGCGTTATTAATATTTGGATAGCACAATTGTGGACAGATAAAAACAGAGATCGTTGTTGGAAAAATGCAACGAAGTACATCGCACACTAACCTTACATTATGTTACTAGTTTGCAATGAATAACTTCGGCAGGACATGTAGTACAACAGACTGTGACCACGTCATAGCTAGGCCTGATAAATTACTTTAGATTTCAACTGAATATGGCTATTTATGAATCAATCACGTTTGGGGAATCCATGCACGATCGGGTGCCTCTGTTATATGTTAAGTAAGAGCTACTTCTGTGTTTTCATACAACCGGAAATCGTCACGGCCATTGCGGAGCAATTCAAACCAGAAGCGGGCAACACAAAGATTAGGCTAGGTTGGGTGGCTACTATCTGTGTTAGTCTCACGAGCCTTTTGAATTGTGAGAAATTTCCGTCGAGCCAAAGTTGGGCAATGAGGAGGCTTTGAAGTACGCCCCACCTGCCGAAGCAGGGTTTTTCTTGAAGAAGGCATGCGACCGAGTCAAACAAAGTAAGTTCTGGAACTGAGTTCAGATGAACGGCCTATGCTTTGCTGTAGGATTGGTCAAGGGGAGTACCAAATTTGAATGAGACCACTAAACCGTGTTTAGTATGTTGAAAATCTTTCGTTATTTACTGAGTAGGGGAAGCGAGGAGTAACAACGATTCTCGCTTGTTTGGGAGTTACCCTGACAATTTCAGTTTGTGAATTGTTGTTTTTCGAGGGAACAACTCTTAACATCAACTCATAGACACAGTCTACGTAGGAATGGTAGCTATTTCGAACTACACCATTTATTTATCATCAGACTCCTTTGAAGTGATTGTTTGAATAGTTTTGAATTCTGACAGTAAATTCTCCTTATATAACTCCACTTTGGGAAGACATTTCTGTTTCCCCTGTCAGGAAATGAACTTGCATTTCGATTATTTCTCCAATGGACCAAGTGGCCACCACTTGCGCCAACTGAGCGACGAGTACAAGCCCGACAACTGTTGATTAGAACGGAGGAAGGGAAAACCAACCTATGTGCGTTGTTGTTGCTTCGTTATTTACATATACGTGCATAAGGTTAGGGTTCTGTCCGAAAGAACAAGACCGCACATCTGTTCAAGTGTTAAAAGAACACCAGAAAAACTGCAACCAGTGCTAGAGGCTGGGTTTAGTTTGTATGATGTTGTTGAAAAGAAAACTGTTGTTCTTTTGAGTTACCTGCATAATCAATCTATTAATAATCTATACCATAAGAAACAATTTCGAATTCATACCAATTAGTACATAGTTCTATCCCTCAAGTGTGTTTTAATGACAGCGCCAAGTGCGTTTGTTCTTTTTGTTCAGATGTACAAGTGACAGGAAATGTAACTAAACCAAATATATCTCGGGAGGTGCTTTACTGTAATTAGGCACATTCAAAACAAGTTTTTCTACGTTTTAATAATAAAATCATCACCCCTATCGGGGTATCCGTTCGGAGAAAATTCCGAAACGAAAGTGAAATCCGATCGGAACTCAAATTGCGTTCGAAGTATCCGTTTCCGAATAAAATTAATGAAGCATACAAATGCGTTCATTTCACATGAAAATATTCCGCAGCAATTCGTTGTGGGAGAGGTTCGGAAAAAATGTGCCGTATGGCTGTCAAAAATAAGTGGTATAAAGCGGTTCCACGCAATGCGACCATGTGCGCTATATGCCATCGGAGCACTTTTCCGAAAGTTGTATCGGAACGGATACCTCGATGGAATTTCTCCGGAGAAAATTCCGTTCCGAACGGATACCTCGATAGGGGTGCATGTAAATTGCCAAAATTTTCCCACTTAGTCACAAAAACTAAAAACAAAATAAGCCCGAATATATCGAAGGAAGAAATTTAAAAGAATACAAAATAATAACAACCATTTATTCACTTTTACTCTATATGCATACGAGTGACGTGGTAGTCGAGTGTTCATTCTACAAATTAAACTTTTTGCTACAAGTCTTGCATTTCCTTCTGCCGAAACCGAACTGAAATAAAAATATTTAATTGCGATTGTAAGGTGATGAACAAACAAATAAAACAAGCAATAAGTAAAAATAAAATCAAACAAAAGCCAAAAAGAATAAGTTTTCATCGGTGATTGTTCTGTCGTCTCGTCTTACCACTTTTAGTCTCTTCATCCACATCGTTCTTAACAAAAGCTTAAACAAAACATTCGATATAGGAATGCAAATAATTGTATTAGGTCGAAATTAAATCAGTTTACAAGTAATTACAAAATTCATTTCAACAATTCATTAAAGCAAGATGCAGAGCCCATTTAAATAAATATAATAAACTTACTAATTTTGACAGAGATCTGTGCTAGCCTCGGTAATCAAATTATAAATAGCGAAAAATCTCGGCAAATCCATTCCAAAAAAAATTTAAAACGAAAAATAAATGTAATGGAGCGATCGTGATGATGATGAGGGCGAGGATTTCATTTTATTTTACTCAATTGTGACGTTTTCGTATCCAATAAGCTCAACGGAAATCGGATTAAGTGTCATTTATGGACGGAGTTATTTGAAATTTCGCCACCAGTTCTACCGGAGCCGCGCAAAAAGGTCATTATGACCTAATTCTAGATGAATACAGTAGAAGACCACTATAACGAATGATATGCTTGATGTCATTCACTATATCGATCGACTTTTTATACCATTTTTAAAAACAGAATTCATTAAAAAATATGTTTATTTTGACGGTTTTATTTGATGTTTAAATGGAATAGAATATGGTCCGGCCATTTAAATATTTTCAGGGTTGTTAAACCAACTGGTATGTTCGTTCCTTATATCGGATAGTAAATCGTGGGCACCATTCGCTATACAGAGATACTAATGTATATCTGAAAAGCGTTCGTTACATGGCAAATTCGCTATATCGGTTATTCGTTATAATGAACGTCCACTGTACTCTACTTATATTGAAATAACTTTTCGGTTGTCATTCCCTCTGTTGTATTCAATTTGTTTAAATGTTGACGGCTCAATTGGCGACAGTGGTTGGTTATTTCCATCTCAATTTCATCAGTCTGTGAACAAAATCTCACTGTCGGGCAGACTGAGCCGTCCAACACTGATTATGAGGGATGAGACGTCATCTACCTCATCAAAATTAAGTGAGGGTAGCCAAAAGCCATCTTATTTAAAAACAAAGCTGCAGGATATAACGGTACGCATTTGGTATGCATCAACTCATCGCCAAATGTCGGTCGTTCAAGTATGCATTCCGAAACGTCATATATCGCTGAACATCAACATATAGATATAAATGAAATCCTCCCAGAAAAAAAAGTAAACGAACCTGGAATGTACTTGAAATGTAAAGCAAATAAAACCAAAATACGTTCCAATCTCAAGCAACAGCTAGTTGCTGTTTCGTCCATCTCAATTTTATAACGTTAAGCACTTATTTAAGCTGAGCAAACTACAGCGAACCCGCCCGCACTCACCTTTTCTTTGACGTTCTTCAAGAATGCATAGTTCCTCCCCCGTTTCTTCATCTTCTCCGAATACCGAACCGTTTCCAACTCGAATTCATCTGAAAATCCCAGACCAGTGTTGAGCATTTCTATTCGTTCATCGATAAACTGCTGAAATATCTGCAAATCCATCATTTTCGCCAGGAATGGCCTCAAGTGATGCGGTCGTGTTTCGATGAATTTGTCTCTGTTGAAGGTCTTGCCCTCACCAAACTCGACAGCGTCTCGATAGCCGCCAATCAATTGCACTAGAACTCCAAGGAATATCTTTGAGACACGATCGCCAATGTGTTCGTGTGAGTTGTTTAAATGTTTCTTTAAATGCGAGATAATCTCCGGTGGCATTTCGTGAATATCATCGAAGGGGCTGTCGAATATTTTCGTATCACAGTTTAAGGTCACAACTTCACCGAGCTCTTCCGGTGTCATCTGAAATACACAAATTATTGACAGTTAGCATGTAGTGCACACTTTTAGGGAGATTTCTTTGATACTTACAGTTTCAAGCACAGCCTCTGGCACCCCAATCAGGTAGGGCATCGGAGCACTTAAGATATCCTTCAGCTTCATGGGAAGAATTGGAATAAAGATATGTTGCCACACCATCGGATAGAGGAACGCATTCGCTGCCTGTATGCACGACGACAGTCTGTCCAATCGACGTGATGTGAAAATTATTCTACGTTCCGCTAACATTGCAGCGAACACTGATATCATATTCTTTGGAGTCACAAAATTGTAGTAGAGATTTAAATTGTGCTGTATGGAGAGAATAGGTTAGCAGGATCTGTTTATAGAGGTTCTATAATTGGACTTACATTCTCGGGAATACTCGGTAGCTGGAACTGTAGCGGCCTTTGGAAAGTGAAGTGCTGTGAAGAGAAGATAATCAACATGGAACTTCTTTGTTTAACACGATGTCGTCTTACACTCTGTCCGCTATTGTAGAATATATTCAGTGTACCACCGAGATCTGGTACGCCTTTAGTGTAGATTTCAGAGAGAAATCTCGGAAAGTAGGCTGTTTCAGTTCGTTGCACTTCGGCCAGTACGGACATTAGCTTAAGGAACGTATCATGCCATGGCAGGTAGGTGATGATAAGCATGGCAGTTTGCGTTTTCGGGTCATGTCGGCAGAAACCAAAGCGCCACTTGGAGTCATCACTGGTCAGCACGAATGAGTATGTTTGTACAGAGTCGCTGGAACAAAGAAAATAAAAATCATCAGTAAAGGCATGCAGTGTGTTGTAAAGTGGGTTCGATTGGTAATCGCTAGTGCACAGTCAATTGATTATTCAAATATTCACGAAGCCCCACTAATATTATGCGCGCTTAAATTAATTTAACCTAGATAGGTAACTGGGAGACAATTCGAAATGGGGGGCATATTGTAATTGTTCACTCGTGTCGTAAACGGGGACAATCCATTTGCCTGGGAATTATCCCGAAAAACTTTTCACGAATGGTCACCTTATCCTAATGGAGGCCAGTGCGACTTACTAACTAATGACAAATTACGTGATGAGCAACAGACGGTATTAAGGTAGATAAATCTATATATAGTTGCAAAGTGAATCATACACAACGAAAGTCATTTTTTTCTAAACCAATCAATCATACACCAGCATAATTGGTTACAGTTTCGTCTTTCTGCGGGCTTAAGGAATATTTTTCTGATACCATCTACCTCTGATACTGCGGGTGAGAACATTAATAGGCGCCCAACAAGTGATATAATTAATTTAGCATTTTCCATTTTTTTTTATAGAAAAGACGGAACTAATTTCTCCCAAAAGTTTAAGAACATTCATATCACTGTCATTATTCCATTACTTAACATCTTCGATGCGCACCAGCGAATTTCTGAATGTTCCGCAATAGTTCATATTATCGCACCCAGCCCATGTTTGCAGTTAAATAACTCCCGTCCGGTTTTATGTAATTTGTAACTTGGTAGGTAAATAAAAACAAATAAACCGAGAAGTTGTAGATAACCACTTGACAAATAAAGAAAGGAAAAAAAATAAATAAATAAAATAAAAATAGTAATAATAACTTTGCACTGCCAAAGAGACGTTTGTTCCTATTCCTAATGATTGGCATTGGGCGATCAAACGTTTTGCTTGTGAGCAAACATTAGTCATCGGTTTATTATGACCTGTTTCTTAGAGATAATCAACACTTAAATCGCAGAAAGATATTCCCAAACCGGTTGACTGCCAGGCACACTCAGTGAGGGGGAGGGTAAACAAAAAACTGTATACCAAAACATTAAACAAAACTCCAAGGTCAAGTGAGTTTGACAAATTGCATTTTTTATTGCAAAATTGATACGAGATTTTTTTTTCTGTATGCCCTGCGTTGTGGCACTCGTTAGGATTTAAATACGACAGTCGGGTCTCGTATTACAATAGAATTTGTGTTGGAACGCCAACCAGAACTACACGGCCTTATCGCACAATATTGTAGGTGTGGTTTTCAAAAGCTGCCTTCCACCCCCTTTCAAAGAAAATAAAATAAAGTAAAATGCACACTCCCTGTTGACACAATGAAACAAAAGCTAAATTTACTCAATAACTGCATGTAATCAATTGAAGACGAAAAGGGCATCTGTCAATGACCAAAAATTACCCCATATGCGGGTCGGAGAGTCTACTGATTGTGTGTGGTGACGATGGATCGTTTGTACATATTTGGAAATAGGAAAGGCTTTGTGTTGCACAACTTCGCGAACTAGCTGGCTGGCTGTGGCTGACCAGCGTTAGTAAGAAAAAAACACGAACCAAAATCATAGAGAGATTGCATGCATTCCATCAATTATAAGTAAGCGCGATTAGCGCACGACGAAGGTATGTGTTGTATTTATTTATATTGTGTGTACTCACTTGTCGAATTCGCACGGATAGGCAAAGTCAGGGATTTTCGCAATTATTTGCTCGTCACGGAAGCTTTCGGGGAACGATTGGATGATTACACCAGTGGCCTTGGACGAGGGATCCTCGATTCGGGTCACTTCACACCAGAACTCGAACAGTTTTTTTACATCCTCCCTGCAAAAAAAAAATAAAAACAATTAAACAAATTTACTATGTATTGTTCGTTTCTTTTATTTTATTTTTTCGTGGAAAATTCTCTGAGCTGGCAGCGACTTTGAGAGGCCAATACACCATCTCCGCCTCCTAATAATCATGCATTTGCACTCAAATTGAATAGGGTGGTGTCCCAGTGTACCGAAGTTAGTTTTTTTTTTTCATTGAAACTTACTTGACTCTTGAACTCATATTGTGGAGGAGGACCTGTGCGAGTGGCGATTAGGGACAAAATTATTCGCGACGTTATACACTTTCACACAATTATAGCATTATACACGAATATTTGCACATAGAAACTTTGTAAAGAATTTGTTGAATGGAATTTTCACTTTATTGCGTTGAATGGGTTTTCTTTTTCACTGAATTTTTGCTCTTTTCTACAATTTTACTGCGATAGAAGGTGACGAAAACAAGTATTACGCACACTTTTCGTCACGGTTCGTGTAAAAATGAAGTGCCAAAAAATTGGATTATGAGAAATAAGAAATTGAAGCAAAATGTCAAACGTTTTCTTGGAAAAACGAACGGAAAAAAGGAAAAAAATCCATCAAGAAAACACAAAACAAAAGAAGAAAGACGGAGAGGAAGTGATGAATTTGCGATTTTTTTTTTCTGTTTGGTTGTCAAAATTGAGTGTGTTCGTGGAGTTGTTCGGACTGTTAACGTAACGTAATGAATTTGTGGTTCGATTTTTAGGCGCCCGATTTCATACTTGTGGTAGTATCTTGCGGCATGTTTGATATTTTATTCTTATTGACACATTATTGAGGATGGATACTTCACATAAATTATGTGAATCCTAGATTCTACAGTACAGATTGCCAAAAAATTGTGTTGGCAGCATTCATTTTGTATTAAAGTATTTCGTCACCTCAGTATTTGAGTGATCTAAACGACAAAAACATAGTTTCGAGAAAACGACGTTTTAAGTTTGGAAACGAATAAAACAAAAACCTTCAGTAAGACAACCATTAACTAAATTTTTTAATTTAGTGGCTATTGAGTTCTACTTACACTTTAGTTCTTGTTTCAATTGGACAATTGGTTTTTTTGTAATCTCAAGTTGAAAAAAAGGAAATTGCATATGTGGCATGATTTTTTTTCGAAATAATGCGTATTTGTATGGTATGAGGCACTTTTTGAGCAACCTATGTGGCATTTAAATACTGAGCGGCATTGTGACTTTTGAATGCGTATGTGGCATATATTCATACAAAAGTTGAAATAAAAGCATTTTTTTAAATTACTGTTATTTTATTTTTCTTGGCGTTTTTAATGGCAAACTTATTTTTTTATGTAAAAAACAAGGTAAGTTATCGTTTCAAAGAAAAATAATTCTGTAATATACTAACGTTTGTTTATATCGGGGATCTAAAAATCCAATATTTCAGCTCTTTTTTAAATTAATTTAGTGCCTTCAGAGGGTAAAAAAGGAAAACAATAAAATAAAATATCTATTTTATCCAACTTTAAATTCAGATCATACTTGTACAGAATATATTATTAAATAATTATAATGCAGAAAAACCAAACATAAATTGAACAGTAACTGTCTATAAGGAATTTATGAAGTCGACTGTATTGTATGTATCACTTATGCACTGAATTACAAATTTGACTTGGAGCTTTGTTTGTATGTATCACTTAAACACTGAAAAATTATTATGCATATGAAGCACTTTTGAGGGAGAATTGTATGTTTAGATCATTTAAGCACTGAATTGCTGTTTGTCAATGAAGCATAATTTTTGTTCAATTGTATGTATAGGTCATTTAAAAGGTTTAAGAAATTTAAGAAAAGTTCATACAAAAATGTGACCTTCCCATATGTAGGCTTATGTGGCAGACCAATACTGACCATTAATTCCCAAAAGTGCGTTTAGATCATTTGTAACACTGATATCTTTGGCAATAATGGACATAGGATAGATTTAATTACACCAAAAGAAAGATCTGCTTTTTGTCTCTTATGTGGTTTTCCATTGGGACCACCAGAAATCTTTTTCAGATCTCAGATTTTACTGTGCTCATGGAACGCGCAACGAGATTGATCTGCTTTTGCAAATGGATTAGTGCGTTAATTGACAACAATATCAGCTGTTCAAATGGCATTCGTTTTTGGCTAAATCACAAATGGATATCGCCCTCAAAAATGTTTTCCTTCTTGTAGATACAAATGAAGTATTATTGGTGCTTTTTAGTCTTCAGATGACGAGGGAGATAATGAAGATAATAATTCTTCCGAAATCGTATCCATAGCTATTTATGTATTTTGTTATTTTGGTTTTCACGAAACTTTGCGCATTTGCCTCGAAATGAAACTTTCTAAACTGACGTTAAACAGCTGTACAAAGTATATTGGTATGCGTAAATCTGAAAAAATATCGAGATCTGCGAAAAGTGATCCGAATCGAAAAAAAGATTGATTTTTCGTCCCAATGGAACGCAAAAAGTGATTTAGATCAAAAAAAAGATTGATTTTTTGTCCCAATGGAAAACCACATTAGAAATCATTCCTAACTCATAAATGGCAAAAATGCAAATGTATCACTCAAATACTGAGGTGACGATTTACTCAACAACTCTCACATATACAAAGAGTCTCCACGAACGTGACAATACCTACCGAATAAATGAACAATTCTTTATCCACAAGTTCTGAAATTGTATCGAGAGCAACAGTTTTGGTTGTTTTTGAATATTTATGTCGTTTTCGATTTGGCTTTTCAGATTTTGATCTGAGATCTCAGAATTTTGCTGCCAAATCGCACATGAAATTCGATTTTTTTTGGTTCTTGTATGTATTGAGTTGGCCGCAAAAATATTATTTTTTTGCTTGCACTGGTAATCCAATTCAATTTATTTTCACACATTTTAATAACGTACTTCGAAATAATTTAATACAAAAACTCGCTGCCACACGCGTAAAAATAAATAATTCAGCTAAAAAAATCAACCCTTCTAAGGCCAGACAATTCGTAACCGCTAGCTCTGTGTCATAAACTTTTGTGTTAGTCAACGTATGGGTAGATCTGAGAATAAATCGAGATTTATCAAAAGTGCCTCAGATAAAAAAAGAAAGCTAGTTCTTTTTGCTAAATCGAAAACGACTAGACAGAGCATTTATTTATCATTCCTGGAACAGCTTACTAGGCTTGAATTCCGCAAATACGGAAAATGCATATTTACAGAATAAAACCCTCATACCAATTTAACTCACCTTTGGTTCGCAATCCATCCTCCGATTATTTTCTCGTACATATTTGTGTAACGGAAATAAAAGTCCACCATACTGTCATTTTAAGACAATATCTATTTTATTTCTATTTTTGCAGTTGCTTTCAATCTAAAAATATAGGTTTTTGTATCATCAGCAATTAGTGCAGAAAAAAATGTCAACCAAAAAATCAAAACGGGAGCAGAATTTTTTGTGAACTCATCTATCATTCTACGTGTTCTTTTGATCTCAGCAAAGCAAAGTAAAGTAGGATTTTCTGCACGTAATTACATACAACAATTATTGTGTGTCTTCGAAGTATGTCAAGTAAATCCAAGTTGTTCGGGTCTATCACAGAATCCGTCGTATTCGGAATTTTGCTACGAACCCCGAAGGAACTATCACAGAATACGTCGTGGGGTACATTTTTTGCTTTCGAAATTCGTAGAACGTGGTATATTCAGTGATACCACTTTCTACGAATTGCGAATACGAGAATTGCGAACAAATCAATTAAACTATATTCATGAATTGAAAATTGCTATTTGTTCTATCACAAAACTATTATATTTAATTAATCTAACATCTAGTCTAAAAAAAAAACACGAATCTCAATTGATGTAAACAGCTTAATTAACAATTAAAGCAATTTTCCCGCAAATTGAAAATTCTTGCCACGAACTGTCACTGTCACATCCGCAACCCACGAATGAAAAATTTGTTCCAACTTGAACTTTAAAGATAAAATTGATACGCGGGTAACTGTAACCAAAAAAAAGGTTTTCATGTGAATGAAGTGTCAGAAACTACGAATATTCGCGTGTTCGTAGTTCGCAATTCGCTCTCATGTGAATAGTCCTTTACTGTCGTTTTCCATTGGGCAAAAAGAAGCGCCTGGGAGAGTCCGGAATTGGAAAAAATTACTTCTGAAAACGTTCCATTGACACAAAAAATACTCTACTGGTGATTTTGAGAAGAGAATTTCGCTTCTCGATTTGAAGTCAGAATCCACTCAAGAAGCACTCACACAAGTGCAATTTATGTGTTTAACATAATTCAGCTGACATCTGCCGTAGATTATTTTTTGGTATTTCACGAATACCTTTGTGGATTCAATCGGAAGAAGTTTTCTTGTTCCATTGAATTTCAGAATGAGTGGATCCCCGAGTGAAACTAATGGAAAATGACATTAGAGAATCGTGTTGAAAGCATTTCTGCTTCGGTAGGATCATTTATTTGGGTTTTCGTTGGCTTTTTTTTTTTACTATCTTCTAGTTATTGATTCAAATGGAAAATAGCAAGAGATTGATTTATATCGCAAACTAATAAAAAAAGATCATGTTGGGTAACAACATCAGTCAGCGTTTTAGTTTGACGAACATATGGGATCTTACACTACAACAGCACTGGCCTCGCCAAAGCTATCCATCAATTAACACCAACACATCGAGCTAATCAACTTTGCTTACTTGTACATTCACTTTTAGGTTTCGTGACTCTATGTTCCATGATCGCTGTATCTAGATAGTACAAGCAATCGCTTAGATAAGAGCAACAATCTGAGATTGTGCCATGTTTTCATGTGATTTTCGAATTTGCTTTCAGTGTATCTTTATATATCAGTCAGTTCGGTATTAGAATACTCTGTCGGCTACTGCACTACACAAGCAGCAATCTGTGATATTGTGCCGGTGCAAGATGCTAAAGCTGCGGCGAAATATCCTTCCCCGTCGGTTGATAGACGCTGCGTGTTTCTTGCTAATCTTTCTGTTTACGCCGATAACGTTCGTATTCGAAATGACAGTTGTTCTGCCAGTGTTTCATGATTTCGGGGGTTTCTTTCACACTTACACCATGATAGCGGCGTTATTTTTGGTATTCCAAATTAAGGGCAACATGATAGCTTGTATGATGGTGGATACGAGTGTTGATTGTATGAATGTTGTCATTCAAATATTTATATAAAAAAAAATCTAATATATCCCTTTCAGTTGACAACTTAAAACCACCCACAGATAAAAATAAGCTGGTTCTATGGCACGAATGTGAAACTTGCAGAAAGCTAGCGCCTCCCCGATCGTGGCACTGCAAAGTGTGCAAGGTTTGTGTGATGAAGCGCGATCACCACTGCTTGTTCACCGGCTGTTGTGTGGGTCATCTAAATCACAGGTACTTCATGATGTTCGTCGTTTATTTGTTTATTGGTTCCACATACGCCCTAGTGTACAACAGTCTTTACCTGTGGTATGTTAATGCTGCTGTTTACAATAACTGGCTGACAGTTCTGAAAATGACTTGCCCAATGATAATGTTCGTCACTGGATCGTTTTGGAACAATTTTTCGTTAGTTATATACAACCTGAATATACTTGCTGTTGTGTATTCGTTGCTTCTTCTTGTTTATCACGGCAGTACCATTTGGCAAGGTGGCGTTTGCAATGAACGCGGAAAGTACAAGTACACACTAGGATGGCGACAAAATTTGCATATGGTATTTGGCAAAGAGATTCATAAGGTTTGGATGTCACCGTTGATAAGGAGTGAACTACCGCATGACGGGGTGCACTGGGAAAGCGTTTTAGAAAAGAAGAGTACGTAAGCGGGATGAGCCACGTGGGTTTGGGGACTCCGTAAAATGTTTACAAAATATTTATTTGTTCTTAAGCGAAATTTGTTTCAATTAATTAAAAGCTTTTTGAGAAAAAAGTAAAACTTGAACATGTTTTTTGATAGTTTGGTTCCAATTGGTTTGTTTTTGAAATGTCAACATCTTATTAGAGATACCTTTTGAAAATAATATTAACCCTACAATTTGGTCCTTAATATACCTATCTAATAGAAGATAGAGAGTTATGAACTCTAGCGGTTTTTATTAATTTGCTCGTTTTTGACAAAATAATCAAGTACTGGACCTGACAGTCCTTGAAAAGTTGAAAAGTTCTAAAGTTACCTTTTCTACCGTTGATCAATGCATAACTTGATTCGCAACTTAAAGGAAAATAGTTTGATGCTAATGCAATCAGCAGGAAAGCAGCAACTAATGTGGTTTTCCATTGGGACAAAAAATCAATCTTTTTTTTGATCTAAATCACTTTTCGCGTTCCATTGGGACGAAAAATCAATCTTTTTTTCGATTCGGAGCACTTTTTGCAGATCTCGATATTTTTTCAGATCTACACATACCAATATAATTTGCACAGCTGTTTTACGTCATTCTGCGAAGTTTGCTTTCGAGGCAAATGCGTAAAGTTTCGTGAAAACCAAAATAACAAAATATATAAATAGCTATGGATATTATTTCGGAGGAATTATGATCTTCATTGTCTTCCTCGTCATCTGAAGACTACAAATCACCAATAATACTTCATTTGTATCTACAACAGGCGAAACATTTTTCAGGTCGATATCCATTTGTGATTTAGCCAAAAACGAATGCCATTTGAACAGCTGATATTGTTGTCAATTAACGCACTAATCCATTTACAAAAGCAGATCAATCTCGTTGCGCGTTCCATGAGCACAGTAAAATCTGAGATCTGAAAAAGATTTCTGGTGGTCCCAATGGAAAACCACATAAGGTTTGCCTATCACTACCTTTAGGGAAATTTTGTGTACCAGGTAAATTTCAGCTCAAGCAGTCTTCTAAGGAAAAGTAGAAAACCTGACGAAAAAGAGAGTTCAAACGGAGAAAAACTTTGGTGAGGAAGATAAAATCACACTCATAGAATATTCTCGGATTCTAATTAGAGTTAAAAATCACGTTACGTTCCGTCATAAACAAACTATGCACACCCTATTGCCTGTAAAGATAACAGGTTTAGCAGCAATCACACCCTATTCCCTTCTGTCATTAGAAATCAAAACATAACAAATCGTCCATCGCAAAGCCTAAAAAGTAATTATTTATTAATAATTAATTAGCTCTGCAACAATTTCGATAATAGTTTCCAGTCACTGATGGAAGTTGTCTTTAATTGATTTTTACTTATCATTGACGCCACCCTCACATGACGACAAAGTTTTAGTTATATTTTGCCGGTGAAGAAGTCGGATCTCAGTGCTCCTTGAAATGCGCCTCCGAAAAAACTTCCTACCTCACACAGCGGCGGACATAGGATGTTTCTTGTTAATTGCCACCTTCATCCCGATCACCTTTGTATTCGAATTTACTGTAGTTCTGCCGGAATTCCATGAATTCGGGAGTTTCTTCTATTGGTTCACCCTGGCGGCAGGTGTGTTCCTAATCGTTAACGTGAAGGGCAACATGGTAGCATGCATGCTAGTGGACACAAGCATCAAAAGTATAAACATTTGCTGTTAGATAATTATAGTGACTTATGATTTCCTTCCGTTTCAGCTGAAGTGTTAACTCCACCCACCGACCATGACCATCGCCAGCTGTGGCGACTATGTGCAGTTTGTGAAACACTGGCCCCACCGCGCTCCTGGCACTGCAACATCTGCAATACGTGTATCTTAAAACGCGACCACCACTGCATGTTTACGGGCTGTTGTGTGGGGCATCGTAATCATCGATATTTTCTCATGTTCCTGGTATTCATTATGATTGGGTCATTGTACACGACTGTGTACAACTCTATTTACTTTTGGTGGCTCAAGGCCGATACCTATTCCAATTACTTTACACTCTTCAAGATGGTTTTCCCCATGTTGATGTTCACAGTGGATTCGTCGTGGAACAACTTTTATCTGCTGATTTACGAACTGAATGTGGTTGCTTTGGCTTACTCGCTGGTGCTGCTGGTCTACCATGGCCAAATCATACTCAGGGGAGGAGTGATTCACGAGCGGAACGGTCATGCATACGACCTTGGATGGAAAAAGAACCTGGAGATGGTTTTGGGAACACGAATGCATTTGGTTTGGCTGTCGCCATTTTTAGATAGTCCACTGCCGCACGATGGCATCTACTGGCAGACCGTACTTCATAATTCAGAGAAAAATCGATAATCAACGGAAATGAGAGTTCAAATTTTTAGTCGTTAGTTTTGTCCTAGTCTGGAGTCTTTTTACCATGACACCCAATGTTGCATTGTACTTTTAGATTTCTAGTAAAATATACGTTTTAAATTGAGTGGTAGAAGTTTGATTATGAAGAGTTGTGGTATGCATTGTTAGAGGCTACATCCACCATATGAGAATTCCAAATGAAACACGGCTTAGTACAACGCTAACAAAACTTTATTTCTTTTCTCTAAATGCCTACGCCCTACTCCGCCAAGAAACCGTCACCAACGAGGCTCTTCAACTTTGACAAATGGGTCTCGTTTAGCGTAAAGCCCTTGTGGATGATGCGCGCCAACTGCATCGATTCCATGTTGTTCTCCACACAGTACTGCAGGCAACTTACCGCCAGACTGGGCGCCTTATTCGCCACACAGCACTCGACAAACTCCTTGGCGCACTGGTCCGTTGGTGTGCCCGGAATCTTGTGTTGATCTCGGTCGATGGTCTCAAACACTTTGGCCGCATTCTCAAAGTCTCCGCCACGTACCAAAAGCGTCAAGATATCACCAATCATCTGTCCAGAGAATGTCAGCTTTCTGCCCGAACGACCTTCAGTTTGCCCCGAAACTTTTCTGAAGATATCCAGGGCAATCCTGGTGAAATGTTCATCGAGTCCAACATGAGCTGGATTTTGTTCCGGATTGGGCTTGTTTTCGGTTATAATGCTCAGTGTGCGGGTCAGGATACTTTCGCGACTAGTGTGATCAAAGACGACTATGTCGGACCACATGCGTGGCATCAACTCAATGACACCGTTCGCCTGGATAGCTTTGAGGATCTCCTCCATGATACCCGGCTCAGGGATGTACACATGGGGCACAAGACGATCATAAGTTTCCATGAAAACCTCAATGGGTTCGGTTTGGCAGAGCAGAGCAAAAAAGTGACGGTAGTAGATGCCCTCCTTGTAAGAATCTCCTATGAGGTCATAGTTTTTACCAGTGTGCAATAGATCGTCGACTTTCCTAGCAAGTGATTTGTCGTGAAGATGGTTGCGACAGACATCCATGGCGGTTAAAAAGAAAAAGGTGTCTTTCGGATGAGATATGGTGAACTCCTTGCCCGCGATTTCGTGCAGTATGTCTACAATTACATGGGAAACTGGACCACGTTCGCGGCAGAATATGATGAGAATGTAGTAGTAAGTGGCAAGGCCCAGTTCAATCCCCATGTTCTTAAATTCGCTCAGAACCTTTAGGGCGTTGCCTCGCGCCAGTTTGTAGTTACCCAAAGTGCTGATGGTTTCCAAAAGGGCGTTGAGAGTGCCCAAATCTGGCTTGAGTTCTCTTTGATTCATCTGCTGCAAGAGATCTAGGCACAACTCCCACCGCTGATCTGCGGATTCCTTGAGGAAATTTCCAACAGAAATAACGGCATTGAACGTTTTCGTGTCTAATTCGAGTTGCTTCTCGGTTGCCTCTTGAAACAGAGCGAATGCGCGCTCCGCTTGACCATACTTAGCCATTCCGCGTATAACTGCCGCATATGTCTCTTTCGTTTTGGGTTCCAATTCGTGGAAGATTTGCTCTGCCAAGTCACCATCTTTCCAGGTCCTCCTCTGCCGGGTATTGCCAGAGTTGGCTTGGTTGAACCACCTTTCTTCGATGAACTCCTCGGGCAGAGGATCTTCGTTGTTATAGAAACAAATCAGTTCAAGGAAGCTCTGCTTCAGATCATTGCCGATAGGAATTCCTTTTGTCTTCATCAAATTGTAGACCAACACAGCATCGGCGACTTCAGAGTTCTGAATAAGACTCTGCAGGGACACCTCGTCCACTTCTGATTCCTCCGTGAAAACCATTTTCGGCGCGAATGCTTCCACATGCGGTTGCGCCTCTTCATGCTGGGAAAGAGAAGCGTTTAAAATCTCCTTTTAGAAAGTATATCACGACTTACCATGAAAAATTGTCCATGTTGGTTCTTGATCCATTTGGCTGCCTTGCGGCCAGATTCCTGGGCCATTGCAAATGTTCGTCTAGTCACATTCGACATGGGTATTAGGTAAGGATCATCGTGGTACTTGTAATGAGCAGCTGTTGGATCTTGTTTCACAGTACTGGAAAGAGCATTTAAAATATCGGTTGGACTGCGTTGGATGCGGTTCGGAATCTCAATGTGCTCTTCAGTAGATGCGGGTTGAGTGGTGTTGTTGGTGCTGCTTGTGGTGTTCACGTAATTTTTTGCTGAAGTGCTGAGTAACTGACATCGAAGTCTGTACAGTTTGTTTAGGCGACGTGATAAAAACATTTTCTAATTTATTCCACAGCTAATTAGAGTGGAAATCAATTTTAATTGAAGAAAAGAAATAAACTAATACGAGAAAATATTTTTCACAGTGACGGTGGAGAGGTTATGTTTGACTTTTGAAATTGTCAAAGTGACATAACAGACAGCTGACTTGAATGAACTAAATGAACCAAATGAATGTCGTTTTTAGGGGCTGATTATACTTTTCCACAGAAAAAGTTAACGAAAATGAAAATAAATCACAATTCCACGAACTCAAACACCGATACCAACAATTTAATTCTTGTTTCATCGAAAATGCCAGAAATACCATAACAAAAATTTCATATATGGCTTTTTGTTAGCATTCGTGCTTATTTTCCGAATACACTATATGCTGTTTGGGCATTTTTATCTGTCAAAAACAGCCTGGTCATATAATATGGCATTTATGTCGTTAGAGCATAATATGGGATTATGCCCATTACATTGGGGACGTATGAATAAAACCTAGCATTTGCTTTGAGTAAAAGGTTTTAGCAAAGAAAAAGTCCCTAGCAATTGCTTTGAATCGGTATGAATAAAAACCCAGTTTGCTAAAGTAAGTTCGAAAATTCGAACATAGCTTTTACTTCGCTGCACGTGTACTTGCCTTGCAATTTCTGTCAAACCTGACCAGTAAATTTGAATTTTTGAATTTTCCTTGAGATTCTAACGACTTTTGTGGAAATTTAAATTAAAAAAAAAAATAAATTCAGAAATATGATTGCAATCTATAGCTCCAATTGCACCTGTAAATATGATTTCTGTTTGCCAAATAGGTTTTTGATGCTTTATTTCTTCGTCAGGTGCCCGTGACAGGAAATAATTGATTTTTTTCACAGGTATTTTGATGATTTTCCTGCAAGAACAAAACTTAATTTAACTATTTATAGACAAATCATAGGAAATTCACACTGCTTACTTTTTTTTTGTGTAAAAAATATGCGTACAAAATATTTAGCAAAAGGTTTGAGTCAACTAATGTGGTATTCGTTTGGGCTTCTTCAGATTCGCTCTCAGATTTCAGATTTCGTGTGGCTAATCGAACATAAAAACGTCACTTGCTCTTTTTTGTGATAATATTCGTGCGATTCGAATATGTGTAGCCTTCAACACTTTTCAAAACGTTTTCCATTCACTACTTAAGTTTTAAATTAAAACATTCGAAATTTGCGTCTCGATTGATTTTTAAATATTTTAAATTATACATAACCAATTTACTAAAATAAATTCACCCGATGCAATTCCTTCCTTTGCTGAAGAACAAATTCACGAAAACCTAATCGCCCTCCACCAGTTGTCAAACTCAAACGCACTTGTGTTGGTAAATCTGAGAAAATATCTAGATTCGCAAAAGTGATCTGAAATCTGAAAAAGATTGCTTTTTCTTGTACCAAACGAACATAAAAACTGATCTGAGAGCAAAAAAAGTGATCTGAGAGCGCCCAAACGAATACCACATAAATAGCAGACTCAGGATTTGCATAGCATTTGCTTTGTTTATTCATACCGAACTCAAATTAGTTTGTATTCATACGAAACGTAGCAAATGCTTCGACTTTGACATTTCTCTTGAGTAAAAGCAATTGCTACGCTTTATTCATACGACCCAATATGTGGCAGGGCAGACATTATTCCTGTCACTCCATCCACGTTAAAGTAAGCGCCTTTACACATGGGTGTCATGTTAATCAATTCAGCCCTACCTAAATGGGTAATTACGTTATGATTAATAGCCTGATTGTGTTGTGGTGGTACTGAAGCATTTGCAAAGATATCTATCTATTTATGTCAAATTATAAATAATTCATTATCACCAGGATCTACCCAATTGCGATTGACGTTTAATTATAGGTCTGTTAACAAAGTGTGATGCAGTAAGGATATCCGGTATCAATTGTACGGCTAATAGACGTGAAACAAAATATTTCCACCAATATTTACATATAGAGATTATGACGTCGGTTTTTTTTTCAAAATGAACATAAAAACCTCAAAACCACAATGTGAGAGCGACACACCAATTGAAATAATGGTACCGTAAAATGGGGTGACAAACAAACATTTTTTTTTTGTATTTTCTGAAGTTTTTACTTTAGTTTCAATGTGAGTACACCTAAATATGAGTCATGACTCCTATTTTCATTGCTAGTCTCCCCGTTGCTGTAGAACAGCGGTTCCCAATCTTTTTTAGTCGCGGAGCACTTTTTAGGTGAAAAATTCCTCGCGGAGCACTTCGTTGCACGTATGCTATTTTCAGGGATTCCCTAAACCTATATAATGTTGATATTGTCATCCCATACCCAGCGTTGCCATAATTGCAGATTTGTAAAAATATTTTCATGGCAACACTGCCCATACCACATATTTTTACACGAATTATTTTTTAGTTTGTTTGTATGTGTTGATTTCTTTTAAATGAGCATTTAAAACTCGATTGCTGCGATCAAAATGACAAGTTCAGAAGCACAAAATTTACTAGTCACAAGTAGTGTAATGGAATTTTGTTAGGTATTTCTTCTTTTTATCTTTCCGCGGAGCACTTGGATGTCCTTCGCACCAAGTGCTGCCAATTTGCTACATCAATACCTCCTTTGTCGATATAACTCATACTTGTGTGCAAGTGTGGAATGATGTATTGCAGCACAATGGCCTCACGCTCGGTTCAAAGCGCGCTTATTTAGCTCGAGCTCAGTTCAGTGCTCAGCTCTGAACTAAAAAAGAAAAACGCTTATAGTAACATTTAACTTTTTCCTGAAGATTGTTGCTAGTCACCCCATTTTAAATTATTTTCAACTGCAATAAAGTTCAAATTAAATTAGCAATTCAATTATTTTCAGACTACAATTGCATAAATGCAATTCAAGTCCCTCCCAGCCTCATAAATTGATCTCTTTCCATAAAATTGGTAGGCACTATACAACCACAACATATTGCAATCCCACGTGGTGCTGTATGTCTTCGGTTTCGGTTCTCCAAATGGAATTAAGTAAAGCCCATCGTTAGGAAACATATTTATGCATCTGTTCGACTTTCCGAATTGCATGCCACTCACCCATTTAAACTTCAAACAATCTCTACCTAACATCGAGGACATTTATAAAACTCAGTTCGATCTGAAAAGTGTATACCTTGCAGATAGACCTCAAATTTCCACTGTTTTTATTTCAATTATAAGTCTTGAATATCATCGACTTGAGCAGCGTACCAGGCTGTAGCCGGAGAAGTAGATCGACATCGGATTCAGTCAGTTGATATTCAGATTCACGGCAGTCGACATGAGACCGACATTATACTACGACGATCGCAGTCCACCGGTACGCAGTTGTTTACTTCTCATTAAAATTCTGGACATAGATGTGGAATTGAAATTTGTTGATCTTTTCAAAGGCGAACAGCTGAAACCCGAATTTTTAGAGGTGAGGTGACTCATCTTTTGAGCACGAGCATCATCTGGAGTTTTTTTTTTTCTTAAATTCTGAATCAACAAAAACAATTTTTTTTTATCTCGGACAGATCAACCAGGTGCATACTGTTCCAGTATTGCAGCACAATGGGCTCACTTTAACCGACAGCCATTCGATTTTAATTTACCTATGTGAGAACTTTGAAGGTGGAAATGAATGGTTGCCCGAAGACAAACTCCAGCGAATTGAGGTGATAAACAAATTATTCGTGGAGTGTTCGGTTTTATTTCGAAGGGACAGCGATATGATGGTAAGTTTGGGGAAACGATTTAAAAAAAATTTTTTTTGTGGAGTTCGTATTTAAATTCTTTAAGGAAGATTCACACTTCACGTATTTGCATAAATTTATCAGTACCTATAAATACGATGGCGGACCACAGTTGGATTTAGAAAAGTCTCCCACTTCCATTTCATTGCGGTTATCATTTGCCAAGAAAGCTACGTCACCATTTTTCCAAACTTGTATTATAATTTTCGGAATAAGTGGTAGGTACTGAAAGTTTGCTTTTTTTGCTTTGCACTTATTTTTTTATTGTGCCATTGTGGGATTCGTAAAAGTTGGTTATTTTTTTATTTCGGCCAATGAAATATGGCAACAATTTCATTGATCTAAATCAAGACGATCGCGCGAACAGTTGACGTTTGAGGAAACTATATAAGTTGACATTTCGATTGTACTTAAGACTGATGTAGTAAAAGTGTCCTTACCGACCAATCTACTTTTTACGTTCTGGAAAATCTATTCCAAGCAAATCTCTCGACAATTAGAGTTTGGAATTAGAAGTTTTTAATGTGCCCAATTTCTTCATTTGGCTTTGTCGGTTGTCCGTTGTCCCCCAATTACAAGAAATTAAATACCCGCGTTCGGTTAACTAGCGACACGCCAAAGAAGCGCTAGTCATCAAAACAAAATTTTCATCTATGTATCTATTTGCGCTGAAGCATATAAAAATGTATACATAACAGACCGGGTAAGTAAAGATACCGTTAGCACACCATTAACTAGTTACGTCAACTTAACGGAGAACTTTCTAATTAAATTTCTTTGTAAGTTCCAATTCATTTGACTGCTTGTGAGTCCGGACTTCCACATCGAGATACTTCTTCAAATTATATCAGCTATAACCCAAACCATTATTCCGATGGGATAACATTTAACCTTTACGCTCTCACCTAATTGAAAATGCTTGACCAAGCCAACACCAGATGCCAAAAGCAGCATCAGCATCTCTTGTAATCAAACTGATTAGCTTTCAAATCTCACCAAGCTGCCCATGGTCCTTCTGCTTCCTTGAAAAAGTCAAACAATTTACCAGATTAATCCAGTCGTTAACCCGGAAAAAGTTTCATCGATTGCACAACAGTTAAAAATAGAAAGTCATCTCTCTGCATATCCCCTATCCCCTATACAATGTATTTCGATCTCATTGCTTATCTGGCAAAGAGTTCCATGTAGCATGTAGATACGGCATTCACCCGACGATAATCGGAAATAAGAGAAACTCTTGCCGCTGGTGTCCTTCTCCTCGTCGCTTTTGTCCATTATCTGCAATTTCAATTAAATTCGATTTTCATTTTATTTTTATCTTACTGTTTATCCATCTTTTAGTCGGAAATTGCAAGGAAGGGGTTTGACAATATCGATCTGCCGTACCACGAACGAAAAATCCTTGAGGTGTACAAGGCACTGGAGACAAATCTCTCGGTCAAAGGCTATCGGCGTATGGCTGGCAACAAAGTGAGTATCATCAATACAACAAACACCTCCCACTTTGAGGTTGGAATTCCAATTAATCCGTCTTTACATTCGATTTATTTTAAATTTATCCTTTTCGGGGGTGGTGCGGAGGGTTTTCTCAACCACTCATGGTGGAAAGTAAATATCTTTACATAACTCTGTCAATGGTGGACGTAGATACGATTTCTGGTTGTTTTTGTGTGAAAATTGTCTGTTTATATTACAGATGACGATTGCCGATTTATCGTTCTTGACAACATTAAGCACAGTGGATCTCATGTTTCATATAACCGCAGACAGGTGGCCACGTTTGTACGAGTGGTTTGAGGCGATGAAACACTCGCTGGCGGAGAACTATCATGAATGCAATGTCAGTGGACTGGAGAAACTACGAAATATAATGGAGGTGATTGGAAGGTTTAAGTTCCCCGAGAGAGAAAATAATTGATTTAACGATGTAGCTTTTGTCGCGTCGAAAATAAACTTTAAAATAAACCTGCCAACTTTTTACTTAACTGACGTTTGGATAGACGTGTTCGAAAGGTCACTAAAACGGTAGGAGAGACATTTTGGATTCCTCTAAAATAATGTTGAAGAAACTTCCTACATGACACATAGTTTATATAGTGATTCTGATTACTGCAAAGTAACACGCTTCGTGCAGTTATACAACTTTTTTACTTGGAATGGAAGCAACTGGCTTATAGTGCATTTGCAACGTCACATAGACCTCTCACGTACCATGAGTGGGGTGCTCAACTTAAATAGTCGATTGAAGGTAAGGGAGAGCGACACGGAAAAATGATTGACACGTCTTTTGGCCGGCCTTTTTGTTCACGTATTATAAATTCAAGTTTGAAAAGCATATATCTACATCAATTGTCTACTTATTAACTGTCAAAGCGAAAACGAGCGCTTGAAAACGAATGGCAATCGTTTTTAATAAGCAAATTCCGCAGATTGAGGAACATCTTCGCCTTTGAATTTTTCTCTCAAAATCGTCCTTAAATGAAAAATTTGTTTGAAATTCTTCACAATCGAACGCGTTTCGTTCGTACAAAATTATAACTGAGCCGACTTACAATTTGAAATTTTGTGTCAAATTACCCAAATCCAATGCAGTTGGTTAACCTCACACTGCAATTTTTCGATAATGAGCCCACGCAATAGCAAGTCTGTCCAATTCAACTGGAATTACGAAACGAAAAGGTCACCTGTCATTGCGCGATGGCAAGTGGATCAACCCCGCCATCTGGCGGTTTTTCGAATATTAAACAAATGTCAAAGTCCTTGTGCAGCGTCATCTGTTTCCGATACTAAAAAACAATATTTGCTGTTCTGCTGATTCCGATTCCGTTGTTGTCTCTCCCGGTCTCCAGTTTGGACGACTGCACGTTGTTCTTGTGATAATCTCTCTCGAAGATGCGAAATTGTCTCCAATCGATGTCTCGATAAATTCCGATCAGTGCCTTCGTCTGGATTTAAATCGCTCGATGTTTTCAAATCTCTGTCTGTTCCGTGTTTTACAGTTAAAAAAAAAAACAAAAAACAAACAAACAAACACCTATAATAGATTAGTTTCCGACAAAGTCTGTATCAAATAAGATGTAGAAAAAAAAAAACAAGTGACAGCTATAGCACTTGACAAACAAAAATATTTGCTTAAAGCGAGAAGAAAAATTGGATCCACAAACCATAATTTGTTGGTTTGTATAAATTGTAATTTTGTTCAAAATGTAAGCTCGCAATCCACAAATTGCTAAATAAGAGAGATGGTCGATCTAAAATGAACTGAAGGATGCTATATGACATAAGTCAAATTTAAAGCTTTCTCAAATTTGTTTTTGCTGAATGAAGTACATAAATCTGGCTACCGACAGATATGAGATACTCGGCACAGCTCGGTAGGTATACGGCATGACCATCAGTCAAAAATTTAATAGGGAACCATGAATCAAATCCATAAATAATGTTGCTTCTGTGGAATACGGTTCAATGGTTGATATTTTTAATGATTGCCGTTGGCAACTTACCAAGAGAAGAAATTGAATTTTAATATTTCCCACTGGACACTTTCAATGCCCAAGCGTTTCGGTAGATGTAAAAAAAAAAAACTTTCACTGCTAAGCTAGATGAATTGAAATAGTCCTACAGGGATTTTGTTATTTCGCATACTTAAAATATGAATTCCCTGCAGGAAATTTCTGTGTGAAACAGTAGCAGAAGTCGAGATTGCTCGAATGAATATTCAATTCGCCTGCATAACATAATGGGAAATAGATGCCCAACTTTATAACTCATAGTTCATCCATAGTTCACACGTAAACATGCTTAAGTCTGCTACGTTATTTGCAAAATTTACATAATATCGTTGCTCTTTGGCGTGAGTTATCTATTCGATTTATTCAAGTGTAAGCCCCTAAACGCATACGACACAGCTGGAAACAAAACAATTGTTCTTTTTTTGCCAATCCATATGCCTTAAGATGGAAGCTCGCGTAAGGCAAAAAGGTTAGTGGGATTATCTATAATCTACACATCAGATACGATGTGCGTCTTACACAAAATAAGCTAGTTGCTGCTAAGAGAGCCTCATCTACTACTTAAATTATATTTTCGCCGCATGCCACCTATACAAATCCATGCAATGGGGTTGGGCATCCTTAATAGCTGCCAATTTACACACTATGTCGCACTTGATATGCATTAGTAAATAGACGCCCAGTTTTGTTGACAGTTGTACCCATTTTTACCTGCGTAAAGAAATGTTTGACAACGAATAGGTACTGACCCGTCCAAAACAAACAAAGATTTCTAATCATTTGAGTAATCGCCATAAGTATTATATAGCCGGACCGTTTTTAACGTGGCACTACTCGTAGTCAGCTGTAAAGGTTAACGATTAGTCATTAGAAGATTACTAATCTTTAGGCAAACACTGCCCTTAGCCTTAATGTCAACAAATTGAAAGTCGTGTGACATTATGCTGTCAAAAACAAAGAGAATGACTCAGTCAGAAGGCCCCTCACTCTACCTAGTACCATTGAGTTTATACACATAGAGGAATCATGTTGGTTTTCCAACTCTCGTAATAGATGTCGCTACCAGTACCATATTCGACAAAATTAAATTTGTGTAGAGAGAGTGAGTGCTAACAGAAACCACTCCACTCATTCAAATTGAACTCGATCGGGATTTGAGGCGCAGGAAATGAATATAGGTATATATATATGTTTTGTACCTTTTTGTATCGATTTCTGTGTGGTTGTCTTATTCCCGAAAAATTGAGAAGGGGATTGACTTTCTTACAAAAGGGATGATTTTTTAACAAAATCGAATAGCTAGATTGCTGTGTTATGTCATTACAAACATAAATACGTGTGTTCTTTTCAAGGACATTGTTCTGAAATCAATATTTTTTTTTTTTCGCCAAAAGCAATGCCTCTATAATAAAATAACTATAACTAGTATAAGAAATAATTATTTGCATCGCATCATTTTTTTATCATCGCATAGTGCAACAAGAGAAAATTAGTAAATTAATAAACAAACCTATAAAGCTTCAAAAGTGCCCCGAGATGATTGCAGGCAGGTGTTAGTTCTATGCTTTTAAATTGTACTTCTCTGGAAATATGTCTCCAGGAAGCAAGTTCCAAAGTTCACCTGTCCTGTAGCTAAAAGAGTTTTTTAAAAAGTGATGTCCTCGCAGTAGTTAAGTGTACTAAAAGTGAAATGCATTGGTTGTATGTCGTGTAGAACGCTCATATGTTGCATTTCGAGGAAAATCTAACATTTAAGTACCTATAGAATAGGCATGGGTGAGCGACTCTTGGGGTGCCTTATTAAAGTTAGTTCCTCGTGCCTCTCACTCTTGAGGTGCTTTTTTAAAGTGAGTTCCTCGTGCCTCTCACTCTTGAGGTGCTTTTCACTCTACAAGTATTTCCTTTTTGCAGAAGGCTTCACCTTATTAAATAATGCATTTTTTCGTATTATTTTTTTTTTGTTCTTGAGCTTTTTAAATTACTTCTTGCATTTAACACTTTGTTTTTGATGCGTAAATCTTTCACCGCATTATTGAAATTTTTTGTGTTAAATCTTATAAGTACTTTTACAATAAATTCTATTGCTTCATTTTTATGGTCTTTACAGTGAGCAAATAGGATATTATTATTTAAAATAATTCTAATAATTTTAGTACTTATATCAGGTTTTTACTTTAAGTATTTGAAATATTTATCAAAAACGGTAATTATAAATTTTAAATCATTTTCAAAATTATCAGAAGGTGTTGTGAGGCATAGATGCTTATAGGATCTTAAGTTTATAAGAGTTGCAGTTTTTTTTATCATAATTTTCGCGCTCCTTAAAATAATCGCTACACGAATTGCACTTGTTTTTTGATATAATTTTTAAAGCTAACCAACTTGCTACAAATGCGTTTGCACAATTTTGTAAATCGACATGTTTTATTGTCTTAAAATCATTTATTATTTCAAAAATGTCTTCAAAATTATGACTTTCATCTTGCTGGATATTGTCCTCTAAAGTTTTCAAATCAACACATTCCTCAAGTTGACCTACTCCTGCATTATCGTTCTTAGAATTGGATGACGAATGTTCGAGTAAGTTTATTGAATTTGAATACTCATAACCACTAACAGAAGGCGATTTTTGAAAACAGATCCACTTCAGATTACGACATACACGGGCAGCAGATGGATTTTTTTTCATATGAACCGCGATTAGTTCTGATCATGGAAATCGTATTTTCAAGTGGATCTTGATTAAGGTGCGATGTTAATAAAAAAGATTGATCTGGGTCCACTGATATGCGATCCCATAGTTGTAAAATCCCATTTATTGTTTGCTGCAACCCTACAAAACAGTATGGTATCTTAATTTTCCCCTCAGGTCTCCAAAGAGCAATAGTTGTCAATGTGTATCGCAAATTGTTTATTATGCCGGATTGGTTTTCTCCTATTGCATTTTTATCTGGATTTTCGGAATACCTACAAACACTATTCAAATTGTCAAACAACTTATTCATTGAAGAAATAAAAGTTGCTGTTGATATGGCTGTACTTTTCTCGGCATCAGTAAAAAAATTATGTGCAACAGCCGCAAGAATACCCATTGCAACCTTGTTGCTAAATACCTGAGTGACTAGTTTGACTGACAACTTATCAAAAGGATTTGGTCGGATATGCTCTCTCGTCAGCTTATAAAATATTTTTACAGTTCCACTATCAAAGTCGAAAATTTTTTCTAATACCTTCCATGAAACCCTTTCAGGAACTAGTAGATCAGCCTTTAACAAACAGTTTCTCACACTTTTAATAAAATGTGGAACTTCATGTAACAGAAAGATCTTCTCATCTTCGAACACGAAATAGGGCTTCTCGATTTTTGTCCCAAGTACCCTATAAGCGTTTCTATTGTTACTTCCCTGATCTGTGTTTACAGCGCAAACATCAAATCCGAGTGCTGTAACCTGAGATACACAATACCTTATGATGTTGCTTCGCTTTGATCCACTGACGTTGCCAATATAAATTCCAATAGCTTGTTTCCAGTTAGTATTTAGATCACGCAACATTATAATTAAGGCATGTGTAGCGATTATATTCTCTCTGCCAAGATGACCATGATCAATAAAACCATAAATAATATCTTCAGAGCTATTATAGTCAAGCTCTGGTTTAATAGCCATCTCATCTAACAAAAGAACACACTTCCTATCCAATTTTGAAAGAGAAGCGCTTTTTGTTTTTAAAAGATCTAAAACGCTTTTTACTATTCCTGGAGAAAATCGTATATTCATGTGCCACCTTTGAATTCTAGCTCAAGTAGAAATTTATATGCTACTGGAGACTTATAATAAAATTTTAAAAATGAATCCCTTTCTTCATGACTCCATTTAGAATTCGGTTTATGATTTAATTGGGCTAGAATGAACGTTCGGACAGGATCACTTTTATTAGCAAATATGGTATTAATTCTGTTAGTGACTAAATTCTCAATAGTAGTCGGCTTGCGTTTTTTAGGAGATTTTAAAATAAATTGAGGGACACGAGACTTTTTTGTGGCTATGTTCGATTTATTTAAATTGTGAGAGTCGGGAAATTGTTCTTCATTAATTTCAGCAACATCGGTAAAACTTGAGAAGGAAGTATTCCGAAGTGGATTCGAATATACCCTTAAAGTGGGGCCCGGTGGTGAACGATTTCCTTCTAGTGAAAGATGGTCATCGTCTAGAAACGGAGAAATATTGGGGGTTGAGCTTTGAACGTCGATTTTTTGTGTAACAATTTTACGTTTCTTAGAGCTGGGGTATGACTTTTTGGGGATAGTAAGCATAGCATTTAAGAGTTGTTTGCAAGTGTTATCTATATTAGTCTCATCGCAATTGCACGCACCATCAATTGGAATAGGATATGAATTAGGTTTCAGTATTTTTGATGTAGTACCCCTTACTCTGATATTGGAAGTGTAAAAATGTTTTTCGCAGAATTTAATCTGCGTTCTTATATTTACTAATTCTTCTATTTACTAATTATTTACTAATTTTTCCAATAAGATATTGCCTAAATGTTTTATCCACACCAACCTTCTACCATCACTTGGTAAATTGAAAAAAGATAAAGAACATCCAAAAGCATAACTGTTGAAACAATTTTTATAAGAGCATATGCACGAACTCATATTTTTTTTTTTTCAGTATTTCTCTATACAGGCCTCAACACGTCCACTCTGTACGAGCAAATAATTGCATATGAACATTACCCACTCGAAAAAACCCTAATTTACCTGTTTATCATCAGGAAACATAAACACTCATTCATCAACCATCCATCATGCTCAAGCCGAGCGTGACGCGAGATCGTGATCGTGACCAACAACACGAGACACGAGACACGAGACACGACCCAATACACCGAGTCCTTATTCCTCATTTCTCTCTGTATTCCAGATTCCACTCGAAGTGTTAAGAAGTGCAAATACAATGTACAATAACAAAAACAGCAAAAAAATATTGGTGGTTTTCATCCCTTTCTTTCTTCTATGCAATGCACTCATTATTACCATTGAGTGTAAAAACTCAAAGTCTCATTACCGAGAGAACACCGATTGAAGCGACATTGTCGGGACTCGGGACAATTAGGTAACTTCGATTTCGCAATGATGGTTCCTCTATGTGTATAAACTCAATGCTAGTACCTATGCCGCGGAAAATATTAAATTTCTCTGTGTAAACTCATAAACTCATTACGAAGTGTCATTAGTCGACTTATGTTGAAAGGGTTGTCATTGTCAACTTGTATTTACGCACAAACGGATTAAGTGTCATCTACTACGCGTGTGAAAATAACCCAACGACACGCACTCTAATTAAGTTAAAAAAAAAGAAGAGAGGTGGTACCACTTGAAGCGAAATTGTGCTACTTCACGTGGTTCCAGTGGCTTAGATCATAATGAACTTTAAAATGTGTGGAGTGTGGAACGTATGGATTTCTTGAAGTGACTTAAAGCTTGAATGAAACGTTGTGGGAAAATGGACTGGGAGTCATTTTTACCATAAACAAATCATACAGTATTGTCTCTGATTTTTACATTTTTTTGCTCAATGTATTGAACCAGAGCGGAAGCCGGGTTTTAAATTAAAATAATTTTAAGCACGGTGATGACGCATACAAAAAAAAAAAAACATTTCTAAGATTCAAAAGAAAATTTCTTGGATAACGTGAATGTGATTTATTGTTAAAATTTTTGAAAAGGAATTTTCAAAAATTCCATTTCCGGCTGTTAACATTTTTTTTTATTTTTATAAATCTAAACCCAAATTAGAATGAAGATGGAACTGCAATGGCCGTTGGTAGGGTAGATAATGCAATGTCCGGAACAAAAGGATTGATTTTTTTGTTGGCACGGAAAATAAATAAATAACCATTCGTTTTGTGTGAGTTTTTTTATTTTTGGGACGAATGCCGAATCCGAATTGTTGAGTTGAAGCTTTTTCATGACAGTTGTACTCTTGGATGTATGTAAGTTATTTGCGATAGGTGGCGCAGTGGAAAAAGTTTTTCGGGGATCGAACTTGGGAACCATCGCTCGGTATTCCAGCACAATAACAATTGAGCCCCTGCGCCCACTCTCATTTGTGATTTCGAGTTAAAGTAAATTGAGGATAGAATAACTGGAACGTTACCGTAAATGTATGAATCTATGAATCTCCTTTTTGTTGTCAATATACCTACATGTAGGGCGTTACTAATAATAATTGTTAACCTTCACACTAAATATTTTGTAGGTCCCAATATGCAATTAGGGAAATTTCACCACTGTGAGTTCGACAAATTTAGCCTGGACATTTACAATGATTATTAGTATCGCGGATAGTTTTTCTTTTGACCACTGTAGATTTCAAATCCGCGATGTCAAGGTCATGGCCATGAGACGAGCTAAACATCTCTGAGCAAATTGCCAATAGATCCCAGTTTTGCTGTCGTGAGTTTGCTAACAAATCACCAGCCAACAATGAAATGAACGCGGCTAAAAATACCTCCTGATTAATTTTGCCACTCCGAAATAATGCTTGAAGAATTTGTCTTTGTACATCAAAAGATACCAACAGCGCCGATCAGATGTCAGGTCGCAACGGCGATAAGCCTGAATGAGTTTCTCATTTCCTGTGACACCCGACCTCTAAAGTTGTATCCAAATCTTTTCATTTGTCAAAAGGTGTCGTCTCTTCAGCTAATTGCAGATTCCCCTGTGCTCATCTAACGAAAATAGACACTTACTCCGAATGTTGTATTTCCTTTTATTTAAGTGCATCTTTGGCCTTTAATTATTCCGGAGGATGAAGAGAGATTCCTTTGATATACATACAACGGTAATTAAAGCATACGGTCGGTCGTCATCGTCATCGTCATCGCCCACTGGTCCGTCCCTCCAGTTGCGTGTTTATTTAAAGGACTCACTTGCAGTTGAGCGAGTTCGATGGAATTACATATCCTGGGTTGCGAGCGCAATTACTAACGATTATTGCCTTCCTGTAGCATGATTTTAAAAGTAAAATCAATTCTTAAATAATTAATTTTAATTTATTTTAAAACAACAGTCGTGATGTGGGTCAGTGGTTTCGGAAGAGAAAATAACTACCGGTCGCAGAAAATACACTCTACCGCGGGAAAAAAAATACTGTGTGAATGCACGCAACCAGGATACAGTGATGTATTCAATTTATTTCGGTTTAAGGCTGTTGTCATACATTAAACATGCGATACAAAAAGGATACACCTCCTACATAAACAATGGAGCGCTCATTCAATCGGTTATCGTGGTAATGACCTTTTATCCGCGCAAGTATCTACAGGTGTAAAGTGGCGGGTTAACAACGAATATGTAATTAATCTGGCATTTCGGTGGTGAATTTAAATGCAATTTGTATGCAGAAGTCGTGACATGTGGTATGTGGACTGTGCTCGTGGGCTATTTTAGTTTGTTCGCCGTTTATATATTTCCACAGTATGTTAGAATGTTAATAATTTAGCAACTGAATTCAATGGCTTCCATTATGCAACACAAATAGAATGTGCGCAATGTCACAAAGAATTTGCCATACAACGACCTTTGAGAGTCTTTGATAGCCAACACTACGATGTGACGTGTTTTGTGTCTCTGTTTGTTAGGAAAATATTGACTTGATATTTTTAAATAACAAGACTTTTTTTTTGTTTAAAAATAGAACTTACGGATGGAAATGTCTTGTCTGCGAAATGAAAACAGTGTTGTTGGAACGATTTCGATCGTGTCGCTATTTAAGGAAGTCCATTGTTATTGGATTCTAATTTTACATGTAGTGCGTGTCTCAAAAGTTACGCAGCTTTTTAGTTGATAATTGCAAATTTTCCATGGTTTTCTGAAGTATACAGCTCGTCCCTAAATGGGATAAATTGTTTTGCAGCAATTACGCAGTCTTTTCCATGACCGTTTTGTTTAGGTAGGTACATAAATGTTGCCGAGTGTCGTTGAAATATTACGCAGTTGGCTTCTTTAAGGTTAGTGTACTTTTTCGCGAAAACACTCGAAAACTTAATCGAAAACAAAAGTTGTCCCATACATATTTCAGTTTTCAAAACGAGTCGTTTTCCACGAAAACACCACGAAAACGACTTTCAATCGTTGCGTTGTTGAAACAACCGCACCTTTTGCAACATCGAACAAATGTCACAACTCACAACTTAAAATCATTTTCCACTCTAATTGATGGGCCAATATTTTTTGAAATGCTCCGAATAAATTCTATTTGTTAATTAATGCGATCGAAATTTGTAAACAAAATAGTTTTCACAGAAGTTCCGCGGCTAGTGTCTCACAGCTGATTGAAACGTCAAACGAAAACTAGTTATTGTTCGGTGTGAATGGAATTTCGAGTTTTCGACGAAAACACGGTTTTCGCTGCGATGTGAAAAGGGTATTAGGCGGAAATGCGTGTAAACAGAGTTCAAGTATTTAGTTTAGAAAATCTTGATGTGTTTTATTTTTGATTGGCTTAGGTAGGTCACACGAAGACCTTTTTCAGTTGATGTTTATCGAGCGGTAATACACAAATCTATATAGTCAGGAAATTCGTGACTGAGTATGAGTACTAAGCTGACAGTTCGCATTATATATAACTGACTTTGGAAAAGTTACGTTACCGCCCAATCTAGTGTTTGTGTTCAGGTTACATCTAGTCCAGAACAATCTAGTCTTAGTCGAATAAGATAACTAGGTTTTTGAACGCGCCCTTTGACAGAACCTTTCCTTTGCCTTCTAGGTCAAAGAAACAACAATTGACACAACAATTGATTGGCTTGCATTCTGATGCGCTGTCATTTTTGAAGTTTAGACAAATCTTATAGTTATACTATCCCAAATTTGTAACTGCCTTGTAAGACATTCTGTCCGATTCATCAATTCTTTGTGTTCCTTCTTGTTGACAGCTATTGGTTCTGTTCTCATTTACAATAGAACAAATTTGTTCCGCTTCTGTCAAAATATTTGGGAATGCGAAAGTAATTCCATGTTGAGTTTTATAAATGGCATCAACAGTGCTGCCAGATGTTTTTCACCAGAAATCGTAAATACTAGCTTTCAAAATCGTGGAAATACGATTTTGTTGGAAATAAACAAAAAACAAAACGAAAACACAGAAGAACGTTATTATACCTACTTCAATTTACAAATAACAGTTTTAATTTATTAAATAAGAAAAAAACGTACGAGTATATGTTTTTACTACTGCAATCTACTGCAGTCTACTTTATTACACATTCATACTTGAATTAAATTGATTAAAAATGCTGCTATTTATATTCAAATTGTAGCAAGAAACCTCTTGCACTCTTAGCAAATCTTTGGTATGCAAAATTCCATGCAAGTTTTTTGTGGTCAACGAATTCCTTATTTTCGTTTTATTAAGGTTAACCGCCGAATATATAAGTTCAATAATAGCAGATGAATTCGGAAGGGATAAGACTTCAAAAATGATTTTTTTCATTAACGGAAATGCTAAGCTTTTATTACCATGCTTTGTTTGTAAAACATTTTCTAAAAAACTGATATATCTATTGAAGATCGAGGTTCAGGAAAAAGTTTTTCAAAATCTAGGTTACATATCTTACGAAATTCGGCATCGGTGTCTTGAATTTTGTAAATGAATTTTTGTATTTGATAAATTTCAAAAATCGTGGAATTTTATGCTTTTTTAGCTCGAAAATCGTGGAATAAATTTTAAGCCCCAAAATCGTTAAAATACGATAAATCGTGGAATCTGGCACCGCTGGGCATCAATGACATAGGCGTAGTGGCTTAGTGGTTAGTGTGTTGGACTACTAAGCGAGGGGTCGAGGTTCGAATCCCGCAAAAACCCAAATTCCAACTTAGGGTTTTTTCCGCTGCGTCACCTCTCGCGAACGTCTGACAAACATCCGAGAGTATGACTGTCTTGAAAGAGCTTCCCAATTAGCCGTTTGGAGTCGGCATAAAATTGTAGATCCCTCCATTCGTTCCAAAAATGAGAAACTCACACAAAACGAATGGTTGTGAGAATCTAGGCCGATGGTCCCTCCGGACCTGTTGCGCCAAATATTTATTTATTTATCAATGACATCAGTGAATGCAAGTATTTGCAAAATATGCTCCTCTAGCTTGCTGTTTGAAGAGGTTACATGACAGCACATTATCTTGTCTAAATCTTCTTTGACATCAAATAGTCGGTGAGACTGTTTCCGATCTTAATGAAGCAACGAGTGTTGTCTATCGTTTGATGGGATTGACAGAAATGACAAAATTAAGACTTGACTGCATAAAGCTCGTCCCAGACGTCAAACAAAATTCCACAAGGCAACAAAATTGTTTTCCCTATTGCATAATTATAACATTCCTACATCTTATGAAACTCAAGTGGTTTGCTAAAGCTGTTATAGGATATACTCTCGCCAATGTCTTTCAGACATGTAAATTAAATTTAAATTAAGTCACCAGTAATATCCACAAAAAACCATTTAGTTGGCTCACTTCCAGTGTGATCCGATTTCCCTAATGAATTAAAAACAAATATGGGAAATCCAATACAGAGCTGCATCATAAGAGGTTTAAAATGTGCCTATAATAGTTGACATATAAATCTGTTTACTTTCCTGAATAGAATAATGCTAGCTGAATACAATAATCCATCCATATAGCCTTTCTCTACGTACGACAATAATCCGTAATTGAACTTCATTTCCAGGAAAACTAATTGATTGGCAGAATGCATTCAAATGGGTTTTCAATGACACAACACAAACAAAATTATAACTCACTTCCGGTTCAGTTATCCACGGGTGTGCTGAACGACAATTCCCCCAATAACTACGGATATTTGTATGCGGATATTGCTTACGGAAATAGTAACTTAATCGCTCATTGTCTTTTATAAAATATTAACTACGGTTAATAGATACCTCCACATATTTGAGACTCGAACAAATACCAACAAAAATGCTTTTCCTTTTTGAGGTAGGTATAAGAAGGTTTTTAAGAAACGTCTCTGACTTTTCGCAAGAACTTGCATAAAATATTTGCTCAACTCGTTACAAAGAGATTTAATCAAGGAACATTAACTTTTTGTTTATCCTTGGGAGCCGTATATATCTCCTTTACAATTATTATTAATGCCAAGCCATTTGTAAGATGTACTCACATATATGCGATATATTTGTACAGACAACTGTTGCGAATTGTTATCCTTAAGAGTTGTTGTCTCTCGTTTATACACCGATAAGAAAATATAAATGTGTACACAGCGATTGCATAGAAATGAAATCTTCTTTTGAATAAGGTACAAACGATGTGTGTGTTGTCATTTTATGAATAGCAAGCAAGAGGATACTCTTTAAGTGTTTTTTAATGTTTAAGTTAAGTAGGGCAATGGACCTGTGTTGTTGGGTATGAAAGAGATAGAAACAAGTTGGCAGATGTTGAATGGAACGTTTGCTTTGATAGAACTAAGTGGTTAACAGTGTAACGTCAAAATTGAATTGTTCAATTGACGGATGTACCTACTAATATACTTACAATGTCAATAAGAACACAATTCAAGGACGTGGATATTTAAACTAAATCGGTTTTCAATTTAATATGGTAGTGCAATTCATTGATTTTCAATATGTGGACGCTATCTACTTGTCAAGAAGAATAAAGACAATAATGTATTTCTATGTGAAAACTCTTTTTCCCTGCAAATGTTCTCCATTTTTTTTTAGCTTTGATTGATGTCCAAGTCAATCAGAAAAACTAAACAGTTTCTAAATAGTGAAAAAGGAATGGATAACTTCGATGAGTAAAAATAATAAGCAAATAACAAACCGAAATTTAATAAATGAAACAACAACCTGCTTCTTGGAAAAACTATTTAGCTCAACACAATACCAACCTGACGAAACAAATTTTCAAAGCAGAACTACAATCTTAGATGATGTCCCATTATTTGAACTTGATGATATTGTTACATTCAGGCTGGGATTCGAAAAGATAAAATACTATTCTGTTTAACTTTTCCAATAAAATCACTTTATTTACACTTTCTACTTATTCACTTATTAAGTACCAAAACAATATCACTTAAGTCAATTCTTAAACGTTTCAATCCAATCGCTTTATTCACTGTATTACTTTTCACTTATTTATCTCACAACCGATTACTCTTTCGAACTTCACCAATCACTGGTTAAAAATCAACTGTACATCTCTGTTCTCAACGCGCCCCTTTTATATCCGCTCTGCCACCTATCAGCGAATATTCCAGAAGTATATTCCAACTCTTCTCTAGATGGTTCTAGAATTAGCTAACTTGACAGATTCCAGTCTCCAATTGGAATTGGAACTTGGAGGGTGAATAAGTGCCAGATTCACCACAATTCCTAAGTGCCTGATTCACCACAATATAGAGAAATCCATTGATGAACTTAAAACAGAAAAAAGTCCGGGAAATGACGGTATTTTACATAAAAAAGGTAGCAAAGACCATATTAACAACTACAGATACAGACCTATCAGCCTAATATCAACAGTACCTATATAAACTATTCTCAAAGACTATATATCGGACCATAAAAACCGAACTAAACAACAAACAGCCATACGGGAACAAGCAGTATTCAGGGAAGGATTCTCTACAACGGACCATCTACGGACCATAAACCAACTGATTGAAAAAAGCAACGAGTACAGACAACCCCTATATCTCCTATACATCGACTTTAGCAAGGCATTTGACTCAATAGAACACAACAAAATATGGACGGCTTTAGAAAACCAAGGGATTCATGATTTATACATCAAAACTCTAAGAAACATATATAAAAACAACACTGGACAAATAAAAACAGAAAGAACAGGACGAATGTTCAGCATAAAAAGAGATGTGCGACAGGGCGATCCAATATCACCACCATTATTCTCTACAGTACTCGAAGGGATATTTAAACAACTTGACTGGAATCGATTTGGAATAAATATACCTATGAGGACAACATTTGAACAATTTGAGATTTGCTGACGATGTTGTCCTAATATCACAAAAAGCGGACAACATTCAGACAATGGTAAGACAGCTGGCTTCAATTTGTAAAAACTACGGACTATGCATAAACCAGTCTAAAACAAAAGTGATGACCAACTCTACACATAAGGACATTACACTCGATGGCGTAAATATTGATTATGTTGAGGACTATATTTATTTGGGACAATTAAAATCATTTAAAAATCAAGAAGAAAAGGAGATAGATAGACGAACATCAAACGCGTGGCGACAATTCTGGAACATGAAGGAGATACTCAACGCAAAACTAAATAAAGACACAAACAAATATCTAATGGATTCAGCAATTTTACCAGTTCTGATATACGGACTTCAAACATTGGGCTTAACAGCAAATCTAACCGAGAAATTAAGGATCTGTCAGACAAAAATGGAGAGGAAACTTCTCGATATAAGACTAATACAAAGAGTGCGGAACGAAGAAATAAGAAGACAAACGGACATCATCGATGTAATAAAAAGGACGAAAGAGCTTAAATGGAACTGGGCAGGACACATGTCAAGAATTACAGATAATAGATTGACAAAACTTCTGATTAAATGGACACCACCAGCGACAAGACCAGCCGGACGACCACGAACAAGATGGTTTGACGATATTAACAAATTTAATGGCTATTGGTCAAAATCATGACGCAAAAAACCGAGATTTATGGACAACTATGGGGGAGGCTTATACTATTTGCAACTAAATTTGAAAACAAAGCTTAGACTTTGCCAAATTATAATAAATTTATCGCAATAGTAAATAAAAGCATATAATAGTAATAATAATAGTAGGTATTTGTGTCCTTAAATAATATTTGATTTGAAGTAAAAACACCGAAGAACTTAAAAACGCACCCTCTATGCTCCAAAATCAATTTCTCCTTCTTTGAATTAACGCTTGAAAAAAGCTGTAGAATTAACGAACGGCTTGGCTGTTGAAAGTAGTAACAAATGACTGCTTTGAAAGTGTTTAAAGTGCTATGTAGGTCATTTCATTTGTTTTAAAAACTATTTTCCTAATTAAACTGAACAAAATAGTTATATATTCAACGGCTTTAATTCGTCGTCCCTTCTAATAATTATGAAAACCTATTGCTATGGTAAAATTTGAAAATTTTCACTGCCTCACATCACACCAATGAGAACATTTTTTTTTTGTTGCATTTCACCGGATTCCTCCGCAAAACCAGGAAGAAAATCCTTTTAATTAACGCATTTTTTAGGAACCCAACAATATAGAAGCAATAAAGAGTAAGCCTCGAAGGAAAACTCTTGTAAATAATAAACATGGTGAGGTACTAGTCCTTTTTCCTTGTCAAGAATCCCAGAAAATGAATGCAACGGAATAAACAAAAATTTCAACGAGACCGTAGAAACAGTGGCGTTGTTCATGTACAGTGTACACATTTTGTCCTGTGAACAATTTAATTTTCCTTCCTGCTGGTAGAAAAGGATTCGTTTCAATTTTGTTTTTTCTTACTCTTGTAATTAATTCGCCCTTTACAGTATATAGTGTAGTAAAGTGAGAGAACATTTGAAATGCAAAGGACAAGCGAATGTACTTGTATGGAATAAGAGAGAACTCAAACGGACTAGCAATTAGGGAAGGTATAAAATTTTATTTTGCACTTTACCGCGCTTCGAAAGCAATTTTTTCTCATTGAGAACAAGAGTGCAGTGAGCTTAGTAGCTCAGGTATTCACTATGGCTCATTTGGTTACAGCTGGAGTTGGTTGTGTTTGTGTTAATGCAGTACAATTAATGTCCTGGGAATGTGTCATGTTTTGGACCCACTTTAGTCCACTTTAGTGGTGCTCAATTATTTTTGAAGTTGGATTTCATTGTAAAATTATAAAAAAAAATGCTTTCACATTTTTCTCCTTCAGTATTATTTACCGGACAAAGAACAGAGCTTATTCCATAGAACTATAGTTCCTTTTTAAAATAGAGGGATAATTATTTTCTTGTGCTCCACCAATTAAGGGGACTTCACTAAAAATATCTGACTATACCAAGCACCTGGCAGGCAGTGGTCCAGGAACTTCTGTTAGACTTTACGTCAAAGCTTTGGGTCGGGTTGGGGTCAAAATTCTGGATGGGTCAAAATTCTTTGTTCAAAATTCTGTTTTCAAAACTCTGCTATACAAAATTCTGGTAGTCATATTGGTTTTCCTAAACGAACTACAAAAAAAAAAAAAAAAACAGCTCTCCCTAGCAGATGCAGGCAATAAGCCCTAAAAGAGTAAATGAATTAAGACCCAAAATTTGGGTTGTTATTTCATACTAATGAAATAATACCCCAATTTCAAATATGAAATAAGACCCCACTGTGTTGAAATTAGTTTTGGGGTCTTACTTCATTTCTTCATTAAATCCTTTCAATTTCCATTAGCAAATAAGGCACCGAAAAAGGAAATAAAACCCCAAATTTTATTAAATATTTATTTTATTATTTTATTGTTGGGGTCTTATTTCACTGGGGCCTTATTTCGCAGACATTGTTTAGTTTCTTAAATTTTTGGTAATTTCAAATGTGAAATAATTTGCTTCTTCTGGATGTTTTTCTTGTAATTTATTTATCTGTAATACAATTATTATTAAAACCTGAAAATATTTGTTAATATATTATTAACAAATATTTTTGTGTTAATATTGACATGTTTTTTTTTGTAAGGCAAAATAAGCAGAATTTTATTGCTTAAAATTTGAAAAGCGGAATTCCGACCGGATCCCCTTTGGGTCCTATGGAGACCTGCTGATTATGATAGAAAATAAGGTGATGATTACTGGAATGCTTTGAAATATTGTTTTGTTTTTGAATCATTTATTACTTTATTTATTCTAATCTAATTTTCTAGAAACAGATTGTTTTGCAAGAATTTATCGGTTTTTACATCAGGTCTTTAAATAATCAAGTGGCTCCATAAGATGACAGGAAGTTGATGTGTAATGCTATCAACTTTATAACAAAAGCAAAGATTCAAAAACGGAAATACAAACAATTTTCATTTGATTTACTGATTTCTATTACATCTTTTGCATATAGGCTTAAAGCCTTTTTTACAATACCTACAACAGCAAAGCTCTTGCGTTTAAGCCTGCGTGTACCTGTACAATGTACATGACTGCCTGCTTTTGTTGTTATTGATTTTCTAAACAGTTTTAAAAATAAAGAACGGCTCTAATAATATCTGCTAATTTTAGGTAGGATTTTGAAATATGTATTTCCAGCATAACTGCTACGAAAACGTCCTTTTATACCGAAATACTCCGCTTGGTTATTTTTGTCAGCACCAGACCAGACATCTACTTTGTTGGAATTCTTTCCATCTCCAGTTACACGGCGAAGTTGTTTTAAAAAAGGATTGAAGTTGAATTGAACCTTCCTTAAGACACTCGTAAAATCAGCTACTGGCATCATCTACTACCAAACTAATTCTCGTACAGCCATTTCAGCTGGCAACAGCTGTCATCCAACATTTTTCATCACGTTCCACGAATGAGACCAGTTTCCATTTCAGCTATTTACTATCGCACGGTTCCACAAATACCTACATCTAACAAATGGCTTAAACAAAATCGTTTGGCAAAACTTTTGGTACAATTCCAAGAAACGAACGATGTTCTTCTCTTTTTGTTTTTGCTGAGAGAAGAAAATTCCTTTAATTATATTCCGATGGCTAATTATCGCTTGTCTAATTGAAATAGCTTGTCAATTTTGCTGACGGGCCAAGAATGAAATCAATATTTGGCGTGGATAGCAAGGCGTCGCGTCGTATGTTGAGTATTTACACGAAAGTGCGAAAAAGCGTTTAATCGGGATAGATGAATGGGCACGTTCCCATGCCAGAAATTCCCTACAGATGCGAGTGTTATAATTAAGATTGGAAATTATGTTTCTTTGGTTCAATTAGGGGGCTCTATTCAAATCATATCAGTCTTGAGTGGGAAGGTATATACTGTGGTAAATCAGGCACTTAGTGACAGGCACTTAGTGAATCGGGCACTTAGGAAGTGTGGTGAATTGGGCAATCTGTTTCCCTCTTCAAGTTCCACTTCCAATTGGAGAATGGAATTGTATTGCAGTTTGTATTAGTTCATTCTAGAACCATCTAGAGAAGATATGGAGTATACATCTGGGATCTATCTACTTCTAGAATATTCGCCGATAGGTGGCAGCGCGGATATAAAAGGGGCGCGATGACAACAGGCAGTGCAGTTGATTTTTAACAAGCGATGGTGTTAAGTTCGAAAGAGTAATCGGTTGTGAGATAAGTGTGAAGTAATAGAATAAAGCGATTGGATTGAGACGTTTAAGAATTGATTAAAGTGATATTGTTTTGGAGATAAATAAGCGAATATTTGGAAAGTGTAAATAAAGTGATTCTATTGGCAAAGTTGAACAGAATAGTGTTTTATCTTTTCGAATCCCAGCCTGAATGTAACAATACGTAACGAAGTTGTCAACACACGTGATCAATATTCAATATTGATCCGATTGAGTTAGACTACTACGCATTGTGTTTTGTGTCACCGCCTTACACTTTTATTCCCATTAAATAACTTTTAGCATATTTATTCAACATACTTCAGGATTTGCGTGCTGGCAGGCAATTTTAACCTCAAATATTTGCATCCCATTCACACATCGTCGACATTATAATCTGAAGAGATTTGATTGTGAATTCATATGTGTGTTGTCACACAAAGAATGCGTCGATTAAAATTCCACTCAGGAGCACGATTAACCACCGGCATCGATTCGATAGAGGGCATATCTGACATCCTCGCACCCAAATCGTGATACGATTTGATTATAAACGAATACCGTATACGTATTTCAATAGGCGAAAACTTTTTATCGATACTTCCATTCGGATGTTATCGGTATGGCACGAGCGGTAGGTATATAAAAAAAGCTTTCTCAGAAGACCCATCAACGTTATACATTTGGATGTGTTCTTCGTTTACGATTCCCTGGGCGCATTCTTTATGGCGTTAGATTTCTCTCCGATCATGTATGTCCTGCTCGTCACTCGTACTTTATACATTTTTTTTTCTCGTTTCAATTTAAAGTTATGTTTTCGGTTGATTCAATTTGAATCAATTGAAATGAAGGAGAGCTGCAGGAAAATACATGATGAAGGCAAGTGTATATGTAGTAGTGCACATCAGGGGACTTTTTGTGTTTCTTGTTGAGGAAGAGTGCTGCTGAAAGATTCAATCTTTATGCATTTTGTTATGAGCACCTGATCACTGAAAGTAGCGATAAAAACAGGTACCTAGGGTAAAGCATTTTATATCGCCGCAGCGATAAAAGCGAAAGTGCCCATTGCCGAAGAGAAGCGTGTGTAAAATTCAGAGACGTTTATTGCAAAAAAATATAGAAAATGAAGCTGTTGTGCTAACGGGGCAAGCGGACGAAGTGGCGGCGACACTCTAAGGCAACCTTGAAGTCGGCTAAGTTGATTGACTGTTTCCAGTTGATTTTTATGTTTTGAGTTCAACCCCTTTTGATTGTCGCCTCCTATTGGGGCAAAAGAAAACAGCAACATTCAAAGTTGGCACTGAAAGTATTGCATACTTATTTCCAGGACTCGAAATGTCACCTGCAGCTAAATTTTCTCTTAAGAATTTATAGTTCACTTTGCTGAAAACAAAAAAATCTTGCTTAAATTAAGTTGAAATTCCGTTCCGATTGTCCAAGGATAAAGCTCTAATAAAGGTCAAGATATTTTCAATTGAATTGACATATTGCATGGGACTTGCCACGCCCCGTTTTGCTATGCCGCTGATATTTCCGGAATTATTTTTGTTCCGCAGACAAATATTCCAAAGCTTACAATTTCTGCTCGAGAAATAAGTTTTGCAATTTTTTTCTTTAGATTGGGAGTGTCACGCCCCTTTTCAATTTGAAGTGAAGGTTTCACAAATTCCAGTCTGTTTTTGTTCTACTAACTTCTTTAAAAATGTTGCAGTACATTACTATGAGTGCCGGCAGTGTTTACGGAGTTGTTTAAATTTAACCCGACAGATGGCGCTGTTCCTTTTTTTAGGAGTTCCCAGTTAGGGCGTCCATCTGTATGACAGCGCTAATCGCGTGAACCATTGAACGGATATGGATGCAGTTTTCACTGTAAAAATCTGCGTCGTCTCGGGAATGTGCATATGTAGATAGATTGTAGGGCGGGAGAGCCTTCAAGGAGCTCTGGCACTGCGGCTTCTTAAAGGAGCCTATTGTACCTTGTGCATATGTAAGTAAACATATTTTCCAAAATATCCTGACGCATATATGTGGAGACGACACGTCGCAGTCATGCATCAGTGGCTTCTCTTGCCATATGTTGTGTGAGAGGTTGCCTATGCATGGACATACTTTGATCATATTTAAAACCTTAGAAGACTTCTTTCTCAATATTGAAAATAAAATAATTACGACATGTAAACAAATAGGCTTTAAAAAAATTACGTCTAGATTTTCTCCACTGGTCACCTGTTGACTGCAAATCCACAATGTCCGTTAAGTTTAAGATTGATTCTTCTTCTCTAAGATCGGATGTTTACTGAATAAGATATTTTCAGGTTTTCCAAACAATACGACCAAAATCAAACAACCCGCACCCCAGGGGATAACCTCCGCATACAGAAGGTGCCCAATCAAATCCCAAAGAAAACAATTCTTGAGAATTCAGCCGACTGGACACTGGACAAGGTATACTCTCGCATCATTCGATTTTCTCAAGTTTCGACGAAAATGCCTTTGTCAACAAGACTCAGGAGAGTAGCACCTTTATTCGCCGCCGTCCGGTACGAATGGAAAATTTAAATCGATTTTCACTCTGAAAATGGGAAAACTTTTAAATCACCCCTTATGTGAAATGAAACTCTTACCTGCCAACTAAGCGCACTCGTTTGTCGTTTCTCCTTGTAGCATACCAGACAAGTTCAGAAAGAAGTTGTATTCTGTTTTAAGTGGCCTTTTGAGGGGGTGAAAAGTTGTTCCTTTCTATAGTGTATATACAGCTATCCTCGCCTACGTTGGTGCTCTATGAAAAGTCAGTGTTGAAGGTAATTAATTAATTGATTCCGAATGTTGGACAAATTAAACGAATAACTCCCTTCATTTCGACAGGAATTTGTGTTAACAATAAGGGTGGGTGATTTTTGTCTACAACTGAGTTGAGGGTGGAAGTTGTGTGCTTGATAAATTAGTTCAGGGTCCTTCAATGTTTGGTCGCCTTCAGTGTTGAAAATTGGTGCTCATTAATTAGAGTAAGTGAGTTGTGAATGGGTAACATGACAAATTACTTTCGAAAGGATAGGGATCTTGTTGTTAAAGATATGTTTTGTAGGTGAGTATTGCCCCATTTCTTGGTAGAATGGAAAGTAATTTAATTCAACACCTCACATGTGTTTGTGTGAGTCTTTTGGATGTTGCACAACCTTTAGGCATAAGCCTAATTAATTTAGTGGAATATTCTACTAGAACAGCGTTCATGTATTACTGTCATCGCGATAAAACAAATGGAAATGAAAGCATGACTTTACGTTTATTTTTGAGACTGAGAAAAATTCAAATGATTTTTGAAGTAATTGTTGTTTAAGTTTTAGCTTTAGTTTTAATTGTAGTTTTAGTTTTAGTTGTAGTTGTAGCTGTTGTTGTCGTTGTAATTGTAGTTGTGGTTGTAGATGTAGTTTGTAGTTTGTAGTTTGTAGTTTATAGTTTGTAGTTTGTAGTTTGTAGTTCGTAGTTTGTAATTATGGTTGCAGTTGTAATTGTAGTTATAGTTACAGTTTTAGTTTTAGTTTTAGTTGTAGTTTTAGTTGTAGTGGTAGTTGTAGTTTTAGTTTTAGTTTTAGCTTTAGTTGTAGTTGTAGTTGTAGTGGTAGTTGTAGTTTTAGTTTTAGTTTTAGTTTTAGCTTTAGTTGTAGTTGTAGTTGTAGTTTGTAGTTTGTAGTTTGTAGTTCGTAGTTGTTGTAGGTAGTTTTAGTTTGTAGTTTGAAGTTTGTAGTTTGTAGTTTTCATGTTATAGTTATGGTTGTGATTGTAATTGTAGTTATAGTTGTAGTTGTTGGTATTATTGTAGTAGTAGTTGTAGTTGTAGTTGTAGTTGTAGTTGTAGTTGTAGTTGTAGTTGTACTTGTAGTTGTAGTTGTAGTTGTAGTTGTAGTTGTAGTTGTAGTTGTAGTTGTAGTTGTAGTTGTAGTTGTAGTTGTAGTTGTAGTTGTAGTTGTAGTTGTAGTTGTAGTTGTAGTTGTAGTTGTAGTTGTAGTTGTAGTTGTAGTTGTAGTTGTAGTTGAAATTGTAGTTGTAGTTGTAATTGTAGTTGTAGTCGTAGTTGTATTTGTAGTTGTAGTTATTGTTGTGGTTTTAGGTGTAGCTGTTGTTGGATTTGTAGTTGTATTCAAGTTGATTGTTTTGAAGCTGTAGTTGCGGTTATTGTAGCTGTAATAATTGTTTAATAATTTTTTTTGGCAAAAAAAACCACACGCACTTCAGAACTCAAATGTTTTGTTTAAGTAGAATTCGTAAACCGAAAGCTATACTTTTAAAGCCAAATTTGGCCGGCTGAATTGAGAACCTTTCTCAGGGCAATTATATAAGATACTTAATGTAGGCCGTTTAAAAAGTGCATAAATGAGTACACTTAAACTTATTACGCTACAAGACGGGCAACTTTATCAATGGACACTACCTATAGGGTTCAAACGCATCGTAAAACAATTCGTTTAAAAAAACCCAAGTGGGTGTATCAGATTTAGCTCAAACATCCCCTAAAAGTTCTACTTTTATACCCTATATAAGATCATCCCATCATACTTCCCATTTTTAAATTGATGAGCTAGCACTGGCACACACATTCCACAGTGAACATCACTGTCGACTGTCGATTTAATTATTGCAACCGAACTTACAGCTAATTAAAGTCATAACTTTTGTCATTAATTTTGCTTCGCTCATCGTCAGCATCGTTGTCGTTACAATTTGGAACCGAATTAAGTGTAATAAAAGAATATTTTGTCTAATGGTGTGCGAAATTAATTTGGAAACTTTTATTTTTATTACTGATACTCGGAAGCTGTGCTGTCTTGTTGCATATAACAGCCTGACTGTCCGTATGGTACGGGAATATTGTGTGTCGGTCCTTATAGACGTTTTCATTGATTTTTTTTTTCCCCAAACCCACAGACCATCCCTGAAAGTTTTAAATGTAAAAAAAAACATAGCACTGGGTATTATACAGAAGGTTTTAATTTAAATGATCTCAACTGACACATTAGGCCGTCAGATGACAAACGAGGAATTCTAAGTTGGCGGAATATCCCACAGAGGAAAACACAGCATGCTTCTCCGCTGGGGAATGATAACTTAATTGCGAGAATGTGTGCGGAATATGAATTTGCATAGCATTTTCCAAATGAGTATTCGACAATGGTGTGTGTTTCTCTTTTTTGTTAAATGCAAGTGTGTAGTATCGTTAAACAGTTACAGAAAAGTTCTACTCAGGTATATTGGGATGAGCGCTGAATGATAATCTAGAGGAAATCGATTGTAGGAAAACAAAATTAATTTTTTATCCTACTTTTCATGTGATCTCTTGGAATGTGCTGCAGCACAACCTCCTCCGTTTACACTATCCGAATTCAATAACACACTCAAATTAGTTAGGCAAAGCGTGAAACACAAACTTCTGGTGGAACGTCTAATGCTTTAGCACTTTAACTGTTTGAACTTCTCATAGCGAGGGTCTTGTTACGCAACCTTGCGCGTGTTCTCCTAAATGTGTTAATTAATGAAAATTGCTGACAGCTTGAAAAAATAATTCGCCACGTTCATTCCAAGTTAAGTCAGAGAGTCGAAGAAGTGGTAGGTACTCTGGTATATCAATCCTGCCGGTGGAATAAATATTTAATTTATTTTATTTTGGACGTTGTCGTCTTTGTTTTCTGCGGAAACAAAATATTTATCCGTCATTTTTCGCAGAAGAAAAATCCCTGTCAAGCGGATGGAAATGCAATCAACTTACGTGATATTTATTTGCCTTATCCTGGTCTGGAATTGCTCTGCACTGCCGTGTGGCAGTTGGAGTGCTGGCGAGACACACGACGCCGGCAGTGTCACTTGCCCCGAAGGTAAGGTGAAATATGATAATGAAATTCGTTTACGAAGGATATTTTTATTTTTCCAGAAGTGATTGTGCTGACAATTAGTGAAGAAAGTGATGACGATGGTGGGACCTTGGAAAGTGGTGGGCAATCTTATCGCATTTCAACAGATGAGTTGAGTTCATCGGATCACAGTCTAAGCGGTGAAGTGGTTGATTCAGCGGATAATAGCGAAGGGGTTTCTCAAATTTCAGTCAAGGAGGCTGGTCCACTGACGGATGAAATTCCAGATGTTTCACAGAAAAGTGAATGTAATGAAAGTGATGTTGCAGCAGTAACTGGTACTGCTGGGGATGAAGACAACTAGGGGGAGTGTCTTTTGAATAAATCTGTATTATGTGCAGGTGACATTGTGCGCTTAGTTGGTCTTTTCTTGCGCTGTATATTATTTGTTCTTCCAGTGAAAACGGTTTTAAACATCCAGATCAAAGTAAACTGAGGCGTATTTTGTCTTAAAATAATATAGTTCATCTTATAATTAATGTTGGTCACCATATAGAGAACTGGACTTGTCTTTTCGAAGTTTTACAGATTTATGCATTAAAATGTGTATGCTAAAAAGAAATGTTGAGCATCCTGCTACGAGGTCGACTATCAGTTCCAGTTAATGTTTGAGTTTCAGTTCGGAAAAGAGTTTGGACAACACAAATCACTCAACTACCAGCAATGACGTTCTTAGGACGGCCTAGTAAGTGGCTGTAGTAATAGTTGTAATTGGAGTTGTTGTTGTGGTTGTAGTTGTAGTTGTAGTTGTAGTTGTAGTTGTAGTTGTAGTTGTAGTTGTAGTTGTAGTTGTAGTTGTAGTTGCAGTTGTAGTTGTAGTTGTAGTTGTAGTTGTAGTTGTAGTTGTAGTTGTAGTTGTAGTTGTAGTTGTAGTTGTAGTTGTAGTTGTAGTTGTAGTTGTAGTTGTAGTTGTAGTTGTAGTTGTAGTTGTAGTTGTAGTTGTAGTTGTAGTTGTAGTTGTAGTTGTAGTTGTAGTTGTAGTTGTAGTTGTAGTTGTAGTTGTAGTTGTAGTTGTAGTTGTAGTTGTAGTTGTAGTTGTAGTTGTGGTTGTAGTTGTAGTTGTAGTTGTAGTTGTAGTTGTAGTTGTAGTTGTAGTTGTAGTTGTAGTTGTAGTTGTAGTTGTAGTTGTAGTTGTAGTTGTAGTTGTAGTTGTAGTTGTAGTTGTAGTTGTAGTTGTAGTTGTAGTTGTAGTTGTAGTTGTAGTTGTAGTTGTAGCTGTAGCTGTAGTTGTAGTTGTAGTTAATATGTAGTTGCCATTGTAGTCGTAGTTATAGTCAAAAAATAATTGTAGTTGGTAGTAATATAGGCGCACAAAGACAAGTCCATTTGCCGTTTAATTCTTAATTGTAGTAGTCTGGAAGTTGTAGTTGAAATTCTAGTTATAGTTTTAGTTCAAGATTTAGTTGTAGTCACGACAAAAATAAATCGTGACCATGGGTGAAAGTTGCATATAATGTTTTCCTCTCCCATTTCACTTCATAGGAAACCCTACCGCGCCGCTTCAATGGGCTTCAAATTTTCAATCATGTCGCCTTCCATCTAAGCTACATCAGATGCAAATATTTATTGTAGAAGGACACCATCACCATTGGTACAACATTCGCAATCACCATCGCACGAGTCAACTATCCTTCACATTCAACAAAGCAAACACTATCTGCATCCTATTTTCTAGTTCGTTTGCCTTATATTTATTATGTCTTTGCAATTGGTTGCATAAATTTCAGTTTTGCGAGAGCAAGGATTCGTTTTCTTGTTGTCCATTTCCTATCGCACAGCCTTCTTGCTTACGGCACAGGGAAAGGATTTATACGTCAGCTCTATACCTCGTTATTTGCTGCAAATTCAACAATTGGCAGAGGAAATTCCATTTCCACACCCAATTTAGGCCCAAATTGTGTTGTACCTGCCAATTCCTTTTGGGGGACGTTGCATTTTTTCCTCATCAAATTGACAATAAATAACAAACTAGAGGGGATTGCGGGCAATTTCCGTCGTCCAACACCCACCATATTATGTGGTAAATATTCAGGCAAACAACCTTTTTTCGGAAGAAAGGATTTCGAGTTCACTGAGACAGTTTATGTGCGGATACATAATGGTACAATCGATTTAACTGTTCTGCCTGCTTTAACCTTAATCGAGGGTATACTGCATGGACTAAGACTCTTTGTGTTTGAGGTTGGAGACCCAGACCATCCAACCGACTAATTTAATTCCTGCGATCCGACTTATTTGCAGTCTGGCTCTTTTCGCACTTAAACTTTTATGCAAAACGGAATTGTGTAAATAGCGCGCAATGTAGCTTAGGTGTAATAAAGGTGCACAAAGACGAGTCTATTTTCGGCATCCATTCGAAGTAGAAAATTGCATTTGGCGCCAAAAGCGATATAGCACGTTTAATATCGTCTTATGGCATAACGGTGTACTAAAGGATAAATTGGAAGGAACAACAAACAGCAGCAATGTAGACTCCATCAGCATATGAAATGGCGTTCTATACTGCTATCAGGAGAATGAATCCTGAAAACATATAAGAAAGGATCCTTAATTGGCTTTCATAGAGCTGTATAGGACTTGTATGCGCTGCCGCTTTCTTCTTTCACTTGGCTCATTTGTTTTATGCAAATTTCATTCAAAGTTTACATTTTGAATTCGGTTTGCATGTCGCGTCGTATTTTTTGCTTTGTTCACAGACTTTTTGTCTTTTTGTGTTTGCCTCGTGCCTTGGGATAGGTAAGACAAAATTATGACTTGTATCGATTCGAATTCAGACGGCACCGAGGAATTGCTATGCGTGTCTGTTAACCTAACTAAATTGTATCATTTATTGCGATGTCGCTTAGATTGTCGCGGGGTGGGTGTACTACATAAAGCGGCATATTTGGACGACACATCTGTTGAGGTAGAAAAGTTTCTCAGATACCCTAAGTGTATCGCAGATAAATTTGGTTTGATATTTTCCAAAGTTTGCTTTGATTACATGACTACCAAACACAGTAGGAAAACTTTTGCATGGACTGAATTGTTTATGGATATTTAGAGGCTTAGTGGATTCAATATTTCAGGCGACTACGTTGTTGAATTGCATAAGTCTTAAGTTTCTTTCAAGCTACAATCGATGTGGAAAAAAATGTTACATATACGCCGCAGTAACTTAAGTGATGGACATTTGTGGTCGATTTTTGACAAGTGGACAACAAAGAACGCACAACGATGAAGACCAATAGCAAATATATGTGAAAGTTTGGTTCAAATCGGTAAATGCGTTAAGGCGTGAATCGGCGACAAACGAACACAATTTTAAGGCTTTCTTTTTATATAGGTATATAGATTCAATAGGAATTTTTAATTTTTTTCCTATTTCTTATTAAGATGTTTACGTTTTTCTTAAGCCTAAAGCTCCACCCCCAACTCTTGAGGTCTTCCAGTTTTAACTGAAGAAAAAAAGACCATTCCCGACGATAACACAATCGCAGCCAATCAATGAGGATATATACTGTCGCAGTCACTCACTCAAACTGTCATTCAATGTGAACTTTGTTTTAACAGTTGTTTCGTCATTGAAAATCGCTCTTGTCATTGGAAATATTATCAAAATTAAATGGCTGCCAGATAAACGACAGCCACTGAACAATAAATAACGCCATCCCCATCAGATTCCCCATTAAAGCATGGCTGCGGATTAATTAATCAAAAATCCGGCCATCAGGAGTTGTAGGTTTGCGCGCATTTATCTCTGGCTACGAGTGTTTGTGGCGTATTCTGTTTTTAATGTTGAGTTACATTCGACTGCGTGCATCAATATATTAGTGCGTTATTTCGTATAATAAATTCAACAATGATTGCGGCTTCGTTAATGAGTTGTCATTTTAATGACACCGCAGGGTAGATTTTCTGTCATAAGTTCATAAATAATAGGACACAATGGTTTTGGTCAATTATGACGATGGGTCAGGGTTTTGGTTGGAACACACTTAATGTGGAGACTGGAAAAGTTATAGCGGTGATGGAAAAGTCTATCAACCATCAATTTTGAATTCCATAAGGCAGTCCTTTCGCTAACCACTTGATTGGGGCTTCATAACTTTATTTAGCTTCACCTTGCCTTCTTCTTTGATGACATTCCTTCTCGTTTATTCAAGCGAAAGGACTATTAACTTAGCCATGTTCGCAATTACACCAAAAACTTTTTAACCGAACAGTACTCGCATACTAATCTCTAATCATGTAATTTATTTAGTCATCTCGCCTAATTAGTATTCATCCACACCCTTTAACTGCAGCTACCTATAGTACAGCAGCCGGTTCAATAGGATCCCAACTTGTTCTTAGTTTTCCCCCTAAATTTCGCCGCAACTTTCAAAGTTCTATGTTCACGTCGATTGAACAGGATTTACATGGGGTTACTCATCCCACACATCCACAATCATGACGCTACCGCTATACCCCCGAGCAACCCTACTGTGCTTTCAAGCATCAACATTCCAAACCACTTAATTGCATATGGAAAAGCCATTGATCTAACTCCATGGATGTTAGTTTGAGTTTCAGTTTGTACCCCGCACAAAGGATATTGAACTCTGCAAAAAATGTGATTTTATTTTCCCAACTCCTTGGCTAGGTTTATTTTTAGAACTAAGTCTGTGCGGTGCGAGCATGATTAATTGCCACCTACAAGCACAAAGGAACAGGAAATATCCTGAGGTACATCGCACTTTAATCGAGTCTTAAAGAAACAAGTTTCCAAAGAAATCACTTCAAACTAGTGACTCGGTATTGGACTCGGTTCAAGTGTGGACACTTCTTCGATGAATTTTATCCTTTATTCAGAAAGTCCCTTGCAAATTAAATCAACTAAAAGGAAGTAACTTAGGAAATGAGCCTTCAGGTCGACAAGAATAAAATTGACCCTCAGGCAGGGAGCTTAACAATTTACTTCCTCTACGTGACGGATACAAGACCGGATTTCAAAAATATCGTTTAAAAGAAGAGACATAGTCGAGTACCTGTGTGGAACTCAATTGAAATTCTATAAGTCGAGTTATTTGTACAACTTTCCATACAAAAGGGTGCTCGCAGAGTCCTTTCCGAGTTATGACAAGCCAAACTGATTTATTTGACGCGTAAAGTAGTACTAAATAAAAATGTCCTTTATTACCTTCGAAGGCGCAATCAAACACGTAAAAGGTAGAAATAAATGTTTAATTGCTCGTACCTATGACACGCCATATAAAAGTAATAAAAATTGTCAATAATAATTTTGTCCTGCAGGCTCTCTGATTAAATCGAGACAATAAAAGAAATGTGTTCATGTGCATGCCAATCGTGCCAACTGAATCGATATAACTTGATAGAGGGCATAAAATTCATTCATTATGGCCTCACGCTCCCATGCGACGAGTAGAGAGGGGCATAAGCACACACACGCTTAGACCGAGAGGACTATAAAAAGTATTAGATACATTTTGGGCGGCATCATGGAATGTCATACATTTGTTACATCATTGCCGAAAGCGCAGGGACATGTGAGTATTTTCTTTGAATTTAGAGTGTGATATGAAAGGACATGGATGCGTTGGCAGTTGCGATGATTCAGTAACTATAAGAGCGGAGCGGTGGCATTAGTCGCTTTTGGAATGAACGAATTACTATGTTATCGGGTATCGAAAATGATCTTTTATTATAATGGGGGATATGTAGGATGTTGGGAGAACCTTTTTGAGGAATCTGGTTGCCTTAAAAATAAAACTGCTCTTTTGCAAGCTTTACACAAGCCGGAAATACCATCGGAAGACAGTGGGTCCACCTTCATCACTTTTTTTGGTTCATTAACACCTGAATCAACTTTACATAATGAAGACGGTCCAAATGCTATGTCAAACAACTGTCAACTAATTTCTTAGAGTAAAACTGATTAGGTCTTAGCGTATTTTAAGGCTTTCAAGTCAGAAATTATAAGCCTGATTATTATATATTATTTCAGACAATATAGAAAGCAGAAGCAGAACTTCTAATACAGGACCGTAGACACAAAGCCATTTATAGAAATCCAATTTTCCATCGACTAGCAAACGGTGATCACTTTAAGTCATTCAAGACTACTTTTTCTAAGCTATCAGGGCTTCAAATAAACAACAGTCTAAGCCCATCAGCGCCAGATATACTACCCTTTCGCCGTGTGATTATAATTGACTGATCGGCGTATGATCTTCGCTTATTTGACTTGCGAAGTTGAAGCTAAGACCTGCTCTTTTCAACACGGGTATAGCTCAACTTTGAAAAACCGATTCCAAATAATCCATCAGACATTTCATCGACCATCATTTCTGTGATACTGAAAAAGTCGTTGCACCGATTCGTTAGCAAGTATTTTTATTTCAAAAGGACCTACAATGTTATGCCGAATCCGATCGGCTAAGTTCAGAAGCTTTCGTAAAACTATATATTCTCGGATGTTTGAGAGACGGTCGCAAGAAGTGACGAAGTGGGAAGAAACCTTAATACTTTGTACGATTTTTTGTATGGGATTGGACTTGAGTCGCCACGCTCAGTAGTTTAAACTGCGCCTACACAAAGCACTCCTTCGAATGGAATTCGCACAATAAAGGCAGTGACGCAAAACGAATGCGATACCGCGAAAGAACATTTTTGATCAGACTAAGAAAGGAATAAGAGATTGATGGGCACCCTGTTGGAGGGGTACCTGGCCCAAAAATTACAATAATCATATTAGCTTCTGTGGACATAGAAAACGTTCCACAGTGGCAAACTGTTAAAGCTCTGTCTGAGCTGCTGTGTATTTCAGTTTTTATTTTTATCTGTAGCCACCAATAGACAATAAAAGAAAGTAGGCGCAGTGGCTTAGTGGTTAGTGTGTTGGACTACTAGGCGAGGGGTCGAGGTTCGAGTCCCGCAAAAACCTAAATTCCAACTTAGGGTTTTTTCCACTGTGCCACTTCTCGCGAGCGTCTGACAAACATCCGAGAGTATAACTGTCTTGAAATAGCTTCACAAATGGCCGTTTGGAGTCGGGATAAAATTTTAGATCCCTTCCATTCGTTCCAAAAATGAAAAACTCACACAAAACGAATGGTTGTGAGAAGCTAGGCCTAGGGTCCGAACTCCGGAGCTGTTTCGCCAACTTTTTTGTTTTTTTTTTTGTTCTGTAGCCACCAACCAATAGATGGAGCCCATGTTGTCCAATTTTTTAATTCTTAAGCTTCGGATGAGCTCCGAATGTATGGACTTCTTTTGGGGACTAAGAAAACCTGACCACCTCTGTTCTTAAGTCTATGAAAGTTGTGTGTATTTTTTGTTGTTATAGCTACCGACGGCAACTTAAAGATGGCGAATATTTTGCTAATATTTTTTAAAAAATACCCTCTAATTGTTAATGACGCCAAATTATTACTAGCGGAAATTTAATATTTTAATAATATTTCAAAATATTTTTAAGTGAGTTGTACATTGAAATATTTTTAAGAACCTTCTAGTGGTAAGAAAACTCTTTCGACCCTCTTCACCAGTGTGGTTTTATATTTTTTAGCTACTGTATACCTCCGATAGATGATTCGTATTAAAATACTGTGCGACAAAGTTTTCAAATATCTGTAGCTTTTCATAAAGCGTTGCCAAACGATCAAAATATTTCCCCCAAGATAGTCTAGAAAACCCCTAGGTTTGGCTATTTTTTTCCAAAAAAATCGAAAACATTTTTTCATTATTTGTTTAACATGTTTTATGCACGACTAAAAAACAGATAAATAGTTAGCGCAACAGGTCCGTAGAGAACTTAGGCATAGCTCCTCCCAACTATTGGTTTTGTGTGAGTCTTTCATTTTTGGAACGAATGGATGGGATCTGCAATTTTATGCCGAGTGCAAACGGCCAGTCGAGAAGCTGTTTCATGACGGTTATACTCTCGGACGTTCGCAAGAGATGGCGCAGTGGAAAAAAGCCTTAAGATGGAATTTGTGAAATTCGTTCGCTCATACCGTCATTAAGACTACTTCTTCGGATGGATTTTATTCGCCTTCTACGACAGACATGTCTACCTCAGGGCTATTCTATCCCCATCCCTGCAGGGGGTAATCAACCTGAGATCCTCGCTTAATAGTCCAACACACTAACCACTAAGCCACTGCGCCTACGGCTTGAAATTACATTTCGAATTTGAAACGCGAACATCTAAATTGGGTTTTCCTAGTGCTAAAGTGTGCGCAAATAAATACACAGGCCTTGCGCAATTTTGATGAAATTGTTGTTTATAAAATTTACAGTGAAGTTGGTGCCTTAACTTTTTCTTAAGTAAACTGGCAATATCTTTGTTTGAAAGACGTTTTTTGTAAATGAAAACAGTCCAAGGATATTAGCTTTGGAGGATCGATGGATTATTCAACAGAACTTTAAAATAACCCACACCTTTGTTTCACATATTGTGAAACTCAATTTTGAATCATTTAGTTGTGAACAGAACGAAGAATCTCTACTCTAAGTTCTGAAGTATAAGTTAGTCAGCGTTTTTTACGTTCACAGAATGCCTATAAGTTAAATTTCTTGGTGGAAGTTCATTTTAAGGACACCAAAAAGGATATTATAACGCAATACAAATAAAATAGAATTAAAAAAAATAACCGATAAACAATATCTCCCTCTAGATTCCCCCCGACCGACGCACGACCAAAACTCCCCCTAAATCTGGGGGGAGAACTATTAAACTGGCAACGCTGTCTTCATATAAACATGTTCGATCTACGTATCTGATGGAAGAAAACTCAGCCTCATTTCGTTCACCAGCGTAGCAAACCTGCATTTAGCGTTTTGCATTTTTTAGCTACCGCAATATTGCGATAGATGGAGTATATTTTTTTTATGTTAGTTGAGCGGCATAATTTGTAAATCTTCGAGGCGAATTCCCTATGAGCAGTATGTAACTGTCTTCTTATGTGGAGTTAGAGAACTGAAACTTTTAGCTATTCTTGCATAGACCGATAGATGGCGCACACTTTAATGCCGTCTTTTGGAAGACTTCTTCCAGTATGTCGTACGAATATTTCCAGTCTTTTAACGTGTAGGTGTAGCTATCAAACTTAGCCTCATTTAACAAGCCCATAAAAAAAACAGTCTATTGCGTTATTTAGGGGAGACTGGGTACGGTTGAAACAACACGAATATCTCGTGAACCGTACGCGCAGCGTCTATGAGTATTAGGGGTGAATGAAGCAAAATCAAGTCCGTCGACGAATAGTAGTCATGCATCGTTCGTTCGGCTGTTCAGTTTTAAGTGAGAGCTAATGTTCTATTTAAGATATCAAAAGTAAGTATTTTTGTTTAGTTATTTTTTGTTTTACTGGGGTTTCTATCGATGCAAATTGCTGTGCCTATTTTTTTTGTATGCAGTAAAGAGTGTAGAATACATTATGGTGACTGGTTTAAAGGTGTCAGTGTTGTTTTCGTTACTTTATAGATTTTTTTTACTTAAAGGGGGGGTTGGGGACGGTTGAAACAATTTTTCAGGGGACGGTTGAAACAATATGTTTAGTTATTTTCTTATTCTTATATATTATTTTAACGAAATTAGAAGAACCAGAAAGTCTACAATATACACCGATACACCAGAGAAAGAACAAATAAAAAAGGATCATGAAGCAAGACTGTAACAAACCAGCTAAGCAAGCTAGTAAATGGTTGGAAGGTGTAAAAATGAAAATAAAAGTTACGAAAGTAAAAAAAAAAAAAAAAATAATAATAATAATAATGCAGCATTCCAGTGCTCTATTATTTTTATTTTATTCAGAAGAAGAGGAGTTTTATTGCCTTGTCTGCTTGTCAACGTATTCAGGGAGCAGATCTAGTGAAAGTTGGATACAAATGTGTCACCTGTAAAATGTGGGCTCACAAAGAGTGCACAGAAGGTTGCAATAGTTATGTTTGCCACAATTGTGATTCGGAATATTCCGACAACTTAATTTTATCGATTGTATTATCGAAATTAAAGTAATGTTCCTTTTGTTTAGTTTCAATTAATTTAATGAATTAAGATTTTTTTTCTTTTTTTTTTGATTTTTCTTTTCTTTAATTTTTTGTTGATTAGAAATACTGTTTATCTTTTTTTAAATTCTATATAAAACAATGACGTGATGAATATTGTAAAACAAAACTATTATTTTAAATAATAGTTAATTAAATATGTAACAATGGAAGATCGTGTTCATGTTTCAACTGACCCCAAGAACTGTTTCAACCGACCCTGGTATGGGTACGGTTGAAACAAATTTTCATTTTTGTTTTAATATGATGGACTACGCAAAATATCACACCGAGTACTCAAAAAACACTTTCCATTTATACATAGAAACATGCTCCTTCATTTCACGTAACTTCTTCACCGATTAGCTTATAAACGGCAATGGTATGGAAGGTATAAGCGAAATTGTTTCAACCGTACCCAGTCTCCCCTACTCTGGCAAATTTAAAAAAAATTATAACCCCCTGTTCGAGCAATTATTACTGCTTTTATATTTTAGTATTCAACCAGCATAAACGTTTTTATAAGTGATGGGCCAACGGATTACAACAGCCCAGCCCCTTATTTCTTGCAGGATACAATATTTCAAACAAAATATTACCATACCTCAGATTTGCCTTTCAGAATATATTCTCACGCACTGCAGGTTTGTACATTATAATATTTTTAGTAAAATCTCTGCAAACAACCCAATAAAAAAAGCACTCTCTGCAGTACACATAAGAATATTCCAAACTTCAAACACATCCACCTCCATTTTGTGAGGAACTTGTGACGAGAAGTTTTTATGCAAATCATCCCTCATCTGCCTGGCGACGCTGAACAAAGCCGCAGCTAGTACGACTGTACGAGTCCCTTTCAAAGGAGCCATTTTGTAAACACCGTTTGAATTCTGACAGGTGGTGGTAGTGGCAGTTGCAAGGAAAACGGAAAAAAATCATCGCAGCTAGGGGTGCATAAATAATAAAGATTTAACCCAATAGCATGTCATTTTGTTGTCATATTCAACAAGTTCCTTTCAACTGTAGACGGTCTTTATTTTATTTCATGAATTTACATAATTTCCCTGTTTGGATTGGATAGTAAATATGTACATCCAAATACGAGTGTCAAAAAGAAATTTTATCTTTGTTCCGCGAGACCTTTTTGGAATTTTTAAAGTTTGTTGCACATTTCCCTTGAAGTCAGAAGGTCCTGTGCTTTAATTTCAATCCAAAAATGGACAGACGAGAAGCGACATAAATACTTGAATGCGTGTGGGGACGAATGTCAGCACTGTCAATGTCGATTTTAGCAACCACTGCATTCGGTATGCGTTTTCGTATGACGTCTATCCCATATCCACTTGTCACAGGCACTAATTGCATCAAAGCATCCGTTGTAAAGTCGGAGATGCAGCTAGAGCTACGATTATTGACTGTCATTAGATCGAGTGGCGAAAATCAATTACAGGCATCGTATTCCTTTAATCCAAATGCAAATAACTACGGAAGCCGACTGACTGTGTGGGTGTATGCAAAACAAGTATGGCTGCGGAGATTTTGTACCTGATTTTTTATTTATTTACCTCAGACCGGAAATTTTATACATCCTTGGGAAATGCTCAACAAAATCCTGTTCGCTCATACAAATTTGATGGAGAACATAACTCGAATCCCAGAGGACAAGTTGGTTTGTCTTGATTTTGTGTACATCACAGTCGCTGTTGATGCATGGAATAGGGGGAGGTGGATAAGTAACCTCAGGCCTTGGGTGGAAGATAACAACCAGCTGGGACAGGTAATTCGGCAGATATGCCCAACGAAAAGAAGCCACAAAATTATCATAGAAACAGCGATAAATGCCTCAAAGTCCCAAGGGCGTTTTTTGCCCTTATTGTTGTGTTCTACTTTGCGCTCCAAGAGTATGAACAAATGAATTATTTAATGTGTATACATCGTGGCCTATATAATTTTGCTTCATTACTTATTCTTAAGCCTCCTTAAGCATTGCATTGGCTGATATACAATGTTTTGACTTGGGTATGTGTAAGACACGAGCATCCGGTCTTTTACGAACACGCGAAAGTAGTACGAAATTTGTCGTAAACGAAAGCACTCACCGAGTACAAGGAATGGAATAGTGAACGAAGTCGGAATTGTACTGAAGGGAGACCTGTTGTGATGAGCGTCAAACTATATTGTGTAATATGTATCAAATGGGAACATTTTGGTAGTCATGGATAACTCTTGCTTCTGGCGATATGAAGCAACGAAATTCCCCTACCTAGATGAGCAACTTTCACAAACAACTTACATAAGCAGTTCCTGGAAAGTGTATGCCCCGGGCTAAGGAGCCTTATTCAAAAACAAAGTTCTAGGAAACTGTTTGTCTTTGTTCGATTTAGATATCTTTAAGTTTTGACTTCCTTCTGCTGTGACTTGTAACAAAAATCAAATCAAACAAAACACACCAGATGTGAAACTTCTCTCGCTAAATGTGGTATTTCATTTTCATTTTCATTTTCATTTTATTTCTTGATTGGAGCTTAAACACAGTAAGATACAATCTTATAAGATAGTGTTAAGCTAAATTAGGTTGGATAGCTACTAGAACAGAGTGTACTTGATAGATCTAAAATAAGAAATTACTGAATTGTATTACATAATATTAAGGAATTTAATTTAAAAACCATATCTTTATGATAATATAATCTTGCGCTATATGCAGTAGATTGCATATAACTAACGTTTTCTATTTTTGGAGTTTTTATTTGCATTTAGTTTTAATATCGTTGCCACTATTCAGTAGTTTAGTGTCCGTATAAGTCCTAACTTTATCAGTTCACACCCCAGAACTAAGAATTAAGTTGAAGGAATTTATATTTCGACAACAGCGCCACTTCTCTCGTCTAAACAGGATAAAAGTTCCTATCCTATCTTCCAAGTTGTAAGAGCAAAAACAAACACACAAAATTTCATTCAAATCGGTTGAGAGGTTTAGAAGATCGACAACAACGCCACCTATCGGGTCCAATACTGTCCTACCTTTCAAGTTGCAAGCGAAAAAACACACCCACAAAATTTCATTCAAATCCGTTGAGAGGTTTAGAAGATCGACAACAACGCCACCTATCGGGTCCAAGACTGTCCTATCTTTCAAGTTGCAAGCGAAAAAACACACTCACAAAAATTCATTGAAATCGGTTGAGTGGTTTAGGAATCGAGAGCGGCGGCGTATTGATGGCGACAAGCCGATTTCCGCTGTCACGGCATAAACAGCGTCATTTCCGTCACGCCATTCGAGTCGATTTTACTCTCAAGTTGCGCCAATAGATGTCTCACATCAAAAATATTTCAATTCACCACAGAAAAAGTTTACAAGAGACTCAATGGATTTATTCATTTAAGTTTACAAGAGACTCAAAATGGATTTATTCATTCATTGTCATGGATAGGAAAAGGTTTTACTGAAGCAGTCGCATCATGTGCTTCAGCTTGTTGTCGATAACTAGCTGCTCTGCCTTCATTTCAGTTACCTTGGCTAGTAGATCAGTCGCTTTGTCAACAGTGGCGTCATAGTCCAGCAGCAGCTCTGGCTTGTCGAGCAAGCCTCCTTGGAAGCTGATCCGTTGAAATTCCCGCCGAATAAAAGCGCGATCCATTTTCAAACCGTTCAGGTACTCGCGGCAGTCTTGTTTCTCTGCCACAAGCTCATCGTAGGCGCTTTGCTGGGCTGCTATTGTGTTTCGAATCATGTGCTTCTTCTCGCGATAGTGTGCCAGCGTGTGAGTATCGGCATTACATCGATCATGGAGTCGGTTGAGCTCGTTATTTCGCTCTAAAAGAGGAGAAGTTATTTGCATGCAAGGAACTTGTTAAAGAGTTTTGTTAAGACCTTCGATTTTCTTGCCCAAAGCTTGGGTCTCCGTTTGGAGGTGCTCAAAGTCGATCATATGTAATCCGTTGCCGAGGTCCTCGAGCTTTTTGGCTCTCTGAAAATTCACTTTATGACTGGAGGGGATTTACAATGTCCAAATGGAAAAAGAGCTTAGGTCTAGCTCCTGTGACAAATGAAAGCTTTTCTGAAGTCTTTTACAGCCTTTTTGTAGAGGTTGTAACGAACTGTAATTTTCACCGTCCGTCTTCAAAAACTTACCTCCTGCAAAGTGGCCATGTTGTGTTGCCTCTGGATGAGGACAAACCTCAATTCCGAGATTTCCCGGCGCATGTGTCCCACCTTATTCATCAGCGAGTCAATTAACTGTGTAGAAGAATACAAGAAGCAACAGTCTTCCAGTAAGTCCAACTTACTGAATTCATTTTGTCCGAGCCGTCCGCAGAAAACACCCTCTTCACCAAATCGATAAAGTCCCTGCCCTCCTGGCTGGCTTTGGTCTCCAAATACTTCACCTGCTTATTGAGGTCGTCTACTTTAGTTTCCATCAACATTCGGGTGGCTTGCTCGCGGCCCTTGAAATTGTTCACCATCATAAGACCCTCGCGATATTTCCGCAGCTCGTTGATAATGTCCTCGGGGCTGTCATCCATTAAAGGGCGAGTTGCCTTCTTTCGACGGAAGTACTCGACGGCTTTTCTATTCAAAAAGAATCGAATCTTCTGCTCGATGTCGAGTTGGAGCATTTTGTCATCGAGTTGCTTGCATATTGCGTGCTTGTTTAGTCGAGCTCGTAGGATCTCATTGGGATCCTCGTATTCACAGGTCTCCACAACTTTAGCGATGAGCTCGTCGATGTAATTATGTGTGCTGGATACAAGGCGAAGCCTCAGCTCCTCCTTAGCCTGTTTGGCGATTTTGTGCTTTGATTCGCCCAGGTCTATCTTGACGGTGTCCCCCTCATACCACTCGTCCGCAAGTTTTTTCTGTGGCTTTTTGGGTTTAGTTGCCTCAACGACAGACATGTCGATGTCGTCGTCGGAACCGAGTTCATTGGTTGGAGCAGCGAGTGGTTCATCTTCAGGAGGTGCGTGTTCAATGAAGGAACCTAACTCTGCAAGGGCTGATGTGGTGATATCAGCCTCGACATGGGAGTCGCATTCAGCCTCAAATTCGGTTTCTTGCTCGCATCTGGCAGCCGCTTCAATTTCGAGTTCAGTTCGAATGAAATCTTCGAGCGATGGTAGCCTCGATGGAATCAGAAATATTTCTGATTCCACGAGTTCAACCTCGGGAGGTGGACTCCAATCGCATTCGCTGTCGGAATCCATAGTTCTGGCACGACCTGTTTTAGAATATTTTCAAAAATAAAATACACGGCTAGGGTGTCAAAAGTTTCGCTTTATTTTCAAGGCTAATGCGATTCTAAATTTTGTATGGGTTGCTCAAGTGAAGCTTCTCCGTCGCCATCTTCTGCTTCATCGTGTTCTTCTAGGACAACTAGCTGATCTTCGTCGGAGGGATTGATGTCCGACTCGTGTTCTTCAATTTCGGCCTCAGCAGCTTCGCTCTCCTTTTCCAGCTCGGCTCTAATGAACGTCTCAAGGGAGGGCAGGCCAAGGGGTATTTGCAGAATCTCCCTTCCCGCTGATGTGCCAATATTAGGAAGAGAGTTGGCTCTATTTGCTCGGTTCATATTTTCAATGTTTCACGAATAAATTTTGAGTCGAAATTTCCAGGATTTTGCTTTTGTTTCCTAGGGCATGTCTGATGTATAAAATATAAATGGAGATGCTGCTGAGTTTTTTCCAAGTAGCTTCGTCGCAGTACTTACAAACTCTTTCACATTCTTTATATGCCCTCACAAGTGTGTAAAGGGTATACCACCAGGCTCCTTGTCCTTGACTTTGATATTCATTTATACACGTTTCTTCGGGTGTGAGTTATCTTTGTGCTTTTATTGCTGGTAGCGAGTTGAAGTCGCTGTTTATCTTTACATGCTCATGGTTACACAAATTTGTCTTCATGTACGTAGCGAGCACAGGATTATTCATGTATCAGTGGTGGGTGTTTCAAATAATGTAAGTCGCAACTTAATCTGCTGGGTAAAATTAGAATTAGAGAAACCGGAGGTAGGTACTCGTATGTGGGGTTGAAGATGCCTCACGTACTTCAGGTGTAATAGACTTTCTGACACTTTCTATGTTATTTCACACTGAGCAAAAGGGATCGCATATCCTTGTGGAGGAGGAGTTTAAACTTGTTGTAAGATACGTGTATCAAGGCGGCTTGGTAATAAGAAGTCATAAAAAAAGTAACGATGTCGTCGACAGTTATGAATTGACTTTTCGAACTTTTCTCATTCAACCTTGGGAAAAGTGCTGACAGTCTTTTAGACCAGTTTCGTCAGGAAATTCATATAAAGCTTATCTTTGCTATTGAGATTTGTGTCTAACTTGAGTGTATCTTAAATTGCAAGAGTTTAAAATTAAGGCAATGAGCCAAGCAAGCTATTGGTAAATTTAGCGGCGCGTTGTTTACAGTTGATTACTGAATGATACTTCGTATTTGTAAGCCGACAGCCAAATGATATTTCATTTGGCGTAAGCCGCAGCTAACTAGCCTTTCTATATAGCCCGCTCTTTGGCAAACTGCTATAGTTATGCAGTACAAGTTGGAAATACTGCTCAGCTGGGAAATATTGGATCTGCATGCCAACATGTCTACATGGACATTTCATGCACGGCGTATTACTGGATAAAAGCAGACTTCTAGAAATAAAGTTGAGCCTACATGTTGGGTGGGCTAGTTCCTTATTTTTTTTAGGCCGATGGGAAAATTCCTATAGGCTTGAATGATCCACAACTTACTAGAGCTAGCTCAATACCTTACCATCCTTAGGTACAGCCAATTAAAACTTTGTCGACAATTTGTTTCGGTATTTTCACTGGGTCTGTTCTGGCTCTTCTTTGACTTTTATTCTTAAATGAGTTGTATGGATGGATATATAATGACAAAATATGAGCTTTGCTTGACCCAAGCATCTCAAACCACAAATGTTCGAAAAAACAAGAAAAATAATACATGTTCTAATACCTAGAACAGTAGCTTAGTGGTTAGTGTGTTGGACTGCTATGCGGGGGTTCAAGGTTCGAATCCCGCAAAAACCCAATTCCGCCTTTGTAGGGTTTTTTCCGCTGCGCTACCTCTCGCGAACGTCTGACAAACATCCGAGAGTATAAATGTCTTGTAAGAGCTTCTCAATTAGCCGTTTGGAGTCGGCATAAAACTGTAGATCCCTTCCATTCGTTCCAAAAATGAAAAACTCACACAAAACGAATGGTTGTGAGAAGCTAGGCCTAGGGTCTCTCCGGACCTGTTGCGCCAACTATTTATTTTTAATACCTACTTAAATAAAAAGATATATTTGCTACAACTAAAGACCGTCAATTCAAAATTATTATAAGACTGTCTCAGACTCTCTTCACGTAGATCTACAATTAAGTAGAATAACGCCGACCGTTTTTTGTGGTGTTTACACTAGGTCTGTTCTGGCTCTTCTGTGCATCTTGTCCATAAATGATCTGAATAGAAGGCCGTGGGTGAGCTACCTGGCCCAATTACCGTGTTCTACCTCAAATTGCTGATGTAGAGACAAAGAGGTAGGTACCATATTCAAGGCACTTTATAACCACTCGTGTGTCAAAGACCGATGCTTATTTTCAAATTATCCACAAGGCCGTCAAATAATCATCAGTCAAATTGTCTGGCGAATATTTATCAACACTTCTCTATTCAACCTACGCTCCTCCGTCGCCGACATTGAAAGCGTTCATTTTCAGTGAACGCTAAAACACATAAAGAACATCACAGCGACGATAGAAAAATACTTCTGACACCTGGTAGTGGGCAGTGCATCTTTCCTTCCGCCTCTAGCCCCTGTTGAACTTGAAATCAAAATAAATTCTCCAAGTCAACATGTTAAATCAAAGAAATTATCACACTAAATCACTGGGAAACATTCGAAACACAAATCCAACGTCAACTCTATCCCGCGCACAATGGATAAACAGTGAGACTTCCACTCTCGTATTTATTACGCACTTTGAATGCAAAAATAGCACAATTAATTTTATTTAAATATTAAAATTTACACTGTCGCTTACAAAATTCAATAAATTCACCCACCCACCACAGTCTTTCGCACCCCGCATAAGAAAAAACCCCGCTGCTTTACAGCGCCTATGCCCTTCCGAGATTCAACATTCAATTTGCTAGAAGAGCCTCTTTGTAGATCTCCCTCCTTGTATGCGGCATCGCGAAGTGAATTAGTAATATCGCAACAGTAAGTATCTGTAGTAACATAAAAAATCCCGCTAATTGACATTTCTAATTATGTTTTACAGCAGTGCAAGTTCCGTTATGGAAATGAATTTATGTATGAATAAGTAACCACTGCCACTAAGTGCCCTTCTCCCTAATTTGTTGAAACTGTGCCAAAAGAAAAACAATTTTTATTAAAATCCAAAACGTGGTGGTATTTAAAGAGTTTTTCACACTCGATTCGAAAAGGTTCAGTATTCAAGTGTCCGCAAACTTGTATTTCTTGAGAAAGTGCCAATTCCTTCGATTGGACAATTTAATTTTGTGTTTCTCTCATGTTTTATTAAATATTAATACACGGAAAAGCGAATGATTTATTGTGTCAATCGAGGCGCAACAGCAAATCTGCTGCGCGTTAATATATTATTTTTAAAAATAATTTCCTACACTTGCTTTACGATTTTTATTGTAAAATTATGATCTAGTTTAATGCATCCTTGATTGGCTAGGTTTTGGTTTATTTTTGAATAACTTGAATTACTACAGAGCCAATTAATTAAAGTAGTGTTTTGTGTTTAGTGTAATGCGGAACTAAGCGAGACTTCCTTTAAAATCGAACGTAGCAGTGTCATAAGTGAGGGACGTTTGTCAGACACTTCTGGCATTCAAGTTGATTGAAAGCTCATTTCAAATGTTTGATTGAATTAAATAAATAAATCATTAAAAATTTGGGAAAAAACAAAATATTTTTGAGCTTAACAATGTAAGTCGGTGCCGTCTGCATAGACGGTGAGTGGAGAAGGAGATACAACGACGAACTGTACGGGCGGTATAGCGACATCGACTTAGCCAGAAGAGTGAAGGTCGAACGACTGCGGTGGCTGGGTCATGTAGAGCGAATGGACGTGAATGCTCCGGCTCGGAAGACCTCCGAATTCACTCCCGATGGACGGCGCAGTAGAGGAAGAACGCGACTCAGGTGCGAAACTGGAGACAGCTGGCCAAAGATCGTGCTGGCAAGAGACGCTTATTGATTGAGGCCCAGGTCCACCCCGGACTGTAGCGCTACCTTAAGTAAATAACAATGTTAGCCACTGTAGCAAGTGACGGTTGAGCTTACGAAAATGCTACCATCGTCGATATTCACACAAGAGTTACATCAAATATTTACCTGAGGCAAATGAGAGTCTGAAGGGTTGTACCTGTTTCAGAGAGGGGGAGAGAAAAAATACCTAAGACCTAGGTACAAAATTTCAAAAAGGCTTCAATTGCTTCTTTAAAAATAAAGTTAAAAATTGGATTCTTCGTTTCCGTACGTCGGACATAGTCTCAGTCAGTTTATACCAAATTTCGCTTTAATCTATTACTTTCTGCTGGCAAGATGCCGCTTAGACTCTTTCAAGACGTAGCAAGGCATATTTAATATCTGAAATAAGAAACTAGATGTTTCTAAAAATATGTACCCTTGCAGTTTTCTTACAACTTTTGGGAAAACATTTCAGACGCTCAACGACAGTAGCATCCGCAGTATTTTTTTTTTGTGGGGAATAAGACTTAATTTTCAGGTGAAATGGTTGCTAATGGAATTTTTAGAGAATTTTTCACAGCTTTCTGAGCTGTTGGGCGGTCGCGAGTCCCTGTGCACCCCCACTGCTTACGTCAATGCCCAACGAAGGGCTATCGTGGGATGTTTTATCAGACCATCATGTTGAGGCAGTGAAAAATGAAGTCTTTTATGCAGATCTATCGCTGAGCCACAGAACCCACTCTCTTCACTCCATAATCGCCAAATTCTGTTCCATAAAAGTTTGGCCTTAGTCCGAATGTCCTTACCAATAAACAACAAATCGAACTTCATATTCACGCCACTCCTTACTAATCATCTTACACAGTGATTATCTTTATGACATGCCCTTATTAACGAAATAGCTTTTCGTGAAAGTAAACAAATGAATTAAGTTAAGCTCACTTTAACATAATAAAACAACAAAACTATATCCACTAACAATAAATGCAAACAAAATTCAGTAGCCCCTGTTTGCACAGAACTAGCAACATCAACCGACCTCTTCAATAAATCATTAAATTCACACAATTCAATTTGTTTACAAAGAGAAACGTCATGCCTTCGGTACTGTAAATGTATCGTAAATCCTAAATTCGATAAAAATTTGTCCAGCCTTTATATCCGAAACAAGGCACACTCCCTACACCCAAACACCCACACGGGAGCGTGCATTTAATTGTTGTTTACGCAAATTCGTTGTCGATTGCGTAATTCCAGCGGGAAAACCCAGTCGCATGTAAATACTGGAGCAATTTGGAGGCAACGGTCAATGTGAATATACATCAATTTATTTATTGGAATTTGATTAATGCTATTTGTGAACTAGAGCCCAACAAGCTAATAAATAAACACAACTTGGGCGCTTTCAAACATTTATTTTGGCCCCATGTAAATGACATGGTGGACATCGCACAGGATGTCCTCCTGCCTATATCTAAACTTCGACAAAGGATTGCAGCAGTTGAAATGGTGATCTTTTTTGACACTTTAGGTATATGCAAATATTGTGTGATACTGTGTGTGTGAGGATTTAAAATTGCATAGGAAATTGCATTTATTTTCTGCAATAACCCCAAGTACTTTGACTTTTCCGGTTGACAAATTTCATTAAGTATTGACACAAGTTATTTCGTGTGGCAATTTGAGAGATTAATGTTTCATAAAAATGTAGGAAAGGACAAAGTACTTATTTTGTATGAGGTCTTCTTCCGAATATAAACAACGGTGTTAGAAATTGTTTGCGATATAAATTTTGTGGACTCAAGTACTTATTGGAAATGTAAACAGTCCTTACAATCTCAACTTGTAATCTTCAGCTTGAAATTCGACCGCACTCATGCCTATTTAAGAAACTTTGAAGTGATCTGTATATGAATTAAAAAATAATATTCTACGGCTTTTACTTTTATGTTTATTTTTAATTTGAAGGTATTTTTTTTTATCTAACTCGCAACACAAGTGCTGAGTTTTTTTCATTTTTTTCATCGGCGGACACAGTCGCTTGTACTTACTGATAAATACACAGTAAGAAGCTTTACAATTTAAGGACATTGAAAAATGTCTCAGCTGGGGCTATAGCAAAACTTTATCTCTTACAAAAAAAAAAAAAAACGCTAAATAACAATGTGAAGAGACCACTTATAGGTGCAAGTCTGTGTCAAATTTCGACATCTCTTCTAGGCTTGTTCGCCGTGCAAGATGACGATATAGAACTTATGACGATATAGAACTTATGACGATATAGAACCTTTGACGCTCCGTCTAAATTGAAAAGAAAAACAACGTAACATTTAGACGTTAAAAACGGTTTGGTTCCTGCGCTGGTTTATAAAAAATTATTTTTATAGCAACAAGGACTTTCAATTATCTAGTTTAGTAAGTTTGACAGCTGTCAGACTTGATGTATTTCAGTTTTGATTGGCTTATATCGCTCATATGAATACAACTGTTTCAGTTGCCATTTATTGAGGCTTAGCCGATGAATCTAGTCAAGATTTTCGTGACTGAGCTCGAAGTTGACAGTTCTCATATGTGGCTGACGTAGAAAAAGTGAGCTTTCCAAACAATCTAGTTCTTGCGTTCAGGTTACGTCTAGTACAGACCCATCTAGTCGACGAAAGTTAACTGAGTTTTCACTGTGCCCAATTATACGAAACCAACAATATCAAAGGTAGAATTTTGTATAACTAACGTTCAACTATGAAAAATGATGGGACCTGCCAATGTCAATGGAATATTTGCAAGGAGTAAATAGGAGGTGTCAAAGATGCGTTTGACAAGATGGGTTTGACTGTTAACGAGGAGAAAATGAGTTACTTGGTCAATGAACAAAATCATAACAATGATGAGTCAGTCAAACCGACAATTGACGTGACAGTTGTTAAAGATTTTGTCTACCTGATGGGCTCTAAATATTATCTGGAACTCCTTTAGATATATTGAGAGAAAAAGATACATCTGTTGATATTCGATTGAGTTCGTATCGACACGGCATGTAGAAAGGATTTAACGACAGACTTTACAGCCTATACAGTAAGAGTTAATTGCGGTAGCCGCAAAGATCACTTGGTTACATGTACATGGAGCGGGATATTAATTCCCCAGAGCAAGACCCCATCTTCAGTGTCGCGTACAATTTAAAAGCTCCCTCAACCAAATTGATAATAAAGAAATAAAATATTTACATTTTTTTATATATCCATAAGCTTACAAAAATAGGACTCAAACTGCTGGCTCTAAAGAAAATACAAATTAAGGTTATGTTTAATTTTTACACCAAACTACTGATGCCAACCTTGATTGCAGCGGCTGATTTTTAACTCAATAATTCGTACTTCGGGTTCAGTTTGACATTTCAAACTTTTATGCAGTTAGACAAGGTTTCATCATTTAAAAGGTAGACACAACATGTCAAGTAAACAAAAAGTTATTCAAGTCTAGAAATTATTTTTCACCTCAGGTCCACAATGTATAAAAAAAGTTAGGCTTTCTGTAGATTTATATTTAGTGTAAGTTTATATAGTATAAACAGGATTTATGTTGCCTTGAAAGTCAGATACGAACTGCTCTTAACTCAATACGCCTGACCCAATTGACGAGCTGCTGAGGGACCCTAGGCCTAGCTTCTCACAACCATTCGTTTTGTGTGAGTTTTTCATTTTTGGAACGAATGGAAGGGATCTACAATTGTATGCCGACTCCAAATGGCTATTGAGAAGCTCTTTCAAGACATTTATCCTCTCGGGTGTTTGTCAGACGTTCGCGAGAGGTAGCGCAGTGGAAAAAAACCATCAGTTGGAATTCGGGTTTTTGCGGGATTCGAACCTGAGACTCGCTTAGTAGTCCAACACACTAACACTAAGCCACTGCGACTACAGTGCAGTCCTATACTAATACTATAATACCTTTGAGCAGGAGGGATTTCCCTGTTCAATGAAGCTTTACCAAAATTACAGGTCAACAACTCGGCCATCCTGTAATGCACTGTCCTCAGTGCACCTAGCTACGCTATTCTGTTTGAGCACTCAGCCCTTTATAGCACTCAGCCCTTTTTGCTCTCAGCCCTTTATCGCAATCCGCCGTGGCACTCAGCCTAGGGTTTAGAGATCCTCAGAATCACTCAAGGAATTAGTCAGAACCAAAAAGTTCATCCTTATTCAGAGGTAGATTCAGGGTCAATACCTTTTACGTCACCTTCTCAACTCTTGTCTTCATTATTTTCCATTTCCAACCATTTCAACTTATTCCTCGTTTATCGTATATTTGTTATATTAAGCATGGGAGGCAGCTATTCCAACGGCCCCACCAATAATCAACTTTAGTCTGGCAATGTACGCAAAGAACGCCACACTTTCCAAAATCGCTTCATTAATAAAAAAAAATATTTGAAAGCTAACTCTAGCGTTAAATGCAAATGGTAAGGCTTTACCAAAATTACAGGTTAACAATAGGACAAGTTCATAAAGCCTTTCACGCCCATTTTAAGACTTATGGAAGGACCTACAATTTTATGCCATATCTAAGCCGCTAAATTTGAAAAGTACTCGCAAAACGTTAAGTAAATAAATAAATAGTTGAAGCAACACTGTTTCCTTTGGGATAGCTTCTCACAACCATCCGTTTTGTAGAGTTTTTGCTTTTGGGACAAATTAAAGTTCCTTCAATTTTTTGTCGAGTCCGAATGGCTGAATTGAGAATATTTGACAGATATTTGAGAGAGCCAGGCATAGTGGAAAATCAATCGAAAGATGCAATCTGTGTTTTTCCGGGGATCGAACCTCAGATACCTCACTTAGTAGTTCAGCACACTAACCGCTGAATCACAGCGACACTTCCCCAAATATTACACATAGAAATTTCAAGGATTCGCAAGAGGTAAAGGCAGTTAAAATAAAAACACCTTAAGTTGTGTTATTTTTCTGCGTTTGTACGGATAACTTGGCTTAGACTACGAAGCCACTAGTTACTGCAATCAAGTTGGACAGTAACTTGCATTGTAAATTGACCTTTCAGGCAGCGAACGTTTATCCACTCCATGCTTCTGAACGTGTACTTACTGCATTTGAATCTAAGCTAAGTGAATATTTGCATGCGTTCTTAACAATGGCCAAAGTGCGAGTCCTACACAATTCCTAATATTCCGCACTTAGTGAGTATTGCAAAAAAATTAATTTCAAAACAGAAATTCTTCGTAAAGCGTCCGATCTACTCATCCACTAACGGGCAAGTGAAAATGTCAGAAATACCTAGCTCTAAAAGAATTTACCACCTTTTTCGATTCGCTGTTGTTGAAAAAAAAAAAAACACACACAACTTTCGCAAAAATATTTCACCACAAATAGCCGGACCACTCTTGTGAGTTGTTGTTCTCTCACTCACATTAAAATGAACCGACTACTAAGCCGTATAATTCCCCCTTTGTTATCGTCTATTTATCTGCCGCGCAAAAATTGGCAAACTCCCACTTTAAGCACCAACGGCACACACTTGAACTTTACCAAGCCACTTTAAAAGAAAATCACATAACAACCACAAGACCGTTTAAAGTATGCACAGCGAAATTTTCAAAGTTCTTAACATTTTACTACACCTAAAGTAAAGCTAAAGGTTAAAACAATTAATTCCCTCAAGCGAAATAAAAACAAAAACAAATTTCACCAACCCTTAGGATCCGCAATAATACAATTCCCAATCGCTATCAGGCATAGACAACCCCGAAAGCTTCTAGAACCACTCAATGTCAGAACGCTTATTCACTTGACTAGAAAAACATTTCTGGAATGTTGTATCTCACCGAAGCCAAACAACTCGTCATAGGTCCTAATTTTATTACCAGCGTTTCTTTTTGTCTTCCAAATGTTTGGAAAATCCGTAACGGACTATATTTAGCATGTTTGTGTTGATGTTCTCTACCTGTGTAGTTGCCTCTAGCAAATTATTATTTAAAAAAATATATACATACAATGTATCTGTGTGGAGCGACGAAATATGAATGGTTGTCGCAAAAAAGAAAAAGAAAAATGTATATTCCGACTACGGTGACAATTATTAAGTTGTCGCATGGGTGAAGGTGTGGGCGGTGAATGACAAAACAATGTGGACGATCGGAGAGGTGTTCAGAGGACTGTATGGAGATGGGAAAATTGGAAAATCATGTGAAATGAGTGGTTTCTCCCAAAAATAAAATCAATACTCAACTGTGGGCAATTTGTTGGCATATTTGGTAATTTGGTGGTGGACACGTTCGATGCACATCTATATCCATGAGCACATCGAGTGCGACATGTTTCTTGGGTTAGATAATGAAATTTGTCTGTAATCATGTGCGAAATTTAATTGCACACCTGGACGAGAGAGAACATACACTCTTGGTAGGAAGTTTTCGTCCACTGAAATAAATTCATGTGGGCTGTGGGGACAGTTTTTGTTTTTGAGCTGCTTAAAAATGAATAACAGCACACATGTTTTTTTTTTTTTTTTTTTTTTTCGCAAAGCGAAATTATTTAAAGACCGCGTGAACACACCCCCACTTAGTACGGATGGTTATTCATTTGGCTATTGGGACAATTTTTGTTTTTGAGCTGCTTAAAAATAAATAACAGCACACATGTGTTTTTTTTTTCGCATAGCGAAATCATTTAAGCACCGCGTGAACACACCCCCACTTAGTACGGAGACTTATTCATTCGGCTATTGGTTGTTGTATGTTTAGCAATATTTTGAATAAAGCAAGGACAAGGCAAATATAAAATAAATTTTAATTTTCGTCCCAGTTTTAAATAAAAAAATAAGTAAAAATATTCCGCGAAATAAAGTTTGGTAACTTAATCGGTGGATGGGCAGGTGGTGTTAGGTTGCGGATATTATTAGCCTTAAAAGTGTGTGCAAATTGCAACGCCGTTAAATTGAGAAATGGACATTTTGGCAATGAATGGAAAAGTTGTTCAAACCTGCCGTCGTGGGTGTTGGATATTTGAGTGGACCCTCCATAACTATATTTTGTTCGTCGGCGCTTCTAAATCCTCAGGGGTGATCCTCATACATGTAGAGATGTGATTCCGTACCTGATCTTATCATCTCCTTTTAGAATTAACGCAATGACGCCTGGCTGATGGCACGGGGTCTGTATAGTTTAATGTAGCCAAGCAACCAAAGCGTGAATAGCTTTTCATATCACGTACTCTGGAGTTCCTTAAACGATCCTTGCGATTCGATCCAGCAACAAAACGAAGGAAAGGCTATTCCAGCAAGCTTACCTAAACTTTTCGAAAATTCGATTTTTGATAAAGCGTGCCACGTGTCACATTTTAATAAAGATGTCTTCTAAAGTGGTTGTAGCCGTACCTATTGTTATACGAACATATTTTGAAGTCCTTTGAGCTGTGGTACATGCAAATACAGGGTTGGCTCCAGGTTGGGGCTGGCGACACCAGTTTACAGAGGCGCCAAGCTCAAAAGGGATTTATTTTGCGATAATCACATACTGAAAAGAAAATTAGCGCCTTACAGAATAAGACGTTCTTCCGTGTAAATATTTTGTTGCAGGGTTTACTCCAAATACGATTTCCGATAACGCGACGGTATTAGGTTGGCTCGCCCTTGTGCACTGCATTGCCACTGCATACCATTTAATCGTGAAGAAACTGTACAAATATATTTTACAATCGAATTACCTAGTTACCATAAATGAACTGAAGATGTTGGATTATCCTTTCTCGATGTAGTGTACGTATTCGAAGAGAGAAGAGTAAAGGGCGATAAAGATAATCTCTCTCGGGGCGCCTGTTTGCATAATACCCTATTCACACCGCCCCGAACACTGGAAGATGCATTCACACCGAACACCAACTAGTTTTCGTTAGTCGTGAAATTTCTGGTTAACTATTTTGGTTAGAAAATTCCGAGCATATTAATTATCAAATAAAACAAAATGATAGGTATAACCATTTAGGAATAATATTAGCCCATCAATTAAGTATGGAAAATGAGTTTAAGTTGTGAGTTGTGACATTCGTTTGGTCAGCTGTTCTGCTGAATTGGCTGAATATTGCAAAAGGTGTGTTTGTTGTAACAACCCAACGATTGAAATTCGTTAACGTGTTGTTTTTGTGAAAAACTATTTTAAAAGACTCGTTTTGAAAACTCTTTGAAATATGAATAAGAAAACTTCGGTTTTCGATAAAGTTTTCCTTTGTTTTCGCTCGGTGTGAATATGGTATAAGGTTGGCGCTGGTATATATCGAAATATCGCTTATAGTTAAATTATTTGCATAGGACTTTTGATTTGACTGATCTATAGGTCAGAACACCCTTGAAAAAATTTCGCTGAAGGGCAGATGTACTTGCAAAAGTGGAAAGTGCCTTAGAGTCCGCTTTTCAATAACTTAATTTAATTTAATGTTACTTTTTTCAGCGTTTTGGCTACAATAACAACAATTTCAACAGCCATTTGGACGAAGTAGCCACAGCGAACTATTATAAAATAAACGGTGGGTTTGAGATGGCTAGGGTTAGCATAATAATACAGTTAGTTCCGCACTGCAGGTCTTGGAACTCAAACCAGCATTAGACGAAGAAGTAGTTATATAGGTAAGGATAGAACAAACTAGAGATGCTTCTTATTTAAAGTCCAAAATGCACCCTGATCTGTAGTACCACTTAAGAAAAAGGTCCCAGCTGAGTACTGATCGGGTCGCATTCTGGGCGCCAGTTAAGAAATTAACCAAGTAACTAATGATAATATTTAATTTTTAAGAAGCAGTACAACAGACAAAACCTAAATTGACAAGAAACGTGCCTCAGAATAAGAGTTCAGTTTTATACGTCTTTATAAATGACTTTTAAGGGGCCTAAGAATCGAAAAAAAAAAAAAATTGTGTAAGGAACGACACTCAAGCTGCTTTTAGTGAACACCGTGGAAATGTAGTGTCACTCGGAGACTTAGATTTAGATTTAGATTTAGATTTAGAAAATAATCTTCGGAAACATCTCAATTGAAAGATCATTCTTGTAATCTTCGACTGACAGTGATGCTAAAATAATAAACATCATGTGCCAAAATAATAAATTCCCATTGAAAAAGTCCAAAACCGTTTCAAACAATGTTTGCGGCATCTTTAGTGTCAATTCGCGAAATCAACTCAAATATTAATCCAAACAAACCTCAAAGGGGAAGTAAATATTTTGCCTATCCGCCTCATTAGCAACAGCAAAGGATGCGATGCATTCCAGTGCACCCTGCCCGCTTTCCCCTGCAATGCATTCATGCGTGCATTTCATATAAATAATAGGCGAAGCTTCAATTCTACAAAGGCAAGTACACACGGCATTGTGTGAATCCAATTTGTAAAAATAAACACATATCTAAGAGTTGACCGCCACGCCCACGCACGAAAAAAAGAAACACACTCACTCACCCCCGCAACACACCGACAGCAACGAAATGATGAAATTATTTTTGGAAATTTCATGAAAATCTCATGAAAATTTGTGAAAATTCGTTCGTCGTCCAAGTGTTTAAAAGCGCCCGCACTTCAGCGGATCTCCATCAGTTTTTGGTGATTTCTCTTCTAATTCAGTTCGAAAGAAACAATTCCGCTCAACAAAAATGTCTCTTGAACGTGCCGTTCGTAATAAGGTGAATACAAAGAATAAAAAAATAATTTTCCATGTGCCCAGTGAAAAGAGCATTAAATTCTGAAAACAAATTTCAAGTTCAAGTGAATTTTTATTAAAAAAAAATTATTTTTTTTAACATTTTACAGATTGCTGGCAAGCGCGATCCCACGATGGACAAGGAAGCCCAAGCATGGGTTGAGGCCATTTTGGGATCCAAATTCCCCAGCGGCCAGTCCTACGAAGATACCTTGAAGGACGGCCAAGTGCTGTGCCAACTGATCAACAAACTTTCACCAAACGCTGTCCCCAAAATCAACAGCACCGGTGGCCAATTTAAAATGATGGAGAACATCAACAACTTCCAAAAGGCCATCAAGGATTGGGGTGTACCCGACATTGATGTCTTCCAAACCGTCGACTTGTGGGAGAAGAAGGACATTGCCACCGTCACCAACACAATCTTCGCCATTGGCCGTGCTGTAAGTTTCTAAAAACTTTTTCCATACAATGATTAAAATAATCGACCTTATGCTTTTTCAGGCCTGGAAACACCCAGAATTCAAGGGACCATGGCTAGGACCCAAGCCAGCCGATGAGTGCAAGCGTGACTTCACCGACGAACAAATGAAAGCTGGTCAAACCATTGTTGGTCTGCAAGCTGGCTCCAACAAGGGTGCCACCCAAGCCGGACAGAATATCGGCGCTGGCCGCAAAATCTTGTTGGGCAAGTAAGGAGCCCAACACCCATTTAGCATAACCAGGATGACGAGAAGGAGTGTATACTTATTATTTATTAACTACTCATAAGCAACAATTCCTCGTTTTATTATTTTCTTTTGTAATTAAAAACAAACTTCATTTAGAACTTATAAGAAAAATTTATATAAAAAAAAACTGAAAAAATAGACGGAAACGCGTTTCTAACTGAAAAAAATCTACTCAACTTGTTTGCTTTGTTTGTTTATAGTGGATGGAAATTTTCTGGATATTTGATTCGTTTTTTTTTTTTGGGAAAACAAAAATTCCACCGATCTATTTTTAGGCCGGCGAGGTTACGCCCCAAATTTCATTAAACTGCTGAGTATAAACGGTATGGCTACTTCAAAGTGGCTCGTGAGTGGCATAATTTCATCTCAAATACTCAACTAGCTTGAGTGGCCTAAATGCCTTCACTTGTGCATAGACTATATCGAGGGTATCTATAGCCGTTTGGTGAAGAGAGAGTGAAAACATCTGGTGAGATTTTCTGTGAAATCTAATTTCATTTCCATTCCATCTCGGCGGAGTTGTTTTCACCGTGAATTTATTTATTATATGCAAAATGAATTATTTTTAGCGTAGTTTATTATACCTACTTTAAATTTGTTATTTTATTTTTTTATATTACTTTTTTTTTCGTGTTGATGGGAATCTTATTTACAACTTGGTGAACGTAGCTTTTGCGAAAACATTGCGTCATTCGGTTTAATTCGAAATCGTTGCGAAAATTGTTTACGTTCGAAGAGACTTGAACTTGAAAGGTGGCGATGTCTTTTTTTTTATTGTGATAGCTTATTTTCGGGATATTAAAACTTTCAGTTGGTGTGCTGAGTCATAAGGCAGAGTTTTGATAAAAATACGCAGTCGATCTTTTTAAATTGGTGGTATTGCTTTTGCTGAGTGATGCCTGACTCTTAAAATAATTAATTGATATACTTTAATTATTTTTTTTTTAAATTCTACTGTTGAGTCTTCTAAAGACAGTTTTATGATAGACCACTCCCCGATATGATCGTCAGGTTCAAAGTCGACTTTGAGTACATTACTTACGCAGTTGTTCCTCATATGAGCTCTGCAACTTCTGCAGAGAATCCGCTTAGGCTTTGCAGGAAAAATATTTTAAATTGTAAAACATTTTGAGCAAAATGAAGTTTAAAATTCAAATAATGTCACCCCATCAATTACAATGAAGGAAACTCATTTTCTACAGCTTGTATTCATAATCTTCTTACTTCAGTTCGTATTCAGTTTTATACTGACTAAAATCACTATAGAGAGACTGACAAACTACCTTTCACATCAAGTTCGGGCCTTCAGATGACCGAATAACCGAATTGGATACAAAATGGACCCTAATTCACTGACCTATCCTACAGAAATAAGAGTGATTCTTAAACAGTTCCAGGTGTTTCAGTTAGACTCTACTAGTATTTAAAGTTCATGGGTTCTGGAGATGCCCATCACTTTGTCTTATTTTCAAAACAGGGGGCTACAAACCTTTCGAGTTCTTTGCTAAAATTTACCCTGCGGTAATTAGCAGACTTGCAGGGAAATGGCGTTTTGGCTGGGTCTTAAATGTCTCCGTGAAGGTATCTTCCAACTATTTTCTGAATCAAATAATACGAGTGCTGTTTGCTTTTTGCCACAAGTCCCTACAGTTGACTTTCGATTTAGCAAAACTTTGCTTAATTTTCTGAAAGCCGCATATTTCTTTATTTGTCCACAAAAACCCTTGCAAAAGCTCTCTGTTATCTCTACAAAGCCTTCATAGATCAGGCCTTTATTCAGGGTTCAAATTTGTCTACAAGAAATATTTTCAAACGGTTTCTGCTATCTTTAAAAAGCCTTCCTAGATAAGATCTTTATTTCAGGGGTCCTTTACCTATACCCTTGCCTTAGTTTGGTGTTAAATTCGACAGATCTACTAATTTTTAACTAAAACCATTCCCTTTATAAGTATACTTTTCCTTAAAGTATGTACCTCGACATTCGGAATTCTATTAACCTACCTTCGTGCGAACTTTTTAAATAGTTAACTACATAAAATATCTGCTTGTTAGGGCTGTCCTTTCTTCCCGAGGGTTTAAACTCATTATGGATAATTGTACCTATAATATGCTGTCGATATATGTAAAGTAGGTAGCTACCTCTCACAGGTCACTTTGCAGCTTCTACTATCCTGAAGCTGTATCGAGCAATATGTACAGCTTCTAAGATTAATTGTGCCCCTACAAGTGCAGTCACATGTCTTGGTGATGGAGTGGGAGTATGGGAATATTTGCCACCGTCTAGCAGATCCTGTTGAAAAGACCACTTCTTGCTCTGAAAAAGATTTTCCTTATAGGTCCTAAAGACGATGATAGCTCTCGAGGTTCAATCATTAAAAGCCTTTTGATGTTAAGCTGTTAGACAGAAAATCAGCAGAATTGAAGAAGTCTGTTTTTTCTTCTCTAAACCATTTAAACTAAGCTCACTGGGAAATGTTTGTCTATTTCATTTGAGATAAACGTCTACTAGATTTTTAGCAAGTAAAGCTTAAAGAGGCTTAAAGATGCTACACCGACATCTGGCTGTTTATAGTGAACGATTGGCGTGCTATGTTGTTTCCTTTTTCTCTTATCTTAGGGAAGGTTACGCCAGCTTTAGTTCACCGGACCGTCGACACGTCTTTCCGTTTCATCAACTTTTTTGTGTCGTGCAATCGTTGTTCGTTTGGGAAGCTATCGTTCCGCTTTCTTCAATTCTTTATTCAAATCCACTAAATTTCATTAATTTTTAAGAAAATAATTCCATTGGTCTTTAAAAACAATCTTGATATGAATGTCTGTCTATCAAGCCTGTTTGAAATGTTCCCTCAAGTTTTCGGGACAGAGCAATGTTGTTATAAGGACCTTTTCCAGAACTTTTAATTTGTAGCTTCCTTATATAAACTCATCATAAATTTAAATAACATCGAAAACATAAACTAAAAGGTGTAGATAAAACTTATTTCCTCGTCAAAAAGCGTTTTTTAACGCATGTGTAGGATCTCAAAATCGCTTAGATTTTTATTAGAATCCGTATTTCTAGTCAACAATTTTTTAATTACTATTTCTTCTTAAGCACTGAGTAGGTACGTCGTATTTTCAAACTACATACAATTTCATACGAATTATAATTTTGAGATATACGGCCCTAGCGAGGCATCCGTCGGTCGGAACGGAAAATTCTTCGCAACGCATACTTTTTCGGAGGCTCAAATTCCATTCGAGGTGTCTGACTTCGGAAGAGAAATAAACAATTGCGATGACGCACCGCACCGCCTATAACACAATACAACAAGTGCTTGTTAAACAAGTGAAATTCAACAACTGTTGAAAATAATTAACCAGTCTGGTTAGTACGTGTTACACAAATTTTCAACAGTTGTTGAATTTCACTTGTTTAACAAGCACTTGTTGTATTGTGTTATAGGCCCCAAATCGTAATTCTGTCGACAGATATCGGAACCTAGCTGTCAAAAATTTAAGAAAAAAATGCACTTCATCGAACCTCAACGTAATTCGCCGATATGCCTTACAAAATGTCGGAAAAATTCTCCGAACAGTTGTTCCGAAGAATACCTCGCAGCAAAAATCTACCGAATTGTATAAAATCGGAGAATTTTCCGTTCCGACGGATACCTCGCTAGGGCCGATAGTAAATGCCTTCTATACTGCATATACACTAAATCGAACAGAGCCTTGACAGCAGTTTAAAATCAACACGACCGACCGCAAGATCAAACAGTCAGACATACCTGGCTAGGTTTTAAAATATAAAATTTCAAGTTTAGAAAATCAATTCAAAGTCTCTGAAAAGTCGCTTGAAAAAGAGCCACGTATGGAAGATCCTCTTGACATTTCAAATTCTTCTGAAAGAATTGCAAAGTGGAGAACCATTTGTTTTGGACAACTCTATAACTCAAGGCAGGGTTAAGTTGCGAACTGCGATTCTTCCAATGCGATTGATGAGTCTCTGCATGCCGCAATGTATTTTTAAAGTCCTTGTACTAATTTTAGTGTCAGCGATGCACTTATATCAGACATTTGAGTGAGGTTTTGGAAAACGGAAAACCATTTAGCAACACTTCCATTTCCTTTAGAGCCTTGCTCTATTTCTTTTAGGATACCCAGAAATCATCTGCAATATCTTGAAAAAATAAGATAATTATGACCATATAACAAAGCTGGTGTTGAAGAAGACGTACCCTGGAAACGAGTTGTGTATTTCCTCAAAGAGGGCGACAGCTACAGATCCAAATTCGCAACAAAGATTTTTTATAAGATATTAATTTTGAAATAAAACACAGAATGAGTCCTTTTTCTTTTCTGAATCTTAGTCATCACTAGTCCGCTCGTCATTTCTCTTTTTAACTTCGCAAATGAATCAAAAAAATATTTTCCTAGTGCGTGTTCTATTTGCATCTCTTGTGTAAGCCAAATTCAAATCGAATTCGTCACGAACAATCTTTTTAGCTTGCTGCATCGTATCACTCGCCGGTCTGGGGCTCTTCAATATTAATTTCACAGATATCACTCATTTATTCACTTAAATCTTAAGTTTATGTTCCATCGCGCTTGGACGGATTTTTTGAGTGAATTTTCCAAGCACACTGGCGAAGTGAATAAATCAATTCTAATAGCTATCAAATCAATTTAAAGCAATTTTGTTTATGATGCTGGCAGAGGAATTTTGATGATATTCTGTTGACTTAAAAACTTCAATCGAAGCTACAGTGCTTTCAAAAAGCAATTTCTTATTTATGGCTAAAATCTTAAGAGCAGTCATTGTTCTGTGTATATTGGCCACTGAATTGTGTTGTGCTTACATTATTCCGCTTGTTTACTCAGGCCCACTTTTTTTGAAGGGTGGCGCGGGATAGACTTTCGAAAAAGATGGTATGAAGTAATTGCAGAAATATGAGATGAAAATGGTTGTAGACTTGAATATTTTGACTCACACTAAGAGAAGTTATTTCCTTGGTTGTCTGTGAGGACTGGAAGTAACTTTCGGGCCTCAGCATCAAATACTGACAGTATGAAACCACTGATGACAGGCTTCTAGAAATGACACTTTTGATGGGCTTAATTGCACTCATCGTCAAGCACAGAATAGTGGTGACTAAAGAGGTTTTCAGGCAAAACTGGTAGTAGGAGACAGATTTCTAAGTACGAGCTCTGATATTCCTGGTCGGAAAGGTCCTCAAGCCTTGTTCTTTGTTCTTTAAACGCTCCACCCCAGACTAGGTAGGTAGTTATTTCCACAAACATTCATCGACAGCTTAAAGTGAGTTCAAACTACCCACTTTTTATACCCAGTTAACAATACTACTGAGCATGAGCACCCTTAATTATTGTTTTCCACAACCTGCTATCATCCTATCTCAAACACAACCAATAAAGGGTATCAACACCAAATAGGTTATCAAAGAACATTTCCCCCTCAAAGGATTGAGATTGTATTCCTTTTGTGTTTTGGTTTCGCTCCCAAACAAGGACTAACAACTTATAAAATAGAACGAAAGCAATGATTTCATTTCAAGGAAACCCTTTTTCTGTAAACGATACATCTCTGAAATGTAAGCTTCCCCTAAACGATAACCATAAATTCACCCCCACTGCCGTTTGGCAGAAATCCTTCCTCAGCTTCACAGCCAAATAAATAGATATCGTACTTCGTACATCATCGGCACTGCAAATGATAGAAATTAAATTTGTAAAACAAATAACGTTTGTTTACTCCTTCTCTCCCTGCCAAATGAAGGTTGGGTCCACGTCCTTAAAAACCTCCAGCAATTAAATTAACCTGTAGAACGATTTACACCGGAGTGTTCGAGGCGAATAAATTTTGCCGTCGCCATCGTTCTTCCATCGTGGCGCGCAATTAAAATGGCGACAATGTCCTTGTATTTGAAATTCATTTGCAATAATTCATCTGTGCAAACGTTTTGCAAAAAAAAAAAAAAAATAACAATACGAAATAGACTGCGATAGTAGTTCAGTGCGGTGTTTTCTACTTTTTAAAAATACATTCGCAACATGGATATAATGAACGGGAACGGCTTACACTTCACAAGACCACAAGCAACCCTTTGTTCTAGTTCAGGTCGATAGCAATCTTTTAAAAGGACCCAGGCAAAGTACGGATTTGCACATTCATTTTCATTCGTCTCTGGAGAAATTTATCAAATGGCACTGGAGATTGTTTCTGTGTTTTCTGGGTATTTTTCTGCTTTTTAAATTTAGAGACTATCCTCATGTTGCTTTTATCATAAATCAATCCGTTCTGATTAAGCCCCCTAGTGAGGAAATATTGTACGACGCAAAAGTACAGAACAGAAAAATAAAAGAAAACTGAAAACGAACGGAGAGTAAGTAATTTCCACAATTTATGAAGTGCGCTGTTGAGTCTGGTTTCTGGATGAAGGCATTCTAAGGGATAAGCCTGCTTTATCTGCCACGAGTGCGGTTATGGCAAATGAGGACGTAAAAAGTTTCAACTTTTCTGAAAATGCAAACCAATGGAATACTTGGATTTCAATTATTTTTTTGGCAGATGATTGTAATATATGAGACAGGGAGATTGTATGCCAACCGTAAAGCTTACATCATGCAGAAGAAGTGAAGTTCATGCAGATTGCAGAGGCGGTGGGTGGTAGCGCAAGTCAAAAGTTTTGATTGATCAACGTTCTGATGAACCCATAGCTATTCAGTTTTCCATATCATGTGGAATCATGGCTTGAGGCAGTTATTTATTATATTATTGGCCGCCGGCACTGTGAAGGTGAACTGGTGTAATTTGTTTAAATTTATTAAAGGAGTACGAATTTAGAACTGAGTGTGGGTGCAAATTGTTGGTCTTTTTATAAACTACTAGCGGATCCCATAACATAGGGTCAAATTCATTGGTTTCTCTTTTTCTTTTTTTCATTTGGACGAAAACAAATGTTGACATAACTAACGAACGCGTTGACTAAATTCGTTTAAGCTTTAGATAAACCAACTACACAACCATGCAAATAAGCCCTAAACATTTGATCGAATTCGGTTTGACCGTTCGTGAGTTATAAAGTCACAACGCTTTTGTAACTTTCTTTTATATGTATATATAAAAAAAAAGAGAAAGAGAAAAACTGTTATTGGGAGCGTGTCGAATGTGGCTTCGTCAGCAAAATGGTGTTTTGGAAAATATGAATGGAGCTGCAAATGTCCTGGCGAAAAACAACACAAGGCTCGCCGCAGTCTTGTGAAGTATTTAAGACTTTTTAAACTTCGATTCGGTCTTCTAAAAATCGAACATTAATTGCCAAAATATATTGCATTATTGAAATTCTACCAGTCGACAGGTCTACCTTCATATTTACTAGTCCGACAGCTTTGCATTTTTTGCAGATTTCCATAATTTGTTTGTGTTAAAGCCTAGTATGCACCTTTTTTCGGAATGAAATTTTTCGGTAGTCTCCAAATGGACAGCGAAAAGCCTGAAAAAAAAAAAAAAAAACAACAATTTGTGTAGAGTTCCATTAGCTGTTACACAAGAAGCAGTGTTACCATCACTAGATATTTATCTCCGATTTGACTAAAAAATTGTTAATGGCCCCTTAAAATTGTCATTTGGGTTTTTCTCAAAGTACGCTATTCTTTTTAAAGTTTGGCGGATTTTAGGTCTTAGGCCCTTAGGAATTTATATGAAAATGCATACTTAGGTATTTTGGGAATGCACACTCTTAGTGTAACTGAAACTATTTAAGCAGTTAATTGCAAATGAGATAAATCCATTTTCATACAGTTTCTGAACATCTCACAAGATATGCAAGAATATAAGAACGCCCTGTCAAAGTATGCAGATATGAGCCCTTCCAGCAAAAAGTTTTTTTCTCTCAGTTACTAGTTTGTGTTTTATTGTTTTTATTTAATATTGTGTCGTCTTTAAAAACAATTTAATCAGAAGGAGTCTTACCAATAAACATTTTTAGTTTCGACTTATATTTTAGGAATTCAAATTTTTTTTTTTTAATAAATTGAAAGGCGAGGCGAAAATTTGTTAATAAATTGTACGGCAGAATAAGTGCCTATAGGAATTACAAAAACATTCGAAGTTTTGAAAGTTTGGCCTTAAGGTTTTCCAATTTGGCTCCATACCTCTTATAAAGCTGGCAACACTAAGTACAAGTGTCAAATTTTCGCAAAAAATTAATGTTTGGGGCAATAGATGTGTGCGAAAAGAAAATGGAGAATTGTACCAAGTAATCTACTACAATTACCCACCTTTTTTTGAAAATTTCGCGCCGCCGGGTTCGGAAACGAAAAGGAGAGCTATATTATTCATTTACGATTTCGTTGTGTGACTTTTGTGTGGGATTTTTCGTTCCAGAACAGCTGAAAGCTAGGTTTAAGTTAAACTCACAATTATATTTAATGCAAATAGTAAATTGGCACTAAATATAAAAAATTGTTTGTATTGTTTAAGAATTATATTTGTGACCGTACTCGGTACAAAACTACAGTCAGAATTAGCATGCATTTTAAAGACAAGAGACGGGTCCTTAAGCAGCAACGAATAACTCTAAATTTATCGCATTCAAAGATATAATTTTCGAAAATTTCTCGTTTAATCAAAGGAGATTACAACCAAATCAGTTGCTACTGCCCGTGCCGCATGTCTGGGGATATATTAAGAGAATCGACAAGTTCTGGAAAGGTATTCGCGAAATCATCGAAACACTCGTTGTAGCGCTCATCGTTTTCTAAGGCAGTAAAAGTGGGCTCACTTCAAAAATCCGATAGGACAAAGAGGTGACTCAATGCATGGTTAGCTACCTACTGTTTGGCACATCATTCCCCTTTTGAATACACCTTCCACCTGCGTGCGTCAAGGTAAGATCGTGTTGAATGCCCTTGTCTACCTGGAAAAAGTTCAAGACATTTCGGGCCTTAACATTGATGTAAGTACGCTCCTATATATCCCCAGTCAGCATAGCAGATCAGGTTGAATTTTGTCGCCAATGTCAATGTCGCCGCGCTGTATGAACCATAGAAGGAGCGGCATGGATATATTTTTGCGGATCGGCAATTTTCTTATACGTAGTAAGTGAAAGGTATTGTATTTGTACAATTTTTTGGACAAAAATTGTGTTTGTAAATAAATTTTGATATTATAATGATGAAGCAGTCGTAACAGCTTTGGATTTGCAATTTCCGGGCTCACTGTTTGCCGACGTTCTAAGTCGATTTACAATGCTAGTTCAGACCGCACCTATTTAATAGCCATCGCCACACAAACTGAAGTATCACGAACCCTAAATCTGTAAGCAAAACTACAGTCAAAGTCTCTATAAGAGTACTCGCCGAAATTCCATCTCAAATATAATTCCTTTTTGCAGGCAAATATAAGCCCAAATCTACCCCTATTCATCGAAAGTTTATATATTCATATTCACAAATTTGTATGTTCCAAATAAGAAGAGCAGCAATTAAAACAAGTCCTATATCAACCATACCATATTGCGAAGGCATTTCTATTCAAGCAGATTTTAATTAAAATTCTGTACATGATGCTGTCCCTCCGACTGCACGTGATGTGCTGCAATTTATGTTTTTCCGTTCACACAATTCTCCGAAAATGTGAGAGCAAATATTTCGCACTCGAGAATGTTACCTAACTCTTATCTGTATCTAATTTCGAGATTGTCACTAAAAAACGAACCAACCAGCCAACAACTCACTTACTCTTCACTCACAGGGCTATCCAAGTAAAGACAAACTTTTGTGGAATTTCCAAGCAAAGCCGTTTTTGATGTGGGAACGCCTGCCACATGATATCCTTCTTTGGCCTGTTTACCCATGTACACCCAACCCGCATGGATGCGAAAATATTTGCATAGGAAACTTTCAATTTGTATCAACAAAAAAAAAAAAAAAACCAAGAAGAAAGAAAACAATTTTCCCTACGAGGCCCTTTTTATCATCTTTTCATGTCAGACCGCACACATTGATGGGTAACCACAGAGACGCAGATACTTAGCTAAAGAAATGCTGAATGTTATTTAACTTGCTCCGAGCGGACTGACACCTTTGCCTAAATCTTCGCAAGTGGAATTTTAGAATTTTTGTTTCCAACAGACAGGAACAGGATGGTTGCGTCCGTTTCGTGTATCCTTGTTACCATGACAGCGGGTATTTTTGAGATTTTTCTTCTCCCCTTTGGGGATATATGGTCTTCCGGCGTCATCATTACAAAGTATCCTGCTATTGTCAGTGATGAAACAAGATTTCTTATTACATTTCATTTAATTTCGTTGGCGGCGTTGTCCTTGTCGTAGTCTGCTTGCCACATCCACTGGTGTTCTCGCCGTGAACATCTGAACTGTATTTAGTCTCCTTGGGAGAATTACAAAATTGCATTCATCTAGCTTGAGGGGTTTGGGCAGCAGGAAGTTCTTAAATGAAATTATCTTCCCGTAAAGTGAGAAACAAAAGGGACAACACCACCATTATTGCGAAATGAAAGCAAATAAATCTCAGCCGGATGGTGGTTGCGATCCACACGGAAGTGCTACTACCCAAGATGGACTACTTTACATAGCAATTGACACACAGCCTGGCACTGGATCGTTGAAGGAGGTGCGAATGAAAACTGCTTTTACTTTGTCGAAATGAAAACAGCATACCACGGGAGATAATCTAGATAAAGACACATAATCCGAGTCCGGGTTAAGGCACAGGTAGGTGTTAATTTTCGTTTGCCAGGGAGTCTTATGGGAAGTAGCGTTTCTTTGAAGATGTCTAGAGAAAGATTAGCGACGAAGAGAAGTAAGTTTTAATTACCGACAGCAGAAAAGGAGCCTAAGGAGCTTCTTTATTCGCGAAAAGTAACTTAATAGTTTCCTCACAAATTCCTCAAGGTGGTTGATTATGCGGTGATTTGGATTGACGATTAAAAATAAGTCTAAATCTAGGACCTCATTCATCTACAAAAAATGTACAATCCAAGCAATTCTGGGGGCTCAACCGGAGCTTTGCAATGTGCATAAAAAATATACGAACTTCGCAACTGAGAATCACTGATTACTAGATCAAAGTGAGTCAGTATTTTTGCTAGCGCGAAAGTCCGAGTGACTGAGACACACAGCAGTAATCAACCTGCTTATAGACTTTCTTAGAAATGCGGAAGCCCCTACAAAAAGACCAAGTACTCCAAAAGAAAGACCCATATCTATCCAAGCTTATTTTATCTAATGCATCCAAATCGGAAAACCTAGGAAATAACTCGCCATACTAACCCATTAACTATTCAAAGTTCAATCAGTTGTGGTTGACGGCAAGCTCCATCCGTGTACAGCCCCGCACCCCTTCATTTCCAATTCCAGTTATTTGGATGACATCCTTTTGCTATGTCATAGAACATGCAAACTACAATTTGCAATTTATTTGTCTTTGTTCGTTTCCTTTTGAGTGCATAAATAACACAAAGGAGTCAAACCAAATGAATAGATACACCAGATGCATTAGCACACATTCAAAGGACACCGGTTGATGTTTTCTCACATAGAAATGTTAAACTGCACGTATAAACAGGGGAAAACCCGACCCTTTGTGCTGAAGGTAAAAACAAACTTTCGGTTGTTTTTTTAGAACCCAGAACTTTTGTCACGAAACTCGGCAGCCGTACCGTGAATAACAGCAGAAAACAGAATCGCATATTCTTCTACAAACGCAATAATAATATGGGTGGGGGTGGTATCCACCATCCAGGTTGCGAGTGGTTTTGGAACGACACTCTGTCGCATCTGTGTCCTGCTGGTATGGCTCCGCCGAATCTTTTACAGAAACTTTGGCTAATCCTAAACGACTTAAGTGAGTTTAAAACTTTAATCCTCAGAGCAATGCATGTTGCATCGCCGCCCGAGGGAATGGGATTGTCCGTTGAGTCAAGAAACGAATTCTAGATGCGGTGATCTGGTGAGTTGTGACTTGGAGGATAAGCCAGTTTATTTGGCAATGGCAGTGAGAAGTGTCTTAGTTGGCCAAATTTGTATATAAAATCTTTTTTTTTTTATGGTTAAACTATTGAGAGATAGAAAGACAAAGTGAAATCAGTAAAATGTTGATTGACACCACAAGTCAACCTGTCCATGTCCACCCTTCTTATGTCAATTGGTTTTGACTTGTGTACCTTTGGATATGGTAAGTGCACTGACAAGTCACTAAATGACTGTAAATGGTTTCAAATTAGCGTCCACTTGAATGGTTACAACTGGGACGGCTCACGGCTGAATAAGTTTGCTCCAAGACATGCATAAGAGTCCACAGAATGAGCTATGCATCGAGTGTTGTTCGTAACCGGTTGATTGGCTCATGTGCCTTAATTAAAGACAGGCCGTCGAGGATGGCAAGTCACATGGAAGTGCTTGACAAGTGATCTGGAAATGCTATTTCAAAGACAAGCAATTCAAATGACTATCAGAGTTATTTACATTGTTTGGTTCGCTTCAGACTGTAGGCCAGGAACAAACTGTGTTTGAAAATCGACTTTTATGAAATTAATGTGGTGGCCAGGGTGTTTTTGCGAAGTGTGCTGAGACTGAAGGCCTGAGGGGCTAAAAATAGGACCTTTCTCAGGACAAATGTACAACTATACTCTCGAATATTCACCTGACGTTTGCGGGAAAAACCTTATGGCCGCTGGAAACAAAATTCCAAAAGCTTAAAACTATAAAAGTTATATCCATGGGCAATGGGCATTGTGGAGGTCTCCTTAAATGAGGGGGTTATGATAATTGTCTGATAATAGATAAAATGTGGTCTCTTAAAATTGTTAAGCGAATTAGTAATATCAAATGGAAATTCGTAGTTAAAACTTTGAAAAAATTAAAAAATCATGTCATTTGAACCCATTATGATTTATTAAAAAAATGCCTGATTCTGCTATACTTCTGACGGTTTCCAAAGAACGCAACGTACATATATGTAAGTACACAGCCAAAAAGCCACAAACAATAACGGCGAATATAAGTTCAAATTGCCCTTGGTTACCCCTTCGCGTTTGTCATCTCGTTGTCAGCGATCGGCCATTTTGTATAAATACCTTTAGTTCAACCTTTTTCTGTTACCACAATGATTTTCTATATTTTTATTAGATACTAACTTTTTACTTAAACCTCCAAAATATCTACAATATTAGGAAAGGCTTTTTTTGAGAGGACTGGTGTGGGATTCTGTAAGAAAAAAAAAAAAAAAACAAAAAAATTAAAACACTTTTGCATTAAAAAAAAAAAAAGAAAACGACAGAAATATTGCGAAAGCTAACATTTTTTATATAACTTCTTTTGTTTTCGTATTCTCAAAAACGTTAAACAAGCCGCGTAAGTAGGTGCAACTGCATACTTTAAGCGCAATTTTCATCGCTCGAGGAACTTTCTTTTTTGACAGCACCACTCGAATGTACACTTTTGCAGCTTTTAGGTTTCATCCAAATATATCATTCAGCTCTAAATTGTTTATTGTACCAATATCGGTTTTCTACTCATGGTGAGGTTCCTACCTACCTAGTAATTTTAACTGAATTATAGACTTTTGTCACAAAAAGTATCCACGATAATAATGCAGATCAAACCATGACTTCACGTGCTTTTGTCACCTTATTTGCTAAAAATGCTTAGATGTGAATTTTAAAATCCGCAAATGGGATTCACACTTCAGAAAAATCCAAAGAAAATAAGATTTGTCAATCGAAAAGCTGTCATTCTATCTCTTTCACATGAAACAAAAATCTCCTTCTTTCGTTTTTTGGAATTACATGAACAAGAAAATAAAATCTAAGTCTTCATTTTACCACCCCTGTTTTGTTTTTCACATTGGCAATACTTATTGACATTTTAGTTTGACGTTTTTGTTTTATTTGCTTTCTGTTATTAATGAATAAACCGCCTTTTTGAAATTGAAGTTTATTGAAATAAAATTAAAATTGGAAAAATATTATAAAATTTCGTGCGTACCCAAGTTGCTGGGAACTAAAAAATTAAGTGAAGGTTCGTTCACTTCTAAAGATTCAATATCAAGGATATAATTTAGTATCAGAAAATATTAAAATAAATTTGTTTAGTAACAGCTGTCCTAGATTTATTTTTTCTAGGTTGTAGCTTTTAAAGTTGTTTGCAACACTTTCAGTTGTAGGTAAACTCATATACTTACTTGAGATTTCCATTTCTCGTTTAGGTTGACGTTTGCTTTTCTTATAAAAGACAAATGACACACGGAGGTATGGTCGAGTTCATAAATGTGAAACTGATGCATTCCTGTTAACTTCGAGTTCATTATTGTAAAAGATTTTAAAATTTACAGTCAGCATTTAATAACTTTTGTTATTTAGAAATTAGTAAGAGCAAAAATACTGGTCCGATGATGACACAAAACTCCGTATATCATGTTTCCTTGGAATGGAATCGGAATTAATATTAAATATCCGAGTTGTCATTGAAAAAATCGTTTAAATCGTTTTAATTTATAAATGCAATGGAGTGTTTCGCGAAGTCCCATCCTTTCACAAATGGGCTATCTTTTTCGTTCAAACGTCAAAAAAACTTGTAGGATAAAAAGCCGATTAATAATGGCCAGAGTTGTGCCTTGTTCAAATATTATTAGAAATCGCAATTCCCATTACTTAAACTTTTCAGCTTTTACCAAAAACATAATTTTTTAATTCCACAATGCTTTCCCCCTTTGTTATAAACTTTTCAGTTAGTTTTTAATATAAAAGTCACATAAAATCTTGTTTATTTTTTCCTACAATTTTTTGTAGCTGTCACTTGGTTTTTACTTCTTCTTATTTGACACTGACGTTGTCGCGAACTGACCTATTATGAACTCAGTTTTGTGACTGCATGATGGTCGCATTCAGTCAGCTGTAGTTTCTGTTCATAAATGTATTCATGAACATTTTTGTTGCATGGTTTCGGCGACATTACTTACAATTATAAAAAATGTTCACTATGTTTTCGAAACGGCTTTCTTCAGAGCTTAAAATCTGACTTTTGCTCCCTTTTGCTTGCATTTTGCAATAAATATAGACGGATGAGTGATGTTGTATAATTCGTCGTAGCTGGAAGAAGAACTAGCAGTAAGTGCATTCAGAGCTGTTATTTTTATTATTTTCTTAAATAATTTTGAGAAGTACTAACATGTTTGAAGCTTCGACTTAACTATTTTTTTGTTGCCCCTAAAAAATGTCTGGGGCTTCCAATAAATGTTCATAACATTTTGTCTTTGCGGTTAATTTTCAGCCCATGTATAAACGCGGCTAAAAAGGGCTAAAAAACACCAAATATATACCAAAACGAAGTGGGAACTTGCATTTCATTTCTTATAAATTACCAAAATACGTAGTAAAACAGTTATGGCACAAAAGAGCTTGCACCGTGCGACCTAAGTCCTCTCACTCCAAAACACGCCATGCCCTGTTAATATCACAAACGACAGCTCTCCTAAATAAAACACTTGACCCTTGAAGGTAGATAAAATAATACACTTTTTATTCAACTATTTCCATAGCTGTTTGTTTCTTTTTTTCACTATAACAATATTTTTCTTAATATATAGCAATTACAAATAAAACCTTAAATACTCATATAAAATGAAAAAAATTAAAAAATAAAAATAAAATAATAACCTGAATTGTTTGACATAAAATCGCATAAAGTTGATATTTAATACCAAAATATGGGACATTCCTCATCCCACTCCGAAGAGTTGAACCACGGAATACGTAATAAAAATCATAACTATTACAGCACACGAGTAAAGGTATACACATATTGATAGCAGCTATAGCTAGAGTTGCCACGTAAAACTACTCATTACACTAAAAAAAATAAAAATTAAAAAAAAATTAAATAGAAAACAAAAAAACACACAAATTCTATACACATATACTGACAGTTTTACAATATATATTTACAACATAAAATCGTTTAGACCAGCGGTTCCCAATCTTTTTTAGTCGCGGAGCACTTTTTAGGTGAAAATTTCCTGGCGGAGCACTTCGTTGCACTTATGCTATTTTCGGGGATTCCATGTACATAATGTTGATATTATCATCCCATATCACATATTGTTAGTTTGTTTGTGTTGATTTCTTTTAAATGAGCATTTCAAATTCGCATTGCTGCGATCAAAATGACAAGTTCAGAGGCACAAAATTAACTAGTCACTAGTGTAATGGAATTTTGTTAGGTATTTCTCTTTTTTTTATCTTTCCGCGGAGCAATTGAATATCCTTCGCGGAGCACCAAGTGCTCCGCGGAGCACACTTTGGGAACCGCTGGTTTAGACGTTTAGCAGCTTTTTGTTGTTATTTTGGTTTGCAGTTGGTTACAAAGCTTATAATGCGTCATCGGCCATTTTGTTGCCGTCCAAGTTGAGATTATTGTTTGTACAACAGGAACTAGTTGTGGTGACAACAACATTGCCACCGTTCTTAATGCTATTAGTAACTGAAGCACTGACTGTGGTCTGTTGTTGGACTTGTTGTTGGGTTAGGTTTTGTGGCGGGCCTGTCATCGCCTCCTCCATTAGCGGTTGACGGAATCGAAAATTGTCGATGGTTTTCCGACGAAATATTCGAGCAGCAATGGGGAAATTTTTCGTTGTACTACTATTGCTGCGCGACCGTCCATGGGATCCTGTCGAAGATGACGCCGACAGGACAGCGCTGGATGCACGACGCGATGACAGTTGTTTTAGTCATACCTTTTCCTCACCCGGTATGGGGGGACCACATCGAACGAACTGCAATCAGAATAACTGTGATTTTTGAGAAAATTCTCCTTGACATTTACAAGTGTGTGAGCAAATGCGATTGGTAATATAATGTGGGTAGGGTGTGTTGTATACAGAGGGGAACAACTTTTCAATTTACAACTGAAGAAGGTAGTTGCTGAATTATGAATGCGTGTGCAGTGTGGTGGACGGCCTTCGGCGGGATGGGTGTTCGGACGACAAAGCATCCTTATTTTCCCCTCTTGGTGAGGGAGATAGCTCGCTTTTTCGAATATGGGAGGGATGTTCGAGGACGAATTGAGTTTTGAGCCTAAGGAGGTATGGGAATTGCTTAGGACTAAATAAGGTTTTGCGTTTTTTGAGGGAGTCCATTTGGGAGAGTGCGTATACTTAGATTTAATGAGTTACGTGCTGATGGTATTTACATCAAAAATGAATGAATAAATCTGAGATGCGTTTAATGAAGAAGGGGACAGTCTGCCACATCTGTCGAGTTGTTAAATTATTGATTCGAATGTATATTGACCTCTAGGTCCATCAAAATGACTGCTACAAATTTCTGTCGAACATAGGGCGTCTACTATTTTTGTTGAACGCATCTAAAACTTTACGTTTAGCCTAGCTTCTTACAACCATTCGTCTTGCGTGTTTTTATTGTCGTAACGAATGGAAGCGACCTATAATTATTTTATGCATATCTATTATTTAACACTTAATACCTAATTTATTGCTAATAAAAGGATTTTCCTATTAAGCGGGTTGCTTATATCCGGGGAGTACTGTAAATGAATCTAAAAAGATGGATATCTTTCGTACATCAATCTCCCCTAAAACCCATATGTTTACAGTGTTGTTTTTGTAATTTCTTTCTGTCTGTAAATGCGTGTGAGCTACAAAAAGGCATACTGTTAATAGCCGGCCACCTATCACCTTACTTTTGTGGGCATATCGCTGATCACTTGTTTTTTTTTCGTATTGAATTTGTTTGGTTTGTGTTAAGGGTTTAATTAAATTGAAAACAGAAATGTCTAAGAAATCCATTATTAGTTTTCACTCTCTCAATGCATATACCACACAGTGCGATCGTTGCAGAATTCTAAATAGCCGCAAGAAAAATGGCCAATGAGAAAAAAGTGTCGTTTCTGAAAATATTCTGCAAACTTCGATTTTTTGAACAAATATTTAACAAGCATTGGCTCTCTAAAGTTTAAACGCTATAAAAGTGTGATGACTTATGATAGGCAACTGGGTTACATTAAAAAACGCATTCAAAACGCATTCTCTAACTAAAAAAAGGGCCAAAATAGCAAAAATGTGTGGCAAGCTCTCAAGAAAAGTGCCAAATTCAACTTTAGTCGTACAAAGGTCACGCCGATACCACATAGGTACTAATTTTTGTACTAAAGGTAAACTTGGTCGTTTGAACTTTACTTTGTTTTCCGCTGTAAAACACTAGCGCGTCAGTATTTTTGTAACATGTGTGAAGTTAGTTACTAGCAGTTTTAAGGGCCGATGTTGAATGTGAACCACACCTAAACGTTAAGTTTTTTTATGCATTTGATTTGACATTTCTCAATTTCAGAATAACTCAATTTGAACCATGTAAAGATACACAATCGAGCAACGCGTTAAAGTTATTCAGGCTTATTATGAAAATGGGCGTTCAAATCAAAATGCATATCGTGCTCTTCGTGATTTTTTCGGTCAATTTAATCGTCCAAATGTGCGTACAATCGGGAAAATCGTGCAAAAATTTGAGCAAACCGGGTCTGTAGGAGATGTGAAAACACCAGTGCATGCTCGTACAGCTCGTACTGCAGAATATTTCTGCTCTTGGCGATAGTGTCGTCGTGCCCAACAATTGCACCTCTCACGCTCGTCGTTGATGAACATTATGCATAAAGACTTGCATTTATGCGCTTACAAGGTGCAATTGACTCAAGAACTAAAGCCTCTTTTACCATTTCAAGCGTCGTCAATGGTCAGAATGGTGGCAAGAAATGGCAACAGTGTTATCTCACGTGGTGGCGATGTCAATTGGCCGCCAAGATCATGTGATTTGACACCGTTGGACTTCTTTCTTTGGGGTTATTTGAAAGAAAAGCTGTACGTCGATAAACCAGCAACAATTCAAGAGCTAAAGGATGAGATAATTCGGCACACTAATGGTATAGAACCTCAATTATGCCTCAGCGTCATCGAAAATTTGGACCATCAAATGGAGGAGTGCCGCCGAGGTCGCGACGGCCATTTGGCCGATATTTTGATCCATACATAATTGAACTATACTAATATTGTCATAATAAAAAGAAATGACAGTAATTTCCCAAACAATTTGTGTTTTATTCAAAATCCACATCGGCCCTTAAAACTTAACCTTTATAATTAGGTAGTGAAATCTAACCACTTCTTTCTTAATCCGATTTTTCTATCTTTCTTTAGCTTGTGCCTAAACCAACTGGATATATGAAAAAATAAACTATAAAAATTAGCATACTTTTCGGCGCAATCATAAAAAATGCTCGTAAAAGTATGCAGCTAGTATTAAAATATTCGGCTCCAGCGAGGCATCCGTCGGGACGGAAAATTCTGCAATTTTATACGATTCGGAGGATTTTTGCTGTGAGGTGTTCTTCGGAACAACTGTTCGAAGAATTGTTCCGACATTTTGTAACGCATATCGGCGAATCACGTTAAAGTGCGATGAAGTTAATGTTTTCGTTAAATTTTTGACGGCTAGGTTTCGATATCCTCCGACAGAAATTGGTTCGGAATTTGTTTACGATCTTGTGTGCGGTGCGGAATTGTTTATTTCTCTTCGGAAGTCGGACACCTCGAATGTAATTTGAGCCTCCGAAGGTGTATGCGTTGGGGAGAATTTTCCGTTCCGACGGATACCTCGCTAGGGCCGATTAGCATCTTTCTCCGAATAACTTTGTCCACATAAAACAGACTGATGTAGTCAGCAAAGTGAGAAAATTACACTCATTTGAACTTAGGTCGCCTTCATTTCTTCATTAGATTGACGTACCTTAAAATGAAATAGTCGGCTTACGACAGCATGAAATGATGTATTAACCTCACAGCTCCTGATTTATTCATAAGATTCTTCATAAAAAACGGATATAGCCATAGCCAAGCCTTGAATAACAGCCGCACCCTAAAAAGCAATATGTCCAACCAGTGCCGTGCCCCAAAAGAGCAAAAAATTTTCCCCAAAGAACATCATCTTGCTGACAGCATCTCATGCATAAATTACTTTATCGGACGCCGTCCCGCGTCTGTCAGAAATGTACATGTGACGAAATGAAATCAAAATATTTTTTCACATAAACAGAAAGAAGAAAATCACAACCCGTTTTTAAGTAGGTTGCCATTTCATGCACACCCTTTATAAGGCCATCCCCTTAGCAGTCAGCTGCAGTCTTTCAAAAAGTTTCTTCTTCGAAAGTTTCCCTCTACCGCCGACACTGAGTGACGGCAGAAAGTTTTCCAAACTTTAACAAACAAGCATCCCAAGCGAAAAGGAATCTAAATACGGCTTAATGACTGTGACAATAGAACCGAGAACTACTTATCAACGCCTCCAAGCGTGGCGGCGAACTTCAAGATGCAGCGGAAGAGGCGTAGCGTATCAACCCCGGATGTGCATAGTTTAGTTGGGATTATGGGGGAGGAGAGTCCTTTTTTTTTTTTTTTTTTTAATTGGTTAGATTAGTACACACAAAAACATAGAAAGCACACGCAAAGCAAAGAGGGGTCGAATAAATTGTATCACCCATCACCCGCGCCCTCCATCATACAACCGCCACAAAAAGCAATACACGCAAGTAAAAAAATCTTACCGAGACCTGAGTAGCTGTGTAGGAGTTTGATCGCGGCCGATTGCTGTAGAACATGGTCCTCCACTTGCGCTTGACTTGGGCGATAACCTCTCCATTGAAGAAGCAAAAGAACGTTGCAACGCAGAGTCCCTGTAAATAATAGAGAAACGGAAAGGAAAATTGTAATAACTCCTTTGACTGTGTACATATATACATTGTGGTGTGCGGTGTCTGGAAAGGGAGTTTGGAAATTATGAAGGCCTGAGGCGCACCGAGCAGGGAGATGTTCGACTGGGGGAAAAGTATTGACAGCGGTGGGTGAGGAGACTCCTTTTATGATGGAAAAGGACATAAAACCGAAGAAGTGCCAATAAAGTGGTTTGTTTTTGCGATATTCTTTTCTCGCTCATTGCACGAGTGGCATACTTTAGACACGAAGCTTTATAGATTTAATGGATGAAACTAACAACGGCAACGACATGTGCCATAAAGGACCTATAAAGGGTAGAATACGGCGCATATTTGAGAGCATAAATGATGCATTTTATAGACTTGTAGTGAGCGTCTCCTCCGTCTAATAAGAAAGGAACATGCGTGTGTAGGTATGTGTAGACGTTGAAGTCAATTTACTGAATCGATAGCATTCAGTGGGATGGGTCATTTGCTGGAGTTGGATGTCCCAATAAGAAAAGTTTGAACTGAATTTTCAAGGACGTTTGGTTGGGGTTATTTTAATTGTTCAGTGCCGCAATCAGCGCAATCTATCATACTCATATAAACTTAGTAAGAAAACTGCGTTAAAGATCGACCGCTGTCGTTTGTGATTGTGCAGTCTGTAACCATATATGTATGAGTTCTCCGAAAGTAGAAACAAGTAACTTCCTCAACCGTAAAGCTTTAAAACGTAAAATCCAACATCCTCAGTGCAACTTTTCGTGCAGCTCAGAGTTGTTTTAGCAGCGGACTGAGTACTTCTCATCGCGAAGAAGTGAACCATCATTGGATTCGAATTCCATCTACCTCTTCTAAGCTGAATGGTTCCAACAAACTTCCTCCAAGACCCTTCTTTGACTACTTTAATAGCTTTTTCGTACCTTCTTCGCTTATCCCTGTAATAGATTCGAAAAGTCGGATCCAGGTGAAGCAACACCCCAAAGGCTTCTTCACTGAGATGGCTTCTTAAACTGGAAGCATACTTTTCCAACCTAATGTCGCTGCCTCCGAATTTTTCCGTGAAAGGTAAACTACAGTTCCAGAGGCTATTCAATAATAATGATAGAGCCTTACTTACGTCTTTAGAGGTGGACTTAAATCTTGGAGTTGGTAAGACCAGGACAACTGAATGGGATCCCTTCACAGGGCTTAGTTTTCGTCTAATTTATCCACGGGATCTACTCCGGATCTCGTTTCGAAAGCATTTTTTTTTTCGATATCGCACGTTTTGTATTCTCTATTTGGAAAGCGGAATGAGGCTGAAAAAAGTGTACTACGTCGGATTTAGGATTCCAAAAGTGGAACTAATATTGTTGGATATATTTTCCACATTTCGAAAGTACTGCAGCGATTACCTACTGAAAAGCACAACGGCAAGCAATATCGAGCAGAATTGACTTTCGAAACCAAATAGAGAGTAGGCCCCCACGACCCCCAACAACGATTGCCGTTTGTAGCGTTTAAAGCTGTTTTGCGAAGCCAAACCGAGGACTTATATGGGAACATACATCTTACGCAAAATATTTTGACAAATCGCTTAAGTCGGCGGGCACTAAGTTCTCACCCTTCTAATCCACCTGAATCATGGACTTCCACCAAAAAACTGAACCTACCTATCGCATCTTATTGAGGGTGATCTTCCACGTTCAAAGGTTATCGAAACTTGGAACAATATACGAAGCTTTAATTTTATCACAAGCGGCTCTTTCATTTGGAAATTCATGCTATCATCGCAATTACTTTCGAATTGAATCTTTCATTATTATCATCCACCTTAATATCTCTCCCTCCCTTTCTCTCTCTCTCTCTCTCTCTCTCTCTCCCTCTCTCCCTCTCTCTTACTCTCTCTCTCTCTCTCTCTCTCTTCAACACTGAATGATACTGGATACCTTATTTTTTAGATCCCCGGTACGAAATATTTTCATGAAATTAAATGCCGACGAAAGGCCACTTTAAGTTGTTAAGTTCTTTTGACATAAGCATCCATGTGGCCTCCGCCTCTTTCGCCACAAGCAAAATAATGACAGACTCGCAAATCCCATTTGGATCATTCTGATCAGACCCATACCAGCCCAAATGGCAAAAAACAAAAACAAACCTTTAAAAGGACACCGCTTTGATGGAAGTCTCTTCAAATTGAAATTAAATAAAACCGAACTCTAAGCCCCAAAGGTTTCCCTTTTGTTTTGATTACCACAAATAACCAGACAAAGGTCGGTTTATTTTTTTTTTGGAGTGGAAAAACTAAATTTCATGGACGAATGTGAGAAGGAGGCAAATGCCGCCCAAAAATCGGCACTCGGGTTTTTCGTTTTTTTTTTTTCTAAAGACAATTTTACAAGAACGAGGCTCGGGGTGGTCCTCAAAAAACATTAGCTGTTACCAAGGATTTGATTCGTTAATTGCGTTTTGGCCGTTCCAACCATTTAATTGAGTTGAGAAACCCTCAAGGATTTTGTTTTTCTATTTGCGTATGTCCTTCGACATAAATTGGATATTATATTGCATTGATATAAATTTTATTACTATTGCGTTGCAACTTTACTGTACACGTTTTGGAGCAAGGACAGCAGTTCCATAGATGCACTGTTCGGTTGTTGCTGCTTTCTTCAGAAACGAACGAAATATTGGTAGATATGCACCTGAGAAATGTATCCTTTTAGTGTTTTTTTTCTCTGCGACAAAGAAAACGAACGACAAAGATTGTACGCCTCGTTGAACAGCCAACAGATATGTACAAGGACAAACGAGGACGCAATGTGATTATGTGGAAAATATTGCACAGTCCGCAGTTAGAGACAGAGTACACAAATTGTCCTCGACTGAAAGATTGCTTCGAAGAAAAATGCAAATTGCACAAAGCGTTTGCACCAGGAGCAACTTTAGAAACAAATTAAATTTCGAAAATGGATCTTATGAGAGGTCTATTGTTGTTTGTGCTGGGTGGAATTGGTCGAAATTTACGTGACATAGTTGAGGAGCGATCTACTGTAGGAGTTTTGTGGCAACTTCCCATTTCAATTGGGAACGGCAAATGCTTTTGTGGATGTAATTTTGTTCTAGATAGAGTCCCTGTTGGGTTGAATTTTGCTTTTCTGTTGGTATAGCCTCGATGGGGATGATTGGTGGGTAGTTTTACTTATATGGATCAAAATTGCCACTTCACAGAAATTTGTCTGGAGAAATGCCACATCAATAAAATTCTGATTATCTTGAGATATGGACAATCAGAATTGTATTGATGTGACAATTCTCCAGACAAATTTAGTGGTACACAGGAAATGGCTCTCTTTAGATTATTATTTGAGCTCGTTTGTTTTGTAGCAGTGGTTCTTAACGGAACTTTTAAGCCTGATCTTCAGTTGGGTGTTATTCGATCTTCACTTCGCATTTTAAGACTACAACGAAGCAGCGTTGCCGCTGAAAAATGTCATAAAGGGGACTAAAAAGGAGCCCGATCCCAAAAAAGGGTCCCTCACATAGAAAACAAAACAAAACAGAGCAACAAAGATTTTTTTCAAATTTTGTTTTCATTACAAAAGACTTCATTTCATGTGTTTTCAGTCTTTTTCATTGAATAAAGAATAAAAACCTTACCTAAACTAAAAAAGGGGACATTTTTATCATACTTCAAAAAGTTGGGGGCAAGGTCCCTGAAGCTCGTTCAAAAATGGGTCATAAGGTGTCAAACGGCAACGCTGTCACAAATCAGTTGGAAGGTATCAATAGTGACGCCATTTTTTGAGATAAATGATCAAATGTTTATTTCATAATAAAGAGAAATGTATGCCGTTAATAATAAAAAACAACATCAGCCAAACGGCCACCACGAGCACGCATACAGGACCATATCCTTTTCATGAAATTTTCCAAATCGCAAAGTGGCTGCCCTATGTCCTCTACAGCCTCACGAATTTTATCTTTGAGGTCTTGAATTGACGCTGGGCTATTGGCGTAGACCTTATCTTTCACGTGGCCCCAAAGGAAGAAGTCGCAAGGTGTTAAATCACAAGATCTCGGTGGCCAATTGTGATCACCTCTTCGAGAGATAACACGGTCCGGAAACTTTCAATTGTTCCGTTGCTTGTGTGTCACGTAGCGTCGTCTTGTTGAAAGTAAACGTCGTCCAGATCAATACCATCCAACTCCGACCATAAAAAATCATTAATCATCTTTCGATAGCGCAATCCATTCACACCGCCGGACCATAAACTGCACCAAACAGTCACACGTTGAGGATGGAGAGGCTTCTCAACAATAACTCTTGGGTTTTCCGAGCCCTAGATGCGACAATTTTGCTTGCTGACGTAGCCACTGAGGTGGAAATGGGCCTCATCAGTCAAGATGATTTTTCGATGGAATTCCGGATCATTTTCATGCATTTCAAGTACCCAATCAGCAAAGACACGACGTTGTTGATGATCGGCCGCCTTGAGTTCTTGTGTTAACTGACTTTATAAGCCTTAAGACCCAAATCTTTATACAAAGTACGGTGTAATGACGTTTGTGGAATGCCCAATTCCAAAGAACGACGAGGAATGGACAAACCTGGGTTTTCGTCAGCACTTTGGGCTACAGCAGCAATATTCTCAGTTGTTCTTGAGAGACGTGCACGGGTTTTATTCTTCACATCACTAACTTGTCGCAACAGCACGAATTTTTCCACCAATTTCGGTATTGCGGTCCGACAAGGGGCTTCACGACGACCAAAAAATGCTTTAGTTTTGCGAACTGTGACTGCAAGATTTTCACCATTTTTGTAGTGAATTTTAATAATTTCAATGCGTTATTGAAGCGTGTATCGTTCCATTTTTAGTAATGGCGTAGTTTCTATTTTGTCAAATGTCACAGAATAAAAGCTTCAAAAGTGACAGCTACCGAAATATCGGGTCATTCACAATAACACCTCTTATTGGAAGTCCTTTTATAAGACTAGTAAAAGTCACTGTGCTTCCGTGAATAGGTTTCTTTCGCTTTATGGAAAAGCCAGCATTCCGGTCTTAAGGTCAGTAGGATGCTGTTCGGTTTTCTTATAAGAAAGCTTCAAATGCTGTATGTAGATTACGAGAATCATCCATTTTATTGAGCTAGGAGGCTGCATTGCCTCTCTACGAAGAATTTGTTTTACATCTTCTGGCTCGATATTGTTGCGCGGAAGCTCTTATTTTGAGCTGCTAGGGCTTACAATATGCTTATTGTGTCACGCGTGAAAACATTCGCCATTATGTACAGTGGGTTGTTTTTATACAGAGGCTTTTTTTCATACAGCGGGTCTTTTCAATACAGCGGCTTTTGTATGCAACGGACTCTTTTCCTGTCGACTTATGACTTTGGCTTCAGCTTGATGATTTTGCGATCCCTACTGGTTGTGTTTGAACGCATATGCATATAGTGAAAAGTTTTTCAATCAGGCGCTCTTGTTTTCCAAGATTGTGCTAAGGCGCCCAATTCAATGTGGAAATTCTCTGTGTGGTTCTTAGCTTCTTCTTTTAAGACAATTGTTCTCTGATTCTAGCAAGGCAGAGTCGACATTTGCCCATCGAAATGTATGCACGTAGACGGTGTCTCGAGTCGATTTGGGTGGCGGTCTTACTGCTTCTTCAAGAGCTAGGTTGCTTTGACCAGCAAAAACCTGTAGCCGTACCAGAAGTTGTTGGAAATTTGATTTTATCACTAAGAATATTCAGTGCTTACGAAAAAACCCGCTGAAGATGTTTCGTCTTCCATTTATTTAGTTTGGAGGCTTCGAGCCTACACTTTGACACTGAATAAGCGTTTTTAGACCTCATTTAGGAGGTTAGAAAGTTCCTCATGGAGGGGGTATTTCGAGGATCAGTTTCGTTCGAATGAGATGGTTTTTAAAAACCGTAATAATGCGACTTGTTTTTAAGTTGTCAGCAGTTTTCATTATATTTGCGGAGACAAAGCCTGGTGCTGCTCTCAAACTCGTTACTTTGGAACTGAGTTGCTAGTTTTGGAGGCCCACCACTTCGACTATAAAAAGGTCACTACCCCTCCGGTAGTGGCGTTTAAAAATATACAAGGCTTCAGTTTTGAAAATAACTTTGCTGCGGTTAAATGTAGGTTAAGATTCCAGGAAGAAAGGATAAAAGGAAAGAAATTAAATCATCTACATTCCCCTGCCTCCTATTTCTTCAATTGCCTATTATTCTTTCGTTGAAAGTGGATTTTCATAACACACCTATAAATGCCCATTGTCAGGTAATGAATCGCCATTTTGCGAACTGAGAGTCCACCATACCTAAGACCACTTGCTGGACAATCTCCCAATCAATGTGCGATTTCATTTTAAACCAAACCACTTAGGACCTAACGGTCCATATCTCATATCCGGGCTGTAGACTTCTTTCCCAAAATTTTAATTAAAATAACCAACACCCACATTCTCCATCCAGCGTTCTAAAGCGCTCGCCTAAGTAATACTTCCATTTCCAATTAGGATCACTGCGAAGCCTGCTAATGATGTGGCCTAGGGGCGGCAGATTCCGCCCTAAATTGAGTTCGCTCTATTACCCCCAAACGTCGGGGGAAAGTGCGGTCAGTACACCTTAAATTAAGTCTCCGTCCCCTGACTCGGCGAATATTTTAATTAATTCAAGCAAATATTGAAAATATCACCATTCGAGGCAGTCAATTCCGATAAACATCTTGCAGGCGGTGCCTGGCGCGTCGAAAAGGAAACTTCATTTCCTTGCCAAGAATCAATTACATTATCCAAACGAAAATGCGCCCGAAACGCCACTTACCTGAAATGATGCGGTAAAGGCCGATATAATTTCGTAGGCATGCTCCCATGGATGTCCCGGATCCGGTCGGAATGGGGTCACGATATACTGTAGACCCAACAACGGCACAAGCAGGAGGGTTGCTCTAAAAGAACACACACATAAAAGCTTTGTTCTAGCAAAACGGTGGAGTGAATGTAAAAAAAAAAAATAAAAAAAATCAATACTCACCGGAAAGCCTGGAGCACTGTTCGTGATGGCCCACTGCTTCCTTGTATACTGGCCGGGGCCTTCAATTTCAACAGCACCACCCTCACGATATTGCACAGGAAGAGCAAATTCAGCAGCATGGATATGCAGACAGGTACAACGAGTATGTTCGCAAACGCGGTTGGATTCATCCAGCAACTGTAAGGGAATCGATATGGAAAAGTGTCAACCGAGTACCTCGTCGCAACTCACTGTTCGACTTCCTCGTTCTCGCCAGCTAAGCCACGCGAGAGTCCATAAATAAACATAACAATTGCCGGCGAGCCCCAGCCAAAGGCTATCAGCCATTTGACGAGTTTTTTCTCCGAAATGAAAGCCGAAACGAGCACCGTGTGCAGGTAGAAGCCCTCGCACAGCATCCACGAGTAGTTGGTCAGCAGAAAATAGTGCAGGATCAGATGGAGAACGATACAGCTGGGCTGTGGAATGTGTACGTGTGTACGTTGCAGGAGAGCGTATCTATTTTAGTGCGCTAATCATACTTTACCGGATTCGCTTTGATGGTGTCTGGAACTGTGATTACCATTGAATACCACATGAGCCACAGGGAGTTGTTGGCCGCAAACGATGCAAACAGGTTCATGTGTAGTGTTATGCGGGCACATTTCAGCGACCTGCAATGGTAATTAGATTGTGTTGATGGGAATGCCGCCGTTTGCTCTGAAGGTTTGGCAGGACTTGCCAATGAAGGTGTGGGTGTTTTTCGAAATTGAGTTGTCACCTGCAGGGACCCTACGATTGCCTGGTAGGTAACTCGAATTGGATAGCTTTTGTGTTTATCTCGTGTGGATACTGACTGACATTCGGATGATTGGATTCTTTGTTGTGGGAGTATTGTGTGTGGGGAAATTGATAGAGAGATAGTGCAGATAGTGCGTGTTTTGATATGAAATTGACAGTTTTTTGGGCTACATTTGGCGGTTTAGGCAAATTGGATGAAGTTGGGTTAACTGTGCGGGAAATTTGTACAAACGGAAAGTGTTTTTCGAGAAGTCTGTATTTTGCATCGAGGTCAAAGATGACAGACTCAGAGAGTTAGAGGGCGTTTTTTTTTTTATTTTTTTTACAGAACGTGTTCCGTTTGATATGATTTATACGAAAATGCGAACACAGCTAGTATTAAATAGAGAAGGAACGTAAATAAAAACAAATAATGTTCAAGACCTTAAGATTCTATGAACTTAAGAAAGGTATTTGTTGAAACTAATATAAAATAAGTTGAATTGTAAGCTTAAATTGCAGGTATATTAATAGATTTAAAAAGCAACATAGGTAGTTCATAAGCAACAGAACATTATTTATTATAATTATATAAATTATAAATTAAAAAGGCACATAAAAAAAGAATTAAATCTGTATATAAATAAAAAATTATTTAAGGTACATAAGTTATAGTTATAGAAAATGTTGAAAGGCGAATGAAACGGCAAACTTTTCAGTCATTGAACTGAACGTGAAAATGGCACACGTGAGTAAAGAGTAGTACGCAGTTCTTCCGAAACGAAATTTCCTGGTGGTCTCTAAATGGACAGCGGAACGTCTGCGAAAAGACAGCGGAAAATAAGGCCCCAGTTATGGCCATATGTAAAACGAAACCGTACAAATTTTCTTTTGCTTTTTTTGACCACTTAAACTTGTTTGTTGAACTCAGTCTTCAAATGTTTCTTTTGAATTAAAAAGTTAGTTTATCAAACAAAAATCAGCAAATTACCTTCAACTTCTCTAAAATAAGAATTTATGAATTTTTCCGTACGAAAAACTTTTTCCAATCACGAAAAAATTAATAAATTCTTTTTCTAGAAAATTTAAAGATAATCTCTCAGTTTTTTTGACAAACTAACTTCATAATTCATAAGCAACATTTTAAGACCAAGATTGAGTTCAACAAACAAGTTTAAGTGGTCAAAAAAAGCAAAAGAAAATTTGTACGGTTTCGTTTTACGTATGGCTATAACTGGGGTCTAATTTGTGTAAATTTCTATCAGCTGATACAAGTAGCAGTGTTACCAGCACTGGATACTTATTTCCAATTTGGCTCCTTAAAATTGTCATTTCTTAATTTACGCTATCCAACCCATTTCAAAGTAGATAAAAACTCATTTATATTTTCGTTGTTTGTTAACATTGCAAAATGTAAGCTAAAAAATAATCTCTCAATTTGGAGTTTGTGCGTTTTTTTTTAATTTAATATTTCCAAAAAATGTTCAGTTTTAATTTTCTATTTGAGTTTGGATATTTTCGGCTTCAAAATTTCTCAATTTGGCTCCTCTTATGAAAGCTGGCAACACTGCAGCACAAATGCGGAATTTCCGCAAGCAATTAATGTCGCGGACAATAAACGTGTGCGAAAAGAGAGTGGAGAATTGTACCAAGCAATCTACTGAACTTCTTACCCACTTTTCCGCCATCCTTTCGCAGCAGTTGCGTACTGCAAAACGAAAAGGAGAGCGAAATTTTTCGTACATGATTGCGTTGTATCACTTTTGTATGGGATATTTCGTTTTGGAAGAACTCCGTACTACGCTTAAAGGTGGTGTTCAGTTCGAAATGCATTTACGGCTAAATCGCTCAGATTCTTTAAACGCGGTGATGTTTTTGTGTTAGGGATTTATTTGAAAAATAACTACACAAGTTTTTTTGTTTTTTTAACTATGCAAAATCAATAAAATTTCGTTTGTTCCCATTTAAATATCACTTTCACCAATTTTCCCCATTTAGTAAAAAATTCCCCAAAATGGAGAAAAATCCGCACATCTGGCATCTCTGGTGGTTGTGTTAAGGCGAATTGTATCTTCAAGACATGCCATACGAAAATCTAAATAAGACAGGCATGTGACCACACCGAATCAGTGGCAAATTGATCAGACGCAAGGATGTCAGAAGATGTTTTCTGAGGTCGAACCTAGGGTAATTATAATCCATCTAATCGAAGCCATTACCACGTAGAACAGGAGAAAGAAAATAAGAATAATACAAAATAAAAATAATTTCCTTCGAACAGCTTTCTTGTTACCAGATGTGACTTAATATGGTACCAACCCTTAACCCATTCGCTTAGCTTGTGTAGGCACGCAAACATTTCTCCACAATCCCCCAAATATGTTCCAAAAATATTTCTCCCTCCTCAGTAGTCACATCAGCATTTAAATCGAAAAAAACAGCAACATCCATTTGTCTTCTCAATATGTACCTACCTAATCTACTTAATGGTCCACGACTCCGTATTTAGGTGACTCAAAAAGGTAAACTACTCCATATAGAACATGAAATTCCCATCACGTAAAGTGTCATCCGCCCACTTTGCCGGTGTCATGACATCGGCTTTCACAACATAATTACTTGCGAGGGTACAAACAAAAAGTTACGTATTCGCCCGAGTGTCCGTCCATTTGGGTAATTTAAACCACAACATGCTGCCCGGTATTAACTGTAATAACTCCCTTCAGCCGCATAAAATGCATATCAGCGTGCTCACTAAGGACGAAGCCCCACCGACAGGGAATTTCTAAATAATTACAGTGCCAAAGTGTTTCCATGCAACACACTTTCGTTGGATGCTTTTTTTTTTAATATTCGCCTCAAACTTAATGCACACAATTTACGACATTAATTGCAAGCCAGAGCCAGAAGGTTGTTTACACGCAGCCCATCACTATCCCAACTAAACGAGATAATAAAATGTTTTCCAGCATATTAACTGCGAAAAGTTGTGTGCCAGTCTATGGCGAACTTTGCAAGTTTTCAATTAGCTCCGATGATGCATTTTAATAATGGCGTTAGTGTGAAGGGGAATTTTTTATTAGATACCGTTATCGTGATGAGGGTTTATCGATTGAAATTTCGGTGAGACTTGTGATTGTTTGAAAATTTACTGTGGGGCTTTGGTTGATGGATCGATGGTGATGTGCGGTTTATCCCCCTGATGGAGATAGATAGCACTTCATTTTGCAGGCTGTTGACGTTCGCGTGGAAGGGTCGTTAATGATGTTGAGTTTAAGGGGTTTTTGTCTGTCTAAAGTTTTTAAGAGCCACGCGCGGTACTAACGACTAATTTTAATGAGAACGAGCTGCCACTAAGACCTTTGACAAATAAATACGAAGGGAACCCTCATTTAGGTTGAAAGTTGTTGAAACCTGTCGAAAGCTATTGAAAGCAACTTCAAAAACAACTGAAAGGAAATACTGATCAATATTAAACGGGTAAAAGGATACTCCTTATAATACGTCGTGTAAACTTTGAACGAGTTGAGCGCTTGAAACTAACCTACCCCCTCAAATGAAGGAGCACTTGTTCAGAAGTTATGACTGCCCCAAGCCCGATGTCTGCCTGCAATTACCTTTCGCTATAATTCCTCCAAACTCCTTCCCTTCGCTACAGATAATTTTAGTAAATTCCTCTCCTGCTCCTGCATAATTTCTACCTGAACGCCATAGCATTCCGCCGATGGTAATCGATATAAATTGGCAGACTTATATGGCACGGTGAACCTTAGTAAATCCCCTCCACATCGTGTAAAACTTTTCAATGTCATACTTACAGTCGGTGCCAAGTTCAGAGCGATATATTTGACCTTGTCAAAGGCTCCCTGTGTTAGATGGCTTTGAGGAAATCCTCTCAAGTGTAATTCCGTCCCAATACCACAACACGACGCACGCCTTTCCAAGTTTATTGCGTTATTAAATCAACAAAATTCCCAGCCACCACAACCACGACCACCACCAAGAATCTGTAGCCAAAAGTCAATCTAAAAATAATCCTTAGCGGTTCAGTTCTTTTAAATCCTTGGGATATCGATTGCTCTCTAAGCCCCTCAGCATCGGAATAGGCAACCCGTTCGAGGGGACTTATACACAACCAAAGGTTTCAAGTGTCTCAACTTGAGCAGACTTCTCATCAATTTATCCCACCTACACTAAACAAAGGAGCGGCAATTTAAAATGAAATTCTTTGAACCCGCACAGTGAAAAGAAATCAATTACCACACCCAATTCCAGCAGACGCAGGGGGCCATCCCCGTCATGTCTATTTCCTGAATACGACACAACAATCGAACGCCAGGGTAACTCGAGCAAACACATCAGCCCATCAAGCAGTGATGCCTTGGCGACGATAGAGCACTTACCTAAAGTATCCTAGAATGGCCAAGGACAGCAGGATTGCCACCAAGGATACACAGTAGCCGGTTTCATAAATTAAGTTAATGTTCTTCTTCCACTGAAAAACCAGGCGAGACAAGACGGTAAATTTTATTAGTAACCATCGGTAGGTGAGTGTTTTTTTTTGGTTTTACGACAATCTCACCTCCAGGTCGGCAAAGTTAACACACGTGGTGTAATTGGACCAGGTTTTATTGGTTGATGGGTGTTTAAACCATTCGCCGTTGGGCATGCACTCCTTGTGGGCGGTTCCTGTAAAAAAAGAGAAACATGTAAATTATCGAATATATGACATGCAAAGTTATTGGATGTACTATAGAAAAAAAAAGGACATCACGGAAGTGATGTGTGCATGGATGACGACACCTTGTACAGAGGTGGAGGCAACATCGTTTCGCTGATGCCAGCACTTTGTAACATCGATCCCATAAGGGAAGTTCAGGTACGTGCTACTGATGTTCTCATGTGTGATGGCTTTGTACACGAGTACACCTACTTGTATACGTGTAGTAGACGTGCTACGGAAGATTGTGCGGTCTGTGCACTAATGGCTGATGTGGTTTCATATAAATCGATTGGGAACTACATGGCGGAGCTTCGTTTTAGTACGTCATGTGAATAACCTCAGAAATGTACCTAATAGGCCATTGATGGGGGTAGATTTAGACATTTTATGAATGGTCGGTTGTTGTGGTGGTGGAATTGTAGCAATTTGCATGTGATGTGTTCATTTTACTGTGTAGCGTAGGGGCAGTTCTAAATGAGGTTGCCAAGGATAGGGCAAATTTTTGAAATGCCTCTAAAGATTCATAACATTCTAGGATTCATCTATTCAATGATCACTTTCGGCTGACATATTCATTTAGAAGCAGTCAATCAATATTCACTGGGTTGTAGTGCGCATCTATTGTGACACCACCTTGGTAGGATGTGGCTTACAAGGAAAGTCAACTCACAATCTTTTCTTTTACCATTTCAATGGCAAGAAATCACTTCCAATCAATTTTTTTTTCAGTTTGAAAGCAGCCAATTGAGGACGTATAAACTGCTCCATTAGACGAGGCTTTATATGCAAAAAATTGTAGTAGATATAATTTGTTTATAATACATACAGTAGACTGTTTAACGGAAAAACTGAACAGGATGCCGCATCGTTACTTTCTGTTTTCAATGCGCGCCTTTCAGGTTGTAAGGATCGCAGCTTAGGGAGCGGTCCAATTCTACAGACGGGATTCTAAAGTTTTGTTGCGTTTTCGATCAGTTGCCATTTTGCATTGGAACAGCGAGTAGCGTGCTTTTGCTGTAGGGGCCTACTTTTCGAAAGAATATTCTATGATCGCAACGCAACATGCCTTCTGAAGTCGCTTCAATATAGCCCCGATGAGCACGGTCTATCGGTTTGTTTTAACAATTGATAACATAAGTCACTATGTTTAAAAAAAAACTACCAGTTTGTCAAGTGACAAGATGAAAAAGTGGAGTCCCTCGGCCTGTCAAATCACCTGAGAGCACTGAGGCAGTTAGAGCTCTAAGCTTTCAGTCCACACAGCGTTTTGCACACAATTATTTAATTTGACTTATTTCCAATGAATTGACTTTGGTTCCAACAAAATGGAGAAATAGCATCGATGACTGTTTTTAGGGTTGCCAGGTCTTGAAGTAGGTACTTCGAAAGCCCAATTTAGGAAAAAATTAGCCTAATAAGGCAAAAAAAAAAAAACAATAAGGGCCCTTGCACCTTTCGAAATGCTGGATAGTCTTGCATAAATATCAAATAGTAAAACAAAGTGTCAAATACTCTGCAGTCCTTAGTGTCAAGCATTCAAATTTAAAAAATGAAGAAATACGAAACACGGAATTCGAGCAACATTGGAAAGAAAAAAAGGATCTGAAGGTAGCATGGCGGGCACTCATTCCGTAACTTTTCAGACGATTATCGTCGAAACTATAGAACCCAAAACTAACAACTAATTGCTAAAACTACAAGTTCGACAGCTTAATCCAGTTCATTTCGTACAAATGTAATGAAAGCTGACGATATTCAAAATTTTTTTAGCAGATTATAACTTCTAGTGATGGTTAAAGTCTCGAAAACGAAATCGTTCAGACGATCGTTGATATACGGAATCTGCCCCCAGTACAAAATGCATGGAGAATTAATTTTTATGAATTTTCCAATATCCTTTTACAATTTTCTCATCGTACGAACCTTTCTTAGGCGTAGACAAACATGGCAAAGAAAAGATAGCTCAAATCAGATGATCCGATTTTTTATAAATATAGAAAGAAGATATAGATTCATATTTTTATTACGGAAGGCAACAATATTATTTCAGCTCTGGGTCGCTTTATGGCATAACCGCCATCGATTTTATCCATAATACATTTTACTGATTTTGCAATTTTTGTAGAATTCGAATATTTGACAATTCAACTTTTTTTTTGTTTGTTTGTTTTTTTGTATTCCCAAAATGAATAATATAATCTAAGGTAACTGTTGAATTTCGATGGTAGTTAGCAACCCTCACGTAAAAGTTGGCAGCGTTAAAAATTCTGACACACAGTTGTCACTGACATCTCAAAAATGAAATTCACCACATCATGCTGAATTAACCTATTGTAATCCTATTCATATCATCCCTAAGGCTGCTTGCACATTGGATGGAACAAAACGCCTTAGACAAACAAAACTGTTTCTCTGTGTATTTCTGGAATTTAAATACACACATTGAAATACGCGCGCCCACCATGAATAAGGCAAAACAAAGCAAGAAAACCAAATAAGGCGTTTTGTTCCATCCGGTGTGGAAGCTCCCTAAGAAAGGTTATGTTTCAAAATTAAAATAAATAAAGAAGTACTGCGTTTAGTTATTCAGATGCAATTTTGAAGTCGTGCAAAGTAACCTAAAGTAAAGCGGGGGATTAACTATTTACTTGTTTATATTGGGTTAGCTATTTAGAAGTTTATTTAGATATCCAGTAACTTGCTGCGAGTGGCCGTATAATATGTTTTTTTGATTTGAAATGTCAAAATCGATGAGTGAAATCTGTTGATAATGGCAAATTATAAAAATCGTTAAGGAAATGTTTAGGGGTCGAAAAGTGCGATAGAAAAAACACTCGCCCACTATAACAAAAGCTCAGATTTATAGTCCAATGAGGTTTGGGCTGTCATACTAAATTTGGTGTCCGAAATTTATGAAGAAGACAGTCCAATTTCTGATAAAAAGCTCAATCTGGCAAGCCTGCGTGTAGCGCCTACTGACGCCCATCGGCAACTCGATTTGCCATTTGCCTTAGAAATGGGAGCGAGGCGTGCACAATCGCGAAATGTTGATGATTGGAACAAAGCAGCAATTTAGTCATTGCGATTGAATCGAACCAGTGTTATTAGCACTCTCACTTCATATATCCCAAAAAGCGTGGTTACATTTCCCTTTTTACCCTTTTCACCGTACACAAATTCGCTCTTAAAGTCCCACGGTACTTTTTTGCTTCAAAATCCAGTTTTTAAAGTAAAATATGTATAACAGGGAAAGAAAATCATGGTTAATTAACCTTTAGTATAAAAATCACAGTATGCAACAATATTACGATTATTTTTTGGTACTATAAAAATTTTGACAAAAGACAACTTATATGAGCAGTTTTTTATGCACATTCAATGTGTTTGTGTTGATAATCATGGTGAAATGTAGGCGTTGTCATGAAATTTCAGCGAAATATTATAGTTTGAATGTTTTTTTGTTAGATTCAAAATCCCACGATTTGGTGCTTTTTCCCTTTATCCCACGAAATGATTTTCGGACATCGAAATTCCCACAATAAGGGATAAATCCAACGATACACTGAATCGAACTCGTCAATTAAAAAAAAAATTAAATAAAAAAGTAATGTAGGTATATAAAAATAGTTATTTATTTCATAGCATGTTGTTACAACTGAGTTAGTACTTGCTGAGATCACCCTGGACAGAGTTATTTTTAGAGTTTTCGCCTTTAAATAATAGTTGGAATTAGGATACAATTATATTAGTGATACTTATGGTTAAAAGGACTACAAAACAGCACGATTTAAGAAGTCTTCATCCCAACAGAACCACATAGGAGGACTCTACTACTATTATTGTGTATGTTTTTTTTTTATGTCCGAACTTCAAAAGAAAGAGTAAAATAGTAAAAAGTAAATAGCAATAGAAGCTGACGTTATAGAACTTATAGTGTTAACGGCGAAACAGGATAAACATAGGTACAGGCAGCGTAGAAGCACAGCTTCACTTAAATCCACAGTCCTTAATTTGACTCGTTATTTATTTTTGATTTTTAAGCTTTCGTTTCTTTTTTGTTATACTTTTTTGATTTCTTTGTATTTTTCAATTACAATTTTGCTTTAGCTTGAAGACGTTTAATTATTATTATTTGTTTTTAACATTAATTTCCAAAAGGTATTTTCTCAGGATTTCAGAAGCAAGCAAAAGCAGGTATAAAATTTAGTCCACAAGGCGAAACTGGTTAAGAAACATGGTCATTCGAGCCTATAAATGACTAAAAGGTAGTCTTTTCAAAACAATCGTACAAAATTACAAAAAGTTCGATTTATTATGGTGCCAAATCTCTTGGCTATCGCAACTTAAGGCCCGTATTTTTAGAAATAAAATTTTCTAGCGTAGGCTTGACTAGAAAAATGATGCTCTCCGGAGTTTTCTATTTTTTTAAGTATACATTTATAGTTAGTAGCACCAAATGCCCTTTTTGAACTCTAAATATATTCAAACAAATTCTGGCATCCGACCTGTCACTCAAAACTGTCTCTTCCATATTGAATTGGGCCGAATAACAACCTTTATAGTTAGACATAATAAGACCAGACCAGAGGGCTTAACGATAAACCCTATTTGTGCAACTTGACTAAAAGTTGTATCCTACGTTCCTCAGGTAGATGACGAACGATATGTTTATGAAACTGTAGTTCTGGCGGTTTGGAAGAATTGCAAAATGAGTCGCGGTTTTTGAAAACGCCAAGTTGTCTTGACAGAAGAGCTATAATGTTGTTGTCAGCGATAAGAAAATACATTTATTTATCAGAAAGCGGAATGGAATACAACATTTGAACCTCCTAGTTTTGAAACTATGCAAAATGTCATTTGAGTAAATGTTGGGTAGGGTAGAAGCAACACCACCTCAAGGTTTTAACTGTTTGAGTAAAATATTAGGTTGGTAGCCAGTTACATAAATGAATACATTTTATGGGTACATACTCTTTTTTGAAACAAACTAAGTACGTACCACCATTTATTCGTGACGTGTGCCCGATTTAAAAAATTCATTGATCCATCGATAGCTTCCAAATTTATTTGTGGAAAGGAGAAAAATATTTTTGTCTCCCTACCCATATGATACACAGTTCTACTGACGGGCTTCTCCATCACCCTACTTAAACCAGTGCGGGTCGCCAGTTAAACATCACATTCTGATAAGGATTGACATTCCTACCGGAAAAGCAGAGTAAACTCAAATAGACAACTAATGGCAGATTCTAAATCGATTTCATATACCAAAAATAAAAAGTTTCTGTTCTGCCATTTCAAGGTTCGATTTCAGTGAGACTTGAGTTTGCCCGCATGATTTTTCCTTGATGCACTTACAATAATGAACGCCCTCCCATTGTTTCATTTCATTGTGTATTATACCCAATCCCCAATGTAACACAATGCAATGAAAGCGCTTCAACACAATACTCGCTGTCATTGTAACGCCAGCTGAACAAGTTTCCTAATGCCATTTAACGAGCATGACTTGTGCGACACATTAGCGTAGAAGTACCAACCAACCACAACAACGGAAGCAGGTCATAAAACATTTGATCCAGCCATATGTCAAAACAGCTTTGAACAGTATTACGTGCCACAAAGATGAGAATATATTTATCACTCTCCGGCTTCTAACAAGTGAAAATGTGAAACACAGTTACTGTTGCCATAAATTCCCGGATCCTACTCAAATAAATTAACAGCCATCATCAATTTGAGCCGAGACCCGCAAAAAATGGACACAAGACGAAATAAAACGCTGGCACGGACATACTTCTGTATCTGACAACCATCCGCATTTGTCAGCAACACTGAAATTAAAATTTAGTCCTTTCAGAGGTGTTTGCTACCCCAAAGTAATTACTACCCATTCCCCGTTGGGATAAAAAATTTGCTATGGCTGTCAGCAGGTGGCAACAATAAAGAAGTGAAGGTACATACGAAAGTTTCAACTTACTCGCAGGGTCGAATCCAACAATAAAAGGTGGGCATCTTTCGAACGCAGACGTTCCAGCCGCCGTATCTGACCAACATAGCCAGCCATCCCAAGTTCCCGGACAAAAGCTACCTGTTGAGTGAAGGAACGGTAAAAGAAAATGAGAGTTTTGCTGCTTAGATGGCAAACGTTTATTTAGGGATTAAGGACAATTGCAGGGAATGCCATATACCAACCTGTTGGCAGGTCAGATGCCGTCGAGTTGATGAGCCTTTCCAAGCAGTCCGCCTTTAGCCGTTCTAATGGATTGTCGGTGGCATCTTCTTCGGGCGATAAGGAGGAGACTCCATTCCTTGTCAAAGGACTGGCTGTGCTCATGTTTGTCTCCGGGCACAAGAAAAAGCCAAGTCTGAAAAGAGTACAAAAGGAAAAGAAAATTAAAATTCAATCAACCACAAATGATCCATCTAGCAGGGACATAGAGTGTGACACACAAGCGCGCCACTCGTGATGTGGGTGAAAATCGATTTGTTTTCCTTTTAGAATAAAGAACTACACAGCGGGCGGGGGAATCATGGAATCAGGGAGAGAAAGTGTTAAGAGCTTCAGGGCATTAGGCCGTAGTAAGCCGAATTAAATTAATTGCATTCTGCGACCGTCGCCGTTGCTGCACTCACAATTGCCGATGTGAATGAATTATAAAAATAACTGGGCACAGCCTCCCCCCCTCCATAGTATGTGATCATGATCATATAGGACATCGTCGCCACCGCTCTCCTGGGGACTAAATGTTACAATTGGATTAATGGCGGCCTGGCCATATGTCCGTTTGCAAAAACGATATACGAAAGAACTTGCTGCTTATATTCGTATTCCCTTTGTTTCATATGAACAATCCGTTATGAAAATAAACGGTGGAGGACAGGAGATAAGCGGTTGTACATTTTTTTGCATGTGACCTCTTTCTGACACTGCGGAAGCGGAAACAAAAGCCGCTGCTGCTCCCTGTTCTGTGCAATGATAATTCACATTCAGGCAGAGTGCAAGTGAGTTGTTCGCCTGTTCGTTTCGTAGAGTGTGTGCTGCGCCTAAAAGTATACAAATGATGAAAGGAATATTTTTCATTTAAATTTGTCGGGTTGTTGCACTGGGTGGTCCTGGGTGGGTAATCGTGTATTATTTTTGAAACAAGGGGATTTTAATTTGTTTTTTTTTTTTTTTTCGAATGTATGTGGGTGGGCTAGTGGTGATACTATTGTTACTTTGGCAGCAATGTGGGTCAGAGCTTGTTTTTATTTGTTGTTCTGGATATGGATGTGACTTTGGAAGCGACTTAAAAGTATGATCTTAAATTGACAGAAAAAAATTCAATTGCAGGCAACTCAGTGGCAGTTTAAATGAGTTGAAGTTGAGGGAGTAGCGTTGCCAGCCGGTGAAAATATTTCCACTTTGGAAACTGTTTTTTTCACAAGAAATCCCCAACATTTTTTCATTATTTTTTTTAACATGTTTTTGTACCACTTAAAAGAAGGAATTTCGAATTTGAAACGCAAAGTTTAGTTTTCCAAATGCAAAAGTGTGCGCCAGATAAATACTATGCAAAATGTCAACCATGTTGCATTTTGAAAATTTATTTTAAGAATTTTACACAACCCTTACTCAACTTTGCTGAAATTGTTGTATATATAAAACTTACAGATGAGTTTGTAGCTTGAATACGATAAAAAATATTTAACAAACAAATTTAACAAATATTTTTCTTAATGAAACTGGCATTAGCCTTTTTCAAAGACTAGTATAAAGATATTAGCACAAATAGTTTTCATTGTCAAATATTGCCTCGGAGGACCGATCGATTATTTAACTGCATTTGAGGTTACCAAACAGGATATTATAATGAAATGCATTCAAAAAGAATAAAAAAAAACCTAAGATTTTCCCCGTCGACAAAAAAATTAGGCGCACGACTGGGTCGAACGAAACTTTTTCATTTACGTTGATCAAAAGTTTGATTAGTTGTTCTCTTATTTTATTAGGTAGGTAGGTTAAAATCTGAGAAGCAAATAGTGTACTACTTTATAAGCTTTTACACTTTAAGCGATTTTTAAGATTAAGGGATATACGCGTAGGTATACTCGAAGTTCTGATCTGTTAGGGCATGTGTTTATTTTTGACTGGAATAGATTAGTGACGCTGGTTTAAGGTGTCAATGATCATGATGGTGTACGAATTCAGAGATTTCTTTTTGAATTTGCATTAGCAGTTATAAACTGAATATTCCGATGGACTTGAGTGAGGGTGCAAATGAAGTGAGATTTTGTGATTGTGTAAACTCCAAGTGGTTGGAATTATTTTAAGGTGCATATTCAATATTGTTGAAAAAAGAGTTAAAAAAGAAGAAGTGGGTAATATTTGCTAAAAATAGGTTTTGCGTTGCTATTATTGCATTTTTAATGGTTGTTGCAATTTTAATTTTAGAGAATTTTAATTTAAATTTTAAATTTTAAAGAACTCAATACCGCACGAGTTCTAAAAAAGTATAATTATGAACACAGATCGGCTTTTGGGAAGTAATTTTTGAGAAGTAATTAAAAAAATGATTTATTCGAATTTTTTGAAGAAAACTAAGTACGGGATCTTATATAGAATACTGATATTATCTTTAGTATGTATTTTTATCAAAATCTTTAGAGCGGTTTTTATAAAATTTGGCAGATAAAACAGTAAGTACCTAATGCAATGTTTAGTTTGAAAAATACTATTGGTTAACTATTTAGCTGAAAATCGAGTATAATCGAGTGATATTGTTCGGGTTGTAAGCATTACTTGTTATTTTAAGTTTTATCAGAATCGAAAATGGGGTTTTCGAGATATGAGTTTTTTTTGGAATTACCGTTTTTGGTGATACGAATTGAAAATTAAGGACGCAATAATTTTTAGAATATCAAATTTACTCTAAATTTGCATTTTGGGCAAAATCGTTGTCCCGTTTTCAAGCAAACTAACTAAAATTAATTACTTTTTAAAAACCGAGTTTGCTATTAAGTTACAAATGACCATATTACCTTAAAAATTAATTTTCGTTACAATCGAATGGACCGTTTTCGAGATATGTCCATCAAGACTACCGTTATCCGAATTTTATATGTCATGTTAACCTCAACTAATAAAGCTTAGATATCAATTTTTGTTGAAATTGTTAGAGCAGTTTTTTAACAAATCAAAATGGAATATTAACATTTTTTAAGAGTAGTTTTTTAAAAATTGAATAAAACACTCAAATTTGCATCAAATATTCAAAATTTTTATTATAATCGATAAATAGGCCCATGCCATTTACGTTTTAAAGACAACTTCATGTAAATGTTGTCCGCGACTCCGACTCATTCGGAAGGTCCAATTTGGCGTCACTTTGTCGAGCATTTCGGCCTGTATTCCACGAATTACGCGTGTTATGTTATCCTGTAAGGCTTCAATCGTGTTCGGCTTGTCCACATAGACTAACGACTTTACATGACCCCACAAGAAATAATCAAGAGGCGTTAAATAGCATGATCTTAGCGGCCGACTCCGGGGCTATTTCGAGAGATAAGCTGCTAACCAAATTCATCCTTCAACATTTCCATTGTTTCACGAGCTATGTGGCATGTGGCACCTTCTTGATGAAACCATATGTCAACCAAGTTCCACTCAGCTAACTGGGGCAAAAAAAAGTCGCGTATCATGTCTCGATATCGTTCGCCGTTGACGGTAACGTTTCTTCCACGGTCGTCTTTGGTGCACATTTTTCACAGAGCACGCATTTTTATAATAAATTTCAATAATTTGCAATCGTTGCTCGTTTGTAAGTCTTTCCATGACTTAATGGCAGAGTATACTGAAAACTTTTCACTTTGACAGATGACGTTTGGACGCCATTACTAACCAGTGCTACCAACCTGAAAAACGTCACTCTTAAAAAATCACCCGTTACCATTGATATTGAGGGTACCGTGAATAAATAAAACTGCCCGAACAGTAATCCCCCAAACGAAGTTTGAACGAAATCCGGTCAGTCGTTTAGGCTATAGGTCCTGGGACACAGCGGACAGACAGAAATTTGCGATCCACTTTTTTGAGTTACTCTATCATCGTAAACGTAATGTCAGAATTGATTAATATCTTACATACAGAGTGAGACGTGACCACGGTTGCCAGGTTGGGCGCAATAGACAAAATTTTGGGCTGTCTTTTTACTAAAAAAACGATAGAAATTTCTTCCATGAGCGCCCAACACAGTTTTGGGCTATATATCGTTTTACAAATTGTGTGTTGATTTTGTTTGTTTTATATTCTTTCACAAAACTAAAAAAAAGAAATATTTTCGAACAAACCCGCAATTTTAAAACTTGGCAGCACTCTTGCAGTCAAGTAACCTCAAACAGGCCTTTTGATTTGACACAACAAAACAAGCCACAAAATGTCAATTACAGAAGATCGAAAAAGTCGCACTGAAATGGGAAAGTGAGAAAAATAGAAAAAAATACTTAACGAATGGTCAACGATTTTTGGGCTTCTTTCTGAGCAACGATATTGGGCTAGATTTTTTTTAAGGTTTGGGCGCTTAAGGCGAACTAAATTCTGGCAGCCCTGGACGTGACACGTGAGAGTGAGAGAGAGAGAGAGAGAGAGGGGGGACAAAGAGGGACATTTTCCATTTGTAATGAAAACTGTTGTAAGATTCTACTAAAATTGTTACTGAAAAACAAAGAAAAATTATCAAAACATGAATAAACATTAACGACTTCATAACAAACTATACACACCTACAAAACAACATTTTTCCTTCAACATCTTCTTCAGGCCATGGGTGGTTTTCTTTCCATTAAGGCTGAAAAGGCACCTCATATTTCTTTCTTTTTTTTTTCGTTGGAAAATCGCTTGAATAGGAGGGAAAGTTTTGGAAACAATTATGTTTTGTTATTGCTAGCATTTAACCAACCTACACAAACTACTTACTCATCAACAGATTCTTCTCGTTATCGTCGATTCAATACATTTCTTGAATTGTGAAAAGCAGAAAATTAAAACAAATAATTCTTTAATTGATTTGATTTTCTATTTTAGGAAAAATACAAATTGCAAGAGAATTTGAAAGATACAGACAGATAAATTGTATCGAATTAAGACAAATTTTACTATTGTAACTGAGAAAACTCATTTGTATCGAACCTGATAAAATTTTATCGACTTTGCCATCCCTGGCTCCCGAATATTAATTGGAAGAATGATATGACCGATGTAGAGTGCAATATTCTATCTCAGTCTTTCCCAGTCAACGACATAATGATCGAGTGCTAAACAGAATTTACTTTACTGCCTTGCAAATGCTTCAAACACCTCCACCTCTTTCAAACGTGGTATCGCAACCGAAAGACTCACTTAAAAAATTATTGCTCGAATACGGAAAATAGATTTCAAGGAGTAATACAAATGTTGTCAATTTGTCTCTAAACTTCTAAAAAAAAAAACCTTTCTATACTTTCGAGAACTATTACGGAACACACATGACTCTGACTGCTCCTCGTTGCATACTTCCTACAGCCACAATCCAATGTCGGCATTCCTATATCACTTTCATAATCCCAACAAATCCCAGGAATTAACTACCTAAAACTGTCACTCGTATGGTCAATGAACCCACGACGATTCTGCGAGTAAAAACTTTTCAAATTCCAATCAACCTCTTAACTAATCCAATTCAATTAAACCACTCTCAGCTATGAGTAGACAATTTTACCACCTAGGCTTCAGCAAAACTTACAAGCAGTCTCATAAAGACGGAAATTTACTCCAGCATAAGTGCGATTTGACATCAGGCAAAACTTGCTCCACTCTAACCCGAATAAAGTAGACAAATTACGACCTGATACTGTGAGATAATTTCAAATCGTATGCTTGCCTCAAATACCCACAGAAGGAGATGTATATTTTTTTTCGGGCATGAAATTAGACGTCCGTGTCCGCGATGAAAGATAAAAAAGGGGAAAACGAAAACATACGAGTGGATGTTATTCAATTGTATAGTGGGGTGGCAAAATCAGCTCAATCAGCGCTTGAGCACAAAGCTGAAATGATAAGACATTTCGGCGTTTTGGGCCGCAGGGATTACGAGTATATGCAAGCAAGGCGGTACTGTAGGTATGGGAGATTCATTGCAAATTCATTGATTCAAATTTATTCCGAAGTCACAGAGGGGTCGTTGTCAACAAAAATGAAACGTTCTTTCTATACTGACTTTTTTGATTGTACGAAATGCAAATTGACACGTGTTTGTTGAGAACGCTTCTGGCTGGATGTACATACCTGGATGTTTGCGCAACAAGATGGAATTTACAAACAGACGTGTAAAATAAATAAACATTTTAAATTGGCCGACTTCTGTCGAATCACTCAATCAACATGGATGTGGTAAACGCTTGGAGAAAGGTACCTACCATCATTTTGGTATTGCAAGATTTTTTCGGTTCCATAATGAGGGATGAGAAACTTGAGCGCCACTGTGATAGTGTGATTATGTAGTCAATTGAGAGAGGTTGTAGATTTGCATTTGCATTCGTCTAAATACGAGTCCAAAAATGGACTGTGAATGAATCATCCTCGCATGGAGCTCTATGACAAGGTGTACCTACCCTCTACAACTGCTGTCAAAAGTTACATAGTCGACGAAGGATTTACCAACAAATTTCACGGAAAAAAGTGTTTGAAGAAAACAAAATACAGTGGATTCTCCTTTGGACAGACAGATCCCTAGGACGGAGAAATTTTACTGATTTTATGCTTTGATGTTCTTTTAAGTGAACACTCTCTTGATCGAGTCAGTCATGCTTTTTAATGTTTTTATTACTAAAAAGATGGGTGTTTAGATTATTTTTTTTCCTTTGGACGGATAACCTCTCTTAGGCGGACAAGCGTTATGTCACTGTCAGTGTCCGTTAAAATAAATCTTTCACGCATCAGAAAGCTTGAGAGACTCTGTTATATCTCGTTTCTTTTTAGGATTGCTGTGGCAAAGTTGCTGCTTTCCTCTGGGGGTTGAACCTGCGCTACTTGTGTTACAAGTATAACTCCAGCCCGTGCAGTTCATCATCGTCTTTTGAATTTTTGAGCGGCATCTCATTGGAAGCACCTATTTGCAAAATAACGTCTTTCTATATTTTCAAATCACTTGAAACCAAAATTTATTTTGCGTTTTTAGTCTTCTAAAAATCCTAAACTGGATCAGTTTGCCGCCTTGGAAGCTCTAGTGCGTGTTGCGTACTCTGCAGTTTGCAGTCATATCCATCATCTCTACAATAACAACTGTAGTATTGATGACTTCACGCTCCACCTCCACTCAAAGTCTGAAAGGAGGCAAAGTATATCTTCAGTCACATTTTTTGTATACTGCTACTTCCCCCAAACCCGGTTGTATGGGACTAATCACCCACCGAGATCTGTTCAAAGTCCTGCATAAAATACTGCCAGACTCTGCGCTCAGTAAACGTTATCACCTTGAACAAGTGCAAAACGTGTACCCGTCGCTTAGCTATCGTTTACAAGTCGTGACTTAAACACGTTACTTTCGCGCTCATCTACCCACGCTGCACAATTATGCGATATCGTTCCAAAATGACGCAGAAAATTAATAAACTATTAGTTGAGACGTTCAGATGGCCTACGAGACCTACGGACACCATTCGCATCAATGAAATGAAAGTAATTAAGAAACACGTTTGCAGTTGTGGAACTCGCATTAACCGTATTGCTGCGATTATCAAATACACACATAGACTCTCATTTCCTGTGCATACAAAAATGGCTCACTAATTGACGCTCGTGCCTGGTAATACGATGCGCTGCTAGAGCATCTCTTCTTAACAAATCAAGGGATTTCCCAAATGGCATTCTGTGAGCCTCTACAGATGAGACCTTAGGGGAGAGGGCTTTGCACCACATGCGACTGAAACCAACCAAATGTCGAACCTGCTCTGGAATTTGCAATTCGAATTGAAATGCGTGCCGTAATTTGAGCAGAAGTAATGCAGAGATGCGAGTGTAGTTCAAGTTAAAGCTAAAACCAGATGACTCTCAACGATAATTTTTTTCGAATTTTCCAATTCCTGTGTGAGTTTAGATATCTCAGCAGACCTGATGCTGTCAGATTTGATTTACTTTTCAATTTTTCACCGAGTGCGTTTTATAATGAGTTTGTTCGACCGGTTGCTATTGGTATAGATGCGTTAATTGGATGCAAGTCGTTCAACTATATAATTCGGAAAATAATTAAACGAGAAAGATTTATATGGAAGATGGTGACAAACGAAATTATGCCCTCGTGCATGCATCATGCTGAACTTGGTAAAGGTTCGAAAACTGACCCAAAGATTTTACAAAATGACGAGGTCAAACATAAGTGGGGCAAACTTTTCATTTTATTTTTAAATCATTTAGAAAAGAGTTATTCCAAGGGACACACAACATCGAAGAATCGGACAGAACATCACGATAGACAGCTATAACTTTGAGGTAGTTAGGGACTTTGTCTACCTCGGCTCCGCTATAAACTTTGATAATGACATCACATCAGAAATCAAGCGAAAAATCACACTTGCCAACCGCTGTTTCTTTGGCCTAAGACGGCAATTGATTAGTAAGGCCTTGTCAAGAAGCACTAAGGAGATTCTATATAAGACTCTCATCATCCCTGTCCTGCTCTATGGCGCAGAAGCATGGACCCTAGTAAAAACGGATGAGGATCTTCTTGGTCGCTTCGAACGCAAAATTCTTCGAGTGATTTTTGGTCCCGTTTGCGTTGACGGGATTTGGGGGAGAAGATTTAACAGCGAACTCTACGAGCTGTACAGCGACATCGACCTGGTCAGAAAAGTACGAATTAGTCGTCTAAGATGGTTAGGACATGTAGAGCGAATGGACACCAACGCTCCGGCTCAGAGAGTCTTCGACTCCAACCCGGAGGGACAACGCAGTAGAGGAAGACCTCGCCTTAGGTGGCGCGCTCAAGTGGAAGGGGACCTCAACCAACTTGGTGTGCGCAACTGGAGGCAGTTAGCCAAAGATCGCGCTAACTGGAGACGCGTATTAGTTGAGGCCCAGGTCCACCCCGGACTGTAGCGCCACCTTAGGTTAGGTTAGGTTAACGGGTGGATACGGCAGAGTAAACCCTGCAGTACCCCACTTAGGTCCATGTGGACCCATTGTGATGCCCTTGTTGGGGGGTAGCCGATGTTGTTGGCGATGGTTTTAGTTCCTTCTAATTACTCGACCTTGTCCAGCCATCCTGATGTATTTATGAACCTGTAAAGATTAGATAAATTAACATCTGAAAGTTCTTGTATGTCATGGAAGTGGTATCTTCCAAGTGTTCTGTTCCTCAAGTGACACAGACTTGGGCAGTGACAGAGGAAGTGAGGTGTGTCCTCATGCACTTCCTCGTCTTCGCAGCCCCTGCATATATCGTCATTCTTGAGTTTTAATTTCATTGTGTGGTTTCTCAGGAAGTTGTGCCCTGTTAGGGCACCTACCAGTTTATGCAGCGACATTCTATCAAACCGCATAAGCTTGCTAGTCCGACCTGCATTATACTCCGGCCATAGCTTCCGTGAAATTTCGCAGGTAGTTAATTCCTTCCACCTGTTGTTGGCTTTCATTCGAATCTTGTTTTCCACTCTCTCTCTGAGATTACAGAGCGGTGGATTGATCGATTTAATCGCCCGATCTTGATCCATAGCAGATCCATTTCTTGCCAGTTTATCAGCCATCTCATTGCCGGCTTTGTCCCTGTGTCCAGGGACCCAGCAGAGGCGCGTAGTATGCTGCGAGCAGAGAACCTTAAGCTCTTCACGGCAGCGGCGAACTAGCTTCGATTTTATTTCAATAGCAGACACTGCTTTTATAGCCGCCTGGCTGTCAATAAATATGGTAATATCATCATTTGGTATTGCCATCATTGACACCATATGGGCAGCTTCGGCGATTGCCAGAACCTCCGCCTGAAAAACACTACTGTGATCAGGCAGTCTGATCGAGTGGTGTATATTTAGCTCTTCGGAGAAAATTCCAGCACCTGTACCACAGTCCATCTTAGATCCATCTGTGTAGATGGATATCGATTTCCTATTTGTGGGTTCGTCTGTGTTCCATTCCTCCCTGCTGGGGAAATAGCAAGAGAATGGTTTGTCAAAGTCAAGGTTGGGAGACAAATAGTCAGAAGTGACAGAGTCTCCCACGTATTTGTTCAGAATCTGTGCATGTCCCATTCTGTAGGGTTTCCAGCTTTTGGTTTGGCTGATCCTGAGGGCACTTTTGGCTGCAGATTCTTGCATGTGTAGGTCTAGGGGTACCAGGTTGAGGATTGCCTCCATTCCAGCAGTAGGTGTTGTCCTTATTGCGCCGGTTGTACCTATACATGCTAGTCTTTGTATTTTGGTCATTAGTTTTAAGTTCGATGCTTTGTTTGTGGCTTGCCACCAGACTAAGCTTCCGTATGTGAGTATTGGACGCACAACAGCCGTATACATCCACAGAATTATTTTAGGGTTTGGTCCCCACCTTTTTCCGAAGATTCGGTTGCAGGCGTAAAAAGCATTTGCAGCCTTTTTTACTCTCTCATCGACATTTAGTTTCCAATTGAGCTTCCTATCCAAGATCGTACCCAGATATTTAGCACTCTCCGCTACCCTGAGAGGTATACCCTCAATAGTTGGAGGATCGAAGTTTGGAATCACTCTTTTGTTACTGAACAAGACTAGCTCAGTTTTTTGTGGATTGACTCCAAGACCGCATTGTTTTGTCCACGTATTAAGTGTTCGTAATGCGTTTTCTAGTAGTTCGCTTATGGTAGGTAGGAATTTGCCTGTAGCAAGTATTACTACGTCATCTGCATAAGCAGTTACTTTGACCCCTCTGTTTTCGAATTTTAGTAGTATTTCGTTTATGACAAGGACCCAGAGTAAGGGGGAGATGACTCCTCCTTGTGGTGTACCTCTTGAGGCTGTCACTCTAAGTTGAATGTCACCTAGTTTTGCATTAATATTTCTTTCATTGAGCAAACTTTCAATCACATTGGTAAGCTTTTGGTTTACGTTGTTATTGAGTAGTGCTCTCTTCACTGCACACGTCCTAACATTATTGAATGCTCCTTCAATGTCGAGGAACGCGGCCAGTGTGTATTCTTTGTCTTGTAAGGACTTTTCTATGATGCTAGTGACCTCGTGCAGCGCGGTCTCAACTCCTTTACCTTTAATGTATGCGTGCTGAGCCGTTGAGATCATTTTTTCGTCCAGTCGACTGCGGATAAAAACGTTTAAAAGTTTTTCCAAGGTCTTCAGGATAAATGATGTTAAACTTATAGGCCTGAAGTCTTTAGCAGTCGTGTGGCTGGACTTGCCTGCCTTCGGAATGAAGACAACCTTTACTTCTCGCCATGCCTTGGGAATGTGTCCACATTCTAGGCAGCGCGTGAAGAGTCTCATCAGAATTGGTACAATAATTGACCTGGCTTTCTGGAGCATGATTGGGAAAATCCCATCCAACCCAGGAGATTTGAATGGAGAAAAAGTCTCAATCGCCCAGTTAAGTTTTTCCTCGGTTATTATACCATCTGGAATTGCAACGGTAGTTGCGGTGCTTGGTGCAGACTGGATGGTTGTATTGGGGATACAACCCGGAAAGTGTGTGAGGAGAAGGAGACTTAGAGTCTCTTCCGAAGACTGTGTCCAGTTGCCATTATTGTCTTTGAGATATCCCGGAACCGCAGGTTCTTTTGATAGGATTTTTCTAAGTCTAGCTGATTCCCTAGTATCTTCTATTTCATTACAGAAGGTATGCCAGGCAGTGCGTTTAGCACTAGTGACAGCGCTTTTAAATTTCCTCTGACCGGCTTTGTATAGATCCCAGTCTGACTGGGAGTTGGTACGCTTGGCCAGATTGAATAAAGATCTGGCTTTCCTCCTGATTTCAAGGAGGTCCTTAGACCACCACGATGGAGAGTTTCTTTTCTTGATTGTCCGTAGAGGACAGGCTTTATCGTATGCATTACTTAGAATTTTGTTTAAACTCTCTGTAAATGCATCGATTTCGTCTGGTGTCCCTATTGCTTTATCTTTCAGGTTTTGACCATTTTCCACGGTCTCTGAGACGAATACGTCCCAGTTGGTGAGCCTTGGATTTCTGAATTTACCTATAACTATTGCTTTTTCTTCTACTAGAAATTCTATAATTCTATGATCCGAAAAGGATGGCTCAGAGGAGACCCTCCATTCCTTCACAGTTAGAGTTTGTGAGTTACTGTAGAGTGTTACGTCTAGCACCTCACGTCTATTCCTAGTTATAAAGGTCGGCTCACTGCCGATATTGGCTATCAGGAGATTATTTTTAATAATGAATTCTAAGAGGGACTCACCGCGTACATTGATGTCCGTACTGCCCCAGAGCGAGTGATGGGAGTTGGCATCGCAGCCAGCAATCAGGTCCCATTTTTCCTTTTCAACTGTTCTGGCTAGTGAACAGGATAGCTCTGAGGGTGGGTTGTCCGACTCGTAAGGCATATATATTGATGCCAGTATCAAAGCGCCTTTTCTTGCCCTGTCCCACTTGACAACTGTTTGGTCCGAATCGCTGAGACTAGGTAAAAGAAAAAGTTTAAGCTGTTTTCTGGCTACAATACAAGTTCGAGACTTACCATTATTCGGTGTATGGTAAATTATCAGGTCTTTGGAACTCAGCCCTCTTATCTTTCCCCGGAGAATCCAGGGTTCTTGTATGAGGGCGACATCTATATGTTTCGTTTCCATGAGGAGAACGAGATTGGCACTAGCCGCCTTACTGTGATGAAGATTTAGTTGTATTATCTTCATCACGAGTTGTCGGTTGCTCTCCCTTGTCTTTGACCGCTAACAGCCGGAGTTTGCATCGCGTTATGCCTACGCGGACTTTAAACTCTTGCTTTCGGAGTAGCGGCAACGATTTGTGACTTAGTTGTATCGTCACATCCATACCGTTCTGGGTATATTCACCCGTTTCCAGGACTTTCCATTCCCTGCTTTGTAATTCCGGGTTAAGGAATTGCAGGTTCCGTTCTATTCTTTCCACGGGTAAATAAGGCCCTCTCATGTGGATAATTCCCCTCGGTCTGGTCATTTCCAGGACTTCTTTTCTGTCAACAACGCGCAGGTCAGCATTTGACCAAGGTGCGTTCATGTTGGCGATGAAGCCCTTCAACCAGTCTAGTGTGTCTTTATTATCACACTCTATCGTCTTGAAGCCTTTGAAGGTAGACAGCTGGCCAAACAATGGAAGCCTGCTTTCCGCCTTCACGATAGCATCGTTGACACCATCAAGGATTCGTTGTTCTACAAGCTCCCATTGGTTAGATGAGAGCTTCCGTTCTGTGTTGCCATAGTCGACAATAGCGACGCGTAGACTTTCTTTCACCTTTTCGGCGAATTTCAGCCTTTTTGCCTGCCTGCCTACTACCGGGGAGATGGTGTCGTCGTTGCGACCTCTTTTGGAGACTACCGGTGCGTTCCCAGGTTTGGACGAATCCTTACCTGAGACAGCCCCAGAACACTTTGGATCAGTCGCAGACGGGGTGAAAGGCAATTGGCATTTCGCCCCCGCTACGGCCAATCTCATGTCGGCTCCTCCAGAAGTCCGCTGTCTACCTAACTTCCTGCCAGGCAGAACCTTTTTTGAGCAACCGGGTGTCTGCTCAGCCTTAGACGGATCTTTAGCCAGGCCGGCACCCGATTTTCCGGGTTTTGACCTTTCCAAGGCGGAAGGCAATTGGCATTCCTCCCCTGGTCCAGACAACTTCCCTTTGTCAGTCGGGTTCTGCCTCCTATCTATTAGGCTGCTGCGCCACACATCTTCGGTCGACTTAATCGTCTCCCGGGCCCTAGCTAGCTGCGCCGCTTCCCTTTCCGTGAAGGAATTAGGGTTACGGTTTTTAAACCGTTTTAATATGCGGCGCGCGTTTTTCCTCTTTTTGAGCGGATCCACCTGCTGTACTGTCCTGACCAGCTTGTTGTCTTTCGTCATTTTCGCCGCGGAGACAAATGAGGCTTCGGTTATATCCAATCTTTCATTGTCCTTTGGCTTTAACTTGTCAACAACAGTCACTGCGCTGTTCAGAGTCGAGTCCGCCTCTCCCGGTGAAACGATGTCCTCTCTGTCAACTTCTTTAGCGGGGTCAGATGCAGCCGACCCATGCCCCGATAGGCTATGGCATATCACAGGCATTGGTGGCCGCATAAGAGCTCCCTCGCTCAAGATTTTTGCAGGGTCAGCCTTAGGTGGAGTGGTAGCAAGAAGCTCGCCACTATCCTTCAGCTGCCCCTCCAGAAACTCAAGGGCGTTTTGAAGCCTTTGTTTTTCCTTGTCCCCTAGTAATTCTAATTACCACCTTAAGTAAGTAAGTAAGAAAAGAGTTGCAATGATTTTTCGCTCGATTATTTCCACGATCTGAGATTTATATTCAGGAAAAAATCACCTTCAGACGGGTAGTTCATCATCAGACTTTTTGGTTTCTCAGAATATTCCGAAAACTCTATATAAACAATTAAAATAAATACCTGGCGCAATAGGTCCTTATAGAAACCCTAAGGCTAGGAACTCAAAGTCACAACCATTCATTTGTGGGATTTATTATTTTTGGGACAAATGGAAGGGACCTACAATTTAAAGCCGTTTTCGAATACAATCAGCCACACAGCAAAATACTCAGGCATACATTAACCAGTTTCTAAGAATTTACCCCAAATATTTGCATACCCTCAGGGTGATTAGTTGAAATTCTAATGTTCTCAATTGGGATGATACGGAGCTTCGACTCCGAATCCGATGTGTCGGAACCTCCGGTTTAAATTGCACCTCCGAATCCGGCTTCGGTTCCGATATAATCACATCGGAGGTTTTTCGGAGCACAATCGACGACGAGGCGACCGATGGACATGAACAACAAAGAATTATCGAGTTGCGACATCCTACAATACGACTGTCTTTTCATTCTTTTATTTATTTTACGTAAGTATGTGCATTGAAGTTGAGAGTGCGTTCGTCAATTTTATATTTTCAAATTTTATATTTTAATAATTTGTGTCTGCGTGCGACCCCCGATTCCGACTCCGATTCAACTCCGACTCCGCGGAGGTCGGTGTGGTGTGAGGCTTCCGACTCCGATTCCAAATCCGGTAAAACCACCTCCGTAACATCCCTAGTTCTCAAGATGTTTATTGGAAAATCGGAGAGCTGTCTATTTTTGGAATTTTAATTTAATAAAATTTGTTGATGGTTAATTTGTTTTAAATATTTAATTTTTAACTTTTATATATCATGCAGGAATCTATGTACATGTTTTTCCTATATAGAAAAAAAGGATGTTAAAAATATATTTAAAGTGAAGTCTCAGGTACACATATATATTTATTTTTTGTTTAAGTAATATAAATTTGCAATTTTTGTTCCTCTCAATTTTTTTGTTCAAGTAAAAATTTCTTTCCGATAAATAAGCAATTTCCCATTGTTTTTAATAAATTGAAAAACTTACTTAAAAAAACTTAGTTTTACTTCGCTTTTTCTTTTCTTCTGCTTCAAAATGCGATTTAAAGTCTAAAGTCTGAACCCTGCTGAGAATTTTTTGTGCTCTACTTTGCTTTGGTGTAAGTGCTTTGACAAAATATTGCGTATTTTTGCAGATCTTATTAGGGGTACGAAGTGCAAATTGTAACTGTGCCACCTTCAACTATATTTTGTAAGGATAATTGGATATACCAACATCGCAAACGAATGTTTTTTTTAATTGGTGTATCCGCCTGTCCACTTGACTCATATCCCACTATTCCACTACGCATCTTTTGGGTTTAAAAAGTAATTCTGAGTGTACTGACAAATAATGTTAAAGCACCCACAATGGCGCATTAGATCAAGTTGCTTACTATACGACCACTTTCCATTTTCAACGAAGAGTTAGTGATTCTTGAACTTGACCTACCGGTATATGTAGCAAGAGCTTTGAATTTGCATTATTAAGGTGTGTACCAACACCTGTTTGAATTGCGACTTAGCATTCTCATCGAGGAAATATTCCTACAAGTTATTGCGACTTACAAGTAGCGCTGGTGGGAGCAGTTCAGTAGCTTAACTTTGGATACGTTTAAGGTACTCAGAAAGTCCTCAGAAAATAAAAAAAATATCGCTTTTGAATAAAAAAGGCAACAAATAAATTAACTATTCAATTAGCTACCTAAATTTCAATAAACGAATTTCAATTTCTGTGCTAATAGTAGATTTTAAAAATTGCGAGAGTGACTTATTTCTTTTAAAGAAGTTGAAGGGAGTTACAGAAGTGACAAAGAAATTGTAGGTATAGGGTAACATTTTAGCTTGAAAAGCATTTAGCAAAATAATAATGACATAGGAATGGGAACTTTAGACCGCTGAAAGCTCTATTTCCAGCAATGCTCATTTAAAAAGGTGTATCTACTGCCATTATGATTGTCTGACATAGCCTTTCAATCTCACAGTCTCAGTTTCAATTTGTGATTGAAGCTGAAGTTTTTAAATTTTAGAAGAATGTACATCTACAAAATATCATTGAAATTGGTTGAGCGGTTTCGGAGATCGGCGACAGCGCTATCTTTCGGGTCCAAAGTATCCTGTCTTTCAACCGAAAACGAACCATATATCTGTGGCCACACGGAAAAACAGCATAAGTCGTTTTTAGTCACTTTTCAGGAGCGCAGTTTAAAGGCTTAACTTTAGATATGGGAAGACGACTTACGCGTTTTTTCCTCATTCATAGCCCAGCAACAATAATAAATATTTGAATACAAAAATTATTTAAAACTTGGAAGCAGCGTACGTTCTACAGTGCGTCCGATCGCAACATTAACTCAATTTTTACATAAGTCGACTTATGCTGTTTTTCCTTGTTGCCACAATATCCACAAAATTTCATTGAAATCGGTTGAGTGGTTTCGGAGATCGACAACAACGTCACCTATCGGGTCCAAAATTCTATCTTTTAACACTGCCTAAACCTAAAATACAGCAATGCCAACAAAACAAAAGAATCGCATAAAAATCGGCCCAGTGGTTATCGAGTTATATCGTCATCGTTTCACCCCGAAAGAATTATAGGTATATAAAGAAGATTATTATTGAAGAAAACGAAATTGAAACTATCCCTGATTCAAGACAAACAAAATAAAACAAAAATCATTCAAATCGGTCGAGCCGTTCTGGAGTCTTTACCCGACTAACGCACAGCAATTGATTTTTATATATATAGAGATAAGCAACATTTTAAGACCAAGATTGAGTTCAAGCTGATGTATAAGTGGATAAAAAAAAGGCAAAAGAGCATTCTTGGAATATGCTGTAGAGTTGGGGTTCCGAGATATATTTGGATCTTGTTTAGGGTTCCACTGCTTAATAAGTTTGAGAACCGGCTGGTCTAGATAACAATTTGTTATAAATGGAATCTGCATCCTTTTAGAGCCGTCTCCCCCAAAAGTACCCATTAGTAAGAGAAAAAAAAAGCTGAAAGTGTTTTTCCAGTCGTGTCTTATACACCTTCTACCAGTAAGTTCTTGCCCCTCAAAATTTCTGAATTGTCAAGGGAAGCCGTTATTCCTGCGTGCTGAAAATGCCACTTTAATTTGATTTGCTGATAAAAAATCGTCATCAAAATAGCTCTATTCATGACCCTCTCAATCCCGTACAACTCATCCAAGAACAAGCTGTACTTTAAGCCAGCTTGCCAATAGGACACTTCATCCACAATGATTGTGTAGGAGGCATTCAATTTTAGGATAGCATCCTGTACAAATTAGGGGCGATCTTTTTTTCTGAACATCCTACACCTATATAATAATGATATAGGTAAGTATAGGAGAAAAGCTGAATGAATGAAAGATGAATCGTCCGTGGATGAATTGTCTTGAGGTTGAGCTCTTTCGGAAAAGAGTGGAAGGCGTAACAAACGGTGATAGGCACTAACGAGTCACATCCTTCTCAAAAACATAAAAAAAAAACTCTTAAAAATTGTTTACCATTGTTCAACAACAATTCAACAACGTAATTCATTGTACAGGTTTATGGGTGGATACGGTAGAGCGAGCCCTACTGCACCCCACTTAGGTCCATGTGGACCCATTGTGCTGCAGTTCAATTCATTTCACAATTGCACAGCTCATTAAATAAGATTTAGCAATAGCAACAGAGTCTCGATGGCATTTTTAAAATTATTATTTTCATTGGAACCAAATGCGACCAAAATTTATGGGAAACCTAACGCACAGCCATACTCACTGTTTACTCTGCTGATTGCAATGATGTGCACACTTGAATTGAAATGCTCAATGCAATCTCTGCTTTTGCTTCACTTATTTGGGACACAATGGATTTCTCTGCTCGAACTGGCTCGTGCTGGCTTCATCGCTCACTTCATAAGGCCTTATCGCATATGCAATATTTTTTTTTACAGTCGTCAGTTTCTAATTTGTTATCTGATCTACCACCTGGCGGGAGAGGGGGTTAGAAAGTGCAATTATTAATGGAACCGGCTTTATTGCTCTGTTTTGCTTGCAAATCTTGAATGAATATGCAAACGCGGACATAGGTGATGCGGTAACAATCATGCTGCAGTTTATAGCAGGTCGTGCTGCGCCCAACTAATCGCCACTATTTTTAACGGCATTATTTTTATCGTTAAAAAATGTCTTTCATGTGCGGTCGCATCATTGGATATGCTAAACACTCGTCACGTTCCACTGGCGCTCTTAATCGCTCTTCAAACGATATGCGATTACCTCACACATGCAAGGCACGGGGCATGAAGCATGGGGCACGGGCATACCTCACCTGCGACGTGAAATTCACACTCCACTAGACACGATTGGTGTACCAATTGAACCGATATAAGGTCGACTGGCGTTTGGCCAGCAGCAAGGTGGCTTGCAAAATTTATCAATTTTGGCAGAGATTTGCGCAGAGCTGGATGTGGGTAAGCGTCGTATCTGCCCTCTGGCTACCATCGACATTCGCTTGAAGGTGGGCTCTGTTGTGAGTCACTGTGATTGCTACAGGGATGGATATGGAGTGTGACTTGTTGTGTAGGTTCCCATCCGGATTATCATTGTTCAGTATTTCGTGCTGATTAATCCATCAACTATATGGTTCCAGCTCACTTACCGACCTTGGCGGGTGATGATGGTCATTTCTTAAGGCTGTACTTCAAAGGCCTTTCAGATTTAGCTAGCGATGAGAAGAAATTTATCACCCATGCTCAGCTCATGAAGAAAGAAATGAAGCGTTCTGACCTTCAGTTTATTTCGACATTTTCATCAGTAGCGAAGAGAACTTGTACTGCGATGTCAAATTCATGTGGTAAGAAATATTCCAAAGTCCACAAGTGCAGATCCGACAAAACAAAGTCCACATACGAGCTGCATCAGCTAAATCTGACAGTTGCATTCAAAAGTAAACATCAAATGTAGGTTGATTTATTTCAGTCACACCATCACCACCACAAAGCAGCAAAAGCGATTAAAATAAATCATACAGGCACTTACTTGGGCGCAATTTGATTTCAGATTGCCCAGCGCCACCGCCATGTAAACCGCAGCTCTTATCTTTGTGGCGCAGTTCGGCGACTAGTAGTTGGACGTCAAATCCCTAATAAAATGCGCGGAACACCATAAAACATCTTAAATTATGATCCCACTTATTACTGCTGAATCAGAATGCAGCTATTTTATCGCGTAGAGTTAGGCATAGGCCATACCCCATACCCCTGTACAAGTTCCTACCTATACGGTATGGTATACAATTTCTGGCCAATTTAGAGGCGCTTAGTCGTAAATATTTGCATTTAATGGGGCAGCCATAAAAGCACTCGAAACGTGCCCGCTGACCGTATAGCTCATAAAATGTAAGCTAGGCGAGAGGAAGTCCTACCCGGAACAGATACAGGTCGTCTAAATTGTAATTTAGCGGAAACGTGTATCCGCTTGTGAGATACAGTTTAATATTTGGCTAGGTGGCATTATCCTCAGGACATGACTGAAATTTTTAATCAAACATCTAAACATCGCGTGTTGTGAATTGTGAGGTTCGTGTGGATTTTGGTGTCAGGATATGCGCCAGAGTGGTGTTTTTCTTTTTGCAAAAGATAAGTCAAAAAATAAATTGAATTGGAGTGTTGGAGTGGAGGATGTTGTTTTTTTTTGTCAGATAGCCACGTAGAACGTCCATTAAACTTGCAGGAGTATCCATCAGAAAGGCTCAGGTGTTTTACTTAAGTGTGGACGAAGGTGAGTCAACTTTGATAAGCGCACAAAAGGTTGAGTAGGGCAATTTTAGCGAACATGTCATTTAAGGATAAAAGTAGAGGGTAGCAACACTCAGAAAAGAAAAATATTGTTGAGCGAGGTATATTGAGTTTTTAAGAAATTCTAGGCTTAAAGTTCTTGATTTAATTATTGTTTTTGATACAAAAAACTCATTTAAGTCATTCAGCGTAAAAATAATACACTCTCCACTTGATACCGAGCGACAGAGCAACAAAACACTAAGTGACAAAAAAAAAAAAAAAAAAAAAAAAAAAATTGGTGCGACTGTATCCAACAGTCCCGAAATATGTGTATGTGTAAACACCGTGCGTGCGGTATGTGTGTGGCTTGATACACTTCATTGAGAAAAGAGGGAATTGTAATAACCGTACTCTGGATATATTATGAAATAACAATAATTTATTCGTTCTGTGCTAGTTTCGGTAGAATAAATACAACCGGATTGTGGTAGCTGAAGTAAGATATGTACATTCGAGACTAGAATCTATCTGGATTACGATGGAAGATAGCATCGATGGTTGTTCCATATCGTGTTGTTGAAATTTTCCGGTTGGAGTTCATTTGAAGATTAAATTTATCTTGCATAAAATCAATAAATGGTTGAGCTTCTGGAGTTGCAAAATTGATATTGAAGTCTCCGCTTATGATCATTGGTAAAAGATGATAATCTTCCTGAGGTTTCAGAGGTTTATTTGCACGTTAGCGCGCTCTGTAATCTTTTGCACGTTCTGCATCTGTCTTTCCCATATCTGAATATATTTTAATGCATCTTCAATGACGGCAAAACATTGCATTATTGTCAGAAATATGGAATTGTAAAAATTACGTATTTTCCTGTACTTTTCTGCGTTTTACTATTGAAACGCATGTAGGTACCTACAGATGCGAGTTGGATGACAGTTGAGGTTAAGGAGTCACAACTGAATGAATTATAAGCAGTATATTAAACAGTGAAATCGAACAGTGAAACAACGCGCACTTAGATGTTTACATATCAACAAACACTCCTAACATATGCAGTGGAAAATACCCGTTTGCATTTCCATCCCCGCAAGTAAAATGACATCAACTGTTACACAGTAAATGAAAGTGTCATTGGAATTTCATTCGGCTTGCATTGCATATTGTAGAGGTGCTGGTCTACAACATTTTTGTTAGTTGTTGTCCAGCTATGTTTCCTGCGTGCCTGGTAATTCACGAAAGACTTGGCACCGAATTTCCTCGAGATATCCGTTACAGGGAAGAAATGTGAGACCATCGTATATGAAAAACATGTTTTATTTCACATCAACATAAAGCTGAGATTAATATGCCCTAGCTCATAAATGTATGCAATGATAAAATGAATGCAATGATACTACACAGTGACGCATTCCCTGTCCCCGGAAGTTAAATGTGTGGAATTACTCCACGAGATTCCAAAAAATGTATGCAATGATAAAACACAGTGACGCATATTCCTCCCCGCAAGTTAAATGTGTGGAACTACTCCACCAGATTCCAATAACGCGCGCTTAGATGTTTACACATCAAAAAATTCAAAACATGAGATTGTTCCTACTATCGTTGCGAAAATTTAGTCATTGAGCGACTGGTGACAAGTCTGCGCAACAGAAGAACGTTACTCTGCTTTTAATTCTGTTCGGTTCCGCCGTTCTGTCGCTTTTCCACAGTATTTGTTACTTTGAAGCTGTCTCGATCTGTTGCTTTGACGCTCAGTTCTATTGCACCGCTACCGCCACTCTATTGCTTTGTCATTAAGTCGCTTTGTTGCTGTGCCGTTTTGTCGCTCTGCTGCTGTGTCGGTTTATCACTCTGTCGCTCAGTCGCTCCAAAGAATTATCACTCTGTTCTGTCGTTCTGTGCACATCTGTTCCTCTGCCGATTTGTCGTAGCTCTGTTGCCCTGATGTTCAGCTTCATTCCAGCGTTACCACTTCAAAAAAAAAAGCGAAGTAAATTTTACCCAAAAAGTGAAGTATATTCAAGTTTTTATATAGAGACGCAGTGGCTTAGTGGTTAGTGTGTTGGACTACTAAGCGAGGGGTCCAAGGTTCGAATCCCGCAAAAACCCAAATTCCAACCTAGCGTTTTTTCTACTGTGCCACCTCTCGCGAACGTCTGACAAACATCCGAGAGTATAAACTGTCTTGAAAGAGCTTACTTAGCCGTTTGGAGTTGGCATAAAATTGTAGATCCCTTCCATTCGTTCCAAAAATGAAAAACTCACACAAAACGAATGGTTGTGAGAGGCTAGACCTAGGGTACGTCTGGACCTGTTGCACCAACTATTTATTATTTGGCTATACAATTTTCAGAACAGACGGGCAGAAACCAAACACCAAACCAAACGTGTCACCTCTTTGACAGAGAATTAAAAGAAAATGAGTAATAAACGTCAGAACGTTGTAATAAATTTTGTGTTTTAAGCGAAGTTTGATGCAAATTATTTATTTAAAACTAGCTGACCCGGCGAACTTCGTTCCGCCCAAATTCATTTATGTATGTAGGTAATGAAATTAATAATTCCGAGCTTTCGCTTCATTCTGCTTCATGTAATTCGGTCAATTCAAATTTTTTATTTAAAAGGTATATTAAAATTAAATAAATAAATAAAATCAAATACTTGTCGGCCAACCCACCGCTTTTTCACTGAAATGCTTTATGGTACACAACATTTTTTGTTCTATTTCTATTATCGGGTGTGTACACGTACAAAGCGAGAGCTTTGCCGACACGTGAAATTTAAGATTTTTGCCACACACATACAGCGATTGTCCTTGCGACTTATTAATAAGCGAGAAGTACGGGAAATTGAAGACGCTTAAACACGAACGGCAAATCGTTCTGTATAAGTGGAATCCGCGGAATAAGAACATCTTCGCCTTTGAATTTTCCAATAAAAATCGTTGCTTGAATAATATTTGATATTAAATTCTTCACAATCAAACGCGTACCGTTACAAAGTTTTTGTTCATTTAGATTGCGCAACAAAGTGGGATAGTTGGTGGCTTCGTTTTCATCCATCTCGGAGTCGACTGATTTGTTGAATTGAATGCAACTCACCAGCGATTTGGTTTTGAATGGCGAAATTCAAATGATCGACATTCTTGTTTTTCGCAGCCAAAATCACTCTTACACTCAGCCAATCATGTTCAGTATAATTCTGAGCGATATTCGGGAAAACATTCATGATTAGTTCTTCCAGTCTCGTTGTAAAGTTGCAAAAAGTTGTAGAAACTCAATCAGGCCGGTGATTAAGTCTGCTCGAATCACACCATTGCCCATCATAAATAATTGCCTGGACAACTCTGCAGCGGACTGGTCATTTTGTAAAGAAACTCGCATGTTTGTTGTCAAATGCAATTTCTTGACGTATCGCCATAAAGCAGACGCCTTCAGGCAAGAATTCAATTCATCTGCCGGAGTTGATCTCGAAATGACAGGCAGCGTTTGACGAAAATCGCCTGATAGCAAGATCATTGCTCCACCGAAAGGTCGCTTATCATTACGTAAACGATTCCGGCCTCCAATGCGCGTTTGTAAGCCATTGTGCATTCGTCCCATATGATAATCTTACATTGCTGCCGTAGGTACTTTCGCCATCGCAGTGTTATTTGAAATGTTGCATGTAGGTTTTTCATGCACTTGCAGATTCAATGGCAATTTCAATGCAGAATGAGCTGTTCGACCGCCTTCTAACAAAGTAGCCATTTGTTTCAACAGCTTGACTCAATGCGATTCGACCGAAGTCCATTTCTCGCTCCAATTCTGGATTAAATGTGTCTTGCATTGAACGATTTGGCTGTGGCATCCCCAATTTGCACAACAAATTGCCACTCATGAGCAGACACATATCCTCGATCAAAATCAAAGCTTTGTTGCGCTTCCATCTGACATCTCCAGTTCATTATCCGATGTCACAGTACGAACTCGATGCAACTGACATCTCCAGTTCATTATCCTATATCACAGTACGAATTCGATGCAAAATATCGTCGGCCATATCATCTTTGTATAATCAAAGTATCTACTTCATTTCAAAAGTTACTTAATGTAACATAGTAAACATAATTTATTAGAACAAACTATTTAGGTACCTATAGGTATTTAAAAAAAAAAAACTTTCAAACTTGTTGACAACAACAATTTGGTTGGGAAATAATTAAAATAATTGACAACAACAATTGCTTTTAAAATTAAAAATATTTTTTTTTTGTATTTGAAGTGTCACTACTCGATTTCTATCCAGTTTCTTTTTTTTGAAAGTGTACAAAAATGAATTTATTAGAATGGCGGTTGCGCCTTCTTTCAAAAATTTATCATACCAATATATTAACCTTCTTTGCATGGTCTATTAACCAACAAAAAAAACTAAATCAAAATGGGATGTTTGTGGCAGTCGGTAGGCTGTCACACACACATTTATCAAGTTATTTTTATATATATAGATGTGAATCTGGGTTTAAATTTTATCGGAACTAGATTTAAGGTTTTATTTTATTAAAATTGAAGAGGATTAAATACGGGATTTCTTAAGTGAAGTAGATATAAATAATTTAACAATAGTGCGAGGTAGGGAGCAGATGACATTTTTGTTTTTGTTTTCCAAAATTGTAGTACAAATCTACTTCAATTGAAGTACAGTGGTATCGCTGCCTCAGCCCCTCTTAACGTAAATTGTAAAATGGTAGACTTAATAAAACAAATAAATAAACGTCTGTCCCTCTGTTGATCTGCCGTTGTAAAATTCAACTGCTCCTGCTCCTTCAGCCTTCACTCTGCTGCTTTTTCGCTCGGCCTCTCAGTTTATCTAAAGCTCTGTCGCTCACCCTCGGTCGATTGTCGCCCTGTCTTGTCGGTTGTCAGCAGCGTTGCCACAATTTTACAAGTGTATCAAAAGTGTTACACTTTTTAATTATTTTATAATTTTGTTACAATGTTACTTTTTTCGCTTTGTTCGACTTTTGCCCACTACAATCTTGTTTTTCTCGTTGAAAAATATTGAAAAGTTGAGCTGTCAGCACTTTTTTCTTTCGAACAAACTTCTACCAATGTATTTGTTTGTTTACACAGAACAAAAGTTGTGCAAAACGTTAAACTGCGAGTGGGAATGGGAATGGGAGGGAACGAGAAAATATAACAATATTTTTCTGTCTCCCCGCGTCGCCGTTGACAATGTTCTACATCTCGTGGTAAATAAAGCTCGTGAAATAGAAATTGAAATCTACTTCGATGTTCAATAATTTTGTTTCTTTTTTTTTTATTACACAAAATGGACAGGTACCTAAAGAGCTTTTTAAATGTGGTAAGGTGTTCCTAATAAAGATTTTTTTTTTGAATTGAAAAACGATGATTTTATTATTGCAATTTTTTTCCGTTTGTTACACTTTTAAAAAAACCTGCGGTAACATTGGTTGTCAGTTTTCGGTTGTCGCCCACTTCGTGGTTGAGTTGCCAAGGTAACCCTTAAGCACTTTTTGATATTGAAAAATGAACTAAAGAAAGCGCTGATTGTTGGCATAAAAAAAAATGCCAAAGGGCTTCTTGGAAAAACCCCTTGCAAAGACTGTAGTGTATACCTATACCTTCGTGTAGTCATTTTCTCTCCACGCACTGCTTTTCTCCGACGAAACTCAAACCTCGCTCGAGGCATAAGCACCCATTCGAACCACTGAACGAAAATTCCGAAAGTTCCGTAAAATAAATTTTAGGAACCGCTCCTCGAAAAAAAAAAGAAACAATCACTTCCCATTACTCTAGCCATTGTTGTTAATAGCACGGTTACGAATACGAATGCGATTCGCCTTAGCTTGCTACCATGCAAGAGGCAAGCCATTGTTCCAACGAAAACACTACCCCAAAGCCACAAAAAACATAACATCTGATATTTCTTTGTTGACTTTAAATTGCTCGCCTTTATTGTTTTAAATTTCTGTTCAGTGGCAGTTTCTGTTTGCTTTCGCTGTACTCTGCAGATTGCAGCTTTCATTATACGAAAATGATAATTCGAGCGACTTCCTTCCCCTGTGTGCGGATGTCCGCTTGAATTTAAAAATAGTCGGAGCTATAGTTGTGCGAACTTTTTGTACTAAATTTATCTATCCAGCGTTATCCTTATCCCCGAGTAACACCGGATTCGCCATAGACGCCGATTCCATTAATCCTTCCACATTGTCTGGGGTTTGGATACAAATCCGCGGGGTAGAACTAAAAAGCTTTGTTTTCTTAATTGAAATTTTAAATGCTGATTTCGAATCCGAAAGCGAAACCTTTTCCAATTCATACTGTGAGAAACAAATGAAAATAAAAAAAAGTGTCAAAGAAGAGGAGGGGTGATGCCATCAACTGCTGTTAAGGGTCGCCCCGCCGGTGACACATTTCACATTCGCCGTAACCACGCGTCTCTTTCTCTCCACTTTAACGTGTCATTTGCCTAAAAGGGTTTTAAATTTTCCCTTCCATTTTCACTTCCATTTCCACCTTGTGCGGAAGTGCTCACGATGACGCTGGTGAAAAATCCATCAACTGTTGGGGTGCTTCGTCACAGCGACACTCTTTTGTACTCATAAATGGAGTTCTGTTGGTATTCTTCCAGAAGAAGGCGTATGTACTAGGTAGCGGTGTTAGCGCTGCGAAGATTAACGATTTATTATCCGTGTAATGTGAATTGGTATGTCGGATGGAAAATTGATAAAAATAGGCGGGGGTGCAATTACAATCAGAAGGAAAAATTGCATCATTACCGGTATATAAAAGCGATGGAATGAATTACGAGATAATGGATGAAAAGGGCTGGCTGATTGATGGGAAAGTACTATGGAGTGAAGGGATGGCTGAGGCTATACAGTAGAAAAATGATTTGCCAATAAATGGAAATTGCTAATACCCTATTCACACCGAGCCGAAAACGAAAATGACTTCCAATCGTTGGATTGTTGGAACAAACACACCACCTTGTGCAATATTCAGCAAATTCCGCTTAATTGATGGGCCAATATTATTTTTAAATGCTCTGAATTCATTTTATTTGTTAACTAATGCGATCGAAATTTGTAACCAAAATACATTAACACTGAAGTTTCCCAACTAGTGTCTCACAGCTGATTGAAACGTCAAACGAAAACTAGTTGGTGTTCGGTGTGAAAGCATCGACGAGTTTTCGACGCGATGTGAATAGGGTATAAGGTTTGATTTACAAAGGACGAAAGGTAAGATCCCCATTTGGAAATTAAAAATATGAAGTAACTATACTTGTTTTAAAATAAACTATTAGGATGACTGTGACAGATAATTCCCTGTGATATTGTGAGTATTGATTACCATCGAAATATCATCATCTGAAGAAGTTTAAAATACGCATTTCTGTAATTAAAAAAAAAAGAATGCAAAGAAACTTTCTTGTCGTTCGCATTGTTGCTCTGAATGCATTTTTAGATCGCTATGGACACACTTGATGATTTGAATTCTATTCCGAATAATTTTTGGATGGACTTGAATCTGAATAGCCAATGAAAACTTACGAGCCTTATTCAATGACCGGCACGTTTTTATAGCAATGGAAATATTAGTGATTTCTGGTTCAGATTTTGTTGCATGCAATTTTCAAAAGAGGCCACTAAACACTTATATATCCTTATTTCGTCGGGGTGAGATTCAATGATGTTATAACTCGATAACCGCTGGGCCGATTTTCATGACTATTTTTTTGTTTTGTTCATATTACTGTATTTCAGGTTTAGAACGACTTAAAAAAAAAGATACTTTTGGACCCGATAGGCTGGCGCTATTACCGATTTCCGACACCACTCAACCGAATTTTAGCGGAACGAAGTTCGCTGGATCAGCTAGTATTTAATAAATTATAGTTTGAATACATGTGTATCTATATTATACAAAAAATATAAAATAGGCCCCAGGTCACACTAAGTAGTAGAATTTTCAGTTTAAGCATTTTTTTTTATTCAAATTAGCCCACGAAACTGTTGCGATAGGATAAGAATTCTTTATAAACAGGCTTAAAATAAGAATATAACAAAGAGACGATAATGATTTCTTTTTCTATTAGACAAAATATTAACGCGAGTGAATACCTTCGGTTACACAAAAATTCATAAGTAGACATTCGATGGGCTGTTTTCTTTCATATTTAGTGTGAACATTTCATTCTGAGTAATCTTTGAAATTTGTTTGTAATGAATATCCGTTTTAATTTTACTTCTAAGTAGTTTAAGTTTTATAGAAATTATCGATCTTTTACCCTCTTTTAAGCTTGTCCCTCGTTATACCCTTTTCCATTATAAAAAATGCACCTATTGGGGCTTTTGTCCTTCATCTGGGACAACTGCTTCAGACGTAATTGTTTTAATTATTTTCATAAATGTCAAACTTGTCTAAGTGTGACCCGGGTAAGTATATATTTTTATCTTTTACACCAAAATTAATGTCTTTAAGTCTCATTTGAAAGCCAATATTCTTTGTATCAATTGTTTTCAGTTCTCAATCGGGACTAATTTCACTGTCTCTTTGCAAGTCTCTCATCATCTCTGTCATCGCTTTGTGGACATTTAAAATATTTCAAATATTATATTCGACTGACTGGTAGCCATTTTGCTGCTATAAAAGTAATTGAAGACTAACGAGTAATTTTTCGCTCTTTTAGTCCAAAAGTTAAAATTTAGTTCAAGATCAAATTTTAGCCTGTTGTAGATGGAATTTGCGCTGCTAAAAGGATTGTCGCCACATTTTTTTTTCGAGACCCAACGTAAGGGAAGACATTTTTAGTCAAAGTGGGTAAATTTGTGAGAAATCTGTGTAAAATTGGAGGAATATTTTTTCCAGTGTACTACTAAATAAATGTGCACGTCTCATGTTGCTGTTATAAGTATTTTGCAATTACAAAGGAGGTATATTTAAGCTATAGAATATGCCGCTGTCCCAAGCGTGATGAAAGAGTTGTGAAGTGAGTGCGGTGACAATCATTTTGCTTCAAAGATAGTGACGATCGTATAGGGCGGACCATCTGTTGGTTTGTCGTTGAAAATTGATTAAAAGAGTCGATGAATATACTTTTGAAATCAAATTTGCTGTTAAGCCAATTTTGGCAATATTTCAGAAGGCGAAAATAGAAAATGCTTGTATGTGTTTTGACCGGTTAATGTTGCCACAATGGCCGTATCATTCATATATGTGTCTGACAGGATATGCACAAGATAAGGCCGCGACGTTTTATATGCACGACATTATGAACAAACTGAATAGGTATTAAAGAGTCTGGCCTCTGGTGATCATAACAGGGTACTTGGACTGAGCAAATCTGGAAGAATATGGAGGAGAACAGAACTTTTTGTATATCTGCAGAATTTTCACCTTGCCTACAGAAATACATAATTCAAACTAAAATATTCAGACATTTCGAATTCCAGTAAAAACTTGAATTACTTAGTCTTGTGTTGGTATATTTCACTGACCTAAACAAAGAAATGCAGTCGGAGCACCCAAAACTTGCTGTACGACAAAATATTCATAACGTTTAAGAAAATGTTGGAGTGTTTTTTTTTTTTTTGTTCAAACCAGAGTAGGTACCTAGAATTGACGGATGAAAACAAAAATGGAATCGATGATCAACATTTAACTAGGCCAGCACTGCGACGAGTATTATCGATTCCAGCGATACCAGCGGCTCATAAAAATAATGAAATTGTACAAAATTAATAAATATAATTAAAGACTGATATGTTAAAAAAAAGTCTGGATTTCTACAGAATTTCGACAGGCATAAATACAGAATTCTACAGAATTTTTATCATTCATCTACAGACTTTTGAAAATTAGGGTTGGCATCACTGAATGCACTCAAAACATTTTTTTTTGTTTGCTTTTGATATTTTTTGAAATATCCCAATGAAACACTTCGTGTCATTCATTTTTGAATGCTATTGCCTCATAGGTACACGTACCTGTCATACAAATATAAATGACGGAAAAATGAGTGTCATTCATATTAGAATGACGGGGCAGTGAATGTGTTAAAATTTGTAGCTTAAGAGTAGGTTAAAGAAAGAGTACATCGTGGGTAAGAGTGCGTTGTATGTCATTTTCTGCGTTAGTGAAATAATTGGCAGAAATCGCCAAGTGCAAACAATTTAAGCTCTGCAAACTTTGTCATTATATCCAGAGAGCGAGTTGCCATAAATACAACGAGAAGAGTATCCTCGTAAAGATTGTGTAGCTTAACAAAAAAAAAAAAAAAAAAAGTCGAACGCCGTAAACTGATTATTCGGCTTAGGCGTAAGCTGTTTAATTTGTGGGTTTCACTTAGCGGCAGTTCAGAAAGTCAACGCATGCTATAAAAATAAATAGGTTGAACTCTGAAACTGATGCTATAAATTTGAAGTATATGGCCCCCTTTAAAGGTACTCAACGACGACAAGGAATGGCGTTTCATACCAATGGACATTATTAACCTCGCCTGGAAAACAATTTTCCTCTTTTTAAATGCTGAACAGAAAGTTAAAACGTGCGTACCGTGTGATAATGACTCACAAACTATTTATTAAGCTCTCGCAATCTGTTCAAGTTATAAGTTCGCCGCCATTTGCCCCCAACAAGAACGATAATTCTTTCATAACCACACAATTCACCCCTAATCAGTCTGGCATGGAAATCCTTTATTAAAAAAACACTGTCTATCTGTTTTGCTGAGTGTCTCGTGTCGAGTTCGAGTTTCATTCATTGCCATTGTCCGAAAATAACACAATTACAACCCATTACCGAATCCGACAACAGCACATGTTGAGCACCAGCTTAACGGACACCCATTATAGATACAAGATGCCCATTCCGATAGAATTCACTCGAAAACAAAAAGGAAAATCTCTTCTCCAAAGTCAACAAAAATAAATCGATGGAACCAACAAACACTTGGCCATCATAACACAATCCGCAAAAGTTTCTCCAACCCATGCCCCATGATACCCGCGTGATACCCACTGTTAAATGAGTTACCTGGGGCCGCTCTTGAATTTGAACTTTTCCTTCTCCTCGCAGAGGTAATATTTACGAGGCAGTCGTTTTCAGATTCCATTTGATCTCGAAAATATATAATTTAAGAAAATTCTTCTCTCGACGAATCGCTACCGTAAACATTTCGACACTAAATGGGAATGTGTTCCTCCTAGCCCATTTTGTCAGATATAGTAGCATACGAACGACAGCGCAGACCTTGAAAGACGGAACCTGGAAACTGAGAATCAGTCTGACATATTTATGAGTGCGTGTCTTAAAATAATTCCAAACGATGACAGCGATGATGTTTATGTCATTTAAACGAAAATATAGATTTATTTTGATAGCGAACACATGTGTGTGGATGGGAATTTGATTGGAGGCCATGAAAACGTATGTTAAAACGTTTAGGCGCGCACACACTTGTTGCGTCCCCTGGAGAATAAATTTTCTTTTGCGGTACTTGGGATACATTTCGTTTGATTCGATTTTCTGGATACAATACGCACTCATGTGAATGTGTTGAGTTAATCTGTAAATTGCCTGAAATATCAGCAAAATTGTTGGTAATGTGTGGGTTTGAGTAATTTGTTTGGACAGGAACGGCGTTTTGGAGGATCTGTTTTTGCAGGCAAACCCTTAAAGACTTACGAGGGTAACCGACTCAATTTGTTTCCAACGAAGTATGGGTGAAGTATACAAGGGTATACAAGAATTTAATTGTAGCTGCTGTTTTGGTGCGGGTGTTTTTGATGGGTGTTTGCAGTTTGCATGCTCTGCGAGGGAAATTTCGGATTTATGGGGCTATCGTAAATAATGTTAGAATCAGAAATGTGTTCGACGTTTAGTTCACCGTAGAAATCCCAATATCCCTCTGGGGAGGTTGACGAAACTGAAACCTCATGGAATATTCAACATGGAAGTAGTGTAGTATGAGACGGAAGGCGGTCTCGTAAGTGGAAGTCCAACAAACCTTATTACTTTCGGTGAGGACCTTTGGTAGTACATATTGGGATAGACCTTCTTTATTCGATATATCATTTTACAAGACGATACATGCTCTGCAATGAGCAGGTTGGAAATAGCTCCTACAAACGGTTTCCAACATGCACGGAATTTCGGCAATGAGATGAGACTTCTTCAACCCCATTGTGGAGCAGATACTGCGTACGTCAGCTGTCAAAACGGAAGGTATCATCGGTCATTCATAGCTTTCCGAGACAGAGGTGACATTGAAGGAAACCAGGACAATACTAAGTACATGCTATCAGAAAATAAACAAACATAAGTCCATCGAGGAGCTGATAAATACTATGCTCCTTGGAAGGAAACTTTGTTTGACGGATATTTGGTCCTGTATGTGCGAGGAGAGTGAATACAGGAGAGGAAACAACCGCGGTCTCTATGAGCTGTACCAAGATGTGGATGAAGGTAGTTCAAAAAGCACAGAAACGTCTAATGCATTGACTCGGCCATATTGAGCGAATGAACAATTTTGCTTCAGCTAAGGGGATCTTTAAATCCCAGCCCTCAGGTTTGAGACGAGAAGGAAGCCTGAATATATACATTTTAAAGATCAAGCTGGTACAAAATGAGAGGAGCACCCACAGTACTATAAGGTTAGGTTAGGTTTATGGGTGGATATGGCAGATCAAGCCCTGCCGCATCCCACTCAGGTCCATGTGGACCCATTGTGATGCCCTTGTTGGGGGTTAGCCGATGTTGTTGGCAGTGATGCGTGTTCCCTCTCAGTTACTCGACCTTGTCCAGCCATCCTGATGTGTTTATAAACCTTCAAAGACTTAACTAAGAGACCCACAGTACTTACGGGGTGGGAGAAATACAAGTTTCTTATTAAAAATGCAATAAATTAACAAAATGAATTACTTTCCATGTATTATGGCTTTTTTAGTGAGAGCAAATATTCCCATTAATTATGGAACACAATGTCGTCCAAGTGGTTACCTCGGCTGGTTTCGCAGTAGTTCCCTCTCCAATTTTTCAAGACCTTGTTGATGGTTTCGGACTGTATCTCACGGATTGCTTGGATGATATTGGCCTTAAGTGCTTGAATCGTTTCCGGATTGTTGGCATAACATCGGTCCTTCACGGTTTCCCACAAAGAACCCACGATTCCCCACGAGAGATTTAAAATCCAAATTTTGCAGTCAGGATCAGGGCATTAAAATGCTAAAAACATAGGTCCACAGATCTGAGTGGGTGAATTTTTCCTTGCCAAAACTCTTACTCTGACGAAAGTCTGACAAATATTCAAGAGCCTAATTGTCCTGCGAGTGCATCTCAATTTGGTCTTTTGGTAGGTCCCTTCAACTCGTTTGAAAAAATGAATCTCTCGCCCAAGAAAGTTTCCAAGAAGCTAGACCTCAGGTTTCCTACGAGCCTAGTTCTTTTAACCCTGCAAAGATAGGTTAGGTTAGGTTAGAGTGGCAGGCCGCCTCAAGTGCAGCCACACTTAGGCCAAATCAGGCCCATTGTGTTACCACAGGATCGACATCGACTCCTTATTTACCCGTTGAACCAGCCGGAGCTAAGAATGAAGCGATGGAGGCAGTTGATACCTATGTTTGCGAGTTCCCTGAGATTGTCGAAGAAATATTCTCCGAGGTAAGGTTTTCTACGGAGTGACAGTGCTGGACACGTACAGAGAAGGTGAAGAATAGTCTCCTCCTCCTCCTCGTCCATACGGCTTCTGCAGAAATCATTTGAAGGGAGGCCTAATCTGAGAGCATGCCTCCCTATGATGCAGTGTCCCGTGATGACACCTACTAGAGTGCTTATTATGGGTCTTTTCAGTGTACCCTGCAAAGATAATCTGCGTCAAATTGACTCATCCGAAAACAAATAATAGCTCTCTGTCTTTAATTATTCCGAATACATTGCGCATTCGTAACATCCCAGTCAGCACGAGTATCTATCGGTAAGTGGACGTGTTGTTGGAGGAAGATATCACCCATTTTGAGTTATAATCACGCTGTGAGTGAAATTTACACATGATTGTCTTTATAGTGTGTTGCAAAATATGATTATCTTTCCAGGGTTAAATCCTGAAAGTACCTTTCAAAGTGCGCCATCATTTTGACCACACTATACCGCACTTCCCCCTCCAACTTCAACCACTTTCGCTGTGCATACCTGCTCCAGAGTCTAATTAAATCAATTTACATAAAAACACACTTCATCGGGCCCACTTAGTTTACCCATCACATCAATTGTGTCCAATTAACAAAGCATCAACTCGCAACCTGTAGCTTCGTGCGCTAATTAAGATGTTCATGCGAATACAATTTCCTCCACACGACGACAAAGATGCGCACATTAAGCGCCAAACTAAGCTACGAAATGATGATCACCATAACCACTCAGCAGTTAGCACTCACAAGTCATTTAAATTTATTAACTTTGGCTCTTTATCGACTGGAAAGACAAAACTCCCAACTGAAGCTGTCACTCGGTGCACAACAGGCTTCATAAACAGCGTGCTACATCAGCATGCTGTGCCATAAAAATGTGATCGTTGTACCTTCATCGAAGCGGACAGCTGAATAGCAGTGCTCGATGGACATGGACAAGTCTTTGATGTTGAACTGGTTTATATGGATGTCGGACGGACCTGGTGGATATTAACAGGCATGTTCCGTTGCTAGGGGGGAATAACGATTCAAGGTGACAAATGGTGGGACACGCGAGTGATTTACTGCGGAACCACAATATTTATCGGGTGATCCTGTGATCTCGCGTGTTCTGGGGCTGTGTAAACTATCCATCCTTGCATACGATTTGTTTCTTTTTTTTACGATCTGACCTAAAAGTCGGAACACGACACGGAAGGATCGGCTGATGAATGTTTAAAATTTAGATGCCTTCTGTTGATTGATGGACTTACGACGAACCTTGGGCGTACGATTGGCAGATTGGCAGCCCAAGCTCTATTAATAGATGCGCATGTATGCACCAAGTCGGTTCATCACACCTGAGTTGCCAAATGGGATGGCTTCCTGCGGTGCACGCACTGAACACACAGATAAGTCACGCAACGAAACAATTTAGATTGTAATTGTTCGGATGACGAATTAATCCACGCGCCCACAGGCGGACAATTACGTGGTATAATGGATGAGACGAAATGCAATCAAATTGTGCACTGCAGATGTATAGTATCGTTGCGTGTACTGTACTCCGACTGTGATGCATTTCCAGAACGCGTTGGGAGACAGCTGAATCTGACAGTTCGAGGATGAGCCACCAGCAACACCCGACTGCAGGAGTGGGTTGGGTGTTTATATATCTGCGATTTTGACGACGAGTAATTGATGGCTCACATGAGCGCAACAAAGAAGTAGGAGGATGTTATATGGTGGCACATGCAATTAAGGAAAGACTGGCGGCACTAAAATCACAGCGTATCGTTTGGGCAAATTTAATTAATCTCAGTTCTTGGAGCATGCTGAAATGGGTAATTTCTGTGCAATAGTTATGTGGTTTGTGGCCGAAAGCGAAATTGGTAATTAAATCCCAGGCAAGACTGCGTGGAACTATTGGGGTCACGCTGCATGAAGCATGAGTCCCGTTCCCGTGTCCCTGCATCGTGCTTCAAGTCGCACTAATTGCTGACTTTCGACTTTCTTTATCAACAGAATAGCGAAGTCTTTGATGCACCAACTCAGTAAGGGTGTTTTCATAAACGTCTGCCTAACTAAGATCTGCGTAAGACGTGTTCATAAAGTCAGATTTTTGATCGAAAAAACGCAGATGAATTGCAGAAGATATGTTCGTAGACGTCATAAATGTCGGGCAGATTGTGCATCCATATTTGTTTGACTGCAGAAAGCGCGGGAGGTAAACAAATTTAAAGTGCGAAAAATTTAAGTTTTATTGGCGATTTTTTATGTACCTATTTTAACAATTAAATTTAACTTTTTTTTTTAAGGGAAAAATAAGCTTGTGGAAGGCGTGGAATGTGGTGAAAACCAAACTTTTGATTGATAAAAGAGTTCTGATGGAAACAGAATTCAACTCTGGGAAAAACCGAAGTCGAAGTTCGAAATCTTGGATATCAAAAAAAAAAAAAACTTGAGAATTTAAGGACGACTTACAAAAAGGGCTGCCAGAATTTAGTTCGCTTTAAGCGCCCAAACCTTCAAAAAAATGTAGCCCAATATCGTTGCTCAGAAAGAAGCCCAAAAATTGCTAAAAATTCTGGTATTTTTCAGACTTATTTTCATCGCTGCTTTTTTTTTTTACTTCTGCGCTTTGGATTTTATTTGACTTTTTTTCTGCTATTGCCTTTTTTGGCTTGTGTCAAACCAAAAGGCCTGCAAAGTGAATTGGTGTGCGTGCAACTTGAACGACTGTTCGATGTACTTTGACTGCAAGAGTGCTGCCAAGTTTTAAAAGTGCGGGTTTGTTCAAAAATATCTCTTTTTTTAGTTTTGTGAAAGAATAAAACAAACAAAATTAACACACAATTTGTAAAACGATATGTAGCCCAAAATTGTGTTGGGCGCTCATGGAAGAAGTTTCTATCGTATTTTAAATAAAAATATATCCCAAAATAAGACAAAGCGCCCAGCCTGGCAACCGTGCTTACAAAAGAATTAAAAAGCAAATTATTTTCATTACAAACTCGTTCGCTATCATTTCTGATTTTAGTCTGACGTTTATGAACATTCAGGGACCACTTAAAATTGTACTAAAGCGGCCTGCACACGTGCTGCAAATTAAGTGTGTTCATTAATGCAACAAAAAAGAAAGACGACGAATGTACCAGCGCAGATTTTCGACTTTTATGAAAACACCCTACCTAAGTCACTCAGTCAGTACCTCTACGACTTCGAGTCGATGGCGTCCTGTAGGGACCGGCTACTTGTGACTTGTGAGCTCATCCTCAGTTTTTCGGTCCAGAAGTTGAGCTGCTCAGGTCGGTTTCTTGTTGCTTCTCAGACTTTTATCAGAAGCTTAGAAAATCCATTACATCGGTAGTGGGTCATTCTGCAGAGAAAACTTCATCTGTTACTTTTTAGCTGAAAGGTTATAGATGTTGCGTTGAATTTTCAGCGAATAGGAGGCAAGATTACTCACCGAAATCGACTGAATATAGCTCTCGGCTCATCTTAGTAGATCAAAAGAAAGACTACCTACAGAGGTTATCAACCCCACCCCAACTGTAGGTAGTATCCACCAAGCTATCATCAAACATTTTCCTGGCTGATACATCAATTCTACTTACTTACTTAGGTGGCGCTACAGTCCGGGGTGGACCTGGGCCTCAACCAATACGCCTCTCCAGTTAGCGCGATCTTTGGCTAACTGCCTCCAGTTGCGCACTCCAAGTTGGTTGAGGTCCCCTTCCACTTGCGCGCGCCACCTAAGGCGAGGTCTTCCTCTACTGCGTTGTCCCTCCGGGTTAGAATCGAAGACTCTTCGGGCCGGAGCGTTGGTGTCCATTCGCTCTACATGTCCCAGCCATCTTAGACGACTGATGCGTACTTTTCTGACTAGGTCGATGTCGCTGTACAGCTCGTAGAGTTCGCTGTTAAATCTTCTCCTCCAAAACCCGTCAACGCAAACGGGACCAAAAAAAAAATACAAAATACATCAATTCAGATGAAGTAATTAATGGACTTTCTCAGAATATCAACAGCGAGGCTCCTGACTGCATCTACATGCGCAGGCGGCGTGGCATCATGCAAATCTCGGTCCATTATATGTGTTACACAGAGACTCCCTCTAGTAATTGCAATCGAACAGAATGAATCTCTTATGGCATTGGACTCTCCAGACCAGCTGCCTGACCACCACGATGACAGGACAGTGGATGCTGGGGCAATAGATATCATCGACCGCTCTAGGAATAGCCCGCATGTTCAATGTTCAGTCACAGTCCGCACTCTAGCTGCGTGTCTATGTGATCGGTTCTTATCTGATTTCTGTTTTGCTGCCAATTAAGCAAGCAGGAGCATGAGCATTAGCCGATTGCTGGCAATGCCCACCAGCACCACATGATATCATCATCCGCCGGCCATTGTTTGACGCTGGCGGAAGTACATTATGCAACCCACCATTTGGAGGTTTCTCCACTCGCAAATTGAAATTAAGATTAAGTGCGGAGATGAGGTACCAAGAGGTTTGGATACAGAAATGGAATATGCTACAAATGGCCTGGCCATGTGTCATTGTCTGGCGCGGAATGGTAATGAACTCTGAAAAGTGCTTGGAGTTGGAGTGCGCAACGGCGAAACACGTACATGTACATCTGTTATTGGTACTGTTGACTTTTTGACACTACCTGGCGAGTGGGCAATTTGTTTCGCACCCAGAAAGGTATATAAACAATTTCAGAGGAAGATAAATTGCAGCACACTTGCGAGAAGTGTGTTTACTTCAACTTGTTAATGGGGGGATACATTTCAACGGCTTTCAGAGTGAAGTGGATGGCTGTATGGAAGGGAGCTACGATGCAGCAGCAAGTAAGTAGCGTAGGCAAATATGTGACAGCGACTGTCATCTGTCACATTCTATTTTAGTGCGGAGTTAATGTGCGGCGACAATACCGAAAAAACGTGAGAGATGATCATGTACACTATTTAAAGGAAGTTGTTGACAGTTTGTTTGGTGTCAAAATTACCGAAAGTACTTATGGAGACTTCATATACAATTATTGAGTAACAGGTAAATATTTCATTAAATTTTCTCTATTTTGTTTAAAGAGTTCTTTGCTAATACCCTATTCACACCGTAAAATTCGTCCAAAACGTTTGCGAACACCAACTAGTTTTCGTTTGACGTTTCAATCGGCTGTGAGACACTAGTTGAGAATTTTCTGTGCGTAAACTCTTTTGGTTACAAAGTTCGATCGCGTTATTTAACAAATAAAATTAATTCAGTAAATTGAAAAATAATATTAGCACATTTTTGTTCTTAATGGGACTGTGACACGGATAAGTATACCTATTTAAACGCACTTTTGAGGTTCTTCCTTTGTGGTTTAGTGTTCTGTAAATCGTTACTAAGAATAATTAATATAAGAGAAAATTGATAAATTATATTTTTACGTACAAAAGTGTGTCCGGCTGACACTGGCACGCTGCATTAAATGAGACCACCAGTTACAATTCTGAGACCAACAACTCGCAATCCTCTTTCAATCCTTTTTTTCAAAGTTGCCATTTTGTTTTCGTACATTTAAACGCACTTTTGAGGTTCTTCCTTTGTGGTTTAATATTCTGTTAATCGTTAGTACGAATTTATGTAAAAGAAAATTGATAAATTATAATTTTACGAATAAAAATGTGTCCGACACTGACACTGGCACGCTACATTAAATGAGACCACCAGTTACAATTCTGAGACCAACAACTCGCAATCCTCTTGCCGCTGGCACCCTCAGTTTTTTCTTTCTTTTTTTTCAAAGTTGCCATTTTGTTTTCCTATCGGTTTTATGCCAATTTAGAATCCGTGTGGAACGCAAAAGCATACAAAAAAAAAAAAAAAAAATCAATGCTGCCAACCGCTGCTAACCGTGGCGGAATGTAATAGAGTTCGGGAATACTTTATTTTGACATAACTCAATGCTATTGGTTAGTTATTATACATACACAGGGTGTCCGCCGGGAAGGTATACTACTTTGTTTGTTTATAATTTTTAAAAGGTGAATCATATAATTTGGTGGGTGAATAAAACTGTCTAAGTGTGATGTTCTATAAGAAACATATTAAGACAAACACGGTTTTTTTTTATTTTACGTTTTGGAAAATCATAAACTTCGTTCGATTTCATGTCTAAATTTTTCTTAAATAACTGAGGAAAAAATTGCTCAAAATGCTTTTATTTCCGAAGCGACCAATCTACATTGTTAATTTTGGGTAAATATTTGAAACACTTATTCCTAAAAATCCTATAAAAAAAAATACTATCCACACGTACCTAATGAATAATTTCAAATTCAACGGATAAAACTCTATGAACGCTGCCATCAATTTTGACCACTGCGGAAGTGGTTCATATTTTTTGAGTGTGTGTTGGTCGGAATTTTTGAAGTTTCGAGGCATTATTTGTCAATACAAATTTCTATGTATCAGTATTAGCGCATCATATCGAGGACACTCCGTAAAAATATAGCTTGTAGGCAAATTAACGGGAAATCGGTCGAAGTCGGTGGTCTCAGTATTGTCTCTAGAAAACACTAAACGAAACATGGTGGGTATTTCCCTGTTCAGTTTTCAAGTGTCGGATTCAACGAAAGTGTCAAATGAGTATGTTCAGTGTGTTCTCATTTAATGGCCGTTTGTATTATACAAAGTTCAAGTTCAGTAATACAAAAGTTTAATAATTTAAGAGTTTAATTTGACTTTTGTACGAGCTAATACATTAGTTCAATATTGTAACTAAATGAAGTAATTATAAATAGATAATTATATTTGGGCAGCAACACCATAAATTAAGACTGTGGAAAATGATTTTAAGTTGTGAGTTGTGATATCTGTTCAGTCAGCTATTCTGCTGAATTTTCTGGCTATTCTGGCAAAAGGTGTGTTTGTTTCAGCAATCCAACGATTGGAAGTCGGTTTCGTGGTGTTTTCATGGAAAACGACTTATAAAATAAAGTAAAAATCCAATTTTGCTTTCCCACTGAAACTTCAACATTTCAAATGACAGCTAGTGTCAGAATTGATTACTGATCTTCTTTTTTTTTCAGTTTAAGAATCAGAAGTGAGTGAACTTGAACCTTAACAATTTACTTTGTTAGCTATATTAATGTTAACATGAATTAAGTGCTGATTCAGACATAAAATATATTGCTGACTCAATATAACGGGTGATTTTTTAGCTGGTTTGGTTTTGGCAACACTGGTTTTGACAGCTGACGTGTGTTTAGTACCTTGTGTCACTGTCAAACAGCTTCAGTTTGGTTTGCAATTTAACCATGGATCGTCTTACAAATGAACAACGCTTGCAAATTATTGAATTTTACTATCAAAATTCGTGCTCGGTTCGAAATGTTCATCGCGCGCTGCTTCCATTTTATGATCGGCATTCTCGACCTTCTGAGCAGTCTATTCGGAAGATTGTGACCAAATTTCGCACCAAATTTACTTTGTTGGACATTAAATCACCAACACGTTTACGTACTGTGCGTAGTGAAGAAAATATTGCGGCCGTATCAGCTAGTGTGACAGAAGACCGCGAAATGTCGATTCGGCGCCGTTCCCAGCAGTTAGGCCTTTGTTACAGCACTACGTGGAAAATTTTGCGGAAGGATTTGTGCGTAAAGCCTTTTAAGATACAGCTTGTGCAAGAACTAAAGCCAGCCGACCTACCACAACGCCGAATTTTTGGTGAATGGGCTCTTGGAAAGCTGGCCGAGGATCCGCTTTTTTATCGAAAAATTGTGTTCAGCGATGAGGCTCATTTTTGGTTGAATGGGTACGTAAATAAGCAAAATTGCCGCATTTGGAGTGAAGATCAGCCAGAAGCATTGCAACAGCTACCAATGCATCCCGAAAAAGCCACTGTTTGGTGCGGTTTATGGGCCGGCGGCATTATTGGGCCATATTTCTTCAAAGATGATGCGAATCGCAGCGTTACTGTCAATTGTGAACGCTACCGAGCGATGATAACAAACTTTTTTTTGCCCGAAATGGAAGTTCTTGACTTGCATGATATGTGGTTTCAACAAGACGGTGCCACATGCCACACAGCACGCGAAACAATGGCGCAATTGCGAGGCGAGTTTGGTGAACAGTTAATTTCACGTTTCGGGCCGGTCAATTGGCCGCCTAGATCGTGCGATTTGACACCATTAGATTATTTTTTGTGGGGGATGTCAAGGCTAATGTGTATAGGGACAAGCCCGCTTCGATGTACGCACTGGAAGCCAACATCCATGCATTCATTCGTGAGATACCGGCCGATATGTGTGAAAGAGTATGCCAAAATTGGACTCAGCGGATGGACTACCTGAGACGCAGCCGCGGTCAACATTTGCATGAAATTATCTTTAAACATTAAATTGCAAGGTTCAAACTATCGATTCAAATAAATATTTCATTCATTTTTTCGAACTTTTTGTGTTTTTTTTTTTTTAAAGTTCTAAACCTCTTAAAAAATCACCCGTTAGATGTATGCAACCACTTCTTTTTTCTTCTCTGTATATATATATATAAAACAAAGTGGCAAAACGTGTCGCTCGTAATTTAAAATCAATTTAGTTGATTTTTTTTTTGATTGTCGGTAATTAAGGTGATCAACTGATAGGCCAACAAATTGAATAAAAAAACCCACCCAAAAAAAAGAAGAAAAAACTTTAATTCTATAAGTACCTGGCGAAGCCTTCGGGGTTCAGCTAGTTGCTTATCATTTTTTCGTTCCAACTTGAAATGATTGATTTGTTGACAGTTTTTTTTTTTGTTTTTGTCGACGGTTTGAAAAGTCATTAAATGATGTGCGGAATTTGTAAAGAGTTTTGTGAATAGGTTTTCATATCTACAGTGATGGGTCTTTTTGATATAATCGTTTTGCTTAGTAGCGTTTGCAAAAGGTAGCCAATATTATAAGCGCTGCCGTAGATATGTGTTAAGTTTGCGTAGGTTTTTCCCGGGTAACGTAAAACTTTCAAAATACTAACTAAAACCCCCAAATTAAACTTATAAATGACTTTCATTCACCCAAATTTAAATGAATAATCTCAATGATTGAAAGAGAGGTTGTCGTACTCATAGATGAACTTAAATTTGGTATTCAATTAGCGCGCTTATTTTTTTATAGTCCATTATCGACTTTACGCCCGGTTAACTTTTTCCATTAAACCGCAAATTGCTTTTCGAAATGGCAGCGAAATAAAAGTCGGATCCGCATAAAAATGCATCCAAAAATGCATTCACCAAGCATCGTCTGTAATGCGCGGGAATATAGGTAGCTGTATAGTGTATATCCACACCATACTGTCCCTGAGATCTTTGATATACATAAAACCCAGTGATGGCAGAGGTGCTGCTGCTTATGACACCTTTCAGCATGAGCAGACTGATGGACGAGGGTATACTCTCAATATTTATGCACTTTCAAGGGGGTTCTCTTATCAATCAGAAATTCCGGTCGATGAATGGTGGAAAATAAATATTATCACTCTGAAAAGCATTCAACCATCATCAAGGGAAGACTTCAGCCTGCAGCTTTTAACCTTTTGAATTCCCAGAATTCAGATACATTAAAAATGCTGTTGACTTTAAGTGTGAAATGTGAATTGATTGACATCTTAATAAGTAAACGATTTGAGATATTTGCATATGGTAACCCTATCATTGAATTATTAAAAATAACTCGCTTAAGGACATCTGGCGCTCAAGAGGAAACCCCTTGGGAATACACACTTAATGACTCAAATTTAATGGGGTATGCTAATACTTGCGGAATTTTCAACGACGTCCTTGTCCTTTCTAAATATGGGATACATTTTTTTATCTTTCCCCCTCCCATCCCCACACGATTCTGACGAATATCAGAATCAGACAAAAAATGTAGTGACACCCACAAGGAAAATAAGTGTACGAGACTGACGTCCTCGCTCGCTGTGAAGGAGAGAGATGGCAAGAGTATGGGAAGCCAAGAATCTCATTTTACGCAAAATGACATGCATTGCCACTTCCATGTCAATTACGTGCTCAGCACATGTTACAAGTTACAATGTTTGACATTTTTGCAACTCCTCTAAGTGGTTCGTTCACCACCACCATCAACCATCTCCCATCAATACCCAGCAAACATTTTATTCAGTAAAACTGAAGAATCACTTTATATTCAGTAAAAATGAAGAACATACATTCATATAACATTCATTTATGTGAACCAAATCTGGTTTTCGATTAAAACGAATACTGACATTCGATTTTCATTCACATAAATGAACAAAAATGATTATGAGCTAGCTACCTCAAACAAAAAAAAATATCTTGCACTAAGTTCAGAATTCGAATTTATAACGACATTTAAATTTCCTTCACTTAAATGAATAAAAGTGACTGTGCACAAGCAATCGTAAAGAAAAAGTTCAGGGGTTATTTTTGTGCAAGAATAAACTTGTTTTTGCCGCAAATGGATAGTGATAGCGATAACGGGACCTGAAAATGAAACCAAAAACAAAACGAAAGTTCGATGCGTCAGTTCGATTAATTTTCTGCAACGAACGGTGGTCTCGAGTGTTAAGGAAATAAAAGGACTGAAATAAATAGTGACTATAGTGAAAAGTGAAAGAGAAAAATTAAACGAGAGTGATTCAATAGATCTGCACGGGCTCTTACAACCGTAGTTGCCCTACGAAGTAAGTTTAAACAAAAAAATTATAAGCTGACATTATCTAATTTTATTTAATTTTTTCAATAAGATGCATTTCACGCAAACAACAACCTTCCGGAAGATTTTTTCGATCAAACGGCGATGAGACACTTTCAATACGCCAAGGAGCGACTCAAACCAAAAAAAAAACATAAAATATTTAAAACTTTTATATTAACGAAGAAGATAAAATGCGTTCAGGGCTTCTAATAAATATTTATTTTGAGACTAAATACTTTTTGGTAATGTTTTGAATCTAATTCTGATATGCGAATGATTAATAATATGCCAGAACCACCAACTGAGATCTCATCGATATTATTATGTTTTTAAAGAATTGAGTTAAACATATTTTAATTCTTGTTTCAGAGATTTCAGAAAATGGAAAGTTTCGCTTAAAAGAATTTCACGATACATCTTTATTTCCCAGCAAACATTTGTCTTCAAAAATGAATCATAAATGATTCAGTAAAATGAAGATATCCTTCAGATATGAATTCATTTATGATTCAATTTGAATCCAATTTCCTGAGAAATCTGTCTTCATTTCTGAATCATTTAAATGATTCATAAATGATTGGAGAAACATTCACTAAAATGAATATAAGTAAGCATTCATGCATCCATTTTAGTGAATGTTTCTCCAATCATTTCTGAACCATTTAAATGAATCATAAATGATTGGAGAAACATTCACTAAAATGAATATATAAGCATGCATGTATTCATTTTAGTGAATGTTTCTGCAATCATTTATGAATCATTTAAATGATTCAGAAATGAAGACAGATTTCTCAGGAAATTGGATTCAAATTGAATCATAAATGAATTCATATCTGAAGGATATCTTCATTTTACTGAATCATTTATGATTAATTTTTGAAGAAAAATGTTTGCTGGGTACTGACACTGAGATGGCATACATCGACATCCCTGCTAATCTCATTAAAAGAGCACATTTCGGCCGCAATATGCAACATGACAATTCTCACTCGGTCTAGTACACAGGCGGCGTCAATGTTTGTGACATTCGAACGGCGCTATGTGGGATCATTAATTTTCTTTCAAATTTCCCCCTTCGTTTGGCTGTCATATGACAGAGTACGACCTACGTGTCAATCATTTTTCGATCTCATCAATCAGATTCGAGTATACCATCTGCACAAGAAGATTCACCCGGGACGGGACTCGCAACGAGCACCTGGGTAATTGAATTTTATCGGCATTTGCGGTTGCAATTGTGAATTGATTGCAAATCAAAGTAATGAGGGATACAGAAACTGGATTGCAAGACTGCTGTGATGTGTTGCGTTGTGTTGTGTGCATTGGGACAGTTGAGTAAATTGGAAAATACGGTACCTACTTTTGTCGGCGAGAGAAGAAGACAGTAGGCGGGCCAAGTGTCACGTCGTTACGTTATACCATACGTTGGGCATGTCATAGACACCTGGGATGGTAGGTCTAGGTATATATGGCGCTCTGAACAGGTATTATGTCAATGCATTGTCTTCGATCTTCAATTTCAATTGAATATTGGCCGTGTGCTTAAAATTGGTTACATTGCTATTATTTAGTGAATTTTGTATCCTGATGAGCATGCCTTGGTTAGTTTAAGGCGAACCTTTCTATGCAACAATGGGTAAACCAAGCTTAGGCCGTAGTCTCATGTTACAAAGATATATATTATATTTTTTTAATTAAGTGAGCGGAGGTTACTTCTGTGGTTCATTATCTATATATATAAAAATGGATCTTGGTTTGTTCGGATGCTTAAAACTCGAAAACGACTGGACCAAATTGGATTCTTCCTTCTGCGGATTTGTTCGTAATTGCTCCGCGAAGGTTTAGGAAAAAAGAAAAATTGAAAAAATTAAGAAAATTGCGCGGAAAATTAGAAAATTAAAGTTTGTATGGGGAAATACACTTTGAAAAAAAATTAACTGGATAGAAATCAAGAAGTGACACTTCAAATAAAAAAAAAAAATATTTTGAATTTTAAAAGCAATTGTTGTTGTCAATTATTTTAATTGTTTTCCAAGCAAATTGTTGTTGTCAACAATTTTGAAGTTTTTTATTTTTTTTTTTAAATATAGGTACCTAAAAACTTTGTTCTAATAAATTATGTTTACTATGTTACATTAAGTAACTTTTTGAAATGAAGTAGATAGGTACTTTGATTATACAAAGATGATATTATGGCCGACGATATTTTGCATCGAATTCGCACTGTGACATCGGATAATGAACTGGAGATGTCAGATGAAATGCGCAACAAAGCTTTGATTTGACGCATTTATTCGAGAATTGGAGCGCGAAATGGACTTCGAACGAATCGCATTGAGTCAAGCTGTTCGAACAAATGTGCCAATGCTGAATCTATATGTATAAAAATGAATCCCTATTTCCCTTGGTCCCGGCATGACGCGTGAACGGCTGGACCAATTTCGCTAAACTATTTTTGTTGTGTTTGTTATTGTCAGGAGAAGAATCTTATGAAAGAAAAAGTTAAGAAAATTTCGCGGAAAATTAGAAAATTTAAGAATACTAAACCACCATACTAAATTATATCTAATGTAACCATAGCACTTTTACAATTCAAACTTTTTTGATGTAACCTTATGGCGTTGGCATAACTCTGACACAATGCGTGCTGCAAATATCGTCAACGAAGATGTAAACAAAATAAATATCGTTTAAAACAGATGCTTCGATCGGAGTTATTATATTGATAAAATACATATAAAATAATTAGTTTATTATTTTAACAAAAACTGAATTTCTTAGTGCACATCGTCGGAAAATCCTCAACATGTGGCGTTGTAGGCGTATGTCGTTTTTCAGTTCAATTAAATTTTCTTTAATAATATGTAATCTTCTTAATTCATACCTATAATTCTTTCGGGATGAAACTCGATGATGATGATATAACTCGATAACCACTGGGTCAATTTTCATGATTCTTCTTTTGTTTTGTTCGTATTGTTGTATTTCAGGTTAACGCAAACTTAAAAGATAGGATTTTTGACCCGCTATATGGCGTTGTAATCGATCTCCGAAACCACTCATCCGATTTCAATGAAATTTTATAGATTTATATTCTTCGTTCCCGCTTGAAGGATAGGATACTTTTGGACCTGATAGGTGGCGCTGTTGCCTATCGCCGAAACAGCGCTACCAAGTTGATTGAAATTTTGTAGGGAAAATTCAAAGGCAAACATTCTTATTCCGCAGATTTCGCTAATTAAGAACGATTTACCATTCGTGCGACTTCAATTTCCCGTGCGTCTCGCTTTCGCTATGACAAATAATTTATTGCAAGGATAATCGATGGGTGTTTGTCAATTTAGTGAAAAAGTGGAAGGTTGGACGACACGTCAAAATCATTGCGGTTTGATTGAAAAAAATCAACATTGCTATTCATCATTTATTTCTATTGCATTTAATATAACTTTTGAATAAAGAATTTTAATTGGTCGAATTACATAAATTAGCAAGTGCTTGGTGCATGCTCGGAATTTATTAACAAATTAACAAATTTGGGCGAAACGAAGTTTGCCGGGTCAGCTAGTATCCTATAAAACTTGGTTTGACAAAATGAAAGAAAGGTTATGTATGTCCAGGGGGCCCAGGGGCACGTAAAAACCTTACAACACCCAGACAAAAGCCTGTGTAAATTTAGCCTAAATCGCGGTATAAGTCAACTTAGTCCTAAGGCCATTTTGAACTTGGTGAGTTCTAAGATAACTTACCTTATATTTCTTATGTAACCGAACTTTTTTAAACCTGTGTAAAATGAACCTAGTTTTTGGTTACAGTATGCCAAGTTGTCTAAGGAGTTTTAACTTAAGTAAAGGTTGAAATTAAGCCAATAACCAATAAATTAAAATAAAATAAATAGTTGCGCAACAGGTCCGGAGGGACCCTAGGCCTAGCTTCTCACAACCATTCGTTTTGTGTGAGTTTTTCATTTTTGGAACGAATGGAAGGGATCTACAATTCTATGCCGACTCCAAACGGCTAATTGAGAAGCTCTTTCAAGACAGTTATACTCTCGGATTTTCGTCAGACGTTCGTGAAAAAACCCTAGGCTGGAATTTCGGTTTGTGCGGGACTCGAACCTCGACCCCTCGCTAAGTAGTCCAACACACTAACCACTAAGCCACAGCGCCTATATATTAATCCCATACAAATGTAAAAAAAAACCTTACATCTGTGTACTTTGAAACAAAATCATACATTGAACATTTGCAATTTTGTTCAAATCTGTTGAATTAAATCTAAAGCAAGAGTCTTCAGCGGCCTTCTGTCTCTATGTGCAAACTCAGAAACGTCAACTGCTTATTTGCGATGCTGATGCGATGCACAGTTTATGCTGATGCGTTGCTGATTGAATTATGACGTTGAAGTTTTAAAAAGCATTGTTTACATCAAATATTTAAATGTCAAGATGGAAGTTTATAAAACTTTGAGTCGATAACTATGATCGTAAAGACGATAAATTTATTTTTAATGGGCCTTACCAATAAACATTTTTAGTTTAGTGGTAGTTCACAGTGGTTATATTTTCCATACAAATTTCAAAATTGCTCTGAGCTTCGTAAATTTAAAGTCGAGGCTAAAATTTGTTATTAGTACGGCGGAATTTGTATGAAGCAAGAACAAAGCGGTCGAAACGCGTACGGACTTTATTCAACAAAAATTTATAAATTTGTCTGTCAAAATATGTTTCTATTGATGAAAATGTTAATTTACTTACTATTCTTTCTCTTCTGACATTTTTCTTACTTTTTTTTGGCGGCGAATCAACAGCGCATCACGTATTTCTGTGATGTTTTTTGAAGTGATAACTTCTTTAGGCGCGTTGGGCACTATTTGGATGGGCAAAAATTAGCAAACTCGCGACACCGACACCGACATCGATTGCATACTTTTAGTTGTAAACTTTTATACTATTGCTTTAGGGGTAGGTAATTTATAGCTTAATCTACGATGATTTTTATTTGAATACGTTACTATGGTAATTTATGGTAGCGACAAATTGATTGTCACCAAAATTATTTCAATTACCTGTTTTGTATGGGGAATTCATAACTTAATTTTACCAGGCTTAATTCCGACATTTTATATCCACGATTTTGGGTTTGTGCACATTTACGGCACAGTAGCTTGTGTTATAATTACCGAAACAAGAAATAGAAAACTGTGGTAAACTTGCCACCCTAAGAGTAGGTATACTATATAAATACATAATTGTAATATTCATGAAGCAACGCTAGGTAAAAGAACCGGTTCATGAAATATAGAAAAAGGAATACATAGTGTTAAATAAAATTCACTTTTAGTTTTTAAAAGTTGAAACTCTAAAAACAGACAAAGTGTCGCAAGTTCTTGTTAGAGAGTTTTTGAGTACGAGAACAAGTAGGAGTAGTAGGAGTTTCTGATTTTTGATCTGTTTGGAATGATTTTCTTTTTGACTAGAATAGATTGATGACGCTGGGTTACGTTGTCAATGATTGAAAGTATTGTTCGTGATAGATCGATATTTTTGCATATGCGACACTTACCTACATTTAGGGATAATTGCATTGCATACCTTTGGGTAAATGATTCTCTCTAACGAAAGGAGCGACATCTAGATATCGAAAAAATAAACAGATTCTAATCTACTGTGATTTTTTATTTAAATATTACATTGCTATGGTAATTTATGGCGGCGACAAACTGATTATCACCAAAATTATTTCAATTACCTGTTTTGTTTGGGGAATTCATAACTTGAATGAAAATGAAAAATGTAACATAATTTTTGTAGTAGTAGTTTATAATACTGATACACTTCCTTAAGTCGAACTCTCAAAACATAAGAAAAAAAAATCGAATTATAGAAAATTCGACTTAGAGAAATAAAAACAAAAACTTGATTTTTTTTTTTATTTGTGACTGTAATGAATAAAAAAAAACATTTTATTTAAAAGTACTTCCTGCGCAATAAAATATTTCCTGACGATTCAAAAAATACGCACGTAATTGTTCAAGTTATCACTTCTTTCGGCACTCCCGGAGTGCCCTTTAGTTTTTTTTTTTGTTATGTTTATCAGTTTGACTTGACGTTGAAAGTGATGCCAATAGTTTGCATAAATGAATGAATTAATAAATGAGTTTAAAAAAATTGTTTTGCAGTTTTTTGTTAAACTCATTTTTATTACTTCTTTCTTTAACTTACGTACTAGACAAAACGATTAAATTTTATTTAAAACTAACATTTGTCTTATTCGAGCCTACTCTTTAATTTTTTTTTTGCAAAGCATCATGATCATCATGATGCCAGTGATGTGTTACTGAATTTACACTATTTGTTTGTATTATGTCCGAAATCTTCCCCAAGTGTGTTCCAAAAAATATTGTGGTGTGGAATGTATCGTCGAACCAAAAATGGTGAAATGAAAACAACCCATTAGTCACCAAACAAGTTCCACTTCCAGTTCGAATTGGAATCTCGAACCTGTCTCTGTCATCTGTCAAGTGTAATTCACCACACTAATTCTAATTCTAGAACCATCCAGAATAATTGGAATATTCGCGATAGGTGGCGGAGCACATGTTTGAGAAGAGAGAGAGACACAGTTGATTTTTAAACAGTGATTGGTAAACTTCGAAATAGTAATCGGTTGTGAAGATAATTAAGTGTAAAGTAATACAGTGAATTAAGTGATTGATTTGAGTCGTTTAAGAATTGGTTGAAGTGATATTGGTTTGGTACTTAATGAGTGAATAATTAGAAAGTTTAAATAAAGTAATTTTATAGGAAAAGTTAAACAGAATAGTGTTTTATCTTTTCGAATCCCAGCCTGAATGTAACAAAGTAAAATTAAAATTGTTGGTCTTTTCCATAATTCGAACTACCAAAGCTCAAATCTAAGCGGAGAAAAATAATATTCAACACTAAGCAGTTTTCATTAGATTTCATCAATCAATGCTAAGCGGTGTGGATATCAATTATCTGTTTAGCAGGTACTCAAACCTTTTCTATTGGCTTCTTCCTTTAAAGCGCAATTTTCGCTCTAAAATGATAAATTAAAGATAAAAATACGCAAAAGGAATTAGAAAACCTCCGTTTCGAAGGACCCTTTACAAAAGCTCTCTTTTGAAGGTTTTAAGCATTGCTGTTGGTGTTTTAATAATCAATTTCTCTCTGACATTTATCCGGCATGCTGCATCCAAGCCTTTTTTGTTTGGTTAAAGCAACACAGTATTGTTTTGTTTTCGGAGAGAAGGATGCGATCTTTCTCTACAAAAAGATTTCTTAATATGTACGTGCATCAGATACATTAGGTTGTGCATGGCTAAGTACAACTCTTAGTATATTCAAGAACCTGATATTTTCTTCTGCTCAAGTTGAATGGAAGAGTTCTTTTAATTTTCACAAAAACTCAAATGTTCCCACTGCAGTGCACACAGGATAGGTCCGTCCCGCTAGTAAACATATCGTGGGTCCATTCCACGTAGACAAACCACTAGATGTATTACAATCATTACAGAGCAATAAAGTATAACCCACAGGAGTCGCAACTCCAGCCCCAATACTACCGGCTCACTTAATTAGCCGGCCAACAATTCTAGAACTTGTTCCAACAGACAAGCACAACAAAAAGAAGAAGAAGAACAAAAACTGCCTGTGTGCCTGAAGAATCTCCACGACCATGTTACATCCTACAATGTCACCGTCCCATTGCGGATCCAATAAACACAAGGAAACCCATCGACAACGGGGCAACAACGGGCAACAGAGGCTGAGCCTGATAATGGAAGAAATGCTAATGGTTTGGGTTTCATTCCTCTTAAATGATGTGGAAACATGCTTTGTAACAGCAAAAAAACCCACATAACTACTAACCAACCGCAGTGAGTATTCTCTTCGGCCTATGGACAAGTGCACACATCCTCCGGGTAATTAAGTCAGTGTCTGCTCACCCAGATCCACTCTTGCTACAGCAACGCCAATTAAAGTGCCAAGGAGTAGTTCAAAGACCTGCTTATCCCTCCTTATGTCTGAATATTTCTTATTTTTAATCCTTTTAGGACTGCGTTCGCTTCGCCCTTAGCACCGCATTATTCCCGACGGGTGTTATTTTCTCAATACAATTACGAGGATAAGAGACACTTTCAGCGAAACAAGAGTGTACCCCCAGAGCAAATACTGCCACCAAGTAGTAAATACTCGTAATTGGATATTTTGCTACCCGAAAAGAATTAAGAGAAAAGGAGCTTCTTTTTTTTTGGAAATCTCACTTGGCGTGCTTATCTTGTTTGCATGAATCGGGTATGTAAACGAATAAAGGACGTCCTTGGCTGAAGTAAATAGTGTTAATGGTGGGTGGTGTAAGCACATATACACCACAAGCCTACAGTACAAGTGGGGGGTGGTGCATGTGTCAGAGAAGACAAGTCAATTATGGCAGCGCAAGCATGATAATGGATGTGGAAGCTCTAAGACAACTTATTATCGTCATCGTAATGTATTATTATCCGGCATTGTCTACCTTGACCACAGAGATAATGACACCGATGACACTGACAATGACGGAGTGATTATTCAAGAATGGAGATTATTTAATTGTGTTATCGATAAGGCCGTGATTTCCTATAAGGCGACTGTCGTAGGCAATGACATTAACCTCTCTGCAGTTGCGCGTTCGAATGACATTTGCAGGTGGCAGGCTGTGTGCTTGTCATTGTCAGTGAATTTTTGGTACTTATTTGACGCATTTTACTGTCAACGAGATATTTGCTCCGCAGTGTCAATTTAGAGGCATGCTGGGTCTGGTGGGTAATACGGAAATGGCTGATTGCGTATCAATTGAATTGAATTGAATTGACACCGCTTAGCGGTCTGAGGGGGGTGTACTGCGAGTATTATTACTAGAAAGGTTGGTTAGGCAATTTGAACGCAAGATGTGGCATCTCAAGCCAAGTTCCCAATCGGTCTAAAAACGTTTATGTCCGTGGTATAGATTTGGGTTAGCAAGGCAAACCAAGGAGTACACAACATCAGATGTCAACGTTTTTGTTTCCAAATGACATAATCTACACAGGTTTCCCATAATAGACTTGGCTCTGGTCTCAATTATTCGGAAATAGTGTCGAAAAATACACCAAATGTGACATTTTAAAACAGTTTTTCTAGAAATACTTGATGCAGACCTTCAAGCTAAGTGGATCTGAATGGCTCTTTTAAGCAGTCTATCTTAGATGTTCAATAAAACAAACTTAATTATAAGCGGCAGAGAGAAAAATAAAAACTGGATTACTGGAAATATGTCTTGCATCGTTGAGGTCGAATCGCATCGCTCCACGTGAACGAGCAAAGTGTGATGGAATTGTTAATCTACAACTGGCTCATTTCCTTGAATGTACAGCTCTTTTACGAATCTAGCGATTCGGTCCCTGAATAAAAGTTGATCTGAAAAACGTCGGAAGTTTTACGGATAGTCTCAACTTCGACAGTAAATTGAGCTTTCAAAACCTGGACTTCACTAAGTTGCAAATATGTCGATAATTGATGTAGTCTGCTCAGTACATGGATTTGAAAACTTCAAGTCACAGAATTGCCAAGTCCAAAGTGATGGATGGACCCTACTTTTGTCAAAACAGAGCTAAGTTAAATTGATTTTCCTTCCTCTAAAGCCGGATCAGTCAAGTCAAGTGTGTGCCTACATCTACTAAACCCTCTGGCAAAAATCGTGACATCATTCACAGCTATACTCAGACCAACATGAGATCAAATTTCATATCCAACTAAAAATACTGCAGTCCTGCTTTTGAAGCGTTCAAATCGAATCCTTCCACCCCCTGACAGTGGCTTCCAAAGTGTATTTATTTTTCTAGTCAGCATTTCATTACACCGTATCACAATCTTCCAATCCAAATAAGTTATCATTCGATATATTCCATTAGCGACGTGCTAACGATGCCGAGGAATAAGGATTTCTTGCAAACATTGCTAAGGTCAGATGCATTACCAGCGCTTGCGAGGGTAAATAAAATCCGCTTCCCAAGTGTCGGCATCGGGATACATAAAGTGCAGTTTGAGTTTCCCAAGTGCTCTGCGGCACAATTGATATCGAACTCAATCTCGCACGTATGGGTGGTAAACAGACGATTAAATGAGATATCGATTGCGATTGCATCCGTTCGCAGTCTGTGTCATGTGTACCCAGTCATCCAATTATGTGGAAAATTCACTTAGGAACCCATCTTGTGAGTGACGAACTTATACCGCAGGCACGATACCACAGAGCACAGACATGGGTACGATGAGGGTTTATCATTTTAGGGATAATAGCTTCCTACATATTTTTTGTTTTTTGTTTTTGTAGCAAATTCCCACCTTTAGTGAGTGTCCTGACGACAGACATTTGTAAGAGTGCCAGCACTACGGGCATTTGAGTGACAAGAGGGAGTTCCAAACGAAGAAAAGAACAGAATAATTTTGGATACGCTTCTTAATCATTCCGGTGCTGGGGGCGGTGGGGTAGTCGGTCTTCTATCCTTCGAACGGAAGCTTCTTTGCTTGAGACGGCTTATGTAGGTACTCGTAGCTTTAAGTTTTGGCCTTAAATAGAATTTGTAATCAAAGTGTCACTCCCACGATTTCATTAAGAAAACATTAGTTTGGCCTGTGGTCTGAAGTCATTGCGGTGAGTGTCGTTATCGTTATGCCAAACTAATTTGCTGTGCATCCTGTACGACAGAATCTTCTCTATATAAATGTGCTAATGTGTTTTTAAAGGTTAACTATAATTCAAAGATGTTACGAATGCCTTGTCGCAGATGTCCTTGGCAGTTTCGTTCTCCCGAATATTTATACAGGCAGTAAGAGTAGGTGTCCACCAAATTGTTTTTTTAGTTAAAGAGAAACCGAAGGAAGATAAGACTTTTAGTTCGCAGTCTTTGCACACTTTAGTTGGAAGTCGTTTACAATTGATGGCTTTTATAGCTCTGCGAGTAAAATGGGCTCAAAGTGAATTAATACGTAAACTAAAATCTTCATAAAATAAGTCTGCAGGCTTGGAGCGATTTTTTTTTTTTTTGCAAGGTAACCTCAAGAAAGGAGACCCTCTAAACTGCGCCAACTACAGAGGCATCAGTCTCCTGAACACTGCGTATAAGATCATGTCTGCTGTACTGTGTGAACGCCTGAAACCATTCGTCAACGATCTGATAGGTCCTTATCAGTGCGGTTTTAGGGCCGGTAAGTCCACGACCGATCAAATATTCACACTACGACAGATCCTGGAAAAAACCCAAGAATACCAGATCGATACTCACCATCTTTTTATCGATTTTAAGGCCCCATATGACAGCGTTTATAGAGACGAGCTATAGAGAGCCATGTCTAGTTTTGGCATCCCTGCCAAACTTGTCAGATTGTGCAGAATGACGATGGAAAACGCTCGCTGCTCCGTAAAGGTCGGAAACAATCTCACCGAGACCTTTGATGTCAAAAAAAGATTGTGCGAAACTCACAAGCCAACACCAGAGGCACAATTTTCTATAAGTCTGTGCAACTGCTTGCATACGCTGACGACATTGACATTGTTGGTACAACACAGCGAGCTGTCACTGGTGCGTTTGCAAGTATTAGTACAGAAGCGGCAAAAATGGGTTTAGTGGTGAATGAGGGTAAACCAAAATATATGCTGTCAACAAGAAGGGACACACGACATCGACGAATCGGGCAGAACGTCACGATAGACAGCTATAACTTTGAGGTAGGTAGTTAGGGACTTTGTCTACCTCGGCTCCGCTATAAACACTGATAACGACATCACATCAGAAATCAAACGAAGAATCACACTTGCCAACCGCTGTTTCTTTGGCCTAAGACGGCAACTGATAAGTAAGGCCTTGTCGAGAAATACTAAGGAAACTCTGTATAAGACCTTCATCATCCCAGTCCTTTTATGGTGCAGAAGCATGGGCGCTATCAAAGGCGGATGAAGATCTCCTTGGTCGTTTCGAACGCAAAATTCTTCGAGTGATTTTTGGTCCCGTTTGCGTTGACGGGCTTTGGAGGAGAAGATTTAACAGCGAACTCTACGAGCTGTACAGCGACATCGACCTAGTCAGAAAAGTACGCATCAGTCGTCTAAGATGGCTGGGACTGGGACATGTAGAGCGAATGGACACCAACGCTCCGGCCCGAAGAGTCTTCGATTCTAACCCGGAGGGACAACGCAGTAGAGGAAGACCTCGCCTTAGGTTGCGCGCGCAAGTGGAAGGGGACCTCAACCAACTTGGAGTGCGCAACTGGAGGCAGTTAGCCAAAGATCGCGCTAACTGGAGAGGCGTATTGGTTGAGGCCCAGGTCCACCCCGGACTGTAGCGCCACCTAAGTAAGTAAGTAAGTAACCTCAATATTAATGGTAAGTCTCAAGTCTCATATCACTTTTTCATACCAGTTTGATTTGTTCGAGCACGGCTCTAACGATTTCAACCACAACTGATTTCTGATTTCGATCAAAATGTAAAAGAAAGTATTCTCAATTAGATGCCGTACTTTGTTTTTCTCCAAAAATTCGAATAAATCCCTTTTTTATTATTTCTCAAAAGTAACTACCCAAATCACGATCCCATATCTATGGCATATTTTTGTAACAATCTCAGTGCAAGACTTCCAATAAAAATGCAATAACAGCTACGAAAAACGTATTTTTAGCAAATATTACGCTCAAAAATCTTGTTAAGTATAAGATTACAGTAGGCGCTCATAACTCTCTAACCAGAACTTGCAAAAATTGCCTGTTACTGAGAGCTTCAACTTACAAAAACTCACCATTGGACTTGCTTTCACAGTATTATTATTATTTAAGAAGTTTTCCTGCTCCGGGATGTTTTTAAAGCTGAGGACTTATAGGCAGCTTCAGCATTATCTTTGGAAAGAAAGGGGGCGACCTCTTTGGTTTATTCTATAGCGGGGGAAGAAAAATATGTATTTCCTGCAGCTATGTACTTGTTGGCTCGCAAAATATATTTTGATAAATTTTTAACAGTTGCGCGAAAAAATAACACTATCTCACTGTTTTTTTATTTTTTTTTTTAATTTATAATGTTAAATTTGTCGCGGAAAGAGGCTTTATATGTATTTTTGTTTCTAAGAATTTATTTTCTATTTCCTTTAATGGTAAAATAAAGCAATCGTTTTTTGAAACAAATAAAAAGAATATTTTTTAAAAACAAAAAAAAAAAAAAAAAAACGGCTACGTTGGACAATTCTCTTAGGAAAATAAACACTATCCGCTGAAGAAAGCCTTCTGTGTATCTATTTTGAAAGCTGATTTTTTTTTTGTATTTATATCTAAATACAAGAATATGATTGCACACATTTTCCTTTTACAGAAAAGCTGCAAAATAATTCCAAACCACACACATCGGCATTTCTGACATTCCTGCCAAGGCACATTGTAGTTAAGATAATCCAAAGTATTTTAATAAAATTACTGTCAACATGCTACAATTTTATGCACTAAAAATGTGTATCCTGTCATAAGCCGCATTGACATGCTTATCCCACAAATGCATTTTCCCCTGTCACATGTCTTTTAATCCTGTCTTCGTTTAGAAAATGTTTACCTAAAAATGTTCACTGGAATTCAAAAATCCTGACACTCATGTCATCACCCCGAAATTTCACTTCAAATTCACTTTTAATGAAATTTAATTTAAAATTATGTCACGGTCATGTAGAATCAAATCCACGAAAATTTATTTTTGTAGCAAAGTAATAAAAAAAGTTGCCAACTTTATCAATCTGAAAGTTTTTCTCGAACATACCTATTGGAAAAGAAGGTAGGATACTTAAATACTTCCTATAGAAACTTTTTTATTGTTTGCTTTTATCGCACAACATGCCTACACAAATAATGTACACAAAGTTTTTATATATATCAAAGCTCCTATCTGTAATTGTGTTCGGAATACACTTCGATTTTGAGGGGCGCGTATTTTTTTTTTTTCGTAAATTTAACACATTTAATGGGAAGTGATAATATTTCGAATAAATTTAAGGTCAAGATTGAAAATGGATTATTGATAACTAACGCTCGTATCTTTTTGCGAACAGAAAAGGGGATAAATGCCCGAAATTTTGAGATTTCAAGGGATATCGCAATTCAAAAAAGAGGATAATATAGGGGATATGTTTTTAACTTGTTTTCTCACTGAAATTAACGAGAAAGCATAATATCAACACAAAAAATGAATGTAAATTGTGTTTAATAAATTATTATTATTTTTATACTACATATCTGTTTAATAAACAACCAACGTGCCGTCATCGCCATCGTCGTCATTCGCATCTGAATCGTTTTCGATACCAACAATTTCTCCACTTTTGGTTTCCTTATATATTTGTCTTCTGCAGCGATTGAAGGAAGCAATTCAGGTTTTGTTTTCAAAAATGAATTCACAACACCGCGTTAAGTTGAATTCACAATGGCGCATAAGGTCGGTTCGCTTACAGTGTATGACGATATATCGTTAGAAATCTGCTGCTATGGTAAAAAGAGGAGTTTATAGGATAAAAAAGGGATTTTCGAAATTTTCAGGGGATAGTTTTTTTGACTTTGAAAAAAGGGATAATCCCCTAAAAAAGAGGATAGATACGAGCGTTATTGATAACAGAAGCCATTTACAAAAAAAAAAAGGAGAAAACCGCACAAGGCACAAGAAAAAACGGCACAGACAGAGTTTCAGCACAAACCAAAGCACTTGCCGTTGCCAGCATTTCCAATACGGCAGAAACCACTGCCCATAAATTGCACAGCATGTGTTTCGAGTTTAGACGGCTCAAATTCCAGAGCATCCGTATGCAGATGGAGTTTATGCAGACATAGTCGCAGTAGTAGTCCGTATAAACGACGTGCTTTAGAACATCACAGAAGATTTTAAATAAATAATGGATGTGTCCATATTGGCCCGCATACTTGTGCAATCAAGGAGTCTCTTTCTGTGCTTGATGTTTCAACAGAACTTGAATTAGTTTTGTGCGGTGGAGAGGCGGTGTGGCAACCACATCACTCCCGTTTTACCCATTGAAGTGTTGGAGGATAAACTATGCATCTGTGAGATGGAGGTGTACCTACGAAATGTAGTTTTGGATGACGTTATCGAACAAAAGTTTTCCGCTCTTCTACGGGTGTGGAATATTAAATGCAAATGCCAAGCGGAAAGTACACACTGCCTGATGAAGTGATACGACCAAAAACAGTTTTGATTTAGATTGCTGCAGAAGATGGTTGCGAGCTTAATTACGGTTGAAATCAGCCCAGATTTGATTGGGAAATATAGTCATAGGGGTGGTGCTGCAGTCCGAGGTGAACATGGGCAAGGGCCAAGGGCCTAGGCCGCTTGTGCCATTATTTCATCGTTATCATTTTGTATGGTTATATTTGATACATGGTAGGTTACGATTACGAGTTTGTAAAAGCTTTTCAATGCGAATTGCAGTACTGAATGATTTGCAGCAAGAGATGCATGAACTTCTTCGATGAGCAAAGAAAGATCAGACGAATGTGATAAAAGTTTCAGTGAGCGACTTTAAAATTTGTACCTAAAAATACAGCAACTTTTCTGTTTGATAAGCCTTGTCGTATGGACGACACAACTTTCATTTATATCAGAGGGTGTTTATCCTTAGAGATGGACAGCGAGTACCTATGTCCGTCTTTAGCGACATAGCTGGGGGATCAAGTCACAGCGAAAGTCATATAGCCCCAAGAGACTTGCATCCGTATTTCTATAAAACTTAGAAATGTCATTGAACTTTTTAGTAAGGAACAAGAAGGTGGTTCATTTCACAGGCACAACTATGTCATGCACTAGAGCCTTCTTATATTATAAAGGGCGTACTTTAGGAACCTATCTGGGTATAGAAGGAGTTTAAAAAACTGTCCCATTATCTACTTCTTTACTCGCGGTTTGGTAAATATTCTGACGAAATCAGTAGAAACAGGGCCCAGTAGCGGAAGCATTAACAGCTGTCTCTGGAACAGCTTCCTTGAGAAAACCGAGGGATATGTCTCAACGGTCTCGACTACGCAGGTGAGAAAGTTACGCTATTTTTAAGGACATATCTTCCCACGCCTTTAGCCAAATCGTGAAGTCGGCCGGGGTTAGCTAAACTATCAAGATGGATGGAGATCATCAGTAGTTAGGAAGTTAACCCCCAAAAGACCGAACGCTTACTAAAGAATTTACGACACCAATATGGGACGAACCGACGTTGAGAGACATGTCTCATACAAATCGAATAGTGGGTACAACCCCTTTTATAACTGAAACAAGAACTTGAAGGTAACGGTCAGGGTGGCTTGGTTTTGCTTGCTTGCTTTGAGACATTTTGGACTGTGGTATGCGAACTATCGAGTATGACTTCAATCCATTATGGTTGACCAAATCTTCAAAGCTTAAAAGCCCTTGCTATTCACTCAAATCCAGTCTTATCCAAAAGGCCTATGTAACATGAGGCTAATTTATTTCAATATATATAAAAGATCCGAGTTCACTGCATTTATTCAACAGACTGTTCACTCTACCAGTTATACAGAGCTTTGGTCAGTCTTGTTCGAGGAGGTTTTAGTTATAAAATAAATAAATAAAAATAGTTGGTGCAACAGGTCCGGGGGGACCCTAGGTCTAGCTTCTCGCAACGATTCGTTTTGTGTGAGTTTTGCATTTTTGAAACGAATGGAAGGGATCTACAATTTAATGACGACTCCAAACGGTTAATTGAGAAGCTCTTTCAAGACAGTTATACTCTCGGATGTTTGTCAGACAGACGTTCGCGAGAGGTGGCGCAGTGGAAAAACCCTAGGTTGGAATTTGGGACCCTTCACTTAGTAGTCCAACACACTAACCACTAAGCCACTGCGCCTAGTTACAAAAGGGAACACTCCTATGAAGTGAATCTGAAGTGAGGTTAAAGCAGCAGCCCACCGTCAGTTTTTGTCAGTTATTCTACACAATTTGCATGTGATATTTAAGGAAATGATACCTGCCGGTACTGGAATGTTGGCAACTCTATCATAGAATTTTCTTTAGGTTGCAAAATTTAGACTGTTGCAATTTTAATTGAATTCAGGGAGGGAAACACAGGCTAGAAGTAGGTATCTGCGCCCATAGGTATAGACCTCTAGCGGTCTATAAGAAGGGCAGAGGAAATGATCCAACTGGATCCAACTGGTTCTGGATCAACTGCCGAAGCAAGAGCTTAACGAAGAACTACGTACTTACCTGCTATTCTGCTTCTTTTAAATTTTCTTTATGGATTAGCATATTGACCGTCCTCTACATTCTTAAAGTTCGACTGCGAAATTTCCAGGAGCAAAAATATCAGTTGCAAGCAAAAGTATGGACAGCTCATCCATCTTATCCTAAATACAAGAGCAAGTTGTAAATCTGTACAAATCCCCTTGCTACTCTATATCTTGTAATGCTGTGCAGGAACACGCACTTAACACAGCTCGAAGCCACCCCTCTGTCCATCTATGGGTGCATATCTAAAACCGAATCCCTAAGGTGTCACATGAAGTGCCATTAATATCTATCCCCCGAGATGGTGCACGGAGTCAAAGTAAAGCCGCAAGTCGTTCCCCTTGCGTCTAGTTCCACATAAGGAGAGTGTGCATTTTTTTTGTTGGCGACATCTGCACCAACTGCACCACATGCCGGTGCGTGTATCCCGCCAGCTCTGGACAAATGCATAGTTCACTCATTCTGGTGACATTCCCCGTAGGAAAAAAAAAAAAAAAAACAGAATCTCAGCAATGGATAGCATCGCGCATACCTGTTGGTTGCCCACAACAGACAGCCAAACCTACATTCCTGAAATTTCCCTCACTCCTTGCCGTCAGTGTACAACTGCACATGTGTGTCTGTTGCACTTTTTGTGGTCTTTTGTCTAGCGAGGAGTCTTTCTCCTGGACAAGCGCGCAATAATTTATGAAACCGCTTCAGATAAATCTCTCATACGGGACGCGTTCTGTCGATGTTCGTGCGTTTTTTGCTCTGCACACACTTGACATCAGGAAATGTGAAATATCCCCATGCACCACGTACACGGCCTGATGGCTAAGTGGAGATTCTCCTCAATGGACTTATTGAACTTGCATCGGATTCAGGGTGGCTACGGGTGAGCACCCAGTCCATACAGTCCCTAGTCTTTGTCTCAGGAATGTTGACGAACCCTCTGGCGAAACACACAGGAAAATATTGAGAATTAATCACAGTTATCCATGTCCCCTTCTCCAGCTAAGTCTAGCTGCCGCAAAAGATGCAATTATGGGAGCCAGGCCCGGATTGGTGTGAACGTTTATTTAATTAAGGTGCCACAGGCGAAGATGTCCGTCTCGACATTCTATCTGGTTATGGGTTCTAATTAATTGTATTGTGCTTCCCATGGATGCTCACTTGCTCATCTTGTCATCACTGCTAAACCGGATGATATACATTTCTCAAAGAAAATCACTCTTATGCGTCGCCATGCGAATCAATGCGGCAGCAAGACCATATTATATTCCCAACTAATTAACCATAATGGTCGTGATTAATTAATCACGTATAAGATACTATTTCTTGTTTAGACAAAAATTTACCCAGGCCTTAAAAGCTTGCCACATCTGTTTGGATATTATTTACGGTATTTGCAGAAATTAAATAAAAAATAAAAACAAATTGTAAAAGATACTCAACTCATCCCAGCTTATGTGGGATACGTTAGATGATGTGTTGGGATTCTTTATGGATTTTATGGGTTTTGGGGCTTAAAAGATTTCACCAAAAATACCTAAGAAGCTGTCAATGGGGCGTTCAGCTAAAGACCCATTTAGCATATCTTTCATACGAAGTTGACAAGAGATTACTTGAAACATGTGTGCCTTTGTGGAGTGCCTACCTTTGGTATTTTAATTAATCTCTGTCGAAATTGTTATGGGGGGTTTTAATGCAAATGGTGAGAACGCAGAATAGCTGTAAGAATCGTCCGTGGGATTATTGATGGTATTACAGGATATTTTGTCACGAGGTACATTCCGAAGGTATGTTATTCCCTGTCGAGGTTTAGAGTGAGCTTTAGTTATAATCAAAAGGTAAATAGCTGAGACAAGGGTTGTGTTTACTCCGAAATAAGAACATGCGCATTTATACTCAAAATGAAATGGTGATTTTCATACAAAATTATCTGGCGATTTTATCAGATGGGAAAATAAATAAGACGACAGAGGCTTATTATACAAGGTTGGCCAAAAGAGATCACCCTATTGGAAGATGCTCTCCTTTTTTTGCAAATGGCCGCCAATGTCAAATCTGTTTTAACATTTGTGGACTAGACAGATGTAGAATACAAGTGAACAAGTCATGGAGCGATACATTCCCCAAGAACGCGGAATAATTTCGAATTTTCTAGTTTTCGACAAAAATCATAATGAGCGATGAGGCTCATTTCCACTTCAGCGGGTATGTGAACGAGCAAGACTATCGCTTCTGGGGCACCGAAAATGCACGAGTAATGCACGAGCCATTACACCCGCTCAAAGTTACTGCATGGTGCGTTGTTCACGCTGGAGGAGTCATCGGGCCATTTTTTTTTTCGAGAACGCCGCTGGTCAAACGACAACAGTGGACGGTGCGCGCTATATATAGGGCCATGTTAAGCGAGTTTTTTCTGCCGCAATTGGACGAACTAGGACTGGTGGACATGTGGTTCCAACAGAACGGAGCTACGGTACACACTGCGCGAGCCGCAACCGATATTCTGAAGGCGTAGTTCCCGGGTCGCCTCATCATTCGTTTTGGCGATTTGCACTGACCCGCAAGATCGCCCGATTTAGCCGTTCCAGACTATTTCTTGTGGGGTTTTTGGAAATCCCGTGTTTACGTGAATAAGTCGAGGCTCTAGAAGCCCTCAAGGATAACATTCGACACGAGTGCGAGAATATGTCGCCCGAAGTCCCCGCCGAAGTGATGAAATGCCATAAAACGAGCCCGTATGGCAATCAATTGTGATGGACGATATCATCTTCTCGACTTGACCAATAAAATTCTAATATAAACATAATCAAAAAACAGAATCGAATTTGTTCATTTAAAAAAAAAAATGAGAGCCAAACAACAGGATGACTTCTTTTATCTTTTGTGAGTCATTTTATTCCGAAGATGTGTTTATTTTTATGGTTTTTGGGCCTCAAAAAATAACAATAACAACTCGAATGGTAAAGAGACACTTTGGCGTTATGGAAGTGTAGCAATTTCGATTTAGGACATAAATTTATTGCTTAACTTGCTGAATGTTCCCCATGCGTGGATATTTTCTGTTTTTCGTCTGACCGTAAACTGATCAACGTCAAAACACCTCCGACCAAAACACTTGCCTTAATAATCAAAAGCTCGAGTTGACAAAGCGGCTTTTGGGCAGCCTATCGCATGTACCTATACTCAGTAAACGATGGACTTTTGAAAATTTGCAACTAAGCGTCAAAGTGCAGGACCCAGTTTGTGATTTACAATTATAACAAGTTCTTTCCAGACATCTAGTGCCTGGATTTTTTTGTTTTAGAAAAAATGTTATTGTATGCGAATTTTGAAAAAATTCAAGAATTTCATTTGGAAAATTTTCTTATTATTTCTGAAAAAAAAAAAAAAAAAAAATGTTTATTAATTTTAATATAAGAAAACGATACAATTTTTTATCAATTTTAAAGTAAAATTGAGTATTATAAGGTTTCTGTCCTTTGTTCCCAACCTTTTTTCTTAATAGTTTTTTGGCTGGATGTCTGAAATTTCGGAATGATTGCCAGAAATATTAGACCTTTCTCCATAAGAAAAAAAAAAAAAAAAGAATTTTGTAGACAATTTTCTGGAGGTTTTTTTTTTTTCATCCCAAACACTAATCTGTGGCAGTGGTTAGTGTGTTGGACTACTAAGCGAGCGTTCGAATCCCGCAAAAACCCAAATTCCAACTTAAGTTTTTTTTCACTGTGCCACCTCTCGCGAACGTCTGACAAACATCCGAGAGTATAATTGTCTTGAAAGAGCTTCTCAGTTAGCCGTTTGGAGTCGGCATAAAATTGTAGATCCCTTCCATTCGTTCCAAAAATTAAAAGCTCACACAAAACGAATGGTTGTGAGAAGCTAGGCCTAGGGTCCCTCCGGACCTAACTAATCTGGCGTAATTTTAGAAAGCCGGTTTCAAACCCATTTGCAAATTGAAAAAATTGTATTTGACAGATATCACATTCGCCTTTTAAAACACTTTGAGGCAACTTTCACAAAATTACTCATTTATTTTCTTATATCCATTGAACAAGTTTTTGGCCGAACTGCCAAACGAAACACCTTTACAAAGTTGATTAATTTAGGCGTGCGCGTTTTTTTGATTCTGACTTTTGTTTGCTGCAAAAAATACTGGCGCCCCAAGTCAGCACAAGCGTTTCTTTCAAATGAGAGTTCCACCTTAAAATTGATTACAGAATCAAGTGTCAATTGTAGTGAACGATTATCTAGAACTGTCAAGGCGGCTTTTGGGCGAACAACATAAAGAGTTGTTTACGAACAGCTACATATTAACCTGTCCGTAAGTAAATGCGTATCACAATGAAGAGCGTACTATAGGAATTTTCCATCCACATCACTTTAGAAGGATTATATTCTTTCGCTTGTTTAAAAGTATGATATATCTATATTTTTGGAGTTCTCTGCCTCTATCTATATTTAGGAGGTGAGGTATCTTGTAAGCAAGGTATCTTATACACTGGAAAGTTGCCTGAAACAAGGAGGAGAGGCCATTACCTCTCACCTTGAGTAAAGTCACTTTTTGGGTAGAAGACCAAAAGGATACCAGGGGAACAATGTTCCCAGGATGTAGTGTAGAGCCACAACCTGCAAGAGGTACCACTGCTTTTAATAAAAATTCACGTGCAAGCACCAAACGACGAGCGACTGGCTGGCAAAGATAATACCAACGTTGGTACCATGGGAAGGTGTCAAACTCAGTGCAGTGAACGAGGAATAAGTTCTTCGACCACAAACCTTCATCGGCTACTTCCCTGGGGAAGCAAAACCAACGAACAAAATACTGGGCCTCGTGAAAGGCCAAAACAACGGTCTGAGAGTGGATGACTGGAGGGTACTCAACCGGATGCGTAGGCCCCAAATGACGGAACTCACCTTAGCTCTAGACCCGAAGTCTACAAGTACCCCTAAGGCCCTAAATGGCATCATTAGCTATGGTTTCGGTGATGTACACCTACGGCCAAGGAATAAAGACATCCCGAGACCAAGGGTCGAAAAGAAGGAGACTGCAGTCAGAAGCGAAGGGATCACCTAGAATCCAAAAGCTTAGAAATCTGACGAATGTCCAAAAAATGTAGCTAATACATCGAAGGCCATCTTTATGGTAAACGACGTATAAAGTGGAAGGAAGTGGAACAATTGACTTTATGAGAAACATGGGACTTCAAGATTGATTCCACAAAATTCCAGGGATTGTCCTTGCGGCTTATTAATTGTCATAACGAAACGGGAAACTGATACGCTTTAATACGAATGTCACATATCGGGTCCAAAAATATACTATATTTAAGACTGGAACCAACCATACCAAAATAGTCATATCTTTTAAACTGTAACGAACCAACCATACACAACCACAAAATTTGATTAAAATCGGTTGAGTGGTTTAGGGGATCGACAACAGCGCCACTTATGACCTATCGGGTCCAAAATAGTCCTATCTTTCAAACTGTAAGGAACTATACACAACGACAAAATTTCACTGAAATCGGTTGAGTGGCTGGTCCTGGTCCCAAGGATTCGTATGCATTTTGTCTCTAGTAAGCAGACCCTGTAAATATTGGTAGATTGCAAGTTTGATCTCCAAGAACCATGTGCCGTTTTCAGACAACTTGGCATTGTTGGGTTAGCGAGGTTATCCTTCTTAGCCTTTATGGCTCCGAGGATGCTTCTATCTTACCGCAGAAGATTCTCCAAGATACTCGCTTGACTTTTCTAAGTTTTTTCTTATAAATTTTAAGGGCTTCCTTGAAGAAATCCTCAGTCGGTTCCTTTTCTTCTGTCTTTGAAATGTTTTCTGCAATTTGACTTACTCAGACCTAAATCTGAGGTCCACCAATGCAGCTTCTTTTTCCCCCTTGGCAGAATAAGAGGACATCGCATTGTTTAAAGCCAACATAAAATGCTTGACTTTAAGATCAAGCTCGTTGGCGTTAGAGTGGGGACTTAAAAGCTCTGAGGTGACTGATTGCTTCAGAGTTTCCCTATATATTTGGGCCCATTTGTTTTCCTAGGATTTCTTAACGGAAGTACGATGTTCTAGTGGGGGCACCCCATATTATTTGGCTTATACAGCTAAAACTAACATTTAGCCTTAAAATAACAACTTAAAACTAAGGTACTTAAAACTAAGACATGAAAAGGAATAAAACTTAGACTTAAAGCTAAGGAGAGTGGTGAACGAGATCGAGTTTGAGGTTGGCAGTGCTGCGGTTAAAATCGAAAACTGAAAGAAAGGTTGGAATTATATACTTCCGCAGCATACGGGGCATCAGTTAATTGGAGCCATATGAGGTAGGGTATTCAGGTTAATGCGATTGAGCCGGTCTATGTAGGGTGGCAGAATAAAAGGATCGTCCCAAGCCTAAAAATGAATAAAAGAGCATTAATCTTGGATAATATTTGCAACTCATCTATAATTGTTTACATGTGACCAAAAAATTTCATGTAAATCGAGTACATACAAAATACGAATGAGAACCATCGACCTTCCGCTCATTTAATCGCCGTAGGCAACAAATTATAATCAGTTGACAAATGGTAAGGCTGAATCATGTTGGTCTCACCGCAAAAATTAGAAAAAAAATCTCTACATAATAATTAGGTGACACGTATGTAATTTTACGTTGTAAGGAGAAATATTAAAATTCTTCGTGGAAGGAATTAACAAATTTTGGTGGTCTCTATCAATATTCTGTCAAATTAGGCCTAAGCTTTAACATTGAGTTCACTGATCTATCGGCTTCTAAAGCAGGTTCAAGTGTTGCTTTTTCCTACATAACTCCCCGCCCCCAATACATCGCTCCTGTGTCAGTTAAAAAAACATAAAAAAAATAAACATGTCAAAAGCGAATTTTAAATTATCTCATGAAAACAAAGTCTCGCCCACAAAGAGATACCCTACATACGGTGGTCCCAATGTCATGATTTTCATTTTAATTCAATCCTGGTGAACTTAATAACGCACATACCTTACAAAACACAAACAGGAGGTAATGAAATAAAAACAGGTGAAGCAAAGTGCAAATTAAAAAAAAAGGAGAAGGACACCAACAAAAGGTCGGTTTGCTAGGGAACGAAATTAAATGCATTAATGCTCGGTTTGGTTTCCGCAAAGGGATACCTTACATTCGCCACTGCCACTGCGAGTAAAATTGTGTATACTGTATAGTTAGCGGAGAAACGAATTCTCAATTACCTTACAAAGTGCATCCTTTTTGTACTTGTTAAATTCCAGGAATACTTATTATAAATTGCGAGGCTTCAAGTCTCAAAGTGGTTGCTTGGTTTTTATTTTTTTTTACAGCATATGAGTAAAATAGGAATAATATCATAGCTTTTGGCAATAAACGGATGGATGTTTACCTTTAAAAGTAACATTTCCATACAAACATATTTATTTTAGACATTTTCAGCCGTTCCGACGAACCGCTTTTTGACGATAATTGGCTGGACGATATCGTTTTGGGTATTTCTACGAGCATAATAGGCGTTTTTCTTTTTTAGTTCAGAGCACAACCTGAACTGTTATACAAAAAATTTGTGTTTCTTTCTTCGTTCAGAGCACGAGCTCAGAATTTATTGACTGAGAAGGCTGAGTAAGAAGCTGATTACACATATACATACATTCAAACTTCCAGAAAAACAGAAAAACATAAGAACGATCTGAGCACGCTCGGTTCAGAGCGCGCTCATATAGCTCGAGCTCAGTTCAGTGAACTAAAAAGTTCTAAACTAAAAAAGAAAACCGCCAAATAAAACATTTTCTGAATAACATATCAGTATGTAACTGTTCGACAATACTGAACTGGATGCTCCTCTCCAACTTTACCTTGGCACTGACTTGCCAGGTCTCAGATATGTTTCAATCGATTTTTTACAATTTTTTGCAAAGCCGTGCCCTATTTTTAGGACTGCGCCTAAAGACACTTTTTTGAAATATCTTTTATCCAGACTAAGAAAATAAGAAAAGACCGGATAAAAGCTGGTGCAGGGAGCATTTCGTCACCACAGCTGGGGCAAAATGTTCTTCTAAACTTGGAATAGCTAAAAGTGGTTCAATTTTAGAGGACACTCTAACTGACCTTGCTCTAAATTTTGAATTTATCTCATATTTGGAAGCACCAAGCTTCGAGTAGTATGCCGTAGAAAACTCAAAAAGGGAATTGACAGCGCTGTGCCTCTTTCTTTTAATTTGAAGAAGCTAACCTATTTCGTCGCAAGTCTTATCCATAAGACTTTATTTGGAGCTAGGCTCGTGTAGGATTCGTTTAGCTACGAAAATCTATAGAATTCAGACCTTCAGAAGACCTCCAGTCCCAGTAATTTTTTTCTTTAAGCGGACCATTATCGTCGAATTGTTGCATCGGAAAGGTCGAAACGCTTGACAATTTTTGAAGACTAATGCAATTTTGTACAAGAAAAACAAAGCGCTAAAGTTTATCTAAAGGATAATAGAGTTGGAAGCGTTCTACAAGTTAAGGACTGTATAGCTCATGCTAAAGTATAGGACTGATTCTTTTCAATAAGCGCTAGTGAAATGCATTCAATTCATTTCGAAAGGCTTTTGTAATAGGTTTATAGGCATTTGGTATTACGTATTACGTAAGTTGCCTGTGTGTAAGTCTAGTTAAATGTCCCTTGAAATCTATGATATTATACGCCCATGCAATTTAGAAAGTCTGGTCGAACATAGCGAGAAAGAAGCCGCCAAAATTAAGAGCACAATTGTATAAACTGAAAAACCGCGTTTAGTGGTTACTTCGATGAAATTTTAAATTTAAAGTTCAAGTTGCGTGGACTGATGTTTGGCTCACCTCCTTTTAAAACCCATACGCAAATCATGAAAAATGTCAGTCAATCAGTTTCCCATTCAGTCTTTCTTTTTCAAACAGTTTAAAAATACACCCAAGCGATTGTGCAATTCTATAGAACCATGGACCGTTTGCTCTTAATCCATTTATTTGATTTCACAAGTCTTACCTTAGAAATGGACACGTTACGCGCCAACTGCCAGCAAGCGTCCCCACGTGCCATTCTTATCTAATCGAACTTCGTTTCTCCCACTAAGCCGCAACAGTAATAAATCAGATCCATAATTGACACATAAAAGCGGCTTTAATGTGCAAATAATTTGATTTATTTATTACTTCTTAAAAAAAAAAAAATTAAAAAAATCACAGCGCGTGAGGGATTATTTGGAGAAAGTTACAAATTTCAAGTTTATTTATTAAATGCATGCATACAGCAGTGGAGCTAGATTTTTCCTTAAGACTTTTAGCAAAATACTAAATTTATTAGTAGATTATCAAATTTTCGTTGTAAATATTTCGCTATCTGTGCTGGGGATTAACCGAAACCATACGAGTAGGTACCTACCGGCCTAATGCAAAGTAGAACGCATGAAAAATAAACAAGAGTGTGCCTACAACCGACGATCGGCGTGATTATTTTATAAGACATCACTCATCAGCACGATTGCGATTAGATACAGCAGTTAAAAGTTGATTTAAGTTTTAGTTGGTAATATCTTTTGTGTGTGCTTTATTTTGCGTATCAGATAAAGGAAGCATTCATTTCGAAAATTACAAGCTTTTGACAGCAATATTTATATACTTATTTGTGACATTGAATTTTAATACAAAATTTAATTTTGTTTACTTAAGCCTGTCGCACACGTGAAGACCATTTTGTTCCGTTCAATTCGGTGTCATCAAGGTTTTCGTTCCTTTTTAACGATAGGGGAAACTCCAAGAGATATGCCCATAGGATTAAGATATTTTTGAATACATGTTCTTAATAAATATACCATACAAGCTGTTCCCGCCCAAGATTGCCCGTGCTAAACAAAACTGTTTCCGTAAAAAAATCTACTAAATAATTAAATTCATGTAGAATTTTCCACATACCTACGTATGATAAAAAAAATTCCCCGTATGGATTATTAATTTTTACGAATTTTCCAATTTTCTCGCCGTATAAACCTTGCTCAGGCGTAGACAGGCAGAACAAAGAAAAGATAGCTCAAATCGGATGATCCGCTCTCGAGTGATGGGCGTTCTTACGGACTCAACTTTGTTGTAATTTTCAACGCGTAAAGATATCGCTACTATTTTTTTTTAAAGGAAATTTCCAAGCCCATAAAAATAGTGATTTTTAAGAAAATTGCTTCATAGGGTGTTTCTTAATCTTAGACTAAAGTAAGATTTTCTTTGAAAAAGGAATTACCAGAATTAAAGAAAAACTAGTGAAATTTTACGAATCTTGTAAAAAAGGTCTACGAATATAAAATCGTACACAGGGTGATCCAAATTTTGTTTTTTAGTCTAAAATAGTCAATCCAATTTTTTTTAAACGAGAGTATAATTTTCGGAGTTTTTTTTTCGCTTATCTTCGTCACTTATATCTTCGTATTTGTTTTGGATCAAAGTTAAGAATTCTTGAGAATTCGAAACATTGATAAAATGTTCTAAAATGGTTCTGTTTGGAATATTCATATTTTACCTGTGAAATTTAAGCTTCCCAATGTGGGGTAACACAGGAAAATTAATATTTCTACCTGCTTTGTTAGATCATAAAATAATAACCCACAACTAAATATTTATTTCAACTTTTTGTAATGTTTAAGCAATAAATCAATTAATGTCCTTATTTTGGTAGGTAACCATGTTAACGTATACTTTAAGAATAGGAAAAATAATGATTAACAATAATTTAGTAAGTAATTCCAAGAAACTCAGGTACAGCATACCTCAAAAAAACCTTTTGGGCGGATTACAAAAACTAATTGTCATTAATATAAAAAAGGGCTTGGAAGTGGGTATCTTAGACTAAAATAATAACAAAACTATATTTAATTGATATAAGAGAAAAATTTCACGCTCTCAGCTCTTTTAATTAACAAAATAATTGAAATATTCCTTAAGGAAATTTGTTTTTAAGGCCAAAATGTCAGCACTGGGAACATGTCTTTTTTTAAGCAAATTACAATTATTACTCCGTACATTGCAAATAGTTGCAGCTCAATTTTGCATATGGTTTAGTAAATAGTAAGGGTCAACTATCATGGTCAATTTTCCGCGGGAACTCGCGATAATGTTTTTTTTTTAAATTGTAATTGAAATCCGTGTTTTGTGTTTTTTTTTTTACTCTATAACAAAATTGACCAACTTTGAAAAGCTCTATAAGTCAAACTAGTTTGCAGAAAAATATTTTGTCTATTGTTTTTGAAGCTTCGACCAAAACAATAAAATTAAAACATCGAATTTAGTATTTTTGCCTCGAGATTTACCTTTTTGGACCACAGTGCGTCGTCCTAGCTTCCCGCAAATTGTGACGTCGTAGAAAAAAAAAAAAATATTAAGATTTAATTTGTATTTTTCCCGGGACTGGACCTGAGTCCCATTGCTTCAATAAACTAACAATTGTCCCACAGTGCCCATGCTACGGTCTAACATGAAGAAATAAAATGAATCGAGGAACAGGTTAATAAAGGACTATGGTGTGGACGTGGCTTCTTATACAAGAGTTTAGTTTGGTAAAAGTTTTGATTTAGAAGACGTGTGTAAGGTGACAAAGGCTGCCATGAAAATCACGAAAAATAATTTGTTTTAACTGCAAGAGAAAACATTTCACAGCACACACAAAAATAAGTACTTTTGACTTGGTTATGATGTGTCGAACTTAAGGCCCTTCGTCCACTATGTGCGCAACGCACAAATTTCGAATTTAACTCATTCATCCCCAATGTAGGACAATCTTAATTTAATGCAACCAGGAGACTATTGGATTGAATGTAGGAAGATGACTCCAAGCTGTTAATTCAGTTTAAATTGGAGTTTGTCAGGTCCGTCTCAGAGATAGTGCTCGTCTTTTTGCATACGATCTGTTCAACCCATATTGCTCAATTTATTAAATTTGTAGTTCACTTTAGATGGGTTGGGTGCAATCCGTGGAATATATTAACTTACAGCTTCTTTAGTGTACCGAACGTGTGCTAGATATTTTCGTCAACAGTCGATAAATAAATAAATAAATGGTTGGCGCAACAGGTCCGGAGAGACCCTAGGCCTAGCTTCCCACAACCATTTGTTTTGTGTGAGTTTTTCATTTTTGGAACGAATGGAAGGGATCTACAATTTTATGCCGACTGCAAACGGTTAATTGAGAAGACAGTTATGCTCTCGGATGTTTGTCAGACGTTCAAGAGAGGTGGCGCAGTGGAAAAAAACCCTAGGTTGAAATTTGGGCTTTTGGGGGTGTAGTCAAGAGTGAATTGCGATTGAAAAAATTCAAACAAATGGAAGGGGGACAACTGAAATCGTCTGGGACGTCAGGAGCCCACCCAACAAACGCCGATTTGAAAAATACCTTGGAAATTCAATAGAACTGCGCAGTAGCATTATTCCTTTTTATTGTCTTCTCATGAAAATATAAGAAAATCCGAAGTAAAAATTTTTCTTCAACCCAAAAACGTTTTTTTGTTATTTTAATTCTCTATAAAATCTGTAATAAAGCTCCATGTCTGGGAAACCATCCAATCTGAAGTCGAAGAATTTCAGAAGTTACTGTCAGCAGTCAGCTAGACATTTGTTGCTCAACAAATGTAATGGTAGTGTTCGATCTCGTGCTGTTCGTTGAACATGTTTGTGCATCGTATTAAGCATCGAACTGACTGTTTATTATCTGTTCAACCCGTTGCTCAACTTACTAAGTAAAATATAAGTATTGGGACATGGACCCATTCAACAATTATTGATTAAGGTGGTCAGCCAAAAGAACGGGGTCATTCAATAATTGAACAAGTTATTAATGGGTAAACGAGTCATGCAACGTGTTAAACACTTATATGATCAATTTTAATTAAAACTACGCTGCTCAATATGAACAATGTGAGCTTTGCGCACGTGAGTACAAGGATAACAAATGAATTGCTCTAACTGGCGCGTCGAATAGACTGTTTGACAAAATTGATTGATGAGTTTCGCACGTAGTGGACGACCGGCATTATTGTCTGAATATATTGTGTGTATAAAGCAGTAGCATTGATCTGATTTTGCGGTAGCAAACTTAACTAAAATGTCGCACTGACCGTGAGTGAGATTTGATCTGGCAAACATCTGCTAAGTTTTTGTGGAAAATAAATATCTTTTAAGTCGTTTAAAGTTTAAATACGTTGACTGGTTAGGGTCAAGAATAGCAAGTCAGTGATGCCCCCACCTATTGACAGAGACACTGATGGCGCCAATAGGTCTGTCACTGCGGCGGCTGCGCAACTAGACAATCAAATCGCCTAGGTATCTGTCTACACATCTACATCTACATCTATATCATGCTTTATTTTATTTAATTCCTTCTTGAATAATAAAAATAAATTCAATAAATAAATTTGGCGGCCATTGTAGAGAGACTCACATTTTTATCACCAAAACGCTCAAAACAGGCAACCGCTTACGTTTAATTCGCTTCAAGTTGTGCGCTGATTCACTGCCACCCGGTGCAATATATTTCCATCAGCAGAAGCCATTTCAAATGATCGAAATGCCATAAATATTTAAATGTATACCCTCCACCTGTGGTTCCTACATAAACACCATCGCTTGGAAACAATTAAAATCATTTTATTGGGAAAGTTCAACTAGCGCATTAAACTTTAAGCAGCTCCTAGACAAACGTGCGCCGATGAGTCCAAAAATAAATCCTCTGTCAATCCAACTAGTATAGATAACAGATTTTCAATGCGAAATAAACACAAATAAAGCCAAGGCTTAAACGGATTTCGTTCAATTTTGAACTAATCCAACTATACATTTATATGGCCCCCTGGCACTTAACTTTATTTGAATAAGGCACAGTTTAGTAGCACACTTTGAAACTCGACAAATACCACTGCGTATCCTCCATTAGATATAATCCTCACGAGCGGCTCCGTTACATATCGCTCACTTTGTGTGTGTGGATTAACACAAAAATCCCTCCAGTTTGGAAAACCCATTTACCCCCAAAAAACGAATAAACTTCGGGGCGTTTTATTCTTCCTGAATAATAACGAGTATCCTTTTCCGAGCGACAAAAAACTCGTATTCACTTTGCCAACAATTTTGCATATTTGTCATTCAAAAAAAACAAACCAGACACCACCATCTGCGACCCTTCCGCCTCCACCCTGCATATGCGAAACTAAATTAAAAACAGTATCTGTACCTTAATCCGATGGATTTATTAAATGTTAATCCTCTTCGATGTGGCTGCTGCAGTGGAACCAATTCCCGAAATATCCCTGGAATTGTGCATTTGAAACTGGTTCACTAAACACTTAATTTTCAGCACGCAATTAGATCTTGTACTTTTTTTTATCTAACAAATGCACTCTGAACTATGATCTGTTTGGCTGACCGCTGACCACTTCAATCACCGCATTAGCACACACAAGCACAATTCAAATTTCTAACAGACTCGAGTCGAAGTAGGGAGAGTTGCCGTTCACGCGAAATTACTTCATCTAATCGCGAGCGTCTAACACCGACTAAAAGTATCTTGAAGATGCGAAGTGCGATTTGTTTCCCGGTCGAATGAAGAAGACTGGAGCTGGACAAGTAGTGCTGTGTCTATTCGCATGGCGATGGCGAAAGCCCCCACAATATCTTGGCGCACACCGGCACAAGGCAAAAGGGCTGTTTGTTAGGCCAATCGCTACCGCCAAGCGAGCCCGAGCAGCGACAATCTTTTGCAGCTTTTGCGCAAAGCTTTCCCATGGCTGTTGGTTGCATTAGAGACGGTGTCACATTGCGAGAGAAATGTTCGAAGGTTGTGTTTTGTTCGAGAGAGAGGGAGAGTGATGAGTATGCGTGCTGCTGCCCGGCTACCCACTGCTGATAAGCGCAAAGCACGTGGGTCTCTTATCAGCCGAAGCAAATCAACAGGTTGTCCGCAGTGTATCTGACCCGAGTATGGGAAATATCAGCTTCTGAAGTACACCGTCCACGCATCCGTTCGTTATCGAGTGCGAAGAAATATAAAAATCTTTAACACCAACACGAGCCTGCTGGCGTGGGCAAGAGCTAGGCGATGGGGAAAGAATTTTTTCATAAATTATTATTTAATATCAAACGAAGATTTTGCAAGGAAATGTATTTCTCGCAGGAGGAGTACTCGTTTTTGCTATGATGAAGTGATCAATATATTCGAATGTAAACAGAAAGTTTCGGTAAAACAACAAACATCTTGGCGGTATGAATATTCAAATAAAAATAATATAAGATAAACAAATCGCGAGGTATCCACGCTCGAAGTCGTGGAATTTCAAGCAAAAAGTTGGATAAATTTATTGGTTTCCTAAATTGAGAAAATTTGACAGGGAACAGGTTGTAATGGCAGTTCTAGGAGTATTTTTTTTATGCTGCCTACTGACGAATCGTATTGATTTAGCAGAGAAAGACTCGTTTAAATGTCCCGCAGCTTAACAGAGAGTGATTTCGTTTGAATGTAGTTCGGATGTGACGAGTGGCTTTCGTTTGTTATTAGAATTTTAGAAGTATCAAAGCTTAATAAAGGAATTTCGGAGAAAATTCGTTACCCTAGGCCCTAGGGGAACCATTTTTGATTGATAACTCAATGTGGCATCATAGCTGTGTTTGCAATACGATTTCTTAAACGTTACATCTAATTATTTAGCATTTACCTGTCTGCTGCCTGTGAGATGCCGCAGGTTGAAATCTGAAATACTGATATTAAGTTTAAGTCTTTGCCATCGGCCATGTATTTGGTAGCGATGAAGGTCCTTGTTGGTGGAAAATGTATTTCCAGTTGCGATTTCAGTTTAACAGCAACCTATTCTTGATTATAGACAAATGGCTGACAAATGATCTCAAAACCTTGTACACAATTTAATAAATGGTTAATGAAATAAAAATTGTATTTTGATCTTTACATACCTTTAGTTCCACCCTCTTCAGGACTAGACGGTATAAAAGTTTGCAATTTTTCGCCATTAAAAATATGCTCTCATTATCTCAAAATTTAATAATTGTTGAGCCGAATTGTTCAAACCGAGACCGAGACGATGCAAGAAATGTACGATTAATTATTGGAGTATAGAAAATATTTATATTAAAATATTTATATATTATATCGTTTTGATTTTCAAATATTTTCGCTTTTTACTTACAAAAAAATGTTTTTCAAAATTTGACATTTCTGTGATACGTATTTAAAAAAAAAATATTTCTCTTTTCGGTACAGTGTACTATAGTATTAAACAAACTTATGTCCAATGTTTATGACACACAGCTGCCGGTTACGATTTTTTTTTCGTTGGAAAGATTACTTTAAGCTGAATTATTACTCTTAATATATAAAAACGTTCGTGCGTATGTATGACTGACCATCACGGCTGAACCACTGAAGCTATCGTAGGAAAATTACCAAGGAAAATGTTCATAGCCACTAAGCCAATTTTCATGATTCTTCTTTTGTTTTGTTCGTATTGTTGTATTTCCGGTTTAGGCAGTCTTTAAAGAAAACACTATTTTCGACCCCATAAGTGGCTGTTGTCGATTTTCGAAGTAGTTTTATTGAGACGATTGAAATTTTTGGATGGGTCTGGTTGCTTCAAGTTTGACAGAGGGGATGGTTGTGGACCCTATTGTTGGTACTTTAAAAAACATAGGCTGGATAGGAAAACGGGTTGCGGCACTTCTCATTCAAAAATAAAACCAATTGCTTTTTCTAAAGTTGTATAATTAGAAATATTAATGGAAGTTGTCCAAATAAAGCACTTTGCAAAATCTGAGCAGGAATTAATGCAAATCCGGGTGGGTACAACTACATGTAAAAGAGGCTGACGTCCGGATATGCACTCATAACCCGGGAACGGATTGGTTGATTTTTATGATTTTTGGTTTAAATTCGTATGTGCCCAAGGACATACTATGCTTCTCTTTGTCGTGAAAACAAAACTTTATGGGGATTAGTTGAATTTTTGATTTCTTAGGATGTTCCGGGCAGTTACTATTTTGCTGTGCAACGTCAATGCACCGAAACTTTGTAACGGAACGCGTTTGATTTGATGTTGAAAGTCGATCCTCTAAGAAGATAACTATTTAACCTATATCTAATCATAACTAAGCTTAAGAGAAGAAATATAATTACGACTAATGTAGCAGTAAGAGCAAAAATAGCTTCAAACAATTTATTAAGTGCACAATTACGTCAGTTAAGCGACATTTAAAGACACTTTACGTCCTAGGATTGGTTGGCTAACTGGAAAAGTAGCTGTGGTGTAAAAGAAAAGAAAATAACAAAAAATAAAGACACTGCTCGTAGAACAGCTTCCAGATCCACAAAACGTTGCCACCACCTCCAGTACCGATCAGAAACATCCACGCCAACCGGAGCCGTCGTCAGGAGAAAATACGCGCATTAGCGCACTCCAAGAGTCAAGAGAAATCATCCTGATGATATCTCACCTGCTCTCAATAGCATAAAAAAAAAAAAACTCAGCCTCACTCGAAGGCTCACGATCACTGTCACCGAGGCTGATAAAAATGGACGGTGGTGTTCAAAGTGTAACATTTGCTTGATTCAGATGAATTAAATCCATAGATAACTATAGATGACCTGCCAAACGTTTAATGAATGTATTATGTATATAACCTACTTACTTAACTATCGTACTTTTGCTTAATATTAATTTTCTTATGACTAAATCTTAAATCTAAAATCTAAAACTAAATTGTGGTACGCAGTGAAAATTATCATATACCTACATAATTAAAACATTTTGGAGTCATCAATTGAAGCTGACCATCGCCAGTCCTGACATGTCACGACGGATATAACAGGTAAATTTTTAAAAATCATAAATGAAGTGATTAAGACTTGTATAATTCTTACAAAGTACCACCGGTTGCATAAAATTTGAAATTTCGTTTTTTTTTTTGTTATTATACTTAAGTGAATAGTACCAAGCAAGTACATTATTTTGTTTACGTTTTTGTTTAATGAACACGGAATTGAATCCGAATCCTCTCTTTCATAATTGGAGGTAAATAAATTGAATTATGTACTAGAAGTGAGCTAGAAGAAGTCAAACCAGTTTCTTATTGCATGACGCGGATCAGAGGCAAACCAAGGTGCTGATAATACACCGTGCAGCATCTCTTATCAGCAGGTAGAAAAGAGAAAAGTATCACCCCATGCATAGTATCCACGCGGACTGAGCTAGACCGGGATGCTAGGCAGGAGAGCAGGGCAGGGGGTGGTGATTACTTTCGGAGTTTTCGGACAGCAGACAAACAAGTGCTCTCATCAATAATTGCTTTAGTGGGTTCGTCGCGGTGGAGTCGTACTGTCCTCCTGAAGAACATGCTACAGTAATTTCAACAAACATTTTTAGTTTCGACTTGAAATATTAAGGCAAATAATTGAGAACCACTTCGACTGTCTTAAGCACAACAATTCGATTGATTTTTTTTGTTGGGAATGTTGATGCAATGTTGTATGTAATTTGTTTTCGTGTATAAGCCAGGTTTCTATACTGGTAGAATTTATAACACTGGGGGGACTCTATTTTAAGTACTTCACTTCATATTTCTATTTCCAATTTAAAATATGTGAAGTCGTCGCGTTAATTAGTTTCAGTAAATTAAACCAAACAATTCATCAATCATTTATACGAAATATATAAATCATTGTCTATTCACCACTTCCGGAACCCATTTTGAAATTCGTCAACTATCGCTCTAAAAATGTCCTATAATTCCTACCATGTAAACAAGATGGCCAACTAAAAGTACGTGTCACTTTAGGTAATGCTGTCCCTTTCAGTCACACGGCCTCTTAGTATTGGGCATCCCTTCAATTTTTCGTGTTATCATTGTGTAATGGTGTAAATGTAGCATTATCTTCTATTTCAGTTCATTGACTTTGCGGAATTTGATGACAGTACTTGCTAGTTTGAATTCAAATTTGCAACAGAAATATGCGGTGTGCTGGATACATAATCGCGCTACTAATACCTAGCCATTTTTAGTGTCTGCGCTAAATTGTTTGAACACCGAATGGCGAAATTTTCTATTCAAAATTGCTTATTGTGACCTATTTCACTTCATTTATTTTAATTGAATGCTTATTTTGAGCTAGAAAATATACAAGGAAAAGGTTAAAAATGATTACCTTCTAAACATAATAAAGTGTACTATAGCAGTCGCAAAAATCAAACAAAAGTACTCATGCACCGTCAAATGGCTTAAAATATCCCAAAAAACAGAAACAAAATAAAAAGCGGTCCCTAAAACAACCAGAAACACAAGCCCTTAAAATAAAATCACCCCGAAAACCGCTCAAAAAAATGACATGAAAATACTATAGAAATGAGACCAAAAACCAAAAAAAGTAAGGCTCCGAAAATACCCGAAAAATCGATGCAGCAAGCGCATCCGAAATTGGCTCAAAGAAACACTTCGAAAAACATCGAAAATCTCAATTACTAAACTCCGACATTTTTAACATTTGCGCTTAAAAAATCCACGACACAAAAAAATGTTTCTAAAAACAAAGTGAATTATTACTTTCTAAAAATGGGTCAGAAAAACTTTACGAAAGTAGCCCAAAAATCGCTCCGAGAAGAACGTCATAAATTGCCCGAACACCCGTCAAAAAGTGTTAGGCACTTTCCCACTAAAATTAAATCTTGTAAGTTGTAAGTACTAGCGAGATAGTCTGGTGATTTTTAAGACTTAGCCCTGATTTGGAATCTTCAATCTTCTATGATTTTTGTAGGCTCAGTGGACTAGTGGTTAGTGTGTTGGACTACTAAGATAGAGGTCCAAGGATCGATCGCCGAAAAAAAAAAATCCATTTGGATTTGTTTTTCCACTGTGCCACCTCTGGCAAACGTCTGACTGAATTTCCGTCAATTACAACAAATGCCTAGTATGTACTATTACTGTAAATAGATAATAGAGAAGCTCTGCGAACAGACCCATATTGTCACATCCTATTGTAAGCGGCACCCCCGCAATGCATACTGGGCACATTCCTGCATGTACTCGGAGTTTGATTTCGAGTTTGCTTACTCGAAATCGGATTCCGCCTTTTCCAGGAATGGCCCACGCGAATTCTTTTTCTCGTCTTGATCTTTGTGGGAAGATCGAGATAAGAGAAACTGAACTTCGCATTAGTTTTAAGCTATATTATTCAGTTGGAATAAAGTGCTCAAAGAAAACGGTGGCTTTCATTAAAGAGTAGTTTACTATATTATACTAAGGTAGGTGGCAACATAAAATTTTTTCCCAAGGGTCTCTTGCTGGGATCTCGGAACGAATATCTAGTGTGAGTCCTCGAACTATCAAGTAGAGCTTGACTGTTGTAATTGCGTCATGAAAATCCTATCTAATGTCAAAAACCTACCACCTGTAATCCCAAATTGTGGGGAATTTTCATTTGCCAAAGAAACAAAATAAAATTGAGTCGGGGCCACACCAGTTCACTGTCAGTTGAATTGAAAAAACAAAACGTCGCAAAAACAACAGACTTACCAGCATGTAGACCTAACTAATGAAATGGCCATCTCCTAATTGACTGTCTATTTTATGAAACCTGGTTTGTTGTCGCGTTAATTTGCCGAAAAAACAATACCTATCCTCACGCATTTACCTCAATTAAAATTCAATACACATCGTATTAGCGAAAGGCTCCCTCAATATAATATAGTGTAGGTGCCAAAGCCACCCCCCAGGAGCTCCATACCATCCGTATGTACCAATGTGGTAAATTGTTCACTCCAAATGGTCGACACAATGAGGCCGAACAAAGAGGACGCATATAACAATTTTTCTGCAGTATCCATAAAATCACGAAAATATAAGCGAAATGTAATAGCAAAGTGGCCGTCGCAAGTTGTAATAAATTTTGCCGAATGCATATGCGTGTTGATTACCAAAGGACGTTTTTATTATGCAAGCATATAGATGTAAAATGCCGGATTATCTTGGGGTGTTTATTTTTTTATAGCCTTTCATGAGGTTCTTTGTTTTCGTTTTCGTTTTCTTTTTTATGTGGCTTAATTCAGTCCAGGCTGATGTGGGTGTATTTGTGTGTGTGTGTAGGTTGGATCCTTGGAATTGTTAGAGCAAAGTGGAATTTTACGGGATTTAAACGGATGTATAGGTATAGATACAGTGGCAGGCATTTTGTGATTCCAATGCAAATGAAGCTGGGTAAAGGATGTGTCTTCAATTAGAAGTAGAATTTGTGGTATAAACGAGCTTATCCAGAGCCACATTTGTCAGACTTGAACAATTAACCAGACAGGCGGTTTGCATTTTATCAGCATCAGACGTTGCGTAGTTAAATCTAAAGAAAAGCTTTTTATTGTCAGATGTTAGCGCTTTAATTTTCGAGTATTCATGCCCTTGCTACTGGAGCAGGCATTAACTCTGTTGATGCATCCTTCTTGTGCATCGATAGACATACCCGAATAATACAAATTGTGCGACACCAAAATTAAGAGCCCGATGCCACGCCGTTTGGTAAAACTCTACACAGACTTATAGACCTCGATCGTGTAGTTAAAATTGCCTCAAAAAGCTTAAACGTCTTCAATGTATCCGAAAACTGTATGACAGGCTGTTTACGCTCCACTCCGGTTATGGCACTCAATGTCATCCTTGGTCTATAATACCCCTTCAAACACACATTCAAATGGAGGCTAGACTAAGTATTCACCGTCTGTTCCATTCGAACAACTTTGACCCCTATACCTACCAGGGACCATTGCGCCTTCAAGCTCTAAGAATTTACCAGGGAAGGCACAAAAGGCTCCTTTAAGAAGTCGCAGTGCCAGAGCAACTTGAAGGCTCTCCCGCCTTACAATCTTATCTATACTAGGTCGATCACACGAGCCGCTTGTATCGAACTACTTCCAATTATTCGATATCTCCACGTCAATTTAGAACAACTACAGCAACACAAACACTTCCAGATCAGAGATCTCTTTTTATTAATAATCGCTCTCCGAAATCCTCATATCCAGTCCATTTAATTTACTTCATCGCTATGTGCTTGCCCTCCCATTACATTAATCGCTGAACAAATAATCGCAAAAAAATCGACCGATAAAAACAATCATTTTGGCAGCTCCCCGAAACATTTATGCCACAAAAATAGAACAGCCCATATTTTTACACCTGAAAATTAACAAATTAAAAAGTATAAACATAAAATAATGTTGCTCCCAGTGGACGCAGGGCCGGCCTCAATGATCTAGGCGGCCCGGGCGAGTCATGCATTTGGCGCCCTTTTAAATTTCATTAACTAAAAAAATGATTGTGGCTATTGTGTAACATTTTTACCTATATGTAACTGACATATGTCTGTTAATCACGAATTTTCTGCAATTTAGTTTTCAATTGACAGTGAGTCAAGCGCTCCGGAAGCGTTTCCCGTTATTATAAGCTCATTCACTCTACAGGGATCTCTCTGATCACAAAATATAAAGGGCTCCTTAAACTAGACTAAATGGGCTCTATCTCTATGGTGGCGCATTGGTCTCTCTTTCACCCTCAAAAGTTAGTTAGTGAGGGCGAAAAGACAAACAACAAAATGAAAGGTCGTGGTAGATAAATGCTGAGTAATCATACTCACTCCAACAATATAAGTTCATAAAATTTTACACGCTGAATATAGGTTTGCTCTGTATCGATAGAAATAGCTATTCAAATTCAGTGAAGTTAAGCTGGCGCGCGCAGTGTCCTATACATCTTGGCGCCCTCTAGATGCCCGCGCCCCGGGCGACCACTCCGTTCGCTCCACCCTAAAGCCGGCCCTGAGTGGCCCTATTATTATACATTATTTCTTTTTTTTTCTGTTTGAAGTAGAAAATCGTGTGGTCGTTGTTGGGTTCTAATTATCAAATAAAGAAAATAATTGGTTTTCTTTTGTGCACGTTCCTTTCAAAGCCAACAGCCACGCCGCCGCCACCGCCACTTTCTGGGGTGGGTATAAATATTTTTTTTGTTTTTCCCAAATTCGAGCAAACTTTTCTATTTCAGTTTAAAGTGTACGTACCTAGGTCTTCTTCAAAGAGAACCAAGTTTATGGTATCTCTTACTTTCTTTGGAAATGAGGCGAATTAAAAAAAAAAATAAAAAATGTTCCACACTGTTGAAGGATAAATAAGTGTAGGCATGTATATTTTTCTGGCAGATCGCAGGGAGCAGCTTTTCAAATGAAAGAAATTAAGGACACGGCACGTCCCTAATCCGAGTTCACCGCGGTCATATGGGGTGTGTACGAGCATGTAGTTTGAACGTGCTATACTTGCGAGTGGATTGTTCAGGAATGTTGCTTTTGCAGACCGGTAATCAAATTCCTTGGGACGGTCCAATTGGTCCAGGTTGTTTGAAATAAATTGACTTGGAACCTGTCCGCATTGAAATTGTTGTGATGAGTCCCCATTTGCTTGGGAAAGCCAAAAGAGACAGGCTCGATTGATACCATACGTAATGAGCTTTCCGAATCGGAATTGGATATTCAGTGGAATTGAAATTTTCTTTTCGCAATTAGGGTCAATTCAGGCACAGTTGGAGTTCTATATCTTTTCACAAGTCAATTGGGAGGATGCTAGCAGGAGGCCGGGCAGCATGTAGGTAGTCGAGAGTAGGGGCAGGTCCCGCTGATATATCAATGTCAGACGCAGACAGGTGGATAATTAACGAAGAGGGTATAGGTTTTGATTTATAGGTACAATGAGGTTTCCGTTTGTGCGATTTAACTTGCCAAGGTTGATTTGAAATTGTGGACTGATTTTTCGTATGGAATTTCATTTATGTACGACCTTTCTAAATAGTCTACAAATTGAGTGATTCAACATTAAAATTGGATAAAGATAGGACTTACAAGAGCCAACAGGACCTAGTTGTCAAAAGTGAGGACATAAAGCAAAGATAATGGAATACAGAGATATATGACTTTCCAGTGGAAAGCTGGCTGCCTACCAGCTGCTTTCCCGAAAAAATCATGAAGTCACGCACATTATGCTCATTTCTTTTCTAGTGTATGTGAGTTCGTGAATTTAATGCAAGAATGCGCTATTCCGAAATGTGTATTTGACTCCTTTTTTTATTCAAGTTGAATACGAAACAGAAAACAAGTGAACTGCGCGATGTCTATAAAAGCAAAGGGTATGGTGGCCGGCCATTAGCAACATGCTTTTTTTTAAGTCACGCGTATTTACAGTCAGGGATTGAAATTAAAAAAAAAAAAAGCAGTTAAACCAAATGGGTTTTGGGGGGATAGACGTACGAAAGATATCCATCTCTTTTAATCATTCATCTCTGGCATAAAGAAGACTATTATGACGAACAATTCCGATTGACATTTGCCTTTTTTAGTTCAGAGCAGAACTTTAACTGTCAAAAAAATAAAAAATGTCGTGCTTATTTTTTTTTCACATACAATCAAAGCTAACAGTTTTTGTTTCTTTTTTTTTTTTTTAATGTCGATGAGAGAATGCAGGATGATCGGAGCGCACTTTACGGAGCTCTGAATCAACTGACTGATCTGTCTGAGTCTAAATCTGAGTGTAGCGTATTTTGCCAGCTTACCATATAACTGCTTATCCGAAACGCCTATGAGGTGACAGAAAAAAAAAAAAAAAAATAGATGGTGTAAATTGTGAATTTGATTGACAAAAAGTGATCCATACGGGAAATACCTACAACAAATAATAATGTTCACTATTAAATGTCATAATGACAGCTCATGTGCAAATGCCATTCATAAATAAAACACGCTCGCCTCGGAGCATGCTCGCCGAGCCCTATCTCTGTTTAAAGCCCTAGCTATCAGCTATATGGCTGAAATACGTTTTCTTTCGCGAACATTTATATCAATTGAAAAAAATTACAGATGAACTAGTTCCGTTCATACTTTGCTCTCAAAATGAAATCGTCTGATCTGCGTTAACCATTTTTTCAGATTTTTTAAACCATAATAGTTCATAGGTATGTAGTTAGTTAGTTTGTTAGTTAAACGACTATAATTTTATTTAAACAAGTTTTTACAATATTTTGTTTTTACTTACTCTATACGGTTTGGTGTTTTATAAGGTGCCATTTTTGATTGACGGATGACAGATTGACATTAAATAGTACAAGATGATATATAAATATATATGAAAATAATATACAGAAATAATTCGTATATGTATCATCTGTAACTGACCCCCAAAATTGCGCCTAGTCTGAGAAAACAAGTATCATCATTTAAGAGCTCAAAATTCGAAACGGAAAACTCCCGATACAATCTTCTGCTATCGTTCGGCTTCAGCCCTTAGTCAACTAGTCTTGTTTAGATGTTGGCACAAACCGCTAAGCTAAATTCTCCAAATTGACTCGTGAAAGACGAAAACTTGAGACATCGGCAGTACTAGATCATGTTGGTATTGTTACATTCAGGCTGGGATTCGAAAAGATAAAACACTATTCTGTTCAACTTTTCTAATAATATCACTTTATTCACAATTTCTAATTATTATTACTTTACACTTATTTTTATCTCTCAACCGATTACTCTTTCGAACTTAGCAATCGCGGGCTAAAAATCAACTGTACATCTCTGTTGTCAACGCGCCCCTTTTATATCCGCGCTGCCACCTATCAGCGAATATTCCAGAAGTAGATATATTCCAGATGTATATTCCATATCTTCTCTAGATGGTTCTAGAATTAACTAACGACAGATTCCAGTCTCCAATTGGAAGTGGAACTTGGAGGAAAACAGAGTGCCCGATTCACCACAATTCCTAAGTGTCTGATTCACTAAGTGCCTGATTTACCACAGTATATTTCCCTCACTTCGCACTTCGTCTTATTATTATTATTATTCTTTATTCATCTACCGAGCTTAACTCTAACAGACTAGGATTCAATATATTAATAGTTCAAAAAAAAATTATATAAAATATTCAGTAGTATTATCATTTAGGACATATTTATATTCAATAAGGATAATTTAAATTTCGATCTATCATCACATAAATCTATTTCATTGCAAAGAGAATTAAACTTTTTTATACACTTCGTTATTGGCTCATTAAGGCCATAGTTGTAAGAATGTTTAGGGCTCGAAAAAAAAATGTTTCTTGTTCGAAGAATTCTTTCTGGTGCATAAAACTTGAAATGTTGAAGTAAATCGGGACATACTATACGATAAGAGAAAACATCATGAATAAACAGCATACAATGAACACTTCGCCTTTTTTCTAAAGCATCTAATCCTATTAAGGCACATCTTGTTGGATAAGAGGGCATTATATAAAGGTTCCATTTCATTTGTCTTATAACAAATCTTGTAAAGGATTTTTGTATCCTTTCAAGACGTGTTATAGAATTTGCATATATAGGACACCATACTAAAGAGCAATATTCAAGATAAGGTCGTACTAAAGACATATAGACAGACTTTAGAGCATATGGGTCCGAAAATTCAGCACATGTTCGCTTAAGAAATCCAAGCATCGAGTTTGCTTTGTTGACAACATAATCAATGTGAAAAGAAAATGCAAGCTTCGTGTCAAAAATCACACCAAGGTCTTTAATTTCGGTTTTTCGAGAAAGGCTGGTCCCGGAAATTGTATAGTCATTAAGTACAGGCACTAAAGCATGGTACACAGAAAAAGAATGACATTTATTTATGTTCAAGGTAAGTCCATTAAGGTCACACCATTGAACTATTGTGTTTAAATCATTTTGTAGATTTCCACAATCAAAAATATTTTTAACACGAATAAATATCTTTAGGTCATCGGCATACATCAAGCAGTTAGCGCTATTAAGCAATGAAGGAATCTCATTAATAAATATATTAAAAAGTAAAGGTCCTAAGTGACTACCTTGGGGGACACCAGAAGAGACCTCAATTAGTCTAGATTGAGAAGAACCAATCTTTACATACTGCTTTCTGTTCGTGAGGTAACTTGTTAACCACTTAAGAAGCATCGAATGAATGCCAAATGATTTTAGTTTGCTTATAAGAATGCCATGACATACCGTGTCAAAAGCTTTCTTGAAATCGGTAAAAATTACATCAACTTGATATCCCGACTCAACAGAATCAAAAAGATATTTCGTAAAAAGCGTCAAGTTGGTTAATGTGGATCTACCAGAAACAAATCCATGTTGTTGCAGTGATATTTGTTCCTTGATTGTAAAATAAAGCTTTTTTGTAACAATCGACTCAAAAAGTTTTGGAATAGCGGAGAGCTTAGATATTCCACGGTAGTTTTCAATTTTCTGTCGGGATCCGGCTTTTAATATGGGTGTTATAAATGAATATTTCCATTCATCTAAAAACACACCAGAAGCTAAGGATAAATTGAAAATTATTTTTAAAGGAAAAGACAAGGACAAATTACATTGTTTAAGAACTTCAAAGGGAATACAATCAGGGCCAGCGCTTTGAGAAGAGTTCATACCTTGTATGCCTTGCAGAACATCATCAATTGAAAGATAGAGTGATCCCAAACAAGCATTAGAATCATTCATATCATTATCAAGTAATGGATTAAGATTCGTGTGAACAACAAAAACTGATTCAAAAAACTTGGCAAAAAGCTCACAAGTTTGATCCAAGCTACAAGAAGCAGCACCTTCGAATTCCATATTTTGCAGAATACCACTAAATTTTCTTTTACTGTTTAAAAATGTCCAAAAACGTTTAGGATTTTTACAAATTTGAGACTCTGCGTTCATTACATATTGCCTATACAAAAATTTATTCAAAAATTCATATTCCCGACGCAACTGGCTAAAACGTTGCTTGTGCAAATCAGATCTTGACTTTTTAAATAATTTAAACGCTTTGTTTTTAGCATTCTTCAAATTAATTAATTTTTGGTTATGCCAAGGTAATTTGAAGGATTGTCTTTTTCTCATAATTGGCACATATTGAGAAAATCCATAGTCTAAGATGCTTACAAATGTATCATAGACTTCCTTAAGATGCAAACCAGAAAGAATGCTCGACCAATCAACCGAGCCTAAATACGTATTTAATGCGTTATAATTTGCTTTTAGAAAATTATAACTCGTTTTATAATTATTTGAATTAGAGTCTATTGCAGAAAGGTTATTGCATTGTAAATCTAGACATAGAGCAATGTGATGAATAGAATTTCTCATTATAGGACATATAGCTTCTCTGACTGTACAATTTAAATAATTATCCACAAATATTAAGTCAAGAATTCTATTTAATGAATTGTGACAATAATTCTTTTGATATATATCAAATGCAAACATAGAATCAATAAGCATGAATTCACATTCAGTTTTCATATTATATGGAATTAAACATTTATCTTCATCTGAATATAACCAATTTATATCACCTAAATTAAAATCGCCCAAAACGATAAGATGTTGATGTTCCATCAGCTGATTAGCAATGAAGTCGATGTTGTTAAGATGACATTCATACACACATAGCGGACTATTTGGAGGTATGTAGCTCGCAACAAAGAAGATTTCCTTTACTCCAGCTGCCAGGCCTCCAAGGTTCACAGAGACGCACAGTTGTTCACTCTTAAAATCATCATATGGGAGAGTAATGTGATTAGCAGTGAGACATGAACACACAGCAATAAACACTCCCCCGCCGCGCAGATGACCACTCTTTTCTGATCGATCATGACGATGAACAGTGTAGTAGTCGTCGAAGATTTCAGCATTAGAGAAATTGTTATTTAACCATGTCTCTGTGATGACAATAATATCATACTCATGTAGAGAAACAGCAAGAAAGACATCATTGATTTTGGTTCTCATTCCACCAGCATTTTGGTAATAGACAGTCATAACATTTGTTGACGAAGAAAACAATAAAGAGGAAGGAGAAGATTCCACGTCATTGTTTATATTGGCAGTTGCACATTGTCTGCGCTCTCGTTTTTTGGAATGAAACGAAATTTTCTTACATGCACGTTCAAAGGCCAGTTATCAGCATTCAATGCATCATTGATAATACATGCAGGAACACCAAGACGAAAATTAACAAATTTGAATGACGACAAATCGGCATCTCTCTTGTAAAGGGGATAGCAAGAGAGAAGATTTACCGGAACATTCAGTTTCTTCGATGCATATGCCAGTATTGATTCCGCTTTTGTGGTTGTAGCAAAACGAGAGAGATGGAGCCATTTACTTGACGATATTACCTCAACTTCTGTATATGCGGAGTCTTTACCGACAATTTTTGGCTGTTTTTTCGCGTTCCTTCTCCTATTCACTGTATTCCATTGCTGATTCACTGGTTCAATTAATTCGTTAGAATTGACGTTGGATGGGAGGTCAGTGACATTAAAAGAGCTAACCGTAGGTTCTTCACTAGCAGTATTGGCGACGGCAGTGTTTGCATAATGCACTTGGTTGTTTTTGTGATTTTTGTTTGGTTCTTTATTAGATGCGGTTGTTGTCTTTTTTGCTTCAGATGGACTTGTTGTTACACTATTTTTTAAGGACTTAATTTCCTCATGCAACATTTGAACAGTTTTGCTTAGTTCGGCAACTTTACACACTAATCCAAGAACGGGGACACTAGCACAAGCATTACACTTCCATGAAAAGTTTATACTTGATTTTAAGAAGTTCAAGGCACTATCAGACAAAATTGCGCATTTATCGTGAAATTTTAAATCGCAAATACCACCGCAAACTATAAAGTCTTTGCTTACGATTTTATCGCACTTGGCACATTTTTCGGACATTTCGCTAATGAAAAAGTTAATTTTGGAGAGCAGAGGAATAAAACACGTCTGTACACTTCGAGCGACTTTTCTCATGTATAGCGGGCTAACACTAAATACAAAGTTCCTTTTTAATTAATTACTAGGGCGCTTCAAAGCCTCAACCTACAGTGCACAGGGACGCAACAGCAACTTGGTGTAAATTGGAATAAATTTGAATATCCATCCAACTACTTAACGCTTTAAAATGATGCCTACTTTCGACCGCACTGTGGTAAAATGCGAAATCTCCATTTAGCCGGAAATTTTAAAAACTTCCCTTTCGTCACACAAATAGGTAACCAGCAAAAACGAAATCCTATATCACAACCCAACTGCAACAGAATAGTGGGAAATAATTTCCAAAATTCCCCAATCACATACAACAACCAAAGCACATTTTCCTGCAAAAGCTTTAAGTACCAAAGAAAGCGCGCTAAACCGCGTACACATTCTAATCAGGAAGTTGCTCGTATTCCAGCGAGAAGCCCTCCGCAGTGACACGCACACACTGCTGGTAGCCACCGTCAGTCACTACTGAACACAATCATGAGTGGTCCTGGGTTTGTGCCTGGGATAAAAGAGAAATAAAGTCCTGCCCACGTTTGCTCAAAATCCAGCCGAACTCATTCAAAATGGTGTGTCCTTCCACACTATGGCCGCAGAAGTAACTCGCATGAACATCTTTTTCCACTACGACGGCCTGGGGAATCATCAGGTAGTTCTCACTGCTGCCCCCGATCTGCACCTGTGGGTAGCAGAAGTTGTCGGTCTGTTCGCAGATATTGTTGCTGGTTTGTTCCCGGCCCATGTTATTGTTGAAGTCTGTCCCTTTGATTCTGTTCATAGAATTGAGGCCTTAAACTGTGTTTATGAAATCGGCCATACTTGCAGTAGTTCGGTGGTGCTGATAGTCCTTCTGAAGCAAATGGCGTAGTTCAGGTTGAAGGTTGAAGGATTCGATGGTGCCGGTCGCGTCTGGGAAGTACCGATCGCAGCCAGAGGGGCTAGTAGGAAACCGTCCTTAAAGCTGAAGCGCATTGCAGGTTCATCGTTGTATTCAATAATTCTAAGGGCCTATCCGGTTGGACACTCCAACTGGACGACCTCGAACTTCCAAGAGGGCGACGGCAATGAGAACCCACCAGCCCTGTCCTGATATCGACGAACTTGACGCCGCCGGTTCTGTTTAGAGGGAACATAGATGTGATGGGCAGTCTCAACGCCGCAGAGCTCAAGGTCTCCGATCTGCAGACGGTCATTGATGCACTCCGGAACTTTGCGTCCATCATTGCGGTCCGGAAGGGATGGTTGCGCCAAATTCATGGCAAAGTCAATGCGCAGCTATCAGTCAGAGGAGGGAGTCACGTCAAATAAAAATATGGCTGGCGAAGTTCAATAGCCCACCTGGCAGATGTTGCTGCTGTATGAATTGATGGTGTACTTGCACACCGTTGGAGGTAAGGATGGATTGCTCAGGAGGATGTGCACACGACAGACGACGCCGCGTTGCTAAGGCCAACGCAAAGCGTGGCGAGGGCAATAATCGAGGTAAACAACTTCATACTTGATGTCGTTCAGGAGAAGAACTGTACCACGGCCAAGACACCGGATGGTTTTATTCACGGCCGCTCGAGATGTAATCTTGCGACCGGACATGATTCCGAGAGCTGATTGTGGCCAATTGCACAAGTTTGGAATTAGTTCTCTTGTTATCTTCGATTTTTGTTTACAAATTTCAAATTGACAGGAGGCCTTATCATCAGATAGGGCTGCAACAGCGCACTTTAATTACGGACGCCTGGTGAGTGGTGCTGTTGCACACAGACTTGTGTTCGATGCGATGTTTGATAAGTGTTTGTGGAACGCTTTTGATGTTTTCATGAGCTGCATTTTCGGGTGACATTTTAGATAGTGGAAACACTTTCATACTGACATAGATAGTTGGGTGGGAATGTTTTAATTCGGATACCAGGGCACAGTGGTGTTCAAAAATAAGCTGACGATTATACGAGTATAGGGGAGACAGGTTGCAGAGCATTTCGAGTTGAATTTTAATGTTATTCTAGACAGAGGGAAAGACAGGGTTACCGAATGGTAAATTGCTTACTACCTATATCATGAATGGAAGTTTTATTTTCGACTCGAATGGACCTCTACTTTGAGGTGAGGAAAGTCCCATTAGAAGATGTCGCTCCTATAGACTTATTAGGAAGTTCGTAAAGGTCCTAGCTCAATACCAGTGAGTTTGTGGTGCCTTACCATTCATCTGTGGACCATCCATCTACATCTTCCAAATTTACCTTAGGACTCACAAAACGTTTGCGATCTGAAACGACTCTTCTTAGAAAGACTCACCTACTATTCCTACCCGCCAAAAAAAAAAACCATCAGTCTTCTTTCATGGAATATCTTTTATATATTACTGGATCCCTGGAGTGAGGGAATCCTTTGATGTAAATTTTAAGATTTTCTTAATACTCTCGCAGACTTTGTTTTCTGATTAATATGGTTGTTTATTTTTTATTTCTGTTTCTGATGTCAGACGATGTCCTTTTTAATTAATGTTTGTTGTTCTCATTTGGTTGTCCACACCGATTAGAAGACATCACAGCGAGAGGAGAGTTCATGAATGAAAAAAAAGAAGAAAGGATTACATCGGACACTAGCAATGGCACGCCGGTACGGCAAAATGAAAAATGTCAATTTTACATCATCTTATGCAAGATGGTTCACCTTGTTACCCACTATATCGCTCTCCCTTGCCTGGGTGTATCTTTTTAATTTCTACCGCCATAAGAAAGCGAGTAATTATTATTCCAACTTCCTTCTTTGACTGGCGACACCGAGGGCTGATGGTTTTTAATGATTTTCAGATTTGTTTGGGTTCTTTCTTTCTGGCATCTTTTGCAGTGTTTGCAGTGCCGTAGCCGTGGGCATTTTTTAAAGAGTTGCCACTGTTTGGGGCTTCAGTTTTAGTTTTACACATTTTTTTTTGGTTTCACTCAAGTATTTGGCTTTAAAAAAAGCTTAAATAGAAATAAAACAGTTTGCTATACTTTATTTAATTTATTTTAAGATGTGTTTCTTTGGAGCCACATATACTTTTCGGTGGTCAGAGAAAAAACAATCGTACTTCTTAGCCAGTTTTTAAGGTCTTCAACTAAGTTTTTGTCCTTCAGCTCATCTATTTAACTTTTCTTATTTGGAAGCTCTTCGTTTTATTAATTTTAAATTCCTTTTTATTTAATTCTTTCATTAACTTAGATACTAGACAAAAACTAACATTTATCTTATTCTTGCTTAGTGGTTCTTAGCGAGCGCTCTAAACTTAAAGATATGCTTAAAATTTTCACCTTTCGGCCTTAAAATTTGGAAGCGCTTCTCCGTAAGGAATGAACAAAGTACCAACTTTCTGCGCGCAAGAACATTTTCCTCTATTCAACCTTAGATCAGACAGAAGCAAATAGAATTTTCCACTGATTAACTGATTCGCTCTGGATGTCCTTGAATATTTGTCCAGAGTTCACAAAATTTTGGATAGTCCATGTTTTCGTCCGTTACATAAAACAAGCCACTTAAAAAAAAAAAAAACAAAAAAAGTTTCCTTAGGTATTTTATTTTTTTCATTTTTATTAAACGACAAAGTGGCAGCACTATTTTTCCAATTTCATGCAATTTCTCGGTTGGACTCAAACAGTATCCACTCTTCCTATGAGTAGATCATTTTTTGCCTCCAAAACTTAAGAAAAACTGATTGCAATTGTTAAATAAGGACACACAGGACAGGGGACATAATGCGCCCCTCTTCTTAATCAATCTTTGTTGGTGAATTTAATTTTATTTAAACCAAAAAAATTGCAGGCAACGCCACAATTCTGTTCATGAAAAGTGGTCATCGGTTAAGATGTCCTTTCCGCTATATTTCATACATACCAAACCAACCTACATGGGGGAAAACGGATGAAATTACAACAAAGAGGAAATGTAATAGAAGAAGGAAAGGAAATTAGAAAAACGCATTAACGCAGAAAACGAACATGGATTTCCTTTTTGTGTGTTTCACCCCTTCTTCGTCGTGTAATTATTCTCTTGTAGGACACTATATGTATGGTGGTGGACCGTCGCAATCGCAATCTTTGAAAAAGATTTTTATTTTTCTTCTCAAGATGACAATGGTGATAGGTTGACAGTGTTTATACTCGTAATGGGGTTGCTGCATGGCTTGTGGGTGCTCAGGGGTGAACTACGATGGAATGCGCAATGAAGTCGCCTTCAGAGAAGCAGTTTTTTGTAAATAATAGTTATGCATTGAGAAAGTTCTTTAAATTATTAGGCATCTTGGAATGAAGACTTTGAAGTCAAATTCATGATATTGTTTTTTTTTTTAAGGCCAAAATGACTGATGTATTGCGTTTCAATTTATATAATCAGCATCCTATTTTCTGCTGTTGGTGATACCAAGCTCACAATTTTTTAGAGTCCATAGACAGCCTGGTATTAAATGAGCGTGCTCTCCGATTTAAAAATAAAAATGACGGAGGAGTATCCAAAAATGTTAGCAATTTCAAAATGCACTCAGACTGAATGAAAGAATCCCCAAACCAGAAAAGTTGTAAGTCCAAACTGAAGTTTAACTCGCTAAAGGCGAAGTGCAGACCGTCACCATAAGTGCGTCTGAGAAACATTGTGGAGGATTTAAAATTTAGTGCTCTGTTCTCTGTATTTTCAAAATTCGGCTCATGCAATCGGCGCATAGGCAGTTTCCCTCTCAGTAGGAGAATGGGGATTTGAGAAATTACACACTTTTGTCTCTTTTCATAATGAAATATTAATAAAACTTAAACTGCCAACTTTGTGATAACTTAACCCACCACAAGAGAAGCTATATCCTACCGATACAACTGGAAAGAAGTTACTTAGAGATCACAAGGCTCTGCATTCGACTACGCCCATTGGAAAGGTTAAATCAACAGGACCGCGTCGCTTTTTTCTTGGAGATACCATCGACGGGCTTGAAGAGTTGTGTGTTAGTCTCTGCAGATCATTTAAAAAAAAATAAGAGCGAATTAAAAGTAGCCCTATTTTTAGGAAGCAGAAGCCAGTAGCTTGGGACGTCGTTAACTGGGAAGTTTCTTATCATCTAATGGGAAAATATACTCAATCGGCTACAAGTAACAGTCGCAGTAAAAAAAAGCCCCCCTCCCCCGCATTGCCTTCACTGTTGCGTCTTCATTTTAAGAATCCATCAATCAAAACTTAAATTACTTAAATTACAATAGTCGGCAAAAGTTTTTCGACAAAACTAAAAGTTAAATTTTATGAATTCTAGGAAGAAGTGAAAAAAAAAAATTAATGCAAAGTTTGCTTACTTAATTAACAGGTGAACATTAGGCAACTTTTATTTTTAAAATACATTAATTTAAATTTATTAAAATGAATAAAATTAACTTTTTACTTTGTCATAATTATTTTGAAAAATGAGTTCGATTAAAAAAATTAAAAATTGAATTAAAAAAGGAACAGAACAAAATTGTTTTATAAAAAATATGTCTGGCTAAAGCTCAATAACATTCTGTAATTTTTTTGGAACCGTTTCGACGAGTTAGTGAAGCATTTCTGCAGGAATTCATCCGAAAGCTTTTTTGCTATAAAAACGATCTCCTCTCTGCTCCGTTTCAGAAAAACCTTCAATGCGATATCATACATAGATATACAACAACATCAAATCTGCGACTCGGGATGTCCAGTTGTTTGTTTCTGGTTCAATTTCCTTTAAAAGTTAAATCACCATTGGGCTTTTGTGCCAAGGAGCATTAACCTGTTTTAGAATAAATGACTGCCCGATTAGTCTATCGCCAGTTGGGAATGCTTAATTGTTTAAAGTTTGTGCTAGATCATTGTTCCATCAATTAGAATCAAACATGCACAACCGTTAGACGGAATACAACGCTTTGGCCAGCCTTTCTAAGTTGGCTAAGGTCCCCTTTCAATTTCGTGCGCCACCTGATTTGCGGTCGTCCTCTACTGCGCCGTCCCTCGGCAGTGGATTCGAAGATCTTCCGGGCCGGCGCATTCACGTCCATTCGTTCTACATGACCCAGCCACTGCAGTCGTTGGACCTTCACTCTTCTGGCTAGGTCGATGTCGCTATACAGCCCGTACAGTTCGTCGTTGTATCTCCTCCTCCATTCACCGTCTATGCCGACGTGTCCGAAAATTACTCGAAGAATTGTCCTCTCGAGCAACCAAGAGTACCCCCATCCGCTTTTGATAGAGTTCATGCCTTTGAATTAGTCACACAACGGTAAATCAAAAAAAAAAAAAAAAACATAACTCGGCTGTTTGGAAGACCAAGAACAACGAGTACAGCGGCCTTAATAGAAGCAGCATTTTTAGAAAAAGCTGCCGTCACTTGAAATGACTAGCAAAGCTGAAAGAGTTTTCTGCCGACTTATGGCCTTCAAGGTCTCAGAGGAAACGCCAGAGTTATCTGAAACCTTGACGAGCTTAACCTCCAGTATCCTGCACACCAAAAGGGGGGCAATAAGTCTCCTACACCACTACCACAACAAACTTTGAATAAATTGACGAAAAATGCCAGCAAGATATTGAATTTCCGTGGGAACAAAAATGACAGCCAGCTGACGAGTATTTCCCGTCAAAAGAGCACACAAACCGTCAAAACTCAGAACTCCCCTCTTTTTGTTCAAAATTTGTTCTGGTCCACCCTTAAAAAGGTGAAGCGCATTTTCAACTCCACCTGAAAATCGCCTTCTTGATGACAGTGGTCAGCGACAATCAGTCCTCGCCTCCACAGTGACACTTATTTGCTCAAAAACATGATCGGCGGCACTTTTCCATTTGACCGGCACAGGTGCACATCCATAAATCATCCACGGAAGCTCACTCAAGACCAAGTCTCTGAAAATTGTCCCACCTACGCTCGCTCAAATAAACCAGAAAACTATCTCCCACAACCAGTCGCATGCCCAATTAGAATTCCTCCGCCCAAGAACCCATCAACGCCTGTGACCAAGAACCGCATATAAAAGAAAATTAAAAAGGCAAACATCACGCTAATGCCAGGGCAAACACAAGCCCATCACCGCGAGCGGTGTAAACAAACCAATAACCACCGCGGTTCAGTTAAACTAATGTCAAAACAATCGTCATTACGCACACCTGTGTGTGGTTCCGTAGCTCGATAATAACATCGGCCCGTACTCATCAAAAGTCCGCCCAAAGCATGTATGCTTCAATTAGCGCTACACTGCGGGTGTCATGTACACGCGGAGATAGTTTCGACAGAGGAATGTGCCAACACGCCATCAGAGCTGTTATCAGCATCAGTCGCGCACTATCGGTATTGCAACATCGTGCCGTTCTGATATAGTCGAATCATCGAGAAATAAAGTATCTCAAGAATCAAGAATAGCAAATCCATTTGAACCTCAGACCAAGTCGGGTCAACATCTCTGGACAAATATTGACTCGGTTGAAAACGGACCGTGTGCTATCACTGTCCGAATTTTTCTAGCCCACCTGTGTCCGTTGAACCCATAACCAAGACCGTCGCTTCTTGGGTATAAAAGTGCGCGCAAGCTCACGTCAGCAATTAGTTCAGATCTACTTTTGGTCATACGACAACGATGACGTTCGTTCGTAAGTTCGGTTGTGGCGTTGTCGTTCTTGCCGCCGTAGCTCTATTGGGTGCGGTTGGCGCAGAGGACGCAGAGAAACTTGCAGGATACACCAATAGAACGGGAAAATTCCAGCGCCTTGGCACTCGGCTTTCCAATCGAATAACCAAGAATACGCTCGACCCAAACAGTTGTGAGTCGCAGACCGGACACTCGGGCACGTGCATGACCCGTTTCAATTGCATGCGCAACGGCGGCACTGTGTCGGGATTTTGTGGAACCTACGGAGTGTGTTGTGAAAGTGAGTTGATACACCATCCAAAAGAGTTTTTTATGTGTCTTTCTCTTGCTTTCAGCTAATATGCTGTGCGGGGGTACGTCCAAGTTGAAGAGGACCCTCATCCAGAGCCCGGCCACCATACCCTCGAAGTGCGCCTACGTCTTCGAGCCGTACAGCTCGAAAGTCTGCCAAATCAAGATCGATATGGAGGAGTTCCGCTTGCAGCAACCGCAGGTGCTCGCGACAGCGGGGAGTGATACCGTCGAGTGCGTCGATCGGTTCGAGGTCAATGAAATGACGTTCTGCGGCCTCAACGACAAACAGCACATGTATGTGCAGTTCGACGTGTCCGGGGGTACGGACGCCAATGTGAACTTGAATTTTATCCTGCCTAACCGAGACCCCATCACCCGATGGCGTTTGGTTGTCACGCAGCTGGAGTGCCCGACGGCGGCGGCGCGCAAAGGCCTGCTGCCGTTTGCCAAGAACGCCGGTCTGCACGATCTGAAGAGCATCTTCTCCTCGCAGGGTAACGATCTGTCGTCATTGGCCCCACATGGCTGCTTGCAGTACTTCACCGAACGAACTGGCACCTTGGAGTCGTTCAACTACAACGGTGGCACGGGTCCCTATATGCCGAACCAAAACTACGCCATCTGCTTCCAGCGAAAGGTGGGCGAATCCGCTATTGAGTGAGTATATGTTGGGAGCGAGGCGTTTGAGAAAGGTCTGACTTCCGTTTGCAAGGTTTAATTTCGTCGATTTTGGGCTGCCGGGCGAGGGCGTCAATTCTGGATACGACACCGACTGTCATGCCATGGTGCCGACAACGGGTAAGGCCGATGATTACCTGATGATCCCCGGAGCGGTTCTAATCGATTCAAAGATCGAGCCGACCTATTTTTGCGGCACCACAACGAAGGGGACGCGGTTGATCTGTAAGTTGTTAATAGACGCTGGTGCGGTTCCAATTAATATTTCTCCTCTTGGTGCAGATGGCTCTCCCGGACCTTTTGTGATTTACTTTAACAGCGATGATGCAACGTCGGCCGAGGAGGTGGGATTTCAGATTTCCTATGGCATTGCATAGGAGGGGGGTGTTCGTAAATAAACGATAATGTATGAAGGGCTTGTATTCATTTGTTTTTTGACTGTGTAAACGAGTTTACTTAAATGGGAGGTCCTTTCTTCAAAATTTAGCACAAAGGTGGGACCAGTTTGCTACCGAAGAGACTGCCAAAGTTGAAGCTCTGCCGACTCTTTTCTGAGTGAGCGACTTATTAGCAGGGGACTAGCGACGGAGGACAGTCTGTTTACAGTGCCCTGCAAGACCAGTTTGCAGGAAGAAATTGGCTGTCAAAAATGCTGAATATCGACTGGGAGATGTCTGGGATACCTACCGAACCGATATTTATAAGACTTCCTACCAAAATCCGGTCTGAAGTGCATGAAGTTGATGAGGACATATCGTTACCACTTTTTCACTTAATCAGCACTCTAAGGTTTTACGAACTTTCGCCTTCCCCGATCGCAGTAGCTGCATTCGGTGATAATTTGTTTGTGCCTCGGAAGGGGTCTCAATAATGTTTGTTACAAGTTGGCGTGAAAATTGCTCAACAGATTTCGAAGTAACTTTGTTTGAAACGTCTCTCAAGACCCCGAGAAGACTATAGGTCATGTCGACCGTTGCCACGCCTTCTTTTTGTGGGCGTTTTTGACCGAAACTTATTTTTTTCTGATTGACAGTCTAATCTACATGCGATACCTGTCGTAACTATTTATCAAAACAACAAGAAAATAACTCCTGAGGAAGCCAAAACCTCCTTGAAAATGTTCAACCAGCTCAATTTAATAGCTAGGCTACAGACCAAAAGCTAACACGATCAGACCGAATTTACTTGCTAAAATCCAAGGTCGGTTACAAAAAGACATTCTCTGCTCGCCAAAGCAGAAGCGGTTAACTCAATCGCAATATCTGCGCCGCCATCCAGCACAATGGAAAGCTATCAATGGCATGTGTGTTAACCCCAAGTTTATTCTTCTATGCCAATCGACTCCTTCCAAACAATATGCGTGTCGAAAACAAACGCCCCAAGCCATGATAGCATCCCGCTACTTTCGTAGCCTTGTGTCTCTGTTAAAAAACGCCCCCAGTCCCATGTTGCATTCTGCCGCTTAACTGCCTACAGTGTCAATGCAATGCACCATGCGAGCGGTAGGTATGACTTAAAACTCTTCGCGTCAACCGAAACCGACCATCGAAATCGAAGAACAAGTGGAATATGTCACCGTTCGCATCCAACAGAAATCAGTGCAAAAGGCCAAACAACATCTCGTCCATGTTAACAGTTCGTCGCTGCAGCAGTTTCAGACAAAAGAGCACACAATAAACCTACTGGCCCAGCCGAATGGCAGTGACACTGACAATCACAATCACTGGTGTGGTGTGGCATCCGCAACCAGGTCGATTCACTGTGCCACCGTCGAGCTGGCTCAAATTGGCGTACTCGCCATATTGCACCCCACCAGCCATCGTCGCAGTGACCTCTGTGATGACCGAAATTATTCTCGTCCTTGCTCGCTGTTTCCGTTTTTTGTGCACCCGCACCGCCTCGCACAATGTATAACTATATCCCGTGGTCAGTCTACCTCCTTACACCCCAATCCGGGTGGAATTAGTGGCTACAGCCTATAACTGTGACTTGGGCAAGTGGTGAGAAGTTTTTTTTTTTACCATCAGCATTTTGTTGGGAACCTCTTGTGGAACCAGAGCCGGGACCGGTTCAAAGCCCCCACAGAATATGCAAATATTTTAGTCACAAAATTCCCGCAAACAGTCAACACAGATACGCTAGACATTTTGCAGGGCGGCTATAATATTTATCACCCCTAATGCTGTAGGACCCATAGCGGATGAATCGACTGGGCGGCGACGGGGCGACGGCGATGGCAGAGATTTTCGGTGATAAGCTAAGCTCTCTGCATGTGCAGTACGAGTATATACGGCAGTGCTGCAGGGTGGAAAGGACAAAAGTGCTGAAGTGTGACACTGCTGAAACTTCGGAGGGTAGCACTAGCATGCGATTAGAATGGAAGCGTGCACACAGATTTCGATGCTGGAAAGTTTTCGATGCCCGGAGCACAAAGATATGCAGTTTGGAGCAGGGGCGGATCTCGTCGTTCTGCTACAAAATTCGTAATCGTTGTCCCTGGGTAGGTGTGCATATTTAATAAAACCACTTCCCTGCAACTGCATCGTGTGCGTGTGTGTATATTACAGATTGTTGTGGGGCGACGACAAGTGCGGGTGTACGTTACTGCTGCTGAAAGCCCTGTGACTTGTCTGCACTCTCGCTCGCTCGCTCTCTCTCCTGCTCGACTATTTACTTGGTCAGGAAATGCATTTGACACTGCATTAGTTCTACGAAAGTGATTTACTAGCCGGTCATCCAAGGCAGCTGCATCCATTTGCAGGAAATCCTAGTGCATCGGCAGGCTGACGATGTCCTTTTTGGACTGCAGTTGTGACTTTTGCTATAGAACAGAGTGCGGGGAGTGTTGTTGTTCCATTTGAAGTGCACTATAGACATGCAAAAGGTTGATGGATAAAATGCTCGAGTGAGTGTATAGACTTGTTTTGGAAATTTCCTGTCGTTTTCCATCTTTTTTTCTCAATTTTTTTGGGACGTAATCAAAGATGAAACAGGGCGAAGGTTCTTTGGTTTAAATGCCTTGGGAACGGCGCGGCAAATTGGGTAGGAGCAGACGTTTGTGAAACTTCAGGTGTGACGAGAAAGAATTTCGAAGCTGTAAGAGGAGAATTTCTGGTTTAGGTCCACCGGGCTGTGTAAATATTGTCCATTCTATTAAGGAGAAGAAGGGTGAAATGGTTAACATTCTCTGAAGCACACGGTGGTTTTATTTGCCAGGGAGATTGAGGCAGTTGTCTTCCGCATGGTCCCTGCTAGAGCTTTGCGAACCCCTGCAGAACTACGAACAGCAAACCGTCTGAATAGAATTTTAGACCATCGGAATCGCCTACTTTCGAGCTTTATTGAATGAAAATCTGTGAATATTACAAAATGGTTAAGCTCGACTATTTATATGCGGATTTGAAAATGCTTCACTTTAAGGTCGTTCGCTTTGTTCGTTTGGATTTTTGACGAAAGTGAAGTATTAAGCATTGAGCAGCATTTAGTTTTTAGTTTTTCACAATCGGGCAATTCGTATATATACGATTAAACGTTTTCCGATGGCCGAAAGATGTCGTTGCCGGTCCTACACGACCAGTAAAATTGTTTGGCAAAACACGCTTATTAAATTTGCTTACTTACTTAAAAATTTTACCCAAAACGCGTCCAAATACGAGTCCGAAATTGAAATCATAAATCCGTCCGAATGCAATTTAAAAAAGCTTCGAAAATGCGTCAAAAAGTGTCGAAAACACTTAAAATAATTGTCCCAAACGCATCAAAAAGAGCGTCGAAAAACTCGCCCAAAAACGCTCAACAACCGTCCCGAAAAAACGAATTAACGAATCCGTCGAAGAATGAATAAAATAAATAAACATTTGGCGCAACAGTTCCATAGGGACCCTTGCCCTAGCTTCTAACAACCATTCGTTTTTTGGGAGTTTTTTTATATTTGGACGAATGGAAGGGATCCGTCAAAAAACGCTTGAAAATGCGTAAATCGTCGAAAATCGCGCTAAAAACGTGTTGAAATTGAGTCTAAAATTCATTCTTAAGCTCGTCCGAAATGGTGTCAGAAATGCAGAAATCAAAAACACCTCGAAAACACACATAAACCTATATACACGTAAAAAATCACTCAGAAAAATTCGCCCAGAAATGCTACAAAAGCGTCCTGAAAAGGTTTTAAGAATCCAGCAAAAAATTTACTGTGAAAATGTATTCAAAAACGATTTAAAAACGCGTCAAAAAATTCGCCGAAGAATGCGTCAAAAACATCTAAGAACATCAATCCTGAAAAGGCGTGCAAAAAAGCGTTTGTCACAAAACGCGTCCACAAATACTTCTATAAAAACGCACTCTAAATTCCGGGTCAAAAAATAGTCAAAATCAATTCAAAATCAGTTCAAAAAATCACCCAGCAAATGTGTCTAAGTACGCGATTAAAAAAAAGAAGTAAAAGAGAGCCCAAAATGTTTTAAAAATGTGTGGATAAGTGATTCGAAACATCGCGAAAAAAATACCTCAAAAATCAGAGTCCCAAAATGCCTTAAAATTGCTCCAAATTTCATCTTAAAACTCTTCCGAAATGTTTTTTCAAAATGCGCATTAGAAGCGCAAATTTAGAGCCAAAAAGTGCATCGGAAAATACTGCACACAATACCAAAAAAGAAAACGAATCAACATAACATAGAAAAACGCGACAAAAACGCTTAAAAATCGTGTCAAAAAAAAAAAAATGACAGAAAATTACGTCAGAACACTCGTCAAAAATGTGTTCGAAAAACGATACTGAAAATGCCTAAGAACGGGTCGAAGATCCATTCAAAAACTCGTCTGAAACGTTGTCAAAAAACACATGAAACAACGCTTCTAAAAACGGGTAAAAAAAAAAAACCTTCGAATAACTCGCTAAAAAGCAATTTGCAAATTAACAACCTATGTATTTTGATATCGCTCTTTCACTACCTCGTTCCTTATATGAACCAAAAAACAAGCTTCCTCTTCATTTGAACCCATCTAGGTACTAGGTATGTCAACGTTTATTGTTCCGTCCACCAGCATATCCATTTCCCGCCTACACACCCACAGCGCACATTCGGGTATAGTAAAATATCACGTCCGCACTCCGCCTACAGTAAACTAGCTAGATATTCAAAATCCAATTGTTGACATCACCATGGGAACGAAATTCATCAAGCTGGCCCGGCAAAAAACCTCGAATCCGTTCCCCCCTAATGTGACATCGCAGTCCCAATATAGGACGCAATGTCATACAAAAAAGTTATTAATAGCAAACGCCACCAATTAAGATGACCGAATCGCAACAAGCCAGACGATGTCATTTTTGCGAAAAAAAAAGTCCTTCGCACCCACACCAAAGCTCCGCACGTCCCGAACCCGATCACGCTGGGATCTAATATTTCGACACATGAGTGCATTGTCGACACTAAATGAATTCAATTGGTGTGACATTTCATATCAAGCGTGTGCCACTGTCTAGGACCAGTTTATGCAAATTCGCTTCCAACAGCAGCAGCCAGTAAGGTTCTACAGCCTCGGGCAGCAAACTACGCACACCCACATAGGTCTGCACAGATGCGGCGTTGAAATTGAGTTTTAATTTCGAACCGCAGCCTTGCCGCCGACAGATTTCGCGTTATAATTCGATGATGGTAAATTTAATCCACAATTGGCAGTGGCCATGGTCATTGGTGAATGGTGAACGAGAACGAGAGCGTAAATCAATCGGAGCAGTGCAGCGGGGGAGGGTATAGGTGGGTATAGTGTCAGAGTGTACACAACTAAATCTCCCTGGGGGCTGTTTTGAAATTGCTCGTTTAATGGCGCAAAAAAGTGTAACTAATGACACTTTAAAGGGCTGCGTAGTTCCGAAACCGGGTACACACACTTTACGCGCCATTTCCAGTCCTGTTAATGGCCGGGTTAAGTGCGCCCACCTTCCGGCCATACCGCGTTAATCTCCGTTTAGTAAATAGTTTGGTGTACAACACACACACACTCACAAGTTGGGATGCTGAAATTGAAAATTTAATCTCGTCGGGAAGCATACAAGTTTCGCTTTTTTTTTTTTTTCTAAATAGAACACGCATCCTGCTCCGCAGGGAGAGTTTTTCTTCGTAGCTAAAAGTGGAGCGGGGGTCCATCACTTTTTTTTCCCTTCATGCTAACACTGGAGGCAGAACGAGTAGGAGGGCAGAGGGAAGAGTTTCCTTTTAATTAAGGACATCGCATCATAAAATTTCTCAGTATCTATACTCCGTTCCGCACCCACCCATCACCATTATCACCCATTGTGCGGGTGACGCCTTTGTGTGTGAGAGGAGATGATATTTATGATGATGATGATTAGATGGTGCCTGCGTTGGTGGAAGGGCAGGGGGAGCCGGATTCACATCCCATCAAGAAGCTAATTATTCGCAGCTACATCCGCAGGTTCATGTGTTTTGTAGATTTGTGCGCGCTATTTCCAGAAATATTGTCGGTGTAGGCAAGGAATGGGAAGAAAGCTCCCATTGATGTGCTTTTGTCGACGAAAATTGTCTTTGGTTGTGACTGTGGTCTCGGAGGAGATTAATTGCTTCACTTTGTGCGTTCATTTAGAGCGAGTATTTCGTGAGAAGGAACATTCTGTCCAGGTAGCAATCAATGGATGCTGACCCCATAAAAGGATGTCGGATATGGGGATTCTCCTAAAGTGATTGAAACATTATCCCAATGACGTCGGCGAAGGGGGCGAGCGGAAAATTACTCTTGAAAAGTAAAGCCTTCTCTAAATGAAGTCGAGGATCTCGAAAGGCATAATGTACGAAATGGCAGCGTGCTTAGGCGTTTTGACTTGTACCTAATTATAGGGTACGAAAAGACGGTAAGGAACCCCATTTAATAAGTCCATTTCGAAACGCAGCTGCATGCCTGCAGCAACTTATGCTGAGTAGAGGTAGAGGGCACCCCCTCTTGCGCACGTCTTCCATAAAGTCTTCATCGAATGCGTGGTCCCAATAAAAAGTTCTGTAACGAGTTTTGAAGGGGACTGTCAGAGTTATACCAGTCCATGTATATCCTCTCTCTTTTGCTTTTGCTTTAAAATCGTTGAAGATCTTGTCGGTTCAGGCTTGAAGTTTTAAAGCCTTTCTAAGACTTGACGTAGGACGACGACCTTGCCGATTGTTAAGTTTTCAGCGCTTATACGCTACCATCATTTTCAGGGGGACAATTTCAAGCCAACTTGACCCATCAGCTGAAAATATTTTTCGCGCTATGTTTGGGTAAATACTGAGCTCCTCTATGAAAGAAGGGTATCCTTGATCTCGAGCTTTAAAAAAAAAAAAAATAGGAACGGAATTGCCGAAATCTATAAGCTACACCAAAGGCGTGCGTATGTAGTCGAAAAACCAAACTACTTGAACTGAATTCAAATCTTAGTATCCGGATACGAGGCGAGAAGACGACGGAGCTTCTATTCCAAGGATTAAGTCTTCGTAGCAAGCATTATGTTCCCAGAACCGTGTCAGATTATGTTGGGTATCTGCAGGGCATTGTGATATTAAGGGTAACGAAAAGGCTGACGGGGAACTCCCACTAAATACAATGATTGAGGGTATAAGATCACCTATCTATCTTTTGAGAAACACTCCAATAAAGCAGCCACAAGATGGCCACAACTAGAAGGGCACAGGGTCTCAAAGGCACTGTGACCCGCTTTAATTGCTTAAATCGGTAGAAGTCTGAAGAATTAATCAATTTTGGTAGAACAAAGTTAAGATTAACGGTAGGAATACTCTCTGGACACTGCCTTCTAAGGAAGCATGCCATGAGACTAGGCTTAGCTAATACGGATACATGTAAGTACTGTGAGCGAAAGGCATCTTCCACCTTCTATGCGAGTGTCAAGCAATTGCTCGGAGTAGAAGGAAGCACCTAGGCACTTCTTTAATGACTTAGAGGAGGTCGTTTCCTCAAATAATATTGAGACCATCATCAAATTCTGTAGGGAAATTAATTGTTTGGGCGATTTGTTTTAGGTCTTTAACTGTAATGGTTCCCTAGGAATGGCGATGGGCCCGCTTTGGTGCCTGTTTTTTTGTGAAGATCTTACAACCCCACTCAATCTAACCTAAGTCTTCGCAAAAGTCGTGCCGCTTGTTATAGATAGCAAGCAAGTGTCTTATTATTGTGCATAACAAGCGGCACGATTTTTTCAAAGACGGGGAGACAGTTAAGTCCAAGTGTATTTTAGCAGGTTACCGACCCTTCAGTAACGAGGGCGAGAGGTAACAATGTTGATCTCCTTAAGTTAGAAGGTTTGTGGGTTGGCGAGGAGAAAAGAATCCGCGCCCCACTCAGGTCAAAATCGACCGATTGTGATTAAGGTTAGAAAGTGACTTCTAAAAATGTCTGTTTTAAATCTTTACCGAGTGTTTATTCGTTCGTGTTAACAGGATTATGTTTTATATGTATTGGCCTGACAAAAAAAACTTAGTTAAAAAATGTTTCGGCTTAGCAAAAAATTAAAAACCCCTGGTAGCTCAAATTATATACAACAGGTCGAGAAGCCACTTATTAGATAAAAGGCATGTAAAACGTTCAGCGGCAAATGACCACTTGGCTGATCACACATGGTCAAACGTCAAACACCGAGCTGTCACCTTTAGTTTGATAGTTAGGTAGGCTATGTCCTGTTCGGTATGGTTGTCTTCAAAGACACACTTGGACCACAACTGTAGCTTGACGCTACATTGTGATACAAAATGAGTGAGGAAAAGAAAAGGCATGACTTGCAATTCTAGACCGGAACCTAAATACTGTGTAAAAGTATTAAGGTTCCGAATTCCGAGGCATTGGCCACAACTTTGAGAAGCTGTGGGCAAAGCCTCGTTAAGAGACATTTTGATAGTAGGAAGTATTATAAATAAACGGTTCAGTTGCTAAGCTGTTTAACAAAAAGGCTTTGTCTGTACAAGACAACAGGACTTTTCGTTCGAACATTGTCTGCAGCATTGCTCTTGCTTTTGTCCGACCAAATTTTACAGCTTAGTTGGTGGATGCTTCTGAAGGGGATATATGTGACTTGCACAGATTCATAAACACGAATTGCTGAATGCACCCACTGATCATTGCATTCCGAACACGCCCCACGAGTGAAGTGCAGCGAAATAAAAAATCCGAAGTCTCATTCTTTTCTCTTTCTGGCCTCTTCGTCGAGGCATCGTTTTCCGCGTCCATCTTTTTTTTACTTTTGTGTAGTTATCTCTGGCTGGAGTTTGTCGGCGTGTTTTTTTTGGGCATACCGAACATTTTTAATCCCATAATAAAAAAAAATAAATATGTGCCTAAAAGGTAAAACATCGTAGGTATGTCAATTTTGTACACTTTTCAGGAGAGCAATCTTAAGCTTTAAGGGGTGGTGCGCTACAGTTGATGACTTAAGCTGTTTTACAACAGTTATAGCTTCCTTTGAAATTTTTTCACCTGGTTTGGAAAAAAAAATTGAGTAAAGAAAACAGAATTAAAAAAACGATGAATAGCTAAAACAACTTATGTCGGCTTAAGATGTTTTGCCTTTTAGGCACAGAAATATTTATCTATAAAGTCAAATTAAGGGTCTGCCATTTTTGACTTTGGAACATCCCAGGCCACCAGATTCTAAGGACATATTCCTTTTTTTTTGGGCGTTTGAATCTCCAAAAGACCTGGGGTCCAATCGCGTCGTACGTGAACGCGCACGGAGTTTGTTTTTCTTTTACATGTAAAATCAACTTAATTACGTGGACGAGCTATACGTTCATTCGACACCAGACTTTCTGCAGGAATTTTATTGTTGCCGCCGTTTTACAAACCTCTTGGCGATAATCACGTATGCACGACGAAGTTTTGAATCTTGCGCTGAAGTAAAATGAGGGCCGGGAAATTATGTGGCATTCGATTGGGCTTCTTCAGATTTTTTTGTTTTTTGTTTTACTCGTAAGATTGGTATACGTGTATCATTCGGTACTTTTCTAAGCGTTTTCCTTTAACTGGTTAAATTTTATATATAATCATTTGAAATTTGCTCCCAAATTGGTTTTTAAACATTTGTACATAAATCAATTTTAAAAAATTGACCCACCCAATGCAATGCGGTTCTTTGCAGTTAGGTAGGTAGGTAAATGGGTGCTCTTGTGGCAGTTGCCACAGCTTCACTTAGAACATTGTGTCCACCGCTTTTATGTAGGAGCCACATAGAGTTAGTAGTATCTCATGGGGGTTCCTAAAGCGTTGTAACCTGATTCTCTAATTCTTCCTACGAGTTAGTAGCTACTGATATGAAGTCCGTTTATCTACTAGAACCACCCAGACTTAAGTGTGAATCTCAGGAGTACTTTAAGATCAACATTCTTCAGATCCTCTAGGTCATCGAAGAAGAACTATTGAGAACTCTCCGACTGCTGTTTTTAAGGGGCATTGGCAAAGTAGGTAAGTGGCGAACAGATTCTATTTCTTCAGCGTCCCTACAGCTTCTGCAAAAATCACTATGCAGTATCCCCAGCCGTTAGTATGCGGATATCTTTGCGGCTTAGTCCGATCATGCATTTAGATCTATTTTTGCTCACCTCTGGCCAAAGTTCTTTAATGTGCCTGCAGGTAATGAGATTGGTCCATCGTAGGTTAGTTCTACTCCAGGATTCAATTGCAATCTTCCTTGCAAGCGTGCTTAGCGGAGTTCCCACTGATTTAAGGGCCATAGGTGCATGCATTTTCGACCTGTTTCTTGCAAGCTCATCCGCCTGTTCATTACCAAGAATATCCATATGCCCTGGTAGCCAGCATAGGGTCACTGCGTTGGCTTGTGATATTTCGTCCAAATAAATCTTGCAGTGACTTCCTGCTCTTGACTTCACCATGACCGACTCCATGACTTTTATGGCCGCTTGGCTGTCAGAGTAAATGGGGATTTGTTTACCTACGACGTATTGTCTCTGTAGGTTCTTCGCCGCTTGGGTGATAACGGCTACCTCTGCTTGGAAGACACTGCAATCATCGCTGATTGTGAATGATTCTCGCAGGTCCAGTGCTTCGCGCCTGTGCCGATATCCATCTTTGAACCGTCAGTACTTTGTTCTCCCAATCGCTTCTGTTTGGAATTCTAGTAGAGAATCGCCTGACAAAAACGTGAGTTGGGGGTAGTCAGTAGTCACCCTCTCCTTCGGGTTTGGATGGCCATAATCCAGACTCTCTTAGCCTGATTGTGGTTTTAGCCGCCTTGCTGCTGCAGTAAATGTCCAGAGGGGTAAGGTTTAGCATCACCTCCATAGCTGCGGTGGAAGTGGTCCTTAAGGAGCCTGTTATCCCAATGCATGCTGCACTTTGGTTAGGCTCAAAAGATGGTATTTCTTTTCTATAGCCTTCCACCACACTGCTGTACCGTATGTTAGGATGGGGTGCACTATGGCTTTGTATAGCCAGTGCACCACTGAATCCCCATGTATTGCCGAATGCTCTTCTGCAGGCATATAGTGCCACGTATGCTTTCTTTGCAGTTGAAAAACTTCACGAAAACGTAAAAAAATTGCACTATATTTGTCAAACCCAAATGCAGTTGTATTGGTTCATCAGAAGGAATTCTGAGAAAAGGTCCATATTCGCAAAAGTGCTCTGAAATCGGAAAAGGATTGCATTTTTTTCGATCAAACAAAAAAGTGACATAGAACAAAAAAAAAAAAAAAAAGTCCTCTGAGAGTGCCCTATCGAATACCTACCACTGCACGGAGTTTTTCGTTGTACCAAACTCTGTCAGAAAGTCACTTGAGAGTTAAATTTTTGTCAGTCCCGGAACTGAACCAAAATGACCTTCAATTGTCGCCTTCACTCGGTGCGGCTTAAAAAGAAGATGAGTCTTGATTCAGACGTTTTCAGTTTCGACCCGATTTCACCTTGTTGTGGTGAATATGCCAATTGCCAATATTGTCAGTTGCGAAAAATAAAGAGACTCCTGGAATCATTTAGTTCAGACTCGTGCCTTGTAACTCATCACTGCTTCAACCGTCAGCTTCAACTCAAGCTACGAAACTACCCCTACTCCCTGCTTTGTCTTCTACAAGCTACAACCTTCCGACTTCATTTCAAAAATATGAAATTTGCCTACCTTTATGCAGTGAGTATGATGTACGAACCACAAGTTCGTTAAATTCCATTCACAGCAAGAAGAACTTTCCGCCGATCAACTCAGCCACAGGACCTTATTTGTATAGTCCGCTAAACAAAAAAAGTCAACTGCAAATACACTTTATCAATTCAAAAGCCATAAGTTACTTGTTGCAACTGTAATGGCTGCAAACATAATATATTTAGATTACAAATAGCAACCGGACATCCGAGCACTAATGAGCGAACTGTCTGCACAAAAGGATTCCGCAACCCAAGCCCACACAAAAATTAACGCAATGATTCACATGACTTTTAATAATATGCAGAATTAAAATTCCCGCCATTATTTCAATTTTATTACAGACAGAGAGACTTACTTTCTAAATTTGCCTTTGAATGCAGGAGCTGCAACATAAAAAAAATCCAAAAATACCTACGTGGTGCAAACTGTAACAACAAATGAATAAATAATCACAAACATTGTTGTTTTGCGGCAAACAAATGCACACACACATCGACTGTGGTCAGCCACATGAAGGGGTGGCCGCCAACATCGTGTTGCACAAGCTCCCTCCCTTCACATGAAAATGTGTTAATTAAAATTTTGGAAAAAATTCCCATGAATTTATGCATCCGTTAGTTGAACTAAAAACTGTTTCCAAAAAAAAAGGGGGATGATGTTCGTTCACCCTAAATTACGTGTTTGGAAATAAATTGCAAAACTTGTCCATTCTGCATAATATATTATTTACTTTTGCACACCCATACGGAGGCGATGCAACCAGGGAAGAGTTTTTCCTTTTCTGCATCTCTTTCGGTAGGCACTCGTCTTTTTTTTCTCCTTCTTTATCGTCCTTTTTCGGGTGGCCACGGCCAGGAGGATATAATCATCACCATATTAAAGCATGCATGGTACATTACACTTTGTAAATGACGAAGACTGTGCGAGATGGTGGACCGAAAGACGGTTGATGGCATTAAAGCGGAGATCAAAGAACTCTCCTTCTTCCACTCGATGTACACCAAGTGTGGACACACTAAGAGCCAGCAGCAGCCTCCTCCGCCTGTGCGACTGCAACAGTCATTATGATAACGATGACATAATTAGACAAGGAATGTACTCCTTGAGTACCTATGTCGGCGTGGGGTATGTCGGTGCGTCCTGATGGTGCTTACAGGACAATTTAAATTGCAATCACTGCCTCGGGCTGGTTCTTTAATTTTAATTTCGCTCCTGCGAAACGAGGACAAGTGAGGCGAAATGAGCAACTTTATTGCAACACAATTCAACTTGGCTGGGTAGGGTAGGTACTCGTGTTGGGTATATAATATGTATGCAACTGCAATGGACGAGGTCAACTTGTCTCCCTCTCTGGGTCTCTATTTCGTCCTGTAAAGTTTTTTTGCGTTTTTATTTTTTTTCCTGGTGAACTCATCGTCATTACAAGTTTTTTGGTGGCAGGGTAATTTTTTTCTCCAGCTTTTTGAGAAGCCTCTCGTATTCCTGTCGGGTTGGCGGCACAATGATGAACTTTTTCAATTTTGCTAATCAGAAATCCCCACTACTGGTGCTCTTGCTTCGGAATGAACAACAGAAACAGTTGAGTGAATGAAATACAACCAACAGCCAACAGTCAGACGTCAGACCGACCCAAACAGATGGCGAAAACGAGTGATGCTGACGGTGGGTATAGGATATCATCACCAGGACGTCAAGCCAAAAAATTTAGAACAATTAATTCAGAAGATGGCGTTGATGGGTGAAAAGAGAGAAGAAAAAAAGTAGCCCAACCCAAGCGAGAGATAGAAAATCAGAAAAGTAGAACCCAACGAACAGAGGGATGGGAACGGGAACTGTCGTGGACTGGATTGTGTCCCACATTCGTACCGTATAGTTGGTTCCGAGGTCTATTATAACTGGTTGGGCATTCGACTTCTGCCCTAATAAATTTGTTGGTTTTGTATTTTGTTGATGGATTGGAATTTGGAGCACTAGCAGAAGTTCATATTCGCATCGATGCTTTTGCGAGAGAGAAATTTGCAAAAAAAGTTCCACACAATGTTTTCGTATCTAGTCGGTTTTTTTTTGTGCTTCAAGGACGTGCGTGCATTTTTCTCATTCCGTTGCTCAGCTCATGCTGTGCACTAAAGATCAGGCAGCAGGATGCATTTGAATGGTAACTGGGCGCATGGTTGCAGATTGCAGTCGGCAATCGTTGAGTGTGACGGTAACGATGTGTCCTTGTCCTTGGGCGGTAATTTGTTATACTTTTTCTGTGAAATCTATATCTATACTTATAATAAAACTGTTGGCAATTTTTCTGTTACCTAATGGCGTGAGAACTACTGCACAGATTTCGATGAAACTTTTTTTGAAATGTTTCTTAAGATTCTGTGCAACATATAGGCTGTTCCTTTCATTGCCATTCCTATTTTTTGGAGCGTTTTTGACCAAAATGTGTTTTTTTTCCGACTTTACTGCCTTTAACTCGCCATTACTCAAATAATTCTTTATCAATGCAAACAAAACAAAATACTTAGGAGAGCCAACACTTTTATAGATATTTCAAGCCATCAATCAGCTTTCTATGTCCTCTAGAAGCTGAGCTACAACCTAAAATCTAACATTAAACAAATAAATTTATTTTCTGAAATCGAATATTATCAGCAGCCGCGGTTCTTGATCGTTGTTCTGCTTGGGGGTGGTTTGGTGGCGCACATCGCACAAGCAAATTCATATGAAAAAAAACAACAACAAAAAACAGCGACAATGTGTTTCGGATCGGAGGAAATGCGCAGATGGCTGATGACGTGTGGTGTGGTGGTGAATGTATGTTGGAGGTGGTGTATATAGAAACTGAGTTCATGGTTTTTGTTTTAATGGTTGTTATATACCTACGTTGATACCTACAGACTACAGTAAAGAATTGAAGAATTCAAGAAGTAAAGACGATATAGGTGAATTATGTTGTTTGATTTACTTATTGTTGGTGTAGATACCTACAAATATCCGTTCAGGCTTTTGTTTTAGTGGTTGTTTTGATATTACCTACGTTGATGCCTACAGTAAGGAAGTGGAACTTTAGGACTTACGCTGTTGAATTTAATTTTCTTAATTGGTGTTTTAGGTAAATAGATTTGTTTGATTTATTGTTTCACATTGACAATGTTCACCGCTTTGTTTTAGCTAGATTTTAAACAAATATGCTGTTGAGAAAACGGTCAAATCTCTTTAATTGGAAAGTACACAGCCTTACGCCTCGTACGAAGTTGCGGGCACAGCTAGTGGGTCCTAAAACTCGAATGTGGTATTCGATTTGGCTTCTTCAGATTCGCTCTCAGATTTCAGATTTCGTGTGTCTAATCGAAGCCAAAAACGTCACTTGCTCTTTTTGTGTTGATATTCGTGTGGTTCGAATTTGTCTAGCTTTCGACACTTGTCAAAACGTTTTTCATTTAAATTTGCATCCCGATTGATTTCTAACTATTTTTATATAAATAATTTACAAAAATAGATTAACCCGATGCAATGCCTTCCTTTTCAGTAGAAAAATTACACGAAAACATAAACAAACTCCTTCAGTTGTCAAACTCAAACTCAATTGTATTGGTATCTAAATCTGAAGCAAATCTGGCAAAAAAATCTAGATTCGCAAAAGTGCTCTGATATCTGAAAATGATTGCTTTTTTTTTTGTACCAAATGAACAAAATGAAAAATGAAGAGTGCTTTGAGACCACCCAATCGCATACGACATAAAGAGGCGAGTGGTCAGAGATGTCAGCTGGTTTTGGGGTAGGTATACAGTTTGTTTTATTTTTTGATTTTCAAGCAACTTTAGAAAACTCGAGTTCTTTATTATTTGTGTTTAGTAGTCCAACACACCTACCACTAAGCCCCTACGCCGACATGGTGACAGGTAACTAAAATAATAATAGAAAGTAATGCCATAATAATGTTACTGTCTGGGATTGAAAAGATAAAACTCTGTTGAACTTTTGTACTAAAATCACTTCAATTATACTTTTATGGTTTATTATAATAATTCACTTATCTATTAATTACCAAAACAATATCACTAAAAACATGTCAAACAATCACTTAATTCACTGTATTACTTTACACTTATTTATCTTCACAAATTATTATACTATTTCGAAGTTTATCAATCATTGCTTAAAAATCAACTGTCAGTCCATGTTTTCAACCCTGCCTTTTATATCCGCTCTACCACCTATCGAGAAATTTCTAGTGTACTCTTATTCCAACTGTTCCGGCTGGTTCTAAAATTAGCTCAGTTAACTCTCCACTTATTTGAAAGATTAAAATCTTCAATTGGAAGTGGACCTTGTTTGGTGACTAACGGGTTGTTTACACTCCACCATTACAGGTTCCACGATACATTCCACAATACTATTATCACTTAAGATATCCTTTTACCATAGCTTATTATTTTCGGTGCATTTCCGATTGGATCTTTATAATAAATTAAGTTAAAATCCAATTCGTAAATAAAATTTGAGTTTAAGAATGAACAGATGACCGCATTGGTACCTACGCAGAGTCAAATTTTGGGACGTACGTTCTTAATCGAATTATTTAATGCATTTTAGATCAGTTTTTTATCGGGGCGTTTTTGACTCGTTTTTCCGTGGTTTCAGTAGCTCATTTTTTGGACCATTTTTGAACCATTCGGTTTGATTTTGATCGCATTTCTGTTTTTTTAGACGTCAACTTGTTCCCTTTTCAAAAGTGCTATGACAACTTTTTGTACCAACTTTTAGACGGATTTACATTTAACTATCAATTTTCGAGACTTTTACAGCATCTTTAGCTTTAGCTTCAAGATTTTAGGTAATATTATGTTTGGCCTATTTTAAGACTCTTTTTGAAGCCGATATTTAAAAGCAATGACACGCGTTCTTTTGTACGTCTTTAAGAGCTTTTCTTAATCGAAACTGGCGCCTTTTATTTAGAACTGTAGTTGACGGAAATTCGGACTTCACAAAGGTTCGTCTTCGGCAAGCTTGTTGATAGGCCTTTGTACTAATTTAGGTATACACCTTAAGTCTTACGTTTTTGGTTCTACTTTGAAATCATTTTTACGGCCCAAAGCGAACCAGTGCTTACTCGAGACTCAGGGTATTGTAGGCAACGAATATGCAGACAACCTAGCTAGGGCTGGTTTCGAATCTTTTCTGTGCAGACCAGATCCATACTGCACAGTCAATTGGACTAATGCGCTAAGGCAAATTAATGACTGGGAAAAACAACTTCGTCTTATACACTGGAAAACTGTCCCTGATTAAAAACAATCCAAACGATTAATTAAGCCTTACTCCTGTAAGGAAATCCTTAGGCTCAGTAAGGATAGAATAAAAAACCATAGCGGGCTTCCTCACAGGTCATTGTGGCCTTAGAGATCACCTCAACAAAATGGAACTTTGCCAGGAAACAGAATGTAGATTCTGTCTGGAGGATGTCGAATCCTCTGAACACATTTTCTGCGACTGCCCGGCTTTTCATTGGTTAAGAAAACGTGTCTTTAATAGAGAGACTCACACACCAGCAGATATAGCGCACTTTGCCTCTACACTCAGGGAAAAACTGCATCCTAGATTTTAATAGCAACGTATTAAAAACTAGGTTGCATACGTTTTTGAAAAACACATTTGAATCAAAGTAAAAACAATTTGATTCAAACACGAAAAGCGTTTGAGAAGGCAGGTAAGTATATAATTCATTTGAATTGATAATAGAACTACTTCGATTCAAATTTTTGAACAAAATAACCGAAAATATTTTAAATCAAAGTGGGAACGTAATAAAATACTAAAAGTCTCTTATTTCAATAGCAACGTATTTAAAAGTAAGTTGTTTCATTTTTACAAGACGTATTTAAATCAAAATAAAACATATTTGATTCAAATACGAAAACAATTGAGAAAACAGGTAAGTGCATAATGCATTTGAATTTATAATGAAACAACTTCGTTTACAATTATAGAATGGAATAAATGAAAATACTTTAAATCAAAGTGGGAACGTAATAAAATACTATAAGTGCCTTATTTCAATAGCAACGTATTTAAAAGTAAGTTGTTTCATTTTTACAAGACGTATTTAAATCAAAATAAAACATATTTGATTCAAATACGAAAACAATTGAGAAAACAGGTAAGTGCATAATGCATTTGAATTTATAATGAAACAACTTCGTTTACAATTATAGAATGGAATAAATGAAAATACTTTAAATCAAAGTGGGAACGTAATAAAATACTATAAGTGCCTTATTTCAATAGCAACGTATTTAAAAGTAAGTTGTTTCATTTTTACAAGACGTATTTAAATCAAAATAAAACATATTTGATTCAAATACGAAAACAATTGAGAAAACAGGTAAGTGCATAATGCATTTGAATTTATAATGAAACAACTTCGTTTACAATTATAGAATGGAATAAATGAAAATACTTTAAATCAAAGTGGGAACGTAATAAAATACTATAAGTGCCTTATTTCAATAGCAACGTATTTAAAAGTAAGTTGTTTCATTTTTACAAGACGTATTTAAATCAAAATAAAACATATTTGATTCAAATACGAAAACAATTGAGAAAACAGGTAAGTGCATAATGCATTTGAATTTATAATGAAACAACTTCGTTTACAATTATAGAATGGAATAAATGAAAATACTTTAAATCAAAGTGGGAACGTAATAAAATACTATAAGTGCCTTATTTCAATAGCAACGTATTTAAAAGTAAGTTGTTTCATTTTTACAAGACGTATTTAAATCAAAATAAAATATATTTGATTCAAATACGAAAACAATTGAGAAAACAGGTAAGTGCATAATGCATTTGAATTTATAATGGAACCATTTATTAAAAAGTATTATTAATTTTTTGCATTTTAAATCAGAAAACAAACAGCATTAAGACTTTTGAATTAAATTGAAAACGTACTCATTCCAAAATTAAAACGGCTTAGTTTACTGTCTTTTTGTATGCTAAAGTGAGTTTTTACTTAAAGGATAATAATTTTCAAATCAAACATACTGACAAGCCAGCAATGAAAATCATGTTAAAATCGCTGTACAATCGACCAAAAATAGTTACACTCAGCAAGAATTTTATTTTGTCAAAATAAAAACTAATTACAATCCACCCATTTGTTGTATACCGATTTCAGCGCCATCTGTGGAATGTTTTGACGACCTATTTAATGCATATTGACGATATCTGAAAATATCTAAATGGTTGGTTGAGCTTAAGCCATTAAAAAGTTATTCTCCGCACACCAACGATTATACATTATTCTAAATATACATGGGAATTATATTTTAAATGAATTTGGACAATTTTTGATGTTTTTTTTTTTTAGAAAATTTTGCATACAAATGGTACCAAATAAATACTCCAAGGTTCGAGAAGTATCTAATTTAATACCTTTTAGAGCCTATGTGCTGCGGTGAATTACATTTTAAATCAAAGTGCAAACGTATTAAAATAAACCTATCAAAGTGGGATCATTTTTAAATTAAATACACATTTTATCTTTTTTTCCTCGGAACATCGAAAAAAAAAACTTCGTCTTTGATTTTAATAGAAAATACATTAAAAAGGAAGTTGCTTATAATTTGTTTTGAAAAAGATTTTAGTGGTTGCAATATTGTTTTTATTGGAACTACGATATATAAATAAAAATAAATAAATAAATAAATAAAAATAAATAAATAAATAAATATTGAGGTTTACAAAAAGGTACTATGTGAAAGGCAAAGCAATATATAGATAGATATTTTTGGAATACGAATCTATAAAATATACAGTTCAAACAATATCGTTTGAGCGGTGTTTACAATATAATGGAAACAAAATTTTTTTTGACAAAACTTCCAAGGTTCGGAAAGTACCTACTATTCTTCAACTGTTCAGCAGAAAACTGAATACACACGATTGTTTAGGGGATGTACGAACGTATTTTCGAATATTTAAATTCTTATCGAATTCGAAATGGAGTTGTGTTTTTATTTGTATTTTTTATGTTTATAGAATGTCTATAAACTATACAGAAAACCAAATTCTTAAAAATGCCTGTCATTTAAAATTATATTATGATAATACAAAAACTGATTTTGCCATCAAATTACTATTTATCATTACCTTAAGAATTGATTTTTGTTGAAATATAAATACCAGTTTTTAAAAGTATCGTCATATTCGCTTTATTGAAAAATAATCAAACATGTCCAAAATCTTTATATAGAAAGTAGCGTTAATGTATAGGAGTTAAAATGGATAAAATGGGTCCGCACACTAAGCCTACAAACTCTAAATAAGAAGTTTCAAACAAAAAGAGCTTGTAGCCGTTTCTTTAAGTTCCATATCAATATCTTTCTCTTACAACGTATACGAGAAAGTAAAAAAATACAATTCAGTACAAAATAATACGATTTAAACTAAGATGTGTACACTGTACACAGCTCATTTTTCATTCCTATCGACACCACACATTCTATTTCAGTTCAGTTTCAGTTGTCGGCGAGTGCGGTGCAGTGGTTTGGTGGTGGTCAGTCCGTTCGCGTTAAAGTAACAAAAAAAAAAAAAAAAAAAAAAAAAAAAACAGAAATCTATGGTAAGTGTCTTTTAATAGTTTTAATTTTATTATATAATTAAAATATATTAATGCGCAATTGTTTACGTGGTATAGCTTTCATTTAGCCAAATTTTATTCTTGCAAAAACAAATCATTGGTTATTCTGTTTGGTATTGCGATTCGGCGAAATACATATTCATTTGGCTTGACGGCTCATATCAGTATTTTCGCATTCATTATTTTCGTGGTATAACTATATTAATATCCTATCTGTTTTATGGCTTAGAAAATATATTCAAATCTCAAATACCAATTTTTTATTTTTGCAAGAACAAATAATTTTTTGTCTGCGATTTGGCGTCATAATGCGACGCCATGTTATTTGCACTTTTCATATTTAAAGTGAGTGCGAAAGGGAAGGTATTCGTACTATCGTTGCAATCTACCCTTGTATTGAGATTGAAGTGACATCATGAAGTGAAACAAATAGGTTTGCCATTTTCACATTTTTTCCGCGTAAAGTGCGCATTTCGATCAAAATTAAATAAATCAGTCAGAAAGTTTTTCTTTAATGGTTTGTGATCGTGAATATAAATATATGCAGAATATCATATATTTGCAATAACACAGAATTAATTTTCTTTGTCGAATCGTTATTTTGCGCCAGAATATTCTTACTTGGCTGTATGTGCGAAAGGGAAGGTATTCGTATATCGGTGCAATCCACCCTTGTATTGAGATTGAAGTGACAACATGAAGTGAAACAAATAGGTTTGCCATTTTCACATTTTTTCCGCGTAAAGTGCGCATTTCGATCAAAATTAAATAAATCAGTCAGAAAGTTTTTCTTTAATGGTTTGTGATCGTGAATATAAATATATGCAGAATATCATATATTTGCAATAACACAGAATTAATTTTCTTTGTCGAATCGTTATTTTGCGCCAGAATATTCTTACTTGGCTGTATGTGCGAAAGGGAAGGTATTCGTATATCGGTGCAATCCACCCTTGTATTGAGATTGAAGTGACAACATGAAGTGAAACAAATAGGTTTGCCATTTTCACATTTTTTCCGCGTAAAGTGCGCATTTCGATCAAAATTAAATTAATCAGTCAGAAAGTTTTTCTTTGATGGTTTGTTATCGTGAATATAAATGTGTAAACCTATTTGTTTCACATAATGTACGACGCAGAAAATGCACGTATCTTCTTTTTTTTAGTCAGGTCGTCGCTACAATGCAGAACTAGACTAGCTTAATCGTAGTCTAAATTCAGTAGAGCGATTTTTATATTTGAAAACGTATTTATTCCTAAACTATTTTAGGAAACACCTTGGCGTAGAAAACATATATATTATTGTTGGTCGACATGTAGTACCAAATAACAAGAGTGATTTCTTCTACTTTCCACGCTCTCTTCATTATCAGAAGATATATTATTAATCGTTGGTGTTACACGAACCCGCTTTTTTTGTTGAAATTCTATCTAGTTCAACTAGCTATCAATTATAGGCTGTAAGTACCTACCATTTTCATCAGTTATGTTTTCAAAGTTGGCTCTGTTAAAACTTCGAATAAATCTTTAATTTATCAAGCTATCATTCTGCATTGTAGCGATACCTGGTATCGATTTTTAATTTTCACATCTATTTCTGAATCATTTTTTTTTTGTATAGGATAACATAAAAATGGATATCCAAAATTTAGCACATATAAACAGCACAATATTAAGCCCAGATTTCGAATTAATTCAATTAGATGAAAATGGTCAAATTTTAGATGAATTTTTCCAACCAGCAGATGACGACGAAATAAAGTTGACTCAATTACTGAAAGAGTTTAACCTTGAGTCTCTGCTGCAGGTACTAAAAGGTAAGAAATTGAAAATGTTTTCAAGTTTTATTAACAAATCTAGTATATTATTGAAGTCAATGCGGTTTGGGTTCTGTTGCTAAATACAGTATTGTCGAAACAACATTATATTTAGTAATGTTTGTCAGAAATGCATAACCAGTTTTATATGCATTTGTCTTTCGATCGTGTATAAAACTTTCAATATTGTTCTTGTTCCTCTTTATAATTTCGGATTGAGTGGAACCAAAAAAAACACTTTGGCTCTAAAGAAAGTTATATTTAACCCTTTTCTTTTGATGTACTTATTTAGTTGTTATTGTTACTATACTTTTTATTCAGATAAGCGCATTACTTACCACAGTTTGCAATATCTATCTAAAGAGGACATCAGAGATGCTATTCCAAACATTGCAAAGAGGGCAGAATTCAGAGAAAAACTTTTTTTTTGGAGAAAAGAACAGGTAGGTAGTTATCAATATATCTTATAACACTTTTTATGTCAACGGTTATAGTTGTTATTTTTATTTGTATTACGCCTTAGTATGGGAAGGATGATGAAACCATTTCCCTCAATTCGAAAGTTGACGATTGGCAGAGCAGAATAGATACTTCAAAAGAAATAATTCATCAACCCAGACATTCTAAGATTGTAAGTATTAAACTAAATGTGGTAGATAGATATTTAGGTAATAATAATATTACAAATCAAATAGAATCTTCGAGAAATCTTAACTTCATCATCAAGAGGAAAGAGTTTACTTCATCTTTATGAAAAAAACAATCGTTTAGAAAATATCCACAGGGAAGGACTTGTACAATTGATTACAGAAGAAATCATATGTACAAATTTGTGTCTAAAACCATTTGACTACCCATTCATCGTTGATCAAATAATTTCCATTTTTCCAACTGAAAAGGAGGCTGAGGTAAGTGCTAGATTTCCCTTCAGTTTAAAAATTCAGCTCGAATTCAAGAAATGGGTATATCGAAAGGTCTAGTCTAGTCCAAACAAAATTATTCAACTTTTTCAACTTTTTTTAATAAATCATATTATTATGGAGTAAATAAATATGTACTTTAATTTCATTTCTCAACCGTTTAGAAACAAGTCATTTCGTACTGTACATACGTGAGACTTCACTGTAAAATAAACATCAGGACAACCAAGTTGCCATTTCTCTCTGTTTTTAAAGTACAAATTTGATTTTTAAACACATTAAACGTACTGGAATTTTTATTGCAACAAAAATCGACTGCGTAGCTTAGACTTATAGGGTTTTTTTAGTTTTCATCAGTAGGATAAAGGTTTTGGCTATCATAGTCTAAATCAAATATTCGTTTTTACTTGGTTATTGCTCCAGTATCCAGGCGCAACGATAAGGTTGGCAAGGCTAAAAGAAAGGTTACTATAAGCGATGCACAAGAAAGTTTAATTTTGAGGCTTTCTTTGATAACGAACTATTCCGAAAAGATAGAAGAGCTGATAAATAAATAATATAGTAACGTAGGGCTGACTATCAGCCATTCATTATTGTCGTTGGGACAGACGAAACTAATTTAAATAATTTTTTTATATATTTGGGTAGAACTTTGTACAAATTTGATTCATTTATTGATTGACTAAATATTGTTGTATTTTCAGGATTATTATTTTATTCCTCGAAAAGGAAAAAAAAATCCCAGCGGAAAATTATATTGCAAATATGTAAACTCCCGGTCCAAACGTTCTAAGTCAAGCGAATGCTCTTCTATGCAACTTGAAGGTCCATCTGAATCTGAACTTGACGAGGTAGACGATTCTATAGCCTTGGCTCTTAAAACTGTCCTAAGCCGAGATAGCTCTGATTGGAACTTAGTGCTAGATAAGTGGAAAAAAACTTTTTCCCTCCGTCAGAAGGAACTAAAATTATCCACAAATGCAGAGTTTTTGAAATCTTGGCCGAAATTCTCGGACTCAAGGGCACCAGACCTGGTAAAAATTTAATTAAATTTAAATAATATTTTAACTCATAGCTATTTTTTTGTAGATAAACATAGACTTTACGCTTTTATACCCAAAAAAGCAACAACTTTTATTTGCTAAATGGGATGACTTCAAAATAAATATTAAGAAATATTTTGAAGTCAACATACATAACGAAAACTGCAAAAGAAGGTTTTCACTTTTGAAAACAACCCCAGAGATTGGAAAAGGTAAATATAAAAGGAAGCAATACAGACACGCCTTATATAAAACCATTTATTTCTTAGATTCCGAAGACTATCTCTTGACAACGTTATTAAACTCGGTCATTCCCCCAGTATCCAGGTTCAAAGACAAGGCTGGCAGCAATAAAAGAAAGGTGACTATAAGCGATGCACAAGAAAGCTTCATTTTGAGGCTTTCTTTGATAACGAACTATTCCGAAAAGATAGAAGAGCTGATTAATAAATATTATAACGTAGGGCTAACTATACAGCCATTCATTATTGTCGTTGGGGTAGACGAAATTAATTTAAATTCATTTTTTGTATACTTGGATAAAACTTTATACAAATTCGATTCATTTATAGAAGCACTTGACATTTGCTTCAAAATTTTTCAAGTTCTCTCATTGCAATATCCCTTAGCATGTCAGCCCTGTTGGGTTTTTATTCAAAAGTACTTTTATAATATCGAAACACAATACGATTTACAATCACCCAACATAACATCTCTATTAAGTTATATGAGCTCTGTTAAGTAGTACAGATACGTTTTACAACTGTATGCATCTGTTTCAAATGCTGCACTCATTTTCCTAAATTACTTTATAATAATTTGATTCTTTTATTGAAACACCTTCTTCTACCTTAATTACTTTATACAATTTTGATTCTTTTTTCGAAGCACCTCCTTGTACGTCACCTTGATTACTATATACAAATTTGATTCTTTTTTAGAACAACTTATTTTCTTTTATAATACTACTGTATGCATCTGATCCAAATGCTGCAATCCATTTTCTTGTACTGACCCTCGTCACCTTGATTACTTTATACAAATTTGATTCTTTTTTCGAAGCACCTCCTTGTACGTCACCTTGATTACTATATACAAATTTGATTCTTTTTTAGAACAACTTATTTTCTTTTATAATACTACTGTATGCATCTGATCCAAATGCTGCAATCCATTTTCTTGTACCGACCCTCGTCACCTTGATTACTTTATACAAATTTGATTCTTTTTTAGAACAACTTATTTTCTTTTATAATACTACTGTATGCATCTGATCCAAATGCTGCAATCCATTTTCTTGTACTGACCCTCGTCACCTTGATTACTTTATACAAATTTGATTCTTTTTTCGAAGCACCTCCTTGTACGTCACCTTGATTACTATATACAAATTTGATTCTTTTTTAGAACAACTTATTTTCTTTTATAATACTACTGTATGCATCTGATCCAAATGCTGCAATCCATTTTCTTGTACTGACCCTCGTCACCTTGATTACTTTATACAAATTTGATTCTTTTTTAGAACAACTTATTTTCTTTTATAATACTACTGTATGCATCTGATCCAAATGCTGCAATCCATTTTCTTGTACTGACCCTCGTCACCTTGATTACTTTATACAAATTTGATTCTTTTTTCGAAGCACCTCCTTGTACGTCACCTTGATTACTATATACAATTTTGATTCTTTTTTCGAAGCACCTCCTTGTACGTCACCTTGATTACTTTATACAAATTTGATTCTTTTTTAGAACAACTTATTTTCTTTTATAATACTACTGTATGCATCTGTTTCAAATGCTGAAATAATTTTCCATGCATTGACCTCCTTCTTCGTCATCGTAACATATAAGCCCTATTGGGTTTTTCTTAAAACAACTATGTATATATGTTTTAAATGCTGCAATCAATTTTCTTGCACTGACCTCCTTGTACGTCATCTAAAATACGACCACTTAATACCGCAAAACAATGATTTGCAATGCAAGCAAAATAACTGCAACCAAGTATTTTCCAATTATAAAGTTTTTCGTCGTCATTTAAACAATTTGCATAAATCCTCAGAAATAGACAAATTTAAAACTGTTTCCGGATGCAGAAATATTTCTCATTCAAATAACAACACTTTGGATGTTGATGTACATACAATTCAGTCCAGTAGCACGTCGCATGTTAAAAATGAAGCTATTTATGAATACGATGTTTCTAAAATTTTAAGCGAGCTTAAAGCATCTGCCATTAACTTATCTCTAAAGCTATACGCACGTACTTTTATGCCTAGAAAAGAAGTATTAGAAATTCAAAATATGATTTCAGTATTTTTATCAACGGTTACTAACTCGATGAAACAGATCACCTCAGGTCAGATTCCAAGCGAAGTTCAAAAAGATATAGATTGTGTAATGGCTTTTTGTAATAACCCTTTTGAGCAAATAAAGTCAGAACATCGAATGTTAAAAATGTTGAGTGACATGGGCGTCTATGATGCACCAAAAACCTTTCTGATTAAAAACACTGTATCTGAAAAACTAGTAAAAGGAATACCAACTTTTGAAGAAAAGCTAATTAATGTTTATCTTTTGTCTCTTCAATTTCAATTTAAATCTTTTTTTGAATTACCGGGGGTCTTAGACTTAACATTAAAAAATCAAAAAATGTATTCAAGCCAAGAAAAAATTCAAAATTTTGTAAATGGCAATACATTCAAAAATAAACAACAAAAGTTTAAGCCAGATGATATTATTATTCCTTTTACATTATACTTCGACGATTTTCAAATCAACAATGCTCTTGGTACACATACATCTTCCATTTGTGCATGTTATTACACATTCCCAACTCTTCCGCAATATTTGCTATCGAAATTAGACTTTTTATTCCACGGGGGTTTTATTTTATCTGAAAATTTGAAAAGTTGTGGGAATGAAGTTTCATTTCACCACTTAGTCGAAGAATTAAAAACCTTAGAGGCTGGTGTTGATATACAAACAGGGAAGAAGACTGTATGTGTGCATTTCGTTTTGGGTTTAATTGTTGGAGACAATTTGGGACTGAACAGTATTTTCGGATTTGTAAAGTCATTTAATTCTAAAAGGTTTTGCCGTTGTTGCACTAGAAGCAGACGTGAAATGCAAACTGATTCTAAAGAGGAAACTGAATATATCAGAAATAAGGAACAATATCAGCAAGACCTTTTAAAAGCTGATTATTTAGAGACCGGTTTAAAGAGTGAATGTGTTTTTCACGGAATAGAAAGCTTTCATGTAAGTGAAAACTTTTACTTCGACCTAATGCATGATGTATTAGAGGGGGTAGCTGTTTACGACGTTTGTAATGTACTTATGGGCTTAATCAAAGAAAACGTAATTTCCATTGACACTCTGAATAGCAGGAAACAATTTTTTCCGCTTGGAGAAACAGATGCTGGTAATTCTTCCCAACCTTTGGACATAAAAAGGTTAAGGTCTTATAATTTAAAAATGACAGCAAGTGAAGTTTTATGTTTTGTTAATTTCTTAACACTGATGATAGGTGATTTAATTGACTCAGAAAACAAGCATTGGGCTTTACTAGTTAAACTAAATCAAATAATTGATTTTTTATTCAAACCCCAATACTGTGAAGAGGAATTAAAATTGTTAGAAAAGCTTATTACTGATCATCATACGCTTTATGTGAAATTATATGGAGCCAGTCTCAAACCAAAACACCATTTTTTAGTGCACTATCCCACCGCTATAAAAATGTGTGGACCTCTAAAATTTGTTTGGGTAATGCGTTTTGAAGCAAAACACAAACAGGGAAGGGCATATTTTAATACTATTACATCTAGACTAAACCCACCGTATTCTCTTGCTATTAAGGCTTCCTTACAACATGCCTACTTTTTAACTAAGTATAAAGATGGATTCAGACCATGTTTCGACATCAGTCATTTCCAGCCTAACATTCTTCCCAGCAAAGATTACTATAAACACTTGGATTTAGAAATATCTGATCTACCCAATATTACCATAGCTAATAACGTGACGTACAAAGGAATTATATACAAAAGTAATTTCTATTTAGCTTGTATTCATTCTTCGTTTAAATTATTCAAAATTATTGACATACTGCACAAAAAAAATAGTTTATACATTGTTTGTAATGAAATTAAAATTAAGAAATTTAACAAGCATTTCCAAGGCTATGAAGTTGGTGAAAAGTTAAGCAATGTAGTATTAAAAGATATTAATTATTTTACAAGTCCTCCCCTTAACCTTTATCAAATAAACAATGGAAAAACATTTGTTAAAAATAAATATATATAGTTTACTTTTTACTAAATAAACAAAATCATTTCTGACACTTTTTTTTTTAAAATGAATAGCTCGTATGAATTATTGTATAAATTACTTAAAATATCTAACAAGAAATTCGAAGCCTAATAAATTAGGAAACAATTGAGTAATGTAATAGTAAAAGACTTGTAAACATAAATCACATTTTTCATAAAGAAAAGGAAAAAACAATTGCGAACTTTCTTTTGATAAAATTAAAGAAGTTGTCATTATATAAAGAAATCGTTTTTTATTAAATCATTTTTATTTCTCTTGAATAAATTTGTCTAGGTCCATCTTTAAAGGGTAAGCTAATGTTAGTCAATATTTGGAATTAAAATGAATCATTTTATGTAAATCAAAGTAATTAATTATTAATATAAAGTATAGATTTTTATTAAACATAAAAAATATAACGTGTGAAATAAGATTGTTAATGGCTTGATTTAAACAGATTGCAACATAATTCAAAGTTGATTCATTTTGATTCTTAATAAGGATTACTTTCATTAAAATGCGACGGACATTTGAAGTAAACGGAAGTCCGATTTTAATCAAAGATAAAAGTGACTAAAATCAAGTGTAAGTAACATTAAATCAAGCTCGTCTATGACATTGATTGAAAGTCGAATTGCCTTTGAAATAAGGTTGTTATCGTAATAAATTTAGGTGGATTCTATTTTGATCTAAAAACATTTCAACTAAATTCAAAGTTGCTTCACTTTTGTTTTTAATAAGGATTAGTTTCATTCAAAGTCGACGAGCATTTGAAACAAACGGAAATCACACTTAAATCAAAGATAAAAGTGACTAAAATCAAGTGTAAGTAACATTAAATCAAGCTCGTCTATGACATTGATTGAAAGTCGAATTGCCTTTGAAATAAGGTTGTTATCGTAATAAATTTAGGTGGATTCTATTTTGATCTAAAAACATTTCAACTAAATTCAAAGTTGCTTCACTTTTGTTTTTAATAAGGATTAGTTTCATTCAAAGTCGATGAGCATTTGAAACAAACGGAAATCACACTTAAATCAAAGATAAAAGTGACTAAAATCAAGTGTGAGTAACATTAAATCGAGCTCGTCTATGACATTAATTGAAAGTCAAATTGCCTTTGAAATAAAGTTGTTATCGTAATAGATTTAGGTGGATTCTATTTTGATCTAAAAACATTTCAACTAAATTCAAAGTTGCTTCACTTTTGTTTGTAATAAGGATTACTTTCATTCAAAGTCGACGAGCATTTGAAGTAAACGGAAGTCACACTTAAATCAAAGATAAATGTGATTAAAATCAAGTGTACGCCATTATGAAAACCTTTTCAACTACGTCCTCAATTTAAAGTTGTAATGTATTTGATTTTAAGTGTCTTTTCATTAAAAAAATATTTTAAGTTGCACTACTTTGATTTAAAAATTTCCGTGTTTGGTCCCAAATCGTTAACGTTTTACTTTGATTCAAAGACGTTTTTTTTGATTCTAGGTTGTTTTTTGGCTCAGTGTAAGGACTTATTGGCCTTCATTAGGGAGGTCGCACGTCTCTTAGATTTAACTTTCCCCATTCATACAATAGATCTTTCAGGTCGCAGTGTCGGCCAAGTGCGGGCAAGGAACTTCAAAAAACAAAAACAAAAAAAAAAAAAAAGAAATGTTCGAGACTGATCTTTTCTTAGAATGAGGAAATTTTACTCCCACCCCGATTAAAATTATTCGTTGACAGCCACTGAGCTCATGAATTCAAGTCCCTAAAATAAATATAAGCCCAAGGCCACGATCCATAGAAATGAGGCAGCTCACTCCAATTAGATGGGCAGTTTAATTGATGTTAAGTTCGATGATGGCGGTGGTAATTCCTCCATAAGAAAATAACACGACTGTGTTCAAAACGATGGTGCAGCTGTGGTTAATAAACAAATAGAACGTTTTACTTCCTTACAATGCAGATGACTTGGAACTGTGCTGCGCACGCGATAATAAGCGAAAAGCGACTAACAAAGTTATCCAATGATATAAAAAATAACTATGGCGATTGGCGACTCAACAGCACCAAAACACAACACCCTTTGCAACAACCAGTAATACTTTCCGATTAATTGGCAGTCGGCTGGGATGGGGATCAAAAGAAAGTCGGCTGAACGCTGGTGGGTGGGTTCAGGCGAGCTATGTTGTGACTTGTGTTCTTCATTGCCTATCCTTGTCATATCTTAAAAACATTATCTAATTTCCCGAACCGAAACGATACTTTTATTAGAAAGTTATCTGCCTCTGGAGAGACTTTCTGATAGACAGGTCGATCGTAGTTACAAAATTTGTCCACATCCCTCGAGACCTCGGCCGCGTATATCTTTTGTAGTAGAATGTCGTTTCCATCATGTGGACATTGGACACTGATTTCAGTGAGTCGGCAGTCTAATAGTGACCCTGTATCCTTTTGATTCTAACAAAATGTGGTCGCTTCGTTGTCGCTTTGCTTGTTGAAGAAGCAGCAGGGAAGAACATGACAAGAACCCTGAACGGTCTTAAGACATAAGATGGCGAGATCATAACGTCCCATCACATCCTTTCTACAACATGAATAGCTGACCTTTTCCCAAGAAAACATCACACACAAGTTCCATGCCTAAAAACATGTAACATTTCTGGAACTTTTCTGAAGCGCCAATAAGTATGCAAGGAGCATTGCTTCAAAAATGTACATAAATAGTACTAAAAGTATGCAAAGGAAAGAGGTGGCAAATTTGTACACTCATCCAGAATAGGGATGGAACCTGCTGGTCAATTAGGTAGTTCCAAATCAAGCAACAAATGCGAAAACTTTTGCTGTGCATTTGTGAGGCAAACTATGCAACAAATAACGCTCATTCAGCGCTTTCTTCCTCAGCAGTAAACTGAAGCGTTTGACGTTTTATTTGACTCCTGTTCTTATTTCAAGTGAATGCTGTCCATTTTACTGGTGCCAGTACCAGTACGCTAAGAAGTACACATTCAATCTAGATTGTCGCCTAAGGAAATCCCAACAGCTTTTCCACTCTCGTCAAAGCTCCACAATGTATGCAACAAATTGCTATGAATTCTCACGTTTGAATGGAGTACAGAGAGGTATACTCTTAAAAAATTCGCAGTCAAATGAGCTGCACTCCTCTACTTGGGTATGCCACGTACGCAAGCACCGTGTACTTTTTTTCCGGGAGCCATCAAACACAGAGAAAAATTTTCCCCAAATCACAAATTCCGCTCGGATGAACTTGGACTCTGACCAGCCCCTGCCCCTGTATCGTCCACTCCACAGTATGCCGCTGCCGCATCAGTAAAGAAGAACGTGCTATCGAAAATCTCCTGAAATTTGTGTCGGACTTGTAGATACAAATCCCATTTTAATGCCAGCGCCGTCGTCGCTGCCGTCACCCATCCCGCACAAGGACATGACACTTATCGCGCACAATTAACCCGAATGGCTTTTCGCACCCCCGAAGGTTCGCTGTGCACCAGCCTCCTGTATGGTGGAAACAACAACCGCCTCGTACTTGTCGAGGGTGCAATGCAAGTTCTCCCACAAATAAAACCAAAAAAGGTAAGAAGAAACTTTAAAGCTATACAAAAGCTCCACCCACTATCGCACAGCGCCTTAAAAGTAATTTACTCATGTGTTGGGAGGATGAGGGACATCCACAACTACACAGCGATGGATGCACGGAGGAATTTAAATGAAACAGGGAAATCGATTTAACTGCATGTACACTTTCCCGACAGGAATGAAACGAATTGAAATGAATTGAGTTTAATAATTAATTCAAATGAGGCTGGCTCCGGCTCTTCTGTTTTCTGTATACCTATCCTCGGCCTCACTGGAGTGGAGCTCCTCTCTTTTCGTCATGGAGTGCCTGGCTGGAAGTAATTTTGACGAAAAATTATGACTCCATCGGTTTGTTTTATAGGGCGACAGAAAGAGACCGCCTCAGAGTTAGACAGACCATCTTGAGGAGCATCTTCGACGCAATTCCTTGGCAGAGTTTATGTTGGGACAATAAATTCCATGACACCACTCTAAGGAATTCCACCTTGAAGACGGCGCGGCGCCCGGGGGCGGTAGTAAATTCGATTGAAAAGAGGGTGGATGCGGGATACGATCGCAGCTAAAACTTGCATGGCTAATGGGCCTGACAAGTGTATGTGTGCGACTGTGCCTAGGCGTTGTGCACACAGCGCATTGTGTAAACAATGACGAACAAGGTGTATACAGATAGTATGAGTACAACCACTCCTCTCGGAGAACGGGAGAAGGAGACAATTTGGTCATCAATAATACATGCGGATTCAAATTTGTACTTCGTTTCGTCTGCGGAAATTTACAAGCTTAATTCGAGGTGAGCACGTGATTCTCCGGGACCAGTAACAGTAAGCAGTTGGGGTGAGAGTTAGAGAGTGGACTGCATAATATTTCGGGACAGAATTTACGAATGTTTGCTCGGTTGTTTATGCGAGTCTTGTGTGCAGCTATAAAACGTCTGCGGAGATGGTGAATGAATTTTTCAGAATGCACTTGGCCTTTTAAGGCGATTGGTTGTGTTGACGTTTAACGGGGCTTATGGGCAGACAGCTTCTAGGGAAATATGGTGCTGTGGTAGGTGGACATGACTGGAAAGGTCATGGTAAGGAGTGAGTGTCGGCAATGTGGTCCTGAAAGGAGAAGCAAAACGAGGTGGAGGAGGTATGAACCGATTCTTATACAGGGTGGCGCAAATTGATCACCCTATCGGAAGATATTATAATTTTTGTGAGGGCGTCGTACGTCAATCATATTTAAAATTTGTGAACTAGAAATCTGCAGTCTAAAACAGACAAGCAATGGAGCGCTATACTCCGCAAGGGCGTGGAATAATAACCTCAAGAACGAAGAGGACGACTTTGTGTCGAAAATCATCATGAGCGACGAGGCGCATTTCCACTTAAGCGGTTACGTCAATAAGCTAAATCTTCGTTTCTGGGGCACTGAAAATCCGCGTGTGATGCACGAAGAGACATTACATCCACTCAAGGCCACGCGGGAGGACAGATTGGGCCGTATTTTTTTGAGGACGCCATCGGCAATATGGTCCTTGTTACCGGCGAACGCTACAGTGCCATGTTAACCGACTTCCTACTGCCCGAACTGGATGCGCCGGGTTTGGTGAACATTTGGTTTCAACAAGAGACTGTGCAACCGCACCGACATTTTTCGCGAAAGTCATGCAAAATGCCATGAAATATGCACAATTGTGTATCAACACTGGCCACACTTTAAGTACCTATATCAACTTTTCCACTTGACAGAAAAATAGTCCACATAAAGATTTCCATCACTCAAATTAATTTAGTAAAAATGTAATTCAAAGACAAAAATTGAATTATTAATTTTGCACCATCCTGTTTTTTTATTTATGGTTTGCAAAGCCAATTGCAGAGCCTCTCCACTATTCACAGTTGAAAGGCACAATCTTATTAGGACAATCTATAATTGTTAAAGTCATCTTTGGCACAGAGTGTTAATGGCCGTGTTCCACTTGCCGCTAGATGACTAGCGGCATGTCAAGCGCTAGATCTCTAGCACATTTTGTGAAATATCCCGTTCAGGGAAATTTTTCAATCTGGCGCAAAACTACCCGCGTTGCATTGAGAGAAAACAAAAAAAACGACCTGTCAAAGGAAATCGTTGAAACGTTTACAAAATCATTATACATAAATACGAAGTCGAGTAAGTCGACGAGTAAATTCGGGTGAATTAAAACCGCTTTACTAAGCGAATAGATAAATTTCGACAAAATATGCAAGCCACATTTCGTTCGATTATAACTCTCCGTAAGAAGATTTCATTCGCCGGCGAGTTCTTCTGAGAATCGCTGGCGATATACATAATTTCATGTAAATTGATAATTTTTGCGACGAACGCCTGTTATAAAGGATCAATTACATTGCTCCAAAACCAAAGCCAGATAAGGGATCGTGAATACCTGAAAAAGTGCTGCCATTTATTTTCAAACACCCTTTGTTAATAATGTTCGCGAAATATTCATCTAGAAGAACTCGTTTACCCAGTGCGGTTTGCTATATGTATAAAGAGGGCGTGCAAATGGAAAATTTAAGGCTCGTTTGAGATGAAGTACAATTGGATAAGCGGAAGGTGAAGCAAAAGTTATCACGAGTGATGTTCCCCAAGGCTGCGGGTTGGGTTCTCTTCATTTTCCTATATCATTGGTGTTAGTTGAACGGTGAGTACGACCTACATTTATACTTTAAAGAACTTCTTTCTCAGTTTCTCGGTACTCCGTCATTTCTAACGACGATGATACTTCACAGAACTTGGTAGGACCGAAAAAAGGCTGCCTCCACAGCTCTTTAAGCAAGCCTTAAGTGAAATTTTAACCTCTCTTGAGTACCTACTCTGGATGGAAAATTATATCAGATTCCGATGGTGGTGTAGTATTCTCCAAGTATCCTTAAGCTCTGTCCCCTCCCCTTACAGCAATCTGTGGTAAAGAGCAAAACCTTAAGAAGCCGGAGACTCCGTTGATCGCCCAAAACACCTGCGGCTGAGTAAAAAGCTTTTATTTAGAGCTAGTTTTGCCGAGGAATCTGTGAAATCCATACAGTGGCTTGATACTTAGGTAAGGTTCCCTCTCAGATGGGACCTTTTGCTTACAATCGAGCATTGAATTTACGCAGCTGTTTTTCACCGATATTTTTTTTTTTCAGGAGACGTATGGCGCCCGGTCTTGGCCGGAAGCTTAAATAGTTTAAGGGCCCTGTGTATCACAAGTGTAATAAGAATCTCTCCTTGCGGCGGCTTGAAACTTCTCTTTCATCAGAAAAGAATATGCTACCAAGGCAGCTCCTAGCTATGATCTTATAGCTTTTGCCCAAGTTTTGGCAGCTTGAATTTTGTCACCTAAAGCTGACGTTGAACTGAATATTTTTATACCAAGGACAACCCTCACAATTTGACGATGTAACCGAAAGCATGTGTCCCCAATTTAATGTCCTTTTCCCCCTCCCTTTAAACTCTTTAACGGAACAAAGGAATAGCCATAGCAAACTAAAACAAACATCATCACCATAATTTAATCCAGTCGTTCATGCATTTATAAAGTGTCGTCTGGTACCTAGTAAAACAGTGCCACACCAATATACGTACACACAGTAACAGCATAGTGTCCTTCCTGTTGCCGAAAACCCATTTTTAGCTACTGAGCTCATAAATTAACCGCCCGGCAAAAAGGGGGACACAGCTGCAACAAGCGAAACGAAAATGCATCGCAGCTCCTTCGTTAAGTAATGACCATGCAGAGAAAAAGTCCACCGTCATCAGTGCTTCCTCTCACCTTTAATGGACTCCGAAAGGTACACTGTCCACCACAAGCGCGCCCACCCAACCTATATACACTTCTGGGGCGGCCACTAGGTTGGGGTAAGGTAAGGTAGCTTGCATCTGTTAAAATGAAAAAGAGAAAGGAAAAAGAACTGAAGCACTAAAAAGACAAACTTTCAACAAGGGAAGTGGACAAATTGCAAAATGTTACAGATACCCAGAGTAGAAGAGCGGGACCAAGAGCTGGGCACAGTTGAAACGCAAATGTGGTCATTTGTTGGTGACCTTTTCGACGGCGATAAGTCGCCTTTTGCAAGTTGTCATAGTTGCGACTGCGACACAGGGACACACACAAAAGATACTGAAGAGCTGGGTAGGTATAGGTATACCTACCTAGTCCATGGAAACGAAAAATCTCATTTGACTTGACTCTTAATTCTGAAGCACATGCACTTTAGACGAGACCAAGCGCAGGAAGGAGGTGCAAGTGTTCGTTTAGCTCGTCGTCTTCCGTATATTTCCAGGAACTGGGAATTGACAACTCAACAGCACTAGCATCCAAAGCCCAATGATCCAAAACAGCACACACACACATACACACACTCATAGACAGGATACACCTCCCAGAGTCGATGTCCCGGATGGCCATGCCTGCCCGACTGGCAATGGTGATTAATAAACAGATAACAAGTCTGGCTTTGCCGGTCATGTACGTGTCATCACCAGTGTGACCACACGCATGTGATATAACAAAACTGTGGGGTGGCCATATATCCCCAGGACCAGGACCACCAATCGAACCCAGTGTGCCTGTGCACACATGGCATCCTCCTTCACCTCCATTACTGGGGGGAGGGGATATTATTTAACCCGCTACGAGTGGCGAAGTGTGCAGCGAAATGGAAGGACTTACATGTGTTTTTGTGCGCGTGTTCTCTCGTCCTCGCACTCGGACAATGGCGCGATTTATTACATTATCAATAAAGTGAATAAATGTTGAGGTTATGCGGTGTGATAAGTGAACGTGCAACGATCCTTGTACCGTGCAGAAGAGTCGATGGGGCTGTTAATTAAAATAAGCACACTCATCCGTTATATATAGTCAGGAGGAATCGATGCAAGGCGGAAGGACTCAGGGCGTGAGGTGTTGCGCACACTAAAACAAAATTAATTGATTAAAAATGGCCACTTTCGATGGCTGGCATTGAGCGAATGGCTATTGGGTAATTACGATAGCTATTGTCAAAAATGACGTTTTAGTTTTCAGTTGGTATTAAGGTCGAACGGCAGTCAATTGCAATGAAGTCGGAGTAAAAATTGAGTGAGGGACACAATCGACGCGGCGGAGAGTGAGTAATTTTTGTAATTTTTGTAAAGTTTGTATCGAGTTATAGAAGTGTGCACTCTTTTGTAGGAAGCTTGTCAGTATGTATGGATTTTTGGAATCAGCATTTGTTGTAATAGGAATGAAGCAACAACTCTCAGGCTCAAGAGCAGGGCTTGAAGTCTTATACATCTAAAAGGCGTGCGCTCGTCAGTTACCCATAATGATGTTTGATACGTCGAGGAAGAAATGGCTTAAGCAACCGCGCATGCAGTCGAACAATACTTATGAATATACCTTATAGGTAGGTACAAACTCGACAGTGCAAACTTCCGGAAATGGCAAAAAGTCCCATAAAGGTGGAAAAGACTGTTTCATTTATCACGGATAGCGTCACAAGGAGCTAGGTGGGCTTTCAAAAAAGTTTCAGATCAAATTTCAACGCCTAAAAGACTAATGACGAAGCCAAGGAAGTGCGATCTTTTTCAGAAGACGTTTGAAAAGTGTCAGCCAAGGTTACTATTTTGCGACTTTAACGCATAAATTGGAGAGGAGCTTATCTTTGGTTCTGCAGGCGGAAAGTACAGTTCGCACGAAAATACCTCACAAAACCGACTCAGGTTATAAGATCTACCTGCGGAACGAAACGGAAACATTGCTGGTAGACACAAAGGTCTCAATATGGATGGACCCATTCAGACAAATAGCATGCCTTCAGTGTATTTTATGTCCAAACTGTTATGGAGGCTTAAATAGTCTCGGAAAGATTTGACGTTGCAAGACTTCTATATCCCGACAGAGCCAATGCCAAAGTTTTGGCAAAGCTCAAGCGAAGAATCAATCCTCTCAATTGCTGTCACTTTAGGCTAAAAAAAGGCTTTATGAAGTAAAGTTGTAGCTTATAGAAAAATTGAGGTATTGTACAAGGCTCAAGATCCAAATGAAGACGGTTATGCTGTATGTTGCAGCATTCCATTTTTCAAACGTCGATTTAAATCTCTAGGGACATTGTTAAAAGAAATATTCTCCTGGTGATTCAGGGTCCAGTTTGTATCGATGGACGAGGGCTTAAAAATACTTCACCTGATGATATGGCAAAAACCATCGGAGTCTATTGACAACAGCTCCGCATCCCGATGAGGGTTTGAGTTCATACTTGTGGAAAGCCCCAACCCAACCCCACATCCCTAGGTGGCGTTCATATTTAGGTAGCGACCTCGGCAAAATTGGTTCGCTGAAAAAAACTAGCTGGGGACCGAGGTGGATAGAGGAATTTTTGATTGAAGCTTTGGCCCATCCGTATTTCAAGCATACCATCAAAAGCAAAGAATTCCGCATTCGTTAAAGCGTTGCCAATGAAAGTTCCGTGTTTGATGGCCACTTTTTTTTAACTTCCCAAAAAGTCTCTGGTGACATTCATACTTCGAACTTTCTCCGATTTGGCTATGGATGGGCAACATCAGCACCCGTAATTGGCCAAGCTTCTCCAGTCGTTAAGAGAAAGTACGAGCAATATTCTCAAGCCAGGAAAATACGGACTTAAGCTTGCTTATTGTGTCTTTCAAAGTTTATAGAAGGCTTACATAAACATAAATTCTACATGAAGCCTTGCAAACACAAAAAAGTCCCATGTCTTCTGTGCTGTCAGAGCACTGTAGCCAAAAACACCGTTTTTCAAACAAATTTTGTGTTTGCTTCCAAATCTTCATGAGTTTATCAATATTTACGAGGGTGGAAAGGAAATAAGTTCGGGCATTCTTGAAGGAAAAATACTTCCACCACTAGGCGGCTGGTTTAAGAATCAAATAAAAAATGTAGCAAGTGCACGAACCGTTTCTAAGAAATATCTATCCCAGTGAATAGCTTCAGACTTAATTTGAAATCGACTTTGGAGGCGGCTATTACTTCATATAGAAATGGAAACAATTTTAGTGCACCTGCTACTTAAAGGCAAACAGTCTTAGGAGACAGTATGCATCCTATAGAGCATCGATTTTCACATAAGAACCGGAGCCCCGACCAACCAACCGCCCTAGCCATTAGCAAGGCTAAATTGAAAACATAACAATGACAACCTCTATTAAACAACCCTCCACTGGCAGGCCACAAAAATCACTCCCTTAGCCTTGATGGCTTTGTTTCGGTCATTGCACTCGCACACGAGCTAACACAATTTAACCACCCCCACCGAAAGCAAAGGTACCGCAAAAACTCTTAGCACTTTAAATTCCTTAAAACAATTTCCCATTACATATCACTTTCATGGTCCACAATCCCTTACTTCAAGTCCATAAAGCAGCAAGCGCGCAGGCACCAGGCCAAGCACTATCGCCCGTCGCCTTCGTCGTCGTCATCCGAAAACTTGAACCATTCTCCGTGTTGGCCGAAACGAATCTCGGCACCATCTCGAGTCCAAAGGAATTACCGACGCATAAATTGCTCCCCAAGTCCGATCACGTACGTCCATTATACTCAGCAGCGGGTGACGGAGCGGTCGGGTGGTGCCTACCAGCTACCACCCCAGCCGGCCAGGGATGGAATTTAAAACTTTTCCACATAATTTTCCAGGTTACAGTTTCAATGAGAGACCGATAAACTTTAATGGGGTCCGATTAACCCGCAACTAATTTAATTACACCAGCCAGGCGCAGTGACCCTCCAAATGAGATAAAAATATTTCTCCATCATCCAAATGCACACAGCTACAGATAGTAAGACACTCGGATACTCTGACATACTTATGGCGTCTGTGCCTCCATGCGAGGGAGGGTGGCGGCACGGAACGGACCTGCTTCCAAACAATAGAATCGGTTGCCAACTTAAGTGGCGGTGGCCAAACAAATATATCCTCTTTTGGAGAGTGTCCTTGAAATTGCTCCCACTTGCATGTGTATATAGGTAGACGAGGATACGAGGAACAATGCCAGTCAGTGTGACTGGTGACCAGAGGCGGGGGAGAGAAGGCAAATTCAGGCCGCAAATGAAATTGCACGCTGGTGTTGTGTGTGTCTCGTTTGCGCTCAGGAAATGGCAAACAAAATTAGTTTCCTTTGGAGTGAGAGGGCTCCAGTGGAGTGTCCTCCAGCATGCATTTCATTTCCAAAATATCCCTCCCCCACTGTATGTAGGTCGCCAAAGCAACTCAGCTAAAACTGAGCAGAAAGCCGTTGGTTATATGGCAAGGGGGCAAGTCCCGCGTTCTTACCGCGCGGCTCTGTAGCCCCTGCGATGAGAAAACAAATTACTGGGTAGATGGCCTGCCACTATACTTTGAGTCGCAGGCCAACTACAAGGGATCATCGTGGAACTGCACTATGCAAAGCTTCGTTGGGGCATAACGAACCCATAAACACCGACCGGTACACCAGGCCAACACGACCACCACTAACGTCGCTAGACTCGTACTCCTACTTTGCCAAAACCCGATCCAATAAAGGGCATGAAGCTCGGTTTGCACTTTGTACACTGCATGAAGCCGCTACCGATGCGATGATGCCATTGAAAGTATGGCGAACATCTGCATAGGATTCGGCCCCCCATTGGATGCCTCATGGCTGCAGGCCGCTTCCACATGTACACAAGCACACATCCACCCAACACTGGGTGTTGGTTTGTGTAAATGTTTTGAAAGCGACAGGATATTGCATATTTACTTAACATGGGAAATGGACATAAATGAAAACCAGCCCTTCCTTCTGCGTCTTCATCTGGGGTTTGACCTGGCTACTTGTGTGGCGGTCCGTCCGTCAGTCAGTCGGTGGGTCGGTGATGCTGCTGCTCGTCATGACGATGTTGATGATGATGCAGGAGTAAGGGCAATATTGGCTGGTGTGGTGGTGACCAAAGACCTGAGCCAAGAGAGAGAGCGAGAGGAAGGTATGAATACCGCTGAAAGATCCGACACCACTGAGCATGAATGCTGATGGTACAGTTCTTGGTGTTTTGCGGAGATGTAACTAAAGCTGGGTTGATGTCAGATGCGGGCGTTGCTATTAGTTAATCCCTTAGAGGTGGTATTAGGGACAGCATGGCCATTTATGTAGCGTCCGGAGGGAAGCGCATTGTTTTTCAAATATTTTCTGGTTAGGATAAGCCTTAGGTTCTAAATGAGACGGTTATAAGTTTAATGCTTCTATCCTGTCTAATCCGCAGAAGACTTTGCTTGACATGGGAACTTGTTGCGCTTACTTTTGGCGGACCTGTTGTTACTTAAGGAATGACTTTATGGAAACCGTAGGTCAGTATTTGGGATCTTTTGAAAAACATGCTCATTGGCTATGAAGGCTGATACGGGTTTGGCATTGCAAGCTTCGTCAACATCAAATGTTGAGGCACTTAGAACACTCTCACTCACTGTTGGGCACTGTTGGGTAACCCAAGTTGACTTATTAAAACTTCTGTAGAGGATATTTATTTGAAAAAAAAGTATCTGCCACCATGTCAGAAAAAGAGTCAAAAATTTGCCCCTAAAGGGTTGGCCATCTAGTGGTTTCTTCTTAATCACAGGCTATTTTGACACTGACAGCTGTTTCCTACTCGAAATCTTGACAGAAAGTACGTATCGTACCTCCGCGGAGCGAAATTTCTTTTTACTGAAACTGAAGACATGGATTTTGACGACCTCTGGTTCATGCAAGATGGCGCGTCATGCCACACAGTCCATGCCACAATCGATCTTTTGGGCACCAAATTCCCAAGTCCTGTTATCAACCGTCTTGGCAATGCCAATTGGCCGCCTTGGAGCTGCGATTTGACCCCTTTGGACTTTCTTTTTTGTGTGGAAACGTAAAGGACCGATGTTATGCCAACAATCCGGAAACGATTCAAGCACTTAAGGCCAATATCAATGCAAGCAATCTGTCAGCTACAGCCCGAAACCATCAACAAGGTCTTGGAAAATTGGAGTGACAGAATGCGCTACTGGCGAAGCCCACTTGAACGACCTTGTGTTCCATAATTAATGGGAATGTTTGCTCAGGTCCACACTGGACTATAGCGCCACCTATGTAAGTTTGCTCTTACTAATAAAGCCATAATACACCAAAAAAATATAATTTTGTTAATTTTATTGCATTTTTCAAAAGAAACTTGCATTTGGCCCACCCTGTATAAGGAATAAAAGACGAGTATCGCTCGAAAACTGCACATAAAAGCCAGTACTATAAAAAATATTCCACGTAGTGCAAAGAACGCCTAAAAAACCATCTCTAAGACGCGCTTAAATAGGTTAAAAAGACTCTTCAAAATTTATCGTATGATAAACATTTTGACCGCACAAGCTTTAGAACTTTAAAATAATTCAAAATCTTCAAAATCAAACCATTCTAGTGACTTCATTAGAAGGATAGTCTTATGCCATTCCGTTTGAGTAGGTTTATGCTGCACTTACAACACCAGACATTCCCAACATGGATGATGAAAGGGATGCCCAATACTAAAGATCCCTGCGACTGAATGGGACAGCAGTACCTAACCACAGACAAGAGAAATATACAGATGTAGAATGATAGAACAAACGCATGTTCAAGAAAAATTAAAAACCAGCATACACAAATCGGGAAAACCAGCATACACAATACAATACCTGGTATGAAGTGCCTGCAACATGAAGCAAGTCCGTAAGGATTGTATGATTCGAACGAAAATGTATTTTGGGTTTTGTTTTTCGCAATTTCCTTTTTGTGTGTTGACCTTGTGCTGGCTGACGATATTATGTTAGGTATTGTAATTATTGTAATTTTTTGTAATTATTGTAATTTTTTGTCATTCATTAGTTCCATGGTTCCTGTTCTTTAAGCCATGTGTAAAAACAGGAGAACTATAACACTGAATTTCAATTGATAACGTGAAATAAGAAAAATCTTCGTTTTAGATTGGAGGTTGGTGAACTTCTATTTCAAACACTCCCAATAGTCAGGAAATAAGCAAAAAAGCATTGAACTTCTGTGTATTTTTTTCATTTTAAACATTTTCGCAAGTCCCACGCAAAAGAAAATATGAAGAAATTAGCATATCATATAAAAATTTGTTTTCCGACACGGTGGATGTATACCAAAAATGTTATCGAGAATATTATTTAGCGCAAATGCATTTGCTTGTAAGAAAGTATTTTTTTTTTAGTTTCAGTCTTGGTACCTAGGTATTGTAAAGGATTATTCAATAAGAGGTGTTAAAGGATATGGTCCTGTATGCGTGCTCGTGGTGGCCATTTGGCTGATGTAGATGTTCATTATTAACGGCATACCTTCCTTTTTATTATGAAATAAACATCCGATTATTTATCTCAAAAAAATGGCATTTTTCTTTGACACCTCTTATTGGAAAACCCTTTATTACTCACGAAACAAAAAAAAAAAATTATATGATTTACAAATGGAATCTTGCAGAAAACTCGTAACGAATTTTGTTTGTTAAAATAATGTTGAATCAACGAATGCATAAAATAACATAAAATATTTACAAAAATTCAAATAAAAAAAATATATACATAGATTTAATAAAAATAAAACAAAAAAATTAACTCAGACTTATTAAAAAAAAAAAAAAGAAGAGATTGTGCCTTCTACCGGACATTATAAGAAAAAAAAAACGTTGTTATTAATTCCGTGGCAAATCCTGACAGTTCTTATAGGTTCATTAAATTTTCTAGTCCATTGCTATTAGTGTTTTTTGTTTTAAATTTTTGCATCAATTTGTTGGCGTTTTTGCTGGTCCAAATACAATTTTTTTTCTTAAGAACACAAGGACCATAAAAGAAAGTACTTTCAAATGGTGCACAGGCAGTTTGTCAACTTTTCTTTGATTTTCGTTAGAACTTCTTCATGGAAACCCGTTGACAATTCTTTTATTTCCATCCACTTGTATAAAGAAGTGGTGTGAGGGAGATGGAAGTCAAGAGTTTCTCTCATAAAATAATATAACGCGGCATTTCTAAAAAATAAATTTTGTGAAATCCATTTTTCTTTTTAAGAGTAGGTTTCATTTTTTGTTAAAAGCGTCCCGGTAAAAATATTTGCATTTTCCAACAGGGAATGAATCGATTAAATCAACGACATTTTTTAGGCTGTCTTTTTATTTGTTTTAAATTATTTGATTTGCACATTTGTCGAATAGTCTTTTCCAAATCATATGTTCTTTTTTTTTTTTCTTCTTAATTTCAAGATTTCTGATTTATAATCTTGAACATTTGTAACGTTCTCAGAATTTTCAGTACATGCTTGTTGTTGAAACAGAGCATTTCTTAAGTTTCTGAATCATAACTTAATCTTTCTCTTGCTGGGAATTAAAAAAAAAAAACCTTCTGCTAAAATTTGCTTGCCGCTGGGCGCGACAACAGTTTATGCAACATTGAATACGGTACACATATTTTCTAGTTTTCAGCATTATTTCGTTCATATAGCTGAAAAAAATGCAAAAAAGGTAAAAGCCAAGCGCATCCACAACCATACGTTCTCAGAACAAAAAAAAAATAAATATAAATAACAAAATTTGCACTCCATGACTGAATGAAACCGAAGTGAAAAAATAAATTTCAAATGTCCTCACTTTGGTCATTATACTTGTTGTGCGTTATCACAGAGTAAAAAGAAACCTCTTCCACAACGTTTTTTTTTTTTTTACCTAGCTTGCCCACACACAGAACACAGATCGCATACCTCCCGAATACCTTCTCAAACAAAACAAAGTAAATGTTGGGGTTGGAGTTTGCAAAAAATGCAGGCTGCCTGCATGATCATACAATAATCGAAAAACAGAGTAGCTAGAGCCATCTACATGAAGAAAAAGAATTAAACTCGATGTGTACCATATTCTACATCTGTATATTTCTCTTGTCTGTGACCTAACACGCAAAAATCTGGAATCATATTTTGGTCAGCCATCTTGTTTATGGTTATGTGGTAGGAATTATGGGAACGTCCAGCATGTTGATATTTTTATAGCGATGGCTTACGAATTTTCGTTTTCCTATAAAACAAAATGGCTTCCTGATGAACGGACAATTGTTTATTTATTTTATACATCTGATTGATGAATAAAACAAAATTGTTCATTTAATTTACCGAAACTAAGTACCATTTTAAAGGATGCTCGTTCAAAGTGTTATGGTTTTTGAAAAAAGGGCTTCGAAAATTTTAATACAAAGGGTACAAAATTTTTCGAACATCCTCCAAAATGGCGGTGTTAGTCTTTTCATGATGATTCCCCACACTGAATACTGAAAGTAAATGTCATGTTGAAGGCTTAAAAAACGTCTAGCACTTGCCTCTTTGAAGCTACTGACAAAGTACACATATTTCAAAAAAAAAAAACAACCACGTGGAAAATAAATTCGAAACCTACATCCAAATAAAAATGTAAGCTCCTTCCAGCTCACAGAGCCACTCATGCCTCTGCCCTCGGATTAAAAATTAAAACTCGTAAATGTGTCGTTTCCCTTCGAAGTAGTCGATGATTTAAGCTCAATAAAGGAATAACCAACATCACGAGACATGGACAAGGAAAAACTGGAGCGCGCTATACCTCTCCTTCCATCCGACCCACTAATGGCAGCAGGAAAAAATAATATGGGGCCGAACTGTGATTTACGGTCTGTTATGAAGATTACATAAGTCGAGAGTGCTGCGCAACCCCATCGTTTGTGAAAAGCCATCCATACTGGTAGTTCTGGATTCAGGTCCTTGGCTCCTAGCTTTGATTGAATTCTCGCGCTGGTCTTTTGTCAATGTTACAAACAGGTAGCGAGATTGGTTTCTGATTTATTCCACTTCCACCATGCAGAGGGGATTGGGGGGCTCCTTCGTTTATGTACTACAGTAACGCTATGTCAATATAGCAGGGAATGGAAATGGAGATGGCCGGAGGCCGACCAGAAGAAAGCAAGTATTGATTGGAAATTATAACAGAGAGGAAATTTACCGGAAAATTGACTTGTAAGGGAGAAAGATTGAATATCGACGATGACTCGAACGAAATTCCCCAACACACAGTAGTTGCGGCGAATGCCAGTTGCCAGAGCAAAGTAGCTCAGCTCCTCCACAAATAGAAATGTTTATGTCACTCCATCGTTCGCAAGAGCCAGTGCTATAATGGAGCAGGAATTGTTTCGCTTTTACTGGCGCGCGGAGTAGGTTGGCAGTGCATCGTACCAGACTACCAAGAATCCAGGACGATGGAGTTTAAGTGGTGAAAAGTTTCTTAATTTCCCGTAAAGTGATTTTTGCTAATTGAGTTCTCGCCAAGGGTGCGCCCCCTCGTTTGGGGGGGGAGGTCCAATCTTACTCCATCTATATTGTGTTGCTTTGGATGATGATGACGATGATAGTGCTGGGAAATGTTTTGCATTCATTCCGGCTCCGGGTGTGTATACACCCAAAGGGGTAGCGAAGGGAAATTAAAATGTCAATGTTGATGGCTGCGTGAATGAGTTGCTAAATTGCTGTTGTTGTTTCAGCTGGTCGTGCAGTGCGGGCAAAGGCAAGTCAATTCAACGTCTAATTGCGATGTTAATCAAGAGTTGCATTCCAACAAGAGGTGCTTGTTTAGCTCTAGAGCGGTTTCAAGGTGGAACTATCAACAGCTTTAGTGGAACTGTGGGACGGTGTAAATTACACAAGGTCCTTGAAAAAAATATCGACTGGTTACATTCCTACAAGAGAATTGCAAAGAGACCTATCGAATTTGTGCCCAATTCAAATTGAAAGTCAGATGTCCTTAGAAGGAACTTAGCCAACCCACCGATTTGACAAGTCGCCTGCAGACGTTATTCTAACTCTAAAGTGATCTGGTATATTTGGAGTGCAGTTTCTCCAAAGTTAAACTAATTTTTCTTCTATAATCAGCGTTCTTTGTAACAATGCTACAAAGAATGCCTCAGGATCAGCTATATATTTACGATGCTGAACTACATTCGAGTATATAGAGAGACGAAAAGAGACCCGACAATACATAGTGGTCTGATTCGAATATCTCTCGAAATCAATATAAATGTATACATTTGAGTATCATAATGAACAGCCAAACTATAAAAAAAATATTGAACAAGTATGTTACCCGTTCCATGCAGAGGTTGGGTCAATTTTCTGATAGATTTAATAAAATTGATCGCCGTAGGAGAATATAAGACTGGATTTCAAGTTGATAGAAATGAAGGCCGATAAAATTGGGTGATTTTTAATGAAAAATTTTGCTCTGGCAGGCTAAAATTATACAATTAGGATTGCGTAACTATAGCCGCGAATATTCTTATGCCTTTCCAGCAAGAGTTTAATGGAACATTTTAATTTTAATTTAAAGAGACTTAAGAAAAAAAAAAAAACGTATTTAACGGACATGTTTAACATGGAACTTGTCTACGTACAGGCTTAGCAAGTATACATAGACAAGTTCCATGTTAAGGATGTCCTTAAATTACCTTTCCATGTACTTATCTACCCAAGAACACATTATAAAATTCATCGGAAGAGAAGACTCGCACTATATCTGTCACGACAGGTTTAGCCTATGGAATTGATACATATTTCTATGAAATAACTTTTTCCTTTGAGCTCAGTTACCATTGGATTTCTTTAAGTTTCGAAACCTATAGATTATCTGCATCGTTCTTAGAAAGTCAAAGCAAGTCTTAGCTGTCGTTTCGTACGAAAAAGTTACCATTACAAAAAAAAAATGTAGTTTCGCAGAACCCATGATTTAAGTCGGGTTTGCACAAAAGCCTAGATAGAATGTAATCCAAGGGACCTATTTAAGAAATCCTCACGTACGTCAAACAATGATTTGGTTTAAAGTCCATAGAACGAAAGCTTTTTAAATTTGCTGAATTTTTAGCGAAATTTTTAGGTTCTGTAGACCTAAGTTTTTGTAAATATGATTTCAATTGAAATGGAAAAACTGCAATCCAAGGGACCTTTTTCAAAAATCCTCACGTGGGGTAATCGGTCCTTTGATTTAAAGTCGATAGAACGAAAACATTTTAAATTTGCTGAATTTTTAGCAAAATTTGTAGGTTCTGTGCCCCAAGTTTTTGAATAAATTGCGTGATTTGAAATGGAAATATTTTCAGGTTAATTTTAAAAAATATGTTTTAGCTACGTTTGAGATGTGAACACTTCGGAAGAGACATTTGAATTGGAAAATATTACGCCGTCTCTCAAAAGAGATTGGAATTGGATGCAGGGATCAACTCCGTTTGCCTAAGCTTCGCCTACAAAACAGTCCCATAGATACCTACATGTCGAGACGGCCCTGGGTATAGAAAGCTTCTAAGTTTTTAAGGTGCACAATGTCACTAGGCTGCAAAGTAAAGTCAATAAGCCGATTCAGGTATTTAGCAGTCCAAGTTCAGGCTTAAAAGCTGAAAGATGATGATTGTAATATAAATCTTAAGCCGTCTATGAAAATTCAGTAGTAGTTAGTTCCTTTTAAGAAATATCTCAATCAACTGCCAGCGGAAAAACTCGAACCGACATACAAGTCTACCCCGCAAAGACGTCCATAAACATGTTCTAAATTTCAATTTAAGACCCCTGCATCTGTGTACTCTGTACTGTGTCGTCTTCGCTGGCATGTGTAACAATCAATTCGACTCAAACAAGTAAAACACCAAGTTCGTGCTCAGAAAGTTCCCAACCAGCAGTACGTACACGGTACACAGCCGCACATCGCCCATGGATTGGATATGGAAGTGCACAACACCATTGTCTGTTGGCATCCGCACAAAACTCATATCCAATGAGTTAATTTGAATTCGCGCATTAACCCGCCGCCGCCCGGAACACGGCGACCCCTACCGTGCGGTGGAATCCTCGAATCTAGTATCCCTTTGTTTAATTGTGTAGTTTTCTGTGTGTATTGTTTTACTATGTTTCTTTCTGCTCCTATACCATCAGCAATGGCAGCCGTACAAAATAGAATCCATTCTTCCCGCATTATCATTCGCAGTGCAACGTCATTATCACAAAATGTAGCGATTGCAACTGAAAATGGCAATAACAGCGGTGGCCTCATAAACGCGAGCCACTCAACCGAGCAAGCACCATCTAAGCAGCGTGTAGCACCATCTATGAACTTTATTAATAACGTTTCTGTATACAACAAAGCTGCTGGCTTCTGCTGCAGTTGTTGTTGTTATTATTCTGTGGCAAGCACAGCTAGTTCTGGGTGGATGTATGCATGGTGTTGTTGATATCATGGCAGGGATATATGAGAAGGATATGAGAAATTTCTAAACCCATTAACACAATAAGATGGATATGTTCTGTTTTGAGTTTCTTTTTGATTTTATTTTTTTTGTTTTTCTGTTGTGCATGATACACATGCAAGATGAGGAATGACAGGGCGTAGTCCTTGCTGTCAATATGGTTGATTTTGAACAACACTGACTGCGAAGAAGAACGTGGGAGCTCTAGACTGCTGAGCAGATATTGCGACATTTCACATTTGTGCTGTGAATCGGGTCTTTGACCTTTGAAGCTAGGGGAAGCTTAATTTAGAGGCTGACACAGATAGATGGCGAGCTCTGAAAATGTGAAAAACATTGAATGACAACGGTTTTAGTTATCATTTGGTTGGGAGTTGTTTTTCTTTCCCACAGGGTACGTTTTTAGATCTCCAATGTGTGTGGATTTAGGAATGGTGCTGGAATTGTAACCATCAGGATCATAACAAAAATTATTAGGGCTATAGTTGAATATTTCCTATTCTGTGGAGCTGAGTTCCCCTGAATCTGATGCTAATAAGATGTCGTCAGGAAGAACACTAAGCGATCGGCAGTCGATCTTTAGTTGTGACATCAAAAGGCGTCGTTTTCCATTGCCACTGGACTTGGAATAATATACCTGGAGAATAACCCCTCGAACTAGACGAAAGGGTGCATTTCTCTTAGTTATGGGACCTTGTATCAGCATCAAGCATATATCTACCTATTTTTGGAGCTGGAGACACATTTCCACAGAACTGCAACTTACAACAAGCTAAGCGCACAAGTTACATCTGTACAGGTGTTTGGAGCCTTTTTTGTTCGTTTTGCGTTTTGAAGTATAAAAAAATGATGCTGGCAAGTCTAGAAGTAAGTAAGTACCCGCAGGACTTTCCCCAGTCACGACTGACCTTATAGCGAGGGTTATATGACGTCTTGATGCAGCCTTCCATCTCTATCCGGGTTAACGATCGACAAGCTTCATATAGATCATTGTATACTTGTGATCAGACAGAAATTTCGATGATTTCAGCCAAGATTAGGCCGTTGACCAAGTTTGGATTTTTTTTTTTCAAACAACTAAAAGCTGCAAGCTATGAAAGAGGACCAGAGGTGGCCAAGGTAGGCTTAGAAGACGAATGGCCGAACCTTTTGTGACTACGGAATGAGTTACCCTCCAGCAGCAATCACTCGAATCATACCAGGCGCCTTGTTTGGAAAACAAGGCCTTCAAAACGTTCAACTGAGTGACAGTCATATTGATCATTTGGCGACCTGTCGAAATTTTTGAAGCTACCTCTTGCTGTGGAAACAAGGTTCGACCTTACATGGGACAAAAATTGATCACGAAAAGGTTGTTGTTAGTAGGCCAAGTTTAAATTGTTTGTTTATGTAGGCCAAGGCCATCAACCGCTCCGGTCTCTAGCTAGAAGTCGATCTTCACTTTTGTGTTGCACCTAAAGTGGCGGTCTTTCCCTATTGCTTGTCCTAGGGGTGGGCTGAAAATCTCGTCAGATCCCTGCTGAACCTAAAGACCAGCCTTCGTATTTCTGGTGAAAGTCTCTCTAAAGCCTTCATCTAAATACTCTCCCCCACATATACCATCGAGGTAAACTCGACTTTAAAACTCCATAAAAGGTCCCGAAAGGTTTTTATCCACTTTCTACAAGCCAAAGCTTCTGCATGATTATAATCTTGTACGTACCATTTGCTCCTGTACTGTGATGGGCAAAAAAGATCCGTTGCTTGATCTTTTTGCCACTTTGCGAGGTATTAACAGAGCCTAGGTGTAGACAAAGCTCGAAGTTATTCATGTCCATCGTTGCAGTGTTTTAACATATTTTTATTGATGACGGTGTGCATCCCTTTGCCCTCATTAACAGTCAGTCTCATCTCTGACGCGTTATTTTCAAATCTTGACAGATCTCCGCGCTTCCCAATAATGTCAATATTATCACCATAGGCAAGTATAGTTAAACGGAATTTTTAAAAATTGTCGCTCTGGTGTTAGATTATGAGTCTTATACACTTTACGACGTCAAGGCTTTCTCGGTTAAGCTCCTGCCGACTTTAACGAAGAAGCGAGATCTATTCATAGAAAACCTACACAGACGAACGATTTTGGCACGGTTTTCGAAACCTCGCAGAACTTTGTATAAATCGTCCCTGGATATACGCAACCGAAGCCGATGAAGAGGTAGTGTCTGTCAATTTGGACCTTCCAAGATTTCCCCTGGTGCGGTTTTCTTATTTTTGGAGCACAGACTTAACCACACACAAAACTCGGTCAGATATTGATGACGTGCTTTCGAAGTATATATACCTATACCATGAGGCATAGTATTGAAGATGAATCCACATTGGACCTCGTCGAACTCATATTCAACAGAACCAGAAGCAGGCGTGTGTCCGATTAAAAGATATCATCTGAACAAATATGAAATCCCTCCCCGCAGTTCCCAAGCAATCATTCCTTTAATTCTAACCAAATAAACGTCATTCGCTCCGAGGAACCTTCTGCGGAATGTGCAAAAGAAAAAAAAAATAACACGAAGCCATAGAAGAGGCCGAGAGGGACACTTCCACCCCATCAAACTTATCCCATTCGAAAGGAATGTGCACGCCTTGTGCTGAAATTTTAACGATAACATTCGAAAGTATTTAGGAGGCGACAATTATTATGCGGAGTGTCGAAATAGTCGATTACGTTCTTTGCACAATTTAATTTTTATTTCACTTCTTTTTTCTGTTTTTTCGTACCCTAGGTCCTTGCGCTGATATCCCTCTTGCAACAGTGTGATGCTTTCAATTGCCGTCTGCGGAATGCAACTCGAGCTGTAGAATTTATGAAAACTCTTATCGACCAGATAACGGCGGTCCAAATAGGGCGAATGGGAATTAAGCAGCAAAAAAATAAGAAAAAAATAACCGAAGTTCCCTCTTTTCGTGTGGCAGAGGTTTGCATTTTTTTTTCTGCTGGAGATAATTATTTCGAATGCGAGGGAGTCAGTGTTGAAAATCGTTTTATTGGACAATAACTTTGAAGAGCTGCAATGGGTTTGCTCCTTTGCCGCTCCAATCCCTCTGTCTAGTGATAGGAAAATTAAAAAAAAAACTATGCTGAAAATCGGTGAGGAGATTATTTAAAAATGTCATCAAATTTGGGCTAATGTGGCGTCAACTTTAATTGTCGGTAAGCGTAAAAAAATAATTGAATTTTCACAGAGAGTTAGATACCCAAAGAGTTTTGCCCGTTTGCAGCTCTAGTTATGCGTGGGAGAAGTAAGCCGAATGTGCCTTGTGCCCATGTGTCCTTCGTCATCTCCTCGTGCACATCAACCTGTCGTCTTAAGGCCTTTAAAACAGAGCAGCGGTCCCTTCCCTCTATCCCATTAAGCACCTCTCGTTCCGGATTCCGCAATTAGCAAACCAAATCACTGTTTAAAACTGTTCGTGCGCATAACACTAACTGTAATGAGCATAAGACACATCGTTCATTTCGCCGTTTTAATTGACAGCATAAAGCCTTCCTGCACACGGTTCGCCCAACCATCCCATTGCCGCACTGAGCTGAGCAGGATCTTCTTGGCAGTGAATTCTCATAACGACTACAGGTTGGATGTGTCTTGTTCTCTGCACTGTACTCTGTGCTCCCTGGCAACTTGCTCGTGCTCATCTTCCGACGTCATTACACAGCACAGCGTTTGAGTTCGGTTAACCGTGACTGGTATTTCTTATATACCTCCGCCCCGTGTTCCTTTTGCCATATTCATCGTCCTTTTTTAGGGTTTGGAGAAATTTTCATAAAATTTTTATGGTGAAATTAACAAATCTGTTTACAAATTTATTAAAACCTGGAATCAGGTTGTTTGCTGTGCGGAAGGATAATATGGAGGCAGTCTCACGCCTTCCCGCATAACAGTGTTAGACAGTCTAAGTCAGGAGGTGTGGTGGGCCAGCCTGCAGCCTCATCCCAGGAGAGCGAGAGGTACTCCGTGCGATGGCGGTGACTGGGACAGGAAAGTTTTTAAGCAAGATTACCCGGCAAATGACTTTGGAACCAGTTTTCATATTTGAAGGGTTGCATAGTCATCACTGGTGTTGTTGTTCTTCTTCTTGTGGGCCTTGATGGCGGTGGTGGTAATGTTGTGTTCCTTCGCGTTAACATCTTCTGTAATAATCGTCTTTAAATTTTTGAACATAATTTCGAAATTAGGGTGACTTAAAATTTTAGTGACATTACGTATGGATGCTTGGGGAGTGAGGATTTGACAATCCCGCATGCAAAGGTGGATTGTGTGTAAGGCCATGTAAGAGGTAAAAACTCTGTGACGCGAACTTCAAGGTGTATAGGTGTGTGATGGCAATTGTTAATATTTTAGGAACTTTTAGGGTAGTTCAAGGAGGTGTCAATAGAGGAGAAGGCAGTCAAATGAGAACGCAAAATTTTCATTTGACAGGCGACTTTCTGATTTCGAAGCAAAAATATAAAGTGCAAACCGTAGTAATATTCAACGGGGTAATTCAGCTTAATTTAACGTGCGACCACACGAACTAGTGGAAAAGTATTTAGTCGGTCGATAGAGCCTTAGAGAATTTTCGTTCAATTTTGACACAAGCTTAAGCCCACTTAATCCAAGAATTGTTCAACTCTAAAGTACATACACAAAAATATCGACAGAAAAAATTTGGTATTCCCAATTATTGGCAAAACGATATAAGATCCAACTCAGTTGAAACTCTTGGCACGGGGCAATACAGAAATGAAGTGCACGACTGGGTCGAACGTAACTTTCTCTTTTATCAAAAGTTTTGGTGCAAATTAGGTGGGAGTTGCTGATAGCTGATTGTGTAAGCTCCAAGTTGTTGGAATTATTTTAAGGGGGCTTACTCAATATGGTTTGAAAAAAATTTGGTGCGACTGTATCCAACAGTCCCGAAATATGTGTATGTGTAAACACCGTGCGTGCGGTATGTTTGTGGCTTGATACACGTCATTGAGAAAAGAGGGAATTGTCATAACCGTATTCTTGATATATTATGAAATAACAATAATTTATTCGTTCTGTACTAGTTTCGGTAGAATAGATACAATCGGATTGTGGTAGCTGAAGTAAGATATGTATACATTCGAGACTGTAATCTATCTAGATTACGCTGGAAGACAGCATCGATGGTTGTTCTATATCGTGTTGTTGAAATTTTCCGGTTGGAGTTCATTTGAAGATTAAATTTATCTTGCATAAAATCAATAAATGGCTGAGTTTCTGGAGTTGCAAAATTGATATTGAAGTCTCCGCTTATGATCATTGGTAAAAGATGATAATATCCCTACAGAATTCTTGAAATTTCTTCTGAGTACGGTGCAAGGACGAAATGGAGAAATTTTATTTCACATCAACAAAAAAGCTCATACATGTGTGCAATGATAAAAACGTATGCAATGATAAAATGTATGCAATGATACAACACAGTGACGCATTTCCGTCCCCGCAAGTTAAATGTGTGGAATTACTCCACCAGATTCCAACAAGGAAGCTTAAGGAAATTTCGGCCGGCGTGCCGCAAGGAAGTGTCCTTGGGCCCCTTCTCTATTTGTTATATACTCGCGATATACCAAGAGAAGATGGCACTACTCTCGCTACGTTCGCCGACGACACCGCTATCCTAGCAGTAGGTACATAATACAATTGAAGAAACGACTGCAAAACTTCAAATCGCGAAAATTAAACGTAAAGAACTCGATATCAAATATAGAGAAATGTACTGGTTACTCGGAAAACATTCCCAGCTCAGTACCGAAAACAAACTGCTTCTATACAAGCAAGTGCTAAAGCCGGTGTGGACCTACGGTATACAACTTTGGGGTTGTACCAAAGTTCAAAGTTCAAAGTTCAAAAGGAAACAAATGTCAATATTCCACAAACTTTTCAAAATAAAGTGCTTAGAGAAGTTGTACAAGCACCATGGTATATTAGAAACAACGATATCCACAGTGATCTCGGAATTCCAACAATTGAAGCTGAAACTAGAAGCTTCGCGAGAAAGCATAGAAACCGACTAATCGTACATGTCAACAATACAGTCCGACAAATTTTGGACGAGAACAATTTATTGCGCCGGCTACAAAGAACGAAACCGTTCGACTTGGCAAGATAAGATTAACCGCGTCTAAATTGCGGAGCATGCAGGATCTTTCATTGGAAAGTAGCCTGTCAAAAGTTGTTATTTCGTTATAGAAAAATTGCTTGATAAGTTATATCTTAGTTGCAGTATCTAACAATCTTTCGAAGGGTGGTGTTTTTAGTCAGTAAAAATCTGACACTACTATGAGCACGCGCTTGCTATTCTCATAGTGTCTTCGGAAGATTTTCACCTACCATCGGTTAAAAAAAAAAAAAAAAAAAAAAACCAACAACGCGCGTCTAGATGTTTACACATAAAAAAAAAAACAGAAGTTGGCAATAGTTGCTAAGAAGAAGATGTGCGTATCTGTTATTGGATTTTCATTGGAAGTGGGGCATTGTTATTATTTATAAAATATACCGATAATCAACTTTAATGTTCCTGCGAGGATGCTCCGAAACCGATTGTTTTTTAATATTCCGTGTCACAGAACTTCAAATGAACCATTATCTAGGTGCTTATGATCGACTTTAGTGTAAGCAGATTTTATTTTAAAAATAATTTGTTATTCATTTTAAGTAATGGTGGCAATGCTTAATATATTTTATTTATTGTCAAATGAGCACTTAGGTATTTTAATTTTGTTTGATGAACTATTAACAAAACTATATGTAAAGCCAGATCGGGATTTGAGTACTTAGTCATTTTTGAGAAACATTTAAGAAATTGATTGGTTCGATTTTTTTTTTTTTTTTTTTCGAAAAACTAAGTATGGGACCATATTTAGAATATCTATCAATATTATCGTTAATATTTATTTTGATCAAAATCGTTACATCGATTTTTGTAAAGTTTGGCAGACAAAATGTTTAGTTTGAAAATTATTATTGCTTAAATATTTGACTGAAAACTGAGTATTTGATATTGTTCGGCATTTATAAGTATTATCTACTTGGTTTTCAAAGTTTTATGGAAGTCGAAAATGGGGTTTTTGAGATATGAGCAGTTTTTCGCTGATTCGAATTAACAATTAATGACGCAATTAGTTTCGAAACATATATTTTACTCTATTAATGCATTTTGGTCAAAAGCGTTAGTGCCATTTTCAGGTGAACTAAAGAAAACCAAATTTAAAAAAAATATATATATATTTTCAAAAAATCCGTTGTACGATAATAGAGAGAAAAACTGAGTTTGCTATCAAGTAAGAAGTGACCATATTACTTTAGAAATTAATTTTTGCTACAATCGCATAGACCGTTATTCGATTTTTTACCGTTTTCGAGCAAATGCAAATGATATGAACATTTTATATGGGGAGTACCAATACCGTTTATATTGATGTGACTGTGCAAAAAAAAACAACAAAAAATGGCCCCGAACAGTAGGCCCACAAACTCAAAATCCGAAGTTTGTACCTTTGGGCAGCCGCTTGGCTGTAGGCTTTGGGAGCATATAGACAGACAGACGGACAGAACAGATAGACAGACCAAAGAATTTCGCGACCCACTTTTTTTAGTTCTTCTATCGTAATGATGTCAGAATTGATTCATATTTCGATTTCTAAATTTTGTACGAATATAATGTCTTCCTCTTACTATGTAATCGAGAAAGTTAAAAATTGCACTTCCACGAAAGATTTGTATGTACAAGTGGTCAAGAGCAATGGTACTTGTCATACTGGATGTAGAAGTGCGAAGGTAGAAGTTACTTCCCAACCGATAAACCTATATTCAAACTTTCCACCCAAACAAAAATATGTACTAAGAACTCGAGATTTGGGGAAACTGTCTTAGAACTAAAAGTTCCGAAGATCCTAGAACAGGAAGGATAGAATCGATCTTAGCAAATTGTCAAAATTTGAAAAAAAAAAAACTGCGAGGGCGACGATCAACGAAAGGTGGAATCTGCTAAGCGAATGTGTAAAACGATGACCAGATTAGGCTGTTGGCCTCCTGTACAAAGTGCAGATGTTACAGAACTGGACAGTATGTATATCCAAAGAAGGTGTCAGCCGGCAAAAATAACACCAACTACTTTTTAATGGAGGTGTGAAAGCCTAAGCAGCTTTTCAGTGTTTTCTTCTTCTTTTTTTTAGAAGATGTAAATGATCTTGACTTGTGTCAGAGCTTTGCCCACTTTACTGCTTCACACTAAATGGATATGCCTTTGGGGTTTGCCGGTTTATTGACCTTAAACAACGTCTGCCTTCCAATTTTGAGTTGCTGCATGTCTGAAGTCAACTGAAAGCAGGTGTTGTTGCATTTTGTTTATACGAGTACTAAACGTCTGATGCCTTCTTGGTCAGAAGTGCAATATCTTGTCATAAATTATGTTTTCGACTTGAAGGCTTCCTTCTAACTCGATTCAGCTTGTCACTTCTGCTGTCTCCATTTCTCAGCTACCGTGAGTTTGCTCTTAAACTCTTGGTAAATTGTCCAGCATTGTAAATCGCATATAAGCGCAGGGCAGACAGTTACAGCACAGAGCCTTTCTTTCAGCTTACTGGATATTTCTTGGTCACCGAAGAGAAACGAAGCATTTGACTGTTTTTTTTTTTTTTTATTAAATCGGCAAACTAGGCATAGTCGTAGTAAAGATTGAGCTTAGGAACCACAGTATTTTTAAGGTGAAATTTTTCACACAGAGGCCAGAAAGCAGAAACCAAGCGCAGTCCTTGGGAATCATTCACTATCATTTTGATAGCCCAAACGTTTATTAAGTGCACATCGAAACATTTGAAGAGTTAGTGCCTGTTTGAAAAAAATTAAGCTATACCTCAACTCAACTAAAAAGCTACAGATTTCTGTGCAGAGCTTTACCCAAAATGCAAATCATACCTCGAACAGTTGCTGATGAACTTGGTGGCGCACAAGCTGAGCTGTAATAGCGGTCAGTACTCTGTTTTTTGTGGTCCAACCCAATTATGCAAATCAGAACTGCGGTTTCTACTTAGAAACCGAATATATGCGCCTAGCCTAAGACAGTGTAAATTACTTTTTGATGAAGGATTTCCCATGATTCAATGTAAAAGCTGAAAGAGGTATACAAAAAAACTAAGAACCGTAAAAAAATCTGCGGCAAAGTAGAACTCCGAATAAATTCTGTAAAATCTCCAGTGGTTGATGCCAGACTTACAAGCACACCTATTTGGACAGCTCCCAATTGAAATTACCTTTTTCCAAAATAATCTGCTTAGTGTCAACATGATTTAGCCAGCGTTTCAGGATTGAAGATCATCTTCCTCCTTCTTAAAAGTGATTTTAAACTCATCAGAAGTCCAGTTGACTAAGATCAGTCTTGTAGCTTTGAATCTGGATGAAGACAGAGTTTTCTTTCCGCAAGCTCCGCTCATATGAAGGTCTCAGTAAGGCGTGCGGGTTTTTGTATTCTTATACCTTCTAGTTTGTTAACCCACACGGACGCTCATGATGGTCATACATTACAACTAGCTGGCGGAAGTTTGGTGAGCAAATTCAATAAATAGACATTTTTGAAGATCCAAAGGACCTTTGAAGCCAATAACCGTTGACAGCCCTTTAGTTTTGTAACAATTTCACACAGAAAAATAGTTTTTAAGAAGAGCATCGAATATGAATTAATCGGGAGTATAGCGCGGACTAGAAAAAGCTTTACAAAGGAAAAACTGAATTGAAAATCAAGCACCTATATCTGCAAGCTCGCCGGCCGCTCTTGCAGGCTTTCCTAAAAGCGGTACCTATAGGTAAATATTTAAATAAAAAAAAACATCACAAATGCAGTAATTTTTGGAATGGAGCTTCATATTTTAATTTCTATTACAAAATCCGTCGCCTTGTCAACACAGCTCTCAAGGACGCCTACTGAATTAACCGGTTGAATCAGCTGAACAATCTAACCATCAACAAACCGCAACTTATCCATTTCCGTCCTTACTACACAGGCTCCGAGTCCGATTTGTTATATTGAAAAATTTCCGATTTCAAGACCGGAAACGGGGTGAAAGAAAGTGAAAGAAATCCGTTAAGGACCTCGACAATGTGTGCCGATTAGTGTTCAATGGGACTTGAGAGAGTTTCTCCGTCGAGTGGAAAACTTTAATTTCTTCCATGAAGATGTGTTCCGATTCCCCCTTTGCTTTGGTGTATTAAAGAGCTTATATCGAAGTTTTTTGTTTTTTGGAAAATATTTTTCAAGCGCAATAGAGGTGTGGGTAACTTTTAATTAGTTTCAGAACTGTCAAAATGTGATAGTAGATCATAGGACCTAGGCAAGTGGCAGTAATGCCAGTTGGAATCATTTGAAAAACTTTCCACAGCAGTTGGGAACTCAGACGGAATTGATTTCACCCGACGACATCAACAAATCTTCGTCAACAGGAGCAACTTTCCCTCAGGAGAAATTCACACATGGATCTGGCCAAATCTGGAGGCAATCCAAAATGCTGCAGCACCAAATTGGCCTGCCCGAAGCACAATGCACAGGCACAACGCACATGCACACTTGCGAATTGCCCTTCCGTCGCGTTGCGTCGGCCGGCCGGCCATTTGTTGTGTGCGGACGGCGCTGCCGCCGCGGCCGCGGAAAACATCCTCTCAATTATATGAACCACAACTACGTGGTCTGACCGACCACCTTCTGTTTATAAAATGTTTTCATAGAGCAAACTCTATGTTTCCGCACACATCGCATCGTAGCAGCCACCAAACGATGACACCGAGGACGCCACGTGGGATGGGGCGAAAGTGGCATCAGCGCTTCGTCCTTTGTTTATCCTGCCGTACAGTTGCCACTGTGTTCGTGTGCACTGCCACGCCAACATTGCTTTCATCCATTAATTAAATTTTCAAACAATTTCACGACGGCCACATCGAATGACTGCGCACAGCGGGAGATAAGTGTGTGTTTGCGCTTGCTAGGCCACATCGCGAAAAGGATCACCAAACAAACAGAGTGTAGGGGACGAAGGAATTCAACTGGGAAGCACACCAACTCCGAGAGCGAGTCCAGTCGTGAATTAGTGAAACAAAAACGATGACTTCATGATATAATGTACGAAGTACGAGAGTATAGCACTTACCTACCTGGCCGAGCATCAGTCGTCCCAGTCCCAGGGACAGCCCAGCCCCAGCTGCCAGCTCCCAAGGGATACAGCAGAGACAGAGAGAGCGAAAAGGCCAGATAATAAAAAGGAGTGTGGTGTGGGTGCTGTGGTGAAAATATGACTCTGTTGGTTGGCTTTGCCATAAATTTCGCAAAGGAAAACTGACGATGAATACGGAACTGGGTAAATATCGAACCGAATAGAATTCCAATTTCGTCAGAGATATGACGGGGTGGGTGCAGTTGTACGGACACACACACACACACACACACAAACACTCGTACTCCCAGCTGGTGCCCGCAGGGGCGCCCCCAGTCCGCTGCTCCTGCTTATTGAATGGGGTAAACGAATTCCCTTTACAGATTTGGAATTCCGTTGGAACACTGCCCGAATTTTTTCGTACGATGTTCAGTTTTCTGATATCGATATTATTTATTGAGATTTTCAGGATAATAGGTGTGGGGGTCGACTTATACGGGATGTGGCCAAATGGCACTGTTCGTCGTCCGTGTCCGTGTCCCTGTCGTATGAGTGCGGCTATTATTGTGGACCGAGTCTTAGTGGGGCGAAGGCCAACCGCATCGGAACGAGTTTAAAAGTTGTTGTGGAAATATTATTAAATTTTGTGATTTCTAGGCGAAGTATGAAGGGCAAAGTCAAGGAAATGGTTCTTGGGGATTCATACAAACAGGCGGAAGACACCTGTTATAGTGACAAATCTGCTCTTTTAAGAATTTCTTGAGTAAACATTCGAAGGTTAGGTTAGGTTAGGTTGAAGTGGCTGTCACACTTAGACCATTATAAGATGACTTGTGATACCACATGAATCTATAGTTATTCTTCTTGTTGAGCCAGTTGGAGCTTCTGATGAATAGTAAATCATAGTAGATCACAATCACAATAAAATTGAGTTTTCATCTTTGTGAGGAGCCGGATAAGTACAGAGAAGATGGAGAAAATTCGTAAGATTTAAAAGTAAGGGAACATACCTATAAGTCGCGCTCAAGGGGCTATGATGGTTGACCTTATAATTTCGTGCACAGCCCCGGCGGTACCTCTTTAGCTTGGGCTTTCAGTTTGACTAACTTTATGATTCTATTTGCAGTTTGGTGGATCCAGCACATGCTAAGGAAGGGAAGAAAGGTCTGAGCAGAGAAGTGGCTCAGCCTATCTGAACAGTCTTTTATCATCTGTGATCGTAGACGCGTTTTTTCCAGTGATGCCAGATTAGTCGCTCTGGGATTCACGGGATGAGTGATTGGTCCCTGAAGGGAAAGATCAGCCCATACTATCATGTCGAACCAAGGCATAACACACCACTATTTGGAGAGCTCCGATATTTCACGTGATTTATTTTTCTTTCCTTTTTCGAGGAGACTTGATCCCAGTTACTTAGTTACTTATCTCTGGAAGTTGCTTCGATAGCGAGAATCTCTAACCTTTTGAAATATGGAGCCAGGTTGGTCCTTTTGTACTTCAATGACAAGTATAAGACAGGCACTCGATTTGGAGCAGCTACTTCTCTGACGGAGTAGTCTGTGCTTCAGTTTTTTTTTGTTAAAAGGCATGTGTCCAACTCGGATTCCAAGACGTGATAGAAATCTAGTTCACAGCAGCTACCGCATTACGTCCAGCTTCATAAAAATCATCCACTAAAGTCCATATAAATAGGGGAATTTGAATTCGCCACTTAAACTTATCCCTGGATTCTGAATGCGGATCATATTTGAAATATCCACTGAATGTATAGACGCCACAGAGAGCATGCTGCTCGAGCTGATATATCAGCTACTGGACCTGCTTATCCGTCTTTACCTCTTGACAGTTGGTCGTATTTTTCCGTGGTGTAGGCTATCCGCCACCCTTCTTCCCAGTATATCAGTGGCTCTCTGGAGTACAGGGCTTGACGTCTGAAATTTGTCCAACTCTGCGATTGAAGTGGTCGGTTGTTTTTACAGAAATAAGGTCTCTTGTGCGCACAATTAGGTCCTTGAGCGGACCCTCCCAAACATATAAATTCTTTACAAAGGCAGTACTACAACTTTCACTTTCACACCGGCATGTTGGTGGCATATTGGGTCTTGTCGGTAGTAACTTCAGGTATTTTGAGTCTTCACCGTGACACTCAACTCTGCCACTGTCACCGAATCGAATCATATTACGGATCCTAATCCTCACAGATTATCGTTCCAGTAGCAACCAACACAATTCGAGATCAAATTTACCGCCCTCAACCTCCGTGGCTCCTTCAGAGAGGGAAATCCGACAAAAACAAAGCGAAAAAAAAAATCAATCAACTTTTTACAGGTGAGCGGAGCACTCCGCTTTCTCCGCATCCACACCATCTTCGAAATAGAAATCAAAACACACAGTCAACAACACAGGGCCAAAGGAGGTTTGTGCGCTCCGGGCCACCCCGCAACTAACAGCTCTCCACGTTGCCGGGTGCATTCATCTCGAATTCAAAGGCAAAATAGAACCAGCACCAACAGAGTCATCCCATCCTGCAACAAACGGAAGGGAAATTAAAGGTTATTTTTTGTTTTCGGGATTTTTTCCCCATTTCTTCCCCCCTCCTGAAACACTGCCTCGGGGCAGCCACAATGGATGTGAGAGGAACACTGCTGCGTCTACGAATGAATGAATCTCTTCAACTCGTAGTCGATGTTGGTTCTGGTTGAATATGAGGGTGTGCTCGTTGCACCATATTACAGGAACCTGCACCCACAGCGAGTCACTTTGATTTGGGAACTTTCATCTCTGCATCTCTTACTCACTTAACCTGCACAACAGAATCATCATAATCGTTTGGCTTAGTTTTTTCGAGGTCCTCCCGTCCCGGCTCTCCGCGACTTCGACGACGACGATGACGACGACGCTCGTGGTCCGTATATACGAGTACATGTTGTGCTGAATTCGAATTCGTCTTTCGACGAGACGCTCCCAGACACCGAACGGTGTGCATCTGCAGTAGCTGTAGCAGTAGAGATTTTTCCAATTAGTCTAATTTGTTCCTTCCGCTGTTGTAGCCGTTGCAAACTCACACATACTTACACAGCAATAGATACACCACCCCAGCCAGTGGCAGGAAGGGCATCCTAGTCTAGGGACCATCATCGACATCGAAGCGCAGTTGTGTAACACAGTCCATCGAGGGTCAGGGCGAGCTGGATGAATTTTTATCTACATGCGAGAGGGAAGAGCTCACAGTCGCCGCCTTAAAGCGGAAGTCCATAGATTTATGGAGGTGAATCGCCGACGGAAGAGCGAGGTAGACACTCCGGTCGCCTGTGTGCTGCAAAGCTCGCAATGCGGGACACTCGTTCTCGTTGTCGTATCTGCGATGCACATGCACACCCAGTGCACACTGTCGCAATTAATGGACAGTAATGATGTTTTAGGGGCCAACATTTAACATCCGACTTCGCTGTAGGTGTGGGAAAATTGTCAAATTCAAATGGGCCCTTGCGATGTTGTCCCACATTTTGAAATCTTTCAATGTGACACTAGGATCCCCTTAACCACCATCGCTCCAATCAATCTATCAAAACTAAGCAAAGGGTCAACAACAGCAGCCGGCAGTCCATTAAAATCCACCCTCCCCGAACTAGTCAATATTTATATGAAAAGGGTTGCTCGCTCGGACATGGAGACGAGGTCTTGACACATTCGCACGGTCGGCACTCTCACTATACGCGGGGGAAGCGCGTTTTAATCATGATGGATGGTTGCGAACTTCGAGTAAGTATGTATAGTCCATATACAGCTATTCCAAGTGGAAGTAGTTTTGTGGAAATTCTGGGGGATTACCGGAGATTACTGATTCAGCGATCAGTTGAGATGAAGTTTTTTTTTTTTTAAGATTTTCCCTGATGTGCGTGTGTACTCGATTGTGGTGTTTGGAATGTTGTGTGTGCAAAAAATAGGAGGAAAGTAAGAAAAGTTTTCATTGGCATATTGATTTATTGTCAAGCCTAATCCGGAGGGGGGTGTGTGAAGCTTAAGACTACCAAGCAGAAAGTGAGAGTATTTGTGGTTAAAAGGGAATGGAGACGCATCTGGTGTATTAACTGGCTTTATGGATTGGCAGTTGAGGAGCTGAGTGACACTTAATACACACCGCAAATGGGAATGCCATTAAAGAGAGCTATAACAGTGAGGTAGGTGCTCAAGGGGTTTAGCCTCATCTCAGGTTCACTAATGACTTATGAATTTTAACGGAGATTGAAATAGTACAACATTTTAATGGCAGTTTTAGGTTGATATGGCAATTTTTAACCACTTGCAAAAAGGGTCCGATGTTTCGTCACTTCATTTAGAAGAACTGAGAAATGAACTTTGTGGACTGTATTAATCTTAGTTACGATTGTATTTCTTTGTATTTTTTTCAATTCGCGTTTCTCGTATACAAGTAAAGGAGAAAAATATCGTTTTCGTACAAAATTTGAGATGTTTTTAAATTCTATGTAACTACATAGTATAATCTATACATATAAAAATCAATGCCACTTTTCGTTGTAATTTTATAACTCAAGAACGGGCTCACCTATCCAAACCAAATGTTCAGGCTTTGTTCGGACTACATAGTAGATGGTTTATGTGAAGTTTGCACAAAATCGTTTGAGCGGTTCTTCATTTATCACATTTTTTGTAACAAATGAATTCAATAAATGGCGGTTCATTTTGTTAATGGGGATTTTGCTGTCAAATTGAAACTTCTTTCAGATGGGGATTACGAATCTGAAGAAGCCCAATCGAATAACACATTAGAAATTTTATAACTTTGCAATTTATTTGGTGCGTTATAGCAATAATATGGATAAACGAATACAAAAAATTGTAACAGTTCATTTTATTAAATATGCATTGAGTGTAATTATGTATTATTTCAAAATGAAAAAATACTCTTTGAGGGTAACTTTTTCGGGGCGATTGTATTTAGTATTTTTTCAAAGTTCATCGTAACTTTAAAGTTACGATTGTAACGCGTTTTTCAACCCTGCTTAGGATAGCAACACATTTTTTCCACACACGAATAGCAACCGTGGGGAACTGCTACCCCAATGTATTCAACTAAAATAAATACCAAGATATTGACTCAAAATTGATTTTTATTTTTAAAAACATTTTATTGAATTCATAAGAAATATTAATTTAATTAATTTTTTGGGAAAATTTACGAAAAAGCATTTTTTTTTTTAATTAAAAACAGTTTATGCAAATTTCACTTCGGTGCAACGTTGGCAAATTTTTTTTTTTGTAATTAAAGATAAAAACAAAAATATTTTACTTTATTCTTTCAAATCTGAAATTAAAAAAAAAAAAAGTAATTTATACTAGGAGATAATTTTAAAAACTGTAAGCCTGACTAAAAGACGGTAAATTACAGTTTAAACTGTGAATATGGCAACGTTGCTTCGGTGCTCTGGACAAATAGGCAAAAGTCAACCCTCATTTCGCTCAAGCTGTCTAAATTTTCTGTCACGGGGTCTTGGACAAAGGGTACATATTAACTACTTCTTTAATTTTAAAGGCGGTTCCTCAAAAATGAAAAACTCACACAAAGCGAATGGTTTTCAATGCGACAACTTCGAAAACTGCTTGAATATTAGCAACAATGCTTGATGTAAAACTGTTTCCAATCGGCGCCTTCGTGACGTAATTTCGTCATGGTGTCCTGCTTCTTACCGGTAGGTTTGAAGACCAAACGTGGCCATTTTTTCCTCTCAACATATTTTCCTGCAATTGCTCAACCGGAATGACCTCTTCATCATCAGAACAATTATTTGAAATTATATATCATCTTGCTGCGAAAGCTCAGATACGTTATCCTCGTTTTCCGAAAACTCCACATCGGACATACACATACTGATTAATATCATCTGAAATATTTCCGCAAACCTTTTGCATCGATCGGAAACCCATTTTGAGCCGAAAAAGTATGAAATTCAAAACAAAACCTGTAAAAAAAATAGTATCATAAATATAACCATTGGTGTGCGACCTACCGCAGTAAGTGTGATCCAAAACTGACAGTTTAGCTGTCAATTTGTGATTTGAATAGACAAAAAAAGAGAGTATGGCGGAAATCAGGGCTGCCGTTTCATAATTTCTTTGGGAAGCACCGGGGAGTACAGAACAAAAATCAAGATATGAATTTTTAGCTAAGTGTTTTGCAATTGAGACGGATCGATGTTGGTAACCTGTGACGGCCATTTTCTTTTGGTGGCGTTTATCTAATCTGCGGTGTTTAGTTGTTAGTCAAATTATCATTTTGATCAGCACGTCCAAATGATAAAACTTGATTATCAAAATCAGTGTTCGTAAGCGCATACATTGATTGAGTTGGGCCCATTTTACGGCAGACACGGTAGCCCTTCAAAGTCAAAGTAAAACATCCTGTTTTATTCAACTTCACCTTCGACCGTCCTTATTGAAAACCCCTTTAAATTGTGTCAGAAAATTGAATTTTAATCATCCGCTAGAGTCTGTTCGCGGCAAATATAAAAAAGAAAATCGAACACGAAACAAAACTTAGTGGAAAATCCAGAAAGCAAAATTTGTTTTGCAATTTACTACATAATATAAATGTTTATTTGTTTATTTGTTTATTTATTTTATAATAATGAAATGTCAAGGCAAGTGACAACAGCTAAATCCGAAATTAAAAATAAGAGTACAATAATTTGTTTCTGGGGAGCACGGGAGTACGGCCGATGAAAAAGGTGTATAATACTCCTATTGGTACCTAGTAATTCCGGCAGCTCTGGCGGTAATGTGTGAAATGGAGAGCTTCTTGTTTCGTTTGGGTGCTGTATCTTGTATTACCCATGTTGCTATCCAAAGGTTAAATCCTACAACTTTTTTTTTTTTTGTATACCTAGTCTATATAAGAAATCAATTGCTGTGCGTTAGTCGGGTAAAGGCTCCAAAACGGCTAGACCGATTTGAATGATTTTTGTTTTGTGTTGTTCGTCTTGAATCAGGGATGGTTAAGGAAAAAATAAAAGTCGGAAAATTCTCAACATGTGTACGGTGACCATATTCGCCGAAAAAAAAATAAAGGACAATAATTATTTTGCTTTCAAATTTGTTCATTTGTTTACAAACAAAAAAACGTTAATATCGTTTTCGACCTTGGCTTTTCAGATGTTGAGCTGAAATTTCAAATTTCTGCTGCCAAATCGAACATCGTACTACATTTACACCGCACCTAAATTCAACCTTTCTGGAAAAAAAATCCGTAATCCGACATTGCGTTCCCACTGAAACTTCAACATTTCAAATGACAGTTAGTTTTAGTTGGACCACTAAGCGAGGGGTCGATGTTCGAATCCCTCAAAAACCCAAATTCCAGCTTAGGGTTTTTTCCACTGCCCCACCTCTCGCGAACGTCTGACAAACATCCGAGAGTATAACTGCTAACTGCCCTGAAAGAGCTTCTCAATTAGCCGTTTGGAGTCGGCATAAAAATTGCAGATCCCTTCCATTCGTTCCAAAAATGAAAAACTCACACAAAACGAATGGTTGTGAGAAGCTAGGCCTAGGGTCCCTCCGGACTTGTTGCGCCAACTATTTATTTCTTTTTAAATCGGAAATGGTTGAACCTAAAGAATTAATTTTTTTAGCTATATTATTGTAAAGAATTTAAGTGCTAGTTCAGACATATTAAAGTATTAAATATATTGCTGGACTCAATATAGAGGTATGCAACCACTTCCTTGTTCTTTGTTATAATAACTTTTACAATTCATACTTATAATTTGAATAACTTGAAAGAATTGATTTGTTGACAATTTTTTTTTTTTTTTTTTTATTAGTCAGTGGACTGATAAGTCATCGTCTTCGCTTTGCAAAAAAGATACATTTTTTTTGAGAAGAAATCAATTTCCATTGTGATCGGTATTGCTTTTTATGTTCGATTTGCCAAAAAACATTAACATTATTATTTAGGTCAACAGGAAAAAAAAAATATATATATATATATAAAATGTGTTTCTTCATTGAACAAAGAGTGTAAAAGGTAAAGGCTAACTTTTCGTATTTTTGAGAAGGGTGGATAGATTTAAAAACATCTTCATTTTCATTACGAAAACCTTTAAATTCTAAGAAGGGCTTTCCCAAACTACATTTAGTTATAAGAATAGCTTTAAAAGCATAATACATTTGTGATTTGCCACTGCTCCAAGGGCTATTCGTGATTGAAAATACTTTTCAGTTGGTGCACAGTGCACTAGAACCCGCTGGCACAAACTGAAATTTAAGGTGTACAAGGCATGCACTGAAGCACTGAGGGTTTAAATTGTTTTAAATGCAAACAATTTTTAGTCAGTGTTTTAAAGGACAGTTTCAAAAATAAAGGACAAATTCCGTCCTTTATTAAAAAGAAAATAATATAGGACAGGGGTTAAAAAGAAAGGACTGTCCTTTTAAATAAAGGACGGATGGTCACCGTAAACATGTGGCGCTATAGGCGTATATTTCGTTTTTCAGTTCAATTCTTTCGGTGTGAAACTCGATGACGATATAACTCGATAACCACTAGCGCAATTTTCATGATTCTTCTTTTGTTTTGTTCGTATTGTTGTATACCAGTTTTAGGCGGTCTTAAAATATAGAATTCTTTTGCTTCCGATAGGTGGCGTTGTTTTCATTCTCCGAAACCACTGAACCGGTTCGCAATGAAATTTTGATGATGCGTATGAAGCTGTACAGAGTTGATTGAAGTTTTGGACTTTGCAAAACACAAGCGGGATAAGAAAACGAACTGTGGCAACTCCCATTCAATCAAAAAATCAAACGCTATGTCTGAAGTCTTTTTCGTTTTTTTAAGTTTTGATCATAGTATACAGTGAGATCGTATTTGCCAAAACAAAAGCTATTTTGGATCAACGAAATTAATTTCAGGTGGAATAGTGAATGCTCCAAATTATTTTCAAAAAGTCAAATTTGGGCGGTAAGAAGGTCTCCGGGCACTAGTTGTAAATAAGAAATAAAATGTTCCTTAGTTTTTTTTTTTTTTCTTTTTACTAATTTTTTGGAACTAAGTTTGTAGATGTGAAACAGAAAATCAGTCAAAAAATTTGTAAATGTAGTCAACAAACACAAATTTTTAATTATACCTGTTGTAATTTTTGGTAAAAAAGCCATGGGCCTACTTTCAAAAATCGTTATTATATTTGGGATTTATTTTATTTTTAAAATGATTGAAAGTAGCATACAAAATAATTACATAGGTACCTATGTTTATAAAAACGGAAAACTTCTAACTGCAGGTACCAACTAGCTAAATATTACTCTACAAATGTAGTTTATAATGTTTATAAAATCAGAAAAAAACATTATAACGAATATGTCTGCTTTTTTCAGAATTACTTAAGAACTGTATTTTTTGTTTTCATCGCAAAACATGTCTCCTTTGACAGTTAAAAAAATGCCACTTTTAGAAAACGCCATCATCAGAAATACAAAAAGTACAGCAGCACTTTAAGGACATCATTTGCACTTTCACTAAAGCAGTACTCAGTGGGTCCTCCTTGCCCCACTCTACCCGATATAAGTGAGGCTGCGCCATACCGCTGTGTGAAACTATTCCAAGACTCGATTACGTAGTTCACTCGTCTAGAAAAAGAAAAATGCAAAAAGGAAATGTTCACACCATTACTATGGGCAGAAAAAAAAAAAAAACGAGTACTCCCTCCAAGCACCACACACCCATGTAGTCCACTCCTCGCTGGATAAGTAAACAACACCTTTCACTTCACTGCCACTGGTAGGTACCACAACTAGGTAAGTACAGTACGATACGATGGTCCGCTGTTTACCCTTTCACATTTCTTTGAGAAAACAAATAAAAAAATATAATAATGCCAGGACGAAGAGGATTCTCTTGCTGTTCAGTGTTCACCCAGTTCAAGGTGGTTCTCTTTTAATATGTGCGAGGACTTTCCTTACAAAAGGAGGCAGAGGACAAACATTATTCATCCGCATTTCGAAAGACAAATGGAAATGCCAACAGAAGGACCACGACTCTGTGAATATTGCATATGTACCTACGACACGGTTGTAATCGCAAACTATTCGAGCGCCCGAATCCAGATGAATGGATTGTGCTCGTGTATTGCATAAAGTTTGTCACAGCAACGCGCACGTAACAATGTCCCAGTCCCATGCCATGATGATGACGATGACGATTATGTGTTGATAGTGACGAAGGACGAAGGACCCCGACACCCGAACTCAAACTCCAGACTCGATATGTAAACTTTTAAAGTTCATCCACAAAATTGGAACAGAACAGGGTGTATCGTCGTTGCTGTCATCATTGTCGTCGTCCTCGTCATCATCCGGCAACTGGCACTCGCCTCAACCCCATGATGTGTCCTTGTAGGGCGTGCATGCATTGTGCTGCTGTTGATATCCGCCCCTTAATCAGACTGTAACCTATTTGTATAAATATTTTGATGATGTTGTGCTCTATTGCTTCGAGATGATAACACTGTTTGTCTTCCGCCTCTGCCGAGAGAGGGACGCACATTCCACTCTTCTCCGTCCGTCGTCAGGTGTATGTAGCGAAAGCCAGAGGGAGACAGGAGACAGCGCGAGTGAGTGCGGAACGCTTTGCAATCCTGAATACCCAAATTGGATGGCAAAGATTTTCGTCGGATATATTCTGCTGCTCCTGCATACATTAAAGGACCGAACCAAGGCGCACAAGGTGATTCAGCACCACCGCACCAGCTACAACAACAAAGCTAATGACACATTTCTACTTAAACGGCAGATTGGAGCGTTTTATCTCTACCGAACACCTTCTTCTTCATCTTTGCCATATGTGCGGGGTGTTTGGCGAACGGGCGAACAGAAATTCACTGCTCATACCTACTTTCCGGTTTCTACACGGATTCGGCGATTCCAACAACTGCTGCATATGTCAGCAGGACTCGTATGTGCCATGTGATGAGGACTGTAGACTGAGGACAGCAGACTGAGGACTGCAGACTGAGGAGTCCTTTTAATTTATGTTGCTCTTCGCCTAATAGTTGTTGGTCATTGGAATTGGGAAATGATGCCTGACACTCAATGGGACGGGCATATATGGGCACTTTGTGGCATCCATAAAGTGGCTTTATGGTGAAGAGGCTGTACACAGTTTACAATCGGATAACTGCTACTTGACGTTGTATGTGATGGCTTCAAGTGAACTGAATATATCCGTTTTGTCTGTTCAGGTGATAACTCATATTGCGCTGAGTTTGTGCACAGTGGGTGCGACTGACTGCGAATGTGTTGTGTTTGGGTGGTAAAGGTAGGTAGGTAGGTATATGAAAAAGGTGAGTCAGAGGCGTTATTATGACTGAGGGCGACAAATGTCAGCGAAGGAGATCCACCTTGGGAATGATGATATCGGATCAAGAGTGACGGCTTCCGTGACAGGCCTCAGAAAAATGTTCGTCATGGTAAATAAAGGGAATATATTCTCATTGACTTATGGCTGTGTCATAGGTTGATGAAACAGTCCCCTCTAAGGATGCTTTCTTGGGTAGGATTGAATGCTGGAGCAATCACAAAATAAATTACTTATTTTCTCATGTTTTTGCAAACATGATTTATTTTCTTAAAATTACTACGTATCCACTTTTTTTTTTTTGCATTAGAAATATATATTTCAAAAACTTTCCGATCGTACTGTACTGCAAAAATATCTAAATTTATACTGTTCAAAACTTAAGGATGCAACGATCGCAGAGGAACCACTCCTGAGTTAGAGTGGAAAAGGGAACAGGATTGTAACTTTGAGGATACAAAACACTTTGAAAAATTACACGGTACAGTGGTGTCGGAAAAAATACATTCAGGTGTGGTATTTAGAAAAAATAAGTGCATAAATTTGCACACATTTCAAACTCCCTGGGCCTTAGTAATAATCATTTTTAACCTTAACCTTTTATATTTTGTAGGCCACTACATGCAATGTGGTATGTAAAATGTCTCCAATATGTGTTCGAAAAATTTAGCTTGGGCACTAAAAACGATTATTAGTGGACTGAATATGAATTTACATAGCTCTTAGGCCCGTTTTTTGATAGCGATTTAAGTTCCACTTAAAATCTTATGTGACAGTTTGTGACATAGAAAAAGTAAAAAAAAAAAAACAACCTAAATCGCTATGAGTTATGAGTAGTATCATAAAAAGGGCCTTAGTGTGGTTAGAAGTAACTTGCAAATAGGGTAACCATACCAGAGGACGAGGAAAGCGGAACTTCCTACGTTTTTGGGACTGACATAATTCTAAAAATGGTTGACGAAAAAATGTTCTTTTTTCAGTTTCAGATTTAAAAAATTAAAATAACTAGATATTTTATTTTCAAATTGAATTCGTTGAATGGTATTCAGTTCGGAACAGTTTTGAAGACTGTTTTCACCTTCTTTTATCACGAAAAATGTAGTTTTCACCTGAATTCGAAAAAATTCCTTTTTTTTCCTAAGTACCTACCTACTTTTGCACTTCATATGCAAAAATTAAAAAATGTTACCATTCTTATTAACAAGTGTTGAGGATGTATATTACATAAATGTTATTCAAAACTTAAAATAAAAAGTAAAATTGTGAAGTAAGGATAAAAAGATTGTATTGACCGAAAAATCTCTGCCCGTTTTTTTTTACTCTATCCGTTTCCTTGAAATAATTTTACTAACAACGGTAAATTTTTCACATCTATTGTGCACAGTTGGACTTTGTGCACACACTGCATAACCTGAAAAAAATACAATGGTAATAATTAAATTTTCTATTAGGCATAATAATCAAAACGAGTGAATGCATTCAGATACACAAAAATTCTTACGTTTACGTTCGATGGTCTAATTCCTATCCTATTTAATATAAGCATTCATTCCTTGAATTTTGTTTCATAATTAAAATATCTATAAATGTTTTAATTTTATTTTTAAATAATTTTTGTTTCACAGAGTTTTTAATATTTTGCCAAAATTTGCCTCTTTTCGCCTCAATCTGGGATCACTGGTTGAGAAAGCTAGTTCTAGTACCCATACCCACGGTTGCCACTTTGGTATTTTTACCAAATTTGGTAGCTTTTTTCTTATTGTTGTGGTGATTTTTGTTAAATTGATAATTTTTTCTGGTTTTGGAAACTTTTTGAACAAGAGTGCCAAAAAGACGAACTCGATATCATCGCATGTAAATGCTGCCTTACTTTTTCTGACCAATGCGTTCGGTTAGGAAAAGGATTAAGAGTATTACTATTTTTTGATCTGCCAAATCAGTCTTTGAAGTAGCTAATCCAACTGCGTACTTCCTAGTTATACTTTCATGTGGAAAGGTAGTTTTGATATTTCGCGGGGCAAAATTTGTATGAAATATTGGATTTCTCTTGAGAGGTTTTACGTGTACTGCATATAGTGCATACTAGGCTTAAACATAGGTACATTTTTTCACTGCCATGCATTTTTTTATATTAACTTCGAAAACCAGAAAATAATCAAACGATACCGAAAAGTCATATCCATACTGGCTCATGCATGATTTTTTTTTTTTTTTTTTTGTGGTTTATAATTTTTTGCAAGTGGCAACCATGCCCAAACCTACATAATAACGCTTTGTGTTCACAGTGGCATCTTTTATTGAAATGATGTGTGAAAATGTGGAGTTTTCTGTGCCGCTATTATATTTTAAATTTTGGAGAATAAATTATTTTTGAGACCTCAAACCTCAAAGGGAACTGCCCCAACTAAACGGATGTGTGTAGTATCCCTATTTGTAAAAAATGATGATAACAAAAATATGGTCAATTTTCTTAAAACACTTTTAAATTTACTCCAAAGAGGTTATGTTTAAGTTTAACACTTTAAGTCGCCAACTTTTACGAAAGTCTTACAAATATCCAAGAGTATTGTAGTCCTTAGAATCCTTCTTGAATTCAGTCTTTCGGCAGTAAATTTTAGAACCTTAACAACTCTTCTTAAACTCAGCTCGTACTCGACATAATTTTGTGGATCACTCTCATTTTTATTCGTAAAAAAAACACGAATGACTGGTTGTGAGAAGCTAGGCTTAGGATCAGGGTACATATGCGGAACTGTTGCTCAAATGCTCAATAGTATGTTTATTGGATTTGAGCTATTGTATCTGAAATTAATGAACACTTAAGTCTTGGAAGTTGCAGAGAATTAATTTACATATTTTCAGTTTTAGTTGGAAAAATGAAAAACAACATTTTTTGAAAGGATTGCTTCAGCGTTTTCGAGGTACCTAAGATAGGAGGTTATAGTATGAGAAATTAAAGCAATTTGTCTAACAGTTGAAGCGTTGAGAATGAGAAGGTGTTAAGTGACAAATTTCTAGTTTCGAGTAAAAGACGTTTAAAGTTGTTTGCCCCTAAATCTGCCTATAAAGGAAGTTGGAGTTCGGTAATACGAAATAAAAGTTAATAAAGAAAATTATATTTTAGACAACGTGACTTCATTTATAAACGTTACAATAAGTGGAATTTTTTTTACAAATTACTGCCTTTAATGGCCTTATGCAAAAAAAGTTACAATCACTTTTCATTTAAAAAGTTGTGTATTTACAAACTTTAAGCATATCCAACTCCTATATTAAATACAGTAGAGTATCGGCGAATAGACCAAAATTTAAGTTTTCGCATAGTACCTTTATCAGATAAAAAACATCAAATTTTTCAAAAATGTCACTTAACACCTTCCCATTCTCAACGCTTCAGTTATAAAACTTTCGTCGGCAAAAACGGTTACTTTTAAAAACGACATCGGAAAGAAAACTGTCTTCGACAGCTTTGGCCATTTTTACAGGACATTAAGAAAACGGCCTCTAAAAGAAGATTTCTTGGAGTCAGTTTTTTGAGTGAATTTGGAATAGTTTTTGGATGCGTTTTGGGGATTGTTTTATGGACTTTTTAATAAGATTTTGTATGGGTTTATTATGTGTTTCCGTCCCTTTTTAAACTTAGTTTTTGGACGAGATTTCTAACGCTTTTTTCTGTCACCAATAATACGCGTTTTTGACACGGTTTTGGGGCCGGCTTTGAATGGGTTTCCGCTTTGATCAACTCTTCTTACAATTAGCTTGAGCTACTACTTTCAAAAGAAGATCTGAGGTCGAATTCCAGCTAATACTCTATACGTTTCACTCAGCTATTTCAGCTTCAATATAGATAGGGAAGCAATAATTTCAGTGGACGGACTTCCAATTTCTCATAGGGTCTCATACTGAATTTCTGAGACTCCTTCCCTCAGTCAATTTCGACAGAGTTTTGTTATTCTGTCATCATTCAGAACTAGCCCTTATAACTTTAGCATAAGTCAATCCAACAAAGACCAAGGCTAGTAAAGTATTCAGTACAAATTCATGATCTAGATCTAGAGTACTAGAACCTAAAGTCTACTACCCTCTCTCTGTCTGAATGCAAAAGCAACTCAAAAACCACTTGTTCTGGCCATCTCCGTAAACCGTCTTAGTATCTCATTCCCGTCAGTGTGATCCTTAAACAAACTTTGCATGTAATCCCGTTAACCATAATTCGTACTCTGCATTCAAAAATCGGAAAAAGACGACATCATCTCGGATTTATCCGAAAATCCTTAAACATCGCTCGAAAACCAATTGTTCGGGAAACCGAAAAAAAAAAAAACTATTACATTTAGCGTTGCTGCCGCCGCGCGCTGAAAAGTCCTTTTTTACACTTCAATCCAATCACACATAAACTAATCCCATTCTTGTAGAAATAACTTGAATGGGATTTGGATTTATATCCCGTTAGCGTTTCACAAAAGCGATAGAGCCAACGACACACCGCACCAGCAGAGTGTAGGTACGAGCGGTGCCTTATCTAAAAGGAATGAAATTAAAAATAAAGGAAAGGATGAAGAACAGAAATTAACTTCACTCCTAAAAAAGAAAAAATAAGGAGGACTCCAACTCCCACCCAACCATACCCAGTTTATCATCCATTCTCTGTGTTATGGCTGCGCAAGTGTGTGAGACGTTCAACGTTCAAGTAAGGCACTCAGCAGTCAGCACTAGCAGCACGGTTTTCGTGGGTGCTTTTCCACTCTCCCGTTCGTGTCCTTTTCTCTGTGAATTCTGTGCTCTGTGGTCCTGCACTGTGCGCTTTAGCATCAGAAATCAGGCAAGCGTAGGGAATTTAATTGTTTGATTTAAAAAGTTTATCCTTGCCGGTTGAGTGCACGCGCGCGGTAATAACGAGCGGAAAATGTTAGTCGAGTCCTTTTCGTATACGAGTTACTACCCATATCCGCTTCCTGTGTCATTGCTTTCGTTTCGCACTTCCATCCGAGACCGACACCGAGACCGAACGTTGAAATGCGGTTTAGATTTTGGCAAGGGGTAGTGCATTTGTGTGCGCATTTATCCAACGCTTGATGGAATTGACGCTCCTGGATGCAATCTGATTATATGCAGTGCAAGGCATCCAAGAACAACCTTCTCCGAGGGATTATCTATTTGAAATATGATTTAATGAGTGGATTGGGGTCAATTTACTTCCCAAGGATAAGCGCCATTGATCTACTTTTATTTATGAAGCGATGGTTGGTAGACTCCTCCGCAGGTTTACAGCAAGTAACGGCAAAGTGCCACACTTTCTTTCTCGACTAAGATTTATTAGCGAAACCATCAGGCACGGTAATCTGGGGCCAGATTCTGTAAGGCGAAACGATCAAACGTTTTCGTGCGCAGGAATATTTTGCCCTATGTTTACGGTGACCATCCGTCCTTTATTTAAAAGGACAGTCCTTTATTTTTAACCCCTGTCCTATATTATTTTCTTTTTAATAAAGGACGGATTTTGTCCTTTATTTTTGAAACTGTCCTTTAAAACACTGACTAAAAATTGTTTGCATTTAGTTCAATATTTTTAATATTAGGTATAATGTACATACATTACTTGAAATTGTGTTCACACCCGCAGTGCTTCAGTGCATGCACTGCACATCTTAAATTTCAGTTTGTGCCTACCGGGTTCTAGTGCACGGTGCACCAACTGAAGAGTATTTTCGATTATGAATAACCCTTGGTGGTTGGAGCAGTGACAAATCACAAATGAATGTATATGCTGTTAAAGCTATTCTTATAACTAAATGTAGTTTCGGAAAACCCTACTTAGAATTTAGAGGTTTTCGTAATGAAAATGAAGATGTTTTTAAATCTATCCATATTTAATTTTTTTTTTCCTGTAGACCCAAAAGCAATATCGATCACAAAAAGAAATTGATTTTTTATCCAAAAAATTAATCTTTTTGGCAAATCGAAGACGATGACTTATCAGTCCGCTGAATAACATAAAAAAAAACAGTTGTCAACAAATCAATTATTTCAAGTTATTTAAGTTATTTATATGGAACGAAAAAGTTATTATAATAAAGAAGAAGGAAGTGGTTGCATACCTCTATATTGAGTCAGCAATAGGTACATTTAATATGTCTGAACTAACACTTAAATTCATAACAATAATGTAGGTAGCTAAAAAAAATTAATTCTTTCTTAATCTTCTTGCCAAGTTCTGAAACTAGCTTGCATTCGAAGTTTCAGTGGGAACGCAAAATCGAATTTCGGAATTTTTTTTTCAGAAATGTTGAATTTAGGTTCGGTGTGAATGTACTATGATGTTCGATTTTGCAGCAGAGATTTGAAATCTCAGCTCAACATCTGAAAAGCCACAATCGAAAACTATATTAACTTTTTTTTAACAAATAAATAATAAATACACAAATATTATAAGCAAAATAATTATTGTCCTTTATTTTTTTCGGCGAATATGGTCACCGTACCTATGTTACACATGCAAATTATTCGTGCAAACGAAAGCGTTTTTCGTTTCGTTTTTTACAGAATCCCACCCCTGATTAAACATTACCGCACCGACCCAACAGGAGACATCTTTTGATACAGCAACATCATCATTTGCATCCTTGAACCGTGCGCTGCCAGAGGGGGCGGGGGTGGAGGACACTGTGAGAGGTATGTCGAAACAAATGACAATTTATTATCGTTTCGTTACATGCAGGGAGTTTGTTTGGCGAGCAGATCCTCGGCGAAAGCTTTTATCCTTTCGCAGCAAACCGTGTATCCATTAACGTTGCTCTCGATACCTGTGCACTGGCTCGTGTTTGTTTCAGTTTCTATTCTCCCCACAACAGTGTTGTGTGCGGAAAGTTGTAACATATGGAACTAGTTTTGTTTTCGAGCTGCCGTCATCGTGTGTCATTCCAACCCCGACATACACCTATACAACTCGGATGGCTGACTGGGAAGCTTGTGTGTGTTTTTCATTTTTATTTGGCCGAAAACAGAAAATAGAAAACAGTTGCAGACCAACTTTGTGTGGGCGAAATGTAAATATTTTCATTTGTTGACGAGAAACCCAAAAGAGACGAATTATTCCAACCGAGAAAAAGAATGAGGCCTAAAAGGATATGCAGAAGGTGAGTTTTTTTTGTTTTTTTTTTTTAAACGCCCTTGAGCAGAAGGCGCACATGAATTGAAAGGTGCATCGCCTAGGTACATGGGATGTACTACTTTGCGACAATGTTGCATCGCAATCTGTGAGCTGTGATGATTTGAGTAAGAGAGGAGGAATGTTTACCTATAGGTAGAATGTGGGAACCGACGGTCTTGGCCTTGTTGCCATCCAGCCCGGAGGAGGTGGAACATATAAATTCTTGTAGCAAAGTGTTTTGATTTACACAGTTTTTTATTGGCAAAACTTGGTTTGAGAAGCGTGTAAGGAAGCGACCGAAAACAGCCTCATTACGTAGTCATAGTCGCAAACTGGGCTTGTAAATTGTGGGTCCAGGAACTGGTTCTTGAGGCCCTCCGCATGCTGGTCATGTATGCAGTCCTAAGGTAGGATTCACTTAACTGAAGCTTCAAATTATATAAGTTGGAAGAAGAAATTTATTAATTCCAAGCCCTAATGTGTCCAGTCTCTGGCTTACAAACTAAGCTCGGTAAACGTCTCAAGACCTCGAATTTACATTGAACAGAAAATCCGAAGTTTGAGTACACACAGGATAGAATTTTAAGCGCACTCTGTCCATCACTTCACATACTTGAAGGCATTCCTCGGATGTTATATCGTGCAATCTTTCAAGCATGGCGTCCGTTTGACATTTGGAGTCGAAATGTTCTTCTTTAGCTTATCCAGAGCTTGGACACGATCGATTGTCAAGAAAAGACTTCAGACAATCTCACAGGAAACAAAAAAACAGGTGGCTGTGTCAGGGAAAGAGCTTACTAATTTGAGGTCGCATCAGGGAGGTTATTTGATGGGTTATCCAAAAAGCTATTGAAGTCGTGACGACAAGAGGTTGTCGACCTTGCCCCATCCGACAGATCTTTTAGGTCTATCACAAACTTGAAGGTTCCACCGGAGATATTGCCGTCATATAACAGCTGCATAGAGCTTCGTATAGGAATCTTCGTCTACTTTTGAAAACATGGGCATGGTGTTCATAGAACTCTTCATCGAGGTATGTTCAAAAACAGGGCTCTATCTGGAGGCGATATGTTGGGAACTTACTTCACGACGCAAAAGAAGCCGCACGAAAGCTGTTTTAATGCGTTCAGTGGCAGATATTTGTAGGTGTGGGTCGCTGTTCCATAGCTCAAAGCCATCAAAATAAGAGTTCTGAACTGGAGTGTGCAAGCCAGTGGAAAACCAGTTCGTCAGCATAGAGATCTGGTCTATTTTATGCCTCTCAAGGTGGCGGGTCTTGAGTTCTGTCGTGATAAATGCCGACTGCATAAGATTTTCTTTACTGTATCTAAAATGGCACAGTAGTTTTGTCTCACAAGCCCAGTTGGATATATGTAGCCTGCCCTATGTCGAAAGAGTTTCTGATATCCATTATACTACAGCTTGATAATGTTAATAGACTGATGCAAGTTTCCAGTAGAAAGAGGTTTGCAAAATGCTATTCTGCCTATCGTTTGACTTTTGATGAACTTGCCCAAACTTTGAAGGTAACTCCAACCGACGCTAGATTTTCTAGAAATCGGTTAAATGGAGTAGTCTCGCAGGTAGAAGGAGAGGGTACATGTTACTTGGGCCAGTTTTGGAACACAATATTTTAAGAACTTCTAGGAGTACCGTCAGTACCGGCAGGGTTTTTACAATCCAGTTCTCTAAGGCTTAAGAATCCCTGCCTTGACCCTAGAGTAGACTTCAGAAAGAAAGAAAGAGCATCCCAAGTCATTGGTAGCTGTTTGGATTGCGAAAAAAAGACCAAAAACTTGATGCTTGGCGTAAAGTGAATAGGCGTCGTATAAACATGGTTGAAGCTTGGAGATCGATCGTAAGCCATGTAATGTCAATATCATGGGGTTTTATCGGTGATTTTGTGACAAGATCCGTATGAAATGAAAGATCAGTTAGGTTAGGTTAGGTTGGAGGACTGGCGGGGAGTATTCCGCGCCACTTTCAGGTCAAAATTCACCCATTGTGATACCCAACGGTGCTACCCGTAAAAACCTATTCTGAAGGTACCTTCGTCTTATTGCTATACAGAAAATTCTTAGACTCAGTAAGTCGAACAGTTATTGTCGTGTCCAACTCTAGCCGCATCGGCCCATCTGCTAAACTCTAGGATCAGTTAGGTAAGCGGGTTGGCGTGGAGTACTCCGTGCCACACTCAGGTCAATATTGACCCATTGTGATGCCCATTGGGGGAGAAGGTGTCCCTTACCCATGATAACCCTGTCTATAAATACCTGTGATTAAGTACTCACTGTTTTGTTGCATACAAACCGTCTTGTGGATTTGATAAAGCTCATTATTTTGGCTATATGTGTGCTGGAAAGCTTGTCTAGGTCGTGGAAGAAGTGTCTCCCTTGGAATCTGTGCCTAATGTGTTGGAGACCAGGGTAGTGACATAGGAAGTGGATTGTGTCCTGAGCAGCTTCCTCATCACCGCAGCCTCTACAAAGTTCTTCTTCCGTCAAGCTCAACTTCTTTATGTTATACCGCAGAGTGTTGTGTCCCGTTAGGATTGCTACCAGGGTAGAAAGAGATTTTCTACCCTTTCGTATGAGAGCCTCGGTTCTGGCTTGGTTGAAGGTTGTCCGTAGCATTCTTGTGGTATGACAAGTTTCTAGTGCAGTCCATCTTGCGTTTGCGTCTCTCTTGTGGTCTTTCTCCCTGCTCCAAGCTTGAGCCAGCAAGGCGGGATATTCACAGAGGGATCATCTTGTTCTGATACAGCTGTCGAACCTAGTCTAGCTAATTCGTCCGCTTTCTCTTTGCTAGGAATGCCTTCAAGTCTCGGAACCCGGCAGAGCAATACCTTATACTGAGTGCCAAGAACCCTTAGTTATGCGCGACAGCATTTCACAAGCTTTGATTTTATTTCTACTGCTGTTAATGCTTTTTTTGGGGCCTGGCTGTCGATAAAGAAGGTAATACCTTCAGGTGGTATCGCCCTTACCACAGAATCACATTCTGCTGTTGTCACTGCCAGGACCTCTGCTTGGAAGACACTGCTGTGGTCAGGGAGACGTACCAATTTTGATATACCCAGCGACTCAGAGAAGACGCCTGACCCTGCTTAACTCTAAGAGTAGTCAAAACTTTTTCGTCGACCCTATAGCATGATGTACCGTAAGCCGGGGTTACTTTGTGCCTGCAGGGTTACTTTGTGCCAACCGTACTTTTGTACATTCAATTTCACTTTACCAATACTTTAACATAAAATATGAACGTTTTTTCACTGTGCAAGGCTGCTGGAAAAGCTTTCCAGTAAGTATTTTATATTCATCAATTTCTTTGTTTTTACGTTTTTGAATAATGACATGAAATTCAAAATCAATTTTTCCCCGAAAAAATTCTATTGCGACAAATTTCACATGCAACCAAAAAACTATAATCGCTACGGAATTGAAGGTGGGTTATATTATTTTATGATTTATTTGTGATAAATAATATTAAAGTTAATATTAGTAGAACCTATTGTTTTCATTTTTACGTCCCCTTTTCAATAAAGTCGCAAGTTCATGGGGTAACTTTGTGCCACCATCCTTGGTGTTTAACTTGGCACAAAGTTACCCTCTGTGTATTGATTTTCTTTTGCACGTACAACGTTCTTGGTCGAAAGAAACCCCTTGTCTTTAATTTTAAATTTGAAGGTTCCAGAATTGAGCCGAAATGCCTCGAAAGTATGTAAAAAAGATAGTGGGACGGCCCTACAGCAATTTCACCCAGGATGATTTGAAAAAATCTGTGCAGGAAGTCCGAAGTGGACGAATTTCAATTCAAAAAGCGGGAGAAAAGAACGGTATTCATAGTAATACTCTGATAAATAAAGGATAAGATGCTCATTCAAATGTTGCAGGACGTCAAACCATGGTTATGGTTTTCCAGTCACTTTTCTTGATCCAAGACGAATTGACAAAAGCTATTACGACATAATTATGGAGAAATAAACTCCTTTCCAGAACAACATGCCTGGCCCTGAATGCAGAATATCATTTCTGGACCGACACAAAGCCTTATAGTCTTTATAGCGTCCCCGAAATATCTTTTCAAAATTTTTATTTTTAACTCTTTTATTTTTTTTTATATGTAATAGATATAAAAGAAATCCTTCACTTGTTTATTAAAATAATTGTGTTATCATGTGTTTTAATGGTATATGGGGTAAGATTCAACCAAACTTACATTTTGACAAGATTAGCGAAGGATTTCGTCAGTGGCACAAAGTTACCCCAAACGTGGGGCAACTTTGTGCCACACTTTAAAGGCTTACATGTTTAAAATCCTAAGCCCTTTCGAGAATTTGAGAACGTTGCCTTTATTGCTTAATGCTTAAGATCAAAATGGTATATCTTATTTTGTTTATTTCATACAGAAATAAAAGTTTTTTTTACAAAAACCTCAAAAACTGGCACAAAGTAACCCCAGTTTACGGTACTGATATTTCAGCCAGTTCGCTAGAAGATGAGTCCCAGTAAACCATCAATCATCTTCTTACTAGTTGTAAGAAGGCGACCCTTACCTTGATAAATTTTCCACGAAATTCTCTTGGAGCCCGGGTTGTGTTTTAAGATCCTAGAAACTTCCAGAACTACGCCACCAAACTATCAGCTACATTGCAAGCTTCTTTTCGACCTTTAAGATCGTATACTTGATCGGGTCGAATCGGGTTTGGGACTGTCTCAATCTCCTCGAAAATCAGACTAAAAGCAATATAGTCTCCGTTGCCTGGAAAGCAGATCATGAACACTTACGAACCCGCCGATTATCTGTCGAAAAATATATGCACGCTGGTTGGTAGCTCCAAATCAAAGAGGAGTGCATACCTCTGCCTACTTTAAGAACATGACTATGCAAAATGCATGTAACTAACTTACTTTTTCCATCCTCTGTAGATCTAACCAGACCACAATCCGCCTTCACCTCTCGTTCGGGATACTATAAGGAGTTCCTGCAAACATTTTTAATTTTTCCCAACAGCGGATTAAAGCTTATCGAAAATACCATCGGCCACGTACTTTGCAAAGTTTCACCAAAACGCCGTTATGCAACAAAAGCATCAACTAAAAAGCATTTATCTCTTCAACTCACCATGGCCACTAGAGCGTCGATTTCCGGACGAGGCCTCGACCAGTAGCTCTCAGCAGCACAATCAAGGAATTTCTTTTCACAAATATTTTAGAGAACTAAATTTGTTATATACCCCGCCCCTATCTATAGTTATACGAGTATAGCCACGAATCCCTTGTGTTAATTTTCAGAATTCGTGCAGGCGTAAAACGAACCGCTGCTAATGTGGTTAAATGAGAATGAATTGAACACCTCTGGGAGCGAAGTAGGACTTGGCCACCATCCGTACATAGCTATACCTTCTCACGGATGACGGTATACTATCTACGGTCCCAAAAGAACACTTTTTCATGGTATCCATGGGCTCTGTCATTTTCCATCCTTTGGAGCTATAGACAACGATTTTCGGTAACGGAACGGGTGCGGAGGAGACGGGCAGCGGTGGCTGCCGAGGATATGCCTAAGTTTTGCGCATTTTCTCAGAGAGAAAAAAAAAAAAAAAAACACCAAAAAAAGGATAAACGAAGAACTTCTTTAGCAAATTGAAATGTATATAATGTTTGAGCGGAGGAGCCTGCAGGACAGCAGATACTTGTATCAATGTCTATCGCTAGCCATAAAATAGTTCCAGATACACCATAGCGAGGGCAGAATGCAGTAAATTCTTGTTCTCGAGTTTTCCCGCTTCCTTTTGTTTTTGTTTTTAAGTTTTTCTTTAGTTTTTCGTTTTTAGTTGCTCAAGGATCCCAAAAGAAACTCAAGACTAGAATCACCTGCACCTGGGGGAGGAGACGAGGCTATTATCGAACTTGTTCGCGTCTAGGCGAGCATAAACAACAACCGACAATGAGAGTAAAAACAAAGAGCCGATTCTGGGTCGAGGAGAGTTCGCCCGCAAAAGGACGTAGCAGCCACAAGTGAAATAAAATTTCAATTTGCGAAATTTCGCCTTGAATTTTTCGCCTTCTTCGGAATGCTCTCCCATCCGATTCGGATGGTCTTCCACCGTCGCCTTTGTCCGTGTTGTCGTTGTGAATGTCCTATTCTGGGTCGGAGGCAGAGATCTTTATTTTTGTGGCTCTTGGGGATGAACTATGCGATGATTATGGGTTCGTGATACTGCTGATGTCGATGCTGGTGCCCTTTGGGAAGGGCGAAGGATACGAAAAGAAAAACACGATTGGACTAAATAATAAATGAATGCGGCGCTCCCCCACAAAATGATTTTTAATTTGCGTAATTTGAAGGTAGCTCCAGATCACTTAGGGAAATTTGTTTGCTTGTCGAGAACGGTGCGGGGGTTGCATCTCTTCGGCTGTTGTGTATTTGGGCGACAATTTTCTAGGGCCTCCACGACTGGAATAAGAATTGAGATACGTATCGGAAAGTTGAAGTTTTTTTCAAGGGATTGTTGTGATAATTTTTCTCTCGGACAAAGGCGACGTTTGAAGGCAATGCTGGTTGTCATGACAAGGCCAATTAAATAAAGAAGGAAGGGAAATGAAAGACATACTTTGTGGAAGCTTTAATATTGGACTCTTGTAGATAAAAGAGGTGTTAGGTCAGGGTCCTAACTTATGTGAGGATTGCCCTATTTTGAACTTTGCCTAGTTAAATATCGTATTTCCAGTATTATGCTTCTGAGGCTCATGTTGTGTGAAAATGTGCTGAATGTTCATGTAGACTTCGATGTCAGAAGCATGATGTGCAGAGGTGAGCACTAGAATCAAGTAAAGTGTGTCTGGATTCTGAAGTAATCCCCTTTTGACACGAGCCCTTTTGCAAAGAAAATTGTTCACTTCTTGCTTTGCAATGCTCGGGAAATTTTTGTTTTCCTAATTTTGCTGATTGGAATACATATTTTGAAAAGATTGTACCTTTTTTTAACATTTAACTTGACGATTCATCGAACAGACGGCCTTTTCGACAATCCAAAAGACGCATTGCAATGTGGAAGCCAACTTGAAATGACTTGAAAAAGGTCTCGAAACTAGACCTTATGGAAGGTTGTTTTCAAAAAGTTGAAGCGGTGCTCAACATTTTATACAAAGACACTTCGCTTGTGTGTGTTTTATTTTTGGAACAAATAAAAGGGACCTACAAAGTTCTACCATATCTGATCAGGACAGCTATAGAGGCGCCAAATTTATGTTGTAAAATGTGAATATTTTAAACAGTTTATTGTCCTGCAGGCAGGGGCATTCAGAATGGCACAATCTTCGGGAGAGCACCGTCCTTTCTAGTCGACTTTTAAAAGTGCCTATTCTTATACATCGAGGGGTGCCAAAAAATGTCTCGTCTCTGTACTCGGCGATTGAGGAATGGACCAAGCGAACGAATAGGCTTATGGCTACGCCGATATTCTTCAGCTGTGAAAACCTCTCAGTAAGACCGAAGTATCAAAGCATGGACCGCTTTATTACGAAACGCAGCTCCTAATACTGGGATATCGAGTAAGTCTGGGTATTCTAGTTCTGTCCCACGATCGGTCGAATTCCGACAGTAAGGCAAACCATGCCTGGCTATTTCCGCAGCCTTTATTCGCGAAAAAGGTCTTGTGCTGATTATAGTTGCATAGTTTAGTTCAGTTCTTCTGATAACTGACTCCCCTAGTCGATTGAAATCTTGGCCAAACGTTTTCAGAACTACATAAAAACTAAGCATATTCCTGTGCAAAGCAAACTTTACGATACCGACGTACTTTCCTCATTTCCAAGCACAGAAAGAGAACAGTGCCCCTTCAAATAGGTGAATTTCTGGCTTTATTTCCTCGACTCTAGCTGATTTGCCATTCGATTTGATCGACGAAATTCATTCCCCTGCTGAATTTTGAGCCTTGAGCTTTAAAAATACCTTATATGGTTTTAAATGCAAAAATTGGGAGCGCTCTTCCTTAAAAGTCTCTTAGTAAAGGCTGCTTAAAAGTTATCAATTGGTTACACAGCTGTTAGGTATTTGAAATTATTACTACAGTCGAACCTGGTTAATTGGAAACTAATGGGCCATTTATTTCAGTCTCACTTATAGAGGTATTCCAATTACCTAGTTTCTCACCTATCCCGGTAGAGCAAATATTTGTTTCACTTAAGGAGGCCTTCAAAATAAAACGCTTTTGGGCAATCACATTCAAAAATTTGTAGCGAGAAAAACGATTTTTGCTGCTAATCACAGCTGATGTCAGTTTTACAGCAAAAAGTAATAGATTTCAGTATTTTCTGTAATAGTTTATGGAAATTCTTACCTTTTTTGACATAAAACTCGTTTAGCAAAGTTAGCGGGGAATAATGTTTATAAATTAAAATTTTAGAAGAGCCACGTGGAGGCTGCGTAAACCCTTACGCGATGTTTAACTAGACATCATCTTAGAGGCTTCGTAATTCCATGTTCCCACCAACGTGATTTAATTAAATCATCTCATTAATAACGTGATTTATTATACATTAGCGTGATTAAGATTTACGTGATTTATACGTGTTTAAATTTTAGTTACGTATCTGTCATCGCAAATCCACACAAAATAAAATGAAACATACCTGTTATTATGTTCAGCACTTCATTCAGCAAACGAAAAAAAAACACACACACACACAAAACAAACTGTCAAAATTAAATTTTCTTCGTGATTCGTTGAGTTTTGTTATTTTTATTATTAAATATATTTTATTTAAATTGTTTTATTCTTGGCAGGTATGGCAACAAAACCAAAACAAAAAAAAAGGATGTTACGATATTGAAAGTTGGACACCTAATGTCAAAGTTGACGTAAATATCATACAAAAACACTTTAAAGTTTGGTGGAGACGCGTTTCGTGATTTATAAATCACTGTGGCTAAATCACGTTGGTGGGAACATGGTATAAGGGAATCTAATAAATACGATTGCAAGTGTGGATATGGTTACATTGGGCCTTACCAAAAACTGCGTATCGAGATTATTTTTCGCATTATTTTTTGAAGACGTAGTCACACTGTCATCCATAAATTAAATTTTTTCTGTCATTTGTGAAGTATCAGATTCTAATATTACTTTTTGTTATTGTTTACGCTTTCCGTTTTCCTTGTACCTATTTGAAAATAAAAATCGAATATGTTCAATATGTTGCAACTTAAAAATAATTTTTGCAAAAAATCGCGCTAAAGTGGCAACTTTGGCAGTGAAAACTTGAGAAATTTTTTTTTTTTTTTGGTTTGCAACTTTTTTCTTATTTAAACTTTTGTCATATTCCATTGGGATTTTTAGATTTTGCTCTCAGATTTCAGATTTTTCGTGTCCAATTTAACATAAAACCAGATTTTCTTCCTTTCTTTGGTTTGGTTTGGTGCGTGTTTTAAAAGTCAGCTGTTCTTAAATTGTAATTTGTGTTTAAAAAAAATCTTTTCAGTTTATGTTAATATCCATTGAAGTTGTCAAATGCAAATTTTTCTCTATTTTTCACAGACTGTCGTCTCTAAAAACGTAAAATAAGAAATAACACAATTTAAGTTTGACAAATGACAAATGTTTTGGTGTTAGTATGAGTAGGTGTGAATCTCTCAGAAATCGAGATTTAATTGCGGCCAATGGAACATGAAATCTGACAGCCAGCTGATTTTGAGAGCAGAAAACTACTCTGAATCTGAAAAAAGTGCTTTTTCTGTCCCAATGGAAAACGACATAAATTACCTATAGCATCCTTTTATTCCTTTAAAGCATACGAGGAGTTCTTTGAACTGTACTACCTTTCACTGTGGACTAGGTAGCGAAAATGTAATTTTAATAATTGTGCTATTTCTGAATTGGCTGTGACGGTTTCTGACTGTATAGATGAGTGTCGCTATATACGCACGTAGAGTTCGCAGTTTAATCGAGATCGAAATCGAAAGTATTGAACGAACTTTGGGCTCAAAATGACCAAGGATACCTTCATCTGCTTTTAAGAAGCGAGCGTTCTCCATCGCCATTCTGCACAGAATGGAAACTTTGGCATAGAAAGAGATATCAAATCGAGACATAGGTCAATAGAGTGCCTCAGTAATCGATGAAAGGATTGTTCATGTATTCTCTGGGCGTTTTGGACTTTTCATCCGGATCTGTAGTATATTGTGAATTTGTCGTTGGCTGTGATCTTATCAGATGGAAAACTGCACTCGTGGTTCGTGCGGGCCATCGTTCGCTGACAAGTGGCTCCTCGCATTCGCAAGCGTAGTTGTAAAGGGTGGTTACATTTTAAGGGCCGATGTTGAATGTGAACCACACCTAATCCTCATTTTTTTTCTGCATTTCATTTGACATTTCTCAGTTTCAGACTAACTCAATTTGAACCATGGAAAGATACACAATCGAGCAACGCGTTAAAGTTATTCAGGCTTATTATGAAAATGGGCGTTCAAATCAAAATGCATATCGTGTACTTCGTGATTTTTTCGGTCAACTTAATCGTCCAAATGTGCGTACAATCGGAAAAATCGTACAAATATTTGAGCAAACTGGGTCTGTAGGAGATGTGAAAACACCAGTGCATGCTTGTACAGCTCGTACTGCAGAAAATATTGCTGCTGTTCGCGATAGTGTGGCTGAAGAGCCGTCCACCTCAACTCGTCTTCGTGCCCAACAATTGCACCTCACACGCTCGTCGCTGATGAACATTATGCATAAAGACTTGCATTAACGCGATTACAAGGTGCAATTGACTCAAGAACTAAAGCCTCTTGACCATTTCAAGCGTCGTCAATGGTCAGAATGGTGGGAAGAAATGGCAACAGTGGATGATCAATTTTCGAAGAAAATCATCTTCAGTGATCAGGCACATTTTCACCTCAGTGGATTCGTCAATAAGCCGCATTTGGGCGAATGATAATCCAAGAGTGATTGTCGAAAAACCAATGCACCCACAAAGAGTGACTGTTTGGTGCGGTTTGTGGACTGGCGGCATCATCGGGCCATATTTTTTCCAAAATGAGGCCGGCCAGGCAGTTACTGTGAATGGTGTTCGCTATCGTGAGATGATAACGAACTTTTTATGGCCCGAATTGGAAGATATGGATGTGAACGATATGTGGTTTCAACAGGACGATGCCACTTGCCACATAGCTAACGAAGCAATGGCTCTTTTGCGCGACAAATTCAATGCCCGTGTTATCTCACGTGGTGGCGATGTCAATTGGCCGCCAAGATCATGTGATTTGACACCGTTGCACTTCTTTCTTTGGGGTTATTTGAAAGAAAAGGTATACGTCGATAAGCCAGCAACAATTCAAGAGCTAAAGGATGAGATAATTCGGCACATTAACGGCATAGAACCTCAATTATGCCTCAGCGTCATCGAAAATTTAGACCATCGGATGGAGGTGTGCCGCCGAGGTCGCGGCGGTAATTTGGCCGATATTTTGTTTTATGCATAATTGAACCATATCCGTATTATCATAATAAAAAGAAATAACAAACATTTCCTAAATAATTTGTGTTTTATTCAAAATCAACATCGGCCCTTAAAACCTAACCACCCTTTATAATTAGTGCTGAGATGCCTCTGTAACAAGATTTTTTTTCGGCCTTTTCCTACATTCGTTCGTGCAAATTCAACTTGATTCGGAATTCGGAAGCTATAAATGCTCAAAGTATTTATACAACAGCTGTTCTCAATCAAAGCCTCATCATGTCCACCCCAAGATACCCTTCCAGCAAAGTACATAGTGAAATATAATGCAAACGAACTTTTGCACCAACTTACGCATTCATTTCCATAACAATGAAATGCCATTAAAAATAGAACACCACGTCAAGAGGTTAACACAGAAAACGGTTGTTTTTTTGTTGCTTTTTTATTGTTGTCCTCGAATCAGTTATACTCAATTAACTAAAAAAAGAAAATGTTTGTTGTCGCCGCTTTGCTTTCGCGCTCTTTCATGTTGATATGGTGACACGAGCCCTTATCAGTTCTCCGTCCAGTCGTTATCAAAATCACACGGGGCGAGAGAATGATAAGGGTACGAATACACCGCCGCTCCTCCAATGCGCCACACTTTGGTGGAAATATTTTATTCCCAAGCGCGTATCTAATCAAACAAATAAATTCTTTTCTCCCCTTTTATTTACATCAAGTGGCATTAACCTACCTGGTTGGGTTCACTAATCTATTAGCGTCCATAAAAAAATATATATGACAGATAAATTGGGAGAGGATTTGTTGAAAATTGCCGACACTATGAATAAAAATGAATTATTTCTGATAAAAGCGACCACCAGCTGAAAGTGAAAAGTTGTTAAAAAAAAATATATATATATATCAGAAACCAAACTAAATCACTTTGGCATTGGCACATGTAAAAAGCAAACACCACGACACATTGTTTGACCAGGATGAATGCATTTTTTCGTTTTTTTTTTTTTTAGTAAACTCGAGAGTCTGTCGGATTTGCTCAACTGGAAAATTTATCAATAATTCACCAGAATTTGCTTGTTCATAAAAAGAAAGAAAAAAATTACCAACGATACGAGTATAGTACATATTAATATCCTCGGCAAAAAAAACGAGAATGTACCTACTCAACTGGAATTGATCCTTGGTTAGAGGGGCGAACGGACGGCCATACTGAAACTGGTGCTGGAAAATCATCACCACACCCGGATGAGGGCTGCAATATAAATAAAAAGAAATCACCTCAAATATTAAAAACAAAAAATAAAACCAAATGCGCGTGCACAGGACGAACAAGCAAAAATAAATAATAATTCTTTAAAGCTTAAATTTTGAAGTTATGAAAAATGCAAAAAGGACTATACCCGCCGTCGCCGGCGTGTGTGTATGCGAACAAGTGATAAATAATAAATTCCCATCTACAGTCGATCTACAGAGATAAGATTACACACAGCTTGTAAGTGAGAGACACGTCAATGGAAATAAGAATCCGCCGAATCCAAGTCGTTTTCCCTTTATTTGCTACCACTCTATTCGCTTCCTTTTTGCTCCGAAAAATTCAATATTCTCAATTGGATTTTGAATTGTGCCAGTGATGGTAGATAACAGTATCCACAGTATGAAACGGCTTGCTGTAGACATCATCGCTGCGATTGCTATTGGGAATGGGAATGGGAATTCGTAGAACTCGCAGAGTGGTTGTTGGTCCTGGAAATTGTACCGACATGTTATGTGCGCGGGTATAGTGACGGCGGCAAGGGAATACTTGCGGATGATGAAGGACGTCATATCCAATATTATAATTATTAGCAATGGGAATTGCGGGATATATCGTGTGTGCGGAGGCGCCACATCGATGAGGAAGGTCTTCCTATGAGCTTACTGCGAGCATGAGTACATAATCGAAAAGGATATACATAGTCCCCAAGTTTGACCGTTTTCAAAGGGATGTGTGGCGCGGAAGGAACATCAGATTTGCGGTCGATGATTTATATTAACTGCAGCTGATTAATTGACTGGCAAAACTGTGCAAGGATAGTGGTGATAGATGCTTTGCCATTGAGCAATTAGCTTGAGAATGCATTGTAGATTGTTCAGGCGATGAAGGACTTAAGAGAGCGGCTGCTAAATTTCTTGAAATTCATATCTCTACCTGGGGGTCAATTCTTTTCTGGTTTTGTGAAAGATTAAGTCGAATAAATCGGTTTCAAATTCGAACGAGCTACACGTTCACGGAATTAAGTGGATTTTACATGTGAAACAAAAAAAAATTCCGTCGCGTAATGCTCGTTAACGCACGACGCGATTCGGCCCCTGGTCTTTTTTCTAAGGCAGCAAGTGGCCAGAAATAAATAGAACATTAAATATCTTAAATCAAATCAAATCAAAGCAAAGTAGAGTAGACAAATAATGCTGAATGTAATATTTCAAAGTATCTTGCTTCAAATCAGCCTGCGAGTATGCAACCAAGTTCTGCAGGTGTATGTCTCGACTTTTGGTTAATTCAATATTCGCCCGTTCACTGAAAGTGAGTGGCGCTGAGAGCAGTTTAATAGCGGTGTCAAGAGCACATAGTCCAGAAAGGTACCAACATGAACTACACATTTTTCAAGAGCTTGCAAATTTTGCTACTCCCAGGTCACTCCTGCTTACGGTAAATACTTCGTGAGCATCTCAGTAGTGGTAGTATGTCATCCTGAAGATTCTACTTTGCGTTACTAATCCAAATATGTGCATTAAAATAGGTTCAGTGAATTATGAGAAGTCACTTTGTATTACTTTTGAAACGCCCCTACACTCTGCTGAAGGGACGGTCTTTTGCGTTTGAATAAGTGGCATAATAATAATAAGAATAATGACCATTCGTGCTCTTTTTAAAAGGACAGTCCTATTTTTCGCTACTATGTCCTCTCTGATGTATTTTAGTAAAAGAGGATATTTGGAGGTCAGTTTAATAAAACCTCTTTTCACTTCTAAAGTCATCTTTTTCTGGTTAAGAAGAGCATCCTTCTACGATAAGAAATATCCAAGTAGGCGCTTTTCCAATTCTTACAAATTTGAAGTAAGATTATCTTGATGTATTAATTTTCAAAGAACAAGTCGAATAATTTTATTAAACCCACAAACTTTGATAATAATTTGCTTTAACGCGGTTCGACTGTATTTTTAGTTAAAAAGTCCACTTTCTTCTGATTTAAAAAAAAAAGGTCACCGTAGACAGAAATTCAAACTCGCCTGTGTAGACTGTAGAGGTAGGCTCAAAATATTAGTCTAGACTAAAATACAAAGAAAAAGAAGCAAAGGTGAACCAAAACCAAACCCAGCATTTAGTATACGTAAACAATCTATTTAAACAAAAAATCAGAACGACTACAGGGTATTTTTAACAGATGTACTAATATTCCTTCATGATAATATGAAAAGCTGAAAAGCTGGCGTGGCTGTGGCAAATGTTTGCCTAAATTTAAAGACGATTTCTGCATTTATCGCACATATTTCCCATAATGGTTAATATTTTTTTGTTTTGAGAAAAACGCCCCCTAAAAGTGGGCGTGTCGCAGAGCATCCTAGATACATTGACACTGTGCTTTAATTGACTGCCTACAAAATTCGTTTAATGTCGGTAGAAAGTGGTAAAAATATTTGTAAGCTAAAGAAGTTGACGCAAAACGCCTTGAGTCTCGAACAAATAAAATTCGTCGTCGTTTGAGGAGTTGTGTCTTCTGCCGGCTTAGATCTCAAGTCATGTTCCGAATTTCAGTGACGATTTCTGATGTTGTAGGTCAAAAATGTCGACGTTACTCGAACGTGTATCTACCCAAAATTGATTTGTATTGGAATAGGAGCCGACTAAGAGGATATCTACACACGAAACAGCTGTAAAAATGGAGGAGATTTTTTCCCAATTCCAAATTTATTCAGTCAATAGTTTAAGCCGATTTTAGCCTTCAAAATTACAAGTATCTTTTTTTGTTTCGTACTGAACAAATCAGTCCTGACACCCCCCGTGACATTTGACTTAAAAATATCCTTCCACAGCATTCTTTAACAAGTTACATGGAGTGCCACAAGGTTCCCATTTAATTCCCCTATTGGTAGTGCTCTTCCGAAACATCTCCAAACAACCATCAACAGTTTTCTGAGACGGATAGACACTCACCACGTTTTCAATTAAAATTCTATCTTCACAACAACAATATCAATGCAAAAAAGTGTCATTTAGACAGTTCTGTGCTCACAAAGCCCCACACGATACACTCCATTTTCATACCCAATTGAGCACAGATTTTTATTGCACTTAGATACGGCATACGGGTATGCGACCCTCGCACACAGATAGGTTCCTTCAGCGATTGCGAATTATCCAAACGATTTACTTTCAGTATATGTTGCATAGACAGTGTGACAATGATGATAATTATAACAACACCAACTATAAAGCCACCATCCCAGATCAAGTTAGACAGAGACGGGCTGACTATTCTCTTCTGGCTGAGTTCGCTTTATCACTTCACAACCGCGATGCCAGCCAGTGCCAGATGATGACACGAGCGGGGAGCGAAAACGCGATATAAAAACGAAAACAATTTGAATTTCAAAGTCGTTTTTGTTTAAGATGTCTCGTGTCTCTGCCCGCCCGCATATCAGACAGCAGCAGACAGAACACTTCCACTAGTAGTTGTATTTACATTTTTATATTTGAATTCGGATTTACATGCCAAATATGGTAGGGTCCTCCTTATCTTATCTGGTATGTCGTATACAGTGTATAAGCAGTTTGAATAAATTATGCACATTACACGGTGACACAGTCACAGTGGTGAGGTAATGGCAATGGCAACGTCAACGACACACGAAGGCACTGAAATTATTTTTTGTCCAAATAAAAGGAGAGCCTTTGAAGAAGGGCGGTTCTACGATGCCGAATCTAAACATGGATTGTATTTGATTTCTCATTAGGGTGCTTAACCTCGGAATGACGGAGGGAGTTTGAGTTTACTTTTATATTAGAGACGAAGAGTGAGTAGAAATTTTTCAGAAGTTAACGGCCTAAAGCTTGCCCACATAGTAGACCCACCCATGCCCAATTTTTGAACCAAATCGGCTGACAAGATTTTGAGTTTTATTGTTACAAAGTCACAGTGAGGCTGTAAATGTGAAAAATATATACAACGACCCACTTCGGAGAGCGTCAAACTTACATCAGTCGGTTGCAAACGACAACCCAGCCGGAGAAGAAAGAAAAAAAATTGGATTTTCCAAACGTCAAACTATCTGATGGGTTTCCTTCTATGTAAATTAAAATCTTCCAGGCGCAGAGCTGAGAGCTTCCTTAGATTATCATTAGAACGTCGACAGAGATGATGCGCCCTTCCGCTCTGCTGACTTCTTCCTGGGAATTTGTTAAAGCGTGAAAAACTACACACACAACAAAAATAAGATAGCACAGAAACTCATTTTAATGATCTTCGTAATTATGGCAGTTTCGTTGAGTATTTTCCTTCATCACCAATGATGCTCCCTCTGACGCCTCTTGCAAATCACAGCTCCACACGTATATAAGCCAAACTAACAATTTATATATGTACGATGTGCCTACCATCAGTAGCAGTATAGTGCGATAACATTTTGTCACAAAGCGCTTAGGGCTGTGTTCATTAATCGTCGTCGTGTCGTACATGTTCGCACATCGTTGCCGTCATCGCAAAATCAACGCCAAAATAGCTGGAGAGATAAATTGTTTTATTCATTTTTCCTGCATGTATCTCAATCTCAATATATTCGAGTGCCCAGAAGCACTAGTGCGATGGATGTTCATTTGTTTCTCTCTAGTGTTTTCCGTTTTTTTTTTTTCTTTTTTTTGAATGCCGTAGGCATAGATTCTGAAAACGAGATGTTGGAAATCAAAAATCAACGCGACAAATAAATTAAAAGCGAAACACTCACAATACGAGTAGACATAAATTCAAACCACTGTCTGTATCTGCAATGCAAATTAATTTTATTTATTTTTATTTTTTTCCATTCAGCGCGCGAGAGAAGCGATAACTGAAAAACGTTCTGAAATATTCTGAATCAACAAACGAACGGCTATTTTAAGATACCGCATGAAACAAAATTGGCCGTGTGCGGGACCTATAGAGGTGAGAATCCGCTGATCTCTACATATACATGCCTTTGGTTCTGCTTACGTATTTATGTACGTACGAGTAAATAGTTAAGCTGTTCCTAATGAGGTCGGATTGTGAAAGGTTAAGTTTGGGGGACCCTCTTTAGAAATTCATGAACGTTGCGGTGCATTTCCATCACGGTATGACTTATGTTGGGTTGCCCCTTGAATAGGTTGACGTGGATATATATTTCGTATTTTTAGACTTTTTATTTGTTGGGAGGAACGTAGTCTGTTCCTGTCAGAAATTTTCCACAAGTTCAAAAATATTCTTCCGCAATATGTGCGGCGGTGTTTGAAACACATTTTGCGACTGTGGGTTTAAAAAGCAGGTTCAAAGGGAGTTCCTTCATTATGACGATGGGAACAACATTTTTTAGTAACATACGACTCCAGGCAGGGTGACCGCTGCAGAATTCTGAAAAGTCGCAAGATAAAGGGCCAATAAGAAATGATATTTCTGAAATCGTTCTGAAAATTTAGAATTTTTGGAACGATTTTTAACAATCATTGGCTCTCTAAACACTACAATAGTGTTCAGGGTTGTGAAAGGCAACTGCGTCATATTTTAAGAGTTTTTATTTGGAAATACCGGCATTTTAAAATTTTGCGAAGCACCTTTTCCAACTAAAAATAGGGCCAAAATGACAAAAATTGCATATCAGGCTCTAGAAAAAGTAACAAATTGCAACTGTAGATTCGTACAACCATCCCTGGGTAAGAGTTTTTCAGCTAACATAAAAGTGCAGTCTAATTTGTAAATGCAACCACATTACTATAGTCAAAGAAGCGGTCCATTTAGTTCATTGTAGATTTATACAAAATCTGGAAGACGCAATGAAGGCACAGCTCAAAAGAGTTTCAAAGAAAAGTACATGGACACTACCACAAAGTAAAACGTACGATCAAGCCATCTATGCATCATCTTAAAGTCAAAGTCGGGAGTATCCAGGCAAGACCAGTTGTCCAATATCACAAGATTAGCCACCTCAAAGTTAAGTTGCCTATTTAGAGCAAAGATGTATAGGTACATCAAAAGCAGCTGCTACTTCTTTATAGAGTTCTAGTTAGACCGTCAGATTCTGTAAGGCGAAACGATCAAACGTTTTCGTGCGCATGAATGCTTTGCCCTATGTTATGTTACACAAGCATATTTCTTGAAGTTTGAAGTTTGAAGCCTTACAGAATCTAACCCCAGGCTTCGAATACGGTGAAGAAGGAAGCACCCTCATGGAAGTCGGTCATAAAAATGCACGACCGTATTGAGAGAATATAAAGACGAGCTGTTCAACTAATTGGGGACCTTACACTTATAATAAGTGTACGGCCGTTGCGGCACAAAAGATAAGTCGCTGAACTACGAATATGCCTATTCTGTAGGTGCTACCAAAGTGGACGTGCAGAGGGACTTAATAAAATTATATCTTTGCTAAAACTTATAACCACAAAATAAAGAGTCTCCATATTTATGTGGACTTGTTTCTTACTACCACATAGCTAGGATCAGACCACATCGTCACATGCATAGTTCTCATTCAAGCGCTAACAATCGTTCCATCCTCATGGCATTAGCTATATAACGACTGTTTTAAGTCTAGATTACCTAGAAGTTTGAACGCTACATTACCGACTATAAAAATTCGAAGTCGCTGCGGGAAGCGGGAGTCCAGTGTGCAGTTGGCATATAAATGCAACCCTTTGACATACATAGTTAAATTGAATGATGTAGGGTAGTTCGGGAACTACTAAGTTCAACAATATCGCTGCAAAGAGTGAACTAAGTGAACTATGTAGGTGTAGGTACTTGAAATTATTTCAGTTCAGCTAGTTCAGCACTCTGGTCGCTGTTGTTTGACGCAACATTGCATCATCGGAGAACTACATTATCGTTGAACTAAATACAAATAATGGGACCGCAACCATACTAAAAACAAAAAATCGGAAGTTCCTGTAGTTCTCTCTTTAAGAGTAAAGTCGCGACGGTTATGATAGAGCAGACATGTGACAAGAATGGGAATGGAAGAAATCACATGCTAAAAAATTGTTTCCGAGCCGAACCGTGAGAGGCCCCTGGCCCCTGGGACAACCTCGATACTACATTTTTGAAGTTGATCTTCAAGAAGTCAGTCAATGCAATGGATTGAGCTTAAGCTGATGTGAAGTTGTTGGTACGAGGCTCTTTTTTTTGTGGATCTTTCAGCTCCAGATATTAACATGTTTAAAAGGAACATAATAAACAAGTTTCAAGTCGATTTAAAAAGTAAGTGCCATCAAAAATGTAGGTAGCCATTCTGAGCACTTTTTTGAAGTTGGAGACTTCACACAACACAACAACACGATTGATTGCGAAAAGGTAGGCCTAAGGTCCCTACGGACCTGTTGCGTCAACTATTTATTTTGTTCTTTTTCAACTTCAGTTGTTGACTACTACACCACTAAGTCTTTTGACTCACAAGGTCTTAGGCTATGCTGGGAGACGCTAAAAAATAAGACTCATAACCTTTCAAGACTGAAAGTGTCTTCCATTATATTATTTTAAATCTGGATCACAAGTAGATACGCTTCGATGTAGCTTCATAGAGTCGTCAAGACCGAGCCCTACGGATAATAGTGTGATTTGACAGAGACTTGTATCGAGTAAGCGTTATAAAGCGGATCACAGGATATCACCACTCACCACTCTTTGCGGGTAAGCATGTTTTGAGTTCTTCTTTAGCAAAAAGGATCTAGCTCGGATATTGATATGAAAAAAGAAATAAAGCGACTTGGTTCTAGTTTACATAAATTGCAATTCGTTTATTAATGTATGGAAAAATAATAACCTTTTAGAAGGTCAGAAGACAAAAATGTGATTTGTATTATGACATTTAAAAAAAAAAGAGAAAACAGTGAGAAAGAAGTTGTATTCAGAGATACAACACATGTCAAGTTGTATATGCACTGACATTGCCTTTCCACCTCACAATCAGTTTTCACCTGTCTACAAATATATGGCTCCCTTTAACGTCTCTACAAAAGTTAGAATAAGCGACCTCAATTTCACAACTAAGCCCCACAAATCCCCCTCTTTGCGCTGTTTAAACGTCCCGCTCGAGAGCTGTTTTCACTCTTCCCTATGCTGACGATTGCGCTTATACCTTCTTGTAGGTAACAAGTAATTGAGAAACGAACGGAAATTCCTAAAAACTTTTCCCAAATTTGGTAAGCCCTCACTTTGACGATTGACCGGTTTTCCATTTTCCATTTTCCATTTCCCATTTTGCAACCGCAAACAAACAAAATTTCCAACACCGAACAACGAATTCGCGAAACTTCCATTCGACTGGACATTGTGTTTTCAATTCAGCACAAAAAAAGAAAAGCGAATTTCGCCAGTTACAAACAAAAACCTGGATAAGTGCGGACATTAATTGCGAAAAAGTGAAAAATTCAATTACCAACAATCAGCGCGCACACAATGGTCAGTGATATCCTTTCAAACCGCGCGCGGGCCGGCCGCCGCCACCCATACCCGACATTTAACTCAAACCAAAAGCGTTTGGAAAATTTCAATTTTCATAATCTCGTCGAGCAAACTTTAATCCAATCGATTGCAGCGGAAGTCGTATCTGCGACACATCCAACAGGAGTATAGCTGTGCGTTATATCGGAAAAGCCACTCTCCTTATCAGTGTGTCCATTTATAGCCTGCACACCTGGGATCCTACTCCTAGTCGTTGTGTTGCGCGCACATTTGCCTAACATCCTTCCGCTGGCGTTTTCGTTTTTCAGCAACTTTCTGTTGTTTGATTTTGGTCATGGGATGGACCAACCGCCATCAGGCACACCGGCCGGTCGCTCTTCAATCTTCAATTTTCAATGTGTGTTCGATCGACTGGGGTGTAAAAATCAATGTTCAAAAGGACATAAAATCCACCTCAAAAATAATTTCACAAAGAAGGGCGAACAAAAAAAAAGAAACAACCAACTCGACTGTATATACCAAAGGAATCCGCTTACCTGACTAACTGCCATGGAGGGTAGGTGCGGTGTATAGGGACGTGGCATGGTGTTGTGTCCTTTTATGAGTTTTATGTGAGCGCCCGGAAGAACAACACAAAAAATGTACAAAACTACACGATTAGATAGAAGGAATGTTGGGTACCCTGTATCTGAGCGCTTTTTATATATATATGCAGCATATTATGCCAGTGGCGGCTATATACGGAGAACGGTTTCGTTTGGGTATCCTTTTTTTTTGGACACACACACCTGGAGGTGGAAATTTTATCCTTTATCCATTTTGCGGATTTTGTTTCAGTTTTTCACTTTTGCACACAGATGCAAAAATTCAAAAATTCCACCCGACACACAGAGGTCGTGTGTGATTGTGAATTCTTCAGGACTTTCTACTGGAGGTACGAGTGCTGTGGAGATTTTTATCGCACCGCAGAAACTACAAGTCATATAATATTTTTGGGGATGGCCGCCCGCCCTTCGCCCTTATCTGGGGCGGATGTAATTTTGTGTATTCTATCAAAAAATCTCGTGTGCACTTTTATACCGTCCGCCGCTTCATCTCGTGTGCAATTAGTGCTGAATAAGAAAAAGGACACTCTCTGGGCAGAAGCATTATTTAACTTTTTCCATGTTTGCCTTTGTGTACCCTATGTGTCCTATGTGTGGATGTGTTTAAGGATTAACGCGAGCGAAATGGCCAAAGAAATGACTGGCTATAAATTTGACTTAATTGTCCTAATTGGATTCCTTGTGTTGGGCACCCGAGCGGGGGCTACTAAACAGACAAAAACAGTAACAGACCCAGGGACAAGTAAAATATAAATGGAAAAATTAAATAATCCCTGCTTCCTTATGTCGTTGTATATGAGTATCCTGCGAATATTCGCCTCCGGGGGTATACATGGAAGATAAATTGAAATTGATGAGATGACTATGGTTGATCTTATTTCATATTTTCCAATTTCTTCTTCCTCTTGTTGTAGTCTTGTTCTATGTATCTACCTTGCGTATATGGCGTGTCCTTCTACTTAGTGAAAATGAGTTTCGGTTTTGCTTCGTTCTGTGATTGTAATTAATCATTTTCCTTCTTGCAGTAGGTACCTACAACCATCTTGTGTCCTTGTTCCCAATGGCTCTACCGCAGATGGTCACGTTTTGTCTCGTGATCAGATTTGCTTTTCACATCAGATCTGACATGTAAGCAAATTTATCCTTTTAGAAACAAGCCCGCATATGGTTATATCTACCTGGTGGGCAAGGGACACGCGACACCTTTATTTGGGATGGCAAGAGAATGAAAGTGTTCACCCGTATCTAGAGCTACCTACGTGAGTCAGCTGTTTGTTTTGTTGATATCCTGGTGCCAGAAGCCCACATGCCACATGCATCGGTGGGTATAGATCGAATTGCTGCCTTATTGTTTGACCAGTCAATGTTATCGACAGGAGAGGGACGCATTTGTTCACATTTAACATACGGGAAACGGGACGCACAAATAAATATGAAGTGAGTTTCAGTGCGGCAGATGATAGTTGGCGGTATAACGAATCCTTGTGCATGAATGCATAAAAGAATTGTCAGGTGATGCTTGTCTAGAACCAGCACAACCCCTCACAACCATAGCTTCTACCGATATTTATGAAATCGGATGCAAATGGATCCACAGTCACTACGATCCATAAGGGATAGAGAGCGCCACCTATCGTTAACTACTTTCGACTGTTTTAGGTTTAAAGGAAGTGACCTTAAGTTTGCCTACTGGACTGTCCCCAAATTACGTAAGTGATTTTGAGTTACTAAAGTAATCCTTCGTTGGTTCAAGAGAGACAGTAATAGCGACGGCGGCTTTCTAGGTATCAAGTTCGATCACTGGTGGTGATCGCATCAATTTTTTAGCTTTTACTTATGTTTCACTCAGCTTTTTACAACTTTTTTTTTAAACAAAATCCCGACTATGCTTGCAGTGCAAGTATGTACCTACAAAAATGTGTTCCTAGCCCTACGTAAGGCTGAAAGTCAAGAATGTTATGTATAGGGAGCTGCAGAGCATATGATCAGTTTAACAACCTCTGAAGCCCTCATGGACCATGCTTAATATAAGCCACAAAATATGAACACAAAGCTAAAGCCATCGGAGTGGAAACCGACTTCAAGTTTGCTTCCGTAAATACCTAATCCGCACCAAAAGGGGATTCCTATGAAAAAATTGTATTCGAAGAATCAGCTTACTTGGATGGCGCTACAGTCCGGAGTAAACCTGGGCCTAAAGAATCAGCCTGGAAGAATCAGCTGCTTCACAAATTTTTGATCACCGATTCGGAATCTAATTGCACGTGTGACACAGTTGACTTGCATTTTGTTGAGTCCACCTTAGACAGCTAACTGGAAGCACTAGAGACTCTCTTTGATTCTGACCCTCTTTTGGGCAACGCCTTTAAAAAAAACTGTCTCAGATCCCCCCTTTTACTGAGGGAGATTTTTGCTACGCCAAAGTTGAAGTATTTCAAGAGGGTTTAAAGTGCTTAAGATTCTAGACAAGTTGAACAAGTACTTGTTGGTCGTCGACTGATTGGAAGCTCTGTTATTGTAACTTTGTTAAAGAAAATATAGGTCCATTTGGAGAAGTTCACCTGTGTCAAAACTTAGTTTCAGTCGTCGTTTTCGCATTCTAGCTTGGCAACCCAAAAATGAGAAGCTCACAAAAAACGAATGGTTGTGAATGAACGAAAGAAAACCGTGAAGCGATATTTGCTGAACAGCTACACTGGAAGTATAAGGCCTGAAGGTTGGCTTTAAACTTGTCATAATTAGATATGGTTTTGCGGACCAATGATCTACAACCTGGGCTTGCACCAAACGATTTCTGAGTCCAAACTTTGCCGCCATCATAAAATTTTTAACATTTTTAAATGTTCCTTTCGGCGATATGTTTTTGTACTTCATACAGAAACTTCCAACCTTCTGAACGGTTTTTTGCGCATTTTTTGACAAAACCTTTAGAAACGTCAAAAGTTCTAAACTGGTAGATAAAATTTGTGAACGTGAAACTTCTATAACAAATAGCTTATATGGAATATGAGACATAAAGTACCTTCACTTTTACCCAACGGATCGGATTCAAATTGAGATAGTTGGGTGTAACTTTTAGGGAACATTTTGACGTCAACTAAGGTCTTTCCTTTTGTAAAAAAAAAAAACTTACCCCGCCCAACGTTTACTGCAGAACTCTCTTGGATAGAGCCACTTATTTGGAAGCTAACAATTCAAGTTCAACCTGCAGAGATACCGAGCTGATTTTGCCGACGACGCGACGCGAAAACTAAATGATGGTGTACCGCACGATTACATGTGAGTACCCATACTTTTTCGCCGGTGTCAATTTGTTGCAATTTTTAAGGGCGCCTTACTGAAAACCAAATTATTAATCTACAGCAACAATTTATTTAAAGCCACAGAGCTTTGCATGAAAAATATTTCAAAATGGACTTCAAAATTAGTCCTAAGAAGAAATATCTTCAAAAATTCCTTTGTACAAGTTCGTTTTAAAAAACGACTGCCTTGTATTTTTTTTTTTTTTTGTTTATTTTTCTTGGGGTTTTTACCCCACCTTACACAGACTTCTGGTCTAGACATTGGCACACACATCCTCCGCTTTGAAGTGAGATCTATTTTTGTACTCGTTGTTTTTCTGATTAAATCCCAACCTTACATAATTAACTTCATCAACCTGTGTGTACGTACAGCACACACATGCGACGTCTTCCGATGCAACCTTGTGCGCCATGTGGCGAATATCTCTCTAGCTCTATGAGCTATGACTGAAGACAACTGAAATATTCCAATCAGCTGTTTCGGAAAATAAGAAAAATGCAAAACAATGCTCGAAGCATTCAAAATGTGTGTTTGTTGGTTCTCTCTGGTGGGTTTTGGTATTTTTTTTTTTTCTTTGGTTGGATCTTAGCCAAGGAAAACGAGGAAAAGCAGAGAAAATGCTCTTACCAGAGAACACACAAATCGATTATAAATCCCATGGCAGACATAGATACAACATAAAAATTAACAATCTGACAGATACAGCAGCAATCCGGCCATCCATCTCTTGCAATGTCTGTTTTTGTTAGTCATACCAATATGGGGGAATGAATGCCAAAAATAAGCGTACACTCGTACACACCTTGAATACACAAGTACGGATATAGAAGAGTATTCTTACGGTTTGTATAGAGCTCTCAAATCTCAAGATGATGAGAAATATCTGTGGTAGTTTTTTTTTTTTTTTTCCCCTCCCCTTTGCAGATGAACAATCTCCCAAGAAGAAGGCAGAGTGCGTTCGCTGTTCGCATCGCTCGTGCAGATGGGTAGCTATATACATTTTCACTTACCATCAGCGTAGGTATGCCAAAGGAATCCATTTTCAATCTGCAAAAGAAGAGAAGAAAAAAAACAACATCTGTGAGATACATTTCGTTTCGATGGAAGCGATTATTATAATTTAGTGTCAAACAAATAGTCATAACGTTAATTTTAATTGGCGCAGAATGCGCGGTGGGAAACTGAAAACTGAAAACTGAAAACACATCCAAGCCATAGTCCTCATAGATATAAGCGGATACCCTCTTCCACTTGTATTCATGGGGTTAATAATTCCAAAATGTCAATTTATCACCACTTCCCCCAGACCCCTACCCTAACGCCAGGCATTTGCAGCGGAATTGGAGCATACAGATTGTTTAATTTTTTTTTCTGTGCTCCCCCTCATACACACAGCAGATATATACGTTTTTCTTGTCTCCGGGAAAATTAGTACCATGACAGCTGACAGCAGAGCACCCAGCAGTGCGAAGTGGCGACTAGCGCAAATTGGTAAATTGATTCGTCGAAATGCAAAACATATCGTCAGTTTGTGTCAAACGGGGGAGGGCTGTTGTTTATACATGACAGGCTTGGGGTTGAATCACTCGAGCGGGTACAGCGTTGCCAGACCGTCAAATTATTTCCCGCCAGATGTTGGAAAACCCCCAGATTCGGCTACTTTTCCCAAAATTATTTGTGTACGACTTAAAAGAAGGAAACTTGAGTTTGAAATGCGAGGATGTTTGATTTTCCGAATGCAAAAGTGTGCGCCGAATAAATCCAACGGAAAATTTCAACGCATGCTGTATATTTTGAAAACATTCTGTACAAATTTACACCGCCCTTACCCTACTTTGATGAATTTTTTTTGTTTTTAAAATTTACAGATGAGTTTGTTGTTGAATCCGGAAAAAATATTTCATGAACTACGTATTACAGAAAACTATTACATTTTTTTGAAAGACTTGTTTTGTAAACAAAAATAGTTCAAAGGACTTAGCACAAATAATTTTCTTTAACAGATATTGCTTCGGAGGACTGATCGATTATTTAAATGCATTTTAAAATAACACACACATTTTAAGGTTACTATAAGGAAATACAAATAAAATAGAATTAAAAAAAGTCGACCCAAGCCACTCCCCCCTTGACCAAAAAAACCCCTAAATCTGGGAGAAAAACCCCCAAACTGGCAACACTGAGCGGGATTGAACAAATATAATTTTCCATCCATACATTCCAGTGGCATATTTACCAGCAGGAGCTACAGGATGATAATGGAAACGGCGCTGCGACTCTGACTATCAACATTGATGGCGATGATGATCAAATTGATGATGGATTTTCGTTACATAATCGCTGCCATTAATTACTGCTCTCGATATGCTTGTATAGCTGGAGGCCATCCACAACTGACTTGTGAAATGCTGTGCAGGAGGGAGAACAAAAAAAAAATAATTATTATACTTGCGAGGATTTGATGATTATTTGGGGATAAATAATTCATGCGATGGAAATCAATTAGTTATTTGCTTTTAGCCAAATAACATTTGGGTTTGAGGCCACCTATATGGACCGAATTTCAGCGGTAATTAGATGAAAGTACTTGAATGGGGTGGGCGGAATTACAGCGCGGATGTTGTGATAGGGACCGGGTAAACATGTTTAAGTGGCTGCAATTAGGAATTAAATTTCATTGCAACTGCACGTACGTTTAAATGGCACTTTGTGGAATGATGCATCGCAGAAAGTGGAAATAATTCAATTAGAGTAGGTATTCCAATGTAGAAGCGGGAAATATTTATTAATTTCTCGTTTTTTTAATAAAAACAATTCTATCATTGATTATTTCAGTTGAGCGCATTGTTTAGATTCTGTTTTGGTCAGACAAATGCATAGGACAATGGACGTGCAATAAGAATCACCAAGTTCGAAAACGAACGAGAGAAATACCCTCTTTGCCCCGTCACATACACAAAAATACAGATATCGTGTGCGCTATTCTTATCGCACACCATATTTCGGAGCAAAGAGTAGCTGTGTGGTGTCGCGACAAGAGATTAAATTGTTTAAATAATGTACCACTTTGGGAATATCAATTACAGTCTGACACTACACATAACGTTTTTGTTGAAGTATAATTTTTTAACGCACATGGATGGGAGGTAGGGTGAGAAATATAAATTTGTGCGCAAAATATTTTTGTTTTTCTAAATATTATTTCTTAATTTAGCAGGAAGCTTTAGTGAAAACGTCAGTCACTCATTATTTTCGAGCAGTTACTCAGATTTAGAACGGATATGAATGTGAGCAGTTCAATGTGTGTGCGGAAAAAAAAATAGTGAAGTATAAGTCCAATATTTATGAAGTCTTTAGTAAAAAAAATTGAGTGATGTTCGTATATGAGCAAGTTCAATGTGTGCGCAAAAGTAATATTCTTAGCGCATGTTAGAAACGTTTAAAAAAATTGCACTCACTTGTACCCAGAGTTAGAAATGTAGGCCCAATTTAAAGCGCACATGAATGTGAGAACAAATCAAGCCGATAGATAAAAATACTACAATATATACGTTGTTTTTAAATACAGGCTTTTCAATTACTCCATCATCCAATTTTTATTGTTGGGAATAATAGGAGATGAACCTGATTTACATTTGATACCGCTAAACACCGACGAGGGCTTGAACTACTAAAATCATGCCTCACCGACCATCCACATTTAGGGGCCTCAATTTAGTTTTTAGTAAAGTACTCCTTTTTAACTATGCGCATCAACAAATACTCAGTAATCTGGATTCTGACGCCAAGTGAACCATTCACAAACAAACTAAATAGGAAAATATAATACTACGGTGATATAGTAAGTGCATTCCGGATCAAGTAATTGTCTCAATTAAGTATATTGCTAAACGCACATAGGTGTGCGCTTTATATATTAAAGCTAACAACAAATATTATTAGCTAGCAAATGTTCTAACACAAATTACTCTCAATTTGAGACATAATTTGATAGCGCACATTAGTGTGCGTTTCGTTGGTAAGGCTTTACATGATGTGTGCATTAAAATATAATGAAAAATAAGCGAAAAACAAAACTATTCCCATCGTCTGTCGGCAAAAAAGTTAAGAACGTTGGAAGATGTAAGCAGTAGTCTTATAAAGTATGTACTAGGAAGAAAATAAAAACGCGTTTTTGGCATATGGAGATCAAAGCAGAAATACTTTTATGACCATCCTATGTTTTAACAAATGTAGTAACTTTTAGCATAAGGGCAAGCGATCGCGTGCACTGATCAAAGTTCAATAAAGTCCTCTAAAAAAAGACATACCAACACTTTGATCCACTTAGCCCGTTTACTGATACTTCTCATAGCGATTTAAGTACCACTTAAAATCGTATGTGACAGTTTATGAAATAGCAAAATTAGAAAATAATATCAAAACACACCGAAACCACAAGTGAAGGACGTCCCAAAGAACGATATCGAACAGTTTTTGCAGTACCTAAATGTTGATCATATCATAGGTACCTTTTAAGATCAGGACTCAGCCACTATATATGCGAGAATATAGTACACAGAATGCAGCACGTGTGGTATTTTACTGTCCCTGCTCAGAATAAAAGATACACACACAGCTTGACAGTCACACGTTTGTAGATATTTATTAAAACTCACAAGTCTGAGGTTAAATGTCCCTCAAAGACACACTTCACTTGAACCGAACCTGTTCGTACAGACAAATCTTTAGTACTTATTTTTTTTTTTTTTTTTTTTTTTTTTTTTTTTCTCCGAGGTAGGTGGAAATCTTCTAGAAGACACTATGAGGACACTCGGCGCGTGCTCATAGTAGTGTGAGATTTTTACTCACTAAAACCACCTCCTGCAAATTCATTTTGTACTGCAACTAAGTTATGACTTATCAAGCAATTTTTTTATCACGAAGTAGCACGTTTGGCAGGCAACATTCCGGCGAAAGTTCCTGCTCGTTCCGCAATTTTAACGCGGTTGATAATTATCGGGCTAAGTCCGAAGGTTTAGTTCGTTGTAGTCGCCGCAATAAATTTGTTTCATCGAGAATTTCACGGACCGAGCTATTAATATGTCCTAATAATCGATTTCTATGCTTTCGAGCGCATATTTTCGTTTCGTCCTTAACGGTGGAAATTCCGAGGTCTCTATGGAGATCTTCATTTCTAATGTACCACGGTGCACTGACGAATGATCTTAGCACTTTATTTTGAAAAGTTTGTAAAATGTTTAGATTTGAATCGCTGGTACAGCCCCATAACTGTATACCATATGTCCATACAGGCTTCATCACTTGCTTATACAATAAAAGCTTGTTCTCGAGGGTAAGCTTGGAATATTTTCCGAGTAACCAATAAAGTTCTCTATATTTGATTTTAAGTTCTTAGCATTTTTTCTTTACATGCGGTTTCCATTTTAATTTTGTGTCGAGAGTCATTCCAAGATATTTGGCCTCGTTCGCAAAAGGAACTTGTACCGTATTTATAAATACAGGCAAATTATTTGTATTTTTATATGTAAAATCCACGTGGACCGATTTCGTTTCGTTAAGAGCGATCCTCCATGAATTTGTCCATTCATAGACCCGGTTAAGCGCGCCTTGTAATATTTTGTTTGTTTCTTTGGTCGTTGAACCAACTGCTAGTATAGCAGTGTCATCGGCAAAGGTGGCTACGGTAGTACCTTCTGTTTGCGGAAAATCTCGCGTAAATAACAGGTACAGGAGTGGCCCAAGGACGCTTCCTTGCGGCACACCTGCCCTTATTTCCTTAAATTCCGAATATTCGTTTCCGTGTTTGACACGAAAGAGTCTATTCTCTAGATACGATTCTAGAATTTTCCATAACCGTTCGGGGAGAACTTGTCTTAATTTGCACTTGAGGCCTTCATGCCAAACCTTATCAAATGCTTGCGAGACGTCCAAGAACACGGCAGAGCAAATTTTATTTTCTTCTAGAGCTTTCTCTATTACGTCAGTTATCCGATGCACTTGATCGATTGTCGAATGTTTGCTTCTAAACCCGAACTGATGATCGGGTATAAGACGGTTTTCTTCTATAATTGGTTGTAAGCGTCTGAGTAATATCCTCTCAAAAACTTTGGAAATAATTGGAAGAAGCGAGATGGGTCTATAAGACTTTTTTTCATTCGATGGTTTGCCTGGTTTTAGAACCATTATGACTTCCGCGACTTTCCATTGACTCGGAATGTATTGTAATCTGATCGCAGCGTTTATAATGTGAAGAAGCTTAGTCAATGCTTTCCGAGGTAGCATTTTTAGTAGTTCACCCGTGATCAGGTCGTATCCCGGAGCTTTTTTGGGCTTAAGTTTCTTTATAACTTGCCCGAGCTCGGTGAGTGTAGCGCTTACAACTATATTATTTTCAGATGTTCGTCTGTCTGATGCATAAGTATTTCGATTAAGCACTTGACCATCGAACGGCTTAAAAGTTTCTTCTAAATGAGCTGCGAAAACGTCCGCCTTCTCTATGTCGTTTTTTGCCCAAACATCTCGGGTTATCTTAATAGGCGGCTCTGCGATCTTCGGCCTTTTTGTGGCTTTAATAGCCTTCCAAAGCGAGTAATTGGATTCTTTTTCAGCTGTTAGGCTTTCGAGGTAATTTCTGGCCTCTTCACTTTTAAAATCTTTAATAGACTTTGTTAGCAAGTTAGTAAGTCGATTTAAGTTCGCTTTATCTTGCGGGGCTCGAGTTTGTTGCCATCTTTTTCGCGCTTTTCGTTTTGTTCTGACCATATTAATTATTTCCTGCGGGTATTTGACGCAGTTATAGTTCGACGTTCTCTGCTGGTGAGGAGTATTTTTCCATGCAGCTTTCTGTACGATACTGACGAAGCGGTCGACCGCAACTTCTAGTTCGTAAGGCGTCTTGAGTGATTCACGCAGTTCAGTATTGTTCTGGACATCTTTTTTGAAGCCTTCCCAGTCTGTTTTGCCATTTGTTAGCCTTGGCGGTATTTCATTTTTTATAAATGTCTCAGTCGTTGTTAAAATTACCGGAGAATGATCAGAAGAAAGATCAAAACATTCTTCAACTTTAATACGATTGGCGGGTAGTCCTTTTGTAATAAAGAAATCAATCAAATCAGGTATTTTAGCGACATCAGTCGGCCAGTACGTTGGTTTGCCTGTCGAATGAGAATCGCAATTGTACTGCATGCACACTTCGTAAAGTATTCTTCCCTTTCGCGATATGCATCTAGATCCCCAGAAACTATGTTTGGCGTTAAAATCACCTCCAATTATAAAATGTTGTCCGAGGGAATTGATTAGGTTCAAATAATCATTTTTGTCTATCTTGCATCGTGGTGGGCAGTAGATAGAAGATATTTTTAAAAATGCGTTTCGATATTGGACCTGTACAGAGCTCACTTGCATTGTTTTGAGTTCTAATTGTAAATCGATTGAGTGGCCGATACACTCCTTTATATACAAGGATGCTCCACCTCTAGCCTTATTCGACGGGTGAACGGCGTGATAGTCAATGTAACCTTTAATCTTTAGATTTGATTTCTCCTTTATATGGGTTTCTGATATCAAACATATATCGATATCTTTTTCCCTTAAGAACAATTCTAGCTCTCCGAGTTTTTGCCAAAGACCGTTGGCATTCCACGTAAGTATTTTAAACATTCGCTTCATATTTGGTTGTTTTTCTGTCTCGAAATATTTCTTTCGAGCTTAACTAGCCTGTCGACAATTAGTTTATTCGTTTTGCTTTGTTCCTCAAGTCTTGACAGAATAATCGAAAAGACATTGGAAACAGCGTCTGGCGGATTATTAGTTTGTCTACTACACGATGCTGCAGCTTGCGCGTATGTTAGCATATCTGTTTTTTGATGTACGATGTCCGATGGCGTTTCTGTTGCCCGTTTTCCTTTTTTATTGTTGGGCTTATCTAACTTTGCCGGTTTTGAGGTACTGATTGACACGGTTTCAAGCCTTGGGTTGTTTCGTTGCTTCTGTGGCTTCATGGATTGCATCCGTCTTTTTTGGAGCTCCTTAGCTACTTCGCAGCCCCGATAATTTGCAGGATGGTTACCATTACAGTTAATACACTGCGCGGGAGCTTTATTATTTGAATTGCAGTCACTCGTCAAATGACTACCGGCGCATTTTACACACCGTGGCTCTTTCTGGCAGTAGGTTTGCGTGTGGTTATATCCTTGGCACCGTTTACACTGTGGAACCAATTTTTTGTTCTTACGCATAGGTTCAATTTTAACAACAATATTAAGGATTGCTTTTATGTCATAAATTTTGTTTAAGTCCTCAGTCTTATCAAAAGTTAGTATAAAGAGCGGGAGACCACGGTTTACCATAGCTTCATTTCCCTCTTTATTCTGTTTTTCTCGTTTGACGATATTAACGGCATCCATAATTTTAGTACTTATTCAGCACGTACTGTCTCCTTTTATGGCACAGCTAAAGCACGACTTGCCCACTCAAATTGCAGTTACCAAATGAAAATGTTGGGAAAACCTCACACAAGATCGCCCCAGCATAATTTCGACGGGACAACACACATATCGAGGGCTATCTGCTATCTGCATTTCCTAGGTCAACTGCGACTCCCTCTACACGTATGCACACAAAAATGTCAACAATCTGTACAATTTGACCGCTTCTCGGGTGAAGAATAAATTCCAAAAATTGAAGCACACGATAACTGGCTGTGCGACTGTGTATTTATTTTCCAAGATAAGGCGACAACTACTGTGAGTAAAACCACACCTCGTGGTGAGTTTTTAAATCGTTTAATTTTCGAAAAGCGAGATAACCAACCCAATAAACTGGGAAATCGTGGCGAAAGTCGGACTCGTATCCATCGCATTCATGGGTTAATTTGTGTTGTATCAGTGTACAAACATTTCGTTGTGGTTTGGTGATATATATATGTATATATATACATATATATTTTTTTAGAGATAAGGAAAGATCATACATAACGCCTGCACAAGCACATAGAGAGATTGCCACAAAGAAATCTTTACTTCCTGTTTTTACATTTATTTTTTTAAAGAAAATGAATTTGGCTAATTCAGGTCCCAGTACGCTCCCACTCAGTTTAATTCTTTTGACATTTTCGACAGTTAATCAATTGAAATCCGAATTGAAAATTAAATCAGTCTCATCTATCAATCGTTTGGGGTACAACCAACAACATAGTGCCACGAGCCAACATGAGTACAAAAAAAGAAGAAGAAAGAAGCAAAAACGGAACTAGGTACTTACCCTGCGTTTGTAAAAACTAATTAATAGGACTTATCACGTACGAAATAGCTGACAGATATACCACTCACAGTAGCACAGTTGCACAGGAAGTTAAAATCCAACTTATGAATTCAAGCGCACACATGCAGCTGAAGTGCTGTCCGGCTTTTGATGATGACGACGACGACACGCGGCGTTAAAGCGGTCATTATGTTGTGAGGAACGTTTTTACTTCCGTTATTGTATTTAGTATTCCGAATGCGGGCTGGGGGAGCACAACAAATTAACGCTATTGTGTCTATATTTAAATATGGAATCTGATGGGCCCCCCTTCAATGTGGGGGATACTTGTGCCATCCTTAGCTGAGGAGGAGGATATGTGCTGATGACTGATCAATGTTAGTAGAAATGTAACAGAGAAGGCTTCGATAGTTGTGCTTTTATATAAAAATCGGACTAAGAAAGTAAGTTAGTATCGCTCGTGCCACTTTTTGACTGTGCTAGTCCCTAAATACTTTTAATAAATTACGACTCTTTTGCATATCACACGAATCGAGGTACATTTGGACTTGGAATTTGCGAAATTGCAGACAATTGATAATTAGAAGATGGGCACATGATGCATTTTCTAAGTGACCCCCCCGCCGAGGGGGGTATTTTTTTAGATTGCTTACAATGCGGTTAAGCAAACTTCAAAAAGAACAACCAACAAAACAAAACTCGGATTTCTTTTGATCTTGACGCATAACGACGTTAACGCTGCATACGTCGCGACCCTTTCGAGGGGGGTCAGTTGTACAAAACTGCGCTGAAACTCCAATTGCATATATTGAAATCCATCCAATAGCTTACCATTCGATGCAACAGCAAGCCCATACAAATAAGAATACTGTTACGTGTTTCATGATATGTTTTGAGATGACCCCCTTAAAAAGGGGGCAAAACAAATCAACTGCGCTAATTTCTTCTACGGCTTAACAAGGTTCAAAAACCAAACAACTAAATAACAAATCTTACGATTGAAGACACACACCTGCCTGATCTTCTCTCGAAAATGTTACAGTTCTATCCATTTGCTGTCCACAACCAGACCTTCCTGGACTCCAATTAATGAAAATCACTTGCGAAACAGTTTCAAACTTCCATCTGAATTGTGTGTTTTCCGTTTACCTCCCCGTCACCGTATCAATTCCATTCGCACACACAAATTCCATCATTCATTTAATACCAAACGAACATGATTAATTGGCCAGCCAATTATTCTCTCTCTCTCTCTCCCTCTATCCCTGTCCTGGAAATGATTTCATTGAAACATACCGACATCATCGAACGCACACACAAAATAAAAAATAAACACAGCAAATTACGCCAATTAATTCAAGTCCCGTCCGTTAAATTCCATCATCCCCTCGACACAGGCTGCGGCCTGCGGATGAGCCAGCAAAACTAAAGAGGGCAACATAAAATCAGTTTCGTGCCGAGTACACAGGCATTTTAATCAGAGTAGCTATCTCCGCCCAACTATCCCGGATAGTATACCAACAAAACCAAATTGATAGCGATTAATCAGAATCTTATCGCATTTCAGCTAATGTAATATTCTGAATTTGAAATAATTTCCACCCCGCATTCACTAGCCTCCGTGCGGGGAGAATGACTTTTCAATGTGAAGGGCTACTGTATCATCGCATCGTCCCGAATCATCACTATGGAAGCGGCCTGTTCATTAGGTTATCTCCCTCAAATATCATCACCATGTAATCCAAAGGGGGGGGGGGATTTTTCATTGTGAACTGTTTGGAAATATGGAAATCCGATAGTCAGGATTAAATTAAAACTTTCTGGTACCTTGCAGCGAAATACCATTCACACTGTGCCAGTAAGTTGTGCGTAAGCCGGATGTGACCTATACTTTCGATCATGGAATTTACTTTATAATTGCGTAAGTTATCATTTCAACAGGATTTTGGATTATTCAATTTCAAGTCTAACAAAATATTGCCTAAAACCGAATAAAAACTTTCTGTCTGAGTTTGGTTTTCACAATATTTTGAATTTGTTTGGGTTAAAATTATCCGCAAGTTGTGAAAGTGTTGCCGGAGGCTCAACAGACACCGAAAATGGAATGGAATGTGTAAGCGCACACCAACGTGTGGCGGTAATCGTTTAACGCACATTGGAGAAGACTGACTGTTGTTTCTGGTTTTTGTAAAAAAATGGGGGTATGCAATTTGTACTGTGTTGCAAAAAATCTGCAAGAAAGGGACGATATCTTATAGCGCCAGGATGTGTGCGCCTGCGCACATTATATTTATAGGGAAGTGCGGTTAAAAGTTTGGTTTTGATTGTGATTTTTTGAAGTTGCGTTGAATCCGAAAACGTATTTATTTAACAGATTTGTACAGTCCATGGAACTTTTTAATTTAAAATGACTAACATTGATGTGAGACTGATTTAAGTGCATGATTTGTTCCGCACTTATGTGTGCGTTTCCATTTTCCCGCACTTGGGACTTTTCTAAATGTGTTTATTGCATGTGTCAATCGCTTGCGAGGGTATGGTTCAACTCATTGCTCACTCAAACTAATTTGTTTCCTATGCCCTTGTTCGTTTCCGGGCTCCGCAATAAAAACGTTTCCCGCATTACAATTTTAAGAGTAAGTCTACTTAAGTAACGAACGCTAGTCTAGTTATAGCGCACAGTTTCATTCGCCCACTGATGTCTGCTTCCGCTGAAGTAATACTCGGGTATTTCTTTTGATGAACTCATAGGTAAGTATTGTGCCAATTCAGACGTCCTTCATTGACATAGTTCTAGCCACACACCGATGTGCGCTTTTGGATTTTTCCTCCTCGGACCTCTTTATATTGTGAATTATGAATGTATGAATATTGATGAACACTGTATGAATGATAATTCTGGTAGCGCACACCCATGTGCGCTTCTAAAATTTATAATTGCAGCCTTATCTATGTTGCCATATTTAAATGAATGCACATTTCGAACGAAAATCATGCAAAATAGCAGAGGTAATTGCTCACAAACTAATCGCCGTGCGGGCTTTGCATTGGAGTTAAATATCCAAACACTCAGAGGATCGCTCAAAGACCATGCACTGTAAGAAGAAACCAGAGTAGAACCAACATCGAAGACCCACCTCAGCTATACGAGTTCAAAAACCTCTCTTATCCCCTTAGAACCGTTCTGCATAAATTCAACTGCAAAAGCATCATTCATCTCATGTTATACGACTTTCCCTACCTAGCACATCCTTCCGACCTCCCAAAAAACCAGTATATCAAGTTCCTTTCAGCATCCACCTATAGTCACACAAAATTAGCCAAAAATGTTCACTGTTTGTTTATAATTAGGTCAGAGGGATGCGAAATACAACCACCAGCCACATCCACAACTAAAACAGGATTAGGTATATGTATTTTTTTTTTTTTTTTTTTTTTTTTTTTTCTGGAAAAAGAACAACTTCCACATGGAGGCTCTCGTGGCGCGCCCCGCAATACCACCACCAGATACCTACAAACCGAATAAAAAGAGAACAACTATCTACAATTCACAAGTTTTGAATTTCCGTTTGTGGTGCGACTTTTACTGACGTAATTTGAATAAATTTCGCTTCCTATTCTGGTTGCGGGTCTTTAATAAAGAAATAAATTCCATACCCGCCATGTACGAGTGGCTGTACAAATTTTCAAAAATGATAAGGAAAAAGAATGAGCAACCAAAAAAAAAAAAAAAAAAAAAGAGGGAAACGTGTAATAGTATAAACTTACCCTAAAACAAGATAATAAGCGAACAACTCCCTTATAAGGTGTGTGGTTATGTACTGATAACGGCGACTCCGATTGCTCGTGATTGGAATTGGAATTTTCTTTCCAAAATCACAGCCATCCATTTTTGTAGATAATTTTCGACACAAAATCATAAAGTGGAAGTTTCGCACTTCAATTGATTTCGATTGGGGGCAATTAAAATATTCGTACACAGACCACTGGCGATACACACAATTTAGTCTACATATCGTACGATATCGCAGCACAAACACGAGTTGGAATTTTGAACTTTGCACGACAATATTTCACAAAAAGCACGCCGCACTACATACGGCCGTTGGAAATACGAATTATGAATTGGAGCAATCCTGCTCGCGGTTTGATATGTCATGTTAGATGTTACACATCGCATCGTCTGCTGACTTTTTTTTTTCTACTCATATGATTTGCACACATATTTTGATAGATACTGGTGGTATCTTTATAGATGCTCCTCACAATCAAAATGAACTGCGGGTATATAATATGCGAAAAAAAAAAAAAAAAAAAAAAAACTTTTCAAGCAACGCCACCAAAACCCTTGCCACTCCGAGTACTCAAACACAACTGATCCGTCGGAGCATTGTCGTCAACTGTATTCTGAAAACGCGGTGTTCTCAAGAGTTCTAGTACAGAGGCAGCTCACAGCAATCGCGCCGCACTATGCTGTTTGCCTGCTGTTTGCCTGCTGTATTGCTGTGCGATATGGCAGCATTTGAATTGAATTCAATTGAATTGAATGAAAGAATATTGTGTTTGGTTAGCTAGCGTCGCCTGTGTGGATGTGTGTATTGGCACGAGCAGGGTGAATGCGGTGGTACTATATAGAGTGAGAGGGGTGGTGTCTGGTGTGCCACCTAATCGTGCAACACATAGAAAAGAAATAGATTTTTCATATCCCGCCCCATGTAACTCGATTGTATTCCATTTTCCATGGGCAATTTTACCCTGGAACGTATCTTTCGGTGGGTTTTCTTGTCGAGTGGTTTCGTGCTGAGCCGTGAGCCCTTTCAAGGATCCTTTTCGTTGGGCTCGAAAATTGTACACCTCAGTCACCTTTATCCGTTTGTATTTGAATTTGAGTTGCTTTTTTTTTTTTGCAAAACATATCGCAAACATATGTTTGCCGTATGTTTTTGGATAGGGAATGCATGCGCACGCATGTGTTTGTGCCGAAATGCTGGCGATATGGGATTTGTTTCTTTTGTTCGGAGATTTTTGAATGAAACGAACATGAAACGTGCCCACAGTGTGCCACGTTGCGAAACGATGTTAAAGTCAGATTTAGTTTGTTTTGGGAAACAAATCCGGATGTCTGTGATTTGGAGATAGGAAGGTACCTTACTTTTGAGATCTTACGTGAGCATGCTGTTTTACAGGGTGGTCTTTTCAGTACATCGCGAAATAGGATTGATGGCAAGAAAACTCTGTCAATGGATACTGCATTTAGTAATGGGCTTTGGCAAATTAACCGTCGCATTCAAGATAGATATGTGACTGGACGTTTTAACTGGCGCCCAGAACTACGTGCAGTAACTCCATTGATCAGTTCTACTACGATCTTTCAGAAACCAGGGGCCGAATGACCGCGCCACTGAATTTTGTGGATTTTACAAGGAAAAAAATAACAAATTCAGTCACGTATTACTCGATCACAGATGATGTTATTCAACCCCTGGAATTTTCTTGATCTAAGGTCTGTCAGCTATTAACTTGAACTACTTTCACCAGAGAATAGTCCCAGGTGGTGACTTGAAATAAAGCCAAACGAAGTAAGGCCAAATTCTCAACTCACAGGCTTCTAGTGGAACCAGTTGTGCCATTCTATTACACGTGGGATCAACCAGGACCGGCCTTGGACTTCAGTCGCCTCTTGTTGCTCATGCGGTTGATATACATATGCTTTCGAAAATTTGAGTTTCACATTTTTTCTTGGAACTTGGTTGGTTTGTAATAAAATGGAGTCAACGTCCGTTTTAGTATCACAGACCTATTTTGTGGCCAATTTTACGAGTCACGGCGATTGGTTGAGCCCCATTATCAAGAGAAGTAACCAAACGCAACATCAGTATTCAGTATCCATGGGCGAGCGTACCGTTCTGAGGAGCAGTAATTTTTCTTTGATTATCTAACGAGATATGGCGCCCCCCGTAAGCCATGGCGCCTTAGGCAGGCCACTCACGCTAAAGACGTCACTGAACAAAATCTTATCCAGGCCTTGTAGTAGTTGAGAAAACTTAAAGCGCCGTACTAATAATAAATTTAGTCTCGACTTTAAATTTACGGAAGGTCACAATTGTGAAATTTGTATGGAAAATATATAATCACTGTGAACTATTAAAATTTAGAGACGAAACTAAAAATGCTTACTGGTTAGACCCAAAGGTAGCTAGCCTATCTGCTTATTAATGGACCTAGAAAATGATGGATCGTGCTGTATGGAGGGGCAGGTTGAGGCCCTGGTCCACCCCGGACTGTAGCACGAACAAAACGTAAACTTCACTTGCGCAATGAAACAATTCTAAGTTTAATTCTAATAAATGAGGATCCTGTCCCAACTCTCTGTGGTCAACGTGTTCGAGGTGATAGCTTGTAAAGCCTATAGAAAATCATGACAAACTCACAAACCATTGACCCGACAGTAAAGGCTTTCCAAAATCTTTCCGACAGACTGTCGATCTCTGAATAGGTATACCTACGTTTCGACTGTACAAGTACCAAAACCTTTGATTTGACCTAAGCAAAATGTAGACAGTTAGAATCAGAGGACAGACTGGAAAATAAAAAGGCTAAAGGTTTGTCTGACCCATTCTCAGTAGGTATCTAAAAAGAAAATCACTTCTACACAAGTGTCCTGACTCCTGATCCGGCGCCTAATCGAAGATCACAGCTTGAAGTGCAAAGGTCTCGAAGACACCATAATTAAAAAAAAAAAACTCTGGCTTACAAATACGTAGGTACTCAGTATAAAGTGTCACAGATATCACCTTCAAACTTCCAGACTTTTAAATCATACTAGCGACCCACCCTGGCTTCGCACGGCGTTTGCAATGTAAGCGGAAAAAATTTAATTATTTACGACATCACATTAGAAACCTCAAAAATAACAGTATTTCTGCACTATTTACTTACTTACTTACTTAGGTGGCGCTACAGTCCGGGGTGGACCTGGGCCTCAACCAATACGCCTCTCCAGTTAGCGCGATCTTTGGCTAACTGCCTCCAGTTGCGCACTCCAAGTTGGTTGAGGTCCCCTTCCACTTGCGCGCGCCACCTAAGGCGAGGTCTTCCTCTACTGCGTTGTCCCTCCGGGTTAGAATCGAAGACTCTTCGGGCCGGAGCGTTGGTGTCCATTCGCTCTACATGTCCCAGCCATCTTAGACGACTGATGCGTACTTTTCTGACTAGGTCAATGTCGCTGTACAGCTCGTAGAGTTCGCTGTTAAATCTTCTCCTCCAAAACCCGTCAACGCAAACGGGACCAAAAATCACTCGAAGAATTTTGCGTTCGAAACGACCAAGGAGATCTTCATCCGCCTTTGATAGCGCCCATGCTTCTGCACCATAAAGCAGGACTGGGATGATGAGGGTCTTATACAGAGTTTCCTTAGTATTTCTCGACAAGGCCTTACTTATCAGTTGCCGTCTTAGGCCAAAGAAACAGCGGTTGGCAAGTGTGATTCTTCGTTTGATTTCTGATGTGATGTCGTTATCAGAGTTTATAGCGGAGCCGAGGTAGACAAAGTCCCTAACTACCTCAAAGTTATAGCTGTCTATCGTGACGTTCTGCCCGATTCGTCGATGTCGTGTGTCCCTTCTTGTTGACAGCATATATTTTGTTTTACCCTCATTCACCACTAAACCCATTTTTGCCGCTTCTGCACTAATACTTGCAAACGCACCAGTGACAGCTCGCTGTGTTGTACCAACAATGTCAATGTCGTCAGCGTATGCAAGCAGTTGCACAGACTTATAGAAAATTGTGCCTCTGGTGTTGGCTTGTGAGTTTCGCACAATCTTCTCAAGAATGATGTTGAAGAAGTCACATGACAGCGCATCACCTTGTCTAAATCCTTTTTTGACATCAAAGGTCTCGGTGAGATTGTTTCCGACCTTTACGGAGCAGCGAGCGTTCTCCATCGTCATTCTGCACAATCTGACAAGTTTGGCAGGGATGCCAAAACTAGACATGGCTCTGTATAGCTCGTCTCTATAAACGCTGTCATATGCGGCCTTAAAATCGACAAAAAGATGGTGAGTATCGATCTGGTATTCTTGGGTTTTTTCCAGGATCTGCCGTAGTGTGAATATTTGATCGGTCGTGGACTTACCGGGCCTAAAACCGCACTGATAGGGACCTATCAGATCGTTGACGAATGGTTTCAGTCGTTCACACAATACAGCAGACATGATCTTATACGCAGTGTTCAGGAGACTGATGCCTCTGTAGTTGGCGCAGTTTAGAGGGTCTCCTTTCTTGTGGATCGGGCAAACAATGCTGAGGTTCCATTCATCAGGCATACTTTCCTCTAACCAAATCTTGGAGATGAGTTGGTGTATGCACTCTACCAAGTCATCTCCGGCTGCCTTGAAGAGCTCGGCAGGTAAGCCGTCTGGACCAGCAGCCTTGTTGGATTTAAGCTTAGATATTGCTATCCTCACTTCATTTTGGTCAGGTGGACGGAAATCTTGGCTGTCATCGTCCAGGTTGAATGGATCGTTCTGCCTAACAGCGGAATTTGTGTCGTCTTCGCCGTTTAGCAGTCTGCAGAAATGGTTTTTCCATGTCCTCAGCACCGACTGTGACTCTACTACAAGGTTTCCTTGCTCGTCTCTACAGGTCTCCGTTCGGGTCTTGTTGGCATGACACGTTCTTTTTACCTTTTGGTAAAACTTCCGAACATTGTTCCTGGAGTAACACCTCTCTATATCCTCGATCGCGCGCTTCTCATGCTCTCTCTTTTTTCTCCGGAGAAGCCGATGTTCTTCCCTCCTTTTTTGCTCGTAGAGCTGACGAGCTGCTCTCGTCCTTCTATGCAGCGACGCTTCGTAGGCACTTTGTTTTGCTGCATGTGCTTGCCGGCACTCTTCGTCAAACCAGGGGTTTCGGGGGGGTGGACTGGTGAAACCGAGCACATCAGTTGCGGCGTTTTTGATGGCTTCTTGGCATCGGCGCCACTGGTCTTCGGCACTTGATGCTGGCAGCATAGGACTTCTCGAGAGGTTGAGGGATACGCGATCGGCAAAGGTTCTGGCGGTTTGTTGCGTTTGTAGTCGTCCAACGTTAAATCTCCTCACAGTATTTTCTCGTTGTTGTGGCGTCTTGGATATCCGCATCCGTACCTTGGCTACAACAAGGTAGTGGTCCGAGTCTATGTTGGCCGCTCGGAAAGTTCGGACATCTAGAATACTGGAGGAGTGCCTTGCGTCGATCGCAACGTGATCAATTTGGTTGACGGTTTGATGATCAGGTGACCGCCATGTTCCTTTGTGTATATTGAGGTGAGGAAACCGTGAGCTAGCTATGGTAACATTACGTCCCGCAGCAAAATCAATCAGCCTAAGTCCGTTTCCAGACGTGGTGTCGTGTAGGCTGTGTTTTCCGATTGTGCTACCAAAGATGTCCTCCTTTCCTATTTTGGCGTTAAAATCACCCAAGACGATTTTAACGTCATGCTTAGGACATTGCTCATATGTTTTGTCGAGGAGCTCGTAGAAACACTCTTTGGTAGCATCGTCTTTATCTTCTGTGGGGGCGTGAGCGCATATCAGGCTGATGTTGGCGAATTTAGCCTTGATGCGGATAGTTGTAAGGCGTTCACTAACGTGTCGAAAGCTCAAGACTTCTTGCCTAAGTCTGCCGCTTACAACAAATCCGCATCCAAATAGACGCTGCTTTTGTTCTCTGTAGCAGTCACCGTAGTAAATGTCACAGTTTTTCATCCTCCTTTTGCCCGGCCCATCCCACCGCACTTCCTGGATGGCGGTGATACCTGCTTTGTAGCAGTCTAGGGCCTCCGCTAGTTGTTCGGCTGCACGCGGTCTGTTCAGAGTTCGAACATTCCACGTGCAGATCCGAACGTCATTGTCCTTTTTTCGTTTTGCAGGGTCGTCAACAGTGAATCCGTCCTTATCCGAGGCTTTTGGTTGCTTCGCAACAATTCTTTTTTTTTTCCGTGGTAGGGTCGTTAACCCCACGCACAACCCCCAACCTGGAGGACCAGGCCCTTTCTGTAACCCCTTGGGCAAAAGGAGCCGGAATATTCCGGAGTCAGTAACCCGCTTCGGGGATGTGAGAGCTGCCGTTGACCCATTAAGGGCTCTTCCGCCACCATCTCTATTTCAACACCCTGACTAGTGCTGAAAAATCCTCAATGACCTCAGCTCTAAATACGTCAAAGTAGCTCATTGAGGTATCTGCCATGTTGACTGTTGACGCCACCGTTGATTCAACCATGTGAATTCATCCGCCGTACGTCCTCTTTCTGAGGGGCTCATGTAAGACCTCTGAGACTCGATCAGGCAGTCATTCCGACAGAGCATTATAGTGTTGCTATTTTCTTCGTGTTCAACACTCGCGCTTATAAGTTTAGCAAGTCATGCCCGGAAGGACAGGACCAGTACCAGTTCTGCACTATTTAATGGATGTTATTATACATATAAACCTTCCTCTTCAATCACTCTATCTATTAAAAAAAACGCGTCAAAATCCGTTGCGTATTTTTAAAGATTTAAGCATACATAGGGATATAGGGACAGAGAAAGCGACTTTGTTTTATACTATGTAGTGATGATCAAAACTGACTCCGCAATCTCCATACCCCTTTCAACGCATGACACTCCATGACTCTAAATGTGTTCTTCATTAAATTTCTTAAATTTATCTTTGCATTTCTTAAATAATTACAAAAAGATGTCATACGAGTACAAGCCGCACCCGCTCCCTCAGCATAGACAAAGGGACATTTTTACATTGCACCCCCATTCGGAGAATCCACAGTTGCATTAGCAACTAAACTGAAAACCCAGTACAAAAACACATTCCTATGCAGTTCAACTCGCCTACATGTCAAACCCACACGTGATCGACCTTAATTTTTTCCACCAAACTGAACACAATCTCAGTTGTCTGTTGAGAACACAAAAAAAAAAACCCAAAGCCTATATGCAGGCAGACACGACACACATGCTCTCTAGCTTACTTCGAAAATATTTTGTAATTCAAATTTGTTTGACGATTTTTTTGAATGTTTAAGGTTTTCTAATTTTTTTTTTTTTTTCTGTCGTTCAACTTAACCATGCAAACTCATCCAATATTCATAGGTACCAATGTGCTAGCTCTCCCTTTCCGTTCATTTGGAGAGAAAAAAAAAAAAAAATTTCCCAATACGTTTTGCATTTTTATTCCAAAGTCCCTCGATTTTTTCTCTCTAGACTTGAGCATTATTCCTGGATTCGTACAACGACACTATAAATAACAATGGTCACATAATTAGGAATCGGAAAAGTAGGGACAAAAGCCAAAATCATTTGAAATCATATCGAGGCGAGATTATGCAAGGATAATGATGGGAACGACATTGTTCGGCACTGAGTTTGCTATTTAAATGGGCATTTGACCTTTGTGCATGAGAATTTGTGTTTATCGAATTGAATAAGTACGAAGGCAGAGGAAGAGGGAGCGAAGTTGAAGTTGACAAAAATGCGTATAGAAAAAGTGACCTGAATGAATTGTAATGGAAAATTGCGTGCAGTTGAAGTAGGTAGTTTTTGGGTTTAACGTTGGATAAAGACTGATTTCCTCGATGCAGGGTTGCCAGTTTGTGGGTTTTACCCACCAGACTTAGGAGTTTTTTTTTTTTTTTTGATCCACTGGGGGAAAACTGGGAAAAGGAAATAATTTTTTTTTTAATTCTATTTTAATTGTTTTTCGTTTAGGTATCCTTTTTGATAATATTAAAATTAGCTTACACAAAAAAATTGAATTTAGGAAAATTCTGCGAACGCAAGAAGCGCTGAGTAAAGGACTGTTCAAAGGACTATTCATAGAGCGTATCTATGAATAATTAAAAATTACTATTTGTTCCAACACCAAAGCAGTATAAATTTAATTAATCCTGTATGGGAACTAGGTTCTTCGAAAGTTTGGACGACTTGGCAAGGGTACCTCTATCAGACATAAAACTATTCCTCAACAGAACGAAGTGGTTTTGTTAGCCACATGTCCTTACATGTACAAACAGGGTACTCACAATGGGCCTTCATGGCTTCTGGGTGAAATTTGCATCGGTTGCAAAACTGCCCTCCCAACCTAACCTAACCTAACATCTAATCTATAAAAAAAACCTGCGTCACAATTTATTTAATAGCTTTATTTACAATTAATTCTTATTATACAACAAATTTTCCTGCGAATTGAAAATTCTTGCCACGAACTCTCACACTTTATTTACAATCCACATAAAACAGTAGCGATCCACAAACCCAGGAATGAAAAATTCGTTCGAACTTAACCTTCAACAATGAAGCTGATTCGCGGGTGCCTGCGATTAAAAACAGTTTTCATGTGAATGAAATATCAGAATGTACGAATATTCGCGAGTTCGTAACTTAACTCAAACTCAAATATAATTAGGATTCCTCTTCTGTTCACAACCAAATGATTTAAAATTGAGCATCACAACGCAGGATGAAATAAACTTATGTGTTATTTTAAAATGCTTTTAAACAACCGATCGATCCTCCGCCAAAGCTTTATTTGCGAATTTGCGAGCGAAAATTATATTTTCTCTCTCAAAAAAAAAAAAAAAAATGTACTTAGTTTTTTTTAAAAGTTGCTTATATTTTCCGGATCTAAGCACCAAGCTTAACCGTGAATTTTATAAACAACAAGTTTATTTTAAATTTAGTTTCAAATTAAAAAAGGGCTGTGAAAATTCTTACAAAATTGTTTCAAAATGCAACATGCATTGAGATTTTGCGTTGTATTTATTTTTCGCACACTTCTGCATTCGGAAAACCAAACTTACATGTTCGCGTTTCAAATTCGAAATTATTTCTTTTAAGTCGCACAAAAACATGTTGAACAAATAATTCCAAAAAGTTTTGGTTTTTTTTTACAAATCTGAGGGTTTTTCAGATTTATTTGGGGGAACATATTTTGCTCGCCTGGTAACTTTGTCTCAGTGTGCATCCGGTGGAGCCGTTTAGCAGAATGTTCATCCTTTTGTGTGATATTGCGATCAAGAGAGAAAGTGCGGTTCACAGCAATTTTTGTATTTAAGCGGTCAAAAGTTTCTCAATCAAAACAGCAACAAACTATCTACCGCGTCGATTTCAACTGCTTTAAAAAGTTTGATTGAATAAATGAAAATGACAATGAAAATAAATCTTAATTTAAAAAACACACATTCAAGTATACCTAACTAATTATTGACAATCGGAGACTGTACCTACACAAAAATATGAGTACTTTCCGACTTCAAAATACTTAGGTATAGGTACTTGAATGTGTCTGGTTCATACCTTTTTAGCTCTTTTTTTACAGTCAGTCGGGTTTTTTGACACCTCTTTAAAATTGGTCAAGCCGTATAGGCTACAGATCGTTACGTAGGAACGTACATAGGATCCGCGCGAAACACGTAACGTAACCCTCCCTGTGTCCAGTCGGGTAAAAAGAGTAATGATCAAATTGTTGATCTTTCCACTTTCCTTCATCGGACAAAACTTTCTCAGTCAGTTTTGTTGAAAATGTTACTGTGTGTAGGCGGGGTTGGTGGGCGAAATATAGGGTAATTTGGTTTTAAAAATTAAAAGAGGTTCCTTAGGAATAGAGGATTTTTAGAAATTAATTTAGTTGATATAAATACGATCGTTCGCTTCTCAAACTTTAAGTTTCCAAGCCGATCAGGGAGTCCAACGCCTAAGCATAAGGCAACGAGTTACCTAAAGAAGAAGGAACTGACCTCCATAAAGAGATCCTGTGATATCAATCTGAGTGTAATCATACAAAGTTGGGTGTAGTTCAGAAAGCTTCATCTTTGGACTGCAATCCGCGGTATGACGAAAAATCCATTGAAGATGAAGGTGTCAATATTTAGATTCAGTGGCGGCTTGAGGGGTGGGGGTACAGAGGCGGTGGGACGTCAGGGTCATAGGAAAAACAAGAAAAATATAAAAATTAGCGTCCCCACCGAACAAGAGTAAATTGGTTTTGTGCTAACTTCGTTTGGCACTTCCAATGGTGGTTACGATGAGGTAGCCTAGCCCATGTATGTAATAGCTGTGCCTTATTGCGTTCAGAGTCCCAGCTACTGTTCGTGAATATACGATATTATTGCAGATTACATCTCCCTAAGTGATTTCTACGGAATAATCTACATTTTGCACCTCTTTCTTATAATGTGGGAGTCAATTTGTATGTTTGTATGTTTGTATGCAAGACAGCTCATAACCTCAACAGATCGTCATAAAAATAAGCACATGGCTAGCTTATCCTTATTACACGGTGACGAACATACACTACAATTTAATGAAATAAAATGTCAATGTTTGGAATTCCACACTAACGAAATTTCTTTCATAGTTTTGAAAACCAGATATTTTATCTCGTGAGGCATAGAAGGCATAGATATTGGATTTTTTTTTTCTCCGTTGTTGTTTAATGTCAATTTTGAACTGATTTACTTAGAAGTGGAAGTGAATTTATTATGTTGTCTTGCTTGCGCACCAGGCTAGTTTGTATCACGGAGGCGAACACAGATTACATTCCAATGTACCAGTAGATTCCAAATGGAAATTAAGTCAAACTCTCGAATTCCATGGTAGTGAAATTTTTTTTTATAGTCGTGAAAACCAGATTTTTTATCTCGTGGGACATGAAATGCATAGATACTGTATTTTTTTTTGGCTTCGGTGTCGTTTAGTTATTTTTTCACAGTTGTGAAAACTAGATACCTATATTACTTCGTGAGGCATGGCATGCATTTAAACGGCGGCTTCATTGGCTTCTTTGTTTTTTCACATCTGCTTAAAACAACTGTCAATATCACACGGTTACCAGAAGTGGCCATCAGCAATTAAAGTAGACAGCTCATGAAAGTTCGTAACCACTGCATGTCTGACAATACCTCGAAAACCCTTCCAACTATGCAACCGTTGACAATGCGAACTAGTCCAATTCGGTTCGATATCTTCGCCATATACAAAACATCATAAAATGTCAGCTTCACTGCCATAGTACAATAGCAAGCACACATCGCCACGGACGGACTTAACAAAAGATCCAAGAGTTGAGGCAAAAAGAAAAAAAAGAAAAAATCACCACTGACTTACATTCAAATCCTGCCATTTCCTGCATTCTCGGATGCGAAACCCATCCATTCGTACCCTACTTTATTAATTCTCCCATCAGTATCCAAGAGGGCTCTGGCAACCACTCGCACTCATCATCATCATCATCATCAACAACCGAATGTAGGTACCTGAAAGAAAGAAAAGCAAAAATGAATTCAAAATCAATTACGAGACACTCGAAATGGGATTTCTCCTTTGTTGTTGTATTTGTTTGCTATTCACCGTGTGGTTAGTGTTTTTTTGTGCGAAAATGTGTAAATGATTCGCGATTTCCGCCAAAGCACGCCACAAAGGAAAAGCTGCACATTTTTCGCTCAAGTCATTCGCGCACACACAAACAGGACTCTTAAGACTCGAATCAACCAGAAAATTATGGAGTAATTAATTTTTTTCCATCTTCCCCTTATCCTTTACATTCAACGACAAGGAGTGCATATTACACTCCCAAATGCATTGTTTTTCATAGTGGTGTGTAAAACAAAGGAAGTAGACTTGGATTCTTTGTTTTGTGTGTGTTGTTTTTTTTTTTCGGGTTTACAGTCTTTTTTTTCTGTGTGTTTCTAGGGTGAGATGACGGCACAATAAGGATAATGGAGAGGGAGAAAAGTAAGTGGTATAGAGGCGCGGCTGCGGCAACAGGCTTCCTTTTTTGGTTCGTTTAAAACAATAGGTATATATGAGGACTGCACATGGGAGAGCAGAGGAAGGACATGTGAGAGTGGATTGCAGAATGCATTGATTCAAGTAATCTGTCATATGGGGGAAGTGAACAAAGTCGTTGGGTATTTTTAGATTTTATTTTATTTTTGAATGCGAAATTTGAAAGGACATTTTTTTTTCTGGTTGAAGTACTTTGGAAACTTTTTGTTTGTAACACATGCCTGGTCTTTTGTGGTGTAATATTGGGTCTAGAACATTTGGCATGCATGTGTTTGGTTTCGAATGTTTTACGCCAACAGATGGCGTTGGATGCAGGGCAAGCCGCCCGGCCGGCGTTGGGCAAAATTGGGTTACATAGTTGGGATGTTTTGGCAGTTAAAGTGCTAAGTGGAGCAGGCGATCGGAGAGTAGAAAGAACTCATTCGGGGGATGATAACCATGGTCATAGAGGGCCAATGAATTAATATCAGAATTGGTTAAATAAATAAATAGTTGGCGCAGCACTTCTTTGCATCAAAAGGAAGCGGACATTGGCGTGGATATAGTTATAAACTGTTTGGACTTGTGTTTCCATGCGCAATCGTGTGATACTTCCAGCTGGTACGATTGACCAACTCTTCCCCAATGGCCGTGACTTCTGGTGAGCCGAACTTTGCTATGTAAAGGGTTTTCCAATAAGAAGTGTTATTTTGGTATTCAAAGAAAAATGCCATTTTTTGAGATAAATGATCGGATGCTTATGTCATAATAAAGAGGAAGGTATGCCGTTAATAATGAAAAACAACATCAGCCAAATGGCCACCACGAGCCCGCATACAGGACCATATCCTTTCACAATAACACCTCTTACAGGAAAACCCTTTATTTCCCGGTCGATCCGTTCTTATTCCATCTTGGATGGAGTACCTTCCATTAGATTAAGTGATTGGCTGTAGAACTGTCGACTTTTTGGATTTTGTTACCAATCGTAGTTGGACATCAGCTCTCTTTCACCCAAATGTTGACTCTCCCTAGACCTCGGACTCATAATTTTTTGTTATTTTGTTTGTTTGCGCTAAAAAGAACTTCACACCAAATTTCCCAAAATCAAACTAACTAATTTCCATGCTGTATCCAACAAGTCAAAAAGAACTACGTATGTATTTGCAGCTTCAAAAAAAGATTCACACCCAGCATAGCATCTATGAAAACATTCTCATCGATGACATCATTCGTCCCGACCCATCCACACACAAACACAAACATTGAACGTTGCGCATTCGAAACGCGACCGACCTTACAATTTGTTATTTTAATTCGAGAAAATGTTGATTTGTTTAAAAATCATAAGACCACTTCTCTCTCGCGCACACCATCTGTGCTCGAAAAAAATCACAAGAAATCGCCATTTTAATGTAAACAAAAATTTCCTCGCCCAATATAAACATATTCAAATTTATATTTCAAGGCAGAGAGAACTCGGCCCAGCTCAACTGAATCTTTATGAGTGCAAATCGAATTTCTGTCAACCTTACCCACCTATATAGCTGTATGGGATGTAAAGAATTAAGCACTCAGATCTCTCTCAGCAGTTTGACATAAAATCAATCCAAAGATTCACAATTTGGATAATGAAATTCCTTTCCGAAGGAATCCGTCTCAAATGGCATCCGAAGTAACTCATTTTATATGAATGGTAATAGAACATCTTGTCATGTTGCATTTTCGGGAAGCCATGTGGGTGTGCGGGTGGGCAATGCTAATTGATTGGCTTTGATGTACGTTACTTGAGAGAGAGAGAGAGAAAAAGTGAGAGTGTGTGTGAGTGTGCATGAGGGCGGCATCACCTGGGGACGAAATCTCGGTAATGTCTGTATATCCAATCATTCTAAAACGTTAGCATCCGTTCTGGCTTCGGGCATTTGATATCCATTTAATGGAATTACCATTTACGATTTATTTAAACAATTGCAAGGCATGTGGACGGATGTACGGAGAAGTTATCTCGTAAAGCGTTGCAAACCCCTGGCTGGAATTCCGTAAAGGAAACGTTCTATATTGACTTAAGTCGACAGGCGATGCAAAGTCAGTTACCTTTCTTGAGCTTTAACTGGTGGTGGGTATTTGGTTCATAACGATAGGTATAATTATTGACGAGACTTGACAGGGTAGTGATTAAAATGTAAGCGCTCAGGTTAAGATTTATTGAAAATAATGAGCTAAGCTAAGGGTTGGCAGCGTTGAGAACCATTTAAGTGGAAATGAAAACGTCAAATGCTTAAAAATATATCCTGGGCGAGAGTAATCCAGCTTAAGCCAACTTGCGATTACATTCAAACTGTCTGTCGTGATGGCAATAGAATGAGTGGTCTTTATTCCATTAAACTGGATTTTCTTTAATTTCTTAAACTAGCTTAAGCTCACTTAATCAAACTGCGGTTGACCCTTAAGTCATCTGTCAGTCAATCAAATGATTTCGGTGGGAAATTTGATCAAGGCATTTTTTTATGCGGTCACACTCAGGTGGGTTTTTTACAACATTCGACTGTGTTGTGGAATTGATCTTGATTGATTGATCCTGATTACGTGAGATTACGTCTGCTTATGCAAACTTACGAAAATCCATTTAAAATCAGTCAAAAGCTTGAATTGTGCCATCAGTAATATTACCGTCATGACATACAATTTTCATCGGATGCTGACTTAAGCTGGATTACGCCCAAGAAGATAAATGGCTGGCTTAAGCTGTAATACTCTCAAGAAGTTTCATGACGGTTTCCGCTGTTGTTTTGGTTAAGAGAATAGTAACTTCTGCCATAGAACACTAAGTCCGGATGTCGATTTGCTGTGTTGTCCTTTTATTGAACTTAACTTGAAAAATGCTGATTTTCGCCTTGAAGTTCTATTAGATAGCATAGCGAAGACGACATTATTTTAAGCCATCGCTGGATCGTCCGTGGATAAGAGTTCGACCTCTGAGGTTATAAAATAGAGCGATCAATTTAGTTCAAGTCTTAGTCACTTAGTTCTGAGTTAGTTAGTTAGTTAGTTCATGAGTTGAGGTCACTTATATTTCCAAACATTTTCTAGATTTTACTGCGTTGAAAACCGCACTATTGACAGGAAGATATTGCTTTCGCTTACAAAGAAGAAAAATCTGATCGAATTTACCTTTGAACTAAATGAATAACTAGTTCATTCAATAGAACTTTAGTTCTTCTGATAAAAGTTGTTCCTTCAATAAAACTAGTTCCTTTAATAAATCACGCATAGTTAAGCCATGAGTATGATGATCTACGAGTTTTGTAAGAAGGGGAAAAGATCTTCCGAAAAGTAAAATTACTGAACTAATCGAACTACGCGCTCTTTGCATGCGTTCTTTCAGTAAATATCTGGTATATTCCCATTATTTTTAGACTCCGTTGACTTTTTTTGTCAGCTCCGCCAATAATTCACTAACATAACCCCAATATTTCAAGCGGCACTGCTGCACCAGACACTACTGCTCCCATTTCAGGGCAGCTGCTGCTCGTAAAAAAAAGCGGGACGCTCAGCTCAAAAGGATTCCTTTCTCAATTGGAAATTGCATAAAACTAGATGGCTGTGCCACACCCACTTTCTTTCTTTTTTTTTGTGTTTATGTTTGGTTTTCATCTCGTAATCGTGATGAATTTTAATTGTGACGCAGGTTTTTCATCTGTTCGCATGTTGTCCTCCTTTCGTTGCGCCATTGTTAAGCGAATGAAGTTGAATTTCCTCCAAAAGGATAATAAAGAGAAAAAGAATCTGCCAGAAATCCTTTTTTTTCAGTACGAGGAATATCTCTCATTGTTCGGGGCAGTTGATTCACATCAGAAGCAGAAGAAGAAGACATCGCCGCCGACGACGACGACTATGAAGCCCTAAAGTCTGCCTGGCGCATTTATAAACATCTTAGGCTTTGCCGGTTGAATATATCCTTGCGTGTATTTCTTTCATTTTAAATTCGTGCGACAGAAAGATTTATTCAGATTTGCTGCTGTTTTTTTTTTACTCCTTCGTTGGAACACAAAAGACGCAACAGCATCAACAGCCAGCAGAAGCAGAAGTATTTCGTCCTTTATTTTCGTTCGCTTTGTTTTGTGTCATGTTGTGTGTGTATGTGTAGTAATGAAAAGTGCTCCAAATATACAACACAGAGCTGGTCGCGGCGGCATCAACCAGCAGCATCTTACATTGTGTTGTAGATGGATACGACGAGATGATGGCTTTTGATGGATTCCAAGAGGAGTTGAGTGCAGGATATGGGCACAATGAGCGGGGACAATGAAATTGGGACATGCGACGATGTTAAGTGTGCGATAAAGGCATGGGCAAAATGTTAAAATTAACATTTACTAGAAGGGGTACGCATGCAAAAGAGTGGGTGCGAAATGGAAGGGATTTTGTGGAGCAATGGAATAATATTTTTATTAAATTAAGATGGAATGACAAGCCGAAGAAGCCAAATGCGGATAAACTGGATGATTATTCAGAGCGGTACGCAGAGTGAAACTACATTAAAACACTCGTCTTACAAGGGGATTATGGTGTAATAGACTCGCTATGAGATAACCAAGCTACAAGGATGGTATGGAAATCAGGAAGTAATATGAATCAGAAATGAAGCGTTGGCTCTTCAGTTGTGGATATAATCGTATTTCGTTAAAAAAAAAAAAAAAAAACTAAAACTAATCTATATATATGTAGGTATAAAAAGAAATCCTTAAAACTGTGTTCGTTTGTCGCCGATTCACGCCTAAACGCATTTACCGATTTGAACCAAACTTTCACACATGTTTGCTATTGGCCTATATATGATTTTGTGAAGTTTGCTTACAATTGGTAAACGTATGTTTGTGTAATTTATTAAAATATATAGATGAACTTAGTCAATTAGTTCAGTGTAGTTCAGTTCAGTAAAGTTCACCCGTCCTGAGTGAGATATAAAGTGGGGCATGGACAGGGACACATTTAAAAAAATACTGGATTGATCTATAAATACAAGAGGGAAGCTATCTCTAATGCTAACCTTCAACTAAACAACTCTGATCATGCCAAAATTTGAAGCTATATCTAGGCTTGGGGTTTTCCTATGCAAGATAACCTTCAAACCAAAGTGCAAAGTGATGATGTAAAGCAAAATATTGGTTCAAATGACACTAACTTCGTTAGGTTTGCTTAATATTATACTACCGATGCACTATTGTCGAAGATTATTAATTCTTAAAAGATCATGTTCCCTAGAACTACAAGTGGTTTATATTATTAGTCAGGGTCGAACGCAGGGGTTATTAGTGCATTGACAGTTCAGGATTTCTGTGTAGTAGATCTTAAACTTGCTAGTTCAGCATGGAACGAAAAAAAATCTTCGATAGGTATAATTCTTTCGGGGTGAAACTCGATGATGTTATAACTCGATAACCCCTGGGACGATTTTCATGATTCTTTTTTGGATTTGTTCGTGTTGCTGTATGTCAGGTTTAGGAAGAGACAAAATTCTGGAAAATCGTCGTGCGGTCCTGATCTGGCATCCAATAATTCTAATAATATTTATTTTGGCTTTTCTATCTAAAATCGACACTTTAACATTATTGTAGTTGGTATACACGTTGGTCAACAGTGACGGTTTTTTTTTAATTTTTTGCATCGCTCCAAGAGTTTCATTTCTTTTATGCAGTTGATAAGGTAAAAGTTAAATGTAAAAAGCTTAAACGCGGACAAAATAGCTATTGAAAAGCAAATTTCAGTGATTTTTTGAAAATGCCAAGACAAGACGAATGCGCGCATATATTGGCCGATGAACAGGGCAAACAAGTCAAGAAGAAGAACGCGAAGAATGGGACATCGCATGGCATAACCAGTTTTTTTTTTTACTTCTACGCCTTGGATTTTATTTGAATTTTTTTCTGCTATTGGCTTTTGTGGCTTGTGCCAAACCAAAAGTCCTGTAAAGTGAATTGGTGTGCGTGCAACTTGAACGACTGTTCGATGTCACTTGACTGCAAGAGTGCTGCCAAGTTTTAAAAGTACGGGTTCGTTCGAAAATATTTCTTTTTTTTTTGTTTTGTGAAAGAATAAAACAAACAAAATTTACACACAATTTGTAAAATGATATATAGCCCAAAATTTTGTTGGGCGCTCATGGAAGAAATTTCTATCGTTTTTTAAGTAAAAAGATAGCCCAAAATACGACAAAACGCTCAATCTGGCAACCAACTAAAACAGCTGCTCATATGACCGACTACAGCCAATCAAAACCGAGATACATCTAGACAGCTGTCGTACTTACTAAACTCGATACTTGAACGCCCCCAATGAATTCTTATATTTTTGAAGGGACACTCGCCTCCAGCTCTTGCTTAAGCTTAGCTTAAGAGTGTCTTTAACTTACTTTCGTTGGGTCTTACCATCTTTTTTTTTTTTTCTGAGAACGCTTTAATAAATAATATTCGTGGTTATGTTTAGCGGAAAAAGTTGTTTCAACCACTGCATTTACTTGAGTTTGTTGTCAAATTTATTTTCGGCAGTCTGTTAAATTGTTTGAAGATCTTCTCTTCTCATCTCTTCTTCTCATTTTCATCCGATCCTTAAAAAATGATCTACTCAACTATGACGAAAGCTGAAAAACGAAAACACCAACCAACTCAAAGCACCATACCAAAAGCGAACGACAACTCTGAAGTCTGAACTACTTTTCACTATTCCACTGAATGGGGCGCTACAAACCATTCCTCTCGAGTGCATTAAATTGAATAATGAGTCCCCCTGCACAATTGTGGTTGGAATTTTATTTATAAAAATTAAAATGAAACACATTTCCCTCTGGTGCGGTGCTTGGAAAAACATCTCATCAACGGATAGGCGTATAGGCGCCCCTTACAAATTTTCATTTTTTTTTTGCAACTTGTTTATATGTGTGCAAGCTGCTAGCCCCAATGAAATGTTTTGTCCCTAAAGTGGTAAAAGCACACACCCAGCGTCCCATAAAAACGTATATCTTTCTATCTCCCATTGAAAAATGTTTCACACAAAACTCGCCCACTTCAGCCAGCTCCAGCAGCGTGCACTTCGTCGACCCAAAGCAGAAAGCTTATATCGCAACCCTAATTCCATGTAGTTTTTGGGAGGCTGCGACTGAAACCCAACCAGACCCACATACAAACAACATGCCATAGTGCATATAAATTACATAGCTTAACTTTATCAATTATGCATATTTTCATTCAATTATTTAGCATGGAATTAAAGCAATATACCCCCGCCCAGGTAGGTGGGGTGTGGGTGACTGGTGAAACCCCATGCCCCATGTTTCATCCACGGCAGGATGTCAATGCAATCTCAAGTGGAACGAGGAATGGCTACAGAGGATACATACCCACACGTAGGGTATATAAATTTTGTAGATTTTTTAAACACTTTGTTGCCATCAAATTTCACCACCCCCTTTTGGTTTTTATGATGCGGTGAAAAGTCAGAGGATGAAGGAAAAAATTTAATTGATAATGAAATATTTTTCACCTGTAAAATGTTGGTCGACAGCTATGAATGTAGAGCGAGTGACATCGTCGTGTCGGTTATAGCTTATAGGGGGTGAAAGTTGTTGCAAACACTCACACGTTATACCCAGAGGATGATGTTGAACAGCACCAGCATCGACGACACGGAGATAACTTTCGGAATTGTTTGACAGATACTGCTGACGGATCAAGGTTTGGCATGCGCTTTTTTCCCTATGCACATATATACGTAGCTGTGGCCTTATCCCTTCGGGTAGTATATTACGGCTTTGCTGGGAAGGATAGAAGGCCAAGCTGAAATGTTGAACATGAACGAGTACGCTGCACTGCTGCGAACGGACAGGGGAAGTGTACACCAGAAAACTATATTTTCTACTAACACTTCGGAATGTGTCCTCCGGGAAGGAGATTCCAATTAATTGTCAGAGTTTTTTTTGGAAACCTAACGATTGCACAACTTTTTTAACTCGAAAGACATCTGGAATTATGTAGAAAAATCGGGGGTTTCGGTTTGGGGATTCTGCCAAATAGTCCAATGGGTGGATCAGTTTGAATCGATGACGATTTTAGTAGTAAAAAGGGCCTTGAAGATTAAGAAACAAGGGAGGTGGGGATTTTTTTAAGCCGATAGGTTGGAACAAAGTGAACTGCGGCGAAATGTGATTGATTTCAACTGAAACCACTAAAACCAGCGATTGAAAAATGTGTTAAACCCTTTGCAAGGGAAATGTACAGATCATGTTGTGTTGAAATGTGAGAGAATATGTTGGGTTGAATATACTGAAGGACTCAGAAAATTGATTTCGCTACGAAGAAGAGGAGGCAGCGTTCAAATCCGAAAAAAGGTGCTGAAAACTAAAAGAAGACTCAACCAAGGCTTTGATTGGTTTGTTGGTTTAAGGTTTCCTGACGAGGGAAAAACTCAAATTACGCATTGAGCGCCGTTTTGAGACCACGACTAACGCAACCTGAAGATTGAGGGAGGGAAGGATGTTTATAGGGAGGGAAGCACGTTAAGGCAGCTCAAAACCAGCTTGTGGAGTTGAGAAATTTGACGATCTTGTTGAAATGGATACTTTGGATGGACGAAAGGGGAAAAAACAAGACTCTTCTTCTAATGCAATTTTAGCGGAATTTATTTATTTGTAGGACCTTTGAGGGTAGGTAAGCACAAAGCTCAAGATGTGTACCAAAGCCGATGTTTGAACAAAATCGGCTGACCAAAACTGAACATGTTAATATTTTCGCAATCAACAAGTCCCAGCGATACGTATTTAAAAAACCACTTTTCGTCCACTAAGGTTACAATTTTGCTACGATCGTTACAAAGTGGCTACACTGGTACCATTGTGGTGTCGTTACTCGACTCGGTATGCCCTAAAATGTAACTTTTGTTGCCGAAAATGCTGCGTCGAATCCTACTATCATAAGATTCATTTACGTACCCAGTTTAAAATGAACGCAAACGGTATAAATCGGTCAGAATCGCACAAAATCTATACACGTTCTCATCAAAAATGACAGAAAAAGACAAAATTAGCAAAATAACGAGTAACGAGTAGTTTTCGTCTTGGATCAAATCATCTCAGAGAATTGCAACTGGCAAGTACTAATATGTCAAATGCGCAAATTTGACAAGAAACAAATTCAAAATCCGTCTTAAAAATCAATTGTACATAAAAATAAAATCGTTGAAAAAAAAAAGTCGGTGGTGGTCGAATTTTCTCCTAAAAAGTTTCATATGTTGCAAAAATGTATAAGTTATATACTTATTTGTGATATGGAGTAGATGTCAAAGATGAAAGTGGCTCAAATTAGCTCGAAGTCTATCCACGTAGTTTGACGTATATATTCAGCTTAGAGAGTTTCCCTAAATTTTTGGAGTTTGGCAGATTTTTAGTATTTAGCATCAAGAATAAAAATCGAAATAAAAAAAAAAAAAATAGATGGCGCAACAGTTCCGTAGGGACCTTAGGTCTAGCTTCTCACAACCATTCATTTTATGTGCGTTTCTCATTTTTGGAACGAATGGAAGGGATCTACAATTTTATGCCGAGTCCAAACGGCCATTTTTAGGAGCTCTTTCATGACAGTAATAATCTTGGATGTTTGTCAGAAGAAATGAGACCCTCTAAACTGCGCCAACTAAAGAGGCATCAGTCTCCTGAACACTGCGTATAAGATCATGTCTGCTGTATTGTGTGAACGCCTGAAACCATTCGTCAACGATCTGATAGGTCCCTATCAGTGCGGTTTTAGGCCCGGTAAGTCCACGACCGATCAAATATTCACACTACGGCAGATCCTGGAAAAAACCCAAGAATACCAGATCGATACTCACCATCTTTTTATCGATTTTAAGGCCGCATATGACAGCGTTTATAGAGACGAGCTATACAGAGCCATGTCTAGTTTTGGCATCCCTGCCAAACTTGTCAGATTGTGCAGAATGACGATGGAGAACGATCGCTGCTCCGTAAAGGTCAGAAACAATCTCACCGAGACCTTTGATGTCAAAAAAGGATTTAGACAAGGTGATGCGCTGTCATGTGACTTCTTCAACATCATTCTTGAGAAGATTGTGCGAAACTCACAAGCCAACACCAGAGGCACAATTTTCTATAAGTCTGTGCAACTGCTTGCATACGCTGACGACATTGACATTGTTGGCACAACACAGCGAGCTGTCACTGGTGCGTTTGCAAGTATTAGTACAGAAGCGGCAAAAATGGGTTTAGTGGTGAATAATGGTAAAACAAAATATATGCTGTCAACAAGAAGGGACACACGACATCGACGAATCGGGCAGAACGTCACGATAGACAGCTATAACTTTGAGGTAGTTAGGGACTTTGTCTACCTCGGCTCCGCTATAAACTCTGATAACGACATCACATCAGAAATCAAACGAAGAATCACACTTGCCAACCGCTGTTTCTTTGGCCTAAGACGGCAACTGATAAGTAAGGCCTTGTCGAGAAATACTAAGGAAACTCTGTATAAGACCCTCATCATCCCAGTCCTGCTTTATGGTGCAGAAGCATGGGCGCTATCAAAGGCGGATGAAGATCTCCTTGGTCGTTTCGAACGCAAAATTCTTCGAGTGATTTTTGGTCCCGTTTGCGTTGACGGGCTATGGAGGAGAAGATTTAACAGCGAACTCTACAAGCTGTACAGCGACATCGACCTAGTCAGAAAAGTACGCATCAGTCGTCTAAGATGGCTGGGACATGTAGAGCGAATGGACACCAACGCTCCGGCCCGAAAAGTCTTCGATTCTAACCCGGAGGGACAACGCAGTAGATGAAGACCTCGCCTTAGGTGGCGCGCGTAAGTGGAAGGGGACCTCAACCAACTTGGAGTGCGCAACTGGAGGCAGTTAGCCAAAGATCGCGCTAACTGGAGAGGCGTATTGGTTGAGGCCCAGGTCCACCCCGGACTGTAGCGCCACCTAAGTAAGTAAGTAAGTTTGTCAGAAGTCCGCTAGAGGTGGTGGAGTGGAAAAAAAACCTTGAGATAGAAAATCGAAATGCCACCTTTAATTTAAGAGGGACGTTCGTTTTTTCTAAATAATACGCCCATTTCGAACTCCCAGCCTGAAATGTGTCAAAACAAATCTTGTAGAGAATTCAATTCTCCAAAACTTTGGTCTTTATGAATTTTCGTCTACACTCGATATTTCCCGACCTATTTTCGACAAAAACAACGACAGAATTCAAGTTCTTGTAAAAAAAAGCAGTCCGAAATATTTTTCAGATTTTAGTCAAAATTATGTCAAAACGTATCGATCGCAGGCAAAAAATGACTAAGACTAAATTTATAGAGAATTAAGTTAAGCCTACAAGTTTTGGTTTGACTATTTTTAGAAAGGTGTTGAAAATCATAAAATTCCACCCCTAATATGGTGCGCCTGTTAAAAATTATCTTCAGGTTAAAAAAAACGACTGGACCCTTCGCCTACTGGTAGAAAACGGGAAAAAGCTGAATAGAGGATTCTAAATAGGAATTATTTTTCTGTATGCACATCGACCAAGCTATTGTAGAACTATTTCCGATCAACCTGGTTGTCACAAAGTCCATGAATGTTGGAATAACATATTTCGATGATACTTTTATGGACTTTGAGTGACTTCCTCTCGCGGTTTGCCTTTCCCAAGAGAAAATTCAAATATCCAGCCGAAATTAATAACTTTGTTGTTGCCTGCACCAAAAAGGAGTCATTTTGAGTAACTCCGAAACATACTGATCCCTTTTTAATTGCTGTTTACAACTACCGAGACCGACTCAAAAATCAAGTAGATAAGTGCTCTCGCTGTTGTAACTCATGAAATTACCTAACTGTTCAAAGCTAAAGGCAATCTGCGCTGAAACAAAGTGCTCTGCGTGCATTACTCACAGTTATTTTTGTGCCTACAAATTATGAATTCGACTCAACTTGGTTTTATGGCCTCTCTCTGATATTCAAAAGCCGATCGCACAATGGGCCAACAAAGAACCTATTCCAACCAAAACAAACCAGAACAGTCGTAAAAGCATTCGAGTATTTATGACTCCGGCAACACAAGAGCTCTTGCTTATACGAGTTCGTCAAAGCGTGTAATCACCATCGGCATCAACGCAATCCCCTACACTCTGACATTTGTTTAATTAAAAAACAAAACAATGTACGACGACTCTCGGGTATATACATTTCTATCTGTGATAATAAATTCACAGGACTGCGAGCACAAACTGTGAACATCGCAACCGCCGAAAGCAATAATCGAGAATTCGAGCCCATTTCCGTTTCTTGTCGGACCCGTCTCCCCAATGCTGCTGCCGCCTGCTGCTCATCATTGATGAGAAATCCAATTTAACGCGTTAATCCATCCCCTACCCTTTTGGTTGGTTTTGTCGAACATTGTTTTTGTTGTTGTTGTTGATTTTTTTTTTTGCTCGGCATATACCACGCGAATTGGCTACTTCCGCAGGAGGCCAGCTGCTGCTAGCTATAGTACTTTTTGTGATGCTGTTTCTGGTTGTGTGTGGGACATATTATAGCAAGGAGAGGATGAGATACTCGTACTCGGAGTTGGCCATTGTCGCTGTCGTCGTGCGTCGTCTATGACAAGTAATTTACACAAATTACGAACGCCGCTCCAATTTCGGATCTATGGGCTATGGGGTGGGCGAGAGGGTGAGGGCGGCGAATTTGGACCACAGACCGCTTGCAATACAGTAGAAGGATATAGAGTGCGCATAGAGTGCGAGAACGCTTAATACCCTAGACTCGACTGGAAATTGCTCTTAATTTCCGGAAACTAAATTTTATGCTATTTACGTTTTGTTGTTGTAACGGTTTGTGTTGTTGTTTATGTGTATGTGGGGGGTTGGTGGTTGTTGCCAGCGGACACAAAAATCCACTGCAAGACCCATCAGCCACCGCGGGCGCAGGGAAATCGTCAGACAATTGTTTTTTTTTTTTTTTGAATATGTTGCCAGCTGGCTTGTGGTTTGTTCTTGAACATAATTTTGTCACTGTAATGTGGAAGTAGCTGGGAAATAAGCTCGGCCATTAGAGTTGGCACTAAATTTAGAGGAACATTTATACATTTGCGGGGGAAAGCTGTTGATATTGTTATAGGAAGTCGTATGCCAGTGTGTTTTTGTTTTCAGGAATGAAGTATGAAAATTACCTCGTTAAGTTTGGGGAAGTTTATCGGAAATAATGACAAGTTGCAGTTGCAATATGCGGTCAGCATGGAATTGTTGGTAATAGGTTCTCCAGAGGGTCTTATATGGTCGCTGTAGAGTTCTACTGTCATGAGGAATTCAAGATACAATTCTCACTGCACCATTACTTTCGGGGCAGTAAGGTCCGAAGAGGTGCACTTTCAATGGGATCGGAATGGGATGCGGTGCGAATAAATCGTTAATCAGATCCGTTGTCAGACTGCTGCATCAGATTCGACACAGAGGCTGTCCCCATCCCCGTGGTACCATTATTTAGCTAATGGTCGGGCTTTCGGAACCCGAAGGTTACTCCCAATTGGACTGCCTTACCCAGTCCGGGCGTGACTAGAGCCTCATTCAAAAATGTTAGGTGAACAGAGCATCTTAAAATCCATATTACTAGCGAAAGCAAGATAACTCAACACCTATTTTCTCTTGCACTGTTTAATTTGGTGATGCCCACAATAAAGGAATCACTCAAATTTGGGCAGTGCCCCGGTTTACAACAACATTTGGATCTCGTATTATTGTTGTAGACCGTGGAAATCAATGATCTAGGTACATAGATCATGTGGGCATAATAAAAAACGCCTAGCCCTAGAAATGGAATACTTAGTCCATTTTAAGCGCCAGCGTGAAATTATAGTCAAAAGAAGTCTTATAAAAAATTAAATTATCTACAACTTTTGTCTAATAATTTTTGTGTGTGTCTGCGTTCGATATTTTTCGACTTTTTTCAGCTAAAATTAGCAAGGAGTTATAACTTTTGTGAAAAAAAAAGATCCGAATTTTTGGTCAGGTTTAAGTCAAAATAAATCAATCGTAGACAAAAAAATTAATAAGACCAAAACTGTAGAGAATTAAATTGTCTACAAGTGTTGGTTTGACTATTTCGAGAAAAGAGCTGAAATTAGAGGAGTTATTTAACAAAACTGCATTCCACCCTTTAACTTAGTGGTCCTTCTAAAATCTGTTGAAAAAACGTTAAGTTTTAAGAAGCAAAATCTAATGAAGACGGTCCTAGCCATTAAGGAAGACATCGAAGGTAAGTGCGGAAGAGGCACTCGACCAACTTGGAGTGAGTGTAAATGAAGGCAGTTGGGTAGGCAACTGTCTTACTGAGGAGGCTTAATATAGCTGAGGTCCTAGTTCACTCTGAACTCAATTTGAGACCCATTTGCGATAGAAAATCGCTAAAAGTGAGACAGAAAGAAAAGCGTGACATACAAATCAATAAAAGTCAAGAAAAGACGGGATTAGATTCAAGCCTGCAGCTCACAGTAGCTCTTGGCAGAGATATAGCAGCTTTGTGAGATATGGTAGTACAACAGCTGGTGAGCAAAAGCCGCAAAATTTTTGTCAATTTGGCTCAACTTTCAAACAAACCTTGTATTGTATTATTGACTAATTGCAGACGTCATTCCAGTCCGACTAATGTCGGTCAAACCTTGTACTGTTGTTGCAAATATGCGACAAACTGAATACGTGGAACTTGTATACATCATTCCAGCGAATATCTTAGTCACATCACAATGATGTGAGTCAAATGACTCCGATCAGTTGTATTCAGCGCTTAGTTATTTTCAAAGCGCTTAAGCAGTAGGAACAAAAAAACTTCACAACGAGAAATTGTGTGCACCTAGTTTAAACTGAATCCTCCTCCCATTGCTTTTTTTCTGAAACCGGTTGCGATAAGTTTTTAGCGCTTAAGGGAAGCGATGCAGTTGAGTTATTGAGTCTGCAGACCTTGTGCATAGTTTTTTTCAAAAACTATTAAAATGCATCAGCTTTGAAAAGGGCTTTCAATAGGTTTAAGGTTTCTATTAAAAATGGGGTACAACTTATACAAGAAACAGGGAGTATGAATATCCATAAAATATATTTTTATTGAAAAAATCCATCAATGGGACGAGATTCATAAGTCTCTAACAGATTTTTGCTGTCGAAATTGGTTCGTTATTTAAAGTGCCCCGTCCAGAAATACTAGAATTACTTTTTTGTCTGTTTGTCCAATCACCTACAACTGGGAACCTCGATCTATCCGCAAAAGAACATACAAAATGTATACAGAAATGAGTTGACTTATATTGACCAGATGGCGCTAGTCGCAGCTTAATATTCTACTTTGACGGCCTTGCAGAGAATTTTAATTCGGAACTTTCCTATTTCTAATAAAAAGGTATAGCAATTGTTAGTCTGGATATATGCCAATTATTTTCCAAGGACTTCTTTTAAAGGAGCTGCCTGAAAGGAATTTTTTGAAAAATTTCATCTGAAAATGGCGTTTTTTGGAAAACCGAAGTAGCGGCTGAAATGTTTTTAAGCAACTAAAAAGTGTAACAAAACTAAACACCACTTCGTATTTTTTTCCTCGTCCTGTTGAATCCATTGTTAATATTAAAGCCTTTCCTGACATTGAGTGATATTTGACAGTATCTTCAGCGTTAATGGTTGTCTTCAAGACTTCATTGGTAAAAATGACAACTTGTGGGCTGGACAATAAATATCATGGCTCGTACTAGAAGTTTTTTTTATCCTTTCTTCCCAAACACCAGATAAGATGCCAACTCTTAGCCAGTCTCATATCCGGCACTAGAGGGGTATCCGAAGGAATGGAAAATTCTCCGATTTTATACGATTCGGAGGATTTTTGCTGCGAGGTATTCTTGGGAACAACTATTCGGAGAATTGTTCCGAAAGTGCATTTTTTTTATATTTTTGACAGCTAGGTTCCGATATCCTCCGACAGAAATTGGTTGCGGAAGTTTACGATTTGGAGTGCGGTGCGGTGCGCCACCGCAATTGTCTATTTCTCTCCCGAAGTCGGACACCTCGAATGGAATTTGAGACTCCGAAAGAGTATGCGTTGCGGAGAATTTTTCGTTCCGACGGATACCTCGCTAGGCCTGATTTCCAACACTTTACAGAGACTCACCGCAAAATAATTCCCCCAATCGCCATGACAATGGATTTTAAAATTCAGCTATAACTGGCGCCCAACGTGAAAGCCCACTCATGTTGGGCGCCAGCATTCGATTATCCTCAAGCCCCCCTCACCATGCCATTGAACTAAGTAAGGATTTTCCACCTACACTATGCATTTACCTACATATTTTTATTTGAACTAATGTTCAATCCGATAAATAAATCCGTATAAGCTCTCAGTACCCACTTCATCTTCTTTTTCTTCGGTTTAAAACGAAAATTCCCCCCTAAGCTGTTGATAGCCCCATGGCTTATTAAACGCCCATCATATAGCAATAGCAAGGAATCCCCCGCACAGGAATATTTACGACTCCCGTTCATACAAAATACCCTTTTATGCTTAACCAAAAACAACAAGAACCTAAAAAAAAGCAACCCCTCCACTTAGCATTTTTATTTAAATGTCCATTCATAAAAGAACGGAGAGAAAAAATAGAAAATCATTGAAACTCACCCATAAACAACATAAAAGTGTTGCATTTTCAATAACTGAAATGTGCGTCCGTTCGGTTATATATATTTTATACAGTTTTTCTTGTTTTTTCACAACCACACACTCGTAAAAGAAACACATAAAACGATAGGAGTAATGTCACAGTGTCTGTATTCACATTGTATACGTGGCAGAAGTTCGGCGTCCACTCCCCACTTTGTACATTCGTTGTGCTAGCTACAACTGACGGGAACAACAACAAAACAGCAACGGCAACCCTCACCATACAATTTTGTATAAATCCTCGCGCGATTCTCCTCGCTATAAGCACACACACTTGTTGATTGATTTTTCAAGTGAACTCTTAACAAGAGTTAAGAGATACAAAACAAAAAAAAAAAGGAAAAATGCAAAAAAACTCACACAAGTGGCAGTTGGTGAGGGAGGGTAACGGTTTTTTTTTTTTTTTTATTCAGGATTATTGCTTCTTTTCTGTGTCCACTTGAAAAAGTTTGAAGGGATAAGCTTCGGATATGGGTGACATATGTTTGAATATAGTTGTTGTTGGGCGCCAGTTTCAGATCGTCGATATGGGAATTCATTTTTTTTTTTATGACGTCACTTCGATAGATGGGAACGGTTTATTTTTTACTTAAACGCACCCATTTCTGACACATTCCTCGCACTGAAAAAGTTTCTCAACTCTTATAGCTGAAGCAGTATTTTGTAGATAACGGGAGTAATGCCCATGTGCACAATGCACACAGGCATTTTATGAACTTTGCCAGCGAGATAAGTTTTCATATTATAATTTTGCTCTTTTTTTTTTTAACACATAAATGTTCATTAACAATACACACGAATGCACCATGAGGAATACATAGGAGCGGGCGATGATGATGCTGTTGGCTGTTGGCTGTGCCTTTCGCTCCACACTTTTGCCAGCCGCGCACAAATATAACTTATAGCCGCCTGTTATCTTCTACACTCAGCGTATGGATATAAATTGTTTGTCTGGATGTAGTGTGCAGTTTCAGTTACCATGGGGCTGTGAGTTTTTATTTTTATCGTGTGCTCCCCAATTGTGTGACTCGCAGAATGAAGAAAACACCAAACACGTTCCACATACGATCCACATTGATTTGTTGCACTCAGTCGCACGGAATTTTTAATTTTTTTCATCTTTTCCTGATGTCATCCGACAGGGGATACAGGAAAATATTTTACAAATGTAAAACGGATATGACCGAATGGCTGAAAGCACCGTTACTAACTGTTCGCTCACACATCCTGTCACTAAATGCGAACGGTTTGCGGTGAAAAGTTGCAAAGAGGCTGTGCTGCTCCGGATGAGATTGCGAAAAGCTTCGTATGGCAAATTTGTGTGCTCTTCGATGAGTACCTACTCGTACTCATACTAGAAGAGCGCGGTTGTCCTCTCTGGAACTCTTTTGCCATTTTTATTATATGTGCGGCGATTGTTTGAGATTGAGACGGTAGGGGCTGGTTGGGGACCGGCAAATCAGGTGGATATGATTGCAGTTTGTATTTGATGTGGATGCAAATTTAAGGGGGCACACTGGCCGTAGATACCCTTCAACGGCACGGCAGTTCGGGAATTATTTTCCATCCGTAGAGTGGATGCTCAAATGGGAAGGAGAATTACGCGGATGGGGAGAAAAGCTGTAGTTGCCGGCAGATTCTTTTAATATCCTTGAACTTTGCAATGCGTAGCGAGAGAGAGCAGATAAATTTGCCTTCAATCTTCTTTGTTTTCTAATCTTTTTTTCTGTGAAAGTGTGAATCTAAATATGGATAACTTTCCTGAGGAATTTTTCGTTCACAGAAACCCTTGTGAGTATCTATGGAAGCAATAAGGAGCAGATTCTGCGCGTTGGACGCTTCGCTCGTCCTTTACACAAAAAGGCGAGCATTGTAAAAGTTCGAAAAACTTCTTCTATAAAAATAATAAGCCTGGGAGAGAACCATGCAAAAGTTCTCCGTTCTCCCATTCAGTCGGACTGCAAGCTTTCGTACGAGTGTTTGTGTTCGTATTCATGTTCGTGGCCGTGTCCATGTCCTATGTCCAACTGACCAAGTGATGTCTGGACGTTGTCGCCTCACCTCGGGCCATGTTTCAAATTGGTTCTCTATTTCGCTTTTCTTTTTATGTCCTGCCCTATCTTTAGTTTGCTGCCTTCATTGCTCATTAATCAAACCCACCGTGACCGACTCGGTAAAGTGCAATAGGAAAAAAATGAAGAATTATGAAAACTTTTACTATTTATGTCCTTTATGGACTCTCAAGCATAGTTAACTGGGTTAAGTGGCTCCTCTGTATATAATTTCATTCCATATCATCCTGGCGAGAGACTTAAACTAAATTAACAGATTAAACTGACACTTCACCCACGAAGCGAAGAAGTGTAAGTGAGGGGTGAGCAAAATCTCATCCATAAGGCTCGAAGCTGAAACGCGCTGCTGCTGTGCTGCTTACAATGTCCTCTGCCATTGGTGTAATGCACGCAAAATGATTAATGAGATTTTCAGGACAATCATGTTCCCCAAAATAGGATTACGGTTAATGTACGAAGGGATGGTGTGGTTTTTTATTTTTTGTTTGCATTAGCACGACGGACAGAGAGGGATTGTAATTTATTTTCCTCCTATACTGGTGTAACATCTTCTGATCCTTTTTGCGCTCGGTGATGCTATTCTTCTTTGCCTTGTCTTGGTTTCAGGATTATTTTTTTTAATATTAAAAAGTGGCTGCCAGAAGTTTCAATGGACCAGAATATTAAAAAGGATTTCGTACAAGAAAAACGATAAATTTTAACCTACATTGAGCGTGGCGCGAGCGGGTGGGTATGCCTGGTTTTCCTTGGGTCTATATATGGATAGATTGAATTGAATTGGATTTTTGAGGCGCGACAGAGGGAGAACGTGAATGGTTCATGTTTAACCGATGTGCAAATTGGGTGACAGTGAATTTTAGGAATTCATCAGCTGTTTCCGGTTTCCTATGCGCGATGGAAATGGAATGAAAAAGTTCTGAAAAAAAAAAGTTTCTCTGACGAAATTAAAGTTCTTGAAATTATTCCCGGTTTTCTGCATAATTTCTTGACGAATATGGACCGAGGTGGAAAAGGTGACATTTTGAGTTTTGAGTAGGCAGCGGGGGTTTCCTTCGTGTACGGAGAGACAAATGTTTGATCAAGGTGCTTGGTGGGGAAGAACGAAAACCCGTTTTCAAGGTTTTTCGTGGTTAACAGGGTACTTGAGTGTGCTACCGATGGCAGCGCAATCAATAAAGATGTCAGGCTTTAGCATTGGGAGGAGTTGGATTTATTGAGGTGTTGCGAATTCTGAGAGGTTTATCATCTGCGTACCCACAATCAGAACGCTGTTTTCTCTGGCTTTTAAATTTTGTACAATTTAAGTTGACAGCTGTAGTTAGGCTTTGCGAAGCTTATTTGAATAAGTCGACTTTAAGAAGTGACTCTTCATGGATAAGCCAAACATTTCTCTTAAAAAAAGTTAATTTAAAACACCAAAACACCCGACTGACTGAAAAAAGGTCTCACTGACATTTGTGCGACAATTAATATTTTTTTAATTCATATTTTTACATTTTTATGTTTATTTGTCTAGCCTATGAAACTATTTGAAAGAATACGAATTTATTGACACCTCACTCTTCAAAATCGGTGAAGCCGTTTGGGCTACAAGGCGTCACGTAGGAACGTACATAGGATACGCGCGAAACACATAACCCTCCCTGTATCCAGTCGGGTAAAAAGAGATTCGTAACTTAGGAAGAGTATTCATAAATCAGAACCTGCAACTTTCAGCTAACCGACCATGGGAAGAATTTGTATTGAAGGCTTATGGGTCACCTAGATAACCTTGAGCTCAAATCAGACGTTCGTTCCGGAGTTATGGGCGGTCTTACGGATGCAACTTTGTTTTAAAAATACCTTAGATACCTTATTTTTTCGGGAAAACAGCTTTTTTGTTTATTTTTTGGGGGTTTCATCAATTTTTTGATTTCAGAAAAATATTTATCATGATTTTTAGCAGTTTTTTATCAAAAAAAAAAAAAAACATGCTTAGTAAGGGTTTTTCAATAAGAGGTGTTATTGTGAAAGTATATGGTCCTGTATGCGTGCTCGTGGTGGCCATTTGGCTGATGTTGTTTTTCATTATTAACGGCATACCTTCCTCTTTATTATGAAACTAGCTGTGCCCGCAACTTCGTACGCGGCGTAAGGCTGTGTACTTTCCAATTAAAGAGATTTGACCGTTTTCTCAACAGCATATTTGTTTAAAATCTAGCTAAAACAAAGCGGTGAACATTGTCAATGTGAAACAATAAATCAAACAAATCTATTTACCTAAAACACCAATTAAGAAAATTAAATTCAACAGCGTAAGTCCTAAAGTTCCGCTTCCTTACTGTAGGCATCAACGTAGGTAATATCAAAACAACCACTAAAACAAAAGCCTGAACGGAAATTTGTATCTACACCAACAATAAGTAAATCAAACAACATAATTCACCTATATCGTCTTTACTTCTTGATCAATTCTTTACTGTAGACTGTAGGTATCAACGTAGGTATATAACAACCATTAAAACAAAAACCATGAACTCAGTTTCTATATACACCACCTCCAACATACATTCACCACCACACCACACGTCATCAGCCATCTGCGCATTTCCTCCGATCCGAAACACATTGTCGCTGTTTTTTGTTGTTGTTTTTTTTCATATGAAAGTGCTTGTGCGATGTGCGCCACCAAACCACCCCCAAGCAGAACAACGATCAAGAACCGCGGCTGCTGATAATATTCGATTTCAGAAAATAAATTTATTTTTTTAATGTTAGATTTTAGGTTGTAGCTCAGCTTCTAGAGGACATAGAAAGCTGATTGATGGCTTGAAATATCTATAAAAGTGTTGGCTCTCCTAAGTATTTTGTTTTGTTTGCATTGATAAAGAATTATTTGAGTAATGGCGAGTTAAAGGCAGTAAAGTCGGAAAAAAAACACATTTTGGTCAAAAACGCTCCAAAAAATAGGAATGGCAATGAAAGGAATAGCCTATATGTTGCACAGAATCTTAAGAAACATTTCAAAAAAAGTTTCATCGAAATCTGTGCAGTAGTTCTCACGCCATTAGGTAACAGAAAAATTGCCAACAGTTTTATTATAAGTATAGATAAATATCCGATCATTTGTCTTAAAAAATGACATTTTTCTTTGAATATCAAAATAACACCTCTTATTGGAAACCCCTTTATATTGCTGAACTTAGCCTTGAACTTAGGTCACACTGGCTGACGGTGATTTTATAAGTGAATCCGTCGTAATTCTAACGAGATGATTTCTTCACTCCAATGGCGAAAAAATTTGGGGGATAAAAACTTAGAAGTGATTTGAGGAAGCCTTTTAAAAAGACTGGAAAGACTCCAGTGCAGTTTTAGGCCAGAAAATTCCATCGCCCATGAAATATTCAAACTTTAAAAAATATTTTTGAAAATGAAAGCGTATGCGTAAACAAGCTATACAAACTCACGACCAGGTTAGCTGAACTTAACTTCAAACTTGCCCGTTGGTGTAGCATGATCTTGTGGAGACAGCTCGCTTCGCAACAACACCACCCGACCTTTTGATGTCAGTAAATGTTTCAAACAGGCCTGAACAACAACACATTGGAAACACACAGTTTTGAGATAGTAAAAGGCTTTATCAGACAAATTCATGAGCTGAATTTGAGTGAATCTTGCATCGTGCCTTTGAAGAGATAAGCAAGTGTCACTGTGCTGGAAATCATATAAAATGGTGGGGCTCTATCTCCCATCCATATGCGACATTCATGTGCAAACTATTGGAGTTTATAAACTTAAAGGTTTTGAGAGGCGCAACATCGTCTGTGTCACAAAATGACATTCGATTGTAGCAATCGAAAAATTTGAACAAAGCTTTCAGTCAAAACACGAGACATTTTACGGGTATGGACTTTCCCAGGTCTTCATACTTATGTTGTTACCTTAGGATTACGTTGAGCAATCTTATTTGTTTTATCTGAAATTTTGTTGAGCTCTAAAAGCTATAAGAAAAACATTGGCGCCGATTGGAGCTAAAAGGGGGAAGCCGAGCTTGAGAAGTAAGTAGCTCGTATAAAAAGGGTTCATCGCTGCACATGGTAATGCACACAAAATGGGACGACAATTTCATCTGACAAAGTGCTAAACAGCTGCTAAAGTTGGAATTTTTCTCAGTCCAATAGCGAAGACAGCTATAGCAGCTACCAGTGCAAAAGCTACAAAATATTTTCTGCCTTGCTGTCAGAAAATCGCCCAAATGCTTACACCGTAATGTTTTTTGAGAGCTTGATTTTAACAATTCAATTGAGTAGATAAAGTCAGCTTTCAAAAATACGAAAAGGCGGACTTGAGAATCTCGAAAACCGCCCCCAAATGCCTGAAGGTTATTTCTGCACTTAAATTCTTTTGAGTGATAGGGCTTATAGCCCTTTGCAATTTAAATATTTCCAGGAAGCGAGTTCTGAAGTTTGCCCAAATACCTCCGAAGCCTTTTTATCGTGGACAACGACGTTTAGCCGCGAAGACTTTCGCTATCTTATATAAAAATAAAATCCATATCGTTCCTATGTAAGTCGTCGACAAACTCAAGAGCTAATCGATCGATTGAGCTGAAAATTGAACAGTTCTTTCTCATTTGTAGCAGCAGTATTTTGAGAGGACAATGAATAAATTCTGATGATGGGCACTGTTGTTTTTGCGGCGATGATCTACTTCTACTATGTAATTGTATGTCCGCGCGAGTTTCGATAACCACTGAATGTGCTTTTCACCAGCCACCGATCCACCGATTTAAATATCATTGAACTACGGAGTTAGTGCACTAACAGCTGAAGCAAAATTGGGCTCCTTTCTGAAAACTCCCTTCTTCTAATTTTTCAAAACACATGCCTTCAACCATCATTTCAGAAGGGAGAAATGCCCACCCTCGCCACCCGCTAGGCTAATATTTCTGTGTAATTTACCTTTCACCACGTCCTTCACGGCTCTTTGTCAGTGACAGATATATCTACACCACCATCATCATCATCATAATTCATACGTCCATTTGTTAACAATATCAACAACAAAACACTCTCCACCCCACTCACCTTCAAAGTCTGTCCACAATCATCATCAATCTGCAAAGAAAGGAAAATGATTTTTTATTTTTTATTTTCAATTATTCATAAAATCATAAAAGCAGAAGGGCGAATTCCAGGACATGAATCATTTGCCCATAAACCACACCGCATCTAATTAAGAAAAAAGAATCGAAAAAGTACAGCAATTCAATTACATCGCCCACTTCCTCTCCAATCTCCATAGATCGCTATCACTATGAAGCATAAAATTCGCGTGCAAATTAAAAGCGACTCCATAAAAAAGGTACACAACTCATAAAAGGATCGTTCGTTAAGAGTTTGTGTCCTTTTTTGTTTTATTTTATGAACCTCTTATGACGACACAACCGCCCACTTAACAAACCGAATGCAAGAAGGACTTATTTTTTGCACTGCAAAAACAGTAAGGGACACCCCGACCGGGAAAAAAGGGTCAAGCACCGGACCACATTCTAATTGGCAATTTACTTAAAAAAAAATGGGAATGGGGAAAAAAAAACTGCTACTCAAAATGTCCTTGTGACAAAAGTAACCCTCTGAATGAATTTACAATAGCGACAATGGCGATCAGGTGTAGATGTCGGCTTAAATTGTTTGCCAAGGCTGTAAAAGGGTGTTAACCAGCAGATATTGTGATTCGAGGAATACCGAGCGACCGAAGTACCGGGCGAGAGAGTGATCCCTTTTTTAAACAGTGCGCCGGATATCGTATGACATCTGTTCCTCGGTATGTCCTCGGTACGCCCGCGGTGAACGCGAATGGGATGAGTGCGACACCGACAGCTTTGATAGCCATCTCATGGAGCAACCCTTAATCAGGGCGGTAAACAGCAACGTCATCTCTGGGACCATAAGCAAATAACGAGCACAACGACAATGAGAGCGGTTCTAAATGGCTTGCGGTGGTGACGGTGACGCTATCTATTTAGGAATGACCCACAGCCCCCCAGCATGTACGAGTACGAGTATGTGTCCCAGTGCGACGGGACTGTTGGTCCTGTCATTAAATTTAATGCATATAATATTAGCTAATGATGTTTGCAGGAGCAGCAGGAGACCTTCGCACACGGGCATGTGTATTGTGTCTATATACATACAGTCATTGTCGGTGCGTATATCTTTTCCGTGTCAACGGGGGTGTTGGCCCAAAATTCACATTGTGACCCAATTAATTGCGAGCAGATTTCACAGCTTTTTCGACTTTTTTCCGTTTCGTTGTTGTTGTTGCCGGATAGATTATGGTGCTGCTGATGGTAATTGGAATGAGAATGAGATACATTCTGTGCTGATGATGCTCTGTGGACTGTGGAGTAGAACAATGGCAGTGTGCGGTTATTCAGGACCCAATTTATAGTCATTGTTGGACGAAGGGTTGCTTGCAATCAAGCGTACTCGTATATGTGCGGACACGACAGCACAATTACGACCTAAAACAATTTCAAACTCATTACGTATTGATTGAGGGGCATTTTGAAGTTTCATGGCTCTGGCATGGCTGGATCTAGATCCATCCCGTACCATACGTGGAAAAAGGTGGTTTCACTACGACCGACACTTAATTAAAGGCATCATCATTGTGTTGCGTCATACTCGGGGATGGTGGGGTGGTGTGCTGCTTGCTGTTTCTTCACAGGACATGTGCGAGTTTCGCTCACATACCTATAAATGGTAGTATAATGAATAAGTGAGTAAGCGACTTGGAATTATTTGAGACTTTTCAATTCAAAAGGCACTTTACGAGTGGCAGCTGTCGTGGTGCTGGTTTTTGCAGGTCGGAGAGGAGCAACTCTGATAGGATATGCAAACATTGTGTGTAATTAATTTGAAAAGACTTTTGCTGGAAGTGATGATGCTTATGTTGCTGCGCTCCTTGATGGGGAACTTTCCTTGAAAGTGATTAATTTTCGAAGGGAAATCGACTGCTCTGAGGGATTGCAGGTGCGTGGCCCTATAAATAGTGAAGTTCGGTCTTTTTCACTTTGGGGCTGAAGGCTTTTTACTTTGAAGCGGTACCTCCTATTTTGAACAGAGTGTTCAAGTGTAGTAGACTCTTGCAAAATTTTATTTGAAAAACTCAAACAATGGAGACTTTGAGCGTCCCGATAGAACCTAACTACATAACTACCAACCTGACAACTTTCCTGCACACAGAGAAACCTCTTTCTTCAGATGGTCCAACAGGTAACCACACCAAACTTGATGCGATAAACACATCGGACCCTCTAAATATTCAAACATTCCGGGGGGGAACGTTGGCTGTGATATTCTTATCTTATTTATAGATTTACAGAGCTGGATTGGTAGATGTCGCGAGCCGCCCAGAAGAAGAAATTTGACAGAACTTTTCATAAAGACTGCACAGCTAGTGCAATTGAGATGCTCTGCTGTAAATTTATCTACTATACAGACGCCAATAACCATCAAAGAGGCACCCATAAAGCACCGCAGTCTTCCAGCCACCCGAGAGAAAAGGCCCTTGGTATATCATAAATGGCGTCTTTACTATTAAATGTGAGGAAGATGCACATGCTATACTGCATATATCTATACATATACGATATTCCAGCGCAAAACGAGGTGAGGCAAGGCAAGCGGAAGTAACAAGATAGAAGAATAAGTTCCTCCGAGGACCTTCACGATCTCCTAGCTCAGGGAGATCAGAAAATTTCGCAAACAAAGCAACATTCGGAGGTTTTAGAAGAAAACCAAGCTCCTGGCTGTTGGATTCAAGACCGGAATTCAAGCTATTCAAGCTTTTTGAACTAGAAAAGAACTTCGCAACGAAGCACAGGAAATATAAAATAAAAATACATTCAAGCAGCATTTGCTGCAGCTCCTATAAACGGGAATAATTAAGTGATAGACCAGGTAAGGAGCCCTGAAGTACCAAGTCCACAATCCTAAATGGCCTAATAATATAAATAAAAAAAAAAAAAAAAATAGTTGGCGCAACAGGTCGGCAGGGACCCTAGGCCTAGCTTCTTACAACCTTTCATTTTGTGTGAGTTTTTTTCATTTTCGGAACGAATGGAAGGGATCCACAATTTTATGCCGACTTCAAACTGCTAATTGAGAGTTTCTTTCAAGTAGTTATACTCTGGGATGTTTGTCAGACGTTCGCGACCCTCAGTAGGAATTTGTGTTTTTGCGGAGTTCAAACCTCGACCCCTCGCTTAGTAGTCCAACACACCAATCACTTAGCCACTGCGCCCACGGCCTAGTAATATAATAATAATAATGTATAGGGTTTAGTGCACTGCGACCTTGTGGTCTATGCTTATGCCTAGGAAAGGTTCATGCCCTTTCCCAGAGCCCCATCGTATAACAGTTCCATTAAGAACCTCGTGTTTGAGGGTCTTTACTCTGACTTAGCCTTGGCAAAAATATCAACCTTAGAGCCCTTAACCCAGTCCGGTTTCTTTTATGAGTTGAGAATGAGTAGTGGGTCCATTGTTTGTATATCCTTATCTTGTAACTGGTACTTGCAAAGATTTTGTAATCCTCCTATGGATCAGTGCTCCACAGGATTCCAGAATGTGGTCTGGGGTTCCAGCGCTCTCATCGCACAATCTGCAGCGACCTTCTTTTAATAAGCCTATTTTCCTCAGGTTTTCCCTTAGTCTACAGTGCCCCGTTAGGAGACCTGTTAGGATTCTTAGGTTGTTTTTGCTTAGACCGATACATGCCTTGAATCTTTTTAAGTTATATAGTTCCGTAGAAGTTGCTTAGCTGGTCTCAGGAATTGGATATTTTTAAAGACTGTGGTCCTTTTTTTGGCCTATGTATACAGAGGCTTTTGAACAGGTACGAGCATTTTGCATCTAGATCGGTGACGAAGTGTGGCTCGAAGACTGGACTACAAGCTTTGTTTGTTTATTTAGTATTTTTAAAAACGATTAATTTTACAAATTTTTTAGTGTAAGAGTGTCAGAGAAGCATAAATAAAATAAATAAATAGTTAATATATATAAACGACAACAATAAATAAATAAATAACATAGACATTTTTTATTTAATTACATATAAGCCTCATCTACAAATAATTCCACCATAAGTCTTGAATAGACGATCGAGGAATAGCCCTCATTTAAGCCTTATATTCCATGTGACATTTTAAGCAATCAGAGACCATGTATGCACGTCAGGAGCCGGGCAAACCTGATCCAACTTTATCTCGTGGCTCTAGAAAACAAGCTCGGAAATAACCAATTTTCAACTAAGCTTCGACGAAGTTGGGAAGGTTATCTTAGAGCTTGGCTTCGTTTAACTTTCCTTCTATATGTAAGTTCTCATTTTTGCGACAAAAGGAAGGCACGTACAATTTTGCGCCGATTCCGAAAGGGGAACTTGAGAATCTTCACGAGACATGGCTCAGTTTAAAAAACCATTTGAATGAGATTTGTGTTTTCTGGGCGTTGAACTGGAGACCAAAGTTGAGTTTATCTACCTCAGAGTAAACGCATCAGCTCTGCGAATGTTACGCTTGGGAAAATCCGGCAAATAACTGCTCTGGGCTCCTTTGAACAATTTTCAGATATGTTTCGCCCAGTTTGGGAAGAGGCTTGCTACAGCTTGTATTTCAAGGTGTGGATTTACTTTGAGACAGACAAATTTAATCGGCTCAGCTCGGCCACATCGAGTTCAAATTGGGACCAACCTACTACCAAACTAAACCTATTTACATCTACCCTCAAAATACCTCCAAAAATGCTTCCACAAGAAGAAAGTAGCTCCGAATGATATGGAAGTGGAAATCTTCAGTTACATCGTTACCCGATCAAGTGCCGCGCCAAAATATTAAGTAAGAAATAAGTTGATACAAAGAGCATGTAAGCAACTGTCCTCTAGAGTTTGTCAGTTAAGTAAAGTCAACTGGATTCGCAACAAACTTATCTCCAATAACTATGCTTCGAAACTGGAACCCGATCAAGATCAAGATATCTCGGATTTTTTTTTAAACATTAAACGCCACTCTGCGAACCGAACTCAAGTTCGTCTTGTGGATAAGACGATTACAAGTATAAGACAGCGTTGGGTGCTTTTTATTGAGGTAAGTTGCACCTGAGTCTAAAAGTGGACCTTTTCTCTAAATAACTAAATTAGAAATGCGTCTCCCCCAAGAGTAACAAGACTCACTACTAAAACTTTTCTGTATTTTTTCCTTTTTTTTATTGTATTTATTTTCATTTATAATCTTATAATTAACTTAAACAATTTCACTTTAACTTAACTTAACTTCTTTCAATCCCAAAAATAAAACTGACCCCGCTAATTGCCGACCCTTCTATTTATACTGAAGTCTATGCTGCCACGATCGTAAACATATTTACAAAATTTGTGCACTCTACTGTTATACCGTTGGCCAATTTGCTTTGGTGCTTAGCCTGTGTAGGTCAAACTCGAACAAACTGAAAACATGTCTACAAAGTGTGCCCACCGCACTGTTATACCGTTGGCCAGATCCGCTTTGATGCTCAGTTCAAGTAGGTTAAACTTGAATAAATTCTAAGCATAAATATATGCAGTGATGCCACTGTACTGCTTGTAGCCTTGACAACAATTTGGTATGGTGCATCACATGATACAATCAGTTGCACGATTGTAACTCAAGGGTGCCTCAAGTATGAACTTTTCTGTAGTAAAATCCAGCCAACTCCGCATTATACTACAAAGATTCACCCCACTCCACATGAGCAGGGACAACTTCAACTCTCGGGCTACTCCCGTTCACCAAATGATCTGATCAAAGGGTTCAACCACTTAACATACAACACACACTTAGAGCTTTGGAGTTTAAGCCTTTTGAACCAGATTATGTCCTGTAATACCCACCGTAGGCCTTCCACAAATTGGCTCCATGCCCACCTAAGATATTAACCACAATTTCACCTTTGAACACGCCACCCCACAAATCCCCTCTTACACCACATCCAACTAGATGATGGTGGCTGTATAGGAGAGGAGAAAAAAATAAACAGAAAAATCCCATCTGTCCCACAACTTGGACTAATCACACATCTGCTATCGTTCGTACAGACGACGACGACGACGACGAGTATGTGTGACACTCGTCTTACGTCATCATTAATGTGCGGGCATCCCAGAGCAAATCCCAAATCGGATTAGATACATGTGCGATGTGCCTTGTTGCTGCGGTAACGCTGTTGCGGTGGTTTCTATCTGTTGAAATATTCACGCAAATGCATATTCCCCAAAGTGATTGTGGGCACATTCCGTCCGCCCTCCCCCGCTCTTTAAAGACCACTAATACGCCCGACCATTAAGTTCACACATGTGCTTGGCAGAGGCGCATCTATCGGCCTGGCCCCACATATACCCGAAAACCGAACGCTTTAACTGACAAAGGAACAGACTGGCGGGCCAATAAACAAATACGTTCCAATTACTATCTTCCTCTCTGTCTATATGTGGGTCCAGTTCCATTTCCATTGGCATCCGTGTGCTCCATTCTCGATCTGGCTTCTCGCTTCTCGTTTATCTCGAAATTAATGGAAATGTGTCAGTCGTTAACTTCCATTTCCAAGTGGCACGGTGGCGGCGGTTGGGCGGGGAAGAGCGGCGGATCCGACTGCCAGGAGGTCAGAGTGAAATGTGAAGTGAACGAAATTTTTTAATAAATTCAAATGCAGGCTGGAGAGAACGAAAAAAAAACCCATAGATACAAAATACGAACGCGATAAACTTTAGGGAGGAAGAATTTTCCCATTCATTCAACTTTGCAGCGATTGACCGGGCTCTAGCTGAACCCCATCGGCAGGCGTGAGATGAGCGCATATACTCAAACTCATACATCGGTAATTGCTTTGTGCATCTTTATTAATTTCCCACTCGATTGGGAAATTCCCGAAGCGGGCTTAATGGCACAGATACGCGGGCTCGAGTGTGACCGTCGTCGACGATGGGGTCGCTCTTCGATTGCGAAGCGTGTTCCTGCCTAGCCGAAGCAATTGTGAGATGATTAGACAATTAATGCATTCCCACATCCAGATTCAGTCATTCAGCCAGTCGGCCGGGCTTTGTTTCTATTTATCGCCCCTACGCCAGAGAGTTGGGGCCATAACTTCAATAAATATTTGGATATGCACATTAATTGAATATCAGTGCTGTCAGTGAATGGCATGCTAACGATGCATGAATGTATATTGGAGGAGGAAATGACAGATGTTCGAGCTGAGCGGCAGTCGCATTGTCTCGAATATCCACTCGAAGATTTGTATGTTCACATGCAGGCCGGGGATTGTGGTGGCACAGTTGTCATCTGTTGTCGTTTCGGTTGGTGCTTTAAGCGAAGGGAGCTTCAATAGCACACAGAAAAGTGACGAAATTAGACAGTCAGTGGATGTTGAAAGGGTTGTGGGTCAAAGGTTTAGATGAGCTATAATAATTTTCAATTATTTTTGGGGTATTCAAAATTACCCCACATCTATCGGTGGACCCTTTACTCCTCCAGAATGCACCAACCTGCTGAGAAATACCACAGTTGCCAACATTAGTGGTCGAACTCGAAGATGAAAAATTTAAAGTCGAGACTGAAATTTGTTATTAGTACGGGGCTAATGTGTCTCCTACCTAAAGAAGGACACAGCTCTACTTAGGTTTTATGACTTTGACTTATTGCCGACAACTTTCTAAAGATGGAACTGTGTTATCTTTAAAAGAACATCAAATATTTTTATACTTTGTTCTCGTTTCAACCGCGACATCGCGCCGTACTGATAACAAATTTTAGCCTTGACTTTAAATTTACGGAAGCTTAATTGTGAAATTTATATGGAAAATATATCCACTATGAACTAATAAAATTTAGAGTCGAACCCGAAAATGTTTATTGGATATCGGTTGTGCGTATATGAACTTTCGATTCACTACACCAAAACTGAAGCGCACAGATTCATATAAAGGGTGGTTAGATTTTAAGGGCCGATGTTGAATATGAACCACACCTAAACGTCAAGTTTTTTCTGCATTTCATTTGACATTTCTCAATTTCAGACTAACTCAATTTGAAACATGGAAAGATACACAATCAAGCAATGCGTTAAAGCTATTCACGCTTATTATGAAAATGGGCGTTCAAATCAAATGCATATCGTGCACTTCGTGATTTTTTTGGTCAATTTAATCGTCCAAATGTGCGCACAATCGGAAAAATCGTGCAAAAATGCAAAACCGGGTCTGTAGGAGATGTGAAAACACCAGTGCATGCTCGTACAGCTCGTACTGCAGAAAATATTGCTGCTGTTCGCGATAGTGTGGCTGAAGAGCCGTCCACCTCAACTCGTCTTCGTGCCCAACAATTGCACCTCACACGCTCGTCGCTGATGAACATTATGCATAAAGACTTGCATTTGCGCGCTTACAAGGTGTAATTGACTCAAGAACTAAAGCCTCTTTTACCATTTCAAGCGTCGTCAATGGTCAGAATGGTGGCAAGAAATGGCAACAGTGGATGATCAATTTTCGAAGAAAATCATCTTCAGTGATGCCGCACATTTTCAACTCAGTGGATTCGTCAATAAGCAGAATTGCCGCATTTGGGCGAATTGAAATCCAAAAGTGATTGTCGAAAAACCAATGCACTCACAAAGAGTGACTGTTTGGTGCGGTTTATGGGCTAGCGCATCATCGGTCAGTATTTTGTCCAAAATGAGGCCGGTCAGGCAGTTATCGTGAGATGATAACGAACTTTTTATGGCCCGAATTGGAAGATGTGGATGTGGACGATATGTGGTTTCAACAGGACGGTGCCACTTGCCACACAGCTAACGGAACAATGACTCTTTTGCGCGACAAATTCAATGGCCGTGTTATCTCACGTGGTGGCGATGACAATTGGCCTCCAAGATCATGTGATTTGACACCGTCGGACTTCTTTCTTTGGAGTTATTTGAAATAAAATGTTTACGTCGATAAGCCAGCAACAATTCAAGAGCTAAAGGATGAGATAATTCGGCACATTAACGGCATAGAACCTCAATTATGCCTCAGCGTCATCGAAAATTTGAACCATCGGATGGAGGTGTGCCGCCGAGGTTACGGCGGTCATTTGGCCGATATTTTGTTCGACACATAATTGAACCATACCAATATTGTCATAATAAAAAGAAATGACAGTAATTTCCTAAATAATTTGTGTTTTATTCAAAATCAGCATCGGCCCTTAAAACCTAACCACCCTTTTTATGCGACAGTATGAACCCCCCGACTTATTCATCACGTTTACCCGCAATCCTAGATGGGAAGAAATTTCCCAATACACAGCTCCTACTTCCCGGGTAAACTTCGAGTGACCGCTATCACATCACCGGACGGGTTAAAAAAAAATCAAAATGATCATGGACTTCATGGTTAAGCGCACTATTTTTGGACAACCGCGAATCTGAATGAGCTCGATCGAATGGCCAAATGGACAAGCAAGGATTACCGCGTGCCCGCACATTCAGCTTTGGTTGATTTAGAAAACCCGACCGGACCAACTCGATTCAATCATTTAGCGCAGAAACACGCCACCAAGAAGCCGACCCGTACATCGATGAACTCGTAACTATGCATTGAATCCAATTTAATTCCAAAGGAGTTTCATTCCCTCAATAGAGAGGGCTCAACTTTCAAAAGGGATGATAACAATTTAATCAATTTTAGGCGGTACGAACTACGAAGTTCGCCGGGCAGCTGCAAGCCCCTGGCTTCCTAGGCCTCACATATCACTTACGTATTTCGATAAATTCGATCTGATGACATACTTAAATCCGCTAACTTACAACTTAATCATACCTGCCTCTCCCTCTCACTCTCTCTCTTAGGATAAAATGTAATTACTTCCAGCAAATACCCACCGTGCACACGTCATAAAAAAATTACATCTCCAGCCCATAAATTCATACAGAGCTACACCCTTCTACTTTTCGAATTTTACATTTCACGAAAGGAAAGAAGGATATACCTACAAATTGATGCCTCAATCGGAAGTGCTTATTCCACATGAGCGCCGAGATAGGTATGTGCCTTTTATTCCTCGCCAGCTACCATCCGGTACAAAACCCCAAGTAAGAACATCAATTAAAAAAAAAAAAGGAAACTGATAAAAAAATCCATCATCCGGCTCGAAGGACCAAAGCACCACCACCATCATGTCCGTCGACTGAGACAAAGTAAAAATTTAATTAAAAAAAAAGCAGCACACTTCTACGGCTGCCTTAATACCGCACAGCTTCATATCCGGTAGTCGCTCGCAATATATATGTGTGTAATCGATGAATGGTTGAAAATATTCTTTTGTGCATTTACAAGTGATCTGTCAAGTTTGTAATTAGTTTCGTTTCGTTTCCGAAACGGAATCCACAGCAAAGTCCCGTCCTGTGTCGTGGCCATTTGTACCTATCTCCTGACCCAGTGCTGAAAAATGCATTTTTCCCGCGAGATAGTCTCCTCGCTGAGGCGAAAAAAAAAAACATGAACAAGTACAAAGTTGGATAGTTGAAAAGGGTTTTTTTTTTTGTAAATAGCCACAAAATGGCAGATAGACAGAGACAGAAGTGGCAGCCACAATGGTACAATTATTCCCGTACACTATCGCGTGTGCACGACTTTTACACTGCGTTCATCATCATCATTATCGTCCTCCCTCGGTTACAGTGTGCTGTGCAACAAAAAGTCGATTCTCGTTTAAATACACATAGGACGGTGGCGGATAAATGGATCAATAAAATTCACAAATGTATCTAGATACGCTGCCTCTCACGGGTGGCTCTCTTCCCCTCCGTGCTCCGTCCTCCGTCCCCTGACACTATTCGCATTCTTGTACTGTTTTTGTGGCATTTATATTGTTGTTATTCGTGTTTTTGTTACTGTTGTTATTTTTGTTGTTTTACTGGTAATACCCGCTGCTGCTGTACCAACACTACAACTGGATGATGGTGGTTTCTGGTTTGTTTATTTATTTGTTGCTCTTCATATGTACAATACACACTTTTGTGATTTCTATTGTTTCTGGTGTTTGTCTGGCGCTGGCGAACAATGATTGGAAACGTTTGCTGCGTAGAGGGGGAGCGAGATAGCGATTCAATTACAGGATGCCTCGCACTAGGACTAAAATATTCAAAACACTTGATGCCAGTTATTGGATTTACATCAGGCACTGACTATTGGATGGAATATGAATATTGAGGTACTTTTTTTGGGCCTTACTTCTCAACTGTGTATATGGCAATAGTTCCGTTGGTCTTGGTGGGCGTGGATGCATCCGCTCTTTGTGTTTGCTTTCCTTAAATATTTATATAGGGCGATGTATTTCAGATTTGTAATATTTCATGGAAAATGAAGCGAAATGGATTTCTACGGCCGCCAGTCATGAAGGAGTCGTTGGGGGGCAATCTTCTCCGAAGGCATGATTGCGAAAGACGGGAGAGCACTTGACGAAGCGTTTTCCATCGAAGCTGAGGGGTTTTCGAAAATGTTTCTGAAAATCTTGACTGAAGTGACGTCGAGTCTGGTTCGTCAGCATGTCTAAAACAGATGGACACTTACAGATTTTTAACACTGGATAGAGCTACATAGAGTTGGGCTTAGAAAAAGCCATTGAAACAGAGGTTCTCGCCCGTAAACCAGGACATCTGATTATGCTTTTCTCGCTGCTGGTACATTTGGTGACTTTTATGTGAGCTCGAAGTGGTCTTTATAGGGTTACAACCATCTATTCTCCGAAAGAACTTCTTGACCTTCTTCGTTTAGGGTTCAAAAGTACCTTGCTAAAAGTCATAATTAAGCTGACTGTAAGTATACAAGAGAAGTAAAAAATAAATAAATGAATAAATGGCGCAACAGGTCCGTAGGGACCCTAGGCCTAGCTTCTCACAACCATTTGTTTTGTGCGAGTTTTTCATTTTTGGAAGGAATGGAAGGGATCTAAAATTTTATGCCGATTCCAAACGGCCAATTGGGAAGCTCTTTCAAGACAGTTATACTCTCGAATGTTTGTTGGAATTTGCGGGACCAAAACCTGGGACATATCGCTTAGTAGTCCAACACACTACCCACTAAGCCACTGTGCCGACAACAACAGAAGTAGAGTGCGGTTGGAACCGGAGACACCAAGAATCCATCACCCTATTATGTACATATTTGCTTATCTCGTGTAGGTATATGAGCGAGCAAGAACGAGGGGGAAGGCACAATAGGTTCCTCTAAGAAGCCGCAGTGCCAGAGCTCATTGAAAGCTCTCCCGCCTTACAATCTAAGAACGAGCTAGGCTTAGTTCCACCACCGATCGTTTTGCATTGCCAGGCCGACTCTACATGTCGAATCTTTTATTTTCCTCCTACCGATTTCAAGCCTTGACGAAAATCAAGCAAGCAACGAGCGAACGAACGACACCGACGCATCACACGATTACCACCAGTTCACGCGGAAATATTTTAAGATGATAGACACCCCTATGAGCTGGCATTTAAAACTGACATAAGCTCGAATCGCAAATAGCATCGAACAATGAACAATGAAACGGGACGAATGGGAATGACATTTATCTCCCGAAAGAATCGTCCGATTTCAATGAAATAAAAACTAAAACTTCCTCCACATTAGGGCCAATATTTCCCTGAGAATTCATACAGATTTAGACAGTCATTTTAACATGACGCTTGTTCAAATCCACATACAAATAGGCAGACAGACTTTAAAAATTCTTCTATCGGTACACCTAAGGGAGTCATATATGTACTCAAAATAAGAGTGGATATTCAGTGGATAGACCTTCAAAAGTTTGATCAGTAATAAATCAGCCGTAGACCAAGGACCTTCGCCCTAATCTTGACACTTTCCAGGCAATTGCCGTCGATTGCCCTCTGAAGGTTGGGTTAGGTTAGTGGATTGGCGAGACAGGGGGAACCTGCACCCACCACACTTAGATAAATATAGATCCATTGTGAACCCCCCTTGGGGTTCTAATGACCCCCATATGGTGGAAACCTATGAAACCGGGTAGTCAACGCCTCCCGAGGATAATTCAAATTTATGTAAGTCTCTTAAAGACTTCTCAGGAAGATCTTCTAAGTCTTCGAAACAGGGTCGACCAAGAATTCTGTATCCGATCTGTATCTGATGTGACAGAGTGCCGGGCAGTGGCAAAGAAATAGTGGAGTGTCCTCATGCACATCCTCATCCCCGCATCCTCTGCACAGGTGATCAGTATTGATTAGCATTTTCTTGATTGCCCTCTGAAACTAATTTGAATGTACAACGGTCCCATTCCCTACACCGATTTAACATTTTCAAAAATTCGTAAACCACTGACCGTATGTGATTAGGGACTGAGTTAAAAAACAATGTCGGTCACATTAAGGCCCACACCTAAGCGCTCGACCATCAACAGGACCTACCAAGCAGCTGCGACACAAATAGCCGCCAAAACACTCATTTCCTTCCTATTTCCTCTACCATGTCCTATTACGAATGATAAACGGCTTATTTAAGTAAGTTCCTACTAACCGCAACTATTAACTTCTTGTATCTGCTGGCATCCAACCAACGCCAATAATTTACATTCTCCACTCGTTTTCGCTCCATGTCTCTGGCGTACTTTGGCTGGCTCACATTTAAATTGAAATAGAAGAACATTTATTAAACAACCCCTAATGCAGTGAGTCACAAAAAGAAGACACCGAAACCCACCTCGAGGACAAGCAAAACTGCAGTAGGCACCACAATCCTCAGTTCCCTGGCAAGTTCCTTAAGAACAGTCTCTAAATGTAGGTACACAAATATATATATGTATAGATGTAAAAAAAGAAAACACAAAACGGGACAAACGAAATGAGAACTGCATGCAGCCACGGCGCACAAAAAAAAAGAAAAAAGAACGAAACAGAAAAAACTCAACAACAAAAAAAGGATATTCGCCCAAAAACGTAATAAAATAAGTACCTAACCAACCACTTGCACTAATTTAACGATAAGGGTAGGCGCCCACAAAACAGGATATAGCCCAGGATGCGGAAGGCAAACGACGACGCTGACGACGGCGATGCAACACAAAGACATCTAGCATACCTACATATGCACACAACACACAAAAGCTTTGAAAGTAAGTCTCAGTCTGAGTCCTAGCGCGCGAACTACCCGAGCAGATGTTGCCTCTCTGAATCGCAGCCAATATACACATGCACGAGAAAACGACGAGACCGAGACCACCATGGCTCGCATCGCATCGCATACAATCCGAACAAGGGCACAAATGAAAAGAGCATTGGCGCACTTCCAACAAAAAGGAAAGACGGATGCAGGAATCTCTATAGTGGAGTATCCTCGTGCAATTCGCAATTGCAATCGCAATCGCAAGGGTATGTGGCGAGAAGGGAACACAAAAGTATCCTTAAATGAAACTAAAACTGAGATCCTGTGTGTGAAAGGCATCATAACTCTCTCTCGCCCAGATGCACACAGCACCTTGTACTTGTACGAGTATGATAACAGACCAGAAGTGTGGGTGACTGAATCTACAACACCCGAAAATGTCCTTTTTACCACTCGTGCACCATACTATACACACAAGCGGGTGTAGCAGCTTTTAGTTACATTTTCAGGGCAATAATAGCGAACACGAAGTGGAAACCTCGAAAAGAAATCGCTGGCCAAAAAGCGGGATACAAACAGGACGAGCGAAAAATCCTAGATAAAGAATCTGCACATATACGTTGTGCGGAGAGTTCCTCCTAATGAACGTAAGACGAGGACGACGACGACGACGACGATGACGAAGATGCCAATGTCAATGAGCGGGGGAAAAATGGGAAATTAAAGTAAGCAAAAAGGAAGTTTTTCTCGTCCTTATCTTGACGAGTTATTCAGGCAGGACGTCGATTCTATAAAAGACGACGCAGTAAAGAAATTAAATTAAAATCTCAGTTTTGTGTGATTTTTTCGTTTCCTGACAGATACACATAATCACCCTGAACAGCAGCAGGCAGGGGTAACGGTGAGGGTATCCCCAAACAAGAGTTTCCTTCCATACAACAATTATAATAGCAGAAAATCTCCGTTCCCGCAATGGATATACCGGCAGCGAGGTGGGTCCAAGGAAGGACACTATTCGCAAGATGGTTCAGCATCATCATCATCATCATCATCATCATCATCATCATCATCATGCATGATGACGATGACTTAACTAGGGCGAGTTTGAATGAAGAACGACGATCGAAGCCGTCGTGCAGTGGAAACTTTAACACAAAAGGACTGCCGGACTAACTTGAATGAAAAATTAAGGAGATAAAGCAACAACAGGACAAACAGAACAAAAAAACAACAAAAACCAAAAGGATCTGGAAAATAAGTAAAAAGCAACTCCCAGCCCGTACAAATAATCTTAAATAATCCAGTTAGTTACATTTTAATTATCCTTTCATTCACGGATCTTTAGCACAAACAAACGTAGGTACAGAGCGCGGGCAAAAATATTTTTCTATCCGTGTGTTATATTCAGGCACAAGCACATATGCTTTGCAAGACCAGGATTGCATTTTCTGTGCGCTATGCAAGGTGAAACACAAATTGTCCGTCCTGTGCATCTACACAGCTGGGGAAGACATCTCACCTCTCGCCGTCTATATTGAATTGTGAAATGTAGAACGACAGAAAAAAGAATCCCCCTCAAAGGATGCTACTGGGAAATAAGGAACCAAAGACAGCTACCAACATTCTTTTGCCGGATTTAATAGAAGATTTGGGTATCTCTTTTTCAATTTCTCTCCACCTCCGAAAAATAGAGGTAAAAATAAAAATGTGGAGGAAAAACTTCCAAGGATATGTGAGCGATTGTTAGGCTCGTCGTTTAGTTGAACACGGAACTTATGGAGAAAAGTTTCCGCCATTGTGTACATGAGCATTGGGGATGGCGATTTTTGGGATTCATTTTGTTTGTTTTTTTTTTTTTTTCCTCATATTGGACACGAGATGGCCGAAACTGATAGGAGTATCCTTCTCGTGGGTTTATTCGAATTCTTGTTCCAATCCATGGTTGGTTGTTCGAGTCAACTGAATGTAGGCTGGAATGGGTTTGGACGGCTGTAGTGGTTGGGTGTGACCGACAGTTCTTATCAATTAGTTTGCGGTTTTACGAAGACTTGTTTGAGGTCCTTGGAGGGTGGCAACTCAGTATCAAAAGTGAGCAGTGAATAAGTGCAAGTGAATAACTTACGAGGAAGCCCGATTCTTATTCATTTCTAGCCGCAGAAAAACTGACATCAGAAACTAGATATATTTCGTATAGAACTCAACCCATGAGGACATCACAACCCAAGGACTTCCCAATACGAGTAGCCATGAACGAATTAAAAAAAAAATGGAATGCAAAATGCTCACGGAAATGCCCGAGCAATATGAGCTGAGTCTTGTGGAACCTAATTCTGAGGAACGATATTGATCGACGTATTGACCTGAGAAATCGATAAAACGACGACGATTTTTCGTTTCACAACTGATGAAGGCTTGGACAGCTTTATACAGCAACAATTCGTGAAGAAGCGATGACATTTTCTGTAGAATCCGATGGAGGAAGTCGTAGAAGTTCTCAAAGCTGTCAAAGGCAATAAGAAACGAAGCGAAATCGTCTTCAGAGCCATTTTAACCAAAGTCTAGACGCCGAAGCGATGCCGTACCCAACCCAAACCTGTTCTAAAGGACTATGAAGAGAAAGTCGTAGGAACTGTGGCACGTATATCAAGAATGAACGAAAGCAATGCGACACACGATCATTACCACGAGTCCATAGGCAAACATTTCCCAATTGGAGACACTCTTGTAAACTGTCGTCTAAAAATGTAAAGTGTGCTCGAAATCAGGCACACAGCATCGAAAAATTATATGTGACAATGGCAACTGGTTACTTTTAGTAAATTTTTAGTCGTTTATCTATTGAATGAGTCGGTCAATTGCGGTGAAATGAAAGTTAACTGCTGTCCAATATTAATTTGAATATTTTCCGATGAAATCAATTCGGAATAAGTATCCAGTTTGAATGTGATGCGAGTTCAAATGCGCTTTCAAAGGTCTATCTAAGAGTAGGTGATTTTAAGCTGCAGTAAAATATAATTCTGTGACCACGAAGCCATACCGCACTTATAAAAAGCTCGAACAAGTTCGACGCCTCATCCTTTTTCGACGATAACTCGGAACCCTTTCATGAAACAGCAGTCATCCGACGTCGCTTGGAAGTGCCATTTTTGTCAGAAATGGTTTCAGAATCCAATTGAACTGTAAGGCCCCAACACAGGCAACCATTACACAGCGACTTTACCAACTTTGGGTAGATTTCAGCTAAAAAAAAAAAATGTCGGCCAAGTTTCGAAAGATGGAAAAAAAAAAAGACCTATGGATTGGAACTGTGCAACCGCATTTTTTGCTTTGATCAGCATCAACTGACGTGTCCACTACGTGTGCAGTTTTAGTCGTCACAATTGTAAAAAATATTTTCTTTTATTTTCGAAGACCTTAAACTCAAAAGCCTTTAGAAATAGAAAAAAACTGGTGCGACTGTATCCAACAGTCCCGAAAAATGTGTATGTGTAAACACCGTGCGTGCGGTATGTGTGTGGCTTGATACGCGTCATTGAGAAAAGAGAGAATTTATTGTAAGAACCGTATTCTGGATATAAATTATGTAATAACAATAATTTATTCTTTCTGTGCTGCGTTTCGGTAGAATAGATACAATCGGATTGTGGTAGCTAAAGTAAGATATGTACATTCGAGACTGTAATCTATCTAGATTACGCTGGAAGACAGCATCGATGGTTGTTCCATATCGTGTTGTTGAAATTTTCCGGTTGGAGTTCTTTTGAAGTCGCTCCAGTTTGGTTTGCGAGACGAGTTCTCCATTTACTTGAGCGTTCAGTACTCGTTTTCCCCAACCTTTTTTCCGACTTTCAGAGGTTTACTTGCACGTAAACGCGCCCTGTAATTTCGCACGTTCTGCATCTGGCTTTCCCATATCTGAAAATATTTTAATGCATCTTCAATGACGGCAAAACATTGCATTATTGACAGAAATATGGAATTGTACCAATTACTTATTTTCCTGTATTTTTATGCGTTTTACTATTGAAACGCATGTATTCAACAGTGAAATCGAACAGTGAAACAACGCGCACTTAGATGTTTACGTATCAATAAGCACTCCTAACATTATGCAGTTGAAAATAACCGTTTGCACAGGAAATGAAAGTGTCATTGGAATTTCATTCGGCTTGCATTGCATATTGTTGGGCTGATTTCTGTCCCAGCAGTTAAATGTTTGGAATTACTCCACCAGATACCAAAACGCGCGCATATACATATGTTTACACATCAACAAACACTCCTAACGTTATGCAGTGGAAAATACCCGTTTGCTGTTACACAGTAAATGAAAGTGTCATTGGAATTTCATTCGGCTTGCATTGCACATTGTAAGGTTCTGGTCTACGACATTTTTGTTAGTTGTTGTCCAGCTGTGATTTCTGCGTGCCTGGTAATTCACGAAAGATTTGGCACTGAATTTCCTCGAGATGTCCGTCACTGGGAAGAAATGTGTATGACCATCATATATGAAAAACATGCTTTATTTCACATTAACAAAAGCTGAAATGAATATGCCCCAGCTAAAAGTATGCAATGATAAAAAATTTTACAATGATAAAACACGGTGACGCATTTCCGTTAAACATTTGTCCCCGCAAGTTAAATGTGTGGAATTACTCCACCAGATTGCAAAAAAATTTTACAATGATAAAACCTAGTGACGCATTTCCGCTACACATTTCCGTCCCCGCAAGTTAAATGTGTGGAATTACTACACCAGATTCCAATAACGCGCGCTTAGATGTTTACACATCAAAAAATGCAAACATGCACTGCAAATACTATTTTAGGACCAAAATAAACATTTTTCCATCCATTCCCTAGATGTAACTGTACAGTCATCAAACATTTATTCGAATGCATTTCACTCTTTATAAGGAGTAGCCAAGTTAGGCCATGGCAAGTCTTTAGTTTGAAATTGTCTAAAATTATACCTTGCAACTTATACTCGAGTTCTGTGCGCATTTTGGATCGTTATAACTGGTTCATTTACGTGCAAAATTTTAGGATGTCAAACCGAATTGAAATAGGTCTTTTCCCTTACTTTCTAGTTCAGTATTGACAACATGTCACATTTCTCTCATGCGAGAGAATTCGCTCACCGAAAGGAAATATAACCAAAAAGAAAAGGAACGCCTTGAACCACAAATATGAAAAATGCGAATTTTTGCCTCGGTGGGATTGTTCAAATATCAGTACAGTAAAACCCGGATAAGTGCCTCACCTTAAATGCCCCGTTTTGGTAGGCACTTATGCAGGTTAGGCAGTTATAAAAAAAATCCGCTTAAGTGCACATAGGCACTTATCTCTTAATTTTATAAAAAAAAAAGTTTTTGACAGCTAGCCAGTCAGTCTCCACCATTGAAGTAGATTTATGTCGTTTTCCATTGGGATTTTCAGATTTTGCTCTGAGATTTCAGATTTTTCGTGACCAATGGAACATAAAACGAGATTTTTCTTCCTTTGCATCTGTGGTGCTGCGTGCTTTAAAAGCTGTTCTTAAATTGTAATTTGTGTTTATAAAAATCCATTCAACTTATGCTAAAATCTATTGCAGCGGCCAAATGTAATTTGTTCTCTATTTTTCATAGACTTCTCGTCTAAAAATGACAAATGTGTTGGTGTTAGTGCAAATAGGTGTGAATCTCGCTCGGATATCGAGATTCGCAAAATTGCTCTGACTCTGCTTTTTTGCGCCCGCTGGAACATGAAATCTGACAGCCAGCTGATTTCGAGAAAAGAAAAACTGCTCTGAATCTGACAAAAATGTGCTATTTCTGTCCCAATGGAAAACGACATAAGATTATTACCTTTCTTTTATTTTTAAAGCATGAAACAAGGGAGCGCCAAAAGAAAAAAAGTTTTTGTATTTTTTCAGCTGATTTCAAAAATGTGTACTTAAAAGAATTTTTGTCAGGTTAATTTCAGTAAAATTATACAAAATTAAAGTTAATTAAGCAGGAAAGGTAGTTAAGCGAGAGGCACTTATCCGGGTTTTACTGTAAAACAAAGCACAAATTTATATTCAAGATCAATATTGAATTGCTGTTTCGATAACTGGTGGACTGTATATTTGCTTGAGTTGCGCTCTTTTATATTTTATATATTTTTTATTACTTTTCTCGTTTTTAAAATGAAGAATCTATCCTAATAATAATAAAACCTAATTGAGAAAAACATATTATTTCGTCGGCAGAGTTGATGTGTATGATACATAGTGGATTTTGTATCTAACTTATACTTTGTTAGTTTTGAACAATTGCTTTTATTGGAGAAATTATAAAATTCAATTCTTTGCTTCTTACATTCATTTTAATGCTACATACAAGCACAAAATGTAAATGAAATCAAATAAAAAGTCACTTACAAATTAGAGTCTGAATTAGAATCTGAACGATTTGACAACCATCTGTCAGTAATAACCAACTAGCCCCAGAAATTTCTTGGGCTCATATTTTGTTATGGATGGAAAATGTTTTGTTCTCTCTTCTTGGTTCTCTTCTGCTCAACTTTTACGTATAAGGGAGCGAAGTTTGACTAAATTTGGCTAATGTGTTCGAATGCATTATCGTTAGGGAACGGACCTCGACTTGAAGAGCATAGGGTATAAAATACTACGATTGCTCAAAAGAAAATTCATTTGGGTTCTGGTTTGAAACTATTCAGTGGGTCAATCGGTCAATTGCATAGTTTCTGTTGAAGTTCCCAGTTGGGTAGTTTGGCTCAATTATTTAGACTTGGGCTAATGCTCCATGCTAAAGGAAAATTCACATAATGTCTCAGAACGTAAACACCACTTTCATCTTTGTTGAAAGACAAACTGAACTGAATCGACTGAAAGCCGTCACAAAAACAATAGCTGGTTGAAAGATTCACCAAGTGAAGCAACCATAAATCTTGCGTATTTTTTTTTTTATTTTTTAAGAAACTACAAAGAAAAACTCCCTACTCCTTATCATTTAACTAATCTGGCTCAAACTAGTATGGAATTCTTCGGAAAATGGCTCAACTCCAAAATTTCTTCAGAAAAACGCTGGTGAATTGAGTCTGATCATATTTATAGGTAGGAGTGTATTTTCGACAATATTTTAAAAAACATTAAACATCTCGGTTTAATGACAAAAACTTGTAAAAAAAGGAACAGTTCCGTCTTAGATCGACATAATTACTTAAATATAGGAAGAGATAAGTTTAAAAATCAAACTTACCACTTTTGTTTGGAAGTCATGCCCCGAATCACTGTTGGGAGGTCTGTAAATAAAAAATGAACCACATTAGCAATGCTGGTTAAGTGCAATAAAATATAAGTTATAACTTGGCGAAACCTTCTCCAATTAGACGGTTTAATTATGATTAAATAAAAGTCCAAAATACATCCTTTTTGCAACCAAACGTAGAGATAGAAGTTTTCAATATTTTCTTAAGATCCAATGTGTCCATGGTTCAACGATATCCTTTTGAGTTTTTACAGAAAAAAAAAGACAAAGAGAAATGCGCCCCAAATAATGCAGATAACTAATTTTGGACAGTTGGCCGGGCCAAATAGTTTTTGTACATATCCTACGAGCTTATGACGCGATTCGGTTACTTTTTGCTGCTGTTTTAGAAAGTGACGGCAGTATTTTTTGCTGAATAAGCAAATGCTTGCTATATATTTATTTTTTGTTGGTTATACAGTTTTTTATTACACCTCGCGCCGTTTAGATTTTGGTTTTGCTGGTTCACAGTCGCACTCATGTATTCACAGACAGCGCAATTGAGAGCGCGAGGGAGAAATATTATTGAAAAAACTTCGGACTGCAGGGGAAATCGGGGAGATACGTACGAAAGCTGTCAGCCTATTCATACTTAGTGCATGACAGTAATCCTTATACTATCAAGAAAACAAAAAACATATACAAGTTGGTTGCGTTTCTCCATGTTTTAAGCAACCGCTTCTTATATTTGGAAATGGATTTCCAGTCTCAAATGTTTCCCTGGGATTCAAGTGGTTATCCTTTTTACCCGACTGGTAACAGGGAGGGTTATTAATATACAGGTTAAACAACAGGTCCCGCTTTTACTGATTCTTAAGATATTTATTCGGTACATACCTATTTTAAAGTTTTGCGAGGTGAATTGTCGATAAAAATGGTCAAATTCAGTATGCCTAATTCCTACATTTGGCATGTGTCAAAGTAGCACTGATAAACTGACTAAAACTGCAGGTATTGGCATATCAGCGAAAACTCAGAAAACTCAGATGAGTGGAGTTGTGAGACCGTCACAAAAGTTCGTATGAGTACAAAAATGAAGCAGCTAAGAGGTTCCACTTTCAGTCCGACGCTGCGAGAGAAGACTGGAGATTAAGGTCATTTTCGAAAACTCTCTAGTGATTGCGGGTGGGTGTGGGTCTACATTTCACTTGATTGCAGTCTGTATAGACAGACGCATTGACAAAAATATCCCATAGCACCTTCTGAAGGAACTTGAATTTTCAAAAGACGCAAGTCCAATTTTCTTGGAGTACGAGAATAGAAGATGTCCAATCGTAATTTGCAATAAATATCTCTACTATCCCATTAACCTTTTTCTGCTTGAAAGGTTGGCAAATTATTTTGAAATTCTGATGTTCTGATGTAGATAAAGTATTCGTCCCTATGTTATGTAATTATCCCATCGATGTATCTATTACTAAAACGATATGAATTAAAACCTGGAAGACGTTGTGCTCAGGATAACCGATGAATAATTCTAAAAAGTCGCAGGAAAAGGGGCCAATGAAAAAAAAATGTCATTTCTGAAGCTATTGTGCAAATTTAGAATTTTCGCACGATATTTTAACAAGCATTGGCTCGCTTAACACTGCAAAATTGTTGTGTTATGCACCCGCGTTCCATTTTTAAAGGTTTCTTTTTGGAAATAGGAGCATTTAAAAAAATTCCAAAGCTCCTTTTCCAAAAAAGGGCCAAAATAGTAAAAAAAAATTGTGGCAGGTTCTCGAAAAAAGTTCCAAATTGCAACTTTAGTCAGACGACGGTCACGCTGGTCCTTACGCTTGCCTTATAATTGGATGTAAGCATAATTGGGGCATTTGACGGGCAATCGTCAAAAAGGCTTTTAAGCGAAGGACCACTTAGGGAGTGCCTTATATTCACAAGATTGTCAGTAGTTTCGTAGCTACTCCGTCAGTTTGTTTATATATTCTACCTCGCCTATATTCCTCAAAAATGTTTTTTATAAGCTTCTGTTCATTTTTTTTTTGTTTTTTTTTTTTGAATAGAATACTGCTCCCATGATTAGCCGTTTGAATATTCTCTTTTAAGCGTTGGACCCACATCAACGGAAGCAAAGGAAGAGCCTTCCAAAAAGGCAAAAACTTTTGTGCATATTTAGAGTCCGAACAAGGGTCATTAAAAATTTGTTTCGGTGGCATTTCTTTGTTAAAAAAAAGAACCTTGGTCGGGAAGCTATATGAAAGTTTGACAAATACATATTATATACCTATATTTCGAGACTCGAGAGATAATCGAAACAGACTGCACCATTGTCGGGTCTCTTTTCGTCTCTTTACAAAAAATTGGGCTTAGATTATCCAACAAAAATTTAGCAGCGACGATAAATTTAAGCGAGAAACATTGCTACTTCTTACTTTCTCCATCTCACAGTGATGCATAAAATTCCGAAGGCCTTCAAGCTCTGGATCACGTCCAATGACTTGTTTTTGTATCAGAATTTTCTGCCTAGCTTTCATATGAATGTAGCAAGGAAAATGAAATGGACATATAGCTTCCATAAATGCCTCCAATATCTTGCTCGTCACTCTGAGTTCACTTTTGGACCGCCTGAATCACAGGATAACCTTTGAAAATGATGTCTAAAAGGAGTCTATGTTGAAAAACTTAAAAATCAAACTGGTTTCCACCAGAACACGGTTTCGCTGTGATCTTATTGGGACTGCAAAGTCAAGTGAACCTTTATGCTGCTTTAACAAAATGAGACTGTAACTGTGGACCCTTTTTTCAGTCAGCTTAGTAGTTCAAAAATAGAAACTAAGCAAAAACTTACTTGTTAAGTCAAGAGAAAAAAATTTGGACTCCCGGGACCGTAAACGAAATCGTCCCAAAAAATGAAGCAGCAATCACATATTACTACCATTCGTTCTTAAAAACACCAGTCATTACATCATAGAAATGCAATTTTCATCTTTTAGTGAGTCCTTCCCAGATGAGGCCACTAAAAAGCTTGCAAACAGCCTTCAAATATACAAAAAGTCTTACCGAATAAACTACAAAGTAAATTTCCTAAAAACTGTCATTGGAAAACTGCCTTGGCAAGTCTCTACCCATAAGCTATCTTCTTGGAATAAACCATAATTTTCCGCACCATTCAGATCTGGCTGTGAACCCTTCCGGTAGTCACCACTCCATGTCCAGTCAGCGAAAACCGGTTCCCCTCGTTGTGGTCATTTTCTATTCTGAAAAGTGCCCGCTTGACTGGGTTAAACAAATCGCATAAATGTGGTTACTTTGCACTTTTAACTCGGCAACTCAAGTAGGCCTTCGAGACTGCGTTGCTGCAGCTGCAAGGAGTAGGCTCACAATTTTCTATAGAAAAACAAACAATTCCGCAAAACCACTTTTCAATTAGATCCATCCTACTATGACACACCTAAAACAACAATCAACTATAGAGTCCTTATCCAGTGGCTGCATCCCTCGCCACCACCAAGGACAGTTAAGCGCTAATGGCTAAAGTCGAAAATCAAATATTTTTCCATCGCATCATCCCTTGATTATATAAAACGATAAACCTGTAATTTTTAATTATCTTTTCTATTCAGCGGTGGGAGTTGGGATTCCTTTTTTCCTATCCACCTCTTTGGGAGTTGGGATTCTTTTTTCCTATCCACCTCTTTGTTTGTTGTTTTTTTTTAAGCCTCGGTTTCTGTGTTTCTCTCTTGTGCGCATACCAACAAGCGTCTATGTCAATTCGTGCACCTGGCTGGATTTTATCCCACACCCACTGGGTGGGTGGATAAATAAAATGAAAAGGATGCGGAAAAGCATGCAAAGAAAATAATTACGCCCAGCTGATTGTGGCTGTACATGGATCGCCGCAGCCCGGTAACAAGAAAAAAAAAAGAAAAAAACCTTCGTTATTTTTAAGGATGCAGCTAAGAAGGGTCTGTCATCGTTTGGCAATCGTTTTCACCAAGTCCACCTTTGTCATCGCTATTTTCGCTATTTTTTTTTATCATCTCTACAACCGTCACCCCCACAATTCAAAGTGCGTCCATCCATGACTGGGAATTTGCTGAACAACTATGCAAGTTCTATCGAAGAAAGTCGAGAAATGAGAGAATTTCCCAAAAGAAAAAAAAAAATCAGAGTAGAAAAACAAAGCAAGACAAACTAAAGACGGCAATGATGGGGGGCGTATGTGGAACATTTTTTTGTCATCGCACAGGTATGGGTAATAATTCTCTTCTGGTTATTTTGTTGTCGCTGTTTGAACCTTTGGTAGGGGAAAACGTTTGTCGTTCACGCTCTACTTTGCATTGATAATAGACAAGGAATCACACAAAGTGACGATGCATACACAAGACACAAGATGAGATATTTCGAAGGACGACTTTATTGTTGCGATTTTTTTTTCTTCTGTTTCAAACGAGGCCCCCATGATGAATATGCGTATGCAGAAAGATGCACAAAAAAACTCACACAAAGAAGGCGAATCCTTTAGTATGATAATCCTGCTTTCTTATTGTGTCCTTTCGGTGTGCAGTGTGCCAGCTGTGACACACAAAGTCAGTCTTCCTTTTTCAAATATGATACAAGTGAAAAATCCTGAAAAGGGAGAAAAGCGGATCTCCAACCATCCAATTTTGTTTGCAAAGAAAGTCCTTGTAATTTGGGCACACGCGTTTGAGTGGAATTTTTGTTAATGATAGCCGACAATAACAGAAAAGAGAGTCCTTGCAGTTTGAATGAAATTATAAGGCGCCTCCTCATTTAAATGAGTCGCGCCACCTAAAGAATGCCACCTCAATCAAGTCCTGTGTGTAATTTTGCTCACTGAGTCCTTGTAATCTATGACCGGATTAAATTTGCAACCATCACTGATTGTGCCCTATAAATTTTTACATTCCCCGCCAAGGAAAAGCACAGAAGACTATTTTTCCATTTGGCTCGCACCCCATCAGCGCAACCATCACGAGCTCAAAGGACATGGGGAAAGATGTAAGTGAGATCTTAATTAAAACCGAAGCGAACTTCGGCATCGATTCTTTTCAAAACTCAAACTTCTACGACACGATGAGAAACATACACGTCGCGTCGGCTTGTCACTGGGTGGGTGTAGTATTTTATTTCCACTGACACCTTCACCTAAACGTGTGCATGTCAGTGTGTTGTGTGTGTAAGAATTCCTTTTTATGGCTATTAATTTGTCTGGTAAGAAATGTCGTTCGTTGGCTTTTTTTTGTGTGTGTGTATTTTTAACTATGTGCGGCTAAAGTCACTTATTACATTGTGTCTGCAGTCGTAAAATAGTGTGCAAGGACCCGCAGCAAAGTAACTCAGTGTCTAAAACACATATGCAGTGAACATACACCCCCACTCTTCTCGTGCCCACACCCAATTGCTAAACTCTCTGATAATTGAGTTGAACATTGTGCTAATTGCATTTGATCCTTCTCCGCATGGTATAGGGGTGGCAGGCGTCGTCTATAAAAATGTCCTTAAATAATTAAATTTTTTTTTTCCATTCTTTGGCTGGTAGTTTTTGTCGAAGGGGTAGAGTCTGTGTTTGTGTGGCAGTGTATGTCTTGGGCGCGATGATCGATAAATTTTATCTCAGCAAATTGATGTGATGATTGTGGGACGCAGTGTGGGACGCAGTGTGAGGAATAGGGGGTGGAGTAGAGAAATTTATTTTCAATAAAAATTAAGAGACTGAAGATAAATTGCCGATTTTAATTAGTGGCGACAGAAAGAGGTGTTCCCAGTGAAGCGACTAAGGTTTCGAAGCGAGCATATGCACTTTTAGGGACTGTGAGCAATTTAGGGATGTTGCTGTAAATGCCACTTTGCACTATTTTTACTGGGCAGGCTGTGAATTGCAGAGAGAATGGAGTTTTCCATGGTGTGGTGAAAAGTGAAAAGAGAATAGAAATTTAATAAAACGCTAATCGCTGCCTGGTGGTCGGAATAGCCTGACATCGGTTATTCCAAAGCTCAACGTGGTTTTTATAGATTCAAAAAAAAGAAGAAAAAAATATTGACTTGGAATGCATTGTCGTAGTAATATTTCGAAAATTTGTTTGTACGACTTGATCTTCCCTTTGTTCATGGATATTGATTGTTTTTTTTTTTTTTTTTTTGTCTATGTATTTATAAATAAGAGCGATTTATAATAATCAACTTTTGCCATAAAATGTAATAAAATGATTGTCAGTTTTGAAAAGGAACAGAGAGCTGGAATATTTAAAAAAAATTGTTGACAGCAAATGCACTTATGTCTGTCATCAGCGGGATAAGCTGATCAAACTCAGCTTTGAATCCCTAACGGCTCAATGCCTAAGGGTTGCCTTCGAGTGGATATAAACACTGTATGAAGACAAATCTACGAAGGTGATATTTTTAGAGGATAAAAGCTGTAACATTAAGTTTGTTTTACTTAACATCTATCTCAGCAATTCAAAGCGAGTAGAAAATGTGGAATAAAACAATTCAGACTTGTTTCGAATCATCCTGAAGGTATGCACTCAATTTGAGAAAGTGCTATAAGCTGGCTTTTTGGTGTGTGTCTTAACTTTTGGTCTAATTCAGCGTTCTTCGAGTTACCACTCGCTTAAAGTGAAGGACAATAGAAGCTCTTTTCAAGCAGTATATAAAACTTGTTACTTTCGCTCAGAATTAAGCAGGTTTTTTTTTTTTTTGTTTTAATAAAGGATAATAGACTGTGTGACGGGTGTGACTATTGGAAGTGTCAAACAGAGTTTAGTTGTTGTAACTCCTGGAGAGTCTACTTTACTGAAAATTATTTAAAAAAAAAAGATGTGTTACAGGACAGCTATTGGGCCTGCAATCATACTGAGGACCAATTGCTGATACTACTCATAGCGGTTTAAGGTCTACCTAACTACCTTAGGGGCTACTTTTTCTATGTCACAAACTGTCACATAAGATTTTAAGTGTAGTTTTTCGTTGCATACCCTCAGTAGTAAAATTAACGAAATCTGATGGTCTCAGAGTTTCACAGACACAAATAATCATCATAATCAGCTTTGACCAGAAGTATAGAAGAGTAATGACGTATTGCAAACATTTTAGTCTTTTTTAAGTAAAACAGGCATTTATGGTAGACCAACTTCTTCACACATTAATGCTGCTGAACTGTATGTAGCTACAGCTTTAGAAATGCTAATCACAGATATTGTTGCCACTACAACGAAAATAACTTTTAGTCAAAAATATCAACGAGAAGATCATGAAGCAGCACCCGAAGACTCACATTGCTGACTCAAAAAGAGGTATTAACCCTTTTTATAGGTTTTAAAAGCGACGGTTTCCTTTCATAAACTGCAGAGTTAAGTAAAGACCCGAACCAAAAGCTTTAGAAGATACGTGGTGTCAATATACGAAGTTATAGGAACTTTCTCAGGGAGCTGAAGAGCTCATATTGGGCTACTGTGTTCTCTTAAAATATTTGTAATACCTAAGAACTAGTAGAAGTCTTTTAGACATCTAGAAAGCCTACATTGGCGACTAGCTGTAATAATCTATAAAAAAAATCATCACATGCACCCATAGATCTGTTAGAGTCATCCAGAGAGTCCACTTTGAAGGTTGTCAAAGCTTTTTATGTGGTTTGTAACGCCGATATATGTACCTAAGGCTTTTAAAACTTCTTCAACGGTTTAGAGAGCCCACTTTGGAGGTTATCACTGAATCTATCCTGTTTGCAGGAGCAAAGAAACTGACTGAGGGAAGACAGAAAAGTTACACACTATGTACCTCCCTAGTTGCCAAAACAACTTCAGAAGTCTGACTATTTACGAGAGTCGAGAGGTTCCTCCCTAGGTGCCAAAACAACTCCAGAAGTCTGACTATTTACGGGGGGTACCTTCCTGGATGTCAAAACTACTTCAGAAGTCTGACTATTTATGGGAGGTACGTAACTAGGTTCCAAAACAACTTCAGAAGACTGACTAAATTCGGGAGGTACCTCCGTAGATTTCGAAACTATACTTCAGAAGTCTGACTGTTTACGGGAAGTACCTCCGTATGTGTCGAAACTACTTCAAAAGTCTGAATAATTTCGGGAGGTACCTTCCTGGGTGTCGAAACTATTTGCGGGAGGTACCTCCCTAGTTGCCAAAACAACTTCAGAAGTCTGACTATTTATGGGAGGTACCTCCTTAGGTGCTAAAACTACTTCAGAAGTCTGACTATTTACGGGAGGTACCTTCCTAGGTTTCAAAACAACTTCAGAGGTCTGACTATTCGCGGGGGGTACCTCCCTATATGCGAAAACTACTTTGAAAGCTGATTATTTATGGATTCAAAAGTACCTCACTGTCACTATGAAGCTGTAAATCAAAAAGTTGTGTCGAAATGTTTTGGGATTTTTTCAGTTTAGACAGGTCTTGTATAAGGTTAAAGGAAGACCTGAAACCTACCTCTCAGTAAAGGTGAAGCATATTGGTGTAGACACTGTGGCTAAGTTGTAGTCTCCATAGAATTTGCTGGTGTCCCGAGGGTCGTACCAGCCAGCTGCTGGGGATCATGAAACATTTGGAAAATAGCTCAAACAGTCCTACTCCTCCGGAATGGAAGGTTCAAAAATACATCAGGTAAGTGGGTCTACAGGATGAACAGCTGTGTGAATTAGAAAGTATTTTAGACTCAGCCCAGCCCACATATGTACTTTTGGTGTTGCAAGCCATACCTTCCCTCAACCAACGTTTCCTCTACCAAGGGAACAATGTTGGCTCCGCTCACCAGAGCTCAGAGAATCATCTCCGATTGAAATGAGGGTATAATGCTCGAATATTTAAACAAATTGTTTACAACGGCGGTAGCTTGGCCAGATGCGCTTAGCTTATAACTGTCATGAGGGGGGGTAGGCCGACCAAATTGAGCTTCGACTCCCTACATCTCAGGGCCTAAAGGTTACCTTTGAATTGATATAAACACTGAATCACTGGAGACAAGTCTGCGAATGTTTGCCACAATTTTTGTACGAATTTTGTACAAGGATCTTGTTACGAGAAGGAATGGATAGAATCTTGCTAACTAAGACGATCCAAAAACAAACATTAACCGATCCGATTGGCTTTCCAGTCTCAAGCTAATGCAAATAGTTCGCATCCTCACTTCTGAATGTAGGTTACCAGTAAATAAACCCATATATCCCGGCAATTCCGAACATAATTTGCTCAACTTTATATCCGCTCTAACACCACTTGATGCAACACCCCATCCTTATCCACACACACACCAGCAGTGATGAATAAGCAACCAGAAAACGTGTCAGTTTTGCTTCCCGGAGCTTAAGAGCTCAATGCAAAGCGAAATAAATCCCATTCTTCTCCAAATTGTCGACATTGCAGTCACCGCCGTCGTCTTCAAGAGAAAGGACTACCACCAAACACAATCCAGTTCATTTGCATGCACTTGGTCCGCACGCAGAGCCCCAACCAACTCCAAGACAGCGTTCAGAATCCAATGGAAATGGAAATTTATGCATGTATACCCTCTCAGCGCTAGATGACAATCCCGACACAGTGCCTGTCTACGCGCTTGCTACTCCCCATCATTGTCCTGTTTTTCGTTTCGGAACCATTTTATAAAACTTAAGACCTCCGACTGGTACGACTTAATGCCTTTTGCGCGCGTTCCCTATCGCTGGCTATACATACACAAACACATTGAAGAGAGCGAACGGATTCCTTCGGCGCGTTTTTGCAAGGATATGACTTTATTCACTCTTTCTGTACGATAATGCATAATGGGATATACTGTACCCGGGGTGCAAGGATAACAGCATTATGTCATGTTCATTACTTTCCCTGCATCCTGCGTCGTCGGTCGCTTGTGCTTTATATTGTCTGTCTGTGTGAGTTATGTTGCGATAAAAATGAATATTAAATAATATTTCATGGCGTGTTGTTCGCAGAATACAGTTGCTCACCTGACACAGTTCGGAGCGAGCTAAACACAACCTCCTGACAGGCGACAGAGGAGGTGCGACCATGCACCTACTCGTACTCTTCACTTTGTTGCAATTGAAAATAAATTTTAATGAATGCAATGGCTTGTGAAATATTCCTGCCAAGGATAATGGCTTCTGCCATGGACCATGCGGACGGAGAACGCATGTAAAGCCACCGCAAGCAAAGTGCACTTGCTATTCCGGATAAATCTGTGCAAAATGCCACACCAGTCCTGCATTTCATTATCCTAAGCCCTGGCCAAACAAACAAATATGAACGTTTCCCTTTCATCCGTCCTGGCCGAAGGAGTGACATTAACGCCAATAACGTTGCATCCATCTGAGATTTGTTCCGAAAGATTTATTGCACCTTTCAGCAAATAGTTGGATAAATCCCGTCCTTTTTGTTCTCGCCAGAAGGCAAAAACCCTTCTTGACGTGTCTTCTGGTCCGCTGTCCGCCGTGTCTCTCCAATCGATTGGGGGTTTGGTGTGTTTTTGGCTCACAATGCATCGAAGGGAAACCTGCTGCTAGCCGTCCACATTCTCTGCATAATTGATGAGCTCGAACAGCGTCTTCAAGTACAGTGTCGGCATGGCGGGCACAAGAAATGCACTGCGAATGGCCGGGACTCAGTGACCCTCTTAAGCATATTGGAATCTGGGCTGGCCCACCAACCATCTGCCACCCACCCGTCAAAGTGATAAATTGCGCGAACTTGTCCACAGTCACGAACAGATTTCCGGTCGTACTCGTCGTGGTGAGAAGTGTACGCTTAAAGTAACCGGAAGTAGTTGAATGTTGAATTGGTGTTTTTGTTTCTCTTTCTTTTTTTGCAGTTAAATACATTTTCAATTAAAAAGAAAAAAGTACGCACAGGGTATTTTTTATTTACGCGACAGACGGGCAAAATTCCGATTTAAGGATAAATGGGGAGACCATTGTTGACCATTTTCCGTTTGGTGTAGCACTCAAATAAAAAGCTCAACACGAGGTAATAAGTAAACCAGGTGGCAGTCGGGATAAACGATGGGTGTGGTTGGACATCGCTCTGACATCAAATGACTAATTATATGCCGTGTCCCGTGTGGCTAAGGTAGCACACACGTAAAAGATCAGAGGATTTCCGTTTTGGGACTTTGCTGTCGGTTGTTTGGTCTCGGATGTAGCGAACTTTGCGAGACCAGATGTGGGACATTGAGTGATCGAAGTAGGGCAATAAGGGAACGCCGAAATGAGCAACAATTTGTTATAAAAGTCCGTGTGGTTGCAAAATTCAGTTGAGTCTGCAGAACAATACAGAAAAAAAATCTTTTTTTCGTTTGGTCTTACAAGGATTAGTTCCATTCAAAGTTATTGAGGGGGTCTAAATACACATTCCAAGTATTTCAAAAATTGGGTTTTATCAAGAGGACAGAACTCTAATTGTGCTATTCTGACCGAGCAGAAGTTTGCAATTAATAACGTGGCCAAAACAACATGTTACTCAATTGTTGCTCTGTTGTCCTTGTTGTCATACGTTTTAAACGCATTTTGTTCGCTCTTTGTATTAATTAATAGGTTCATTCGCGATATAAATCGGTTGCATCGCACAAAGTCTATACACGTTCTCATCAAAAATGACAGAAAAAGAGAAAATTAGAAAAATAACCAGTAAAGGGTAGTTGCTCTCTTGGCTCGAAATAGCTCAGAGAAAGTGGACGTTCGGATACATAATTTATGTAAAACGTCAACTAGATTTCTCGTGACTATGTATCCGAACTCTTTGACTAGGAAACTTGAATTGTTTCTGTTAGATTTTGCCATTTTTTTATTTAGAAAAGCCCCTTCGTAAATTTTTCAAAAATTGTTATTTCCAAAAAGTTACGTTTAAAATGTATCACGACTGCCTATCATAAGATTATTATAGTGTTATGCGAACTAATGATTGTTAAATATCGTGCAAAAATTCTAAATTTGGAGAATAGCTTCAGAAATGACACCTTTTTCTGTCTCGGCCCCTTTTTGACTCTTTAGAATTCTGCAGCGGCCACTCTGTTTATTTAAAAGTTGACTCTTCGAAATGTCAACTGAGTATGCAGGCAGGATTTTCTTGACTAGATTTGTCGGCTACCCCTCCAAAAAAGTCTGGACCAATGAAAACTGATATACATCTAGTTAGTCAGCTGTCAGACTTACTAAACTAGGAATCCGAACGTCCCCAATTTTAACCGGCAACTGATAAATATGTCAAATGCATAAACAAACAACAAACAAATTCAAAGTCCTTCTTAAAAATCAATTGCGCAGAAAAATAAAATTTGTGAAAATAACGAAAATTCGGTGGAGGTCGGATGTTCTCCTAGACCGTTTCATTATGTAGCAAAAAGTTAAGTTTAATATTTATGTGTGATATGGAGTAGATGTTAAAGACGAAAGTGGCTCAAAGTAGCTCAAAGTCTGTCCAAGTATTTTGGCGTATATTTTCAGCTCTCTGAGAGAGTTTCGGTTAATTTTTTTAGTTTATCAGAGTTTTAGAGTTTCCCTCGGGAAAGTTCGCGAAAAAGACCTCATATTTTTTTTTATAAATATTTTTATTGTCTAACTTTCATATTTTATTTTTTGTTTATTTTATTTTTGGTTGTTAAGCTTAAATAAAAAAATTTGGATATTTTTTAAAACTTGTTAGTAAATTTACTTTCCATCTCAATTTTACCTCAACTGGTTAAAAAATAGAAAAATCAAAATATTGTTTATGTTGACAAACCTGGCGATCAACTCTGAAAGACCGAACAGAAACTTATCATTTTCAGGGCAACGAACTGTCAAAAACAGTGCATAAAATTCATTATTTTTAATCTTTTGAAGAACACAACTCAAAACCGAAAATTTTAGTGTTTTTTCTTTGTTTAAAGAATCTTAAAATACTTCACTCTGAAATAAAATTCGTTAAACATTGAATTCTGAAATGTTGGTCTTTTATTGATGGAAAGATACTCCATCAACAGTTTAGTCAAAACAGCTTATCTCCATTTAAACATATGTTTGTTACAGTTTTTTTTTAAATTTTAGTAATTGGTTATCCTTACTATAATAAAACTGTACCTTTTTTTCCGGCTGTAATCTGTGAGACGAGAATAGATTCAAAAAGTACTGCACGAATTTGATTTCGGTTTACACAGTTGCATAGGAAATTGTTCAGATTTGAACATAGGATATGTTTTACCATTATTCGCTGTCCGGAAGTGGAAATCTAAGCTGATATCTAAGAAAAGTTGTAATTCTCGGATGCCTTCTAGCTCCTAGCTTCGGAATCACTCATCCAAATGAAATGGGATTTTTTTTAATACAAAGTTCAATAATGTACAAAGATTTTAAGATATAAATCATCTTTGTACGTTATCCTGAAGTCGAACAATAAGCAATAAACTATAAATTTAATACAATTGAAAAAATCAAAATGTTCGATTGAAGCTAGATCGTTGGATTTTTCCAGCGTTGAGTGGAGGAAATTTTGTGTGTGTGTGCGGCAAAACCTGTTTCTCTCTCTATACATTTTCTGCCGTGTGCTTCTCTTTTTTTATGCAACTTTTGGGTTTTGTGTTGTTTTTTTTTTTTTTTTGCTCACGTTCTTAAATTATTAGTGAATAATGACAATGAGTAGTAGAGCGAATGTGGTGCATGGGATTGAGGGAGATAGCTATGTAATTGAGATTGAGGGAGTCACACTCAGTTGTTAATTGTGATTGTGATTTTTAAAATGCGCTATAGTGATTCTGATCTTATTAGTGATACTGATTCACGTCCATGCTAAAACCTGTTTGTGCATTTGCAGTTTTTTTTGCTTCATGTTTTTTTTTTCTCTTTTTTTAATTTGAACTTGAGGATGTTTGTGTTTGAGTAGTAAGTGAGCGAGTTGTTATGGGATTGAGATGGGGAATAAAATGTAACAAGTAACAACTTACAAGTGGAATGTAAATGAGATTGAGAGGGAATAATAGAAGTTAGCCTACCAAAGTATTTGTTTGGATTGTTTTACTGGCAGTTTTTCTTCTCTTTTTTCGGGTAAGCTACTTTTTGTATAGCGCTAATTATTTTGTTTTAAATTTGAGAAGTGGAACTCTGGCGAAGCAAGGCGAGCACGGGTCAGCTAGTTGTACATAATTATATACTAATTTATTTTATTATTGCATTTCAACATTACTTTAAAATGTAAAACTAAATTTAAAAGGAATTGTTGAACTTTAAAATAGCTTTATCTCAAATGCGATTTAGGACTTGTGTCAAACTCCATAAATTTGTTTAATCTTAAGGAACGTTGAACAAAACGTTGCTAATTTTGACAAACGGATAGCAGATTGGTTCAGGATTTAGCTTTTCACTGTACCACTATTCGTTGGTTTTTACTTTTCAGCCTTTTTAGAGGTTGTTATCTCTCACTGAGGTGGCTCTTAAAATGTTACTAGAAGACCAATATAGGGGCCTAACTTCTGCGATTGAAAGGATCAAGTTTTGAGATTAGTGTAATTTAGTTCAATTTAGAGAGTAGCCGTGAAAGCTTTGCAAAATATATTCATCAGAGACTTGCGTAGAAGTATTTTTAAGCTTCTGTCTGAAAACGAACATTTCTTTTCCAACAATTCAATGTATATAGATAAGAGTACAATAAGAAAAGTCTAAAATAATCTGCCATTAGGACCAAGCTGTCAAGGTGAGCTACAGAGATCATGCTGTCAAAAGTTGAATTTTTTCTTAATGTCCCGTATGTCACTGAAGATGTACTCGTATATATCAAACTCCTTCCTGTCAAGAAAGTTGTGAGTCTTACAATCCTCGCTTTGAAGCGCAGTCTTGCAATTGGATCTCAAGAGGGTGCGGTTTTCGGAAGGCTAGCTTTGCGCCCATCTTTAGCTCTACAAGACTGTATAAAGAAGGTTGGACAGATCATCTAAAAATATCCCAACTGAATGGTCACGTCTTTTATTTGTTTCTATTGAAATTAATTTCACCAACAGCCTAGTTGTACAAGGCTATTGTGCCTCTGGTATAGATGAAGATGGCACTCCTGGCGTTAAATGTTTTTTTTACAAATATAATGACAAAGTCGGATTCCGAAGATACATAAATCGAACGCGATCCTATCAATATACCAGACAAAGGTCTCCTCAACGTCACGAAAGCTCACAGATCCAAAAAACGGCAAAGGAAAAATGAAAAGGTATACGAAAGTCTCCATAAAACAGCACTTGTCTGAGGCAGTTTGCAACCAGTAAGAAATTAGGAATAAATGGACATCTTCTCGAATGAATTGGTAGATCGAAAGCAGAAGTTTTCTCAGACGAACTAGGTCTAACCTGGGGTTGAATTACCGCATCCGTGATCGAGTAATACGTGACTGAATTTGTTTTTGTTTTGTTTGTAAAATCTACAAAATTCAGTGAGGTATGGCTCGCACACGGATGCGGTAATTCGACCCCTGTCATCTGAGTCCGGGATTTGAGACTTTTGTATTCAAAGTCAATGCGATAGAATTGGATTGCTTCGGAAGGTAGACAATGATAGGTTTTCAAGCCGCAGTCTATGTACCGATTACCACAATTTCTCATATGGATAGCACTGCCATATTAGCCGACAGCTAGACAGCTATATTCAAACAACGAGTCCAGTAAGTCAGTCTGATGACTCAACTCAAGGCAACGCTGAACGCACATTCTTCGAGTGCCTATACTAGACTATACCAGGGGGATTACTACTAGAAAAGGGGCAATTTCATCATGGAAATGTGAACGAGCAGAGGAAATTGGAGCTCAGTATGGTCCTGCCTCGAGAGAGTGTTAACCATAAAAGATAATGAATAATGTGATCGTAAATATAGAGGCCTGAAAAATGCCACCAAACTACAGTTTAGAAGCGTGTTCGCCTAACAATGGAGAGTGCTTAGCTGGTAGAATTTCGTCATATCAACGAAAATTAGTCACTCCTTTCGGTGAATGCAGCAATAACCTAAAAATAGAGGAACAAGCTTCATCTGTACCTGCTCAACTATTGCATTTTCAATAAACTACTTATGCGACGATCCGAAGTCGTAACCGATGTAAACCTGACCAATTCTAGATGGTGGAAGAGTCAGTAAATGAAGCTCGGCCTTTCTGGTTATAAAACAGAAGCAGTAGATACATCCCGTCATGATAAAATCAAACCTAGCTGCTAGATACTAACAGATTGATGCTAGACTCGCTAACAAGAAGCACACCTAGCCTATTGCCTTCAAGGCGGTGGTAATTTTGGAGTAAAACCAGACAGATAGGTCCCAGACCTCACAAAATAAAGTACCCGAGCATAAGCACCACGGAATATGACCAGCGGCCACAAGTTTTGTGTCATAATATACTGACATAAAATTGAATTCGACCGCTTTGCGGTTAGACTCTTGTCCAACAGCACTACCACCAGTAACCACCTTCCTTCGTGAAGGTGTAACTAGCCCGTCTTTTCATATCTTTAAGCAAAAACTAAAGACATGCACGATTTATGTCATAAGATGTACCTGATGCATTCCCAAAGACCGTCAAACCCCAAAAGCTATGCGAGAAGTATTGTCGAACAAAATTTAACACTAAAGGTATGATAACAGCCTTCAAGTGTCAGTCAACTCAAGTCTTCCATGATTAACCCCATTTTGGGCAGATTTATTGAAATTCTCCCTCACATCAGCTCGGTCATAAATTCCTCCACTCGAACTTCTTCATTTGTGCAAGCAATTCGTAAGCCAACCCCCCCACCCATCCTATAGCTTCTCCCAAAAGCCCATTGATTCCATTAAAAAAAAAAAAAAAATCCTTCCGACCACACCGCGCGCCGCCGAGAAAGTTGAGCCTCATCCACACCCGGCCCCCGTCTATATATACATGCCACACCAAACACTTAACAGTGAGTGCCAGCAATATGGGAATATGGAAGGGAAGTGCATACAGGAATTATATTACATTCAGAGCCTATGCCATAAGCATTATATCGTCGTACCGTTAGCCTCCTTGGAGATACTATACCCTCCTCCATGCGGGCCAAGTGCCACCCTAAAGCGCACACGAGGGTGTCTCTTGAGAGGAATGATTCGCTTTTTTCTGGAATTGTTTTTCTGTCCTCGGGGGACGATGTGAAGCTGCTGCTGCTTCATGTGGAGGAGGATATTTTATACTCTACTCGGCTATATATGTGCAAGGATATCCATGTGGGTAGATGTTTTTTTTTTTTTTTTTTTTTCTGTTTTTCTGAGTGCAATGCCTTCGGAGATGTGTCTATATTCGTTTAGGGTGTGGCTGGTAGCGCGCGAAAAATTAAAGTTGCTCCACTAAAACACCTGAACAGTGAACCCTTTTGACCCAATTTCAGTATGTGTGTGTGTGTTTGGTGTGCTCACAAACAATGGCGCTAAACCAGGAAAAAATATCTTCAGCTATTTGAGAGAAAAGAAGCGCCTCTCGAACATCAGTAGCAGTAGCTGTAGTTACCGCGCGCCACTCCTGTCAGCTTCAAGTAGTTTATTGTCTCTTGGCTGCGATGCGCTCCTCAAAGACACCAAATCTATGGCAAACAATCGCTGCAACAATGGTCCTGGTGCTTAATACGCCTTAGGATATGTTTCTTTCTTTCTAAACACCTTTATAGATACTCGTACTTTTTTGTGCATGTATACATCTCGTGCGGTGCTGTTGCGCCCGCCTGCTCCTCGTGGATTGTTCTGTTGACGGTCCGCTTGAGCTCGACTCATTCAACTCCCCCCTGCAGCCGTGCAGGTGGAATGGCATCCTTCACTTGTACCACGGGGGTGGAAACTAAAGGGTCTCCCAGCTTGAGATGCATTATGAGATCCACTTGCAGCGCAGTGTGTAGTAGCAATACAGAATAATGGACCCTTTGGGAATTGTTGCTAAAAGCTACTCTACATACGGCGCGCACTCATATTCACACACATAGAAAGATAGAGAGAGAGAGAGAGAGAAGGGAAAAATTAAAATGAACGCCAGCAAGTTGATGTGTCAAGTGCGCATTTTGGTTTTGAGCCGCACTCAGATTGTCATAGATTGGAGGATATGCGAGCGAGGACTTGGATGGGATTGGAGTATACGAGATGAGGACTTTTAAGGACTTGGATTGATTTTTACTCAATCCAGTTGCGCACGGAAATTTCACCGCAATCGATAGTGGGTAAATGTCTTTCGCTGGAATCTCCCGGACAAGTCCTAGACTTGAAAATCAATTCAAGTCAAAGTTAGTCCGTGTCAAAGTCAATCCACGTCAAAGTCAGTCCGTGTCAAAGTCAGTCCACGTCAAAGTCCGTCCACGTCAAAGTCAGCCCAGTCAGTGAAAGTGAGTTGGTTCTCCATAGACTTGATTCACCCCCATTCAAGCACGAAAAATCCTCCTCTCCAAACTGACACATCGTCCCGTGCTAATAGCTTGTGTCACAAAACATGACCTCAGCTTAAAGCTAGAAAAAGTATCGAAAATCCTTACGTTCTTCTTGTGGTTGTAAGTGGCGGTTGGCGGACTATCAATGGATAGGAATTTTCAGCGTATGCCCATTGCGACTAAACCCTTTCCCATATCTCAACCTGGACCCACCTCGCTTTCTTGCAAAAAAAAACCCGCGATGGATGCGCTTCTAAGGACGAACCGAGACGATAATTCAACTCGCTTCCTTCTAAAATAAGAACAAGAATATCATTCCATCGTTAGTGGCCACTACATGAGTCCCCAGAGTGATACTTCTTGGCATGTCCTCTCATTGCCACCCACATATACATTTTACGGAAGACTTCCAGAAGCGCGCCCGACCAGTCTACGACGAAGAAATAAAAAGGCCACTACTTTGCCTATGGCTGGGTCGTTCCATTTTTTTTTTTGTCCTCCCCCACGTAGACACCCCTAGGCTTGACGAATATTTCCATAGATGCGGCCAAATTAAAAACATCAAGTGGAAGTCCTTGTGCAGAGCGTTGTACCGCGGCGCCGCCGCCGTGTAAATCTCAAGCAAAGATAATGAAAACTGAAAATTAAATTTTGCTCAAGAATTTGTTCCGTCTTCTTGTAACTGTATACTGGGGAAGATGTATCCTTTCAACCCTAAGGACGAGGTATGGCTCAATTTTAGTCTTTAACCCTTTCTAAGTGGTTGTCAGTTGAAATGACAAGAGACAAGATTACACAAGGACACGGCGATGAAAAAAAAAAAGAAGAAGGGAAATCAAAAAAAAAAAAACCAACGGTATAAATTTTTGTCAGCAGCACCGGGATTATTAATAAAATTAATTTCAACTCCTGGGATGGTGTGGTGGAAATTAAATTTTCCGCGCATTAATTTACGGGGAAATTGGAAAATATTGATCCGCAGACAAGTGAGGTGGACCGGCTTAAGCCTCCGGCTCCGGTATTCATTACAACCGATTCGGTCGCCATCCTGTATCGTTTTTATCATCTTGTGGTGTCGTGAAGAGTTGTGTCAATTTATTTTAATTGACGTTGAAATTGTTTTTTTTTTTTTTATCCTCCCGTCAGATGTAGGGTGGAAGTTAATGTATAGGCTCGTATGTTGGATGTGTGTCAATCATAGCTCGAAAATAACTCTCAACCTTTATTTTCAATTGGTTTCTCACTGAGAGATATTACATTCGGCTTCAACATTAAGGTCTTGCTCTGAGATATATTTATATACTCTTGGCTTTTTGCTCTTTGGTTGATCGTTATTTTAAAAATTTGGATATATCTCTCATCAGTTAACTTTTACCATAACATTTTAATGGAATTGATCAACCAAAGACCTCATTTGTCGAAAATAAGTAAAAAAAAACTCAAACTTGTATTGAGTTCAGTTAATTTCTTTGTTTAGCATATAGCTATATTAAAAATATTTTAAGGATAAAGTTCGACTAAAAGTAAACTCTCAAGGGTTTAAGTACTTAAGCTATACCTTTTCTCACTTAAAATTAAATTCCACGGTTACTTACTGTATTCAACTTCCTTAGACAAGTGTTCAACAATGACTATTCAAACCACTAATGCAATTTCGCATGCGCTGCTAGCTAACGGTAATAGTTAGCGAAAAATGTTCAAATGAGATTTATTTTTTTCTGTCAGTGATATCTCTCAGCGGTTGACCGAAACGATAAAAAATCAAAATAAAGGTTTCGCACTGAGCATAACAGAAAAAAATACTGTGATAAAAAACTGGTCATTATGTGATCCTATTTAAAAATCTCAACAACTGAGAGTAATATTAAGACCTTTGAAAAGGTTGAGAGATATTTTCGAGCTCTAGTGTCAATGGTCATGTTAAGTGAAGTGCAGTCGGAGTGAGTGTTGTTTGTGGCAGTAATAAACTTGTGTCAGGCAGCCCCGTTTAATATCCTTCAGAGTTTATAACTTATCTGCATGCAACAGGTGGAGGGGATAGGACAGAGCCGGGTTAAGGATTTCATTGACGATGGAGTTGTATACACTTGTGGTGGTTTCAAGAGCTCGGTGGGAAGTTTTCAGTTCGTTTTAGCTGACTTTCGTAAGGATCGATTTTAATGGACTGGCAGATTCTACAAAGTCAACAACAAAGTCTACAGTCATTTTCTTAACCTTAATTTGAGGTGACATCACCACGTAAGCTACCACTAAACGGAGAGTGGCCAAAATGCAATCCTATTTATCGCGGCCGATACCGGAAGGGAAGCCTTTAAGGCGGAGACCGGTGTAGGGTCAGGCGTCTTCTCTGAGTCGCTGGGTAAATCAAAATCGGTTCGTCTCCCTGACCACAGTAGTGTCTTCTAAGCAGAGGTCCTTGCAGTGACAACAGCAGCCCGTGAGTCTGTGGTAAGGCCAATACCACCTGAAGGTATTACCTTCTTTATCGACAGCCAAGCCGCAATAAAATCGTTAACTGCAGAAGAAATAAAATCAAAGCTTGTGAAATGCTGTCGCGAAGAACTAAGGGTTTTTGGCCTTCAGTATAAGGTATTGCTCTGCTGGGTTCCGAGACTTGAAGGCATTCCTGCCAACGAGAAAGCGGACGAATTAGCTAGACTAGGTTCGACAACTATATCAGAATAAGCTGATCCCTCTGTGAATATCCCGCCTTTCTCACTCAAGCTTGAAGCAGGGAGAAAGGCCACAAGAGATGCGCACGCAAAATGGACCGCACTAGAAACCTGTCATACCTACCACAAGAATGCTATGGCCAACCTTTAATGAAGCCAGAACCGAGAGTCTCATACGAAAGGGTAGAAAATCTCTTTCCACTTTCATAGAGATCCTAACGGGGCACAACACTCCGCGGTATCACATGAAGAAGTTACGCTTGACGGAAGTAAAACTTTGTAGAGGCTGCGGTGATGAGGAAGTTGGTGAGGACACAACCCACTTCCTATGTCACTGCCCAGGTCTCCAACACAATAGGCACAGATTCCTGGGGAGACACTTCTTCCACGACCTAGCCGAGCTTTCCAGCACACATATAGACAAAATAATGAGCTTTCTCAAATCCACAGGACGGTTTGTATGCAACAACACAGTGAGTACTTAATCACAGGTATTTATAGACAGGGTTATCATGGGTAAGGGACTACCTTCTCAATATTGACATTAGAGTGGCACGCGGTACTCCACGCCAACCCACTTACTTAACCAAACCTAAGGCGGAGACAATAAAGCGGACTAAATCTACACTCTAAGAGGTCTTTATGTCTGTTACTAGATGGCGTGGAAACTACTGGACAGATTTGGATGAAACCTTTTCCAGAACGTTTTTATAGGCTCCGAGAAGGCTATGGGTTACTGCTCTACCTATTTTACGAGAGCTCTTTTGCACAAAGCAGTATTTTTCTCTGACTTCATTGCTTAAGGCTTCTTTTTATTGCGCCACAATTTCGCGAACGTCTGACAAACATCCGAGAGTTTGGACTCTCGTTTGGACTCGGCATAAGGTTTTTAGATCCCTTTCGTTCCTCCCAAATATGAAAACCTCACTCTAGACGAATGGTTGTGAAAAGCTCGGCCTTGGATTTGGATTACCGATCATTTCCCGACTAAACCCATGTTTCCGCTCCACTCCCAATGTTACCACCCACGATAGTAACAGTTGGCTGCTCATTGAAACTCGACCATAATAACCCAACGGAGAGAGGTTGCCTTCAATTAGCTGAAAACCCTCTCACCATCATAATCTTCGGGTGAAGTTTCGTAGAACTTTCCACCTCCTGTTGACAGAGCAGGACGCGCACCTGACTGCACGTAGCCTCTCGACCAAACAATTCCAAACAGATACATAATATTTGCACTTCTTTTGAACACAGCGCGAATTAAAACACTTGTTTCTTACTTTTAAAATTAAACAATATTTATTTGGAACTATGTCCTTTATTATTGAAATACTTTTTACTAATTCTAAAAGGAGCTTAAGGCTACTATGTAGTTACAATAAGACTGTTGATAAATTCATCATACAGTCGTATTTATATACTTTTCTTATCTATCTACAAGGAGACCCAAGCGTACAATCGTCTTGCTTGATAATGAAGAAGAGATAATATTCCAACATTGTATACAAACGATATTATCTCTTTTACATATGTTATCATTGTAGCGTTGTGTGCAAGACTGTACTAGAGACTAAAGATATCATTGAATACAAATAATGTTATCTTTTTTCTCAATATGTTTTGCTATGGATACTTAACTCCCCCCCTTGTTAAACGAAATCGTCCCGATTTTTCGACGCTATTTTTAACATTTCTCTTTCATAAGTTTTGTTATATGCGTCAATCTTTTTTTGTTTTTGACGATCTGTTATACATTGTATAGTTTTTATCATTACGTACGTAAATGCTAGAATAACAATCAGTGTTACAATTGTGTATATAGTTGATAATATCGGTTTTTCTTCAAAAGGAATAATTAGTTTTTTTAAAGTATCTATGTTATCGAATTTGTACATTGTATCTTCTTTAATTATTTGGTCGATGTAAGACTCTGAATTATGATTTCTTAATATAACTTCTTTAATTTGCTTATGCATGTTTTTGTATATTTTATCGTCTAGATTTATAGTATTTTCATAAGTAACTAAGTTTATACCATTAATTGTTTGATTATTTAACTTATGCTTACCGCTTAATAACATAACACCGGATTCAATTTCTAAGTCGTAATCGTATTCTTGTTTAATGTTGCATTTTGAAGTTATATTCTTTAAAAGTGGAATAAGACAATTTTCTTCTTCAAAGTTAATTTCACAAATGTTTTTACTTAGATGATTTTGACAATTTCTTGTTCTTAAATAAGTTTGGTTACATAAGGCAATTGTTTTATCTGTAATGATTTTTCCATGTTTTGAATTTAAAGGTGTTACTTTATACAATTTACATGATTTAATTAGAACTGGATATTTATATATTGTGATGAAGAATTCATCAGTTCTAGCTAATAATATTTTAGAGTACTCAAGTATATTTATTATGGGTACTTGAATTATTTCATGTTGAATAATATTTTTAATGTCATCTAAGTCTAGGCTTTCTGATAAATATTCATTATTTTTTGCTGCATTAATTGTTCTGGTCAATAATAATAATTGTTCGTACACTTGTTCTATTACTAAATGTTCTTTAAGGCTCTGACCTTCGAATTGTTGCAAAATTTGTTCAAATCTAGAATTTATAGTTTTTTGTTTATTATTGTTTTCTATGAGATTATTTATACTCGTTTCTATGTTAACTAAGTCATAATGGTCAGGATTACCAAACACATATTTGAAAGCTGTTCCTAAAAAGTTAATTGATCTAGTATGCCTAGTATGTTCTTGTAATTGGTCTGCTAAATTCTTAATTTTACTTAACCAAATTTTTTCTTCTTGTGTAGGTTGATATTTACTAGTTACGATATTTACGTAAGGTTGAAATATCGAAGTCAGGTTGGTGGCATGTAACAAATAAGTTTGTTCTTTGAATAAATACACGTCATCTGTTTGCGTAAGTATAAACTTCTTGTTTAGTAACTCAGTTATTTGAACGTTTCCTTGCCCTTCTTGACTCTGTACAATTCCTAGTAATGTTAGGAATATTAATATTTTCGTCATCTGAAAAATGATAATTCTTTATGTTATCCTTGTGAATTTTTATTCCTTCTTTAGAGATTACAGTGTCTCCTTTATCTTCTTCTACTATTCTTGTTATGTATCTGGCGTTAGATTTCTTTCTAAGACCTGTGATTCTTACCATTATCTTATCTCCTTTTTTATACTCTCTGTGTCGAGTTCCTTTATTTAGACGTTCGATCACTTTTTTGGATGCTGAGTTTAGTTTATTTATTATAATTTCACTATTGCTATATTTATTTTGATTAAAGAAAATGTCTCTAGGTTTCAAACCGGTAACTGAGTGTATAGAATTATTTAATTCACGCACTGTTCTAAATATTTCTTCGATAAGTCTTGTTTTATTCTGAATTGTGAATATTCTAGACAGTTCAGTTATTGTACCGTTTACACGTTCTACCTGACCGTTCGCTGTCGATCTGTATACTGGAGTTTCTACTTTAGTTATGTTGTATTTCAAACACATTTGGTTCACCATTTCTGTTTTGAATCCCTTCTCGTTATCTGTCATGAGTCGTTCACATTTTGGGAAATAATTAGATAAGACCTCTTCCATAACGTCGTACAGTCTGTTTCGAGTTTCGATTTCCCGAAGGATTGTATATTTAGAATACTTATCTACTGTTACAAGGAAAGTATACTTGTCGTTGAAGTATATGTCCATATGAATGTGTGTTCCCACATGTGTTGGTATTTCTGAATTATTCAGAGGTTCTCTGATAGGTTTTCTTTCATATTTTCCAAATAGACATGCTATGCATTTTCTGTTGAAACTCTTTGCTTGTTTATTTAGATCGGGCCAGTAATATTTCTCTGAGATTTCTTGTATATTGTTACGTAACCCTCGGTGTGCTCTTTCGTGAGTTACCCTTACAAGTTTTAGTTGTTCCTCCAAATTTGTCACGTCTTGAAGTTTTCTTGGTGTGAATATAAATCTTACTAGTGGGAATTCTTTTTTTATGTTTTCACCATATTTGTATATGTTTTCAAATTTCGTATGCAAAGCTACAATCTTTTGGGGTTGTATAACTTCTTTCATCTGCCTTAGTAAAGAGTCTTTGTCCTTAAACTTTATTATGAGTCTTATTTTGTTACTAAAATAGATTTGTGTTTCGATATTATTTGTTATATCTTCAATAAGTTCGAACTGTGCAGTGTATGCATTAAAAGGCTGATTCACAGTTTTTATTATATCATTAGAAGAACTTTCAGCTGAATGTGCTGTTTCTATGGTAGAAGTATTTATGCGTTGACGTGATAATGCGTCAGCTACAAGATTTAGGTTTCCTGGTTTATAAACTAATTTTGCTCCAAAGTCTTCAATGATTCCCTTCCAACGTTTCAGCTTTGTGTTGGGATTTTTTTCTGATACAGAATATATAAGGCTCTGGTGATCGGTATATATGGTTAAGTCTGCTATACCATATATGTAGTTTCTGAGTTTTTGTAAGGACCATATGATCGCTAATAGCTCTTTCTCGTTTGTGCTATAGTTCTCTTCTGTCTTACTCAGTGTTCTTGACAAGAAGTGTATAGGTTGCTTATTCTGACTTAGTACGGCTCCAATAGCTATGTTGGATGCATCAGTAGTAAGCTCGAATGGTTTACTATAATCCGGTTGAAAAAGTTCGACTTGTTCTTTCAAATAATTTTTTAAAATTCTAATCGCTTCTAATGCTGAATCATTCAGATTTAACTTAATATTTTTACTTTGTTTTTTGTTTACTTTACCGTTATCTCCTCGTAAATATAATGTCAGGGGCTTGGCTATGCTTGCGTATCCTTTTATAAACTTACGATAGTAACCTGTAAGACCTAAAAATCCTCTCAAATCCTTTACCGTTTGTGGGACTGGAAAATTTTCTATAGCTGCTATTTTCTCAGGGTTCGTAGTGATTCTACCATGTCTGATTATGTGACCTAAGTATTCTACTTCTTCTTGAAAAAACTTACTTTTCTCATCAGATATTTTTAATGTGGCTTTATTGAGTACGTCGAATACTTGACTTATGTGCTGTATATGTTCTTCCTCAGATGAAGAATATATCAATACGTCATCAATGTAAACGTGTACGAATTTACCTACAAAGTCTCTCAAAATGTCGTCCACGCATCTCTGAAATATGCTTGGTGCATTTTTGAGCCCGAAAGGCATTCGTTTAAAATGATATTTTGCGCCATTTATAGCAAAAGCTGTTTTTTCTTTATCATCTGTTTTGATTTTAATTTGGTGGAAACCTGACTCCAAATCTAATGTTGTAAAGTACTTGGCTTTACCTAAATTTTGAATTGTCATGTTGACATCCGGAATGGGGTATCTGTCTGTTACAGTGTGAGCGTTAAGTTTTTGGAAATCAACAACCATGCGCCGTTTTGGTTTTCCTTTTTCGTCCAAACCTTTTTTAGGTACTGTCCATATGGGACTGTTATAAGGACTATGGCTTTTTTCTATTATATCGTCATGTAAGAGTTTCTGTATTTCTTTGTTTACGAATTCGTTATCTGCTATGGGATATGGATATTGTTTAACATAAACCGGATTATCATTGGTCGTCCTAATGCTTGCTTCTATAGTATCTGTAAAGGGTAACGGTCCTATGCTGTTATTAATCTTCATCAGTCTATCTATGTCTGCTTTATAAATATTATTTTCCCCAATTATGTAATTAATTTTCTGAATAGATTCGACACTGCTTATGGTAGTTAGAGTCATATTACTGAAATTTATTTCCGCGTTTAGAACTTTAAGTCCTTCATATCCTAATATCATATCAAAAGACTGAATATCCTCTAATTCAAAAAATGTTATATTTTTCTTTAATATCCTAACTACTTTCTTTGTATCTACCATAGAATAACCATGCATTGTTTTTATTTTTATAGGTTTAATTTTAATTTTTTTGCTAGAATCGCATTTTCTATTAATGTAATTATGGGTTGCACCAGTATCAATAAGAATTTTATAAATTTTCTTAGAAATAGTACTAGTTAAATTTAAGCAGGGCAACCCGTCTACTAGTTTAAATGATCTATTCTTATGTTATTATTTACCATACATTCCGTTTCATCTGCTTCTGCATATGTACTGCTGACATCGTCTCTGCGTTGTTGTCGGGAGTTATTTACTCTCTGCTGCTTGAAGTTCTGCTGATAAGATCGTTGCGGTCTGTTGTGTGTGTTGAAACTCCCGCTGTGTTCACGTTTCGCTGGTGGATTATAAACATCGGGTTTGTATTGATTCCAATTTTGTCGCTGTGCATGTACAATTTGTCTCGAGTTTATCTCCATCGGCTGTGGTCCTTGATTGTGTTGCTGCATATTATCGTATTGCTTCTGGGGTTGATAATTCGTTGTTTGGCTCGAATAATTTGGTCTTCTTTCGTTTCTGCGTTCATGTGGCATATTTTTGTGGTGCTTATCCTGAGTGAGATGTAAATGCCTGTGCACATTATCATGTTCTATTCTGCGAGCAATTGCGAATGCGTGTTCTAGATCATTTATTGTAGCTGAATATAATGATCCTCTTGTAAAGTTGTCACTCATACCATCAATGAATATACGAACTGCGTCGTCGTTAGCATTTTTAATTAGTCTGTCGATTATATTCGGCGGATCACCTGACATAGTGATTTTTGATATTATTAAATTGAGATTTTTATTTATCTCGTCGTGGTATTCAGACAGTGTGCTTCTTTTTTGCGTGATGGCTTTCATCATGTCTTGTAGCACGTATAGAGGTTCTTGATTAGAGTACGTATAATCTAATCTGTTACGTATCGCCTCAAAATTAAAAATTGTGTTATAATTAGTTAACACATTCGCGGCTGCACCCTGTATTTTACTTTTCACTATAGTCAATGCTGCTGCGTACTTACTGTGTGTTTTGAAGTTTTTAATGCTGTCCATTAATCTGGATGCTTCTTCGCGCCACGACCGATAATTTGATTGATCGCCGTTGAAAATAGGTAGGCTTTTAAATGCGTCTAACTGTATTTCACTACCATCTGTATATGTGGTTCTTATTTCCTCTAGCACAGGTATGTTTGGTACTATGCCTAATCCAGATTTTACTTCATTTAGTTTTGTTTCTAAATTAGTGTTTATTTGATTTTGGTTAGTTATTATTGCTGCTAACCTTGCATTCTCTGTGCGTGTGTGCTCTAGGGTTTGTGTTACTGTGTTGCTCCTGGTTTCTAAAGCTTCTAATCTTGCCATTAATACTGCGAGTTGTTCCATTTTGAACTCGTGTCTGTTGTCGTCGAATTTGTGTGTTTTTTTTCTCCACATATACACTTTCACTGAATTGCTTTGCTGCTTCGTACGAAGAAGCTATATTTGTACCTGCTATGCTAGGTAATTCTTGTAACCGGTAACGCGAGTGTTCTGTTTATACTAGATTTCACTACTTGTTCCCGAGGTCCGCTCGATTGAAGTTAAAAAGTATATTTAACCTCCTGGCAGGATCGCCAATTAAAACACTTGTTTCTTACTTTTAAAATTAAACAATATTTATTTGGAACTATGTCCTTTATTATTGAAATACTTTTTACTAATTCTAAAAGGAGCTTAAGGCTACTATGTAGTTACAATAAGACTGTTGATAAATTCATCATACAGTCGTATTTATATACTTTTCTTATCTATCTACAAGGAGACCCAAGCGTACAATCGTCTTGCTTGATAATGAAGAAGAGATAATATTCCAACATTGTATACAAACGATATTATCTCTTTTACATATGTTATCATTGTAGCGTTGTGTGCAAGACTGTACTAGAGACTAAAGATATCATTGAATACAAATAATGTTATCTTTTTTCTCAATATGTTTTGCTATGGATACTTAACTCGCGCCAAGGACTATACTCTTAAACCAATTAAAAGTTTCCTTCATGAAGACAAATGTGTATATGCTTACGCATCCGTCGGAATCTCCCCACAACTAATTACATTAGTGCCCTCTGTGAGAGTCCTGAACAAATGCATCCCACCTATTGTGCTGGAAAAGTTTGTCTCCTTTATTTCAAAAACGCAACCGAGGACATTTTTTCAACCGCATTTTCTGGGGTAGAATTCAAACATCATCATACATTTTGTAGCTTTTCGCCTACCATTCACTATTTCAATGATCAAATTCCACACTGAAGGGAAAGAGTCTCCCAGCAAACACAGGAGATAGAGATAAGGAACAAAAAAATATCCAGAACGGATAACTCAAATAACTCGAGTGGAAACACGAGATTGTATTTTCAGGAATCAAAAATCCATATTCTCCTCCTCAACTGAGAAGAAACAGAACACACTTTGTCCTCATCTCTGATGTAACTCAAAGGATGTGCATAGAATGTGAACATGACCCAGTACAATGCATCGACAAGCACAAGAAAAAAGAAAAAAAAAACACATCATGTCTACCGGATGTTTTGAATATTCTCCCCCGAAGAATAGTTCACTGAGCTATCATAATGCAATTATCATGAGCAAATGTATACATTTGCAATCGTTTTGTGTCATCGGATCGTCGTCGTCCATTAACTGATTGCTGTGTTGGGAGCCACCCTGCAAATTGCTGCAAATGAATTCAAACTTTTGCCTGCTGCAGTATATAGGTGCGCGCTCCCACCACCACTTTGACTATTACTTGAGTGGAAATGCAACTAATTCCACCAAGAGTCCCCTTGAAAAACTTTCCAGTTCGTCGTTCACAACGAGCGCCCGCACAAAGCGACAAGAGCTGCGCGAAATTGAAAAGGAAAACAACGGAAAATTTCCCAGCAAATTGTGGAAAACGAAACAAAGCGCCAGGACAAACTCGAAAAACTCGAAAACTACAGGATAACATTGCCACAAAAAGTCAAATCGAAGTGCGCGCCCTCTTCCACCGTTGTCGCGTCGCGTCGGCCGCTCCAACTCCAACTCCAACTCAAAGGACACAAGAGGATTTCATCCTGGCTCTGCGCCTTCATTATCGGATTTTTGGATTTTTAAGTAACCGCGGCCTGGCCACCACTTTACATCAGCTACCATAGTCCTTGTCAATGGCTTTGGCTTACTATTACTTGTGTGTTGTGTCACCCCGACAACAAGACCGCAGCAAATTTTCAAGAGCTAAACTGAAAGTTTTTCATCCCCACTCCCATCGAGCGAAGATTGGATAACGTTAATAATGTTGTAGCTGCAACCTCAGTCGGCGAAAGTTTCAACTTTAGCTGCTCGTCTGCGTTTCGATCCTTTGAAGGAATATGAAGTACAACAGAATGCAATTTACTCCCCATTTGTGTAGGCCGCTTACACCACCGCCAATCGGGTGCTCTGGCATTCCAGAGGCAGCGCTGGCTTTTTCATGGGAAAACTTCGGCTGCAAGAAATTTACAAGCAGCAATAACTTTCGACTGGACAACTGCGACAAAAGTGCGGAGGCTGGCAGGCGTTGCGGTTGCCCCAGACCTGGGTGTGGGTGCGCAAATGATTGCGGTCCTTGGGTCCAGACGCAACGCACTCTCCAAGAATGTACAAGTTTTTCACTGCACGGAAAAGGTGTAAGTTTTGCGTTTCGAAATGGTGATTAACCAATTCAGGCGTACAGCTCTTCGGAAGGGAATAGTTTGGCAGATATGTCGTAAATTATTTAATGCATGGAAATATGAGCCGGGACAGTTTGCCACTTCGGGGTGATGATGTGAGACCTACTTAAGTTGGAGGGTTCCCCTAACCTCATTCAAAATTAAAATTGAGCAGAGTTTGACAGGGGGTCTCGCATTTAATTGGCTTGTATAAATCATATCCTTGTGGTGATGTGCGCCCGAAACTTTGCTGACAGAGCTCACGGAGGACGGAGGGCAATCCCGCTTAATTATTATAGTTGCACATTTGTTGGCGAAACATTTAGTTGCATACCTTGGGCAGGGTGGGAATGTTTTAAATATTTAACTGACATTGCATACTTGCTGGTGCTAGGATGCGATGGAAGTTTTACACTCATGATATAGTTGGCACAATTTGCCGACATAACTGGTTAGAGGTCATCATTGAAGTGGTTTCGATGGCACTAAAAGGCATACATCTGAAACGGTTTATTGTATTATGCTGCGGGTTGCAGCTTGCAGACCCAAAACCAGGTACCTACAGTAAGTGCTTCTCGTTCTCTTTTCACAAGGGGCCATATATAATTATTCTAGGCGTGCAGAGCCGTATCGAGCCGCTCAAAGGGTATTTGGGGCTAAGGGTTTATATTTTCATTGCGACCTACAAAATGTTTACTAGGAAGGTTAAAAATGATAATGACTAAGGGCCATTGACTTTGAGCTAAGAGTGAACCCCTTCGACAGATTTGAGAGAAGCCCTTTGACAGATTTTGAAAAAAGCCCTTCGACAGACGTGAGAGAAGCCCTTCGACTGATTTGAGGGAAGCCCAACTACAGATTTGAGAGAAGCCCTTTGACAGATTTGAAAAAAGCCCTACGACAGACTTGAGAGAAGCCTTTCGACAGATTTGAGAGAAGCGCTTTGACAGATTTTGAAAAAAGCCCTACGACAGACTTGAGAGAAGCCCTTCGACAGACTTGAGAGAAGCCCTTCGACAGATTTGAGAGAAGCCCTTCGACAGATTTAAGAAAAGGCCCTTGACAGATTTTGAAAAAAGCCCTACGAATGACTGAGAGAAGCCCTTCGACAGATTTGTGGGAAGCCCTTTGATAGATTTTGAAAAAAAGCCCTACGACAGACTTGAGAGAAGCCCTTCGATAGATTTGAGGAAGCCCTACGACAGATTTAAGGGAATCCCTACGACAGACTTGAGAGAAGCCCTTCGACAGTTTTTGAGGGAAGCCCTACGACAGATATGAGAGAAGTCCCTTGAAAGATTTTGAAAAAAGCCCTTCGACATATTTGAGAGAAGCCCTTCGACAGACTTGAGAGAAGACCTTCGAAAGATTTGAGAGAAGCCCTTTAACAGATTTTGAAAAAAAAAATCCTACGACAGACTTGAGAGAAGCCCTTCGACAGATTTAAGAGAAGCCCTTTGACAGATGTTGAAAAAATCCCTACGACAGATTTGAGACAGAATTGAGAGAAGCCCTTTGAAAGATTTTGAAAAAAGGCCTTCGACATATTTGAGAGAAGCCCTTCGACAGATTTGAGGAAAGCCCTTCGACAGATTTGAGAGAAGCCCTTCGACAGATTTGAGGAAAGCCCTTCGACAGATTTTGAAAAAAGCCCTACGACAGACTTGAGAGAAGCCCTTCGACAGATTTGGTTCTTTTTCCAACGGGTCGAAACCGATAAGTGCCTCTTTTTTAAGCGTTTTACTTAAAAAAGAAGAAGAAAACTCCAGAGTCTTTGAGGAGACTTAGAGGGGCCCAAGAATCCTCGTTTTAAGTCTTAAGTAGCTCTTTAGCTTAAGGCTGCAGTCTTTCCACGGTACATTTTTCGAACTCACAATGGCGAAATTTTCCATTTTTCATACCAATTGTATATTGTGACCTACAAAATATAAAAGGTGAAGGTGGAAAATTTGGTAAGGCCCTTTGTTTATGTTTTCAGACTTCTGTTGCAGCGGTATAGGCGCACATTAAGATTTTGATTTTGGCCCTTAAAATCGATCAGCACAATACAGTTTTATGCCAACGGCTAATTGAGAAGCTCTTTCAAGTTTGTCAGACGTTCGCGAGAGGTGGCTCAGTGAAAAAAACCCTTAGTTGGAATTTGGGTTTTTGCGGGATTCGAACCTCGACCCCTCGCTTAGTAGCCCAATACACTAACACTAAGCCATTGCGACAACGATCTTGAAATAGAAAAAAATATGGAATAATGAGCAGAATAACGATATTCGCAGGGGGTAAAGGAAAAAGCTCACCGAAAAGCTCTTAAAAGCTCCGATTGAGATAGACCATAAGAAACTGTCAACTGAACGAATAAAGGGTGGGCCAATCACAAGTTTCCTTTTTAAAATGTTATTGCATTTGAACAAAATTAATTTTTTTCCAGGTATTATGGCTTTATTAGCGAGAGCAAACATTCCCATTAATTATGGAACACGACATCTTTGAAGTGGCTGCCTCTGCTGGCTTCTCAGTACAGTCGAACCCGTTTAAATGAAATGAGAAAAAATCGTTACTTTAATTTCAATTAACCGGGTTTTTCATTTGAACGGACTTCGGATAACTGAAAAAAAGTACACGGGGACAAATTAAATTTTTCATATAAGCGGGGTTTTCAATTAAACCAGTTTCAAATAAGCGGGTCCGACTGTAGCGCATTCTGTTACTCTAATTTTCCAAGACCTTGTTGATAGTTTCGGGCTGTAGCTCACGGATTGCTTGGATGATATTGGCCTAAAGTGCATGAGTCCGGATTGTTAGCATAACATCGGTCCTTCACGGTTCCCCACAAAAAAAAAAGTCCAAAGAGGTCAAATCGCAGCTCCGAGGCGGTCAATTAACTTCGCCAATACGGCTCATAGCACGATTTGGAAATTTGGTGCGCAAAAGACCGTCTTTGTGAATTTGCGCACCATCCTGCATGAACCAGAGGTCGTCCAAATCCATCTCTTCAATTTCAGTAAAAAAAAAAGTCGGTTATCATGGCTTTGTAACGCCCACCGTTGAGATCGCTGACGAGTTGATGTTCGTAAATTGATTCTCGACTACAGCAGCCACATTCTCGTCCGTGCGCACCGTAAGACGACGGGGACCACGAATGAATGTCCACTAGCATACCCGTCTCACGAACTTTTTGCATAAACTTGCGTACAGCAGGCGCGGTGGGTTCTTCATTTCGGCCAAAATTAGTTTCAAAAACTAACTGTTTGGACTACACATCACTCACTTTGGAAATAAGTTTTCAATATTTCCCAACGTTGTTCAGGCGTTAAGCGCCTCATTTCATTCCGTGGAGGTATGATACTGACTTTCTGTCAAGATTTCGAGCGGGAGACAGCTGTCAGTGTCAAAATAACCTATGATTTAAAAAGAAACCACTAGATGGCCCACCCTGCATATGAACCTCATATGGCTACATGACCAGCGTTTTGACACAATGATTGTGCAGGAGACGCAATAAATAGCGTTGAGAAATACTATTCTACGGGACAAGACTGCCGGCAATTTTAGTCGAAGGTAGGGTATACAGAGACCCGAAAGGACTGTTTCCTAAAGCTGGTCCTCTTCAATGTTAGCAATATTGTTTTTGCTCTTAATTTATTTGCAGTCCGTGTGACATAAAACGGATACAAATACAATCACCCTCTGCAGTAGTATTGCTTGTGAGAGAGAATTTGTAAAGATTTGTGATATTTTCTTAGACGAATTTTCTGGTAGGCTGTGTCTCCCCCCTCGAAGTCACCGATTCTAGTCTACCTTGCCACCGATTCAAGTTGCTCGGAAAATAACAAAAATGTCCCACGAAAAGGCGCACAACATCTGCTCACATTTTAACTTAAATCACAACCATAGTGCTGCGATTAAAATTTCCCAAGAGTCTGCAACAGATTTATCGTTAGTGTGATGATGGAGTTTGGACCATCTAGCCCAGCAATCTCATCTCAACTTAACAAATAGTGCGGGTTCTCAAATCGTGTAGGATCTCCTTTTACCCGTTTTTTTTTTTTCCCCATTCAGAAAAGACAGTCAACTCGGGAAAATGTTATCTCGCTCATTAAGGATACACCTACACGCCGCAGAAAAATAATTATCCCAAGATAAATTAGTTAGACAGAAGCGTCAGTCGTGGCAGATATAAAACTGCATCGTGACCACTTAGCCTGATTTTTTCACTTCTCAATGTTATGTTGTAGCGCTCGTTCCGTTCAGTCTTCAGTGGTATTTTCGTCTCTATCTCAGGACTTCACTTGCATTTGCAGATTCGTTGGGAATGTATATTTCAAAGCACTAAACGAATACTTCACAAACGTAAAGTATCTCAATTAATTTTATTACTTAGCTCTTAGCAACACCCAGAGAGAGAGGAAAAGAAGAGAAGTCATTATTAAAGTCCTGTGGCGATTTATTCATTCGCCCTTCCTTGCCAGCAGCAGCAGCAGCAGCAACGGCACCGAAGTACACCACCATCATCGTTTGGCGCACAATACTCGTAAAAGGGACGCGAAGGCAAAGTAGTAGATGGATGGCCGGGCTCAAGTTGAACATGACAGCTAGCATGATGAGGGTTGTGGAAAGATTTGAATTAAATAATGAAATCTTTTCCCTTTTCTTCTTTTCGTCGTCATTTTTTTTTTTTTTTTCTTTTTTTTTCCCCCATTTGCTTGCTGTATCGTTGCATCCACTTCTGTGGAGTTTAGTGAAATGATATACCCACCATCGGGAAATATAAATGGCCAAAGTGCAAAAATGGTGAAAATGCTAAAACTCCATGGAGAAAATTCATCACAGATTGCGAAAGAAATACAAAGTCGATGTCAAAAAGAATCATCACACCGGCCGGTTGTTGGCAGTGGACGTGAAAGAGACAGATGATATCCCCTGTAGCAGCACTCTTTCCCGTACTCGCATATAGTCGTAGTAGTCATCGCGTAATTAGAGTCAAGTTTAGTGCCAGTTTACTTTGTAATTATTTTCGTTTGGTCCTTGTGAAATTATGTGCATCACCTCGTGCTTTTCTTGCGCATTTCCACGCTTTTGTGTGCCGTAATTAGTCGGGCTTTTATGTGTCCTGTCGCGGTAGAGTAGAGTATGCCGAAAGATATGAAAGCTGCATAGCAACAAAAGTGACGGTGTAATGGGAACGATTTCTGTCCTGCCTTGCAGAAGGTAATGTGCATTTTCTTTTTAAATTGTGAAAGGACGAAGTGATTTTTGTTTCCCCTTCATTTTGCGTAAGTATAGTCTTAAGGTTTTTTTTTTTTTGCCGTAGACAAAGGAAGGTTTTGTTGGAATGTGCTACGACTTTGATAAGTAATCTTTTCATACAGCTGGGAGTAGTGGTGTAAGTGGGAACCTGGAATTTGGTTAGCGGATGGATGTGCAGTGACCTAGTTGCGGCATATTTTCACTTGATGATATCGTTCATAGCTGATTGTCCCATACTGTAGAGGAAATGCACTGCTGCAGACATTTATATACAAATTATTTCAGTAAGTGACGATTTTGGTTTGTGTCTCTGCTAACGAGAAAGCTAAACTCAACCTTAGAAAAAAAAATGGTTGCGGTATTTGCTGTCTAGTCGAGTTGTGCATTTCAAAGCTTTCGGCGGAGCTTTTTTTAATTTATGACCGTAATGGACTTTAATGGTTGCGATTAGATGCGCAGTGTACCTTCTTCTTGACGCAACACTAAAGTAAACCGCGAAAACCAAACCCACTTAAATCCGGACCCTATTCATGTAGGCGCAGTGGCTTAGTGGTTAGTGTGTTAGACTACTAAGCGAGGGGTCCCAGGGTTGGAATCCCGCAGAACCCCAAATTCCAACTTAGGGTTTTTTCCACTGTGCCACCTCTCGCGATCGTCTGACAAACATCCGAGAGTGTAACTGTCTTGAAAGAGCTTCTCAGTGGAATCGGCCGTTTGGAATCGGCATAAAATTGTAGATCCCTTCCATTCGTTCCAAAAATTAAAAACTAACATAAAACGAATGGTTGTGCGAGCTACGCCTTGGGTCTCTCCGGACCTGTTGCGCAGACTATTTTTTTGTTTTTTGGTTAGTATTCCAAATTGTTAGCAAATTTAACTGGGAAAGTTTAAAAAACCTCTGTCGACAAACACGCCCAGAGACTGTGGTGATGCCATCTTGGGATAGTTTGAAGTATTTGATGCAATTATTTAAAAATCACTCTTTAAAATCATTTCAGAAAAAGACAGCTGACACACATTTTTAGAAACGTCCACCTACAAATAAGTGGGCAGTCGAAAAAGTTGCCATCTGTTGTCTGTTACTAGAAGGAAAATACTGGTTTGTGTATTCGATAGGTTTATATTGAGATACAAAATCGTAAGAATTTTCCAGAGAGCTGCACAGGTACCAAAACACCTGGTATAACTAAAAGCCCCAGAGAATTTTTTTTTTAAGGTCTCTCATTCACAGAACCGCCCTTTACAGATCTTGTACAATACGTACCAAATGGCTGCTCATTTAGGTACAACCCCGAATTACAGTCAAAAATTGGTTCAGTCATTTACCTCCTTACCAATATTATCCTTGCTTTGTGATTTATTCACCACCAGCTTTTGGGCGCCAATTAACAACCACTTGTCAATGTCTCCAGTTGAGTCTCACATCTGTCGTATCGATTCTAAAGCAAGTTATTTCCAACTCGTATCCACTTAAAAATTACGTATTCACCAAATGTGCGCAAAATAATCCAAAGCATACCTATACATCCGATGAAATTAACATTGCCATCCATCCAACAAATCAGTAAAGATGTTAAGTACTTTCGAGGAACACTCGTCAGACTTTGATGGCATTCTGTTCCCCTTATGTCCCATATGGTTGCTTCATCATAATTTCCAACGAGTAGATATCGATTGCCATGAATTACTAGATACCTTTCCTCATGTCTGATGTTGCGTCAGTTCGAATTGCTCTACCTATTGACACATAAGGAGTGCGGTTGGTGGTAAGCTATTAATAATCTCGCGTCTGTACCTTTGAAATAGGTTATGTTGCCATTGAGTGCTGATGCATAGGAGGATTATTTACCTACGAAAGGAAATCGATGCACAAGTAGATACAGAAAACCACTTGAAAAATCGCAGATAAGTTCATGAGGTTTGTGTATTAGCTACATTTATTGTCCTCGCTTAATTTGTTAATTTCGGAGGGCCATTTAAGAATGTAACAAAAGCAATGATTTCAGCAATCTCATTGTACAAAACGGGAACAATTTTACGACCACTCATTGATTTGTGAGTTTTGACTTGTAATCTGGTGGCTCTAAGGTTCAACCCTTACAAAAACACAGGCTTTCCACTGCGCCACCACTCGCAAACATGCGACACTATAATTTTCCTGAGAAAGCTTTTCAATTAAGTCACTCGAACCCAACTTAAAATTGTAAGTTATTCCATTTGTCCCAAAAAGAAAATTTTAAAAATTCTCATAGTTCTTTCAAAACCTCGACCCAATTCAAGTTCCAATTTTATGAAAAATGACATTTAATGTTACTCTGATGAAAAAAAAGCACTGAATTTATAAACCAGTTTCAAAACCTTCTAAGTCTATATTGGCCTTCAAATTTCCATTTAAAAATTCGTATACGTCTTACTTGACGTCTTCCTTTAACAGTTTCCTTTTTATATTTTTCAAGTCGTCTTTTTGCTTCTCCTAAAAAATTCGCCATTTTCGACTTACGAGTTCTTGAAAGAAAGCCGACGATATACAGAAATATTTATCATTCCGGCAAAGTCTACAGCACCCCATACACGTGACAAAAATGTTTAAGAAAGATCGTCAATAAATTTCAAATCGTTGGTCAGTACAGATAAATGTGTTTTCAAGGTTTCGACCCATGAATACGTTTCATCCATTTGCATATGACTTCTGTTTGTAAGGATGTTTCCAATGATTTTGAGAGAAAAATAACCCCTGACAGTTACAGCCGTTTTTGGAACAAATTCTTTCGGCCGAATGTCGTTTCAGTATATTTCTTCTATGATTCCATATAGGTACCTATGTTTCTCCGGTTTTCTATTCTCAGGACGTCTCCGCAACTTTTGTTTTGACACCAAAACTCCATCGACGCCGACGTCGAAAACATCCACCACGTATGTGGGTCACTTAAAACCTTTCATACACCAACCACGCAACAAATAACACAAACCACCTCTGCGGCTCGATTTGATAAGCAATTGATAAGCAAAGCAATAAATTGCATCCCCTTAAAAACACGATCTAACTTTAATTCAATCTCATTTATACGGAAAAGTTCCTTCCTCGGCATGCAGATACACAGTAGTTGCAACTTGCAAGAGCCTTGATAGACAGTATGTTTCAACGTATACCTAGTTTCACAGATTGATACTTCTTTATGCCATAAAAGTTTCGACTCGTCTTTTTCGACTTTTCTTCTGTGAAAAAAATCCAATTTCATACTTTATTTGCAATCAAAACTCGCAACACACACCCCAGCAGAGGCTCACCCAAAAAAAAAAAACTTAATAACAAAAAAAAAGGACGACGACGTTTTACTCCAAGTTCAGTAGCTACTCCTTCTCGTAAGTCACAGCATATTTCTGGTGTGCATCCTGCAAAATCCTGTTAGTTTTTCTGCGCTTTTTTTTCGGTTGGTTTTACTTGGTTGTATATTTCGCATTTTCCTGGTCCGTCCTGCAGAAAGGACGTATCACACAATTATTAATGGATGAAGGATTTTCGATTCAGAGCAAGGAATTGCGCTTGCAGTGATGCAATTTATTTATAGTTTTATGTTTAAATCTATTGCGATGTGTTTGGTTTGGGGGAGGGAATCCTTATTTATGTACAGGATATATGAATTGAAGGAGCAACTATACCGACTACCGAGTGTGTGTTGTTGTTTCGAATTGCGTACATGAGCAAGAGAAATATTGTCGTTTTAAATTTCGTGCGAGGGGGTTTACTTTTCTATATAAATAGAGTGTGTCCGAAAGTGAATTGCCATGGACGATACGGACTATCGCCATCGCCATGGATGTGTGAGTGTAGACGTACAATGGGAAAGTAAATACGAATCCTTCTATGACAATGGTGAAGTTAGTGATTCTTGGTGTAGCTGAGCAGGGTTTTTATTCTGATTGTTTAGGGACAATGTTTTGCTGTTTTCATATCAACCTCAAGTATGTAACTAGCTCAGAGTGAAGGGTTTCCTTGAGTAAATATTGACTTGCTGTAATGTGTGGATAGAGGGTTGCGCACAGTTAAAACTTTGCCGAAAAATAGATCCAAGTATACCTATTTCTGGGGGAGAACACGGGGTGAATACTTCAAAAAAATTCACCGGGTCCTGACGTTTGGTGAGAATGGGGTAACATATAACTTCGAAGAAGCCATCATTCCTACCAAAGGGAATGTGTCTACGAGTTGTTGTTAAAAGTTGTTCTCTCAAACAATAACTCAACTAAAAATGGACAAAAATTTCCCAACAGAAATTGTCAGGGCTAACCCCAAAAAACTAGCGCGAATCGTTGTTACTCCTCCTCAACTTGGTGTTTATTTCTTCAGAACTTTAGGTTTCATTGGCCCATAAAAAGGGCGCAAACAAAACTCATGCAAAATAATGAGTGTGAGAAGTTAGGTCTAAGGTCTGATGTTGACCTGTTGCGGCAATAATTGTTATTTGTTTAACCTTAGATTAGGTAGAAGTTCGTTTCAAAAATGTTTCGGAGAGCACTAGTTATTATAATCAGTGAAATATTACCTTCAACCAATGTACTGGAACTTTTCTGCAACTTAAAAAGACTTATATTGCTTAGTAGCTATCCCATGCTCGCCTTGCTTCCACATAAAATGTCCTCCACTGAACGCTGTGAAAATCCAACAATCTAGCTTCAATCGAACTTTGTTTTTCTTAATTGTATAAAATGTTTAGTTTATTGCTTATTTCTTGACTACAGGATAACAAACAAAGATGAATTATATCTTAAAATGATCGTAAATAATTGAACTTTATAACTATTAAAAAAATCCTATTTCACTTGGATAAGTCATTCAAAAGCTAGGAGCTATTAGGCATTCGAGAATTACAACTTTTCTTAGATATCTGCTTAGATTTCGGCTTCCGGACAGCAGATAGTAGTAGAAAGATAGCCTATAACCTAATCTCGACAATTTTCAATGGAACTGTGAAAACCGGAATCAGTTTCGTGCAGTACTTTTTTAATCTATTCCGAACAAACACCTTACAGACGGAATAAAAGTTACAGTATCATTATAGTAAGGATATTGAATGGATTTGATTTGGATTTTGAAGAATTATTTACGGGAGTTGAAAAATTGCGAATGAACTAATATTTGTTGTATTCAAATAAACCAAAAAAAAATCATAGAAAATCAGTCTATACTGTCTTTAATTGTTTCTGGGACAGAGTCTGTCATCCGTGATTGATCAAAATGTGTACCTAGCTAAATTTGGTTATAATTTCTTATAAAATCGGTGTAATTGCGTAAGGTTGTAGCTCAGACAAATGCTAATGAGACACCTCCCAGGACAATGGTATAGGATCACAAAACTTATTGTTAAAAATCTACAAAACTTTAAGTACAATGTGGCGCTGTCATTGATTAAAAAAAAAAACCCACAACATTTTATTTTGCAGAATTTTACTTTCTGCTTATCGAATTTTCTTAAACTGCACAATTACAGCGTAACGAAAATCTTCACGTATAATACACAAAATCCTTGGAATTTTGTTTGAAAATAATCGACTAATAGTGTGTTACTCCATTCACACAATTTCACCTCAACAATGCAATACTAACTGAATTTTAGGCAGCGATGTTAGGAAACTCTTAGAATTGTAATTTAAATCATGTCAAAGGGGAACGATTTTGTGAGGCCGAAAATCGTTTGTCATTTGACTGAGGCAAATTCATATACAAAAAATTAAATTAATTTTAACCTGATTGTTTTATTTTTATTTATTTTTTATTAAATATCACACTTAATTGTAAATAAAAAAATATTAACTATTTAAGCCAGTACGTGATTGAAATACCACCCGTCGACATTAACAGAAATTGGAAATTATGTACTTTAATTTGTTATTTATGAAAATGAAAACAAATTTTACAATGCTCTAATTTTTAACTTGAATTTATTTTTTGCTTCCAATATTAGAAGGGGGCCAACTATGTAATTCGAGTCTACAATCTAAATGTTCAAATTCGCAGGATCCGATCGATCGAATGGAACTCGAATTGTCTACTTTTTTTCAGAATATTGACAGAGCGTTGCCAAGTCATTCTGGCGTTCGAGCACAGTTTGTTTCAGGGTTAATTTTTACCTCTTGGTTTTGGCGCAAAGCTGTCATTTTTTTGAAAACAGCTTAAACAAAGTATAAATAAAAAAATAGTAAAAAACAACAACAACAAAAGTTTATTCATATTCAGTCATATGGCCATTGCAAAGTTAAATAAAAATAAGTTAAAATAATAAAATACTTCAATAAAACTTAAAAAAAAGTTGTATATAAATTTAATTAGTTTGATTTTTTTGAAATTATATTCTCAGGACTGGTGTAAGTACAACAATTTTTTTTTTATTTCTCTGCTATCCAAAACGAAACCCAAAGAACGCATTACATTTCAAGAAAAATTAACCGTTAAAAAGAAAAGGATGGCTGAATGCAAAGAAAGAGAAACAAAAGGCGGTGTGCAGCGGCAGCATTAAAATATTTTTTTAAGCACTAAAAAAACGCTCAAGCACTAAATCTATTCTGTCGGCAATCAAATACAATTTTTGGCACTAAAACCAATGCTGAAAACACTGAATTAGTAACGCTGATTTGGCAACTCCCTAATTCTAAAATAAATGTCAAATTAATTCGAATTCGTAAATAATCGTTCAGATGCAAATGTGTTTGCAAGCAGTTTGGATTGCTTAAAAAACGTAAGTGGCTCTTGGGAACGATCGGTAATATAATAACAACTTTATTCATATTTTATTTAATGTAACGTGAAAGTATTAAAATATCTACTAAATGTGCAAACACAAAACCCTGTCAATTTGAGATTCTTGTTCAATATAACTATGACAAGGCATCCCGACTTGGCGGAAGGATATTTGAAAATACTGGAGGTCCGAAGCAAATCCTCACATTTTTGGTCAAATTACCTAGAGATTTAAATGCTGAAGAGCCACCGCAGCGTAGTAATGGGTGGATAAAGGTATACAATGGTTGAACCGCAGCAAAGTCCCCTCTATACTATTTTTTTTTATGATTTGAGCTTGGGCGGACTTTTAAGTCCACACAAAGGGCAAGCTCAGGAAAAATAAAATGAATCTGTTCTGAACTGGTGGACCGTATAGACTTTACTCATTAACACCACTTGAAGACAAGGTTGCTGAGTTTTTCGCTTAGCTCCATTATATTGGATCTATCCCGAATTCGTTTCCTCTCACTTTGATCACAGCGATCCCGATTTTCTTCGATATTACCAAACAAAATTGCGACACTATCCGTATCCATGTTGATGTAGTATTACTCGTATTATTAACTTTTTTTAAATTTCACAAATAACAATGGATTTTTTGTTTTTCTTCTATCTTTTGGGAAATGTTGGCATTACTTACACTCGATTCTAATTTCATACATAGTTCTATTTGAAAGTAGAATCGGAAACAACTTTCGAATAGGATCGAAAGTAAAATCGATTTACATAGTTGTCCCCCAGTAGCTTCAATTTTGAAGGATCAGACAGTCCATTATAGATATTTGCCAATCACACTTTTTAAGCAAACGTCACAGCACAATTGAGGATACAATTCGAGGTTTCAAAATTAATATTTAAAATATTTTGTATCATAAAGAAACTGTGAAAGAACTGTCGCTTAGGACGATTTGCCACGCCCAATTTTTCCAGAAAATTAAAAAAATACAACGTTTACAACCAAGAGTACCTATGCAATGGAAAACTCCACCAGATGTGATCGATTCTTCCGGGTTTTTTCCAATCTTATAGCCTTTCACAAATCGCAATATAAATTCTAACATTGGTGTAGCTCCACGTGAGTGTAAATAATTATAAAATAAATGGAGTGCAAAATACACTTAACTATAAAAAGAATGCAATGTAAATTTAGACTTAAGGCTACTTTGCAAATCTATTTTATTTATTTTACAATTGTCATTTATCTCAGGCCTATTCGCTACAAGGGCGGAGGATGTAGGATGCGTTTTTCTTGTTTCAAATTGCCAAAATAAAAACCCTTTTTAAAAACCATATTACGCTTGTCAAATAGAGCACTTTTTTGCTCTCAGAGCACTTTTTATGTTCGTTTGGTATAACAAAAAGCAATCTTTTTCAGATTTCAGAGCACTGATCAAGTAAGTTTTCGCTAGAGTCGTCGAAACAATCGACCTCTAAAACTAGGACCCAGTACCAAAATTATTATTTTGAAAGGCTCATCCAGTTCATACTACCTAAATGCAATGAAAACTGAAGATAATTACAAAAAAAATCAGCCAGATAATAACTTATTTTGAACATCAATAGTAAAAACGATATCGTCGAGACGATCTTCGTCATGCGTGATCTGCCCCCAGCCTTAAGATAATGTCTTTTCGGAAATACCTTTTGGAAAATGTTTTTCAATTGAAAACCACACTTAATTAAAAAAAAAACTGCAATAATCTGTCATTTTGTTGAGGCATTGCAATACTATTACAATTATTTCGCTCTTCTATTTCTTATTCGAAAATATTTGACAATTTTGAGCAATGCAAAACAAAGTCTTGCTCCTCGCCGAGGTGTTCAAATCTGAAACAGTTCCCTAATTGAAAGGAAATCTACCTTAGATCTCGATTCTAGTTGTCGCCAAGTAAAATTTGGATGTGTGATATTTATACAAATCAATCAAAAATTTTAAATTTAATCGGAAACAATTTTTGTAATTTTACTTTGTAACTTTACCTACTTACTTTAATTTAATTTTGACTTGAAAAACCATAACCAACAACCAACATAATTTTGACGTGAAAACCCAGAATCAGTTTTTGTTCCTTTTAAATGACAAATTTATCAAACCCCTTCCTACGAGGAAACCAGTTGAAAGTTGAAAAATGATCGCAGCGCCATCTTTTGTGAATGCAGTGCATTTAGAAGCGGGTATTATTTGTGCATTAGCTAAAAGCTTTCTGCAATTAATATAAAATATACGGCGCTGGGTTTTTCAGGCGTTCAACGGCTTTTGGTTTATTCACATTGTGACTTTTTCCAACCTTCCACGGCTTTTAGATTCGTTCACCTTTGAAATTTCAAGCGATAGCGGGATAGAATTTTTATTTGAGTAGAAAATGAATTTGTGACAAATTTTCGTAAAGCTGTTAACACATTTTCTATTCAGTTAAAGAAAAAGTGAAGATTTTTTTTTGCAAATTCCAAGGTAGAGCAGTTTAATGAAGGTTTTTCTTTTTAATGGCTTTTCTTTCGAATTGTATGCTAATCTGTGATATTATATTTAGTAAAAAAAATTGTACAAATATTTTAATAGTTAGTGCCAGACCAAATCTCTGTATCCCTAAAATTGTATCCAAAAAATTGTGATTTCTTGCCACATTAAAATAATAAAAATAAACCAAGTTAGAGCCCGACGAATTGTGATCAGAAGTCAAGGTCCAAAAGAGCGCTTTATACCAAAAAAAAAACAGATATTACGAGTAACTTCTGAATTTCCCTCTAAAATAAAACAAATTCAATTCACAAGCCATTGTTCCATAGACACAAACCATTTCCCTGACTTGGACTTATCTTTCATTAATAAAAATTCGAATTTACTTAAACCAAAAGCTAAGTCAGTTTCTTACGATATTTCGTAAATGGTACAGTTATGAAAAACAAGCCGTTTTTAGCTTTGAAAAGTTCAACGAGATTTGAAGTGCATCAATAACTATTTCTCTTTGCATTGCAAAATTTTGGTCGACTTTCATTTAGGATCCACAATATTGAATAGATCAAAAATGACTCATTAAATATCCCAATTTGCTCCTTGTAAAATCGATTATTTTATGAATGTGATGAAGTTATCAGACGAAGCTCCTTTGATTTACTGAGGGCAATGCTTCTAGGAATAATACCCCCAGGAGAAAAGCAAACGTAAAATAAGTCTAATCCGAGAAAATACACAGTGGTTCTGGAACTGACTCTACCAATAGCAGATAATGCGAAAAGCCGACTGGTTCACGTACTGGACGAAAAAGAGCTTTTTTTTAAGTACATACCTCGGACTTTCTTTTTTCCCTCTCAACCTTCTCGATCCATCTCCATGATGAACCAAAAAGCTTAAACTACCAATTTTTCACTCGCCATTACAATTCACAGTCGATTCGGTCACAGTCATAAGTCTCTTGCATTCGATTTGGAATCCAGACAACCAATTAATACCACCCCACTGTCGAAATGACTTACACAAATTTGTGGCAATTTCCAAACCCACCCCCGTCTACATGCAACAATTGTGGATTTTCCTTCGATTTTTATCAAACATTTTCTATGGCATTCAAACGACTTGTGTAATGTCCTCGAAATATATTTATCGTCCTTCGCTATTAATAATCAAAACGCACACTCTCCCGAAGAAGAATATAATGTCCCAGTGGGTGTTGTGTTCTAAAAAGAAATGAGAACGAGCGCGCGCAAATTCTTATTCATTTTTACGATAATGTGTGTCCTTTTCCGCACGCCACCCTAGCACAATATGCACATGGGGTGGGTTGTGTACACCTCGCCGTACACCACCATGACACCCATTCAAAAGACACAATCCCCCATTGTCATTTGTTGCATGCCAAGGGGGCGAGGATCTCCTTCACCGAACGCAACACAATATCATAAAAATAATGAAGTATACTACTTGTGTCTTGTGTGTGTATGTAGAGGTACTCTCTGCAGCATCGTTTGATGATGCCATCTACAAGGTGGGGTGCATGAATGGCTGTATAGCGAGGGTATCTCTCTGCCCCAAGGGAATACCATAAACAATTAAAATAAAATTCTTTATCGGAATTTCAATTGTCATACATTGGATATGGGATAGGCGATAGGCAGTCGTCAGAGGTACGACTACATTGCCCGCGGAGAACAACTGAATTGAAGTGTGTCATGCACGTTTTGCAAATTTACCCACCTCGGGTGGGTGGGAGTGGGAGGTAGAAAATTAAAAAGAAAAGGTCATACCATCGAGGAGTCAGGAGTCACCCGTCAAGGGTAATAACGGTCGATTTTCGTTACCATCCTCCGCACACAGATACTACAGATACAGAGCGCCAGAGCCATATTCCCATCAGACCCCCAGCAACAGAGTATCGCGCCGCATACACAAACCGTTGTAAGAGTATAAAATAGTAAAATAAATTGCCATATCCTTTACATACGAGGTACGAGAGTACTCGTCGTAAGCATGTGCTCTCGCTCTTGCGACCAGTAGCCCCATGCCATGAGCCTCGTTTTGCTCCACTGAAATATGTGTAGCTGCCGCGCGACCCAAAGCGCTCCACATCTCTGGAGTCTGGAGTGTGTGCATACGGGTGGTGTGCATGTGCAGGGAGGGTGAGCATTTTCGGGCTAACCATATAGGTGAATGGTAGTAAAGTGAATTTTTGTTAATGCACCACCGCCATCCCAATTTGCTTTGCCAATGCATGCTATTGCGAGCCTACTGGGGGTGAAATCCCCATCCACAAGGTGTGTATGTCTGCTAATTTTCAATGACATTTAATTGAAATTTGAATAAATAATACGCAGATGAACGGGGGTAGGTTGTAGCTGTAGCGCGATAATTTGTTTTCCAAAAATCGAACAGTATGACACTTTTACAAATGATGTTTCTTCAAATTGAACTTACCACGACTTGCTTCCGAATTTTCACTTCACTTGGTCCTTTTTTGTTCGTACTCGTACTCGTTCTCGTTCTCGTATATTGAACTATACAGGATACACTTTGTTGCACATTGCTCCGCGCCAACTACACACGTATTACGCACCACAACTTCATATCGTTCGCTATGCCACACTGCGCCTCCCTTGTTCGCTGTCACATAAATCTTCCTTTGTTTATTTAATTATCATCAACTGTCAAAATATCTGTACACACGCAACTTGATCGCCCCCACCATCACAAAAAGGACCCTATGTCTCTGTATATTGTTTCTCTCCCCAAAACCCATATTCGAATGCAAATTGCATTTAATTGCACACTCACAAAACTATTTCCAATTATTTGTTACGCAATTCGTGCGAGGACGACCAACAGGATACACACAGGACGCAATGGATCCGACTTATAAGAGTAACATCCCAGTTGCGGGGGTTTTTATACCACGAATCTAGGATGAATTTTCCGAGTGGGGATGACTTTTTGCACACAGGGGAAGGAGCTTTTCATCCTTAGCCATTATGAAGGATTCATACCGTGTGTTGTGGTGAGAAGAATTTTCTATCTGATGTTCGGTTGCGTTTCTCCTTCGATTTGGTAGCTGCGTGCTGTGTGGGTTCGAGCGAGAGATGCTGCGTACACAAGTTGTCCCAAAGTCGGGCAGCTTTTGTGTAATGCGCCGTCCGTGTCCTAGATAGAGATTTCTCCTGCAAGTAGATGAATTTTGTTTCTGCGAGAGAATGGCGGTTCATCCGAAGACTAGATGCAGCAGTAGCATCAGCCATCAGGCATCACTCTGAAGAGAGATTGTGTAGTAAGACTTCGGTCGGTGTTCGGCTTTCGACTTCGGCAACAACGACAAGGGTGTTCGTGTCCAGTAGTATTGGATGGATAATGGTAGGGCAGGATATTGTATTTCTGGTCAAATTAATGAAAGATGCTGCACTTTGTTTTTGAGCTGTTCCAAACGGGTACGGGTTGAATAAAATAAAAGAAGTCGACAGCGGCGCGATTTGGCTAGTGCTCTGGATCATTTTACACGATAAGCATTGGAAGATTTTTCTTTTAAATATTATTTGTGTCGAGAACAGTTTTTTGTGTGGCTGTATTTTAATTTTATTTCAGGCCATTCATTGAAAGCATTCGATCTGAAACTCACAATAATTTTCGCTGAACAAAACAGACGTCTCAAAGTATTTCTTCATTCTCCAAGTTACTGTTGAATGCCTTTTTATAGCCTTAAAATTTATCGTTCGTAAATATAAATAAAACACTGTACCAGTTCCTTCATTTAATTGCAGCAATTTCAATATTGACAAGTTAAATGATTTTCTAAAGTATTTTGCAACAAAGTGGACAAAAATTAATAAAACATTTCCAAACATTCACAATTTAATGGTTCATATTTGTCACACAGTTAAGAATCCAATGAAAAGCGAGCATTTGAATCATTTGATCTATTTGATTTATTTATTTATTTTTATTTATTTATTTATTGACTTTGAAAATATCTTTTACATTGATTTATTTTTTTCCAAGTAGAAATTGTCTCGAAGTGGATGGACAATGAACATCGGTCTTGGGCTTATTTTCTCTGGTACTTACATAAATCTCAATGTGTCCATATTTTACTTAAGTTTTTTTTTTTTTTTAATTTGTGGCTTTTTTTGACATTGGGTTGAAATTGTATTGAATTTGGTGAGATTTGACAATAAGTTCTAATTCAAGCTTCTAAAGGCAGTATTTTAACCCTCTCAATTGTACAGTTGTACAAAATTCTGGACACACTCCCTAGCTACATAAACTGCACCTCTTTCCGACTTAAATCATGCTTTTTATAAGAACTTTAAAAAAAAAGTATTTATTCGAAGATTTAAGCCCGATGTAAAGTAGCAGTTTAGATACAGAAAAATTAGAAATAAGTCGGTGGATAACAACAGCGTGTAGCAAACTTTTCTGCTAACAAAAATATTTTTATTTTTTATTTGATTATTGGCTTGTGACAATGAGAATTATTTGTCATTTTCAGTTTGCACAAAATTTTAAGTAACTTTTTAATTTTTTTTCAGGACGGTTTTCATTACAAACCTACCAGGTTTCTCAAATTCAAACACCTAAAGCCATTTTTATCTCAACTTGACATATAAAAATTAAAATGCGAAACTTATTTCTATGATTAAGTAAGTCATATAAAAATATATTTTATTTAAGAAAAAAAGTTTTGTATTTTTTTAAGCAGAGACGTAATAAGACCAAATATTATTTTGACGATCCAGAAGTTTGGCATAGAAACATACAGTAGGTATATGCGGCAGGAATTGAAATGCAGTTTAGAAGATTATTGAATTATTATTTTTATTGACTCAGTTTATCGTCTCGAGAAAAAAAAAATTGTAGGCATTAGAAAGACAGTACTATTGGTATTGGTGCGGGTGAAGTGCATCAACGTCACATCGGTGAAGCTGTTTCGCAACTGTAACTGAGTACGAGTTAATCTTATAATGTTCAAACTTAATCCTTTCGGTGCTTCGTTTTTAATTAAGGTTAAAACATTTTTTTTTTTCATTTTGTTGTTACTGAGGCTCAAACATTGGAACATTATTTTTGTTAAATAATTTGTTATATTTGTAGTTTTTGGGATCGTTGCCATATGGCATCAATTGTACAAAATAAATAACAAAATTAATATTTTTTGTCAATTATGTATGTAGTTTGAATTATTATAACAAAATTGAAAAGAAAAAAATATCATTAAATTTGTCTATGAAATATTAAACAGAAACTTATTTTCGTACATGTGTAAAAACTAAATAAAAATATTAATTGTTGCATTTACACTCGGTAATCTCATCAATTCACCACTTAAGTTTTCACTTCAATCACTGAAAAACGCACAAAACTAAAAAATTAAATTCCTGTAGAATTTTTGACAAATACGATCTGACTATTGCGATCTAAATTAAGAAATAAAAAATTCCCCTATTTTCTCGTCGTATTAGCCGTAGACAAAGACAACAAAGAAAAGGTAGCTCAAATCGGACGATCCCTTCTCGAGTTATTGGCGGTCTTACGGATGCAACTTTGTTTTGCCTTTATCCCCTATTTCATCATCTTAAGGTTTTGTTTTCGCGACAAAAGGTAGCCTATGTCCTTCCTTGGGCCAATACGACTCCATCGAGCACAACTTATGAAAATCAAACGATCCGTTCTAGAGACATAAGTCCACCACGGACGTTAGTCTCTTTTATATATATATATAGATTTATTTCGAACGATTCGTTAATTATTTAAATACAAGGATTTATTTTTAAAATTAAACAAAATAGCTAATGTAATGTAATGTAAACGCACGTCTGAGCTAACTTTTTTTTGGAACAACTATCAGTTTTAGGAATGATCAACTAAAATTTCGTAAACGTATGCCGTACAGTAGAAATTAGTTAGCAGCACCTTAAAAAGTGTCTTTTATTAACCGAAATTTAGAGCAAGCTTTTCAGATAAAAGTTTCTTCTAACTGGTGTGAAGTCAGGTTCTCAAACAGTTCTGACTCGTATAATTCTGCGGCGGATTGTTTTGTTGGAGATTAACTTCTAAAATCAAATTATGAACTTACTTAAAATGTTTTAGGGCTATTTAACTGATTTTTACAATTTAACGGAGTTGCCTTCAGAGAAAATGAAGTATTTTCGAAAACTTAGCCGTTGCAAATCGAAGAAAATAGAAAAGTTCAAACTTCATTGTTTGTATCGTGATCTGGGCGGTGTTTTCTATACATACCCTAATCCTTACAATTTTCCCAACTTTGTGAAAATTAATCAAGCAAATGGAAAATAATTTGCTGAACGGGACCGTTCAACATCCTAAACCTTTATTCTTACAACCAATCCTTTCCCCCCTTTTTAGGAGTCATTAGTGTTTTTCTGGAGATCGAACCTCAGGCTCATGTTTAAAATCCACTAAATAGTTTTGACTAGTTTTGGCGCATTATTGGTGAGGTAATAAATTTAATTTTCAAGCTCGTATAAGCTACCAAAACCTAGAGTGGCAGTGATCGCTTGTTCGCTTTGTTTTTCCGATTCTCATTCTCGATATTTGACGAGCGGCAGACCTGATAAGGATTTTATTTTTCACTAATTACCTAAGCTCTATAAGGACAATTGTACAGTCAAATTATTTCCAATGTCCCAGCGTCCTGTTTAAATGATAAACAGTGTTTTCACATTTAAATTCCGATGGTAGAGGCTCGATGAGTCAATACAGTTGAGTGGAGGTTTTCGGATTGCCAGACGACGCATTTCGTGGCCACTTGGCTTTTCATTTAATTCCATTATTAAAACCCATCGCTGCGGATTATCCCCGATCCCCGTCAATTCGCTTCATTGGCGCAGGTATTTTTCTTATAAAATCATTCATCAGACACTTCCCTGGTATTTTATTCAATTTTTCATTTCAAATCAAAGTTACTACAAGTAGGAAGGTTTGCTCTAAATCCAACTCACACAATTCCCCACTGCAAATGTGCAAATTGGCAGGAACACACACTAGAAAAACCCAACAATGACGACAAAAAAAAAAACAAAAAAAACTGCCAGCCACCTCCGGCCAAATGCGGTGGAAGAAGAACAACCATCAAAATCCCGTCAAAAGTGACGATGAAAATCAAATCAAAAAATTTTGTGCTCTGCCACATTTCTCTGGTACCGCAAGTACCGCATCAGCACCCACAACTCGGTGCAGAACATCAATTCAAGCCACTTAACCACTTTGCGCTTTCGATGGAATCTTAAGATGCTGTTAAACGTTTTCAAGGATCTCGGTTTTTCAGCAAGGGCATTCGGGGAATACCTTCTTACCTTCGAAGCACTCTCTCACTATGGGGTAACATTCGCATCGACCTCCAGCGAAATTTTTGATGCGGCAACAATTTTGACGAACATTTTTTTTTTTTTTTTTTTTTGTTATGAAAAACCCATGTATAAAGCGGGCTGAGTGATGACTGAAGAGAGGGTGTCCTGTGAAGCAGCAATTTGCTATTCGTATGCTAAATAGGATTTTCGGTGTCGCATCGAAAGGCAGCACCACTTTCACCGTAAAAATTGCCGGTTTAGCGCAGTTTATTATAATAGAAATAACAGTTTTCTTTTTTTGGTATTTAGGTGGGGGAAAATGAAAAGGTGATGCGGGTGGAATTACATTCGCACCCTTTCGCGGGCGCGCGAAAACATTTGCATATGTCAAGATGGGTTACGTGTGACTCTCTAAGTGTTATCGGAATAGGAGTATGTAACGTAATATCCTGGAAAGTAGCATTTTGGGATATAATTTATTTGGTTCCTTTAGGGTTTTCCCCTTTTTCAAACAGTTGAAAAAAATTCGATTTGTAATGCATTTCGGTTTGTTGTTAAGTTCACAATAGCGAAAGGAGGATCGTTTATCAGATTTTGCACTTATATGGGATGTGATGTTTTTGTGTGTGCTCATGTCGAGAATCAATTTGTAGAAATTTAGGAGTGTCTTTATGTTTCTGGAACGAGCGCTTAAAATCACATTTATGTCACAGAGTTTCTATACAGCTCGTAGTTCAAAACGGAGTCACGGTGGAGGTTACAAGAAAAATGGTCATACTTAGAGAGCGCGTCAATCGAAACAGTTGAATTTCATTTGACCTCCAGGTCCACCTAATTTGCAGGCACCTGAGTGACGTTTGATGGGGCTGTATGAATAAGAAAGGGACTTATTAAGATTGCGCCTTGAGGCTTTCAAAAAGTGAGAAAAGTGGATATTTCGGTAGAGTCTGAGAATTTCATTACACTATTCTTTGTTTTGAGTCGCTCCTAAGCCTTTCAGGTGCCCCGAGCGGGTTTTTCTTGAGCTCCTTCTTCATTTTTTACGCTTATATATACTCAAAAGCAAACTTTTTATTGCAACAACATTAAATCAATAAATTCGTGACCGCTGCACTCCGCAATCTCCTATTTGAGACCCCATTAGTCCATCGCATATATTGAAACAGCATAAGAGTCTTGTTCTTGTTTAGCACCTCAAACATCTTATGATCTACGCAATTCCCTCGGTCAATTGGTCTTTATATGAAGTGTCTTAGTCTGTACGACAAAAAGTGTACAGCCTTTAAAGTTGATGACTCTTCACAGTGAAAGAAAAAATACCTTTGCTACCACGGACCTCCTACCCAAAAAGACCGAAAAATGTACAATGTGCATATGTTTGTTTTAGTTGAAACTACAGATTCCATCCCTTTAAAATGGAGTCCATGTCTATATCAGTATTACAAACTAACCTTGTACTTAGTCTCACGACAATCGATTGAAGCATTGAGGCGTTTAAGCGGGACAAACAATCTAATTTAAGTCTACTTTCTAACATCATGTTTGATGTTACTTTTCGCAGCTCAAAGTTAAACTAAGAAGCTCTGTTTCAACAGAAATGGGAGTGTCTATCTGTCCTAGTTAGTTCCATATATTTTTCGTTCACAAAACTTTGGAAAAGACCTCTTTTGGGAACGTACAGAGAAAGAGGACTTGATATCTACTTTTTTGGATAACATTTTCTTTTCTAAATGTAAAAACGGTCGCCGGCAGAATCTAAGATAAACTGAAATTCCTGTAACATAATTTGAATGAGAAATTTCAAAAATGTTCAGCTCTTAAGGTGGACTGCAATCTTTTAAACAGGAGGGGGATTTTTGTGAAATATTGCGCGGTTCTAAAAATATATTTGAGTCTCAACTTTAAATTTGCGGAGGCTCACAATTGCGAAATTCAGATGTAAAATCGCCATTTGTAATAATAATTATTTTTAGTGTCCAGGCTAATTTTTTTGAACTCACAATGGCGAAAATTTTCATACAAAATTGCATATTGTCCCCTACAAAATATATAAGTTGAAGGTGAAATATAATTTTTGATAATTTATTTTTTCACAACTTGTAGTGAGGTGGCTTCAGGGTCGTTCACAGGGAGGATTTCCAAGGGGTGTAGCTTTTATGAGGGGCCCAGAAACTCCAAACAAAACACGTATTTGGTACCTTATTTAAATTTGTTTTAAACATGGACTGTATTTTCATATTTTACTAGCGGACCTGGCAAACTTCGTCCCGCTCAAAATAGATTTTTTGATTTAAATAATTTCGATTGGGTCTCATATAGTTCGCCCTGCACGAATTCGCGACGCAGGTGCTCGAAGTTGTTTTCGATAATCTCACCGGAATCACTGAAACTATGCTGACGACTTAAAAATTAAACAATATACAGCACTGTATGACGAAACACGAAATTAAATCCCTTCGGAATGCGAGTTCGATGAAAAAAAAAAAAAGCCGTAACATAATAACTCACTGACAGCTGTCAGCTGTATGCATGTATACGCTGCAATGTGTATTTGCCGTGTGTTTGCCATCAGCACACAGTAAACATACAGAATACGTTCATAGACGCCTACGTTTTTTTTTTTTTTTTTTTATACCTATGGACAAAATCAGATGTTGACATAACTCACGAACGTGTTGACCAATTTCATTCAAAATTTACATAAACCAACTTAATGACCATGCAAACAAACTCTTAAAATTTGATCGAATTCGGTTTGGCCGTTCGTGAGTTATAAAGTCACAACGTTTTTGCAACTCTCTTTTGTATATGTAGAAATAGAGAGGAGATTTTTTCCCCTTAATCGAACCTCGAATCGTGTGGCCAACAATTATTACGAATTTTATTCCTTCTTTAAGAATAAGAATCTACTAAAAGTCTAAAAGTGGCGCCGCCTAAGTAAGAAGTAAAAGTCTTTTGTTTTTCCTTAAAAAAAAAATATGCGTTTAAACTATTCATGATATTATAATGCTTTTGAATGCCTTTACTTTACGTACATGGGCCCGGCAATTTTGCGTCCGAGGCCGAGTTTTCTCTAGACGGCCCTGCTTATATTTAACAAGGTCGTTTTTTTTTTTTTAAATCGGACTTTTTGTTAAAAATATTTCCAGCGAGATGGTTGCAACGAAAATTAAAACCTGTCTTCTCCGATTTATAAATCATGTTCGCGATACCTTCAACTAGGAGAACGTGTTCGGTATAAGTGGTTTGCTGGGGACATAAATGCGAACTCTTCTTTTTTTTTTTTTCTTGATGGCTTTTTTCCAGATTCCTGGTTTTCTTAAGTATTTTATTTTTTTACAGAGTTTTACTGAACGCAAAAGCCACGAATGGTTTCCTACTATCAGAAGATGCACCGCGAAATCATCAAACTTCCTTTAAAAAAAAATGTCTGCAATTATTTCCGTAACAGTTTTCCTTCAAGCATTTCATAATATTTCGGCAATACGATTATGGTGGGAACTGGTCAGAGAGTTGGTATTACAACTACATATTTAACGAGTGAGCAAACCAAGCCAATGAGGCAATAAGATCTATATGAAATGTTCAAACAGCGATGAAAACACCCATCCTCCCCCAAGGAACAGTTAATGAAAAGGCCAATCCACCGGCTGATCCCCACCTGTCGACCCCAGTTTCACTAAACATAAATTTAATTCAAAAATTCAAACCACAAGCAAACAGAAAGTAAAAAAAAAAACACCACATCCCCGCGACAAAATACTGTCCCCACCAACATTCGGAGCAAAAAAAAAAAACAAGGACATTTCCCAACACGTCTCCTGTTTGAGTATGCAGCACATATGTAGGTATTCACTATCCATATCCACCCGCCATGCGGCGATATCCCAATTGAATTTCGTTTCCTTGTCGTCCGTGGAAATCCATTCCTTCGATTCGACTTTGATTATTAAAAATGGAGAAGGAAACAACCCGACAATGGACGAGCATGGACGATTGAATAGCAAAACAATCCGCCGGAGACGTTTGTTCTCCTACTCCGGTGGTCCTTCGGAATTGCTATTATAAGCTTGGCGATAGCTACCTTTCCGTTTCCGTTTGCTACTGCAAGTCTTTTCTGTTTCGCATGACCCGTGCCGCTCGTCCTAGTCTCCGGGTGACGAAAATCGTTTCGGATGGATCCCCGGGACTAAATGTTTGGTCTCTCATTTGGACGGTCGAAGCAATAAACCGCCTGAAAAGCTGCTGCGGTAATATCCCCAGAGTTGTGGGTTCGGTTCGAAAACCACCGTTAACTCTAATTTATCCCTCCCCAGGGATCGAGATCAGGATAAATTATAATACAACTCTTCTGAGGATTGTCCACGGGTGTAGTCCTTGCAGAAGGGGCTGAACACATACCTCTGAATAGTGGCTGCTGGCAAAGTCACCTTGCAGATTCGTTTGGTATACATTTGACGCGGCCGACCGACGCGACGCCACGTAGGTATGTTGTTACTCAATGGGCAGCCCCTCGAAGTGAATGTGGGAAGTGGAAGTGGGAGTCCCACTTCGATTAACAATCGATGGGGAAGGATTGCGTTTTGTGTGCCATTCTCTCTCTCGATTAATGGAATGAAAATTACAGCAAAAAGGGTATAATGGCGGGTAACGATGATGAATGGGATTTTTATTGATTTTCTGCTCTTAGCTTATCCGGAGATTGTTTTCCGAGGATTGTCACCTCATTTGGGGGGGATTTTCGAGTCGTTTGGTCATCTGTGACTGTGAGAGCTGAGATTGTGAATGGATTTGGTTATGAGTTCGCTGGCTTGTGGACCACTTCTGTTTGCAACAATTGTGCATGCGATTCCAATTTTTGATATGTCATCGGCAAACCTCTGCACTGGAAGATCGATTACACGGCAATCGATTGTCGAGATCAAGATATAGCCACCAGACAGTCGCAGTCGGCCGTAAGACCATAAGAAAGGACCGATAAATTGGCAGTCCAATCGGCTGGAAGATTTTCCAATTAAATTCGGTGAATGGGGGAAGTCGTCTATGCAAGATGTGTTGTTGTGGCGGGTGGTGGGCTACATCCCACTTGAAAGTTATTCTCATCCGGTGCGGTGTTCCCCAACTGCCAACTCAACAGTGGGTTCAGATCAGAAATTTTGATCCATTGCCGGACTGCCATTCGAACGAAAGATACCGGTCAGTGTCAATCCTATTTGTGAGGCATCCACCCACCTCCTTGAAGTCACTGACATCAATCGAACGGGTGCATCCCATCCGCCTATATACTTGATTTGAGGCCGAGGCTTGCTCAATCCTTTTACAGAATTCTTGTCTTCTTACATTAAATGCTGCAGGTCTGTTCTCTGCTCGTGTTCCCACAGCACCCATCTTACTGCACGATGCTGCACCTCAAGACTTCCATAAATTTAGATGAATTCGTAAAAGGTCCTCCAGAGCAAACACATTCTCAATTTGAGCACCACAAATAATCCTTGTAATATCTTTGTTTGCCCACAGTTTTCTTCTCAGTTCCACTTTAAGTTGTTCTTTCCGATTTACATACATATACAACCCCACCGATGCTGCTTACCCTGACTTTGTGCAATGTCTGATTGCGGATTTGCAGCTTCCCACCACCGCCGCACCAGCCTTATCCGGGCAGTGACACCATTTCGGATGTTCGCCTCCAGGAATCCGTACACACCTAGGTATATCTGAGCTCCGGAGACACCTGCATGCGAAACAGAGTCATATTCATTTAATATGAACGGAGAATTGCATAAAATCTCACCTGTAAATGTGAGTGGAAGGCAAAGCAATCCTGGCGGTACTCTGCCTATTACATGCAACTTACACAAACAACCTCATACTGTCGCGTCGCCTGATGATGCCTATACTTGGGCAAATATACGGATAGACGACCCCCATTTCTAAGGACGAAGCTATATCGATTCGGTTCGGCTTGAAGTGTTCTTACGAGACACAGAGAGATAGATACTACACCCAAGGAGTTGGTGCCATAAAAAAAAAATCCCATCCAGATATTTGTGGTGGCTTTGTTAGCAACATGTTGGCTCGAGATATGCGGGCTATATATGCTCTGCTGCGGTGTGTATATTCAAAGGACCTGGCCAGGGATTGTGAATTTCATTAGACTGGATCAGTTTTATGAGTGCCGCAAAATACACTCCATCTTGCCAAAATCGAAGGATTTCACCCTTTTTATGCATCCTTTTGGTCCGGCTTTCTTTTCACTTCCCGAAAGAATGTACAAGGAAATGGGTGTTGTGTAGATATATGGCAGTTTTACATCCCGACTGTGGTTCAATGTGTGGCATTTCAATAAATTGCCTCACAGGTGTTGGTTGACGAAATGTGAAATGGCTCGTAAATAGCGGGTAGGGGTTTAAGGATTTATCCGATGTGTGATTGAATGGTGGCTGCCATCGGCTGGTGAGTGTGCACTTTGAAGACTAATTGTGGATTATAAAGAGAGATGGTTTACGGGACGGTGGGATTTTTTTTCAACGACCTTGAGTTCGTTCGTAAATATAAATTTACAACAAAAATTGAGCATGCCATCGCATTTAGAAAGCTGAAATACTGTGGGAATTAAAAAATTTGTAGGTTCAATCATTTAGTTTTCCATCAAAATAACTGAGTACGCTTTCTTCATAAAGACGGCCCGTTTAGTCAATATCTTTAGATCCGTTTGCGAAGTTTTGAAAAAGTCTTAAAAGGCAGGATAAGCTACAGCATGTGAAGTTAATAAGAAGGTTTACAAAAGTTAGGGTGCACCATCTCTGAACACAGTTGAAAACCACTTTTTCGAAAAATTTCGAGAGGGGTTTCTGACATAAAAAAATGTTGCTGAGTACAAACACAAACCCACCACAAAAACTAAGTTTGGAAAATATTTTTTAACCAAGCTACAGACCTTCATCATTGGGCGTCTCTTACAAGGCTTCTTTCAAACTTGTTTGTACGGTCTATAATAGGCCTGTTTTTTTTTAACTTCGATTTCATAAAAACAAAGTAAAGTTAGTTTTTCAGCACGCAATTGCAACAACTACTGTGAGTCCTCGAAGTGTCAAATAAAGCGTTTTTGTTCGAATTGCGTACTGAAAATCTTACTTTCCTTTGCTTTGCTGAGATCGAATGTCAGAAAAAAAACAGGCCTGTTGTAGATCGTACAAAAGAGTTTGATAAAAAATGAAGCCTTCTAAGTTTTTGACGCAACCAAAAATTCTTATTGAACTTCGGACACTTTGAAGAGGCGTCTATACCTAAATACTGCTTTTAATAATTTCACAAATTCAAATACATAAGTTCATTCAATGAATGAATAGTCACATTCATTCATTTCATTCAATTCATTCCATCCATACGGATAAAATGTCTGGTTCCTCAAGTTCTTGCGCAAATATTCATCTTTCTGAAATTTTATACCGTAAATTTATGTGTGCTTATAAATGCTGGTGGTGTGCCTTTAACGCCTGCTCAGTTTAAAGATTGCTTCGTGTTGAATTTCGGAGGTATACTTCACAGCAAAGAAGGGCTTAAAAGCAGCATGCGATCTGAAGAGCTGTGTGAAGTGACACATCTTCTACTTTCAATGGAAAAGATCGCTGTTTAAAAATATTTGTCTAGCTAAGGCTGCAGCTTGCCAAGTCTGAGTATAGTTAGACGCTAGAGTTAATTTCCGTTCCGAAGACGATCAAAGTATTTAAAATTTCTTTCAGTTTTGAAGGTTAGTAGGTGAGCTCCATCAACGCCGGTTCAGTAGACTTACATTTCAGAGGCAGCGAAGAGTAACAACGATTCTTGCTTTTTTGAGTGTTACCCTGACAATTTCTGTTGGGAAATTATGTCGAATTTCAGTTTGCGAAGTCTTGTTTTTGAGAGAACAGCTCTTAGCAACAACTCGTAGGTCGTAGACACAGTCACTTTGGTAGGAATGACAGTCAATTCTCCGTATATAATTTCACTTGGCAAGGCATTTCTGTTTTTCCCCTGTCAGGAAATGAACTGGCATTTCGATTTTTCTCCAATTGACCAAGTGACTACCACTTGGGCCAACTGAGCGACGTCTACAAGCCCGCCAACTTGTGATTAGAACGGAGGAGAAGACCAACCTCTGTGCGTTGTTGTTGCTACGAGGTGTTTTTTTTTTTTTTTTTTTTTTGTCAATTGTCATTCTCTCGACTCTCGGGTCTTCTTCGCCTATTCCTCTCTTACATCTCGTTTTATTCCATTGAAGTCAGCCGTCAATTAGTTGTTATCATACATAAACAAATTCACCTCATCGAATTCAGTTTACAGTCAATAATTAAGGACTACAAATTTTAGGATTTTATTGGATTAATTCAGCTTAAGCCATTGCGTGACTAACTTGGTATAACAAAAGCATGTCGCAGCCATTAGTGGATAACTGGCATCTTTCAATAAATTTGCTTCAAGAGCAACCATGTTGGAGACCAGCTTAAGCCCACTCAAGCCAATTAAATTTGACATATTGGCATCGAGTGGTCTCACACCCTTTGTCGCAGTCATAGTAGGGTAAGTTTCAACTCTTCTGGACAAGAATAATACTCTTTTAGTGCGAACATTTTTTAATAGAGCGAATGCTTATGATGTTTTGGTGATTTGAATTGAATGCTCGCTGATTAGGAATTCATCTGTTCTTGAATGCGGAGCCGCTGATCTCTCACGGTTGCAGAACGTTACATACAAAATTAGTGCGACAAATGCCAAAGTTGTTAAAAACAGAGCTCTCAGATATCGTTAAAGTCGATAAGTGACAGTTGGCCGTCATAATGATCTGTGAAGATTTAACTTCACAGTCAATTTTATTTGACGTGACAGTTACGTAAGTATCATAATTTGGAAGCACAACGATTTTATCCGTAGCCTTTGAACTTCATTTCGGAAGACCTACTGCGATCCTGATCACATAAGGGAGAGCACACCATTTTGTAGTTTCAACTACTATTTTGGTGGACTTCACTCCTATTTTAACAGTGACCCCTACCTCCAGTCTACGCATTACGACTAAGCTCCAGCTATTTGAACGCATCGTCATTGAAGTTCGTGCCCACCTCTCCTACTACTATATCTCTTGACGTTCTACAAATGGCAAACAAAACCTTAGCCGTCAGGTTTTATTCACATTTGTTTGCCTTAACCACCCACCCTCACCCCTACTCGCGCCGGTTTATTCAAACTCTCTGTGGTTTTACAATTTTGTGTCTCTCAAAACTCGAACCAGCCAGTCTTTCTTCTTCTCTATTATAAAAATGAAATTGGCATGATATCGGTTCGGATCGTTGTCGGCTCTATGGCAGATAGGAGGAGGTGGTACACTGAACCAAATTTGGTAGTAATATTGATAAAAAAGCATGTAGATTTGAAGAAACGGTGATCAATATAAGGTCAACCACTCCTGTCCGTTGTTTTGATGAACATTTTGTCCTATATAAGAAATATTGTCATTTTCATGAAATGCATAATATTTATCATTATGGTGTTAAATCCACAAAAAATCGTCAAATTGAATAAGACTTATTATTATTTCGTAAAAAATATTTTTCAAATTGAAAAAACTAATCTTCATTTTTACCTTAACATTTCTTTAAATTGATAGAAAATCTTCAATTCAACACAGAGTACTCTTTAATTTAATGAAAGCTTTTTCATAGTAACGTATTTTTTTCTAAAATTGAAAAAAAATCTTTAATTTAACGATTATTTTTCATCGAATTAAAAAATAATATTCATATTAACGTACTCGTTTCTTCAAATTGAAAAACATTTATCAAATCGACGCATTATACTATTAAATTAACATACTTTTCTTCATTTAAACGAAATATTTTCTTCAAATTCAAAAAAAAAATTTTCGCTTTAACTCCTTACTTTATTCAAGCTGAATAATTTTCATCCATTCTACGCATCGTTTTCCTTAATGTGATGCATAGTTTTCGTTAAATTGACTATTTTTCTTGGGTTTCACGCTTAATTTTTTTGTCAATCTGACAAATATTTTTGAAGTTGATGAAATATGCTTAAATTTAATGTATTATTTTCTTCAAATAGAAGATTCAAGCCCCCATAAATTAAATAAAACACAAACAAATATTTTTAAGTAAGAACATTTTTTATTTATTTATATTTCATTAATTAATAGTATAAATATAGTATTTCATGGAATAGTTATGAGATATAAAGTTTACATTCGATTTAAAATAATTAATAATAAAGTGATTAGATAATTAAGAATTTAAAATTTGTAAAATATTTGTAATAATTAATAATAACAAAATATTTAGAACACAGATAAGTAAGTAAGTATTTTATAATTTATATAATTGATTTATTAAAGAACTTACTCAAGGGTTAGTTTTGATTTCGTAAAAAAAAGACTGGAGACTGGACTGGAAATCAAACTAAAATAGAAAAATGTTTTATATAATGGTTAGAATTTCTGAATATTTAATACTTACATCTTTATCACACGAATCTGTTTCTGGACAACAATCGTTTTAAATTTATTAATTTGTTTGCTTCTCAGGAACTCACGAACACGATTTTATCCGCACTGCACCACTTCACTTATAAGAATAAAATCTATTACTTCTAGGACAACAATAAACACTTGCATTTTAATGAAACTTCTTCAAATTGAGTACTTTTTTCCAATTTGAAGATAACGTTTTCCTCCATTTAAAGAAATTTATTTAAATTGAAGAAAATATAATGAATATTTAAATGATTTTAAAAAAAAATTCGGTATGAAGAAAATTTCGTCAAGTTGAAGAAAAACTTCCCATCATTATAATGAAATTTCTTCAAGTTAAAGATATTACGAAGAAAAATTTTAAGATAGCAATGGTTAAATGGGTATTTCTCAACATGAGGACAAAAGTTGATAATAACATATTGAAGAATATTATTCAAGTTGACCAATTTTGTCAATTTGAAGAACACTTTAGAGCATTGCAACAAATTTATTCAATTTGAAAAAAGTTTAAGATGTTTGAATAATATAAATTTGTTGGCAATTTAGGGGAATGTGGTGCTAGATTCAATATAATTTCTAGAACCTTGGAGTTTCGAAAAGTTGATGTCTTTGCGGTTCTTATCAACTAAGTGCATGAGTTGTCTTTATTGTAACGTAGGGCATTTCGCTTATTACCTATGGAATAGATTTAAGTTAGCGGTTAGTCTTCTGTGACGAACAGTTTTAGATTTCGCATATGACCTCCTATTTTTCGAACTGTTTGCTGTTGAGTAGGTAGAAGAAATGTCTTTGGGAAAAACTCCATACCATTGAGTCCTGATCTAACCTCTGCAATATAGCAAATAACGAGTCGCTTCAAACTGAAGTAGCTCTTTACAAATTTATAATATATGTAATTAAAATAGAAAATCACAAAATTTCAAGTAAAGGAAAAAGGACCCACTTTAGTAAGAGTTTAATATGGTAATCGTCGTTTTCAGTTATTCGTTCTTATAAATTCCCTCTATATATTCTTCAGAAATTGTCGTATAATGGTTTTCGCATACAACAATTTTTGTTTAATATCGACTTTCAGATATCGCTTCACTCTTTTAAACTACCTATTTCTTTTAAATTAAAAAAAAACTGTTTAGTTGATTTCTTTTAAACTTGGTTTAAATCTTACTTACCTACTTCTTAAAAAAATCCAATAGCTTATAAAATAAATTAATAAATACCATGCTGGACTCTGACCTCGAGTAAGATTTTTGTTTGCGCAATCTTAAATAGAGTAGGTATGACAAATATATTTTGTTTATATATTGTATAGTTTATGTATTGCGGACATTTTGCGTGTTTGTTCCTAAACCATCGATCGTTTCTGTGTTATGTTTACACGAAATTCTTTATGAAAGAGAATATTCGCATAACGACAGAAGTGCGCTCTCTTGGCCAGTTTTTGAAACTGAGAAATGATGTTCTACAGGATAAAAGATAACTTTATTTACTTAACTTCTACATCCAAAACTCAAGATTGTTGAATTTTGAGTTGTGACAATATTGCAGCAAATGAGCGATTTGCATTAATTGTAAACTGCTAGAACTGAAAACAGAAAAAAAAAATAATCTGCCTTTCAAGCACTTATTTTGAAAAAAAAAAAACAAACATTCCCCACTCTCTCCTTTTTTATATCAATAAAATATATTGTGTTCAATTTAAATAAAATAAAATTGATGAATTTTCGTCCATCTGATAATAGCGACTTATTATACTATCTACGTACATGGGTAAAAGGCGTACATATATTTTGAATATGTAGCTATTAAATCTTCAATAAGACGAAATATTTGATGGAAAATTGTCAATTTGAATAGTTGGGGATTTTGTCAATATGAAAATAAATTCATTCGCTTGAATAATATAATAAATAGTACAGCATTTGATGAAACTTTACTGATTTTGAATATTTTATCTTCAATATGAAGAAACATTTTATGAAAAATTGTTAATTTGAATAATTGATTCTTCTGAAAATGATCAACAAATTTTTGTCAATATCACATACAGGATACCATTTTGTTAACAACTTCAGTTTGTCAATATGACAAAAATTCATTGGTTTGAATATAATACGAAATCAGATAGCAGTTAAAGAAATATTATTTATATTGAATATTAAATCTTCAATAACACGAAAAAATTTATGAAAAATTGTCGATCCGAATAATAAATTCTTCAATGATTAACAAAATATTTTCGTCAATATGAATACGCGATTTGGTTCAGTGTAGCAGCAAAAAAAAAAAAGGACAACAACGAGCATGCAAATCCAGCCATTTACCAAATCCATCCCTCCCCGAGACAGAGCTCGCTGCTCGCTCTCTCTTCCAATTCACTTTTGCGATGAACAGAAATTTCATTCATCTTGCATGGGGTGGAGGATGGACTGGCTCAAGTGTGCCTTTATCCAGCCAAACGGCCCATCCTCCCACACCATTGGTAGCGGGGGGTTGCATGTCGACTTGATGTCACTGCTACGTCAGCGGGAAAAAATGCGCTGCGGCACTTCTCCGCATTTGGAGTTTATTAATTTGTGCATAATGCTGAGCAGATTTGATATTATAATGCACGACCCCCAACCGGGAGCGGTTTTCCACCCGCTTTGTGTGTGTGTTCTTTTTTCTCTTCTTCTTCTCTGTTTAATATGTGGATTGTGGATTTGTGTGCGCAGCCCAACGGAACCCGAGGTTTGGGTGGTTGGTATTGTTTGACGACACGAGCCCACACTGCACTCTGTTTTCTAAGTCGCAATTTTGGGTTAGGGTTGGGGGCGGGGGGAGAAAATGCTCAGGCGGACTCTTTGTTAAATCAAGCGCAGAAGTTTCACTTCTTGTTTGTCATTAAATATGCAGATTTTTGTAGGCTTGCAGATGTATTTTCAATACACGGCAAAGCAATCGGCGCCGGCGAAAGATGGTGTCTCTCAATAAAGAGTCGTGGTATTAGAATTGTGCCTAAAAGGAGGTGTATCGACCCGAAAGATAGTTTTCAAAGTGTGAAAGACGCTGATGTGACAGAGAACTTAATGAACTTTTGCCAACGAGTTTGCTTTGGAGATTTTGTCTTGATTTTGGGGCATGTTTCGGCGGCCTATTTAGGGAAATCCACAAGAGCCAGACTGTACTATCAATACGACGGAAGAACTTCTAAACTTGGAAGAGAACTGTTAAGTCATGATCGGTTAAGCCTCAAGTTATTCGCACACCGATTGGAGCTTTAAACAGACCCTGAAAGGAAGGGGTATACATAAATGCTGTATAGGAGGAGACAGAATCCTTCACAAATGATGCGAATATCAGAACTTCAATAACAGCAGATTCAGGAGATTCTCGATGATCTAGAATATATACCTTCTAAGACTCCTAGGATTTAAATATAGCTCTGACTGGTTGCTCTTACTGAGTATAGGGGTACTAATCCTTGGTATGAGTTAAAACCGCTAACTCTGGCAGAACTTTTGAATATTGCTTTTAGAATAATAGCCACAGTGGGTACAGCAACCCCAACCAACTTTACGAATGGATTACTGCTCAAACGAACCTCAAATAAGCTTATGAAGCGAACATCATAAGAAGCGTCGTTTGTGTGAAACGAAGAAGACCACATCCCTGTGAAAAAGCTGTGAGATGGTCAAAAGTCAATACCCGCATCCGCAACTTTTTTCCAGGACTCGGATAAGGAGTGAAAAAAGCTGAAAAAAGTTTTTTCCTGATAACTTTTTGACCAAAAAGCCCCCCCTATAATCCCAACCAACCGATTCAAGATGATCAAAAGAAAGTGGGTTTATCAGTTAACCGCATATTTAAAGGCTTTTCCACAGCGCACATCTGACAAACAGGCGTAACTATAACTGTCCTAAGACTCGGAGCAGTGGAAAAACCTTGAATCGGGTTTTGTCTCTCTCCAGACCTTAAGTGGGAAGTGGACTACTACCTCGGAAGTAAAGCACACAGCGAACTATAAGCTACTGCGGCTTTGATACTGGGCAAAATATTCCTCGTCAAAAAGGTGTTACAATCTGGCATCTACAATCGATTTAAAGGGACTATAAGATCTAGCGTCGCTATACCGAGGATAGGCCAGGCCAGTGCTTCATAACCTGCGGCCGCGGCATACCTCAAGGTTCCGTGTTATTTCCGCTATTGTTAATAACCAGCTCGATGTCATTAAAGATCTTTCAGAATTAAATTGCGGTTTATTTTAATCTCTAAAAGATCGTGCTGTACCAAGATAGCTAAGAAGTGATCAGGATCACTTCTGCGTCGTCACCGTGTATGAAGATAGATTAGGTTTCCCGGGTTGGTGAGTGGCAGAAGCTGTTGTGATGTCACTAAATGGACGGTAAGGCATCGCAGTAACTAATCGCATAGTGTCCCTCGTTCTAAGGGGATATATTCGAAGCTATTCAGCAGTCCCGATGTCCTTAAGAATCTATGAAGATCAGATAGTGAGACATCAGTTTTGGAACCTCTTATTCCCCAAAAGATGCAAACTTACAGCCAACGGTGCAGAAAGTGCAGTATATCCCCAACAGTCTCATCTAGTGTTTAAAAGGTTTCTTAGGACGTTACGCCCTTTAAAGACCGTCGGATATCGCTTCGCATTCACTTCTTGCTGGTCTTCTATTTAGAGCTGATGTGTTTTAGTGATTTGATGTAAATCTGCATTTACTTTTAGCTGCCACAGGGTGTACTCCCAAGGTCTGAATTGCGACTTTGGAATTTGGAAATATGGAGCTGCAAATATAAAAGTGTCAACCTTCCTAACGTCAGAGTATTTATCTTCATTCACTCTAAATGACCTCACAATCTTAGACCTAGACGACTGATGCGCAATTATTCCCCCAGGTCGATGTCACTGTTTAGGTTCATCATTGAATCTTCTTATCCGAAACCGATTAACACAAACAGGACCGAACATTTTACGAAGACTCTTCCTCTCAAAGCCAACAAGAATATCTTTATTTTCTTTAGACAAAGTTCAAGCTTCCTTCAGCGCCATAGAAAAGGACTGGAATTATCAGGGTCTTATAGAGCATTTTCTTAATTGTTCGAAACTAGGCGGCACTACTCAAAAGGCTTAACTGCTCAAAGAAACAGCAGACCCAAAGATTTGGCGATTGCCAAGGGTCACTCTCCGATTAGTTTTTGTCGAGTTTCAGCTTACGGGCTTAGTTTAAGATATTAATTTAAATGTTTGTTTTGTTTTCACAACGTTTGTTCCATTTTGAATGGAAGCTCTTTTGCAGAAAGTAGTTGTGAATCATATAAACAATGCAAATTTTTTCAGCTACAAATTTTATTGCCCATTTGGAGAGAGACAAACTACCCTGTGGCAGCAGTGAATAAAATTATATTGGGACTATTAGGTTAGGGTTAGGTAAACTAGAACACTTAGGTCCTCGTGGACCCATTGCGATGTTCTTTTTGGGGTTAGCCGTTGATTTTGCATCGATGTCCTCAAAAATCTGTAAAAATCAGACAGTGCGACATCAAAAGGTAGGTACTTGTGAGTCATGGAAGTAAAGGGTCTTTAGACAGCAACTTGACAACTTCAAAGTTTCAATGTGAACGCACCCTTAAACCGATTATCCAACTGTCAATGTCAAAATATTCAGCAAAATCAGCATTTTCATTAGTGAACGAACAAGGAAGGAAGGAACAACGTATACAAATAAAACAAATTTCGGTGCGTCAAGTGACAGAGACTCGGGCAATGACAAAGGAAGTGAGGTGTGTCCTCTTAGACCTCCTCGTCCCCGCAGCCTCTACATATGTCGTCATCTTCCACAGTTCATCTTTGATCCATCTGTGTAGCTGGATATTGATCTTATTTTCGTGGGTTCATTTGGGTGGTTCCATTCTTCCCTACTCAGAAAGAAGCAGCTGAATGGTCTGTCAAAATCCCGATGGGGCGATATATAGTCAGAAGTGACAACTGGTGGTCACTATTACTTGTCTGCTGATGGCAATGCCCTGAATAGATTGTAGCGCTTCGCCCTCTTACCTCTGTAAATGCGTTGCAAAGTTTCTTGCTCTATCGCCTATCGTCTGACGACTTTCGTCTTCCCAGAGCAGATCTACTTTATAGTTAGGTTTGTCTTTGGTAGTATTTCCGAAGACCAAAATCCAGCCTCCACCAGAAAGTCCAACTTCCACGTGTGGCTTTCTCTTAAAAGTCATCCCGCAGACCTTCCCCAATCCCTCTCTTTCTCTCTCTCTCTCTCTCTCTCTACAACAACGACCAAACCAAATACAGAAACCCAGATGCATATTTACATGAAATAGATAAACCACATTCCAAATACCAGATGAGTAGTAGGTACACCCCTTGTCCTCTCATAGGCATCTTAAATTTTTCAAAAATCCGCCTACATGAGCAATTTGAATTCAGAAAAAAAAAATACAAACAAAAAACGCTCCCACAAAAGCGCAAGATGTAGAAAAAATCACCAAGGGCTAAGGACACAACAATGAGCGAGCACACAGCAAGCACTCACCAAGCAAACCTCCCCGCACCGCAGCAAGACAATGCAAAGTTTGGTTTTAGGATTTGTGAATCCTGCCAACCCCCTACCCCAAAAAAAAAATAAAAAATCCTGATATCCACTCCAGAGATTAGCCACGGAAGCTAAATAAAATGCAAATGGAAATGAAATAATAAATTCCCTGCCATTGTGCGACATTGTACGATGTACGAGCACGGCTATGATGTATTAAAATATTAATGTTTGCGAAAAGAATGTGACTGCCAGGCTAATACCCGTTGCATGCACATTAATGCACCGGAGCGTTCTCCGGTTTGAGTGTCAGTGGAGCGCATATAGTTAGTTCTCAGACCGGATTGGGCTCCTGTGGCATTTCTTCGGCTTCCCTGTGCACTTTGATTGCGAAATTTCGGCCGGATTTTTGTTTTGCGCCAGCCAAATGTGGAAATTCAATTTCTCCAGCCGAGGTAATTTTCCTAATGCACAGGGCGGTAAGTAATTGAAAGTTGTCAACGCTCGGCAACACCTTCGAAAATCCACCCCCCAATATATGGGCACCCAAGTAATCCTTTACCCATTACCGCATATATCCACATGGATGTCCCTTTTGGCAGTATGGTCCATATTTTATTTGCTCGTTAACAGGATATCGATTTAGCTCGGTGTTATATGAACACGACCCGTAAGAGTGTGTTAACACACGTCCCACTGAACAAGTGTGCAGAGAGTCCACTCACCGAGTGATGATTAGTTTGTCCTCGGCATTATGAGTGAACATCAAATTTATTTTATGTCCAACGTCTTATGATTGGCACCCCGTCCACACTTGGTGGTTGGCCAGGATATTAAAGGATATTTTCACTTACACTCCGATGGCACAAGAAGCCCCCTCTGGTAAATGGCGCCCGGTGATTTTGTTGGTCGAGGATAGTTGTAGTTGCACAAGAATAACGTTGTCATTCACCACCGTTTTGGGGGCGATGAAGTCCTTGTTCGCCGGCAGTCAGGACGACAGACAGATAAAGGATAGACACGGCGGTCTGACTCTGAATCTCTATGAGACCATCGTGGTTGTTTTAATTAGGTGACACTTTGTGGTGTCCCTTAGAATGGTGCGATGCCGAGAGACGACGACGACGACGACCGACATGCAACACCCCACAAAAGGGATGTTCTTTTCAAATGCGAACTCAAGATTGCATTAATTTAAAGCAAACGTATATTTGATATCTAAACAAATTAAATGTGCAAATGTTGTGGTGCGGTGCCGAGTCGATGGGAACGGGAAGGTGCGACGATGGAATGCTATACAGAAAAATAGACACGGAACTGCTTCTGAAGAGGGCCGTAATTAGGGATTTTCTATGCGAAATTGGGGTGCGCAGAGAGTGCTGAAATGGAATATGGGTCAGACCACTTATGGCGTTTTAATTAAGTGTTGAGTTTGGTGTTGAATAGAACACGGGTGGGTGCAAACTTTCGGTCTAGATGAGTGCGATGTCATCGTTGAAGAGGATTTTTGTTTCTTTCAAATTAGGGACTGATGTCGATGTGCGGTTGGTAAAATCGAGCAAAGGATGCTGCAGTCTGTTGCGGGAAGATTTTGCTGGTCACAACTAATGAGGGAGAGGCGAAGAAGAGCCGAGGAGCAACAACAAGTTCTTTTGACCGTAAGCTTGTCGAGTGCTTGTTGCGATGAAAAAATGCTCCTGAGACGAGACACCTTTAGGATGGAAATCTGTAAAATACGAACGCTGTCTGGGTTGGTTTTTGTTTTCTAAAAAATAAAGGTTTTAAAAAAAGGAAGATCTGATCCACTGAATTGAGGTCAGACTAAGGTAGTTTTTGTGCCTTTTTAGGAAGAGCGAACTTTTCCACATGAGCGACCAGAGTTCCATCAGAGAAGGACTAATTGCAAAGCAGGTGCTATCATCTGTTATAATATCTAGAACTTATTTCTTAGAAGCCATTCAGGAGCTAAGAAACCGCTAAAACCGGGTGTGAATTTTCCCTTGATCTCAGTCCCACTAGATAGGTAAACCTATGGATACATTGGACCCAACTGATGGTCTAACTGAAGCTGTGGCAACCGTCACAAGAGCACCCATTCACCTACCTAGGTAAACCTGCTTTTTCTCAAACCCTGCACTTCAATATATGGTAGGTCCCAATAGATTTATAATTCTCGTATGGAAAACGCCCTTTCACCTTTCACCCTTCAAATTGAAAAAGAGTTATTATCTTCACGCATCAAGGCCTTAGGTAGCTGTCCAAAGTGACGATTTCTCAATCTTCCAATGCTGATAGCCCTCACTCGATGACATCTCGATGACAGCGAACTCATAGTTATTTTCTATCATTTAAGCACGTACTAGCTCAACTATATCAAGGCTTGAACATGAACATCCTCCACTTAGTAGCAGAGCTCTTTAACTAACTCGAACTCGAAGTAGTTCTTTGTGGAAATAAGTGCGTTATCTTATCTCTGGATGAAGTGGCCTTTCTCAAAGGCTTCTAAAAATAGTCTAAAATGGAAATTCTACTGTTTGAATCTTCTAAGTTGCGACGCTTTATAGATAGCTTTCCCAATCTTTAATTAGCCTCATCGATTGTGCATTGAAGTTCCGGTCCGAAAAACGTTGTTTCTAAACCAGCCCCTAGTTAGTTCTGGTTTATCTGAAGGTTGGTTGCCATCAATAGCTTGATGGAGCTTGTGATATCTGCCTAATGACTTAAGAAAGCAACGTAGAAGCATATAAGAATCATGGCGTCTTGTTGAAGTAAATTTTAAAAAGATCATGTATCCTGGCGCCCGTACTACCTTTTTCAATGTTAAACTTCCAAACCTATTCTATCCCAAAAAAGCTACAGACATTGACACTCTATCCGAAGTGGAAGTGGTTATTAGCCCTGATTCAAAGGGTGGTCGATAAATCAATACCTCTTCCACTGATTGACCCTCCTTATACCAGTTGTATCCAGTTTTTCGTTTTCTAATGCGACCATGATATCTAGGAAGGTGCTGCATTTTTTTCTTACTGTACTTGAGTACCATGTGATTTATCTGCTGTGTTTAGATCAGTCCGTCAGTTTTTTCGGCAAACCCTAGACTCAATTTATACGATCTTTAACTGCCCTTGTGGATAAGAGCAGCTACTGACAATTTTGCAACGTTTTCGCAATTATTTCCACCCCTCTAGGTTATGTATAACGATCAGCTGTGTTATTGTGAGCAAATCTGAATCCACCCTAGCCTTATGTGAGCTTACCTTTTTTATAAAGCCTTCGTGCTTTATACCTTCTGTCTAAGTTAAGCAAGTTTACCCCTTCAACATGGACTATACACAACCTGCCATGGTAGAGGCTAGAAACATACTAAAAAGTCGGTGTCTTGGTTTAGTTCCCCTAAGCATGACAATTTTTGAGGTGATACAACCAGCTTCAGGCTTTCGACTTGATAACAGATGGAAGTTAAGTCTCTTATTGGCAAATACTTGCGCATAGACTGGTAGTGATCGGATGTTGCATTGCTTTATTTTTTCGTCGACGTTTTAAGTTTAAGTTTGTCATTTTTATGGGCTTTGTAGCTTTGACTGCTCCTTCCATTTTCCGAAAACATTTTCGCATCCCATTCCTGGAGCGAGAATGGGATTTTAAGTCTATGCCGGGGTCCTTGGGCTGACAAGAATTCGGGGCCTCATTGGAAACTAAAAAGAAAGAATGACAACAAAGTTTGTTTGCTATAATCTTATTATAGAACATTTAACAAAAGTTTTCTAAGGACTCTGAAAAACAACGCTAACACGGTTCAGCTATACTCTGTCCAAGAAAAATTGTCAGTACAGGGAAGATAGGATGTTTGTCTCTCAGTCTGGTTGCAATGACTTACATAAATCGGTCCCTTTTTAAAGCTCTCACAGGGTTGTCGTAGTATGTATGATAATTCGCCATAACTCAGAGAGCAATACTGTTAGGGTTACCATCTTCCAATTTAAAATAAAAATATTGCTGAACGAAATAAATTCCAACAAAAAATTCTTTCGCTGACGTTTGACGAATTTAAGTCCGAGATCTTTTTGCAATATTGTATGCAAAGTGGATCTGCTTAGTTTTGTTATATTTTCACTTTTTGTACTTCCAATAGGTAATATCTTGTCTAGCATTGGAAGGTCATTATTCATAAAAAAAAACTGATGGACTATCCGCCTAATCGCACATTTGTCAAAATCATCCACCTTGCTCTTGATACCGGAATTATTTTTCTTCTTTTGTGGTGAATTGTGGCCTTTGATTGCTTTTTCCCTTAAAACCCTGTATACAGTTCGTTCCGTAACAGAAAAAACAGTAGCCGCATTTCCTACGGCTTCCGATTTACTTTTGAAAAGGCCATGGAATTTTTCAGTTGCATCAACAATTTGTTGTTTCTTTTCTACACTTAGGTCCTTTGAAGACTTTGTAGCCATGTTTCTGTTAATTCATATGCACAATAAAGTTTACCACTTGCTTAGATGCACTATCCGCTATTGAGATAACAACCATTGTTTCCGCCTTATATACACAAAAACAGGCAATTAGAAAAATTATATAACCACGATGCAATGTCATATACCTAAACAGATGGTAAAAGGACTGCACTTGTGCAGCTCTACATAATTTTTTTTAATATAGACATATATACCTAGATTACATATTTGTTAAAAAAATTATTACCCGTCAATGCAGAACTTCGCGGAAACAGTAGCAAAAAAAGGATCATAAAATCCTTTCAAGGCATTTGCTTTAGTGGAGAGGAGTGACCGGATGTGGTAAAACCCAACGACCGAAAATAAACAGTATAGGTCTACCTGCTTCATCATTTTGATAGTTCAGTGTGAAAAATATGTTCTACAAAGTGAAATATGAATTTATACCTACCAAAACATGCAGAAATATTCCCCGAACGAATAATAATTTATCGCAATATCACTACAACGCACATCATGATCACTTGTTGCGTTAATGAAATGATTGCATCAAAACAACTCACGAATAAACCTTATTTCTAAAAGACAACATTAAAAAATATGTTTTAACTGAATATTATTGGATCTTTCAGAAATACAAACAAATTAAAACCGAATGGCAGCACCCCAAATAATATGCCGCTCTCAAAAGCTCCAAAAAGCTCCAAAAAGCACCAAAACCGAAAGTTCTTTGACAAAATTCAAAGAAAAACCCTTAATGATATGCTAAAATTCACATATGGTAACATTTCTCTGATGTGCTTCAGTCACTCACACTGCTTATTTTGGTTGATGATAATAGCAAGCGAACACAAGCGATCGTGCCAGCGATACCAACCGTATGATAATTATGCTACATGTATGATAATTTCAGGTCTTGTATGATGTATGATAGCAACCCATTATCATACGCAAAATGTATGATAATTTGCACATTCTTTAAAAATTGTAGCATAATTGCTTTTATTCCCACAAAAATCTATTGTTACTCATTAAAGGTATAAAAATTACACTTTTCAATAAAAGTGAAACTTGTCATCACTTACCAACCTAGTACTTAGCACACTGAGGCACTGCACTGACTTGTTGCCTGAATTCTGAATACCTGTCCTCTGTGCAGGAGCAACACAAGCCCACCCACATACCTTTTTTCTACCTCTTTCTCTTTCTTACAGATAGTAAAGTTCATTTTTATATGGTACCTACCTAACCGTATCATAAGTCACTATCACGTACCATTACCAGTGTTGTTATATCGTGGGATTTATCCCTTTTCGTGAGAATTTCGATGTCCGAAAAGCCTTTCGTGGGATAAAGGGAAAAAGAACCAAATCGTGGGATTTTGAGGAATCTAACGAAAAACATTAAAACTATAAATTTTTGCTGAAATTTCATGAAAACTCCTACATTTCACGATGATTATTAACACACTCAATGTGCATAAGAAACTGCTTATATAAATTGTCTTTTATCTAAATTTGCTAGTACCAAAAAAATAACCGTAATAATGTTACAAACTGCGATTTTTTTTACTAAAAGTTAATTAACCGTGATTTTCTTTCCTTGTATAACTTGTATAACAAATTTTACTTCTAAAAACTGGATTTTGAGGCGAAAAAGTGTCATGGGATTTAAAAGGGATTTTGAGTACAGTGAAAAGGGAAAAATTACCACGCTTCGTGGGATAAATGAAGAGAGAGTGCTAACAACACTGACTATTACTACTCTTACTCGTCTTACAGTGTTGCCCCCTGAACTGGTTTGGCGGATTTAAAGTGTAATCTATCTTAGCATTACCTGGAAATTGAATTTGACATTGGAATTATGGAAATAGAATGTTCACTTTTTTTTTTCAGTAAGTGAGGTCCACCCCCCCCCCCCCCCCCTCGTTCGTTCCAAAAAACTGTGTATGATAATTTGTTGTCTCGTAAGATAATTCGGAGCTAATTGTATGATAATTCATGTACAAGTATATGGCAGCACTGGATCGTGCTCATTCTGCCCGCAACTGTGTGGCAGAGTGGTTGTGGAGGGATGTATGCGAATTTCAGGAAAATTACAACAACAAAATGCTTTGGAATGCCAGTCGTTTCGTTTTTATTTCAGTGGCAAATCTTGTGTTTGAGTGCCGTGAGAGAGCTACAGGCACCACTGGTAGAAAAAAGAGCTTCCCATAAGGCCTGTACTGACAATTTTTCTTGGACAGAGTATAGTAAGTCTAATAAGTAGCATAAACAATATAATTATAAATAATAACTAATATTAGTGAAGCTTAAGCTTAAGATTAATATTATTTAAATAAAAACTGTAATAGCAATAATACAATTGATTAAGTTACATATAAACATAAAATATGTTATTGAAATCAAAAATTTTATCAGAAGGCTTAGAGCCAAAAATAATTTCTGTCATGAGGTTCAGGCGCTCAAATATATTTTTTAAGTATACTAAATCTAATGGCGAAAAGATTTTGCTCCAGGAAGCTTATCGTTAAAATAAAGTTTTCAGTGGCGTCAGCAGCAAAATGAAGGTAATTTTTCGACCCCCTAGATACCTAGCTTTTACCTTTTTGCCATTTTTAATATATGCAGGCGAAAGAATAATCCGATAAAATTAGGTTTAAATCTTAAAATTCTAAAAAAAAAAATTAAATATAAGTTAAAATTAATTATCTATTAGTATACTATTATTAGCTTTATTTTTTGTCTTCAAATACTGGTATTTGAATTATATATAGAGTTAATGGAAAACTAAATTTCTAAAGTAATCAGAGTTTCTAGATTTTAAAACAATTTCAAAATTTCTTTCACTTTCACTGTTTAAAAACAAAAAAGTAAACTGATCTGGTATGTGATTCATATTTTAATTTTAAAATGTTGATGGTAATTCTTATACAGGTCGCCTACTACAACAGTCAAAAAAGTTTAGACAGGCGCAATGCGGAACTACCTGGCAATGCCAACATTATTTTTTTAACTCTAGTCGGCAATGTCACTTATTACTGTTACCACAAGGTCGCTAACAACGCCCTCGTGTCCTTTTTTACTAAATTTGTTTATCAAGCTAAATCTACCAAAATAGAAAAAAAAAAATATAGGGCGTAGGGCCATTTGGAGCCCCGTGTGCATGGGGGACCTAATGATAAAGACCAGAGACATACTGAGACCCCAACTCGCAATTCTTTTGCTGCTAGCCCCCTCATTTTATTTTTCAAAAATGCTGCCAACCGCTGCCAACTGTGGGGGAATGTGATCTTCGGGATTACGACATTTTAGCATAACTGAATGCTATTGGTTGGTTATTATATATTTTTAAAAGGTGAATGATATAATTTGTTTATCAAGCTAAAACTAAATGGAAAAAAAAAGAAACTATGGGGCGTAGGGCGTAGGATGGGGGATCTTATGTCAAAGACAGTCCTGGTGATGTCCCTTCCGACTAAACTGCGGAGAAGTTTTGTGTTCTATTTTTCTCATTTCCTTGAACAGATGTCCTATACGGAGCTTCCTCTAAGCTCTGGTTAAATGTGTATCTTTTTAAACATGCATCTTTCTTGCTTAAAAATATCCACAACTCCAAGGAATAGGTCACCCTTGCCTTGCTAAAAGCCACAGCACATTGCAAAACGAAAATAATAAAAACACACCTCCATCGAGTTCCCCTTTCAAATTAACCTCATCCGGCCAATCGCCGACCCACAATACAAATGGCCATCATCAGTGCTGCAAAGGAAACTCTGAAACTACGAGTATACTTATCCACCACCCCTGTGCCCTGAGGTGTAACCCGCACTCGATTCCATTAACTCACATTAACCAATTAGTTACTGAGATAATTTTCCCAATCAGAACTCATCTTCGCATTCCAGTCCAGCTGTATACTGATTTAATCTATACAAACATGTGACTTGCTATCCTGAGACAAGGTCCGCCGGCAACAGCCATAGCCATAGCCATAGCCATAACCAGACAAGGGTTGCTTTGGAATTTCATCGCACCCGTCTCTGCCATCCGCCGCACCACCTGCAGATATGTTAATTGAGATGGACAAATTAAAATCAATGTGAGCAGTGTTTCGGATGAAATACTGTGGCCAATTCCTTCAACTCGATTGTCTGCATCCCATATGCTCAATTGACGAATCGAATAGGTATCGGCAAGAGCGTATCCAATTTAATAAAGTTTACGAATTTACGAATGTACACGACTCTGCGGTTAATGGCGCGACACATGCATATACAGCCATAGCTAGTAGGTCGTTTCTCGTTTTGCCAAGCGATAAACCCCCTGCGCACATCGACATCCATTAAACGTAATTGGCGAATTCTATGCCGTGGCGATTCGTCCGAATGACAAGAAAAATTTCAAACATTCTCTATCCTGCGACGACCATCATTAAAAATGCATAAACAAGTGTCCTTTGGCCTGCGAGAAACCATCGAAAATGTCATAAAAAAGGACCAGCACCAGGGCCAAGACCCGAACCGCACATACAATATGCGAGTATCCTTTTTTTCGCTGTTGTTGTTGTTGGTCTCGCCCCCGTCAACCACAAAACTACCATCACACAGCAGGATGTGAGATGGCAACAAATAGCACTGAGAGCGAAGCGAAGTAAAGAAAAAACCCTTTTGCCCCTCATTACTGGCACACTTCATCCCAATGAAAAAGGACATTTTATAGTCCATAAAAAGTCAATTGATACGTAATGTTGTAATGTAGCTGTTTTGTGGCCGTCCGTCGTCGTCCTCGTCGTTGGGGTGGACCGTACACCGTACACTACTGCGCTGGTGGCGCATTACAAATACATTTAGGAAAAGGATTATGGCATCCCAAGGACCACCGACCGCCAGCGGGTGCCGGCAACAAGCCATCAACGGTCGATTTAAATTTATGAATATTAAGTTGTAAAGGATAAACGAGCTGAACTGCTAGAAGTTGCAAATATATACAACTATTCCGAAAGGACAAACTTTTCATTCGTGTTTTGTGTTTTTGTGCGACTCCTTGCGGGGCTAGGTGTGGATGGAAAATACAAAACTGTGCGAATGTTGCATAAACTTTGCATTGACAGAGGTTTCCAACTTGCACCCTTTGCCGCGGCTGAGGTATTTTATTATGAGCGGAATTATTGTTTTGGAAAATCTTTCTCAAAACGAGAAAAATTGAAAAATAAAAAAAAATGAATTTCCACAGAAAGTTGTCAACTTGTTTCCGCCGAGCTTTGTGCCTTGTCGGTTTAAAAAACGGACCATAAAGGTTTTGAAAACAAAAGTAAATTAGCTTTGGATGTTCCGGGCTAAGGGACTTTCTGACGTATCATTGGATGCGACCAATTGGGTACATGGTTTAGGATGGCTACCTTTGCGAAAAATGTTGAACTCAGCTTATTTAAGGCGGTTAAATAGCTCGATCAAGAACTGAAAGTTGTGTTCAAAAGTTCGTCACCTACGTTGTTAGGGGTCTGGGTCTCAGGAAATACGCCACTCCAATTGGCTTACTGCCTTCAGTTGCACAATCTGAGTTAGTTGAGTTAATGTAATCGTGCTTTTAGTATGATTTTCCACCACACGTACCTCATCTGAGTAAGAACTGAAGGCTCTTCGGCCCAGAGCCTTAGCGTACGCCGTACATTGACTTTTCATCTTAAAAGAACGGTTCGCAGTTTTTTAATCAAATTAACGTCGCTGTACAACTCGTAGTGTTTATCACGAACACAGGGTCTCCAAAGCCTCGCAACACAAAAGGAACCGAAAATGATTGAATCTGATAGCCCCATTCATAGGTCGCCTGTGAGTCTGCGCTAAAAAGCAGGCCTATGGGATGAATATGAGCTTCAAAACAGTTGCCTAAGGCCCTACAACTCTGTCATAAAAAAATGTCCGTCTCAAAAAATACCCCAATTGAAGACCTTCTCTTGATTTGTGAAGTCAATATCTTTTTCAGACTTAATCTTAATGGTGCAGACAGACGCCAGAGGGCCTAACTTTATCTCAAAGCTATGCTGTCTATTATGACGATCTGTTTGATTCGTTAAGACTGTTTAAGCTTCGTCTTATTAACAACATGCATTCAGTTTTGACCTCTTTCACGAGTTGAGCCATTTTTTGCCGAACCTGTCACCTTCCTAGCTAAAGCTCTAGTGACAGCTTACTTTGTTCTGGCAAAAACAAATTCAAAATTAGATTTTTTCTATATTTAGGTCAAAAGGAAAATTTGTCTTGTCGAAGTCAAAATACCGTTTTCAGGTCAAAAATTAAAATTGTTTCAATTTACAATTTACTACTAATTTTTTTCCATACCTGCGCCACGAAGTAAAGTTTTTCCTTCCCAAATTAAAATTTTGAAGTTTTGTATCCGGTTAAAAAATACAAAGACAAACCCAAGTCTGAATTCCTATATTTCTTCATATTCGAGTCAAAAAGCTAAAGTTTGAAATATTTAGGACACAAGGAAAAACTCCTCTTATCGTAGTAAAAATTTAAATTTTTTTTATCCGGGTTCAAAATTAAAACCACGGTTTATAGGCAATTTAAAATATGTTTTTCATATCTGTGTAACAAAGTAAAATTTGTTCCTTCCGAAATCAAAATTTTGATTTTTTATATCCGGGTAGAAAAAAAAAAAAAAAAATCAGAATTTCTATCTTCCTTCATATCCGAGCCAAAAAGCAAAAGTTTGAAATATTTAGGACACAAGGATAAATTTCTCTTGTCGTAGTAAAATTTTTGAATTTTTATATCCGGGTAGAAAATACAAAAACAAGCTCAATTCAGAATTTCTATATTTCTTCATCACACAGCAACATTTTCCGTGCTAGAGTCAAAATTTTGATTTCGATTTCATTTTTTTAACCGAATAAAAATATAAAAGAAATTGCAAGTCCAAATATGTTGCCACTACCGCTGTCCACCTAAGGTCAATTTTACTGTATTTGCACACGCACTTTGGGAAATTTGACATCTGATGGTGTTAGCTGTTGGGTTTTTGACTATGTTGTCAAGACTGAATGATCTTGTCTAAAGCATCAAGTTCATCGCGGTGTATTTCTTTCTGACCTGATGGGAGCAGCTCTTTTTCTACTGTGATTCCGCACAATAGGACGGATTTGGTTGGGTTGTCAACACTAGACAAGGCTCTTTATATCTCGCGTCCACAAACACTCTCATATCCATAATAAATAAATAAATAGTTGTCGCGACAGGTCCATAGGTACCCTAGGCCTAGCTTCTCACAACCATTCGTTTAGGATGAGTTTTTAATTTTTGAAACGAATGGAAGGGATCTACAATTGTATGCCAATTCCAAATTAAGAAGCTCTTTCAAGACAGTATTATCCTCGAATGTTTGTCAGACGTTTGTGAGAGGTGGCGCAGTTGGAATTTGGGTTTTTGCGGGATTCGAACCTGCGACTTAATAGTCCAACACACTAACCACTAATCCACTCCGCCTACTCTCATATCCAAACTTGAAATCAATAAAAAAAGGTATCCTTGTAGACTTCGTGGGGCCTGTAAGGGCCCCATCCAAAGGAGAGATTTTTTACAGTGTATATACCTACGGAACAAATGTGTACACTATTCCGGATCGATTCCACAAGCCTGATTGAATTTTAAATAGTGTCTGCAACTTCGGATGGTGAGTTTGTTTTATGTCCCCACTGGTAAAAACGCAAGATTTCCGAATCTTGCCAAAAAAAATCGTCCCAAATCTCACCCCACTTGACATCCAAACTCTCCCAATATGACAACAAAAGAGAAATAATCGGATACCGTTTGGAAATGAAAAATGTCAACTATTTGACACGATTAGATCGGTTATGTAAACGTCACATATTTGACATTTCCCTTTCTGAGATTGGTTAAGTAAACGTCACACTTCTGACATTTCCTTAACCAATCCAATCGTCTCTTAACAGAGTCTCAAAGATCCTTTGCACACACAACAGATGCAGACAGCCACACAGACACAGCAAATGCAACCAGGAATGCTAATAAACTACGTCTCCTTTAATTACACTTAAAACTCAATTCCACAGCACTCATTCCGGACTGAGGGACAATCTCTGACAAAATAACTTTAGAGCTGTATACCAAATCAAGTGATAACTGCCTCAAAATTAAAACGCCCGTCAACTTCAGCCAGAGACGATAAATCAAAATCCTCCTCTCCCACACGCGTGTCCAACTTATATGCATGCATACAGGCAACAAGCTTCAGCCACCCAGTTCCAGTATGAGTATGTAGGTGCAGGGGACAACGACACGCATCTCTCTTGTAACGGCCATTGCCCCCCCTAATGCACACAATTCGTAGGTATTCCAAGAGAAATGTGTTTACCCTGTGGTGGTGGTGGTGGCGACGCCAGCGGACGAGTGCGTACATATTTATACGGTGCAATGTGCGTACAACTATGTCGGTCGGTTGATGTCCTTGCTGTTCATCTCGCTCTACCTCTGTGGTGCGTAAAAGCTTTGTTTATTGAGCACTAACACCAGTTATTTGTTTATAAATCGTAAATTGCATTGCAATGCGTTTCGAACGTTGCGTTGTATGCGTGCAACGGTACAGCGTTAGACAGACAACCGGCTCTGCTTCTGTATGGGACGACGCGCAATAGTTATGGGAATGTCCTCCATAAATTTTATCTCCGGAAATCAAAAACATAACTCACAAACATACAAATTAACATTGCTCGCCCATTCGAGCAGTGGGTGTGAAGATGAATCCTTGGGCGACTGTGGACTTACACCACCGTGGTGGGTGTGGCATTGACCAAAATAACAGACGACAGCAATATTGTGCCGGCTTATAGAGTAACCAGCTCCTGAGAGATGTTTGCAATTGAGTTTTGAATTTGAATTCAAGTCCACACTGGCTGGAGCTGGAGGACGCGAGGCGAGAGTGTTGCTAGTGAACGGAATGAAATGTGAGGCGTTTATGGGTGGTGGTATTATCGGCGATCTCCTGTGGAGGTATCATGTATCATCGATTTACAAATTGGCGTTAATTAGATTAAAGGAGGGACACTGCTCCGCTCCGTTCCACTGCTGGGTGTGGATGTGCATGAATTAAATTTCGAAGGAATACGAGTGCGTTAGTGTGAAGTGTGAGGAGTCGCATTCGAAAGTAGCCCACATAAATGCACTTGTAAAGTGGGGTGCGACTGCCAAATGAAAATTGACAGAAATTCCATTAAAACAGATATATGTGATCGATCCGGCTGCTAAATGGAATATTTTAACGCATAATTCATGTCGACTGGGGTAAACGTTGATTGTGGACTGTATAAAAGAGAAAAAAAATTGTATATGAGTGTACTGACATTGAAAGTCTGTTGCTGCAGCTTGAACGCCACAAGTCTGTCTCTAGAGAGGTGAATGATAGACCGAATTTCCTCGTCTTATGGGACACTATAAAGCCATAACCTCGGTCCATTCTTAGTCGAGGAAATAATGTCAGCCTGCTGGACTACTACCATTGATTGGGTAGAGTAATCTCCCGCTGTTTCCGAGTACAAGGCTTGTTTGCACGCATCAACATTGATAGGAGGTCCCCCTTCCTATGAACAGTGTTTTCGCTGACGTAAAAATTAAATTATACCCATTTTTAATAAAAAGAAGTAAAACAAAAGCTAATTCATAATAATTCGAATAAGTACATGAGAAAGTATCTATCTATAAAAAAAAAAAAAAAAAAATTGCACCCGTAAGACCGCCTATAACTCGAGAACGGATCGTCCGATTTGAGGTATCTTTTCTATGATGTGTTTGTCTACGCCTGGGGAAGGTTTATACGGAAGGAAAATTGGAAAATTTTAGAATAAAGTTGGAAAATTCACAAAAATAAATTTTCCATACATTTTGTACGGCGTATTTTTTCTTTTTTTTATTATTTTTGATCCCAATATGTCGAGATCGAGATCGTATTTGTCAAAAATTATACAGGAATTTAATTATTTAGGAGATTTTCTTTACAATTTTGTCTAGCCAGGGAAAAAAAAACATTTTTCTTAAATTAACATTCCTCCGCCGTTGGTTTATCATTTATATCATTTGTCATTTATCATTTATGATTTATCCCACTTCAACTTAACGAAGTTGTCGTTTACATCAAGAAGTAAATTCACCGAAGTGTCAAGGCAGTAGATTGTCGGTGGATGCGTTCATCCTTGACGTCCGCACAAATACCAATTTCGTCAGCAACAAACAACATCCCGCTTGTATATAATTCCACTCAAAGTTTTGTGAAATGCTAAAACTTTTTAATCGGCTTCGTTTTGTAGGATGTGCCACGCCCACATTTAGCTTAATTCTTCAAAGAGACTGTATATATTCGCCCGTTTGACAAATTTAAAAGCCAACGCTGCCATAAATGCCATAATATACCGCTATTAGCGCCTTTGTTACATAAAAGAGGCCACGCCCCGTTTCGAATTACGCCCCCATTGCGCAAACTGCCGTGCTTAGTTAATACCTACACATTCATGTACTGATTTTCGAAACTCATTCGGCGGCATATTTCTTTAACAGTTTTCATTTTTCTACCAACGTCTAAGATGTCAAATAAATCAAGTGTTAGGGTTTTTAAATTCCCCCTGAAACTATAAGGGTATGACCCCCTTTGGAAAGATATATTTTGGGAAATGCAGATACGTTTCGTTCTAAGTTATTATAGTGTTGCAGAGTACTTGTAGTAAGTTTAACTGAAATGCAACTAACAAAATATTTTTTTCCATACACAACGGGTTGCCCCCCAAAAAAGGGTACTGGGCGAAAATTGAAATCTTCTTTCTATTTCCCTGGAAACATTAAAATTATATATATACCACTGTGGAAGGCGATAAGGGAGCTTTAAATTTTAAGTATCTACACAAATTTCATGCTTTTTATATTTAGCCACTTAGAAAGGGGGCAGAGGGGTCATTTTTGGAATAAAACTCAAAATACTCAGCGATAAACCCAAGACCTATTCTTATAGGTCCAATTTTGCTACTTTGTAGACAGAGAGACTTCCCACAGGCACTTGCATGCTTACCTACTTATCAGTTAGTATCTTTATGTTGTACGTGCCATGAACTTACCTGACATTCTGCTTTCGTTGAGCTGGATTTCACATGTCGACCACAGATGAAATCAATGGTTCTATGGCGATCTTCCTTTTGTCTTTCTTACGACTAAAAAGCATGAGCAACAAGGAAAAGGACCCAGTGTTAGAAGTAGGGGAAGACAAGCGTACATAGCAACGCTCCGGCTGAGAGAATCTTCCTCGAAGAAAGACTTCAGCCCATCTCGATTTTCGAACTCGGTCGGATAATCCTTGCTACTTGTTTCTTTTCTTTTGTTGTCTGCTCTCTCAGTCGATCCATCATCTTTGACGTTTGACCAAGGGACCCGTTTTCCTGTTGCATTCTCCACATTTTGTTGTAAATTTCATTTACTCATCTTCTATATCGCTGACCTACTTCTAGGAGCACACACTCCACTCACCCCTTCATTGAATACCAGAACCATATCGTATATACTCGGAAATTGAAATGACACGGCCCGACCAAAATTGAAACTTCATCCCTTAAAGCTCACCTAATCAACTGGACATGGGTAAAAGTCTATTTTCCAATCTACCACCCAATTGTCCATCAAAAGAGCACCAAATCCAAAAAAGAAAACGTATACCTATCTAAGCCACAAAATGAAAATCCAAATACGGAAGAGCATACAACACAGAAGGCCGACACGGATGAGGGGGCAACCGCATCGAGATCCCCCATACCTCGGTTGGATGAGACCAACACACAATTACGTTAAGGACTCGATTGTATGCTCGATACGTATGTACAGGAGTGCGCGCCGCCCTACTCTTATGCCACACAAACAACCAACAAATGACTCTCGCTGGATATGCGAAGGCATCTACCCATCCAGTCCTCATCCTGTATAGGTACGTAATCCCGAATCTTTTCATTCACATTTTTTATACGACATCGATGAGGTTGCTCCGCGCGCCGCCGTCGCCGTCGCCATCGTCGTCGATGTCGTTTTCGTCTCAGCACATTCCCTTTTGTTATCCCTTCGATATGCTGTGTGTCGTTCCTTGTAATGCGCAAAATAGTATCCTTTCGCAGCAAATAAAGGGGTAAACCCTATAATCTCATGGTTGTTTATAAGTTCATAAAAGTCAACGAGAGAACAGTGGCCAGAAACCGAAAGACCCACCCTCGAGGAGTTAACCCCGACCGAGAAAAAAAGAACAACACAGGACAACAGCCAAATTTGTATCAAATCCAATTTCCCCTCGATCAATGGTAATGTGTAATTGAAAACCCTCGGTGAATAGCACCCTTGGGTATATAAGGCTTGCCATCCTGTCGATACCTTCATTATTTTTCCCATACCCCGACAACCCCTCATCAGGAATCAGTACGAGCGACAGCTCCCACAAATGTGTTCACATGCAGTTTCAACAGTTTTTTTTAGCACAAGATGGAGGGTGGCTGATCCCTTCTTCCAATCCGGGAGGCTTTTCTTTTTGTGTCTATCTGTTTGGAACGCAAATTTGGAGATGCCCCCGCATCCAGCACATCCACCGCTCGAGTTTCAATTTCGGCGGGATGGATGACGATGGTACATAACATGTGCTTAACCCGTTCCCTGTATCCATAGGGTGGTATCGTCACCATTGACATCATTATCGGCATCTTGTCCTCGGCCCGTTCCCCCGAGTTGTTCTACTGTCAAACGCCTGTCTTATTCATTTGAATAATATACGCAATTTATATTTGTAATCGCATTCGCTTTGTATCGGCAGTGGATTCTAGATCGGCAGCATCGCCGCTGATAGTATGTCATCAATGTCATGCGGAAGCAACGCACACTGTCGAACGGTTTGATTTGGGTGCACATACGAAGGAAGTTATCCCTTTTGTGCGTTCTGTCGGTTGATCGGTGGGAAATCGGACTTTGCTTTCGCATTGAAGTTGGATCGGGGCAATTGGTCGCAAGTGGATTGGATTGGTGACTTTAAATAGAGTTCCGTCAGTTTGGGTATATATTGATGGCACGGCGCACGAGGCGGGCGCACGTTGTCAAATCCCACGGAAGAGCACATCATTTGGTTGGTAATGTGAAATGTCCTGGGACAGAGCGCTGCTGGGAAATGCAGCGAAAGTGCTGCTCAATTATGCTAGGGACATAGACCTTTGAAGCCAAAAACGGATTATGACAAAATGCGCTGTCGTGTGACTTTTTGAACTAAAAAATAAAAATAAATTGTTAGCGCAACAGGTCCGGAGGGACCCTAGGCCTAGCTTCTCACAACCTTTCGTTTTGTGTGAGTTTATTTAATTTTTGAAACGAATGGAAGGGATCTACAATTTTATGCCGACTCCAAACGGCTTATTAAGGAGCTCTTGCATGGCAGTAATACTCTTGGATGCTTGTCAGACGTTCGCGTTGCGACTGTTTGAACTGCGAACTTGAAATAATTATTGAAACTCGGCAGCTAACCAAAGGCACAATTTTTTTTAAATTAATTAATGTATAGCAACAGGATACGTGCCAAAATATTTGTCCGCCTAAGAGAGACCTGTCCCTCCAAGGGAATCAGAAGCGAAACCGTCTAAGGTAACGTAAAATCCATGAAGTCTTTAAAGAGGATTGTTTGAGGGAATACATAAGTTTAAGGCTGCTGTCTATCTACGGACGCAAACATGGGGAATCCCTCCAATGATAACCCAATGGATCTATACAATGATGAACAGGTCCATCATAAAATACGCTTCTTTAGTATGTTGGCCGGAGCATTTATTTCCATTCGATTTACATATCCTAGCCATCTCAAACGTCCAATGTGCAGTTTTTTGACTAGGTCGCTGTCGGTGTACAGCTCGTATAGTTCGTCGTTGAACCGTCTCCTCCAAAACCCGTCAACACAAACGGGACCGAATATCTTACGAAGAATTTTTCTCTCGAAACGATCAAGGATATCTTCAGACCGCTTAAAAAGCTTAAAAAGGTACAAAGCCTTGCATATCTCGGTATATCCGGAGCCATGCGTACCTGTCCTACTGCGGCTATAGAAGCCTAACTACATCCTGAGTTAATTGATATGTTCTCTGAAATTCCAATACTTGACATGTGCAGCGCGGTAACAGACCGCCCAAAAAAAACACTTTATGCTTCGACAAACGGTTCTCTACGGAAATCTCTAGCAGCGAAAATGGGCGAGTATAATTATAACCCACCAACTTGCCGAAATGGCCTTAAGTTGTATACGGATGGCTCCAAAATGGAGACAGGAGTGGGATCTGGTTTCCACGGACCTAACCAAAATGTCACAATACCGATGGGGGTTAGCGTTTTCCAGGCAGAACTTCACGCCATACAAGAATGCGCTAGCCACTTATACAACACTGGTATAAAAGGCATCCACATCCAAATATTCACGAACAGTCAAGCAGCTACAAGCGCCCTTAGCTCGCATATCATTGACTCCAAATCGGTACTAAGCTGTTTCAACGCCCTCCAAAAGCTAGGCCTTAGGAATAAAACCAAACTATGGTGAAATCCTGTAAACACGTCTGCTTTGAGGGAAATGAGAAAGCCGACGAACTGGCCAGAATGGGCTCCGAAACTCCCTTCACAGGAACTGAACCCTTCTGCTATACTCCTAAGTCCTCTATCTTCTTCTTCTATATATATAAAAATCAATTGCTGTGCGTTAGTCGGGTAAAGGCTCTAGATCGGCTCGATATTTTTTTTCTTTTGTTCCTCTTGAATCAGGGATGGTTTAGGTAAAAAGAAATGTCGGAAAATCCTCAACATGTGGAATTGTAGGCGTATATTTCGTTTTTCAGTTCAATTCAATTTTCTTCAATAATAATCTTCTTTTATATACCTAAAATTCTTTCGGGGTGAAACTCGATGACGTTATAACTCGATAACCACTGGGACAATTTTTTTGATTTTTCTTTTGTTTTGTTCGTATTGGTGTATTTCAGGTTTAAGTAGTCTTAAAATATAGGATTTTGGACCCGATAGGTGGCGTTGTTGTCGATCTCCGAAACCACTCACCCAATTTCAATGAAATTCTGTCGATAGGTATGGTTGTTTCCCGTTTAAAAGATAGAACAGTTTTGGACCCTATAGGTGGTACTTTGCAAAACATAAGCGGGATAGGAAAACGGGTTGTGGCACTATTAAAATTATTAATGGACATTATCCAAATAAACCACTTTGCGAAATGGGAGCAGGAATTAATACGAAAGGTATGAGCAAGCCCGCGTGGGCACCGCTACATATAAAAGAGACTGACGTCCGTATGTGCGCACTCATGATTATGATTTTTGGTTTAAATTCGTATGGGTCCATAAAAGGACATAAATATGCTCCTTTTTGCCGTGAAAACAAAACTTTATTTGGATTAGTTTAATTTTTGAATTCTTTGGATGTTCCGGGCTTACCTCTATACAATTTGAAATTCAAAGTCGACTCAGTTATAATTTTGTTGCGCAACCTCAATGCACGGAAAATTTGTAAAGGAACGCATTTGATTTGGTGGTGAAGGGTCTCAAATCATATGTCATACAAGCGACGAGTTTGAGAGAAAATTCAACGTCTAACATTCTCATTCCGCGGATTCAATTCGTGAAATGCTCCAAAAATTATTTTAGTCAAAAAGTCAAATTTGGGCGGGACGAAGTTCGCCGGGCACGATAGTCGTCTATAAATTTAGACATCAAAAGATGGGAACATAACTACAAAGTGTACTTCATATTGGGAGAGTATCCCAGGTCTATGACAGGCCAAGCCTGCTATACAGCCTTTCAAAAAAGATGCCCACAGAATCAATAAATCTTAATAGGCATACTTTCAAAAACCTAACTGGTTTCCTCACAGGACATCACAACTTACGATATCATTTAAATAAAATGAACCTAACCGACTCTTCGCTTTTACGATTATGTCCTGAAGAAGACGAAACAGCTGAGCACATAATATCTGAATGTCCAGCCCTATGCGGAATCAGAAGGACTATCTACTACAGGGAGATTCTCAGACCTTAAGAGATAAAAAAGTCATCTGCTAGCAGCTTGATTAACTTTATTAGAAAAGTGGAAAACCTGCTAGCCTAAACATTGTTCTGGCCCTATGGCGCAATAGATCTTATAGGTCGAAGTGCCTTCCATCGCTCAGGGGAGTTCAAATGTGACTTCGGCCCCTCAAATGGGCCGCACGTCTACTCGCCACAATTGTCCATTTTGTGAACATAAAGTCGCAAACAACATAAATTCAATTTGGAAAATTGCCCAACCATTTAAGTCCATAACGTGTCCCGTTCATAAAAACTAAACCTCCTCATAAAACCAACAAAAAAAAAGGAGAAAAAACATCAAACACGTCACACACATGTTCGCGATAGTTAGCTATCTGTCCACCGTTGGATGCAACCCCACCAGTAGTGGCTTCGATTTCATATTGAAATAATTGAAACATGAAATTTATCTCTTTTCCAAAATTTATTGACCTTAAAAGTGATCCGAGCACTAAGAGTCACATAACGAACATGCACGTCGCCATTCCACTATGGCAATTCGCAAAAGGGGTTTAACTGCACACACACACCGAACACGAGTATTCGCCACAAATTTCACTTTCATCCGTTGGCTTATTACCAACCACCCCATCGGCCTCGACCACCTCGTTTCGACTCTGGAGACTCCAAAAGGCAACCCTGCACCGCACACACACACACACGAGTTACTCGCATATATAGAGAGGCTTGGGGGAGAGCGAGGTGGATTAGGATGTGCGCGCTACCCAGGAGGACAATAAATTTCTGCATAACACACATCGCAAGACCCTCCAGCTCGTTTGGCGAATGGATTTGAACATCTCGCAATGATCTTAAAATCACGTCGTAAAAATGTCCAAGTTAAGGCTCATAAGTCGCAACGAGAACTCGCACCTGATGGACTCATTTTCATTGGGCGCGTCTTCGATTTCGATACACGCTCATCATGGTCGTTGTGTTTTCGCATTTTAGGGTGTCATCTCACCTTGGTTTACCCACTCCCAAGGACATGCATAAATATTTATTTATACTCAAAGTTCGAACCCTTTTTGCAATTTTTATATGTTTCCGCCTTGAAGACGAATGTAAAAGCAAGCTGCACACCAGCCACCAGCCTAGTGTCGGTCGCGTATATATCTACATCTCACCTTCATAGCGTGTATGCGGGGATGTGGATAATATGCAGATGGATTCAATAACGCAAAGTGCTGTAGCAAGGACATCATTCAATAAAACTTATGCTCCTACGTTCGTCGAGTTATGTTCGACCATAAATATAAAGTAAAATGAATAAAAATTGCTGCGGCTCGAGAGTGAGGCGGCCACTTGTAAATTGTAATATGGTAAATAGGAGGAAGGCTACGTGATCTGATGCCAATTGGTATTGGTATTGGTATTGCGTGCGTTCAGCATAAATGTCGAACATAATTTCGGAGCATGTCTTGCTCGTGTAAGATGATTCTTTTGCACAAAATGGACAACACTATGCCGAACAACAAGCAGGAGGACAATCGTTTCCACTTAAGGCCAAGTGATGTCGAACATGGTCGACAACAATATTCCCAACTGTGTTACTGTTGAAAGGATGCAATTTCTTCGATTGTCAATTGTGTTGTTGGCTCGTCGGTTGTTGGCGTGCACAGCAAAAGCTATGGATGTCGAGAAAAGTTTTCCCCAAAAATTGTAAGATAATCGGAGAAACTCGATAGTTTCTGAAGTGTACTCAGGATATGTGAACTAATCGCCTTGAATTGATGTCGAACACAAGGAGTACACCTACTTAAGTGGGAATGGGTAAACAGTTTGGATGGAGAAACGAATGTCTATACCGCCTTGCACCATGTGTCAACCTATGGCTGCAAAATAATCGGAAGGTCTTCTCTCACCACCAAAAAGCATGAGTGCCCTCGTAAGTTAGTACTCTGCGAAAAAGAGTTTCCAGATTTTACCTCCAATTCAAAGTAGTAAAGGCGGTAAATATATTTATGGTTGGGTATTTTTAAAAATCACTATTCGCGTTTTTTCTCGGCCTTTCGTGAAGTTTGTGTCGCATTTGTGACCGGTTTTTGTTTTATGATTTGAAGAGTGTTTCTACGATAACTCGAACTACTATTATCCACAATAAAAGTTCGACTTATCAAGACTTCAAACTGTCCAAATTGTTGCTCAAAATTAAAACAATTCAACAATTCAACATCGGAAATGCTATAAATACACGCGTAAAAACGCTTCAAAATACGCGCGCAAAGAAACATCAAAATACGCGCTTCAAACTACGTGCGTAAAAACGCGTCGAGAACGGTAGGCTCTCCAATGTTTTTCTGACCAAAATGGATAAACTGTCGTTTGTCTTCGGCTAAGAACATGTATACATAGAGGCTGGCGGCTAAAGCAGGAGAGGAGCACCTTCTTCGATAAATCAGCTTTTAAAGTCACCTTAGCCTTATGCTGCCAATCTTCAACATTTTTCAATCGTTTGGTTGGTGGTTGTTACCTTGGATATACACATGTCCCGTTTTGAAAATATTTCTTCTCATAATCGCTAGGCCGACACCATTAGCAAGACAATACAAATGAACTGGACCTACGACCATTCGTCTGTGTACGAGTTGGACTGGTTGAAGCAGCGATACTTTATCCCTAAAAATCAGGATAAGTGCCTTCAGAGTTGATACCGACCAAAGCGGATTCACTGGGGGGCAAAAACGACTTTGAGACGATACTGCAGAGGTTCGAATTTAGTGATGTTTTGACTGATGATAAAGGTACGAAGACCTCCTTGGCAGTGGAACTGGTTCTTTTCAAATGAACATATTATTTTTACAAAAGTGTCTTCAGGCACTATCTGTTAACGGCACGCGTAGCAAAACTGGAAAATGCCCCACTGGATCCGGATGTTGTGAAACGTCAGGGTGGGCTTTATACGGCGGAAAACTTATCTTTGGATTGAAACTGGCTAAGGCTACCGTGGTTGCTGAAATAATGCTGCCTTGTTGTGTACAGCGTGTGCCGCTATATTGGTCGTCACCCCATGGTTGATGAAATACATTGGTGTTAAAAATTTATAAGGACGCTGTTAACGTCTCTGTTGTGCCTGAAGCTTGCATTTTTTTAGTAGGATACTGGCTGTTAAAAGACTGGTACCATCGATTTTTATAAAATAAAGCTGAGCTATAGTCTCAAAGTATGTATAACATGACCAGGGGCATTGAAAACAATATCGTGCGTATTTTGCTATTAATTTTACGACTAAGTGTCAAAGTGAAAAGCCGAAACCATCAAAACATTCGCGATTGTCATTCTGATTAACTGTGCTTAATTTTTGGCTCCAAATGACATACATATACCTGGCTTGGCTGTGAATCCTTCATACCGACTGAGTCCACTCGCGGAATCAGATCATATCGCTACTTATACGACCAGAAAACCCCCGCAACAACGAAAAACATTCCATATGGTTCCATCATATACCAAAAGCTACCATTCGTATAATTTAAATCCAATTTTCCAAATAATTTTTTCTACATTTTTACAAAGCACTAATGCGCATTCCTTATTTTATTTCCAGTGACGACTTTGCTATCAAATCGCGTCCCGGTGACAAAAACTTGTCCTACCTATCGGAACCATTGCCCCCACACACGGATCTGCCGTACTACGAGTACAAGCCCAGTGTCACTCTTCTGCACTGCCTGGTCCAGTCGCAGTCAGCAGGCGGTTGGAATACACTCACCGATGGCTTTCACATTACCAATGTCCTGCAGAAGAATTATCCGCAACACTTATGCACACTCACTCAGACAGCTGGGGATTGGAATGACAACGCTGTCAGGAACGGTGTTCGCTTCCATAATATCTGGCGTGCCCCAGTTATTAAGTAAGTTGCGCTCATTTCCGAGGATTTTTTCTCTATTCAAGGGTCCTATTGCCAGCCTAGATGCCGATGAGAATATCACAAGCATCAATCACAGTATTCCACAGCGTGACAGTCACTTTTTCTGACGACATTGACAAGGTAATTCCATGGTACGAAGCGAATGTCATCTTCGTTAGAGTGGCACACGACGAGGCAGTTACATTCAAAATTGTGCCCGGTGATGTAATGACATTTTTAACAATCTGCGATTATTGCACAGCCGAACGGGGTACTGCGATACTGAGGAGAATATCAGACATACTTGTGGGCGGGTTCGTCGACTGGGATATCAAATACTCGAAGATGCGAGTGCTTAAGAAGAATTTGGGTTGAGTGGTGTTTCTTTTTTATATAAATTTAAACGATTTTAGGAGATCTTAGGTTCTATAAATGTTCAGAACAATAAGGTTCGAAAAGTTGTTTGTAAAACTGCTGAAAAGTGGCTGTCCGAACCTATTCGTATTACAAACAAGCAGCGTTAATGACTTTGGTTGAAGAAGCTTCCAACCAAAGTGTCTGTACAATTGCCAGCGAAAACAAAAAAAAATCTACCCTCAGTTAAAGTTTCAGTTCAATACTGATCTGAGAAGTATTGTTAATTAATTGTGTTTTTAGAATCTAATTGAAAATGGCTTCAGTGATGCCAAGACTATCCAAACTGACGTCCATATTCTTGAAAAAAATTTGGGTGATGAAATTTGGAATACGGAATAAACTCATTTGACAACAGGCATCACGATTTTTAACATAAGGATAGCAATGTCAGATTTCCCATAAAAATGACGCAAAAAAAAAGAACCAAGTAGACGTTTCTCGAGTGATGGTATTTTTCAGATGATTTCTCTATAATTTCTATGGCGTTTTATACTGTATTTACAACATCACGCATGCGCTTTTTTGCACGGGACGGGAAAGAGAGATCCGATTGTCTGCAATAACAATGGTTAAGAATAAGATCGCAAATCAGACGCCTAAACTGTCATGGATGTTCTACCCATAATTATAGATACGTAAAACGGAAATAAACACAAGTTCCGGCTACCAATATTTCTTCAATCAATATGAAAACATTTCTAAAGGGTTTTGTTTTTCAATAAGAGGTGCTATTGTGAAAGGATATGGTCCTGTATGCGTGCTCTTGGTGGCTATTTGACTGATGTTGTTTTTCCTCATCAACGGCATACCCTCCTCTATATTACGAAATAAACATACGATCATTTATCTCAAAAAATGGCAATTTTCTTTGAATACCAAAATAACACCTCTTATTGGAAAACCCTCCGATTTAAAACATGTGAAATGAGAGTGTTAATTAGTTTGAGTAAATGAATACAGCAATTCGTCAATCATTTAATTTCAATACGAAATAAATAAAAAAACAATTGTCCATTCATTACTTCCGGAAGCTATTTAGATTTATAGGTAGGTACGCGGGATTTTACTAACCGTCGCTATAAAAAACGAAGTTTTCCTATAATTTCCACCACGTAAACAAGATGGCCGACCAAAATACTTGTCAGGTTTTTTTTTTTTTTTTTGTGTTAGATAATACTGTCCCTTTCAGCGAGGCGGCTATTTATTATTGGCCATCCCTTTAATTTTCCGTGTTAGGAATGTGTGATCGTGTAAATGCAGCATTATGAGGCACGAAAAAGTACTCAATACTATATTTTATACGCTCATTTAAAACATGCAAACAAAAATTAAAAAGCTTTCTCTTGGAATTGCCGAAGCGACGAAAGTTATGTACTGCACCTTAAAATTGCTAACACCGCCATTAAAAATATAGACCTTAGACCTTACCTTAGGTTTTATCAACAACTGAAGAGTGATTTGATCAAAGGGCTGAAAATCTTTTTTGTAGCAATTTTATGGGCGCCTTTTTTGTATTCTTTACGTCTTTACGTCTTTTAATAGAAGTTTTGAAAGCAATGACAGACAGAGTACAGATTTTAGTTATAGGGCATAATTTTGTAATGTAAATTACTGATCAAATTAAAGGTAGTTTTAAGATAGAGTTTTAAGTAAGATCTTGCGGACAATTTTGGGCAAATTAAGGGAAGTTTTTGGGTATAATGAACAAGCAAAAATCTTTTCATTTTGACACTCTCCACTAGTCTGCTCCGCCTTAGAAGTGCAGAGCACCGTGAGCTAGTACAGTGAAACTTTATGAACACTTCCAGACGGTATTTCTATCCGTAAAACGCGAAAACATTTTCTGTTATTTTTTGTGCAATCTAGAGATGTATTGTTAGCTGTCCTTAAATAGTTTTTTAGGGAAATTGGACATCTTATTTTGAACATTATTAGGTACTGTAGGGTTTTTGCGGCAATAATAGGGCGATTCCTAAGCTCTTATTGAGCGATTGTAAGGGGTGTTTTTTTTTTTAAGGTATAAGCTTTGAAATGGAATAAAACCAAGATGATTTTTTTAAATTGACATGAAATTTACTTTATTCGAAAGATAATCTTCTGTTATTATAATTTAAATATGATTTCTGGCATACGACCGCCACGGCTGGCTCAGACGTAGTCTAATATGGAGGTCCAATTTTCGATGAACTTTTCCAACATTTGTTGCCGTATATCGGCAATAGCGCGGCGAATGTTGTCCTCCAAATGGTCAATCGTTTCGGGCTTATTGGCGTAGACTAGCGACTTCACATATCCTCATAGAAAATAGCCAAGAGGCGTTAAATCGCACGATCTCTCACGATTCACGGGTCCGCAACGTAAACTGTGCGGTTACCGAACGTTTCCTTTAATAAATCAATTGAGCTGTGTGACATGTTGCGCCGTCTTGTTGAAACCACAGCTCCTGCACATCCTGGTTGTTCAATTGATGAACAAAAAATTCAGTAATCATGGCTCTATAGCGGTCACCATCACCATTGACTGTAACGTTCTGGCCAGCATCGTTTTTAAAGAAGTACGGACCAATTATTCCACCAACCCATAGAGCGCACCAAACAGTCAGTTTGTGTGGATGTAACGGTGTCTCAACATACACTTGAGGATTATCATCACTTCAAATATGGCAGTTCTGTTGATTGACTGATCCATTCAACCAAAAGTGAGCTTCATCGCTAAACACCGTAGAATGGAAGTAGTGCGCGATATGTATTTCGAACAGAACCATGATTTTCAGAATAAATTTACACAATTTGGAAGCGTTGTTCAAGCGTCAGTCTATTCATGTTGAAATGCCAAACCAAACCAAAAATAAATTACTTGACAGCTTGCAAAATGGTCCCCACTTAAAATAGTGTTGCCAACTTAAAGTTCTATACCTCTAAAAAAAAAAGAACACCCTTTATATGCTAGGTATTTTTAAAAATTTTAAATAGATTTTGGTAGTGATTTTGGACCGCGTTTTTGTAGAATCTTTGCGGAAATTTTTAGCGTATTGAAGCAAGTTCTTAGAGCAAGAATAGTGCGGTCTCCAAATTGGTGTGAATGACGGCTGTATTTGAACAGATTTACGAGAGATTTAAAAGCTCTTTTTGTTAGTTCTTTTGGGCGTAGAGCATTTATAGGACGTTTGCACTTCGTTCTTAGTATGCGAGTTTATATGTAAAATTTTCCATTTTTGAAATATTTTATTTCACTTTCGAGAACTAATTTTCTCAGTCCAATTTGGGAACGTTCATAGCGAATAAATGGAGTTCTTGATGTTGAGTCATGGTCTGAATTTAATTTTTCCCCTAATTTAGAGCAATTTTAGTGCGTCTATTGGGCGATTGCACACATTTCCCCGGCAGATTGAAGGGTATTGTTGTGGAACCTTCTGTTTTTTTTTTTAAAGCCCATTGGATGTTGAATACTCTTATATATAAAGAGTAGAAAGCGTCGGTCCGGCTTAGCATTCCATAAGAGGAGTCACGACTCAGGACGTTCTCCAAAATGCTGTAAACAGTAACTTAAATCTCTTCTCAAAATGGCAGCAGAAAATGAGTAAATGCAAGGACTCGCTCGCACTCGTCTTGCTTTTCCAAGACTCATCATTTCATAGTATCCGCACCCTCACCCTGGCTCAGACCGTTCTTGACAAATAAAAATAAGAAGAAAAACCCACCGCCTGCGATATACAATTTAAACAAAAAAAATCCATCACTCGCTGCGCACTATCCATCTTTCTGCAATAATAACAAAATGCCAGTCACCCAGCCAACATAACTGTGGCATAGCCGTGTACAGTGTACACAGTTAATATCAATTTCATGTAACATAATCTGCCAGAAGCTTATTATCCAAATATCCGATAAATCTTTTAGATTATATTTGCATATTTATACACTTGTAACCGCGCTCGCACATAGTGGCTGCACGAACAAGGACACCCCGGACTCCGCGCCGCCAACGCTCATCTTCTGGTTGAACTTTTGCAAGGAAACACACAGAAGAAAGCCCCACCAGCAACTGAAACGGGAAAGAAATCGAGCCAAGGCTCGAGAGCACAGTTAAATATGCGAAACCACCCGGAATATCCTTCTCAATTTCCGTTAAACTAAATCATGTGACATTAAATAAGCATAACAAATCCCAGCAATTGCCGGCAGAGGCAGTGGCGCGCACGTCGCTCCCTCAAATCCATGTAAATATAGTATACACGCTTCAGTCGGCCACCCACTCCGGCGGCTGGCATATTCAGGCTGCCAAATCTCAGCAGGATAACGTTTATCCGTGATTCTAAATTAATATTTTCCAAGAAACATCTGCGGTTCTCCGTTGGAGAGCGCACATTACGCGATTGCATTTGTGTTTGCTGGGTGCGCCCCCCCCCCCCTCTCCCACGGTTCGAAGGACATCGTAAAATTATAAAATCGTAAAAAAAACAACAAACTTTTCCAAATAAAAGTGTCCTTTCCTCCGGCACGCTCGTAAAGGAGGTTCATTTTTATTGAAATTAAAAAAACACATACACACACCATGCACTCGTAAATAATTCACACGCACCGGACAAAACGGCCAGCAAAGGACCGCTCACGTTTAATTGCAGTAAACTATCCGTAAAAGGAGGCCCACTACCGTGCGCCCGCTGCGACATGTCCGCAAAATAAGAGATTAATAAGTAAAAAGCTCACAAAAGCGGAGCGCATTTAGAATTTAAAGAAACGGTCCTCGCCAAATCGTCCTTTTTATGGGCGAGAATATAGTTTCAGCAAACATTACACTAATAGTCAAGGCAGCGGGTATATCCTGCGCTCGCTCGTTCTCTCTCTCTCTCTCTCTCTCTTTTTCTTCCTCATAAACAATTAAAGCGTCATTTACATGTAGCAAACGTCGTCATCGTCATCGCATATAGTTATGGTGTGGGTAGATGGGTAGGTGTATAGTCCTTCTCGTCTTAGAGGAGTATTATATTTTTTTCGACCAGAAAAACACTCCTAAAGGACACGTGTAAATGTGTGTGCAGCAACAGTGGTTCGTATAATTCACACAGGAACAGGGTACATATTTGCTTAGCACATGCAACTCCTCTGGCGGAGGAGATCCTCTTAGCCATTTGAAGCTCAGCTCCTTGCACGAAAAGGAACCGTAAAACATTACGTTAAGTGAAAATAAATTTTATCGCATACCAGTGGCGCGGTAAGCATCCTGCATCCTGCACCGTACCACCAGCAGCACTTTTTCATCGGAGTTGGAGTAAAAAGCCGGAAACGGAAAACCTAGGTGTGGTGTGTCCTGAGCTGTGCCATTCGAATCCAATTGCTCGGAAGTATGGATGGGCGAGCTGCTTCCATAATATGGACCTTCGCTCGCAGTGCATGCATAATATTTGCCCGGCTACCACTACCCGTGACCGTGACTACATAAAACAGTTTGCAACAGTGTTCTCCTCATCAACGGTGGCAGTGGCAGTGGCGGTGGCAGTGGCAGCGGCATCGGCATCGGCAGTGGCAATTTGGTGTTTGGCTTTATGTTGGTCTCGGAGCGGCGAAGGCTCCGCTTCGAGTTTCACTTTGTTGTGTGACGTCTGGGCTCGTGCGGGGCATGCTACGTCAATTTATTGGCGTATATCAAGTTCGTGGATGGATGGATTTTAATGCGACCAGTGTTTTGGAGTTTTTACCCCGAAATGGAGTTCCATTTAATTTGGTAATCTATTGATAGTGTTATTGCGAGACGGATTTTGAAATGAGGTCTAATGCGAGCGTGACCAATCGGTTTTAATGTTGACTCCGGTGCAGGCAATTTATTGAGAAGTCCTTTAGGTGTCGTTTGTTGGTATGATTTCGTTTGGACAGAGAGCGGCCGCCGAGGGACATGTTTTAAAGTTGCGGCCCATTGGCGACAGTGTTAGCAAGGCCTTTTAGTCTGACCTTTGACAAGCCACTGTGGGGTGGCGTCTGTAAATCTATTTTGAGGGTGAAACTGTGCAACAGCTTTCAGTGTGAGCTGGACCATGTCAGGGGTCTTAGAAAAAGTGGACTTTACCAGTGGAAAGGACATAAATGAGGGGAGCTTGGCATATTTATTCTTCACCGAGAGTCAAGACTTTTTGGCCACAGGGCGCAGATCGGCAGAATTTATAGAAAATGCACGGACAGTACAAACGCCTTCATATCTAACAAGAGTCTACAAAGAGCACTTGTAAGATTTGAGGACAACTTTCAGGTCTTTCGGAAGCTGGTTGTGAAAACAGCTCGAGGGCTAAGGCTTGTTAAGCATCGTGCGGAAATTTAAGATCTAGAAATACTTGATCTAGAAATTCTAGATCTAGAAAGTCTATAAATACCGACACAGAGATTAACCACCTGTCCCAAAAGAAGGGGACCCTGACGAAACTGAGCGACGACCTGACACATAGCACGGATTTCCTCAAGCTGCAGAGCTTCTTTAGAAAGTCCATAAATGGAACCTATTTACTTCACTGGCCCTTTTTCTGGAACATTTAGAAATGTTCAGCGGTCACCCTGGAGCCAACCTTCCTACCTTTAAACTTGCCAAAGTCCGAACGTTAAGGTCAGTACACCTATAGCACCAAAATACGAGCACAGCTTCGGTGACAGATTGTACAGGCTGCACATTTTCGCTGTATATTTCGAAATAGTCCATCTTGCGCCTGTTTTCTTCGTTGGTCTGAAAATTCAGACCTCCAAAAAGAAAAAAAAACACTACCGCGCCCGATATCTACTGTCTGGGGTCCTGAAAACAACCGCGTAACAATCGAATTTACGCTGCTCATTCTCGGGCCCACATTTAAGGATGCAATAAATCGCACACCATACGAAGCATGATCCCTTGTTATCTTCCCATCCAACCGTGCCCTCCAACCCTCCTTTAAAAACCATTTCACCTCCGGAGCTTACGCTCTCATTATAAGTGATTCGTTTGGCTGCGACAAACAGCGAAAAAAACACCACGACCAACTTTGTAATGACATTTTCATTTGCTTACGCCAAAGACAAACAAGCGTGTGAGTTAATTGAAAACACAAACACTGAAACTTTGCCCGGAATTTGTTTACCCCACAGTCGAGCGAAAACATAGAATCCTTGCCATTTACGCTCGCACTTTCGTAGTCACAATGAAAAGCTGTCGAGTATTTTGCGTTTTACTGGTTGTTGCTAATTTTTGCAGCTCATCTGCCAGCGCTCAGCTGGAGGGGTTTCTCAAATCGGTAGGCGATGCTCAGTCGGAGCTGCAGTGGCTGGACAATGGGTCCTGGAGCGATGTGCATCGTCAAAAACGCAGCGTTCCTATCGGGGAGGTGCTGTCGCGATTTGAATTCACCGACGATGTTGAGGACGAATCCGATTTAGAGGGCGGTGACGCTTGGTATCAGTCCTTCCGCGCCATGGAGTGTGAACACGGCGGCTGCCCAAGGAAACCTATTCGCTGGAAGGCCCGGAAGGTTCAGATTGACGACTATGAAGAGTATGATGAAGAAGTTGATGAGCCCACAAACGACTTGAAGGACCAGTGGGAGGAGACGCCAAACGACCTGTCGCACGAGGCCAACTACAAGCTGTCCAAAGTGGAACAGGATGCGGTGGAGAAAAGCCTACCGGACACCGCATGGCCAGTTCGACATCCCCCCAAGAGGCATGTTGATCCTATGCAGGAAGTAAAATTGAAAACGAGTCTGCGAATGCTGCGCAATGGCGGTGGTGCCTCGCTGCCAAGTTCGGCCCTCGAAGAGGATAGACAGAAAATCACAATCGCTGATATCCTGGCAGACACCAAGCGCGAAGAGAATCGCCAGCCGTGGGAGGATTCGTTCGAAGTGATGGAGGGTAGGAGACTGCTCTCTGTCGAAGATACCGAAGACGAGAAGATGTCGGAGAAGATGTGCGGTTCAAAGACTTGCCTGAGTCACAGCCTAGATATGGACCAGTTCGACAACATGAAGCAGAAAAGCGATTTGGACAGGCGGTTTGAAGGCGTTTCGTTTGACAATACCGACACAGAGAATAACCACCCGACCCAAAAGAAGGGGACCCTAACGAAACTGAGCGACGACCTGACACATAGCTCGGATTTCCTCAAGCTGCAGAGCTTTCTTAGGAGGAAAACGGGCGCAACTAATAAGACCGCACCTGATCTAAAAACAACAACAAGCCGCCCCGCGGCCGCTGTTCCTTTGAATTTAGTTGACAAGGACAGGGATGTAAATATAAAACTGCACATGTCCGTCAATGCAACTGTGCTGGGCGATGGTAAACTGCCGGAGCAGTTTGGGCGGAACAACAGCATTACCTTCAAGCCACCAACTATGATGGCGCAGAAGAAGAGAAAGGAGCGCATCCTGGGGCTGAATGACTTCGACTTGGACAGAGACAGGCGGGCTGTTGTATTCCCAATCCTGACTGGGAATGCGAGGCGCAGAGCCAATGAGGATGTAAGGTGAGGTTGAGGGTTTTTTCCAACTTGAAACAAATTTAAAGTTTGGTATTTTAGTAAGTCAATGATTGAAGCCACGCAGGACTTCCCCCTGGACGAGCTCATTACTGGAAAGCTAACCTCGCAGCTGGTGAACACAATTTTCGCCCTAGTCAAGTCTAGCCCCAGTCTTAAGGTGCTCTGGCCTGGGCTTATGCGAAATAAAGTAACGTCGGGAAAGCAAGTTCAGAACTTTTACGCCATTCGGACGCAGGTAAGGTTACGTTGCTTGAGGTATCCCGAGTAGCTTCGTGCCAGTATATTTAGAGTCGGTTGAGTGTGAAAAGTATGGCTTGGACTTACAAGTCAAAGTATGTGTGAAATTTCTTAAATCTACCATGTGGTATCTGAGTCTTTTCAGAAATAAGGTTATGAACTTCTCAACTTGTACTTCTACTAGGTCCAGAGTGGTGTCCCACAGGGCGGTGTATTGGGGACACTGTACCTTCTTTTCCGATTGCAAATGATGTGCTTAACAAATGCCTTTCAATTAAAACCAGTGAAAGCCTATAAATTCTTGCCATCTTTTTCGAGTACCCAAGTCTTCCTTATATAGCAGGACAGGATAAAGTTTGTCTGTTACAATAGGGAAGCCTACGATTCTTTAGCGGCTTCCTCTGATGTGGACCTTTTACAAACTTTTGGCATTATAAGTGAAAACTCGAAGATAGTTTTAAAAACTTCCTATTCCTTGGGACATTTGGTATACCTGAAGGCTTAGAGGCGAGACAATTGTGCGGAAATAAACAGTCCCTCTTTAGACATCGCTTCCGAAGGGGCTTTGGCCCTCATCAATCTTCATGAAGTGTATGACGAAGTGTAGGTACGTTAAAACAGAGGTTAATTGAGAAGAAACTAGTTTGTACGACAGCCTTGAGCTTTACCACTTTGGTTTGTAAAGGAAAATCACAATAGTTAGTCTGTGTGTGCATCAGGCTGTCAGTAACAAGTACAAGATCTTGCCTGTTCATTTGCCTTAAGCTTGTAAAAATAGGCATAATTGGAATCTATTCGTTTTTAGAAACTTACTATCATAGTCGTAATTTTCCAACCATTTGCATAACTTACTCCTAGTTATTTGCACTCTTCCCAATAATTTTCATTCTCTCCAACCATTTGCATTTCTTCAATTACTTGCATTTGAAATTATTTGTAATATTTCCAATCATTGTCCACAATAATGTGCATTAAACTGAATTATTTCCAACCATTTCCAATGATTTGCTTTCTCTCCCAACCATTTGCATTCCTTCGAATCATATTTTCAACCCACCTCCAATCACATACATTCCTTTCAATTATTTGCATTACTTACTTCCAACCATTTGCATTATTTGCAATCATTTTTATTCCCTCCAACCATTTGCATTACTTCAATTACTTTCATTTGAAATTATTTGTAAAGTTTTCAATCATTGTACATCAAACTGTATTCTTTCCAACTGTTTCCAATGATTTGCTTTCTCTCCCAAACATTTGCATTCCCTTATCTTTTTTATAACTTTTTGTACTGACTGCAAACATTTGTAAAAATTTTCCTTGCATTACCTGCAATCACTTGTAATAGTTTTCAATCATTTGCCATTATTTGGTATCACTCCAACCATTTAAAACAAAAAACTTGAAAATTTCATCTAAAACATTCGCATTCCCTTTCAAGGACAACGAATCCGAGATGCACCGCACCGAGGTGATGCTTCGTCAAGCAATGGAAACTATAAACGCAATCATCGAACAGCAGGTTCGCTCCCGATCTTGTGTCCCCCTACGAGCTGATCTCAAGGCCTTTTACAATCTAATCCTTGCAACAAAAGCCGAAACCGATCAACTGCAGGATCGACAAAAGCGAGACACCCAAGCCGACTACAACACAGCCTCAATGAGTGGCACCGAGATTCTAAAGAAATCGCGAATTGTCAAGAAGCTCCTGAAGGACTACGAGGAGCTGCCCCGTGAAGACCAAGACCAAGTGGCTGGCGTTAAACAAAGCCTCCTCCTCGCTGCCGCAGAACTGAACGAACTCAACGAAACAGCCAAACGTAAGAAGCGACAAATCATTCAAAATGGCCTCACTGCCCTCCCGGACCTGGAGTTCCAACTCACCCCACAGTACCTAAAGCTTGCCAGGGCAGCTAAAATGCTACTGCCCACTTCCATTAAAGACTCGAATGTTCCATTTTTTTAAGAAAAAACCCAAATAAAATGTCCTCGGGCAGAATCTATCGATTCGTTAAGACGACTCTTGGTGGCTAATACAACCGGCAGGACAAACGACACTGCTTGTGGTCGCTTACAACTACTGCAGAGGCAGACACATGTGTGCACGTTATGGGTGGCCAATTTTCAGCTACATTTACCGTGTGTGGTCAATTGATTGATGAATTGGCGACCAGGCCGCCGCACCATCGTCATCGTCGAGTAGAGTCGAAAGTACCATGTGAACCTCAGAATGTCGCCAGGGGTGCACTTGGCGGCTGGTTTTGTGTGTGCGGTCCAGCGAAAGATGTTGTTATACACGGAACCTAGAGCAACCTTGAAACACTCCCATAGCTTGCCACCGAGCAACCTATAACCGGAAAGTGTTCCATTACATGCCCACGCCCGTCTGTGCCATAGTCCTGCAATGTGGTCTCCGTTCAACTCGATACTCATGTGAGCAATCAATTTGAAATCACTTTTCGTCGGAAGGGGGTCCCGGTCCGTACTCCGTCCAGACGATTGTTAGTTGCAGTGTGGGTGTGTGTGTGTGTGTATCTTCATATCCTACAGGACAGTCGGTGTGGATTCGGTTATTGAATTCTGCCCCCGATTTTCGGCAATGGCTTTTCGGTTTTAGTGCGAACGATTGAATTCCTCTGGACTTGAAGGCTCTCGAAATTACAAAATCCACTGCACCAGTTCGCCGGGCGATGGTATATTTGAGAAAGGGACCCATGGGTGGAAAGTTTTTAATGCAATTACATGGAATTCGGTGAATTGGTTGCAAATGGAAACGATGATTAGATAAATCGGTTCTGGGTCTGTTCGATTGGGTTTGGATTGGTTGCTGAATTATATTTTGTTGTTGCAGCGATGGTGTTGAATCAACAGTTTAAATGGTTGGTTCGATGGGCGAAAGGATAATGATTGAGCTAATAGTTTGCTTAGTGTGAATCGACGTTTTCTGAATAAATTTCACAGCTTGTCGCTCGCAAATAGAGCTTAGTTTTGCATACCATTAAGTGTTATATTTTAAGGGGCCAATTAGTGATGTCTGATGTCCTTTTGTGACCATGCAAGGACCAAGACGGTATACATGCAGTTTGCTTCGCGAATGAAGGGATAAGTTCACCCAAGCAAATGGGATATGTTGTGAAAAATTGATGGGGTGTAGCATTATTTCCTTTAGCAGCTTTTAGCAAGCTTCAGAGGAGTTTTTCGAAGGCTCCGAGCCTATGTTGAGCTTACTAGCATCTGCACTTGGAAGTGATATTGATCAATGAGTTTCCCATAAATATAAATTTCAGTTGAAGAGCAGGCTGCCATCATTCTCGTTTTCAATGATCTGCCCACTTATTACAAGGATTTCGGAGCTCAAGCGGGCTTCCAACAAGTCTTGTTCTTTCCTTCCTACTCTTTATCATGAAGGGCTTATCTCAATACGAGCCTGCAAAGAGAGGGCTAGGGAAGAAACAATAAGTGGTGGGATGCCACAAGGCTGCACTCTTTTGCCGTGACTGTTTCTGTTGATTCTTATCGACATCAGTCAAATAAAAATCCCCCTCGGTGTGTTAAAAAAGCTTCATGTCCACCAAGCTTATGCGTATTATCGAGAGTACCGGATCTAGAATCAGTATCCAGCTCAGCTTCGTTACGGACTATGATAGCTTAAAATCTGTTGAAAAGCCGTGTGGATTTCAACTCTTAAAGGTCTTAATCAGAATTTATTTACCAGCCCTCAACGACCAAGCTTTTCAATTTAGCTCGGATAACTGCCTCCAGTTGCGCAATACAAGTCGATATTGAAGTCCCCTCCTTCTTCTGGGCGCCACTTAATGCGAGGTTTTTCTCTACTACCGTGTAGGGTAGACTTAAAGACTGCGTGCTCAAGAGCTTGTGTACATTCGCGTAAGATGTTGTTGCCATCTTCCACCTTAGACAACTTATGCGAAATTACGTTGAAATTACGTCGCTCCGCTATACAGTTCGTATAGTGCGTCGTTGAACCTCTTCCTCCAAAGACGACATTGTAATAAAGAATCTTTCTCGAACAAGTATAGCTATCCTTATCTGCTTTAGATAGACCCCAAGCTTCAGCCTCAAAAAGCAGGACTGGGATGATGAAGATCTTCTACAGAATCTGCGCAGATGTTCTGAATAGAGATCTTTTTCTTCTCGGTCCAAATAAGCAGCGTTTGGGAAGAGCTATGCTGCATTTATAACATCAGACATTCGTAACACGGAAGATTAAAGGGATGCCCAATACTAAATAGTGCGACTGAAAGGGATAGCATTACCTAATACGCAAAAATACGTGACACGTATATTGGTCGGCCATCTTGTTTACGTGCGATAGGAATTATGGAAAGTTTAGCATGTGGATATTTTTTATAGCGATGACTTACGAAATTTCGCTTTCCTATAAAATAAAATAAAACAAAACTGTTGCGCCAACTATTTTATAAAACAAAATGGCTTCCGGAAGCAATGAATGGACAATTATTTAATTACTTCGAATAACTGATTGATTAATTGGTGGTTTAATTAACTCAGAAATAGAAATGTTTTCAAATGATTATTGGTCGCCGAAACTTGTGTTTGTTTCAGTTTAACGTATCTATAATTATGGGTAGAACATTCATGACAATTTAGACGTCTGATTTGTTATCTCAGCTTTGACTGCGAACAAACGGATCTCTCTGTCCCGTCTCGTGCAAAAATGCGAGCAGTATTATTCTTCGCTTAAATTACACTGATATGTTGCTATAAAAAATTATAGCAGATCTGATTTTGGTAAGGTCCCTTTCTCCCTCAACCTTAAAGCTGTCGATTGTGTCGTTCTGACCTATCCGTCGATGTTGATGGCCGCTTCTTGTTGACTTGGGGTTTCCTGCTTCCGTGACATATAGAGTGTTCTATCAATTCACTTTCATCGGCAAATGCTTGACCGAGAACAGTCACTGAAGTACTATATTCTAGAAGGGCTGCACCAGATTGCAAAGCACCCACATCCCACAACAATAACCCAACTTTCGCCACTGACCTGACTGGACTTCAATAAAGAATACGGCAGCTCAGTCGAACTTCCGTAATCCACCCGCCATCAGGAGCTGTTATGTTGAAAGCCGCCCACGATCCCTTCCAAGTTGAGTTAAATTGATTTCAAAAACCTGCATGGTATGCAACTTTTTCCACTCATCGTAATTTACCGGGCGCAGCGATATTCGCATATACTTTACAAGCCACCATTATCCGCAATGATTTATCCTAATGTCACTGTAATCGATTTTGCGTAATTATATCCTCCACTTTTGAGCCCAGCTGCAGATAGCATCCTATGTATGACGCGTGGCGTGAGTGACACAAACATCGATATATCCTGTCAATCATTATTGTTCTGCGATCCTGATTGCATATTCTCTTCTTTTTTACGCGAACGAGTTTGCCTATTGTACACTGCGTATTCCCTTTGCCTTCCGATTCCGATGCTATGTCCTGTGACGCCGTTTTACGTCACACAAGTAACAACACAGAACACCGAACACAGTGCAACACAAGTGAGATATCGTCCTATTTCCTACTTTTTTTTCTTTTTTTTTTTGCTGTCTAGTTCTACACTTTTTTTTTGCTGAATATGAGAACAACAAGGACTCTTGCAAATCAGAATGTTGCCATTAATGCAACAATTTCATCTCGGCAACCAATCACCGCCCTCCAAACGCCGCCCGCATCGATTTGAAATCGCGAAGGGCAAAATTCATCGTTATAGCCTTCATCATCGATATGGCAGCCGCTCCGTTCTCATCGGCAGGCATACAGTAACAATAGCACGGGCGGCCGTTGGGTGGCGTTTTTAGCACCCACAAACAATGCCTTCGGCAGAGTAGGAAGATCCTTCATTTGTTTTCAATCGAATGGCGTGCGAATCTCGGCAAAAATATTATCCACCCACCGGTAATAGACCACCCCTCAGAACTCACAACCCGGCGCGCATATAGTGGATTGCGAAAATATTAATTGCACACACATAACAATACGAGAAATCTATGAGAATGAAGAATTCATTAAATCCTGACTACTGCTGCAGTTGGAAATCCCTTCTGCATTACATCTACCTACGTCCCTTGGAAAAGGGTTACATCGGAGGGATGTGCTGTGCATCAACAACAAAAAATACGCGAAACAGTTTATGCTAAAGAAATGAAAATCAATATTTAGCAATGAAGCGGTTTTTTTTGCGCGGCGTGTTGCATTGTTAAGGATGGTGGAAGATGGCTCAGTCGTCAGTTAATCAGTGTGGCAGGGATTTAATTTGATTTTATAAAGCTGGATGCGGCTGTAATGTGTAATCATCGATGTTAGGGCGGAAGGATGATGATTTGGCAAATGTAATCACATGGGAGGGCTGGCAAATTTGCAGTTTGAAGACCATACATCAGATGAGGACTCTGTCAGAGCTTGTAATATTAAGGCTTCAACTGATTGCAGGATAATTAGGTGTTTGTGGTGGTACAGTCCGATATGCGTGTGTTACATTAACGACTGGAGGTTGTCCAAAATTTGTTGCAATACAGAAGAGACTTGGTACCCAGTCCCAAATAGATTTACATTGGCAACACTTTTTGAGCGAGATTGTGAAGTTTATCAGTTTCAACCTATATTTCGCCATAGGTATAGTTGATTCATTAAATTTCACTACTGGATATATAAAAAAAAAGTACAATTTTACGAAATCAGTGATGCCACTGTGAGTGAATAAGAAAATCACGACGCTGTAATTTTGTATTTTATGCAACGCAATAATATGCCGCGTATCATCGACGATCTGTCAGACTGAATTATTGCTCATCAGCAGGAAATGCAAATCTGGAAAAGAGCATGATTTTTTTTTAATGAAAACCAGCGCTATCTGTTGGTTGTATTCTAAAGTTGGCAAGTTAAGCAATAGAGTTCGATTCAGTTTATGAATTCAGTTTGATAAGAGTTCAAAAATGGTAAGACCCTTAAGAAACAATCTTGCGGCTAAAAATCAGTACCTAAGTTGTGTTTGCGTTGTTTGCTCTTCATTTTTTTTTTTACTGGAGAACATTTCGATGAAAGATGTCTAACAAACAGAGAATACCAGGTTTCATATTTTAATATTTTTTTATAGAAAAGGAATGCTTCAATATAGGGTAATCGAAGAAAGCTTTCGTTTAGTAAACGCTTGATGTAGAAAAAAGGGGAAATAAGCATGAAATCAAAAATTTTAGTTTTTTCGCGCGTATTTTGATTTTTACGCGCGTATTTTAGTTTTACGCGCGTATTTTGGTTTTTACGCGCGTATTTCAATTTTTACGCGCGTATTCTGGTTTTACGCGCGTATTTTAGTTTTACGCGCGTGTTTTAGTTTTACGCGCGTATTTCAATTTTTACGCGCGTATTTTGGTTTTTACGCGCGTATTTTGATTTTACGCGCGTATTTTAGTTTTACGCGCGTATTTCAATTCTTACGCGCGTATTTTAGTTTTACGCGCGTATTTTTGGTTTTTACGCGCGTATTTTGATTTTACGCGCGTATTTTAGTTTTACGCGCGTATTTCAATTCTTACGCGCGTATTTTAGTTTTACGCGCGTATTTTGATTTTACGCGCGTATTTTAGTTTTACGCGAGTATTTCAATTCTTACGCGCGTATTTTAGTTTTACGCGCGTATTTTTGGTTTTTACGCGCGTATTTTGGTTTTACGCGCGTATTTTAGATTTACGCGCGTATTTTAGTTTTACGAGCGTATTTTTGGTTTTTACGCGCGTATTTTGGTTTTTAGACGCGTTTTTTGGTTTTACGCGCGCATTTCAATTTTTACGCGCGTATTTTGGTTTTTACGCGCGTATTTTGATTTTACGCGCGTATTTTAGTTTTACGCGCGTATTTCAATTCTTACGCGCGTATTTTAGTTTTACGCGCGTATTTTTGGTTTTTACGCGTGTATTTTGGTTTTACGCGCGTATTTTAGTTTTACGCGCGTATTTTCGTTCTTACGGGCGTATTTTGGTTTTACGCGCGTATTTCAATTTTTACGCGCGTATTTTAGTTCTACGCGCGTATTTTAGTTTTACGCGCGTATTTCAATTTTTACGCGCGTATTTTAGTCTTACGCGCGTATTTTAGTTTTACGCGCGTATTTTAGTCTTACGCGCGTATTTCAATTTTTACGCGCGTATTTTAGTTTTACGCGCGTATTTTAGTTTTACGCGCGTATTTCAATTTTTACGCGGGTATTTTGGTTTTACGCGCGTATTTTAGTTTTACGCGCGTATTTTCGTTCTTACGCGCGTATTTTGGTTTTACGCGCGTATTTCAATTTTTACGCGCGTATTTTAGTTTTACGCGCGTATTTTAGTTTTACGCGCGTATTTTGGTATCTACGCGCGTATTTTAGTTTTACGCGCGTATTTTGGTTTTTACGCGCGTATTTTAGTATTACGCGCGTATTTTGGTTTTTACGCGCGTATTTTAGTTTTACGCGCGTATTTTTGGTTTTTACGCGCGTATTTTGGTTTTACGCGCGTATTTTAGTTTTACGCGCGTATTTCAATATTTACGCGCGTATTTTAGTTTTACGCGCGTATTTCAATTTTTACGCGCGTATTTTAGGTTTTTACGCGCGTATTTTGGTTTTACGCGCGTATTTTAGTTTTACGCGCGTATTTCAATTCTTACGCGCGTATTTTAGTTTTACGCGCGTATTTTTGGTTTTTACGCGTGTATTTTGGTTTTACGCGAGTATTTTAGTTTTACGCGCGTATTTCAATTTTTACGCGCGTATTTTAGTTTTACGCGCGTATTTCAATTTTTACGCGCGTATTTTGGTTTTACGCGCGTATTTTAGTTTTACGCGCGTATTTCAATTTTTACGCGCGTATTTTGGTTTTACGCGCGTATTTTAGTTTCACGCGCGTATTTTCGTTCTTACGCGCGTACTTTGGTTTTACGCGCGTATTTCAATTCTTACGCGCGTATTTTAGTTTTACGCGCGTATTTTAGTTTTACGCGCGTATTTTGGTATCTACGCGCGTATTTTAGTTTTACGCGCGTATTTTGGTTTTTACGCGCGTATTTTAGTATTACGCGCGTATTTTGGTTTTTACGCGCGTATTTTGGTTTTACGCGCGTATTTTAGTCTTACGCGCGTATTTTGTTTTTTACGCGCGTATTTTGGTTTTACGCGCGTATTTCAATTTTTACGCGCGTATTTTGGTTTTTACGCGCGTATTTTGGCTTTACGTATTTTAGTTTTTACGCGCGTATTTTAGTTTTACGCGCGTATTTTGGTTCTTACGCGCGTATTTTAGTATTACGCGAGTATTTTGGTTTTTACGCGCGTATTTTGGTTTTACGCGCGTATTTTAGTTTTACGCGCGTATTTTGTTTTTTACGCGCGTATTTTGGTTTTACGTGCGTATTATAGTTTTACGCGCGTATTTCAATTTTTACGCGCGTATTTTAGTTTTACGCGAGTATTTTTGGTTTTTACGCGCCTATTTTGGTTTTACGCGCGTATTTTAGTTTTACGCGCGTATTTCAATTTTTACGCGCGTATTTTGGTTTTACGCGCGTATTTTCGTTCTTACGCGCGTATTTTGGTTTTACGCGCGTATTTTAGTTTTACGCGCGTATTTCAATTTTTACGCGCGTATTTTAGTTTTACGCGCGTATTTTAGTTTTACGCGCGTATTTTCGTTCTTACGCGCGTATTTTGGTTTTACGCGCGTATTTCAATTTTTACGCGCGTATTTTAGTTTTACGCGTGTATTTTAGTTTTACGCGCGTATTTTGGTATTTACGCGCGTATTTTAGTTTTACGCGCGTATTTTGGTTTTTACGCGCGTATTTTAGTATTACGCGCGTATTTTGGTTTTTACGCGCGTAATTTGGTTTTACGCGCGTATTTTAGTTTTACGCGCGTATTTTGGTTTTTACGCGCGTATTTTGGTTTTACGCGCGTGTTTTGATTTTACGCGCGTATTTTGGTTTTACGCGCGTATTTTAGTTTTACGCGCGTATTTTGGTTTTTACGCGCGTATTTTTGGTTTTTACGCGCGTGTTTTGATTTTACGCGCGTATTTTGGTTTTACGCGCGTATTTTAGTTTTACGCGCGTATTTCAATTTTTACGCGCGTATTTTATTTTTACGCGCGTATTTTGGTTTTTACGGGCGTATTTTGGTCTTACGCGCGTATTTCAATTTTTACGCGCGTATTTTGGTTTTTACGCGCGTATTTTGATTTTACGCCCGTATTTTAGTTTTACGCGCGTATTTCAATTTTTACGCGCGTATTTAAATCACACTTAAAACTAAAAAAAAAAAAAAGAAAACTTTTACGCGCGTATTTCAATTTTTACGCGCGTATTTTAGTTTTACGCGCGTATTTTGGTTTTTACGCGCGTATTTTGGTTTTACGCGCGTATTTTGGTTTTACGCGCGTATTTTAGTTTTACGCGCGTATTTTGGTTTTACGCGCGTATTTTAGTTTTACGCGCGTATTTCAATTTTTACGCGCGTATTTTAGTTTTACGCGCGTATTTTAGTTTTACGCGCGTATTTTCGTTTTTACGCGCGTATTTCAATTTTTACGCGCGTATTTTAGTTTTTACGCGCGTATTTCAAATTTTACGCTCGTATATTAGTTTTACGCGCGTATATTGGTTTTACGCGCGTATTTTAGTTTTACGCGCGTATTTCAATTTTTACGCGCGTATTTTAGTTTTACGCGCGTATTTTAGTTTTACGCGCGTATTTTCGTTTTTACGCGCGTATTTTCGTTTTACGCGCGTATTTCAATTTTTACACGCGTATTTTAGTTTTACGCGCGTATTTTAGTTTTACGCGCGTATTTTAGTTTTACGCGCGTATTTCAATTTTTACGCGCGTATTTTAGTTTTACGCGCGTATTTTAGTTTTACGCGCGTATTTTCGTTTTTACGCGCGTATTTTCGTTTTACGCGCGTATTTCAATTTTTACACGCGTATTTTAGTTTTACGCGCGTATTTTAATTTTACGCGCGTATTTTGGTATTTACGCGCGTATTTTAGTTTTACGCGCGTATTTTGGTTTTTACGCGCGTATTTTAGTATTACGCGCGTATTTTGGTTTTTACGCGCGTATTTTATTTATTTATTTATTTATTTATTTATTATTATTTCATCTACTAGCTAAGCTATACAGATTACGTGATAACTATACCTACAAATTATATAAAACAATTCCTTAAGACTAAGAGAATGCAATCAAATTAAGTAAAACACTTTTGAAGCGACTACGAGAGAAATGAATATCAACATAATCACAAACTTCATTGAATGAAACAATAGCTCTGGACATAGGCTCATTGTGGCCATAATTAGTTCTGTGAACTGGTCGAAGGAGAAGATTTCTATCCCTCAAAGGTCTAGCCGGGGCATAGATTGGTACTTGGGCTAAGAGAGATGGACAGTTAATGTGATAGCTTAACAAGTCCCTTACAAACATGATGTCATGAGCTTTTCTTCTTGAGCTTAAAATTGAAATGCCTAACAACTGACACCGAGTTTGGTAAGGAATTTCAAAGTCCCATCTCATTTTGCGGAAAATGTATTTAGTGAAACGCCTTTGGACTTTTTCAATGCGGTCAGAGTGAACTTTGTATAATGGGTTCCATATTACATCAGCATATTCTAGCAGAGACCTAACTAATGCAATAAAAAGAGAAATAAGGGTATGAGGATCCGAAAATTCTTTGCAATTTCGTTTTATAAAATCAGAAAGTTTATTAGATTTAGCAATAACTTGATCCACATGAGATGCAAATGTGAACCTCGAATCAATTATAATACCAAGATCTTTAACTTCCAGAACTCTTTTTAGTACAATGCTGTCGATTTCGTATTGATATTCATAATGAGAAGAGCTTCTATAAAAAGACATTATAAAGCATTTTCTAATGTTTAACATTAAACAATTACTGATGCACCAAACAGATAAGTTTGTTAGATCATGTTGCAAATACTCACAATCAAGTGAAGTTTTAATTTTAAGGAACAGCTTTAAATCATCAGCGTACATCAAACAATGGGAATATTTTAATACTCGAGAAATATCGTTGATAAAAAGTATAAATAGGAGCGGACCCAAATGACTACCCTGTGGTACTCCTGATCCACACCCAAAAGATCGTGAAAAGTAGTCTTCTATTTTGACCTTTTGATTTCTGCCAATCAAGTAGGATGCTAACCACTCAAGCATTGCTGAGTGAAACCCAAGACTTTCAAGTTTTTTTAGTAATATATGATGATTGACAGAATCAAATGCCTTACTGAAGTCAGTGTAAGCACAGTCAACTTGATAACCATCTTCAATAGCATTAATGGCATAGTGTGAGAAGCAAGCCAGATTAGTGGTAGTGGACCTACCGGACACAAAGCCATGCTGCGCATCACAAACAAATTCCTTAGTAAGAAATTCTAGTTTTGATTTGACGATGCTTTCAAAAAGCTTAGGCAAAGCTGATAATTTGCAGATTCCTCTATAATTTTCAATATCATTCTTGGATCCAGATTTGAAAATTGGAATAAGAAAAGAGGATTTCCATTCTTCTAGAAAAATTCCTGAGGATAGCGACAGATTAAAAATATGAAGAAGCGGATTGCATATTACTTGGGAACACATTTTAAAAATGACCGAAGGAATACCATCAGGTCCCGGACTTGAATTGGGCTTAAGGTCATTAAGAGCCCCCATAATGTCACGAACACTTAGTTGAATGAGGCCAAGGTCCAGTCTGCATTCTGTAGCTGGAACAAAACTTGGTGTATCAGGCTTTGAGTACACAGATTCAAAGAATCTAGCAAACAATTCTAATGTTGTATTAACATCTTTAGATTCAAAATTTTTATAAAACATGGATTTAGGCAGACCTGTAGATTTTCTTTTGCTATTTATGAAAGTCCAGAAGCGTTTGGAATCTGTCTTTATTGCATTTTCTATTAGATTTACGTAATTTTTCTGCAGAAATGTACTTAACGCAAGAAAGTCCTTACGCAGCTTGACAAAATGTTCATAATCCACAGGGCTACCGGACAATTTGAAATTTTTATGTGCCTTATTTTTAAGGTTCTTAAGATGAGCGAGCCTTCTATTGTACCACGGAGGCTTAGATAAATTCTTCTTCGATCTATAAGGAACAAAAGAGTCAAATCCATTAAACAACACAGACTTGAAAAAATTATAAGAGTCCAGAAGGGACAAATGTCTCAGATTACTATTCCAATCGATGTCTTGAAGGTAACAATTAAAACCATTAAAATCGCATTTTGAAAAATCGAAAGTTTTAACAAAATTAATATCAGCTTTTAAAAAATCGTAGACCTCAATTTCAATAGAAGTTTGATTATGATAAATTGAATTATTTAACAGAGGATATGGGGCTTCAAAAGTATTTGCCTTGATATCATCACAGCAGATAAAAACTAGATCTAATATTCTATTTTCTGAATTAACAATTGAGCTTATTTGACACAAATTAAGAGAAAGTAGAAAATCAACTAAAATAAATTCAATATCTTTCTTTAAGTTACATGGCATAAGCATTTTATCATCGTCGGACCAAGACCAAACAATGTCACCGACATTAAAATCTCCCAATACACAAATACTATTGGAAACATTATCGTGATTAACGAAAATATAATCTATATTACATAAGTGTCTTTCATAGACATCTAATCCACTCCCTGAGGGGACATAGCTTACAATAAAAATAAGTGAGCTCACAACACCTGTGACTTCCAGAGAAAAGCAGAGTTGTTCTACTTCACGATCAGGTAAGGGAATTTCAAAGCAGGTAATACCTCGGCGAACTGCAACTAGAATTCCTCCACCACGTTCCTCCTTCTTTTTACATCGATCAAAACGGAAAACCCGATAGAGAGACTCATCAAAAATTTCTGAGTCAAAAATATCATCATATAACCAAGATTCTGTGATAATAATAACATCATAGTCAAGATGACTAGAATAATTAAACAATTTAGTGATTTTTGTCCGAATTCCGCTGGCATTATGATAATAAATTTTGAGATTCGATTTATCGAAGTTTCGCTTTTCTACGACTCTATGATGCGGGTAGGCAAGCTCGGTAAGTTTTTTGGCTTCTTATTGGTTTTGCCAGGTCGATTTGTAAACTCCTTAACTATCATATTTTTTGGCCAGAAGTTAGGGTTTACTATAGCCTTTCCAATATCAAAAGGAGCAAGAACTTTGAACGAGGCTGATATTCGATCCGGCTGGTTATCAGGTGTGAGGCTATGACATCTGATAGCTCCGGTGTCAATGCCCTTGTTTTTTATGTAGTCCAAAATATCCATTGGTTTAGTTCCGTATTGTAGCCTTGCTAAAAATATGGCAGATGGTGGAGCCACAACTTTTAAAGACATAACACGGCTATTTGTAACGATGGGTACTGGAACGACCACAGGTGTATCGCAATTAGCAGGAGGATTAACATCTTCATTATTCATATGTCTGTTTTTGTTGAATAACGCCGACGATGAAGTAGATGGTACTGGTGATAAAAGACCAGAAGATTTCTCCAATGATATTCCTACCGTAGGTGTGACGACTGGTGTAACTGAGTTAGACCGAAGAATCCTTTTTGGCTGAACAGGTTGGATCTCTATAATTGGGCCGACTGTGAGATCGTTGCTCAGCTGCTGAACAGCACAATTATTGGAATGGCTGTTATTGTTGAATAACGCCGACGATGAAGAAGATGGTCTTGGTGATAAAAGACCAGAAGATTTCTCCAATGGTATATCTTCCGTAGGTGTGACACATGGTGTAACTGAGTTGGACCGTAGAATCCTTTTTGGCTGAACAGGTTGGATCTCTATAATTGGGCTGACTGTGAGATCGTTGGTCAGCTGCTGAACAGCACAATTATTGGGTCCTTTGGTATTTTCCATTGGCAAGATTTGAGGACTTAGCAAATTTAAGATAAGGTCGTTTGATTGAGGCAACTGTTGCAGTAAATCCTTCTCAATATTAGAAGAACTCTGCCACATCATTTGTGCATTCGCAGAATCAAAGTCAAAAATTTTCTGTAACTCAGAAAATAAAGTCACAATATTTTTAAAATATTTTTGCAGTTTTATGATTTTCCAGTGGAGGACATCAGGTGAGATATTTCTATGTTTCTCACAATAAAAACATAGACCGGGAGTACTAATAATTTTATCGATATCCTTCCCTTTCAAGCCTATGCATTTTGCATGAGCAGTGTCAAGGCAAATTCCGCACGAAACGCTTATATCGTTCGTATTCTTTTTACAGATGTAACAATCAGGGTTACTCATGATTGAGAAAAAATAGATCCAGTAAAATAAATTATTATATAATTGTAGACGTGGCAACTCCGCACGTAGTAGATACAAAAACCAAAAAAAAGCTCAGCCGATAATGTGGTTGATGAAAATGGTGAGATGTGGTGCGTGGAAAAGATCCAATAATAAAAATGGCGTGGTGAATATCAATCTTGCTGTTATGGCAGAACAAATACCAAAAGTTGTACTCACACGGAGGAGGAAGTAGGAAGAACCCAGATATATATATTCCAGTTGTTAGAAGAGGATCGAAATCAGATTCACGCTCAAAGCAGTCGTTATTGAAAACGGTTTCCAAACATGAAATGAGATCCGTATAAATATATTTTGGTTTTACGCGCGTATTTTAGTTTTACGCGCGTATTTCAATTTTTACGCGCGTATTTTAGTTTTACGCGCGTATTTTTGGTTTTTACGCGCGTATTTTGGTTTTACGCGCGTATTTTAGATTTGCGCGCGTATTTTAGTTTTACGCGCGTATTTTTGGTTTTTACGCGCGTATTTTGGTTTTACGCGCGTATTTTAGTTTTACGCGCGTATTTTCGTTCCTACGCGCGTATTTTGGTTTTACGCGCGTATTTCAATTTTTACTTGCGTATTTTAGTTTTACGCGCGTATTTTAGTTTTACGCGCGTATTTCAATTTTTACGCGCGTATTTTAGTTTTACGCGCGTATTTTAGTTTTACGCGCGTATTTTTGGTTTTTACGCGCGTATTTTAGTTTTACGCGCGTGTTTTAGTTTTACGCGCGTATTTCAATTCTTACGCGCGTATTTTAGGTTTTTACGCTCGTATTTTGGTTTTACGCGCGTATTTTAGTTTTACGCGCGTATTTTGGTTTTTACGCGCGTATTTTAATATTACGCGCGTATTTTGGTTTTACGCGCGTGTTTTAGTTTTACGCGCGTATTTCAATTTTTACGCGCGTATTTTAGGTTTTTACGCGCGTATTTTAGTTCTACGCGCGTGTTTTGGTTTTTACGCGCGTATTTCAATTTTTACGCGCGTATTTTAGTTTTTACGCGCGTATTTCAAATTTTACGCTCGTATATTAGTTTTACGCGCGTATATTGGTTTTACGCGCGTATTTTGGCTTTAAGCGCGTATTTTGGTTTTGTACGCGCGTATTTTAGTTCTACGCGCGTGTTTTGGTTTTTACGCGCTTATTTCAATTTTTACGCGCGTATTTTGGTTTTACGCGCGTATTTTGGATTTTACGCGCGTTTTTCAATTTTTACGCGCGTATTTTAGTTTTACGCAAGTATTTTAATTTTTACGCGTGTATTCTAGTTTTCACGCTCGTATTTTAGTTTTTATGTTTTTGGGTGCAAAGGACAGGAGTCGCTTTTACTATGGTTTACACTTGCCTTAAAATTTATCACCTCAAATATAACATAAACCATACACACAGCTATAGCCAATAAAGCAAGAAGTAAAATTCCATTTCAGAAGCCCCAGCCTCTCGTGCTAAACGTAATAATTACCTACTTATTGTGTGCTCAGTTCCGGAAAGCCATTAAGCTACACACCAAATGACCGTTTCCTCCTTAGTCCTTGGGTCAACCTCAGTGGTTACAAATCTGGTTTTGTTTGAACCAGACAAACAATACCAGAATCTATATACATACAGAGGGGAAAATGTAAATTTTCCTCGACAGCAAATCCAAACAATAACCATCTCCATCTTATTGGGGGCTTGCCCTCGACCTCAAATGAGCGAGAGAGAGTGGCAGTTGTCAGATTAAATGCTCTGTACACAGTGGCGGGGGGTGGTCGGGTCGGAGCTCTACGCCCTCCGAACGATATCACATTTATGAATTCCATCTTTCACCTAATGATGGATCAGCATCATCAATTTTATTTATTTGCTACCAGCATCCCTCCACAGCGAAACCGTACAGCATCACTCGGCTCGCAAACAGTCCATTAGATGTGAAACGCAAATTGAAGGAAATCGAAGGAAGATGGAAAGACACTGCCGATGGTAATCGCTGCCAGAGAATTAGGAGGATAATATTCATCGCTATCGAATAACACTCTCGAAATTTGGGGAAGTCATCGATCTGTGATGAGGTGGTGGGTTTTTTTCTTCTCTTCTTCTTCGAACCATCTCTTGTCGATTGACTTTTTGACAGGGCTTTCGGGTGAGCATATACAGAGACAGACGGGTGCGGCGAGGTAAAGTGGTTAAGTGTTTGGACGGTTTTCTCGGGTTTGCTTCCTATTTGCATTCATAATGAGGTTGAGGGTGTTCAGCCGATGGTAGCCAAAAAGCATATTGTTTACATCACTGATAAGGGCACGGGTCTATATAGGTTTGTTTCGTAAGAGAGTGTGGTGGTTAGGTAAACCAGTGACAAGCAAGTGGTGTAAATTGTCTTCGAAAAGTGTGGTTATCTTTGTCAAGGGGGAAAGCTCCCAAAGCTTATAGGCTTTCGAAGTTACTACGCGTTGGTGGGGGTCTGCGTGTATTCCAATATTGGGTCCTCGTGTGACTTGATTATTGGGGTACCTACTTCTAAACCACCGAGTAAATTACCAACTTGGTTACCTATACATTGTTTTTCTGACAGTTGACTGATCGGTTTTGTTTCCTTTACTAACCACTTTGTAATTGAATCTGAAAAAAAAGCTCTATGCGGAACCAACGCCATCCTTGAAGAATTTGGGACTGAAGATACAACAAAAGTGCGTCTGGTTGAACCCCTATCAGTCGGTATGTGCTGTCGTATTTAAAGGAAGGATCCTTTGCAACCTTCTAAAAATACAGAGGCAGTCTTCGTAGGTGTTTTCGTTGGCGATGGGAACTGAAGGCGAACGACATCTACTGGTAGTGTTTGGGGTCAAACCGGAGAGCCCCGCATGCGGATCAATAGGGAAGGAGTACAGTGCGATCTCTGATCTTTTCTGAAACGTTTATATAGATAAAGATCGCGCCGACTGCTCCCTAATTTAAGTATAAGCAGTCGAGTTGCACAAAAATACAGAAGAAGAAAGTTGAGGAAGTAAAAGGAGGTAAGGACTACGATAAGGTTTAGAGAAGTTTTTATTCTTCAGTTGATCTTTGGTCTCTCGAACTACTTCCATGATACAGTTCAGTACAGATCGGCGATAAAACAGTTTTTCCCTAACCAGGGGGGCAAAGCGCCTAAAAATCTGCAAGCCTTTATGATATATTATAGTTGGTGCATGTCTTCGATACTTAACCATAACTTCATTTTTTTTTAAATACGCGCCATTCAGGCTGTAGGTATCGTAACAGGGCGGGACTGGTCTCATTCGACAGGCCTGATTCTAAAGTTTTGCTTCCTATTCAGGTTATTTGCCGTTATTATGCGATGGAGCAGTGAAGACTGAGGAGCGTGCGCTTGCCGTTTAAGCCGGGATGTTCTGTGAACATGCGCCTTCTGACATCGATTCAATGTAGCCCCGTTGGACGCTATCTCGGACCGGATATAATTGTGACATCACTACTTTCTGACAAACCACGAGTATCACAAGACAAAGAATTGGCGTCACTCGGACCATTAGATCGCTAGAGAACATGGAGGCAGCAAGAGCTTCAATTTTCCAATTCCAACGGTGTTCAGCGTACAACCAAGCACCCGCCCTTGATAAATTGGACTTGGGCGATATTTTATACAGAGGCTCACGCTTTAAGAGCATGTATATCTGATTTTGAGGGAACACTTCCCGGACCAATTAATCTCACTAAAGGGCCCTGCTCACACGTATTCACAGACGGGGATGTGGAGTGTTTTGTAAAATCGTGCTTTTGAATTTAAAAGTGACAACTTTTTATCGAAAGGATATCTGGATCTTTCCACTAAATTGATTGAAGACTTGAGATAAATTTTAAAAATGTAATTCTATAGATTGAATCAAGATGCGTGTTTGAAAGGGGATTTTTTTCGCTATCTCATTATTTACGCACTGGAGGATTTTTTTTTAACACACACCCTTACTAAGCACGCAAAACATCTCCCGCAGAAGTAAGCGCCACAGTGTAAGTTAAACACAAAGTAGGCCAGTGGCCTTAACCTCTCAGAAACCAGCACAGGAAATAATACTTTCAGACGAAAGACCACCAGTCACAAACATATATTACTAATTGGTGTAGGCCTCGTTCTACCTCCATTGACTGAGTTCAGATACAGATAGCTACTCTCAACTCCTGTCGTATTGGAAATTCCAATTAGGCAGAGCGTCCCAAAGTGGGCTGCCAGCACATCCACCAGAGACGACCAGCGGAAAATTAATACCAACACGCCCATTCAACCAGCAAATGAATACTAATAAACATATCCTTGTAACAAAACATGCAACTCCATTGTTGTGCGTCGCACCTTTAATATACACCACCCACCAGCCGCCATAGCCGGAGCACATCCTGTTTGAATAGCGCGCCTCTCAACATCTATTTCCAGTCACAACCTTGGACGTATACTCGTATCTTTTCCATCAACCAACACGACGTCGTCCTCCCTACTATTTCTGTTGCGAAAAATAAAAATAAATAAAACATACCTCTATATTCTACACATATATAATATTCCTTAAATTAAAAAAAAAAAATCCAATACTTCCGCCTCTCTCCTCCTGCATCGTGCACAACAAAACTCACTCACAGATGAAAGCGCTGGGATGAATAAAAAAAAAAAAAAAACAGCGCCTGCTGGAACAGGAAAATTAAAAACGAAAAACGTGGGTAATTATTGGCCTCAGGTGCATTAAATGCAAAAGGATACACCGCCATCCACACTATGCCATCGCAACAACAACGCCAACAGTGAGAAAATGAAAAAAAGCGGCTCAGATAATAATTGGAGGGCTTTTCTCCAACTCACACCAGAGTGAGGCGCGCTGATGCACACGACAAAGCCTACACCGTACACCCCCACGAATCCATCCTGTGTGATTCAACAGCCAAACGACACAGCGCTATATAGAGAAACACACAAAACACCCTCTTATCCTTCGTCTTGTGTGCACAAAAAGACGAACAAAAAAATAAATAAATCTCTATCCTTGGTGTAAAAATAGAGAAGGAGCAGGACTATGCTTTGCACTATAATTTTCGTGTTTCCCTATTTCTGGTTTATGAACAACAAGGATATTTCTGTAGCCATTGTCCTTTTCGCTAGAAACAATACAAATCAAACAGAACTTTCTTTTCTTTTCTCTCAGTTCTCAGTTTTTGTTGTGGCCCCCCCGAACTCTGACGATTGCCGAAAAGTTTTCATTTCATCACTAAACAGAAAAAGAACCATTCTCGTCCTTACGTCTGTCGGTTGTTTTACACAGCCATTCATCTTCATTCCAGTGCTGGTGCAATTAATAAAGTTTTCTTCACGTATTTTCTGGTCTTGGGACGAAAAGCGGTCAAGGATGGCTTTGAAATGGTACTGCTCACTGGTCCAGTTACGATTTTCTTCAAAACGTCCGAGAAACGATCGCATTGTTTCGTCTGAAAAGATGCAAAATTACGGTTCTTAATCTGTTTTGTAGGAGAAACTTTTACCGGCTCGGGAGAGTGCTTAAGAAATGGACAAAGAAAAATAAATACAGCGGCGAAACAGTGGTCAGCCAGGGCGAAGGGATTTGATTGGTTTTTCGTGTGGTGCGGAGAGATTGAGCTTCCTAGATGGCGCTGGTGATTGGGCGTATACAGCTAAGGGGGTGGCAGACCTATATTAAAATCATAGGTTACTTGTGGAAGTCCATAACAACTAAGCGCCCAAATGTATAAAGAAAATATGTCGAACTTGATTCAACAATTCAATACTCGGCACGTCTTTCAACCAGAGTAGGGAAGGCTTTAGCGTTTATTTAAATGGTAGTAGCACTTCAATATGGTTCACAGCCTCACTTTCTTAAAGTTATGCGACTCGATAATAAATCGACACGGACAAGCGTTTTCCTCGCCAATTTAGACAAACGATTTCCGCAACGTTGGGCGCCATCTAGAACTGAAGCAGAGTCGGCTCGAGTACCATTTTAAAATTGAGGCTGAATGGACTGATTCAGATTTTCTTGAAGGTCGGTGGGTTGGCGAGACAGGGGGAACCTGCACCCGCCACACTTAGATCAATTTAGATCCATTGTGATGAGATTTTCTTGAAGGTCTATCTGCCTTTAACAAAAAAAAATGACAGAGACCATTCAAATTGTGAGAAACTTGTTTTAAGGAACTAGATAAGAAAAGCCCAAAGCTCTCCGAAACATTTTTAAAAATACTATCGATTCATACATTGAAATAGGACGGTTGCACGCAAGTGGTTGCCACAGCTTAGTTGCTGTCCACAAAATGACAATTCATTTCCCTATTGGAAGAGGTACTGCCCATTCAATTAAAATGATACCAATTACATTGAAGAGACTAGAATCTGACCTCAAATATAGCTGTAGGAAACGACGCCTCAGCTTTAGTTCATAATTAAGGAAACTAAAATTTTTCAAAAAAAAAAAAAAAAAAAAAATATAAAACCGATTTTTCGTTGCCCCACTACTAACATGACAGAGCTTGAAATTGTCTTAAATTAATAGCTCATCTAAAAGGGAATAAACCAAACATGGATATGTTCGTTTCCAATCTTAAGAGTTCACACTAGTTTTAAAAACACAGGTGTTAAAAACGCAGAATAAAAAAAATAGCGTTTTGCCTATGGAAATTTCTTAACCTTCTCTGGGCTAGTTTTTTCTCAAAACTTACTTTGACTAACATTGAAAGATGATCCAGTCACAACTTGGACAGTTTAAACCACCATTTTCAGGGGCGAATAAGGTAAGTTTATCATCCGCATCTCCCCTTAATGCCTTATTCAAAACGTTATTTTAAAATAAATATTCCCTCTCTAAAGTACCTTTGGATAGCTCTGCCGGGTCTAGGCTTCTGTAGTTCATCTGTTTTTCAGTTGAGCGATCAATCCCCTTCAATTTGCTCGACCTTATCTTGAGCTTGAAGTTCTTTCTCTATCAACTGCGATTCTAGGCAGCACACTCCTTCATTTTAACGTATATCGAACCTATCGAAGAGAAAATTGCTCTTCTAAAACTACCTCTATACGATTGCTTGTCGAAAAATTCACCGAATAGCTGTCCCCTTCTTATGATTATCGCCTCGACAAATGCAGCTCTTCCACTAGTTTATCCCCAAACTTTACACACCCCGATGGAGTACCGCAAACTCATTTCAGCCTTTAAAAGTAATTTTCTTTTCAAACTGTCAAACACCGACCGACCCCATCCCCTTGAAATAATTAAATCTGATTCCGTCGGATCTAATTCGCCTCAAAAGATGTGCCATTTGGAAGTCATGAACGTTGACAGCCTTAAAGCTGCTGTTACCCCGCACTCTGTTTACCTTATATACGGGGGACAAAAGACCCAATCCAATCGTCCCACTCTACCCCCTTTTCATTAAGGAAATGGGGTGCTGCTCCATAAAATACATTTTTCTCTCCCACCTAAGTACACCAGTTCGAGCAATCCCACCAGGAATCGTGGCAGATCAATAAAATTCAAATTTTCCGAAGCCCTACTTAAGGAATCATTACGGGTAAGCAAATTCCATCTGGAACCCTTCAGCTTCTAGCCGAGCACGCTCTATTTGCTGTATAAATCATCAGCTGCTTCAACTCATTTAACCCTTCTCATCCCACCAGCACGGGTGTACACTGTGCACACCCATAGATACACACTGCGTCTTCTGTGTGCCTTAAGCGCGGAACTAAATCGACATCTCATGGTCCTGTTGACTGGAGATATCTTCATAGGCGTGTGTAGTACACAGACGAGTGGATAGGGATACACAAGTCGAGCTGAGTTATTTCCATTGCTCCAGAGAGAGAACAGATTTATTATACAAACACACACACACACACACGCGGGTGTAGAGCGCAAACAAACGAGAACGATAGGAAGGAAGCCAAAGAAGCCGAAGCCGTAGTCGAATCGCCTAAGCTTATACGAGTAGGCAGGCAGGCATGCATCGCAATGATAGAGGTCATACCATCAAATTTTCGTATTCCCAAGGGATGGCATTAGTTGATTTGATGCAATACATTCTAAGGACACGCCGAACAGATTGATTCGATTCCACCGACCGACCGACCAAGGACCAACCCGATTCAGTATACCGTCGCAATGGAAAATGCTGATGCTGATGCTGTTCTCTGTGTTTGTTGGAAGGGCGAAAGCCCATAATTTTTGGGACGCTGTTTGTCGTTGTCGTTGTCGGTCGGCATTTGGGGGTCGTGACACTGATTGCCGGTTGAGATAATCCAAATGTGATGATCGTTTGATGGATATTTGATTTTTCAATTGTTTGTTTGGCAGTTTGTAGCTTCCCTTGTTTTGTGCGCGCCCTCCGCGCCCCAAACCACTCGCCGGTCGAGCGGAGGGAAATGGATTGTTGGGGAGGAAATGTAAATGGATTCGTGGATGCCAAATCGAAATGGAATATGGCGAGTGGCTGATAGCATCGTTTGCGAGATGAATGGGTTATAGCATTTGACAATTACTCAGAGCGCGCACACATTTGGGTCTGTGTGTCAGTATTTGGTGTTCCAAAAGTTGTTTACTGACTGTTAACAGTGTGTGGCAGATTTGTGTTTAAACTGCTCGAAAAAGTGCTTCAATCAAGGTGGAGATGTTGACAGGGGTTTTGAAGTGAAAGGTGTTGACGATGATGCTTTTTTTGGATTTTCCGAGCGCTTACTTCTTCATTTCTTATTCAGCCCCTTCCCTCCCATAATATTTTTAGCTTTGGCAGGCTACTTGATACGCAGCTTCAAACTGTCTTCCGAGTGCTTACTTCTCCGTTTCTAGTTCAGAACCTTCTTTTGTAAAATCTTTAGTTTTGACCGGCTACTGTCGACTCGAAAGCTTCCAAGGGGAGCTCCTACGGCCCTCATATTTAGTTCCAGACATCCTCCCCCTAAGTGCCCCGTACAAGTCCAGTGTAAATGGATCTGAATCTAAACTTGGGTGCCCAACCGGAAAGGCGTATTTGTTGAGGGCCATGATCCACCCCTGACGCTAGCGCCACCTATAAGTAAGTAAGTAACCAAGCGCTACAACTCATCAGTCAACGAAGCACACGTGTCCTTTTGATTTAACTTTAAAAACCTACTCCGCAGCCCCAAGTCTGCACACTTTGCCCACCCACACTCACTCGAACGTGTTTATTATTGTCTGCGAAATGCCTGGAATTTTCAATTTTTGACAACATCAATACACGCGAATTGCTCGCCGAAATGTTTTCAATTTGCTGCGCATCGCCCTAAATCATTTTAATGAAATTTCCGTCCCGATATCAGTCGTCGGCCATCGCACATCCTGGCAGAATGCAAAATTTCAGAATACAGCTGCACTTCTTGTCACCAAGCATTTCGCCTATTTCGCAGCATTTTAGCTTTGAAGTTAGATTTTTAGAGACGACACGCCGACATGTTTTAATTAAATTTACCTAAAACCAATTCTTTGACTTTTACACTCGCAAGCGTCAAACTCTGCGTCTATATACCCATGAAGAACGTAATTTTTGAAGTTTGCGTGTATTTTAATTAAATTGGCATAGCGAACGCATTCCTTAAACCTGGCTCCTGGTATAGGACGAAAACGGGACCGACCGGCCTCAACAAACTTCGAATGTTATTAATATTTTAATTCCCGCTCATAGTTGGCAGCAGAGTGGCGCGGCATTTAATTTGACAAACTGCTCAAGTAACCCCTTTCGGGGTCCGCTCCAAGGCACTCGAGTCTCATCCGCTTTGGCGGAGTTAAGCCCACCCCCGAGGGAGTTCCCTTATTCATTTGTTAAATTACACAACAATTAACAAGCGATAGCCGCCAGAGAGAAGATGGAGATTATCCTTCGAGTACATTCAGTTCATTAGGCAAAGAGCAACCGTCGCCACAGTGAAATTCTTGGCCGAAAACAGGACTCGGCCGAACGAGGGGGTGCGTTGGCGCCCACCCACTTGTGCCATTAATATAAATCAGTATCTAGTTATTGAGGAAAGACTTTCTTTTGCTTGCCACCTTTTGGGGAGAGTAGTGCTCGCGTATTTCAAGGAAACGGGGGGGGGGCTAACCTTGTTCCAATTATGTGCAATTTATTTATTGACGGCTCAGCTGTTGGCTTTTGTGCCATGAAACGACTGGCATTCGGCACACGCCAAACGGCGGAAAAGCGAAAGTGTTTCTTAATGAGTTCGTCCTTTTTAATGGACGCTTAAATTTTGTCGATTCTAATATTTATTGTTTGTGGGAGGTGTGTCCTGTGAAAAGTATTTCTCGAAGGGGGAGCGGGATTGGGATTTTTCGGGAGAAATTCTTTCGCCGAGTTTATGGGAAAAGTTCGGTGCAGGATTTGGAGGCAGCTATTCCGCGTTTGAATTGTTTTGCTGGCATGGCACGGGCAGCCCTTGATGGAGTTTCCCAAGGCAATTTAACCTCAAGTTTGGGAAATTATTTCCCTATTGGATTCGTGTTTGAAAAATATGGTCGTGGATACTTAGTTCGATAAATTATGCGAGTGAAATTTGTGTGATTCTTATTTACTTACCCGGTCTCGGTTGGGGGGGTCGCTTAGGCGGCACCTGGAGGCAATTCTTTTTAAATCGTTTTAGTTCATATTTTGGGAGATATTTTAGTCCAGGTTTGCTGTGCGCCTATTTGAATCAGGCTGGGGTACTCGTGTGGGGTCTATTACCTTCAAGAGGTTGACTATTTTTATACCTAAAAAGCAGTCTTGAATACTAAGAATTGAAACGCCTTCGGTGGAGATTGTCACGAGCAGAGATCTCATTGCAGATTTACTAGAACAAGCGAAGAAACAAAACCTGCAGCATTGCATGATTTTTTCAATTCTATTCGCATTTTAGTCGCTTTAAGTTCCCCGGAAAAAGATACCATTTGCCGGCGAGTTCATCTAAGAATCCCAGGAGATACACATGTTTCCTGTGAAACCGCTGAGCTCACGGTGAATTCTGGGGGAAGAATCGCCTGCGATTCGCAAAAACTTTGCGGAAGAACAAAATGCGAACATCCACATGAAGCTTATCCGATTTGTTTGTAATAAATTTGGTGAATTTGGGCATCACATTCAAATCGAAAAAAATATCAATGCTTAGCTCTAAAATGCTGTTTTTGAAATACATTAAACAAATTTTAAAATGCCTATAACTTCTGAGTGAGATCACCGATTTTGTTGAAATAAATAGCAAATGTTGCTCCATTGATTCTGTATTCTTTCTAAAAAAAATCTTAACTGAGTGGGTTAGTGGTTTTAACGTTATGCGGTAACAAATCCACATACAATCGGTAAAATAATTTTATTTTATAAATAAAATAGAAAATATTTGTATTTATTTTCGGATGCACTTCTAGCCGGCGTTAATTGATCACCTGGGACCTTCTCTGCTTGCCGATTTCATACTCAAAATTGAGAGCTAAGCGTCTTATTCTCACTTCAACTCCGAGAAAGATGGAAAATCTTTCAGCATCTTTAAATTTCAACTTGTAGCAAAGCAACCCGCACGATGGGAACGTGTTTGGCAACCTTTTTCGAAAAGAATCCTTCAAAATTTCTTTTGTTTTCGCTGTTCATGCATTCATGCACAACTAGAGTGCAATTTCGCCTTCACATGCTATTAGGGTACATCACCCCACGACCACTTCTCTTTACATAAGCAAAGGCAGCGCAGTATAGTTAACAGGAAAAACGATAGTACGATTTGCACTTAACCCCAAAAGCTGAACTCTATATATAGACGCCCGCATGTGCACACACCATCAACCAACCAACCGAACAACACTGAGCCACTCAAACAGGAATGCATAATTAATTCCAATTATGAGTTCAGCATCTCCTTAATCGGCGTTCGACGATTTTTCCTCCTCGTGCATGTGCCCCTCTCATCCGCATGGATAGCGCTTTTTGAAATTTTCTCCAAACATGTCCTTATCATTATCGCATCCTGCGGTGGTATGGTTAGCAAGTGCTTCCCAGGATATCCACTTTGGTCGACTTTGTAGTTGGCTGCAAATTACAGGCGGACGAGTGTGCTCAGCAGGCTGATCTGTATCTTTCACGATAATCGATGATTATGGGCTCTGGCTCTAGCTCTGGATGGCTAATGCTGCATCCATTGCATAGAGGTGTTCCTCCAAAGTCGCCTTTGTGGTGACTAGTGAGAGGTTGTGTAAACATTCGATGGTTTTTGCAACACATAGAAGGATAATAACAATAATGATTATGGTGAAGTCAAGAGAGACCAATATAAAAGGGTTCAATGTAAAGTGGTGTTCCTTGAGATGCGGTATCGTGTAGGTAGGTGTATGTGCATCGGGTCCTCGAAGAATCTACAAAAAATGTGGTTATATGCAAGTGAAGTGCTTTAATGGATTCACTTTGTTTTGCTGCATTCCTCTGTCGTCTCCTTACGGGGATGCTGTTGCACTTGTTTTTTTTTTTTTTTCTACAAACCCTCAAAGAGTACCATCTACCATTGCGCGCAAGTTCAAGAAAGAACATCAATACACCCGCACTTTAGTGAGCAAAGATTAAAGAAAGCTGTATCCGAATTTGTATTGCCTGCTGAGGTGGGCTAACAAAAGCGCAGGTGCGCTATTGACTTGTAGTGACAGCTGTCAAATAGTAAATTGACTGTTTAAAATCCGTTTGTTATTGATTCACTTTATTAAGATTGAAAATTCAATGCAGTTCCGACAAAGTTCCATAAGAAAAAAAGGCCGATGGAATTTGACAGATTTCCATCTGATTGACAGCTGTCAATGTCAAAAGCAAAAGTGCAAATGGGCACATTCAGAGAGCTTAGTGTTAGTAGGTCTGTTCCCTTACTCTCTGGGTCTCTGGTTCTGGAAATATTTCACACTTCTCTCATTGCGAGAGAATTCGATCTCCGAAATGAAAAATTACTAAAATAAAAGGAACGCGTTGAGCCAGAAGCTTTAAGCACAAATTTATATTTAAGCCCAAGATTTGGATTGCTTTATTGGAGGAATTAAAAAGTACAATTCTTTTGCTTCTTACATTTATTTCAATGCTATACAAGAATGAAATATAAATGAAGTCAAATAAAAAGTCAGTTGAAAAATCTGTCAGCAATAACCAACTAGCCCATACCCCAAAGACATTGCTTGGGCTTATAAATATTTGTGGGTTTTTTTATGGAGGGGAAATGTTTTGTTCTCTCATGTTGGCTCTCTTCTGCCCAACTTTTGCGTAGGGGAACGAAGGTATTATGTTTGTTCCTTTACTTTTGTATTAAGAAAGTAAAAGACTGTAAAAATGGTGGGGATAAATTCTCTCACAGAGAGAGACATTTACGAAAAAAAAAATTGGCAGATACAAAATTACAAAATTAAAAAAAGTGGTCGTTAAAATTTCAGATTGACTCGGAGAGCTGGCTAATTTTAATTAATTAATAATATTAGTTGTTTATCTAGCGATGAAAGCGATGAAATGAATCGTTCGACTTTTTGACAAATCCGAGTATGTGAAAGAGCACTAAATGAACTACCAGCATTAGAGAAGACGAATTTCGTCGAACCTTTTTGAAAAGAATCTTGAGGAGAACATTTCATTTTATTTTGCCACCTGTTGATACCATTTTAATACGCACGAAATCGAAACAAATTTTAAATAAGCTGTTAATTGAAAGGTGAATGACAGCTTTTCCAATTCTTACACCCAAAAATTTGTGGAGTAAAGATTCTTAAAATTCTCAGTGGAGGGGTAATTAAAAATCTTGCTATCTTGATGATGCTCTCTTTTACAAATTTTTCGAGTAAGGGAGCGGCACTGAGTACAAATTTGTTAAAAATTCGTAAAAATTAGTAAAAATTCATAAGATTTAAAAGCAAAGGAACAGACCTATTATCTTAAGTCGACTAGATTTATAGTTGTTGGAGTAAATTAACATTATTCTGAATTCTGAATATTGAAATTTAAATAGGTATGTTATTGTTCAATTTGATTCAATTCACTTTATTGTTTTTTTCCCCATGTGAACGCTATTTAAAATAACTTGTCAAAATGAAGTCTACACTCTTGTCTGTCAATTGGAATTTTTATTGGTTAAACTTAGACCGCTGCTTGCTCAAGCTACACTAAATTTGATTCATCAACGCCAGGAATTGCATATTTCTTCACAAAATCATATATAATCATTTACCAACTATTTGTTCACAAGGCTCGACTTTTCTCGCTCAAATAGGACTATGAACATTATCCCTTTTCGTTACGTGCACCTCAATTCCTCACGTCTATTCTTCATCCACACTGTCAGACTATGGAACTCGTTACCTACGTGGATTAAAACAATTTCTAATCTCACAAGTTTCAAAAGCGCCATTCTTCTTTATTTTTCATCGACTATTTCTTATAATTAATACCCATCAAAATATCTTATCTTTCTTTTCCCCTTCTGCCTCCCATAAATCCATCCCAAACTTTCTGCACTTGTAATTTAGTTTTAAGTCACTTTAATTTTGAATTTATAACAAAACCACGCTTAAGTTCTAAGTACTATAAAAGATATTACCTTAATGTACACGCCAATTAAATAAATAAATTGAAATTAAAATTGAAATTGAAAATTGAAATTGATCTGGTCTCCGACTTTTCTCTCCAAACATCCTAGCTATATTTTGACATAAAGCAAGCCGCGGATAATTGTCACTGAAAACAGCTGTTATTTCTTTAATCTTCGTCGAAGTATTTACAAAAAAAAAAACACATCCGTGCTTGCAACAAAACAACAGAACATAACGATCTATCTTAGAAAATGTAACGCCCCATTAAATGGACACGCTGAATTTTGATAGATATATAAAGTACATTCTGAAACAGAAGTTTGCTTATTTAGCGCGAGAAGCGTACCACTCAGCTAAATGGGATCGCTAAAATTTAGCTCAACTAAATTTTCCGCTACAAGTCGTCGCTTAAATCCGCCTTTGTTTTGAAAATAATTTAGATACCCCCTGTAATGAACTTTGTCAACATATTTTTCAAATTTCTTCTCTTTGAGGTTAGATTACTATTGCTTAAACTGTAAGGCTTAAGTCGAAAACTGTCTGTTATACCTATCTCAGTCTTACTGAGGACCGGTAGACTTTAAGCACGGAGAAACTTAATTGGAACTCATGACGAACTAGGCATGTTCCCTTTGGAAACTTCGCGGTGCGAAAACACTCTCATGAGAGAACTTGTAGATATAGCACCACTCTACGGAAAGTCTGAAGATAATTCTTCAACAAACCCAAGGCCTTCAAAGAAACTTCTGGCTGTAATTCGTAAACAAAAATTCTCTAACCACTAAGAGGAAGAAACAACGAACGTCTTAGAAAACACTTTGGACAGATATATGGAGATCTCGACGCTGCGGAAGGCCTTTCTCACTAGAGCTGTCACATGGCTAACTAATAGAGGCGAATGGGAAGTTGACTATTTCAAGTAAGGAGAACAAAGACCTTCCTTTAGAAACTCCCCAATTGCAACTTGCAAACCGAACTCACAAAGCCCTACTTGTAGCAATCTTGAAGCGTAAATTAAGGCTAATAAGCTGGGCCAAACGTGCCTTCAGGAGGGCGTGTTTCTGTCTGTGGCAGAATTCTTCGTTGGACGGTGATTATTTAAAAACGGCCTCTTTGAAGCTATCATTAAATACCCACATACCAAATGGTTGGACCGAGGTTAAAGAAGTACATTATGTTGAAGTCGATGTATTGGCTCAAAAGCAGTAGAGGAATCACGCCAGCCGCCAGAAGTTCCATAAGAAGCTTGAGGTGATAGCTTCAAAACCCCAAGTTCGGATGTCCTTTAAGACCGTACCCAACTAATTCACTAGAGAATCCTTTTAGTGAGTTCGTTTGATTAGTTCATTTTTGACAGACATTTCTCCGTATATATGACAGGGAATGAACCTGCACTTCGAATTGCAATCAATTTTCCAATCGACTACCAGATCGATGAGGAACTAGGCTAGCACCTCTTGGATACAATAGAGGCGTTGACAATCATTTTCGTTGTTACTTACAAAGTCTTGGTCGTAAAGTAGCTTGCGTTGTAAAGCCTGTTAGGTGCCTTTGTAGCAACAATTTTAAAAAAAAACCTGAAGAAGATTCAGTTCAGTTTCCTTCGGAGCCCTTGAAGAACTATTATCCTTAATCTCTTGGTTTCTATTGTATCTTTGATTGCCAACTTTCTAAGTCCTAATCGATAAAGTCATCTTGGACAAAGTCAAAATACCAGTTACCAAAGTGATAATTACTCGTAAAAGAAAGGAGGACGCTGTGGATCTAGAAAAAAAAGGATATATCCCATCAAATTAAACAAATTTCATCCATTTCTCCCCCCATACAGACTCAAATGCATTACTTCTCCCTGCACACCACCCACCATCTCCTCCAGCACTTAGATATCACAGAAATAGCCCAAGGAATTGTCAAATGTAACAAGGAAACAAGAGAAAAAAAAAAGCTGAAAACCTTTTACTTCAAATCAACCAAATAAAAATGAAAACACTGTCCTCGAATGCAGCAAACCTTCGTACAAGGACTCGCCTGCCGTATATTTATACACCAGCCAGTGGTAGTGGATATAATGGGTGGCAAATCAAAAGAAGAAAATTTTGTCCGTTTCACTCCTGCAGGAAACTGAGAACAAAACAGCGAAGACACTGAAGTCCTTTTTGCTATATATATACCACTGAGATGAGTTTTCATATTTCCATGCCTGTCCGCCTCGTCGCTTTTTACTTCCTCTATTTTTGTTCCGCTGTCACTTTGACGCCCTTAAGCTGTGCATGGATATGAACTTCGGTTTTTTTTTTTTTTTGTATATCATCCATTGAATTGGAAAAGCAACAGCCACTATATCTATCTGCAATCCGAATTAAGAAAGAGAAAAAATCACAAATGAAATTGATCCTTCAAGATGTGTATCCTATTTCCAATGCCCGCGCACCTAATGGGAGAGACGCGCTGAACCGAAACCAGAGCCTATGATGAAGTGCCAAGGTGTCCAGAAATGTGTTTGCTCGTGGAGAATGGGACATTTATTTTATCCGCGCAATTTCACTGCACGGCATCATTTTCGTCACCGTAATCCTTCATAAAAATACGAAAGTCCCCCGGTACCGAAAAAGAATACTCACACACACTCATACACGCCATGCTGTCACTTGTGAAACATAATCACTGGGAACGCACAGGGAGGAGTGGGCGGTAGTATGATGGGTGACTGAAAGTGTATCTATATGCAGGGGACTGGGGGCGACGGCAACCCTTCTAAAGTTGCAGTAAATTAAAACACATATGCATATTACTTTGCCACATTATGTCCTAGAGGCTAAAAATGCAAACAAAAACCACACACAAAAAATGCCTTTCGGTGGGAATGATGGGAGGTCTAAAATAAATAAAAACTGCAGCAGGGGGACGTCTACGTCTAAAAAGGATGCGAGATGAAAGCAATGATTATGAGAGTGTATACGACGCGCGCTGAAGATGACGATGACGGAGACGTCGACCGTTAAATTCCCTTTCAAGGTACATAACATTTAGCGTCAGTTTGAGTTACGAGAACATACTAGAATGTCAGCTTGCGGAGGATGAAGATGCCATCGTTTCGTCACGCATATGTGGCGCATTATTTACACTGGGCGACCGTTTTATTAGGGCACTCGAATAGAGAGTTAGAAAAGAAATTCTTGTAAATTTTAAAATGGGATTCCACAGTTTACAGTTGGCACTAGAACAAGTTATATTAATTGACAATGAGAATGTCGAAATTATATTAAAAAATGAGCGGTTTTGCAAAGTTTCAGCTAAATTAAGCCAACTAAATTTATACTGAGTATTTTGGCTCATTTTGGCATTTGACAAAATTCTCTTGGCGCCGATGCCAAGAAGCCATCAAAAACGCCGCAACTGATGTGCTCGGTCTCACCAGCCCACCCCCCCGAAAACCCTAGTTTGACGAAGATTGCCGGCAAACACATGCAGCAAAACAAAGTGCCTACGAAGCGTCGCTGCATAGAAGGACGAGAGCAGCTCGTCAGCTCTACGAGCAAAAAAGGAGGGAAGAACATCGGCTTCTCCGGAGAAAAAAAGAGAGAGCATGAGAAGCGCGCGATCGAGGAAATAGAGAGGTGTTACTCGCAGGAACAATGTTCGGAAGTTTTACCAAAAGGTAAGAAGGACGTGTCATGGCAACAAGATCCGAGCAGAAACCTGTAGAGACGAACAAGGAAACCTTGTAGTGGAAACACAGTCGGTGCTGAGGACATGGATGAACCATTTCTGCAGACTGTTAACTGGCGAAGAAGACATAAATTCCACTGTCAGGCAGGATGAACCATTCAACCTGGGCGATGAAAACCAAGACTTCCGTCCACCTGACCAACATAAAGCGAAAATAGCAATATCCAAGTCCAACAAGGCTGCTGGATTAGACGGCTTACCTGCCGAGCTCTTCAAGGCAGCCGGAGATGACTTGGTAGAGTGCATACACCAACTCGTCTCCAAAATTTGGTTAGAGGAAAGTATGCCTGATGAATGGAACCTCAGCATCGTTTGCCCGATCCACAAGAAAGGAGACTCTCTAAACTCCTATCCTATCTGCCGTATATTGTGCGAACGCCTGAAACCTTATGTCAACGAACTGATTGGTCCCTATCAGTGCGGTTTTAGGTCCGGTAAGTCCACAACCGACCAAATATTCACACTACGGCAGATCCTGGAAAAAGTACAAGTTGATACCTACCACTTGTTTATCGATTTTAAGGCCACATATGACAGAAGTGGAGACGAGCTATATAGAGCCATGTCGGTGAGACATCCCTGCAAAAGTTTTCAAATAATGCAGAATAACGATGGAGAACGCTTGCTGCTCCATAAAGGTCGCAAACAATCTCACCGAGACCTTTGATGTCAAAAAAGGATTTAGACAAGGTGACGCGCTGTCATGTGACTTTTTCAACATCATTCTTGAGAAGATTGTGCGAAACTCGCAAGCCAACACCAGAAGCACAATTTTCGACATCGCACGCTGACGACATCGAAATCATTGGCAGAACACAGCGAGCTGTCACTAGTGCGTTTGCAAGTATCAGTACAGAAGCGGAAAAAATGGGTTTAGTGGTGAATGAGGGCAAAACAAAATATATGCTGTCAACAAGAAGGGGCACACAACATCGACGAATCGGGCAGAACGTCACGATAGACAGCTATAACTTTGAGGTAGTTAGGGACTTTGTCTACCTCGGCTCCGCTATAAATTCTGACACCGACATCACATCAGAAATCAAGCGAAGAGTTACACTTGTCAACTGCTGTTTCTTCGTCCTAAGAAGGCAACTGAGAAGTAAGGCCTTGTCGAGAAATACTAAGGACACTCTGTATAAGACCCTCATCATCCCAGTCCTGCTTTATGGTGCAGAAGCATGGACGCTATCAAAGGCGGATGAAGATCTCCTTGGTCGTTTCGATCGCAAAATTCTTCGAGTGATTTTTGGTCCCGTTTGCGTTGACGGGCTCTGGAGGAGGGGACTTAACAGCGAACTCTATGAGCTGTACAGCGACATCGATCTAGTTAGAAAAGAACGCATCAGTCGTCTAAGATGGCTGGCACGTGTAGAGCGAATGGACACCAACGCTCCGTCCCGAAGACTCTTCTCTCTTTTTTCAGAATTATCTGATCTGCAGAATTATTTTAAGTTTTTATGTCTTGGCCAATTCACATAATAATCTAATTTCGTTGAATTACCAAATACTACCACCCCCACAAATCTGTCACAATCACAGGGGCGATACAAATATTTTTCTCTACTCCGACTTACAATAAATTTAAAATTAAAAGCACTTTTAGTGCACCCATTTGCTACCTGATTTTTATACGTAAATAAAAAAATAATTCAAGTGACTCTATACAGGTGCGCTCACACTGTACCACATTCAGCCCAAATGTATGCAACACGATGACATAAACTTCCGAAATGGGAATTCCATTTTGACATTTATGTCGTCGTTGTGTGCTGTAAGCTGTTTTGTTGCCAACAACAAATCGAACCTTGAGTGCTTGACTGCTCTGCACAAGTGCACAAAGCACAACCGATCACAGGTTCAGTCGGTGCACTGACATTGTAACGGCATTGAGCCGTCGAACGATTAGCGAAATAAGAGTTCAAGCATCCTCTCCAATTAGTGACAAAAACTAAATACTCCGTGTAGTCCGTATACAGCAACAGCACAGCAACCTGCAAAAGTATTGAATCGTGAATTTAACCGCACTAATCGTTCCGTATGGACACAATGGCATACCGCTGATGGTAAGCTCTCGACTTTCGTGCGCGGTGCTCAGGTGGCAGTACTTCACCTAAAAAAAAATCCAACTTCACCTGGGGAATGGCAGCACAAAAAATGCCATCTCTGGCTTTGCTTACGCTTTCATTGTCCTTCTTGCGAATGGTAGCGGTAGGTATGTCCCCTTAGAGATGGAACCATCAGCTCCTGCGGTGTACCGTACACCGGTACTGGATTCCATTTATCCAGGTTATTATTTAATGCTCAATTAGGTTGTCGGAGGGTGCGGCTGCTGCTGTACACGACAATGTCGCCGCGTCGAGTCGGTCGGCTGAATTGTAACTGAAAGGAAGACGAAAACATCCTTGCGGGCCACTTAATTATGTTGCTGGGGTAGCGTGTGCGGGCTGGCTTATTAGCCATTTACCATTTGGAATACACAAAAAAAAAAAAAAAAATCTGCTATTACCATCTGAATAGAAAGTGGCAAAGTATGAGCGGTGGTACGTGTGTATTGCATTACACTTTGGGTGGTACTCAAGAGGTTCTGGTGGTTTTTTCTGAGTTATTGTGCGTCCCAAAAGGACAAGAAGAACTGGATGGAACTGCGCCACCTACTCGACATTTATTTAAAGTGATTAAGAGGAATAAAATATTGTCGCCCCTTGGTTGATTTATTGGCCTATTAGCGAGCGGAACGTCGAGGGTTGCGCAACCCGATTCATAGTGCTCGTCTATTGTTTTCGTGTCGATTTTTGAATGAATTTCCGAGCCAGCAAAAGTAACTAAAGTGGTTATGGGCTGGGCGCCCCCTGTATATAAATTTTCAGTAAATCATGTTTGTGAATATGGCGCAGACCATTTGCTATAGCGATGATGATTAATGGATGTGGCATAGTTTTTCGGCGATGCCCTGCCACCGCCACCGACGCCATCCCGCACTAGGTCTCTGGGAAAATTGAAAATTCCAACGGTTATGGCGCTTTTGTTTAACTTGTGTATAGTGTTGGTGTTTGTTTTTGGCCTCGGTTTTTCGATTTTATTTTGCAATTAGAGAGAGGATGGCGAGGACGAAAATTGTTTACAATATGCTCTTGAGAAACTTCCGTCCGTCTAGCTCCTACCCTTCGAAAAAAAAAAAAAAAAACCGAAGCCGTTTTGCAGTTCATCTCTCGTTTAAAATGGCGTTCGACGATCATTAATCAAATGCGGACTCTATTTCATTAAAATTTCTGTTTCAGGTGATTGGTGGTGGTGGTGCGGCTGGTGGTTCAATTGGTATTGGTATTGATTTTGGTTTTTGTTTCGCTCGTATGTGGTTTATATATCGATCTGGGAGAGGATTTGTTTTAAAGCTTAGTGGATTTCGTTTGAAATGTGAACTGAATTTATTGTTAGTTGGGATATGGGTACTTAAATATACATCTGACAGCTTGAACAGAGTGGACTTTTATGCTAAAATGTCAGACGAACATGCATTAAGACACAGGGATCGAAACGCGTCGTCCGTGACCGAGCAGTAGGCGACGGAATTTGTTTTTGTTTCACATGCAAAATCAACTTAATTCCTGTGGCCATTGGACCCCAGTTTTTTGGCCCGTTTTGAGTAAATTTGTTTGCTCGAAGTATCAGTGGCTTGCTTGGTTGTCATCCGAACTAGATACTTCTCTTTTCGCTACAAGTGGATAGCTTCCGTAATTCCCGCATAAACGTTCCAAATTTTACAACTTTAGCAAGCATGAGCGTCAAAAAATAGCATCCGGAAATAGTACCAAGCTTCACAGGAATACTGTCCAACCACTACTGAAAAATATCTGCAAATTTGAACTTAATCGGTTCAGGGGCTATGAAGTTGATCAGCTTCAGCGCCATCTAGTGGCGTGTTACAAGGAAATTGATACCAAAAAAGCCTTCTCCATGAAAAAAAATTGAAATTTCATGGTGATTAGTGAAACAGTGTTGAAGTCTGTTACTCTCAAAAAGGTTCACCAACTTTAATTTTTAGGAATGTACTTAGATAACCGTCAAATTTAACTCCACCAGTTACAGGACGAATTTTTCAAAACCTCTTATTATTGAGCATCTTCAGCACGTAATGGACCTCGGAGCCAAATTTTAAAGTTATAGGTCTAAGGATCTGAGCTGCGACGCAGCGAGTATTCAATTTGTTTTCGACTTGTTTTTAAAAACTGAGATTGAATGCTACACGGGCGTCTCCGGTTCACATTTCCACAACCTTTATCTGATCTTACACCCATCGACCGTCGTACATTTAATAATCTTTGGAAGAGGCCTATATCAGAGTTTTTTGAAAAAAGGGGCGTGGCACGAAAAGGGAAAATGTTTCAAGAGCTTTAACTTGACACTTGTGCTAGCTTAAGCTTCGAAACTTTGGACATGGATGTTCACTGTTGGTCAATTTGTAAAATATGGGCGGTATTGGCGAACGAGGCGTGGCAACTTCTATACAAGGAAAGCTTTAATATACTTTGGTTTTTCACCTTTGAGCCCTGAGAGCTGTATATTGAATTAAGCACACTGATGTTGTATTGCTTGAACCAAAGCGCACAATTTTCGATTAACAACAACCACCGGGATTGGCATTTTATAGTATAGTAGAATAGTAGAATCTACGAATAGTAAAATCGCTTGACAGGCTTGACAAATAGGAGCGACCAACAACACACTCAGAATCACAATTCTACATTTTTTGAATAATTGTACAATTGTGTTGCTTTTGATTCGTCCTGCTAGATCAGTTCGCCTCTAATGCCCAATTGTCATCGTGATGCGTGAAAAATTTCACTTGGTCCATATAATTCACACAGACTTCCGTCAACGGATAATTTTTTGACTGAGCTCGGCAACGTTAAAAAGGACAATGACTTTAACTTAAGAGCGCTTTCCATGTAGAGATTTCAAAGCTAAGAGGAGTGCAGTGAATAAATCACCAAAAAGCTGGATATATTTATAAGTAAAAACTACCACCCAAAGCCAAACAATGCAACCCCTTCACAGGATACGCCTTTGTTATACAAAGGAAATATTCTATGTGGGCGGCTTCTAATTGAAATAAGGAAAATATCCTCCCAAACACAATATTCACTGTTTCAGTGGCATTTTTCTCATTTCAACTCATCTCATCAAACTCATTGTGTTAATGAAGAAATGATGTCTATGCTCCTGGGCGGCTGGTCTCCTTTCGTCCGATGAAAATGCACCCGAAAAACAACACCAAAGCATTCATTTGGCATTACACATTTCCACTCTTCTCGATTTTCTTACTTTTTTGTCTAAGCAAAAACAAGAAAATACAAAACGCAATACAAAAATTTTTTGTGTATTTTTCCAGTGAAAACGGGGAAACTTTTAATTTTCCATCTCTGACTGTGTAGAGAGGTCCATTACTCGCTCGACAACCACTCAAACATTCACAAACCGAAGTGCAGAAAGCATCTCTCGTCAGCAAACAGCAACAACAACAATGATCCTCGAATCCTTCTCCTTGGCGAAGTAATTGCTGCTCAGAGCTTAAACACATTTTGCCACTTGAAACCTATACTCCTCTTGTTTATGTCCTTGTTTTTTTTTTTTTTTTTTTTTTCGACTCGGTTTCAGTCGGTTTCTGTTTGTATTTTCATTTTGAAATGCGATTGAGTCGCACAGAAAAAATATATTTCATTCGCTTTGTCTGATGGCTTGCCTAACCTTTTCGCAAAAAAAAAAAAAAAAAAAACACGAAAAACTCACCCGAAAAGTAATACAATGAGCTCCGGGTCCTTGGATAAGTTCACCGCCACAACTAGAACTGGTCAAATATTTATTACAACCATTTTTTGGTGGAGTTGTTAGTTTCCGTTCCGTTGTGTTGTGTTGTGGTGCGGCCAACAAGTCAAACTGTTGGCGCTTTTGACACGGACAAAGGAGCGCGCTTCATAGTGTTTCACATAAATAGCGTAAATTATTCACAGGACGCTTTTACATCGAATCAAATATCTTAAGGATAAGAGAACAAATATCTTTTCGCCGCGCCACATACAAATGAAGTGGCATTTTTATATCACACCAAGATGCGGCATCAGAATATGGTGTATACATCTGACGCGGGAGTGTTTCACATTACATATCCTTCGGATGTTTATTTAAGGACATTCAAAGTGGAAGAGAAAAGTAACTGTATGCGCGCTGCCGATTGATGCGGGGATAATGGTTTTTGTGGGGGAGGGGGAAGAGTTGAAGCTGCCACATGCACCGTCTTCGTCGAGCGCAAATGGAGCGGAAAGGCAGAATAGTGCTGAGAGCGTTCAGTGAAATTTGTTTGCATCGCTATAGCGTATACAGTGAGTCGAAGGATAGTCGAGTCTTTAAAGAGTTACCTGTAAGCCATTTGTCAGAAATATTTATCCAAGTTAGAGAATGGCATAGTACGTGGATCTCCGGTTGAACCCCGTAAAAAAAAAAAATTAAACTTGTTTCCCTGCGCAATTTCTCGCAAACATCTGACAGAAAGTAGGGAACGAAGTTGACCAGAGAAAGCCTCTCAATTCAGTCCGTATAAGACTGTAGGTCCTTTTCATACGTCACAAAGATGAATAACTCATAGAAAAGAATGGTTGCAAGATTATTATTAGGTGGGCTTATTTGGACAACTATAATTATTTATTTATTTACGCACCTCTCTTACATCAACAGATGTCGCTGACTGTTACTGACTTTTGGTGGGCAACGTGTGCTAAAATAAGGTTGATGTACGTACTATAATTTAGCAAGATTCAATACGTAACCTTTCAGAAAAATTACTGTTTAAGTAAACGGTTGCCCTTTGTAGGTCTTTTGATAAACTCTGCCCTCGAGTGTCTAATCTCCTCGTGCCATCAGCACTTCCGAAAATAACTATGGGTGAACAAAGTTCAGCTGCTATACGAGACCAAATCTGACACATTGTACTTCCACCGGTGAGAACTTGGCCCATGCACGTCAAAATGGGTTAACCAACAACTTACGAGCCTCAATATTCAAGTTCGAAGATGCGCCCGGACTAAGCTATAAGGTATCTTTTAAGCACAACTACAGTTGTTGGATATATTCTAGAACTGAATGCAACAGCAAGACCATTTCTACTGGAGCTCTCTACTGGTCTGTGCGGGTTTATTAAAAATTAACGAAAAAACCGTCCAAAAACTGGATCTGGAATTGAGCAACTCGCTCCGTTATATTCGATGCGGCCCTCGTCCGAGCCATTACAGGTATTTCATCGGCGAAAACATGCACCATCACAACTGTGCTCTAGGAGTACTTTCTATGTATCCACATTCTGTGCCACGACCGCCTATATATGGAGAAACTCCCCCAGCTGGTGCTGGTCGTAGAGCATTTCAGTTTTATCTCTGCCAAATGACTTTGTCTACTCTCGATACACAGAGATACGTGCTCCGACCGATACGTGCCAACAAGAAATCATGGATGGAGTCGACGACTCGTCCTCGTCGTCATCGTCATCGCCATCGCCATCGTTGTCGTCTATTCTTTCAGTTAATTGAAGTCTTCGCATGTTACTTAAGGATGGAATCCTTAATCTGGCATCACACTGCCACCCGCATACTTAACTCAACTTAGGCAGTCAAGTCAACGAAATTAATTCGATAATTGAGTTGCTTGTTGCAAAAAGGATTTTATGCACGCTTCCGTGGTCATATAAGGTATACGAGCAACGAGCGGCGGCGGCGAGGATGATTGTTGCCCCGAGTGCGGAGTGAATGGCTGCGGCCAAATTGTCGGCGATTATGGGTGGAAATTACTAGCTCACAGTTTATTGACTGGCATTATAGTATAGTAGGGAGAATTTCTGGTCGTCCTGCGGTCATTTATGTGTGCGAACAATTGGTGAGGAGCATGTCAAGTCATTGCGCACAGCGGATTTGGAGCATGAAGCACTTGAAATCGCTTGATTGGGTGGATTTGTTGCAAGTTGCTTGCAGGGAGTCGTGCGCGGCGCCAAAAGGATGTGAAGGGTAATTATTTGAGGCAGACAATTAGTTGCCATTTTTAGATTGTTAACTGGTTTCGAATATTGTGTGGAATGGCTTTTCGCCAATGGATTACTTTAAGATGCAATGGTGGTGTTTTCGGTAAGGTTGTGTTTGTATGCCATCAGAAATCTTCCTCTTGTTGACGTCCAGATATAAAGAAAAGTATAGGATACGTCGGTTACGTGTTACTGTTTAAAATGAAAAATTTGTGAACTCATTTTGGCGTCTGTGATTGTCCATTGACCGCGCGCATTCAAATAAATGTCAAACTCTACAAAAATAAAAAAAACTGTCATTTAACCATTCGCCTTAGATCCCATGCTATTTGTGATAAACGTCAGTTTTTATTTATATTATACATGAGTTTGACGTATCGCTGACATCTAGCTGTGATAACAAACTGTCAAATAACAAGCCGGATCAATCCAAAAAAAAAAACTTCAAAATGGCCACAAATGAATTTGAATACTTCTCGAAAAATTGGAGTTTCACCGCTCACATTTCGAGTAGCAATGATGTACATAATTCCGAAAAAAAAATGGCGACCGATCACCAAACATGTTTAGCTAGTGGTGGCATTCAATTAAAAACAAGAACAGCTACGACTTGTTAACGCAACCATTGACAGTATAAGAATCTGAACAGTGATACAGTATAAGTACATGCATTGAATGAAATAAAAACTACAATGACAGTTCAATCACAAATCATTTAGTGCTTTGTATTATTTTGCAAGAAATAACTGTTCAACAAAATCCATGTGATGAAAATATCATCATCCGTGTTTGGTTAAATGATTTCCTATTATTTTCCGGCAGTGCGAATTGATCAGTAAACGAAAAAATAAAGTCAAGTGTCATCGGTTGTCAATTTATGTGGTGGATTTTATAGGCCTGTTCGTTTTATTAAATACGACAACGTCACGTACGAATTTGTTGGCCGTACGCTATTGACACCGCACCGAACCGAAAACCGTGTTTTCGTCGTTACATTCACACCGAACCGCAGTTGGTTTTTGTTTGACGTTTCAATCAGCTGTGCGACACTAGTCGTTAAACTTCGGTGCAAACTACATTTGGTTACAAATTTCGATCACATTAACAAACAAATAAAATGAAATTAGTGCATTTGAAAATAACATTAGCCCATAAATTATTTATTGAAAATGATTTTAAGTTCCGAGTATTGACATTTGTTCGGTGAGCTGTTCTGCTGAATTTGCTGAATATTGCAAAATGCTTGTATGCATTTGCAAATAAAAGTGAGTCATGCGTTTTGACATAGCATTATGTGCGTTTCACAATAATGAGATCGTTGATATTTTGATTGCAATTCATTCGGGTTTTTCCAATTCTTAAGTGTTGCAATGAAGTTAGCTGCAATCAAAAATAATTTATAATAGAATGGAAGACGTAAACCAGCCGGGAAACATCAAAAGTAGGAACGACTGAACGAAGTGCTGTGATTCTGACATTAGGGCCACGAACAGAAAAAAAAATGCAAGCATCTGTTAGAGAGAGATGTAAGTCGTGTACAATTTAATTTTCAGCCATTTTGTGGGGGGGAGAAATATATCAAAATGAGATTAGTTTTAGTAGGTTCTAAAGAAGCAAGTTTTTTGCTGTCATCAGATATTTAAGATTACGTCAAGTGCATTTGATTTATTTTCGCTGCTCAAAAACTTGACAAGTTATCAATGCATAAAGGAGTGGAAGCATCACTACACATTATTGCATACAGATAAATAATATTTGACATATGCAGAATATGGGAAAACGCATGGAGCACTAGTGGCGGAATTTTAAACGCAATATACGCAATGCAAACATTTTATTGAAATGGCGTCATTTTTTGGTTTGTTTGTTGTTGTTTGACCTTCTTCCATCATCTCCCTGTCAGCATTTGCTACAGGTCTACTTATTTTATCGATGTTTACAGCATTTCCATGTAGGCTATTTATTTTACGTAGGTATCGTTAACTTTTATCACCTGCAAAGTGGAGGGAGAAATATCACTTCTGAAAGAGGAATAAGTTGCAAAAGTCAAACGTCAAACCTCCTATACTTCCCCTTTTAAAGACCCGCAACCGAAAGCTGCTGCCTTTAAACTCACTGAAGTGTAACTTTCTGCACTTTTTCCAACACCTCTTCTTATCAGCCGAAAAAAAAGCCTCGAAAAATATCACCACATCCTTGAAAGCAAAAACCAAACTTGAAAAATCCGAAGACAGATCACTGACGTTTTTGAGTGATTAAACAGGAACAAGAACATGACTGGTGTATGCGCCTACCTAAAAGTCCACACCCAGTCAGCGCTTTTCGCCAACTTGAAAGGACAACCCAACACCGCCGCCATTGCCGTCGCTCATTGCATCGCTCGCACCGTTCGTTGTGCTGTCTGTTGTCGCATTCGATTTACGCGATGCGAGCCGAAAGGCTCAACACGGTGGCACGAGGACTTTGTTCGTTGGTAATGGCTTTCGAAGGGCTTGGCTGCATCGAGATTGAGCTAAAGGGTCCTTCACTTCGTCTCCTCCTCCTCCGCGTGTATATACAAACACATGCACCCACACACTCAGTCACACACACACATACCCTTGAGCTCTTCTTCAACTAAATGTACTGGCTGTTATATTTCGCTTTTTTCGTCGCTAGTCCTTTGTCTTTTGAATCCTCTCCGATATTATGAAACTTTCTGTTCAATGTTAAAAAAAAAATCCAACATCCCCGGCTCGTTTTTTGTTTTTTTCTGCGCTGCACAATTTTTTCCCAGCACTCAGTTTGAACGCAAGCCGCCCACTGCCGCCACCCCCATCGCCCCTGTGCACAAGGCGTATCATAGAGTCGAGATTGTTCCTTTGTGGATTTTCTATAAATATCATACGCCCAAATGGAGACACAGTGGTGGCGTGGGAGCCGGAGCAGCACAGACCGAAGGAATACCTCTGCATATCCATTCACTAAGTTGCCAGTTCGGGTTTTCATTTGGTTTCACCCAGCAATAGCAGAACCATGATGCGGTATAGCCGCTCATGGAATGAGTGATTATAACTACAAGGATTCAGTTTTTATTTTCATTCCACCGCACCGACTCGTGGTATCGGCTAGATATTGCCACATTGTCGCCATTGTTGTGTGACACTCATGCAAATGCAGAGGAAACAACAAATCCTTTGAGGGTGGGCGGTAGGCGGCGGTAGGCATATGGGCCGGTAAGGTGGTGCGCCGCGGTTAGGGGTATAGGAATCGCAATAATAATAATAATCAGGATAATGTTTTTGTTTTGCTCGCCACAGCTTCATCTGTTCATCCTGTGCAGTGTGGGTCCTTCCTTCGGATGGGAGGAGGTGTTTCGTATTTGCTTTTTTTTTATCCTTCTGTTCGGCTTTTTGTTCAGCTTCAATGGGCGGCTTTTAGAAAAACTTATCTCGAAATGGACTTTTGCCTTTGATTTGTCACCGGGATAGAGATCGCCCATAGTATACGAAAGGACTTTTCTGATGATGATGATTTTTCTATTTTTTCATTTTTTTTCCTCGCCGCCGCTCGTTGCTTTGTATATTTTAATTTTCCACAATGGGGGATAATAATCACATTCGAATGGAGACACTTTGAATGAGAATGCTTTGAGGTTGTCTTCGATGGCGTTTTTTTTTTCCCCTTGTTTTGTTCCCATGTCATAATGCAAATTGTTTTGCAATGCTTTTTTTGCATCCTTTTCCTCGTGGGAGTACTTTAGTTTAACAAACAAATAAAACTTGTTTCCATTCATGATATCACTCTCCAGATTATCTTTCGAGGTGTTGTGGGGGGGAAATATTAGAACAGCATTGAAGAGAGACGTCTCAATTGTGATGGAACCTATTTATTAGATTTTATGAAATCCACTTGCCTGATGTAGATTTTAAAGTGACAAGCTTTCTCGCTTTCAGAAAAGTGACAGAAACACAAGGTTTATTGCCGTTCTATTTTTAAATCAAACGGAATCGATACTATTAGGTTGCAAAAGAGTATTTTGAGAAACTCTTCTTTTAATATAATTGGCAGTCTTCACAGCTTAAACGTCAAATAAATTGTATTTAACGCATATTTTTATCAGAGCAGTGTTTCAAACAGTGAACAATGCCCGCAATCCTTATTGGTTTCAGTTTTTTACATAGGTTTAATAAATACAAACTTTTAATTTTGCGGTTTTTTCCTTTTTATTTTTACACGTTTTTAGCTGTCACTTTCTTTTTCTTTCTTCTTCTCGTTTGACACTGACGTTTGCGGGAACTACTCTTTTGCTACGTTCTCATACAAAATTACAGAAAAGGCAATAATTACGAAAATAACGAATAACGACTGATTCCCCTATAGACTAAAGAAAAGAATTTAGATAATTTTTGACAGTTCAGGTAGTAAATAAAATAAGTTAACAATAAGTTTAAAAAACTTAAAAAAAGGTCTTGGTAATCATAAGATTCATATTTTACTCAAAGTAATAGATTTTTAGTCTTAGATTCAAAAAAAAATGTGAATCAATGACTTATAATGTCAAACTATTTGACAAGCAGTTTGAAACAAACTATTTTCAAAAGCACTTAACAGAAAAATACATTGACATTGTGTCAAAGTGATGTGGTTTTTTGGCACATATTTTGAAATAAATTCGGGCCCAGAATTTTGTGTCAAACGTCAATAACCGAAAGCAGCTTGACAATTACTATTAACTGACAAATTTGGATAAGTAACTAGCAAACGTCAGATAGTATTCAAAACTTTACCATTAGGTACTGTTATGCGGCAGGTTGATAACCAATATGGCGACAATTCGTTACTCGTTATTTTAAATAGATATTTGTTTTTATTTATTAAACGTGTCGGTAGACAGCTGCAACTTTTTAAAATTGTTACATTCAGGCTGGGATTCGAAAAGATAAAACACTATTCTGTTTAACTTTTCCAATAAAATCACTTTATTTACACTTTCTACTTATTCACTTATTAAGTACCAAAACAATATCACTTAAATCAATTCTTAAACGTTTCAATCCAATCGCTTTATTCACTGTATTACTTTTCACTTATTTATCTCACAATCGATTACTCTTTCGAACTTCACCAATCACTGGTTAAAAATCAACTGTACATCTCTCTGTTCTCAACGCGCCCCTTTTATATCCGATCTGCCACCTATCAGCGAATATTCCAGAAGTATATTCCAGAAGTAAATTCCAACTCTTCTCTAGATGGTTTCAGAATTAGCTAACTTGACAGATTCCAGTCTCCAATTGGAAGTGGAACTTGCAGGGTGACCAAGTGCCCGATTCACCACAATTCCTAAGTGCCTGATTCACCACAATATACACCTATACTCGAATATATGTTATAACTACGGTGACCATTCGTCCTCTTTTTGAGTGGACAGTCCTCATCTTCGGTACTATGTACTCTCTGATTATTTTAGTAAAAGAGGACATTTTGAGGTCAGTTTAATAAAATCTCTTTTCACTTCTAAATTCCTCTTTTTCTTGTTAAGAGCATCCTTCTACGATAAGAAATGTCCAAGTAGGTACTGTCTCAATTCGTACAAGGCTGGAGTTAGATTATAATCTTGATGTATTGATTTTCGAATTTTATTAAACCCACAAATTTGTATAATAACAATATGCTTTAACCCTGTTCGACTATATTTTTACTCAAAATCAACGTCCCCTTTTTGTAATTGAAGAAAATGGTCACCGTAGTTATAGCAAATGCCAATAATGTTCTAGTACAGACAGAAGTTCTTACGGACATGAGTCGAGTTATTCAAACTACCTCTACAATTGCTAATGCAAAAGCTTTAAGTTAAAAAAGAATACCCTTGCTATTGTTAAACCGTAACATTTATAAAAAACCTTGAAACCATTATCAACAAATTTAAAAATCCTATAGCAATAAGCATATTAACTTTCTCTACTTATCGTTCGGTTAATTGAATTTTCAAAAACACATGTGTTCCACATAGAAGGCAACCACCCCAGTGCCTGTCAAAGTAAACACAATTAAAAGACTTCACATCACCTTCGGAATTCGTTTTCGCTTTTCATCACAAGGCACGCAGGCAACGTTGCCATATTCACAGTTTGAACTGTAATTTAGAGTTTTTTAGACAAGCTTACAGTTTTTAAAATTGCTTCCTAGTACAAATTATATTTTTTTTTTAATTTCAAATTTGAAGGAATAGAGTAAGTTATTTTCGGTTTTTTTCCTTAATTACAAAAAAGTTAGTTATTTTATTTAATATGAATTGCTTTTTGTTATTTTTGTTTAATAAAATTAAAAATAAAATTAGTCGCAGTAGCTTAGTGGTTAGTGTGTTGGACTGCTATGCGGGGATTCAAGGTTCGAATCCCACAAAAACCCAATTCCGCCTTTGTAGGGTTTTTTCCGCTGCGCTACCTCTCGCGAACGTCTGACAAACATCCGAGAGTATAAATGTCTTGTAAGAGCTTCTCAATTAGCCGTTTGGAGTCGGCATAAAACTGTAGATCCCTTCCATTCGTCCAAAAAATGAAAAACTCACACAAAACGAATGGTTGTGAGAAGCTAGGCCTAGGGTCTCTCCGGACCTGTTGCGCCAACTATTTATTTTTTATTTATTTTTTTAAAATTAAAACGAAGGGTAATTTCACAAAAATCTTTTCGTTTTTGAAGCTTATACAGTTTTTTGGTTGAGAATACAGTTTATTTTTTTGGGAATTTACAGTTTTTTGGAAAAAAAAAAATCTGGCATTGTTGCATGCAGGTAACATACCATGGGACCAGTGTGACCAATTTAGCATTTTTTTGTAATAAATTAGAAGGATTTTTTTATTTTCAGTCTTTTTTTTTTTCAAATTTTGCAAGAATTTTTTAGCAGGATTTTTGTTTAGATAAATAATGAATTAAAATAATAAAGCAAAATCAAAGCAGACGAACCTTAGTGTGAACAAAGCCATTCAATGAGCTCAGCAAGCTTGCAATTGCAATCAACTTTGTTAGCTGGTTTTGATTAAAATAATATTTAGCATGATTTTTAACACTTTTTTATACAAAAAAAAAAAAAAAAAAACGATATTATATTGCTGAACTTAGCATGATTTAAAATATTAAATTGTTCACACTGTATGGCTCCGCCATATTGACAACTCCCAGAAGCAGAACATAAGCAAAGTCAACACAAAAAGGTGCGATAAAGGCAAAGCGACTGAGAAAAATCTGGCATAATTGATTTTCAGGAACGCATTTCACCTAAAACACACTTTCGTCCTTCGTGTCATAAAATGCTTATCCATATCCATATTTGCATAAATACACACCCCGAGACCGGTATCCGTTCTCCTGGTCCATAAAAAATAATGAACTGTTGATTTTTCCAAAAAAAAAAAAAAAAACAATCACTGACTCCCAAGTCCCAAACAAGTTAGGTGAGCTCCCTCTCTCTTGAAAAGTTTTTCTCACTCTCTTCACCCCACCCGATATCTGAACCCTTTCCCTTTGGATAACGCATTTATGAGTTACATCGAGTGAAAAGTGGCAGGAGGCGCAAAAAGTTTGACATTAAATGAAATAGTCACCTTTTGTTTAACTCTGTTGATGGTGACGACGACGACAAAGATGGTGGGAACTGGGAATGGGGGTGTGCTTTGTAATTGAAAATCACAACTCATATAGAATTTCCCTCCTCCGCTATCGCTAACACCGACCTGCCGTTCATTTTCAATTTTCCAAAGCACTATCACTAAACGATGAACACTAGCGAAAACATGTACCCCAGGGATGTGAACGAGGTTGGGGGAAAGGCGGACGAGTTTTTCTCGAAAACCAAGTCATCATCTTTGGCAGGGGGAATGGGCCTGATGAGTGCTTCAAATCAATTGTTTCTCCAAGCACAATACAAAATATTATATGTGTGCTGTGCTCGAAACAAAACATTACTTCCCTCGTACGTAAGCAGATACGTGCCGAGCCTATTGAGTCAGTGGATGGGGATAGTGGAAGTTGAGTAGTAACGATCTGGCAGCCGCCATCACATCGACATGATACGCTTAACAGTGCTGCCCGAAAAAGGAAACGGCAAAGTTTCAATCAGATTGCTGGCGCAAAAGCCTTCCTGCCTTCACGACGTCGACGAAGAGTCCTTGTTTTTTTTTCGCACACAAATCGAATGTCAGCAGAGGAATGGAGGCAGTTGCTCCCTTTACTGCCTCTGTGTTCGACTTGAGTTACAAATGTTTCGACTTGTATAGTAACATCCGTGGAAATGTGTTTTTCCGAGTGTTGATGGCACACATATATAGCTATTTGTAGGCTCGCAGTTCGCAGAGATAAAGGCTACACCCTGCACGTCCCCGGTGCGGTGTATGTTCAACTTTTGTGTGCGATTCGTGTGAATCAACAGGTATAGCAAACTCCATACTCATCATTTCACATTTCACATTTCACATTTGATATCTTTAAATCGTATCCTCTGGTGGTGGTGGAGTTTTACTTCTCAAACACAGCGGGCTGCATTTTCCGTTTCCGTTTTAAATCGAGTGCGGTGGATGTGTGTACGTAGTTGTCCTTGCCTTTGGTGTAAGGTATATGCCCGCATGTGGATGGAGGACGCTTTATTATATTAAATGTCTGTAAATTAGTTTTTCAATTGAAAGTTTGCGTTTGGTTTTGCCAATCCTCGCAGTTTCAATGCGATTTCCTGGTATCTTTAGTTTAACATTTTTGTCAAGGGGGTGGGTTGGAACTTTTCGCCACTGGAAGTTGGTTTTGGCTTATGATTAGCTTGCCCGTGGCTGAATTGTAGTTTTTTGTTCATAATAGGGTTATAAATTGTTGGTCTTTGTATGATACTGGCAATGCTGTTTAGAGGCTTTATAGGTAGCTAGATCCCTCTATCCAAAATCATTGCAAATCAGGGAACGATATTGGGGACGTTCGGATACCTAGTTTATGTAAAACGTCAACTAGATTCGTCGTGACTAGGAATCCGAACGCGTTGACTAAGCAACTTGAATTGTTTTTGTATTCTCGCGGTCAGCGTTACCTTTGTTTGATTTTGCCCTTTTTTATTCGGAAAAGACCTCTCGTAATTTTTTCAAAAATTGTTATTTTCAAATAGGTAAGTACATTTAAAATGTAACACGGTTGCCTGTCATAACACTTGTCCACTGTTATGCGAACTAATGGTTGTTAAATATCGTGCGAAAATTCGAAATTTGCAGAGTAACCTTAGAAATGGCACCTTTTTCTCTCACCGGCCCTTTTTTCGACTCTTCAGAATTCTGCCACAGCCACTCTGTTTATTTTAAATCTGACTCTTCGAAATGTCAACTGAGTATGCAGGCAGGATTTTCTTGACTAGATTTGTCGGCTTCCCCTCCTTAAACGTCAACTGCTAAAACTAATCACGTGACCACTCTGGGGCAATCAAAACTGAAATTCATCTAGTCAGACAGCTGTTAGGCTTACTAAACTATGAATACGAACGTAAACTCATTAATTCATACAGAAATTTGGAAAAAAAAAGAAAACTGATTGAAGGCCGCCACGTTTTGATTTCTAACTTCGAAAATTCGACGTCTTTTCTTAACAAGCCTTCGGAAGAGTTTTTTGTATCAAATCTGATTTGCTGGCATTGGTGACAGGCAGCATCAGTACGTTGTGGGTACAAAGTTATAAATTTAATAAATGGGCTACTTAATACAGCGAAGTTGTGAACGCAATGATAATGACTGAGCTCATGATCAATAATTACACTGAGCACAATCAAAAATCTAGTTACCTTAGGTCGACAGATGCGCCCCCTGAACGCAAAAACTAGATTTGTAACTTTTAATAGCTCATTTGTACATTAAAACCATCAGCGGTAACATAATCGTTTGTCTCGTCTGCTGCTCGATTCTACTCGGTTGCAGTGTCAATGTCAACCACCACAACTTTCGTTTGTAGTCGAACTGCAAGTGCAGCGCGGTCAATAACCCCTTGCGGTTAAAGCTTAGAACTTTTCGTCGGTTAAATTGCTACAGTTTGTCATCTCTTTAAACAGAGTTCCTCTGTCCAATATATTGTTTGGAATTATAAAGACTCCTGGTCGACTTTCGGAATACCTTCCGTCTGTACATTTTTCCCCATACACGAAATGTCAGCTTAGTCACGAACTTCTTGACTAGGTTCATGGGCAGCCCTCCATAAACGACAATTGAAAAGAAAACTGTTCATATGAGCGATCTAGGCGGACCAAAACAGAGACAAATCAGTCAAGTCATCCACCTGTCAGACTTACTAAACTAGATTGTTGAACGTCCCCACTCTTGCTGAAATATATCTCATAAGAAATCTCATGACATTTATGCTTCGCGGCGATATGAAAACGTGCATTTACATTCCAAAGACTACAGAGCTTTTGCCCATAGCGTCAACCGTTAAGTTCAATGTCGCCAGATTCAAGTGCAGAAGACCATTGACAGCACACTGCCATCGGAAGTGCCACCACTGATGGGATAGTTTCACAGACGACCGCCAAAATAAAACGAAACATTGTTGATTCGCGTCGGCGATAGAGCATCGCGCATGCAACCAGACAAAGTGCAATATTCGTGTCACACGAATTCTTGGTGTGACCTTTGCATAACCTTTATTACTTAACGTAGTTTAGAGTGTTAAGCACTACATATTATTTGTACCTACGTAACAAAATTTAGTCCGAACACGAACAGTTTTTCGTAATTAGGGCGCATTTTCTTACCAAACTGTGTAAACTTGGTGCAAACCATTATAATGTGACCGTTTAACGAAACAGTTACGGTTACCTGATGCGCGTCAGTCATTTTACGATGGTTACGTCATCTCCACTCATTCTGCAATCCAATGGAACAAGAAAACTGCTTCTGATTGAATCCACAAAAGTATTGGTAAAATTCCTAAAAAGTAATCTACGGCTGCTGTCAGAAGTCTTCCCATACTGTTTCAGTTTTCAAAACGAGTTACGCACCACGAAAACGACTTCCAATCGTTGCGTTGTTGGAACAAACACACCTTTTTGCAATATTCAGCAGACCGAACAAATGTCACCACTCACAACTTAAAATCATTTTCCACACTAAAGGAATATTCACATGAGAGCGAATTGCGAACTCCGAACACGCGAATATTCGTGGTTTCTGACACTTCATTCACATGAAAACTTTTTTTGGTCGCAGATACCCGCGTATCAGTTTCATTTTTAAAGGTTAAGTTCGAACGAATTAATTGTTAATTTAGCTGTTTAAATCAATTGAGAGTAATGTTTTTCTTGGACTCGATGTTAGATTAATTAAATATAATGGTTTTGTGATAGGACAAATACAAATTTTCAATTCATAAATGCAGTTAAATTAATTTGTTCGCAATTCGCCTATTCGCAGTTCGCTCTCATGTGAATGGTCCTTTAGTGTCGTTTTAGTATCGGTATTATATTCCTTGAACGCCTCCACTCGCATTTACTTTACGATCCACATGAGTTCCACACCAACAGCTGATAATTGACAGATAGGTAGGTTATGTTTTGTTTTTTAAATTTTAAATGAACATCCAAAAATCAAAAGCATATCGAATTGTGGTAATATAATATATAGGTACTAAACTAAAATAATCGACAATTTTTTGGATCTTGAACGGTTGTCTATTGGTTCTGCAAAACTGACCTCGGCATCGGTATTCGTCTCAATAGGATTAACCATCGGTGATGTGACTGACGAAAGGGTCGTCGATCTTATTGGAATCGTGGGTGGTGGATGTAAATTTGCAGATGAAAAGGTAGATAGGTCGCTTGATGAGGAGGTAGTTGCTGACAGGAAGCTTGATGCGGACAGAGTTGTCGGTTGATAACTTGATTTGGATGAACCTGAAAGTATGGAACTCGATGCAGGAACTGTGTCTAATGGATGACACACACTGGTAGCTGGAGACCTTTGCGGTTTTTTATTCCCGAACACTTTTCCTTTCGGATTTACTAAGCTGTTTAGGACGAGGACTTGTGCAATCACTGTGTCTACTTTATTTAAATTTTTTTTTTTTTGAATTCAGGTGGTCCTAAATAGTTGGGTGTCGCAGCTACCGACTCCCACCCATTTTTCACATCGTCGATCTGTTGAACACCACTTTTAAAATTTGTTGCCAATGATATATTCTGTTCCATAATTTACACCAAGCGTTTCATTTGATCGGGGTCTGTTATTTTCATCATTAATCATATGCTAATTATGAAATCACTACATAGATATAAACACTTACCAAAATTCACATGTTTTTACTTAAATTTGCCTCTTAGTCATTTAAGAATTTGTAATAGACACTAATCGGCGTTTTATGAGTCATTTTGTACAACTAAAACGACTGTCAGAACGCGAAAAACCGTTTTGACGTTTGTAGCACTTCTGTTCCACACTACTTAAACGCCACAAAACGCCTAGAAACACGCCACATGTAATACCGATTTCAAAAAACGCCAACTATTGTTTAATACAAACGCCACATAGAATAAGGATGAACATGAAGATGCTGCAGTGCAAACCAATACAGATTAGTTTAGAGCCACATTTTTCAAAGACCTGATTACAGAGTCCTGGTAAGTCCAACTTAAGATGGTTAGTGCCTAGCCGATAAACGTATCTTTCATTATTTCAAGGCGTGGAAGGTGGAACTTCAATTTAAATTCGGTAAGTCGCAAACAACCAAACATTCGTGTGAACCAACAAATAACCAACTCCAGACTTGAGTATCTCACCCAAGCCGTGAAAGAGACACAAAAAGACAACAACAACAAAAACTCCCTTCATCCCTCTGGTGGCCACGTATATTACAACACGATAAGATAAACAATAATTCCGTCTTTATGTTGCACTTTTGACTTCGGTGTAAACCAAGAGGTGACCCCGCATACCAATACGGCAGCACCACGCCAGCAGCCCAAGCAAGACGCCAACGTCATCCTTGCAGTGTCGTTACATTGGAAATAAACAATTTAACTGCATCATTTGGGAATACGTCTCTGTGCCGAACGGAGTATAGCGTCTTCGAACTCCGTGGCCCGTATGTCTATCTGTAAGGGCAAAATGGAGCAAAGGTGATATCTTCTGACGATGACTCTTTCAAAGATTCATGAACGGCTTCAAACACACATACACCCACCCGCACACTCAGGACTGAGAGCAAAGGCAGCGCAACCAAATTCTCATTTTGCACACGTATTTCGATTAAATTCTCATTTCGGCCATAATTTTTCCAGTTTTAGTGCGGCGCAGGCACTAAACCAACCGGAGCAACAGACACATCACACCTCCACGATCCTCTCGAGCTGGAAAACTATTACAAGATGAGTGTATTCCCCTGATGACTCCTCCGACAGGTTGCACAGAATTGTGGTGGCAAAGGATGTTTTTTTTTTTTTTTTCTTCTTTTTTTAAGATTCTTGGTCATATACAAGTGGACAGGTGGAGTTGTAGGTGGAGTTGCACATTCGTTCAGCTCGCTATGAATGCGGACAAGGACATGTGTTTATAAATCATTCGGGGTCTTAAGTTTTCGAATTTTCTCGCTGATTTAGAAAGTTTCCCAGTCCGATTGTTGCGGGGCGGGAAATTTGTGCGTTCCTTGTGTTTCGTCGTTCGGGGGGACATTTATCTTCATGGACATAGCGAATGTCGTGTCTGCTCGAGTGGCGTGCCATGTAGGGTCCTGCAATAATTTCCAATTTATCGGAATCGATTAGTTTACGATTTGGTCGGGTGTGTGAATAAGAAAATAGTTACAAGAGCGAGTTGCAGATTTTTTTCTTTGTAAATTGAAATCTTTCTGTAAGGGATATGGGAAAGTTGAAGGCAGAATGCAGACAGATAATGTTGACAAGGAATTGTAGGTACGCAGTCACTGAATGTGACACTTTGAAAGCCAATAGTTTTCATATAAATCATTACATTCGAATTCGAAACCTTCCTTTTTATTTTATTAAATTATTGTGATCCTTACCAATAAACATTTTTAGCAGTCTTTAGTTTCGACTCAGTAAGCTTCCGGAAATTTAAAGTCGATACCCAAATTTGTTATAAGTATGACAGCGCGTGTTAAATCAGTCATCATCAATATTAAGGTCACTTTTCATGTGACTTTCTGTTTAAAAACATATAAATGAAGACTGCGGTAGGTAGACAATTTCGGCATAGCTCCTCAAATGTCAGTAGCTCCAATATCACAAAAGTCATAAATCTTTCATTCACTCTACTTGTTACTTATGATTTTTGACAGGTCTTTCAAGAGCATTTGTCAGGGACAATTCCAATCCTTTTGTTTGTACTTCCATCAGACGAAGAAACAGAATCAAAGTACATTTTCACAGTATACATATTTCTAGTTTCTTTCTTTAAATTCTGGTCCAAGTGATCGCGACTCTCTATATTTTTTGTTGTAAGCCCCATACGACAAATGCTTAAAATTCAATTTCCCTTTCAACTTCCCCCATGACATCGTAAACTCAAAACAAAACCAAGATGGCATACAAAAACTCAAATACATTGGGCACATTCAAGAATCTAGTTATCTTAAGTTGACTAGATTTGTCTGGATAAGATGTAACCTGAAAGCAAAAACTAGATTAGTCGGAAACGTCACTTTTCCTACGTCAGCCACATAATTAGTCACGAATTTCTTGACTAGATGCATCGGCTACCCTACCATAAACGTCAACTGAAGCAGCTGCTCATATCACCGATTTCAGTCAATCAAATCAGAGATACGTCTAGTCAGACATCTGTCAGACTTACTAAACTAGATACTTGAACGTCACCATTATTAACAGCGAAACGTAAAAAAAAAACTGCTGCACTTTGTTTGACGTCTCACCGTTTTATGGCGTGAGAAGTAAATTTTCTTTCATGCACTGCCGTATGTAGATATGTTTACACGTCAAATTTGACAGCCATAACTTGTTTGCCACTTTGATTAATTTCGCAACAATTTCGCTAAGTTTTAATTACGCAAATGACGTATAGTATTAAATTAAAGTAAATTACGGAACTAAAATATTTCTAGCCTCAAAACGCAGTTGGCATATGATATAAGTCAAAACGCAAAACATTTAGTTGTTTGCCGTAATGTGAACATTGATCTGCAGTGATGATTATTTATATTTAAATCCATGTATCTTTGTTTCCACGAACAATGGAAATGCTGCCAACAAAACTGATATTTTTGTTGCATTCTAGTTTTGTTCTGTTATAATTCTAGAACTGCACCGATTTTGTTTTGCAAACAGATCTATTTGTTATTTTTTCAATTTCTGTGGAATTGCCTAATATCGAAATAAAATTTTAGAATTCAAGGCTCAAAATCAAAGCTTAACATTTTTAACATTGAGCTGATTTTTGCGAAAACACTCGAAAACTTCATCAAAAACAGAAGGTTTCCCATACATATTTCAGTTTTCAAAACGAGTCGTTTAAAGTCATTTTCCACGAAAACGACTGCCAATCGTTGCGTTGTTGAAACAAACACACCTTTTGGAACATTCAGCAGAGCAACTGACCGAACAAATGTCACAACTCACAACTTAAAATCATTTTCCACACTAATTGATGAGCTACCATTAATTTTAAATGCTCTGAATTAATTTTAGTTGTTATATAATGCGATTGAAATTTGTAAACAAAACAGTTTACACAGAACTTTCGCGAGTTTTCGTGTCGCAGCAACAGCTGATTGAAACGTCAAATGAAAACAAGTTATTTTTCGGTGTGAATGCAGTTTCGAGTTTTCGCTGCGGTGTGAAAAGGGTATAAGATTATCAGCCCCATTCTGCTGTTCACGTGAATCGTAGGTTCGATTCACTCAATCGATTCCCTTTCACTCTGCCTTTCCATTCTGGGCCATCTGCAATCCATCGAGTGAACTACATTATCCAAACCAATTTGGCATTCAAGTTAACAACTTGCAGATTTGGAGTCGCTCAATACCTGGAAGATTCTGTTGTGACGAAAAAAAATGGAACTTATTTTAGAATATACCTTCTTCCATTCAGTTATCTCTTTTATTACCCAGGACCCATGAGTTTCAGCCTATATTTTATTCCAATACTCCCGTAAGTCCTCGGGTTGGCTTTTGGTATTAATTTTGAATATTTTTGAATATTTTAAAGCCTCTGTTTTGTTGATCTACCCCTAAAAATGAATAATCTTTATTTGCAAACAAATAATCAAGCAATAAATTAGTTTTTACTTACATTTTATCAACCACCAACCAGAAGGGATCTAAATTGTATGCATTCACGTGAATAAGAGAATACCGCGCAGTATTACCGACGTTACCGACATTGACGAGGTTAAATCAAATTCAATTCGAATAGTAAAATCGTCGGCTGAGAATTGGTTTGACGTATACGCCATTTAAACTTTTTTGGGAAATCGCAATTGAAAGTTTACGGTTCAATTAAAATTAAATGGGTCGATAGAAGTTTCTCATTTTTTCTTCAGTATTATTTGGATAAATCTACTTTCTGATCATAATAACATAAAAGCTCCGCCTCTTTTAGTTTATGGTTTATTCAAAGATTTCCTCAGAATGGTTTTGACGTATACGCCACACAAGATACTTATTTTTTGTGTTCATACACGTACGTCAAAAGAACTGCACGTACGTCATTCCAATAGTAAGCACAGATGGTGGTGCTGAACAGAACACTACCTTCACAGAAACATAATAAAAGACCTTTTTTATGGAATTTGTTATTTTTGTTTATTAATGAATGCATTTTTTTGTGTTATACAGCATAAAATAATTCCTATGAAAAAAAAAAACAAACGTAATAGAAAAAAGTAAACAAAAATAATATCTTCCTGAGTCGAAAACTCGAAAACACGCGTTTTCCCAGACCTAAGACTAATCTAGATCAATTGTTTACTCCCGAAAACCCCCATATACCAAATTTGAGCGAAATCGTTAGAGACGTTTCCGAGATCACAGAAATAAATTTATATACATACAAGAATTGCTCGTTTAAAGGTATAAGATGTTCCATCCCTGCTATAACAACCATTAAAACCAAAACCTTGAACTCAATTTCTATATACACCACCATTGCACCATACGTCCGTCAGCGCACGTCATCAGCCATCTGCGCACTTCCTCAGGAACAAATTGGGCCTTACCAACAACCAAATTTAGACTCGACTTTAGCGCGAAAGTCGAAATTAAAATAAATTGTGTACCAACAATCAAGTTATCTCTGACTTTAAGTTAATCGAGGTTGTAACTTTCGATTCGTAGAAAGTCTAGTCTAACCCATTATTAAAGTTTAAACGTCAGTCTGGATCTGGAGAAAAGTCAATTCGGCGTTTTGAATTAAATGAGGTAGGTAAGTTCAATTATTGGATAGTTATTTAATTGTGTTGCAAATGTCTTATCCCAAAATCAATTTTTTGTTTTGTCTTGTGCAGGAAATCGATTTAATTTAAAGCTGCTTCCCAATCCATATTGATGCATATTTTGTGTGTGTGTGAAATGTAATTATTGGACAGCAAATAAATAAAAAAAATAAACTTGTAGTGCCCAAAGAATTCTTTTTTGTCTTATATCCGCAAAAATATAACTCATCGCTGCTCAACAGTATTGGAAAAGTACATAACTATAAGATATTCAAAAGACAAAATGCCAATTTCAGCAAATTATTTGAAAGCTCGGAAAAAAATTATAACGCACTTGAGTTATACTGTTATAATTTTGCGATAAAGTCAAATGCCGTTAAAGTTTCGATTAATTTGATTGTTGGTACCTATAAATTAAAAGTCGAAACTATAGTTAGTTTCGAAATTAGTTAAACTCGAGTTTACGGTTTGGTTGTTGGTAAGGCCCATTGTCGCTGTTGATTACATACACATTCACGTCCCACACTTCTCTTTCGTTTCACTTAATTTGGAGAAAACATCACGCAGTTTTTTTTCATATGAACGTGCTTGTGCGATGTGCGCCACCCAACCACCCCAAAGCAGAACAATGATAAAGAACCGCGGCTGCTGATAATGTTCAATTTGAGAAACTAAATTTATTTTTTTCATGTTAGATTTTAGGTTTTAGCTCAGCTTCTAGAGGACATAGAAAGCTGATTGATGGCTTAAAATAACTATAAAAGTGTTGGCTCTCCTAAGTATTTTACTTTGTTTGCATTGATTAAGAATTGTTTGGGTAATGGCGAGTAAAAGGCAGCAAAGTCAGAAAAATAAACTCACTCACCATTAAACGCATGAAAACTCGAAAACACGCGTTTTCCCAAACATAAGACTAATCTAGATCAATTACTGTTTACCCCCGAAAACCCCCATATACCAAATTTCAGCGAAATCGTTAGAGCCGTTTCCGAGATCAAAGAAATAAATAAATAAATTTATATACATAAATACAAGAAATGCTCGTTTAAAGGTATACGATATGCACATACGGCAAACCAAAACTAAACCTTTTGTTTTTGTCCACGCGTACGTGTATACGATGAAATACACATATTTACTTAATAACATACACGTACGTCAAAACAATTCTGAATATACTTTTTAGTTTTCTTGTCGTATGATCGAAGTCTGTGGACATACGGCAAAACAATACTAAAAAAAAAAGAAAATGGGAATTGCATAGAAAATTTGACGTATATCCAAAAAAAAGGCGTTTACGTCAAACCAATATTCTAACTTATTAATTTGGGTGGATATACGTCAAAACAATACTAGATATCTCAGGATTGGCTAGAGATAGGACCAAAAGACAACATTATTTGGAAAGAGCACACTTGAATACATAAGACTGCATTTATAGTCCAAAAAGTACATTTTGGCGTATACGTCAAACCAATTCTCAGCCGACGAAATAGTGTTCAGTGAAAAATGAAGAAAAATTCCCCCCGACGACTAGCAGAATATGGCTGTATGTTTCCATTAAAAATGTTGAGAACGCAAGATTTTTTAATCAAGCTTTGGCTCGTCGTAGAATACCTATAAAATATGGAGAATTCAGGGCCTTTTTTAATTTTCATTTTAACCTCAATATTCTAAATCTTTAAAACACAAATTCTGAAAGCCCGTTCCCAATTTATTGAGTAACTTTCAAATTCATTCGCACATTTTTATTATATAGTTGTCAAATATGAAATACGATCCACATAAACCCTTCTGTCAGTTCAAGCCTTAAAAAAGTAGTACACACATATATAATTTATTGTATCTATTTAAAGTACAACATAAATCGTGAATTGTATCAACAAATAGCCCCAAGACATTCAGTTAAAAAATGCAAACTCGTATACCTCCTGTCAAACAAAAATAAATAAATGCAATGCGCATCGAAACGCACTACAAATATTGAACAACCACCATCAGAAATAAGAGAAACAATATCATGGTGTAAACCTGGTATAAACCAGATTAATGGCCTGTTATCGAATAGCTCCCTCGGCAATGCGAAAATGCGTTAATAATTTATTAATACAAAAAAAAAAATACATGTGCATTTAATTACAATAATCATTCATTTAATTAAAAAATTCCCCTGGCATATGGGTCATTATAGGAAATTGAACCCCCTCATCCGATTGGAACAGTATGTGCACGGAATATGTACCAGTACCTGTTGTTGATCCATTCCCTCTTGCATTCCCTCTTGCACCCATACCACATGAATCATTGAAACTATTGCACCGACGAGCATCAGCATCATCGATTTTATCGGGTGAATTACCGAGGCGCATTTAATTGGATTTGTTATCCAACTTCGGTAAGTTCTGCAGGCGGATCGGGCTGAATGCAATGTCAACTGAGTTCAATGAGCTTCGACATACTCTAGGTTCTAACCGACTCTAGTACGTAAGCTGGCACAATGCGCATCAAACAGAAGGCCGATTTTGAATTAAATTTGTATGCACCCGTTCACTTAGCGGTGTAACAACTCGCATGAGTCTTGTGTATTTTCCCCGGCCCGCATGTAAACAGAAACGTCATCACGTCAAGCCCACTGAACGTCACTCTTTTATGTGCGTGCGGTTTTACCAGCAGTAAACCGAGAAACTTCCATTCATCGTCATATGAAATTTAAATATATAAACCGCGCTCAGCACTAACTCAACCATCAGAGTGCGATCAGACGCGATCAAGTAAAGTCTAACATAGAAACATATACATCATAATGAACAACAGACATCTAGTGACAGTCTTTGCCCTGAGCACAGTGTTGTTCGTGTTTAAAGTGGCCCAAGCCAAGCCACTCGACATCTACGACGAGATGAGTGACCTTTTCGATGACATGAGTCTGGAGGAGGTTGTGCCCAAGACATCTGGACGTCAGCAGCCGGAGAACTTTTGCAAGATGCCCGCCCGCAAGGGTGTCTGTCGGGCGTTGATTCCCCGCTGGAGCTATGATCCCATTACGAAAGAGTGCGGCGAGTTCAAATTCGGCGGATGCGACGGCAATGCCAATAACTTTGCCAGCTTCAAGCAGTGCATGCAGACTTGCAAGGGATACTAATCAAAATTGACGGAACTAGTTACTTTAGTGTGCCTGTTTTTAAATTGTGCGTGAAAGGTTTTGTTATTGTGTAAGACTATTTATTGTGTATGAAAGATGAAAAATAAAATTATTTATACAGAAAAACGTTTTCGAATGGTCCTTGTGTTTGGAATTCACTTTTTGTGACTTTTTTTATCGGAAGTGACGTTTCAAACGTCTGGAACAATTTATGAACATTGGGAATTGGGAAAAATAAGTGATTACGGGGTCGTTCGCAACTTATTTCAAGTCTTCAGATTGTGAACGCACAATTGATGAAATGTATTTCGTATATGATAGGTTTCCGAAAGGCGATATGTCAAAAATATGCCACAACCATTTGACAGGTAAATGCCCATCCAACAAGCTACATATTTTTTTTGTTTAATTCGAAACACATTAGTGAAATAAGAGTAGGGTTTGCGTCTCTGTCAAGGGTCGATGAACGATCTAACAAAAAGAAAGATGGCGCGCGAAAATGTTGTTGACGGACGTCAGGGGCCGAATTACCGCATCCGTGATCGAGCCATACGTCACTGAATTTTGTGGATTTTACAAGCAAAACAATAACAAATTCAGTCACGTATTACTCGATCACGGATGCGGTAATTCAACCCCAGATCTCTGGAATGCAATTTAGAATGAATCCTTTAACTCTGGTGGACGAAATTCCTATCAATAAAACCAAAAAACTTTCTTATTATTAAAGGCACAAACCAAAACGGGACTGGGGAAAGTCTTACCCACATTACATTATGCTGCGAAATGTTATGTCAAAAAGTGTGCAATCGGGTAGTTATTGTGAATCAGGCATTAAACAGTGCGTGACTCTGGCGTATACTTGCTTTTTAAGCCTGACACAGTACAACATTTTGGCTACTAAATTTGGCATGTTTTATATTGAAAGAAAATGGAACTGTCATTCTTATTGAAAATACTACTTGTCAATCTGCACATGCTTAAAAAAAAAAGTGACTTTTCGACCTTTCGACATGTAAATCTAAACGGGATAGCGGCAATTAAAGCTACTATTACATTAGCTAAAATGATAGTCGAGGCTTAGTCGACTTCCAAGTACAATTGCATAACAGAACTTACACCTTTAACGTCAAACCTTAAGGCTAACAACTATTTAAAAAAAAAAGTCCTTCAGCAATTAAAGCTTCATTTTCCTAAAACCTGCACGTGCACAAAACGACGTCTCCAGAAAACAACAAAACTCCCCAAAAGAAGTTTCAAGAAATTATTTATCCCGCAGATTAATCAATAACGACGCACGACAATCCTGTGATTGCACAAATGACTGATGCGAAACTTTTTTTCCCATCAGGATGCCTGCACATGATGTCTCTGTGAAAAAGAAAAAAAAAAACTCTCGAGTATAGTAGACTAATGGCCTAATTATTGCCAACGGGAAAGAGAGCGCGACACATTCCCCCAGCAAATGGCGGTGGACTCCTCATCCTCACATTTTGTTTATACCTCTGCTTGCTATAAAAATTAAATTAATGATAGCTAATTAGCTCCAACCCGCCCGCACAAAGGTGTCCCAGCTCCCTTCAGCCAAACTGAACGGCAATAGTTAGGCAGCGACTCTACTTACTCTACAGTCTACACTGTGAAGTGAACCGGATTACAATCATAATTAATGGCACCACCTGTCAGTGCGGAACTCCCTTCCAAAACCCTGGTGTGTGTATATGCTGTATCTATGGACCGAGTTCTAACAGGTGATTCATGAAGTGTGGCGCAAATTGAAAGTGAAATTCGCCAGGCGTTACCGGTAAACAAAGATGAGCTTTCTGCACGAGTACCTTTTGTCTGAATTGTCATCGATTTTCAGCTCATCGAGTTAACGGTGCTTGCTTAACCATATCTTGTGGGATTTCCAATAAATACGCACGTACCTCACTCCACACCCCTCTGCTGGAGAGTACCATTTCGAAATGGTAAACATAAACAAAGGCCGTACCATGGTAATTCCATGCACTTTTTCGGCTGACGTATGTATAGCAATATGGTTCATATGCGCGGGGAAGCCCCAACAGTTTTATGTTCGGCTTTTTATGGCCACCCATCAATGTGCGCGCACCTTTGTGACACAAGTCACGTCGTCGTCGGGCTTTTTCGGTACTCGCACTCGGTGCAGTTTTTCTTTAAGCAGTCGCATTGGCCCATGCAAATTGCAGTTCCGTGACGAAACATTTGCCAATTTCAGTCTGTCAATGGAAGTGTTCATTTCGGAAACGTGTTTTTGTAGAAATTGCGAAAGAAACTGATGTGGTTTTCCATTGGGACAAAAAATCAATCTTTTTTTTGATCTAAATCACTTTTTGCGTTCCATTGGGACGAAAAATCAATCTTTTTTTCGATTCGGATCACTTTTCGCAGATCTCGATATTTTTTCAGATTTACGCATACCAATATACTTTGCACAGCTGTTTAACGTCAGTTTAAGAAGTTTCATTTCGAGGCAAATGCGCAAAGTTTCGTGAAAACCAAAATAACAAAATACATAAATAGCTAATGGATACGATTTCGGAGGAATTATTATCTTCATTATCTCCCTCGTCATCTGAAGACGACAAACCACCAATAATACTTCATTTGTATCTACAAGAAGGAAAACATTTTTGAGGGCGATATCCATTTGTGATTAGCCAAAAACGAATGCCATTTGAACAGCTGATATTGTTGTCAATTAACGCACTAATCCATTTACAAAAGCAGATCAATCTTGTTGCGCGTTCCATGAGCACAGTAAAATCTGAGATCTGAAAAAGATTTCTGGTGGTCCCAATGGAAAACCACATGAGTCATTTTGTACGCAGTCGCCATCGGATGACCACATATCTATCGTGTTTGTGGTGAAACTTCCGAGTGGCACACAGCCTCCAATTTGTTTTGATTGACGTTGAGATTGTGTTGTGAGCGTAACAGCTTGGACCAGCAATTATATATCAATCATTCCATTACCTAAGCGCGAAGAAGGGGGTCAACAAACTCGTAGATAGTTTTAATTTTTTGCACTTCACTGGTTATTCAATGTTTACCTAGATGATGATAATCCGTCAATTAGGGCAATTTGTTAAGGCGGCTCATCATTGACGTTTTATAAGTCAGTTGGGATTGAAATGCTAAGTGCATTCATCAATATTGGCATTTATGGCGAATGTTTGTTTATGAATGACATTAGACCACTGGTGTTAGTCATTTTCGAACCGCATGGTGATAGACTGTCAATGAACCTGCGGCAGAAATTACTTAATTTTGGGACTTGCATTTTATTTTTATGAATCGCGGTTACGTTATAAAATCATGAACAACTATCTAACAACTGTGAATAATAATTTTTAGTAACTATAACTTTTAAGTCAGTTTAAAATTACATATCAATTGTGACCTACAAAATATATAAGGTGAAGGTTAAAACCAGAGACAATACTGAGTTTTGTTGGGAACGAGCGGGAAAAAGACATATCCAAACAGTTTCTCTCGTCAAAAGTTGTTCATGATCACCAGGGATCAATGCAAAATATCCAGATTTAGGTACCTACTATGACAGTCGACTGGAAGCCAAAGAGAGTCTGTTGGAAATTTGGCGGAGCTCCCCTGTGCTACCATGATGTCCTTTATCGCCTGGCAACCCATTCGGTCCCTACGGACCAATTACACCTTTAGCTCCAGAAGAACCGACAGCATCTCGTACATCAAAATCTTTGGAAAAACATGGGGACCATCTCCCTAGATCAAGCTCTGGTTGTACACATCTATTGACCCCCAACACGCAATTGCGTGGAACCGCGTTAGTCCACTTACTTTTGGAAGCCACACGGCACATTTTTTCCGAAGCTCTGCGCAACTTTTCTTCGAAATATCCGAAACGGATACTTCGAACACAATTTGAGTTCCGATCAGGGATTTTCGTATCGTATCAATCAATCGTAAAAAAAACACGGAATTTGCTAAAATATTTTTTAAGTACCTAGTTCACTTTTTGAAAGTTAAGGATTTATTCACCAGTAATCGATTTTTTTATTTAAAAAAAAATTTTTATTTAAAAAAATCTACTCGGCAAAAAAGTGCTCCAAGATGACCCATAATCGGGCCAAGGACACAATTCACGAGATATCTCCCCAAATTGAGAGAAAAAAAGCAAAACAGAGAATGACGAGGTTTGACCGAAGTATTTTTTTTTTTTTTTTTTTTTTTTTTTTTCAAATTTTTCTTTGTAGCAAGCATGGCCGATTTTGTTTTACACCTAATTGTCAATCTTTCCTTTTATAATAAAAAAAAAATGTCATTTCTCTGAAAACTTAAAAGCCGAGATTGTCTAAGCGAGGGGGTTTCGTATTTCGTTGATTGAATTTTTAAAACAAATAAGAAATGTAAACGTAACGTTTGGGAAGCTTTGCTGCAAATGGTTCGTGTAGTTACTAATATTGCTTAGGCGACCATCAGTCACAATATGAAATTTATTATGTTTCTCCAGGGATGACTCCCTTCATTTTCCAGTGTCGCTAATCCGGAGCTTTTTTTTTTTATTGGACGCCCCGGTTTTTTCCACTTCGGTCCATGCAAAAATGAAGATTCCAACCGCTGAACCGACAGAAATATAAATTTCTAAAGATTGGTCCATTTTTGTTTGGTTTTCTTTTAAGGACTTAAAACAAACAGCCCATCTCAGGGAAAGTAAAGTACAACAACTAATGTCACCTCCTCCGAGTCAGTCTGACATTATGCAAGCGCTTATTAAGTGCTAGTTAGATAACTCTGTTTTGCTTTTTTTCTCAATTTGGGGAGATATCTTGTGAATCGTGTCCTTAGGGCCCGATTCTGGGTCAAATTATCCGGGTTGATGGTGAATAAATCCATAACTAGGTACCTACTACAAAAATTGAACTACTGTGATCTACAAAATATTTCAGCAAATTCGAAATTCAAAAATCATGTTAACGTCCTTCCTACGAAAAGGATATATGTGGATATTAATTGTATTCCTTCCATTAAATTGTGATAAGAGGCTTAGCGCCTAGGTCTTTAAAGAAGTTGACGGATTTTGTTTTTTTTTTTTTAAATAATAATTCAAATGCTAAAAGCATTGTACGAAACTAACGAGTCACGCATCAACATTCAAGCTCATCCGTTAGAAGTATGTATGTGCATTCCTTCGGATGATGAAACTGTCCGCATTTCATTTACCGCTAAATAACTGGCAACATATCAAACCGTTTGTGCTAGAACTCGATTGAATTTCTTCAAATGAAACACGCACCACACCCTCTGTGGGACAGTTCCGTTTCGAAATGGCAACTATAAACAAAGGCAAAGGCCGTATATACCATGAAATACTCAAAATTAAGCAGCACATTCTCGTTTTTGTTTCGTCCTTTCCTCAATGTAGCCACGAGCTCTAAGCGAACAAAATGCAAGAAATATTTATATACAAAGAGAGCAGTGCGCTCTACTAATAACAAATTTTAGTCAGTGAGTATTTTCTGCATCGGTCTGCCTATCTTGGTCATGCATTGCTTTGGAGTTATGGGAACAACTTTTATGGGTCTGCTGCTTTTGGCTCCTTGCCGTCATTATTTTCAAATAACAACCTTGGACGCTCGACAAATATTTATAGCACTCCCGTGTCCGCACTCGTCCATTCATACATCGGTCTGCCACTGGCCTGTCATGAGAATAATGATTTTTGTTATCTCATTGGTTAAAACGAGAAAGTCAAATTGAAAGACCAATTTCGTTCGATTTCTAAGCAGGGTTTTTAGTTTTTCTTTCTTTTGTTTTTATTTTACAGTTAAACATGTATTTATACGATAAATTCCATAATATAAAGAACACTTACAATAAAAATTATGCATTTTCGTGATAACACCTGTTCGGATAAAAGAAAACTTGATGGCACAGTAACACGAATCTCTACCTGTGACCCAATGTTTCTGTATGCGAATATGCCTCTCTGTACTGTTAATGATAAAGTTTCCTTTTGTTTTGTATATACCTATTTTGATCTACGATATTTGGATCCTGGGGACGTGCACGATCTTTTAGTTTAGTTCTACATAATCTTGTTGTTATGTATTCCATTGTGTTGTTCGGTAATCGTCGTAGCAAAAACTATTTTATTTTAGATTTATATTGTTATATCGTTTGTTATACATCAACACTTATATCGAGCTAAAATCATAGGAGACCGAGGAGGAAAAGGCTTTGCAGCGAATTAATATTTGAAAATGGGCGTTTCAGGCAAAAATATCTACTTAACGGGGACAAAATTAAAACACAAGTATTGCAATGTAGTAAAACTTCAGTCCAATATCACTCAATTCATTCCGTGTTTGTTTCGAAGAATGTTTCTGATTTGTTTTCAATTTTGTTGTTCGGTCTTTCGCTGTGCATGTCTTCGCTTCTGGTTAATATTAGCAGTTTATGTCCGTCGTCACGCCTTTGATGGTCTCCGAACTAAAGTGGACGCATCCGTATTTGCAGACTAATGTCCAGACATATGGAATGAAAAATTCTTCGGGGGCATCCTCCTCTACGTACTTAAACTTGAGGTCGGGGAATTTCTAAAGAAACTCGGTCAATAGTAAAGGAAATTATGGAAGTGCTCATGAGTCTTACCCTTAGGCGATCACTGGACCATTGACTGGCACCCTTGGAAATTACTTCAAAAACTTCGCTCACGCCCAGTTCGCCACGTTGGTCTTGTACCCTTTGAAGGCGAGAGGAGAAGAAGCCAACTACCTGTGAAGCGGAAAACATTTGAGATTCTCTTAAATGACATTTCGTGCTACCACACTTACCATATCGATGTTCTGTATAATATCCTGGAAGGCATGATGACTGCGGAACGCTTCGAAGACGCTTCGTTTGTAGAGCAACGTGTAGACCAAGTTTGGACAATATACCAACTGATTCGACAGGCAGGAGTTCAAAATCTCTAGAACCATTCGAAGTACCTCCTCTAACACGGTGAGATCTGCCAGCATATCCTCCGGTGTAGTGGACACATTAACCGAAACCGATCCGTTGACGGGCTCCTTAAGTTGGGCATCGACACGAGCGTGCTTGCGAGCGAGTGTCTCGAACAGACTAATCAGCCTTTGCGCCACATACGGATGAAGTGATCGAAACTGTCCGGACATGTTGGCCAGAGCTGCTAGGCAATTCGTATGCAAGTACTTATCGCGCATCTTCAGCATGTTGTACTGAATGGTTCGGATGACGACGAGAATTAGAAGGCCACCCAGGGATATCTCTGAAATCGTTCGCTCTGTGTACCAAGCGATGTTCTTCAGGAGCTGAAAGGAATTACAAATTTGTCACCCCTCTTCTTCAACCACCACTATAACGCCTCTTCAACTTACAACTGTGTGAACGTTCTTGTTGAAAGCATCATCCTCGCTCAGTATCAGTAGTACAATCAGCGACATGTAAATGTGATGAGATGTACTATCTGGCGCGTTGTACAGCGTCTGTAGAATGGGCACAACCAGGTGCTCCAAATCGTTCTGCACCATCACATACCTATAGAAACGCTCGTTTCGATGTAGCAAGAGATAGAGCAAGAGGGTGGCTTGATCTATTGTCACGATCCGACAGAGTGTGTCGTAGACGGCGTTGAAGTCGATTTTAAAGGTTGCTCCATCTTTGGGAGAGTCCTTCGAGTCGGAACAGCCGAACAGGCTCGTTCTGTAGGGATTCTTCTTTGTGGTGCAATGGTTTGTCAGGATAAGAACCAAAAGCAGACTCTGATTTGCCAGCGGGTAGTGATCGCGGAATTGTTGTGAAAGCTCCGCTCCGGCTGCGTTCGGTTTGAGAGCATCCTGGCTCTTGCGGAACGTGAATATCGACATCAGAGACTCAGCGATGCCGTAAACAAAGGATCCGGAGTGGCCAGCACCAAACATTGTGCTAGGCACTTCCACCATGCGCGCCACGAAATGCAAGAGAGCACTCATTAGCACGTTCGCGTGCTGGCATCGGTAGATCGTTCTGAAAAGACAGACAACAGGTGTTAAAAGGGCACTGAGCGATTGGTCGTGGTCTCTTTTCCTATGTCTAAAGACCCTTAAATATATGTTACACTGTCGACAGGTTTTCGTGTCGTCAAGGCATACCAAGCTGTGTAGTCGCTGAAGTTTGGTAATCGTATAAAAAAAAACATCTATCTGCCAATTAAAATAGCCAAAGCACATCACTCAGTCTCTCTTATCATATTGAGAATGGAAAAACAATTGCGCCTGATCCGAAACCAAACGCAACAGCTTGAGTAATACGGTTGGCTATCGTACGTCGTGTTCTTAATTAGTGCGTGTTCAGCACAAATTTATATGCGACCTCTAAAACTGATAGCTTAGAGCTATGTTCTGTCTAACTTATCGCAGGCGAAACGTATATTTACAACAATAAACATTCGCTTACCTGAAGATAACAGATTTTTCCACTGGTTGTTGGGTGAATAGGTGCACCGAGAGCAAGGTGATAATCAGATTGACAGCCTCCAAGTGCAGATGATACGTGAATTCCCTAGAAAAAGAAAATTGAAATCAAATTTCTCAAAACTAACTGCTGCCCATACTCACTTTACTGGAATCACAACAATCAGATTGACGATGGCATCGAAGAAGGTGACAAATTTGGAGCCATCTATAGCGACCGCGACGTTCGTTTTTTGTTTATCGGCAGTCGCTTCTGTGGCTTCTACAGCAATTGCAGTGCTCTCGGATGCATGTGCAGTACTTTCCTCTCCGCTGAGTACTTCTGGATTGGGAACTGCTTCAAAATGCTGCAACAACTGGTACTCGGTGCCAGTCTCATTGATGAACTTCACTATGGTCCGCATGATGAACAATGCATTGAACGTCTGCCAAATGTGCATCGTACTGTAAGCAGATTTTTACAATCATCATAGCCCAAAGGAATAGAATACTACACTTGAATCTACCTCTCTTGGTCAGACAGTGACAACAGTTCAGTCACCTTGTCCAGGAACACCGATATCAGTGAGCCGAAATTGCCCGTCTTCAGGTTGTTGCTGACAAACAACTCGCATAGTGATTCCAAACGTGAGTCCAGACTCAATTGCTCCTGGCTGTATATTCGAATAAATAAGAAAAATGTCAAGCGAATGCGATTAGGTACGTAGATTGACAACAAACTGCCAACACAACACAAATGATTTGGGTGTTGGGACGCGATGATGTATGTTACCCACCTAGTGGTTGGCGGAACAATATTATAGTTGAGAATTCCATTCCAGAAGGCGGCGTCATCGTACGGGATATGAGTGCGACTCACGAACTTCTTTAGGTATTCATTTTCGTTGAGATCTTCGTGCCGACTTACGTTGATGCCCATTTTTCGCTGCCGTACCTATAATTTCGTGTTTCTGATTCTGAGCCGGGGTTTCTGTGTTCACAATTTCATTTGACGTCGATGACTGATATATGTATATGGGAGTCCAATGAACTTTGTGTGCACTTTTTTGTTATATTTCTAAACAAAAGCTGAGAGCATTGGTAATAAGTTTAAAAAACTTTAATCTGTAAAAAATATATTTTTTTTTTTTTCGTTCTTTCTGTTTCTTCTGCGGACGACAATAAAGAAATGACACATGAAACGTCACTGATTTTGAATGAACTGCCAGAGTTTTGTAGCATGAGAGTTGCGTTTCGGTACAGCCGTTGTTTTGTATGTGGTAAAATGAGAGTGGTGTAACGTAATGTAATTCGATTAATTCGGTTATTGTATTATTAAAGTAATTATTGTATGTATATGCAAAGTTCGTTATCGAATGACAAAATCATCCATCCGTCAATTTTGTGCCAAAACAAATTGCTATTCGCACGTCGTTCGAGACACGGCAAAGTTAAATCCTGTAAAACAGCGGAATAAGGGCTCGCTTCGCTCGCGAAACGCACATTACATTTTCGAACACGAGTCTGTAGCAGTTCTGAGCTCGTTTTAAGGCCCAACTTTTTTCTTAAAACACTATTTTTAATGAAAATAGAATGACTTAAGCCGGAACCACACTTGTAACGTGTGTTGTGATGTGGAGTGGCGTGTCGCTATCACTCCAATGGATTTCATATGTGTAGAAACATATATTTCTCGTGTGTTGTGTTGCAGTGTGTCGCGTTGTGTCGAAATCGCTCCTGTACCGATTGCGCCACAACGCTCTATGGCGCAATGAAATGAGACATATATATTATCTGAAATTGCATATGTGAAAGAAAGAGTACACATGAACTAGGAAATAAATAACGTCAAAAAAGCAAAGCAAACAACATTTGAATTCATTTAAAAAAATGACAGCACACTAGATAAGTGTGCACAGAACACGAAACGACAGACCACACCACAACACACCACACGTTACAGGTCTGGGGCGGGCTTTACTCGTACCTTTCTCTGATATTGGCCACCTTTAAGTGATGGTGAGCGAGCATACAACCTTACAAAAAACACATCTCAACTATCTTTCATACGTTTTAAAGGCGCATTCTATATATTTTGTTTTGAAGAAAAAGTCAAAAGAAATATTCATCTAAACATGTCCAATTCAGGTGCATCTTTATTTAAACATACTCTATTGTGCAATAAAAAGTGTCTACGTTAACAATTCTTCTTTATTTCAGCTCTTTAAATCAATGTACATCACTATGTTTGTTTATTTGATACAATATTAGCTTTTTTTTTATGCTATGTTGGAATTAACCACAAACTACATTTCAAAAGCAGACGAGTATTTTCATTCGCCTAAGCGTAGCTTTCTCTTTCTTGGTTTGTAAAATTTAAACAATCAAACACAAATAAGGAAATTTTTAATGCCATGATAACTCTTTATCACCAATTATTTAAATTTTAAAACCTAAAAGGTAAATGCAAAGAAAAAAAAAACAATTTAATAATAAATGCAAATAAAATTACGAATCTGGAAACCAATTCTTATTTTCTTTTGTTTTCTTAAAGTATGGAGTGTAAATATTTTCAGATATACGGGGGGATCACCCTGTTAGATTTTGAACCTTACAATCAATTTAACTCTTAATTAAATAGACACAGCTTTCGTTTTTGTTTCTTATTTTGTGTTTTGCTTTTTTGTTATAAATAAATATGGGAAGTAGGTATATGGAATTTAGTTGAACTGCTCTGGCATAACGTATGAGATGTCGTCCCATGGGTGACGGTATAGGCCTTGCTTTAGTCGCTTCTGATCCATGTAATGACCGATGAATCCTATACTGCGGCCGAGAACGAACAGGGAGTTGATGGCACCGATGTTGATGTACTCTTGTGCTTCCTCGCTGTGAAGAAAATAACAAAATCATAGTCAAAAGTACGTTCTATTTAGATCAGGTAATGGATAGACCTCCTAAACTAGTAACTCAGTACAAGTTTAAGAGCTGCATCCTGTTCATTCTTCACAAATCGTATATAAATATTAATAGCTTTCACTGCCATAAACACAACAAATTTGTTTTATTTTTTTTTATTTTGAGAAGATTGTGCAGAGATGCAATACTGTCTGTAATTTGTTTTCCAATTTGTTGTGTATAAGTCAGGTTACCACAGAACGGCTCTAGTTTAATATAATCTGCTGATCTGCTGCCAGGTTTCTTTCTAAAAGTACATACCTTGTAAACGATCCGCAGTTCCTCAGCATATCTACAAAGCTTGTCGCAATCACACCGTCAACGTTCAAAATCAGATTCGGCTTCTTGCTGGTGGTAATCTTCTCAACTTCTAGCGCGTACTTCAACAGTGGACACGATGGGAAGTTTTCCATAACAAACTCCTTGATGATCTTGACTCGCACATCGGGGTTATTGATGGACTTCACACGATGGCCAATGCCCATGATGAGCTGCCCGTTCTTGCGCATTTGGTTGACAAACTCCTGTGGATGGAGACTTGAGTCGTATGCCTCTGAGAATTGCCTGGCAGCCCCATCCAAAGCGCCGCCAAATCGGTCGCCCTGAAAGGAAACAGATAAATTCACAAAATCCACCAACAGTTAGGAGTTTTTTCAACTTACAATGGTAAGCAAACCGCTTACAACAGAAGACACCAAATCTTTGCCGGCTCGCGCACAGACAATGGTGTTGTGGGCGCCCGAAACAGCTGGGCCATGATCGGCCGTCACCATGAGGCACATTTCGAAGAATTTACACACGTACGGCGGCAGACAACGTTGGAACCACAACAGAGAGATTACACCGCCAATGCCGACATCCTTGTTGAGCACCTCACTGATGGGCATGCCTGCGTAGAGCAGCTCTTGACCGCGTTCATCGCATATCGATGTCATGAAACTGGCCGGCTTGCGGATAAGTCCCAGCTCGCAGGCCCATGAGTAGTCCATGGGCACGGTTGGTGGTGGAACGTCCTCTTTGGGTACAATGCGTCCCGATTTAACCAACTCGGTGTACACGTTGGCAATGAGATCGCCCAGGGTATCGAACGAGTCAGGAACATAGGCGCCTGTTTCTCGCAGAGCATTATTTTTTGCTGTAGCAGTTTCGCGGTCAGAATTGGCACACGAACCAGCGTGTCCGAATTGAACTTCAGCGGTGAACATTCCGGCGCAGGTGCCAATGCACCAGGCTACCAATGGCTTCGTGATACGTCCGTCCTTAAGAGCTTTGCAAACTTCATACTCTTCTGTGCCTCCGACTTCTCCGAGCAACACAATCAACTTGACTTCAGGGTCCGCCTGGTAGCGGAGGATATGATCCATGAATGTTGTGCCCGGGTAGCGATCGCCACCGATTGCCACGCCTTCCAAAACTCCATCGGTCGCCTTCGATATGATGTTGTTCAACTCGTTGGACATGCCACCCGATCGCGACACGTAAGCTACACTGCCGGGACGGTAAAGTTTCGAATGGAGAATGTTGTCCAGCATGCCTCCGGTGTTGCCGATCTTAAAGCAGCCGGGCTTCACGCCACCCACTGTTGCTGGGCCAATGATGGAAACGCCCTTCTTGTTGGCAGCCATGACCATCTTCCTTGTCATATTCTCGGGTATGCCCTCAGCGATAATAGCAACTGTGCGGATTTGCGGATAATCCAGAACCTCTAACGTCGACTCATAGGCCGAGCGCAGAGATGCAAAATTCACCAGAACATCGACGTTCTTGTGCTTGTTGACGGCATCGGACATCTTTTTGTACACCGGCACCAGGATTTCCTTGTGTCCCCAGTAGAACTTCTGCTTGTGATCACCGGTGAATGGGTACACCATGGCCACCACAGATGGCTCCTCACGTCTGCAAATTAGTGCATAACAATTGATTCACTTAGTTGTCTCTGTCTGTCTCTCACCTGCATATGAAATCAAAGTCGAGCATCGACTGTACAGCCCTGGTTTGCATGCCCCATACAATGGCATACGTGTTGCTCGAAAACAACTTCTTTGAGAGACCGGCGGCAGTGCCATCCGCCTCGTCCTGTATCTGACAATCTGCCGAGATAGGGGGTAGTTTAATCGAATGTTTCGGTGAACCTATATTTATACCAAATGCACACAAAATGGTCGCCAAATGTTTTTGTTTTTTTTTTTTGCATTTCCCCAAAAAACACATTCAAATTTTTAGTTTTTATGATTTCAAGTGATCAGATCATTAGCATCAAGCAAAAAGAGAAGCGGTGGTGGATGCAGTGTTTTTTTTTTTTTTTTTTTTTGTGCGACGGTTTGTGTTCAGTTGTTCAACGGATGCAAATTTAGATTTTGTGATTCGATTTTGATAGCCAATTTGATGGATGCAACGGTTTATGACGCGGACGAAACGATAACGAAGACACACATGACACAAACGATTCATGACGATCATAGAGACACATGCCACACATGAAATATAAAAAAAAAAATACACAATTCACAAAGGTTGCAAAATAAATTAAACAAAAAAAAAAAAAAAAAAACAAGAAAATAAATTAATTTGTTTGTAAATAGAAGTGAGTTTGTTTCTTATTAAATTAATTGGCTTGGCCTTACTTGCAAAAAGGGTGTTGGGCATGCACATTCCTTACTGCAAGACAAGCTGCACACGGAAATGAGCGGCAACCACTACGATAATATGTACAGTATTTACAATCGGAAGAAGCTCGTCTGCAACGTGTCACTTGTTACTTTCTAGAGCTACAGAAGGGTTTGAACTTGTATCCTATACACATTTTCGTAACTGCGAGCTGCGCTGTCATGCGACTTAAAATCCGGTGTTTGAATTTCCTTGTCAAAAATGCAGCTGCATAGAATTGCATGCGAGACAGATTGTCTGCCCACAATTTGGTATGCTGACATTCGGCTCTGGCGAGGTATCCGTCGGAACGGAAAATTCTCCTTAACGCATACTCTTCCGGAGGCTCCAATTGGATGCGAGGTGTCCGACTTCGGAAGTGAAGTGATGTCGCACCACACGGCACTCCAAATCGTAAACAAATTCCGCAACCAATTTCTGTCTGAGGATATCGGAACCTAGCTGTCAAAAATTTAACAAAAAAAAAAAAACACTTCATCGCATTTCAACGTAATTCGCAGATATGCGTTACGAAATGGCGGAACAATTCTCCGAACAGTTGTTTCGAAGAATACGTCGCAGCAAAAATCCTCCGAATCGGATAAATTCAGAGAATTTTCCGTTCCGACGGATACCTCGCAAAGGCCGATTGTCTGCTAATGCGTAGCTATACTGAGCGGTCACATCAGCGACACTGGGATGAGTCGAGAAGAATAGGACAGGTTATAAAGCCTTCACAATGTGAAAGACCACTACTCCTAAGACTAAAGAAACTGAAAAGTAAAATAATAAAAAAAGTTTAAGTACTAAAACTACAGGTTCGAATCCGCCCAAAGTTAAGCGAAAGCAATCGCGGTGAACTGCTGCAAATATTTAGATTTCATAGTGAACACTTTAGTCCTGTGTTCTGTGCCACTGATGTGAACAGCAGACTGGGCTGTGATTTATAAAAAGAGAACACATGAATGACAAGAAAACAAAAAAAAAACCCCTCGTCTGGGGGCGAAGCGCTTAACAATAAAACAGAGAACACGAGAATACACCCATGCGAAGCCGTAAAAAGCAAACAAAACTTCTGTAAATCGGTTGCCGCATCCTCCACACAGAAAAAAAGAAAACAACACTAACAAAACGAACAAACATTTATCTTTATACATATCTTACCGTTAGTTCCGAGTTCGCTGAAATCCGGCACCTGTTCCCCCTTTGCATCGGTTAGGGACTGCTGTCCGCCGGGCAACAGGAAATTCGCTGTAGAAAACTCAACATTGCACGATTTGGGAATGGGTCTCTTGCCCAGTGCCATGCCACAAATGGCTGTCATGTGGGTCTCGGGGCCGAACACAAACAAGGGAATTCCCAATGTGTTGCCTAGTTCACGCATCTTCCTCAGACCCTCTTGATAGTTGGGTCCGGCGCGGCGAACAAATATCGAAATATTATGCTCCACCAATTTGGGTTGGAATTCCCGCAGTGCAGTTATTATTCCTAAACACAGCATGAGTTAGCAAGCAAAGCGTTTGTTAGAGAAAGCAAAACTAACCTCTAAATGTGGCTGCAACATTGGTAAAGTTGGCAATACCTCCGCCGGTGATCAGAATCTTTCCATCCGGATGCTTTGGCGACGATGTCATCAGATTCAAAATCGTCTTCGCATACTCATATGTCTGTTGCTCCGAGGGTGCGCCCGAATATTCGCCGTAGTTGGCCAATTCCTCGGCACCGCCCAAATCACAAATCGTATCGGAATAGATAACACTGGCGCCACCACCAGCTACCATTGTCCAAATTCTACCATTTCTATTCAATATGGTCAACTGTAACGAACAAAAACCTGTTAGATCCGCGACAGCAGTCATGATTAGCAACTCACCTTTAAAGAAGCCCCACTTTTGGCGTCCAAATCAGCGATGTATGCCTCCTCGGGGAATGCATCACGGCCGAACGGTGGTGGATACTCAATATCCCCCCATTTTGGACGACAAATGAAATCAGCAGTCGAGTCCAGCTTTGCTGCCAAGTCAAGAATATAGATACTGTCATCGGTGACCACGAGCGGATTGATCTCGAGGTATGTAAAGTACAAATCGACATAGAGCCGATAGAGAGCATAAATGAAATTGGCAATACGATTCTTTTTGGCTGCATCCACATTTGTCAGCAACACTTTGTGGATCTCCTCGACGGTTACTTCGTGATCGATTGGTATCTCGAGCTTTAATGCCTTGGCGTCAACGTCACCAATATCTACTCCGCCCTGATGGTGGAACAATATCGTATCAGCTGTACGATGTGAATAGATACAGACGTAAGCTTCTTCTTCCTAAAATAAAAAGCACATACAATAAAATTCACCCAGCTAGAATGAGTATCCCTTCTTATGACCTGGGCTGGGATAACTTACATCTTTGTGCGGAATGAATGGCTCGATAATGAAGTTCTTTATCTTTCCACAGGCGGCTCCAATCTGTTGATCCTTGTTCATTCTTTGTTGAATCCATTCTGTGCACTGGCCAATTGATTTGTTGACAGAGATTAGACCCAGCTTGCCGCGGCGCTTTATCAATTGATCGGGTTTTACAACCAGTTTCTGAAAAACAGAAAGCGAAACGAAAAAAGATTTGTATCATTCTCGAGTTTGAACTGATAGCAACAGTCGCGGATGTGGTAGATTTGATAGTCCACATCAACAGTCACGTGCTCAGTAATGCTCATTCGTTTGAAGTTTTTTTTTTTTTTTTATTCTAGTAGACACAAATTCATGTTCATAACGTTGTTGGTTACTGCAGGTGCAGACATCAAATGCATGAGTTTGGATTAATCCCTGCCATAGAAAGTATCTCCCATCCAACATACTTTTATTATCCTATTTGCTGATTCGTTCTGTCATGGAACCGCACTTTAGAAATACAAATAGACCACAAAATCTTTAATTAACTTTCATTGACGCACGGTAAGCGGAGGATAAACACCTCGGTTGCATCGCCAAATGCCACATAGAACTCTTTCCAGTGAGTTTGTTGTTGGCAAAACTGAATATGCCTAACCAAGCTATATGAAAGCCCTATCCGGTAAATAAAATTCTAATTGTTCCATGAAAAAGCGCGCTACAAGGTGATCTTTCTAATGCCATAGAGCCAAAACCATTTGTTTTCATGGACTTTAATATCGCGATACACCACGACTGACCCCGTTTCGCCAATCAACATGCGCACGCTTGTCCTATCTAAATTTGCCACGAATAACGCAATTCTTTAGGCGGGTTTCATTTTGCAACTATGTATATAATAATGAAGTGAATTAAATCAAAATTACTGCACAGCGATCGATTGATTGCCGCGCAAAGTATAAAATGAACTACTAATATGAAAATGTCGTGCTGCAAAACACGTGCCGATTATAATTTGCCGTCCATAACACACAAGCTTGTCAGTGTAGACTATCAAATTAAGTTTTACCAAGAGTTACTCACTTCCAGAGCTGATCCACAAATAATACATAAGTAAAAAGAACGCCTCAAGTCCAAGTGATGACCATCGCTAATAAATCATGTTTGGACTAATTTAAAGAAACGCACCTATCTATCCCAATTGCGTGTTGTCGAAAAGTCGAATTACGTTTCCATCAAATAGAAAACAACATCAAACGTCAAACAAACAAAAAATGCAAAATACTTCTGGATAGCCATGTACGCAAAGCTTCGGTCCGTTTCCTTTCCCACCTCAATCCTCAACTGCTACAGTTTTCTGCATTTGAATTTCAAATCGATTACGCTTCTAGCAGCGCTTCAAGCCAAGGCACCTACATTCACTAGTACCGACTCTCGTCACAATGTTCGTATGCTAATTAGCAACGATTTCAAGTGTTGGAATGCAGCAACCAATTTCTGAGACGCAAGACTCTTGAACCAATGAACTTAAACGGGTTTCCTTGTGTTCACTTTCATCTGTTGTTTGGACTTGTTCTGGTCGCAGCAATTGGAATGGATTGTAAGCAACAAACTTTCATCAATCGTATTGCGAACTCGCAATCAGAATATCTTGACTTTGGAACAGGGGTCAAGTTGTGGTAGAGCTTTGCATAGAGGGTTTTTTTTTTAGAACAGATTTAACAAATATTTAACAGATGGACATCTGGCAAGAGAAAGGTCACATGATTAGTTATTTTTAACTCAAATTCGGTTGTAATGACTGATTTTTGCCTTGTCACAGTTGAACCTTTCTCAGTGGTGACAAATTATTCATTCCCACCACGTCAGCGCATTTAAATATGAACTCAGTTTGTGTGTGATATATACTTTCAGAGACTCTGAATGTGACAGATGAAGAAATATAGGAATTAACGACGGAATTAGTTTCTGATAAATTCACAAGTGCCCATTTGAGGCTAAACGGGTTCAAGGTGGATGCTGGAAATATAATAAAGTACGACACTGTGAACACAGGTTTAAGTATGCACTCGACCTGAAGAGGTGTTCTAATGTGTACGTAGCTTGTTATATGCGAAATATGTGAGAAGTCTTCGTGTAAGAGATGCCATAACCAAGAGAACCCGGTTACAACAATGCGAATAAGAATTGGTCTGCTACCGTACTTTCTGGTTCACTTTTGGCAATATGTCACATTTCTCTCATTGCGAGAGAATATGCTCACCGAAATTAAATATAACCAAAAAGAAAAGGAACGCGTTGAACCACAAATTTGAAAAATGTGAATTTTTTCAAGGCGGAAATATTCAAATTCAAGTAGAAAAAAGCACAAATTTATATTTAAGACCAGGATTTGAATTGTTTTTTTTTTGTTTGCTCTCTTTTTGGCTCTTTTCTGCCCCACTTTTGCGTAAGGGAAGGGAACGAAGTTTGACTAAATTTTGCGAATGCGTTCGAATGCATTATCGTTAGGGAACAGACCTAATATGAGGACAAATTTGCTGAATCTAGTTGCCAGTCGATGAAATTGTATTCAATGTGACAGCAAAAGGCTAGTACCTCTGATCTATTGTAATTTCCATATAAAATAATGTGCCAAATATGAACCACAACTGACTAATGTCCTTTGGCACTGGTATTTTTAGATTTTGCTCTCAGATTTGAAAATTTGTCGTGCTCAATGGAACATAAAATAAGATTTTTCTTTCTTTGCTTTTGTGGTGGTGCGTGTTTTAAAAGTCAGCTGTTCTTAACTTGTAATTTGTGTTTATAAAAATCCATTCAATTTATGTTGATACGCTTTGCATCTCTAATGTCGCTTTCCATTGGGCAAAAAGAAGCGCCCGGAAGAGTCGAAAATCGAAATCGAAAAAATCACTTCTGAAACCGATCCATTGGGACAAAAAATACTCTTCTGGTGATTTTGAGAAGAGAGTTTCGCTTCTCGATTTGAAAGCAGAATCCACTCAAGAAGCACTCACACAAGTGTAATTTATGTATTTTATACAAGTCAGATGACAGCTGCCGTAGATTATTTTTTGGCATTTCAACAATACTTTTGTGGATTCAATCAGAAGCAGGGGTCGAATCGCCACTTCCGTGAACGAGCTATACGTTCACGGAATTAAGTTGAATTGACATGTGAAACAAAAACAAATTCCGTCACGTAATGCTCGTCAACGGACGACGCGATTCGACCCCAGTTTTCTTGTTCCATTGGATTGCCGAATGAGTAGATTCCCGAGTGAAACCAATGGAAAACGACATAAAATAGGTTTTTTTTTAGGTTATCTCTGGCGGTCATAATTTTGAATTTTGGTATCTCGTGCAATTCATTTCTTATCAAAGAACGCCGAGTGATTCATTGATTATTATGTTTTTTACGTTTACATAAGTAAGTTACTTACTATACCTACGCTCCGAGTTGTCTTCCAGATCACATGAAGGAATGACTCCCAAGAAATAATAAGCGAATGTCACACTTTAAATAATGAACTAGTTACTAGATCCGGATGTAGATTTGATCTTATTTCACGTTATTTGCGTTCATAGCAACATTGTATAGGTCTCCTATTGATAGGTGTGCGAAGTACCTGATATAACCCTTAAAAATCACTAGCCCAACTTGAGCCTCAACAGCTAAATCTATCTCTATCTCTATTTATATATAACAAAGTGTCAAAATGTGTATGTTTCCCTCTTTCGCCCGTAATTTTGAACCAATTTAGTTGGCTTTTTTTAAATGTTGGTTGTATTACGGTGATAGGCCAAAAAAAAATTAAAAAAAAAAAAAAACTCTTGAATTCTATCAGTGCCTGGCGAAGCCGGCGGGGTTCAGCTAGTCTTATATATAAATAGGCAAAGGCAAATAGTCAAGAACCAATTTCACTGGCTTAAGCACAACATTCTTGTTGGGAATATATTGGCGAGACGCAATGCTGTCTATATACTCGAGTATAATTAATACTAACAAACAAATTGACACGCCTTATAATAGTAACGAGGCAGGCTAGGGATGGCAATGGTCCCAGTTTGGTGCCTTTTCATTTCTGATGATCTCACCACCCTGCACAACCTAACCTAACCCAAAAGGGTAAAGTATGGTTAGTTTACAACTCAGCAGCTTTCAGACACATTCTTCCTAAGATCAAAACAAATTTATTTGTAAATTTGACAAAAATACAGCGGAACCTCCGATCAGTCTGTTTGTACTGACTTTTTATTTTGCATATACAGTCGAACTCGAATATTTCAACTCGAATAAAATTGGTTTGCAATAGCGCCAAGACTAAAATTTAGGTGTAATTTTTATTTGATAACTCGAACTTTTATTACTGGAACGTCTTGATATCGAGTTATCGAGAGATTATTTGGCGTCACCTTCGATAAGTCGAATTCTGAGGGGGAATTTCCCAATTCTGCGTGTTTTTACAAGATCGTTTTATAATGCATCACTTTCGGGGGCACTGTGTTTGTTTGTTCCTAGTATACCTACATACCATGTAGAAAATCGTGACAAATTTCTTGTTAGTAGAGGTTAAAAGACATAAATTATTATAACGAGGTTGGTATATTGGTTTTAATTTTTGAAAAACAAAAAGAGGAAGACAAAACGAATTTTGGAGGATGATTTGACTGCTGCAAAGTCATTAAGCATTTTGCGTTTATATTCAAAGACTAATAAGGGTATTCACTTAATCTCATAATTTTATGAAGCTCATAAATGTCTGTGGTGCTTTAAGTCAACACCCCTCGGAAATGTCATTGCGTAATACGCTAAAATCGACTGTCAAGTCTCTTATCAAACTCAGCTATAAGACTTTCCAAAATTATCGATTATCGATATTGAGTTACTTATATTGGACGTTTTTGGCAAAAACAAAGGCACATACATACATAATATTTCCATCAAGTGTGCTTTCAATCTGCTGTCAATCGATTATTAGATTGACATAATTTTATTGATTTCCAGGCAGTTGATTTACGAGGTGGTAAATTTCTGCAGTTTACGCAGTTTATGAGGGTTTTTTTTTTTTGTATTTAACTTGATAGCTCGAAGTCTTGATAACTCGAATTTTTTGTGGCAAGTGATGGTTCGAGTTATCGAGGTTCGACTGTAGCTCTTAAACAGCTCAAGAACAAGATTAAAGACATCTAAATGATAAGAATCGAATTCGTTCGCCTACCCAAATTATTCAGGTCTCGTCTTCGTGTTATCAAACTTCTGAAGTTTACATTCGTTACGACAATATTTACATATCAAGCACACAAGCCATTATCTCTTGTCAATGTTCTCAACAATGTTCTTTACAAATAGGCAGTTGAGTATATATTGTGAAAAGAGCAAAATAAAACTCATAAAAACACCCCCTGGCGAGTTTGTACTATTAATGCGAGAGGTTTATCTCTTTGACCTTCATTAAGCAAGAATAAGTGGCAGGCAAACACAAAAATAAATCACACATTCGGCGACTGACAAGTTTGTCCTTTTCTGGGCATCCAAAAGTACGTAATTCACTAATAAAGCGCTAGGTCAAGACCAATGCCACTGAAACATCAATGCGCTGAACTTCACCCGAAAGTTCAGTGAATTTCACTTAAATTTGTCAAACTTTACGTTAAGTTTTGTTGTTTGTTTTGTTGTTTGCTTTTAATTATCACCAAAAGGTATTAACTTGAGGTCACTTAACTTTGGCCGTTTACTCGCAAAATGGGAATTATCCATTTAATTATCACGCAGAGCATTAGTAAAATTTGCAACTCACTTCTTGGAGACATGTTTTCAAAGATCTACGACTGTCAATAATTAAGAACCAAAATTAACCGCTATCTGTAGATAGCCTATGGCGGTTGTGGAAGCGCAATAGGTCCGGTCCGCCTTTTCCGAGAGAAGTGTCAAAAAAAGTAGTACTAGCTGTCGTCTATACTGTAAACTGTCACATTCGATTTTAAATGGAACTTAAATCGCTATGAGTAGTATCAGAAAACGCGCGTTAATGTTGCATAGAAAGAGAGCAACAGTGAAACCCCATCGAACGATAATAAGTCAATATTGCACAATGATCAGATGTTCGGCGCGGCATAGTCCATAATACTTCAAAGAAAGCTTCCACATTCACACTGTCTAACCCAGTTTTCCCACCGCAAGATTCTAATTCTAATACTTGACTCACACCAGTGTACCTAGCGATCGTTATCAAAAAAAAAAATCACGTTATTCAGTCAAAATATGGAGCCACCTCTGCACACATTCAAAGAAAACACGTCACTATTTGGAAAAATATTGTCATCACCTCATCTAGTGTGTAAACAAGTTCGAATCGAAAGATTTACAGCGTTTTGTCCGAACTGCCGTGCGATCAGTGACGTATACACATAAAAGCTGCGTATGCTGTTCTGAGGGTTCCGCTTAGCTTAGTTTTATTGACACTAGCACAAGCAGTACTTTTTAGAATTTACAATCTGATGGAATTTGCTAGCGCGACATCTAATCTATCCCTAGTTGTAAAACTGGCAATATAAACACGAATATAGAACTTACCGTCTCCTTTAGCCAAGGGTGAGTGTCGACCAATTTAGATAAGTCGGTATCCAGGTTAACCGTGGCAAAGCGACATGTGCTGGCGACATTCTTTCCCAAATGCCGGTTGAGTATGTCCTTTCCAGTTGCTTCGTAAATCGCTTTTGCTGACATTTTTCACTTTTTTACACACCGCGCTGCTCTCTGAAACAACACAAAAGAAGAGAATTGCTAATGAATTGGATTTTTGTTTTGTATTTTGCGTTAGCACACATGGTCTGGATATGGATGGTCGATGGTCTGATGAATTTACAGCAAAGTAACAGAACTAATTTAGAAGACACCTTACCGACTTGCCGAAGTTCGCTAAACTGACCAGACTAGAATTTCAACCACCACAGAAGCGAATTATGCGCGAAAGTTTGGTTGGCCTTGTTTGTAGGTAGTACGGATAGTACAGTGTACAAGGAAATGTCGGAGTCGGAGAGAAATGGAAAACTTAGATTTAGAATAAGTGTATAGTGTAGTATAACCGCACGCAGCTAGCGCTTTGGAATGCAAGGAACAACACAAGAATACTGAAAGTACACCGAGAGTTTTTATGAATTGTCCGTAGACTGCAGACGCACGAGTACCTAGTTAATCGCTCGCAAGTCGCAACAGCGATTAAACTTGTGAAGCGAAAGCTTTTGCTTACACATTATCGCATGATGTTTATTATTTTATTAATTTCGACTTACGTCTCTTTCTTTCGTTATTGTTTTTTCCTTCTCTACCGTTTGTAGTGCCGGTTGGCACTTGTTAAGTTCTTTTTTTTTTTCGTTTATTTTGTAAGTGCTACAGGGTTGCCATGGAGTTTTGTTTAACTTTAATGAACTCATATGATTTGCGAGGTTCAGCATGATCTTTATGGAAAAAGGAACTCTGAAGACTAGGCGTTCCCATACCGATGGCATCGAACGACTGCATTGAGATTTCAATCACTGGAAGGTCATTAATAAGCAAAAATGTAAGCGACATTATTTAGGGTTCACAATGAAGGAGTTGGAGCTGGAGTATACGGGGTCAACACAAAAACGTTCATCTACAAAAGCATGGACAAGTGCAATTCCGTTTATCAAGCAAAAATCTATGCAATAGAACTATGTCTTAGAGAAAATCTGAAGAAATCAATGGATCGGCATCGACCTTCATTATGCCAAGACCATTATGTGGATTAGCCATTAGCACAGCTAAACTCTACATCAAAAAATGGCTGATAAATAAGGCAAGTCATTACTGGACTAACACTGAAGGTAACAGACAAGCCAAAATGTTCATGCCGTTATCTCCCGTACAAGAGCAAAACAACTCCTAAACCTAACAAGGAGTCAGATTCGAACAATCACAAGGTTCCTCACTGGACATTGTCAAGTCAACAAAAAAAACCCTCATGACTATGGGAATAACACAAAAAAACACTTGCAGACTATGCAACGAGGACGAAGAATCAGCAGAACATATACTGTGTCACTGTGAATGTTTAGTCAGACTACGTCAATACCATCTAGGAAAACCTTACCTTAAGGCAGAGGTTTTATCTGACAGCCCTTAAAGATGTACTTTATAAATGGCAACTTGTTTCCACCTCCCCCAAACGCTCTAATCTAAACTAGGGTTCCCAACCAAATGAAGGGGGAAAAGCTTAACAAATAAGAATCTAAAACATCTTTAGACTGGTAACGGAAACAACAGCTTGTAGGATCAAAAACTTGAAGATATCTTTCCATACAAACTTCAAAAGCTTAAGATCTGTCAAATTTAAAACATTGACTGGAATAGCCACTTCTGTTTTATGTCGTTTTCCATTGGGAAAAAAGAAGCGTCCGGGAGAGTCCGGAATCGAAAAAATCCCTTCTGAAACCGTTCCATTGGCACAAAAAATACTCTTCTGGTGATTCTCAGAAGAGAATTTCGCTTCTCGATTTGAAGTCAGAATCCACTCAAGAAGCACTCACACAAGTATTTTATACAAGTCAGATGACAGTTGCCGTTGATTATTTTTTGGCATTTCAACAATACTTTTGTGGATTCAATCAGAAGTAGTTTTCTTGTTCCATTGGATTACACATTGAGTCGATCCCCGAGTGAAACCAATGGAAAACGACATTAGTAAGGATGTGTATGTTTGTTCAAGTATCTAGTTTAGTAAATTGACAGTTAGCATAAATATTGCCAACGTAGAAAAAGTTATGTTACCGACCAATCTAGTTTTTGCGTTTAGGGTAAATCTCTACTAGACTAATCTAGTCGAATGAAACTTCTCTACAAGGGCACCATGCCTCACTGGATCGAACAAAACCAAGAGAATGCTATATTTCTGGTATTTTGTAAAGAGGTTCAGAGTAGGTGCGATATGAAGTCAACTATGGAACGGTGTTTCCCTAAAATATACCGATGGTTATTATTTTCATTAGGTGGTAATTGACTATGATCACCCTGGCCGTTGATAACAGTGATGCTAAAGTTACGGAACTTTTGAGGTCTATTTGCCATTTTGTTGGGAATAGGCTTGATGTGCCTATGGTTTTCATATACCTACATTTTTTTTATGGGAAGTGGGAGCAATATTTCAGCTTTCTGATTATCTATATATCCGATAAGGTACTCATCAGGTCCAGTTTTCAAACCTGTCTGCTGTCCATTCTCAACAATTATATAGGTATCCCTATCCAGATGTGTTCCATGATGTATAAATTTCCAAACTAAGAGGTGAACATTTTGTCACAATTTCATCCATAATCGAGCTTCAATATTATGTAACATCTAAAAAAAAAAAAAACAATACGAATAATAGGTCCTGTTGCACCATCTATATAAATGTACACAAGTAACACATATTCCACAAATTGAATAAGCAATATCACGTTTCACGTGTACCTAGTATCACATTTTAAGAATTTTTTTTTCTACGACTCATGCTCTGGCTATCTCTCACGCAGGTGGCAAATGCTCGCAACATTTTTATAAAGAAGCATAATGTAGCAAGCCAGAGATTAAATTTATAAAGGAGTCCATAATCATTTTGTTATAAACATAGTGCCTCTTTGACCTCCGTTTGCCGCGGACAAAAGAAAAAAAAAACATAAATCTAGCGAGTGCCAAGTATGTGATTATCTCCAAAAACAAACTCATGATTCAGACGGGGGTTCTGTATCAAAATGAATATTATGTCAGTTTGGTAGATGGTAGTGCCTTCACAGTGAACTTCAGACAACAGGTTGCTGTTGTTGTTGTTGTAGCAGCGTCATTCGGCGGTTCGTCATTCATTTTGAGTCCTAGGAATTGGGCCACTTCGGTTGGGTGCTTCCAAAGCATTGGTGGTGTTAGTGTTGTTGGTTTGGCCGGACAATTGAAAAGGTGTTCTACATCATGTGGGCTAAAGTTGCAGTGTGGACATTTGTTTTCGATGTTAGGATCAAGGCGTGCCATGTAATTGTTTAATAAGTGGCACCAGCCCGAACGAAGTTGAGCCAGAATGGTCCTAGTTGGTCTAGGGAGTAGCTTTTCTGCGGGGGCAATAGGTGGAGGTCTGCCTCCAAGTACCACGTTCGCTTTGTAACTGGCGATGGCGTTTGAGCTAGTTGAGCTAGTTCTTGATCTCTCAAATTTGTCAAATTTTCTTTCTACTTCCCCATAAACTCTGGCATTCGATCCATAAAATATTTATTTAGTTCGTCTTTACGTTACCTACCTTACTAATAAGTTGTGTTCGCTTGTTTTAGACTTACTTCTTGCTACTTTGCTCGATACTCTCATACGCAAGAGTGTAGGTAATAAGAAAACAAACATACATTCTGTGGTGTTTGTATTAGCAATAAAATATGTATAAGTAATTGTGAGTATTTTGTTACTATCCCATAATCGATTATTTAAGAAAACTTAAAAAAACTATAGGTAAGTAGAACTAAATTGCTAACACTGTCACTCCTTTTAATACGAACCATCAGTACATAGCAATTTTATATTTCATCTACTAGGTATATACCTATCATCCGAAAAGATTGACATAATTTAAATGGGATTCATCGGAAGATTCTGAGAATTTTGCTTATCGTTTTGCAGTTAGAATCAAATTGCATAACTCGTGAGATCAATGAACAATGACGTCACTGTATTCCATTGTATTATTTTGTTGTTGTCAACTACTGAATGTTTTTTTGTGTTGCAATTTGACATTATGCAGTACAAATAAACCAACTTCTTAAACGGGTTCTTTTCTAATTAGAAAAATGTACCTTTACGCAAAAGATGGCTTCTCTCTGCAACTGACTTGGCAACCCTGTTATATGTATTGAATTTTTCACCCCAAACAAAAAAAAATGTGCAAATTTCTTCACAATTCCACATTTTTCAAAGCCAAGCCTATGACGTGAATGGTGTACATTTCGATTTTAATGAATTAAATAACCAACAACAAAGAAGCAAGGCATTGCAAGCTCGACAGCCAGGTAAACATGACCCACCTATATGCGTTGGGACTTCTTGGGAATTACGAAAACTTGAATTGTGGGAAAAAATAATAATTCCAATATACAGCCCACAACACAATAACAACAACAGTTGGAGAAAGTCTGTAGCCGAACTGAATTTGTATTTACCCCACGAATTGAATGAGCTAATCGTTCCAATTTGTTATGAAAATAAAAAGAGAAAGTGATTCAAAAATCAATATGCAAACTGGAAGCCTATAATAAACATTTTGCCCAATTCAATCCGTTCTGCCCAAAATGCAATACGCAAAACATTCTTATATGCATTGCTTATATACAAGTTACATACACCATTGAGAATACTTACGTCCTTCTTCCTTTAATACAAGACGACAAATTCGGTGTTTTTCACGTAACCGACGAAAAAATTCGTAGATTCTGGGTACCGGATGAAAACGATTTATTTAAGTGGGCGAATGTTTAATTGCACACCGGATTTAATTTTTAAGTTGCGTGCCGGATCAAGTGAATGGATTTATATTCCTGAATTAATCACAAATCGAAAACTGTATCCTCACGATAAAATTTCTCACAACATATCGCGAAGAAGCAATAAGTTGAACTGTCAAAAGGCATCTGTCATCAAATTTCAGCAGTCAGCAGCAGCACAGTGCCACCTTGAAAATTTATGAACTCATGGGTGGAGTGGTACCTAGGTAGGTACCTAGCCTTACATGGGACGAATGTCACACGTCTTTTTCGAATTGGCTTTTCAGATTTTGCTTTGATAATTCAGATTTCCGAATTTTATTGGTTCTTGTGTGTATTGAAATGGCCGCAAACCAATTTTTTTTTTCACTAGCACTGGAAATCCATTTCAACTGATTTTCACACATTTATAAATAAAGCATTTCAAAATAATTTAATATAAACAAAGTGGCTATTCGCCCGACACTTTTGTACTGACTGACGTTTGTCTGGTTTCGGCGTAAGATTATTGTATTTTCATTAAAAAAAAGTGTTTTAAGAAATAAGTTTGGCCTTAAAACGTACAGGCTCGTGCCCGAAAATGTAATACTGGAGTTTAGAATCGTTTTTGCGAGCGAAGCGAGCTCTTATTCCACTGTTTCACGCTGTTACGTAGCCGTGTCCCGAACGTCGGGCGAATAGCATCAACCTAATATAAAAACAGGTTTCCATCGCGTTAAATGAATAATTCAACTAAAAATGCAATTCTTCCAAATATAAACAATTTGTAGCCGCCAGCTGAGTGTCATACACATTGGGATTAGTAGCAGTATGTGTAAATCTACAAAAAAATTTATTTTTTAAAATAACCCCAAAATTGATTTTTTTTTTTTTGGCAAATCGTACATGAAAGCAATCTCGATCAAAAAAAAAAAAAAATGATTTTTTCTCCGAAAAAATTGTTCTGTTTTCCAAATTGAAAACTACAACTGTTCCCACTTACAAAAAAAAAAATCTAAATTCAGTACCAAAACCAATCCGATTCATATAATATTTGAGAATAATAAGAATGCATATGGGACTATTCCAACCAAAACGTACCTACGCGGAAAAACTAAAAGCTTACCTACTTAAGAACGAATATGCAAAGCCTCAACTGCATTTAGCGTTTCATATCTAAACGTCGGTTTCGTTTTATATAGAGTGGCAAAAAAAAACTGTTATATTCCTGTGATCCAGTTTTTTATTCAGTTAGGCTCCCTTCGATTTTTTATGAATAATCGAACAACTTCATTTTGTTCTCTTTGTGGTTGGAAGATGTCTCATTTTAATAAATCTTCTCTTCTCTGACTAAATTTTATAAATTGATTCCGAAAAGCGGAAACGACGCTAAACAGTCGTATTATATTCCGCCGAATCGAATACCGCGTTGAGTTTTTTTTTTTTTCGATCAGCTGAAATGAAAACAAAGAGTATGTTTTCTCAACAAGCCCATGTCTGTCACAAATTGGTTGATTTGCGTCACCGCGAAAACTTGGCGTTAAATTAAAACGAACAGTGCTTATTAGTTGTTGCAGATTTTGCGGAATCGCATTCAGAAAAAATAAAAATAAATAAATCTTTCAAAGGAAAAAAAAAAAAAAAACGTCTACAAGTTGAATTTATTTATACAAGTAAATCAAACATTCAGTGCACCTTATCGGAACTTTTTCAAAACTGCAACAGTAGCATAATCTGCAATGACATTGGATTTTGTAAGCGCACAAGCTATCACTCAATTTCATCTAACACGAGCCACCAAATTATTCCACTAAAGGAAGCGAGAGAAAAAAGACCCCACGCATTAGTTAAGTCTATCATCATGCTATTACTGACCTTATTTTGCCTCCTGCATAGTGCAGTAATCGATTGTCAGCTAGACAAAGTAAATATTCATCATCGTAACCAACGCCAACAGGAGATTTATGTGGAAAACATTGCTGACGCTCCACCGTCTGCGGACACAGCTATAGACATCGGCTCTGAGTTGTATCGGAGCTTGTCATTTCATCCACCAAGCTTAGACTTCGGAGCATGGTCGATTGGTACAGCCCAATCGCATGTTGTGACTCTAGTCAATAAGAATCAGAATCGTAGTGTTTATCTGAGTTCAGTGTCTGGAAAGACGCCAGATTTCTACAGTTCGTTTTTCCAAGACAAAGTTGTGCCGCCACATGGCAATACCACATTTAATGTGGTCTTTCTACCAAGGTCACACGGCGCTGTTGAGACGAATTTACTCATTCATACGTCCTTTGGGCAGGCAAGGTTGTCGGTGAAGGGTGAGGGGAGGGAGTGTCCCTATCGATTGAAACCGTTGGTAGGCATACGGGCGCCATTGAACTCGACGCTATCACCAGAGATTCACATGTACAATCCGCACCCGAAGCCACTGCAGATTTTAGAGGTGAATTTTTGTAACATTTTGCGTATTACGGCCAAATATCTCAAATCACTTTATTTCTCGATTTAAATAAAAATGTTTCCCTTCCTTTCAGGTCTACAGCAGTGGTGGCCAATTCCAGCTGGAGCTCCCAAGCGGTGGTCAGGAGGGCCCACAGGATCTTTGGGAGATCCCACCCCACTCAACAAAGCCAGTTATCCGCATTCGCTTCAGTGGCATTAATCCGGGCAACCACACAGCTTACATTCGCATTAAAATCGCCGGAACCGACGATGACAGCCTGGGCAGTGATAATATTCTCGTCATCCCAGTGGAATTCGAAATCTTTACCACATACGGTATGTACTCACCCACGCCAGTGTTTGACTTTGGTCGCCTCACCACGCAAGACATGGTGCGAACCTTCAAGGTCGAGCTGAAGAACTCTGGAAAGAGCAAAATGAACATCATTGACTATGAGCTGCGCAACATCGAGTTTCCCATTCGCATGGACAAAAACATATCGCAGCTGTCATTGGATCCAAGCGCGTTCCAAAAAAACGCCATCATCAATGGCGAACTGGTGGTAAAGTCTGTATCGCAAGATAATCCCAAAGAAGTCGTTGAACTTGTAATCTACGTGCGGGCGGAAGTTTTCAAGGGCACTCTTGAGTTCAGCAAGAACATCACCAAGTTCATAACCAAATCACAGAACTTGTCATCGCCCGATAGGGAATTTTACGTGCGAAACACCTTCACACTGCCTGTGGCAGTGATGAATGTAACCGTGGATAGCAATATTTCGTCGGCTTTCAGATTATCCAATTTCCTACCGATTGTTCTACTGCCGGGCCAGTATCGTTCAATCTTCCATATTAGCCTTCTTAATCAGACGGCGAATTTGCAGTCGTTTCTACGAATTCTTACCAATGTGACGACATACCATGTGCCAGTGGTAGTGTGCACCGGTTTGTTGGAATTTTATACCATTGACACGGACGACATGAATTTAAGGACGACCAATTCGGTGCTGGATCTGGGAACGATTCCATTTGGAGAGATGTCACATTCGGGCTATATTGTTATACAGAATCCGAATCCTGTCTCGCTGGAGGTGTCTTCGTGGGATTTCACCAGTCCCGAGGGCGTGTACTTTCATTCGACATTCCTTGGATGTCTGAAGACAAAGCGCGAAGAGAACAAACTGTTGAGCGAGTCCAAATTCGAATTGTGCTTCAAGTTGGGCCTGAACGATGTAGCCGTCTATGAGATCGCTATTCAATCGTATCAGGCAAAATCACTGATTGGAAATTTCAAAATCTGGACCGAACACGAACAGATAATTGTTGCGGTAAAATTCGACACTATAATGGGTCGGCTGGAGATTGACCAGAGCAAGCTGCACTTCAACGATTGCTTTCCGGTAAGTTGTACTTTGTCATAGCACCGATGTGAAATTGGGCTTCTAATATGCAGTCTAATGCGCATTTGTTTTAGACACCCTTTAGCACTATAAAGTTCGGGAGTTTTTCATGTGCCAGGCACCAGATTTTTCCCTTTTTCCAAAAAACCTGGCAACCTCTCACTGTTCTCTTGTTCTTTTTAGGGTAAACGCTGTTCTGCCGACATATCTTTTCACTCGACATTCATCAAGCCGATGCGTGTGAACTCGATCATCTTCAGCGACTCCGGCCTCCAGTTTGCCGATAATGAAAAGGATGGCACATGGATAATCCCAAATACGGTGACCAACGTCGGAAAGATCTACTTCGATCCGCGATCTCTGTGTCAAACACGCTGCTACATCCCCTTCAATCAGACGCTCTCTCCGATGACCACTTCACTGGAGAGCCATCTGAACTTTGACGAGACAGAGCTGCGACGACGAACTGAAATATTTCGTCACTTCAAGTACTACTTGAAGACAATCACATTCACCGTGAATACGAGTGAGGTGCGCCTGTTCAAGTTCAACCTGACTGTGGACATTGTTTGGCCAAAGCTGGTGAGTGGCGTTCAAACCTTGCCCACCGTTGAGATCGGTCAGTTGTATGTTGCGCAAATTATACTTAACAATCCGTCAGACACACCGCTGCTGGTGGACTTCTTCATATCAAATCCAACAGTCTCGAAGAACACAAAGCTATCGCTTCCACTGGAGGTTGTGGAGATCTGTCCACACTGCTATTTGACAGACAAGCACGTTTTCAGTTTGATTGGTGTGCACAAGCCACGCATTATTCAGCCAAAGTCTAGCTACGCTGCGACGATTGAGTTCATGGCCAAGGAGCCGGGCGTCTTCTCGACGATTATGCACATCAGAAACAACCTGACGCTGTACGAGGCGGTGTGGGTGAGCGCCAAGGCAGTACGGTCGCAATTTAAGTTTGGCAATAAGAAGCCCGGCTCGATGGCGACTTTAAATTTCGATGTTGGCGAAAAGCACGTAGGTTCGTGCCTGAACTCGCAAAAACCAGACGCCCCTGTTACAACAGTGAGCGCAAGGCGGTCGTTTGTAGCGCGTAACACAGGCGAAGTACCGATATTGGTCGAGACTTTTATGATAGACGACGCCTATTGCGAGGGCTATGGCTTCAAGATAATGGACTGTCGCGGGTTCGAACTGAAGTCGAATTCGTCCAAAAAGATTGACATCGCGTTTACGCCGGACTTTACTCTGGCAAGGGTAATGCGACCGCTTATCATAAAGACAAATCTTTCGTATCTGGTGAACTACACTCTGATGGCGTCAATGACGCCTGCAGTTTTGGAGCATTGCTCGAAGTCCATACCGCGTCCGTCGTGGGAGACAAGAATCAAACAGGGCGCCATCTTCATGTTGACGATAGCGTTTGTATTTGTTCTTGTCGCGGGACACCTAGATTCCGATAAAGTGCTGACGGATCATGTGCAGAACATTTCCAGAGACAAGGGCCCACTGCAGCCAACGCTTAACCTGCGAAATATCGCAATGCAGGCGAATACATACGATGATGGGCTACTGCAAAACGCTGAGGCTTCCAGAAACAGTCGGGTGTCAAGCGGCAAGGGTGTCGGAGTTATGAACTTTAGAAAGCGCTCCAATAAGAAGCAGGTATACCCAATGGCAACTGGTTCCGGAGTGAATAACAATTTGCACGACCGCTCATGGGCGCACGAGCTGGCTAAGCTGGGTATGCGTACCAAGGATGTCAATGGAAATCAGCCAGTTGCCCAACAGCGTCAGGTGGTCGTAAACAGATCGCCCTCAGAAAAACTGAAGCCAAAGGGTTCGCCCAAAGAATTGGACAAAAGTTCTGTGTCGCCTGACACCAGTATAGAGAAAGACAAGCCGTCTCCACCCAAAGCAACCAGCAAGTCGGACTGCAGCATCCAGGTGAACCAGTCCGATATCAAGAAGATCCCAAAACAGACCGCAAAGAAAACCAAAGCCATCTCCAGCCAAACGCAGACCCACCCGGAAAACACAGAAGCGTCACCAACCAAAGAACCGGCAGAGGTAAAGCAGCCAGTGGAGGACCGCCCAACACCCGTCAGACGAACAAAGAGTCCGAAGACAGTAAATAAGACTGAACCGATTGAGAAGAAGCCTGAACCAACCACCAACACAGTAAAACTGCAGACAACTCCGGAATTGTTGCCAAGCAATAACTCTGACAGTTTGTCTGGCAGTAAGACTACAAATGGAAACTCAACACCAGTAGCGAGCACCTACAACGGCAAAAAATACGGCAAGACGCCAGGTCGTGAACGCAAGAAGGAACAACCAAACGGAACCAATCACCAATCAAAGCGATTCGACAGGAAGGTACCCAAATTGAAGTCAAATGCATTCCACTTCTCGTCGCCAGTGGCCAGCAATGCATCCATATCTATATGGGATCCCAACCAGCAGGCCACTTTCTCTGACGTTGTTGCCGCCGCTCAGACGTCGTCGAATCTGGCTGACATCTCTCCACTGGACTGCGAAGAGCCCCCAAGTGAGTATCTCCCAATGGACAATGGCAGTGAATGGAATGACGCAGACCTTAAGAACGATGAGACCTTCGGCGACAGTATGATTGTGCCCACCGCTGTGGGTAATAACTCCAACGGTGTCCACAAGATGAGCTCTGGCGCTGAACTGGGAGCGATTGGAACCAAGCGTTCCCCATCGTCCACTCCCAACTGGGAGCCATTCACCAATTTGGACGTCCTCAAGCCAACTCTATGCAACAACTCGAGTTTCTTTTCAAACGTCGTGCAGTGGAATGCCAATCAGTACTTGGGTAGGTTTCCATCAGCCAATACCCTCTTCTTGACTAAAATTACTTTCTTTTAGGACGTAACAACGCCAACTACGAACAAGACTACTCCGCTCGCATGCAAAGCCAATGGAATCCGAGTAACGAATACTTTGCGTCATCTCAACCACAGCAACTATCCGAATCTCAGAACAATACAACCACAACCTGGTCAATGAGTGGTAGCAATGGTACAGGCGTCGGTAGCTCAGCTCAAGCTTGGGATCCCATGGGCTACAAGCAGGCCGCCACACCTTCAGCCTCTTGGCAGCGTGGGCCTGGCAGCATTCGCCCACCACCCGGGCTGGACTATCCCAAGCGTGACAGTCCAATCAACAATGTACAGGAGCAGATGTCGCCACCAACCTTTGGTCAGCCGCAGGAACCCGATCGTCCATTCGATCCGATTTTTAGCTCACTCAGCAAAATTTGGTCCGACAACTGGAGCAAGAACAAGAACAACAATAACAACAACAACTAAAGCCCCTGACACTGACCCTGATTCCCCTGCGCGCGCAATCACTGAAAAATAACACGGGATTGTCGTCTAGATGCTCAAATATCATTTGTAGATTTACCTACCATAAAACTGTTATTCTAATCATTGTGTCATATTAGTGGAAGCAAAATGAAAAAAACCCAAAAAAAAAAAAAAAATTACAAATCAAAAATGAAGTAACAAAACTATTCAAAGAACAAATGAATAAAAACAAATTAATTTGATGGTATCAACAAGAACCATAATAAGAGTGTATTGAAACGGAGGTTATCATCAGTGGATAGCGGGTAAGTTTGCACATTTGTCGAGAATTTTCATCCAAGTTTTTCCTTAGTTAGTTGTCTCAAAACGGCGCCCAAGTTTCTATTTCTGTCTTTCCCTCGTCAGTCAACAGGGAATACAGCCACCTAAACCAACCAACCTTCCTGTTTTACCAAGCTTTCATAAGAAGTATGGTGTGTGGAACTAAAGGGCTAAACCTGTTTAAAAAGTAATTGCATAACAGAACGACGCTGACGTGAGAAGCTTGTAACTAGAATTTATTTAACTAGAACCAACAATTTAAAATCGTACGCAATACTACGGGGACAGTATAAAAAAATGAATTTAGAGCAGCACTCGGACACTAAACCTCTAGGCACTTGGTTTCTCCTTGTAATGAATGATTTCCTTCTCTATCAAATCGGGAATCTCAACCGCCAGCCAAGGAGCCAACTGTAAGCAAAATGTAGAAAAATTCATACGTCAGTATTTCTTGTTAAACTGCAACTCACCCCAAGTGCCATCGCATGGGCAATCCCGAATTTGGGTACATTTCTCGCCCACAGCGGCTTGAAATGGTCCGTAAGGCAAATCTTTCCACCACGATACATTTTCGCCGTTTTACCGTCCAATTCGGGAAGTGCAATCTCGGGAGATGTTGCAGGATACGTTACTGGAATCTAAAACATAGTACCAATCAGGTTAAACGTTACCGATTTTAGGGGCTTCAAGCTTACCTCGAATTCCACGTCGAATTCATACTTTAACAAGTTGTGCATGTACCAACATTTACCGAACCATTTTGTACCTTCTTTGTTCGACTCGAGGCGGAACCAATCAGTTCCTGATTCTTTATTATTTTGCACATACTAGAAGAGAAGTGTGTTAAGAAATTCAAATTCATTGAAAATGAATGAAGAAATGATACCTTGATCAGAGCCTGGTATTCCTCTTTCAGACGTTGCACCCACAGGTCTTTATCTCTGGGACCCGCTCTGACTGTTAGCAGAGGGATATTGCTTAAAGTTTTTTTTGTGTTTGCGTCGACCATATTTAAAGTATCCTTTAATTTGCAATTAAATGAACAAGATAGTGAAATCGACTTGTTTTCATATTAGAAAACACCAACAAGAGAACTTTGACAGCTGACACGTTTGCATAGGAAATGTCACAGCACAGAGATGCTGAAGAGGTATATGAATTTACAATCGTTATCTACCTTCATAGGTATTTGATTGGACAATTTATTAAAAAAGGACTATTCACATGAGAGCGAATTGCGAACTGCGAACCGCGAAGTTCGTAGTTTCTGACACTTTATTCACATGAATTTTTTTTTGGTCATATCAGTTTCATTTTTAGAGGTTAAGTTCGAACGACTTTTTCATTCGCGGGTTTTTGGATCGCGACTGTTTTGTGTGGATTGTGAATAAAGGGTGACAGTTCGCGACAAGAATATTCAATTCGCGGGCAAATTGCTTAAATTGGTAATTTAATGGTTTTGTGATAGTACAAATAGCAATTTTCAATTCATAAATACAGTTAAATTGCTTTGTTCGCAATTCGCCTGTTCGCAATTCGCTCTCATGTGAATAGTCCTTTACGGATGCAACTTTGTTTTAGAAATATATAGATAAGTATTCAAAAACACGAATTGCGTTGCACCGGAATTTGTGCAGCAAAAAGTCAAAGTCTGAAGATCATTTGTCCCACATTGGCCATATTCATTAGCCCTGTTCCATAAAGCTTAGTACGCTGCTCGAGATAAACTAAATTTTATCTGGCCTTCAACTGTCTCCAAACACCAGCTAAGGTCCTAGCTAAATTTTCGCATAAAGTACGCCGCGGATAAATTTTGTTACTGAAAACATCTGGTTATTTCAAAAAAATTTACTTCAAAAATTCATCACTGTCTGATTTCAACCATTTCCGATTCTAGGTACTGTTCGTCGAGGTATTTATTAAAAAAAAACATACCCTTGCTTACTTTTCCCATTCTCAGCAATACAAAATTGAAACAAAACAACAGAACATAACGATTTGTCAGAATTTAGCTTGAGAAAATGTACCGCCCCATTAAATGGGCACGCTTAATTTTGACAGATACATATACATGAAGTACATTCTAAAACAAAAGTTTGAGTAGCGGACCACTCAGCTAAATGGGTTCGCTAAAATTTAGCTCACTTATGGGTCTATCACAGAATCCGTCGTATTCGGAATTTTGCTACGAACCCCGAAAGACCTATCACAGAATCCGTCGTAGGGTACATTTTTGCTTTCAAAATTCGTAGAACGTGGTATATTCAATGATATCACTTTCTACGAATTTCAAAATTCCCCTACGGCGGATTCTGTAACAGTTCTTTCGGGGTTCGTAGCAAAATTCCGAATACGACGGATTCTATGATAGACCCGTTAAATTTTGGAGAGAATTGTGTATGGTAGCGAAAATTTAGCTCGAGCAGCGTACTAAGCTTAATAATACAACGCTAAAATGTATTTAATATATATTTTTTATTATAATTATTTACTTCATTAAGAAATAGCATTACTAATATATATTTATGCATAATTTATAGCTTTATCACTTTACTTATATCAATTTTAACAAAATAATAACATTAAAAATATCATTTAGCAATTTTTTCTCCAAGGTTATCTTTTCCTAGCTTTTTTTTCTATTTATTAATTTCTCAAGGGGTCCAAACTTTCTAGAGAAAAGTCATCAACCATTTTCGATTTAAGAGAGCTCTGTAAATAAATTGATTTAGAATAATAAGCGCCATCTATTAAAATTCGTTATACTTACATCAAACACGTTTGGCGCATTCACACTAAATGGCGTCGATCCAAATAAATCCTGATGACCATTCGGAGTAGATAGAGTCCTTCGCGGACCGGCTTTTGGTGGAGGAGCCACTAAAAATTATTCAAAGGATAGTTTTCGAAACCAAATGTCATAATAAAATGATAAATCGACTTACACAATGGAGGTGGACTTGTATTCAGAATACTGCCATTAAATTCTGTTCCCAAGAGGTTATTATTGTTAAGTTTATCGTTGTTATTCGTGAACAATTGTTGACCATAGCTTTTCGGCGGCTCAAATCCGAAAAGATCGTTATTGATCTTGCTTCCACTACCACTGCTGCTGTCATGCTCTTCTGCACGTGGATCGAAATCGCTATCCGAATCGGAGTTTAGGAGCAGTTCTCCCATTTTGTGATCGGACGTTTTAAAGACATCAGTAATTTGGTTATGTAGATTACGTGGTGGCACCACTGGTAATGACGGCTTATTGGAGGTTTCAATTAGATTGACATTTTCTACAACAAACGCAATAACGACTGAGTTGATATTGGAAAATGAAATAATCAAATTGTTTACCATTTCCGTTGGAATTGTTAACATTAGCAACTGGATTGCTGCACTCGCTTGGCACCTCAAGAATATCCTTGATTCCTAATCTACTCAGCAATCGCTCAAGTTCATTTTTCGACACGACGTTTGACAATTCGGTAAGACGCTGCTTGTAGATACCTAAAGTCTTTTCTAGTTCCTTAATTTGAGGTTGATCCTTTATAGTTGCATTTCCCGTACTGTTTACGTATTTCCTTTAATTGGTAAGTGAAAAATGGTTATTTTAGAGAAATATTGCTCATAAAAATTATCCTTTTAGGAAGCTTTATTTGGAATTTTTAGTTCAACGTGTTTAAAAAAAAAGCTGCAGGCACCTGTCTATTTTACAAGTGGCACATTTACTTCAATCGAAAACGCCATTACAAATGCTAGAGCGCTACATGACAGCGAGAACAGTTATGTCGATTTCCATTGGGATTTCGAGATTTTGCTCTCAGATTTCAGATTTTTCGTGCCCAATGGAACATAAAACGAGATTTTTATTCCTTTGCATCTGTGGTGGTGCGTGTTTTAAAAGTCACGTGTTCTTAAATTGTAATTTGTGTAAATAAAAATCCATTCAATTTATTTTAATAAATATTGCAGCGGCCATATGTAATTTTTTTTCTATTTTTCACAGACGTCTCGTCTTAAAACGTAAGTAAACACACTTTAAAGTTTGACAAACGACAAATGTTTTGGTGTTAGTGCAAATAGGTGTGAATCTCGCTCGGATATCGAGATTCGCAAAATTGCTCTGACTCTCAAAAAAAGTGCTTTTTTTGCGCCCAATGGAACATGAAATCTGACAGCCAGCTGATTTCGAGAGCAGAAAAACTGCTTTTTCTGTCCCAATGGAAAACGACATCAGAAAGTCATTGCCCGCGTTCCACTGCCCGCTAGATGAGTAGGTAGCGGCCATGTCAAATTCCATATAAAAAAAAAAAAAACTGAAATTTCACCATTTGCGCTTGACGTCTAGCACCTTTTGTGAAATGTCAGTTTTTTTTTTTTCATATGGAGTTTGACATCCCGCTATTCATCTGTGGAACGCGGGCATTATTTAACCGCAGCGGACTGAGGAAATCTCCAAGCCAAAACCCTTAACAATATTTATTTAATTTATATTTTACTTACTTGTAAGCCAAATCGAATGCCTGTCCAATTGTAAGCGTTATATCTGACGCCAGCTTACTCGAAATAAACACAAAACACTCGTGCTTCTCTTCCAGAGTCTCATCGCTCTTATGGAATCCGTTCGCCGAGGGCGGTTTTGGTTGCGTTCCATTGGGGGCGTTTTTCGCAATAAAACTGAAGAATTTTTTCACACCCTTCTCATCCGCACAATACGAAATATTATACAGAGGGAACTGATGCAGGATCTTTTGAGTTCTTGGCTCCTGAATGGCCACACCATCCACACTAATCGTTATCTCTACTTTCTTGAATTTTTGCTGAGTTCCATTCTCTGCTTTCTTCATTTCGTGGGCGAACTGTAACTTCCGAATGGCATCCTTAACAACTTCAATACCCTTGGGCTGATCAACGGGAGTGTTTCCAAAAAACTTTAAGAAAATAATACGAAACATTAGCATAAGTAACCGGATCTTACTTCACTTTCTCAGGAAATAAGTTTTAGTTTCGTCTTATTCGAAATTTCGAAGTGATGCTATGAAATATGAATTTCAAACACGTTTTCAAAAGAAAAGCTTTGAACTTGAACTTAAATAACTTGAACACTTGAAAACGAAATCACCATTTTCGAAGTCGAATATTCGAAGTCGAAGAAGAATTTACAACATTTCCAGATTTCCACTGAGAAACTGAGAAAACAACGTCATAACAGAAAAAGAAAATCGGAAAACTTACTTTGACTAGATAGACGACATGTCCGTTCATCAGAGCATCGGGGCCATGTAGCCAAGTTCGCTTGCCATTCTTGCCATCGCTATTCTGAGCATTGTTGCCATTGCTGTTGCTGTTGTTATTTTGTTTATTCCAAAACATCAAAGTCGACATGTTTGGAAGAGCAAATCTCGAGTATTCAGTGCTTAATACCTCTTTTGTTCGAATTATGAGTATATTCCTTGCGGTTGTTGGTTGGCGATTCTGTTTTGTTGACAGTCTGTGAGTCTATAACAAAAGAACAGTCCACGTTGTGGTATATTGTAGAATTAAATTTGAATCAAACCAGTTCAATATACAAAAGCGTTCATTGGTAGGCGTATACTCATCTACATAGATAACCTCAGCATTTTATTACCTACCATATACCAGGCAATGACTAATTGTTTATTGTGTTTTTGTTGCTGTTTAAAATCTTTTGTTTGATAATAAAATAAATTCCGAATAATTACGATAGGTGGTCAATGTACGCCTATTAATTCGAAATTATTTGTCAACAGAAATTGATAATATTCCGTCAGTTGTTGAACCGTTCCCGAAAAGAATTCCGGAAATCAGTCTTTCGAAAATAGAAACAATACGTCTTATCGCAGAGGAAAACCACGAGAACAATTCTGCATTATCACGATGTGAATAAACAAAACGTTGTCGGTCCAGATAAGGTTTTTTTTTGTTCTTTTCTTTCCATACAAGATTCAATTTAAGCGTCTTTGACGCCACGCATCCGATGACGGGAAGTAAGCAATGCCATTTCAACTTTTGATGTTAATAGAGTGAATGATGCTTGAATCTTGAAATGCTATTGTATATTGTAGAAGTAGCTTAAATTTAAGTTATTACTCATGACCATGCAGTTTTTGGCTGAAGGGGGAGCAGTAATCTATTTATGGGCGGCTACGGCTATTAACTTTAGGCCGATTATTGTTCTCTTGAAATTTTTTCAACCACATTAGCAATAAGTTGTAGGCGCAGTAGCTTAGTGGTTAGTGTGTTGGACTATTAAGCGAGGGGTCCATGTTCGAATCCCGCAAAAGCCCAAATTCCAACTTAAGGTTTTTTATCCACTGCGCCACCTCTCGGGAACGTCTGACAAACATCCGAGAGTAAAACTGTCATGAAATAGCTTCTCAATTGAACGTTTGGAGTCGGCATAAAATTGTAGATCCCTTCCATTCGTCCCAAAAATGAAAAACTAACACAAAACGAATGGTTGTGAGAAGCTAGGCCTAGGTTTGAGAGACGAAAAGAGACCCGACAATGGTGGTCTGATTCGAATATCTCTCGAATCTATATACTTTACTTAGCAATAAGTTTGCACAAGGAAATTAAAAGTTATGTATACGAATGCAATGATGATTGGAGTACGATGTGCACTTCAACTAGAGATAGTCAAGGTCAAAAGTGATCGTCTTACGGAAGCGTACAGTTCTTCGAAGTGAATTTTAATGAATTATAAGTGCGTATAAAATTATAAATCCTACATATTTTCAATTAAAACAGTTTTCTATGATCAAACAAATATATAGAGGAGATGCCTCAGTATATTTTCTGGCAGACAGAGCACAGATGGGAAGTGAAATCTGACCGACAAATGTTTGTCCATGCTTATGACGAATTTGTCAGTCAGAAAACTATTTTCCTCAAGCTTAACCATGTGCTCTGTCACAATAGATTTTCAAATCATGTGCAACTCAATTAGGTTTGCTTTATTTTGCTTTCGAATTTGAACGCATCCGCACGTAAAAGTGCGTCAAACCCGATTTCATTTGCATACCTTATGTTGATAGTGTTTACAATTTGGATGCGTTTGCTAATGTCACAATAAACGTAACCAAAATTCAATGGCACGCGATCGGTTTTCTTGTTTCCTTTCACGTATTACACGTTACACCGACGCGACGACATATATGGTTGGCCCTTCAAAAATATTTTACTACTGTACTGAGCGGAATAAAAACCAAGAAAAACAATTACGTCAAGAGGTTTTCAATCAAATTAAATGAAATGTAGATTTTAGGTAATTGATCAATAGTTCACAAGCAGCCCTAGCGAGGTATCCATCGGAACGGAAAATTCTCCGCAACGCGTACTCTTTCGGAGGCTCTAATTCGAAGCGAGGTGTCCGACTTCGGAAGAGAAATGAACAATTGCGATGGCGCACCGCACCGCACTCCAAATCGTAAACAAATCCCGCAACCAATTCCTGTCGGCGGATATCGGAACCTAGCTGTCAAAAATTTAACAAAAAAATGCACTTCATCGCACTTCAACGCAATTCGCCGATATGCGTTACAAAATGTCGGAACAATTCTCCGAACAGTTGTTCCGAAGAATACCTCACAGCAAAAATCCTCCAAAACGCATTAAATCGGAGAATTTTCCGTTTCGACGGATACCCCGCTAGGGCCGACTATTTCAACCCCTAATTTAAAAGTTTCCATAAATTTAGAGTGTGAACTTACAATACAGAAAAACACGAACTATTTGTTATGTCAAAACAACGCAGCAACTGGCCAGATGTCGCGGTTTTGAATGTTGCGAGAAGAGGCGAACTATTCATGTTTGTAAAATGCAGTTTAATAATGTATGGAGTTTAATCAGTAGATACGACTGTAACAAATTCTATATTAAAGCCTTATCTTGAACAAAGTATTTGGTCCAAGGGTGGTGTGAGACTATTTGCATAGATAAGAGCGAATGCAAGTATATATATTTTCTGTAGTTGACCTCTGACCATTTCATAAGCTAATTTGTCATTCGTTTTGCTGCAGTTGTAGAAAATAATAATAATAATCTTGTTGTATGGTGTAGTATGGGTCGTAGTCAAACGATGTTAATTTGCAAAATAGGAACAGAAATTTAACAAAGGATCTTTGACGACAGAGCTTTTAAAAAAAAAAAATGGCCGCATTAATGGTCGTACGAAAAATTCCGCCTAAAACGTCATTTAGTTTGGATTTTTATGTGCAGATTTTGCAGAAACGGGATAAAAACAAAAATAAAGTTTAATAATGATTATAGATACATAAAGCGGAAGTTCCGGCAACCAACATTTCTGCAATCACATGAAAACAATCCTATTTCCGATTTAAATATGTGAAAGAGTATTAATTAGTTTCAGTAAATCAAACCAACAATTCACCAATCATTTATACGAAATAAATAAATAATTGTACGTTCATCACTTCCGGAAGCCATTTTTTTTTTATAGAAAAACTAAATTTCGTAAGCCATCGCTATAAAAATATCAATATGCATAGCTTTCCCATAATTCCTACCACGTAAACAAGATGGCCGACCAAAAAAACGTATCACGTTTTTCTGCGTGTTTGGCAATCCTGTCCCTTTCAGTCAGACGGCTGTTTAGTATTGGGCATCCCTTTAATTTTCCGTGATAGGAATGTGTGACCGTGTAAATGCACCATTAATGGCGTTTTCGATTGAAGAAACGAATTTGCCCTTTCTATGAAACTAGCTAATCTAGAAGTGCTCTTTCTATGTTTCCTATGCTTCCTTGAAATAAAAAGTGCACTTCCAGGTCAATTCTTCACACGACAGAAGTGTGCGGGTTCCGGGATATTTTTAAAGAATTGCCCTGAACTCACCAACGCACATTAGCAAAATGTCAGATTGAAATATTTGTTGTGCGTTGGAAACAAAGTTTACGCTATGTGATTCGAAAATATACAATTATGCGTGCAAAATGTAAAATAAAATTTAAATATATTAATTTGGCATATTAAAACATTCATATTTACTGTGGAAAACAAAAAAAGTAGCAGTAGAAAACCAAAACTCACATTATGGTGTCTATACCACTATTCAAAAGTGTTTCACCGAATTTCATTGAGAAGAGCAATTCTGAATTTCGGGGCAATTCTTTCGGATCTTCAATGCAAAAACCGCCATAATATTAGGTTTCGCGTTTTGACATAAATATGATCTGTATGTTTTTGCATCGAGAAAACTTGAGAGGTTGTGTATTCTTGGATGAGAATTTGCGATGCGAATTATTGAGATTAGGCGTTTTTTTTTGCCCGCATGATCCCTATAATTCATTGATTTTCATGGTTTTTTGTTTAAGAATATAAATGCCAATAATTGGATTCAGACGATGTACCTAGTTTGAAATTCCATTGGGACCACCAGACATTTTTTCAGGTCTCAGATTTTATGCTGCTCATGGAACATGTAACGAAATTGGTCTGCTTTTGTAAGTAATTCGTTACTTGACAACAATATCACGGCTCACGGGGCCTATAACACAGAACAACAAGTCAACATGTCAACAGGCACTTGTTGAATTATATTTATTTGACAAGTGTAGACTAAAGCTGTAACCCAACAAAAACCGTACAATTGTTAAAACCGAAAATTTCCCTCGATTTGTTGAATCAGTTTAACCAGTCAGTCGATGAGTCTAAGAATTTGCGATTTTCTTCCTAACACTAATGTGGTTTTCTATTGGGACCAAAAATCAATCTCTTTTTTGATCTAAATCACTTTGCGCGTTCCATTGGGCAGAAAAATCAACCTTTTTTTCGATTCGGATCACTTGTACAGCTGTTTTACGTCAGTTTAAAGAAGTTTGCTTTCGAGAGAAATACGCAAAGTTTCGTGAAAACCAAAATAGCAAAATACACAAATAGCTATGAATATGATTTCGGAGGAATTATCATCTTCATTATCTCCCACGTCATCTGAAGACTACAAACCACCAATAATATTTCATTTGTATATACAACAAGGAAAACATTTTTAATCCATTTACAAAAGCAGATCAATTCCGTTGCGCTTTCCATGAGCACCGTAAAATCTGAGATCTGAAAAAGATTTCTGGTGGTCCCAATGGAAAACCACAAGCACCTTGCTGGCTGGTTATAAGAGATACTTTCTGTCAGGTATCAGCAACTTGTACTGGCAGACGATGTTTTTCAACGAACAAATTGGAATCTATTTCAAAATGAATTCTTTCTTTAAATACTTTTATATTTCGTAAATTTTCACTGTCATTGTCTGACTCAGAATCAGAAAAAAGAGAAGACATTTTTAGTGGCAAATTTTTAAGTATTCACTAAATAGATTTTAAATGTCCTTCCTGTATATTCACTATTGCAAATGTTTAATTTTAACAAGTCGGTCACCGTTGGTTAGAATTTATAGGCTTTTTAACAAATGCTTCTATTTTCTTTAAGCCCTTGTTTTTTTCCAGTTAGAGTTTACAGAAACAGCAGAATTATCAAATTTCCCACTTGTTGGATTGCTCTGAAACAATTGTTGAAGTGCTCGAAGACTGGTTAGTACGTGTTACACAAATTTTCAACAGTTGTTGTTGAATTTCACTTGTTTAATAAACACTTTTTGTATTGTTTTAAAGGCCCCGATTGTTCGAATTGCATTTGTTTTTGGAAAAATCACAAATGGAAAAAATCTACTTGAAAAATATTTCCCCTCTTGTAGATACAAATGAAGTATTTTGGTGATTTGTAGCAGATTTGTAGTCTTCAGATGACGAGGGAGACAATGAAGATAATAATTCCTCCGAAATAATATCTCGAAAGCAAACTTCTTAAACTGATGTAAAACAGCTGTACAAAGTATATTGGTATGTGTTAATCTGAAAAAATATCGAGATCTGCAAAAAGTGATCCGAATCGAAAAAATATTGATTTTTCTGCCCAATGGAACGCGAAAAGTGATTTAGATAAAAAAAAAGATTGATTTTTGGTCCCAATGGAAAACGTTTGACATTTGTCAATCAACAAAATCATGTAGGTAGGTAGGTAATTCAAAGTTCTTCTGTTCTAGCAGTTTTCACTACTGACCTGTTCCGGTATTTATTCATTAATCAAACGCATTATATTCCCAAACTAAGAACTTATTTCCACAAAAGAAACACAAAACATGTTTCATAATAAGTAGTCTTTCTTTTAATTGTTAAAGTTCAAACTTTCTTTTTTCGCACCTTTTTTATAACAAACGATGTCGCTGTTTACCAAATTTTACCACACCGATCGTTTTTCGCAGTTGGTTAATTTATTGTAAAACAAAAAATTATACCAAAATAAACTTTGCAAAAGTCATTGCCATTTGTTCACAGATATGCAAATAAATATGTGCGTGAAGTTCAAGTGTCGAAAATTAATATTCCAAGAAGCACTTCATGCTCCATAAAAGCTAAGATTTATGACCCCAAATGAGTGGGGTAAAAATGAAACCTAAAACATCTTTCAGTCCACACAGTGTTACAAAAAAAAACAAAGTCCTATTTACTAGACACAAAAATGTGAAAGGTTTTTCGTCTACCTCTCTGGCATTAACTGGAAGATCTATATCGCCCGATCCCAGTTTTTTTTTTTCTACTGTGTTTCTCTCTAATGGAAAAGGTTGCCCCCAACATGCACACTCTGAGCTGGCTTTTTCTTAGAAGCCAAAAACAAAATATATTGGCAATGTGTGGGTACATAAAAATCGCGTTACATAAATTTTTGGTTTTTCCCAATAAATCAATCCTACCGGAACAACAACACACAATAGAAACAAACAAACGCGCGAGAGGGAGAACAACTGCAATTAAATCCGCGAAATCAACATCTCGCAAGATACTTTCAACACACGATCTAACAATGATCCACAAAACCGCTCCTATGCAAAAGCCCGTTCAATGATGTACGAGTATCTACGTACTTGCATCAGAACATCATCACTCGGTGTATTATATGCAAATTTTAAAATATTAAACAAAGATTATTCTCCGATGCATCGCGGGATAGATTAAAATGTAGAAAAAAACAAATCGAAGAATGCATAACGATTAAAAAATGCTCAATTAAAATTCACAAATTCATGAGAATCAAACGAAAGGCACGTAAACAAGCTCAAAACACAAAGCACTACACCCTACTCTAAACACCAACAACTAATTCTGAGCCGATACGAAACCAACAACAATAAGACTGGCAAACTGGCAGTTTTGCTAATTTATTATGCAAACATTGCGCGATAGCCAATACAACATTAGAAGTTGTTGCTGTGTTCTCGCAGCTCATCTAGTAGCACACAAAGCCATCTAGAAAAAAAAAAAAAAAATACACAACAAACTTCCAATAATAGACAAGATCTTCGAAACCGCACCGCAACGCCAGGTGGATTCGATGATCTCGGGACAGGTATTCCCCACGGTCTTTCACGACTTGAAATTATTTTAGCGCAAGCCCAAGTGCGCAATTAAACGAAATATATAAGAAAAATAAAAATAAAACGATTCTGTGCAAGTAGGTCAAAAGCGACCTATGGTTTGTGGTTTTCGAAAACTGTTCGAACAGAAAAGTTTCAAAAAAATATCAGAGCTTGGGATCAGATTTTGCGCAAAAAAAAAAAAAAAAAACTGCACATGGCCCACTGAAATGGCTACTGACCCGTGCTCAGTTTCAGTATCAGCAGAGAGAGTCCGAAAAGGGGGAGCACCGCACCGCACCGCACAGCACAACACACGACGAAGAGAAAGACGATCGCGCAGATTTTGATGGATAGACAAAAAGTAAAAAGCGAGATGGATGATCGCAACTACTATGTTTCTTCACTTCCTTATTAACCACTTACGTTGTATATTATTGCACACAGTGAATAGAGTACGTACGAACGTACTTAGGCTCTGAATTTAGATCAACGGCAGTTGTTTTTGTTGTTATTGTGGTTGTCGCTGGTGCTGCTGGTATAGGCTTGGTGGTTGGACGACCTATTAGACGACTAAATGACACTTTAGACGTAACTTAAAGAAATCACAAATTTATTGTAGTAGTACTTGGAATTCGATGCAACAACTATAGGTACTATTAGTTACATCCTACTGCGAGAGTAACAACAATAATGATGATGATAACAGCGACGATAAATATAATGACGATCGTCGTCACAAGCGATCACTGTAAGCAAAGTGCGGATCACTCCGAGTAGAAGTAAAAAAAATAAAAATAAAAAAAAATATTTTTTTACGCGCTGCTATTTTGTTTAAGCAAATATGAAAGTTATACGTGATCGTACATAGTTAGAGTTACATATAAACGTTTTTATATACGTATATATGTATTCACAAATCACTCACTGCAGGCAGGCACCACAGAGATTTTTTTTTTATTATACATACATGTTTACACGATTACGATAAAATTATTGTACACTTTGGTATTTCTAAGCTGAGAACACAGATATTTTTGAACGTTGGTTTTGTTTTTTTTTTTTACTTATTTCTATACCGAGTGTGATGGGTACCTTTTTATTGTTTTGCGTATTAATTCTTTGTTTTTCAGGTGAGAGAAGGAATTCTGACTGAGTTCAAACGGAGAACTGGAAACAGCAACCAGATACCAGATTCATAGCTCTCGAACTGATCAACTGGATTTGAGCTCTGAAAAGCTGAATCGGTTGGCTTATTTCATTTGTACGGGTGATTCCTCGTTAGAGGTGTGAGCAAGAATTCCTATACTACAAACGGAGTAGATAGGGTACTCTTTTGTAAGCTAGGTTTTGAAAAGTACTAATTGAATATTCACCGTTCGGAACGAAATTTTATCTGATCTGTACGAAATCGGAGGAATTCCATTCGAGGTAGGTATCTGTTCCGATAAAACTTTCGGAAAAATTCTCCGATGTAATATAGCGCACCTTGTCGCATTGCGTGGAACCGCGTTATACCACTAACTTTTGACATCCACACGGCACATTGTCTCCGAAAAACTCCGACAAGTAATTGCTGCGGAATATGTTAATGTGAAATGAACGCGTTTATATCCTTCATTTATTTTCTTAAGAAACGGATACTTCGAACGCAGTTTGAGTTCCGATCAGATTTGACTTTCGTATCGGAATTTTTCCCGAACGGATTCCTCGAATGTGATCGGGGTGATTACATATTTTGCTTTTTAGTGGACACATACGATTTTTTCTCGTCTCTGATAAAGCATAAAATGGAGTTGATCTGTTTTTATAATTGCACTAGTACGTTATTTGACAGCTAGATCAAGAGAGTACTGACATCCGCGCTATTTTCTTTATAGTCAGTTTCTTTGTTTTTTAATAAACAACCAAATCCATGAAAAATGTTGGCAACCCAAAGCTACAGAGCGGTGTTAAATTGTCAACAACATTTTGGGATTCCCTGACTTGTTAAGTTTTGTAATGGGTAAATGTCGTTATGTTCTGTTGGGCCTAGCAGATTTACGAGTTGAGAGTATGAGAAAGAAAAATCTTCAAATGCCATGAACGTTCTACCCATTTAAATGCATAGCAAGCAGATCAAAACACAAGCTCCGATGAACAATATTTACATATAGAATCACTTAAAACCGTTTCCATTACTGACTTTAACCAACTATAAAATTGTAATTACGCAATAATTATAATTACACGAAACGAAAGAGAAATTCCGTACGCCATCGTTATTAACGTCACTTTTTGCATGTTAAGTAATGCTGTACCATAAGTTCCTGCGTTCTTACGTTTACGACGGTAAAATTTGTTCACAATCACAAGCTACATATACTCGCTTAAGATTGTTTTCACGATTTCGCCGAAAAATATTGTTGAAAATTTAGAAAAAAAAAAAAAAAAAAAAAAAAAAAAAACGGTCCACAAAGCTTTAATTTATCTGTTCAGAAGATAAATAGGGACTTCCTCGTTTTTTGTTCGTACCGTAGATAATTGTTAGCCTATGACGATGTGAACGAGCTACACGTTTACGGAACTCAGTTGATTTTACATGTGAAACAAAATCAAAGGCTGTCACGTAATGCTCGTTCACAGCCGACGCTATTCGACCCTGGAGCTTATTTGCATTGATTTACGACAAACATTCCAGAACAAAATTTAATTTTTGATTATAAAAGGTAATAGAGTTGGATTTCATCATCGGGCATTTTGTATTTTACCTCCATGTTCGATACAGATCATTGATGTCCATGGCTTACAACAATAATACATGATCCAACTGTTGTGTGTACTGACACGAAGTCTAAATGTACGATTTACATTCCACCAAAAATTGGCCCTAGCGAGGTATCCGTCGGAATGGAAAATTCTCCGCAACGCATAACTCTTTCTGAGGTTCAAATTCCATTCGAGGTTATCGACTTCGGAAGAGAAATAAACAATTGCGATGGCACCCTGCACCGTTCTCCAAGTCGTAAACAAATTCCGCAACCAATTTCTGTCGGATGATATCGGAACCTAGCTGCCAAAAATGTAACAAAAAATGCACTTCAACGCAATACACCGATATGCGTTACAAAATGTCGGAACAATTCTCCGAAGAGTTGTTCCGAAGAATATGTTGCAGCAAAAATCCTCGGAATCGTATAAAATCGGAGAATTTTCCGTTCCGACGTATACCTCGCTAGGGCCGAATATGTCGTATATACCCCCGAAAACTACTACTACCTTTTTTCTGCTCAGGTCCAGCAAGAAGAAAATAATTTGCTCAGAGTGTTTTTTTTTTAAAGTGACAGCATAATGCGAATATATAATACTGTCAGAAACATACTTTAGAATTAAAAGAAGCACTAAAATGTCAAGTTGATTTTCAATACTATTTGGTTTCGCTTCTAGTACGAAATACTCCGAAATTCACAACATCACTATTCAAACCAGAGTTTGACAGATCAATTAAATACACCAGCAATTTTATGATTAAAACAGGTTTTCTAATTCCCTCAGTATGTGTGTATCATATTTGAGTACATACACTCTAGTATGTGTACTGCAGGCAAAGTGTTTGTTTACGGCAAGCGATCGTTTGTCAGTGGGACCAACGGCCGAGAGGTGAGGCCTTTGATTAGAGGGGGTGAGAAACAATCAGCAAGTGGTCTCTCGGAAATTGTGTGTGATAGTATTCAGTTTTCTGAGTATGACCATTGCAGGTTTTTTTTTTTTTTTTTTTTCTTAATTTCTTGTTCATCTCGTGTGCATATAAGCGGAATAGAGGTGACAGAGAGACACTCGGCGTGTGAATCATCTCCGAACACCGGAGGAGATTCTCTGTCAGTGTTTTTTTGGTTTAATGGTTCGCTTTGTGGCTTATGATGAAATGCCTTTGACACAATGGATTATGTAAATCGGGTAAAATTAGGCAAAACAGTTTTGGTAATTGAATCTATTTAATGGCTAGTACATAAGGAACTGTGTCAATGTGAAAGGTCTCATTTGATTTAACTACTGAGATGAGAAGAAAATCAAATACACCGGGAATGGGATTTTTGTTGTTGTTGTTGAAGTTTCACGTTACAATTGAAATGCTAGTTGTGCAAAGTGTAATTGTCCATTTTTTTTTTTTTTCCTTTTTTCGTTTATCAATTTCTTGTTACCTAATTTGTGAACAATAGTTACATTGGCACGGCCTGGTACAGTAACAATAAGCTACTGGCGGTGATGGATGGTGGCGTGCGGCAATTGCCTCTCTTTCGGTCTAACGTCGTCGTCGCTCGTCGGTGTCGTGGAGCCAGGCCTGTGTTCGGTGTTCGACGTTATCATTCATAATTTGTTCGTTTTTTCGCTCTATGTCTGTCGCAAGCGGGCGGTGGTGCTGGTGGGTGGTAGAAACAAGACAGACGAGAGAAAAGTCGAATGCGGCGTACACTGTCTGTATGATGCAAGACGCTGGGGATGAGAAAATTTGTGTTTCCTTGGCCAAAAAAAAAAAAAAAACCCGGAGAGCGGATGGGAGGGTTTTCTACTAGGGAAAAACTTCATCTAACACATGGGAAAGCAGCTGATTATGGTTGAAGTAGGTACATATTTCTTATTTTATTGATGGGGCGTATATTTTTGTTATTGAAACTTAATGGGGCGTACAACTGATATTTTTTTGAAAGTGATGATATTGTAGCAATGTGGGGATCCTGTTTTGCAGTAATGTCAGAAAGACTAAAAGTACCGCGAATTATAAACAAACTATACCATATTTATTGTTTTATTTATATGCACGTAAATTCAATGTCATTTCTGACAGATAGGTGTAGATGAGGTCAAGGAGAATGACAATCGAGTAGGTAATGTGCAAATAAAATTCTTATTTTAGCTTGATTGGTATTATAACTGGCTTTTTTTATTGCTGTGATGACGTTTATGGACTGTAGCTGCGAATTGTGTCAATAAATAAGAACAGAGACAATTTGTCAGACACGGGCTTGATAAAATATCGTCTGAGTATTAATATGTAAACTGTTTTGCTGTAAGTAGGTAGGAGGTATTAAAAATACTAGAGCGAGAGCCTTTTCGATATTAATCATGTTGAAAGTTTTATTGAGGCGAACATTCATTTTTGCTTTCAACTTAAATCCAAGCTTCATAGCCCTCAGCTATAAACCCACACAATGCGTGCAATTGTGTCATTAAACTTAAGCTTTTGCAATAAATAATGAATGTGTCAGAAGGCATGAGGTAAGCTAACGTATGCTGGTAAAGAGAAAGTTCCTGGGTGCAATGACTTTTCTCCTGCACCTGTCCCTTTACACAAGTTAGTGCATTTCGAATACCTAACCATCAGGTGCTTAGCGTGTGTATACGTAAACTATTACCGAATTAAATTGATACGAATGCCACAGATCATCATGCAGGTTGTTATGCATTCGCTATACGTATTGTTCTCTTTTTGGAAAATGATTGCACCGATCTATCATTCATACAGGACTATCTAGAAATGCATTAATTGCATATAATATACCCTATATCCCCCAATGTCGTGGATAAAAAATACACAGTCGCGCCATGTACAACATCAGCAAAGCAAGAAAACGCGGGCATTCAATTATTTGAAAACCTTTTCATTTAATGGGAGCGATGAACTTGCGGTGTGCAACGAAATTGTATAATTGGCAATCGCTTTTGTTTGGGAAAAGTGAGCCGAGAAGTGAGAAACTCCATGTTATGGCTTTTGTTAAGCCCCTCTCACGTCTTCGTTACGTGAAATCGTATAGTTATCAATCTAACACCTTTTGCGCATATTGGATGAACCTTATTATTAAGTTTGGCAGTCTATACGTCTAACAATAGGGCACGAGATTATAAATGAGGTTATAAACTCTCAAATTCCTACAAGAGTTAAAACCGCAAGAATAGATAGGTATGTTTAAATAAATTTCCACTCAATTCTGGTCCGCTGGGATATCGTGGCACATTAATTAGACAGCTATTACGAATTTTAAATAATGATTGCAAGAACAACCCATATTGAGACCCCAACTCACAATCCTTTTGCCGCGCTGGCCCCCTCAATATTTTTTTTAAATTCACAATTTTGTTTTCTTATAGGTGTTATGTAAAAAACATACAAAAGTAAAAATAAATGCTGCCAACCGTGGGGAAATGTGATGGAGGTCGGGAATACCCGAATACCACATTTTCATATTACTGAACGCCATTGTTAGTTAATAATATTTTTAAAAGTCGTATAAATTGATTTGTTTGGTTAATAAAACTATCTTATTGAGATGTTTTATGCACTAAAAACATATTAGGACAAACATGGTTGTGTATTTCCGCTTTTGGATATCATTAACTTCGATTAAATGAGTAGATTTTTCTTAAATAACTAAAGAAAAGTTGCTCAAAATGTTGTTATTGTCCTACAACTTGCAGTGACCATTTTTCATAAATATTATAACCACACGTAACGAATAATTTCAAATTTAAGGGATAAAATTCTATGAACGCTGCTAGCAACTTTGCCGACAGCGGAAGTGGCTCATATTTTGTTGGCGAGTGTGTTGATGAGTCGGAATTTTTGAAGTAACGTGACATTTGGTAATACGAATTTCTAAGTAACAATACTAGTGCACCAAATCGTGGCCACTCCGGAAAAATATAGCTTGTAGGCAAAGTAACAGGAAATCGGTCGAAATTGGTCTGTCTAGAATACCTAGTCTCCTCCGCGAGGAAGCAAAACCCATATCAATTCTTGACACTAAACTCGTCGTTAGTTTGCACTGAATTCCGTGAAAGAAGGTACAAGTGTGGAATCGTGTGGAATGGTTTAAGTCGCGGTGCGATAAGACTAACTGGATGGGACCCCACAAAAGTTGCTTCACGTGATTACCAGGTTGTTAATGATTCGCAGCTAAAGGTGCTCATAGCAGCTTATGAGCAGTTCTTATCTGCGCGATAGGCACCGTACCGTCTAATGCGTCTTGCAACTTGGTTCCATTATTTAGAAAACAATACGAAAATTGAGTTTGCAGATAGAATCCGTAGCAGAAATAGGTTTCACCCACATTTCTCTCCCGTAGAAACTCAATTCTCTAGTAAGATCACTTGTTTTTGATTACTTACCTTTTTTTTTTTTTTCATTTAATTCAAATTTTAACTGTCAGTTGAAATTTTTCTCTGAACTCACCTATCCCTTAGAACAAATTTCACCACACCGCCATGACGTCGCGCTACGATGTGTCATAATAAAACGAACACACCCCATCGCATTGTGAATCTCCGCTTTGTGCCAAAACAACAAACTATACTGAAGTTTCGGACAGCAGATTTCTCTGTTCAACGCATATTGTTTGTGAATTTTACATTTAAAAAGCTGTCTGTGTAAAAATATAATAAATAATTCCAAATGAAATAAACCAGCCAACAAGTTACGCATTTGATTAAAAGTTACCAACACAAGTGTTTAGCTGAAAATAAGCGAATTCCGATAGTCAAGCAGTATGGGAGCCGTGTTGGCAAAGTTCAGAGTAAGTTTTTGACACTTTTTATCGCTTTTATAGAAAAGAAGCAGTTAAGTGCAAAAGGTCGTGGGTCGAATGCCAAAAATGGTGTATTTATGCAACATCAATAATGTGCAAAGTTTCTGTTTTCTATTATCTGGAAATTGTTCACTTATGTACGTGCGTCACGGACGAATCGAATTCGCATGTTCATATTTTTTCGCCTCTGGACCGTGGCAGTTGCTTTCATTTGTTTATGGCTGGTGTGCCGCTGCTGCTGCTGCTGCTGCGGCTACCTCTTCGCACAGCTGAGTTATTTTAAGCTAATTCTATAAATAGATCCACACACTTGAGCATACAATGCCAACCTTGAAGCCAGCAGCGGTGTAGACATTATGGATTCACAAAGGGCACAACGCCGCATTGACCCTAATTCTATATTCATCCGAATGCAAATTGGGTGGATGGATCTCAACCGGCTGTGAATTTTGAAAATTAAATCAAGTAGGCAGGCGTATGTAAAGTAATTGACAAAGAACCACAAAAAATTGTTGATATCATTTGTAGTCAATTTGTTATTATCTTAAAATCCAAAGGTTCTAAGTATTTAGGCAAAAATCTCTACATTGTGTACAAAAAGTATCTTTACGAGCGAATTATTGAAATGACTTGTGCAAGTGAATATCGTCACATTTCAGAGAATGCGAATTGTTGTTGTGGTTTTGCAGTGGCTAAGCTGTTGTTGTTCAGTCAGAATAAGTCACGACGCACGTAGAATTAGTCGTTTCGAGGCTAAATGTCGGCAACGAAAACAACAATCAAAACTTGATGCTTACTCATCTCACAAGTACGTCATTTTCCGAAAGCGGTTTGCAATCAAACAACAAACAAACGTGCTATAAAATTCAAGGCACCATCTGTCTAAAATGGAATTTCATTCAACGTTGATCTGAAAACTGGTCGATGGATATTCTAAGCTAGGACTCCAATTATGTCCCTTTTCGTTATTTAGTAGATTTTGTTGGTGATAGAGGGGCGTAATCTTCTACGAAATGCTAACGGTAACAACTTTTCCTGTGCCTCGGGCACTGAAAGGTATTCTTGATAAGGAAAAGCATCATTTGGCTCCTGCTCGTGCTTCGATGTAGAGTCGCTCTTTCGAGGAACCTTCTCTGAACAAAGATGTAATATCTGTCGGGTGAATTTATAAGACGATGAACTTGCGGCTTTCGCGCGGGAATCTGAAACCTCATTGGAACTCATTTGGCAAAGATGCGGCGGTAGATAAAAATTAACTCATTTAACTACTTATATCGATGTTTTAGATAAAAACTCTTGCCATTTGCAGCGTCGAAATAAACCAATTTAAATTGCCCAGAAAACGATTCGTCCATTGGTTGGAGATATGAAGAACTGAACGACAAAAAGCCGTTATCAAAGATTGTGTTTACAATGCGAGTAGATTGCAGGCGCATGCAAAAAGTAATGTATCATGTTTGTTGACATTTGAAAGAATATCCATTTAAACAACTCATTGTTGGTGTGCAACATTCTCGTTTTCATATGCCCTGTCCGCTGCTAGGTTATATGCAACGCAATATAAAAATGTTTCGCATGACGTTTCATTATCGCCAAGGAACTAGCTTTTTTTTGCTCTCCTGTATTAGTTGCGTTTATTCTCTGGCATTGACTCACTTCAGTTGCAGTAGGTCTTCTGATTACTTGGTGTCAACGGTTTTCACCCGAGCAACCTTCAGCCGTTGATTTCCTCTTTGCGCATAACAAACACAACGCGTCGTACGATAATCTTCAAGGCTTCTCGCGATGAACGCTGTTCGTGAATTTCTCTACTCCTTTAACGGATATTCTCTTCTTCCCGTATGTTTATTGCTATTGATAAAATTTCTTTATTTTTCTTTTTCTTTTTTTCTGCAGAAAGAGAAGAGCTCTGCTGATCTTCTTGAGAAGCTCGAAACCGAAATCCGGACAATCGAGAAGTTTTCGCTAAAAACACAGGAGAAACAGAAGCGCCTTGTTGGAAATTTTCTAGTCATATCTATTGGTCTATACGCAGTCGGATTCCTTATATTCTATTTCGCTTTCTTCCCGCCAACATGGATGGAACGTATTACATACTCTGTGCCATTGCTTATATTTCCCCTGATGTAAGTTCTTTATTTATTACTCATAAAGTATTACCTACTACAATTTTTCTATTGCGCAGCATATTTCTTCTGCGAAGGGTACTCGCGTGGTATTTTCAGCGAAAAATCAACAAAAACTCGACAAAGCTGACAACGCTACGAGCTGAGAAGAAACGAATTCTGGAAGAAGTCATGGAAAAGGAAACATACAACGTGAGTTCTTGGTGAGATAACATGCATGAGCATGGTTTTTATTCATTTTGTTTTTTTTTTAGGTTGCGTCAAAATTGCTGAGCAAGTACGGCAACAAATCCTATGCCATCAAATCTCTTACAGGTAAAGAACTTGCGAAAAATGTTTAGACGTTTACTTTTATTTTTAAGTTACACATTTGCACGATTTTTTTGTTTTTTGTTTTTGTTTTATATTGTCGTCTAAAAGTATATCCTTTATTCAATTTGAAATCTTTCGATTAGAGGATGTATACCTTTATATTTTTTACATTAAGGGACTGTCTAGGTATTGGCTTCTGTTTTTGCTTAGTTTACCCGGATTTATATGTAACGCGTGCGCTTTGAAGTCAGTTTAAGACGCAGATCATTACTTTGAGTATTTCACAGTCAAAATAGATTCGAAACCAATGATACGTTCAAATGAAGAAGCATCACCATTTTGCAGCCAAGTTGTGAGATCATATAGGAATTTCTTCCGTGGTTTGTTTTCTGTGTCAAAAAAAAAATGTATATCAAGTTAGTGGTAAAGAAATAGCTCATATTATGCACTTTTTCGTTTATGAATGAACACGATGGAAGCCAAGAAAAGCAGAATTAATTCATCATATTAGTTCCAGAGAAGAATAGATTGGAAAGCAAAATGTTCCACTAACACAGAGGTATGTTTACAAACAAATGGGGGCATCGGTATAACTAAAGAGTACAATGTTGTGCTGGTCTGAACAAAAAGACGCATTGGCTAAACGGCTGTACGCGAAAAATCGCAAAAAAGATCAGGCTTAAATAACATTTCTACACACTGCAAGTAGTAAGCAGGTGGCCAGAACCCTAAACCGAATTGGCTTGTAAGTTTTGCCTCAGGTGTGAATTTAAAAAAAAAACCGAATCAACAGCAGCCATTGCTTGATTACATCGAAGAATGCAATTTCTATTGGCCAGTGAAACAACAATCAAAGCAATTGAAAGCGAAACCATTAAGGCATGTTTTGAACGAATGAATATATCAATGCTGTGCACGATTGAAATATCAACACCTCATAACCTTACTTCTCGCGCCTAGTGGCGGAACTAGATAATAAAACCAAATGCTGCGCTTTTCTTTAGTTAACCTCTTTATTCTTCTTAATTCCCTGGCACGTGCAGTACTTGTCCTTTTTATTAAAATTTGTTACAGTGTTAATAAAACTACTATCGCATTGAATCGAAACGGACAAAGATCAGTCTGGTCTCAAACGAAAGTCGTATATCCAAGTTCCCTTACTTGTGGATTGGCGTAGGGGCATCCTCATCGCGTGTGCCTCAGCTCTTTCCATACTATCTGCTCTAATTCCTACCATATATATTCGCTTGCTTGCAGTTACTTTCTTAATATTCGCACATAAACACTTCTTCTTCCTACTGTGCTAATATAAACATCTTGATTTCAGCTGCAACACCACAACAAAACAAGCAACAGCCGCCAGAAAGTCGAATCCAGAATCTCAACACTAGTCTTGTTTATTCCGCGCCATCTGGAGCAGGAGTTCTCAAACCGTACAGCCAAATGCCATTGCCCCGTTCAGATGTGTCTATCAATAATAATGGTCAACCAATTATGCCACTAACACCTCGAACGTCCTTTAACCCGAACGCATCCAGTGTTCTGAGACACAGAACGGCTGGGTCTCAGCTGGCACTATCACAGCCTCGACCATATCCGATAATAAATCAACAGGCGCAGGGCGTACTCGAAAAAATGGTCGACTACCTAATCGGCGATGGTCCACAAAACCGCTACGCAATGATATGCAAAGAATGTTTTGCGCACAACGGTAAGAAATCTGATCACAGTCATCAGACGTGCGTACTAGATTTTGGAATTTATTTTCTAGGTATGGCACGGGAAGAGGAATTCGAATACGCGACATTCCGGTGTGCATTTTGCAACGTCTTAAATCCATCTCGAAAATCGCGACCGGTGGCGCCTAAATTGCCGACCGCTATGATCAGTAGCCCCCTGAGTAACCGAATGATTGCGACGAACAGCGCTGATGACTCAACGTCTGATTCTAGTGATGACTCAGGTTTGTTTCTGTACACAGTCAAATATCAAAGAGGGCTTACCAAATTATGATTTTGTTTATAGATTCTCCTCACCGAATGGATGACGTCACGGCGAGTGAAGTGAAGAGCGAGAGATCGTCACCATCCGCCGACGAGGGCAAAGATGTGAACATGAATGGCGACTCAGTTCCAAGTAAAGAAACAGAGAAACCAATAGAGCCCCAGTCAGAACCAGAGAAGGAGCCCGAAGAACCGATAAAGAACGAAAATATCGAAGAACGAAGACCAACTGAGGAGAGCGAGACTTAAGCAATAATTTATTTACTTTTTTTTTTAACTTATTACCGGGCGAACTCGAGAACAGTTTTTGTGAGTTCGCCTAGTGTTTAGTGTTGCTTTTGCTTTTATAATTACTTTTAATCTCTACACCACACTCCAGCGAAATGATTAGTGTCGACTGCTGCACGAATTTACTAACATCCCTATTCCCACATTTGCCACCATGATCCGAGCGTTTTGCAGCGGTTAGTTTGTCTTTTATCGACTGCAGGACACTCTTTCACGCGAAGAGAGCTATCCTTGCATGTTGTGTCCAAAATTGTTTATACAAAAAAAATCCAGCTGACAGATCCACATGTGCATAGCTGACTTCTGTTGAAGTCCGTATAGCCTCTTGCTTATGGTTAAACCAGCTGACTTTTGTCCAGAGCAGGAAAAGTATGGTGATGCCTTCGAGTTGCATCTTTGGAAAATTAGTGAAGCGTGCGGCGTACACACGAATCGTTGATTCATTTTATTTTTTTATAAATATTTCTCGTTCCTTAGATATTTTTCTAACATCTACTAATTGAATTGTTTAATTTATTTATTAATGAAACTTTTTTTTGAAGTCACTTCAAGCTGAAAACGGATAATTGTTGTTCTCTTACACATTCTCTTGTAACTTTAGTTTTAAGTTAGAACCTTTGAGATTTTAGCATTTTTGTTTTGGAAATGAATACAGTAAATTCGTAAATTGAAAAGCACTTAGTGCACGATGCCTGCAGCATTCAGAAATGATAGGAAACCGATATAATGTTAACAATTTTTTAGAATAAATTTATTGAATTTGAAAGAAAATAAAAAATTAAGTTGTTTTCTGTCCACTCAATTGGGTGTAATAGCGGAAGTGGTGCGCCACAATGGGGACAAAGTTGTTAATTTATAAAATTTGTTTGTTATACGGTTAACATCAAGTGCATCGTATGCTTTTCATTGGTGTACTGCGATAGCAATCGAAATACGGCTTAAATAATATCGATGGGAATTCTTTACGCTTGGGGACATGATGGACGTAAGGTTCATCCAAGTTATCTACACAAATTCACCTGATAAAAGTATGTAAAGGGTTTTCCAATAAGAGGTGTTATTTTGGTATTCAAAGAAAAGTCATTTTTTGAGATAAATGATCGGATGTTTATTTCATAGTAAAGAGGAAGGTATGCTGTTAATAATGAAAAAAAAACATCAGCCAAATGGCCACCACGAGCACACATACAGGACCATATCCTTTCACAATAACACCTCTTATTGAATAACCCTTTACATTGTCGAAAAAAATTAAACCCAGTGAATTGCGCAAACTCCAGAGATTAAAAAAATTCAGTCTGCAATGATTGCGACTGGGTAACTCTAGGCATTTTTTTTTTCAAATCTGTTTACAATAATGAGGGCGTTCAAGTATCTAGTTTAGTAAGTCTGACAGCTGTCTGACTAGATCTATCTCGGTTGTGATTGGATTAAATCGGTCACGTGGGCACCTGTGACATTTGACGTTTATGGAGGGGTAGCCGACGAATCTAGTCAAGAAATTCGTGACTGAGTACTAAGTTGACAGTTCGGGTATGTGGCTGACGTAGAAAAAGTGACGTTCCCGACCAATCTAGTTTTTGCGTTCAGGTTACATCTTATCCAGACCAATCTAGTCGACTTAAGATAACTAGATTCTTGAATGCGGCCAATTATAGAATGTTATTAATGTCAGAACTCTTTCTTTATCAAAAATTCATGCTTATTTTGACATTCGAACGAATAGCCAATTCTAACGAATGTCTCTATTCGTTCGAATGAACTTTGTGTATTTTGATAGACATTCGTTCGAATTGGCTATTCGTTCGAATGTCAAAATAAGCATGATTGAATTTATTAACAATGTAGGTAGGTATACATTTTCAAATTTTCTAATCACGATGACGGCTTCGCCATACCTCTTTAATTCATATTTCGTACTCTACGTGTATATTGAAATGTAAACAAATAGAAGAACTTACATACTTACTTAAAACAAGTCTGCTCGACTCATTTATTGACATTTAAAGTCGATTGGCTATAATCAAATTTAATTTTTATACAAATTTTGCAATTGTGAGCTTTCCGTAAATTGAAAGTCGAGACTAAAATGTGTTATTAGTATGGCGCAGTCTATTGCTGTCGAATATCACATTTAAGCAATGAAAAACATATTAGTTCAGATTCAGACCATAATCAAAGTTCACTCTATGACATCAGAAAAAAAATCATTGAACAGTTTCATGTAGTTTTCCATTGGGCAACAAAATCAATAATTTTATTTTTTGATTCGTATCACATTTTGCAGATCTCGATATTTTTTCATGTTTGCACATACCAATAGGTTTGTTTGACGTAAGCCCTAGTGCGCACTAGTAAGCACTGGGTTAACCCTCCCTAATGTGTTTGATATAGCACTGAACTCGCCCTGGTACTGAAAACCTGTGTTTGACATGACTTCTAGGGCGCCCTAATTGTGCCCCGAGCTGACCCCAGTTAATTTGTTGGGGCAACAATTCAGTGCTGAGTTTCGCTGTCATTTCGCTTGCTGTCATTCATTTGTTTAAATAGCGATCAAGGTAAATACAATAAATTTGATATTCAAAGGGGAATTTTTTGAAAACAACTACGTTTATGAACTAAAATTTTATATAATAGGAAAATGGAATGGATAAAGCTGCAATCAGAGCTGAATCAATTTTCAAACGTATTATCTATATTCCAAACACTTTTATCAAGTATTTGCATTATGGAAAGTACAACAAGAATCTGAGCACTCATTTTTAACAATAAATGGATAAAAGTGTTACCTTCTTCATACTACCTTCACAAAAAAAAAATATCACTTCAAAAATATATTTTTCAATTTCAAAAACTGAGAGTCTTTAGGCAACATATTTTGCGTTCGATATATTAGCCGAATTTTCAGGGTTGTGCAGGGTTTTTGACAGGCGTGAAAATTAGCTGACACTTTCAGTATGCACTAGCGGGCTTTAGTGCTAGCCACCTCAAACAAACCTAATATGTGCTTTGCACAGCTGTTTTACGTCATCTTAAAACTTAAAACAAATGCGCAAAGTTTCGTGAAAACCAAAATAACGAAATACATAAATAATCATGGATACCTATAGATTTGGAGGAATTACTATCTTCACCGTCTTCCTCGTAATCTGAAGACTACGAATCACCAAAAATCATCTATTTGTATCTACTACAGGGGAAACATTTTTCAAGTCGATATCCATTTGCACAGCTGATATTGCTGTCAAGTAACTCATCAAAATCTGAGATCGTAAAAAAATATCTTGGGGTCCCAATCCAAACCCAATGGAAAACAACATCAATCTCAGTGAAACAGAGCAAGACTGACGTCAGGTGCCTACTCGACAGAAAATAAATGCTAAATGACAGCTCGAAGTATTCTCATTTAATTCTGCTCTGACCGAAAAAAGAAAATCGCCTATAGGTAGGTACCTAATTGATTTCAGCTTGAGAAAGTTTTCGGCACCTCAAACGATCAATACAGGTGAAATATGCGCATACTTAAAGTACCGTTAAAGGTTAAGTACAGTCGAACCCAGATAATGACACATCACTTAAAAGTACAATCTGTTTAATGCCACATTAATGAGAATCCAGTTTTCGTTTTTGTTCTTTGTCACAATCCGTTATATAATTACCAAATTACCATATTTTGCTGCCATTTCATGTGCCATTAATGCGGGTTCGACTGTACCTATACTACAATACAGTATCAGCGATGAGTGGCATAGCGTTAACTGACATAAAATAAAAATAAAAGGCCACCCTATTAAATACTGGAACTAAATACTTAAATAACTGTTTGCTTCCATCACAATTATATAACCCCAACACTAATTGAATGCATCCGTTTTTGTGGCTGCTGGACTTGGCTATGGGCAGTATCCATATTTTATATATTTGCAATTTACGAACACTATCATGTAGGTGGACTGCATCCCTATTGACACACCCCCAAATATTACTAAATATAAAAATGCTTCAACCGAGTTGATGGCTCTTTTAAGAACCTTCTTTGTGACACAACTATATACACGACTGTATCTTTAATACTTAACTACTGTGCTACGAAAAATTCGACCATCACTGGAATGACGCACTTACGACTTACCTGCGTACAGCCAGCTGTAGTATTTAACTAGTACCTAAACTTTGACCCGTTAACCTTGGCTTGCAATAGGAATGCTGTTTCCGAATCAGGCCTTGGCAAACGCGATCGTATTCTCATCAGCATCTGTCCGAATGCATTTCTCTTCCTGCTTGGTTCAGAAATGGAAACCGTAAAATTGTTTTCTAACAAATTCGTTTGTTTATATATTTTTTTTTGTATTTTTACACGTATTTTCTTTCTCGGAAGCTTAACAAAAAGTTTGAAAAAAATTCGTCAACATAGGAAGTAAATTTCAGAAAAAGCATAATCTGGAAGGGTGGACTGTGTACACATGAGATGTAATTAGAAGCTAGGCAGTGCGTTGGCTGAGGTGTAGTTTATAGGTGATGGGACATCGAAAGGGTGCGGTTAGTCCTTAGTGGCAGTATGGGAAGTTGGGGCAGGTGTGTGGAGACACTCCGGCTGGGTATTGTCTTTCGCTCCAGCCTGGTAGAGGTGGGGCAGCAACGGCACCATGACCAGCAGTACCGTCACAGAATGGATAGTTGGGACAGCTCTGTGGATTCACGCCAGCTGGGTACTTGTCACCACCAGCACCGGGCAAGTGGTTGGATGGGGCCTGGTATGGGGCTGGGTTCCATGATTGTTGGGGTTGTGGGTTCCATTGTTGTGGCTGGGGGTTCCATGATTGTTGGGGTTGTGGGTTCCATTGTTGTGGCTGTGGGTTCCATGATGGAGCTGGAGCACCCCAGCTGGGCTGTTGGCTGTGCAGAAGAGCATTGTCACAGATCGGGAAACCGGGGCACTTTGAAGGATCCACACCAGCTGGGAATTGGGCTGCTGGTGGATGCTGGGGAGCGGCCACCGCAAATGAGATGAGGGCTACAAAGGTCTGCAAGGACCCCGATGGGGGTTAGTTGAAGTAATCCATATTATGACAGCTTTGCTATATAGGGACTTACCAATTTTGAGAACATCGTGAAAATCCTTTTTTCTTGTAATTAAATTGGACTATAGAATTCTAAACTTCCAATTGGGCTTTCGATCTGAACCGAACTGTACAAGTGTCCGTTTATGCTAACAACTTATATACCCGGAATAATTTTGTCTCTCCTCCGAGAATTGTAACACATATACGTTACGAGGCGGCCGTGCAGCGGCTATACCACGCCTTTGGCCGCTTGCCTAAGAGATTAAAAATGTGGTTGCTGCAATTTACATTGGAACAAGACCAACACTCGCACAGTATAACGACTATTTGATGGCGAGCGGGTGACAGCCGATGGGGTACTTTCATTCAGTCGGTGCACACAGATAGTGCTCTAATTGCCCTACCCCACACCGGCAGTTGTCGCCGCATGGATCGTGGACAAAGGTGGTCTCTCGCCACTGCGCGCGGTTCTGTGCCGGAAGACAAAAAGCTCCAATCCAGTGGTGGACTGGGGCTCGTGCTGTAGCTGTAGCTGTGTGCCTCGTCGCGGCAAGGGAATCGACTTACTTGTCCGTAGGCATTAAGTCATGCACATGTGTAGCTAATCCAGTTCCAGTATCCACCACAGACGTGGGGCTTACCATTGACCCATAAGTTCGGAGGAGAGTGAGTTTAGATATAGTCTCCGCTCTCGCGCTCTTCGTAGGTTTGTGGGTGCAAATGCAAACCGGGCTAACTTTGCGCCTGCGTTTGTTGCTGACTTGTATTGTCATAATCTGCCAACGTAATTTTAATTGTTTTTATTTTATTTTTATTCTGTTTTTGTTAATGTTGGTTGATTGGTTATAGGTATACACTGGGAGGAAAGTTGTTTGACTTTTGTCTTAAGCGGCGGCGGCTGCTTTTTCGTTTGTTGTCAATCGGGTCAGAACAAATGTTGAACAATCACTCAAGGTCAGCAGGAGGGCGCGGGAGTTGGTGTGAGTCGCCATTGCAGTTCTATTACTTCCTCGACTTGACCTGTGGTCAAGTGGCGTGGCGTGGAGTAGGGTAAAAGTAAAAGTCGTCCAGCACTTTTGAATGCATAATGGCAGAACAGGTCAGACGACATTCTCTGCGCTTGGAGTTCATCGGTTACATTAAACGAGTTGGTTCTGTTCCGTAGCTTGAAATTGAGGAAGTTCAGGCGCCACTATTGTAGGTATATATTGTAAGTGGCAACAATTATGAGGATCGCCTTTCCCAAACATAATATGCGATTTTTGCAATTGTTGAACATGAGGAATACCTATACGCGATGACGTTCAAAGTATGCTTCATATTATAGAATCCTACACCTTGATTTGAGTATATAAAGACAGCAATGGATGCGATTTCATTAGTTTTCAATGTGCCATTGTTCGAGCATATTCAGTGGATAAATACGAAAGAGTTTTGCCGTTCAAATGTTCCTAATCGGTGTCGGAAAGGATTTTATTGGCGAGCCTTTTTTCTAGTTTGCGAAACAAATGAGGATTACTTAGTCCTAGGGATTGGACTACCTGAGTCCGAAGGGACTCTGCACTTCTGTTGGATTTTATATGGGAAAAACTGTCCAAGACATTCCAAGTCGCTGTTCCAAATTAAAGTAATGCAGCATAAAGCATTAGGAATTAGTAGGTAAATAAAAAGGTAACAGAAATAGATCCACGCTATGGAATGCTGTAGTAGGTTGAAAAATTTCATAAAAATGTAAACAAACTCCACCAGTTGTTGTCCAACTCAAACGCCCTTGCATTGGTCTGAAGCAAATATGAAAAAAAAAAAATCAAACAAGCCGATTGCTATTATTTTATGTTTTAGTCAATATCTCATTAATATGCATATTTATTAAATTTGGCTGTAGAAAATAAGGCCCCAATGAAATAAGGCCCCGGAAGAGAAAATGAAATAAGGCCCCATTTCATAATGAAACAACACCCCAATTTCAAATGTGAAATAAGGCCAAACTGCGATGAAATAAGGCAAAAAAAAAAAAAAAAAAAAAATGAAATAAGGCCCAAAATTTGGGGCTCGGCAGCATGCCCCCCCATACGTATTCCATATCGGAAGTGTAACAATTAATAATACAAAAATTGTTTTGGGGACTTATTTCATTTCTTCTTTTGGGGCCTTATTTCATTGGGGCCTTATTTCGCAGAGCCATTAAATTTAAAGTGTCACTTTGCGAAAGTCAAAAATCGGTCATAATTGAGAGTTACAAACGCAAAATGATTTTTTGATGTCAAACATTGGTCTAGACTTCAAATGTCAAATTTCAGTCAGAAGATATGTCTGCGGAGATGAAGAGGAAAAATGTCAGACTGATAAGTCTAGTCCTGTCATGTCCACAAAATCGCGGCCTACACGAGACATATTTATAACAAACTTTAGCCTTTGAATTTATGGAAGCTCTTACTTACTTACTTAAGGTGGCGCTACAGTCCGGGGTGGACCTGGGCTCAACCAACAAGCGCCTCCAGCCAGCGCGATCTTTAGCTAGCTGTCTCCAGTTTCGCACGCTAAGTTGGTTAAGGTCCCCTTCCACTTGCGTGCGCCACCTGAGTCGCAGTCTTCCTCTACTGCGCCTTCCCTCGGGTGTGGATTCGAAGATCTTCCGGGCCGGAGCATTTGTGTCCATATACGCTCTACATGACCCAGCCACCTCAGTCGTTGGACCTTCACTCTTCTGAATAGGTCGAAGTCGCTGTACAGCTTACAGCTCGTACAGTTCGTCATTGAATCTCCTCCTCCATTCACCGTCAATACAGACGGGACCAAAAATCACTCGAAGATTTTTCCTCTCGAAACAACGTTTTTTTTTCCACTGCCCTACCCCTCGCGAACGTCTTGAAAGAGCTTCTCAATTAGCCGTTTGGAGTCGGCATAAAATTGTAGATCCCTTCCATTCGTTCCAAAAAGAAAAACTCGCACAAAACGAATGGTTGTGAGAAGCTAGGCCTAGGGTCCCTCCGGACCTGTTGCGCCAACTAATTATTATAATCAACCTAGAGTTACCTCATCCGCTTTTGATAGAGTCCATGCCTGTGCACCATAACGTAGGACTGGGATGATTAAGGTCTTATAAAGAATCTCTTTAGTTGTTCGAGAGAGGGCTTTGCTATACTCAATTGCCTTCTTAGCCCAAAGAAACAGCGATTGGCAGGAGTTATTCTTCGTTTAATCTCAGCGCTGGTGTCATTTTCTGAGTTCATAGCGGAGCCTAAGTTGACAAAGTCCTTAACCACCTCAAAGTTATATCTGTCTATTATGACGTTCTGTCCGAGCCGTCGGTGTTGGGTGTCTCTTTTAGTTGACAGCATATACCAGCATATACTTCGTCTTGCCCTCATTAACCGCCAAACCCATCCTCGCCGCCTCAGTCTCGATACTCACAAACGCGCCATTTACATCACGCTGCGATCTGTCAATTATGTCAACGTAGTCGGCGTACGCGAGTAATTGGACGGACTTTTGAAAGATCGTGCCTCTGGTGTTGGCGTTTGAGTTTTGACCTATTCTTTCAAGAACGATGATGAAGAAGTCACAAACTGCCAGAAGTTGCATTGCTATTTTTTGGTAAGAATATAAGGATATGGTATATTACTACAACAGCGATCCATAAATTATTCGTCAGTATTTTTTCAAAGCTGCAACTACTTATACGAAATATTTCTGATTTTCTTTTCATTATTTTGAACGTCGCCACTTTAATCTTTACGACATGGCCCACGGGCAATGCAAATCGCAAAACTTTTTGAATTACGGGCTCTGGTTAGTTATCTGACAGTTTATCGTCTAAAATCATGCTTAATGCTTAAATGATAAAAATAGATGGCTTAATGGCTCTTGAGTTTGGCGAGAACGCACACCTGTAGTTTTTCGTTATTCGTTCGTACTTCGGTGTAGCCACTTTTCATATCTGCTGAATTTCTTAAGAAATATTACTTTTTTCATAATATTTTTATTGCATGCATACATATACATTCACAGCTTATCCTTTATCAGCTCGATGCCTTAAAGTAGTAAACTTTTGTATGGAATGTGTAGATGTACAATTCTGTTACTTTATTTCTTCTAAAAGTTTAAAATAACAACTAAAGTATAACTAAGTCCCATTAAATTTTATCAAAAAGTGAGCGTGAAGACTTCTTGGCTATTATAAGCTAGGTCATTTTCTGTTTAATTTTAACGTCACAATAGTTGTAGGTATATGTACCTACTTACTGAGAGAACTTTCTAAAAATGTGCGCTGACAATATTAAATTGCAACCTAACCATATGGATGAGCAACGCTTTGATTCATCTTAATTCACTTCTGCGAAACGGGCTATTACCCTTATCTGGCAAAAAGCATTTATACAACTCTTAGCAGGGGATAATCACATGTAAGCTAAATGTCTTTATCAAACCAAATAGCTAATATCTTAATTGAGATCGTAAACTTGAAAGTATACACCTCTGCATCGAAGCGTTTTATTGCCATTGGTAGTGAGAAAGACTTCTTTTCAATGTGTCCCAGAGCAAACAAAGCAACAATCGAGATTGGTAAGTGAATTAATCGCGAACCAGTTCTTCAGCACTCACTCGTGTTAAACTGTCAATAGGTACAATTAATTGTGGTATAAATGCTCCCCGTTTCCATCTGTTCTTAGAATGCGTCAATTACAGGCTCCGCAGCACGTGACGCATTGCAACCGCTCCTGAGTGTTGAGAATCTATATAAAAACCTACTCCACCGTCACATTTCTTTCAGTGCACATTTTTCGAATTCATGTGGGTTGCAGGCTGCGCCATCGGTGTGCACTGTGTCTTATCCCCGTTTGTGCAATTTTGCGAGCAAATCTGTGGCGGAATGTGTAAGCGGACAAAGTTTTGTGGTCGGTTTTTGCAATAAAACATCCACCACATCCACAATCCACTGTGCTACTCTGCAACCAAGCCGCGCCGCCGCAAAACACGTTGCCCTTGATCACTGGTCCGTAAAAAAGTTTCAAAAGATTTTCAATGCCTGCTGCTGTATTGCATTTCTGGTGTCAGTGTTTTTCTATTCGCATTTCCTATCGATTTAGTGTCAACCCGACTGAGGTGAACAGCTACAAGTTAAAGTGACCATAGCGGTGGCTATTTATGGAAACATCCCCCTCGTTGAGCCTCCGACAAACCGGTAACTGACTACTGACATCGGCTCACGATTTATGAGTTTTCATCGCCACAGCTTCCGAATTTGCCGCGCGATTTTGATTTGGCAAACATTTTTCTCTCGCACGCGGCGGACCGCACAGAGTTTAACTTATTTAACCGATTATCTGGATGGCTAATCTTAATCGGAATTTTAGGCTGGCAATTACCCTGGCCACCTCGTTGGTGGTAAATATTTTCTTGAAAGCTAGAATGGAATTTGTTTTCGCTACAACAAGGCTTTGTGCGCTGATCGGTTCAAGGAGGGCGCTCCCATGCCCCATGCGCACTGCCGGACGGTGGACACCTTCTTGGTTGAATTGTCCACATGGCTGCCGGCCGCAGAGCTTTGCTGTGAATTATGACATTTTGATCGATAGAATCGTTCGAATGGTGTGTGTGGTATACGTTACCCCCGCCTCGCACAAAAGAATTATAATTCAAGAGACAGAACGGATATGGTAATTGGAAGGTTAGGGGTCAGTTGCATAATACAGATTCGGTGGTTTAGATGCAAAATGGAAACAGGCGGCTAGGAATTTTTAGTGCAGGGCAGTATGGTTGGAAATGATTCTATTTCTGCTTTAAGGTGTGAGTTAGATTGTATCTTTCGGAGATCAACCGGGTTGATACTGAAATTGACAATGATGTGTTGACGTTCAGTTGATTTGGTGTTTTATATCACTGGTGCCCATTATGTTACACACGTGGCTTACGTCGTTCATGCGAAAACATGTTCGAGTTAAGGAAGTGATGCCAACAAACCAGCCGACAAGCATTACGTTCGCTTTGAACTCCGGGAAGAAGACTTTCATAAATTGCTAGCGAGTTCATTTGAGATATGTATTTCTGAAATGGACGATGTCGCGGGGAATGGCGATGGTTATTTGCCAAAATAGAAAAAGCGAACTTCTATAAAGGAAGTCGGTGCCGTGACATAAGGCCATGCGACATAAAGCCATTTTTCGAAATATGGCCTTATGACAGTTTCACAAAGCATTCGCACATTATGGCCTTATGTCACTTTCAAGTTATTATACTGTTCTGATTAGTCAATCTTTAGATAATCAAAGCGACAAAAGAATAGTTTTCAACTATTACTTTTTTCAACACAAAGTTTATAGAAACATTGTTTAGAAAATAATAGTAAAAATTCGCACATAACTCGAATTCTTAGAATTCGTGTGTGAGTCCTTCCTTACACGAGAATTTTGTTGTTTTTTTCGATTTTGCTCTCAGGCTTCAGATTTTTCGTGCCCAATGAAACATAAAACGAGATTTTTCTTTCTTTGCATTTGTGGTGGTGCGTGATTTCTAAACTCAGCTGTTCTCAAATTGTTAGTTGTGTTTATAAAAATCCCTTTAATATTATGTGATATTCATTGTTCTCTATTTTCACAGACGCCTCGTCTAAAAACGTAAGTAAAATCACTTTAAAGTTTGACAAATGACAAATGTGTCATGTGGTTTTCCATTGGGACCAAAAATCAATCTTTTTTTTGATCTAAATCACTTTTCGCGTTTCATTGGGCAGAAAAATCAATTTTTTTTTTCGATTCGGATCACTTTTTGCAGATTTCGATATTTTTCAGATCTACACACACCAATATAACTTGCACAGCTGTTTTACATCAGTCTTAAGAAGTTTGCTTTGGAGAGAAATGCGCGAAGTTTCGTGAAAACCAAAATAGCAAAATACACAAATAGCTATGGATATGATTTCGTAGGAATTATTATCTTCATTATCTCCCTCGTCATCTGAAAACTACAAACCACCAATAATACTTCATTTGTATATACAACAAGGAAAACATGCAATTTTAACAGCTGATATTGTTGTCAATTAACGCACTAATCCATTTACAAAAGCAGATCAATTTCGTTGCGCGTTCCATGAGCACCGTAAAATCTGAGATCTGAAAAAGATTTCTGGTGGTCCCAATGGAAAACCACATTAGTGTTAGTGCAAGTTTAGGTGAAAATCTCGCCCAAAATTCAGATTCGCTATATTGTTCTGACTCTTAAAAAAGTGCTCTTTTTTTGCGGCCAATGGAACATGAAATCTGACAGCCAGCTGATTTTGAGAGCAGAAAAACTGCTCTGAATCTACAAAAGTGCTTTTTCTGTCCCAATGGAAAACGACATTAGGTAACCTTTCTAGGAATTGATATACAAATATAAAAAGGAAAGGAAAATAAAAAACATACTGCTCAATAGAGTTTTGTTTTTCGTACTAATTTTTTTATATGTAAGTTGCATATTTTTTGACTGGTATTCATTTTTGTCAGAAATGCCTAAATGCTTCAACAATAAACATTTGTAGTTTGGACTTTAAATTTTAGTAAGTCACAGTAGCCCTATTTTTCATACAAATTAGAAATTGTGAGCCTCCGTAAATTTAAAGTTGAGGCTAAATTTTGGTAGGTATTTATGTAGGTATGTTCTATACCTAAGTATTTTCTGACTGGTTTAAGTTCAGCATTTTGAGTTTGATATAGTTTTACTAAGAAGTGACGTTTAAGAAACACATATAATTAAATAATGAACACTCCCTAATAGGCCGCCTCTAACACGAAGGGAACAAAAATGACATTTAGTTTCGGTTACCTAATATTTATTTTCAAGGTCAAGGTAATTTTGTAAACCATCCATCACTTGCACGGAATGCGTTTCAATCTGGTCCAGTCATTGTGCATTTCTTTTCACGTTCAATTAGGAACCATTCAAAAAGAATACTTGCCAGCTGATGGCAGATTTTGTTACATTGAAAACTAAAGCTAAGAGATTCCCTTTTACGTTTATTTAACATTTTTAATAAATTAAATTCACTTTATAATCGAGACTTAGCCTAATATGTACCTAGTGACAAAAAACACGCGAAGAAAATCATAACATACATAATATGGCGATTCCCCTTTTTATTTTTTGCCTTTCTAAGACCAAATAAAAAAAACAAACAAAGAAATTAACCGATTTGTACAAGCTAAGAAAAAAATCGCTCAGAAATAAGATTTCAAATCCTAATTTTAGAGCATTCAATGCATTAAAAACGCAGATTCTTATTTCTGGCTAATTTTTTGACATCTCGTTTTTTCATTCTTTTTTTCTCGATCTAGTACGTATTTGATTCGTTAAGTTGCGGAAATTCCCTTTAAGTGACATTTAACCTACAAACATCATTGCAAAATGGGTAAGGTTAAAATGTCAATATTTGTATGCGGAGTTTGACAATCTGCTAGCAGCATAATCTAGCGGTCAATGGAATGCGGCCAATACGCATATCTAAATATATTCATTAATTACATTAAAACAATATTCTCCAGCAATAAATATGAACTAATCTGTCAACACATAGGTAGAAGCAGTGAAAGGAAAATATCTGTGAATGATTGATTTATAACATGTCTTATACTTCTATTAAAAGTTACATTATTCAAACGTTTTCCACTACTTCATCTAATTCCTATTACGGTCTGCGGTCTTTGTCCCTCAATTAGTCAATATTAACCTAGACCAATAAACATTAAACAATAAAACCATCAGAACACAATAGCAACTTTGACAGCCAACATAAAGAGTACTCAATTTGTACACTCAAGCCATTTGAAGTATCGCTGCTCGACTTCTTATTAATCGATTTATAATCCATTACGATATACTCTGACAGTTCAGACGTTAAACAGCATAAATCCGCTTGACCGAATCGTTTAACACATAACACACCATAAAAACCCTATTAAACCTTCAAGTTGACGTGAATCGTATTCACCTCTACGAATCCCATCCGTCAAATTCGATATAAAAGTGTCAATAAGTTGTGCGCCCGCCAACAACTTAATACGAACCGGTTAATTTCCATAACCAAATAGGCCACTTTTTCCATTATCTCGTTGGCCGTAATAATAAACCTTCAATCATATATCTACGACTAAATTCATAATCATACACCCTATTTATCAGCCACGGACTTGTTACTGTTAGCTGTCATTAATTCATATCTTAACGGTCTTAACTATGAATCAATGCTGCAATTAACATGGAATTTATCTCAATGATTTGCATTCCATGGTTGTTTTTGTTTATAACGCTATCGAAATTATTATGGCAATGAGCGCAATTATGGGTAATAAATTTGACACGAATTATGTATCTCATTTACCCTACGCGCAAAATGAAACTAGGTCGTCGTATAAACTGCGCTTGTGCTAGGATAATGACAGAACTGCAGTTGTCTGTCAGTTGCTTCGGTGGAGCGTGTGAAAAGAATTTATTTACTTCCTTATAGGAGTTCGCTTATCAGGATTTATTTTTCTTTGTGGGCGAGTTATAGTTTAACAAAACCATGGTCGACCAGTATGTGCAATATGTGCTGCACTCTGAAGTAAAACTGACTCGAAACGTTCAAGAAACGTCGGTGCTAATTCACCACCACTCCCTCCCACCACGCATTTGTGAACTAATTGTTTTATTTCCCACAGTTTCAAGCCCGTCGACTCATGGCTGGTGGGTTTAAGTGAATTCCTCAGCCCGGCATCACTTGTCGACTATGTGATGCCTGTTCTTGGATCAACTGACATGCGGCTAATGGGTGAAATGACGTTTGCACTGGGTCTGCTAAACGTTATATCATCTGTTATTAAATGGTAGGAATGTCAAGTGCATAGAAATGTTTACATTTTAAAATTTGTATTCTTAGGACATTTCCACAGCACCGTCCGTACTGGTGGATTCGCGAACATGACCTCCACTCTATCAACCTCCATCACAGTCCCCTGACCTGCGATACAACGGCTGGATTTCCATCCGCACACTCGATGGCATTCACTGGACTCGTGTACACACTTCTACTCTATTCGAAACTAACACCCTGCACAAGGTACCCAGCGGTAGCACTGCTGTCCATCCCGATGTGGATAAGCCGCGTATATTTTGGCAGCCACTTCCTGCATCAATGCATATGTGGGTCATTCATGGCGGTATTTGTCATTGATACCATACAACGACATCGAATTGGCGAACGCGCTGGCGTCATTTTCACAGAGTCATGGCATAAGTTAATCGCGATTGCAGCCGTTACCACTGTCGGACTATTTGTCATAGGAATGTATTTCGCAATGCTGTACGCTGGATTGGATCCGCATTGGTCGGTTAGAATGGTAAATTGCTGTCAACCGTCACTTTGAAATCGAATTGTGATTTGTTTTCCTCTCGTGAAGGCATTCAAATGGTGCCCGGATCCGCAATTCTTGCGACATGAAACGAGTCCAGTTTTCATCATATGTCGTGATTTAGGCTTCATGATGGGCGTTGCGCTATCCACCCCACTGGCTAAGAGGTAAATGACAATATACAAGTAGATACCCAACAAGATTTTTCTTTTTCAACCAACCAGCGGCATCTGGTGGTAATAAATAGTGCTACGTATAACAGTTTGACTTCGATTTTGCAGACTGAAGCAGAGACTCAATCCGATGAAAAGTATTCCAGCAGTGGTTACCATCATGGCTGTTAATTTCTACATTCGGAGTCACACTCCGAAAAACTATGGACGCTTTGGTTTTGTCGCATACGAGTTTCTACGAAATGTTGTGCATTCACTTGCTCTACTTTCAATTGTTCCCAAGATGTGTTCACATAAAAAAAATATGAAATGAGGTAGGTGAACGGTTTTTTAATAAATTTTTTGAAAGAAAGCAACGAATTGTGTTTTTTAATTGGTTATGAATGATTTTTGTACAGGTATAGTGTCAGCTGTCAATGCGTGCAAATGACTTCTTTCACAATCTGTGGAAGTCTGCAAAACTTGTGTCTTCTTTTTTTTTTGACGACGTAAAGTGTCTTTCTAAAAGTGAAGTGAAGTCTAGCATTTAGAGGAGCGCCTTCATAATCGCTCGAGTGGTGGGGCCTTCGTCTATAGTAGTCCGTAGTAGTTCAACTCCCTTCAGCTCTGTGGATGACGAACGTTGACGTCGCCTACTCATGTGACAGATTTGAAAACTTCTTTAAAAGCAATTGGCAGGTAAAAGCCAGTGTTACTTTGAGTGAGAAGTTTTAATCTTACTTAAGTCTGGAAAAACTACACACTTGCTAGATGCCAGCGAAGTTTTTCAATGCTGAACGCACACCTTTTTTTTATTTTTAAAATACCTACCAAATGAACTTATCAATTTTAATGAGTGCTTTCATTATCAACATGAGTTTTCGAAAGTTGGACCAATAAACTTCTTATAATCAGCCTTTGCGTCAATAATTAAAATGCGAATTATAAACGCGACCCCTTAAAAGGAACTGTGACAGAAATAGGATGAAAAAAGCGCGATGAAAAAAAAAAAAAAAACATAAACTGGACACATTCAAACATCTACATATAATAGTTGTCTTAAGTCGAATAGATTGGGCTGGACTAGTCTATCGGTCGGTAATATCACCAGTCCTCCATTAGCCAAAAGTCACATATGCGAACTGTCAAATTAGTGCTCAGTCACGAAATTCTTGACTAGATTCGTCGCCTACCCCCCATATAAACATCAACTGAAAGAGCTGTTCATGTGATCGATATAGGCTAACCAAAACTGATATAAATCAAGTCAGACAGCTGTTAGACTTAATTAACTAGATAATTGAACGCTCCCACTCAGATTTTTGTAGTGAATTCTCTCTTTTTGGTGCAGCTTTATAATGACAATGGCTTTGTTTAAAGATTTCGTGCAGCTTTGTATGATTTTAGTCGATTAAACTTTTTTGAGGGAAGCGCTTTAAATACAAATGTCAAATTCGAACTTGGTGAACGAACTTGGTGAAATTAAGCGAAAACCTCCAAAGTACGGACTTCTGACAAGTTTGTCAGTAATAGAACAGACAGATGCAGTTATTAGAATTTATTTTTAGATTTAAGACGTTAACTACTCGTTACTCGCTATTGTGCCGCATATTCGTTTGTTTACTGTCAGATTTCGATCGACCAAATAAAAAAAAAAACATCTAGAATTATATCGGCATATAGGGAAAAGATGGAAAAAAAAAGTGGAGTCAGAGACAGAGACAGAGGCAGAGGTTTGGCATAGACCCAATATATAGGTAGATGGCTGTAAATAAATTATACAAATGACGTGTTGTGTCAAAAAAGGAAAAGCTCCCCCATTTCAACCAACAACACGTCATTGGTGAGGAAATTATTACCATTCAACGGCCCAGTTGGTTTACGACTCCAATCAAAAACTATTCTCATAAAAAAAGGAACGAACAAAACACACATTTACTTTTATTGTCGTTGTCGCTCACATTATGCCGTTCTGTGATCTTTTATTTCTTTTCAAATATCCGCCACTGTGGCTGCGTGGTATATATGTTCCACCATAGACGAATCTTCCCCATTCCCATTCCACTTTGCATCCACTGACAAAAAAATTAAGGAAGTGATTTCCTTTTCCTCAAGTAGCTCTTCTATATACAGATGCGTTGATGCAGCACAGCTAATTGCATCCGAGGAAGAAATTAGGAAGAATTATAGTCGCTCGTTTGAATCCACTTAAAATGATTTTAATTTTTGTTCCCTGTTCCCTTAACCAATTAACACATCTTGTGAAGAAAAGTATACAGATGACATGCCACCACACCAATACGAAACCACAAAACCAAATCTGGTGCCCTAGATGCTAATTTGAGCTACTCTTCCTCTTGTCTCATGCCATTAGAACAGAATTTCGTGTGCAGCCGGATAGTTACTGGTAAATCTTGAGGGAAACCACTTTTTTTTTGTTAGCAGTTTACGACGTATCGTTTTCAAAGCGACGTTTTTCCATTTGGTGATGGAAGTGGGACGTTTCCACCGCTTTTATATTTGAAGAGAGATTCCTTGTAATTCATCACTGATGTTGTATTAATAGCTGTGTGGGGGGATGGTCGATGGTATCTCCATGTTGGACTGGGGGAGTGGCCATTTTGTAGAGGCCGACAAAATGTCGCACGATAGTTGTGTGGGGATACTTGCGATGGGAACTGTGTCTGAATTAAGTGCCTTAAGTGGGTATGCATTTTGGAAGAAATAATCACAAATTATGCTTTCATACAGCTGAATGCGAAAGCGAATTACGCTGAGTGGATTTGTCAAGAGATTCCATTTGTCTGGAATTAAAAAATGAACTCATTCTGAGTTTGACAGCCGGAAGATAACCTTAGCAATAATGACATTTAAGTCATTAGATTTTTAGGGTCTAGATTTTTTAGACAGATCTTTCAATAATAATGTAATGAGTTTAGGGTTTTTTTTTACCGAGGGATTGTGAAAATCTTCCAAAGACACATATAGTGTCAGATTTTTACTGACTAAAAACACCACCCTTCGAAAGATTGTTAGATTAGACACTGCGACTAAGATATATAACTTATGAAGCAATTTTTCTATCACGAAATAACAACTTTTGACAGGCTACTTTCCAATGAAAGATCCTGCATGATCCGCAACTAAGACGCGGTTAATCTTATCTTGCCAAGTCGATCGGTTTCGTTCTTTGTAGCCGGCACAATAAATTATTCTTGTCCAAAATTTGTCGGACTGTATTGTTGACATGTCCGATTATTCGGTTTTTATGCTTTCTCGCGAAGCTTCTAGTTTCAGCTTCAATTGTTGGAATTCCGAAATCCCAGTGGATATCGTCGTTTCTAATATACCATGGTGTTTGTACATTTCCTCTAAGCACTTTATTTTGAAAAGTTTGTAGAATATTGGCATTTGTTTTCTTGGTACAACCCCAAAGTTGTATACCGTAGGTCAACACCGGCTTTAGCACTTGCTTGTATAGAAGCAATTTGTTTTCGGTACTGAGCTGGGAATGTTTTCTGAGTTACCGAATTCCTTACGTTTCATTTTCACGTGTGAATTCCATTTCAGCTTTGCGTCGAGTGTCACTCTCAGGTATTTGGCCTCATTTGCAAAGGGTATTCGGGCCAAGTTTAGAAAAATTGGCAAGTAATTAGTTTTCTTATACGTGAAATTCACGTAAACAGATTTAGTTTTGTTGAGGGCGATCCGCCAGTCCCTCGTCCATTCATTTACCTAATTCATTGCGACTTGCAGTCTTCCGATCGTTTCTTCAATTGCATTAGGTACCTACTGCTATAGGATAGCGGTGTCGTCAGCGAACGTAGCAAGAGTAGTGCCATCTTCTCTTGGTATATCGTGAGTATAGTAGAGAAGCGGCCTAAGGACACTTCCTTGCGGCACGCCGGCCGAAATTTCCCTAAGCTCAGAGAATTCATTTCCATGTCTAACAGGGAAGAGTCTATTTTCGATATATGATTCCAGAATATCACATAGGCGTATATGGGAAGAACTTATCGTAATTTAAAGAACAAGCCGTAATGCCATACCTTATCAAAGGCTTGTAAGACGTCAATGAATACGCTTGAGCATATATTTTTGTCTTCAAATTCTTTCTCGATTACTTCAGTAATCCTATGCACTTGGTCAATCGTCGAATGCTTGGTTTGGAACCCAACCTGGTGGTCAGGGATAAGATTATTATATTATATAACCGGTTGTAGGCGATTTAGTAAAACTCTCTAGAAAACTTTGGATATGACTGGAAGAAGGTCTATACGACTTTACTTCATTTGGCGGTTTTCGTGGTTTTAAACAGATTATGACCTCCGCAACTTTCCATTGGCTCGGCACGTGTCTTAGTCTGAGCGCGGCATTTATAATATCAAGAAGCTTAATTAATGATTTCCTTGGTAGAATTTTGAGAACTTTTCCCGTGATCAAATCATAACCAGGAGCTTCCTTAGATTTTAGAAATGAACAGGTATAATCAATAAACTATAGTTGGGCCTTATGTCCTGTGTCACAGGGACGTGCTGAGGCATTTTATGAACCTATTTCCGTTCCATTGTCTCTTCGGACTTCAGCAACTCATAAGAGAATACATTTTTTCCATCAGTCTTCGCTTTTTTAAAGACTATATGCGCCGTACCAATACAGTCGAACTCGTTTAAATGAAATGAGAAAAAATCGTTACTTTAATTTCAATTAACCGGGTTATTCATTTAAATGGACTTCGGATAACTGAAAAAAGTACACGGGGACAAATTAAATTTTTCATATAAGCGGGGTTTTCAATTAAACGAGTTTCAAATAAGCGGGTCCGACTGTAACAGACCTTAGTCTTGACTTTAAATTTACAGCAGCTCAAAATTGCGAAATTTGTATTGAAAATATATCCACTGTGAACTATACTCAAATTTAAAGTTCAAACTAAAAATGTTTATTGTAAGGGCTCTATGATTTTTATTTTATTCTGACCGCAATTTACCAGTGCTACCTAGTAAACGATATTTATAAGCAGTCACACTTTTTTTTTCTTTTTTTTTTAATAGAATCGTCGATGTAGAAAGGGTTTTCCCATAGAAAATCGTTCAACAATAGGCGTTTTTCTTTTTTAGTGTTCAGAGCGCAACCTGAACTGTTATACAAAAAGTTTGTGTTTCTTTTTTAGCTCCGATACATCAGAGTTCGAATTTGTGTTTCTTTTTTCGTTCAGAGCATGATCAGAGCGCGCTCTATGAGCTCAAAATAAATTGACTGAGCAGGCTGAGTAAAAAACTGATTACACATATCCATTCACACTTCCAGTCACATTTTATAGAAAAAAAAGATGAAAAAAAGTAAAACGTCAACACTATAGGTCGAGCTCAGTTCAGTGCTCAGCTCTGAACTAAAAAAGAAAAACGCCTAATGAGCGAACTCGGAAATATGTAGGTTCTTACCATTTAATCCGAAGAGGGTACAACAACGGGCCCATCAGAGGCCTCAGCGAAGAGTGGAAAGCTCACCCTCACCAAGCAACCAACCATCCATTTAATCCAACTGTTGATTGAATTTTGCTTTGACAGCGCCACGGACTTTATTCTGGTTTTACATTTGGAACCTATGTCATTCGATTCCATATTTATTTCGAAGCTCCTCGACAGTAAATAGTTATTCCAAATCAATGTTCAGGCTCTCCTCACATCGTGCCGCGTAAAGCTAAAAAAATATACACATAGGTACCTACACCTATACTACGCCAAAGAAGATACCTAACCAACAAACAAAAAACACAAAACAGCGACATCTTCACAAAACTGCGATCCATAACGAATTGCGTTTTCAAAATACCTATTTGTTGCGGCATTGTTTCACTTTGGGTTTCCGTGTAAAATTTCGAAAAACGAAACCGAAACACCATACCCATGCAGTTTGACAGCGACGATCGTAGCTGCATATTTCCAGGGACCCGGTAGCCGTTGAATGTGGTTTTATTGAGGTAGTGAAACCTCCGTGAAAGAATCCTTTCCAGTTGCGCGGCTGTGTGTCTGTCTCACTCCGACCAAGGACTGATGACTACCACCCGCTGAACCGAGGGAGTTCATGTTTATGACAACATGTCAAACCGTGACGCGTACCAAATTGGTATGTTCTCCTCTCTATCGCACTCGGCTCGGCTTTGGCACGGCTCAGTGGTGGTAGTAGTTCATCAATAAGATATGCTATCATGTTTGGATGTCCTGCCAGGTCAGATCCTTTGAGAGGAGGACCAATTTGCTGTAATTCCTAACAAATTTAGACATCTTCGACAATAAATGTTTTTTCGTTGGTCCTTCTTGCACTGTTTTTTTTTTCTTTTGTATTTTTTTGCGGTAGGTATCTATATACAACAGTCTTGTGTTTTTATCACAGGATGGCGAAGGCGATGCTTGTATGAAAACATCGAGCAACACAAATTGAAATGTTTCTTTGTGGTCAAATTTCATGCTCGGTCATTTGGGAGACGCTGACTTTGTGCGTTCAATTTTCCTGATGTGATGACAGTGGCTATATGTGGCGATTGTGGTTGCAGGCGTTCTAAATTGAGACCTCACAAAAATGCAACATAGCTTGCATTCAGCCAGGGCGACGCTGCAAATGTGTTGAAATTGAGTTGGAAAAATTACAACTGGCCTGGTAAAAAATATGACGGTACTGTGAAACTCATAAAAGCTGCCAATTACGGGTTGTCTAATTTTTACAACCCTTGCTAAAAGGAGCGTCTTTTTATAACGCACTCCTTTTTGCTAAAAGAAATCTGTTTTCAAACCTACACTATGTAAGGACAAAAGTGGATTCTCAGAAAGTAATCGCTAAAAAATTGTGTGTTTTTTTTAAAAGGTATACAGTTTTCGTGTCCTTAATCTTTTTCCTATTGTGAGGCGAACGCAAAACTCGTTTGAAATGAGCTGGCCGTTCGAATATTTTCCGCAGTTCGCCAGATTGAAGGGGCAGGTATGTCATAATTTTACCTAACAATTCTCGGAAGCTAGATATTGCGTTTATGAGGCATTAGCATTGTGATTAAGGCGTTATTGATGATTATTGAGTTTTGAGAAAGGTATCTGGCTGTTGGAGCGAAATTTGACGTTTTCCCAGTGATGAGATTTTTATTTTGGGTTGTAAATTTGATTTTCAATTATATAAAACTAATAATAATAAAGGAGGAGTAACGTTTTCAACACATTTTGTTTAGTCATCTGCAGTATGCATAATAGCAGTGCGTTTGGATATGAGTTTGGCGTTTTTAAACTGTAGGTAATTGAGTTGGCATTAGTTATAGAAGAAATAGTAATTAAGCCTCTAGTTTATGCAGTTCCTCGAAAATCTGACGTATTAAACTGACAGATGGACCAAACGAACCCGTGTTTAGCCAATTTTATGTTGTTTTTTTGATAAATCGATTTTATAATGCATAAACGCTAGGTATACCTAGGTACCTAGTACCTTCAGACAAAAAAATTTGGGAAAACCACGTTAAGTTGGTCCGAAAAATGCCATTACAATTTTCATTTAACATTAAATCGCTTAATTGCTGTCTTTGTTCTTTGAAAAAGGCTACATACCTAAAGGCCATTACAAAAGTGCAAAGACTAGCTTGCATCGGAGTCACCAACGTGATGAATTCAACTCCAACCGCCGGACTTGAGGCTATCCTCAACCTGCTTCCGCTAGATATATTTGTACAGTGAGTAGTAGCAACAAGTGCCATGGGAATTATAGAATGGAAACAGGATGAAGAGGGTCACTCAACGATCTTACAGAAGTACCTTGGCAATGTACCTATAACACGGACTACATCACGCTATATTTAGAATTCATATAAGATCCTTCTATAGCGCCTACCCCCAGCAGAGAAGTATGGAGAGGTGGACCTGTACCTAACACGCAACGGATCAAAAATGGACAACGGCGTGGGGTCAGGCATCTACTCTGAACCGCTGGGCATCTCAACATCACTACGCCTTCTCATACCACTGCAGTGTATTCCAAGCGGAAGTCATGACAGAGACAAGAGCTGCCCGTGAGTCTGCGATAAAGGTAATACCTCCGGAAGGTATCACCTTCTTTATCGACAGCCAGGCAGCTATAAAAGTATAAAAGCCTTAACTACCCCAGTAATAAAATCTAAGCTTCTGAAGAGCTGTCGCGAAGAGCTCAGAGCTCTTGGAACACAGCACAAGGTATTACTGTGTTGGGTCGCTGAACATGAAGGGGCATTCCAGCCAATGAGAAAGCGGATGATCTAGCAAGACAGGGTTCGGCCAATGCTCTACAATAAGCATACCCCTCTATGTGTATCCCGCTCTGTACACTAAAGCTGGAAGCAGGGAATAGGGCCACAGATGAGGCAAACTCTAAATGAATATCCATGGATACGCGCGCTAACACAAGGAAGGTATGGCCATCTTTTTGCACATCCAGAACAGAGAGAATCATGCGGTCGTATAACCGGAAATATCTCTCTACGCTTGTAGGTATCCTAACGGGACACAACAAATGCGACTGACCGAAGAAGAACTTTGCAGAGGCTGCGGTTAGGAGGGAGCAATAGAGGACACAACCCACTTTCTATGTCACGCTGTCCAGGTCTTCAACACTGCAGGAACAAATTCGTTGGAAAATACTTCTTCCATAACCTGAACGAGCTATCTAGGTTAGGTTAAAAAATGGCTTTCGGCTAACTGGTTAGGTTAGGCGACACACTTAGATCATTATAAGGTCCCTTGTGATACCACGCGAATCTGTATTCATTCCTCCTACTCGTTGAACCAATTGGAGCTTCTAATGAAGCGTAGTAGATTTCGAATGTCTATGTTTTTTAGATCGTTCAGATCACTAAAGTAGAACGCTCCCAAGTGGAGTTTTCGTCTTTGTAAGAGACGGACAAGTACTGAGAAGATGGAGAATAGTTTCCTCCTCCTCCTCGTCACAGCAGCTTCTGGAAAAATCGTTAGAGAATACGCCAAGCCTTTTGCATGCCTGCCGATAAGACAGTGTTCCGTGATGACACCTATTGTAGCACTAATATGCTTCCTATCGAGGGAGATCAGATGCCTAGAACGTTTTAGATCCAGCTTTGGCCAGATCTGCTTTGTCGCTAGACAAGTCGAGCCGGTTGACCACCTAAGATTTGTTCTTTCGATAGCAGATACAGCTTTATTTTGAGTTTGCAAGTAGCGATTGGAATACCTAAGGAATCCTTAATTGGAAGCAGAGGTATTGTAGTTCCGTGTTTGGCGAGTTCTTCAGCCCAGTTACCTGGGATGTCCCTATGCCCCCGCACCCAACAAAGGTGAATGTTGAACTGCTCCGCCATCTCTCTGAGAGACGAACGACAGTCTTGGGCTGTTATAGAATTCGTGGAGACTGATTCCAGGCACTTGATAGCGGCTATCAGAGAAGATACGGATATCTTTAGCAGATATCACGTTTTCCCTTAGCTAAGATAAGACCTCTTTTATCGCCATTATTTCCGCCTAAAAAACGCTACAGTGATCAGAAAGACGGAAGGAGAGACTATAAGATTTAGTCTATTAGAGAAGACACCGCCACCAACACCGTCCACAGTTGTGGAAGAAATGGATCGCACACCAATAGATAAAATTATGAACTTCATGAACCATATGGTTTGTATGGAACGACACTCATCAGTAAGTAATTTAAAATCATTGCAATGCTTACAGAATAGGTTAACACGCGTAGGGGATAAACCTCTTCCCCTACGGGTATCACAATGGGTCAATTTTGAACTCAGTGTGGCGCGGAATCTTTCCTTGTCAGCCCACAAACCTAACCTAACTTTGTTCAAAGAAACAACTATACTAGAAATCTACAGATCGGATGTTATATGCCAATAATGTTGTGTCATTTTCGATAAAGTTTTAAGTGGAGTCGAAGTAGACCATCTACCCTCCAAGTTCCTAACAACCTCAAAGTTAATGTTGTCTCTTAATTGATATGGTTTTTCTTCCGAATCGTCGAGTTTTTCTCTGTATACTCCCTTAATGTGTGGGGCTCATTCAAAACCATTTTTAGCTAGGTATACTTTGTCCCAATATATTTACAAATGCGTTACAGTGTCAGCTCGCTGAAATCTCCCAAAGATTCAAATCTCATCGCCCGTGTATATGCACATAATTCCGCTGACTTTTCAAACAAATGATGCCGCACTGATGTTGAGTTTCTGTTGCGAGTTTCTCATACAAATTGAACAAGCCCGTGACAGCGACCATTCTTGGATTCAGCCGTTTTTACCATCAAAAATCTTGAGATTGAGTTAGAGAGCGATACCAATCGTCAGCGCTTTGGCAGGGATGTTCAATTCACTTTAAATCCACAATGTAAGTTTTGCTTCATATTTAAACTAACTTTTTGCAATATATTTCTGAGACAGCTACAAAATATTTTTACTATGCCAATCTTTGAAGTTAAAAGAGTATAAGAAAGCTATAAATATTTAAATATGTTTCTGAGATAAAAATATTTAAAATAGAAAAAAGACAGTTAATCTTTGTTATTGAGGGGCTTTGTTGAAACGAGAGAGATTAAGTCTTTAAACTCTACACCAGTGATAGGGTGTCCTGCTGGGTAAAATTTTGATTGTTTAATATTAGAATTTGAAGGGCTTCTTGAGGCCTGTTTTGAGCAAAATTCCACTTTTGAAAGATTCCTTATATTCGTATGCAAATGGGGAGTCTTTTCTGAATTGGAACCAAGGCGTTTTTGGCATAGGCACAGGTTCTTAAGATAAGTCCGTTTTTCTCTTCGTATATAAGATACTGGTAGACAAAATTCTTCCAATCAAGGATGTTGTCTGGACTGACGTCGTGTACGACGTATTATTATTATTATGTGAAAGGTGTTGTTGTACTGCTACCTTTGGTCTATTGTACCCTCTTCTTAAGCCTCACATTATAAGTCCTATATCACTCGCATGAAGTTCAATTTCCTTTAAGAATCTATGGATGAAAGCTGGCTCTAGTGACAGTATTTCCTCATCACATAATTGGTACTTGCTCAAATATTTGTGTCTTTTGTGAATCAGTGCCCCCGCCCCCCCCACGCTGTGGGATTTCATTGGACTTATCGCAGAATTTGCACTTCAGATATACCCAGTTTCTTGAGGTGTTAGTTCTTCAATACTAGTTAGGAAGTCCGTTAGGAGACGGAGGTTATTTTTGCTCATGCTGGTACAACCTTGGAATCTTTTCCGTTTGTATTAAAGTATTTTTTAGTCTTTCTCAAGCCATCAGTATTATGCCAGGTCCTCGACTTGTTTTCGTTCTCTAGTGCTCTTATTTCCTAAATTCTTCTTTGAGGGTGTGATCCCTATTCGACCCAGAATGTTTCAGGACCTATGAAAGTTTCTGATGCCCCCTTTCTTGTTAGGGAGTCGGCCATTTCGATACCCTCTATTCCCACATGGTCAGGCACCCAACAGAAGGTTATTTTGTTTCTTCTACCTCATTCATCAAGCTTTTGTAGGCATTCCCTCACAAGTTTGGATTTAAAGATGTAGGAATCGAGAGTCATCATAGCAGCCTGGCTGTCTGACATTATAGCTATATCACAGTTGGTTTTGTTTCTGTCGAAGTCGATTTGGACAAATCTGTCTATGGCATAGATTTCAGGCTGAAAGATGCTGGTACTATGGTTCAGAGTATTTGATTCTAGGAACGAATACTCCCTCTCCAGTTCCCTCAGTTCTTGACCCATCTGGTGTGCCACTTTTGTGTGTGATTGCTCAGTCTGTGGATTCCTCTTGCTTCTGAGATTAGTAACAAAGTTCTTGTGGAAACCAAGCCTTTTGATGATATCGTCTCTAGGAAAAGCCATGTTTTTTTTAAGTAGTGCATCAAATTGCCTCGATGGGATAGACTTTCCTCTTCAAATATCTTCTTCAGCCATTCCTAGAATCATTCTACTTGCACCTTCCTTATAATTTTTGCACTGAGTTTTTGTTCGACGATTTGTTTATCTGCTTTGTGTAATATCCAATAGGTGGCAGCAGATCCGAAAAATGAGTTTGCCAATTATTGCAATATACATTTATATCGACTTTAGGTAACAAAAAACGTATGAGTATCTCAAAAGTTTAAACAAATTGAGTTATCCACTTCTTGCATTCAGGTGACGATATCTCAATCTTAAATCAATCAAAAAATTTTATGTTATTGAACTGAAACTTGTTAAGTTTCCTCCTAAATCTGTCGTAGGTTTGATATTTGGTCGGCTGTGGACTTATTACGGATCTAAAGCCGCGCTGCTAGGCTACGGACGAGCCCAATTCGTTGACAAAGACGAGTTAAACGCGTTGGGAATGCTCAGTACCTATATATGATCTTGAATGCAAAGTTATGAGGACAAATGCCTTCAAATTGACGCAGCTTATGGAGGGAGTTCTTTCTTGTATATCAGGCAGCTATCGCTGAGTTACAAAGGCGGATTGATTAAAATACCAAAGAAAAGTTTGATGACTTTCCCTAAACGGATTGAGCTTAAAATGCATCACCCACTAGCACCCTCAATCCGCCATAATTCATAACCCTGCAAAGTGTCCTCCGAAATATACTCATATACAGAAAACCTCTGAAACAATTCCAAAAACTTGTGCATTCAGGTGGATTCTATATTCAAAATATGCAAATTCATATACAAACGCGCATCCGCCTCCAACTACACTCCTTAATCCGAAATAATTGTCCAAATGCACCTCCTCTGGGATTTCGGATTGCCAGAGTTTATCCTCCATTTACGCTGTTCATGGAGACGATCTGTCAGTAAACTGGAGTGCATACAGACACCACCTAAAGTATATTAAATAAGGCCGTAACCGGAACGACTCAATTTTCGCCCAAAAACGTCCAAAGTCAAATCATTAGCAATGTGCCCCGATGAGCGAGCCGAATTGCCGGAATAACATCTTCGTCGGTGTGCGGTGTTCGCCGATCGTCGGTACTCCTGTTCCTCAAAAGAGCGGAACCGATGTATGTACATGCATACAGGGGCACTCTTCACAGCAATAAACCAAAATATTTTCGCACCACCCGCTGGCATTGTCGTTTTGCTGCGGCCAGGATGCCTCTAGGATATCTCTTTAGCACTTTGTCAAATGAATGCTGACTGGCTGGGCTGCTGCTGGTTCGTCTGTTAATTTTCTGGTTGCGCTTGTCTCGGTTTCGATGTGCTTGCTATATGTATACAGTTGCTGTGGTGACCACTGCTACTTTATTGCGGATTTCCAACTGTGACAAGATGGTTTTCTTTCTCCGTCCGAAATGTGCTGCCGAGAGGCACAGCAATATCCGCCGGAATATGTCTTATTTGGTTTGATTTTTGACAGTCCAAATATTATGCAGGTATATATCGACTTTTCATACTTTGGTGTGTAATTTACTTTTGCACCTAACGCTTTTTATTTAATGAGGGAGACTCTCTAAGCAGTCGATTAGGATCTCTTAGTACTCGTATCTCTGTTTATGTGACATGCGCATTTGGAGGATGTATTCCTTTATACATACGTAGTTGGGATGATATTTCTGTTAATATGTACATTTTTTGGCAGGTTTTCCTGGGGATATTCACCCCAATTCTAAGCTAATTTAAGGAATAGACTCGCACAAAGCAACCCCCGAATATGTTCTGGTTTCGCTCGTGAAATGGTTCAGTTCGCCCGAGCAAGTATTATTGACTTTTGAATTATTTAACATCATGACGGTCGGACGTTTTTTTTTTTTTTTCCTTGGCTATGTATACAGTGGGGATGCCATATTTCCTTACGGCAAAATATTTATCTAGTGTGTTTTTAAAAAGTCTCAAGGAATATAGGTATAGAAATATCGATCGGGACACGCACGATTTGTAAATGGAAAAAGTCCAATGAACTGTGAGAATAAAGGATATAAAATCGAGCGATTTAATTTAAAGTTTTTTTGTAAGTTTGTGTAACAAGACTTCCCTTTTGCGTAGTCTTCAAAGGTAAATAGAGCCAAATGGACTCCAGATTTACCAGTCGAACCGAAACCCAATTTATAATCTGGTTTTGATCGAAATCCACTCAAAGAATATTCGTGCATCTAGCTAATTTCTAAATCCTTTTACCTTTCGCAGAAAGATTCATCAATAGAACCTGTAGCAAAAGATCAAACAAACAAACAAACAAACAAACAAACAGATAAACTGTTTTTTAAGAAAGCAAAAAGCAAAAACTGGCCATTTGGACGCCAGGGCCATAAGATGTAAAAGGATGCTCAACAGCAGATCTTGTATTTGACGTTTGTAATTCTTACATCAAGACAGCTTTATCTACTTAAGTCCATCTAACTTCCGATACTTACTTACTTACTTATGTGGCGCCACAGTCCAGGGTGGACCTATATGCCTCAACAAATACGCCTCTCCAGTTAGCGCGATCTTTGGCTTACTGCCTCCAGCTACCCACTCTAAGTTGGTTGAGGCGAGGTCTTCCATTACCGCGTTGTCCCTCCGGGTTGGAATCGAGGACTCTTCGGGCCGGAGCGTTGGTGTCCATTCGCTCTACATGTTCCAGCCATCTTAGTCGGCTGAAGCGTACTTTTCTGATGCCGTTGTACAGGTCGATGTAGCTGTACAGCTCGTAGAGTTCGCTGTTAAATCTCCTCCTCCAGAGCCCGTCAACACAAACGGGACCAAAAATCACTCGAAGAATTTTGCGACTAAGAAGATCCTCATCCGTCTTTGCTAGGGTCCATGCATCTGCACCATAAAGCAGGACTGGGATGATGAGGGTCTTATACAGAGTGTCCTTAGTATTTCTCGACAAGGCCTTACTAAACAGTTGCCTTCTTAGACCGAAATAACAGCGGTTGGCAAGTGTGATTCTTCGCTTGATTTCTGAGGTGATGTCATTATCAGAGTTAATAGCGGATCCGAGGTAGACAAAGTCCTGAACTACCTCAAAGTTATAGCTGTCTATCGTGACATTCTGTCCGATTCGTCGATGTTGGGTGTCCCTTCTTTTTGACAGCATATATTTTGTTTTGCCTTCATTCACCACTAAACCGATTTTTGCCACTTCTCTACTGATACTTGCAAACGCACCAGTGACAGCTCGCTGTGTTCTGCCAATGATGTCGATGTCGTCAGCACAGACCTCTGGAAAATTGTGCCTCTGGTGTTGGCTTGCAAGTTTCGCACAATCTTCTCAAGTATGATGTTGAAAAAGTCACATGACAGCGCGTCACCTTGTCTAAATCCTTTTTTGACATCAAAGCTCTCGGTGCGATTTTTTCCGACCTTTATGGAGCAGCGAGCGTTCTCCATCGTCATTCTGCACAATCTGACAAGTTTGGCAGGGATGCCAAAACTAGACATGGCTCTATATAGCTCGTCTCCATAAATGCTGTCATATGCGGCCTCAAAATCGATAAACAGGTGGTGGGTATCGACTTGGACTTCTTGGGCTTTTTCCAGGATCTGCCGTAGTGTGTATATTTGGTCGGTTGTGGACTTACCGGGCCTAAAACCGCGCTGATAGGGTCCAATCAGTTCGTTGACATAAGGTTTCAGGCGTTCGCACAGTACGGCAGATAGGATCTTATATGCGATGTTAAGGAGACTGAGGCCTCTATAGTTGGCGCAGTTTAGTGGATCGGGCAAACAATGCTGAGGATCCTTTCCTTTCCTTTAACCAAATCTTGGAGACGAGTTGGTGTATGCACTCTACCAAGTTATATCCGGCTGCCTTGAAGAGCTCGGTAGGTAAGCCGTCTGGTCCAGCAGCCTTGTTGGAGTTCAGCTTGGATATTGCTATCATCACTTTATTTTGGTCAGGTGGACGGAATTCTTGGCTTTCATCGCCCAGGTTGAATGGTTCGTTCTGCCTGACAGCGGAATTTATGTCGTCCTCACCTATTAACAATCTGCAGAAATGGTTTTTCCCATGTTCTCAGCACCGACTGTGTTTCCACTACAAGGTTTCCTTGTTCATCTCTACAGGTTTCTGCTCGGGTCTCGTTGCCGATACGGTTGAATTAAATTTCGCCGAGCCCTATATAGAAAGTCCCCACCTATATCTGTCTAAACCGCTTTAGTAATTAAGCTATAAAGCAAAAATTTGTCAAAACTTCCCCCTAAATTTAGAACGAGACAAAGGCGTAAAAAGATAGGTACCTGTGAATGGATAGCGGCTTTGAATTTGTCTACTTTCAGAGTTTTGTGAGAATCACTGGTTCCTACGTAGAACGCTCGACCTAGACAAAACTTGTACTCGTATATTATTGGTAAAATGTTTCAAACAAAAATCACTTAAAAAAAATTGCAAGACCTTAGCAAAATATTTTCTTAGCTTCATGTAAAAAGATCGATGCTAATGTAAGGTGAGTTTCAGTCTTGAAAACGTTGATTGGTCTATCAAGAAAATTTTAAAAGCAGACTTAGAAGTCCCACTAAACAACGGCCTTGTCTAGTAATCGCTATGATACCTTAATTGGGGCAAAGGTGAATATATTCACAAGACTCATATCCTATGTTAACGTAATTCACAACTCCACAAGACTTTGAATTCGTTCCACTATCGTACAACATAAGGCGATAAAAACAAAAACAAATAAGTCGCTGTCACACTGCCTTTACTGCGGCTTTAGTGTTCCAAGTTCTAAAGGGTTTAAATCACCTGCCACCCATCAGGATATATCCAACGAAGAGTTAAGTATGTGGGAACCGCTGCTACTTCGGTCTGGCTGAACATATATTCGGCTCAAGACTCCTGACGCAAATGAAAGACGAAAAGTGTGCTCTTTTGAATATTTATCCTGTCTCGGTCTTGCGACATAGTTCCAAGCACTGAATATTAAAAAAAAAAAAAATATCGAAGGCGAACCGTCAAAAGTCGATGAGCCATACCAAGTTGAAGAAGTAGTCCGAAAGTATAAAAAGTCGGGCAAAATGAATCGGCCACATCGAGGAGTAAAATTCGACAGCTAAGGGGGTTTTTACACCTTTAATAGATCAGGTTTGAATAAATCGCATGGCGCTTGGTTTAAATACTTTAAAGCACTGTTGCCACTTTAGCGATTTTGTCGCTATTTCTAGCGTATTTTTAAAGCTCTCGGCGATTTTTAATAAAATTTTGTCGCTAAAAAAAAAATTGGCGATTTCTAGCTACTTTTCATTACTACACCACCACGTACACGAATCCCGTACAAGTGGCATCTCCGACTCATTCGAATATAATTTTTCAAGTACAAAAATGCTGCAGGTGTAAATAATTTGCAAGAACTGGCTGATTTGGAAATCACTGTGCTATCTCTTCCCCACTCAAATGCTGAAGTTGAACCAATTTTTAGTGCAATGAACCATGTAAAATACAAACTTCGGAATCAACTTTCAACCCTGACGTTGAATTCTATAATATTGATTAAAATCAACTAAAAGTGATGAACAGGAGTTGCTGTAACTACGACCTGCCAGACCAGGTTATAAAAAAAATAGGAGAAACAAAAAAATCTAAAACTGAAGAAAATATAGCCGAAGCCTCTACTTCAAACTTGCAAGAAATGGACAGCCAAGAATAAGATGAGTCCATTTTTGAGCTGGAATTTGATTTGTAAATTTCAATTTATTTATTTTTTTTAAAACGTTTTTTTCTTACTTCAAATTATTTTTTTGTTATCTTGAATTTATTGGTTGTTTTTTTAATTCAGTATTTAATTTGATTAATAATTTAATAATTAACAACTTATTTTAAAAATAAATACATATTTTTGTGAACTTACATTCAAATTTATATTTTAGCGATTTCTAGCGGATTTTCGCAATTCAGAAACTAACATTTCTAGCGGATTTTAGGTCATGGTCTAGCGACAATTTTTTTTCCTCAGCGGCAACACTGCTTTAAAGCTTCTCAGTCAGGGATACATCATGCATCGAAAGCAGGGATGTGATTGTGCTATTAAATATGTTCAAAATTTGCCATCTACAACGAAATTTGTTTAATTCCAATTTGTTTAGTTAGTTGTGAAAAAGTCTGTTCATGGTGACGTCACAAAAGAGTTTAGTTTCATTCAAACATACATTTCTAGCGTATTTGTCAAACATTTTCGAAAATGTTCGAATTTAACGTAATTATTTCGATTTTATGGAAATAACGCCTTGTTACTTATAAATAACTTTCAAAAACATCAAATTCAACAGTTTTAGTTAACGTTAAATACATAAGTCTGTCAACATAGCTGTGCGGGGTCTTACCAATTAACGTAACTTTATCTTCGACTCTAAATTTTAATAGTTCTCGGTGGCTATATTTTCCACACAAATTTCGCAATTGCGAGCTTTCGTAAATTTAAAGTCGAGACTAAAATTGACGGCTGTGTTCGATATAAATTTTGACACAACTTCGATAAGGATTTATTTATTCGTATAAGTTCGAAAATTTTGCAGCAATCTTCGAATTTTAAGTATCTCATCTGCGGTGTATGTTGGAATGAAACTTTGCATCACAAAATTGACAAAAATTCATGCTCTAATCGGTTTCCCTGACAATCACATTTTGATACATAAGTAAAGGGAGCTGTCATAAATGTTATTCTAAGAAGTAACAAATTTGTGTTGTAGAGAACAGATCGCGTTGTTTGGTGTCTGCCACTCATTGCCAAGTCACAATCGCAACAGTTAGTCAAATTTAGCATTTAGCGGATTATAAAAAAGTAAAGGCATTAACTCATTACCAGCAGCTTAGGAATAACTGCAACTCTGAACTTCCATTCAAATTAAAAAAAAAAAAACTCCGCAAGGTCGACTCTTCAATGGGTTGGTGTCGTAACTCTTTACAACCCGCGTCAACAAAGAGTTGCAATAAATGCGCAAGAGTTTTGGCAAATGCTTCGCAAAAACTCATCACTGCATTGTTGTGCAGCCAATTCCAACGGCAATAAAGGATGTGCCGACCAGGTAAACCCCTATTGCGAAATTCTTGCAACTCGTTTTCATCCTTTCATCCCTCTGCATCCTTTTATAGGTATATGTACAGCGAAAAAGGCTTGCATAATGTTGACGAGTTAACGTTGCATGGACAAAAGGAAAAGGACTCGAAAGTAGGCAGAATTGTTTTGATTTGTGTAGGGGTTTTTATGTTTTATGGTTGCTGCGTAACTCTTCCCGTTAACCCATTGCATCATAGAAGAAGCGGACACGAACTTCTTGGAAGAGTTCGCAAAATCGTAAACAACGCGTTCTGTCGCGTAAATTTACAACCTCGTCTGGCATTTCTGTTCTATTGGCAAAAGATTTACAAGAGTTAATTTCAAAGGATTATCAGTCATAATTGCAGTCAACTACCCGGCCCTTGCGTAATCAAATTACGCAGCCTATACAAACTCAACTGTGAACGACTCGTCCTTGAACATGCAACGCAAGGAATTTTTTTTTTTTTTTTTTTTTTCAGTTAGTGGAATTTTTTGCTCGTCTTTTATGAGGCATATTTTTCTGCCAGGACCTAGTGCGGCGAACAACGAAATTAGCATAGAAATCCCTGTTTTATGACCACCGGACCTTCGGTCAGTGCGAAAAACTGCTCTCGTTTTTTTCCTGGGACTCCTAAAAATCATATTTCTCGTCCATTATAAGGACCATAAAAGCGAAGATATGCTCGCCCATTGACAATGACCGAAATTATGCAACTAGAGCAATTTTTTACAAACAAACGTCGAGAGGTCGTTGGGAAAAACTACCCGGTCATTGTTTGGCGTTTCGCGTTTATTAGGGGCTCGTCATTTTTTCTTTAATTGTAACGTTTTTACAAGATTTTTGCACTTCCCGGAAGGTGTCCTACGCCGAGGTCATAAAACCCACAGGACACACCATTGTTTGGTCGGTTTATTGGTGCAGGATTTTTTATGCTCTAATTATCTTTTTATTTGCTTTTTTAAACTGGGTCAGCCACCTTAAAAAGAAGCAAACAAGTCATTAAGAAAAAAATCCACAAAAAATCATCGAGTGCACTATTGTGAGCGGGCGGCAACCTCTCCGACCTGCGGATGTTACAGTTTCGGTGGAACGGTGCCATTGTTGAATGTGACAGGGCATTGTGTTGCGTATACATGAAAATAATTGACGTCACTTTGCGTGTTGGGAAAGGTATATTTTGTGTGAGAGCAAAACTCTTCCTTTCACGGGCTGCTGTGTGCTTCTCCAAGGACATTTCGTACACATGCAACTTGAAACATTATCTCCCACTAATAAGCCATCACCGAGCGCAATAAAGCAATATAATCGAAAGGATATACCCGGAAGGATAATTCTTCTGCGTACAAAGGTCCTTGTTCCAATTTGGATGCCGTATATGCAGCTCTTTCGCTCGCTCTGTCTGATGATGTATATATGCAAAACTACACTCATTTAAATGAACGGCAACGGATAGTATGATTTATGGTCGTGTTCACGGTTTCCTCTTAACTGGACCGAACTCTTTGCAAGTGATTGACCTGGTTTTCGGTAACCTTAAGTAAACAAATTCGGTAAATTGTCACAAAACAAACATTCGCCCCTTTGTTGTGTCGGAGTCGGGGCAAGAGGATCTGCTCTGTAGGAGCAACGGATTAGCAACCAGCGAGTTACCAGCAGAGGCCTTTCCATGGCAATAATTAGTCCACAATGGCGCGAGTTTGGTCCTGAAGGATATATACCAGCAATGGGTTCTCGTTGTATAAGTTATTTGCGCAGTTTATTGCAGCATGTTGGCAAATTATGTAGGTTTTGGCAGTCGATGTTTGCTTTTCGCATTGTTACGCAGAATGGACGTAATAAATAGAGCAATAGTGGATAACATGCGGTAAAAGGATGTAATTCTGTCACTTTTCAATGACACTTAAATGTGCGAGGGTACCTACATTTGCATATATAGCTGTACCTAAATGGAAGAGCACAACAAACAACCGAGAAGGATGGTAATGAGTTTTATTTGAAGGTGATCGAGAGCAGTGTCTTCTAGTTTTGGAATCTTTTAATTTTTAAAAGCCGCTATTCGTTGATGAAGATGATATATACAAAAAATGTGACAACTGTCACGCAAGGTTTGCTTGCTCCAAATGAGTTGCTTGAACTACGCACAAAATGCGATTAAAAATATATCCATTGATGAATTATGTTTTTAATTTGTTATATCGAAATGTCACGCGTAATATCATACGTCAAACAGCTGTCTATCTATCTGCTTGTGTCAAAATATTCAATTAATTTTTTTCACATTTCTCAAAACAACGCAACCTTTAATAATTTTGTCGGTTCAAAATGCATGTTGCGATCACCCCAAGTGTACCTATGTATATCATACTTTTGACAGCTCACGTCGAATTCTGCGCGTCTACTGTTTTTGACGGCTATACATTTTTTTTATTCGCTTTTACACTTTTATCCAATGTTTGACAATTTTACGCCATATAAAAATGTGCATGTGACGTATCCCAATCAATTGACATATCATAGCGTTTTTTACATTCGTTATTTACACCGCTAAATGACTTTCTGTTTGACAATATATTTGAGAGATAATTAACGTTTCCGCCTTCTCAAATGGAACAGGTGCTGCTTCAATGGTAAAAATAACTCATCATAATGAATCCTATGAGATCGTAGATTTACCTACGATTTTTGACAGAACATAAAACGAGAACGAAAAGTCAGTTGTAGAACGAAAAGATATCTGAAAAAACTGCTGTATATAAATATGGCAGCTATTGGCCGCGTTCCACTGCCCGCTATATGACAAGTGGCATATCAAACTTCATATAAAAAAAGTGACATTTCGCTAGACGTCTTTTTTTAAATATCCCTTTCAAGGAAATTTTTCAATCTAGCGCAAGACTATCCGCTGCATTGAGAAACAAAAAAAAAAAAAACGACCTGTCAAAGGAAATCGTTCAAACGTTTAGTAAATCAAAATAAATACAAAGCCAAGCAAGTGTAATTGTGATAAAATTGGTAATAATGTAAATAATATAACAAACAATTGAAATATTGTTTTTATTATATTTGTAACATTTCTTTAACTGTAGTGTGGACTTTGCCGCTGCCGCTAGTATTCTAGCGCGGGCGTTCCTTCACCCGGGATAATTTGTGCTAGACGTATAGCGGGCAGTGGAACGCGGCCATTGTTCTGAGCTTTACAGCTTCCCAACGATTTGACTATTACTTCATTATTTATTTAAAAAAATTAAGCAGAAATGGACAACGGGCCAGATAAAAGGATATTTTTGCAAATATGACAGTTGTAGTTGCAAAATTTTGTATATTGATGCATATTGGTATAAGGTATTCTATATATAGGTATACATATATCCCACTTAACAAAGTCTGGGCGGAATTAAAAAAAAACTAGGCGTGGCACCTCCCACATTCGACAGAACGTCATATCTCCGCATTTGTGGTGCTTTACAGCTACGCAAGTTGGTTAATGGATGAATGAGAAAAACTGCAATATTCGTAAAAGTTATATGCCAGCACTCAGAAAATAAAATATTGTTAAGCGAAGAATGTTGAGTTTTTAAAAAAATTGTAAGCTAAAAATTCTTGCCTTAACTATTATTTTTGATAACAAGAACTCGTTTTTAAGTTTTCAAGAATCAAGTCATTCAGCTTAAGAATTATATACTCCCCATAACTATTTTCTGCGTCTTATACGTAATCAAAAATGCAAAATTGTTTGCTCAAGCATAATTTTGTTAGGCTAAGTATTTTTATACTTAATTTTCCTTTAACGAATCAAGCTTGGATATTCAACAATAAATTCTTACGGTAACAATAATTTTCAAGCATTTATTTTGTTGGTATGACACTTTAATGTTACCTTTCAAAAATGGAAGTTGTCTCCCCAAGTATTAAATTGTTAATTTTTTGTTTCTCGTTTGTAACGGTATGCTTAAGAATTTATTCTTGAAAACAAAAAACAACTTCAAAATAAAACCAACAATTTTTTCTTCGCCCAACAATGTATTCTTCAACTGGAAGACCAAAAGAAATAAAATCAACTATATGTTCTTCGCACAACAATTTATTCTCGAACTAGAAGCCTAAAGTAACTGTTAACTTGGAACAAAAATGTCATTTCAGTGAAGTTTAAGCTGGAAAGTGAAGTGAATATAATAACAGAAAATGCACAAACAACAAACATTGAGAACGAAGTCCTTAACTTATATTTAAGTACGAAAGAATTATAGCGTTGGAAGAGTGCCTGACTTCCAATCGGGAAATACTCAAAATGATAAACTCCCACGAAATAGAGGATGTATTCCACCAAAGAGAGCTGATGCCGGACCGAACTAAGTTCCGATACAGTCTTAATAATCTAATCATGTGAGGACAATTACACTCTCGGATATCAATAATTTTGTGAAATCTGCGTTATCAGTTATGAAGATACTTAATATTTTTATGTCCGAAGAAATTGGTTTGTTGATATGTAAGAAAGTGTTTCTTTTTTTCAGACAAATTTCAATCATATGAAATAATAAAAGATGGCTTGCTATTATTTGGAATAACAAGTGTAAAATCTATCACTTTAAATAATAATAAAAAAGTAGTACGTTTTTAGTTTTATGTATTTAACAGTAGTTTGATATAGATTAAAATAAAAAAAATGTTTTGTTTATCCACATTGATTGCAGTGGTTTCTTTTTTGAGATATAGTTTATCGCCTATAAACCTTTAAACACGAACAACATTTTACGATGTTTAGAACGGAATGTATAGGTAAGTTAAATCGTTTGTTTTGAAAAATGGAAAATAAAATATGCTAATCATACTAACAGTTGAGAAACTAAAAAACATGCAGATATATTTCCTTTACTGAACGATAAGGTAAGTTAAAACTTACAGTATATTTTTGAATTTTATCATGTATCATGTATCAGATTTTGTTACGAGGTTTAACATTTTGACTTTTTGATTCTACAATTTAATTGTCAAATGCTGTTGGAAACTTCTTCTTATCCCAAAAATTTTAACATTTCCTCTTGTTGATGCAACAATACTATTTTCGGATTGTAAACAATTTATTGTTGGGGTAACAATATATTGCTCTTAAAAGTCTGACATTTTTAATTGTTGAAGTAAGAACACAAATTGTTGGCTTTTACTAACAACTTATTTTTGGCGCAACAACTAATGGCTCTTATGGTTATAACATTTTTATTTTTGTTTTGAAAATGTAGGTTCTTACATTACTACCAACACTTACATTCTTTAATCAACAATTTTGATTTTTGGGTTCATTTTAACCAATGAAAATTGTTGACATACCTAAGGTATAAAACTCTTGACATAACAACGTTTTTTTCTGAGTGAGTCTTTGATAACCCTCTTACAGAGCTAGTTTGTTCTTAGCATCTTACAAACAGCTTGGTTGGTTGGTGAGGGAAAGCCTTCCACCTCAACTCGTCGTCGTGCCCAACAATTGCACCTCTCACGCTTGTCGTTGATGAACATTTACGCATTACGATGATGGGGCACATTTTCACCTCAGTGAATTCGTCAATAAGCAGAATTGTCGTATTTGGGCAAATGATAATCCAAGAGTGGTTGTCGAAAAACCCATGAACCCACAAAGAGTGACTGTTTGGTCATAATAAAAATAAATGACAATAATTTCCTAAATAATTTGTGTTTTATTCAAAATCAATATCGGCCAAGTGAAACTTACAAGTGAAACTTACATCGCTTTATTTTAGAGAATCTGTAACATTTCCTGCGTTATAAATGACTGGATATATCAAACTCCATTAAATCGAAATACACTTGCCCCCATATTAATTAGCACTGTGTAAAAGCTATCAACTTGTTACTCAGCAGTTATGTCCAATTTTTGTATGCTATCTGACGTTTGCTATCTAACTTACTTGTGTATATTTTTTTTTAATAAGGGGGTTGATGTATCACTTTAATGCATTCATTTACTTGAGAAGTTTGAGGTTTTGTAGGTCTTCTAGCCCCCAAAATAGAAAGCCACTAAAGTGACGCTTTAAAACAAAAATACACATAACTGACAGATTTTCATTAACTGCGAAAGCTTAAAAAAGAAGATATCCGTTTTAAAAACACTTTTCGAGCTTATGGGTCTATTTCAAATTTCCGGGCCTCTTTTCGACTTTTAATAATGTGTTTATATTTTCTTCCTCCTCCTCATCAAAGCAGCTTCTGCAAAAATCGTTATATAATACGCCAAGCCTTTTTGCATGTCTGCCGATAAGGCAGTGTCCCGTGATGACACCTATTGTAGCACTGATATGCTTCCTAACGAGGGAGATCAGATGCCTAGAACGTTTTACATCCAGCTTTGGCCAGATCTGAAAAATAGAAAATAGAAAATTAAGTTACAAAACATCTCACCTATACCTACCTACATTTTAAAATAAAACCCCTGCATAATTTCAAGTCTTTTTTACAACAAGTAGGCATAGGTATACTTACGCGAATGACAGCATTTACCTATTGATAAAGACGACCGCATCCATTTAAACAACCCTTGGTTTATTATACGTACTCCACCAACTAGAAGTCGACCTACATAGCTGATTGTCTACAATAACCAACCCAAGTAAAACCTAATAACCCTCAAAGAACGTACCTACAGAATATATCGATTTCTATGCAAGGCATCCATCGTAAACCAATTACTACCTGATTACACATTTTGTTTCATCTAAAACAACTACCTACCTAGTGCTACTGAAATTAAATTAATTATAACCTGTAAGCCCACCTACCCGCCCTCTTGCCATCCCCCTAAATTATACCTATACCTATATCATAAAGAACAATCGTAAAAAATAAATCCGTAAAAGTTCAACCCTTACCCCGGCGAGTTGAAGGCATTTATGTCCAATAATGAACAGAAGCAGAACTCAAATCCCCAGTTTTAATCACCATGCCAATGAGGAACACGTTAATACCTACCCTAAAGCCCCGAGGTGTATACAGCAGAAGTATATATCTACCTCCATCTAGTCCCTACATATATATACGGTGTAGGAAAATTTTAATAAAGCACGAAAACGACCATTTAGCGAGTCGGCAAAATTATTGGAGTACACGAAAAGTACGATTTGATCCATAAGCACACTGGGTTTCAGTTTCCATCCACCCTGCAGAAAAACGTTTATAAATTCTCTCCATATTATAGTGAACGTATAATAACGAGCGTAATTGGCACCACCATCACCGAGCATCAACACCACCAGCAATAAAAGACACCGTACCAGGGTTGGTTCTGCATCTGACTCGCCTGGCTGTGCTCCCTCTCTAGGGAGCTTCATACTGCCAGATACCACCCGCTAATAAACGCAAAATGAAAGCAACCCCCCCGAATTATTAGCTCGCAACATACACAGGCTACAGGGCAACCAAAAGAAAGAACATTTCATGAGGCTAATACCTCCGGGAGATGAGGACGAGAAGCCGCCATATAATAGCAACAAAGAAGCTGCTTGATGGAACAGATAAAATCCCATTATTAAATTGCATTGTCTGTTCCGCTCGCACTCACTCGCCGACACACTTGCGGGCAAGCGAAACGGGGCACTCGTTCATTGCAATGAATACGAAATTTTCTCGCACATAAAATGCCGAAAATATCTCAATAATCGCTGGAGACGATCCAACCGACCAGCCGACATGGACTCACTCTCTCTCTCTCTCTCTCTCTGTCGCTCTGACAGACCAGCTACTGTTTCTGAATGAAGTACGGTTTGGTTGTGTTTGTGCCACCATTTTGCAGGTATGCACACAGACGACTAATCTGACCTGCCATTGGTTGCTATGCGATGGCAGCCATTGTGCGCTGGTGTATGCCACTCCCTTGATTGAGGAATTTCGTATTTAAGAGCGCGGGGGTAGCAGTGATAATCACACTCGAAGTGAACCATCCAACGGAGCAACATCGTCGCCTTCCTTTACCGTAAACTGGAAATATTTTCCTACAGTTAGTCACGGGATTACGGAAACGGATTAAAGTGAATAAAAAAAACGTAAATCGTTTGACATTTCAGTGAATTTAAACGCCATTCAATATGCAAGGATACAGAAATTACGCTATGGAGCACCACCAAGCAGAACAGAAGCCAATTGTGGTCGACCTGCTGCCGTCGCAATACACAAAACCGCAGACTCCACCACCGTCGCCAAATGGTAAGTGTCAATCAGAAGTCAAAATTGGATTTAATTGTCCAAGAAAACAACAATCAATTGAAATAAATTTGAAAGACAAACGACGCTAAATTCCGCTTTTCCTTTTATTTACTTTTAGAATGTTCAAGTCCTGATCTAACAATGAGCGGCATGAACGGCAACCAAATCCCAGCTGATCCCTCAGTACGTCGCTATCGTACCGCCTTTACGCGTGATCAGTTGGCGCGCCTGGAGAAGGAATTCTACAAGGAGAACTACGTGTCGCGCCCGCGACGCTGTGAATTGGCCGCCCAGTTGAACCTGCCCGAGTCCACCATCAAAGTTTGGTTCCAGAACCGCCGCATGAAGGACAAGCGTCAACGCATTGCCGTCGCATGGCCCTACGCCGCCGTCTACTCAGATCCCGCCTTCGCCGCCAGTATTCTCCAGGCCGCTGCCAACAGCGTTGGCATGCCCTACGCCTATCAACCAAATCCGATGCTCGCCCCACAAATGCCACCGCAAATGGCTGCCGCATCAGCGTACTCCGGCTACCGCTACAGCCCGTACAACATCCCACCGCGTAGCGCTCCGATGCACATGCAACCCGCCGCAGCACCTTTGGCCTACCCAACCATGTTGGGCGCGATTCCACAAGGTTACACGCAGCTGACCATCCCCAAGCCACACACCCCACCGCATGACCTGCAATCATCGTCGTCGCCGCACTCAACGCTTTCACTAAGTCCCGCCGGTTCGGACCACACAAAAGTTTTCGATCGCAGCCTGAGCCCCATACGCCAGCCAACCTCCAACCACCATCAGCAACAACAGCTTCCCGTAACCCCGATCCGCCTGTCACATCACGAAACGTCAACGTACTCAACGAACAGCGGACTACTAATGGCCGCCCACCAGCCATCGGCCTCACCACCGCAGACCCTCGTCAACGAGTCATCCAAACCGAAGCTCTTCAAGCCCTACAAAACCGAGGCATAGACTGCTCTTCGGCTACTGTGCGCATATTTCTCCAAACCTCATCGTGTTGTTTTTAATTTATTATTATGTCGTAGATAGAGTGAATTTATTTGTTTTCGTTTTAAAAATTGTGATTACGGTGCTAGCGAGCTGTGCCAGCGGCATTTAAAGAATTTATTTACGTAGTACCTACACTGATTGTAAATAGGCTTTCGTATTTTGATTGTTGTTATTTATTTAAGTTCTAAGCAAGTGTTTTTTTATACGTCATAGATTTAGTTGCAAGAAGCGAGAGCGCGAGCATCTCCGGAAATAATAAAAAAAATATCAAAAAAAACTATTTATATGCACACAAGTTTTTATTTCCTCCCTCATATGACCTCCCTGTTGATTGTGGGCATAGGTTTTCCTGTCAGCGACCAAACTTCACAACCTTCGTTTACGTTTTGCACTTTACTGATTGTCGGTGGTAATCCTTTTACAGCGTCGCTTTTCCAGCGAAAAACGAAATTACTTTCGGTGTTTATGACATCGTTAGTGACGTTTGGCACGAAATATTATTTCTATTGATTAATTATGCTGACAAACGCATCGCCTGTTGTTAAACTAATTGCTGCGTGTACCTGGACGTCATTTTTGGAGATATTATGGTTTTCCGTCGAGTTTTATGACAGAAGGGACATTTGCATTTTGTTTAAAGTCGCGACGGCTATACGGATATGGATATGGATAGTCCTTGCACATCGATTAATGTGAGTAAATGGAAAAAGGTTGCCGACGTGTAAATTGAACGGCAAGGCTAATGACAGAAAAAAAATGTATTTAGAAAACTTGTAAAACTGCCATAATCCATGATTATTCATTGAGATTTTACAATGCGTGTCGTTATGAATACAATGTCTAGAAATGTCCTGCATTTTGTAAAATAAATGTGTATCCTTGGGAATGGTGCAGACTTTATTAGGGTTTCTTTAAGTTAATTATAGGTACCTGCGAGATGTCGTTAATTTGACGGTACCTATATAATTACAGTCCATAATATTTTACTTTTTCCTTAAATATAATTGTGAGGCCGGAGGGCGTTGCCATATTTTCTCTACAAAAGGCGTATTTTTTTTTTTTTTGGAAAAAAACAGAGGTTATAATAATTTGCTTCTTTATGATAACTGGCAGCCGGATAAGAGGTTCAATTACTTGAATTGAAGTGGCGCCGCGCTGAGGCACCTTGCTATAAAAAATATATGCATACGACTGGTTTGCCCAAGACTTGAGCTTTATAGGTATCTCTCTCGTATATATTTAAGACCTATTTATATCAAACAAATTTAGCATTTTTTTTTTTCTGTCGGAGGTTGTTACTATCCGATGGAGCACTCAGACAAAACTACTGGTCCATTGTACTGCCAAACAGACACCTTACATTTATGTACTTAGTTTTCCCGTCTTTCGAAGAAAGATGAGAAGGAGCTTCAGTGATGAAGAGCTTAGATGTTCGGCACTCACCACGTCAGCCCCAAAGATCCGCCACCTGATGCGAGCAAAGGCAGGACAGCTACAGAGGAAGTGCTCCGCTGTATCGTCATCCTCTCCACAGGCAGGGCAGATGGTGGAGACGCTCAAGCCCGAAACATTTAAGTATTTGGCAAAAGCTTGTTGGCCCGAAAGGGCGCCCACAAGCAGTCTACAGTCGTTTCTTCTGAGAGACAGAAGGAAGGCCGCCGACCTTTTGCAGATGTCCGGACGCAGTCGTTTGGTCTGTCCACACCCAGCACAGCCACGCCACCGACACTCGTGTTCGCGAGAAACCCAAGTATCAATGGATGACTTAACCACCGATGAAGGCAGACCCAACGCAGGTTCAGGTCCTAAGAATTCTTCCTCTGAACCCAGCCTGGCAAGCTCATCAGCTATCTCATTTCCAAGGATACCAGTGTGACCTGGGACCCAAACAAGATACACTGTATTTAGCCTTCCGACCAAGTTCAGAGAAAGCTTGAGTTCGAGCACTAATTTAGACGAGGTAAGAGGGTTAAGCAGCGCTTTTAATGCAGCTTGGCTGTCGCTGCAAACGCATATACTCCTAGCCCTCCACCTGTTTGTCACAATATAGCGCATAGCCATAAGGATAGCGAAAATCTCCGCTTGGAAGACAGACACGGTTTTGGAGCTATCCGTAAAAATACGATGGCATTCTTTCCCTGGCTCAGAGTCTGGCCTAAGCCATTCCGTTGCCTGAGGAAAGTTGACGTGGTAGTTTTGTCGCAGTAGGACTTCTGGAGTCATTGCGTCAGAGGGCATATCCATAAGACAGGGGTCAAAGGATAATTCTCGCACAAGTTCTTCAAAACTCCAATGCGCGTGGTACCAAAAGCCACCTCTCTTTAACCGAGAGATGGTTTTCAGCGTACACCCCATGATAAAAATATCAAGGGGGGAATTTAGCATAGATTAGTCAGAAACAAAGTTTGACGCAAATCGGATAAGCCGTTCAGGTTGCAGCTAAACGGGCTTGACGGCAACAGCAAAGCTAATTTTATAAAAAAAGGTGTATCGGAGGTAAGTGTTTATTTTAGTGCTAACTTGTAAAAATATTTACGTCAACTAAATGTATGACCCCAAAAAGTATACAACATGTAAAAAGATTTTGATACTTGTTGTGAACAAGCCCGCCAACGAGTGTGAGCAGGGCATAAGCAAAAGTACATAACCCCCTTATGGTTAAAGCTTGAACGTCAGAAAAGGGCGGCCACTTAATATGATTTTCGTTGAACACAGTTAGGTCTGTTCCCTTACTTTCTGGTTCAATATAGGCAATATGTCATATTTCTATCATTACGAGAGAATTCGCTCACCGAAATGAAACTGAACCACAAATTTGAAAAATCTGAATTTTTTCTAGGTGGGAATATTCAAAACTCAGTAGGTTAGATTTGTGGGTTGGCCAGGAAAGATTCCGCGCCACACTCAGGTCAAAATTGACCCATTGTTATACACGTAGAGGAAGAAGATTTATCTTCAGATATCTCTGTTTATTTGCTTATTTATTATTTATTGATTTAATATCAGTAGAACAAAGAACAAATTTATATTTTAAACCAAGATTTGAATTGCTTTAATTGCAGAAATGAAAAAGTTTAATTCTTTTGCTTTTTTACATCTATTTTAATGCTATAATAACAAAATCGAATAAAAAGTCAATTACAAATTAGCATTTGAACGATTTGACAACTGTCAGCAAGAACGAACCAGCCCAAAGAAATTTCTGGGGCTAATATTTGCAGGTTTTTTTATGGAGGGGAAATGTTTCTTTTTCTCTTTTTGGCTCTCTTCTGCCCACCTTTTGCGTAAAGGAATGAAGTTTAACCAAATTTGGCTAATGTGTTCCAATGCATTGTCATTAGGGAACGGACCCGGTTTTCATCAAAATTTTGTGAGTATAATCCTGGCAAGATCGAAAAAGATATTGTTATCAAGTGTTGGCCTTGGATTTGACATAAATCTGTACACATAGAAAAACTGTTGGCGATTTTCTGTGTGTTACTTATTGGCTTGGAAACTGCTGGACTGATTTTGACAAAACTTTTTTGAAAATGTGACCGATAAGGCCGCCACCGGCATGAAAACCGCACCAAACAGTGACTTTATGCGGATAAAGTGCTGTTTCATGAAGCACATGTATGTATAGACGAAGCCGTTAATCGGTTTAAGGGTGCGTTCACACTGTAAGTTTGAAGTTGTCAAGTCGCTAATGAGAGACCTTTATTACTGAGTGGGAAAGCGACGAGTAACATTTCAGTAACGATTCTTCCTTATCTAGGGGTTACCCTGACAATTTCTGTTGGGAAATTATGTCGAATTTCAGAAAAGACCTTAAAGACCAGAAAGACCTTAATGTCCCTGTAAATCTATTCTCTAATCCGATGACTTCTTTCATACCTACATACAATCCGCTCTAAAAACATACTGGCGGTTTAATAATTTTAAATGAATATACGCACAAAATTCAACGCTCAAATCTCACATGTGTGTCTGTGTATGTGTATGTGTAAAGTGAGAACGTTATCTATTAAAAAAAAAATTAACACCAATTCCATTGTAGTTTGCCATAAAAAAATAAAAAAATGATTGAATTAAGGCATAGCGAATACGATTACCCGAAGATATGCAACAAAATGCTATATAATTAATTGAGATAATATCCAGACGACAAACCCTACAAACCTAGCCTAACCTTGACTTGAATACAGATTACAGACTTCGAGTGAGACAGATGTTAGTCGAACTCGGACTCTCACAGTGAACAATATAATTACTCGCTCAATTAATGCGCTGCTTTGTGTGCTTGTTGTTCTGGAATAAAGCCTAGCACTAATGTGTCTCTGTTTTTTTTTTTTAGAAAACTAACTCTGAAGGACATTCTCTTTCTCTGTTTCTTTTCTCCCACATCCATAGTGATCGGTGTCCAACAGAGTCTCATGATCTCGCCGGAGTTCAGAGCACAAGGCCGTTCCAATGTACCTATAGGACACGAGAATTGTTGATGTGTCGCGTGGCAGGAGCTCTATTTGACCATTAATACAGTTTATGACCTTCATTCAGTTGTTGTTTGATCACCCTCAAGGGTTCGGGTTGTTTGTCATTTTTCCGGTGTCCTGATGTTTGATCGTTTTTGGCACACAAAAATGTTCTCTTCCTTCTTCGTTTTGGCAATATTGGGAATATCTGTTCGTCATGGGTGGCGTGTACGCACACGTATTGAACTGACCAAAATTGTTACTGCCTTACAATGGAGACATTAAGTGACTGTGTGTCTCAGTCGAGGCCATCTTTGGCATCAGGAGTGCGAGGTGAAATTATACGGACTCCTTGCTGTCATCTTAATGTTGTTTCGCTTCAAAGTTAAGACACGCGTATCATTTTAATGGGCACAAAATATACTCAGAGACGCACATTAAATGACAGTTGACACTTCCTTCCTTTGGAATTATATAATGTCGTCTTGGTGCTAATTGCCACAAGGTCAAGTTGCTCAAGCAACTAATTTCTGTCATTATGGGAGGTGATCATGAGAAGAAAAGGATTTCTCTTGCTCAACTGTTGCATATGTGACAGATATGATGGTATATGCCTCCCAGGTTGCGAAATCAATTTAGAAGTGGAAATAATTGCATGTTTAGGAGAAAGTTGTGGTAGGACATCTATAGCATTTTTCTCAGTTACCTGCTATTTGATACTGACAGACTGTTTCCCGAGAATTGGTTTGACGTATACGCCATTTTTACGTATTTTCGTAAATCGCATTTTAAGGTTTGCTTTGGTTTTCACTGGTATTTATTTTTTAAATCTTACTTGAAACATCTATACTTTCTAGTGATACTAGGTATTAGAAACACGAAGTCTATTTCAGTTTTTTAATTTTTTTAAATCATCCTCAATATTTTTTGACGTTTGCCACATAACTCACTGTTTTCTTGCTCTCATCCACGTACGTCAAAAAAAACTTGCTAATTTTTGTGGATATACGTCAAAAGTGACACTAGATTTCTCAGGATTGACTAGAAATATTCCCAATTAGATGACATATTCGGAAAGAGAGGAAACGAAAACACAGGTTCACAGCTCAAAAAATGTATTTTGGCGTATACACGTCAAAGCAATCCCGGGCGACGGGACATTTCTTCAAGGAATTAACTAAAACTCTGTGTATCAAATCCGCGAAAAGAAATGAATCGATTTTTGTATGAAGTGAGTTGTTGCACAGGGTGAAAAATCGTGCTAGAGAGGAATCTCAAAAACAATAAGAGTTGCCGCATGTCCCACATAATTTAGTACCTTACTATATATGTTCCAGAGTTACATACTTGCTCTCTACTGATAGAAAATTGTTAAGAGCTTAAGCCGACGTCATTATGACGTAAACATTTGTCTTAAATTCGGCATACTACGTGTGATCGCCTATCAAGCGTCTGTTCTCCCGCAATTGCTCACCAGGAAGCTTATGGAGCAGACCGAACTAATTCCCATATAGCAGATACCACTTAGCACCCCGACCTCATCTATAAAAAGCAACTGAAACCGAACAAGAAACCAACAAAATATCAGTTGCAATAATGACGTTCGTTTTGAAACTGAATTGGATGTTTGATCAAAGACAGAGAACCCCACTAGATGATGGCCCAATGGTGCTCGTAGGTGTAAAAAACATCCAAATCGTAAACGGGCATTAAAAAGCCCCATTCATCTGTGAAAAATGAGAAAGCCTGCGTATTCAGCATCTTCCCATCATCGCGATACCGCAGTGTATGTTTTCAAATCAAGACTTCAAGTGTTGCCGCCGCCGGCCGCCGATCGTTTATGGCCTGATAATCATTATACACTACCTTGTGAATCGCAATGAACCGCGACTATCGGAGAGCCCCAACTGCACGGGTGTTGAATGTTTGCCGGGTCAGCCACAGACAAGCAACCGTAAAATTCGGTTAGTAATTTTCAGTAAATAACTGGAGGTGCTAATTTACGATTAAAAAGGACAAAATAAGTCAAAAACAAAACAGAGCTGGTGCGCAGCCCTTTTGTCATTTACCGCGCACTTCCCATGCGACACCATTCTATATACGCAGTGCTACCAGCTCCAGCTCCAGCTCGCCATGGGAACTTGCAACTCTTTCGAGCCGATGCGATCTTTTGATTTCTGATTTGTATGTGCGTTTTGTGTATAGATCTATAAAACGCAATTAGCAACTGCATACAATTGCCTCTTCGTATTGTTATGGCTATTATGGTTATAGTTCAGTCGATGAAGTCGGCATCATTGGGGTTGTGGACGTCGGTCGGTATATGTATTGTTCTTAGTGTGGCATTGTTATATCATATGTGCGGCACGGCGGCATCAGAGTGTAAGCCTCAGCGCTAATGGCAATAAGTTGGCGCAATAAAGAGTTGTATAGGATTTATTGGGCGAACTTTATGGTGGAAAGCTGTCAGAATGTACGTTTTGGTAAATGGTATGGCTTATTATTCGATTAAGACGGACTTGGGATTTCAATTTGAGCTGCATATATCAGAAGTAAAGCTTGCATCTTGCCGCTGCTATAGGAGGCTTTCATGCACATGTTGTTATAAGCATGTCTGGGAGGTATAGGTGAAGCGGCTTAACCAGACATGCAATCGGAGCTCGAGTTTTACCTATACATGAGAGGGTTGGGGGTTCGAAGAGTTCGAAATTCGAATTGGAATTAAGTAATACACCGTCCAGTTTTTTGCGAATATACTTGACTGAGGTCCCTTTCCACCCCATTCTACACATAATAGCAAAACGAGTGAATGCATTCAGAGACACACAAAAAAATCGTACGTAGACTTTCGATGTGCTGTTTTCTTTAACATGAATAACTAGCTTTTCGCCCGTGATACAACTGATTCAGTAGTCTAGAGTCTGTGTAAGACCAAGCTTTATCAGCTCACTCCGCAGAGTGAGCATGCCCATATAAGTCTTCACTTTAAGAATTAAGTTAAATGAATTGAAAAAATGTTTTCCAATCTTTCAGACTATACAACCAACCATATAGGTACATCCACAAAATTTCATTGAAATAAGTTGAGTGGTTTCGGAGATCGGCAATAGCGCCACCTAACGCGACAGGCCAATTTCCGCCGTCGCCACTGAATTTCCGTTTCGGTCGAGTCGATTTTACTCCCAAGTTGTGCCTGCGCCTATAGATGTTTCACATCACATAAATTCATATAGAATTTTTAACAAACACGATTTCACTGTATAATGGGATTAAAAAAAAAACAGTAAAAAATGTATGGAAAATTAACTGTTATGAATTTTTCAATTTCCTTTTAAAATTTTCCAATTTTCTCGACGTATGAACCTTCCTCAGATGGAGACAAGCACAACAACGAAAAGATAGCTCAAATTGGACGATCCGTTTTCGAGTGATGCTAACGGATGGAACATTTATATATTATATAGATATAGATTCCTTCTGTCAAATTTCTTCATACGATTTAATTTTATTTTTAAGCAATTTACAATTCAGAGAGGTTTCTTATTTTTCCTCCTTATTATTTTCCTCCTTTCTCGATTAGGCACGTAGTAAGAGAAAGATATTCCATTCGTTCAAAATTTCGAACTCGATAGTGTCAATTCTGACATTACAATGACAGAGGAACTCAAAAAAGTGGGTCTCGAAATTCTGTCCGTCTATCAGTGGTTGTCTGTCAGTCTGTCTGTCTGTCTTTCAGCCTGTCAGTTTGTCCGTCCACCCGTCTGTCCGTATGTCCCGAGGCCTACCTATAGCCTCGGTGGCCCGGATTTCGTTCAAATTTCGGATATGGAGTCTGGGTAACTTGGGTGCTTACAGTTTGGGGCCATTTTTTTTTGTTCAAGGTAACCTCAATAATAATGGTACTTCCCATATAAAATTTTCAAACCACCAAAACGGATATTTAAGCTTAAGTAGGTGAGATTAACATGAAAATACTCAGGTTTTCGTAAAAAAAAGTAAATATAAAACTTCTGAAATATGGACATGGACATGGACATATCTCGAAAACGGTTCATCCGATTGTAACAAAAATGTATTTCTAAAGGAATATGGATATAACTTAACGGAAAACTCAGTTCTTGTACAATGTACAATGAATTTTTGAAAAAAAAAACTGTAAGAACGATTTTGACCAAAATGTATACTTGAGTAAAATTAATGTTCCAAAATTGATTGCGTCCTTCGTTTTCAATTTGAATTGCCGAAAACGCTGATTTTAAAAACTGCTCATATCTCGAAACCCCGTTTTCGATTCGCATAAAACTTTAAAAACCAATGCTTGAATCCCGAACATTATCTATTACTCAAGTGTCAGCTAAAAAGTTAACCAAAAGTGTTTATAAAACTAAATGTTGCAAAATTTGTTACTGTTTGTGTTTTGTCTGCATAATTTTACAAAAATCTCTTTAACGATTTTGACCAAAATGCATATTTAGGATAATAAAATAATTCTAACTAAGATCCCATACTTAGTTTTCCTCAAACAGTTGCAATAAATCCGCTTTTTTAATTATTTCTCAAAAATGATTACCCAAATTCCGATCAGTCTTACACCCTTTTCACACCGCAGCGAAAACCGTGTTTTCGTCGAAAACTCGAAGTTGCATTCACATCACACCGAACAATAACTAGTTTTCGTTTGACGTTTCAATCAGCTGTGAGACACTAGTCGTGAAACTTCTGTTTAAACTATTTTGTTTACAAATTTCAATCGCATTAATTAACAAATAAAATTTATTCAGAGCTTTTAAAAATAATATGAAGTGTGAAAAATGATTTTAAGCTGTGAATTGTGACATTTGTTCGGTCAGCTGCTCTGTTCAATGTTGCAAAAGGTGTGTTTGTTTCAACAACGCAACGATTGGAAGTCGTTTTTGTGGTGTTTTCGTGGAAAACGACTTTAAACGACTCGTTTTGAAAACTGAAATATAAATGGGAAACCTTCTGTTTTCGATGAAGTTTTTGAGTGTTTTCGCGAAAACCAGGTTTTCGGCTCGGTGTGAATAGCGTATTAGTATATTTTAGTAAAACCTAAAAACGAAAAACTTATTTTTAGCAAATATTTCCCCCGTCTTGTTTTTTCAACCACATTAAATATACATCTTAGAATAATTCCAACCACTTGGAACTTGCACAATCAGAAGCTCCCACTTCATTTGCACCCAAAACACACGCCCATCGGCTAGTTCAGTTTATAACTATCTACTAGGTAATGCAAATTCAGGAAAAAAAAATCCTAAATTCCTACATGTAGAATGTATATCTGTGTAAAGATATCGATCCATCTCGAACCCTACTTCTACTCATAGACACCTTAAACCAGCGTCACTAATCTATTCCAGTCAAAAACATAAACATGCCCTAACAGACCAGAAAAAAAACTCCTGCTACCCTTGTCCTTGTATTCAAAGAGTCTATAGACAACCAGACTTTTGATCAACTAAAAAGTTTTCTTCGACCCAGTCGTGCACTTTATTTAAGATTGAGCCTTTTTTCATTCAAGAAGCACCAAAATTGGCGCTTTACCCCTCAATCTGGGAATACCGGCTATAAGGCTTTGCAGGGAATCTCAACGGTTTCTAATCTTCTACATGTAATGTAATCCGTTCTTCGCAAAATCCTCGCATAAGGAACATTCCGATTTCCCTCGCATATGCGACTTCTTCTTCTTTTCGCTACGGCTTTCCATCTCACTCTGTGATCAGGTAGATCTATATGGGGAAATGCAAGACCAGCCTGCCCATTTGGGCCTCCCCGAACAGTTTTTCTTCGGACGTTTCGAATTTTCGGATGGAAACTATTCGGTCCAATTGGAATTCAATTTTTAGCCTATATGTATATTTCCAAGTCACAGGCATTGTTAAGGTTGAGGAGCAATGAGGTGCCACCAAAGAGCGAACCATTCTTGTCGTGAACCACACGGGTTGCCCACACCTAGGCCGGCAACGGGTGTTTTATTTATTTCACCTTTACAGTGGTTATTTATCTGATCTTTTCATTTGCAACGTTGCTCCTACGTTCGAGTTTATCATATTAATTTAGCTTATGCTGTGGCCTTGTTGCAGTTTCCGTAATTTCGAGGATCATAAGGTCTTTTCCTGCCTCCAACTTTTTTCAGATGGACATCTTTTAGCCTCACCATATCTATGTTTCGTCATTTTGTTTTAAATTTGACGGACTCCTCAGGTATATGTTCTTGGTACTAAGGCCATTTTGAAAGCAGAAAGTGCGGGTACAGCGGGTACAGAATAGGGCGCTCAACAACAAAAGCTGTCATTGAGGTGGTAACGCCGCGAACCATAAGTTGCTCAGTCATTTTTGATCGTTCCATTGAATGGCTTGAATTCACCAATTGACCAGTTTCGCAGTTAATCTTTGGATATGGAAGAGTTGTCACAAATCTCGTCGAAAGATGATTGCTTGCTTGCAACAAAATATTATTCACTTTCGCGTTGATGGAACTCACCAATTACATTCTTTTCAAACTGGAACTGCACGTACCCACGACACCAGGTATATCTTTGGTCAAATCCATTGCCATGCTCTTCTTAAAAACCCAAATCGCCGGCTTCTACTTATTTCCTTTCTTAGCAAATATCATTATTCCCATTTGCACTAATCCCCTCGTGAGCTATTGATTTCCTTAAACACTCAGATCATTTTTTACGATTTTCGCACAATCTGCGTCTCTTTCTCTTCGAAATTTCGCCGAAATTCGAAATGCCAACTGTCAAAGTGCATTTGTTGTTCTCCATTTTATGCAAGTAGTTTTTTAGGTTAACAAGGTTGAAAACTGCGCGCACAATTGAATGAATTGACTGAAGCATACGTCCCTCTGATTTGTGGTTATAAATCTTTCCCGTTCTGCCCTCTTTACCGAGAAGGGAAGTGTCATACAAAAGATCGACTTGGAAAAAAGTCACAACAACGACTGCGAAAAAGTGGTCTCGTTTTTTACCAAATACGATTACCCAGTTTTTTTTACGATCCGCCATTGTCTGGGAGATGTTTTTTTTTTTTTGTGCAAACCATCCCATCACAGGACAGTGAAAAAGTTAACACAAGGACATTACACTTTTATGACGTGCCATTCGCATTTTTGGTCCGCCATTTAGAACGATATTCGGAATCATAAACCCGCGCACTACTCCGACGCGATGTGACATTTTTTTAGCCCCTAAAAATTTCTAAAAAGCGAAAGACTGCGAGGTAAAAAAACGAGACGTCAAACCGCAATAAAAATGCGCAAAAAAAAATAAACTGCAACCATAACCACGACCAACCGTCATAAATATTCGAAACTCTCGCATCGTAGGTCCTTATAGTTTTAGTTTTTTTTTTTTTTGTTTTTATTGACGGATGATGGAAAGTCTCACGATGACAGTTGTCGGCGACCCGACCTCGAGTTAAATTATTCTGAGGTTATGTGGTGAAAGCGGGCAATCAACGGGTATAAACAAATAGCTAACGATGTGCACACATTGAATATTCCATGTCCTGGTTGGGCGAGGACAGCGGCCATTTCTTTTCGTTCGGCGTCCAATTATTTAATCATTTCCTAGTCGGTGTCACGTGCAAATGGAACTGCCGTCGCCATATATACAGTATCCCCACCGCATCCGACCATCGCTCTTCGGTTATTTAGTGCTGCTGAACGACTTGCTTCCGCTTTTTTTGTTGTGCGATGCCCTCTGCCAGAGATATAGAGCTGGAGTGGAGAAGGATACCATCAGCATTGCAGGAGAAAGATAAATAGACAAATAAATCCACATAATGAAGTTCGGTGGGTAATGGATGGGCTTCGTGCGCAGTGGGGTGGCTCTGGCGCAGACGCGCATCCACCACCATCCTGATGGTATGCTCCGGCATGATGTGTCAATAAAATGGCAATAAAGTGAGTTTTGAATGGAGCTCTTATTTATGGTGGGGTTGGGCGAGCTCTCGGGGTATAAGGTCACCTTACATACCGTACACCAGCGAGGTGATGAATTAGTCAACTTACAGGGAGCAGCTCTTCCACATGGCTTTTTATTATACTTGTGGCCCCGATAAATTGCCGCAGTTTGGTGATTTAGGATCGAAGAAGAACGATGAAGTCGATTCTATACCCCACCTATTTCTATATATGTGTAGAGCTGGGGCAAATCTCATTCCAATTGTAGGTATATATACCTACGGTGCCTTTCGTCCTGTTTTTGCCAGGCAACTTCAATTATTTTCGTTATAATTCAATGGTTGAACATGATTAATCGGCAATCTATTATCCGTACAGTCGGGGCCGGGGCACAGTTTCGACACATTATTGGGGTGCGGAACGAGAGTGCGACTGAGAGAAGGCGGAGTCCTGTCGGCAAAACAATTTTATGGGTGGCTTTGATGGTGCTCAGGTGGATGTTAATAAGGAGGGATTTATTATTGGAAATTATTCTCGGAACTCTTCAGCCATTGTGTATAATGGTTCCGGGCGCGGTATCACTGCGGAAGAGAACGCACGGCACACATGATGCAGGAAGGACGTGCAGGAATACCAAATAAATTCATGGAGATATTAAGATAAATGACAATCGCTGGTGGTCGTTGGTATGCGGTTGAAACTTCTGTCATATGATATAGAGGTCGAGGCTTGTAACCCACATTTTGCAAAGCGATGAAAATACTTTGCACTTTATATATTAGCTCGATGCGATACTCTATCGAGATTGGGGCTTTTTTAGTGACCCGACTTGGGGGGCTATTTTTCATTTTAGTTTTTACTACTCTCAGCATTTGGATTACACCTTTTCAAGGCGTGGCACGAACTATTGGAACACTACTGCTTTATATTCGATTGAAAAAGATATTCGACTGTAAGACACAAGGCGCGTTCGTGAGGCTCCCCGATTTTTCTCTGGCGTGAGTTGTGCTAAGTGCGACGAATAAATACGGTAATACACAACCCTTGCTGTGCTGAAGCTGCTTTTCCGATCCGGTCGCGGTGCTATTGTCACTGATCCCTTCTGTTGTGCTCGCTCTCGCCCAAGTATTGAAGCACATTTGAAGCGCTTTTATTACCGTCCGATACTTGGTCTTGATGTCTATAAGTTGTATAAGCCCTGGCTCGAAGAGACGTATCCAAGTGCATACGCAATATTCCAGATGAGATTCAATGACTGCACGAAACCTAGTTCACTCGCAGCTTAAATTAAATCACTTTAATATAGCAGAATAGAATGGGGGGAATTAGAGATTAAAGTGAAAGGCTTAGATGAGCTTAGAAACTTTGGAATAGAATGGAACATGCAGACCCTGAAACAAAGAATTTCCCATCTGAAATTATTAAAAAGCGCAAAAGTTTCAATCCCTTATGATTTATGACCAACAAACAGCATTTATTGCCAAGGTTTGACATAGTCCAATGAACACAAGGACGACTACAGACTAGCACAGATACAGAGATCGACTCGAAGTCAACAAATTACTGAAAGACAACAATCAGTTGGCGCACTCATACCACTACCTTTAGTACCAAAATGAGTGTGGAGTACGGACAAAAACAAAGGCGCTTTTAGTAGCCAAGTGGTTGGTGTTTTGTTAGCCAAGTGGTCTAAGACCCATAGAATCCTTAGGGTCGTTTTATTCACTCGAAGTTGAACACAACTTGGGGAGTTTGATATATAAAAATCCCCAAGTTGTGTTCAACTTCAAGTGAATTAAACGGCCCTTAGAGTTGCGCGTCGCGTTGGGGCAACGTATTCGACTGACAGCTGATTGAATATACAACATGAAATGTAACCCACAATCAGCACACGTGTCGGAAGCGACGGATAAAGTAGGTTTATTTCCTTCTTTTCTGGCCGTTGCACCCGTTGACAGGTTGCACAGCGTGAGAAGAATCACTTTCATTGGTGGAAATACTGAGATTTTGAGAGAAACTGTCATCGGTTGTCACCTGTTACCAGCGTCGTGTCACCGTATGCAACGGATTCTATGGGACTGCTCGTACACGTTCCGTAAAATACGTCAAATTTGACGGATCCGTCGACGCGAGGGAAGTAATGGATTCTATGGGCTGGGCCTTTAAAGTTGTGTTCTCAATAAAATTAACGATTCTAAGTTAATATCTGACAAACGTCTTAGAATTTATACTGTTTTAAGAAAGCCTCACAAAGAATTTCGGAATCGGCATGAAATCGTAGGTTCATTCCACACCACCGATCATTCCTTCTGAACAGTGAAGCTTTTCCCATCTTTAACAGGTGCAATGGTATGGTGCAACCAAAACCACGCAAATTATACACTTGTGATCACAGCGTAAAGGAACGCAATGCAACGCAAAGGAAACCAACACACAGTAAAGCAACGCGGCGCTAAGGGAACACATGTAAAGCAAAGCAATGCAGGAAAAAAAAAAGTAAGACAAGTGCGAGTCGGACTCGCTCATGAAGGGTTCCGAAACAGCAAGTAACATAACATAAAAAGTTCTTGTAGTTCGTTGTAACTTTGATCGATATTTTAAAAACTACTAGCTAGATCTCGTTCAAAAAATTTTCGTTTGAAGTTTACATGGTAATGTACATCATATATTTTTTTTAGTTTTATTGTTGTCTTATTTTAGAAGTTAGGGGGGGGGGGGGGGGGACCAACATTTTACCACTTTGGAAGTGTCTCTCGCGCAAACTATTCACTTTAGAAAAAAATTATATTAGAAACCTAAATATCATTTTTGCAGACCTATTCATAGATATCCCACACGTATGGGTTTGATGAAAAAAACATTTTTTGAGTTTCAGTTCTATGTAGGTATGGGGACCCCCAAAATTTACTGTTTTTTTTTTTGTGTGTGTAAAATCTTAATGCGGTTCACAGAATAAATCTACTTACCAAGTTTCAACGGTATAGCTCTTATAGTTTCGGAGAAAAGTGGCTGTGACATACGGACGGACAGACAGACAGACAGACATGACGAATCTAATAGGGTTCCGATTTTTGCCATTTGGCTACGGAACCCTAAAAAGCGACGCATCGCAAAGCAAATTTCAATCAGCTGTGCGACACTAGTCGTGAAACTTCTGTGTAAACTATTTTGTTTACAAATTTCGATCGCATTAATTAAGAAATAAAATTTATTCAGAGCTTTTAAAAATAATAAATTTCAAATTTCAAATTTTCTAGAAAAATAATTTATTCATATTTACGTATGAACAACTTTTTCTGATCAACTTCTCAGTCAATTCCACAAAAGAAAACCGAATCATTCCACTGAAATATTTCATTTCTTTACTATTCCATCTGTCAGGAATTTTTTTCTGATGGAATCCAATCAGTGGGCGTTGGTTTGTTGATATTGTTTTCGTAGGGAAACATTTTTCTGACAGATTTTTCGCTATGACCGCCTAAATAAAAAAAAAAAAACTCATTTTCATACTGTTCCAACTTTTTCGGTTGCATTTTACGTATGGCTGGGGCCTTAGTACAACCAACGTGTTGAGCAAACATTCCACTTCCACAATTCCCCTCTTACAAAGTCAACGCAGTCCCTTTATCTTTTCTCAAACAAATTACGGGCGCACAAACTTCGATTAAATAAATTTAAAATTAATTTTTCCTATCCGTGTATGTGTGTTTTTTTTTTTTTATAATCCATTCCACTTGGTGGAAGTGTGGAAGCAGTGTATGAAATTTCACGCTCACTTATCTCCGAAATGAAAATGAAATTCATAGCATTTCATACTTGACTCAAGCGGAACCCATAAAAAGAGCAACAACACACCAGCAACCCCTTTCGATGTCGCGCCATATACCACTTGACACACAGCCACCCAGAGAACATTATGAGACTTCGTAATTTTTAAACAACTCTGCGATCACACACCCTTCTTCAATTGCCGTGCCGAAGAAGGGGGAAAAGATGACTAATTGAGTGTTCACGGCCCAAAATCTGTGCGCAACAACGATAAAAAAAAAGAAATAGAAAAGAGGATGACACGCATCGGGGTTGCTGTTGCTTATTATCCTGATAGTCCTTGTTTACATCGTTGTTTATTTATTATTCGCCAGCCCCCTCGGGATCTTATCGTGCTATTAAAAAGTGATGTTATGACGTTTGCCTACAATAGCAGTTTCAAAGGTGCACCGTCGTTGTGCCCTGTCAGATGGTCAAATGCGATTCCAGAGATTATGGACTGAGAATTGATTTATCGGCGCACCCTTTCGGGGCCAACAGAGATCCCGTCTGTTCGCAGTGGATTTGGTGTAATTGAATAATCATCTGGATGAAATTGTAAACATATTTTCGCCCGGGCTCGCCCTGCTAAACGTCATAATTGATTGTGTGTGCCTGTGCGCCCCGTGGGTGGTGAGACCTGTTATTCCTACTGCTGCTTATTATTTTCTGCTTTATTATCGCAGATAAATGACAAAATTATTTATCCCAGCCAACGAAAACAACTGTGCTTCGTGTGTTTTTCTCTTCTCTTCTTCGCGTTCGTTTTTTCTATGGTTGCATGTACTCGTCCTATCTCTGGGCAATTACTCAAACGCTATCGTCTCTATAAACGAACCGAGTTTGAGGCAGCAGGCGGACGGGTATTTCTTATACTCGCTCTGTGAACGTGTGAGTGTGCTTGTTTAGTTGGGGAGAAATAAATTCTGCTTAGGCAAGCACTTGGAGCAGTTCGCCCCCATCGGACGGGAAGTCGGGCGGTCGGTGGGATGAAAAATTGAAAAGTATTTATTTGCAAAACGATGAGCAGCTTTGAGTGCGCAAAATGAATATAATTTTCGGGTAAGAGCCACATGATTCTTCAGAGCGAGAGATAAGGATTTCGTGAAGGAGGAGGGGGGATGGGGGCTAGGGAGCATCAGCAACTTTCCGGGTCTGAGACTGACTATGTGTTTTGGTTAATAATGTGCTGTTGTTTGCATTCGCAGAGGGATATTATTTATATGATCCTTTTGTGGGTCGGCCGAGGACGAGGAGCAGCCATTGCTTAAAGTTTTCTCTATCAATTGTGCGGTGGAGACGGAATATTCTTCAAGAGAACTGGAGAACTGTCTGCGGTCATGACTTTTAAATGTCAGTTGGTGTTTTTTTTTTTTTTTTTTTTTCTAAAGTGAAGCTGAGAAGTAGGTACCTACCGCGTCGTTTTTTTCGAAAATGAATTGCAAATAATATAGAAGGACCGAAGGACGGTGTTGGGAATGAATGCAAGTATAACTCAGGGCAATTGGTGGAACCGCAACAAATACAAATCATGAGCTTGTCAAGGAGATTATACACTTGTAAAGACTGATAAAAGTTTTCAATTTCACCCGAAAAAGCCTTTTCCACTCGGTACAACATTTGTAAATTCAATAATAAAGGGACTTACCTAAAGGAATAATAATATTAAATTATGACATTTGCTCACCGTTTCCTTGTTTTAAAGTCAAATTTGTCAACTTCTTGGCACTCAACTGTATACAAAACAATGTCGTGATGTATATGCGCAAGACAGTGCATAAAGTCAAAGCACAAGTGGCGGAATTGTAACACAAAACTCCGCCATATAATTCTTTATTGTCCCTAGGCCTAGCTTCTCACAACCATTCGTTTTTTGTGAGTTTTTCATTATTGGAACGATTGGAAGGGATCTACAATTTAATGCCGACTCCAAACGGCTAATTGAGAAGCTCTTTCAAGACAGTTATACCCTCGGACGTTTTTCAGACGTTCGCGAGAAGGGGCGCAGTGAAAAAATCCCTAAGTTGGAATTTTGGGTTTTTGCGGGATTCGAACCTCGACCCCACGCTTAGTAGTCCAACAAACTAAGCCACTGTCATCGATTTATTTGAAACTTTTTGACTAGGTTAACGTCGCAATATAATATTATTGGCACAATAACACGTAACGTATCGTTCTCTTTGTAAACTGAACCGAATATATCATTTGAATAATCTTTCTCTCAAAATGTCGGAATTTTCATGAGCTTTCGACAGAGTTATTCTTTACCTACAAGATATAGCACAACCATAGGAACCCATGCAATTTTGGCCACGCACAAATTCTAGGTAAATACGTTGGGAACGTTGTCACTTTTGACTATATGACTCCCCATCTGAACTGTGGTAGACCATTCTCCTACTCTTTTCCGAGTAGAGAAGAACGGAATGCAGATGAGCCCACAAAGGGAAATCGGAATCCATTTATATACAGATCGATCAAAGATGGACTGTGGAACCGGTGCCGGTATATTCTGTGAGGAAGTAAATATACACTGCTCCATTAGGCTTCCTGACAGCAGCAGTGTCTTCCAAGCCGAGGTTCTGGCAATCGCGGAAGCAGCCCGAATGGTGTCATTGTTGGCAATATCACTAAATGATATTACCATTTTCATTGACAGCCAGGCGGCTGTAAAGGCAATTTCTGCTAATAATAATAAAATCCAAGCTAGTTCATAGCTGTCGCGAAGAGCTCAAGTTTCTCTGCTCGCAGCACTCTATCAAACTCTGCTGGGTCCCTGGACACAGTGACAAAGCCGGCAATGAGATAGCTGACGAACTGGCGAGAAAAGGGTCTGCAATGGATCATGATAGAGCACTACAGTCGATCAAGCCTCCACTCTTTAATCTCAGAGAACGAGTGGAGAAAAAGATTCGTATGAAAACCAATAACAGATGGAAAGAACTAACTACCTGTGAAGTATCTCGGAAGCTACGACCAGTATATGACAGAGGCCGAACCATCAAACTTCTACAGTTTGACAGGTCATCGCTGTCTAAGCTGGTAGGGGCTTTAACGGGTCTTAACTTTCTAATAAACCACACGATGAAACTAAATCTCAAAAATGACGATATATGTAGAGGCTGCGGGGACGAAGAGGTTCATGAGGACACACCTCACTTCCTCTGTCACTGCCCGAGTCTCTGTCACTTGAGGAAAAGAACACTTGGAAGATATTACTTCCATGACTTAGAAGAACTTTCTGATGTTACACTCTCTGATCTTTACAGGTTCTTGCGGACGTCAGGATGGCTGGACAACGTCGGGTAAATACATGAAGGAGGGACATGTGCTAACTATCTACAGCAACAACGATCAACCCCCAAACAAAGGGCATCACAATGGGTTCACAAGGACCTAAGTGTGGTATAGTAGGGTCAACCCTGCTCTACCAACCTGTTAACCTAACCTTACCTAGCATAACTGGGATGGCAATAATTGGTTACTATGGCAATATAATTTGGTAAAATATCTCCACGCTTCTATTTAATATAGGACGGAGCTTCACTTCTTAGATTACTTCTCAGCCCTAAAAAAACAGCGATTGGTCAGAGTGATTCTCACTGCTTCCATCTCTAGGAAAGTTTTAAGCAAAGTTCTAAACTAAGTACCTCAAACGCATATCCGTACATCGTATCATTTTACAAAATTGGTCGTTACGATGGTAGAAGAGTCCTTCCTCGATGATTCAGCCTCATTTTTGCCACCGTCTCCATACTTGCAAACCCCACATTATTAATAGCTTGCCACGTATGCGAAGGTGTGAAGATTTGGTTCGATGGCTTGCCCTCAAAAAAAATTTCCACTGATACAAATAAATTGGAAAACAGTTTAGGGCTTTTAGGGAGTAGGTAAAACCAGAGTATGACAGGACCATCTGGAATCTAGAAGACAATGACGAGGCTTATTATTCTCTGAAAAAAAAAAAAAAAATAGTTGGCGCCGTTTTGAATATACTTCGTATATTATTTGCTGAGGTCGTTAGCATTTGGATCATCTATAGGATAAGTATAGGATCGTATAACCGATGCTTGGTTTCGTATCGCAGTACTTTTTCTTTATAGGGCTACTTTTTTTTATAAAGCTACTTCCAGCTAAAACCCTTTACGTACCTTTTGCTGAACCTCTTCGCCGAATATTTTGAAACTAGTGCAACGCGCACTTTGAAATATTGGCTCTGCCGTTTGTTGGTTTGTATTAAAAGGTTTCGTAGGCGAAGCTGTAGGTCCCACCGTTGAATCCATATACAAGTCCCCAACACTCATCCTCCCAGCCTCTTTTCTTGGTTACACAATCTACCAGGCATGGTAGAGGGCACTCTATCTGCCGTGTCGTTAATTTTTAGACAGTGGACTTAAAATGTAATGACCCATTAGGTTGTTTTTGGCCATATAATCCTTGCGCCGTACCAATAACAAGTTTTAGTCTCGACTTTAAATTGACGGGAGCTCACAATTGCGACATTTGTATGGAAATATAGATAGCCCCCGTGAATTACTAAAATTTAGAGTCGAAACTAAAAATGTTTATTGATAAGGCCCCTTGTGTTAAGCAAACTCGTTGATTAAAAATTCCGTATGTCAATTGGCCTGTTCTGGCGAAATAAATCATTCAGTTCTTCGTCAAAAATAAAATCGCATTTTCTTGAGCGACCGCCAAAAACATCATCTACCCCATCACAATGGCGCTTAAAACATAAAAAATACTGCTTATTAGTCCGCTTTACAGCTGATTAACAAATTTCGTGCGAAATCCGACATTCCAGTCAACCGCTGATCCACATCTTCATCTACACACCGATCCACCCAACAGCGCCAACAAGTCGCGCCAATTTTCAATCCACACACTTCCGCTAATGGAGAAATATAATATATCTGGCCCGCAGCCACAGTTAATTGATTTGTCACAGCTATCAACAATATTCCGCCATCATGATTATTATCATTAGTAATTTGACTTTAATTATTAATTTATGGGATCTATTTATTGTAATTTCCGTCGCAATGAACGAGTGGTTTTTTGTGTTGGCCAAACAACGCCAATTTGTATACGCATCAAATTGTGGGTCACGATTTCGCGCGCTCTTGATCTGTTTATCACCCCAACTGGGTTTGGTTGGGCCCTGGCTATAGCTCTGGCTCATAGCCAGACGCTAAAGTCCGTGTCACGATTAATGATCGTTCAATAATTACCAAAATAAGCATAAACCATAAAGCTTTCGCGCCTTACTATACACTGTAGAAGACTTTTATTATTCCTTTTGATTTTGGAATCTTTTTCGTTTATAATATTATAATTTATAAATAATGAGAAGATAAAACAAAAGGCCTACCTGCGTTCACCCCTGAGTAAGGCCCATTGTGTTTAGATTGGTCACGTGGATAGACTGATCTGTTATGGAGGGGCAGCTCTTATAAGTTTTGGGGGGACAAACATGGCCGTCGATAAAAATCCCACTGACAGTTTGAGTCACGCCTCTTTGTTTCTTATTGTGGTATAGACGATGCCATTTCATTTCCATTCGTTTTCAAAGATAAAACCTCATTCATTTACTACGAGCTGTCAGATTTGATGTGCATCGATCGTTTCTGGAAAAACCATGTTAAAAAAATCATTCTTCGGTTGGTACTCTGTTTCTCGTATAAATACTGGGCCTTACCGCAATAAACATTTTTAGTTTGGACTCTAAATTTTAGTAATTCACGGTGGCTACCTATATTTCGCAATTGTGAGCTTCCGTCGGAACTAAACATATTTTATTAGTATCGCGCATTCTTTCTTTGGTAGAAACATCGATTTAGAGGTAGAGCGTCGCAAGTTTTCCCAGGTGCACCGCGATTTTTTTCCCACATAAGCAACCTTTTGGCTATAAACTCGGTTGTTGACATGAAGAACACACTCACGTCAACCACAGAAGACGTTTATCTTCTTTAGTTCCTCTGCAATGAACTGAACTGAATTGAAATGTCAAAAAAATGGTCCAAGATCTCTGATCTGAATTTGGCTTTGTTTCTTCGACTAGAATGCATTCTATGAGCTAAGTATAGGTAAGTTGACGAATCGGTCTGAGTAAAAACCAGAGCACAGCAAATTTTGACAAATCAGTTGGTGACATTCAATTTTTCGCCGCCATATTGCCATAGTTACGTATTCAAATATTTATATCATCTTAGTTTAGAACCTAAATTTGGAGGAATGCAATTTACCTACGCCTAAAAGTAAGCAATTGTGTAATTAATTTTAATTCAGGGGCTTACTCGTATATCTGCGAGGTGTTGACGACGGTTGGGTTCAATGATTTTGTTTTCTCAAAATGTTCAGTGAGGTATAAAAATATGAATCATGAATAAAGAGTAAAAATATTTTCAAAGGGCGTATTCTTTCGACATCTAGATGTCACTTTTTCGCTTTATAAAAAAAATGTAATCAAAGAAATTTGTGGTACGTTTTTAGTACATAATTAGAGTAATAGTTACATCTACATCCTCATAAAAGGAAGGGCCGATTTTCGACCACAAGCGAAACTAGTAGAAATAAATATACAGATATTGTTTTCAGAATGCTAACACAAGGTTCAAAGTTTGACTATAATAAGCGGGGACAAGCAGTGAACTGCCCAGAAAAAGAAGTAAAACGTAAAACGTCCTAGATAACCTTGAGTAGACTGAACAGAGAGAGCCTGGTGTGAAAAACTCTTGAATGGTCCCAACTCCGACGTTGTCAATGAGGTAGCCTAAACTTACGCAGGACACTAGTCACCCGAGGTAGAACGCTTACATTTTAAGACGCTGCAACAAGGGCCCTTGTCCACAAGGCAATAATATCGAGCTAGAAGAAAACCAAAGATCCTACATAAAAATAGAGGGCCTTCCCAGTCTAATAGGTCACAGCTCATTGCTCAATAGATCAAAACAACAGAGGTTTTAACAGACAGGCGACCGCTAGCTCTTCAAAAATAGCGATGACCGAGTCGTAGTCAATAGACAATAGAAGATATGTTTAAGCAAAATGTAAAGCAGCTGCTAAATGGGCATATCATCCAGAGAAGAGAACCCACGTCCAATCAATGAAGATCAAGTTCGGCCACCCAATATAGAAGAGGTTGGTTAGCTTTCAAGAAGCTTTAAAACATCAAGACCGCGAGCTCTAATGCCTCGATGATGAACTGCAATGAGTTTGTGTCCGCGTGAGGCTTGAAAACATGCGGTGCGGTAGGTTGATCCACGGAACTCCTCAAAACACAAAGGAACTCAGCAAGAACATGCGCTATCTGCTTTAATCTAGGTCTACAGCATAGTTTGTTGGGTTACTGTCAACTTGAAAGGACTAATCTAGAATCAGAACAGATCCGTTCAGCCGCTGGTGTAGGCAGACGATATGGACAATAGCGGACTATATAAACTGAAATAGCTGAAATAGAGGCTTTCATGGGATTGAAGAGCTTGAACAATAAGTTAGTCTTGAAAGTAAAAAAGGACTTAACTACACATAGCTCTATACAACATCACGAACGGACCAGAAACCCTTTCTCTGCAAGTTCTTCTTCATGCTGCCGACTGCTAAGACCGAATATCGAGTAATTCGTGAACGAGCAGTTCGCAACGGATGTTTTTGTGAAATATACTCGATTCTGTGGGAGTGTAGCTCTTAAATTGAGTCAATGAACGCTAAGCAAGAATACAGATCAGGTGCTGGGCTTCCTTAAAATAATTTCTTTTTTCTCGAAAGAATGAGCTATATAATGATGAAGATGTCGACCACATTTACTCGTTAACGAATACATTGCCAAGCTGGAGTTTCTCTCCTCTCAAGACGACAAGAAAGACCAACCTCCGATGCAAAGACCAAGGCCTATAGCAGTGCTTGGTCTGGACAGATGTAAGCAGTGGCCCCGTGATCGAAAATGGTGGAAGGAAATCGCATTCTCAGTCAAGAACTCTTTCTTAGATATGTAGATAGATATATTTATTTCGTTAGGTAGGTGCAGTGGCTTAGTAGTTAGTGTGTTGGACTACTAAGCACGGGTCCGAGGTTCGAATCCCGCAAAAACCCAAATTCCAACTTAGGGTTTTTCCACTGCGCCACCTCTCGTGAACGTCTGATAAACATCCAAGAGTATAACTTGAAAAAGCTTCTCAATTAGCCGTTCATAAGGCAAGTTCTTTTCTAGGTTAGAAACGCTAAATAAAATGCTGGCCCATTTTCGGGGGTATTCTACTACAATTACCAACATAAGACCTTAGGTAAAACCACAAAGAAACGACTGTCCGCGAATCGCTCTCTTTTTTTCTGTTTTACCTTTTTTTTTGGAAATGTCAAAAACCGCAGACGCTTGTTTGTACTGAAAACCACGCAATCAGAGTGCATTCTTTGTTTTTTACTAACAACAACGCCTCGTTTTGCCATTGTTCGCAGTCGCATGAAAAACCAAAACCCTTACGAGTAAAAATCACCAGTTAAAAACGAAAGGACACAAAATCCCTTCCAAGTATAGGAATTGGGTATAGAAAGAACAACAAATTCATAAAAACCCTAAAATTTATCGCGGGTTATTTAGCGGAGTAGGCTGATTTATCTGTTTACCTTCGTGAGGATACAGCTAAACACCTTTACGTATACGCTCATCGTTTACAACTCTTCGTATTTAACTCTTGTTTGGTATTGACATCATTTGGGCCATAAACTCCTTTTATCGATTCGTTGGCAAAGGACTGTTGTGCGACTGTGACATGTGAGTTAGTGTGCGTCTTCTATGCGGAAAGTAGGTATATTTACGACAACGAAAGTGAAAAGAAAGGTTAAAACTAACATCGATTGTGTTCGCGTTATGAAGCGCTTAGTGCGGAGTTTCGCTGAAAAATTCCAGCGATTTACGATCCCATCCTTTTGCATTCCATTGCATTTCGATATGGTGTGGGTCAATAAAATTTGCATTCGCTTCAGGCTACAGTCATCCATTGTGTCACAGGGCATGGTTGAGAGCGAGTCCTGCAGAACTGTTGAAATATTTAAATTTTAATCCAATGTCGTTCAATTATTGACTGTGGCCAACCGGAGAGTGTCCTTCGTTGCATTTGGGTATCTATATCGTATCGTCTGTGATCTGTGTGTCTCTCCCCCTATATACACTGAGCAGCGTCTTGGCCCAAGGGAAATTATTCGTTTGGCACTTCTTGTGATTTGATTCTGCTGTATCTCTGCCCCTCTGTTGGCAGTGTCTTTTTCGGTCGCAATTAATCCTGTTCGTTGTTACTAATCGATGACAGATAGGTGCAAAATGTTGGTGTTTTTCGGCGTGTTTTCCAAAAAAAAAAAAAGAAGAGAAAAAATCTCCCTCCACCAGCGTCAAGTCTTCTTAAATCGTTTAGTATTTTATGGAGGTGTCAGGCATCGTAAAGACATCAGTTCTAGGTACGGGTGTTGTTAAACAATAAAAATGTAAAATATCCTTAAATATCGATGCGTTTTCCGTGGAACCAGGCACAGCCGCATTCGTATTCTTTTTTTGTTTTTATTCTCAGTTTTCAGTTTTCCTTTCGCTCGTTTTTGAGAGGGAAAAAACGACTTGAATTTGGTTATTATGCGGCCGGCAGCTTCCAATAAATCATGTGGGCCGTTGTTCAGAAAACGAACACAAATTTGATGGTAAATTCATAAAAATCTAATCGAGTTGTTAGATTATCGATGAAATCGTTAACAAGGTCACCATGCAGTGTCCGCATATCTGCTGATGAAAGAAGAGATCGGGTTAAGAAGTAGCCTCCGTTCCACGACGGGGAACCATCATAGTGGCGGCGTCTTTTTAACCTTTTAATGTGTGGATAATTTGGCGGTGGCCGTTTGACGTCTTCACTTCCAAAATCACGTTTCGTATACTGGGGGACAATTTGCCAGCACGATATCTATAGTGAAAGTGGCTGCGTGCACTACTCAGTTCATGGAATAGGGCCTCGGTCTACTTTGAACGTGACTGCAAAGCGACCTTGATTCCTTCTCAGCTGCGCCATTGCATCAGCTGTTAATGGACGTCTCTTTCATCTGGGTTGAATTCAAACCGTGTACCTGTACATTATACACAAGTTCTGTTCCCGTACTTAAGTGTAGAATTTAACAATTTCTTTTTTCCGAAATCTGATAAAAATTACTAAATTTTGCTGTCGTAATCAAAATTTTGCAAAAGTTAGTGTAGTCGACAGATCGATAAAAAGTCCACTCCTCTTCAGAAATTGTTGCGAGTTTTTATCAAACATATTACTAACGAACTGACGTTTATGATTACCAGCGTTAAAAACTGTTCTAATCTAAGTGAAATTTGATGAAAAGAACAATTTTTTGTACCCCAAAATTTGATTTTATTGACCGCGTTCCACTGACCGTCAAATTACTAGTGACATGTCAAACTGCATAAAAGAAAAATTTACATTTTAGGCCCCAGTTATAGCAATCCCTAAAACCAAACCGTAAAAATTTTCTTTTGCTTTTTTTGACCACTTAAACTTGGTGGTTTAACTCAATCTTGGTCTTAAAATGTTGCTTATGAATTATAAAATTAGATTATCAAAAAAAAGTATGTAAATGATCTTTAAATTTTCTAGAAAAATAATTTATTCATTTTTACGTACGAAAAACTTTTACTGATCAGCTTCTCAGTCAATTCCCCTAAAGAAAACCGAATCATTCCACTGAAGTATTGCATTTCTTTACTGTTCCATCTGTCAGGAACTTTTTTTCTGATGGAATCCAATCAGTGGGGGTTGGTTTGTTGTAGGTAATTGTCTTAGGCCCGGTTTCTTCAATTTTGGTTATCTTTAATCATCGTTTATTCCAGCTTATAACCATCGAATGCGTTTGTTCAGCAAAATATTAACCAGAGAATCAGTAGTTTGGTTAGTTAACCAGTGAAATCGATAACCAGCTGATTTTGAGTGGTTAATGAGATTCAACCACTGATTATCTGTAATTTCGTTTGCTCAAGATTTTTTATATATTGAGAGAATGAGAAAATTGCGATTGTCGTTGAATAAATTAACATGAGGCCTGTTAATTTGTAATACATTTTATTGGATTTAGCTTTATTTCGGTTTTGTTCTCAATTGTGTTTATTAAGTTTAGTAAAATACAATAATAAAATACCTACCTAAATAAATTACTTATCAAAAACAAACGGACCCGAAAAAACAAAAAAAATATAACCATGGATTCGGTCAATCACTAAATGACAAATAAACTGGAAAAATGGAACGATTTTCTGCAAAGCTATGATTTGGTGACCGAAGTGAAAAATCTTTCAAGACACTTATATGTTATCACTGATTTATAACCTAAATCTGTGGTAACCTACCAAGGCTTTAACCAGCTGTGAACAGACCGGCCCTTAGTACGGAAACTTTTTTCTGGCAGATTTTTCGTTATGACCGCCGAAACGAAAAAAAACTCATTTTCATACTGTTCCAACTTTTTCGTTTGCATTTTACGTATGGCTATAACTGGGGCCTTAGCATTTGCACTGGAGTTCTATAGCAAAAATTGCGAAATTTTCCTTTTAGGGAAATTTTTAAATTAAAAACGGGTAGACAAAAATTGATCTGTCAAATAAATTTAATATATACCTTAGTATACAAATTTCAATATCGATAGTCTGGTAGCACTGTATGGGATATTTTTTCGTTGAATAATGACCACTTTGTAGACACTTTCTAAGCGGTTTCGGCCTTTTTTTTCTACCTTTACAAAACAATCATGGCGGCTTCATCATTTATTGCAAATTGCAGAAGACCTGTCAAATTTATTAACAGCTTCCTAAAGAACTCAACAATAATAGAAGTGTGCGCCATGTTAATAAAATAAATAGTTGGCGCAATAGGTCCGGAGGGACACTAGGCCTAGCTTCTCACAACCATTCGTTTTGTATGAGTTTTTCAAGTTTGAAACGAATGGAAGGGATCAACAATTTTACCGACTCCAAACGGCTAATTGAGAAGTTCTTTCAAGACAGTTATACTCTCGGATATTTGTCAGACGATCGCGAGAGGTGGCGCAGTGGAAAAAATTATGAGTTGGAATTTGGGTTTTTGCGGGATTCGAACCTCGACCCCTCGCTTAGTAGTCCAACACACTAACCACTAAGCCACTGCGCCTACATGTTGGAACTTTAATATAGAACGTGTTTTTACTATTTTTGTTATTGTTTTCCTTACTCCTAATCCTGAATGAAACAATCGTGTTGTCAAAATGAATTACATCTTAAAAGTTGTAACACGTTCGGTAATTTGGCGATCGCTCATCGGTATACCACACTCGCGCAAGTTGAACAGCTGTCATGTGGGACAGAAGATGCTTATGGCCCACGACCGAAACATTTTAGAAATATTGCATGAAAAAATATTCTAAATGATGTTATCACATTCAAAAATCTATTTATCTATAGTCGACTAGATTAGCCTGGACTAGTTGTAACCTGAACGCAGAAATTAGATTGGTCGGGAACGTCACTTTTCGTACGGCAACTTCATGTAATTCATGATTTTTTTTTTTTATTGATTGACGGATATCGTGAAGTGTGGCTAACTTAACTCTGCATACGTGTGTTGCTTTACTATAAACAGCACTGATAGCGATGCAGAGAGAGAATACACTCCAGCTTATGCAAAGTTTACGGCATGAGCTACGCTTTGGGTTGAACAGATAAATATCTCCTAAGCCGGCCTTGAAAGATTCTACAAACTGATTCATCGAATCAAAAAACAACGATCACATTGAGCGGTGGAATTGTTGAAGATCGATGGTAGTCGGCAACCCACACGTCAGAGTAGGCAGCGCTGAAAGTCTGACAACCAGTTGTCACTTTGACATCTCCAAAATAATTAAATTTACCACATGCTGAATAAACCTAATTTTTATTCTTATTCATATCATCCCCGAGAAAGGTTATGTGTTACAATTAAATTAAATAAAGAATTACTGGGTTTTTAACCGTTATTATCAATAGGAATAACAAAACCTTTGTTTGTAAAACTGTTCCTTACCTAAAAATAATCTGCGCAAAAATGACATGCCATGGATTTAATGTGTTTTCGCCTTTAGAAATCAAATAAACTGCCAGATTAATGTCGTCAATCTTTCTAATCTCGTGCTAAATATATCATCTGTCAGTTGCATAGTTCAGCGTCATTTCCCGATTATATCTTCACGTCAAATGGAAAACAATTCCGAAAACTGTAATAAACTGATAGTTAGTATTTTGCCGGCGATTCACAATAATTGCTCGTTCTACTCTCGTCGCATCAAAAACTTCACCCATCTGCGAGATGCATATCTTAGCGTGCTTCGTATTTGTCACGCTTTCATATACGCATTCCATTCTAGAGGAAGATAACATTTTTGCGAAGTAAACAGTGTCACCCCTCCCGACTCATATAATGTGTACAATTCCTCGAAAGTGATGGTATACAAAACCGATTTGCGTTAATAACCATCCCTGTCACAATATTATTATCAAATTCGTAATCGTTTGTCATTTGCATCGATTGTTTCGTCCTTACACGAATAAAATGAAACATAAACACGATTCTACATCCCCATACGCACGTTGTTCGTATATATTCATCCCTTTTCCATAAACGCTTACAAGGGGGGATGTATTTTGTATAGGTAGGTGTATATTACACATATGTATGGAAAATATTCAGGGCGTATCGGATATGCTTGCAAAATTGGCAGCGATTTCATGGGCTAAGTGGCGGCGGCCGGCGGTGGTGGCGCGTCGACGACGAGCCTGATTATGCTGGTTATGGTCCTGCTGGTGCTTGTAGCATGAAAGCGACGTTGTTAACATGTTGTGTTATGGGATTCATCGTGATTGCGTATTTATGGAAATTATGTGACTAATGGGTGCGAGTGTAGAGCAGCTGAGAACGACACAGGGATGGTCTCAATTAAATTGATATCATTCCACCAGTGGACAAACGCGAGTACTGGTGGGCACTATTAATTGGCAAATTAGGATAATTTCGCCATGCCAAAGTGGAAATGGGCGTTAAAGTGTGCGGATTGTATTTATGCGCTAGTGAAATTGTGCGAATTTTGGGATGAAAATTGTGAGTTTTCATGGGAAACTTGTTTGGAATTATGGCTTATAATTTGGTTGTAAACTACATTGGGTGGTTATGTCTTTTCAGTGGGAAGGGGATACTTAAAAAGGGTCGAGGAGGTGGTTACGCATAATGAACAGTTGTATATTATATTGTTTTCGAGTGTCTCCTGACAGAGTGAATAACTACTCGAAATCTAGTTAGCTGTTTCACCTATACCTTCCGCAATGAAGTGATGCCGAAGGAGCTAAAGAAATTCACAAAGTTTAAACACTGCTGCAATTCGAAACCATTTCCCTACAAATTATTCAGCTTATAACAGAAAGACTCACTCGAAAACAAGCAACAACAACAAAGAAATTCGTCTCCATGTCTGTTTCACGCTGACCAAAATCGAATTAAACGCTTAACACCGCAATTGTCCTTCCATTCAATTAATCGAACGATTACATTTGTTATACCCTTGGAATGAATTGTTGTGCGGCGCGCATATCCTTATGTGCATCGTAGTGCAAACTTGATCAGCATCCGCCGGCCGTCGGTCGGCCGATTTGCCATTCGTGTGAGGGGTGAAAGGTGTTTAACCGTATCCTGTCCGAACCGAGTGTCCACAACAATAAGAAGTTTAGCACACGCACTGGCATAATTGTCCTGTAGGGGTTCCTAACACATATCGTTATATGTAGAACCCCTCTTTGCGTGCATTCAATTTGGCTCATGAAATGCGATAATAACATGTCGCTAATTGTCTAATTGACTTCGGGTGTTATTGCAGGATGTGGAAGGTTTTTTTTTTCTTTTCAAATTGATATTGTTTCATTTGGAAAGGGTGCTTATATTATGCGCATCCACCCCCGCAATGGATGCTGTTTTGTGTGAGTTTTGTATGAGTTTTGTGGTTTTAAACTGTTTGGTCATTTTTGGTTGTGATTGTCAATCACAGTTTGAGATTAATGGGGATGCAGTTAATTGAATTGTTTATCGGTGAATAATCGGGTCGAAATGAATAGTTAGGACATCTGTTGGTTAAAATATGCTTGCAAAAGAAATAAACAGAATCGCTTGGATTGCTCTCGAATGGGAGAGAGAAATAAAAGCAGTTGAGCTCGGGAGGTTCCTTATCTAGGGCTATCTTCCTGTTAGCGGTTATTTCTCTATGGACAACAGTAGTACCTTTAATATAAAAAAACATGTTCGAATCCATTATATCTTGGTTTTGGTGCGTCGGAGAAGAAAATCAAATGAGACACAAAATAAATATAGGTAGACAAATTTAAAAAAATTTTGAAATGGAACAGTTTTTTTACGGATTTGACTTAACAATGTTCGAAATTTTATAGAAAAAACTTTGAACAGTTTGCTGAGACATGAACTATTTTTTATTTATGTAATGGATATGATACCGCTAGTTGAATCATTCTATATGCGGATATTGTGCATTTTGTTCGAAAAATTTCGAACTTCTATTAATTCGACGCGAACAATAGTCTAACGCGTATTTGGCAGAGTTTATAAATCGAAATATAAATATCCCGGAGGATTTCAATTTTGACATTATCAACTTTTTCGGACAGACACAAATTCGAGTTTAAAATATCAGTTTATTTTTCGGAGGTACCTGGTACTTGCCTATATTATAGTGCAATAACACTTTGAATGTCAAATTATAAATGTGTATGTAAAAACTGGCTGTAGTTACCTATATTTAAATATAACTAGCCGCATCAATAATTTCGAACTTTGAATAATCGGAAAATCAGAAAGTTCGAAGTTTGTTATTAAATTGAAAAGACGATTGTAATAGGTAGGTACCTACCCACCTTATTATAATCAAAAAATTCGTCTAGAGAGTTTTAACATTTTCGAAAATGTTCGAAATTTTCGAACTCAAAATTCGAACTTACACAATCTCGATTTTCGATAACTTCGTAGTGCATAAATACAGACGATTAAGATAAGTTTTTTTTAAAGAAATTAATTTTGTTGTTCGAAGTATGTATTTGTATATGATTTGCTAGATTTTCAATTTCGAAACTGGTGTGAACTAATGTCATTTTCTGCACTATGGAATATTTCATTTCTTTTTTACGGCTGAGTGATGCTTTGTGTACCTATACCTACATATGCGAATTTATGCGTCAATTGCAAAGTGAAACCCACTTGACGTTTCGATTAAGTCTGCCCAATTCATCTGTATATAGGTATTTGCAGCGCTGTAAATTTGATTTTCCCGAGAGAACTGTTAAATAACGCACAAGCTACTGAGGATAATTTTCATTGGCGCAATTTTTTCAATCAAAAACAAAAAAAAAACAGTCTCTCCCACAAGTAAGTAAAAACATTCCACAAAAAAAAACAATGCTGTCATTGTTACGAGTGTTCTACGTAACCACATTTTCACATCATCGGCCTGCGTAAATATAATACGTGCGCGTTAAAAGCTTTGATTATTTTCACATCATGCCAAAGATTATGAAGCACTAGGTATAGCAGAGAAACCTCATTGAAACCGCCCGCCTAATTGGCTCCAAAATGCCAAAAATCAATAGAAAGCGCCGAATCACAATTACCGTGACTCCATCCCCCCATCAAATCACCTAACAATCAACTTCATTGAACATAATCAACGTACCCACTGTGGCATAATAAATTCGAAAAAAAAAAAAAACTGAACCTGTCTTTGAGCCATGAAATATCACACGTCGTTCCACCTCCTTCCTACCTGCGCACTCACATGGAGGTTTAATATTTTATAAATTGCCAGCAAATTAACATTTAACTTTGAATTAAATTCTCGCAGCGATAAATCTTAATCCGACACTAATCGGCTGATGACAAACTGACAGCCATCAGAGGGCAAATGGTGGGTTGGTCAGTTTAATTGTAAGCCAAACTGCTCGTTCGCAAAATAAATAAACACACGTTGGCAGCGTACTTTGCTGCCAAATATTTGTCCACATTTGCGAGTTAACAGACAGACTTACATCCCTTAATCGCTGTTAATCCAATTGAGGGCGGCAATGAAAAAGAGGACAATCCCACCTTCTTCGGTCAACACCTTCGTGCGCTGTGCACTTGCACGACGGTGCTGGTTTACCGAGAAGTTTAAGTGCAACCAGCGCACACTGACACTGTGCCACATCGTCGGTTGTAATCCTTTCGCATTCGCAAACTACCAGTGCCATTGTCCTTGGCTACAGGCCAAATTACCGGCATAATGCGTGCGAAAAACCCTATACTGAATCCTTTCTTCGCGATTTCGTTTGTCGCGTCGTGTCGGTGACCTGCTCGAAACCGCCCGCTAATCCTTTTATGCATGAAGTGAAGTCCGCAGAAACAATGAGACAAGAAATATATTCGCAAAAGGGGTGCCCGTGCCATTGCGAATATAAAAAGGATTGTAAAAGGATGATATGCTTGCTAATTCGCCAACGGCTACTACTCCGACTCACCTCTCTTGTGCGCTCAATGGAGGTAGACCAACGCATCAGCTTCCGAAGCCAGAGAGGTTCGGTTTGCGTGGCTATTGTTGCGACGGAACGGACCCAATCCTTTTTTCCACAAAACCAATAAAACTGCCAATGAATATCCCTTCCGAAAAGGGTTGTCCTTTGCCAATTGCCCGAATCATTGTGCTAACAACTGCAATAAACTGTTTTACTGTTGCCGCTGATTGTTTCGACTTTGGCATGTGAATAGAGTTAGTCAAGTCCTGGAAAAAAGGATTCCTTTAGCTGGTTAGGTTGTTAGGTTGACCTGGAAATGAAAGAGTTGTGTTTATGTTTGTTTACTAGACAGTGCACCCCCGTTTAATATTATCAAGGTGCTTATAATATTTTTTTAACGTCGTTTTTGCAATGCGAATTTCTACGGATGCATCCGACATTCATCTATATATAGATCAAGACCGACAGCGACACACATTGTGACGAGATATGACTTAAGCGACTTTGATCTCCGCCGGAACTACTTTGGGTGTTCGATTTCGTCTGCCGCAACTATTTGTGTGTGCGGTACGCGACCACTAGGCCGATCCACTTGACGATCCATTACAACACTTTAAGTAGGGGCTAATTTGCGAACCAGAACGTGTGCATGTTTTAGTCGTTTGTACTTGGTTCCCAAGGCGAGGCGGCTGCTGTGTATTTTGCTGGCGTTCTATAAGTGGCTTCCCAGGCGGTCTGGCGCGTTAGCAGCAGCACAACCGGAAGAATTCGATTGCATTTTTCGGTGCAGTGTTCAATTATTATTATTGAGCGGCGCAAATAGAGCGACAAATGAATTGAATACGTTAAGTGGATGCTTAGAGGTTGAGGGCGGAACGTCTTCGTTAAAGCGGCGAGACGCGTTCAGGGGTTGCTTCGGACTTTAACGAATTTTATGTATAAATAAAGATCTTTTTAGAGAGAGAGACAGTGAGACAGTGTTCATTTCGTTTGACTGTCATTTTCATTTACAGTTTGTTACCTACAGAAAATCTCGATCAGAAGCCTAACATGGGTCGGTGTCATCCAGAATAGGACTAAGTCAGACTGAGCTAGTGTCAAAAGTTGAAGCATGAAAATGAATCAATTTTAGTTCAATCAAGTGCTTGAAATGTTCCAATCACTTATGTCACTGACGCACAACTTCAATGCAACTAAGCGCGCATTTCTTAATTCTTAGTTGGTAGCTTGTGCTGAATTGCGTTCATGCTTATTCTAAACTATGTAGGTACCTACTTTATTATCACAATAAATAAGTATTTTTTGACAGCAAGAATGTTTAATATAATGGCCGCGTTCCATAAACTTCAAGCCTCAAGTCGAACTACAAACATTTTTTGTACCTTTTTTACCTTTTTCAAAATCAATTAGTTAAAACTGCTTTTTACCTAAATACAAATATAATTTTTGTCCCAATTCTGAATATTTTTGCTGCCAAAAAATCTTCTACCATCCATTCCGAAAATTTCAGCAGTGTAAACTTCAACCAACATGGTTGCAGTCTTGTGGTATAACAGTTTTCTTGATGCGGTTCGTGTCTATGGAATTCCGCAATGTCAAACAGTACCCACGAAAATCGGCAGAGGTGTTAGTTGCTTCTTTGTGTGACTTGTCCTACTTCCGCTTCCAGCTTTAAATAAACCGTTCATTTGCGCTCACGCCTTTTCAAAACGAATGTATGAAGAATTAAAAGAAAACGATTTTCTTATCGTTTTGTGCTGTGTGTCAAATATAGATTTTTGCGTACTACAATGGGGACGTTCGGATTCATAGTTTATGTAAAACGTCAACTAGATTCGTCGTGACTAGGAATCCGAACGCGTTGACTGAGCAACTTGAATTGTTTTTGTATTCTCACGGTCAGCGTTGCCTTTCTTTGATTTGCCCTTTTTTATTCGGAAAAGACCCCTCATAGTTTTTTCAAAAATTGATATTTTCAAATAAGTTTATATAAAATGTAACACGGTTGCATATCACAACACTGTTACACTGTTATGCGAACTAATGGTTGTTAAATATCGTGCGAAAATTCGAAATTTGCAGAGTAGCCTTCAAAATGACACCTTTTTCTATCACTGGCCCTTTTTTGGACTCTTCAGAATTCTGCCACGGCCACTCTGTTTATTTTAAATCTGACTCTTCAAAATGATAACTGAGTATGCAGGCAGGTTTTTCTTGACTAGATTTGTCGGCTCCCCCATTCCCCTCCATAAACGTCAACTGCAAAAACTAATCACGTGACCACTCTGGGCCAATAAAAACTGAAATACATCTAGTCAGACAGCTGTCAGACTTACTAAACTGAATCCGAACGACCCCAATTTATAGTCGAGGTGAAGTTTGTAAATCTAATACAAATTAATGGAATTTTTCTTCTCAATGGCGTTAGACCGAATAGAGATGTAATCGTTTGGATATTAAGCGCTAGAAGGTTGATGTCTAGTGTTGAATGGAGCCCGATCAGTGTCGTCTTTTGGGTTTTGGTGATATGGTTTTTCCTTTAAACAAAATGCATTGCAATACCTTTTAACACAAATTAGAGACTTTAAACTATTACGTTGCAAGTTGGTTTGAAAATAGGTATGTTTAATAAAAAATAAAAAATAAAACAACAGGAAAATTATCAGATTATAGAAAAGCACAGCTTCGTAGAACCTTGGATTTGTTAGGTTATTGATGGGGCTATCGCGTCCATAGTAACATTGAAAAGTGCAGGAAAATAAGTTCACGGGCAATATCTTCACATGGGAAAAAACTTCTTCTCGAGTGGGAAATAAATTCACTTAATTTATGTGAGATTATTTCCCATTGAAAGTGAGTAAAAACTTCATTTTTTTGTGCGAAATAATTTCTCTTAAAATGCGACGACATATATGTAAGCCTACAATTCATAAACAATGGAAAATGTATGGGGGCGCATGCTGCCCCCCCCCCCTGCAACCCCCCGGCTTAGAGTCTCTGTTTAGGGGTGGGAGTAGTTACGAGTTTGGGTGTTTGCAAAGTTAATTATATTAGCTATACTACTTATAAATAATTTGATTTTGTTTTCCAGTTAGAATCGACAAATTCTCAAATTGTAGGTGTGAAATAATTTCACAAAATTGGTGGTGATGTTATTGCCCACTTCAAGTGCGAAATAACTTCAGATAAAAAAAGTGAAATTATTTCCCACTCAAGGGGAAGTTATTTCCCATGTGAAGTTATTGCCCGTGAAGTTATTTCCCTGCACCACATTGAAAAGTCCTTTGCTATACAAAAATTGGATTCCTTGTTGTTCTCGGAACGGTATGGATTTTTTACAGAACTAAAAAGATAAGTGGAGTTAACGTTGCCAGTCAGGACGCAAGACAAAAATAAAGGACTTAATATTTTCTTCGTTTTTCCACAGTCTGCAAATTCATCACTTCTTAATCGACATATAATTCTTTTATCAATTCAGCTGTTGAAATAAAATAAGACCAGCCGTTTCCATAAATGTTATTCAACGAAAAAAAAAAAATACACAAATAAGCTAAGCAACAGCAAACATTTTGCTTAAAATCACTTGAATTGATTTCCTTTTAAAAATGCTAAATGCAAATGAAAGTGGAGCACCTCTTACTCCAAGCCAAAATCCACGCAAGAAGCGCTAACACAAGTGCAGCCTTCACTCATGCTCATGCCTCACATTTTTGACATTTCAACACAGCATAAGTAAGGGCGAGTCAACTTTTTCGTCTTTTAATTCTTGAAATAAGTAAAATGTTATGTTTTCCTTTTTTTATCCATTCAGATATTTTATCACACCAAATTTATTTAAATCCTTAGTTTTTCTTTGTGTACGTATTGACATCTTGTGCCTTGATATTTTGTATTCTATGATTATGCTAATGAGAGTGATGAATTGAATTCGCTACATTTACATCAACATTTAATAGTTTGTGCAAGGTGATCTCCACCCTTTTGAATTATGAATGCAATCGATGTTTTTGTTTTGTGTGTGTACCTACTGTATACACAATTTACATAGACTGCGTGGTCTTGGGCTCTATAATTAATTTGCAGCAAAACCATGGCAATAAGAGACAGGTCGCTGTTATAAGTGACGGGATATACATATTATCTTCTGGTAAAGAATGAAAGAGCATTATTCCTGTAGTTGCAGCAAAAATCCCAATAGAGTTGAATACTCCTACAGCGGTGCAACTGTCAAAGAAAGTCACTTTTAAAACTTATGTTACTGAAATTGTAAGCACAACTTACCGCAAAAGTGTAGAAAAGTACTCAAGTGTATAAATGGTTACCGCCATCAGGGCGGACAAAATCAACGCCTGAACGACACCCATAATCAAAAACATTTGCTCGGTGAGACAGATGAATGCTACTACTGCAGACAAAATTGCGGCTACTGCGATACATATACCTAAAAGAAGAGAAGTCACATTGCAAGTACATATCGCTATCCAGGACTGCAAGGTTCACAACTTACCAGCGATACGACCGCGTCCGAATCGATTCAGAGCCAAACCCACCCATAGCATCAACACTACTGAGGGTACTACGAACAGGACATTGACGTGATAGATGATGGTGTTGAATGTTTCAATTTCGAACTGCTGTTGGCAACCACCAGTCATCCGATCGATTTCCGTGTTGTTCGTTATGGAGTTTATGAAATTACTCTCTCCTACATTGGTGTCGATGAATCTGCAAGAAAAAATGGAGGCTATCTTACGTATTGCGGAAACTCCGGCGCAAAGGTGTGTTTTTGTGGCCGCTATTGTGTGGGGAGTATTGACGGAGCTTTAATATGCTAAACAAAAATGTGGGTTGTAGTTCCAGTTTCGTTTCGAGATCGAGACTTCTTGTGTTCGTTGGTCCTGATGGATTTTATAACATTTCCCAAGACAAAAGAAAGGGCGCTGTACATGGGTTTGCGGTTTCTGTTACACCAGTGATACCAATCTTGGTTAAAAATTGATCAGTGGTTGAATCGCATTATCTCCATCTCGCATCTCCGATTTCTAATATTAGATATCCAGAAAACTTTTGGTGACAAAGATCCTTAGATCGAAAAGCAGATAATCGAGCATCAATGCTATAGCTGTGGATAGTTACTATGCATAAATAGGTGCGTTTGAAAGTTCTAAAGCTCCATTACATAACCTTAAGTCACTATTACAATAAAGACGTAACACCATCCATTTAAAGCCACCAAAAACGCATCTCGAAGGACCAACGTAGTCGCAAACACTATTTGAACTCCACTTACTTGACGTTATTGAGGAATGAATTCACAAACATCGTGTTCGAAATCTTGACGCCATGAAAATTGCAATCAATGAGGGTACAGTTAATAAACTGCACATAGCTCATGAATATCTGCTCGAAGGTGACATTGAAAAAGTGACAGAACTCAAAGTTCTGATTCAAAATGCTCCTGGTGATGTTTATGTTATCCAAAGTGCTGTTGTATGTCACAATCTGCAAAACAAAGAACCCATTATAATCGGGACAGACTCCAGCAAAAACCATATTCTTACCGTCATGTTGTGGAATAGTTTCTTCTGCGCAACTTGTCCAGTCCTAAGCACACTACTCGTCAGGCCATACGTGAGGAACATGGTAGTAAGCCAAATAACCTGCAACAGCATCGATGTATACCCATATGGCTCCCGAATTGTTGCTACAAGATTTTTACCAAACTAAAAAACTTCTGTTAGTTGCACGTCATATGACTCTGTATACAATATACCAACAAACCTGATAAATATTGCTGAGCATTGTGCTAAGCACGGAACTCGGAGGAGCTGGTTTTCGTTCAGATCGAACTTGGGGTAGCTCCAACTCGGTAAGTTTATACTGGTCATTTGTTCGATTGGCACAGAATATTTTTTGATAGATTTCCAACGCCTCCACTTCCCTGCCAATGTCCAAGAGCCAACGGGGAGATTCTGGCAAAAAGAATATTCCAATAATTGGTAAAAGCGACGACAGCGCCATTGACAGCAAGTAACGATGCCATGCACTAAAATGTTCACGGTGTTCCAGTATAATGGCGTCTCCGGTCGTTGGCAGCATTATCAAAGCTCCAAGGCCAGCGAAAATTGAACCGCAAAATCCGAATGAAGCAAACAGCGACACGCACAGCCCACGCAACTTATCCGGAGTCAATTCACTAACCAATGTTGCGCCAATTGGTAAAACTCCACCAGCAAATAACGAAGCAATAAACCTGGTCAGAACAAAGTAATGAAAAGTCGGCATAAAGGCCGAAACAACTGAGAACAAGGTCATGGAGAGCAAACAAGACAAAAGAGTCCTCTTTCGACCATTCATATCAGCAAGAGAGCCAGCGATCATTGCACCAATTGCCGCCCCTATGAGATGGGCGTAAAGTAGTATCTCCTTATCATTTGGACCCAAGCAAAATTCCAAATTAATGAACGGGAATACGAAAAATATTGAAAACAGTTGTATGCCGTGGGCGGCGAGCGCCAGTCCGGTGACAAGTACCACCAGCTTTTGGCATTTGCCAAACCCAATCTAGAGTTGAAGAAAGATGAAGTCAGTTTTATAAATCATCAGATATATAAACGGAGCAGGGGTAGATTGGGCCGTGCAACTTACTTGCTTCAGTACATCAGCGTGGAACTGCGTCATTAGGCTAGAGCCACTATAGTTCATAAATTCACTTATTAGTTCAGAATCCTGGCTTCTGTCAGACTCTTCAGATCCTTTCTGTATGGGAAAGAAAATAGAGGTTAGCAAAGTAGCGAGCTTGTCATGTGAAATGAGTTGTAATTAAATAAGTTGGGATTAGTCTGCATACCTATAAATTAAATATATTTAGTTATTATTTTTGCATACCTCACCAAGCCTCCTAGTTGTTGAGGACAGCATGCACTCTCTCTACCACTCGAACAGACCAGGATTAACATTCTTGCATGGCTATTTTTCAAGCTTATAACCAGCTACTAACCTAACTACTTATCCTAACCTACAAAATCCTTTTTTTGTTTGTTCCTTTTGTGTATAGGTACTACCGTCTCGCACAATTTGTGTTCCTTATTGGGATATTAAGGTCTGAGAATAATCTTGCTTAGCTTGTTAAATCTTAAAGTAGAGATAAGTATAGCAGGAAATTGTTGTAGTAGTAAAACAAGTCGTTTGACACTTAAGCTGAGCTTCCGCACGTCATTGAACTAAGAAAGGTTAATGGTGTTTTTAACTAAAGAAAATATCTGCATTTTTTTATCAAAAGAACGAATTATAGAAGTGCTCTTCTATGTTTTCTATGTTTCATTGAAGAAAAAGGGCACTTCCAACACCTCATACTTGCCAAATGTCAGATTTCACTGTTTGTATTGTTTTGTTAAAAACTAATTTAACACTTTGTGATTCCAAAATATGAAATTAAACATGCAAAATGTAAACTTTAATTAAAATATTTGCATTCGGTCCACAATTTTCATTCATTTCTGCTCAAGAAAACAAATAAGAACTAGTGACAAAAACCCAAATCAAACATTATGATGTGCACGGTCTCTACCCCTAGGTATATTGCAAATATGCTCCAACGAATTTCAATCAATTCTAAATTTTGGAGGGGCAATTCTCTTGGTTCTTCAATTATGAAAAACACAATTAGTGTATATAGGTCGTCATTTAGATTTATTTTGACAAGGTTTACGACCACGTAGACTTGACCGTCACAAGTTTTTTAATATAAGCTTCTTGGATGATTACCCTTTATGAGGATGATCATATATTAATATCTTTGCATTATGTCACCAAAAAAAGTTGCACAATTCACAGTAACGTTGTTAGGTAGAGCGATGTTCTCCTGGTTCAAACTATCAAATCATAACAATTTTTGTTAATCAGATTAACAACAAGCAGTTTGAATTCTAACAGTCAATTCCATATACGCATTCCTTTTGGAAATACATAATACATTGTCTTTTTTTTAATATCGACTTGACAACTTTAAACTTTCAGTGTGAACGCACCCTTAAAACGATTACCGAGCTGTCAGCATCAAAACATTGAATAAAATCCACATTTTCATCATGGTGAAGTACACGAAGGAACAACGTTTACAAATAATTCAAATTTACTACCGAGCTTCCGAGTCGGTGGTCGCAACTTTAAGAGCGTTAACGCCAATTTTCAATCTTCAGCGATGAATCACATTTTTGGTTAAAAGGCTTCGTCAATAAGCAAAATATGCTTGAAAGGTGAAAACCCTCATGTGCTTCATAAAACAGCACTTTTATACATTCCGCAAAAAATCACTGTTTGGGGTGCGGTTTTCATGCCGATTGCGGCCGTATCGGTCGAAATGTGCGGCCGAGTAATCGAAAGTTGGGTTCAACGTATCGACCGCTGCCGCTACATACGTTCCCGTGGTGAACATATAAACGAAAGTTGAATTCCATTCATAAATGTTTTGATAGTACATAATTCAAGCAAATAATTTTGTTTGATATCTCAAGTAGTTTGCATTTTATTTCAAAAATATGTTGTCAAGTCCTTAATGAAAGACCCCTTGTTTCTAGTTTTTTAACTCTGACAGTTGTCCGATAGCATTTTTCTTTCTTTTAATTGGCCTAGATTGGTGTCGTCAGCGTCACCACTTTTTCAATTAGTGTTAACCGATGTGGAATCGATCGAAGAAATTCTTGCCCTTTACCTAATTAGTTGACATTTGCATGCGTTAAAATTCTTTTATTTTTTTTTCGAATCTCAGCTAAGAATAAATTGACTGAGTGTGAGCGGTCTGAATAAAACTCGAAGCGCAGTATATTTTGGCAGCTAAAAAGGGAAAAAATGCATTTTACTATATATTTAATATGCCCGTGGCCCGTAGGCCACCAACAATGAAATCTGCCCTCTCGCAGAAACAGTTAAATTCGCATACCTATCTTCTGAAAGAGTTGGCTCCATTAAAACCTTTGTTATGTCTGAGGAATTCATGTGGATGGAATGATAAGTTTAACACTATGCGTTAGCAAATAGACGTACAAACAGACAAACAATTTTATTATATTTATTTAGGGATGTAGGGATTATAAGTTCAGAAGGAATAGGGGCGTTACTGAATGTATTAATGGAAAGTAATTTGAACAGGTGCAATCAGTGATCCCAGATTGAGGAGAAAAGCGCCATAATTTTGGTGCTTTTATAATGAAAAAGGGAAAAGTGAGGGACAAGCTTAAAAAAGGGAAATAAATCAAAAATCTCTGTCTCAGAGTAAAGTAAAATTAAAACGCATTTTCAGTACAAACAAATTTACTCAGAATGAATGTTCCTACGAAATATGGAAGAAAAAAAACCCATCAAACTTCTACGTCCGAATTTTTGTGTATAGGGGAGCTTTTGCTCATTCAAAAGGGGGGAAAACATTCTTCAAAGTCTGCGAACACTGGCATGCAACAAATTCAGCAAATGAAAGATTTCAGTAGCACAAGCGCATCAATTTGAATAGAGTACCAGAGGTATAACATTTTTTCAAGAATTTTGGGTTGTACATATACCAACGGAGAGATGAACGAAGTGAAATTCAAAGTTATGTTTAATTGTTTAATGCCTTTTGTTTGGATTTCGCAGAAGCTAACGAATAAATTAAATAATTAAATAAGTACGAATACCTACTAAAGATAAAATTGCTACACCTTTCAAAATGTATGCTGAAAAGTGGAAAAATACTGAGACAAATTTTTAGAAGGCGCATTTGTGGTGCGCAACCTGCAAGTGTTTAAACATAGTCTGCTTAATCTTTGTAACAAAAAGTTGGTTAAGTGTTCTTTACCCTTAAATCAACTTAAAATTAATTAAGGTAACTCAAGTGTGTTTGCTTTCGGTTGTTAGTTACACATTTGAAAACGACAAAATCTTCTAACGAAAGGATATTGTAGGTATAGTTGTTCTTTGATTTTATATACCTATATGTAGTATGGAAATTTATTGAGTGCATACCTAGTTCATGAATGTGTAATAACTCAGTTGGGGCAGTTTTCCGCCCTGTTGCTCCTACATATCTCAAAATTTGTATCCCCACTATTTGTACATCCGTTTAAGAGCCCATTTCTGATTTTCATGCTTTAGAAAGAAAGCAAATAACCCCAAACACAAAGTGGATGTGACCACTTACCTTATCTGGACACTGGAAGCTTCGATTCACTTAAATATACTGTGAATTTATATATCTACACTGTTCACTGTACAACTGCGGGGCGATGTTACCGAGATGAAAACCGTGTTATAACTGAAAATCCCAGATCTAGGATGCAAATGAAAAACCCCCCTCAGCAGGCTGTATTCTATTTATAGAGAGCTCTGGACCAGGGAAGTTTCTGGAATTGTATTCATTGCATCCCTGGTAAACATAAATGCGCAGTTCCGTGATGGCCTTCCATCATATCCTGGCAAACAAAACAAAAAACAACAAAGGTTTTGCATCTACCTCCCGCACAGGTTCTCCTAAATCATATCTCATATACATATCTCATATATCATTCCAAATGCACTTACCCTCCCATTTTCGTTGCCATGGTAATTATTACCTCCGCCCATTGTAGTCCTTGCATAGGTTGGAGGAGCTGTATCGAGAATTCCACCCGCCATCGCCGCCGCTGCAAGTGGATCTCTAGGTCCATCGGTGTAGGCCATTAAATTCGATGTAGATTTGTCTCCCATTAGACGGACTTCTTCCGATTCGTCTTTCATTTTTTGCTAGAGCTCAAGTCGACGATTTATTGCACTGACTTTCAAGACTTCTCGTCATCTAGAAGTAGAAATCCCAATTTAAAAAGACCTCTCTCAAGGCCTGCCCTCACAACAGTCCATTATTAATGTTGTTTTGCTTCGGATACTGATGGATGTGTGCGTGAGTATATGTAAAATAAATATAGGTTATGAGTGCAAGGGATTTTGTATCGATTTTTATTCTGTTCCCACTTCCAGAGTGTGTATCTGATGTTTTGAAAAAAACAAAAACCAATCCTTTTTTACCGACGAATTTAATGAACTTGTGTATAAATGAATTCACTGAACAATTTTCTTATAAATTACACCAAAATTAGCTCGTAAAAAGAACAACTAAAGGATATGATGGTATAAGTCGTTTGAAAACGTTGGCTCGGAACGATGAATGTGAGACGTATATGAATATGTAAGGACTATTTTTGCTGATAGTACAGGCGCATGAGCCAAACAACAAACCATTAATTTTCTGCTTCCTTGGGTAGGTGGGTATGTTCCATTTTGTGTACCAACAGTTTGACAGGTGGGAAGCCGGTCAGTGGAATTGTTTTTAATGCCTAAAGCAAAAAAAAAAAAACAAATGTGGAAAACAAGCTATAGTGGTATGGATGCCGGTACTCGAAAATATGGGAAAATCAGGATTTTTAGTGAAGAAGTTGTTGTCTTTGTTACTCCTTGGCACTAGGTATTCATCGCAAGGGAATTTAATAATCCGACTTTAGCGGGATCGCTGAAACTTTTGCTTCTTTCATAGCTATATTTCCTATAAGGGGTTGAATTACCACATCCGTGATCGAGTAAGACTGAATTTGTTATTGTTTTGCTTGTAAAATCCACAAAATTCAGTGATATTTCGACACATATGTACACATTTCCATATATTTTTAAATCAAACCTATTGACACACTTTTAGCTTCGTGTCTCTGTCCGTCATTCCCAAAACTTGACTGTTGTAAATAGATATTTGGAAACACAGCTGTCAAAGAATGACTGCTTTAATTGAAAGGTAAAAAATACTGCCGGCAATTGAAGCCATTCCATGTAGTCCCTTACTTGGAAAATATCTCAATCACCTCAGTTTGACAGTTGTCGGACATTTCGCCGTTTTAATTATTATTTAAGAGACCCATACGACTCGCTCTGCACCTAGGGCCTTAAGCATTTCTGATTGAATCATTCATGCTATAGCTATACCTATCACTTTCCTAGACAAATTCAATTGTAAACAGATTTAAAATGGTTTCTTTAGGAGTTGTAGCAAACTTGTATTCGCCTTAAATAAATACGCCTATTAATGCGAGAAACACAACAAAACTAAGAACACGTGTGTAATTGAGCGCAAAATTCTAAGACTAAACAACTCACTGAGACAACAATAACATCACGTGACTGCTTAAGTATTTCCTTAGTTTTGAACCCTTGATTAAGCGAGGTAAACAAAAAAGCATATACCGACTATATCACGGTCAACTTTCCGCATCAAAGACGCGAAACCATGCGTTCCATACTATCTCCCACCAATCACTGTGGGCGCGGACAAAAAAGAAAAAAAAACTGCAAACCACTGCAAATGCATTCCTTAAAACTTCTCGTGAATATTTTATGATGTTTTGAGCGTTCGCCTTTGCCCTGAAATCATTTGTAACATGAACAATTCATGTCAGTGACTAAGTTAAATGCACTGTTTACCTTTTGGCACTTCTAGATTCAAAGATACGGTTCAATACTGATGTATACGTGACGTCCATATCCACCGCACGAAAGAAACTGTCCTCAGTAGTTCTTGTCCAAAGATACTCGAAGGTATTACAGGTTTCCGGTCACTTTAACCTGCGTGCATCCATCGACGTTTACCTGTACGAGATAATTTTAGATAATCGCTCTCAAGGTCTGTAACTGTGGGTCATTTAGACCGAAATACTTGAAAATTGCCTGCATGGTAATTGCCCCCATTTATTTCAATTCGAATTACAACGAAAACTAACAAAACATACAATTGAAGTTGGAGTGAATTGAATTTGTTCAGTTGTTCTCTCGACATAGACCAGAGTGCCGACTTTGCGAATACTAGAGTTTTGTTTGACTTGAAAACGGCGTTCTCAAAATGACGACCAAGGCGAATGTGACAGCCTCACAAGCCACCGCGTTAAAGGGGGTTTTTCGCAATGGAAGTTATGTGATACCAGGAGTCTACGACTTGAGCGTGGAAGACACCAATTGGGTGTTGACATCATCGTTCATCATTTTCACAATGCAAACTGGTGAGTTTTAGAAACATTTTATGTCGTTTTACATTGGGACAGAAAAAACACTTTTTCCAGATTCAGAACAATTTTGCGAACCTCGATTTCTGAGAGAGATTTACACGTACTTTAACTAACACCAAAACATTTGTCGTTTGTCAAACTTTAAAGTGCGTTTACTTACGTTTTTAGGCGAGAAGTCTCCGAAAAATAGAGACAAATTTACATTTGGCCGCTGCAATCGATATCAACATAAATTGAATCGGTTTTTATAAGCACAAATTACAATTTAAGAACAGCTGACTTTTAAAACACGCACCACCGCAAATGCAAAGAAAGAAAAATCTCGTTTTATGTTCCATTGGGCACGAAAATTCTGCAATCTGAGAGCAAAATCTGAAAATCCCAACGGAAAATGACATAAAAAGATCGAAGCTCTTTTAGTTTTGAATCTAAATTTTAGTAATTCACAGCGGCTACATTTTCGATACGAATTTCGCAATTGTGAAGTTTCTTCAATAGGCTTGTTTTTTTGAGCTTCGATCTCAACAAAGCAAAGTAAAGTAGGATTTTCAGCACGCAATTACAACAACTACGCTCTACTTGACAATTCGAGAACTCACAGTAGTTGTTGTATTTACGTGCTGAAACCCCTACTTTACTTAACTTTGCTGAGATCGAAACTCAAAAAACAGGCCTAATAGTTATAAAGTCAAAACCAAAATTTGTTATAAGTAAGTACGGCGCAAAATGTCTAGCATTATTAAAATTCTTAAATCAGGTTTGGTTTGGTGCAGTCTTTTATAAGTGTCAGTTGAATTTGTAACTCTGTGTCACAGAAATGCGTTTAGGAATACACTCTTGGTAAAGTGACAGACGCTCCAAAAGCTCTTTGTGAATATGCACTGTGCACTGTACAGCCATATAGTTCGGTTTTCAAAAACTGATGATGTCAACAGAAAATCATCCTTATCGGTCGCACTACTTCAAAATTCGAATACGATTTGGTCTATATTCATGTAAATGTAAAAATCAACTTAAACAACAATGGTAGGCCCGTTCCCGTATACGCAAATTGGTCAGTTGTAGTTTTATTGCTTCTAGTTATGACTGACTGCTGTGAGAACCTGGAAACGAAATCTGAATAAAAATACAATAACAAGTTATTGTCAAGAGTTGTTCCCTCGAAAAAACAACAATTCACAATAGATTTTATGGCCACTGAAAAACTGCTCCCATTTTTTCCCATCTTTCACAAATGCATATTTTTCCACCATAAGAAGAAAAATAAAAGGAATATCCTCGCTGGCCTTTGTCAAAGACGCACAATGAAGGAAATAATGTAACTAGAGCGATTTTTTTACAAGCAAATATCGAGAAGAAAAACTGTCCTATTGTTTAGCGGGTTGTTTATATGGGCGTCATAATTTTTTTTTAACTGTAACGTTTTTACAATATTTTTAGAACAAATACCTATACATAAGTAACGTAAACTTCTTGGAAGGTTGCGGTGCTGTCATAAAACGCCCGATCTCTGTCAGTAATATTGTTTGCATGGTTTATTGGTGCAGATTTTTTTATGTTGTGTAATATTTTTATTTGCTTTTTTAAATTAGGTTAGTCCCTTTTAAAAAAAAGTAAACAAATCATTAGCAAAAAATACACAAAAAAAAATTGACAAGTGGCATACACTACATCGATTCTGTGCACTTTTTTTGGGAATATAATATTTTTGGGATATGGGAGCTTTATGACGTTGACCTTGAGTCTGTGTTAGAAGATTAGTGTTGTTGTTGTTGTTGTTTAGAAACTTCACGAATACTTAAGAGAAGTCGAACAAATGCAATTTTCTTGTGTCATTGGAATTGAAGAATGAGCGAATCGGTTACGTTTTCGGAATAAGTGCGGACGTTCGGATTCATAGTTTAGTAAGTCTGACAGCTGTCTGACTAGATGCATCTCGGTTTTGATAGGAACAGAGTGGTCATGTGATTAGGTAACACTGACCGCGAGAATTCAAAAACAATTCAAGTTGCTTAGTCAACGCGTTCTGATTCCTAGTCATGACGAATCTAGTTGACGTTTTACATAAACTAGGTATCCGAACGTCCCCAATGAATGCGATTATTTTATAAACTATCTCACTCCCACTTATGGAAAACATAATTGTGACATAATTGCTATCCACCATGTGCCAAAAGATGAGTAATAAAAAATGAAGAATTCGGCCCTAGCGAGGTATACGTCCGAACAGAAAATTCTCCACCACGCATATACTCTTTCGGAGGCTCAAATTCCATTCGAGGTGTCCGACTTCGGAAGAGAAATAAACTATTGCGATGGCGCACTGCAAATCGTAAACATATTCCGCAACCAATTTCTGTCGAAGGATATCGGAACTTACCTGTCAAAAATTCAAGAAAAAAATGCACTTCATCGCATTTCAACGTAATTCGCCGATATGCGTTACAAAATGTCGGAACAATTCTCCGAACAGTTATTCCGAAGAATACCACGCAGCAAAAATCTTCCGAATCGTATAAAATCAGAGAATTTTCGGCTCCGACGGATACCTCGCTAGGGCCGATTAATTGTGAAGGTTATTTGATAATATTATCATTAGCGCCGCTCTGACGGGCCACTACGCTTAAGTGGGCTTAAGCTGTTGTCAATAATTTTTCTTTTGACAACCAATTAAAATCAGCCACTGACCATATTATTGCAACTATTAAGCAGGATTTCAAACACAATGGAACCCCATTTTTATTGAAATCTAAGCCAAGGCTTGTGGCTTGACTATAAGATAAGTCTGATATTAAAAAACACGCGTCCATTGCTCTCGAACCCGTTGACTTATTATCTACATTTGAGAACTCACTCTATTTCCAGGCTTTGGCATGCTCGAGTCCGGTTGCGTTTCCATCAAAAACGAAGTGAACATCATGATGAAGAACGTCGTCGACATATTTCTTGGCGGCTTAACATACTGGCTTTTTGGCTATGGGATGTCATTTGGACGTGGACCACTTTCCAATCCATTTATTGCAATTGGGGACTTTCTACTGGACCCCCCAATAACTGACCCATTGATGGGACAAATATTTGCAGCATTCCTATTCCAATTGTCCTTCGCTACCACATCAACTACAATTGTCAGCGGCGCCATGGCAGAAAGGTCGGTTAAATTGTTTCCATATCATTATAATTACACCGTTCAACATAATGTCGTGTTTTTAACAGGTGTAATTTTAAGGCGTATTGTTTGTTTTCACTGCTAAACACAGCTGTGTACTGCATTCCCGCAGGATGGGTGTGGGGCGAACATGGATTTCTGAATAATTTGGGCGCGGTTGACATTGCTGGAAGTGGGCCAGTTCATCTAATTGGTAAGTCTACGACCATCAAGATAAACAAGGTCAAGTGTTTTTGTATTTTGATTGTGTAATCCTCAGGTGGTGCTTCAGCCTTTGCTTCAGCGGCAATGCTCGGACCGAGGTTGGGACGATACGCCGATGGGTATGATCCGTTGCCACTAGGAAATCCGGTGAATGCATGTATGGGACTGTTCGTACTTTGGTGGGGCTGGTTGGCCTTCAACTCTGGGAGTACTTATGGGATCAGTAACTCCAAGTGGCAGTATGCTGCTCGGGCAGCTGTTATGACGATGATGGGCTCCTTTGGAGGTGGTGTTGCTAGCTGTGGCTATTCTCTGTGGCGCCACGATGGTCGAATGGATATAATAGACCTTATTAATGGTGTCTTGGGATCACTGGTTTCAATCACAGCGGGTTGCTTCTTGTACCGCGCCTGGGAAGCACTTGTCATTGGGGCACTGGGCGCATTGCTTTGCTGCGCAGCAATGCCGGTATTCGATAGACTAGGTGTCGATGACCCAGTCGGAGCGAGCTCGGTACACGGGGTCTGCGGTATCTGGGGAGTACTGGCGGTTGGATTTTTTGCCGATAATCCAGTTCCGTTAGGCACTACTAAGGGGCGGACAGGACTCTTTAAAGGTGGTGGTTGGTATTTACTAGGAATCCAGTCTTTGTCAGCATTTTGCTTGGCATGCTGGGGCATTTGCGCGACCTTTTTTCTGCTGTATATTGTGAATAAAATTATTCCGATTCGCATGGACCCGAACGAGGAACTTCTTGGAGCTGACCTAATGGAACATAGGATTCGACACTCCCAAATCGGACTCTCAAGAGCCATTTCAGCACTGGCACCATTAAAGATCGATCTTGAAGAAATTACGGGTGTTAAGCCGATAGGTGTTAACCCTGGTCATGAGAAGAGTCTGGACGAGTTGAAGGCCGCCGAGGATAAACTTGCTCAGTGGCGGACCTACGTGGATCAAATGGGTCCAACGAAGCCTAAAGGAAATTTAGCTGTGATCGAAGAGGCACAGAAGGCCACTAGTAAGAAGAATATTGCTGGCAATACACTAACACGAAAGATCAGAAGTATGCGAAATAAGAATCCTGACAGATCGGAACACATTGTTGGGAATACAGTAAGGGGAATCTTCAAGTCGCAAAATACTGAAATACCAACGTTGTCCAAGGGAAAGGATAACGAAACATTTGCTTGGGTTGATTAGATTTACCGATGAATGGTTTTTTTAATGTTTGACATTTCAATGAAGCAAAATAAACACTGAGAATTATATTTAATAACTTATATTTTAGTGTTGCATTAGTTACAATCAATTTGCTCGTAGATCTAGTCGTAATTTATTAAACATTTTATGCTTTGGTGAGTCAGATTGCACTAGCAAATTTTGAATATAGTTCTTTCTTAATTCCAGTGTACGTATGCGTGTTCGCCAGGCTTCAAAAATATGTTGGAGGTATAAAAGCTCCTTTCGCTTTACCATTAACTAACATAATAAAGAAAAGAAGAGGCACGCAATATGACTTAGTTCTCCAGCTGTCTCTTTTGCTTCAAGTTTATGGGACTTAAACAATTCTTAAACGTTTTAGACCAATCCCTTATGTAACTGTATTAATTTACATTGATTTATCTTCACAAACTATTACTATATCGAACTTTACCAATCACTGTTTAAAAATATCAACTGGGTCTCCCTGTTCTCCAACATGCCCTTTTACATCCGCTCTGCCACCTATTAGAATATTCCAATGAATTCCGTCTGGTTCTAGAATTAGCTAGAGAGAGAGTGTGGTTCTAGAATTAACTAGAAAGTTGTTGAGTGTGGGGAGTTACACTTATTTGACAGATTCGAGTTTCTAATAATTGGAACTGGAAGTGGAACTTGTTTGGTGACTTAAGGATTATTCACATGAGAGCGTATTGCGAATAGGCGAATTGCGAACACATCAATTTAACTGTATTTATGAATTGAAATTTGCTATTTGTTCTATCATAAAATCATTATATTTAATTAATCTAACTTTTAATCTAAAAAAAAAAAACATAAAATTAACAAAAAGCAATTTTTCCGCGAATTGAAAATTCGTGCCGCGAACTGTCACACTTTATTCACAATCCACATAAAACAGTCGCGATCTACAAACCCACGAATGAAAAATTCGTTCGAACTTAACCTTTAAAAGTGAAACTGATACGCGGTATCTGCAATCAAACATTTTTTTTAATGTGAATGAAGTGTCAGAAACTACGAATATTCGAGTGTTCGTAGTTCGCAATTCGCTCTCATGATAATAGTCCTTACAAAAACAACAATGTAAGCAAATGGGTTTGGAGGAATAAACGTACGAAAGATATCCTGGGATATTTTCATGTCACCATTTTAGGTTAGACGCTACATTCCACACCTCAATATGTACGAGTGAGGAAATTGCCAAGTAAACTAAACAAAAGTCTTATCTAAATCGAAAGATCAAGAGCAATAAGGAAAAAGTGCTAAAAAAATACTAAATAATTCCTTACGCACCTTCAAAATTTTGTGCAAAAAGGGCATACCAAATCCAACTACATATTTCCGAAATATTTATTATGTAGCCAATTTCGAAAAGAAGGAATACTTAGTGTACACACTGTTTTTTACTTTCAGTTGCAAATCGAAAAGTTATTGAAACAAACAGAACCATCGCTTATGTCATAGCCTTCTGTCATTTTTTTGTAGCCCGTGAACAAATTTTATACCTATCTTTGAAATTTGGGCTGTTTTAATTGGAGATTTCCGAGGCTTATACGAATATTTCAATATGAAATTTCCACTCTTTGCACTAATGTCCACAAGGGCTATGTCGAAAATAGCAGTTCATGATCTGACACATCCACAGAGGGTTCGCATTTTATACAAAACAATTCTGCGTCTGCACCGAGGTAAGCAATGCAATTGCTCTTTTTAAAATAAAAACAAGTCTTAGTATGTATTCTGTTAATAGGACTTCCTGACGAGCTCAAGGAGCTAGGAAACAATTACGCTCGAGATGAATTCCGTAGGCATTTAAAGTGCACACCCTCGGAGGCACATATTTTTATGACCGAATGGGCAGTAAGTTTCACAAAATCGGCGGTAAACCACATAATCACTTATACTCATGTCTAGAAATACGCTGTAACGCTAAGTGAACAGTTAGGTCTAAAGGGAAAACCGAAAGGCAAGCTCGGCGGCATCCTTGATATCGATACCGTGGAACGGTTAAGTGACGAACAAACAGTGCAACTTTACGAACTAATGGTGGCAGCCAAGGGATTAGATGAGAATGTTCAGGAGCTCACATCGGAAGAGATAGGAACCACGGCAAATAAATGATCAAAAGTTTTTATATAAAGTTTAGTTATCTATTTGTTTGTGTTTTTTCTCGAGTATCTTGTAAATATACTTAACGCCATTCTCCTCCTGTATTCCACTAGCGATGTCATCGTCTAGAGGCACCTCCTCGAAATCACTAGGAATCGCTGGGAAGAAAGCATCACACTCATAAGTCGCCTTGATTTCTGTTAAGTACAAACGATCACAACGAGGAGAAGCCATCGCTTCTTTGTAGACTTCGCTTCCGCCAACTATCCAAACATTTTCAATTACAGATTTGAGGTCATCTCTTTCGAGTCGTTCCATGGCACCTTCCAAACTTTTGCAAAGGATGACATCTTCTGGATAATCACTGGGTATAGGATTTCTTGTAAGAACCACATTTATTCGTTCTGGTAGAGGGCGTTTGCTTTCTGGAACCCCAAAGAAGGTTCTGCGTCCCATAATCACTACGTTCTTTTTGCTGGGGTCACGTATCTTCTTTGTTGTCCTCGAAAAGTGTTTCAGCTCATGCCTAGAATGAGAAATGTTGGTCAGAGCAGCCCCAAAGCGTTCTTTGAATTTACTTTAGTTTCCAGGGTAGATCCCCTTTGATTCCAATGCCATAGTTTTCACATACGGCAACAATTAAACTGAATCTGAGCATTATAAATTTAGGCCCGCAGTCTTAATAAAAAATTAAAATTCTGGTTTAAACTAGACTTCCACTTGTTGCTTTATTTTGTAAATCGCGCTTTCTCGCTTCTCTGCCGAAACGTCAAAATTCGATTGTAATGGATGCGTAATCGCTCCATATCAAATCGAACTCATCTACAGGGTGCAACGTATCTGAAGTTTTCTGTTTGGCTCTGTTTCAAAATGTGTGGTTTTGGATCGTAGGTACGTAAGTAGTTACCTACCTACCTAAAACATCTTAGAATTGAAAAATGATGTTTATGAAACCTATTTGGTAGCAGCTGAGAAGAAGGACTATTCACATGAGAGCGAACTGCGAATAGGCGAATTGCGAACAAATCAATTTAACTGTATTTATAAATTAAAAATTGTTATTTGTTCTATCACAAAACCATTATGTTTAATTAATCTAACATCTAATCTACAAAAAAACTTGAATCTCTATTGATTCAAACAGCTAAATTAACAATTAAAGCATTTTTCCCACGAATTGAAAATTATTGCCGCGAACTTTATTCGCGATCCAAAAACCCACGAATGAAAAATTCGATCGAACTTAACCCTAAAAATACAACTGATAAGCGGGTATCTGCGACAAAAAAAAAGTTTTCATGTGAATGAAGTATCAGAGACTACGAATATTCGCGTGTGAGCAGTTCGCAATTCGCTCTCACGTGAATAGTCCTTTAAAGTAAAAGATATTGTTCGGTTTTTACTAATATTTGAACAAAATGGTACTCTGGCCAATAGGAGGCAAAGAAATCGAAGATAATAAACTCATAAAAACGTGAAACATTATACTTCGTTTTAAAAAACAAATGTGTGTGAATGTTATTTATTCTGAAATTATGAGAAAATAGTATCCATCCTTTCACAGATGGGCTATCTTTTTTTTCAAACTCCAAACGTCAAAAAAATTGTATGCCTGGTTTATAAAATCTTAATTAAAAATAAATTGCAATTCCAACTTTTTTAGAACAAACATGAGAGGTTCGTACGCTTAGCTTTTGACAACCGTTTGTGTAAGCTGCAAATTCTGAGAAGCTTTCTCGGGACAGATAATTATAACCTTTTGGATGTTATGTTTTTTAAACGTTAGAGGGTAGCCTGTGAATCCTTTTTCAGTAGGCAACCACTGAGCCCACACTCACACAATTAGATTGCATACTCAAATCTAAAGATGCTAAATTCACAAGTAAACTTTACTATAACAGGTTGAACTTATGATTTATGAATTCAAATTTCCAATTAGCACACTTTTTAGTTTCGGTAACTATTTCTAAAAATAGACGATTTTCTATTTCTGTCCAATTGGTTAATTTTAATTACATTTTAAATTAGTTATAAATAACATAAATTACTTAATGGCAGACAGTGCATGAACATTGAATATGTAATTGTGACATTGACAATGATAGCATAATATTGCTTGCATTTGATAAATATTTGATGGTACCTACAAATTCAGACTTTTTGGTTTTTGAACTATGATACAAACAATGAAATATTATTAATCGATCATTTCCCGTTCTATGTTTTGTTAGCAGTGTGGTATGCTTTTGGACGCGCTTTCATGGGATAGTTTTGATTGGGCTCATCATGCCCGCAGTTGCACAAGATATTTTTGTAATCAGATTATTTTTTCTGATGTCTGCTTTCAAAGAAATTAATTATCACTTTTCTACGACAATATGACATCAAAGAAAAATAGATAAATCGGTCATATTTATTTTATACTCAATTTCCAGAAGCTAATGACGCAAACGTATTCAACTGCGTGTTTTATTTATTTTCTTTATGAGATTGTCCGCTGCACTTTGGACTGTACACCGAAATGAAGGTGAACGCATTTAGATGTAGGTACATTAACATTGTGTGAATTTAAATGTCAGCCAAGACTTGATGACTAAATGGATAAGAATATTATCTACGAATTGTAGTCCATATAAATGTCTTTTACCAAATTATATATTTCAAGTGCATTGTGCATATAGTTTATTTATCTAGATATATATACTGATTTTTTTTTTTCGTTCACAGTCGGCCATTCATGTGCCAATTCAAAGAGCCTCATATAGCCTGTCAAAGTTCCTTATTATGGTAGCCTGGAATCAATAAAATTGCTTAATAGCGACTTAATGGGCCTTACCAAGAAACATTTTTAGTTCCGACTCAAAGTTTTAGTAGTTCACAATGGCTATATTTTCCATACAAATTTCGCAATTGTGAGCATAAACAAATAATGTCAAAGTATAATTTTTTTTTCCGCTTATAAGAGAATAACAGGTTGAAAACGGGTCTTAACAAACTAGGTTATCCTATTGTATAACTCATTAAAACATTTTTTCATCAATATAATAAATACCTAGGTACCTATATTATCTCCCAATTGTATTTGAAACAAAATTCAAATTTTCCATTTTCATAATTCACGGAGGTGGACTTTGGTAGAATTATGTTACTTGAAAGATTTTTAAAATTTCCTTTTCACCCTCATAAAGTTCAGCCGAATAATGTACCAAAATATACAATAGCTCATCTTATATACGCTAAATATTAAAAATAAAAAGAATTCGTACACAGAATACAGAAGAGGCTCGCTTTAGACCACGCAGCAGTATTATAAATAGCCTGAGCGAAATGCGGTAAATTCTACAATTGAGTCTTGATGTTTCCTATAATAATAATTGAATTTGTGTGTTTTTTTATCTCAAACTACACCTACTTATGCGATGACTACGAGGTAGAAAAATGTCCATTGACTGTATTCTTAGGTGGACGCGTGCCGGTCCAGTTTGAGTTAGGTTTCTTTACTCGTTTGTATCCATATCCATACTAAACAATAGTAACCTAAATCAAATAAGTAGGTAACAGGTGCACTAGGTAGATAGTTATGCTGATAACTTTGCAATCGTTGCTTACCGATATTTTATTTATTTTTATTTTAACTGAAAAATACTAGTTAAAGTTTTTAGCAATTTTAAGCATAGGAATCCTGAAAAATGCAACTCATTACCTAGGCAAGGAGGTTTGCTAATTGGATTTGCAACAAATACGAATGATTTCATCATACTTATCACGAGAAGATTCGCCCACTTCAATGCTTCCCTCGGTGTACTTTGCCGAACCACACTCCGTTAGACCAAAGATTACCTTTCAAGTTGGAAATCCCAAAAAAAAAAAAAAAATAAGTAAACAAAAAAATAACAACAATTCACTTTTTTAGCAGCAATATTTTTCCACAAAAACATGATTGTGTGCCAAAATAAAAACAGACGGAAAAAATCATTATGACGCTTTTCTTCTCCCCATTTGTTTGTTTTCTACAGACCAGACCATTCACATGGATAAATAAGATCTCAAGTCTAAAGGTTATCAGGACTAACACACCCCCTGCGCACTCTTGTTCGACAAATCAGACAGGTTTGCAGCCCACCAAATGGTTGAAGTTTCGCACAAAGAAAAACGTCAAAAAGCTAACTGTCAGTTGGTTATAATTTTGGAATTCGGTGTGATCATTGCTGGTGATTCTACTCATTCTGCTGGCGAATACTCTGCCAAGAATCAATTAGGAATCAATCGTCTTCGTCAAGTGATCCGAGAAACAAGGCTTGACCAGTTCGGCCCACATTTTCCACGAGTTCGTGTATATAGAACGAGAGTTCTGTCCAGTTTCAGGCCTCCTCTATTGTCGAGGGTAAATCTGCGCCGGTGTTTTGCCATTATTTTCTACGTCAGTGTTACATTAGTGGAAATTGTGCCATTCACTTATTTTTTTGTTTTGATTTTTTTTTTGTTTGATTACAATAGATTTCTATTAAATTGTGCTCGTGTATTGTGTCAACGATAGATTGTGTGAACATTTAGGGTCACTGTCCTTCCGATGGTGTAACAAAACAAGTATATACGAACATTTAAAGAAAAAAAAAAAAAAACAGAAAATTCCTGTTTTCCTTTACCAATTCCAGTTCCAAGAATTATATAGAGATAGCTGTCAAGATGAGAATCTTTCCTTGGAGGATGCAGAGCATCAACAAAATGCTCGACTTCTATTCACAGTTTAATCCGTCGCCATTGTCCATCAAACAGTTTCTGGATTTTGGTGAGTTTACTGTTTTCGTGTTATTTTTTTTATTTATTTTTTGTGAAACCTTGGTAGCATCTGGAGTCTAAATAGGGGTGGCTGTCCTTGAAAGGACATTTCAATGACAAAGTATCTATCGGTGCGGTGGAGGCACTGTGTGGTGGCGCAGAAGACGTTAGTTGACATGGCAATCTGTTGACCCTCAAAAAATGAGTGCACTTGGCTTATGTAACAACGTTACATTCGCGACGATTTTCATCAGAAAGCGAAATGAAAGGCGGTCAACTTACGTTTTCGAGTCATCCACACCCCTTTCAATATGCCCACTCATTTCGACCTGCGGGGTCATGCGTTGTGCATTGATAACAAAAACATCCGTCTGCATATAAGACCATTCTAGAAAAATTGTTCATAAATTAGAACACAGATAAGCAAGTTACAACCCCTTCGGGTATAGTTCAAGATAAGATATATTTTGAACAAACTAACAACACATACATAATTGTTTTTCTCATGTTCCATTGGCACAGATTTATGATATGCCACCACACTCCGAATTAATAGCACCCCTCGCCACAGGCCCCCAGTTAATCGCCCACCGTAAACATTGGCCGTTTACCCATCTGGGCTCTTAGTGGAGAAAGAGGGCAACACAAACAAAAATATTCGCGTATTTTTGTATTTGAATTTGTTTCTTGTGTTTGAAAGCGATTTCCGTCATCGTCACATCACAACCCTCGTCATCATCATTTGAATTGATCAAACGGATCTATCTATTTATTATTAGAATTTAATTCGAGTTAAGCTCATTTTTAAATTGTCATCCAGATCTCACACCACCTCATTATCATAGTCTGCTTTATTGCAAAACTAATACTAAACAGGAATACTATTGGTGTAGTGATAGGAGGCAGTCTGAAGATGTTTTTTTGTGGCTTTGTTTTGTTTTAATTATGATTGAAATGGGATGTTGCCAGAGTAAGTTTGTTTAGGAAAATGAAATTTAAAAACAAACAATAATAACATGTCCACCCAAAACAATTTATAAACATCTGTCATTTCATAAGTATCGCTATACCTATCTAACAAAAACAAGAACGAAGAAGAAGAGATATACCTACGCGATGTCTCAATGCTGAAAATTCCACTAGTTGGTAAATTGAATTGAACTTTTTGTCAAATCCAGTGGATCCAGATTGAGCGGAAAAGCGCCAATATAGGTTCTTTCATAATAAAAAGGGGCGAAACTAACAAGCTTAACAAAAGGGGAACAAATCGAAAATCTTAAAAAGTAAAATTAAAATGCATTTTTATTACAAACAAATGTCAAAGTTTACTCATCAGTTCTCAAGCTCAAACGCACTTGTATTGGTAAATCTGAGAACAAATCTAGATTCGCAAAAGTGCTCTGAAGTCTGAAAAAGATTGCTTTTTTTGAGAGCCCCGAATCGAATACCACATAAATATGCAAGAAAACAGCTCATCGAACATCTACGTAAGAATTTTTGTGTGTCCGAATTTATTCACTCGTTTTGGTATTATGAATAATAGAAAAGGAAATCGTTTGTCAATTCTATAAAATATGCTTATTAGCTTGTTAATAAACACGTCTTATAGTTTTCATTTTTTTGATATGAATATTAAGCTAATTATGTACTACCCGGAGGAAAAAGGGAAATTTTATTCGAATTATATATATTTATTTTTTTATAAAAATTGCTTTTCATGTTTGATTTGCCAAAAAAATCAATTTTTTTAAAAATCTCGATTTTTTCTCAGATTTACACATACTTTCACTAAAACTAAAACCAATGTTTATAAACAGCTGGCGGTTACGAATAGTTTATCGTTGGAAAGTGTCCTTATTAGCTGAAATATTCATTTTTCGCGAACTTATACACACAAGAACCAATAAAGTTTGGATTTCATGTTCGAATTGGCAGCAGAAATTTGAAATCACAGATCAAATTCTGAAAAGCCAAATCGAAAACCACCTTATGTTTTTGTTCATTAAAAAAAGGGAAAAACAGTGTTCAAAGTCTGGGAACACTGTCAAATCTCTAGCAACTCTGAAAAGAAATCGAGTTTCGGCAAAAATAGTCCCGATTCCAAAAACGTATTTTATTTTTTTTTTTCTGTGTCACAGTTTTATGTCATTTTCCATTGCGATTTTCTGATTTTGCTCTCAGATTTCAGAATTTTTGTGCCCAATGGAACATAAAACGAGATTTTTCTTTCTTTGCATTTGCGGTGGTGCGTGTTTTAAAAGTCAGCTGTTCTTAAATTGTAATTTGTGCTTATAAAAACCGATTCAATTTATGTTGATATCGATTGCAGCGGCCAGATGTACGATTTTCTCTATTTTTTACAGCCTTGTAGTCTAAAAACGTAAGTAATACTACACTTTTAAGTTGCTTCGGGGTTAGTATAAGTAGGTGTAAATCTCGCTCAGAAATCGAGATTCGCAAAATTGCTCTGACTGTGAAAAAGAGTGATTTTTCGGTCTCAATGGAAAATGACCCTAGGTAACTAGAAAAACAGACCTAGCTAGGGGAACAATTTGCAATCCCCGAAATAACCTTCTTCGGACTGATGTTCCTTTTTGTAATCTGGTTGATTCTTTCCAATAAGGAATTCTTTTATTTGGGAATGTTGCAAGAAGTTATTGCAATAATAATAAAGTCATTGCGCTAGCAACTCCAATTTACTATCTCTATTATTATTATTTTAGTATCTGAAAATAAGATTACCAGTACAACAAAGTCTTTCTCAGCATCAGCACACCATGGCAAATATTAATTATCTCTATAAACAATAATGTCCATAAATGTAGTGTTCTTATCTTCGAGAAAGCATTTACTTATGTTACGTAAAAGTTCTTTTGCCATGAATATAAAATCGAATAAATTACGTAAATTCAAATTTAGGACTGTACCTAACCCCTTCCATTTGGCATTTTAGTATTTACTATGTTTACGCGTTTTTTATTGACTTCTAATTTGTTGTTCTCAACAACAGAAACACAAAAACAAAAGTGAGTCAGCCACCAAAGAGCGAAAAACAAAAACCCAATCAACAAAAAGGAAGTTAACAAAATTAATTAGACCTCGCGCCGCATCCAATTTGACTTGCATGCAATAATTTGTGTAATAAACAATTTAACATTACCATACAATGTGCCGCACAGCAAATGATAAAACAAAAATACAAACAATTAACACATGGACTTGCGAAATGCCAGACAAAGCATTTAAAGTAAACAAATAAAGTGCCTATCTACTTGTACTTTGATACAGCTGTAGAACAGTTGTTGTTGTTGTAGTAAATTTTGTTATTTGGTCAAGTCATTCGACAACAAAGCAAAATAAAGTAAACTCTGTCCAAGATTGGATTGCGATTAGCGAAAGAAAAACGTCAAAACAAATGCGAGGAAAACAACCACTCGAAGAGGCTTGTCAGTCGATATCAGTAAAAATGAAATCTTGTCAGTCTTGACTGTTCTATTATTTTGTTCAGAGACAATACTGATTTTGTTCATTGATGAGATAAGAGCCGCATTTTGTCGAGGCAAAGCAAAAAAAAAAAAAAAAAAAAAAAAAATACGAAATTGGTTCTATTTAAATTCAATTGCCTGATGGAGCAACTTTATAGATGATTGCGTCCATGGACTAGGATGGTAGCTTAATCTGGTTGAATCCAGAGGCAGGAAAATCGAGCAGAAGATCTATTTATAATACCAAATGCGTAGTAGGCAAATCAAAATGGGTATCCCTGCGGCATGGTAGGTGTAGGGTTAGGGTGTTGGTTAGAGATGGAATACGTGACTATTACAACACGTGCCAACCGACAAAATTGTGCAATCCTTAGATACAGATATATATATGTAGGCACATCGGCAGCTATGTATGTCAATGATTTTGTTGTTGAGGTGAAACAAGGTCGCGCGGTGGAGCTGCTGCGTCTCTGTGAATATAGAGTTCACAACTTGACTTGAATATAGTTATCAATGGGCTGCTGAACTAAGGGATGAAAGTTTAAGTGCTAAGTAGGACATTAGGTACACAAACGGAATTTAATCTTTTCCACTCGTGTCGGAATTGAATTTCATTAATTACTCGAAAAAGCTATTTTTTGGACTTGTCTGGTGATGGGAGTGGGTGTGAACTTATGCAATCGCAAATTATAATGAATGCCTAATGAGGTTAACATGTGTAGGCTGTGGGAGAAGGTGCATATTTTACTTTTTGATAATTATAAGAACATGCGAAGTTATTTGACTACTTTTGTCTGGACTAGATTTTTCCTGAACGTTAAGAATGGATTGATCGTTAACGTCACATTTACTACATCAAATACAAAATCGAAATATCAACCTAGTACACCGTCGAAAAATTGGAGACATTCAAGTTTTTATCTAGGTAGTTTATTAAACCTGACAGCTGGCTGATTTGATGTCTCAATTTTAATTGGCCTAATCGGTCACATGACAAATCTAGTCAAGAATTACATGACTGAGTTCGAATGTGGTATTCGATTGGGCTTCTTCAGATTCGCTCACAGATTTCAGATTTCGTTTTTCTAATCGAACATAAAAACTTCACTTGCTCTTTTTTGTGTTTGTGTGTTCCAAATATGTGTAGCCTTCGTTACTTTTCTACGCGTTTTCCATTCAGTGGTCAAGTTTTATATTAAAGCAGGCGAAATTTGTGTCCCGATTGATTTCTAAACATTTATACCTACATAAATAATTTACAAAAATAGATTCACACGATGCAATGCCTTTCTTTCCACTAGAAAAACTGTAGAAAATAATTGAGGACCTTTTTCATCCATGTATGGTAATACTATTCTCACAACATTATACACCCTGTAGTTTACGCTGTCATTATGACATTAATAATAAATTTTCTTCTTACTTTGAATTTCATAAAAACAGGTTGACCTTTTATTATACGTTAGAAATATTTTCCTGTTGCCGATTTTTCACCAACAAAAACTTCACAGAAACGTCAAAAACCCCACCAGTTGTCAACTCAAACGCACTTGCATTAGTCAATTTAAACCAAATAACCAAATTTGAGAAATAAAAATCCAGATTCGCAAAACTGCTCTGAAATCTGAAAAAAGTGTTTTTTTCTTTGTACCAAAAGAACATAAAAAATGACCTAGAGCAAAAAAAAAAAAAATGCTCTGAGTGTGCCCAATCGAATGCCACATAAGTTGACGTCAGTTGCCGTGGCTGACGTAGGAAAAGTGACATTACCGACCAATCTAGTTTTGTTTTCAGAATAAATCTAGTCTCCTTTTGTGTCTGCGACTTGCTATCTGATTTCCAGGCCATAAACAACAAAAAGAGAACAAGAATTTGGAAGAGTTAATTTATTCCCTTTTTTTTTATTATTTTTTTATTCACAGTTTGACATTTGAAAATTTGCGTAATTTTCCGCAGTCGCTTTCCGAGTCAAATTGATCAAGGAAAATTATGAGGCCTGCGTAAAACTATTTTCCATGCAAAATCTGACAGTTGAGTTAGGAGGTGGTACATTTCTGCATTTTACGCAGTTTATGAGGGTTTTACGCGTTTAAGTGAATACCGTTAATGTAATCGCACATTGGCTTAGGCTGAATGACTGTCAAGCAATCTTATTATGGTTCTATCTGTACTCATGATTTGCATAATTAAATAAAGAGAACAATACAAAAATACATTTGCGGCCCATCCTTATTTGCATGTAAAAGAAAATTGCTGTCCCTCTTACTGTTACAATGGGCTGCAATGAATTCAATTTCACTGTCACAATGCAATTATGAATGGAATTATCTCACTGTATTCCAATAACGTATTGAACCATTCATTAATATCGAGAAATTATAGAATCACTGACACAATGCAACTGCGAAGTATATCCAACTTCACATATAGAACTTTCAACTTCAGAAAGTGATAACTTAAAATTAATACGCATACCTATGTAAACGTTTACACGTATTTATTTCGTAGCCGTTAGCTCATAAATTTAAATTATATGCCTAGAAGGTGGCCATATTGAAACCTCGTGCATTTCCTCCACACGACCGCAATAAGGCCAGGGCTCTCACAACGCTGTCACGAATGATTGAAATGCACTTGTACACAGTTTCATGTATGTGGAAGTCATCGTCGCTATCACGTGATTCCATCAGCTTTATCGTACTCTGCCTTTGATTAAAATGAGCGATGTTCGCGCTCTATATCAGCAGCATGAATCTCGCGATATAGGTACCTAATTGACATGTCAGTACGTTCAACTTTGATTTGAATAATGATGCAATCCAGAATGCAAACTATCCACAAATGACTTTGAAGTGACCTCGAAAACCGTTTAGAATTAGTTTCAGTTCATTGGTTAATTATAAGCAAACAAGCTAAATGGGTCGAATTAGCATACAATGTTTCCATGTGTGTATCTGTATAGCTCGCACTTCATTTGGCATTAATATAGAGAGATACATTCCCCTTACACCGTCTACCCAAGACTGTTATGTGACTAAGCCAGTTAAGGCAATCGTGCATTTGTATCGCTGGCAGTGATCATTCTCGATCTCTATAGACACAGTCTGATAAAAGATGATTAACACCCACAGCCTCTGACAGAGGAAGCTGAAATGAACACCAATTTAAACAATAAAGCGATAGTATGCCACCACGGCGCGACATTTTTTATCCGTTCTAGCTCTTTCTGTATACCTCAAAATATGTGCGGCCGATGACAGATTAGAATATTGTTGTTCAAAGCAGTTTTGTTTGTTGAACCACGCAAATGTAGAATTAACACATCGCCCATTATATTAATTATACTTTCACGATAAGCACAACCGACTTCGTGCAAATTCGCGGCTTTTCGAGGGTTTGTCAGAGAATAATTAAAAAAAAAAAAAATTGCTATTTAATGTGACCTATAACAGAGGGGTCATTTCTAATCTTTTGTACATTATATAAATAGTATACCTACATAGATAAAATGAAAACGTAAACAAAGTACTTTTATTGTTATTGTTCGGCTTGTTTGTTGTTATTGCTATCTCAATTGAGCGCTTTACGAAGGGCGGGTGCACTCAGTTATAAATACGATACCTCGTAATCATAGCTTTTACTTTTTACCACAAGGTTTTCTCGATGAGACAATTATTACTGTTTTCGCTTTTAGTATATTTATTATTATTACATTCCAAGATAGTATAAATTGGTTTAAACAAACAAGAGATAGTGGTCGCAAACAATTTTCCCCCAGAAAGTAGAAATTCGAATAGATTTGCTGATTCGGAAATACATTTTTTTTTTTTTTCAAAGATGTGTGGATTTTATTTTATTATGTTTCAATGACATTGAAAAGTTTTCCCAGCAGATCACCAAAAACAAATATAGCTTCCGTTATTTAGAAGTAAATGACCCTTGCAAGGACGTTGGTTGTAAAGTTGTTTTATCGGGACTTACTAATAATAAATAATTTTGAAGGTTAAAAAATTGTCTTGTGATTTCGTAAGTAATAAAATATAACCACTAATTATGAATATTTTATTAGTATCGGGCAATGTCAACTGAAATTTATTACAATTTTTACAACCTTGCTAGCACAAAGGATAATGTTCGTCTTAATTGCTTTGTGATTAATTGCAACACTGCTTGTGTTGCTGGCATCATTTCCAGACTGTCAGGCTAATAGGTATGTGACCAACATTTTGCGCTGAGAGAGTTGATTTTATGGCTTTTAGTATTTTAAGACAATTTCCAGTTACATCCAGTTCTGTGTGACCTAAAACTATTCATATAAAAATATTTCACATCTTCGCATACACAGCTGCACTTCTTCGAATTGGCAACTAGTTCGTGTGTATATTTAATATCGTTTTCCATTGGGACCACCAGAAATCTTTTTCAGATCTCAGATTTTACGCGGCTCATGGAATATGCAACGATATTGCTCTGCCTATGGAAATGTATTAGTGCGTTATTTGGCAGCAACATCACCTGTTCGAATTGCATTCGTTTTTTCAAAAATCACATATCGACTTGATAAATGTTTCCCCTGTTGTAGACACGAATGGGGTATTTTTGGTGATTCGTAGTCTTCAGATGACAAGAAAGACAATGAAGATAATAATTCCTCCCAAATTATATCCTATTTATGTATTTCGTTATTTTCGCTTTCACGGAACTTTACACATTTATTTTAAAAGAAAACTTCGCAAAGTGACGTAAAACAGCTGTGCAAATTATATTGTTATGTGTAGATCTGAAAAAATATCGAGATCCGCAAAAAGTGATTCGAATCGAAAAAAAGATTGATTTTTATGCCCAATAGAACATGAAAATTGATTTAGATAAAAAAAAAATGATTTTTGATCCCAATGGAAAACGACATAACGGTTGACAACTACCAATATGCAGTTGCAAAGTTAATGGGCACGTTCAAGAATCTAATGTCGTTTTCCATTGGGATTTTCAGATTTTGCTCTGAGATTTCAGATTTTTCTTTTCGTGCCCAATGGAACATAAAACGAGATTTTTCTTCCTTTGCATCTGTGGTGGTGCGTATTTTAAAAGTCACCCGTTCTTAAATTGTAATTTGTGTTAATAAAAATCCATTCAACTTATTTTAATAACTTTTGCAGCGGCCGGATATAATTTTTTTCTATTTTTCACAGACTTCTCGTCTAAAAACGTACGTAAACACAGTTTAAAGTTTGAAAAATGACAAATGTTTTGGTGTAAGTGCAAATAGGTGTGAATCTCGCTCGGATATCGAGATTCGCAAAACTCTGACTCTCTGCTCTGACTCTCAAAAAAGTGCTTTTTTTGCGCTCAATGGAACATGAAATCTGACAGTCTGCTGATTTCGAGAGCAGAAAAACTGCTCTGACTCTGAAAAAAACGTGCTTTTTCTGTCCCAATGGAAAACGACGTAATTTTGTTTTGTGGTATTCTTCAGATTCGCTCTCAGATTTTAGATTTCGTCTGGCCTAATCGAACATAAAAACGTCACTTGCTCCTTTTTGTGCTGATATTCGTGCGATTCGAATATGTGTATAGCCTTCGATACTTTTCTACGTGTTTTCCATTCACTGGCTAAATTTTATATTTAAACATTCGAAATTTGCGTCCCGATTGATCTCTAAATATTTATACATAGAAATTTACAAAAATAGATTCACTCGATTCAATGCCTTTTTTTTTTGCAGTAGAAAAACTTCACGCGAACGTTAACAAACTCCACCAGTTGTCAAATTCAAACGCACTTGTATTGGTAAATCTGAAGTATATCTGAGGAAAATCTAGAAAAATGCTCCGAAATCTGAAAAAGATTGTTTTATTTTTGTACCAAACGAACATTAAAAGTGCTCTGACCTCTGAGAGCGCCCAATCGAATATCACTATACCACATGCACTTGCATCTTACATATAAGTGGGACAGCTTGCTGAGTTGATTTGTTTCAGTTTTTATTGGCCTAGATTGGTCATGCGAACAGTCCCCTCCGGTGTTGTTAATAGGGGGGTAGTTGACAAATTTAGTAAAGAATTTCGTGACAGTACTAATGTAGTTTTCCATTGGGACAGAAAAAAACAAATTTTCTGCTCTCGAAATCAGCTGGCTGTCAGATTTCATGTTCCATTTGCCACAAAAAATGCAGAGTCAGAGGTCAGAGAAATTTTTCGAATCTCGATTTCTGAGCGAGATTTACACGTACTTTAACTAACACCAAAACATTTGTCACTTGTCAATCTTAAAGTTAGTTATTATTTACTTTACGTTTTTAGACGACAAGTCTGTGAAAAATAGAGAAAAAATTACATTTGGCCGCTGCAATGGATATCCACATAAATTAAATGGGTTTTTAAGAACACAAATTACAATTTGAGAACAGCTGACTGATAAAACACGCACCACCGCAAATGCAAAGAAAGAAAAATCTCGTTTTATGTTCCATTATGCACAAAAAATTCCATAATGCAGAGCAAAATCTGAAAACGACATAAGTTGACATTTCGTATATGTGGCTTACATAGGGTAGGTGTACCTAATCCAGACCAATCTAGTCGAGAATTTTAATACGACTTTATATGCAACAATAGGTATTATAGCGCACCTAATCTTCCTGCGAAATTTCGCTTGTTGACATGTAGTATCTAACTGCAAATCTTCCAAAGTAAGGGTTTCAATACTCAATATACCTTGTCTATGGTCTTTATTACTAGGTATACGCTTTGAAGATTGGCAAATGGGCCGATGCAACGCAGATGGAACATAAAAGTCATAATGCAACTTGAGAAACAAGTTTCGGGAGTGAAGTAGTCTCCTAATTGGACTTCCGGGGATGAAGATTTCAGCGGGTTCAACATGTGAACCATGACCAATAGACGACAAAGGTGACACTATAAATGACCTACAAAATTTAACTTTTTTATATTTTGTATTATTTGTCTTAATATAAGGTACTACACGATCGGTTTTAATCGGATTTTATCTTTGCCGTATACCGCTTCCTCAAGACATTAAATCGTATATCGTTAAGCATCCCCAGAAGCAGAACATTCTCTGCCTTTATGGCTGAAACAGAGGGAACAAGCAAAATGTCTTTGTCTGTTTTATAAAGAGAATGTTGAGTGACGAGACAAACAAAACGCGAGTTCATGAACAAAGGACAATCCCATGCTCGTTTCGTGTGTTTAAATGCCTTGTCTAACAGTTCCCAGCATGGAGCTTAATTCAAACATTCATCAGTATATACATCATAGATTTACTCGTAGTTACGTATACATTTGTAGGGATTTGCAGTCAGTAAGTTGTTATAAAAGTTATCAATTCAAGAGTTAGTTCCATGACGATTGTGAAACAATAATAACACTCCCAAGAAGATATGGGTCAATGATGGATTACCAGATCGTTCCTTATCAGTTTTAATTGCATTGGCGTTACTTATAATCTTGATTTCACAAAACGTTTCGATTTCTTTGAGTGTTTCTGATTGCTAACGCAAAATGCAATGGTTCCATTCCAACTGAGATATACTCTTGCTATTAGCCGGCAATTATTTTAACCTCGACCCCACCAGTTATTATTCGTCGGGTTCAAATGAGTGTTCATTATATAAATTAATTTGTAAATTTGTAGTGCTGTTAAATTTCCAGGTATAAACAAAAATACATCAAATACAGACTCTGACTCATGCCAACGGTCTGCCACTGCATATGTTAGCATGGGTGTGTGAAAGTTAGAAGATAACAACTACCATAACCATAGGCAAGGTCAGTGTACCCACACGACTTTCTATAGCAATAGCCCTGATCGAGTTTTGTTTTACTTCGTTGTAGCCAAAGGGGTTTTGTTGACATGTTTTCCTGACGATAAACAAAACAAAATACAAATGCCGCTATAGACCTTGAGACTCTGTTTATAATTATAGTCGGACATGGAATCCTTTATACTCGTTCTATGCCACAACGACTGCGAAAAGGCTCTTTATTGATCTAATAGTCCGATAAACTAATGAATTCGTGTTTGCCATCAACATAGGAGTATGCCGACTGACAGCACCCGTCTGCCTGTTCGTGGGGGAGCCACAATTTAATTGCGAATTCAATGTCAAACGAGTGTAATCAATACTCGTTGATAAAAGGACTCATGACGCAAATCCGTCTAACAGTATCCGTACAAACTCATCTACTTTGATGTGTGTGGCGCTTATCGTGTTCTTATTGAATATTTTAATCAACTTTGTTTACTCATATCAAATGTACAATAACAATTGTTTTTCCTCCATTTTCAGGACAAAATGCGTGCGAAAAGAAATCGTTCGTATTCCTTCGAAAAGAACTGCCTGTTCGATTGGCGAACATCATGAAGGAGATCGCTCTTTTGCCGGAGAACCTCCTTGGTACACGTTCAGTCAGCGAAGTGAGTAACCTGTACGCACGCAGTTTTGAGGAAGTCCTAGAATTCGAACGATCCGACCCATCGCATAAAAACCTGGAGAAGTAAGTACCCCGTGTTCAGCAAAATGGAAAAGAAACGACTAACCTTATGTCCACAGATTCTGCAGTGCTCTGGTGCAAATACGAAATCGCCACTCAGATGTTGTACAGACGATGGCGCAGGGTGTTATCGAGCTGAAGGAAAGTCAAGGCGGTTCAGTGGAACCCTCCATGGAGACTTCAATTCAGTACTTCCTGGACCGTCTCTACATGTCACGCATTAGCATTCGCATGTTAATCAACCAACACAGTATGACCTTGGAGTAGACAGCGAAAACTCAGATCTTCAGATCATGTGTCTTGTCTCTTTCACAGCAATCCTATTTGGAGAGTTTACCGAAGAGAAAGGCCGACATATCGGCTGTTTGGATCCCGCCTGTGAACTTGGAGCGGTCGTTCAAGATGCCTACGAAAATGCTCGTTTCCTTTGTGATCAATACTACCTGGCCAGTCCCGAACTTGTGATACGAGAGCACAACCAGCTGGAGAAGAGTCTGCCCATTCGAACGGTGTATGTACCATCACATCTATATCACATGCTGTTCGAGTTATTCAAGAACTCAATGAGAGCTGTCCTCGAGCATCACGATCACGACAATCAGCTGCCTCCGATTCAGGTGGTAATTGTTCGAGGAAAGGAAGATATTTGTGTTAAGGTAAAATTGCGAAACACCGACGTGTGGAGTTCCACTTGCTTCAACACTTTCGTTTTAGATTTCGGATCAAGGAGGCGGCATCGCCCGTTCCCAGACCGACCAACTATTCAAATACATGTACAGCACAGCACCGCAACCATCCAAGTCTGACATGCATACAGTGCCTCTGGCCGGATATGGATATGGGTTGCCCCTATCACGACTCTATGCGCGCTACTTCCATGGCGACATTGTGCTGTTGTCCTGTGAAGGCTATGGAACTGATGCCATTGTCTACCTCAAAGTGAGTATCCACCACATTTGCTAATGAATATATTTGTCAAGTTTGCATCTTTCTTTAGGCTCTTTCTGACGAAGCAAATGAACTTTTGCCGATCTTCAACAAGACCAGTTCGAAATTCTATCGAGCCACGACGCCAACCGGTGACTGGTCGAACCAGGTAAAACACTCAAAGAAAAGTAATAAAGACATTGGCATTCGAATTTAAAACGTTAAACACACTTGCAGTTTGTTATAAGAAAACAGCAGCACACCCCTGAGTTGGGCTTTAAGCATTGTTTGTTAAGTTTGGTTTTGTAAATGTCATAACCTAAAGTTGCATGCACCTAACGAGAGAATACGATTTTTGTTTTTACATACTTTTGTTATACTTGTAAGCTAAGTAGGTAGGTAACAGTGATACAGAGTGGATAATGAAATAGAATTTACATAATACAAACTGTGTTTTTTTTTACCACCCGCAAACCCTTTCCCTGAGAGTGTGTGCATGGTTTTCTTTTTCTTTTCCAAACCACTATAGTCAGTTTGTTGAAATTTCACGATCAATTTACTACAATTGCATTTTTAATTGTTGTTTCAGAGTTTTGCCAACCGCTGGCGGTATTTGTTAAGTCTCTTGCAATCGAAAAACCATTAAAGTGCCTCTGCGTCCTGATGAAAACGAATTTGTGATACTGGTGGAATAAGTCGACAATAAATGTGATTTGAAAGTAGAATTGGAGTTTTTGGTAGAACGTTGGAGTCTCATCCAATGCAACAGCATCACATTCATTCACTGTCAGTTTTCTCAGCTCTAGCAGCAATCATCTCATTGAAAATGTCTGTCATTCAATGTGAACTCATACTGTGAAGCTATAAATAGTGCTCATAGATTGGAGATTTCCGTTAGCAATGCAAATTGCAATCACCCCTATCGACGTATCTGATCCGAACAGAATTCCATTCGAGATATGCGTTTCGATACGATTTTCCAATGAAATATAGCACACCTTGTCGCATTGCGTAGTATACCGCATTAAACCACTTACTTTTGACAGCGCACGGCAAAAACTAGTTCCTGCGGAATATTTTAATGCCAAATGAACGCGTTTATATACATGCTTCATTTATTTTGTTTCCAAACGGATACTTGGAACGCAATCTGAGTTTCAAACACATGTAACTTTCGATTCGGAATATTTTACCGAACGGATGCTTCGATAGGGGTGACGGGTGAATGTTAACAAAAATCAAATATGGTTCACCCCGTGTCTAATCCTTTTTTGCCCAAGTATCATCGAAAACCGTAGGTGCAGTGGCTTTGTGGTTAGTGTGTTGGGCTACTATGCGAGGGGTCGAGGTTCGAATACCGCAACAACCCAAATTCCAACTTAGGGTTTTTTTTCCACTGCGCCACCTCTCGCGATCGTCTGACAAACATCCGAGAGTATACCTGTCCTGAAAGAGCTTCTCAATTAGCCGTTTGGAGTCGGCATAAAATTGTAGATCCCTTCCATTCGTTCCAAAAAAAAATTAAGAACTCACACAAAACGAATGGTTGTGAGAAGCTAGGCCTAGGGTCCCTCCGGGCCTGTTGCGCCAACTATTTATTTATTTATTTTATCATCGAAAACCAGCGAAGGCGATTTGTATTCAGAAACTCTTGACTTAACCTATTTCCATGGAAACATGTACCTACGCAAAGTTGTCAACTGATTTCCTGTGCATTGACAAAAAATTTGATCATAACTTCAATAAAGCTTCACGTAAAATGATTGTCTTCGCAACGAATGCGTTCAACTCGCCAACGCGGAAGAACACGAATATCTAGACAAGGCTTGTACAGAAAGATGATGAAAATTATGAAAACTTTCGGTAGAACGATATACGGATTTATTTTAAAATCTGTATTTCTCATTTTTCTGCACATACTATCTAGTATAGTTTCCAATTCATGCTTCTTTAATTCGCATCGAATTCGGTCCGAAAATTGGAAGAGGGAAACGGAAACAAAGACCCCATTTTGTATATTTCTACTTGCAAATAAAATGCAACAATGGTCGCGTTACATTCATCTAAAGGTACGCGTTCCCCATTGCTTTGCCTTGGTTATACTTTTCGTCAGCACCTTGGTTAATGGTGCTTTATAAAAAAAATGCAGCTTGTGTTGAAATTTGAAACAACCCTGAAACCTTTAAAAGAATCACCAGCAAAAACATTAGGTATATTGCACAGTTATCTAACCTCCTAACATATGTTGTTCACCTTAAGCTTGAGCACAATCAAACACGCACATTGGTCCTATAATAATAATAGTTTTATATCTTCACCTTAAATTTATTGTCAGTCATCATTTTCAATTCAGAAGTTGTGAATTCGCATACTTAAAGGTGAACCAATTATAAAACTACCAAATATAAACGTTTAAAAAAAAATTGTTTTGATATAAAAATTCTGCTTTGTGGGTTTTGTCGCACACGCTTTTCACTGTCACCTCCTTTTATTTAACCACACCCTCACACCAGATTGGCTATAAATTGTTTTTTTGTTTAACTATTGACATCTACAACATTATTATTCTTATTCTATTTCAGAAATATATTTCAGCAATGAATCGGTAAACTTTTAATTTTTCAAAATTATAATGCAAGAAAAATGATGAGAAAATCTTGTTAAAATGCAATCATGTGATTTATGTTATTCCATAAATTTTATTTATTCAGTTTTAGTAGATGTAGAAACATAAATTTATATAAATTTTTTATTATAAGGTAATTGCTGTGCATTTTTTCTTATAAAGAAAACAAAACATACATACACATAAAATTTAATTTTAACTTTCTTTTTTATTTAATCTTAATGTTTAGTTGTTTAAGTAAATCGTCTAGATTTGAACTGCTAACAATGTAAACGTATTCTTACACCAAAATATATACCTAGTAAAACCACATTTTTTTTAAGTAACATTACATTTTTTGTTGTTTTATTTTCGATTCGGTTGTGGGCGTCTTCTGTTAACACACAAACAAAAAAAAACATTTAACTCCATTTTGTAGATCCAAGAAACAGCATTCTATTGTTTCGCAAAGAGAAATTAATTTTGAATAAACCTAATGAATTTGTTATATTTTAGAGCTCCCATATGAATGCCCGACAAATGAATGCATCAGCGCCGAAAAAACTTTCAGAAATCTTCGGAAAGACCAGTACGGAGGAAGAAAACATCCTGAAAAGGCCCCTAATCTAGATCAGAACGAATGAACTTGTATCAGTTAGATGTAGCTTGTAAAAATGTAAAACACAAATAGTGAATAGTATTTAGTTGTAAGTACAAATTGATGGAAAAAAAAGCAAATGGCAGAAACACTTGCTGGGTACAAATACATAATGCATTTCTGTAGGATATTTACAGTTCCCTCACATGGAAATAATTATTTAAATTAAAAGAAAACAGTTGCCTATGGTATAATTTAATAAATAAAGAAGGTACACAACGAAGTTGTTTGTACTTGTACATAACATTTGTTTCATATGAATTTTAGTTTGGGGAAGGTCTGGAGGGGGAAAACCAAAGTAAAAGGAGCGAGTGCAGGGGTCGAATCACGTCCTCCGTAATCGAGCATTTCGTTACGGAATTTGATTTTGTTTCACATGTAATACCAACTTGTTGCTACCCGTTCACGGAAGTGGCGATTCGACCCCTGTTTTGGATATGGTTTTCGTAAGTAGTACGTGTACGTTGTACGAGTATCCATTTGCACGACAAAGTATTTAGTTGTGTCTAGTGGGAGGAGTAAAGAGCTCTAGCATGTGCAATACACGAGTCTGAAATTCCAAAAACTTGTCCAAAACAGAAAAAAGATAACTTAATTGAGCAGATGAACATAACGAGCGTATATTAAACATCTTAGCAAAGTAAAGCAGGTACGCGATAGCGCGAAACTGCTGCAGTCATGTTTTTGAAAAAGTAGTACAAACTGGTATATTTTGTTGGGTATCTCGACTTTTAGTTTGATTCATCATTCTACAAAATCCCGCTCGCTGAAAATTAATGGCGCTGCAAGCACTTGATTGGAATTTAATGAACTCATTTCAAAAAGGTTTTAATAGGCGTTTTTCTTTTTTAGTTCAGAGCTGAGCACTGAACTGAGCTCGAGCTATATGAGCGCGCTCTGAACTGAGCGTGCTCAGATCGTTTTGATGATTTTCTGTTTTTCCTGTTTTTCTTTTCTCTCAAATAGGACTGGAAGTGTGAATGTATATGTGTAATCAGCATTTTACTCAGCCTGCTCAGTCAATTAATTCTGAGCTCATAGAGCGCGCCCTGATCACGCTCTGAACGAAAAAAGAAACACAAATTCGAGCTCTGATGTATCTGAGCTAAAAAAGAAACACAAACTTTTTGTATAACAGTTCAGGTTGTGCTCTGAACTAAAAAAGAAAAACGCCTAATATAAGCTGCTGCTGTGCAGTTACTTCCACAGTCCAATTGGGAATTGGGATGCTACTGTGAATCACGGAAATTTCAAGTAGGACGCAATTGTTGTAATTCCGTACTGAAAATCACTGGTTTAGGTAGGTAGTAAAGGTTTTTTTTTTTAGCGGTATAGAACTTTGAAATGGAATAAAACAAAGATGATTTTTTTAATTGACATGAAATTTACTTTATTCGAAAGATAATCTTCTGGCATTATAATTTAAACATGATTTCTGGCATAATATGACCAAAACGGCTGGCTCGAACGTAGTCTTATCTGGAGGTCCAATTTTCGATGACTTTTTCCAACTTTTGTGGTCGTATATCGGCAATAACGCGGCTAATGTTGTCCTCCAAGTGGTCAATCGTTTCGGGCTTATTGGCGTAAACAAGCGACTTCACATATCCCCACAGAAATTAGTCAAGCGGCGTTAAATCGGATTGTTTTGGAGGCCAATTCACGAGTTCGCAACGGAAACTATGCGGTTATCAAACGTTTCCTTCAATAACTCAATTGTGGCACGAGCTGTGTGACATGTTGCGCCGTCTTATTGAAACCACAGCTCCTGCACATCATGGTTGTTCATATGATGAACGAAAAAGAACGAAAATAATGGCTGTATAGCGGTCACCATTGACTGTAACGTTCTGGCCAGCATAGTTTTTAAAGAAGTACGGACCGATTATTCCACCAACCCATAATGCAGAAAGTTCACCAAAGTCAGTTTTCTATGGATCTAACGGTGTCTCAACATACACTTGAGGATTATCATAACTCCAAATACTGCAGTTTTGTTTGTTGCCAACACGGTACATTTGGGACAAAGTCTTTGTCTTTCTCAATGTTTCTTTGCCTTTTGTCCTTCCCGACGATTTCTCAGTCCCAAACTTTATTTATAAAAAAGAAAATTAATTCAACAAATAGCTAAAAAATACTGTAATGTACAGAATGTATACACAATTAACCTGGGTTATGCGAAAAAATATTTTTTAGACTATTTTGTTATAGTTGGATGTGTAATTTATAAAATTTTTCAAATTTCTTATTTCAGTTGGAAAATAAAATCTTTGTCCCAATATTGATTTCTCCGTCCCATTCTTTCGGAATATTCGTCCGAAGTTATGTTTCATGTTGGCAACCGTGATTCAACCGAAAGTGAGCTTCATCGCTAAAAATAAAAAAATGGACGTAGTGCGCAATACGTATTTCGAACAGAACCACGATTTTCATAACAAATTTGCACAATTTGGAAGCGTTGTTCAGACGTCAGTCTATTCGTGTTGTTGAAATGCCAATTAAAACTTATGTGGTTTTCCATTGGGACCGCCTGAAATCTTTTTCAGATCTTAGATTCTACCGTTCTCATGGAACGCGCAACGAGATTGATCTGTTTTTGTAAATGGATTAGTGCGTTAATTGACAACAATATCAGCTGTTCAAATGGCATTCGTTTTTGGCAAAATCACAAATGGATATCGACCTGAAAAATGTTTCGCCTGTTGTAGATACAAAATGAAGTATTATTGGTGATTTGTAGTCCTCAGATGACGAGGAAGACAATGAAGATAATAATTCCTCCGAAATAATACCCACAGCTATTTATTTATTTTGTTATTTTGGTTTTCACGAAACTTTGCGCATTTGCCTCGAAATGAAACTTCTTAAACTGACGTTAAACAGCTGTACAAAGTATATTGGTATGCGTAAATCTGAAAAAATATCGAGATCTGCGAAAAGTGATCCGAATCGAAAAAAAGATTGATTTTTCGTCCCAATGGAACGCAAAAAGTGATTTAGATAAAAAAAAAGATTGATTTTTTGTCCCAATGGAAAACCACATTAAATCACTTGACAAAACTCCTGACAAAGAGGCCGCTAGTTAAAATAGTGTTGCAAACTTAAAGTTACCTATAAAAAAAAACGTCCTTTACTTTGCTTTACTGAGATACAACATACAAGCTCAAAAAATCACTCCTTATAAAGAAATGAGAAAGGTTGATTATTCTACAAGCTCTACAAGTCCACTCAAAATGTGGAAAAAAAATTAATATATCGGCAAGACTAAATTCGAATAGGGTAATACTCTCAAAATATTAACTATTACTTCCATCTCAACATTGCGGACAACCGTTCAAAATCTATCTTGTGTAGGTAGGTATTAATTTTGTAAATTCCTATAAAACTTGAAAATAAATACCACTTCCATCTGGAAGGATTTTTTTCTGTTTCTTCTATACCGTTCCGTGAATTTTCTGGAAAGCAAGTAGTTGACAGACAACTTGACTTTCTCTTTATTTTTTTATCTCTGGCTGTATTGTTATTTTTTCACTAGGGACTAGGCCCGTCGTGTTGTTTTTTGTTAAAAATTTAATAAATCATAAATTGTTTTCCTTGCAGTGTAAGGAAGCTCCAGAAAACAAAATAAAATAGTGAAAACTTTCTGATTGTAACGTGAATTCCGGTAATAAAGTTAAACCTACAGAATACAAAGCCGAAGAAAATTGTTATAAAGAAATGTGTTGTTGATCCTACGCCTATTAATCATTTTCCTTTAATCTGCTAAAAAGAAAATCAACTGAAGGTAAGTTATTCCAGAATCTTAAAGGCAAATTGACTAAGCATGGGTTATTTGCGATAAACAAAGATTCAGTTTGCTTATAAATGGTAGCATTAGGTACCTGTGTCAAATTTACTTATGTGGTATTTATCGACAGCCCCTTTCTTTATCTGTTTCGAGAGATTGGTTCATATCAAAATCTGCTGTGTTTCAACAAACAGCATAAAAATAAGAAACGAGTTTATTATGCGTTGAAGAATGAATACACTGCACGCAGTGCATACAAAATCGACGTCAGACCAATTGGTGTACCTATATAATTCTTCGGACATATTTACGACTAGTAACGATAAATCTTTTGTTTGTAGATTGATAAAGTATTACGACAAATATTTCCAAACCCTGTGTCATGTCGGAGAACAATAACCATCTTCAACAAGAAACTGCAAAGCCAGTGAACCCCTCTGTACCCACACCATCGCCAACAAAAAGTGATGGAACGGCAATGCCCGCAAAGGAACTTACCAAATCAGACAGCCATTTCGATTTGAAAGGTATTCTTCGAATAGCTGGTCAACGTTGCTTCAGTTTTCCGGTGACAGATGCGAATTACTTCCTGGCGTGCAAACGGTTCTGGAACGAGAAGGAACTGGCTGTATGCCTCACTGAAAAGGGCGTAAACCTCCTGGAGGTAAGCATCAACTAAACTTTCAACTCTATTTTAATATATCTGCATTTAGATCTTTACAATAAACAATAGGGAAACCTTTTTGGAAAAAGTGCGGAACAACTGTTTACACATAAAGTTTGCTCAAACCAACAACGATTCCAATCGCAGTGAAATTGGGTTTTTACGCTTGCCTCTGCATCAGTTCTTTATCGCTTATCGGGACGCAACTCTAACAAATCATTTATGTGATGGCCAGGTACGGTATTTATTTTCAACTCTTATTACCAGTAAAGTAGGTACTCACAAATCATGTAGTTTCCAGTGCTTTCAACGGATACTTGGGTGCCAGTCTTGAGTTTGCTTAGCGGAGAAAAAGTAGGAGAATTGGAATGCCTGCTAGCAATAGGTACAGACCAGCAGATAGAAAACCTAAGACTTTCTAGAAAATGGGAAGAAAATGCGTCAATATCACCGACCACACTTACGACACACGATCTATCAGTACTGTGCAGTAACCCACAACCCAGCATAAGCAGTCCCGTGAACAACACGCAATCTCCAACCATCGAAAATGGAAACACTGCAAATTTACTACCGGTGCCGCTTCAACCAAGAAAAAACAATACGTCTGATTTGTTAAATATGCTTCAGAAGTCACTTGCAACAACCGCATTGCATACTGGAAATACCTTTGACCCAGCTGGGCACTCGTCAGAGAGAAGTCTAATCGAAGATTCGTTTCGAATTCACTTTGATATTAAAAGTGCCAGGTGCCTTCCGTTGAACCCGTCTCTTAAGAGGAAAAAGAAAGTGAAACGTTCAACTTCTGCCAAAGGAAGGCACATACGATTCCCTCCTGGAGAAGAACCAAACACATACGTGACGTTTCAGGCCAATCAATGTGACGGCCCAATAGTCAAGTCTCACGAGGGCATGGTCTATTCGACAAATGTTGTGGAAAAAACATCGAACCCCGTTTGGGGAAAGTCCTTTCAGATAGATGTCACTCTGGATTATTTAATGAATGTAAGTATTTTCTCCAAAATTCCATCTTACGGTCTTTTCATGAAAGAGTTTCGCAAATAACCGTTTGTACTCGACAAAAAATTGTAGTACTTCCATTCGTCCCAAAAACGAAATATTCACACAAAACGAATGGTCGTGAGAAGCTAGGCCTAGGGTCTACGGACCTGTTGCGTCAACTATTTATTATATATTTTCTCTACTGAGTTTTAAGTAGGTCTATTTCTCAAATTCACCTGTTTAAGACGACTAATAAACAAATTCACATTCATGCACAATCTGCAGCGAAAATTTGAAGTTAGAAAACATTGACCAATGAAGTTATCCAATCTCAGCCGCAGACCATAGGCCAACTAACAGCTAATTGTACGTATTTTATTTCAGAAAAACAAGCGATTCATACTTAACATATGGAAAAAGGCTACCACGGACAGCAGCCCACTGTTACCGAGTCCAATGGAGGATTCTATAATTGGGTTTGCAGCAATCGATCTCACGGTCTTTCTCGAAAATGTTCCATTTGTTACGGGCTTCTTTAACATTGTCGACTTTAGTGGACACATCAATGGACAAATAAAAGTTGCCGCGCGCCCAATGGACGACACACAAACATTGATTGATTTAGTGCGACATCGGCGCGATAAACAAGTCGACAGTCTACTTGACAATTTCGAATCAAGTTTGGATATAAATAATATAAACCTTAGTCGAGCAATTAAACGAAAATTTAGTGAACTTGAAGAGATCTCACAAAGGCTGCGAGTGCGGCTATTAGATGTAACGGCGATGGAGGCATCTGAGGCAGATGTTGCGGAAATTAGTGACGAACTGTTAGACGAATTTGAGCATGATTTGAATACCACAGTATGCGAAGATGAGCAAGAAATTGACACATTTTCTAGTCATATAAACTGTACGCCCACATCGTCACAATTTAATCCGCATATAGAAAAACGTTCATAAGTAAAGATTGTGTATAAGAATAATTTGTGTAATAAAAACAAATAGCAAACAAAGAGACTTAATTGTTACTTCTTATTGTTTTGTGTTCCTATTTAGTTTGACCACCAATACTACTACTTAAAAGTTTTGGCCAAAAACTTTTTTCTACCAACACAGAATGCCCGACCCGATTTTGTAGATGACAATAGTTCGCTTTTTGTAGTCCTAAGGATTTACTCGCAGTAGACCCGGATATTTGACCCATAATCGCGCCCTAAGGACACGATTCACGAGATATCTCGCCAAATTGAGATAAAAAAGCAAAACAGTGATCTAACTAGCTTGCATAATGTCAGACTGACTCGGAGGAGGTGAATTTAATATTTCTGTCCGTTAAGCGGTTGGAATCATTAGTTTTGCATGGCTTGGAAGTGGAAAAACCGGGATATCCAATAAAAAAAAAAAAAAAACAACTCCGGATTAACGTAGTTTTATCGTGTCCGCCAGGAAATGGGGAAAACCCTGGCGAATCGGGTCTTTCTGGCTACGTGTTCATTTTTCACTACTACTACATTTTTCACGTATTTCTCCTACTGAATACGTCAACACGAAGCCAGTAGTGAACAACAAACTAAGTGCCCTATTATCGTTTGCGAAGCGAACAAAAAAGTCTGCGAATGTTTCCAATCGGTATTACAATTCGCGAAATTAGAAAAGTGCTTCGCCTTAAATGTCAAAGTACTAGCGAATGTAAACCAAAGGAATTACTGTTAGCGAATAAAATAATTTCCTTCGCTTTAAAAGTCAAAAAAAGGCGAATGATAAAAGTTTGTGACTAACGCGCGAATATAGTTGATTTTGCCCAAATAACAATATGAGTGCACAAATAGTAAAAAAAACGTAAGTAATTGACAATAATTTATGCATAAATTTAAATATAACATGAGAAATTTGTTTTTAGTATGAAAAAGACAAATAGCAACCAGTTCAAAAAGCTGGTTGAATTGATGGAATCTAACCAGGAGCTTGCGAAGGGTCTTGCAAAATTCGGCTCATCGAAAAGAGAGAGCATGGGTATTTGGGAAACCTTTGGAGTCGAACTCAATAGTTTGGGACCGCCTTATCGAAAAGGCAATGAGTGGAACAAGGTATTAATGCAAATAAAAATCGTTTTTTTTTTTTTTTTTTGAAAGATTACATATTCTATTGTAGGTTTGGTTGGACTACAAGACAAAATTGAAAGCAAAAATTGCAACCCATAAAATGGATATAAAAGGCACGGGAGGTGGGCCCCACATCCCACTGACCCTTTCGCAATTAGAACAGGCAGTGGACGCTCTTCTTGGTCTTCAAAGTGCGGTTAATCCAACTGGTACAGTTTTTGGTCCAAATTCATATAACCCACCGGCCAACGAAGAGTATATACCTGATGATGAAAATTTGTCCTTTATTTCGTCTAATAAGTATATAAAGGCTTCTTTGCTCAGCCTGAAATAAGAAATGAATCTGAAAATCGAATTTATACATGCTTGATAAAAGTGTTTCTATCGTTGTAATAACTCACGTCGTATCAGGAAGCTCCAGAGGATTAGATGTGTCCCTTATAGATCTTCGCAGCCGCAACATGCTGGTAGTGGCTATTACAGCCTCGTTGTCATCATTATCGCCATAAAAAGGTCGATGGAGCTTATCATTTTGTTACAAAATTTGAATGTAGCTCAATAACGATAAAAAATGATAATAATTGTTTTCACTTTGACACTTATTGCAAAAAATTATGTTTTTATTTTATTTTTTATTGTGGCGGCATTGGATTTTAAGCGAATGAGTTTATTCGCCAACGGTAATACAAAGACACAGAACATTCGCTAAAGCGTTCGCCTCGAGACGAATTTTCGCTTCGCAAACGATAATAGGGCACTAAATAATTAGGATCTGGCATTTCTGTTCGGTTACAACTAGCGTGCTGAAACTGGGAGCAGTGTCCACAATTTTTCCTGCAGTTTCTCCCATAACGTATCCATTTTCACAACCAATAGTAAGTATCGGTTGCCAACTCCACTATGTTGTAGCTGTCAAATAGAAACATATATTTTCAACCCTATCCAACTTCACAGCAGAATTTTTTGTTGCCAATGTACATTCATTTACTGTGTTCTCTAATGAAAATTCAATATATATAATTTTTTTCTTGAAAAATAAAGTGACTATCCGCAAAGCAGCGATAAATAAACCAACTAGAAATGTAAACAATCATTGCATCTGCTGAATTTGAAAAACCCAAACTCACAGTAAACCCGATACGCAACATAAATATCAAATTTCTTATGTCACTCGATCGGGAAAAATGAAAAATAATTTGTTTACATTGATGTTCGCTGCTCCTGGTGCTGCTGGTGACCTACATGCGAATTAAATATGAATTTTGGTTAAGAATTAACATTTTTGCAATTTATTTCGTATTTTTATTGCCGTTTTGTGTGTTTCGCGCGGTGTTAATAATAGTTCAACGCGCCAAGTCAAAAGAATACCCAAAAAGACAATTTTTTTTTTTGTTTATTGACTTTGTTGGATTTTTTCTTCGTCTTCGACTTTTTTTTATTTTTATTTCGGCGTCGAGTTAAAATTTGGTGCGCTGTTTTATTTTCTAATTAGATTTGTTGTCGTTGTCGTACACGGGAGTGGGTGCGTGAATAAAGTGAATCGCAAGTGTCACCAAAAGTATCTTGAAAATAATGAAGCAACCTCGAATGTAGGAAACGAAAAGCGCAGCACGGCGGAATTGAAGTGACCTCGAAGGAGTGGAGGTAGGTTCAGTGGTTATTTCAAATTTATTTAGTTTGCTTTTTTTTACAAGTTGAAAAGCCTGGGACAATTATATTGGACAGAGAGCGAGCTAACCTAAAATAATTTTGGCAGCACTTGAGTGCAAGTTTACAAAATCGATAGGTCCCTAGGGAGTCGCTTCACACGAATGAAACGTGACAAGGCAATGCGAGTTGATGATGAGTTGGATTACTTAAAGCAGTACACAGAAAATTGGACATATTATGATTTGAACTACGGTTCAACGCTTACAAATGAAAATTCCCAAGAAAGGTAATCGGCTTTGTTGAGTCTGCACGAATGGTTACAAAGCAGTTCCAATTCAGACTCGGAAGCATATATTACAAAGGATTATTGGATAGTAGTCTCTGCTCTGGCCTATGTCTGTTTTCCATTTGACATGAGTGTAGTGAATGGGTAAATGCGTATCAACGTAGTAGCCTACATCATGCAAAAACAAAAGCACCTACATGGAAGCTAAATGCGTAGATCTCTTCTCAAAGACATAAGTTGTTGACAACCTTCAGTAGCTTAAGATTAGGGAAATCGATTTTGATTGACTTATCACAGAGTTGTCAGTTAACCAACTATCTAAGCTAACCACTCAAAAGATAACATAAACTAATTCTAATGCAAGGCCTTTTGTTGTCTCTTTTTAGGAAAAATGCTGGCCAGTGTATAATGTCTTCGCAAGCAGTGTATTGTTTGAATCTTCAGATACGTAAGTATACTCGACTATTCAGAAAAGTAAGGTGTCTGTTTGGCAGTACAAGGACAATGGACCAATAGTTGTGTCTGAGTGCTCCATCGGATAGTAACAACTTCCGAAAAAAAAAAAAAATAAAATAAATAAAAATCCACTGTGACCCTAATCACTGAATTGGTGATAAAAATGCTGTGGAAATCTACAGTGTTTATTTATTCGAGCTGATAATGGCCCATAAATAACGTTCTTCTTATCTAATCGAGACAGGCAACTTTGATAGAAATAGGTTTACCCCTGTCGTCGATTTTACTTCAAGTATTGTATTCCCTCACTTTTAAGCAGTTTGGATGGCTTTGGAAGGCTTTAGGATATGCACATGGAAGTGGTAAGTCACCTACCCACTGACAAGAGGTGTTATTGCCAGAAAAGAAACATAAAAGCTGCTGTTAAGCATAAAGCTTCGCCCAACGAGAATGTAAGAGCAAACAGAAAAACCAGCGGCTATTGAGGCTGTGATTGCGAACGCTGGAAGTCATACTGAACTGTGGACTTTGAGCGTAAAAAGGGTAGCCGTGAAATTGGATTCGATGAGGAAGTTCTTCTAATTCGATGAGCACGAAGAATCGTCCACCAATGTAGCTAAAATTGGACTGTAGGTGCAGGCTCTATTGCCGCAAGATCAATAGGCGCTTGCTCATTACGAATTTGACAAGTCGCATTTAAAGTAAAAACGATCACGTCTTCCACTATTTATTCAACAACAAACCCGTCAACATCAGGGCCTTATTTTCTATTTCTATTCTACTCGTTACGAAAGTCAATCCTATTCGAAATTGCTTTTCGTTCGGCTTTATAAAAAATTACTTTGTCACACTTTCGAAATTTGTTCACCTGTTTTTTTTTCGTAAATTTATTTTCTATTAACTCTGTCAAATCATCAAACCAGAAAGTACAGTAACTTTAGTTGAAAAGGTTAAAAAATGAAATTAAAAAACCGGTCAAGTGCGAGTGTAACTCAAGGTTCCGTACTTATTATTTTGGTATTCAAAGAATTTTGAGACATTTTTGAGATAAATGATCGGATGTTTATTTCAAAATAAAGAGGAAGGTATGCCGTTAATGTTGAAAAACAATATCAGCCAATTGGCCACCACGAGCACGCATACAGGACCATATCCTTTCACAATAACACCTCTTATTGGAAAACCCTTTACAGTGATAGACTTTTGTTTTTTTTTTTGTAAATATCTTTTAAAATATTAACTTTTCGGCAAAACATGCTTTGGCACATACATAGCTACGAGCATAATCTACAAAGAAGTATTTTTTTGTAAATCAAGAAATAAGCAGTTTTTTGTACGAATGAACTAATTTTTTTTTCACCAAATTACTAATTACTCTAAAACCAGTCGATGTATCGCTAACATTGGTATTTGTCGTTTAACAAGAGGTTATACTGGATGTTGTGTGCAAATTTCAGCATTCTACTTTAATTAGTTTCTGAGATAGACCTAGGTACAAAATTGGCCTATTGGGTCGGACAGACAGTCCGTTTTTTTTCCTTTTGGTACGGAACCTTAAAAAGAAGAAATGCATTCTGTTCCACTTTTAATAGACAAAGAACATTGTGAAAGGCAGATGAAAGAAATCAAATGGGGAAATAAGTGGTAAAAGGTTAAACCGCCCGCTCCCTTTATTAATTTTGTTTTGTGAAGAACTTTTGCCTGACGAATGCCTTTTTGTCTGCATTCGAGATGAACTTTCTGCTCTATTTGGACGAAATGCAGTTCCTGTAGTTTTGAAAGTAGCTGGTAGTCTAATGTTTTTAGCACAGGGAGGCTATAAGCACCAAACAGGATACTTACTTTATGCTCGTGGTAGAACAAACGGCATCAAGTTCTATCGCAGAAGTTTAGAAGCATTTATACAGCAGCAGAAAATAGATTGAGTCAATTTAAAAATGAGCAACATAAAACGAAAAGAAGCCAAACAATATTTTATTTCTAATCTAAGAGCTGTGATAGATGCACTAAGAACCCGCTCATAATCTATTCTAAACATAACTTGCCAGCTTTAAAACCCAGCAGAGATTCGTGTTTTGGTACGAGCGGGGAATTTTGAGCTCTTCGGTCTTAAATTGCTATATAGCGAAAATTGCTTTTATGGCTGCCTGACTTTCCATAATTATGCCAATCACGTTGCGGGTTATTGTCATCACTGATTCCATACGGGGGTCGGTTTTGCTATCACCAGCTAGAAACACTGCTCGGAGGTCGGAAGTCACTGCTGAGATCACGAATCCTGATTGAACAACGTGTGCTTAATTTTTCTAAGTGTATAATGCCGCGCCTGGTTATTTTGGCGTATTAAACGACTGCCATTCCTGGGGATGGCCATGGGCCCGCTCTGGTGCCTGGTCTTTAGTGATGATCTCACCACCCCACTCAACCTAACCTAACCTAACCTAACGACTTAAGAATTGCCTAGTACCCGCTCAATAAAAGTAAATTCCAATGGAGATCAATACCAGAACTATGCATTCGTGTTGCCAATATTCGCAGGTAGCTCGGTACGCCACGACATGCTAAACTGGCCCGTTCCCTTTATGGTTAGAAGATCCAGTTTCAGATATTCAACAACTTCAAATTATTTGATGCCACTGACACATTCTGTTAATTAGCAAGTGTTCTTTCATCGTTCCAAACACGAACACCACTATGACTATCTATGGATGAGTTTGCAAATTTGCATACATATAGCAAAAGGTCATCTTCGACTGGACACTGTTTCTAACCCTAAAATATGAGGCAATTTGTCATACCCCTAATTGTGGCGTCACAGCCATAAATCACGCTTACAATGCTCGCGTTACACCGCACTAGCTGGAGCCAACGATCGCCGCACAACAAGATTCTTACACGGAACCACTACGGAGTTGGTCTATTAATTATTTCCAGAATGATGCAAAAGTGTTTTTTTTTTTTCCTCATCTCTTGGTCTGTGTGTTGCTGGTGCGGTACCATTCCCATATTAACAATTCACCAACTCTTGTGCTGGCATTTCAAGTATGTGGCGCTGTCCGGTTCTAAGAATAAGTCGACCAGAATAAAAACCCCGCACTGATGGTTGTCGAGCAGAGGGTCCAAGTATTTATTTGGTACCGCGAAATTAAATTTTGTGTACCTACCGCCTGTCAGGCGACGCCAACGGCTATCGTTGTCGAAAGGAAGAATAAATATTGCTTCCAAGGGTTGTCAGTAGGGCAGGATGATCTACCCGCCGCTGGAGCAACTATTAAGAGATTTTTCACTCCTTGCTGAAAGTTTTATGATGCGCTGACCCTGGTGGCAGCCCAGAGGAGCAGCGCATACAAGGAGTGCTTAACTCTTCGGCGAATTTATCGCATTTGCGTTCACGGATGAGAGGAGTTTCTATACATTCCCCCCACACCCGGGAGAAGATGGGCGCGCACTTTCAATTGTCCACACGGTCGAGGTGTGTGCCCCCCCGCCCATACTTTCGGACTGTGATATTGGTCATAGTCGTGTTCCGTGGTGGGAATTTGTCGCGTAAAACACACTAAGAGTCCTTTTATGGCCTGCTGCTAGCTGGTGGTCACCGTCATTGTCGTGAACGTTGTTCTATTCAGTTTTGGGTTGTGTTGGCACATTTCTTCTTCCTCAATACACGGCGAGTATACGACTGCGACTACGAACGACGTATACGCAGTGGAGGTGGAGGTGGAGGTGGTACTCCCTCCACATACCATTATCATGAAGGATGGATCCTTTTGTGCGGTGTCCATACAGTATACGCTCGAGAGTAGAGCAAAAGGCGAACAAAAACTCATCCGACAGCTAATTATGACCTCGCAATTTTATATTAAAGCGACTTACACTATTTCAGCGGCCGTGTGTGTCGTCTTTACATCGATTTCGGAGGGTAGGTGTTTGCCGGGTCGTCGCTGCTGTTCTACAGGCCTCCTCGGTCCTCGCAGTTGAATATTTTACTGTGAAGTGAACATTTATTGCGTTAGTAAGAAATAGTGCTATAAATATGTCCTGTACTTGATTTAGCGATATGCCTCCGTTCCGCTGGCGCTGGTTGAAAGGATCATAAAAACACAGCCAGATAGATATAATATTTGTTTGGATGCAATAAAAAGGACAAGAACTTTCCGGTGGTTGTGGAAGGGTTGCCGCTAACTGGACGGCCTATATTGTTATTATTGGAACATTGAAACATGTTTTGTATATGACTGGACGACATTAGAGTGTAGCTCGCACAAATGGGGTATTTCAAACCGACCGACGACCACGAGGCATGGCTGTAGACGCGCGAGTGTATAACTTGCTTTCATAATGGATTTCGATTGAGAGTTCCAATGTCAGCAAGTTCTTTTTCTGGTACATCTGAAACCCATTTAAATCACCTTGCCCGGTGGTGGTGGTGGTTTCGTCTGGCAAATGTCAGTGGAGCATGGTTCATGGACCAGATAAGGGTGGGCAGGTACACTGTGGCCCATTTCACGTACCGGCACTTTTATCAAATTGGAAAAAAAAAGCAAACGAACATGATTTTTTGGCTTGTTTCTCTTGTTCTCCTTTCGGTTGTATTTAATTTAATTCAGTTTTTCTGTTAATAAAGTGGATTCCTCAACCACACAAACACACATGGGGGTGTGCAAAAAAATTGTTTATACACAAAAAAAAAAAAAAAAAAAGGAAGAAAGAAAAACATCGGCCGCGAATGAAACCACACATTAGTGTTATGAAAAATGTTAATATCATTTGGAAGGTGGTCTTGGTTTTATTTTCTCTCCCCCACGTTTGCATCCTTAAAGTCGAGGACAAGGGCAGGTGGTTTCTTTAAAGTTCCCGGTACTGTGTGGTTGCTTTCCATGTGCACTATGGTCGATGTGCTATTACTGATGAGGCTGTCGTTTCGGACACCATTATCGGGAAGTATTCAAAATAAATGAGGCTGTGATGATCAGTGGTAAAATGAGACTAAGACCCATTGATGGATAACATGAGCAAGAATCTCTTCTCGAAACCACTGATCAGCAGGGTTTTGAAGAGGGCCTACTTCAAAACGAAATGTAGACAGGATTCAGGCCGTCGAAAGAAATTGATTTGGTTGTTGGCGATGAGATTTCACTCTCGGATACTCGACCTTGTGCAGACATCCTGCTGTGTTTATGAACCTGTAAAGATTAAATAATGAGACACCAGAAAGTTCTTGTTTGTCATGGAAGTAGTAACTTCCAAGTGTTCTATTCCTCAAATGGGATAGTCTTGGTTATTGACAGAATCTGCAAAACGACGTTCTATACCGAACCGCATCAGCTTATTATTTCGACTTGTGTTACATTCTGGCCAAAGCTTCCGTTGTATTTCGCAGGTAGTTCAAGTTAATCGACCAAATATTCACACTACGGCTGATCCTGGAAAAAAACCCAAAAAGTCCAAATCGATACCCACCATCTGTTTATCGATTTTAAGGCCGTATATGACAGCATTTATAGAGACGAGCTATATAGAGCCATGTCTAGTTTTGACATCCCTGCCAAACTTGCCAGATTGTGCAGAATGACGATGTAGAACGCTCGCTACAATCTCACCGAGACCTTTGATGTCAAAAACGGATTTAGACAAGGTGAAGCCATGTGACTTTTTCAACATCATTCTTGAGAAGATTTTGCGAAACCCGCACGCCAACACTAGAGGCACAATTTTCCAGAGGTCTGTGCAACTACTTGCATACGCTGACGACATCGACATCATTGGCAGAACACAGCGAGCTGTCACTGGTGCGTTTGCAAGGATCAGTAGAGAAGCGGCAAAAATGGGTTTAGTGGTGAATGAGGGTGAAACAAAGTCAACAAGAAGGGACACACAACATCGAAGAATCGGACAGAACGTCACGATAGACAGCTATAACTTTGAGGTAGTTCGGGACTTTGTCTAACTCGGATCCGCTTTTAATTCTGAAAATGACCTAACCTCAGAAATCAAGCGAAGAATCGAACTCGCCAACCGCTGTTATTTCGGTCTAAGAAGGCAATTGATTAGTAAGGCCTTGTCGAGAAATACTAAGGAGACTCTGTATAAGACCCTCATCATCCCAGTCCTGCTTTATGGTGCAGAAGCATGAACGCTATCAAAGGCGGATGAAGATCTCCTTGGTCGTTTCGAATGCAAAATTCTTCGAGTGATTTTGGTCCCGTTTGCGTTGACGGGCTCTGGAGGAGGATATTTAACAGCGAACTCTACGAGTTGTACAACGACATCGACCTAGTCAGAAAAGTACACATCAGTCGTCTAAGATGGCTAGAACATGTAGAGCGAATAGACACCAACGCTCCGGCCCGAAGGGTTTTCGACTCCAACCCGGAGGGACAACGCAGTAGAGGAAGACCTCGCCTTAGGTGGCGCGCGCAAGTGGAAGGAGACCTCAACCAACTTGGAGTGCGCAACTGGAGACAGTTAGCCAAAGATCGCGCTAACTGGAAAGGCGTATTGGTTGAGGCCCAGGTCCACCTCGGACTGTAGCTCCACCTAAGTAAGTAAGTTTAATAGAGTTACAAGATCAGTACCTACTTCAAACTTTGTTCTCGATCGGAATTTGCTCACGAAATCTGGGGTCAGATTCTGTAAGTCGAAACGATTAAACGTTTTCGTGCGTTTTTCAATGAATTCAGCCAACGCCGACTTCTGTTCGTGTAAGGACTGCTTTCATTTTCATTGCGCACTCCTTTAATGCAGAGGCAATTATGGAAGCATTGCCGGAACTGTAAGGTCGTAAACAGTGAATCGGTATCAATTTGGAGAAAGTTTCGAAATTTTTATAAAAAGAAGAGCGCATTCATCTCCAAAATAAATGCAGTTTCTAGATGAAGCGATATCGAATACATTAAACGTTAGACTTCCTGTCCTTACAATACAAAGAATACACCCTAGCCTCTTTTCTAGACATAGAGGGAGCTTTTAACAACGTACACACCGAAGTAATTCTTGAATCTCTGATTGAGCTGGGCATAGAGAAATTCATTAGTCAATGAATAGTATCTATGCTCAGAACAAGAACCATTCAAGCAACACTCGGCAACACCCACTTAACCAAATTTACCCACAGATGAACGCCAAAGGATGGCGTTATATCTCCCCTACCCTGGCTTATAGTTATAAATAAAATTCTGGTAAAACTTGACAGGGAACGGGTCAAAGTTGTCGCGTATGCGGATGACGTGGCGATACTAGTGTCAGGGAAGTTTCCCTCCGTGATTAGCGAAATTATGGAGGCCGCTCTAGAAAAGGTAAACAACTGGGCTGCAAGCTGTGGTCTCGGCGTCAACCCGAGCAAAACTGAGCTGATGCTGTTCACTTCCAAAACCAAAATACCCGATGCCCTTACTGTGCTTCTGCATCTCTTACCTCTCGATCTACATACCAAAGATACCGCACTATGCAGCGCTATAAGACTCAGTGGAAGAGGAACGAAGTAGTGCAGGGTTTCGACACGGTCATATACACCGACGGATCTAAGATGAACTGTGGTGTGGGGTCCGGAGTCTACTCAGAATCACCGAAGATAGATATCAGTATCATATCGTTTGCCGGATTTTGCCAGCGTTTTCCAGGCTGAATTACTGGCCATCCGAGAAGCCTGCGCGCATCTAGGGCGCGACACAAAGAACAAACAAAACATTGCTATCCTTATTGATAGCCAAGCTGACATCAATTCGGCTACCATATCCTCTAAGCTGGAGCAGGAGTGCCGGAAAGAGCTTGCCCGTCTGGGCGAACGTTTTAGTGTTACACTTCTCTGGGTACCAGGGTATAGTAACATAATGGGTAACGAGTGCACAGCTCACTCGCGGCAAGAGTCCACGTTCCACTAGGAGTGGTCAAGGGACGAATTCATTCACACTCCCTTCAGAAAGCAAATCCCCAATGGAGGGGGTTAACCAACTTCGTCATATCAAGGAAGATATGGCCTACATACGACCAAAATATAACAAGAAACCTGCTAAAAAGAACCCGCCCAGATATCGCCAGAGTCACGGCAATAATCACGGGGCACTGGCCAATTGGAGATCATGCGGCCAAGCTTGGGATCCCACACAACCCTCATTGCCGCAGTTGCGGAAATTTAAACTAGAAAGAAACTCTCTCCCATTTCCTCTGCAAATGTCCGGCACTAGCAAGAGCCAGATTGCGCACACTGAACCAACCTTTTTTCGATGACCTTAGTGACATTTCGGGTAAAGGGATATTAGACATAATCCGTTTCCTTAACTCCACAGGTTGGGTATAGGCGCCGAATGCTCCACACCCGTAACAATCATCACAAACTAGGTCACACGAGTCGTGGTACTTGGGTTCAAAGCTGAACCGCCACTTCTACCTGCCTACCTACCTACGTCCTGTCCTGTGCCGAGTACAAACAAGTTACTGTACTTTGAGCGATCGATATTGAAAATCACTTCCTCGTAGCACTTTTTGTTATCGAAATAAACTATTTTCAAGCGCATTTAAACATATTTTATTCATTCTCACTATAAAAGCAAATAACAGACACAAGTACTAAGCTATAATCAACTTTCCATAAAATGTGATCTAACTTTCCCCTCCTATTTATTTGCAGAATCAAATTGTGATGAAAATGGCAAAACCATATCAACGCTTACCCACAACTCCACTGAAATGTCCAAAAGTGCAAGCATTTCCATGGACAGTACCAGTGACGATGCGTCGTTGCCCCTGCAGAAGGCGATCGCCCAACACAATTCATCGCAATCCATCTTCGATACTGGCCAGTCACAACAACAACCGAGCAGCGGCACGAATAACATCATTCTGCTGCGTGGATCTCGCAACGAGAATGGCCAAATAATCATCCAAAACAAGCACGATGTGATAAGTTTCAGCAACGAAGAGGACAAGCCCCTGATTCTGCATACGCCGCGCAAGACCGCCAATTCTGGCTCCTCCACTGGTGGCAACACCATACTCCTGCAAACGCCAATCAATGCAAACCAACTGGAATCGGTGCTGCTGCAATCGGCTTCGTTGAAAAAGGCCAACATTGGAGAACGGTCGTACCTTATCCAGAAGCAGCCCAGCCGAACGTACAGTGCCGATGGCAATCGCCTTACAACTGCAAGTCTTTCCGGAACCAATGCCAAGGGGCCGTTCATTCTGCAAACACTGAAACGCTTGGAGAAGTCCCAGTCAATTCTGGTGATTAGGAATTCGACTGCTAACAACAACAACAACAATAACAACAACACAACTACGACTTCCAGCAACAGTAACAGTAACAGCAAAAGCGGTAGTGATGTGATAACCGCTGGCAATGTTAACACTGCCACATCTACGCCACCATTAGCCACATCATCGTCGTCGTCTTCGTCATCGCCACTGCCATCGTCTTTGGCCTTTTCCAGAGTTACCACGACCCCACAATCAACACAAACGGGACTGGTGAAACAGAGCTCATCGGTATCAGTAACATCAGCAGCAGCTGTAGCATCTATTCCCAGTAGGGCCAAATCTACAAATGCCCGTTTAGGCATTATCCAGCAGCATGCCAACAACAATGGTCATAACAAAGGCAATAACACCAGCAATAACTACCATAACCGGAACCCTCGAAATTCCCTTCACGGAGGTGGTGGCAATTCCGGGGCGGCAGCAGGCGCCGCTGCTGTGAGCCTGGATGATGTCCAGAATAAACGTGAAGTACCAGGACACCAAAAAAAGACGAATGTACCTCTTGGGAGTGGTAAGTGCTTTGTGTTTGTCATTTTCTGTTCTCATAATTACAAAGCAATGCAATCCTATGCAATCCTATGCATCATATCGTCACACGGGAGACTGAGCGTGTGTGTTTTTCTCTCTGTGTGTGCATCCTGCAGGTGCATACGAGTGTACTATGCACCGTAGGGGGGAAAAGGCGAATGACTGGTGCTCTGTGTGTGATACAACACAATAGTGGCGATGCGATGCCCGGTGACGGTGATAGGCATCGCACAGCGTTTTGTTGTGTAGTTGTTGCGTTTGTTGATAAAGAACGCTGAATACGTGTCTGGTGTTAGTTATTCTGCCCAAGAGATGGGCACACAGTCGCCTAAAGTAATGCATTTTAGGGGCAGTTTTTTTTCCAGAGCGTTTGTCAAAAAAACAAAGAAGGAGAACAACAAAATACTTGAGATAGGACGGTTAATGGCTGATTGTGGAGTAGATGCGTTTTATACGTTTTATACGTTTTAATTGGAAAGTCTCAGTTTTAAGTTGCAATGTTCTCGCAATCGAAACGGTCAAAGAAAGGGGCTGAGACTGAACGAAGTTAGATCTTCAAGTGGGAATTGAGTTGTGGTTGTTACGAATTTGGCAGCACCGAGTCGATGGAAGTTTTTCCCTCAGTTTTATGTAACAACACTGGAATCAAAATTGTAAAGCAATTCTTTATGCGCGAGAAACAGATTAAGACAGCGACAGCAACAGCAACAGCGAATTTAGGATAAACTCTAACGTTGACAACGCTGTCGATGTTGGTGTGCATTATGCGAGGAACAGATTAACACAACGACAACAACAGCAACTTTGACAACTTTTTAGAACCAATGTATTTTAATTACTTTGAACACATTAGCACAGCAACATCGACAGCGACTTGATGATGTTAGAGTTAATCCTAAATTCTCTGTTGCTGTTGCTGTCAAAGTCCCTGTGTTTATCTGTTTCTCGCATTAGGAATTCGTTTTTTTGTGTTTTCCCAAGCCAAGTCGAACTTGTTTTCCTTTTAATGCCCGCTTGGGTAGTGTTAGGGTTGCCAATGTTTAAGACCAGTAGACACTTTATGTCATTAAAAGCACTCTTTTCAGATTCAGAGGAGTTTTTCTGTTCTCGAAATCAGCTGGCTGTCAGATTTTATGGTCCATTGACCGCAAAAAAGCATTTTTTTTTTGGCAGAGTCAGAGCAATTTCGCGAATCTCGATTACTAAGCGAGATTTACCCCTACTTACACTAACACCAAACATTTGTCTTTTGTCAAACTTTAAAGTGTGCTATCTGGTATTACTTACGTTTTTAGATGACAAGTCTGTTAAAAATAGGGAAAAATTTACATTTGGCCGCTACAATGGATATCAACATAAATTGAATGGGTTTTTATAAAAATACAAATTACAATTACAATTTAAGAACACGCACCACCGCAAATGCAAAGAAAAATCTCGTTTTATGTTCCATTGGGCACGAAAAATCTGAAATCTGATAGCAGAATCTGAAATAACCAACGGCAAACGACATTAAATAGCTTGAGCTTAAACTCTGAGCCGCCTCCAGCAAATTCTTCCAAAGTTTCAATGGCAGGAATACCTTGGTACGTCCAAGTTTAATATTGTTCTTTCGACAGATTCGCAGTAACTCAAGGGTTAGTATTCTGATTAGCTCGAGGCTTGAGTTGCCATATCCATTAAAAAGGCTCTAAGTTAACAAAAACGAGTCGACTTTCCATATAGTAATATAAAAACCAGAGACAATACTGAGACCCCCAACTCGCAATCCTCTTGCCACTGGCGCCCTCAATTTCTTTTCTAATTCGCCATTTTGTTTTCCAATTCGGTTGATGTCAATTATAATTTGTGTGACAGGCAAACACATATAAAAAATATAAAGTAGATGCTGCCAACCGTTGCCAACCGTGGGGGAATGTGGTAGAGTTCGGGAATACCACATTTTAGCATAACTGAATGCTATTGGTTGGTTATTATATATTTTTAAAAGCCGATTAATAAAATTTGTTTGGTTAATAAAACTATCCAAATGAAATTTTGTATATACTAGAAACATATTAGGACAAAAATGGTGGTGTGTTTTCCTCTTTGTATATCATTAACTTCGATTTCACGAGTAAATTTTTCATAAATAACTGGAGAAAAATTGCTTAAAATTTATTTTATTTGCCTACAACGATCCTGCAGTGATCATTTTTCATAAATATTTTAAGCAAAAGTACACTTATTCCTAAAAAAAAACTATTCACACATAACGAATAATTTCAAATTTAACGGATAAAATTCTATGATCGCTGACAGGAACTCTGAAGACAGCGCAAGTGGCATATGCAAGGTGCCACAACGTGACATTTGTCAATACGAATTTCTATATAACAATTCTAACGCACTAAGCATTTGCCTTACTTACTTACTTAGATGGCGCTACAGTTCGGGGTGGACCTGGGCCTCAACCAATACGCCTCTCCAGTTAGCGCGATCTTTGGCTAACTGCCTCCAGTTGCGCACTCCAAGTTGGTTGAGGTCTCCTCCCACTTGCGCGCGCCACCTAAGGCGTGGTGTTCCTCTACTGCGTTGTCTCACTTCGGGCCGGAGCGTTGGTGTCTTTTCGCTCTACATGTTCTAGTGATCTTAGACGACTGATGCGTACTTTTCTGACTAGGTTGATGTCGTTGTACAGCTCGTAGAGTTCGCTGTTAAATCTCCTCCTCCAGAGCCCGTCAGAGCTAACGGGACCAAAAATCACTCGAAGAATTTTGCGTTCGAAACGACCAAGGAGATCTTCATCCGCCTTTGATAGCGTTCATGCTTCTGCACCATAAAGCAGGACTGGGATGATGAGGGTCTTATACAGAGTCTCCTTAGTATTTATTGACAAGGCCTTACTTCTCATTTGCCTTCTTAGGCCAAAGAAACAGCGGTTGGCAAGTGTAACTCTTCGCTTGTTTTCTAATGTGATATCGTTGTCAGAATTTATAGCGGAGCCGAGGTCAACAAGGTCCCTAACTACCTTAAAATACCCAGTGACAGCTCGCTGTGCTCTGCCAATGATGTCGATGTCGTCAGCGTATGCAAGTAGTTGCAGACTTTTGGAAGATTGTGCCCCTTATAGCTTAGCATTTGCCACCCCATAAAAATATAGCTTGTAGACAGTAACAGAAAATCGGCTGAAGTTGAATCTCAGAATTGTCTTTGATAAAAATAACGCATGGCTCCTTCAGTAATAATGAGATTTGGACCTAGGTTTTGAGATTAAAAGACTTTCACCCGGTCTGGGCGTACATATGGCTCTTGGTATTCAGCAAGGTGATGAGTTTCTAATTTTCGGATTTTTGATCGCCAAAGCCAGACAACCAGCGCTTCAGTTACCCTCTAAGCTCTAAAAACCTCTAAAAACAGTCACAATTCCCAAGCCAGCTTTCCCTTTATAAGAAGAATTGTCCTTCGAAATGATGCAGATAAAGGCGGTGTTAGTTCCCGCAGAGGAACTGGAGAGTTTAAGTTGCAAAAAACAATATGAAATCATATTATTTCCACTTTTGGAATTTTAAATCCGACAACCGACAGTAGTACGTTTCATTCCGCTTTCGAAATAGAGAGTACAAAACTGTTGTTCCACCACGAAGGACCTCTTCGGTCTTTCCTATGTTTGAGAGAACAGCATAAACCTATACCTATAGCTGCTTTCAAATACATGCGAAGGAGACTTAGTTACTAGGTTCTATAGTGCAGCTAGGGAGTCATTGAGGTCCCACAAACTAAAGTCTTAAGCGAGTAACCGGGAGGGAACAAACATCATGGACACAAACATCGGCTAACCCCTAACAAGGGCTTCACAATGGGTCCACATGGATCTAAGTGAATAGAATGCCACAATAAACCTAACCTAACCTACGGCTTAAACTCATCGTGTAGCTGCTGTTTTATGGCAGATGTGTCAGAAGCTGTTTTTGAAACGGGGAGCTCTCCCTGGCCTTTCGTTTCAATTAGTTATTTAGTGAGAACATAAGGCTTGTTCTGATGGAGCTCCTTTAAATCGGGCCTCAAAAATTTAAAAGAACGTGTTCATCATTTCAAAAAGTGCATAGGAGTATCAGAACAATGACCCACATAGTTAGAGTCTTTCGTTGATACCTGATTGAACTCCAATTTATAGATTTTATAGCCGTGGTCTACGAGAAATAATCAAACTAGTCAACTGGAAAGATTGACATACAATATCTGCCAATTTTTCGATCTCATTGCAATTCAATGTCACAATCTAATAATCCGCTCCGACAATGACGTCAAAATCTGTCTGTGCCAAAATAAAAATTTCAACTTCTCTCATTTCCCAGTGCGATTGCAATTCGTTCCTTTTGGACGTACAAGGACTAATTAGGCCTCAAACTATAAACGAATATCTGGCGTGTGTCTGTTACTTCGTGTGCTACTCACCTTTCTGTGCCGATTTGGTTTTAGTATTTCGTTAGCATGATAGAATGCCACTATAAATAAGCACGGGTTTCTGTCATTAAAAATGAAACCCCCCCCCCGTACACACACACACACACACATATATACACATGGCGAAACAGCTTCACTCGCAGTCACAAGAACTCATAAACAAATAAACAGCCATTCACTCAGTAGGACATCGCCTGAAAGCTTCTCAGCAGACACATTCACTCAGGGAGAAGAGGATACAAATAGCAGCCAGCAACAAAACGAACAAGAAAAAAAAAAGGACGAACCAAACAAAAATCATAAAAAAAACCCAGAAAAACGAGAAAAAATACTCGCAATTCAGTGAAACGTGTTCGGCATGATAAACAATTATTCAATTAAATTCAAATAAAAAGCCCCAGGATGAATGCGAGCGAGAATGGTGGCTAAAATAAAATACACAGAACGAGGGTATAGAAATAAAAAAAACAAGTAAAAACGAGGAAGACTTGCCACTACCATTTGGAGCAACCTTCAAAGAATAATTCCTTAAGGACTTGCTTCGTCGACACACACACAACCAACACCCCAACCCTTACCACACTCAATGAATATAATCAGAGGGTAGTAGAGTAGCAACAATAAAAAGAACTTTGTTTTCTTGTTAGCTAGTTTCGGAGAGGGCTACAAAAATTTGCTGGTGTGTATGGTCGAATGGTCGAACGGTTTTGCCATCCTCTCTCCATTTGACTGACCAGAAGCAGGACCACCAGGAGGACATTGTGGTGGGTATGGGATGCCTCTCATTAAGTTGCACGCTGGCGGTGAGGAATACTCCTTCGGACTGGATGGCCACCATGCCAAAACCACCCGAAGGAGCGTTGAAAACATCTTAATTTGCGAATATCCTTATTCTTCTCGTCTTATTTGAAGAAAGGAACTTTTTTCTGTTTATTTTTCTCCTATAAATTAGAAGACACGATCAAAATCACACAAAAGAAGCAAGTTCCACTCCACTGGCCCCACCTCCTTGGATTTGTTTATTATTGTTCCACGGAGTAAGGACAAAAAAAACTTTCCACTCGCTGCGTGTCTGGAGCGAGCAATGAATATTGATGATGAATGGGCAGTTTCACTGGACACAAGGTCCTTAAATTTGCTTCTTCCTGTTTCTATGGATTTTTTTTTTCAACTTTTTTCTTTTTGCCATCCAATATCAGATATAGAGTGTCTTAACACTCGTAACATGTAATCGACTTGTGTAATAATTATCTCCTCCTCGGATCTGAAGCCTGTTTATTTTTTTTTTTTTTTTTTTGTGGAGGAACAACTTAACACCACTACTCGCACAAGTGGTTGTCAAGTGCGACCGTGTACAGCGAGTGTCATGTTGGGTGGGTGGATGAAGAGTGTACATAAACGAAGGCCAACGAGTGGTGGAGAGGCGACTTGATATTTTTTTTTGCTCGCCTTGTCTTGTGCTGATGTATCAAATAAATTTTCGCTGACGATACAGAAGGATGTAGAAGCACATCCTTGTGTTAAATCTTTTGGGTTATTGATATTTCGATTGTGATGGCACTTGGGTGCGATTTGCGATGTCGTCGAATGCCGATTGAAGAGCACAGCCGCTGTGGTCTTTTGGAGCATGTAGAGGGTCTCTCAACTTTGCAGGTGGCAGCTGTATAGTTGCCTTGGGGAAATTGATTGGGAGAACGTCTTTCGCCTGGGTAATTTCTCTAATATTCACCTTCTTCAGGCACAAAATCTAATATTCGATGAATATTCAAAAGAAAACTGTCACCCAATATCCAACCAAACAACATTTACGCAATTGGGCTTGAACAACGTGTGGGCGCAGTGGCTTAGTGGTTAGTGTGTTGGACTACTAGCGAGGGGTCGAGGTTCGAATCCCGCAAATTCTAACTCCAACTTAGGGTTTTTTTCACTATGCCACCTCTCGCGAACGTCTGACAAACATCCGAGAGTATAACTGTCTTGAAAGAGATTCTCACCTAGCCGTTTGGAGTCGGCATAAAATTGTAGATCCAATTGTAGTTCCAAAAAAAATGAAAAAAAAAAAAAAAAAAAAAAACTCACACAAAACGAATGGTTGTAAGAAGCAAGCTCCTAGGGTCCCTCCAGACCTGTTGCGCCAACTATCTATTTATTTAACATGCGTTAGAGCAAATATTTTCTCTAAAGCGAGCTTTGGCCCATATAGTTGATATGTGAAGCCGAAAACTTGTCAAATTGAAAAACCTACGAGAAACCTATACATTTAACCTTAACGACTGACAGATATGTCATACCATGTCCAGCTTTGGAGTTTCTGCTAAACTGATACGTCTTATTAGGATGACTTTGGAGAATGCTCGCTGTTCCGTCAAAATTGGTGGCGATTATACCGAAACCTTCGACACCACCAGAGGGTTAAGGCAAGGTGACGCACTGTAGTGCAGCTGTCTCAATATTGTCCTTGAAAAGGAAGCACGCAACACACAGGCCAGTACATCAGGCACTATCCTTAATAAATTACAACAATTACTTGGGTTTGCTGACGACATTGATTTGATTAGGAAGAACAAAGCGAGCAGTAACAGGTGCTTTCACTACAATGGAGTCAGCAGCAAGCAGTATGGAGCTGATTATAAATGAGGACAAGACGAAGTATATGCTTTCATAAAAAAAAAGTCCAATCCCACCACCGACTTGGTCAGAACGGGACAATTGATAGGTATAACTTTGAGGTGTAATGCTGTAAATGCGGAAAACAACATCAGCGCGGAAATCAAACGTAAAATAACTCTTGCTAATCGCTGTTTCTTTGGGCTAAGTAAGCATAGACACCTTTCGAGAAGAGCCAAGGAGACGCTATACAAAATCCTCATCCCGGTCCTGCTATATGGTGCAGAAGCATGGACTCTTACCCAGCCGGATGAAAGCTCCCTTGCTGTATTCGAGAGAAAAGGCCTACGAACGATTTATGGTCCCGTTTTCGTTGACCAAGCAAACAATGTTTGGCGAAGAAGATACAACAGCGAGTTATACGTGCTGTACAGCGACATAAGCCTAGTTAAAAACATCCGTATCCAGCGGTTAAAATGACTGGGCCATGTAGAGCGGATGAACATTGATGCTGCGGCGCGTAAAGTTTTCGAAGCCATACTGGAGGGAAGGAGACACCAAGGAAGACCTCATCTCCGATGGAGCGACCAGGTAGAAGGAGACCTCCAACTGCTTGAAGTGCGAAATTGAAGATGGCAGGCTAGGTAGCGGGCCAGCTGGAGGGGCATATTAAGTAAGGCCCAGGAGCACCACGCTTTGTAGCGTATCCTAGTTATATGTATGTTATGTATGTCCAACAGACTTGGACGCGTTATGCCTCGCAAAGTATTTCACAGGACAGCGCTGCGTCTTATACCAAAAATTCCCCTAGGACTAGGGCAACTCGTTTTTGAAGTTCACACCTAGTGCTATTCAGCCTTCAAAGTACGAGGCTTAGCTGAACTGAGCTATCAAGGTTTAGACAGTTAAAGAAATCACGTTTTATAAAGGCTGTCCAAAACGAATTTCAAAGCTCATTACCAATCAAAAGAATTCACGCATGCTTCGTTTATTTCCCGGTGTCTCGGGTGACACTTTCTGAAACTCGGCCTATGCAATCGTCGATGACTCTGTAATTATACTGACCCTTGGGCCCGATATCGCAAGTGTTCCTTGAACATTTAAACGTTGAATGACTTCAAAGCACTTATATACACTCGAAGGTTCTACTTAACCTTTATTGTAATAATTCGAAAACCAAATGAGAGGTACAGCCATACAAAAATATTTGGACAAATCTGCATTTTACGCAGTTGCCAACATGAAACATAACTTCGGACGAATATTCCGAAGGAATGGGACGGAGAAATCAACATTGGGACAAAGATTTCATTTTTTCACAAGCTAGGTCTAGGGTCCCTCCGGACCTGTTGCGTTAACTAGTTATTTTATTTATTTAATTTCAAATCAAAATAACATTATGCCAACAAAGATGCCAAACTATTAATTTTAAGTAATAATAACAATTATAATATTTAACAAACGTTAAGCTCAAATCAAATATTTTGCATTTCCTGTTTCTTCGCATATCCAAGACTCGAAATACTCGAAATACACTTGTCATCTTATCTAAAAAAAAGTTGGATACATTTGATGCCACGTTTATTTGCGAACTTAACTTAGCCAAGCTAACAACCAAAATTGAAAGACAATGTGCTGTCAAATTGTCGTCTAAAGCCTTAGAAAAAAAAAAAAGAAAAAAAGAAAAAAAAGAAATCGAGCACTCCATTGGCAAATGTAAAGTTGGTAAGTGCATCTCCGCACAAAAATGTGTCTTCTTGGAAGTTGCTCGCCTTTTGTCGTCTACAGATTTGGCTTGAGGCACATATTCGGAGAGGAGCGCCATTCTCCCTCCATCGCATCGATAGCAATCTGCTTCGTCGTGAATGTGAATCCTTCCGCAAGGACGTAATAATTTCCGAATCGCGTTTCCAAGTGTTGATTTCTCGATGGCACCTCATGTAATTTCCATTTGAAGTGGGTGTCGCAAAATATGAATTCAATCGGAATTTATCGACTGTCAATTTGTGCGTCTGTTGATCTAAAGAATTCCACCCACCAAAACGGAGCAACCCCAACGAGATGAATAACAATACGCTCGCTCATCGTTGTCGCCGCCACTACCTCCGACCGCCAAAACATATTTTCTTTTGTATTGTTTTTATTTCTATTTTGTTTTTTTTTTTTTTTTTTTCTCATTTTATTACAGTGTTATAGTTAAAGTTATAACTTTCCTTTATCTCCCACCTTTCTCGCTCTCTGCTGGTTTCTCTCTTGCCAGCTGAATACAGTTTGGGGGGTTGAAAGTTTTTTGGTGTACACTTCCGGCGAAATATAAAAGCGGATCCTGGTACTAGGTAACACTTGTCTACTAATTAGATATCATTGCTTAATTTTTTTCGCTTCGTCTCCCTATGTTGGGTGTTCGTTTAGGTTCGGATACATTTTTGTTTTGTTCGTTTTCCTTTCGAATTTTTTTTAAAAGGCTCCCGCGCCATGGCACACGATGACGATGATGATGAGGACAAAGGAAGTGCATAAAAGGCTCTGAGATCCTGGTATAAAGGGCAAACAATGCAAAAAAAAAGTAAAAAAAAAATTAAACTCGCAAAAATAGAATAAAAACTAGCAGGGTACACATCCTGAATGGGTATTTACATGCAAGCGAAGAGATAGCGAACTTCGGCCTTAATGGGTAATGATGTAGGCTTGTATCCTGCCTGCCTGCCGTGTGCTTCATTTAATTTTTTTTTTCGTTGGTCTCCCCGCTTATTTCATTTCGTCGAGGTGTTTTTTTTTTGCTGTTCTTTTTCAAACATTTAATTTTAAATTTGACCCATCAGCTGTGGATAGGGGTAGGGCGACGGAAGTGAACTCTAAAATATCAAAATGAAAACAGGAAACAATGTTTTTCTTTTTTTTCAAACAGAAGGGTTTTTTTGCTCCTGAGTGAGGAGGTGTTAATCAACTTTTAGCCTTTGTTTGGAGGAGGAAGGCGGCGAGCGTGTTAAAAATGGATGGGTGCTGAAGGACATTTCGCCTGGTTGATGTATTTTTCTCCGTTGTACGTGTGATGTCTGAATTTGAAATGATTGAATATAATAGCGGGGGGCATTTGTGGCTCTCTAAACGTAAACGTCTTAAATGATTAGAATTGCATAAATGTCTTTGGTTTCGGAAATGTTCTGTGGAAGACTATATTGACGGTAATTATGTTCGTACAGTAATTTTAGATGGTGTCTACACTGGTGGTTTGTAGTCAAAGCCGCGTAACAACAAGGATCATAAACCAAACTGCTTTGCAACAGAAACGAAACGCAATTCTGTTTAATTTTGATCTGAGCTTCGAGCCATATTTCGGTGAAAATGCGGCAAACAAACTTAAATATATTTAAAACCATTTTCCCGAGAGATTTGTAATAAATCCGCAGCGTAAATCGTATGTTCGAACCACATTTGAGAAAGACATATCGTAAATTGCCCGTTTCTCCCCACCTCACCGAGCGATTCGCATTTAGTTCGCTTTAGATTCGCCCGGAAGAAGATGGCATTATTCATATATTCGCATATTTTCATTGTTGTTACCTTTCGTCTAAATAGTCACCTCATTATTTCCGTACCATTTGTAAAAATAAAGTTTCTGCAAGCACTGCCATGCGTCAAACATCCACTTAATCAAACCGCCATTAGATAATAACCCTATTACCGTATGTACCTCGTGTGTTTGTATTTTTGCAGTAATCCGGCAGCGTTTACATCGAATATAAATTAATTTTATTGAATGAGTCCACCCAACAGATACCATATGCCAGAGCAATTTGTTTACAAAGTTCGCATCCATAGCTGGTCGGGCCGTATCGTTCGATCGAATAATCCACCCCAAAAAATTTACCCGTAATACCATTTTCTAATGCCAATTAATAATGAGATAGGAAACAAAAATAACGAACTCCGGTGTGTCCAAATTTTCATGGAGCAGTTAATTATCATAAAACTGTAGCAATATTCTGATGATATTACATTGATTAGGTTTTTCGGTGATTAACGTTAATTTTTAATAGCCCAATATGCTGGTGGGTTTTCAAAGCGGAAAATTGGCTAATAATCGAGTTAAACTTTGACCAGAGGAGTATATGTCTACATTATTATGATTTGGTTAACTAGCGCGAGAAGCAGATTGGGACGTGCAACTTTGAAAGGTAGGGTACCCTTTTTTGGAATAACTGACTATGAATGGAGTCGAACACATTAGTACAAGCTAAGTGCTAATTTTGATGATAATATTAAAATGGTAACAACCTTTCGCTGACGTCTTTCAATTCTACCAACCTTCAAATATTAAAATGTCCGTCAAGCATAAAATCCTACCTTAGAAATGTTGTTGTTTTCAACTTTTCAGATGACTTCGGGTGATGTTCCTAAAAAGTTTCTGTTTATATTTCAGCTGTCAAAGTTTCTTTTCATATTTTTCTTGTATAAACGATGGCTAGGTGCTGAAAATACAATAAAGAACATCTGAAACTGGAACTTATAAAGGTTGTATAGGCGATAAGTTTTAAAAACTACTTTCAAATACATTTTTGTTAATAATACGAGGTGTCCATCTCTGTTGCAAGCATTGTACATTTTTCTATTGACATTTTGGCATTTGCAGACTTCTTTTAACAAACAAACACCTCATTAACAAACAACGCAAAAACGACGTACGTATAAGGTCCATTCGCGTACTTTCCCGAGCAAAGTACTAAAAATCTGTTAAACTCGAAAAATTGAGCGAAATTCTCTCAGAGAGCTAAAAATATACGGTGGTTGGGTGCTGTATGAATAGGGTAGGCACTGATTGGCGTCAACTTGGCGATGCCCAGTCGTTGTAACTGTTCATACACATCAATTGTGCTTATTTTACCTCCGCGTGGTAGCCACCGGGTACTGGTCCTGTCCTTCCGGGCATGACTTGCTAAACTTATAAGCGCGAGTGTTGAACACGAAGAAAATAGCAACACTATAATGCTCTGTCGGAATGACTGCCTGATCGAGTCTCAGAGGTCTTACATGAGCCCCTCAGAAAGAGGACGTACGGCGGATGAATTCACATGGTTGAATCAACGGTGGCGTCAACAGTCAACATGGCAGATACCTCAATGAGCTACTTTGACGTATTTAGAGCTGAGGTCATTGAGGATTTTTCAGCACTAGTCAGGGTGTTGAAATAGAGATGGTGGCGGAAGAGCCCTTAATGGGTCAACGGCAGCTCTCACATCCCCGCAGCGGGTTACTGACTCCGGAATATTCCGGCTCCTTTTGCCCAAGGGGTTACAGAAAGGGCCTGGTCCTCCAGGTTGGGGGTTGTGCGTGGGGTTAACGACCCTACCACGGAAAAAAAAAGAATTGTTGCGAAGCAACCAAAAGCCTCGGATAAGGACGGATTCACTGTTGACGACCCTGCAAAACGAAAAAAGGACAATGACGTTCAGATCTGCACGTGGAATGTTCGAACTCTGAACAGACCGCGTGCAGCCGAACAACTAGCGGAGGCCCTAGACTGCTACAAAGCAGGTATCACCGCCATCCAGGAAGTGCGGTGGGATGGGCCGGGCAAAAGGAGGATGAAAAACTGTGACATTTACTACGGTGACTGCTACAGAGAACAAAAGCAGCGTCTATTTGGATGCGGATTTGTTGTAAGCGGCAGACTTAGGCAAGAAGTCTTGAGCTTTCGACACGTTAGTGAACGCCTTACAACTATCCGCATCAAGGCTAAATTCGCCAACATCAGCCTGATATGCGCTCACGCCCCCACAGAAGATAAAGACGATGCTACCAAAGAGTGTTTCTACGAGCTCCTCGACAAAACATATGAGCAATGTCCTAAGCATGACGTTAAAATCGTCTTGGGTGATTTTAACGCCAAAATAGGAAAGGAGGACATCTTTGGTAGCACAATCGGAAAACACAGCCTACACGACACCACGTCTGGAAACGGACTTAGGCTGATTGATTTTGCTGCGGGACGTAATGTTACCATAGCTAGCTCACGGTTTCCTCACCTCAATATACACAAAGGAACATGGCGGTCACCTGATCATCAAACCGTCAACCAAATTGATCACGTTGCGATCGACGCAAGGCACTCCTCCAGTATTCTAGATGTCCGAACTTTCCGAGCGGCCAACATAGACTCGGACCACTACCTTGTTGTAGCCAAGGTACGGATGCGGATATCCAAGACGCCACAACAACGAGAAAATGCTGTGAGGAGATTTAACGTTGGACGACTACAAACGCAACAAACCGCCAGAACCTTTGCCGATCGCGTATCCCTCAACCTCTCGAGAAGTCCTATGCTGCCAGCATCAAGTGCCGAAGACCAGTGGCGCCGATGCCAAGAAGCCATCAAAAACGCCGCAACTGATGTGCTCGGTTTCACCAGTCCACCCCCCCGAAACCCCTGGTTTGACGAAGAGTGCCGGCAAGCACATGCAGCAAAACAAAGTGCCTACGAAGCGTCGCTGCATAGAAGGACGAGAGCAGCTCGTCAGCTCTACGAGCAAAAAAGGAGGGAAGAACATCGGCTTCTCCGGAGAAAAAAGAGAGAGCATGAGAAGCGCGCGATCGAGGATATAGAGAGGTGTTACTCCAGGAACAATGTTCGGAAGTTTTACCAAAAGGTAAAAAGAACGTGTCATGCCAACAAGACCCGAACGGAGACCTGTAGAGACGAGCAAGGAAACCTTGTAGTAGAGTCACAGTCGGTGCTGAGGACATGGAAAAACCATTTCTGCAGACTGCTAAACGGCGAAGACGACACAAATTCCGCTGTTAGGCAGAACGATCCATTCAACCTGGACGATGACAGCCAAGATTTCCGTCCACCTGACCAAAATGAAGTGAGGATAGCAATATCTAAGCTTAAATCCAACAAGGCTGCTGGTCCAGACGGCTTACCTGCCGAGCTCTTCAAGGCAGCCGGAGATGACTTGGTAGAGTGCATACACCAACTCATCTCCAAGATTTGGTTAGAGGAAAGTATGCCTGATGAATGGAACCTCAGCATTGTTTGCCCGATCCACAAGAAGGGAGACCCTCTAAACTGCGCCAACTACAGAGGCATCAGTCTCCTGAACACTGCGTATAAGATCATGTCTGCTGTATTGTGTGAACGCCTGAAACCATTCGTCAACGATCTGATAGGTCCCTATCAGTGCGGTTTTAGGCCCGGTAAGTCCACGACCGATCAAATATTCACACTACGGCAGATCCTGGAAAAAACCCAAGAATACCAGATCGATACTCACCATCTTTTTGTCGATTTTAAGGCCGCATATGACAGCGTTTATAGAGACGAGCTATACAGAGCCATGTCTAGTTTTGGCATCCCTGCCAAACTTGTCAGATTGTGCAGAATGACGATGGAGAACGCTCGCTGCTCCGTAAAGGTCGGAAACAATCTCACCGAGACCTTCGATGTCAAAAAAGGATTTAGACAAGGTGATGCGCTGTCATGTGACTTCTTCAACATCATTCTTGAGAAGATTGTGCGAAACTCACAAGCCAACACCAGAGGCACAATTTTCTATAAGTCTGTGCAACTGCTTGCATACGCTGACGACATTGACATTGTTGGTACAACACAGCGAGCTGTCACTGGTGCGTTTGCAAGTATTAGTGCAGAAGCGGCAAAAATGGGTTTAGTGGTGAATGAGGGTAAAACAAAATATATGTATATATATATGCTGTCAACAAGAAGGGACACACGACATCGACGAATCGGGCAGAACGTCACGATAGACAGCTATAACTTTGAGGTAGTTAGGGACTTTGTCTACCTCGGCTCCGCTATAAACTCTGATAACGACATCACATCAGAAATCAAACGAAGAATCACACTTGCCAACCGCTGTTTCTTTGGCCTAAGACGGCAACTGATAAGTAAGGCCTTGTCGAGAAATACTAAGGAAACTCTGTATAAGACCCTCATCATCCCAGTCCTGCTTTATGGTGCAGAAGCATGGGCGCTATCAAAGGCGGATGAAGATCTCCTTGGTCGTTTCGAACGCAAAATTCTTCGAGTGATTTTTGGTCCCGTTTGCGTTGACGGGTTTTGGAGGAGAAGATTTAACAGCGAACTCTACGAGCTGTACAGCGACATTGACCTAGTCAGAAAAGTACGCATCAGTCGTCTAAGATGGCTGGGACATGTAGAGCGAATGGACACCAACGCTCCGGCCCGAAGAGTCTTCGATTCTAACCCGGAGGGACAACGCAGTAGAGGAAGACCTCGCCTTAGGTGGCGCGCGCAAGTGGAAGGGGACCTCAACCAACTTGGAGTGCGCAACTGGAGGCAGTTAGCCAAAGATCGCGCTAACTGGAGAGGCGTATTGGTTGAGGCCCAGGTCCACCCCGGACTGTAGCGCCACCTAAGTAAGTAAGTAAGCTAAAAATATACACCAAAGTAAGGGAGCTGCCACACCGGATGGAACAAAACGCTTTATTTTTATTTCTTGCTTTGTTTTGCCTTATTCAGTGTAGGCGCACGTATTTAAATTTGTGTATTTAAATTGTAGGCGCAGTGGCTTAGTGTTTAGTGTGTTGGACTACTAAGTCGAGGTTCCAATCCCGCAAAAACCCAAATTTCAACTTAGGGTTTTTTTCCACAGTGCCACTGTGTGGCTGTCTTGAAAGAGCTTCTCAATTAGCCGTTTGGAGTCCGCATACAATTGTAGAACCCTTCCATTCGTTCCAAGAATGATAAAATCACACAAAACGAATGGTTGTGAGAAGCTAGGCCTAGGGTCCCTCCGGAGCTGTTGCGCTAAATATGTATTTATTTATTTTTTATTTTAATTTCAGAAAACAGAAAAACTATTTTGTTTGTCTATAAGGCGTTTTGTTCCATCCGGTGTGGAAGCACCCTAAGTGGATAGACTCAGTGTTACCTTCGGGATGCTTTAGAGTAATTTTTACTCCTTTTTGAGCACCTGGACTCCGGACTCATCTTCTTGAAAATCAGTTATTTGGGACTCATTTTAAAAATCTAGTACGTTTTTGATGTATTTCACAATTATTGTTTAGCCTGTTTATTTGAATTCGAAAGAATTTGTTTTTACCTTAATATGAATTCGAATTACATCGTTTATAAGCATTGTGTGTGTGTGTTTTTTTTTTAAATACTTACTTACTTAGGTGGCGCTACAATCCGGGGTGGACCTGGGCCTCAACCAATATGCCTCTCCAGTTAGCGCGATCTTTGCCTAACTGCCTCCAGTTGCGCACTCCAAGTTGGTTGAGGTCCCCTTCCACTTGCGCGCGCCACCTAAGGCGAGGTCTTCCTCTACTGCGTTGTCCCTCCGGGTTAGAATCGAAGACTCTTCGGGCCGGAGCGTTGGTGTCCATTCGCTCTACATGTCCCAGCCATCTTAGACGACTGATGCGTACTTTTCTGACTAGGTCGATGTCGCTGTACAGCTCGTAGAGTTCGCTGTTAAATCTTCTCCTCCAAAGCCCGTCAACGCAAACGGGACCAAAAATCACTCGAAGAATTTTGCGTTCGAAACGACCAAGGAGATCTTCATCCGCCTTTGATAGCGCCCATGCTTCTGCACCATAAAGCAGGACTGGGATGATGAGGGTCTTATACAGAGTTTCCTTAGTATTTCTCGACAAGGCCTTACTTATCAGTTGCCGTCTTAGGCCAAAGAAACAGCGGTTGGCAAGTGTGATTCTTCGTTTGATTTCTGATGTAATGTCGTTATCAGAGTTTATAGCGGAGCCGAGGTAGACAAAGTCCCTAACTACCTCAAAGTTATAGCTGTCTATCGTGACGTTCTGCCCGATTCGTCGATGTCGTGTGTCCCTTCTTGTTGACAGCATATATATATACATATATTTTGTTTTACCCTCATTCACCACTAAACCCATTTTTGCCGCTTCTGCACTAATACTTGCAAACGCACCAGTGACAGCTCGCTGTGTTGTACCAACAATGTCAATGTCGTCAGCGTATGCAAGCAGTTGCACAGACTTATAGAAAATTGTGCCTCTGGTGTTGGCTTGTGAGTTTCGCACAATCTTCTCAAGAATGATGTTGAAGAAGTCACATGACAGCGCATCACCTTGTCTAAATCCTTTTTTGACATCGAAGGTCTCGGTGAGATTGTTTCCGACCTTTACGGAGCAGCGAGCGTTCTCCATCGTCATTCTGCACAATCTGACAAGTTTGGCAGGGATGCCAAAACTAGACATGGCTCTGTATAGCTCGTCTCTATAAACGCTGTCATATGCGGCCTTAAAATCGACAAAAAGATGGTGAGTATCGATCTGGTATTCTTGGGTTTTTTCCAGGATCTGCCGTAGTGTGAATATTTGATCGGTCGTGGACTTACCGGGCCTAAAACCGCACTGATAGGGACCTATCAGATCGTTGACGAATGGTTTCAGGCGTTCACACAATACAGCAGACATGATCTTATACGCAGTGTTCAGGAGACTGATGCCTCTGTAGTTGGCGCAGTTTAGAGGGTCTCCTTTCTTGTGGATCGGGCAAACAATGCTGAGGTTCCATTCATCAGGCATACTTAATCAGAATACAGAAATCTTGGCTGTCATCGTCCAGGTTGAATGGAAAATGGAAAATTTTTAAATAAAAAGAAAATATTAAGATCGGAATAGGACTCTTTTTTTCATCAATACCATTTTTTTAACTCTTCCTGAAAAGTTTCAGAGGTAACACTGTGATAGACTTCGAGCACTTATGACATCTAATCCATAAGACAAATAAATCTATAACTTTTTGCGATTTATATGAAAAGTTTCGGGAGAACTTTCGGCCACCGCCGAATTTTCTTTATTTTCACAGATTTTATTTTTGTGCGCAATTAATTTTGAATTTAAATTAGTTTCTTGTCAACATTGTCCAATTGACATATTAGTAACTAATTGCCGGTTGAAATTCTCTGAGCTGTGTCGAGCCAAGAGAGGAACTGCTCGTTACTCGTTATTTTGCTAATTTTCTCTTTTTCTGTCATTTTTGATGAGAACGTGTGTAGACTTTTTGCGATCGATTTAAATCGATTACGTTCGATTTAAACCGCGAACGCGAATGAACCCGATTGGTGGTTTTATCTGTGTTCTATCTGTCATTTATGTGTTTTTTTTTAATGTTAACTGCTCTGACATAACTTGATAAAGACTCACATTTCATGTCCTTTTTGAAATAAAGGGAGACCTTTTCAACGCAGTTTCTAACAATATTGATCGAAAGCTACAAATTTACGCATAAGCAGATAAAAAAAAACTTAAACGTCAAAGTAGAAAGATTGATTACTTTATTAGTGCCATCTTCAGTCCGATGAGAGAAACATGAGTGTCATGTGGTTTGCCATGTGTAGATAGAGATTGATTTCTCCAACATCGTTTGTTTTTAAAATGTCAATGGCTTAACGAAGAACAAAAATCGAACTGCTATTACTGCGTCGTTACCATTTTGACATTGCATGTTTACTAGTCTGGTATAGCCCACTTATAACTCAATCAAGACTAAGATTTTATTGAAATTTTTACCAAAAATTATTAAAGCTGTCTTGAGGTAATAAATCTCAAATAGATTGGCGTTACCTTGTGAAGACTTGCATTGCTCTAACGGCCTTAATGCTGAGTATATAAGGCTTCTTCCTAATGTTTTTATAAATAGTTGGCGCAACAGGTCCGGAGGGACCCTAGTATTTCTATATATTCCTAATATTTATTCTAACTTATTTTAAAAGCATTACGTCTGACCACACAGAACGTCAAAATGAGATTGGCTCACTGTAATTGTTATCACAAATTTCCATAGTCACTGCTCTTTTCAAGTCTTATCTGTTTTTTGAAAAAGTTTTTTGTGTTCGGCGAGTGTTTTTCGTCAGCTTTTGTTTTGTGTGAGAGATGGATCCTGAGCTGGCCTTGTTCATTTTTGTTTGTCGATGTAGGCTATGTATAAAATGTGTACAACTCATCCATGAGACAACTGATCTTCAGGTACTTACACTCATCGAACATTTCATCCAATTCTAGCTGTTGCTGGCATTCTGCGTATCATTTTCCAAGCAGTAACAGTGACACTTATGCGGCAGATAGGTGCCCTACTATTTGTGTTATCCAAACTGAACTCGAAAATAGCTTAACCCTTTGATAAATTTGTTGAAACATAACAGCAGTAACAGAAGCATTTTACTTTTATGCCCACAATCGTCATCTCGTGGAACTTGTAAGTAAAAGAAGCCACCGTCAGTTCTGCGTGTGTTTAAAAATTTGCCAATTATTTCGGTTCTTCAAAATTCATGGCTTAACAAGTAGTTAAACATTTATGTGTTTACTTTGGTGTTGGAAAAGATCTTGGTGTTCATCAGTCAACCCTTTCGTTGACAGTTAACTAATTCGTCTCAAAAAAATAGTCCAACAAGCCGAAAACTGAGGAAGAAAACAAATATCACAAAGCAACTTGTAAAGTATTCCAGCAAATAAATTTTGTGTTTCCAGGTGCAAAACTTAATATTTAGACAATAAAGAGTCACACATTAAGCACAGCGTTTTTTTAAGGTTTTGATAGTTGGAGTTTGGGATTATTTGCTCAGCAAAATCTTTTCTACAGCTTCTACGGTCTGGACAAACAGCAACTCATTTTGATCACTCTAAGGAGTAGACGAGGTAGATGGAAGTTTCTCATTTTCTGCTAAAATTCAGAAGAGTCAATTAAAAATCGAATATAGATGCACTTATACTTAACATAAAGCTCTTCCAAATAGTCGTCTTCGTCGATCAGCATATTGTTTTCTTTTTTATGTATTTATTTTCAGTTTCTTTTGAATTTTGTTCACTTTTGATAGTTTTCACACAAAAATCTGAAAATAATTTCAAAATAAACGAACCACAAAACAAGACACAAGTGGTCAGGTCTAGGAAAGCCTCTATAGCATTTTTAATACTTACTTACTTAGGTGGCGCTACAGTCCGGGGTGGACCTGGGCCTCAACCAATACGCCTCTCCAGTTAGCGCGATCTTTGGCTAACTGCCTCCAGTTGCGCACTCCAAGTTGGTTGAGGTCCCCTTCCACTTGCGCGCGCCACCTAAGGCGAGGTCTTCCTCTACTGCGTTGTCCCTCCGGGTTAGAATCGAAGACTCTTCGGGCCGGAGCGTTGGTGTCCATTCGCTCTACATGTCCCAGCCATCTTAGACGACTGATGCGTACTTTTCTGACTAGGTCGATGTCGCTGTTAAATCTTCTCCTCCAAAACCCGTCAACGCAAACGGGACCAAAAATCACTCGAAGAATTTTGCGTTCGAAACGACCAAGGAGATCTTCATCCGCCTTTGATAGCGCCCATGCTTCTGCACCATAAAGCAGGACTGGGATGATGAGGGTCTTATACAGAGTTTCCTTAGTATTTCTCGACAAGGCCTTACTTATCAGTTGCCGTCTTAGGCCAAAGAAACAGCGGTTGGCAAGTGTGATTCTTCGTTTGATTTCTGATGTAATGTCGTTATCAGAGTTTATAGCGGAGCCGAGGTAGACAAAGTCCCTAACTACCTCAAAGTTATAGCTGTCTATCGTGACGTTCTGCCCGATTCGTCGATGTCGTGTGTCCCTTCTTGTTGACAGCATATATATATACATATATTTTGTTTTACCCTCATTCACCACTAAACCCATTTTTGCCGCTTCTGCACTAATACTTGCAAACGCACCAGTGACAGCTCGCTGTGTTGTACCAACAATGTCAATGTCGTCAGCGTATGCAAGCAGTTGCACAGACTTATAGAAAATTGTGCCTCTGGTGTTGGCTTGTGAGTTTCGCACAATCTTCTCAAGAATGATGTTGAAGAAGTCACATGACAGCGCATCACCTTGTCTAAATCCTTTTTTGACATCAAAGGTCTCGGTGAGATTGTTTCCGACCTTTACGGAGCAGCGAGCGTTCTCCATCGTCATTCTGCACAATCTGACAAGTTTGGCAGGGATGCCAAAACTAGACATGGCTCTGTATAGCTCGTCTCTATAAACGCTGTCATATGCGGCCTTAAAATCGACAAAAAGATGGTGAGTATCGATCTGGTATTCTTGGGTTTTTTCCAGGATCTGCCGTAGTGTGAATATTTGATCGGTCGTGGACTTACCGGGCCTAAAACCGCACTGATAGGGACCTATCAGATCGTTGACGAATGGTTTCAGGCGTTCACACAATACAGCAGACATGATCTTATACGCAGTGTTCAGGAGACTGATGCCTCTGTAGTTGGCGCAGTTTAGAGGGTCTCCTAAACTACTTACTATTTTATTTTGAAACTAGAATTTTGTTCATTCATCTTTATGTACCTACAAAAGCTTTTTCGAAGCCACCGTTTACCTTATTGTCGTCCATCTTTTTATGAATAAACACCTTTTAAGAGAGCCCCCTTTGTTGGCTCCAAAATACTCTAAATGCTGGTTAAGGTGCTTAATATGATGAAGTGGAAAGACTGAAGTACGAACTCAGATTAACAATCAACGTCTCTAAATTGCCTTTAACTGCTTCTCAAAAAACGATGACATGAGCTATTTCACGCAACTCAACGAGGAATCATAGGAAACGTTGAATCGATGTCCGATAGAATATTGTTTAGCTATTCCGTTCTTTTAAACCTTAATCTGTAGTTCTTCGAAACGCATTAATATCAGTAAAAAAAAAATCAAACAATGGTGGTAATAATTCCAGGACCACCCTCCAGCCCCAACATGCATCAGCCGGCGTCTATAGAAACAAAACCTATATTGAAATACGAATTCCATTCAATTTGCCTAAGTGAAGTTCACGGAACCTCGGTAAGATTTACCTTAAGGCAAAATGTTTTATGAGCGTGTTTACTTGAATTGTTTATTGTTTCCCATGCCCCAGAAAGCGCCACCCCACATATTGTCCTCCTTTTGTCTACAAAATCAACGTTTGTTCTCCTTTAGGACTCGATTACTCTCGATATTATTGGAACACATGTTCCACTAGCAACAGCAAACAAAACATAACATCGCCCAACTCAACCACATGGTCATGAATGCACTATAATGTTGTTGCTGTCTGTTTTGGGGAAGGTACAAATTTTAGGCGCTGAAAAAGCACATGGCACGTACCCCAAACGCGCATGTCAGCGCACACTCACTTCGCACTACCCCTACAATTAGAGGAAATAAAACTAAAACAAGTCGGGGCATATCCAATCCAATGGCAGGATGAGGCATGCATTTGTCGCTATTTTTCAAGGAAACACGCTTATTTTTGGGAAATTTTCGACTCGAAATCTATTCGAAAATGTTTAGAGACATTGAATTCCTTTGGAAGATGCGCCAAGGAACACCCTTGCCGAACATTGTGTATCAACATGTGCTTCTTTATTGTTGCCTCTCTGGCTATAGTATTCTCGAGTAGGTGGATTTTCAGAGAAGGATTGCCCCAATCCTTGTCGGTTATTTGGTGTCGTGTGAAAAACATAGAACTACTCTATCTATCCTTGTTTTACTTTTCTTCTTTTTTTGCTGGCTGGTTTTGCAAAAAAAAAAAGAACCGTACTGAGGAAATTCCGACGAATGTCGTCGTTGAATAGTTTAGTAACTTAACTTCGTCCTTGCCGAAAGGATGTGTCTATGCCGTGCGGGTTTCTCATGTTCTGTTCGCGTATTCACGTAATAATTTCGTAGGACTTTTGTTTTGCGGACGGTTGTGTTGATATGTTTTTCGAAATAGAAAATGTTAATGTGTGCAGAAATAGATAAATAAATAAATATACGTGTTTAGTGCTTCTCCTTAAACGGGATATTACCAACAATTTCCACGCCCACTTGAAGGTTAATAAAAGCAAGCAAATAATAATAAATGTTGTGATTTATTGATGTTTACATAATTTTAATTGTTAAACTAAAAAAAAAAAAAAGAAAAGAAAACAAAATGCAGCCGCATTCTTATATCTAAATGTGTGCTTTAGATGTTGTTTGTTGATGTTGTGTCTTTAGAATATAAAAAAAAAAACCACCACACACATGATAATAACAAATTTTGTAATAAACAGACAACACAATTAATTTAGATTTAAACAAGTTTAAGTGTTTTTTATTAGTACATCTGTTTAATTTTGTTGTTTAACTGATTTATATGTGTGTTATACGTTTTTGATGTTTAGGTGTAAATATTCGTTTAAGTGTTTGCACATCTGTAATTTTTGTTTTCATTTTTATGTGTACTTTTAGTGTAATTTATTGCACATTCTTCTTCTTGATGTTTAGTTGTATGTAGTTGATGTTAGATTGTGTTTTTATAAATGTTTTAAAATGTGCCATTAAATGGGATTAATATGTCTCAGACAATTATCCTGGAAATTTAAAAGAAACCACTTAAATATTGGGCACATACGTTTTCGCATTAAATTGACTCCAGGTGTGAAAATGTTTTGTTATAAGTTAAATGGACCTGGTTGGCTTCTTTCAAAACTGGCTTCGATGAGGGTATTCCATTTGAGTTTTTTTTTTTTTGTGAAACTGCATGTTAGGAACAACATTTTCTACCAACGCTAAGTTTCCGAAACTATTTTGTTTAGGTCCTCATAAAGAAAATGAAATTGCTTACAAGAAGTCCGTTTTGAAAAATCACTGTAAAGACTAATGTTGGATGGATTTATAACTTGCCTTGAGCACTGTCAAAGAAACGGGTCTCACTTTATTTCTTTACGACCGTCGGTGGTTGCTTACCTCAATGATTTGGTGTCTGTAGTGGAGTCGTAATGGTGTTTGCTGGTGACCCAAATGGGGCGGATTCAAGCCCCGGTACTGCCCATAAAGATAATCGCGTAAAATCACACTATCTCCATGCATCATTACACCAAAACGGAAGATTCTGGTGGGTAATTCAACGGACCGAAATCCAAGTCTATGGGCACCGGGATTTTCTATTTTCTAACCTACAAAAGGAGACAATCACTCGCGTGACTATTTCGCCTTTCTTCTGCCGACCGACGGTGCTCATATTTATATATGATGCGACGTATTATGTCGATCAAAATTCCAGGTCCTAGTTGAACTGCCACTTGACGCCATAAATCCAACGGCGATCACTGATGAAGATCAACCTAGGCTTCTCTTTCGTTGTTAAGGCTAGGTGCGCATTCATAATTTCCGTCGCACAACTATTAGGTCAGCAAAAAAAAAAAAAAAAAATAACACTTAATTTTTAATGTGACCGAGTACACGTCAACGTCACACCTAAAGCAATCGCAATAGTAAGTCGTGCGACTCAACAGTTATGCGACGAAAAGCGTTTGTGCGTGTCTAACTGAAGATGCAAATTTAAGCTTCTTTGCGGAAGTATAGCTATTTTAATATAAACAGGGACAACCCCTGCCAGATTCTGGTCAAAAATACAAATTCTATCATTTAAAAAGCAAAACCTTTTCGAGAGCAATGTGCGATTACGCAGAATTGATCAATTCGAACAATTAATAAGTGATATGGTTCGAAATGCATAGATTCCAACCAAAGTGCTAATTTTGTATTCCGGTTGTGCTCCAATGATAAAAATCGCTCGTTTAACTTACTTATGGTTGAATTTCATGCTCTTTCCTCTCTAGCCAGCTCCATCCATAGCTAAATGTTTTTAGTTTCATACGCCATATTGGTTGAGGGCATCTTCGAATTTTATCTTCTTCCACGTCGCTGTCTCTCTTTAATAGAACGTCCGTCCGTACAAAATCTTTCGCTTTACCGGCGGTTTTATTTATGCTTTAAAAATATTTTTACAAATCTGCAACTATGACGAAAAAAAAAACTAAAAAAATATGTAATGCAGATTTCTATAGAAAAATCTTACTTCAAATTTGTTTTTATTTATGTAACAATTACAAACAAAAAAGCTGAAAACGAAAATGATAGCATACAGCGAAATCAAGTGTGCAAAAAATGTTGAGATTTGTTAAAAAGAAGAAAATATATTATTGCGGATGCAGACAAAATATTGAAGCGCAGATTTCTGTTTCTTAAAAGTGTGCAGCTAGGCTGAAAATATGCAAAATGCAGACAAATCTGCACTTATGGCAATGCTGGCTGTGAGAACATTTTTTGGTCGTAAAATTTATATTTTCCTGCCACTCATCAGCATAGTCTCTGTTTTATATTTCACTATACTAAGGCAGACCACACACGGTATTAAAGTGAAGCAAATTGACATAATAGAAGTAGTTTCATGTTTGATACAATATTCGGTTCAACTTTATTGTTACAAATCATTTGGATAGGTTTCTGCTCCAACAAAAGTTTAAAAACAAAAAACTTGGAATTCTCGTTAGAAAATAGTTAATATGTTTAAATTTTGCATTCGGAAGGTTTTTGTGCGGGCTGCAAAATGTTTGCCGTGACTTGTGAGATTTTATTTACAATCAGCACATTTGCAACTCGCTTCACAAACTGACAAATTAAAAAATAACTCCAACTTAGCCTGCAAGTACAAATGAATTTAAAAACTGACAGCTGCAAACCTACCGATTTCTGCGTCCAACAAAAACACATATTTCTACTGTATGAAATTTATAAATTTTCCAATATTTCGCCTTCATGTGAATGGACCCTTAAAACGACAAATTTTTCTATAATCAATTGCTCATTGTATTCGTCAATGGGTTTTGTTTTTATTAGCTTAGTCGAAGGGCCAGGTAGCTAGTGCTGTAAAATTACAAATTTAAACTGTAATTTATTTACTTTTTTAAGTAAAAATAATAATAATGTTTTTATTAGTGCTTTGTCTAAAAAAAAATATTAATGACCTGAATAAGCTTTGCAGCTGAATTTAATAGTCTCAGTGCAAAATTTAGTATTTTTAATTTTTAATGTTGCATCCAATCATTAAAAATATATTGATTTGTTTATATCTAAAACATCCTATTAGAAACGACAGAAAGGCGAAACCCAAGTTTAATACAATCGAGATTGTAAATATTTTTAGCAGTTTCTTCGAAATTGAGATTAACTGTCAATATTTCCCGAAAGTTATTGTCGATCATCTACTCCGTCTTTCGATTTATTTCACTTTGTAATTTTTGCATAATACTATTAAAAGTATTTTAATTACCGAGAAAAAAATAGGAAAAATAAAAACATGTAAACATTTAGACAAGTGAATATTTACAACTGTATCTGTGTTGTGCTGAATTCCAGGGCAAGAAATTACTTAGCGCATGTATAGGCTTATATTAAATTTATTATAAATTTTGTGATTTATGTGAAGATTTGGATAAATCTTTTGCTGAGTATGTTTAAAAATTGCGATGAGTACCATCACGTAATAGCTGACTCAATTTATTTATTTTTCCATGCAACACGTGTTCATGTTAGAGTTTAATCTGTTTATGAAAATATGACTGATCAAAAATCTTTCCACTTATTTTTTTTTAACTTTCTCCATTACGTAGTAGTTTGGCTCTTCCGGCTCTTCCTCTAAAATAAATAAACTTCAGCATTTTTAACTCAAACAGTTTTAAGCTCAACGATGTAAAAACACTTAAGGTATAATTCTAGTTTGGCGTAGTCTTGTATTAAAAAAGCGCCACATTTAATTTGCAATTTTATAAATTGGTTCGTCACAATGTAATCAATTCAAACTTTCATGATATTTATAATGATATTGATGATGAATGAAAAATATGCATTTCATGAAAGCTTCTTAGGAATTAATGGCCGCTTACATCCTTATTAATAAATAAGCCTTACTTTTTGTAGGACACAACTGTCACATCTCGCATAAGTGGTTATGTGGAACGTAAAATGGCTATGAATCGTATTAAAACGGCCGCATTAATATGCTTAAGCCGTAGTTTTGAGCTTGCTCCATAGAAAGTTTTGAAGATTCAATAAAAGCAAACATACATCTTATATACCTATGTATAAATAGGCGAATCAAAATAGTTAAGAACCACTTTCACTGCCTTAAACACAACATTATTCGCCTGATTTTTTTGTTGAGAATATAGTGCAGAGATGCAATAATGTCTTCAATTTGTTTTCTAACATGTTGTTTATTAGCCAAGTCAATAAAATGGTAGAATTTTCATTACTGGGCGGCTTCTAGTTTTCATAAAGGCATGCAACACAATTAATGACAAAAATTCCCCAACAAAAATTGTCAGGGTCAACCCCAAAAATAGCGAGAATCGTTGTTACTCCTCGCTCCCCCATTCAGTAATGTAGAAGTTGATGAACCTAATCGCCAAGAAATGAAAAGGCTTAGAAATCAAATCCCTTTTCAATTATATTTGACATTTTTGTCATTTTTATTAACTTGATTTCTATGCATTCCCACATTTGTGAAGCAGTTCAAACGAATACCTGAAATATTCTGTATATTACAATAGTAAATTCTTATGAAAATATTTGACACTAATAGATTGAAATGTGTTGCACATATTTTTTCTCCCGTGACTGTTTTGTCACCTAAAAGGACTGGGGTTATTGCAAAAACAAGTCAATAAGCTACTGTGGTTTCGCCATTTATTTTAAAAGAAAATAAATTTACCTGACCTATCAAGACTCTAGATCTAGATCTAGAGTACAAAAATAACTTATTGTACCTATAAAACAATATTGACATCTACCAGGTGATATCTGATAAGATATGATAGTTTACATTGCAAACGAAGTTATTACTTCTTCGAATTCTAAAATTCGGCGTTATATCACCGAAAAATACTAATCATATTTTTAATATGGAGATTGAGGTGATTGTTGGTAAGGTCCGACGGTTAAACGGCTTCGGCATTTATAGCGTATCGTGGTTTCTTTGATTGCGTTTTCCGTTCTGCTGTTTACATTTTTGTTGACACTGTCGAACAAACAACATGGATAAAGTTAGTTTCATTCCGATTCAAGTATTCTTTCTGAAATTAAAGACCGGACTAGGCTCTTAAGACTCTTTTTTTCAGAACATCATTCAGTCCCGGTACCTTTCGGTCGCATACTTTCTATGTTAGAATAATCAGCATTATAAGGAGCGTTATATTTTCTTGGAGAACGTCGGATTTAACCCAACTTTTTATCATGCCCTGATGCTCGCAGCTCTTTAACAGACTTTCTGGAGCGCTCGGTTCGCAAATGGAAGTCTAACAATGAGTTACCTAGTCGGCAATTTAAGTTCATTAATTTTATCTGGGGGAATGTTATGAACAGTTTACTGAGTTTACTGGGATAGCTGCACAAAATCTTCTTCTCCGAAAACAAGAATTTCTATTAGTCGTTCCTTTTTTTTGATTTCATTTCATCTCACTTTTCAACTATGTATAAAATATTTCAACTTACTTTTTGCTCACATCTTTTATTACGTGTTTTATTCCAACGTGCATTCCACGGGTACGTTCAAAATGTACTCATAATCACTGTCCTGTCTAAAACTTTTAAAATCTAATTTCAATATCGAAGCCCTCAATAAATGGGTCCTGGACTACTGTGAGAGGGATCTCAGGTTCATTCCAATACGCCGTGAACGTCTGACAAACATCCGAGTTTAAAACTGCCCTGAACATGCTTTAAAACTCAACACAAAATTTTACGTTTTTTTCAATCGCCTCCCAATAAACAAAAATTGTTATCCAGAACGATCAAATCCAGTGACCCAACAAAACCATGTCACTCCTTAAAATGCAACTCACCTTAAATATTTTACCCATTTGCCACCGAAAATCCACTCACTTTAATATTGTACACAATTATTTAACCCAAATTGAAACATTACACTCAAGACTAATAAAATTTCAAGTAAATATTTCAACCATTTCTCGTTTCTCGTTTGCATAATATGCGAAAAGCCGGTCTTGGCTGGGTATGGTATGTCGTGCGTGCTCACTGTGGAAATGCCACCTGACAGATTTATTTAACTTTCCGTCCGGAACTATTGGGAATAAGCGATATAATTAATTAGGAACAATTAAGACCCAACAACAATGCCCCATACGCACACCATATACGAAATACGACCGGCAAACAGATAAATGTGGCATTTGTTACAAGTCAAACGCCCAAGTCTATCGCATATATTTGCACACCGTAAGCAAACGAAAGCAGGTATATGGTATACTGTCAGAGGACAGGCACACCGAGAGCCCAACACCGAACAGAAGGGAATACTTGTGAAGATTACCTGAAACTTTGCAAAGTAATTCGAACCGGGATTACACACTGAAATGCCCGGAATTCAAATATTCACAGTTCCCACCATGAAATTGCGTTCCGTTTACACACGGCACGGATACGGATATACAGAGCCCGAGCGAGATAGACAGTGAACGCACATACGAGACATGGTATTTCCCTGGCTAAATATATAGAAACAGGAAACGGATGATGTATTTGCCTTCGGCACACGTTGTTGTTGCAAGCAGTTTCCGTGTTAAATCGTATTTAACCAAAAAGACGTCAGGTTGCACAAGTCAAGTGCAAATGAAATTTAACAAAATTGAAACCAAGAGAGCGACAAGATGGAGTATTTGTGTGTGTGCTTACCCCAATGGTAGATGGGCAAAATATTTACCCCAAAATAAAGGTCAACGGGACAGAGAGTGCTGATGACGATGAGTGATGGCCATTGGTCGGGTGTGTTATTTTACTTTTATTCCAACTTAAATACTTAATACATTAATAAACAGTAGGTGAGTAAGTGCGGGTATCTGCGAAGAACTGTCAACTGTCAGTTGGGTACACAAAACAAAACTTTAAAACTCTACGAACATGACTTAATATCAATATTTAATTTAAAGCGTCCTTGGATGGCTATAAACTTGGAAAGAATGTGAGCCGGTGTTTATCTGTATTAAGCACGTGTAAATCTGACATTTCATCAGTTCGAACTGATCAAAGTACACGCTGCTGCCATCTGTTGTCGGTGGCTATTCGAATGGTTCGTGGCCGAGATGAATAGATGAATTTGGTTCACAACAAGATTGATGACGTCTTTTCTACTCGGATTTGATTTCCAAATGTATAAACCAGCACGACAACTAACTGGCGTTTATCTTTTCAACTCTCACTGTCAAAATGGTGACGCAAGGCATTCTGCTAGATCTGGGGGCGGTTTTCTGTTTGCTGATAACTAAGTTTGCTTCTGGCTTGAAGGTGTTTGCTAGATAACGAATTTGAATTTTACCGAAATGGAACTTTCGATGAGTTAAATTTTTAATGCAGCTTACCGACGGATTTTAACAACAGCATGTATTTGAACATCTTCATAATAGGTGTAATACGAGTTTGCCTTTCTCGGCCTTTTCTCGATTTAAAATTTTCGGGTACAAAGGGTCAATTTGCCTGCTATCACTAGAGATTAACTACGTCAACATTGTGCTATTTTTCTTGAGATTTAAAAGTCCACTTCGTGCAAATAGCTTAACGACTTCGCACGTAACGCTAAACTGAGTCTTCTGTGCATTTTTCGAATTGAGTGAGTAATGTTTGACAACTGGATGTTGTTCTGATTAAATTAGAAAGATTTTTTGCTGAAGCTGACTGGAGTTTGGAATTTAAGTTGCTATACTTAAATATTGTATGTACTAATTGACCGTAGTTTTACCATTTGTTTAGAAAGTCAGATGCGGCTTCGAAGCTCATGTTTGGGAAGCTCTGTACATGAAATGCACTTGAAATTCAGTGACAGTTTAGGTGTATTGTATTTTATGATTGAGACTATGCCGAAAAACAGCTTTATGTTTTGCATACTTTGGATTTAAGGACTTTCAGTTGGGAACCGATTTTCATTTTAGAGACAACGTCTTCAGGGTTTCCTTTCTTTCCAAAAGCTAATTTATTCGTTTGGTGTTTATAAAATCTTTTAAAGAGTTTTCTGTGGAAATAATCCACTCCTATTCAAAAGTTATCAATGCAAGTTTTTTTGTTTAACTGGTAACACAAAATACAATCTTGTTTGCCCTGTATCCTGATCGGTGTGGTAACTGGTTGGTGTGTTGTTTTGGAATGGCCAATGATGACTTAAATTTTACATGCAGCGGAGATCGCTAGTGAAATGTAAACCAATTTGTTTAGCCAGAGATTTGGGGATTTGGAATTGAACCATTGGACGAGGTATTGTTTAAGAAAGATGACGCCATACGTGCCACGCAAGAAGTACAACAGTCGGTTTGTTGAGCGAAAGTTTTATTAAACGTGTCATCAGCAGTTTTGTGACTCTACGTCGATTGGGTGCCGTGAAATAACGCCGAGTTCACATATTCTAAATGCCGAAACAACAAGAGGGAAATTTGAGATAAAAATAGTTAAAAATTCGCGCGAATTTTCTCCAAGCTCAAATAGTTAAAAGGCAAAACAAAAGCTTACGCATTATGGTGGTGGATTTGGTTTTATTCTTTCGTGATTTAAACCAGCACAATATAAGTAAGCAGTTGGTGCAACAGGTCCTACCCTTGTCCTAGCTTCTAACAACCATTCACAACTTCGAAATAGCTGGCTACAATTCGCATAGGTATAGCGCTGAAACTAAGGGTTTGTCACCTTCTTTCAAAGCAACGTTAATTAGGTTAGGTTAGGTTTATGGGTGGATACGGCAGAGTGAACCCTGCAGTACCCCACTTTGGTCCATGTGGTCCCATTGTAATGCCCTTGTTGGGGTTTAGCCGATGTTGTTGGCGATGGTATTTATTCCCTCTCGGTTACTCGACCTTGTCTAGCCATCCTGATGTATTTATGAACCTGTAATTAACATCTGAAAGTTATTGTATGTCATGGAAGTGGTATCTTCCAAGTGTTCTGTTCCTCAAGTGGCACAGACTTGGGCAGTGACAGAGGAAGTGAGGTGTGTCCTCATTTACCTCTTCGTCTTCGCAGCCCCTGCATATATCGTCATATCATTATATGGTTTCTCAGGAAGTTGTGGCCTGTTAGGACACCTACCAGTTTATGTAGCGACGTTCTATCAAACCGCATAAGCTTGCTAGTCCTTGCAACTTCAATTGGTTTAGTTAAAAGTATTTTGCTACTTGCTTGTTTTCTGCCGCCGAACTGCCCACAGTAACCTTCAAAATATATTTCCAAAATTCTCTCACCGAAATGAAATCAAATAAAATGTCAGTTACGTTTTGACCACCATCTGTCAGCAATAACCAATAACCAATTAGCCCGAAGAAATTTCTTGGGCTAATATTTACAGGTATTTTTTTATGGAGGGGAAATGTTTTGTTCTCTCTTTGGGCTTTCTTCTGCCCAACTTTTGCGGTAAGGAATGAAGTTTACTACGTAATGGAGAAACGTATTAGAAGAAATATGTTGTGATCGTACAAAATTTCGGACTCGAGATGTTAATCAATTCTGACATAACGTCGATAGACGAACTCAAAAACTGGGTCGCAAAATTCTGTCGGTCTGTCTGTCCATATGTGCCGAGGTCTACAGCCTAAGCGTCTCCCAAGATTTCGTTCAAACTACGGATTTGGAGTTTGGGGGCTAATAGTTCGGGACCGACCCATATAAAATTTGTATACCAGTTTGATTTGTTCGAAAACATCTCTAACGATAGGTATCAACCAAAATTGATATTTAAGCTTAAGTAGGTGAGGTTAACATGACTGCGTACTCAGTTTTTGACTAAAAAAAAAATCGAATAAGGGTACTTTTGAAATTTGGACATGTCTCGAAAACGGTCCATACAATTGTAACAAAAATTCATTTCTAAGGTAATATGTTTTTTTCTGTCTCACTAGCAAACTCAGTTTACTTATGTATTATCGTACAATGGATTTAAAAAAAAAAAAAATTTTTTTAAATTTAGTTTACCCGAAAACGCCAATAACGATTTTCACCAAAATGTAAATTTAGAGTAAAATTAATATTTTCAAAATTATTGTGTCCTTCATTTTCAATTCGAATCACCGAAAACGCTAATTTTAAAAACTGCTCATATCTCGAAAACCCCATTTTTGACTTCGATAAAACTTTAAAAACCAAGTAATGCTTAGGTACATCCCAAACAGTTGTTTAAAATCGGTTGTCAGCTAAATAGTTAACCAATAATATTTTTCAACCTAAACATTACAATATTTGGTACTGTTTTGTCTGCCAAATCTTACAAAAACCGCTCTAAAGACTCTGAACAAAATGCATAGTAAAGATAACATCAGTGTTCTAAATAAGATCCCGTACAAAAACTTGTAAAATGTAAGAGCTATAAAATATTATATATGAGCTTATAACTCTCTAACCATAACTTACGACGATTGCCAGTTACTGAGAGCTTCAAATTTTAAAAACTCACCATTTCTGGTATAGCATTCAACCAATCAAACCAGTTGGTTCGAACCAGTCGTGCAGTAGTATTTCGAAGTCCCGGCGGTGTAAGTTTCTAAAAAAATTGTTTGTTTATTTGCCAGTTTCCTAGAGTAAACAATTTATTAGCACACTCTGAATTCGACAGATTTCGAAGAACTTTACGTAACAACAAATGTACTCAATCAATTTTAAAGACTTCCGAATTTGTGCCCCATTTATACCTAGTTGTGAAATTTTAGCATTTTGTTGAATTTATGATCGAAAAATATATTGAAACTTCTGGGGTTGATTTCAATTTTAAATGCAGACGTTAACAACGAGGGAACCGTACTTTTGGAACGGGTTTTTCCCAGCCTTGAAAGTCATATTTTTGTTACTTGAGGACCCGATTTAGAATCATTTACTGGTTCGTAAAGTCAAAGAGTCTTAACGACGATTTAATTTGATGGAATCGAAAGCTATCCATCATTCGAGGTCGTGTCCTCTTAGTGGCAGTTGGTCCTGTCATCAAAAAAACGTCTCATTATATCCTCTCGAAAGTTTTTATTGTTAGAATTTTTCAGGTGGAACAGCAGCCTCGTCAGAGCACCGTCCAATAAGTGCTGACGAATGGCACGTCCGGCTTCGGCCTTCACGGTTAGAAGCATTTCTACGAATTATTTTCAGTTGCTTTTAGTTTGCTCTACTAAAAAGTCGCCTCGGTGCAATTTTCTTCTATTGAAAAATATTATCTCTCTCCGTGATAATCTTAACTATATTGTGATCTAACCCAGCGAAAATATTTATCAATCTTATTTTATTTTTTTGTAAGCGTTACTCATAAAATGGTGACGTCGGAGCCTATCTAACATGAGGCAGTTCCTATTTCCCGAAAAAAGTGCCTTCACTCTACTACGTCGCATTGAAAGCTGCCCAGGGTATACAGTTTATTTGGTTCGAGATATATTTTAGATCAGTTAAACAGCGCCACCTCCCATCTGAGTTTTATATATTCTCATAGCTATAGTTAATTACATGTGTGTGTATAATTATTTCCCAACATCCAATCCACGTAAACTTAGATAAAACTAGATAACAATGACAAAAGCGAATATTTGCGAACAGTATCTGGATACGAGGAAAATCATTTGGAATTTGAAAGTGAAGAAACCAGAGATAAGCGCGTTTTATACCAAAGTGCAAACACAATTATCTATCGCATCTGTGCGCATTTCACTTGGACATTCAGCAATTTACTGGTCCAATTTTAGTGATTATCTAGTCAGGTACGGTGTGTAGAATATGGCGGAAGTGAGATAAATTCGCAAAATTAAATGAGAAGCACAATAGCTATAGAAACCTAATTCAGATTTGGCCAAGGGACTATCCCTTAGAACTTGTGTGGTTATAGATACAATTTTATAGAGAAAACTAGGAGAAACAAAATCGAAAAAGTGAATCTGTGTAAATGTAAGAGCGTGCTGTGTACTACAAATGGCTGGCTATAGACAATTACCACCGCCTCCGCCCAACACAAACGCCAACAATCGACCGTCAATGTATCAAGTGGCGATGGCAAATCACAGTTTGGTCTATCCATCAGCGGCACACGCGTCTTCGATGCACGCGCTAAGCAATCTCCACAATCAGCGAACCAACGGCCAGTTGGGCCATCATGCCCATCATCACATAATGGCTGCGGCTGCTGCTGTGGCAGCCAGTCGACAGCAACAGCAACAACAGCAGCAGCAGCAACAACAACAACAACAACAGCATTACCAACAGCACCCACAACATCACCAGCATCAGCAGCAGCAACATCACCATCCGCAGCCAACCGCACACCCTCAGCACAGTCACCTCCTGGTGAATGGGGGAGTTGTGGGTGCCCAGCACCATCATCATCACCACCACCATCCGGCATCTCGACAGATTTTCAGTCAGATGCAGAGCACTATTATGCCATTAAACGTTAGTAAGTATAAAATCGAACAAAAAAACAAAAACAAAAACTATCTATGTGTGTAATGTAGTTGTGTTTGCCATGAATAGGTGATAGGATTGTTATGGTTTAACTCTCGGTCGCACATTGAATGGTTGGGGGGATACGACGAATATTATTTGTGTAGAGTGCAGAGATCACGGTTTATCCTTTATTACAGTGCTCCGATGGGAAGGGAACTTGTGTGAAAGGACGTTTTTATGGAGCGACTGTGGTTGCTTGCGAAGTGGAATATTTGCATTGGAGTTCGATGTGGTTGCTGAACGCATTTTTGTGGTACTCCAAGGACTCTTCTGGTGAGGCATGAATTATTGATACTCCGCGGAGAGATGGGAGTTGTATTGAGTTCCATAGAACTATCGCAAGGAAGCACAGAAAACGTTAGCACAGATTTCAAAGCGATGAGCTTCATTTGCCCGGAGCTCTCGATTTTTCAGATCATTACAATTATTGTTACGCTTTTCTTGTGTCAACCCAACGTCGTCAAGTTCCACCCAAACATGTTAGTTCAATAGCTCTGGCTATCTATGTTAATCGCTCCTTTTCCATATTACGCGTAGGGGAATCTGCTGGACTTCTGGCTGGATATGTAATTAAAAAAAAAAAAACATCTGAAGGACGATGGTTCTAAAATGGTGGCATGGCAATGCTTTTATTCATAATTGAATGTGACTGAACGACCCACTTTTCACAAAGCAAGCTAACGGTGGGTTGGGTTGAGCGCGTTTCAATATTAGTTACGCTCTTACACTCAGGCAAAATGGTTTTTATATCGGGGATAAGTAAACTGTTTTTAGAAAAAAAAAAATACAGCTTAACAAAGAGTGAAACACAATTCAACGTTCCACTTTTTAGGAAGCAATCCTATTGTGGAGTGGCAGTGGGTATGGCTTGTTTCAATACTCGTTACGGTCTTACTTAAAAAAAAAGCCTTGTTCCGAAGTAATACTTCCTTTAACACGAAAGAGTTTCACTTCCCAACAATCAATTCAATAACGGAGCGAGCAAAGCCTGTTTCAATATTCGTTACGCACTCACTCTTAGCTAAGCATTTGTTGCAATGGAATGCAGTACTTCCATATCTGTAAAATATTCAGGGATCAGCCAAATGTTTTAAAATGATCCTTAATATAAAGGGTGGACCAAACAAGTTCCTTTTTAAAAATGCAATAAAATGGAAAAAATTAAATGCTTTCCAAACATTATGCCTTTATTAGTAGGTAAGAGCAAACATTCCCATTAATTATGGAACACAACGTCGTTCAAGTGGCTGCCGCAGCTGGCTTCGCAGTACCTCATTCTGTGAGTCCAATTTTCCACGACCTTGTTGATAGTTTCGGGCTGTAGCTCACGGATTGCTTGGATCGTTTCTAGATTTATGGCATAACATCAGTTATTCACGGATCCCCACAAAAAAAAAATCCAAAGGCGGTATAGGCTCCAACTCGGCCAATTGGCTGATAACACCATTTGGGAATTTGGTGCTCAAAAGATCGTTTGTGGCGCCATCCTGCATGAACCAGAGGTCGTCCAAATCCATGCCTTCAAAGTCGGTTAACATGGCCTTGTAACGCCCACCGTTGACCGAAATGTTTTTCCCAGCTTAATTTTCGAAGAAAAATGGCCCAATGATGCCACCACTCCACAATCCGCACCAAACTTTCCATCTCTATGGTTGCATTAGCCTGTCGACAATAATGTGGTGATTTTCCGATCCCTAGATGCGGCAATTATGTTTGTTAACGTAGAGATGAGAATGCGCCTCGTCAGAAAAGAAAAGGCGGTGCTTCATTTCGGCCAAAACTTCTTTTCAAAAAACGCACCGTTTGGGCTACACAGAACTAACTTTGGAAATGAGTTTTCAATATTTCCCGCGGAGGTATGATACTGACTTTCTGTCAAGATTTCGAGCTTTCAGTGTAAAAATAACCTATGATTTAAAAAGAAACCACTTATAAGGAAAGATTAAGTTGGAGTTTTGTAAAAAAGGAGCGTAACAAAAAGTGAAACGCTTCACATTCTACTACATATATGTTGTAATATTCGTTGCGATTGCACTTCCTTAGTACAGATCCTTGGAAACACGCTGGCTCGGAGGTATGATACTGACTTTCTGTCAAGATTTCGAGCTGTCAGTGTCAGAGTAAAAAGAACCTATGATTTGAAAAGAAACCACTAGATGGCCCACTCTTTATAGGGAAAGATTAATTTGGACTTTTGTAAAAAAGGAGCGTAACAAAAAGTGAAACGCTTCACATTCTTCTACATATAGTGTGTTTTAATATTCGTTGCGATTGCACTTCCTTAGTCAAGACTTGCTGGAAACCCGCTGGCTCTGAGGTGGTGTACATTAGTTGGGTTAGGTTTTACTAGATATCCAAACTGGCAAAGAGACATCTCCATACATTCTGATTTAGCTCATATTGTTCTCCACGAACACCTTATTAACCTTCTTCACAGTACCATCCCATTCAAATTGAGCGCCAACCAAAACCAAAGGCCAAACGCACTCCCAAATGAGGAACATATGATCAAAATGCTTCCATTCATTGTTATGGTTTTCAAATATTAAAATATTGTGCATAACAGTTGAATGCACAAATAAACCGAAATAAAAATAACCATATCCACGCCACTATCTGTATTTACGACTTTAAGGTGTATATGTGCACCGCTTGTCCTCAAAGACCAGCGGACACTGACAGAGGTGATGGTGAGGCGCATATAGCCGAGAATATTCCTCTTCCTGTAAAAGGTAAACTCCCACACTTTATGAAATTTTAACAAGGATAACACGACCCAACAATAAAAACAATAGCCACAGAGTTGTTTATCCCCAATGGAGCTTTTTGTGTTGCTTTTCAAAGAGCAACAACAGGAGAAAAAAAAAAAAAACCGAAAACAACTAGCGAATGTATGTCAGTTATTCTACTGTTTGCCTCCCACCGCCCACTCCCAAATTGTGGGTGAAAAATAAAGACAAATAAAAAGAAATTACACAAGGAGACAACGTCGACAACGGCGGCTAGGACTTCGACTATGGTGAAGCCCGAGGACGAGCACAAAGTGCAGGAGGGAGCAACATTCAACAAGGCGCTCCAAGAAGACCTCCTTGCTCTTGTCGTACTCGCTGCTGCTGCTACCGCTGCTGTTGTTGTTGGTCTATTGTTTGCATAGCTGCGTGGCGTTCATGGTGTGCCTCCTTTCTGCATGTCTAAGCGCGCGATGTCGACTTCCTTTGTTCCACACCTGCTTCATGTTCTATGTGTGCCCTGTGCCGGGGTAAGGAGGAGTACCCTCCCCCCCATTCATAGTTGTGTTCAAAGATACATTTAAATATTCATTGTAGATCGAGAGAGAGAGAGAGAGAGAGCTACACTACTGTACACCTCTTGCTATTATTATTTAAATAAATTTTTATTTTTATTCTGTCTTCAGCTATTGGGTGCAAATTTTCACAAAACATCATCCATTTGCCGCGGGCAGCGTCTTCTTCTTCTGTTACCCCCGACAACAACCGGGTAGTGGTAGTGTGTGTTTCTGCTTCCCTGCCCTAATGACTTTGCTTTTTGGAGACGACACACAGAGCCTTATGGCTTTCTGTTTTTTTTTTTTTTTTTAGATTCACAGAAATGAATAAACAATGGATATATAGTATACTCGCGTATTGTTGAAATGGAAAGAATAAATTTAATTGAAAAGAAAAACAAAAAACAATTGTATAGACGTCGTTCAACTCACTCCCATGGATGTGGGTCAAAAGTGGGAAACCGCGCGCGCTGTCGTTCAGTGAGTTAGTTAAAAAGATGTTGTTGGCTTTTTTTTTCGGATCAAAATGTGGTTTAAATTATTGTTTAAAGGAGATTTATTGGACTGTCTGTAAGAGTTTAGAGCTCTCAGCTTTGGAAATGGAGCAGGGCACATTGAAGATTGTTTTGTTTTTTTTCTTTTTTAAACCGTGCAGGAGGAATTTTTGTTTTGTGCTTTTTGGTCCGAAATCAAGTCCAAAAGGGAACGACACAAATCTCCAATACACAAATCTGGTTTTGTGTGGTTATACACAGTTGTTGCTGCAGACACATAGGGCTTTATATCTGAACTTTGTCGAATTCTCATTTTGGTGCGTCCTAACATTTTCGCATGTTGCGCGAATTCTGATCAAGTGTCTTGGCTCACAAATTGCATTCATTTTTCATAAAAGTACTTTGCACGATCGTATTTTGACTCTTACCATCTTACCTTACCTAGGTCTCTTAGGCCCGTTTGCTGATACTACTCATACCGATTTAGGTTCTACTTAAATAAAGGGTGTCCGCCAAAGAATTTTCGACTTTGAATTTGAATAAACGGCGAGCGGGGTATCGGCGGAGGGGGGAGGCGTATTCATTACACTTACGCGTCGTGCGGATTTTAGTAGCCATGGATCGTTGGTCGGCGGAGCATCGTGCGTTTGCTGTAGAGGCATATTTTAAAAATAACGATTCTCCCGTGGCTATTCGCAAGACATTTCAATATTCGGCGTATACGGGATTGTCCTAGTACGCAACTTATTGGCAAGTGGGTGCGAAGTTTTCGTGAACAAGGACCTGTAGTGGGACACGGGCCAGGTGTATCGCGAACTGTGAGAACTGACGAAACAATTGAAGCAGTTCGTCGTGATGTTATTGCAAATCCACGTCTTTCACTAAGAAAAAAAATTCCCAAACCTATTCGTCTATGTTGGAAAACTTTTTGGAACCTGAGTTGGAGAACAATGAATGGGTAAACGGATCGACATGGTTTCAACAGGATGGAGGCATCAATGAACATTGTAAGGCGCATTTTCCCCGAAAAAGTCATAAGTCGTTATGGTGATATCCCATGGCCCCCCAGATCGCCAGACTTAACACCTGCGGACTTTTTTTTTATGGGGATTTCTTAAATCTAAAGTCTACGTTAACAAACCGCGTGTTTCGTTTAAATGAGTGTGTTCGTCTCCGTGGTAAACATTTAACTTCAATTATTTTCAAAACATAAATCCGCATTTGTATGTTTTATTTTAAAATAAAAACGATTATATAAAAACCTGTGAATCTTTTATTATTTAATTTTAAATTCGAAAATTGTTTCGCGGACACCCTTTACCTTATGGGCTACTTTCTCTATGTCATAAATCGTCACATAAGACTTTAAGTAGAACTTAAATCGCTATGAGTAGAATCAGCAAATGGGCCTTAGAAGCTTAGAAGATATCTCAAATTGTAATACCTTAGATCCCTTCTACAAGCAGCTCATCTACTTGATAGAGTTTGCAGTCTTTGAAACTTACAGCGGTCTACAATATTCTGCAACCTTCGTCTTCATTTTCAATTTCCCGTGTAGTCTTAACTGTTGAATGTCCATCACCACGCAGAAAGGTTTGATTTTCCGCATCTGTTGGCTGTTTTCAAAAAGGACTTCCCAAGGGTCTTCTTAGTAGGCGCAGTGGCTTAGTGGTTAGTGTGTTGGACTACTCAGCGAGGGGTTAAATCTTGCAAAAACCCAAATTCCACTGCGCCACCTCTCGCGAACGTCTGACAAAAATCCGAGAGTATAACTGTTTCGAAAGAGCTTCTCAATTAGCCGTTGGATTCGGCATAAAATTGTAGATCCCTTCCATTCGTTCCAAAATGATAAACTCACACAAAACGAATGGTTGTGAGAAGCTAGGCCCAAGGTCCCTCCGGTACTGTTGCGCCAACTATTTATTTATTTTAAGGGTCTTCTTTCATCAGGTACCCTTAGAATATTTCGCCCCAAATCCACTTCGAAGAATAGGAAAAGTATTCTTCTACTTTCTAAGCCAGTCTCTCGGTCGTGGCTTCGTCGAAGGATGCCCAAAAGTTTTCTCGTAGTAATACAAGTGTTCATTTGGGTCCCTCTTGGTTTCACGCTTGTCTTCTGGCTCTTATTCCTGCCTTAAAAATGAGTTTGCCAAATGAACTTCCAGAAGTACGAGCTTGTTTCAACAACTGTGACAAACTTTTGTGTTTGCTAATTTGTCCGCTTTTTCATTACCTGAAATGCCTTTATAATTAAGGGACCCAGAAGAACCATTTTATACCATATAACATATACGCACATTTTATTGTTGAATTGATTTGGTGACCCCCTTTGGTTTGTGTCTGAACTAATGAAAATTGGCTTTTTACTCAGCTGCAATTTATATTTGTATAAATTCTGTTATAACCTTCTTGAAATGTATATTTATGTATATTTGAAGAAGGTTATGAATGTCAGCGGTTTCCCAAATACTCGCCTATCGCCTTACACAGATAGGTTGCTGTCTGAGCTAATCCAAAGCTACTGCGTAATACTTGCACTCGGCAATTGAGTAAGTCGCCTTTTATTTGTTTAATGAATTTATTGATGGAATTCTCGAACAAGATTTTTGAACTTGTGTGGAATATAATTTGCTAATGCTAGTACTTTTGGAATACTAACCGAGGGATCCCCGCCCCAGGTTCGACTCCCTACAAAAAAAAAAGAAAAAAAAAAAAGAGATTCCATCTTAAGGTACTTTTCCACTGTGCCACCTCTCGCGAACGTCAAACATCCGAGAGTATAACTGTCATTAAAGAGCTTCTTCCTCTTTTTGTCAAAGAATTAATTTTAAAACCACTGTTAGTTTTAATTTTAGTTTTAAGAACTTTGTTACCTCATTTAAACTCTATTTGTACTATAAAAGACCGAGTCTTGTTGTACTTTTTACAGATTGTTAAATAAACTGAATTGACTTCTCAATTTGCCGTTTGGATTTGGCATAAAATTGAAGATCCCTTCCATTTGTCACAAAAATGAAAAACTCGCATAAAACGAATGGTTGTGCGAAGCTAGGCCTAGTTTCCTACGTACTTGTTGCGCTTCCTATTTAATTACTTATTAAATTTACCCAATTAACTGCAGTCAGTGTGACCGTTGTGCGCCTAAAGCTGCAATTTGGCAACATTTTCGAGCGCCTGCAAAAATGTATAATATATTTTGGCCCTTTTTTTAGTTGGAGAAGGCTCTTCAAAATTTGTTCAAATGCTGGTATGTCCAAATAAAAAGCTTTAAAATGTAACGCAGTTGCCCATTTCAACACTATTATAGTCCTTACAGAGCCAATGCTTGTTAAATGTCGGTCAAAATTTCTAAATTTACAGAATAGTTTCAGAAATGACACTTTTTCTTCATTGGCCCTTCTTCTTGCGAATTTTTAGGATTCTAAGGCGGTCACACTGACTGAAGTTTTCCATAAACTACCAAAGTGAGGTTAAACTAGAGTAAAACCCGTGACAGTATAGCTCGTTGATTATTCATCGCGTTTGACCCTAGGTGGGTAGGTAAATGGGTGCTCTTGTGGCAGTTGCCACAGCTTCACTTAGACCATCAGTTGGGTCCATTGTGTCCGCGTTTGACCTTAAGAAGTAATCATGTACCCAGCTTCAAGAGAGCATTCTTATCCGCGCCAGCTTTTTCAATCTTCCAATTTTGAGCCACTTCAAACCCGGGACTCTTTAGATGCATTTCAGCCACTATTCCAGAATCGGTCTCAAAAGGTCGCCCTGTGGCACCCCAACTAAAATACACCAAATCTGTCCCATTTAAGTCCCTGACTAAAAAGAAAATCACCCCACGTTTGAAGTTGGATATAACCATACTCCATCTGTCTCATAATTTTACATTTTCCCAAAGCCCGTTTGATCCTCATCCATCATTTGGTTGCTCCGAACGCCTCTCTAATTAAAAAGCACCGTCTGTCCTCCGCATCAAATTTAAATTTTCCCTACAATTCAACGATATGCAAAATACATCAAAGCGAAAAGGAATATATACGAAAAAAAAAAATCGCCCAAAAAAAAGGACTCGATTCGAAGGAATATGCATTTGTATAGGTATAGGTATATGGCGGTACCCACTGTCCTAATGGGAGCACTCGTACACAGTTGAATATCCAAAAAGTGCCACTTAGAGCAGAAAAAGGAAATATATTGAGTACGTGATCTTTGAGACGTCCTGATGTGACCATTTCGCCAAAAACTATTACATCTTCATGCAGGACATCGGGTGGTTGTCAAACAAAACGACCAGCACAACTCTACTCGTACTCGGAACGATGTGTCTCCGAGTGAGTTAAAATATAAGTGCCTGTCCTTTTCCTTTGGTTTGATTTTTTTTTTTTCTTTTTTTTTTATCGGGTCCCCGTGAGGCCGTTGTCTACACTATTCGAGTCAACGATGGAATTTGAAATTTTGCGGACCCCCACACCCAACTCTGCTGCCGAAAACGTCGATATCATTCATTTTTAATTAATTTCGTTCAATTCGAAACGGGAGTGAGTGGAGTATGTCGCGTTGCAAGTGCAGATTCCTCTTATGCACTCATCCGTGGGCACAGTATGGCGGGTAATTTACTACATGTTCGGCTAATTTATTGAGCCAAAGATTAGGCAACAAATGAGCATTATTTTGAGGTTAGAAGGGAAAAATAATTTCCCAGGCTAAATAAATAATAACACTGACTGCCTGGGTGTCTAACTCGTGTTTTGTCGGGTGTCCCGCTGTGTTCAATGCCCAGATAAGTATCTCGCTCACACCACACTCGACACACTCGGTGTTTTCGGCCAGCTACCGGGTCAATTTGTGGTGTACGTTGGTGCTGCTGCAGATTCGATCTGTTTCCCATAGTCGAACAACATTGGCTCGTCGCTCGTATAGTGTATCGCACGCGGGGTAGGAGATATATTGCTTGCCAATAACTTATCCCGACAGATGAATGAGGGATTTATTCGGAAAATATGTAACCCTTTGGAGGACGACACTGATGCTCGCAACGGAACATGCAACACTGCCGAGAGAGAGAAACTTTTCACTCTCGAGCTGCTCGACTCTTGGACAGTAGCATGGTAGCTTCGTTGTCGTCGTCATCATCATCATCGTGAACGACGACAATCCTTCAAACTTCAGTCCTCTCCCGGACCACGACGACGACGACGATGATGATGATGTTTAATGGCAGAGCACACAAGTTTTTGGCCACAGGTTTCAAATGGTGTGCGCTCGGTCATTGTACATAACATTACAGGTGGACTCCGGTATATGGCCCGGTGCGATAGTCCTAGAGACTAGAGAGTCGACACGACTCGAACCGATTGTGGTAAGGATGCAATTCCGAGCAATTAAATCACTTTGATGGTAATTTGGATTAATACTGTGTTGTCCGATCCGGGTCGAGGTACAATTAGTTTTAGAAAATGTTTGTTAGCTGTTGTTGTTGCTTGTGCTTGCTATCGTTGTTGGGGAGGATGAGCCAAGTAGGATGAATCTAAACAGATTTATTGGCTCTGAGTGGTGTTGGTGCTTCTGTGTTTTATTTTTATTTCGGTGCCCCTAACAAGGATAACTTTGCGTTCCTCTAGCAAAGTTTGAAATAATGGCAGATAAAACCAATGTCCTGGTACGCATAAATAACACTCCACGCATTCATGGTGGTCGATAACTTTTTTTCATTTGGTCAAAGTGGTATTGTGTAACACCTAAAGTGGAATGGAATACCATGTGTACAACAGGGCCCTGTAGGAGGGAGATTTGCAGTAATATCGCTTAAAGAAGATGAATATACTCAAAAGACTCTTGTCGGATGAGTGTTTCAATTTGTTTGGGGATTATTTTAATTCTGTGTCATTCGAGGGAGGATGAAGTTGGTTCGAGCGCTAATTAGTGGGTTGCGAAAGTCTACTTCTGAAAGTTTTTACCATTCTGTTATGCGCCAAGTACTAGTGAAAAAATTCTCAAAATCCTAGCGACTTCTTGCTGCACTTTGCTGATAGGTGGTGCTACAGTCTGGCGTGTGGAGTTCGCTGTTAAATCTCCTCACCAAATTCAATCAACACAAAAAGAACCGAATTTGCATTCAAAACTACCGAATTTGCTAACTTAAATCCCTCCGCGCAATGAAGTGGTACTTGAATGTGTTAGTCATTGTCATAAAAGGTGTCCCTAGTGTTTCTGGATAATTCCTTCTCAATTGCCTTCTTAGGGTGAAGAAACGGCGACTGTCAATTGTAACCCTTTCCTTAATTTCTGATTGGATGTATACAGAGTTAAAAGTCCCGCCGAGAAAGGAGTACCTCAAAGTTAAAGCTATATCGATTTGACATTTTGTCGCTAGATGTTTTGCATATCATAGCCACATTCAAAAAACTAGTGGGCTAGAGTGGTTTTGATGTAACCTGAACGCAAAAACTAGATTGGTCGGGAACGTCACTTTTCATACGTCTTCTACACTTGCGAACTGTCAACGGTCACGAAATTCTTGAATAGATTCGGACGCTACTCTTCCATAAACTTCAAATGAATCAGCTGTTCCGATCTAAGCCAATCAAAACTGAGATACATCAAGTCAGGCAGCTGTCAGACTTACTAAACTAGATACCTGAGATCCCCACTTCTTGTTAGGAGTATAGACTTGATTGATTCAAATTTAGAGTATTTTCTGTCGATTGAAAAATACACCTTTTGATCTCTATTTGTTTTATTTCTTTAGTCTACTACATTTCAATCAATCACTACACTTTTTAACTAACTAACTGCTTTCTTTTCTGTATATACAATTGCATTCCTGATCAGCAATAGAGCATATGGTTACCTGTCAAAATGTGCTCAGTGAACTGCTCAATTTATTCTGAGATCATAGAAGGCGCTCTGATTATTTTCTGAATGAAAAAGGAAACATGAATTCAAAGTTCTTTCGTGGGTAAGCTAAACAAGACATTTTGTCGACAGTTCAGGTTCGCTCTGATCCAAAACAGAAACATGTGTTTTCAGTAAATGTAGGTACTAGAAAATCATACTTAAGTATACGAAATTTAGAATAGGAAACTCATAACACTTTTGAAATTACTTCCACAAATGTTCGAAATAAATCTTTTTGTTAGAGGCAAATTTAATCAGAACTAAAATGTTTGATTTGACAATTGATTTCTTCTCATTTTGGTTGCAATTATGAAATCGATAAGCAGAGGCAGTCCGCCATTTTGTTTTCTCTTTTCATTTTCTATCGATCTGGATTTCGATCTTTTCTATGTACATTTAATAATTTCAATTGCTAATCCGTTTGGGATACAATTAAAAGGCCGTCAGCCATTGTGGTTTAAGAAATAATTAGGTGGAATTGTACTAGAGTGACGTTTTGTGACAGTTGTCAATCGATGTAGCATTAATAGTGCACTGAATAATTTTAAGACAGCAAATTTATGCTGTAAGTAAAGAACTGTCAACTCCATGTAAAAAGGTTTCAGTCACAATAGATAATCATATTTTTAAATAAATGGGCTTCGCTAAATTTAAGCTGGAAGTTTAACACAATTTTTAAGGTAAATAACTTTTTTTACTGTCAAATAAACATTGCGAACTTTTGTCATTTGAGAGTTCTACTGTCATAAGAAAGCTTCTCAATTCACTCGTCCAAAAACTCCAGCATTCTGTTTTATAGACTCTTTCAATTTCAATCGACTGATGACACGAACCAGTTTTCATCTCTCTTCGATGTTTATGACAGATTTTACTGACTTATTGCAAATAATTTCCTCCCTCGAAGAATGAATGAAGTGTAACGTTGGTTTTAAGTTTTCAACCGTTTGCTAATGATAGCCTTTTCAAAGTACAGTCATTTATATTCAGGCGATTATTTCGAGCAAAAATGTTGTTCCTACCATGTCAATACAATTGAAACTTGGTGCGATTTTATTAAACAAATGCCCACTTATTCAATCTGCCCAGCAAATTGATTCCTTAAACGATCAGCCCAACTGGCACGAAATCATTCATCATGATACACAACAATTTCATAAATCGTCATGCATAACATTTCAGCCTTCTGGCTCAAAATTTTTGATAAATAGAATTTTAACGATGACATCCTCTCACTAACTCCTTCCTTCTTCCACTTATATTAACAGTCATTTATCATCTGAAACGGACCTACCTTCTCTGCCCCCAAAAACAGTAGACAGGAACAGGAAACTTTTGTGACTTTCATCTTTTTGTTTTCGCAAGGAATCAACTGTTACACAGTTGACACACCCTTAATCTAAGCCCCGGCAACTCAATGAAACATAATCCTCTGGAAAAAAAAAAATGCAAATCCCTTGTATCCTTTTACCACATTATACCCCCAAGCTCAAAAATTGCAGAACGAACGGAATAATAACAATAAATACCCACATTTAGGCAAATTATACGTTTCAGAAGACATTCGTTAGACTTGGTCTCAGTCTTTGAAGGCCTCAGGCAACAAGGTATATCCTCAAACGCTGTCCGTCCTCCTTGGAAATGGTAATGCTATATGTGTGTGTCCTCCTTGGGAAAAATTCATCGCATGAGTAAGTGTATAGTGCGATCTCTCGTCGTCGTCGGTCGTCGCTCAAGAAAGGATATTAATAAAAATTCCATTTTTTCTCTTTCCGTATCGCATATCCTTTGCTCTTGTGAGGATATTCTTTTTCGTTTGGGATTTTCCTCAACAAATAACATTTACCGGACGAAAAGAAATCATTTACGGAAAAAGAAGTCAGTTTGTTGAATGAGCCCGATAATTTCAGTCTTTTTTGTATTTTTTTTTTTGCCGTTTGTTATGAAGGGCAGAGGACCTTAGACCATGTCTTAGGAAACAAATGGACTATATGGAGGGTAACAGTGGTTCCTCGACGATTCTCTGTCGTTTTTCATAAATAATTTATTCCAGGTGGAAATTCATTAATCTCTTTTATTGTGCCGACTGGACAAGCTGCCATTTGCGTACCTCCTCCACCCATGTACTGTAGTACTACTGTGTCCTATACTGGCTGCCACCCATTTGGCATGACAGACGAGTAACGTTTTATGTCGTTGAGGGTACTTTGATAATTTTTGTTATTTTATTTCTAAAAGGGGTGTTGTGTTTTTTTCTTTTCTTAAATTTTGTATTTATTTTGAGGGTTTTCGATGTCTGTTGCCTTAAAAGTCAAGCTATTATGCTAAACGCATTTGGGAAGTAGTTCGAGTTGTGAGGCGGAATGCCCTCTTTTCTTAAAAAACTCCTTTTTAATAGCCCCTTGAATGAATTGGATTTTGAGAATTTTTAAGAATACTTTTGACGAGTTGAAAGTACCGCCCAATTTGGGCTCCGATTTTTTAGCCGTGAATAGCGAAGAAAGCACAAAATTGTTTTTGTCACAGTGGTTGCCATTTTAAAATGTTAACAAATAATTCAAAAACCCAGACAAGTTTATCTCATTCTTTCGGTATTTTCACCAATGAACGTGCTCTGTCTGTGAAAACTGTCAACTGGTTCGACGGGAGGAGAAGTAATTGTACGTTTTCACTGGAGATTGACTTTGATATTTGATTTATTTCCGCTTACCTTGTATAAACTTCGAGATTTACCACTTAAATTTTAATCACATAAATACTTACTTACTTACTTAGGTGGCGCTACAGTCCGGGGTGGACCTGGGCCTCAACCAATACGCCTCTCCAGTTAGCGCGATCTTTGGCTAACTGCCTCCAGTTGCGCACTCCAAGTTGGTTGAGGTCCCCTTCCACTTGCGCGCGCCACCTAAGGCGAGGTCTTCCTCTACTGCGTTGTCCCTCCGGGTTAGAATCGAAGACTCTTCGGGCCGGAGCGTTGGTGTCCATTCGCTCTACATGTCCCAGCCATCTTAGACGACTGATGCGTACTTTTCTGACTAGGTCGATGTCGCTGTACAGCTCGTAGAGTTCGCTGTTAAATCTTCTCCTCCAAAACCCGTCAACGCAAACGGGACCAAAAATCACTCGAAGAATTTTGCGTTCGAAACGACCAAGGAGATCTTCATCCGCCTTTGATAGCGCCCATGCTTCTGCACCATAAAGCAGGACTGGGATGATGAGGGTCTTATACAGAGTTTCCTTAGTATTTCTCGACAAGGCCTTACTTATCAGTTGCCGTCTTAGGCCAAAGAAACAGCGGTTGGCAAGTGTGATTCTTCGTTTGATTTCTGATGTGATGTCATTATCAGAGTTTATAGCGGAGCCGAGGTAGACAAAGTCCCTAACTACCTCAAAGTTATAGCTGTCTATCGTGACGTTCTGCCCGATTCGTCGATGTCGTGTGTCCCTTCTTGTTGACAGCATATATTTTGTTTTACCCTCATTCACCACTAAACCCATTTTTGCCGCTTCTGTACTAATACTTGCAAACGCACCAGTGACAGCTCGCTGTGTTGTACCAACAATGTCAATGTCGTCAGCGTATGCAAGCAGTTGCACAGACTTATAGAAAATTGTGCCTCTGGTGTTGGCTTGTGAGTTTCGCACAATCTTCTCAAGAATGATGTTGAAGAAGTCACATGACAGCGCATCACCTTGTCTAAATCCTTTTTTGACATCAAAGGTCTCGGTGAGATTGTTTCCGACCTTTACGGAGCAGCGAGCGTTCTCCATCGTCATTCTGCACAATCTGACAAGTTTGGCAGGGATGCCAAAACTAGACATGGCTCTGTATAGCTCGTCTCTATAAACGCTGTCATATGCGGCCTTAAAATCGACAAAAAGATGGTGAGTATCGATCTGGTATTCTTGGGTTTTTTCCAGGATCTGCCGTAGTGTGAATATTTGATCGGTCGTGGACTTACCGGGCCTAAAACCGCACTGATAGGGACCTATCAGATCGTTGACGAATGGTTTCAGGCGTTCACACAATACAGCAGACATGATCTTATACGCAGTGTTCAGGAGACTGATGCCTCTGTAGTTGGCGCACATAAATACGAGATGAAATATTAATCTCTATATAACCAACCAGCTTTGCATGTAGAGTCCGTCGTAGAGTCCGTTTTAAACACACTCTCTACAGCTAGCTAGATGTCAAAAATGCAGGTCAAACAGAAAAGTTGTGGCAATTATGCCATTTTCGTCAAATTTCCAACAGTTTTTTTTTTTCGAAATACATATGTATCGACTTTAAACTTTTATATTAGTTTGGAGAATGATGAGCTAGTATCATTTTTAGATTAATATCACTCAAATTTTGTTGTTACTTTAAATTTCGAATTTTTGGATATTTTTAATTGTTTTTTTGGTTGTTGAATTCGACAACCTCTAATGAATCGTCAAATGGATCTTGTTTTTTTTTTTCGAGAAACTTGTACTTAATCTCGACTTAATGTCCGGTGAAAACTTATAATAACCAACTTTATCCGATGTTTATATATCTCATGTCAACTTTCACAAGCTGACGTGTATTTAAACCATCTGTCAGTTGAATACGTTGTTGCAAATTACACAATGGATTCTGTAATAATATATGTGAAAATATAGAGGATGGGCCATCTAGTTTTTTTTTTTTTTTTTTTTTAATCATAGGTTATTTTCACACTGACAGCTGTTTCCCACTCGAAATCTTCGGTCTACGGTGGGCGTTACAGAGCCATGTTCCGACTTTTTTTTTTTTACTGAAATTGAAGACATGGATTTGGATGAAATCTGGTTCATGCGGTCTTGGAAAATTTGAGTGGCAGAATGCGGTACTGCGAAGTCAGCCATAATTAATGGAAATGTTTTCCGTTACTAATAAAGCCATAATACAAAAAAAATTTTTTTTCATTTTATTGCATTTTTAAAAAGAAACTTGTATCTGGCCCACCCGATATATGCATACGGTAAAATATTTTCAGTAGTTAAACAGATCAAAACCTTTTTTGGTAGAACTTGCACACAAGTTCTTTGGAAAACCAATAGAACTGTTTTTCTTTACGGCAATTAGATCATCTATTCCTTTACGTTTTGTCTAAGCCTACCAGAAAACTTGAATTTTATACATAGCTCAAGCTTATTTTAGAACAACATCCATTTAGCTGTTGCACTGTTCTATTAAAAGGTCAAAGCCAACTCATCACTCGGATTTGTCAAACGTTGGTCAAAAGAGTTCTCCAACTCTTACGTGACTAGATCCCTCTACGTTACCTTTGTGCGCCCCCTTCTGGAATACGCCAGTCAAGTGTGGTCACCATTTCAGCGAGTTCACGTATCCAGAATCGAAAACATTCAACGGCGTTTTCTTCGATTTGCCCTTCCAGGGGGTCGATTCTCGTTCTATGAAAATGTGAAACCAAACGTCAAAATTTTTGAATAATTTTTTTTCACGGCGGCCCCATTTGCAAGTGAATGTTCTTAGTGAGTGTTTGAAAATTGAGAACCCTCTTTCATACAACACAGTGTGCGGAATTCACCACGATATTTTCACTTATTGGACCAGAATCGCATTTTAGTACAAAGTGAATCGAAAAAATGAAAGCAATGGGTGAAAGCGAATGTGAAAACGATTTATTCGATTCACTCTTTCACAGAACCAGAATCGACCCCCAGGTTTACCCTGGACCGACCCTATCGTATTACCCCCCAACCAAGACCGCCTCAAACTCATTATCTTAAATACCCTTGAACAACGCAGGAACGTAGCAGACATTCTCTTCATCCATCGACTTCTGTCAGGTTCTGTCGACCACGCGTCTATTTACAAGTCAATTTTCTTCAACACTAACCCTCGTCATTTACGATGCCCTCCTCTTTTCTATATACCGACTCGTCGCACCTCTTATGGCTCCAACGAACCAATCACCCGTATGCTGCGGTAGGTTAACTCAAAACTTCCCCTTTTTGATTTCAACCGAAGCACTGCCTGCCTTAAACTCGATCTGATTCCCAATCTTTCCCTTACAAATCTTAGTTCGTGAGGCTTAGTTTTTTTAAGTTAGTAGCTAAGCAATGTAATAGCTTGTAATAAGCTGAATAAATGGAGGCGTTTGCCCCCACCAAAATTAAAGCTGTTTGCACAGTGTCTAGGTGCACTTTCAGTTTAAGAAAGCGCTTTGATATTTCGCTTTTAGGCGATTTTCTTACCGATTTTCTGAACGATTCAGAATCCTTCATTTATACGAAACAGATGTCCATTTGTCAGGTGTATAAAATGTGAAGAGCTTCAACGTTCGCATTCGCAGAATTAGAATTATTTTCACATGCGTTGTTTAGAAAATTAAAAAGCGCTTCAAGTGCTGTGATCAGCTGAATACTTCAATGAGAGGGAGCGCCATCAAGCAACGCACTAAACGCTTTTTTTGTTCCTGAATTAATGGCACTTGTGTTCTTACTGATTACGAAAATGTTGCTTCTTTCAAAAGAATGCAAGTTAGCTAAGATTGTCATCTGACATAAAAAGCTACGCGTCGTCTATAAGTTGCCCGAATCATCAGCTGATTTGTAAAGCAAATTGGAATAAAATGTTGTTCAGGCGCGACTCCATTCGCGGTGACTTATCAGACAATACTGTTCCTAAATGTCAAAAATAAATATATGTCAAAATGCGAAAATATAACTGCGACAGTGACCTTTTTGTTAGCTCATAAAACAGACATTCTCTATGAGAACAATTCGTCCCGAGTTGATGTTGAAAGCCGCTTTTATTCTATTGTCCCATAGACTTATAACCGATTCCAGTTAAAACCGCACAGCTACTGCAACAACTTGAATTCACCAGATTAACTAACAGTACTGACACTGTCGCACGATTGGCAACCCCTGACGTGCTCCCATAATAAACATGAAATTGCTGAAAAACCGATTTATGTGTTGTTATTAATTTTATGTGTGTACATCCCATTTTAAGTTTGTGCTCTGTGCCGGTGCCGGTATCCCCTCTTCGTTCACATGATGATAAATTTGCCAAATAAAAACTTACGACAACGAAACATCAATTGCAATAAACATAAAAGCCCCCCCAAACGCTCACACACACATACCACACACCATTCAAGCCACATTATAGATAGGAATGGGGTGGGACTTGGACTTGGTCTTGGATTGAGTGAGCGCGTGGAATGTAGATCCACATCCCATATACAGCGAGGAGGTTAATAACAAAGCAGGGTCGCACAACAAAAAGCCTTTTTATTAAAAATGTTTCCAAACTATAAACATTACCATCATCAATTACACGAGCAGAACAGAACACCAGCTAACACGACGACGACGACGAAGACGACTACTACTCTACAACAAACGAACACAAATCCCTGGCTAGCAACTTGGGCCAATTTAACTCCAAAGAGGTTTCCACTATACTAATACCTACTTTGATTCCCATGCCATGTCTGGGGCACAGTGCCACTGGCACTTACTGTTGCGAGAGGTCTCTCTCGCTCATGACCATGACGCCCGGTATTGAGTTGCGGCAATAAAATCGAAATGAGTTATTGAATGTTTGTAGATTTATTCGACTTGGAGTGAAGTTTGGTTATTTGTCGGTCGCCAAGATCTAAATTTACTTCCATAATGCATCTCGTGGTCTTTTTCCTCATTTGGCATCGGAGTTTGTGAGTACATGTAGCCGCCGACAGACCGTGCAACATTTTAATAAGGAGTCCGTAACTGTATGTGGTGGAAAGCCATTTATGGAGCAATAATTTGTATCACGTAAAGTACCTTCGGGCTCATTGTCTCACTGGGAGGTTACACAGTTGTGTCAGTTGTGTAGCGCCACTTGGTGCTGCTGTTGGAATCTGATTACTACCCTCCATGCTGACGACACCACCGAAGAAGGTGAACATGTTTTACGACATTACAAGGAGTGGAAAATTCCTGCTCTTTAGCGAGGATTTTTTTATTTTTTTTTTATTTCCATTTTTTGCTCGCACAGCTTAACGAAGTGTTTAATGAGAAGTAATGGCAAGGAACATATGCGTTTATACCAAGTGGGGACCGTTTTTTTTTCTTCTTCCTCGGTCGGCCACTTCAAAAGGGATTGAGGTTGTTGTAGCAGCGCATGCAGTTAAATGTGGGTAATTGGCAGAAATGGGTCCTTGGGTCCTTGAGTCCTTAGGTCCTTGGATCCTTAGATGGTCCGACTGTTAAGTTGTCGAAAATTAAGTGGGATATTTGACAGTTTTTCGGAGCGGTGCTGTGGGTAATCCAAGTACTAAACTTCAATTTTCACCAATTAGCGCGCTCTATCTGTGAAAACTGTCAACAGGTCAACGGTACTTTTTCACTGGAGATTTACTTTGATATTAGGATCGACTTGCGCTAACCTTGTAACGGGTGATTTTTTAAGCGTAGTTATTTTAAAAATCGAATAAAACACTCAAATTTGCATCAAATATTCAAAACTTTTATTATAATCGATAAATAGGCCTTAGCCATTTACGTTTTAAAGACAACTTCATGTAAATGTTGTCCGCGGCTCCGTTTCAAATGGTCCATTCGGAAGGTCCAATTTTGCGTCACTTTTTCGAGCATTTCGGCCTATATTCCACAAATTACGCGTGTTATGTTATCCTGTAAGGCTTCAATCGGGTTCGGCCTGTCCACATAACGCGCCCACAAGAAATAATCAAGAAGCGTTAAATCGCATGATCTTGCCGGCCAACTCACAGGGCCATTTCGAAAGATAAGCTGCTCACCAAATGCATCCTTCAACGTTTCGATTGTTTCACGAGCTATGTGACATGTGGCACCGTCTTGATGAAACCACATATGTCAACCAAGTTCAACTCAGCCAACTGGGGCAAAAAAAAGTCGCGTATCATGGCTCGATATCGTTCGCCGTTGACGATAACATTTCTTTCACGGTCGTTTTTGGTGCACATTTTTCACAGAGCACGAATTTTAATACAGTGGAACTTCCTTAAGTCAAACTCTCAAAATTTAAGAAAAAAAAAAAAAAAATTCGAGTTATAAAAAATTCGACTTAGGCTTCGGCCACGCAATGAGCGACGAGCGACCGAGCGACTGAGCGACGAGTCGCTGAGCGTCGAATCTGAGCGATGGGTGGCCATTTACTGAACGACGTCGCTGAGCGATTATTGGGGAAAATGCCATCGTCAAGTGCGGTTCGTCGTAGCTTATAAGTTGAAAATCGCGTTCATATTTACAGATCGAGAATACGTAGCAAATTATGGTGAATTTCATCATTTATATCAAAATCTTCGCAGATTTACAGATCGATTTCGGCAATATTGTCGTATGTTCGTTCTTTCTTTCCTTCCACTCTTTATCGGTGACATTTTTATTTTTATAGTCTTTGTGGGTGTCCTTTTCTTGAATAAAAAATCTGTGAACCTTCTAGAACAAACTTTAGGACGCAATTAAAGCAACCATTTTATTTCGAAAAATTAAAAGAACACAAAAGTAGCAGAGTTGCCATAACAATTCATATTTCATTAATTTGACTCTTTATGTCGTTACCAGAATGCAGTTTATATTTAGAACGATTTCACCAGTCCTGCCATAGCACTGGACGGCTTTAGACAGCTGAAATTAAATTTCTGTGTTTATTTTGTCCATCTTATTATTTCGTCGCTCAGCGATCGACTGAAAAATTAGAACAGATTTGATTGCAGAGCGACGTCGCTCTGTCGCTTAAAAAATCGCTCAGTCGCTCAGGGTTTATGTGGCCACCTCCATACGATTTCATGTGTTTTAATTTGTTTGCGTCGCTCAGCGACTCGTCGCTCAGTCGCTCGGTCGCTTGTCGCTCATTGCGTGGCCGAAGCCTTAGAGAAATAAAAACAAAAACTTGACTTTTTTTTATTTTATTATAAGGATATATGTTTCAAAGAGAGAAAACGTTTTTTAAGTAAAAGAACAACAGTTATCAAAGTTATCCAAAAAAATTTGAGTTGTGGAGAAATTCGAGTTATGGAAGTTCGACTCTAATAAATTTCAATAATTTGCAATCGTTGCTCGTTTGTAAGTCTTTCCATGATTAAATGGCAGATTATACTGAAAACTTTTCACTTTGACAGATGACGTTTGGACGCCATTACTAACCAGTGCAGCCAACCCGAAAAACTTAACTCTTAAAAAATCACGCGTTATAAACTTCGAGATCTACCACTTAAATTTTAATTACATAAATACGAGATGAAAAATGAATCCCTATAACCAATATACTATATACAGCTCGAGATGTCAAAAATGCAGATGAAGCAGAGAATTTGTGGGAAAACTTCAATTCAACTTTCACGCTAAATAGCTGGTTTGTCAGCGCTGCGCGCCACAAGAGAAATGAGTCTTAAGGGGCCCATTCACAGTCATACAGTCATGCAATCCAAGTGTCAAACTGACTTGTTGTTGGCAGTTGAAGGATGTGAATGTCAATTCGAGTAATTTATGAGTTGTTTCTGACATTTCATACTCAGATTTAATAGCGGATGGTGTCTGACAATACGGATTTCGCCACCAAAAAACTGCGGTATTTCTCCGATTTGAATTTAGTAAAAAGGTCGGTGGTAAAAACAACATCTTTTGGTTTAAACTGTTTTAAATTGTATGCGATGTCGCGTATTGGTATTTATCAAAAATGTCTGCGGTTATTGGTAAAAACAACAACTTTTAGTTGACATTTTTTTAAACTGTGTAAGGGCATGCAAAAATTTGTAAAAATTGTAAAAAAGACGTTTAAAAATTGTTAATAATACTAATTGGTACAATAAATGTCTCGCATGTGTTTTGAAAGTGGTTTTCTTACAAATTCCATCAAATCCGCTTCACATGCAAAAAGTATGACACATTTGTGACAGTGGATGATGGGTCCCTTAATTGACTAGTCAGAGCAAATTGCTCGGTTCTCTAATCCTCACCAACTACTAATGACCCGCGTGGGTGGTCCCCTTTAAAAGCTTCGCTTACTTTCTTCCAAATCCATTGATCCCTAAATCGTATACTCATTTCGACGTCCGCACACAAAAGGTTTGCAACCCCCGATGTAAGTTAATCGTGACGATGATGACATAAGAACGACAATGATGTCGTTCAATATACAATGCTGCTACTGCTACTGCCACTGCTACTGAAAGTGGTAATGTTGTCTTAAGCCCCCTGTTGGAATGTCGGAAAGACAAACTTTGGCCTAAATGAATACATAAAAATGGACAAAACGAATAAATATGCAACAACATAACAGGGGGGGAGGGAGAAAAAAAAACTTAAATGTTAATCATCACGACACGATATTGCATGAACATTAAGCCAGAAACAAAGTTAACGTCTTAACGTCACATTTTGGAGCGCAAAAGTTGCTTACCATTCGACTCTAGCTACAAGAGTGTTTGGCTCGATGACCCTTTCAACTCCATTGGGGTCTAATGTCCTTTTGGGACACTTAATTAAAAGTTTTTCTCGCTTCTGTTTGGTTTTTTTTTTTTTTTTGTGGATTCTTTCAAAACTCCTTTCGTGTGTAAGAATGCACACGAAGATAGAATATGAGGTTAGGGTGATGTATGTTTTATTGGCACCGGGGAAAGCAAAAAAAAAAAAACAGCAAAATGATAGCTTCATTCGACGTCACTCTGTTTGTTCAATGAATTTTTCATGCCTTCAAAAATAAATACCAAAAAGTCTCACAGCGGGGAAAGAGAGGGAGGGAGAGAGAGAGAGAGAGAGGAACTTTCCAAAAGGCAGACAAATATTCTCTTCTGCTCATTAAACTTTTTCGAAAGGCCAAACATTGTTTTTTTGGCCTTTAACAAAGCGATAGTAGAGTGGTTGAACATGCACACGAACGCACACCCATACCTATGGCTGGCAGGTATCTCAGGTTTCAGCGTAGCTCGCGAACTGAGTGTTCTTAATTGTTATAAATGTGCAAAAGATGGCAAAAGTCAAACACAATCCCCCTGTGTGATATTCGTGCATATAGCATACATATTCGGAGAGTCAGCCGCCGCCTTCTATACTCTGTACTCTCCTTTGGTTATCGTTTTAAGTTGGAAAATGTTTTAATAATACATGCGTGCTTTCGACACTTTTTATGCACATTTTAACAAAATAAAAGAAACAACGCCAAGTGAACAAAAACGGTGAAAGAATCGTGGATAAAAGCTAACAGGGAAAACGAACGCGGGAAAATAGACAATGGAATGCAACGGCGAGGATATGGAATGGATGTTATGAATTTTTGGGAGTCTCCTTCCTCCCCATATAGTCACAATCACAATCCGAATCCATCCACCTTGTGCCATCTCTTTGGGGGCTTTATTAAGTTTTGTTTAATGTGCAAATCGGCTTCTCGTGGAACGAGAGTTCGTATTCGTATTGTCGCTCAAGTTTGTTGAAACGAGTGGTTAATGATTAATTAACTTGAATCCGAATCTGAATCCGAGATTTGATGGTTTCACTTTGCGGAGGTATGATGGTCATAATAGGGTTGAGAAGAAGGTTTAGAAGTCTCGTAGGGAACTGTTGAATAATGGCGATGAGTTTTTGTGGTAAAATTAAGCCTGAGCTATTAGGGTGCAAAACATTTTTCAGTCATTAAATTGCAAGACTTTGCAATGGCTGGTCGGACGAAATTACTGCCAAGTAGGCTTCGTCTATCATAGAAATGAATTCTTACAAGAATTCTTGAATTCTTACAAGATTTTATCTTATCACTGCTGACAAGTTCAAAACGCATTTTCAAGACTTTCCAATTTTGCACCTGTTCTCCTGCGCAACAATGGCAGCTTCTGACCGCAGCACATAAAATTCGCCATCTGTACAAAATTGTTTACAAAAACAATACATGGCCACGACATTTTTGTTCTTGTGCAAAAGTGTTTGTGTCGTGTAAAAAGGGACAAAGCTTGTCTATTCGATTGAAGGGCTATAGCTTACCCATACCAAAAAGTGCAAGTTCGTGTTCCTATGAACGAAAAAAGAAAAAAAAAGAAAAAAAATAACGACCCCATCTTCATTTCCTTCATTTTATGGACAATTCGCCTCCGTTTAATGTATTACTTCTAGGTTCTTCGAATTCCAAATAAATTCGATTTCAAAGTTAGTTTGTTTCAAAGGAAAAGCGCTCCTATTTATTTGGAAAACAAAAGTTGAGTGGAGAATTTTTTCTAGTCAGAGTTACAGAAATTTAAATAAAAAAGCCGCTTGCCATACCTGTCATTGCTCGTGGTGAAAAAAATGTTCCCTAATAAGGAGTTTCGGCAAATACGCACCACCAATCTAGTCCGAAGCTCTCCCCTATACTTCCTTTCGTAAAATACACGTAGTTCCATCAAATTTTTACACTACCACCTCCCATCCATCACTTTACAGACTGCATTACCGACTGCAACATAAGAATACAATTAGCGACATCTTTAAGTCAGCGTGTTATGTTTCAGTTATGTGTTAAAAATTGATTCAGATGAAGGAATAGATTTCATATTTTTGTTCTGTGATCTTATATTGAAACCCAATCTAGATCAGATCACAAAAATAACGAAATATGGCTGAAGTAGTCCCAAATATAACCGCAAATGGGAGAACAATTTTTTTTATAAATTATGTAGGAATGTAGGTACCTACACCGATCTACTGGAACATCCATCTCCAAAATTTATACTATTCACTGTAGTATTCCATGCAAATTGATTTTTATCTAGAGTAGCAGTCAATAGATTTATACAAATTGAGATCTGTTTGAACTAAATGTATAGATTAGACAAGCAATCTGTTTCCTTCTATCAGCAAAGTCGATAATAATTCGCTTTGTAAGCCAGAAACCGATTGAATGAATTTGCTAAATAGTTCTTCGTTTTCCATTGTGAATTTTCAACAAGCCAGCGTTTTAGTGAATTACTTAACGATAAGTTAAGAACAAAATATTGACATTTAATAATATAATAGCTCTATCGCATGAAGTTGAATGTTGTTTGAAATATATTAATTTTTCGAACTCACATTTGAAATCGAATGCTCACCACTTTGTGTAATAGGCTATTCACACTGAGTCGCAAACCTGCTTTTCGAGAAAACACTCGAAAACTTCATCAAAAACAGAAGTTTTCCCATACATATTTCCGTTTTTAAAACGAGTAATTTTCCACGAAAACACCATTAAAACAACTTCCAATCGTTGCGTTGTTGAAACAAACATACCTTTTGCAACATTCAGCAGAGCATCTGATCGAACAAATGTCACAACTCACAACTTAAAGTCATTTTCCACATTATTTGATGGGCTAATAATATTTTTAAATGCTCTGAATTAATTTTATTTGTTATTTAATGCGATCGAAATAACTAAACAAAATAGTTTACACAGAAGATTCATGAATAGTGTCTCACAGCTGATAGAAACGTCAAATGAAAACTAATTATTCTTCGGTGTGAATGCAATTTTGAGTTTTCAACGACAACACGATTTTCGCTGCGATGTGAAAAGGTTATAACTGGTTAATTGGCAACTATCACTGTGAAGTTGCAGTCACAATGACAAATTGCAAAAATAAATAAAATGCACATAAGTCATTTGTCCTACCTTACCGACCCACATACAATAGACGTTTAAAATTATTTTTATAGGTAGCACTAGCATCAGAATTCAATTCGAATTTGCGAACTCATTTGTATATCACAGTAAATGGTAAGTGCAACAAGCGGTACTCAATACACCGCTATAGAAAAATATTTCAAACGAGGTGCTATAGATTTGCTGTCAAACAGGAGAGATTACAAAAAAAAACTTAAATTTAAATGTCTTAAATGTCTCTTACAGCCAATTCGTAAGTGGTGACCTATATCGTTGTCTAACATTTTCGCTCGATGTTTAATTAGACAATTATTATTATAATTCTATGATTTTCTGTCAAAAGTATACCTAGTTTGACATTAAACGCATCTTCATCTTCAGTCGAAGACAAATCGCAAAAGGATTTAATTCGACCGGGACGAGACACCTGCAAATATGTTAAACCCAAGCAGGTGGAGTTTGTAAGGGTTTTCTTCTTAAAACATTAAACTACCAGGTTCAATTTCGTCGTTTAAATTGTTGCTAAGTTCTTAAAAGCTTGTATACCTAAGAAATCAGCCAAAAATTCCTACAAATGCTTCCGAATCTCTTAAATCACAGAATACGCTGTTAAAAAAAGTGTCCCTGTAATCTGTAACATTCCAATTCAGCTTGTTTCCCCACTATAACCAACCACAGCATGTTCACAATATGAAAAAAAAGCCACCATTTTGTAAACTTCCCAAAGAAGGCCCACCCAAGTTGTAAGTAATTTACGCACTCACTGTGAAATTGCCTCGAGATTAATTGTTCCTAACTCCAAAGTGTGGCGTCACCTACAAAACAGCACTAATAGCCAGGTACCGGTCGTGATTTGTGCCAACACTGCCGCTAAACTCCTAGCCGCACTACAATACTATACCGGCTACAAATTCTCTAATAATTTTCCGCTATCACATCCAAAAAGTGAGAGGAAGCAGTGTCTCTGTGCACACTCGGTGTTCAACGACAAACGTGTTGTTTTTATTTTCCTGCCTTGTTGTTCCGAGGAGACCCGAAAATGGATTTCCTTATTTTTTCCGGTCACCATACGAACAGAACACAAAGCACCAAACGAAACCCAAGAACACCCCCCAAAAGAATAAGAAAACCCTCTTGCCTAATTTCGGACATAATACTTTTTATTTGTTTGCAAGTTGGCAATTGGCTATCGCACTTGCCAAGAATTAGACAAATTTCTGTTGCCATTGTGATTGTTATCAACGTACAAGGAACGGCAAACGTATTTAATAAATCATTCTGGTTGAACATCTGTCAAAATGTAGTCTGACTGAAACGGAACCCACGGAAAAAAGTGTGTCTTCGTTTGCGAGTACGAGAACGAAGTACACTGAGGGTTGAGGTTGAAAGTAGAATTATTGTGTGTGTTGGAATAGAACTCCTCCGACATGTGACTATTTGAGTACGAGTACATTATCTCTGGAAACTTGGAAGTTACGTTGTCTTTTTGCTCGCAATCACCTCTGAGCTCTGAGTTCTGAGAATTCTTCGCAAGAAAGTGAACGTTCGAGAGGGTAAACGTTTTTGAGGTTGGTGGGTGGTGTGCTCTTTGTGGATTTTAGTATCACTGTTGTGGTCTTTTTTTCTCAGTGTGAATAATGACAGTATTATTGATAATCATTAGCTAACTTTGAGTCTTGTATTTGTTTCTTTCTAGATGGTGAACCTATTAAGCTCCCGGACAATCTTGAGAGTTTACCCCGTGCTGACAGCTTTCCCTCACAGCGGCACCGGTGGAACACAAATGAGGTGAGTTTTTGAGGTTACGTTTTGCAGATATGGGTTTTAAGTATTTGGCTGGAATTAATGGGTAACAGAAAAGGCCTAGATTCCAAAAAAATGTCTGTGTTCAAATTATTGTTGGCACATAAAACAGATGGAGCACACTTTGGTTCAAGGTGTCTTTTGTTGGATTATACTGATCGAAGGGTTTAAGGTTTGGCAATCGACAAAACACAAATTGCATCTAAAGCTTCATTTATGCGCCGTTCGGATATGGCACAAAATTCGGGTTCCTATTTAACAGAAACAGAAATTAAAAAAATTGTAACAGTCCGCTTTTCAATTTAAGGAAGTCGAGGAGTTTCTTAAGCTCTATACGATGTCCAGACTAACAATCTTGAGTGTCATGAAAACGGATATAATTTTTTCGTCGATTTCCCTACAGCTTATGCAGTAGACGTCCTTTGTCGAGTAGAACCTTCTAAAACACCAGTACGCGAAAGTTCAAGCTCATTAAAAATTGCCTTCCACGTGGATGCACTAGAGGTTTGCCTTTCGTTCGCCTGGTCCAACTGATCTATACCATAGCCAGCACTTTATAAGCTTCATTTGCCTCATTATCACAATAACCACTTGGCCAACACGCCTACAGCGCCATAAAACGATTACCCTAGTAATAAACTTTAGTTAATCGACATGTTATTCGCTCTCCGCCGAGGATGAACATTACCTACCGACCGCCCCATCAAATGGGGATAATCAAGGATAAATCCCATCCGATGTAACTCCATCCCCAACTCGAAGTGCGAATCTTATATTTTTGTCCAGCTTTTTTATTTTATTTTTATTTTTTGTTTTTGCCACCACCATTGGGTTGTATTCAATTCAATTCGACCGACACTCTTGGTGATGGTTAAAAATTAAAATTCATCTTCATGGTTTGTTGAACGTGAGGTGGGTCTCTGGTTGTGGGCACATCCGACATCCCTGACACGCAGCAATACCAGGAAAAAAAAAGAAGAAAAAAGTTTCCCTTCCCAGAAAAAAAAAAAAAAAAAAAACAAAATGAGCGCAAAATGTATCTCCAACTGAAAACTTTCTGCGAGCAACGAACGAATTTTAATTTCACTCGTAGAAATATTTTTAGCTACAGGAATGCAATATTATCCAATAAAAAATATGTTAACCCCTGTCTTCTGGTATGGTGCTGCCAGAGTTGTGTTTGTGTTGCCCCAACTAGCCAACCCCGGCCCAGTAGACTGACCACCCAGTTCCAGCGTCAAGTTGTTGGGACAGGGTTTTACCGAATTTTTCCGCTGTTTTACTTGTAAATTAAGAGCGACCGCAAATAAAAATTTCCAGATGTAAAGTTCAACACCGTTAATGAACTGCAGCCAAAAGCCGCCTTCTCTGTGGTACGGACAAGTTTACTAAATTAAAAAAAAAAAGACAGAGCGGTTCATGGGATACGTAAACGAGACACGGAAAATAATAATAATAATGAAGGTAAATTCGGACATAAATAAAATTACGCAGATATTGTTACGGTTGGCGAATTCCATACATACACACACGGAGATAAATGTCCTCAACCGCATACTGAATTGTGATTCCGAGTCCGACTGAGGTTGAAACAAAAATTGCCCAAAACTTTTCACTGCACGTATATAGCGGCAGAAAGAATGCACAGAAACAATCGTACCTCCTCATTTTGATTGTAACTAGTTTCGAAGTTGAACAGACAAGTTTTTAGATAGATTTTGAAGCACGATTTGGAAAGGGGTGGGACAGCTTGTTTTTGTGTTGCCACAGTTAACATCTATAGTGAGCAGATGGCCATTAAAATACTTAAATTTGTATTGTTAGTATACAGCTCTATTCTTTTCCATAGTTGATATAAGTCTATTGGATGACATAAGTGGCTCCAATCTTAGGCTTTGTTGAGAAGGTTTTGGTTGACTCTTAGACTCCTAGACTCTGATTTTTTTAATTTTCAAGAGTTATTCTTCAGCGCTGTAACCTACGACAATCTTCAATCAAAGCTGCTAGAATTATATCGCTCATTAGTGCTGGCAACTATCGTGGTTTGAATACAAAACCTTGTGGTCCCGCCTTAAACGTGAACGTCCCATACTACTATGTCGTGCTATCAATATTTGACGCAATGATGTACGATGGCAGATGTACCATGTGGGTGCACCCAATTAAAGAACAATTTTTCCATGACCACTTAACGAGGCGTTGAACCAGGCCTACTGCGTTTAATTAAAAAAAAATTGGCAAGAGCGCCATCTACCAACCAACTGCTTAGTTTTTCCTGAAACGATATCACAGTGCTTCTAGACTGGTGATACGTATTTCCTTAGCTCAGAACAAGTGCTGAACTAGTAAGCGAGAGGCCCCTAGTTGAGCCCCCGAAAAATCCAAATTGAACTTCAGGTTTTTAACTTTCTCGATTACGTAGTAAGAGAAAGATATTGTATTCGTACAAAATTTCCAACTCGAGATGTTCATCAATTCTGACATTATGATGATAGAGTAATTGAAAAAAGTGGGTCGCAGAATTCTGTCCGACTACCATATCAGATGAGTAACTCAAAAATGGATTTTATTCAACAATATTCCTATCGTCGCTTTTCAAATGTTTACCTATACCTACCTTTAGTAAAACGAGAAAACAACTAATGGAACTTTTGATCAACGAGAAAGTTTCGTTCGACCCAGTCGTGCACCTTATTTTCTTTGCATATCATCTAACAAAACCAAATTTATACATAAGTTAACTTACTAAGGCGGCTCTACCGGTAGCGCTGAACTAAAGCCCCTCCTAAGCCAGTCTAGTCTAGGTTAAGTTGAGTTGAGAGGGGTTGTGAGATCGTCACAAAAGACCAGGCGCCATAGCGGGCCTATACCCATCCATCGGCATAAAATTCTAGATCCCTTCCATTCGTTCCAAAAATGAAAAACTCACACAAAACGAATGGTTGTGAGAAGCTAGGCCTAGGGTCCATCCGGACCTGTTGCGCCAACTATTTATTTTTTTAACTTGTAATAGAGAAAACTCTCATGATAGATGTCACGCCATTAGTTGTTGCCATGAATTGGTGTCAGATATAGGTATTTTAATTGATTTCCCCGTCTCGTTTCGATTTATTCGCTCTACAAATCAGCTACCACAGTAGTACGTTAAAATAAATCGACTCATTTATGTCACAACACATGTCGAGTGATTGGTTGTTGTTGCTATCAAGTGCCATCAACTGCCGATGACACTTCCCACATCGATGACATTCAATCAAAAATAAATAACTCACTGAGCGAATGCAAAGCGAAAGCTTGAATATCCGATTTGATAAAGAATAATGGTCCGTTTGATAGCAATATCAAATCACAGGCACATCCATCCTTGTGCGTAGGCAAACAAGTGTAAGGATTTCGAATTTACATATTCTGCCTCTCATTTCTAGTGTAATTCACTTGGCCTTCCCTGCATCTCATATTTTTCATTTGTCTTCAAATGAATAATTTAGTGCTGAAGCGAATAAATTGAACTGAACGGAAAAAAGTGTAAGCAGATGTACTCTCGAAACCACTCGAAGGACATCTCAAAGACAACTGTTCAAAACGACAGAAAAAAAAAATCAGAAACAAATCCAAAAAAAGGGAATCAAATATTGTTGAGACATGTTACAAGGAATCAGCAGAAATTCCAAACTCCTAATGTTCTCAGAGCATAATAAATGGAATCGAACACCGGCGCCGAATCTAGGGCTACCCGGTATAGTGTGCCGTCGTTCGTCGTTGTCCTTGTCGGTATATAGATCCCTTCAGCGCACATTGCAATCGCAATTCAGAATATGAATCTCTGGCTGATGGTGGGCTGGGTGATGCTGCCACGACCACTCTGCTTCTTCTTCTGTTTCTCATCTCGTGTCCCATGAAAGGGAAACCAAAATATTTATGTACATTTTTATGACCAGGCCCTTTAAATAAATGATTTGTTTGCGAAATAAATTCGTGCGGTTTCTTTGGTTTATTTTCGCTGTGGCAATGGATCCCTGGAAGAGAACAGGACAGAGGTGGAGCAGAGTGAGTTCGGCTAGGCCGAGTTGAACATATTTTTATTCATTTCGACTTGAATCAGTTTTGAAAGCACATCAGCAAAAATACCATCGCGCTGAAAACACTTTAATAGAAATGCCCTGCGGCAGTAGTTGTTTGGTAGTTCCTTTTCGGCGAAGGATTGTGATTGATGGCCGCATCAGATATAGGCTCTTCTGGTGTGAAGTACGCAGTGGCCTTTTGCCCATATATTTGCTGGGATACGTGGGAAAATGCGAAGCTAATTTAATAAATGAAATCACGAAACGGAAGGGAATATGTTTTAGTATATTCAATTTGAAAGGAAAAAAAAAATACAATAATAATGAGGAGCTTTTCCCATTTTGGGGCAGCATATGGTGAAAGGAATATAATTAAAGTGGTATTCTTAAATTGCACAGATCTTAAAAGGACACATTTTCTTGCATTGAGAAACGAATGGATTGGGGACAACGGAATGAAATGAGAAATGGTTGTAATTGCAGGCAATAAGAAGCAGCGTTTGGAAACTGAAATCAACAGTTTAGCGCTGCGCTTTCAGGCTTAAACTGAGCTTAGAGAAATAAATAGGAAGACTTTCAGCAAATAATTACCTACTAAGCCCCTATTAAATTTAGAGTCAGTTTTATATTTCAGTTTGGCATTTCCTCTAAAGGATTTAAGTTCAGATGAACTTGTCTTCAAATCAAACTCAGTAGGTCCGGAAAGAATATAGCTTTTTGTTCACCTACACCTAGGACAATCTTGGTAAGAATTGAGAACCTATACCTGCAGACAAAGACGACCCAATAGCATAACAAAAAAATTGTTTAACGAACCCTTTGGAAATACGTGATCGAAAGAAAAACTAGAACCTACCCCACGATGCCACGATATATATGAATTAGTTATCCCAGACAGGGTTATACGTAGATTTATTATTGTCAGCTTAGGGTTCTGGCCTACGACCCAAATACTACTAGTAAACAGAACGCCAGCTTTTTGTCCACGTATCCAATTTAAAATAAAATGCTGTCTCAAAAACTCTCATGTAAAAAATTCCGCGTTTTATTCAAAATGAACTGTCAATGACATGAATGCTCACTCTTTAAGCGGTAGCCCATTTTAAAGGTGACATTTTGAAAAAAGCACATCGAACAATTCCATATCCTTTTGTTGCACATTTCAGTTTGTGTAAGTGAACATAAAATAGATAAAATAGAACGCAAGGAAATATATATCTCTTTCCACCGGTAAAGCATGTCAAACTTGTTTTTTTTTCTTTTTTTTTAATATCAAGCATTTGCATAAGAAACAAGTTCTAACATGCGAGAAGGTAATAATATGTCAGATGTAAAGCTTGACCGTTAAACCCTTTATTTGAGAGTGCAATGTTAAAGCATCCACAGAAGAGGGATTTTTGTTGTCAGAAACTCGTGGGAGAAAATTATAACTATCATCAATTAGGAAGCTCGAATGTTACAGTGGACTTAACAATGTAAAAACAGCCGCGAAAGTAGTATATGCTTGTCCGGCATTTACATGAAAGAGCGTAATACTTCTTTCAGCTGAGATAGGTGATGGTATTTCAACTCCAAAAAGATTAATCAGACACTGACAGTGGGATAGGTGTGTTCGATATGTACTCTCATGGGAGATTGTGACAGTTCTGCTGAAAAACTCGAAGTTTAGATATTCCGATAGTAAACAAATTAAGCCAGTCACTGACAGTCGAATACTACTATCTACTACTATCATGAGAGATAGGGATATTTCTCTCAGCTTCAAACCTCAAAGCGGTTAACTTTCACCACAGTAAACTTGTTAAACAAGCCACTGATAGAGGAATTTGAATGACGCATGGGAGTTTTCTCAGCTTCAAACCTCAGGTAATTGACTTTCACGACAGTAAACATGTTAAACAAGTCACTGAGAGAGAGATGTGAGTGTCGCATGGGAGTTTTCTCAGGTTCAAACTTCAAAGCCACTAGCTTTCACGTCAATAAACTTATTTAACAAGCCACTCATAGAGGGATTTGAGTGTATTATGGGAGTTTTCTCAGCTTCAAACCTCAAAGCGATTAACTTTCATAACAGTAAACTTGTTAAACAAGCCACTGAGAGAGGGATTTGAGTGTCGCATGGGAACTTTCTCAGCTTCAAATACTTCTTTCAGCTGATATATGTGATGGCATTTCGACTCCAAAAGGACAAACCAGTCACTGACAGTCGAATATGAAAGTCGGCTACTCCCATGGGAGATAGGGATATTTCTCTCAGCTTCAAACCTCAAAGCGACTGACTTTCACCACAGTAAACTTGTTAAACAAGCCACTGATAGAGGCTTTCATTACAGTAAACTTGTTAACAAGCCACTCATAGAGCGATTAGAGTGTCGCATGGGAGTTTCTCAGCTTCAAACCTCAGGTGACACTGAAAGAGGGAGTTTTCTCAGCTTCGAACCTCAAAGCGACTGACTTTCACCACAGTAAACATGTTAAACAAGCCGCTGATAGAAGGAGTTGAGTGTCGCATGGGAGTTTTCTCAGTTTCAAACCTCAAAGCGACTGGCATTCACGAAAGTAAACTTATTAAACAAGCCACTTACAGAGGGATTTGAGTGTCGCATGGGAGAAGATGATAGTTTGGCAAGAGTCGATCGTTTGAATGCAAATATCACGCACCTGACAATAAAATGGGCACATTTTGATCTGACAGGTAAAAGCAGTTTACTCTGAGTACAATAAATTAATTATAAAATATTTAGGTATACAATTAGTTCTTCCAGAGCCTAGGGAAAGAACAATGTCCTCCGAGTACAAATGGACCTCTCCCTTGGTCGAATGATATTTGTTGGTTATGTTACATTTTCATTCAAATCTATAAGTAGAATGTATGTTTTATATTATTAACTCTTAGTTTTCCGTGTCCTCATTCCTTGACTCCGAATCTGTCTCATCACGCTCTCCAGTTTATTAAACTTTCATTTTTCTGGCCATTCAACTGTACAAAGACAAACCATTTTCACAGGTACTACCTGTCTAGCCTCTACCTATAGTATCGACTTTACAAAAGCAATAAAAGCACCCAAACATGTGTCATATGCTAACCCTGCTGGCCCATATAAAAACGTATTATCCATTATTTCCTTTGTGTCCTGTCATGTCACCTTCATGAAAGCCCGCGTCTCTCCAGTCTTCACCTCCAATTTAATTTGTTTCGAAAAATAAAAACTCATTTCTGACCGCTGTCCAAATATTTGCCAATGTCAAAATATATAAAATCCAATGCTAATTTGGATGTGCTCCCTGCACACGCCTTCTCTCCTTCAACCTCGACTCTTGGAAGTCTTTCAAAAAATAATAACGATAATAAATTATATAGAAAAAAAAAGACAAACAAAAACCTCCTCTATATGTATGCCCTCTGGCTCTTCTCAAAATGAAATGTTCATTCTGCGAACTTAACCTCTTAAGCGCCACAGATAGTTGCCCGTTATTGAATTAGCATAATAAATGCTCCAAGGTAGGCAGTCGTCCAATTTTTATCCCGCTTCACATATTCGAGCATCTTTTTCTGGAAAATTCAACAGAAAAAAAAGTATGTATATAAAAATATGCTCAACTCGAAAAAAGTTAAAATATTCACGTTTCTTGCATGTCCTCTACCGTCGACCACTTGCAAACGGAAAAGGGGGCCACACAATGAAAATTGAAGATGGTTTGACAATGTGTACCATGTGCATGCCACATAAACGTCTTCCTTGCAATTGGCAGTGAATCTGTTTTTTTTTTTTTTTTGAGCCAAGAGAGGGAGTAAGTGGATGAGGAATTTTCGAAACAAAAAACGCGAACCAATTTTTCCCTGATCGAATAAAGCTAACAGCAGGTTCCATCGTACTCACGAAACAACTTGGATAAGAAAGAAAGAAATATATGTGAGTATGGCTGCTGGAGACTTCCTTAGACCGGGGACCGCCTCTGAGTGGTGTCGGTGGTTCTACATCACACTACATTTGGTTGCACATTTTTAAGATGAAGGTCTATGGTGGGCGCCAATGTTTGGAGTTGGTTGAATGATAAATACTTTTGTTTTCTGCTTTGTTTTGTTAAGCTCTTTTGGCATTCGTGAGTTGAGGATGATCTTCCGACTTGTTCTCGGAACTGACCTACGTTTCCAGGACGAACTACACGTAGAACCATGTGGCAATCAAAAATTATTTGTGAGGCACAAGAGTCATCCTCAAAATTATTCAGATGCGAAGCGGGTCTTTTGCAAAGGATGCGGGATGATAAAACTATGAGGCTCTTAGGTATTGCATTTGTCGTTTTCGCTGTTGTTTTGTTCATACATTTTTTCAGCAAGCATTCCTTATTTTTTTGAGACCTGACACTTTTGAAAAGAGAATGCTAGTTGCACATTTACCTATCAGGACTATCATTTATCGTTATCCTTCCTTTCAAGTTCAGATTTTATTGCTAGAATGGCAAATTTTGTACAGCGGCTAATCTGCGGCTTCTATTTCCAAATTTGCGTTGAGTTTCCATCGCCCTATACCCAGTCAAACTAAATGGAGCACGCAAATTTCCATTTCTGGCTCTTGCTTTCGTGTATATTTGACAGAACACTCACATAATTGATTAAGAAGATGGACTGTCGTCTGATTTCATTTTATATATGCCATCCAAATATAAGGCTGCCACCTTTTAAACCTCCTGATGGTCGCCAACCACATTAAACATTGGACAAAAAGCACTCCCACTCACTCTCATTCTGGACAAAACGCATGCAATCGCCCACCTTGATTGACGCCGCTAAACTCAATTAAAATGGCCAATTTATAATGTCATCTCTTTGGGCCAATGTGTGTCTTCGGTTCTCTCATCTGTCCATATGCAGACCACATGAGAGTTTGTCTATCCCCCTGAACGTATACATAAGTGCAAATATGAAATAAAACGTGACGCCAACAATATTGCTCAATTGTGTGTCACACTCTGTCTCCAGCTGACAGCAGGCCAAAAGGAAGACGAATCTTCCGCCCACTTCGGTATATATGCGCTTAGTTCCCTTTTACAGTGCGATCAAAGTTTTCCCCCCGAATATAAAATAAAAAATAAATAAAAAAAATTGTCAACTCGGAGAAGCACAAACAGTATACGACGGTATCCTATACCTAAAGAAAGGACTTGACTTTCCACCTATATCTCTCCGCAATCCCCGTACATGTCTTGTCAAAAGTAGGTGGAGACTCGGCCGAAGTGAATTTGAATATTTCGCTGTGTGATGAAAATATGGTTTTCTGATAAAAATTGCACTCGACGACGAAAGCGACGGCAACGACTGAGAGAGTGCCAACTTTTGTTGCCCATTCTCCCCACACCCATACATAGATAGATATACAGTTTCTGATTCAATTTCGTTTTTCATTCGGTTTGGGTTTATTTTTGTTCTGTTTTGAAATATCAACTGAGACACGTATCGGACTAATATTTGAATTTACGTTTCATTTCTAGGAAATCGCAGCGATTCTTATCAGCTTTGACAAACACTCCGAGTGGCAGTCGAAGGAAGTCAAAACAAGGTGAGTAAGTTTTTCGTTTGTCTTGGCTTAAATAGATTCTGACATGTTTGGGGCTTGTCAGCATTTTTGACTTAATCTCTGACAGTTTGCTGTTACTTTGTGTCTATGTCATCTAATAATGGGAATTATGTCATACTTGTACGTTACAGCGTAGTTTTTTGACAATAATAACCAAAACACGTGCATTTGACGTTTTTGTTTTGACATTTACCTAAGCCGATCGTTGTTAAATAAACTACTAGTAATGTGGTTTTCCATTGGGACCACCAGAAATCTTTTTCAGATCTCAGATTTAACGGTGCTCATGGAACGCGTAACGAAATTGATCTGCTTTTGTAAATGGATTAGTGCGTTAATTGACAACAATATCAGCTGTTCAAATTGCATTCGTTTCTGGCAAAATCGCAAGTGGATATCGACCTCAAAAATGTTTTCCTTATTGTAGATACAAATGAAGTATTATTGGTGCTTTGTAGTCTTCAGATGACGATGGAGATAATGAAGATAATAATTCCTCCGAAATCATATTCATAGCTGTTTGTGTATTTTTCTATTTTGGTTTTCACGAAACTTTGGGCATTTCTCTCGATAGCAAACTTCTTAAACTGACGTAAAACAGCTGTGCAAATTATATTGGTGTGTGTAGATCTGAAAAAATATCGAGATCTGCAAAAAGTGATCCGAATCTAAAAAATAGATTGATTTTTCTGCCCAAATGGAACGCGAAAAGTGATTTGGTTAAAAAAAGATTGATTTTTGGTCCCAATGGAAAACCACATTAGTGATTTTAGATATTTTGAAGCATACACCAAAATGAGTAGTCAAAGGGTGGTATGACTGAAACGTAGCAATTGCTACGAATGAAATGTCAAAATCGCAACATTTTCTATGTTTCGTATGAATAAAAACTGATTGGAGCTAACACTAACCTTTGACAGGTTCGAAAAGCGGCTCCACTTACCTTTTACTCAGATCGGTATGAATAAACAAAGCAAATGCTATGCAAATTCTGAGTCTGCTATTTAGTTGACTCAGACCTTTTGCTAAATATTTTGTACGCACATTTTTTACACAAAAAAAAGTAAGCAATGTGAATTTTCGATGGATTGTCTATAAATAGTTAAATAAAGTTTTGTTCGTGCAGAAAAATCATCAAAATACCTGTGAAAAAATCAATTATTTCTTGTCATGGGCACCTGAAGAAGAAGTTAAACATCATCAACCTATTTGGCAACCAATAATCATATTTCCAAGTTCAATTGAGGCTATAAATTGCATAAATATTTCTGAATTTAATTTTTAAATTTCAATTTCCACAAAAGTCGAAAGAATATCAAGGATAATTCAAAAATTCAAATTTTTGCTGGTCAGGTTTGACAGGAACTGCAATCTGCAAGTACACGTCCAGCGAAGTAAATGCTTTGTACGAATTTTCGAACTTTAGCAAAAGGCGTTTTTCTTTTTTAGTTCACAGCACATCCTGAACTGCTATACAAAAAGTGTGTGTTTCTTTTTTAGCTCAGACACATCAGAGCTCGAATTTGTGTTTATCTTTTCGTTCAGAGCACGATCAGTGCGCGCTCTATGAGCTCAGAATAAATTGACTGAGCAGGCTGAGTAAAAAGCAGATTACACATATCCATTCACACTTCCAGTCACATTTTACAAAAAAAAAACAGGAAAAACAGAAAAACATCAGAACGATCTGAGCACGCTCGGTTCAGAGCGCGTTCATATAGCTCGAGCTCAGTTCAGTGCTCAGATCTGAACTAAAAAAGAAAAACGCCTAGAGTAGGTTTTTATTCATACCGTTTCAAAGCAACTGCTAAGGGCTTTTACTTTGCTACAACCTTTTGCTCAAAGCAAATGCTAGTTTTTATTCATATTAGCCAAAGACCGAAATATAACAGTTTATCGCAAATGCTTGCCTGTTTTCGGGCTTATTCGAAGCAAGTCACTGGTTTTGTTGAGCGTTTGTCTACTTTGCTTTGCTGTGCTGAGAAAAATGTTCAATAAAACAAACGGATTGTACGGAAAGACAATTCGAAGTGGTGCCAAATGTAAGTGCTTAAATGATATCAGCTTATCAGTCAGCTTAAAGAAAATCAAACATTTTTTTGTGGAATGCTCGTTCATGATGTTTCAAATTATGGATCCAGAAAAGGTTTAAATACGAGCATGAACTCAACCTCATATTGACGCGGTATTTGCTTCGATTGCATGGCTAAAATATAAAAATGTTCACTACTGAATGGCACGTAACTTTCTTCTTTATACGATAATTTGTGTTTAGCGGGTGCAGTTTAAGAGCTGACTAAAATCGTAAGGTTCAACGGATCATTACGACGCTACACGTTTTAGCACATACGATTTTTGAAGACTATTTTTTTTCCCTTGATCCCAAACTACGGCTGTTTTTAGTTTGTCTTTGTTGTCATTGTAAACAAATCTCTTAAAAAACAGGACTTATCAACGTACGAGTACCTTCATCTTTCGTATATTTCGAGAAAGTTTCTTCAAAGCCAAAGGTTTCTCAAAACGTCACTTTATTGTTAACGCATGGAACTTCCCTTTAACAATTTGTTTGCTTTCTGCTAAAGTGTTGCAAAAACTGCAATGGTGTCACCGTTTCTGCACGTCTTTGTTATAAAACAAATCATATATCTACTTTCATGTTGTTTCGATTAGATATTTTTATACTTCCGTGAAGTAGTTTCAGAGCTCCAGGTTACAATATTTCTGGGCAACGTTTTTAATCCAAAAATTAGTTCATGATCGCCAATGTGTGCCTGAATTGCAATTCCCAACAGTCTCTCTCATCTTAAGGATCCACCTCTGAGTTTGTTTTTGTTTAGTAAAGTTTTTCCGAACCTCCAAACGTTCAAATTTTTAATTTTTAAATGTCAATCTCTCACACACACAGCCTTGATAAATATTGCCATTTCTACTTGTGCGTAGGCATACTTTTACTAACTAGAAATTTTCTTTGCAGACCCAAAAGCGGATCACTTCTATTGTATTCAAGGAAGAAGGTGCGCTACCGACGTGATGGATACTGCTGGAAGAAGAGAAAAGATGGCAAGACTACCCGAGAGGATCACATGAAGTTAAAAGTTCAGGGAACCGAAGTAAGTTTCAAGAGAGAAAAAAAAGAAACTTTTCTTGGCAACCTCAAACATTCGCTCTTGTCGAAATCTAATTGCCTGATGACGCTCATCTTCATCTGCCATAACTACATTTACACTCTTGTAATCCATTTAACCCAAAGTAACAAAAGCCGAACGAAATTTTTATAATTCAATAACTACTTACGATTTGCAACACATTGTCAGAGAAAAAAGAACGTGTATACAGCGGGATATCAGCGCGCCTAGACAGACAGAACAAAAAAAATGGTCATAAATCAATTTTCGAACAATTTTTCACCCCTTTCTACACTTGTGTGAGCTGAAAGTCCTCTTGTTGACTCTCAGGAAGCACAACTCCCCCAATGTAAATAATTGCTGCCTCCCAAGACTATTGAGTGTTCGCGAAGCCAAAACATACGTTTCCTTCCCAGAATGGCAAAAAAAAAAAAAAAAAGAAGAAAAGAAGAGCGAAATTATTTTTCCCCCTTTGTAAGCTATAAGTGAAATAGGTACTTAGGTCCTCGTCTTTATCTTAAGCCCCTTTTGCTCCCTGCCACGACTCATTCATTTGTAAATGCAATTTCACGCCAAGATTTCCTCTTTTTTTCTGCCGGTTTTGCTGGCTTTTGTTTTGATTTCTTCTTATATCATCATCCGGTGGAGAATTTATGGGAGTTTGACGTCGCCGGAAGTCCTCCTGCCGCCATAACAACAGCGATAACTAATAGTACTCTTGTGGAACCGATTAAAAAGTAAGAAGACAGGAAAAAAGATTCCGGTTATGGATGTGTGCCTGACCTGCCTATGCCTTTGGCAGCAAGCCGAGTCGGGGCAAACACGAAAAAAAAGAAAATCCCTCAGATATGTTTCCTTGGGTCCGTTTTCAAAACTGTTTGCTGTCATTTTTCGATTAATTGCATGAAATTAATTCTTCTTTTCACTTTTAGGAATTTATATAAATGGAATTGATTTTTGTCTCCATTTTGATAGATGGATCGGTTGTGGTTTATTTTCGAATTCTGTTCAATGCCGAACCGATGGAGGTGACCCGATTTTAAGGTTAGGGAGTATCCACCCCGGACTGTAGCGCCACCTTAAGTAAGTAAGTAAGTATGGAAGTCGGGTTTTCATTTCAATAGCGCACAGCAAACGCTTACTTACAACGACAGGCACAGATCGCGATGGGTCCATTGTGGATTCTAGTATTACGTGGGGATTCTTATACCTTCAGCCTAACTCAACTTGCAAAACAAACCCAGGAAGAAATAGGTTTGGACAGAACTAGAAAAATACTTTGCTAGATCCGACTATAACTTATGTGTCAAAACGGAATTCGTATATTAACGCCAGCCACTGTTCACCGAAAAACAGACTAGGCTTTTAAAGGCAGTGAAAAGTAACGCAGAATGATGCTGTAAGTCTTAGGACGCATCCAAAGCTTGAGGTTTTTTCATTATTTTTAAGTAATACTGGACTGTTTTGCCCTTCTTTGCTATCTACTGACACTGTGCTCTGGATGTGAAGATATTTTTCAAAGCGCCTCACTGTTCCTGTATAGTTGGCGGATATGAGATGATGATTGCGATAGGTGTTGCTTTTTCGACGTGCGGGTCTTATCACTGGACTTATATACTCGTAGGGTACATTTTGTGGACGTACTTCATAAAACGAAAGCCTGCTGAGTTATTTATCGTGATTGTAACCCACTGTCCGACTGTTAAACTCTCAAGTGCTTCGTTTCTTTTTACAAACCTTCACCCGTCAAAGGGAAGGACTATTTTCAATAGTTTTATAGAGCACACAATTTACTATATCACCTGTTTTCCACGATGTTTATTCCTTGAAAACGTTTCTGCTACCTCGCAGGCAAAAAATACTGTCAGTCATTTCTAAAGGCCATCTGCTTCCACTCGCCGACCACATCTTTTTCATGGACTTTCTCAATGGCACGGAGTGTTCAAAACAAGACCATAAAAGTCATAAAATGTCAAATTACTGTCAGGACACCATATCTTAAGGTGATAAATTTGACTTAATAAAAATACTCACTGCTTAGTCCTTACCTTTTGTATACAAGAGCTCAACCATAACCATCATCACCATCATCGGTTTGCCGCCTGTTCTGTGAAGCTAAAATCACCACCACAACTGGTGTGCTGTGTTTTTATGAAGTCGCCCCCTTTGATGGATGAAATATCGTTGAGGGGGCGGCAAAAGACTCGTACGAATATTTTTATTTTTGTTTTGTTGACTAAGGACGTATTCTTCTCTCTTTCAGTGCATCTATGGATGTTATGTCCATTCCGCAATTCTGCCAACATTCCATCGCAGATGTTACTGGCTGTTACAGGTAAGTCATAGAGTTCAGAGAGAGAGAGAGAGAGAGGGAGTGTAACAGGTTACATTAATTGTGTCTTTTATTACAGAATCCTGACATCGTGCTCGTTCACTACCTCAATGTTCCTTATCCAGACGACAACAAGATGGCTGTCATAGCGCCCAGTCTAACACTTTGGGGTGACAAGAAGGAATGGACTAAGGAAGAGCTGGTCAGTCAGCTGAAACCAATGTGTAAGTTGCAATTGACGACACGTGAGGGGGTGATTTAGTCTAATGTGATTCATTTCAGTATCGACGGTATTTAGTGATGAGGACTCAGATTCTGGAAACGATATTGAGATTTCCGTAAGTAACAAGCATACGGGTGTTTAAACTCCCTCTACTAACACCATACTTTGTAGAACGCAGAGACAGTGGAATCGATAGTAAGTCAATTAATGGAGAAACAGCGACTGGCACGACAGGCGGCCCTGGTGAAACAGCTTGAATGTGGATGCCCTGATTCGACGTGTGCCGATGGAAAGTCTTGTTCGCACCCAATGCGACGAATTGGTATGATGAAGTCGCTCTCGGAGAAGCGCAATGATGCCTACAATCAAGTGACTAGTACGACACCAAATGTACTTATTGGGACTAAGGTGAGCATGACACCTCAAACGTTGAGTATACATCTAACAAGTGTTTTCCCACAGCTCTACTCACGCTGGCCAGATCGCAAAAATCGACTTGGTATGGCAACTGCCGAGGCAGAGCACGAGCGTCAAAGTGGGGAGATCAAATTTCAAGTTATACCGCCTCACATGGAACAGCAACAGCAACAGCAACAACACCAACAGCAGCAGCAGCATCAGCAATTTAACTTAACTCGCCACACACAACAAATGTTTGCTGCCCGTAATAATTTAATAGCAACCCCCACCCAGGTCACAGGGGTTAGTGGCGCTTCCAGTGCCAATGCTGGTAACTTCAATCAACAGACCTTCGCCAATGCGTCTAATCAAAACAATCAAATGAATTTAAATCGCAATAACATGAATCAGATAATAATCAACCAACAACAACAGAGTCACCTAAGTGGGGTGGGCAACAATGCAATTGCCACTACAACGGCGGTGACCACATTTTCTGCCTCTGTTGCCGCCGCCTCCAATGCTGCTGCACACAGTAGTAGCAATAACAACAATACCAACCAGCAATTATCGGTTCTGTCGCCTCAGCAAATTAGTTTGCAAAACTCCAACGAACGAAGTGAATTAAGTAATAATAACTCGATAAACCCCAGTCAGGGTCATATGCAACACCAATCATCCCAGCAGCAGCAGCACCACCACCATCATCAGCACCACCAGCAGGCACAAAAGCATGATTTAAACATGTCATTAGGAGGCAACCCATCCTCGGCATCTCAAACCGAACACCATTCATTCAAACAACAACACCAACAGCATCATCTTCTTCGTGCGACTTTAGCATCGACCCCGTCAATCACAACCATTTCAGCAGCATCGACATCGAGCATCACCCCATCGGCCAATGTACAGCAGATGAGTAAGAGCCAGCAGCAACACCCTCATCCCCATCAGCAATTGGACCAACAGCAGCAACAGACTCAACACCAACTTCATCCCCATCATATACACCACTCCCAGCAGCAGCAGCAGCAGCAGCACCAACAGCAGACGTTAATTGAAAGTAATAGCATCAATCAAGGGCAATCATCGAATCTAATTAGCAATACCTCGGATGACAATGGTAATAGCATGGGAGGTGATAGTACGGTTGGCGGAAGAGTGGGCGCCAGTGGTCAAACAAGTCAGCCAATGTCTACCGATGTCGGGGGATCCATGCTCAATTTGTCCCAGGTATGTTCTGTTTGTTTACAAATGAAAATGTAAAATTTCAACTATTTGGGGACACAGTTCGAGGGGTGTGCCAATGGGGAAAGGCTGTGAGATTGGATTTTGTCGAGAGGGGGGGGTGTAATTGAAATTGTATTCTGGCATCTGTTTTTTTCTTGGTTTCTGCCTGGCAAATTACTTCACAAACCGTACGCACTAAAAATTTCAAATGGCTTTCACGACGGCTGCTATAATATGTTGAGCTAGTTTTTTTTAAGTTGGAACTTCGAAGGGCCTATTGGTTTTCTAAAGGCAGTTTCTCATGTTCTATTCTATTTCTAATTCCATTCTTCATCTTCCCCCCACAGATAAACGATTCCGAACATATCTTGGATGCAGAGCTCGATGGCGGCGATACCGCCTTCCCTGGACATAGTTTGCAATCGCGTTCATCCACTTGCGGCGACACAACGGCTAGTTCTGTGATTTCATCGAATCAATCGCCGCTGCTAGAGAAGAAGGAACCATCCCTGTCCGCTTCTGATCGGACAACTTCCGACGTCAGTGATTCACTGGCATTTTTCAACGAAACCTTAGATCTGTCCCAGGAGGACATCCAAAGAACACTGATTGCGAACATGCCATTCGGCGGAGGCAGCGATGTGGTGGTGAACAGTCAACATGATAACCGTGTTGCGTCTGATATGAATCCTATGGATTTTATTGCGAACGTCTGTGACGTTACAAATGATGTGAAACGCAACACTCGGGGAGTTGTTCATGACGAAGATGACGATGTGTTTGTGAACTTGGATGCATTCGATATGTTGGTAGAGTTTCCCGAATTGGAATTCGATGGGAAGCATGAATCAGCATCGAGTTTGTCCTTCGAGAGCAACCTGTCGAAGGTGTTTTCAAGTACGAATCGGCGAATTTTAACAATCAGTGACTACAGCCCGGAATGGGCCTATCCAGAGGGAGGAGTGAAGGTTCTAGTCACCGGCCCATGGAAGATGTCCAGCACGTATACAGTACTCTTTGATTCGGTGCCGGTACCGACAATTCTCGTACAGGAAGGCGTTCTTCGGTGTTTCTGTCCTGCTCATGAAGTTGGTTTGGCCACGCTACAGGTGGCCAGCGATGGTTTTGTGATTTCCAATTCCGTTATATTTGAGTACAAGTCGAGTCCACACCCAGAGGCCACATTCGATGGCACCACCAATGATTGTCTATACAAGTTCACGCTGTTGAATCGCTTGTCGTCGATCGATGAGAAGATGCAAATCAAGTTGGAACCTAAGGATTCGGTGAGTGGAATTTTACTTACTTTTCAGTGCTGAATACTAAATAATCCCTTTAGCCCGAAGATGCTGCATTGATGATGCAATCAAACTTTGAGGAGCGAATGGTAAGCTATTGCCACCAGCTGACCAGCAAGCTATGGCGATCCAATGCTCCCGTCTCCTGGTCATCTAGTGGATTCAAGGGAATGACCCTATTGCATTTGGCGGCTGCACTTGGCTATGCAAAGCTGGTGTGCGCCATGCTCAATTGGCGGTCAGAGAATCCGAATTTCATTCTAGAAACAGAGATTGATGCGTTGAGTCAGGATGTGTATGGATACACTCCAATGGTAGGTATACCATTTGAATGATAGTGGTCTTTTGTTGATCAAGTGGTTTTCCATACAGACATGGGCATGTGCCAGAGGTCACACCGAGACAGCTTTGATTCTCTACAAATGGAATCACAACGCAATGAAGATCAAGAATCTAGCGCTGCAAACTCCGCTGGATGTGGCCAAGTCGAAGGGGTGAGATTGCACCAACAAAGTTATGTACAACAGTCCTTATTAATGCTTGATATGTAGGTTTAGGTATCTCTTGACTGAGCTGTCGCGATTGGAGTGTGAACGAGGCAGTAGCAGTGGCTCAAGCATTTCGTATGACCTGAGCAAACAGATGAAGCAGCATTGCAGTGATCTGTTGAATGGCCAAACCATTAAGGATGAGCTAGGTGGGAGTAATAATTCGGATAATTCGTCGGACAGTCAGAATACCGATGCTGGAGACATCAATAGGAGTCATGATGGGGTTTTTCTCAGACCAATCGCTGTTGCTAGGTTAGTTGTGCTCAGTTGTTGGAAGTAATCTTACTGTGTCTGTCTGTTGTTTTTTTTTACGGAAATTTACACAAAACTTGTCCTATTTCAATTTGCAGCAACCAAAGTCCACCAACAAACAGTCGGTACTCGAAGAGGTCCTCTATCGACAGTGGCATCAACATGGACATGAGGTCGTTCACAAAATGCGGAAAACCTTTCAAGGATCAAAACAAGTTAACCAGGTTGCACCTACTTCAAACTTCCATAGTATAGATTTTATGACTTGCATATTTTCTATCCACAGTTTTGACAGTAACGACAACTACCCACTCTCTGTGGACTCGGCCCTCGATGGCTTCTCCACGCTGAACAGCTCCAGTTCGCTTCTATCGCCGCTCCGCAAAATGGACTTTGCCTTATGTAAGTAACCGAACTTTCTTCCACACTTAGTTCTTAATTGAGAAATAAACGTATCTTGTGGGCAAAAAAAAAAAAAAAAAACAAGTCACGATCAAAACAGTAAACAATCTTGTTAGACTGTTCAATCTGCTGCTCAATTCACAAAGGCATTCAAAAACTGTTATAATTTTGCAATTTAGGCGAAGTATCAACCGGTGGGTCTAGTCCCATTGCCGATAAACACGACGGATCGATGTCAGACGACGAAGATGACCCTGACGTCAAATGTAAAAATGAATCAGAGCAGAGCGTAGGTCAGTTTGACGCTAATCAGAACAAAATTTGCAAAAAAAAAAAAGCATTTTTAACCGCTAAATAAGTGTTTTGCTATGAGTTTCATAACCACCCAACACTCTTCCAATTGGCATTCCTAAAGTATACTATCTCTTTCTCTCTATCTCTCTCTGTGTGTATTTCTCTGAACTAAGTACGGTCGTAGAGACCACTGTCCTATTGTAAACACAAATTTATGTGACTAAAAACAAACCAAAAATATAAATATCGTCCGCATATATAGAGAGTAGCTCGTTTTGTAATTGTTGTTGCGCTGAGTATGGTTGGATATGATGAGTTTTAAATATTTTTAGTGCGTTTTCGTGTCAAGTATTTAGGAGTATTACCTATCGGTGTTGTCGTGCTTGTTATACACACTAAAAAAAAAAAAACAAAAAATTCACTGCAGGGGCCAAACATTGTACATAAACCGTAAAAACATTCAAAAGTATCAAAAAAGTATTTCTATGTGCATGATGTCGTCATTGTAATTAAGTTTTGTGCTTGTTAAATGTATAAATTGAAAAGAAAGAAAGTGTTTAGGATTTGTTAACTGTTATACACATCTCGTAAAAACTACTCATTTCCATTGTATGTGTCTAGAATCTGTGTATAAATTTGGTTTTTCGATGTTGTGATTATTGTTTGTCGGTTGATTTTCGAGAGTTACTGATTTGAATTTCGAATTGTGTTGTAGGGGAGTCCGATGCCAAGGTGTTGACGCTGGCTGAACACATAATTGCTGCAATGCCAGAGAGGATTAAGGTTTGGATCTAGTTTGGCAGTCGATTGAGTGGGTGATAAACATTTGTTTTGTTTCACAGAATGAATCCGATGAGATGATGATTTTGGGCAGTCCCATGTCGGATTCGCTGCACGGAGACAATTCCGGCATTGGTAACATGCAGGACAGTTTCATGGATCCACTGTTGGACTCTCTGCCCAATACGCACTTTGACAACGATTTCAATTTCGACTTTAGCGATCATAACTATCGTTATCATGATGTGAGCACACCATGCTCGAGTTTGAGTCCAGCCAGCTCTGGACCTCTACAGTCGCCGGCTAGTTACTCCATACCTCCGGATCCGCCAATGAATTCACCAAGTCCGCCACCATCGACTAAACAACTAACCGAGTTTCTTCAGGCATCGAACAATGGGCAGCGCCCTTTTGAAGCCGATTTTTCGAAGCTCACTTTGACTGGTATGTTGAGTTGGTAGGGTGTCAACTGTCATACGCATTAATTTCCCTTTGCAGATAGCGAACAACGAGAACTGTACGAGGCTGCAAAGTGCATCCAAAAGGCCTATCGTTCCTACAAGGGTCGTCAAAAGTTGGAGGAGCAAAATAAAGAGCGTTCCGCCGCCATAGTCATTCAAAACTATTATCGTCGCTACAAGCAGTACGCATATTTCCGCCAGATGACAAATGCTGCTTTGGTTATCCAACATGGATATCGGTCGTACTGCAAGAACAAGCGATTTAAGAAGTCACCACAGACGAACAGCCTGTCGCCGGGCAACAGTTCGAACTACAACGAGAGCTCGTCACAGTGCTTGTCGAGCTACTACTATCAACAGCAAGACATTTCCCAACCAAGTACGCCCAAGGAAACCAGTCCATCGGGACCTTTGAAGTGAGTTTTATATTACACTGGGGCTTTGTGCGGGAGTTTTCCAAAATTTTCTCCATTTTCGATAAGAATTTGAAATACAATTCGAATAGTTAGGCTCGGTGACACCAAACGTTTAAATGCGTCCCCCTTTTTCTTTCGCAGGAGAACCTATTCCCAGTCAACGCAAAATCAAGCAGCCAGGAAAATTCAACAATTTATGAGACAATCGAAACTGAAGTGAGTATATACATCCTTTAGAAAACGAAGTTTATTTGTGTATCTTAAATGCAAAGGTTTCGAACAAAATTGCTAAATAAACATATAAAATATTTACACGCTAGCATTTGGGATGGCAATGTATCCTTATTGGTAAGGATGCATTTTGAACGGATGATAGTTTTGTTTCTTTTACATTTTTTGGTGATTGATAGTTTTGTAATGAAATTTGAATTTTATTCCAACAGACTTCAGAGAGAACGAGCCGAAAAAGAGAAGCTGGTGCACCAACGCAGGGAGGAATACCTCCAAAGCTTGCAGTATCAAGAGCAACTGGAAACTGCGCACAATCAAGAACAAAGGTAAGGCTACGTAATTGGTTTCTGTAGTAAATAATATGTTAAGCAAGTGCACAAACCAATTGGTTTGTTGAGTCTTTCGGATATTTACGATGTGTCGGGCTGCTTAGTACCGGAAAAGTCGAATTTTTTTGTAAGATGCACAAAAGAAACAGGATAAGACGCTTGAAGTATAATTTCCTATATATATACCTAGTATAAGTACAAGTAGTCGCTCATTTTCACATATTTTTCATTTTTACATAACTTTCTAAAAAGTCTGTCTGTCTATTCCGCTTGGTGTAACGTTCTGATATATACAAAAGCATAAACTCATGTTCAAAGCTCACATTAGTTCGATATTCCATATATTTTGTATCATTGGGATTGTTAGCGTAGTCGAAGAAACACATAATATAACTGAACTTGGGGTCTAAGCGAGAAGCTTACGCCTCCAGAGGAACTCCCCACGGTTTGGTCATAGTTCTAGACGAGGTGCTTATGCAGCTTAGAAATAGTGGCGTCAGAACAACGGCTTATGCTGATAGTGCTGTTGGATGGAGGTAAATTCCTTCCAACACTCTCCGAACAAATTGGAGGTGCTCTCAAAACCCTCGATACCTGGACCCAGAATTGCAGCCTAATTTTAAATCCCCAGAAAACTGAACTGGTATAATCACAAATAAAAGGAAATTACCCCAGTTTGTCGCACCTTCTGTTGGCGGTATACTTCTCAGAATATTAAACAGTGCAAAGTACTTGGGACTTATACTGGACAAAAAAATAAATTGGAAACTGAACCATCCCCCAAATTGAACTGTGGAAGTACACGGCTATAGTAAGACCTATAGTGTCCTATGGCAGCCTCATATGGTGGCCGACAACCAAGAAAGCCACCTACCTAAAGACTATTACAAAAGTACAAAGACTAGCGTGTAATGGCACCACCAGCGCGATGAGGACAACTCCAACCGCAGGTCTAGTGGCTATCCTCAATCTGCTCCCGCTGGACATCTTTATACAATTTTCAGCCACCATTACTGCCATGAGAATAAGCCAATCAGTAAACTGGAAACTAAATGAAACGGGTCATTCGTTGATCCTACAGAAATACATATTTTGGCTATGTACGTAACAGAGATTACATTACGCCACGCTTAGATTTCACAAGATCTTTCTCGAGCGCCTATATTAACACGCAATCCATAGCCTTTTTTACGGACGGATCTAAAATGGAAACCGGGGTAGGGTCAAGCGTCTTCTCTGAGTCATCAGAATCGGTACGTCTCCCTGGCCACAGCGGTGTCTTTCAAGCAGAGGTCCTGGTAGTGACAACAGCAGCCCGTGAGTCTTTGGTAAGGACAATACCACCTGAAGGTATTACCTTCTTTATCGACAGCCAGGCTGTAATAAAAGCATTAACTTCAGTAGAAATAAAATCAAAGCTTGTGAAATGCTGTCGCGAAGAACTGAGGGTTATTGGCACTCAGTATAAGGTATTGCTCTGCTGGGTACCGGGACATGATGGCATTCCTGGCAACGAGAAAGCGGAAGAATTAACTAGACTTGGTTCGGCAGCTGTATCAGAACAAGCTGATCCCTCTGTGAATATCCCGCCTTGCTCAGTCAGGTTTGAAGCTGGGAGAAAGGCCACAAGAGAATCGTACGCAAGATGGACTGCGCTAGAAACTTGTCACACCACAAGAATGATATGGCCAACCTTCAATGAAGCCAGAACCGAGAGTCTCATACGATAGGTAAAAAATCTCTTTCCATCCTCATAGAAATCCTATCGGGGCACAACGCTCTGCGGTATCACATGAAGAAGTTACGCTAGACGAAAGAATAACTTTGTAGAGAGAACTTTGCGGTGATGAGGCTTGCGGACACAACCCACTTCCTATGTCACTGCCCAGGTCTCCAACACATTACAGATTCCTAGGGAGACACTTCTTCACACGAGCTTTCCAGCACACATATAGACAAAATAATGAGCTTTATCAAAATAAGGAACATACTTTTCCCCCAATGGGTCTATATTGACCTGAGTGTGGCACGGAGTGCTCCACGCCTACCCGCTTACCAAACCTAACTTAATCATTGGGAAGTGAATAAGATTCAACGTCGTCAACAACTTCGAAATATAACAGCTTAAAAGGCAAAGACACGGCGAGTCTTTAAATTCACCTCTGAGGAGCAACGAATGAGAAGAAGACCCCTCATGACATAATGTGGTCGACACAATTGGGAAATGACATCAATCAACTTGGTTTGCGTAACTAGAGGTGGCCAGCTAGGAATCGAGTTGGCTGAACGTGCTTGTTGGTTGGAGCTGTGGTGTACTAGATTCCTGTGCCCGCACTTTCTCAATTTTTACACCACACACAGATATCCTCCATTTCTGTTGTTCACTTTGATGGTCGGAAAACATTTCCGCGACATTTTACTTATTAACAATACACACAGTATCAGTATTCCGATGTCTCTGCCTCATATTTCAGGTTCAATTCAATTTCTCTGTTTGTTTCTTCAAAGTGTTTAGTTGTATTCTCTCTCGAATAAATTGGTCCATAAAATTCATTGCTCAACCTCAACTCAAATCAAACTCTTATGCCTCGATATCAAACATCTGCATCGTCTAACAATTATTTTTGTTTTTATTTTCAGTGAAATGCTGTGATTCTCATTACTACTTCCTTCAAAATGGAAGTACCCAAATTTACCCCAGGGAAAATGCAAATTTTACCGAATGATAACGGAATGATGTAGCCCAAGAGCAATCATAAAAAAACAAACAAACATAATAGTCACGTATGAAATTTTAAATTTATATTATCAGCTATTTAATCCATTTTGAACCTACATTCTCAATTGAAAACAAAACTCTTATAACCAAAGTATATGTAGTTAAAGTTAGTGCGATATCTCCTCACACATATATATATATATTTTTTCGATCTTTTATCACCTTTCACCTTTAAGTCCTGAATGGAATATAAAATTTACCTTTTAACCATTTGGGGCTAGAAAAACAAAAACAATCGCACTATTTTTTCTCTCTCTCTTTCTCCATAACATTAAGCAAACAAACAAACAAACTACAACTACTGCTAATATTCGTTATTCTTATAAATAAATGAATAAATCTAATATGCCAACAATTAAACACCAAAACAAAACTCTTCGAAACCGTGATCAACTGGTTGACACGTTTAACTCAATTTGTATAGTCTTCTTCTAGTACTTTATTATTCATGTAGAAAATAGTTTTTCTTTATTTTTTTTTAAAGAATTCATTATCTTCTCTTCTCCTCCCTCATGTAGTGTTTAACAATGAACTAGAAAATAACAATTTTACTCTAAAAATAATCTAAAGACAAAACTGCTTGAAAAATTTCGTCAAATAAATAATAAAAAATAAAACAAATGATTAAATATTAAAAAAAAAATTATAATCTAAAGAAACAAAAATAACTTTCTTTTGTCAAAATCTAACTCGTACAACACTTAATGAAAAATATGGGAATTTTTTTGAAACAAAGAAGATGAACTCTTATTACTCAAATCCAATTTAACATTTAAAATTGCTTTTTGCACTTTTGAAGTAGACTTTCATAATGAAACATTTCAAAATAACAAACTTTATATAAAAAAAAGGAATATATATATATACAGTTGTAGAGGGTATGCATTTTAGAAATGCATTTGAAAATAGTGAGAACAAAATAAACAAAAACTACTTGAGAATGTAAAGAACAAAAGACAAAAAACAAAAAAAAAAAACATTTTTGAATAAAAAGAACATTACAGTTGTTTTCTTCCGTCCACATTGTTAGCTTTCATAATGTTATATTATATTATAATACTTTTGGGCAAATTATACCTCACTTTTAACGTATTGTATTTTTAAACAAAACAAACAAGAAACATAATAACAATGTAGAGTTGTAGAATGATTTATTAGTATTTTGTTTCTTTTTTAAAATCCTTTTTTTAATGTTACCTTATACTTAAAGTAGAAATATTTAAAATATATGGAATCATCATCTGATCCTGTTGTTTGATGAATTAAATTTGATCGATAATTATAAAGGAAAAGAGTTAAATACATTCAATACATTCAAATCTAACGCCAATCGGTGGTGTTCGCAAATAAAGCTAACTTTGAAGAAAGGTCGCGTATTACAGTGATCTAGGAGGGTAGCCTGGTATTAAAATATACTTACTATTAGTTGCTTTCTGTTTGGTATTGAAATGGAGATATCTGCTTGACATTAGCTTCACAGGGGTGCTACAACTTGGAGCTGGTTGTCTGATTTCTGTGCCTAGTGTACTCACAGTTTATCGCCAAAAAAAAACCAGCAAAAATTGTTCGTTTCACAGAGAAAATAATATTCGTCGTAAATTAATTCTGTATCTACTTAAACTGTTGAACAGTTATATTCTCGCTCACCGAAAGATGCATTGGCCCAACTAAACACTTTATGGAAATGGTTCCTTTGTGCGCAGTGATAGTACTATCATTTTTCGAACAAACATTTTCATCTTGTTTGACCAGAATTGTTCGTTATAATCGGCCCTAGTGAGGTATCCGTCGGAACGGAAAATTCTCCGCGACGCATACACCTGCGAAGGCTTTAATTGCATTCGAAGTGTCCGACCTCGGAAGAGAAATAAGCAATTCCGCACCGCACACAAAATTGTAAACAATTTCCGCAACCAATTTCTGTCGGAGGATATCGGAACCTTGCTGTCAAAAATTGAACAAAAAAATACACTTCATCGCACTTCAACGTAATTCGCCGATATGCGTTACAAAATGTCGGAAGAATTCTCCGAACAGTGGTTTCGAATAATACCTCGCAGCAAAAATCCTCCGAATCGTATAAAATCGGAGAATTTTCCGTTCCGATGGATACCTCGCTAGGGCCGAATGTCTGATACATTTCAATTCCTGTACAGTTTCGTCAGTTGAACTATGAACGAACACTGTTCGTTATATAACTAATTAAGACAACGATCGATTTTAGTACAAAATCTAGTAGACCCGCCAAGCTTCGTTCGAGTGTTTTATTAATCAGAACATAAACAAATGTTCATTTCTTCTTCTTTGTCGGAGGTAGTTACTATCCGATGGAGCACTCAGACACAACTACTGGTCCATTGTACTGCCAAACAGACATCTTACTTTTCTGTACTTAGTTTTCCCGTCTTTCGAAGAAAGATGAGAAGAAACTTCAGTGACGAAGAGCTTAGATGTTCGGCACTCACCACGTAACAAATAAATTATTCAACCAGTGTAATTTATTTAAAGTGTTAATGTAATGTTACATTTCTCCGGAGCAAGGCACATTGTTATAACTGGCCATGAAAGAAACAGCTATATTTTTAAGCCAACCGAACCGTGTTCAGTGATTGACTCCGAGCCTAGTTTATACAAAATTATATTTGTAAAGGAATAAAGCCGAATAACATGTAATCGCATAGGAACAGAACCCAAATTTTAGAGGGTTATTAAATTTTAAGGGCCGATGTTGATTTTGAATAAAACACAAATTATTTAGGAAATTATTGTCATTTCTTTTTATTATGATAATTTGGTATGCTTCAATTATGTATGGAATAAAATATCGGCCAAATGGCCGCCGCCACCTCGGCGGCACACCTCCATCCGATGGTCCAAATTTTCGATGACGCTGAGGCATAATTGAGGTTCTATGCCGTTAATGTGCCGAATTATCTCATCCTCTCTAAAGCTCTTGAATTGTTGCTGGCTTATCGACGTACACCTTTTCTTTCAAATAACCCCAAAGAAAGAAGTGCAACGGTGTCAAATCACATGATCTTGGCGGCCAATTGACATCGCCACCACGTGAGATAACACGGGCATTGAATTTGTCGCGCAAAAGAGCCATTGCTTCGTTAGCTGTGTGGCAAGTGGCACCGTCCTGTTGAAACCACATATCGTTCACATCCATATCTTCCAATTCGGGCCATAAAAAGTCGAAAACCGTTCACAGTAACTGCCTGACCGGCCTCATTTTGGAAAAAATACGGCCCGATGATGCCGCCAGCCCATAAAGCGCACCAAACAGTCACTCTTTGTGGGTGCATTGGTTTTTCGACGATCACTCTTGGATCATCATTCGCCCAAATGCGGCAATTCTGCTTATTGACGAATCCACTGAGGTGACAATATGCCTCATCACTGAAGATGATTTTCTTCGAAAACTGATCATCCACTGTTGCCATTTCTTGCCACCATTCTGAACACTGACGACGCTTGAAATGGTTAAGAGGCTTTAGTTCTTGAGTCAATTGCACCTTGAAAGCGCGTAAATGCAAGTCTTTATGCGTAATGTTCATCAACGACGAGCGTGAGAGGTGCAATTGTTGGGCACGACGACGAGTTGAGGTGGACGGCTCTTCAGCCACACTATCGCCAACAGCAGCAATATTTCCTGCAGTACGAGCTGTACGAGCATGCACTGGTGTTTTCACAACTCCTACAGACCCGGTTTGCTAAAAATTTTCCACGATTTTTCCGATTGGACGCACATTTGGACGATTAAATTGACCGAAAAAATCACGAAGAGCCTGAATAACTTTAACGCGGTGCTCGAGTGTGTATCTTTCCATGGTTCAAATTGAGTTAGTCTGAAATTGAGAAATGTCAAATAAAATGCAGAAAAAAACTTGGTGTTTAGGTGTGGTTCACCTTCAACATCGGCCCTTAAAATTTAACCACCCTTTAGTTTAGTTCTTAGTTTACTGCGTGAGTTCTCTTAAATTACATGAGGAAACAGCAGAAGCAATTTAATCTTTTAATTAAACTTTTTAGATCGCAAAGAGATATTTTTGTCAGTTCTACCTCCGACATGTTCTCTTCGTGCTCTAATACATGATGAGTTGCTCTTTGATCTTTCTTAAAAGTTCTTCATCCCTGCAAAGGTCATTAGTGCAAGTTCCTGGCAGTTTAGGTATGTCAAGGCTAAGTTGTAGACAAAAGATATGGTTTTCCCCGTCATTATCAGTTATTATGAGCAGCCAAAAGAGGAAAAAAGCTGGCTATTAAACAAATGCGTTTGGAAAAGAAGTTTTCCGAATTACGGCCTCACTTAAAAACATGTTATAAAGCCACATTTGCGTTAAAAGTATATTTTTGACCTTACAGAGCCCGATTTTACAGGTTTACAGCTTCGCCAACACCGTTAAGTCGGCTTAACAAAAAATCCACATTGATACACCGCGACAGTGGTGCCAGATCACATAAAAAATGTAAAACTATTTGTTTCCACTGCGCCCAGTCAATCGGTAACCTTAAACCTCACTACGAACTACGAAACCACTCGAAATACGGCGACTTTTCTTCCTAACCATAAATTTAAACAAAAAAAAAAATAAAACAAAAATCATTCGTACAACTTTTTTCGTTTGTATATACACCTAATAAATAGCCTAAACTCCTATCGAACTGAAAATCAATATTCACTCAACAATCAAATATGTGCAATTCTTATCGTACTACTCCTCTTTCTCCCATTTTCCCTACAAAAAAGAAAGAAACCCCTCCATTACCTAGAGTAAAGACTTGTTTAAAAAATAAAAAAAATTAAAAGTATTTTCTTTGTTAGAAATGTCAAAAGTTTCTTCCACACATATTGTATTATACAAAGCAAAAAACAAAACAAAAAACTAAGGCAATATTTTGTGACAAAACAAAAATTAAAACAAATGAATAGTTAAAAATAGTAAAATTTTATCAACAGAAAAACAAAATGTATATCCAATTTATACGTATATATAAATATTTTCAAAACTTAGAATTAAATATAAATAACAAAAGAAAAAGAAGAAAAAAAAAACGAAGCAAATCACGCAAAATAAATAAATAAATAAAACTTAAACCAATTACTTATGAAAGTGCTTGTTAGTTGCTAATGAGTCGTACAATGCTTTATTAACATAAACAAAATATGAATTTTACTTCAAAACAAGAAATCAAAATATATATTATTACATAAGGAAAAACTTTTAAACAAGAAAATGTTCTCTTGTTCTCCTGTAATTTTTATTTTAATTTTTCATTTATTTATTAATGGATTTCCTTCACATAGAAGTTCACAAACCATGTAAAGCAAGACAGAACTTAATGAATATTTTAACAAATGAATTATATATACATTATATATTTAAATATATAATTATTACCTAAGTACCTAAGCCATTTGGCAAAAACAGTAGTTATTAAAAAAAAAAAAACAAAAAAACATATATACATACATATATTTCAGAAGAGAAAGATAAGAAACCATTTAACTAAAACACCAAATTCAAAAACAAAACAAAACAGCGAAATCATAAGGGTTCGCATTTTAGTCTAGGTACATTATTTAAAAAAAGCTAAAGAAGTAAAAAAAAAAAACTCATTTAGATTGTTAGCACTAAGCGTATCAATATTTTTACTATTATTAACACGAAAAAAGAAAAAGAAAAACTGTCGACTTTAAAACTTCCAAAAAACTAACTTCAACATAAAAATTTCCAAACGAAAAAAACAAAATACAACTCCTTAGTGAATAAAAGTTAATAATACTACTTCTTCTACCACTACTATTATTATAAACTATAGTCAAACAAAATTGAATGGCCTGGCCCGATGCGGGCAAAGCCACAAGATTCCTGCATATTTTCTTATTATTATTACTTAACAAATTAACATTATTATCAAATCGAATTGTTACTTCGCGCACTTCTATACTGCGGCGATTCGGAATGGGGGCTAGTGTTTTTTTCGCGATAGCTTAGCTATATTCAAACAAAATATTAAAATATAAATATTAAATATATTTCAGCGACTTTTATTTATTTTTATTTATATTTAGTATTTACCTAAAAGTTTCACACACCCTGTGTCCGATCGTACTAAACAAGCTTTAAATTATATATTAATGAAAAGAACAAAAAACAAAACATACCTATACCAAATGAAATTGATGAAATACAATTTTTATGGAATTTAGCAATGAAATTAGTATATATTTAATCTTTTTCAAAAACAAAACCAAACTACGTCTTGTCGTTTAGAGTCACCATAGAAAACAAAAATAAAAACAAAAATCTTTTGAAACAAAATCAACATATTTTTCTGATATTTCAATTCTCCTAGTGAACTTAGATTTAATTTGAAAAACAAACAAACCATAATTGTAAATCAACCAAATCAGAGCTAAAACAAAAAGAAATTGTTTCATAATTTTAGAAAACTTGTTTATTCGTTTCTTTTATTGTTAACATATTTAAAACTTAAAAATGAGAAACAAAAACTATGTAATTACAAACTACACTTATTTTATTAAATATTAAACTATTAAAAAAAAAAACTGAGGATTTGCATTTCTCGAAAATCGGAAAAAGGAATTATAAATCCTGGAGTTTCAATTCTGATACTCCCAGTGGTTTTTATTTCATTTCATGCAGTTTTACCATTACAAGATTTTTCTGTCACCAGTAGAAGGAAGCGTCGGTGGAACTTCTTCTCTCTTTTGATGTTTTGCTTGTCTTACCTTATGGGCTAGACCGAGCCGAAAACCTGGTTTTCGCGAAAAAAAAACTCGAAAACTTCATCGAAAACAGAAGTTTTCCCATACATATTTGAGTTTTCAAAACGTGCCGTTTAAAGTCGTTTTCCACAAAAACGCCACTAAAACGACTTCCAATCGTTGCGTTGTTGAAACAAACACACCTTTTCAGACAACATTCAGCAGAGCAGCTGACCGAACAAATGTCACAACTTAAAATCATTTTCAACACTAATTGATGGGCTAATAATATTTTTAAATGCTCTGAATTAATTTTATTTGTTGCTTAATGCTATCGAAATTTCTAAACAAAATAGTTTACACAGAAGTTTCACGACTAGTGTCTCACAGCTGATAGAAACGTCAAACGAAAACTAGTTATTGTTCGATGTGAATGCAATTTCAAGGTCTGTTCCCGTAATTTTCGGTTCAACATTTGACAAAAGTGAATTATTTTCAGCTCGAGAAAATCTATCATGCACAATAACCAAAAAATGAGAATGAGCTAAGCTATTAGTTTGTTAAATTTGAGATTTTGTTATAGGATGGAATGTTTTAATATTTGTCAGTGAAGCAACTTACATATTTTACGTTTTTTTTTTTCAATATTTGCTTCACTTTAACAAGTTTAAAGAAATTATTTTCCATGTTGCACCCCTTTTATTGCAAAAAAAATAGAAAAACTAAAGCAAATGCAGTTAACAATCAGTTACAAATTTGTATATCAAAGATTTGACAGCTATCTGTCACAAACGAAATTTAGTAAAATACAATATGCCGCCATTTTTGTGTAAGGTCTTTTTCAAAGACTATTTAGACTAGACCGACCAGCTTCCGTGCACCTACCCAATTTTCCGCGCAAATTTTGAATGACAGCCCTCACTTGCGCACTCACTGTTTTCCTGCCTGTAAATACGTTTTATTAATAGCCGCCGGGAAGCACTTTTTCAATAACAAATAATTTGTAAATGAATTTAACAATAAATGTTGAGTTTGGTTTTTTAGATAGTTTTACTTGTTCTCTATCCATCTTCTACGCTAAAAAATGTTCATCCACACACACTCGCACCTTCTGCTGCCGGCAAGGTTGCTGTCAGGGTCAGCGTTCATAGAATTTTATCCGTTACATCTGGAATTATTCGTTTCGTGTGGATAGTATTTTTTTTTTTTTTTTTTTTTTTGAAATAAGTGTAATTTTGATTAAAATATTTATGAAAAACTAGCTGACCCGGCGAACTTCGTTCCGCCCAAATTCATTAATTTAGGTAATGAAATTAATAATTCCGAAACTTCATTCCGCTTCATGTAATTCGGTCAATTCAAATTTTTTATTCAAAAGGTATATTAAAATTAAATAAACAAATAAAATCAAATACTTGTCGGCCAACCTACCGCTTTTTCAATGAAATGCTTTATGGTACACAACATTTTTTGTTCTATTTCTATTATCGGGTGTGTACACGTACAAAGCGAGAGCTTTGCCGACACGTGAAATTCAAGATTTATGCCACACACATCCAGCGATTGTCCTTGCGACTTATTAATTGTCATTAATTGTCGTTCTGAATAAGTGGAATCCGCGAAATAACAACACCTTCGCCTATGAATTTTCCAATAAAAATCGTTGCTTGAGTTATATTTGATATTAAATTCTTCACAATCAAACGCGTACCGCTACAAAGTCTTGGTTCATTTAGGTTGCGCAACAAAATTATTACTGAGACGATTTTAAGTTTCAAATTGTGTGGAGGCAAGCCCGAAACATCCAAAGAATTTAAAAATTCCGTGGGATAGTTGGTGGCTTCGTTTTCATCCATCACGGAGTCGACTGATTTGTACGAATGCAACTCACCAGCGATTTGGTTTTGAATGGCGAAGTTCAAATGATCGACGTTCTTGTTTTTAGCAGCCAAAATCACTCTTCTCTTACACTCAGCCAATCATGGTCAATATTATTCTGAGCGATATTCGTTAAAACATTCATGATTAGTTCTTCCGGTGTCGTTGTAAGGTTGCTAAAATTTTGTGGAAACTCAATCAGACCGGTGATCATTGCTCCACCGAAAGGTCATAACGTAAACGATTCAGGGCCTCCAATGCGCGTTGGTAAGCCATTGTGCATTCGTCCCATATAATAATCTTACATTGCTGCAGTACTTTCGTCATCACAGTGTACTTTGAAATGTTGCATGTAGGTTCTTCTTCCACTTGCAAATTCAATGGCAATTTCAATGCAGGATGAGCTGTTCGACCGCCTTCTAACAAAGTAGTCACTTTCCTAGAAGAGGCTAGGGCCAAAGCGGTCTAAGATCTCGAACGAATTGTAGCCAAAATAAGTGAAATCAGGAATGTATTTCCAGTTCCACCGGGCGCATCAAGGAAGAAAAATCCGCCATTATCGTTATCGACTGGTTGCATCAATTCATCGTACACTTTCCTTTGTTCTTGATTCAACTTTGGCACATTTACTCGAACAGCTTGACTCACTGCGATTCGATCGAAGTCCATTTCTCGCTCCAATTCTCGATTAAATGCGTCTTGCATTGAACGATTTGGCTGTGGCATCCCCAATTTGCACAACAAATTGCCACTCATGAGCAGACACATATCCTCGATCAAAATCAAAGCTTTGTTGCGCATTCCATCTGACATCTCCAGTTCATTATCCGATGTCACAGTACGAATTCGATGCAAAATATCGTCGGCCATATCATCTTTGTATAATCAAAGTATCTACTTCATTTCAAAAAATTACTTAATGTAACATAGTAAACATAATTTATTGGAACAAACTTTTCAGGTACCTATAGGTATTAAAAAAAAAAAAAACTTTCAAAATTGTTGACAACAACAATTTGGTTGGAAAATAATTAAAATAATTGACAACAACAATTGCTTTTAAAATTTAAAATATTTTTTTTTTTTTTTTGTATTTGAAGTGTCACTACTCGATTTCTACCCAGTTTCTTTTTTTTCAAAGTGTACAAAAATGAATTTATTGGAATGGCGGTTGCACCTTCTTTCAAAAATTTATCATACTAATGTATTAACCTTCTCTGCATGGTCTATTAACCAACAAAAAAAACTAAATTAAAATCGGATGTGTGTGGCAGTCGGTAGGCTGTCACACACATATTTATCAAGTTATTTTTGTATATATAGACTAACAATGAGTATTTGTTGAGGGAAAATAAAAACATTTTGAGCAATTTCTCTTTAGTTATTTAAGAAAATTTTACTCGTGAAATCGAAGTTAATGATATTCAAAAGCGGAAAACACACAACCATAATTGTCCCAATAAGTTTCTCGTATATAAAACATCTCATTTAGATCGTTTTAGTAACCAAACAAATTAAATTATGCGTTGCGCATTTAAAAAAATATATAATCACCCCTATCGAGGTATCCGTTCGGAGAAAATTCCGATACGAAAGCGAAATCCGATCGGGAGTCAAATTGCGTTCGAAGTATCCGTTTCGGAACAAAATAAATGAAGCATATAAACGCGCTTATTTCACATGAAAATATTCCGCAGCAATTCGTTGTCGAAGAGCTTCTGTCAAAAATAAGTGGTATAACGCGGTTCCACGCAATGCGACAAGGTGCGCTATATGCCATCGGAGAATTTTTCCGAAAGTTGTATCGGAACGGGAACGGATACCTCGAATGGAATCTCTCCGATTTCGTATAGATCGGGGAAAATTCCGTTCCGGACGGATACCTCGATAGGGATGAATAAATAATCGGTAATATGACCTTTGATGACCCTAAAGGGATTTTTGTATTATGACCTTTACCAGAAAAAGCCAAGCGTATACATAGGTAGTTAAATTTGAGAGCAATAGAATAAACGGAACAAAATATCGGATAAGTTTTTTTTAATTAAACAAATGCACTTGGATTTATTGTTTATGTAGGTATGCATAAACCTTAAAAACTTTTAAACTGAGCTGCGATGTGAACGCCACCACTTAAAATGGCTTCCGGATTGCGTGTGGCGCCAATAACACTCCTTTGATTTGTACAGGCACGAATACTTAGGAAATCCTAGCCTAGGACAGGCAGCTTGTAGGCAAATGTACAGTTTCTGCACGCAGTTGGCCTTTTTCCTCACAAATGAGTATACAATATCATACCGGAAAAGACCTTATATGCCGTCAGCTTGTAATTTAAATGACAGCGTTGTATTGCCATCTCTCTACTTGAAAGCAAGTGTCCCCTGGCGCCTACATTTTACGTAAGATTTTCTTCGGAAGCTCTTAACCTAGTCCATTGTACTGGCAGACGGATGTTTTTAATTCTAAGACAAAGACTCGTTTACAGTTCAGCACAGGAGTACATTCAAATTGTCCCTCCCCTCATGACTGCGGCCAAGCTTGTGACTGAACTAATGTAAATTTATCCCACTTCATCATACCTTTATGAAGATAGGTAAGGTGTTCGTGTCAACATCGTTGGTCCTCTATGGATCTTATTTCTTTTAAAGGTGACAACGCTAGACTTTATATAACCAGAAGGGTTCAATTTTAACTCATGGCTATCACTTTGTCAAGATAGCCAATAGGGAAGGGTCCGAATATTTCACGTGTAGATTGAGTTGCTGTTGATTTAAAATGAGCTTGGCCGCCCTCATCTCTTTTTTCACTACCCTGACTCATGTCAGTCATAAAAAAAAAAAATCCTTCAAACGTAGTGGACCACCCTCAACTGACATAGAATACGAGTTTAGTCACATTTTTATATCTTCTCGTAAAACTGAAGCCAACACAAAAAAAAAACTACTGACTCACCAATTAAATCAGTGAATTCGCTTACCTTCGTCTATTTCTCGACACTAAACAAGAATGTTACCAACCAGCTAAGCCATCATTGACTTCATCAAGAGCCCAACAACAAATTCCACAAAAAAAAAAAAAAAATTCTAGATCCACTTATGTACACACACCTTGATCCCTCATTAAAAGTAGATCACTTCCCCGGAGAGAGCACTAATCTGAATCACAGATACCTGCTGTTGTTGCAATGCGCACCTCATCTAAGATGCGCACACACCAAGCCACTTCCACCTCCGCCGACAGGCCAGATGCTGTCCAAAAGTGATGACAAGAAAATCACATTAGGCTCTGATTAAATAGAAACCTCTCTGATTACGCTATCACGCTGTGACAGATAATAGAGGAATGAATGAATGGTCACACAGAGACAGAATACATGGAGAACAGGAATGTAGAACAGGTAGGTGTAGAGCCGATAAGGCAGACACCACACCGAACCTAAAAGGGTACACCGACGTGCTCTACTTTTCCCCTTCACTTTGACAGCGCGTTGCGTGGACCTATTTCGATTTTTGTTTTCTTTTGTTCTTCACTCGGTTTAACCTCCATTCCCACACCGCACATGGCGAAACAAAGAATTGAGTCGGTATCGGTTCGGTATCGATGGGAATGGGGGAGAGAACCTCTCGAAAATCGATCGGGCCAACTGACAGGTTAATAGGAGCCTTCTATTGGTTATGTCGAGTGCGGAGAGTTATTGATGGCGCCAGGAGTCTTAACTGGCCCAAGCATCGGCACCGGCTGGAAAAGGGATCATAATTGCCAATACTACCTATACTTTCTATTTGTTGTTTTTGTGTTGTGCCTTGAATAAACTACGGTCATGGGCGCATGGAGGTTGGGTCAACGTTGAATTTCCCACCGGCGCGGCACATGAACTGAACAACGCATACAGGCCGAGATCCAGGAGAATGCTGGAGGGCTGGCTGTTGCGCCACCGTTCCTGGTGTTTTTGTGTCTTGTGCGCTTTGACTTTGACTGATAATTACGGCGAGATCGGGAAAGAGGTTTTTTGCCTTCGATCTGGGTTCGTGAGCCAGCCGAAGTGTGAAAGGCATTTAGGACAATAGCCCCAGACTAATTAACTCTGTGGAATGTCTGTTGTGCTGTTATAGCCCCGACGACGACCAGAGTGTCGATACGCTGATAGATACGGAGATAGTCTCTGAAAAGTATGCTAATCACTTTGTTAGCACCGCACACAGGCACACCGCACACAACACATTCATATCATAAATTAGTCGCCGCTCTCCCGCTCCTTTTGAGTAAATCGTATTCGATTTGTAAACGTCAAATTGGAGTTGAAAGCATAATAAATGAGGCGCGAAATAACAAAAAAGACAAAAGCCCACAGGTGAGTGCTGACTGCTGAGTGAGTGTGGCAATAGATGATGTACAGATTGAGATGGCTACGGAGAGATAGTTGCCTACATATTGATGGATCTTCGTTGGGATGTGTGAATTTTGTTGTGCCATGGTAATTACGTATACTACTCGTACGGGATATTTTATTATTTCTCGCATTGGACATCACAATAGAGACTTCTCTGTACAATGGACATACCCCGTGCCTAATGAATGCGTACTGTTCGAGTGAAATTTTATGACACTTGTGGTGGCGTAATCAGTGTGCATTTGACAAATGACGAAAACGACTTTTCAGTCATGAAGCTAGAGACTGAACAGGACGGATGAGATATTTCATTCAGTTTATACACTAAGCAAACAGTTGGCGTTGAATTTATTACATTGCCGCTGTGTTGTTGACAAATGTGACAGACGTTTCCGCATACGAACTGACAACTGTCAGCCAATTTTATGTCACTTTGGATTTAATCACCCCTATCGAGGTATCCGGTCGGAACGGAATCTTCTCCGATCTGTACGAAATCGGAAAAATTCCATTTGAGATATCCGTTCCGATACAACTTTCGGCAAAATTCTCCGATGACATGTAGCGCACCTTGTCGCATTGCGCGGAACCGCGTTATAACACATACTTTTGACAGCTACGCGACACATTTTTTCCGAAGCTCTCCGACAGCCAATTGCTACGGAATATTTTAATGTGAAATGAACGCGTTTATACACTTCATTTATTTTGTTCCGTTACGTGTACTTCGAACGCAATTCGAGTGAAGATCGGGGGTCGAATCGCGTCCTCCGGATCGAGCATTTCGTGACGGAATTTGTTTTCGTTTCACATGTAAATCCAACTTAATCCCGTGAACGGGTAGCTCGTTCACGGAACTGGCGATTCGACCCCAGATTTGACTTTCGTATCGGAATTTTTTCCAAACGGATACCTCGATAGGGGTGTATGTATATTGCGGCTGTTCTACAGTAAAACTTTTCAGTACCTACTTAGAGTCATTTTGCCGACACTACAAAATACGTCGGATGCCATTAAATTTCTGCAAACGTCCAACTGGAAATCTTTCGAATTTTCAAAAACGAGAAAACTATTTCTCAAGGCTACTCCGCTACCACTTTGAACTTTGAAGGACATTCTCATAAAAACCTGCGAAAAATCAGCAAATAATTTTTTCCAGTGCAGTTTTATTTGCCTTACAATGGGAGTGGAAAGTTGCAAGCAACAATGACATATTATTCGAACGTCAGGAAATGTGGCTGCAGATTGAACAGAGATTAAGTGATCACTTGTACTTCAACAATTATTTAATGGACTGCGATTATCTGAGCATAATACAAATGCGGGTGATAAATTAGAGGAAATTCCTAAAGTGTCATAATTATCATTGCAGTTCAGAAAGGTCAATGAGTTGTGCCGGAAAGTAAGATACTTCAGTATTATATTCAACGTCAATGGCTGCCACGATTTCGAATGTTAATATGTGGAATGTGGGTCGGTCTCCCAATGTCGTGAGTAATTCATTATGATATCATCCTGATGGAATCCGTATTTCAAAGCAAATCGCCACTCAAATTGTTTAAGGATTCTGTTGGGAATGATGCTTCGAAGGTGAGTTTTTTTTTTTTTAATTTTCGAGGTTTTATTTTTATTAAGTTCGCTGCAGATATCCGTCAGAGCGAACGATTGACTGCAAAACTCTAGGATAAACAGTAAAACCCGGATAAGTGCCTGACGTTAAATGCCCCGTTTTGATAGGCACTTATGCGGGTTAGGCAGTTAACAAAAATCCGCTTAAATGCACATAGAGGCACTTATCTTTAAATTTATAAAAAAAAATAAAAAAAAATAGTTTTGACTGCTACCCAGTCAGTCTCCACCATTGTAGTTTGTAGTAGATTAAAATTATTCCTTTTTTTATTTTTTATTTTTAAGGCACGAAACGTAAGTAAAAAAGCTTTTGTATGTTTTCAGCTGATTTCAAAAATTAATACCTACTTTTTCAGGAAAATTTCAATAAAAAGTATACAAAATAAAAGGTAATTGAGCGAAAGATAAGATGAGTTTTATATGATAAAATCCTCAAAATTTTGATTCTCAAAAAAAAAAAGAGGGTAGTTATGCGGGTTAGGAACTTATCTGGGTTTTACTGTAGTCGATTGGATGACATCGTTCCATATGCATAAGAACCTGTCAAAAGAATATTCTCCAATAAAAGTCAATTCATTATGTATTCATAAAGGGTTATTCAATAAGAGATGTTATTGTGAAAGGATATGGTCCTGTATGCGTGCTCGTGTTGGCCATTTGGCTGATGTTGTTTTTCATTATTAACAGCATACCTTCCTCTTTACTAAGAAATAAACATCCGATCATTTATCTCAAAAATTACATTTTTCTTTGAATACCAAAATAACACCTCTTATTGGAAAACCCTTTATTTTCATAACTAGCTAAACACGGTTCTTAATCACGGACACTAACTTTAGTATGTTCACTACGAGTTCTTTAATTTAGTTTAAAAAAGCGACTGCTTCAAAAATGACATTTAACATCAAGATTGTCAAAGTTGTAAAATTGCAGTTTTCTTATTGTTTCAACAAAAGCTCCAAAGTCTTAATGTTTATCAAAAACGAACGTTTATTCTTCGGAATAAAAACTGATAGTTTTGGAATATGGATTGAAATATGACACAACATATTAAGCAAACGATTTTTAATAACACTGACAAGATTAACACAGCTTTTGCAAACATTATGCTCCGTCATCTATAGGTACCTATATGTTGGCTAAAAAATGCAACAATAGGTACGATACAATTGAACTTGTATTTTATTCTGAATTTTTTTTGTAGAAACTGCTTAATCAAGCGCTCCAAAACGCAAAAGGATTTGTACAACAGAGCATCGTGCATGATTATGGTGCAAATGATATTTGACAATTCACATTAAACCGCCAAATAAAAAGGATTCATCGCCGGAGTCGTTAGTAAAATATAGTTTGTCACAATTTGCCAATTTTACTTAGATTTGCAGTAACAAAGTATCAGTGCAAAAGTATTTATAACCTGGCATTAGAATAGTAGTGTGCATCCACAATGCGCATTTTTTTACGTTTTGGACACCCACTGATTTATGAAACGAATCATGAGTGACATTTTAGTTCTCGTAAAATGTTAACTTAGTTAGTTAATTAGTTAAACGACTATTATTTTAATAGAAAAATACATTTTTTACAATATTTGTTTTTAACTTAAGTTTTAACTTTTTGACGTCTGTACTTTCTTTACATTTTTGTGGTGAGTGCGACGCGATGAATACGATTGTACCTAGTAGTTATATACTTAAACCACTTTACTACGACTTGGAAATACAAGTTGTGCTACTGTTGTGACTCGTTTTATCTATTTTGTGAATCTGAGCAAATCATTCATTCTTCGCTACGTCAACCATTTCAAATGAAACTTGTATCGCTTCGGAATCTCAGATGGACTCTCCGACAAACAAAATCTTCTCCAGAGGAGCTCTAAGCGAACGAAATGCGAATCGCCTGATGGTTTCTTACTGTTTCGCAAATTCATTGTTGGCGAAACTATTAAAAAATGGGCTTCGCGAAAGACGACAGCTTTAGACGGCTGACTCTGCTAAAGCAAGTCACTTTTTCTAGGGCCTTCTCTAGACTAGCTGGCGGAACTGAATTTTCAATGGAAATTAATGCAAATCTCTTCCAAAATGCTCTACAAAGTTCTTCGATTAGATAGATTTAGAATTGTAGTCCCCGAGGATACCTTTGACATCATACTCCAAGCCCATTTAACCCCCGTATCTGTAAGTTTTATTCACTTAGGAAGTCAGGAGAAAACGGCCTCCGACGCCTTCGAGTATATGAGTGTTTTTAGCCTAAAATTTGAGCTTGCTTTTTGTGATATCGTGACTTTGTGACATGAATTCGTGTTCACATAATGTTTTCTGTATATTACAGTTTGGCTTACCGAAAACGAATATTTGTATTTCGAATTCGTATTTATTCAAAGAAGGAGCTTAAGCTTTGAATTCTAAGAAAAGAAAACTAAGAACCCGACTTTAATGTGCAAAGGGTAAAAATGTTTTAGAACCTATGTTCTCAAAATGTCACTTAGGACAGCCGACAATGGATCAAAGTTCGTACTCATATTCAAAAGGAATATGGTTTTCACGATTAGCGACCTTTTGAAGGACCAAACTTCCTACAGAAGTACAGACCCAAGAAGTCCATCAAAACAAACGCTTTATCTTCCAAGAATGTTGTCCATGGGTAGACCAATTTGTGTTCACTATCACGCATCAATCAGCAAGAGGGCCTCAACTCACACCAATGCGACATATCCAGTTTTTCAAAGTCATCATATCAACTATCAACAGCCTTTCGGAAGCACACAGAAAACACCCATTCCTTATGTAAGAAATTCCAAGATGGCATGCTCTTTTACGCTTGGAATTCAATTTTAAAAACTCGTACAAAACTGGCCCACGCAACATTCACTTCTTTATCTATTGACATCAAAGTAGTTCCACAAATGTTAAATGTCATCGCACAGACTCCATATCCATAACAAGATCGTTCGAACACTCAATCGGCGATGACAAGATAATCCAATAAAGTATCACCCATTTAGCGTTCGACGACGAGCTGCGACGCCAGTTCTATTACCATCAAGAAACCCCTTCCACTCAAGGTGAGCTGAGTAGACGACTCCTTTCGCAATGCGTGCCCCTCTCATTAGCTCCGTTCGCAGAATAAAAAAATCGATTCTTAATTAGGTCTGACAGAAATACAACCGAGAAACATGACAACTTATCGCGCCTTTGACTGGTTTCAATCCAAATCTTGAGAGCCCCAATTATACACATTATCTGGCGGGATAAGCTTCCGTCCATCCACACAGCACACACGCTACTTTCTTAAAAGTTGTTCTATTCTTTCCGCAGTCCCGCTTAAAACCAGAAACACAAAATTCAAATGTCATTCTCTTTCCTCAAGTACGTATACATATGCTTGCGACATGATCGCTTAATTATTATATGGCCAGCCTCCCATGGATATGCGGCAGCACCCCAGGTGTGATGTGTATCGCGTGCGGCAAAAAAAAAGTTGAAAAATCAATCTCCTGCCGCGTTCTTATCTATAAATCTGTCCGAAAATAGATGTTTCTTCGATTTGACAGAAATTTGATTTATGGCAACCCGTTTGCCCACGGCCTACATTGACAGTACCGCGACCATGCGTCGTCGATAACCAGGCGACAATCCACAATAATTACAATCGTAATAATAGTTGGCAATTACACATGCAAATATACGGCGACACATACTCTCACCTAATTTATGGCAATTGGCAACTTTTTGCATTAATTGAGTTCCGTTGGTGAATTTATCTCGACCTAGTATAGGCCTGAGTTCTGTTCTGAGTATCTTTGTAGTTCTCTTCGCTCGGATTTAGTTTCTTTTGTTGTTTGCAAGGAACTGAGCGCAAAAAGAAAGGAATCCGATTCTGAATCCGCTCTATCGACGCTTAATGACATTATGAAGGGAACAATGGGATAGATATAGGAGCCGCCCTCTCGTATCTGTCGAACCACCTAATTCCAACTACCAACTCACATGCAAAAAGTACATGAAAAGGCAGAAAACAACGAGAACACTGAACAATTGCACAGATTGAATGTCAGATGAATAGGTGCACACAGGTTTCACGTTACCAACTTTATCTCGGCGCAGTGAGACCTTATTTCCTGGGAGCGCCCTAGATGCACACGCTCCTCGCTCTATTCATAGTCCACTGGCACACGCACACAGCCAGGCAAATCGTTCAACCCGAAATATCAGCAAAGTGGGATGTTTGGAAATCAGATACTCTTGTCAGAGGAAAATGGGAAGTACCGGATAAACAAACACAAGACAGTACACCAGATATAGTTCTGTATATATACCTAACTGTGTTTGCATAACGCATAAAATGACACACACAACACGAACACAGTCGAAGAACGACGATCGTCATTGTCAAATAGGTACTTTAACTATTTGAATAGGTGCACCATCAGATGCTGCTGATGGGAGAATAGACAGATCTTATCTCCTTGGCTGACGATTACAATCACTGAACGACGAGATGAGATTATTGAGTGGTTCCGATTGTTGGCAGGAACAATGGATCAGGGATTTTCTTCTTTCCTGATTGGGCGGCTCTGTTACTACGCTGACATACTGCTTGACAGTTAATTAATCAACGAGTGCGTCGGTCGCTGTGGTGTGCGGAGATGATTGGTTGGTAATTGACTGGAAATTGGATAGATATCCCATTAAGTGGCCCGAATTGGATTAGTGCGGGCGAGGGAGACGGCATGCGCGTTTGGGGGTAATTCCGTGATTCATGGGTGAAAGGCTGCGTAAGTGTGGATGTGTGCCTATAGGTGAGACTTTAATTAACTTGAGTCAGAGCTTGGTGATTTCGACTTCGGAGATGGAAACAAGCGATGACGAGTCTCAGATCCGTTTACAGAAATCTTCAAGGGAATTTTGTCCTGTTTACCTTTGGCGGGTCGATTGAACTTTTCCATTGTTCAGTCCGTGGAAAGTAGAAGGCTTGTAATATTAATTTTTATGAGTCGTGCCTCGTGCGTATATATACATATGAAGTGGTCTGCTTGGATTGTAAAACCTTTTATTTCTTGCAGTATATGGTGGCGGTTGCGGTACCTGCAAGTTTAAGAAGCTCTTTCGCGTTTTGACTCAACTTTTGTAGGTCTCTAGCAGACTATAAATGCACCTGCAGTCAGGTGAATTTAAAAACGCTGTACTTCTGTATAACTGCTTAAACGATTAATGCTTAATGCTTAAACTTAAACTCTCCAAAACGCAAACTGATTACTATGATGCAATGCATACTTTTCCAAAACGCATTGTGAACGCATCAACTGCAGCAACTCATCATGTAAGTGACATTTGACATTTCAGTTTGAACCGCCAAATAAAACAGGGGTCGAATCGCGTCCTTCGTGTTCGAGCATTTCGTGACGGAATTTGTTTTTGTTTCACATGTAAAACCAACTTAATTCCGTGAACGGGTAGCTCGTTCACGGAAGTGGCGTTTTGACCTCAGATTCATCGCCGGAGTCGTAAGTAAAATAATATATTTTGTAATCGGCCGATCTCCGATTATATACGATTCGGAAAATGTCTGCTGCGATGTATTCTTCGGAACAACTGTTCGGAGAATTGTTCCGACATTTTGTAACGCATATCGGCGATTTACATTGAATTGCGATGAAGTGAATTTTTTTGTTAAATTTTTGACAGCTAGGTTCCGATATCCTCCGACAGAAAATGGTTATGCGGAAATTGTTTACGATTTGGAGTGCGGTGCGCCATCGCAATTGTTTATTTCTCTTCCGAAGACACCTTGAATGGAATTTGAGACTCCGAAAGAGTATGCTTTGCGGGGAATTTTCCGTTCCGACGGATACCTCGCTAGGGCCGAATAATTTCCAAATCTTACTTTGATTTGTAGTAACAAATGCAAGGCAGCGTAAAAGCATTAACTGCTTAAGGCCTGAAACAGCGACCTTAGCACTTCGTTTTGCATATATAATTTTCAGAAATCTTGACAGTTGTATGAAACGTCAATTAGAATTTAGTTAATCACACCTATCGAGGTATCCCATCGGAGAAAATTCCGATACGCAAGTGAAATCCGATCGGAACTGAAATTGCATTCGAAGTATCCGTTTCGGAATAAAATAAATGAAGCATACAAACGCGTTCATTTCAAATGAAAATATTCCGCAGCCAATTCGTTGTCGGAGAGCGTCGGAAAAAATGTGCCGTGTGGCTGTCAAAAGTAAGTGCGCGGTATAACGTGGTTCCAGGCAATGTAACGAGGTGCGCTATATGTCATCGGATAATTTTTCCGAAAGTTGTATCAAAAAGAAAACATCGATTGGAATTTCCCCGATTTCGTACAGATCGGAAAAAATTCCATTCCGAACGAATACCTCTTAAGGAGTGATTGTTCGGGGAGAACTTCGACAACTTTTCTTCCAGAAAGTTATATGTACTGTCACTTGTTATCAGAGAATCCGAAAAATATTATTGCAGTTTCGTTAAGCATTTAGTTGCCTTATCAATAATAGAATATTAATATCGCCTACAATGACAGTGCCTATAATACGCTTTGAAGGCAATATAAGAGTTATTCATGTCAACAAAACTTTAACACTCCTTACAAGACAACTACTTGTTGAAGCTTACCCCACAATTCGGTTTCGTTAAGTACTCTTTAATGTGGTGTTCGATTGGGCTTCTTCAGATTCGCCCTGCAGATTTCAGATTTCGTGTGTCTATTCGAATCCAACATAAAAATATCAGTTGCTCTCTTTTGTGTTGATATTCGTGCGATTCGAATAAGTGTAGCCATCGACAATTTTCAAAGTTAAACTAAAAAGTTTTTTCTGGTTAAATTTAATATTAAAACATTCGAAATTTGCGTCCCGATCGATTTCTAAATATTTATTGTTACATAAATAATTTAGAAAAATTGCCTCACCTGCATTGCAATGTTTTTCTATGCAGTAGAAAAACTTCACGAAAATATAAACAGACTCCACCAGTTGTCAAACTCAAACGCACTTGCATTGGTAAATCTGAAGCAAATCTGAGAAAAAATCCAGATTCGCAAAAGTGCTCCGAAATCTGAAAAAGATTGCTTTTTTGTACCAAACGAACATGAAAAGTTCTCTGAGAGCAAAAAAAAAAAAACCAATCGAATACCACATTATAGGCCCTCTCGAACTTGGCCAAGTTCGACAGGCATTTCGGAGCTTCCCACTCGTGACTTTGCTAAACGCCTCTTAGTAATTTTATTCACTCCATTACGGATGTGGCGCTTAAAGTTCCATTTTCTAACGGTCATATCTGATCTGAAACGCACCCAGACCCACCACATTTTGTGTTAGTTTTCCAAAACCACTTAAAAAGCTTAACTTTGCATAATCTGCTATCGAATCCTGTCATCTCGCTGTAGGTATATAGATGACGATTGACGACGGAGCCGATAATAATAATTTTCAGCACCAATTCTCAAGAGTGGCAATTATATTTGCATTCTGTTAGCTTTTATTTTTCTCGCTTGTTTCCTTGTTCAATCATAACCAGCACGCTTGCTAACCCTTTGCGTCGATGACGACGACGACAGGCGTCACGGTTTGTATAGCACTTCGTTGCGGTTTTTGGTTTCGCTTTGTTTTTATTTACATTTTCGTGGACCGCGTATGCTCTGAAATTGAACACACAGCAACAGCAACACAAAAAAAATCTCAGCAGAAGCAATGAGCAAAGGCAGAGCGGGCCAAAACCAGAGCTGGGGCTGGGCGCTGGAACTGCCTGACAGCTGTAATTGAGCGCGAATTATCACCTCAATGTCTGACCACCTACGGCTATTATGTGCGCCATGTCAATGTTTATCAACTTGTCTAATAAATAATATTTATTATGTGTTTCCATTATAGGTGTTGTTTTTTTTTTCTCTCTCTTTTTGTTGCTCCTTTTTTGTTTTCATTTCTTTGCTCTGCTTGGGTGATACTTGACTCAGTTATAGGTCCAATCGAAGCGATAATGTGTCAACTGTGAATGGAGCGCAAATTGACAGACCAAATGTTGTTGGTTGATGTGGCGCAAATAAACAAACAAACAATAGGAGCGGACGCCTATTGAAGAAATAGCGATGATGTTGTTAACAATGCACATAAATAATTAATTGAGAGTGCTTGCTGATTTGTGGAGTAGGTTTGGTTACGTTACGTTACAAACCAAATGTCACTACTTTGCAAGATTGATGAGTGACTGCGGACGTTGAATGGGCGCGGATGAACGTCGCTTAAACATCCGGGGGTAGGTATAACTGCCACAAGAAAGTTTCCTTCTTATCAACTTTAGACAAGTGCACAGTGAAAATTAATGCAATCGACGTTGTTTATGTCAAAAGATTCCATTCATATTTCTATCATTGAAAGCGATTATTTGGAAATACGTTTCAAAGTTCGTCAATAGTGCCAAAATCTGGCAATACCCTAATCTTTAACAGAAGGCAAATAATGCAAGCAACTGAGATGTAATAAACTTCACTTGCATTCCAAAATGACTGCACTTAATTGATTTTCGTCTATTGATGTCCGAAGTGAATGTATTCATTTGTCGGAAATCCCAAAATGGAGTCTTGCAACCCTTAAATTGATGTTTTGAAAGAATAACTTTCAAAATTAATGCAATCAATTACAACTCCTACAATTGACAGTTATAGAACTTATCTTTGGCACACAATGCATACTTCTTTACTTCGAGGCGGGTTCTGAACACTTCCCAATCTTCCAAAACGTTCACGTTTCCAAACATTTCTCAAAAGTAAATTTGATAATTGGCAACATTTCAAAAATGCCTGAACAAACTTCAACGTATGATAGGTATGCGTTTGTGAATCCTATCATAATTCTACATTGAACTTAGAGCGCTTTCTTTTATTGACATCAACAGATGAGGCTGGTAGTGGGAAGGTGTCATTTGAGGCCATATTTTATAATTTGTTTTTATAAGTTTCTGGCCTCATTTTGATGACTGTCCCGAGTCAGTTGTGGCATAGGAAAATTGACTGCAATTATCTCCTATCTCATGGAAAAAGGAGTGATAAAGCGTTTTCAAATAGAGTTTCGTCTTTAACAACAACTCCTAGTATCGATTTTATGTTTAGGACAGGTCACAATTGGGATAAAAAACAGCTATGGTGAACGGCATAAAGATGCAAGTCAAATCAAATGGTTGTCAATTCAAGGCTGGTTTAATTCACGTTTTTGGTTTATAGTGCATTTACACCATCACGCACGCGCATTTTTGCATTGGGCGGGACAGAGAGATCCGTTTGTCCGCAGTCAATGCTAATAAAGGCGTAAGAATGAGATCACAAATCACACACCTACAGTGTCATGGATGTTCTGCCCATAACTATTGATACGTGAAGACGAAATAAACACGAGTTACTACATTACTGCAATCACTTGAAAAGATTTCTATTTCCGATTTAAAACATTTAAAATGAGAGTGTTAACTAGTTTCAGTAAATTAAACCAACAATTCATCAATCATTTATACGAAATAAATAAATAATTGTCTATTCATCACTTCCGGAAGCCATTTTGTTTAATAGGAACGCGGAATTTCGTTAACAATCGCCATAAAATAACATCACGCGGATCTTTCCTTTAATTCCTACTACGTAAACAAGACGACCGACCAAAATACGTGTCACGTCATTTTGCGTGTTAGGTATAATGCTGTTCCTTTCAGTCAGACGGATGGATTGGGCATCCCTTTAATCAGAGACAAACCATACTGAGACCCCCAACTCTTAATCCTCTTGCCGCTGGCCCCCTCAATTTTTTTTTCCAGATTCGCCATTTTGTTTACCAATCGGTGTTTCCATTTAGAATCCATGTGACATGCAAGAACATATAAAAAATATAAAATCAATGCTGCCAACCGCTGCCAACCATGAGGGAATGTGATAGAGTTCGGGAATACCACATTTTTACATGACTGAATGCCATTGGTTAGTTATTATATATTTTTAAAAGGCGAATTGATTTACTTGGTTAATAAAAATATCCAAATGAAATTTTGTATATTCTAGAAACATAGGTATTAGGACAAACATGGTTGTGTTTTTTCCACTTTTGAATGTCATTAACTTCGATTTCATGAGTAAAATTTTCTTAAAAAAACTGAGGGAAAATTACTCAAAATGTTTTTATTTTCCTTCATACAATCTACATTGTTAATTTTTCATAAATATTTTCAGCGAAAGTGCTCTTATTCCTAAAATAAAATACTATTCACACGTAACGAATAATTTCAAATTTAACGGACAAAATTCTACGAACGCTGGCAGCAACTTTGCCGACAGCGGAAGTGGCACATGGAAGGGCCGAGGCCGAGTGTGTTGGTGAGTGAATGTACGTTACATTTGTCAATACGAATTTCTATATAACAGTACTAACGCACTTAGCATGTACCACCCCAACAAAATATAGCTTGTAGGCAAGTAATGGAAAATCTACCGAAGATGGGGGTCTCAGTTTTGCCTCTGCCTTTAATCTTCCGTGTTAGGAAGATGTGATGGTGTAAATGCAGCATTAAAAATCTGTCAACTTCAAGAAAACAGTAAAAAGGCATCTTCTTGACAGAGAGTGGCGAATTAATTTTAAGGCATCAGTGTCCTTCAGTGTTCAGTTTGGAGATGGTGAGAGGCGGATATGTGTCAAAAGTAATGGTCTAACTAATAAACGTTTTTAACCTTCTTTTTCTAGGTCAAGATTATGTAATTTTGTATGGAAATTTTCGCCATTTAGACTGAAACCTCGACTGGACACTAAAAATGATCATTATAGAATCGCGGAATATAGACCAACTCTAGCAACGACAATTGGCTTGAAAGTTACCAACGTGAATACAAAAAATAATACAACGGCACACAGTTAAAATATTTTCTATACGTTTGGACATAGTGCGCATTCAACACCGCGTGCACCTTTAAATTGAAATTGAATATCTGCGCGCTGTCGAAAAAGTGAAAGCAGTCGCACTAAAATCACAAAACTATACATAGTTGTTCTCAACCAAAGGTGTCCAACAAGTGCTTAATGTCGCCGCTTATCGACAATTAAATCCAAACTCCTCTCAATACCGCACTGAAAAAAATGGAGAATTCTCCAATTACTCACTTTTAATTGCAGACAATTTCGATAATGAATTTTTATTACCCACCCGACGATCGAAAATGTAACCCAATCCCAACCCATTCGTCTTCTAATCGATTGCCAAGAAGTATTACCATAAAAAGTTGGAAAACTAAAAACTAAGACCAATTAAAGCGAATTTCCCAACTCAGTTCGCCTTGATAACACTGGATGATGACCTTTCGGCTGAATTTGTGTTTAGCGTTCAGCCCATCTTACGACAACATGTCGCGCGCACTTCACGCAAATATTTAACGTAGACGTGTCCACACAAAGCTGAAGTCTCAGTTCAAGCCACCAGCATCACCGCCTAGCTACTACAGATTTTTATCCGAATGCAAATAATTTGTGGAAAATATCAAAGTGTCCTCCCCTCCCACTAGCATCGGGCACACCACTATCATCGGTCGTGGGTTCGATAGCACACACAAAAAACAACACGACAGCCGTGAGCCGTGATCAATTAGTCGGCTGCAAGATAAATCTTCGCCGCATGAGAAAGTTGCGTAAGGTGGCCCCCTCCTAAGCGCAGCACGAAGGGGTTTGGGGTGCAGACTTTGTAGAAGTGTAAATGCGCGCACTCTGGACCGGGCGCATTCGCGGAGCGGAATCACCTTCAGCGGTGTGTGATGTCTCCTACAGGCTAATTTGCATATATCCGATGAATACAAGTGCACTCCATGTGTGCTGGGAGGAATCTCCCTGCTGCCAGCATCCCCGCTGCGGCCAAAGCTATGCGCGCGCACACTCTCCGGCGACATCAGGTGCCAACTGCCAAGTGCCAACCGAAAGGCCATAGCGAATCAATTTTACAGCTAAATTTAAGCCGGCCCGCTGTAAATAATATTTTATGGGCCGCTTCTGCCTGCGATGATGCACGCTTGATTCGGTTTCATCATTGTCACCACGAGGAGCCAGTTATCAGCGTGTGGGATCCATTTGCAGATCACGATGAGATGAGATCCGAGCCGATATTGCTGTAGTGGGACGGGGGCTGGCTCGCCAACAGCTGCAGCGAATGGATAAGTCTAGTTAGTCGCGTGATTTATTGTTTGTTCGCCTCCTAGTGCATCAATCAATTTTCACTTATCCACTAATTAAATCATTATCACCCCGTTTATGTGCATATCTTTAGCTAATTGTTGTAAAGGCGCAAAGGAACATGGAACTTACATTTGCGAAAACATGCAGCGCGCTCGTAAGTGTAAGTGGTTTCAAGGGAACCAGTGGGCGGAGCGAGAGAAAAACATACATATTTTCTGGGCAGCTTGTTGTTCCTACTATACTATAGAGAGGCATGACGTCGTGTCAGACGTCAGCCATAAATATTGCTGATATTGCTGATAACTGTGACCAGCGATAAAATTGCCTTTCAAAATCAAGGACGCTTGGATTGCAGTAAGAGTATGTAAACACGGGCGAAACTTCGGAAACGAAGAGGACTCTTTTCGGAAATACAAGTTTCTGTTTATTGGCTGCAATAATTGTATATGGTTTTGATTTTTTTAATCTCATTTCGTCCTTTGGTACAAAACATGACATTTTATAGGAAAATGAAATTTTTGCGGTCATTTCTAGATTCATTCAATACTAAAGTACTTGGTCCTTTAAAGAGAACAAAAATGCAAGGTGCCTGCATTAGAACCCTTCATTTCAATTATGAAGCGAACTGCAGAGCAGTGTTGTTAGCACTCTCCCTTCATTTATCCCACGAAGTGTGGTAATTTTTCCCTTTTTTCGCTTTTCATGTACTCAAAATCCCTTTTAAAATCCCACGAAACTTTTTCGCCTAAAAATCCAGTTTTTAGAAGTAAAATTTGTTATACAAGGAAAGAAAATCATGGTTAATTAACTCTAAGTATAAAAATCACAGTTTGTAACATTATTACGATTATTTTTGGCACTAGAAAATTTAGATAAAAGAAGATTTATATGGGCAGTTTTTTTATGCACATTCAGTGTGTTGATAATCATGGTTAAATGAAGGTGTTATTTGTTACATTCCTCATTCCTCAAATTCCTCAAAATCTCACGATTTGGTGCTTTTTCCCTTTATCCCACGAAAGGCTTTTCGGACATCGAAGTTCGCACAAAAAGGGATAAATCCCACGATATAACAACACTGCTGCAGAGTTGCATTGATGCTCCAGTTAAATGATTGTATATGTTTTGTCAGAACTTGAAATATTTTACACACACACATTTCACATTTTAACAGTGCCAACACACATTTTCCTTGTAAATATTCGACAGCAGGCTGTTCAAAAGAGTCTGCCAGCGTTCAAGAGTTCATGTTTTATTAAACAGTGCCATCAGATTCAAAGTATATTTTCAAATCATTTGACAGCGGCTTATGTGGTTTGACAGTTTAATATTCAACATAATAGAAAAAACTACTGAGGAAATGAGAGTGTTAATTACTTTTAGTTAATTAAACCAACAATTCATCAATCATTTATACGAAATAAATAAATAATTGTCCATTCATCACTTCCGGAAGCCATTTTGTTTTATAGGGACGCGGAATTTCGTCGCCGAGCTTTCTTCTACAATTCCTACCATGTAAACAAGACGTCCGGGATGGAAATACTTAATTACCTACTTAAGTCCGGAGTGGACCTGGGCCTCAACCAACAAGCGTCTCCAGCCAGCGCGATCTTTAGCTAGCTATCTCCAGTTTCACACGCTAAGTTGGTTAAGGTCCCCTTCCACTTGCGCGCGCCACATAAGTCGCGGTCTTCCTCTACTGCGCCTTCCCTCGGGTGTGGATTCGAAGATCTTCCGGGCCAGAGCATTCGTGTCCATACGCTCTACATGACCCAACCACCTCAGTCGTTGGACCTTCACTTTTCTGACTAGGTCGATGTCGCTGTACAGCCCGTACAGTTCGTCGTTGAATCTCCTCCTCCATTCACCGTCAATGCAGACGGGACCAAAAATCACTCGAAGAATTTTCCTCTCGAAACATAACCTAGAGTTATACCTCATCCGCTTTTGATAGAGTCTATACCTCTGCACCATAAAGTAGGACTGGGATGATTAAGGTCTTATAAAAGGTCACTTTAGTTATTCGAGAGAGGGCTTTGCTACTCAATTGCTTTCTTAGCCCAAAGAAACAGCGATTTGCAAGAGTTTTCTTCGTTTAATCTCAGCGCTGGTGTCATTGTCTGAGTTCATAGCGGAGCTTAAGTAGACAAAGTTCTTAACCACCTCAATATATATATATTATATATATATATCTGTCGAGCCGTCGGTGTTGGGTGTACTTTTTAGTTGACAGCATATACTTCATCTTGCCCTCATTAACCGCCAAACCCATCTTCGCCGCCTCAGTCTCAATACTCACAAACGCGCCATTTACATCACGCTGCGTTCTGCCAATTATGTCAATGTCATCGGCGTACGCGAGTAATTGGACGGACTTTTGAAAGATCGTGCCTCTGGTGTTGGCGTTTGAGTTTTGCACTATTCTGATGACAGCGCATCGCCTTGTCTAAATCCTTTTTTGACATCGAAGGTCTCGGTAAGTTCTTTACCGACCTTGATGGAGCAGCGTGCATTCTCCATCGTCATCCTGCACAAACGGACGAGTTTGACTGGGACGCCAAAACTAGACATTGCTTTGTATAGCTCGTCCATATAAATGCTGTCATAGGCGGCCTTAAGATGTGGGATGGAAATATGTACATACGTATAATTCTGGCAACACGTTTTTTAAGAACACTTTAAGAAAATTTTGATATTAAAAGTATGCTAAATTTGGGGAGAAAAATCTAGTATTCGCAATTTTTGCTCATTCAAGATTTTCGGAGACGCTTCCAGATGGACTCATTTTCAGAAAAATATTTTTAAGCAGGGTTAAATTATTTTACATTTTATCAGCTTTCTAAATTAGAAAGCTAGGTTAGGTTAGAGTGGCAGGCCGCCTCAAGTGCAGCCTCACTTAGGCCAAATTAGGCCCATTGTGTTACCACAGGATCGATATCGTATCTACCCGTTGAACCAGCCGGAGCTAAGAATGAAGCGATGGAGGCAGTTGATACCTATGTTTGCGAGTTCGCTGAGATTGTCGAAGAAATATTCTCCGAGGTATAGTTTTCTACGGAGTGACAGTGCTGGACACGTGCAGAGAAGGTGAAGAACAGTCTCCTCCTCCTCCTCGTCCATACAGCTTCTGCAGAAATCATTTGAAGGGAGGCCTAATCTGAGAGCATGTCTCCCTATGATGCAGTGTCCCGTGATGACACCTACTAGAGTGCTTATTATGGGTCTTTTCAGTGTAATGAGACTTTTTGAGCGCTTGGAATCCAGCTGAGGCCAGATCTGTTTCGAGGTGTGGCACGTTAAGCAGCTAGACCACCTGCGATTAGTAGCGCTTAATGCGTTTTGTTTAATTAGGAGCTTGCAAGTAGCAAGAGGCATATAGAGACTCCTTTTTTCTGGTAGAGTCGACATAGTAGTGCCTTGTCTGGCGAGCTCATCGGCGATGCAATTACCTGGAATGTCTCTATGGCCCGGCACCCATATAAGGTGAATTTTGAATTGTTTCGCCATCTCGTTCAGAGATAGTCGGCAATTGAGGGCAGTTGTTGAATTGAAGACGACAGAATCCAGGGTTTTAATCGCGGCTTGACTGTCGGTAAAGATGGTGATATCCTTTACAGATATTACATTATACCGAAGCCACGACAGGGCCTCTTTGATCGCCATGACCTCCGCCTGAAATACACTACAGTGATTAGGAAGGCTGAATGAGATTTTACAATTTAGATCATAAGAGAAAACACCCCCCCCTACTCCTGTTTCAGTTTTGGACCCATCTGTATAGAAACAGACAGACTCCTTGCGGGGTACTATTTCGTTCTCCCATTCACTCCTGGAGGGTATGTAAGTTTCGAAGTTCTTTTCGAATTGAAACTGAGGGAGGGTGTAATCAGTATCTTTTGGAATGCATTCCAATGTATTTAGAATCGATGAGTGACCAGTTTGGCGACTGGTCCACAACTGAATTGCTTTCATCCGAGTGGCTGCATTTGCTGCCACTTGTTTGCAATAGATGTCCAGCGGTAGCAAGTGGAACATTACGTCCATGGCCGCTGTTGGAGTGGTTCTTAGGGCTCCACTTATGCATATGCCTGCCGTTCTTTGGACGCGGCTAAGCTGATTATGATGGATGGCCTTTTCGAGGGCAGTCCACCATACAATAACGCCATAAGTGAGTATAGGTCTGATAACGGATACATATAGCCAATATGTAATTCGAGGCTGGAGTCCCCATCTGCTTCCAATGGCTTTTTTACAGCAGTACAGAGCCGTGGTGGCTTTCTGAACTCTCCGCAGGATATTGGGTTTCCAGCTCAATTTGCTGTCTAAAACTAGGCCTAAATAGCTAGCCGTATTGGTGAGCACCAGGAGTGTGCCGTTTAGTTTTGGGGGTACAAAATTGGGAATTTTGTATTTTCTTGTGAAGAGGACCAGTTCAGTTTTTTGGGCATTGACCGCCAGACCGCATTTTTTGGTCCATTTAGAGAGCTTAGAGAGGGCATTCTGCATGAGATCTCTAAGCGTGTTTAGGTGTTTTCCTGAGACAGCGATGGCAACGTCATCCGCATAGGCAATTACTTTGCAACCTTCCCCCTCCAGTATTAGTAGTAGTTCATTCACTACTAGGTTCCAAAGAAGGGGTGAGATAACGCCACCTTGAGGCGTACCCCTACTAACGAACCTCCGGACCGATGCATCGCCCAGCTGTGAGTTGATAAACCTGTTGGTGAGCAACTGGTTGACCAATTCGCCAATCGATTTCTCAATTCCAAGGCCCGTCAGTGCGCCGAGAATTGCCTCTGCTTCGACGTTGGTAAACGCTCCCTCAATATCTAGGAAAGCAACCAATGTGAATTCTTTGCAATCGAGAGATTTTTCGATGATAGATACAAGTGAGTGAAGGGCCGTTTCAACCGATCTCCCTTTACTATACTTAGAAAGCTAAGAAATATATGTAAAAAAAATAGCTCGTTCTACGTAACCAATTGTGCTTTGTGAGCTTTTTTTTTTTGACGGTGGGATAAACGTATGTACAATATTATTTGATGGCAAAAAGAAAGTATTATTTTCGGTTCTCTTTTAAAATATTATATATATACATTTATATAACAATTGAAAAAAAAAAGTTATGCATTAAAAAAAATACACCATTCGAATTGAATAACGACGTTTCCCTTACCTAACCGACTGCCTTCTACGGCTAGTTCTTATGTGGTCTAATAAATGGTTCTTTAAAGACCCGACTAACTGGCTGTATTTTGTTTTGGGTTCTCTATGACAGACGTCTTGAAACTGTCCCATTTTAATAGTATTGAATTTAATTGAAATCGAGCTATGATTCTCTGTCAGCTCGTCACAAAAAAACGCAACGTCGTATGACTGTCACAGAAAAGCTATCACTAAATACACGGAACTTTTAAAAGACAAAGCTTGCCGATATGTTCGAATAAAGAAAATGTTTCAATGACACAGAGGTTGGTCTTCCCCTCAGTTCTCATCGCCAGTTGGCGCAAGTGGTAGTCACTTGGTCAATTGGAGAAAAATCGAAATGCAAGTTCATTTTCTGAGAGGGGAAAACAGAAATGTTTATTTACAGAGAATTGTCTGTCAGAATTCAAAACTATTCCAGCAATCACTTCAAGGAATCTGATGATGAATTAGTGGTGAAGTTCGAAATAGCTATCATTCCTACCAAAGTGATTGTGTCTACGAGTTGTTGGTAAGAGTTGTTTCTCTCAAAAACGATAATTCACAAACTGAAATTCGACATAATTTCCCAACAGAAATTGTCAGGGTTACCCCCAAACAAGCAGAATCGTTGTTACTCTTCTCCTCGCTTCCCCACTATCAGGCATTCCAACATGTTTGCTGATGTGTATACTACTGCACATAAATAGTAGTAACTAAGTTGCAGTCCTCTGAAAATATTTCCAAAGTTTACTTATCATCTTCCCGTAGCCAAAGGCGTCTTGGGAAAGTGGTGTTTCCCCGACTGTCAAGTGTACTATTAAGAGTTATGTGCATAGGTCAAGGACCTCAAGTACCCATATTTATAATTAATTGCAGGAGGCTCAGAAGATATCAAGCAAAAGGTCCCGATATGGATAGGATTCACATACTGCTTGTATTATCATTCATCAAAAGAAGATTCTTTTATATGTAGGTATAGGTACCCACTTTCAACTACCTTCTTACTGAACACAACATTCAGCTAAACTCCGATTGCCTGTGTTGATTTTAACCCCAAGCTCCTACTAATCAAGACCTCTACGTACCTCCGTTTGGGATCAATTATCGTAAAGCATACCATTTCCACTTTAGTTCCTTACACGGATACACCGAAGATAAATCTTCCGACATTAAATTGCTATATCATCATGTTATCGTAACCTAACACAACTCAGACAACTGCCTTACTCATGCAGGCATGCCCTTAATTACTTAAAAGCCTCAGCTCAGACCTTGAACCCGTGCATTCGTTGCTGTCTCCATAATTACGTAAAATTGTTGAAATACTCTTAGCAAATTTATCAGCGGGCTACAGATGATGGTGGCTATGGGTGCACCTCCCCACCGGTCGGTGTGTGCGGTGTGCGCAAATATTTTCAATTTTAATCGACAGCTTATTTAACATCTTCATCGTGTTTGGTTTGAATCCAAAATTACCATACTATACTTACGGCGTCGCGGAGGTGCTGCCGCACTCCAAAGCCACTCACTCACTCTCTCTCTCTGTCTCTCTCGTTCCCTCTTCATAACCGACTGCACTCAGCCCGTTGAAGATGTTTGAATTGCACTTGAAACGTTAAACACCAAATACGAGCCGAGTCAGTAAACACATCGAGAACTCGACGATTAATGACCCTTGCACCTGGATATCGAGATCAAGAAGATAGATGGACGCAATGCAAAGCCAAATCGAGATCAAAATCGAGAGGGCATCCCTCTACGGTCAATTATCTCAATCTGAATCTGTATCTCTGCGAGAAGAAATCAATTCGCTACAGCGATATCTATTTTAAACAAGATGTAGGTGTCATTCAATTATACACACTGAATCCTACATGATGCATGCACAGTCAATAAAAGTGACTTCACAGAGCCACAGACAACAGCAAAGTCGAGGCCGAGGAGGGAATGAGAATGGGAACAAACACCGAAACACCCATTGGGAACATCTAAAACGTAGATATCCATGTTTCGATATTATTTCGATTTTATATCCTTGTCTGGCGATTCTATGCGCTGCACTGGTGATTCCTTTTGCTTATCTTGCACCTATTAGCCGGCCACTATATGGACGGGACATAAAAACGTCGAAGAACAACATACACTTGCTGCTGCATGGAGCCTGATGGCTGATGGTGATCCACACGAGAGATCCGTTTCTCAAAGTCATCCCGATTAAGCAAGTTGAACCTTGTAATAGCATATTTCGCATTCGCTTGGAGCCAGTGCGCGCACTCTGTCCATATAGTGTATTTATATGGGTACGATCGATGGGGAAGGCGAATTCCATTCCGCCAGCCGGCTTTGGCACTTGCTCGAAACATACTCCACCATGCAGAGACTTAGAGGACCCACAAGGCATCAGCATCAGTAACTGTGGTTTACGACTGTGGCAGAGCATTCTCTCAATCTCTCCGTTAATGTATAGGAAATAGAATTGAGCGAGGCGATTGCTGACAGTGGTGCGAAATAGTTGTGCGCCACTATTGGGAGGTTGGAGATTTTAGCAATTAGTTTGGAAGTCGATGTAAATTGTGGGTTTTAAGTCTTATAAGGCTTATAAAGCAACGTGATTTGCAGAAGAAGTACATTTATTCATGTGCTACACATACCATCAGTAACAATAAAGAGTTACATGATCATTTCTAATCTGTTGGGCTTTTTAACAAACACTTGTTGGCCTTGTCGACTCGCTGCATCGGGATTTAGGTTCCAGATGATCTCAATGAGTCTTCAGACAGATTTAGGACTTTTAAAACGGACTTAAGAAAAGAAAATGCGGGTGTGGCCTAGGCGAAACAAAAAACCTGAGGGAGTGCCTAATCTGCGCTTTTCCGGGGGTTGAACTTGGTACCATTAAACCACTGCGCCATTCTTAGCATATTTCATAGAGATTTATCGATTAAAATTTGCAGCACTTTTCTTGTTACAATGGATCGTTTTTTATTTAAAAAGGAAATCCAACATTTGGTGCACCTATAAAAGTCATTGTAAAAATATGTTAATCTTTGTTTTTGATCACTTTCTACCAAAGAAGTTTTAATTTCAGTGTGGGCATTTTTATACAAAAAGAACGTCGACACTTATTAAGTTGTCAAAAGATTTCAAAAACTCTTTGCAAAACTTAGAAGAAAAAGGAATTGAGGTAGAGAGAGAGAGAGATTTTTTTACGTTTTATGACAGTCATGGTTATACGATCTTTAGCGGGAATTAAGACAATTTTCGTAGCAACAAACGTTACCGGGATTTTCGCTTTTTCGATTATCCGAGTGATGATGAATTGGGGGTAAGTTATGGGTAACAATTTCCAATCCAGAAATGAAATGAAATATACCTTTTTAACTGTCCCAATTAAACTTTTGTGTTTCTAGGTTTTGTTGCTGACATTTATCGGTTTTCCAAAAAAGTCCTTAGGCTTTTCCAATTGGCACAGCTGTTGGTTGATTTCCAAATGCCATAAGAAATTTCTCTACATCTGTGGAATCGTCTGAATAAGCATTCACCAAGTCAAGTCATACCTTTCTTACTTATACAAACTTTCCCATTTCAAAGCGCGATTTGGTGAAAGTATCAGGCCTTTTTTCTCGATTTCAAGTTATTTAGTAGGTTAAGTCTGCATTAATTTTCGCTTTGTGCACTATAATTTCACTTGCTAACTAGCTGAGTCAAGCTTATCTATAATAAGGCTAAAGTCCAATAGTTGTGTCTTACTTCTTTGTGTAGTCAGCAAGTAAATCAAGACCAAACCTGAACGACGATTAATATTTTGGTTTGTATTTCGCAGTAATATACCCGCCATAAACGTCACATAAAAATAGATTTAAACTGGATTTTCGAGAATTTTAAGTCTTAATTCTGACACACGACATTTAAAAGAACCAGCTAAGTAGCATAATTATGTGCGGAATCCCGGTATATAGTTTCAGGTTTAATCTATCAGCTGGGGTGGCATACAGCCGAATCTAACACACGGAAGAAAAAGACAACGCATGCAAATTAAGTTAGCAACTTCCTAACTGGAATCGTTTATTCGCTATGCTGCTTTTTGTTTATAAGAAACAAATAAACAACAACAACAAAAATGTTTTATTTATATTATTTTCTCTGACTCAGTCTGCAGAATTTTGTTTAATTCTTACGTAGATCGGAAATCAGATAAAATATTCACACTATGTGATGCAAGAGCAGTCTGACATTAGTGGAGAGCTGGGTTGGCATACTGTGAGGTGCAACGTTGAAATGTTTTCGTGTGCACGAGCGAATTGGTCTAAGTTGCAGAATCTGACCCCTTGTTTGGGGGTAGGTATGGTTAACTGAATCGGCGTCCTGTCTGACCAACTTACATTTTCGATAAAAGAACCTTTTAAGCTCCTTTTTGTATATGCGACTCTATGTCGTCAATAAAATAAATGCAATTGCACGGTTGTAATATTTAAGGGAAGTAAAAAGAACAAATATCGCTTTTCAGGACGACAAAAAAGATGAAGATTATTTATTCTCCCACAGGTACGTACTGTTTTATACTGTTTACAACGTACTTTTACAATGGAACGTGTATTTACAATTAAATTTTTCTAAAGTTGGCTTAACACTATTTTATTTTTCCTGAAGCATTTTAGAACAGTTTGGATATTCTCAAGACATCATCACCACATTTGGGAAACTAAATAAAAATGCCGAGTTCACAGTTCACACGTTAAACCAGTGAGAGTGTACTGAAGAAAAGTTCCTGCCAAGGAAAGCTGCGAAATTGAATCGGGAGGTTTTATAAAAGAACCAAGCAACTGCCTGCTGGTTACAAAACCGGAACGCAGGCGAGACAGCGAATGAAACCTAGTCACCGAAGCGCAGGGAAAAGCAGATGTATTTAAGCAGCATTTCCAGCAGCTGCTAAATGGGCACCATGTAGAGAGAGTGATAGGGCAAGAAGAGAACCCACGTCCAGTCAATGAAGAACCAGTTCCACCACCCAGTATAGAAGAAGTGCGCTTAGCTATAAAAAAGCTAAAGAACAACAAGGCCGCCCGCTCTAATGGCTTACCAGCGGAACTCTTCAAATACGGAGGTGATGTTTTGGTAGGGTGAATGCACCGAATCATCAGCCAAGTATGGGTGGAAGGAAATATGCCCGATGACTGGACTATCAGCAATTATCCCATCTACAAAAAAGGCGATCCCATGTCTTGCAAGAACTATCGAAGCATATCCCTGCTTAATGTCGCATTCAAGATCCTTTTCAACGTACTGTGTGCACGTCTAAAACCGCTCTGCAACACACTAATCGGTACCAGTGTGGTTTCCGGCTCGGCAGATCGACTATAGACCAAATTTTCGAAATGAGGCAAATCCTGGAAAAGACCAACGTATTTCAAGTCGAAACTCAGCACCTATTCATCGAATTCAAAGCCGTGTATGATAGTCAGGAGCTCCATATGGCGGTGGCCGAATTCCTGGCAAAACTGATTCAGCTGTGTCGCGTGATGCTGGAAAACACGCGCTACAGCATGCAGTTTGGAAGTAGCTCCTCGGAACTATTTCAAACATGCACCGGATTTCGGCAAGGAGACGCGCTATCATGCGACTTCAAAGTCGTACTGGGACAGATTAGATTGTAGGGCAGGAGAGCCTTCAATGAGCTCTGGCACTGCGGCTTCTTAAAGTCAACACGAAAGGCACTGTCTTGAACAGGTCCGTCCAGCTGCTGTGCTATGCGGATGATATTGACATCATCGGTCGCTCCCAGCGTGCCGTGATAGAAGCGTTCACGGAGTGAACATAAACTCCACACGGATGATGCCTGGCAACCCTCTACACGTCAAAAAGTGAATATACTTCAAACAATTATCCAAATATGGCCATGTGAACGCACAAAATGGTGGCTTGGGCTAACGAAGCAATCGAGTGGTTAAAGTGAGTTGTAATTTCCAATTTTTATTATTCCTTACACATTTTTGACTTTTAAAATATTTTTTTAACAAAGAATTCATAAAAAAAGTCTTAAACATTATTCTTAAAAATAGAGTGTATTTGTTGAAAATATTCTCAGAGAAATCTGATCCACGCAACCTTTAAGAAAGCTCTGGACAAAACCATATGAAAAGTCTGTACAAACACCAACACCCTGCAAGGTTGGGTACGTTTAACTGGAATCAAAAACCCTTTGTACAAATTCCCACTACGAAAACGACTAGTATACAAAGGACCGGAAAACAAAAGATCAGAGTTGAACTATTATTTCATGGGAAAGGTCCAGAATAGCATTTTCGAACATCATCAAACAACATTTGGTACACTTTGAACTCAATAAATTTTTTGAAAACCGATTTTTGGTATTCAAAATAATTATTTACAAACCAACTTCTTCAAAAAGCCTCAAATCACAGCTTACAACTTACTTTCCAACGTAAAACGTCTGACAAACATCCGATCGCATAAGTGCCCTGCGTCTTAGTTCAGTCGCTCGAATACGGCGTACGAAGTAAATCGCTTCCACCGGCCTCTAAAAAAAGGCGAAGTGTTACGAGAAGATAGGTTAGGCTCCTTTATAAATACCTGGTTACGCCGACAAGTTTTTTGTTTCGTTGTTTTCAAATACATTGGATGGGCAATTTACAGGATATTCTACAAACTACCTCCTTTGTCACAACCGATCGCCTTGGTTGAAGATTGAGAATAACTGGTCTTTTCAGGGGTTTAACCTTAAACCTCTCGGTTATTCAGCCAAGTAATGGTCAAAAACTCTTACGCAGTTGTGTGAATTGTGATGCCTCCACTGTGTGAATTCCAGACACAGTACAGCTATCCAAAAGTGGCGGATACTAAAACCAATTGCTACTTATAAAAAGTTGTTTCCGTTTTGCTTGTGCTTTTACCAAACCTGTACCATAAGTTCTTAGAAGCAAGTTCGTAAAATATTCACTTATTTGTGTCGCCATTCATTTTAACACTCTTTCTGGCCTAAATCGCTTAAAAAGTGACTCAAGTCAAGTTCAACTAACATCCCTGAGCTTACCGCAACATCGCCTTTGACCTCCACTGTACATCAGAGGTCTACTCGTGAGACCCCTTGCATTGCCCACTACCCCACCGCGCCACCGGTCGGTCGTCATCGTCATCGTCTCCACATATTCTACCAGATCAGATACACAGGTAGTGTAGCGTGTAGTACCGTCAGACATTTGAACGCGAGCTCCATCTCCATGCCTGAATGTAAGCAGTAAGCACACAGTACCGAGCAACAGCGCGAACCTTTCGGGTTACGAACTAACTACCACCGCTGTCGGATCTTTGGTCCAGTTCTGATTCGACTACCGACTCGGAAGGTTGCTCTCTCTCTCTCTCCGTCTAGAGGCGACTGCTGCGATAAAATACAAAAACCTACGAAGATACACGGCCAATGTTGACACTGTAACCTGCTACCTCGCACAGTATTTTATATACCCAGTGCAAGTCGTCCAGGAATACACGGCACCATCAGTAAAGTGTACCACTCCATAACGAAGGTTTCCCTCGAGAGATCGGAATCTCGTTTTCTGCTCCATTGCACATTATATTTCGTGTTTTGTTTTCGTTTTTATTTATTTCGGCTTTTTGTGTTGAACTGTTTTGTTGTGTTTTTTTTTTCTGTTCCCCATCGTCTCTTAATCTTATCATACGGAAGGTGCGGAAGACGAGAAGAAAGGTATATATGGGAAATACTCGTTCAAGACGGGACCCATAATCTATTTGAACCCTATGAGGCTGAGGAATTCGTCGACCACGGAAATGTGATACGCGTACGCGCGCGCACAAGAATCTCTCATAACAGCAGCACTATAACATCCGATTAAAGGAGTTGAACTTTCGAACACAAGAAAAGGCCAAAGCTCTATTGAGACGTTTTTTTTTTTTTCTGTTTAATGTGTTTTTTTGTGTGTAACCCGCAACAGGTTGTCGATTTGAAGACCTATAAGAACCCATAGAAATAGAATGTGCCTTTCTATGGAAAACAGTGTTTGAAAATATGAGAAAATAATAATATAAAAAAAAAAAACAGTGAAAAGTGAATCAAAGAAGAGAATTTTGTGGTTTTTGCTTCCCTTTGGAAACATGTTTCAACTGATAACGCCGCCGCGGAGACCTTTGATTGAGACGACGACGACGACTTACCCAGGAGCGATATAACCCCCCCATAAAAACGCTCACAGAAATGTGGACTTTTCGTTACCGACCTATAATATTCTTATTGTGGATTATGAAAATCAGGTAGGTACCTTTTACCTTAATAACTGTTTTTTCCCCCCCGAAAAAAAAACTTCAAATTAACATACATTAAGAAATGTCCACGATGTTTGAACTTTTTTTTTTTTTCCCACATGACATCTGTTGCATAAAATTCGAATCAAATTATGCGGCGACGATCTGGTCAAAACGTAGATTTCCTGAATAACTACATATTAATTTCTGTGCTAACGCAGTATATAGAAATTTACGACTTTCGGAGATGCTCTGGGGTGTAGATAATTATCTGATGATGACGATGATGAGCAAAGTGAAATTAAAAGCAAACCAAAACCATGTTAGGAAGTTATTGGAGAGCGCGCTCTTTACGACTTGATGAGGCTGTTATTGTTAATTGAATTGTTTTTTTAATTTAATTTTAATGAAACGTCTGCCATAATATTGGCCAATGATTAACGATTTCTTTTCTGTTTTAGATCGCTTTTGAATTTAATTAATTTATTTATTTTTTCTTTCTTTTTTTAAGAAATTTTTAATTGAATTGTGAGAAACTTAATGGAAATTTGATATCTGGCCCATAAAAATCTAATTCAGTCGATCGAATGTTGACGCATGTTGTTTGGAGCTTGGTTTGGACGTTTAAATATTTTTTTCTAATTCCATAAATAAATGGTCAAACATGGGATATAATGGGGTGGCGATAAAACAAGTAATAAAATTAGTTGCGCGCTGCCGCAGACTAATCAGTTTGCTCCTCGCCGTATAAGGAAGGAGTGCTGTCTGGGTGGGTGGCTGCTCAAGAAACATGTTCCGCATGTCATCCTCGACCCCAATCCACAGTGCTGCGATCGTTTGTCAGAGTTAAGTTGATATTATGTGGTTGGAACATCATTTTGGAATCTATTTATCCCTAATCGCGCTGTGACGCACTCACCAACGATGACAGGTACATCAATTACAAATAACGGCTGATTTATACAGACGTCAGCGGAGGATTAGGCTTCGGAATATAATTGGGGAGCTACTAGCGGACTCTGAATTAATTTGACACCATCAGTGTTAAGTGTAGACTGTGTGTTTCTTTTTTTCGTTGACAACAAATTCGGTTGAAAGTGAAAAAATGATTTTCGTCATTTTTTTAACGAACACCTGTGGTGTGCACTCGTATGACAAACTTGCTGCATGAATTAAAGTGGTTTTTCACTGATTAAATTTCGGGCCGATCATGTGTAGTTAGCTGGCGGTTATCCTTCGTGCTGGCTCAGCTATATTGTGACTAACAGCTTGACGGTTCGTTTTGACCTTTCGAAGGATCTATAAATAAACTTGTCAAACAGAAAAGTTCGTCAAAGCAGCAGAGGGAAAGCAGCAGATTACAACAAAAGCCACATCGGCTAGGTTAGGTTAGGTTAAGTGGGGTTGTGAGATCATCCCAAAAGACCAGGCACCAAAGCGGGCCCATCGCCATCCCCAGGGAACCATTACGGTTAAAAACCTTAACCAAATTGCCCAAACAATCAATTTCCCTACAGAATTTGATTATGGTCCCAATATTGTTTGAGGAACCAACCCCCTCTAAGTTATTAAAAAAGGTACATCAGCTAGCTAGCATTCGCTTTTAGAACTATTGTGACAGACCGATTCTTCTAACGAAGCTTGGACTTTTTTTTAGTCCCAAACGTATATAAGGAGCGATGAACTGTGCAATTTTTCTCAAACTTTTGCTTAGCTCATTCCGTTTGTTTAATTCCACTCAATTTATACTGTAAGCTGGGCTTGAGATTATTTTTTCTGTAATAGTATGAAAAGCATTCATTTTCAAAACTCGCGCTGTACCAATGGGGAAATTACCCCACTGGAAAGTCTGTTTATTATGGGACACAACATTTTTTTCGTGACGATAAAGCTACCATAATTTTGCTTTAATTTTTTTTTATTATTTTTTTTTTTTTTTGTTCGAAAATTCAATAAATGAAGCCAGCTCGCCTCAAATCTCAACACGACATCTTCCTCGATGTAATGCTTTTTAAAAATGTGCTCTCTCTTCCGCAGATTATGGAAATATCGGGTGTATTTTTAAAGATAGGTACTATAAAGTAAAATAGAACACAATCATGGAAATCCACTATTACATTGACTTCGTTAGAAAAATGAAAGGCATATACCTACTGTTTGAGTATGACTTCAAGCTGAGTCGAATACTGCGCGGTACAGCTCTAATTTCCATACAATTTTGTTGTCGAGAGGCTTGAGTCATGGCGTTGAACTATCACTTGGTGCAAGTTTCCCCTTTGCTTTCAGCCGATTACCGTGCAGAATTAAACCGCTCATATGACTCAAAAGTTTACCCTTCTCTTCGCCATGATTTTGTTTTTGAAATAATACCGCATCCGTGATCGAGTACGACGTGACTAGATTTGCTTGCAAAATCCACAAAATTCAGCTCGCTCACGCAATCCGGTAATTCGACCCCCGATTTGCCTTTTCAAATTATTAGGTTATATCACTTGCACTGTGACAATTCGATCTTCTTCATCTTGAAGCTTGAAGCAGAAATCCGAACCGAACTGCAAAAAAACCTTAGGTTAGAATTTTTGTTTTTCCGGTTTTCGAACCTCGACCCCTCACTTAGTAGTACAACACACTAACCACTAAGCCACTGCACCTATCCTTATCGCATTGGGAAGTGATTTAAAAACAAATTAAGTTATTTGGCAAGAACTGGAGAAAGTTTTGTAAATTTCGCAAAAAAATATGTTTTCAAAGAAATTCTTCGAACCTGTCTAAGTGCGACTGCGTTTAAACAAATAATTCCATCCCGCGGCTCAAAAAACCTTTTGCTTTTACTTTTCCCACCTCTATTAATGAAACTTATATTTTATTAATTTACCTCTGTGGAAGTGGAAGAGACTTGTATTTATTTAAAATTCTGTCATTGAAACAGGGCCAATAATCATTTTTAACCTTCACCTTATATACTTTGTAGGTCAGTATGTCCAATTTTGTACGGAAAAATTCACAATTCTAAGTTTGAAACATTTAGCCTGGACCTTAAAAATGATTATTAGTATCGCGGACAGACTTGCAACAAAAATCGTGTTTTTTCTCTAGAAATATTTGTTTTACATATATTTGAAACAAATATTTGCTCAAACTGGATAAGTGAGTGAACTGGGTAACGGAAATACGTCTATAAACAAAAGAGAGACTAAAATAAGAGGTCTCCTTAGATTTCAAATAACCAGATTCGACTGTAAAACAAGTTACAAACGAAAATCAGTCTCCGTCGGCGAAGAGAAGCCGATGCATCCTTAAAAAAATGTTGTTTGTGGCATCGTTTGACCAAGTTCTTCTGTTACAGGATTATAGTCGAAAGAGTGCGTTTTAAAGATGTCATAAATCATTCTTGTAGCCAAAATTGGCTTTGAATATATTTAGCCGAAGGATGACAACGCGCCACACTAGTCAGAAAACAATTCTTCTTTCTGGAACTAAGCTCGGTAATTGGTTATCATGCAGTTGCGATTTGGCATAAAACCTTTTATTACGACAAACTGTTAAGTGTCTATACAAACAACGGTGCGGAAATTGTGCTGTTGCGATCCCCTAGCTCGAATTGACTCAAAGTACACAGTTTCAAATGAATGAAGGTATTGTAGGCGTACAGAAAGATATCATAAAAAATATGCGAGTAAACATTGCAGTGTGGCAACACCTATTTGTCATTGATGAACATCGTGGTCGGCAACATTTTGTAAAAGATTATGCGTACATGCAAACAGTCAGGACAAAATCACATATTTACCTTGTTCTTTTACTTTTTTCGTTGGTGGCTAAAAAATAAATTAATGCAATATTTCCCTGAAAAAAGCCCCCGAATTCGGTGAATTCTGCATCTCTAGGATCATCAGGTACCAGCTTCTGGTCACCATTCGTTTTTGGGATGCCTATTGTTTTGTTTTTTTTTACTTCGCATTTTGTTGTTTCGCTTTTCTTACAATAAGTTCTGTTCACTTAGAAAAACCGTATTTTGTTTATGTTTTACTTTGTTTTGACACGATGGCGAAAAAATTAAATTCGAAATAAACAAAATCCGATATAATCGAAAAACTAAAGAATAAAGGCCGAAATGAGCTTAAAACGAATTAAGTTGAAGACTAAATTATTTATTTTCGAAATAGATGTAGGCCAAATAATAAAAAAACCTATTAAAAAAATGCTGAAACAACAAAATGGCGAAACGACGAACGAGGTAAAAAAGACGAAACAAACCATACCCTCGTTTTTGGTATTGGAATGAATTAAAGGGGCATAACATTCCGATTCCGAACAGGTGGTTTAAAAAACATTTTTTTTTTCGGCAATTATAGTCTCAATATGACAATCAGTCATTTGTGAGAGGTGACGCAATAGTTCAGTCAAACCCTGGTTAATTGGAATCTAGTGGGTTATTTTTTTCAGTCTAACTTATAGACATACTAACTGAATGCCGCCGGCTTCGCCAGGCGCTGGTAGATTAATTGGTTTCCTTTATGCTTTGTTAAATTTGTATTTGTTTTTTTTTTTTTTTTTTTTTTCCTTTTAATTGATCAACGTAATTACCTACAGTTAAAAAAATCAACTAAATTGGTTGAAAATTACGGGCGACAGAGGGAAACATACACTTTTTGCCATTTTGTTTAATATATATAGACCAATTCCAGTTACCCGGTTTCTCACTTAGAGTTAGAGCAAATATTTGTTTAACTTACTGAGGCACATTTACATTTATAGAGAAAAAAAAAACGTTTTTTTTTTTTTTAACTTCCGTCGCATTTACAGAGGTTCAAATAAATACAAGTCTGCGTTCCACTTACAAAAGCTAATTTAAAAAATATAAAATTCACTAATAGATATAGCGCGGTCCAGGGGCGAACGCAGGAAAACATTTCGGGAGGGCTTTTGAAAAAAAAAAATAAAGTGTTTAATTTTCATACGGGTCCATTGAAAAATGGGAAACAAAACATGTTTTTCTGTTTCGCTTTGTTTCTATATGCGGTGTGGTCTGCATCATGAATGTGACCCGACAAATCGACTACCCAATTTTTACGCCGTAGGAAATCCTGGCAAAGACGAATGAATTTCAAGTCGACTTTCACCGTCTTTTCACCAAATTCAGAAAATGTAAAAAAAAAAAAAATTTGTTATTACCCACTTTAAGGAAAATGGAGGTTCGTTATTTTTTTAATTTCAGATATTTCAAGGAGGTTCCAACCCCCAAAACCCTTACCTGTGTTCGCCCCTGTGCGGTTCTAAGGTTCTAATAACAAATTTTAGTCTCGACTTTAAATTTACGCAAGCTCACAATTACAAAGCCTAAACTTTGCCTTAGACCATACTACCAGTGGTTCTATTATTTTTGTGTCTTTCACTTTCCGACGGAGCTCTCTCCAAGAAGTAGGAGATTTGAACCTACAGAAATAAATACGTATAATGCAATATTTTAAGCGCTATCCGTGACTGAATTCCTGTTTGCTTTTGCTTTATAATCGACTTGGTTGCTTAACGTGTTGCGCGCTCACGAATGCGTCTACCTTGCTCTGAGTTATTAGATTTTCTTCAGTACTTTTCTGAATGAAATTCGTTTGCTTCTTTTAAAGGAATCCTGTTGCAAAATTTGTTTGTTATATTTTTTCCGTTTATAACAGTCCGTCAATTAGCAATGTGACTTTGTGGAAAATAGTTAAAATACGCCCTCCTTACAACAAGTATCTGGCTTCTTTGCGCTCACCTCACAGTTTTAATCCCTTGACAAGCACTTTTCTACGTATAAATTTAAGCTCGACATTATGAACCGATTGTACTATATTTACTGTGACACAAAAATGTCGCCAATGTATCAGCTACATTTTCTGTTCGAACTTTATTCAAATTCATCTCATAAATTTCAGTGGCAAAGTGGCAACTCCAGTCACAAGCATTTTTATTCAGTTAAAAAATGTTTATTACCCAATCATATAATGACAATCAACGCTGATGAGAAATATAATAAATTACTAACCACCAACCAGTTTCCACTAAATGCATTCAATGTATTGCCGTTCGGCTACTGTTGGGCGCCATCGGTTGCAGTTCGAAAAGTATCAATTTTCCACTTTCGAATTAAATATGTTTACGACATCTTTGACACGTCTTTATCGATTTCCTACAAACTTGCCGGTGTCTATCACGATTATTTACCAGAAAAACGTTAAAATGGCAAACGAAGACATCCTCCATCAATTTTAATGTCCGCCAAGCCAATCAATGTTGCATATAGTGAGCGATGGCAATAAAATTATGATTACTTTGGCTGTGTCTCACATCCCTCCGATCCAAGTGTTTGTTTATCTTCCTTCGCCATTTCCGCAAATGAAATCAATACAGCCAACCGTCTTCAAGTTCAAGAGAAACACAAACAAAACAGTAATAACCGCAGCCCCTAGGCTCAAGTGTCTATTGATTGATGACACATCCATTAAACGGATCTTTCGGGAGGAGGGGATAAACAAAATAACAATAAAAATAATCCAAAGTCAGCAACTTCTCGACACGGATTTATCTTGGAGATTCAAAACTTTCCACGAAAAATGTCCATTTGACGAAAGGCCGATGACTAACCACCATATCCACCACCAACCACAAGTCGGATTGACAATTCGTTGTCGTGTCCATCCCGCATGCCATGATTTATAGCTCGAATTGCGTGATTCCTGTGAACACATTCGCTCACTTAGTAAACTATGTCGGCCAAAGGTATAATTTCAGTGAAAATAATTCCACGACGAGTGGGCAATTATTTATTAAACTCCACTGCAATCATTGCTCATTACCGGACCGGGGCGGCCGGCGCGGCGCGGCAAAGGAGGCAATACCTTTACACTGCTGTACTGCTATACTGCGCTGACGATTGTTCCCAGAACCCTGAGATCATCATCGGTAGATAATTTTAAATTACCCTCGAAATGCGCAGAGCGCCGAGTACCCACTCTCTTATATACATATAGCCAGTCCCGCCCTTAGGCGGACCCCTACCAAAAGCCGAACTAACCAACTAAATTACACCATTCAATTAACCAGTCTTTGGTCATATCGAAATGTTAATCATTCGGAAATCTGGCTGCTCTGCGGAGAGTTGGTACTCGGTACTCCACCTCGCAGTCGGATCGAGTTATGGATAACCAAATTGCATGCGAAATAAACCGTCTGGCCAGGGAATACAACAATGGACACTGGACAGTACCTTGGGGCCGTATTGACAACGGCCAATGAGCGAGTGATTGTGCGCGACGCAAATGACCAGGGGCCGCATCATGCATGTCCAGCGCAGTCAGCTTGCACGAAACATTTAAGGAGATGAGTTAAGATATCACACAAGCATGCGCTAGGAAAAACTGTACAAAGTACAGACCATAATCAGAGCTTCAGGGTAGGCAATTGTTTTCAACTCCTTCGCTGGAGATTTCCTCCTTGCGATTGTGTGTGCGCGCGCGATAGTTATCCACCGTCTGCGATGAGTGAATGCTGCACGCGCTCAACTCTTTCACAATGACCCCCCATTAAATAATGTGGACGGTAACACTATATATGACCGGCAATATACATCCAGGGCCAGGAGCATTCAAAGTGTCAGAGGCTAAGTATCCACCACCGGAAACTAGTCACAAAGGCACGACCGGCACTCTTTGCCTGATGTATTCGAATGAATGCGGAACGCATCAAACCGAAATAAAAACCGACCGGGGAAACGTTTCAGGGCATGGCCGTCACGGTGTGATGGCGTACCCAAGACGGAAACTACACAGAATGGTTCCTTTTGTTGAGTTCGAATATACGGTTCCGCATGCATCACCTGTGATCGATGACATGACATGAACGAGACAAATCTGACAAATCATCGACTGACTTGGTAAAGTAATAGCAATAGCGCGAAGCGCGATACAGACGACAATAATTATAATTGCGATGACCGGACCATAGCAACAACAGATGCAAACGTGGTAATTACAAATTTCGTCATTTCACTGTTTACCGGGTGATTTTCCATTTAATTATACGAAATCCGAGCCGGAAAATGTGCGACAAGTCGAAACTTCGACTTAAAGTCTTTGACAGCAGCTGGATTGCCAATATTTTTTACGTCTTATTGTTAGTCGAACAATTTTACTGACGACATTAACAAGTGATTTAATTTACAATGCATTTGGCTGTGTTTAGTAAACGAGACCATCAACAGAGATTGACGTTTATTTGATGGTGCTTTGGAAATTGATAGCTGAGACGAAGATAGATATTATTTTATGGTGTCGAGGCTGACGTTTAATGGATGTGAAATCCATTTTTGAGGCATTTTAGTCGTAAATTACCGCTCAGTGTTGCAGTAAAATTTTATTTTGTGGCCGTGGATGCGTCCACTTTTACTTTCACTTGCGTGGAACTGAATTTTAAGCGGAATCTTTCGCGGAGTAGTCTCCAATTGTGCTGTGACCGTTTAAGATGATCACAGCAAGTTGGATGTCACAGGCGTAGGCGAGTTTTGAAACATTTTGCATCTAGAGTTTGGTTTTGGTGAGTTTGGTTCATATAAGTTCTAAATTCACTTCGAAAAGAAAAGCTCGTGTACAGAATGGAATTTTTGTAAGAATCTAGACCCAGGCTTATATAGATTTACTAGAGTTAGCCCAGTGCTAGAAATTCTACCATTATTTTGACCTGGCTTATACACAACAAACTAGAAAAGTATTTACAGACAGAATTGCATCTCTGCGCACTATTTTTCCCCAAAAATCAATCAATCAATCAAAAATCTAGGGAATATTATGTGGGTAAGGCAGTGAAAGTGGTTCTTAATCATTTCCATTCGCCTATTTAGATATAAGATATATATCTACCTCTTTCGCATCTAAACCAGTATTTTATCACCTAACTCGTTAAGGGATTAGGCACATTCAAAAATCGAATTATCTTAAGTCGACTACAGATTGGTCTGGACTATAGATGTCACCTGAACCCAAACTGGATTGGTTGAGAACGTCACTCTTCCTACGTCAGTCACACATGCGAAATGTCAACTTGGGTTCCTCTTGACTGGATTCGGTGGCTACCCCTTCGAAAGTGTTAACTGAAACAACTGTTCATATGACCGATCTTAGCCAATCAAAACTGAGATGGATCAAGTCGGACAGCTGTCAAACTTCCAAAACTAGATACTTCATTATTCCCCATAGTTAGGAAAGTTGAATTGCGACAGTAATCTTAGTATGTATTCCAACAACCACATTATTGTTTTTCCTGTCAGGAAGTGAACCAGCACTTCCATTCAATTCAAATGATTTAGCAACTGCCACTTGGTGTAAGTCAGCGATATGAGCAACTACTAAGTCACTTTTCAAATACAACAGGGAAAAAACTCTCATGCATTTTGTTGTCACGCTTTCGAGTCTTCTTTTTTTTTCTTTCTGTTATTTAACGTGATTTGAAATATTTAATAATAGTGATCGTTATACCCCATATTCGACGAAAACAGTGTTTTCGGTGCGGTGTGAATAGGGTTAAATGTCACTTTTACTAGTACAACAGGTATACAATAAAAATGCCAATTAAGTTGTCAGTGGGGAAGTTCTTGACATTCAGAAATTGTTGAAATGAATTTTAACGAATTCCAATACCTTTTGTTTATTTATCTAGATTTAATTATTTTTAATCAAACGACATTGACAGCTCTTTATTTTTACCTGCAATTTTTCTCAATCTTGCAATTAATAGGTCTGTTCCTTTACTTTGGTGGGAATAAATTCTCTCACAAAGAGAGACACTTACGAAAAAGTTAGGGAACGCTTTTGTAGTAATCTTTAAAAAATGACACATACTCGATAAATTCCTTAAACTCGAGGAATTTCTTAATTTACTAAGAAAAGTAGTTATATCATCTAGCTGGCGAAGAAAGTGATCTGGAATTAATCGAACTTCGTTTTGATGAATCCGAGTATGTGGAAAAGTTTTTTACTGATTGAACTACAAGCACTCGAAAAGAGAAAAAAGCGACACTGCATGAAGAATTACATGGCGGAGATTGTTCCTTGTTCCAGCGTCGCCACTTTCGACAGAATCTTGAGGAGAACAATAAATTTTATTTTTCCGCCTGTTGATACCATTTTAATACGCAAGAAATCAAAAAATAATCCACGCATATGCCAAATGGGACAACAAATTTCAAATCAGCTGTTAATTCTAAGGTGACTGACAGCTTTTTCACTTCTTACGCCAAGAAATTTGTTGAGTAAAAATTCGTAAGATTCTTACTGGAGGGGTAATATCTTGCTCTCTCGATGACGCTCTCTTTTACGAATTTTTCGAGTTGTGGAACGGAACTGAGTAAAAATTCGTAAGAATTGGTAAAAATTCATAAGATTTAAAAGTAAAGGAACAGACCTAATTACATTAACAAGAATTGAAATGAAATGAATTGAAATTGAAAGGAAATTTCACAATTTGTGCTTAATGCTCAGTAGTGGGCAGACGGTTATGTCTGGGCTGCATTGCTGTTTGCTATAGTTAAAGAGTAGTAGGTTCGGAGCTTACTTTTAGGTCTCATTTTTAATTTTCTGGAGCATCTAGTCAAGCACTTTGGTCGAGCGTTACCCAGTTGCAGCTAAAAAAAATGCATACTTTTGTTGGAGAATGTACGTTATGTACATCTGTCAAAAATTGCCATTTTTTAAGGTGGATAATTTGACAGTTGCTGTAAGTGTAGGCTTATCGGAGAACCGTAGGGGTTTTATTAGCAATTTCTTCAATGTTTCTAGCTAGCCCACTGCGCCATTTTTAGAGATCGTGTTATATAGGTATTTTTTATTGTTTCGTTTTTTTTTTTGTTTTTTTTTTGTCAGCAAAAGTTAGGAAGAATGAACTCTTTTACTAAACACTACGTCAATAAAGTGGGGAAGTAATTGTTATGAGTGAAGAAAGGCCCCTACAATAAAAGCTCGTAAAAACTTTAGCTCCCATACAAAAATGTCTACGCAAATTTATCGAATCAGTTTAGCCAGCAGTACCTACGTCTATTGTCGTACGTATAGATAAACAAATGTGCGCAAGTTAGTAAACTGACGGATGCCAGATTGCATATCTACATAAATTTGAAGTTAAATGCTTTTTGGCCAGTTAAACGCTTTTACGGGGGTAAAAGTTTAAGCGAAGTCGATGTCGCGATCGACAATGTCCCCACCGTTACGTTCGATTCATCGACGTTGTGCGTAAATGACAGCAAAGAACAAATATCTAGTGTAAATTCAGAAACGTCAAACATTTGCGCAGTGATGCGGCATCACTGCTTATTTGCTATGCTGATGCGTTGGTGATTGAATGTGTCGTTTGAGTTTTAGAACGAATTGTTTGTAAAAAAAAATAATGTAAAGAGTTCAACAAAAATTTATAAATTTGTCTTTCAAGAGCATACTTATCTATTAATAAAAATATTTATTTACTTATTTTTCTTTCACTTCCGGCATTTTTCTTACTTTTTTGACGGCGAATAAACAGCGCATCAGGTATTTCTGTGATGCTTTTTTGCGTTATGTTTGCGCATCAGTTTGATCAACTTTGCAATAATGAACACTTGACGTTGAAAGTGATGCCAATGGTTTGCATTAATGAATATTTTGCAAAGCATCATGATGCGAGTGATGCGTTACTGAATGTAGGTACACCTAGTTTTAACCTTATTTACAATTAAACACATTTCTGTCGAAATCCCCATACTCAGCACGTCCCCAGTGACAATTCGTTAAGTTCTGCCAGTGAAGTCAATGTCATCGGCGCAGGTACGTAATTGCGCAGTAAGTTTTGAAGATTTTTGTCGCACGCCAACGAGTTGCACACAGTTTTCTTAAGTAAAATTATGAATAAGTCGTATAAAGTGATCTTGCCTGAATTTTTGACTGCAAAACTCTTTGTTTGATTGCTTCTGCTCAAACTAACGAGTTTGTCAGGAATGCGAAAAGTAGCCATACCTCTACCTAACTCGTTTCTATGAACGCTGTCGCATGTCGCCTTAAAATTGATACACAGATAGTATGGTCATCGATATGGAATTCGCGAGTTTTCTCCAGAATGTGTGAATATTTAGTTGTTTTTGGACTTGCCGGGCCTAAAACTGCACTAGTAGTACGCAATCTGTAATTTTACAAATGAGATTAGGCATTCATAAAGTACACTTTTTCAATCCCAAAGCCACCCAAGCTTGCTTTATCCGACACTCGACTCTACTAGTCAGTAGCCAACCATCACTAAGCAGCCTGCCTTTCAATTTTATGCGCAGAACCACTGTCACAGTTTAATTCCCACTACCGGTACGATGAAAATTCGGCCACATTCCTGAAATGCAATTTCCAATAAATCCGTCCGTTGTCAGTCAAACTCTAAAATGCAATTCCATCTTTTCAGCTTAGTCTCGAATTTAACTTCATCAATAATTTGCTCCCGAATACCTGGCCTAACGCCCCTACAGCGACAGTTTTGCAGTGAATCACCAGACGCGCTGATTGCCCTCGGGGCAGGTCATCAACTGGGCGCCCAAGAATGTCAGCATCAATTCCAAGGCCATCGATGGAACTGCACCAAAGTGTGGCAGAAAGAAGTCTTCGGACACTATATGTCTGTAGGTAAGCCATCAACAGATAGCATATCTCTCCATTAGAGTGGGAAATTTATTTTTAAATCACAGGATCCCGAGAAGCAGCATTCACATACGCGATAGCTAGTGCCGGTGCAGCACACGCAGTGACAGCGGCGTGTGCCCGAGGCAATATCTCTCTGTGCGGATGTGATATGCACCAGCGACCCAGTGTTAGTGATAATCGAAAAAATGCCGGCACTCCGGGAGTGGCTACGGAACAGCCATGGAAATGGGGTGGATGCTCAGCAGACATTGACTTTGGCACAAAGTTCAGCCGCAAGTTTCTCGATGCCCGTGAAATTGAGAATGACGCCAGGAGTCTCATGAATCTGCACAACAATCGAGCGGGAAGGAAGGTAAGTTCGATTTCAGTGCATCTATCAATCAATGGTAAAACTAACCGGTGGTCTTCTGTTCTTCCGTTTACGTTTAGTTGGTGAAATCCCTCCTCAAGACGGAGTGCAAATGTCACGGAGTGAGTGGCTCGTGCGCCATGAAAACCTGCTGGAAGAGTCTGCCCTCGTTTCGGGTGGTGGGAGAGGCGCTCATGAAGCGATATAACAAAGCCAAAATGGTTCAGGCCGTTAAGGGCAAACGTGGACTGACTTTAGTTTTAAGCAAGTATGCGCGGTCTAAATACCTTTTCAAAAAAAAAAAAAGAAAACTTTCCTATAATGCGTTCAATTCAATTTCAGAAAAAATCGACTAGGTGGCAATCCGAAGAAGCACCAGTCTCCGAAGCGGATGGAACTTGTCTACTTGCAGGCGTCGCCCAATTACTGTGAACCTGACCCGCACCTCGGGTCGCTGGGCACTGTGGGCCGCAACTGCAATCGGACCACCACAGGCACGCAAAGCTGTGATCTATTGTGCTGCGGGCGCGGCTACAATACCCACCAAATAAATCGGACCTCTCAGTGCCGGTGCAAGTTCCAGTGGTGCTGTCAAGTTCAGTGTGACATTTGCAATGAGATGTTCGAGGAGTATACCTGTAAATAGAAGTATAGCATGTAGCGTAGCTGGTACACGTAGTTTTAAAGAGCCGTAGATGTGTAAATGTGGATATTTATATGGAGACTTATATTTAAGGAGAACAGAACATGTAACATAGTAGCTTGTACTTAACAAAAGATGTGTGTAAAGTAAATATTTTTATTTAACGTTTATTCGATGGAGGGTATCGTGTGATTTTCTTCGAATGCCTCAGGGTGCGCAGAGTACCCCAGACATCTATAGAGTTCACAAGAAACCCATTCAAGGGGGATAGGTGATCATTTACAGGCGGAACTGGATCAGACCTACATTCGGAGCAACTTGAGTGCAACGAATGAGCACTTGTGTTTTTGTTACAACGCAATGGGTTTTGGAGCTTGAAAGGTTATTTTTGTTCATATCTTCAAGGGGTTATAGGTATTTATCGCAATTTTGTTTGTTGGCACTTTGGTCACTGATGGGACAAGTTATACTAGTTGAGATCATCACTACGAGTGCGCGGAACTGGGTTTTCGAAGTACGTTTGTGTTTGTCATATAATCAGATGTAAGTATTGAAGGCAGGTCCGGTTCGGAATATGAATGGGAACCCAAATGTCTTGTTGAACGACAATGTGCGAGTTCAGCGAACAAGGGAATAACAATCGAAGAGACGTGACCATTTTCTTACGCGCATTCGTCGAGTAATCAGTAAAAAAAGATGGAAAATTTTGTGAAGTGGACTACAGACCAGGGGCCGAATTACCGCATCCGTGAGCGAGTCATACGTCACTGAATTTTGTGGATTTTACAAGCAAAACAAACAAAAATTCAGTCACGTATTACTTGATCACTGATGCGGTAATTCAACCCCAGGTTCGTACAGGACCGAAGGCATAGCTTCTCCGTTCGTTTGTGTAAGTTTTTACTTTTAGGACGAATGCGGTGGACTTACAATTTTAGTCCGAACAATTTTATCTCACAAAACGCCCTCAAGAGTTATACACTCGGATATTTGTCAGACCTTGGCGAGACCTGGCGCAGTGTGGACACATGAATACAAGTGAAATGCGCACACCTTTAGATATGAAACAGTATGAAACAAGACACAAGAGACCGTGTGTGCAAGCATAACTCGAAAACGGGTCGTTCGATTTTCAAGGTTCTTTTGCTTGATGAATTCGTATTGGACCAAGGAAGGACACAAACTACTTTTTGTGGCGGAAATAAAACTTTAAGGGGATGAATTGGGAGATTTTTGTATGGGGACAAAATAAACTGGTTAGAAAAAGGGGGAGTGTCACTCTAAATACAACAAAAATAACTGAAATTTTTAGAATTTTATTATTGGATGATTTCGGCCAATGAGAAGGTCAAACCTTTTATGTAGCAGTCGTAATGCACGACGTAATGTGACTGTTCGTGAAAATGAAAATCTAACTAAAGGTTCAGATCGAAAAACAATCGATCGTGTCTCTTCCAAACTGAACACCAAGATATAGACAACAAAGCAATCGGATCAGCAGAACAGCACATGCCGTTTTTATATTTTTCGAAAACAGATGGCGCTGCACATCGCCTTTGACATTTGATGACGATTCAAAAAAACCAACAGGTGGCAAAGTTGATCCACGCACCACTGCGCAACATGATAGGTGTCGGGTGAGTTCATAATTGCAACATTGTTACACAGGTCATGCAAAAAATATTGATTCAATGCAATTATGAACAGAAATACTAATTAATTTTGCGTTTCCGAAAAAATGTTCATATATGCAGTACATTTTTTTTTTTTTGTTCACTTTCATTCCTATAAAACACAGATATCTAATGTATTTGAACTTTTTAATAAAAAAAGTCCTTCATTTATTTTGGATAAATATATTAATTTTTCATTTATTTTACTAACATATTTTTTTCTGCCATATGCCTGCAACTCGGCAACAAAACAAAATTCAATGCAGAGTTGATCGCAGTTTGACTGTCATTTGGCTTATTTATGAACGCACTGCTTATTTGCCTCATGCAAAGATAATGCAGTATTTTTACATTAATGAACGCAAAAATTGCAGTGCTGCCTCATTTTTACTTTTATGAACTCAGCCGTCCTTTTCGTTTCGTTATTCCAACTGAATTGAACGGACTTTGTGTGTGCGGTCGGATATCTATCATTGTGAAGAGTGACCAACTTCTGTAATTTGATTGAGTGAATCAAATTTCATTCGAACTACACCTGACCGCTATTTACAGATTATTGAAAGCCCACCTCAGACCTACCATTGCGGTCGCTCAAAAAATGCCTAAGCATATCCGATGCCCCTTCCCATCAGTTTGAACTCATCCAAGTGCATGGGCACACAACTGACCTTTGAACTGCAATAAAAGACATCATGCGTTTAAAAACTTGGCAACGAAAGCCGCTTGCCGCCCAAACGCCAACAACATACCCTATACCCACCAACTCACCATACCCCAACCCTCTGCCAGCGAACTGTCAAACCAATCACACCATACTATGGCCACGACTTTCCAGACAAAACAGTCACACTCATCAACCGTCGAAAAGCTTTCCAATCAACTACACACAGTGCCTCGCACAAAATGCGCGGACGCATAGCCTTATCTAACCAACAAAATCCATTGATTGCAGCCCACCAACACTCACACAGCTCCAAAACTGAGAGCGCCATTCCATTCCACACAGCCTCACGCACACACCAACACAATGCTCGATGAAAATTTTTTGTATAACACAAAAAATTTTCGGTTCGGCTCTAACTATCCTCATCAACCATCTTCTTCGCTTAGAGTTAGTTAGTCGGCGAGTAAGTGCTAAAAACGGTCTGGCGAATATCCATTTCTCTGTGTGTTTCAGTTTTTTTTATAATTTCTTCATCCCCCAAAAAAGCATTTAAAGTTGAAAATAAAATAAAAAAAAATAAAAAGAAAATGCTCACACAATCTCCAAACCAAAATGTCTAAATCGAAAAATACCGTCAAACACAAACCAACCGATTGTTCCTTTTAATTTTCTGGCTAAGAAAACTCGACGGGAAAATAATGATGATGAAAAATCACTAAAAGAATAGAAAATCCTTCGAGTGAGGAGAAAAAAAAAAATAAAAACCAAGTGAATGTGTCAAACGAAAAGTGCTATAGATACAGAAACGAAGGAAAAAAATCATGACTCCGGTTAGAGGCCAGGATTAAGCGAAAAGCGAAAAGTTAAAGTGAAAACCTGGTTTTGCAGCAGCATTTCCCTTCCACAAAAAAAAGGGAAAAATATTTTTTTTTATTTTTTGTTTTAACTGAAAAGGTGTGTAAAAGTTTCAAGTTAATATTTATATATGTATATGTAGAATTTTCTTAAGAAAAGTGCTGAAAGAGCGTTTGAATTTTTAGCCTAAAACCTGAAGGAAAAAAAATGTCTTAAATAAAAGTTTCCTCTTCCGTTTTATCGATTCGAGATACACACATTCATAATGTGTGGTGTGACGGATGGATGGGCGCGCGGGGTGAGCACCACCGAACGGGGGATAGAGTTTTCTACTTTTATTTTGAGATTGTAAATGTATGTCAGTGTATTCCAAAATTAAAAATATGTACTAAATGGGAATGGAATACCGTGAGAGCGTAAAAATATTCTGTCTGTCTCTCTTCTCTCCCTCTCGCTGTTGGATAGACACACCAGGTCCTGTATGCCTGGCCCCAAAACCTAATCCTGGCGTGTTACTCTTACTATTCCCGGAATACGCCATTCCCAACCAATGTACCTCTACAACTCTACCTACATATCCGGGAAATTTGTGTGAAACTCGAGTGTTTTTGCCTCAGAATGACTGGTATTGGATGTGCGGGGAGCGACTGTGCTTATGTGTGGTAATGGGAAGAATAAAGCGATAGAAACAAAAATGAGGTCTACAACCTTATCTAACGGTCGAGATACATTTTTGAAGATTACCTATAGGTACACACAGCCGGGTTTCTTGAGCTTTGTATAGGCTCCTCGCAGAGAAGCCACTTTTCTAGATAAGAAGAACCATCCCTCGTGTACGCGGCGTGTAAGTGTCCTTCCGCACCAACGTGCTACGGCGTTCCAAAAATAAGTATCAACTCCTCTGTTAGACCGTGTGGCTCTCGGGTGGAAAAAAGCATTCTGTCTAATTTTAGATCTGTGGAATTTTATCGATTTTTCCCTTCTTCCACGTTCCACCAGCCCTCGGCCGTTGGATTTCACATCGTCTTTTACAATTATTGTGTGTGGAGCACACCAACACCAAACCATGCCACGAATCCTCCCCCCAACCCACTCGCAGCCCTTGCACGCATCACTGTGACGACGACGACAACGATGACGACGAGGAGGGTATATCCATGAAGGAAGCTTTTCTTTTTTCGTTGATAAAACTTCCAATGGCCCTCAGGATGACGTTAAAAAATTGTGTACCATGTATGCCTGATGCCTCTGCCTTCCATCGGCATGTATCTATGAGTAGCTATCTCTATGTGGGACAGCGTTAGAACGAGAACCTTTTTCTTCATCCCTAGGGAAAACTATGCCTCCACCCCGTGTATGAGTGTGTCTTATGTCTGTCGTTTGTCGTTTGTCGCTTCGCACAGGACCATGTTGTTGGGCTTGCGCTAGAACTTTTCATTGTATGACACGATTTTCAGTCGATTTTCGAAGTCGAGAGCGAGACCGAGAGACTCCCTCACCAAAAGTCATGTTATGGCATTGCACACTTGTAAAGGATTTTCATTCATAAAGCTTCCACCGAACTTAAGTGGCATTTCTATGTGTGTGTGCGTGTTGGTATGGGAATGCAAATGTTTATTTATTTACGTTCGAGCGATATGATGTGTGCCGCTCGCGCGTTGGCGGGGAAAACCTTCAGAGTGTCATTTTTTGAAAATCATTTCGCGAACAATTGCCTGTCCTGTATACGAAAACTGATGAGTTGACCTTTGGTAGCCGCCATCATTTTTTTTTTTTAGTGACACACATGTGCAAGGGATATTATTCGCTGTCAATTCATGTGAATGGGCAAATGGAAAATTATCTGCAGGGGATTTTAAAACTTGACATTTGCATCTGAATAATGGATGATAAATGAATGAATGTTTTTTTTTTTATCAAAGTACAGAGTGGGATTGAAGCGATCTTCTTGGAAACTAAAGTCTAAGGGCTTAAGGGTTTTTCGATATTTGTTGGCGCCCAACGAGAGGCCGATGGAAGAGTTTTAGAACAATGCCTCGTGAAAAATGGTAGATTAATGTTCAGCTGCATACAAACAAAAAACAGGGAGGTACGAGAAGAACTACGAGCTGCAGACATGAATTAATTGCAATAACCCAACTTAAGCAGTAAGATCCATCCATTTGTTAGATTTGCCAATACACATCGTTTCATTTAAGTTGTTATTCCAATTCTAAGTCTCCGTTTCATTTAAGTTGTTATTCCGATTCCAAGTCTCCTTTATTTCCAGTATCTTGTTAGGCTAAGGTACATTCTAGAAAAATGAAACTCCAGCTAGTGTCCTTGCAAGAATAAAAAAACGACAAAGTAGGAGCTGAGCTTTAGGCAAAAGTAAAATAAAACTGCTCACGCGGTAAGCCGATCTATAGTTTAATAAACCTCAGAGGACAAAGACTTCAAATATTTAGTTAAAAAAAGACACTTTACTGGGTCACAGGCTAGTCAGAGGATTACTTAGCTGCCAGTCTTTTTTTAATAGGCTTGCAATCAATTTCGTTCTTTTCGAGAGCGATGGTGTCTTCACAAAAAGTTGTAGGTAACATGATTCCATTCCTATTTCCCACATTTAATCCGAATTCATTAAAATCAACGTCGTTGCTAGGTATACCTATCTTTTGGCCTCGCGTTGGGCGCCATTTAAATAAAATAAAATTCTACTCCCAAACAAATCGAAAAAAGAGAGCTGAAACTATCTCGATGACATATGTATCTTTCTTCACATAACTAATGTAAGAAATAAGTTTAAGTACTAAGTGTCAGGGCTATAAATCAATCCTCAGGTTTCAAACAAATTTTGAGAGCATAACTGCCATGAAAAAGACTCTCAGTTCTATCCTTCGTATCCGGCCCTATATTTGTAGGTACCAACAAATATGAACTCACAAAAACTATTGATTTTGAGATGTTAGGCCCTACGCACCAACTATTTATATAATTTCTTCATTTTCCTTAATCGAGTGTGTTATTTGTATTTAAAAAAAGGGGTCATAGTGAAGGACCATTTTTATAGAAGTTTTTAATAAATACTCCTTATACCGACAGAAATTTAGTTCCCTATTACTTTTTAATTTCCTAAAACCATATACCTTTCATGAAGCATCTTTCAAAATACTTCAACAGTGTAAAAGAGTATTCCGCTCTTATAATCTACAGTCTATTATATAAGATTGTACTCATTACCCTTCCAATTTCACTTGCACTTCATTCAAAGACAACCCTGTAATTTAATATTTCGCGACATAATTTAGACATATTCTCCTTGATGTCATAAAACAACTGTTTTGCCTGCTGTCTCGTGAAATAAAGTAGCACCGACATCGAGCTGAATATCTATGTCCAATTTTATGTTAATTTTAGTTCCTATTATTTTCTAGCACGTCCGTATCCATTTAGATCAGAGTTTTTACGATGACTTCCAACGACAGGCAGAAAATAGAATATCTCATGTCCTCTCATCTTTATGCAGAAAAATAAGCTAAATTTGCAGCGAATTAGCGTATTTTGTTGAGCCCAGTAATATTTATTTAAGGGCAGCTGGTAGCCAGTAGCTTGCTGGCCGGTATTCTTGTCGTTAGGTAAATAACGATATGTGTCTGCGCAGAGCCATGATCTTAACGATCCTTTTAAAGGAGTAGCTTAAGATTTCGAGTCAAATTGTGTGATAAATTCATTCGGTAATATAACCATCAAAAATCTCAAAGCACTTTCCAGAGCTTAATAGGTTTTTCTTTTCAACGGGAAAATAAAAATTTCCGTTGAGTGGCAGTTGTTTTGGAAACTATATTCAATTTTCTAAGTAGATACATTTAATAGTTGGTATCCAGGTCCCTTTATTGTAAGTTGAAGCCTAATTTTAAACATATTGTTCTTCCTGGAAGCAAATTAAAATGTTTGAACGCGGATGGCGCCCAACGTGGGACAATTGTAAAATTTGATCATTTCTAAACCGATATCCACTTTGTAGGTACTTCTTTCGATCTGTAATAACAATAAATTTCGCTTGTATTTTGTAATTCTCAGTATGCTTAAGCGTTATCCAAATCTTTTGGCTTCAACTGTTAATTTTCAACTCTATACAGGTAATATTTTCAAAGCTAATAGTTAATGATCCGCGGGGTATCCAACGAACTCGTAGCCAAGTACTTTTCTCAAGAATTCCGCAAAATTGAATACAAAAGCCACCGCAAAACTATACAATATGAGGGTAAAATGGATTCATTAACTGGCGCCCAAGGGCGGCCTCCGTCAAGAAATAATTAATTTCTTTGACTATTGTATACCAGTTGAAAACGTTTAGGGCAGGGTTTCTTCCAAATATTTATTCAATTTCCGTATGCCCTACTTAAGGAGATATTGACCCCCACCATATAACATAATTATACGCAACGTTTTTATTATTTATTTACAAGAAGAACTACAACAAAAATGCGTACGTTACACATACAAAAATATTGCGACATTGGAACCATCCATCGGAACATATAAATCGCTTCAATAACCCAGTTTCCGGCGACTTTTATTTTTCCAATGGCGCCTCGCTCAAGATTACAGTCAATAGTGTAGACAAAAGTTAATAGCCAATAGCCGATCCATTACCGAGTTCTACGACATCTTTTGTTACGATGATACATGGAATTTCTGTCATGTTACAATGTATACTCCTCGCAAATCCTGGTACATATTTCCATATACTGTTTTATTCATTTTGTGTTGAACAATGTCAAAATGAAAGAGAATAAAGCCATTTTGCCACACAGAAAACAGAATTCTAAAGTGGAACGTTTGTAGTTTTCACCGTTGCTCCTTCAAAATTATCCACAAAAAAAATAAAGACCTGAAAAAAGAGGTTAAGTTGGTGATTTCCCAAGAAATGAAAAACATGTTTGTCCTTTTGACCCGTTTAAGAGGAAACAATCCTTTTTTGCTCGAAGTGCTCATTCTATTTTCATTTGATTATATTCACATGCATACACAGACTCATTTGGTGTATACAAGTGTTGCACGACACAAGCCCTCGTTGTGATTAGTTTAAATATTTCAGGAGCGTGCAGCCAGCAAGGAGCTTCATTAAAGAAAGGATGTCGTTTAACATTATCTGAGTTAAAAATCAAGGTTTAATTACAACTTTCAGCACTTGTACTTTATTGCTTGTAGGCTCATTAAGACATAACCAATTCGTAACACCCTGTAATGCAAGACTTGCAAGCACTTATGTCGCGTTGAGTTATATTTAATCACAAATTGATGAGCGCCCGCTAAAGAATCACTGGAAGTGTTTTCTTTCTCCTATGGATTAGACTAAAAAAATGCGTCCTTGTTAGAAGTTTGTTGTTTTAGGAGACCTATTAACGATAAACTTGGTCGGCAACCACGTTTTCAACATGGCGGAGCTTACAAATGTTTGGCTTAAATATTTATGTCAAAATCTAAACGTGGTACATTAATTTAGAATGCCAGTAAAATGAAGTCCGCATCAAGTAGGTACTGCTTCTAGCCTAGCAGCAAACTGAAGCGGTAGCTACAGGGTTGTCTGGTTTCTGGTATAAAGAACAGAGTCCAAGAACACCAATTGATTTGGAATTCAGTTGGACGTGCACAAAAAATACAAAAAATAAGTCAACCTTTAGGTGCACGTTTTAAATGCTACTCGCACTGTGCAACGCAGGGGTTTTCAAAGCCGTAAATGCGCGCAAAAGTGTAGTCAAAAGGGAATCTCCAAGAAGTCAATTTCTCCAACAAAAGAAAGCTCTTCGGACACAACTAAACCAATTACACGCTAAAGTCCTTTCGAGAGATACAAAATTATTATCCCCGAATACGTCCATGGATAGACTAAACGACATATTTAGCTTTTGTCATCAATAATGCCAACAACGCTACACACTACAAGCAGCTGCGAAATTGAAAAAGAAAGGGGTTTGCCAACTGAATGGACACTAATTGCTTTGCCAAGTCCATTGGGGAAGCGCTTTTGTGTGTCTTGTTCGTGTAAAAACTTCCCAAATTCAGACATAACAATGTCTCAGTGGCTTGATTTTGTTTATAACTTTAGTGGAAATACTATAACACTTATTCATTCCCATTCAGCTGTGTTGGCAAACACCCTTGAACAAGGGAATATAATGCACTCCCTTTCTAGATCGTTATGGAAAAAAAAAAAACGAACAAACGTCAACTTGAGAACAAAACGTGCAGTTGCTCATTTTTCAACGACCTCACGATATAAACCATTCGGCGAACTTCTTGCTGTCGCAGGGCTGTAAAGTGATTAATGCTACCCGAGTTGACAGCTAGAGAGCATGTGTGATGATTATATTTTAATTGCTCGATGGAGAACTGTTTCAAATGTGTAATTTAATCCATAAAGCCATTTGTTGTTTGAGCTTGTCAAACATGAAAGCCGAATTACATACGGAGTCGTAGGTAGGTACTCGGGTAGAAAAGGAAGCGAGTTTTTGTTTTAATATTGTTTTTATTTTTAGTTAACAGCGCAATTAAAGTGAAAAACTTGTGTTTGTTATTACTAAAATTGGAGGTATTTTCACGCGAACGTACTATGAGTAAAGTTCAACTTTCGACGAAAACTTGTTGATGAATCACAGGTGATTTGTTCACGCGTCAAGATTTTTCAAATAGTCGCAAAACGTAAATGGACGTCAAAATGACAGCGCAAATATTAGCACGAAACAATTTGCACATGTCTACGACAAAGGCTCCGCACAAGGAGACACAGAAATGAAAAAGTTTCGGTTCTCGGAAAATTAATGATTAACTACATACTTCCTTATCAAATATTCTATTACTATGATTTTCTATCAAGTATTTTTCGCAGTACCAAATCCTTACAAAGCCTAAAAATTCTTCCGTTTTTAGACTTATGATTTAATTTTTTTTAGCGACCTTTTGGATATTAATAATAGGGCTGTTCCTTTACTTTCTGGTTCAATTTTGTCAAAAACTCACATTCCTCTCATTGCGAGAGAACTCGCTCACCGAAATGAAATATAACCAAAAAGAAAAGGAACGCGTTGAACCACAAATTTGAAAAATGTGAATTTTTTCTATGCGGGAAGATTTGAATTGCTTTCATTGCAGAATTTAAAAAGTTCAATTCTTTTGCTTCTTACATCTATTTCAATGCTATACAAGTACAAAATTATAAATGAAATGAAATAAAAAGTCAGTTACAAATTAGTATTTGAACGATTTGACAACCATCTGTCAGCAGTAATCAACTAGCCCAAAGAAATTGAGGACGTTCGGATTCATAGTTAAGTAAGTCTGACAGCTGTCTGACTAGATGTACTTCAGTTTTGATTTGCCCAGAGTGGTCACGGGAAGTTTTTGTAGTTGATGTAGTTTATGGAAGGGAAGCCGACAAATCTAGTCAAGAAAAACCTGCCTGCATACTCAGTTGACATTTCGGAGAGTTAAATTTAAAATAAACAGAGTGGCCGTGGTAGAATTCTGAAGAGTCGAAAAAAGGGCCGGTGAGAGAAAAAGGTGCCATTTCTAAGGCAACTCTGCAAATTTCGAATTTTCGCACGATATTTAACAACCAATAGTTCGCACAACAGTGTAATAGTGTTGTGATAGGCAACCGTGTTACATTTTAAATGTACTTATTTGGCAAATAACAATTTTTAAAAAAATTATGAGGGTCTTTTCCGAATAATAAAGGTCAACATCAAACAAAGGTAACGCTGACCGCGAGAATCCAAAAACAATTCAAGTTGCTAAGTCAACGAATTCGGATTCCTAGTCACGACCAATATAGTTGACGTTTTACATAAACTAGGTATCCGAACGTCCCCATTTCTTGGGCTAATATTTGCAGGTTTTTTATGGAGGGGAAATATTTTGCTCTCTCTTTTTTGCTCTCTTCAGTCCAACCTGTGCGTAAAGGAACGAAGTTTGACTAAATTTCTCGAATGTGTTCGAATGCATTATGGTTAGGGAACAGACCTAATGCGTATTCGTATATCGTTTTCATGGCAATCCAAATTTTCTTATAAATAAACTTCGGTACCTATCCTATGACAAGCTTTTTATGGCCATTCGTTTCGTGTATAAGTTTATACAGTCGAACTTCCATAACTCGAATTTCTCCACAACTCAAACTTTTATGGATAACTTTAATAACTTTTTTTTAAGGCTTCTGTTACTGAAAAATACTTTTTCTCTATTTGAAATATGTATCCTTAAAATAAAATAAAAAATATCAAGTTTTTGTTTTTATTTCTCTAAGTCGAATTTTCTATAACTCGAATTTTTTTTCTTACATTTTGAAAGTTCGACTTATGGAAGTTCCACTGTATTTGTGAACAAAAGGGACCTACAATTGTCAATTTTATGCCGAGTCCAAACTGCTGAATTGAGAAGCTCTTTCATGGCAGTTATATTTTCAAATGTTTGTCATCAGCGGTTCGTGGGAGGTAGCGCAGTGGAAAAAACCTTAAAATGTAATTTGGGTTTTAATCTTCAGGTCCTTTGCTCCAGAGACAAACCATACTGAGACTCCCAACTCAGAGCTGGACCCCTCAATTTTTTTTTTTTTTTTTTTTTTTTTCATATTCGCCATTTTGTTAACCTGTCGGAATTCTGTCAATTTAGATTCCGAGTGACATGCAAAAACATACAAAAAATATAAAATCAATGCTGCCAACCGCTGCCAACCGTGGGGGAATGTGATAGAGTTCGGGAATACCACATTTTTACATCACTGAATGCCATTGGTTAGTTATTATATATTTTAAAAAGGCGAATTGATTTACTTGGTTAATAAAAATATCCAAATTAAATTTTGTATATACTAGAAACATATTAGGACAAACGTGGTTGTGTTTTTTTTAAATCACTGAGGAAAAATTACTCAAAATGTTTTTATTTCCCTTCAACAAATCTACTTGTTCTTTTTTCATAAATATTTTTAGCAAAAGTGCACTTATTCCTAAAATAAAATACTATTCACACGTAACGAATAATTTAAAATTTAACGGACAAAATTCAATGAACGCTATAATCAATTACCTACACTTATTCTGACAAACATTTTAGCTATATTTCGATGGCTTAACGAAGGCTTTTTCCTTGGGTTGAAGTATTCAAGCAAAAGCGTATATACCGACGGATTGAATGAACACGATAAAGTCGAACAGGCATTTAAGACTGCGTTTATGAAGTTGCAGTTGTAATGCTTTCGATAAACCAAAATGCACATAGTCTACTTGATGATATTCCCAAAACAAGTGTCATATTAGCTTCATTTATAAAGAGAAGAAACAGGATCGGCCCAAGGTGGCTTCAGTTTAGAATTCCATATTTGACATCTGTAGTGGGTATTCTTGAAAATATATCATAATAAGTGCTCCTTATTTAAAATCTTTGACAATGTTAAATTTTCAGTTGCTTTCATATAATTTTACAGTAGGTACCTACTGGTAGTTAGGTCTTACAGAATCGATAAACATTTTGAACTGGTTATGATTTGGTTGCAATATTCTATTAAGTAAACGTCTAATTGATTTAAAGAACTGAAAGTTATATGTGGCAATATTTGAAACACAAATCACAGTCACAAATTTATAATAATTGAGAAAGGTTATCTCAAACTTTTAAGGCATTTAAAAATGCCAAACTGTGACTTACTTTAGTCGGTCTTAATATGAGTATTTGGGCACATTCAAAATTCTAGATATCGCTAGTTTGATTGGTCGAGGACGTTTCTTTTTCTGTGTCAGCCACTTAAGCGAACTGTCAACTTAGTACTCAGTTGCGTATTCCTTGACTATATTCGTCGGCTACCGCTCCATGAACGGCCACTGAAACAGCTGTTCATATGACCGATCTAAGCCAATCAAAACTGAGATACATCAAGTCGGACAGCTGTCAGGCTTATAAAACTAGATACTTGAATGTCCCCTTCGTAATAAAAATGCTTTTGCATTTTTGACTCACTTAAAAAGAAAACTTTACACGACGCTTTAATTATCATTATTACTTTTTCCTCAGGCAATTAATATGTCGAACATATTTTCTAATGACCTAATTGTTAGACAGAAATCTATTTTATTCGTCTGACAGGCTAGTCAAACTTATTTGGGCTAATAAAACATGTTTCTCAGCTTTCGATGGAGAACACATTTAAGAATTCTTCACCTACTATGAAGGTAGGTCTCGTTTGGGCTCTCATCTGCCCAACTTTTGCGTAAAGGAACGAAGTTTGACTGAATTTGGCTAATGTATTCGAATCGTTATTGAACAGACCTAAATTCTATGTTCTAAATTTTCAAAGTGACGTTTAAAATGTTACTATCGTAAAATGTATTTTCAAAGGGGCGTTTTTTTTCGATATCTAGATGTCGCTTTTTCGCTTTAAGAAAAAACAACACAATTATCGGAAATTTTGGTACGTTTTGTAATATTACATACTTTTAAAAGTTAGGGTCGATTTTCGACGACAAGCGAAACTAGTATACTAACACCTGTAACACGTTTTCATACTTTTGTATTTTTTATCAGGGGAATGAAAGATCAACCAATGCTGAGACTGGTCCCTATACAGGCTTTTCATTTTACGGACCGAAGTTTTCCATTTTTGTTAAAAGAATACAATGAAAATAGTTGGGTCTCTATCCCTCCATCAGCTGGGTTGGGAAACCTCCTTCTTTTCCATCAATCTTTAGACTCTGCTCATTGGTTTGCGATTTGAGCAATTCAATGCTTGGCCTCTCTAGTTCTCAACAGAATTTTTTCTTTTAAAAGCCCCGCGTCTACTCTTTTGTAATACCCATTAATCTATAACCTGTCAATACTAATTTTAAAATACCCGTTTGATTGACCAGCAATTACCACATATTACCTACACTCTATCCCTCCCATTTGAACTGTATTTTACTACAAAAAAATAATAGTAGCAATCAACGTCAATTCAGATGACGCATTTTGAAGTTGTTATTAATTTTTAAAACATTTTCCAGGACTCGCAAGCGGATTGAAAACCGATAATTCAGCATAACATCAGTACCGCGGATATACCGCGGCATAGTATGTCGCGTGACGACTATAACTCTGTGACCGTTGTTAGTTCTGGCATTCGTAGTCCTGGCCGGTCGAGACGGCTGACCGAGTTACCAACAGTAGACCGTTCACCATCACGGGATTACGGTTCGCGTGGAAGTCCTTTAGGTAAATACTGCCCTATAACCTTTAACTGTATACTGTAATACCTCGTAACTAAATAAAGCCTCCCCCTAAACCGTAAATAATGAATTTATAATAATGTAATTGCCATTAAGAAATACTTTGTACTTTGCAACGGGACAAAAGGCGCAAGCAGAAGCTGTTTGCAATCATATCTGTGTCTACATGCGCCTTCTGTCCCGGTTGGTTGTTTCTTCCCTTTTTTTTTCTGTTCCCTTTCTTTTCCCATTAAATATTCAATTGACAGTAAAAATAGTTCTATGATACACAAAAAGTGCACAGTATTTGTAGTAGCATTTACAGAGAGCCTTCCATAACTGCCGTGCGGCTGCCTCCTTTGACTTTGACTTGTGTATAACAAGTTGAAGAAAGAAACAACCCCGCGGTAGCGCGCTATAAATATAGACTTAGCAAACAAGCTGGTTAATTGCTTGCGGAAACATAACCTCAAAAGGATTATGTGTGTTATAGCTCGCTACCGGGGGGCTGTAACAATTTTAAAAATGAAAAAAAATTTCTTTAAAAAAATATAAATTGCATTCGGCTTGTGTTTCGAGCAATTCCTAATACAATTTTCTTACTTACATCACGCATGCGCATGTGCCTTATTATTTTCCTTTCGTTTATCATTTTTCTGCCCTCTAACGCTCATGTAAACACTACAAAAACAAAATCCACAACAACAAACACGAAACCACAGTCTAGGCAACCGAAAAACAAAAGAAGAGAAAGAGAGAGAGACGACTACAGTACCTAATTAATTAGCCGAATTCTTGTCCAATTGGCAATGAATTAATTTTTTTTTAAATAATTCTTCTTCCCCTTGGCGAGTTAAAAAGAAATCAGCAAGCTGGATTACAATTATGGTAAAATCTAACCGCACACTGGCACACACAAGCGCACCCTTAGCAGAGATTAATTAATTAATTAAGCAGAAAACACGATTTTTTGAGAAAAGGGTGACTTTGTGTGTTGCTGCCTGTGCAGACGCAGAGTGCGTTCAGTACGAGTCGTTAAAATTAGTCACATGAATTATGGTTTCAAATTTGCATTTTTTGTTTTTCTCAACATCTACTGCTTGTAGTCGGACGGGTGAAAGTCACGAAGGTTTCATTTTTAGTTTGTTACTTTTTTTTATTTTTATTTTTAAATGGCTCACACGCTAGCTAGAGATTGCATTGTTCTGTTCCATAAATCGTAGACATAGAAATTCGCGGCGTTAATTGAAGTTTTAGCAAATCATTTGTTGACCTTTTCCGAACGAGTTGATGTAAGAGTACAAAAATTACCGTCATTTTGAGGTTTGGGATGACTTTTCCACTCCATTATAGATAAATTACCTGTTACGATGACACAGATAGGATAGGGTTAAGTAGAGGGAAATAATGGACTGCAATCATTAATATTTCACAAGGTACCATGACCTATTTGCCTGTGTCTAGTGCTTTGCAATTAGGGTGATTGTCATTTCGATGGATTACAAACTTTGATTGTCTTGCGCAGGAAAATTAATGGAAAACGAATCTTCACCCTATAGACATACATTAAATGGATATAGATACGTCTATCGGGTATGTTGTTATTTTGGGTGGGCCCATTAGATTAATCCGTTTACTTGTGTGTACATAATGAGTGAGCATTTGATAAAATGACAGGAGACTCATTGTTGGGTGGTGCTATACTAATCAAAGTTGAAGCCAAGGCCACATGAAGATCTAGTTTTTAAATTATTCGAAGAATAATGCATTTTACTTTGAAATTTTTTTGAGAGAGTTAACGACTGGTGGTAGAACACTTATATTTCCACCCCAAATGACTAGCGGAAATTTCGAAAATGTTCGAAAACATTCGAAAAATTGACATTTATATTCGAATTTAAAATCTATTGACAATTGTGAATTGAAGAATAATATTGTGAAACAAGCATTAAGAAAGCATCATTCTCCACAAGTTCTTAAGCTTTTGCTGATTAACAAATATTTAAAACGTGCCAGGACCGTACAATTTAGAAGCTTTCAGATCTATATTTTACGATAGCCAAGAAGTGTAGCCACTCAATAGTCAAGCAACCCATTTGTTTAGCAAATTTTTGGGGAAACAGTAAGTTAGTCAGAATTAAATACGACTGATAAATTTCGAACTCACAACTAACCAATTTGAGTATTTTTGCTTTATTAAATTTGTGCCGGCCACTAGTCATTCACTTGAGTAATCGCAATCGCACACTGGTGGAGAAATACAAGAAGGAACCAGCTTGTTATTAATTCGGAACAGAGTGCAAACAATTTAGCTTGAACGATTTCGAATTCAAAATAATTTCAGCGAAAGCAATTCGAAGTCACAATTTTATTATACATGTAAAGGGTTTTCCAATAAGAGGTGTTATTTTGGAATTCAAAGAAAAATGTTATTTGTTGAGATAAATGATCGGATGTTTATTTTATAATAAAGAGGAAGGTATGCCGTTAATAAAACAACATCAGCCAAATGGTTACCATGAGCACGCATACAGGACCATATCCTTTTCATGAAATTTTCCATAACCAAATCGCAAAGTGGCTGCCCTATGTCCTCGATAGCCTCACGAATTTTATCTCTGAGGTCTTGAATCGACGCTGGGCTGTTAAAGTAGACCTTACCTTTCACGTGGCCCCAAAGGAAGAAGTCGCTAGGTGTTAAATCACAAGATTTCGGTTGCCAATTGTAATCACCTCTTCGAGAGATAACACGGTCCGGAAACTTTTCCCGAAAAAGATCAATGGTTTCGTTGCTTGTTTGGCACGTAGCGCCATCTTGTTGAAAATAAACCTTGTCCAGATCAATACCATCCAACTCCGACCATAAAAAATCATTAATCATTTCTCGATAGCGCAATCCATTCACCGTAACTGTTGATCCAAGCTCATTTTCGAAAAAGTAAGCTCCAATGAACCCCGCCGAACCATAAACCGCACCGAACAGTCATACGTTGAGGATGGAGAGGCTTCTCAACAATAACTCTTGGGTTTTCCGAGCCCCAGATGCTACAATTTTGCTTGTTGTTCCACTGAGGCGGAAATGGGCCTCAACAGTCAAGATGATTTTTCGATGGAATTCCGGATCATTTTCATGCATTTCAAGGACCCAATCAGCAAAGACAATACGTTGTTAATGATAGGCCGGCTTGAGTTCTTGTATTAACTGAACTTTATAAGCCTTAAGACCCAAGTCTTTATGCAAAATACGGTGTAATGACGTTTGTGGAATGCCCAATTCCAAAGAACGACGAGGAATGGACAAACATGGGTTTTCTTCAACACTTTGGGATACAGCAGCAATATTCTCAGTTGTTCTTGAGCAACGTGCACGGGTTTTATTGTTCACATCACTAACTTGTCCCAACAGCTCGAATTTTTCCACCAATTTCTGTATTCCGGTCCGACAAGGTGCTTTACGACAACCAAAGAATGCTTTAGTTTTGCGAACTGTGACTGCAAGATTTTCACCATTTTTGTAGTAAATTTAAATAATTTCAATGCGTTGTTGAAGCGTGTATCGTTCCATTTTAAGTAATGGCGTAGTTTCTACTTGTCAAATGTAAAAGAATAAAAGCTTCAAAATAGCTACCGAAATAGCAGATCATTTACAATAACCCCTCTTATTGGAAAACCCTTTAGTTCGGCCTGTAACAGTTTTGTTATATCCACTCATTTCTCTATAAAGAAACTATGGGCAAATTTCGAACATTGCCGAACAATGTACTCACAAGTGCTCGAAATAAAAATTTTCCAACCTACATCTCATTCATAATGTCACAAGACACCCATATACGTGTAGGTGACTGAATTTCATACAGGTAAATTATAATAAACACAAACTAGCGATAGTTGTGAGCGGTCACTCACCAGTCAATCTTCGAATCTGTTAAGTGCTTATTATTATGCTTTGGAAATGGAAAGGGACATAATATTGAGGGATCATAGTGATGGTTATTATTATCATATGGAATGACATCAGATTAACTGCAATGGTTGCTTTTTTAAAGTCTCTAACTTGGTAAGTGAGCTGCTAAAGAATTAGTGACTGCAATTCGAACTCACCAAATTATCACAATCTCATTAAATCATTAAATTTTACAGAAATGTTAGCTCTAGAAAATTTCTCGAGCTTGAATTGTAGTAGATTAGAGCCATTTTCTGCCTGATTGATAAGGCAAAGTAAAAAACTACCAGCGCTATTGCCAAGATCAACTATCAATCGGTTGACGATTGACAAAGTTATCAACTAAAATTGATGTTGGTATTGCGAAAAACAATTGATAAAAATATAACCTGTGAACATAACGCCAAAAATAAAGTTATTGTGAATGAAAACTCAACTTTGACAGTTCTAAAATATTTTTGATTTGAAGAGTGATCGTGAAGGATTTTGCAAACAATTTAATTAAACAATAATTACGAGTGTTACAAATCTGTAAAATTTATTAAAAAATATGTCAGCAGTGGAATTTTCGAATGACAAAATGTATATACATGATAGTCCTTAAGAAATACCAACAATAACAATTAAAGACGATGATGTTCAACATTTTCTCTTAAGAGCCGTCCCTATCAACCCCGAAATTGCGATTGATAGAAAAATTGACAACTATCAATAAAATTGTTCGAGATTGACATTCACAATACCGATTTGTCAACCGACAATTGCTGCACGTTCATAGTCGATCAACACTTAATTGATAATTGATCGTCGCAATACCATTTAAAGAAATTTATTTTTGTTTTAATTCAATTTGTTTTTATTAATTTATTTATTTTTATATTAATAAGTATCAACTATCAATTGATAGTTGATCTTCGCAATAGGGGTGTACATTTTCGAAAAAGCGGTAGGTAGAAACATTTTCAAATTTAAAATATTTCCACCTTTGGCCTCCGTTAGAAAGGAAATATTGCAAGTTGTAGTAACTGTGCGGTAATAATAATAATCATCATTCAACTCACAACGGCGATACTTTCAATATTTAAATACATATTGTGATCTAAAAAATGTGTAAGGTGAAAGATAGAAATAATTGGATATTAGTGAGGCCAACTGTGTACCAAATTGCACAGACGTCTTTTCAAATCCGCCCCAGCTATTGAACTTGTGTCTGATCTGATGTCAATAAAGTGTTAAATTTTCAGGCGAGAGGCTGATGATCCTCCATCACATGGCGTAGATCTGAAATCGAATAGCGAAAAAGAGAAGTGACGCTATATACAAATACAAAACTCATCTTTGATTTTAATTTGTTCAAGTTCTGCTTCTTGAAATATGACAAAAGGAAAAACCATGCAAATGGCGTAATTTTCTATTAATAATTGCGCCACTCAAGATTTCACTTTAATCGCACTCAGCGCGTGCAGCGTGCACTCCTACGCAAGGAGATAGAAATTTTGTTTCGTTTTCACGTAGATATATACCTACCATAAATTTGAAATACAATTTTGAGAAAGAACCAGCATGGCTGTGGTATTTACATGACAACTCCTTTCTCAACTTCATTGCTAAAATGAACAGAACAACAATATTAAAATTTAGACAAATATATTTCTCAACCCCTATGTAGACCACATCTAATTATTGTCACTATGACGTGTTGAACGTTCGTGGTATACAGAACCGCATAAAATACATCTACACATTTGAAAACCTCAAGTTGATTTCGCTCTCACTTTGTTTGCTCGAAATAACTAAAATAATATTGCCAATCAAATGTGAGTGCGCTTCAAAAGAATACCCATTGTTGCAACTAAGGTCACGCCTGGTAACCAAACCATACACGAATACAACGTAACTTTCAACAATGCACTCTGACATTTTTTATTTTCGAAATAAAATTCCATTTAGGTTACATGTTTCCTCAATAGAAATGGTACAGCGCAACCAATTCACAGTGTCTTCGATGGTGTCTTACTCCTTTTGCGTTTTTGCGAAAGAAAATGCTTTCAATCGAAATTGCAAAAGACAAAGATTCATCACTCAAAATTCAACCTTGGCCGGTTATCTTTTCTTCTTAGTTTGTGTGTTGGAATTTTTTTTTTTCTTGCACTAGGAGCTGATATAGCTTAAGGTTTCCTGTTACACGGGTTTGCACTTTTCCCCTTTTGTTTTTAGCCATTTCACGTTTTCTTTTTTGTGCCGTTTTGAAAAAGTTCGTCGGTATAATGTTTTCTTGGAGTTTCTTTTCTCGCTTTTAGGAATATACATAGATACATACTCGTACCTAGTGCTTGAATCGATCAAATAAGTGAATATTTTCCTGATTGAAGGCAATACTGACACCAAGATATACACACATAGGTCACGAATACGTAATGAAATACCCAATTTATTATACAGTTTCTAAAAGAGTGTAGTCCTTGATACTCATGTGGGTTCGATTTTATGTTGCGATTACAGTTTTATGTACACAGTGTGGGTATCGGAGAATTTTGTTACAATGGGCAAAACAATTTTGACAAAGGAGCTGCCTACTTAAATTGATGAGATCTCTTAGTTTGTGATTAGGTTTTAAATTACCAAACTGAAAACTTATAAACCGATGTGTTAAATGAGGTACCATTAAATTTGTATATTACTTACTTACTTAAGGTGGTGCTACAGTCCGGGGTGGACCTGGGCCTCAACCAACAAGCGTCTCCAGCTAGCGCGATCTTTAGCTAGCTGTCTCCAGTTTCGCACGCTAAGTTGGTTAAGGTCCCCTTCCACTTGGGTGCGCCACCTGAGTTTTTCCTGTTACTTTAACAAAATTTTCAAAAATCATCAGAGAGGACAGGTAACAGATTTGAAGACAAATATTCGGACTTGTGGTCAAATCCCATGTCGATATTGGTGTCCTAAGTACATTGCAATCGTTGAGATAAACATTTCCGTTTGTAAACAGGCTTTAAAGGAGGTATGGAGCCAAATTGAAAAATCTGGGAACCAAATTACTTGTTAAGCATTATTTGCCGCTGCATTTTCGCAGACGTTTCGCTGTCCATTTGGAGACTACCGGAAAATTTCGTTCCGGAACAACTTTGTACTAGGCTTTAAAATTTAAATTAAATCACTCGAAACTTGCGCTCCGATTGGTTTCTAAACATTTGTACATAAATGACTCACCTGATGCAATGCCTTTCTTTGCAGTGGACGAATCTCTCGAAAACGTAAACAAACTCCATGAATTGTCAAAGTCAAACGCACCCGGATTGGTGAATCATAAGAATTTTGCTCTCCTTTTCGTGGACTCAATAATAAAGCAAGTCCATTCTCTATATCTCTATAATTCCACAGAAAAAAAACAAAATTATTGAGCATATTTTTCGGTGGTACCAGAATCACACCCGTAAAACTTGCATTTATATTCCTAATTTGAACAAAATTTCCCTATTCTCTTATACTATGTTATTTTGCGTTAATTTTTCCCAATCAATTGTTGCATTCCATAGATGCATCGCCTGGGATTCTCAGATGAATCGCCGGCAAAGGAAATCGTCTTTTGTGGAAATTCAAGTGATGGGATTTAAATGTTCTATTTTTCGAAGCTTTTTCTGCCTATAGATTTACATCTCGTGGCAAAATTAGAATTAATAACATATTTCCAAATTTAATGGTACAACCGTTTCACCAAGTATTATTTGTATAGCCTTAAGCCCGTTTGAACAAATGTCATCAAATCAATCAAATGTTGATACCATACCTTGCGACAAACTCGCCATTTTCAATTCAGCATTGAGTCTTACTTCCCATATAACGGCTACAGCGTAAGGGAACAAAATACGAACGACCCAGTCGTGCACATTTTATAAATGCACATGCTTCAAGGGAATAGTGCCACCGTTTTGTTGGTGTTTATTTTAATTTCTTCAGGGGTCAAGTTTGTTTTTTATTGTAAACATTTTCGCTAACAGCTTTCAGTCGCAATCTACATTAAGACCAGTTTTTTGTTTACTCTTGGTCTCCATTTGCACATCCCCAAGAAACGTCTGATACCCAGGCATTACTATGCGCATTTAGGGTAGGCGCACACACACAAAAAAAAACTAATTGTGAACAGACGCTCAAGACATCTATTACTCGCTTTCACAGGAATTCGGTTGAAAAACGCCCAACCTTAGACTAGTTCCCGCGTGTTGCTGACTTTCCGAAAAAGAAAGTTGAACGCACGCATTATCTTGACAAATTTGCTCGGAACTTTTCCCAGCAAGGTTGTGATTCTTGAATCTCCATGACATCCTTCTCAGAACTGACGGTTCAGACTGCAGTCCATTTTTAGACTCGCGCCAACCCAAATGAACAATGCAATCTACGACCGCAATCGTTAGAATTAAATAATTAGTGCGCTCAAAATCCGATTACTATTTCCGGTTCCAACTAAACGAATCCCGGTTGAAAGATAATAATAATTAAATCCCCATTAACCCCCGGGCAAGGCCATGAATCCCAACTATACCCCCTCCGATTGTGTCACCCATTGCTGTCGGGCATGTTAATTTATCCTTTTTCCCACACCCCCATGTATTATCCATGTAACAAAACATCCGAGTACATATTTTGTTACCAAGGATAATGTGTCCTCCTCAAACGGCCATAGGAACGAACATAAAATACTCAAAAACACTCATCCACTCACTAGAGTACATGAAAACAAACAGAAAACTCGTGTTCGCTTTTTTGTTTCGTTACAAACGTTCGTTCGTTTGATTTTTTTTGTTTTAATTTTTTTTTTCAGTTACGTTTCGTTATTCGTTTTCTTATTTTATTTTCACAGCGAAAAGGATTTCATAAAATCAGAAAAGAGAGAAAAAAAAAAGAAAAACATAAAAATTCGAAACGCTTTACACATTATTACTAGCAGACATCCCATTCCTTGCGCACTGTTCTCCCTTGTCATCCTCATCCTTTTATCATCATCATAATTTTATTGCAGCAATGGGCAGTCCATACTACAGAGACATGGATGAGCCAACGAGCCCGGCCGGGGGCGGACATCACAGGAGTCGGAGTGCCAGCAGACCACCGATGTCACACGCCATGGATTATCCAAGTAATATACTAAATTTACACACTCATGCATATTATGTGGTGTTTCGTCCTTAAAAAATAATAAAAAGGACGAAAAATGCGATTCTCACATTTTTGTTTGTTTTTGTATTTCATTTGTTTTGCAATTATTTTTGAATTGAAACAGGAACCCGATATCAATCACTGGATAGAGGGGGACTGGTGGATCCACACGACCGTGAGTTCATCCCCATACGGGAGCCGAGAGATCGATCACGCGATAGATCTCTCGAACGAGGGCTATACCTAGAGGATGAGCTCTACGGTCGATCGGCCAGACAGAGTCCGAATCCTATAGGTTAGAACAGCCTTCATTATCCGAGTCCTTGTGCATTCATATTTGATTTCTATTCTCGCTTTGTCCGCACATGTAGGTATACCGTCATCCGATCGGGCATACCTGGGGGACCTTCAGCATCAGAACACTGATCTGCAGCGGGAACTGGGCCAACTTAAACGCGAATTAGAGCTAACAAATCAAAAGTTGGGCAGTTCCATGCATAGCATAAAGACGTTCTGGTCGCCGGAGTTGAAAAAGGAACGGGCTCTGCGGAAGGAGGAAAGCGCCAAGTACAGTCTCATAAATGATCAGCTGAAGCTGCTCAGCAGTGAAAATCAGGTAGGGAGTGGTGTTTCTATTTTTTTTTATTTGAATTCCTAATACCGACTTGTCTATTGACAGAAACAAGCCATGTTGGTGCGGCAATTGGAGGAGGAGCTGCGGATGCGAATGCGACAGCCCAACCTCGAGATGCAGCAACAAATGGAAGCGATCTACGCGGAGAACGAGCACTTGCAGCGTGAAATCAGTATCCTACGAGAGACAATCAAGGATCTGGAGTGTCGAGTGGAGACACAAAAGCAGACACTAATAGCGCGTGACGAGAGTATCAAAAAGCTCCTAGAGATGCTGCAAACGAAGGGTATGGGTAAGTGTCCCCTATTGTGTTGTGTGCGAACTCCTGCACGTTTGTTCATTATTTTCCGTTGTTAGCTTTCGCTTTGCATGTATGCACTATATGATACGATACCTGATAACGTCATTACCTGGGCAATTAATAGTGACCTCATGAACTTCTGACATTTTCCAGTGTGCGCTGTGGCGACGAGCGACGTCGCCTTCTGGGGCAGGGTATTGGCTTTCACAGTTTCACCTTGCCATGTCCATTTCCCGTGCGAGATGGTCTACCTGATTCTATTTCTGTGTTACTCGAAGGCATTTAAGGACATAATTCGATTCTTATAGTGCACACAATACATAAGGCTGCACTGCAATTGGGTTTCGAAACTATGCTGGTATGAAACGTGATTCGAATTATCACTTAGCGATTGGGTTGGGTGTGCGAACGGAAGTTTGCATCATCATATTTCGTGTGTGGGAAAATTGGTCATCGTCGTCTGCGATGTTAGTCACACTCCATTTACGACTGTCTGATATCATCCTTCGAGATGTGAATTCTTTATCGTTCTACGGTGGTGGTGCAGGAGCAGGATGAAATGTGATAAAAATTAATTTATTTCAAAGTTGCAAGGATGGTTTTATTATGGTCCTAGGTTGAGAGACTTCGCTGAGTCAGATCTTTCACATAGGGTCGGCATTGGGCTTGTGGCTGACTTTAATTGTCTTTGGAGGACAGACTTATTTTATTTTTCGCCTGGTAGGCAAATTGAAAACTTGAATAAGCAAGCAGTTTTTGATGCCTCACCATACAGAGGAGCTTCGGGAAATATGTACTGTCGCTTATAATCTAAGGAAGGCTAGGATAACGATATCAATTTGAGGTCCTTGGCACAAATTTGTAATGGCGATTGGTTAAGAGCTTCGGATAAATCACTACGACCTCTCCCTTTCTGATTCAAACACTAAGAGGGCAGTTGAGCTCCCAGTTAAATTAAACGCGTCTTCATTAAATATTTTTACTCTACAGTGGAGACCAAGTTTTAGAGCCGCTGAATAAACCACTCCTCCTAAACCACGCTCCTAAACCACTTCAAGGAAAATAAAAAATCGGATTAGGCATTTCATTGAAATCGTTTGGAACCCTGATTCCACTAAGTGATTTGCTCTTGACAAGGCTCAGGGGAAGACCTCCTAATCTTTGCCATCGCACTAAATGAAGTTTCAAAATTATAGCACACACAATTATCTAAGGAATGCAAAGCTTGTGTATAGAATTGGGAAAGATCACAATGATGAAAATGACCGCCCGCAAAACCACAACCAAATTTATTCAAAAGTTGCGTAAAATTGCAAAATTGCATCAGCAGATGCGTCGATTTCTGTAAGCTCACTAGATTGTGTACATTTTTGTTAAAATAATACATTCACAATAAATATTGGCTTAACAGATTAATTTTTCTACTACACACTAAACATTAGGTACTAATAAGCATTTGCTGACGTTCGCAAAAAATATACGGTTGGTTACAATAGTTGTTTAAGGGAGAATTTCGCCATTGTGAATATGCGAAATCATACCTCTGTAATTACAACACCCGATACTCGTAACCGTTTTTAGTATGCGGGCTAAGTCTTACGATCTCAAAATTCCGATAATTTCCACATACAATCATCTATTGTGACCAAGAACGTATACAATCATCTATTGTGAATTTCAAAAATAATTTAACGTGAAGATAAAAATGATTATTAGTATACATAAATGATTATTTTTAGTTCGTTGCAATGCAATGTAATTGCACGTGGAGTTAATGTGCCAGCTGTCAACAATTTTGCTGTTGCATTTGTACTGAAAAATTCACAATAGCGATCCACGATAATTTCGTACACTTTCAATTGTTTTACACTTTAAAGACAATGGCCTTACTAAATATAATTTTAAATCTTCGCACTTAATTTTTTGTAGGTCACAGTGGGTAATTTTATATGGAAAATTTCGCTATTGTGAGTGCGTAAGATTTAGCTTGGACGTGGACACTAAATATGATTATTAGTATCGCGCAATTTTAACATTTTATTTGGTGTTTGTCTGGTTTTTCCAAGGAAGAAGCACACTTGAAAAACCATCACTCGTGCCAGAGTTTTTATTTTTTTTAAGATAGGATAACAGTGTAAATTTCTCCAGAAGTTATCGGCTCAAAAACAAAACTGTTATGTTGTCTATCTTCGACAGCAATCACAGTTTTCTTAGGTTTCCACCACTGGTTTTACTTTTTCAGAAACTTCAGTGAAATAATCGTTGAACTTGTAAGAGATGCTGCATAGGACAGTTTCAATAACTCCTTCAACTTCAACACTGTCAATTACAACACTATTCAACACTATTTCTGTTCTTTCCCAAAACGTTGTCAACCTCCATTCTTCGCGAATATTACCGTTGGCTCGTGCGAATAGATCAGTCTACTAGTTTTAACGAATTTGTTCTAAAGGGTGGTTAAGTTTTAAGGGCCGATTTTGATTTTGAATAAAACACAAATTATTTAGGAAATTATTGTCATTTATTTTTATTATGATAATATTGCTATGGTTCAATTATGTATGAAACAAATTATCGGCCAAATGGCCGCTGCGACCTCGGCGGCACACCTCCATCCGATGGTCCAAATTTTCGATGACGCTGAGGCATAATTGAGGTTCTATGCCGTTAATGTACCGAATTATCTCATCCTCAAGCTCTTGAATTGTTGATGGCCTATCGACGTACACCTTTTCTTTCAAATAACCCCAAAGAAAGAAGTCTTACGGTGTCAACTCACATGATCTTGGCGGCCAATTGACATCGCCACCACGTGAGACAACACGGCCATTGAATTTGTCGCGCAAAAGAGCCATTGTTTCGTTAGCTGTGTCACAAGTGGCACCGTCCTGTTGAAACCACATCCATATCTTCCAATTCGGGCCATAAAAAGTTCGTTATCATCTCACGATAGCAAATACCATTCACAGTAACTGCCTGACCGGCCTCATTTTGGAAAAAATACGGCCCGATGATGCCGCCAGCCTATAAACCGCACCAAACAGTCACTCTTTGTGGGTGCATTGGTTTTTCGGCAATCCCTCTTGGATTATCATTCACCCAAATGCGGCAATTCTGCTTATTGACGAATCCACTGAGGTGAAAATGTGTCTCATCAGTCTTCACTGAAGATGATTTTCTTCGAAAACTGATCATCCACTGTTGCCATTTCTTGCCACCATTCTGAACACTGACGACGCTTGAAATGGTCAAGAGGCTTTATTTCTTGAGTCAATTGCATGCACTGGTGTTTTCACATCTCCTACAGACCCGAATTTTTGCACGATTTTTCCGATTGTACGCACATTTGGACGATTAAATTGATCGAACAAATCACGAAGTGCACGATATGCATTTTGATTTGAACGCCCATTTTCATAATAAGCCTGAATAACTTTAACGCGTTGCTCGATTGTGTATCTTTCCGTGGTTCAGATTGAGTTAGTCTGAAATTGAGAAATGTCAAATGAAATGCAGAAAAAAACTTGACGTTTAGGTGTGGTTCACATTCAACATCGGCCTTTGACCACCCTTTATATTTGTGTGATTTTTTTTTTGCACATAAATTCACCTTGTTTTTTAAGTTTCAAATTATTGAGAGGCTTTTTTTATTTTAGAGTTACCTTTTTTTTTTCTTATCTGATTTAGGAGACTATTACTCATCCGAGGCTTTAAAAGTTTCTTGGAATTCGATTTTCGTTCTAAAAAGAAAGTACAAAACTTTTTAATTTATCAAAATTTTACTCTTCAACTAAAGTCAGTGGTTCTCGTGCTTTTTAACGCATCGAATGACGAACTTCAGCCTAAGTCGTCGATGAAAGTAACCACTGAAAAGATGATAAAGAAAAAAACCTTTTTGACTACTCATTGTCATTGCAGTCATACATAAGCGCCGGTTAGAAACACCCGCAGATAGGAGCCTCAGAACAAAATCACGCCAGTGCAAACCTTTCCGCTGATCAAGGTCTTTTGTCACATAATTCGCGGCAGACATCTCGACCCAATAACGCACCTTTTCCACTTCGGGTGCTGTTTTAATCCGTCGCCCGAAACCAAATCACAGTTCGCCGTATACGAATAACAAATTTTCGTCTCGACTTTAAATTTACTAAAGCTCACAATTGCGAAATTTTTATGGAAAATATAGCCACTGCGAATTACTAAAATTAAGAGTCGAAGCTAAAAATGTTTATTGGTAAGGCGCAGTGTGTCCATACACCACACTTTGATTTCCGTATGCAACACATTTATCCAGCATACGCCTACGCAAGAGTTCAATGGCACTTTCACCCACCCGGAATCAGAGTATATACCACCACGAAAATAATACCTATTAACACAAAAATACTACAACAAGCTGTACCCTGGTCGACATGCAGTTAAGTGAGCAACAAGTGTCGCCACTTCTCGCTCTCTACGACCAATTAACATAAGTTCATGCATAATTGTACGGCACACCACTCGTATTGGACCTGAACATATTTGACCTTTGACAAAAATCACAACAACACGAAGAAGAAAAAAAAAAACATTTCCCGACACCCAGAGAGCGACCATTGACAAAGTGCATGCTTTTCCACTTAGAGCAGAGCCTCGGAGGCGATTCAATTGATTTTCTGTCCTTTTTGGCTGCCATCCAATCGAATAGGTTCACCATATCAGGTGAAGGCTGGGCACAGAGCCTTTCAGTCTTCGTCTTCGTTGTCGGGAGAAGAATAACAATTTAATTTGATGTGTGCCCTTGTAACAGCACAGAAATATCAAACAAATTTTTGTAAAGGAGGGAAAATCCATCCCTCACCAGCACAATCAGTTGCAGACGGCAAACGGGCAGACTACTTAACGGATGAGAAATGTATTTCAATTGTGGAACAGAACTCGGTGACATGCTGGTTTCCCGAGGAAATTAAATTTATTTCATTACCCCGATGGTATGCCACATGCAGTGTTGGTAATTTTTTTGTGGGGATTGGCCGATTTATTTATTTAGAGTTTCGAGACGAGGGTTTCGGGGGCGTATGCGTAACATTATTTGGCAGCACCTTTCACATTCGGCTCGTCTTCGACAGGATGTTGGACGGTGTTCCGACTGGTTTTATTGCTGTCAGCTTTCCTGTTTCCTGCTATTGATCGGGGTTGTTGTGTCTTCGCGAATGGTTGGCGGACAAGTGCGTACAGTCTGTCTGGAAAGTAGGGAGATGTACATATTGTACAGGCACCAGTATATTTTTGTTTACCACATTCGCTACGAAAACAATCATCTTTATCAAAGCAAAACTTGTGCTCATATAAGGGCTCATTTGAATAGTCCTTGATTCGGTCGTATATGCTTGGTGCGTGTATCAATTTATCAGCAAGTACTTTTCATTAGAATATTACTGGATATGCCCTTGAGGGCCTAAGGACGGTGCGTGTATAAGGCAAAAGTTGGCTTTTTGTTGGAGGAAAACATGTATGTAATCTGGGGGGGCCACCAACAGGAGGGTGTCCATGATTTGTATAAGATAAAGAAGGTTTGCTTGGTGATATTGCTTTTGTTTAATGATGCAAAACGGTGCTTTAACAGCATTTCGCTGGTTCATTTAACAGCGCACTCAAATTACGATTGGCACTTGGAATTGTGGCCGCCATTTTTGGTAGTAAATCGAAAATTTTTAAACACTTAATTTAAGTGCTGGGTGGAGTACGTGTGAGATCTGTTTCTGGATCAATTCGTTCGAAATAACTGATTTTCTTGGTTAAGTTAAAATGCTGTACAATCGTAATTCGTAAGCTGATGCTCTATTCAATAATTCAAAAGGTGCAACGTTCATGGAAGAGTGTAGTTCCAGTATCTCACAGATGATCTGTTTCGATGCAAAATGAATAGACTTCCTCGGTGTATGCAGGATTGCTACAAAAGGTTGCAGTTTCTTAAATTGTGCATTTGTACCTATTTCTAGTGGCAGCCAGGCTGTTTTTAAGGCATTGCTTTATTTATTGGCTAATTTTACGATAGTGCGACATATCAAGAATTATTCTCTCGGATCGATCTGGTTCCCGGACCAAATGAAATCTCTAAAGAGCTTGCTCTTAATAACAAGAAACAGCGTTGGGTGTGGCGGAATATTTGTAAAGCATTTCAGTTTACTCAGCTTACTCTTCGTGCTCCCTTCAAGCAGAATATTTGCAAGAAGTCCGCGACGTTCAAAAGATTGAAGGCAACAGACTGTCATACTGTCCTAGATTTAGCTTCTCAAAGTCACTCGTTAATGTATTTTGATATAATTTGCTTGACATTGAAGAACAGGGATTGGTTATTTCCACAGGGAAGTATGAAGACTGATATTTCAATTTTCTTCTGAATAGTATTAATCAAATTTCAATCAATTTGAGTTAAAACTAAGACCACACAAAGGCAAATCAGGCCTTTCAAGCCAGTTTCATGGTAAGACCGTTTACCTTCGTCGTTCTTACGTCCGTAAATCTAGCAAGTCATTATTAGCTACGCTGTTTAGTTAGCAACTGCTCCTCATATCTGTAGCTAAAATTTGGGTCTGCTGCGGACTTTATCGCCATCAAAAGTTTGGGTTCTATCGTATCGATTTACAGAAAGCAGGAACCATCATTGGGGCTTTCTGAAAGGTTGTACTTGGACGTTTGTACCTAAACCTTGTGTAGCTTATATCCGCCTTGTCGTCCAACCAGATATAAATTTCGCATCCGAACTGAATATTCGGTTGCCCTCGTCCTGAGTCTTCTTTATAATATCACTTACAAATGACTCTATGGCACAATGCTTCCCGTAATACTTAAGTTCGTTGCACTATTGTGTTGGCTTGCCAGATCTTATGGCGATATTGATCGATTTGTCAGCAAAACCGTGACTAGTCGAAGTCCCACAAAAGTTTAACAGAGGCTACTGAAATTTGTTTGTTTCCCTCTATAAAGGTATCTGTACTTGGAAACTTTTCTATGGATATATGCTTTTGTCTAGCTCATAAGTTGTACTTTCATTGCCGATGCAGATGGGTTGGAAGTTGCTAAAACATTGAGAACCTTCTTATCTTCTCCCACACCTGCTGGAATAGAGTTCTGTTTGTGCCACTCATTACCCCTAAAACTCAAGTGTCATCTTCCATTCACCAGTCAATTTTCAGCAACTTTTTTAACTTCAATTTAATCACCTACAGACTTATACGAAATGACTTATTAATGCCTGTGATCACCTCGACTCCAAAAAGTTTAGTAGCCCCGAATCTTACAGCATGCAGCAAGTTTACATATTCTGTGCGATAAGGTCCTAAATTATGCACAAACTTTAGGTTAGTTAGTCACAATAATTGGAGTGAACTCTAGTAAACTAACAAACCAGTTACCGTCAGAGTGCCAACTAACTCAGATATAATACATCTATCCCATGCACGCCATCCTAATTTCGTGCCTGGTAATTAAAGTTATATTGTATCATAAATTCCGTCAAACTACAGAAAAAAATCACTCCACCAAAATCGCTTTGTAACCCTTTTGCTAATAAACTAAATTTCGTAAACTCCAAACTTGTTTGCGATTAAATCTTTCATTGAAATTACCTGCCATAACCATAAAAAAGCAGAGAAAAAGCGACAAAAAAAAACGCCTCACCCCACCCAGTGTTTGAATAAACTCGGTGACCTTTTCGTAAAAACTACCCACCACTGAGAGGCAGGAAAAAAAATAGCAAACTCAAAATCCCTCGTTAATACCTCATTTTTAATTTATTCGCACGAAAATCTGCACGCCAACCACCCACTTGCCACACACACAAAAACTATTCACCGCCGCCCTCAAACATCATCCATTTAGAATGTTTGTGTCAGTTTTTTTTTGTCTGTTTAACACCTTTTTCCAATCGCTCTCATTTCAGGCAAAGAAGAAGAACGTCAAATGTTCCAACAGATGCAGGCGATGGCTCAGAAACAGGTATTTCACAAGCGAAAAACTCTTAAAATACATTTTGACATTTTCGGTCTCTCCTTTCTTGCATTTTTGCTTATAAGAAAAAAAAAAAAAACTTTTTCTCAAAAAAAAAAATCGAAAGATAACTTTTATCTTAGATATAGAAAAATAGAAAAAAAAAATAACTAGAGAAAAAAAAATTATTGTAAAGTGCTTTTTATAATATCTTGTGCGTATTGGAGTTTTATTTCTATTTTACTTTTCTGTGTGTGTATCGGTTTTATCCTTCACCGTTGTGTTTTTTTTTTTTTTTTCTAGGATTTGTCACCCTACATGTTATTTTCTTTTGTCTCCTTCTTGAATTTTTGTCTTCCCTAGTCTATTTCGTTCTACTTTTGTTTCTTAATTATTTTTGTAATTAATAATATATTGAGCCTAATCATGCCCCGTTGTGCGCTAAAACAACAACAAACAAAAACCGTATTAAAATGGATAACATATAAAAGAGAAAACAAAATTGCCATTTAGTGGTTTGCTTCTTTGGGTCTGTTTGCGCTTTTATATATATATATATGATGCTTGCCAAACATACTCTGCTCTGCTGTTAGCCATACTCGTATATATGTAGATTAAATTGCTTAGATATGATTCGTATATATCGTAGCACGCCGCATACGAATACTTTGTATATACGGAACAGTGGGAATAACAACAACAACAACAACAACAACGACTATAACATCAGATACGACTACTACTATAGCACCACTCATTCACCCAATTTCATTTGACATACTCTATATCTATATGTATTTTCTTTTGAAAGATTGACAACAATGCCATCTATGGGTCATTACATGGACATCGCTTGAACTGAATGATGGATGATTTTTTGTGTGGCTTTATAATAAATAGTGTTGACTGATATACCACATACAGTTATTCTTATTATACATCTCTATGTGTATGTTTTATTTGTGTAAACACTGCAGTCAAATAGTTCACCACACCCCTAAGAAAATTAATTTATAACATTCGTAAATATTATTTTGCATAAATTCTTTGTACCCAAAATTTTTGTCGGATTGCTTTCACATTATATATGTGTTTATGATTTTGTAGTAGATTTTTTTAGAAAATGAAAATATCACACACATTTTATAACACACAAAGCCATTTGAGTTTTTCTCTTACTTTTCATCGAGTAAGGTTAGTTAGAATAAATGGCGGACGCCGGACGAAGATGGGAGGTTTTTCTTTTCGTAAATTTTCAAGGAGATGCTCTGTAAAAAATGTATGTGTAGTTTTACTCCATTTTTTGTATAAATTTGTATAAATTTTTATGAAGGCAAACACACAGCACATGTGAGATTATTTATGCAAAATGTAAAAAAAAGATATCCAAGTGAACTATCAAACTGTTGAGAACCGATGAAAATCTGCTTCACTCCCAGATGGAGCCACCATTTCTTTTACTTCTAGAACTAGTGCTTTCTTGGCACCTACTTACTTACTTAGGTGGCGCTACAGTCCGTGGTGAACCTGGGCCTCAACCTTGCTTTCTTGGCACTGCCGTATTAATTTTGATGATGCTCTAAAACTTTCAGTCGAACAGCCAGAATTCAAAAACTCATATGCCAAGCCCTATCAACTGACATTGCGACTGATGTGATTTCTGTATCATTGTGATGCCGTACTTTCGAAACCAAAATATGTACGAAATTGTTACTGGTTGCACTAAAACAAATATTTTTTTTTGTAACAAAAATGCTCAGCGAAGCTTACTTTTTGTTTATTCAGCTTATAATGAACGTGAACGTATTACGATTTTTTGAAGTACAGTAACAACGAATCTTCGAAAAGTCAGCTGACTTTTTGACATTAATGAACTGTTTAGAAAGGAAAAAAAATGCTTATTGCATCGACTTTACGAAATGAGACTACGAAATCGAATTCAAAAATTGTCTATACCTACGCCAAAGAGCGAATTTCGAACTACGATCGAATACTATCATATTCTCATATTTTGACATTTCCTTCACTTGAACTTCTTTAGTAGTAGCATAAATTGGCGGAGTCGATGTCAGTTTTGACTCATTGAGTTGCTAGTTGCATTAAGAGTTTAACACGATTTGCAAGAGTGTTTGCGGATTGTGAATAAAATCTGACAGCTGAGGACAAGAATGCTGCCGTTTGAAAGTGGACCTTCAATATTTGTTTAACCCCGGTTTAAATGCATAAATATATAGCAAGTTTAATGAAATATTTTATGTCGATAAATCTGTTATTTTAACTAATGTCAACTACTGACTTTTATAAATGCCTTTATAATGTTGCATGATTGAAAAGGCTATTTTGATTGCGTTCAAATATTTTTTATGAAAGTAGGGAAACATCGGCTGATAGGTATGGGCTCAATTTATACCCAAAGCAACAAATTTTGAAGCACTAAAGAGCCCTCAAAAGGCGTTTTTCTTCTTCAAACGTCAAAATTGTTACATTTATTTTAAAATCGCTGTCAAAACTACATTTATCTTACTTAAAATATACATTTTTAGATAGAAGTGTGTGAACAATCAAGAAACGGAACAGATTTTCCTCACAATTTGATACGTAAAAGAGTAGCAGATTTTTATTGACACGAAAACGAAAATGTCATCGCAATAGCAGCTATTTATACAGATTTGTGTAATGCAAATTTAATTATTTATGTTCATTTTCAAATTCACAAAACAACCGATAGCTGTAATCAGAGCTGGACATTAAGGCTGGGTGGCTGGGGGTATACGTTTGTTCAACCCGATGGGGCTTGCAGGGCTTAAGAGATAATTCATCGAATTAAACGGTTTTCGATAGAAAATAAATAGACGCAGTGCACTATTGAAGCAGAATTTCATTTTTTGACTTTGGTTTTGCTTAAATTCCCAAAAACCCCCTTTTTTGGGGTGTTTTTTGCTTATACCGGGTGGGGCAACCCCTAGATGAAACTTTTTTATTTTTTTTATGATTTCATTTTATTGCCAATGAATCAATTTGTGCCGTCATTGAAGCACATTTTTGATTTTTTTAGTTTAACTTCTAAAAATTTAAAGTCAATATGACTAAAAGTAAACAATCTTTGTAGAGAAACAAGGAACTATTTGTTTTAGCTGTAAACAGGAGAATGCTCTACAAACATCTGTTTATCTGTTCAACGAATAAAAATTAGATATTTGGTTCACAAAATAGTTAAATTCGCATTTTGAAAAGTTTACTATCTTATTGAATTTCTAATTTTGTTTCAGAACTCACGCACACATATACCATAATAGTTCACGAAATATCCGACAAGGCGCTATTCGCTTTCTCTATAATTTTACTCACTGCTGAGAGAATCTGTAGTTTGCAGATATCTGAAAAACCAGTTTATTTCGTTTTGCTTGGGTTTCTGGTGGAATTCATGCATTATTGTTGTTTGACAAAATCAAGCGAATGAAGCGACAATAAGAAAAATGTAGATATGCGAATGCGAAGGGCATTGATAAGAGAGTGGGTGTAGATGTGTAGGGGCAAATTATATTTTGTTGTTGAATCTTTCATGTAGGAACGAATCTCCCAATATTTTATTCTTCTGTATTTCGTGCGCATAATCATACGTATAATATTTGGTTTTATAATATTGTGAAATAAAGTGCTTATTACAGATTTTAGATACTAAAAAAAATAATAAAATGCCGAAAGTGTTAAATAAGAAAACATATTCATTTGGGGAAAAAAAAAGAAAGTATTTTTTCAAAAATGAAAGTAAAGGGTAAGCGTATAAACTTTAAAGAGAATCGAATTTTAGGGACGTGATTGGGCAAAACATTGCATCTGAAAGTAAAATGGGAATGCCTGTTTTGCTTTTGCCACTTTTGTCTGAAATTGTCAATCCAATCGTTTTTGATTGAGGATCCTGCAACAAAAATCAACTTTTCTATGTGGATGACTGGAAAAGTTTTTAAAAAATTGTGTTTGACAATTTAGTAGTTTTGAACTGAGAGAAGTTTCATGGATGAGCTTTTTTGCATATATGTAAATCAAATTTCTCATGTTGTTTGTTTATTTTGTGATTCTTTTGGAACTCATTCAAGAAATACGACAGGGTACGACTGTGTTTACGTATTTCATGTCGCATTTGAATAGAAGCTAACGAACGATGATAATGATAACATAAGTAGTAATTCGTTTGTTAGCTTTAATTTGTATGCAATTTTTCATTTATCTTCTAGTTAGTATATAATTAACTTCTTCCAAATGTTGTGTTTATATTTAAATTCAAAACTTGTTTTTAAATGCAAGATGTGTAACAAAGAGCTATCTGCGTTCACTTGCAATAATCAAGAATTAAATAACGATTCACTGGATCTTCAAATAAACAATGAAATTGTTGTTGGAACAATGTTATCCGGGAATGGATTTACACAGTGCAAAAGAGTCCTAGAAGCAGTAAATGTTCCATTTATGACTTCAAAGACCTACAGAATGATAGAAAATAGTAGTATGGCGGTGTGGGCTGAAACTGCACAAAAGCATATGAAAGCTGCTATTGAAGAGGAGAAGCGCATTGCGATTGAGAATGGCGATGTTGATGACGATGGCTATCCACTCGTTACGGTTGTAACTGACGGAGCCTGGTCACATAGGTCATATGGATGTAAATATGCGGCACTATCCGGCATAGCCACAATCATTGGCTATAAAACTAGAAAGGTACTATATTATGGAGTAAAGAATAAGTATTGCCACATCTGCAAATTGCATGAAATAAAAAAAACGCTAGACATTCCACGAAGGCATATTTGCAACCGAAATCACACAGGACCGTCCACTAAAATGGAGTCTGATATTTTGATTGATGGATTTAAATTTTGTTTGGATGAATATGGGATAGTGTTTAACAATATCATTGCCGACGGTGACAGTAATGTATATAAGAAACTCTTAGAAGCGAAACCATATGCAAAACATACCATCCGCAAAATTGAATGTGTCAATCATCTATTTAGAAACCTTCGCAAAAAGTTAACAAACTTGACAACAAACACCAAATACAATTTATTGGGAAGAAAAATGTTAGTCCCTGCATCAGCCAGAATAATTAAAGGTATCAAAAGTGCTATTCTATACCGAAAAAATAATGAAAAGCATGTTGATGAACAAATCTGCTTGCTGCAAGCTGATATTTTAAATGTGCCCTACCATGTCTTCGGTTCCCACCAAAACTGTAAACAATATTTCTGTTCGGGAGTGGACATTGAAGGAAAAAATGCAGTTGAATTGATAGCAAAAGACGGCATTTTTGACTGCATAAACTCATATATTTTTAGACTGGCACAAAATTCAAAAAGTTTAATTTGTGGATATGACTCAAATGTTTGTGAACAATTTAACAGCGTTGTTTGTCAGTATGTTGGAGGCAAACGAATAAACTTTTCTTTGGGGCAGTCTTACAGCAACCGATGTGCCGCTGCTGTTGTCCAATTCAATACCAAAAGGGCCTTCACAGAATTCGCAAAAACATGCAATCACGACCCAAGTACTCCCTCTCATAGACTTCTGGTCAAAACCGAGACAAGGAAACAAAAATTGTTAAGAAAACGGAGGCTGTTTTCAAAAAATATTAAAGATGTTTATCGAAAGCGCAGACAAAATGCTCCGTCCGACAAATATTACGGCGATGTTGAAGCTGTTATTGATACTCCCGATATGTCACCCGAAAATATAGAAATACGAAAAACAGAAATTTTTGATTTAGTGGAAAACAATTTCAGACGGAGAGAATATGTAGAAAAGGAAACAAGAGACCAATCGCATAGTTTAAAATGGCATGATATACGGAAAGTAATGGTAACCGCATCTAATTTCGGAAAAATTTGCAAAGTAAGAAATGTATCTAGTTACCACAATATAGTTAAATCTATCCTATATAGTGCATTTTCAACACAAGCCATGTTATGGGGCATACAAAATGAAATTAATGCTATAAAAAAACTTGAAGAAGCTGCTGGTATTGTTGTTCAAAGGTGTGGACTATTTATTGATAGACAGTTTCATTTTTTTGGTGCCACACCAGATGGTTTGGTAGGTGATAGCGCCATTTGTGAAGTCAAATGTCCTTCATCAGCCAAGGACCTGATAATTATGGAAGGTATAGAAAAAAAAAAAATTGCGTATTTAAAAATAAATGGTGAACATTTGGAGTTAAAACGAACTCACAATTATTTTTATCAAATTCAAGGTCAACTTCATATTACCAACCGACTGTTTTGCTATTTCGGTATTTGGACTTCCTGTGATTTCGTTTTCATAAAAATTGAAAGGGATGATGCATTCTGGGAAGTGAAAATGAAAGAAAGCCTTCAAAATTTCTACAACAAACATTTGCTCCTTGAGTTATGAGCTATTGCCCTAGTCAAACGCGGCCAGCAGCCAGCCCCAGCTGTTGTGCAGAGAATTTTTTTAGTGAGCGAATTTTCGTTTTGCAGACTTCAGTCACAATTGTGATCAACAAGAGGGAGGGTGTGCTCGGCTACTTGAAATTCCGTGCACTAATACATGTAAACATGTTTACATGAGCTCGGAGTTCGTAGCTGAGGGACACCCACTCTTAACTATAATCGTAGTAGCGTATTTTTGACATTTACAGAAGAAAATGAAAAAAGTGCAAAGCTACGTTCTGAAGGCTAATTGCTGCATACTGCTTTCAGCCGCATCCGTTCAATTCAATCAAAATAAATTATATTTAAGAATAGTAAACGAACAAAAGTATAAACAATTGTGTTGGAAAAAAGTACTAGATTTGACATTGTTGTCTAGTCATGTCCGCTGTTCTTTATTATGCTAAATATTAAAGTGTCGGCACTGGTTGCGATATTGAGGTTGATTTACTCGGCAAAAGCTGTAAATTTGTACACACAATTGACTTTTGGAAGATTCACTTAATTTTTGTGAAAGCTGTTTAGGTATCCTTAGCAAATTTGTGCAAACTTTTGGATAGCGTAGCCAATAATCTTATTAATGAGTACGTATCTGTGTTTAAGAAAGAGATGCTCTCATCAACTAGTAAAATGTTGCTTTGCATTTTTGTAAAAGTAGTATTGTAGGTAGGTACATAATTCTGAGATTCACACCTTTTTTGCGAAGCGTCAATAAAATCCAAACAAAGTCAAACTTCTGCTACATGTTTTCAAATTAGTCCTCTCTTAACATGTATGGCATTCCGAACAATCCCATTCCCATGCGACATTTTTGCAAATTGTCAAATCACGTAAGGCCAGCTTCCTCCAAAAGTGTTTTCACTTCATGGCAACAATTTCCTCCAATAGCGTACAATACTTACCATCAATTTGCACATAGGTTTGTCCGAGAATTTACTTTGGTATGATGCCAACGTCAAATCGATGACAGAAACCCCATTTGAGCACATAAGTCTACAAAGCCAGATCCAGCCTCAAAAAGAAAAATTAGCTATCTATTTTTGAATGGACATCACCCGGTGACCTTTCAGTGGGCTTAAATTAACCCTTGGCATTTCCCGAGCACTCGCATTCACTGACAACTTGTTAGTCTCCTGAACATTGATACAGAAACAAAGTGAAACGCGTAAACGAGCTACTACTATCTAATTAAATAAAATTGCATTTTCCCACAAGACTCATTGATTCGCCAGAAACCTATTATAGCTATCTGGTTAAACTCCCACCCCAATGGCAATGACAACTTTTTGATTCGCGCACTAAGTACTAAAGTAGCTACTCATTCAGTTTTAATGCGATGACTTTGTTCGACAGCCAGCATTCGACTTGGGAGAAAAGTGAAAGCCACCTCAAACAAATATGCATCCTCTCATATTCCGAATACATTTCGCCCACACTGTAGGTATATACGAACAACCCAACATTTATTTCTGCAAAAAGGGCTCCCACACGATACTGCATTTGCAGCCATTCGAAGTTGTTCGTCGCTCATTTCCTCAATTCTCACATGCGTTTAGTATGCCATAAATTGCCAGCAGCTTTAAGCTTTCAGGTAATATACAAGTGCAAGATATACTAGCAAAGCAGGCAAACTTGTGCTCCAATCGATGACGACAATGGGGGTTATTGCAGCCCCCAGTGCACCCTTATTAGAATTCCATAAAAGCTCCCACCCAACAACATTCCGAAAAGCTGCGTGCAACAGAGAGCGCTATAAAATGCACCATTGGAATAAAATGGCCAACACCACTCGTGCCATCAACCCCCCGCAAAAGCTTCCATCGTGTGCTTTCGAATTGCACTTTCCCACACTAATACACACGATTAAATCGACATCTTCTCGCATTCGCACTCTCTAATCTCGGCGACTATACGAGTACTCCTACCTACAACAAGAACTAGAAGAATAAGAAAGCTTTGTAACGTCAAAAAAAAAAAAAAAATAACCCAACATCAACCATCATCATCATCATTCTCGGTGTCCTCGTCCAAGCCGTTATGTGCAATTAGAGCTCAAACAACTCGCGTGTATATTGTATGTGAGAGGAACACTGCGCTGAAGAACAAGGACCTACTCCACATCTCAATTGCACTAATATATACACTCGTTTGCGAATGGACGAGCGACTGAAAACGTATCGCGTATCCACACATTCTTCCGCGATTTACCTCGACAAAGTGCATGCAGCGTGCGTGAGCCTACTTCCTTACTTGCATAATTTAATTAATCAATATTATTAAAGACAGCCATCGCTGTTGTCGTTGTCGTCTTCGTCTTCGTCGTGCCGTGGTCTTCGTTGTCGTCGCCGTCGTCGTCGTCGTGGTTGACGGTATCTTCGTCGCAAAATCGATATACCAAGTCGCGAAAAAGAAACAAAACGATAAAAATAGGAAATCGAGAAAAAAAAATAAACAGGAACACCAAACTCGGGCCCAGACACTACGCCTACGCTTCGAGTGTTTGAATATATTGTGTGAAACTAAGGAAAACATTGAGGAGTAGATGCTCCTTTTTTTTTTGCCTAGAGTTTGAGCAGCTCCTCGTCCATTTATAGAATATTCAGTGTGTGTGTGTGTGTGTTCTTTTAAAGTTTGTTGTTGTTTCATTGCGTTTTCACATCCAGAGATTTGTGTGTTTTTTTTCCTGTTCTGCTCAATTCGCTGGTAGTGCGGGGGTGATACACACATAGGAGTGCACAAGGGAAACCAAAAACCAAAACCAATAAGTTTTTCTGTTTTTCTTCTCACATTTCATCACAAATTTTGTTCATTCAGTTACATCCCACTTCGTCCTTCGTCGTCGTTGTCGTCGTCGTAGTCGTCAGTTTAAAAATATAAAACAAAATCAAAAAATAAAAAACATATCCCGATAAACGAAAAGGATTAACTTTGTTGAATCGTATGGACAATGCATATGTATACTACAAGGTATTTACAAACAGAGCCCAGCCAGCAACAACTTTACACACACTTTCATCACTCATCACTTCACATACATCATGCTCTCAAAATATCTAAAGAAAAAAAAAAGGAAAAATTGAAAATGAGAAAAATTCCAAAAGTCCTTAAATAATACATTTTCGGGGCCGGTGGGGTGCGAGCGAGACACATTCATTGCAAAGTGCAATATAGCAGGAACAGCCATCAGCCAACCACCGACCTCCCAGCGTATGTGGGCCACCAAGGGTTTCTCTCCTTCCTTCCACGTACTTCATCCCCCCATACAACAACAAAAAAAAATCCCTCTCTGGTGGCAACCTTGTAAAGATAGTTGTGTGTGGAGAACTTTACAAAAAAAATATTATTTCGTCCATTCTGTTTTTTTTTTTTTTTTTTTGTTAAATTAAAGCTTGTGAAGTGTGTTATTATTTTCCCTTATTTTTTAATTTAACACTTTATGGCTTTTTCTGTAAAATTCAAAATAACTTAACAAAAAAAAACAAATATCAATCCTAGTTACTTGTGAGAGAATGAAAATCTTTGTTTGTAGCACAACAATAATTTTTTTTTTTGTTCATATATGTTTTGTGTATTTTTGTTTGTTGGAGAAATTGATTTTGTTTGTTTCTTAGAATTCCCCTGTATTCCAATGAAGGCGAAAGAATTATTTATATTTAAAATTAAAACCAAACAACAAAAATTGTATGACACTATATAATTATTTCTTTGTTAAAAAATAAAATAAAAGCAAAAACATATATATATAACGGTTTATATAACTTTTGGACAAGAGAAACGATTGAGGCTGCCAAATAAATACATCATCCCATCGACATAGTTTATCGGTTTTGTTAGAAGAGAGAGATAAATTACAGATTCAATTGTGTGTTTCTTTGAAAGTCCTTGAACTTTTTTTTTGCCATTTTTATTTGTAGGTATTGTTTATTTTGTTTTATTTTTCTGTGTATGCATTGTGCAGTGCGTGGCGCTGGGTATACCATTCGGCACGCGCGTCACGATGTCTGCGATATTATTATTTTCTTCTTTCTTTTCTTTTTTTTTGTAGTGATATGTTGCAGGAGTACCAATTTGTGTTGAGAACATATTTCGAATTCCTTGAAATCGTCAGCTATTATGTCTGAGATGGATGGGTGGATGAAAATTAATAACAACCGTTAAGTACACAAGGAGTGTACGAGTATCTATGTAGTTTGACTTGGTGATGTGAAAACTCTAATGTTCTTGACTCTTTGAATAGAATCGATTTTTTTCTCATGTTCATAGTTTGCCTGGGTATTAAGGGATTATAAACAGAAGAAGCAGAGATACGGGTGGAAAAAAATGTTAATCTTTGTTGTGACGAGTATCAGTTTCAGTTATGGTACCTAGAACACCGACCAACTAAGTGCAAACTATTGATTTTTGGATAAGGAAGTGATTGATTCGTTGTTGCGAGGGTGGCGTCGTCTGCGGTGTGTTAATAAATTTATTAAAAGCTCGTCAGTGACTTGAAGTTTTATAGAACTTGCTGTTTAAGCCCCTTGAATGTGGTATACCTAGGGCTACGTAAGGAGTGTTGTTTTTTGCTTTTTTTTTATTTTGAGGGAATAGCAAGGAATTGCACAGCCAAGTTTGACGATCCCGAAGACGTTATTTACAAGTAATTAACACAACCTGCTTCGGTACACGATGGTCCTCAGAATTTAGGTCAGGTATACTTTGGTGTCTCAAACAAGATGAGGGAAATTTCGCCGCATACCATCGACGATAAAGTTTCCGTTGGCTTCTTAATTGAGATTCAGAAACTTCCAAAGAAATAGTTAAATCTACACCAGTATTTTGCGGCCGAGTTTAACCTTCCTTAAACATAAAGAAAAAAGAGAAACACTGCAAGAATTCCGTGCAGGTAAATAAATACCGTGCGCAACAGGTATTCATACAGGTTCTCAGGACCAGTTCCTTATTTATGTATAAAGGACTACCTATTCACATGAGCGCGAATTGTGAATAGACGAATTGGGAACAAATCAATTTTTTATGAATTGAAAATTGCTATTTCTGTACCACAAAAGCGCTATATTTAATTAAAAGAACATCTAATCAAAAAATAAACCGGAGTCTCAATTGATTGTAATGGCGAAATTTACAATTACAGCAATTTGCAGCTGAATTGAAAATGTTCTTTCTCTTTATTCACAATCTAAAAATTACAGTCGCAATCCGCAAACCCACGAATGAACCTTTAAAAATGAAACTGAACCGCTTTGTTTGCGTGAACCGTATTTGCGACTACAAAAAAAATGTTTCTTGTTAATGAAATGTCTGAAACTACGAATATTCGGTTGTTCGCAGTTCGCAATTCGCTTTCATATGAATATTCATAAAGAGATATATTTTGAAGACCAAATGGATGGATAGACAGTTTTGATTGAGAAATATTTCGCTTTCCCCCATGTACATCAGAATGGATCAGTATTGACCTGAGTCCGGAATAATTCTCGCCAAACCTAAACTTCCCCTATGCAACTAATGAAGGAAAACGGAGCCAGTTAAAATATTCTTCTAAACAGATTCCTGAAACTAAGGAAATATGAAACCAAAGCTTTCTATAGACTACAGAAGATATAATAAAGAAGAGCGCCTGCCAAATCTCTGTAAGCAATAAACAAAGTGCATTGCGGCTGTCATCCTCTCTGTCTCAATTAGTAATTCCCGCTTTTTTAATTAAAGTCGAAGCAAAGTAAAAGGATCACTTCGTGTCAGAGGTAAAAGTTTAACTGTTTGAACAATTTCTTAAAAAGAATCTTGTGATAGATGTAGGTTAAGAGGGCAGAAATTTCAACCAACATGTTCGGAATCTCCGAAACAATACATCAAAAGGAAACTCCGCGAGCTGTTGCCTAAAGACCTTCGATTGACATACATTTTTGAAGTAGAAAATTCTTTGTGTTATATCGCTATATTTTTTAGGTACGTACAAAGAAGGTCGAGTTTATAAATGTAAAAATGCTGCATTCTGCAATGTTCGCGTTCATTCTTGTAAGAGAACTACATTATCTATCATTGCAGAAGTTTGGTAGTACTTGCGTTCATAAAAGAAAATTTACAGTCAACATGCTGTCATTAGTGCAGAGTTTTTTGTTGCCGCGCTGCAGAAAAATGGCAGGAGAGAAAATGGAAGTACAATTTTTGCGAAATATTTAATTATTAAGTGATTTGAATAATTTAGAAATTAACAAGAGCAAAAATGTATTCCAATGATGGCGCAAGACTCCTTATATCATTTTACATTGAGTTGTAATTGAAAAAAATATTTTTACTTCTGTCATTTATGCCCTTAGTTTATACATATTTGCAATTACGAACTCATTTTTGTCAATGCATGAAGGCCGCATTTTCCTTGACTTATTCGAGGATTCTATTAGCTGCAGCATTATAGCCCATTCGCTTGAAGTAGCCGTGCCAATGTAGACGTTCAGGACAATATCCACAACTTAGTACAGCTCATAGAGTTTTATCTCCTTCGCCCTTCAAGGCTGCATATACCTTCTTCATTTAGGAACACTGACTTTAGATTCAGTGCCTATACCTCTGCTGTGTCGCTACAGTTGACCGTTCAAGCTAAAGATTGAAGATAGCAACGCTTCTTCCTTTTCGTATATACTCTAAAGACTCTGTCTTTTATCCTGGGATGCTTAAGAATCTCCACTCCCATCTGAGCACACATTGAAGGTGTTACTCCTGACATGAAGACTTTCCAGCCATCTGCTAGCTCCACAGTTTTGAAACTCCTCTTACTTTGAGAAGACATGAATAGTATGTGCCGCAGCAAGACTTGTTCTCCGACCCAAGACTACGATCAATAGTGGACTCTATAAAAGCTGAGTGGTATTATCTATACAAACTTCGTTCGACTAGCTAAGGGAACCATTTCAGTCAATTACAAAAGGATAGCGCAAGGACTATTTTTTGATTAAATAGCAGTTGTCTCTAAAGTCTGAAAAGTTTATAGTTTTGGCTACTATATCAGCTATTTAAAAGCAGTTGACCTGTTACTTACTTTGGTGCTTGCTGGTTGTAAGTCTTAAGATTTTAGTTCAATCTTCGGTTGAAGGTTTCGGAAAGAAAAATACTATCATGACTGTAAGCTTGCTTTTGTTTAACAACACTATAATCACACAGGCATTCTGATGCAAACTTGCTGAATGTAGTTTCACCAGTGATGCAAATCGGCTTTTCTCAATTGTACTAAAAGCTGAAAAGAAATAGTATTGAAACGTACAAAATGGTATTTTTTTTTAATGCCATATTTTATTCACTCCGAGGTTTAAGTTAATTTTACACCCTAATATTTCATCTGCATTTTTAACCCAATCATGAAATGAAATGAATATTTATTATATTCACTCAAAAACATGCATTAAACCTGCTGGAAAAAAGTGCACTTAAACGCGGAGTTTAAATCGACTTTAGCCCGATTTAAACCTACGTAATGTCAAATTTCACATAAGCTGACATTTTTATTTTTTGTTATTTGTCACTTGGACATTGATTTGATTAACTGTGTTCTGAGTTTCATTTCTTTTGCATTAACTATGAATTTAGCCCTTAAAATGCGTCTTTTTTATCGGGAAATATATTTCCGAAAATCCACAACTTTGTAATCATTGACTCAAGCTCGCATTTGCATTCGATATAACCGAAGACGAGGACGATGTTGATTCACCATCAGCTCTTCGATAGATTCGTTTTGTGACGACGGAGACATCAACATTTCATTCACTTCTTGGACTTGGGTTTAATTTCTGGAGTGAACAATATGGCTGTACTGAAATCAGTTCAATAATAAGCCAGAGTTTCACCCAGCCGCTTCCTTTTTCTTTTTAATATTGTACCTTCCTGGCGACCAAAGAAATAGATACATAAGAACCAATCGTATATATCACTTCCACATCACATCACTCCATTTGTGCTCTGCTTTAATTTTTTTTTCTGAATACGGCATTTTCAAATTTCAAATAAATACTCCTTTAAAAATAAAGTGGCACCCAAAAAGGGTAGCCCTACTAATTTCCTCAACCAAACGCCGATATGAAACGTAAGTGCCTTCTACACATTTATTGAAACAAGAGAATTTACGTCCACCTTTCGTGGCACGTGAGAAAAACTAAAATAACTGGCGCCCAGCAGTAATCGCAGTTCCAGAAACCCCCTTTCCTCTCACCTAGACGCAACTACACAGTTCAAATCCTTACTGCAGATACCCCATTCAGAAGATTTATCTGACCCAAAAGTGCACTTTCCCCCTTCTGGCTCAACCTTGCGGTCATCGTATGCATACACAGTTCATAAAGATTCACTCTTCCGATTTGCCTCTCACAGTCATTAAGTCTTAAATTTTTGGCAATCAAAATCACTTGGCCGAATTACCCCCGCATAATCTTTCAATTCGATCACTTCCTTTGTTTGGCCAAAAGTGGAACGGATTTCGTCGATTTGGCAATATATCTGTCTCTATGTACACAGTTATCTAGTCATTTAGAATAACAAACAAGTTTATAAATAACCAAGTATCGTAAAGTAATCAATAGTATAGCCCAAGTGGGTGAACTTTGTTAGTAAAGTGTCAGCATATGTATCACGGACGTCATATCTGACAATCGAAATTCAGTGCATCTATGTGGCATAGTTGTGTCTGTCTGGGGTTGCATGTTCTGGCTCAATTTACACTTTGAATTGTGGATACACTGTGGTGTGGCGTCACTGTTGGCTGTCCCAAAGGTCTCTGATATACTGGTAGATATGATTTTGACAATAGCAATTTGAGCGAATGTGTGTTTTATAGCAGTATACTGAGGGGGTTATTTTTCAACGACTATTCCGATTCCCCGAAGACGGCCACACATGATGTGCTTATGGCAGTGGTGCAGCAGGGGCGGTATAGTCAATATTGCATGTTCATCCGCACGAGTTGATCAACTGTTCTGGGATTTTACTTAAATTGTGAGTCGGCTATGGAAGTTCGTGTCAATTAAATAAGCCTGTATGACTTTGTCCTTTGATGTGGTTATTTATGTAATGCATTTAAATAGACTGTGTCCTATAGCTTGCAAAAAAAGGAGCTAAAATTACAAATGTACGACCCACAGCCCGGTAAGCAATCGAGCTGATTAGGACAATGCTATGGTGTTTGGCTGTGTATCTGTATATCTACCATCAGCTTCGTGGTCAATGTGTGCTTAGCTTATACACAAATTATGCTGATTACCGGTCCGAAGTTGGTCTGCCTTTCTTTCTGATCAAATAAATCCCATTTGGTTTTGCACAAGATTATCGCAAAATGAGCTACAAAGGACTTTGTTTCTATGCGAGTTATGTAATGTTTACGAGGTGTATTAAGAATTCATTTGTTTCCCACTGAAAGGAGTTTTCCATGCTCCCAACGAGTGAATTCGTAGGAAACAAGTCTGCTGTTTTTCGAAATTAGTGTTGTTGTTGGTTAATGCATTTCGAGGGTTTGGTCTGTATGTTTTCAATTTTCGATATTTTGATGCAAGTAAATCGGGATTGATCTGAGTGCTCGGAATTCGGATTCGGAATTTAAAATAATTTTAAATAAATAAAATATTTAAAATAAATTTTAAAATAAATAAAAAATCAGTACAACATATTAAAAATAAAAAATCCTTTGCATACCTCAAACTAGGATTCCAATATTTTGTTTCTTCATATTCAGCCTTAGTTGTCACAGTGTTAGCGTGATGGACTACTAAGCGAGGGGTCTCAGGTTCGAATCCCGCAAAAACCCAAATTCCAACTTATGGTTTTTTCCACAGCGCTACTTCTCGCGAACGTCTGACAAACATCCGAGAGTATAGATGTCTTGAAGAGCTTCTCAATTAGCCGTTTGGAGTCAGCATAACACTGTAGATCCCTTCCATTCGTTCCAAAAATGAAAAACTCACACAAAACGAATGGTTGTGAGAAGCTAGGCCTAGGGTCCCTCCGGACCTGTTGCGCCAAATATTTTTTTTTTTTTTATATTCAGCCTTATATTTTTTTAACGTCTTCTTCGATGAGTAGCTTTAGGGTTTGGTTGTAGAAAATTCCTTCCGAGATTTAAAAGGTGTCATCTTCTTATCAGTGTTATTTTTGGCGTTGTCATTCATTTTAATAAAAAGCTTAAATGAAATTTCTGAACTTTGATTATATTTTAACGTTTTCGAGGTACGATAACGAGTTTTAATAAAAGTAACCGCTTTTAACGCCAATAAGGCCTGCATTATTGTCTCCCTTTCTGTCTTGTTGCTTTTTAATTTTCAGCCGAAAATCCCAGCTAGGGATTTGAAAAACTAAACACACAAACGAGAGCTCATGGCAGATGGTGTGCGAAAATGATTTAAATTTGAATGTGTCCTCTCTTGCTATTCAACAAGACGATTTCAACTACCACTTTTTTGGAATCAAAGCTTATAATACACGTACAACAAGCCTATATCAGCAGGTTGATTGTCTTCATTTCTTCACTACCACTGCTTGCAACTTACCGTCGAAGATGGTGCCTGATGTGCTTGCCCTTGTAAGAGCATTTGTTACAGGGCCGCTAGTTGACGATCGCAATTACCACCGGAAGTCGAAAGTCGGAAGACGACTGCTATCTGTCATGAAATTGAATTCAACTACTACCGCGTTATAAAATCAGTTCAAGCGTCCAAAAACGTAAATCTTATATACAATGTTTAGGCTTTTTCAACTGAACGTAGACGAAATTGTAAGACTGTTCAGACAGTTAACATAGAGCCGAACATTCCCACATAATTCAATCGTCTTTTACCTTATTAATGCCGAAGTATTTAAATTTTTATCAAAATCCAGTCGGTGGTAGTTGGCTTAAGTGGCTGCTCAACTAGCTCGTTCGTTTCGCTAGATTCAAAATTGTCCCACCTATTTGTATAATTAAATTCGTAACTCAAAACCTTGTGGTTATCAATAGATAGATATTCTCCGAAACGACTTTTTTTGTAAACTGTTGTTGGGTCCTTAATTAAGTCCTCGTCTGAACGAAAAGCCATTTTACCACCCAAATTTGTTAACCGTCACTTATCTTCTTTGCTTCGAAAGTCACTCTCTTTCATCCCATCTTCTCTCTCGCTCTCTCTCACATCGACTTATATTTTTTCTACATTTTTTATTTGATTTCATACGCTCTTTTGGAATCGAAAAACTTCAGTTCAGTACGTAGAAAACGTAGCTTGGTAGCCTCAATTAGTCTCTTGTCGTCTACGCTAAAATTAGATTTCATACTAGTTCTGACTTTGTTCCGAGAAAAATAAAAAAAACACGAACAAACCTAAATTATATTGTAAAAATAATTAAAATTAACTTTAGAGTACACATTACTTGCAATTTTACTTTCCCCTCCCGTTCGCGGTAGAAATGCATCAAAAATCATCCCAAATCTAGAGTTCCCACCCATTTCTACTATACTAACCCGCATTTGTTCTTTCTTTCCTACTTTTCGTTTAACCACATTTTATAATTTAACCTCTCCTCATAATATTCTAGTTACCGAAACAATTTATTGCACTTCTTTTAAATTACACTCTCCAATCAAAAAGTAATATTGTGTAATATTGTGCTTGAAAAGAAAAAGGAAAAAAAAAAACCTATTAAAAATATAAACGAACAGAAAGCAAACGAAAAAACAAAAACTACCAAAGAAATAAAATAAATTTAAATAATTCTTTTGTCATACAATGAAAATTGCCAAAAGATTGAGATTTTTCACGAAACTTATCGATGGTAATGGCTCCTAATATTGGCTGTTTAAATATACTTTTGTTGTGTTGTTAACAATGTAAAAAGCAATAAAATTGAATTTGCTCAATTTTTTTCTAAAGTCTAAATTTAAAATCATATAATAAACATAATATTTTACTAAACAAACAAAATTTTCAATAACTAACTCAATAAACTAAATACAAAAACAAGTAATAGCGCTTTAAAAAAAAAAAAAAAACATATATCCAACCGGCGAAAAAACGAAACTATTGTAAATTTTGCTATTAAGTTTTGCAAAAAGAAAGAAAGAAACATTTTTAACGAATCTGACTTATATACCTTATTACTTTTTGGTTTTGTAAATAATAAAAAAAATACGACAAACGAAATTACAACATTTTATACTCTTTTTCTTTTCCTTTCGTTACAAAGTCATATTTGTTTCTTCTCCACATAATATGCATTTCATGTTTTTTTTTTTCAAATTGATATTAATTCAAAAACTCCCACACACGATGTATACAACAAAAAGAAACCTATTTTTTCTTGCTTACAAAAAAAACAACATACAAGCTGTTTGTAACCTTCTTCTTAATAATGCTTCTTCTTTTCTTTTCTTTTTTTGACAAACAAACAAATACTTATCCATTTTTTCATTTCCCAGACTTATTTCGTTGATCAAATTTTCCATTCGAAAACAAAACTCACAAACAAATTTTATCTTTTCGTTAAGTTTCCTCTCTATCTACTGTCGTTCTGAGAAAAGAAAATATATATTTATTACATTCTTTGGACTAAAATACAGATGAAAAATATATATCTACCCATTTGACGTTTATGCGAAAATCAGTTGTACCTTTGAACACACTCCTCAACACAAACAGTCATTCTCACACTTTTTTACACACATAAAGCATCATGTTTGCTGAACGAATGCGAGGATTGAGAACCTATATGTTTTATGAGAGACATCATTTGATTGTGCATTTTTTTTTTTAAATAATAAAAAAGAAAACAGAAAACAAAAAACAAAAAAACGAGAAAATACAGAAAAACATTTTACCAAAAATGTCCTTGTTACCGATGAACAAATTTTATTCACTTAAGAAGCAAAATTATGTAAAATTTATCAAACAAAGTTTGCGAGCCACTGGCGCATAAAATGAAAGCGATTTTTAAACTAAAAACTTTAATTGTTTGGTTAAAACTACAAACTAAATGCAAATGCAAAATGTATAAATAAAAGAGAAAAAAAAAACTAATCAAAAAATAAATAAATTATGGGGCCAATAGTCCGTAAGTGTTCGGGCAAAATCTACTTTGGTGATGTTTATACTATATATAGTGCAAGCGATGTTAATTTTTGTTGGTTACCTTAAAAATATAAAAAAGCATATATAAGTAGATAACAAAAAAAAAAACGAATTTAACTAGAAAAAAAAAACCGGAGCGCCTTTTGAACCGCAAGCAACCCAATTTTTGAATCGTAAATTTCAGATGTATAATTTCAACAACCCGGCGGGAAGTCCTCCTCTACCCGACATACTTGGCCAATACTACTGCCCGTCACCGTTAGACATGTATGGGCAGTCACCGCCACCCGGCCTGTCATATGACCCCCTGACCGGAGCATCGATGGGCTGTTTTGGGCCCTGTGGGGCCACATCTCCGCCACTGACTCGCCGACGTCGTTACAGCATCGGCGGCATACCCTCGGCCACGGCGATGAATGAGTTCTACAACTACTCAACAATGGCGCACAATCAGTCGGCCACCAATATAGCGAACCTGCTGAACGAAGCGAATAAATCGATATCGCGCTCATCGCAGATTCTTAATCTGAATCCGCAACGACTGAGTAATCAATATGGCAGACCTGTGTCTAGCTATCCGCAGTTGAATCTGGGCGAGACGTCACCATACCTCAGCGACAACCTAATGCAGATGTCAACGAGCTTCTCGTCGCAGCCAAACATGTACTTCCAACAGTACTCGAGTCAGCCAATTCCAGCGGCGGCGGCGGCAGCAGGCTACCAACACCACCAGCAGTACTCAAGACTTAGGCCAGCGACATCGTCGACACAGCTGAACTATCCTATTTACAATCTGACTAGTAGTAATTACCAACAACAACTACCACCACCACACCACATCACACCCAGCTCATACCTTTCACAAACCAATCAGCCAACACTACAGCCAACAACAGCACCGCCATACCAGCAGGGCGCACTGCTCGGTCAGCAGCGCAATCTAATGCATTCGTTTCACGCCTCAAATCCCGCTATCTCTTCACAATACCAAAATCACCATCACCATCATCAATATCCGTACCCATTGTCATCAGTATCACAGTCCTATCATCAGCACATGCAACAACAGCAGCCACAGCATCAGCATCCGTCATACAACTTGGCCTACCCCAGCTGTCAGCAGTATGGAACTGGTGGCACTACCGGTACCAGTAGCCTGCATCAGCAAATCCAACACCAAATGTTGCCTCAGCACCATCAGTATCACATCCAGCAACAACTCCAGCAACTGGGTGGCAGTGGCAATGGTGGTGTCGGTGTCGGTGTTGGTGTTGGCGGACTTGGAACCACGTCCTCCGGTGCCATCGGCGGCGGTGGCGGCGGCTATAATCCCTCGGCGGCGTCCGCATTCGATCACTTGCATTCATCGCAACATCATCACCTCCATCACCCACCACCTCAATCATCCACATTGTATCATGTACCGCCATACTCGAAACTAGATTTAGATTACAATAAACCACCTGAGAATAAAAGACAAGTAAGTTTTAAATTTGACGTAGATACGCTTTCGATAGATTCTTAAAAATAACAAATACAGAGAACAGTACATATACATATATATAATGCACAATCTAGGGTCGTCGTGTGTAGCGATTTGTGATTTTTCAATTATATAGATGTACGCAGATTACCAGGGGATACAGAACGGGGCCGGGAAACAATATATTACTCGCGTAAAAGTGCTAACATTTGTGTAGCTCCTTACACCCTCCAATAACGATGACACCTCATCCTCCTCCCATTCCCATTCCCATTCGAGGAAGGCTGACATGGTGATGTTTCTTTCTACTACTGCTCCTACTGTCCCATTCGTAGTTGCCAAATTTTCCTATAGATTTAATTTAGGTATAAGATTAAAGTCGACTTCTTTAAGTCCTCAGGACTTCAGGTGCGCAAACACACAAGGCACAACTTTGAAGATGCATAAACAACCGCAGGCCATGTGATGTTTTTATTTTAAAGAAAACACCGTCAAACCGTTTGTGTGAGGCGTCTGCTTGAAAACAAACGGCAGTGATTTCAGGAAATGATGACTTCAACCTTACACAGGCATAGAATGTATTTGGATATGCATGTGGAGCGGAATGAATAGAATAGAGTACTTCCCCAAAGCGCACTCATGCTTGTTTCCTTAACTTCCGTCCTTCTTTGTTTTTTTGTTTGTTTTTTTTTTAATTTATATTTTGCAAGGAAAAGATGCGCCTGCTATTGTAGGAATTGCTTTGCGGGAAAAAATTGGTTAGGTGTGGAGTTGTTTTTATATAAAACAATTAGTCTAGGGAGATTACCATGGAAAGTCGACTACACCAAAGAAAATTGTACCCTGAGTGTATATCTGCAGCCTAAGTAGTTTTAGGTGCAGATATACATATACAGGACTGCAAAGAGTGAACTCCCAGGGGTCGCTTTTTAGTATTCTCTCCATAGAGAGATGTAGGAAAAATACCATTTAAGATAGCCGACATTTTTTGACAGTCGAGGCAGTTTATCCATAAGTTACGAGTATGTTTACAAAGTGAATCTATGGTCAAGTTCCCGGATGGCTAAACTTGATCCCATCTCTCGCATAAGTCCCTCTTAAGTGACAGATACGGCTTAAAATTTATTTGGCTAGTAGCCGTCAGATAGCATACAAAAATTGACGCAACTGCTGAGTAACGAGTTGATAACTTTTACGCAGTGTTTATTAATTAGGGAACAGTTTTTCCGTTAAAGACTTCACTTATGACGTTTTCGATTGAAGACAAGAATTGCCCTTTCAATCAGAAGATCAAATCTAAAAGTGCGTTCTTTCTATGTTTCATTGAAGAAAAAAGGGCACTGCCATGTCAATTCTTAATACTACGGAAGTGTCCGGGATATTTTTAAAGAATTGCCCTGAACTCACTAACACACACTAGCAAAATATCAGATTGAATTGATTGTTGTATTGTTCGAAACAAAATTTGCGCTATGAGATCCCAAAATATGCAATTTAAGTGTGCGAATTGGCTTATTAAAACATTAATATTTATTAGAAATCAACAAAAAGTATCAATAAAAAATAAAATCTCACTTAATGGTGTCCACCGCTTTTGCAAAAGAGCTCCAACGAATTTCATTCGCAGGAGCAATTCTGAATTTCGGGGCGATTCTCTCGTATATTCAATGATAAACGCCATTAGTTTCATGAAAATATAGTTGGCATGTGCAAACAATTAGGCGAATGTTATTTTGCTGTTTAAAATCGGTTTGGAGTGCACCTTAAAAATAAAAGCCAACATTGAACAAATGTAAAATGAATGAGCGTTATTGTATTGTATAAAATCAACAATATTCGAAATGACAACAGTTTAAGAAAAAATTTTCTTAAAACGTAAAAGAAGGTTTGTTTGGAAAGCGATGAAATCTGGCAGCACGTAGGTATCTACGTAAAATGTCGGCACCCTGACAGGCTCTCTACGATCGCTGGGGAATCTTAATTTAGTCTTAAATTTCTGATATGCCTCTCTCAAAGTACTATAACCTTAAAATGAAAATATTGGAATTAGCCTATTAACACAAAAAAAAAAAAAATAAGTCCCTTGTTATTTCCAACTCAGATTTTTGAGATTTATAAGGTCAAATACATTCGTCTAACATTCGCACCCAGGAGTTGCCGACTTAAGAGAGGCGTAAGTTTAAAAATCGTACTAAAACCAACATTTTTTTTTTTAATAATTTCTTTTAATCGATCTCCATGGCGTTATGCTTCTTACTGCTGTTGTTTTTTCGATAAATTAAATACTTCCACGTTTCCGACTGGCCTTAATCTACTACTTTTTATCACAAAATTTAGCATGCGTTTTTGTGGAAGTCTGCATACGAAGAAGTAAAGTATTGTCGTGCAACAGATCCAGGCCTAGCTTCTGGCAATTATTCGTGTTTGAGACCAAATGGAACTGTGAGAAGAAAAGGCGTTTTAAAGACTGTCAGCTTTATTTATAAACCCAGCGTAGAGTCTGCTAATCTTTACACGCTCTAAAATGCCCTAATGCAGGAAAATGTGATTGCGAACGCGATAGCTTATGTAATAGTGACGAGCAGGAGAGTAAAAATAAATTTTCAAGTGACATGTTAACGAAAATGGTTGTAACTTAAAAAGTTTACTACAACCTTTTTTCGAAAACGGCTCTAGTGAATTTGACCAAATTTTGTATATCAATAAATTCGGTTATTTGCTACAAATTGGAATTTGAATCATATTTTGTTGTGACGGCAGCTAAGCTGATATTGATAACGCATGTTACTTCAATCCATCAGACATTTTAACGTCTTTTCGTACCACTTTTTTGAATATTTGAATTATGTATCTGTCATTTTTCATAGATTATACTACAAAAGCGTTCCCTAACTTTCTCGTAAGCATCTCCCTCTGTGAGAGAATTTATCCCCACCACCGTCTCTGCCATTTTGATAGTCTTTTTCATTCTAACTATACAAAAGTAAAGTCAGAGACCTACGATTTAATCCAATATGGGCAATATGTCACATTCCTCTCATTGCGAGAGAATTCGATCACCGAAATGAAAAATAAGGAGGCTTTTTCAATGCGCTTTAGGTTCTTCAAAAAATGATTGGAAGAAAACGCTTTAGAAAAAGGCCCAAGATATATGAATCTACAGTCTAGTGATCTTATGGTTAATTGAATGCAAAATAAAAGATCCCGCTAGTATGGTTTTATGTGCTGTTAGGCTTGTTTCAAATAAGAGCGAAGATTGATTGACTTAAATAACTCAAAATTTTTCACATTTTCATAAAATAATTTCAAAATGGTTTGAGCTTAATTAACTTAGTGTATCTTACAAAGTTCACACTTTAAGTTAACCCCAACCTATAATTTTGAGGACAGAAATCGAAAAAACGCTTAATCTTGACATTTCACGACAGTAGAAATAAACGAGCCCTTTTTTTTATCTCCCAATGTCCGTCAAACTATATCTGTCGTTAATTTATTTTTATTACTTTTACTTTATACTGCGTGACGCGTGGACGCAGTGGTTCAACAGCTAGTATGGTGGACTACTGAGGTAAACTGGTTTTTCCACTGCGCCACCTTTGGCAAACATCTGACAAACGAAATAAAAACTCAGACACTAACACTATGCAATAAGCGAACCTATTACGCAAACTATTTAGTTATTTATAATTTTTTACTTTATCAATAAGTAATTTAAATGCAATCTATTGCACTAGCTGCCAGGATTTTCAGCTGAGCTATCCGTAATTTCAAATAAAAACTAACTTCGATCTCTGTCAAGCTTTCAAAACATTTTTTACGAAAAGTATAAAACTTATTCATAATTTCTGAAAGACTATTTTTATTCTCCAGTTAGTGTTTGAAATGGTCTGTGTATATCTTGGAAAGAAGCGAGAATTCAAGAATTGTTATCCACTTCAAATCTAAAGCATTGGATGCTTCGATAGATATTTCTTCATTTAACCATTTTTTTACCACCTTTTTGAGGGCCAATATCTATGTATGTGAGGAATTTATTTTAATGACGATGGGATTTAAATCATTTTTACAATTTTATAGGTCACAATGGGTACTTTTATATTGAGAATTTCGTCATTGTGAGTTTGTAAATTCTAGTTTGGACACTAAATACGAATTTAGATACGTATCGCGCTAAATGCTAACCGTACAAAATGTGCAATGTTATAGGGTGATAGAGCAATAAACATATTTGCACTTACATTATTTACAACATTTGTATAGAAAACAATTTTTTGTTGTCGAAACTTGGACGGGAAATACCTACATAAATATCCTTACAAATATGGCAGCAGTCAGTGACTGGACTGCTAGTAAATGTTTTTTTTTATTTTTTATGTTCCTACATTTGTTTTTTGAATTGGCAACCCTTTTTCCCTCGACAAAAAATTTGACAACTGATTGGATTGTGTCGATTTTAATTTACCATTTCGCTATAAGTTACGCTTTCGAGCTACGATTTACGGCCCAGCTGATTTGTGTATATTTTATTTTATTTTAAAAGTAGACGTTCAAAACTCTCCCAACTAAGCCTGACAACGCAGTCAGCTTCTAATGTCAGATCGTTTGTTTGACTAGATTTTTTGCATAAGCAGTTTTTATTTTAAATTTTGGGGTTTGTAAAGATAGCCAACAAATCTAGTTATGAATTTTTCGACTGAGTACTAAGTTCTATTGCTAACGTAGTAAAAGTTACGTTTTCGACTAATCTAGTCTTTACGTTTATGGTTAATCTAGTCCAGACAAATGACGTCGACTAAAGACGTAGAGTTTTGAATTTTCCCATTTTCCCACTTTGCTCTAAATAAATAGGTACTGAACCAGGATATTTTGGTTTAGGCCCCAGTAATAGTAAAACGAAACCGTAAACATTTTTTTTTGCTTTTTTTGACCACTTGAACTTGATGGTTGAACGCAATCTTGGTCTTAATATGTTGATTATGAATTACAAAGTTAGATTATCAGAAAAAAAAAAGCAAATCACCTTTAAATTTTCTAGAAAAATAATTTATTCATTTTTCCGTACGAACAACTTTTTCTGATCAACTTCTCAATCAATTCCAAAAAAGAAATCCGAATCATTCCACTGAAATATTTCTTTACTGTTCCATCTGTCAGGAATTTTTTTTTTTTTTTCTGATGGAATCCAATCGGGGGTTGGTTTGTTGTAATTTTTATTCGTCGGATACCCTGCATAAATGTCAACTAAAAAAGATTATCATGTGATCGATATAAAAAAAAAAGAGACACACCAAGCCAACCAGCTGTCAGATTCACTAAACAAGATACTTGAACGTCCCCAATATACGTATATAATTTTTTGACGTTTAGAAAATTGCCAGTCAGAAAGGAGTTGTTTTTTCGTTTGCTGCTCCTGCCATTGATGAATATCGCGTCAATTTCCCTTGGAATGAAAGAATACTTTTCTTTCTATTTCTAATGAACTTAAACTAAAAACCTTGTTAAATGGAAGCTTATATTGTTTAATTTATTAAAATGTAGTAAATAAATGACACTACTTATAAATCGAATTGAATTTTTTTTTTTTTTTTCTGAGATTTAGAAGTGCAAATCTTGCAATTAGCAAAAGTTGCAAGAATAGCCTTGGTTAGTAATTGATTCATGAAATTTATTAACAACAATATTATTAGAATTATTATTACGGATGTGACTTAAAAATATTATCAGTATCGCAATACCCGTGTGATTTAAATTTTCGCAATTCCCTGATCAGTAACTACCAAGTGATTGTTTCAATTGCACAATGGACCCTTTAGTAATATTTTTCTTGACCATTTGTATCGCTGTCAAGTGACTGTCGCTATATTTTCAGGACTTGGACACTCTAATGTGGTATTCGATTGGGTTTCTTCAGATTCGCTCTCAGATTTCAGATTTCGTGTGGCTAGTCGAACATGCATAAACGTCACTTGCTCTTTTTTTTTCTGTGTTGACATTCGTTTGATTCGAATAATATGTGTAGCCTTCAACACCTTTCAAAGCATTTTCTATTCACTGGCTTTTATATTAAAACATTCGAAATTTGCGTTCCGATTGATAGGTATTTAAATATTTAAATAAATAATTTACACAAATAGATTCGGCCGATGCAATGCCTCCCTTTGCTGTAGGAAAAATTCACGAAAACCCAAACAAACTCCACCAGCTTTCCAACTCAAACTTGTATTGGTAAATCTGAGAAAATTTATGTAGATTCCAAAAAACTGCTCTGAAATCTGAAAAAGATTGCTTTTTTTGTACCAAACGAAAATGAAAAGTGCTCTGAGAGCGCCCAATCGAATACCACATAAGATAAGTAATAAACCTGCGACGTGACACTGTAGCTTTTATTGAAACTTTACACATTCGTAAAATATAATTTTAACAAGTGATGAATTCTCTCAATTCGATTCATCAATAAATTTCGAACTCGCAGAAACACAATACTCGTTTTAATACATATTCTTAGCTAAACAAACCTAGTAACTAACTTCGATTGTCAAAACAGAGTTTTGTTCAAAAAAAAAGTTTTAGATCCTAGAAGTAAGATTTTAGTTATTCATGGATAAAGCTAGGCCAAGACTATTGCGAAGCTGTTATAGAAATAATAAAAGTCGTATCTTCACTTCATTACCGGCACAATGTTAGGCTTTAGAAGTGAATGAATGACATTAGCAATAGCAACGCGGTGACGACTAGCGCAAATGGATTATTCAATTTTCGGAAAATTCTTAAGCTCACATCGACTATAGTAGAATGCGCCTGGCAATATGTATAAAAACTGTCTCGTAAGGTAACACAGGCTTATTTTGTTCTATCTCTGCATTGGCTCTACTCAATCAAAATTCAAATCGATAATATCTTAGTGTTCTCTTCTTTATTTCTTTTCTCCCGATTTAGTATTACAATTACAAAGCAGGATATTGAATGTTGCTCACTCTCGTAGACCATTAATGGTATAAGAAGCAATAGTCGGCTATCGGCAGTGATACCAAATCTACCGAAATGGTTGTCATTCACGTAGGTGTAGAGGAGTTTCCTTAAAACAAACAAACATAAAATGTAAGGCGTTCTATTTCAGTAATTAATGAATAAAGGACAGCCAACCGCTGCATCATTTAAGGCAAAAATTCAATGTTTACTTGCTCCAATATCTTAAACTCTCTTACATTTCTTTGAAAGTGTGTGACGTATTTTCATTTCCAATTTAAATTAGTAGACAGTAAAATAAATGTTAAGACTCTAAATTATAGGTATAAATTTCCTTAGGTTAATCAAAAGAAATATCGAGTTGTGTTAAAAACGTTTAGGATGTTAAAATTAAGTCTGCAAAATACAATCAAATTGACAATTTAATCTAATTCGGCTTTTAGAAAATCTAGCTTCTCTTTCTCTCCATTTGTTTTGTAAAAGTGAAAACATCATCATGTTCGGCCGCTTTGCTTTCGTCAATCTTGCACATTATCGAAAATTTAGACCCCCAAACCCCCCACTTGCTGATGCAGAAGAATATAACACCAGTAGATTAGAAAATATATTTATTATTAATAACAAAATTGAATTATATTCTATATATAAACTTAACTATTCCACAAAATAACCAAAAAAAAAAAATAAAATAAAAAAGAATAACTATTTAAAATAAAAATTAGGTAGAGCTTACTTAGGGCGCATGCCCACCCTTTATCTTTCTCTACTTCACTGGAAAATGAGACACATTTAACACTCACAGTATAGAGTATGCTTACTTGGGGAAGGGCCACCCAACTCTCAACACCATCGCCATATAACTCACCCTTGACAAAAGAATTTGCTAACAAGAAAAATTTGCTAACAAGAAAAATTAAAACACCAAAAAAAACACCAGCAGAAAACTTATATAGTCAACCACAAATGGCACAAGAAATTAACGACAAAATTAAATGGTATAAACGAATAGAATTCTGAAACGAAGTGAAATAAACGTCAATTAATGAAGATTGTAACCGTAAAATATATATATAAAGATGAGAAAAATATAGTTTTAGGTTGAATTTGCCTTAAATATAAATTTAAATATATATGCATGCAATTCGATAAAAATTGTATTATTATTAACAAAAAAACAAAAGGAGAAAACTTTAACAGGACGTGTTCAAAACAACAAAAAAGTGTTTAAGAAAAAAGTCTGTGTTAGCTCAATGTTTAGTTTTTTTTTTGGAATTTTTCTCATGTTTTTTTCAACTTTAGCAGTAAAAAAGAAAACGAATCCCTATAATAAACGTTTTGGTATAAATTAACGTCTTATAACGTATAACTTGTCCGTGAAGAATAATCAAAAAAAAAAAGAAGAAAATAAGAAACAAATAAAAAAACAATTATTTTCAAACGGACAATGGAAACTTGATTGCATTTCTTTTTAGCCGTGACTGTTCTTTTTTCCAAAGTCCTTAAAGTTGTCTTCTAACCAAAACTTAATTGATAAGTTTTTTAAAGTTTAAGCCTAAAAGAAAACAAAAAATAAATAAATACAGTTCTATATATTCGTATTCGTAATTTTCAGTCTGATCGATTTTATTATAAACATTTTTTAATTATAAATAAATTTATGTATACTGTTAAGCTTCTTATACATATATATACTATATAACTTAGATTAACATGAAAAAATTCTTTTAAATGATTAATAAACTTATTTTGCATTATTCAAAAAAAAAAAGCGAAAAAAAACAAGAAAAAGTATATTTTTGTATATTTTTTGTATAATTGCCACATGTCAAATCAGATATATATTTTTTTGTTATTGTGTGTGTCTGTGCGTGTCGTCTGTCGTTTGAAACATTTTTTTTTTTTTTTTTTGGTTTTGTGTATGTTTTTAATGTGTACGTGTGTTTCATCAAACAAAGAGAATTCATTTACATTTCATTGTTAATGGAATACGGAGCTACAACAGCAAGCACAATTGGCATTACGTGAGGAATATTTTTTGTCACCCACAACTACCACTGCTACACATTACAATTTACAACACACCGCATTTCGCCACGATACTCATTTTTGACATCATTAATTGGCATATATATATATCCATTTAGTTATTTTTTGCGTTCTCTCTTTTTTAGTAGACAGGAGGAATTTATTTTTAAAAGGCTTATTAAGGCGGTAGTGCAATAATGAATAAATAAGCCAACACGCCCTCGCTTAAGGACGTTGGAATGATATTTTTTGCGCGTCTAGTGGGAGTGTGTTTTTGTTTTCGGAAATTATTTCGCCTCTTTAGTCAAATAAAACGGAGCTTATTTTTAAAGTAGCTTTTTTTACATTGCGATTTTTTGTACACTCAGTTACCCAAAATAAAAGGGGTCAAGTATGGTGAGGGTGGGAGTATGTACTACGAGGGACTTGGGCTTGCTTTCGGCCTACATAGGGGGTTAGTTTTGTGATATTTTAATTGTTTTCTTAGGGAAATTAAAATAGTATGTAGTAATATATTTATATACAAAACATTGTGACCCTAGGGCGATAATTAATTAGTTCTAGGATTGTAACGTAGGAGGGTTATCACAGGTTAGCGACGCTACAGAGTATGGAGAGTGATCGAAAAGCAAATAGAACCAAAATAGTAACAATATTAGTAGGATAAGCCGGGGGAAGTACCTACTAGACGCGATGATGTTATGAGTAGAAACCCCTTCCTGGAAAGACTGTTCACCGGGGCGGATAGACAGGTTTCTTTAATTCTCGATTTATTTCTGTTTAGACACAGTAAACATTAAATACTGGTCCATCGTTGGGCGCCAGTCAGCTAATTTTATACCTTTCAGAAAACGAAATCTGCTCACTAGATAGGCGACAAAAACTGATTAGTCCGCCACTTTTTCCTCACTTTCACAATTTTATTAAATTGTAATTTAGGGAGCGCCTTCTATCTTCCATTTTCGGTTTTCCCCGTCACTTTTAATATTGTTTTTACAGTAAATATGAAAGTTTTTATTTAAATACTTCATTCTTACTTTTTTGATCGGACTGTCAAACATTTGCATCATCAGGCAAACAAATGCAATATCAAACAATGACCCTTAGTTATAATAATAATGATTTTTAATCTTCACACTAAATATGTTGTAGGTGACAATGAGTAATTTTATATAGAAACTGTCGCCATTGTGAGTTCGTGAAATCAACCCTTGATATTAAATACGATTATTAGTATTGCGCAATGAGTTCTCGGAAATTTAAGTACCGACACTTGATTCAATTACCAATTCGGACAGAATTAATATTTAGGCAGCTTACTAGGTTTAAAAACTTTCTTAATTATTGTCTAAAATGTACGATGTATGATTTTAGAGCTGTTAGATTATAGGTGAAAATATAAGAAGATTAAAAACGAATTTTAAAGAATGCTACACAAGATTTTATTTATGACGAGTTGTCTGAGAGGTTCGAAAATATTTGGAAAAATAGTTCAGATGGTTACTGATATTCCAACTTCCTTGCATATTCAAAATCCAAAAGTGAAAATAATCTGCTTTTAAGATTTAACAAAAAAATAGGAATAATGACAGGAAGTCTAACTTTTTTGAATGTGGGTCTTTATCCGAAACAGACTCACTTGGCAATGGTTCGAAACTACGTTGAAAGGATTAAAATGTATACCAATGAATATTCTTTTTACTGCTGATGAGAAGAAAGTTAAAGTCCGTCTTCACCTTATTAGTTCTTATGCCTTCATAGTATTTAACTTGTTGACCAAGTTATAACATAAATTCAGTTGTCAGTTCCTTTCCAGACATACAGCTCACACTACATAATTTTCTTATCTAAATTCCGAAAAGTATTCCATTAACAAAAACAGATCCAGACAATCCTTAAATGTCTGATTATATCATGTTGCAAACAAAGAAAAAAACATTCTTCTACAATTGGTTCCGCTTCTCTTGCTGACATTCTACTTTTGGTTAAAGCATGACATTTTGCTCAACTTTTTCTCATCCTCTTTTTCCTTTTTGGTTTTCGTTTTGTTCCTTTTGTTTCATTCCACAGAGAATCATCTGCCACACACAGAAAATATACGGTTATGCAGAAATTTTCCAAAAATCAATTTGAAAGCACAATCATCCGTTTAAATAATTTGAGAAATATTTACAATTGGTTACAGTCACAGGCCACCATCATTCTATCTAGGTATCACAACTTTAGGCAATCCGATGTACATACAAAGAGCCAATCTCTCTCTACTTATAAATCATTATATAGTTTCGTTTTGAGCTTTGCAATTATTATGTATTCTTCTTGAAAAATGAAATCATTTTCTTTGTTTCACATACATTTCGTTTGTCGAAAAAATCAAAAAAAAAAAAAAATCAAAATCAAAACCAATTCCCGTCCTTAAAAACCAACAAAAATGTAATTAACCCTCGTTCACACTTCAAACTCCACTCGTTTAGTTGGACGAATTCCGTCTTGAAATACAAAGAAGGGATCAAGAGATTATGGCGATGGCCGCCAAAATGAAGACGCTCGAGGAACAACATCAGGTGAGTGTATTTCCGGTTGCGCGGGTCAATTTTCTTGGTAAAATTCGATAATTTACAGGACTATCAGCGTCACATAGCCGTTCTGAAGGAATCGCTCTGCGCCAAAGAGGAACACTACAACATGCTGCAAACGGACGTGGAAGAGCTGCGAGCGAGGTTGGAGGAGAAGAACCGCCTGATCGAAAAGAAGACACAGGGCACCCTACAAACAGTACAGGAACGCAACCGCCTCACAAGTGAATTGACCGAACTTAAGGATCACATGGAAATTAAGGATCGCAAAATAAATGTTCTCCAGCGAAAGGTACACTAGGCGGCGTACTTTTTTCCGCTTCTATATGATTTTATTGCATATATATCCTTTCAGATTGAAAACCTCGAGGACCTCCTCAAAGAGAAGGACAACCAAGTGGATATGGCCAGAGCACGTTTGGCGGCGATGCAAGCACATCACAGTAGCTCGGAAGGTGCCCTTACCAGCCTCGAAGAAGCCATCGGCGACAAGGAGAAACAAATGGCGCTGCTCCGCGAACAAAGAGATCGCGCCGATGCTGACAAGCAGGAGGAACGTGAACTGCACGAACGCGAAGTAGCCGACTACAAGATCAAACTGCGAGCCGCCGAAAGTGAAGTCGAAAAATTAAATACCCGCCTGGACAGAGCCATAACCGAAAAGGAACGTCTCGAAATCAAGCTAGAGGCTTCACAAAGTGAACTCGGCAAATCCAAAGTCGAACTGGAGAAGGCTACTAGTGAAGTTGGTCGCAGTTGTGCCGATTGGGAGGCAACCAAACAGCGTATTGCCCGCCTCGAACTGGAGAACGAACGGCTGAAACACGATTTGGAGCGTTCCCAGGTACTAGTGTATTTTTACAAGGGGATAGCATTTTAGTTCTTCCTTTTAGAGTGTTGTATACATGTGCATATACATAGATATATGTTCCTCATGCTTTTATGAGAGATGATGGCTAGCTATACGGTCTGTATTTTACACAAAATCATTTCAAAATATATTCGATTCATATTTATTTAGTTCATTGTACTAAGAATAAATGCTAAAGAGGACCATCAACGATGAACTTTGTTGACCGGGTGGCAACAGATAAATTTTTAATTTCTCCTATAGAAAACAAATTTCGTTCATTTGGTGGTTGGTTGTGACAGTGCGCAAGTTCATCGTCTGTGGGCCGCTTTAAACCGTCATTTTTGTTAGAAGTCTATGATTATTAGTGTTACTCGTTGCCTGAATTAGACCAATAGCATTCGGGTTAAAGTACGCTGGCCAATGACAGAAAATTGCTGGCATGGAAAAAAAAAACCGATTCTTGTACTAGATTCTGTACTAAATCCTTAATGCTGAGACACGCGTCAACATACATCGGTGACATTACCCGAAGGTCATAAACTCATACCGTCAGCTCTATTTTTATAGTCTACAGCAAAGTGTATAGACCACGCATCTATCAAACACGAAAATCATTCGAGCTGTTAAAGTTAAAAAGTTAAACTAATTTCCAAAATGTTAAAATTAGATCTGTGTAATCACTGATCAAACTCGTTGATCTACATCCCCTACTATTGAAAGTAACAACGCCTCCCGTTTTGGTTTGTAAGATTCCTACAATTCTTTTTTTTTTGACAGCGCAAAGTGTCACTTTGTCTAAGACCTTTTCTTATATCAAATCCACCCGAGAAATACCATTTTCCCCCTCAATGAAAATCTTATAACATATTTACCAAATAAATTTAAATTGGTAGGTGGATAAAAACGAATTGACATCCGAAATGACATAAATTATATGATAGAGCCATTCCCGTGCTTTCCGCCTTCGAAGTTTAACGAATTTCATTGATAAAGTGCTAGAACAGACCTAGTGGTTCTACCGAACTATATAATATATATATATAAAATGTTATTGTAGTGTTTAGTTGTCTGGCTTATAAAATTTCAAGTAGTGACATTTTGTGTCAACGATTTTTATTTATTTGGTACAAAATAAAACAAATTAACGGCAAACACTGGAGAGAGAACTCTTTGGCAAAGAATGCAGTATAGTGACCCTTGGACGATCGATAATTGAAAGTCTTCCTCAAGCGAATGTCACCCGAATTCCTATATCATAAGAAAAAATGTTATTAACTAGAATGTAGCCTAAGCTTAACACATTTCATAATCAAAAATCATAACTCTCCCCAATTAGACCTTTCATACCACTCTCAATCGCAATGACCACCAAATTTGATCACCAATAGTAACACTGAATTTTTTCTCACTCAACAGACCACCTTTGGCCGCACCACCTTGAACACCTCTCAAGAACTCGATCGCGCTCAAGAGCGGGCGGACAAAGCCTCAGCCGAACTGCGACGTACTCAAGCCGAACTCCGAGTAACTCAGGTTTGTACCAAATACACTAGTTTTCACACACATAAGCATAATACTATCGTAGTTGGCTTTTTTAGTTTTAGACTAAAAAAAATAAAAAAATAAAAAAAGAAGAAATATATATATTGAAGGTCTTACTAAATAAGACCTGATGCTTAATTTAATTAATAAAACAGAAATTAACTAAGTCAAAACAAAACAAAAATATATATTTTACAACACATTCAAACATAAACCGATGACAGTTCTTGTCAAAGAAACCCAGTTGCTCCCTATGGCGATTTCTTTGACACAAATCTGTCACAAACGAGTATTCTCTTATCTTCGTTTGCTACTTGTTTTGTTTTTTGCTTTTTTCCTTCGTTCGTTACTTTTAAAAATTAATAAAGTCTCTTTTTCTTCAAATAACAACTATTAAAACTGACGCGCTGACATTAATTTTTATAGGGCGAAACTGAACAACGTTTTGTGAGTAATTGTTTCCAGAAAAAAAAAAACACAACAAAAAAAAATCCAAAGTTTTACAATCCTACTTTCGTTACTTTTTTCTTTTGTTTACAAAAATATTTTGGTTTAACATTTTTCTTTTTTTTTCTTGGATTCACTCACTTTACTATAAATATCAACCAAATTCATTATACATTAAACAAACAAAATTAAATAAAGAAAACATTTCCTCTACATCAAAAATTAAATAAAACATACATAATAAAGCCTGATTAAAGTTATACGAGGGCTATATGAGCAGCTTGCTATAGCTGCTAAGCTGGCCAATATTTAACCAAAAAAAAAATATATACCTTGGCGCAATTTGGTTCTTTTAAATTTTTGCTGCTAAAATGCATAGTTTCCGATTTTTAAGTTAAACAAATTTTTAAACATGAATCACAGTCCAAAAGCGTTGGACTCTACCACAAATGGTTGCGTCCAATGCTACCGCAAACAAGCTATGCACAATGTTTTGGCTTCCTTTACTTTTGATTTGAAAATAACGTGTTTTTCTTTTGATTTGAACAAAATTCTGAACCCACCATCATCAGCCGGAATATGCGAGAATCGATGTCATGTTTCATTGAATTTTGTAAAATGGTAGTTCGTTTTAGCTAAATAACTCATGTTGGCAATGTAGTTTTCACAAGTTTTTGCTAAAATTTGTTTTAATACCAAAAGTTTTATTCTGACAGTGCTGGCAATGCATTTTGTAAAATAAAACAATTCTTGTTTTGTGCACCATTTTTCAGTCGGATGCGGAACGAGCACGCGAAGAAGCGACCGCCCTGCAAGAGAAACTCGAAAAGAGTCAGGGCGAAGTGTATCGACTGAAGGCGAAACTGGAAAATGCTCAAGGCGAACAGGAGAGCTTCCGACAGGAGCTCGAAAAGGTACAGACCAGCGTTGGACGAATTCACGGCGAAAGGGATAAGGTAAGGCTTTCTATTATATGCTGCATTTACACGAGGCGTTTTTCTTTCTTAGTTCAGAGCTGAGCGCTGAACTGAACTCGAGCTATATGAGCGCGCTCTGAACCGAGCGTGCTCAGATCGTTCTGATGATTTTCTGTTTTCCCTGTTTTTTTTTCTTCTCTCAAATATGACTGGAAGTGTGAATGTACATGTGTAATCAGCATTTTTTTCAGCCTGCTCAGTCAATTAATTCTGAGCTCATAGAGCGCGCTCTGGTCATGCTCTGAACGAAAAAAGAAACACAAATTCGAGCTCTGATATATCTGAGCTAAAAAAGAAACACAAATTTTTTGTATAACAGTTTAGGTTGTGCTCTGAACTAAAAAAGAAAAACGCCTACGGTCACACATTCCAAACACGGAAAATTAAAGGGATGCCCAATACTAAACAGCCGTCTGACTGAAAGGGATAGCATTATCTAACACGCAAAAAAACGTCATACGTTTTTTGGTCGGCCATCTTGTTTACGTGGTAGGAATTATGGGAAAGCTCTGCATGTTGATATTTTTATAGCGATGGTTAACGAAACTCCGCGTTCCTATAAAACAAAATGGATTCCAGAATTGATGAACGTACAATTATTTATTTATTTCGTATAAATGATTGATGAAATGTTGGTTTAATTTACTGAGATTAATTAACACTCTCATTTCACATGTTTTCATGTGATTGAAGAAATATTGGTCGCCGGAACTCGTGTTTATTTCCGCTTTACGTATCTATAATTATGGGTAGAACATCCATGACACCCTAGGCGTCTGATTTTTGATTTCAGTCTTTCAGATAAACGGATCTCTCTGTCCCGTCTCGCGCAATATGCACGTGCGTGATAGTGTAAATGCAGTTTAATGCAATCGATGTCAGATTCGTTATATCGTCTTTCGTAAAAATTCCTTTCCATATGTTTCCCGGCTCGGCAATGTTTATATAACTAAACAGCCACTGAATTGATTTCGGATTGAGGTATGACTATATGAGTCTTTCAAAAGCTATTTAGTTTTCGAAGTTGTCACATTAATTCTGGTCGAAGTTGGAAACTGTTCGCAAAGGGAATTTTCTTTCTAGCACTGCACTTAATCTGATCCTTACCCAGGACCAGGGCAACACGAGAGTTTATTTCGAAAAGAAATCTTTCGCAATATTGATGTCGACAATTTTCGCACGTTTATTTCAAAAACAAGATAAAACTCCTCAGTTTCGAATGTTGATCACTTCGTGTGCATGAATTCAGTTGCACTTTTATCGAAGAAAAAGGAAGAGTGTCAGTCCTCAGTCGTCGTTAATATGAGTGTCGAAAAATGACCAAACCCATAGCGAAACTTCGAAAAAAATGTTTTCGAAAACGGGCATGCACTCAGGTTGTTGCATTTGCTAAATAAGCTAAATGCGCACGAATAAAAATGACAAAATTGGCGGTTTCGAACTGGCTCCTTAACAAACGTTTCCTGAACGACTTTGAATGTAGACAACCCACAGACATGATAATTTTTCATCAATATTTCCCATAGGCATTCGCTGAGGTTGACAAAGTGAAAGAGGAACTCGAACGCACTCAGGCAACCCTCGGCAAAGCTCAACTCCAACAAGAGAAACTTCAAAACTCCCTGGACAAGGCACAAAACGAGGTTGATCATCTGCAAGAGCGACTGGACAAGGGTACGGCCGAGAATCGTCGCCTGGTCCTAGAAAAGGAGAAACTCACCTTCGAATATGACGACATGCAATCACAATTGGATAAGGCTCTGGGTCAATCGGCACGTATGCAAAAGGAACGTGAGCTTCTCGCCCTGGATATGGAACGAATCAAAGAGAAAATGGACAAGACACAAGTACTGTTGATGTTGTTGTTGTTGTTTTGTTTTGTGTGTACCAACTAGAACTTAAATTATATAGATATCACTTGCTCGTATACAGAAAGAAAGGGATGCACTGTCTGATGAGTTGGAGACGATCAAGGAGCGCGGAGAGAATGCCCAGACGCTGCTCATGAAGGCGCAACGCGACAAGGAAGCACTGCAAACGGACATCGAGGTGCTGAAGGAGAGGTATGAGAAATCGCACTCAATACACCAAAAGCTGCAGGTAAGTGTAGGTAGTTTTTGTCCAAGAAATAGTTATTGATTTTGCCACCAGATGGAGCGCGACGATGCGGTAACGGAGGTAGAAATTCTCAAAGAGAAGCTCGACAAGGCACTCTATGCCAGCCAGAAGCTCATCGACGAGAAGGACACCTCGAACAAGGAGTTCGAAAAGATGCTAGAGAAGTACGACAGAGCACAAAATGAGATTTACCGCCTCCAGTCGCGATGCGACACAGCGGAGGCAGATCGGGCCAGGTTGGAAGTTGAAGCCGAACGGTCGGCTTTAAGTGCTTCAAAGGCCCGCGAAGATCTGCGTAAACTACAAGAGGAGAGTACACGTCTGCAAGAGGCATGCGATAGGGCAGCACTGCAGCTGAGTCGATCTAAAGAATGCGAGGAGAATGCTCGATCAGAGCTCGAACACAATCGCGATCGGTTTGACAAGATACAAACTGAGCTGCGCCGAGCGCAAGGCGAAAAGGAACATCTCACCAGCGAAATGGAACGACTTAACTACGAGCTTGAGAGAGCTCACAATACCCACAGCAAAGCAAACGCGGCTATGGAAGCCGCAAAAGAAGAGGTCACTCACTATTCCAGCGAACTGGAGAAGATGCGCGAGCGCTACGAGAAAAGTCAACAGGAGGTGCGAAGACTCAATGACACAGATACCTACGGACGAGAGACAAGACGCCTTAAAGAGGAAAACGAACGGCTCCGCGAGAAACTCGACAAGACTCTCATGGAACTGGAGACCATCCGAGGCAAATCGCAATACGACTCCGAGTCCTTCGAGAAATACAAGGACAAATTCGAGCAACGCGAACTCGAAATTCAGAATATTGAATCAAAGTTGCACGAGACGACATTGCAGCTGGAGCTGTCCAAGGGGGAAGTGGCCAAATTGCTCGCAGGCCAGGAGAAGCAACGAAGCGAGCTGGAACGCGCACATATTGAACGAGAAAAGGCACGCGATAAGCACGAGAAATTGCTGAAGGAAGTAGAGCGGCTGCGACTGCAACAGCAATCGGCTGCCATCAGCCCGAGCACGAGCACCAGTAATCCGGGCGATAGACAAGAAATCGATCGCCTTCGAGATCGTCTCGAGAAGGCGCTACAATCTCGAGACGCCACCGAACTAGAAGCCGGCCGCCTGGCCAAGGAACTGGAAAAAGCACAAATGCATTTAGCCAAACAACAGGAAACCAACGAGTCCACGAAGATCGAGTTCGAGCGTATGTCCGCCGAACTGAGTCGAATGCACGAACGACTTGAGAAGTCCGAGGCTGAGAAGGAGTCACTTAGACAATCAGGCAAGAGCCCGATGCAGAACGGTCAAATGGAGAAGCATCTGCACAAACTAGAAGCCGATAACAAACAGATGATCACCGAACGCGATCAATTGGTTCAACAGCTGGAGAAGAGTCAAGAGATGCTGATGAACTTCCAAAAGGAACTGAATAGATGTGAACAAGACTTGCAGGCGCAGAGGGAGGAGAATAGGAAACTGCGTAACGGACATCCACCAACTGGCAACGGACAAGAGGTGCAACAACTTCGAGCCGAATGCGCAGCACTCAAACAGAGGCTGGAAGCGGCGGAGAAGGCGCTGACATCAGCAGCAGGTGCCGCCGCAGCAGCTGCTGCAGCCGGAGGAAACCGCGAAGAGATGGAGAAATGGCGTAAGGTCATCGAACAGGAGAAGAATCGGGCCGACTTGGCCGAGAAGGCAGCCGGTGAGATGCATAAACGAATACAGGTAAGTTGTTCTGAGGCAGACTGTGATCTTTTTGTGGTCCACATGTGGTTACCACATTTATATTTCCTTCTAGATGATGGACAAAACACTGCAACAGCAGCACCAGCAATTGCAGCATATGCAGAAGCAGTTACAGTTAGCACAAGCAGAAAAAGCAGCCAATGCAGCCAATGCACCAAACGCAGCGAACGCCCAAGATATCAGTAAGGAACAAGAGAAGCTCAAAGCAGAACTCCAAGCCGCGTGCATTGAACGAGATCGATTCCAGGGACAACTGGAACTTCTGGTACAGGAACTGGAGAAGAGTCAAGTAAGCGCTGGCACCTTACTGCTGGAAGTGTATTCCATAAACTTTTTTTTCAGCTAAATTTGAACGAAGCCAATAAGCAATTACAAGCCGCACAACAACAGCAACCAAACAAGGGACCAGCCGACGAGGCTCAACGAAAACAGTTCGAGGCTCAAGCCAAACAGCTCGAAGAGGTGCGCAAACAGATCGACAACCAAGCGAAAACAATCGAAGGCGAACGAAAGATCATCGACGATCAGCGGAAATCGATCGAAGCGAAACGAAAAGATATCGAAGAGAAAGAAAAGAAAATGGCCGATTTCGATGTACAGTTGCGAAGGCGAAAAGAACAAATGGATCAGCTGGAGAGATCCCTGCAGAACCAAGGTGGCAGTGCAGCCGTTGCGGGTGAGATGAATAAGAAACTGATGGACACTCAGCGGCAGTTGGAAGCGTACGTCATAGTTGTGATTCGCTCGGTTTCATTTTATATTTATCTGAATTTTACTACAGTGTGGTGAAGGAACTGCATCATACCAAAGAAGAGTCGAAGAAGTCAACAGCGGAGACAGAGAGACTACTGCAGCTGGTGCAAATGTCACAGGAGGAACAGAATGCGAAAGAAAAGACGATAATGGACTTACAACAGTATGTTGCTGGCGATTGTTGAATTGCGAAATGAAAGCTACAAAAGTTTTTTTTTTTTTTAATTGCAGGGCCCTTAAGAACGCTCAAGCCAAACTTAAACAAGCACAAACTCAACAGCAACAAGATGTAAGTTGACGTTTAGGTTTCGTTAAGAATTTATTTTAATGTCAACCTTTGTTTTAGGCTGGACCCGCCGGCTTCCTCAAGAGCTTCTTCTAAATAATTGGAGTGTTCCATGTTAGCATTTTGCGAAGACTAAAGTTATACATCTTTGATTTTGGAGGATGCAATTAAAATGTCTTTGGTGTGACAATTCCTTGTGTCACTTTTGACAGATGCGGATGTAAGTACCTACGCTTTTCATTCAGATTAGGGCTGTTCCCATACTTTTTGACCCAATATGGTTTGGCATTTCGATTGTTTCAAATTTTGACGAAGAAGACAGTTGTTGACATTTTTGACATTTTAGTCAACTTGAGATAGGTATCTAGATTATTGGGGGCCGTTCAAGTATCTAGTTTAGTAAGTTTGGCCGACTTGATGTGTCTCAGTTTTGGTCACGTGAACACCGATCAGCTATTTCAGTTGACGTTTGTGGAGGGGTAGCCGCCAAATGTAGTCAAGAATTTTATGACTGACTACGAAGTTCGTAAATGTTACTGAAGTAGGGAAAGTGGTGATTCCGACCAATCTAGTTTTTTCGTTAACGTTACATTTAGTCCAGGCCAATGTAGTCGATTTAAGATAAATAGATTTTTAAATGTTCCGATTAAATGTGCCCAAGATCTCCGTGACGTCTGTCAATTTATTCATTGACATTGACAAATATTTCTCACTAAAAGCTATAGTGATATATGACCTTAACAAGGCTTAAGGATATAACCATAATCTAGCTGAAGAGTCAGTTTGTGAATAATAGCCTTTTCACACCGCAGCGACAACCGTGTTTTCGTTGAAAACTCAAAATTACACTCACACTGAACAATAACCAGTTTTCGTTTGACGTTTTAATCAGCTGTGAGGCACTAGTCGTGAAACTTCTGTGTAAACTATTTTGTTTACAAAAAATATCGATCGATGGATTAACAAATAAGATAAATTCAGAGCATTTAAAAATAATATTAGTCCATCAATTAGTGTGGAAAACGATTTTAAGTTGTGAATTGTGACATTTGTTCGGTCAGCTGCTCTGCTAAATGTTGCAAACGGTGTGTTTGTTTCGTTTTCGTGTAAAACGACTTTAAACGACTCGTTTTGAAAACTGAAATATGTATGGGAAAACTTCTGCTTTCGATAAAGTTTTCGAGTGTCTTCGCGAAAGCCGGGGTCGGATCGCAACTTCCGTGAACGAGCTATACGTTCACGGAATTAAGTTGATTTTACATTTGAAACAAATACAAATTCCGTCACGTAATGCTCGTTAACAAACGACGCGATTCGACCCCAGGTTTTCTCGGCTCGGTGTGAATAGCGTATAAGGCCATTTGAAAAGTTTGACAGAACTAGAATGGATTGTTGCCATATTCGGTTCGAAAACTGTCTGAAGATCTATATCTATAGTTTGCAGTAATAATGAGAACAGTTGCACTAACGGCATTTTCGATTGAAGAAAAGAATTGCCCTTTCTATGAAAAGAGCAAATCCAGAAGTGCTCTTTCTATGTTTTCTATTTTTCATTGAAAAAAAAGTACACTTCCAGGTCAATTCCTAGCACGACAGAGGTGCCCGGGATATTTTTAAAGAATTGCCCTGAACTCACCAACACACACAAGAAAAATGTCCAAATCTCACATATGGTGTCTACTACTATTACAAAAGTGCTCCAACGAATTTCATTGAAAAGAGCAATTCTGTCGTATCTTCAATGAAAAACGCCATAACTTAGGTACAAATAAACATTTCTTACACTTCAATCGATTTGCAGGTTATATTGCAGTGACCACCAAAAAGGAAAAAATATTGGAAAAGATGTGCTGAATCTGTGTTCAAATAAAACCAGGGAAATGAGAAATAAATATACTATCTAAACAAATTAAATACAAAAAAAGAGCAAAATGTTGTAAAATCTAAAAAAGAAAGTACATACAAAAATAACAGAAATGGTAGAAAATTTATAAATATTATTTAAAAATAAAACATGTTGATAGTATAAATGGTATAAATATTGATCACAATAGGCAAGATAGCTAAAAAAGAATTATAAAATTAATTTAAAATAAATTATAAATATATATATAAATAAATATAAATAATTTATAGGTAGATCAGATAAAGAAACGTTTAATATAGTGTACATATTATTATATATAACAAAAAAAAAACAAAAGCAGTTACAAAAGGAAATTAGTCAAATTTATATAAATAACAAAAATTAATACTTCAGCAATATAATCACAATAATAATAAAAATAATTGAAAACTTAACTATTATAATAATTTAACCAACAATAACGATCAAACAACAACATCAACAACAAAAATACGTTACCTTCATGGCAAATTTTATTACAAAAAAAAAAACAAAAACAAAAAAATTATTTAACTCAATCTATATTTAAAACAAACAAAAATCTCTCAATCTCACTTCTCTATCTCTTCTATCGTTCTCTATTTCTCTGTGTCTCTTTCTCTCAATAATACAAAACAAAAGCAAGTAACAAACATATTTAAACAAAGTGACAACTAATTCTATTTGCTTGAGTATAATATTAACTTAGTTTAATTTGTTTGTTTTTATTACATAAATGGAACTCGAGAACGTATAGGCGAATGAAGGATTTTAATTAAAGTTCATTTGTTAATTTTTTTTTTTTCTTGACAACAAGAGGAAAATTGTTAACAACACTGCCATGTTATTATTTTTATTTTTTTTATTTAAAAGGAAAATAAAACAAAAACAAAAAAAACTTTGAAACGCTTTTCAAGACAAAAACAAATAAAAACCAAAAACTGTTACAAAACAATATTACAAATCATATCATTTAGATTTATGTAGTAAACAAAACAAATCATAGAAACGTGTATAAGATACTCTCTCAGAACGAATAAATAAATAGCAAGTACATGAATGTTGAATATTTCTAGTGGAATGAAAATAAATTATCATTAGTTAGGATGGAATATCACACACTAAACTCCCATCTAACTCACTCTTTTAGTTGCATGCGAGATGAAACCCGGTCTTTAATTTCTCTCCTTAAATTGGGATAGTTGGCATTTTGGGACGCGCTTCTGTGTCCCAAACGGAGTAGGGATATTATCCATATTTTTATATAGCAGTTCTTCTCAAGCACATCATTTTTGTGGCTGCGATTCTATATTCTGTTCGCTTTAGCTGATTTCTTTAAAAAATCTCCTGCAAATACTAATAAAGAGACATAACACATAACATTAACAAAAAGATAATATTTATATATAGAAATAAACAATACACATAATATTCGACCAATTGAATAAGATAAGGAATAAATTTAAATAGGTACGCTTGTTAAGATAAAAAGCAAACAAACACACATTCTCTTCGGTTCTATTCTATGGTTAAACAAATTTTCGTTTTCTTTTTTCTCAAACTTAAACAAAAGCATATATAAAAAAAATAAAACTGAACATAAATTACGCATACATTTTACGAATTCAATACTTAATTATATCGATACATATATTAGCTACATTTCTGTAAATTCATTATAGTCAAGGTAAAAACAAAAAATATAAATAAATTCATAGAAATACATTTTAATTTAATCTTTAAGTAAAAATTAAAAAGTCTATGCTTGTTACATTCACAATAGCGGGAAAAATATGACTAAACTCAACTCAATCTCTGAACTAATTTAAAGAAAAAAAAATGCAGAAACTACTTTTAAACAATACTATGCAACTGCCCAAAACATCCACATGCTCCCAAACTGTAGGTGCACTGAGAAACTTTATTTCCTATTTCTACATAACTAACTACAAACATTTTTTCATTTTCTACCTATATTTCTATATACATATACACACGAGATGAGATAATTTTCCACCTTACCTATCAACTACCGATTTTTAGAAATACAATTCCATTTGACAATGAACGGAAGGTTTGGCAACGACTGCGCATATCTTTTAACTCTTTTTTATTGTTTTGATTTATTGCTGCAGTCTGGGAGATGAATATTGTTACAAGCAAAATAAAGGAAAAATATATATAGAGTCTCCATAAATTATATGTTGTTCTAGAAAAACAAAAGAAAAATAAACTATACATATATATTTATAAATAAAGCAATTGTATTGAAGTTATTGAATTTATTGTAAGTTAACAACAGCAAAAAAAGACGATTTTTTCTGTTTGTTTTGTTAAAGTTTATATAAAAAAGCAACAGACACAGAATGTATGTATGTACGTTGATATAATATTAATTAATTTTTTTACCTCAATATTCATTGGTTAGTAAAAAAAAAAAAAAAACAAAAAACAAAAAAAAATGCAATTCAACTTCAATATCTCGAAAAAACAAAACAACTTGCATATATACAATATTATGTATGATATATTACATTGTATGTATATACACAAATATGTACATTTTTCTGTATGTATCATTAAACAAAAAAAAAGTAAATATTTCGGCTAATGTTCAAACAAATAAAAAATACAAATATATATATATATATAATTATAGAAGTAAAAAGAATAACAATAATATTTATATCGTATAAAATAATAATAATATTACTATTACAATTAATATTCTTATTATTGATAATAATTTTTAATTAAACAAAAAACATTTTAAAAGAAAACAAAATTATTATCGTTATCGTTATCATATGCGGAATGCAAAATTATTATTGATAATGACTATATATATATGATGATTGATAATATTATTATTATTGTATAGTTTTTTTTTTCCTATCCTTTTTCATTTAATTTTTTTGGTATAAATTCAAGAAAAAAAAAAGTATTATATTACAAAAAAAAAATTGAAGAATGTTGTGTACATTCCAAAATAAGAAACAAAACAAAAAATGTATTATTCGAAATGTTCATATATAAATGTCAACAATGTCATTATAAAGAAAAATGTTCTTCAAAACTGCCTACAAATAAATTTATTTAAAATGATAAATTGATACGATTGTTGTTTTAATTGTTGGATCGCTACCAACCAATGGGGGCAGAGACCTTGCAGTGTGGAACCGTGTTACTGGTACCGTTTATTATTGAGCGAACTACACAAGCTTGTGACGTTTCACTATGGTCACGTTCTATACTTCGAGTTGCTAGTTGTTCTTTTTGCTAACTAAAGCTAAGTACGCTGCTCGAGCTAAACTAAATTTTATCTGCTCTCCAACTTTCCTCTCCAAACATTAGCTAAAATCCCAGCGTAATTTTGACATAAGCCACGCCGCGGACAAGTGTCACAGAAAACAGTGGTTCTTTCAAAATAATTTACTTCAAAAATTCAACACTCTCTGATTTCAACCATTTTTGATTCTAGCTACCTACTCCTCGTCAAGGTATTTATAAAAAAAAAACACATCCTTGCTTACTTCTCCCATTCTCCACAATACAAAATTGCAACAGAACACAACGATCTGTCAAAATTTAGCTTGAGAAAATGTTTAATGGGTACGCTAAATTTTGACAGATACATGAAGTACCTACCTACATTTTAAAACAAAAGTTTGATTATTTAGCTCGAGCAGCGTACCACTCAGCTAAAAGGGTTCGCTTAAATTTAGCTCAGATAAATTTTGGAGTGAATTTTGTATGGGAGCGAAAATTTAGCTCGAGCAGCGTACTAAGCTTAAACTAGCAAAAGTTACTCGGGCTTATCAGATTGCTGAGGGAACGCTTTTGAAAGCCAGCCTGACTTGCCTCCTATAGCGAGATATTCCAATACGAAAAATTTGGAATGAGACCACATTAAAATACGTCAATCTAATCAACATCAGTAAGAAAAACGCATATGAAGTTCCCAAAGTAATTTAAATATTTGTTAATTGCAAACTCATCTGTTATGCAAAAGTTTTGATTTAATAATTATCGGCGAAGCTTGGGGAAGAATAAGATTTACGTAGATCTATATGCGACCTAATCAAGGAAGAATCATTATGAAACTTATGCTACGTCTTGTGGATCTTTAAAATTTCGCCATTAATGCAACAACGACCGTTGACACTCCTGGTAAACTCTAAACACGATTTTGGAGATATATGTACATAGGATATCCTTATCTGCTTTTGAAAGGGTTCACTCCTCCGAACCATATATGTAGTTAATTTTATACACCATCCTTAGTTTTCTGGAAGACGATATTTCTACAAAGTTGACGCCTCAGCCGAACCCGAACAGCTACTTGACAACACAAATTAAAACGATTAAAGAACAAACAAAAACTTTGCTGAAAGGCGATTTAATGAGCTCTTTTTTATTGACTTAGTGTGTTGAATAGTGAATATTAAAAATAATTTCTGTAGTGATTTAAGAAGTCCAACCAGCATCCTTTGACATATATGTGGTAGTTGATTATGGGCTTCATAAAACATAAAAACGTCACTTGCTCTATTTTGTATTGATATTCGTGCGATTCGAAAATGTGTAGCCTTCGACACTTTTCAAAAGCGTTTTCCATTCACTGGTTAAATTTATATTAAAACAATTCAAACTTGCGTCCCGATTAACGAAAACCCAAACAAACTCCACCAGTTTTCAAAATCAAACGCACTTTTACTGGTAAATCTGAGAAAAATTCTGAAAAATATTGATTTTTTTGTACCAAACGAACATAAAAAGTGCTCGGAGAGCGCCAAATCGAATACCACATTAAATAAAACGTTCATAAGAAGAAGAACAAAATTTGTGTGTAAACAAACAGCGAAAGTGAGACACATGAGTCCTCAACATTTTTTTGATGCCCGACCCAATTTTGTAGACCACAATAGGTAATTCACTTTTTGTAGTCCTACCTATACTCTGTTCAATTCGTATTTTCAGTACAGGGAAGATAGGCTATTTGCCTTTCACCCTAACTATTATGGATTTTAATAAGCTGTCTCCATTTTAAAGCTCTCACATGGTTGCCATAGTGGGCACTATAAATAGGCATAATTCTCTCACAAATATCGGTAGGGTTACCAAATACCAACTCTTTATAAAGAAAAAATGGTTTAACTGCATATTAACAGATCCTTCAGAAATACAAAATAATTAAAGGAGTACCTAAAAACTGTATGGCAACATCCCACATAATCAAATTCATTTATTCGCTCTCAAAAGCTTTAAAAAGCACCAAAACCGAAAGTTCTGTGAAAATATCCATAGAAAAACCCGTAAAGATATTTTTGCAATTAGATTAGGGTAACACTCTTCTGAGGTGCTTAAAACACACACATGTTTATTTTCTGCGATAAAAAAGCAACCGCACACGAGAATATCACCGTCGTCGTCATCCTCATTCTGCTCGCGACAGCCTGGCAGACTGGTCATGGTGGGATGTATGCGCCTTTGAGGATAATTGGGTGGGTTTTTCGTAAATAACAACAACAAATTCTTTGGAATCGCTAGTGGTTTCGCTTTTATTTCAGTGGCAAATCTTGTGTTGAGTGCCGTGAGAGTAGCTACAGGCACCACTGGTAGAAAAAAGAGCTTCCCATAAGGCCTGTACTGAAAATACGAATTGAACAGAGTATAGTTAGGGATTTCATAGCCTGTCAACCTCACCAGTAACCCGGATAATTTAACCCAGAATCGGGCCCTAAGGACACGATTCGTGACATGTCTCTCCAAATTGAGAAAAAAAACAAAACAGAAATATCTGATAGCACCTTATTAAACGCTTCATTAATGTCAGACTGACTTGGAGGAGGTAACATTAGTTCTTGTACTTTACTTTCGCTGAGATAGGATGTTTGTTTTAAGTCCTACAACAAAAACAAACAAAATGGCCCAATCTTTAGAAATTGATATTTCTATCGGTTTACGTTTAGCGGTTGGAATCTTTATTTTTGCATGGACCGAAATGGAAAAAACCGGGGCTTCCAATAAAAAATAAATTAAAATAAAAACTCTGGTTTAACGTTAAGGTGGAAAATGTTGGATTCCCTGGCGAATCGGACCCTTAACTAACCATTGTGATCTGCCAACAATTAATATTCGACTTATTCACAATTAGGTATTAGCTAGCAAATTTCGAAAATCTATCAACCATCTTCGAATTTCGACAAAGAAAAAGAAACATGGCCGTTCTTTCACATCAGAGAAACGTCAGCTTTGATTAGCTTTTCTTATTGCTCGGATAAAGAAAAACCTCTCATCGCCAGAGTTTTCTATTGTTTATATAATTTTATTGGTTTATTTACTTTTACAAGAAAAAAATCCTTTTCTACAAAGACAAACAACCACAAGAACACAATTAAAATATACAACTACACCACTCGCTCTTAAATAATGGACCATAAAAAATCTCCAGTCCGACGACAAAAGCGACAATCCAAGGCGATCGAAGATAATTTCTGGGACTGCAGTGTTTGTACATACAAAAACACAGCTGAAGCATTCAAATGCCGAATGTGTGACGTACGTAAAGGTTAGTGCTCTCATTAACAACATGCAAAAACTAAAATGAAATCAAATTCTTTATTACGATTTGTATAAAAATAGCATCGCGCATATTGCGTTGAAAAAAAATCTCTGATTCTTCGTTCTCCAATGCAAAATGCCCGCTGTAGTGCTAGTGCTGTTGCCCTACCCACCTTTCAGAGAAAGAAGTGAATTTTGTTGTTTGCTTTTGCGTGTGTATTGCGTGCACGGAGGGAATCGGTAGTATTATGCTCTAATGGAGGCTCTTGACTAGAAACGATTGACGGATGTGCTCTAAATTTCTGATTAGTACATAGGTATGCCGTATGCGGTATGCGGTATGCCCCCCAGAAGCTATGACGCGAAAAGCCATTGCCAGCTGAATTGAATTGCTTTGAGTGTGGGACTTTTGTGTTGAGAAATTCAAGTACATACTTTTATGTTTCGCCACAAGTAGGTAGCTTATGAGGTCACTTATTAAACGACCGTTAATAGTATGCATGGATGTACATTTGAATTTCTTAGCTTGTACCTATAACTGGGAAAAATACTTGATTTCGGTTCGATAGAATTCGATGGGTTCTGCGAATTTCTAGAGCAGCTGAGCTTCATCAGACGTTTTGAGTAGTACGAAACAACTGACATGCATAATTGCATACTGCTCAGTTTCATAGTTTACGGTAGACCAAAGGAAGTCGCACCACAAATAGGTTCATTTGACGGTTTCACGTAGAAAGCTTTATACTTTATTCCCTGGTTTATGTTGCGGTTCTTTAGAGACCCATGAATGCTAACCTTGAGTAGTACTAGCTTGCATTGACAATGCTGAGAATTGTTGGTTTATGATCAGAACCTGTAGATATGCTGATCTAATACTAACTTGTTGCAGCAATCTCATCTAGTAGTTTTCAATTGTCTGCTCTTTTTACTGATCTCACACATGGCCTAAAATGTAACACTGAGGCCCGTTTGCTGATACTACTCATAGCGATTTAAGTTCTACTTAAATACCTTATGGCTATGAGTAGTATCAGCAAACGGGCCTGATTTTATTGGTTTAGGTCGTACGTGCCATTTGAAAGAGATGTCCATCGTATTCTTCCGTTTTCTTCATAAATATCTTCAGCCGATTGAGCTTTGCTTTTCCATGGTAGCCACTTCATGCTTTGTAGGACCATTGAGCTGTTCCGGTCTATTTCAACACAGAACTTTAATCCGTATATACTGCTTGCGTTAAACCACCAATTTCGATTAGATGTATGTTGCGTTGAATTTATATATTGTCTGGTCTTTCTAGTTGATCAGTTTTTATATAGATCCAGCACTACCACGAGCTGATGGCGCCACAACTACTGCGGTCACCATCAGAGTCATTTTACATATTCTCAATTTTATTTCAGAATCATTACACACAAAACAAAAACACCTCACCGACTACCGATAAAACGTTCTAATGTCTACTTTTTCCAGTACTTAACTCATTCGGCCTTCTTGCAGGCACATCAACACGGAAGCCGCGTCTCAACTCAGCCCTAGTGGCTCAACAAGCTGCCACTCTACCAGGAGCATCGGGCGCCATGCCCAATGGCACCAAACCAGCATCCACATCCAAATCGTCAGGTCACGATCGGAACAAGCACAAAAAGTACCCTGCCCGTTTGAAAAACGTAGATCGTTCGACCGCACAAACACGCGAAGTAACCGTGAATTCCGTCACCGTGTTCATAACCGAATACAAGCCCAAGGCTCTCGCCACTAGACGAGAGTCCAGTGAACAGAGTTTCAGTGAAAGCAACGATTCACGTAGTTAAATAGCTTTATTTTCGTTCGTTCTTATTTTTATTAAGTTGTTCTTTAGCTAGACACACCAGCATGCGTCGCGGCATAGTGAAAATCAGATAAGCTCCATTGTAGAAAGATAAATATACATACATAGATATAGTACATATATCAGAACAAGAAGCAAAGGCGAGGAAAGTAGATTAATTTAAAAGAAAAAAAAATATATAAAAAATAAAATATCTTGTGAATATTTTTTAAGGATTGTTAGAGCTCATACTCGTTAAGTAGGAACGTTGTACCAACGCGGGCACTCTATTGAATGCAAGTTCACTGCCTCGGGAAATACATACGACCTTTTGTTTTCCAATTACTTTAAAACACACTCTCCCTCTCGTAGAAAGAATATTTTAATTTTCATTTTGTTACAAAAGGAAAAACATTTTTTACTTTGTTATTTTATTTTATAAACGTGTGATACAAAAAAATGTTTGGATAGTATTTATCAAAAGGAAAACCAATCTAGGATAAGGATCAAATCATGACTCTTTAAATTGTAAGCGAAATTTAGATCTCTGCCGGAGTAGAGTAACCGAGATCTCTTGGTTGGGCGACAGAAAGAAACGCGAGGCGCTTTGCATTTCCGAAAGAAACATATCAAATGCATTGAACGTCACGGCAGAGTTATTGTACATAATGTAATTTGCGAGCGAATAGTAGGATGTATTCTCTAGGACAAAATTCGAAAAAGAAAATCTTTTGTTTGTTCTATTTCTTTATCTAATTAGTTTTCATATACACACACACAAACATACACCAACTAATTTTATTTTATTTTTGAAAACAACAAAAAGAAAACAGGCTTTCGGTTAACAACTGCAGTTTCCATTCACATGAAATAGTGTACTCAAAAAGACTGATGTATTATTATTGTAATTATTATTATATTATTAGTTATTAAACAATTTAAATATATGGAACTTCAATATAGCGAAATATAGCACGCCGATCAATGAAAAAAGAAAAGAAAAAACAATCACACAACACGGTTACCGATGATAATGATGATGGTGAAGACGAAGGGCATATAGCATTTAATTGGTAAATATAGTTTTAGGCTTGTCTTTGGTTTATACATATAACAAACTTGTTAAGTAAAACGTTCACACTAACACACTGCAAGTGAGATTTGATCAGTTAGGGCCGTTTGGCCACTTGCAAGTAAGTTGTTCTTGTGCTTATTCATTGCTTTGGTGACGTGATTTGTACTTAGGTTTCAAGTTTATGGAGGCATTACGGCCAAGCCACCACCAGTTGTGTTCTTAGCATTTAGTAAGTCGAGGTTTTTTTTTTTTTTCTCTCTCTCTAAACGGACATCCACTTTTGACACATCACTCATAAGTCATAACCTTCTCAAAATAGGAGAAGTACCTAAACTGAAACTGATAGTAAGTTTGCCAGACTACGCCTCACCCAAGAACCCTTTGAAAGCAATCAAGACATCAACGTGCATAATTTCTGTATACTTCTGACCACATTATGATGGCAATAGGTACATTTTTGCATCGAAAAAAAGAGATTTCTGCCTCAACAGCGAATGAATGCCATTTGGTTAGATTGCTCTTAGATATTATTTGGATTTATCCATAACAAAAAGTTGGACCTATTGTCGGTCTGGTGAACCGCAAAAAATACGCTTTCCCTTGCTTGGAGGTTAGCATTCGTGCACGCCTGGTGGACGTTTAGAATAGCTCTCATACAAGTTCACCAATTTATAGTTTGGTGTTCCATCAAACACCGTTCGTCTGTTAAGCTTGGTAATGCGTACTCCACGTTGGAGCGATTGTGCGCAAACAAAGTGTAAACAAAGCCGTGGTGGATATATGAACGATATCGATAATTTGTAAGCCAACGTAGACAACAGCAATGCTTTGCATTTGCATTGGTTCTATTGCGAAGAATTTGGTTTCGAACTGGCAACCACATGTGTTCTTTCTGTGGGTACCTACTATACCTATTAAGCTGGCTCAGGTGCATTTTTATATGCTTACCATCTTCATCATACCACTGCCACTGTGTTTATACTGACATTGGCCGGAACTCATCCTAGTAATGGTGCTATTCAGCTCTGAATTAAAGTTTCGTCTTTGGATCCAGTCTGCACTCGCAAATTTTCCAACTCATCTTGAGTTTTCAGATAGTAACTAAAGGTCCAACCAACGTGTAGATCAAATAATGTGGCGAATAATATACTGCCATCACTCAAATGCTCAATAACTTCTTTAATTAGTTCACGTTTTCATTGCAAGTGAATAAGACATCTCATACAATTGTCAAGAGATTTTATTTCGGTATACCTCCACCGAAGAAACGTCAATATAATTTATTTATTTTTTTTATTACCCTATTTATACAAATTTTCGAGGAAAAAAATCTCTCAGCTTGCAGTGTGACAATATCTCCAATAAATTATTAAGTGCAACTTTATATTTTTGTTTAAACAAAATACTTCTTAGATATTGACAACGAATTATTACAAAAGAGAAAAACATCTTTTAATAACAGAAAATAACGCCAATAGTAATCCAAGATTCTTGGAAAGCATTCAAATTATTTCATTATTTTAACTTATTTTTTTTGTTTGAAGAATGTTTTTATTTTTAAAATAAATTTGTACCCAGCATTTTATTATAATCAATTTGTAGCTTTGTAAAAAATGAAAAATGAAAAAGAAAACTAGTTAAGTTAAATAAAATTATTAACGCTAATCAAATAATATAAAAGAAAAACAATACAGAGAAACAGAAATAAAGTTTGTAAAATTCTTTACTATATGCAAATGCATTCGATTTATGTACATTTAATGTAAAGTTTGGCAGTTGGCTTTGCTCAACTGTCTAAAAATGGAATAAAAATATTATTATATTGAAAAACAACATAATTTTTTTTTCCCTACCTCGCTTATGTGCTTAATATTTCGTGTAAAATACAACAAAATCTTGAGTGCGCAGGTCATAGATTACAAAACAAACAGCAGCTGTCTCGAAAATGGAGTTTTCTCCTAGGCTTAAAATATGTATAACCTAGTTCGACAACCACCCGAAGAACCCTCCCCATATCTACTCCCTAACACAATGGAAACTAAATCATCGAGGGCGCTATTTGTGATGGCGGAGGACAAAAATGTTCATTATCCGAAAATCCGTTCGGCTTGCGAAAATTCCCTCAACGGTAGGCGCGACACGGCTATATGTAACACCAAATCTAAATGAGAAATGATGGCAATTGATACTTCATACGAAGAACACTAGTCAGTTAAAAAACGAAGCAGTACTCGGTATATGAGACTTAATTCGATTTTATTCGGAGCTCTCTATATAGCTTAATTGCAAAAGGTGTTGTCTTGCAGAATGTGTTTCGGCCGTAGAACCAAAGACGCCTCCTTCCTTTTCGATTGTGTACAGTGGCCGATGAAAATGTTGGCGTCGTGCTTCAAGCACTTATCATACGTCTTTTCCAGAAGGACGTTTAGAACACTCCCTTGGCTGCGTCATTATTCCACTTAGTGGAGAGTGTGATGTTTTTAAACCTGACTCTCATATAGATTATGATCATCACCCCTATCGAGGTATCCGTTCGGAACGGAATTTTCTCCGATTTGAATGAAATCGGAGAAATTCCATTCGAGATATCCGTTCCGATACAACTTTCGGAAAAATTCTCCGATGACATAAAGTGCACCTTGTCGCATTGCATGGAACAGCGTCGTACCACGTACTTCTGACAGCTACATGGCACATTTTTTCCGACGCTCTCCGACAACTAATTGCTGCGGAATATTTTAGTGTGAAATGAACGCGTTTTTATGCTTCATTTATTTTGTTTCGAAACGAATAGCTCGAACGCAATTTGAGTTCCCATCGGGTTTGACTTTCGTATCGAAACTTCTTCCGAACGGAAAACTCGATAGGGATGCATGTGTAGGCCCAGTAGGCACGGAATTTTTACATTATGTACCAGCTGACCCGACGAATTTCGTTCCGCCCAAATTCGTTAATATAATGAAAATAATAATTTTGAGCATGAACAATGCGCATGCTACTCAAAATCGTTCGTGTCCAGTCAACGTTCCATTTTTTCACTGAAGTCCTTTACGGTACACGATGTATAAAGCGGAAGGTTACACCACATACAATTGACTCTATGAGAAACATAAAAGTGAAACCCTCCACAAAATTCCAGCGATTGTCGAAATTGATACGTTTAAATACGAATTGCAAATCGTTCCGTACAAAGTTCTATCCCCAATCTCATCCCCTTAAACTTTTTATTTCAATACAAAAAGTAGCATATATGTCCTTCCTTGCGTCAATACGAATCTACCAAGCACGACCCATTCCCGAGTTATGAGTGCACATACGCACGTCACTCTCTTTTCCATATAGCTGTACCCGTGCCCGTGCCTTTCGCATTAAATCCCGCCCAGATCTCGAAAAGTTCCAAACGTCCAAAAATAATTTCAATTATACAACTTTAGATTTTTTCCATCCCGCTTATCTTTCACAAAGTGCCACCTATCGGGTCCAAGACTATCCAATTTTTAAAACTGGAGCCAACCATACCAAAATAGTGTCCAATGTTTCAAACTGTAACAAACCATACACACCCACGAAATTTCATTAAAATCGGTTAAGTGGCTTAGGGTATCGACAACAGCGCCACATATCGTGTCCAAAATAGTCCTGAGCTGTATACGCAATGCCAACGTGTGCGGAAAACCCCAAAACTTACTAAAATTCATGTGTTTTTCACGTACACACCAATACTAAAGATGTGTGAACGTTTTGTTTAAATTGGTAAATGCGTTAAGGCGTGAATCGGCGACAAACGAACACAATTTTAAGGCTCAGTTTTTATACCTAATAGATTTGTCATTTTTCAAGCACATCTCTTTGGGAGGGAATTTGTCTCCACCACTGACAGTCAAGGGAAAAACAAAATGTCCTCTCGATGAAAGACACTATGCCGTTATGCTAGACTTATGCCGTTTTCGATTTTACTTTGTAGATGATCTGGGATTTCAGATTTCTGCTCCCAAATCGAACATGAAATCCGAATTTTATTGGTTCTTGTATGTATTGGGTTGGCCGCAAAAAAACAATTTTTTTTTCACTTGCACTGGAAATTAATTGATTTTCGCAAATTATTTTCAAAATAGTTTAATATAAAAACTCGATTCCATAGGAGTAAAATGAATAACTCAGATAAAAAAGCAATCCTTCCAACGAAAAACAAATCGTAACCGCCAGCTTTGTGTCATAAACTTTGGTGTAAGTACTGAACAAAAATTGTGGTAAATTTTTTACTGCCTTCTCCCTACTGCATAAATGAACTCGTTTTTGGAAACGCAAGACTACTGCAAAAGTTCAGCAGTATTTCTGGGCACTCATTCCGTAACTTTTCGGACGATTATCGTCGAAACGATAAACCATAACACTAGCAACTAAGTGCTAAAATTACAAGTTCGAGAGGTTAATCCAGTTCATTTCCCACAAATTTAATGAAAGCTGACGATATTCAAAAAAATTCGAGCAGATTATAACTTCTAATGGTGATTAAAGTTTCCAAAACGATATCGTTCAGACGATCATTGATATACGGAACCTGCCCCCTGTTCATAATTGCATTGAACAAAAATTGTTTGCATGGCATGTGCAACAATGTTACAATTATGAACTCGCCCTAGATTGGTCGAGAACTTCATTTTTCCTACGTCAGCCACATATGCGAACAGTCATCTTAGTAGGTTTGACTAGATTCGTGGGCTACCCCTTCATAAACCGCAACTGAAACAGCTGGTCATACGACCAATCTAAGCCAATCAAAACTGAGATACATCAAGTCAGACTTACTAAACTAGATACTTGAACATGAACGTCCCCAATGTCTGTCAAATGAATATAACAAACTGACGTTAAAATTGAACATTATTTGAATTTTGTAGGTGCTTTAGGTTTTTATTTTTTATTTTATTTGGTTCGTCATTTACAAAAAGAGATTTTTACATTTTACGAATGGCATGATGTTGTTATCCATTGGAAGAAAGAAGCGCCCGAAAGAGTCTGGAATCGAAAAAAAAATACTTCTGAAACCGTTCCATTGGTACAAAAAATACGCCTGCGGTGATTCTGAGAAGAGAATTTCGCTTCTCGTTTTGAAGTCAGAATTCACTCAAGAAGCAGTTGTTCCTAAATAAATTTAAAAATGATTGGATTCCCGCGTGAAACCAATGGAAAAGAACATGAGAAAAGTGCAGGAGAGCTGGTAACGATTTATTAAAATATTGGGTATTTGTTTCAACTGAGAGTTAAAACCATGTGGCATGTATGTCCGGTGACTGCTCTGAACTGATTTCGGGCAGCCTTGAAATCAACATTTGAAGGAAACGATTGATTGTAACAATACTCACAGTCTTAGTTATTTCGAAAGCAACGCCACTGTCGCTGCCAAACTAAGCTAAAGGTGCCTGTCCATTTGAGAGTACTTACGCTAGTAAGCTTCTCGAGAGTTACTCTCGGTAAAAAGTTAACTCCACGCGAACTATTTTTTAGGCTATGTCCAATGTCCACTTGCGAGTTTGCTCCCGAGAGCTGCTTGAGAGCTGTTTTACTCTCAAATGGACAGGCACCTTAACACTTTCTCCGCTAACCAATTGGACTATAGAAAGCCGCAGCTCAGAGGAGCAAGATGTTTCTACAGACTAGTTACATGAACGGAAGCAAATGCATAATAGAAGTACGCGTACATCCGGCTAGCTAGAATAGTAAAGACATGTGTGTCCCCTCCGGACGTGTAATTTGCGTTCGAACCTCCATTTCCGATTGTGCCTGAACCAACTGACATACGAGATTGATAAGAAACTGACGCCTCCACAAAATTGCTCACCACAAAGTGCTAGACCAAAATGATTGCATTGCAAAATGTGTAAATGCGGCATCGCCTTAAACAACTCCTCCCCATCTCCCCCTTTGCTGGCCATCAGTGAAAACTGCAAAGTCTGCTTAAACATGCAAACGGAATACTCGGGCTTAAAAAAACATTTATATAACAAAATTACAACAGGGTTAGGGGGCCTATGCCAAACTTAATCACGAGTATAGAAGACTTTAAGATAAAGTGTTACCCCATACACACATCCATATATATAGCATTGCGCTAAGCACAGAGCATTAATCTACATAACTTGCATATCTATGTGACGTGCGTTAATCTAAGCATGTGCTTCCTATTTCGACAGAGAGAGAGAGTCGAACTTTAAAGTACGAAATTTAGCATCGTCGTCGCTACTATACCATATCTCTGTGCACATACACTCATGGCATTGTTGGATGGAAGCCTTCCGGGCCCCAAAATAATATACACCCCTTTAGCCGCCCATACCCCGTCGACATAGAATTGTGAAACAAGCACCACCAGCACACCACCCCAACCTGTTTATCTTAAGTTCGCATCTAACCCATTGCACGGTCAGTCGTCAGAGCTTCGGGATTGAGAGATGGTGAGAAAGCAGGCGACTTGCGATGTGGTTGGGGGTGGTTTTTGCTCCCGGGGTAGAGTCGTCGACGACGTATACTCGTTTTGGGGATGAATTCCAATGAGTCTATCGCCTTTAATTTAATGTTGGTCCGCGATAAGGCTTTAAGGTTTCCCTTTAAAACATCCCCTTGACGTTTCTTCATTTGCAACCCTCCATCATCCGAGTCGATGGTGCGCTACTATGGCCTGACTATGGCTAAGGAGAGAACTTTATATATGCAGCTTTCTTCGAGTCGTCGTCGTCGTCGTCGTCGAAAACTGTGAAATGTAGACCGGGAGAAAAGGGTGCAAGCCCAAGCAGGAGGCCAGGACCAGGACCGGGGACGACGGAGCCGGGGCGAATAGAATATTATACAAAAATACGTACGGTGTACGGATACATCCCCATAGATATACAGCGAGCTTGCTGGCTCTCTTGTTTGTGTAATGTTGGTATAGGAGGAGAATGGAATTCTAAGCGGGATCGAGCGGTGTACAGGGGGTTGGTTTGTGCTCGTCTGGAATCTTGTGATGTGCTTCCTCCTTGTCCGCTGTGCTCCCCCATCCGACCATCACTTCTGCTGCCATCATCATCGTTCCGTTCTTGCTGCTGCTGCTGCTGCTGCTATCGTTTCAAAAGGAGAATGGCTTTAAGAAACACAAGCGCACGCACATACATACGTATGTACACATTAAATTTATATATGTTATGTGGACGGAAGAGCGAAGGAACAGCACAGAGCAGAGTATTGTGGAGCGTGTGGGCAGGGTAGAGCAGGGACTCTGCCAAGGCGAAATTATTTCTGTACGTAGTCACATTCGTTCGCATGGCAACCCCTTTCAGCCTTTGGCTCGTGGTGGCGAATGGATGGATGGTGCAGCAGTACGTTCGGCCCGCCACTAGATTTTGGGTTGAGTTTGGAATTTCACTGTTGGGTTTTTTCTTTTCTTTTTTTTTTCCTGTAAATTTTTGTATTCTTCTCTTTAAAGCGGGAACGGCAGAGCGCCGCAGAGGACGAGTGTATAGAAAAGTTGGCGCATTTTAGAAATTTAACTTTAAGGGGATGTTTGAAGTTTCTTTCGTTCGCGCACACCAGAGTGGAATCACAAGTTGAAGGAAGGAACGAAGGGATGAACCGAACACGAAGTGGAGGGAGTTGTTGAATGTTTTGTAATTAGAAAAAATTTTGCAATTTCTCGGCATCTTTTTTTTTTTTTTTTTTTGTTGTTGTCGAGTTTTCTCCGAATTCTAAATATGAGCATGAAAAACGGAGGGTGGAAGAATAGGTACCTACCTATATCATATATGGGGTCGAAAAAGAACAAAAACACCTGCCTTTGCCGTATACTACTATGTCCATGTCGACGTCAGCAGAAATTGTCGGCCAATATTTGTGAACAAACAAAGATTGTTATTGTTGTCACCCTCTTTGTATAGCGCAATATTTATTGGTAAACAAACTACAATATTGTGCTGTCGTATGTTCACTGTTCGTGTTCAGGACAGGTGAGCGCTCTGTGTATCTGTCGTTTGTTGCTTATACAGTGATATATCCGTTAAGTACTTGACCCTTCGATGGCCCGAGGGCTTTTCGTAGGATATAACTTGGCAACTTCAAAGGCAAGTGTGCATATAAGTATGCGAGGGTGCTATGAGTGTGCTTATATACGTATGTATAAGAAGAAGAAGTTTTGAAACCGATTTTTAACTTATGCAGGCGCGGAAATGGTGCAAGTATCTGATGAGAGTGAACAAAGTAAATAATAGGAACTCATACAGCACTGGGGAAGGAATGCATATGTTGCTAGTCTTGCGAAATGCATCAAAACTACTGGTACGTCTGAAATTCCTTACATTTGAAATCTGAACCCTCAAAGTCAGACTAACGACTAACCACACATTTCCACATTTGCAATTGACAAAAATGCTAGGTATATCTACCTACCTACTTGGTTCGTTTTTATTTGCAAAAGTAAATAAGTGCGTTTCCGTACCTACCCTTTTTTAAACCGTGTTGTATCCGAAATTTCCAAAAATAGAGAAGGCAATCGAGAAGTCTCCCGCCGAAAATTTGGAAACATAACAGAACAAACAGCTCTCCATTACCTACAAAACGAGGAAACGTTTTTTTTTACAGATCAAAAACTAGGAACTGCAGATATTTCGTTTCAATACTCGTGGGGAGCGTGATTGCAATTGCACTGAGCGGTGACTGGTGAGTTTTCTCAATTGCATAAACTCACTCAGATGTAAAATAAACGAAATTGTCAGTTTTGATTTTGATTTCTTTCTTTTATCAACTGCAGTAATCAACAGTCAGTGGGACTTATTAATAATCAGCCCTATTGCGAAGATCAACTCGGTTGACGATTGACAAATTTATCAATTAAAATTGATGATTGCGAAAAAAAATAGGTATGCCCTATTGTGAACATAACGCCAAAAACAAAGTTATTGTGAATGAAAACTCAACTTTGACAGTTCTGCAATACTTTTGATTTGAAGAGTGATTGTTACGATGTTTGCAAACAATTTATTTGAACAATAATTACGAGTGTTAAATCTGTGAAATTTACCATGTTATCCACCATGTTATCGGTGGAATTATTTTTTGATAATGACGAAACAGAGTGCCTACGCGGAATTGGCTGCTATAGGGATGTTACGGAGGTAGTTTTACCGGAGTCGGAGTCGGAGTCGGAAGCGCCATACCAACCTCCGCGGAGTCGGAGTTGAATCGGAGTCGGAGGCGGAGGTCGCACGCAGACACAAATTAATAATATTTAAAATTTGAAAATATAAAATCGATACACGCATTCTCAACTTCAATGCAAATCTCGCCTAGTTATGTAAAATACATAAAAGAGTGAAAAGACAGTCGTATTGTAAAAACCGCAAAAACCCAAATTCCAACTTATGGTTTTTTCCACTGCGCTACCTCTCGCGAACGTCTGACAAATATCCGAGAGTATAAATGTCTTGAAAGAGCTTCTCTATTATCCATTTGGAGTCGGCATAAAATTGTAGATCCCTTCCATTCGTTCCAAAAATGAAAAACTCACACAAAACGAATGGTTGTGAGAAGCTAGGCCTATGGTCTCTCCGGATCTGTTGCGCCAACTATTTATTTATATTTATTGTAAAATGTCGCAACTCGATAATTCTTTGTTGTTCATGTTCATCGGTCGCCTCGTCAGTCGTCACCCATGATGGTGCTCCGATAAACCTCCGATGTGATTATATCGGAACCGAAGCCGGATTCGGAGGTGCAATTTAAACCGGAAGTTCCGACATATCGGAATCGGAGTCGAAGCTCCGTATCATCCCTAGCTGCTATACGGCGGAGTTTGCGAGTCGCGTCTAATCCTTTGGAACTGGAAAACCGAAGGTAGCTAATTTCATTTCCAAGGAATGCTTTTGAGGTGTACATATTCGTTGATTTTTGGAAGATATTGGGCCCAAACTTAAACCGATCAATTGCAGTTCTGCTTGGTCTTGCGCAGTCAACAGCAACAACAGTGTCCTTTATTCTAAGTGAGCTGCTAAACGCGTTATGAAAAATTACATGTGCCCAAAATGTATAAAATTCATTACACATAGGAAGAAAAACGAATGGCAATGTATATACAGTAATGTCTGGGTAGCGTGAACTAATTATTGCACAGGCTGTCCATGCTAACCAGGCTGTTCACACTAGCCAATATTTTACACACCAAGAAAAACAAACTTCGACAACAGCAACCCTGTTTTAAATTTTTTTATTTTTTTTTGAGCGAACTGATTTGGAGCTTATCTTTACTTTTTCTTATGTCCGAAATTGTAGATTAAGCATCACTGTAGGTATTCACGGGATAAAATTGATGGGGCTACACCCCTTTCTAGTTTCTCGATAACATGACATTTTTCTTTCAACGATAAGAACTTTGGTTTTTTTGTTAAAAATGAATTGCAGTGAAAAGAAGCAAACAAACAGGAGCAGGAGCTATAAATAGTTTCACGTTTTCAAACGTGAATCGTTTTTCTTTTTTTTTTTTTCATTGCAATCAGTACAAACTATATGAACAAAAACGGAGTATGCGATGCAAAAATGTTTTTGTACGACTGTGTAAAGCTACGATGTCTAAAATAAAGGGAAATCCCCGAAATGGGAGCATAAATTTGTTGTTCATGCTATCGAGGTTTTTGTTGTTCACGCTATAGAGTGCTCTGTATAAAACAATTGGTGTTCATGCGAGCCAGGTGTTCACGCAGCCCAGTGTTCATGCTACCCAGACAGCACTGTATATGTATAGCCCTTAAAAAATAACAACAATAACAATTAAAAACGTTGATGTTCAACATTTTCTTTTAAGAGTCGTCCTTATCAACACCGAAATTGCGATTGATAGAAATATTGACAACTATCAATAAAATTGTTCAAGGTTGACATTCACAATAGTACCGATTTATCAAGCGACAATTGCTGCACGTTCACAGTCGATCAACTTTTAATTGATAATTGATCTTCGCAATACCATTTAAAGAAATTTATTGATAAGTATCAACTATCAATTGATAGTTGATCTTCGCAATAGGGGTGAATAATAACTTCACACTAAATGTTTTGTAGAGGTTACAATGGATAATTTTATATGGAAAATTTGCCATTGTGAGTTCGTAAAATCTAGCCTGGAAAGTGATTATTAGTTTCACACATTTCCACATTTTAAATTTACGTAAAAATAATAAATTTATGTCCCGATTTTAGATTTCCGGAAGCTCACAATTGCGAAACTTGTATGAAAAATATGGCATGAATGAACTACCTACTTCAATTTGAATTCGACTCTAAAAATGTTCATTGGTAATACCCTTTTCACACCGCAGCGAAAACCGTGTCTTCATCGAAAACTCGAAATTGCATTCACACCGAACACCAACTTGTTTTCGTTTGACGTTTCAATCAGCTGTGAGACACTAATCGTGAAACTTCTGTGTAAACTATTTTGTTTACAAATTTCGAGTTTTCGACGAGAACACGGTCTCCGGTGCGGTGTGAATAGGGTATAAGGTTTATTAGGTACTGAAGATAAAAAATATTCTGCTTTGATTTGCATGCTGTAAGCAACTAAAGTAGCAGTATTTTTTCCGTTTTTCAAAGCGCTTTGGATAGAATATTACTAGAATATTTTTCAGCTTAGAAATTTAATAAGTATAATGTAACTTTAAAATTCTTACTAGGTATTCTAGGTATTCAAAATATATTTGTATATTTGTATCCTCCAAAACTGTTAATTCATTGCGCCGTACTAATATTAACTTTTTTATTTTTTTATTTTTGATCGAGATTTTCTAAAAAAATCAAGTCCTTTTTTTTATCTGGAGGCACTTTTGAGAAATCTCGATTTTTTTCTCTGATCTCCACATACTTTCACTAACACCATGTTTATGATACTCAGCGGTTACGATTGTTTTTTCGTTAAGGATTGCTTTTTTAGGTGAATTCATTTCACGCTTACGGAAACGAGTTCTTATATTAAATTACTAGCTGTACCCTCAACTTCGTACGCGGCGTGAGACTGTGTAGTTGTCAATAAAACAGGTGAACATTGTCAATCTGAAACAATAAATTAAACAAATCTATTAAGGTATCTAAAACACGAATTTAAGAAAATTAAATTCAACAGCGTAACTACTAAAGTTCCGCTTCCTTACTGTAGGTATCAACGTATGTACTATAACAACCATGAAAACAAAAACCTTCAACTCAATTTCTATATACACCACCACACGTCCATCAGCGGGCGCACGTCATCAGCCATCTGCGCATTTCCTCAGAAACACATTGTCGCTGTTTTTTTTTTTTTTTTCATATGAACGTGCTTGTGCGATGTGCGCCAAACCACCCCAAAGCAGAACAACGATCGAGAACCGCGGCTGCTGATAATATTCGATTTGAGAAAATAAATTTATTTTTTTTTTGGTGTTAGATTTTAGGTTGTAGCTCAGCTTCTAGAGGACATGGAAAGCTGATTGATGGCTTGAAATAACTATAAAAGTATTTTGTTTTGTTTGCATTGATTAAGAATTGTTTGAGCAATGGCGAGTTAAAGGCAGTAAAGTCAGAAAAAAACACATTTTGGTCAAAAACGCTCCAAAAAATAGGCATGGCAATGAAAGGGAATAGCCTTTGTGTTGCACAAAATCTTAAGGAACACTTCAAAAAAAGTTTCATCGAAATCTGTGCAGTAGTTTTCACACCATTAGGTAACAAAAAAATTCCCTACAGTTTTATTATAAGTATGGATTTCGAAGTGTCATTATAAATAAATGTGTGAAAATCAATTGAAATGGATTGCCAGTGAAAAATTATATTTTTTTTTGCCGGCCAACCAATAAAATTTATTGGGCCGATGTTGAATGTGAACCACACCTAAATGTCAAGTTTTTTCTATATTTCATTTGACATTTCTCAATTTCAGACTAACTCAATTTGAGCCATGGAAAGATACACAATCGAGCAACGCGTTAAAGTTATTCAGGCTTATTATGAAAATGGGCGTTCAAATCAAAATGCATATCGTGCACTTCGTGATTTGTTCGGTCAATTTAATCATCCAAATGTGCGTACAATCGGAAATATCGTGCAAAAATTTGAGCATGCTCGTACAGCTCGTACTGCAGAAAATATTGCTGCTGTTCGCGATAGTGTGGCTGAAGAGCCGTCCACCTCAACTCGCCTGCACATCTCACACTCGTCGTTGATGAACATTATGCATAAAGACTTGCATTTACGCGCTTACAATGTGCAATTGACTCAAGAACTAAAGCCTCTTGACCATTTCAAGCGTCGTCAGTGTTAAGAATGGTGGCATGTGGCAAGAAATGGCAACAGTGGATGACCAATTTTCGAAGAAAATCATCTTCAGTGATGACTGATAAGACACATTTTCACCTCAGTGGATTCGTCAATAAGCAGAATTGCCGCATTTGAGCGAATGATAATCTAAGAGGGATTGTCGAAAAACCAATGCACCCACAAAGAGTGACTGTTTGGTGCGGTTTATGGGCTGGCGGCATCATCGGGCCGTATTTTTTCCAAAATGAGGCCGGTCAGGCAGTTACTGGGATTTGGTGTTCGCTATCGTGAGATGATAACGAACTTTTTATGACCCGAATTGGAAGATATGGATATGGACGATATGTGGTTTCAACATGACGGTGCCACTTGCCACACAGCTAACGAAACAATGACTCTTTTGCGCGACAAATTCAATGGCCGTGTTATCTCACGTGGTGGCGATGTCAATTGGCCGCCAAGATCATGTGATTTGACACCGTTGGACTTCTTTCTTTGGGGTTATTTGAAAGAAAAGGTGTACGTCGATAGGCCATCAACAATTCAAGAGCTAAAGGATGAGATAATTCGGCACATTAACGGCATAGAACCTTAATTATGCCTCAGCGTCATCGAAAATTTGGACCATCGGATGGAGGTGTGCCGCCGAGGTCGAGGCGGCCATTTGGCCGATATTTTGTTCCATACATAATTGAACAATACCAATATTATCATAATAAAAAGAAATGACAATAATTTCCTAAGTAATTTGTGTTTTATTAAAAATCAACATCGGCCCTTAAATCTTAACCACCTTTATATAAAAAAATTGACATTTCACGGTTTGCGAAACGTCAATTTTTTGTTTGTATTGAGTTTGACATGCCACTATTGATCTACCAGTCAGTGGAATGCGGGCGTTTTGTAAAACGCTTTTAATCTGTAATTTTTCTTATCATTTGGACAACATTCACGGACTCACGACTTTCGTGTGGTCCTCAACGCTTTATACAGACAATTTGACACGGTTGTCTTTGTCGTGCATTTACGAAATTTTCCGTAACGTCAGAGAGTCAGCGCGTTGACACATTTCGTTGCCGGTTGATCGCGTGGCAGTGTAATCCTAGTTTTAGAACCAACAATTTTGGATAAGTCCGTCAGAGCTATGTATATGAAGCGGATCGCTTGCTTGTTTTTAATTAACTGACATGACAGCCAATCGTGTTGTATGGATTTGTATTATAAGTATTTTTATTTTCTCTTTGTGGTTTGGTTAGTGACGGTGTGACAGTCAGTCTATTGGCTATGTTGCTGAGGGTCACAAGGAAAAACTCTACCACTACGGCTACACCATGGCCCATTGGCAAGCTAAGCTCAATTCGATACTGCTTCTGGGTGGCGGGGGCTTTTTTTTATCTTGTTATAGCCTTTCTCCGACTCAAGAAGCTGAAGAACATTTTCGTGAATTTCCCGTCACATTGAATAGACCTATTAAGTTGGTGCGTAGTGTATCCTTTCCTATTCCAATGAGGTAGGAAGGTACCTATTTTGATATGCCTTCGCATTCTTTAAACCTTTCAAATAAGTTAACTCCAAATTGACATCTTCTAACGACGGATATTCAGCATTGGATTCATGTTGTGCTCCATCTATACGGACATATACCTACATTAAACATAGATAATGCTTCGTAAAAGAGACGAACTGATATTTTAGCCGAAAACCTATTAAACTGATGCAATTAATATATATGCACCACACCCAGCGCTTAGACCTTTGCCCGACAACGAAGAAAATGCATCGTATTTGTTTGGCTTTAAGGCTAATAGCTCTCTCGAATAGAAGTTGCATTTAACAAATTTGTTTGCTATGCAAAAAGGACACCCAACTCACATCTTGGTCCGTTTTCTCCATATCCATATACCAAAGTCCGCCTGTCGCCACCGCCGCCACCGCTCGCCCGACCGGTTAACGTCAACTTCAATGCTAAAATCAATACGAACACATTGACGCGTATACGGTATACACACATAGTCTTCTATAGTATATGCTAAGCTCAATGAGCATTATACCATAGAGAGTATACCTATTTAAGGGAGGTAACTTTTTTTCCAACTTGTTTCCCCAAAACCTATACTTGTATTCATTTATGCACAGCATAGATGTGTGTACGTCCTTTATAATGAAAATATACGGATATGCATGTATATTTCAAAATAATTTAAAATTTAAAACTGAAAATAAATTCACTTCGTTGGTGGACTGCGTGTACATGCGAAACGGGTGGAGTGTGGAGGGGTGGCGAGTGGGCAGCGTATGATAATGTGCGAGTCCTGGCAAAAGTTTGTGCAAACAAAAAAAGGTCCACTTTTCCATAGAAATGCAAAAATAGTAGGTATGTGGTTAGGCAATGCCTATCTACCATAATATGCGAATATGAATATCTATTATGATGCAAGAAGCGCTGCAGCGTATACCTAGCGGACGTATGACTGTTACAAAAATTTAAATTCAATACCATAAGGTAATCATTGCGCGAGAAATATTTAAAATACTTCATCTCGTGCATCTTGTAAATAGACTCCTCCAAGGCGAAGGTTCGCAATGCCTAGTCAAACGTCAACCCCTCGCTCTAACCAACTTCAGCGGCTTTTGTTGAACACAACTCGGAGTTCGTAATGACGTGGAAGCTGTTGTCGTAAATGGTTATTACACCAAAAGAGGGTGTGCGCAGGGTTTTGTGCGATAATTATTTAAATTCTAATTCGTTGTTTTTTTTGCGCCCCTTATAATTATTTTCACAAAGGAGATTTATGGGACAATTGCAAACACCAATATTGCATTAGCTTTGCAAAGGGTTGCAGTAAAGATGGGGCTGAAATCAAATGAGATTGAAATGGAATTTGAACATATATTTTGGGAACACACTAATCGACGCGTATTAGTGTAGCTTTTGGACTTCTTCAAGGTCAAAACTCACCACTTTTCTTAAGGGATTTCAAATTCAGCTAATGTTACGGGGCAGCAGTCCTAGTTAAGTTTGAAACTCTGGCAACACTGATCTTGCTTGGTTGCGTGATGGTGAAAAATTTAACTCCCTATGCTCCCACAATAGGTGCTTGAATTGAGAGCTCGACAGCCTCCATTTTGGAACACATACTTACACAGTTTTCAGCTGTCGTTGTTTGGGCAATTCGATCAACGCGTTTTCGTCTTCAAAATGGTATTGCGTGTTGCCTTAGTTCAGCCTAGTTCAACCAAGTTCGTACGAAGCGATTCGTCTACAAATGTAAATACAGAGCTTTTTTTTTTTTTTTTATAATTCACTAGTGCTCAAGGGGTTTTCGTTCCCTTATAATGCTAATGTACAGCACGAGTGGAAGGGTTGATAGGGAGGAGCGAGAGCTAAGCGATTCGCATTTAATCCGCTTCGAATTTAGCGGAAGAAGATTTTGATCGACGGCGACTTCATTGGAGAATTCAGACGGTCGCGATAAATTTACCTATGTAGGTAAATGAACACGTTGTTTTCAACTCTGCATGTAGCTGCTCCTATAGACCCCTTTGGATAAGTGCTTATACCCGAATGTCACCGAGCCGAAAACCGGGTTGTTGCGAAAACACTCGAAAACTTTATCGAAAATAGAAGTTTTCCCATACTTACCTATACGCAGTTTTCAAAACGAGTCTTTTATGCTATACGTTTCCACCGGAGATTAACTGCAAGATTTAGCAAAATGTCCTCAAATCCCGCATAAATCTCGGGATTTCTCATACAAAAGTTAATCTCATAAAAGGGAGATTTGAAATAAATCGTTATAATCTACTAGGTTTGCATGTACTGTACAGTCCGGGTTGTGACAACACTTTCCACAGCTCGAGATGTCAAAAATACAAAGCAAACAGCTTCCTTTTGACCGAAATGACAAATAAGACGTCAAAAATGGAAAAATGTCTCTCTTTCTCTATATCGTGAAACGTCATCCTCCTCGAATGGACAGAGCCAGAGAAAATACGTCAAGTTTATCTTCTTTTATTTGGTGGAAATACTTCAGGATTAATTTTAAGTCTCTTGTACTTAATCTCGGGATTTATGTCCGGTGGAAACGTAGCAACGCCATCCAACCGTTGGGTTGTTGAAACTAACACACCTTTTGGAATATTCAGCGAATTCAGCAGAACGGCTGACCAACAAAATGTCTTAACTCTCAAGTCACAAATCACAATCACAACTTAAATTGAATGTTATTTTTAAATACCTACTCTGAATAAATTTTATGGCGTTTTCCTTTGGTAAACATTTTTTTTTTTTATCTAAAACTGTCAGAAGACCGATTTTGACAGTTTTTGTGTTCCTTTGATCAAAAAAAAATGTAGATTTTGATTATCTCTTATCTCAGATCAATTTTGCAAATCCGAATTTTTCGGCAGATTTACCCCTCCTTGCACTAACACCAATACAATTGACACCCGTCAGATTGACAAGAGTGGTTTTTGTTTTTATTTTATTATTTCGGTTGTGAGAAACAAATGTGGTCTACTTTTTGATATAGGTATGTATTATTAATTCGATTGATGCGCCAGCAAAAACAAACTTGTGTGTTTTGAAATTTGACAGCTACACAGATACTAACTTCACGGACATAAGATTACACCATACAATAACAAAAAAAAAAAAAAATCTGATGTCGTATTCCATTAACGAAAAATATCAAATTTCAGATCAAAATCCAGATTTACCAATGGAAAACGCCATTATTTGTTAATATTTGCGATCGAAATTTGCAAAAAGTTTACACAGAACTTTCACGACTAGTGTCTCACAGCTGATTAAAACGTCAAACGAAAATTAGTTTTTATTCGGTGTGTAAATACATCTTCGAATTTTCGATGAAAACACGGTTTTCGGTGCGGTGTGAATAAGGTATTAGTAAAAGTGACTAATGACAACTTAGTAACAAGCAGTACCATAATGGTCACATGGATCGCATTCCAGTTCCTGACTTCTTCTCTGTCACCTGGATTCAATGGCCAGTGCCGTCAGTCATCATGAACGGTTTCACCCTGAACGACCTGTATGAGGAATTAGTGCACCGCACCTACCCCCAGTCAAAGATGGTGAACATTTTTCAGTCCTCCCTTGGGATAAGTTCTCTTTTTTTTTTTAATTTCAGACAGTTAAACCCAAAATCCTCACTACCTTTAGTTGATTTTTGCGCATCAAGTTCCTCCCCCCCTTAAAGGCAGGAATGCCCTTTCTGATCCCTCGATACCCTTGTGTGACATCTTGGACATGAGAACATAACTCCTTTTTCGGAGGGGGGCAACGCACACACATCAGACAGCAGGTAACGGTCGATGTTCTTGTGTAACTTCTCAACATCCTGCACCGACTTGCTTATGCTTGCAACCCCTTTAAGGATATGTTGGTCACGTCCCTAGTAATGTGTGTGCACAGTGCGTTCAGGGATCAGGTGCTTTCTACGACTGTTGACAAGAAAACCCGTGCCTGCTTAAAGGTAGCCCTGTGGTGGCGGCTGGCGGTCCATACGCTTTTCTCGAACGCGGCGTCACAGAGAGGAGGAAGGTTGAACCCCACATATCGATCTATCCGCAGGATAAACCTGCACCACACGGTGGAATGGGGTGTTGGACGAAGGAGAGATATAGTGGCTATGCCGGAGTCGGACATCTCCAATGGGATGCGTGGGTAATTGCATGTGCGTGTAGCGCACTACGCCATCATTTTATTTTATTGTGCCGCTCTGCTCTTTCTTTTTGGTCGTTTATGGGCGATTTTTGTTTCGTTTCAGTTTTTATGCGATTTTTCGGTTTTTCGCACGCACCAATATTGGTGCGTTGCGCGTTTTTAGCACACATAGGTAGAGCCATGAACAGCCCGTCAGGCAACTGCACAGGGTGCGTGTGCGTGTGCCATTTGGGGATGCTTGCCGCTGTGCTGGATATTGGATGCTAAATGCACGCAATGTATGCGTGCGGCTGTGTGCATCTTTGCAATATAATTTAAGCAGAATCAGCTCGGACCGGGCCGCACCAGAGGGAGAGATGCTGATTATGTCCGACATATATACACACAGCCTACATCGCTCTGTGTGTGTACCTATGCACACACAATGCACACATAATTATTTTAGCTGCATTATGGAGACGAACCCAACGCAACGGACGGATGGACAAGCGACTGAACGAACGGGCGGCGGCGGGCAAGGCGGACGACGACCAGGCGAATAGCAAACACTGAGCTATGTGCGGATGTTTGAGCACATCTACCTAAAAATTTAAGCAGATAAGGCGGCAGGCAACACCATCATCAGCAGGCAGCAGCCCAGCTCCACCAGAGTCAAAGCAGCGCACACAGCCTGCGACATAGCATAGATGCGAGATACGACCATGTATCTACAGCTATCGCAACAGTACAGCACAGCGAGCCACCATCTCTATCGCCGTAGTTATAGACACACTCTGCCTCTGCCTTTGCCTCTGCCTCAGCCTCAGCCATTGCATGCATATACATTATACACATAGCGATTCTCATACTCACGCTGGCTCACTCACCACTGGTATACTTGCTATACCAGTGTGACATATAGACAGCAGTACACTCGGCCCATCAATTCGACGTCGCCTAGTGGAAGGCGTTCGCCATACTCGCATTCGGAATTGCTGCCTCGATTGTACTGAATGCGCCCCGAAAAGTATCTTGTTTGCTTGCTATCCACTGACAGTGCTCAGATACTGGAAACTTTATGCGACGATCTGTATCCCCGTTCCAAGTGCCCAGAAAGTATTCGAAGCGCTTGAATGCAGCCGTAGGTTTGACATATCTCGACACTTCATGGCGCGACGCTCCAGCAGTTATCGTGATTCTCCGACAGGGTAGTTTCGTACAAAAGATACTCTCTACTTAGTTGGGCGGATTCGCCCAAAAAAGTATCTAGAATCACCTCTGTGGATAGGATCTGCTGGTGAACTGCATTTCGTATGGGACGACTCACCCCAGTAAGTAGCGCGTATCCGACGCATTCCCAGTGCGGTGCGATGAATCCGACACTTCATGGACTGTATCTCAGAGCAGTGTAAAATGTATTTTTCAAAAGGGTCCTGTGTGAGTGCCAACGCACACAAGGAAGGCGCCTGTCTGTACATACCGAAGGGGAAGTGGTACGGCTCTCACTGAACTCCGGCATTCCTCGTTTGCTCTTCGGTATTCAGCGCTTGTAAAGTGGGAAAGTGGGTGAGACGTGAGTGTGAGTGACTGAGCGTTTAGTACTTTTTGTTTTTGTACAATGTACCACTGTTTGTCCACTTGCAACTTCACCTCCCGCGACGATAACGATATTCGTTTCTTCGTTGCACGTTGACGTTAGTTTGGCAAAAAAGGAAGGTTCAAACATTTGTAAACAAACTGAAGGTTTTTTTGGATTTCTTTCTTCTGCAGAGTGTGGGCCGCGCCGTGGATATTTTCTATCGCTGTCTCATTCGCGCCACGGCGATGTCATGTCGGTTGTTTGAATTGAATATGGAATTCCTAGTGAACGATGCCCTTGCATATGACGATGACGATGACGACTGACGAACCGAAGCAAAGGCAAACAGCAAGCCAGCCAGCGAAGCCAAATGAAGGCCAACCGCCGATTATGGTTAAAGAATGTGGAGCGATCCTTTCAATTGCAGCACGTTGCGATTGCGACTCTAAATACAATGACAACAAAAAGACAGTTAGATATGCTGATGAGTGGGGTGCTGGTACTGGTACTGGTGCTGGGGAGTGTCAGCGGCAGTGGTGTCTTTTGCTGGGCAACCGGAAGGAGATATAGGCAGATTAATATCTCTCGAAAGGGAAATTCCTAAACACCGCTGTGCAAACACTGATTCTCCGATCACAGGATGTGTGTGATCACTTCCTGTTTTGACAGGGATGACAAAAGATGCGAACGAACTTGTAATGCAAAGTGTGATTTCATAGAACACTTGCATTAACTGGAACTGTTGCTGTTCTCGGTTTGAATTAAAATGAAAACTGCTTCTGGGAAGTCTGAGCTTGACGATACAAGTTCGACACGGGTGACAGCTATTTGATTGCACTTGTCAGTGGCACTGACGTTGATCGGTGTGATTAAGCAGTAGGTATAGTTGATTAAACGATCACATTTCTGTAGTAAGGTGGGTGCTTGTGAGTTTCCAACGCCGCGTAGTTGCCGTTTGAAAGGAAGTTTTGCAGCCGGTTTTTTGAATAGGAATAGTGACAACCAGTAGATAGGTACCTACCTATAGCGTTCGATACTGGTACTAGTTTATATTTTACGGTGAATCAATCACTGTCCAAAACTTGCCGTCATTGATAACACTGAAGAATGAAGTGCTGACTGTGACATGAAGTTGAACAGTTGCGTAGATGGCTGCACTGGCAGCTGTTAAAATCGTTGAATTTCTCAACTGGACTTATCAAGCGTCAACTGTCAGTTTTATTTTTGCAGTTCGTATACCTACCTATACCTACTGGATATCTGATTTCGGCTGTTTTAGGTATTGCCACCTGCTTATCGTTACCTACCCTCTTAAAAGTTATTCTTGAACTTGTCTCGGATTGACTGCTTTAGAATCGGCTTTAGAATCGGTGCAGAAACTATATAACAAAACAATTACGAAAGCCTACTTTTTTGAAACGAACAAAAAAACAAAAAACTTAAGACAGGTAAAGTCTCAAAACGGACTGTTCTAAATCTCCTACAAGACCTAAAAGTTCAAATTTTGTAACACTTAGATTCCGTAGGTAGGTAGGTCTAGGTTATACCTAGTACCTACCTATGTAAGGGCGAAAGTTGACAGGAAGAGATAAAAATGCTTCAAATACCTACCTATTTGTCCTGAAATTTTCCATAGCTTGTTACAACTGCAGATGGCTGTCAAATCGCTCAGATGTCAATTTCCAATGACTGTTAATTTTTTTTTTGTGGAAGATTTGTAAACAACAATGAATTATGACAGAAATTCAAATTAAATAAGTAAGTTAAGTAGGTAGGTACCTATACCTATTAAAATATGTAGAACAGCTTTGAAAATAAAATTCACAGTTTTACAGACCCCACATTATACCAGAAATGAGGTTATGCTACTATTTATTCAAGGATTGGTTGTAATAGTTCTTCGATCTAGCAATAGATGCGGTGATCTGGAGACGGGTCGCCTTGTAGGTTCAATCCTTGAGACGTTCAATATTTTATGCAGATGGAATCCCACGAAACTCATCCCTGCTGACAAGTCAACAAAATGGAAGTTAAATCCTTGACAATAGATAACCATAACGGATAAAGCTCATTATTGCAACAGATTCATCGAAATATTCGCAGTGATGTCAAACGGCCGCGTTTAGAGCAATGATAAGCGAACACAATCCAGGGGGCGTCCACTCCTTTGTTGCCCTAGAGGTCCTCCAACGTCAAAACCTATATAGAGTAAGTGCGGCAAATATGGCCCATGTAGGTAATATGGCCCACCACTGTATTTCCCAAGCCATAACCCATAGCGAAATAAAAAATGTTTCACTGCGACACGTTCAACTCGGTTTAGCCTTGGTCTTTTGTGGTGAGTGTGACGCGACGGGTGTGGAAGATATACGGGGCATTTTGTTTTCTATATACTTTCGTTGTAATTTTTTGGTAAGTTTTCTTAATTGTTTTTACATAAAATTCTGTGTTTAATTGATAAGTTTTTTATAAAATTAAATACCTAGTGTTAAATATTTTGTTTATTTGTGTGATGTTAAAATTTAAAAGAAAGTTTATGAAGTGTGTTGAAAATTAAAATGAGTAAAAAAATCAAAGTGTGTTTAATATGGCCCACCCCATGTGTTGGTAATATGACCAAGTAGGCCATATTTGACACGTTTTCTTGATTGAAATTTGATTTATTAAATTTAATTTTTATTTTTTTTAAGGCTAAAATGTCTAAAACAAGTCCAAAACTACGGAAGACTTGGCGGAAGGAGGACGTGATGAAAGCCATATCGGCTATCAACAACAAAATAATGGGAACTTTGAAGGCCCACCCTGGGCCATATTCAACACCAGGTGGGCCATATTAGCAGCACTTTTTTCAAAACTAAATTATAGAGTTCCTTTAAGTTTTTGTTTTTAACTTTTAGTTATGTTTGTTTTTTTAATTAAAGTTTCTAATAACTGAAATAAAAATAATTTGTAAGACTATTTAAAAAAATAATAAATGAATTAGACTTAAATTTATGGTTTTATTTAAAAAAATGTTAAGGGTGGGCCATATTTGCAGCACTTACTCTAGCTATAGTCCCAATCTTCTATAGGTATTATACAAAATGTTTCGCGTGCGTGCTTGTGCTTAGGCTCGGGGGAACATAGGCTTGAGCCGAGATCAACTATATCCGGGCTCATTCTAAAATCGACGTCCTTCCAGCACATATACCTTTATATATTTACATTTCCAATCAAGCTAAGGGATTCTCTAAAATTATTTGTAGCTCATTGTTCTTATGAAAGTAAAACGATCCATTCAAAGATTTGTAGCATTTGCTACAACTACGAGAAAGACGTCAACGCAAGGCTGAGTCGCTCTTGCAAGTTTTTTTGATGTAGATTAATGGTAAAAAAAAAGACAAGTATTCTACGTGACGTGGATCTATGTGGATATACATATTAATTACTTTAAAATCATTTACGACTTACTTTATGCCCAATTTGCAGCTCTGCGTTAAGCGCGTGTGCGCGTCGGCGCGCTTTGACACGCTTTATCGAAACTTTACGATTTCAAATTTTAATTCGAAAGTAAACTTGTCAAACGCGCGTGATAGTAGAAAGTAGGTCTACTCAGCAGGGCTGTCAAGTTGAGCCCATAGCAAATCGCCTAAAAAAGCGAAGTTTTGAAAAAAAAAAAAAAAAAAAAATGTGCCTAATTGAATTGAAAAAAAAAAGAGTTTCACAAATTAATATGTACACAGTTCATTAGTTTATTTTAAAATAAATAGGAACTTTGTGTTTTATTAAACTCAATTAAATTCAAGTGAATTCTCCTCCATGAAGGCAAATTGTAGTAGATTTTTTCGATGAGTGCATTCAGGTCCAGAAAAAGGCTTTTTTGATTTGCAAAAATGAATCAATACAACACAAAAATGAATGAACGATGTACAAATAAGTGTCTACGTAGCAGATGCATAAGAAAAAAATAAATGAAGTATAGATCTACTACATACTTATATGAAGTACCTACATTGGTAGCCCTGCTACTCAGTTGTCGCGTTGAACTTTACGATATTTACGATCTAAAGTCGATTCAACCTTCAACGCCTGAAGTTGTATTTTGTGTGGCAGCCAGCGTTACCATAAGTGCAGATTTGTCTGCATTTCGTAGATTCTTAACCTAGCTGCAGACTTTTAAGAACCAGAAATTTGTCTGCATCCGCAATAACATATTTTTTTCTTTTTAAGAAATTTTAACAGGGGAAAACAAAACAAAACAGAAATGTCTTCCCAAGAGGAATTATATACGGAGAATTGTCTGTCAGATCAAAAAAAAAAAAATCACTTCAAGGAGTCTGATTATGAATAAGTGGTGTAACTCGAAATAGCTATCGTTCCTACCAAAGTGACTGTGTCTATGAGTTGTTGTTAAGAGTGTTCCTCTCAAAACAATAATTCACAAATTTTAACATTTGTTCCACACTTGTTGATCGCTGTTTGTTTTCATTTTCGTATAGGTATACAGCTTTCTTTTTTTTTTTTTTTTGTTATTGTTAAATATATAAAAAAAAATTTGTGTAGTAAGAATTTTCTATAGAACTCTTTTTTTTTGTCATAATTGCAGATTTGTAAAAATATTTTTATGGCAGCACTGGTGGTAGCATATGAACGCTTTGTTTCTGCATAATCTGTCAGCTGTCACTTTAATTCAATAATAAAAAATATTACTTTATATATTTTTATTTTCTTTTGTTACAAATAACTTAAAATTACAATCTTAAGACACGAATGATTACTTGCTAGCACAAGATCCAAAAACCAACTCCACTCTAAGAATAATTCCACTTACGAAAAAGATTATTATTTCGTATTTAAAAGTGTCAATTTATTTTAACAATTTTTATCTTCGGCACGTTTATCGGTTTCAATTTAATGAACCTACTATGTTGTGGGAGGACACTACTGACTGAATGCAATTTATGTTATACGATATATTATTTTCCGTGAAGGTTAATGGCTATCTCATCATCTCATGACCGTATGGGATGCTGATGCTGATGTATACCTACGTAACTCGCTCGCGTCAACGCGACATTGTGAATTGGGCATTACTTTTATGCCGAATTCACAATGTCGCGTTGAACGCGTGCGTGCGTCGGTGCGCTTTGACACGCTTTATCGAAATTTTACGATTTTAAATGCCAAAGCGCGCAAGCAACAATTTTGTAAAACAAAATGCTGCTTTGAAGCGAATACGCGTTAACAGGGAAAACTTTGAAAAATTAAAAGTTCTGTTTGTTTTTTGGCTGAAAAATACAAATTCAGAGCAGAATTAAAATTTCAAGTCTACTCTCTTTTTTCTTGAAGCTGTAATTTTTATGCACGAATTGAAAAACGACTCTCCAAAATACAAGAAAATCAAATTTAACAATATATCGAAGCACACAACAACCTTAATACGGATACAAGACCATTGATTAATATTTTTCCTACAAAAAATCTAAAGAAATTAGAAGTTGCCCTACAAAAAAAAATGTTATTCCTCATTTCCACACACTGAATTAATTAAATATGCTTTGAAAAAACATCATATAGCTTTTTAAAAGTTGTGTGTAATAAACTTTAGCGGATCTCTGTCACTCCATCTATAAACGGCACATTCTATGACTTCAAATCGAACAATTCGAAATTCTAAAGTTGTCAAACGCGCGTGATAGTAGAAAGTAGCTCAACTCACGCGTCGCGTTGAGCTTTACGATATTTACGGTCTAAAGTCGGCTCAACGCCTGAAGCTACATTTTGTGTGGCACCATATGAACGCTTTGTTTCTACATAATCTGTCAACGCACGCGCGCGTCAACGCGACATTGTGAATTGGGCATTAAAGGGCATTCTAACCGAACTCAAGAACTGTCTCTGTGAAAAAAAAAAAAACCTACAAGTGTTGATAACAAATGGTTAAACCACTTTCGACTGTATTTTTACTTAAAAAAAAGTGTGGGTAGGTAGGTACTCTTTTATGTGGTTGAAAAAATGTACACAGTAACTAAGTACAATATCATACCTACACAATATAAACATAGAACACCACAAACCTTCTAATATTTTTTAGCCTCCATTTTCTATAGTTATTTTTTAGGTCACAATGCATAGCTTTATGTTCCCATTTTGAGTTCGTAGATTCTAGCCTGATGGGTACTAAGAACTACTTTTAGTGCTCCCTATAAAACATCGCAACAAACTAAAAGCAACATAGTCTTCGCCGCGACCTTGACATTAGCTAACACGTTCTTCAAGTAACACATCTTACGTGTCATGGACCGTTTATCATCATCATTCGCCACGGTACCTATAGGGATTCTTAAATCGATCGTTACGAGTTCGCGCTATATTACCATCAGATAACACGATCGCATTGTTTCAAGAGAATATAGGTAGGTATACCTACCTAGGTTTGTATCAAGATATAGGTACCTACCTACCTACATGTAGAAGCAGACTTCAACGCCACACGCGAACCCATAACCTGCGGCTGTATATCGACGACTTTTACCATTCGCCATCGCTAGATCCATTCATAAAAACCTCCAACGAAAGAGAGAGGTGTCATTTCGATTTTAGAGACCTTGACTCATCGACCATGCACATACTCAAGGTATATAGAATACATGGTATGATATTGCGCATGTGCTTATCCTATCTCTGTCTCGCATCGTACGTCATCGGGTGACAAAATTCTTACTGTGACTATGGTTGACGATTTGAAGCTACGGTATAACATCACATATTTGTTGACTTATTGGCTAAGCCAGGACCCCTTGGAAATGTTTTTTTGGTGTAAGGCGAGCTAAAGGAGGCCTTTACGGACATCCAACAGCCTCACAATTTAAATACCGACTGAGAAGTTATCTGTTGGGTCGCAATGAGTGCATAATATCCCAATCTGCAAATATCGAGTCAGATAGTTGTGAAAAGAAAAAAATGTATTTGGATAAGTCGATAATAACCAATGCTCTTGGTGGTGATGATGATGAAGAAGAAGGGGAAATATACGCAGTACACGAAGATTATTCAGAAGAACTCCTTACTGGCACTTTACTCTCGGGATTCGCTGATGACCCCGACACACATTGCAACGATCCAACCGAAGATATGAGTGACCTTGAATACGATGCGCTGGAACACGTAGCCGGTAAGATAATATATCGTTTGAAATCAAAAATCCCGGATATAGGAACTGCAAAATTATTCAGAAAGCCAGCCAGCAAGCTCATTTTCTTGGACCGATCAGCTGTCTGAAGGAGGACTTCAGAAAGCGAATGACAAGTTTCTTCAAAGTCTGAAGTACCTATAGGAAGTATTCAATGAAATAACTGGAAAAACACTTGAAAGTGCTCAACATTTCATTCAACAGTTAATGACAGCGTCGAAAAATAGTACATTAGAGCACGAGATACAAAAATTATTCTTTCGTTGCAAGATGTTTTTTAAAATCAAAATACTAAATGCACAGTCACATTTAAATGTAAATAAAAAAAAAAAGGAAACTGAATAAAACAATCAATTAAAAACTATCAAGTAGATCTTCGTTTAATTACAGAAATAAAAAGCAACACTTCTTCTTTTCTTATACATATGTAGCAGTAGCAAGCTCATATCAACTTTTTAAGTAAACATAACACATCATGGAACCAACAAAATGAGCTTAAATGCTCCACCGATTGCATTATTTCACTCGTCAAGTGCAATTTTATAAACATATTTCTTTTAATTTGTTCCACTGAAAAGTGACAGCTGATTTTGTTGTCATTGAGTGACGTACATGCGCAGAACGAAATAAAAATTCAACGCGGAATATCATACCATGTATTCTATATACCTTGGCACATACTGATCTGATACTGTATATACACCGTGTCCGTAACTTATCCGCCAGCATCGTATCCATCAGAGACATGCCGTCAAATTTGTCTTTTCACACTGGCTGCTCGGCTCAGCTCAGTGCTCGGCATGATTTTTAGAGAGACTTTTCCAATTCATCATTCAGCTTTGATCGCTCACACAATAACAACAACACCCAAGTCTATGGTCATGAAGATCATGATCATGATCAGCCCTAAATAAATTACAATTCCCCGATAATACCTTTCAGGGAATTGTTGTCCTTCTCTGTGGACCTCCTTCCCGATTCTGTGCACACCCTTTGATCCGGCCGAACACGAAAATGCGTATTAAGAATAAGACCGTTGCTTCAACGGATGTGAGTCAAAACTCAGAGCAAATACCTCTAGGCTGGGTTAACAACTGCAGGAAGACCATGCCCGAGCGCGAGCAGCAACGAAGGCTCAAAAAAGAAGAGATTTTGTCGTTTTCCAAGAAATATGAGCCGAGGAGAAAAAAAAATATGAATACCTATACCCAAACAAAACAAGTATGGAATGGATGGAGGATGGTGCCGCTGCCGGTGCTGGTTTTAGGGAGAGGGAGAAGTAGAACAAAGAGTATGGCGGCGTCCATTTAATGATGGTGCATGATCTGGTATTATGTGAGAAGGTAGGTAGAATCAGCGGGAATCCTTTTGTGCTACTTCGTAGTATTAAATCGTGGCCGTCCCGATTTTAGGTCTCCGAAGGAATATCTTCTTCGAAATCCCAAAATGCATGTGTGCATTCAGCAGGATGTACATTCCTTTCTTTTTTGTTTTGCTTTCTCCTCGCTACACGTTCTCGCCGATGAAGAAGAAGACTGCTTTTCCCCCTTTTTATATGATTTTTTTTTTTCTTTTTATTTCCCTCCCTTGTCCTTCTTGCTCGGATCTGAGTCTGAGGAGGGTTTCGTTTGTGCATGCGGCAACCAAGAAGAAAAAAAAAATACAAAAACCAAACGAGAGGAAGACAATAAAAAACTTTGATGAAGGACTGGCAGGTCCTGAGGCTTAGAAAAAAAAACTTCTTTTTTGTGTGTTGCGACTTAGCAGGTATATCCCACCAGCAGCGCAGTAGGCAGTATGAGAAAATGTGTGTGTCTCGTTCGTGTACTGGAATGCGTCGGTTTTGTGTCTAGAGTGGGTGCAAAATTGTCTGAGAAGGATGACAAAAAAAAATGCAAATTTTGGCAGAAATATCTACTTTAGAAGTCGAGTGTGAACAGAAAACAAAAATGGGTGCCTATGATGGTCTGCTCAAGTGTTCACAAGTTTCAAGTTTCTTGATGAGCACTCACTCTCAGTCCATGTGTTCCAGAATTGGTAGGCACATTTTTTCTGTTGACGATGGCATATGCGAGTGGCATAAGGTGGGTGCTAGAGAATGGGAAAGGATGCATTGGGAAGAGTTTAGCTCACTTAGGCGGCTTCACAGAAATTGGCCATAGGGTTCGAATTTCGAAAACGCAATTGAAATATAAGTCATATGGGTCTTTCTATGCAGATGACTTTTGATGGGCTGTCTGGAGATACAGAGCAATGAAAGAGTCTTTATAGCTGAATTTTGTCTCTGCGTTATGACGATTTAGTTGAACGCAACAGGTCTGATAGCGACCATTCAAATGCGTGTATTCCTATTTTGTGGGACGAAGTGATGCTATGAAGAACTTGCAGGCATAGTTGCGATGAAAAATAGGTAGGTAGGTACCGCCCTCAACACAATGGTGTTGGAGGACCAATTGCACTTACCTATATAATTCTGACGTAGGTAGGTACCTAGGTACCTATGCGGTTGTTTTTTGTTCCATTATGTATCTATAAATACCTATTCATCATTTGGGAGCACATGCAGCTATAAAGTCCACTGTGCTCATGCAATGCAGTAAAGTATCTCAACTCTCAACCAATCAATCAAAAATCAAGTCAGATATCGAATCGAAGAAATGCCTATAATAATCTAACACGTTTCAAAATTGAGACTTTGTCTACTTCCACTAGAAATGGGATTTATTTGTAATACTAAAATTAAAAAATGTAAATTTCCTTTCACTGGTTTCATCTAATGAGGAAGCATTTTTAGTTCCGACTTTTAATTTTAGTAATTCAAAGCAGCTTAGGTATATTTTCCATTTTGCAATTCTGAGCTTGAGTAAATTTTAAGTCGAGACTAAAATTTGTTTTTAGTACGGCGCAATGTAAATAAAAAAATAAAAATGTAAGCGCACTGTGACGTAAGAGCATGCGAAGTAAACTAGTGGCGGGATTCTTGACGCCTAACTACGCCACTTGCCTTTTTTCTTGTGATCGCTTTTTAAGAGCCTCTCAGACTTGAAAGAAATCGACAAAGGGAAACGTTGCCATACCTTCATCATTAACAAATTTTATTCTCGACTTTAAATTTGTATTTTCCTACAACCTAATCTAATCTAAGGCAAAATAGACTCCTTTAAGAAGCCGCAGTGCCAGAGCTCCTTGAAGGCTCTCCCGCCCTACAATCTAAATTTACGGAAGCTCTCAATCGCAAAATTTGAATGAAAAATATACCCACTATTAAAATATACGAACTATTAAAATTTTAAGTCGAACAAGGCTTTAATTTATTATAGAAAATTCGTCCTTATTAAATTTGATGAACATTTTTGAATATTGTCTTCGCGTTTCCTTTTTTCGGGTCCCTTCTCCCTTCCCTCTGTCGAAATTTATTTATTTTTAAAAAAAGAACAGTCCCACAAATTCCAGGAGAAACTTAAATAGGTACGCAAATATTCTCCATCCTTGCAATTTAAAGGGCCAAAGGGACATTGTATAAGGTTCCACATCTTGAATAACGATGCAAGCCTTAAGAGGAACCGCGATGACGGCACATGCAATGAAAGCCATAAAGTTTATTGCCTTGCATTAGTCATTTTATACTGACTCTATACGCGCTGAGCTCATCTCTGAACTTGTTCCGTAAAAGGTTGAAATGCCTTTATGGCCATCGATTCGTCATTACATAAGGCAGATGTGATTGATGGGCAGTTAAAGTTAATCGCGAGATAGCCGCACAGCATACTAACACAATGCACAAGTAGTAAGTAGACCCAACTTAGAAGTTTGGACACAGTTGAATGCATAGCCTATTTTTTTTTTTAATACGCTGCCACCGCCAAGAAATTTCATTTTAGAATTTAGTTACACTCCCCCCGCTGACTAAATCCTTTGAGCGTAACCAAAAGCAGATTTCTATTGAATTAAATTGCACAAAAAGTTTCTTTCGATCGAAGTTGGCTGGGATGTCTCTTGGTCTTGCCCTTCTCTCTTATCATACTGGGAAAATGTTATAAATTTTAAATTCCAATTTATCCATATACGATACAAAAAAGGAGGGTACACTACATGCTCGGTGCGCTCGTATGTCGTCTCGTGTCGTATCCCCTTTTGACAGAATACCCGATACCCGAACAACAAAAGGGGTACGAAACGTGTGTGCACCAACTTCTTATACCTTCTATATACCTACCTATGCGAGGGTGAATTCGGGTTTGCTTCCTCGCACATTGTTCGGATTGTGTGCGTACCAAGGGTTGCACCTGTATCACGAACATAACTTGTGCTAGGCATAACTCAACTATACTGAAAGCCGGGCTGTTTTCGAAAATACCATGGGGGCGAAAAAGTCGCAGTTAATGGGGGTAAATATATAGAAAGGGATCTAAGCATTTCAGTCTAAGGTATACTTTTCAATACGTGGATGTTGATTATTATTCCTTTTTTTTTTCTTGTAAATTGGATGCCTGTTGTATGAAGCTATATACGGTATACCTTTCTTTAGGCATTTTAAAGCAGAAAGCGACGAATGGGATGGTTGACGTAGGTATATTGTCTAAAAATGTGTTTAAAAAAGAAAGACGAAAGAGGGATCTGCAAAAAACACGGTTTCCGAGCAACTGATGAAGTTCATTGTGATGAGGAGGTAGGAACTAAACATTACAGCATCGGTATAGAGTTCTCTGAGTCGCACCTAGGAATGGCGATGGATAGGTAGCTCTAGCTAGACCTAAGTTCAACTGGCCTGATGGGTTTGTAACTACTTATATAGAGAAAAACGATTAAGCTTCGCTCTTAGAAACAAATTTTGACAAGATGTGTGTCATCGCGTTATAAAAGCTTCAAAATGCATGATGCGGCTCTATACGAAAATCGCAGGCGATCTTTTTAAAACGACGAACGTAACGCACCTAATGTCAATGGCGAGCGTTTGTGAACCATGATAACTAATTGTTGTGTGGATAAAGTTAAGGCTGCTTAACTTGGAACTGAACGAAGCAACATGTTCTATAACTATAACGTTTGAAGAAATCGTAAAACTAATCAAAGTCACCAAGGCTCTTTGACACTTTCAGACTTCCACTTTTTCTATGGGTATGTATATCCAAAGCTGAGCACCAAATATCTACAAAATATTGACGCACTTTGGGTTAAAATTCGTTAATTTTTGGCCGTATAAAAACCATGGTTAGACGTTAAGAGCGCTGTACATTTGCAGCCAAAATTTCCAAGCCCAGTCACCGGTTACCGAGGTTTTTTCAGCTTTTTCGGGATAGCTGCAACATGATTTTCCAAGTGCTACAGCCATATAGCAACACCGCCAAATCTTGAACAACATCGCAAACACTGACTTTGCCAATTTGGCTGAGACATCCTTTTAGGTTCCACCTTCGTTGGAGACAAAACTTGCCAGATATTTTGCGAAAGCACTTACCTATAATCTCTTTACGCTTGGCTCCCAGCAATGCTAACTTGAGAAAGTTTGGAAGGACCAGGGCTTACATTTTTCTAACAATCTATCTAAATCTGGATCATTATTGGTGAGTTGCAGACTTAATTCTCCGCGTTCGTTGATTTTCAAACGGTTTTCTTTTTTTTGTCAAAATGTTTGTAACCACACTGAAGCCTTTTTCGACTAGGTATATTAAAAAAAAAAAAAAATATTTGGCGCAGCAGGTCCGGAGGACCCTAGGCTTAGCTTCTCACAACCATTCGTTTAGTGTGATTTTTTCATTTTTTTTGGAACGAATGGGATCTACAATTTTATGCCGACTCCAAACGGCTAATTGAGAAGCTCTTTCGACTAGGTATGGTGATGGAAAAGCGATAAGGTATTTTTCAGCAATTTTCCATATTGCAACCAGAACTTCTGATAGCCTTGGTTGAAATTCTGCTTAAACTCCTCGTCTGTGCTGATGGTAATCAACTCTTCTTGGATTATCACATTGGCTTCTTCCATGGCTGTGATATTGTACTGATTTATTATCCATTGAGGAATTTACATTTTTGAAAAATCCTTGTGTAGTCCTTGACAACAACACCGGTGCAATGAGATATGAACAGCTGCAGCTGACCTCGAGCCGTAGCAGACTACGCACGCGACGTTTCATTTGTAGTCACGCTCGAACACATTCCGCTGTACTTAGATATAACAAATTTCAGTCTCGACTTTAAGTTTACGGAAGCTTACAAAATTTTTATGGAAAGCATAGCCACTGTGAACTGCCCATTATCTTGCCCGAACCTGCCCACGCATATTGACTTGCCGAGTTTTTTAAAAGTAGGTACAACAATGATATTTCCGACTAAAATATTGGTCATTCTTATATAACAAGTTGGTAGGTCCACGTAACAAAACTTATACAGTATCTTGAACGTTTCAAATAAGAAGTTCTATTAATTAATAAGGTTCGATTTTTAGACCTTGTTGACCCCCAAAATCAGTTTTCGTTTATATTGACCCCTGGGAAATCGACTGTGACAGTACCGGTATCTACCTACTGCCCGGAAGCCACGCCCTTAATAGCAAACCCTTTTAATAGCAACAGTATTATTCAGTATTGCGATTTACAAACGCCATTCTTTGCACTAGTATAAGGGTCCCCGCGTAGGTAATAGGAATTTAATTGAAAACCCGCCTAAATACTTAAAGGGGCCATACACGACACCGACATGTCGTTGCAAACTACCTAATAGGTAGGGTAAAGGCACTAGTATCCGGACAGTTAACGTATTTGGTAACTTTGATTTCCAACAGTTCGGTCAATATTAAAGCTACCGCAAAAAAATAAAATGTTTGTAGAAGTGGCGATATTTATTAATAATAATACATTAACATTTTTTTCCAATGTTACGTTCTGAATATTTATAAAAAATAAATTCAAAAAAGTTCGATTTGCACTAGTATCCGGACAGCAGAATTTAGTTTCCGGACACTTTTTTTTTAGTATCCGGACAGAAAAGTTTATTTGAAGTTTAAGCCGTTTCTTGCCTTTATTTGATTAAAAAAAAATATTTTTTTATAAAATATAGGTACTTTAACTATAAATATATGTACCCACATTAAAATGATAACTTCTAAAACGATATTGGTATCAACTCCAACATTTCTTAATTGTTCTGACAATGCCTCAATCACATCGACAGCAATCTTTAATTTTGATGTTTTAGTCGAATGTTCTTCATCGAATAATTCTGGAGTTTGAGTTTGAACTATTCTTAATCTCTCCACATTGTTTTTAGCGCATTTCGTATAATAAATAGCTGATAGGTCAAAGGAATACAAGCCACATCTTTTAAATGCATTTTGTATGGTAGCAACCGTATCTTTTTTTTTTTGACAATAGCATCATTCAAAAGGGGATAGAAGTTTCTCTTTGTTAAAGCCCGTCTCAAATTTTTGGATTCGGATTCACGATTGTTTTTTTTTTTTTTTTCAATTAGACTTCTTCAAAGGCTTAAAAACACTAACGTCAGCCAGTTGCATGATGTGGGTGGTATTCGGTGGCAACGCATATAAACAATTATTTGGTTGTTGGTAAACTCACTGAGTTCCCAGGGTTAGCTGCGACTTGTGCCCATCTACGAACAATGTAACAGGTCGTTCGACGTTATTAATCAGCAAAAACCATGGTTTTGGCATGCTGTCAACAATGTCTTTTGGAGGACGCAAGTATGGAAACAGTTAGGTTAGGGGTTAGGTTTATGGGTGGATACGGCAGAGCGAGCCCTACCGCACCCAACTTAGGTCCATGTGGACCCATTGTGATGGCCTTGAAGGGGGTTAGCCGATGTTGTTGGCGGTGATGAGTGTTACTTCACAGTTACTCGACCTTGTCCAGCCATCCCGATGTCCTCAGAAACCTGTTAAGATCAGATAGTGAGACATGAGAAAGTTGATGTACGTCATGGAAGTAATAGTTCCAAGTATTTTGTTCCTCAAGTGACAGAGACTCGGGCAATGACAAAGGAAGTTAGGTGTGTCCTCGTGTACTTCCTCGTCAGCCCCTGCATATATCGTCATTCTTGAGTTTCAATTTCATTGTGTGGTTTCTTAGGAAGTTGTAACCTGTTAATCAGGATCAAACCGCATAAGCTTGCTAGTCCGACTAGGATTATATTCCGGCCATAGCTTCCGTGTTATTTCCCAAGTGGTTAAATCTTTCCACCTGTTATTGGCTTTCATTCGGATCTTATTTTTCAATCTCTCTCTGAGATTGCAAAGTGGTGGTTTGATGGACTTAATCGCCCGATCTTGGTATATGTTTTTGTAATCTTTTGGGGCTATAACCATGCCAGTTTTTGGACAGATGCTTTCGTCACTATTTAAATTTAATTCGTTTAGACTCATTTATGATTTGCTCCAGACCAATGCTTTTCAAATATTCAATTAGTTCCCTAACATTTTAATATGGGTTCTGGGTGACTGCTGCCCTAACCTTGCTGATGTTTAACAGATCGTGGACCTGAATAAGAAATCCACACTTGTAAAGATCGGCACACCACTGAGCAATCCGTTCCTGCTCTTCATTTGTCAAATAAGGATCTTGTCCCATTTTCGTAGCTTTTTCACCAATCTTTTGCCTTTAACCGGTCATGTAATGTTGGACGGCATAAACCAGCTTTACACGAATGATTAACTGATTTGTCCCTAGGTATATCGTCTAAGGCATTAGCTATACTTTCTGCAACCACTTCTTAAAAAATGAGTTAAAATAAAATGCCTATTACGATAATTAGAGCTTTGAAAACCGAAAATAACATTCAAAACAATAAGTTGTCCGGAAACTGAAACTAATTTTTCAGTATCCGGACAGATATATTCTCACTCAGTATACACTGTCCGAATACTGAAAACCTGCGATAAAAACACAATTCCTTTTCTCTCTCTCATTAGAAACATACATAAGTATGTTTTAGGAGCATTTAAACGAGGATTTGTATTTCCTCTCAAATTTTCAGTATCCGGACAGGTTGTCCGGATACCGAAAATGCTCTTTAATTTTAGTTTTAGTATCCGGACACTAAAGATTAGACCAAAAAAATAATTTTATTCTATTTTTTTTTTTTTAATTATGAAAGTGGGTTCTATTTAAAGGAAAGCAGAGTACTTTCCAGAAGAATACGTTAAAAAATACTCTTTAAATAACTTACTTTTTGTAAATGCTCGCACTATTTTTTTGGTATGCAAAATGACAATAAAACCAAACTCTCGGAGCTCAGCCACAACACTGCCGCTTAACTCTTACATTATGCATCTGATTGATTTCAAACTTCGTATGGATATGAGTGACACATAAAGGATTATATTATTGTTGATATTTGAGACTATTTGTGTGTGATATACCTATTTTTATCAGATAAACAACATAGTGTCCGGACACTAACACTGTCCGGATACTAGTGCCTCTACCCTACCTATATTTTTCTCTATCAGAGTCATGGGTATCGTACCTATGTCTATCCTTTGCAGCGACCGTCTGCGTGAATTCAAAACTTTTTGAATTTTCCTTGGTCCGCAACGACATGTCTGTGTCGTGTATGGCCCCTATAGCATAGTTCTATGCCCATGCGCATGTGCAAGTATCCGGGGGTACTGTACCTGTACCTCTGGCCGACCCACGGACTTTGCGCCGATAATAGGTAGCAATACCTAGTAGGTCCATAGGTACCTACCCTGCCTTACAATAATAATTCATCTACCTACCTACCTACCCCCTTCACAGTTTTTTTCTGTTTCACCAGCCGACAGAAGATATTTTGAAGATTTTTCAAAAATTCCTGAAAACAACACAAAATAATTTGCTGCCTAAAAAAAATGTTGAGAAATATGAATTTCCTCCAAAAAAGGTTAGGTAGGTAGGTATACGTATACCTACCTCCTCGTTGCCTCGGCGTCGTGCAATCATCGTCATTATTTTCGTCGGTCGGACGGTCGGTCTTTAGCTTACCCTTCCGAAATTGTTCTCTGCTCGCAAGAAGATACGTGTTTACGAACAAAAAGAACGAGAAGAACAAAAAACGAATCCAAAAAAGAGGATAAAGAAAAAAAAACATTCTTCCAAAGAGCCAACACGAAGACCTCACACAGCTGCAGCAGCAGTATTACTTTTCAAACAAAAGACAAAAAACCGATCCGATCCGAAGCAAACCAAGGCATAGTAAAGTATCCAAAGTTATATACCCACGTCTATCTATATACCACACGTTGTAGCTAACATACCCTTGTGCACATTTATACCTACCGATACCGACCGAGTGCTGTTGGAACTTGGATTGGATTGGAAGTCGGAACAAAGATATGTAGGATTGTAGGTACGTAGAAACCGTACGCAACGTGAAACTATAAGAAAACGGCACGATACGATACTACGAATTTTCGTATCTTGCCGATACAATGGTGGCTCTGAATGAGAGGGAGAGCTGAACGTTGTTGGGTCGACAACGATGACGGTTGACGCAGACGACGAGCGACGACGAGTTATTTCCTTCGCCGCTGCCGCTGCTGGAGTGCTGGTTCGACTTGGAAGCAGTGCTGCCACAAGGAAAAAAATTTGCGTAGCAAATTTGAGTAGCAAAACTTAATTTGCGTAGCAAAACTCAAAAGTCCAAAATATCATTTTTAATTCCAGTCAAATTCAAACACTAACACGAAGAAATGGGTACTTGTTGGGTGTGGTACAAAAGAATATAAGTTGGGGTGGGAAAGTGAGCAAAGATTGAATATACTTTCGTTTATTTTTTCTTTTCAAGAAAAATTCCAAGAATTATGTTGACATTTCGTGCTTTAAAAAAAAGTAGCGAAATATAGGTTTTGAGGGAGAGTGCGTAGCAGCGTAGCAAATTGGAAATCGCGTAGCAATTTTGCTACGATCGTAGCAAAGTGGCAGCGCTGCTTGGCAGTTGGAATTGTGCGCTCCACAACATTTGTGTGCGTGTTCGGTGTATTTCTGCCGTTTTGCCTTAGCAAAGCCACCCTATTTCGTTTGGTCGTACCGATACCGAATGCACAGCAGATCGATATACAGTAGTGTCCGCTTATAACGAACTCGAAGGGACCGACCAAATTGGTTCGTTATAAGTGATACGCTAAAAAAATCATCAAGTTTTGTTTTGAAAATCAAAAAAAGAAAAGAAAAAGTGTTCAAAACACATAAAAAATAAGTACATATTTCAGTATAAAAGCATTATATTTTTGTTAATTTTTAAGACTGTAAAAAAGATCTCGCTGACATTTGTGTGACAATTGCTTTTTTTTTTTTTAATTCATATTTTTATTTCCGGGGAAGAATATGAATCTAGTGACACCTTACTCTTTAAAATTGGTCAAGCCGTTTAGGCTATAGGGCGTCACGTAGGAACGTACATAGGACACGCGCGAAACACATAACCCTCTCTGTGTACAGTCGGGTAAAAAAGTTATGAATTTTAGATTGTTTTGTTTGAGAAAATTTCAATTCGCTTAAAAACAATTCGCAAGTCCATATATCGCTTTGTTTTACGCCTTGTTCTAAACGCTTTATTAAGTCGTATTTGTCTTTTAATGTGAATCATTTTCTTTTATTTGTTTCAAAATCTCCCATTTTACTTAAATGATTTTTAAGCGCGTCACTTCACTCAACCTTTCTTTGTAAACATAAGGTTACTCGGGGAAGTACCGAACAAATTATATTGAAGGACAAAATGTTTACGTTTGAGAATGTTGGTTCGTACGCAGCTATACAGTTCTCGGGGAAGTCCCGAAAAGTTGGGAAAATCTGGATGACAATGTAAGCGACAGATTTTTGGTTCGTTATAACCGGACATTTTCTTAATTTCACGCGCAGAATGGGTTCGTTATATGCGAAAGTTCGCTTTAGGCGGGTTCGCTATATGCGAAATCAAAATTAATAATTCTTATGGGGCATTGATTGGGACTTCATGAAATGGTTCGTTATAAACGAAAGTTCGCTTTAACCGGGTTCGCTTTAAACGGTTACTACTGTACTTCACTGTTGAGTCTGACTGAATACTGTATCTGTTCTGTATACTGTATTCAGTATTCTGTATGTAGGATATTTCATTTTACATTATTCCACAATTTCTAAAAAAAACCTTTCGTTCGCCTCTTTCTTATATTTGGAATTATAATTTTTTTTTTGTTCGCATGTGCTTTCTGCTTTGTTGTTATTCCCTGCTCGGTTTTTGGTTTTTGCTTTTCGATTTCATTCCTCGTCTTCATTTCATTTCGCATTTCGTTCTATTTTAATGGTTTGGATGCATGCAATGAACAACACAGAACACACACGCGAAGCAACTTGCCAGTAGTTGAAAAACACTGAAAAACCAGTCTGTAGAGACTTGGTTGCTGGTTCTACGCGCTTGTAAAACGGGTGAGGTAACCACTGGCTTGGAGCCAGACGGGATAAAGGGTTTAACGGGGGCAGATGCTATGACTGGTGTGTGTGTTTATGCGGCGATGGTGCCTACCTGTATGTGGTTCCGATGCCGAGATACCTACCTAGTATAATGCAGTGCAACTAACCGATGACGGTGGTATGCAAGGTGCTCCTATGCTTCAGGCACTAGACACCTGCATGCGATGGGTTTTAAAAAAAAAAAAATGCTTCCAGGGTATGGGATCAAACTGCAGGTCCTTGGAAAGCTATCAAATGACACGCAAACATTGCGAGTTCTGTGTGCGAATTATCGATCATGTCAAAGAGGTCTAAATTTGATCCTGAATTCAGGTACCTACCTACCTAGGTAGGTAGGTAAATATTTTTCTTCGGTTTCACCGATGAGAAACCTGTTAAGTGATCAGGAACGAGTACCTACTGCAATGGGACTTTTAATGGTTTTTATGTTATCGAGGAAAACAAAGTAGGGCCCTGGTGGCAGATGGTGTTTGACGGCTTTAAGTTAAAAGTCAGGTGACGTAAGGACATAAACACACTGAATGTCCATACAAAAAACTGCTCACATAAATCGTAGGTAGGTATTTTATCAAAATGTTCTAGTAGGTACCTACCAAAAAATAATCGTAATAATGTTACAAACTGTGATTTTTATACTAAAGGTTATTTAACCCCGATTTTCTTTCCTTGTAATACCTACCTAAAAATTTTACTTTTAAAAACTGGATTTTGAGGCCAAAAAGGGTCGTGGGTTTTTAAAAGGGAATTTGGGTACATTGAAAAAGGAAAAATGACCACGCTTCGTGGTATAAATGAAGAGAGAGTGCTACAACACTGGGCTCAACTAACAGAAACAACCATATTACGATCGACAGGCAGTTGACAAATTGGATTGGTAGGTAAGGTAGGTCTGTGTTTTAGTTTTTATTTTATAGCTAGGTACCTACTACTCATTTCAAAAAAGTTGGATTAGAAAACCCATTGAAGTGGGTATCGGATAGCACGCTGTATAGATTAATTTCTGCTGAGATCTATAGTACTCTAATCTCTAAAGCCAAGCAGACAGCTTTCAGTGCACTGCGACCATAAGAGAATGGAGACTTTTCTTAAAGCGACTAAAATTCAAACTTAATCCATTAGTAGGTAACCGATAAATCATTAAGGTACTGTAGGTACCTATACTTCTTTAAAATGAAGAAAATCAAAGTATTTACCGTCAAGGCGTCAACGGCGCCAGGTACAGGTGACATCAACTATAGCAATTCTCTTGAGGATATTCGAATAAACCTCTTCTTAATGTTCGCATTTCGTTCATCTGAGAATCGCAGGCGATACATTATTTAGTCGTCACTACATTGTTTCACAAAAATAATGTATCGCCTGCGATTCTCAGATGAACTCGTCAGCAAACGAAATGCGAATCATCTGACTTGCAGGAAATTTCGGCTTGTTCTTCTAATCTTCTCATCTACTAATTTCAAGCTGTTTAGCTTTTAATAGATCTCGATAAAACTAATTTTAACGAGATGACTGTCTTTGGCTGTTTTAACATGTACGAGTAAATTTTGCGAATTGCGCGTCAGTTTTTCTTGTTCTTAACAAACAACTTATTTGACAGTTCTACTCTATAAAAAAGAAACCACTATCTTAAAACTTTTCGAATATCAAATAATATAGAAACCTAGCAACTAACGAATAGCTCGATAAATTATAGAATCAATGGTGCCAACCGTTGCATCTTTGAGTTCTTGTTCAAAAGGGGGGAGATGGAAAAGTTTTTAAAACTTCCACCTCATGCCCATTGTCCAGTATCAGCATCTTATGCCAAGGCCTTCAAGGAATGGAATCTCTGATAAATATTTCACCTACAACGGAGTCATTAGTATGCAGTATTAGCATATCAAACAGGCCTGCAACTGTACAAACCTTTCTAAAACCGCCTTTAAACAACATTTCAAATTTGTTACAACAGCATAGGTATGTGTGTAAAATACACCAATCCACTTTCGTTGTAAATAATTCAAATTAAGTTTGTCGCAATAAATGCACATCTGCTTTTCGTTTGAAGCCAGCTGCGCCGCTGCCCACTGTCTGACTTAGTAACTGGTCATGGAAAACCTGTAGCTACAATGTTTCCCACCTACCTCCGTTTTTGACGGCGAGAGAAATCCAACAGCATATCACTAATAAATAATAACAAACTAATTTGAATTTTTTGCGCATTTCGCCATATAGGTTATCTTTAATTTTTTCTTCTTCTTCGTCTGCTGTTCTTTTTCTTCGATTTTACTTTTACTCCTCTTCTTTGAATGGTTAACCAGAAGTTTTTTTTTGATTAACATTTCAATTTGTCTTCGTTTTCATATTTAAGAACTATTTTAACATAATCCACCTATAATAATACGATAACATAGTAAAAACATTTTCTTAAAAAATTTGAATTAATTTTTACACATAAACAGAAAAGAAAACATAAAAAATGAAATTAAATTGAGTTAGATTTCGTTCTCACTTCGATTTCATATTTTTATTGTTATTTTACAAATTTGATATAGAACAAAGAAAAGAAAACTATACTTACAACAAAACAAAGAAAAACAATAACTAATAGATTTTATTTTGTTTAACTTAATTATATATAGCATATGAATCTAGGTAAAACAAGATTTTAGTTTGCCTTAAGATTTTTTCGTGTTTTTGTTTGTTTTTTTTTTCTCCTCACAAATTTGTTTTAAACTACTATTCTCTACAAGATTTTCTTAAAATAGTGTCCTTTTTGTTTTGTTTATAATATAGGTAATTATCATAATTATTTAGTTTAATTAATTTTAATATGTATCACAATAGAAAAGAACGTATTATTATATGTTGTATAATTTTTTGTTTGTTTATAATTTGTTTTCTCATCTCTTTGTTGTTTATTTTTTCTTAAATAAAAGTATAAAACTAAAATGTACGGTCCTAGATATCGCCTTTAGTAGCCAGCTTACATTTTTCGAAGTCACAATAGCGATATTTTTGATACCAAATTTGATATGGTGACCGTTAATATATTTTAGGCGAACATGAACGCAATATTTTTAACAATTTCAGTTCGTAATGTACTTTTTGCGGTGTGTGTTGATGTTTTTCTTAGTTTTTATTTTGCAACTGTTTGTTTTTTGCGCGATGGATTATCAGTGCTGCCAGTTATTTTTTTCTAAAATGCATCATTATCTCCGCAGAAGTAAAGCTAAGATTACACATGTCATTTTTCGTGGTAAATTTTAATATGCCACGTCATTATGACGTTTCCTCAATTCGTCACTAATTGTGATCGCCTGTCAAGAGTTTGATCAGGATCACGCTGCCTGTCGCAGAGTACTCTCACGAGAGGCACACGAGTGACAATAGAAACAGCGAATTTTTGTGACGTCAACATGCCAAGATTTGCCTCGAAAAATGACACGTGTACTCAAAGTTTAAGAACAATAACCATATATATATAGGTAGTCTGCTTAGAAATGTAAAAATCGGGTCAGTGGGTGTTTTATATTTTTCGAATGAAAATCAAATTTCGAAATTTCTACCTCGAAACTTGAACTTGATTTTTGAATCGGAATGATTTTCCCACATTTCAGCACTAATCTTATTCTGTTTCGGAACGAGTGACCGAATTAAAGAATATATTTCGATTGAAGGCCAAATTTCGAACTTCGAAAAAATATGTTTTCGGATCTTAGTCTTCTCGCTCGAGGATTTTTTTTACATTTTTTAACCCACTTCGATTTTTCAATAAAACACCTGTCAGTGGGATAGGGTTTAGTTTGCTGCTACTTCGAATATGTGTGTGTATTATTTTTCGCCATTTAAGCAATATGTTTAACAATTTCACAACAACTTCTAATTAAGCGTCCAAATTTCAAGAGCAATCTTTTACCTTCTAATAAATTGTAAACGCAATTTCGAATATTTGACATTTACCATTCTAAGTTGAGGCAACTACCTACTCTAGATAGGTATACCTATACCTATGTGTTATATAGGTAGGTATATTTTCTCTCGTCAATAATTACCTGCATGCCTGCATCATGCAATGCCCGACTGCAGTAAAATGTGCACCGAAACAAACTTCAGGTGCGTGTGCGGAACACACACGAAGAGGTAGGTATAAGTTTTTTTTTTTTGTTTTTATGCGAAATTTACGTGTCAGCCACATGGAGCGAGAAATTCGCTTCATGCATCGCAACTCAATTTGGCTGTTCCTGGAGACCAGTTATCTTTCTGGAAAATGGGTGTATGTCAGTCAGTTAAGGTGTGTGAATTCGGAAAGAAAACTTGATTTCGTGGGATAGTTGGCTTAAGGATTAAATTTGCCGACAGTGATGACCACATCGGTGTGAAAAATCATTTTTTACCTCGTAAGAGACTCTGTAGCCGAACTTTTTGGCAGTTGTTAAGACAAGGATCTTGGGTTATTTCCCAAGTGATAGGAAACAACATGTGAGGGACAAAGGTGATTGACTGACACTCGTTTGGTTTCATTTAATATCTGAAAACAAAAGTAATCATCTTTGTTCCTAAAAGGATATTTGTGATGTTTCTCGAAATCGAGAATATAAGTGAATTCTGGGAAAGGGTAAACAAAGGACATTGCTTTGACGGAAAAACTAGAAAAAAAATTAAGACAAGTTTCCTTGGTAAAAAGAAGAGACTGTCCAAGAGAGCGAAACAACTAATTGATAGCCCAGCCCGTAAAAGCAAACATCAGTCTTGTATGTACTGTGACAATCAAAAGGGGAAACGAAAGGATTGTTGTTCGTTCAATGGAAGCATGCCCGATAGTCAAATTCCAGGAATGCCAATGCCTTCTTTTAAAGTGAAATATTGGCAAAAGTTGGACAACAGAATGAATAATAATTCCACAAAATATGTTTCATTCAACAGATCTGTCAATATGAATGCAGCTCCAAATAAACGAGATGTATTTCGAAATTGTTGAAAGGACAATGACTACAATGGCCAGGAAACTGTGTAAACTGACTTTCGGGTTTTTTTTGTTTGCATTATTGTCTAAACGGTGAGTAAACTTTGGCAGCTCCTGACAAATCGAATAAGAACTTCGAAAAGGTCGTAGAAAATAACACGCCTTCAATATCAAGATACGATATTGATGGACGAATTCGGATAGTTCTATAATGATCAACAGAAATGGCAAATCAACGCCAACTTGATCTGTTCTAATAATTCGAACAAGAAGTTCGAAAACGACTGCTTATGTTTTTTGAATAAACATTTTATCTGTTGTATCTTAATAGCCGATCCCAATCAATATCTCCCCTATGCAAGGCAATTTTCGAAAATTCGAACTCATGTCCGAAGTCGAACTGCAACGTAGCTAGTGACAACAAAAACATAGTTTTGAGGAGACAATTAGACCAAAAACCTGCAGTTCAAAAACAGTAATTCTGGAAGGGCGTTTAGTTGTAATGTTCGAAATTTCGAACAGTGCTTAGTTCGACAAACAAACCTAGTCGCAGCAGCAACACTGACAATCCATTCGGCACAGTCGACAGCTCTCGTTCGTTATAATAAATCCACCTAACAACATTTATGGCAAACTGTCAGAAAAATTAAATAAAATACAAAAATAAACAAAAACAATAAAAGCTATTACATTGGACGATGATGAGGATGATTATGATGATGATCCTGTAGTACTTTGGTGATGTCAACGACCGTAGCAGCGTCCCGCTAACGCATCATCTCACAAGCCATAATCCGAGATTTAGTTTTGACAGTTTGGGCAGCTTCATGACCACATCGAGTCCCTTCGACGACAGTTGCGTGCAGCCGTACAAGTCGATCGTTTTCAAGTTGACGAGATCATCGGCAAGTGACTGAAGTCCCTTGTCGGTTATACGACTGCATTGTCCGATGTTGAGATGCTCGAGCTCATGCAGTGACTTGGCGATCTTGAGCATACCTTGATCGGTGATTTGGCACTGATTGAGACTCAGCGAGCGAAGTTGGAACAGCCCCTGAGCGATGTGTGTCAGCGCTTGATCACTGATCTTGTCGCAGAAACTTACATCCAGGGAGGCGATGGCGCTGCCGCCCTCCGTTAAGTACGCCATTCCGATGTCGGAGATGTTGTCGCAGGATCGTAGGTTTAGGTGTTGCAACTTGGGCATTCGAGCCAAGTGCTTGAGCCCACTATCGGTGATCGATACGCAGAAACTCAAGTTGATTCGTTTTAGTGACGTTAGACCTTGTGCTATGTGGCCGAGCGCCTCGTCGCTCAGTCGCTGGCAGTCCTGCAGACCGAGGTACTCCAGCTCGAGGTTGCCCTCCGCAGTTTCCTTGCTCAGACCGGACAGGTGACCAATGCCTTGGTCGCTGATGTGCCAGCACGATCGGAGGTTAAGATTCTTCAGTTTTTTGAGACCCCACGCGACTAACAGGAGACCAGTGTTTGTGATGTTGCAGCAACCACCGAGTTCCAGGGTCTCCAGGTTCTTCAGGTGCTGTGCTATCCGGCCCAGACTAGTGTCAGTGATCTGTTTGCAGAGCGAGAGATCGAGTTCCTTCAGATTGGGCAGGTCCATGGAGAACGCGTGTCCCAGATTGATGTCGGCAACGTTGTAGCAGCCGCTTAGATTCAGCGACACCATATTTGGCACTCCCGTCACTAGATCCCTTAGTGATCGTCGCAGGGACAGAATTTGGATTTTCTTAATTCCTCTTCGCACCAGCGACGCAAAGAGACTTGGACTAGAGCGTTTGAGGTGCAGCTTCGCCTGCACTCCTTTCCACACGCTCTTGGCGTATGCGGCATCCCTCCAGCTCGTGCATACCTGAGCGGCATGACCGCGATCCTTGACTGGCAGCCTCTGGAAGATCATCTCGAGGATTTCCGGGTACAGGTGACCGATGTGGGTGCCCTCGGGCGGCGGAGGCGATGCAGGACTCGCCGGTCGCTGATGTGACTTCATAGCCGAGCCGGGCGCATGCTGCAGGAATATCGCCGGTGGTAAGTGCGGGTGATGGTGGTGATGATGGTGGCTGAGCGACTGCAACTGCGGTCGATGCAGGGCATACGGCGTGAAGCGAAGCAGGTGGTGTGTTCGATGTGGTGTCATGCTGTGCAGTTCAGTCTGTTGGTACAGGTGATCATCCATGGTCCAGCCGAGGTGTGTTGTTGTGCCGCCACCCCCACCGCCTCCAGATCCACCACCATGATAGCTCGACAGAGCGGCAGCGGTCTGTAGCGATATCGTTGTCTGGTGGTACGGAAGGATTTCGGCGTTTGTAGTCATACTCACTGTTTTGTTGGTTGTGTTGGCGCTCGCTAAATCCCTCACACGCTAAAACACTGGGGATTAATCTATTCAGTTTATGTAGCTATCACCTTTTTGTTTCTCTTAAGAACTCATCTTCTTAAATTGACTTTAATATTTTGCTTTTCTATAAATTTCTTTGCTTTTTCTTATTCCTCACACACTGTTAGCACTTGAATTTTCGTGTTCACCTCAACGAACTGATAACACTGGGGGTTGATACCGTTTTGGAATTTGAAAACTCTCGGCGCGACAAAGCAGACGACGAACTTGAACTATTTGTGATCGACTATTGACTCGGCTATCTAACGACTTGCTAAGGACCTATTTCGAACCGAATACCGAACCCGAGAACGACTTGACACAGACTGACTGCTGAACACTGTCGCACAAAGCACAATGCCGTTGTATTTGGTTTCATCCGCCGATTCATCGCTGGCATTTCCGAGAATTTCCACTAGTGTGAGTGGTTGCTGAATTCTCAATTTCCCCTTTTGCCATTGCCAGTGGCGATGGAGGTTGGTGTGCGTGGATGGTTGACAGTAAATTATAGGGACAGCAGTGATGCCACTTTTTGGTGCAATATTGTTTTCGGTGTGGTTTAAGGGCCCGATTCCACCCAGGAATCGTGGTTTTCCTGGTGTTTTCCTGTATTTACGTGCATTAGGAGTTGTTTTTTTATTTTTCTTGGTCTTTTTGACTTTTGGTCCATGCAATAATTTAGATTCCAACCAACAAACCGACTACAAATTTTAAAGATTGGTCGATTTGTGTTTGTTTTTGTTGTACGACTAAAACTAAAAAAAAAAACAAAAAACATCTCAAAGAGTCACCATTGGCATAAACTTTGAGTTGTTGTATTTGGATTCTTGAGGGCTCTATAATACTTCAGGTAGGAATTGAATTTCTTGTCTTTCCCATTGATAATAAAGGATCATTCAGGTAGGTGTACCTTGATGATCGGCCAGAGGGGTTTTAAAGAAGAAGAAGTAGATTTATTTTTTGTTTTGTTCAAGGAAAGACTAGTTCTATGTATAACTTGGTGTAGAGATTGGTGAGAAGAAAACAAAAATAAATCAAAGTTTGTACCTTTGATTTTGTTTGGATAGGTGTAGCATTCTGAGAAAATTCAACATCGATCAGGTGGTTATGTGAAAGGAAAACTGTCAAATAGTTGGCATTGTGACTGGAGTTACTGCTTTCCCACTAAATTCAAAATCAGATTTATCATTTTAGAATCTAATACCGCATAACTTGCTGTAGGAGTATCCGTATTCGTTTAAAGACTGAAATGGCCAATAAAATACGATTTCTTCGTGGAATTCCGCGTGCAATATCCTTTTTTATACCCACAAAGACAGTCTTCTCGTGAAGACAAAATGCTCGTGACATATCGTAAGGGGAATGAAGATACGCTGATTTAAGTGCGCCTTGCATTTGCCAACAAAGAAAGGTCACGAAATACGTACTTGTTGGCAATCCGGGTAACGATAGGTACCTAATATCCTACACACACCGAGCAAAAAACCGTGTTTTTGCGAAAACAATCGAAAATTTCACCGAAACAGGACATACTTCAGTTTTCAAAATTAAGAAATGAATGAAAGTCGTTTTCCACGAAAAAGAATTCCAATCGTTGGGTTGTAGAAACAAACACACCTTTTGCAATATTAAGAAGATTCAGCAGAAGAGCTGACTGAACAAATGTCACAATTTACAACTTAAAATCATTTTCCCCGCTTAATTAATGGTTTATTATTATTTTCAAATACTCTGATTTAATTTTATTTGTTAATTAATGCCATCGAAATTTGTAACCAAAATAGTTTACACAGACGTTTCACGACTAGTGTCTCACAGCTGATTGAAACGTCAAACGAAAAATAGTTGGTGTTCGGTGTGAATGCATCGACGTGTTTTCGACAAAAACACGGTTTTCGGTGCGGTGTGAATAGGCTATAATAAAATAGCGACTGCGAACAGTGGAAAGGCTACGTCAAATTAGGCCTGCAAAAGTTATATATTAAAAGTCAGAATTCAAGCAATGAATGGAACTTGCACATAAGCGATGCGTTTTGTAGGCCAAAAGCTTTTCAATTAACTTTTGAGCCTTGGAGTTCCGAATAAGCATTAGTTAAACAACATTTTTGCTTGACAGTTCCATCAGGGACCTATCCTCTTGTAGTGACGTAGATAACTTGAATAAACACTACGTTTGTGTTGCGTGAAGTGAAACCATAAATAACTCTTAATCATTCGTAAATGTCATTGATTATAGTTATAGGAATGCCGTTGGACCAAAATTCGTATCGAATTTACCTAGTGACACGCACATTTCACATGAAGTTAAACAGTAACAAGTCACGAACAAAATTGCGATTGTGTGGACTTTTGTTATGTTTAAGTCGTTTCTACTGTCAAATGTCATTATAAAAAGATCAGTTCGAATTTTAGAGTTCTACTATCTATCATTTAACAAAATGTTTTACTGGCATAAATATTGAAATCAACAGTTATAGACCCATGAAAGATCTTAGGCTTAGCACTGTTGGTTGAACAAATTAAGTAGTAAATTGAGACTTCAATTAGAACCACTGGAAACCACTGTACATTTGAGACTTCGTAGACGAATACCTACTTAAAATGGTTGACAATTGAAGCATTCAGTATTTATTCCAAATGACATTTTGAATAGCAAAAGCAAAGATGAATTTTCTTATAAAATCAACCACTGACGGAATTGCATAAAACCATCAAATTGTAGTTCTTTCGAAAGGGGGTGATGGATGAGCAAAGTATACCCACTTCGAAAGTTCATTAACGTTTCGCCTCGAAATATCGAAACAAAAGTTAGGTTGCTTTCCTGGCAGCTAAGTAAGGAATTGTTTTCAAATCGAACAGGAATTATCAATTAAGAACCCATGTCTATTCTTTTCGAATCAGCACAAATTGCGGTATGACAGGACTTCGTAGTTCGTAAAGTACCTACATTTGTTATACCGATATTGAAGTTTCGTATAGAACATTAGGTTTAGAGACTAATATTAAAATTGACGTCTTATGTCTGTACATGAATTTCATTTCGACCTTAATAAATTGCTTTTTTATTTCTTCACTTTTTTTTAAAGACAAGCTACGATTGTAAATAAATACTACCTACTAACGAAAACCCTTGTTTTGCCAACAACTGTTTTACCTGTGCAGAATACTTCACAATCCCTCATTCCATTAAAAAGACCGTCATCATTGACGCGTTACTGAATTAATGTTTAGTGAGGATTTAAAAATTCTAAGAACAAGACGAACGGGAATATCTAAAGGTTCGCTAGGTACCCATATAATCTGTTTGTAATGATCCCTTTAGAAAGTGAAATGCCAGTTGAGTTTTGTTCATATTTTTTTAACACACAGTCTTTATGACTCTGTTGTTTGATGACTTTGATGGTTGTAATAAAAGTTAGTGAACAGTAGAACAGTGATGCCACTTCGTAGGAAAATTAATTTTATTTTTATTATACTGCAGAATTTTAAGCAATAAAAATGTGCCCATTTCGCCAACTTGTTCAACTTTGAGAGATGGATAGAATGACAATCCATCAGCTTTTCACTTTTCTGTCGGGCGCTCGTTTGTACTTTTCTATTCAATTTAGAGCTAGCTTCCGAGACACGGCTACCTTTATGTAGAAGCTAATGGATTGAACTAAATTTATTTTTTCAAATGCGATTGCACACAAAGTTGGAAACATTTCGCACATCTATGCGGCCGAAGGAAACGAAAAACGCTATCGCTTTTCAAAAAACGATAGAAATCACGCGAAAGCGAAAGTTTGCTTCATGAAACTCCTTTCATTTTTCTCTTTCGCATGGGTTTAAGAAACAGTGTGACGAAGAAATTACAGTTTGAGAAGTTGAATGTATCATAATGAGAATATGACAGCCAACAGCTGACAGTTTTTGGTTTGAATAAATAAGGTCAAAATTGTAAATAATAATATAAGTACAGTAAATAATTTTTACCAGCACACATACTCTTTAGGTTCGTTCGTGTACTTTTTTTTAATCGTAAAATTATTTAAAATTTGCTAAGAAACTGTGCGAATGCGATCACGAACTGAGAAAATTGAAAAAAATTAGAGAGAAATCCATTTCCCCTCTTTTCATTTTTTCGTAATTTTCTACTCGCCGAATTTCGACTTACTGAAAAATTAAAAATGAAAACTGACAACTAACTGACAGCTCAAAAGTTTGACAAGTATAACTCTATTTATTTTCGTCTTCAACGATGTCGGAGGAAGAAGTTTTAATTGAAGGTTCTCCTAGAACATATCAGCGCATTCAAAATGGTAAGTTTATTAGGTATTTAGCTTATAAAAAAATCAATTCAACCTTGTTTTGTAGATGATGTCAAAATGACATTTCTTAAACTTTTTGTAAGAAAACCGGTCAGGTACTTCTCTTGAAATTGAGAGATTTCTCTCTCGATTTTTGAGATTTGACATTTTTCATTTTTCTATGCTGAAAATACACGAATGAACCTTTTATTTGAATTAATTACATATTTACAGGACGTTAACAGACGTTTCCATAAACTATAAATACAATTGAAAAGCTGTCACTTAACGCCGGGTATTTTACATTTTTGGAAAAAAGTAACGGTTAGTATGACATTTTCTTCCAGTTCTGATGGCCATTTTATCCATTGAGGACAGAAAACGTTTTCCATTGCAATAAGAGTGTCGTGTAGTATTTTCGACAAAGTACTCTGTGCGAGAGGAGAAGAAAAATCGTTGCTGGTAACCACCTCCAGCCAGTATCTCAAGCATAGATCATAGACATAAAATATGAAGGACGTGTGTGTTTCGCGTTCCTGTACGAAGACAAATGTTGTCCAGCACATATTTAAAAGCGCTTTTATTCAACCGAAAACGTTGAAGAAGAGAAAATTAAGAACATATAAACTTACAATTCAATACACATCAATAAAACAAACCTTTTATCGGGCAGCGTAAGGGGACCGGAATAATCCCGACGATTTTTTTCGGATTGTTTTTAAATCTTGATCTTCCACACCGCTATCGCCAGCATATTTTGTATCGAATAAATAACACAACCACCAATTTAGCAATCAAAGAAAATGAGAAACGTCAATGAATAAGCTGTCGGTGTTTTCTTTTCGCACGGAACGAAAATATCATTCGTTTTTAGAGTTACATGAATCGAAATAAACGAAAACGTACACGAAATGGCTTTCGTTTTTTGCTTTCGTGCAAACGAAAACGAAAACGATCGAACGTTTTCATTTTACAGAATGCCACCCCACATTATATCTCAATTGGTTGTCATTTGAATTATGTTTGTTATTCCGTAAGATAAATTTTCATTTTACATCTAACAACTTACAAAACTACTATAGGTACAAACTTAAGTCAAACTAATCACTAGCTACGATTTAAAATAATGACAGAAAGAATGAAACAACTTTTATGCGATCTTTTTCCTAATTATAAACCTAGAGGAGATTTTCTGCACTGGCATCTCGACCAATATCACGACAATAAAGGATATCAGTATGGACAGTACGATGACACCGATAAAATCCGTTGATGAGCCCACTTCACTGAAGTGCGTCGCCTGAGTGCGCAGGCCGAAAACGATCACAACTATCACAGGTGCCACCATATAAATACTGAAACAGAACTTGTTCAAAAACAAAAACGGCCTCGAAGACATGATGCTGTTGACAACACCACCGTATCCCCATTCGCACAGCACAAAAACACAGCCAACACAGAGGCCGAAAATGAGCTTGCCAAGGGACATTATTGTCGCTACCAACCAAGTGGGGGCGGTACGCCAGTAGCTCATGAAGTTCGTAGTCGCGTACAGGCAGAATGTGAAGACCCAAAAGATCACCTTCAACGGCGTTTGAAACTTGATCGGGTGCTCTTTGTGGCGGTAGTAGATCCATCCCATCAGTGCACCGGCGAAGTAGGGGTTCATTCGAACCCATGGTTTGACGTACAGCTGCTCCAGGGTGCCGTAGATCACATCGATTCTGGAAGACAGACTTGGTAAATGCTTACGCAGTTTTGGGAAATGGTTTTTCAAAAACTTACTGGAACGTTACCCCGTTTAGGTAGTTGCAAATGAAGCTGATGGAGAGGAAGCTCACAAGGAGCACCACAAAGACGCTTTTTCCAGCCACCTTGTTCTTTGCGTATATGAACAGGATCAAAGTGAACAGAATGAAGAACTGCATCTCACAGCCCAGGTACCATGTCCACGATGCACAGATGTCCTTCAAATCGAGGAAATTGTTTATGAAGAGGACATTGTACCACCAGTTTCTGAAAGAAGGTGTATTTTAAGCATATTTTCAAAGCTAGCTATGGGGAAGTTTGCTTTTACTGCTTGCAGTAGAGACCGGTGTGTTGGTCCATGCGGAATGGCGAGTACATGTCCAAGAAGTCGTGCAGGCAGTCACTCAGCATCATTGTTATCAGCATTATAGGAAGAAGCCTGTCAGACACATTTTTTTGTTTGTTTAAAGAAAGAGGCATACATTCTGCACTTGTTGACCTACCTCACATATCGCTGTAAGACCATTTTAAGGAAAAATTTAACATTCTCCTTCAAGGAATTCGTCTTTATCGCCTCCATATTCCGAGAGTTCGACAGAAAGTTGTAGCACAGCAGAAACGAACTGCAAACGAGATTCAATTAAAAATCACAAACCCATCTATAGCTACCTCCTCGCACCTTATAACAAAGAAGACGTCCACATAGAAGCACGACTGCAAAACTGGCTGCAGTATTGGCTTCTCGAGCTTAGCGAATATCAGAGGAACATTGCTAATCGCAAACAGCGAATAAAAGTAGACATGGAAGAGTGTAACCCACAAGCAGACAATCGTTCGAAAGCCGGCTATCACCGGAAGGAAGCCTTTTGAATTTTCAAGCTGAAGCAGTCTGTGGTAGTTGTCCTTTATGTCGAAGCAGAGGAACAACTCCTCCACCGTGGAGTAGGCTTCCGTCGGCAGCTTGTTGTCCCTGTTACGTTCGCGATTTTTGTGAATTCGGTTTATGACTTCGGCTATGATTATCAGCACTGCCAATGACGACAAAACGCCACTAAAAAGGAAGTAGAAGTTGGTCCATTTGTCATGTGTAGACTTACTGCAGATACTTACAAACAGATGAGAAATCCAGTTTTTGAGAATACGCTCCATGCGAACATTGGAGTCTTGGCATCAACTACGGCCATCTCGATGTCGAAGCGTCGCTGTGGTTCGAATATTTTCTGCGCAAAGTAGGATTCGCTGAAGGAAACCACCTCGTCGTAGGAGCAGCTTTGCGGAAGACATAGTCCAACGTGAATTTTATTCTAGAAGGAAAGGAAAATGTGAGTTGGAGTATTTAATGGCTAGGTAATAAGGTCTTTATAACGAATGTACGTCGATTCTTCCACAACTTATTAAGACGGGAAATTTCCTGGAGACATGTTTCCAATATGCAGTTCGTAATATTTGAATAGCCTCACGGTCGGTCAAACCGAATTTGATCAAATTTTTAGGGTTTGTTCGTCATGTAGGTACCTAGTTGGTTTATATAAAGTTTGAACGAAACTTGTCAACGCGTTCGTGAGTTATGTTAACATCTGATTTTGTCCATATAAAAAAAAACGTAGATGCCCATGAGCGTGTGCTGTATGTTTACTGTGTGCTGATGTCATACACACGGCAAATAAACGTTGCAGCGCATTAATGCATACAGCTGTCAGTGAGTTATTATGGTACGGTTTCATTTTTCATCGAACTCGCATTCTGAACGGATGTTATATTAATTAATTTGTTTATCGTTTTTGGCATCATGTTTTATCTTAATATATAAAAAATATCATTATTTTTTTATTTTTAAAAGGTAAATAATATTTCCATTCGATTTCCGGCACGAATAACATAACCAAGGAAAATCTTCTTACTGGGCCAAATTTTATGATTATTCTTTTGTTTTGTTCGTATTGGTGTATTTCAGGCTTAGGCAGTCTTAAAAGATAAAATTTTGGACCCGATAGGTGGCGTTGTTGTCGATCTCCGAAACTGCTCAACCGATTTCAATGACATTTTGTGGATGTATATTCTTCGTTTCCACTTGAAGGCTAGGATACTTTTGGACCTGATAGGTGGCGCTGTTGCCGATCTCCGAAACAGCTCTACGGAGTTGATTGAAATTTGTGGATGGGTAGGTATGGTTGCTTCAAGATTGTAATATACTATTGTTTAGGACCCTATAGATGGAACTTTGCAAAAAATAAGCATTAAAATTATTAATGGACATTGTCCAAATAAAGGACTTTGCGAAATGTGAGCAGGACTTAATACGAAAGGTATGAGCAAAGGCGGGTGGGTACAGCTACATATAAAAAAGACTGACGTCCGTATGTGCGCACTCATAACTCGGGTACCAATCCTTCAATTTTTATGATTTTTGGTTTAAATTCGCATGGGCCCAAGGAAGGACATATGCTACTTTTTGTCGTGAAAACAAAACTTTATGGGGATTAGTTGAATTTTGGAATTCTTTGGATGTTCCGGGCTTACATCTATACAATTGAAAGTCGGTTCATTTATAATTTTGTTGCGCAACCTCAATGCACCGAAACTTTGTAACAGATCGCGTTTGATTTGGTGGTGAAGGATCTCAAATCAAATGTCATGTAAGGTTTTGAGGAAAAAATTCAAAGACAAACATTCTCATTTCACGGAATCCGCTTATTGAGAACGAATTTGTACTGTGAACTGTAAACCATTTTAGTCAAAAAGCGGAAGGTTGGCCGACACGTTAATCTTCTTTGTTGCGTTTGTCTACGCCTAAGGAAGGTTAACACGGCGACTAAATTGGAAAATTTGAACGGGAAATTGGAAATTTTGTTTCTTTTTTTTTTTTTTAATTTTGATCGTAGTATACAGTGAGATCGTATTTGTCAAAAGCTATAGTTGGGATCAATAAAATTAATTTCAGGTGGAAGTGAAAATTAAAATAAATAAATAAATAGTTGGCGCAACAGGTCCAGAGGGATCCTAGGCCTAGCTTCTCACAACCAAGTGAAAATTATTTTAGTTAAAAAAGTCAATTTTGGGCGGGACGAAGTTCGCCGAGCACGCTAGTATCTATATAAATATATAGCACAAAGTTACATCCATAAGAACGCCCATCACTCGAGAACGGATCGTCCGATTTGAGCTATCTTTTCTTTGCTGTGTTTGTCTACACCTAACGAAGGTTTATACGGCGAGAAAACTTTAAAATTCTAAAAGGAAATTTGTAATAAATAATTTTCCATGCATTTTTACGGGGAATTAATTTTTTTTTTAATTTTAGTCGTAATATACAGTGAGATCGTATTTGTCAAAAGTTCTGCCACATTTTGATGACTTTTAAGATTTTATTTACGGAAACCAATTGTGCTAATTTGATTTGTTATTGGATTTTTCGGTATTTTTTTTAAATTTGTTTTTACTATGAAGATATATAATATTCAAGTCTTTCATGGTTGATCATTCAGTGCTGCATTATTTAAATTTTTTAGTCGTCAGTATAGTCTCAGTGATTCCGGTGAGATTATCGAAAACAACTTCGAGCACCTGCGTCGTGAATTCGTGCAGGGCGAACTATGAGGGACAATCGAAATTATTTAAATCAAAAAGTCTATTTTGGGCGGGACGAAGTTTACCAAGTCCGATAGTAGTATATAAGAATTATATATTGAGTGACAAGGTAAGAGACTGCTCTCTGAGACTTGAGAGAGATTTCAAAAATTTCCTCAATGTAACGGAACTTTCGGAACCAATTTTGTGTGCAGTCACTAAAATGTGATTATTTGTTATAACTACAACCTAAAGGCATCTTTCTGCAACGCCTCGGTACTTTTTGAAGTATTATAGGTCCGCCCATCCCGACACAAGTCGAATGCAATAATTACGGCATCAAGCGAAGACGTTTGGCCATAACAAAAATCAGTCATTCGTTAAGCTACACCACTTTTGTGATTGAAAATTCTTTTCCGCATGCACACAGTGGGAATACTTCGTCCAAAAAGATTAACGATTACGTACTTAATACCCAAAGGTATGCAATCGAAAGAAACAAATAAAAAAACAAATAAAATAAATAGTTGGCGCAACAGGTCCGGAGGGTCCCTAGGCCTAGCTTCTTACAACCAGTGAGTTTTTCAAATAAAAACAAATGCAGAAGAAAAAAAAAAAAAAATTACGCATACGCCACCGACAATTATACCACTTAGCTACACTAACCCACTGAACTAAGCACGAATACCTTCTCGCATCATCCTTACGAAAAGAAAAATAGAAAAACACACTTTTGCGAACAGGAAATTTAGCACAACAAAATGTTTTCACTCTCTGGCACGAGAAATTCCCTATAATAATTGTGTAAGCGATCCGCACTCGCACGACCACATACCTCGAATTGCAGATTTAAGTCCACATGCACTGGCGTGGAAAAATTGAAATAAACCATCCAAAAGCGAACGGGAAACGGGCTGCTCACGTTGAATTGTCTTGTGTGATGATATCTTTCCGACAGTGTTATGCTGTATGGCTTATTAAGGTCCTGGCAGTATTCCTTTGCCGAAAACCAGAAATAGTTTCCCCAATTAATGGTGTTCGGTGTGGCACCAAATGAGTCGATAACTGCAAAGGGAATATAAGCGAAGGGATAATGGCTCGAATTATTTGCACTTACCCTTCAATGCCCATAGCTGCTGCTTTTCGACATCATCGAGGAATAATGCCAGCTCGCGTGCACACTGACTCTGCGAGCCATTAGATAAACGCACTCCATCGGCCGATATTCCAACGAGGAAATTCACCAGCCGTAACTGATCCAATTGCAGAGGTGGTGCCGCTGCTCCACTGCCATCCTCATAGACAAAGCCTTTCACTTTCTCGCAACGCAGACTTACAGATAAGAGGAGAAAAGTAACCGCTAGCGTTGTGCGCCAATGCAACAACATGTTGCCAATCTGAGGTGCTCGAACTGACTGGCCGACTGGTGAGTTGTAGTCGCGAGTGTTTTTCTTCCTCGCCAAATTTACCAAATTGGAAATGAACAACAACAACAAAAAAAATGTTTATTTATGATGACGGGAACAAATTGTAATTCTGGTTGTCTTTTAGGTACGAATACACTCGTTCGATTGATGCGCCTTTCGAGGTCGGCGTTCGAATGGAAATGAAGGGATACAAACAAGGCGAGTATGTACCTACTACCTACCATTTCCATGTATTAGCTGAAGTTGGTTGGGTCTACGCCGTTTGGGCTCGAAGACTGGTCCAGCAAGATCTCTTGCGGTTGCAACACGTAATGCTGCACTATGGCGGGCGTTATGTGAGTCGTGTGATAGTAGTAATTGGTGAATCCAAATCCGATTATTGTATTGTGCTTCCGATTTTTAGGTTCCCACCCAAAAATACAAACACCGCTTGTACAATGTACATATAACTTTTGCGAGGTTGATGCAACAACAGTACACGTTGAGTGGTATTTACTTTAGGATACGCGCTGAGTTGTAGGTCTTTCGTTATAATTAATGGGACCTTGTTTTTGACTATACAATTTGGAGTCAATTGCCTTTTGGCTAATTCATGCGGGGTTTATACATTTATACATTGCAATTTATCGTTATACAGATTGCGAAGTGGACGTTCTGTTTTTGCTGGCGGCAACTATTTCGCAGACGGATAAGCGGAGAGTATTCGCTTTAAATAAATGTTGGTAAAAATAAACAGAAATCAAGCCTAAGACTATGCAGTTGATGACATAGTTGCACAATTTTTTTTTTTTTTTTTTGCAAAACTTGGGTCACGTTAAGTGTGTTTTTGTCTTTTCGGATAATAAGTAATAAGCTCGAATGCATCCAAACATCGGAAGAGTTGGTAATTTCATAACTATGTCGTTTTCGATCAGTGGCCATTTTTAAGCATAAAAAGACCTGACCCAGAAAGAAATGTAGTACCTACTTATGACTTTCTAATGTGGTATCACAAAGGACCTAAATGTATATGGTCTAAGTGTGTCTTTCTAGACAGCCACCTTACCTAACTTAACCTAACCTATGACTTTCTAGGGTTGTTTGTGGATAATTTATGAAGACTTCATAAATTATCCACAAACAACCCTAGAAAGTCATAGTTCACTTAGTGAACTACCGAACTCATAAATATGAATTTATTGTGAGCGGTTGTTAACCTCCTGCAACGGAAACTCCTTTTTATTTCTCAGTTTTATCTAAGCTAAAAAGATTAAAGTTGAAAGGAACCTAAAAATGTATTGAAATTTGAACAATTGTAAATTGAGTTACTAAATCCACAGGCAAAGGCAATTTTACTAAACGTAAAGCTGACCAAAAATTCAAGGACTTTTACAGTTTTTAAAATTACTCGTTTCTCTTCCATTCTTTCGAACGAAAATGAGCAAGGAGATTCGATTTGATTAACCATACATGTCTGATGCAACAGTTAAATAATTTCCTCCACGAGATTCTTTTATTTTTCAAGTTTAATGCAGCGTTTACTTAAAGTAGGTACCTACTTTTCTGCCAGAATTATTATTCAACTCATAAAAACAGGTGGTAAGCCTCGGACAGTCTTACATAACCTTACATTTTGGAACCTATGGGTGATGGACTAGGACTGTAAGATGTATTAAAATGACCGAATTGGAAGGTTTATATGGCAGTTATACACTGAAACATTTATCAGGCGTTCGCTACATGATTGAGACATTGAAAAAAATGCGTTGTATTCAAATTTGCAATTTACCTGTTCCACTACACAAAATAGATCCACCCATTCAAAAAGTATGTTCCAAACAAAAATAAACAAGCGCAAAAAAAAAAAAACTAAAGTTGAGCGGCAACTTATAAAAATACTTCAAATCAACAATCTGAATGAATCGCCAAATTCGTTTTCGCAAGGTGTAAAGACACCCCTCCCCGAAAAGTTGGCCAAATGTGCAATCATTTCGTCTGATCAAAGACAATAAACCAACTGAATGTAGGCCAATCCTATTGCTATTTTATCACAATAATGATTTTTTTTTTTGCACCGGCGGTAGATTTTGTAACAATTATTACCACGAATGGTGCCCATGTGCTATTTTAGATGAATTGAAAACAATACGAAAATGGCATCATTTGGGCTTTGAACTTGCTATATTAAAACAATACCTGATCAAAAGTTGTGCATTTATTAATATTCATGAATTGAAAATAATTCGTGGTGATTTGTCTTTAAAAATAATTATTGACAAGTCTATGATAGCCGAAACTGCAGTCTGTAACAGAGTCGATACGGCAGTTTGCTAGGTTTTTGTATGCGATTTACAATCGAATAGAAATGAACGTTAACTAAGCTAGAATTAAAAAGACTTGTCTGGATTAGACTTCAATTGAACGCAAAAACTACACTGGTCGGTAACGTCGCTTTTCCTACGTCAGCCACTTATGCGAACGCTAGTAAGAAGTCACGAAATTCTTGACTACATTCGCCGGCTACCCCTCTTTAAACATCAATTGAAAAAGCTGTTCAAGTGACCGATCTAGGTCAATCAGAAATGAGACACATCGATTCATCTAGCTGTCAGACATTTATACTTAACTAAATAATTGAACTACATAGGTGCCTCTGGTTTATTTTTTTTTTCTCTGAAACAAGCGTGTTCAACTGCATTACCGTGTCTTTTATGTACATTTCAGGAAATTTGTCAATTTTAGCCAAACCTCATAATGCTGAACAGTTTTAACGAAAGAAAAGGGCCCGAAGGTTTTTAATGTTCGCTTCAGATTGAGAGTCATGGTCAGGCAGTTTCGCCCAGGGCTCTTTCCACGTTTTAAGTGCAACAAATTATCGCCGAGTGTAGTGAGAGTACGTATATACTATAATCAACGAAACGGTTGTTGGTGTAACCTTAAACCATTGATTGAATCAAGGTAACAATGGTTACAAAATCTATTACAATTTCACAATTGAGTGCAGTGTTTGGTTTCAAGTCAAAAAGGAACTCGGAGTTGGCTTCAATCTTTCATTAAGGTGCAATTGAAAACCTGTATTTTAGGTATAGGTATATCTACTGAACATTGTTATGAATTACACAATAAAATACCCGCAAAAAGTGTTGCAAGTCACGCCCCGCAAGCTAAAAAATTATCTCCATCATTAACAATAGGACTACAGGAAAATCAATCACATGGCAGTTCAATCAACAAGTGACAATCCAATCAAAAGAGGCTGAACGCCGAACCAATAAAGAAAAGAAATTTAGCAGTTGATTAATTCAATAATAGCGCACAAAGAGTGGGTTCGGTTCGTATATGATTGACCTTGAGTATGTGTTTGGGTTAAGTCAATTATTATGAAACAAAACTACACGTCTTACTATTTTCTGTTGATTGGGGTGACATTTTTTTTTGTGCGCACCTACATGGAGAGACAAATGTCAGCTCACCTCATCTGAATAAAGATATATCAAGTCCTACTATCCGTTTCTGTCCATTTATAACCGCAAATATTTTATTTTTGCTATCGGATTGAGCACCATCTGTGGTGAGATGTTGAAATTGGCGTTTACCCACGGAATATGAAGACCAGATGCACACTTCGTAGTTACCTTCAACTTCGCAGTTGTGTGTCTATACAAGGCTTTTGTTTTTGGAGGTGCGGGCGTAACTGTCATCATCAGGTACATAAATTAATGCAATGGCGCGTCCGCAATAAGGATGATTTACTGAATTATGCCTTAAAAGTACATCTCGTTTGTTAAATATTATCTCTGTCTTCCGGGAACTACAATAATAAAAATGAACTTGTCAAGTGGACAGGTTGGGGCATACCTACTACACTTTGAAGGTCCATAGCCCTATTGAAGTAAGTGCAAAGTGCACTAGTACTGAGCAATGTATGTAGTATGTCCATGAAATTTTTGTGATTTACACCTAAAAGGTGTGGAGTTTGAGACTCAAAAGAGTTATGGGACTTGGAATGACAAGCAACAAAAATTGTGTAATAACAAACAAATTGGCGTTGCATGGTTTTAGGCGCTGAAGAGAGTGATCAGTTTCCGGCGTCTCTACTTTTCGAAGGGTGAAGTGTAACGGCTAACGAGAAATAGATTTTTGGACGTCAATTTGTGTATCTCTTAAAGAAGAACTGAAAAAGGGAATTTGAACCAATTAGAATATTGGGTTTTGGGAAATATAAGAACCAACTCTGTATGCATTTATTTTTTCATCCGATGTATTGATAAATCTAGCTGTAGGGGAACCAATTTATTGCTCGAATTAAGGAGCACAACGTCAAGTTTAATAACTATTCGCAAACAATTATGGTGTTCAATGGGTGTTGGCAAATAGTTAAATTTGTAACGAACAAAACAATAGCGAAATTAACTTTATTAACTAGGTAGGTATATTCTGTAATTTGAGTCATTCTTTCGAGCACTTGCACGAATTTTTCAGAGGCACTATTTATATGTACGTACGTCAAATGTTGGTACAGTCTGTCAGTCTGGTAGACGCACTTTGAGAGTTGCAATAAATCGGAAAATCGTAGCACTCGGGTAGAATACTTTAGCTCGGATTTTATTTGGAGAGCATTTCCGACGAACAAATTCAAATTAGGCCAGACCAGCAGCGCAGCGAGTCACTATCAAATCTATATTTTAAAAAATACCTTTCTAGGGTGAACAACTGACAAAAAAAAAAAAAAACACTTAAACTGAAGACCAAATTCAGAGCCAAACTCGAAGTTAAGCAATTTCCCATCGCGAAAATAAAACCATTTTAACCGTAGTACGGAGTTCTTCCGAAACGAAATTTTCCGGTGGTCTCCAAATGGACAGCGAAACGTCTGCGGAAAGGCAGCGGGAAATAACTTGTGTAAACTTTCATCAGCTGATACACAAGTAGTGTTACCAACTGGCTATTTATTTCCAATTTGGCTCCTTAAAAATGTCATTTCGGATCTATCTTTGTCTACGCTATTCACTTTATTTAAAGTTTGGCGATTTTTAGAATCCTTAGGAATTTATAATTCTATTGCGAAAGTACTCTTTTCGTATAACTAAAACTTTGTAAACAGCTATGTGTTTTTCGATTATTGGGGGCATTTCAAGTCCCTCAATTAGGAGTTTGTGCTGTTTTTTTTTTTTTAATTTAGTATTACAAAAAAATATGCAGTTTTAGTTTTCATATTTGAGTTTGGATATATTCGGCTTCAAAATTTCTCAATTTGTCTCCACCGTCTTATAAAAGCTGGCAACATTGCAGCACAAATGCCAAATTTCCGCAAGCAATTAATGTCCCGGACAATAAACGTGTGCGAAAAGAGAGTGGTGAATTGTACCAAGCAATCTACTACAACTACCCACTTTTCCGCCATCATTTCGCAGCAGTTGCTTGCTGCAAAACGAAAAGGAGAGCGAAATTTTTCGTTCATGATTTCGTTTCAAAAGAACTCCGTACTACGCTTTATTGACAAAAGTGACAGCTAAATTAAACTTATTCTTGTACAGTAGCTGACAATGTACGCTTCATTGCATACTTATATGGTATTCGATTGGGCTTCTTCAGATACGCTCTCAGATTTCAGATTTCGTGTGGCTAATCGAACAGAAAAACGTCACTTGCTCTATTTTGTGTCGATATTCGTGCGGTTCGAATATGTGTGGCCTTCGACACTTTTCAGAGCGTTTTCCATTCACTGGTTAAATTTTGAATTAAAACACTCGTAATTTGCGTCCCTATTTATTTCTAAATATTTATACATAAATAATTTACGGAAATAGATTCACCCCTTTCTTTGCTGTAGAAATAGTTTACGAAAACCTAAACGCCATCCACCAGTTGTCAAACTCAAATGCACTTGTGTTGGTAAATCTGAGAAAGTATCTAGATTCGCAAAAGTGCTCTGTAATCTGAAAATGATGCTTTTTTGTAACAAATGAACATAAAAAGTGGTCTGGGAGCGCCCAATCGAATACCATATTATTCTTACTTACTGATGATCATTTTTAACCTAAGATATTGAGACATGTCAAAACAACAAGGAAATATAATTTCGATAACTAAAATTGTAAACTAAGATTCTTAAGGACTGCCGTTTTAGTACCTACCTACTTCTGTGAGTGACGAATATTACCTACGGCAATTGCTCTACAGTTGTACACGGTTTCTTTGCATAACTTCGAGTACAGTGATGCCAGATCGTGGGTAATTACCCACTTTTTGGGCATTTGGGATTTCAGAATAAGCTAAAAGGGCGAATTATATCTCTCAGAACAAAATAAAAGGCATTATTTCAAATACTGAATCTAATGAAAAACCATTTGAATTCAATAAAAAGAGAAGCACAGTTTTTTTTTTTTTTTTTTTGTTATGCTTTTTATTATGTAGTATAATTATTTTGTATGTATATTTTCGTGGGGTTTAGTTACCAACGGAAAATCTGGCATCACTGCCACAGTTCTGCTGTCGGCAATCTGTCAAATTTTGGCGAAAATGAATAATGCGATTGTTTTTCTTTTCGTTTTATACAGCGCCAAATGATACCTACCATAAATATGATGCAATTCCTTATTGGCCTTAAAGAGCCGATTTTGGGCTCATTTATAAAAACAAACATTTTTCGATGGACCTTTTAGTCCTGTGTGCGAAAACCATGAGTGAAAAGATCTTCCAGTCCTACCGCTCGAGATGAAAGAGCAGACCAAACTTCTGCGTCAAAGACCAACACATATATTTGCCATATCGCGTGTTCCGTATACAGCGGAAAGCAAAGGACCAACGAGGATGGACACTCGCAGCGTCTCGTTAAGTAAACCGTATAGTAAAAAGACGTCTCACAGTGCATAATGTAATAATTTTTATTTTTAATGTTAAACTTCACCCCAATCGTATGCAATATACAAAAAAACACGTCTATTTGGCAACAATCCCTGGATAAAAAAAATTAGATACATACTACATTATATGAATTTGAACTATCAATCTAAAATTAATCTTCTAAGAGCTTAACAAAAAAACAACATCACATAACATCTACAGTTCCCAAACCGGGCAATCACGCACAAATCACACGAGCATACACACATACATACTTAACAATTAAAAGCAAGTAAAAGTATATCTACAATAAATAACATATACAAGGACGATACACGTAATGAGTCTGATTTAGGCGGTCTTGAGCTTCCTCCTCAGCAGTTCATTCGACCAGTTGCAGTAGGGTATTTCGAAGGCAAGCGAAAACACGATCGACACAATGTAAACGATGGCCACGAAGCCACTTGTCAGTACACACTGTAATGAGATGGTAAAAGTCATATCGAACATCCTGCATAAGAGACTGAGTTCCTCTTACCAATTGCAAAGGATCAGCATGAGAACTTGTGTTCGACAAGCTGAAAATGAACGCAATAATAAACGGATTCAGCAGATAGATTGCATAGGACAATCGATTCAGATGCTGGAATAGCTTGCATTCCAAGATTCTCGACCACCAACTTCCTCGTCCCGTTGCACTGCCGATAATCATCCAGCACACTGATATCGAGAACAAAAGACGTCCAATGACTAGCAATGAGATCGTTTGCAGGATAGTCATGTCGCGTTTGATGGTAGAATAGATGCAAGCAAAGAACAGCAAAATTGCCACGTTCCAGAGGCATTTCTCTGCCATTGGGCCCACTTGGAACTGGTTCTTGCTGTGAACCAAGCACCAGCCGGTTATCGAGCCCAGCAAGTAGGGCATTATCCGGATGAAGGGGTTTATATAGATCTCGGTAGCAGTGTGGTAAGCAACGTCAAATGAGAGCTGGTAGCGTGACTGTAGGCCGATGAAGTAGGTCCATGCCATGGTGGCCACAATGCTTCCAGCTATGAGTTTCTTTACGAGTTGAGGGTGTCTGCAAAGAAAAATGTAAAATTTTAGAGAAAATCTATGCGATTCTTAGTTGTGTGGCCTACTTCGTGTATATAAATAGCAGTACTGATAACAGACAGAAGAATTGCATCTCGCATGCGAGCGACCATGTCCAGTTAAGGCAGAGCTCATTGTGGTCGAAGAAGTTTTGAATAAAGATGATGTTCCTCCACCAGTGATTCGAACAGGTTTGATCGAAGCGATCGTGAATGTGGAATATCGAGACGTCTTCGATGTAGGATGTGAATATTTCAACCATACCTGTCAGGACCAGGTAGAGGGGAGCTAATCTGGAAAATAAAAAATAAAAATCGTCTTACAATTTGCAGCCCTGTGCAGTTTTTATAGTTCAAATGCATTGCGGACTGTACATCTCAAAATATAAAAGATGTGTTGCATAACTTTCGACCAGTGACGTTCGCCGCCATTTTGAATTAAAGACGGTGTTACAATTAAAAAGCATAACGACTGTCAACTTCTGAAAAATGATGGCCGTAATAAAATTAAATCCCCTACAACTTTGTTCTTGAAATGTCAATGTTAAATGTCAAAATTAGTGAACGGAAATTGTTTCTAATTTTAAGTTTTCTATATCACCAGTCCTTAAATTACCACAAAAAATTTATACGAAAATCATTTAGCAATACCCAGGTTTAAAAATTGATTGACAGTGCAAAAAACAGAAGTTGGAAGGGCATAGTAAAACTCTTTGCGTTAGCTTATGGCGGACTCGAAACAGACCAGTGTGACACAAAACACAATAACAAGTCTTTGGATTCATCAATGGACGCGTGTGTTGCATCAAAGGCTACATACTAAGGGCTATTAAAAAAGTGGAAAGACTAGCTTGCATCGGAGTCACCAGCGCGATGAGATCAACTCCAACCGCCGGACTTGAGGCTATCCTCAACCTGCTTCCGCTAAATATCTTTGTACAATCAGTGGCAGCAACAAGTGCCATGAGAATTAGCCAATCAATAGACTGGAAACACGATGAAGAGGGTCACTCAATGATCGTACAAAAGTACCTTGGCAATGTACCTAACACGGATTACATGACGCCATATTTGGAGTTCAGAAGACCCTTCTCTAGCGCCTACCCCAGCAGGGAAGTATGGAGAGATGGACACGTACCTAACACGCAATCCGTTCCCGTGTACACAGACGCATCAAAAATGGACAACGGCAAGGGCTCAGGCATCTACTCTGAACCGCTGAGAATCTCAACATCACTACGCCTCCCAGACCACTGCAGTGTATTCCAAGCGAAAGTCATGGCAGTGATAAGAGCTGCCCGTGAGTCTGCGATAAATGTAGTACCTCCGGAAGGTATCACCTCCTTTATCGACAGCCAGGCAGCTATAAAACCCTTAACTGCCCCAAGTAATAAAATCGAAGCTTGTGAAGAGCTGTCGCGAAGAGCTCAGAGCTCTTGGAACACCGCACAAGGTATTACTGTGTTGGGTCCCTGGACATGAAGGCATTCTAGGCAATGAGAAAGCGGATGAACTAACACGACAGGGCTCGGCTAATGCTCTAGAACAAACATGCCCCTCTGTGTGTATCCGCGCTCTGTACACTTAAGCTAGAAGCAGGGAAAAAGGTCACAGGATATCCATGGATACGGGCGCAAATACAAGGAAGCTATGGCCATATTTCTGTAAATCCAGAACAGAGAGAATCATACGGAATAACCGGAGATGTCTCTCTACGCTTGTAGGTATCCTAACCGGACACAACACCCTGCGAACCTGCGATACCACATGAAGAAAATGCGATTGACCGAGGCAGAACTTTGCAAAGGCTGCGGAGACGATTGAGTTATAGAGGACACAACCCACTTCCTATGTCACTGTTCAGGGGTGGGATTCTGTAAAAAACGAAACGAAAAACGCTTTCGTTTGCACTAAAAATTTGCTTGTGTAACATAGGGCAAAATATTCCTGCGCACGAAAACGTTTGATCGTTTCGCCTTACAGAATCTGGCCCCAGATCTTCAACACTCCAGGTACAGATTCCTTGGAAAATTCTTCTTCAACAATCTGAACGAGTTATCTAGCACCCCAACGGACAAAATCATGAACTTTATCAAATCCTCAAGATGGTTTGTATGCAATGACACAGTAAGTAATTAAATAATTAATAAATTAACAGGCAGAATAGGTTACTACGGGAAATGATAAACCCTTTCCCCCTACTGGTATCACAATGGGTCAATTTTTACCAGAGTGTGGCGCGGAGCACTCCCCGCCAACCCGCACCAAACTAACCTAACCTACATCAAGTAATGCCATTAAGATTTTGTTTTCTTTCCCACTCTCTTAAAAAATTTAACATATTCAGAATTGAAAAATTAAACAGCATCTCTATTTTAATTTATTCCAAATTTTAGCGACGAGCTTGACCTAGGTTGTTGATTGCTTTTTTTTAATCCGTTTATAGGTATCTACTTTAATCAAATGACAGCTAATTTTTTGCGTCGTTTTTTCATTTAGCGCCAAATTACCCACTTAAGAGAACGTCTACGGGAAATTTGATAAAGGTCTAGCACAAAAAAGTGCTAATTTTGTATGTAAAGATTGGCATGTCGCTAGCGGTCAATAGAACGCAAACAATGTTATGTATACCAAAACCAAAACAGCTACAAAGAGTGGGTGCGTTGCCAATGCAACTTCAAAACAGTGATTCAGCATAAATTTATGTCAGCTGCATGTCAGTAGCTACCAGTGTTGCTGCAAGCTTTTTTAAAAGTGTAACAAATGGATAAAAAATGTAACAAACTGGAAAAAAATTTAATAATAAAATCATCGTTTTTCAATTCAAAAATATCTTTATTAGGAACTCTTTATCACATTTAAAAAAAAGCTCTTTGTGGACCTACCTGTCCACTTTTGTTACACTTGTAACATTGTGGCAACGCTGGTAGCTACAGAGTACTGGCGACAAGGCGAAGCTAATGCCAGATGCGCTACAAGAAAGTGATATGCGAGAAACAGATTAACACAGCGAAATCAACAGCAACTTTGACAACTTTTTAGAGCCACTGTATTTTATTTACTTTGAACACATTAGCACAGCAACATCGACAGCGACATCAACGTCGCTGTGTTAATCTATTTCTCGCAATATATTTTCTATTATTCGTAATTCGTAATAAATTGACGAAAAGAGGTTCAAGTGTTTGCTGACAGAATCTTAAGTACGTGCTTCATACTGCAATTTCTGAAGCATCAGCAAATACTGAAATAAATAGGCTTGCCTTTGGAAACAAATTGCAACAAACTGTATTGCTAAGTGGCGAGCAGACGTCAAAAATATATATTTAGCACCAATTTGAGAGGTCTTAAAATTACACTTTGTTCGCTTTGAGGGCGGACATGCATTGAAAAAGGTTGCGAGCCACTGCACTACCCTAAGAACAATTAGTGTCGGTAACATAGTGCAATTATTCATGAATACGTCCCTCTTTTGTGCGGAATTGCGGAAGTATGTTATGGAAACAAAATTAAAAACTACTACGCGCCATCAGTGCTGTCACTTAAAAACTTACTTTTGTTAGATAAAAACAATTAAATGCGCCAAGCAAAATGGCAGTACAGTGCAATTAGGTATGCTTAAAGGTCGATTTGCAGATAGCTTTGTAATAAAACGCTCATTAAACAAATACTTTAAAATCGATTACGATACAAATAACCCCCGTTCAATCGGCATTCAAAATAGATTAGCATTACAATTTACACTCGGGAAATGAACATGCGAAACTGCAGAAAAACTTCTTCCTTTTTTTTACTACCTAATTATTTTCAATGGACTTTGCACATTATTTTGGTGATGAACCGTGGATATTTGAGATTATTTGCAAGCAACTTACACATTTTTTGAGACTCAAATAAATAGATATCACTACTAAGTTTTTAAACCTGGATTCTAGAATGCAGTTACCAATAAAACCCACCTCAAGTATCGATGGGCCAACATCTTGATGAACAGCTTCGCGTTTTGTCCCAGAGTATTCGCTCTGATCACGACTAATTGTTTTTCGTTCCTCAAAAAGTTATATGTCTGCAAAAATCCGCTACATGGAAAAATGTCTGCTTGAGAACAGTTGGAAAGCTCAATATTCAAGGCACTCACCTTATAGTGAAGAACAAATCCACCAATAACGGAGCCGTGCTTACGTACTGAAAGAACACCTTCTCGCCGTACGACACGAGAAAGGCCTTGTTGTTGACGGTGAAGTACATGTACCAAACCACATGGAAAAACATGATCCAGATACAGGAGACTGATCGTAGTCCATTAATGACGGGTATGGAGTTGGGGGTCGACTCTCGAAAAGTGAACAAAGCCTGGGAATTGGTAACTATATCGAAGCATCTAATGAAAGCCGCCACGCCATTGGATTTGGTTTCTTTTTCGGTCGCTCCTCGTTCGACAGTTGGAAAACTTTCATCCGTATGCTTTTGAACGGTACTCGGCTCACTGACGCTAAGGCAACCCGCTGCAAGTATCAAGGCCGCAGTGATTACCAAGACACCAGCGATTAACTTCAGACTTTTCTTTTCAAAGAAGCTGTCCTTCACCTTCAGGTCCTTGATGTACATCACTTCTGAGTGCAAATCGAAAACGTTGCCCTCCTCCAGTTGACTCTCGTCCATCAGAGTCTGAGTGATGTTGTGAATCTCATAGGAGGAGCACGACGAGGGCAAGCACAGACCGACATGGATGATTCTCTCGGTCATCAACTTGCTTTCAACCTGCCAAGGGGAGTTGTGCTTCATATAGACGACTCGGTAGTCCATTTTGAAGGGCGCCATCTGTTCTATGAGGCCATCTTGCATGGTTCGGTGAAACTGGTTGGACAGAGTGATTCGCACCGGATTCTGAACTGCGGCACAGCCTTGCTGACTTCCTAGCCAATAATTCTGGCCCCAAATGAAGCCGGACTCCTTGCCACCCGACGAGTCGAGAACTGTAATCAAACAAAAGCACATATAAGTTAAAACGTTTTAAGCGGAGCTTATTATACACTGTTAATACCCTTCATCGCCCATGGATCCCGCTTCAAAATCCCTCTCTCGATGGACTTGAAGTCTCTGAAGCATGCCTCACTTAGGTACGCTGAGCTGGCGATCTTCGAAAGACCAAAAATAATCGAAGACGCTCCCAGATACCGCTCCGAAGAGCGGCTCAACACCTGGTTTCGTTGCGCAGAACTCGCATCTCTCACAGTTGTCGTCCTATTGATGGACTCCCTCAAGAAGAAGTCCTTCTTCACTTCAAGCACTGGATTGCCAGCGCCCGACAGCTCACACAACTGTTCACAGGTCAAGTTGTGACGATCGGATAACGAAGTGGGTAATAACTGATCGGCATCGCTCAAGTGGCTACTCAGGCTAATTGCTATAACCAATAGATGGCTGATGGCAAACATATTACACTTCCACGTCGAATTCGTGGAGATTCACTTGGTTTCGGTGACTCGTCAGTCAGTCGATACTTGTAGCAGTTACGTAATCAAAAACCAAAAACCTCCTCTCCCTCTCCTGGTTGCGATTTCGTTTGAGTGGGCCGGATGAAATCTGAAAGTAAGTGTGCAAATATTTGAGATAGCTTTTCACGCTATTATGCGATGCATAATGGGTCAAAAATGTGTTTACTGCAAAATTGCACTTGCTTCTCGCCGATAAGTTGCTATAAAAAATAACTCCTTCAAATGAGCCCTATTTTTGTTGCCCAAATAACTTTTAAGTAGCGAACGGGTATTTCCGAAGCGTCATCAGTTGTTTGCTGTACAGTGTACATACTGGCTAAAAATCTTTATTTTCGCGTTATTTTTCAAAATATCCCCTACAAAATTAGCACCAATCAAATTGCAAAACGTGCTGACGGCAGTTGATTATATTTCCGCGAAAGTAGAATTAATCACACTACGGATACTCACTTTGAAGAGAGGTAGTCTTCAATGGGAGGAACATAGAGATCAACTGTAAAAATCCACTCATGCTGCATAGTACTTACTATTAAATTAAATCAAAAGTGAGAAGAGTCCCGCAGGAGCAACATAGTTTCAGCGGTTTTTCGGAATTGATCGGCAATCTGTTATTTTAGCAGGAGTTCTTCCAAATGCCAACAAGAATGGTAAATAGTTCACTGGCGGTAAGGTAGTGCCACGTGGCACGAATTTCGGTCAGCCATCTTGTTTACATGATACAAAATACACAAATGGTCATCGTGGTAATATTTTTATCTCGTAGGCCTACGGAATTTTTATTTCCTATAAAACAAAATGGCTGCTGGATGTGGAAAAGGGAGATTGTTCTTTCGTTAAATTGTTTGCCCTCGTAAAGGGCCGTATGAATAAAGCGTAGCAATTGCTTTTACTCAAGAGATATGTCAAAGTCGAAGCATTTGCTACGTTTTGTATGAATAAAAACCAATTTGAGTTAGTTCCAACTTTTGACATATTCGAAAAGCGGCGGCACTGACATTTTACTCAGATCGGTATGAATAAACAAAACAAATGCTATGCAAATTCTGAGTCTGCTATTTAGTTGACTAAGACCTTTTGCTAAATATTTTGTACGCACATTTTGTACACAAAAAAAAGTAAGCAATGTGAATTTTCGATGGTTCGTCTATAAACAGTTAATTTAAGTTCTGTTCGTGCAGGAAAACCAACAAATAACTGTGAAAAAATCAATAATTTCTTATCATGGGCACCTGAAGAAGAAATAAAACATCAACAACCTATTTGCAAACAAAAATTATATTTCCAGGTGCAATTGGAGCTATAGATTGCAATCATATTTCTGAATTTCATTTTTTTTAATTTCAATTTCCAAAAAAGTCGTTAGAATCTCAAGGAAAATTCAAAAATTCAAATTTACTGATTAGTTTTGACAGAAATTGCAAGGCAAGTACACGTGCAGCGAAGTAAAAGCTATGTTCGAATTTTCGAACTTACTTAAGCAAACTAGGTTTTTATTCATACCGATTCAGAGCAATTTCTAAGGGCTTTTTCTTTGCTAAAACCTTTTACTCAAAGCAAATGCTAGTTTTTATTCACACGACCCAATACCTAAGTTTTGAAACAATCATGGAAACGTTTTCTGTTGAATGGAGAAATGTTGTCCGCCGGAAGTTCTGTTTGCTTCCATCTTATCAATCGTTCGTCCATGACACGTTGAGGTAAGGTAATAGTCTTCAATCTCATTTTTACGCATTTACAGCAGAAAGACTGACCTCGCTCTCTCTCAAAAATCGTGCAGAAAATTCTTCGCATAATCATGTCCAAATAGATTTGACGTCTTTAAGGCTGTCTGCATTTCTACATCAAACTTCCAGGGATGAGACAAAAGTGCAATAAGTTTACAATTTGTGTAATTTTTATTTCAGTCTTTAGTACATTTATGCATTTTCGTTTTATTTTTGAATAGGATTCGACAACCTAGTTGTAAATTGTAATTCTGCAAGAGAGTAATATCATCAAATTCGAAATGTATGCGTCTGTGGCAAATCGCCAACAAAAAGGAAATACTATTAACAATAAAACAGTAAAACCCTGCAAAAATCAAAATGGTGCAAAAATCTGACACAGGGGCCGCGCCAACTGGTACCTAAACAAAAAACTTGGCCAACACTCATGAGAGAGTGAATGACTTTATGAGAAATGGTGTTAACATCTCTTGCACCAGTCGCCACTGATGAAATGGCTTCATCACCACAATAAACAAAACGAAACACAATAAAAAGTAAAAACCGAAAACCGAAAACTAGTTAGCAAAAAAAAAAAAAAAAAAAACAGAAATGTGCTCTGTTTCCGAACGAGGTCATACGCGGACAGTACCGGCCATTTAAAATGCGAACAGCCGAATTGTCCATTTTTCAATCGACACCCGGATGGTCAGAGCCAAAGTCCAAGTGAGACGTCAAATCCATCAAAAACTAGCACAAAGGTGCTGCGTCTTTAGTTTTTTTTTGTTTTTGGTAGTAAACAATCCGAAATAATACTTTTCTTTCGGCGAACTGGAGGTGTTGTGTAATATTTATGTACATAGCCAGCATCGTGTCTTACCGACTTTTTTTGTTTCTTATCTCCATTCGGTTTCTTCAGACCACCAATCCAAGGTTAATCAGAAATTGAAATGAGCTATCACGCGGCTTTAGATTTCGGCTAGCGTGTAGGTATTGGCCAACTCAATCAACTGACTTGACAGTTGACATAAAGAGCAAGAGATAAAGCGCGACTGCCGCATAAATTAACTGCAAAGGAAATGCAAACGAACTGCGGAACCTTGTGGTACCTCAGACATCAGATTCAGAGAGAGAGTGTCACAGGAGGTCAATTGGTTTGTTGACAAACCAAAACAAAACAAAACAAAGTGCAGTGCCACACTTGGGGGTGTTTGTGTGGCGCATTTGATGGCCAATACCCACATAGCTTAACCGTCAACCATCTGGATAGTGGTTAGGTGGTTAGGTGAGGTCGGTGTGCCCAGTACCTACACGAAATGGTGAGCATTGCGGATTTGATTTGGTTTTCATTGCGTGGTATTACAGGTATGTCACTTTATTTATTTATGTTAATGATCAGTCCGTGTGTGTTTTGTAATACTTTAGACAAATGATTTCACCCATTCCTCTGTGCGAGCTGTGGCAGATAACTAGTTTAAATTTTACAATCATGTAATGGTATTAAAAGAGTAGCACGCGAGCTTTGGGGATTAATTGGCGATTTCGAATTCGAAATGCAAAGAGGAAGCTATACTAAATTGTTTCTTTATTTTAACTGGGTATGGCAAAGTGGTCGTAGTGTTTAATTCAATGCATCAAAAGGTGTCGATGCTCGATGGGGGGATTACGAAAAAAACAATTAAGGCGTGTAACCGTTGCTAGCCATTTTACTTAAATGTTACTTTTACCAACTTGTAAGACATTTAAACATTATGCGTTAATATTCGTTAATGAAATATATTCGAAATGAAGATACAAAAGCTGTATAGCAATTAAAAAGATGGTGCTTCGTTTTGCGGACTGAATAAGGTGGGAACGAGATGAATCCATAATCGGTGATATTTTCCGCAGATCATAGCGCTGTCCCGGAAGATGTATTTTTTTCACGTTCTTGCATTTTTCAATTACCTACTCTGGGGCCAGATTCTGTGAGATCAAACATTTTTATGCGCACGAATGATTTGTCTTACGTTACACAAGCAAATTTCTTCGTGCACACGAAAACGTTTGAACGTTTCGCCCTACAGAAAAATAGTCTCAAATATCAAATATCCAAATAAGCGCTTACAATCTGTTGGTTTGTTTTTAAAGTCAGTTTTATTTTTAAACAGTCGCGATACAACAGCGGGTCGTTTTAGGTCTGAACGTTGCTGGGGAACATTGGAAAATGATTTTAAAGTGAGCACATGAATCACATACTACCAAGCTAAGCTTGACTTTAACTTTCAGGTTGCCATCCCATCTAGATTATTCTGGGAGTATGAAGTTTATCCAGAGGACGAGTTCACTTATATACTGACGAATCAAAAAGTGACAAAATGTTGAGCGGAAGTGTTGTCTCTGACAGACTTAGGTAATCTTCGAAATGACTGAAGCGTGTTCCAAGCGGAACTACTGGCGATAAAAGAGGTCTCATCTTGGCAGTTTAACATTCACCTTTATTGGGCGCCGAGCCCGGCGTACATAGCGACAAAACAGACTTGCCCAAAGCTCGGAGCTTCACTTCTCTATAAACAGAGCGCGATACCAATAACAAATTTTAGTATCGACTTTAAATTTACGGAAGCTCACAATTGCGAAATTTGTATGGAAAATATAGCCATTGTGACCTACTAAAATGTACAGTCGAAACTAAAAATGTTTAATGGTAAGGCCCAGAGTTTACAATGTACATTAGCAATATGCGCATTAGCAGATTTCTGTACAAAAATTCACTCGTAGGCGCTCTACTCCAATTAAACTAGCAAGCGTTAGAAATCTACTTCGCATCATTAGAAGCTCAAATTGGTTTTATAAGGGAGGATATGAGATTTTTGATCCAGATGGTATTACTGATGAAAATGTGCTGGCTTCTAGCTGGCAGCTGATTTCTACAGTAGCGAGGTTAAGCATCTGCTCACAAATTGACGTGCTATTGCATACGCAGGTGGCGTTTTGTTTGAAGTCTCGTAGAATGTTCCCCCATCAATCCAAGGATCCACACTTCTCGAAAACGCCATTTTGATTTTGTAGAGGGTGCTGCCTGCGGTATTAGTTTATTATTCTTCTTCTTTTGGTTTTCAAGAAGTAAATTACGAAAATAGAGAATTTCAGTGATGGTTTGTTTTTAATTTTGTGCATCGCTCCAACAGTTACATTGCTTTTATACCTACAGTTGATAAGGTAAAAATTTTGTAAAATGCTTAAATGCGGACAAAATAGTTAATGAAAAGAAAATTTCTGTGAATTTTTGAAAATGCAAAGACGAATGGGCGCATATATTGGCCGACGAACAAGGCAAGCAAGTCAACAAAAAATATATCAACGAAGTTAAACTGAAGAAGAATGCGAAAAATAGGACATCGCATGGCATAAGACCAGATCAACAGGAAAGCAATTTGAGAGGACAAGTAATGAGAACTGCACCAAAGTTCAAGTCGAAGAGTGGCAGACGCGCGTCGTTGCCGACATTCGAACGACTGGCAACTGGCATTACATTTTCAGTATGAACTATGAACGAACAAAAAACTATGACGGCGATGCGATTCGATATTGGAGCCAGCGTGACCGTAATGCGACTAAAGTTGCAATTTGGCACTTTTTTGAGAGCCGCCACATTTTTTTTTTACTATTTTTAAGAAGGCGCTTAAAATAATTTTTTTTGCTGTTATTTCTAAATAAAAACATTTAAAATTTTACTCACTTGCCTATTCCAACACTATTATAGTGTTTAGTGAGCCAATGCTTGTTAAATATCGTTCAAAAATTTTAAATATGCAGAATAGCTTCAGAAATCAGAAGTGACACCTTTTATTTCCCATTGGAACTTTTTCTTGCGACTTTTTAGAATTCTATAGGCAGTCACCCTGATTGGAGCGCTGACTTCAACAACTGTGTGCTACAATTAAAACGCGCTGAAATTTATAGACGGAACGAACGGCCTTTGCTGTGCGAGTGGCAGAGTGAAATTAGCACCTGCGGAGCCATTTGAATCGGTTAATTTTCTAAAGAACATTTAACAGTACAATAACTGTTTTCGTATGACTTCGTTGGGAATAAAAATCATTTAAAAAACTGTTTCATGCCGACTTGAAGGACAATCTTTTCTCTTATACATCGTGCACACAGTTTCTAACAATGGCACGGGATTCCACGCTGCAAAATTCTGATTAATATTAATATTAATATTTTAAATATTCGCAGGTGTACTCCATTTTGTCGGGGGATGATCAAGTCGATAGCTACTGCGAACTACACCACTAATTCATCATCAGATTCCTTGAAGTGATTGTTTGTTTCAATAGTTTGAATTCTGACAGTTAATTATCCGTATATAATTCCACTTGGGAATACATTTCTGTTTTCCCCTGTCAGGAAATGAACTTGCATTTCAATTTTTCTTCAATTGACCAAGTGACTACCACTTTTCAAATTCCATTGTTTTTAATATAACTTATGAATAAAGAATTTGAATTGACGGAATTACATAACGCATGCTACTGCGTTGTGCATGCTTGGAAATATTATTTTCATTACATTAGGCGTTGTTCTTTTTTAGTTCAGAGCACAACCTGAACTGTTATACAAAAAGTTTGCGTTTCTTTTTTTCGTTCAGAGCATGATCAGAGCGCGCTCTATGAGCTCACAATTAATTGACTGAGCAGGCTGAGTAAAATGCTGATTACACATATACGTTCACACTTCCAGTCATATTTGAGAGAGAAAAAAAAAACAGGAAAAACAGAAAATCATCAGAACAATCTGAGAACGCTCGGTTCAGAGCGCGCTCATATAGCTCGAGCTCAGTTCAGTGCTCAGCTCTGAACTAAAAAAGAAAAACGCCTATTAACGAATTTGGGCTGAACGGAGTACTTCTGTATAGATTTGTTTGGTTAACTTTATGGGATTTTGATCCATAGGGTGCACAGCTGCTGTCACATCTGGTGGAAAGAAATATGCAACTATGTTTCCATCGTCATACTTTGAAGTTTATCAATAGGGGCATGAGAAGAGCTGTTACCATTACCAATAAGCAAAAGGGCCTTCGGAGGCAAATTATTTTCTTCAGAAAAGCGCATGACCTGTTAAACAAAAAATATTTTTAAAATCATGGAGCCAAGAAATAAGATTATTTCTCCTCACTTTTTTAGCAAATATCTTGTGAAACCACTCATGAAAGATCCGCGACGTCATCCAAGCATTTTTCGAAAAGTCATAATGAAGTGGATTATTAAATCCTTTCAAGCACCTTGTTTTTTTGTTTTTCCGATCATTTTTGCGAGTCACGAGTATTTGCGCCTAGTAAAATTGAATTGCGTAATCCGCTTTCGTCGGCATATTTGTGCCTCCATTAGCCTCATCTCAGCGACCTTTGCACGAAATCTGTGCATAAACGGAGTGACAGCACCAACATCATTTTTAAATTTTGTAAACTATCCATCACTTACACGGAATGCGTTTTCATCTTTATCAAGATATATTACTTTGTCGAAAATTTAGCTTTTGCCTTCAATATTGGTTCAGTCATTGTTCACTTCTTTTCACGTTGATTTAGAAACCATTCAGAAAGAAGACTTTCCATTTCCGGATATTCAGCGCTGTGTAGGAATTTAGTTTTTGCTTCTTGATTGGTGTTGGAAACTGCATCTAATATCGCTTCTTTCTTCGATTTTATGTAGCTGATGGCAGAATTTGTTACATTGAAATCTAGAACTAAAGGACTTTTCAGATGAGAGGAAGTTGCGAATAGATGAATCACGAACAAATCAATTGAACTGTATTTATGAATTGAAAATTGCTATTTGTTCTATCACAAAATCATTATATTTAACTAATCTAACATCTAGTCTAAAAAAAACATGACTCTCAATTGATTTAAACAGCTAAATTAACAATTAAAGCAATTTTTCAGCGAACTGAAAATTCTTGTGCGAACTGTCACACTTTATTCACAATCCACACGAAACAGTCACGATCCACAGACCCACGAATGAAAAATTCGTTCGAATTTCACCTTTAAAAATGAAACTGATACGCGGTTATCTGCGACCAAAAATTCGCAATTCGCTCTCATGTGAATAGTCCTGAATAGGGGATTCACCGATGTGTACAAAATAAATAAAAAAATAAATCGTTGGCGCAACAGGTCCGGAGGGACCCTAGGCCTAGCTTCTCACAACCATTCGTTTTGTGTGAGTTTTTCATTTTTGGAACGAATGGATCTACATCTTTATGCCGACTCCAAACGGCTAATTGAGAAGTTCTTTCAAGACAAATATAGGTTCACGAGAGGTGGTGAAAAAAACCGTAAGTTGGAATTTGGGTTTTTGCGGGATTCGAACCTCGACCCCTCGCTTAGTAGTCCAACACACTAACCACTAAGCCACTGCGCCTACGATGTGTATAAGGCTAAGAAAAAAAATCGCTTAGAACTTAGAACTTCAAGTTCTAATTTTAGAGCATTCAATGCATTAAGAACTCAGGTTCTAATTTCTGGAAGATTCGAATTTCCGAAAGTTCTAATATGTGAGTATCCGCTGGTGAAATTTAATAATGAAGGAATTTTATAAAAAGGGGAAATTAATGACACGGTATTAGAATATTGCCAAACTATAACATAGCTTTCGGCAAATGAATCATTTTGCAAAATTCTAGGTTATGTGATCGGATATTTGCAAAGTTATAATTAACAATAAAAACTTTAAAAAAATCTATAAAGAGCCAAAATTTACTAATAAAAAAAATAAAAAAACATACAAATTCAGACCGTTGGAGAAAAGTCTTATTGTTAGTTTCAAAATATAATTCATTCAGTGCATTTATCTCACTTCAGGTACTGTTTTACCTTTTTTGTCTGGAGTTTATTTTTCTATAACAATTTTTTGCTTAGAACTTTAAACTCTTTTCAAATATTCGATTTGCAGGAAATTATGTGCGCATACTAAATTCAAATAGCACCATCACTAGTAACCAAAGAGTGTAGCAAACAAAAAACGCCTTTCTCATTTCACTACTATTTCAGTATGCACGGATATCTCCATATCGATATAGGTATTTGTTTGTATGCATGACTGTTAAACGAACAATTATTATTGGTCCTTAAGTGCATTTGACAGTGCACATAGAAAATAAACGAATTTAATTAAAGCCTCTATACCCTGGGGGAGAATTAGCAAATGCAAACATTGAGCGACTCATTATTTACCCCTTTTCGAAACTGACTAATGTTATTTTTTTATTTATATATTTAGTACATACCTAGTTGTTTTAATTTTTTTTATATCGAAATACGTAGGTGCGAGGAGCGTGTCCATGTTGTGTTATAATTGCTTGCAAGGAGGATTGCTTTTGAAAAATTATTGTAACTGTACCGTTTATGTGGAACAAAGTAACAGCATTGCAACTTTCTGCGTTTCCTTGTTAATATGTTAATCGCCTGTAAATCATTTAAAACTATACGCACATGACCTCATTCGGGTGAAACAATAATTGATATTATTTACGAATCTTTATGATGATGGGTGCAGTATTGAAGCTTAGACTATGTACGCAACATGCCAGTGCATCGCATGACTATCGTACCTTAAATTGATTTAAATCGTTAACGCAATGATCGGCCTTTAAATTGCGAAATACTAATTAATGGTAATGCGACGTTTGAGATAACTGACCTCGGCTATTGCTATTTACTTCACATTCAAATCAGTAATCATGTATGTCAAGCCCTGCTGGTTTTACTTACAAGTAAGAAAGATCGTGCTTTGCAAGTTATACCTAAGTCATACCGGTGCAAGTTGCAGGTAGTCCGAACGTGTTCCACAAGGTTGCTTACTGTCGCTGCTACTTTTTGTAAACAAACACTGTAATAAAATGCACTCTACTGTCGTTCAAAAAAGACGAACTGAAGAAATCTTAAGTATTTAATAATAAATGTAAAATTACATTCAGCTATCAACTGAAGTCTCTACTTTCAGATGAAAGTCAGATGATAACAGACAACAATTTTGTAAATCCCAATCAACATTACTGTAAATATAATAACCCCGCACTAAGTTAATACACTTAAAACGCCGCATGCAACCTTTCAACGGTTCTCATAGCAGTTGAGATAAGTTTTTGTATGCAATCTGACGTTACCTTGTGCAAGTGTTTTTTTACTTTTATTGTTGGGGGTTTGCTTATTTTGAATGATGGTTATTTGATGTTTGTTTAAGGAACATTAGAAAAACATTATATGCACATTATATTCTGAGTTGGGAACTCATTTTAAACAATCACTTCGTTGCCCTAACTGACATTTCAATGAAATCGCCATTTATTTGAACTAAGTGATGACAGGTGATTACAAAAACTTCAATTACGACAACATTCTAAGTCTCAAAGTAAAGCGTAGTACGGAGTTCTTCCGAAACGAAATATCCCATACAAAGGTGACACAACGAGATCATGAATGAAAAATTTCGCTCTCCTTTTCGTTTTGCAGTACGCAGCTGCTGCGAAATGGTGGCGGAAAAAATGGGTAGTTGTAGTAGATTGCTTGGTACAATTTACTCTCTTTTCGCACACGTTTATTGTCCCGGACATTAATAATTGTTTGCGGAAATTTGGCATTTGTGCTGCAATGTTGCCAACTTTCATAAGAGGGTGGAGCCAAATTGAGAAATTTTGAAGCTGAATATATCTAGAGTCAAATATGAAAATTTAAACTGCATATTTTTTGATAATATTATATTAAAAAAAAAAAAAAAACAACACAAACTCCTAATTGAGAGACTTTTTATGTAAAAATCAATTGCAATGGATTTCAGGTGCAAGTGAAAAATATGCTTTTTTTGTGGCCAACTCACAAAAGAAACCAAATTCGGATTCAATGTTCGAATTGGCAGCAGAAATCTGAAATCTCAGATCAAAATTTGGAAGCCAAATAACCGAAAAAGACATAACTGTTTACAAAGTTCAAGTTATACGAAAAGAATACGTTCGCAATAGAATTATAAATTCCTAAGGAGCCTAAAAATCGCCAAACTTTAAAAAAGTGAATAGCGTAAATTACGATAAATCCGAAATGACATTTTTAAGGAGCCAAATTGGAAATAAATAGGCAGTTGGTAACATTGCTACTTGTGTATCAGCTGATGGAAATCTACACAAATTATTTTCCGCTGCCTTTCCGCAGACGTTTCGCTGTCCATTTGGTATCCAACCGGAAAATTTCGTTTCGGAAGAACTCCGTACTACACTTAAAACTTGACAATAAACACACAAAGCTTTCGAAAATAATTTTATTCAGCTAAAGGTCTCAAATGTGAGCGCAGTGCCTTAGTGGTTAGTTTTTGGACTACTAAGCGAGGGGTCCGAGGTTCAAATCCCGCAAAAACCGAAAATTCAAACATAATTGTTTTCCCACTGCGTCACCTCTCGCGAACGTCTGACAATCATCCGAGAGTATAAATTACTTGAAAACAGCCTCTCAATTAACCGTTTGGAGTCGGGTTAAAATTGTAGATCCCTTCCATTCGTTCCAAAAATGAAAAATTGACATAAAACGAATGGTTGTGAGGACCTGTTGCCGCAACTATTTTTTTTGTTTTTTCTTCGAGGTCTTAATTAAAAATATTCCTTGCCACCTACTTTCTCCACCGAGCAGAGATGAAGCTTATATGTATTAAAATTCCGCTTCTTTTGTTAACCGCCATTATTTGCAAATGTCAATTGCAAAGCAAATAACGACATTTGTTGTCATTGATAATTCCACACGCAAGATGACATAAAATGTTGCAAGCTGCGAAACTTTCAAAAATCCAATTGCCACAGTCTTGCTACAATTGACGCACCCGGCGTAAATTGCATATTTTGTAATCTAAAACGAATACGAATTCATTTGTGCGATTTAACCAACACAGTTATGTTATGCAGCTACACAAAACTGCTGGAAATATCAGCACCAGCGTTACCACTTGTACTACTATGTAGTACTGTGCTACATATTTGCTGGATTTTTTAACGCCGTACTACATACTACATTGTTACCCAAAAGTACTACATTTCTTAAAGCCAACCATTTTAAATTTATTTAAGGGGTTTCCCTGTAAGAAAGCAAATTTTGACACTTTAAATTACTAGTGGCGCTCGTTGATTGGGATTTTCGATCTTATTTTGAAATGTGGACCTCAAAATAGCGACATTGTTGCAATATGGGTGGAATTAAACAAACAGAAAATAGTTTAGGAAACTTAATTATTTGAAGAACTATCTGCATATATGCTGGACTTATGCTGTCTTCCACACAGTAGTGCTTCTGATGAGAGAAAGTTAATTTCAATTAAAAAAAAAAACATGTACCTACTACATTTTGTTTGAAAATGCTACTTTTTTTTCTCGTATGTACTACATTCGCTAAGGATGTAAGTGGCAACGCTGATCAGCACATACCAATTAAAGTGTTAATGAAACAGGCAAACAGTATTATTGTCCGAAAGTGCATAACACACGTTTCCGCCAAATTGTAACCACAGCAACGTTTTTTTTTTTTAAACAAACATGCTAATTAACAGTCAGTTGGTGGCCCTTAGGATTAATATTATTGTACACAGCGAAAACGAACGGTCAGAGTTGAGCATGAAATGTCAAACAATTACATTGGCCTCTTATCGACAGAGAATGTTTAGGTAGGTACATCTACAAATATTTAAAAAATTCAAACACCCACTAACGGAAATGGCAGACATTATCACCTTTTTAAATATGAAAACGACACTTTTTCTATACCTCCACAACGAATATGGTGATAATTCCGCATTTAAAAACCCAACAATTATTCGAAACCGAAATGAAAACGAAATAAGGCAAATAAATTATATCACCCGACTGTTATCGCATCTCGCACACAGAAATATTCACATACTCGCACTATGTTTGCACGGCGATGTCGTGTAACATTGCCGAAAAAAAAATAAAAAAATATGTATATATATAAAATGTTCAACTATCAAAAGTGGTACGACAACAAGAAGATATTAAATTCGCCGCACCAAAGAAAAGCACAAACAAAAAGTAAACTTTCGAATGTTACTTAAGATCCGACCATCAGCAGACAGATCCAGACTCGAGACATTTTTATTAAATGGACCATGTGTTGGGAATGACCCACTTACCGACTTTTGATCCGTTTCGCAGCAAAATGTAGGCAATAAACTTTTTCGAAGTTAAATCCTTGACTTCGAAATATCGCTGTTTCGTTGCGCAACACTGTTAAACACTTGCTATTAAGCAAATTAATTAACGTGGACACTTTTACTAATAATCGCTATTATAAAATTTAATTTACCTACGGTGTACAACAATTGCGGCGAGAATAACGACCACTTTTCGAATATTTTTTGACACAAGAGCTCAGTGGCACAATTGCTTCACTTTCTATTTGCATTTGCGGATGTATCTTCGTTTCAAATGGACGGGAGGGTTTGTAATTTATCTATTACACTTGGATAATCGTTCAACTAATATCGAAAATTGTTTGATTCAATTTGGCTAATTTATACACACACTCATTGGTTTGACAGTCAACCCTCTTTCACTTGATTGGTCACTTAGTACACTATAGCCGACTATAGGTGAGCGTTTTGAACGGCACAACGGAAATTAAACGAATGAAGTTCGTCCGAGGGATACGTAAAACTTTTATAAACTTGGGCAGCAGGGCCTCTAGCTAAAAGCTGTTCGGTGTGATGACCGAGCTGATGGATTCGGTCGGTGAGGTGTTTCGAAAATGAGAGATGCCACCAGTTGGGTATGGACAAAAGACAATAAGAAAAGGCAGGCAACGAGAGTGAAAAAGCAGTGAATGAGCATAGAGATGAATACAAAAGCATAAGATGAATGCTGGGGCCTGGGGGTCTTAGCGGCTCCCGGCTGAATTTTTTTGAGCCACTTGTGTGCACGCGTTCAAACTTGGAACACTCTTTTTCACGTTAAGTTATCGTTTTGTTTTTATGTTCTCTTATGGCCTTTCCTGTCTTTTTGTTGCACAATGTTTAGATAAGCTCATGTCATGATTGAGCCATGGGCACTTTATTGGGAGAGATCGGGAGGAGGTAACAAAGGAGGTAAAAACGTGCTAAATGGGATACGTTCTTCACGTTCCAAGTCACGTGAATCAAATTGGGTTTTAAATGGAAATTAACGGCAAGTTATTTAAAACGGCCTTAAACTATAATAATTATTGCTCACTTGTACCCTAGTCGAGGGTGAAATAGCCAAGTTATAAAATGTAAAGCAGTTCAGAGTCTATCAGCCTAGCAAATGCATTCCCTTCAATTTTCCATAAAAAATATATGTTGGTCGCCGGGGAGTTCATTTAAGAATCCCAAGCGATTCTTACATGTATTGTATGAAATGGTTGACGATTTCGGTAAAAGAATTGCAAGAGCAAAGTGCAAAAATGTTAAGGAAATTTATGGGAATTGGGAAACGTTATGCAAACTTACGAAAAGGTTCCGATGTTTCGAAAAAAGAAGCGAGTTGGTGCTTCTAGGAATTGACTTATGTCTCTATTTTTGCTCTTGAGTGAATCAATTCAAATTCAAACCCTGGTTCTTGTGTCACTATTTAGCCTTACGACAGAAATTTACCCTTGCCAGCCGAATTAAATTGTTAATCGTGAATTTTGCATTGTTGGGCACTTTAGATTGCTGTCTAGAGTCTAGATCTTGAATAGGTATAATTATTTCAAGTGCTCATGATTTTTTTTTCTGTCAACACTTAATTGCGTTGCGATTTAATGTTTGCGAAATATTTTCAAGGGTATCTAATTAATGTCTATTGCCTATAGATTGAGCCAAGACTTTGCGTTGACCTTGTATTTGGATGGTGGAGAATATGAAGAACTTGTTTTCAAATATTTCAGGATAAATACAATCAACAATTTACTTGTTGTGTAGTGTTATTTGCATTCCAGTGCTTGAGTTTGGTATTTACCTGCTTCACAAATAAAAATCCACCTTTTTCAAAGGAGCTTGGAAATATTTCATGTTTAGTAATATACCATTTAAATGAAAAAATGTACAGGGTGGCCAAATATAATTTTTTTAAGAATGCAATAAGATGAACAAAATTAAATTTCTTCCATGTATTATGGCTGTATTAGTAAGAACAAACATTCCCGTTAATTATGGAATACAACGTCGCTCGGCCTCGGCTGTCTTCGCAGTAGCGCATTATGTCACTACAATTTTCCAAGACCTTTCCGGGTTGTTGGCATAACATCAGTCCTTCACGGTTCCCCACAAAAAAAAAAAAAAAACGTCCAAAGGGTCGGCCAAAACTTCTTCAAAAAAAAACGCACTAAAAATAAGTTTTCAATATTTCCGACTATGTTCAAGCGTAAAACGACTCATTTCGTTGATGATAATATGATACTTATATAATACTGACTTTCTGTCAAGATTTCGGGAAACAGCTGTCAGTGTCAAAATAACCTATGATTTGAAAAAGAAACCACTAGGTGGCTCACCCTTTTAATTTAAAAGGTATTTACAAACATTGAAAAGTGTTCTGGCCTATCTTGCAAGGTTTATTCATCGCGATAACGTCTGATTTTATTTGCCGCAGGGAAGTGGTTTAACGTACCTTTTGCCAAACCAATTTAATGCAAATAGGGAATTACGTCCTCTATTATCACTTATGTTGGCTTCTTTCCTTGGGCAGTTGTTCATTGTAATGGAATGCAATAATACGACCCAAGAGCTTTTGTGATCTGAAAGACCGGTTGACTGTTCGTCTTTTAAAACATACATCATATTATAAACAAGCTCAGTAGGTAGGTACCTATCTAATGTTATTCAACTCAAAAGCTATTAGCACAGCCATATGTAGATTTTAAAATGTTTAGCTCGAGGGCTTTGTTGTAGCAATCGCCTTTCTGTCAAGTATCACCAGTAGTGGACATAGCTATTAATACTCTATCTACAAGAACTCGTTAAAAATGAAATGTTTGTGTTGGTAATTGTGGAATTAAAACCAGGAAATTTTCCATTTACATAATTGATAGCCGAAAAATGTACCGCTCTAGGCTAGCTATGTGTAGCCTAGAGCGGTACATTTTTCAATGGTCTCAGATTCGTTTCCCGGAAAGCAATGAATTGCATCTGAAGACTGTGTTACCTCTGACAAACTGTCTTATTGCTGTCCTGATAAAACTTTTTATTTCAACCTTAATTTTCTGGCATTTATTGTTTCATTTTCAGGTTAAATTGCAAAATAAATTTGTTTGTTCTAATCGGTTGCCTTACAAACTGTCATGAATACCTACCAAATTTCACAAATATGTGACAAGCAGGAGTGAAAGAAATATACACGTCTTTTGTAGTGTACCTAACCCAAAAACAACTAATAACCTTGAAAAATCGACCGATGTTTTCTTGGAAAACCTATTCCGATTTCACGTTGCTCTCGATTAGCGTTTGCAAACCACTGCTAGCGAATAAGTAAAACCTACAGTATCGACTACAGACTTCACTGTTCTCAGCCAGCCTGTAAAAAATTAAGGTGCAAACAAAAAATGAAAAGTTTTTTGAAGTTAAAACAACTATAAAATGGTGTATTTCCCTTATTTGATGCGCATTTTCTACCAGCCCCATTAATAAGATTCCACAGGAAGTATATTTATTCCGTGAACTTACTTTCCTTTCGTGTCAAACTCTCCAATGAAGTAATACTCCAAGGAAAATGCGCGCACATTTTATTCGTACCTACACGTTTTATTCGCGACCGCAAACCTCACATCTACGACTAATGTTTTTCTGTCGTAATCAATTTTCTTTATACAGGTTGTATAAGTGAGTTATTTTATCTAGTCACAACGATTTTGGAATAAGAAATCCGAACCCTACTATCTAAACAAACGTTCTCTCAAAATTCTGTTTGACACTCGTTATACACAAACGTATTACTTCTATGCCCATCTTATGTCTCGCTTAGCATTTACTGTCGCCCTACTCTGCCGACTTGTCATGCGCTTTACCAATTGCCGACCACAAGCTCATCAGCTCTACTCACCGAACACATCCTATCGCTTCACTTGTTTTTTTACATTCGCTATTTCTTCTTCGTGAATTCGGAGTGAACATCAAAAATGGCGTCGATTGTCAAGTTATCAGTTTTTCGGGTTCGTAAATCCGTGTAAAACCTTGAAAAACACAAAAGAAATTAATCATTAAAACAATTAAAAACGAGGAACATTGCACAACCCCATCACCGACTTTCACTAAATTGAAAATCACAGCAAATCAAAACCTACCAATAGAAATAAAATTCCTCCATCGAATCGTGGGTGTTGTGTGTATGTGTTATTTCTTTGCAAAAGCGATCAATTCCGTGTATCCTAAAGGATAAAAAATCGATTCCCGAAGGACTTTCAAGTCGAAAGTATTAAATTGTATCCTTTCATTCCAAATCCAAGTGCAATATTCTCGCAACAACAGCGATCAACAATTTTCAACGAAATAATTAAAATTAATAAAAAAAAATCATTGCCCCGTGGGTCATTGTTTTGTGTGCAAAAATAAAAAAATAAAAGAAAATGACAGTGGGGCTCAAGTGATGTGTGTGAATCCTTGTGTTCAAGCCAACAACGTGAATCTGGGAAAAATTATGTAAATAATGGCGTTTTGGCCTGACCCAATATCCTTCTAAGTGTTTTTTTGGTTATTTTTTTTGGTTCATCTTCCCGAGTGTGCCCCGTATCTATTCGCAAATCTCTCGATCTCAGATTAACAGCAAATAAAAGAAGAAACCGTGAAAAAAAGTATCCCAAAGGAGTCGCGTAGTCTATTTGTTCCCCCACACAAAATTAATATTAAAAAGAAAAAAAAAAGTTTCTTGGTATTCCAACGAAAATTGTCCGTCTCTTTGTTTGTACACACTGTGCCAACCTATTTCTTATTTACCCTCCTCCATCCGGAAAAAAAATTGTTTTAATTTTATTAATAATTAACAAGTGTATCCTGGTGGAATCAAAATGTCTACGGATAAGATTAAAGTGGCCGTAAGGGTGCGACCCTTCAATCGACGTGGTGAGTTTAGTTCGCTCCTTGCTCTGTTCAAATATTTTTCTTTAATTAATTTACCAAATTAGTTTGACGTGTCTGGCATGTGTCAGGTGGTTTGGGCATGGTGGTGGATTATCTGTCTGGGCCGTGTGGACACACAGAACATTAAATCGCACGAAAAATATGAACTTTTATGGAAACTACATTTATGATGTGCGGGGAGAAGGTGACAAGAGGTTTACTAAACCAGATTCAAGAGACCCTCTGACATATCATCATCATATATGACTCACACGCTGAATGTGGTGTGCTGAGCTGTGTGTGCCAATGGAACTGGCAAATCAAGACAAGCGAAAGCGCTAACTACCCATAAAGATGAATAGACTGAGAGTGAGACACTGCGCTGAGGTTACCTGTTCTATTTTTTTTTTATTGGTTTTTGTCTTCTCTTGAATTCGTTAACAGTGTTGAGAAAAAATAATTGGAAGAAGAAGGTTGCGCTATGTGCCAAGTGAGAGGCAGATTTCTCAATCAAAAGTAGTCTGGACGCAGTTGGTATTTAGTCTTAGAAATGATGGGGGAAAACTGGGGGGAAGGTTATGCGACGAAAGTGCTTGGTATATAGGTACAATGAGAAGATTCCAAAGACAAGTCACGACTATACTTTTCAGTCTGTATCGCTGCGTACCGTACCGTACCCACTGCCTCATCCATATTGGGAAGTTAATATACATATACACAATCCAAAGAAAGAGACGAAACTCTGGAAACATCTTGGCAGAGAAATTAATGGCGCCTCTGATGCGTAGGTACCTACCAATAACGCGGCGAAAGAGTAAGTGCCGAACCGACATCCATCCGCGATTGCCGTGAGTTAATGGCGAAGGAACTACCTCGAGGGAAAATATTGGAGAAAAGTGTGTTTCCCCGGAACAACTACTTTGTAGGTACATTGCCTTAACTTAACTGCCACTGAAGACATTATTTAGTAGGCAATCAAATCGTTTGCGAAAGCTTCATTAGGAATCAGAATAGGTAAGTATGGGTGTAGGTAATGTGTCCTTATCAGAGCAAATGAAAAACAGTTCAAACGGCCCTTAACGAAGTCGTTATCGCAGTTGAAGTTACGCTCTTGTTGGTTTATGGACTCACAGGCTGTTTCGGAGAAAGAATTTTCACAACAGGAGGTCTCTCTCCACTGTTGGTATTAGTAGCTCTTCTTGTAACAGGAGGAGACAATTTTAATAGGTATATCGTCTTTTTGCAGAGAGGATTTATTTGGACTACCTACTTAACGCCGAGTATAACCGCTGCATTCACTGTAAAAAAATGTTTTCATTTGGAGGTGAAAGCAACCAAACTAAAGATTAAGATGGGAAACTTCTATGACTATCAAGCTTCGAAACAGGACAAACAAGTCGACGGTGGAATTGTAGCCCTAAAACCCCACTGGTGCTTGGACAATGTGAAAGATATTCAGGGGGCTGTTACTTCTGACCTTTTTTAATACAGCCGCATGTTGCTCTAGGGAGGAAAAGAATATCCTGCGTAGAAAGAAGAGGGCTTACGCGGCTTCCCAGCTTAAGGAGATCGTTTTATAAAAAAAAACAAGCAACTGGCTGCTGGTTAAAAAACCGGAACGCAGACTCTTCGAGACAGCGAAGAAAACCTAGTCACCGAAGCGCAGGGAATAGTAGATGTGTTTAAGCTTTTCCAGCAGCTGCTAAATGGGTAGAGAGAGTGATAGGGCAAAAAGATAACCCACGTCCAGTCAATGAAGAACTAGTTCCACCACCCAGTATAGAAGAAGTGCGCTTAGCTATAAAAAAGCTAAAGAACAACAAGGTCGCCGACTCTGATGGCTTACCAGCAGAGCTCTTCAAATATAATAGGTGATGTTTTGGTAGGGTGCATGCACCATCAACCACGTATGGGTGGAAGAAAACATGCCCGATGACTTGACTATCAGCTTCATATGTCCCATATACAAAAAGGCGCTATGGTGCTATGTCTTGCAAGAACTATCGAGGCATGTCCTTGCTTAATGTCGCTACACGATCCTATCCAACGTACTGTGTGAACGCCTAAAACCGTTCTGCAACACACTAATTGGTACCAGTGTGGCTTCCGGCCCGGCAGATCGACTATAGACCAAATTTTCACACTGAAATCCTGGGAAAGACCAACGAATTTCAGTAGGAACTCACCACCTATTCATCGACTTCAAAGCCGCGTATGATAGCATACATTGTCAGGAGTAAATGGTTGACTTCGGAATCCCAGCAAAACTGATTCAGCTGTGTCGCGTGACGCTGAAAAACACGCGCTGCTGCGTGCAGTTTGGAAGTAGCTCCTCGGAACTATTTCAAACATACACCGGATTTCGGCAAGGAGACGCGCTATCATGCGACTTCTTCAATTTCGTACTGGAGCAGATATTTCGAAGGGCAGGTGTCAACACGGAAGGCACTATCTTCAACAGGTCCGTCCAGCTGCTGGGCTATGCGGACGATATCGACATCATTGTTCGATTCCAGCGTGCCGTGATAGAAGCGTTCACGTCGATTGAAAAACAGGCGAAATCCGTTGGCCTTGAAGTAAATGAGGCAAGACCCAGTATATGCTTTCAACAAACAAGCATCTGTCCACCGCCTAGGACAAAACGTCACAAGAAGGGAGAGCTGATACTGTTCCTTCGTGAGAAAAATTCTTCGGCGGATTTTTGGTCCTGTGTTAGAGGAGGGCGAATGGAGGAGGAGATACACCCACGAACTCTATGAGCAGTACCAATGGACTATAATGCTCCGGCTAAGAGGATCCTCGAATCCCAGCCCCCAGGTACGAGAAGACAAGGAAGACCGAACCTCCGTTTCAATGACCAATCCAGAGCGCTTGGTCTGGAGAACTGGAAGCAGCGTGCTCGGGATCGTAGAGGATGGAAGGCTGCAGTGACTCAGGCAGAGACTATTCACGGGCCGGGAGCCCGTTAAACAAACAAAACATGTTGCTCCATGAATATAGAAATGTTGCTCTGGCTACCTAGCAAATCCAGCCAGCTTAAATTCGTTACCAGGCGTGATCTGTCCCGTCATTCCACTGACAAACGCCTAAATTGTAGGTGAACCCGTCTTTCTCCGAATGAATTCCACTTAATTATGTAAAAGTGACTCAGAACAGCGCTAATTCCACAAATAACTACCAACACCAAACAGTCTTTCGAAACATAACCATCATTTTGATGGGGAAAACGGGCACCATTGTTATTACAGCTCCCAAACATAAATAACGATAAAAGCGCACTTGTATTACGACAAAAGTATGACGAATCCATAAGTTACCTCAACTCTTACAGATGAACATATTCGTCATCATTACCGTTCAAATCGTTCAAAGGTGAGCCGTCAATAGCGTTGCCGGCCCCACTGTGGTGCAGCTAGGCATTATTTTCGCAACATCCCTACAACAGAAAAGAAAAAGTTCGCACAAAGCGAACCATTGTCCTCGTTTTAGAAATTATTTCAAATTCAAAGAAAAAATTTCTTCACAGAATTCCCTCTTTGATATAACTATAGCACGACAAGTACCGCACAGCAAAAACATGGACGTTTTCCACCATCGGCAGCAGAGAAGGCTCTCTATGCCGATTCCCATGAATTCACTCGGTTCAACTAGCTTTTGACCTATTTTCCATGCACCTTCCTTTGTCGACCGTATATACCTACACGGGAACGGTTCGACCAATTGAGAATTTTTAATTCCCACCCCCAAGTCGCCTACCACGATGTGGTGAAGAGCCCATCATCGTGTTCCGGGAGAGCTCTGATGTATAAATAATTTATGCACCTCCCCCCAAGTTGGCAACAACCACTTATGATAATTTTTTGATTTATTAAATCAGCACAATGTAAACACAAAAAGATTCGCCTCATAGCCCGCCTAAGAGACCACACATAGCTGAGTCGAGTCGCTCTCTATCGAACTCCACAAAAGCCTCCATTCCAACGAAGGTGAAACGAAAAAAAAAACAAAAACATAAACACGTCAAACCGAACAAAGTACTTTGCACACTCAGAAAAGCATGACCAACCAGACCATATATATGAAATGCCACATTGATAGCCCCTGCTACTAAGGAACGACACACGAGTTAAGTAGCTAAAAATGACGTAACACAGAGCCAAGGCATAAAAGCCAACATCAGCAGAAACCCGACGACCAAGTTTTTTGAACCGTCTTTTGTTGGGCATTTTTTCTTTTTATATTTTTTTTTTGCAGTCACCTTCTTTGGTTTCATTTCGTTTCCTTTTTCGATAGGAAATCAAAACTGTGCACAATCGACAAATGGGCAGATGCGCTGACTCCATTGCCTGTCAAATGATGTGTCTTTGCGAGAAGCGACCAATGAAGGCCCGCCTGAACAACAACGCAATAAATTCGACAGCCACACAAATTAGAACACCAAGGCAAGGAGTATACTCAGTGTAGTTATCAATTATGCGCAGCATAATTATTTTTTTAACATTTCCACAATATACAGAGTGGCAGTGCTGGCCCTGGGGCTCATGTAGCATGCCACACATTTGCATGCGTCCTGCTGCTGATACCTAGGGAGAGGGCCGCAAAAGAAAATATTTTCTCGAGAGTCTCCCCGAAGCCACGGCACTATAATGAGCCCAAGTAACACAATCACACCGTGGCGCAGGATATTTATGACCTCACCGGTTCACACAAAGAGCGGCGCTGAAACAAAACAGCATGCAACACTTTGCCATCACGGAAAAACAATAAAACTCGAAGAGAAAGGACATAAAACAAAAGCAAAGCCAGGGCACAAAAACTGTACTGGTCTCCCCCTGGGTGATTGTGTACATTTGCATGCGAATTAGGTGGTTGGTGCCTCATCTTTTCTAATCTCCTTAGGGCCGTTAATAGTTTGTTGTTTTTGTTTCTTTGTTTTTTTCTCCGTGCGCTACAGCATAGGGCTGCGTGGTCAACCTCTTTAAATATAAACAACGAGGAAAATTTGCAAATTTTCAGAAAGACTTGTAAAGGTCGAAACGGGCTAGCAAAAAGTTGTCGATTCCAACCTGGAGGGACGACGGAGTAGAGAAAGACCTCGCGGAAGGGGACCTCAACCAAATAGGAGATTGGAGTACGCAACTCGATGCAGTCAGCCAAAGATCGCGTACTGGTTGAGTCCTCTCCGGACCTCCTAAGTAAGTGAGTGGGTAAAGTACCAAACCGCACTGGAGAGTCTTGTTCGATGGTCATAATTTTATGCTACGTTTCCACCAGAGATGAACTGCGAGATTTAGAAAAATCTCCGTAAATCCCGCATAAATCTCGGGATTTATCATACAAAAGCTAATCTCATAAAAGGGAGATTAGAAATAAATTTCTATAATCTACCAGGTTTGCATCTACAGTCCGGTTTGTGAACATACTTTGCACAGCTCGAGATGTCAAAAATACAAAGCAAACAGAGCTGCATTTGACAGAAATGACAAATAAGACGTCAAAAATAGAAAATGTCGCGCTTAGTCTCTCTGCGGTGAAACGTCATCCTTTCCTCTCTCGAATGGACAGAGCCAGAGAGAAGTTAATCTTCTCTTATTTGGTGGAAACTCTCCAGGATTAATTTTAAACCTCTTGTACTTAATCTCGGGATTTATGTCCGGCGGAAACGTAGCATTATTCTTGACTTCTATATTGTGGAGCCTAACAAGTGCTCTGCTCGCGGGTAAATTGGGTGAACCGTATTTTAATGTCGTTTTCCATTGGGCAAGAATAAGCGTTTGGGAGAGTCAGGATTCAGGTTTCGAACAAAATCACTTCTGAAACCGTTCCATTAGCTCAAAAAAATACTCTTCTGGTGATTCTGAGAAGATAATTTCGCTTCTCAATTTATAAAGTAGCCGCAGATTTTTTTTTGCCATTTCACCAATATTTTTGGGGATTCGAAGCGGTTTCCAATTTTAAACGAGTAGACAGATGGGCCAATAAAACACGTTATTGACATACATTTTATTTTTTTTTTGTTTAATTCTGCATTTTATTGCAACTCATTCACATTGTTCTTGAAATATTTCAAGATATTTCTAAAAAATATAGGCGCAGTGGCTTAGTGGTTAGTGTGTTGGACTACTAAGCGAGGGGTCCGTTCGAATCCCGCAAAAACCCAAATTCCAACTTAGGGGTTTTTCCACTGCACCACCTCTCGCGAACGTCTGACAAACATCGGAGAGTATAACTGTCTGGAAACAGAGCTTCTCAATTAGCCGTTTGGAGTCGGGATAAAATTATAGATCCCTTCCAAATTCGTTCCAAAAATGAAAATAGGGTCCCAGTGGACCTGTTGCGCCAACTACATATTTATTTATTTATTTTTTAATTCCAAAAAATTCCACATAACAAACATTTTATTTGCAAACGTCAAAAAATGATCACCAATTTTATCTGCACGATCCCATGTCATTAACATTAACAGCATGTCGAACGTTCAAGGTATATCATCCGAAGTTACGTCTGCGAATTGGATAGATAGATTTGATAGTAATAGATATTAAAAAAAAAAAAAAAAAACGAATGAGTAAGTAACGGGTGATTTTTTAAGAGGTTTAGAACTTTTTTTTAAAAAAAAAACACAAAAAATTCGAAAAAATGAATGAAATATTTATTTGAATCAATAGTTTGAACCTTGCAATTTAATGTTTAAAGATAATTTCATGCAAATGTTGACCGCGGCTGCGTCTCAGGTAGTCCATCCGCTGAGTCCAATTTTGGCATACTCTTTCACACATATCGGCCGGTATCTCACGAATGAATGCATGGATGTTGGCTTCCAGTGCGTCAATCGAAGCGGGCTTGTCCCTTTACACATTAGCCTTGACATACCCCCACAAAAAATAATCTAATGGTGTCAAATCGCACGATCTAGGCGGCCAATTGACCGGCCCGAAACGTGAAATTAACTGTTCACCAAACTCGCCTCGCAATTGCGCCATTGTTTCGCGTGCTGTGTGGCATGTGGCACCGTCTTGTTGAAACCACATATCATGCAAGTCAAGAACTTCCATTTCGGGCAAAAAAAAGTTTGTTATCATCGCTCGGTAGCGTTCACCATTGACAGTAACGCTGCGATTCGCATCATCTTTGAAGAAATATGGCCCAATAATGCCGCCGGCCCATAAACCGCACCAAACAGTGGCTTTTTCTTATTTTGCTTATTTACGTACCCATTCAACCAAAAATGAGCCTCATCGCTGAACACAATTTTTCGATAAAAAAGCGGATCCTCGGCCAGCTTTCCAAGAGCCCATTCACCAAAAATTCGGCGTTGTGGTAGGTCGGCTGGCTTTAGTTCTTGCACAAGCTGTATCTTAAAAGGCTTTACGCACAAATCCTTCCGCAAAATTTTCCACGTAGTGCTGTAACAAAGGCCTAACTGCTGGGAACGGCGCCGAATCGACATTTCGCGGTCTTCTGTCACACTAGCTGATACGGCCGCAATATTTTCTTCACTACGCACAGTACGTTAACGTGTTGGTGGTTTAATGTCCAACAAAGTAAATTTGGTGCGAAATTTGGTCACAATCTTCCGAATAGACTGCTCAGAAGGTCGAGAATGCCGATCATAAAATGGAAGCAGCGCGCGATGAACATTTCGAACCGAGCACGAATTTTGATAGTAAAATTTAATAATTTGCAAGCGTTGTTCATTTGTAAGACGATCCATGGTTAAATTGCAAACCAAACTGAAGCTGTTTGACAGTGACACAAGGTACTAAACACACGTCAGCTGTCAAAACCAGTGTTGCCAAAACCAAACCAGCTAAAAAATCACCCGTTATAAGAATGACAGAAAACTTCCCTGATCCTGTCACAGCAAGTAAAGCGAATGTGCAATAAAACAGTTAACAGACGCATTTTTTATAAAGTATTACAAACTGGTGCATTTTTTGAGTGTTCGATTAAACGTTCTCCCACTTCCCTCTCGTTGCAATTGAATGGAGCTGTCATGAACACATCACCAGAAATGTGTCAAAAACCAACTGCTGCTGTGAAGTCACTTGTACTTGCGATAATTACTAACGAGTAGGTGTACCTATTGCGCATTTCAAAAGTGTCAAATAGAGTGCAGGGGTTGTAATTGCGTTTTGAAGATTTTACGTTGCTCTGCTCTCCAAAAAATATTCAGTCAAACAGGACTAATGTAGACTAATGAAAATTCGAACAGAACGCATCAGCCAGTTGCCAGACTAAGTAGGCAGAAGTTTGTGGTACTGAGTATGAAACTCGAAGAACCTATTTATACGAAGGTGTTATTTCAAAATACGAGTACAACTTCAATAGTGATGCATTCGAACGCTCTAACCTCAACAGTTGCGAAGCAGTCCTCCGAACAATGCAATTGAATCAATTTATTTTATTGGAAGCATCTCTCAGAAAAGAGCCATTCCGACTGCTATACCAGCATATTTTATGCGTCATAATGACCGAATCTACGTCTAATTTGCCCCAACGTCAATGGGATCCTTCTACCCGACGACATTCTATTGAAAATTTATTCAGAATGGTAATGTACAAAAAAGGAGTCGGCAAAGCTGTGGACCTATTTGCAGTAAAATAATGTTCCGAGACAAATCCCTGAAATGTCAAATCGGTATTCGTACTCATTGCCATTGAGTACCTACTACCTATACTTGTGGAAAAAAAAATAAAAATAAATAAATACTGCGCCATATCGATAGTTGGAATGTTGTCAAGCATTGGGGCTAGGCTGTGGGTAATGAGGAAAGCATTAGTTGATGGCTCCTCCCTTAAATTGCCCTACTTTACCCACATAAAGGCGGCTATCAATGTCCCTTTTCCAATTACATATAATTGGATATGTCTTATGTGCGTATCGAAATAAAGAGTTTCTTAACTACCCACCGAAACTAGGTAGCTATGCTGCCTACCAGACCAAATTTGTTAATAAAACTCCCAAAAATAACTATACCATCACCGCGAGCAAATAAAGCGGTTTTCATTCAGTTTGTCGCCCAGTAAATTAAATGGCCAACTTCGATAATTTTATTTTCTATGGGGGACAAGTTCCCGCGGCAAGACAGGCGCTGTTAACTTGATAAGTTTTAAATGAAATAAGTAGAAGTATGATGGCGTAAGACGACAATCTGTTTTCTGAGTCCTAACACAAACGACATAAATGTACATTACTGTTGAAAGTTATGTGCGCCCTGGAGTTCAGACAAGACACTTAAATAAGCCAGGCAGGTACCCGATGCATAATTGATTCGTTTAAGGTTTTACAGAGCACTTCCATTTTTAGACGAATTCAGTGCTTTGAAAGGGAATTTGAAATGAAAAATTCATGACATTTGCCTGTCAAATTAAATTTGTTTTATACGATTTTTGACAGCATAATTGTCACGTGGGTTTTAACGTTATTTCTTTTTTAATTTTACTTTCAGAAATCGAACTGGGAACACAATGTATTGTCGAAATGGACAAACATCAGACGGTACTACACAATCCGGCTTCTCTTGACAAAATCGAACGGTAGGTTACATTACATTACATTTGCATTGATTGTTATATAAAAATGTGTGCTTAACAAATCTCTACAAAGGAATTGGAAGGGGGATATTTCAAAAAGATTTATTTGTCGTTTTAAGTTATTTTATAATTTTTTCCTCGCGTGCTTTTTCAGCTCGACTTCTTTCTTCTTCTTCTTTTTTTCAATGGCTGACACTAGCCTGAAGTTGGTTGTCGTTACAATATATACAGTCTGCTACTGAACACGTTCACAACTGAGTAGTGGACCAGTTCAGTAATAATTTGCTTATTTTACTACAGAATATAAATTTACTTCAAGTTCAAGAAATCTAAGTATCTCGGGGTCTTATTCACGAGTGATGACAGGAGCATTCTGAGACAACTAGGCCATTGTTATATCTGGGGGACCGAACTTGGTGTCAGAGCTAAGTTGTTGGTCTTCAATTCGGTGTTTGTTCCTACTCTTACCTATGGTCATAAGATTTGGGTAATGACCAAAAAAATAAGATCGCGAATACAAGCTGCCGAAATGAGATTCCTTCGTTATATTGCTGGTGCGACTCGCAGAAAACACCAGAATACGTAAGGAACTGACTGTCGAGCAGTTACTTCTCCGGACGGAGCGTTCCATACTTTGATGGTTTGGTCACGTTAAACGCATGCTTCCAACTCGGTTCTCAAGACGTGCTACGGAATCCGTGCTATCAGGCAGGCGTCCCCTAGGAAGACCCAGGATGAGATGGTTTGGTTAGATCAAGTCCGAAATCTCTCCTCGGCCCGTATGGGGATTGCCCCTGATGATCTATAGTCGGTGGCGGAAGATCGGGAGCTATGGAGGGTCCACTAAGCATCCTATACCCGCGACCCTACTAATGGAAGAGCGGCCATTGAAAATGAATGAATGAATGAATTTCCTTCAACCAGTGTTGTCGCAGTGAACAAATATGTATGATAGAGAATTTTCGGCCATTTTGTTTTCTTTTCAGTGTGCGCACACGCACAGGCGAACTTTTTACGATCAACTGAACTTAGCAAAAGCTATCATCCAGTTTTCGTTCTTTATTCGCACTGCTGACAACATGATAAAAACAAAATAAAAATGTTGCTAGAGGTCGTGTTGGTGACTAGAGGGGCTTAAGGTCAGGCCACATATTCAAATCATGATACTTGAACTGACATCACATTTAAATAGATGTCATAAATCATTTTCTCTCACATGTATTTTCCTCTGTGTTTTCTGAAAAATTTAAGACCTAACGGAAGTAGCCTCCTGGGAGTAGAATTGTTAAGGGAGTTACGCAATTTAGCCGTTCCAATTCAGTCGTTCCAATTCAGCATAGAACTAAAAGACCAATTGTTCCGACTTCCGAGTAACAGAATTCACTTAACAGAAGTTAGTCATTTATTATTTCAGATGCACTCTGACGTTTCAGTGTGCCATATCAAGAATAGGGATCAATGGCCTTAGGAAAATGTTGGTATTCAGCACAATATTTTAGCAGATTATTACCGGATCTATGAAACGGTTCCAAAAAGATAAGACTCCGCCATCGAAGTGAGGGTTCGATTGGACTGGAGACGTTCAGAAACCGTTTAATGTGAAATTTAGATGCAGGGAAATAACTTCAGGGGCAATAACTTCACATGGGAAACAACTTTATCTCGAGTGGGAAATAAATTCACTTATTTTATAAGAAGTCATTTCCCAATGAAAGTGAGCAAAAACTTCACATGCTGCCCCACTGCAACCCCTAGGCTTGGAGTCTCTGTTTAGGGGTGGGAGTAGTTGCGAGGTTTAGTGTATGCAAAGTTAATTAAATTAGCTATACTACTTATAAATAATTTGATTTTGTTTTCCAGTAAGAATCAACAAATTCTCAAATTGTAGGTGGGAAATAATTTCACAAAATTTGTTGGTAATGTTATTGCCCATTTCACGTAGGAAATAACTTCACATAAAAAAAGTGAAATTATTTCCCACTCAAAGTGAAGTTATTTCCCTGTGAAGTTATTGCCCGAGAAGTTATTTCCCAGCACCTGGAATTTACCACGTAAAAAAAATAAACAATTTGTGACATAAATCTGTTAACTGTTGTCTTTTATTTCAATAAAAAGAAAACACAAACGGCTCGTGCCGTTCTGTCTTTCTTAGAAGACAACTGTGAACTTGACTTAAACATCAAGTCTGGCCACAATTAGATTGCGAAACTTCCTCGCTGCACCAAATGATTACGACATCGTTTTGACATTACAAATTGTAAACGACTGCACGCATTTGCCAAGAACAAACACTTCTTGGCTTTAAATGACCCAGTTAAGTCTGTTAAAATATGCGTCGACTAATACCCCATGCGAGTTGTAAAAAGCTGCGGCAACGTTAATTGCACGAAAGAATGGTCATTCGCTTGAGGCGAGAAACCCTAAAACTGCAGTAAATGTCGCTAAAGTTGCAAACAGCTGCTCGTTTTGTTTGACAAATACCCGGCAGCGCCAGCCGTCAACAGCACCGAATACCAATCGTATATTATTCGAGCAAAGTTATTGATTTCTCATTCCCTCTTGGATCGCGACTATTGCTATCCACCTTTGCACTTATCAATCTGCGACTGTATTTTTTTTTGTTTTTTTTTGATATCAATTATCTAGCCGCGCATTCATTCAGATACCTGCTGTCGAAACTTCCGACTTGGTTTGGACTGGAAAACAAAAAGTAAACCGCCTGATATGATATCATCGATTGTGTTAGCCAGAAAGCATGACCGACTGTCAAGTGAATAATAACATTTAGCACCTTCAACCCGTAATACGGGTATTTTTGTGTCGCTTACTATTATTAGCTGGTCACCATCAGCGTCATCGTTGTATCTACTGCTATTCATAGTATTCGCTGTCAATGTCATTGTCGGTTGACTTTCACAAAATTAACTAGAACCAGAACCAGCCAACTGTGCATAGAAGCAACAACCTCTTGGGAACCACGCCAAATCTGGTAATGTCACGAAAATTTGCTCTAACGTGATTCGCGGCAGTTAATGTTCGTAGTATGTCCACAGAAGTGAAGTTCGTTGTAAACTAAGAGTGTGTGTGCCTCTGCCTTCACAGCGCCCCCACTGTACAAGTACGAGTATGAACATGAACATCTGCGGTGCATAGTTGCGACTTGTGTTTGTCTAATTTAATTCGAAGCGAAGGTAGCGCAGCTTGTTATTGTGCATGTAAACAGCGTTCGATTGAACTTAAACACACTTTCTGGGGCTAATTGGATGTGTAGATAGTTATTAACACTAGACCCCTACACATAGAACTAATCCGAGAAGTTTCCTTCTGAGAAAGTGTTAGATATGTACTTGCTGGGTTTTGTGCAATTCAATCTGTGGCGCGAGATTGAGAGCATGAGTGAGCATTTAAGAAGTCAGTACTGAAACCATAAAGTCTGTTCGTTGCACTCCGAGTTGGTGCGAGAAGCACAACAGGTGAAACTAGGATGTGTATAGGAAGAAGTAGAAAAATTGAAATTCTTTCCAGCACGGAACGGTGCTAAAGCAGAAGGAGGTGGTGGTGAATAAGATTGAAATTCTGTCTGTTGACGGGATTTAAAAGTACGTGCTGCAGAGAGTCATTGAGCCACTAAGTATATATCCGTCTGTTTGTATGTCCATGAAGAGGAAACGGTTCATTGCTTTTGAATGCAATATACTCGCAGCGTATATAGTTAAGTTGATGATGATGATGATGGCTACGACTATGCTTGTTGTACGCTACTTGAACATTTCTGAACCAGGTTGGTGAGGTGGTCTCTTTTTCTTTTCTCCGGTGAAGGATAATTAAAAACTTGACAGGGTATAAAAGAAAGTTGTATAACTCTCAAGTGTTGGGATTATTCTTGTCCTTGCTCTTACTTCTTCGTGAGTTGGCGTCATCACGATTCAGTGAATTTGTTGAGATGGTAGAGATGGGATTGTAAATAAAAGGCCAGACCCCATAGAATCTGAACTATTTGGCAGCACTGTCAACAGCTGTCTTATTCTTCATCTGCGACAATCACTGAACCCCGATGGTAAGTTGTTGCAATTTGGAAGGGGATAATAAAGCTGACACATCAGGTCCATGATGCTGTCATAACTTCGGTCCTTTACGGTTCCCCACAACAAAACAAAAAGTCCAAAGGGGTCAAATCGCAGCTCCGAGGCGGCCAATTGAAATCGCCAAGACGGCCGATAACACGATTTGGGAGTTGTGTTCGCAAAAGATCGATCGTGGCATGGCTCGCCATCCTGCATGAACCAGAAGTCGTCCAAATCCATGTCTTCAATTTCAGTAAAAAAAAAAGAAAGTCGGTTAAGATCGATGGCGAGTTGATGTTCGTGAGTGTTTTCCACTAGCATACCAGTCCCACAAACTTTTTGCACAAACTTGCGTACAGCAGGCGCGGTGGGTGTTTCATTTCGGCCGAAACTTCTTTTCAAAAACCGCACTGTTTGGGCACACTCACTTTGAAAATAATTTTTCAATATTTCCCAATGTCTTGGAAAATTGGAGTGACAGAATGCGTTACTGCGAAGCCAGCCGAGGCAGCCACTTATTGAACGAACGTTGTGTTCCATAATTAATGGGAATGTTTGCTCTTACTAATAAAGCCATGATACATTGAAAAAAAAAATAACTTTTATCATTTTATTGCATTTTTAATCAGAAACTTGCATTTGGCCCACCCTGTATACGTTCATGTGAGGACGGAACTCACCACATGCCGTGTGCGTTATCGAACCGCATTTAAGGAAAGGGCCCTTCAATTTATTGATAAAGCCGATATTCCAATTACCTACCACCGTGTATCGTGTGACTTTCGTTATCGATATTATTTATGATATTATTTATTGGGGCAAGTGCTTTTTATAATTCCATACATAGATTTCTAGATTTCCGCTTGTCCACGCAGTGTAAGTGTTAGCATAGGTTAATCATAGGTCCGTAAGATTCGTTTTTGGAATATTAAACACTTTGATTGTTAGCGTTTCTGTTTCCAAAGAGAGTATGCTAGCAATTAGCAATAATTAAATTTAATCGTGACGTAGTTTTGACGTCAGAATGGGCCACAAATTATGCATTGATACTAACATGCCGCAACATTTAAATGTGACCCGATTCCCACATAAAAAGGGTGGAATTCCACATGTCGTGTACTCGCTATAATTACAATTAATTATAATTAATTACATATCGCTGCATTCATACATTTAGAATTTTTCAGTTGATTTTTGTTTTCCCTTTTTCATGTTCTTCGCTTGTGCGTTTTTGACACGGCCGAGATTATTGTTCAGTGAAAAGGAAGACCACAATACTACTACGACACATATTTGAGAGGAGCAATTATTTTATTGAATCTCTACACAGCCATATCGACGACTTTACTGATGTAGAAGTAGTTTACATGTGGAAAATATGGAACTTTAGGTGAAAAACGGACTCTTGGGCCCCAGTTATAGCTTTCATTGAAATGCATCATTGAAAATTTTGATTTAAGATTTTAAGACGATTAATCAAATAATATTGGCTTTAGTTGGTGTCAAAATAAAGATAATCAATTGTGGAATTTTTCTACGAAAAAAACAACTTAATTCTGATTAAAACTTTTCTTTAAATCCACTTTTATTATTTCACTGATTGAAATTGATTTCAATGAACAGCTGATTTTCGTTCCTCTAATTTGGAACCCAATCGTTTCAATGATGTGTTCGATTCTCTTTCTGTTCTCAGCTGTCAGTTTTGCTTTCAATGATCAACTCCAACCTCGAAACCTGGAATTGTTTATTGCAAGTTGTTCTTTTGTACTGTAACTTTTTCTTTTTTTTTTATTAAACTGAGCATTTTCAATAATAATAATAACATTTTATTACATTTTGTTTCTTTTATGCAATCCCATAATTCCGATTATTTACTTGCTTTCCGATTTTTGGAGTCTTCTCTGTTTAGTTTCACTGACAGGTCCTTCCACTGACTGCAACTTTTCAATGATTGCTATAACTGACTTGTCAAAAAAAGTAAACCATTATTCCACTGATTTGTTCCAATGATGCATTTCAATGATAGCTATAACTGGGGCCTTGGTGACAGGAGTGCGTTCTACTTCTCAGTTGAAGTCCTATTCAACTTTCGGTATATGAATTTCACATTTGAAAACAAAACGGAACGAAATGAAGACACTGTTTCAAAATGTGTCAAAATGGAAATGAAATAGCACATAACAAAAGTTGAAGTCTACATGCTTGTAGGCAATCCCTCTTTATTGGCTGAAACTGTCAGTCTATATTATACAAAGTTTATGGTAGCTACATTTAAAAATGTCGACTAGATTTTTTTGGACTAGATTTCCCCCGAAAGCGAAGACAATAGATTTGTTGATAACGTTCCTTTTACTGCGTAATCCCAACTGAATACTGAGTCAAGAAATTATTTTTTTGTGGTGGAAATCTTCTAGAAGACACTATGAGGTCAGTCGGCGCGTGCTCATAGTATTGTGTGATCTTTACTCGCTAAAACTACCTCCTACAAATTTCTTTTGTACTGCAACTTAGTTATGACTTATCAAGCAATTTTTTGTTCACGAAGTTATACACTTTTGGCAGGCAACATTCCGACGAAAGATACTTCTCGTTGCGCAATTTTAAAGCGGTTGATAATTATCGGGCTAAGTCCGAAGGTTTAGTTCGTTTTAGACGCCGCAATACAACGGACTAAACCTGAGCGGAATGAACCCTCAAGGCATCAAGTGACAAAGAACAGTAATAGAAACTGAAACAGAACAGATTTTTTTTTTTTATTTCTGTAGTAAACTCTGGTTCTGTATACGTTGGTCGCTCAGCTACACAAAACTGAAACAGAAACAGATTGTGTTTCGTTTGATTACATTTTAGCTTTGACTTCAAGGAAAAAATGGAACAGATTTTGGAAATGTATAGTGAAGACGATTTACATGAAGCTAATCGTCGACTTGCGGCGTATAAACCTTTTTTCCCATTTTTCGTTTGTTATTCATTCAATAGAGAATAGTACGATGTGAAACAAACATCCAGATGACAGATGCAGAAAAATCCACACAAAAAAAAACCTCCCCCCATGTTAAATTGGCATTTCTGTTGCTGGCAGCAACAGAAACAAAATATAGACTTTGTTTACGTTCTGTCGTCAAACAGCCATTTTCCTGTCGCCAAATTCTGTTGCTGCAAAAAAAAATCGTTTCCTAATTCTATTTCTGTTCCTGTTTCTGTTCTTTGTCACTTGGTGCCTTTAGCGGTAAACAAATGAGAGAGAAATCATGTATTAAGTTGCGTAACCAAACCAATAAGAAATTATTGACAAGATTTTTGCGGGCTACCGCGCATAAATGTCAAATGTATATATAAACAGCTCACGTAATCTGCATAAGACAATCAAAACTCGAAACACATCGCGTCAACCAGCTGTCAGATTAAGTAAACCAGACTTAAATGACCATAATTGGTATAGAAATATGTTACATACATACATTTATATATTTAGTTGAATTGAATTTAAATTCAATAAAACAATTGTGGCAACAACTTATAATCTTTTTCAATGTTGTTATTGATTAAAAAAAAATAAATAAATAAATAGTTGGCGCATCAGGTCCGAAGGGACCCTAGGCCTAGCTTCTCACAACCATTCGTTTTGTGTGAGTTTTTCATTTTTCTCTTGGAACGAATGAAAGGGATCTACATTTTTATGCCGACTCCAAACGGCTAATTAAGAAGCTCTTTCAAGACAGTTATACTCTCGGATGTTTGTCAGACGTTCGCGAGAGGTGGCGCAGTAGAAAAAAGGCCCAACTATAGTAATACGTAAAACGAAACCGTACACATTTTCTTTTGCTTTTTTTGACTACTTGAACTTGATGGTTGAACTCAATCTTGGTCTAAATATGTTGCTTATGAATTATTAATTAAGATTATCAAAAAAATATGCAAATGATCTTTTTCTAGAAAAATAATTTATTCATTCTTCCGTACGAATAACTTTTTCTGATCAACTTCTCAGTCAATTCCACAAAAGAAAACCGAATCATTCCACTGAAATATTTCATTTCTTTACTGTTCCATCTGTCAGAAATTTTTTTTTCTGATGGAATCCAATCAGTGGGGGTTGGTTTGTTGTTATTGTTTTCGTAGGGAAACATTTTTCTGACAGATTTTTCGCTATGACAGCCTACACGAAAAAAAAAACTCATTTTGGTACTGTTCCAACTTTTTCGGTTGCATTTTACGTATGGCTATAACTGAGGCCTTAGTGAGAATTTGGGTTTTTGCGGGATTCGAACACCGACCCCTCGCTTAACTGACTGCTTGATCAAATATATATTTTTCGTTCGGTGAATCTGAAGTTCAGAAAAATCAAGTCGGAATTACAAATTTACAAGTCAAACTATGGATTCAACCGGACAGAATACCACAGAGTAAACCTACCTTACCTTCGCATCCCGCATATGTGTTCCTTAACTGTCACCTACTTAAGCTGGAGTGTATTCTCTCCATCTGTCATCCGTTAAATGCGATGATTGGGCACCTTTCATTCTTTCCTACTCAAGTGTATCTTTTTTCCCACATTCCCGGCAATCGATTTGAAGTCTAAACTGATTTCTGAACGTCTGTTGCATCTGCGACAGGTTCTCCTCGGAGTGTATCACTCCATCGAATATGATTCTGTGAGTTGATTGTAATTGGATAGCTTTGAAAGGGACAATTGCTCAACGAATGGAAGTGAACATTGTTACTTTGTCTTCAATGTAAAAAGGTTGTGGGATAACAACACACATGTGTTTTTTTTTTTTTTTTTAACCCGATTCCATTTGGTGATTTGATGCGCATTCTCCTCCAAAGGCATCAATCCACTCACATTTTCATCGTGAATGAAATCCCAACCAAACCTCCTCTATATGCACACTTGAAAATAATTAAAAACCTAAACGACAGCATAACTTCGCATGTGACAGATATAAATCTTAGAGGAGGCACACTTTCGTTGTGTTGATTTCAAGTGACACCAGACCCCCCCTTATCTGACTGAGACCTGAGAGTGTTCATCATTTCGAGTTTAAAATTTTCTGTGTGGAAGGAACGTTTTCCCATATACTTCCCAGCTCATCCGATGTCTTTGCTGATAAACGTTGAATACGAAGAGACACAAACACAACTCAAAGTGTCAAATTTCCACCGCTTCTACCCTTGCCACGAGCTCTGTTACTTTGCGATAAGCATACATTGCATACACATAGCTATACTTGCGATGAAGTTTTATTATTGTTCTCTTTTTTGTATACAACTCGTACCTTGAATGCTGCTGCCGCCGCAGCAGACGCCTAGAGTTTAATCAGTGGAATTTAATCAGAGTGTAAACATAGAATGGTAGCCAACTCACTATTCTGGGGGTGAAAACGGTGGTTACTGATGGTGGAACTGGGGTGTGCTGTTATCGCTTAAGCGCTTTGTTACGCGAGCATGTTCGAGAAAATATGCTGAACGGACGCAAAAATAAGTACCCCAACTGGCGAATGCGAAAAAGCTCAAATCCGTTGGCTGTTCAAAAACAAATTCAGAATCACTTGATAATTACTTCGTACTTGAGAGTGAAATAGGCATAGGGATACAAATACATATACGCTTTACGGTGAAAAGAAACAAAACAAATGTTGTGAAATTGCATATTCAACAGACGCTCTTGCATCTTATGCTTCGACCCCTATGACCTCGCATGTAGGACGTCGTCTGGGAAGATGGAAAACAAATTATCACCAAATGACTCATGCTCCGCACTGCCCATTTATTGACACAAATTGAGGCAAACATAGTTCAAAACGAATTTATCAGTCTCTGTTGATGAAATGAATATGCCTTCGCTGCTGGCGCGGCGATATAGGCTGTCGGAGTAAACAAATGAAAATGTTGATTTGTTTGCTTGTTTTGGGTTCGAATTTATTGCCTCGTAAGCTATGAAGTCTCTGGGGCAGATGCTACATTCGTATCGAATCGCCCAATCTGCTTACGCAAAGGAAACATAAAGCATAGAACCAATAATTATAGTTTGAATGGCTCAGCTTTGTAAGTGATAATGGACAGCATTTGTATGTTGCACTTATGTATGGGTATAATAATTAATTTTAACATTACAAGTTTAAACGCTGTCAAATAAGCCGATCGTTTTTATAACCACTGGGATGTTTGATTATTGGTTTGTAAAGCCCCCTGCGACCTAAACAATCTGTAGTCGATGTTGCAATCGCAGTTTACAGCACTTCCTCTGATGGCCTCTGATTCCCGCGTGTTCTACTTGTTAGCAGTTATGACTTCAGATAACGAGTTGGCGGCGATGTTCTTCGAGTGCAGCTTGGGGAGGTTCATTTTTACGATCTAATACTTTTTTACCACCATTGGCTCTTTGTTATTATTTGCAGCCCGGCCCGCAGTAGTACCAACTGTCAGAAAAGCACTTTGGGGCTAATAAAAATTTCTAGTCTTTATCTTCAAATTTGTTTATAGGTGATAAAAGCTCCTCATCGCTGTAAATCTTCCTAGAAATTTATTGTTATTGACAGTTCATGTTTATTAACAGTTTTATGAAGCCTAACTTCTCACAACCTTTCGATTTGTGTGATTTTTTTTTTAATTTTGGGGCGAATGGCAGGGACCTACAGTTTTATGCCGATTTTTTAGCAATCGAATTTAGTGACAGGAATTTGCCCTTTACGAATCTTTACAGATCAAAAAATAGGTCTGTTCCTTTACTTTTCAATCTTACGAATCTTTACTAATTCTTACGAATTTTTGCTCAGTGCCGTTTCTTAACTCGAAAAATTAGTTAAAGAGAGCGTCCTCGAGAGAGCAAGATATTACCCCTTTACTGAGAATCTTACGAATTTTTACTCAACAAATTTCTTGGTGTAAGAAGTGGAAATTCTGTCAATCATCTTACAATTATTAACAGCTGATTTGAAATTTGTTGTCCCATTTGGCATAAATGCGGGGATTATTTTTTGATTTCTTGCATATTAAAATGGAATTGAATGTTCTCCTCGAGATTCTTCTTCGAAAGTGGCGACGAAATTCTTCCTCGCTGGAACAAGGAACAATCTCCTCCATGTAATTCTTCATGCAGTGTCGCTTTTTCCTCTTTTCGAATGCTTGTAGTTCAATCAGTACAAGCTTTTCCACATACTCGGGTTCATCAAAATGAAGATCGATTAATTCCGGATCACTTTCTTCGCTAGCTAGATGACATAACTAATTTTCTTAGTAAATTAACAAATTCCTCGAGTTTGTCAGACATTTTAACGACTTTTCGTATCATTTTTTTGAATATTTGAATTATGTATCTGTCATTTTTCATAGATTACTACAAAAGCGTTCCCTAACTTTTTCGTAAGTGTCTCTCTTTGTGAGAGAATTTATCCCCACCACTGCCATTTTGACAGTCTTTTCCATTCTTACTACAAGAGTAAAGGAACAGACCTAATATCTCTTAAATATTTTTTTTCTGTCGCTGAATCTATTCCCACGGTGGCTATATCGAAAAATTAGATATAGCGCACAAATACGAAGAGGGAAACTGAATAGATTCTTTTATTTTCCATATTCGTCGTCACTACAAAGCAATCAACTACAAAGGAAATACAATTTGACAGAATAACAAACGAAGCCATATGTTTCTCGGCAGCCATGTTGTTTCGGATCTGTTGCGCTTCTGTCTAGCTGAGTGAGAAACGCAAACAGAAACACAATCTACTACAAAATAAAAAAGCTTTCTGTTTCTGTTGTTTGTCACCAGTCGGCTTTACAATTGTCAGCAAAATGAAACTAATGTCATAATTTCGTGTTAAGTTTTCTTCAGTGCTGTCGATTGCTTAGGTTTTGCATAATAGATGTTGGTATATATGAACGAAAGCGACTGTCCAGTTGTTTTGTCGGTCTCTTAAATGGTCGTGCGAAAAGTGTGAATAAGAAGTTGCGCAAAACTTAACGAAACTGAACTATTAGCCTTAATGGGCACACCATAGATTCAAAATTCATGGTCGTACACTGTATGGCAAATCATTAGTTTGCTCTCAAACAGCCCATTGTCAGCAATTTAATAATTAAAACACGATGATTGAAGTGGCACAATGGTTGCACTCCATTGACCGCTTGACGTCTGACGCATAAGGTGCTTGAGGGAGGAATGCCCCTCTGGAGGCCTTTCACTATGCCTTGTTTTTGTTTCTTTCAATGCAAATGCATTGACAGGTCTTGTTTTTTTTTTCTCTTATTTTTTCTCAATCTTTCTAGATAGTTCCGCTCTAGTACAAATTGTAGATTTTTTTTTAGATTGACATTTCAGAAAAACCTCAAAAAATGTAGGCGAACTGCGTAAAAAGGAACTATGCCAGTTCATGGGAACAAATTTGTAGATAAGAATGAGATAAACTTGAACATCCTTGCTCCTACGCAGATACCCATTTACATTCGTACACAAAATTTACGGACAAAAGTAACTATGTATACATTCAAATTTGCCTTTAGAATGTCCCTAAGGCATCCACCCACCATTGTTTCTAAGCCCACAATATTTCAGCAGCCATACATTCCCTTAGATAAGATTAATTGTCATGGCGGCAATTACATCGTATATTTAGTAAACTATTTCAAAGATCTAAGTAAGGGCTTTCGAAAATAATGTAGGATAGCGTGCCTATGCCATAACAATAAAACAAGGAATAGCAACATCAGGTCATACACACTAAACCCAAAGGTATAAACAACCCTTATCTGGATATGAATATATGTGATATAAAACCTTTCTTACGTCATGGGACAAACACTTGGAAATGCGTCACTTGGTCTATATAAAAATAATTCCATCCAATTCGCATTCGGCACGCAACAAACTCAAAATGAAAACATAAACAAATTTTGCATATATACGAGTACCTTTGAGGTTGGAGTGGCGTCAAAGAGGGAACCCCTTTTATTTCTGTGCACGCAAATGTCTATCAGTTTGATTATACGCTATTCACCCCGCATCGAAAACCGTGTTTTCGCCTCGAAAACTCGTCGATGCATTCAAATCGAACACCAACTAGTTTTCGTTTGACTTTTCAATCAGCTGTGAGACCTAGTCGTTAAACTTCGGTGCAAACTTCTCTGGTAACAAATTTCGATCGCATTAATAAACAAACAAAATTAATTTAGTGCCTTTAAAAACTAAAACACCTTTTGCAATATTCAGTAAGCTCAGCAGCAGCAGTGACTCGTCATTATAATCCGGCAAATTTTATCAATTGAAATTTCCAAAGTCGGCGAAATTACTTTTTGTAGAACTCCTTTCAAAAATTTCCCCACTGCATCGGACATTACCGTTATTTCATCGCTTTCAACATTTTGTTGACAGTGACAGACAGCGACTGGAGATAAGCCCTCGAAGATCACACCGAACAAATGTCACAACTCACAATTTCCACAATTAGTTATTAGCCCATCAATTGAGAAATGGAGGGTGTACCCTAGCGGCTATAATTTGAACCCTACTAGACATACAAGCTTGACAGATCAGCGAGAAAATATACGTAAATGAAGCTAAGCGAGGTTAAATATTTAAATATTGTAGAAAATAAATACATTTGTTAATTAAAAACATACAAATTTAATATGATTTATTTCTTCGTTTAGTAAGAATTATTAACGCCGTCTTTTATTTAGTTAATTCAGTACGTCCGTTCGCTTCTCCATTCCTTTCTTCTTATCTCCTCCCCTCAACGCCAGTGATATCGCCGTCTCTTTCCCAGCTTCTCCTTCTATTTCGTTACACAAATAAATTTCTATATAGTTTACAGCAAGCATGTCAAACTCGCGGCCCTCTACGAATAATTGTGCGGCCCAGCCGGTGGTATTTATAATTTTGAGGTTATTATAATAATTTGCATTTTAAGTTTTCAGGTTTTGACACATTACTTTTTTTTCTTTTTTTTTTAATGAGAAATTACCATTCAATTGTTTTCAATTTTCAATTCCAACGTCATGCACACAAACAAATTTCGAGAGCGCTAAAACGGCCCTCTCTTTTATGTTTATTATTCTTATGGTTTTTTTTTTTTGAGGTATCTGACGGAACGGAAAATTCGCCGATTTCATACGACTCGACGGTTACCTCGCTAGAGCCGCAAAAAAAATCTGGCGAATAAAGTAATCTTAAAAATAAGAAAAAAAGTAAAAGTGATTCTTGTTTTCTTCTTCATTTTTTTTGTGGCACAAATTTAGATCCTGCAGTGTTGGCCCGTTGTGGCCATTGAGTTTGATATGCTTGGTTTACAGTAATGGAAAATAAAGAAAAAGTGTTGGATCAAGCGTCTCATTGTGGTGTACCCCAGTGCAGATCATATAGACAAAATGTGTTAAGTCTTAAACTCTCGATTCCTTTTTAAAAAAGTGGTCAATTGTTCTTCGCATGGGTGAATCATTTCCTAAATTCTTTAAAACATATAGTTTACATTATAAAGAAGGCGATATATTAAAGCCAATTGCAAGATATAATAAAAGATATTGCACGCGTTTGGTCAAAGGAGCATTTCCAATCAGAAACTTTCCAAAATTAGCAACCAAAAGTTGGACAAATAATTGTGCAAGGCGGATAGTTGGGTCCGCCATTGGTATTCGGGATAATGCTGTACAATAAATAGAATATTAGCAGCAATTTAAAGAATTTTAAACAGTTAAAAAAGAGCCTAATCCAAAAAAACAAAATTGTTTACACGAAACCAATACAAATTTTTCATTCCACTTTTAAGCGATTCAAACATATTTTATGGACCCGGGGCTATTTTATTTTTCATAAACAATCCTTGAATTTTAGACCGACATCTATATCAATAAAAATAGGTTGTCACTTATAAAATAGATGAATTACCTTTACAAAAATACACGTACCTCGCAGCAAAAACCGTATTTTCGTCGAAAACTCGAAATTGCACTCACACCGAACAATAACTAGTTTTCGTTTGACGTTTCAATCCGCTGTGAGACACTAGTCGTGAAACTTCTGTGTAAACCATTTTGTTTACAAATTTCGAACGCATTAATGAACAAATAAAATGAATTCAGAGCACTTAAAAATAATATTAACCCATCAATTAAGTGTGGAAAATGATTTTAGTTTTGAGTTGTGACATTTGTTCGGTTAACTGCTCTGCTGAATGTTGCAAAAGGTGTGTTTGCTTCAACAACGTAACGATAAATATGTATTTAAAAACTTCTGCTTTCGATGAAGTCTGTCGAGTGTTTTCGGCTCGGTGTGAATAGGGTATTAGACTAACTGCCGTAGTCAAAAGTTGTTTTTCAAAGGGCTGATTATTATTATTATTTTTTTTTTTTGTTGAGTTTTTCCCTGCGATATTAAGCAGCTTAGGCGTGATAATAGAACGAGCCGGCGTCGTCGACAGCGTGTTTGTGCTCAATTTCACTTAATTCCGTGGAGGGTGTAAGCAGCACAAGTAGAAATGGGAAAAGTTGGCCAGCAAAGAGTGGAGCCACTCCAAGCACCCAATTTGGTCTTTGACAAAAACAAATTGTGCGTAGGTCCATAAAACGAGGTGGAGGTTTCAAAGAAAAGAAAACGCTTACAATTTCCATGAATACATTCCACAAACGCTCCATATTCGTCCTTCCTATGTCACGTTTCAATTCTCATTCGGAATGGATGTTCTAATCAGTTACAGAACTGAAAAGCATTATATCCTGTCCCAATTGTGTGACATAACAAAAGAAAAAGGACATGCTGAAACGTAAAAGAAATTAAGTTGTAGTGGTGTGTGTGTTCCGCCATTGTATATAAAACGAGGACGATTTCAGTACAGCAATCGTCGAGTATAATATCAAATATTCACCTGCTTACAATTTGACCGCAAATCGATTGATGCCAAGTTGGGTGGAGTGGAAGTGACTATATGGAGCGGAAATGTTTCTGTCAACAGACATGTAAACTGTTCACAATTTAATTCGTCGTCCTCCCTTTAGACGCGCGGCAGAGGGACAAGTCAACAACAAATGGAAAACACATTGCGTGCAAAATGCAAATCATCTAAATAAAACTATATTCTGCCGCATAGACGATGACGTATATGCGATGTATCTTTACCAAAAGTGCGACGATGCTAAAAATACACGTGATGTGAGGATTCCATAGAACAATTTGTGGGCTTTTGAAGTTTTTTTTTTTGCCTTATTTGTTCGTTGTGTACAGCCCCTCTTTTTATAGCTTAGCTATGGCACTTTGATTGCTTTTAAGAGAATATCTCGAGATGCACTGTAGGTGGTCGTATGGCATGGCTTTATCTTTTAGGGATAAAACAGCTTGAGCGCACTTTGGCTTGCAAATATCAATAGCGCACCCACTCTCTTGATTTCTATTGGCTTGTACAAGTAGGCATACCTAATGCATATATATATATCCGGCAGAGTCATTAAGATTTTCTTTTGCTATTTCTTGACAAAGAGAAGACAAGTTTTTATCGGCACAGTTGTGAAGTTGTACCATCGTTGTGTGACGTCATGATGAAAATGTGAGACATCAAGGAAGCAGGTCTATTTGAAACGTATAACGGCTTGTTCGTGGTGAAGTTGAGTCAGAATGGTTGTTGACAACACTGATACCGGGAAAGATGTAAAGGGTCTTTCATTAAGGGTCTTTTCATTAATGTCTCAAAAGACATTTTATTGCCTTGAATTACTATCAAAACATTTAAGAATGGAATTCGACTTCGTTCGAATATGTCCACCACGGGAACGTATGCAGCGATCGATACGTTGAACCCAATTTTCAATGACTCGGACGCATATTTCGACCGATACCAGAGCTATTTCTTTTTTTAATATCTGAGCTCTTCTAACGTCGCCGGCTTGTTGGCATACCATAAACCAATGATTTAATGTAGCCCCAAAGTCTAGAGGCGTTAAATCACACGATCTCGATGGCCAATAGACGGGTCTGTTTCTCTAGATAACACGTTCACCGAACTGAGACTTCAATAACTCGATTGTTGCACCCGCTGTGTGGCTTGTGGCACCGTCTTGTTGGAACCACATATCACTGATGTCCAATTCATGCAATCGCTCAAAGAAATAACGTTCCAACATGTCTCTGTAGCGATTGTGCGTTGCGATCGTTCCACGACTGGCTGCCTCGCTCCTAAGTAGCTACACGCGCATTCGCTCATTTACGCTCATTTACCATCATTTACCGTAAAGTGACGGCCATTTTCATCGATGAAAAAAAAAGGCCCAATGTCGCCACCGGGATGAAAACCGCACCAAAAAGTGACTTTGGCGGATCAAATGCTGTTTCATGAAACACATGAAAGTTCTCACCTGCCAGTAACGCATATGTTGCTTATTGACACAGCCGTTTAACCAAAAATAAGCTTTGTCGCTGAAGATTGAAAATTGGCTCTAACGCTCTTGAAGTTGCGACCACCGACTCGAAATTTCGGTAGTAAATTTTAATTATTTATATACGTTGCTCCTTCGTGTACTTCACCTGATGAAAATGTTGATTTTACTGAATATTTTGACATTGACAGTTCGGTAATCGGTTTAAGGGTGCGTTCACACTGAAAGCTTGAAGTTTTCAAGTCGCTAATGAAATACCCTTTATTATTGTTGTCAATGACAGTGCTTTTTCAGCCGAACTATTATTCGGCACTTTTATCAATAAATTGAAGGTAACTTCTGCAAAAGGTGTCAACTGCCAATGAATCAAAGAATTGCGGGTGAATTCTATTGTTGCACAAACTGTGTAGTCAATGATTGAAAAGGGAGTCAGTAATTCGCGTAATTGAGTAAAGACAACTACTGTTTAGTCAGACTACAGTCACAAAATGTGTGAAAAATCTGCTGAAGTCGACAAATTTCTCGCAAACGTCGCTTTATTACCCCCAAGATTTCTTGGCATCGTCCAAAATAAACCAATTTCGGAATGCCTCCCGATCAAACTTTGAAAACTCGGAGTTCTGTTTGGTTTTGACAGTTTAGCCTCGAACTATAAAAAGGAATGGAGCGACCATTTTACAGAGCTGTTAAATTGAACACGAGAAAGACTGAAATATTCCACTCATGGTTGAATAGCTGAACGGAATTGTGAACTATTTACATGACTCTAAAATTGTGGCCCTTCCCGTGACGAATTTGCACATAAAATGCTAAACCAGAGTGTTTCCTATTCGTGGCAGACTGTATCCATTCAAAGTTCAAAGATGTAGTCAATTTCCTTTGAATATGTATCGTAGAAATCTCACCGAGTCCCAATGGCTCCAGCAAATCCACTTTCACAGAATTGATGCCAAGAGGCATATGCGAATAACCAGAATTTGCCCAACCACACAGTCTGAAGAAAATTCTAAAAATATCATCTTTTCCTTTACTGCTGCAATTTAAATAGAGTACTAGCAATTGCCAGATGTTTGACTTGACTACAGGTGGTCTTGGGTATAATTAAGTTTATCTTCGAGGAGCAATTTCTGCCTGCCGAATGTCCCCATTGACTTTCGAATATCATGCGCTGCTGCCTAGTCTGAAGATTTCAGTGTGGCATATACATTTCCGTTCATCATTTAACTATACGACTTCCTGCGATTGCTTTAAGTCCTTCATCAGCTAGTTGCTTGGAAGGGGAGCTGCTTATTTTCGAAATCATGACTAATTTAGAGATTTTCCTTATTTCTTTCAGAAAACAACCAAAAACGTTCGCCTTCGATCATTGTTTCTACTCCATTGACCCGGAGGAGACACATTTCGCATCACAGGAGGATGTGTTCGCCTCGGTTGGACGCGATATTCTTGACAATGCATTCCAAGGCTACAATGCCTGCATATTCGCCTACGGACAAACAGGTAAAACCGATAGGTTTTCTTGAAATTCACTTGAATTGACATCGTTTTGAATAGGTTCTGGCAAATCATACACAATGATGGGCACCCAAGAGTCCAAGGGTATAATTCCGCGACTCTGCGATGAGCTCTTTGGTTTGATCAGTCACAAGACGTCATCGGAGCTTTTGTACAAAGTGGAAGTCTCCTACATGGAGATCTACAATGAGAAAGTTCACGATCTGCTCGATCCGAAGCCGAACAAACAGTCACTGAAAGTCCGTGAGCACAATGTGTTGGGTCCCTATGTGGACGGTCTGTCACAGTTGGCAGTCACTTCGTATAAGGTGAGCAATGGAGGGGTTTCTCTTGGATGACTTATAAATTTATTTTTTGCCTTTGTAGGACATCGACAATCTAATGACAGAAGGCAATAAGTCGCGTACAGTTGCCGCAACAAATATGAACGCTGAATCATCTCGATCTCATGCCGTCTTTTCGGTGGTACTAACACAAATATTAACAGATCACGGATCTGGTGTGAGCGGCGAGAAAGTCTCGCGCATGTCTCTAGTCGATTTAGCAGGTAGTGAGAGAGCTGTCAAAACTGGCGCAGTCGGTGATCGCCTCAAAGAGGGATCCAACATTAACAAGTGAGTGGGATACTCTGGATATGATGAATGAGTTAGTGACAACTTTTTCTTTTCAGATCACTAACAACTCTAGGTCTTGTCATCTCAAAGCTGGCAGATCAGTCGAGTGGCAAGAACAATCGCAACGATAAGTTCGTGCCATATCGTGATTCAGTGCTGACGTGGCTGCTGAAGGATAATCTCGGAGGTAACTCCAAGACAGTGATGGTTGCCACCATATCACCGGCTGCGGACAATTTCGAGGAGACTCTCTCCACGCTGCGATATGCCGATCGAGCCAAAAGAATCGTCAATCATGCCGTGGTCAACGAAGATCCCAATGCACGAATCATTCGAGAGCTGCGTCTCGAAGTAGAGACACTGCGCAATATGCTGAAGCATGCCACTGTAAGTGCTCAGTATGGTCATCGACTTGTGTGTGCTCAAGTGTGTTTTTCTCTTCATTTTAAGGGTTCTCCCGTGGGTGACATTCAGCGAGTGGATATCCATGACAAACTAGCCGAAAGCGAAAATTTGATGAAGCAAATTTCTCAGACTTGGGAGGAGAAGCTAGTGAAGACCGAACGAATACAAAATGAACGACAACAGGCCCTCGAGAAGATGGGCATCAGTGTGCAAGCCAGCGGTATCAAGGTGGAAAAGAACAAATATTACTTAGTCAATTTGAATGCAGATCCGTCCCTAAATGAACTACTAGTGTATTACCTAAAGGTGCGTTAGCCGTACTTAATTTGTCTAGAATAGGTGATGATTGTTTGTATTTCAGGAGCGCACATTGGTAGGAGGCCGCAGTATTTCTGGCCAGCAGCCAGATATTCAGTTGTCCGGTCTTGGTATTCAGTCAGAACATTGCGTGATCATCATCGAAGATGGTGGTCTATTCCTCGAGCCCATACTAGGTGCGAGATGTTTCGTTAATGGATCACCAGCCGCCGAGAAGACACCTCTTCATCATGGCGATCGAATTCTGTGGGGCAATCATCATTTCTTTCGTGTGAACTGCCCGAAAAGTGCCAATACCAATCTGAGCTCTGAACCGCAAACACCCGCCCAGCTGATTGACTACAATTTTGCGCGCGATGAAATCATGCAAAACGAACTTAGCAACGATCCTATACAGACGGCCATTGCAATGCTCGAGCGACAGCATGAGGAGGACAAACAGGTGGCTCTGGAAAAACAGAGACAGGTTCGTCGTCATTTGCGAATGTTGTGCTATGCAGGTGACTGTATTTTTATGATATTTTCAGGAATATGAGCGCCAGTTTCAACAGCTGCGGAATATTTTGTCACCAAGCACACCATATGCTCCGTATGCACCATACGACCCCCTGCGACTGGGAAAGATCACACCCAATACACCGACTTCGCAAATGAGAGTGGAGAAATGGGCACACGTATGTTGAGAGTATTTTTTTTTTTTTATTTTGGTTTACATTGAATTTGCTTGCGAATTCATGTTAAATTGAATAAAAATTCTAACAGCTATGTGAAGGTGTTTGTGGAGTAGACGCTGGAAGTATCCTTACTGCTGTTTATCGTTTAATTCTTGTTTTCTTTCCACTTGCAGGAACGAGACGAAATGTTCAAACGCTCACTAGGCCAGCTGAAGACAGATATTATGCGTGCGAACGCTCTAGTCCAAGAAGCCAACTTCTTAGCCGAAGAAATGGAAAAGAAGACCAAGTTCAGTGTCACCCTCCAAATCCCACCAGCCAACTTGAGTCCAAACCGAAGGGTAAGATAGATCCACGCGTGCACAGATGCACCAAACTAACCGGATTTAATTTCCCAGCGCGGAGCATTTGTAAGCGAGCCAGCTATCCTGGTGAAGCGCGTCAACTCTGGCAGTCAAATTTGGACAATGGAAAAGCTTGAAAACAAACTCATAGACATGCGGGAAATGTACCAGGAGCACAAGGAACGCGTGATGTCTGGCTTGGTAAGGCGCAACACATTCTGCTTGTTTAATACTGCTGCCTATCTAGTTTTAAGTTCATTAGCTCATCATTTATCTGTCTATCGAAAATCTAATTAAATTCATTCGCAAACATTTGTTTCATTAACACACGCTGCACCACTAAAGCCGATCATTGAAGCTTTTAGTGACGATGAGGACAACGAAGAGGTAATTTCGATCAAATATTCTATTTCATTCGATAAATTGACTTACATCTTGACACATGTATGCAAGCAAATTTTACAAGAAACCTCCTTTCTTTGTAGGAGGGCGGTCCACAGAAGCCACTGGATCCGTTCTATGAGTCGCAGGAGAACCACAATTTGATTGGAGTGGCCAACATCTTCTTGGAAGTGCTGTTCCATGATGTCAAACTGGACTACCATACACCGATCATCAGTCAGCAGGGTGAAGTCGCGGGTCGACTTCAAGTGGAGATATCACGTATTGCTGGACAATTGCCGCAGGATCGCATGTGTGAATCGGCTTCTGATAGCTCCACCGATAGTCGAGATGATGATTACGATCCGAACGATCCTATGGCGAATCAAATCACTTGTCGTGTGACAATCAAGCAGGCTTCAGGACTGCCATTGACGTTGTCGAACTTTGTGTTTTGCCAGTACACCTTCTGGGGCCACCAGGAGACTGTGGTGCCAGTGATTAATGCGGAGGTACCCACTCACGACCAGAATATGTCGTTCAAGTTTGAGCACACTAAGGACTTTACCGTGTCGATTAATGAGGAGTTCCTGGAGCACTGCATCGAGGGGGCGTTGTCTATTGAAGTGTGGGGCCATCGTAGTGCTGGATTTTCAAAGTCCAAGGGCTGGGAAGTGGAACAGCAGCAAGCTAAGGCTCGGTCCTTAGTCGACCGTTGGGCTGAGTTGTCGCGAAAGATCGAACTATGGGTTGAGATCCACGAGCTGAACGACAATGGAGAGTATTCGCCTGTTGAAGTGACAAACCGGAATGAGGTGCTCACCGGTGGGGTCTACCAACTGCGACAAGGTCAACAGAGAAGGATTCACGTGCGGGTCAAGCCGGTGCAGAACTCGGGCACGTTGCCAATCATTTGCCAGTCAATAGTAAACATTGCCGTTGGCAGTGTGAGCGTTCGTTCCAGGTTGCAGCGCCCTCTGGACTCTTACCAAGAGGAGGATCTGACAGTGCTGAGGGAAAAGTGGAGCGAAGCTTTGGGCCGCCGCAGACAGTACCTGGACCAACAGATTCAGAAACTAATCAAAAAGGAGGACAAGAGCGAGGAGGAACGTGAACGAGAGTTAAGCTTGGTCCATCAGTGGGTATCATTAACAGAGGAGAGAAATGCAGTGCTAGTACCAGCTCCAGGGTCAGGTATACCCGGTGCACCAGCTTCTTGGGATCCTCCAGCTGGAATGGAGCCCCATGTGCCAGTGCTTTTCCTCAATCTCAACGCCGATGATCTATCGGCACAGAACACAAACGATGAGTTCTCAATCGCTGGCCTGAACTCGATTCTCTCCAAGGAACATGGACACAAGTTTTACACTCTACAGATTCTGCAGCACCTCGACAAGGATGTGTGTGCCATTGCCAGTTGGGATTCATCGATGCACGACAGTCAGGCACTGAATCGTGTAACCGAGGCCAACGAGAGGGTATATCTGATCTTGAGGACCACTGTGCGTTTGTCGCATCCAGCTCCAATGGATTTGGTGCTGCGAAAGCGACTGAGCTTGAACATCTACAAGCGACAAAGTATCACCGATAGGCTGAAGAAATTCCGCTTGGTCAGAGGGGAGAATGCCATCGCACTGTCTGGTGTCACATATGAGGTGGTGTCGAATATTCCGAAGGCATCCGAGGAACTAGAGGATAGGGAATCTCTAGCACAGCTGGCTGCTAGCGGTGATGATTGTTCAGCTAGTGACGGCGAGACGTATATTGGTGAGTTATCTTCTTTTTAGTGAGATGACGGATGACGAGATGACCTTTTTTTTTTTTGTAGAAAAATACACAAAAGGGGTGTCTGCCGTGGAGAGTATCCTCACTTTGGATCGCTTGCGCCAGAACGTCGCTGTAAAGGAACTCGAAACAGCCCATGGACAGCCACTGTCAATGCGGAAGACTGTCTCCGTGCCGAACTTCTCTCAGGTAAGATACGAGAGGATAAATTCCACTCTTGCAACAGAGCTTCAAAAGAGTACACACAAATTTTTTGCTCATCATAGCGAAAGCGAAAAGCGTTTCTCTATCTCTCAGTGTATCTCTCATCCATTACTCACAATCAAATTTTTGTTACTTTCTTTGTTCTTCACTGCTTTCACCCTTACTTCCGTAAAAAAAACTATGTTGTCTCTGTGTTTTGTTGTCCTCACATAAAAAAAAAAAAAAAAACTTTGTCCATTCGGTCTCGAAACCACCACACACAAAAATGCACAACAACAGGCCGTTAAAGATACCGCAGCTACTGGAGGTGTAAGTATTATTGCTCTCTCTCTATCTCTCTCTCTCTCATCTGTGCAAAAAAATACTTGTTGTTGATGTTGTTGTTGTTTAGTTGGTGTCCTGTTTTTGTTATCTTTTCTTTTTACTTTCATAGTATTGTTTCATTTAATTTGTTGCTTAGCTTCCACTAAAAGAAAATATTAAAAGAGATCACCGCCTCTTGTGGAATGTATTCTTATGATTTTCATTCGTTAGAGAATTTTGCAATTGATTTGGAAAGTAGTTGCTGTTGCTTACATATTTTTTCTGAACTCTAATCGCCTGTGTCTTTCTGTAGATAATGCGATTTGATGTGTCCATGGAGTCGCTGATCAATGTGGGACGCTCCGAATCGTTTGTGGATCTTAACAATACGGACTTTTCAAAGCAATTCTTATCGCAATCAGGTAAGTGCTCCAATTTTATTTCTTACTAGCTGACCCGTGCTCGCCTTGCTTCGCCAGAGTTCCACTTCTCAAATTTAAAACAAAATAATTAGCGCTATACAAAAAGTAGCTTACCCGAAAAAAGAGAAGAAAAACTGCCAGTAAAACAATCCAAACAAATACCTTGGTAGGCTAACTTCTATTATTCCCTCTCAATCTCATTTACATTCCACTTGTAAGTTGTTACTTGTTACATTTTATTCCCCATCTCAATCCCATAACAACTCGCTCACTTACTACTCAAACACAAACATCCTCAAGTTCAAATTAAAAAAAGAGAAAAAAAAACATGAAGCAAAAAAACTGCAAATGCACAAACAGGTTTTAGCATGGACGTGAATCAGTATCACTAATAAGATCAGAATCACTATAGCGCATTTTAAAAATCACAAACACAATCACAATTATTAACAACTGAGTGTGACTCCCTCAATCTCAATTACATAGCTATCTCCCTCAATCCCATGCACCACATTCGCTCTACTACTCATTGTCATTATTCACTAATAATTTAAGAACGTGAGCAAAAAAAAAAAAAAACAACACAAAACCCAAAAGTTGCATAAAAAAAGAGAAGCACACGGCAGAAAATGTATAGAGAGAGAAACAGGTTTTGCCGCACACACACACAAAATTTCCTCCACTCAACGCTGGAAAAATCCAACGATCTAGCTTCAATCGAACATTTTGATTTTTTCAATTGTATTAAATTTATAGTTTATTGCTTATTGTTCGACTTCAGGATAACGTACAAAGATGATTTATATCTTAAAATCTTTGTACATTATTGAACTTTGTATTAAAAAAAATCCCATTTCATTTGGATGAGTGATTCCGAAGCTAGGAGCTAGAAGGCATCCGAGAATTACAACTTTTCTTAGATATCAGCTTAGATTTCCACTTCCGGACAGCGAATAATGGTAAAACATATCCTATGTTCAAATCTGAACAATTTCCTATGCAACTGTGTAAACCGAAATCAAATTCGTGCAGTACTTTTTGAATCTATTCCTGTCTCACAGATTACAGCCGGAAAAAAAGCTACAGTTTTATTATAGTAAGGATGGCAGTTGAATTGGTTGCAGTGTGACGAAAGTGGCGAAAACTGTTAAGTTGATCGGTTAATAAGGAACGTATTTGTCGGCTTTACCTAGAAATGCATATCTGCGGGAGAAGTCGATTCCCGGCTTATGCGCAAGGTACATTTCAGGAACATCATCAAGCTCAAACTTTAATTCGGACGTGTCGCGATAGCCGTCATACTTCGATTTCCTTTTTTCTCTAGCAAAAAATTAAAAATTGTACCTAAGGGGTGTTTCTTTTAGAGGTATACAAATTCAATATGAAATAAAGCACTTGAAGCTTATAATAACGTCTATGATATTAGCTTTATGCCATTTTAAACTATGATTTTCAAAATAAGTTTGCACAATTTGCACCCGTTTTTCTGGCGTTATTCATCGTAAAATGGCAAAACGTACTAACCACAAACCAACTTTCAACTGTCAAATGGACAAACCTGTAGAGACAGTTTAAAAACCAAACCTCTAAGAAAAAACACCCTTTACTAAACGTTTTGCATGACAATCTGGGGTCGAATCGCCACGAGCTACCCGTTCACGGAATTAAGTTGGTTTTACATGTGAAACAACAAAAACAAATTCCGTCACGAAATGCTCGATCACGGAGGATGCGATTCGACCCCTGATCAGGTCATGGAAAATAAATAATTTCATTCTATGCCCGTTCTAATTCAATTCAATTTATTATTGCATATTTTCTCTTTGTAGGTCAACAAGGAACACGCGACTTTGGCGTACGCAATCGTCATAGTTTCGGAGGAAAGGGTTCAACTGATGACTCCCCGTGCAAACCCTTCGGCATAGGTATGCGAATGCATGTTCCATTGCATATATTGCTTTATTTTCCATATGTTACTGTTATGATTTCCCGATTTTGCTAAATATCCTATACAACTCAAGTCAAAGTCTAAGAAAATTAAACCGCATACTTAGCGCCATGGTTAGCACAATATTCATAGTGGTTAGTTTATTTATTGAAAGCAAACGCAAATAGTTGGTATAGTTTAGTCACGAACATTTGAAAGCAACTACCAAGTACTGTGACGTTCTAGTATCAAAAGGTTTGTCGTACAACTACACACCGCAAGTCACCTTCCATCTAAACAGGCACTTCACATATCAGGGAGGCGCATTTGTTACTCAATACCACTGTACTCAAACGAAATATAATATTTAATGTGCTGTGCAATGATGGCACCATAATTAATCGTATACAGAAGATAATTATCTAATTAGCGCTAAACAAATAAGTTGATAGGTTTAGGGAAGTTCGTTTTCCGCCTGTTGGACAAAGAAATATTATTAATCATTCAAAAAGGGCGGCGTGAGTTATATCATTCGGTATCCCCCCAGGGTACTGGCACACAATTACTGAACCACGACTTCTAATTAGGGTTTCGTTTGATATTCTCCTATCCGCACGCTAACTGGACAGTCAAAAGGTCGTTGTCTACATTTAGGACTATTAGTTGGGTTTGCTAAAATATTTTTTTTCTTTCTTTTTTGTTTAATAAAAATAGAATTGGAGCGGAGGTTGTAATTGCTCGTTATTGTGGTTGTTGTCGAACGTAGAGAATATTTTTGTATTACTGAGACATTAGTTATCATTATATTTAGTAAATTTGAATATTATTAGCGGGTATTTCATTTTAAGTAGAACTAGTTTTTTGTAAGTAAAATTCATCAACTTTGTTGTTCATTTGATATCAAAGCAGCGTTGATTATGGTTCAATCGTACCTTGTTATAATGTTAACAGTATCTAGGATGAGATATTTTAATGGTGTCTACAATTCACATCTTGTGCGAGCTAGTTTTTATATAAGGTAGGAAAGGTGAAGCAACCAAAGGGCAAAAGTGCGGTAATACATACACCCCTGTACTTCAAGGAAGAAAAAAACAATAAAAACATATAATGGTCTTAAAGCTCTTTTGTCGCAAAACAGGCACTTGGACAATTGATCGTTAGATTTGTGGCTCAATTCTAGAAAAAGCGTAAAATAGAAATATTTCTCGAGGAGTGAAATATACGAATAATTGAGTCACTGCAAAGTTGTTGCAATCTTCTTCGAATAGATATTTGTCTGTTCGTTTCTGCAGTGCAGCATGACTTTGATGTGGCTAAACACAAGCCCGCAAGCCAATTTGACAGCAATTTCTGATAATACCAGCACTGAGCTTGTTTGCAGTACATACTTGTACTTGAATGTTCTGTTATAATAGTTTTGGCAAACGGAATAGCATTTTGCCCTTAAAACCATTGCGCCCAGTATAATACTTTTTAGTGTACATTCATTGTGAGTTCATAAACTGAGGGCGTTCAAGTATCTAGTTTAGTAAGTCTGACAGCTGTCTGACTAGATCTATCTCGGTTGTGATTGGTTTAAATCGGTCACGTGGGCACCTGTGACATTTGACGTTTATGGAGGGGTAGCCGACGAATCTAGTCAAGAAATTCGTGACTGAGTACTAAGTTGACAGTTCGGGTATGTGGCTGACATAGAAAAAGTGACGTTCCCGACCAATCTAGTTTTTGCGTTCAGGTTACATCTTATCCAGACCAATCTAGTCGACTTAAGATAACTAGATTCTTGAATGCGGCCAATACCAGCACTGAGCTTGTTTGCGGTACAGATTCAGCTACACTTGTGAATGTTCTGTTATAATAGTTTTGGCAAACGGAATAGCATTTTGCCCTTAAAACCATTGCGCGCAGTATAATACTTTTTAGTGTACATTCATTGTGAGTTCATAAACTGACAATGGCGAACTTATCTATTGCAACCTAAAAAAATATTTGAGGTTATGATTATTGGTAGGCCAATGGCTTTAGGACTCATGTTTAATGAAGTCAACAACCGACTAACATGTTCCACCATGACTACTACCACTATTCACTCATCCCACTTGTCAAATTCATCATTTTCACAGCTTATTACCACACTGGTAACGAAAAATCACAAACTGTTTGTAAATTGCACAGCTCACATGCACTTTTAGGGTGTTTTCCAGAATCGGAACGCTTCTACTGAAAAACCAGATTGCACGACCGAAAACCCCCCAAAACAGCAAACTAGAAATATATAGAACGAGTTCCCCCATCCGACCGAGTGTAGTTGTACGACAGGCTCAAAATTTCATTTCACTTTCAAATTTGTATCCAATTAGCCACCTACCTATTTCATTATATTCCCCTAGAATGTTCCATAGTACAATATATGCTTAGCAACACAGAAGCGCATAAAACCAAATTCGTTTTTTCTATTCCTTATTATGATTTTATTTTTGTTGTCCAAAATACGTTTTCTCTCAAAATTATGGTATGTGCTTAGCTTTTGAGTAATGGCTATGTCCAGCGCGCGCTCTGTTTGAAATTATTTGTCTCTTTTAAACGAAATTTTTCCAACACCATAAGCTTCTGTTCTGTTAGCATTATTCCATTTTATTACAAGATAAATGAAAGTACACGATCAAAGTTCTTGCGATTATCCGCACTGTTGTCAAGTGATTCTGTTCTCGTTGAGAAAAGGACCAGTTGGTGAGCAGTGTTTTTTGATTTACCCTACCGTAAAAGGAAAACCATCCCCAGAAATCAACAGCAAAAGAAACAAAATTAATTAGTTTAGTTGTACTTTTAATATAATTATTATGTAACTTCTATTTTTCTTATATGTGAATATTCTTTTCTCGTTTTTTTATATATTGTTTTTGTGTTCATTAAAACAAAACAAACAAAAAATAAATAAAAATCGTTAAATCAACAAAACAAAAATCCGTTTAACATCAACGTACGCGTTTGTGTTGTTTCTATCTCTCTGTCCAGGCTCTATACTGTCAGGTAAAGGATAATTACTAAAACAAAAGCGTTTTGTTTGTCTAGACAAATATAATACACTCATACAAAAAAACACTAAAGTGCTACTATAAATATAAACCCACTCTCTCGACTTCCTTTGTGAAACAACAACAAATCTATACAAAAACATACCAACAAAATGTTTTATAAAACTACCAAAGATTGTGTGCATTTTACCGCTATATATGATCCGAATATGTTCGTTGATTGTTAGTTCGTGTTGAATAGTAAATTTTCCTTTAGTTTTTTTGTTTTTAATCCCTTTTTTGGTTGGTTCTTTTTAGTTTTCGTTAGGTTTTGTGTCCTTTCTCACTCTGATTCTGGTTTATAATTGGCATTTTTATCATCTTTAACGATTAAGTGTATTTTTCTAACTTTAATGTGTTAATGGAATTTTGTTTTATTATTTTTTAAATTTTAATTTCTGAGGAGGAAGAACTTTGAGACGTTATATCTTTGTCAACGTGCTCGTGTAAGAGGAAATTAATGCTTTTGAACACTTAGGATTAATTTTCTAACGCTTTTTTTTTTCTTTGTGAAGGCGTAGTTTTTAAGTTATTTCGTTTCTTATTCGTTTTTTGACTGATGCTTTTCATAAAAACCAATTTATTAAATGAAAGTTATGAGTTATTTATTATGAAACAAAGTTCTTTACCTCACATTCTTGTAGAAAATAATGGACAATGGTAGTATACATTATTAAAGTTATGACAGACGCGTTGACTTGCAAACAAGTTGGTACAAAAATGGACGGTCGTAAGGGCCGCTCTTATCGAAGTAACTGGCTAAATGAGTATCAAAAGTCTAATATGAGCTCAGAAGAATAATATCCGGGGAATGAGCTCACTAGATTTCATCAATGTCAACAGTCAGAATGGATCCTCCGTTATATTTGGAGCTAAGTTATTTCGTTTTCCATTGGGACAGCAAAAACACTTTTTTCAGAGTCAGAGCAATTTTGCGAATCTCGATTTTTGAGCGAGATTTACACCTACTTATATATAGATTTCGGGAGATCTTTGAATCAGACCACCATTGTCGGGTCTCTTTTCGTCTCTCTACCACTATAAATCTTACCCAGAGAGACTTTCTGGATTTCTCCAGAGTTCTTCTCTGAGCTCAATTCCTAGTGTTAACGCTAGCATCCGTTTATGGGAGATCTGTTTCATCGACTGGGTCTCGACCCAATGATGCCCCAAGATCTTCATTCTTCTGCCAGCCAACGCCGGACATTGACACAGTATATGTGCCGCTGTCTCAGGTTCCTCAGGCATAGTTTACAGGTATCATCCTCTCTAAGGCCCATCTTCCTTAAGTGATACTCGAAATTACCATGTCCTGTTAATAAAGCCACCACCCATTTCAATGTTCCTCGACTCATGCTTAGAACCCTTCTTTGAGTGGAGCAAGTCGGCCACTTAATTGCCATTTTAGCTTGTCTACATTGTTCCACGGTTGACCACCTTCTCGGGTGTTCTGCCGTGATCCATTTGTAAATCAGCTGTTCTACCATTCCTTTGCCAATTGAAGAGAATGGTTCTGGTCCCAGCAACTTTTTCGTTGACCCCTGTTTTGCAGGGGAGTCCGCCTTTTCGTTGCCTTCGATCCCTATGTGTCCTCGTACCCAAGTCAGTGTTACTTCATTTTTAGATGAACACTTATTGAGCTTAAGTACACCTTCCAGTGCCAATGATGTTGTGATGTTTGTCTGTTCCATGCGTCTGGTCACCGCCTGATTGACCAGTGCTATAAGGATATTTCTTCCCTCCACCTGACTCTCAAGCAAGTAGTCCAACGCATGCAGCAATGCAATCATCTCAGCCTGGTATACGGAAGTGTGTTTCCCGAGGCTAACTTGACGGGTTAGTTTCAGCTCTGCTGAATAGATACCGGCACGAGCTCCGTCATCCATCATGGATCCATCTGTAAAAATCACTATTTCACCACTCCTTTCTTCTGGAAGAAATCCGTTCACAATACGAGTTTTGTGATTCTTTTTCATAATACGCACCCTTGTTATCCCATTCATAGGCATGTCCCTAATCTCGTTTTTGCAAGTTCCAGGATCTTCCTATGCTCATAAATGGTACCACGATTGTGCCATTTCGCATCTCGATGCAAACGAAGTGCCGTTAGGGTCGCTGTTTTCTTAATAAATAAGTCGAGCGGTAAGATCCCCAGGATCACTTCAAATGCGCATGTTGGTGTTGTCCTTATTGCACCTGTAACTTCTATACATGCTAAGCGTTGGACCCTATCCAGGTGCTTCCTCACAGTTTTCTGGGAGGCTTTCGCCCACCATACAACCGAGGCGTAGGTGATAATGGGTCTAGTTATCATCGTATACATCCAGTATGCTGACCTAGGCGAGATTCCCCACCTCTGTCCACATAACACGTTTGCACTGATGTGTTACCCTTTTTGCCTTCCTGACCTTCTCCTCAACACGGTAGTTCCAAGTAAGTCGTTGTTAGTTCCGATCCAAAAAGGGTTAAGGGTCGAAATTTCAGATTTTTCAACTTCCTTGTGAAGATTATTAGATCTGTTTTCTCCGCATTAATGGAAAGTCCTTGTACCAGACACCACATTCATTCCTCATGATATCTGCGGTGATGTCTATAAAATTGATTCTGGCCATTATTGCTAATGTCGTCGGCATATCCCACTGTGTGAATGGCAGTCGTCTCAAGTCTGTCGAGAAGAGAGTTCACAGTGATATTCCACAGTGTAGGTGAGAGAACACCTCCTTGTGGACAACCTCAGCTAACCTTTCCTCTGAGTTTTGAGGTTCCCTTCTCTGTATTCTTAAGTTTTTCTTTTCCACGACTTAAATTAAATTCCGTTCTGTCAAAACGCTCAGTCAAAAGTTCCACTTACTACCATTATACCAATACCAACGGAAGTGTACATCAACGTGTTTGTCATTACTTGCAAATATTTATTTTGTAGCAGTTAAAAACTCGTAATTCCATTGCGTGCTCATTTCTTTGTTTATATGAACGTGTATAGTAAATGTTATTACTTAGTCGTGAAATCTGTGTTTAATTAGAACTAAAAGCTTGGCTGTGATTTATTACTATTATTACTGTACAAAAAGTTTTGCTGTAGCCTCTAGCGCGATTAGCAATCATCACATCATTCGAACCTAGGCGTTTCAAAAAATAACATCATCATCCATCCCACTTTCATTGTTAACCATCAAGTAAAAGAATGCTGCACACACACAATAATAGAGTTATAAGTTCAACTAATTCACCCATAATCGTTGGCCGAGTAGCAGCCATTAAAAAAAAAAGACATCCAACAGCCTTAAATCCTACCATGAAACCTAGAGAAATGTTGTAAAAACGTTCTAGCTAGTTTGTAGAATGTACAGATTTCTAGAGATCTGCAATGATACATACAAACATGACAGAGAACAATTAAAAATGTCTACACTGATAACTAACGTTTTGTAAATTTAATTTTTAACCTCACATTTGGAATGCAGCTCGGCCCACCTTCCTCAATCTCAGCTTGAATTTGAATTCACTGAGATCCCAACCCACGAAGCGTATGTTTATGAGCCAACATTCGTACTCTTAATATTATAGGATTTTCAGACTTTATAGCTAATTGTTTGCATTTCCTTTTATAGCATCTCCAGCTACAAGCAAATTGATGGGCTTGCGTATGACAACGTTGCACGAGGAACCATTGGGACAGCGGCCCCTAGCAGAGGAGCCTGAAGACAGCTACAGTGATTCAGAATATGCCGACTATGAGAGCGGAAAGTATGCCAAGAACTTCAAGGCGAAGTCAAGGCTTACATCATCGAAGACAATGGACTCGTTTATGGACATCAATAACTCGCAGCACACAAGCATGAGTTACACCTCGAGTGCGAACTCGACGTTAAAGCATTTAACTGGAATCGGAACCCCAAGCATGAGTTCATCTACATCAAGTGGTTATGGGTCACAGGTGAGTTTGTCAATCAGGTCCATAAAGATTTTAAAACCATAAATGCCATCCCCTCTCAGGCGGTATCTTGCAGCAATCTCACAAATGATGATACAGTGTCAATGCGATCAATGAGCATTGACGAGACACCAGGTAATATAAGAGCCAACCAATCTTTGTCGTGCTTTTCATAATGAGTTCCTTTATAGATTTCGATCGTGTGAACTCGGGTTCACCGCCAAACAAAACCTACAACTCAACAACGTCTACCAGCAGCAACATCGAAAACATTCCAACGCCCTCGGTAAACAGCCGCCAAGGACGGTTCAATCCCTTCTTAAAGGATATGCCAAGTCTATACAAGAATGTAACAGCGGATGAGCCGACGATTGAGGAGCCACCAATAACCAAATGTCTGACGCCAACAAAAGACCATCCATTGAAGGACGTTGACGAGTCAGATACACAATCAGAGGACTCACAGTACAGTGATGACAACAAAAACGAAGCACAAACCGAAATAATGCCAGTCGTTAAACAACCAGTCGCGGCACGTGATGAGAATAAAAATCACTTCACCGAGCGGCAACACACTATTGTTGCTGAGGACAATCAAAATGCCAACGAGTCATCATCGAACACAGTGAACGAAGATGATAACAACACAAGCAATGTGCACAATGAGGGAACTGGAATTGTGAAGACACAATTGCCACCGGGAAAAGTGATCCGTCGAAAAAAGACCGTAGTCAGTCAGGTGCGTTCAAACAGTGGACACCGTGCATCGCTTCCTATGATGAAATCTGTTGAGCTGACATCGTCCAATGACAAACTGAACGCTCAGTTCAACAATATGACGAGCAGTGGCACTACAGACTCTTCCGAGAGATTAGAAGGTAAGTGTAGTGTGGTGGAAATATATATGGAATTCACTGTTACTGTATAATGAACTTTCAGAAGAGGGTAAAAATCATGTTGATGTCGCTCTCCCTGATTGGGTAGTTGTCGGCGAATCAGTCCTCATCCGGCCATACAACACCAGTGGCATTATCAGCTTTATTGGTCAGACACATTTTCAGGGTGGCACCTGGATTGGTATCGAACTAGACACACCAACCGGAAAGAACGATGGCAGTGTACAAGGCACTCAGTACTTTCAATGCAAAGCGAAGCACGGAATTTTCGTGCGTTTCGACAAACTAATCTTGGACAAGCGGGGAAAAGCAATGCGCCAATACAAGGCCGAAAAGAGTTCTAAGGGTAAGATCGAATCTTAAGCAAATTGCGTGGCTTTCTATTTGACATGGTGCTTTCTTTCTGCAGATGCCAATATGTCCCGATCACGAAGCCGCGGTGAGGCCATAAACACGCTCGGTACGTCGCGCAAATGATTGTATCCGAAATGTTCGCATCAAGTACAGCGTCTCCACTGTTGGGGGGGAACTGAGGAGCAGCTTACCGCTGCTCCTACTGCCGGCACCGTCATTACAAGGTCTTGCAACAGAAGCAAGCATACAGGCCGATCCAATGCGAACATTTCTGCAAACACTAAACCAAACACCGCCACAACAGTCACACGGAGCTACAACAGGCGTTCAACTGCATTCTAAACATGAACATGATAGCCCTCCCGTGTCGCAACAAATGAAACTACACAAGCAAACAAACAACATTTAACTAATTTTGAAGCGCTTAGTTTTGTTTTTCAATTATTATTATTGTTTCCTTAGCTTAATTAAAGTAATAGGTGTAGAAATGGACAGATACATAAGAAACAGAATATAGTACATTCTGCATAAACTACTGCTACTAATGCTGAAAGACAGATTAATTATTATTGTTTGTGTAAACTAGACTAGAACTATAGCTGCGTGTTTAGTTGAACAGAAGAAACAAACCCATATACAAAGGAATACGATATTTATAATTAGGCTTAGGCGCTTGTCGTATTTATATATAGGTATATATCTTACAAGTGGATATCCTTTCGACTATAGACTTGTTTCCCTGTTATCCTGCTTTTATACGTTTGCATATATGATTATACTATTACGAAAGTAGACTGTACGTTTTAATTTCTTCTGTGTATACATTCTCAGAGCAAATGCATATTTTTGTTGTCTCTGTTCCTCTAGTTTGCTTCCAAAAACGAAAAAAAACATAAACAAAATCAAAAGAGATCAAAAAAATGAAAATAAGTAATTTGTGATTATTAAACAAATGCATTATATATGTTTTTATTTTTTAAATAATAACTTTAATTTTACAACCAAGTATTTTGTAATATAGTGATGAAATGTTTTATTTTATTTTTGTTTTTTTGTTTTATGTAAACTATATTGACGATAAAAAAAACAAACGAACGAGAAAAATTTGAATTAAAGTAAAACTGTTATGTGATCTATTTTTAGTTTACACTTTGTTGTTTTATTTTCTTTTACTTTCAGTTGTTTTCAGTTGTTGCCGTCTGTTTTTCGTTCTTTCTTTTTCTTTACAGCACGTTAAACTTATTTTTCTTTGTTTTTAATAATAATTCATAAATTAGGAGTCTGCTTAGAGACGGCGAGATTGCTTTTAGTTTAGAAGAACATTTCTCAAGTTGGAACTCATCGCATGGCTTACACGTCTGTAATGAACCTGACTCCGTTTTGTGCGAAGTAACATTCCAAATGTTTTGTTACTGACGACCGTATTGCTGAATATCTAAGGTAAGAATTTGTGAAAGAAGAATACATGCTACATTTATGTTTAAAGCGAATAAAAAGCCCGTAAAAGATGTAATGTTCATGCGAACTCTTTCACAGAGGTACTCGAATTCATAAGAAAATACTAGTTTCGAATCAGCTGGTATTGTTAGTAACGAAATCTTTACGATCACTGTTAATACTTAATACTTTCAAACTATTTCCTAAGTTTCTTCCTCCAAGAGATAATGCATCCCCATCACTGCCATGTTGACAGTCTTCTTCAATTCTTACTACAAAAGTAATCCGACTGTCAACATCTCGACAACCCTAGATGCTCATTGATTTTAAAATGACACTGTATTCTGTGTTTGTCCGAATAATTGGATGATGCCTAATAGCTTGAGAAATGTTCCGATAGAAATGCAAAAAGGTAGGTTAAGGCTAAGGGCTATAATAATGCTTACTTTTGTCTCACCAGCACTCCTATTCTAATCGTAATTTAATTGCCAGCAAATTATTAACAACGCAGCATTTATGTAGCTAAAGTCTAAGGTTTTTTACATACATAAATATTAGCTTGAGTGGTATATTACATTCCACTGAGCGGTTCTATGTGCAATACTTTGTTTTTTTTTTTTTTTATAGAATAGAAAACATATTTTGGTTAAAGTAAATTTGATTGATTTTGTGACTGGTAAGTAAATATTACTAAATAAATACTTAGGTATAGAGCGTAGAAAACACCACGTAGTGCAGTAGATAGAGTAGGAGGTCCATATTTCTAAAGTGCAATACACACAATTATTATTCTTACTATTATTAAAAAAGGATGAAAACAATTATTTTATTCTCTTTAAAAAGAAAACAAAAATATGAATAGATTATGTGTTGTCGTAACCATTAGGGAGCAGTTCAAAATAAAAACTATTATATGAATATTAAAAACATTTAAAAACTGCACTAGATATCCTTTAGGTGGAAAAAGAAAACATGTTTTAAACGCAATCGGCTTCGCTTCATATTCTGCCGTACAATCCTTACACCCTTAGAGTGGCATAGTGAGATAAGATAACTAGGTGAGTTGTGTATTATTATTACCTTAAAAATAAAAAAAAAGAAGAAACATTTGCATTTGCGCTATATAATCTCAAAGTAGACGCCATCTCTTTAGGCGCTACGCTAACACCATTTTTATGATAGCCGATTGGTTGTTCGTCTTAAAAGCAATAAACTGCACAGCACTATAATATTAACTCTAAAACTCTATTAGTTTTCCAAACAAAGAAAACAGAAAACAAAAATAATTCCGACCTATTAATATAGCTCAGAGAAAAACAAGCAAAACAAAATAAACATATAATAATAAGAAACCTTAAACTTATTAATGTAATTGTCCATCCAACAAGAAACCGAACAAGACAAGAAAATAAATTTTAAAACACTTATATATTTATGTCTGAGATATTTGAAATTCGATACAATAAATTGCAATTTACAAAGGAAGAAGAATTAACAACAAATTGAACAAATTGAGTAATTATTGTGAAATCCCTGTGTAAAACTATTTAATACAAGTGACACGAAGTGAGAACTAATTTAAAGAAAACAAAAAACAAGATTTTTTGGAATAATTTTTTCTACAACAAAAGAAAACGTCCAATTTTTTTCTTAAATGAGAAAAACAAAAAAAAAAACTAACATACATATTATATACATAATTAATTTATTTTGTCTTATCTTCGATAATTTTGTAAAAATTTACAGAAAATAAGAACACTTATTCGTTAAATCAGTTAATCCGAACTACCTACCAGTAGATGTTATGAATGACATTTGAACGCAAAATATAGGTATAACCAAGAGGTACCTGTATTTACTTTATGGAGATTATTTCACTTCTCTTCAAATGCACCCATGCAAAACGTAGTATGCGAAAACTGGATTATCTGTGGGCAATATACGTAGTTGGTTTTGGATAGTCTATTGGAATAGTACCTACTTATCAGGCAACCGAGGTTTTCGTCGGAATTCGAAGTAAATTGGGTCTAAACTATGGATGCTTGTGATTGGAAACAGGAAGTGTCACTGTCAACTTTTGGTTGTATGGAAACGCACGCAAATTCAGCCGCTGAGAAGGGTTGGGATACACATAAGGTCTCTTCCTTTCCTTTTGAATCGTACTTTTACTAATTCTTACGAATTTTTACCCAGTGCCGTTCCTTTACTCGAAAAATTCTCAAAAGAGAGCGTCATCGAGAGAGCAAGATATTCCCGTTCGTAACGGAATTTTTAATAAATTCCATTCGAGATATCCGTTCCGATACAACTTTCGGAAAAATTCTCCGATGACATGTAGCGAACCTTGGCGCATTGCGTGGAAGTGGAACAGCGTTATACCAATTATTTTTGACAGCTACACGGCACATTTTTTCCGAAGCTCTCCGACAAATAACTGCTGCGGCCTGCGGAATATTTTAATTTGAAATAAACGCGTTTTGTGCTTCATTTACTTTGTTCCGAAACGAATGACATTTTTTTTCGGAACGGATACCTCGATAGGGGTGATTACACATCCATTGAGAATCTTAAGAATTTTTACTCAACAAATTTCTTGGTGTAAGAGTGGAAAAGCTGTCAGTAATCTTACATTTAACCGCTGATTTGAAATTTGTTGTCCGATTTGGCACATGTGTGGATAATTTTTTCATTTCTTGCGTATCAACGCACAATAAAATTGAACTGTTCTCCTCAAGATTCTTTTCGAAAGTGACGACGAAATTCTGTCGTCCCTGTAAAAACGGATCTTCTCCACGTAATTTTGAATACAGTAGCGCTTTTTCCTCTTATCGAATGCTTGTAGTTCAATCAGTACTACTACATACCTACTCGGATTCAAATCACTTTCATCGCTATGTAAATAGATTCCAAATTCCTCGAGGTTATCAGACATTTAAAGTAGTTTTCGTAGTTTTTTTTTTTATATTTGAATTATGTAACTTTCATTTTTACATAGATTTTACTAGAAAAGCGTTCCTTAACTTTTTCGTAAGTGTCTCTCTCTGTGAGAGAATCTATCCCCACCACTGCCATTTTGACAGTCATTTCCATTCTTACTACAAAAGTAAAGGAACAGGGGGTCAATTCTCGTTCTGTGAAAAAGTGAAGTGAAACATTCATATTTACTGTGGAGAACAAAAAAGTAGCAACAGTAAGCCAAATCTCACATATGTAATATGGTGTCTACCACTATTACAAAAGTGCTTCATTGAATTTCATTGAAAAGAGCAATTCAGAATTTCGGGGCAATTCTCTCGTATCTTCACTGAAAAACGCCATTAAGTTCAATTCTCGATTTGTAAAGCTTTGTGTCAAATGTTGCACTCTTGCGCCCTAGGGTGCACGTCAAAATCTTGTTGTAACCACCATCATCCGTCATATGATATTTTCCCGTCATTCAGAGGAAGCAGTTATATTTTGATATTTGTTCGTGAAATTTCGCAGTTCGATTCGTTTGAGACGTTGTGAAGCCAAGAGACGTCAAATTGTAGGTATCTTCTATTCGTTACAAAAATGAAAACAACCGACACGATTATGCGTGCAAAATGCTATTAACGTCCACCATTCTCTGGTATACATACTTTACTTTTGGTGGCGCTTACAGTCCGGGGTGGACCACGGCCTCAACCAACAAGCCCCTCCAGCCAGCTCGATCCCTCGCCAGCTGCCTCCAGTTTCGCATACAAGTTGGTTGAGGTCGTTCTCCGATTGTGCGCGCCACCTAAGGTGGGGTTTTCCTCTGCTGCGTTGTCCCGCAGGGGTGGATTCGAATTCTCGTCGGGCTGGTGCGTTGTTTTCCGTACGCTCCACGTGTTCAACCCATCTCAGCCGTTGTCTTTTAAGCTTTTTGAGCAGGTCAGCATCGCTGTATAGCCCGTATAGTTCGTAGTTGAATCTTCTCCATATCCCGTCGTCACAAACTGGACCGAATATCACTCGAAGAATCTTTCAAAGGTTTTCATTCGCTTTTGACAGGGTCCATGCTTCTGCACCATAAAGCAGGACCGGGATGTTTCCGGAAAATTTCTCTGGTATAGTAGGATACATTTCATGCTTTTTGAAATACGCCTCAGCCAAAACCAACTATTTATATTGTCCCACTATATAAAAATTCCAAGAAAAAATAATAATAAATGCACAAACCATAAATTGCCAATCACAGAAATGGCAAAGCGCATATTTTCTACACACAAAACCCCATGAGCTTAAAGACTCCTCCATAACCTCATGGCTTCAGTAAAAAATATAAAATAACAACCAGCAAAGCTCAAAAGCCATCCTATTCAGCAAGAACAAGAACAAAAAACGTATATTTAATAAATATCTATAAATACATTCAAAATATATACATAATATATGAACCTATCTATATATACAATTAGCAAATTTATTAAGCTAATAATCGTGTGCTTTTTGATGGTAATTTAAAAAAAAAAAAAATCTAAAAGAATTATTCAAACTAAATTAATGAGTAAATTTATTGAAAAAGAAAACAACAAGCTTTTACAATGCCCGTAGTACAGCTTGTATCTACAAGTTTTACACTCTAAAATCTATATATACACACACATACACTTGAACACACTCACACAAAAAGTTAATTAACAAGAGCAAAAATAATGTTTTCCTTTTGTAATTTTTCTGCAATTGTAAAATATAATTATTATATAAATAAACAAAGAAACCCAGACAAATGAATATTAATAAATTTACAAGTAAAGAAAATTATTGAAAAATAAAGTACATAAACAAATATTTTAGATACGTTACAAAGCCCTTTAATGGCGGGAGTCAGGAACTAAAAAAGCCTGTTTGCAAAGTTGTAAGAATTATTATAAATTATGAAACTTTTCAATAGCAATTTATTACATAATTTTAAATTGAATCGTTTCTATGCTATTCAGCGCAATTAACAATTATTTTCGTTTTTGTAAGGCATAAATGCACTTTAATGAAGGAGGTGTTACCACATAATCTCGTTTTAATGTTCTATTTGTGCAAATGTGATGATGGAGGAAATTATATGGAGAAAAGTCAGTTAATATATTTGGTTTTTATTTCGTTTGAGTTGGAAATATAACTGAAAACACCAATAAAACTGAGTCATACAAAATAACAACAAGACAACAAACAATTTTTTGAAAATGAATACATTTTAATGTAACTTTAATTTAACTATACGTAATTATAAAAACAAAATGAGAAGATTTAAATTTTAATTATTAATATGTAAAAAAAAGAAAACAATAACAATACCAACATGAAACACATTTTTCGATGTCTTAAAGAAATAAATGAGAGTCAACCAGTAACTGAATGTGTTTTTTTTTAAACGGTTGGTGGGCAGTAAGAAGCCCAGCAAACCGGGGGCAAGTTTGAAGGTTGTAATCTCGAAAACATTATAGTCCCGACGGTCATCCTAATACTTGATTCGCATCCCGGCGTGGTATTTATAAACATGCAACTTGTGACGACTCGCAAGCAATACGTACTCTTTAGCGGTCTATTTCATAAGCAGTTTTATAGTTTGTTATACTCTTCCTCTAGATGTTCGTATTTTGTTCTTCCACTTACGTTTAGCGACGTGAATAATGTAATTAGTGTATTGCCTGGAATTATTCAAATAAAAGCAAGGCAAACAAAATCTTTTCCCGGGATCTGATTCGTCTGGTTTATTTGAGTATCTCGTTTTGCCTGCGTTGTTTCTTGGGCGGCTTGGAAGAACTCACTCGGCCCTAGCGAGGTATCCGTCGGAACGGAAAATTCTCCACAACGCATACTCTTTCGGAGGCTCAAATTCCATTCGAGGTGTCCAACTTCGGAAGAGAAATAAACATTGCGATGGCGCACACCGCAGTCGTAAAGAAATCCGCAACCAATTTCTGTCGGAGGATATCGGAACCTCGCTCTCAAAATTTTACAAAAACAAAATGCACTTCATCGCACTTCAACATATTTCGCCTATATGCGTTACAAAATGTCGGAACAATTCTCCGAACAGTTATTCCGAAGAATCACCCCTATCGAGGTATCCGTTCGGAACGGAAATTTCTCCGATCTGTACGAAATCGGAGAAATTCCATTCGAGGTATCCGTTCCGATACAACTTTCGGAAAAATTCTCCGATGGCATATAGCGCACCTTGTCGCATTGCGTGGAACCGCGTTATACCACTTATTTTGGACAGCCACACGTCAATTTTTTCCGAAGCTCTCCGACAACGAATTGCTGCGGAATATTATATTCATGTGAAATAAACGCGTTTTGTGGTTCATTTATTTTTTTCCGAAACGGATACTTCGAACGCAATTTGATGTCGTTTTCCATTGGGATTTTCAGATTTTGCTGTCAGATTTCAAATTTGTCGTGCCCAATGGAACAATGGAAATAAAACGAGATTTTTCTTTCTTTGCATTTGTGGTGGTGAGTGTTTTAAAAGTCAGCTGTTCTTAAATTGTAATTTGTGTTTATAAAAATCCATTCAATTTATGCCAAATGTAAATTGTTCTCTATTTTTCACAGACCTGTCGTCTAAAAACGTAAGTAATACCACACTTTAAAGTTTGACAAATGACAAATGTTTTGGGTTAGTGTAAGTAGGTGTGAATCTCGCTCAGGAATCGAGATTCGAAAAATTGCTCTAACTCTAAAAAGAGCAGAAAAACTGCTCAGAAGCTAATTTTTCTGTCCGCAAATGGAAAACGACATTAAAGTCGAGGCACACAACACACACAATTAGTGTGATTGAGGCCGTTTTTTTTTTGCGCATTCGCCTAATTTACTTCGCTTTGCTGAGATAGGTGTTCGAAAAAAAAAGATAAGTCGGAATCGGAATTAGGTCATTCTCACCTCTCGGTCCCTTCCATTCGTTATATTGCGCCTACTAGTATATATATATATTTATTTCTTTATTCACCCCTATCGAGGTATCCACTCGGGAGGGAATTTTCTCCGATTCGTACGAAATCGGAGAAATTCCATTCGAGATATCCGTTCCGATACAACTTGCGGAAAAATTCTCCGATGTTTAGTAGCGCACCTTGTCGCATTGCGTAGAACAGCGTTAGAATTACTTTTGACAGCTACACGGTACATCTTTTCCGAAGGTCTCCGACAACTAAATGCTGCGGAGTATTTTGATGTGAAATGAACGCGTTTATATGCTTCATTTGGTTTTTTCCGAAATGGATACTTCGAACGCAGTTTTAGTCCCAATCGGATTTGACATTCGTACCACGGACTACCCGTATTACTTGAGGCCTTGTCATTTCTGTTTAACCAAAGTTTTTAAAAGAAAAACAATTTCAACTTGAATTGGTATTATAAAAAAGAAATGTATTTTTGCCACTAATAAATAATAGTTTGTTCTTTTATTCAATATAAGATCTATACAACCTAACTACATTTAGATATATGTCTATAAGTTTGTTCGCAATTCTTACAATTTTATTAATTTGTCGTACAAAATATGTTATATAAAAAAAAGTTGTATACCGTCTTACATCTGCCAATAGACTAGTTGCGAGAGAGGAATGTCTCGGCTCTGAATTTTAATTAAGAAATCGGTTTCTTTTTTGCTTGTAAAAAAATGTTTCATTGACTTAAGTAGTTATGCTATCGATAACAATATGAGTACACATACAATTAAAGCTTAATTCTCCTAAAACACATAACAAATAATAACAGGCGCATTGGCAGGCAATATATATTTATATATACGATTCTATATATTGTAGTTATCTAATGTGTAAAAAAAAGGGTATCTGCTTAACCCTATCTTCGTTCAATAATCCACTTCTGAGTCTCACTCTCTGTATCACATATGGCCACCTGAACATCGTCGGAGCTCTTCAGTCCTCGGTGATCGAGACAGAGTCCGGTCTTGAGATGTGTGAATTGTTGGTTCGTATAGTCCCACTGTTCGTTGTAGTCCTGTTTGTCGAAGCATGGCGTCATTACTACCCTGTAGGGAGGTGAATCACTCCTCTGTACAGTGGCACAACTGAGTTCGTTACGGATCACACCGTCGAGAGTCAATGAGAAGAATTGTGATTTAGCTACAAGACCGCCGCAGTAATACAAACCGAGATTGTATGGCTTCTCGTTGTTTTGCTGCAGATCGTCAAGGCATAAATTGTGGGTGAGTGATCGAAATCTGGGGAAAAGTAAATATGCGTGAGTGATTGCCGTTCAATAAGAGGGGGTTCAACTTACTTTCCATAGGCAAGCACGTCCTTTGTTGGAATGAATTTCTCTGGATAGACATTTTTGAGGTACCAATCGAAACTCTTGCAGCGAAGTTTCTTTCGCAGCATCTTTCTATGTGTAACATCGCCAATATCGGGATTTGACTTCAAATCTGGTCTATTCAAGTGGAATAGGTTTATGTATTCGTCCATCCAAACGAGAGCCATCCGGGCAGTGTTCACGCCGTGGGTGTCACGGTCATTTGGGAATCTAACAGAAACTCACTGATTACACTCGTTTTCACTGAGAATATGCTAAGGACTTACGAATACGGATGGAAGTCTCTAAAGACATGGCCCACACGAGAGCATGGAATGGTTTCGATTGTGCCACCGCACTGCCAGATTCTGAACGACATTTCCAGATTCTCCCCACCCCATCCGTCCATCTGTGGAAGAGCTTTAAATGTTGAGTGTTTGTTGCTTTAGAAATGAAAACACCCACATACCTGCTCGTCATAGCTGCCAACTTCCCAGAAGTACTGACGATCAATGGCAAACAGTCCGCCAGCCATGGTGGGGCTATAAGTGGGGCACACTTCCACGGGACGATCGCATTCGCTTTTGATGCGGTTGTATTCACGTTCAGGAACATTTATCCAGTCAAAGTGTCCATTCCATTGGAAGCCACCCACCTGAAATTGTTTATATCCATTTGTGCAGTACTGGAAATCCTTGGAGTCGATTACATCGATAATCGGAACCAACACGCTTGTGCGTGATTCCTTTATACGGGCAAGCAATGGCTCTATCCAGCCGTGGATCCCCTCACAGTGGGCATCCAAGAAGATCAGCGTATCTCCAGTGGCAATGCGGGCCCCAGCTAAACGTGCGCGAATCAATCCCAATCTTTTGAATGAAAAGAAAAACCAAATGAATTTTAATTGTTTAAACATTAGCACTATTACCACTAATTAGTGGTTTCTTACGAAATTCTAAGCGAGAAGCGGAAGTGTGTTAAGTTTCGGAAGGTGGTTTGCAGCACGGGAGGAATTTGTAAAATCACAAAACTCGTATGTCCAAGCCACATGGCAATATTCCCACAATTAATTATTTGTTGAGGAAATATAAATTAGTAAAGCTAATTAGTCTGATTTTAGTTTAGGTTTGGGTTTGAGGTTCACAACTGGTTCACAACTGACACAGTTGCAGACAAATTCGCATTGCGTCATATGCGTTTGTAAGTCTAACATGGAAAATGGATAAATCCTCGTCAACAGACAAGTACTCCATTCAATTACAACTACGTTCAACCTCGTCAAGGATTGGGGTAGTATATTGTATAGTAAAAGTGTCCCCATACATCGTTTTAACATCCATATTTTGATACGAACACCTCAAGAAGAAATGATGAAGCCTCCTCCATTGAACAGTGTTTGTATTTATTAAATAATCATCTAACTGGGAAAAGAAGGAAGGTTTCCCAATTTAAGGTTGATTGGGCAAACTTTCCAATCCCACCATCATCGCCAATAGCTCGACTGAAATTAGAGTATACACGGCCAAAGTACAATGCACGACCCGACCTTTCCCTTCTTGATGTAAATCATTCTTTAAATTGCCGCTTGCAAAAAAAATTAAATAAAAATGAAATGCCCCACACCACCTTCTTGAAGGCCACGCAATAACCAGTATTGTGAGTTGTGACTGCCTAATAAACAACATCCGAAAACTCTCGAACAATTCCAGTAAGCAGGGGAGAAGTGCGGACAAATACCAACAATCAAATATAACGAATTTCTCGTTTAAGCCCAGAACGACAATAACACAAAATACAAGTAAAAACTCGTCTACCGTCATAATCATCAAATCAAAATGTGATTCAAAACTGGAATGGGAATCAAAAACTTGCTTCAACTATAGCTGCTTGCTAACTGTTATTTAAAGATCATTACCATAAGAAGGCGAGCATAAACGGTACCCATCGAAAGAGGAGAAGTAGAAATTTACACCTCAATTACATTAGGCACAGTACTAACCGTTCTAACACCAAGCGACTCACGATGGCTATGAATTATGTATGCCATTGCTCTTCTGTTTGGTTTAAATTTCGAATACAAATTAACCATGTATTTGGCCCCGTTAACCTGCAGATTATTGCTGCAATAGATAGTTCGTCTTCCAAGAGGTTAACCGCACGTTCGCTTTCCTCGGTTTAAAGTGAGTAAAGTCACTTTCGTAGATGCTGTCGTAATGTCGTCAAGTAAGCACATGCAAATGACCACAAATCATAATTTGAAGACAGTGTGCCAGTGTGCGCATCTTCGACTCAGCCCAGATAAGCATATGCAGGTAATTTCTCTCAAATGTTAGATGGCCAACAGGTTAGACAAGTTTGAAGTTGGCGCAAGATGTGCCAACGCCAAAGCCATCATTATTATCTAATCACAAAACTAGATATTCACTTACCTGTTCTTCAACCTCAGCAAGTGGACAACCCCCTTGGGGAGGCGCGTGGAAACATAATAATCTAGTTTCCCGCCGAGCTCTTCGTTGGTGCTGCCGTCATCGACCAGTATGATCTGCTTGAGGATGCGTGAGTCTCCGGTGTTGAGGACACTGTGCACGGTGCGCAGGAGCACCGAGTACGGTTCATTGAAGAAGATGATGACCACACTGGTGGTGGGCAGGTCGTTGAGGTCATATTTGAGTGCCTTGCACAGGGGAGTCCTTGAATCGGGGGTGCTCCTGTTGTAGGACAATTTCTCACTGAGCACCTCGTTGAGGGCGATTTTCTGATATATCTCATCACCGCGGAGTTGCTCGTCTCCGACGAGGGTAACCGCACGTCCTTCGTCACCCAGGCCGACCACTTGCTTACTTATGTCCTCTGCGATTTGCTTCTCATAGATATTCTCTTCCGACGGATATATGAAAGGAGTCACGATAGCGTTGTCATCTTCTAGGCTATTGTGAGCCTCCCGGAAGTTATCTGTTTCCGTACTCCTTCGCGGCGGAGCGGCAATTTGTTTACTCGGCGAGTCGATCTCGTTCTCCTCATCTGCCACACTTATCACTTTGTGGTAGATAATAAAACAGGACACAACCACCGTTAAGACGATCAACTTGCCGTAGAACGAACGCCGAATTCGAAGCATTTTCACTTTGCACACACACACACATGCACACTTTCTAATTAAACACTAGAAGACAACTTAATTTACAAATTGTTCGCGGGAGGGTAAAAATATCACTTGGTCAGTTTGCTGTTGTTTTGTTGATTTGCTCCAAATTGGGACACGATGGCCACTCACATACACACTCTGCTCGTCAGCGTAGCTACTGCTGCAGAACTTATTCATGGCACAGTGGTCACAGGCGGTATGCGCAAAACGCTAACAATACTACACATCTGAAGTGGCGACGATGATGACGACGATAGTTGTTAACGCGGAGAATCTTCATATTACTTCGCTCATCTCTGAACAGAGCTAAGACAAGACAAAAATCGACGAATTTTCAATTTCTCTATGATGCCTAGTTTAGTTTTCTTTTTCTGTGAAAACGACGTCAGCAAAACTTTTCTTGTTTCTCCCAGCTGCTGGAGTGGAGTTGAATTAATAGGTAATAATATTCCAACTGCCTCGGGAGTGAAAATAAATCAACAAATGAAGACGCAAACGAAAGAGCAACAAATTGCTCATCGAGAAATGGTGAAGACTTTTTATTGTTTTCGGTGGGAGGAAACAAAAAAACACTGCTGGCTGTCACTTACCAATGGAATGTCATGTGCAGAGGTGCGGTGTAAAATGAGTGAAAACAACAGGTATCGGCAAGGCAGTTTATTTTAGTCCATAGTTGGTTGTTGTACTCGAATGATTTTGCAGTAACCAAAGTAACGATAGATGTCAGAACGATCAAATGGAGGAAAAGGTGAAAATAGAGATTAGCAGTTGCATTTTGAAATTATATCGGACAAGTGTAGAAGGGACTTTCTGGACCCCAATTCTCAAATTCCGCATGGGATGGTTCGTATAAGAGCAAATCCGCCTGAAATTTTCGCATAGCATAAAAATTGGTATTCTCAAAGCAGTACGGTTTTTTTTTCCACCTATGCGAAAATTCTATTCACCTCTCGAATGAGGTAGAATTTTACGTACGTTAAGTAAACAGCGCTGCCACTTTGCTACGATCATAGCAAAATTACTACGCGATTTCCAATTTGCTACGCACTCTCCCTAAAAACGTCTATTTCTCTACTTTTTTAAAGCACGAAATGTCAACATAAATCTTGGAATTTTTCTTGAAAAAAAAAAAAAAAAAATAAAAAATAATAATAAATAAATAAATAAACGAAAGTATATATATTCAATCTTTACTCACTTTCCCACCAAACCCAACAAGTACTTATATCTTCGGATGTGTTAGTGTTTGAATTTGACTGGAATCTGGAATCGGTCTGGAATTACATTGCAAAATTGTAATGGAAAATAAGAGTAGCAAATCTACATGCACCCACATCTTTGTCCATGTTCTTTCTGTCAGAGTTTTTTATTGGAAAAAATTATATTTTGAACTTTTGAGTTTTGCCACGCAAATTAAGTTTGCTACACAAATTTACTACGCAAATTTTGTTCTTATGGCAGCACTGCAAGTAAACCATTTTGACAGTTTGTGAAAAAAAAAAAAAAATGTATTCCAATTGAAATTGGTTGGGAATTGTTGTTTTCGATTGATAAAAGAAAGAAATACCAATATATATACGTTAAATGAACATTTATGTATTTTCATAGTGGCTATGGCTAGTTTGTGCGATATGAGCTCAGCATTTGTTCGATTCTCAGTTATGCAGTTAGGCGAAATCGGAATATACTTAACTATCTGAGAGCTTCAAGACTGCTTTAAACCAATGGTACCTATACAATTCAATAAGTGCTTTCATTTAAATTTGACTAGGGGTCGCCCCGTGGTCGAAATTCGACCAATTTATTCTATAAGTTAATTTTTGAAGGGGAAGTGAAGGGGAAATATCGGAGGGCTTATAAATAGGCAATCGAAACCATTTTAGGTTTTCCTTAAATTGCGAATAAAAAGTGTACAGTAATGCGGGCTGTCTTCTATTTTATATTACAGGTAGAAAAGGGTGCACAGAATAGATATGCAAAGTTTCATCGTTTGTTCTTCAACAGTTTTAGAGTTATGGGGACCTTAAGTTAGAAGCCAACATTTTGCTTAAATTTCATATAAATCATAAACCGTTGGGCCGATTTGTACGATTTAAATTTTATTAGATTAGTATTGTCGAACACTTTCGAAAATAGATTTTAGAAATTTTATCACTTTGCTAGCTGCGGTTTCAGAAATAACACGGTTTTAAGGGATTGGGATTTTGTTTTTTCAAATGGTTCTAACTTTCAAACGGTTGAACTACAAACGAAAAGAATTTCACTACAAACAGCTACAAACGATTGTCTGTCGAACTGCATTTCACGTTTTTCATTCTAGAAAAAGTGCGAATTAACTTCACGCGGGTGCCATGTTGTTGTTGTTGTAATTTCATGCAATTCGCTTAAATTTACCTGCTTTAATTCATAATTTGTGGATAATTTTTGTATTGTGCACTTCTATGTATTGTCCCCTACCCAAATATATATAGTGTTGGCATATTTATGTGACTTATAATAGGAAAAAAGGGGGGAAACACGTTTTAGGCAACTCCGTATTAATATATAGATTCTTATTTTCACACACACAAATCAAAAAATAAAACTAATTGTTAAGTATCAAACTCATAATTCCGTATACGAGTTGCAAATCCGCATGGAAAACACGAGTAACATTCGAAGAGAAATTTTCGTATGCGGATTTCGAGAATTGCAAATTTCAGGTTTTCGCATCGCATCGGAGATTTTGACAGATAAACGTAGGTATGCGAGAATTTTTGAGAATTGGGGTCCAGTTTCTAGGGTGCGTATGATTATACCTAGCTTATAAGTACCTAGGCATAGTATTTACGTCTGCGGTCTCTGTTCTGTAACATAGGTACCTATTCTATTCCTACTCGGTGTACCTACCTATAGTTTATAAAAAGTAAAATGATGCCTGCCGCGAACCTTTCTTATGCAAATTATAACCAGCCGCCATGAATTTCTTCCCTTTGTACGAAATTGAAAATTCCACATTCTTTTGGCGCTCGGCGCGGTTGATAAATGAGTTTCCTCGTCACCTTCAAAGGACACCCAGTAACATACCACAAACCTCGAGCATCAAAATCACGAAACGTGATTGTTTTTCTATTCGGTGATTTTTCTATGGCGATAAATCCTCATCGCAACGCATTGAGACCAATGAATGCCGGATGCTAGCATGAGGTATCCTTTTTGTTTTGGTTTATGGGTGCACATTATATCTATACGTATACGCCGATGTGTGGGGCCTACGCACGTTTCACCTATGCACCACCGTGCAACCATCATCAAATGACAAATTACTACTGAATGAGGCATTAGATCGGATGCAACGATTAACTTTGCCGCGCCTATTACAAATTCAGTTCGCATTGCACATTTAAGGACTCTGAGGCCAGTAGTGTTCTTCTTAAAGTGCATAGTCAGCGTACAGAGGACGATGGTGAAGGGAACACAAGAAAAGAATCATCAAAACAGTATACAAACATAAAAAAAAGGACGAAACGAAACGCTCGGTGGCATTTTGTGGTGGAATAAAGAAATTTATTCCTGGGTTCCCACCCAGGCGGACATTTATCGTAATTTAGTGACTTCACAAAAAAGCACTCCTGCCATTGTCACTGCTCTTGCCACCCATATCCTATAGCTTTCCAGTCACTATTATGATGGGATGCTGATGCTCCTTCGCCGTAAGGACCCGCCACAAATTGCGGCCAGCAGCACACATCACACAACACAGATATAAATAATTCATTTGAAGTGCAGACCATTAACAGTGGAGCGCAGTGGCACTGCCCACTTCACAGTATGTGGGAGAGCAAATCGAACGGCAATCAGGACGATATGATGCCAAAAAAAGCAACCTCACACATTGTGGTATATGTGTGTCGCGGTGGACGTCGTCGTCGCCGTTGGGGGTGGATTGGTCCTGTTTTTTTATGGTTCAATTGCAGGGACGAACATATTTTAGGGATGTATTATTATTATTTTACTTTTTGTTAGTCCTGTGTTCTGTTTTTTTTTTTTTTTGGTTCGGTATTAGATGTGCGGTGTATTGTGCTTTTTGGTCAATCGTGTATAGTGGAGACGTGGCTTTCGGGGCGGTGCCGGGGTGGATGGAGGACCAAATTAAGCCGAACATGGAAAATATGTTGGCTTAGGGCGGGGGTCGCCAATTCTATATAGGTGTATGGTTGTAGTGAGGATTAAAAGAAAACTGCTGAGTAGTGCTGTATTTCTTGGACTTTGGAGTGGGTTTACAGAGGAATATGTGAACCTTAACGAAAGGTCGCAAACGTTGAGGCTTCAGGTCTAATGGAACAACTTATTTCATCGCTTTTGTGCAAATATCAATTGTGATGATGATGCTCTTGTTCATCCAACTGTGTTGTTATTCAGTTTAAACGAATGTTATGTTCAGCACTGGTAGATGATGTTTACCTTAGAACCGGAATGTTCACCAGGATCAAGTTCACAACCTAGAACAAAATACAAATCTTTGAAGAATCAAAACTAAAAATGGAACCCGCGTTAAATACCTACCTATAGTCTGAAAAGGCATCAAAGTCGCCAAATAACGTGTGTAAACATTTTTGAAGAAGTGATCGCTACACAATGGGCGTACATTCAAAAAGTTAACAAACAAAGTTAACCAAAGTCGACTAGATTGGTGTGAACTCTATATAGTGTAACCTGAACGCAAGAACTATATTGGTCCGGAACTTCACTATTCAAACGTCAGCCACATCGGCAAACTGTCAACTTAGTACCTACTGAGCCACGAATTTCTTGACTAGATTCGTCGGATGAAACAGCTGTTCAAATGACCGATCTAAGCCAATTAAAACTGATATACCTCAAGTCAGACAGCTTTTAGACTTACTAGTTACTAAACTAGATACTAGGTGGCCCTCCTATAGTCGGTACAAACAAAGATAGTCAATACCAAGTGAATAAACCTGTGCCGCTTTCTATGGCTCCGCCGCCTTTCTGGTTAAATAATTATTTTAGCGTCCCATTTGTATGTCGATAATGAAGTAAATCTAAAAGTTAAGTTGTTGAATGACATGCTTTCGCACATTTCTTTGACTAATCTAGTTTTTACTCCAATAGGATTATCCGATATAGCACTGAACTCGCCCTGGTACTACAAACCTGTGTTTGACATGACTTCTATAGGGCACCCTAGTTATGCCCAGAACTGACCCCGGTTAATTTGTCGGGGCAAGAATTCAGTGCTGAGTAGTTTCGCTGACATTTCGCTTGCTGTCAATCATTTGTTGAGATATTGTGATAGGCGCAGGGACATAAGTCCCAATTTATAAATTTTGGGACTTATAACCGACTTGAGTGAGACATAAATCACAAACTCGATTTGGGACTTATGTCCCACACTATCGGGACATAAGTCCCAAACAAAAATGTTGGGCCTTATGTCCCACCCAACAATTTTTTTTTTTTTTTTTTGATAAGCTTACAGATTTTCCCAGAAGAAAGTCAAACGCATTACTTAAAATTACAAAAAAAAACAATAAGTTTACTTATAATTTGTGGAACACAATGCAAGCATTTCAGTAATTGGTTTCTTAGTTAGTCCAGTTTTTAATATTATAAGCTACTTTCGGGGAAATGGAAAGTGAGATTATAATCACTGCAAATGTTATGTAAGGGCTCAGACTTTGCATCGCGCGCAAAAAGATACTTATAAGATTTTAGGTTTTGAGAATTTGAGAAAATAAAACTAAAAAAATCGCGCGATTTTCTCAAATTCTCAAAACCTAAAATCTTATAAGCTTTTTTCTCAAACAAAAGAAATTTTGTTAATACATTTTCTCATGTCCACAAAAGAAAATATAAAACTCTAGTTTTTGAGAATTTAAGAAAATAAAATTAAAATATTTGGTTAGATTATATTTTTGGTTTGTTCCAAACTGTTAGTTTAATTTTCAAAATTATTAAGAACAATTATTGTTGGTGGGTGTAGTGGGAAAAGGGGTTGGATGCCTAATGTATTTCACAATATATTGCTAACTATTATCTATGCAAAAACTTGGGAGTTATGTCCCATCTTCGGCAAAACAATTTTGGGACGTATGTCCCTATAGTGTGGGACATAAGTCCCAAATCGAATTTGGGATTTATGTCTCACTCAAGTGGGTTATAAGTCCCAAAATTAAAAATTGGGAGTTATGTCCCGGGGACTTATGTCCCTGCGCCGTATATTATATAGGAAAATGGAATGACAAAAAGCTGGAATCAGAGTTAAATAAATTTTCAAACGCATCATCTATATTCCAAACACTTTTATCAACTATGTATTTGCTTTACAGCAAGTACAAGATCCGATTTGAGTTTACTCATTTTTAACAATAAACGGGAAAAAAGTTTTATCTTCATACTACTTCGTTCAAAATATTTTTCAATGTCAAAAACTGACATTCTTCAGAGTAACATATTTTGTGTTCGATACCTATAGTAGCCGAATTTTCAGGATTTTGAATGGTTTTTGACAGGCGTGAAAATTTGCTGACATTTCTCAGGTCGCACTAGTAGGCACGTGTGCTGCTAGCCACGTCAAAGAAACCAAATGACAGACAGTCGTTTGAGTTATGTACTTCCTTCCACAAAATATAATAACAGCTGACTTTGGCAAAAAAACAAAACTGCGGTCGATAACGAAATCAAGCAGGTTAGGTTTGTGTATCTGGTACTATACATAGCTCGAATAGTTTCTCTTTGGTTGGTCGATTGTAAACGGAATCGAGAACTCACCCGAATAGCGGACTTCGTTTAGTTACTTATTTGTTAGTTTTGAGCTTTTATTTTTATTAAAATAAGTAACTGAACGACTAATAACGTTTTCGATTAAGTAAAAGAATTGCCCTTCCTAACAAAAGATCAAATCTGGAACTAGTCCTTCTATTGAAGAAAAAAGGGTATTACCAGGTCAATTCTTAATTCGACCAAAGTGTCCGGGATATTTTTAAAGAAGTGCTATAAACTCACCAACCAGGGGTCGAATCGCCACTTCCGTAAACGAGCTATACGTTCACGGAATTAAGTTGATTTTACATGTGAAACAAAAACAAATTCCATCACGTAATGCTCGTTAACGGACGACGCGATTCGACCCCAGGGTTTGGACTTTACTGCAATTGTAGTTGCTCCACTGCTTTCTTGTTTAAAAAAAAAAAAGGCTAATTTACTGCGCTACTGCCTCCCCATTTCAGTAATTTAATTTTTTGAATGTTTTAGGTTAAATTTCCAATCCGTAGGTACCTAAATTCAATACGAAATATACCTTCTTACCTATAAAGTCTGGTAGCACTCAAATTCAAAATGAGTGGTATATGCAAACAGCTAGCATTCAAGAAATGAAATGACTGCCAGTCATACATTCATCAACTACTTACAGTTCAATAGGTGTGAATGAATAAACATTAGGTTATAACAAAAATGATTTATGAAACATAAAAGCAAATTACACAGAAAATTAAAAAAAAAATCAGTTGCGGAACATTTGAATTCACTGCACTTTTTCGAAAAATCTACTGCGTAAATGAGGTCCGAACCCTGGCACAAGCCACTAGCAAAATGTCAGATTGAAATAATTTTTGTGTTGTTGGAAACAAATTTTGCGCTATGTGGTCCGAAAATATGCAATAAGCGCGCGAGTGTTAAACTTAATTGAAATAAATTGATTTGGCTTGTTAAAATATTAATATTTATTTTAGAAAACAGCAAAAAAGCAGCAGCTTTTGTAATAGTGGTATGGTGCCTACCACTATTACAAAAGACTTTTGCCAAAAGTAGGCAAAAGTCTTTTGTAAAAGTCTTTTGTATTAAAAACGATTTCCGTTGAAAAGAGCATTTCTGAATTTCGGGGAAATTCTCTCGGATCTTCAATGAAAAACGCCATAAAGGAATGTCGAAGAAAGTTTAATGTTCTGTTTGACTTTTTGTCCTACATAAAATGCGCAGTTTCAGAGACTGCAGTTTATTCAAACTGATGTTTCTCTCGAAACGGAAATCTTCATCAGCTTTTGAAATAGTGTATGCTTCAAATCCGCCAAGCATCATCAGGACAAGTACGATTGGTGGCTAAAAAAGAGTTTCTTTACACACGTGGCTTATATCAAAACAAGCGGGTAATTCTGCTCCCAATTGTGTCCCCAATGGGGGCATAGATAGATAGATTTCAAGCACAAATTGGATGGATGCCAATTTTGTGTATACGACATGGCTGTAGCCTATGCACTATTGTCATCTAGTCAATTGAACGCGGTCAATGTATCTGATTGGAATACTTTGATAAACTGCATGAAACGTATGTCTTTCAGAAAAGTTAACTACCTTGAACCAATCCATACAAACGATATCTCAATTTCAGCAATCGATAACATTTTTTTTTTTTTTGTTCTTCGACCACCAGCATTGTTCAACAAAGGCAAATCGTTAGTTATACCAACTGATAGACTGCCAGTTGCCAGCATTTTGATTTAATCAATTTTCGAAGTGCTCATTTGTGTATTCTTTTGCAAATTGAGCCTTAAGAATGGCAATGGATTGAATTTAAATCAGCTTCGAGCTATGAAAATCGAACAATGCCAATAAAAATGGAATTAGAATATAAAATATTCAATGTGCGACTTTGTGCCAGACTCCAGTTTTCAGTCCTCGCTCCGCGTGAGCATGATCACAATTAAATTACCCAAACATCTACTGCGACCCACAGTCACCGCGCACACAACACAACACACAAGTGACACCAATTTGAGAGATCGCCGCTGTGTGGGAGAACGGAGAAGTGTTCTTTTATTATGACAAATGAAAACACATACCGTCATAGTTTCGCCGATTTCGACGAATCGCCTGCCAAACTTATTATTCTGGTCTGTTGTGTCTTGTGTAGCGAGCCAGGCCAACATCGATCTCTCGCGCAAGCGCACTCATCTCCCCGCCGCTGGTATACATATGCATGTGATCCAATCGACTGAATCTGAATTCATTGATCACCTATCAGACAGTTGACCACTGTCCATGGAATCATTAATTTATTACAAAGCCATCATCACGACGGAGCGCGGATCAATCGATCGATGGTGAATTATGCCCAAAATTTTGTACCCGCATCATCGTCATCATCATCATTTGGGTACGGCTACAAGGAGTCACACTCTTTGTCGGTGAGTGCACACGCTACTGTGCGCGCCGTTGCGCAGAGTATGGCTTCTGAAGAATTTCGAAAAAAATGCAATCCCCTTTTGAATGCCTAATAAGGACTTGTCTGGGACGCGTACCCGTTTCTACACACATTGTGATGTGGATGCAGTCCTTCTTGGTTCCCATGCGATATGGGCACGTACAAGGTGCATTGATATGTCTAATGTCTCAATCCGCCAGTTATCAGTTCGACAGAATAGAGTAATTAAATTATTGTTAATACGTCCACGTGATCGAGGGATGGGGCCGAGCTCTTGCAGTGGTTTGAAGTGGCCGCCTATATATGCGCTGATCGTCCACCGCAGATACCGACAAGAGTGATCATATTTATGCGTCGAAAAGTCTGCGCGGCACCCGTTTGTGAATGAAGATGAATTTGTTGACCATGAGAAACAATTTGTTTATGTTTTGTGATTTGTGTGACATTATCCGATGGTAACATCATATATTTAGTAATAAAGGAAGCAATCAATCACTCGAAATGCATCGGACCCCATGGAATAGTTAATTAGTGCGCGGGATGGCTTTTGCTTTTGAATTTAATTTAAAGAAGGTGGCCAGGTGTCTATTGGGGTTCTATTTGAGTTTTTATTGTCAATTGAAAGCTTCTAGAAGAATTATGAAATATTTATGCTTTAGTACCTACGTGAGTTATAGAAACGCTTACGGTTTTCGTGTGGGACCGATCTGTTTTGTGTATACTTAGTTTAAGCAAGGGTTTCTGACTTTTGACATTTGGCAAAAGTTGTAGAGTTTGCACAGCTATTGTGCAAATTGCTTAAGATTGCTTTTCTAATAAATATAGTAGGTACATACGGCGTACAAGCAGGCATTTGTTTTAAAGTTTTCAGATTTTATAGCAAATTTGTGCTATAGGTACCTATACATTGTGCTATAGCTATACATCAACATCAAACAACGTTCAGATTTTTAAAACTGTTTTCTGGAAAGTATATCAATATAAAAAGTTCTCCAATTATATTAAGAGAGTAAGAATCGATTTTTTTTTATAAAACTTTGCAAGTTTGCAGTACCTATTTCCATTAAGAGCATTTATGAGGTCTAGTTCATTTTTCGGAATAACCCATTTGACGACATCGGCTGGATTCAAAAGATCTACGTGTGTCGGTAATGTAGTGAACTTACAAATTAATTTGATGGTATCAGTGTTACCTTCGGGACGCTTTAGAGTCATTTTAACTACTATTTGAGCGCCTGGACTCCGGACTCATCTTTTTGAAAATCAGTGAATTCGGACTCCTTTTAAAAATGTAGGACGTTTTTGCTATAATTCACAATTGTTAAGTCTATTAATTTGAATTCGAAGAATTTGTTTCTATCTGAATTTAAATTGAACAGTTTGTTTCTTTAAAAAGAAAAGAAAATATTAAAATCGGAATGGGACTGCTTTTTTAATCGAGGACTCTTTTTTTGACTCTTTCTGAAAATTTTCAGAGGTAACACTGAGTGGTATTCGACTGGGCGCTCTCAGAGCACTCTTCCTCTCTCAGAGCACTTTTTGAGTTCGTTTGGTACACAAAAAAAAAAAAACAATCTTTTTCAGATTTCAGATCACTTTTACGAATCTAGATTTTTTTCTGAGATTTAATTCAGATTTACCAATCCAATTGCGTTTGAATTTGACAATTTACTTACTTACTTAAGGTGGCGCTACAGTCCGGGGTGAACCTGGGCCTCAACCAATACGCCTCTCCAGTTAGCGCGATCTTTGGCTAACTGCCTCCAGTTGCGCACACCATTTTGGTTGAGGTCCCCTTCCACTTGAGCGCGCCACCTAAGGCGACAACTGGTGGAGTATTTTTTAACGTTTCGTGAAGTTTTTCTACTGCAAAAAAAAAGGCGTTGCAGCGGGTGAATCTATTTTTTGTAAATTATTTAGAAATCAATCGGGACGCAAATTTCGCAAGTTTTAATAAAAAATGTAGCCAGTGAATGGAAAACGCATAGAAAATTTTCTACGGCTAAACATATTCGAATCGCGCGAATGTAAACACAAAAAATAGCAAGTGACGTTTTTATGTTCGATTGGACACACGACATCTGAAATCTGAGAGCGAATCTGATCCCAATCGAACACCACATAAATGATCGCTTCTTATTTATATTCTACTTCCGAATATTTCTAACTTCTAAGATTAAAGTTTAAGCAGGTTTTCTATTCCGAAAGACTGAAGATTTAAATAGGCTCTGAAGTTTTTCTATCCATTTGCTTAGATCGGGATGTTTCCTTTACATAATTTTCTTTCGGAGATTAAATGTCCACAGCTGACTTCAATAAGGAAACAATTTAGGCGATAAAGAAAGAGGTACTGTATTTGATGGGCTGGTGTATTTGATACTCGTTCAAAGGTTATTCAAACGTGACCCGAATAAAGCCCTCACTCGAAATGGATTTAGCTTTTACACATAAATAATGCGTAAGCTACTAGATCTTTTTACTCGCTGATGATACATCACCTGAAACTTAAAAGTAAACATAAAAAAAAAAAATTTTTCGGTTCAAGTAAGTTTGGTAAGTCTGGCAGCTTTTTGACTTGATGCATCTCAGTTTTTATTGGCCTGCATCAGTCACATGAACAGCTTTTGTGAGTTGACGTTTATGAAGGTGCAGTCGATAAATCGATTCAAGAAATTCGTGACTGAGTACCTACCTACTAAATTCACAGTTCGCATATGTGGCTGACGTATAGGAAAAGTTTCGGTCCCGACCAATCTAGTTTTTGCGTTTTACATCTAGTCCAGATCAATAAAGTCCAATCTTAAGATAATTCGATTTTTTAATGTACCCAAACCCATTTGTTATTCTTATTAGTACCTAAGGCGCAATATGAATATAAGTCTAATAAACTGTCTTACGTTTTGTTGGCTTAAATGGTTCATGTGACAATAAACTTTCTGATGTGTATATGAACGAGTAGCCGACAAATCCTTAGGGTTGTATGTATTTGTTTTTAACTAAAAAAAAAACGTAATCGTTATTTACCTGATTTAAGGCAAGTTTTTGTTACTAATGTCATTCACTAAATGCGCTTCCGTTCCTGTGGGTAGATAATGCGGTTCTTAAAATGTTCTATAGTTTTAGGCAACTATAACCTCTAGTTTAAAAAGCGACCTTCAAATTATAGTAAATGTTCGTATATCATCCGCGCAATGCATCCAAATTATGCAAACTCCTCATTCTGTTGTGTAAAAATAAATAAATTCCAAATATTTAACGCTCGTACCTACCCTTAATTTTACAACCAACACTCCCAATAACTGCATACGAATATGTGAAAATTCCTCGCATGTGATTGGCATTATACCTGTATAAATATAACAGAGTTTTATTACCACATTAACATATTCGTTTGTTATAGCTTCTCGCCTATAAAAATAAAATACATACAAGCTTTAAACAACTATAGATTTTTTTTTTCTAACCAGTCTTTTTTAAAGAAAAAGTGTCAACGGTAATCAAATGCGTAAATCAATTGATTTCAATTGACTGTCAAAAATTACTTAAGAAACTTCGGCCTATGTAACCGCGATCCACTGCCAGAGTGTCCTACCCTTATTCACATTTAAGAATTGCTCAATCGTAAAAGCAACTTCAATCGCCCTGAAGTGCCCATGCGGGCCACTTTCACACTTTACCTCAACAACTACTGTCATTAATCGACCAAGTGACACAATCCTACGTTCAACTAGGTAAATAATACTCAAAAGAGTCGAGATTTCGGCGATTACTAACGGCAAAGTCAACTAGATGGAACGAATTTGGCAATTTCATGCACCAAATTGCTGTTTTTCATCTCTTCAACACTTCACCGTTCGCCGGGACCGACATCTAATGCGTATATCTGCACATGGCAATACAGATTGATGCTATACATATTTTGTAAACGCAAACGGCAATGCCTCCAGGTGTCTCACGCCCCTTAGGAAAGTTATTCTCCATCGGCATCGATTACAATACGAACAGTCAGTTTGTACCTTCACCATTCACCTCTGTGTGTTATTTTGTTGTGAAGCTAATTTCATGGATTAATTGTTGCTGGCAAATGGGTTTGAGGGTAGTGATTCTCCTCACTGCTAAATAAGTGGCTGATTTATTTAACTGGCGCCCTTCCTTATTCACTAGCAAAGTGAACAAACGTCAAGCTGCAACTGTTTGTCGCTTAGAAAAGATCAATCCAAATCTAACCCTACGCATGTTCACATATCACGCATACACAAACGCTTCAATAACGTTGGTGCTTTGTTACGGCGACAATTTGTGTTCTAACTCCGTAATGGGTTTTATTCGGTGACACGCCTCCTCGAATATTTTTGACACGTTTATTTGAATGCCTTCCCCCTTGCTGCCGATGCCGACTCTACTGTCCTTCCGTCGGCGGATGGTTCTTTTGTTAACGATGTGCGGTGGGAAATTGAATAGACGGATTTTGTGGCAGCATTCATTAATGTAATCTATCTTCTAATTAATTGCTGTTGTACTTGTAGCTGTAGGTAGGTAGTATTTTGTTACATGTATAATTTTATGGTAGTTTTTTAATTCTGCATTTACTGTCTGTCAAATTGAAAATATCAATGGGGCTGACTCTCCGAACGCATGCTTCTACAAATATAGCTACATCCTTTTTTTATATGCCTAACATTCAATATTGTACGGAAATCCTGTCGTAATTTATCATTTGCATTGACACGCCCTGTGTCATAGCAAACAATGTAAACACAGCAACTGTCATAATTCGCAAAGCAAGGCGCAATTATTTTGTAATGCAGCACAATTACGAATTTACGTTGGGAATAGATGGAAATTCTGCATAAGGCGCTGTATTAGCGATGGAGAAGTGAATATACCGATGAACCAGGGGGTTGTAATTTTAGTTGCCAACAAAGTAATACGAAGAGACTGAAAATCTATCGCAACAGAAATATGTAAATCGATGAACAGTTGATGAACGATGATTTTACAAAAAGCTCAGATTCTCGAAAATTATAATAATAACGGGTGATTTTTTAAGAGGCTTAGAACTTTTTAAAAAAAAAAAAACACAAAAATTTCGAAAAAATGAATGAAATATTTATTTGAATCGATAGTTTGAACCTTGCAATTTAATGTTTAAGGATAATTTCATGCAAATGTTGACCGCGGCTGCGTCTCAGGTAGTCCATCCGCTGAGTCCAATTTTGGCATACTCTTTCACACATATCGGCCGGTATCTCACGAATGAATGCATGGATGTTGGCTTCCAGTGCGTCAATCGAAGCGGGCTTGTCCCTATACACATTAGCCTTGACATACCCCCACAAAAAATAATCTAATGGTGTCAAATCGCACGATCTAGGCGGCCAATTGACCGGCCCGAAACGTGAAATTAACTGTTCACCAAACTCGCCTCGCAATTGCGCCATTGTTTCGCGTGCTGTGTGGCATGTGGCACCGTCTTGTTGAAACCACATATCATGCAAGTCAAGAACTTCCATTTCGGGCAAAAAAAAGTTTGTTATCATCGTTCGGTAGCGTTCACCATTGACAGTAACGCTGCGATTCGCATCATCTTTGAAGAAATATGGCCCAATAATGCCGCCGGCCCATAAACCGCACCAATTTTGCTTATTTACGTACCCATTCAACCAAAAATGAGCCTCATCGCTGAACACAATTTTTCGATAAAAAAGCGGATCCTCGGCCAGCTTTCCAAGAGCCCATTCACCAAAAATTCGGCGTTGTGGTAGGTCGGCTGGCTTTAGTTCTTGCACAAGCTGTATCTTAAAAGGCTTTACGCACAAATCCTTCCGCAAAATTTTCCACGTAGTGCTGTAACAAAGGCCTAACTGCTGGGAACGGTGCCGAATCGACATTTCGCGGTCTTCTGTCACACTAGCTGATACGGCCGCAATATTTTCTTCACTACGCACAGTACGTAAACGTGTTGGTGGTTTAATGTCCAACAAAGTAAATTTGGTGCGAAATTTGGTCACAATCTTCCGAATAGACTGCTCAGAAGGTCGAGAATGCCGATCATAAAATGGAAGCAGCGCGCGATGAACATTTCGAACCGAGCACGAATTTTGATAGTAAAATTCAATAATTTGCAAGCGTTGTTCATTTGTAAGACGATCCATGGTTAAATTGCAAACCAAACTGAAGCTGTTTGACAGTGACACAAGGTACTAAACACACGTCAGCTGTCAAAACCAGTGTTGCCAAAACCAAACCAGCTAAGAAATCACCCGTTATATATCAAATGTCAGTTAATATAACTATGTGATAACTTCCATAGCAATGCATATTTGACTGAGAAGCACATTTCAGGTCCTTTTGATCTGATCTGGATCAGTTTTAAGCATTAAACACGTACTCACGACAACAACGTAGGCAATCCACATTTTATTCCAGCCGTTTCCACATTCAACTTCTGTCGACGATAGTATAAAAGGTAGTTCAAGTGGGTAAGGTAGTGTCCGAGGCGAGTTCTTCAGAAAATGTCTGTGCGGAGAATCGACACATTCAAAGTCTATTTTGTCTTAATTGGACGGGATTTATCATCGACTATGGAAATGTCACCTGTGGGTATGAACTAGGATTGGTCGGTGAGCGTCACTTTTAATACCTTAGTCATACACATATACGAAATGTCAATTTAGTAGGTACTTAACTAGTAGGTTGGTCAAGAAAATATTGGTTGGATTTGTCCGCTAACCCTCCATAAACGTCAAGAGTGAAAAAACTGTCCACACGCACCGTTCTGCCAATAGAAACTCTTCAGCCAGCTGTCACACTTAAAATAGATTTTTGAGCGTCCCCAATGACATAACGATAAGATCTCGAATCCCGAATTCAATTTGTCAGATGAATTAATGGAGACTTATCAGATATAATAAGTAAAATCAATGCGTGTAGCAATGTTGTTTTTTATTTCGCAGTGCTTGTTTTACTGTCAAAGTGTGCGAAACGAAATTTTGAAAAAATAACATTAAAGGTATTCACTAAATCTCATAATTTAATGCAGCTTGTAAATTTATAAATTTCTACAGCGCTTTAAGTGAACACCCCTCGGAAATGTTATTGCGTTATTCGCGGAAATCGACTGTCAAGTCTATTGTCAAGCTCAGCTGTTCTTAGACTTCCCAAAATTATCGATAGGTTCGTTCGTGTACTTTTTTTTAAACGTAAAATTATTTAAAATTTGCTAAGAAAATGTGCGAATGCGACAAAGTACCTACTGAGAAAATTGAAAAAAAAAAATGAGAGAGAAATCCATTTCCCCTCTTTTCATTTTTTCGTAATTTTCTACTCGCCGAATTTCGACTTACCTACTGACAGCTCAAAAGTTTAACAAGTAAAACTCTATTTATATTCGTCTTCAACGATGTCGGAGGAAGAAGTTTTAATTGAATGTTCTCCTAGAACAAATCAGCGCATTCAAAATTGCAAGTTTAATAGGTATTTACCTTATGAAAAATGCAATTCCACCTTATTTTGTAGATGCTGCAATTAAATAGAACGTTTGTTTATTTTACGATAATGTCAAAATGACATTTCTTAAACTCTTAGTAAGAAAACCGGTCAGGTACTTCTCTTGAAATTGAGAGATTGCTCTCTCGACTTTTGAGATTTGACATTTTTCATTTTTCTATGCTAAAAGTACACGAACGATCCTAATGAAAAGAAACAATTAAATTCTTAAAGAAATTAAAAGAAAGTAAATGAGTTAGGTACTTATATTGGAAATTTTTGGCGAAAACAAAGGCACATACATAAGATTTCCATCAAGTGTGCTTTATATATAATTTTATTGATTTCCAGGCCATAAACAACAAAAAGATAACAATATACAAAATTTTGGAAGAATTAATTTATTCACTGTTTTTTTATTATTTTTGTATTCACAGTTTGACATTTGAAAATTTGCGTAATTTTCCTCACTCGATTTCCGAGTCAAATTGATCGCGGAAAATTATGAGGCCTGCGTAAGCTATTCTCCATACAAAATCTGACAGTTGATGTACGACACGAGGTGGTAAATTTCTGCAGTTTACGCAGTTTATGACGCAGTTTGGTTTACGCGTTTAAGTGAATACCCTTTGTATATAAATAATGGGTGTGATTAGAGAAAAAGCGAATCGTTGCTAAAAAAGTAATTATATTTTAAGTTAACTATATTGCCGACATGTCTGGTGACGTCTATATCGTTTTCTGTTTGTTGCACTGGAAGTTCACCCATTTTGAAACCAAGAAAACGCGCTTCATGTCGCAACTGTAATCCATTTGCGTATATAGCTGGCTTTATCCGTTACAAAGGTTGGGCCTTACCAAGTAACATTTTTAGTTTCGACTCTAAATTTAAGCAATTCACAGTAGCTATGCTTTCCATACAAATTTCGCAATTGTGAGCTTCCCTAAACTAAAAGTCGAGAATAAAATTTGTTATTAGTACGGCGGGTTTTGTTTAGTCTTAATCATCGACCGACTTCTTCTTTATTATTGCGGAAATGGAAAAAGACAGAGGGCCCTACCAATAAACGTTTTTAGTTTCGACACTAATTTCAGTAGTTCACAATGGCTATATTTTCCATACAAATTTTCTCATTGTGAGCTCCCGTAAATTTAAATTCGAAACTAAAATTTGTTATTAGTACCAACGGCGCAGAGATTACAAACTTTGCGGCTCGTGGGGAAGGAAAACATTTTGTTAAGGCTTAAACGCAATTAATTGACTTACAATCAAAAACCAAAATCTATACTGCTCAAAATCGTCTGAAGAGTATTATATCGATGTTTTATTTTTAAATAGATCAAAAGGGATCACTAGTAAAACCGCCGATCGTATTAGAAAAGTTGTTGGTCCGATAAATTGAGATTGTATTTGACAAGTAAAGACACCAAGTGACAAAGAACAGAAACAGGAACAGAAACAGAATGCCATACATTTGCTGCCAGCAACAGAAACGCCAATTTAACGTGGGGGAGTTTTTTTTGTTTGTTTGTGGATTTTTCTGCATCTGTCATCTGGATGTTTGTTTCACATCGTACTATTCTATATTGTGATGACCACGAATGAACAACAAAAAATGGGATAATAAGGATTATACGCCGCAAGTCGACAATTAGCTTCATGTAAATCGTCTTCACTATACATTTCCAAAATCTGTTCCATTTTTTCCTTGAAGTCGAAGCTAAAATGTAATCAAACGGAACACAATCTGTTTCTGTTTCAGTTTTGTGTAGCTGGGCGAGCAACGTAAACAGAACCAGAATTTACTACAGAACGAAAAAACTTTCTGTTCTGTTTCAGTTTCTGTTCTTTGTCACTTGGTGCCTTAAGCAAGCTTAGCTTAAACTGTCACTTTTTCAATGTAGACACTGTTTGCGTTTCGAATTACTGCGGGAATAATTGCGTCTTCTCTTTCCCTTGCATTTACTGCACTCTTCAATTATCTGAATTAAGTGTCGTATGATTGTCTTTCAGAATAAAAGACGAACTTTGAATGTATTATTGATCTCCCATAACCAAGAATATAGGTACCCACTTACGGCTCGGCGTTTAGTTATCGGCTTACCCACTCACGGCATTTTTTGCATTGCCGCATCACCTTAATTGTCTATAAATAATGAGAATGACTGCGTAAGTATGTATACTCACTGAGTTTCCTTTTAATTGGTCGTGCTGAAATTGAAATGTTCGCCCATTTAAAAAACTTCACAACTTGCATAGCTTTTACTTGGGGTTTTATTAATTTTTTTACAATAGTTGCTTCTCACTTTGTTTTCATTTTCCTTCTCTTGTTCTCTGTTTCTTAAAACAAACTTAATTAGTAATTTAACGTTATATAGGTACTTATAGAAATATCTAGTCTCGCTTAAAAAATAATAAATATTTATTTATAGTATTTGTAAATATACAAAACAAACTCCATCGGCTTAGGTTTAGTAAATGTTTCTCGCTGCTGTTGGTAGGACTGCACTACTCGCACTTGGGGCCGTCGTACCATTGCCATTAAAACACTCAAATCCGCTGAGTTCAAGGGAGATTTTCTTTCGCAAATCCGGCTTCGGACCACTTAGGCCCATCTTCTCCAGCTGCTGATGTTGGGAACGTACAGCAAATCGATTCACATGCACAGGAATGGGAACAACAATTTTCGTTCCATTGCCAGTACTGCCGCGACCAAGACCATGCGTAGTGAGGCCCGCTTTTACTCGTTTCCATTTTGCTCGGCGATTTTGGAACCAAATTTTTACCTAATCGGGAAATCAAAGTTTAAAACCAAAAAAAAACGGACTCAGTTGTGTGTGTGTCGCTGACTTACCTGAACTTCGCTGAGTTTGAGACTAGTTGCGATTTGACTTCGCTCTGTTAGGCTGAGATACTTTTTTGCGTGAAACTCACGCTCAAGTTCTAATAGTTGTTCAGAGGTGAATGCGGTTCGTCGCCGTCTTGATTTTGAGTTATTACTGCTGCTGCCATTTTGCTGACCCTTAATCGATCCACTGCCACTGGAGGCGTTCGGGCCCGAGACGCCATCATCGTCGGAACAGTCTTCTGAGTCTGAGTGGATAAAGTCTGCAATGGCAATTAAGTCTGTTTGAATAATTGGGACAATTGAAGTCGATTTTTATATATTCAGACAACTTTGGACTCTCACTCTTCTTATAACAGACCTAAACTGCGTATTATATACTATTAAATTCACTATTCCCTTGCAAAAAATGTGAATAATAACATTGACTGACACACCGCGTTAGAAATAGATATATGCATCCTTCAAACAAATATAGCCGAGCCAATCTAGTGCCTGAGCCGAATTTCCACAACACCGTTGTTGAACGTCAATCAAATAAATTTCTCCACCATAACCTCGCACAGAATCTTTTCATTCATTCTGACATCTTGACATCCATATAACTCTGGAATATGTTAATTTCCGCCACCCCCTCCCCTATCCAACAACCTAAAGCGAACAAAAAAAATCCTTAAAATCTTAATTCATTTGCGCGTTGCATTTCGAAGCCATATAATGGATGCAGAAATTCGCTTCAGATCGCCCTCTCCAGTGTAAGCACTCAAGCGGTCAAATTAATCGGATCGTCCTGCGTCAAAAAAGAAACAATCATCCGTCAACCCGGGCGCACAAATTATATTCATATCTCAACAACTGCGACGGCGACGTTGAATGGTTTGCCGTTTTGGAAAATCACTAAAACAACTTACCCCACCCCCAAAGTAAATTACTCGAGGAATATAAATTTCATCGTCCCTTTCACGACTCGATTATCCGGGTGCAGTCATTTAGCCAAACCAAGCTATATACCGAAGATGTGGAGTGTAGAGCGGACGCGGAGAGGTCTTCGGGTTCCGGTAATTCGACCATAAAAGTGTTAGCAAAACGATGAGATGTGATTTAATTTGCGGGTGGGTTGACATCGCACTGCAGCGCTCGTGCTTTCTGCTTTCCATCCCCCATTTGTCAGGGATAAAGTGTGGATGATGATGAAATTATAATGTCAACCGCAACAGAAGCAGCATCAGCCGCCGCGCCGCACCCCATTAAGTCGGGCGCATGAATATTTCATTGTTGTCATTGTTGCCGTTTTGTATTCAATTGACTTTTGAGGGATTATATTACGAATTAGATATACATATGATTATGAGATGTAACGCACCCCCAATTTAAGGATTCCTCGTAATGGATAATGGATTGTGTTAGGGAATTGGTGTGTTCGCACTTAACAGTTTGCGAATTTAAATTTTCCACTCCATTTGGGGGTAACAGAGATTTATAGTGCTCACAATTTTTAAAAAATGTTCGCGCTGTTAAATGGGTGGTTGATAGAATTATTAATAAGCTTAATATTGTTTATGAAGGAGGGTACCTGTCGATGGTTTGTATACCTATTCGCAAGAATAGGGCCCACCGACAAAAATAGGGGCCACATACCTACATCTTCGCCCTCCAGGCCCTCTAGAACAGAACAGATTCAATTCTGTACCTAAGTCTGCCCTTTTGATTTAAAAGAACTGGCAACATGATCACTTTGGTTGGGGGTTTCATGGCCTCGTTTTTTTATCTGATCATTGACAGATGTTCTTCTTATTTCCATCACAATATCAGCTATGGCGGTATTAACTCGTATAGAAACAGTCTTTGGAAGCATCACTGATATTTGACAGCTTAAGACTTACTTGCTCAAGACTTCTGTTCCTTGTAGACTTCGTAACAGATGTCACTGTTTTCTATACCTTAAGATCAGTCCATTTTAGCGTGACATTATATGCCTTAAGGTTCTAAAGCCTCTGCTAACTGTTCGACTGATGATGCATTTGGTACCGAAGGTCCTCCTTTTTCCAGTAAATTTGAAATAAATCGGGGATGGTTTGTTTTTTATAAATCAGCCATCTACACTGCCGATCATTAGGACAAGACCATGGATTTTGCAATCGATTTTCACTCTTAAAACCTGTTTGAAAGTTTGTACCCGGAAACTTTTACTACCTGGTAACAGGTACTTATTTTACCAACAGTAAGTCATAAAATTAAAGGATGCATAAAAAACGAGGGCTGGAATTTTCCAAGATCATCAATGAACTACTTGAAAAGCGTATATAAAGATGCTCCACTAGGATGAGGCCATAGCGAATATTTCGTTGCAGGAGTTCACATCAGCGATTTTTTTAAAAGTTTTGTTAAGAGTAGTATTTAAAAAAGCGGAAAGACTTTGACAGCGATAGAAAGAGGAAAAATATATGCTTTCACGGAGTTAGGACTCTCAGGCAGAGAAATTGCAAGGAGGCTTAATAGAAGTAAGACTGTTGTAAACAGTTATCTTGCGGATCCAAAACACTACCTATGGAAAAAATCAAAAAGACGACTTTCCTCAAATTCTACTGTATCAGCGACTAAAATAAGGACCAACAGCGGAGTATCAGCCAGCATATCAAAATAGATAGATAGATATATTTATTTCGTTAATAAAGTACAGTTTGCTATCGCACAATTTACATTATTCGCACAGAGATATGATTTACAAATGTACATCTTTCTACTGAAAAATTATTTATATATTTTAATGTGATGCTGAAAAAATTATAAAAAGGAACCTGAGGAAACAACGAAAACAAAACCTCAATTTGAAAGAACAAACAAAAAAAAAAAAAAATAAAAATAATAATAAATAAATAAGTAAATAGATAAATATATATGTATATATATTATATATATATAATTAATAAAGTATATAATTTTGTATTATATACGAGTATAACAATAATAAACCAATCAAAAGATATGACTAGAATAAGCGTATTAAAAAAAAGCAAAGAAAATAAATAAATAAAATGACTAGATAAAAAAATAAATAAATAAATAAATAAATAAATAAATAATTAAATAAATAAATAAATAAATAAATAAATAAATAAATCAATAAATAAATAAATAAATAAATAAACAAATAAATAAATATATATAGGTATATAGGTATGTTAATAAATAAATAAATAAATTAATAATAATAAGTGTAAGAATTAAATATATATAATTTAACAATAATAACTTAACAAGGAAATTGATAAACACAAACAGAAAAACATATTAGATTTACAGTAAACAGATAATTAAGTTAAGATTAACAATTAACAGATAATTTAATTAACATTAACTAAGTTAATATATGGGTATATTAGTTAGTAAATGGATTTAACATTGCAATGATTGACTAAGCTATTCTATATTTAATTGATTGATAAGAGGATTATTAGTGATGTCGCATCTGATCCTAAAGGCGTCATTGAGCTTTATTATTCTATTGGAGATCAACTCAACATTTGTCCTAATATGCAGATTTGAAGTGGAATGATGCCAAGGCAGATTGAGCATCATTTTTAGCAGCTTGTTTTGAGATATTTGTAGTTTCTTTATATGGCATTCAGCACATTTTCCCCACACCTGGCAACCATATAAGAGAATTGATTGAAAGATGGTTTTGTAAATTATAATCTTATTTTCGTTTGAAAGTAGTGAATTTCTATTTATAAATGGATATAACATTTTGATAGCAATATTGGTTTTTTTAATCGTCCTCATATTATGTTCTTTAAAAGTCAGTTTTGTGTCAAGATGTATTCCGAGATATTTAACAGAAGGCTCCCATCTAATAGGGTGGCCGTTAATGAGCATATCAAAAGTGGTACTATACAGGGAAGAAAACTTAAAAAGAAATCTGTTTATAGGCAAGTACACAAGGAGCATAGAATGAATTTTGCAAAAGAACATGTCGCTTGGAGCAGCGAATGGAAGCACGCTGTCTTTTCGGATGAAAAAAAGTTTAACATTGACGGCCCCGATGGTTACAACTTTTATTTCCATGATCTAAGGAAGGAGGAGCTTATTTTGGCAAGACATTACAGACGTACATCAGGTGTAATGGAGTGGGGCGGTATTACCTACTATGGCACAATCGAGTTGGAATTTTTGTCCACAACAATGAACGGAAACAACTACAAATGTTTGCTGGAACGGTCATTTCCGAAATTGAGAAAACATTTTCGGCCCCCTGCCTTCGATATTCCTACAAGACAATGCCCCTATCCACACTTCCAGGGTTGTTAGTGTATGAAGGCGGCAGTATCGACAATTCGAAGACAAGGACACTTTAATCGAAGCTGTTCGTGATGCGTGGGCCCAAATTTCTCTTGATTATTAAAAAAAAAAAAAACTGTATGATTCTATTCCAAACCGTCTTACAGAGGTCATATCGAAAAATGGCGGGCATACTCATTATTAACGTAGAAAAACATAATAAATAAATGTTTTAAAACCATAGAATGTAAACATTTTATTAATACTTTCCTTTTTTCGAAGACTTTGCATGTGGCCTCATCATAGTGGAGCTTTTCAAGTAGTTCATTGTTTGAACTTGGAAAATGCCAGTCCTCGTTTTTTATTCATCCTTTAATTTTATGACTTACTGTTGGTAAAATAAGTACCTGTTACCATGTAGTAAAAGCTTCCGGGTACAAACTTTCAAACAGTGAAAATCGATTGCAAAATTCATGGCCTCATCCAAGCGATCGGCAGTGTAAATCACTATACTTATGGCTTGGATTTACGTTCATAGTATTTGTAAATTTCAATTGCTTAATATTCTAAAGATACCTCGATTGCGCTCTCAAAATGTGCAGAACATTTTTATATTTCGATAGTTTCAGTTGGGAAAATTCGATAAAATTCAGATTTTGAACTCACCACAAAGAGCTGATGATGTTTAGCAATACTCTTTTGTTTTTATTAAAAAGTTTGCAGAGTCAGAAAAATGTATCAGCCTTTTTTTTTCATTTTTAAGGTCGTACCCAAAGGGAAAAAAGGAACCTTAGTAGTTTCGCTACGATGTCTGTCCGTCTGTCCGACCCAATAGACCAATTTTGTTCTTAGGTCAATATCAGCACACAGCATCCGATAACCTCTAGTTAAACGACAAATACCAATGGTAGCGATACATCGACTGGTTTTAGAGTAATTAGTAATTTGGTGAACAAAATTATTTCATTCGTACAAAAAAACTGCTTATTTCTGGATTAACAACAAATTGATATATACTTTTTTGTAGATTATGCTCGTAGCTATATACAAACATTTCCTACATAACCGAACAAACAAATGTTGGAGGTGTGTATTTTCTAAAGCGAAATTAATTAGGAATAAAATAACGAATATTCCATTCACAAATTATATATGCAGGTTAACATGTCATGTTTTTAAAAAACTAGGTGAAATCCTTTACTTATGTGGTATTCGATTGGGCCTCTTCAGATTCGTTCTCATCAGATTTCGTGTGTCTTTTCGAACTTAAAAATGACACTTGCAACACTTTTTTAAGCGTTTTCCCCTAACTGGTTCAAATTTTAATTTAAAACATTCGAAATTTCCGCCCCGGTTAACAAAAGTGTACTTAGTTCTCACCCAAAGTGAGAAATAATTTCACTTAAAAACAAGTGGAATTATTTCCCTCGGACAAAAGAAAAAAGTGAATCAAATTCCTAGCAATAAAAAAACAACTAGGTATTTATATATATATGTCGAATGTTAATGGGGTGACAGCTGCCCCTGCAACACCTTTGATTGGTGTAACTGTTTGGAGATTGGGTACCAAATAGCCAAAGTTTCTTTAAATGCATACAAAACATGAATGTAAATAACTTTTACACCCATCCTCGCATTTTTCCAATCCTTTAACAGTGAAACCAAGCAGGAGGTTGCAGGGGGGCAGTATGGGCCTCCTTTTTTTTAAATTCTAATTTTTTTATCGTTGTGAGAAAGGTTAATCTATAGAAGACGTGCAACCTTTCTGTTGAAGGTGAATGAATAAGTCCTTAGTGCACTATATCTGCTGGTGTACGAGTCTCTCTATTGACACGTTTTTTTAACCAACGAAAAGCATATGAAAAGAATATGTCTTCAGGGGAATCTGCATTTTGTTTCCGGACAAAGGTTCATTTTGTTCAGGTGATATCTGAGGCCATGGTGACCTGAATCCCATTCCAGGTTTCTTATATGATCCTTACTGGGCGTAAGAGTTTCCTTGTATACGAGTAAGGCTTAATTAATCGTTTGGATTGTCTTAGACCCGGTTACCGAGTGTTCAAGACGAAGTTGTTTTTCCCATTCATTAATTATCCTTAGCACAGTAGTGCAATTGAATGTGCAGTAGGGTTCTCGTCCACAGAGAACAGATTCGGAAACAGCCCTAGCTAGTTTGTCTGCATGTTCCTTTTCCTTGCCTGCAATACCCTGATGATCCGGTACTCCGCCAAGTTTTACCTTGTTGTGTTTGGCTATAGGGTTCGCCAGAGCATCGTAACAGCATTTAACTCTTTTGGAGCCCATTGTATTGGACGCTAAAGCTTGTAAAGCTGCCTTACTGTCTGTTACATATTTCATTGTTTATGCGTTGTTAGTTTTTTATTAGTTGTTTTTTTTTTTTTTTGCATTATTTCTTATTTTTATTTCAAAATCAAGAGTTGAATTAATTCTGACTTTTATTTTTAAGACGTGGGCTTAATGCTCACAGTATAGTGGAGATATTTCCTAAACTAAGTGAGAACTAAGTACCTACACCCTTGTTAAGTGGGCTCATTTCCCAATCAGGGTGATTTTAATCCCCATCCCCCATGTGGAGTTAATTCCCGTGGATTTATTTCCCTGCACCATAAAGATGTTGGGACTTAAAGCGGCAAAGCATACAATTTAATTGTGAATGAGGGAGAAACCAATCTGTCAATAATAACGGTGCGCTCCCAGTCTATAATAAAAAAAGTAGGTACCCTTTTCGACGTTAACCCAAACAATTCAGAATAAGTGAAAAAGTGAAAAATGAAAAAGGACATTTATGAATTGATTCGGCCATAGCGCATTAGCAAAATGAATGAAATTGATGAAATATCAAATGAATTGACATACTGTGGCAACACTGTCAAAAAAAGGAGATCTAGACGAGAGGACTGTCGGATGTCGGTGGTTAGGGAAAGAGTCATTCGCAATAAGAAAGTCGTAGTAAACGATCGGTCTTTTAAAACCGTATAAAATCGTGTTAATTTATTAAACGTAGTTATATATATGTAAAAGTATCGATAAAGAAAATAAATGTTTAACATTCGGAACTGATAATTGTTTTAATATGCCATTGCTTACAATACCTATCTAATTGCTAGGAGTAAATTTGAGGGAACCCTTTGTGACATTATGCAAGTGGGACTCGAAATAACTCGTGATTGGTGCGAAACGGCTGGGCTAAACCTAAATCCAGCAAAAACAACAATAGTATACCATTCACGAGGAAAAGAAAACTTGAACGGCTGAGCCCGATAAGGCTATCGGGTACATTACTGACATCAGTCAATGAAGTTAAATAGCTGGGACTAAGCCTGGACAGCAAACTCGTCTGGGAAAAAACACACACAGGAGATAACCAGGAAAGCAACGCGGGCTTTAATGATCTGCCGAAGCCTAGCTGGCAAATCCTGGGGATGCAGCCCGACCATCCTCAGATGGATGTATATTGCTATTGTGAGATCAATGATCACGTATGGCGCAATTGCACGGGTAAAAAGAACCAGTCTATCCACCACAAGGAAGATACTCAAAAAAGTGCAAAGACTGCGGCATGCCTATGTAGAACAGAGGCCATGAGAACTTGCCCAACTGCAGCTATATGGAAGTGCTATTGGAACTAACTCCGCTGCACCTCGTGGTTGAGGAATGTGCAAGTAAAACGGTTCTACGAATGGCCAAAGAAGGAGTAGGAAGAGAAAAGTTCATCACACTGAGACAGTTTGACGCACTACTCAAGAAACATCCATTTGTGGCCTTTCCTAGAGACGATATCATCAAAAGATTTGATTTCCAAAAGAACTTTGTTGCGAAGCAATAAGAAGAATTGGAGCAGCGAATCAAAAATTCACAGACTGAGCAATCACACAACGAAGTGGTACACAGATGGATCGAGAACTGATGACTGGAACTGAGCGGGAGTATTTGGGCCTGGAACCAAATATTCTGAACCAAACGTGCAAAAATACCAGCATCTTCCAGACTGAAATCTATGCCATAGACAGATGTGTCCAAATCAACCAGGACAGAAACAAAATCAACTGTGATATAGCTATAACGTCAGACAGCCAGGCTGCTATTATGGCACCTAATTCCTACATCATTAAATCCAAACTTGTGTGGGAATGCCTACAAAAACTTAATGAGCTGGGTGCCTGGCCACGTAGGAATAGAGGGTAATGAAATAGCCGACTCCCTAGCCAGAAAGGGAGCATCAGAAACTTTCATAGGTCCTGAACCATTCTGCGGAATAGGGATCACACGCTCAAAGTAGAATTTAGGAAACTAGTGAAAGAAAACAGGGCAAGAACCTGGCAAAACATTCAGGGCCAAGAAACTTCTGGGGCAATAAACCGGAAAAAATTCCAAGCTTGCATCTCAACAACACCTCAGGAAACTGGGTTTATCTAAAGAAGGTCTCTGCAGATTCTGCGATGAGTCCAGTGAAATCATAGAACACTTGCTGGGATCATGTGGGGCACTGACCCACAAAAGATTGAAATACTTGGGCAAGTACCAACTTTCTGATGAGGAAATACTGTCACTGGAGCCAGCTCTCATCCTTAGATTCTTAAAGGAAACTGGACTGGAGAGAGTGCTATAGGACGGATTCCTTCCGTCAAGGAGGAAGAAGAGTACAAGAACCACTAAAATGATTCCGAAAGGAGTTATACTGTGAAGGGAACTCTTATGAGGGATTATACCTCTCTGGAGCGTAAGCAGGGGGTACAATAGACCAACAGGTAATAATAATAATAATTGCTTTTTAACAAAAAAAAAAAAAAAAAACTCCCCAATGTTGTTGTTATACATTTAATAATGAATAAGAAGAACACGCCTTCGGAAGCTTGAAAATCTTTATAAAGGGTCCGCCATCTAACGTTTTTTTTTTTTTTTTTTTTCAACTAGTGCTTATTTCGCGAATGGTAACACTTAGCTCATGTCTGATTTGACAGATAATTAGTTTTATCCTTCCGCTGAACGAATATGGTTGTGTATACGCTTGAATAACGCTGGGAAATATTGCGACATTACTTTGAAAATCATGGTAATGTTGCAGAATGTGTGCGAAAATTGCGTACGGATTTTGGAAGAAGAGAAGCACCGTCAGCTCTGTATGTTCGATATCTTGTGAAAAAAGTGAAAGAAACTGGCATCCTCCTCATCGATAAACCAAAGCGTGAAAAGCCCAAAAACAGTGCGTACCCGTACACCCGAGAAAATTGCTACTGTGGCAGAAAGTGTGCGTGAAGCGCCATCAACATCAATTCACCGTCGCGTCGTTCTCAACAATTGAACATTTCGGAGGCATCATTGAGACGAATTTTGCATAAAGACCTTGGTATGCACCATACAAAGTCCAATTGGTTCAGGAGTTGAAGCCAACTGACCATCCAATGCGTTTTCGCATCGCTAAGTGGGCCTGCGATCGACTTAAAGAAGATGCCGATTTTGCCAAAAAAAATCATCTTTTCAGATGAAGCTCTACTGCATGGCCAGCCGAGGCAGCCATTTGAATGAAATTATTTTCTATTATTAACCGGAAGGATTGTACTTTCAAATAAAAAAATAAATTTGAGAAAATATGCAGTAGTTTTTTTTATAGCATTTTCAAAAAAAAAAAAGTTATTTGGCGGACCCTTTACTTAGTACTAATAGAGTATAATTAACTACCGCATAGGACCTGAACCTGCGTTGGGTTTGCCTATACATCGGTGGTTAAGTCATCCATTGATACTTGGGTTTCTCGCGAACACGAGTGTCGGTGGCGTGGCTGTGCTGGGTGTGGACAAACCAAGCGACTGCGGCCGGACATCTACAAAAGGTCGGCGGCCTTCCTTCTGTCTCTCAGGAGAAGCGACTGTAGACTGCTTCTGGGCGTCCTTTCGGGCCACCAAGCTTTTTCCAAACACTTAAATGTTTTGGGCTTGAGCGTCTCCACCATCTGTCCTGCCTGTGGAGAGGATGACGATACAGCGGAGCACTTCCTCTGTAGCTGTCCTGCCTTTGCTCGCATCCGGTGGCGGATCTTTGGAGCTGACGTGGTGAGTGCCGAACATCTAAGCTCTTAATCACTGAAGCTCCTTCTCATCTTTCTTCGAAAGACGGGAAAACTAAGTACATTAATGTAAGGTGTCTATTTGGCAGTACAATAGACCAGTAGCTGTCTGAGTGCTCCATCGGATAGTACCAACCTCCGACAAAGAAAAAAAAAAAAAAAAACTACCGCATAAGTACATATTTGACACAAGCATGGTGCATGTTCTGAGTTCTGTTTGCTACTTTTTCGTTACGCCATCAAAAACACGCGAATAATTAAAGTGAAACAAAAATGATTGAAGCAATCTCAACTGGAGATGCAAGTAGGTATATATATAAATAACATGTAAAGTAGGGAGGTACTCATGCGAATATATCTACTTACTGTCAAGAAGAATTGCAAACAAGGAATTAAATCTGGAAAGCCACTTTACAATTAGAAGTTAGTAGGTAGTTATTGGGTTGGTACGTCGGAAGCACTATATAGTGCATTTAGGTTACTATAGGTGCGACAGCACCGAGACCTTCGATGTCAAAAAAGGATTTAGACAAGGCGATGCGCTGTCATGTGACTTTTTTAACATCGTTCTTGAAAGAATAGTGCAAAACTCAAACGCCAACACCAGAGGCACGATCTTTCAAAAGTCCGTCCAATTACTCGCGTACGCCGATGACATTGAAATGGCGCGTTTGTGAGTATTGAGACTGAGGCGGCGAAGATGGGTTTGGCGGTTAATGAGGGCAAGACGAAGTATATGCTGTCAGCTAAAAAGGACACCCAACACCGACGGCTCGGACAGAACATCACAATAGACAGATATAACTTTGAGGAGGTAAAGGACTTCGTCTACCTAGGCTCCGCTATGAACTCAGACAATGACACCAGCGCTGAGATTAAACAAAGAATAACTCTTGCCAACCGCTGTTTCTTTGGGCTAAGAAAGCAATTGAATAGCAAAGCCCTCTCTCGAACAACTAAAGTGACCCTTTATAAGACCCTAATCGTCCCAGTCCTGCTATATGGCGCAGAGGCATGGACTTTATCAAAACCGGATGAGGTACCTAACTTTAGGTTGTTTCGAGAGGAAAATTCTTCGAGTGATTTTTGGTCCCGTCTGCATTGACGGTGAATGGAGGAGAAGATTCAACGACGAACTGAACGGGCTGTACAGCGACATCGACCTAGTCAGAAGAGTGAAGGTCCAACGACTGAGGTGGCTGGATCATGTAGAGCGTATGGACACGAATGCTCCGGCCCGGAAGATCTTCGAATCCACACCCGAGGGAAGGCGCAGTAGAGGAAGGCCGCGACACAGGTGGCGCACGCAAGTGGAAGGGGACCTTAACCAACTTTAGCGTGCGAAACTGGAGACAGCTAGCTAAAGATCGCGCTGGCTGGAGACGCTTGTTGGTTGAGGCCCAGGTCCACCCCGGACTGTAGCGCCACCTTAAGTAGTTGTGACAGCTTAGTTGACCCAAGTATACGGAGAATTGACTGTCAGAATTCAAAACTATTCAAACAATCACTTCAAAGGAGTCTGATGATGAATTAGTGGTGTAGTTCGAAATAGGTATCATTCCTATACCAAAAAGTGACTGTGTCTGCGAGTTGTTGTTAAGAATTGTTTCTCTCAAACAATAAATCACATCCCACTATTGTTTTACTGGGATTTAGTGGGGATATTGCGACGTAGGTATGTACGAAGGTAACCAACAGAGAGTACTCAAATGACATTAAATCATGTGCCTAATCAGGGGATTTGGGAAACGTCAATTCGATTGACGTCTAGGTGATATTACATTTTTTACTTTTATTATAAGTCAGGCAGAACAGAGACAACCCAAATAAACCTACACAGCCATTTATCGATTTAATGTACCTAAATCACCTTGATTTTTATCCGGATCTTCAGGTGACATCGTCAGACTAATGTCACTGCACGAATCACCGCTTTGCTCGAAATCCTCTTCCGGTCGTTCGAAATCATTCGTCTCCATTTTCGAAATTGTCGCCGGCAAACGATCAACACTTATTGCACCACAATTCAACCTGTCACTGGGTTCCAACATTCTTGGATCACTTTCACTGATAGTTCGATTGAAGCACTGCAATCGATCGCCGTTGTATTCGACGCCATTTGCGTTTATCAGGAATTCAGCAAGTTTTTCACGCGCGGGGTCAAAACTTCCGTTATTCACATTATTCGCCACGAAATTCACCAATTTCTCACAATAATTTTGATCCGTCGAACTGAGTAAAGACAGAGAACGCGTTTCCAAAGCGGGAATTCTTTTTTCCGTCTCCACTCCGAGTGGCAGCTGAGTGGTGGAGCTGACACCAGCAGTCGCTGCTGCTGCCGCCGCCACAGCAGCGACAGCACCGGAACCATGCTGATTTGCGAGGTAATATGATCCATTTGTCAGCAGCTGATTGAGGCGATCGTGGTTTTGTCCAAAGTATCCATGTATCCAAGGGTTATAGAAGGGGAAATTCGGCGGAAATCCCATCGCAAGTGCATGGGGAGGAAATGACAGTTCTGCTGAATCAGCAACGGAAGGAACTTTTATCTGACGCGTGGCCGTCGATTTGGGTGCATTCCGATTGGCGATTATCGATTCTATCGAGAACGGACTGGAAATCTTTGACAGCTTTGTATTTTCCACTTCGAGTGACCGCGTGGAATTCTCCATTTCAGTTCAGCACTTTCGCATATCGTCTCAACTGACAGCTATATGTGCATTAAATCAGATCACAGAAAATAAATATAAAATTTCTATTTAATGCGACTGCGATTCGACGACACAACATACACGAACCACGTACAAAGTGAAACTGTCAATGACAGCGTTTGCTGTTTGACGGGGGTTGTGGAAACGGCATTGGCTTCGCCATCTATTATCCCCTCCAATGACCAAACGAGTTCCTGTTAGTACTGCGTGCGCCAGTGAACGCCCCTTGTACAAATCAACATGGCTGCAATATTTCAACGCATGCCAATGAGCGTATCGGACGAGTGAAGTGAACGCGCCCCTCATTGAGCGTGTTTTTCTGTTTGTTCAGCACTTTTTCTTTTTGAACATGACTGTGTGTGCTTTACTAATTATAATTGCAACAACTACAATGTGGTGAGTATGGCACGGAAAGGGAGGCGACACGCAGACACGCCCTTACATTAAAATGAACTTCAAATAGATTAGTGAGCAATTTTGCAGACACATCCACAAGTAATTTGGTGTCCGGATGGGCGCAATTACAACTATTGTCTAACTAATATTGTCACGAGGTGGTGTGGTGCGTATGCAAATATGACAGAATGCGTTTTGGAGCAAAATTAGGAATCGTTTACAGAAGGAGTTTCGAGATAACTCTGACAGTTTGACAGCCTTGGTTGCACCATAAATGGAGATAACTTGCAATGCAGGCAGCAAAGTTACTCCTATTTCAGTGGTGGAAGAACTGCTAATCTATATTTAACGAGTGCTATATTTCTGACTTATTTATAATGTAGGTATACCTACCTATACTTAGTTGTTTTTTTTGTTTTTTTTTTTTTCGTAAGTTGGTACCTAATAAATATTAGATAATACCTATTTTAGTTCTGTAATTTTCTAGGCAGATAGGTAGGTTAGGTATACCCTTTAATAATCGTTTGAAAGAAGGTGGATATAAACACAGCAGGTAAACGAGGAAGGAGTATGTGCAGTGTGCATATAGCTAGATGCCGCCCTGATGTAAACGCTGGCGCTGGGGTAAAAGAAATTGTGGACAAAATCTCAGTGGATATAGTAGGTACTTTGGAGACTTGTTCGAGCAAATACATTATTCACGGGCATCTGACAGCAATCATGGCGTATTAAATAGTTAGGTAGGTAGTTATCTGAATGTGACTGACATTGGGAGGTCAGAGGTAAGAACTGTATGTAGGTAGGTACCTAAGCATCTTTCTTATTCAAAATTATACCTAGCTCAATATACTTCTAGAGGTAGAGGGGTTAAATAGGTAGATTTTATTTCAAGTCAGAAAATAATGACCGCTGGACCACATAGTTTTAGCCCAACACTATACACTATGTCGGTTACTCGTGTCATATTTACAATGACTAGGTAGGTATAGACCTGCATTCTCTGGAAACCGACATGTTCTATTTATTTCCGCCATTAGGCCAGCCTTAAAGTGTGTTACAGCAAATTTGTGTCGTCTGTCTTCAGTGGGGCTTGTATTGTCCTTTCGTTTTACGCCTTTAGAGGTTATTTCATGTCCATTAAGCTTTTCTCATGTTATTTTGTACATCAAAGTACTCTATAGACATATATTGATAATATGAAACATTCGAAAATATAAATTTATCAGGGATTGAAAATCCGTCCGTAACTTCATTATATAGATGGGCCGATGAAAAGTCTAAACTCATTTACCTCGCGAAATCGAAGATAAATTTTGACATAAAAAACGGAAGAAAGAGTTTCATTTGGCCTCGAATGTCTTTTGGGTAATAATAATTGATCCACCATGGTAAAGAGATTTTGGAAAGGTTTCCCGATAGGGTAAAGTTTGTCGCTTGTAACTAGAAAATTTCATCTACACATTTCTTACAAACTACAAACTTACATAAAACTAAATATTATAGCCACATGTAATCTGGCAGCGTCGTCTCCTGAGAAGAAGGACACGTGCGAGGGAGATAACTAGTTAAGTACGATATGCTTGGAGGTATAAGGATATGCGTGATTGGCATGATCGGACACTATTAGTTGAGCGACGGTTGAGAGAACATTACTAATAAATTAGCTACTGAAATCAAAGAGTAACAATTTCGTTTTAATTAGATCAAAAGGTTTTAATTTTGCTAAAGATCAGAAGTGGGATACGAAACCTTGCCAAGATACCTAAGTGAATTCGGAATTTTTGGTTTTGATTTTGGGAGTGAGTGTGTATAAGCTCATTTATTGCATTGAGATTGAGACTCGGAGCATAGCGTGGTTTTGTTTGTGCATATTAGATGTACATATATAAACTGGAATTGGTTTAATTTGAGTGCGCACAGAATACAAATATTTAAATTGAGTTGATCAGTATCTATATCTTAGACGAGATAAAGTTTGTTGGCGTTGTTTGTTGAAGGAAAAACAACAACGACCGTTATACGAGGGTTTAGTGTAAAGCAGAGACAGAATGCGTTTTCAGTCTATGGAAAAGTAATGATGTCCTTGTCTTGGATGTGCAAGTGGTGTATTTGCATTGTAGATAGATAACACAGTATTTATCTGTGTTGGTAGCATATGTAGTTGTAGCTACATTGAGATGAAAGGAAATATGTGCAGAGTAGAAAGGAGATACCTATCTGTAATAGCATTATTATGCAAAGGCAAAATATTTGTTGCTTTGCGTGTCATAAAATTACGTTTTCGGTATACGAAAAAGCATATATGTTATCTCTCGGCCAGACGAGATGTGTAGATGACTGAACCGTAGAAACTGATACAAGATAAGAGAAGCAATTTTTAAATATTTGTTAGGGACAATTTGCGTTTTCGGTTTACGAAAGAGCAAATGTGTTTCGTTTGCCCGAATTTGGATGAGTAATCACTTTTGATATGATTGTTGCGGTCATTTAAGATATGCTATGCTCTGAATGATTTGGGTATATTGAATTCATCTTATATGGGAAGATCGGGGGGAGTGTCTAAATATGTATATGTTTATTAGTACAGACAGAACAATTTTATTTGTTTCTAGATCGATAGACATGGAGTACATGAGTGTAAAACAGCTCCAAGTAGAGCTGAAAAATAGAGGTCAAGCTGTCAGCGGACCTAAAAGGATTCTGATTAAAAGAATCCTTGATTACGATAAACAGCAGGGAGAAGGCGGAAATCTTCGAATGGATGGTAATACCAGCGGAAGTTTGAGCGCAGCAACTGAGCACTCTGGCACAAATCGTGAAGGCCAGAATGTCACAATATCGGATTTATGCACACCCACAGATGAAGAGTTGAGGGCGAGGGAATGGGAGATTATTCGGAGGGAAAAAGACCTTCTTGAAAAAGAGCGAATCCTGTTTATGAAAGAACGCGAAATAGCTGAGAAGCTGGCACACTTAGGATCAGCCCGACAACAGCCGAGTGCCATTGTTCCAGACAAGCCGAGAGTAAATTGCACCATAAAGGAAATTGCGGATACCCTTCCAGTCTTCTCACCCGGTGACATATCTTCCATGTCTGCGGAAAGCTGGATCAACAGTGTTGAAGGTCTAGCAAAAATTTATAACTGGGATGAGATGGCTTTGTTAATGGCAGTGGCATCAAAAATGCAAGGCCCTGCAAGATACTGGTGGGATACAATCCAGACGGCGTCCGTAACCTGGACTCAGTTAGCATCAGGACTCAAAATTAACTTTCCGCATAAATACAGCGAGGTTGAAATTCATCGGCAATTGATGAGAAAAATAAGAAAGCCAACGGAAACACTCGAGGAATATTGATTTGAGATGAACATGATGGGTAAAAGAATTGAACTGTCAGACCAAACTATTATTCAGTATATCCTCACTGGTTTGAATGATTCACAAATGAGTTTGAATTTAGCTGCGGGAAATTTTAAGGATATTGCGGAACTAATACAAAAAATCAAATGGTATGATGGTATTCGAAATGATTCTCAAGCAATTATTACTCCAGGATCATCAAAACAATTAATCACAAAGCGGCCCTCCACTAGCGAACATACAACATGGCAACACCAGCGGCCTATGATGTCAAAAGTCACCATAACCTGCTACAATTGCAACAACACAGGACATTACGCTAGAAATTGTCCGCAATCTAGGAACTCGACGAGGGCGTCGACGATGTCAGGACGGTCGAATCTATAACCACATGTAATCTGGCAGTGTCGTCTCCTGAGAAGAAGGACACGTGCGAGGGAGATAACTATACTCTGTCCAAGAAAAATTGTCAGTACAGGCCTTATGGGAAGCTCTTTTTTCTACCAGAGGTGCCTGTAGTACTCTCACGGCACTCAAACACAGGATTTGCCACTGAAATAAAAACGAAACCACTGGCATTCCAAAGCATTTTGTTGTTGTAATTTTCCTGAAAATCGCATACATCCCTCCACAACCAGTCTGCCACGCAGTCGCGGGCAGAATGAGCACGATCGCTTGTGTTCGCTTGCTATTATCATCATTCAAAATAAGCAGTGTGAGTGACTGAAGCACATCAGAGAAGTGTTACCATATGTCAATGTTAGCATATCATTAAGGGTTTTTCTTTGAATTTTGTCAAAGAACTTTCGGTTTTGGTGCTTTTTGGAGCTTTTTGGAGCTTTTGAGAGCGGCACATTATGTGGGGTGCTGCCATTCGGTTTTAATTTGTTTGTATTTCTGAAAGATCCAAAAATATTCAGTTAAAACATATTTTTGAATGTTGTCTTTTAGAAATAATGTTTATTCGGGAGGTGTTTTAATGCATTCATTTCATTAACTCAACAAGTGATCATATACGTGCGTTGTAGAGATATTGCTATAAATTAATAGTGATAGTGAATAATATTCGTTAGGGCATATTTCTGCATGTTTTGGTAGGTACAAATTCAAATTTCACTTTGTAGAGCATATTTTTCACAGTGAAATATCAAAGTGATGAAGCAGGTAAACCTATACTGTTTATTTTCGGTCGTTGGGTTTTACCACATCCGGTCACTTCTCCCCAGTAAAGCAAATGCCTTGAAAGGATTTTATGATCCTTTTTTTGCTACTGTTTCCGCGAAGTTCTGCATTGACGGGTAATAATTTTTTTTAACAAAATATGTAATCTAGGTATTATGTCTATATTAAAAAAATTTATGTGCACAAGTGCAGTCCTTTTAATATCTGTTTAGGTATATGGCATTGCGTCGTGGTTATATAATTTTGTCTAATTGCCTGTTTGTGTATATAAGGCGGAAACCATGGTTGTTATCTCAATAGCGGATAGTGCATCTAAGCAAGTGGTTAACTTTAGTGTGCATATGAATAAACAGAAACATGGCTACAAAGTCTTCAAAGGATCTAAGTGTAGAAAAAAAACAACAAATTGTTGATGCAACTGAAAAATGCTATGGCCTTTTTAAAAGTAAATCGGAAGCCGTAGGAAATGCGGCTACGGTTTTCCTGTTACGGAACAAACTGTATACAGGGTTTTAAGGAAAAAAGCAATCAAAGGCCACAATTCACCACCAAAGAAGAAAAATAATTCCGGTATCAAGAGCAAGGTGGATGATTTTGACAAATGTGCGATTAGGTGGATAGTCCATCAGTTTTTTATGAATAATGACCTTCCAATGCTAGACAAGATATTATTGGAAGTACCTACAAAAAGTGAAAATATAACAAAACTAAGCAGATCCACTTTGCATACAATATTGCAAAAAGATCTCGGACTTAAATTCGTCAAACGTCAGCGAAAGAATTTTTTGTTGGAATTTATTTCGTTCAGCAATATTTTTATTTTAAATTGGAAGATGGTAACCCTAACAGTATTGCTCTCTGAGTTATGGCGAATTATCATACAGACTACGGCAACCCTGTGAGAGCTTTAAAAAGGGAACGATTTATGTAAGTCATTGCAACCAGACTGAGAGACAAACATCCTATCTTCCCTGTACTGACAATTTTTCTTGGACAGAGTATAGTTAAGTACGATATGCTTGGAGGTATAAGGATATGCGTGATTGGCATGATCGGACACTATTAGTTGAGCGACGGTTGAGAGAACATTACTAATAAATTAGCTACTGAAATCAAAGAGTAACAATTTCGTTTTAATTAGATCAAAAGGTTTTAATTTTGCTAAAATATTATTTTGATGTCCTTGTTTTAAAATCAAATCTTTAAGTAAGAAATATTGAGAGGGTGCCATATCACCCAACTTTACCCTATGTAGAGGAAGACTATTGTCGTTTTCCATTGGACAAAAAGAAGCGTCCTGATGGAGAGTCCGAAATCGAAAAATTCGCTTCCGAAACCGTTCCATTGGCACAAATAATACTCCCCGGGTGATTCTGAGAAGATAATTTCGCTTCTCGATTTGACGTCAGAATCCACTCAAGAAGCACTAATACAAGTGTAATTTATGTATTTCATACAAGTAGGTAGCTGACAGCAGCCGTAGATTATTTGTTGGTATTTCACCAACACCTACTTTTGTGGATTCAATCAGAAGCAGTTTTCTTGTTCTATTGGAGTACAGAATGAGTAGATCCCCGAGTGAAACCAATGGAAAACGCCATATATATCTTTATTATTATGCAAATGCGTTGATGACTAAGAATATCATGCATCAGGCTTCATAAATGGGAAATTAGCAATAATTATTAAAGGAGTTTGCTCCAAAAAGGATTTCAATGTCATCTGTGGCAGTGATGTTAAAAAAAAAAAAAGATTACAAACCATTTAAAACAAGTAACTATCCCCTAAAATGTTATAAATAAACCCTATTGTGGAATACGGCGTATTTGAGATTCACATACTCGATTCACTTTCACTTTCTATCGTGAAATCCGCCGGGTGACACTGTCTTATCGACAGGTATTTTCGGTCAAAGTTGGTCGGCAAGTCAGCTATTTTGCATTGAATGACAGAGCAAAGCAAATTAGAATTTATTTTACAGAAATCAAATACAAAATAAATGGATAGTATAGGCTTATATTTGAGTAGAATATATTTAGCAATGTGGAAAGAGCATCCTACGACAATAAAATACGTGCATATTCAAAGGAGGAACTGTAAAGGACATAATGGAACTTTCGGATTCGACGTGACGTTTTCTGAAATTGTTATTTAAATTGTTTGTAAAGTTTATATCTTAGATTTACTAAGTGCTTGCGTTTAAATAAAGTAACATTTTCATGTTTTTTATGCACAGAACGCAATGAATTAGCTGCGTATTTTAAATGTCAAAGTTTGTATGGGGAGTTTCACTTCTATCGTTTTCTACGATCGTGGTAAACGCATTCACTTTACCGACTGGTGAATCTTTCACTTCGAATGTATTCTACGATGCCAAGTATTGATTTTAAGTGAAACGCTTTCCACGGCGTATTCCACGATAGGGGTGAATATTGCTTAAATAAACAGAAGCGCATCTTTCATGCCGCGAAGTAAGATAGTACAATATGGACTTTCCAACGTTTTTAGAATGATATTATGTTGATGAACCTGATATATTTTTTAAACATAATTATAGCCTTACCTCAAGTAATGCCAAGCTTGTTTTCTTTTTATCAATACTGCACTCATTTTTGAAAAACATGAGGTACCTATCTGAAAATTTGTCTTGTGTAAAAATCCGATCAAATAATCTTCTCACAGCTTACTGGTGTTTGTTGAAATTAATCGCGCGGTTGATATGCAACTCTTCAAAAGAAACGAAAAAGAAAAACAAAAAAAAAAACCTAAAGAACAAACAAAATAAATTAAAATCCAAATTAACAAAACTCATCGATGCATTTCATGCTCAGAAATAAATCAGAATGTTGTTGACGTTTGGGGTGCCCGCGAGGCTATGTCATCCATGTCTACACCATCGAAACCCCATTCCCTGCCTCGTCAAAAGAGCTGCTTTAAATATCTCACCCCGAGTACACTATACAACACGATCGAGTGAGAGCAACCATAAAAAAAAACGACAAATACGCTAGCGAGCTGACAAATTGTCCGAAATACTTTGAATAACTCCGTCGTCGGCCTCGTGGTCGTCGGCATCTATATAGGAAAATGACAATCCGCGCGCATATGTGTGCGCGCAAAACAGACGAGGCGCATTCCAACAGATTCCCAACTATTTGTCGAACAATTCCAATGGCATGGTATCTGCTCGAAAAAGAGGCGACAAGTGCGGGATGTAATCTAATTTGCCAACAATTGGCGTAATTTATTGCCAAATTAATTTTTCAATTAAAAATTAATTATTACATCCCGATGCGCTTTGGGTGATATAGAAGTCCAAAGTTAGTTCATGGGAATGAGCATGTGCGCGCACAACTGTTTCCAAATTAGGGTGATTCGATTCTGCTTACGGTGGTGCAATTACGTTGGCAACTATAACTTGAGATACACCCCCAGTGCGCACGAAACATCCTAACCTAACCGCAATGTTTAACCAACAAGGAGCTACACCCACCGACCAACTATACCGACCGACCGACCGAGGCAGAATAACAAAGGACACTGGACACAGGCTAAATGGTTTTTAATTTCAAGCTAATTAGTGGGTTGATGGCAAATTATTGTTTATCGAACAGTTACATAGGCAACCTACTATCTCTGGCCCAAAAGGGTTAATTTATATGTCAGACGAAGGACATGTATAATCGATTTGAGTCGTTGAGCGACCATAAAATAGCTGTATCCTTGTCCTAGATGCATCCAACCACAGGATACGCTTGAAGAGGAGGTTGATATGCATACGCCGGTCATGGAAATTATCGAATTGCCTTGTTAGGTTTTTTTTTGTAAATTGGTGATGTCGAAGAGTGAGTGCACGACTCGATAACATATATTGTTAGCTCTAATTAGATAGTCAAACATTAAATATCGTGTCCATAGCATTTTTCCTCAGGTATACGGATAGAACGGTATATATAGTGTAAGCAGAACAGTGTCATATTGTAAAATGGCTTGGGCTTGGAATGAAAATGTATACTATGTGGAATGTGGATACAGCTCGCCCCTTTCCTTCAACTCCATTGCGCATACGACTAACGCACATTACTTTTAAAATTCAGATTTTGTTTTCACTTTAAAGTGACGAAGTGACAGATCATAAATTGTTGTATATTTACCCACTTAAGATATTATTTTGGTGCATATGCGTGGAAAGGCATTGACGTGAAATTATCCATCAAAATGCAATTAAATTTAGCGCTACACTTCCACTGAGCAAACGACGACGCGTCGTCTCGTTATGGCAACTAAGCGAGATTCCGTTACCGTTGCACATGTGTGATTTGTGAACAGTTTTTTTTGTATGTTTTTTGTATGCGTTACATTATGAGCAAAAAACCACAGGGTGCTGGCAGTAATTATATGATTTTGACGCACTGAGGACTGTCGGCAATGAATGACTGAATGAGTATCAGAACTTTGACTCTGAAGCAGACTGCGGTGATTGCAAACAAGAAAAGTTACAATGTATTTGAATTTTACTTGGCAAAACATTTAAGCTCTCGACGCGTCAATAGATGCCTGAGGACAATCTGCATCAATCCTTAGTTGCGGTTAATATCGGCCTGATACGCACTCCGGCCCCATTGAGGAAAGCACGGTGCTGGTTCCTCAACGAAACGTAAATAAGCAAGCATTGGCATAAATCTGACGTTACAATCGTCCCCTGTGTAGTTTTATTCCAAAAATAGGCAAGGAGGTGGCATATTTCTTACGAACATAAGGGATTTGCTACTTTGTTGAGAAAGTTAACGTCACTGCAGACAGCACAAGTTTTTCTCACCTCGATATTTCTGAAGGAATGATAAATTCTCACCAGATCATTAAGCCGACAGTCAAATTGATTATATTTCAGAAGTGGCCGAAAGCCGTCCCGCCACCACCTTCTTATTTACCTAAAATAACATAATTATAGCAATATGTATTAAGGAATGTGTATTACTGAATAACCGCCTGTTAAAATCGGGGTCTTTGAATTATCATAATCGATAATCGTCCACATAACTCTGCCTATAAGCTGATTTTTCAAACGAGTGCCCCTGCCATACCAAATACACAAACAACTGCATTATCGACTGCTTTTTTCGTTAAAGCGAGTAGGTAGTTGTTCAAAATAAATTTCGAAAGAATTGCAGTAATTTTATGTAAGGGAAACATATATCAGCTGCAAGGAACCTTCTTTGCAAAAAGCTACTTGAAGATACGGAGATTTTTTTAATCAAGTACGATAGAAAATGATGACTCGAAGAAACAGCAAAAGAGAACATTCTAGAAAAGCGAAAAACATTCACTGCGTAGAAATTGTGAGTTGCAATTGAATTTTTAAGAGCAAAGAGGTACTTTAGCCCCAAGCAACTTCTCCTTCTCTACAAAGCACAGGTTAGACCAGACTTGGAATATTGTTCCCATATATGGAGCTCGGCCCCAAAACATTCACTTAACCTGCTTGATAGCATACAGAGACGAGCAGTTCGACTCATTGGAGACCCTACACTCACATCGAATCTACAACCGTTGGTGCACAGAAGACAAGTCGCTGACCTATGCTTGTTCTATATAGGTACTTCCATGGTAGATGTTCTGAGGAACTCAAAGACATTATCCCTCGAAATGCAACTTTTGGGCGCCCAACAAGACAGGCTGCTAATGCTCATGACCATACAGAACACTTGACAACCGCGAGGACATCAACTTTCAAAAACTCCTTCTGTTACAGGACAAGCAAACTTTGGAACTCGCTTCCTGGGGATATATTTCCTGAAGACTACAATTTGCAGCAATTTAAGTGCAGAGCAAACATACATCTGCAAGCATCTCGGGGCGCTGTTGAACCGTTATAGGTTCGCCTTTCCCGGGAGAAGTATATAAAAAAAAAATAGGAAATAATAAATAAAAACAAAAGAATATTGTACTTTTTATTTAAAAGAAATTTAAGTTTAATAATAATATCGAAAACAATCAAATTGTTCATCATTAACGTGGTGTTCGATTGGGCGCTCTTTTTTTTTGCTCTCAGAGCACTTTTTATGTTCGTTTGGTACAAAAAAGCAATCAGGTGAATCTATTTCTGTAAATTATTTATGTATCAATATTTATAAATCAATCAGGACGCAAATTTTGAATGTTATAATATAAAATCTCACCAGTGAATGGAAAACTCTTTGAAAAGTGTTGAAGTCTACACATATTCGAATCGCACGAATATTATCACAAAAAAGAGCAGGTGACGTTTTTATGTTCGACTAGCCACACGAAATCTGAAATCTTAGTGCGAATCTGAAGAAGCCCAATCGAATACCACATTTATAAATAGTTGGCACAATAGGTCTGAACAGGCCTAGCTCTTCATAACCATTAGTTTTGTGCGATTTTTTTTTTTTTTTTTGCATTTTTCGGTCGAACGGAAGGGATCTGCAATTTTATGTCGAATCCAAACGGATAAGCCGTTATTAATTATTATTATTTTAAGTTATAGAACAAATTTTGAATCATATTTTAAGTGAATTTTGGATATGCGAATATATGCGGAAAGTGCTCCAATTCTAGTACGTTATTATCGAAGAATTTTTGAAAATTTCTGTTCAAATTGCTTCAAAGCTGACCCTAGTTTCGCCAATCAAACAGAGCCAAACAAACGTCATCAAAGAAAAGATTTCGAGAATTCTAAACCAATTGACGTTCCCGTCAACGAACGTCAAACTGCAATCTTGTGTTTTCCTTTTCCTCTTCATCTGGTTTAAGTAATTTTCCCTAAAAGAAAAGCAGACCAATCTATAAAAGATATATTTTTACGAATTCGGACCACAAATAATATTAGGTAAACAATTATGCAAAAAAATAAATTAACATTTCACGATCATAGAACTTATGTGTACTCTCGCCCATCAAAAGAAATGCATCCATTGCCAAAACATAACAAAGGAACACAATTTCTATTGCAGCATTAATGGGCAATAATATCACTTATGAAATGGAAGAGGAGTATGACGACAACGATGAAGTAAACTCGTTGGATTACAGAGAGCACGTATCTGCAGCACTTGGACGAATGGTCACCCAGTAAGTCGTCTGAAATCAATCAAATTTCTTAAGATTTTAAACGATTTTCGTTTAGGATTGTAGGAACGCTGCCAAGGAACTCATCTAAAGAAATGCCAGTAATACGAAAGAGGCCAGATCTAAGGAAGTTTAGAGTGAGTATAGTTGGAACGAACGAATTTTTTTTAGGTTTGCGTGTGGGTGTTTGTCATTTTCATTATTTGTGTAAAGTCTGGGTTTCAATTTATTTTGATTTCCTTTAGAAATTCTTGTTTGATTTTCAAGTGTAAACCTACTTAACTAACAGGTGCATCAAAACATAACTGTGCAAGCAAACAACCTAGCAAATTGTCTTGACGGGCCAATCACCTTAGAGATAAATTACACTATGAAATACAATGCCCAAGAGCGAATGTATATTAAAAACCAGATAACTACTATTCACTAACGCATTCGGGTGAAACGTGGATGCAGATGGTCCGGTTCATCTCCCATTTAAAGCGTTTTATGCAAATTCAGGTGAATTGAGTCTTGCAGCAATGCGCATGTGCGGTGGGAATTGCGTTTTATTTTTAAACGGCCTGCTCAACATCACGTGTACTTGCACAACGACCTTGAAAATGTATTTTGTCAGTATCATCTATTACAACGCTTCTGTGTGGTCAATATTCAGCCATACTAACACTTTGAATTATCTTTTTTACTCATGTCCATCTCGGCAGTCATACTGCGTGTCATTTTAGACATCTTTTTTGATTCCAATTTGATCCGCATTCCTTTCGATCACTTTCAGCACACCCCACTGTACAAGGAAATAAAACAGTTGTGCGGTTTGCCGCCCACTAATCGTCGCCCTAATGAAAAGTGGTCACTGCAACGCGGGCTCATGAAGCGCGAGAATGGATTAGCGTCCAAGACTTCAGGATACTTCACACCCAGTCAGCATCGACGGATAGCAAACCAGTTTGTGCCAAACCACAAGGATGAACGTCTCATGTCGTTCGACTCCAAAGTGTTCATTAGCAAATTCAACAAGGACGGCAGCAGGCTAATCACTGCAAGTCAAGGTAAGCCCATTCGAAAAACTAGACATTTCCTTTTAAACACCTCCTCAAATCGACGTAGACGCGATAATAAGAGTGTTTGACTCATCAAAGGGCACCTACCACCGAATAAACCGTATTCACGCGCAAGATGTCGGATGGGGCATCTTAGACATTGATTTCAGTCCATGTGGCGAGTTCTTCACCTATTCCACCTGGTCGGACTATTGTAAGTAACGCAACGGTTTGGTATAGTGCACAACTGAGGTGTCCCATTTCAGTTTTTGTCGTGCCAGTGAATGGTAGCACCGATGAGTTCCAATGGCTTCGACTCAATACAGAAGTGAATCGTTCGGGAATCTTCTCGGTGCGGTTTTCTCCCTGCGGAACCACTCTCATTGGCGGATGTAACAATTCGTGTATTTACATGTGTAACAGGGAACGCACCACAGTGAGGGCTATCAAGGTAAAGCATGCCAATTCGAGTCGGATAGACCATAAACAGTTCTGTTTCTTTTTGTAGACTGAAACAGAAAACTATATTGACATCAATGCGGTTAGCTTCGTAAGTGATATGAGTTCCGATATCTTTGTGACAGGGTGCAACCTTGGTGTCATAAAGCTGTGGGACAGGCGTTGCTTGGGTGCGAGCGATGCCATAGCGTCACCGGTTGCTAACTTTCTAGGCCACTGTGATGGCGTTACTTACATTGACTCGAGGAACGATGGCAACTACATTCTGTCGAACTCGAAGGATCAAAGCATCAAGATCTGGGACCTGCGGAAGCCAACAGCTATCGAAAAAGTCTTCACCGACAGAGACCTGCCGATGTTGGATTGGGACTATCGATGGGATGACGTGCCCCGTGAATGTAAGTACATTCTAAATGGAATACGTACTGAACTAATTGTCTCTCATTTTAGATTACAACCCAACGAAGATATTGGACGGTGATGTCAGTGTGATGACCTTCAGGGGCCACAGGGTAACAAAGAGTTTGATACGAGCCAAGTTCTCTCCTGCTGCGCAGACGGGACAACGCTACATCTATACTGGTTGTGGAACAGGGCGGATTATAAGTGGGTTCTGATTATATTTATATACAAAACTCGAAATCTACAGATTTTTTCCTTCTCCTCAAGTTTACGACGTCCTTACGGGTCATATCAAAGAGGCTATTGAAGGCCACAAAGACATTGTACGGGACCTGTCATGGCACCCAGTACGATCGGAGATCGTCTCCAGTTCGGTGAGTAAAACAGCAGATAACAAGCGAACTAAAACTTATGTAGCCCTACTCCACAGTGGGACACACATGTCAATTTGAATACGTTTAAAACGACAGTGCTGAATCGCGGTCGTGCGGATAGTACACGCTATCGCGGGGGACCACTGCGCCGTTCACGCCGAATAGCAACCCAAAACGGCGAGTACGACGAAGACGACGAAGAGGACGATGATGATGTAAGTGCACCCAATGGATGGATGTAATTTTTCGAGTAAAGATCGTTTCGTATTCCTCTATTTTCAGATCAACTTTATGTGGTAGATAGGGATAAGGTAGTTTTTACGTTCGAATTTTGAATTAAGTAATTTTTTTTTTTTTTTTTTTTTTCGGTCTCAATGCTAATGTGTTTAGCCAGCACATTACATACTCTAATTTAATAAATGTACATACGATTTTAATTCCCCACTAAATTCAGCATAAGAAATACAAAATGTATGATGAGGAAAGGAAATAAATTATCTAAGTTTTGTAAAATGATTTTTTGAACTGTCGCAGAGCTAAGGATTATTATGACAGGTTGTATAGACAGTGTCAGTAGGTACGCGTGTAATCAAGCGCTTGTTATCAGTGAGTGGACGGTGATCTCGTTATCTCACTCAGTGGGTCCCGGAAGGGGATCTAATCGTTTGGCTTTGAAAATAAATTAGTTATTTTTAGAACTACTGCCGACCCGGCACGAGCCACCAACGAGCAAGGTGTTGCATATTTTCAACAGAAAGTTCTTATGAGCTCAATGTTGATAAGCGAATGCTTCTTCAAATCACATTTTAAATTCTACTCCAGGGGTACGTACAGCATCAAAGTGTGTGTTCTGCGAAGCCAACCAAATTTAACCATTTAATTCCAAATAAAGATCTTTTAAATTGACATGCCAACTGCATTTGAGCAGAAAACAATCTCAAGTCCGTAGTGCCGAAACCCATTGTGAAACTGAGATGAGAGTGAAATATAGTATGCCCCCTTTTGGTTCGTTATTATTTCCACCCCAAGGAACAACTGTCGCTGTTATTAAAGAGTCTTACAACAACGCAAGGAGATGTCTTGTCACCAATTCTGTTTTTGCTTGCAATTGATGTGATAACTGCCACGGTGGGTGAAACTGAAAGACATTGTATCCAATGGAGTTTGTTTCACAAACTTAGCCACATAGACTATGCTGACGAAATATGTCTCATGGCAAACAACTGGGCTGGGTTAAATCAAATATGTCATTCGCTGCAATTACATGGGGAAGTGGCTGGCTTAAGGATCAACGCAAACAAGACAAAAATAATGACAACGGGCCAAAGCACAAAACAAGTTTTTCTAAGGCAGGGACCCATAAGGTCACGCAGTTTAATTATCTGGGCAGTTTCATAGCACTCGATGGTGGAACGGACCTGGATGTTAGCAATAGAATAAACAAATTCCGTAGTGCATTTAGAATCCTTTCTCCTGTGTGGAAATCCAGCAAAATATGGTTTCTTGTTCTTTTTTGCGTTGAGACTCTTCCAAGCAGAAACATGGAAATGCTCTGCAAACATCTCGAGCAGGCTGCAAGCCTTCGTACATTCTGAAGGTCCGGTGGCCGCAAACAATTTCGTACGATGAACTATGGAATAGGACTGGACAGAAAAAAAAAATGGATGCCGATATCAGGCAACGGAAGTGGCGTTGGATAGGCCATGCTCTGAGGAAACCTAACGACAATATAGCGAAACAATCCTTCGACCAAAAACAACTTGGAGGTCATCTGTCTTAAAGGAAGTTCGTTCCCAAGGTATTCAATCGTGGTCACAGCTAAGGCTAGTTGCGGCGAGTCGGGACAGATGGAAGGATCTTGTTGCTGCCCTATGCCGGACAACATATAAGGAACAACTTCCATTTTCGATTGTGTGACTTATGACTTTTGTAAAATGCTAACCGCTTGTTAATAAATAACATCTTAATATATAAAAACGTTCGTGCGTATGTAAGACCGACGATAACGACTGAACCACTGAAGCTATCCCCCTTATATTCACACAATATGTTTGTGTGGTGCTCCGGATGGTTTATGTTTATTTTCGACCCAGTAGGGGGCGCTGGGGTCGCTTTTTTGAAAATTCTTATTTATGGACCGATTTGGCTCAAATTTACACCATATAACACTTAAAAAAATAGAAAGCTTTTGTCAAAATTTGGACCCGATAGGTGGCGCTGGGAGATATTTACGACAAGTTATGTGGTTTTCCATTGGGACCACCAGAAATCTTTTTCAGATCTCAGATTTTACTGTGCTCATGGAACGCGCAACGAGATTGATCTGCTTTTGTAAATGGATTAGTGCGTTAATTGACAACAATATCAGCTGTTCAAATTGCATTCGTTTCTGGCAAAATCACAAATGGATATCGACCTGAAAAATGTTTCGCCTGTTGTAGATACAAATGAAGTATTATTGGTGATTTGTAGTCTTCAGATGACGAGGAAGACAATGAAGATAATAATTCCTCCGAAATAATATCCATAGCTATATATATATTTTGTTATTTTGGTTTTCACGAAACTTTGCGCATTTGCCTCGAAAGCAAACTTCGCAGAATGACGTAAAACAGCTGTGCAAATTATAGTGGTATGTGTAGATCTGAAAAAATATCGAGATCTGCAAAAAGTGCTCCGAATCGAAAAAAAGATTGATTTTTCGTCCCAATGGAACGCGAAAAGTGATTTAGATCAAAAAAAAGATTGATTTTTTGTCCCAATGGAAAACCACATTAGATTTCCCTGCACATCAATTTTGTATCAACAACACTAAATTTAATTGTAGTAATATAGTTGGCGTTGGTTGTCTATACTTTTTTGAATTTGACATTTCAGTAATTCATATTTCATTTAGCTGTTGTTGTTCGACGAAAACTCCAAATTAGTTTTTAATCAATTTTAAATAGGTAAATAAAATTTCCATTCGATTTCCGGCACAAATAACATAACCAAGGAAACTGCTCATAACCACTGAGCCAATTTTCATCGTTCTTCTTTTGTTTTGTTCGTATTGTTGTATTTCAGGTTTAGGCAGTCTTTAAAGATAAACGGAAACGGGTTGCGGCACTTCTCATTCAAACATAAAACCAAATGCTATTTCTAAAGTTGTATAATTAAAAATTTGAATGGACATTGTCCAAATAAAGCACTTTGCAAAATCTGAGCCGGACTTAATACGAAAGTTACGAGCAAATCCGAGTGGGTACAACTACATGTAAAAGAGGCTGACGTCCAGATATGCACTCATAACTCGGGAACGGATTGGGCGATTTTTATGATTTTTTGTTTAAATTCGCAAGTGCCCAAGGAAAGACATACTATGCTACTCTTTGTCGTGAAAACAAAACTTTATGGGGATTAGTTGAATTTTTGAATTCTTTGTATGTTCCGGGCAGTTATAATTTTGCTGCGCAACGTTAATACACCGAAACTTTGTAACGGAACGCGTTTGATCTGATGGTGAAAGATCAAATTAATCAAATGTCAATTGAATTGAATTGAATGCCATCCAAGCGACGGTTTCGAGAGGAAAATTTAAAGGCAAACATTCTCATTGATCGGATTCCCCTTATTCAGAATGATTTGTCATTCGTATTTAAGCGTCTTGAATTTTCCGTGCATCTCCCTTTCAATCTCAGAGATGGTAACACCTACCATAAAATTTTTCATATGAGGGAACTCGAGAACGGATCGTCAGGCTTGAGCTATCTTTTCTTTGTTGTGTTTGTCTACGCCTAAGGAAGGTTCATACGACGAAAAAAAATGGAAAATTTGAAAGGGAAATTGGAGAATTGTAGAAATTTATTTTCCATACATTTTGTACGGGGAGTGTTATTTTTTTTTAAAACAATTTTGATTTGATCGTAGTATATACAGTGAGATCGCATTTGTCAAAAGATATTTTGGATCAAAAAAATTAATTTCTGGTGGAATAAGGAATGTTCCAAATTCAAATTATTTTAGTCAAAAAGTCAATATTGGGCGGGACGAAGTTCGCCGGGCACGCTAGTTTTATTATAAAACTTCAACTATATGTAAACCTAAGAACAAAACTATTGTTACAAGCACTGGAATACATGCTTGCGCTTGAGACATTTTACTTTGATGTTGGGTATTTTTTTTTTTTTCCTTCTCGCTTCTTTTGCCTTCGTCATGTAGTCTCTGTAGATTTTGTATTTCGGTGTTGTGTTTTGATATTTATCCAAGGTGCCGCTCCACAGTTGCATTATCCGCTGCTGATCGTTTTTGATTACCTTGATATTTAATTTCAGATTTTCGCTCAGTCCATAGCCGTTTATTTGTGATATAGTTGACGCGGAGAATTTGTGCAGTTCTACGTTGCGGAATTTTTCTGCACAGAATGTAGAAATAGTGTAAGTGTCAAGTAAGCAGTCATCCTTTAAAGGAATCGATTTAGGTTGCAAGCTTACTTCGGTTGGGATTGTTGCGTTGGAATTTGTTTTGTTTGATTTCTTTTTGGATGCAGGTTCGGCGGCGTTTGCTTGTTTGTTTTTCTTTTTTAGTACTTCAGTAGCTTCTGGCAGTTCTGCCGGCTTTTCAACTGCCAAAGGTTTTTTGTTTTTCTTCTTTTTTGAGGTAATTTCATTCGCAGATGGTACTAGGGATATAGATTCGCTTCGTTCTTCATGTAGGTTCTTGGTTAAAGGCGTTTTCTTTTTTGCTTGGTCTTCCAGCTGAGAATTTTCGATTTCATCTTGAGTCTCAGTCGCAGTGCTTTGAACGGAGTCAGATTGTTTCTTTTTCTTCTTCTTGGGGATTTCCGTAACGTCTGCTGGCGGTTTTTCTGTCGTTTCAATCTTCATTTTATTCGGAATATTAGATAAAGATTGTGAGTCGTCTGTTTCCGCGACTTCTGCCGCAGATCGCTTCTTGGTTTTCTTATTCTTCAATGGCGTTTCATCTTCAAAGAGTCCTTCGGATGAAGTCTCAACTGTAGAGCTGTCCGGTTCATTTTGGGCCACAATCGAGTTCTTTCTTTTCTTCTTTTGTTTAGAAGAAGCTTCTGTTTCTTCAACTACAGATGAATCTTCTGCCAATACTTCGTCGACAGGCTGTTTCTTGATTTTCTTCCTTTTTTTCATAGGTGCTTCTTCAGTTGGAACAAAATCGGATTCTATTGCTGCAACGCAAGCCATATCTTCTGCAGCTTCAGTATTGTTGTCCACCGGCAGTCGTTTTTTCTGCTTTAGTGCCTCCATCTTTTCCTTAAAGTAATCATTTACCGACACACCGGTGTTCATGATCTGCGTACCAAGTTGCTTTGCTAGATTTTCAGTAGACTCTTGATTTTCCTCACTTGATGGTTTCTTGTTCTTTTTTTTCTTTTTCAAATGTAGTTCGTCCTCCATATTGTCGACGCCATTCCCTAAAGCTACACCATTCTTTGCCTCCATTTTCAGCTTAAAGTAATCACTCACTGATAATCCGGTATTTATCATATTCGTTCCTGATTCGAGTGGAACAGTGTCCTCTTTATCATCACCCGCATTGAATGCCTGGAATTGGCTATAAATATTATTATCATCTGGGCTAGCTTTCTTTCCAAAGATGTTTGCCAAATCCTTCTCACTGTACTGAGCCATATCCTTACCCTTGGTAAATTTCTTGTAATGTACCCTAGCTTTGCTATTCTTAGATTTCTCTTCCAATGACTGGCCGCTGAATTTATCAGTTAGCTTTTCTTTACCGCCACTCTTTGATTTGAAACCAATTCCAACAGTTGGAGCTGTGACTTCACATTCTTCCGACGCATTGTTAGAAGTAGAATTTTCACTATTTAAAGCATCCAAAAGTCCATTGAAATGGTTATCATGTTCTGTCCACTGATCATCACGTTCGGCGAAACCAAGTCCGTCGACGTCATTCTTGTAGCGAATGCGAATGAAATCTTGTGGACCATTTTCGCGCATGCCCAAACCTTTACCCTTGCTCCAGCCCATTTTCTCAAGCATTTTTGTACCAAAACGATCACCGTCTAAAAAGAAAATCGAGAATTATTATTATTTGTGCAATGAACCACTGGAAACTCACCTTCGAATAGAGGTTTGCCTTTTGGCACCAAATTGTAGCGTTTCTTTCTTCGGGGCTCTGCTAACATAGCCATGGTTATACTTTTTACTTAAATATGTAGAATTAATTCAAAGCTATTTATTTTAAGCGAATTTTTTGCAGAAAACTTTAAGATCAAACTAAAAACGAGGGACAAGAAACAAAATCTATTAAATGTCAAACATGCACGTGTAGTGAATCGGCTGTCAGTTTTTTTTTTTTTTTACAGCGTTCGAGAAATGAAGGTCGATAACGTATGGGGTGGGTTCGCATGGTTCATGTTTTTATTTCGAAATTATACAGGAAGGATTTGCAACTTAAAAAAAAAGGATAGTAGGTAACTTTTTAAAAACCGGCTATGCTTTGATTTCGGTTGCGATCAATGGATTATAAATACCTAATTTTACTGAATTTGTGTGTATTGAGCTTGCCGCCAAAAACACTTTCACGGATATTTTGTAAACAATAATTTGTAAAAATACCATAAACAAATGTAGTATTCGATTGGACACTCTCAGAGCACCCTTTTGCTCTCACAACAATTTTTAGTTTGTTTGGTACAAAAGAAATCTATCTTTTTCAGATTTCATAGCACTTTTGCGAATTTAGATTTCTCAGATACACCAATACATGTGCGTTTGAGTTTGACGACTGGTGGAATAAGGTTTTTGTGAATTTTTTTTAAAAATCCATCGGGTGCAATCGGGATGCAAATTTCAAATGTTTTAATATAAAATATAGCCAGTGTTTGGAAAACGTTTAGAAAACTATCGAAGGGTACACAACATATTCGAATCGCACCAATATCAACACAAAAAAGAGCAAGTGAGGTTTTTGTGTTCGATTCGCCACAAGAAATCTGAAATCTGAGAGTGAATCTGAAGAAGCCCAATCGAAAATCACAAAAGTAAAAAAATAATAATACTTAAGTTTATGTAAATGACTTTTAAACGATTACCCACTAAGCAGACACTTCTAGTCTCTTTAAAAATTGTTTGAAAATATGAAGTGGAAAAAACTAGGTACCTAGTGTAGCGCTCGTTAAGGCCCCATTTATAGCCATACGTAAAACGAAACCGTACATAATGTTAAAACTTGATCAAATGTATGCTGCCCTTAGCTAATGCAGCGCCTTGTAAAAGTTAACATTAGGAGGCACTGGTTCTTGCGATAAAACGTCAAACCATCAGCTGATAAATAGAATAGGTCAACAACCGAGAACCGATCTCAAATATTTTGGGGGAAAATGGTAAATTTGTTAATATGTTTTTTAAGAATATCAATTTAGTTATTTCTTTTAGGACAAATCGTTAGTGACCGTTGACAACATCATTGACAAATCGAAGCAATGGACTCTCGAAGGCGACTGCACTCTCCTCGTATGGATGAATCATATTTCAAAAGTTAGTTGTCAAACAAGATAAATTTACAGAAATTATACCTCCCTTATTTCTTTATCCGCCCTAATCGTATAGAATCTCGAGGAAAGAGCGATCAAAACTAATACTGCGCTTAATGAAATGTCCACCAAGCTAGACAGAACATCTGTTGCTCTTAGCAATGTTACGAACAATCTAGCTGCACTGCAGTACTCACAATTTGTCGAGAATCGTGTACACGACGATGACGAAACTCTGGCTAGTGCTAAACGCGTTCCAGATGTGGGTAAAGATGTAAGTAGATATCTGTAGAGACAGCTCGATTTGTGGTTTATGTCTCTCTAATAGGAAACGGATAACAAAGATGCGAATCACAATATTTACTCGTTCTTAAAGAAGAATTTGGAAATGATGAATTCATGTCACGAAGCGTATTCAATTAGCTACGATGACTCCGATGAGGATGAACCTGCTACAAAGTGAGTAATTATTTAAGAGTAGAACAGAAAAACAATTGTTACAATAAATGTATTTCTTTAGTGTTGTCTATCGTTCGAAGAATCCATATGAAGCACGGTCGCTGCCTCACATATACGGCTCGAAACTGTGGAAGGAAAAGTGGCATATTGGACTCTGCGACTCGGATAATGACTTTTCCGGTGATGAAGAGTCAGAACAGTTCTCCGAATCGTCATCCACAGCAGACGATTCATACGAGAGTACGGCCCCAACGATGTCTGAGTGGGACTCCACAGCTTGGGGGTTGAATACAAACCTTTTGCCGGGTAGGAAAGGTACTCATGCCCCATCAAACGATGGTGAATCTTCTTATCAAGGAGAAGATTCCTCACAGTCGGAAGTGTCCACACCAAGAGCGCAAAGAAATCAGCCAATAATACAACCGGTACCAGAGCAGCGCTACTATCAACATGTTCAACGTAACACGGAGAGTAACTTTCATGACATTTTTACTGATTCAGAGCAACAAACAGTACCCAAAGTTTTTACACCACCACCAGCTCAGAAAATAATAAGTCCCCCAAGTTTAATAGCTGAAGAGCCCCCGACAGATCCCGATCCGGTTGAGAATGATAACAACCGGCGGATGGGTGCTAAGAAACCCTTGAATTTGTTCGATGATGACGAGTTTAGCTCATTTATGGATCAAATCGTAAAGACCGCAAATAATAAAAGTTCTAGAGGTGCGAATGCCTCCCAGGAAATTGCAAAGAAGACCGTCGTTCCGAATCTCTTCGATGATAGCGTCCAAACAGCTACAAAAACAAATAGTAGAGGCAGCAGCTTACCAAAGGAACCGCCGAAAAAGGCTGCTGTTCCCAACCTCTTTGATGATTCCGAAGGTATTGGGGAGAGTTTTCCTCAAAAACCACCACAAAAAGCAGCCGTACCTAACCTTTTCGATGACTCCGAAGATATTTTCACTCCAAAGATTAGTGGATCATTCGTTGAAAAGAAAAAACTCCCATCATCAAAAGACGAAGATGAAATATTTATCCCGCCTGCATTGCCAAAGGTAGTTGCGAAGACTCAAACAAAAAATCTGTTCGATGATGACGATGACGACGATGATTTTGAGAAAATATTTGCCGCAAAACCAAATAAAGGGAGCACATTGACTTCGAAAACAAAAAATCTGTTTGATGATGTCTTGGAAGACTTGGCAGGTGTGACAGGAAGTGCGAACGATGAAAGTAAAATAAAAGAAGCCACAGTCAAGCAGGTTCCTTCGTTGCGGAAGGGACTGTTCGATGGCGACGAGGACGATCTGAATTTGGAAAAAGATCTTTATGCCAATAAAACGGCAAAGAAAATTGATCTCTTTCAAGACGTTTTCAGCGAAAGACCAAAGGAAGTTCCTGCCCTGGAAAGTGATTTGTTTGGTGATCATGAAACTATCACTAAACGGGATGACATGTTCACCAAAGATGATCCAATTCAGATCGATTCAGGTTTAAAGAGTAATTTGAAAAGCGACGACGAACAATTGATGGCAGAACCTGTAAGCGTCCCGGGTCCAATGGAGTCGAAGGCCGGGAATATACTAAAAACAGATCTCTTCGCAGATGTCTTTCAAGATGAGCCGCCAGAAGACATTTTTGCCACACAGTCGGAGAAAAAAAGAACAAAAATCGAGAATATTTTTGCGGATAACTTTGCAGATGACTTTGAAGAGTTTGTTCCGAGACCTGAAACAAATAAAGAAGTGGATAGGGAAGCTAAAACTCCCCAAGAGCCTTCTTTCGCAGTCGTAATCAATAACCAAAAGGAATCAAAACTTGCACCCGCTCTTTCTTCACTTCAGAAAACTAAGATCAATGTTGTAGACTTATTCGGTGATGAACCCACGGAAAACTTTGAAGAAGTTGTCTCGAAACATGAAACAGAAAAGTCTAAGAATGACGTGTCAGAAGTTTCTGATGCCGTCTCTGAAGTGACTTCGACCAAGCAACCCCCAAAGATTGCTCGAAAGCCATCCGCTGCTATCAGCAAACCTGCAGATGCGTCTTCTAGTAAGAATATCGCCGACATCTTCGCTGATGATTTTGTAGACGATTTTGAAGCGTTTATTCCAAAGCTTGAGACAAAAAGAGCAAATGAGACGGCTGCAGAGAAGGTAGATCCTTCGTTTGACGATATAACAAGAAGTAGAGACATCAGGCCTGTAGAAGTAGAGGCTGTTACAGCTGGGGGGAAGCCGTTTATAACTAAAGTAAAACCCACCATTGCTGAAGCAAAGCCCACCTCCGCGAAACCAAAATCAACTACAACGTTCCCAGATATCGTTCACATAGACCCTTCGATCGGACTGGAGGCCCAGAAAGAAGTCGTACCTGCTGCTGAGAGCAAATTGAATCCAGCTGAGGCTGATGGAACTGAAAAATTAAAGAAAGATATCGGTTCCAGTACGCAAAGTGAAGATACTCGAGAGACCGAAACTCTGCCAGCAACCAATGATGAAAAAAGTTACGAGCCTACTCCAGAAACAGGCAATCAAACAGAAGTTCCCAGCTATACCAGTCTTTTCCACGACGAACCACCCCCTGACGACAATGCTTCGTTAGCTCCCTCCTTCGAAGAACCACCGGCAGATGATGATGCACCACTAGTCTCAACACCTCCAGCAGCAGCAGCCTACAGTAGTATAAATCTCTTCGCCGACGTTCCACCTGATGATGACTTTTCCATCGTAGCTCCTGTGAAGACAAAACGGATACACAGCATCTTCTACGATGATTTCAACGAGACGATCGAAGCCAGTCGCGAAATGCGAACACCATCCTCTTATATGTTCAACGACGAACCTCCACCAGACGATGACGAAGGGCACAGTTTCAAGGTGGTGCCAAAAGAAGAGCCCAAAGTTGTCAAAGAACGGCCGAAGGTGTCAAAACTGAAGAAAATGGATCTACAAATCAATTTTGGTGCGCTGTTGCCAACAGCTAAGGCTCCTTCCTTTAAGAAACCAATGGCATCTGTGACTATTCTCCCTGAGGATGACATTAAGCGGCATGAAACACCAACCGTCAAACCGGCAGAGAAGCGCGATTTGCCGGAAAATATTCTGCCGAACTTGAATAGAGATCGCGCCAGGGTCCAGGTGAAGCGACGGCCATCAACTCGCAGGGGACGGCAGGAAAGCTATAGAAAGTCAATGATTGAAGAAGATGTTGTCGTCGCTGATGAAGAATCAGATGACGGTGATCAGCCACAAAGTGGGGAAACATATAAAAAGCCCAAGTCGCTTTTCGAAGATTTTGGGGCGTTCGGTGTTAAGAAAACAAATTTAGGTGACATTTTTGCAAACGAACAAGCATTCCAGGCAAGAACTTCTGTAAAACCAAAAGCAATACCAGAAACGGAAAACGACGTTCATAATTCGCATCCTTCAGCCAGCAAAATTCCATCGCTGTTCGGGGACTTCGACAAGGATACCGGAAATTTCTTGCAAACCCTTCAGTCGAAACCAAAACCATCGCAGCAAAACATTCCCTCGGAGGCCAAAATAAAAGATTCGCTCTTCGACTCTGATGACCTCGATGAAAATCCATTTGGAACCCCAAAGAAAATCAATGAAACCCCTGCCCAATTGTCGGACATAACTCAAGTCCCCTTCAAACCACCACCATCGGCATCTCTCTTTGATGAATCCAATTCCCCCGAAGAAAAGCTGCCCGTTGAGGCACCGCCTACGAGAAAAATCCCAAAACCCGCCTTGAAATCCCATGAAGAGACTTCGAAACCAACTCCCAAGGCGACTTCACTTTTTGGCGAATCAGATGAAGGCTCCGATGATCTCTTCAAAGAGGCAAAGACTGCGAAGAAACCAACTCCGCAGAAAACTACCGAAAAGAAACCTAAACCGAAACCATTAAGTCAGCCTCTGAAAGCAGCCACGTCGCTGTTCTCCAGCGACGAAGAGAGCGGATCCGGTGACGATATATTTGGAAAGCCTAAAACAAAGGCAGCTCCTAAGAAGGGCGAGTCGGCTAAAGCGAAACTGCCATCGAGTCTATTTGCAGATCTTTGCGATGACGACGATGATGATCTGTTTGGAGCAACGAAAAAGAAACCCAGTGGAGGTAACTATTTTGATATAAAATATAATAAAGTCACATCAATCCGAAGTGCGATTACAACGCACACAACGTTCAAAGCGAATACCACTTTCCGTGTAATCGTTACTAATAAATTTGCGCACAATTTTTTATTCTAATTTCAGCTGGAAAACCGACATCAAAGTCATCTACAACGAAAACACCACCAGCGAAGACAGCTGCGCAGGCGCAGCAGAAAACACCAATCAGCAACAATCCCCTATCGGACCTCTTGGGCCCGTAGACACAAAGAAATGAGAAACAACAAAGTATCCTTATTAAATACATAATGTAGTATATTTAATTGTTTAAAGTTAACATATTCCTTATAACCTATGCATTGCATATATAAATAAATACTAAATACATTCTACATACACTTAAAAATGAACAATATTCTCGTTGCCAGTAGTTCACACATTTGGTATCGCTTAACTATTATAGTTTGTCAGTTAACTTATGAGTATTACCATTGCACAGTTAGTCACCATTTGGATTACGTAATATGTCTAAAATATTCATCGTCAGGTATATTTTTAAGTCGAGTCGAAAGGATGATTCTTAATCGTATGAGGTTGCTCAAGAATAGTTGTGAAAAGAAACCACAGATTGGTGAAATTTACTACTTTCGCGGGTTAGTAAATTTTAGTTTTTGTTGTGTTCTTTGGTTGAGACTTAGTGCCATTAAATCTATAAAGCCACATCACGATACTTTCGGTAGTCGTCGGACTCATTTCCAAGTGATAATTTACTATTAGCCGCTGCATTGTAGACATAGGGATTCGTGAATCCCCCATAGCCGATTCCACCGCAGCCCACCAAGCCATTCATCATGGGTCGGTGATGGTGCTGATGTGAGGATGGATTGTAGTACGGCTGATGTGAGTGTCGCGAATGCTGTGGATGATGATGATGCTGATGCAAGTGCTCTAGCAGTGCTTGATGCTGATGTGGATTGTAGTTGACGGGATGGCCCAACATCGCCATGTAATATTGCTGTTCGTAGTTTTGCAGCAAATTGTTTCCGTAGCTTAAATCACGTTGAACTTTGGCAATGCCATCGAGATTCTCCAGTGAGATGCAGTTTCTGGAGAGTTTTTGCGGTTTCGCTGCATCGATTGTGCAGTAGATGGGATCTGCTGTCACAGAACCGATTACTGAGTGCTGTTCGTCGGGATTGTTCGAGCGTTTGGGTTTTTTCGAATCGTTGATGCTGTTCTTCAGGTCGTCCACGGTGATGTTGAAGTATTTGGCGTTATTATCTTCGGTGTCGAGGGCATAGCGCGGATTGTACATACCGGGGAGGGTGCAACGTAGATCCATCAGCGACTGGGCTCGGTTACCTTGAAACAGAGATAAAAGTAAGTAATTTGAAATAAAATTCATTTATTTTCAAAAGAAGTGAACTTAATGAAGTTGATTGTTTTCAAAAGGATTTATCTCTTAGAGTAACTACCAATCGGTGAAGCCAAAGTTTGTCACAAAAATGATGAAACCCCTTATATTTTTATTATTATTATTATTTATTAACAAAGTAATGAATTACAGTGTTAATTTAACATAACTTGACCACAAACTGCTAAGACTTTCGGCTCTGAGGAGGCAAACATTTCTTTAAATTACTTAGCATTACTTAACATTACTTAAACAATAGAAACCCTTTATAGCCCACTACCGTCGTTTGGGTTTCGTAAACGTCATCGTTAGAAGATAATCGAGATTACTTTCAAGTCTTAAAATGTCGCCACTCTGATCAAAAGCCCCACGACCACGAGTCACAAGAGCGCAATTTCATGTAGAAGTAAAACCCACAACCCACATTATCACAACTGATTCCAAAAAACTGGTAAACCAGTGAAACTTCAATATTTAGACTGCATGCAAGTGATTTGCGTACATAATATTGGAAATTTAAGCTCCAAGTATTACAACTTTCTATATTTTCATTTTTGTTTGTAAATTTAATGTCGTTTTCCATTGGGACAGAAAAAACACTTTTTTTCAGATCCAGAACAGTTTTTCTGCTCTTGAAATCAGCGGGCTGTCAAATTTTATGTTCCATTAGCCGCAAAAAAAAAACTCTTTTTTTTTCAGAGCCAGAGCAATTTTGCGAATCTCGATTTCGGAGCGAGATTTACACCTACTTACCCTAATACCAAAACATTTGTCATTTGTCAAACTTTAAAGTGTGGAGTGTGGTATTACACACGTTTTTAGACGACAAGTCTGTGATAAATAGAGAAAAATTTACATTTGGCCGCTGCAATGGATATCAACATAAATTGAATGGATTTTTATAAACACAAATTACAATTTAAGAAGAGGTGACTATTAAAATACGCACCACAACAAATGCAAAGAAAGGAAAATCTCGTTTTATGTTCTCAAATCTCATCAAATTGCGTTCGAATGTGCCGTGTAGCTATCAAAAGTAATTCTAACGCTGTTCCACGCAATGCGGCAAGGTGCGATATATGTCATCGGAGTTTTTTTCCGAAAGCTGTTGTATCGGCACGGATACCTCGATAAGGGTGATTGTTAATGTGTACTAAAAAGTTAAAAGTCGTCCTGGATACTGGGACGTATACGTAACATTTTTCCTGGCGTTTTTATTTCTCATACAAGAGAACCGCTTCTAAATAGATGAAGATTTTACATAATCGATGTGGAACATAATTTAGACTTAACAGATGTATACGTCCTTGTTCGTATGCCTAATCATGAAGCTCGTTTTAAGTGACGGGGAAAATAGTAATAATCACGTCTATCACAGAATCACATTTGACATACCAAAACATTGGGACATTTTTTGCTTTCGAAATTCGTAGAACGTGGTATATTCAGTGATACCACTTTCTATGGATTTCAAAATTCCCCTACGACGGATTCTGTAACAGTTCTTTCGGGGTTCGTAGCAAAATTCCGAGTACGACGGATTCTGTGATAGACGTGAATATCTATTGTTCCTCCTGCCGCAGAAGTACTAATCAATCGCAGACTCGCTCATTCTTTTGAAAAGGCATTCGCAATAACAAGAATTTAGTAGAAATCTTCACACAGATTCTCAATTTCTTACAATTACCCATAAAATTAATTGCTTTCAGTTTTCATAATTCAAACTTCAAAAGCAATTATGCTTGTGGTGATAGCGAGAAAAAAAAGGGTAAACACCATCAGTTGTGTGGTTTGCAGGTATCTGCCGTTTCCATTAGTTAAACATGAACCTCACACTTCAAAAATCCATCAATTTAAATTGACGTTTTTTTGAGAGCTGTACAACAGCTGAGGAATGTAAAATGAACACATTTGTGATTAATTGTACTTTCTTCAAAAGGTATCAGAGAAAGATCACACTAAACGCCTCTAACCTAAATTCATACATTTGTACAAAGTTCACAAGCAATAACTCAGCATCAACTCACCTCTAGTAGCTGCAGATCCAGTATATTGTGAATTTGGCGTTGCAAACATACTCGCATTGAATTCATTCTGAGATCCATATAGGGAGCCATTATTAAAGAATTGCTGCGAAGTGCCTAAACCATGTTGTTGTTTCGTTTCGTTGATGATGTAGCCAGCGTTATCGAATGCGCCCACATTTTTGTGACTACGTTTACTGGCTCTGCGTGAATCTCCCTTCACTATTGGAGCACTCGGAGGCGGTGTTTGTAACTGTAAGCGAGTTGCTAGATTTTGTAACTGGGACAGCACCTGTGATTCTCGTCGCCATCTAAAATTTTAATATGTTAGTGTTGTTTGTTGTATATTTATTAAAAATTCGTCATAAATACTTGAGTCCGGTGGGGATGACACAAATCAATGCAAAGCAATTTATCACCAGACGTATGAGGTAGGATATAAGTTCGGTGAGACCATGGACTGATTGTAAGCCCTGTTAAATAAAGAGGTGGTGTATCCGGTTATGAATTCCATAAAATTAACGACTTCATATTAATAAATTTATTAAGGTGCGGTAAACGTGGGCGAGTATAAATTGGGTAAATCTATTAATCTACTACAATAATACTACATTTTGATTGTGATGTTCGTGCTCATTTTTGGGTAAGAATCAATCCATTTTACGATTAAGACGTAGGATTGAAATTTTCCATATGGTCATATGAGCTACGCGATATGACGTGCAGAGTACCCCGCTCAAGTGTACACTATTAGTGTGAATTTCAATAAATTTATTACATTTTGAACCCGCTCTATAGAGCTTTCGAATTACATTGAAAATGCATTGTTTTCTAATTCGCCATCCCAATATAAACCTAAGTTAAGTATCCTTTATGAACACAGTTGTTGGGCGCTGGTCTGCTATTAACCAGGAGTCTAGGTTCGATCCCGAGTAAGGCACATATAATACCGTATATGTCAAAGATATATTACAGCGTTTTTTTCTAGTACGCCATACCTCTCGCCAACATCTGACAAACATCCGAGAGTCGAACTGTCATGAAAGAGCTTCTCAATTTGCCGCTTGTATTTGTGCGTCCTTTCCATTCGTCCAAATATAAAAGAAAAAAACGGGTATACGCGAGCTTGTTGCCCCAACTATTTTAATTATATCTTATTATTTTTGTACCAATATTAAACCTTAAACGACTTTGCAAACCATTCCTTCAACATAAAATGAAATCATGAAAAATGTATGACTTCCATACTCGTTCTCTCAATTTAAATTCTACGAAATACTTAAATGCAGACAAACGTTACCACAAAAACTGTCAACTTTCTACAAGACTCGACTAGATTAATTTGTCGACTAATACTTAATTGTTAACTTAAGTTAACTGAAAACTTGTGCAGGTTTCTTTGAGACTTATGGAGGTGTACCCGACAAATCGCTCGACCGAGTAGGAGTACTCAGTTGACTATTGCCGTTTTCGATTTGGCTTTTCAGCTTTTGATCTGAGATTTCAGTTTTCTGCTGCCAAATCGAACATGAAATCCGAATTTTATCGGGTTGACCGCAAAAAAACATTTTTTTTTTCACTCACATTGGAAAACCATTTGAATTGATTTTCACACATTTTATAATAACGCATTTCGAGATAATTTAATATAAAAACTCGTCTCCATATGCGTAAAATGAATAATTCAGCTAAAAATGCAATCCTTCTAACGATAAACAATTCGTGACCGCCAGCTATGTGTCATAAACACTGGTGTTGGTTTTTTTGGCAAATCGAAAACGACATATGATTCGGGACATTGGCCGCATTCAAGAATCTAGTTATCTTAAGTCGATGTAACCTGAACGCAAAAACTAGATTGGTCGGGAACGTCACTTTTTCTACGTCAGCCACATACCCGAACTGTCAACTTAGTACTCAGTCACGAATTTCTTGACTAGATTCGTCGGCTACCCCTCCATTAACGTCAAATGTCACAGGTGCCCACGTGACCGATTTAAACCAATCACAACCGAGATAAATCTAGTCAGACAGCTGTCAGACTTACTAAACTAGATACTTGAACACCCTCATTTAAAAATCTAGTTTAATAAGTCTGACAGTGACAGCTGGCTGATGACTTGATGTGTTTCAGATTTGATTGTTCTAGATCGGTCCCGTAAACTGTTTTTTGAATTGAAAATTTGAAAATCACAGCCACAGTTTTACCTGTGACTGCGAAATCACGACTTAGAAATGCCTATATGCAGGGTTTTGTAATCAAAATATACATATCTTCAGTTTAGATTATTCCAATGCAATGTGAAAATTGAACCTACAATTTTATCCGCGAAACAAACATTCAATTACCTTCAAAAACATCATCTTTCGCCCTTTTCGGAGGATAAACAAAATTGCACTCAGTTACCTACTGACTTTAGGGCAACATCAACTCGCAAATACATCAGGCCACATATTCCGCTTCTGATTGACACCCGCTGACCTTTCATCTGCTTAATTAAATAAGAAAAAACACAATCCCCAAAAACGTAGCCAAGAATAACGAATCGCTTAGCCTTTCGTAGATTTTTAAATTCCCATCAATTGTTTATACGAATTCAGATAATGCGTTTAATTGTTCTCTTTTCAAAACTTCTCACATCCCATTAAAATGAAAACATGATTAATATAGCAAACATACCCAATGCTGTGTGGTCATGACCATGACAAAGAACAGCTCCGGCACCGATAGTATTCCAATAATAATCGACCATGCAAATAGGCCCCACGATAGTCCGGTTACCAGGCCATGTATTAAAATTGTCGTCGCAACAAAAACAATAAAAAACTGTGTACACAGTACATACGCTGAAGCTGGCAGTTCTCCCCTCGCCTCAAGAATCCATGAGACTTCACAAGAAAATGCAGCCAAATACGCGATCTGCAACAAAATGAAATTAAATTAAATAAAATATATTCATCGATATAGGAGCAAACTAATTGATTGCGCGTTTTCTTTTCTTGTTTCTGAATTTCACCCAACTTCGTCTCCACACTGTACCTAACTGTGCGTGTGCATCAAACAAAACAATATAACTTTCTAGATTTATCGATTAGGAGTAGATATCATCGTCAGCTTCGGCAATACTGATGTCCATACTTGGTTCAGTGTACCCATCGTCATCGGAGCATCTCTGTCACGATAAGAATGACAAGATCAGAATACGCGCCCCAGTGCCATTGTGTTACATCACACAATAGCATTAGCATAACTTTCACAACTAGATCGCGTAGATACTTACCACTCTCAACGGTAAATGGAAATAGTAAAACTATAAACGACAGAATACCCGAGAGCTTGAACTTACCAATAGGAGTGCGGCTGCAACACAGCAAATGATGAACAAGTTCGCCTTGATGAAACGCTCCATAATGCGATCATTCCAAAAGGCGTGCAGTCGACCCAGTACGGTTGTTGGTGCCGCCGCCGGAGGTGCAGCACCACCTATGCATCCACCAGCCTCCATCATCTTTGCGCCATTGATCAAGCTCATATTTGTGTCTATCACTCGTGTGTAAAGCTGATCCCAAAATTGTCCTATTCTCCTCTAATGGGCGAGAAGAAATCGCAAGGCCACCATTGTAATTGTTTTGGAATTTTTGGCCCCGAAAAAGTTCAATATACTCTTTAGCGCACTCGCTACCTACATAAAAGACACGGATTGTTAAATTTCAGATCTTTTTGATGTGTCTGTAACAACAACAAATGAGCACAGTCAACTGAAGTGGCGAACAAAACAAAAAATACGTCTTGTGCGCAAATTGTGCATATCCGCAGCTCAACTCTTTTATTTTTTATGTCGTGTGCCGGATGATGGCTGTCAATTTGCCACCAAATATACAAACAACAAGCGTTTACCCCTGCCCAGAATGGCGACGGTTGGAACTCGAGGCGTCTAATGTTGGCAATCAGTTGTTTGGATTGCCAATTATAGTCAACCATAAACAGACCGTTTCGCTGTGTACATCGTTAATATACTGCTACCATTGGTGCGCTGTCCACCGTTTGCTATCGTTGGTTCTACGCTGAAAATAACTGTTGTTCTCTCGCTGAAATTGCATATTTTAACGCAGGAAAAAAAAAACGTATAGACAGAGGTCGAAGAACAAACAATCAGAAGAACAATCAAATCATTCGAACAAGGTGCGTTATGACTTATGAGTAGGCATATGGCACGGCACACACTCATCTCACTGACGCAATCTCTTAATTAGCATATCAGAAATAGTTTGAGCGCTACGTAATCCACTTCGCGCAAAACTTCTCTTGAAGCAGCATAACAGTATGCTTGTAATTACGCAGAGATTAAGATGGATATAAAAAACTCCACATAAACAAGAAAAAGCGAACAAAAAAGAGGGCGACGTTCGAGGCAAATTAAATCACGGGCACGAGCACAAGCAAGCTGATGGCGTATGTACTTGCTCTGCACTACTACAACACTGTGGTGTTCCGGAAAATTCACAAATTGAACCTTTCACTTTTGTTCCGGGAGAAATAAAGAAAGAGACAAGGGCCTGAAGCACAGCCATGATTATGCCCAATTGATATTTAAATTTTGGAATTTTCTTTCCCGTACGATTTCTCTCGCGTGGCGTCATTTTGATTCGTCAGATACCACATGAAAATTTCCGAATTTACTCACAAAATAACTACACATTCATTCACGTCCTGGTGGGATAGGGTTTTCCCATACTGAGTATTCTTCGTGACACGGCCGACAGAAACAAAAAGTGAAAACAAAAGAGTTGAGCTGCGAACTGCACTTTAACGGCACAGCGCGAACACAGAACGTACCCAACCTGCAGTGGGTCTAAAAGAGAACTAACTGTACGACTACTTCTGCTGCTTCGATGGTGGTGGTCTGGTGGTTTTGCGCTCGTAGTCATGGTTTAGATTCAGAGTCACAGAATCAGATGGAGATGGTCATTGTGAATGGATAAGAGAAGCTCCGTGCTCCGCTCAACACAAAAGAGAGAATTCGCGATTTGAGATTTTTTTTTTTGTTTCGGCTGAGCTTTTTCCTATTTGAAACGGGTCATGTTTTGGTAAGAATTAATTACCTAATGTAAAGACAAATTTGGGAAAGAGAAAGCATAATTAATACTAATCCATGATTAATTGGAGCAGGTGTTTGTGCTGAAGCGCCGCCTTATATTTGCATATACACATTTGTTACGGAGCTCGAGTTGATTGGGTTTATTCAAACCGTGCATTTGTCATCTCATTATCATAAAAATGTGGAATTTTTGAATGTTTGTTGTTATTCAAGCCCGAGATATGTATTTCTTTTATTTGCATTTCCGAACTTTGAGTTGTCGTTACGAAACGATTACGCGCCATGTCGAAGAATATACAGACGGGTGTAGTTTTACGACCAATATGCATTAAGATGGATTTGCATATCCTGACGGTTCTCACAGCAAACAGAAAGCTCACTCATGGTAGAAACTCCCCATCAATTATCACGTCTACGTCTTGTTGTCTACGGAATTTCTTGGTTTGTTTGCGATGGTGTTGCAGATATTATTTGCCATAACCTCGACCATAACTTATATTACAATTATGTACTATCTTTTTACGGTGCAGTGGTTTTTTATGATTACGATCGGCCATCACCCCTGGACAAAAGCCTGCACCTGAACTCTGTTCGACTTCTTTATGGGAAATTATTTTTTTATTCTTTGTTGCAACTTATACGAATATGTACGGAGATCATGCAACATGCTTACATCTGAAGAGCATCCTTTGTTTCCATCAAATGATTAAACTCTTCCAACTTAAAAAAAAAATGTTACATGCTCAGTACAGTGAATATTTGCACGTTAACAGGATACTCGTTTCTAGGATTCCATTGATGGGGAAAACGTTTATCCAACGTACAAAGCGTTAGTAACTCACCCCCTTATTAATAAAAAAATGTACAAAAGTTAGTTAGCTAGCAAACGTCAGATAGCATACAAAAATTGGACATACCTGCTGAGTAACAAGTTGATAACTTTTACACAGTGTTTATTAATACGGGGGTCAGTTAGTAGACCCTCCCTCACATCAGGTTTGTTCAATTTGCTTGTCTCCGGACTTTGTCTAACTTTTTAAACGTTAAATACCTCGAAGACACCTAGAAGTGTCAGAAACGGAGAATGTCATTCACTCCTTTCGAGGTATCCGTTCGGAAAATATTCCGCTACGAAAGTCAAATCCGATCGGAAACCAAATTGTGATCGAAGTATCCGTTTCGGAACAAAATAAATGAAGCACATAAACGCGTTCATTTCACATTAAAATATTCCGTAGCAATTCGTTGTCGGAGAGCTTCGGAGAATATGTGCCGTGTAGTTGTCAAAAGTAAGTGGTATAACGCGGTTCCACGCAATGCTACAAGGTGCGTTATATGTCATCGGAGAATTTTTCCGAAAGTTGTATTGGAATGGATACCTCGAATGGAATTTCTCCGATTTCGTACAGATCGGAGAAAATTCCGTTCCGAGCGGATACCTCGATATGGGTGATTACCTGGAGATGTAACAATCTCTTTTGCCTTATAATTGGTTTTCCATGTCGCATTCCTTTAAGTCATATCAGCGAAACTCACTACATTCGGCTCTAGCGAGGTATCCGTCGGAAGGGAAAATTCTCCGCAACGCATACTCTTTCAGAGGCTCAAATTCGATTCGAGGTGTCCGATTTGGGGAGAGAAATAAACAATTGCGATGGCGCACCGCACCGCACTACGTAAACAAATTTCGCAACCAATTTCTGTCGGAGGATATCGGAAGTCGGAACCTAGCTGTCAAAAATCTGACCAAAAAATGCACTTCATCGCACTTCAACTTAATTCGCCGATATGCGTTACAAAATGTCGGAACATTTCTCCGAACAGTTGTTCTGAAGAATACCTCGCAGCAAAAATCGAATCGTATAAAATCGGAGAACTTTCCATTCCGACGGATACCATCAACACCCGGACTTGAACACCCTGAGGTCAACCCTGACAACGATGCATACTACGAGTATGAATCCGACAAGCCAAATACAATATATGTAAAATAGATTTAAGAAAACAAACATTGTATACCGTTGGGCCCCTGTTGTTGAGCCAACACCTTTAAATATTAACTATTCACCACCATTTGTTACCTAGCCTTAAGTCAAATTGTATATACAAAAAGTTTAATAAAAGCAAATGTAAATGTAATTCCGACGGATACATCGCTAGGGCCAGTTTTTTTTTTCAGTTGCATCCAAGGCCTTAACAACTAACTTGAATGTAATGTATAGCGTATATTTACATGCTTAGGTGGTTCTATAGTTCAGGCGGAATCAATGCCCCAAATAAAAAAGGCTCTCCCGTTAGCACCACTCTAATCTAACTTCGTTTGCTGCTGACTATAAAAAGAAAAAGTCCTTTAATAGGGGCACACTACTTCCTCCTCTCCGCTGCAACAGAAATGATGATCCCGAAGGTTGTATTTTCTAATCTCTAGCGTAGTGGTATTTATAAGAGGATAAAGAACGCCTATGTTTTCGTGTAATCGTTCACTACCTCCTGACGGTACATCTTTTATAGCAGACGGCGCATTTATTACTAAATTGGGAATAGTCTTGTCCGCACAAAGTTTTTACTAAACAAACAGAATAAACTCATCCGTTGGTTACTATTACTACAGAACTGCTGCTAAAGTAAAAACAAAAAAACTCAACAAATTTGCATAAACTTCAAGTTGCTTTATTTATTTAACGACATTAAATGTAATTCAGTTCAGTTTATTTTGAGTAAGATCAATCGATTAAAATTCATTTGAAACCAATATAATAGTATATAGCAGTTTTAGGGCAGGAACTCGCTCAATTCTTCGTCGTTTTCTCTCGAATCTTTTCGAGCACTTCCCCTAATTCGGGTGTAACATTTCGTATCTTACACAGGAGGTTGTAAGCTCTCTGGAGCTGTCCAGAAGCAGCGCAACTGAAATGAAAGGATATTACTCGCAACTGTCTTTTGCATAACATCACTTTAAAATTACATATATGCTGCCGAGTAGAGATTTCCCATAGAGTCCAAGAAGTTAATCCATTTGTCGGTAATCTCCACAGTTATCTTGTCATCTGGCTGGCAGTGGACTTTAGCGATAATCAACGCTTCCTTAAAGTACTGCTTCTCCAGCAGAATGTTGATTGTTTGTTTGGTGTCGTGCAGAGCAATCAGATATGTGGCAGCGTGAAGAACGTGGCCTTGTTCAATGAGTTGATTAGCGAAGGCCTGGCAGCATTTCTTCCAGAACCTAAAGTATTACATACAGTCAGGGAAACGATTTGTTTGTTGTTTAATTCAAGCACTTACATGTAAGACACCGATGGTGCAAGAGAAACTTGCCATTCGGTGAGAGTTTTCGACTCGACACGCTTCAAAATTTCCTGCTGGAGATTCGAGTTGATTTGGAATGTGAGAATGCTAGATATCGACCTGACTTCAGATCCTTGCTGGTTACGAACTTCAAAGAGGAGAGAAAATTAGTGGAAATGGTTTGAAAATGTCTATGGTCTATATCTGTGGTGACTTACTTTCCTCGTCGAGCAAGTGCCTGGCATCGGCTTGAGTTCCAAACAGTTTCGGGGTCAGCATACAGTGCTTATCCTTAGGCAAGTCTAGCATATTTTTCAGCTTGTCCAAGCTATCCTTGTTGATTTCCTTAGTTGTCAAGTACAGGATTGTGGCTGGATCCTGTAATGAGAGACGTCAGGAAACTTTTCACGAAAAGCCTTAGTCCTACCTTGAGAGTTACTGAGTCCTTGCAGTGTTTACATGATGAACTACCTATACGTACATCCTCCTTCTCGGTTTCCTCTTGCTTTTCGTTCAACTCCAACTTGCCAATCAAAGCAGACACCTCCTCAGAATCAACCTTAATATCATTCTGATTTCCATCACCGCCACCTCCGGATTTTGTTCGCTTTTTGCGTCGCTGCTTCTCACTGGTTGGCCTTCCGTCAGTACTGGTAGTGATCTTTGTTCCCCACTGCACAGCATCGAGAGTCTTCATTGTCTGTTTCTTCCATTTGACACTGGAATACTTCTGGGTACTCTCCAAAAGCATATTGAACATCTCAATTGACGTCGACCGACCAGCACACATGACAACATTCTCATCGGAGGGCAAGAACAGTCCACATGTCATTGGACAATGAAACTGCTTAAGGAAGAATTCGTCTTCACGCTGCGAGTTAAGATCCCACACTCGCATTGCTCCATCGAAGCCACTGGCTAGAAGTATATTCTCCCGGCGATTGCTCCATCTGACACAAGCATTCGCGGCCATGCTACTGCTTATGACAATATCGCGCGCGAGCGAAGCCGTTCCATTGTCTTCGTTAAAACTGAAGACGCGAATTTTTCGCGTCATTGATGCAACAGCGAAACGTGATGTGTTTATTGGACTCCAGGCGATGTCAGTGATGTATCGGGTCCCGATCTCGAGACTTCGAATCAGATCGTAGGATATTTGTGGGCCGACCCTCTCCTTAAAAATTTCAACGTGCCCACTCTGGGTGCCAACGAAAAGATATTTGCCGCACACGGAAATGGCTGAAGCTCCGGTAATGTACTCCAACACAATTGGATCTGTGGACAGGGGGTTTTATGAAATCAGTATGGAAATGCAACCAGCCTTTCAGAAGGAGGAATATAGAGCCCCGCACGGCATCTCTATGTAAAACAAACATCTGGGGCCATACTTAATGGCAGAACAAACTCAAATATAAGAATCGGTAATAGGACATGTATTGTTTTCGAAAATGAATAGCACTACTCGAATACATTCTCCTTAACGACGCAAGCAACGCGAATACACTTGCAAATATCTCTACATGTTTAATCAATAAATACTTGGGTCTGTCAAGAGCAAAATAAAACAAATTCTGAAGTTATCGTACGATGGAGTTCAATTTCATGCTGGATAATCTGACCAGAGAAGCTCTTAACCAATGTGCCCGGCAGGACATATCGATTCAACGACCATTGATGCGTTTTATAGTCGAATGGTTGTTGGTTTCACGTGGAGGAAAATTGAATCACATCGAAAAAGAGAACATGTCAAACGTCTTTCAGTCGATCTACAAACAAATAATTGGTAGCTTTGTCATTCAACTCAAACCAAGTACTACTCTCTGTGTGTCGTTTAGAAAATGGCCCAGTAATACGTATGCTCAAGCTGGCGCATTCCTTCAAGAACTCTACACCCGATCAGGAAGAGGTGCAGAGGAAATATGAAAAAATCACGAAAGAGAAACTGGTGCCGCTTCTGGAGAACATCTGCAGTTTCACTGGAAGCGGCAAAAAGGACCAAGAAGAGATATTCCAAATGATGACCGTTTACATTGTGGCTTCGAATAAAATGTTCAGCACAAAGAATTCAGAGGTGCATGCGTTCGAATTACTACTTTTACTACACTAATGCTATTCCAATTAGATGCTTTCCGAGGCAAAGTGCGCTCTACGCAGTATTCTGACCACGCAGGACTTGATTGATTTCGTTACTCGCAAGAAACACTACCGGTTGGACTACCTGGAGCGCTTGGGCAAGATCATGTGCGGTATTCTGCTGTTCAACAAACACGTGGGACTGGGCGGAGAGCCTATTCGGGATGGTGAGTCAGGCGTGTGTATTTTGAACTCTCCGTCTACTACTTTTGCCTTTCAGTGGTAAATGATATCCACGTGGCTTTTCAAAATACTCAAGAATCAATTCGATTCAACATGGCGAAGTGCAATGAACTGATAACACTTGGCCTAAGAGCTCTCTCGGCGACAGTCACTGTAAATTTAGTCGACAATAAGGTTATTTACAGACTACCAGCGGGCGTGTCCATGGTCGACTTGAACTTGTTTAACAAGCACATCTACCTGCAGTTGCAACATGAAATATATATGCATCAACTTAAGGAGCCCCTAACCAAGTTGAAGAACACGATTGAATATAATATTGGCCAGCTAAAGGAGCTCCTGTTTAAGCTCCACGATGTGGTCAAGTTTAGATTGGCCATTCCTTCGGAAATAGTCTTTGTAGGTTCTGCTATGTCAGCAATTGAAATTTTGCTTACCTATTGTGTATTCCACAGCCGAATTTTGCAAAACTCTTTGAAACGTGGTATCAAATTCTAATGCAATTGTATTACTTGGTCGAGGTTAACCGGATCAATGATGAGATGTGTGAAATCGTTTCTTCGACTGAGTATCCTCTTGAGGAAATGGCAGCGAAAATCGGCTCAGGGATAGCGGCACAAACTTTCGAAGTTGATATAGGGGACTTTGACAATGCGGACGAGGAGCAACCGGTATTGAGGACAAAACGGAAGAGCACGGCTTCTTTTGTAAGTTCAAAAGTTGACGAATAAGTGTTTTTCTTTTTATCTTATAACCACAACGTTTTCCTATGGGCCTTACTAATATAATCGTTCTTAACCTGAAAGCTTAATATTTTGTAGATCACAATGGGTAACTTAATATGGAGAATTTCGCCATTGTGCGTTCGTAAAATTTAAAATTTAGCCTAATTATGATTATTAGTAGCGTACTATGAGTTTAAGCCAACATTTTATTTCAATTTTATTTTCTCGTTCAGTCAAAGCCATTGCAACGATTCTGCGCCCTCACCATCGCCGTAGCAAACGGAATTTTAGTTCAAGCTGAGCCCACCTATGGTGTACTGCCATTTAAGGAACAATTCATGGCATTCAAACGGAAGGACTACGGTTCATTCGCAGAGAAGAACTTGAAACCATTAGTGAAACGTTTCCTTGGAACTGCCTTTCAAAACCCCGAAATCTGTTTACTCTTCAACATTCCAATCGACTCGTCTCCTTTAAATCGTATTACAAAGGCTGGTCATGTAGAGGAAATAACAAAAAAGAAAACATTCGATGCCGGTCTTCAAACCGAGCACTGTGTACCACCCTGCACTATGGAAGCAAGAAACTCTTACTCCTGGAACATGTGGAACTATCGCCGACGGGCGATTCAACTGGCAAATTTGAGAAAATGCCAAACGCATTCCACGCAAACCAACATCACGTATAGCTCCAAGGACGCTGCCATCCAAACATTTGACAAGACTTCAGGGTAAACTTACCCTTGTTTTGCATATTCTCATGATATAATGCGACTTTCTCGTTGCAGCACACATAGATGTATTTGTTCTTCCAGTCCATAGAGTAAATCGGTTTGCCACACACCGGATGGAAGAGGTATGGGGAATTCCTCGTATTGTCCGACTGGAAGACACCAACCTGTGCAAAATAAAGGAATTTGTTTGAGTGAATATTTTTATTTTTATTTTTTCCATATGTTCCACTTACTCTTCCTTCATTTGTTCCAAATGCTAGATATGTTGTATTGGGGCTCCAGGCCATGGCAAACACTTGCGAATCTATTTTGTTGGTGAAATTCTCAATCGAAACGTTGGTGGGAGTTATTTGGGAAATATCAATTATGCCAATGCGACGATCGGAGAATGCAATTGCGATTCTGAAAAAGAGCACGAATATTTGAGTCTGAATTCATATTTAAAGACAGAGATTGATCGCAATTTAAAGCTGGGAAAAATGATCTCAAAGACAATTAGATTGGCAGGCAATTCATTTAAAATCCTTTGTAAACGACTTGGAGTGCGCTTTTTAGGTCACGCTTGTAAGATGCCAGACACAAAATGCGTTGCAACTTAAGAGCCTTACCAACTGTCCTTTCATTCGTCAAGTCTGTATTCAGCGCGTTCTGAGAAAGGTGATCGAAACTCTAGCTACCACAGTAACATACTCGGTTTCTGAAACTCATACTAAAGTGTACACCCGTCCATTTCTGTAACAAAATGTCAGGGTAGTGTGCGCAAAAGATTGTGTCAGCTCCTATGGATGCTACCAGTAAGAACTAACGTTTTTCGAATAAAAAAACAACTCTAGGACAACTTTATTAGTAACAACAATAGTTCAATAAGCTCAGGCACAATATTGGGGACAAGGTATTGTCAGTGGTCCACTCAAGAGCACTAAGTATTAAGAACCAATATTCTACGACTAATCACAGCGAAACTTACTTGTTCATGTCGTCTGGCATCTCCCGCATGGTAATAATGTTTGTCGAAGCACAGCTGTACTTGGCCACTATTTGATTTGTATCAATGTTCTGGCAAATAATCTCTCGGTGGGACGATATAGTCCATAGCAGGGGAGCAGTGCGCGATCGACAAATTGATGCCACACCCTGTTGGGAAAATTGTTTCTTATCCTCTTTGAATTTGCCCGGTTTAGTTCTGTCGAGTGAGAATGATGTAATGGTGCCGGATCTGGAGGTAACCAACAATGTTGATGGACTCAACCAAATTGTCTCAATGTGATTGTCTGAAGGAAAGAATAAAATTTTATTAGAGGTTAGCACACACACATTTGGCTGTGACTTACTCTTGCCGTGTGGTGTTGTTCGTCCCTTCAACTGGTCACAAGTAGCACCTGTTTTTGTGTTCCAAAGCCAGATAGTACCGTCTGCTCCAGCCGATGCAAGAACAGTAACTTTGTCTGGACTTTGTGGAGATACATTAGGTGTTTTTGGCAGTTCAACCTCCTCCATCTCTTGTGTGTGCACTTCAGCCTGATGGTGAGTTACATGTTTTTCTTTATTGGTACTGTCGTCAGACGAGCTCTTATTAAGCAGCTCCACGCTGTTATTCGAGTCACAAGAGCTAGACACCTCAGCATGGTGATCGACGTTTTGACAATCCTCAAGAGTGACCTGTGGGTCATTCGAAAAGCTGGTAGTGTAAGTCTTTAACGCGTCGATTTCTTCTTTGAGACTTTCGCAAGCCTCAACATAGTTGAAGTTAGTGTTGTTGCCGTCCTCCTGGTTCTTGTCAATACCTTCGAACTGTTCTAGGCTCTGTTTGGTGTCACATGGAGCGCCAAACTCGTTCTCAAGATAATCATAGTCGTAAATATCGAATATATCATCGGTTGCGATTGCAGTCTTTGGGCCCTGGCGACCTTTCGGCGTGTTGGCTGGCGCTGACGGTGTCGCTGCAACATGATCTTGATCTGCATTTGGAGCTTTGGTAATATTCCAAGCCAACGAAGTAATGCAAGCGTCATGCCCTTTCAGGGTATACAGTATTCGTTCAGATTTCAAATCGGCCAAGATGACTAAGCCTTTTGGCGTCCCCACCGCAAAAATGTGCTCACTGAATGGCGAACACTTGAGAATGGACACATTGTATCTTTTCGGAATTATACGCTGTCGTCTGCAGTAAGTATTCGACGCCACACAATATATGACCAAGTCATTGGGACAAATGGACAGGATATTGCGATTCGACATATAGCTCATGTGAACTCCATCGTTTGCTGTGGGACCATCACCTTCTGTGTGTGGTCTAATAAAATGTGCTTTATGCCCAAAAACGGCTTTGCCTTGCTCAAAATCCCAGATCTGGACCGAGTTGTCCTGAGCCAATATGGCAAAGTACTTTGTGAGCGACCAATCTTTGTCGCAATCAACACTTTTCACTGACTGGCGAGTGTGGAAGATCTTCATTGTGGGAGCGGATTCATTTCCTTGAATTTGTGAAATATAATTGATTGTCTTTGAGCCGGCATACAGAAGTCCCTGATCGGGGGTAGCTGCACAGCCAGAAACCAAATTCCATTGCGGGACAATGGGAACCTTAATTGTTGGCTGCGCCATGATGTGGAGTATTTTTAATTACTTGTTACTTGATTTTATTAGTTACTGATTCATAGAAGTGCTGCAAAATTCTTCAGGCTTTTGATATTTTTTCCGCAATAAAATTTATAACCGAACTATTTTTTCATCCGGAATCTTCAATTGATAGTACTATCTCACTCCAAACAGCTGCAGCAGAAAGAAATGACAGATTTGAGACAAACAACAAAAGATAGGTGATGCCAATCACATTTGAAAATGCAACAAGTTTCACAAAGGGAACGCACCTGAAACAAATTGGCGGGATTACATTTAGTGCGCACAATTTATCATAAAAAACTGGGGCCCTAAGAATGATCTGGAAATTTATTTATCATTTAATACACAGAACCGTATCGTTGTGTATTGACTCGAATCAAATGACGCCATTCCCTACTTTCCTGTATAACTCCAATGTGACACAAATAGATTTGTTTCTATTTTGTTCTATACTTCCTTGATGAGCAAGGGTGGAAAACAAGTGTAATAAAAAACATGTTAAGTGATTGTAGGAATTGTTACGTTGCTACTATAATTACATAAAAAAAGGTAAGTGTTGAGTTCAAACAATTACCAAATGGTAAAGGAAAATATGATCCATAGGCGTGTTTTTTTTTTTTTTTTTTTTTTTTTGATCTAGTATAGCAGAGTAGTATTATACCTATCTGCTATATAAATCTCGATTTCCATGGTTTATTGTAAAGCATGTATTGGTATAGATCATTAAGGCAAATAAAAAACGCCTAATATTCAAGGAGAAGCTATTTGCATAAATTATACACAACCCTCAGCTGATTGATATATTTTTGTAGGTAGGTTATTTAATTGCTATTTTTTTATAAAATTAATTTTTATTTAAAAATAAAGAAATCTGAAACAAAATAAAGAAACTACCGCTCTACTTCTACGGCACTGCACTCAAATCCAATAGCAATTGTTTATTTTTTTTTTATTCCCACGATAGAAATTTCAAATCGAACAGAACGGCCGATGAACGGATGTTTTGTCGCTTGTCCTCCCTCACCAAAGTGCAATATCCCGTGCAGCAGAAAGCAGGACCAGTAGTCGTCGCCTCGTTTTGTGCATTTGTGCATATCTATTCGTGTTCCAACAATTTCTAGACCTTACATTTTAGATATTAAGTTTAATAAATTGACAAAGTTACACTGCGTATAACTACAAAATAATGAATACTCGAGAGAGAATCCATAATCTCGAACTTATTTACGAAGTTTGCTGTGCCGAAATGTATAAGCTTCACACAAGCATAACAACATTCCTAGACGAAAGTTCCAAAATCTATAAATTTATATGTGATCAACTCGGATCGACTATGGGAAACGACATGGTTACGCTAATCGCTTACGATGACTACTCAACAAAATTGTCCACCCTGACTGATATGACGCGAAAATTCAATCTTCATTTGTATTTCCAAGAATTGCAACAAAAGAAGGATATGGCCAGTGTTTGTGACCGAATGAACTGCCTTAGTTGCGAAGACGAAAAACCTGTGCCGGTGGAGGAGGTCGACCAGAAGCCTTTGTTTTTGTATAAAAAACCAAGTATTGACCACTTTGAAGTGAATGCAACAATCGATGCATGTGTCACTTACGTCGATAGGGTTTCGTTAAAGTTCTCCATTTGTGAAATTCAGAACCCTCTCATATCGACTTTGATCAATCTGCAGCAGACGCTGAATGGAAATTGTAAGCCTTTCGATGGCATCCCTGACGCAACAGAAGTGTTTGGACTCGTTATAGATAATCAACTGCTTCGGGCCGTACGGGAGAATACAACTGAGGTGCGCCAGAGCTACTTGGCGTATCTGTTGGAATTCGGCGAAATCACACAACTCAACGGTGTAAGTGAGATGTTCCACTTGCCGCAAAGGTACAGAGACATTCCAGCGCAGGCGGTACAGTGCGAGTTGGTGTCGGTTAATGGCGATGCAAACCGTGACCTGCGGGAAGCGCTCCTCAAATATGAATGCACCAAAGCAAAGTTCACCCTTGTGCGAAAGGATGATTGTATTCTCTATATGAACTTGGAGGAAGACGACGGGACTGTGGAGCCACCTACCAACCCACCGGAGATTCGTCCTGTAGATTTACCTGTAAAACAGGAAACGAACCCTTTCAAGTGCACCTACCCAGACGAAGAGGCAGCAGTGACTGATAAAAATGGACTGACCGCACAAGAAATACAAGAGCTGTACGAAGAGCCTATTCAGACAACGAACGCAATGAAGGCGATTATGGGCTATGATCCCAAAGACGACGCCCGAATTTGCAAATTCTACAATCCTGTAACAAAAAGCTGTTTCAAGGGCAGTAACTGCAGAATGCTGCACACGCAGGTAATTAAGGATGGCTGGACTAAGGATGAGGAGGCCACTTTCCTCGAGGTGTGTGTTCCAATGGCATTTCCCAAATCTGGTACCATAACACGAGTCATTCCCACTCACATTGTTGACGTTTGTTCGTTCTACGCACAAATGGAATTTAGTGAACGCAACGATAACCCTCTCTTTTGGAGTTCCAGGGAAATCCCCGACAAAACCAAACTGAAGAGGGCACCACTCCAATTTGACATGGTGCTGGCACAATTCAACGACGGCAATTGGTATCGAGCTCAGGTAATGGACTGCTTTGAGGACAACACATTCCGTGTCTTCTACATCGACTATGGCAACGAAGACGTTGTCTCCATCAATGGTCTGGCTGCTTGGAACAAGAGCCTGTCAACCTATTCTTTTCAAGCATTCAAATGTCGCATAGCCGGTATTGCCAAAGCCACACGTAACAAAGTGGACGAGGACAACGCTTTAAAAATTGTTGCCGGTATGATTCTCGACCAGTTTGTCACTGTTCGAGTGCTGCACTCAACCGATGAAATTCTAGTGGAATTAGTAGATAAAAACTGCGCCAAGCTGCCTGAAATCCTCGTGTGGCAACGATACGCTATCGAGGTGGACCAGATTTTATAAAAAAAAACAACGACTACACAATTTTTCTCTTTCATTTTCGTATTATTTATTCTCTTGGTTGGATTCGGAGAGCACCCATTTCGAAATTGAGCTCAGTTAGGATCTCGTTCGGTGCCACACCAGTCTGAGTTAGTTCCGATATCATTCGTTGGATTTCTGGGCAATCAAAACACGCGTTCCGTATGGCCAATATACTCCATTCTTTAATGACTGAAACATAAGTAAAAATAAATGAATTTTGTTATTTTGTTTTGTTATAAAAAAAAAATCGTATTTTATTTGCGAGGGTTCTCGAAATGGGAAGGCAAGTCAACCGAACTTCGGAGGAAATACATCGGCACTACAAAGTGGACGTCTACCCAGTTGTAGCCACTGATTGTTGATATAACGAACAGGGTTGAGCCATTACCCAGAGATGTGTTTGCATATGCACACATGTTTGAGTTACCAAGTGAAACATTGGAATACATCTCTATACTCACTTCTCCTTCCAAAAAACCATTAACATCGCTATCAAATAAAGTTATATTTACGTGGATTCCTTGCGTCCATGGTGGTGCACTCTAACAATGCAGGCAGGAGTTTCGTATCAATGCAGTACTGCTGGTTGGCCCGGTTTGTGCACAACAAATTACCAATTGTTCGCACCAGCAACGTTTTCAATTCAAAAGATATCTCCGACTCAAAGGAAGTGTCAATTTCCGAACCAGGTGCGACTTCCTCCAACTTAGTCATGGGTGTGAACTGATTCTTTGTCTTCTTGCCAAGGGCGACGATGCTCTGGAGCAAAGCTCCAGCACTCAAAAACAAGCTATCATCTCTGCTGTATACATTGTAGTACGTTTCACTGCCAGTGGCACAAGAGATGACGCTCAATAAATTGTACACCTCCTGTGGGTGTAGATGATTCTCCATATCGCCTGAACTCCTCAGAATGCAGTCCGATTTCTTTTTGAACTCCTTCGATAAGTATTCCATAAAAATTTGCCTAATCGGTCCGTTTGGACTATCATTGCGAATATAAGTGGCAACAAATTTCAGAATATCTATTCTATTCTGTGCACTGATAGTCGCATACAACCGTATGGTCCACTGATTGGTGACCAAAAAGTATTCAAAAAACAAATCAACAAACACTAATTCCTCGTTGGGCTCCTCATCGAGAATTTTATGCCAAAGGTCGGCGAGTAGTGCCAGCGCTACCTTCTCACTGCAGTCGTGTGAGCCACCTTTGCATATATTATAGACGATCATTAACTTTTTGTCAGTGTTGCAATCTATCGGTTGGGTGCGTATTTCATCGAGCAGTTTCTCACCCACATGATCCCAAATGAACTTTTGTGATTTCTCGTTTTGAACTGTTAGATTTGCTATGAATTGCCATGCCAGTTCAGCTATTCCTTTGTCTTCTAAGCTGTTGGCTACGATAAGATTCATAAATTCCACAGTTTCCTGTTGTTCGATAATAAAATTCTGAGCCGAAGCACCGTGGGGGCAGGAGTTTCTTATGAATTTTATTTGCATTTTGATATCTTCTAGGGTGGAGTTTTCTAGCTGTTCGCCATTGATAAGGCGTTTCAGATTTGAGTTGATGTCTTGAAGATTAGTTTTAATTTCCGATAAATCTAAACTATTTGTGGGGAAAGTAGGTAATTAGATGGAACACAGATACATATATGGTAGAGGTACTAACTTGTTCCACATTTTCACCAAGTTCAATTGTTCGTTGAATGTTTCTTATAAATGGAATATGTTTGTTGCTAAATTAACTAATTACAATGTGAAATATATGCGATTAAGTAGAATAAATTGCAAAACTAATTGTGTTATCAATTTCACATGCCTTTTTTTTGCTTTTGTTTACATTTTTCAATGAGATGACGTTTCTGGCTGGGTGTGATTGAAACGAAGTGGTATCGAAACGAACTGTTTGCTTTGAGCTCGGAAGACGACACCTAAGCCAGCGACAGATTGACACAAATAAAGTAAAATTTCACGTTACAGTTTTTTATAATTGAGAAACTGGCGAATAGACCAAAGATAATGAAATATAGAGATACATAACTTTCCAATGGAAAAGCATCTGTCCAGAAATTGTTTGCTCGTTTCTATTCTAGCTTATGTGAGTCCATGAATTGAAATTTAATGAAAGAAATCGCTTCTCCGATATGTGTATTTCACTATTTTTTATATTTTAATCGAAGCCTTAACAAAAACCAAATAAGTTCATATAGTTCAATATAAAACACAAAACAATTGAATTGATGCTCATAAAAGCAAGATCATTGGCGACCGGCCATTATCAACATGCTTTTTTGTAGCTCACACGTATTCACAGACAGGGGTTGAAATTACAAACACAACAATGTACCTAAACAAATCGGTTTTGGGGAGATAGACGATCAGACGTACGAAAGACATCTATCTCTCTTAATCATTCGTCTCTCAAATAGGCGCTGAAAAAAGAAACAGGTCCGTATATATGAACCTAAAAAACCAATGGAAAGCATCAAAAGCTTTATTCCAAATCCGAACGGTTGCTCTATTACGCCTTTCAGAAAAAAAAGAAACATTGATGTATAATTTCTTATTTTACGGAGGTTTTACCTCCACATTCGGTCATGCACATTATTTTGCTGAAAGTTTGCATATCTCCCCCCATAGGTACCTTTATTTTTATATAGCTTTTCCAGTTGTTTGCATCCTGTTCCTCGAAATGAATTTTAGCGAATAGAGGGTGATTCTTCATTCGGTATCGGTATTCACCGCGAGGTTAAACATTTCACACAAAGCAACTTATCAACCTGTATTGCCTCTAATGTCGTTTTCCATTGGGCTAAAAGAAGCATCCGGGGGTTCGCTTCTGAAACTGTTCCATTGGCACAAAATGAGAAGAGAATTTGGCAATTCACCCATACGCCATACTAACTTTTGTGGATTCAATCAGAAGCAGTTTTCTTGTTCCATTGGATTGCAGAATGAGTCGATCCCCAAGTGAAACCAAAGGAAAATGACATAAGCGAAGCGAAAATAAGAAACGACTGGGCCTGATACTTACGTCTTGCAAGAGTGGTTTTCCTTTTTTATCGACCTATAAGAAAGTCCTATGGGTACGAGCTTACTAATACACGAATTACAACAGCTTTGTAAAAATTATCAATATCTATATTTATATAATTATGCATTACACAAATATTTATGTTGACATTTATTTATACAATCAGATAATACAAAACAGATCTGTTTTTTAATTGAATGCTGAATTAAAATTGTATATCTAATCTGCAATTGACAAGAATAATTACGAAATTAGTAAAATATTACATCTATGTAGGTATATTAAATGGTACATCTTTATATCTAATAACAATATTTATAATATTTAGATAATTTGAATTTCCTTAATGATAACATCTTTGTGGTGAACAAGACACTGAATGGTCCCGTGTAGGAGCAATTAACGAATAAGTAACTACACTTTCTACTTTTACTCATCTACTTCTATTTACTAAATCTTAGAATTAAGCAAGTTAGTCTCATGAACAATATGTTGGTTCCCTATTAAGAAATATGTCTGTACTTATGATAAAGTCCCTTCTTCGTATTTAATTTATAAGATTATCCATAAATCAATTCATAATTTTGTGATAATTTAAACAAATAAAACACATTTCAATCTATTTCGTAGTACTTTTAAATTAAATAGAATTACATTCTTGTTTTTTTGTATAAATCTGATTTATATAACTAACTTCAATATAGTTAAGGCACATCAGTATAGCTTTGTGTTTAAATTTCGTTGAGCATGAGTAAGAGATTCGGCAACTAATAGTTGCAATGAATATAGAACCCCATCTAGTGGAAAAGTTGGACTAACCGTCTTAGACAAGGGCAGATAAGGTTTTAAAAATATAATGAGTACCTATAATGTTACAGGGAAAGGATGAAAACATGTAACATTTGTTTATTTGTTATTGAAAAAAAGGGTACTATATTTTACTTAGCTTCCTACTATTTATAAATTGGTTCTGTGCAAGGAGAGAAAAACAGTGTGATGAATAAAAGATTTAGTACAGTTTCTTCTTTAAAATTGGAATAAGAGAGAGAAAGAGAGAGAGTACATTTTGTGGGAATATTTAAATTGCTAAACTGATGTTAATTTAAATTGTATTTTTCATTCTGTTGTATATTTGCTTTCCATAAAAAATGCAAAACCTTTCTGAATGGACGTTGCTCTGACTTGTATGTGGCAATTTGCGTTTAGAATTACTTTGTTGTTATTACGTTCTAAACAAAAAGATGTAAAACAAATCGCTTGTAATAATTATTAGTTTACTACGTATTTTGTAAAATATTGGCAAATTTTTGTCTTAATGGAACTGAAGCAGAGTATTTGTATAATATTTCCTTAAAGCTGTTGTTTATCTAAAATTCCTTATTCAGTCGCAGTTGTAAACAAGAACGGAAATTTGTTTCCCTTTTGTTGAATATCCTAAGAGCTAGGTTTTTTTTTTTTAATTTAAATAACTTTTTTCGAGTGTTTTCTTTGAAACAATATACTTTTCTTTTATAATGATAGTAATAGAAATGGTTACATTTATTTAAAGCTAAATATTATAAGTACTAGTCTGCTTAACTATGTACAAGTGCTTACAATTTTAGTTACACACAAACACGGTTTTGGACAGACGACTCTTTTGGGCCATACACTGTGTGTAATTCATAAATGTCGTTGTCATAAGGATTTTCAGATTTTCCTCTCAGATTTCAGATTGTTCTTGCCCAATGGAAAATAAAACAAGATTTTTCTTCCTTTGCATTTGTGGTGGTGCTTGTTTTAAAAGTCAGCTGTTCTCAAATTGTTATTTGTGTTTATAAAAATCCATTCAATTAACTATTGCAGCGGCCAAATGTATTTTTTTTTTTCTTCTATTTTTCAGATTTCTTGTCTAAAAACGTAAGTAAACAAACTTCAAAGTCTGACAAATGACATGTGTTTTGGGGTTAGTGCAAAAAGCTGTGAATCTTGCTCGGATATCGAGATTCGCAAAATTGCTTTTTTTGCGGCCAATGGAACATGAAATCTGACAGCCAGCTGATTTCGAGAGCAGAAAAACTGCTCTGAATCTGAATTTTCTGTCCCAATGGAAAACGACATAAATCTGTAATAATCTGTATATTGGTAACTCTGATGTATGATTGATTCTATAAAAGTCATCGAAATACCGTTTTGTTGTGAGAACTGAGAACCTCAACGAACTAATAATGTCATGGTCGCTCTGTTTCCTTTTTTGTAATATTTTCGTTGTGTTTTGCACTTCATTATTATATTTTCTTTTTTTTATAAACAAAAGTATGGCTGAGCCATTCAAAATCTACTTTGATATTTTACAACTTTTTTAGCCGTCCTTTGTTTTTTTTTCTACTCTTGCGAATATATTTCACCGGTGTATGCCGGAAGGTCTTTTTTGCTCAATCTTCCTATAGCTATCCATTCATTAACAAATAAAATAAATTTAGAGCATTTAAAAATAATATTTGCCAATCAATAAAGTGTGGAAAATGATTTTAAGTTGTCAGTTGCGACATGAGTGTTCGGTCAATTGCTCTACTCAGTAGTAGATTCTACTGAATGTAGCAAAATGTGTGTTTGTTTCAACAACCCAACGAATGGAAGTCGTTAACGACTTAAAACGTTTTAAATGCGGGGAAAACTTCTGTTTCCGAGTGTTTTCGCGAAAACCCGTTTTTCGATTGAGTGTGAATAGGACATAAAGTATAACCTGTCTTAAAGCGACCATCAATCAATGAAGTATTATGTGTATATGTAAAATAATAACAAGTTGATACTTTTATATTACGCAACATGGCTACAGAAAGTGCTGAGACGAAAGAAACCTAAATTAATTAATTTTGTTGAGGTTGGTTAAATTTACGAAACTCACAACACAATGCAAGTAATGGTGGAAATACTGTTCTATGCAATAAGTCAGTAAATGTATTTTAGACCCCATTGCCAAAAAAAGACCTGGTAAATAAATTAAACAACAAAATCCAAACACTTTTCTTGCCGACAGGAAGTGCTTGTTTGTCTGCTAACTGAAACGTCGGCCCTGCCTGTAGGGCTTATATTAAGGTACTATGCAGAGGTTAGTCTAGTTTGCCATTTAAAAGTAAAACCGGATTTCGAATTGCACTCCCAATCAGATATATCCTTCTCGCTTGTGAAACCAACGCCAAACATGTTTGTTTGTAATATGAAACCTTCAAATTTGATATTAAATAGATATACACCCTTTCGACGTGCAGTTGAATTACCTAAAGTTTAGCTCTTCCCAGGTCTGACACGAATATGCCATAAACAGTAGGAATTTCATTACAACCACCCGGTTCACTTTAATAGTGCTAACGTGAATTTCATTCAACCACATTTACTCGCTGTTGTGAGCACGTTGACATAAGAACTTAAAAATTCGTTCAAAGCATTAAAATTTCCCAAACCTCATGGTTTTTAGAGTAAGTGCTATTTTCAAGAACGTAAACTTAAATAAAAATTAGTCAAGTCCAAGTCAAGTCAAGTTAATGGCGAAAATAAAGGTAAAATTCTAATTGCTCATTATGTACATCAGTTTTAATGAGTCATTGATGGACATGCCCTCGAGCATAAAATCCACCACTGTAAGTGGGGATCAACTTTCCACAGTTTAATGACTGCATTCGCTATCAAGCGAAACTTTTAAAATCCTGTCATAAACATGAGATGTTGGCAATCATCGCAAATATCATGCCGTTTTCCAATGGGCAAAAAGAAGCGTCCGGGAGAGTCCGAAATCGTTCCATTGGCACAAAAAAAAAAATGCTCTTCCGGTGATGCTGAGAAGAGAATTTCGCTTCTCGATTTAAAGTCAGAATCCACTCAAGAAGCACTCACACAAGTGCAATTTTTGCATTTTATGCAAGTCAGCTGACAGCTGCCGTAGAATATTTTTTGACATTTCACCAATACTTTTGTGGGTTCAATCAGAAGCAGTTTTCTTGTTCCATTGGATTACAGATTGAGTGGATCCCCGAGTGAAACCAATGGAAAACGACATTATATCCCAAAAGTCAATTTAAAATTAAACGAGTTCATTCTGTCCACTCCCGGGTCTGCATAGCTACCCTTCCTGACAAATAAAATAATTGACTTAGAATTAATTCTTACTACAATATTATGCTCTAATTGTTGGGTCCATCATTTGCAGGTTGCGCACCGATATTAAGTACTAAGATAAGATTTATACCAACTCAGAGACATTCATAGACAAAAGAGTCCTTAAACAAACCGAAGAAGAAACAAACAAAAAAAAGTCACTACCCGCTTACTGAAGTGCAACCCAATGGTCAATGATTTAAAGCATTGTATTTTAAATGAACGTCTCTGATGGTAAATGTTACAAAAAGTCCTTGTCGTGCGGTGGTGACGGCCCTGATACCGAAACCATCGGCAGCGCTACGATGCGCTGCTTAACATTCCTCAAGCTCAAGTTTTTGAGACTGTGATGCGGCGAACCACCCGGCGAGGATTGACTGTGATTGGTTGATGTTGTCGAAGAACGCTGATGGATGAGTTTTCGCGGACGAGTCACTGCCACTGTCACAGATTGCTTGTACTCCTCGCCTGATTCACCGGTTGCTGAATCGTCCTGCGACTGCTGCTTCAACACCGTAATATCGTCTTTTAAGTGCGATGGTGGTGCCTCTATCGAAATGCTACCCACAATGACATTAGCCGTCGTCACTGTCGCCGAATGGGTTGCCATTGCCGAACATTGAGTTGCAATCTCCATTTGATCTCCATCCACATTCCTAGCAGCGGAACCAACATCGTTGAGCTCAATTGCCTCACCTCGCGTGGGATGACTGCCATCATCTGTGCACCATTGTCGTTTCTCGGAGAAGCTCTTCTGCCGGAGAAACCAAGTATAGTGTTAGGTTTTTTGTTTTTTATGGCGGCACATTTAAAAATTATAGCACATCGTTTGAAATTTACCTTTCGTTCGTTGTCGGTGATGTTCTCGGCGCTGCGCGCCTTGCGACACAGCACACTCTGGGATCCGTGCCTCCTAAGGTATTCAATTGAATCGAATCCCCGGCCCTCCGATGAAACGAATATGGCAGAATTAATTCTGCTGCGGGTGCACCGTTCCGTGATGCTGGTAGACGGTTCCTCTTGCAGCAGATGGAAGTGCTGAAATCATTTTCAAATTAAAATTTAAAACCGAATAGTTGCCGAATAGGTGTTCTAATTTGACAGAGAGACGAAAGGACGTTTAGGGGAAAGAACATTTAAAAAAAGATATAGCCATGGAATTTATGAAATTACGTTGTAGGCGCTCTAACATATCTATATGTAGGTATAGGGGGTGAACATTTTGAGGATGGAACTTACGCGATTGCTAAAGTGCAGTGGTTGATATGTTAAAGCTCCACAATCGGCACTGTCGAACTGAAATGATATTGAAACGAATTGGTTTTGTTTGGATTTAATGTGTTTTATGTACAGAGGTGATAATAATTGTTGCTCATTAAATGACACAGATCGAGTATAATGGTACAGTAATTGGAGTTTTGAGAGTGTGTGTAGTTTGAGTGTGAATTTTGTGCATACAGGTAGCGTAACTTTTGCTTTGCATATCAAAGTTGTAATAAAGCTTAATTGTGTTATTACCTTTAAGTTAAATATAAATTAGGGATTTACTATAGGTAATACAGGTTTTTACCCAGCAGAGTGTCGAAAATTTGATTAATATCTCAATAACGTCGTCGTCGGTCTAGTGCGAGGGAGTTTTCTTTTTTCTGGTACCGAATCCTGTTGGGAATTACAATTGTTATTATGAAACGTAAATGAAGGTTCTTATTTTCCTTCAAGTGGTTAGGGAAAAGGAACGGAAGTGCGATTCGTAGGAGAGAAGTATAGAAATTAATGAACAGTTTCTGTTGGTTTCTATGTAGTGTGCGAGTGGCAGTGATGACAGTTGTGTAATCGGATGCTGGTGATGGGCTGCTTTTCTCACGGGACACTATTAAACGTGCAGCAGGAAATGTACACCATTGTCGTTGAGAAATACAGACCAAGGATATTCCATTGCTATGGTTTCATGAAAACAGTTGTACAGTGACTTAGGTCGGATCGGAACTACGCAGAATTGAAAGTTATAGAAGATAAAGAAAATGCCTGTCCTTGGGGTAAAAAGTTTTGATGAACACGTTCGAAGGATGCGTTAGTTTTTATTTTATTTCTATGAAGAGAGTTCCATAAAGATATACATTATCTACGACGATTTACTTCCTGAAGATCTCCAAAGAAACGAGAAAACAAGAAAATCAAGGATACCAAGAACGCCGATTTAAAGTATGAGATCAAAAGCAGTGCGAAAGAAAAAAGTTCAGCGTCATTTCCGGAAGATATTTTTTATAGTTTTAAAAGGGGGTGGGATTCTGTAAGATGAATCTACAGACGTATAAAGTTCTGGTGCTTATGACGTAAATGGGTAAAACATTGAAAAATCAAATAACCAAAGTATTTCTTTGGCTTTTTGAAAGTCGAAACCAATAAAATAACAAAAATTTGAATTAAAAAAACAAAAACCCGACTGACTGTAAAAAGATCTCACTGACATTTGTGTGAATGTTTTAGTTAAGCTTATGACACTCCACGAAAGAATACCAATTTAATGACACCTCACTCTTAAAAATTGGTCAAGTTGTTTGGGCTACAGGGCGTCACGTAAGAACGTACATGGGATACGAGCGAAACACATAACCCTCCCTGTGTCCAGTCGGGTAACAAGAAAAACGAGTGAAAGCGAAGATTTGCTTCAAATAACTGCTTTTGTTTTTTGTGCTAGAAAACATTTCGGCATATGTTTGTAGTTCAGGCAATGGGGATGTTCAAGTATCTAATTTATTCGTCCCTAGCGAGGTATCCGTCGGAACGGAAAATTCTCCGATTTTATGCGATTCGGAGGAGTTTTGCTGCGAGGTATTTGTCCGAACAATTGTTCGGAGAATTATTTCGAACGTTGAAGTGCGATTAAGTGAATTTTTTTTTTGTTAAATTTTTGACAGCTAGGTTCCGATATCCTCCGACAGAAATTGATTTTGGAATTTTTTTACGATTTGGCGTGCTGTGCGGTTCGCCATCGCAAGTGTTTATTTCTCTTCCGAAGTCGGACAGGAATAATGCACTGCGGAGAATTTTCCGTTCCGACGGATACCCCGCTAGGGCCGATTAAGTCTGACAGCTGGCTCACTTGATGTGTTACAATTTTGATTAGCCTAGATCGGTCACATGATCAGCTTTTTCAGTTGACGTTTATGGAGAGGTAGCTGATAAATCAAGCCAAGAAATTCGTTCCTGCGTATTTATTTGACAGTTCGCATATAAAAACGAACAGACCTAAATTGTTATAGATGTTTATGTCGTTTTCCATTGGTATTTTCAGATTTTGCTCTCAGATTTCAGATTTTTCTTGCCCAATGGAACATAAAACGAATTTCCTTCTTCCTTGGAATTTGTGGTGGTGCGTATTTTAAAAGTCAGCTGTTCTCAAATTGTTATTTATGCTTATAAAAATCCATTAAAATTATGTTTATATCCATTGCAGCGGCCAAATGTAATTTTTTCTCAATTTTTCACAGACTTTTCGTCCAAAAACGTAAGTAGGTAATACCACACTTTAAAGTTTGACAAATGACAAATGTTTAGGTGTTAGTGCAAATAGATGTAAATCTCGCTCGGATATCGAGATTAGCAAAATAGCTCTGACTCTTAAAAAAAAACGTGCTTTTTTTCCGCAAATTCGTTTTCTGTCCAATGGGACTTCGTTCATTTGTCGTTAAGTCTGTAGGTAGGTACACTATTGGAGTTTTGTCTCTTTCAGTTTCCAGAAAAAATCTGACACTTCCTCATCTTCGAAATGTTGTAAACATAGTCCCGGTCTTCTGTGGAAATAGTTCTTAAATAAACCGCTGATAGCATTAACTGAAGAAAAACTTCCAACTTAAATAACGAAAAATGATGTATTAAAGGGCATTAATCACCTCATTCGAAACCCATCAGTAGTTTAACCATGACCCACTCAAACCCATTTTATTACCAAAGTGAATTGAAATCCATTATCCAGAATGAAAAAAGGCTATTCATTGCAACCCTCGATGACCATTACGTTGATTAAGGGTTATTTGAAAAGTTGAAAGTAGTTCTGAGCTCGACGTAAGCAGATGATCAACTTGACACTCATGTTTGCCAAGGAAATGTTTTACTTAAGGAATTACACTTTCTTGACGAAAAACGGGAAAGCATAGAGGCCAGTAGTCAAGTTGAAAATCCACCATCCACCATCCTAAACAAACACTTTCGACCCAGGTAACCTAAAATTAATCTCTAAGGTCATCCATCAATATTATCTAGCCCTTCATCGTTAGGCTGAAATGCAAACAACCCCTTGTTGATCTTTGAAGCAAAACTTTGTCGGTTTATCATGTCAGTAAAGCAGACAACACAGTTATGCACGTATCAATAATAGTTGGTAGGAAGAAGACTCTTTTGCACACGGTTTGACTGACAGCTAAATAATGATAGCAGCAGTAGTAGTTGTTTCGCTGCGAAACTCCAACCGCCAATTGAATCGGTTATACGAGCAGAGGTAATTCGCTTCACATGCAAGCAACTGTCAAAATGAAGTTTATTAAATAGACACATTTGCGGAAAGCAGCAATTTGTGATTTTGAATACTAATAGCATGCACAAGGTGGTCATTTCTCTGCTCATCGTGCAACGTCAGTTGCAACAGCAACAAGCTGGGAATTTTTATGCCTTACCTGGAATAAATAAATATGACATTTGCCTTTCTGTTTAATATATTCGATTCTTAATTGAGTATCATTGCATGTAGAAATTATGTATGTATGCATGCATACTTTTATCACATTATTCGTAGTCAATCAGTAGTCTAGCCCGCCTAATATCTGTAATTACTTTTGTATCAGTTCGTATATACGACTTAAAGCTTCGAGATGCTTTAACATTAATTGAACATAAAATATGTCTACGTATGGCATCCGACACCTAATAATGAAGGCAAATGGCTGGAGGAATAACTTTTTTTTCATGTGATGTGAATTTCAACAATCTACGCTCATAAATTGACCATAAAAATGTGTAATGCGAAAGTTGTTCCGTTCTACGAACATGTTTCAGGAATCTGGAGAAATGTCGGAGCGCCGTTACGGCGAATTCATCAACCGCTCCCCCTGAAAGTATCATTACGAGGATAAATCATTTTTATTAGAGTACTGCGCTCTTTCGGGCGATTTATATACAGCATCCAACATCTCTGCAATATAAAATAGAAATTGACCTATAAATTGGAGAGGATACACTCGACAACATTTGCCATGCACTGCAGATGGAATCGTATAACCCCGTAAAAGGTTATGGCCAATCTCAATATGTCCCGTCCAGTGTTGATGTGCATCGCAGATTAGAGGGCATACATACAGAACGTTGAGGAAAAGCGTCAATAGATGAGTGTCCCTCCAGTATCATGTTACTTATTATAGCTATAAATATGACTTCGAATGCTATTACGTATTTTTGTAATGGATCTTAGTCATTCATTCCCAATTTATGACAATGCAACTTCCTTTGGTATGCATTTGAAGGACACGGGGTTGTGGTCAGAGAGTATCCAAACTAGAGAGCCAACTCCCGTGCACCTACCCGATTTTCCCCGTAAATTTTGAATGACAGCCCTCTCTCGCGCGCTCTTATTTTTCCTGTCGGTGAATACGTGTAATTAATGGCCGCCCGGTGGTACTTTTTCAATTAAAAATAATTTGTAAATGCATTTATAACAATAAATGTAGCACGAATTAATGTCGAGTATGGTTTTTTATATAGCTTTGCTTGTTCTCTATCCATATTCGGTTCCAAAAAATGTTCATCCATTCACATTTCAGATCTTTTTAATTTTGTTTATATGAATTACATTTTTGACAGCAGAATTCATGCAGCTAAACCTTGGGGGTTGTTCCATAAATAGGTTAACAACATGCAAGTTAAGCCCAAGGTTCCACTAGGGCAAAAGTAAACTTTATGTGGTATTCGATTGGTACAAAAAAAAAGCAATCTTTTCGATTTCAGAGCACTTTTGCGAATCTAGATATTTTCTCAGATTTACCAATACAAGTGCGTTTGAGTTTGATAACTGGTGGAGGGCTTTTTGGTTGTTTTCGTTCGTTTATTTTACACTATATTTGTACACAATCAAAGTGCGAGTTAACACGGTGCGCTTGGCCCACGAGCTAAGTGCATGCCAGCGAACCATATGGGATTCGCTGGCTCATCATTTTCATGCTCCAACCTGTTCCCACACTCCAGGTGCATTGGGATCATGTTGCGCATATGCCTCGGCCACCGGATACGCGTGCGACGACCTATCTGCGGAATCAGCTATTCACATCGTGGGACCAACAGGTTCCTAACGGGAATTTGGATTATGAAGAGGCAGTCTAAATCGAGAACTGGACTACGGCGGTCATATACTTATAATCTTCTTGTTATATTACGGTAGATAGAATAAATAATTTGCGTACAAAGTGAACGGTAGTTTTTATTCGTGTAAGTCGAACAGTGGGCGTGCCTTCGGGCACGCGTTCGCGTTTTTTTTGAGAGATCCTCGTCAGGATCCTTTAACTGGCGCCCGAGCAGGGACAGTTCCGTAAACGACATCCTTTTTTCTTCCTGCGATTGCCTATCCTCTAAACAAGGATCAGAGATCATTACGTTCAATTGAACGCAAATCACTGTACCCATGAGAACACAGTGTTTATATAGTGATTCTCGTAAAGCTTCCATCGTTCCCATGAGAACACGACTGGAGATCGCAAAGGAACCAAAAAGGATTCGTGTGAAGTAAATCGTGCCTTAGTAGGATGCTCACAATTATAAACGTTTGCACCCAAAACGGAGAACACGATCCTTCCAAAAGAACTGTACCCAAAAATAAACGTGAATCGCGAAATTAATTTTTCTTTTTTCCTCTGTTCCGATCCTAGTTGTGCAAAAAATCCCCAGCGAACGCGATCAAAGAATCTCCGCAAGAATCGGAATGTATAAGGTGCTATCGTTGATGTAAGATTTGACTCCTTACATTCTAAAACAGTTTGCGGAAAAGGAAAAGACATTTATAAAAGAAAAAACCAGTGCGTTGTAATAAGCGATAACGTGTAGTAGAAAGAAATTCATATAAAATTTTGTTTGTGCCTCGCAATAGCGATAACAAGAGAAAGAAAGTTTACATAAGGAAAATCCTGTGTGTCGCAATAGCGATAACGTGTTTTAAAAAAGAAATTCACATAGAAAAATTTTGTGCCTCGCAATAGCGATAAGAAAGAAAAAAAAGAAGAAAGTTTATATAAGAAAAATCCTGTGCGTCGCAAAAGCGATATTAAAAAGAAATTCACATAAAATTTTTGTTGTGCCTTGCAATAGCAATAACGTTAAAATTAGAAAATAAGCGCAAAAAAGAAGAATTGTGAAATTTTAATGAGTGTGCCTTTGTGCGGCTTGGTGTGTGATAATAAATAATTAGTGAGATCACATAATATTAAGTGATTAATAAGAGTGTACATAGGGAAAAACCCTCTATCTAAAGGTAAGAAGCTCTTTTTGTAACTATCTGGTATCCAATAATATAAAGAAACTAGGAATGGACACGATAACGAAATCCTTAACAGAATTGACCGGCGCAGTAAACGCGATTCTTGCGCAGCTAAGAGAGTTGGAAGGTCGACTAAAGACCTTGGAGGACGGGCACGCGGCATCTCCGGATGCACCCGTCGAGCCGGTCGAACTCTGCGCTCCAAGGAGCGAGCAGGAATTAAAAGAAATATCAAAATTGCCGGACTGTGTAAAAGAACTGCAGGTCTTCGACGGCAATCCCACGCAATATGTGACATGGGTGCACATAGTGGAAGGCATTCTTAAAGATTTCGAAATCGTTAAGGCCAAACCAATCTATAGGGCTATTCTCCAACATATTAGGCAGAAAATAAGGGGTCCTGCCGATGGTGCCTTGGTGTCATACAATATATTTGACAACGATTGGCAATCGATTAAACAATGTCTCTCTCTCCACTATGCGGATAAAAGAGACATGCGGACTCTCGAGCATCAGCTCAATCAGCTGTCGCAAAAAAACACCAAGCTAGACGAATTTTATGCCGCGGTGAACCACCAGCTCTCTCTCATGATCAATAAGATCAAAACTGAGTCATTTAGCGAGGAGACGGTAACCGCGCTCGTCGGAACTTATAGGAATCGTGCACTGGATGTTTTCATCCGTGGCCTCAACGGCGACCTTTCTAGGCTGCTGATTGTCCAGAAACCCAGGACCCTGCCAGAGGCCTACTCAGCGTGCCTCGAAATGCAAAACTTAAATTACCGAAGTCATACGATTCATAATTTGTCTGCCTCCAATACAATAACGGCCCCGGTTAATCAAACCTTTCGGGGCGAGCCCAGGCCGCCCATAGCGCCAAAGAACTTCTTCCCTCATTCTTCAAACCAATGGAGACAACAAATGCGCTACCCTCAGCGGGTTGAAGGGGACACACCCCATAGACCAACTGCCCCGAAACCCCACGAAAAAATGGAGGTTGACCAATCTATTCAATCTCGAAACATAAATTACATGAATTACCCTCGCGGCTCGAACGGCTTTAAAAGGAAAGCAAAATCAGATAGGTATGCTCATAAGCAACAAAGACTGTATCACATGCAGGCATGCGAGGACGAACCTGCACCTCATTATGATGCAGTAGAGGAAGAGGAAGTTCAGGATCAGGTAAATTTTATGAAGGACGCCCATCCAGCGTTCCATATTTAGAATATGTAACGAAGGATGGGCTCACCCTCAACTTTCTTGTTGACACGGGAGCCAACAAAAACTTTCTCAGTCCCTCAGTTGTTAAGAAAACCGCTTCTCCCCTTACTCAACTTGTTCACCCTTTTTTTATTAACTCAGCAGGAGGCAAGGTGAAAATAGAACATAAGATGTGCGGTAGGTTTTTCCAAAAAGTTGGAAACGATACAATGTTCACCTTTTACCTTCTGCCTGGCCTAATTTCCTTCGATGGCATCATAGGGGATGACACCCTGAAGGACCTCGAGGCGGTTATCGACCGCAAGGAAAATACACTAAAGTTAACACCGAATATAATAATCCCACTTAAAGCAAAACTGTCAAAGGAGGTCAATATCACACTGGATGAAAACCTTCCCGAAGGACACAGAAATAAACTCCATGAGCTGATCAAGAAATATGAGCCTCTCTTTGGTCCAATAGACCTGAGCGAGTCCGTAAAAACAACAGTAAGAGCCGAAATCCGGACAAGTACAGATGACCCAATCTATAGCAAAAGTTATCCTTACCCGGCCTGTATGAGAGAAGAGGTGGAAAAGGAAATAAAAGACCTACTGGCCGGAGGGATTATACGTCCATCAAGGAGTCCTTACAACTCCCCGATTTGGGTCGTCCCGAAAAAACCGAAACCATCTGGGGAGAAACAATATCGGATGGTAATAGATTACAAAAGACTAAATGCTGTCACTATCTCGGACACGTACCCCATTCCAGATATAAACTCTACGCTCGCCAGTCTGGGCAAAGCGGCATATTTCACGACCCTTGATTTGACCTCTGGTTTCCACCAAATACCAATGAAACCCTGCGATATACCTAAAACTGCCTTCTCGACAATGAACGGGAAGTACGAGTTCTTAAGGTTACCTTTCGGGTTGAAAAATGCTCCTGCTATTTTTCAACGAATGATCGACGATGTATTAAAAGAGTACATAGGCAAGATTTGCTATGTGTACATCGACGATGTTATAGTCTTTGGGAAAGATGGCATCGATCACCTTAGAAATGTCGACACGATCTTCTCAAAATTAAAGGAAGCCAACCTGAAAGTGAACCTTGATAAAACACACTTTATGAAGCCCGAAGTTGAATTCCTCGGGTATGTCATAACCCGTGATGGTATAAAAGCCGACCCGAAGAAGGTAACAGCGATAGAAAAAATTCTCCCCCCCGAAAATTTAAAGGAACTGAAGAGTTTCTTAGGCCTCACTTCCTATTATAGGAAATTCATTCGCGACTATGCGAAGGTTGCCAAACCACTAACAAACCTCACCCGCGGAAACAATGCCCAGATCAAAGCTAATGAATCTAAAAGAGTTTTAATTACGCTAGACGACGAAGCGTTGCGGGCCTTCAATGATTTGAAGACTCTGTTAACGTCATCTGAGATTCTGTCCTTCCCAGACTTTGAAAAACCTTTTAATTTGACGACAGACGCATCTAATTATGCGATAGGGGCGGTTTTGTCGCAAGGAGAGTCTAATTCCGATAGGCCGATTGCATATATCTCACGGTCCTTGAACAAGACGGAAGAGAACTATGCGACGAACGAAAAAGAAATGCTGGCCATCGTATGGGCTCTCGACAATCTGAGATCGTATTTGTACGGAGCAAAAAAGATCAGAATACACACCGATCACCAGCCCTTAACTTTCGCGCTAAGTAACAGGAATTTTAACGCAAAGTTGAAACGCTGGAAATCCCGTATTGAGGAATATAACTACGAGCTCATGTACAAACCCGGCAAATCAAACTTGGTGGCAGATGCCCTATCACGCCTCAGAACTGAAGTTAATCACTTGTCTGATTCGGTGTACGCCGAACCAGCACAAAGTGTCAATGATGCCAATGGTGACTCCCATACCGAAACAGCTAGTGAAAACGGTAATTCTCGCACGGAAAGCGTCATAGCCGATAGCGAGGCAGAGAAGACCCAACTTACCGAAACCGCGAGTGAGGCACAATCTTCAATCGGAACCGCTCATAGCGCTGAGCAAGATAATTCCGATCTCATTCCCCATGTGGAGGTTCCAATTAATGTTTTCCGTAACCAAATTTTTATTAGAATAGGTAAAGGGGTGGAGATCCTGGAAGAACCGCATCCCGGTTTCACCCGCCATTACTTTGCAATCAAAGATCGAGACAAGCAACGGCTGATCGATTTACTTAAATTAAAGTTAAAACCAAGTGTTATTAATGGTATCAAAATACCAGAGTCACATCTATCTCTACTCCAGGAGGTGTTCCTTGAGCATTTCACCAATTACAAACTTCGCATCACTCAGAGGGTTGTCGAAGACGTAAGGAATGAAGACAGGAAGTGTCAGCTCATTATGGATGAGCATAAGAGAGCTCATAGGAACCCCAGAGAAAATAGGGAACAGATTTTAGAAAAGTACTATTTCCCGAGCATGACTAGTTTAATTAAGCGTTACACTGAATCTTGTGAAATCTGTAAGTTAAACAAGTACGATCGGCATCCAAACACTCCTGAGTTTCAAGCGACCCCAGTGCCATCATATCCATGTGAGATTCTTCACATGGACATAATGGAGATCCAGGGAGAAAAATTTATCACTTGCATTGACAAGTTTTCAAAATTCGGTAAAATATTCCACGTAAAAAATAGGTCATCCCTTTACCTCAGAAACAAGATAACTAAGATACTGCATTATTTCACGGTCCCAAAGATTTTGGTGACCGATAACGAGCGCAGTTTTCTGAGTCCAATCATACAGAACTTTATTAAAATATTAGGGGTAAAACATTACCTAACCCCAGTCTATCGTAGCGAAGTGAACGGGCAGGTAGAAAGATTTCACTCAACAATACTAGAAATCTACCGATGCTTAAGGGCAGAGCATAAAGGTCTGCGCCTAAAGGAATTACTAAATGTTGCAGTAGACAGATATAATAATACCTTCCATTCTGTTATCAAGAGGAAACCTGTCGACATATTTTTTAATAGATATGAGCGCATTAACTACCAGAAACTACTCGAATTCCGAACAAGGGTGAACAAAGAATTGAAGGGTGAGATTGAGAGAAAGCAAAAGGCCAATAACACTAGATTCAACAAAAATAAAACGAAACCAGGTACTTATAAAACGGGTGATGTAGTATATACGGCCTATAAAGGCATTCGTGCAAAGAATAAACCCTTATTCCGAAAGGAAACGGTGGCAAAGAACAACGAGGTGACCGTAATTACAACCTCTGGACGTAGAATCCACAAAAGCCACATTAAAAACACACCAAGCACGTAACCTGGCTTTCAAACGAATTAATCGAATTTAACTTGAATTGAATCTTAACTATGTAATTAAGTAAACGAATTAATCGAATTTAACTTGAATTGAATCTTAACTATGTAATTAAGTAAACAATTAATTGAATTCAACTTGAATTGAATCTTAACTATGTTATTAAGCAAAAGATATAGAAAAAAAAAAAAAAAAAAAAAAAAAAAAAAAAAAAAAAAAAAAAAAAAAGAGGCAATGGTTTAGCACACAACTTTACGGCACAATTTTCTTATTTAATTTAACCTATCAGAGCACAGTTGCATAATACATAATATGTTCATAATCTTATATACATATACATGCATATATACGTACGTATAATACACGCAATATCATGTAAAGCAAAAAAACTGCACATAAATGAAACATACGCACGCTATAAAAAAATGCACACCTACTTGGTGCAATTGATAAAAAGAAGAAAGCGCTAATATTTAGTGTTGTAACCAATTACTGATAAATTTATCTTTTATAGCGATATATATAATGTTATAACATAATTAGTGTTGCGGTCACTTACCGATAAATCTATCATTTGTAGTTAATTAATGAATTAATAATACGAATACTTAGGATAAGTACTATGCGAAATAAATCGTTATTGTTCCCACTAACACATCACAACACTTTTACTTTTACTTGAAACATTAATATTTGCAGACTTGCTTCCCTAGCAGCCGCCAATGGCTACCAAATATTTAACTACCAATCGCCAATCGTCACGATAAAGGAGGGTAAAGGCTGGATCATTGACGGCCACTTCAAACTGGTGCACGTTATTAATCTGACGGAGTTCGATAGCCTGATGGAAAAGCTCGATACAACTATAAGTCTAGAAAATTTCAAGGCTCCAGAGAAAAGAAGCACTATCGACTTTTACGTTAATGAAATCCGTGGGAGGCTAACCCTACTCAAAGGAAAAAGAAGCCGAAGCGCAAGATCCATCGACTGGATAGGATCCGCCTGGAAGTGGATCGCAGGAAACCCTGACGCAGCAGATTGGAGCAAAATCCTTGCGAGTGAGCAGAACATTATTAACAACAACAACCAGCAATACAAAATTAACAGCGGACTCTTTGGTACCATGAAAGCAACAACGGAAAAGATGAACTGGATGATAGATCAGTTTAATAATGAGGTCCATGCATCTAATGTTGGAAGGTACGAGCAAGATATTTTGAACGAGATTCTGATAGTAAAGGACAAGGTTGATGAAATGGTACGTGCCTGTCAAATGGCAAAGAGTGATCTGATAAATACCAACCTCCTCGACAAAGAAGAAATAGGTAGAATCGTGAGCGAAATCGAAACGCTACCATACGCTAACGAAATTGAAGCTGTGGAATACGGATCTCCATCCATCTACACGAACGGGTCACTGTTACTTTACGTCCTTTCAATGCCTAAGGTAAAAAATGAGGAGTTCAATTTACTCCTAACGAAAGCTTCCATTACCAACGGACTGCAAATCGATATGGATTTCGATAGGATACTAGTTAACCAACAGGAGACATTTGGAATAGTTGGAGAATGCCTTTCCATCAACAACCTAGTGATCTGCGCTGAAAAATCATTAGAGAAACTAGAAGAGGACAGCTGTGTAGCCAAGCTTATAAAAGGAGGACTTACGACTTGTACCTTTCGCTCGAACACGAAGGAAGTAATCGAATTTGTCAAAGAGGATACGGTATTCGTAACGAATTTCCATGGTCAACTGGTTTCAAAAAATAATTCGCAAACCCTCAATGGAACTTACGTAATCCAATTGGACAACGAAGCGATTCAAATAGGAGACAAAACGTTCTCGAGCTTCACGTATTCCCATGTCCAGGTACTTCCACCAGTCCTTGCAAATATCACGAGTCGAATGCACAAAATTAATCTTGAACATGTGCACAACACAATCATTCGAAATATAGAATGGCTTGGAAATCTATCAAACCATGTCACGATATCTTACCTCATGGATGCCCTTATCATCATCCTGGCAGCGGTCATAGTTTGCATCATATGGCGAAGGATTAGCCTGGATCTGAAGCTTCCACCCCTAAATGCCTTCGGTACGAGATCCAATGCTGCGGCTGATAAAGAGCTTAGTCGGGTTCAAGAACTTCCAACGGCGCAGGTTTGGCCGTCGGCCTCTGACGTCACCTATGATCTACGGGACGTAGATCTTTAAAGGGGGAGGAGTTAACACGGTGCGCTTGGCCCACGAGCTAAGTGCATGCCAGCGAACCATATGGGATTCGCTGGCTCATCATTTTCATGCTCCAACCTGTTCCCACACTCCAGGTGCATTGGGATCATGTTGCGCATATGCCTCGGCCACCGGATACGCGTGCGACGACCTATCTGCGGAATCAGCTATTCACATCGTGGGACCAACAGGTTCCTAACGGGAATTTGGATTATGAAGAGGCAGTCTAAATCGAGAACTGGACTACGGCGGTCATATACTTATAATCTTCTTGTTATATTACGGTAGATAGAATAAATAATTTGCGTACAAAGTGAACGGTAGTTTTTATTCGTGTAAGTCGAACAGTGGGCGTGCCTTCGGGCACGCGTTCGCGTTTTTTTTGAGAGATCCTCGTCAGGATCCTTTAACTTGCGATTGGGAATTCTGTAGTTAAATAACACTAAACAGTGTTGAATGATGTTACATAAGAACAAATGCTTTTCATATTTAAAAAAAGACGTATTAATATCGTAAAAATACAAGTAGCTTTGTCTTTAAACTCCTAACAAAAATACAATAGGCCTGTTTTTTTGAACTTTTATCTCAGCAAAGCAAAGTAAAGAAGGATTTTCAGCTCTTAATTACAACCACTACGCTCTATTTGACACTATGAGGACTCTTAGTAGTTGGTGGAATATCGTGCTGAAAATCCTACTTACTTTGGTTTGCTGAGATCGAAGCTCAAAAAAACACGCCTAATAATGTGGTATTTAATTGGATTTTGCGATATTATTTCCGACTTCGGATTTGCCGTATTCAATCGTGAGAATCCAAATAATTTTGTTTATTGTAGGTATTCTCATGTTCTATTTCGTTTTTAACAAATTTCAGTCTCAACATTAAATTTATGGTAGCTCATTATTGCAATTTTTTTTTTTTTTTTTTGGAAAATAGAGTTTATTTCGAATTACCAATGTCATTTTCCATTGGAATTTTCAGAATTTGCTCTCAGACTTCAGATTTTTTGTGCTCAATGGAACATAAAACGAGATTTTTCTTTCTTTGCATTTATGGTGGTGCGTGTTTTAAAAGTCAGCTGTTCTTAAATTGTAGTTTTTGTTTACAAAAATTTGCACTGACCAAATGTAAATTGTTCTCTATTTTTCACAGACTTGTCGTCTGTAAAAAGGAAAATAACACACTTTCAGTTTGACAAATGACAAATGCTTGGTGTTAGTGTTAATAGGTGTGAATTTCGCTCAGAAATGAAGATTCACAAATTTATCCAGACTCGGAAAAAAAGTTAAAGCTAAAGTTGAGAGCAATAGTACCTATAAACGGAACAAAAATATTTTAATTCATTTTTTGAATTTAACAAATTCATGCTTGCACATACTTATATTGTGTAAGTATACATTTTACGCATCAATTACAGTTTGTAAAATATTCTGAAACTGAAATATGTTTTTCCCATGGCATACAATTTTTTTTCCCCTACATTGTAAAATATTGAAGTTAAGAGATTAAAATCAACAAAAAAAAAAAGGCAAAAGTGCAAAAAACCGTGTTAGTTCATTTTTCTCTGATTAATAACATGAGATGGATTTCTGATATTAACAAATGATTATTAAAAGGTATTTGACATTGTGATGAAATTATATTAGGTATATTATTTCCGAAATTCGATTTTCCAACAATTTCATAAACTTTAAAGATGTTTAAATTGAACTGCGATGTGAACGCCGTGTAACTAATCGGCACCAAAAATGACGAACACAGTCGCCCCCACTTAAAATTCCACCAATAATGGCCGCTCGATTGACATAAAGTCCCTGCACAGGAATATACTAAGTGTGCGTGCGGCAGCAATGGCGCTCCTTTGATTTGTACATACACGAATACTAAGAATATTCCTGTGCAGGACAAGGTCATAGGAAGTTTGTGGGCAAATGTACCGTTTCTGCTCTCAGTTGGCTCTCTAGTTTGGATCCTCTCTGGTTGTGGTGAAATGAATAACCACTTCAAAGCGAATGTCACTCATGCAATCTAAGGATGAATCAAGGCCCTTAAGGGTATTGTATAAAATTGACGGCATGATAAACATTCAGAAATACAAAAGCGCGTTTGTGTGCGGCAGAATTACACCTCAGGCAAATGTTAGCTTGGGATTTTATGAATCTGTTTGTTTTAACATTATATTTTTCTGCTTCAAATTCGATGTTTGCATTGACACTCCGTGGCTAACGAATGTCACATGATTCGTAATTTATGTGTGCAGCTTTTTAATTGATAGATCAATTCATACTTAATACCTTTTAAAAAATAATAATTATGCATAGGAAGCACTGCCTGAACTTTGTGTTTCAGACTTAGAAGTGTCAGTGTCTGTATAACTTTTAAATTAAAAAAAAAACAAGTCATTTTTTGTTTCTTTAAGAATTGACTGTTAAAATAGTGGCATCCAAAATGTGATGACTTGTTTGTCAGCCACTGACTGTCAGAATTCAAAACTACTCAAACAATCACTTCAAAGGAGTCTGATGATGAATTAGTGGTGTAGTTCGAAATAGCTATAGCTATAGCTATAGTGTCTACGAGTTATTGTTAAGAGTTGTTCCCTCGAAAAAAACAACAATTCACAAACTGAAATTCGACATAATTTCCCAACAGAAATTGTCAGGGTAACTCCCAAACAAGCGAGAATCGTTGTTACTCCTCGCTTCCCCACTCAGCATTTTGCCAATATTTTGACATTTAGTGACATTATGGGCATACTAATTGTTATTTAACTATCGTATTTTCCTGACATTTCTGGTAGTGGAGGGTCAGTTTTCTTTAAATGTACCTACGTTAATCCATTTTGAAATTCTGTGTTTGATTTCCTCCTAAACACTGCAGAAAATTCCAAGCAAAATAAAACGTCAAAAAACTAGCTACATAATATAATCGGCCCTAGCGAGGTATCCATCGGAACGGAAAGTTCTCCGATTTTATACGATTCGGAGGATTTTTGCTGCGAGGTTTTCTTTGGAACAACTGTTCGGAGAATTGTTCAGACATTTTGTAAAACATATCAGTGAATTACGTTGAAATGCGACGAATTAGGTTCGACAGAAATAATAATAATGTTGAGAAATCTCCATAAGAAATATGTCGTTTTGCACTTCTCATACAAAAATAGTATATGTACACACGATAAATGCGGCAAAATCAAACCATTTTGCGATGCGATGCGGAGAAATCGCAATGCACGCGTTGCCGCAATAATAATAATATGTTTGAACTCGACAACTGCCTGCATTACCCGTATCGCAACGCATGGCCGGGCTTACGCTGGACACAGCGTTACGATTTGGAGTGCGGTGCGGTGCGCCATCGCAATTGTTTATTTCTCTTCCGAAGTCGGACACCTCGAATGGAATTTGAGCCACCGAAAGAGTATGCGTTGCGGATAATTTTCCGTTCTGACGGATACCTCGCTAGGGCCGAATCATTTTCTATTGAAATCACCCCAGAATTGCGTTATAATTTGTTTACAGTTAATCTCACCACGAATGTGTCACAAAACACACCGTTGGGAATAGTTATTAAACGCTATTGACACGTTGAAATTTTGAAGTGTCATATTTTCTCATCAATTCGAAATAGTTTATAGAAATTAAATTAGGAAAAAAGAGACAAAATGAGTCAATTGTGACAGATAGTTCAGCTAAAAAGCTTTAGCTCCAATCCTCGCCAAGTTGTATGTGAATTAGCTTCTTAAGTTTTTTTAGTAGTTTGTTTGAATTTTCGAAATTAGAAATTGAATAGGTGCGTTTATATTTCCAGTTATCTAGCGCTCAGTTAGGTTGCTTAGAAGTTTTTGTACGTGTGACTTCTGAAGTAATGACTTTTAAAAATGAAGCGAATTGTACATAGAACTGGGTATATTCTTTCAATTTAATGGCAAAGTTAAAATTTTTATCTCCGTATGCCTGACTCATTTAACTCAGAATTAAGGTGTGTCCGACTACATCTTCTGACTATATAGGTATACAATCTCCATTTGAAATCAAACACAGTCAAATGTAAAAAGGAAATGTCAATATACAGGTAATGTTAAAGTATAAGTATATTTCATATTGATAATAGAATGTCATAAATGTCTCACATAAAATATAAAATTAATGCCCCCAGTTGGACAAATGTCGAATGACAATTTTCAATTGCAACTCATTTGCTGATGGTTGCGGTTTCAAAATTCCCCCTGTCAATGCAACTTATGTTTACATTTGCTTTTTCAACAAATAATACTAAAGTTAATTTATATTACACAAAAAGTAACGAAAGCAAATGAAACATTACGCAAGGGTGCGGAATTTACAAAAAAAAAAAAAAAAAATATGCCTGACATGTCACACCGGACAAATGCCATAAAAAATATATTTACATCACTGAAAATAATGTAAATTCAAACACTAAAACGATTAAACAAAAGCAAATTAAATTTCTTAAAAAAAACATCACGCAAGGGTTTGCAATATTCCAAATGCACTTTTCACTTTTGAAGCCATTTTCGATAAACTATTCCGTGTCACGGAGCAATCTCCAAAGCACTGCGGTCGATAAAAAAAAAGAACTTCAAAAATAATGGACACAGGACACCTATGGAAAAATTCACGATGTAAAACAGAACACAGGTGTAAGTGAATCAAAATGGTGCGTGCATATGGGAATCAATACTCAGAATGAATGGTGTGCAGACAAAATGCAGCAGCGCTTAAGACTTACACTTACACTATTCGCCTCGCTGTTCTCCTTCGATGGCGCTGCAATTCCCGCATTGGGGCTATAGTATTTGGAATCATGACTATCACGACTGCCTTCGCTAGGTTCCAAACACGAATACTGACGCCGATATAAGCGTCGCTTCTTAGTCGCAGCAGCGCTTACCATCGGACGATAGTGGTAGCTATCGTAGCTGAATTGTTTCTTACGCCACTGCTCGTACTGCCTATACTGGCTGAAAATGCGTCGACGTTTCAAAATGATTTGACGTTTCGCCTCCAGATCAAGTACATCGAAATCGTTAATATACTCATCTGACGTTTTCTGCTGTGCTGATGATTGATTATTGAGTTTCTGGCTAAGACTACTTGGCATTGATTGTGTCGTCTTGAGACTGTGCTGCGAACTATCCTGCATCGATTGTGCTTGAGTATGGTGATCGTGCTGCTCCTCGCCGCCGCCGCCGCCGCCATTATTCCCACTACCAACAGCGCCACCGCTAGTACTAACAGCGGCGTTGCCACTATTCTTTGCGCCACGAGCGTGAGCGTGCGAAGCACCACCATCACCATGGGCTGGTTGCTAGCTCTCTACATCGGCCTTGTGCAATAAGGCAAACTGGCAGCCACAGTCGCGTTCCAATTCCCGCCGTGGATATTGAAAGCATCGATCGAATATGCCACAGCCCTCGCAACGCGGCAAGCACTATAGCGAACCAAAAAGTTGTTTGATTTTTTTTTTTTTCAATACTATTTTTCTTCAACAAAACTAAGGTACAACAAAAATTTGAACTCGAAAACTAAATTTAATTCTAATGTAAATTTAAATGGAAATGAAATGAGAAACGGGTTTTTCTTTTCGAATTTGAACTAATAAACTAAGCGGAAGCAAGCAGAATAATTGAAACTAGATTTTGATGCCCTACTCGTAAAAAAGCATTCCAAATCTGGAGTCAATATTGATAGTAATTTGGTTCGAACGAGGGACGGGTGTAAACGGTATTGCAATTCGTATTTTTCAACTAGGGACATCCTCCATTGAATTTGCAAAACAAAAATGTTAAACATTGTGGAAGATTACTTTTATGTAAATTTTTATTTGGTAAAAGCACGTGAAGCTATCTCAAGTATAAAATCAAAAAATTGTTGTCTAGGCTTAAGGAATGAGTGAAAAAAACTACGTGATTCGTACTGGATAAGTTTATGTACCTGTATGAGCAAGTCAGTGTGTAAACTCTACAAAAAAAGTACAAAGTTATAAATATTATATATTCGCCTGTTTCGATGCATGTACATACAATACATATACAAAATATGCTTGATGAGGTAGGGCGGGGAGTTATAATTAAGTTCATTCATGTACACGTGGTAAAGTTTATTTAAAGTTTATCTTGACGCAGTGATTCATTTTAGTTACATTCGAGCTGAAAACGAGAAAGATGGAGTGTGGACGAGGATTAATTCAATCGTGTTGCCTAAATCCCTCAAAATGGTTGCCTCCGACACGGTGGGGTGCTTCAGAGTTTTTCATAGAGCGTATGGCGTATACGTAACATTTTTGCTTTGTTCGTTTATCTCATTTTAATCCGATGAGTGGTGAAGGAGGTCGTTTTTTTGTTGACACTAATATTTGAATTTGTATAGTTGAAAAATGTGTTACTTTGCAACGGTGTAGCATTTTTGGTTCTCTTTTAGTTTTCAACACGAAAACCGACTCGGCCATTTTAGCTATACGTCTTATTAGCGGCCATTAGAATTTGCATTATTTTCCAATAAAAACGTAAATTATTATTATTATTATTATTAGTCAGTAACTGCTAGTTGTAGACCACACAAGTTGGCTATTATGTCGTGTATCGAAATGAGAAGTAAGCGTTTCTTCAATGAATAGATTGAGCTTCGATATTGAAGCACATCCAATCTATTCGCAGTAAAGTGTTGCTGGAGCCAGAGAACTGTGTGATTTCCCAAAGGCCTTTTGAAGAGGGAAAATTTCTACACCTTTGTGGTACCTATTGCTCAACCCTTTGCTGAGAGGCCTAAAAAGAGGACTCAAACAATTATTGATTCGGTGATCTTTAGCCTTAAAGCAAACAATTACAACTCATGAACACGCTATTAACCTGTTAAAGTAGAAAGAAAGATCAAGACATCAAGTGACAAATAACAGAAACAGGAACAGAAACAGAATCCCGTACATTTGCAACAGAAACGAACAGAACTTTTTTTTTTCAGAAACATAATTTAGCGACAAAAAAATGGCTGTTTGACTACAGAACGTAAACAAGTCTATATTGACTTGTTTGACTTTATTTATGGTGGGGGGAGGTTTTTTTGTTTGAAATTTCTGCATCTGTCATCTGGCTGTTTGTTTCGCATCGTATATCTACTATTCTATATTGTGATGACCAAGTATGAATAACAAACGAAAAATGAAAAAAAGGATTATACGCCGTAATTCGACATTTGGCTTCATGTAAATCATCTTCACTAAAAATTTCCAAAATCTGTTCCATTTTTTCTTTGAAGTCAAAGCAAAAATGTAATCAAACGCAACGCAATCTGTTTCTATAGCCGAGCGTAAATAGAACCAGAATTTACTACAGAACGAAAAAAACTTTCTGTTCTATTTCAGTTTCTGTTTTCTGATTGCTGAGCAGGGCCATCTATTGTACTCCTACACTGGGTCTCAATAAGAGGGCACTAGTGTCAGAAATTCAATTCAAATACTGTGGGCTTAAAATAAAAGAGTTTGGCTTTTAATATGAAAATTCGTTTACACTAAACCAATATTTGTTACTTATTAATTAAATGCGGAACAACAAGTGAAAAAAGTAGATGCAGAAAATCAGTTGAAAAGGTTTTGAATCAGTGCACAGCAGCTGTTTATGACAGATGGAAATATCGAAAAGGTTTCTTACAAAGCAGCAGTAAAATGTGTAGGATAATATTATTCTTATTGACTTGAAGATGGCGTAGTCAATTATTTGAAATTCAATTACATAAAGGTTTGACAATACGAGGACTATTTTTGTAAAAAAAATTTTGAATGTCAAAAATGCTCCACAAAATTTGACATTGATTGTCCGACTTAACAGTAGCTTCATGATCTAAACCTGTTGGACGAATCTTCAGTTTCTTATGGACATACAAATAAAATCTTCACTAAGTTCCAAAAAATCATCTTGATACACAAAACTTTGAAAAAAGTATGGAAAACTGCATCAAAACATTGAAGCTTCGCTTTTTTGAAAGTAATAGTGATGCTCCGATGGATATTTTTTTCTATTATTAGCATCGTAAAAATATAGCAAGGACTAAGCTTCGATGTTATTTTTGAGAACTATTTTCTCAAATCAGATAATTAAATAACAAATTATTCGAATTTAAACAAAAATTGGGCCACCCTGTCTTGAGATTCGAAGATTCTTTACTTGGTCGTCGGGCTATGGAAGTGAGTTTGGTATTCTAATCCTAATATAAATTCTGTCTATTTGAAACGTTCAGCATTCAATTGAATTCCATTAGAACGCATTATTAAAATTGATTTTCATTCGACAATCGTTGGGCGCCATTTGTACGTGCGTTGTAAAAAGTAGCACTCATTTCTGATTGAGCTATGGATAAAATTAGAAATTTATTCGTGATTTCTGGTCATTGCTAAAAGAACATAGATCCAACAAGAGGACTTTGCAATTATTTGATTTAGAAAGTGATTAAAATGGGATTGCTGATAAAAAAAATTATAACTCAAGCAAGCGCTGATATATTTACTTTAGGAAGTCGTCAAAAATAAAAATACCTATCCCTATAACCTCCTTTCAGTATAAAAAGAAACAATTAAAGTCTGCACTCATTTTGCGGACACACAAGTAACTCCTTCCAGACAGTATAAATAAAAAATACACTGCAGTCTACAAACAAAACTGTACGAAATACGATTGCTGTACTTATATGGATACAACTGCAATCCGTTGACGTCACTTTGCAGAAAAAAAAGGCGCAATACGAGCTCCACAACTATAACCAACCCCCAGTGTCATTAATGTCAATGACCACAACAAACTGCTTTGTCGATTTCCAGAAGCAAATGGCACAGCACAGTGCATAGCTAGCTGTGCCATTCTAAACCTCGTCAAAAATGTATAATTATGACAACACTTTCCATGTTTTTAATCAGAAAATTCTCGTTTCGCTTTTTAACATAAAGTCAAGAGAAAACATTCAAAATTCATCACACTAGTCAAAAGAGAATGAGATGATATACCTTCCTCGCCTCCCACCCAATCATTCTTTCTCGTTTTTAGCATGAATCAGACATGACATGGAACTTTCACGGATTTTTAACATTTTTTTTCGTTCTTCTGGTTTTTATTAATTTTTCTCACTTTATACAGCAAGACTTCGTGTTGGTTTATGTAATTCAATTCCTTCCTGGAACTGGAATTATGTACGTTTAACACCAAGAAGATGACTTGCTGTATGCGACGTCTATATGTTGGACAAGTTCAATGGCATAACACAAATATTTACCTGATGTGAATGCTGGCCAGTGCATACACCTCCCGAACACACCCCGGTGCCGGGTACTTTCAGTTGTTCATGTTTATAGTCCGGCTGGTAGGGGAGCAACATTCTGATTTTACCCCAACGATTGAAGAACAGTGCAATGGCACCGGCCCACACCATCAGCACAATGAGGACGATGCCGATCTCAACGCCACGTATCTTAAATTGGATACGTAAAATATTTTACGATATACGAGGATACGAGAATAAACGAAGACTGAATATGTGTACAGCACTTACCGGTGGAAGTTCACGTTGTTGGGTGGAATTCGTTAGATTACTGGCCGATGTTGACAGAATGTCGTCCAAATAGGTGTTCGGATTAAGAGCCTTGTTCGGTGGCATTGCTCCACTAAGGTCCTGCTGCAGCGATGTCTTTGGTGAATCTGTTATAAACAAAAAAGAAGTTTGTTAGTGCGAACACATTCTGCGGATAAAGTTGTTGGCGCGCATTTACCTAGTGTTCTAAATATAATTTGTCTACTGCGATACTTTTTTCCAAGCCTAATAGCCGTTACTGCTATGGAATACTGCGTGCTAGGCGATAAACGATCTAAAATTATAGCCTCACTATTACCTGCGACATCCTGGACAACCCTGTAACTTGAATTCGTTCAATTACCATTCATTGCTACATAGCTACAGACATGTTACATACATATAAATTGTTTGTTTCTATATATCAAGCATTAAAATAATAGATAAAGTTCAACACTAAAACGGGGAATGGAAACAGTAATTTCGAATGGAAAATAATGAACAGCAGGACATGCATAATCTACAAGCGACACGTCAACGCACTTTGTTGTAGCCTTTTGCGTCGTAAACAATTGAATCACTACTACACTGGAGCATGAGCGAAATTAAAACAATTAACTTTGACTAGTTGAATTAGTGTGCACACAGCCCAAACAGAAGTGCAAAGCCCGAAAGGATATTCGTTAAACTGTCCTAGTCCTAGCCGACGGTGATGGTGAACTGCAAGTGCAGCACGACGCGTTCACCATTTGGGAGTGTGGTGCTTCGTGTATGCGAGTACCGGTGGTGTCTCATGCGCTGTCTATTGATTGATTGGTTTTTAAGGGGTGATAGCGCGCATTTGTCGACTTCAATTGCCCTACATAGAACAGGGCTCGCGGACACGATAGCTTGATAGACAGTTGTGTGTAGAGTTCCGAAATACCCAGGCCACGTCATTGATTCGAATATGAAACCTTCAACTTTCCCCCGAGCTAAAGTTTGTGACAGAACAGGGGACATAGCATGGCATTATAAGTATAAGTCCTAAGCAGTGGTAGCCAACCGAATTAATCATTCATCAGTTCGAAAACAATCGATAGAGGAATGTGATACAGCAAATGGTTTCGCTTTTGAACAGTGGCGTCGAATGGGGGTAGTACCTTGGGGTCATAAATGCAAATTGGCGGTAAGATCGCTTCATTGGATAGCGCTTGTGAATGACTTATCTGTTTGAATCTTATTACTTGAGCAGTATGACAAAGTTGCACAGTGTGGGTCGAAACAAGGGAAATTCAGTCGAAGAGAGTGAAATAAATGTCTAAATAATATGATTTTTCACAGAAAAAGCTTTAAGGGTAGCACTGTTGTAAAATTAAAAATACTAACAGAAGAACTGAAAGGGGAGAAACGAAGCAATTGGACTTATTACCAAGAAGAGCTTTCCAAACTTGTGAACTTTCAATTAAACGAGTTTGCATTTGACAGTTTTGTTGCCAACATTAATTGAGGTTGTCAATTTTGAGTTAGTGGCACTTATTTGAAAGTATTAATTAGATGAAATAAATATATTTCCAAATTAGATATGCTTTAATTTTCAAAGAGATAAGGAATGATTTCCAAGCAAAGTCACGAATTTGTCATTTTCGCATTCGGTTTTTGTAACAAATGTCAGGCTGATTCTTACAAAATTTATTGGACTCTGCATTCGTTTTGAGAATAGATCTGGGAATAAACTTTTTTCAATGAAAATACAGATAGGGGGCTTATGTTCTTTTGACAGAAGGTCTGTTCTCCAACGATAATGAATTCGAACACATTCGCCAAATTTAGTCAGCCTTCGTTTCCTTACGCAAAAAATTGGGCAGAAGAGAGCCAAAAAGAGAACAAAAAATGTCCCCTCCATAAAAAAAAACCTGCAAATATTAGCCCCAGAAATTTCTTTGGACTAATTGGTTATTGCTGACAGATGGTTGTCAAATCGTTCGGATGCTAATTTGTAACTGACTTTTTATTAGTTATTTTTTTATTTATAATAGAATTGAACTTTTTAATATCCATAATGAAAGCAATTAAAATTTTGGTCTTAAATATAAATGTGTGCTTTATTCTGCTGATATTTGAATATTCCCGCCTTGAAAATTCTCATTTTTCAGATTTGTGGTTCAACGCGTTCCTTTTCTTTTTGGTTATATTTCATTTCGGTGAGCGAATTCTTCTCTCGCAAAGATAATAATGTTATATATTTATTTCTTATGTATGTCAAAAAATAAACTCTTTTATTGGCTTTTCTCCAATATAGAAGACACATTCAAGAATAGAGTTGTCTTAAGTCGACTAGATTCGACTGGATAAGATGTAACTTAAACGCAAAAACTTTATTGGTCGGGAACGTCCCTTTTTCTACGTCAGCCACATATGCGAACTGTCAACTTAGTACTCAGTCACGAATTTCTTGACTAGATTCGTCAGCTACCACTCCATAAGAACGATTTAAGGTAATCAAAATCGAGATACATCTAGTCAGACAGCTGTCAGACTCACTAAACTAGAGTGAATTCTGCAGTTAAATTGTTCTCAGTTGTGTTCCTAGAGAAATATGTGCCCATTAAGCAAGTTCCAAAGTTTACTTGTCTAAAAGAATCTTAAAAAAGTGTTATTCCCGTAAATATTGGCCTCTAAAAATGCCCCAAAACACAAAAAATAAACTATGAACGAACGTCAAAAAACAAAAAAAAAAAAAAAATCCCAATATGTAGGTACTCCAAAAAACGAACAGTCCAATTTACTTTCCACCAACAGAATGAGGGCGTTCAAGTATCTAGTTTAGTAAGTCTGACAGCTGTCTAACTAGATCTATCTCGGTTGTGATTGGTTTAAATCGGTCACATGGGCACCTGTGACATTTGACGTTTATGGAGGGGTAGCCGACGAATCTAGTCAAGAAATTCGTGGCTTGACTGAGTACTACGTTGACAGTTCGAGTATGTGTCTGACGTAGAAAAAGTGACATTCCCGTCTGACTAGATCTATCTCGGTTGTGATTGGTTTAAATCGGTCACGTGGGCACCTGTGACATTTGACGTTTATGGAGGGGTAGCCGACGAATCTAGTCAAGAAATTCGTGACTGAGTACTAAGTTGACAGTTCGGGTATGTGTCTGACGTAGAAAAAGTGACATTCCCGACCAATCTAGTTTTTGCGTTCAGGTTACATCTTATCCAGACCAATCTAGTCGACTTAAGATAACTAGATTCTTGAATGCGGCCAATTAGTTTAAAGCAGAGATGGATGATTAAAAGAGATTGATATCTTCTGACGTCTATCCCCCCGACACCCATTTGTTTACATTATTATTGTTTTGTAATTTCAATCCCTGTCTGTGTATACGTATGGTTAAAAAAAAACATGTTGCTAATGGCCGGCCACCATTCATTTTGATTTTATGGACATCGCGCTATTCAATTGTTTTGATTAAAATGAAAAACAAAATAGTGAAATATACGTTAGAGAATACCGAATTCTTGCATTAGTCCAATTCATGAATTCACATAGGTACACTAGAAAAGAAATGAGCATAAATGTGCGTGACTGCATGCTTTTTTTTGGGGGGAAACAGCTTGTCGCCAGCCGACTTTCCACTGGAAAGTTACATATCGATTATCGATTATCTTTGGTTCAAAGTTTTGACAGTTTAAACAACAGTCAGGGACTCATTCTACTTTTAGATTTAAAAAGGTAAGAATCTGTTTAGTTCCAGAGTTTCCAAATTATTTAACTGAATAAATTACGGCGCGGCGGTGACGTGTAATTAAACGAAATTGGGTTGAAAACGTTTACCCAGCGTTAATTAATACGGAAGAGAATTTATTATATTTGTGCATGCTATCTGATAATAGTCTAAACGGACCCAGAGACCTCATTTGACGTTTCATATAAGTCATACGGCCTTTTTGAACTTGTTCTGTTCTGTTTGACAATTTTTTTACTTTCCCCATCTCTCTAAAGAATGAGTTATTTTTCTTTAAAATTTTCTCAAATAGAAAATCGATGGAACTAAAAAAAACATCAACACATTTGATAACACGACTTCTTGTATCATGTCCATAATCAGAAAACCACGCATTCGGAAGAATTTTTATTCGGAAGAAAAGGATTTCAAAATGTTCGTTTTACGAACGCAAAAAAAAAATCCAATCAACATCTTTCCAACCATTTCCGATTCAATATCCATCCGTCATGAGTAAAAATGTTAAAGGAAACCCATTTGTGAGCGCTGAACCGTTTTCGACACCACTGGTCTTCACATAAAAGGATGTGGCAGTCGATTTTATGGCGGAGTAAGTTCTATAGAATTTTCGAGTGCTTCAGTGGTTTCGTAGTGTGCGAGAGGCTATTCCCGAGCATTCGGAATGGCATTTCGTATTAAAATCTACTCTTCCTTTTTTTGTCCCCCCCCCCCTAACTGAGCGTGAAGGTTGTTAATATTTTATGGCTTATAAAGCTCTATAGAAATCCTTAAATCCTTGAACCCATATGCGGTTATGTTATAATCAAATTTGTTTGTTTTGCGTTTATGAAGCAAACGAAAAACCTATCGCATCACGGGTTTTCGTAATATTTGGTCATTTATTTGACAGCAGTACATTTCACCATGTAATGTTTTAATGGCGAGGACGAATTTTTCTATCGGCGAATTAATTCCACCCTTGATAGTGTTGTATCCTTTTTTAATGGACAAAGTTATGATAATGAAAGTTTAATTGCTTTTGTTTGTATTCGACTGAGTCATTTATTGTGAGCGGCCGACGTTCACTAGAAAAAGAACAATTTTTGTTTAATTACTATTTCGTTCTATTTATACCATGGAAATAGTACTGCATTGTTGCTGACATTTTCGTAAGCTTTCCGATTTAATGGCTTTTACCAATCAGCGTTTTGTTTTGCATTTTCCAACTTTTAGAGTACCCCGAACAGTACAGAAGCGTACATTTTATTGGACATTTAACATTTTGACATTCGACTAAAGTGCACTCAAAAAATATAAAGTTTAATTTGTTTAAACTTAGTTTGCGGTGATTATCCAAATGCATGCTTTTGTTAATGTGTCGCTTGCATAATAAATTGATAGTAATTGACTTTCGTCAGATGTTAATCACAAGCAAAGGGGTGTGTTCGTAAGAGACAATTTATGCGCGATACCTCCAGCTGGGGCAAAGGCAATAATTATTATTAGGAAAATTAATTATTAATGCATACGTTGCCTTGGCAGGCTAAAAATAGATTTTCATGAGCGCCTACCACATTGACTACGGTGATGCCAAGTGTTCTATATAAATCTAAGCGGGGGAAGTTTGAATATATGGAATTTTGGAAACAAAGAAATCGAAACTTTCCTTAGGTATCCATAATGTGTCGCATGTAGAACTCGAAATCTTTGGTTAATATCTATTGTCCTGCGATATTAATTTTGTTTATGGCGATAATATAAAAATAGTAATGGTATAATAAGGCAACACATAATAAGGAGGTTCCACGATAAAAGAAGCAACACAACTTTATATATACATTGATATTGATTGGGTAGGTTAAAAAAATATACTCATATATAATTTAGTAGTTTACGCCGCTTTAAGTACGTCAAGCACACAACCGAAATGTCAGCTGACTCATTCAAGGAACATTTGACTAGATGTGTCATAAACTTTAACTGAAACACATTAAAAGTCAGCCAGCTGTCAGACTTATTCCAACTAAAGTCTTGGACGTCCCTATTTATCAAACAGCGTTTTCTGTTTGCAAAAATTGAAGGGCGCAAGCAATTGAATCGGTTATGTCCGGTGACGTACATGTCAATGTTAAATTATTTAGCGAAAAAAACAGTCCCACAAAATATGTTACGCAACCATTGTACGATTTTTTTCTGTCTGATAATTCCACTGACAGAATGTTTCGCAATTCATTTGTCTTCGGCGTATTAAGGTTTCCACCAATGAATGGGATTTTCCGCAAATTATTCAGTTTCAAAGACAGTTTCTCGTTAGCTTTATCTCAGTTTGTTAACAATTTCGACGGGCACAAAAATAGAAAATCTATTTCATCCGTCGCAAACGGCATTTCAAAAACCATCTGTCAGTTGAAGATGGTCCCTTAAAGTCCGTTTAAATTTGTTCTCCCATTTTTATATACATTGAATTATGTTGAAACGTCATCTGCATGTTAAAAGAGATTAAAAGTGTGTTACGAAATGGGTAGCAATTGTTCGCAAAACAACCACAACATTTCAAATGAATTTATATTCAAATGAATGGGCGTGGCTATGGGCCCGCTTTGGTGCCTGGTCTTTTGTGAAGATCTCAGAACTCCGCTCAACCTAACCTATATTCAAATGCTGTTGAAATTTCATAGAAAAACTACCAGCAGCTGTAAAATGTAATTTGAATACATTTTCAAGGGTTGGTGCGTACGCCCTCACTTCTATTGGGAATTTTCGCTTAAATTGTTCGTACTGCTCTAGTTAATACTACGACAAACTAAGTCAATTTAACAGCTTTCTTCTTCAAAGAATTAATGTTGTTTCTTTTGCAAAAAGAACGACGAAATATCTCAAATGAGATCATGCATTTGTTTCCACTCAACAAAATATATTCAGAAGAGTGTACCTTCGTATCAAAGACACGCGCTAACGAGGTAAACACTGGAGGCAAAAAGGGCCAACTTCGACGAGAATTACGGTTCTTTGCCTACAAACTGAAATCAGAGAGAGATTTTCCCAGAAACTTAATTAACCAAGCTATAAATTCCGTTCTAGTAGCTATCACCTGTAAGGTCTGATTAATTGTTGTAAATTCAAGCAGACAGAAACACACAAATTCAATTTTGTATAAGTAGAAAAAATCATTTGACTTGTTTATTTTGAGTGTGTGCAATTTGCCTGCTTACACTTTGGTTAATATTTATGGTGTTGGTGGGGATGAATCGTGCCGATTTGTAGCACATCGCTATCATTGCGTTGGAGGTAAATAAAAGAAAGAAATATGTTGAGGACCAATGGTAGTTGGCAACCCAAACGTAAGAGTTGGCAGCACTTAAAATTCTGACAATCAGTTGTCACTTTGACATCTCCAAAATGAAATGTACCACATGCTGAATTAACATATTTTATTCCTATTCATATCATATCAACCCTAAGAAAGGTTATGTTTCAAAATTTAATTAAATGAATAAATAATGCGTTTTTAATCATTCTTTCTTGCCAATAAAATATAATTAATTAACAATAATATTTCTTTCGATACTTTCCTATGAGTTTTTACTTTCTTTTTGACGAGTTAGAATGAGTAATACCCTTTTTACACCGCAGCGAAAACCATGTTTTCGTCGAAAACTCGAAATTGCGTTCACACCCGACCAATAACTAGTTTTCGTTTGACGTTTCTATCAGCTGTGAGACTCTAGTCGTGTAACTTCTGCGTAAGCTATTTTGCTTACAAATATCGATCGCATTAAATAACAAATAAAATTAATTCAGAGCATTTAGAAATAATGTTAGCCCATCAATTAGTGTGGAAAGTGATTTTAAGTTATGACTTGTGACATTTGTTCGGTCAGCTGCTCTGCTGAATGTTGAAAAAGGTGTGTTTGTTTCAACAACGCAACGATTGGAAGTCGTTTTCGTCGTGTATTCGTGAAAAACGGCTTTAAACGACTCGTTTCAAAAACTGAAATATGTATGGGAAGACAGCTATTTTCCCTTCAACCATTTTGAGGTTAAAATTCCCACAGTAAAGTATTTACTGGGACTGCTTACTACCTATTTCGAAGACAGTTTCAAAACTGTTACTAAAAGACATTACAAACCTTCGAAAAATGTCCTTCGATGAACAAATCATGGCAACACTGATGCTTTTCCTTAGTTTTGACATCAACCACGTCAAACCTCTACATTTCCTCATTACACTGTAATTAGATTTACTAATGAGAAATGGACATTTCCTGAATAGAAAATGTAATGGGAAATACGATAATTCGCTTCCTCGTTTATGCGAATTCTCCACAAAATCATCTCGTTCCATTAAAATGTAATATAGCGGCAGGATAATTGGAAACAAGTGTAGCATGCAAATCTGCCATGGTACTTGAAAACCTGCTGTTACGTGCATACATATCTTGATGAAAATGAGGACTTTCCCTCGGTATATCCTAAGCCATACTCATTTAATCAGAATTACCTTAAAGAGCTTATACCATTTTTAATCAGCTAAAGCTGATTTACATGCAATTTCTTCGCTCCAAACCTCCGCACTGCTACACAGCACCTTAGCTATATTTTTAAGCACAAGTTCCCGTTGCCGTGGTAAATCCTCGCGCACAAGCAGCACCACAAAGTTAGCCTAATGGCTAAAGGCATCTAGAAATAGTACTACCTACTTACATTTTGCAATTATCCTCTTGCAGTGAGTTGCAACTTCCAACATCGCAAGTTCTAACCCCAGAGCAGTGTTCAGCCTTCAAAACTTCATTTGCATATAATTGTCCCCTAAGACTTGGAAACATAAGGCAACTGCCTGCATTTCAGCCCGCTCGCAGACAAGAAAATCGCCTCTCATTACCCACATGTCGGGGCATGGTGGAACAAGCCATTTGGGTTAACAATGACTATATAATATATCCTCGAAATGCCTCGAATTTGTGTGAACATAATTTGTCGGACATGTGGGACTATACGCTTTTTCTGGCCACAGAGGGTTAACTTTTCGGGTCGTGGTATGGGGTGCGTTCGTTTCAATGGGCTAGTTACCCGAGCATTATAGAAACTACTATGTAGTAAACATTACGCTATGTGGACACATTTTTGGAATCTACTCCCCGTGGGAGAGCAGGCGAGCAGCGAAAAGGTCACAGGGTAAATCGATGTTATTTATATTCAAAAAGGACACAAAAAAGGAATACTAGCGGCTGCGACCGCTATCTTTGTTGCGTGTTTACCATAGGGACTTTAATTGTAAGCAGTGTCTTTGCATTTGGTGTATAGAGCGAGAGTGCGGCCTCCAGCCATCGCACTTGAATCAACTTTTACGGCGTGCAAGGCATTCAAATTTGTTACATGAAAACGAAAAGGGACGACATGAGAGAATGAAGAAATTTCAGGCTATTTACTAGTAAAGGATATTTTGTAGTGCTTATTGACGGGATAGTGGCATGTTGTAGCCTTGGGGTACCTTACGCTGTTCGGGGTGGTGTTTATACGTAAACAAGTGCAGATGGCCGCCGAAGGTCATCTCTTTTCTTTGTTATTTATGGCAATTCATTGGCGAACTCGACTTGACAAGGGAACGACCTGCGAAAGTTAAATAAGAATGGGCGGGCATAAAATATTAATATCTTCATTTTTAAAGTCGCATCTTCAAGACACTAGATACAGAGAGGATGATGTGGTATTTATTTCGGTTTGGCAACTACAGAAAGTGGATATCCCCCGACTGTCATTTCTGTTGGCTCAAGGGTGAAATGTTCGTTGACCCAAATCAATCAGAAGTTTAAGCCGTCCGGGCAGGCAATGTGAAAATTGAAAACGAAATTACTTGTATCAAATTGAAAAGTTTGTCCTTTTTCTCCAAAAATAGTACTAGATGAGAATGGGTGCGCAGCCAACCCAGGGGAGCATAACTAATTCCATGTATGGATGGATGACAAGGTTGATGCTAGATTAAATAGCATGCAAGTTCAGTGATTTGAGTTTGACTGTAATCGATTGGAAATTGTACTACCATTCCATTCCGGTTTAAATGGAGACCTGCTACGAGAAAATCGCGTTATGCGGATTTTATTCGATGACAAGATATTTGATGCATTTCATTGCGTACTAAATGAAAGGTTTGTCTGTTCGCAAACTTTGAAAGGAATTTAAAGAAATGGATCGATAGACAGAAGGTTCTTCTTCGAAAACATTCCAATGCTACAAAACCTGAAGACGAGGAGTATTTTTCTTATTCGAATGTTGTTACGAGAACGACAAGGATCACAAAATAATATCGAACGCGCCCATTATTAAATACAGTATGTCATTCTGTCAAAAATAAACTGAAACACAATGGGGACGTTCGGATTCATAGTTTAGTAAGTTGACAGGCTGTCTGACTAGATGTATTTCAGTTTTGATTGGCCCAGAGTGGTCACGTGATTAGTTTTTGCAGTTGACGTTTATGAAGGGGAAGCCGACAAATCTAGTCAAGAAAATCCTACTCAGTTGGCATTTCGAAGTGTCAGATTTAAAATAAACAGAGTGGCCGTGGCAGAATTCTGTAGAGTCGAAAAAAGGGCCAGTGCGAGAAAAGGGTGCCATTTCTAAAGCTACTCTGCAAATTTCGAATTTTCGCAAGATATTTAACAACCATTAGTTCGCATAACAGTGTAATAGTGTCGTGATAGGCAACCGTGTTACATTTTAAATGTACTTATTTGAAAATAACAATTTTTGAAAAAATTATGATGGGTCTTTTCCGAATAAAAAAGGGAAAAATCAAACAAAGGTAACGCTGACCGCGAGATTACAAAAACAACAGCCACATACCCGAACTGTCAACTTAGTACTCAGTCACGAATTTCTTGACTAGATTCGTCGGCTACCCTTCCATAAACGTCAACAGCTAATTGTGAATTCTTGAGTAGGTTTATTACTTCAAATATAATATTCATTTGATTGACATATCGAGAACAAACCATGTTAACATTAAAATGGCACCGCTAAGGTTTATTACACATCCGAGTTCTTATCAGTTAAGTTAAGGAAGTTAAAATTTACCACTGTCAACGGGCACAAGTCATTTTGTGTAGAAATTACACAAAGACAAACTCAAGCTGACGTTACACTCTGCGGTGCACCTGAGTACTAACTGCGGAGTGCAAGAGCAAGACTGCTCTGGCCAGAGACAATACTGAGACCCCCAACTCACAATCCTCTTGCCGCTGGCCCCCTTAGTTTTTTTTTTTTTCAAATTCGCCATTTTGTTTAACTATCGGTGTTTTCTGAATTTAGAATCCGTGTGATATGCAAAAACACGCAAAAAATATAAAATCAATGCTGCCAACTGCTACCAACCATGGGGGAATGTGATAGAGTTCAGGAATACCACATTTTAAGATAACTGAATGCTATTGGTTGGTTATTATTATTATACATTTTTAAAAGACGATTAATATATTTTGTTTAGTTAATAATGCTATCTAAATGAGGTGTTTCATATGCTAGAAACAGATTAGGACAAATATTGTTGTGTATTTTCCGCTTTTGAATATCAATAACTTCGATTTCACGAGTAAATTTTTCTTAAATAACTGAAGAAAAATTGCTCAAAATGTTTTTGTTTTCCTACAACCATTTTGCAGTAATCATTATATTCAATATTTTCAGAAAAAGTGCACTTATTCCTAAAATAAAATACTATTCACGCGTAATGAACAATTTCAAATTTAACGGACAAAATTCTATGAACGCTGGCAGCAACTTTGCCGACACCTGATGTCACCGGAAGTTGTTGATATTTTTTGAGGCTGTGTTGGTGTGTTGAAGTTTCGTGACTATTTGTCAATACGAATTTCTAAGCTAACGGGAAATCGGCCGAAGTTGGGGGTCTCAGTATTGTCTCTGGCTCTGGCAACTGGCATAAACTTAATATAACAACGAAATAAATGTCATTTTACACCTGAATGACATTTTTCATTTCAATGCTTTGTCGCGTACTATATATGTGTCAAGGTTAGGTCTTTGTTCAATTTTCAACCAATTAATTCATATAGGTACTGCTCAGCTTTGTGTGTATATACATCCTCGAAGTAGCCCATAAACTGAGGGAAGGAGCGTGAAATAATCGTGCGCATTTAAGGTGTCCCTTAACTGGTGCCAACTTGTAACGCGTGAAATGTATATCAACGCGTGAAATGTATATCAACGTGTTAAGCTCATTTATGCATGAAATACTTCTTTAAGTGCCTGTAGAGGACACATCTTCAGTGTATTTGTTATTACTTTCCTTTTTCTTTGAACAATGAACAAAAATTACACATTTTGTCTTTACGGGAAATGGTGGAGACCTGGTGGAGACCACGACTGCATAAATTCTTTTTCAAGAAAACCCTCTTTGTTTGCAAACAAACTGCCAACGGGATAAAGGGTTCTTTCACCTTTAACGGTGTAGTGCATAACCTCAAGCCAAGTCACCCATGAAACACATAGGTAACGTTGATTTAAAAATGAACACAGATGTTCATATATATGAAGCCAACCGCGAAGGAAAAGGAATTTAAATGCGTTCACAATAGGTGTGTGTATCTTTATCTGCACATGCATATGGTGACAAAGCAGATTTAAAGGTATGTGTATAATAATTACACCAATTTGCATATAAGTACCAACAACAACAAGTCCTTGGCGACACGCTAATGTGCGGTTAAGCGCGTGTGATTTAAATCCGACAAAAGCTGGCAAGCGGGTGGCTAATGTGGTTTCTTTTTAACACACTCGTACCTATACACTTGCATGAAAGTGTAGCAAGTCAAATTGGACTTGTTTATCTCTGGAAGATAATATTTTTCGATTTTCAAAAAAGAAATTTAACCATGGTCGGTTTGAGTTAAGTCAGCTGACGTTGCATGAATGTCACTTTTAAATGCCATAACTTGTTTTAAAAATATTTACTTTTTGTGCAAAACTTAAAAAGTGTTTGGGGTGCATAACTTTGTCAGGAATTTGGTTGAGAACGGAGATTTACAGCTAAAGAAAATTGAAGCTTTTGTCAAGTTCAGGTCCTGACAGCGGCATTATTTGCATATCTGACAACTAGCGAAACTCTGACGTCTGAGACCTATTTTGTGACTTATAGGGAAATGTTGTAACACTCTTATTCAAGCTAAATAAACTTATTCTGCCAATATTTACACAACATTTCCAATGAATTAACTTAATGGATATCATTCGCAATAGACACGTTCCATTGTCCGCTGAATGTCTGTACTAGCTGTACTTGCGCAACAAAAATTACTTTTTATATTGTTTATGTTTCTTTTCACGCTTTAATTTGAATTTGTTTCAGATTCTATCAACGTCGCATTTACTTTTCTTTATTTGTGTCAAAATTGGTTTACTTTCAATCAAAGGGCATTGCCATCTTGGTCTCAATAGTTGGATGTCAATTTGTATGTACTTTGACATTTTGCAACAGTACATGCTGGAATGCGACCATTATTTCTTTCTCTAAAGTTAACTTAACATGAAGTTTTAATGAACCTTTCTTTTTATAAAGCAAAGTAAAGTATCGTCGTAGAATCTTCAGCACGCACTCTACTTGCGAGTTCGCAAGTGTGTATTTATATGTGTAATCAGCTTTTAACTCAGTTCGCTCAATCAATTTATTCTGAGCTCATAGAGCGCGCTCTGATTATGTTCTGAACGAAAAAAGATACACGAACTTGTTGTATAACAGTTCAGGTTCTGTTCTGTGAAAAAGTGAAACGAAAATGTTTTCACCCTTTCACCGCAATTTTGATTCTCGTTCTATGAAAAGGTGAAACCAAACGTCAAAATTTTTCATATGAATAATTTCTTTTCACGTTCCCGTTTGCAAGTGAATGTTTTTAGCGGAGTTTGAAAATTTAGAACCCTCTTTCATACAACACAATGTGCGGTAGTGAATTGACCACGATATTTTCACTTTTTGAACGAAAATCACATTTTAGTACAAAGTGAATCAAAAAAATGAAAGCAATGCGTGAAAGCGAATGTGAAAATTATCTATTCGATTCACTCTTTCACAGAACGAGAATTGACCCCCTGGTGTAGGAGGACTTACTGCATATACCAGTTTATTCCACTTTATCGCAAAATGTTGCATAATTGTAGGCTAATTCAATGAAATTCACTCTGAGGAGATTATTTTGATGGATGTTGAATAAAACAAACCTTGCGTCGAGGTTAACTAATTTTAAATTTAAATTTCACGCAATTGATGATCGGCCTTTCGCTATGAAATATTTTTACGACTCGTTACTTTTTTGCAATGTAAACAAAAAGCGAGAAAGATTGCTTTTACCACCCTGGGTAATATGCCCTGGTGGAATTCTGATAGATGGCTCCTTTTTAAAGTATACAGTAAAGGGCCCAACCCATAGAATCCGTTGCATCCGTCGCGTCGTCGGATTCGTCAATATTAACGCATTCGACGGAACGAGCAGTCCCATAGAATCCGTCGCATACGTTGACAGGCAGTATTTTGAATACTCTTTCATTATTTTGTCCCACGAAACGTGGTAATTTTTCCCTTTCCATCATATTAAAATTCCCTTTTACATAATGCTCATGATAGGTGTTTTTTTGTGAAAAAAATCTAAGTTTTAAAAGTAAAATTCATATTGTACGGAAAGACTATCACATTAAATTACATTTGGTATAAAAATCACAGTTTGTTAATATTATTATGATTACCTTTTTGTACAAGAAAATGTTGATACAAAAAAAACTTGCTAAAAGGCGATTTAAATAAGCTCTTTTTTAATGTGGTGTTTACATTGTGAAATGTAGACATGTATTTTTATGAAATTTAAAAAAAAAAAATTCTGGTTTGATTGTTTATGGCAACATTTTCTTTTTTCTCACGGAAAGTTTTTCCGGACACCGAAATTCCCAAAAAGAGGAAGAACTCCCACGATATAAGAGCACTAGTGACAGCCTATGACAGTTTCTCTTTCTCTCTCAATATTTCTCTCACACTGTGCCAACTGTCAACGGATTCGACGGACAGAAAAGTAGAAAGTAAACCTACTTTATCCGTCGCATCCGGCACGTGCGCTGCTTATGGGTCACCTTCCATAAGCTACTGTGTATTCTATTGAACTGTCAGTCGAAAACGTTGCCGCAACGGACGCGACGGATTCTATGGGTTGGGCCCTTAAGGTATTTCTTCCGTCGCACGAGTGTTAGATTCACACAATTATTCAGTCACACCCCTCTCCTCCTGTTTGCGTGGTATACGAGAGAATTCTGGAATAATTGTACCCTGGTGCCTAAAATTCTCCAAAGAAAACTTAAGTTCCACATCAAAATTCAAGGACAAAAACTATTTCAGTTCGCACGTATAACAGACACACAAAGCAATTTCAATGACAGCATGTTTCTGGGTTCCTTTACAGCTTCTTCTGTTGGCATATTCTTTACTGTTGGTGTTGAATGAATAAACAAACCACTCAGCAGTAATCCATATCAAAACGTTAACCTACAGCAGAGGCACCTTTCGACCTCTTCATTCTTAAAAAAAAAAAAAAAAATGTGCTCAAACAAAAACGATGATGTCGGGAAAAATGATGATGATATCGTTATAAGGATAAACCGATGAACCACCCATCACGAATATCGCTCCAAGGCAGAGCAAAAATAAAAATCTCAACACAAAACATGCAGGCTATTAAAATTCATGTCATATATACGGATAGCTAAGCTGGAAAATAAAATAAAATTAAGTTATATCAACTCTATGATGCGGCAAGGCAAAGCTGGTCTCGCACAAGCCACAAACAAACACACACTAATGAAACATTCGCGCACTATAAGTTTATATGATTATCATAATTCAGTTTCTTTCTTCTTGACACGGACACATCGACATGAAGGAGGACATGTATACATAAAACTTACGTCCATCTAAATGGAGAACGCTTAACTTACCTATCATCTGTCGGCTTGTACGTAACGATATACTTTTCCACGGACTCCGAGTGCAGATTAGTTTGCCAGGATACGCGCACAGTTGTTGGCGTCAGAAATGTCACCGTGATGTTCTCCGGTGTCGCAGGAATCGTGCCTGTCAAGTATAAGAGTACATTCAATTTTATTTTTATTTCGCTCTATAAATAGCTTAGTGGGGTGGAAACAAATGTCAATTCTTTCATTTCTTGTATATTTAGTATATATTTCCGGGCATTATGGTTTCCCCGTGAAAGTGGTAATAGAATAGAAGAAATGGTAATAGAATCTGACCCAGTTTCGGATGCAGTCTCAAACATTGGATAACCTTTTTATAGACTGTGTTGACCTTAGCACATAGGTACTCCCCCAGAACATGGCGAGGGATCAACATGATTTGCTGTTAAATTTTTAAAGCGAAATAGTATTTGAAACAACCCAATTCCAACAGATAGGTTCTAATAATGGAACCAGTTCTTAAACCGTATTCAGTCTCGGTAATGTAAGTTTTATGTTGAAAGTAGATATTGATTGAAAAAAGCGCTAAATAATTTATAACCTTCGGTACTAAGGTAACCTTCGGTAATGTCACGCACTAAATACGCACCGGCATCGGCAGTCGGGCAGAGTGATTCACCCTGACAGATTGTAAATTTATTGAAAATCCCATCAGTCAGCAGTTGCAATAGCGCCATCTGGAATTTTGATGAATGAGTGTTTACTATGGTGCGACGAGGGAGTGTCAGCGACTCAATTTGGCTACAGGAAATAAACCTATGTTATGAATTATTTATTTTTATAGGTATAGACGGATCCGTTTTGGAAGTAAATCAATATAAAATACTTTACCCTTTAATGTAACCTTTGACAGGAGTTGTGTATTATGATTGGAATGACATAAACAGATAACAAAGCCTGAAGGGGAGATAACGAATTGAGTTTTCTCATTTGTGTGGCAGTAAAAATTATCTACAAAGAGACAAAAATTCAGGGACATTGCAGATTAGACTGCATGTCAAAGATAAGCGGTAACCAAATAGGTACCTAATTGAATAATTTGATTAATAAGTTATAGCCGGTTTTCTAAGGCAATTGCAATCGTCCCAAACGTGGATTGATGGTGGGTGAAAAAATACGAAATGTCCACAAGCAATATCTAGGTCTAAAAAACAAAATCAAATAATTTGAGAAAGATGCCGCTGAGAATCGAAACTTTGCCATTTACTCGCTATTTCAAACACTCGTCTTCTTCAGCTTCTAATTTCTGGGAACTACTTGAGGGCGAATGTTGCTGGATTTGATTTTTGCTTTGAGCCTTTGAGGCTGGTATGCTCTTATTTAATATTCATCTATTCCTTTTAAACAACCGTTGAATACCATATTCAAGAAATAATTAAAAGAGGTATCTATAAAGGGATCACATTTACGAATGAAGGGACAAAGGACAAGTTACTAGCTGAAAGCTGAATAGGAATACAAAAGGCAAATTTTATTGAACATCAACTTTAGCAAAGTAAAGCAAACGATTGTACAATAAAAGTGCTCCAGTTATATTTTTGTCACATTTGTAAGAAAGTATTCGATTGGGCACTTTCAGGACACTTTTTTCTCTAGGTCACATTTTATGTTCTATTTGCACGAAACAAAGCATTTTTTCTCGATTTCGGAGCACTTTTGCGAATCTGGATTAGTTCTCAGAGTTGCTTTTAGTTTGATTCTTTGATCTACTAAATCCCGCTCGCTAAAAGTAAATGATGAAAGTAGTTTCCGTTTCCGAGCCCAATAATAAATACATCACTGACAGCTTTTAAGACAAGCTGCTGCTGTCAAGTCCCTTTCACAGTGGCACTTGGAATAAGTATCTGGCGGTCAATTCTCGTTCGGTGAAAAAGTGAAACGAAAAAGTTTTCACCCTTTCACCGCAATTTCAATTCTCGTTTTACGAAAATGTGAAACCAAACTTCAAAAATTTTCATATGAATAATTTGTTTTCATATCTCTCATTTATGAGAGTTTGAAAATTGAGAACATAATACAAAGTACACACACGGGCACGGACCTAGCGAGGTATCCGTCGGAACGGAATTTTCTCCGATTTTATACAATTCGGAGGATATTTGCTGCGAGGTTTTCTTCGGAGTAACTATTTGGAGAATTGTTCCGACATTTTGTAACGCACATCGGCGAAATACGTTGAAGTGCGATGAAGTGCATTTGTTTGTTCAATTTTGACAGCTAGGTTCCGATATCTTCCGACCGAAATTGGTTGCGAGTGTTTATTTCTCTTCCGAAGTCACCTCGAATGGAATAGAGAAAAAGAGTATACATTGGGAGGAATTTTCCATTCCGACGGATACCTCGCTAGAGTATCCACCACGATATTTTCACTTATTGAGCGAGAATCGCATTTTACTACCGATTGAATCGAAAAAATGAAAGCAGTGTGTGAAAGCGAATGTGAAAACGATTTCTTCGATTCACACTTTCACAGAACCAGAATTGATGAATTGTTGAGATGGATCGTCAATAAAACACACCTAATGTCACCTCTGCAATAGAAGCATTCAGCGCTTCAAAATTAGCACACTGTAACAAAGCAAATTTGAAGTTTCAAGGTTCATTTGCATAAAAAGAAAGTGCGCCGCACCAATAACCAATTTTAGTCTCGAATTTAAATTTAAGGAAACTCACAATTGCGAAATTTCGAAATTTTAAGTTAACTAAAAATGTTTATTGGTAAGCCCCAGTAAGTCAATGGCCGCATTTCAGCAGCAATAACACACTTGAAGCACCTAAAATTAGCTAAAATGTTGATATAACCATGCCAGATACTCGAGTTGATTGAATAGTATTACCAGGCAGCCACTCTTATCACGTAAATCTTATTGACGGCAATATCCGTAACCTTAGCTGTCGTCCTTCCCAGGTTGCAAACTCATATTAGAACGTCACAGATGGATGACTGAACTTTGAAATAGTGCCACTGACACAATAATAGGATCAAGGAAGGAGAAGCCAATAAAATTACATTACTGCCATGCAATAGGTAGCGCACAAAGCCACAAAGCTATAGATCATAAGTGTAGCTGTCAAACTACAGGGGTATACCTAATCTGGTCACGCAAGAGAGTAATCACCAACTCGAGTAGGTACAGCAAAACCAATTGAACTAGATACAAAATAAATACAAACCAAGAAGATATATGCGGTTAAAACCGACTATTCCCCGTGGTCTCAAAATATTGGCAAATCAATACGCAGCTGTATTAGTCCATTAATGCAGGGTTATCTTTCCAAATTTGGGTGCCCATAAATCGATGAAGTTGTATTGGAATTTTTACCTATCGAAACACATAACCTTACAAATGGCGCAGTCGGAGAAAAGAAGAAATACAATTTGAGGAAACAGATAAGCCAGGCATTGTTCACTGAACGCAACCATATACTTTGTATCGGCTTGTATCATATTCCATATGACTAGCTTCACGATGAAACTGTTCTTTTTTTTTTGGAATTAATGGATAAACAATTGCTATGGTGGTTTATTTTTGTTGAATCTAATTACAAAGCTTGTTAAAAATGTTTGTATACAAGTACTCACGAGGATTGGCGTGGGAATAATAGCTTTACAAGCAAATTGTGTAAATGCAGATGACATGAGACATGGACATGCACAGCACTTTTCGTGTAAATTAACAAAAACGGAGTTGAGTACATTTTTCTTCTAGCTCACAGGAGCTATCCGGAGGGACGGCCGTCGTAAGAACAAAGTAGGTTTCGGCAAAAATATGAATTTACTCATTCGAATCTAGAAAGATACACTTTCGGATGGTCTTCCGGGAGTTGTAGTTTTTATAGGTATGTAAGTAATGTTTTGATTACAGGCCGAAGATAAATAGGAACTAGGCGAAGGACAATATCGGTTGTAAAACAGGAGGTCAACAAAACTACATCATAAACATTGAAATCAAAAGATTTGTGCTGCTCAAATGTGACAGAGGCTAATACAACAGTTGATTAAAGCATAAAATTAAACAAAACTGTCAAATTATGATCCAACGCCCTGGGGACGTCCAAATACCTATAAGTAAGGCAGTGGGACAGCTGACTGACTTGATGTGTCTTATACCCTTTTCACACCGCAGCAAAAAACATTTTTTTGTCGAAAATTCGAAATTGCATTCGCACCGAACAATAACCAAGTTTTCGTTTGACGTTTCAATCAGCTGTGAGAAAATAGTCGTGTAACTTCTGTGTAAACCATTTTGTTTACCAATTTCGATCGCATTAATTAACAAATAAAATGAATTCACAGAGCATTTAAAGACAATATAAGCTCATCAATTAGTGTGGAAAATGATTTTAAGTTGTGAGTTTTGACATTAGTTCGGTCAGATGCTCTGCTGAATGTTGCGTAAGGTGTGTTTGTTTCAACAACCCAATGATCGGAAGTCGTTTTCGTGGTGTTTTGGTGGAAAACGACTTTAAACAACTCGTTTTTTTAGTTTTTTTTTTTTTTTGTGACCAACCCAATATATAAAAGAACCAATAAAATTCGGATTTCATGTTCGATTTTGCAGCAGGTCTCAGATCTCAGATCAAAATCGGAAAAGCCAAATCGAAAAAGACATTCGTTTCTTCTTCTCTAACTATAGTCCTTGTTGATATTTTCATATGGGATATGAGCTGGATACCTTCATTCAGCTTTCAGCAGAACAAAGAAAATGACGTACACAAAATTGATTTTACTCGTGCAAACAAATATTTGAAAGGAAATTTTGCTTTCCATTCTCTCGTTAAATTTCCATTAATTTGGATTCGCACTCCATTAATTTTAAAAGTTAACCATATTCTCAAGGTAATTGCTAATAATTTGTGCGACACAGTCTCGTGAACACAGTCATCGCATTCCATTCTGACTCAACCCTTATGGTGCTGTTGCCATTTGTTGTTTTGCTCAAAATATTGTCTGTACACACTGCATTCTAGTTCGAAATAGTTTATTTATTGCCTTCCATTCTTGACACCAGAATTAGTGTATCTCTTTATTTGAGTATTTCCAAACGATAGCCACTTTGACAGGTGGTTATTTGGTTCTTAATTTGAAAAGTGCATTAGGAAATGGAATGGAAATTGGTCATGACTTGCATCGTTGCCACAAATGTCAAATCCATTTAATCCCAACCAACACAGGTGTAGCTTTGCACATGAAACAGTTCAAGTGACTATGAAAATAAAAAAATAAAAAAAAGACATTGTTTAATAACTTTATAGACAGTAAACGTATTTTCGTGTAATGTTTACTTTGAAAATAAATACATTTTTGTTTAGTTGTTCGTTTGGTCCATTACGGCAATGAGTCTACTCTACTGTCGGACAATACACATGCATATTCTAAACAGCACCTATGTAGATGACGAATAAAAGCTATTTCCATCGAAATAGTATTGATCGAGCTATTCTCTTTAAAAAAATCATGTCGCCGAGGAACAAAACAATGCAAAACATTTATGAAACGGCACACCCAAACGAGAAAGAGACCCTTTGATGTTGAGTACAGATAACATTACATGTTTAAAATGTATTTCTCCTTTACTTGTTACCAAAGGTTTAATTACATTAATACATCTCTTGTATTTGAACATTTCAAATCCTCATGCCAGTCTGACATCTTAACTTTTCGATTATAGTCCATCTCTATACTACGCAGCTGTATATATACACTGGGAAATCCCATGACAGGTAAGATTTAATTGCCAACGGCAATTAATGCCAGATTCCTGTAGCCTGTAATTCTCCACCGACATTTCTCTCTCAATTTCTTGGAATAATATTCACAGCGAGCATGAAAATTCTAACTGTAACGATATATGCACGTGTATTCCTCAGGGCAGGATAAATACATAGCATTCAGGAGTCCATATGAGATGACGTCTATAACGTCAAAGTGGCTTACCATATCGAATTAAATTATGGGTATATGTACACGTTTGGTTGGGTATTTTTGCTATTCTTTCATGGTCATGACACAGGTGGGGTAAACATTATTCTCCTGTCAGTCTTTGGCAGGAACGACGAACTCAGTTCATGCGGTAGGGAATAACTTTTAATATTTCATGTGCGCTTCGTGGAATCTTTTGATCTCCGTATGTTATATTGAAATGAGATTATACTTCGGGTTGTGCTTTGCATATAGTGGAACACCGATATCAAGGGAATTCGATAGTCGTCGTCTAGGTACATCAGCTAAGAAGTTGATGCAGCCAAATGGTTATGTGATACTTTGCAACCAGTACCTATCTGTGTTCTTTCCACGAAGTACAGGTATGTGCGGAGGCATGAGCTACACTTAGGATAAAAACATGAAAATGTTCGCAATATCGTATATGCCAGGATTTAAAATTTGCTTAACCATAAAATCCTAAAATCTTTTTCTATTTGTGACTTTGTGTCAAAAATCAAACTCACGCACACGAATGGTATAGACATTTGATACCTGCCTGCAAGTGCTAGAATATTATGCAGTTCCTGCAACGTATTTCTAATAAATCGATCTAGACTTATATATATACAGTAAACAGAGTAGGTAAGTGATGCAATGCAGTCTACTGATGACAGATGCAGTTAGTTGGGTGACTGCAAAGCTAGTTGAACCGGAATATCAACAGGACTGCACCGCATTGCAGCTTATTCCAACAATATACAGTCGACTGACAGTTTTACTTGCCCAACAGAGTTCTGCTTTCGAGCAAAGTGGTAAATTAATGTGCACTGCAATACCGACAATGTTCGCTTTTTGTACTGCCTTGTAGCTAATTGCGAAAAATTTGCAATTGCACAGCACCTCGTCAACATTCACAAGCAAAAATACACAAGAAGTGCTCATGAACTGGTCCAAATTATACACACCCAAAATTTTACAATTTCCCGTATGATGTGTGTCAAAAGTCGGCTTACTTCCTCAAATGGGAAGTCGATGGAACAGACGTAAAATTACTCATGTCTTTCCATGGTTTTGAGTGACTTTAATTTTGACAGATTCATACCAGAGCTGCGTTCCAAGTTCCAAATTTAACTTTAGTAACTAAGAAATTTATAGTTTGTAATATCAGAGTTAAAATGTACCGACATGTTGGGGTTTGCATGTGTGAGTTAAACTTGTCCGTTGATAACCATTGATAATTTAGTTAACCTCCCCTCCCTTGAAAATGTCACAACTGTCAACGATGTATATGAAATAGTTAAGAACAGCCGAATTTGGAATGCACAAATGCACCCCAAATGTTCGGTGTACACGTTACTTTTAAGAACTCTGTCAATTTTTATACAGTTCACGGAACGATGGGGCGAATTTGAAATTTGATGACAGTTTTCGTATTTGCATAGAGAAGTCTCACGGGAACCTTAAGCTGTGATATTTATCAAATTGACAGCAAATTTTAAATAGAGGTCAGGGGCCGAATTACCGCACCCGTGAGCGAGCCATAAAAATAAATAGTTGGCGCAACAGGTCCGGAGGGACCCTAGGCCTAGCTTCTTACAACCATTCGTTTTGTGTGAGTTTTTCATTTTTGGAACGAATGGAAGGGATTTACAATTTAAGCCGACTCCAAACGGCTAATTGAGAAGCTCTTACAAGACATTTTTACTCTCGGATGTTTGTCAGAAGTTCGCGAGAGGTAGCGCAGTGGAAAAAAACCATAAGTTGGAATTTGGGTTTTTGCGGGATTCAAACCTGAGACCCCTCGCTTAGTAGTCCAACACACTAACACACTAAGCCTGAGCGAGCCATACGTCACTGAATTTTCTGGATTTTACAAGCAAACCAATAACAAATTCAGTCACGTATTACTCGATGACGGATGCGGTAATTCAACCCCAGCTCTGAGTCCCGATTTCACAAGAGTGCATTTTACTGTGAACATGAAAGAAATGTGTATTTCTTTCTAAAAATAGAGGACTCATTTTATGTTCCACCGGTGTATTATGGAACACTTAGCTTCAGTCGACTGGGTCGGTAACGTCACTTTTCCTAAGTTAGCCACATGTGCGAACATAAAGCATTCAGTCATAAATTTCTTTAATTGGCTATCTCCCCCAAAAAATTGTTCATGTTACCAATCTAGGCCACCTTACAACTGAGACACATCTAATCAGTGAGCTGTCAAACTTACTAGATAATTTAACGTGTCCATTGTCTACAGCAAAGCAAATGTATTGCGGTCACTTTTACAAATATTTAAAGCCTAAAACTATGCAGCACACATTTACGCTTGTGGAGTAAAGAACTATGAAGTTTTATAATATCCAATTGAACTAATGATATTTTTTTGCTTTCAGTTTTGTCATCTGTCAAAAAAGAAGGTTGTAAACAGACCTCCATAACTTTTCTTTATTCATCATCTTCTCGTTTTATTTTAATTTCTTTAAGTTTCTTCTTTGGAATGGCTGGGAGTACTCTTTTTTTTTTCGTACGGACAACTTTCCAGATATGTCGGAATTTCAAATTTCTGTTCTGATCTCCATAAACAAAATGACCGATGTAAATTGGTTTAATCGGTCCCAGTAAAATTGAGTTAATGTTACGATCGGACGCACAAGATAAACTCTGCCGAATATTCACTTCGTTAGACAGTTGTAGGGTATTTTCGCTTTCATATTTTCATCCTGTCTGTGACAGATTAAGGGACACTTCACTTCAATGAAACACTGGGCCTCGAAAATCCCAACCTAAAGATGACCTTACATTATAAGGTTCGCATTCATTATGATTTTTTTAAACGAATAAATAAATAATGCACGATGAAAATGCTGCCATTTACCTTTTTTTCAAGCAAATGAAATGCGATTTGAAGCATTTCATTTAACTTCTCGGGTTTTTTATTTGCTTCGGTTTTTTGTTTTATTTCTAATTAACAATAATTGAGTGGGAGGACGACTCTGCATCCCAAAAGTGTAGGTACTGTTTGGCTACACAATCACAAAAAAAGCGTTGAAAAAAAACTTATGATGGGTACAATTTTGGGTCCACAATTTGCTGAATATTTCCCTGCACCCCATTGCTGAATACCAAATTAGTTAAATTTAATTTTGCTGGGAAAAGGTTATAAAAGTTGATCTTTTTACAACTGGAATTCAAGGAATGCAGTTGACCCACTCAATATGAAATTCGATGTCCCTTTCTCATTTTGAGAGTCGGGGGAGAATGAAAGAAAATGAAACGGAATGTTATTGAAAGCATTCCAGTATCCAGTACATTTTTTGTTTTTATTTTTCTGCAAGTAAAACATCTTAAAGGCTGTCATTGTCATGCATTTGGTGTCGTTGACCAAAATGTAGAGCTATCAACACGTCATTGATGTTCTTTCGAATTCCTCTGTTGAATTTTTGAGAGATTTAAAATATATATCATGCTTTTTATTTTACGTAGACTGAAAATAACGAAATATTCTGGGGGGGTTTAATTTATTCACGGTTCGCGTCCCAGAAACTTTGTGCGGACAATCCAATCCGGCTGTTTGCAAGCGTTTAAAAATTAAAATGAGTTGTGACATTTAAAGTGTATTTTGTATCCCTGACCAGATTACCTACTGTGGCTGTCTGTGCACATTTATTTATCATATTTTCAATTTAAAGGAATCAAAATTATCTCCCGTGCAATATTGTTCGGTCGGTTTGTGCCTTTGTGGTTTTCATAAATGCCACAGCCCCAAGCTCATTTTAATTGAGAGAGCATGGCAGGTATCTTGCTATGGGTCAGAAAGGCTGTTAAATCCTTATTAGTTGTTGCAGCAATGTCAATGTCGAGTATCGAGGTGAGCACAACTTTTCCATCCTCAGTAATGGAATTTCAATGCCTTCATTTTGCTTTACCAATTGTTGTATCCACTAGGGTTTTGATGGTCTAAAATTTGCTGCACATCCTGCGGCGTGCTTAATTAAATATCGATGGAATGATGTATGTACTTATTTCTTCACTCAATACGAGTGAAATCTAAAATCCAAATTGTTTATGGTGGTGAGTTTTTCTCAACCCAAAGACTTATGAAATTAATTTGTTTCCGATTCTTTTTTTCGCGCTAATGAATCTCATCGAGAAACTTTTCAAGGACGTACCGCTTTCCTTCCGTATTTTGGTAATGGGCTAACTCTTTAGAAATACTTAGACTGGAATAATACTTTGTAGAGTATTTAGCTAAACTCATTTCCTCCTGAACCACCCTTATACAAAATACAAACTCCTTGGGAAATGAAATGAATGATGGCAGGCATCCATGCGAACAAAACCATTTATCCTCCTTTGGCGCTTAAATTTCCTGCCTCAACGAAAATAGGGAGGTGTTAATATCAAGTGAAGCAGTGGAGTTGAAAGTCTAATAGGTACTTGCGAAATTTTCGCAGTACCTATACGGAAACGAAAGCAACACTTGGCAGGAAATTATAACCTACAAAAAAAATATATATATATATATATATATATAGGAACTTACAAGAGTTTTTATTTCTTATTTTCCTTCAGCATTAAAAAAAATATTCTCTCGGAACAATAATGTCGTTCACGTAAATAATATTCTCTCATTTTTAGCTTACGAATTACGAAAACGATACGCGATACAATCAGAGATTACGCAACTAAGATTTCATTTCATTCCGTGTTCCGTTTCAACCACCATACAATGGAATTGCTCAGGTAAGAAAATTTATAAAAGCACATGAGGTCGATATACTTATTTGTAGTTGTGCATGTTGAAAAGAAGTTAAGAAATACCCGCCGAAATGACGTTTACATATGCGGCGTAACATGAAACATAATAGGTAGTTGTTAATGCTTTGCAGAAACCCCAATCCCCAACCCATTTCAAATTCCAAACATTTGGCTAATTTTGGAAGCACTTAACCATTCGTAAAATTTATTGATGATATTTTTAACAAGAAAATAATATGAGTTCAGTTTAACAGACTTCACAATTTTTGACAGACCAATGGCTGCACTTATTCAATTATTGCGCAAAGTATACAGTGCAACTGTTGTCGACTTTTCAATTGAATGACGCAGGCTAGTAAGAAGCCGCCATTTTGCATCGGACTTTTTTTTACGCTATTTTTTGAAGCTGACGTTTAAGTATCTATTTTAGTAAGGCTGACAGCTGTCTGACTAGATGTATCTCAGTTTTGATTGGCTGAAATCGTCCATATGAACTGTTCATTTGACTTTTATGGAGGGGTAGCCGACGAATCTGACGTAGCAAAAGTGACGCTCCGAACCAATCTAATTCTTGTGCTCAGGTTACATCTTATATAGACCAATCTAATCGACTGAATCTAACTAGTTGTTTGAATGTGCCCAGTGAGTGTTTAATACTGAAAGTGGCACATCTTTTGAAATGAAATTTTCCAGGCAGGAGAAATAATATAACTCTTTAGCAATACAGCAATAGTTTGTGTGAACTGTATTCATGTGGATTTATATTTATAAAAAGTATCGACTTTGACAACACAGAATACGTCACAAACATGTTTACTAGACGTACACGTTCAATAGGTACTTATCGTACATTGGTACATGCAGATGATGTGTTGTCGGCTCTAATTGTTTATTTTCGTAGAATGTTGCGATATCTACATCTACACTTCTACACTATATAATATTATAAAGAGGAAAGATTTGTATTTTTGTGTGTATGTTTGTAATGAATAAACTCAAAAACTACTGTGTCGATTTCAAAAATTCGTTCACAATTAGAAAGTTACATTCACCCTGAGTAACATAGGCTACCTATATTTATTTCTATAAAAGATTAGGTATCCTTACTAAAACTTTAGTAACGTAACCCAAGGTGTAAAAAAATTAAAAAAAATGCCATAAAACATCTTTCGTCGCATGCGCTGTGGAAACTATTGATGATAGAACAAAAGTTATCTTCTATCTTCTATATGTACATATCATTTTGTTCATGTCTTCTTCTACTTCATTGAACCACTGTCTTAGAATTGATATTGTTACATTCTGGCTGGGATTCGAAAAGATAAAACACTATTCTGTTCAACTTTTCTAATAAAATCACTTTATTCACAATTTCTACTTATTCACTTATTTAGTACCACGACAATATCACTTAAATCAATTCTTAAACGTTTCAATCCAATCGCTTTATTCACCGTATTACTTTACACTTATTTATCTCACAACCGAGTACTCTTTCGAACTTAACAATCGCGGGCTAAAAATCAACTGTACATCTCTGTTGTCAACGCGCCCCTTTTATATCCGCGCTGCCACCTATCAGCGAATATTCCAGAAGTAGATATATTCCAGATGTATATTCCATATCTTCTCTAGATGGTTCTAGAATTAACTAACTATACAGATTCCAGTCTCCAATTGGAAGTGGAACTTAGAGGGAAACCGAGTGCCCGATTCACCACAATTCCTAAGTGTCTGATTCACTAAGTGCCTGATTCACCACAATATATAGATAGTTAACATTACATTTGCTCTACATGTCCTAGCCATCTTAAACGCCTAGTGCGATCAATTTTGCTATACAGCACGTAAAGTTCATCGTTGAATTGCCTCCTCAAAAACAGAAGAATTTATCTCACGTAACGCGAGACGCCTTGTTGTTATACTTGTTGTCTTCATAGCCAAAAGAAACAGCGTCAGGAGTTTGCTTTATGTATGATGAGATGAGATGAGATATGCCACTAATGCTCAGTGACAGCGAGAATAACTAACTTCAGTACTTTCGTTTGAGTACAATAACGGGGCCCTTAAGGTTTCGTATCATACCAAATCTGAAGAAAAACGAAGTTCTATCCTACAAAATGTTAAAACGTTTTGCTGTAACAAAGTTCTATGCAACAATATTAGTACCTAGAACTTTGTCATTCAATCAAATTGAAAATTTTATTAACTAACATTAGGATATAGGGTGACAGAACTTTGTTTTTTTTAGATTCTCACATAGGATTTTGTAATTTTAGCTATCTAACTTCAAAAATAAAATAAAAAAGTTCTATGTTCATCACAAATACAGGTTACAGGTTTCAGGCAAGGTAAATAAGGGATTTTAAAATTGTCCTTTTTTAATGGCTCCTGTTTGACCAATTGATATCCAATAATTTATTTTTTTAAGATCATTTTTAACAGTTTTTTTTTATATAAAAAAAATGCATAAACATTAACTACGAGTGATATTCATACAATAATATAATTATAAAATGTATGTATGCGGTACATAGGATTTTTTTAACTTTCTATAAACCATATTGGCTGATAGCGCTTTGTATCAAAATTTAAACTACATTTTTAAAGAAAACTATCGACCGTGGAAGCAAATTTAACATTTATAATTACTATTATGTGCCTTCCTAAAAACACACAGAGTCGGTATGAAGAATCGTTTGTGTAAACTTACGTTTTCCCTCTACTGTAGTTGGTTTCCCTCTTGTCACCCGCAGCGCCATCTGGTTCAGAAAGTTTCTATGAATCATTGGCGACTCTGACCATCTGTCAGTTCATAGCGTTTTGTGTATTCCCTCGTAAAAGACAAATTTTTAGTGGTGCTGTTAATAAACCTATTTTAATATCGTTTTCTGTCGCATTTTTTCATGAAATTTATTGAATTCTGTTTCCTATCGATTGTTTGACTAATAAAAGTTAAAAAAATGAGTGACCGATCCGGTAAAAGCGCAGCTCAAGATGAGAGAAACGTTTCCGAAAGTTCTCGATCGAAAGACAAGGATTGTGCAAGTTCAAACAGGCATGTAGGAGAAAAGAGGCCCAAGGATTATTCAACGTCAGAGTCGGATTCTGATGAAATATGTTCGCGACCGCCAAACAAGAGGTCAAGATATGATCCACGGGTGGATAGTTTAATAAATCAAGTGAGTTATTTAACAAACATCCTAGGTCAAGCGCACGCTGCGCAGCAATTTCTTTCGCCGGGTTCAAATTTTGAAATGGAGACATGTAATGAAGCTGCGGGTATTCCAATGACAAGTAAAAATAGCGAGGACTTTCTGATCAACCCGTCAGCAGATTCGTTGCTCGATTTTGGTGAAGTTAAAACTTGTACGGATGGTAGGTTCACCATTAGGAAAGCATCTAAGGAGAGATTAGATGCACTTGTGAAACTTCAGCATTTTCAGTCTGATTCCTGGAAAGAAGTAAAGTACTCTAAGGCGTTGCAGGGATTTCTGGCTAGTCCGGGCTTTATTGAACTTAAAGTAAATGACGAACTATGCCACCTTAATAGAGGAAAGGATTATTTAGCGTCCACAGAGCGAGTGTTGGCAGGTCTTACAAATGCTTTACTTGAACATAAAGAAATTGTACGATCGAGTTTGCAAGACGTGGTTAACTGGGCTAACAATTCTCCAAGTGAATTTTCTCCTTCAAATTTGTTTGATAAATTCGTTAATTTGTTTGGTCCCAATTCTGAAAATTATAAGGTTATGGAGCAGGTACTGCAAGTTATTTGTGGTAAAAGATCTGAGTGTATTGAAGTAAGGCGTGATCGTATTTTATCAGAGGTGGCCAACAAGAATTTGCAAACAACATTGCGAAGAATACCTCCAAGTGCAGAGTGCTTGTTTGATCACGAGAGTTTGGTGCCTATAATACATTCACTTGGTGGTACTAGTATGTGGCTTAATCAACCCACTTATCTCAAAGAAAAAAGAGATCACAGGGCTAAGAAACATGTTGCGGAAACTGTTTCAACATCTGCATTTCAGCAAAGTCAGAACGCTCGTAATGATTCTCGTCCTTATAATAAACCGAAGTTTAACCAAAGAAGGTTTGTTAAAAAGGCGTATAAGAATAATAGTTCCTTTCGCTCCAAAGATAAGAAATGATTGTTCGAGGCGTGTATTCAGGGGGGGGGGGGGTGTTTGAAAGATTTCCAACAGACATGGAGTTCTTTGGGAGCAAACGCTTTTATAATGAAAACCATTTTAGGTGTTCGAATTCCATTTTCAAGCAAACCTCCTCTAATATTTCCGTCCTCGGAAGTCCTAAAGAAGTATTCAACAAAGATATCACCAGATTTGACAAACATTATAAAAGATTTGAAGAAGCAGAAAATTTTAGAAAAAGCAGAGGTAGGTCCAAGTTTTCTGTCAAAGATGTTCATCATTCCAAAGACCGATGGGGGACTTCGACCTGTTTTCGATCTACGCGGTCTCAATTCCTGTATAAAAACAAAGCATTTTCAACTAATATCACATGCGTTAGTCCCAGACTTTCTACAGAAAAAAGATTGGATGATAAAAATCGACCTATCTCAAGCCTACTTTCACGTCCCCATTTGGGAGAAACATCGTCGCTTTCTAAGGTTGGTGTACGATGGGGAATTGCTGCAAATGACTGCTCTACCCTTCGGCCTGGCGTCGGCTCCCAGAACGTTCGCATCAATAACGAATTGGATCGCGGAAATTTTTCGGGAACGAGGAATTCGGATGCTGGTTTATTTAGACGATTTTCTTTTGGCCCACCAGGACGAGAACCAGTTAATTGTACAAACGACGGAGGTCATCAACACCTTGCAGTCATTGGGATGGCAGATAAATTTTCAAAAGTCAGTTCTCATACCGACCCAGCAGATCGAATATCTAGGGGTATCTTGGGATACAGACAAAAACAAGATGTTTCTTTCAGAAAAGAAAATCGAAAAGGTTTTGGTGAGCATCTCCTTCATTTTGCGCAAACTTCGTTGCAACCTAAAGCAAATTCAAAAACTTCTAGGACAGTTAAATTTCGCAACATTTGTTGTTCAAAGGGGCCGTCTACATTGTCGACATTTACAAATGTTTTGCCGCCGCTTCAATCAGAGGTGCACAAAGGAGAGGCATGTAATTCCTTCTCGCGTGAGGGCAGATTTGAGTTGGTGGCGCGGAGCCATTCAAAGAACGAGGCTATTACACCCAAGACCTTACACTCATTTCCTAACAACAGATGCAGCAGATACTGGTTGGGGGGCTCAACTAAACGATGTTCATATGGCAGGGGCTTGGACAGACAAGCAAAGAAAGTGGCATTCCAACAGGAAAGAGTTTTTTGCGGTATATGTTGCTATTCAAACACAGATGAGGCTTTTAAGAAAAGCTCACATCTTGATCCAATCGGACAATCGAACGCTAGTAGCTTATATTCGCAACGAGGGAGGCACACGCTCCCTAATTCTGTTGGATCTTGCATACAAGATGTTGATGTTGGCAGATCGACTAAACATTCATCTGTCAGCACACTACTTCCCGGGGAGGTACAACGGCATAGCCGATCGCCTTTCTCGGGGAAAGAGTCTGCCGGAGTGGCACCTATTGCCAACGGCAACAAACAAATTATTCCATCATTGGGGCACGCCAGACGTCGACTTATTCGCGTCTGCAGAAACAGCCGTGGTCAACAACTACGTCTCATTAGAACTTTCATCTAGGGTGGATATTTCCCCCGCCAAATTTAATGCCGAGGGTGTTAGCTCACTTAAACCAAGCAAAGGGGCGGTTCATTGTGGTAGCGCCGCAATGGGAGAAGACGTTTTGGATGGCAGATCTAAAGTCGCGTGCCCTAGATGCACCGATAATATTAGAGAACCTTCGGGAGGTTCTTGTAGACATCTCAACGAACTTACCACCCTCTCAGGTAGACCAGCTGATCCTACAGGCTTGGTTGGTTGGAGGTGGGGACAACTCACAAGCGACTGGTCAGCGCCAGAAAAACAACTTTTAAATAAGAGTTGGAGGCGATCCACTCTTTATACATATTTTCCAGCTATAAAAAGATGGATAAAATGGGCAGAGATCAATAAAGTTAATCCTCAATTTCCGAATACTCAACATGTTGCTAGATTTCTGGCTCATTTATATTTAGAAGAAAATTTGGCTTACAGTACGATTCTAGTACACAAATCTGCAATCGCAACATTTTGTAGTGTTCCGCCAGGAGAGCTGTCAGAGAGCATATTGGTTCGACGGGTTCTAAAAGCAATTAGTTCCGCAAGACCAAGAAAGTGTCAAGTTCCTATTTGGGATGCTCAGATAGTATTTGACTGGTTGGTCACATCCAATGATAAGATGACTTTATTTGAAGCATCCAGACGAGCAGCTTCCATTCTTCTGTTAGCATCAGGTCGAAGAGTTCATGATCTTACGTTGCTGAGAATTTCTAATGAATTCATGTCGTCATCCGAGATGAAGATAGTCTTTCGACCAGTCTTTGGATCAAAGACGGATACATATGAACATAGACAATCTGATTGGGTATTGTCTAAGCATCCTAACGATAGTGTGTGCGTCCTGTAGTATGGATAAAGAAGGTAATATCCCTTTCGCAGTCTAGGAGAGAGAAGATTGGAGGACTGGATCACCTATTTATTACGATTGTTGGTGAGCCTCGCGCAGCATCTAGAACAGTAATAGGCGGTTGGGTTCGTTCTGTGCTAAAGGATGCGGGTATACAGGCATCTCCAGGGAGCTTTCGATCAGCTGTAGCATCCGCTGGCTGGTTGGAAAATCATTCGATACAAGATATTTTAGCAAGAGGCAACTGAAAAAGCGAAAATACTTTTAAAAAATTTTATTGTAAAGTCGTTAAAAAGAAAACAAACAAGAATACAAATTTATTATTTGCTAATTTTCAACCGGAGTAATGTTGATTAATATTATTAATTATAATTATCTACTTATGGATTCGTTTATTTCTTTACTAAGTTATATCTTGAATTTTAATACATTGTGCTAAGGATTTGTTTATTTTATTTTGAATAATCAATGGAACATTTTGAGTTAATTTATTTACTAATGTGTTTCATTCTAAACTCTATTCCGATCACATAGCGTTTTGTCGTTTGTCACCAGCAGATACCAAACACGTCTTCATACCGACGCTGTGTGTTTTTAGGAAGGCACATAATATTAAATTTTGAATTACAACAAAATTGTTATTATGTGCTGAAAGAAAAACACACAGCGTCGCAGAGTTCTTTCTGGTGAAGACGCTATGAACTGACAGATGGTCAGAGTCGCCAATGATTCATAGAAACTTTCTGAACCAGATGGCGCTGCGGGTGACAAGAGGGAAACCAACTACAGTAGAGGGAAAACGTAAGTTTACACAAACGATTCTTCATACCGACGCTGTGTGTTTTTCTTTCAGCACATAATAACAATTTTGTTGTAATTCAAAATTTAATATTTTGTATATTTTTATGATTCTGCATAATTATATTTTGAAAATATTAATCTAAAATGCCAAAACAGATCATGCAAAACTTCAAACGCTCATATCTCGAAACATCGGTCAACTCACATAGAACTGTGTCACTTTCAGGTGACGAAATATAAGGAAATAATTTGAATTCAATTAAATAAGCAAATTAAATGAAGGAAGGCAATTTATATTAGTCACCAATAATAAGTATGTTCATATATAAATTCAAAAAGATATTATTGACGAAATAATCATACTCATATAAATGTATAAATAAATTAACTCTAAAAATATATGTATCTATATAATATGTACCTATTAAATAAATTATATGTAATTTAACACGAATAGACACAAAATAAACAAAGCAATATAGAAACAAAAGGAAAACTGTTTTCTTCGATTAATTACTACTAGCGTTCTTTCAGTGGAGGAATTCTAACATTATAGGTCTTCCAATAAACGTTGAATCTTTTTTCTTCTTGGATTTCTAAAAGTTTTTTTTTTTTAGAACAAATGTAAATTGTCAAATTAGATCTGTCATTTGTTTCAGTTTTGCTATAGATGAGAAAAAGTGTGTTCGCAATTTTACTAGGTCTGTTACATCGAATTGTGAATACCCCTATAATTTCTTTTTACTATTTTGTGATAAAAAAGAAATGTGTTTCCCAATAATTAGCTTTGAAAATTATATAAATTTATACAGCCTGCTAGTTTCCCTTTTTCATTATTCCAAGATTTTTTTGGACATTTGTATTTTATGATAAAAGAAAACAACAAAAAACAACTCTCACCTTTCTACAGGGAAACTTGTGAAACAATAATTATTTACGATTGGGAAAATGCAAAACATTTCATAACCATTTTTTTTTTTTTCAAATAAATGGTTATGAAACATTTACTAAATTGTTTATGAAATATTTCGCTGATCTGGGCATACCTTTACAGAATGATACAGCAACATCTCGAAAAACGGACGGGAAATTTATTCGCATGTAAAAAATATGCTTGTTGATTTTTTGTGTTATGAATGGAGTTGAATATTTTAGCCTGGCAACGTGTGGCTTGGCTATCGTTTACAGGCACACCAACATTTAAAAATGAAACAAACAGCCCCAAACAACGCAGCGAGAAATGTAGAATACATTTTCAGATCATGATTTGTGATCTCGATGAATAGCTGGATCATATGCTGTTGTTGTAATTGCATGTAAATCGATGATCTATATAGATCATGTCTGATAATAAAAAAACGTAAACGGCTAATACTCGGTTTAAATGCTAATCAGCATTAGAGCTAAGCCCCCTTATCACTTATGTTTCACTTTGCTTTTTTTTTTTTTTTTTGTATCTATTCTTCTTCAACACTATACTCAACTCAAAGCATTGGCATTTAGCATTATTCAAATGTCTTTCCAGTTGTTGTTGGGACGCCATCACTTTTGGTAGATTTTTTTTTGTGCTACTGCTGTTTGCTAACGCGTCCGTTTCGCGTCTTCGTTAAGCGTAAATTGTGTTAGTTTATGTATATAGGTGTCTTATGTTAATGTAGCAAACAGATAATAAAAAACACGCATTAAAAACAAATGTGTAGAAAAATATACATGAACAAAATCTAAACTAAGCTCATAAAAACGACGACCAATTCGTATGAGGATCTTCGGCAAATAACCGGTTAATGACACTCATATTTTTACAATAGCAAATGCACGTGAATAATTTATTTAGATGTAAAAGCAATAGAAAAATCGAAAAATATGAAATACTGGTTTTGTTTTTAATCATCTCTTGGTTCTTTTGGTAATTATTTTTAACTCTTCGTAAAGGTACATTTTGAGCAATTTCGAATTATGATTTTTGTAGTCGTTTACAATTACATTTAGTACCAACATAATAATAGATACACATATGATGGGGAAATCATAAGATACTCGAAATGTCTAGCTACCTATGTGGTGTTAAATAATTATAATAAAGAAGCGGAAAATAGAACAAATAGTTCATACAAAAATGCATTCATATTCATATGTAAGGTAACCTACCTGTTTTTTTAAATGTAGATGATTTCATTGAGATTTTCAACTTTCTCCTATGTTAATATTTCGCTCGATTCTGGCCTTAAAATGTGAATGATCTTCCCATCTTATTTCTAATGTCGTTTTCTATTGGGCAAAAAGAAGGGAACGGAAGAGCCGGGAATCGAAAAAATAAAAAACGTTTTGAAACCGTTCCATTGGCATTGGCACAATAAATACAATAAGTATTGGCTTTTCATATCTGTTGCTGTTCAGTTTCTTATAGGTATTTCAGAAAAGAAAATGGGTTTCTTTCTAATGCAGACTTTGATGTTACAGATGCACGTTATCAAAAAAGGGAAATTGTTTACTTTTATGGTACCTATACACATAAGACGAATGATTCCTTCTCAATACTAAATAAGTGACTAATGTCTCACGTATTTTCATCAAAGTGGCTATTCTCCCGACACTTTTGTACTGAGTGACGTTTGTCTGGCTTCGGGACGCGGCTACGTATTTGACGTAACGTAATTGCATTTTTATTGAAACAAAGTGTTTTAAGAAATAAGTTGGGCCTTAAAACGTACAGGCTCGTGCCCGAGTAATGTAATACTGGAGTTCAGAATCCTTTTTGCGAGCGAAGCGAGCCTTTATTCCACTGTTTTACGCGATTAAACTTTGACATTTCGTTACGTAGCCCTGTCCCGAACGTCGGGCGAATAGCATCAGCCTATTATATAAATTTTGGCAAATATCTGCATTAGTATTTAGCCTCTTACCATACGTGACAACTATGTGTGACCATGGAAGTGTACCATTCGACTTTCAAAATAATATTAAATAAAACTGATTGTCAAACTTAACAAATCAGAAATTGGTAAAAGAATGTAGACTAGCGTTATGAAACAGGAATAATGACACTTTTTCTCGTTTAATGTAATCGACCTGGATTAGAAACGAGACGAATCTCTCGTTTTTCATTATTGGAGTACGACTGGCCCATCATTTTCTGCGCCATCTATGTAAATATCGTGTGAAAAGTTCATACAGTAGGGGAGACTGGGTACGGTTGAACCAATTTCGCTTATACCATTCATACCATTGCCGTTTATAAGCTAAGCGGTGATGAAGTTATGTGAAATGTAAATAGGAGCATGTTTCTATGTATAAATGGAAAGCGTTTTTTGAGTACTCGGTGTGGTGACATTTTGCTAGGTACATCATATTAAAAAAAAAAAAAATTGTTTCAACCGTACCCATACCAGGGTCGGTTGAAAAAGTTGTTGGGGTCAGTTGAAACACGAACACAATCTTCCATTGTTACATATTTAATTCATTTTTATTTTAAATAATAGCTTTGTTACAATATTCATCATGTCATTGTTTTATATAGAATTAAAAAAAAAAAAAAAACAGCATTTCTAAACAAAATAAAATAAAAAAAAATCTTAATTCATTAAATTAATTGAAAATAAACAAAAGGAACCTTACTTTAATTTTGATAATGCAATCGATAAAATTCAGTTGTCGGAATGTTCCGAATTGTTGCAAACATAATTATTGCAACCTTCTATGCACTCTTTGTGAGCCCACATTTTACAGGTGAAACATTTGTATCCGATTTTCACTATATCTGCTCCCTGAATACGTTGACAAGCAGACAAGGCAATAAAACTCCTCTTCTTCTTAATAAAAATAATAATAGAGCACTGGAATGCTGCATTATTTATTATTATTATTATTTTTTTTTTTTTTACTTTCGTAACTTTTATTTTCTTTTTTTAAACCTTCCAAACTTTTTTTTAGCTTGCTCAGCCGGTTTTTTTCAGTCTTGCTTCATGCTCCTTTTTAATTTGTTCTTTCTCTGGTATATCAGTGTATATTGTAGACTTTCTGGTTTTTCTGATTTCGTTTAATTGTTTCGACCGTCCCCTGAAAAATTGTTCCAACCGTCCCCAACCCCCCCTTTAAGTAAAAAAAATCTATAAATTAACGAAAACAACACTGACACGTTTAAACTAGTCACCATACTGTACTCTACAGTCTTTACTGCATACAAACAAAATACGCACAGCAATCTCGCATGGATAGAAAACCCCGTAAAATGAAAAATAACCAAACAAAATTACTTACTTTTGGTAGTCTAAATAAGCTCTCACTCACAACTGAACCGTCGAACGAACGATGCCATGCATGACTGCTATTCGTCTACGGACTTGTTTTTGCTCCATTCACCCCCAATACTCATAGACGCTGCGCGTATGGCTTACGAGATATTCGCGTTGTTCAACCGTCCTGTGTTTCAACCGTGCCCAGTCTCCCCTAACCTTACCGGAGTTGCGTTTCTTCTTTTTTTGTTAAAAATATTTAATGACACATCAAAAAATAAACAAAAAAAGAGAATTGATACATATTTGCATGAGCTTAAACTAATGCGGTATTCTATTGGGCGCTCTCAGAGCAGTTTTTCAATCTTTTCCAGATTTCAGAGCACTTTTGCGAATCTAGATATTTTTTCAGATTTACCATAACAAGTGCGTTTGAGTTTGACAACTGGTGGAGGGCGTTTAGGTTTCGGGTGAATCTATTTTTGTAAATTATTTATGTAGGTATAAATATTTAAAAATCAATCGGGACGCAAATTTCGAATATTTTATTTAAAATTTAACCAGTGAATGGAAAACGCTTTGACAATTGTTGAAGGCTACACATATTCGAATCCCACGAATATTATCACAAAGAAGAGCAAGTGACGTTTTTATGTTCGATTAGCCACACGAAATCTGAAATCTGAGAGCGAATCTGAAGCCCAAACGAATACCACATAAAACTCCATCTAATATGTTTAAAGATTTGCGTTTTTCATCTCCAAAAAAATGGAATGTTTTATTATATTCTTGTGTATATGCGTGGTACGTAGGGTATATCCAATCACTACTACCAATAAGATCATTTAGAGGCAGTTCGTTTTGCATTTTTCTTATCTTTGTCTAATCTCTTTCTTTTTTTTTATGTATTTATTCAATTCAATTGAAAAGTAAGTGTACTTTTGTACGACAAAATTGATTGTGTTGGTTCTCTTTCAACCTCTCTTTCGTATTCTGTAATCATTTTTCCACGCTCACCCATTTAATTAAACCTTGCTTGGACAAACTTGTAGTACAACAGCAGACAGCCACAGCACCAGAAAGAAGATAAAGAAACTCAAAATACGAACGATGTTTTAGGGAGTTGCCGCACTACTGCTATATGAGTAGTTGAAATGCAATTATTAGTACAGTAGAACAGAAGCTTCATATTATAATTATCTGTTTTTACCAAACATTTTTACAAATATCATTTTTAATTTTTCTTTGCGGGGTATACTCAATGTATTCTAAGCAGCGCTGCCAACTGCTACGCGGTTTCCAATTTGCTACGCAGCTATACGCACTCTCCCTAAAAACGTCTGTTTTGGTACTTTTTTTAAAGCACGAATTTTTCTTGAAAGACAAACGAAATTATATTCAATCTTTACTCACATACGCATACCCAACAAGTACCCATTTCTTCGGATGTTTTTGAATTTGACTGGAATCTGGAATCGGTCTGGAATTGGATTGCAAAATTGTAATAGAAAATAAGAGTATCAAATCTACATTCACGCAAATCTTCGTCCATGTTGTTGCTGTCAGAGTTTGTTATTGTTTTCTTTGCGAAAGAAGAAAGAAGCCACTGTTTTTAAAAGCTTCCAATTTAATGAAAAAAACTTCTCTTTCTTCCGAGAATGCTGAACGATTTTTATTCAGATTTCAGCTTGACAAATAACAAGAAGACGAACTCATTTAAAATAGAGACAGTAGATAAAATAATGGCTGCAAAATGTTTGATTTCAGATTTTTTTTATTTATTTTTTTCTAAAAAGTACTTAAAAACTTTAATTTTCAACTTAAAAAAAAAAAAAACTATATTAGGTAAGCTAAAAGCTTTGCCGGAATTTCTATGTGATATTAATTCTGCTATTGGTACGAAGATCCTACATTTATAATTTTGTGATATGAACTATTTTTTTTAAGGCAATGCTTTCATGCAAAGCGCCTTTAAAGTGAAGTTTTTAATGTATTTTGTTTATAGTTTTGTAAAATATATAGCTTACCAACTATACTTGTACTAGTCCTTACAAACATATTTACTTTGAATAAAGAATTAAGAATTTTTTTGTTTGTTTTCGAAAAAAAAACAAGACTTTTGAGTTTTGCTACGCAAATTAAGTTTTGCTACACAAATTTGCTACGCAAATTTTTTTCTTTGTGGCAACACTGATTCTAAGCAAGTAGAGGTTGTATCGAATAACTATGTGGTTTAGTTTAATGTCGTAGTCGCAACGCAAAAGATATAAAGAATAAACCTTGTAAAGTGAATTAGCTAGTCTTTGAATATTTTTAGTTTGCCTCTTATTCGAACACTAGGGCTACCCTGGCTGCGATATGATGTTGTTCCACTTGTTTATCTTAACTCAACAATATATATATTTGTATACATATATATATATAAACAATACGTCAATATTTGGTAAATATTTAAACCTCTCTTTGGTATCGGTAGACACACTTTTGATGATCGAATCAAAATATGAACGTAACAAATTAAGTAGATATGTAAGCGGTTTATCTACAAATCCCGCACCTACAATAATATGTACTTATGCATTATGCAACAGTTTCGAATGATAGTGCCCAATTTTGACTTCTCGGTCCGCTTTTTGTAAATAAACGTGTTTTGTGTATTTTTGCTTTCTTTACTTGCTTTGCTTTTAATTTTTATTTTTTAATATATGTATCTACCTACATCTACAGTGGTTGTTAACGCTATCAATTAAGAGAAGTTGTTATATTTTGTTTTCAATTCGAATTTTCATCATTTTCCTTTAATTTAATCGTAAAAAACATCTATTTATCTATTTGACTCTCAGGTAGAACGGCGAGCTTCAAAGTGACGCGCATTTTTTAGAATCCAAATCGGGAAGAAACAATTTTCAATGAATTATTTTTGACTGTGATTATTTACCTACGTTATTGCGAGTATGTAACTACTTTCGCAAACGGGTGATAAAGGATATAACATAGTGTGTTAGTTAATATACTCAAAAAAAAAAAATACTATCCGGAAATAGAGCGGGAAGGATGTGTTGCTTCAATGGTATCAATGGGAATTTTATAAGGAAATGGACTTCCTAACAGATCAGCTATTTTCGGAATTCGGTAAGTAGATTTTTAAATAAAAAGAGGCGCCTGTGCCAATTTAATATGTATTATACAGTATACACCTATGTCATCTTCAACTCACTTATAAACTTTAATTATGATGTATCATAGCTTAATTGCTGAAATTAATGGTTTAAGCTAAGAGATAAAGTGCATTTATTAGGAATATACTAAAGCCAAATTTCTTTTCTGAACGTACACTCCTGTCAAATTAAAATATAATACTAAATACTACAATCCTACTGAGTGCCACGTACCTACAATGTTCTGAGTATTAAAATACTATTAAGATTCAACTAGAAATTCCATACTAACTTCCACATAGTTTAGCAAATACTACTAACTATAACGTGTTCTGCGATTTTGTTGTTAAAATCTGAGCAAACAGCTCGCTACTTGTTAAATGAACTAAAATGGAACAATAACGCTAACTACATTTTCTATTCTAAAAGTTTCATAACCCTTAATGAAAGCTCCTACTAGTTCTGTGATATTAAAAATGTTCCGACTTTTTTAAATTAAAAGCAAATGAAAAGCATTAGTAAAAAAAACTGTCTATTCTTTATATATTATTTCAATATGCATGCAGTTTATATTCTATTTAGACAAAATATTTCAATAATCAAGGACTAGTGTAAAGAACATGCTTTTTTATTGCGATATAAAAATATTTATTACCGATAATAGCGATAATTATTTTGGTTTTTTAAAACCTATTTTTTCATAGTATCAGGCGTTACATAGAAAAAAACACTGGACCTTACTAATAATAATTTTAACATTCGCCCTCAATTTGTTATAAGTTAAAATGGATATTATGTATTCAAGAATTTTACTATTATGCAGTGGCGTAGCGTGGGTTGGAGCCGCCCGGGGCAGACCCAATCTATGCCGCCCCCATACTTTTTCCTACGCTAAAAAAAAAAAAATTGTAAACTTGGTAGAATTTCTGGAATCGAATAACGGTACTTTTGAAATTTCGAAATATCTCGAAAACAAAAATCCATTTCTAAGGTAATATGGTCATTTCTAACTGAATAGCAGGCTCAGTTTTTGTCTATATTATCGTAGGGTTACCATTATTTTGCAAAATTCATTCGGCTTTTCTTTGTTTCCCTTTAGTCGTTAAATATTTCCTTTATTTTGCAATCCTGAATTGGCAATTTGTTTTTTTATTCGTTAAATTTGTCAATCATTACGCGAGTTACTACTAATTGGGGTTTTTATCTTTCGCATTTGTTTGAAATGATTTTTGATCATTTCGCAAAGATCATTTGGCAATTTGTTGATTGGGATTATTCTATTATCTTGTTTGTTATTTGGTCAAGTCATTTTTCAACGAAATATCGATTCGCCGTTTTACTATTTTCCAGATTGATCATTTCGCCACCCCGGCGAAACGTCAATTTTCCCAACAATTTAAGCGAAACGTACCGTACCCATTGTCGTACCATAGATTTTTGAAAAAAAAAAAATTTAAATTTGGTTTTCTTTAGTTTTCTAGGAAAAGGCGATAAAGATTTTGCCCAAAATGAGAAGTTAGAGCAAAATTTGTGTTTTCAAAATTATTGTGGCCTTACTTTAAATTCGAATCACCGAAAACGCTAATTTTAAAAACTGCTTATATCTCGAAAACCCCAATTTTAATTTAGATAAGACTCTAAAAACCAAGTAATGCCTACATCCCGAACAATAACTTATAAAAATTCAGTTTTCAGCTAAATAGTTAGGCAATGGTATTATTCAAACTAAACATTGCAAAATTTGGTACGGTTATGTCTGGGTAATTTAACAAAAACCTCTCTAACGATTTTGATCAAAATACATATTATAGATAATATAGGTAGGTATTTTTTTTTTTTTTTTTTAACTTAGTTTTTCTCAACAAAATTTAATAAACCAATTTTTTAATTATTTCTCAAAAATTACTACCCAAAAGCGATCTGTGTTCATATTTTTTTTTTAAAACTCCGCACTTACATTAAAAATGCAATAGAAGCAAGGAAAAACTTATTTTTTGCAAATATTGCCCACTTCTTCTTTTTTTTTTCATTTTGAATATGCACCTTAAAATAATTCCAACCTCTTGGAGCATTTAACAGTCAGAAAATCGCACTTCATTTACACCTCCACACACGTCCCTCGGGATATTCAGTTTATAACTTCTAATGCTTTAAAAACAAATCTCTGAATTCTTACATATACCCGTACAAATATGTAAGGATATCGATCTACCACGAATACTACTTGCAATCAAAAATCAGAAACTCCTTCTACGCTTGCCCTCGTACTCAAACATCTTGACAACTGTAAGAACTTATTAAATAGTAGGCGCTTATAGCTCTCTAACCAGAACTTGGCAAAATGATATTAATTATTATAATTATACAAATTATATATTTTAAAAATTAAGAAAAAGAAAACGAACTGCTCCAAATTGCCGCCCCTTGCAAAGTGCCGCCCGGGGCCTGTGACCCCCCCTTGCCCCCCCCCCCCTCGCTACGCCACTGCTATTATGAGTTGCCAAATTACGTCCAAATCCAGGAAAAAGTCTTTGCAAAGTCTATGTTTGTTTTGGACGTTTGTAATTAATTCTGCTATTCGAATTCGATATATCTACGAATGTAAGTTTCTTCCTTTAGAATGACAGAAAGATGGTCCTTGAGTAGACCTGTTGCTCCCAATAGTTTTCCAACCCCCCTCTCCCACCAAGTTATTTACATATTGTACTTCCGTGACTTCCAGTACTTATTTTGAAATCAGGCTTTTTTCAAGTGCAAAATAGGACTTCCTTATGCAAAACTTCAATGGTTTTCTAAAGTTTCTCACAAGATTGTAATACCTACATAAATGTCGCCAGGATACCTAGCAAAACAAATGCATACATACATAGCCAAAGTATGTACATAGTTTTTTGTTTGATCAATAACGAAGGTTTTCTCAGTTAGCTTTACCAATGCATATTATCCTTTTTAAGGTCTATAGTAGTATAGTGCTCCCATTTTGTGCAAAAAGAAAAATAAGCAAAAAAAAAAAACAAACACCGTTTGTCTCCATAATTGCTCCCGGAAAAATACACAAGGTCTATTTTTACTTAGTAACTAAGGTGTGGAAAAACAGTTCAAGTCTGCATTTATTTCATTTGTGAGGCTACGTATAACTTCAGATGAAAAGTTGTGGAAAAAGACGCAGTAAAAAGATTTTGTGAAAACTTCAAAGATCATTAAATAAAGAATTAAACTGAGAGAAAGAAAAAGTACATTGATAGCTGTAATTAAAAGATGCGCACCAAATATCCAGGCATCAGTGAAAGAAATCAATATTTTCGGTTATTTTCTTATACGAGTTTTAAAATAATTTCATTTTAATATGAAATGTGATTTTTAAAAATCAGCTCAACTAAAAAAAGGGGCTAATGTAATGTTAATGTGTGTGATGATTTTAAATACATATGTACTATTTTTTAAAGTTGATTAGTCGCTTATCAAAATGGAATACGCAAGGACGATAAATGGTATGATCTTACAAAACTACACAATATATCAAATAATTATGTGACAGTAGGTACTCTTAAGTTCGAAGATAATTCAAAATTATGCCATTAACAAAAATCATATAGGTACATTTTGTGAAACTGTTTTTTTTTTTTTTCTTATTCACTGCTGGAATATGCAATTATGCATACCATAAACTAAGTATTAAATAGACCGTCAGCTCCGTCAAGAGAGTATGCCTACAGGCTGTTTTCCGTGTTGCTATGTGCGAAAGTATGTGTGCCATGTTAAAGTAGATTAGACGCACGCATACACTCGCACATAGCAACCTGACAGATGACTGACAATTCATTCTTAGGTGACATTGTAAAAAATTCAAATAATTCAAATAATTGGTCGTTATCGGGACGTGTTAAGAAAATGGTGGTTATGGTATAATAACAAAAAAGTTATTTTCTAATTAAACATTATTTATAGTTATTCTCGGCTGACTCTATTGTTTTCATTTTTTGCTATAGTTTGAAATTCTTTTGTATTTGATATACCTACAAAAAAATTGATTCAAATTTTGTAATAAATTGAATTTCGTTTTTTTTTTTTTGTATTTATTTTTTTTTTCTGTTATTACACGGAAACTTCATGAAAAGATTACAACTCAAATATGATACCCACTCAGAAATGTTGGTAAATCTCCCTTGAACGCCAACATATTTTAAATATTAATATTCCTTATCAATTCTTGCCTTTGGATTCGATGCCTTTTTCCTGTTGATATTCACTAGCGAAATAATTTTTCGACCAAAAAACAACAAACGAAATAATAGACACAAGGCACAATAATTGTAGGAAAAAAAATGTCTTATTTTATTTCATGCGAATGAATATTTCTCAGTTTATTCCTTTATTTATATGTAGATTACATTAGTTATTAACCATTTTGCAAAATACATTTTTTCGTGGTGAAATAAAAAAAAAACGAGTTAAAACTCTCAGAACACATCCATCAGCTGATAGAGACTCACCAAACACAAATAATCTCAGTCAGTGTCATTAGCACTTTCTCTTTATTTTTTCCTCGAAGCGTGGGCATTTTTCCCTTTTCATCGAACTCAAATTCCCTCGATTTGTTTATGCAAAAAATATTTAGTTTAAAAGTAACATTTTTGTTATTCGGAAAGAAATTTAATTTAAATTAACCTTCAGTATAAAAATTGCAGTTTGTTAACATTATATTGATCATTTCTTGGCATTAGAAATTGTTTGATTAAGGGAAATCTGCTTTTTATTGACTTTTAGTGTGTTGCAATGTAGTTTGAATATTTTTCGTCAGATTCCTTGTACATATTTCTACAATTTTAGTGCTTTATTCCTGTTTTGCACGGAAAGTTTTTCTGCCATCATCATTTCTACAAAGAGGTAGAAATACCACGATGTAGGATGACTGCTGAGTATCATTTTTTCATTATACCCCCTCCATTTAGAATTCTTTTTCTTTTTTTTTCGCTTCACACCTCACACGTATTCACGGCAGTGTTGTTAGCACTCTCTCTTCATTTATCCCACGAAGCGTGGTAATTTTCCCCTTTTTTCCCTTTTCACTGTACTCAAAATCGCTTTTAAAATCCCACGATACATTTTTGCCTCAAAATCCAGTTTTTAAAAGTAAAATTTGTATTACAAGGAAAGAACATCACGGTTAATAGTTAACCTTAAGTATACAAACCACAGTTTGTAACATTACTCGATTATTTTTTGGTACTTTAATATTTTGATAAAAGACGTTTTATATGAACTGCTTTTTATTGACTTTTCAGTGTGTTGGTAATCATGTTGAAATTTAGGAGTTTAAATGAAATTTCAGAAAAATTTATAGTTTGAATGTTTTTTGTTAGATTCCTCAAAATCCCACGATTGGGTGCTTTTTCCCTTTATCCCACGAAAGGGTTTTCGGACATCGAAATTCTCACAAAAAGGGATAAATCCCACGATATAGCAACACTGATTCACGGTCTCACGGATAGGAAATTTAAGAGGGAATTTAAGAGAGAATTCTTTTCTAAATCTGCGGAGGGAATCGGGACATCGGGTAGGTGCGCGGGAGCTGACAGCTGACGGTCTATTTAATACTTAGTTTATGATGCATACTATGTGTATATATTATGGGGAAAATTAACTCGATGATATAGGGTCTGTGAATAGGGGTGATCATTTTGAACGCATGCTATTAGGTCCGTAATGGATATTTGAATGATATATTGCTCCGAACATAACTTTGCTATGTAAGCTTTAAAATAAATTCATATGTTACACCAACACCAATATCCGATTTTGTAAAGCTATTTGCATATTCTCAATTAGTTTGGATTTATTTATATAAAAGCTATAACAATTGCCATGCACTTTGATTAATCAAAGCAGTTCGATTGAAATGTATTTTTAATTTGATACCTAAACACCGAGATTCATGAAAACTAATGGTTTTGTTGCTCTAAAAATATTTTGGTTGGATGGCAAAAAGCTACCTGTCTTGGCCACAAATAATAGTGAGATAAATAAGCCAATGACTAGTTACTTTCATCTTAGCATATAGATTCCTATTCCAGATAAGAGTATAGCGAATAAAAAGCGAAAGTGAAAAGATGCATACTATGACGTGGTATCTTCTAGTTCATAATAGCGTCCAATATAAAACACATTTCAAACTCGCAACAATATTCATTCGAGCAGATCATACGAAATTCTCTGCTACGGCTGAAGGGATGCTAATGAAACCATCTTTAGCTTTTCTCATTTTTTTAAATTGCACTATCGTGACTGATAAAAGCATAAATGAGTGAACTCTACTTAGAGTGTTGTATGCTGTCTCACCCACTAAAAAATTATGCATGTGGTATTTGACTAACTTCCCAAATTGAAATGCTTCAGTGCTTTTCTTGCAAAGTCCTAGCAATTATTACTTACATTCTTCATTTGATATACCAGATCTTGCGGCTTGGTCTCCCACTAGAAGTACACCTTCCTATATATCCATGTTGTATCATGCTATATATCTATTCCAAGAAAGCCTTTTCATTAAATAAAACAAAAAACAAAAAAACCCTTTCCTTCGTCCCAAAAATTGCAATAATTTCTATATAAGTACAGCATGCAAGTAAAGGTAATCCTTAAGCATTTCAAGTCAATACATAAATAAAGATAATTGAGCACTCCTCGCGAAAGTCTGATAAATCTACCTACGAAAGTACCTACATAAATTTATTACTTCCTGAGTCATCTACCCTTGTAATGAATTGACAGAACATTAAGAGTGTGGTAATGAATTTAGAGGTGAACGCACTGGTTCTGCGAAATAAGGCCCCATTAAATAAGTCCCCAAAAAATTATACAGGAAACAACAACACCGATTTTTAATAAAATTTGGGGTGTTATTTCCTTTTTGGGGGCCTTATTTCCTAATGAAAATTGGAAAATTTCATTATGAAATGAGATCCCAAAAGAAGAAATGAAATAAGTCCCTAAAATTATTTTTTTATTATTAATTGTTACCCTTCCGATATGGAATACGTATGAGGGGGCATGCTGCCCCCCTGCAACCCCCCTGCTTGGGTTCACTGTTAGATTACGGGGCGGGTGCGAGGTGGAGTAATACAAAGTTCCTTTAATCTAAATTAGTTTATCCAATATCAGCATTATTAAATAAAAAGTAGTTTTCATTATTTTCAATTTCATTATGAAATAAACCCCAAATTTGGGGCCTTATTTCATCGCAGTGGGGCCTTATTTCATTTTCTCTTTTGGGGCCTTATTTCCTACAGCCGCTAAACTCATATTATGCCCTGCTCCACTTTAAGTTTTCATTGTAACTATATAATATTCTAGCATCACACACCTACTATATATATAAATATGACGTATCTACAAATATATGTTTTATAAAATGATCGAATCGCTAACATTTTCTTTTAATACCTACGTATTTTGTGTAAAATTAAGGTCGATCAGATTTCATTGGTGGCATTGACAATGAGGCGCTTGACTTTGGCAATCTTGAACAATTTATCCATGTCGCAACATCTACAAGCGGCAGTCACATATCACCAAGAGTATCCCCCGTTGATGTGCACGATGTTGTAGTCGCGCCAAACACACATACCATTATTCCTATACAAGCACACTTGCCAGAAAGCCCTCCAGACTCAGGCTCGGAACCACCATTCAGTCCAGTGGATCTACCTGGCCTTACACTCACATCCAGGTCAGCAACGTCTAATTCTGCATCAACGCACGATGGTTCTCTTGTTGGTGCAAATATCCCCCATGATCCGCAACAACAAATTAAATCTACTACGGAACTCCACACCCTGACATATCCACATCACAACATACATCACCATATCTATGATGAGCACAATGATCAACATTCATTGTTACTGGCAGCAACACCTCAACAGCAACAGTCCATGCATCATGCTGAGTTGACCATTGCGTCACCAACATCAGTGGCAAGCGATAGCGATATTTATAGTCCAGATAATAGGGCGGAGCACGATTTTGAGCACTCAGGTAGTCACCAGCTCCACCAACGGCCTCAAACAAAAAATAATAACATTCAAATAACTAATATAAGCGAAATTTTTGGCATGGATGCACAAAGGACTTCATACAATAGACAAATTATGATGATAACACCACACCATCAGCATCACAGCCCGTCTATAATAACACCCGACGAGTATATGGGTACTCCATCTGCTGTTAAAGAGCCATCGACCGGGGCGTTGCCGCCGAAGCGTAAACGAAAGATATCGCAGGTAGATTGTTGTGCGTCTATTAAGACTATTAAACCGGAACCAGGTAAGTGCAAGTTATTATATTTGTGAAGACGGCTGAATCAACCATTTTTATCAATCAGGAGTATCTCCAATATGTCATCAAAAACCGAACCCTAGTTCACCAGTTTGCATAAATTTACAACAAGTCAGTGCAGATTTAGCAGTAGAAACCGTCAGCGGTTCACCGTCCTCATCTTCTCTATCGCCCACCGCAACTAGCCTCTCTCTATCCAATGACAATAATAGTATTGATGGAGGTGGCGCTGGTACACCACACGGAGCTCTATTTGTTAATTCAAATGCTACTGATTCGTCAAGTGAATCTTCCCCGATGCAATGTATACGATTTAGTCCATTTCAGCAGCACAATTGGCACACGCTCTGTGACCAAGGCTTACAAGAACTAACTGTGGCACACTACCGCGTCGATGCTGACAAGGGGTTCAATTTTTCCGTTTCGGATGATGCGTTTGTTTGCCAAAAGAAGAATCATTTTCAGATTACGTGTCATGCTCGACTGCAGGGTGAGGCAAAATTCGTCCGAACTCCAACAGGTCTAGAAAAGATCAAGTCATTTCACTTACACTTCTATGGCGTAAAATTGGAAGCACCAAATCAAACTATACGGGTAGAGCAGAGTCAATCGGATCGGTCTAAGAAGCCCTTCTATCCCGTTCCGTAAGTGCGAGAATAGCATTATACATACATAAATATTGATTTAAATATATTTCGGATTGTTTTTTTTTTAGAATTGATCTCCAAAGCCATCTCGTCAGCAAGGTTACAGTAGGTCGCTTGCACTTCTCTGAAACTACAAACAATAATATGCGGAAAAAGGGGCGTCCAAATCCGGAACAGCGTTTTTTTCAACTGGTTGTTAGCCTGCACGTGCATACGCACTCTGGACATTTTCCCATTGCAAGTCAAGGCAGCGAAAGAATTATTGTGCGTGCGTCAAATCCCGGCCAATTTGAAAGTGATGGTGAACTATGCTGGCAACGGGGTATAACTCCAGAATCGATCTTCCACGCCGGTCGTGTTGGTATTAATACTGACCGACCTGACGAAAGTCTTGTGATACACGGAAATCTAAAGGTGTCTGGACATATCATTCAACCCAGTGACAGCCGCGTGAAGCAACAGATTAGCGAACTTGACACAGCAGTACAATTAAGAAATCTTCAAAAGATTCGTATCATACGATATCGTTATGAACCAGAGTTTGCAATACATTCCGGTCTGAAGTCCGATAAGGATAGCGAAGAAATTATAGACACTGGAGTGATTGCTCAAGAGGTGCGCGAAGTCTTACCAGATGCTGTGCAAGAAGCTGGTAGTATTGTGCTACCCAGTGGACAGATAATAGAAAATTTTTTACTCGTGAACAAGGTAACAAATCGATGATAAAGTTGTGCGAATACCACCATTTACTATTTCAAATATTCTTGCGAGTATAGGATCGCATTCTAATGGAGAATATTGGTGCTGTTAAGGAGTTGTGCAAGGTAACAGGTTCCCTGGAAACTAGAATAGACCAGTTAGAAAAGATCAATAATCGATTGATGAGGATGCAGGAGGTAGGTCAAAAAAGAGCAAAAAATACCCACCTTATCAACGATGGACTTATGGAAGAAGAGGATGAAATGTGTTCGAATCGAACAATTCAAATGATGATTATTATCCTTGTAATAATAATGGCGACATGGTAAGTAATTTGAGACAAAGATCAAGAGATGATTGTAGAATTTAATGGTTTTAAACGCGATTAAGATAGATGTTTGTTTAAATCTGAATATCTGATTCTTTATTTAGCCTCGTAGCAGTCTCAACGCTATACTTTGTGGAGCACAGTAAGCAACGATATATAAAACGTTACGATCGTTATGACATCAGTCATCACTTAGTTTCCCACGATGCAATTCTTATAAATAACAACAACAATAATCCGAGAAATCACAACCATAATGGTTATCATACAAATAAAAATGGAAAATTGATTTTACACACTCACACATCTCGCCCACCTTTACTACCACCCCATACGCCCTTATTGAGCGAATTAGAGCAGTCGTCTAACAACTATCCCTTAAAAACCCAATCGTCGAACAATCCGATCTCCGTCATACATTCAGCATATTCGTCCACTGGCTCTGACTCTGGTTTTAATATTCATGGTACTAACACTAATGCAGACGTTTACAAAAGCATTAAAAGTGGAACATTCGATGAGAGACCGTACGAAGAACTACCACAAACCAAAACAGGTTCTGTTGCCAGTACACCAGCTCCAAATCATCGAAGTAATAAGACCGGAAGTAAGAATAAATCCAAATGGCCCTTATCCGAAACCATGGCAACAGTTTCATCTGCATCTACTACACTAGCTTCTCATTTCAATGATGATCCAATAGAGGAGAACATAAATACCAGTGAAACTTCATCAGAAAAGGTGGCCGATTCCATCCCATTGCCACAGGATTTCGAAAGTAATTCTATTGACGGCTCTGAGACTTCACAAAAGCCCGAGGCACATGGTAGAAGTCATAATCCTAATCTTCCGACTGATATTGGCACCATTGCGAGCACAACAGGTAATAGCAATGGTAATAATCCATCTCCAGAAGCCAGGATGTTTGGTGTAAAAATTGACAGCAATGCGGATTCCTCTTCCACATCTTCATCGTCATCGTCATCGATATTTGTTGTCTATAAAACAAGCCAAGGTAGAATCATAAACGACACGATCAGCCAGCCAGTGAACTACACAATCGAAACTCCTCCGGTTACGAATAAGAGCCGCGGCATCGATACTGAAGACGTCGACTTACAATACCTTGGTAACAATAATGACTCGGATGACCAAAGCCTCGTAGAAATAGCAACAGTTCCAATGATTGCGAAGACATTTGCTCTGTCACCGATTGGAATACCAGATCATTGTATGAAAATCAAGCGAGAAGAGATTTCCAACTGCCAAGTAAGTTAATTCGCATTCTAAAAATTCAACTCTGTCTTAATCGTGATACTTTTAGTCTGCATGTTTTGAAGATACCAACAATTTGCCATCTCAGACAGCCGAGATTGCAATTTTACGCCGTCATATACAAACATTGACGGCAAAAAATTCAACAACAATTATGTCCGCCAGAAGCACAGGAGAGTTTACAAATGGCCATACAAACTCCAATCGTAAACAGCAATCTGTGACAGATGGCAGCTCAGATACGACCGCTTCAATAGAACGTATTCCAGTCGTTGAAATTGACGAAAATCAGGAGAATGGTTCTTCGAAATCAAAGCAAGTATCACAACAACAAGGTGAAATAGTTCGAGAAGAGTTAACAACTTCATTCAAGGATAAAAAGCAACCCCACAAAGATTCAAAGCGAAAAATAGATTCAATTGAAGTACTCTCGGTGGATGATCCCACAGCGGCTTCATCTGACTGTTTATCTGTCACCCCTTGGTTGCAAGCTGATACTTTTAATGTATCCCTAGGCTGTGAAGAAATCTGTTTAAATGGCGGAAGCAGCTTGAATATAACTTATATGATACCACTGTCGAAATATTTAAAGGACACAAATGTTGAGCTGCATTTTGTGTGAGTCGAAAGTAGATATACTTAATATAACAATCGTTTGATTCATTTATACTTTAACATTGCAGAGCTCCGGCTAATCTACATTGGTCAATCTGCAGCAACAAAGAAAAAACAAAACGTGATGGCAGTAGTGTTCTAAACCCTTTAAACACTGGAACATTTTTTCGAAAAAGTCAAAATGTCTCAATACTTCATTTAATTATCCCGGGTCACGGACATTTTGAACGATTAATCGAATTACGTGCTGCAATAGATTCTACGAAGGTAAGTTCCAAGCAAATCTGCGGCATAATTTGTTAAGTTAGGTTAGGTATGTGAATTTAATGTCCTTTTCCATTGGGACCAAAAATCATTTTTTCTGGGATTCGAAAAGATAAAACAATATTCTCTTTAACTTTTCCAATAAAATCACTTTATTTACACTTTCTTATTCGGGTCTATCACAGAATCCGTCGTATTCGGAATTTTGCTACGAACCCCGAAAGAAATATCACAGAATCCGTCGTAGGGTACATTTTTTGCTTTCGAAATTCGTAGAACGTGGTATATTCAGTGATACCACTTTCTACGAATTTCAAAATTCCCCTACGACGGATTCTGTAACAGTTCTTTCGGGGTTCGTAGCAAAATTCCGAATACGACGGATTCTGTGATAGACCCGATTATTCACTTATTAAGTACCAAAACAATATCACTTAAATCAATTCTTAAACGTTTCAATCCAATCACCTATTCACTTAAAAATCAACTGTGTCTCCCTCTTCTCTAACATGCCCTTTTATATCCCCTCTGCCACCTATTGGAATTTTCTAGTGCATTCCAATTATTCCGTCTGGTTCTACAATTAGCTATAGAGAGAGTGGTTCTAGAATAAACTAGAAAGTTGTAGAAGCGAGGTGAGTTTTATGTGGTGAAATTATATATATATATTTGGAAGATTCAAGTTTCCAATTGGAATTTGTTTGGTGACTAATGAGTTGCCATTTCACCATTTTGGGTTCGGCGCTACATTCCACATCCGCACCGCAATATCTCCCCCCAGATTTCCCCCCCGTCGGTCAAAAAAAAACCCTAAATCCGGGGGAAAACCCCCAAAACTGCAACGCTAGCTCAAATCTTAGGATTTAAGATTTCAGAAAGAAACTTTGCATATACCCAAACTGGCACCTACTTCAAATCCAACAGTGAGAGAAGCATGCGCCCCATACCTGCCTCAATGTTTGTATTTATATATGCATATGGGACCCTATATGTATTGTGGTGTGGAGTGTCGAACCTAAAATGATGAAATGAAAAACAACCCCTGCGAATACTAAACACGTTCCACTTCCAGTTCTAATTTGAAACGCAAATCCGTCAAATGTCAATGCCATCTGTCATCTTTTAAGTAGTGTAACTCACCACACTCAAATTCTAGAAGCATCTAATACTAGAACCATCCAGAATATTCGCGATAGGTGGCAGAGCGGATGTAAAAGGAGTTTGAGAAGAGGAACAATTGATTTTTAAACAGTGATTTGTAAAGTTCGAAATAGTAATCGGTTTTGAGATAATTAAGTGTAAGGTAATACAGTGAATTGGATTGAAACAAGAATGTGATATTGTTTTGGTACTTAATAAGAGAATAAAAATGTAAATAAAGTGATTTTATTGAAAAATTTAAACGAAATTTTGTCTTATCTTTTCGAATCCCAGCCTGAATGTAACAATATTGTTTAGAGGGAAATCTGGGGTTTTTTTAAATTCTACTTCATTTGTATTTCTTTATAGAATCCTTTTTATAGGTAACCTAAAAATGAGCTTTCGCAGAAAAATGAAATTCAGGCATTCGGTGAACGTAAGAAATGCTGAGTTACTTATTTTTAAGTATAGGTACCTAGCGTAGAGATTCTTCGTTCTGTTCACAACAAAATTCAAGATTCAAAACTGAGCACAATCCAGGATAAAATAAGTGTATGTGTTATTTTAAAATGCTGTTGAATAATCGATCGATCCTGCAAAGCCGATATCTCTGGACTATTTTCATTAGCAAAACACTTCTTGCAAAAAAATCGAATGCCAGTTTCATTCAGAAAAGTGGCCCGACTTTTTAATTGGCTGTTTAAACTCGGCGCAGAATTGTAAATCCCTTCCATTCGTTCCAAAAGTGGAAAACGCACACAAAACCAATGCCTGTGAGAAGCGTGGCCTAGGGTCATTACGGATCTGTTGCGCCAACTATTTATTTATTTTTAAGTTGTACATAAAACTAGTTAAAAAAAAAAATAATGACAAAAATTTGGGCTTTTTTTTTTGGAAAAAATATCCCAATCTGGGGGGAAATATTTTGACCGTCTGGCAACGCTGTTGAGCCCAAAAATATTGCTTGTTTTGAGTCAGTTGAATTATTGAATATAAAAAATAAAACATATATTTTTCTGGCCAATACTCTTCTCATTAAAAGGCCAACAGTTATCTTCAATTAAAAACGACTTAAAGTACTGTATTCTTATACAATATATGGATATTTTCGGAACCTATTATTTATCAGTTTTTTTCCTTTTATTTCAGAACTTATGCCGAGAGCATGCAGATGAAATAAACGTCTTACTTCAGTACAATATTAGAATAGTAAGAGATTGTGATTAGTTGAATTTGATTTAACAGTTCATTGATGAAACAAATTCTTTTGATTTTTGTTTAAATTGTAGAATAATTTATTTTTTTAAGCATGTCCTCTTTGGTATACATATCTCTGATTCTTTGTAGAAAATCATTCCGAAAATTTATATTAAGAGCAATATTAATCTAAGAACAATGCCTATATAATTTATACTTATAGAATCATCTTGAAATATAATTATTTATATATACCTATTACATATTTTGCGCATATCATATTGTTTAAACTATATTTATGTTACATTTTAGTTAAGATTGAATTTAGAAAAATAATAATCAAATTATATTATTGGTATGAAAATCTCGAAAACAAAATACAAATTATTTTAACATATCTATGCATGACTAAAAGTAGATTTCACACAACGATTTAAAAGAATAATTTTATTAAATCCAATTAAAAACTACTTTATTTATCATAAATTAAGAAAATATAATGTAGACACAAGTTGTTTTATTTTTTTTTGCTAAAAGTTTCTAAGAGTTTCGGATGACCTTATAGAGTACTCAGGCTTGGAGCTAGGACCGTCGAGAGAAAACTCGGGCCATGTAGGTATAGTAAAGGAATTCAAAAGCGTTATATTACGTTTATAATAATGATTAGTGAATAGCATTGAATACCTAAATTGTTATTTATTTCCTAATAGATTCTTATTCAAATAACTCAGAGTGCTGGTTTTAAGTGACCTTTATGGAATGAGAATCACAATTTTTTGTAATAAATAAGTGTCAATTTATCTTTATCTTATAAGCTATTTTCATATATAAAAATATTTTCTGTCATGAAATAATTACAACATTTTTATTGGCGTTGTTTTGTACTACACTAAATTTTCTCTTTTATATACGAACTTTTAAAATTTCTGCGCAGCAAAATTACCTACAATTATATCGAAATCTAATTTCTGCGTTAAAGGTGCTTTGATACAAAGAGTAGCAAGTAGCAATTTTATTTTGTGTAAGGACGCTAACACCGCGTCTCCACGAGTCTGAATTATGTCAGACTTTTAAGTCATACCTACCTCTTATGTTCTTATGTGCCATATTTTCATTGCTTTGGTTGGGTTAATCGTGTTATGACTTTTCATTTCACAAGATGTCATCAACGAAGAAACAAGTGAAGGTGGCACTCGCTTCTACAGGTTCGCTCAAATTTTCGTGTGTCTAATCCAACATAAAAATATCACTTCCTCTTTTTTTGTGTGATTGCAATATGCGTAGCCTTCGACACCCAGATCGATTTCCAAACATTTGTACATAAACAATTAACAAAAATAGATCTACCCTATGCAATGCGTTTGGTTGCAGTTGAAAAATTTCATAAAAACGTAAACAACCTCCACAAGTTGTTGTCCAACTCAAACGCCCACTTAGCACTTAGCAAGGCAATTGCTGTATTTCGTATTTTAGAAAACATATTCATAAATATGCATATCTATTAAATTTAAAGAATCACTAAGATCTGCGAAAGTAAAAAAAACGTGTATTCCCGAGAATTAAAGAAAAAAAAAAGAAGATTTTTTGCTGTCAAACGCTGGTCCAGACTTCAAATATCATATTTCAGTCTGCAAAGATGTCAGGAAAAGAAGTTAGACTGAAAAGACTGGATTTCCGTCATGTCCACAAAATCGCGGTCTACACGAGGCATATTGTTGTCGAATTGAAGTCTTAACTGAAATTAAGTCTCCTGGATACTGGGTGTAAAGGAACGTTTAGCACTAGCTATAGTTGGCTTCATATACATATTTCAGATGGATTAACTCTTCTTTCAAGTCTTCAGATACTTGCCGTATTAATACCAGAAAAACACACACGACTCTCTGCGGGCGAGTTTTCTCAGAACTATCTTCTTCTATGGAGGGGGTATGAAAGCACTGTTGCGTTAAACGTTCACCGCTCCTGGGGAGAGGGAATAGAAAGAGACAGCGAGAGTGAATGCATGGCACTCGAATGCATGCCCGTAGTATACCTGTAATGCCTGTGACACACATATGGTTTCGATACCATAGTATCGAGATAAACCACATGTCTGTCAGGGTATACTACGGTCATACCATGCGAGCAATGTGGTTTGAGCGTAGTATCGATACTAGGGTTTTTTTTACGTGGTATAGCTATCCTCCTAGCGATAACAGTGCCACTCTCATGTAGTGGAGATTAGTTTTACTTAAAGTACCTATCATTTTCATAGAAAATGCTTTAGTATTCCCAATAGGTTGTCTGTACTAGGTCTGTGTGACGGGTTTTATTGTCTGCCCCAGCATAGTAACCAATGGCAACTGTCAGCCTATACTACCTTGTATAGTGTGTCACCTAGCATGGTATTGACGATGCCATAGTATTGATACCATGGTATCGAAACCCTATGTGTGTCACAGGCATAACAGGCCAGCGCGAGCGTTAGCAACGAGTAGCGTCCTAATTAACATTAACGAAGTTTCACTTCTTCCGCGCGGAGGGACTCCACGCACTATTTTTCATGTAAATATTAGTTGATAGTATATATTTTAACCAAATTTTCATTTTTTATTGCTTAATTTTAACTTTACTTACATAAATTCCAAATTTAACTCGTGGCACATACCTCTGGTTTCAAATGTTATTTTATTTTTATTTAGGATATAGCAAATAGTTTATATTTTAATTTATTGATTGTAAATTCTATATCTATATAAAGTATACAAAAATATTTCATAAATGCATATAAGTATTAAGACTGAAATACGGATGTATCCGATGAGCTTTCATCATCACTTTCTGCATGGAAACTATCATTGTTAGATGTAACCGGTGAAACAATTAAGCAAAGACTTCTGTTGGAAAATGTTTAAGTTTCTTTTTCGGAAGTTGTCAGTGGCTGGTTATTATCTGATGTTATCAGCATTAAATTGAACACATCCTCGTTACATTTTTCACGAGAAATTTGTCTGGAATAATTTTCCCCACACATTTCTTTAAATCTTTGTTCAGTGCGCCTCTTGAACTTCCTCTGACAGTTGACCAATTGGAAGCAATGCAGCTGAAATGACATCTGGCCCATGAATCAGTAACTTGTGCATAGTTGGGGGCATGTAAATCCAGTTATATAGGTTAACAAAATCTTTTGCAGTATCCATCAAGTGTGAGCGCTTTAAATTTGTCGATGTTAATGTCGTAGCCGCTTGAAATTGAAGTTGCGAAGTGGATAGGTTTCTTCTTATGTTTTCCGCTTTAAAACGTTTGATTCGTTCCGAACTCACCTTAAACGATGTCTCCGGTCGGCCTCGCTGTTTTGTTAGAGTACTTTTATATAATTCAAAGCCAATGGAAGTCTCAAGCCATTCCAATTTTTTTTCTTTGAACCGAGATTCTTTTCGATTAGCTCGTAATCATTTTTCTTTTAATCTAGCTGAAAACATTGAAATTTCACGGTAAAAATCATTAAGCTTAATGTGAGGACAATTGGTTCGGTCGTAGGGATGGCCCTTTAAAAATTTAATTTTGTCATCCAATTTTTGATACCCTGAATCCTGATCTCTTCATTATATCAATTAACTCCATTCTAGTAAGATACAAATCCCTTGAATACGAACCTACAGGAAAACACCTTTATATTAAGCCGATTGCTGTTAGGTATTTCAAGTGCAATTTATTTTCCAGCAAAAAGGGAGTGGAAATCCTTTTATTGACAAATATATTCTAAATAATGACAGATACACCAACACATATATAATTCTTGGCTATTTGCTATTATTCAACGCCATTAGCTCCTCGTGAGTTCAATTACCTATCACAATGTACAAAAACCCTTTCAGCTCAATCAATGTGCAATAAAAGCAATAAGTATACCTGTATAACATTTATAAAAGACTTACCTGCGATACAAGCATGAATGACAAATATTGCCACAAAAATCAACATCTTGTCAGCGAGCCGGATGCCCTTGTCAGCTACGTAGGGACGTCCTCGTTGAAACCCTATCCAGGGGTAAATGTATCCAGTCCAAAATTATATCGATGGAATATATAAACGAAGAGGAAACGAAAAAATCAGTCTTGATGGTGTGTTCTTTGGTAATTGATCTCCGAAGTCCTTAAAGTGCGTCGCTATGTTGCTATAATCTATCTGGTTTCAGCCGAATTTATTTAGTACTAATTGAAGCCGGAGTTTTTCGTTGGAATATTTAGATGTTCTCATCATCGTTATCTCCATCACTGTCGCGGTCGATGATAATAATTAGCATGATATTTACCGAATCACCATACAATTCATATTTTATGTTCATTATTCCGACTCGATTCCGATTTGTTTTCATTTTCAGCCGTAGCTCATTTTCAATCGAATCACAGCTCACTCACAAGTTCGCTATTGATATTGAAGAGAAATTCATTTTGACTTAAGTAAATATTGAAAAATGGAAAACGTGATTAAAATTTGTTCCACCCAAGTTACAGTAGTGTTATAGTGAACTCATACATAAATATAGGCAGCTCGATGTATTGGCATTCTAATTGAATTGAAACTGGGTAATAAAAATCTCAACACTATCATGCAGCGCTGCGGGAGGGTTTATCGCCACGTGAAATTGACCTGCTTAATTTTGGAGTTGGTGACGTATATCTCGTATACACCTAATAGGTCCTGAAATTAATAACATTTATCGTGCCTGAAAGAGAGGTACTCAGATGTGGGTTTGTGTGGGTATTTTGACGTTCGGAAAGTGCAAAAGCATGCTCCTGTCATTAAAATAGGCTGCCGAAATAATTATGGACCTACGAAATTGCATTTAAGTTCGTTAAAACGGGGGGAATAAGGGAAGATTAATTAAGCTAATTGAACCGATATTATGGACGACATTTTTGAGAGTAATCTGCGAACTGTCAAATAATTGCATGACTATAAGTATACCTACAACCGAATTTGTATTTTTTTTTTTTTAACTTGTGCCTGCTACTCACAGGTAACATTCAGCAAATTTAGTCCCTTTCGTAAGCGTTTCCCTTAAGTTGAGGTTATGCTATGTTTCCACCGGAGATTAACTGCGAGATTTAGAAAAATGTTCGTAAATCCCGCATAAATCTCGGTATTTATCATACAAAAGATAATCTCATAAAAAGGAGATTAGAAATAAATCTCTATTATCAACCAGGTTTACATGTAGGTACAGTCCGGTTTGTGAACACACTTTCCACAGCACGATATGTCAAAAATATAAAGCAAACAGAGCTGCATTTGACAGAAATGACGAATAATACGCCAAAAATGGAAAAATGCCTCTCTTTACCTCTCTCGTGAAACGTCATCCTCTCTCGAATGGACAGAGCCAAAGAGAATACTTCGAGTTAATCTTATTTTATTTGGTGGAAACACTTCTGGATTAATTTTAAATCTCTTGTACTTAATATCGAGATTTATATCCGGTGGAAACGTAGCATTAGGTTGATTTTTGTTCACTTTAAGATAGCAGGTAAAACTAATTAAGTGCATTTAGAGGTTACTGCAAATACAGAGGTTTTTATAATTTTTGCCAGAAATTTGAAAATCTTACACTGATATTTTGGATCGCCTAATGGAATTGCTATATTCTGTAAGAAGCATAAATCTGTCCGCTGAACTTTGATAGATTGTAGAAAAAAATATGTTCTTTAAAATACACTTGCTACGCATCTAAACAGGTTGTTAGAGTCAAGTGGAAACATTATGTCAGGGAAAATTTTACACATAATCAAGTTCACTCAAATAAGCCGATGTATCGCGCCTATCAGCTGTCAAACTAGTGATTTGAACGCACCCATTTCTTAAACTCTTTTCATTGTTAGAGATGTAAATGTTCTATTGATATCTTCGTTCCTCTTAAGTCAGAAATCGAACTGGAATCGTTGTTATTTATATCAAAAAAAGGAGTTTTTTTTTTTAAATAAGCAAGCATAGTTTAGAATTTTCAAACGAACCGTTTTTGACCGCAACAAAAACGCAACTCCCCGTAGACAATCTTCTCTCTCTCTTTTATGACATACGTCAAATGTATGAGTTTCTTGATTGGTTGCTTGTTCAACCTCGCCCAATCAAAAATAGTGACAGATATACTAGAGATTCGAACGAACCCAATTTCAGAAACTATATATCAAGATAGAACTTTATAATTGCAAGTCAACAAAATTCCACTTCACTTTATTTATATTATTTGACTGCCAATGAAATCACATACAAGAGCACTCAATTTCCATCAGTGCACCTGTAAAATACATGAGTAAATACGTGACCTACAATCTTCAGCAGCCAAATGTAAAATGTTACCAAGAAGATATCTCTCTGTCTGTATTTTTTCTGAAGAATCCTTCAACAATTTTGGATAAGAAAAGGTACACAAAATGTGTACACAATCGTGACATGAATTCAACGAGTTTCTGTGTGTCATATGGCCTAGATTAAGATAATATTTTTCTTTCTGAGTGTTCGTCACTGAATCCTGATTTCTGGCAGAAAAAGAAATCGTTCTTTCACGGATATGGTTATCGCTCCAGACCTTTTTAAAATATAGGGAGACTGAGTGTTGGCTTATGAACACTGAAATATCAGTGAAATGGTTAATTAAAGCTTACCAGCCATGAAAATACACACCTGCAACCCCACAAAGAGCAAATATTAATTTACAAACAAAATTGCTCGAGCTACTAAAGGCGTATACACATGTTCCCATGCTTAGCAGGTTGTGACACTTCAGTTTATGACATTTTAATAGCAGCATAACAGAATGCTACGCAAATGCTGTCTAAAGCAATATTTGAAACGAATAAACAACTACCCCCCTCGCCTTATATACGCTTACTTTCACCTGGAACTGAATTCAATTTAAAATAAAATTGTAGCAAAGGACCAAAGTTGAAAAGTTTTAAATTAAAATATGGTGCTGGCGAATACTTTTGGATACTGTTGCTTCGGCTGCGTCCTAAGAGAGTCGTTATTCATTTAAGACTGAGACTGGCGGGGGGGAATGTTTTTTTTTTTTTTTCTTAGAACCATAACGTTGATAAAATAAGTTAAAGAACATCATCGACGATAGCATAAGTTCTCCTTCATAATCGTAATAATGGACTTTATTGAAAGTATGTGGATATTAAGGAGGTCCTATAAAATGTTAATAACAAAGAAGTTTCCCGTGGATTATACTGTCCTTCAGCGGAGAATTGATGGAGCAGAGATTTCGATGGCCCTTAACAAGGGATTTAAAATGTGCTAGCGGATAAAGGAAGTTAATGGTTGTTCATAAATTGTAAAAATGGTTTCATTTACGGGCAGATGGAAATTAACGGATATAAATGAGTTTTATGAAAAATTACAAAAGGGACTTTACCATTATTCTTGTCTTTGTCAAAAACGAAGTGACAGTTGATGTTTGAAGGGTGTGTAGGTCGCAAAACTGTCAGTGTCACATTATCATCCTAACAAGCAACAAGAACAACAAATACTTTTGAAGGTTTGGTTTTAGTGAACGAACTCCTTTGCAACATAAAAGTAGGGAAATAATAAATAAAACAATTCTGAGTGACTGCCTTTTAATTAAGTGGACGGTACGGCAAAGAATACTGAACATAAACACCGAAGAACGAAGCCCGCGGTTTGACAATTACCTTTATTGAAAGATTTATATCAGTAGAAAAAAACGCCCTTTTGACGGCGCTAAAGTTTTGGCCTAAGAAATAGGACAACACGTTCGTTTTTATTTAACCGCCATAGCCATACGTTAAACGCAACCGAAAAGAATAGCTTTCCATTTTTAGGACACTTTGACTTGAGAGTTTTACCAAATCTCGGTCTTAAAATGAAGCTTAGAAGTTTAAAGGAATACAAGAATTTAGCATTCTCAAGAAATAGATTTTATTCCTTGTTTCCGCACGGGAAACATTTTCCGTTTAGCATTTTAGTCAGTTCACGTTACACTGAACTATTTTATACTTTCCTGTTGCTTTCTCTAAAGAATTGTATGCTGCATTTACATATGGGCACACATTCCTAACACGGACTATTAAAGGGATGCCAAATACTAAATAGCCGTCTGACTGAAAGGGGCAGCATTACCTACCACGCAAAAAAATGTAACCCATATTTTGGTCGGCCATCTTGTTTACGTGTTAGGAATAGAAAAGCTCTGCATGTTGATATTTTTATAGCGATGGTTAACGAAATTACGCGTACCTATAAAACAAAATGGCTTCCGGAAGTGATAAACGTACAATTATTTATTTATTTCGTATATAAATGATTGATGAATTGTTGGTTTAATTTACTTAAACTAATTAACACTCTTATTTCATATGTTTTAAACCGGAAATAGAAATGTTTTCATGTGATTGAAGAAATGATGGTCGCCGGAACTTGTGTTAGATTCCGCTTTACGTATCTATAATTATGGGTAGAACATTCATGACACCTTAGGCGTCTTATTTGTGATCTCATTTTTACGCCTTTATTAGCATTGACTGCTGACAATAGGATCTCCCTGTCCCGTCTCGTGCAAAAATGCGCGTGCGTAATAGTGTAAATGCAGATTTAATCAGTAGAACATTTTTTGATGTTTGATTTAAGTTTTGATTTGCTCTTTCTGCTTTTCACTGATATAACCTTTTTTCGATAGCTAAAAACGAGCTTCCATAAAACAGAATTGCAATGCAAGTATTCATGTTTGTATGTGAAATTGTTAACGTATCACGCTTAAACTGGTCTCCCGATTCGTAAGAATTGCAAAGAGTGAGACTCGACTCGTGTATCAACGTCTTCTTATTAAATCATAGCCAACAATTTTTCAACAGTAGTGAACACAGCCAAGTTGCCCCTGCTCAAATATTTTTGACGAATTACTATAATATGGACTGCTAGTAGCAGTTAACTTCACGCATGTTCCAAAAATCCCGACGCGCTACTGTTTTACAGCGGAACACAAAGTAAACTCTTTCCTATCCCTCTTTCTCTTCCTAAAAAACTTGAATGCCGCGATGTGCCCCGCATTATAAGGGTATTCATAACCCCTTGAGCGCGAGTAAATTTATAAAAAAAAAAAAACACAAAGTTAACTTTCACTCTGAAATTATTCGATATTCAGAAGTGTTCGCAAATATTCAGTGGTTTATAGATAAAGTTAAGAAAAATACATTCAAATATTTTAAAATGAAGTGTTGTGTTGTGGGTTGTGATTCCCATTAGAAATACTCTCATTTCCCAGTTATAGCCAAACGTAAAACGAAACCATAAAAAAATGTATTTTGCTTTTTTTGACCACCCAAACTTGATAATTAAACCCAATCTTGGTCTTAAAATGTTGCTTACGAATTATAGAGTTACTTCTTGTCTACACTTTACTATTGAAATAGATCCCTTCACACAAGATGTCGCTCTTTTGTTTACATGTTTCTATGGAACCGACCTTTTTCTGAAAAAAATGCCGCTTTTTGGATTAGCATGTGTTTCGTTGCTAATCCGCTGTAGAACAGTAGCGCCTGTGCTGTTTTGGAACATATTTCCTCGAAAAAATTCTATGAAAATGACATTTCACTTCCAGTCCATACATATAGTACCTACCTATATGTCAATGATTTCGAAATTCTGAACGCTTCACTGCAAGCACTACTGCAGATGAAACAGATGTGTAGAATTCATCTTGAAATCGAAACACATTCCTGTGCGAAAAAGTACGAAAGTGATAACGAAAAAACAACTCCATGCTCTCTTTCTTTTGCTTATATGTATCAAACGAATAATTTCAAAATCCAGTGCTGCCAAATCCATTCTAATTAAGTCAAGGCATACAGATTTTCATTTAGATAAAGAGACATCTCTTGCTGTGCCGTAGTGCTTCTTTTAAACACATATCACTTGGCGATTGTGATTGTCTTCTAATTATTCTACATCGAGTTTTCTGCACATGTAATTTGGCCATTGCTACAAAGCACATTTCCCAAAAGTACAATGATTAGGTCATTTAATTAAATTCAATTCGGTTTGCCCATTTTAAATTTAAATCAACAAATAGCGTCAGCTTACATCAACAAAATGCCCGATAGGTCCATTTGTGGAGACGTACGGTCACCGACCTTTGGCTAGCTATGTGTGGCATGACGCATGAGCCACCGGCCATTTTTGAGAAGATTTTTGTTTTCAGTGCAAGTGAGAATAACTTACAGCATTCATTCGCTCGATTTCAAAATTCTGCATTTCTTTTCCTGCCTACATAATAGAAGAGCCTTAAGAAGAGCATTGCACATTTATAAACTTCTCTCCAAAGAGAAAACTCTAAATTAAGTACTTTATTTATATATATGGAGTCCGTTCGAAATAAACTCGTACAACCAAAACCAACAAACTAAAAATAGGAACGTCATTGTGAAACTAATTTACATTTCGATAAACGTGTCTTTGTCGTCGCCTTATCCCGTGGCGACACAATTTTCGGAATGGAAATATATCCCCCTCTTTCGATGTTTCTTTCTTTTTTCACAGCAGGGGGCGTGCTGATTAAAAAGGGGAAAATCAACAGCGCGATGACAAACACTAACATAAATACAAAGGGTTAATTATTAATAAAAGAGGGATTAAACAACGCGTTGGCATTGTGATTGCCTCCAGTTATACTCATCCAAATTTTGTCGCAGATACAGCATAAATTCGCTGCGGCTTATGAAGATATTTTAATGTCTTATCGCCAGTGTCCCTAAAGGATAGCTGTAATTATCAAGAAACTTAATAATCCAATAATGGGAAATGGATACCCTTCAGAATTCAAAACTTGGTATGTACATTGTACACCCTTAATCATGGATCAAGTGAGGGCATCATGTTTTGTATGCTTGTAGGTATTGTACATGGGTGGGAGCTCTAGTAATTAGATTTTAAAAATTTAATTAAACTTCACCCATCGGCAATTTAGTCGATGTCGACGTCGTCGGCGTTGTTGACAAAAAGGAAAGTGTGTTTGAATTTGGAAAACTTCCCTAGAACTTGTATAGGCCTTCACCTAATTGCCGGTCCTCACGCAACACGACGACACTTAATAAAGAAAATAATTTTAATTGCAGCTGTTTGGAAGGAAATTCAGGCAACATCAACAACAACGACGTATGAATGATGTACATTTATGATTTAGACCAATAATTAAGTAAAATTGGTACGATACATGGAGAAAGTTTGCAAACACACTCGAATATGACGCTCGCACTTGGAGTGTGTAATTAGGGTAGATTTGCCGTCGCATAATGAGATCAAGTTCTGAGTGAAGATGGAAATTCTCATTTTCTTAGTCATCCAATAGAATGTAATTAAATGAAGTAATAAATTGCCTTAACGGTCAAAGGAGGCCATTGAAAAGTGAAGTAAATTACAGGAAATGCGCAGTTGCTGAGGAAAAGTAAAAGAACTTGTTGGCAAGGGTGGAAAACTTGTTACAAGAAGAATTTAACTCAATTATTTGGATTCATTTATGGAAAAGTGACGGTAGGAATTTCCTTTTGAATTGAGTTTGAAAAATAATGCGGCAGTGGAAGTGTGCAAGTGTTTAGGGCGCATCAAAGATTGCTGCATTTAGGTCAGTTTAAGGACGTAATTGTTGGACTCTGCTGACGAACTGGTGAATTAAGATCTGAGTAAAAATATGCAGTAGAATGCCATTTGTTTTCAGGACAGTTTTTGAATGAAAGTTCTTTTATTCTAAGACTTATAATGGCTGCAAAAGCTTTACCTTTATTTTTGTTTGGCGTCCTGACTGGCAACATAACATCGACCTATATTCTTAGCTCTATAAACATCAACACTAGACCGAGGGCAACGAGGAATCAAATATTTTTAAATTAAAGGACGTCTCGATGTAACTATGAAAGCTATCAATAACTTCACGAAGGATTTTAATAAGTTGAATTATGAGATTGATTTCAACCTAACAAAATTAAATTTAAAACAAATATTAAACGAAATTGAACAGGTTTTAAAATAACTAAAAAAAAAAAACATTAATAACTTGATTAATTAATCGATTAAGGCTTAAATGTTGAGTAGGAAAATAAATAAATAAAAGCAAGTAAACAAAATCAGGAGCATTATCACATTCCATGTCGGAAAATCCTTTCAAATTGGCCGCAACACATCAGTAAAGGACTATATTCATGAGACATGAGAGCGAATTGCGAACAAATTAATTCTGTATTTATGAATTGAAAATTAATATTTGTTCTATCACAAAACCATTAAATTTAATTAATCTAACATCTAGTCTAAGAAAAACATGACTCTCAATTGATTTAAACAGCTAAATTAACAATTAAAGCAATTTTCCGGCGAATTGAATATTCTTGCCGCGAACTGTCACATTTTATTCACAATCCACACAAAACAGTCGCGATCTACAAACCCACGAATGAAAAAGTCGTTCGAACTTAACCTTTAAAAATGAAACTGATATGCGGGTATCTGCGACCAAACAAATTTTTCATGTGAATGAAGTGTCAGAAACTACGAATATTCGCGTGTTCGCAGTTCGCAATGCGCGCGCATATGAATAGTCCTTAAGATTGCGATTCCATTTTCTATTTTTTTTTTCTATTGCACAGTAGATTATCTTAAGAATGTGGCCACGGCTTAACCAAATGTGCAATCGTAGCTAACTTCAAGCAAGTTTGGCCATCATTCTATTTGACATTTCACCTTTTCTCTCTCTCTCTCTCTCTCTCTCTCTCTCTATTGGCTGTCACCTGTCACTTTGTTGTCGATTATAAAGAACGAAGGAACGCGTTGCATCGTGCCAGAAAATATCAAATTATTTTTGTTAATAAAGAAAATAAAAACAATTCGGCCTCCTACAATTATTGTAATGGGTCTAGAACGTGTATCGAAAATGAGTCGAACTTTAGAAATAAGCTTAAAACACTGACCGGCCACTGTGCTCCGCATTAAAGGGTTCTCACATTAAATGAAAATCGAACTTAGGTCTGACTTACAGTTTAAACCTTCACTACCGGTGGTAAAAAGAAGTGAAAATATTTTCTTACATTTTTTGTGTCAAAAATTATCAACAAATCAAATGCAACTGGTCAAGTTAGAATGAAAATATTTGACATAACCTTAAAATGGCAAAAGGGCTTACCACCAGAATTTCACAACCTATTTAGCATTCATCGCCTTCTAAAGGGTAGACTTGCGCCCCCTTCAAAAATAACTCTCCAACGCAATGAATTTCACTGGTACCTCATTAAGCAAAAAAATATTACGTATACGCCATACACATACACAGTGCACAACATACTACTAAAGCTACGATTACACATGCCACTTTTGTCAAAATTTGACATGCCGACGCCATTATGACGAAAATATATGCCCTAAATTTGTCAATACGTGTGTTCGCCTGTCAAGCGTCTGGTCACGCGGGCTTTCGCAGCGCGACTCCCGAATGGCCGAATTCGTGTGACGTCAGCATGTCAACATTTCCCAAGAAAAATGACACGTGTAATCCTAGCTTAATAGCTTCTTATCGTCACTTTGAACCGATTTTAGTTCACAATTGCTAATACAGCATAGAAATTATTGCGACTGTGAGTCAATAAAATGGAATATGGACGCTAAAAGTCGTTATTAGTACGGCGAGTCTACCTAAATCATTTCGACTTGGCGCACAGAAATTATTTCCCACCAAAGAATTCGTATTTCGCTGTTTTTATGCTCTCACATCAAGCATAGCTATGGTTATTGCAAAAGGTTCTACACAGACAGTAACAAACAAAGGTCCAAACCCGTACAATTGAAAAGAAACCCTTTTCAATTAATTTGTACACTAAAAGTCGCTTCTTGTAGAATGTTTTCAAATGCCAATTTGGATGGCCAGACAATTTCGAGAAAAACTAATCGGTAGTGCCTGGTCGACCCAGCAGTTCTCGGATGTAATAAAAAAAAATCTTTTATGTCGTCTGTCTTTTGGGGCAGTCCTCCATCGTTTGCAACACTTACTTTGAAGTATTTTTATTCATTGGCGAATAGTCTTTCTCAAATTGTTTCCGCTTAAAGGACTGTGACAGATGTTGCGGGTGGTTTCAGTTTAGAGCCAGATGGTTGTGTTTCTTTTTACGACTTTGCAACAAATTGTGCTTAACAACAAGAAAGTAGCAAACGGCAAATCAGCTTAGCAAAAGGAGACATAAATAAGTTGGAACGGAACTGAGAAGACCGCAACTTGGCGGAAATCTTCTCCTTCACAGACAACAAGGGCAGATCATTTTAAAATGCATTTCAAAAACATTCAAGGCAGTTTATTGGGTTCATTTGTTAAGCGGATTTTTTAGAGCCGCAGTTTTGGTTATGTTAGGTTATGTTGAGTGGGTTTGTAAGATCATCACAAAAGACCAGGCACCAAAGCGGGCCCATCGCCATCCCCAGGGAACTATTGCGGTTAAAAACCTAAACCAAATCGCCCAAGCAATCAATTTCTTTACAGAATTTGTCCCAATATTGTTTGAGGAACCAACCTCCTCTAAGTTAATAAAAAAGTACCTGCCTAGGTGCTTCCTTCTATTCCAGTCAATGGCTTGACCCTCTCATAGAAGGTGGGAGATGTCTTCCGTAGCTTGTAGGTCCGCACAGTACCTGCATGTGTCCGTATTAGTTAAACCTATAGAGTCATGGCATGCTTCCTTAGAAGGCAATGTCCAGAGAATATTCCTACCGTTAATCTTAACTTTGTTCTACTGAGACTGATTAATTTTTCAGACTTCTTTCGATTTAAAGAGGGCCACAGTGCCTTTGAGACCCTGTGCCCTTCCAGTTGTGACCATCTTGTGGCTGCTTTATTGTAGGTTTTCTCAAAGACAATCCTTCTAGCAACGGCCAAATGTGGTCTGATACTTGATACCCTCAATTATTGTATTAGTGGGAGTTGCAGTTTAGACACACCGACTTTGTCCGGCTTAAGGAATTCTCCGAGGGTATTTCTTAAATGTGCAATAAACAAAAATGTTTCTGATATTTTAAATTTTACGACTAACCTAAGATTTGCTGAAAAAAATCATTGGAAGACCAACATTGCGCGCACAGTCAACGCCCGAAATTTGTCTCAACGAGTCACTTTAAATTATAACACACTTTGTTTAAGACAGCTAATCACCTACAGTCTCACCTCTCACATAAAAGAACACGCTAAGCTTATATGGGACCGGCTTGAATTTCGATTTCCCAACAGTTCAAATACGGATTACTACTGTTTGATTTTTCTACACAAAAATGTGTTCCAATACTCAGTTCGGTATATTTTACGTTTTCCTATGGCTTTGTTCCGTTGAATTGCAAATACTCCAGCAATTACCGGATCGCCACCACCAACTGAATGCCATTTCACGGAGTTAACCGGCATACAGCCCAAAAGAAAATTCCTCGAGTCCCACTGTAAGCTTATTGTTCGCATGCAAACTTCAAATTGACTTAAAACTTGTGTGCAAAGTCCTTCCTCCGGTACAATGCATTCTCCTTGAAGTGCCCCATTTCATGAGAAATCATACCCTTACCCCTGCCAGCAGATGTCTCCCTTGGGTACAGCACTATAAAGAGTACACACTGAGGACTAATGCACACAAGTTTCCTGAATTGAGATTCCCGGATAAACTGCTGCATGACGATGGCACACAACAAAGACGCCCCATTATCGTCCCCCACTTATCTAACGAGCAAATGCAATTTCAACTTTACGACTCTAGCACGGATGCAGTTATCTCCTCCCGCAGGCGCAAATATATGCAGATGCACACATTATTTCACAGAATGATATACAAATTGTCCTGCTAAAAATATACAGGCGCGCACTTACGCCCGACGGCACTAAACCGCTACACCACACTTGACAGCTTCATGCTCAAAGTAATGTGCAAATTGTTGTGTTTGTTAAACATTTTATTGTCAAACGCTTTTATTGCACATTCACTCGAGTCAGGTTTCCCGGAGTATTTAAGTTAAGTGGATTATTATTCATGAGAGCGAATTAGTATTGATTTTATATACTTTACACACGGCTAGAGCCGTACCAGAAGAACACAAAAAAAGGAAACACTTTACACACACGTACACACATAACACACTGGGCGCGGGATGATGTAGCGGGAGGGGGGGTCTGTCTCTTCTTCGCCGCAGGTGAAAATTTCCTACACACCAACTAAGCAGCAGATTCTTTTGTCTTCGGAGAAAAGTAAAAACCAACAAAAAAGACGACGGCTCTAGATATAAATTCCTAAAAATAAATCAGCCAGAAGAGTGTGTTCTGCATACGATTCGGGAAAAGCAGCCAACTCTGTGTATACGGCGCGAACAACAGTGGGAACAACCCGGAGGACCGTGTGGTTTTGGCTTCCTCGACTATTATTCTATTCCGCCCGTAAACAAACACTACAAGATAAACTTTATTGCTACCGCGCGCATATTCTCTCTCGTGCGTGTCTATATGTATGAGTTCAACAGTAACACAACGCAGTTCTTGTTAATTTCAAGTTGATTTTCGGCGAATATTGAGAAATACGCGGCAACAGGGGGAGAAAATTTGGAAATTCATTCACAGTATCACCTGTTTCGAAAGCAGAGAAAAAAAAAATAAAACACCAGGAAAAAAATATTCAAAATACACCGTATTTGAGGTGGAAGGAGGTTTTTCGTTCCACTGGACTCGCGCGATATGTGCCAGAGCACAACGAACCGCCGATTTGGCTGCCGAAAAGATGACTGAGGAGTTTTCGTGTGTACTTCAGCGGAACTCACTTGCGCTCAGTGCATTATCCCATTTAACAATGAATGTGAGATTTTATTACACATTTTCCACCACCACGCACTGCCTTGGCCGAGTGAGTGAGAGTGGAAAAAGCTCCTTTTGTATATCAACAACTTGCTGAAGACGCCGCGAAGCTTACAGCCTGTGCAGTGAATGGATATGGATATCCACCTGCCACACGCACTGTTGAGTGCAGGCAGTCTCTCTGCAGAATAAATACAAATACAACGCGCTCTTGTTCTCTTTAGTGTGCGCAAAATTTGTTATAGGAGTGTACTAGGACACCAATATCCATGAAGATGACGTTTGTTCCCAATTTACCAGGCGAAGGATCAATCGTATTCCGAAGATTGATGGCGAGACTTATAGGACAGCACGATATTTATGAGGCCATTTATATATCAATGAGGCTTAAAATGTTGGTGTAAAAGGTGTATGGCTGGCAGTTTGACTTTTGCATGGATTATCTTCTTGTCTTCTGAATAGAAAAAGCTTGGAAAACTACAGAAAGGTTAATCTAATGTATATAAGCGGATGGGGGACATCTATTCCCTTTCTTTATAAATGGCGCCCAACGTGGGCACAAACGGTGATGTTAGAAAACCACAGAAAGGTTAATCTAATTTATATAAGCGGATAGGGAACATCTACTCCCTTTCTTTGAAAATGGCGCCCAACGTGGGCACAAACGGTGGTGTTAGCTGACACTTGATGAAATTGAAGGGTAGCGCATGTGATACCGATTGTAAATCCCTTATTATATAGGCACATCAACCAGCATGGCATGCTTTACCGAAATATGTATATCACCATGATCCCCCGTTGCAACAATTAAACCTATGCAATGCTGCACCTGGTCTTACTTTTAAAAATGGCGCTCATTCTGCAAAACAAAAAAATAAACAATAAATACAAGTAACCTCCACGTTGCTGTTCACTGTGTGTATAATACCTCGACTGGAGATTGGGTAACCAACTCCTTTTGTGACAGAAGACAGACAATTTATCGCGTACACAAAGCACACTAAAGGATTATTCACAGGAGAGCTAATTGCGAACTGCGCACACGCGAATATTCGTAGTTTCTGACACTCAATTCACATGAAAACTTTTTTGGTCGCAGATACCCGCGTTTCATTTTAAAGGTTAAGTTCGAACGAATTTTTCACTCATGGGTTTGTGGATCGCGACTGTTTTGTGTGGATTGTGAATAAATTGTGGTAGTTCGCGGCAAGAATTTTCAATTCGCGGGAAAATTACTTTAATTGTTAATTTTGTTGTTTAAATCAATTGAGATTCATGTTTTTTTTAGACTAGATGTTAGATGCTAGGTTAAAATCCCGCAAAAACCCAAATTCTAACCTAAGGTTTTTTTCACTGCGCCACCTCTCGCGAACGTCTGACAAACATCCGAGTGTATAACTGTCTTGAAAGAGCTTCTCAATTATCCGTTTGGAGTCGGCATAAAATTGTAGAACCCTCCCATTCGTTCCAAAAATACAAGACTCACACAAAACGAATGGTTGTGAGAAGCTAGCCCTAGGGTCCCTCCGGACCTGTTGCGCCAACTATTTAGATGTTAGATTGATTAAAAATAATGGTTTTTGTGATAAAACAAATAGCAATTTTCCATTCATAAATATAGTTAAATTGATTTGTTCGCAATTCGCCTATTAGTCCTTAACTGTGACTTTTACTTTTGCTTCAGAAGTAAAATGCCCGCCCACACACATTAGGCCGATTTCTATAGGGACTCCTCAGTTCCAAGTCTTTTTTATCATAAATTGAGCCCATCTTCGAATCTGTTTGAGTTGAAATTATAGCATAATGAACGTAGCCATTCCTCGGATGGGCGCCACTGCTCACATTCACTTTAAACACCGATTTCAATTAAAACAGTCAATTAAATCACAATAAAATCAGACAAAAAACAAAACGCGACATAACCTCACCCCTGCTGAATGTTAAAAACAAATTTAAATACACCTGCTGTATATTTTTTTATTTTTTATTTTATTTTATTTTATCACACCACGTCGAGATGCCACAAAAGCCGATGGGAGCGATTTATTAAGCAGTGGGAGAAATACCCTCAGGCGGCACCAGTGTTTACTTCACCTTTCATTGCACAAATTATTTGTTCACTCTACCTACGATTTGTTTATGCAAACAAAGCTAAATTCTTGCAAAACATCTTCACTGACATTAAATGCTTTAATAAATAATTGTGCCTTTAACACTTGAAACGGAGAGTAAATATAATAAAATTCTTACAAAGTGACGCATTTATCCACTTATCAAGTTCACGTATTGCACCAATCAGTGGCACATTCTGCATGAAATATTTAAACGTCAAAGGGTACGGTTTGTTTGCATGTTTGCCTGTAAAATGTCCTCATGCTTGTGCAAAGGTGAATGGGATTTATTTTTAATGCCTCTCTGCACACTCCCAAACGTAAAGTTCGTCGATGATTGAATCTTTTGGCAATGAATTGAATATTTCAATATAATACAAGTGTTTGCAGTTGATGTTGGGAATTTAATTTTATTTTAAAGATGAGCATTTTTCACTGGGATGGATGGCTTTTAGTGCAAAGTTTGGGTAGAGCTGAAAACTCCTCTCGAAGTGAAGGACATGAATATGGATATTAAGTTTGAAGGATTTAAGAGTGGTGGTCGAAAAAAAAGCGTTTCAGTCGGAGAGTTGGATCTGAAAAAGTCAGATTTTCATTTTATTGACTTTTGACAAGGACAGTTGAAAATTTATTTGTTTTTGTTTTACACAGGAAATGAATTTAACAAAATTAAATACAACGGCTAAGGGGACCCGGTTACGTATACAGAAACACATGAGCCCGACAAGTCGTTTAATCCACCCCTGAGACCCAACAAAACAGAAGAAGATCCCATGTGCAAATTGAAGCATTTTTTTTTATAGCAAACACGTAATTCATACGTCAAACCATAATTGTTTTATTTAAAATCAAAAATATGTCATACTATAACTGCTGATGGAAAAAATTTACCTATACCTACGAGCTGTGAGCGCCCAGTTTGTAAGACCCCGTATATTTGACTTCATCATTAAGAAAACTTATTTCGTTTTCCATTGGGCAAAAAGAAGCGTCCGGAAGAGTCCGGAATCGAAAAATTCGCTTCTGAAACTATTCCATTGGCACAAAAGATGTTCTTCTGCTGATTCTGAGAAGAGAATTTCGCTTCTCGATTTGAAGTCAGAATCCACTCAAGAAGCACTCACACAATTGCAATTTTTGCATTTTATACAAGTCAGATGACAGCTGCCGTAAATTATTTTTTGGAATTTCACCAATACTTTTGTGGATTCAATCAGAAGCAGTTTTCTTGTTCCATTGGATAACAGATTGAGTGGATCCCCGAGTGAAACCAATGGAAAACGACATTACATTCCTGCCATCTCAACTGTCAGATGAGCAGTTCAAACTTGGACATTGCAAACCACTCTTACTCGGTTTATGCAAATAATTTTCCCTCATCCAAACTTTTATGTACCAATTCATTAGCATAACCAAAAATTTGGCCAAACCTAAGCCACATGTGGGTTCACCTTAAAAGTAAGCCACTAACTATTTGAGTAGAACTTCCAAACCACTTGCGGTTTGCGGGATACCTTGAGCATATATATAATCATCTTGTATCGCTGTAAATTTATTATTGAATTACGGAAAACAACACAAGTCCTTTTCCCCAACTCGTACAAGCCTATTAGACCCTTCAGGCAAAGCTTACAAGGTTATTATCCTTGTTTCACTCCCCTTACAACAAGCTTCGTCTAATAAAGCACCCAGAGTAATTCATCAACAGTGAACAAACTCGAAATAGAATCCCTCTCCCTTGAAGAGGGCCACTGTTGCTTTGCGCAACGCAATGAAAGCTGTTGTGTGCTACTTTCAGGCACAGCTGGTAATGCAAACACGAAACCGGCTGTTTTGACGATGACTGTCATGACGATGAATTTGGATAGTTGAACTGTAGGAATGTTATATCAATTTGCTATAGCTTTTTGAAATACTTCAAATTCCGAAAGAAAAACGTCGTTTTTTTGTGATCAAGTGACATTTTGTAGAACGAAAATTGGAGAAAACAAAAAAATAAATGGAAGAAACTGTGACAACTGTGATACCGGTCAGCATCACGCCGAAGAATGTTTACGGCCTTCGCAGGGAAGTTATTGGCAACATTCATTTCAGTTTTAATCAGGAGGTTATCTATCCAGTGGAAGGTGTATTGGTATTTCATGATTTCACAACGAATAAACAGCGGTTTTTGAGGTAAGTTTTTTAGTTTTGGAGCTTTCAAATTTTATTCGCTTTAAGAGATTACCTATGCTCACGGTATTAAGTGAGCACGAAGGCGATTTTTGTAATTCCGCTGTTGGGAGCGTTTTTCTTATTGTCATGATAGGTGTGTCCTGTCAAATTTTGACAGCTGTAAGTAAAACAGTCTGAGCGTACTGCGCTTTTTGACAATCTAATTTGGATAGCGGTGAAATAGACGCAGACGCATGGATGCATATTTTAAAATCTGGCTATTTAAATTCTACAAGATTTGTCTGGCCTATAATTCCCCTAAACATGAAAACTAGTTTGGTCGGCAACGTTACTTTTACTACAAATGTCAACTCAGTAGAGAAATTCTGGACTAGATTTGTCAGCGATCTCTTCATTAAAGTCAGATTTATGTGATTTTCAGCCAGCTGTCAGACTTAATCCACTATAATTTTGAACGTGCCCATATTTATTTTAAAAAAGACCGATTTCCCATAAACGCTTGAAGTAACACAATTTTAACGAAAGTCATTAAATGTAGGTACTAATAAAACAAATTTTAGTCTCGACTTCAAATTTACGGAAGCTCACAATTGCGAAATTTGTATGGAAAATATAACTATTTTGAATTACTAAAATTTAAAGTCGAAGCTGAAAATGGGGACGTTCGGATTCATAGTTAAGTAAGTCTGACAGCTGTCTGACTAGATGTATTTCAGTTTTGATTGGCCCAGAGTGGTCACGTGATTAGTTTTTGCAGTTGACGTTTATGGAGGGGAAGCCGACAAATCTAGTCAGGAAAATCCTGTCTGCATACAGTTGACATTTCGAAGAGTTAGATTTAAAATAAACAGAGTGGCCGTGGCAGAATTCTGAGGTGTCGAAAAAAGGGCCAGTGAGAGAAAAGGGTGCCATTTCTAAAGGTACTCTGCAATTTTCGAGTTTTCGCACGATATTTAACAACCATTAGTTCGCATAACAGTGTAATATAGTTGTGATAGGCAACCGTGTTACATGTGAATGTACCTATTTATTTAAAAATATCAATTTTTTAAAAAATTATGATGGGTCTTTTCCGAATAAAAAAGGGCAAATCAAACAAAGGCAACGCTGACCGCGAGAATACAAAAACAATTCAAGTTGCTAAGTCAACGCGTTCGAATTCCTAGTCACGACGAATCTAGTTGACTTTTTATATAAACTAGGTATCCGAACGTCCCCAATGTTTATTGATAAGGCTCGCTGTCAAAAAAGTTCTTTGTTTCAATTTTAATTATGTGAAATATTTTGACTTGCTAAGAAGCTTTGACACATCGAAATGTGAACAGAGTATTCTGGTACAAATTCCTCGCTAAGCTTTTAGGTCTGCTTGGAATCTCTCTGCCAAATTAAATGTCTTCTCCCTCCATCGATGGATGTGCGTACATTTCGCTGCTATTGGCGTATTTAGCTATAGTGTGAGCCGTCACTTAGCTTTCGCTTTCCGCTATTCGTAAGTCCCCCTAATCAGAAAATAAATTTCAATAGATTCCCGGAGAAGACCATTCCAACAGTGATATCGATCAATCCAAACCGGCGCCTCATAGCAGTCGTTGAAGTAACCACAATACCTGACTCCGAATCGTAAGTATATGCTACAAACCTATTCGAAACAATTCAACAGTTTAATTTCATCCTGAAGCTCCACAAACATCTCCATTTATGACACGGGCACGCTCAAGAAGCGTCGCAACTTCCAATTACCCAGCGATGCGCACGCCAAAGAGATAGCAGAGATAACCTTCGTTCACGACTCCAGAGCCGTGGTTGTGTTGACCAAGCATCCAGATGAAACCCTTTACATGATGTTTTTCGACAAGATTGGAACCTCCTTCGAAAGTCAAATCACCCAAATAAATCCCAATCAACGAGCGGTTGCTACATGTATTGCGGCCAATCTTCAGGACGCCGCAATGGTGGCTGTATGTGGTGAAGGCGTTTTGAAAATGATGTCAAAATCTGACACCGGCTTCACAACAAGTTCCAATATAAAGGCGCACTTCTCAGTCAAGTGCATGGCATGGCTGTCAATGGAGGTCCTGATGCTGGGCCTTAAACGAAGCAAACTTGCGCTCATCGAAAACGGCGAGGTTAAACAAAGCTTTCGAGGTTGCGAAGTCGAGCAAATGGATATCTCAAAAGATCCAGACGGAGAAGGTGAACCCACCGAACACCAGGAGTTGACCGCCACAACTGCATCTACCGAAGATGTGACCTGTATGGTAGCACTTTCAAAGCGCTTGGCATACACCATAGGCAACGAGGTGTATGTCTTTGAAAAAGTGTCCAAATATAAATACCAAAGGCTGGCGATCGTAAAGCTTCACAAAGGTATCTACACCGAAGATTTGTACAAAATAACAAATATGGCGGTTAATGCGCAGCAAGATACTGTCATCGTGACAGCGATGCACAGTCAGATTTATGTGTGCGACTTGAAGGGGGTGGTAGTTGGTGAAACTGCCTCAGTTCTCGCGTTCAGTCCACTCGGCGAATTTATACACATCGCTGAGATTGTGGACATATCCATCTGTTCCTGGAAATCAATTATAATGACAGCTTGTGAGTGGAATTTCAAGTATACACGGCCTTAAACCAGTACCGATATCTCTACTTACAGCAAAGGACCAAACCATTCGAGTGTGGAACTACGAAACGGAAAAGGTGGAACTCGTAAAGCGCTATCAAGTTGACATCACAGTGACGGAGCTTAATGCGACGGGACAATTTGCGGCGATTGGTTTCTCCGATCAACTGCGGATCATGCAGATTTTCATGGACGACTTGAACGTGAGTGGAAATTCGTTGACTGGGGATTAGTGTGTACCTTTCTCTGACCCTAGATTATCAAGACGTACAACTTCCCCCGATGCTCTCAAGTGAAGTATTCGTTTTATGGCCACCTGATGGCGGCGGCCTATGACAACTTTGTCTCTGTGACGTCCGTTTACAACTTGAACATAGTTCGCACTCTGAAGGTAAGTAAGACGTACAGGCAACAAAAATGTGGCTATCAAAGCTCCTTTTCATTTCCAGGGTCACAATGGAAACGTTCTCAGTTTAGCCTGGTCGCGTGATGACAAATACCTCATTTCTGGTGGCGCTGAAGGTGCCATCTATCAGTGGGATGTCGAAACAGGACTCCGAGTCCAGGAAATCGTTCAAAAGGGTACCGAATATCGTGCGCTTCGCTGCACAGCCGCTGATCCTCTCTCAATCTATGCAGTAACCGGTTCAGGACTTCTTCGAGAACTGTCAAATTCCGAAATGGTGCGAGAGCTTAGCACGCCGTCCAAGACACCGTTTCTTTCGATAGCCCTAGCTAGATCCGACCTAATGATGTTCGTATCCACCGAAGCGGGACATTTGTACAACGTTCAACTGCCTTTTCTGGATGCCGGTGGTGGAACTTTTACAAACTACCGCTTCTTCGATAGCGCTGTGACGAAAGTGATCTTCTCACATGATGACACCCTCCTTATAACGGCCTCTAAACGCGGAACCCTAGCCATTTGGATCCTGCAAAATATTGACGGAAAAGTTGCGCCTCTGGACCAGGACCTGCTTAAGGGCGATGAAGTACTAATTCCACGGCATGCGCTGAAGGAGAAAATCGAGCAGATCGCCAACCTCGAGACACGTATCCTGCAGCAGGCAGCCGAATTCCAGTACCAAGAGAGCCAGAACGAAATCTTCGACAGTCAGCAATTGGCCGACATACACAAGGGCTACTGCCAAGCCCTGGAAGCGCTCAAGAATACAAATAGTGAACTGGAACAGAAGCACATCGAAGAGCTGAATGAGATCACATTCCGAATCAACGATCTCAAGGCTGATCACAAGAAGCAAATGCTGAATTTGTCGGAGCAGTTTACCGAACGCATGCTCATGGAGTACCAGAAGTTTACAAGCTTCAGTCAGAGCAGCAATCAAATAAGAGACAGCTACGAGGAGAAGCTCAGAAAGTCCGCGGGACATCTCCAGGACACGGTGGAGGCATTAGAGGCGGACTTCAAAAAACAGCTCGAATATCGAGAGGGTCTCATCCGCAACCTAATGCAGGAAATCCAAGACGAAATGTTCGAGTTTACTGAGTACTGCCGCCAGGTGGCAGCCGAGAATGAGGCGAACATAATGGACACAGTGATTCGCTATGAGAACACTCTTAAAGCCGAGCAGGACGAAGAGGTGATGTGGCGTGGAAAGGCGGGTGTTCTGAGAAAAAAGTCCGACACGATGAGCAAAGAGGCTGAACGACTGATAGAGGAAGTTGAACTACTTAACGAAGAGCACATAAAGTCGCAGAGAATGATCAGCAAACTGATGCGTGATATCGATGATCTACGGAAAGACGTCACCGATCGTGAATTTGCAATAAGTGTGAAGGAGAAACGTATCCAGGAGATACTACACAAGAACCAAGAGCTAGAGAAGTACAAGCAGGTACTGAGTCACAGGATCACTGAGCTGAAGATGCAGATAGAGCCACGTGAGTATCAAATAAACGAGAAGCGGAAGAAAATCACAGAAATGGAACAGCAGCTGGATGATCTCAACAAGAACAACGTCCAACTGGAGATGCAGTTGAAAAATCTCAACGACAGGTATCTGCAAACAGTAGCCGAACTCAAGGAGCAGCGAAAATTAGCGAAGAGCTCTCGAGAGTTGATGTCAACCATTTGCACGGAGATCTACCACATTGCGGGGAAGATCAACGAACCCGATCAGCTGAGAAGTGGTATTCAAAAGTTGTTTCAACGGTACGCCAGCGACGAGTCCCTGAAGAAGCACATCGCATTGGAAACCCAAGTGCAAACCGAATTCAATCGTCAACGAGTCCACCTTCAGGACTCAATAAGAGCATGCAAGGGACAACTGCAGGACCGCAGCCAAATGGATAAGTCGTCAAATCTTCTGAAAGAAAATATCAATCTGTTAAAGGAGATTGAAGAGTTGCGTAACGGAAATGCACATCTAAACAAGGAACTGGGGCGATTGGAGGTATCGCTTAAAATTCCCAGCAAAAGAAGTCCGCAGGCGCAAAACAGCCTTATGGCCACTTTGCAGGTACGTACATGAGATGAGTGTTGCCATTTTTTTTTTATCAATTTTCGAACTCACGCAGGAAATCGAAAAGCGGAGAAGTGAGAATAGGGATATTCTGAAGGCTTTGCGGATGGAACTTGACAGGTTACGGTTGCAAAACCTGGAGCTGACCAAAGAACTACGGGAAATAAACGAGTTTGGGAACATTTAGTTGGTGTTTTAGTCATATTTTAGTTAGAAGTTTTCTACTCGGATAGATGGAATCAGCCATTAGTGACAACGACAACGAAAGACAACTTTACACAAACATAAACGATAAACAGAACTTAATGGGCCTTACCAAAAAACATTTTTAGTTCGACTCGAAATTTTAGTAGTTCACAGTGGCTATATTTTCCACTGTGAGGCTCATAATGTGAGCTTGCGTAAATTTAAAGTCGAGACTAAAATTTGTTATTAGTACCTACGGCACATCAGAGTTAAACGGTTCGAAAAGCTAAAACATGTTCCACAGGGCGCAGGGTCATAAGTCCACAAGCCAGAAGTTCATAGCTGAATAACGCAAGTAAATAAGTAAATAATGGGAAATATGCAGATTTGCATTTCTTCTATTAACGTTTTGCAATAGGTATGTTTGTTTATGCAGCCTGACGGCAATTGTCGGATCGTGATTGGCCGCCATGATTGATCACCTTACTAGAATAGGGCTCGAATTGATTCGCATCCGTAAAAGAGCAGTAATTGACGGATTTTTTATTTTTTTTTATTTTCCGTAATTGAATTCCGCCTAATTAAGTGACATAAATGGAAGCGTAGCCGTAAGCGTGACATTTTGATGCGTCAAAGACTTGGAGGACCTACAAAAAAAAAAAAGAGCACATTCATTCTAGGCGTTTTATGATGGGTAGTATTGCCTAGGAACGCGACTCATTCTACTGTCGCGTAGCTGTCAGTTTTGACATTTATAAATTCAAATTTGTTTTTTGTTTTTTTTTTAAGTTGCGATTTCTTACTTTATTTAAAATGCAAATTTAATATCTCAAGGCATTGTACAAATTCCGTAACAATTCGCAAGTCAGGTCATCTGTTTTGACAGAACTCAACTGAGACAGTGTATTCTCTACTTGATTTGTCGGTTACCTTTAAACGTTTACAGAAATACTGTTTAATGCCTATTTACACCGAGCATAAAGTCGGGTTTTGGATAAAACAATCGAAAACAGAAGTTTTCCTACACTTATTTCAATTTACAAATCGAGTCGTTTAAAGTCATTTTCCACGAAAACAATTTCCAATCGTTGGGTTGTTGAAACAAACACACCTTTTGCAACATTCAGCAGAGCAGCTGACCGAAGAGATGTCACAACTCACTTAAATTAATAATTTTCCACAATTAATTGATGGGCTAATATTATTTTTTAAATACTCTGAATTCATTTTATTTGTTAATTGCAATAGAAATTGGTAATCAAAGTAGTTTACACAGAAGCATCACGACTAAAGTAAAATGTCTTACAGCTGATTGAAATATCAAACGAAAACTAGTTGTTGTTCGGTGTGAATGCAATTTCGAGTTTTCGACGAACATTTCACGGTTTTGGCTGCGGTGTGAATAGGGTATAAATAGGTAATAAAAACGGAACAGTTAAAAATGTCAACGTTCAGACAAGCAAGCTGGGTTTTTGAATGTAAACATACCCATATAGAACTTGTCTTATTCTAAGATGCATTTTACAGTCTTTTGTGGCATTTCAATTAATCTTTGGTCATTTTAGCGATGATTTTCATTTCTTGTGGTATTAAATTATCTGTCCAATTTGTTGCTGATCTCGCAAAAGCCCACAATATATCAATTTCACAGTTTAATGACCTGCTCGCTTAAAATAATCACCCATTCGCAACAGCAACCCCCATCAATTAAGTCTACTTATCATCAGCCGATGCACTCACCTCTATTGCATATATTATTCCAAATAATCAATTACCCTTTATCTGGCAAATCGTCCTACGTCTACCGCAATCCCCGATCTTCACCCACATAAAACTGTCGATAACACAAGCTAATGGATTGGATTAGCATAACATCAGGATGTAGTGTACCGTATCAATTAGCTAATGTAAGAAGGTGTCATAAGAGTGGCGCAATAAATTGACACCTGTTGATGGGAGTCGGACCGCAAGCCGACATAGACAACTGCCACCGATTGTCAAGGGAACTAATTCTCTACAAACGACTATCACGTAAAAGATTATAAAAACGAAAGCAGCGGGGTAGTAACCTGTGAAAGGACCCTTACGCAACAGTCTGTTTTTTTCCATCAGCGTGATTCCTTGCCATTATGTGGTAAATGACCACATATAATGACACGTTTAGGTCCTGTGTTTGTATTTCCTAAAAAAAACATTTGTGATGTAAATTTCAATCGAAACGACGGTTTAGTTGGGTAACTCAAATTGTAAAGCGATGCCACGTGTAAATTAGAACAGGGACACATGTACCAACCAGAGGGAAACCCTTCTTTGCGCACTCAAAAATGAGCGCACATAATGTTTGGTTTCCATTCATTCATACGGAAATTCCCAGTTCCCACCCGCCCATTGTACGAGTAGATGTTCGGAACTCTTAATTAATTTCCCATGGTAGACAAAATCGATTTAAGATAATTAATGAATTTAAACGCAACCGCAAACTGATTTTCAGAAAAAAAAAAAAAAAAAAAAAAAAACAAAGGCCTGGTAAACGGCTTCCAGTCAAGTAACCAAATCGAAAATTTGCCGGCGATATCCCCCGGGCAGTTTATATCAACAAAATGCCCGTGGAAAATTTATGATAATTACGAACACAATTTTATCGACAACGCAAGCAATTTTCTTACAGACCCAATTGAACAACTTGATTAAGCATTAGATATCTACCCTTCGAGTAAAGCTCGCTGGGTTCTGGGCTGTCTGCCACAGGCACAGAAGCGTGACCGTTGTGCGGCTAAAGTTGCAATTTGGCGCTTTTTTGAGAGCCTGTCCCAATTTGTTTCCTCTTTTGGCCCTTTTTCTTGTGACTTTTTGGAATTCCACTTGATTGCTCTTCTCTGTTCCTTCTCTATTACGGTCGCCCTCGAGGCCCGCCATACGAGATACGACATACGATACGAATCGTGCTTAATCATAGAAATCAAGTAACAAAAGCTATTTTATGGATGAGTAGCAGTAAATGTATCTAAAGTGAAAGTCTAAATAGTAAACACAAAACGACTAACTGGGTCGTTGTTTTGGCGATGAACGCCATGACAATCATGATTCCAATATTTTCGACTGTAGGAATATTAAATCAATTTACGGTAGCTTTTGGAAAAACTTCAAAATACTTCGGAAAATCATTTCAATTTAATTCACCTACTCGAAGTATATTTTATAATGGATACTGATGGAAACGGAAACGCAAGTGTTCCCGTCATCATTGAACCGAAACATGTGTATGGAATTCGGCCCGAAGTCGTTGGAAACATTCATTTTAATTTCAATCAAGAAGTCATCTATCCGGTGGAAGGAGTTCTGGCATTCCATGACTATGTGAAGAACAAGCAGAGATTTTTAAAGTATGTATTGAAATCAAAGTCAGGGAACATTTTGTCTACACTTAATGTAACTTAAGCCAACATAATGACATGGAATGAAGTGTAAAACAAGCAATATAACAAAAATGTGCAGTGGCCATTCCCCAATTTAAGCCTAGTATCAAGTTCGAGCAGAATTTTAATCTCCATACAAAAATTGCATATCAAACTAAGATTAAAGACTGTTGCGCTGTTCGGGCTAAAATTAAGTTCCATAAGAAGATTTTTCCAAAAATATAACTAAGCAAAGTTTAACTGAGAAGTGCGCACCTCAAGTATCAAGTTAAATTATATTCCCACATTACAAAGGGTCTCCACTAAATTTAAGCTAGTGAATAGTTTCAAAATACATTTATCCGTGGCTTAATTTGACAGATCAAGGTTAAAATGTCGGTGTCAAGGTCACAACTTCAATTCGAAACAGTATATTACAATTTTATTAAAAAAGAGCATTTCAAAGTAGAATTAACTTAAGAAAAACTTCGAATAAATCGAAAAAAAATCGAATAATACCAAGTTATCTACATTTTAAGCTTTGTTTTAAAAAAGGAATATTTCAGCGGTCATTTTTTGATAATTGTTTAGCGGAGAAAGAACGTGTTGTAGAAAAAATAAGGAAAATAAGAACGAAGTTCTGAAATGAAATAAAATGAACCCGTACGGTTTTGTTTGTTTGTTTTTCCTCTGAACGTTGAACTGTCAAATCTAAGTGAACTAAAGGCAACAAGTGACAATGAACAGAAACAGGAATAGAAACTGAAACAGAAAAGAAAGTTTTTTCGTTCTGTAGTAAATTCTGGTTCTGTTTACGTTGCTCGCTCAGTTGCACACAACTGAAACAGAAACAGATCCATAAAAACATATCTGCCGCCGTTCTGTAAAATTGTACTTCGTTTGATTACGATTCGATTTTTTTCGCTATCCCGAAATAATCTATTTCTATCTCCTTATCGTGTACCAAAAACTTTCCTATTTTTCGTTTGTTATTCATACGTGGTCATTACAAGATACAATAGTACGATGCTAAACAAACAGCCAGATAACAGATGCAGAAAAATCCAGACAAAAAAAAAACCTCCCCCACGATAAATTGGCATTTCTGTTGCTGTCAGCTGTCGGCAAACAGCCATTTTTTTGTCGCTAAATTTTGTTCATAATTCTGTTTCAGTTGCAAATGTATGGGATTCTGTTTCAGTTCCTGTTTCTCTTCTTTAAGCCAGGTGGAGGACAGACCCTAAATCATACAGCGTATAGGGCTTTGTGCTTAGTACGCTGCTTGAGGCTAATTTTGAGCCCCCTTACAAAATTCTCTTCCAGATTCAGCTAAAAATCAAAATTTTGTTTAAGAATGTATACTTCATGCACATTTTCTCCAGCCTTGACAAATAGTATACCTCGACGAAGATAACCTAGAATTTGAAATGGTTGAATTCAGAGAAAATTGAAATCGGTGAAACTTATCCACAGCGTGCTCAGCGTCAAAATTTAGCTAGGATTTTAGATAATGTTTCGAGAGAAAAGCTGGAGAGGAACTAGAATTATAGAATAGAATAACAGCAACAATTTCGCCGGAACGTTTACAAGTTGCAATGGTCGAAAAACTTTTTGCTGAATTTACACTCAAAATCGAGATTCACGTTTTTGTTACTACAAATGTCATTCTTGATGAAAATTTGAACGCGTATACGAATTTTTCTGACTCTGGCTGTATAAATATATGTTAACAATGAAAAGTACCAAAAATGGGTTTTTGGTTTTTAAAAATTGCATATGTTTTGCATCGTATGTCAAGTTTTTGGAATCGAAGTGTGAGGGCGTGTTTCCACTCGGGGATCGACTCAATCTGTAATCCAGTGGAACAAGAAAACTGTTTCTGATTGAATCCACAAATGTATTGGTGAAATGCCAAAAAAATAATCTACGGCAGCTGTCAGCTGACTTGTATTAAATACAAAAATTGCACTTATGTGAGTGCTTCTTGAGTGAATTCTGACTTCAAATCGAGAAGCGAAATTCTCTTCCCAGAATCACCAGAAGAGTATTTTTTTGTGCTAATGGAACGGTTTCGGAAGTGATTTTTCTGATTTCGGACTCTCCCGGACGCTTCTTTTTGCCCAATGGAAAACGACATACGTTTTAAACTCCCTTACCGAAATGAGTATTTTTAAAACGAAAAGACAAGGAAAGCAACACCAAATGTCATTTTTGTTCCGCTGCTATATCTATTATTTGTTAGATTTCTAGCGGACCTTTGAACGCTTTCAGTGTCCAACTTATGTAATAATTAAGACCGTTAAAAATAAATAAATAGTTGGCGCAACAGGTCCGGAGGAACGCTAGGCCTAGCTTCTCACAACCATTCGTTCTGTGTGAGTTTTTCAGCTTTTGGAACGAATGGGAGGGATCTACAATTTTATGCCGACTCTAAACGGCTAATTGAGAAGCTCTTTCAAGACAGTTTTACTCTCGGATGTTTGTCAGATGTTCGCGAGAGGTGGCGCAGTGGAAAAAAAACCCAAGTTGGAATTTGGGTTTTTGCGGGATTCGAACCTCGACCCCTCGCTTATATTTTTATAACTAAAGATATAAGCTTTGAATTACCTCTTCACTAGATTACCCGCTAATACTGCCCCAGCTATAATCGCCCTCAACTCAACAAGACTTTTAATGGCTGTCGTCGAAATAACGGTAAACGAAGACGACAATCGGTGAGTAGCTACATGTGAAAAAAATCGGACAAAAATATAAAACAACAAGTTACTTTCAGGCTCGCCAACGTAGTCGTCTACGATTTGCTCGCCTTTAAGAAACAACGAACCTTCCAGCTACCCATCAGAGCTCGACATAAACGAATAACTCAAGTTTCCTTCACATGCGACTCGAAAGCTCTTGCGGTGCTAACCGAGTATCCCGACGAAATGTTGTACATGTTTTTCTTTGACAAAATAGGGACGATTGTTGAAGGTCGTGCTGGAAACACCAATCGCCATGGGGTAGCAAAGTGCATTTGCTGCAACCCCCAAAACCCAGGCCTCGTAGCAGTATGTGGTGATGGGGTAATGAAGCTTATGACGAAATCCGAAAAGGCTTTCTCATTCAATGGCGACACCAAGCCAGATTTTAATGCCACCTCAATAGCGTGGATCTCGTCGGAAATGCTAATTATTGGCACAAACAACGGTATGCTTGTCCTCTTCGAGAAAAGCACAAGGAAGGCTAGTTTCCCAGCCAAAGAAGTTGAGATCATTGACCTCACAGCTGAACCTGAAAATGAAGACCAATCACTGTTGGAGGCACCGCCAGCACCTGGTGTCTTGATAAAAAGCGAAGCAGTTGTATGCATGACTGCATTTGCTAAGGGTATAGCGTTCGCCATCTTTAATCAGGTATACGTGTTTGAAAGAGTCTCAAAGACTAAATACGAAAGAAAGACAATCTTGGATATACCGGCAGTTAATTACGAGGAGAACTTGTATGAAATCACCAACATGTCAATCAATCCGAAACAAGACACTGTCATTGTAACTTCGAAACACAATCAAATCTATGTCGGAGTACTGATTGTTCCCGAGTCGCTAAAAACTGAAAAACTTGAGTTTACCACACTCGGCGAGCTTATCCATATCGATGAGATTCTTGACATTTGTGTGTGCTCTTGGAGGCCCATTGTTGTGTCTTCTTGTATGTAGTAAATGTCATGACGGAAGATATCGCTAACTTTCCTACTTTCAGCTAAGGACAAAACCATACGCATATGGAACTACCAGACGGAGAAAGTGGAACTTGTGAAGCGTTTTCCTATAGAAATTACTGTCATCGAGCTGTACGCTTCGGGCCAGTATGCTGCAATAGGTTTTATTGATAAAGTTAAAATTATGCAGATTTTCATGGATGATTTAAATGTATGTCCGAAAAGGAGTGAATTCATAAGGTTCCTGTTTAAACGTCTTTTATATCTTTACAGCTCATCAAGGCGTATAACTTTCCAAATGCCAAAGACATTAAATTTTCCCACTTGGGACACCTCATGGCGACAGCCTATGAGAACAGTGTTGCCATAACCTCAGTCTTCAATTTAGAGAATCTCAAGATTTTCAAGGTAGAAAAAAATGCACCTGTTCCCGGGCCATAGTTGTTTAAAAAACTATTTTATATCCTCGTTTAGGGTCACACTGGAAACGTTTTGACAGTAGCTTGGGCTCGCAATGATAAATCGGTTATTTCCGGAGGTTCCGATGGCGCACTCTATCAGTGGGACATAGAAACTTGTGACAAACTTCAAGAAATCGTTCATCCAGGAACTGAATACAATGCCCTGTGCGTTCCAAGTGATTCCGGCTGCTTCTTTGCCGCTACTAACTTGGGAGTCCTTAAGGAGATAAAAACTTCCCAAGTGGTTCGAGAAATTAACATGCCCGTCAAGTCGCCTCTATTAGATATTGCCATGACGAAATCTGACAATATAATGTTTGCCGCCACCAGAGGTGGCCACTTGTACAACATTCATTTGCCATTGACAGATGGATCTGGTGAATGCTATACGAAATACTCCTTCTTTGACAGTGCGATAACTAAACTTCGCTTCTCTTTTGACGGGACACTTCTCATCTCAAGTTCTGCCAGTGGAACTTTAGTCATTTGGCAGTTGAGAAATATCGAAGGCAAAGTGGCGCCCATAGATCAGGACTTACTTAAAAGCCATGAAGTCCTTATTTCCCGTAAGGAACTGGAAGAAAAGACCAACCGAATAAAAGCGCTAGAAATACGACTGAAACAACAAGCCGCTGAGTTCTACAAAAAGCAAAGCCAGCACGAAGAGAGTGACCAACAGCAAATGGCTGACACAAACAAAGGCTACTGTGAGGCTTTGAATGAATTAAAGGCGAAGAACGACGAAATCGCAGTCAGGCATGCCGAAGAACTGACGCAGATAACCTCTCAAATCGACGAACTTAATTCAGAGCATAAGACTCATATGGACACCATGTCGGCGCAGTACTCTGAACGGATGCTTATGGAGTATCAGAAATTCGCCAATTTGCGGGAGAGCATGCTCAAAATAAGAGACAGCTACGAGGAGAAGTTGACGAAGAGCGATGGCTGCTTGCATGACACAGTCATAGCATTAGAATCTGACTTTAAAAGGCAGCTGGAGGAACGCCAGGACCTTATACGTCAGTTAATGAAGGAGATGGAGGACAAAAAGCTTGAGTTTACCGAATACTGCCGACAGGTGGAGGTCGATAACGATCGCAAAATGATCGATACCCAAATTGACTACGAGAAGAAGGTGAAATTTGAACGTGACGAAACGGACAAATGGAAAGATCAAGCTGAGGCCTATCAACTAAAGTACGACGGAGTCAGGAAGGAGAGTGATAATTTGCTTGAAGAGGTCGCAAAACTGAAGGATCAGCACTACAAATCGAAGGCAATTATCGCCGAACTAAATGGTGACATTAAAGATCTGCATAAAGACGTTGCCGATCGTGAAGAAGCCATTGCCGTAAAGGAGAAACGTATCGATGAGATCATTCTGAAAAACCAAGAGCTAGAGAAGTATAGACTTGTACTAAATCATAAGATAAACGAACTGAAGGCACAGATAGAGCCACGGGAACTGCAAATTGTCGAAAAACGAAAGCAAATCACCGAAATGGAGCAAGAGCTGAATGGCCTGCAAAAAAATAACCTACAGCTTGAGCTGCAATTGAAGGAGCTTAAAGATAAGTGCTTGAGTGCAAATGTAGAACTGAAAATGGAACGTGCAAGAGCGAAGTCAGCTCGTTTATGTGTTACAGATATTTGTACTGAAATATATCAGGTTGCTCATGATATGGACTCTACTGACAGATTGAAAGATGGTATAAAGTACCTCTTCCACAAATATTCAAATGACGATGCTCTTAAAAAGTTCGTAACTTTGGACACCCAGTTACAGGCAGATTTGCATAGGCAGAGAGGGCACATTGAAAAGATAATTCTTGGTTGTAAGCAGAAAATGCAAAAGAAGTCAGGTGCAGGCAAGTCCAAGAAGCTTGCAGAAGAGAATAAAATTTTGATGGAGGAAGTTGACGAAATCCGTCGTCAAAATGAAAGTGTCCGGACGGAGATAAAAAATATGTCCATTTTGGTCAAAATTATTACGAAAACAAAGTCAAAAGATGAGACGAAGTCAAAAGACATCATGGTGGTAAGCTTTCATATTGTGTTGTGGCCCTAATACTCCATTAGTTACTTTCCTTAGGGAACCGAAAGAATTAATAAATTCTTTGAAGAAAAGGTGACAAATTTGGAAACGGAGGCTAAGAGACTGATCGAGGAAAACCAGAAACTAAGTGAAGAAATAGATAAGAGACGAAATGTGCCCTACAAAGCGGCAGCATGAGACCATGTAAAAAACTGAGAAAATGGTATGTGATTTTTGTAAAAAAATTATGCTTTGTTTTATTTTTAAAAAATCTGGAACTATTATTGGAAATAAAGTTCGTGCAAAACGTTGGTTCTTTTTGATTCACGAAATATAAATAAATTGCCTGATTTGGTTTGACGTTGATATTGCGTTTTAATTTTTGGGATCTTAAGCTACCGAGCAAAAAACAGAAAGGCTATAATTATAAATCAGCCTTTAGTTTTCTGCAAAATGGTTATCACAGAACCAGACTTCAGAATGGGATATAATAGATATATATATAATATATGTCTATATCGGTATCTGCATTTTATCACACACTTTTATCCATATCAGAATATTCTCAACTAAATCGCAAATTAAAATTGTTTTCTACTTACATGTAACTGTTGTTTTCCAACTGTTTACATGTATGTAATATATCACTACAAATATTTCGTAGATCAGTTGTTCATCAACTTTTTGTAGTAACTAGTTAAGGATTCATCAGTAAAACCGGATATTTGACCCAGAATAGGGCCCGATTCACGAGATATCTCCCAAAATTGAGATAAAAAAACAACTATGGTGTTTGTTTTAAGTCCTACAACAAAAACAAAAACAAATGATCCAATCTTCAGATTTTCATATTATTATTCAGAATTTAATGTTATTTGTCTGTTGGTTTAGCGGTTGTAATCTTTATTTTTGCATTTACCGAAGCGGTTCATTGAAAACAAACTGTCAAACTTTTGCCGTTTGTCGCGCTGAGCTCACCCACCGAAAAATGTCAAACGCACAAACCGAACAAAGCTAAATATTGTTTTGAAAAAAAGAAAGGACATGACAGTACAGACAGGAGACATCACAACTTGTCGATTAAAATTCTCAACATTCCTGTACAGAGAAAATGGCCGGGTTCCACTGCCCGCTAGATGTCTAGCAGAAAATATCCCAGATGAAGGAACGCTCGCGCTAGAACAATAGCGGCAGCGGCAAAGTCCCCACTACAATTAAAGAAATAATACAAATATTTTAAAAATAATATCTGAATTGCTATTCTATTTACATTAATACCAATTTTATCACAATTACACTTGCTCGGCTTCGTATTTACTTTTATTTTGTAAACGTTTGAACGATTTGCTGAAAGGTCGTTGTTTTTTTTTTTCAATGCAGCGGGTAGTTTTGCGCTAGATTGAGAAATTTCCCTGAAAGGGATATTTCACAAAAAGTGCTAGACGTCTAGCACTTTTGAGGAAATGTCTATTTTTTTTTATATGGAGTTTGACATGCCGCTAGTCATCTAGCGGGCAGTGGAACGCGGCCAATGTATTAACTCTGCCTCTCGCAATTCCTCTTAATTATAAACAAATTACAAAAAAAAAAAACTTTCTCCCGCGGGTGTATATTATAAAAGAGATTTCTATTTAATAGATTCTCCATCATTAGGTCGTGCAATACGTCGCCTAATAGCCAACATGCTACCTGGCATAGGAGTTTTTGGAACCGGAGCTGTGGCAAAAGTTCTCGTCCCCTTGCTCCGTGAGAAGGGTTTCGAAATAAAAGCTATTTGGGGTCGCACCCTCAAGGAGGCCGAAGAAACTGCACGCGAACAGCAAATTCCTTTCTTTACGAACAAAATCGATGATGTTTTGCTGAAAAAAGACGTCGACTTGGTATTTATAATTTGCCAACCATACTTGCATTCGGAAATCTCTGTCAAAGCACTTGGCATTGGCAAACATGTTGTTTGCGACAAGCCGATGGGTCTTAGTCAAGCCGATGCAATGAAAATGGTGCGCGCATCGCAGTACTATCCAACTTTGATTTCGCTGGTTAATCATTCGTTGCGATTTCTACCGGCCGTGACTCACATGAAGCGGGCTTTACACGAGGAATTCATTGGGCCCCTCACTGAAATCACTTTGATCGATGTTCGTGTACAAATGGGTTCCCTTTTTCCAGACAAATTTGATTGGTCGTGCGATGCGGCTATGGGCGGGGGTGCCCTTAACCTCGTCGGAAGTCATGTAGTGGACTTGGTAAGCTTTCTTCTGAATCAGCGAGCGATTAGGGTTCATGGCTTGGTAAAGGCCTACACGAAGACAACTCCGTCGGTGAATGGCATTCGACACATATCTGCTCCGGATTTTTGCAACTTCCAAATGGAACTGGAAGGCGGTGCCTTAGTGACTGCATCGCTGCATAGCCATACGGTTTCTTCAAATTCGTTTGTACAGGAGATTTTGGTTTGCGGCAAGAATGGACATTTAGTGGTGCGTGGAGGAGATCTATTCGCTCTGCGCTCCAGGCCAGACAACCAAGTGAAGGAAGAGGCAATATATGTGGATGTGCAGGACTTGCATTTCTCAACTTCAGACTCGCAGCTTCCAAGGCCCTACATCAAGGGATTGTGCAAAATGGTAGGAGCTCTTAAAGAGGCCTTTGCCCAAAAAGAGTCTTCGTGGGTCAAAGAGCCGGTACAGGCAGCAGCGACCTTTGAAGACGGTCTGTATGTGCAGGCTGTGTTGGAGGCTATTCGCAAATCAAGTGAGAGTCGAACTTGGCAACGAGTTGCCATCTGCTCAGACTCCCCAACAAACCATGACCACATCATGCGATTCGCTCGCATGGCTGCAATGTAAACTTGTATTATTTTTTTATTTTTTCCCCAACTTATGTATTTTTAAAGCATTTACGGTACTAGGCCTAGCAATATACTAATAAATAAATGATCAAAGTAATAGTAAACTAAGGACTGTTTAAAAATTTGTTTATTTCTATTGCAAATTTACACATTTCAGGCTTAAAGTGAAACAAAAATTGAACAAGCATTCAAATCAGGCTTCAACGAGCACCCTCTTTGTTTTCTCTTTAACTTTGTCTGGCTTCTCTGCGACAGGTTCCTCTTCGGGTACCTCAGGCAGGTGTATTTCATCATCCTTCACATTCTCCGCCTCTTCAGCACTTACCAGACTGTCCAGTTCAGCAAGAACATCGTCTTCATCCTGATCCGTCAGTACGCCAGACAATATCGAATCGATTTCCTGTTGTTTTTCAGCGCCCTCCTTCGTCTCGTCCATGATTCGTTCAATTTCATTGATATTTACCATTTCGTTTGCTTTCTTTAGTGCCTCGTTGCCCAGCTTCAGTTTGTTCACAATTTCAGACTCGATTTGGGCGAATTCAATATCAGCGGCAAGCTTTTCAATATTCTCCAGTTGGACGTCGGTGTTCTCAAGGAGTTTCTCTTGGTATTTCTTTTTCCGCAGGAGTAACTTTGCGCGTCTGCAATGAGTGTATTTAGATACCGTAACAATTCTATGAAAAGGAAATTCCTTACTCTTTTCGTCCCATTTGAAGACATTTTTTCGCTTGTTCGCGATCCTTTTCGAGGTTCAATTCGATCCGTTTTTGATACTGTTTGAGGCGGTCTCTTTGTTGTTTTAATTGCTGGAAGAAATTAAGAATTTTATTACTTGTACTGTGCTTCATCAATTGTAAATACCAGCACTGCCCTGTCCTGGTCTGTTACTCTGCTTTGCGGTTTTTTACTTTTTCCAAAGAGGGCTCCCATTATTTACGTATATTTTTGTTATGTTTTTTTTTTCCTATCCTCGGCTGAACACAGATAAGAGAAGGTGATTGCTCATTTATTTACTATTTTTGTTCTTTGTCACAACTCACAAATTTGACAGATCATCTGTTGCAAAAGATTTGTTTGATTTGAGATTCTGCAACCTACGGGTGTCGGGTAGGTAGGCATGTAAGAATTGTTTTTTCCTGAATTCAATCCTCGTCAAGAAAACCTCGTTTTCGATTTGGCAAAAACATAGATAGATTTTTTGAGAAAAAATCGATATTTTTTTTCATGTTTGAGTAGCCAGTAACCACTTTTGAGAAATCTCGATTTTTTCTCAGATCTACACATACTTTCACTAACACCAATGCTATGACACACAACTGGCGGTCGCGGTTACGATTTGTTTTTTTCTTTAGAAGAATTGCTTTCAGCTTGGAATCCATACGTAAAAAATATTGCGATACAATTCTGGCTCCTCAGCTTTAGAAGAATTTGCCCAGATTCTACTTGAATGACAAACGTTTCTAACAGCTTAATTGCGCATTTAAAGTGATATATCTACCTAGGAAAATCCCATTTAAAAACAATTAGCAGAGACAAAAGCCCTTGTTAGGGAGATTCGGAGAATATTTTTTCAGAAAAGAAAAACAGCGAAATAAAAAGAAACAAACATAAATTTAAAAATACAAATGCAAACATATTACCAACATTTTATTTTTCGATTTTCTTAGGTCTAGAAACATTTATGTTCATTTAAGAACCAAAAAGAAATCCAGTTATATAAGAAAATTAATAATTTGGCGCAGAATTAGGGATTCTAGAATTGTTGGTTGTAAATGTCACAGAATAATATGAGTTAGAGAAGAACACGTTAATCCATTGTTTGCTGGTAAGGGAGATGTTTAGAATTCAACGACATTTTCTAAGATCAAAGAAATTTATCACTGTGAAACTAAACATTTATTTATTTATTTTATTTCAAACATACAGTCGTACATTAGTTATAAGTTTTCTTAAGATCCTTCCAGAACGATATTCGCTTGCTATAAGGTTTATTCATCATTTTTTGATGCTTATCGATAATAAATGCATTAAGAATAAATTCGTCGTTTTCGTCAATTTTTCTCACAGGTTCCCATTTACAATCAGCGCAGTTCATACCCTGAGCCGGTGTTGGGTTACTGTATTTGGAAAAATTTGTCCATAACTTGCACATTCTTAGTACCATTTGCTTTGCTTCCACATCCCATGGCTCGGGAGCCATTGCCGATTGGAAGATATAGAAAAGTTCGTCGGCATGACAGACGCCTTTAACCGATTTCAGGTTAAATATTTTATTTTTAAACAGATTTAATGGCCCATCATAATCAAAGCGATAAAAGAACAGTGGTGAGCTGTGCTGTTTCCTGGAATGAATCTCTGCCGCTTCAACGCTGTCGACATTGAAGGCAATATCACTTAAAAAATCAGCAAAAGCACCTAACGTTTTTCTGCTCACTGTTTCTCCTTTGAAATAAAACTCTCTAATTGAGTTGGTAAAATCGCGGCACCTCGGATCCCTATGCGTTAAATTGATATTTTTCGGAATTAATTTACGTAAATCATTATAGTCCCCTATATTACGGATAACAGATGGAAGAATTGATATCGCTTCGGCTGAATTGAATCCCATCATGAGAGGAATATCGATAGAATTGACATCATTCATTGATTCTGAAGGTGGTCTTGTGACTATCGCATCTGGACTTGGCTTTTCGATGACTGGCTTAATTGGAACCGGCCGTCCAGTAAACACGTCATCTATTCCCGGTAGTCCAAGTGCAAGATTGACAAACTCATCGACTTTTGCATAGTTTTGTAAGAACTTTGCCATCTCCAGTGGATCGCTCGAAGTGCAACCTAGCGTCCGTGCCATTTGCTTTGTTTTGTTAGATGCGTCGTACTCTATGGCCCATGTCATGTTGCCCAAGCCGCTTTGCAAAATTGCTTTGTGGAAGAGATTTTTAGAGCCCTCCGATAGAGTGTGCAGATGAGTGAACAAACTTCCAGCACTCGCACCGAAAAGAGTGATGTTGTTTGGGTCTCCATTGAATTGTGATATGTTTTCATTGACCCATTGCAATGCAAGGCGCTGCGGATAAATCCAATAGAAATCAACTAGCAATTAATATGGACCTACTCACTTGATCTTTGAGTGCTGCATTTCCAGGAATATTTGCTTCGGGCAGCGAGAGAAACCCTAGCACTCCTAGGCGATAATTAAAGGTGACAACAACTACTTGTTCTTGAATCAAATAAATCGGGTTATGACTGAACAATCGAAACCCCAGTTAGAAATGCTTAAAGATGTGTATATGGTTTGATTTGAACTCACAAATTACTGTTGCCACTACCTAGAACGAATCCACCACCGTGTATATAAACCATCACCGGGAGGGGTGCACCGTCCTTGCTCTTTGGAGTGTAAACATTCAGAAATAGACAATCTTCTGAACCAATAACTTGTCCCGTAAGTCCATCCTTTTGTAGCGAAATCATTCGCTCCTTCGTGCAAGTAATCTCCGGAGTGGAAAAACTTTCCAACGGAACTGGAGCCTGTTTAGATGAGAATTAATCTAAATGCATTTTATGTTTACGAAGCCACTCACTTGGAACCTTAACTCTCCAGTTGGAGGCACTGCATAAGGTATCCCTTGAAAGTAATCGTAAGTATTTCCATTTGGAAGAGTGCTTTGGCCTCCGATTACGGTTCCCTGCTTTACTTTCACCTTAGTAGACACCGACATGTTAAAAGACTTGAATGTGATCCGAACAGCTATTGGAATTTAAAATAGCGCGCGGAGCATTTTATAGCAAAATTTTCTTTTCCTCCTTACGCAGTTATCGATATTTATAACGACTGCATTTTATCTATTGAAATCGCTGACGAGTTCATACTTCGCAAATTCAGTTCTTTATTTTCAACAAAGGTATTCAAATATTGGTATCAATATCGGTGTTATAAAATGAAAAATAGAGTCGCTTATGGCGGCAAATTGTTTAAAAACGACTTTATTGTATTTGCTATTACTTTGATTTTAGTACCTATAATAAGTGCATATAATATAATAATAAAGACTTAATTTATCTCAAAGTTAAGAGCGACATCAGGCGTGTTTTTTTGAACTTCGATCTCAGCAAAGCAAAGTAAAGTAGGATTTTCAGCACGCAATTACAACAACTACTGCGAGTTTTCCAAGTGTCAGGAACATTTATGTTGAGAAGGCTTAGAATGTCTGTTGAATCAATCTCTCCTATTAGGGCCCTATGCAAAAAGACAACTCTTTCCACAGTTCGCCTAACTTCGAATGACTCTAAGCTTATTAATTTTAACCTATTTTTTACATATATAAGGTGGTAAGTTACTTAAGTCAAGCCAAGGAAGTCCCCTAAGAGCGAACCTTAGGAATCTTTTTTGAATTGATTCAATTATAGTTAGTATGAATTCTATAGTAGGGACCAAACAAAAGAGGCATATTCTAATACAGATCTAACAATAGCTACATACAAAGTTTTAATAACATAAACGTTAGAAAACTCACAAGCATTATTTTTTATTTTAGGTGGCGCTACAGTCCGGGGTGGACCTGGGCCTCAACCAATACGCCTCTCCAGTTAGCGCGATCTTTGGCTAACTGCCTCCAGTTGCGCACTCCAAGTTGGTTGAGGTCCCCTTCCACTTGCGCGCGCCACCTAAGGCGAGGTCTTCCTCTACTGCGTTGTCCCTCCGGGTTAGAATCGAAGACTCTTCGGGCCGGAGCGTTGGTGTCCATTCGCTCTACATGTCCCAGCCATCTTAGACGACTGATGCGTACTTTTCTGACCAGGTCGATGTCGCTGTACAGCTCGTAGAGTTCGCTGTTAAATCTTCTCCTCCAAAGCCCGTCAACGCAAACGGGACCAAAAATCACTCGAAGAATTTTGCGTTCGAAACGACCAAGGAGATCTTCATCCGCCTTTGATAGCGCCCATGCTTCTGCACCATAAAGCAGGACTGGGATGATGAGGGTCTTATACAGAGTTTCCTTAGTATTTCTCGACAAGGCCTTACTTATCAGTTGCCGTCTTAGGCCAAAGAAACAGCGGTTGGCAAGTGTGATTCTTCGTTTGATTTCTGATGTGATGTCGTTATCAGAGTTTATAGCGGAGCCGAGGTAGACAAAGTCCCTAACTACCTCGAAGTTATAGCTGTCTATCGTGACGTTCTGCCCGATTCGTCGATGTCGTGTGTCCCTTCTTGTTGACAGCATATATTTTGTTTTACCCTCATTCACCACTAAACCCATTTTTGCCGCTTCTGTACTAATACTATCAAACGCTCCAGTAACAGCTCGCTGTGTTCTGCCAACAATGTCAATGTCGTCAGCGTATGCAAGTAGTTGCACAGACTTATGGAAAATTGTGCCTCTGGTGTTGGCTTGTGAGTTTCGCACAATCTTCTCAAGAATGATGTTGAAGAAGTCACATGACAGCGCATCACCTTGTCTAAATCCTTTTTTGACATCAAAGGTCTCGGTGAGATTGTTTCCGACCTTTACGGAGCAGCGAGCGTTCTCCATCGTCATTCTGCACAATCTGACAAGTTTGGCAGGGATGCCAAAACTAGACATGGCTCTGTATAGCTCGTCTCTATAAACGCTGTCATATGCGGCCTTAAAATCGACAAAAAGATGGTGAGTATCGATCTGGTATTCTTGGGTTTTTTCCAGGATCTGCCGTAGTGTGAATATTTGATCGGTCGTGGACTTACCGGGCCTAAAACCGCACTGATAGGGACCTATCAGATCGTTGACGAATGGTTTCAGGCGTTCACACAATACAGCAGACATGATCTTATACGCAGTGTTCAAGAGACTGATGCCTCTGTAGTTGGCGCAGTTTAGAGGGTCTCCTTTCTTGTGGATCGGGCAAACAATGCTGAGGTTCCATTCATCAGGCATACTTTCCTCTAACCAAATCTTGGAGATGAGTTGGTGTATGCACTCTACCAAGCCATCTCCGGCTGCCTTGAAGAGCTCGGCAGTTAAGCCGTCTGGACCAGCAGCCTTGTTGGATTTAAGCTTAGATATTGCTATCCTCACTCACAAGCATAGCGCCTTAAAATTCCCCGTGTTCTTTTTGCCTTGTTTGTAATAGACTCAACATGGTAATTAAACGATAGCTTAGTGTCTAAAACCACACCCAAATCTTTGATTACGGAAACACGGGGAATTACTACACTCTACACCATCAAAAGTATACGTATACATGACAGGTGGTTTACAGCGGGAAAACGTTATGACTGAACATTTATTTGGTTTTCCATTGGGACCAAAAATCAATCTTTTCTTTATCTAAATCACTTTTGCGTTCCATTGGGCAGAAAAATCAATCTTTTTTTCGATTTTTTTTTTTTTTTCGATGTTTTTTCAGATCTACACACACCAATATACTTTGCACAGCTGTTTAACGTCAGTTTAAGAAGTTATCTTCATTATCTCCCTCGTCATCTGAAGACTACAAACCACCAATATTACTTCATTTGTATCTACAACAAGGAAAACATTTTTGAGGTCGATATCCATTTGCGATTTTGCCAGAAACGAATGCAATTTGAACAGCTGATATTGTTGTCAATTAATCCATTTACAAAAGCAGATCAATTTCGTTGCGCGTTCCATGAGCACAGTAAAATCTGAGATCTGAAAAAGATTTCTGGTGGTCCCAATGGAAAACCACATAAGATTTAAGATCTATTGTGAATAGTTTTATCAAAAAACTTGGTATTACGGTTGTCAAAAAAATTGATACTCATCGAAATTTCTATCGACCACAAATTTCTTGTTGATACGTACCAATTACTCGCGCGGCTAAAATTATCTATTAACATCAAATCATAAAATTTATTTCCTTGTTTTTATTATTCAGACCGAAATGTCATCGGTAGAGTTATTATTTGAAGGGGATTGTGATAAAAAACAAATACAAATTAGAAATGTCAAACCTCAAAACAGAACCACTCCTCAATGATTTTTTGATAAGCATTCACAATGGGGTAAAAATTATCAATTGATACTCACTCATAATACCAAACTATCGATGAATTGATAGATGTTATCAAGTATCAAATAATTGATATTTGATAACCATAATATGGCTGTTAAAGATATGACACACTATTTTATGTAAAGGAAACGCACAGTTCCTAAGAAAAGTAGAAGAAAGACCATCAGGACGAAGATAAGGGCTGGACTCCGAAGCAGTTAAATTATTCAACACATCATTTTCAGAAAGTACCATACTATTGAAAAGAGGATTAGGAGAATCATCAATAAATCAAAATAATTCTCATCAATCATCAAGTCATTTTTCGAATATACTGATTGAAAAAAGCTTGCAAAATTATTACAAATATGGTATCGGGGGAGTCCGCGAAATGTCCATTCAATGATAGCGAGGCTGGAAAACAAACATTTTTGTTTTTAGAATTTATAAATTTCCAAAATTTGTCAAGCTAAATAAATGCATGGTAGAGAGATGTTTTCAACTCAGATTTCAGCCTTCTAAACAAAAAGAAGTCTTCATCTGCCAAACTACAACGCCTTTTCTTGTAGGCTCGGTTTTTTTGTGATTTTAGGTTGCGCGTCATTTCGTTGTCCCAAGGACATAACTCAGCCTTATTTTTAACATGAACAACAGGAACAGATTTAAAGATAACATAAGGCCTGTTTTTTTGAGCTTCGAACTCAGCAAAGCAAAGCAAAGTAGGATTTTCAGCACGCAATTACAACAACTACTGTGATTCCTCGAAGTGTCAAGTAGGGCGTAGTTGTTGTAATCGCATGCTGAAAATCCTACTTTGCTTTGCTTTGCTGAGATCGAAGCTCAAAAAAACACGCCTATAGTTAAAAACCGCATAGAATTTGGAGGAAATGTCATTAATTTCAAATGATATGTAGCTAAGGTCGCCAGTCATAATTATTAAGCTCTTCACATATTATTAGGTCTGTTCCTTTACTTTTAAATCTTACGAATTTTTACTAATTCTTACGAATTCTTACGAATTTTTACTCACTGCCGTTCCTTAACTCAAAAAATTCGTAAAAGAGAGCGTCATCGAGAGAGCAAGATATTACCCCTCCACTGAGAATCTTACGAATTTTTACTCAACAAATTTCTTGGTGTAAGAAGTGAAAAAGCTGTCAGTCACCTTACAACTAACAGCTGATTTGAAATTTGTTGTCCCATTTGAAATATGCGTTGATTATTTGTTGACTTCTTGCTTATCAGAATGGTATCAACAGGCGGCAAAATAAAATTGAATGTTCTCTTTAAGATTCTGTTCGATATTGGCGTCGAAATTCTTCCTTACTGTAACAAGGTACAATCTCTTCCATGCAGTGTCGCTTTTTCCTCTTTTCGAATGCTTGTAGTTCAATCAGTACAAACTCTTCCACATACTCAGATTCATTAAAATAAAGTTAAAAATAAATGATAGAACTAATTTGTATAGTAAATTAACAAGTTCCTCGAGTTAATCAGACGTTTTAACGACTTTTCGTACAATTTTTTGAATATTTGATCTATGTATCTGTCATTTTTCATAAATTACTACAAAAGCGTTCCTTAACTTTTTCGTAAGCGTCTCTCTCTGTGAGAGAATTTATCCCCACCACTGCCATTTTGACAGTTTTTTCCATTATTACTACAAAAGTAAGGGAACAGACCTATTATATCGCTATAATTAGCTTTTAAAAAAATCAAATCTGAAGGATTCACAAATAAATGTTTCATTAAAATTTAAATTGCAAAAAAGGTTTAAAGAAGGGTGATAAGAATCTTTCGGGACGAGAAGAGTGAGGCTCCTTGTTACAGGAGTTTCGTCGCTGTTATTGGTAAAGATCAAGTGAGTGGAGAGTATCAACAATCAATGCACCAATTGCAGATAGGGAGTTGACGGGACTGAGATAATATAACTCAAAATACAAGAACAAAAATTCTTTCTGTCGGTCGGTTGAATAAATTACATTTCCATTGTATGCACCTAAGATATATGTCCTGATCATGACTCAACAAACTAACAAAAACATGAAAGAGGTGATGGCAGAAATGCAGCGAATTACATTTAGATGATGTTCGGAAAATGTGAATGGAGGCGTAGGTATGCGCAACTATTTTTAAATGTCATTAAAGCAAAAAACACCCTCGCTAGATATCTCCGAATGCATGGTTACTTGGTTGGTTGGTTGATTGGTTGGTGAGGGTGAGTTTTTCACTCTTCACTGAGGCCGCTGATGGGCCTGTTGTGGTTCCCTCTTATTCTGTGAACGATTGGAAAAAGTTTTTGTTAGGATGTGTGAAAGGATATAGGGGGTAAGGGGTTGGTTAAATTATGGATAGCCACTGTTTGTAGGACTTGTGTTTTCAGCGAAGCTGTTTGTTCCCTTAGTTTCACATTTCTGAGGCATGTAAGGTCTGGTATCAAATATGCTCCCAGAATTTTGTTACGTAGCCTCGCTGTAGCTGGACAGTGGCAGAGGAAGTGTTCTATATCTTCCTCCTCCTCCTGGCAGTTTGGGCATATCGATGTTTCTGAAATTCCGATTATATTTGCGTGTTTATTAAGGTTAATGTGTCCTGAAATAAGTCCCACCATCATTCTTAATTGCGCTCTTCCAGAGTTTAACGCTCTTTTTGCCAATTTATCGGTTGGTGTCTCTAATATTATTTTAGGCACTCTGCATGTTTCTAGGTGTTCCCAGTAGGGTCTTATCTCTTAAAATCAACCTTGACTCGTTGATTTATTGCTGTATTAATACTCGTCAGTGGTACGCCTTTTTCTTTTTCTGGTGGTTGTTCTTCTTTCCCCGCACCTTCCCTTGCTAGTTCATCTGCTCTTTCGTTGCCCGTTACACCTTCGTGTCCCGGTACCCAAATTAGAGAGACTTTGTTCTTACTAGCTAGGGTGTTCAATTTGTTTTTACACTCCCTTAACAGAAAAGATTTCGTGACGGGGTTGCACAAGGCGCTTATGGCTGCTTTACTATCGGAACAGATATCTATTTGTCTCCTCGAGATGTGGAGCGCTGTCAGCGTTTCCACTCCTTTAAATATGGCAAAGATATCTGCTTGAAATACGGTAGTGAAAGGTTCCAAATGCGTTGGCAGTTGAATCTCTGGGTTGGCACTATACATGCCTGCCCCTGATTCCCCTGCTATATATGATCCGTCCGTGTATACTGTTATTCCCCTCTGATTTCTTGTTGAAAAAGCTTGCTTCCAGTATTCTCTTGAGGGAAAAGCAGTTACGGATCTTTTACTTAATAGAGTGGTCTGTTATTTTGTTCAATGTGAACAACAAAGACAAATTCTTTTGCATTCACTTGTAGATAGAGGAGAACTTGGACTCCGTAGGCCAATCACAAGGAGCCAAAAATTAAATAATACATTCTAATTGACCCCAAACCATATTTATTATCTCATTATGTAACCTGCAACCTATTACCTAATATTGAACTATGATCGTTATTCCATAAGAAAAACCCGGATACTAGTTGTAGTCTTTGATCGGTACTTTGCCACAATTATTTATATAACTTTCTCAACTTCTTCCAGAAGGCTACTTTCTCCTCACTGGGATTCGCAAGCATTTTCTGATGTTCATCGATAATAAACGCATTCAAAGTAAAATTGTCGGCAGTATTAATTTTCTTTACAGGCTCCCAAGTACAATCAACGAATTTCTCATCCTGTTCCGGCGTTGGGTTGCCATATTTGACGAAATTTGTCCACAACTTGCACATGGTTTGTACCATTGTCTTTGCTCCCTTTTCCCAGGGTTCTGAAGCCAATGACGATTGGAAAAGGTAAAATAGTTCATCAGAATGACTTGCCCCCTTTAAATCGTTGGCTTTTAAGACTTTCTTCTTATACAAATTCAGAGCGCCGTCGTAGTCAAAGCGATAGAAGAACAGGGTTGACTTGTGCTGCCTTCTGGAATGGATCTCGGCTGCTAAATTTGTATCGACAGCTAAGAATATGTCTCCCAGCATATCATTGAAGCTACTTAGAGTCGCTGTACACACGTTGTTCCCATTAAAATAAAATTCTTTAAGCGCATTGGCATATTCACAACTCCTTGGGTCTTCTAATTTCAAATCGATATTTTTGGGCATGATTTTGCGCAAATCATTGTAATCTTCTACTTTTTCGACTAACGGAAGGAATAAGATTGCTTCGGCTGACGTGTGACCCATCATTATAGGGATTTCAATAGAGTTCTCATCATTCATAGATTCTAATGGCGATCGCGTGACCACAGCCTCGGAACTATCTTTTTCGATAACTGGAGTTGCTGGCGATGAATAGCCTCTAAAAAAATTGTTAAGTTCAGATCCAGAACTTAGAGGTATCAAAAAGCCACTCGAGTCGGGATAGTTTTTCAAGAATCCTGCTATTTCTAGTGGATTTCCTGAGCTGCAGCCCATTGCTTGAGCCAATTTCTTCGTCTTGTTAGATGCTTCATCATCTATCGCCCAGTACGTGTTACTTAAGCCACTCTGAATAATTGCTTTATGAAAAAGTTTCCTTGAACTTTCTGATAGTACATGTAAATGGGCGCACACACCTCCAGCACTATGACCCATCAATGTCACATTATTTTGGTCGCCATTGAAGTAGCCAATATTCTCTTTATCCCATTGAAGTGCAAGGCGCTGAAAGTAATTCAATTATAATACCGATAAAATTTTAGCTGTTCTCATTCACTTGGTCTTTTAGGCCGGCATTTCCTGGAATATTTGCTTCAGGCAATGAAAGAAACCCGAGCACTCCTAGACGATAGTTCACGGTGACTACAACTACGTCTTCTTGTATCAAGTAAAGGGGATTATAACTAAATAATTGATATTCCATTTAGTGTGAGTCAGTTGACACAAGATATACTTACAGATCGCTGTTTCCACTGCCAGTTACAAAACCACCACCATGAATGTAAACAATCACCGGCAAGATTGCATCACTTTTTGTCTGGGGCGTATAAACATTGAGGAAAAGACAATCTTCTGAGCCAACGATATTACCTGTAGCTGAGTCCATCTGCAGAGACTTGTGACCTTCCTTAGTACAGCTTATTTCTGCGGTAGAAAAGATTTCCAATGGAACTGGAGCCTATTCATGTAGGACATTGTATTATTCAATTGTATTTACTTGCGACTATGCATTTACTTTGAACCTTAATGCTCCTAAGGGAGCCACTGCATAAGGTATGCCTTTGAAGAAATAATACAGACTTCCATTTGGAAGAACTCCTTCACCCCCAACCACAGTCCCCTGTTTTACTTTCACGTACGTTGATAATACCATTTTCCACAGCTACGTCCGTGAGTTATCAGAATACTAACTGAAGTAGTAAACTGTCACAGCTCTTTATGGAGGGGAAGAACCAATTTCAGAAATGTATGCCTCAAATCAACGTAAGATAACCGTGTGTGTATTTGCAGATTGTCGTGAATGCAAATATTGAAAGAAAAGTGAGGTTAATTTTTTTTTTTTCGTAATCGAGACATGAAAAATGGCATGTCATCGACGATCAGGCATCGTCTAAACCACATAACTCGAAGAAACTGGCCTCTCCAAGGACTATTTAATTGAAGACAAACTTGGTAATACCCTTAGGCGTATCAATTTTAGATGAGTGATCACCAATAACAATGGTTACGGGATACGCAAGTAAAACAAAAAATATATAAGGTTAAGCCTTTTATTTAACACGGTAATAAATTTTCAAACACAACAACGTTTGCTTTAACTATGGTTCTATGTCCTATCACCTTGAAACGACTTTAATCTGGAATAATTTTTGTGTATAAGTAAGTAATGTATTTTGTTTGTTATAAAGTTTTTAGTATTCAGCTATTATATATCTTCCTCATTTCCCGCCAGAATGCTATACGCTCTTCGTCGGGATTCTCCAACATTTTTGAATGTTTATCGATAACAAACGCATTCAATGTAAATCGTTCGGCATCACCAATTTTCATCACTGGTTGCCAGGTGCAATCAACTATTCGCCGCTCTCGGTCAGGAGTTGGATTACCATATTTGGCAAAATCGGTCCACAACTTGCACATGGTTTGCACCATTTGTTTCGCTTCCCCCTCCCAAGGTTCTGGAGCCATTGTCGATTGGAAAATGTAAAAGAGTTCGTCCGCATGGCTTGCACCACTAACATCTTTCATATTGAATATTTTGTTCTTATACAAATTTAATGACCCGTCGTAATCAAAGCGGTAGAAGAACAACGGTGACTTGTGTTGCTTCCGAGAATGAACCTCGGCCGCTACGTTAGTATCGACAACAAATAGTATATCTCCCAACAGATCATTGAATTTGCTCAAAGTTGCCTTGTTCACATTTTCCCCTTTGAAGTAAAAGTCCCTCAGTGATTTGGCAAAATCAATACTCCTCGGATCTTTCGCTTTTAAATTTAATCTTTTAGGAACAATTTGGCGCAAATCATTGCAGTCCTCTAAGGTATCTATAAGTAACGGAAGAACTACAATTGCTTCGGCTGAAGTGTAACCCATCATGAGCGGAATTTCAATGGAATTTTCATCGTTCATTGATTCTAAGGGAGCTCTTGGAACCACAGCCTCTGGATTGTCCTTTTCGATAACTGGTTTAACAGGAATTGAATTACCGTCGAAGATTTGTTCTATAATAGGCTTTTGTGGCAAACCAGGAGGATCGATAAAATTAGCCAGCTCTTGATAGTTCTGTAAGAACTTTATGATTTCCAATGGATCATCTGATGTGCAACCCAATAGTTTGGCCAAATTCATGGTCTTGTCTGATCCGTGATCATCAATGGCCCAACTCATATTACCTAAGCCGCTTTGAGTAATAGCCTTGTGGAAAAGTTTCCTTGAATTTTCGGATAGCACGTGCAAATGGGCGCATGCTCCTCCGGCGCTGTGACCCACCAGTGTGACATTGTTGGGATCACCATTAAAGTGGGTGATATTCTCCTTGACCCATTCCAGGGCAAGACGCTGAAGGGAATTTAATTTTAGTTATGTAAGCTGTCAAATTATTCTCCTTACCTGATCCTTTAGGCCAGCATTTCCGAAAATGTTTGCTTCAGGCAGTGAAAGAAACCCAAGCACGCCCACACGATAGTTCAGTGTGACTACAATCACTTGCTCTTGCAGTAAGTAAAGCGGATTGTAACTGGAAAAAATCGACTAGCTATTAAGAAGTATGTATCATATGAGAAGTGGTATGCTCACAGATCGCTGTTTCCACTTCCAAATGTGAATCCACCACCATGAATATACACCATCACTGGCAAGCGTGCACCGACATTTGTCTTTGGGGCGTAAACATTCAAGAACAGACAATCCTCTGAACCAACGATTTTTCCGGTAAATTGATCCTTCTGGGGCGACACCTCACCCTCCTTTGTACAGTCAATTTCCGGTGTAGTAAATCGCTCTAATGGAACGGGCGCCTGTTTGTAAACGAAATTACTTTTAGCTTTCATTGTTTATAAAAAATATTAACAGAGACTTACTTTAAACCTTAGCTCTCCCAGTGGTGGCACAGCGTATGGTATTCCCTTAAAGAAGTAATACACACTTCCATTTGGAAGACAACCTGCACCACCAATCACAGTGCCCTGCTTTATATCGACCTTTGCTGATATTGCCATTTTTTGTAATGACTAAAGAGAGTGCCAACTGCGATCAGTATCAGAACGATTACAATGTCTTAGCCGAATAACTGTGAGGGTATGTGTGTCGTCTGAAACAATTATTATGAACATAAATGTAAACACAGATAAAACACTCTTATCATCAAGCTATCGGAACGTTGTCATTGCTTTTGCTATCACAGACATAAGATTACGTCAGTCAAATGTATGGAACTTTGTGGGGTAGTTATTTCTATATAAAGTATCTAGGTATAGTAGGAAGAAAAAGCAAAGCACAAAGCGGAATTTTGGTTGAAAGAGCAACAAAGGTAATAGTTCCACTTAAATCATGGAAAATACAAAATTTGAATGCAAAATTTACATGTTTGCATGATTCCTTTCGCAATTCTTAACAAACCTTAGCAAGATTCTATTTAAATGTAAAATTAAGCATTCATCCACTCAAAAATATTTAAAATGGCAACACCCCTACGTGGAGTAAGATGACGTAACTTCTTTTTATTTTCGGTGTGTTTTTCATACGGCCGCACAACACCCAAACTTGTTTCTTTAAATAAATGTTGTTGTCATGATCATATGGGTATAATAAAAAACGCCTAATAAAACGAGTCGCATGCAGAGACAACACTATGTATGGTTTGACTCTGGTCGCATGTGCTTTGTATCTCCCCCAGCATGCTATTTTTTAAGAAAGCGACAAGCTATGTAAATGCTTTCTATGTGCAGAGTTATCATTCGTGGGCGAAACTAAGTGATCTAAGCAGACACAAACTTTCTACATTCCCTTCTGTACCTTATTATTCGCCCCAATTTTCCTATTCATCTTAGACTGACTATGACAATGGGCCTACTCTGGCCTAAGATGTGTTCTGCCATCTGAATCCAACATAACCTCACCTAGATTGACTTGTATTTTTCTGATAAATAAACCCTACAGTAAACTAGACGACAAGAAACTCTAATAAAGATGCGACTTTATTTTACTTGAAGTTAATTTACAATTTTGCGGACGGAGCTCCATTATATTTGCAGTAGATACCCTTCCAGAACTCCATACGATCTCCATCGGGATTTTCAAGCATATGTTGCTTCTCGTCAATAATAAATGCATTTAAACTGAATTTGTCTTTTAGACCAATTTGTCGCACTGGTTCCCATGCACAATCAACAAACTTCTGACCCTCTTGAGGCGTTGGATTGCCGTATCTAGCAAAATTGGCCCATAGCTTGCACATAGACAGAACCATTTTCTTGTCGTGATCCGGCCAAGGTTCCGGCGCCATCGCCGCTTGAAATAGGTAGAACAGCTCATCACCATGACAGGCACCCTTCATTTGTTCCGCTTTGCACATTTTTTTATATAAATTCAAGGCGCCCACATAATCAAATCGAAAGAAGAACAGCGGCGATTTGTGCTGTTTTCTAGCGTGGATTTCGGCCGCTGTCCAACAGTGCATTGTGAAATGAAAGTCACCATATATTTCATTGAATTGATTTAACGTCTTCGCATTTATGCTGGCTCCTTTGAAGTAGAATTCACGAATCGTATTGGCCAACTCCAAGCTCCTCGGGTCTTCTGTATCCAAGTTAATATCAGTCGGAATTAGTCTCGCAAAATCTTTATCGAAGACGTCTAAGAACTTGCGGGCGTAAGGAAACAAAATAATTCCCTCCCCTGAGTTGTAGCCCATTATTATGGGAATATCAATAGCATTCGGTGTGTGCATTAATGTCAAAACTTCTTCGGTAAGTATAGCCTCGGGACTGTCTTCTTCGATTACGGGTCTCATTGTGAATGGTACACCGCGTCGAAGTTCTTCTGGCGTTTGTAGGGACAGCATGTGTTTCACAAAACCACCCAAGTCTGTTTCGCTTTTGAGAAACTTTGAGACTGCAATCGGATCAGCCGAGCTGCACCCCAATAATTTCGCCAGTTTGATTGCCTTAGAGGTAGGATTGGTCTGTACAGCCCAGTTCATATTAGCTGTACCACTGTTCAATACAGCCTTGTGAAAAAGCTTCTTGCAACTGTCAGAATATGCTAGAAGGTGAACACATATAGCACCGGAACTTTCACCGAACAGAGTAACGTTGTTTGGATCTCCGTTGAATTGCGAAATATTTTCCTTAACCCACTGCAGGGCTAGCCGCTAGAAAAGAGTTCCATAAGCTATCGTCTCGTGGGTTAGTTATAGTCACCTGATCCTTGAGGCCAGCATTTCCGGGAATATTCGCTTCGGGCAGGGCAAGAAATCCCAATGGTCCCAGGCGATAATTCACAGTGACTACCAATACGTTTTCTTGCAGTAGATACAGAGGCGTATATCTTAAAAATGGAACCAAATTAAAGCAAACTTTCAAACTGAAAAGGCTCAATTTACAAATCGCTGTTGCCACTGCCTGCCATGTATCTGCCACCATGTATGAATACGATTACAGGCAAAGGTGACTCCGTTTTACTTGCAGGTGTATATACATTTAGAAAGAGACAATCTTCAGACCCCTTATTAATACGTGTTTCTGTATCATTCTGGAAGCTGACATCACCTTCCTTCAAACACACCAGTTCAGGAACAGCGAAGCTCTCCAGAGGAACCGGTGCCTAGAATATAGAAGAAACGTTTCATATACATACTCGACTTGAGGTTATTGTACACACCCACTTGGAATCTCAGCTCTCCTACTGGTGGCAATGCATATGGTATTCCTTTGAAGTAATAGTAGGGCTTCCCATTAGGAAGGGATTGTTTACCCCCAACCACAGTCCCCTGTTTCACTTTGATTTTCATAGGCCCAGTGTTCTTTGTAGCAGCCTTGAATGCAGAACTATTAAAATAGAAGTAAAGTCCAATCTATTCACAAACCGGGCAATGGTAAAATCGGTGTTTATGCAATACCCGCAAACCAAGCAACCGTCTGGAAACCATTTTATTTTGTATTTTAAGGCCGATAACGAAACGATAAGAGGTAGACGTCAAGTAGCCGAAACCCGAAAAGCACAAAAACAAACTAACGAAATCAACTCAACTCAATACATACCGAATGTTCAAAATAGTGTGGTACGGACTTTGCACTTCGCACGATGAGATAGAACTAATCAGGAACTAATATCTCCCTCGCGCATTCTCTGCGCATGATTAATTGTTTATTTACTATTGATAATTGTCTACAAAAAAAAAAAAAACATCATCTCAGCAAAAAAACCGCGAAATATGTGTTAAGATGGTTGGCCCACTGATTCGATTGAATTCGAATGGCTGCAAGTGCGGTAATTTATAAGTGTGTGAATGCTGTTGCTATTGTTTAACAGATACCTACGCAACGCAAATTTGCAAATACGTAGTGCAGTTAACTTTGGCGAGATAACTCGAATTTATATCACCAAAGTACAATAGGTAAGATCAGTTCTTAAATTTAGTTTACTAGATTAGATTAGATTAGCGGGGGACTTATTACCCTTATTACTGCACACATTTTGTTTATAAATTCATCTAAATCGTTTGACTTGCGCAGAAACCCCATAAAAATTCAAATTTTACGTTTTTTTCCGTTCAAGCCACAACATGATTGAGAGATGTAGAATTTAAGAACGTTAACCCAGTGTTTTTTGGTTCAGCCTCTCCATTTCAAGCTACAGCAAACCTAAGCACAGCTTCCTTCATCGCTAGTGAACAAGACTCCGAGGTACTTCTCCACCTGTTTTAATGGTAAGTACTTCACTAGCATGCGGAGTTCATTAAATAGATTCGTTTACTTTTACCTTAATTCCAACACAGACGCACCGAAATACAGCCTGGTAGGGTTCACAAATCATTTTATTTATTTTATTTTATTTATTATCAAATAAGTCAAAGACTATTCTTCTAAATCAAATTTAATTACATTTCTTCTAAATTTACAATTTCGAGGTTGGAGCTGCATTATATTTGCGATAGACGCTCCTCCAGAAATCGGCCCGAATCCCATCGGGATTTTCGATCATTCTTTGCTTCTCATCAATAATAAATGCATTCAAACTAAACTTCTCCTCATCACCAATCTTTCGCACTGGTTCCCAGGCACAGTCAACAAATGGTTCACCTTCGCCCGGTGTTGGATTTCCGTATTTGGCGAAATTCGCCCAAAGCTTGCACATAGTCTGTACCATTTTTCTGTCTCGGTCGTCCCAAGGCTCTGCAGCTATAGACGCTTGGAAGAGATAGAAAAGTTCCTCAGCATGGCAAGCACCGTCTAACTGTTCTAATTGAAATATTTTCTTATACATATTCAGCGCGCCGACGTAGTCAAAACGATAAAAGAACAGCGGTGACTTGTGCTGCTTTCTAGAATGAATCTCCGCCGCTGCAGTAATGTCTATAACAAAGAAGAAGTCACTGAGGGCGTCCTTCAAACTATTTAACGTTGTTGAATCCACTTTTGCTCCCTTTAAATAAAAATCTCGAATGGAATTGGCCAACTGTAAACTTCTTGGATCGTCCGGTTGCAGGTTAATGTTCATTGGGATAAGTCGTCCAATATCTTTATCAATCGCATCTAAGTTCTTCATGGCGTTTGCAAGCATTATAATTCCCTCGGCTGAGTTGTAGCCCATCATTACGGGAATATCAATGGAATTCGATTTGTTCATTGACAGCAAGGGCCATTCGGTTACTATTGCCTCTGTGCTCTTTTTTTCGATTACCGGCCTATAAGTCATTGGAAGGTCGCGTCGTCGTTCTTCAGGCGAAAGTACGGCAGTCATATGTTTTAAGAAATCGGTCAAGTTTGGATGAGATTTAAGGAATTCACCGATCACGAATGGATCTTCCGATGTACAGCCAATACGTTTTGCCAACTCTGTAGCTTTAAAAGTTGAGTTAAGCTGTATAGCCCATGGCATGTTAGCTGTACCACTTTGCATAATAGCTTTTTGGAAGAGGTTTTTCGTACTCTCTGATAAAATATGGAAATGGATACAGGCAGCTCCAGCGCTTTCACCGAATAGTGTGACATTTCGAGGATCTCCGTTGAATTGATGGATATTCTCCTTAACCCATTGCAGAGCAAGACGCTGGAAAAATGTCTATTAAAGTCCGATTTAATTATGCAACTGTACTGTTGTTCACCTGATCCTTGAGGCCAGCATTGCCGGGAATATTAGCCTCTGGGAATGAAAGAAAGCCAAATGGTCCTAGGCGATAGTTTAAAGTTACCACTACAACGTTTTCTTGTAGTAGGTAAAGTGGTGTATAACTTAAAAGAGAGAAAATGGATCACAACGGGTTCGAGGCGATTAAAAACGAACTAACAAATCACCGTTCCCATTGCCAAACAGGTATCCGCCGCCATGTATGAACACCATTACAGGCAGGGGAGTTGCAGTTTTGGTTTTGGGCGTGTAAACATTCAGAAATAAACAATTTTCGGAACCCGTCAGTACCCCCGCCAGTGGATCTTTTTGAAAACTCACATCGCCTTCCTTTGTACAGTCTATTTCGGTGGAAGAAAACTGTTCCAGTGGAACTGGGGCCTATAGTTCAGAAGAGATGATTTGGAATACATAAATTACAATTTATTCTTGTTATCGCACTCACTTGTAACCTTAACTCTCCTAACGGAGGCACAGCATATGGGACTCCCTTGAAATAGTAGTAAGGATTACCATTTGGAAGTGTTTGTTCACCTCCAACCACAGTACCCTGCTTAATATTGACTCTCACAGGCGAACTCATTTTCACACTTGCCTTGAATATAGAACTAATAGTTTGAGACCAAAGTCCAAGTGCATTCGAACACAAACACAAACCGTGGAATAATGGAAGCGGGTTTTCAGTAATACTTGCGCACCGAGGTATCGTCGGCATATCATATTTTATGTCAAGGTTGATAAACAAAATTCACCCAAGAAACGGAAAGATAGGGGAACTCTACAAATACTTTTAACAATCCAGCTGAAGTCCATAGGTAAACAGCTATTTACTTAACTTACCGATCACAAAAATATTGAGAGCCAAATTGTTGAGAATGAGATTCCGATTTCCGAAGTCCGAACTTCAAATCCACTGATCTAGATGCCTCTTTCGTAGTTTTTGCACTGTTTCACTTGCACTTTCTCAGATAACCAAAGACCTCTCCCTCTCCATCATAAAAATAAACCAACATGTTTACTATACTCTGTTCAATTCGTATTTTCAGTACAGGCCTTATGGGAAGCTCTTTTTTCTACCAGTGGTGCCTGTAGCTACTCTCACGGCACTCAACACAAGATTTGCCACTGAAATAAAAGCGAAACCACTGGCGATTCCAAAGAATTTGTTGTTGTTATTTACGAAAAACCCACCCAATTATCCTCAAAGGCGCATACATCCCACCATGACCAGTCTGCCAGGCTGTCGCGAGCAGAATGAGGATGACGACGACGGTGATATTCTCGTGTGCGGTTGCTTTTTTATCGCAGAAAATAAACATGTGTGTGTTTTAAGCACCTCAGAAGAGTGTTACCCTAATCTATTTGCAAAAATATCTTTACGGGTTTTTCTATGGATATTTTCACAGAACTTTCGGTTTTGGTGCTTTTTAAAGCTTTTGAGAGCGAATAAATGAATTTGATTATGTGGGATGTTGCCATACAGTTTTTAGGTACTCCTTTAATTATTTTGTATTTCTGAAGGATCTGTTAATATGCAGTTAAACCATTTTTTCTTTATAAAGAGTTGGTATTTGGTAACCCTACCGATATTTGTGAGAGAATTATGCCTATTTATAGTGCCCACTATGGCAACCATGTGAGAGCTTTAAAATGGAGACAGCTTAATAAAATCCATAATAGTTAGGGTGAAAGGCAAATAGCCTATCTTCCCTGTACTGAAAATACGAATTGAACAGAGTATAGAGTTGAATGATTAAAAAGTATTCCATTATCTTTCATGTTTACAAGTTGTGAATCTTTTGAAGGTGGATTTATATGTGAATTATTTATTTAATTTATGTTAACATTGATGAAATTGGTATGTTTTTGTACTTGTTTTATATTATAATATCGCATAATATTATTTATCAGCTGTTTGCTGATCGCCGGTGCCAGCCGGTGCGACTCGGTACAGGCATGTCATGTTGATGAAACCGCAGCAAGTTTTGCTAAATTTGTTACTGTTTGTTACCACGCGATGCCCGAATACATCATGTCGTTTTCAAATTGGCAAAGGGATGCATTTTTTTGCTTTTCATGATCGATTTGCCAATAAAAAAATCAATCTTCTTTTTTTGATTTGAGGCACTTTAGAGAAATCTCTTTCACTAAGGCCTCAGTTAAGGACTATTCACATGATGTATGTATGGCTATACCATACGTAAAACGAAACCGGACAAAATTTATTTTGCTTTTTTTGACCACTTACACTTGGTGGTTTAACGGAATCCAGATCTCAAAATGTCAGCGATGATTCAAAAAGTTTAAGGCTTTATAGCAAATACCTAAATTTTCTTTTCTTTCAACACTAATTTTTTGATCGCTTTTTGTTAACTTAAGGCTAGTACGCTGCTCAAGTGAAGTGAAATTTTCACTGCTCTCCAAAAAATGCTGTGAAATCGAAAGTGAAATATTTTTTTGGAGATTTTCGTGGAGAAATTAATGCAGGGTGACCGAGCGGAAAAGTTTTATTTTTAGGACAGCTATAGTATAAAATAAACATACTTTTTGCACTCTTATTTTACTTAAAATGAAAACAGATGGAGGAAAGAAATTGCGAACTTTGTTTTATTGTAGTTTATAGGTTCTAGTAGTAGTGTTTAATTTTTCGCAATAATATCCGATTTTTACATAAGACCAGTGTAGCACATTCTAACAATCAAGAGTGCATAGAGAGTATACCACACCTTTTGAAAGATCCGGGAATTATATTGATGTGATTACTGAACCTCATTGTATTAGAAAATTCGAAAACTGCTGTATTCTTATTTGCAAAAGTTTCTTATGTGGTATTCGATTATGTTTCTTCAGATTTCGTGTGACTAATCGAACATAAGAACATCACTTGCACTTTTTTATGTTGACATTTCGCTGGCTGAGAACTATAATGTTCTATGTCGAAGAAATGAAAAAAAAGTTTTATATTATACCAAAATGTTCTACGTTTCATAGGCTACAAGAAATGTATAAAATTCAATCTAATAATAATAAGGTGTCAGCTCTGTACCCGAAAGAAACTTGCAACTTCTTGATATTTCGGATGATACGCTAGTGTTATAAAATCCTATGTCAACATAGAACATTGTATCCAATTTGAAAACGTACCAAAATACCCACAGTACAAATGACAAAGAACTTTTTTGAACAAACTGTTCATTGGCATTGAACATAGAACATTATTACATATGTCTAATGATTTGAAATAATACTCAAAGAAGTTCTATGTTTGTCCTATGTCAAAACTAAAAACCGCCTATGAAATGATTTTTATGTAGTAAAAGCGAAGAATAAATACTTATACAATTTATCTCAATATTGGATCTAGATTTATTTTTAACAGATATCTCATATGTGTTTTTTTTAACTAAAAATCAGCCACGTAAATCTTTGCATTGACATTTCTCTAAATGGGGGTGTTCTCAGCCAGCGATTTGTCGGGGAATATCAAATGTTATTTTTCCGAAAAAAAAAATTAAAATCTCAATTGCTTCGGTAATAAACTTCAATCTTTATTTCAATCTTAAAAAGGAGAGAGTAAAAAAAGGGAAAAAGAAAAAGTGCGCCAGAGCGAGATCTTCAAGAAAAGAAAAAAAAGGAAAGAGCCAAACATATTGCTCTGAACGAATGTGTTTTTGCGTTGGCGGTGACAACATTCGTGCGATTGGAATATGTGTAGCCTTCAACACTTTTTAAAGAGTTTTCCATTCACTGGTTAAATTTTATTTTCAAACATTCTAAATTAGCGTCCCGATTGTTTTGTTCCAAACGAACTGAGAGCTTCCAATCGTATGCCACAATAATATTTAAGGATTTATTATTAATTAAAGTAACTCTCATTCATTCATTAGTAAAAAAAGTGCATAAAAAGAGTATCTTGTTCAATTTTATAACGCAATTGCAGCAGCCGCCGTTTTGCCTTTACAAAAGGGAACTGCGAGCTGCGAACAAATCATTTTTTGTATGAAAACACTTAATTGCCATTTTAGTATCCATAAACCATTTTATGTAATTGATCTGACCGCCGATTAAAAATCTGTATGGTTATCTTGAGCAAAACAGTGTATAACAATTTACTGAGGCACCCTGCTCATCAAAAAGGTCATCCATGACACCAACTTTTTGTACACCTAGCTTTATGGTACTATATTCAATGCAAAAATGATAAAAGAAGTTCGAAAAATGCAGTACTGTCTTAAAGAAACATCTGAAATTGAAATTAATTTCTCAACCGTCGTCCTACGAATCATTTTTCACGCCGAAATGTCAAAAATTTAATGCGACGGACAATAAAAACCAAGTGAAATAGCTGTGGAGAGATTTTAGTATCGCCACCTACAGCTGAGTTTTTGAAGCGCAATTTTTCACTTGAGCTGCGTACTGCCAAGTGAAATTTCTCTGTGGAAAGTTCATTTTGACATTTCGCGGTGAAAAATTTGTATGAAAAACTGGATTTCACTTGAGCAGCGTACTAGCCTTTAGATAATTAGAATTGGTTAAAACCGTACATTTAATTACGTGATAGGAGCATCTAGTACATTCTAATTGAAAACTCATTAAATTATCCGCCATTTTGCATTTCTATACCTGTACCGCACTGAGCGCACTCATTTGCGACGGAGAGGTTGTTCCTGTTCGATCTTTTGTACTTATATCAACGACGTTTCGTCAAGTAAGTTCAGTTTGTGGTTTGCATTTGCGGTCGTCGGCGCGTGTATAAAATCTTGTTTCTGTGTGAAAAAAAACTTTAAAAATAAGCTACAAAATATTTCATCAACATTACAAATTCGCAAATATTCATAAAAATTTTAACAAATTCGTAAACATACAAACTAGTTTATCAAAATGGTTGACAAAATTGAAATGAGCCTGGATGATATCATTAAATCAACCAAAAGCCTGAAAGTACGTCGAGGAGGTGGCCCACCACGGCGTGGAGGTGGTGCAAGCGCAGCCAGGCCACTACGAAAAGGTGGTCGTCCGGTCCCAAGCGGTGGCGGAATACAACGCCAAGGCCCCAGTGGAGGCCCTGTACTCAAAGGTCGCACTCGTGGTGGCATTCAAAAATCCAAATTTCCCAGGGTAAAGATTCGTTGGACTTTATTATAACAAAAAAGAAAATTCATATAAAACGAAAAAAGAAAAATGGCGGTGTTCCGTTTGGCTCATGAGAAAAGAAAAAATATGTATTACATATACCTATTTCTCTTAGCAGCTGGTGTGTGCCTCAAAGACATTTTTTTACTCACTGAAAAGAGAAATTGTTTAGTTTTTGTTTGAATGCCGAGCTTAAATGGTTAAAAATTGTGATTTTAGTTTTGGTATTGTTAAACGAAATATCAGTCTTTTTTTCGTTAAATGTTAATTTGTCGCAGTGCCGTGTAGAGCAAAAGAAAAAAAAAAAGCGAAATGGCGGCGGCCATCTTTAATTTGTATTCAGCGCGAATGCGGAAAAATAAAGCGAAATTTCCCATTCACCAAACCCAAAAACGCGCATATTTGTCGGAACAAAAGTATAAATACGTTTATTATCGTATCTTCAACTGCAATACATTTCGGCTGCTAATCATGCGAGTAGATGAATCATTAAATTTTGCAAATGAAACGTAGAATTTCACCAGCGAATGTGCAAGAATGATGGTGCGTCAATTTAATCCTCTCCCCAAATCCCCAATAGAGTAATACTAAAAACACGCATAACCAGTCGATTAGGGTACATCAAAAGTCCCATACAAGTCTCGAAATAGCTCTTGTTCTTCATTATCTACTTGCGAACAAAATTAATCAATTAAGCGGCGGTGTGATGACAGTGGCAGGGAAACAAAATGGAAACAAATGCATCAACAAATCCAACCTCTCAAATTCTAGGGCGATGTGAACAGCGCTTGGAAACACGATATGTACGATGGACCGAAACGTGGCGGAGGCGGTCTGAAAACCGCCAGCGGAACAGTCGGCGGACCTTCAAAATTGCTTGTCTCGAATTTAGATTATGGAGTATCGGAGTCGGATATTCACGAGTTGTTTGCTGATTTTGGACCACTAAAGAGTGCTTCCGTACACTACGACAGATCTGGACGTTCATTGGGTACATTATAAAAACTTGGTTTCAAAATTGTGGAATGAACCGAACTTCCCAGAACAATAGCTAATTTTTCATTCTTTTATCTCTTTCCTTTCATAGGAACGGCTGATGTAGTCTTCGAGCGAAGGGCAGATGCCGTCAAGGCAATGAAGCAATACAATGGAGTGCCATTGGACGGTCGTCCCATGAATATCCAGCTTGCCACATCCGAGGTACCGTCACCAGTGAGTAAAGCCCGTTTGGCAAGTGGACCAAGTCGTCCGCGACCACCAACAGCAGGAAATGTTCGCAGAGGTGGCGCAGGTAACTAGTAAATATTCTTCTTTGAACGATCTGTGTTCAACAATTTCTTTCACTTTTTTATTAGCAGGAGGTGCAGGCGGACCAAGACGTGGTGCAGGTGCCCCACGCCCAGGGGGAGCTACAGCCGGGCGTCGCAATACACCCAAGACTCCAGCGCCGACAGCAGAGGAACTGGATGCCGAACTGGATGCCTACGTCAATGACATGAAGTAAAGCGCTTATTTTAGAGTACAAAGACCTCAAACACTAATAGTAGACTTAAATGAAGATTTGCTTTAGTTTTTCATAAAAAAAAAAAAATACAATTTGTATAATGGAATACAAAGCCACAGAAGATTGTTTGCTTCATTTATATTTTTTTCCCGTAATAAGTATATATAGTGGTAAAACTTACTTTAAATGAAATCGCAAAGAAAAATAAATTTGACATTCGGATGATTGCAAAGAATATAAAATGAAATATTGTAACAACGTGATATAATAAGAGTAAATAAGATATTTATAAGACTTTAATTGTGTCTTTGGTTGTACTTGCAATTTCAGGGAATTTGATGTTCCACTTAGCAATGGTTTGGGCTATGAACATTCAAACTGCGAGTATCCGCCATCATATTCATGTGGCTTTGGTTGGTTTAGTACTTTCGGTTTCAAGGGTAGGTACGATTTATTTTGACCTGTAAAACTACAGGAGCTGCAATAACAATCGTGATCAAACTACCCCATCCAACGAGGTACACATTCACAGAATTAAGTTGATTTGACATGTGAAACAAATTTGGTCACGTAGTGTAAATTCAGTAACGCATCACTCGCATCATGATGCTGACGATGCTTTGCAAAATGTTCATTAATGCAAACTATTGGCATCATTTTTAATGTCAAGTGTTCATTAACTGATGCGCAAACATAACGCAAAAAAGCATCACAGAAATACGTGATGCGCTGTTGATTCGCCTGCAAAAAAGTAAGAAAAATGCCGGAAGTGAAAGAAAAATAATTAAATAAACATTTTTATCAATAGATTACTGCTTTTGAAAGATAAATTTATAAATTTTTGTTGAACTCTTTTTATTATTTTTTTCACAAACAATGCGTTCTTAAACTCAAACGATACATTCAGCCACCAACGCATCAGCATAGCAAATAAGCAGTGATGCCGCATCACTGTTTGACGTTTCTGAATTTACACGTAATGCTCGGTCTCGGTTACGGACGACGAGATTCGGCTTGCTTTGCCTTTATGCACAGGACATTGGTAGAATTACTCAGTTAAATGGATACAACACGGCAATTTCTATTTTTCAATAGTTTTGTGAACCTTTGGAACAGGTAAAATAGAGAAATTTGTTTTTACGCTACCACTTTCTATTAAATGTGTTCTCTGGTTTTGTTGTGCTGTTTTATTACCCTACCTTCTAAGAAGTCCTTAAAGTAAATTCTCCGATCCGGTTGTATATTTAAAGAAAGTTTTAATGTGTCCAACTATGCACCTTATGTGACACCTTACACCAATGAAAATAGCCTGCTCTAAGAAAACTATGTTAGCAATAATCGCCCAACATCTTTCAACTGTTACAGAACTTTAAAAATTACTTATGATGTTAGGTAAAATCGACTTAACATTATCACAACAGAAACTCAATTAAAGCTGTTATTAGCTTTTTGCTATGTATAGTCTGCAAGCACTTCAGCTTTAGTGATTGCGTATATTGCCACAGACCACAAACAATACGTTATCAACAAAACCATAATCCATGACCCTGGGAATATAAGATTGAGTGGTTTCACACTTCAGCTCATGTCACTGCTTGTCGTGCGTCAATTTGTCCTCACTATAAGCTATGAAAACATGTGTAGCCGCTTGTATTGCTGATAACATTAATTTTAGTAGTCGTACATGTTATCACAAGGGAATTATTATGTAAGTCGCTTACTTACTTACAGTGTTAAATCTAAAGCGTTTATTTTAAAAATAAAACAGGGTGCGGATAGAATTAATTTTGAACATCATAGACAAATCCTACAGAGACCCCCAACTTCGGCCGATTTGCCGTTACTTATATATACCTACAATCTATTATAGGTATTTTTAGTATGATTTCGCTATGCATTAAGGTAGTGATTTGTTTTATTTTCGATGTCGATATGGCTGGTAGATCCAAAATGGCATTAGATTTGTTGATTACCTAATCAGAAAATTAGGTATGTAATTTAAAAAAAATATCAAATGCATACCTACGTATAAAACAAAAAATATGATGTGTATAATCAATGACTTTAGTGTAATTTTGAATAGGTAATTGTTGTTATAAATGGAACCGACCTACATAATTCAATGCCGAGTCCGCATGACGAAATTGAAAAATGTTTGCTGAACAGTTTAAAATTCTCGGATGTTAGTCGATAAAGCCCTGAGCTTTGAAAATGATATACGCACTTTATTCAGTGAGACCCTGACGGAGTGCCCAGAACGGTAGTTGTATTTTTCTTCTTTTTACCGTTGAAACAAAAAAATAATATGCAACCCAAAATACAATGTCCACCCTGTAAAGCAAGTTTCGAGTTAACTATACAAACTGAATAAATACCTACCTACCTATAAATATAATGGAATTAAATCTTCGCCAGCAGTTATTTCTATTCAGTCAAAATTCAACAAGCAGTGCTTCTGGATTGACAAGATAGTTCGATAGCTTTTCCCACTTATTGTGTGCAGTAAACGTTGCTCCGACGAAGTATAATTATAATCTTGTGATCTGAAAATTGGGTATACTCGTTATCTTCTCAAATATTATAATGTCTGCTTTAAATGTGAACGATCTTACCTTTGAAGAAAAGAATTTATTTGTTCCAACCTTGGATGAGGTGAAGACAGGTATGTGCTCCGGTTTCCTTAGGTCAACACACGAAAACGAAGTTTATTTAGTTGTTGTTATTAGTGGAATAAAACTAGTGCTGTTTAAGTACCTATAGACTCTAGTATGTATGATTAAGGTTTAGCGCATGTTTGTTTTGGTTGGTTATCAAAAAAAAAAATCAAGTACTTATCTTGTTTTTGCAGCTAAAAGCTTTAATGGTTGACAGATAAAAAAAGTTTAGGTAGGTAGTCTAACAAGAGTATACAGTGTGGATAACAAGACTGTATTCTGTATTCCGTCTATTGAATTTACGAAATTAACATCATTTCATTTTTAATTCATTTTTATTTAATTCCTTCTTTGACTTTTAGCTATACTAGACAAAAACGATTAAATCTTTTTTAAAACTATCATTTATCTTATTCTAGCTTACTGGCTCTTGGCGAGTGCTCTAAGCTTAACAATATATATTTAATTCGTTTTGTTTTTTAATTTTCAAAAAACTGTAGAAAACTTGAATTCTTTATCAGAATGATGTTGATGACCTCGATTTTTGGTCTTGACCTGTACGCCACTAAATCGTCTGCGTACGCTATAGCATGTCTGAGGGAACTCACCACCACCAGATCACTTGTGTAAATATTAAACAGGACCGGAGAATTCACTGCTCCCTGTTGTAAGCCGTTTTTAATTTCGAAAACCCTGCTCGAAGTCACATTGCCAGCTTTGACAAAGAACTTCTTTCCCATAAGCATGTCGTAAATTATATATATAGCAAAGGTCTTTGAATGCCCATTCTAGTCAGCTTATAAAAGAGCCTCTCCAACCATACGGTATCGAAGTCCTCAAAGTCGATTAGGCAGGCAACCGTGCATTGCTTCTTACTTTTATTCCATTCCATTCATACCTTGCTAACATTCGGGAGCAAACTAATTGACCGCAGATTAACAGGGTTTGTCCTATCTTTATCCTTTTTCGGGATAGGGTGTACCACCGCTATTTTCCACTGCGCCGGATAATATGCATTATTTAGCGCATTGTTAAATAGCGTGGCGAAGATATCGATCGCTTCGTCAACTCCCGCCGACTTTTTGTTTTTCAGTGACTTAAAGATGCACAGGAGTTCATCTTTAGTTACGAACAGATGAGAAGTTACATCGGCGATTTTACGAAATTAATTTTCTAGTCATTGTCATTCAGTCATTAACGGTATTTTTTGTTTTTGTTTTGTTTTACGGTGGCAAAAATTAGGAACAGTTGATACATTACAAAATGTTACTAAACAAAAACAGCTTACATGTGAAATTTTTGAAAATGGTTGGCTTAATACCACCACACAACGTATTTCCCAAATATTTTTCTGAAAAATATAGAAGTCGACATCATACGACAACAGTACGAACCGTGAACTGATTAGATTAGATTATTAATATAAGAAATGTACTTGTTTTTTTTTTTTTTTTTTAGTTCTGCAAAGCGCTCTCCTGAAGAACTTCGAAAATGTATCTGTGGATGTAGTGGATTGTCCAGATTTAACCAAATCCCCTTACAGTTTAGTGGACTCTGGTATGTACATGAACGTCTTTTAAGCCACACATCAAAATGTTTCAAAGTTTGCATTTAATTATTTTTCTAGGGCTTGGTGGGACTCCATTGCTCCTTGATGTCGGCGGCCCTCCATTTTTGCTGCCGACAGCACAACGATCAAAAATCTACGATATTAAGCACCTACTAAAAAAATGTATTCCTGACCCAGACACAAATATCCTGGCTATCGGCGCAGGAGCGGGGCCCTTTCCACTACTTGGAACCAACTGTGAAGGTATCTTCAATGTGAAAATAGCTGCCAATGGTGAAATCACCAACCAAAGCTATACAGCAAAGGTAGAGGGTCCTAATGAGGAATGCGTGCTTGAGCAAGTTCCCCCCACTGAGACACGAAGCGCTTTATTATTAAACCTGTTCCTCAGTCAGGGAAAGCCTGGTAAAGTACTAAAAGTAACATGTAGTAAACGAAAGGGTGATCAGAATTTTGTGGAATGTATGCGGCTTGGATTGGAGAATAAATATGAAGAGAAATGCGTCGGTGAGTTAAATTAAAATATAGAAAAGATAGTTTTATGTGTCCCAGGGACGCAATTGTAGCGCGTTCAGCTGTTGGTGGTTCGAGCCCACTTGGGGGCTTATGGTATTTTTTTTTTTTTTTCATTAAATTCTCTGCGCTCTTATTTTGCAGGTATGGGAGGAATTTTTCTAATTAAAAAGGGTTCGGTTTATCAGCACGTAATGCCTGACTTCTCCAAGACACCAATCCTTACAGACGAAGGTGTCAACGAGTGGCTCAAGTTCTATGATATGCCTGCTACGCTTAACGCCGTTGGAACATTGATTACTCACGACAATGTAAGTTTAGAAGCTTACGCTGTGTGTATTAAGTCTAAAATTATTTTCTTTTAAGGCCTTGGATCTTCGCCTGCAGCATTTCCATAGCTTTTCGACGAGTAACTGGGGAGGTCATTACCATTACGACACTACACCGGATATTGTAGAATATGAGGGATACTTTAATATTGCAGACAGAGTTGTGAGAATAGATCGGCCAATTGTTACGCACAAAATTGGAAGAGATTGAATAAAAGGGAATTGAAATCAATCAAATAAATTGCTTTAAGTTGTGTAGAAATGTTACTCTTTTGAGCTCTTTCGGCCTTCTGTTGATTAGAACGTACGATTTCCGTTCGCCTCTTTAGCTCAGTGGCAGAGCACTGGTCTTGTAAACCAGGGGTCGTGAGTTCAATCCTCACAGGAGGCAATTGACGCTTTTTTTACTTTACATTCTGCTTCTCGAATACTTGTTGCAGTTCAGCTATGTGAAATTATGGACACAAAGTTTAAGGACCATTCGAAAGTCAACATTGCAAAGTATTCCACGTTAGGTTTCGCAATTGGTTTTTACATTTGGCTTTAAATTGAGTTGTTATTTTAGAGCCACCACAATTAGTACTCAAAATCTATCATAGATTTAGATTCTGATGACGTTAGTTGTAGATTTTTGTAGCTGATTCTCTAAAATGTGGAACTCAATGGACGTAAAATCTGGGGCCATACTGTAAGGCGAAACGATGAAAGCGCACGATGATATGCCCTATTTTACACAAGCAAATTTCTTCGTGCACACGAAAACGTTTGAACTTTTCGCCTTACAGAATCTGACGCCAGTTTTTTTTTGTTTGATACCGCTATTTTTTATAGGACTTTTAACACATTTATTAGGATTTCTTTTTTTTGTCGAGACTCGTACACCAGTAGACTTATTGAACCCTGCTACCAAGGACTTATTGACCTTCATCAGGGAGGTTCTACGTCTCAGATTAACCTTTCCCCTTTGATACAATAGATCTTTCAGGTCGCAGTGTCTGCCACTGGGCATGGGACTATATATATAAATACTTATTTGGAAATACATACTTTTGGACATGAAGATTTAGCGTTTTTGGATGAGAAAACAAAAATGTATATAAAGTATATCATTTGACACTGACATTGTTTGGAACTACTACATTGGACACTTTCATTTTATTTTTTTTAGTTTTTTTTCGTGTCCGAGATGTATGAAATGCAGAACAAACAGATAAAATGTTACGTAAATCGGGCCTTAAGCAATAAAATCTTCATTTTTTTTTCAGTGCATTTCGAATTGTTAAAAATTAACCAGACTAGAGACAACATTTTCACAAACACCCAACTGAGAAACTGGATCTGGACGTATTTCATATGCTACCTATATCGTCACCTCAGTATTTGAGTGATACATTTGCATTTTTGCCATTTTTGAGTTAGGAATGATTTCTAAGAGACAAGATGGAGATCTATCTTTTGGTGTAATTAAATCTATCCTATGTCCATTATTGCCAAAGATATCAGTGTTACAAATGATCTAAACGCACTTTTGGGAATTAATGGTCAGTACTGGTCTGCCACATAAGCCTTCATATGGGAAGGTCACATTTTCGTATGAACTTTTCTTAAATTTCTTAAACATTTTAAATGACCTATACATACAATTGAACAAAAATTATGCTTCATTGACAAACACCAATTCAGTGCTTAAATGATCTAAACATACAATTCTCCCTCAAAAGTGCTTCATATGCATAATAATTTTTTAGTGTTTAAGTGATACATACAAACAAAGCTCCAAGTCAAATTTGTAATTCAGTGCATAAGTGATACATACAATACAATCGGCTTCATAAATTCCTTATAGACAGTTACTGTTCAATTTATGTTTGGTTTTTCTGCATTATAATTATTTAATAATATATTCTGTACAAGTATGATCTGAATTTAAAGTTGGATAGAATAGATATTTTATTTTCTTTTTTTTTTCTTTCTTACCCTCTGAAGGCACTAAATTAATTTAAAAAAGAGCTGAAATATTGGATTTTTAGATCCCCGATATAAACAAACGTTAGTATATTACAGAATTATTTTTCTTTGAAACGATAACTTACCTTGTTTTTTACATAAAAAAATAAGTTTGCCATAAAAAACGCCAAGAAAAATAAAATAACAGGAATTTAAAAAAATGCTTTTATTTCAACTTTTGTATGAATATATGCCACATACGCATTCAAAAGTCACAATGCCGCTCAGTATTTAAATGCCACATAGGTTGCTCAAAAAGTGCCTCATGCCATACAAATACGCATTATTTGGAAAAAAAATCATGCCACATATGCAATTTCCTTTTTTTCAACTTGAGATTACAAAAAAAAAACAATTGTCCAATTAAAACAAGAACTAAAGTGTAAGTAGAACTCAATAGCCACTAAATTAAAAAATTTAGTTAATGGTTGTCTTACTGAAGGTTTTTGTTTTATTCGTTTTCAAACTTAAAACGTCGTTTTCTCGAAACTATGTTTTTGTCGTTTAGATCACTCAAATACTGAGGTGACGATATCATTACCATGTCGACAATACAGTTTTCCGTACCAACTGCGAATATTCGTTTATGCAAACATACCCAATATCGAATTTCATTTCTGACACTGAAATGTCAAACGAAAAAAAAAGACAATTCATCTCGAAACGAACAAGTCTTCTTGTATTTTCAATCAATCGAAAGAAAATTTTTGCTCAAAATTAATTGTGAAAAGAATCCTTATGTATATTCAAAATATCGAATGGATTTTTGGTAAAACTCCCTGATAATTTCACACTGAAACTTAACTACATGATGCAACGCGTTTTATTAAAAACATTCCGAGTCAGTCACGAATCAATCAACATCGGCGATAGCTAGTCACTTTTGCTGATTTCAGTTTTATTATTCATTTGGATTCAGTTGCTTGTAGTTTTTAATGATAAACTAAAGTGATAAACATTAATTGCTGTTGAAAGAACAATCGTTTTATTTTTGGAAACCCAAGATGCCATGTGAAGGGTGTAATGTGCAATTTACGGTCTTTAAACGGAAGCGTATTTGCACAGATTGCAGGTGAGTGCACGCAAACTAAACAACAATGGTGACATTGAAACTTGATTTGAACTATACAATGCTTATTATAATGTTTTTTGTTCTATATATGTGTAGCAGTACCACCCACCCCAAGAAGAAAAGACGGTAATCATCCAAAACAAATCGATTTACAAGTTATTTTTCAATTGAAATCGTGTGATGGCCGTTGTATGTATTTTTTTTTTATGAAATTCCATAATGTGTGTAGTGTCTGATTGCAGACTTGAATTGCGTTTATTGTGTGCCAATGTTTAAACAGGAAAAAGTGGAGCTAGGTTCTTGACAATTTTCACACTCTTCCAACTTGTAAATCGATTGTTACTTTGGACTTATGGGTGGGTTAGATAAGCCTGTAGGAGTTAATGCGTAGATTAGATTAAATTAGGCTGCGATTTAGATTTTATTGAATCTTATTATGATATTATTTGCGTTTCTCTGGAGTGATTTCAAAGGTTGTGCTAAGCTATTAACGGCAGTTAGGTGAAATGGCGACGTCCTGAATTATACTCGATTTGGTGTAGGTTGGTAGATACATGAGTAAACTTCGATAACGTTTTAGAGCTTTACAGGAAAAAGTACTGTGTACCGTCGAGACATGATTTCATTCATCCATACCGGATTTATTTTCTTGATGTTCTTTTCGATGCTTGAACTTTTATTAGATAAAATGAAAAATCGTCCTCAGTAATACAACACCCAATACCCCAAGAAAGTCATGCAAGTTGATCAACTCAATGTTTCAATGCCCACGAGATAAACGCATAACGTATGCCATCCCATCTGAAATGTGGAGATAATTTAGATGAATTTAATTAAGTTAGTTTAAAGAGATGACCCGAACAAAAGTAATTAGGTTAAGGTCATTTTAAACGTTCTTTGAATGTGTAAGAAAGGGGGGAAAGCAATCGTTGTATTGAATTTAAAAGAACGGCGGCGATTTACTTCAACTGACATTGAGAGCACTATTGCTATGCTGATGTATTTAGTTGCAGAAGGAAATTTTCAGAGCCATCTGACCTTCATGGTGGAGATTGATAGCGGCCTTCGTCAGCTCTTTTATTTTGGATAGTTGCCCGACGCATAAAATCAAAAGGATAAATGTCGTTGCAAATAAAAACGAGCATAGAGTATTCAAAGTCCACAGGAACAATACTTTTTTTCGTCGATAGTTGAGCATTAGACCCAACGACGCCACGAATCGTGTTCACTTTCAAACTTAAACCACCTTCCCACCGATGGAGCTTAGTTTTACAAGTTTGATTGCAGTTTTATCACGATTTTGTTTGTTAAGTTCACGTCCAAAGCAACCCCCTAATTTGAATACTTTCAGACGATACTATTGTAGCCATTGCTTGACCAGTCGCAATACGAGCATCTTGTGTGAACGTTGTGCAATATTTGCAAAGCGGCCTCTGCTAAAAATTGACTTACTCCAGCTGAAGCCAAAGGACTTAATATTTTATTTGCAATCGAAGCACATTTCCACAACGGGATGTGTTGGTAAGTGCGCACGCGCTAGAGATACCATTCATAATCTAACCATTTGTTTGTACTTTAGAAAAGGAGGAGCTCGTTGGATTGGTATTAACGCACGTGAATCAAAATGACGCGCCAAACATTGGCAGTCCAAATGGCAATAAGTTTTCTGACTGCAATGGAGCAGACAAACCTTTCGACAATATCAAGCAAACGTGTCAGAATTTCTTCAACAATCTCACGGACAAAATATCATCGGATTTTAATTTTGACTCAAAGACCTCTGCCACGACAACAGAAAGCAATGCATCTGCTACAACAGCAGCAGCTGCAACCGGCACATCTGCGAACATTACCGACCAACCAAGGATTTCAACCCGAGAGATTCCAACATACTCCAGCTTCCAAAATCAACCTCCGTCAGTACAATCACCGTCACAGCCACCGCAGGACTCAAGCAGCAGCACGCCAACAAGTCCAGTATCAAGTCCTGTTGCGAGTATGAGCTCAATATCGTCACAGAGTACGGCCTCACGATCCCCACATCCAGCTGCCGCTGACGGTCAGAGTACTAGTCGCTCGGATCTATCCAAGGAAAGGCCAATGCCAAGGAATCCGTCAAGTGCCAGAAATAGACTCCTTGAGACTGTTCTAAACGATGAAGGGATCGCTTCAGAGTGTGAGTGTTCTGATGACGAGCTCATAACCACGTTCAAAGATCGTAGTAGTCGCGACGGAGTTGGAGGTGGGACATCAACGTCGCCCACAAATAGCTCACCCATTGACAATCAGATAGCGGGTCCATCTGTGAGCGGCAGTGGAAGTGTCAATGGGCTAGCTCCAAAGAGCTCACCCAGTTTACAAATCGGAAGCTATGAGGAATCATCCGAGTCGTCGTTCGAAGAACTGGGAGCTATTGGCGGCATATCGGACGACAATAAGACAGAGTCATTAGTTCAAAATGAAAACTGGCAGTTTGTAAGCAAAACTGAGAGCAATGCACTGACTGTTAACGACAAGAAGACACCACTTACACTCGAAGAAGAGGGCAGTGGTACCACTTCGGCAGGAAATTCAACGGATCTCGCATTAGTTTCATCGGAATCATCATCAGGACCAAGTAGAGCGGCACACATCTTTGCTTCCAAGCCAAAACGAGTGACGCGACGTCGATCAGATGGATATCTCAATCGACGTCGATATGCTGGCGAGCAAGGCCTTCCAATAAATAAAGAGTTGAGCGTCGAAGAGGAAGAGAACGACGACGATGATGATGACGATGACGACGAAGAGGAGGGCGATGATCTACTTGAGCGGCGTTCGAACTGGAAACGCGAACGAAAATGCTGCGGAAAATGTGGCAAAAACAAAACCAACATCAAGCATCACGTCATGAAACTGAGGCGACACTTAGAGAGTGCGAACATGTCGGAGGCAGAAATCAAGCAAGAGCTGGAGGAGTTCCTAGTGTACCTGGATAACCGAACGAGATCTAATGGGTGCGGTGATTTGGTTGATGTTGGCAGTGCCACATCACCCTATCTCGACGAAAACGATGGCATTCACGTCTATGCGCATGCAGACGGAGGATATGATCCCAGAGCAGCGGCTAGCCGCTTCCTCAACTTGAATGACTTCGACGCATTGTAAGTATTTGCTCAGCGTAATATACCTATGTGTCAACGACTGTAACCGTTTGTGTCGTCTTTCAGAGAAGAACTGGATAGCCTAACTGTGAAGCAACTGAAGCAAATCCTCACCCTCAATCGGGTCGACTACAAAGGCTGTTGTGAGAAGCAGGAACTTTTGGAGCGCGTCACAAGATTATGGAAAAACCTCAAATCTTGTCCAGGTAAGGCGTTGCCCCCTAAAACTATTTGGTTCTCATCTAACAGATTTCTTTTAGCGATTGAAAAACTACCCACAGACGAGCTCTGTAAAATCTGTATGGACGCTCCAATTGAGTGTGTGATCTTAGAGTGTGGCCACATGGCAACATGCACAAATTGCGGCAAGGTACTCAGCGAATGTCCCATTTGTCGTCAATACATTGTGCGAGTGGTCCGCTTCTTTCGTGCGTAAGACCCAAGTACATCTTCCCATTTGGCAAGTACTTGCTGCGGATACCAGCTATACGCGCGAATGAACGTATTTATATGTACGTAAAAAAAAAACTATTGCTGTTGCTGTGTTTATTTATTTCTCGTTTCAATATAAAACAAGCCACACGGTGAGCTTGTACTCTTAATAAAAAAAAAAAACCTAAATTACTTCTATTCAACGTGATAAACTAATAACATTCCCCGGGGAATTGTAATATTTGTGCGAATGGTCGAACGGCAGACGTATGCCTGTCTTCTGGATGAAGGATATTTTTTTCTGTAATTCATTTTATTTCCTAGGCATATATATATTATGTGTATATTAGTGATACCTAACAACCAGTTGTATATTTAAGATATATATGATTTGATTTATCTGGTTTCCTCATAGAATTACTGTTATTTCAAGTAAATTATACAACGCACTTCCATTAAGAGTGTGTATTGAAGTTACGTGGCCATTGTGTTTGATTTGTAGTTTTTCTCTGCATTTTCAGGCAGTTGAACAGGATTGCTGTGGCTAGAGGACTCGGCGAAGCCAAGCGCTGTCGCCACTAACTTGTAAATAGGTTTATCCATCTTAATTTTTATTGCGAATTAATAGGCGTTTTTCTTTTTTAGTTCAGAGCTGAGCACTGAACTGAGCTCGAGCTATATGAGCGCGCTCTGAACTGAGCGTGCTCAGATCGTTCTGATGATTTTCTGTTTTTCCTGTTTTTCTTTTCTCTCAAATAGGACTGGAAGTGTGAATGTATATGTGTAATCAGCATTTTACTCAGCCTGCTCAGTCAATTAATTCTGAGCTCATAGAGCGCGCTCTGATCATACTCTGAACGAAAAAAGTAACACAAATTCGAGCTCTGATGTATCTGAGCTAAAAAAGAAACACAAACTTTTTGTATAACAGTTCAGGTTGTGCTCTGAACTAAAAAAGAAAAACGCCTAATAAGGAATAACTGAGCGGTTTGTGCTTTTCCATAACAAAAGAAATACATACGAAGCGAGCAGTTGTAAGGGCCGATCTTGTCGCGAGTAAGTAAAGAAAATTTCAATCAATCATGCAGCGGAGAATATACTAACGTCTCCAGTACTACGAGTGCTTTACCATCTGTAGTAGATTCTGCAAAGCAAACATTCCAGGTTGTTTTAAAATGGAACAATAAAAGCAACACCAGAAATTAAATTAAACTCTCTTTATAGCCGTAAAAATCAAAGAAAACTACCCAAATTGCATTCCGAACTCATCAACTCTTACCACCTTCTGAGAGGAGTTACTCTGTCCCTTCGCCGTCATGCTCAGTAGAATCTCACTCTCGGAAGTACCCGGCTTCTGCTTCATTTCAAAGCAGTAATCCACATTTTCTCGTAATGCCTTTGACTGTACATAACTCGAGTCCACTGTATACGCACACACGATATTATGCTTTTTGCAAATATTCTTCAATCTTGCGACGTGATTTTTATAGTGCGTCTCCTTTCTTACTAGCTTTTTATCTGTATCCATCCAATAGTAAGCTCCAATGTTGTCAACTGCCAATAGAGCTATATCATGATTGGCTACCAATAGGTCCTCCAATGTATTTATAGCCATTTCGAACTGCTCCGGTGAATAACAATTGATAATCTGCAGAGACTGCATTCGCAGTTCTATTGCAAATTGCATATCCTCCGGACTGGTCTTTTCGCCGGAATTTTTTATTATCTTCTCGGCGATTTTCATCAAATGCGGAACAGAAAACTTATGATCCAAATCGATGAATACAACTCCTGCATCTTTTCCATTGAAGTAAGTGGGCAGTATGGTGAATGCAATCATCTCAGTAAGAAGAAGAGTTTTACCCGAATTGCTAGGTCCAGTAATTTCAATCAGAGACCTTGCTGTTGGACCATCCGATGGAAATAAATCGGATGTTAGTGATTGGAGTTTTGGTCGAATTGATGACTTTTGGGCAACGAGAAGTTCGTAGGCGTTAAATATTGTTGAATAGGCCATTTTAAGCTTACAAATTACTCAGGAATATATAATTGCAAACTTAAAAATTCAAAATGTTTATCAAATTTCATCTGAATAGGGGTTCGAAAGTGATCGTTTCCGATCTTGGGCGATTTTGTTTGACATTTGTACAAAGGTGTGTTTGATTTGTGTAACAGAAATTGAAATCCAATAAAAGGTACTGCCAGTAGTAATTTCCATGCATATATTTTACTTTTCGTATTCACAGTGGGAACAAATCACAGCCCAAGGCCCCGATTCGCCAGGGGACTCTACCATTTTCCTGGTTTTTTAAGAGCTACGTTAATCCGGAGTTTTTATTTATATTGGACGCTCCTGTTTTTTCACTTCGGTCCATGCAAAAATAAAGATTCCAACCAATTCCAATCAAATTCTAAAGATTGGTCCATTTTTGTTTGTTTCTGTCATCCTATCTCAGCGAAAGTTAAGTACAAAAACTAATGTCACCTCCTCCGAGTCAGACTGACATTATGCAAGCGTTTGATAAAGTGCTAGTTAGATATCTCTGTTTTGTTTTTTAATCTCAATTTGGGGAGATATCTCGTTGGTCGCGTGCCTAGGGCCCGATTCTGGGTCAAATATCCGTGTTAACTGGTAAAATAATTCTTAACTAGTACTAGTTAAAAAGTTGATAAGAACTGTGATCTACAAAAATGCAGCTTTTGGAAAAAGATTGAAATTCTAAGATTTCAGCATTCAAAATCACCTACCAACTGAACAAGAAATCTTGAACAGAATTCTTTGACGTTAGGTAAAAAGGTCTTAAGTCAGGAACTGCAGTTTTTCGTAAAGCCAAATTAAAAGTAGTTTAGTTTAGTCTTAACTTAGTTAGTTTACTCTGCCTTATTACCTAAATACTTGATGATAACGATGGGAAGAAGTTGTGCTAGACTTAAGTCGTTAATACCAAATGAAATAGAAAAACAAATTGAGTTAAACCCAGTACAAAACCCAAAATGAATTTTTTGACTTAAGACCTTTTTGCCCAACGTCAAAGAATTTAGATACAAGGAGTTTTTTATTTAAAGGTTTAAGACAGAAAGAGAAGAATATAAATAGAGTAGGTACGAACAAAAAAGCAAGTATACGCCACAGTTGATTTCTGTCTAAACTCGGTGCTTATTATGATTGGTCACAAATCAACACATAGATAATAATTATGATACTTAAAAATATTATCTCTACACGAAGTGTTTGTTCAATCTCATGGGAATAAATTTCCGGACTAGGTGACACAGATTCAGACATAAACCTTTGAGTTTCTGATTAAAATGGAAATACAATCCAACATTTTTTATATCAATTAACAGTCTTTATTTTTAGCTGCATAGTAATTGCTCTCATCTAATAAAAAATATACATATAATGTAGATAATATATATAAATAAAAAGAAAACATTAAGTAGACACGACTAGACGAAACATGTTTGTTAATTGCACAACATTATTACTATTGTTATCCTATCTTCTATTTGTACTGAGATCCAAGGGCGAGTCCGTTTCCATCGGTACCACGGGCAGAATATATTTATGACTATGTTCGCTGGAAGTTATCCAGTAACGATCTGCAGCAGGCACATGAGGTCCATAGTAGTAGCTGTCGTACTTGAGGTTGAACGATTTATGGAAGCCGCTGAAACACTCCGATTGTGGAGATTTCTTTGCCGCAACATATAACTGATCCTCGTATGGTTCTTCCAGCATATACCGATCTGCATGACTTTCATTCGCGTTGATTACATAACTCTCGTCTGCAGTTGTGATTAATTTTGGTTCTTCGCGAATCTGTTCAGAGTGCCTAAACGTTTTCACGTGCTTACGCAATGACGAAGGGTCTGTGTAACGTTTCTGACAGCCGGGAACCTTACACACGTAAGGCTTTTCCATTGAATGCGTTCGTGTGTGCTTAAATCTGTCCGATGAATTTGAATAAGCCTTTCGGCAGCCTTCGAAAGAACAGATATATGGTTTCTCCCCCGAATGCGAACGTATGTGTATCTTAAGATTTTCTGCCCGCGAAAAACTCTTCTCACACAGATGACATTGGTGGGGCTTTTCCTTGGTATGCGTGCGCACATGAACGAGCATTTTATAGCGAGCATTGAATCCTTTTGCCGTACGCGAACAGCCTTCCCACTTGCAATAATAGAGTCCATCTAGAGAGGCGATTGCATGAATTTGAGTAACATGTGCAGCGAGCATTTCTAATCTATCGAAAATTCTGCAAAAAGATAAAATCGACAATTTTAGTAGGCGAACGGTAGACAGAGCTAGAAAGAAATGGAACGTATTCAACTCACCTTCCACAGTCGGTCCAACAGCAAGCGAACTCATGTTCACTGGGACTTTCGAGATCCTTAGCAGCAGGTTTCACTTCTGTTATCTGATTATCCAAACTGACTTTCATTATGACCGACCTTGTCCTGCAGCTATCCACCGTGCTGCAGTTAGCCTGGTATGGTGACAAAGGCACTTTGCCCGGGCCTGATGATTCTCTTGGTGGGGTTATCGGTGGTGTAGGAAAGCGTAAATAATGCTGAGCTCCTAGGTCATCCTCATTGAGCACGAAGCCCCGATAGTCATATCCGTACGTGTATGGCGGAGTGTGGGCAAAACTTCCGAATTGTGTGCTAAAATTTGGACTGCGGTAATCCATTATTATTTTGGGTAATTACTATTTTTCTCTTATTTCAGCTGAAGAGTATGATTTTTTTTTTTTTCAAATATATTTTTTTGCTAATAGTCCTAGTTTTTGCTTGTCTATACGATTGAAATGGTTTTTAACGACTAATAAACTGCAAACTGATGTGTAATATTTTAAAGCAGACTGCCCGCCAGCTGAGCTGATAAGGCTTATCGCAATTCGCGCCAACTACAACAAAAATTACCGTGTGTCGCTGTCGGCTCTCCATCGCAGTGGAAGAGAAAACGTTAATGAAAAACGTACGCTAGCATTCGAGGCCTACTGTTGATTGTACGTTTGGGACGTTATCGCGATGCGATGTCTGCTTGCCATAGAGTACCTCCACTGATATTCCCCGCGGGATGTGAATTGCGCCTGTAGACATGTTATGATAGCCATGATCAATTGGGGGCGATGATACACCCTTAATATAATTTTGCTACAATACGATTATTTTTGTTTTTATTGTATAGGTGGATGATGTGGCGTTACACAAGGTCTACCCGTGGGGTTTTACGTGTTCTTGGGTATTTGTCTCAAAGTCAAGTATACTTACTGTTATCTGGGTTTGATAGCACCGTCTATATATGTAATACGATTGTAGTAGCGAAAGAACAAGTTTTATGTGTTTCCCACAATTATTTTTTAATTTTGTTTGAAAGTGAATTTCCGTTTTCGAATTTACAGTTCTTTTCCAAGAAACACAAGTGTGTAGAGGAAATGGTTAGTTGAAGTAACTAAGATTAGGAATTCTCCAGAAATCCATCAATAATTACGAGCAGATGTTTAAAATGTTTATTTGTGAATTGAGGTTGTGAAAAGTATGAATGGCGATATTCGATCGCATATCTTATGGCGTTTTCGATTGACGAAAAGAATTGCCCTTTCTATGGAAAGAGCAAATCCAGAAGTGCTCTTTCTATGTTTTCTATTTTTCATTGAAGAAAAAAGGTCACTTGCACGTCACTTCTTAATACGACAGAAGTGTCCGGGATATTTTTAAGGAATTGCCCTGAACTCACCAATACATACTAGCAAAATGTCAGATTTAAATGTTTGTTGTACGTTGGAAACAAATTTTGCGCTTTGTGATCCGAAAATACACAATTATGCGGGTAAAACGTAAACTTTAATTGAAATATATTAATTTGGTCTATTAAAACATTCATATTTACTGAAGAAAAAAAAAAGGTAGCAACAGAAAAACAAATCTCACAAATATCAAAAATACTCCAACGAATTTCATTGAAAGAGAGCAATTCTGAATTTCGGGGCAATTCTCTCGGATCTTCAATGAAAAAAGCCATTCATATATTTTACCCCACTAGAAGCAAAAGTCCCCTGCGATATAGTTGCTTTCGGATTGCCACAGAGATAAAATAATAATTCCGATGAATGATTATGCGCAAGTAGACCTGTCAATCAAGGCGTACCTATACCTACAACCTACCTAGTGTAGTAAGAGAGCTGACTGACTAGACGTATTTCAGTTTTTATAAGCCTAGAGTGGTCAAGTGAATAGTTGTTTTTCAGATGACGTTTAGGAAGGGGTGCCGACAAATCTGGTCAAGAAAATCCTGCTTGCGAACTCAGTTGAAATTTCGAAGAGTCAAAAATTCAAAATAAACAGCGGGAATACAAAAACAATTCAAGTTAGTCAACGCGTTCGTGTACCTATTCCACACATATCCAGTCATGAACTATGTATCCGAACGTCCCTATTTTTATGATGTTTACATTTATTGTAAGCCCGTTTACTCTTAGGGGCAGTAAATACTAAAAACAAAGTGTCCTTGTTCACAATTTTGACAAAAATCAGCATTCGACATTTTTTTTTATTATTTTTTTTCCTTAAATTTCAAGTTTGAAAATATGTTTTCCAAAAACTATGAACTAAACCAACTTGATTTAGAATTAATTTAAAAGACTAGGTTTCTGGCTTTAAAAAATGGTAAACTATATATTTTCTTTCATTTTAAGTATTTTCTTTTGTTTAATTACCCCTCCCGCCCAAACGGTGCGAGATGGACTCCCCCCCCCCTCCCATAGTAAAAAATGCTTGTTTTTAACACCTGTAAAATAAACCGTTATCAATTTTTGTCACCAAAGTTATCGTACTCGTGCCTGATTTTGAATTCGCAAACACGATTGATCACACGTACCACTGTCGATCACCCAATGAAAAAAATATCGTGTGATATGTTGGGCTCTATCTATCTATCCATCTGATACGTTGTATGACACGCCTATCATCAAGTGCTGACCTCGTGTCATTGCTGAGATTGAAATAGCGACATCGAACTTTGACAAAAGCTGTTTGAGCACAATAATCTGCATATATCCTAATATATGGAAAGATTCTAGTATGTCATTTGCGTCGACTGCTTTCCGTGCTAGTTGTTCGGAATTCGAAATTATCACAAGGTATGTGGGTCAGTTCTACTCTCAAGCCAGATAATGGAAAGTATTTTTTCGAAAACAAATACTTGAATAACTACAGTAAAAGAAAATAACCATAAGAGTCAAAAGATTTCGGGGGCATATTGACACTGAACTCTAAGAAAGCGCGTGGCTAAACATTGAACTCCGTGTAAACGCGCAACGGATTCTCTGGACGTACGAATTATGTACTTTTGGACTGTCATCGTCATACCCAGATGCGAATGCGTAGATTAATGCTTATGTATAGCAGATTGCAACAACTTTTATGTGAATTGTCACTAATGTTTCTCATTTTATCCAACTGTCAAAGAATGAATTGATGTGTAGTACCTAGTATACATATTTTTTAAGTTATAACGTATGAGTTTATAACTTTTTGAGGAAAAAAGAATAATACATACAATACAATTTTTTGGTAACTAGCTACGCTGTGTCATGTTAACGCTCTAGTTTTGACAGTCGCCTTGTGAATAACAATCAGCCTAACCCCTATTACAGATAAGGCCACACTTTGGACCTAGATTTATTTCAATATGTTCGAAGTTCTTAAACAATAGGGACCACTTGCTCATCGCTATTTCTCTTTGCTTATAATTATTGACATGATGCCACAATACATACTGCGTTGCAGTGATAAAGTGCTGATTTCACTCGCAGACATTTGCAAAGGAAAGTGCTCCAAAAACAGATTATAAATTAAAGCTGCAACAGATTGTGTTCTTACTACGCTCGTTGTGTCTGAAATCTGGAATCCTATTCTGAAAACTAGATTATAAATTATACTCGTATACATGAAATAATACGATGAACTCATTGAACTTTCCCAGTATAAAAGTTCGGAACCAACTAACTGGGCATGCACAGATAAGCCCATAAGTACATACAATCTCCCCAGTCCAGTCGTCCAATCGTTATCAGCCCAGTTTACAATAAAGTACAAAAAAAAAAAAAAACAACAACTCACATCAACTGTCAGCGCGAAACCGGTTTCGTTCGGATTTCCCGCCATGAAACTCCTAGCTGTATTGCAGAAAAAAAAAAAAAATTATTAATAAAAATCACCGCCCCGCCATATGTCGCAATTGCCAATGTGTTTCTTACCCGAAACTGAACTCTGTACGCTGCAATGAGAGCTCGAAACAGAGAAAATAAAATCTAAATTAAACAATAACAACCTACAGGGGGCATTTGTTATCTCTGGATCATTGGCGAATTTAGCGGTAACGTAAGCAAAACGTTCCACATTTTGGATGAAGTTGGAGTTTTCCAAAAGGTCCGTATCAACAGTTTAGCTACTCTAAGGACATAAAAGGAGACCAAGATAACTCATAAGCTATCCAGTATTAATTGTATTCTTTTTCGCCCAGACATCCAAAGTTCAATGGATAACACGGGTTTGAGGGATGGTAGCACTGTGTGCCGACACTGACAACCTAGGCCGAATGCACACCGCAGTAATCTGATAGCGATACGAAAGAAAACGCGTACCCACTTTCACTTAAGTCAATGTGAACGACAAAGTTTTCGTTTCACAGGTTCACAAATTTGCACCTGTTTGATGATATACATTATAGTCTGCGTTCCATTAACCGCTAGATGGCTATTCACTCGTCAAATTAACGTCAAAATCGTTAATAAATAAAATTGGCATCTAACCATTTGCACTACACAGCTCTGATATTTGAGCTAGACGTGCATTTTTTGTGTTAATTTTCAAATGAGATTGATGTGCCGCTAGTCATTAAGCGGTCAATGAAACGTGGGTATTTGACTTTCCAGTGCCACTTCGGCGATCTTTGTGACTACGAGTATATGCTATATCATCATGGTAAATGTGTCTAGTGGACGTTAGACCTTAGCTATCAACACACATTTTAGCCACCGTAATTGTTTTCAACGTTTATCACGTTTCCGTCGAAGTTATCAAAAGATCTGCTATGTTGGTATAGTTCCAGACGGCGAGACATGCTCATGCCCTGATTAGAAGTAAATGACGAAGCGTAGTAAGGTGATTTGCAGGTGTACCTAGTGCTTGAGTGCGATATACCGACCGCAATAAAAGCCACTGGTACCATATGACGTGTGAGACTTTCATTCAAACGGATTAGTTTATTGTTACCTGATAGGCTTATCAGTGCCACAAGCGAAGCCTCCTGCACATGTACTACCTTTTCTATCTAGACCACGCGAAACCAAGCAGTTTTTTGCTTGAATTTATCTTATCTAATGAACTTTAATGGTGGAATTTATGTATAGCTGTCTACACGAGGAGTAACTGGAAAGTTTTTTTTTTTTCTTTTAATTGACTTATCTTGAAAATCGTACTATCATCCAGGTTTCGAGGTCTCCAGAGCCTTAAGCAGCAACAATGACTGCTTGTTTTGGAACTTTTTGGAATCTGGGACAGGCTTTGTTAATAGAGTAAGAGCTGAAATCCACGACGTCGATGTCGGATGCATTTGCATGATGGCTTATACAGCTGCAGTGAAGAGAACATATTTGACATATAGCCTGACTGACATGGAACATTACATCTGACATCTGAAAAACAGATCTGAATATAAAAAAATGCATTTGCTGTCCCAATGGAAAACGACATTAGTGAGAGTTTCGTTTCGAAACAGTTTTCAATGGGGACGTTCGGATTCATGGTTTAGTAAATCTGACAGCTGTCTGACTAGGTGTAGGTATTTCAGTTTTTATTGGCCCAGAGTGGTCACGTGATTAGTTTTTGCAGTTGACGTTTATGGAGTGGAAGCCGACAAACCTAGTCAAAAAAATCCTGACTGCATACTCAGTTGACGTTTCGAAGAGTCAAATTTAAAATAGTAGAAAAGGGCAAAATCAAACAAAGGTAACGCTGACCGCGAGAATACAGAAAACAATTAAAGTTGCTTAAGTCATCGCGTTCGGATTCCTAGTCACGACGCGACGAATCTAGTTGACGTTTTACATAAACTAGGTATCCGAACGTCCCCATTGTGTAATGTGGTATTCGATTGGGTTTCGCTCTCAGATTTCAGATTTCGTGTGACTAATCGAACACAAAAACGTCACTTGTTCTTTTTGTGTTGATATTCGTGCGATTCGAATATGTGTAGCCTCAAACACTTTTCAAAGCCTTTTCCATTCACTGGTTGAATTTTGTATTAAAGCATTCGAGATTTGCGTCCCGATTGATTTCTAAATATATGTATATAGGTACATAAATAATTTAGACAAATAGATTCAGCCGATGCAATGTCTTTCTTTGCTGTAGAACAAATTCACGAAAACCTAAACGCCCTCCACCAGTTGTCAAACTCAAACGCATTTTTGTTTTGTTAAATCTGAGAAAATATCTAGATTCGCATGAGTGCTCTGAATTCTGAAAAAGATTGCTTTTTTTTGTACCAAACGAACATAAAAATTGATCTGAGAGCAAAAAAAAGAGCGCCCAATCAAAACATAAGACATAAGTCAGGTTATGTGCATTGACAAGGCGTTATAGTTAACTATAAACTCTCAGCAGGTCGTTGAGAGTTCTATGAGTGATATAGAATTCACTAACTGCGTTGTTATCTGCCCGTTTATCATCATCATATTGAATTGCTGGGCTGTTATAGGACGATATCACGTACCTAAAGTCGTGTCGGTCGACTTTAATAAATGTCTATCTAATAGGTTTTTCCGTATCAACAGGGTTGAGAAAAATATACGACTTGGATGTTATCACCGTCTAGACTTTATTATCATAATATGGGCACCTACACCTACCTATAAACGAAATCAAAATTTTATTCAGGCAATAAAAACTTTAATCTTTAAAAAACGGCCTTTACAAATTTATAGGAAGTATCCAAAAAAAACTAAATTTAAGTATAGGTATATTCTACTTAAACTTTTTTTGATGTCCCTGAAATTAATGGGAGTTGATTTGAGAAGATAAGAACAACAAGCTATCGGTCATTTATTTGCCTTCAATGCTTTATAAATAAATATAATACTTAAAATAAGGAAGGAATTTTTAATGTAAGAATCAATTGACGAGTAAAAAAGTTAGGAGGATGGTTTCAATCATACACGTATGTTTTGTCTATGGTTTAAATATTTGCAGTTTAATCATTTTTCCACTGTGTGAATGTATGTCAACTGATTTCAAGTTAAAAACTTGCATTTGAATGAATGAAGTAATTTCAAGGTCTTACATTTCCAGATGTTTTTATGCAATGCCACAAATTGGCTAGTTACCCTAGGCACTAGTTATAGTTAATTATTTTAATTTGGATATATAAGTTATCCATTAAATACAAAAGCTAAAAGCCGACACAAATATAATTATATGCTATGACCATCATTTACGGATTCAACTTAGGTACCCTGCCCAACAGAAATTGAAATCGGTTTGAACTGCTAACTGTCAGTTTAACAGTTTCAAAAGTTACAAATTAATTAACTTTAGGTATTCCTATTTGTTGAGCAATCGATATAGAGTCCAGTGAAACCAGTTTATACCCAATCGGCGAAAAGGTTATCAGAAGAAAAATAAGTTCAAGCTGAATTGAACCCGAGCGATAAGTGTGTAGTGAAATATAGTTGTGATTTAAGCAGCAAAACAAACAAAATAAAGCAAAGCAGAGGAAGGTAGGTGTGCCATGTACTACTCATGTATGTACTACTTTCCTTTAGATATAACAAATGCAAAAACGGTAATTTAGGCATTACCTATATCCAAAATAGTATTTCCATGCAATTATACATATATCTACTAGAAAATACGTGTCTCTGGAATGTACACAAATTTCGAACTCAACGGCAGGGAATGGTAAAAAAGCACAGCGTTCCATATTTAAATCTTGACCACACGCAAACGTTATCATTTTTTATAACTGAATGAAATCATCTTCCTGAATAGCACACGGTACGGAAATTATTTGAATATGATAGTTAATAAGACTTTGAAACTTTCCTTTCTTTAAGATCACGCCGTAGATTTATAAATACAACTTGGAGATAGCATTCTCGACCGTGAGCATTTAAAATTAAAAACATACAACCATTCGTTTGGGCGAGGGCCATAAATGCCACTCTGCTTCAAATCGGACGAACATTAGAATCTTCTCTGGAGGCGAATTCACATTTTCGAAATTTATATTTCCACTTTTTACCCACTTAAACGTCCGTTCTCCTTATCAAGCCCGAGCGTTGTCGTTAAATATTTATGAAACGCTCTGCTCCTCTGCGGCCTAAGGTTGAAGTTCTTGCCTTAATCTTATTAAAATAAACCACTGGAGGTCAACACGCAGTAGCCTTCTTTATTCATTTGTTTCTTTTTGCAATCACAGTACACTGGGAAAGTTTTCCTACACTTGTAGTTACCACAAACAATAATAATACAAAAAAAGTCAGTTAATCCATAATACGCACCGAGTGAAACAACCGGAAGGAAGTGGAAAATTCACCTCATGAACTGAATTCGAACTCGAACGTCACTAGCACGTGCTACTCAACGCACCTTCATTGGAGGTATGCACCAAGTATACATGGGACACAATCATATCTGAACCAGAACGTAATGAGAGCACGCATAGGTCCGTGGGGTCCGAATGGTAGAATCTATAAATGCGCTTCGTCCAAAAATAAATTGAAATCTTCATTTGTGCGCTTTGTATGGAACGTACTGGTGAATGTGTGCTGCCCTCCACGACGAATGACTGCAGGACGGAGTAGAAGGAATACACAGGTAATTTACAAGAGAACAGTCTTTTATTTACAAAATGTATTATCGGCTGGAATTAGCTTAGACAATTGCTGGATTTTCTTGAATAATTTTCACCAAACTCTTCTCCATCATTGGCATGACCATTCGATCGAACGGCACATTGCAGCTCACGTAGATTTGTTTATTCAGGCGCTTTGCTAACTTTTGTGCAAGTTGCTCAGAATTGCCAAGTTGGGGGCCCAACGCGAATGTGCTAATAAAATCGGTGGGGGAATTTGCATCGGGCATTGCAATACCGATTTCATCTAGAAACTCTCTGCCATTAATGCCTATGTAGATTAAAGTTGAATTGTTCATTTTTAATATTCGCACAGAATACTTTGTTTCGCCAATTTCAAAGGTGTCGTGATGAGATGCAAATGCCGATGGTTCTCTTTGAATTTCTGAGGGATTGTCTACGGTTGCAGGCATGATTAGGTTTGAAATGGCTAGTGGAAGAAAATAAATACTAAATGGTTTAAAAATAACGAGAATACATGGACAATTCAATAGATTACTTGATATTTATTTAAACTTGTTTATAAATTTGTATTTTTTTTTGTTTACCATGAGCTGCTTGGTAACTGTCAAAAAGTGACAACCCGATATGCTCAGTCATGGTTTCGAGTATCGAAAGTATCGCCGCTGTACAACCACCTAAGCTGCTCACACAAATCGAACATAAATGGCAGCGGTTATTTAAATGTTTAAAGAATGACATAATGTGTTAAAATGTTTTTTTTTTTAAAAAGGAAGTTAAGTTTAAAGGCAGGTTTAGGATTTATAAATGTTTTAGTAAACCTAAAAATTAAACGTAGTTGTATGAAATTAAAAAAAAAAACAGACAAATTTGCTCTATTATAAATTGTACACTCGTGAACTATCTTATTGTACAATAATAATAATAATTAGGTCAATAGAATAGATAAGTAACTATTATTCTTCATAAATGTAGTTTTAGTTTAGTTTGTTAAATCTGTTTAGTGGAAAATGTATGTCCACTCAAGTTATTTGTCCCAAATATTGCTAATGCACTGCAAATCTGAAATCTTCTGTGGTTATTTTACATAAAAACGAAGTCAGTTTTCAAAAGCGAACTGTTAAAACCATTTTGTGAATTTAAGTGAACGCACCTTGAATACCTTTTTAACAGATAATGAGAAGGTCACTTCTTGCGTATTAGCATTTGCGTTACTATTGTCCATTATACATCAACGATTATATCTGCGATGGTTAAAATGCAATTAACTCTTTGATCTTGATATAGTGCGCCTCGTTTGTAAATATTACTGATCGCATCCCAACTCATTCAGTCCTATGTAATTGCTGTGTTCCTTGTATGTATTAACCTACCTATATAATAATAAATATTTTTCTATTCCCTTCTATGCAGATCTGCGCCAAATTTTCTCACGCGATTAACAGTTATCCAACGTCAATTAAAGGCATACATCCATCTTATATAGTAGGTATAGGCATAGGCATACACAAAAGCTAAACAACTTTTGTATCTGCTCCCAGCTCCATATGACGTACCGCAAACGATTTCCAAACAAGCGATAGAGCGCTGAGATGGCTGAGATTTCCTGATCCCAATCCCAAGCAACTCGTTCTCATTATTTATTTTCGCTCGCAATAATTCCTCATAGTGGCAGCTCACCACGTTAAAAGGAATGAACTACATTTTTGATCAAACAACCACCCAGGTAGACGAGTCCACAAACTGGGTGTCACGGTGGTCATCACTGTGCTAATAAGCATTCCCGAACATCTTTAACATTTCGTTGAGGCCAGTAGCAATTAAGATAAGACGCACAGGGAACTGCGCGTTCCTTGCATGTGTGCATACATTAGCCATCATCGCAGTGCCGCCGCAACCCGCAACCAACAACAGAAGACAACGCGCGGAGTGCAAGTGATAAGGTTATCAGGGTACCACCGACATAAAATGCTACCGACTACCGTCCTGTCAGTGAGGCCATCGTCGCTTCGTCGTCGTCGTCGTCGTCGTCGTCATTCAGCGAACAGCCGTTCACCGCTGCGTCGAACAAGTAGCAATCCAGGCGCGCTGCGAGTGATGAATCGGTAAGCAGGTGGTGCGCGCGCACAACTTCATCTTGCTGTTGGGTAATGTGGTTGGACACATGGACTTAAAAACAAAAGAAAGCGGTTAATATTTATAAATTCTTTTATTACAATGAATTAGTGATGAGGCACATGGGGCACGTGACCATGGGGAGAATTAGAATTTTTAATGGATTTGCTACTGCGTCGTTAATTATTTCTGTCAAATGTGCCCTTTAGCACTGTCATATAGACATGCATCGCTTGAGGAAAGTTAGACATAAATAAATTCAGGAAATGACGGTATAAGACAAATCAAAGCTGGTGCGTGAGAACAAAACTATCTATATAGGTGTTCGTGTATCTCTTATAGACAATACGTACGAAGTTAGGCATCATTGATATAGGTACCAAATGAACGAGTAGCTGTCGAAAATCATACCTAATGGGCTGACTAATGATTTTTACCTTTCGCCCTTTCGTAGGTCACAATGGATAATTTTAATTTCGCATGGGCTGTCAAAGAACCTCGCAACGGCTTTTATATTTATTTGTGTTACAGTTCTTGGATCAGTGCGCATGAGCTTGCGCATTTCATCACAAAATTAATATCATATTCATTCGAAAACTTGATCGAAAACAAGTTTTCCCATACATATTTCAGTTTGCAAAACGAGTCGTTTAAAATCATTTTCCATGAAAACGACTTCCAATCGTTGGGTTGTTGAAACAAACATACCTTTTGCAATTTCAGCGAATTCAGTAGAACACCTGACCGCACAAATGTCGCAACTCACAAGGTCTGTTCCTTTACTTTTGTAGTAAGAATGGAAAAGACTGTCAAAATGGCAGTGGTGGGGACAAATTCTCTCACAAAAAGAAACACATACGAAAAAGTTAGGGAACGCTTTTGTAGTAATTTATGAAAAATGACGAATACATAATTCAAATATTCCAAAAAAAAATGGTACGAAAATTCGTTAAAATGCCTGATAAACTCGCGGAATTTGTTAATTTAGTAAGAAAATTAGTTATATCATCTAGCTGGGGAAGAAAGTGATCTGGAATTAATTGAACTTCATATTGATGAGTCCGAGTATGTATAAAGTTTGTACTGATTAAGCTACAAGCATTCGAAGAGCGGAAAAAGCGACGCTGCATGAAGAATTACATGGAGGAGATTGTTCCTTGTTCCAGCGTCGCCACTTTCGACAAAATCTTGAGGAGAACTTTCGATTTTATTTTGCCGCCTGTTGATACCTACTATTCCAATACGCAAGAAATCAAAAAATAATCCACGCATTTGCCAAATGGGACAACAAATTTCAAATCAGCTGTTATTTGTAAGGTGACTGACAGCTTTTCCACTTCTTACACCAAGAAATTTGTTGAGTAAAAATTCGTAAGATTGTCAGTGGAGGGGTAATTTCGTGCTCTCTCTCTCTAAGGAACGGCACTGAGTAAAAATTCGTAAGAATTCGTAAGAATTAGTAAAACTTCGTTAGATTTAAAAGTAAAGGAACAGACCTACAAATTTAAATCATTTTCCACACTTAATTGTCTCACAGCTGAATGAAACGTCAAACAAAAACTAGTTATGTCGTTTTCCATTGGGCAAAAAGAACAGTCCGGGAGAGTCCGGAATCGAAAAATTCGCTTTTGAAACCGTTCCATTGGCATTACAAAAAATGCTCTCTGGTGATTCTGAGAAGAAATTTCGCTTCTCGATTTGAAGTCAGAATGCACTCAAGGAACACTCACGCAAGTACAATTTTTGTATTTTAAATAAGTCGGATGACAGCTGCCGTAGATTATTTATTGGCATTTCACCAATACTTTTGTGGATCCAATCAGAAGCACTTTTCTTGTTCCATTGGATAACAGAATGAGTCGATCCCCGAGTGAAACCATGGAAAACGACGGAGTGAACAGAGGGTATAGTATAAGCCAATAATCGTCTGAACGATATAATTTTTCAAAAATTGAGAACGCTTAGGCCCCAGTTATAGCCATACGTAAAATGCAACCAAAAAAGTTGGAACAGTATAAAAATGAGGTTTTTTTTTCGTTTGGGCGGTCATAGCGAAAAATCTGTCAGAAAAATGTTTCCCTACGAAAATAATTACAACAAACTAACACCCACTGATTGGATTTCATTACAAAAAAAAATCCTGACAGATGGAATATGGAACAGTAAAGAAATGAAATATTTCAGTGGAATGATTCGGTTTTCTTTTGTGGAATTGACTGAGAAGTTGATCAGAAAAAGTTTTTCGTACGGAAAAATGAATAATGAAAAATGAAATGCAGAAAATTGAAAGATATTTGCATATATTTTTTTGATAATCTAAATTTATAATTCATAAGCAACATTTTAAGACTAAGATTGAGTTCAACCATCAAGTTTTCCATTGGACAATAACTAGGGCCTAATGTAAATTATTTTCTTTCCGAATTTCTTTGGATTGTCGTCAGCTTTCATTGCATTTGTTGAGAATGAAATAGATAAAGCTCTTAAAGTCGTAATTTTTGCACTAAGTTGCTAATTTCTATACCTATAGTTTCGACGATAATCGTCTGAAAAGTTACGCGTAAAAATACAGCAGGGTCACGCTGTTTGCTGTATTTCTTGAGTCTGCCAAACTTTCTGTGGGTGTACTAGACTTTTTTGTACAATCTGCCTACTCATTTTTTTTTTTTTTTTTTCAATCATTCATTGCTTGATAGGAATCTTATGCGAATTGTCTGTCAAAAAAGAGTTGGGTCCAGCTATACCGGTTCAAAGAGTTTCGCCGATTTTCATACAAATTCCATCCAAATTTTTACCTTACGCTCAGTCAATTGATTTTGAGATTATAGAGTGTGCTCAGATCGTATTCTAAACGAAGAAAGAAAAACTTTAATAACATGTTCTGAACACAAAAAATTTGCAATTAAAATTTCAATATGCTGTTTAGGCATCCACCATCAGGAGCCGCTTTCGGCACCTCTAAGGTTTTCACGGCAGGATATAGGTACTTACCAACTAAGAGAAAAGCCCGCATTTTCTCACATATCACCGCGGTTGCAAGATTTTGGTGCATATTTGACAAAACACATCCCGTTTGGTTTTTATTCTCCTTCTGATTCATTCAGGCATTTCATTCACTAAGAGGCAAAAACATGTGCCTTCTCGTTTGTGTTGAGCAAGCGAAAAAAGAAGGCGCGGCGATTTCCTCCACAGGAAAACACGCACGTAGGTATACGAAGAGGAACTGCCAACATGAAAGTCCTTGGGTTTGCCGCGCCACTGCCGCCATCACACAAGCGCTTTGCGTGTTTACAGATGCGCGGTGCGCACCAGATCTCATCCGCGGCCTTATCGTCTATCTCTATCTGGTGTGCGCGCCTGGTGCGCTGCGCTGAAAGCGGCCGACATCTCTTATGACTGACTGTCATCTTTCCTCAACAGTAGATCAATCAAAACGCGCATTCATCCATCGCGCAAATGGGAAAAATGTACGCACGCAAAAAAATTCCCGCACCAATAATGACCAATCGGAGGAATCTTAAATGCATCATCATCGCGTTGCCTTCGGTTGGCGGGCATCCTGGGCACAGAGAACGCATCCTGATGGCTCGTACCTACGCACACCGCCTTTACATAAGGGCATAAGCGCGGCATCACCGGTCGCGTGCAAAAGAAACTTTGAAATTAATTTCGAAATGTTTTCCTTCGTTTTGTTGTTTTGGCTGCTGTTTTTGTTTTTCGTTAGTCTGCGTTACCACAAGGATCGATTAACCATATTCTGCTGCGCGCCCCCCCGAAAACATTCCAAGCTACTGGCCATGGCCTCTATACTTTTAGTACTCACGCTCTTATGTGCATTTGACGGCCATGTGCACATGGTGTCGTACGGTTGTGACCATTTGCCATCCCTCCGCCACTGAGGGTGTGTGTGTGTGCGCACGAAGGAATGGCCTGGGTATGGTTGCTGTTGTCCCTTTTTGTCTCTGCTGCACTAGCAACTGCCGGCCGGCCGCTATTAATCTCCGCAGAAAAACAACTTGAAAGCATTTCGGCCGAAACTAAATCAAGAGACAAGAACCCGCCGCCGCGAGAGATGGCAATTTCCAATGGCAATCGGATGACCGCGACTGTATGCGCACTGTTGTGGGCTGTGACTGTGAGAAAAAGCCAAGCGGCTCCGTGCCTTGTTTCCGATCGAGAATTTCCGATTACTTGGCTATAACTCCTTTATGGGACACGATTCATTTCTCTATTTCGCACCGCGCAGTGCATCGGCGAGGCGGCGGCGGCGTAATGAAGCCATTTTGAAAGCTCGCTCTATGATGGTCCAAACCAGTCGGAGTGACCTTTCCGACCGCTGCCGCCGCATCGCGCTGATATAATTGACCGATACATGCATATAATTGACCCTCTCCCCGCGGCAGCCACCACACTTAGCCCACATTACTATGAGCGCAAAAGAGTTGATACACTTTTTTACTCGCATCCCTTCGTGCTCCATTCGCAGAAAATGGTTTATCATCGAAAAGAGCGAAATGAAAACGAAAAAAAAAAGAATCGGAGAATCCGAAGAATGCAAGGAGTTGGTTCCCATGGCTTTAGCTGTTTCGACTCGTTCCGCGCGCGCTGTATTGCGCTCGCCGTCCTTTTAATTTGTTGCTGCTGCGCGAAGACGGTCTGCGATTTGAGATTTTTTTCCTGCGTGTCGTCCTCTTCTCTTACTTTTTGACAGGCGGTTAACACAAACATATGCAAACAGAAGCCGATCGCAAATTATTGCATTAGCTGTATGTGCGGCTTGGTGTATGCCTGCGACCTGCGAACACGAACATACGAACAACAATAACAACTATACAGCCAACAAGATTCAACATTTCGATTGAACTTTGATAACAATTTCAGTTAAACTCTCAGCAACATGTTGCCAATAACCTTTGGGGTTGGCGGGAGTGTTTTGTGTTACAGACAACGCGCGCAATTCCATTGCTTGATGCGTTTTCCTTCCCACCATTGAATTACCGCATTGATCTGGCTGAGATTAAACGCATCTAAGAAATGGAAACATGAACGCGCGAGCATATGGGATAAGCAGCAATTGTTTGAATTCTTAGGGAAGGTTAGCTAAACGAGCGAACATCTTAACAAGATGTTGTTGGCGGTTCCATTTTGACATGCTTTCTGCGATTTCTGGAAGAAACACTTAATTTTGTACTTTTGATAAGAGATCTTCAGCGGAGTTTTGTATACAGTTCGATAGAATTGACTTTGGCTAGGGAGAGTCGGCCTAATCTCAAGATCGTGATTTGGACTTTGTTATGGCAGCGAATCTTTGCACGCAAAACTTGAGCAGAACAAATAAACACACTCTTATGGGGTGGCGACGATGAAATCAGACAAAATATAAAATTACCTATTGTGACCTACAATTTATTAGATATATGCAAGGCCCTATCTGAGCATGGCGCACTCAAACGCCCCTCCTAATAATGATTTTTTTATTCACATCAAGCATATGAATATCAGTTCACAATAGAGAATTTCGCCATTGTGATTTGTAGTGAAATGTACCCGGGAATCTACTACAAATGATCGAGCCTTATACAAATGACCATTTTGGTATCAACTTTAAGTTAAGGGAGTTCACATTGAATGCATTTTTTCTATAAAAAAAAAGTTCATATTGTGAACTAAATTGCTCATTGTTATTACGGAAACTCTTAGTTAATACAATAGAGAATTGATTAGGTGAAAGTAAGTGCAACAACGACGCGCTGAGTCGCTGAGCGGAAGTCAACGGCCGCAGCCCAAAATAGTCCGTCGTGTCCGTTGATGCCAAATACGTTAAGTAGGAAATTCACGTTAAAGTGACGTATTAAACGGAAGGAATAGTCCTCTAAAATCCATAGTACCTATACAAATTTGCTTTCGTAAAATATTTCTTCCAGAATATTTATAATATACTAGTTGACCCGGCGAACTTTGTTCCGCCCAAATTTGTTAATGTAATGAAAATAACAATTCCGAGCATGCGAAATGCACATGCTATACTCAAATTCGTTCGTGTCAGTTAAACTTCCGCTTCCGAGAAACATGGGCGTTCAAGAATGATTCCACAAGATTCCAGCGATTGCGATTGCGACTTATTAGTTGTCATAGCAAAATCGGAAATCGATACGCTTAAATACGAATGGCAAATCGTTCTGAATAAGCAATTTTCCACTCAATATCGTCGCTTATTGCATGACATTTGATTTGAGATTTTTCACAATCAAATCAAACGCGATCAGTTACAAAATATTTTTTTTAAAGTGCGGTTCTCCATACAAAGTTCTATCCCCAATCTCTCCCTTAAACTTTTATTTTCACGACAAAATGAAGCATAAATGTCCTTCCTTGGGTCAATACGAAGCCACCAAGCACGATCCAGTTATGAGTGCACACGGACGTCAGTCTCTTTTACATATTATAGCTATATCCACCCGGTTTTGCCCGTGCCTTTCGTATTAAATCCCGCCCAGATTTCGCAAAGTGCCAAATATCCAATAATAATTTCAATTACCTATACAAATTTAGATATAACTTTTGAATATTCAGTTTTTTTTTTTTTTAATGGGAGATGCTTTAAACCGTTTTCCTATCTCGCTTATCTGTTACAAAGTGCCACCTATCGGGTCCAAAACTATCCTATTTTTAAAACTGGAACCAACCATACTAAATACAAATATCTAGTGTCCTATCTATTTAACTGTAACGACCCATACAGAGCCACAAAATTTCACTGACATCGGTTGAGTGGTTAAGGAGATGGATAACAGCGCCACCTATCGGGTCTAAAATAGTCCTATCTTTCAAACTGAAACCTACCATACACTGAAAAAAAAAAAGGTACACCATAGTAGTGAAAAAGTTCATCAATGTGATGAAAAAATCAACAATTTTAGTCCAGTGAACTTTTTCATTAGTATGATGAAACCGATTTCGTCAATATGATGTTGTTCATCATTCATCAACTTTGTTCATCAATATTATGAAAAATTCATCAATATGATGAACCCAAAAAACCCCTTTAATTTCATAATGTGATGAATGTATTCATCATATTGACAAATTTGTTCATCAATATGATGCACACTTTCAGTGCTGTCAAATTTGTTTTCATGTAGTTGTAAGATTATTCACACAAATAAAAACATGAAATAAAAATACTGACACCAATATAAATCGTAAAGATATAGCCTTCCCACTTTCATGGGGATGCTAAAATACTTAAACGAGTATAATGTCATGAAAATGGTAATGGTAATATTTTGTGAATTTAACTATTGAATTTCTTCGCATCCGAAAGGAAAATATTCAAACGAAAATCAGTTTTACCACGAAAGTCAATAAAGTGTAGTGGCAAAAACTCACGCGCTCAAGAAATATTGAAGATTTATAAAAATAAATTTTATTTCTGAGTTACTTTTATCACTCCTGGGACAATTTTTTTTTTTTTTTTTATAATGGATCCCAATGAAAATCAGAGAACGGCCATTTGCCTGCCATATGCATAGAGTCACAGGGTGCATGTGCATACATTTGTGTTTGAAATGTGTTTTTGCGTTTTTTGTTATTTAGTTATAATTTTATTGATCCATTCTGTTGAATTTTATAATGTTGAGGCGTGAGAGAACAATGTATGAGAAAAGTTTGGTTAAATAACAATATCACATTGATTTTGAAAATATTTTTAAAAAGTAAATTTTTATTTACATTTATGTGTGTAATGAACATTAATTAAAAGATAAACTAATTATATGATGAAATTTCTAAATCACATATATCTTATCTTTTAAGATATTCATCGTTCATCGTAAAACCATTCACAATTTTCTTCTATGCCACCCTGTGTAGATACTTTACGCTTGATAGGCAATGGCATATAATTATCTACGCATATAAAATTAAAAGACTCATCTTGCGTGTGTGAGTATAAATGCTGTACCAACATCGCGTGTGTACACCTACAGCATACATCATATTAACAATCTGTGCATCACATTGAAGAAACCGATAGAAGAAGTTCATCAATATGATGATTCCATTCATCAATATGATGAATATAACGATGAATTTATTTTTTTTTATCAATATAACGAATTAGTTCATCTATATTATGAAGGCTTACATCAACGTTCTCCTTAATAAAAATTAATGTCTGTTTTTTGACGAACGCGGTCATCAATACAATAAAAGCCGTCATCAAAACGATTAACGTCGGTATCAATATGATAAAAATTCAAAACTTGGCAATCGTATTGAATATGATGATTCCATTCATCAATAAGACGAACAAATCATCAACTGGATGAACAAATGACTAAATTCATCAAAATAAGTATTTTCGTCATATTGACGAAATGTTTTGATGAAATAATGAACGTAGTTCATAAGAACAGACGCTAAATTCTCTTCAGAATCCTGTTGAAAAAATTGATGAAATCATTTTCATCATATTGAAAAACGGTTCATCAATTGTCAAAAAGTTTTCATGAATTTGTTCATGATATTTATGAAAAGTACGTCATATCAATGAATATCATGTTGATGAACGCCATTCATCAATACGACGCCGACTTTTTTTTTCAGTGTACCCAGCCACAAATTGAAATCGGTTGAGAGGTTAGAAGATCGACAACAGCGGCGCCTATCGGGTCCTAGATAGTTGAGTGGTTAAGGGGATCGACAACAGCGCCACCTAAATGCATGTGCTTATCACGTAGGTAGTTCCTACTAGGTACGCACAACACACACATATATGTTTTCCGATTTCAACCAAACTTCACAAAAACCATATATAGACCAATACCAAAGATGTGTGAAAGTTTTGTTAAAATCGGTAAAAGCGTTATGGAGTGAATCGATGACAAACGAACACAATTTTAAGGCTCCATTTTTATAGATACACAAAATTAGCCATTGTGACCTACCAAATATTAAGTGTGAAGATACTAATTACTATAGCAATACTTTTTCAACCGTTTGACTGAACTTAGGTGGATTTTCAATCGTTTTTGACAAGAGAGCTCGAGCCGACTATTCAGGGTTCTTTAAATTTAAAACACCCAACACAAATGCAATTCCCTTTGGTCCTCGAATTCTTGCAGCCTTCGTATACCTACTATAATAGCTCTTAAAATTCACAAATTCCATACAAAGATAGCAATGACTCCTCGTGACTGATTACCGTTTACTACCTTTACTGATGAATGTAACCAACAAACATCTCAATAAACATTTCATTCTCATAGATCATCATCCTTCCCTAATTAAGGACTACACCAATCAGAATGTTCATCTCCCACCTCAGCCACAGACAACTCACACACTCATTAGAAAGGGTTTCAACCGTAAATATAGATATTCCATAACCGAAGTGACATCTGCACTGATCGTGGGTCGATATCCCACAAATTTGTTCAGAAATTTAACCTTATCCCTGTCACAGGACATAAGATGCATTTCTCATTATTCCGCCGAGGCGCAAGCAACTCCATCTAATGAGGAAGTCACAAAAACAATTTTGAACATTTAGTTCTTTGGCATTCTCCAGATATAGATTTGGAGTAGGTAATAACTCATTTTGGGTCTCAGCACACACCCTTTCCATTTCGTGGGGGCACATGTCAACACTTCAACCCCTTTTGGCTGTTTTCTTATTCTTCTTGTTTTATTGTTTGTATTGTGTTTTTTTTTTCTGTCCGTAATAAAAATTCCATTTTTTATCTCGGTCTGCTATGGTAATCTTAGAGGGAAATTAAAAAGGCTCATTCGGGGGGAGTTGACTCTAATAAACGGGACAAAACGCGCGTAATTAAGCAGGCGGGTGTAATAAAGAGCAACCCTTTTGTTGGATTATTAAAAGAACGACCAGTGTCCTTATATAGTACTCTCTAGGACTCTAGGTCTTGATAGTCATAGAGTTAAAGGTTAATTGGGCTTTTAAAGTTGAATACCTTTTGCTAGCGTATGTTTGATGAAAGAATAGAATTCGTAGAGGTAGTCGGTAGCTGAAAAATAGCAAGACGATGTTGATGCGCCGTGTTAATAACAAATTTTAGTCTCGATTTTAAATTTACAAAAGCACACAATTGAAAAAGTGTTATGGGAAATTTGGAAGCCATTTTTTGGAACTAATAAAATTTTAAGTCGAATCTACAAATGTTTATTGGTAAAGCTCAGTACACTGCTCGACCTAAACTAATGTCGTATTGGATTGGACGCTCTCAGAGCACTTTTTTATGTTCGCTGGTACAAAAAAAAAAAAAAAAAATTGGTGCGACTGTATCCAACAGTCCCGAAATATGTGTATGTGTAAACACCGTGCGTGTGGTATGTGTGTGGCTTGATACACGTCATTGAGAAAAGAGGGAATTGTAATAACCGTATTCTTGATATATTATGAAATAACAATAATTTATTCGTTCTGTGCTAGTTTCGGTAGAATAGATACAATCGGATTGTGGTAGCTGAAGTAAGATATGTACATTCGAGACTGTAATCTATCTAGATTACGCTGGAAGACAGCATCGATGGTTGTTCCATATCGTGTTGTTGAAATTTTCCGATTGGAGTTCATTTGAAGATTAAATTTATCTTGCATAAAATCAATAAATGGTTGAGCTTCTGGAGTTGCAAAATTGATATTGAAGTCTCCGCTTATGATCATTGGTAAAAGATGATAATCTCCCTGCATAATTCTTGTAATTTCTTCTGAGTACGGTGCAAGGACGAAATGGAGAAATTTTATTTCACATCAACAAAAAGCTGAAATTAATATGCCCCAGCTCATAAATGTATGCAATGATAAAACGTATGCAATGATAAAATGTACCTATGCAATGATAAAACACAGTGACGCATTTCCGTCCCCGCAAGTTAAATGTGTGGAATTACTCCACCAGATTCCAATAACGTGCGCTTAGATGTTTACACAACAACCCATTCCTCGCAATACGAAACGCAACAGAACAGCAGAACACAAGAATCTGTCAATATTTAGCTTGAGACAATGTGCCACCCCATTTAAGGGGCACGCTAAATTTTGGCAGATACATGAAGTACATTCTGAAACAAAAGTATGATTATTTAGCTCGAGCAGCGTACCACTCAGTTAAATGGGTTCGATAAAATTTAGCTCAGCTAAATTTTGGAGAGAGTTTAGTATGGAAGCGAGAATTTAGCTCGAGCAGCGTATACTAAGCTTTAATAAAGTTTGGCCTCGTGATTGTGACGGTGGTAAGCTGTAGTAGAAAAGATGACATGACAGATGACATAAAACAAAAAGTAGGTAGATGGCGCGCATACAAAATGAACTTCTTAGAAAGATAAACTCAAATTAATACACAGAAAACGTGATAAACCGATCCGCATTTCGATCGCTTCGACTTTCCCGAAAGAGAATTTTGTTCGCCGGCGAATTCCTATGATAATCCCAGGCAACACATTTATTGTCTGAAATGGTTGACGTCGCGGCTAATGTCGTTATAACAAAACTATAACAAAAACGAAAAAACGCAACGTGAATATAAAGACGAAGTTTATGCGAATGAGGAAATTGTTGGAGTTACATCCGTTCAGCGATATTTTTAACCGTCACACTAAATATTTGTTAGGTCACAATGGGAAATTTCATATTGAAAATTTCGCCAGTGTGAGTTCGTTTAGATCAAGCCTGGCCCTGGACATACTAAATATTATTTATTAGCATCGCGCGTTCAGTTCCTTTTAGTCCCGACTTTAAATTAAATAAAGCTCAATTTGTATGGAAAATATAGCCACTGTGATCTACAAAAAAATTAGAGTCAAAACTAAAAATATTTATTGCCAGGCCCTAGGGCCTAGGTGTGTCACTTTCTTAATAATAAAACTTCTGTTCTTCTGATTCGAACCTACTGAAACGTGTTTTTTTTTTCTGTCTTCTGATTTTGATTCACATAGAGTCTTGGAATCGTACAGTAAAGGATGTAGAAATTTCTGGTGGTAGAGAAGAATCAGGGAAAATGCGTCCCAACTTTATATGTTTCTGTATACATAAAGCGACCTCTAGGTCTAGTCTGTGTACTACACGAATCTGCAGGTGGGTCATCTAAACTCTTCCCTACGTTGACATTAAAAAAAAAAAAAAAAAAAAACAGTAAAACGCACAAAAATCGAGCATCCAGCACACAGAACTAAGAGCAATGTTGCCGGCGCAATTAAGGCTTTCGGTGTTAACGCTATTTTCTGCGAAGGAAGTACATCTTGACTTAATTATTTTTTCAACACACCATTTACATTTTTGAAATGAAGATTTAATTCGTTTCATTTAATACACTTAAATCCTAATGTAAGAGACTATCTTCAGTTCCAGACAAACAACTAACTGCTTCTTTACTAACTTACTTACTTGAGGTGGCACTACAGTCCGGGGTGGATCTGGGCTTCAACCACCAAGCGTCTCCAGCCAGCACGATCTTTGGCCAGCTGTCTTCAGTTTTGCACGCTAAGCTGGTTAAGGTCCCCTTCCACTTGTCCACGAGTCGCGGTCTTCCTCTACTCTGCGCCGTTCCTCGGGAGTGGATTCGAAGATCTTCCGGGCCGGAACATTCACGTCCATTCGCTCTACATGACCCAGTCGCACCGCAGTCGTTGGACCTTCACTCTTCAAGCTATAGGTCGATGTCGCTATACAGCCCGTTCGTCGTTGCATCTCCTCCTCCATTCACCGTCTATGCAGACGGGACCGAAAATTACTCGAAGAATTTTCCTCTCGAAGCAACCAAGAGTAACCTCATCCGCTTTTGATAGAGTCCATGCCTCTGCACCATAAAGTAGGACTGGGATGATAAAGGTCTTATAAAGGATCACTTTAGTTGTTCGAGAGAGTTCAAAGAAACAGCGATTGGCAAGAGTTATTCTTCGTTTAATCTCAGCGCTGGTGTCATTGTCTGAGTTCATAGCGGAGCCTAGTTAGACAAAGTCCTTAACCACCTCGAAGTTATATCTGTCTATAGAGACATTCTGTCGTCGATGTTGGGTGTCCTTTCTTGATAACATCAGCATATACTTTGTCTTGCCCTCATTGACCGCCAAACCCATCTTCGCCGCTTCCGTCTCAATGCTCACGAACGCGCCAGTGATATCTCGCTGCGCTCTGCCGATAATGTCGATGTCGATGTCGTCCGCGTTGGCAGGTGGATGGACTTTTGGAAGATATTGCCTCTGGTGTTAGCGTTTGAGTTTTGCACTATTCTTTCAAGAACGATGTTGAAGAAGTCGCATGACAACGCATCGCCTTGTCTAGATCATTTTTTGACATCGAAAGTCTCGGTGAGTTCTTTGCCGACCTTGATGGAGCAGCGTGCATTCTCCTTGCATTTGTCATCCTGCACAAACGGACGAGTTTGCTTCTTTAATCACGTATAATTTTCTTCGTCTCGTTTCTTTTTCATGTTCTCGGATAATTCGGGCAAAATATTAATCTTATCAGCGTTTCAATTATTAAATTTCACTCATGAGGGCCAGTAACAATCGGAGGACGAATGCTGAAACTGTTAATATTAGATCCCAGTGTTGCTGAAATGAATATCTTCTGGCAAACAAGTGCTGATGAAACACTTTTGGCCTATATTATAGGTTAGGGAGGAATCTAGAACGTCAACAAACTGCTGGTAGATTGCTATCCTTATATGAATGCACTGCAGTACCGACTAAATAAATGCTCTGGACTGCATATTGCAAACAAAAAGAATACACAATCAAAGCGCCTGAGGATCTGTGAGCATTCGCAGTCATTGTACCCAAATTAACAGCCAGCTTTAATTATAAATCTCCCAATATCGACCCAACAGCTGCCAGGTCACATTACCCTCTACCCAATAGACGCGAAAAGTAAGACATATTAATAAAAATTCCAATAAAACAAGTGCACGATGCAAATTCACACATTTAATTAAAATTATCGCTGCACCCCACTTTCAGACGCACGCACGTTCCACCCCATGCCATATCGTCAACGTCGCTATATCCTAATCGTCCTTTTATTCTCAAGTTATTAAAAAGCCAAACATCCGCATCCACTTGACAACCCCCTCTTAGATGTGTAGGATATTCTCGACTGTTCCAGTTCCAGTTCCATTTATTTGCTTTTTTAATAAAACAGGTGCTCGACCCCGAGCACATACGTTTAGCTAACCGAGGAACAACCCCACAGCGACAACACCATCATCCCTCATCCGCATTTACTTGGATATGGCATGGCGCAAGGATGCCATCGCACCATCATCATTTCGTCCTCAAAAGACAGCCTCAGCCTCATCGTTGTCATTTCAATTGTTGTGCTCCGACAATGAATGCTAAGCGATATTATTGCTGCGTAATTTGTTTTGTGCGTGTCGAGGATTGAAGGTCGTCCATTCGCATCATCCCTTTCAGTAAAGTCATCGACACCCTCCTTCGTTGTGGAGGACTAACGCAATATTGGTACTGTCGACCATGAAATTAATGGCATTCGGACATTTCAACATTTCAACATTTCAAAGACCGACAACACAAGAGAAATGATCTCGTGCATGGTGACGCGAATTTAATAAAACTTTATCCCAAGATTCATATCATCGGGTGCGGGGTAGACTTGTCTTGCCAACCCTCTCACTCTCACTTTAATTCGCATGAATTCGTAGACAAATCATTTAATTTGTCGTTTATTAGTTTTTTCCCTCCGGAACTTGGTTTGGTAAGTTGCTGCGCTCTGCGAACTTAATAGGTGGCAGCGTTGAACGAGATTTGGATGATTACAGGGTTGAAGTGCTCAGGGGACGAGGCAAAGCTGGTCGAGGGTGTTTGTGTCTTGTCGTTGGTATTATTTACATTTTTCATTGAGGTATCGGATTTGTCTTTTGATCCGGTGAATTATGAACGGGGTCGCTTGAACCAGTCAAATGATTAGCTTGAACGAGTACGAACAGTGTCAAGTTTTTAAATAATAAAATGTAGGTACCTACTCTGTAAAAGGGATTTTGGGAGATAAATGTGCGGAATTTGGAGTTTGTATAGATGTTCTAAGATGTAGGATTAGCAGGGAATGCCTCACTGTCAAACGTCAAAGATAATGGCCTATTCATTGGCAAACAAATTTGACTGGAACTTTGAACTGATGACGATCGTTCTTGGATGCAATTTTCGCCTTAAGCCTTATATTCTGAGCAGTTTTTATCACATACTTCGCAACTAGTCAACTGTAGCTAGCCTCTGCCACTTTGACATGAGCTTTTAGACTGTCATCGGCGTGATCTTCAGAAACTTGCCTCGTGATAATGTCACCAGTGCGTTGCGTTTTGACATCCACGATGCCGTATCGTTTGAAATGGTCGCTCAGAGACGTGCTTGTCGTCTCGAATCCGGGGGATCGGACGAACTTGCCGTCTTGATATAGTAGATTGACTTTTTGGACTACACCCCACACATTTAAATTGTTTAAGCTTAAAAAGTGCAGCGGTAGTACTTATTTTTTTCGCTCATAGGCCGAGAAGCTCTCTCTTCACAGAGTAATCGATGTCATATAACGGAGAGAACTGACAGCAGGGGGTTCTATGGAGCTATGTGTTTCCTATTTCGAGAAGAAGACATGACATCTACCCCGCGTGACATTAGCTCCAGAACGGGAATAATATAGTCACGTGGCGCAACGCATATCTTTGCCGAAATTTGGTGCATGTTCTGAAGAGCCATACTTCCAAATGCACGCATTGCACGCGGCTGGTTTTTCAGTGCCGCACGCCATGCAGAGGGATACATTTTTCCGCTATTCAGTATTTTTTTAGACTCTCTGAATTTCTCCAGAGTTCTTCCCTGATGGGCTCAATTCCTAGTGTTAACGCTAGCATCTGTTTATGGGAGACCAGTTTCATCGACTTGGTCTCGACCCAATGATGCCCCAAGCTCTTCATTCTTCTGCCAGCCAACGCCGGACATTGACACAGTATATGTGCCGCTATCTCAGATTCCCCCAGGCATAGTTTACAGGTATGATCCTCTCTAACTTAGAGACTCTAACGCCCAACTTCCTTAAGTGATACCCGAAACTACCATGTCCTGTTGACAAAGCCACCACCCATTTCAATGTTCCTCGACTCATGCTTGGAACCCTTCTTTGTGTGGAGCAGGTCGGCCACTTAATTGCCATTTTAGCCTGTCTGAATTGATCCTTCTGAGTTGACCTTCTCAGGTGTTCTGCCGTGATCCATTTGTGAATCAGCTGTTCTACCATTCCTTTGCCAATTGAAGAGAATGGTTCTGGTCCCACCAACTTTTCAGTTGACCACCGTTTTTCAGGGGAGTTCGCCTTTTCGTTGCCTTCGATCCCTATGTGTCCTCCGTACCCCGGTGTTACTTCATTTTTAGGTGAACACTTATTGAACTTTACGTACACATTCCAGTGCCAATGATGTTGTGATGTTTGTATGTTCCATGCGTCTGATCACCGCACCTCCACCTGACTCTCAAGCAAGTAGTCCAACGCATGCAGCAATGCAATCATCTCAGCCGGGTATACGGAAGTGTGTTTCCCGCGGCTAATGTGACGGGCTAGTTCCAGCTCTGCTGAATAGATACCGGCACCCGCTCCGCCATCCATCATGGATCCTTCTGCGAAAATTACTATTTCACCACAGCACCTACCTACAGTTTCGCTGATTTTATCGCGTATTTTGCGTATTCGCATACGTTCTGGTTGAATGCATTCATTACACTGCCTTTTTCAAATGCGGCCGCAGCTGTCAAACGTCAAAGCGTCAAAATCATAAAGTTCACTTTTGTGTTTGGTATGGTGTTTGAGTGTGGTTGTCCATTAAGTGAGCGACTGGACTGCATATTTTCTCCTTACTTATCTGGTTCTTGAATCTTGAGGCTACTGCGGAACTGCATTGTTTTTGTGTAGTTGTCATAGTGTGGCTGGGGTGTATGGCCTACGGGAAGTATAAGTGTTCTTCAGTAGTTTTAAAGAATTTGATCAAGGTTTAGTTCAGTTTCCTTCTGGGATCTATGTATTTTCCTATGGGGCTCTAATGTGATTATCGATTGTTGATCGAAAAATGTCTTTTTTCGATACAATGCCAAACAAAAAATCAAATTTGTGGACAAAGACGTCAGTGAGTGTGAGTTGAGCTGATAGCCTTTGGATATATAAACGTTTTGCATCCGCCGACATAGTTTTGTTTGCTCAAAGGAAATAGCAAATAGGTACACACTTCTTTTAGATATTTCGACTTGCAAACCGTTTTGTTAAAACAAATGCATCATCAACAAATTGCAAGGCATGCTCCCCCACAACATGTATTTAACCGCACAAATGTCAACTCCCTAATTCAACTATAAAACATATATACGCCAAATAACTCCATCCATTCGATTCCATATAACCTACCTACTATGAAGTGGTTTGGCTTTGTCTCAATAAAGGTGAAACATCAAAAACTGACTCCACCATAATAATATACCGCACAGTAAATGACAGTAATGAAAACGATTTGGAAATATTTCCTTTGAAGGATCCTTCAAACCACTTTCTTTCGGCGCCATCGTCGTCCTCGTCGTGAGTCGTCTTAGGTATAGATGAAGGACTTCTCCACCGTTTGTGTGTGTTGTTATTGCAATGGGGGCCTTTGTTCACAAAAGGAAAACTCTGGGTTTACGCTTTGCTTTCGAATGAGATCTCTGTGGAAAATAAATCAAATAAAGAGCGAAAAGAAAAATGGAAATGAATCCTTTTGTTCTTTTCAAAGGGAACTCAAGTCTCATCGCAGTGGGCAACGTTTAAACTTTCACAAAGAGGGATTTTTTTCCCCACAGTTTTAAATGCCAAGCTTTTCTTTTTTTCTGTGTCGCCTAAATGGGGAAAGGGGTTAAAGACTTGAATTTTGAATTGAGTGCGGGTAACCGCCATTCAGGGGGAATTGTTGTTCAGAATAAGAAGTTGAAGTTTAGTCTTGGTTAATATAAATTTTATTTTCTATTGTTAAAAGGTAATGAATGAAAATTCATTCACCGTCATTTTATCCAATTTTAATTCTTCTTTTTTTTTATTCAAAACCACTTTTGATCTGCATTTAAAATTGCATTTGGCTTGGAATTCCGCACATCAGAAGCAGAACAGACTACATACGTTGATGATGATGATGATGCATTGCAAACTCAATTGCAAGTGCAACCCTTTCGGCGCACTCGTTATCAGGTGCCCCCCATATACATACGTTGCAGTGAATATTCGATGGCAGAGTACCATAAGTCCGCAATTGTTTGCTGCATGATGGTGCATCAGGGCTTCAGTTCCACGTACGTACTCGTATGCCCAACTCAATTATGAAATAAACTGCCAGAAGCGAGAGTTGTGCAACAAACTGCACTATAAATGATTTTTTTCAGCAACTGCACATTGAATACGCCAGAAATATGGATCTGAATGTATCGGAGTCTACGTAGTACTCGAATGAGAGTTGTGGTATTTTTTTATTGATGTTCTGGAGGAAGGTATTGAATTGAGTAGAGGCGACCCCACTTCGCAAACGAATCGCCCAAAAACGTGATTATTTTCAAAATAATAAAGAAAACTAAATTCTTTTTTGACATTATATTTTCCCCGAGATTGGTGACGTTTCTTTAAGGGTTAATATTATTAAATCAGTAGCCAGCGCTTAAGTCAATTTGATTCAGCGAAAACTTTGAAGCTGCGGCCATGATGGGGTTACTGACATATTTTCAGCGTTAGCCTGGTAGCTTAAGTCGACTTTTGCCCATTTTTGACACTAGCTTAAGTATATGTAATCCAATTATGTATATAGGTATAAATAAATGCGCGTGACACACATTTCTATTGTCGGGACAAATTTTTCGTTGTCAAAATATACAGCGAAACTTAGTGATAACTTGTGTACGTACCAATCATCTGTCAGATCATTATATAGAAATGTTCTTCCCTATTTCAAAAATCCAAACATACTCTGTCCCAAAAAAAAAACAAATCTATACTTTCCTTGATTAGATACGTTTTATGGAATAGATCTGGTAGATCTGGTAGATCTGTCAAACTATCCAGTCGAACTATCCAGAACAAGAGAACTAGCAGGTGTTTTGAATCAACTTGTAAAATAACCAAACCCCTGTTGAAATCCACCTGATCTATAAGTATGTCGACTTCATCATGTGCATGTGACAAGAATAATTCGCATATAGGCACTGACACTTTTGACAGGACACAGCTTTGCATGAAGCATGATTTTTCAAACTAGATTTTCATGGGGAGATTTTGTCTAAATTTGATACAAAAACTGTGGTAGATCAAGTCAAAGTTCTCATGACTAGGACAGGGTTGTTAATGTTATAGCCCTTTTGTAATGACATTCCACCTGAATCACCGTTATACCTGGTTTAAGCCTCATTCACAACTTTATGCCCATTTTTGGCACTTCTGTACTAATAAGTTGGTTTCTGCAAATGCGCCAGTGACGAATCGCTCGTTATTATTCTGCCAATGGTATCCATGTCATTCGCGCATGCAAAATATCGGATTGAACGTGAAAAATTGTACTCCAGGGGGTCAATTCTCGTTAGGTGAAAGAGTGAATCAAATAAATCGTTTTTACATTCGCTTTCACGCATTGCTTTCATTTTTTCGATTCACTTTGTACTAAAATGCGATTCCCGTTCAATAAGTGAAAATATCGTGGTGAATTCAATACCGTACACTGTGTTTTATGAAAGAGGGTTGTAAATTTTCAAACTCTCACTAAACAATTACATACTTGCAAGTGGGGGCGTAAAAATAAATTATTGATATGAAAAATTTTGACGTTTGGTTTCACCTTTTCATAGAACGAGAATCGAAATTGCGGTGAAAGGGTGAAAACATTTTCGTTTCACTTTTTCACAGCACGAAAATCGACCCCCTGGTCTTATCCCTTAGATTTCCCACAATTTCTTCAAGTTGGTACTTATATGTCGTTTTCCATTGGGCAAAAAGAAGTGTCCGGGAGAGTCCGAAATCGAAAAATTCGCTTCTGAAACCGTTCCATTGGCACAAAAGTACTCTTCTGGTGATTCTGAGAAGAGAATTTCGCTTCTCGATTTGAAGTTAGAATTTACTCAAGAAACACTCACACAAGTGTAATTTATATATTTTATACAAGTCAGATGACAGCTGCCGTAGATTATTTTTTGGCATTTCACCAATACTTTTGTGGATTCAATCAGAAGCTGTTTTCTTGTTCAATTGGATTACAGAATGAGTGGATCCCCGAGTGAAACCAATGGAAAATGACAATAGGTATATCTACGACGGCAAGTCATCTGTCAATACTTTTCACATCAAATTCTGCATATTTATGTTATGTTTGTTATCACTAACAAACGACTGTTTGTAAATTGTATCAGGAACCATGCTTGTTTCTAAAATGTCAATTGAATCCTATAACAATATAGGTACAAGTTGTTTGCTAAGAGCGTTGTGTCTAACTGTCAAGATTTTCTGACAACTGGCAATACGAACTCTCTTCTTATCGAGCAATTATATGCAGGAAATTAATTCGACTGACATAACAAGAAAAACAAAACTGCTCCCAAAACGATGACAATCTGCCGCACGAAACTGTTCCTGTACAAACACAATTAAAATCGACATTTCTCAGCTTGTCATTGACACTTTTTGCCGACATCGCTGCCTCTGCCAATTCAATGTGAGCATGTCAACTTCCTCTATACCTACCTACAAGTGACACGTCTCCAGAAAGACACATTCGAATATTATTAATAAAACGAAAATTAATTTGTGCAAGAAGGCCCGTCTCCATTTGCACTAAAGCAGCCACTCCAGTCTCCAGTGTCCATCGGTCCCATCGGTGTCCTCACCTGGACTTACTCATAACGGAATGCTCTTTGAAATGCCGCAAAATGGCATCCATTACCCGCAGAGAAGAGCACTATATTCATACCAACCGCACCGCACTGTGTGTGTAGGTATTTGCAAATCCAAATCCAGTATACCTTTATGGATGTAACACAGCCTCAGCAGTCAGCACGCCCCACCCCCTTCAGTCGGTGCGGCGATGACAGAACTGCAAAGACAGGTTGTTACCACACTACCGCTCGCAGAACCGCCCAATTTAATTACGAAACATTTTTCCATCGCCAGCATCGGCTAAAGGAATAGGAAACTTAAACTTCAACCAAAGGCCGCCATTTAACTAATTAACACACAAGTCGCCGGGAATCGGTCACGAATTCGCCGTAAATTAAAAAAAAACTACATATGCGTGTGCATTTGCCGAAATATTTATTCAACGGCAGCGGTAGAGAGGACGAGTCTCATTGTACTTCTCTATGCACCTACATTTTTCAATGGAAATGCTTTATCTTTCATTTAATTTGCGGCACATTGCACTCACTCGGTGCTTCCTTTTTCCCAGGAATATAAATATTTTTCATGACAACCCTGCTACCACAACGGCGACGACGACGCACGGCTGCTTCAACCATTTGCATTGTGGCCCAACCCTAACTCAACAGCTACCTATTTCATTCTCATATTTCCCGCTCCTCGTTTATGTGTTTCTGTTGGCGGTTCTGCGAGATATGTCTGTCTCGCTCCAGGCAGAAAGCTTTGGGGCGTAACCTTTTGACAGATGGCGTATGGCGATTCCATTCAGAGCGGAGTGTGTGTTGGTTTATTTAACTTGTAGTTGTAGTTGTTTGCGAGAATAAATTTCCTTTTCCCTCACGTGTGTCAAACCGGAATGACATTTCGCTGGAGCCTATGTCTCATTCTCCCTGTCTAACTTATTGATTTTTGTGTAAATGAAATATTGCATGAAGTATGCCTACCTACGAGTTTGTAGAGATACGTCCGATGAGGCGATGATAGAGGAAGAATTATATACAAACAACAACAAAGCGGCGATTATTGAATAATGTGCTTTTAATTTGGCCGACGGATATAAATGTTGTTAATTGAAATGAGCAAAAAATTAAAGAACACGATAAGCTGATGCTTGACATGCAAAAATTTTGAGTTGGGCGGCTGACGGGTGTGACTCAAACTCACGCATATTTTAAGGTCAGCCGACCGAGTGAGTGGCTTGCAGAGTTATCTCTTGTCACCGCCACAAATGTCAATTACAGAAATATTCAATTAGCTCAGTTGTAATATTTGGTAATTGACATGATTAAAATAATTTATTCAAGTGGTTAGGCAGTGGGTAGGCAGTTAGATGAGGAAATACCTAGGAAAACACACACACATTTAATATAGGTACATATTAAGTACGGCAGCAGCAGGTGTCTCAATAAAATATCGACCATTAGTTAAAATGTTAATATTAAGAATTGCTGAACAGGACTTTGCAACGGATGTGCATGTTTAAAATACTGCTTGGCTCTCGACACCATACAGTTCCACTTTGCAGTGATTACAATTGATCATACCGGCAGTAAAATAGGAAGTATTCAAACTCCTTGGAGCCTTCACGCTATCATTATTGGACTTTTTTGACGTCTGCATATCTGTATAGATAACTATGAGGGCACTAGACCAGTCTCATGGTTCTAACGGGTGATTTTTTAGCTGGTTTGGTTTTGGCAACACTGGTTTTGACAGCTGACGTGTGTTTAGTACCTTGTGTCACTGTCAAACAGCTTCAGTTTAGTTTGCAATTTAACCATGGATCGTCTTACAAATGAAAAACGCTTGCAAATTATTGAATTTTACTATCAAAATTCGTGCTCGGTTCGAAATGTTCATCGCGCTCTGCTTCCATTTTATGATCGGCATTCTCGACCTTCTGAGCAGTCTATTCGGAAGATTGTGACCAAATTTCGCACCAAATTTACTTTGTTGGACATTAAACCACCAACACGTTTACGTACTGTGCGTAGTGAAGAAAATATTGCGGCCGTATCAGCTAGTGTGACAGAAGACCGCGAAATGTCGATTCGGCGCCGTTCCCAGCAGTTAGGCCTTTGTTACAGCACTACGAGGAAAATTTTGCGGAAGGATTTGTGCGTAAAGCCTTTTAAGATACAGCTTGTGCAAGAACTAAAGCCAGCCGACCTACCACAACGCCGAATTTTTGGTGAATGGGCTCTTGGAAAGCTGGCCGAGGATCCGCTTTTTTATCGAAAAATTGTGTTCAGCGATGAGGCTCATTTTTGGTTGAATGGGTACGTAAATAAGCAAAATTGCCGCATTTGGAGTGAAGATCAGCCAGAAGCATTGCAACAGCTACCAATGCATCCCGAAAAAGCCACTGTTTGGTGCGGTTTATGGGCCGGCGGCATTATTGGGCCATATTTCTTCAAAGATGATGCGAATCGCAGCGTTACTGTCAATGGCGAACGCTACCGAGCGATGATAACAAACTTTTTTTTGCCCGAAATGGAAGTTCTTGACTTGCATGATATGTGGTTTCAACAAGACGGTGTCACATGCCACACAGCACGCGAAACAATGGCGCAATTGCGAGGCGAGTTTGGTGAACAGTTAATTTCACGTTTCGGGCCGGTCAATTGGCCGCCTAGATCGTGCGATTTGACACCATTAGATTATTTTTTGTGGGGGTATGTCAAGGCTAATGTGTATAGGGACAAGCCCGCTTCGATTGACGCACTGGAAGCCAACATCCATGCATTCATTCGTGAGATACCGGCCGATATGTGTGAAAGAGTATGCCAAAATTGGACTCAGCGGATGGACTACCTGAGACGCAGCCGCGGTCAACATTTGCATGAAATTATCTTTAAACATTAAATTGCAAGGTTCAAACTATCGATTCAAATAAATATTTCATTCATTTTTTCGAATTTTTTGTGTTTTTTTTTTTTTTTTAAGTTATAAGCCTCTTAAAAAATCACCCGTTATATGGGCAGTTTTGACAGTTCTTGTGTATGTGTCAATTAGTAAAGTTAAGCGTAACCGCAAAGACATTGAGGTAGGTAGGTATACTCTTAAATTTAAATTTGAATTTCTAAAAACCTCGAAAACAGAAATATAGGTGTTTTTATTAAAACGTCCTTTGAAACGTTTGTCAAACTGACACTCAGTGGCAAGAAAGTGACGTCTTTCAAATTAAACTCGTCACTTTATAATAGAATCCATATGAATAGATTTGTTTGATGTGGCCCCACTAGTGCGCACTGGGTTAAACCTCATGTGTTCGATATAGCACTGAACTCGCCCTGGTATACTGCAAACCTGTGTTTGACATAACTTCTAGGGCACCCTAGTTGTGCCCTAAACTGGCCCCAGTTAATTTGTTGGGGCAAGAGTTCAGTGCTGAGTTTCACTGTAATTTCGCTTACTGTCATTCATTTGTTGAGATATCGTGATTAAGGGAAATACAATACAATCAATATATATCTATATACCTTACAATAGGCGTGTTTTTTCGAGCCTCTATCTCAGCAAACCGAAGTAAAGTAGAATTTTTAGCACGCAATTACAGAAACTACTGTGAGTTCGAAGGGTTTTTGACAGGCGTTAATATTTGCTGACTCTTCTCTCAATGCACTAGTGCAAGTCACGTCAAACAAACCTAAAACTTTTTTAGTGTTTCTTTCCCCAATCTTTGCTTGTCATCTGACTTTCAATGGAACGCGCCCATTTGCTCACTACCGCACTACCAATCTAATAATAATTACTTCTGCCTACCCCAAACAAACATATTAAAAACTTGTTATTGTGACCTACAATCAATTTAAATTTCAGTTTGTCTAGTTTTGACATCTCTGCCAAACTTGTCCTATTGTGCAGAATGACGATGGAGAACGCTCGCTGCTCCATAAAGGTCGGAAACAATTTCAAGCGAGACCTTTGATGTCAAAAAGGGATTTAGACAAGGCGACGCGCTGTCATGTGACTTTTTCAACATCATTCTTGAGAAGATTGTGCGAAGCTCGCAAGCCAACACCAGAGGCATAATTTTCCAAACGTCTGTGCAACTGCTTGCATACGCTGACGACATTGACATTGTTGGCAGAACACAGCGAGCTGTTACTGGACCGTTTGCTAGTATTAGTACAGAAGCGGCAAAAATGGGTTTAGTGGTGAATAAGAGCAAAACCCAAAACGAAATATATGATGTCAACAAGAAGGGACACACAACATCGGAGAATCGGACAGAACGTCACGATAGACAGCTATAACTTTGAGGTAGTTCGGGACTTTGTCTACCTCGGCTCCGCTATAAACTCTGATAATGACATCACCTCAGAAATCAAGCGAAGAATCACACTTGCCAACCGCTGGTATTTCGGTCCAAGAAGGCAATTGATTAGTAAGGCCTTGTCGAGAAATACCAAGGAGACGCTGTATAAGACCCTAATGCCTCATGGTGCAGAAGCATGGACGCTATCAAAGGCGGATGAAGAGATCCTTGGTCGTTTCGAACGCAAAATTCTTCGAGAGAACGACAATTGACAAAATAAACACCTCTTAGCAACAACAACGCACTGAGGTAGGTCTCCCCTCCGTTCTAATCATCAGTTGTCGGGCTTGTACTCGTCGCCCAGTTGGCGCAAGTGGTAGTTACTTGGTCAATTGGAGAAAAATCGAAATGCAAGTTCATTTCCTGACAGGGGAAAAACAGAAATGTCTTTCCAAATGGAATTATATACAGAGAATTGGCTGTCAGAATTCAAAACTATTCAAACAATCACTTCAAAGGAGTCTGATGATGAATTAGTGGTGTAGTTCGAAATAGCTATCATTCCTACCAAAGTGACTGTGTCTACAAGTTGTTGTCAAGAGTTGTTCCTCCGAAAAAACAACAATTCACAAACTGAAATTTGAAATAATTTACCAAAACAGAAATTGTCAGGGTAACTCCCAAACAAACGAGAATCGTTGTTACTCCTCGCTTCCCCCACTCAGATTTTTGGTCCCGTTTGCGTTGACAGGCTCTGGAGGAGGAGATTTAACAGCGAACTCTACGAGCTGTACAGCGACATCGACCTAGTCAGAAAAGTACGCATCAATCGTCTATGATGGCTGGGACATGTAGAGCGAATGGACACCAACGCTCCGGCCCGAAGAGTCTTCGATTCCAACCCGGAAGAACAACGCAGTAGAGGAAGACTTCGCCTTAGATCTTTGGACTTTGGATCGCAAATTTCGCCATTATAAGTTTGTAAAATTTAGATGGGACATGTTTCGTACGAGAAATGATTTAAGTTGCGACAAGCATTGATGGAAGAGCTTGCCGCGATTCGCCTTAACCGATTTGTATTCTTGTAAGTGCGCTAAAGGAACATTCAGCACTAGCTACAGTGACAGGTATGGTGCGAAATACATGCACAAACATTTGGGAATATCGTATCCCAGTTCTACGAAAAAAAATGCATTCAGGAGACTCAATGGTATGCTACAGATGGATTAACTCTTCTTTCATGTCTTCAGACACCTACGTGTGATTCGTATTTTTCGACGGAACTTGTTGCTGTTAAAAATTGCCACAAAAAGAAAAAAGGTGCATTCAAATTTCAAACTCTTCATTCCATCCAACCGACGAGAATTTCCAGCAATAATCGAGTCTAATATCACAAAAAAACGCGCTTCTTTGTCTAATTTCGTTGGTTCGTTGCCTTGATTTTCTTGAAGCTCATTTTCAATAAGTTTGCCATTGTATAAAATTCGAATCAACTGCAAATCGGCGATCAAACTCTGAATGTTTTAAATATCAACGACTTTTGATTTGTTGTCTTCCATATTGGGGATGTTCGGATACCTAGTTTATGTAAAACTCGAACTAGATTCGTCGTGACTAGGTATCCGAACGCGTTGACTAGGCAACTTGAATTGTTTTTATATTCTCGCGGTCAGCGTTACCTTTGTTTGATTTTGCCCTTTTTTACTCGGAAAAGGCCTTTCATAAATTTTTAATAAGTAGGTACCTACATAGAAAATGTAACACGGTTGCCTATCAGAACACTATTATAATGCTATGCGAACTAATGGTTGTTAAATATCGTGCGAAAATTCTAAATTTGCGAGTAGCTATAGAAAGGACACCTTTTTCTCTCACCGGCCCTTTCTTCGACTCATCAGAATCATGCAGCGACAACTCTGTTTATTTTAAATTTGACTCTAGGAAATGTCAACTGAGTATGCAGGCAGGATTTTCTTGACTAGATTTTTTGTTGGCTTCCCCTCCATAAACGTCAACTGCAAAAACTGTACACGTGACCACTCTGGGCCAATAAGAACTGATATACCTACATCTATAGTTAGTCAGCTGTCAGACTTACCTACTAAACTAGGGATCCGAAAGTCCCCATTTTCATTTCATATGTTACATTCGTGTCAAATCTCAGAAATCGATAGAGAAGTATATCGATTTCAAGAGAAGTTTCTTACAAAAAGTTAAAAAAAAAATGTCATTTGACCATTTTGTTGCATAAACTTTGGTTGCCTTGAGTCAGTGCTGGCATCCTATTTCACTCAATTAGCTCGTCGATGGGCGTGCGACTTGACCCTTTTGTCTAGCAACAAAAAAATATCATGCCAGTCTTCGCGCCTAGGTGGCATTGACGCTGCGAGAAATTTATTCTCACTCTCCCTACCATGGCTACTACTCTCGCCTAAGTAGCCCCTTAAGCTGCCATCTTTCACTCCCTACTTGTCTTCGCCGCTATCATCCTTCCCTATCCACATATCCTCATCCTTTCCCGCCTTATTTTAAACAAAACCCATTGTCGCTTTTTTATTGTTCAACATAAACCGAATTTATTCATTTTTAAAGTGACTCGAATGAAAAAAAAAAAAAACTATCTTGAATGCTAGGAGAACATTCAATTACAACTTCTTCTTCCGACATCGTTGAATGCGAAAATACCTATAGTATAAGAGTTTCTAATTTAAACATTTTGAGCTGTCACTTATTTGTCATTCATTTTCCAGAAAGCCGAAATTCAGCGAGTAGAAAATTACGAAAAAAATATAAGAGGGGAAATGGATTCCTCCCTTCAGTGTCAGCCATATGAGCGAATGGTTTTATTAAAAAATAGTTCACTTTTCTTATCGGCTTTATAGTTGATCCCTGAACAAAAAGGAGTAGGAGTGTATAACGCTATAGCTTAATAAAACACATGAATGGAAGAGGGCGTATGATGCCCTCTCTCCCTTCTTGATACAGAACATAATATTCGACTATTTTTAACGGCAGTAGATCTAAATTCGACCCTTTCTATAATAAAAACCCAAGCTGTTTGGCCTTAGATTACATTTTATGAATACACTTTTCGAGACGTAGCTATTAGAGCCTCCTTCCCACAAATTTCTCAAAGTTTCATACCGCCCTCAATATCCACGCGTATACCGTCTCAACTTACAACAATTTAACGAACCGACCGAGAGTGAACTGCCTTCTATCCGCAATTGAGAGACCCAATTCAAATGCTGGCTATCCGGCCGCTCACTTAGAAAGTCCTAAATTAAATAAACCGTGTTCTTGGGCGCCCTACCACCAAGAACCCCCACAACACGCCATAAGCTCCGTCTTGTAATGAGAAAATTAAGTTCATGTATACGCACTCCTTTGCGTTGGCATAATCTTTGGAAATGAAATCAACCCGAAATTTGCGGTACACATAAACGTTATCCATAGTCGCCCTACACTCTACACACCCATCGGGCAACCCATTCGAAACTTCTTCAGTGAAAACCCCACCAAGAAGAAAATCAAAGGAATTCAGAGAATTACTCTACACAAACGGATGAAGACGACTTCCGCCGGTTCCGCGTGTAGGTGTTTATCCTTGTGCAGTACATTCTCTCATAAGAACGGGTGCACAAGGACTCCCAGACAGCCGTGCCAATCCAAGAAATCCACAAAATATATCCACCCCCTCTGTTCAAGTTTGTAGGTGTATAGGCTGCAGCGCATTATTATTAAGTCCGCCATACTCCGAGTAAACCGTGGATGAGTTTCAGCCTTATTTATGGGCGCGCAGTGTTTCGACGGCAAATTAACTGACTTCCGCGCGCTGTACTACAAGTGCCCACTACACCGGATGTGTCTAGGATCGATCCAATTATTGTCATTTACGCATCGCCGGTAGTGAAAGTCATCCATCAAATCAATTAACCAAGTGACACCCTCTTAAGGACATTTGCATTCAATTACCATATGTGCAAGCGCAAGAATCTTCCCATCTGTGTGTGAACCGAAATGCAAAGTAGATACATCTACTTAATTAAAAATCAATATCGCTCCCACAAGCCACAAGCGCATATATTCAGGAAATGACTCGGAAAAAGACAGAGAGTCGAGTGGAACAGGGCAAGAAGCAAAAAAATCGAAAATATGTCCTGCGATCCTCGCGATCTGGTTAGCAGACAAATAAATCACACTAACGCCAGCAGTTCAGTCGCCCAACTCTTAAAATGACGTATTACCTCTACGCGGTTGGCGGTGTTTATCGCATGACGGACCTGGGTCCTCACTCCTCATCCCCGCCACCATCAGCATGACTGGAGAAAAAAAAAAACACAGATCCAGATCACTGAGCGAAGGCGAACACATGTGGTCCAAAGATGTTCTTATTATTTTTCGAGAAGGAGAAATTACCATTTTGTGGCGCAGTTTTTGTTCTTGTCAAGGCTCAGAGTAGTCCGTAGGCGCGCATCGCCTCGTTTCGGAAGAAAGGACAAATATGCACTTTTTTCGTTGGGAGCTGTGTTTTGCTTTGTTGTGGTGTCGGTGACACACCACAAAATTAATACATTAGCGGTGACGTTCCTGGGTGTCATCGGCTTCCATGCGTGCGACCGTGAGACAGAGCTATCTATACGGCAGACGCACCCCGATGGCAGCATTGTACACTTTTGAGGATGTTTCCTCAAATATTCGGGTACATCTTCCGCATTTTTGAATTCAAAGGAATTCTATTCTGTTTGTAATGGTGAAACACTTGTACAGATTGTCAGCAGGAACGTGTTTAGGTTGTGATTCGAGGGGATGAAATTTTCTATATTTTTGGATGGGGAAAGTTTCCCAGATAAATTTGCATTCCATGCGGGAATGCCAAGATACGAGTATCTCCTTCGGTAAAGTAAAATTATCAACTGACTCAGACATAAACAATTTCCGTGTACGACGAGGTTTCAGCTATCAAAATTATATAGCAATTGTCATCCATGTAGAGAGTGACACTGTTGAGATGACAGTGACACAAACAGTTTTTTTTTTTTAACTCGCAGCACAGGTTGTACATTTTGACAGAGCTCAAGATCGTGGGCGAATAGCCATTGAAGGGCAAATACGAGATTATACGGCTTAACAGCTTGTCAATATCGACACCGAAATGTTTGGGGTTTTATATAGTCTCGCAGTTACTTTTTATATATTGTGACGTATCAGCGCAGGAAGTAAGTAATCGCAAGGTACTTGTGGCGGAGTTTTTAACGCAAGACAACGTCCCGCACTTGTTTTCTCTTTTGACAATGAGCCAATCAATAATCGTTTTTAGTTTCGACTCGAAATTTTATTTTATTTTATTTTCCATATAGATTTCGCAATTGTAAGCTTCCGTACATTTAAAGTCGAGACTCGAATTTGTTACTAGTACGGCGCTATGTCTCTTGCAATGTACAACAAGGAGAACGTAAATTAACCAACAACGAACGTCGTAATCTTGTAAGCTTTTTGTGCTTCAATGGTATTCCTTTATGTACCTTTATATACTGTTCCTACTAAGACGCACGGCCAGAACCGGCTGTGCCATCCCACCGAAGTAGGAAATACGTTGGCATGTTTGAATATACTCGTACCTCTAAATAACCCAAATGGTTAATAAGATGACACCAATGGGGTAATCGGCGACTTTTTGATTCCGACTTCCCCTATCTAATCGAGGACGAAGTGCAATGCGCCATACTAATAACACATGTTAGTCTCGACTTTAAATTTACGGTAGCTCACAATTGCAAAATTTATATGAAATATATTGGCACTGTGAACTATTTAGAGTCGAAATTAAAAATGTTTATTGGTAAGGTCCAATGTGTTTCGTCCAATTTGTTTGAATTTATGCAGCGTCGCCTATTGGGAGACGTTTTTTGACAGATGTTTCCGTGTTTTTTAACATTCTCTATTACGTAGTCAGAGAAAGACGTTGTATTCGTACAAAACTTCGAACTCGAGATGTTAATTAATTCTGACAGTACGATGATAAAGGAACTCAAAAAAGTGGTTCGCAAAGTTATGTCCGTCTTACCGTCTGTGTCGAGGATTACATCCGAAACGGCTGCCCGGATTTTGTTCAAAATTCAGATATAGAGTTTGGGAGCTTACAGTTCGGGGCTGTTTTTGTTTGCAAGGTAACCTCAATATTAAAGTAGGTACCTACTTCCCATTAAAAAATGGGACCAGTTTGATTTGTTCGAAAACGGCTCTAACGATTTCAAGCAAAATTGATATTAAATATATATTCTTAGGTAGATATGGGGTCACCATGACTGCGTATCCAGTTTTTGTCTAAAAAATCGAATAAGATTACTACTTTTGAAATTTGGACATAGGTATCTCGAAAACAGCCCATAATCCATATTCGAACATATGGCCTTTTGTCACTTTGCTAAAGCGTCATAAGGCCTTATGTCACTTTCAAGTTATTTTACTGTTCTTATTGGGCAAAATGTAGATAATCAAAGCGACAAAAGAATTTTGAAATAATAATTTCTTCAACGGAAAGTTGGTAGAAACATAGCTTAGAAAATAGAAGTAAAATTCGAATAGGCTGTCTGTTGTCTGTTTCTTTCTGTTGAAGAAAATAATAGTAAAAAATTCGGCAGCATGCCCCCCATGCATATTCCCTGTTATAAGAGTAACAACTCTCTCGCGCTGTAGGCGCTGTTGTCCAAGAAATCAGTTGACATTGCTGCCTGCCATCGTTTAAAAAATAATAGTAAAAATTCGAATAAATTCATGTCCCATAAGTTTTTGTGACGAAATATTACAAGTGACTTTTGAAGCGGATTTTAAATTTGTTTGCTGTCAACTTTTTGAAGTTTCACATTTACCAGTACCTACTTGCCAGTTGAAATACTCTGAGTCAAGATTCAAGAGGGAAAGTGCTCGTTTTACTCGATGTTTTGCTAATTTTCTATATCTCTGTCATTCTTAGAGAGAACGTTTAGGAGAGACTTTACACAACTGCGTTCCATTTAAACCACATTCGCGAATGAATCTCAAACAAAAACCGCTTAAGTCTGAATATGAATCTATCGGAAAAGCACTTTGAAACTTAATCTTAAGTTTGGAAAAAATCTGACACATTTAAGAAAAAAAAACTACATATTCTGATAGAGGGCTTTAATCGTAATCTTTTGAACAATTTTTCATTTTTGAAGACAAAAGTCACAGGCACAAATATAGCAATACGCCCACTAGTATGTCCGGCCTAGAACACTCTGGCCTTATCCCCCCCCCCCCATTCCCTTGACTCATGTGGTTTCACAAAGGGCCGACATTTTATGCGGCCTAAGTGTGTCTTTCTAGACAGCCACCTAACCCAACCTAACCTAACCTAATTGCTTTATTTTATTTTTCATTGCAAGAAGCGTTATAACATTTTAGTCTTAAGTCGACTTAAGCGGTTTTCGCTTGTGGCCACAGAATCATAATTAAGATAAACCATAGGTCTGTTCCCTTACTTTCTGGTTTAATAATGGCAACATGTCACATTTATCTCATTGCGAGAAAATTCGCTCACCGAAATGAAAAAGAATCAAAAAGAAAAGGATCGCCTTTGAACCACATATTTGAAAATTGTGAAGTACAGGTGGGCCAAAAGAGATCAGCCTATTGGAAGATGCTCTTATTTTTGCAAATGGCCGCCAATGTCAAATCTGTTTTGACATTTGTGGACTAGACAGATGTAGAATACAAGTGAACAAGCCATGGAGAGATACGCTCCCCAAGAACGCGGAATAATTTCGAATTTTGATTTTTCGACCAAAATCATAATGACCGATGAGGCTCATTTCCACCTCAGCGGGTAAGTGAACAAGTAAAACTATCGCTTCTGGTGCACCGAAAACCCACGAGTAATGTACGAGGAGCCATTGCACCCGCTTAAAGTTATGCATGGTGCGCTGTTCACGCTGGAGGAGTCATCGGGCCATTTTTTTTTTTTTTTTTTTCGAGAACGCCGCTGGTCAAACGACAACAGTGGACGGTGCGCGCTATAGGGCCACGTTAACCGAGTTTTTTCTGCCCTAATTGGACGAATTAGGACTGGAGGACATGTGGTTCTAACAGGACGGAGCTACGGCATACACTGCGTGAGCCACAACCGATATTCTGAAGGCGGCGTTCCCGGGTCGCCTCATCTCTTGTTTTGGCGATTTGCACTGGCCCGCAGGATCGCCCGATTTAACCGTTCCAGACTTTTTTTTGTGGAGTTTTTTGAAGTCCCGTGCTTACGTGAACAAGCCCGAGACCCTAGAAGCCCTCAAGGACAACATTCGACAAGAGTGCGAGAATCTGTCGCCCGAAGTTCTCGCCGAAGTGATGAAAAATGCCATAAAACGAGCCCGTATGGCAATCAATTGTGATGGCCGACATCGTCTTCTCGACTTGACCAATAAAATTCTAAAGGTTTAAATAAACAGAATCGAAGTATTTCATTTAGAAAAAAAAACGACAGCCAAACAACATCGGATGACTTCTTTTATTCACAAAAAAGTACAAATTTAAAGAATTTAGTTGCCTATTTTGCAGAAATTAAAAAGTCCGCTTCTTTTCCTTCTTACTTAATGCTAAACAAACACAAAATATAAATGAAATCAAATAAAAAGTCAGTTACCAAATAGCATTTGAATTATTTGACAACCATCTGTCAGCTATAACCAACTAGCCCAAAGAAATTTCTTGCAGCTTTTTTATGGAGGGGAAATGTGTTACGCTCTCTTTTTGATACTTTTCTGCTCAACTTTTGAATAGGGATATATAAGGGAACGAATTTTGACTGAATTTGACTCATAAACACCTGGAATTGAACACCCTCAGTTCTACCCTGAAGACGATGCATACCACGAGTATGAATCCGAGAAAACAACTACAATATATGTAAAATAGATTTAAGGACACAAACATTGTATACCGTTGGGCTACTGTTGTTGAGCCCACAACTTTTAGATATTAACTATTCACCAAAAATTTAATAAAAGCAAATGTAATGTAACTGAATTTGACTATTGAATACATTATTTGGTTGGGGAAAAGACCTCGTATCGGTGGAAGATGTTTAACGCTGAGTATGTTTCATCAGTCACAAAATAATTGGAACTTAACCAATAAACATTTTTAGTTCCGACTCTAAATTTAAGTAGTTCACAGTGGGTATATTTTGCATACAAATTTTGCAATTGTGAGCTTCCGTAAATTTAAAGTCGCGACTAAGATTGGTTATAAGTACGGCCCATTGTGTCTGTCTTTTTAATTATTTTGCGAAAACGCTTTTTGTAAAATTAACTTAGCGACTGATTTTCTGGGACTGTTTGTTTCATTGAATACGTCGACTTTGACGTAACCGTCGTTAAGCAACTGAGACGATATATTCTGTGGGTCGGTCATTGAGAGAGCTACATTATTTTAACAAGCATCAAGTTTAGGCAACCTTGCTCGTGGGAACATTTCCAGAATTTAAAAGAAACGATGCATATTTTTTTGTTTTAAAAAATTATCTATAGGTCAAATGCAATGCCACCCAAGGTTATGCCCTCCAAAGCGGCTTCCCCGCAATCATCGTTTGCTTTCGCAAAAATATTTATATTTACCTATATCATTGACATACATCAAATGTGAAGTTCCACTTTGGAGCATCCCCCGCCACAAACTAATTTGGGCGACGACAAATTGTTGCCATAAAACTGATGTTCCCTTAAATCATAAAATTTATTGCCTGCCTACGGTATTAGTGCACACATCGCGCGCACCTATAACCTAATGGCATCAACAGACCCCGACGCCCGACCCCGACCCCGAACGTCCAACCTTTGACAATTGCTTTCTAAATTAAAGCATTCCAACGATTTACAGCCGCCACATTATTATCTCAAGGAGTTCCAATAAATTTCACCGCAAATGACACGTTATGTCATCTTATCGAGTTTCGGATCGTGCCAGCGACGACCCTAATATTCAGTCGGAGCGCATTTAGCGGGGACATCGCGGATGGAATTCCAAAAACGATCCTGGTGCGCATGCAAAAATAGAAATCAATTTGTTTGGTAGACGAGAATTCAATAAATTGAGAATTCCGAATTCCATCTTCGGCGGCGCGTCGCGGGTGTATTTTTAGGGGAGCTCGTCGCGCACTCTCGGAAAATTGTCATCTTGCCATTAAAGTCACGAATTGGTCGGGCCGTGGGATGAGCGGAGCGTACGTTCCCTGTCCCACGGCCGATTGATTTAGGTAAACAAACCGCGCACTAAATCGTTTAAACAGTTTACGCATGGCGCACGGGGCTTCCATGGTGTTTTCATTACACCCAGCTTGGGAATAATGTATGGCAGCCAGTTGTCAACAGTTGGCATACACGAAAGATATGTCGACCGAATGCAGTCGATATCTTGATTTTCCGCTAAAAACCGATCGCCATCAGCTGTCTCCTTCGCGAAGGGAACAAAAAACAACCGAACAACAGGACTTGTAATATTTTATTTGTACAATATCTCGCAACAGAAGTTGACAGGAGAACGAGATGGCAACCGGTCGCACGAGCAGGGAACTTATTAAAAAGCGATAAACCCATTCATTTGCGAATTGTTGAACACCTTGAGGACATCGTGCTGAGGGAAGAGTGCATTTTTATGCTAAAATAATTCGCTTCCCATTGTGTCTCGATTGTGTTTCGCGTTTCACCACCATTGTCCAGAGTCAGAGTCCAGAGCCAGAGCCAGAGCAGACCCGCATATAGTGTTGTCGTTGACGCAGTCCTTTTGGACGGTTTTTTGTTTGCTTCTGGTTTCTCCTACATTCCGTGTTTCCCTTCTTGGATTTGGACTTTGTTGGTGCTTTTTCGGCGGAGGATATGTTTAGCAAAAAAGTGCAGCGCAACAGCGGCATCAGCAGCGTGTCGACGTAGTATAGACGGGAAGTGATGCCCATGTTCTGTGCGCGGGTGTTTTATTTATGAAAGTTCAACGTCATTAAATGCCATTTTGCGTTGGTCGTGACATTTATATTATGATTTATACGGCGAGGGTATATCTTCGATCGTTGCGGGTGATTATTGTGAAACAAATTGTATATTGCTTTTGGATGGACCTGACAGTTTGGTGACGAAATGAATTTAAAAAAGCCGCCATAAGTTTTCATATTATTTTGTGTTTCCTACTTTGACAGAAGGTTTGACAAATAATGTGATTATTATTTTAGGATGTTTGACATCTTGGCAAATGTTAAGGCTTTGTAAGAGTAATTACTCTCGTGCGTTAGCATTTCCATTCGGATATTTCAATAGGTGTGCTTAGCGAAGAATTGGAATAGAATTGAATGAATACGTTTCTCCAAGCTGAATAAGCTGCAAGAAGTCCGCTAGATGTTGCAAAACTTGAGAGACCGCGCCGAACTACCACTTCCGATATTCATACAAAACTCTCAGCACTGGCATGAGTCTGCAGACTGTCATGACAGTGACATCTGATTCTATTGCCGATCTCCTACTTTTGCTAAGCTATATAGTCTACTACGAAGCCACTTTTTTGCGATGAAAATAGCTGAAATTGTCCAAATAGTCCTCTGTCCGAATTGAAGACCGATAGATTCGCTCTGACAGAAATCTCGGTTCTCCTGATAATAGAGTCACTTTATAGCTGACGTAAAATTGCGCTATGACACGATTTCCTTATCGGCAAGCTATATTAACTGATTGTGTTAACATTTTAGATTTTGTGCCCTTAATTTTGTAGTAAGAATGGAAAAGTCTGTCAAAATGGCAGTGGTGGGTGATAAATTCTCTGACATAATGAGACACTTACGAAAAAGTTATAGGAAACGCTTTTTGTAGTAATCTGTGAAAAATTGCAGATAGACAATCGTTAAAATGTCTGATAAGTTCGAAGAGTTGACTAATTTTAATTTATTAATAATATTATAGGCTATTCACACCGAGACGAAAACCTGGTTTTCGCGAGAACACTCGAAAACTTCATCGAAAACTCGTTTTCCACGAAAACACCACGAAAACGACTTCCAGTCGTTGCGTTGTAGAGACAGACACACCTTTTGGAACATTCAGCAGAGCAGCTGACCGAACAAATGTCATAAGTCACAACTTAAAATCATTTTCCATACTAATTGATGGGCTAATATTATTTTTAAATGCTCTGAATTAATTTTATTTTTTATTTAATGCGATCGAAATGTATAAATAAAATATCCCAAATGGAACAACAAATTTCAAATCAGCTGACTGACAGCTTTTCCAATTTTTATACCAAGAAATTTGTTGAGTAAAAATTTGTAAGATTCTTAGTGGAGGGTTATGTTACATTGCAATTCTTGTTGCGTCCGCCTTAATGATTTGTTTAGCGTCCCGGAACCCAGCAAAGGGTAAGGTTGTACTGTCCAGCTATCTCGTTAAGAGATACGCGGCAATCTTTCACCGCCTTAGATCTTATTTCGCTGGAAACTAAGGATCTGATTGCAGCGTGACTGTCAATATAAATAACAATATCCCTGTGTGATATTCTATTAATCGACAGCCACGCTGCGGCTTGACTAATAGCTGTAATTTCGGCTTGGAATTGGAAGACACTACAGTGTTTCGGAAGGGAGAAAGAGAGGCGCAAGCTCAGTTCTTCTGAGAATAAACCAGCCCCGGCTCCCTCTAATGTTTTGGAACCGTCCGTAAATATTGACAGTGCTAAAACATGTAGGACATTCCGTGAGTCTCATTGGGATCTTTTCGGTATTTCATTTGTAAAGCCTTTTTCGAAATCGATTTTTTTTATTTTTAGTGGAGGGTTGACTCTCTCTCTCTCTCTCTCTCTATGAATTTTTCGAGTTAAGGAACAGCATCGAGTAAAAATACTTAAGAATTTGTAAAAATTCGTAAGATTTAAAAGTAAAGAAACAGACCTTTTGCTTATTACTGTCAAACATTGGAAAACTTTTCTATTTATTCCTTATTGTTTGGAATTGAACTTTAACTGTCATTTAATTGTTTGAGTGTTTACAATTACAAGGAGCTGTAATTCCAACCAAACTTCTTGGTTTAAAAATACATATTTTCTGTTGTTCTCTCTCTACCAATTTATTGAAAATAGATTATGACAGTTGAAAGATTATCGAATGGTATCCGTTTGACAGTCCTTTTTCGACGAAAAGCAGAGAATGGTTAGGAATATTTTAAATTAAACAGAAAACAGTCCGATGGCGAACTGGCTATTTTAAGTCTAGTTGTTTATTCTCTGATGACTTTCATACGTCAAACGTATCGTAAGACACGCCTTTTATATGTGAATTGACAGGAAAAAGCGCTAGTGAGAAAAATAGACGTCAAAACTGTCCCTGAAAGTAGAAGTCTCTCTAATTCGACTGTTGCTGCATCAAATCCACCATTCTTCCAATTCAAAAACACTGACAATCCGAATAAAGCCACACTAATTAATTTCGTTAACATTTGCATAAATATTTCGTCAAACCTCATATATGCATTTCAAACAAATCACATGCAAATTATTCTCCCCAGCAACCGATCCTCAATAAATTTTACTGAAGCCAATCATCCCCAAAGATAACACAAAGGCGACTGCATTAATTACGTTCAATACATCAACCAAACAGGTACCTCAGTGCCTCTCCTTCTCCTCATGGCAGGCATCAGAGAACCTACTCAAAGTTATGGGAATTCATCTCCTAAATACTGATAATGAAGTGTCAAACGAACATTGGGAACCAAACGAGCGACGCGACAGTCCTCCAAGTAGTAGCCACACACCGCACGACCGTGAAATCACATATACCTATGAAAAATCTTCCCAGCCCCTGAAATAAAACAGAAACAAAAATACTTATCACTCGGACATCTGAGCCGGTCCGGTCCTATATACACGGTAAGGTGAGTCCGGAGGAAGCAAGCGCTTCCCGTCTTCCACCAACACCGATCGAGCCACCAACGGTTCTTCGTATGTCCAAATCATTCATCCGCACAGAGCGCCTAAACCGCAGTCTGCTGCGAGTATCGAACTAAACACATGTCGATAACTCGAAAATTTATGTCATCAATTGCAACAGGCCGCCACCGATGTCGATGTATCCCTATGGAAAAAGGCAAAGGATGGCGGGTATCTCCTCGTCGATCTCATTTGAGCATAGCTATGGGGGATAGGATTATCGAATCATCATCATGGTTATGCTTCTGCCATGTCATAAGTGCTTTCACAAAAAATTAATTTTACATTCGACTTGAATGACGATCATCGAACTATAATCGAATTTATCTGCCTTTGATTTATCATAAATCATTGGGGCTGGGAGCTGCGGCGCTAACCGCAAGTTGTTGTGTTGCCTTACACGAGTTGAGATGCGACGTGGATGATAATATCTCATCGTCGCATAATGAACCCCCCTCGATGGCTGTACGTATGTCTGTATGGAATGCGATCGGTTTGAATAAATATACACATCGATGATCGAATTCTTAATGAAGATCGAATCGATTTTTCACCGAATAATTAATATAAAATGTTGTTTCCGTTGGGAGGGTTTTGCGCGGGTTTTTAAAGCGAAATAATTCATAGCGATGTTGAACTATTTTTAGCGGTCAATTCTATTAATTTCATCCGTAGTTGGTGCGATGGTTATGCGGTTGATGTGGGAACACCGAACACCGCGACGTGTTTTTTTTTTTTTTTTTTTTTAAAGCAATAAATGCAAATATGGCATTATTTTTAATGAGAAAATAGTTGCAGTCTGTTCTTTGTCGATTTAAACACTTTTTTGTAACAGTGTTGCCACACCTATTAGAAAAAAAAACACCTTCACATTTGGAAAATTGTATTTTTCGGTTTTTATTTTATCTTTTCTCCTTAAAGTATGCTTTAAATATAATTAAAGTAATATACATACATTCATTCATTGTTTAATAGTATATATATACATAATATCGTAAAATTCGGACACTCTACTTTTTAAAGATCGATAATGAAACTGTCATCGGATGTACTCTTAACATTTTTGTTTCCTTTTAAAAACAAAGTAAAATTATATAAATTACCAAGGGAATAAAATTTGAATGCTAATTATAATAAATTTATTAAATCTAAGAGTTCTCTTTTACTATTCAACACGTAATACTAGATAATCTATACACATCCACTGTTGTCTGCGGTTTTTATTGTTTATACATATTTATTTATTTTGTTTAGGTTCTTTATAAGTGTCTTGTGTTTTTGTTTTTTTTTACATGTTTTTTTCTATTAGCTAAATTAAAAAATATTTTGGTCTACTGTAAGTATGTGGTATTTTGCACAAATAAAATTTCATTCTAACGTACAGGGGAGTTGCATTCAAGATACAGTGGTAGATATAATTCGCACAGCTGTCATCGATTGTTTTGACGGCGCAAAGGCGATTCTATATTTTTTCATTTCAACTAAAAGTACACTTTTTACAGCCTGAGATGTTGGTTTGTTAATGCTCTAATTTCATATAACTATAGGTTTACATTATTTGCTTGTGTTGTATTGTGGTTTTCCAGCGAGTTTTCACAGCTTATTATAGGGCGCATGCATCTTGGGGATTTATTCTCTTTAAGTACAACAACCATTCTATTATCTGACAAGAAAGCTCAAGTGATTGACATTATTAAAAGAAAATAATAAGTTGTTGCTCATAAAGCGAAAAGTGGCAGCACTTTAAAAGCACACATTGTCACTTGTCGGAGCTATTAATAAAACTCATCTAGTTGAACAGTGGCTTAACTATTCGGTGAGTAAGGGACATTATTCCGTATAACAAGTAAAAACTTTTATACCACCAACTATGTAGTTATTTGACGTTTCAGTGAAAGACTTTTAATGAAGGGGGAACCATAAATTTGAAAGAAAATAAATCATCACCAGCTGATATTTTACTGTCATTAGTTATTCATGACGTGCTCTGAACTACCTATTGAAGGTGGATTAGTTATTCGCTTGTTACTGAAACGTCAGATGGACAAATATCTTTATTCGTTCAATAAAAAAGCGCTGCCAGATTTTTGTTTTCATTAGTAGCGCTGAGTGAAGGTATTTATTATTTTAAAGATTTGATCTGTCTATCTGTTTACATCTGCACGTGTGTAACAACGCTTTATGCGCGTTTTTATTTGAATAAGAATTATTTCTTTTTAATCGTAGAGCAAGGCCCGAACTGTCAAAAAATTATCTTCTTCATTTTTCTACCCCAGACACATCAGAGATCCGAATTTGTCTTTCTTTTTCAGTATTATCGAAGTTCATGCTGTTTGCTCAAACAAATTGCGAAAGCAGTCTGAGTAAAAATCTGAGCACAACATATTTTGACAGCTAACCATTTATGATTGCCGATCAGATGTGCGAAGTCTGGTACAGAAAAATAAAGTAGTGCAACAGACAAAAGAAACACAAGAAGTACTCTTGTATGGTATATTTTTTTATGACAACTTATGTTCAAATGTGTTTCAGAAATAAATGAGAACTCTCTGAACACGCTCCGTTCAGAGTAGGTATATGATTGCCCTACTTGAGCTATGTCCAAATCTCTACTCTGAACGAGAAAATAAAAATGGCGCACTGAACGAAGATCGATTCCAATTGCCACTGCAAATTTTTAAGTTGAAAACACATATTATGTAGACATAATTCGTTGAGCCGTGGCTTCACGTAACCAAGACTCTACTGTAACTTGGCATTCATTGAAACGCCCTAGTGCTTTGCTTCTTTGGCACTCTTGCGGAATTTCAACTTACCGATTCATCGATTGAAATGGAATTATTAAAAGGTAACTCAAGTCTCAATGCATGCGCCCCCAAAACTCATAACACTTTACTCTTACAGCTTAGAACCAATAGAGATCTTTTGAAGACTCCTGTACCTGCGCTTCCAAGCCTGAAACGAAAAGCAAAATAAATCCAAATTAACTTTAATTATAAAAGCGGGCATTTTCTTAAAAGTATGAGCATTCTTTCTGTCCGTTATAGTTTCACCAAAGGACATAACATTATACGAAAAGCGAGACATGTCAAAAAGGTTTCCCCACTCTTCGTCAGATATATACCTATGGCCCTTTTTTAATAAAACTTTTCTGCTACCGCTGTACACCGTTGCTCTCGTAAAGATGTAAGGAAATTTATTAGCACAAAGGGTTGTTTCTGTAGTTTAAACCGGCTAGAGGGTGGATGTATGTACGGTTTTTAAGTTTCCATGACATGCCAACATTTAACACTCGAACTCTTTCCTCGTCAACTGAATATATTGTACCTACATGTCTCCAAAGCGTTCTTTTGTTTAGTGGGCTAAGAGGGTCCGGTCTTTGGTATTCCATGGTCTCCATCTATACGGTCCCGTTTGTATTGTTCATCATGCATATGGACGTGAGCATTGCGCATATTTCTTCCTCTTCCAGGGGGATGTAGTGTTTTCATTTGGATTGGATACTCGCCGCACTTGAAAGCTAAAGTTCCCTTCTTAATACGAGACGGGTGAATTTATTATCCATTTCTCGGCATAATAACTTTGCGCGCCCAGAAAGGGCTGCATCGAGTTAGGGTTAGGTTGGCAGACGGAGGGTGGCTTTATTGTGTTCGCCTTACATTCCGAGAGGGTACATATACAGTTCATGTGTACAGCGTATATAGCAGCAGCGTATCCTCGTCCTGGATTGTGTGCGAAACATGTATATTGTTGAATTATTATAATTTCGTCTAGCGATAAGAATATTTATGAGCTCTTACTCGGGTAGGTACATGCTGCTCGACGTTATGTTGTGTATGTCCTACGAGTTGGAATTTTTGTTCCACTTTGGCGTATAGGTGGGGGTAGGTACAAACGGAATGACACTGCACTATGGATGGGCGAAAGTGGTTATATTGGGGCTTTTTAATTAAGGGACAATACCTATCATTTATGACGGGCTATGCGTGTGAGTTCGCTGGAGAATATGACATTTTTATTAGTATTTTGGCTTGAGCTAAGGTCTAAGTTTAAATAAATTTACATCTCCACCAGTTCCACACAAATCGGCGCATATTCATACGACCCATCTATGGAGACTAGAACGTAATCTATCGGAGATTTCAGGCATCATCAGGAGGATGGCTCGCTTCGCTCCCGCCAAAGGCTTTGGCTATTGCCGTCAGCCGAGGAAAAGAGAGAATTATACTAAAGTTTTATTTTTTTGTAATTTAAAAAGCTTCGTTCATTATTCGCTGCCGGTATTTTATTGCGGTTTTTAAGTAGCTAGCCAGTACGCTCCAGTCCTCACCATTTATAGACTTCTGGTGAATTCCGCCATTGACAACGACTCTTTATTCCAATGAGCTCGTCTGATCTCCTTCAGTATAGGACAAGTTCCAATAAAATGGAAAACGTCTTCTCTTTGTCGAAAGGTTGCAAAAGCTTCCTAATTCCCGTCGCTTATATGTGGTCTGAGGTTCAATCGAAGTAGTTCGCCTCTGGCCTTGAAGATGTTAGAAATTACGTCTACATTAAACCGATCGTGGAAATAAAATTTCGAAGTTATGGGTAAGGTAAGGGGTTAGTACTTCTGGTCTCCCTCTGTTGCGCCTTTAATCTAAATTCCGCTCGGGTAGACTCTTCAATAGCGGATAATAGCTCGTTCAGAGAACGCCGGAAAGATTCTGCATTATAGTCCGTTAACTGGATATTGTGATCGCTGCTTAGCATTGACCAATCGTTAAAGAACTGGGGTCGGATAGCCACATCCATGAACGAGCTATACGTTTACGGAATTAAGCTGATTTTGCATGTGAAACAAAAACAAATTCCGTCACGAAATACCCGTTCACGGACGAAGCGATTCCGACCCCTGGAGTTTCCGTTGTATAAAAAAATTTTACAACGATGTGTGGAAGGCGATATCTTGGAAGTTCCATCACTTTAAGTATGTAGAGAAAGTGCAATCTTAATGTAAAGATGTATAGAGGAGATATATCAGTTTCCAAGTGCAACATGTATGTTGGCGTATTTTCGGGTGGTCTAAACATTTTTTTAAGAAATACCTTAAAAAGTTTTGCAACCCCTTCGTACTCGAATACACCCCAAACTTGTGCAGTATGCACATGATTGATCTCATAGCAGCAGATCTCATTGATCGAACCCCCAGCTCGAAGGGATATTTTTTCTACAAAGGATTCCCCGCAAACTGCTATTTATTGCCTTTTTCGCCTCCTTTAATTTTTCCCTCAAGTGGGGCTTGAAAGATACTCGGGATGTTAGTAAAACTCCGAGGTATTTATACTCCTTAACCACTTTAAGTTCCTTGTTCACCCAAGTTCATCTTTCTTGCCTTGAGTATCGTCCAAACCCATTTCTAAATATCATTACTTTGGACTTGACGGTGTTCACTTTTAGGTTTCAAAAAGTGCTGTAGTTTTGGAGTCTCTTAATCATCATCTGCAGCATCACTGGAGTTTCTGATAGAATGACGATATCGTCTGCGTATAAAAGCAGCTTTATTTGCTGGCCGCCGAACATAATTCCACTTGTTAAGAACGTTACGAGGTCATCCAAAAATATTGAAAAAAGAAGTGGACTCATGAGGCATCCCTGTTTCACTCCCATTTCAGAACTTAACCAGTTGGACAGGTTGTGACCACCCCAAACAGTTGCTTTATTATCTCTGTATGACCCTTAGCACCTTTGAAGACAAGCCTAAGTTACTAAGCTTGTAGAACAACGCATTTCTATCAATTATGTGAAAGGCTGCTTTAAAATCTACGAAGAACGCATACATTTTTCTTCCTTTGTACAGGTACGACCGAGCCATACTAGTCAACGTGAAAATGTTGTCTACAATGGAATAGCCTTTTCTGAACCCCGCTTGAAATTCGCTTAGTAGGACATTTTCTCGCAACCAATTTGACAAACGGCGTAGAATAACTCCAGTAAATATTTTCATTACAGAATTCATAAAAGAAATTCCTTCATAGTTCGTTGGGTCAGTGACATTTCCTTTTTTAAATGACGGAAATATGCTCTTTCGAAAACTTTCCGGAACTTCTCTAGGGATGCCAGACGTACCCCTATTTCATACAAAAATGCTGTTTGCCCCCCCTTTTTGAACACTTGTCCCCCCCTGGAAAACGCACGATGTCCCCCTTTTGTTTTTTTTTAATCTGGCAACCCTACTCCTAAGACGAACATGTGGTTATACACTTGTGTGAGATTTCTTAAAATTCTACTGACGCAAATTTAAAGAATTAATATGGTATATATACCATAGGCACTCGGTAGCACTTTTAAAAAGTGCGAGTGTTTTACTCCCTACCTCCCAATATAGGCCTGTTTGTCTGAATAATGAATAACCATTTTAGCAAAGTCAAGCACGAAGCAAAGAAAAGTAAAGAAGACGAATAAAGTGTTATAAACTGGTATATTTTGTTGGACCTTTAGTTTGATTCATCGTTCTCCCAGTTCCCGGCTTGTTAAAAGTGAATGGCACTGAAAGCATTTTACTAGCAAAGTACATGAACGCATCCCCAGAAAGCTGTCATCATGAACTGCTGCTGTCAAGTGACTTTTTATTGGAATAAACACAGTTTACATCTTCAAAGTGTCAAGTGTGCTTAAATTAGGTCTGTTCGATAATGCATGTGAGTACATTAGTAGAATTAAGTCAAACGTCGTTCACTTTTGCGTACGAGAACGAAGTTTGACTGAATTGTAGGGCGGAAGAACCCTCAAGGAGCTCTGGCACTGCGGTTTCTTAAAGGAGCCTATTGTATTTGACTAATTCGAATATATTGTCGTAAGGGAACAGACCTATTTTCGTGCCTCACTAAGAAAAATGTTCAATAAAACAGGCCTACTAAGAAAAACATACAATAAAACAGGCCTCATTGGAGCTGATTACAAGCCCGCAATTCACCATTCACCAGTCAATACTCAAAATATGCGCAGTAAAACATAAATTCAACTCAAAAGACAAACTCTTACCTGCCATGGTGGGATAACTCGAGTACGCCGCCGCACTTTCCAGCGCATGAGCCGTCTGTTGATCGTGATGTAGTCTGGAAGAATGCATAAAACAGATGTCAATTATAGATAAACCCGATCGAACGTCTGGCCGCTCTAGATTGTCGGAAAAGTGCTCACCTCGACCCATGACCGTACTGTTGGGGCAGTCGCAGCAAGCTTCCGTACTGCGCCATGTTGTGGTGATACGCATGCGCATGTGCCGCATGGGCGTGCGCTGCATGGGCATAGGATCCATAATGTGCCGCATGCGGCACCCAAGGATCCGTGGTGTAGCCGCCATCAGTCGAATACAAATCGCTAACCTGTTTCGAATAGAGTTGCCAATCAGTTAATACAAAACGGCCAAGTGAAGATGTCACAAGTATAGGTATAGGTAGATGTATATGTAGATGCAAATATCAACCTAAATGTGTGGAGATAAAAACGAATCTTTAATCTCACCTGAGGATGCGCTGGAGCCGGTACAGGATGCACGTAATTGCTATTCCAGAACGAAGGTGGGAAGTTTCTAGCTGACATTGGACTACACGCTTCTGAAAGAGACAAAGATTGCGCCGATAAATAAACGTAAAATCAACCGGAGTGATGGAGATGGTGCGATTTTATATAATAAAGATGGAGGCAAAGGAGAACGAAACGAAAAGTATAGAAAAAACATTTGCTTTCCTCCCGATGAGTTGAAGAATGTCGTCGGAAGTTCGTTTGAAGTGCGGCTTTGTATAGGTATATATACGACGCACACACACGATTTGTATCTGCAACATGAAGCGAACACTATCTTCGAGTTATTTTCTGCCAGTTCTCTTGACTGGTGCGGACTTTTTGTGTTCTGTTTCTTGTCCGTCTTGGTTGGGATTCTCCTTTGTACGAATGATCAGCATCATCTTTGGCGCGTTGCAATAATAAAAACTATCCGCGATGAAGATAGCTATAGTAGTGGCGTTGGACTGAGGAATACCTTTTGGCCAATGCCAACCGCAACCAGCCCCAACTGGGCTGTTGGCTGTGGAATGCATGTGGAATCTGTTAAGCGAACTCTTTTGAGTCATTTGGAAATGTTAAAGCCGCCCGCTCAAAGTCGCAAAGTCCCGAAGATTAGTAGTGGAATTGTTGCGCCTACCGAATTACATCTAAACGCACGTCTGGTTCGGATCGGATCCACAAACTCATCGAGGGTCATAATTAATGGGCTGACCCACGCTCGACTGCAATCGCACGGTGCGACGCACAAACGTCTCACTTAACTCTACGCCTTATTACATTAATTTGATTTAAATGACACATCGTTAGGAGGGCATAACGCGCTCCCTCTGGTGTAATAAAAATACCAGCTTCCTCCAGAAGATGGCAGTTGTATGTATGACTGGCGCGCTTGCGTGCATTTTTCGGGGAAAATGTTCGCCTGTCGAAAGGCAAAACGAGGAAAAACGAACAAACCTCCGAAAATAGAAGGAAATTCCTTGCAATCGCCGGGCGCATCTCGCTCAAAAGCCAAGGGGAATGGAAAATTATACGACGACGACATTTGTTCGTTGAAATTCCAACAGCAGCAGCAGGAGCAGCGAAAAGAAGTCGAATTATTTATCTTGTGTCGCATTGACAATCGTGCAGCGTGCCAGAGTCTATACAGAATGGATCTCGGACTCGCTGCTCACTCCAATTGCGAATCGACGACAACATCATACACACAACTGTATGGTGGAGAGCGAGTGGCACTGCGTATGAGTGATAGTAAATCGAGGGGCACTTTAAATGCCACCACCAAGGAATTCCCATAAAAACTGCATAGGATCACGCAGTTGTGCGCGGAGCGTGCAGGAACAGAATTTCAATTACCAAAAAATAAATAGATAGATGCATATATCTCAAAGTCCCCGCATCACAAAACCCCCCGCCTTTTGGTGGATATTGGATGCCTTTCTATGGAGAACTTCTAAGATCTCATTTATGCGATCGGCGCAGTTGGCGGTGGACGCAAAAGACCAAAGATTGGAATGTCAATGGGTGCATTTCGAAATGCGCACTCTGCATACAAGTCGAATGGCGATAAAATACGCGCGCATACATGCGATACACATTTTGGGGGGAATTGTTCCTCAAAATTGGGCTCTAGGAAATGTTTGTCCTTTTCTGTTTGTTTAATTAGCATTGGGGCTTCTGGCGCAATCTGTTTGAACTTGAAATGGTCGCAGCTGAAGGGGGTGTTCAAAAAGTCGAAGGCGGACATTTTTTATTTTCTGGGTGGAAATGGTCAACGTGACAGCTCGTTTCAGTGAGTTCAGTGACGGGTATTTTTATGCCATTGAGGCTATAAAATTCTTTCTTAGGTTAGGTATAGTCAGTTGACGTTTCGATCTTTCAGTAGGTAAAGTAAAAAAAAAAAAATCTCTTGAAAGTTTGTGAAAATTCTTTCTTATAAGTTTTTTTTTTTATTTTTCAGTGAAAAATTGGCATACAATAGTAATGTGCGACATACGTCAAATGTCAAATCTGTTGTTAATTCGTTCTTGGAATTCGAAGTGAAATTCAAAAAAACGTAGCTACCACTCTACGCAGGTATGATAAGTTATGTAATTTGTGTGTGTTTCGAAAAAAGATCCGTTTTGACTTACCTACTTACATTCGGCTTCCTGAGTAACACACAATCCAGCTGACAGCCATAAAATTGACATTTCAATACGTAGGATAGGAAGGTAGGAAGTTGGGTCTAGGTACTTTCTAATCTTGAAATTGAGCACTCATCGCGCCGAAGCTCAATTTTCCTATTTCGACATGCTAACATAAGTTTAGTACATTACTGACATTCGACGTGTTGTCGCTTGAAACGCGCTCATATCTAACAAATCATCGAGGCTGAACGCACATTCAAAAAGTTATTTGTCCGATGTCCCCTCTTAGTTGAAGATTTGTCTGGATTCGATTGCCTAGGAGCGCGACGAACTAATGTGTTTCATTGGGATAAAAAATCTATCATTTTTAACTTTCTCCATTACGTAGCAAGAGAAAGATATTGTTTTCGTACAAAATTTTGATCTCAAGATCAATTCAATCAATAATCAATTCTGACAGTACGATAATAGTGGAACTCAAAACAGTGGCCCGCAAAATTCTGTCCGGTCCGTCTATCTGTCTGTCTGCCTGTCTGTCTGTCTATCCGTCTGTCTGTCTGTCCGTCCTTCCACAGGCCTACAGCCTAAACGACTGTAGATTTGGGGTTTGTGGGCTTACAGTTCGGGGTCGTTTTTTTATTTTGCAAGGTAACCTCAATATTAATGGTACATACTTCCCATACAAAATGTTCCTACCAGTTTGATTTTTTCGAAAACGGCTCTAACGATTTCAACCAAAATTGATATATAAGCTTAAGTGGGAGAGGTTACCATGACTGCATACCCAGTTTTTGGCTAAATGTTCGAGTAATGGTACTTTTGAAATTTGGACATATGTATGTACATATCTCGAAAACGGTCCATACGATTGTAACAAAAATTAATTTCTAAGCTAACATGGCCATTTCTAACTTGATGGCAAACTCAGTTTTTCTCTGTATTAACGTAAAATGGATTTTTGAAAAAAGGCATTTTTTTTTAAATTTAGTTTTCTTTAGTCTACCTGACAACGGCAATAACGATTTTGACCAAAATGCAAAATTAGAGTAAAATTGATCTTCCTAAAATTATTGCGTCCTTAATTTTCAATTCGAATCACCGAAAACGCTAATTTTAAAAACTGCTCATGTCTCGCAAACGCCATTTTTGACTTCGACAAAACTTTAAAAACCAAGTAATGCTTATATCCCGAACAATAACTTATAATACGGTTTAAGCTATATGATTAACAAACAGTATTTTTCAAACTACATAAACATTGCAATATTTGGTACCGTTTTGTCTGTCAAATTTTACAAAAACAGTTCTAACGATTTTGATCAAAATACATACTAAAGATAATATAAGTATTCTAAATAAGATCCCGTACTTAGTTTTTCTCAAAAAATTCGAATAACTCCGTTTTTTAATTATTTCTCAAAAACGGATACCCAAAAGCCGATCTCTGTTCATATAATATTTTTAAAACTCAATACCGCACTTCAAAATTCAAATTGCATAAGTCATAAACAGCAAATCAATATCGTTGCATGTCCCATGAGCCACGGTGACAGGCAGTGCTTTAAGTATATCTTTATATATCCCACGAAACGTGGTAATATTTCCCCTTCTACTGTACCGAAATTCCCTTTTAAATAATCCCCTATTTATTTATAGGTACTTTTTTGTGAAAAAATCTAATTTTTAAAAGTTAAATTTATACTACACGGAAAGATAATCATTTTGAATTACCTTTGGTATAAAAATCGCATAATGCTAACATTGTTATGATTAGGTTCCTTTTTGTAATAGAAAATGTTGATACTACAAATCTTGCTAAAAGGCGATTGAAATAAAATATTTTTTATTTATCAGTTGATTATGATGAAATTTAAAAAAAAATCTACATAATTTTAATGTTTTTTGCAAAAATTTAAAATGCCCAAAAATAAAGAAGAAATCCGACGATATAAGAGCACTGGTGACAGCCGATGACAGTTTCTCTTATGCTCGCAATATTTCCACCAATGAAAAGGCGTCCTCTCACGCTGTGCCAACTGTCAGTCAACGGGTGCGACGGACAGAAAAGTAGAAAGTAAACCTACTTTATCCGTCGCATCCGGCACGTGCACTGCTTAATGCTTATGGGTCACCTTCCACAAGCTACTGTGTCTATGTTCGGTTCAGTTCGTTTAAATAGGCTAATGTAAATTGCATCTTAATATAATAAAAAAATGTATTCTCGACTTCAAATTTACGGAAGCTCACAATTGCCAAATTTATATGGTAACTATAGCCACTGTGAACTAGGTACTAAAATTTAGAGTCGAAACTAAAAATATTTTTTGGTAAGGCCCATTGAAATTGCGGTTCAAAAACTTTACAAATCTGAGGCGATTCGCAAAGCAGTTTGCATATTTAAAGTGACACTGACAACTGTCTTAGTGCTTAGTGGTGTAGGACACCTAAGCAAGGGGTCGAGGTTCGAATGCCGCAAAAGCAAAATTCCAACTCAGCATTTTTTCCACTGCGCCACATCTTGCGAAAGTCTGACAAACATCCGAGAGTAACTGTCTTGAAAGAGCTTCTCAATTAGCCGTTTGGAGTTGGCATAAAAATTGTAAATCCCATCTGGTTTGACAGTACAACTGAGTACACATAAAAATCAGTCAAGGTATTCTTTACAAGTTTCTCGGTTAAACGAATTCGTTTCGGTACATCATATGAAAATTTGTTTGCATGTGACTGAATCCAGGTCAATAAAAACTCTGACAAAACGCGTCAATCAGCTGTCACTCTTACTAAACTAAGGGCCGGTCTGTTCACAGCTCTTTAAAGCCTTGGCTAAGTTAACACAGATTTAGGTTAAACCTTGATTATAAATCAGTGATAACCAACGCGTTGTCACATAGCTTTGCAAAAAATCGTTCCATTTTTCCAGTTTAATTGTCATTTAGTGATTGACTGAATCCATGGTTATATACATATATATACTGCTGATTCTCTGGTTAATATTTTGCTGAACAAATACATTCGTTGGTTACCAGCTGGAATAACCGATGATTAAAGATAACCAAGATTGAACAAACCGGGCCTTAATATGTTAAGGTATTTAATATCTATATTGAGTTGTACAGATATTCATTTTTACTGCCCAGCTTTGGCATTTTGCAAATTCACAATAGCGAACTTGACGTTTGAACCTCTTAGCTATATTGAGACCGTTTGATCTTGTATTTGAGAGATTTTTCAAATATCTGGGTTTACCCAGGAAATTGTGTTGATTGTCAGTTGAGTAACTGTATACAGACGTGAATTTTGTACACGATAGCCGTGGTTAACTGCGCATTAAAGCCGGCTCTACAAAAACGTTCTGTCTGTAGGGCACACAATAAAACTCATCAAAATAAGTTTCGATAAACTTCTATCTCTCTTTTCTCTATGCGCATAGGTACTATGCCCATCTATCTTCTCCGAAGTCCTAACCATTCCTGAATCGAAAATCAATAAATTCAACCTTTACCACCGTCGCGTCGGAAGATAAGTGTCTCATTAGAAAGAACAGGTAGCTACCATATCTACATCAAACTAAATGGAAGTACCCTAACCATTCTCCAGTTCCGCCTCCTTTCACTTCTATCTGGATCGCGCATCAGTTTCTTTTACTTTCTTCCAAGGCAGGACAGCATTGCCCGTTTGACATTTTTCATCTCAATGGGTGGTCGATTTATGAAACATCTACAACCGTTTGACTGTGTCAACAGCAAACCTTCGAAATTCCACAGTTATGTAAATTCGAAAATAATGTTGTCGCAAAAGTCCGTGAAACCTGTCGACTGTCGTATATTTGTTTCGCAGTAATTTGACCGATCGCAAAACAACACATCCCGGATGCCGCAGCCGCACGCCCGAAATAACACACCGAATACAGTCACCTGTCTTCTCCTGCTCTCCTTGTCCTCCTCTCGGTGATACGCTGATACTATATGTGCATTAAGTGTCATTCTATAAATGCATCGTGCAATGAAAGAAATCCCAATCGGAATTTCGTCGGCAAATTCCTAGCATCTAATTAAACTCACTGCTGCTGCTGTGGCGGCTGCCTGCATTAGCGCGCAGTTGATTCTGTTTTTGGATTTATTCAGTAGAAATCGTATTTTTAGGGGTTTTCGATTTTTCGGTGTGTGGCATACCTTTAAAGTGCGCAAGCTTCAATTCGATTCACTTCGATATAAGAGTGTACCTATTTTTATATCGGGTGAACTTTACAAAATTCTACACACACACACACAAACACACGTACATTCAATCGTGTCCACCAGGTACAGTTTACCAGTTCGGAATTTCTTTGCGTGACCTTGGTAATTGTTGGCTTCTGAATCGGATTCGAATTTTCGAACTTCAACGCGTTTGTGTTGTTCTTGTTAGTACAAGTACGAGTATATGCAAATGTCCCCTTCCTGGGTTATCCTGGAATGCGCGTTATTGCTCAATCTGATGGTCTTGGTACATTTTTTGAATATCAAGCAGCCAGACAAACGCTGCCGATGGTCGTTGACATTTGCCAGCCATCAAGACGACTGCGAGGAGATTAATGGTCCAATATAAGCAGCTGCTTTATGGCTTAATTGAAAACCGTTTAAATCTGTTTGTTTCAGTTATTATTTAATTAATTTCCATTCATGTCAAAAGGCGACAGCATTGCCATTAACAAAAAAAAAAAAAAAAACCAACCCGGGCAGCTCCTAAGATCCTATACCGCATGACAGCCCCGCAAAAGAATAATTTATGCAGTCGGCCGCATTAATTTATGAGCGTCGCACAAAGTGTCAGTTTTATTTTCGAAAACGCGATTTCCAGCACCAGCACCCAGAGGAGACGGCTCCCTAAATCATTCAGAGTCAATCAAATGGGGCAATTCGCTGAATTAATGCCTTCTACTCGAATTGCGCTCATCTGAGATAAATCAAAGGGGGCGCGCACACAAACCTCTTAATAGCACGCCCAATGGTATCTAGTTGTCGCCTAGTCATACACGATACACGAGAGATGTGGTCCTTTGCAACTCAGCCGCTTACATGCAAATTGAGTGCTAACCGCCACGCAGTCTTCGTTCTCATTAAGCAAACTAATTATTTTATAAATCATAAGTCGTTAGAGACCCGAACCTCACTCCTCCTCCCTTGGATCCCGATGCAAATCTAATATTTTAATTTATTGTTGAAGACTCCTTTGTGACATATCAAAAGCATGTCAAATAACTTTGCGCCAATGCATGTGCGTGTGTGGCATTTGGAGGGTGACAGCGACGATGGGAGGACTGTTGTTCTGGGAATATGTTTTTTGTTTTGCTGATATATTTTTATGGATAATGAGGAAGATTTTATTTTCGGTATCATTCCGCCCAATGACAGGTAGACTGACACTCTTGTTGTAGTTACATCTGTCAAAGGCAATTGCGCTGTCAGAGAGATGCGACTTTTACATTGAATTGAGTCAAGCGTTATATTATGCCCCGTGTGGCATTTTTAATTGCTGTGAAACAATTTTTGGCCCGCATGGTGGAACTTTAATTGAAATGTTTTATAATTATGATGTTTTGGGGGACCTATATATTGGGTGTTGCCATTGTAGGGACTTACCTTTGCTTTCTTTGTTACTAAAATTAAGTGCTCTAGAAAAGTGCTCGTCAACGACGCTTGCCGTGTCGCCGGAGTAATTTGTGAAGACTACGCAGGATGCTGAAATGTATTGCGCTCTTGATTGCTGCCCTTGACTGCTCGCACTATCTAGGGGGTGATCTTTAGCGGCGGATTGATGGCGAGGTGAATCGGGACCCGATGAACACGAGGAATCGTTGTGATGCGCTCCGACTAGTCTACCTGTAACAAATTTAAATGACATTACTGATGGTTGTTTTATGGAATGTGTTTTAAAAATTATTGATGTATTGGGAATGCAATTTTGACAAAGTAATGATGACATGTTGTTGTTTCGGCAGAGAAGCGTTTCCAGCACCTGAAATATTAAGCGTGTTGTCACAGGCATCTGATTTAAATCCAGAGGAAGTGGACAACTGAAAGACGAGTGCTTACGTGTAGCTTAAGATTTTTTGTGGAGACTTTTGAAACCGTTGAAACCATTAGCAGATGGCTTTATATGTGATAGATTTAAAGGAAAACCGTTTTAGCATTGTAAGAGAGTAATCTAAGTAAAGCCAAACTTCATTGGGGCATTTAACTTGTGTAGGAAGTAAGAAATGCATCCGCGTTCTTTTGAAAATTATCAAACAATTTGGCCAAACATCGTCCGGCATACCTACAAAAACACATACGAAAAGGTACGCAAAAAGAATGACAGAATGAAAACTAAGGGATCTAATGAGGGAAACAGACTAACACAGCGACTTTGACATCAACAGCGAATTTAGGATTAGCTCTAACGTTGATGTCGCTGTCGTTGTTGCTGTGCTAATGTGTTCAAAGTAATTAAAATACAGTGGATCTAAAAAGTTGTCAAAGTTGCTGTTGATGTCGTTGTGTTAATGTGTTTCCCGCATAACAGAAATAGTCGGATATTTGAGCTCAACAAAATGTCCTCTAAACTCGGAATAATTTTCCCGAACTTTCAAATGCCAGTTTGAAATAGGAGTGTATTTTTTCCATTCATTTATTTTATGTTTGTTTTGTAAATAGAAATCGATGCAACAAGAAATGTAGTAAAGTGTTCTCTGATTATGCATGTACCTACCTACTAAAAAACAAAAGTAAAAGATCAACTATACTTGAATTAGAAAATCTTCTGAAGTTGAGTTAAAAACCTGAAACTTTCTTCTTTTGGTATAGTACATTTAAACATGGCCAATCACAATTTGACTTAAGCTAGGTAACTGCCGCAAAATCCTACTGTGATTCTCCATTTATCACAATATAATTCTCTGTCGTTCGCCCTGACTTTGTGCTTAGAAAATAGGGCATCGTTTGTATATTCAGCTTATTCACAAAGAATAAGATCTAGCGATCAACTGTCAGTGAATTGGGTGAGTTTATTTGTAGAATTTTAGCTGCCGACCTGTTCGTAAATATTCATAAATAAAGTTGTTTTAAGGACATTCCTCACAACAATCTCTGATGTCAACAAACATTTCGTTATTAACACAATATAGTTGCGTCAAATATATGTAGGTAGGCGGCTAACTGACGTTTGAAAGCTCTATAAATTATATAAAAAAAAAAAATGTTATATGCAGAGGTAAGAAATTAGACACCAATCGCCGTATCGGTAAACGAGGTGTTAAGGACTATTCACATGAGAGCGAATTGCGAACAGACGAATTGCGAACAAATCAGTTTAACTGTATTTATGAATTGAAAATTGCTATTTGTTCTATCACAAAACCAATTTATTTAATTAATTACTTAGTCTAAAAAAAACATCTCAATTGATTTAAACAGCTAAATTAACAATTAACGAAATTTTCCCGCGAATTGAAAATTCTTGCCGCGAACTGTCACAATTTATTCACAATCCACACAAAACAGTCGCGATCCACAAACCTACGAATGAAAAATCTGTTCGAACTTAACTTTTAAAAAAGAAACTGATACGCGGGTATCTGCGACCAAAAAAAGGTTTCATGTGAATGAAGTGTCAGAAAGTACGAATATTCGCGTGTTCGCAAGTTCGCAGTTCGTTCTCGTGTGAATAGTCCTTAAATGTAATGTACGTGCCTACTTTGTTTCGAAAGTGGTAAGACAATTTAAACGTCATTGGATCTTAATTGAATTTAGGTCACAATAAAAAATTGCATAACATCGATTGTTTATGATTTCAATACTACTTGATCGACATTTAAATGTCTGCCGCCTGAAAAGGCCTTAAGGTCAGTCTACATCTGAAAAAAAAAAATATTTACATCATAAACAATTTGTCCGACGGAGAACGAAACACAAGTAAATGTCAGATGTCACTATTATTACTGACAAATATTAATCAACAAAAATGATTAATCGAATGAACCGAGCAAACCCAAAACGAAAGCCTATACAATTCCGCACATTTAAGAAATTCTCCATTCATTTGTGTGTTCTGTGCCATACAATGATCTTCCGTCCGATTCGAATACCTAACTTACAAAACATTTTCATGCTTGTTTGGAAAAGTTAATGACACGAAACAATCTCAAAAATGTGCAAATTAATTAGTCGCAGAAAGCATTTTTGGTATTTGAATGGACTTCGCATCGCAGAGTGGAAGTAGCACTCTACTCTGCGCGCTTTCAGTTACAGTGACGCTGACGGCTTCTGCAAAACGGAAAGGGAAACACTGAACGACACAATGGCCAGCTAACAGTGTGGTATGCAAATTTGATCCGACTTTATTGGCACATTAACAAAATAAAACAAACCATAAATAAATATAAAACAAACATCGAACGAGTGAGTGAGCAGACACGAGTTCTCTTTTTTTTGTTTTTCAATTGACAGTTCCTGGAGCGATGCCGGTCAGTGGCACCGCACCGCAGCAGATGGAATCTAAAATATTCCAACGATTTCGAATGATAAATTCTTGAAATGTTTTCACGTGAATTTGTATTATCATTTTTTCACGCTTATTCGCGCAGTTCGATAGTTGTGCGGTTGTTGTTGTCGCGGCGGTCGTTGGGTGAATATGCGGCTTACAACCTGAGCACCCACTGTTGAAAGACATACATCCTCATGAGTCGTTTGACATTTTAGGCACAGTAGCTCATAAAAACAGGGGGAGTACAAGCAGTGGAGAAAAAAAACCAAACAAACGCCAAAACAAAACACAAAAGAAAATAAATAATGTAGTCGTGAATTATTTAGCGGTAGGGAAGGGCGAGTTTTGTTTTTGTTTGGCTATAGGCTCAGGCTCAGTCCTCAATGCGTAATCAATTTTCAGTGTCACAAAACGATGACAACATATAAATTTGCAAGTCGTCGAACGAGTGACTTGTGTTGGCATGTTTTCATGATAGGGTTTCGCGAGCGGTATCTGCGAAATGTCAGTGGCTGGAAATTAAATGCCAACTATTCGCGTTCAGGTGTTCAAAGTGATGAATTTATGATGGACAGCCATTTCGTTTTGTATGAAATGTTAAACGGTTTTTTTTGTTTTATTATAAGCACTTTCGGCTTGAGTGCGCTCGTCGTTTGTTTCGAGCGATCGCATGAAATGTGCAACCAACTGACATCTATTTGGATTATAGGTGTAGATAAGGCAAAAACTAGGTTAGCCGTTCAAGTGGATTGTAGTGCATTAAACTGTTTTGTTTAGAAATCTGTAGTTTGGCGGGTTCATATTTCGCAAACACAGCTAATTTACACAGAAAGCAAAATGCGATAGAGAGATCTTTGAGAAAATGGGAACGTTCAAGTTTGTAATTCTGACATCTGTCAGACTAGATGTATCTCGGTATTGATTGGCTGAAATCGGGCATATGAGCAGCTGTTGCAGTTGACGTTTATGGAGGGGTAGCCGACGAATCTAGTCAAGAAATTCGTTAATGAGTACTAAGTTGACAGCTCGGATATGTGGCTGACGTAGAAAAAATGACGTTTCCGACCAATCTAGTTTTTGCGTTCAGGTTACTGGTAACATGTTATCCAGACCAATCTAGTCGTCTTAAGATAACTAAAGATGCATAGAAATGCTTTGACATTTGTCAAATGGAAAGCAAATTTTCAATAAACATAAGTCCATAATTTAAGTAACAAAACTTAAGATATTTATTTACGAAAAATAAACAAATGGATAAGAACTCTTGAAACAGAATTTATTTGTACAGTTCCTACAGTTTTTCTGTTTTTTTACATCATCTATGAGATGGTTTCATATTCCGTGGGATTGTTAGATTTGTTAAAAAGATCTGCCTTCAATTTGACGTTTCTCGAATGTCAATGTTCCTTATTAATTTATAGTTCTGCGAGTATAATGTTTAATAAAACACACATTAAAATTATGTTATTAGTTCCAAAATTTAAATTGTACTCAAAACAATAAAAAACTCGCGCGAAAGTGCTGCCAACTTTCGTTTTTAGTGAACGAATTTAAGACTTTGTTTTGACATTTATTTTTTAGGTTCATTTTTAGATATATCTAGCTTACCTTCATTATCACTCCTTGTCGGGCCGAGATCCTCCTCTTTGGTTAATGTTCTACTATGTAAGGAATTACTACTTCCAATTGGTAACGCTGATAAACTAGAGTTGGTATTTGCATTATGCGCTGCCGCCGCCGCAGCTGCCGCTGCTGCATTTGCACTAACTGAGGGCGGAAGAATCGGACTGCATGGCGAGTGTGAACTACCTGATGCGCTCGACGAGGCCAATGGTACTCCGGAGGCTGAGTATAAATCTTGGTTAAACTGAAAATGAAAACGAGTGTGGATTTAGTTCGAGTATAAAGAAAGAGTGCAACAAATTGCCGTTTGTAAAGAGATTTTTTTTTTATGAAATATACCTACGTAAGCAAAATGAGTGACACTTTAAATTGTGTTAAATATTTATGTAACTTTGTGAAACAAAATGAAAGTTATTACTTGGTAATATTATTCTGACGATTTTTCCTTCGAAATTCAGCGAGATGTTCATTTCATACGAAACACGATCCGCCGAAGTTTCTTCGTTGAACTTGCTGGCGAAGAAAATCTTCGTCCGGTGAAATAGTAGCGAACTATGTGTGAGGAATTGCACAAACTTGCATTGAAATTGAAGCTGAAAGATTATAAGTGGGTCTTTGGTAAATTTGTACCACAGGGCGGACTTCTTTGTTATTTTATTGACGGCAACGGAAGACATACACAGTTCAACCTAAATGCGTCGAGCCATTCATGACAACCAGCATATAGATCAAGAAATCTATCTTAACTTAGGTATCTCTAAAGGGAAGATCTTTCGAAAAGCGTGTTTACTTCTCAACTATTCCAAATGAAATTGTTAAAAAGAACTTGGTAAGACCGCAGCGCCATACCGCACTTATCGCTTCGAACAAAAATCATAGCAAGGCCGCAAAACGCGCACATTTCTTCAGATAATTGCACGCACACGCGTTAGACAGCACAATTTTCCTTGAAAACTGCCTCATCATTCAACCGAAATGTAAAGATTTAATTAGTGGTTTGTCGACACAAGAAGGGTGAGTGTATTCCGAAGATTTCCTCGCCTCATTTGGAGCACTAAGCCTCCTTTACACAAATGTATTATCCGCTATTATCCTTTCGCTTATATCCATTAGGGATATATCAGCTGCGGTGTCAAGTATACACGGGCTGACTTCTGTTCTGTTCTATATACGAAACGTCTTAACTCGCTCGATGTCATCATAAATCAAGAATTTTTGTATGTCACGCCGTTGCAGCGGCAGCAGTGACACACAAACAGTTAACCCCACACTATGGGAGAACTGAAACTGGAGGGACATAAACATTTTAGTACTTTAACACAAAATGCATGACATTCGATAAAAATAACGCGACCCGGCGCCAATTGTACTGCCAAACACGTGGTGGTTGAGGTTGAGTTGAGGTAACTGCCAACTGGAATGCTCTTAAAACAAACGAATGGAAATTAATACCGAACCCAAACCGAAAAGTTATTGCCTATAAATTTTAAAATTCAGCCATCATCAGGGGGAACGGCCCATTATTAACACTTTTTATCGGTACGTATCGGGGCGTAATCGGTGGCACACATTAGCCGACGCGCCGCGCCGCTATAACACTAATGCGCTGACTAAATATCATAATCGGTAGATGCTTCAGATTTTGGAATCTAACCAAGAGACTGCATTGTGTGCTGCACTTAATGGTATGATGTATATTTTGTTCGGGGCAAGTATTAGATATGTTTGGTGATTATTGGATTTGATTTTGAGGTGTTGTGGTTTTTAATGGGAAATCCGACTTTAGAGATTAAATGGACTTATTCCGAGAATAAGGTCGAGTTAAGTTGGTGGGATAGTTGCCAAAATAGGTTGCCGACTTTTACTATTTAAATGTGTTTACATTTGTTTCTATTTGCTCTATGTTGATCTATAAAAAATTCTGTTCAGGATAAAAATAAATTTGAAACTTGAATAAAGCAAGTTCCCAAACCTGGCAGCACTTGCGTATACAAAACTAAGAACGAGACTCGCGGGCTATCCATCGCGTTTGTAGAAACAATTGCGGTTTTGAATTTGCATTACACGGAAAAGTAATAACGGAAGTACGGTAAAATCAGTCCGAAACAAGGGGAATAAATTACACGAGTAGGTCGCACGAAAGTTTCTATTTATCACTGATACTTACTTTTGATTAGTTGACTTGTATTTGAATCTTTTCGCTAATTAATTTTGGGTTTAGTTTGGCATCCAACATCCATCTTCGACTATTTACCTTGACGTGGTGTGGATGCTTAGTAGGTACCTTTTGATACCGGAGGGCGATTGTAGCAGGGCTTCCCATACTGTAAGGTCTCCGGAGGAGGTTTTCCGAAGCTAAAGTATAGTCAACCCAATTCCAGTGGTGGTGTGAGCGTTTTATTCAAACCGTGCACAGGGATGAAAGGCTGAGGGTTTCTATTCAGTCGTTTACGAGCTCCTTCAGGTGCCTTGGCAGGGCCTGTCGTATCCAAGTGCCTTACCCCAGCAGAACCGGCTATGTTGGGGCGGACCATTCTTCACCGGCTTACTCGTGGGAATTTATGAACTTTCAAAACAAAAAATCAAACAAAAACGAAAACAAAGACGACTTTCAAGCAAGTAACAAGGACAACGAACTGACAACTACTACAAACTACAGAAAACAGACTTCCGACAATGACGATGACTCAACAATCCCGTCTGACTCGGATTCAAGATCCGTAGATGCGTCTGTTTCGGACGCAGAATTTAGGCAACGGAAAGTTGCACCGACGTTTGGCTGGCGCGGAAAGAATACCTCTCCGAGCGCAGTAAAACAGAAGCAGATACGCGCTGCAAGACATAAATTGGCCGCAGTCCTGGCGAAACCAGATAGTTCCTGGGATCAAAAGGACAGGGACACGATTCGTTGGGCTGGCGAGGTGCTGCAAGGAGACGCTATTCAACCTGCTACGGGTAGTCAGCATCCCTCCACCAGCAGCGCCACCCAACCGTCCTTACCTCCAAACGGCCCTTGTAAGTCCAACCCTAATAAGAGACCCCTTCGCAGGGAAGGACTTACAAAACACTCAACTCCTGCTTCAGGAGTCCCCAACGCCGCTAGCAGCAACCCGAGAAATCTTCCTGCTTCGGGAAGATCATCGGTAGTTCCTGCCAAAAAGGTCTCAACGACCAAACGACCCAGGTCCTTCGAAGAAATTTCCGCGACCTCAAAGAAAGCGAAGAGTGCTGATACGGCACACAGACCCTTCAATGAGGTCGCAAAAGACAGCATGCTCTATGGTCTATACGACAATGGTAACGACGAGGGCAAAATGAGCGGTGACAACTGGCTAGCGCTCAAAGCTATCCTAGCCGGAGAAGTGCTACAGTTCCTGGATAGCAACCCCTCAGCAGATCCGCCGTCCTTCGTGGATGGAGGATGGTTCTCAAGCGGGGTAAAACTTGTTAAATGCAAGAACAAGAGTGCGGTCGACTTCCTGAGAACAACGGTCCCGAAAATAAATCCCCTGTGGAACAACGCGGAGCTTCAGGTAATGCACTGGAGCGATATACCAGTTCGCCCGAAAGGACGTGTCTGGCTGCCCCCAGGACCTACAACGGAAGCTGACATCCTCAGGCTCATTCGCCTACAAAATCCCGATCTTCCAACATCCAACTGGAAGATCATTAAAGCCGGTGAACCAGAAGAAAGAGGCAGGCTGGTCTCATTCCTTATGAATAAGGAATCGCTAGACCTGCTCAGCAGAAGAGGTTTAAGTTCTCCTATGGCATGGACGAACTTCTCATAAGGGTCCAGGAAAAGGAAGAGAGACTTATGTCGGGGGTGGTATCCACACTGAACAGCCTTGGTCTGGCTGCCGGGGTGGACGGGCCCTCTACAGTCTCCATAGAGGTTAGAGACAGTGTCGCAGTCGTGCAGTCAGCTGTTTCGGATGGCTGCAAGGCAGACGATGAACCTCCTTCCACCATCAACCTCAGTGACGAGCTTTCCTCTGATTCGGAGGAAAGCAACAGAACGGTGATAGAGGCGTCTGTATCGGTCAGCAATGATGCTAAGACTGCTACAGATTAATCTCCATCATTCCAAAATAGCATCAGCTAATTTATTGCTTCGCCTGCTAACGGGCGGAGAAGACGTTGTCCTTATCCAAGAACCATGGGTGGATGGTAAAAATAACATTCTTGGACTAAGGGCAAAAAACTACACGTTATTCTATACAAAAAACGAAGGTAAACCAAGATCGTGTATTTTGGCAAAGAACAGTTTAAAAGCTCGTATTATATCCAATTTCAGTGGTCCAGATTTCGTCTGCATAGAAACGGATATGTGCAGCAGCAAGCTGAGGTTATCGTCCGCATACATGCCCTACGATGACACGGGGCCTGTTCCAGCAGCAATCGTGCGTCGGACGATAGAGACGGCTGAGAGAGACAACATTCCCCTTGTGGTGGGCGCAGATGCCAACGCTCACCACACCCTCTGGGGAAGCAGCGGCATAAATAACAGGGGTGAGTGTCTTTTTGATTACATTATGACTACTAATCTCGTATTATGTAACAAAGGTTCAGAACCTACCTTTATCAATAGGATTAGACAGGAGGTTTTAGATATAACTCTAGCTACTAACTCTCCAAAACTAATAATTAATAAGTGGATGGTCTCAAGAGATGTTTCATTCTCGGACCATCGCTATATTCAATTTGATATTGACCTTAGTAAGCCTCCACTGGAAACCTTCCGAAATCCCAGGAAAGCCAACTGGCAGGTATATAACTCTCTCCTAAAGCATAAGCTTGGGCATGCGGTTAATCAACCGAATTCTCCATCGGATATTGATTATATGGTGGACAAAGTAACCAAATCAATGAACGAGGCTTTTATAAAAGCTTGTCCGATCAGCCGGCACCAAAAAGGGAGTAAACCACCGTGGTGGAATACTCACCTAGCAAAGTTACGCAAAGATAGCAGGAAATGTTTTAATTCAGCCAAGTCCTCTCGCCTTCAGGAGGACTGGGACAGATACAAAAACAGCCTAAGACAATATAAGGCAAAGATTACTAAAGCTCAACGGCAGTCATGGAGACTCTTCTGTGGTAGCATAGAAAGCAGTTCCGACTCGAGCAGGCTGAGAAAAATTATCTCTAAATCTCCACCAATGCCTAGTTATATTCAAAAATCAAATGGGGAATGGACCTCATCAAACGAGGAGACTCTGGATATCCTCATAAACACTCACTTTCCGGGAAATTCAATAGATGTCACATCATCAACATCACCCCACTATCTGACCCACGAGATACCGGTTGGGATTGTCAACGGCCGCAATATTCAATGGGCCGTTGACAGTTTCCTTCCATATAAATCTCCTGGACCAGATAAAATAACACCAGTAGAGATCCAGAAAGCTCTGGATATATTGACCCCCTGGCTCGAGGTGATTTTCCGTAATTGTCTAAAATTTGGATACACTCCTGCCTCATGGAAAAGGGTCAAGGTAGTCTTCATACCAAAGTGTGGCAAGACCTCACATGTTTCCGCTAAGGATCTCAGGCCAATCAGTCTCTCCTCCTTCTTTCTGAAGACCCTGGAAAGACTCATTGACACATACATTCGAAAGAACTTGATAGCTAACTCCATGTCCGATTCCCAACACGCCTATCGTAAGGGTTTCTCTGTGGAGACAGCTCTACATTCACTAGTAGGTACCATCGAAAAATCACTCTCAACCAAAGAGTTTGTGATGGTATCTTTTCTAGACATCGAAGGCGCCTTCAATAATGTCAAAACAGAAGGTATTTCTAACGCACTCCGAAGGCTAAAGGTTGACGACTGTCTACGCGTCTGGATAGAAAACATGCTTAGCAGCAGAGTAATCTTATCCGAGCTGGGGAGCTGTCAAACCAAACGGTCAGTGCACAGAGGTACACCCCAAGGGGGGGTGCTGTCGCCACTACTTTGGATCCTAGTAGTCAACGAAGCACTCATCATCCTGAGAAATATGGGGTGTAAAGTCATAGCCTACGCAGATGACATCGCTATCGCCATACCTGGCAAATTTCCCAATACAATTAGGGATCTCATGGAATCTGCTCTGCACAAGTTAGTTAAATGGACCGAGACGGTTGGACTTGACGTCAATCCATCAAAGACAGAGCTAATCTTGTTCACTAACAGATATAAAATTCCTAGCATAGCTCCTCCAAAACTTAAAAATAAAGAGCTAAAATTTACTAATCACGCAAAATATCTAGGTCTAATTCTAGACAGCAAGCTTAATTGGAAGCTAAATATTCAGGATCGTACAAGAAAGGCCGCGGTCGCTATGCATACCTGTAGGAAGGCCCTAGGTCCAAGATGGGGCCTTCAGCCCAAGGTAACAAATTGGCTCTGTACTGCGGTGGTCAGACCTATTCTGTTTTACGGAATCCTGGTCTGGTGGCCGGCACTCGGACGAGACGTTGTAGGATTACAGGCGAAGGGTACACTGCTTCGGTTTGCCCGGCGCTTGTATCCGAAGACATATCGTCCAGTTAGTTATCCCCCAATCTCTCCCTTTAACATGTTGACTGAGGATTACAGGCGAGGGGACGACTGTTTCGGTCACCCCTCCCCTATCCGAGGTCAAACTGCCCCAACTCTCTACACGAGACGTTAGAATTGTTCTTTTTGGACAAAGAAGACAAAAGTCACAGGCACAAAGAGAGCATTTACGCCCACTAGTATGTCCGGCCTAGAAAACTCTGGCCTTACCTTCCCTTCCCTTAACTCATGTGGTATCACAAAGGGCCGTAATTTTATGCGGCCTAAGTGTGTCTTTCCAGACAGCCACCTTACCTAACCTAACCTTGGCATCCAAAAGAGGTCAAAATACAAATGTTTGATTGTTTAAAAACGGATTGTGAACTAGGGCGGGTGTTTTTGTAAACAAAATAAATAAAAAATAAATAAAATAAAAGCTTCTCACAACCATTTGTTTTGTGTGAGTTTTTTATTTTTGGAACGATTGGAAGGGATCTACAATTTTATGCTGACTCCAAACAGCTAATTGAGAAGCTCTTTCTAGACAGTTATACTCTCGAATGTTTGTCAGACGTTCGCGAGAGGTGGCGCAGTGCAAAACCCCCTAAGTTGGAACTTGGGTTTTTGCGGGATTCTAACATAGACCCCTCGCTTATAGTAGTCCAAAACACTAACCACCAAGCCACTGTGCCTATAGGGGTGTTTTGTCAACAGAACTAAATTTACCCAAAACGTTAGCCCCATCCAACTCAGCCGCTTGCAAGTTGCTCCTCTCTTATATAAATCGGCGTTCAGAATAAATAAAAAGGCAGACCCAACAGTCAGGCCGCGTTCATGTCTATTAATTTAACTACGACATGTTGATGGAGTTTGCCAGAGGGAAACTGACTTGGACTAACCTCGGATCCGACGGATTGGCATATCATCTGCAGAAAAAGACTACTTGAGGAAGAATCTTATACAAAATGCGTCATTTCCCGAAGGATTTGGCCAGCTTGCAATATAAAAAAGGGTCACAAGCCAATAAGCACGCATGCAGTCAAGCATGGCAACCCTTATAATACCAACTGCCGAAGCTGTGAAATGGGAATGAAACATTAGTTAAGCGAATCTCCCGCTTTAGCTAAAATTAGACGTAGGCCCGCCAAGCAGTCTTAATGACTTCTCAGACATTTTAGGGATCAATTTCAATATAACAAACAACGTTCTCCACTTCACATGTTGGTTTTGAGGAACCACGCTTTTTTTGTGGTAATTGAGTCGGAAATTGTGAGGCTATGTAAACAGATTCATAAGTTATACAGCCCGTGTTTCATTAGCCGCTGAATGACATTTGCGCTAAACGTCAATTGTGTGTGTGCATTTTGACAAGAGTTTGACGCCCCGATACATTCATCTGTGTGTCTGTTCCCTTACTTTTTCGGTTCATAAATGGCAATATGTCATATTTCTCTCATTGCGAGAGAATTCGCTCACCGAAATGAAAAATAATCGAAAAGTAAAGGAACGCGTTAAACCAGAATTTTGAAAATTGTGAAGTATTCAAAAAAAAAAAGGTAAAAATGTATATTTAAGAACAAGAATTGATTTTATTCTAGAAATTAAAAAGTTAGCCTCTTTTCCTTCTTAAATCTATTTTAATTTTATACAAGCACAAAATATAAATGAATTCAAATAAAAAGTCAGTTACCAAATAGCATTTGAATGATTTGACAACCATCTGTCAGCTATAACCAACCAGCCCAAAGAAATTTCTCTCTTTTTGGTACTTTTCTGCCCATATTTTGCGTAAGGGAACGAAGTTTGACTAAATTTGAATAGTGTCTTCGAATGCATTATCGTTAGGGAACAGAACTACTTAGATCTACGTATAAACCAAGACAGATATTCAGTGACAGTCGAGATCTGTCAAATCGTTAATATTCTACATTATTAAAGCGACTGTAGGTATATGCGAATAAGTCTTAGGTGGTGTCTTAGAGGTTACAACACCCCTTGCACAAGAACATCGTTTGAAAGGTGTTCAATGTCAACACTACATTATAACGTCAACTTTTTGTATCCTTTTTGATGTTTGCATTAGTGTTTGGAAATTCGTTCTTTACTATACCAGTGATGTAAGAGTTGGCTACATCTTAAATTAACTTTGTGATTCATTTTAAGATTGGAACTTTAGTAGGATTGTGTGGGCGTAATCCAGCTTAAGCCAACCATATTAGTGGGCAATTCCAAGCATTTGACTAAACTTATAGAAACATTTTAGTACATTCCTTGTCAGAAGCGCATATAGGCTCATAAGACTCCACTTAGATTTCTACGTGCGTCCAGCTTTGAAACCCGGTAAAATATACAAAAGGGTTACGTCAACAAATCGTTATTCTCTTATCTGCACTCAATTACACTTCTACGCCGATAATGGATAGGTCCTTCAGACCTTCACAACCCAACTGTAGTTGTTTTGCGATTGTGCACTCTCCGTTGATGCGGTGCCTCTTTTGTAATGAAGTAGCAAAAGTTCCCAGATGGGCCACTCGCTAACAGAGATGTGGCCATTTTTACTGCGCACTGAATGTATAAGTGTATATGAGCCTTTTGTTTGCGAGTCTGCAGAATTTCCCATGGAATGGAAGAAACATGGAGGAGAATAAAAAAAAAACACAAAAAAAAGTACCCCAAGTCTAAAAAGTCGTCCAAAGGGTCGAACCGAACATCGCCGGCTGGCGGCAGCGCACAAAAGCATTCCGACTGTCTTAACGCCCAATTATACAAGGCCGCGGCACTAAAACAAAATTGGTCTTTTATGTATGGTGGCCTATACACACGAGTGGATAAAACTATCCACGCCGCGATATGACCATATAGAGGAGGGACGCTAAGCACCTTTGCGCAAATGGAGGAGGCCACAACGCAAATAAGAGCTCGCGCGCGCAGCAAAAAAGAAACAAACTCCGGCCGGCGCAGATAAATGTGGGGAAGCAAGAGAAAATTTGCCAACGCTGAGTGAGTGCAACCCAGACCAGAGCCAGCTACAACAGCTAACTGTGGCTGTGCGATTTGCTAGGGCAGTCGACGTGGTCGTTGTCGTCGCGCGAGGACGACTATATAATCACCGTCGAGGAGGCAGACTTTGTTTGGTTCCAATCTCGGTCGTTTGGTTGCTCATCGTGTTTTCGGTAATTTATAGTAAATCCCTGTCCTGTGTCCGATTTGAGCTTTGAGATCGCAAAATTTGTATATCGAACGCAACTAACCGGTGATCAGATAGGGATAATCGCCAAACACGATCCCTGTCATCCCGTTCTATATACTCCCTTGTTGGAGTGCAGCAGCGTTGACTTTCGGGCAACGGTCCCTTTTGCGGTGATTTATTTTACGTGACCATCGGTTCGCACTGCTCGGTGAACGTGCGGACTCTGGACGACAACGACGACATGAAGTTCTTCCCAAAAACGATTCACCTAATAATTTAGCCAAAGGTTTCCGAGCAGCCCCTTACACATGCCTACCCATACATATGCCGGCAGACGATGACGATTATTCTCATGCAAAATGGCAGCGGAAGCGGAAAGAAAGGGGCCAACGGGCAATGGGTGTAGATGATGATGACGGTCGGTCTCGGTCGCCGCTTGCCGAGCACCATGCGAATGCTAATGAACTTAATCGCAGTTGTACTCGGCGGTGTTTTACCGGCAATTGACCGCGTTTGATGGTTGGGATGGGAATTTTTGTTGTTCTTTTTTCCTTCTCCCTTTGGCACGAAAGTTATTATTGTCATCGACAGTGTGGGAAAACGAGATCGAGTTGAAATCGAGCTGCTTCTATGCTGATGCGTTGCGTTGAAAAATGGTCGCGACCTGGCGGCTTGCCATTGATTTCGATGAAGCTTGATAGGTAAGGTATCTGTTTTCAATTGAAGGGAACTGGTCCTTGAAATGTTTCTGGTTCTTAGGAAATACGATTGGATCTGGAAGTCACGCTGAAGGAATCATGGGAAATGAGTATAGACCAATATGATGTAGGGGTGCCCAGTGCCCACTGTGGATATTTATGCCAAATATTAAATCATGACTACGCGATAACTTTATCGAAACCCTGGCCCTTAAAAGTCACTACGCAAAAAGAAAAATTAAATGAATGAACACTTGGAAGCTATTACTTCCATGACTTAGAAGAACTTTCTGATCTTACACTCTCTTTACAGGTTCTTGAGGACATCAGGATGGCTGGAAAACGTCGGGTAAATACATGAAGGAGAGACATGTGCTAACCATCTACAGTACCAACGATCAACCCAAAAAAAAAGGGCATCACAATGGGTCCACAAGGACCTAAGTATGGTATAGTAGGGTCTAACCTGCTCTTCCAACCCGTTAACCTAACCTAACCTAAGCTAAGACCGTGTTCAAATTATGTTAAAAAAAATTGAGTATATTTTCGAGTTCGAGTCTCAATAGTTAATTTACAGTCTGACAGTTGTCATAATCTGTCACTCTTTCTGACCTGTTGTCGTGTAAATTAGGGTAAACTATACAAGTACATTCAATCTATAAAATACAGGTCCACTCGAGAAATGATTGCGAATGTTTTTTAATTTTTTTTTAATTTAATACCTATTGCCGGCAAATTTCATGAACGACTTGCATTTATGCAGTCTACACATTTACTTGAAAGATTTACAAAGTTGTATTCGCCCAGCACAGTGGTTCCCAACTTTTTTGAACAAATAAGCACCCGCCCCTCATAACGGGATGCTCACATAGATCGGTCCTCCTATTACCTAATAGTTCTTCCAACATAAACCCTGTCTCACCAATTATACAGGAAAACTCAGCATAATTCTTCCCATGGCTCGTGCAGAAGACTTTTCGATAAATAAACTACTCAACCTGTGTCGATTTTAGCCCAGACTAATAGGAATAAGGCAGAGTGCATTGATAGGGCAGGCTTTAGACGATTATTGGGTACTTTAGATTTAGTCTCCACTAAAACTCGAAAAGCTCTTTGTCAGGCCGCCCTGATGTAACCTCCTGTACCTATATACATTCAATGCATAAAAATAAGAGGAGTCAAAAAAGTGCCCCTGAAGAAGTCTAAGCCCGCTGTTTTTTAACGACGATTACTTCCCGCGCGAAAACAATAGGAACGTGAATTCCATACAGGTACATTCTAGAATTTACCTCCAAGGACTAGATTACATATCTTCTCCAAGTCTACAAAGCATATGCAAAAGGCGCATACTTCCAAGCCTTTTTGAAGATCTGCAACACCTCTCCAAAGACGTAAAAACAGAATACTCCAAACTACAGCAATCCCTTTTAACTCCTTAACTATAAAAACTAGGCCCAATCTATTACAAACTCATTTTCTAGACACTCAATTGCAACTGTGCAAAGTTTTCTTCCGTAATTATATTTTTCACTTTTAACATTTCAGCATTTTTGTACCTGATTTTAGCTGTCACTTGTTTTTTTCATCTTCTCATTTGATACATGACATTATCTGGAACTATACTCTATCACTTCCACTTGTAAGTTTCCAGAAAGCTCCAATACAAAATGCAGCCCTGGTTTTGACAGAAAAAATGCTTGCAGTAAAACCTTGTCAAAATTGAGCCCCCACCTTCAAAAATGTCTCCACGAGCTAAAGTTGAGAAAAACAATTAAACCGAGCAGTAGACAGTTCAAGCTAAATTTGTACCCCACCTTACAGAAAATCTCCGTAGGCGCAGCGGCTTATTGGTTAGTGTGTTTCACTACTAAGCAAGGGCTCGAGGTTCGAAACCCGCAAAACCCCTAATTCCAACCATGGGTTTTTTCCACTGTGCCACCTCTCGCGAACGTCTGAGGACTGACAAACATCCGAGAGCATAACTGTCTTGAAAGAGATTCTCAATTGGCCGTTCGGAGTCGGCATAAAAATTGTAGATCCCTTCCATTCGTTCCAAAAATGAAAAACTCACACAAAACGAATGGTTGTGAGAAGCTAGGCCTAGAATTCGTCCGGACCTGTTGCGGCAACTATCTATTTTTTCTTTTTTTTTACAGAAAATCTCCACTTAATTTTGACAGATCAAGTGAATTAGAATGTAATGTAGAAATAACGAGTGAAATATAACCTAAATCACCAAATAAATTTCGCTGAAATCTTAACTGTCAAATTTAAGGAAAGATTTGCAAGGTGGTGGAGAGAAAGATTGGAGACTCGCGAAATTCTAGTTTTCCTGGAACGGCGCACTAGGGTATAGAATCGAAAGTGACATCGTTCAGTGGCAATAATGGGCTGTATTCAGTCATGAATGATGGATTTTAGAAGCACAGTGCCCAAGCCAGTGTAGGACTACTGAGCTGGGGCGGTCTCTGGTCTCTTTAGCCACCGGAAACTTGAAACTGTTCCACGTAGAGTTTTGTTTCGCCCCACCTCTCACGAAGTCAGACAAATATTTGAAAGTATAATGCGTGCGCTGACAGATTATGTAGAAACAAAGCGTTCATATGGTGCCACACAAAATACAACTTCAGGCGTTGAGTCGAGTATTTAAATCGTAAATATCGTACAGTTTAACGCCACGCCTGAGTAGAGCTACTTTCTACTATCACGAGCGTTTGACAATTTTAGAATTTCTAATTGTTCGATTTGAAATCATAGAATGTGCCGTTTATAAAGAGCTATATTATGATGTTTTTTCAATGCGTAATTAATTAATTCAGTGTGTGGAAATGAGGAATACCATTTTTTTTGTAAAGCTTAGATATTTTGGAGCAAAAATGTTTATTAAGGGTCTTGCATCCATATTAAGGTTGTTGTGTGCTTTGATATATTGTTAAATTTATGATTTTTTTTGTATTTTGGAGAATCGTTTTTCAATTCGTGCATAAAAATAACAGCTCCAAGAAAAAAGGGAGTAGACTTGAAATTTTAATTTTGCTCTTAATTTGTATTTTTCAGACAAAAAACACACAGAACTTTTAGTTTGTCCAGCTCTACCCTGTTAACGAGTATTCGCTTCAAAGCAGCATTTTGTTTTACAAAACGGCATTTAAAATCGTAATATTTGAATAAAGCGGTTCAAAGCGCGCTAACGCTCGCACTCATGTAACGCCGAATTGTGAATTGGGCATAATTGTCCCGCCCTGGAGAAAGCTTCTCAGTTCAGTAGTTCTGATACGAAATAAAATGTTAAATTTCTCGATTCGTGCCAAAAAATAAAAAAAAAGCCCACAATTATTATAAATAAACCTATGATTATATTCCTACCGGTAGACGAGCATGTAATTGAAATACTTACTCGCAAATTGCATTCGCAACTATTTTTTGGTTTCATTCTTTTTGCAACAATGTACCTAGGTAGAGCCAATTTCATTCCACTGTATACTCGCACTAATTTGCCGCAGAAGCGAACCGTTAAGCGAAAATAGAAAATCCCTCAGAAATTGCATCCTAGTTTATTAATATTTATAACGAAAACTATTTAAAAAAAAGTTTACGGACCACGAATCAAATTATTCTCAAAACGAACCACAAAAAGAAAAGAAAAAAAAAAACTTGGAGAAAAACCCGACTAATTGCATTTCATAATTACCTGGAACTCGCCTTAAACTCAAACAAAAGCTAAACAGAGAGAGATAGAGAGAAAAAAATCTCTCTTAGAAAATATTCTCCAATTAATTACAGCACAACGGCCACCATGGCACTGCACTTCAAGTGCATAAATTAAGCGCAGACTCCTATATATGAGTGGGTATTATTAAAACGGCGTACCCCCATTAACATAATTACTCCTCTCGGTGGGCCCGCGAGGAGGCTTCGACTTCATCATGGCAATATGCCTATTAAAAAAAAAGGAGAAAAACTGCACACACACAGACATAACCAGTTAGTATTGGCCGCCGCATCTCCACTCAATCAGCATATTTTCGAGGTACAAAAACTGTCTATCATGTGAAGCATGCAAATTCAATGACTGTAATTAAAATGCATGTGCACTCGATTAATTTTTATAAACTCACCCTCTCGTATTGGTAAAATGATCTACTGGGTCCAGCACGGCCATACAGATATGGATAATAAGCACCGTACATCACTTCAGGGCAGGATACTGCCATTTCGATGTATCCAAGCCTCAAACCACCAACGACCGGCTACCGAAATCTTTCAGATCTGACGAATACCGCGAGATTTTGCGAACCAAACAATTAGTTTTCGGGGATTTTCTTTTTTTTGATTTGAACACTATAGCACACTGAGACGCGCACGACTTAATTTGTTTCAAATATTTATTTATTCCACAGCGCGAAACAAATCACAGGGTGTATCTTGTTGGAACGAACTTTTTTTTTTCTCTCGATCTCTTTTGGTACAATTTGAAGCACTAAACACAAAAAGCGCACGGAATTCCTTACGATATCGCACAAATTTACATATTAACGTTCAGATCATGCTGGTGGTGGTTGGTGTTGTTGTTGTTGTTGTTGTTGTTGTTGTTGATGGTGGTGGTGGTGGTGGTGGTGTTATCCTTTCCAACGTTGATGTTGTGCAGATTGCGTCGCGTCACCGCAACAGCTCCCTGATTAGATATGAAAACAGAAAAAAGAAGCAAAATTAAAATATTTCTCTCATTAAGGAACAGCAGGGAAGTGTGTATTTATGTTTGCTGAATGAAAGAGCCAGAAGGTGAAGCATAGCGACATCGTGCTCCTGACGTTGTCTTCGGTGCACACAGCACACCTTGTTCGGAGATGTATTATTAACAATTTGAGCAGATATACTTGCTGCTACCGGTTAGGTAGAGTGTGGTGGTATAGTCGGTGTGGACGATGCAGTAGCTGGAACAAAACCAATAGTGTTTGGTTCAGTTTGTTGGTTTTTTTACCCTTTTTTTTTGAATGACACACAGCAAAGTGTGTTGCTGGCTGCTATGATACGTCCAAATGCCAGCAGGCCTGGCAGCCTGTCTAGCGGCACAAACAGCAATTCAGGCTAACTGCGCGCCGAGTGAGTCTCTTAGCCATATTTGCGGTGTGCTGCGATGTGAATTTCCCAGAATTTTCGACTTATTTTCATAACAGAGACTGCTCTCTGCCAGTGGAAGTTGTAATAAAGTTTATTGTTGTTGCTGTTTTTTTTTTTTTTTTTACTTCGATAGGAACTTGAGTCTATCTATCTGCGTCGCGATCGCATGTTCCTGTTTTTTTGTGAGGCTTACTAAGAAAAATTGTCGAACAAATAATTGCAGCAACTACCGGTAAATGCATTGCGGTCGTCTGTCGCTTGGGGGAATATTAAAAATGACAGTGGCGATGGCGTACGTAGTGTGATTTCAACATCAGTGCGCGGGGCTTTTGATAATAATCGTGAGTGTTGATATGGCCTAAAATGGCATTTTAAATGACATTTGTCATATTCGAGAGAGTTTGAGGAGTAATTAGCGAAATGACAGTTGGTGGTGGCTGTCATTTGAAAGACTCGAATGGAGTGGATATAATAATTGGAATTCAGTAAGAAATGCAATCGAACACTTCCACTTATTGACTGCCGGAACACAATGCTCCGTGGTTGCAGATATGCGAATAATGCTTTCAATCATATTATGCACATGTTCCGAATTTGACAAATTGGTTAAGTGAACGAACAGGTCTCAGAGAAGCAATATATGAGTTAGGTACTCAAAACTAAGTGTAGCCTGTAGCGACTTCCAACAAAGCATCAAAATATGGTAAATGTACCTATTTCAAAATGGCGGCGAAAGTTTGAAGTTTATATTTTCTTAATTCTTAACTCACGCTCTTTTATTGATACCTACCGGAATTTGGCCGGTAGCAGCAATCCAACACACTGGGCCTTACCAATAAACATTTTTAGTTTCGACTCTAAATTTTAGTAGTTCACAGTGGCAATATTTTCCATACAAATTTCGCAATTGTGAGCTTCCGTAAATTTAGAGTCGGGACTAAAATTTGTTATTAGTACGGCGCACTTTGTTTCGATTTGTATCGGATTGCGTATGTTTTTAGATTTGCGCAATAGACAGGTGTTGTGTTGATTTTGACAGCCTGATACGATACCGCATAAATGACACTATTCTGTCCTGCTCTTTAACCCAGTATAAAGTAGGTACACACGAATGCTCATAATTAATGGCTTTGCCTAGTAGGAAAATTTAGTTGCTGCTTAGAAGAAATTGACGAACGTTAAATGCTTGAAAGTCTCTTTTACCGTAGAAGAATCGGACGCATAATCATTTTCGATTGGGCTTTTTTAGACTCGCTTCCAGATTTCGTTTGTCTGAACGAACATAAAAACGTCATTTGGTCTATTTTTATATTCGTGCAATTGGATTTATGTAGCCTTCGACACTTTTCGTTTTCACTTTTCCATTCACTGATTAAATTTTCTGTTAAAACACTCTTGCTCCCCAGATCCATTTCTAAACTTTTGTAAATAAATAATGAACAAACAAAAAAAAATTCACCCGATGCAATGCGTTTCTTTGCAGTTGTTTTTTTTTTACAAAAATGCAAACAAACTTCACTATAGTTGTCAAACTCGAACGCACATTGGTTAATCTGAAGCAACTGTGACAAAAAATCCAGATTCGCAAAAGTGCTTTGAGATTTGAAAAACACTATAAAATTGCAATTCTATTTCGTATTGGGTTCGCATTTTGTTGCGAAACAAGCTCGAAAGCTTAATGAAATAAGGCAAATAATACGCAATTCTAAATTAGCATTTGGAAAATTTGACAGCCTTCGATCAGTTATAACAAAAAACAAACCTAGCTCTAATTGATTTCTTGAAATAAAATTTGCAGGTATTTTTTTGGTAAAAATGAATATAGCATATCAGACGTCGGAGTTAGATAACACTGATTTTGAACTATAAAAAAAATGGGGACGTTCATGTATACAGTGTAGTAAGTCTGACAGCTGTCTGACTAGATTTATCTCGGTTTTATTGGCACATTTATGGAGGTTCAGCCGACGAATTTAGTCAAGAAATCGACTGTGTACTAAGTTGACAGTTCGGATATGTGGCTGACGTATAGAAAATGTGACGTTCCCGATCTATCTAGTTTTTGCGTTCAAGTTGCATCTTATCCAGACCAATCTAGTCGACTTATTCTCGAATGTGGCCAATAAAAGCCATAGCTAAGTTGCTACGTTCCTATATATTTTTAAAAATGCATCACTCCGCATTGACACCTCTCAATCGACTCTGTCAAATTAATTCGCGTAATTTATAAAGGTATACAAGTAAATAGAGCCAACAAATTGATGGATAGAATATAAACCATTTAGGCCCGTTTTCTGATACTACTCACAGCGATTTAAGTTCATCTTAAAAACCTTATGGGCTACTTTTTCTACGTCGTAAACTGTCACATTTTAAGTGGAACTTTAATCGCTATGAGTGGATATTTAGTATCAGCAAATGGACCTAAAAGTTTTGGTGGTTTAGAATATATAGGAACTATGTATAAGTAAATGTATCACACTCTAGTAAGAGTTTTTGGCTGTGCTCAGGGATGTTCGAGTTCGATATTTTACGCGAATGTACATTAAAGTCAGATAATTCAGATCAAGTTAACACACAAATTAAATAGGACTTAACCTTACACAAAAGGTTCAAAACTGAAAAGCGTTCAAATGCAAATCTTGATGTAGGCACAATTGTCTTCTACATATTTCCTTTAACGCGAGTCGTGACAGTTATCTGGCAATAGATATGATTTTCCTCTTGACTGACCTGAATCGGTCACGTATAACGACGTGCTCATCGTTTTTTATTTGATGTTCACCAAATCTATTGTGGAATTTCCTAGCTGACAGTCGTTAGCATACTTAAAAAATATATATCGGTCTAACAAGAAATCGAAGGGATTTGACAACTGATTTAAAAAATCTACTTAGTCATCAGGTTTTGAGAAATCTGAGTACCGACGGATTAAATCACCAAGCCAGTGATCTGAAGTTGCTCATTTACCTATATGTTTCCAAGGCAGCAAGCACGGAAAGGCTTCTATAAAGCACATTGATTATAAAGGGTGTCTTTTTAGAGGTGGAACTTTAAGTTGGCAACACTATTTTAAATGGCGGCCATTTTGTCAGCTGTCAAGTGATTTATTTTTAGTTTGGTTTGGCATTTCAACATGAATAGACTGACGCCTGAACAACGCTTCCAAATTGTGCAAATTTATTTTGAAAATCATGGTTCTATTCGAAATACGACGTCCATTTTGTTATTTTTAGCGATGAGGCTCACTTCTGGTTGAATGGATACGTCAATAAGCAAAACTGCTGTATTTGGATTGATGATAATCCTCAAGTGGTTGAGAAACCGTTACATCCACAAAAACTGACTGTTTGATATTCTTTATATGTGGAATAATTGGTCCGTACTTCTTTAAAAACGATGCTGGCCAAAACGTTATAGTCAATGGTGACCACTATAAGGCCATGATTACTGACTTTTTCGTTCATCAATTGAACAACCATGATGTGCAGGAGCTGTGATTTCAACAAGACGGATCAACATGTCACACAGCTCGTGCCACAATTGATGTATTGAAGGAAACGTTTGGTAACCGCATAGATGTACGTTGCGGACCCGTGAATTGGCCTCAAAGATCGTGCGATTTACCGCCGCTTCTCTATTTTCTGTGGGTATATGTGAAGTCGCTAGTCTACGCCGATAAGCCCGAAACGATTGACCACTTGAAGGACAACATTCGCCGCGTTATTTCCGCTATACGGCCACAAATGTTGGAAAATGTCATCGAAAATTGGACCTCCAGATTAGACTACGTCCGAGACAGCCGTGGCGGTTATATGCCAGAAATCACATTTAAATTATAATACCAGAAGATTATCTTTCGAATAAAAGAAATTTCATGTCAATTTAAAAAAGTCTTCTTTGTTTTATTCCATTTCAAAATTCTATAGGTACCTCTAAAAAAATTCTTTATTATATAGTATATGTACCAACATATTGACATCAAGCAATGTCCCTGATGCAAAATAATCGTAAAAATTAATATTTTTGCGAAGTTAGGTATGCCGTTTGTGTAAGTATATGTTAGCATAAAAAGGACGCGAATGGATATTGAATTTATAGTGGGTCTCATCGAATACTCAACGCATATAGGACTATAACATTTCAAAACTTTTTTTATTATCCATCATTCTCCGTCGGTAACTTTTTTCTGCGGAGAATTTGTCCAATAACAAAGTCAAGTCTAAGTAGACCTCACATATTTTTGGAAGCTTAAAATTGTTAGATTCTGATGGAAAACTTAGCTATTTCGAACTTCTTAAATTTAAAGTCGAAACTAAAACTGATTACACGAAATATAAATTCAGCCCAATAAATAAAAGGAAGCTTCTCGCTAGTTTTGCTTAGCCGACCAACATAAGTGATCAACTTTCAGGTCAAAACTAATGTACAACGCATGAAAATAATAACAATAAATCACGTAATCACGTCCGAAAAACAATAGTTCACCATAAATCCATTATAATCTATTAGATGGGCCATTTTGGCAAGATTCCATTAAATTTATAAAACGAACGGGCTTCGCTGATCAACATTTTGACAGCTGTCACTTTATTATGCTGTATAAATTTGTTTGTGCCTACAGCTAACTGGAATTGAATATTCTTAATTCTATTTAACGTCACGTTTGTTTTGATGAAGCTGCGGACGTTTGCTTTTTAAATTTCTGTTTCATAAATGTTGACAGATAAAAACATCAGCTATAAAGATATCAAATAAACTCTTACATCGAAATCGCCTCAGATGATTTAGTAAGGCAAGAGTTTGAAATTTCAACTATTCTCTAAATTTCAAACGGAAATTCCTATGGTTTGATCAAATCTATTATTAAACGTCAACTTGTGACAACGGGCAATACGTTTTCGCCAACTCGATCGGAATTCGTCTGCTTGTGGGTATATACATACCTATGAAGTGGTATTTTTAGATTTGCTAACTTGATTGCATAAAAATAGACAGATCCAAAGAAAATCTTTTGACAAATTCCAGCACGTCTGACATTTCTTATGACTGTTTAAAGAATACGGCTTTTGCCATCAAAACATCACTTTAAATAGGTATAGTTCTCATTTTATATCGCAAACGTTAGGAAACGTGTTAACAGATCTTTTATTGCATCAGTCAAGTGAGATGAGAGTAGTAGGATTTAAAAGTTTGTATCAATGTATTAAATACCAACCGTTTTTTGTTTAATCCACTGGCAATGTATCCATTAGTGAATGAAGCACAAAATTCTCCACAATCCTCAAGTATTCACCACACGAAACACAATGCTTTACTATCATCCATTAACGTAAATGATGGCGAGCAAATAAACTCACAATTTGTGATCCATAACTCATAATTTCAACGCCTCTTTTAGCTGGCTGTCGTATATGGAGAATTCCACAAATTATTTGACGCACGCACTGACAGTAGAGATAATTCACTGCTATATTGCACTGTTGTAGTTGTAGGAGTGAAAATAATTGGCAATCCAAATGAGTTAATAATGGCGCGACATATCCTTAAATATTTGATATGTTACACTGACAAAAAAGCCAATACAATTAATTAATTGCACACACTAGCACAAGCGAGATGTTTTATTGCACTTTCAGATGAAATTTTTCGAATTTCGCACTTGTTTACAAGACTCTTCTTTTTTTTCTAATCCAATTTATTTTATTTTTGAAATTCCACGTGAAATTCCTTCGCTCAGAGAAGAATTCGCATTCGCGGTGACAGTTTGATTAGGTAGTGTCACCCTGATATTCGCGTTAATTAGCGGTGAGTTATAAGAATTTCGAAATGACTGCCGATCAGATGACATCAATTAGTGTTAGCCGTCAAGATTTTGCATATAACTTTATCAGAATCCATGGAGGTTTCGAGCGTAATTTGAATATTTCCAGAAAACACTGCTCAATTTGCGACCGTCGCGCGCAGTACCAACACTTGAACTTTTCGAGTTGAACAGCGACTGTTGGTTCGTTTGACAGTTGCGATATGTTCGTTTGTTGGGCGAACCAGCAGCACAGTAGTGTGTAGAGAAATGGCTGATGCCATTTTTATTCGTTCCAATCGTTGTGTTTCGCTCATGCGGCAGCGCAGTTTGGTAAAAAAGGGGGATAGCATGATTTTTGGCAGTGCAGTAGTGTTGGTATTCGCTGCTTGGTGTGAGTTAATGTAAATTAAGGGGTGTAGACGTCAGAGAACCAGTTTTGTGGCTTGCGATTGGATGGATCCCTGTTTGGGAGTGGCCACACCTGGTCTTGTTGAAAGGTTCTCATGAATTATTCAGTTTGTCCATGAGATATATAAGAAGGGTGGGTTAATATAAACGATTATGGGCGGTGCTTAGAAGGACTTTGCTTGACAGGAAGAGAAGCTTTTGTGCAGCAAAATGGGGAGGCTGGCTGAATTTATTTTCGTTTTATTTTTATGACTAAAGCAAAGGACTTGCGTGCAATTGAATGCAATGCAACTTAGAGCAGGGGTAAATGAATATGACAGCACTAGGACACAATTATGTGCATTAGACATTCTTTGTTGGAAATTTTAAATTTATTTATGACAACTCAGTGCATCCATTTACTTGGATAGGTAGGTAGGTAGCGATGGGGAGGCCATCCCACCCTCCTTTTTTTTGTTTTAAGGGGTTTTACATTGTTTTTAAGGTAGTTATAGGTAGGTAGTCGGTTTTTGTTACGAGTCGTGTAAAAAAAAAAGTAAGCTGATGGATAAGGTAATAAAAGTTGGGGTTGAATTTGTTGACCCAGAAAATGTTGTGAATTGTGGAAGGTATACCTATACCTATTAATGAAGCTTTGCAAATATTTGAAACGACTTTTTGCCGAGTTACCTAAATTAAACTAAGCATCTTTTAAAGGGAAATAGGTAGGTAATGTTTTTTTTTAACGAAACTTGTTACTTATGGTAAGTAAGGGTACACGTAGGTATATAGGTACCTTCTATTTGACATTGCGGAAACCAAAATTGACGAAAAAAGCCATCAAAGTAGGATCAACGCGGACACAGGTACCTAATTAGAACATTAGATATCTATCTACCTACCTACATATATACCTATATTCTACCTTTATGAACCCATAAATAATTCATACCTAATAAATAAGGTAAAGGCAAAGGGGAATATGTACAGAAGGAAAGTTTAAGGTCCTCCAGACATCCGGGGATAATTGCTTTGCTTGTAGCATGTTTACTTTCGGCACTCACTTGTCAATGAAAATAGAGCCTAGACCTAAGCCAGCGTAATAGCTTAAGGTTTCCGAAGGCCCCATCTGAACCTTGTTCATCTACGAAATCGAGCGATACCTACGAGATGGGTGTATGAAAGTAGTCTTACCTATCGTTGTTTGAACCCTTTATCCTTTACCAAATTCATATCCCAAATACCGACAGTGTTTTTGAGGTTATATAAGAGTGGGTATACCTAGGTTATGGACATACGACATGTACCTACCTAACTATATCTAAATTAAATCAATTTTCTATCAAGAATAACTTCAAGTTATGCAATCTATTTTGTCCAGGCAAGTAGTCATCTTCCTGTATGCTAAAAAAAAATAGTTGGCGCAACAAGTCCGGAGGGATCCTAGGCCTTGCTTTCTCACAACCATTCGTTTTGTGTGAGTTTTTCAGTTTTGAAACGAATGGAAGGGATCTACAATTTTATGCCGACTCCAAACGGCTAATTGAGAAGCCTTTTCAAGACAGTTGTATACTCTCGGATGTTTTTCAGATGTTCGCGAGAGTGAAAAAACCATTGGAATTGGGTTTTTGCGGGATTCGAACCTCGACCCCTAGCTTAGTAGTCCAACACACTAACCACTAAGCAACTGCGCCTACGATAACTACTTAGCGGAAGAGTTCCTGTATCCTGCTTCTAGTAAAAAAGATACCTCCATTTTTACAGAGTTGACTGAAAAGCGCACTTCTAATCCACGATTCCTAGGCCATCCGTCCATACTTAATGCTGCCAGGTACCTACTTTTGCTCAAATATTCGGAAGGCAAGAATATAAAGTAAGTCGCTAAACCATGTTGTCACATACCTACCTAGGCCTGAAAATCGATGTCAGTATATGTACTTAGCTAGAATTGAGTGCGGTAATCCATATACGATGCAATATAATAATATATAATAAAAGAGACAAGACATTGTCTTGAGGATGAAAACAGGGATAAACGACAAATCTATTCAAGGATAGCTGGATAGGTACCTATTTATTATTTGACATTCAATATATTGTGTCAAACAATGCTGCCCCTATATAATAAGCCTTGTTATACTATCGGCCTTCCACTAGCGACTGGACGCTTAATGGCAACTTTCTATAAAAAATGAGAACTGTAAATAGAAATAGAACTGTAACTGTCAAACTCTCAATCTGACGCGACTTAACCTAAATTGACAATTCGTTTTCACTCTGCCCTTTTTTCATAGTCTATAGCGGGGTAATTTTGTGCATGATTGAATTCCTTGAATTGGAAACTCCACAGTTTGTGCTTAAGCTCACGCGAAAATAGTGAAATGTCAATTTTTTATGTATATTATGGAATTTGGCTAGTCAAATGTCATCTGATGGCTGTCAATAGATTGCTGACTATAGTAAACATTATTTTGAGCTGCATTCATTTAAAACAACCGAACTAAACCATCAGGCACGAATGCATGCAGTATGCTGTATGCATGATCAGTAAACGGACAAAATACAGCCCGTGTGAGAACAACTATAGGTTTAAACCAAGCCGTGTGAGCTTTTAAAGCTCGCGTTACACTGATCACTAGACTGATTGATTTTCATATTTCCTGTTTAAATACTACTTATTCTCTGCAATGAATGCTGTACCAGAATGGAGTCCATCGCCCTGTTGAAATTTTGTGCAACTAAAGCCACTTCTGTGCTCTGTCCCGATCTAAAGAACGTCTGGTGTCTGGGTCTGAAAAATATCCGATTGTCTGTCCTGGAAAGGCTTCTTAATCAGTCGTTTGGACCGGGCATACAAAGAATGGCGTTACACCCTAAATCTTAAATCCCGTACGGACTTGTTGCGCCAACTTTTATTTTTTTTTTTAAAGCCAACTGTTGGTGCACCTTTGGTACAGTCTCGTGTTCTCATCCCAGTCAGTCGCATTCACGCATGCTTACCAACTATTGACGCATCGTATCGAAAAAAAAAAATGTTTTGCGGGTTTTGCTCAATTCCGACAGATCAGCGAAAGCGTTCCATTCTGCTTTGCGCTTGAAGTTCGTTTTGCTTTACACGTCATCGTTAGGTTAGGTTAACTCTGTCTGTTTCCTGCCAATTACTTCTTCGTTGATTTGTTTGTTAAATTTGGACAGGTGCATTTCTGCGCAGTTTCCTATGAAAAAGTTCCTTATATTCCTATGCCAATGCCTTTGGCTTGTGGGAAAGTCAGTCAACATTTTCCTAGTTTGACCACTCATGCTCTCATGTTAGCACCTATGTGAGCCGTTTGCTTGTTCTAGCTCCTTGCCAACATCGACTGTGTCGGCTTTTGTTATTTTTAATTTATAACAAACATGGTGCTACTACTTTTAACAGCCATTCAATTAAAGACCACCTTAAGACTACAATTTTGCAACTTAAAGTTAAACTGCAACGGTTGCTTCCATTTCGGCACACAAATGTCAGCTATGCATCGAACCTATTAATTACCAGCTAATCACCACTCTGACGTCTGACCCAGTAATCATGACGCAACAAGATCATATTTCAAACGCTCGCCAACAAGAAGTGTCGAAAGATATGCAATTAATGCCTAAAGACCGCAAAGTCTCATAATTTACATTGACTAACAAGAGCGGGCTGCGAGCTGCCACAACGGAATGTTAAACGGTGTTGCCCGCAATGTTGCCCAACGACATTCGACCGCCAGGTAGGTAGAAATTTACAACAATAACAAACATACAAAGCCAGTGTACATGTAAAAGTGGACTTTAATTTACGATATCAGTGTATTTGACAGAATGTTGCCGCCAACTACGGTAATTAAGTAGAACGTTAATAGAAATAAAAAGGAATTCGTTTTTGAATAGTTAACAACTAGAAGATACAACCGAATCATGGGAGGAAATCAGTTTAACGTGGGTATGCGTCGTCTCTGAGCTGGTTCTTTTATTCTTGAGTCTAACTATGCTTCGCTTGTTCGTGTGATGATGGAATCGTTCAACTGCATCCGGCTTATGGTGTAATTCTCTTGGGATCACGTGGGAACATTGAGGTCTTGCGAATGTTGTCGAGTCCCAGATACAGCATCACGACACGCTCCATGCCAATGCCACCGCCAGCGTGAGGTGGGCAGCCAAATCGGAACGACTCGATGTAGGCGGCAATTTTCGAGATGTCTAAACAAAAGGACTATTAGTGACCACGCAAGCATGGACTTTTTGATAAACTTACCGATTCCGTGATGTAAAGCCCTCTCGGTCAAGTAGTCGGGATCGTGGACACGTTGAGCTCCGGAAAGAATTTCCTCGCCGCGCATGAACATGTCATATGAATTGGAATATTTGGGATCATTGGGATCTGGCATTGTGTAGAATGGGCGAATCGCCAGCGGGAACTTGTCCAAAATGTAAAAATCTGTATCGTACTTGGCCTTGATGAGGCGACCAAGCAGTTTCTCGTTAGGTGTCGACAGATCCTCCTCGTCGCCGGTCTCGATACCGGCTGCTCTTAGCATAGCAACGCCTTCGGCGAACTTCAAAATCAATGGTGGCTCGAGGAATTTGAAAGCGTCCACTCGGTATTGTTGGCCGACCGCTTGGATTTCCCGATCGAACCGATCGCGCAGACCTTTGAATATCGCCGTGAAGGTGTCACCGATCGTGTGCAGCACCTCGTGATAGTGGTACTTGAATGCCATCTCCAGATCCAAACCTACGAATTCTGTCAGATGCCTGTGCGTGTTGGAGTCTTCTGCACGGAATACTGCACCAACAGTGAACACCTTGTCGAAATCGGCCGCAATCGCCATTTGCTTGTAGAGTTGTGGCGACTGGGCCAAGTAAGCGGAGTCTGTAAGTTTAAAATTGATGAGCAACGAATAAGTGAACAGATGTTTCTAATGTGATGCAAATGTTACTTTGTAGGTTATTTTTTTCTAACTGACTCGCTGCACGAGTGGAAGGGACAGTGAAGTAAAAATCAATGTGCAGCGGCCAACTATCTCTGGGAGACAACTACTTCACAGTAGAAACGAGTCGATGCGCGGTGGAAAGACAGCGATCAGTGGATTTGAGAGAAGAATCTTACTTCAAAGGTTTGCTAGCGAGACATGGGGAGCAATCAAGCTCCTTTTGTACTTTACTGCGAAACAAGCTGCTCCAGTTTGCCGAAATAGTAGTCGTCACAGTGCTGCCAAATAGCGCAGAAGTATGTGTCAAAGGCCAGAAATGGTCCGTGTGACCTTCGATTGAGGTTATATCGAAAAATATGAGTTTTCCAGCGATATAAACCAGCTCCAGTCGGAGTGTTTCAAGGCAGCGCTTCATTTTCGCCGCCAAAAGGTAGTCATGTGAAACACAAAGTGAGCTCCGGGAAAACCTTGTGCAGACCATGAAGTTAGCTCAATTATGTAGCTCACTTTGAATACGAGAAGATCAAGCGAGACACACTCATAAAAAAACAAGTGAAACCATTGTGGGTGGTGGAAGATATGAATATATATAGAAATATTCTCCCAATGAAGCTTTTAGTGATCTGATATGAGATAACGGTCGATTACCTGCGACTTACCTTTGAAATAGCTCACAGTGAACACATTGGCACCACCCTCACTGGCTGCGGAAATGATTTTGGGCGTGTGGATTTCCGTAAAACCTGCAAAACAAAATCATGATCTGAGTGAACTAATCATACTAAACTGGAGACTGTTTCGTACCTTTGTCAGTGAGAATGTCACGGAAGAGCTTACAAACTGCAGCTTCCAGGCGGAATATAGCCTGATTGGCTGGTGTTCTCAGATCCAATACACGGTTGTCCAACCTAGTGTCTTGATTCACTCGAATGTTGATGCCTTCTGTATCCTATTTCGATAAAAGGAACACGCATTAGAACTGATGCATGTAATGGCACACAACTTTCTCTTACATCTGGATTTTCAGGGCGGGATGCGTCTTCGATTTGCAAGGGCAATTGAGCCTTTGCTTGTGACACAACGAAGATCTCTGTGATTTGCAATTCGAGATCCTGTTGTGTACATGACTCAATTTTCATGGGAACCGACACTACAATGGCAGCTACATCGATAATGCTCTCCTTGTTGATGCTGAAACGAGACACTTTACAAATGCCTGTGCGGTTACGGCACAACCTCTGACTTACTTGCTGGAAAATTTCACCATCTGCTTGGAGACAACGTCGTTCACAGACACTATACCCTGCACAGTGCTGCTCTGTTGACGGATAATCAAAAAACACTGTTTTCCCTTGCTGCGCGACGTATGCAGCCGACCTCTGATCCAAACAGTGCCCAAACCAACGTGGTCCTTTAACTCGTGCACGTGCACAAAGACTCGATCTTCTTTTTTGTCTTTCGACTGGATCATACCCGATGAGCCATATTTACCGATTGAGCAGTCTTCTGACGATTCAACGGCTTCGACGTTGTCCTTGCCAGCCGCTGCCTTGTACTCAGCTTTCTGCAGAAAACGTATGTCAGAAGAATTAATAGAATAAAAGAAATAGCTACGTCTTACCTTTGCTGCCTTTAGCGCATCTTTAGCCTGCTTCTTTGCAGCCTTTTTCGACTGCTGCTCCTCGGCGGTCCCGCCGCTCTCAAGAACTTCTTTTTCCGCTCCCATGGTTAGTCACTAACGGCAGATTTCTAGTGACAAAACAAACACCGTGAACCATTGTTATTGCCTGTGTTTTTTCTTGATAAGACTTAAACATATTCTCTAACTTGTGCCCTCTTTTTTAACAGATAACACTTGCCAAGTCAAAATTTCAACAAGTAGACAAGAAACATTGCAACAAATGGGCGTCGAATTACATCATGAATTGTTTAATTACGTCACGAATGCATTAGTTTCTATTTTTGAATAAATTTTCAAAAGTGCTCCAACAACTGCTACGTCAATTAACCCAGATTAAATTTCTATGCATTAGATTAGACTGGGAAAATTCGAAAAGAAATCCATGCTCGATATGACATATGATTCATATCATAACCAAGCAGATAGAAAGTGGCCGGAAAAACAGTTAAACTCGAAACTTACCAACAAAATTTGGCCTGTTCAATGTTTTTTTGCGCGATAATCAACGATCCGCAATAATTAACTTTTGTATTTAATACAATTTTAGATAGATTTTTAAGTTTTAAAACGCCGCCTCCACACTACACGTTGCAAGACGTTGCACTTTAACAGCAGCACATATTTTTGTATGAAGCAGTACCAAATCGATGTGACAAGGCAGCAAGTTCATTTTTTGACATTTACTTTTTAAGTAGGTGGCCAGTGTTCCAAGGATGGGTTGATTTTTCTTATTGGTATAAAAGAATGGTCGGTAAGGCTGGTTTTTCGTAAAAGTTGATTGGTGGCAAGGTGGGTTTCTTCTTAGGTCGGACGCTTTGCGAAAGCAAACTATTGTCCATATTTTGAATTTGCTGCTGACACTGAAGTATAGAAGAGAGATGTGTTACTTTCACAATAATCAGTTATTACCTAAAAACTTGTTTAGAAAATGTAATGACACTTATGGCATTTTCCATTGGTAAATCTGGATTTTGATCTTTTTCGTTACCAATGGAACACGACATTCAGATTGATTTTTTTTTGTCATTGTATGGTGTAATTTCATGTCCGTGAAGTTAGTATCGGTGTAGCTGTCAAATTTCAAAACACACAAGTTTGTTTTTGCTGGCGCAATAAATTATAATGGAAAATAGGAGGATTAAACCACTCTTGTATCTCTCAAAAGAAATAATAAAATCAAAAAAGAAAAACACTCTTGTCAATCTGACGGCTGTCAATTGTATTGGTGTTAGTGCAAGGAGGGGTAAATCTGCCGAAAAATTCAGATTTGCAAAATTGACCTGAGATAAAAAAAAAATCAATTTTGTTGACCAATGGAACACAACAACTGTCAAAATCGGTCTTTTGACGGTTTTAGATCAAAAAAAAAATTGATTTTTTTACCAATGGAAAAAGCCATTAATTGTCAGAAGCAGTTTGCACACGATCACCGATTTAGTTAAAAAATATATCTAACTGACAGACTGGAACGCTTTCTTACAGAGTTGTGGTTCGATGGCTCAGTTGATATCAGAACATTTTTGTTGAGATTCGATCTCAGCAAAGCAAAGTAAAGTAGGACTTTCAGTACGTAATCCATTTCTTTTAATCATTCACCTCTGATTAAAATTATCTGTATATTTCCAATAGTGTACTGTATCACTCTTACAGTGTTTTTCTTATCAGCAAGCTTTCTTTTTATAATTAATTATTAAAGAAACAAATATTTTTCATCCTGTCACCCTGTTCGACACTGCATTATCAATAATAATTCTAGAAGCCAATCGAAGTCGACCAACCCCATTTTCGAATATAACATCGAAACGTTTTCCGAATTGCGGTTTCCATTTTGCAAGTTGTTCGTACAGCTGTCATTCTTCACAGTGCTGCATAGAAAAATTCAGTGATTTTTATTGCAAGAAAATAAAATTAAAGAAGCAAAAAGTGGAAAAGCGCATATCCAAGTCGCCGATTTATCCTAAATTATTGTGAAAGTCTATTTCATTAGAAATCAGATTTAAATTCTTTTTCAAGGTAAGCAAGTTTCTGAATTCTGATTGTTTTCTAATTTCCGCCTATCGATTTTGATACTAAAATTACACCGACGCAATTTACCCCAAATCGAAATTGGTTCTTCGAATTAGTAATGACTCATGTAGGGTATTTAATTTTTTCATCTCTCGTTTTCATTTTCATAACAAAATTATTACTGAACGAGAAGTCGAGAAGTGTTTGCTGAAAAACACATCTTTCTCTGGGATTTCCCTTCTTCAAACTTGATTGTTTACATTAACATTTATATGAATGCGGTAATTGATTTGTGTTTCTAAATATGGACCTTATGTATGTGATATTGAAACCATGTAGCTTATCACATTCTGCTGGAAAAAACATGCTTATCTTGATGCTTTTTTTTCTTTAATTTATCACCAAAGTTTTGTATCCGATTCGTTAACTGACAAGCACAATTATTGTTTTATTTTGCAGGTACTGATTGATAGCCAATTGTATAAGCACTTAAAAATGGGTAAGTACTATATGCGGCTGTCTATCTAAATGGAAGTGTTTGTTGTCTTCTACTTCACAGTGATTCTGATTAGTGTAAGAGTTCTGTCTATCGAACAATAAAATTTGATTTAGAAAAGGAATTTGGTGTATCCCTACCACACACACAAAATGTCCTGGCAAGGTGGCGCTCCGCCCTACTATCAAGGTTTATAGTCAAACGAATACTTCTTATTTTGCACCGACCATCTGACATGAAGTTACTTATATTTGTAGCATAGTTCATTACTAAAGAGCACACCCATTGCATGCAGTACTAACAATTCCATATATATCTAGTCTGTTTTGTTTTTTGTATAGGTATACAGCCACTGATGGCAAATAACTCTAGACATAGCACATCTGTTCATGCTGTAGATTGTATAGCATTCATAATCATTTTATAGATTCAGCTACACACTCGGTGGAGCAAGCACCATAAAACTTAGTAGCCACTTTGTTGTTTGACGGGGTTGGTCTTTATTATTACTTCGCGAATGTGGAATGCAGATTTGGCAAATGTTTGATTTATTCTTTTAACCACTTGTAAATATGTTGGTGTGTAAAAGATTCTAATTGATTATTAAAATAACTTGTTTTCCGGTTGTGTCATAAATTTAATTAGCATTTATTTTGTGCTCTTCAGTAGAAAGACGTTTAGGGGAGTAAACAAGATATTGCCAAGAGCTATCGTCACAATGTTACATTGCTCGTGAAATTGCGTGTTTTATGGATAAATTGTTACTAAAATAGAATAGAGGACGAAATGGAAGAGGAAACAACGTCCTCATCGATATCAGATAGGTATGCATGCAACTGCATTTCAGTTCACTTGCATTGCATCATCAGCAATAAAATTGTAAAAACCCATAAAACAGAACTCATTTTCTTTATGAAATGCAAATTTCTGGTTTTATAGACACAATTCGAGCGATGGTCTATCTGAATCTTAACCCTCGGCTGCCCTATGGTTTTATTGAAACTCTAATGAGGTGGTTTCAGTATCCGCATCTGGATGTAACCCTTCGTCACATGCAATATTGTAGCATTGGTCTTTCGTTAATCAATGTGGTTATGTTTTTGTCGTGTGCAGCAATTGATTCCCACGCTTTAATTGGCTTGTCGGAACTATTAAGTTTACTTTAATAGTTCGCGTTGGTTGGTTAGATTATGTTCCGAAAGGCAAACCAGCTCTTAATAGACTGCAGTTATTAAATTTATTGATCGTCCTTGTTCGCATAGATTACGATTACGATTACACACTTGACGTCCTTCCTTACAACATATCCTCCACCTTGTCACAGATCAACGATTAAACCCAATTTTCAATTGCATATACTTACAGTGTGAGGTGACATTATACAAATCAAATTCAATCAGACACCCTACACAAAGCCCCAAAATGAAATTTCGAGCCGTTATGCAAGACCAACAAGACATGAAGGAGTTCGTAAACATAATTCTGACGCTTTCCAAACTGACAAAGAACTGCATTATGAACATTAGTTCAGACAAAATCAACTTTATCGTTAGCGAGGACCCCGGCAATGTAGCGCCCCTAGTCTGGGCCGAGGTCTTTACAAACACAATTTTCTCCGAATACATAATGGAGGGGATAAGCGAAAACTATCAAAACATACTGCTCTCGTTTAACCCATCAAACTTGGCGCGAGCCATTGCGGTGGTACGCAACGGCGCCAAATATTGTAAGCTTAAGCTGACAAACAATCAGTATCCATGTCTAACAATAGAAATGGAAGTACACTCGAATGTATCGGATCATTATCGTCAAATTGTTCACGATGTCCCAGTAAACATCATACCAAGAGTTGATTGGAGTGGCTTCTCGCTGCCGCAAGTGCCTAATTCGAAAATTGTTCTCACACTTTCTTCGAATCGTACTATTCGAAATCACATTGACAAATTGAAGAATCTGTCGCCGTCGATCACGTTTTACGCGACCAGTAATGGTGAAATGAATGTTGCCGCCGAGACGGAATTGTCTACTGTGACCACGAGATATAAGAACTTGGAGGTTCGAAAACTGAATACCGCCACAGAGAGCGGCACTGGTGGACGTATTGAGGCCTCATGTACGGTCGATTGCAAAAAGATGGCAGTGTTCTTTTCATCGTTGCAGGTGTCGACGTTGGAGTGGTCTTGTGGCATAGTAGACGATGCCTTGATTCACTTGCAGATCGACGTAGGGCGAGGCGTGACAGTGCATTCAGTCATTCCAGCTGTGTGCGTTTAGTTCTATTGATTTTGAGTAGTACTTGGTAATCATATTTTTTTGTAACTACCTCTGTGAGGCCTTTTCAAATAAAACGCACAGTTTACTGAATAAGTTGTTTCTTGACATCTCGGGCGCATTTTCAATAAAATGTCTCTGCTTATAGAATGACAGCAATCCTGTTTGCTGAGGCTCCTTTTGTACTGCCAGACGGTTTTTATTAAAGACATGTGTGACTGGTTTTAAGATGAGACTGAAACCAATGCACTGCACGATTGTAAACGAGTTTATATAATGTATCACAACAAATGTACCTCAAATGTATACACTGCTATCTTCAAACTACAGGCAAGGAGAGAGTTTTCAAACCAAACACTTATATGACGCCTGTAAAGTTTTGAAGAACATTGCCACCCCGCACTTGAACAAGCTGCATAAGAAAATCTTCACCTACCAGTCACTATGCAATTTTTTTTATGGATTTATAAAATAAATCAACCCTAGCGAGTTATCAATCGGAACGGAAAATTCTCCGCAACGCATACTCTTTCGGAGGCTCAAATTTCATTCGAGGTGTCCGACTTCGGAAGAGAAATAAGCAATTGCGATGGCGCACTGCAAATCGTAAACATATTCCGTAACCAATTTCTGTCGAAGGACTTAACTTAAATGTCAAATGTCAAAAATTCAAGAAAAAAATGCACTTCATCGCATTTCAACGTAATTCGCCGATATGCCGATACTATTCCTTTATCTCCTATGCACGGCAAGTCAAATGAACTCTCTGCCACATTGTCGAACGCCATTTGGATATAGGTAAACATCAGCCAAAGGGGTGATCGGTATTCGGAACAGGTGAACGCAGTCCGTACAATTCTGCGTTACGCAGTTAAAATTTAGTGACTTTCGTAGCAACATTTCCACTCTTTGTCTGTTTGGCTAATGTCGTTTTCCATTGGTTTCACTCGGGGATCCAATCATTCTGTAATCCAATGGAACAAGAAAACTTCTTCTGATTGAATCCACAAAAGTATTGGTGAAATGACAAAAAATAATCTACGGCAGCTGTCATCTGACTTGTATAAAATGCAAAAATTGCAATTGTGTGAGTGCTTCTTGAGCGGATTCTGACTTCAAATCGAGAAGCGAAAATGAAAGAAGAATATTTGTTGTGCCAATGGAACGGTTTCAGAAACGAATTTTTCGATTCTCGACTCTCCCGGACGCTTCTTTTTGCCCAATGGAAAACGACATAACACCAACATCATCAATTACTAAGGCTATATTCAAAATGCCTTTGAATATGCAGCTTGCTTTTCTGAACGATAGCGAAGCGAGCCCTTTTTCCACTGTTTTACGGGAATAGACTTTGACATTTCGTTACGTAGCCGTGTCATCAGTCATATCAAGTTTCTTTCCTGAGTTTACACCTGCCAAAGCTTCCTACGTACGTTAGCTAGCATGATGCTTCTTTGCAAAATGCTCATTAATGCAACTATTGGCATCACTTTCAACGTCAAGTTTGATGCGCTGTTGATTTGTCGGCAAAAAAGTAAGAAAAATGCCGGAAGATCAATAGATTACTACTTTGAAAGACAAATTTATAACTTTTTGTTGAACTGTTTGCTTTCTAAACTCAAACGAGTCAGCATAAACTGTGCATCGCATCAACATAGCAAATAGGCAGTGATTCCACATCATTTCGCAAATGTTTGACGTTTCTGAATTTACTACACTTTATTACTTTTCCGATCGACGAGCGAGTTCTTTGTTAAGTATTCCCTTCCCACTGTCCTTACCTACTGTCCCCAAAAATTTGCTGTTTTTCATTTTAAAAAAGGAGTTGAACCTTTTGTTTTAAAATACAATTAAAACCATACGTTTTCTACTGTAACAAAATTGTTCACCTCAACCTCAACAAATGGCTTTCATTTCTTTGCCCACTAAAACCCGAATTGGGACCACTATGCGACGCCGGCCGTAAGGTTGTGCGCCAATTAATGTAGTAAGTTGTTCCTAATTTTTGTACTTTTACTAAACTTACACGTTCACGTTATACAGACACACACTAACATATTTTTTCTATTAATGGGTTCGAAGATATTGGCCAAAACACAAATACAGTATACCACACAAAACGGTCTCCAAGTTTGAGAGCGACACTGTATGTTTTTCCAACAATAAGTGGTTAGGGGAGTGAAAGCTTTCCGCAGTGCTTAAGAGGGCAACTGTTAAACGAGCAACAATGTCTGGAATTTTTGATAAACAAAGTCATCCACCACTACAAAAATAACCTATCGTACGAATTGCACAGATCGGCAACTGATAAGGGCAAACAGATAAATGATTCATTGCGGCCTAGTGAAATCCCGTAGCATCGTTCTTCATCAGCACAGCTTGACTTAAAACACTAACAAAGCGCTTATGTAAATAAAAAGCTACGTCCCATACAAGCCCACTACACAGCCAGTAGATAAGATTAAAGTTGCGGTCGTTTGTGAAATTTTTCCAGGTGGCAAGTAGTCATACAGAGATTCTTAAATTTCCTTTTAGTTTTAGCTAGAAATAGACATTTTCTCGGCTTTTTTTTTTAATCATTTAATCACTGCGAAACTCTTTTGAAGGTTTTTTTTTTTATTTTGCACGTAGAGAGTTCATTTCGTTTGGAACGGTTATTCATTGTGTGTGCGAGAGTGTGCTTGAAATTTGAGTGAAGAAGAATTAAATTAATCCATTCGTTTGTGTAAATAAGTTTCGTTAGACAGTAAACTAATGTATCAATCTGTAAATTCGGGTTCTGCAGATCCTAATCAGCAATATTATGGCGGCGGTCAGGGAGGATATCCACCACAAGGAGGTTATCCTCCACAGGGTGGATATCCACCCCAAGGAGGTTATCCACCACAAGGTGGCTATCCCCCACAGGGGGGCTATCCACCACCAGCAGGCGGCTATGCACCACAACCAGGTTTTATTCAACCCCCTCCAGCAGGTGCCGGCTACGGTGGCTTTGAGGATCCCGAGTCACAGGATGTCAAAAACTTTTCCTTCGACGATCAGAGCATTCGCAAGGGATTCATTCGTAAGGTGTACCTAATATTGATGGTGAGTTGCGGGATGCGCAGTTACTAAATGACGATTTGTATTCATTGTGAGTATTGTTTTGCAGGGTCAATTGCTGGTTACATTTGGAATTGTTACATTGTTTGTGTACCACAAGCCAACACAGGAATGGGCCTTCAGAAACCGATGGTTGTTCTGGGTTGCGTTGGGTATGCTCTTGGTAACTATGATCTGTATGGCTTGCTGCGAAGGAGTACGACGGCAGACACCAACCAACTTTATATTCCTGGGATTGTTCACAATAGCTGAATCATTCCTCATGGGCGTGAGTGCGGCTCGCTATCAATCGGAAGCGGTAAGTTGTACAAAAATATGTTTTTTTTTAATACATATTGGACTTTGACGCTATGGTATGCAGCTATCGCTGTTCTATTACTGTGGACGATAAAACTGCGATATGATTTAGGATGGCATGTGCCACTGTCGCATTGAAAAGTAGAATCATCGGCTGTTACTCTTTGTCACTGAGTGGGGAAGCGAGGAGTAATAACGATTCTCGCTTGTTTGGGAGTTATCCTGACAATTTCAATTGTTGTGTTTTGAGGGAAAAACTCTTAACAACTCGAAGACACAGTGACTTTGGTAGGAATGATAGCTATTCCGAACTACACCACTAATTCATCATCGGATTCCTTGAAGTGGCTTTCTTTGACTTCATTTTAAACTCTGAACTCGTTCATTACGTTTTAATGACTGAACTCGTTGTATGTACTCTGATACTGCATCTAGTTAACGAGAAATATGATGGTAGCACCCAGTTGCCAGTAATCACACACTCACTATAAGAAACAGGGATGCGTGGCATTGGACACTTTCTAATCACACGCAATGGCATTACATTCTAGATTCAAAATATGTTGAATTCTAGATTAACAATTTCAGTTCAGAACATGATCAACCAAAAACGGGGTTATCTGCGACTCAACGATCTTTACAACGACATCAATGTGGTCAAAGGAGTTTCAGTCGGTTCTAATATGGCGAGAGCATGTAGAGCAAATAAACAATAACCATCCCGTCCGAAGGCGACTCCTTGACACACATGAAACACGGTAAAGCTGCTAGTCCAATTTTTCACTGCCTTCTCTTCCTTTGTCATAATTTAGATTTTAGAAGAAAAGCTTGCCTAAGGCGTACCTTGTTACCAAAGTGCAATATGCTATTTTACTTTTCTAGGAGCCTTTTCTAATTGCATAATCACTCTTTCTAGGTTATGATGGCAATTGGTTTAACCGCCGCAGTTTGCTTGGCATTGTCAATATTCGCCATGCAAACCAAATACGATTTCACCATGTGTGGCGGCGTACTATTGGTCGCTTTGGTAATCTTCTTCATTTTCGGCATAGTAGCGATCTTTGTTACTGGTAAAATAATGACGATGGTGTATTCGTCCATCGGTGCGTTACTCTTCTCCGTATACTTGATCTACGACACTCAGCTGATGATGGGCGGAAAGCACAAGTACTCCATCAGCCCCGAGGAATACATCTTTGCCGCCCTCAATCTATACTTGGACATTGTCAACATCTTCCTGTACATCTTGGCAATAGTCGGTTCAAAGGACTAGGACTAGGCGAATCCCCTGCAATCCAATTCACCAGAATGATTGATTTTCCTATGTTTAAAATGTTCTTAAAATTTTCCTTAATTTATTTTTAACCTGTTAATTTGTTTTTTTAGTTTTTTGTTTATTGTTTAAACTGAAGCTTGATTTAATATATCATTTTGGTGACTTTATTATAGTCTGCAAACATTTTTTTTTTTTTGTACTGTTTTCGATTGACTGTAGCAAGTAAGAGGACGCCCTTGACTAAAGTTATGAATGGAACCTAGATTTAACAAAAACTCATTTGACTAATTGTTGTAATTGCTATTAATAATTAAATGAAACAGAAAATACTTTGTTATACTAAGTAAACGTTAGCCCAACCCACTCCACATGAAGATGCTGATTGCTTGTCCTACGTTCTTGTTATTCCATCCCTTCTATGGATTTAAACACACACACTATTTTATTGATAGAAATAAGAAGCGATACACTGATGGGAATGAGGTTAATTTAATTTGTGCGATGAAATGCTACAACCCAAAGGAGAACGCAAAACCAATACAATAAGATAAGAAAATAAATGAAATGGGCAAATATAATTAAAAACAAATATTTATATGTATAAATTTACGTACACAGAAATCTATACAAAACCTAATAATTTATTTTAAGTATCGTAGTAATTGTCTTTTCAAAGTCTAACATGAAGAATAAAACTATTAATCAATGTAAAAGAAGAAAAAACATGCAACAAATATGTTTATATATATATTTAAAGTATTTATTCGTATTTTAACTTTTGTTCTGTAACTGTGCAGTGCATACATGGTTAAAGCGAAGAAAGGATAGTCCAAACTATTATTGATGGAAACAAATTTATTGTTTTGTAAACTGAATAATATAAATAAAATTAGTTTTCCTTAACATAAAAAGGAGACGACGACTAATCGTTTGGTGTTTCTATTGCTGTTTTGCGAATAACACAAGAGAGTAGATTTCCAGTTGTTCCGGGGTGCCATCACGTAACTTGATACAATCGAGGACTGTTCATCGTCAGCCAACTCGAAACAAATAAATTTCGGTAGCACATAACTTGAAACGAGTTTGATTGTGACTTGTACTTAAAAGTGTCACATAAAGTGTCAAATTGGGTATTTTTTATTAATGTAAAGTGCAACTTATTTCTTAAAACACTGTTTTTAATGAAAATACAATTACGTTACGTCAAATACGTAGACGTGTACCGAAGACAAACGTGTGAATAGCCACTTCGAAGAAAATAAAATGTCGGTAGGTACAAATGTACCAAATACCTATTAAAAGTATGGCACAGACAACAATTTCGAAGTTCTTTCATTTAAAATTTGTTAAAATTTGTATCTGTTTTTTTATTAACAGCCATATTTTGATTATTTTCCATTTTTAATTAGTTAGCGATAGGTATTTTCTATCGAGTAAAATGTTTTGTTTCAATCGTCATTTTCTAGTTTGTATGCTGCCAACTCCGACGATACAATCGAGGATAATCGATTGAGACAAATTAGGTGATGCCAGAGCTCGACTGTATCAAATTACGTGCTGGCACCCCCGGTTTCTGGAATATTCAGCTGTTGCACAATGGGAATCTTCGTGGAAGCTTGTGGCACCACAAGAAAGCTGGGGTCGAATCGCGTCGTCCGTTAACGAGCATTACGTGACGGAATTTGTTTTTTTTTTTCACATGTAAAATCAACTTAATTCCGTGAAAGTATAGCTCGTTCAAGGAAGTGGCGATTCGAGCCCTTTGCTCTTCCTTCGTCTAAGGTAGGCCCTTGAGACTTCCAGAAAATTTATAAAAGACCCCTTTTCATCTTTGTATGTACTTTTACGAGGCGTTGTACTCCATATAATTATTTACTAAGGTGACAGTATAGTCCGCTCCAGGGGTTAGCCTTAGCTAATACGCACCTCCACTTAGCTAAGTCTATCGTGCGCCATCCAAGCAGTCTCATATCCAAAGTTTTCGAGAGAATTTTACTGACGCGCCTACAACCGGCTATAGAATACAATAATCTTATCCCTGACCACCAGTTTGGGTTCAAAAGCAAGTCCTAATTGAGAAAGCATTTGAAGAAAAAAAGACGTCTTGACGTCTCACAAGCCTTTGATAAGGTGTGGCATGACGGTTTCAAATTTAAATTACGACAAGTTCTTCCTGTACGCCTATATGATATTCTAGAATCATATCTCGGGAATAAACTCTTCCGTGTTAGACATGGAAATGAGTTCTCTGTGCTTAAAGAAATTTCGGCCGGTGTGCCGCAAGGAAGTGTCCTTGGGCCGCTTCTCTATCCTTTATATACTCGAGATATACCAAGAGAAGATGGCACTACTGTTGCTACGTTCGTCGACGACACCGCTATCCTTGCAGTAGGTAATACAATTGAAGAAACGACTGCAAACTGCAAATCGCACTGAATAAGATAAATGAATGGACGAGGGACTGGCGGATCGCCCTCAACGAAACTAAATCTGTTCACGTGAATTTCACGTACATATAAGAAAACAAATGACTTGCCAATTTTTCTAAACTTGGCGCGAATACCATTTACAAACGAGGCAAAATACCTAGAATTAACACTCGACGCTAAGCTGAAATGGAACTCACACGTGAAAATGAAACGTACAGAACTCGATATCAAATATAGAGAAATGTACTAGTTACTCGGAAAACATTCCCAGCTCAGTACCGAAAACAAACTGCTTCTATACAAGCAAGTGCTAAAGCCGGTGTGGACTGGTGTGGACCTACGGTATACAACTCTGGGGTTGCACCAAGAAAATAAAAAAATGTCAATATTCTACAAACTTTTCAAAATAAAGTGCTTAGAGAAATAGTACAAGCACCATGGTATATTAGAAAAGATGATATCCACAGGGATCTCGGAATTCCAACAATCTGAAACAAGAAGCTTCGCGAGAAAGCATAAAAACCGAATAATCGGGCATATTAAAATTAATAATACAGTTGGACAAATTTTGGACGAGAGCAATTTATTGCGCCGACTACAAAGAACGAAACCGTTCGAATTGGCAAGATAAGATTAACCTCGCCTAAATTGCGGAACATGCAGGATCTTTCATTGGAAAGTAGCCTGTCAAAAGTTGTTATTTCGTGATAGAAAAATTGCTTGATAAGTTATATCTTAGTTGCAGTATCTTTCGAAGGGTGGTGTTTTTAATCCGTAAAAATCTGACACTACTATTAGCACGCGCTTGCTATTCTCATAGTGTCTTTGGAAGATTTTCGCCTACCCTCGGTAAAAAACAGCTGCTTTGTCCGTCGGATGTAGCCGCATATCTTATACGACTGATAGCACTTTTGTGATAAAATTGATATCACTATACAGCTCGTAGAGTTCGTTGCTAAAACTTTTTCTTCCAGTTTATCCACGTAAACGGGACCGAAAATCCGAATTTTGCATTCGAAACGATCTGGGAAATCTTCACTATTTTTTCGCCATAGAGTAGAACTCCGGAGGTAACTGTCTTATTTAAAGAGTCTACCGAGTCTACTTAGGCCAAAGAAACCGCGATTGTGTAATTCTTGGCTTGATTTAGAATGTGACGTATCTTCCAATTGACAGTGTTCATAAGTTACCGATTTATATCCCTATAATGTAATCGCATCAACGACAGCTAGCTGAATTCTGCCATTTACGTCAATTTCTTCAACTTGTACAAGCCATTGTGAGAAAAATGTGGATGACGCAATAAAAGCCGCAGAAGCTGCGTTCACGAATCACGAGGGTTACTTGGGCAAACAACTGTCAGGTCTCCAGCACAACAGAAAAAGACCTTGTAATCCAGTAAACGCCGAGGGTCACATGGAGGTAACGGGGGAACATCAAGATGTATCACTTCAAATGGTTGTTCGCATACGGTAGCTTAAGTATGTTAATTTGGCACTCAAAACTAGTTTTCTGTATCTTAATAGGACTCCCCTATAACTGCTTCAATTAAAACATTTTCCCATAAACAAACAATCGAAAGATAATCGCTTTCGTAAAGCATTCCGCTTCAACATTGTTAATTGCATCGAAACAAATGAGGTTATGTAATGTTGTAAAATAAAATATAATGGTATCCGCTTTAGTCTTATGATCTGGTTTGGTTTTTAATTTAGGGATACCTGAAGCCCGGAATCGAAGCCCTGACCGTCTCCTTTTCAGTCGCGTACGCTGACTCGTGTTTTACTCGCGCTTTATCAATTGCATGACAACATCAATTATCCCCATATGCAGTTTGACAAAAGTCCCCCAGTCAATGTCTCTCATCAAAGTGAAACTGAAAAACACAGTCCAACTTCTGCCACCACTTAGCAGGTTAATGGGCACAAGACATTGACTCAAATATTGAAATCCATCATAATTGCCTGCAATGATGACAAAGAACCTGGAACAGTTTGCTGGTGGCTCGGCTGCAGCTGAAGCCACCCGCTGGTAATTAAATAGAGAATTCCATTCAATGACAGGCAAACAAATTTACATCCCAAGAATAGCGCACTTGTTGCAGGCACCTATTGAAAGGGGGCGCATCTCATTCTCTAACCGGACCACTGACTGTCGAACGACGACGACGCGGTTAGCGTGCTTAATTAGACACTCATAATGAAATTATGGTCCCAGCGGACAAGCGGACAAGCAGCGATTTATTCAGGTCCAGCTACTGCGATTTCCTCCGAATCTCAATGTGAAGTTCAGCACTAAATGCGCAGCTGTATAGTTGCAGTGTCGCCTGACTCGTGTATTCATCTTGCTAGAATTTCAAGTGATTTCAATAGGTTAGCGCGGGTTCTACCACCTATTGTGAATCGCTGGAAGTTGATCTCGTTTTGCAGGCGCATCTACTACTACATTTGTATTGTATTATATTCAGGGCACCCTTGCATCGAGCTAGTCATCATTTCTAACTGCAGTCAGTATCGCGTTAGACATTCAACGTACCAAATGGTTAAATCGTAAGCTCGGAAGAGATTTGAGTTGGATTTGAATAAACCCACCGGAAGTGAATCGATTCGTAGGTAAAACGGTTATCAGAAATGCTAGTTCGAAAATAATCGTTGCGCGCTCATACTACGTTTCTTATTGGCCCTTTTCTGAATAAAATATGGATTTCGACGACGTACTTAACGAGGTCGGTGCCTTCGGCATGTACCAGAAACTTATAATATGTGGTGTGCTCCTGCCAGCAGCCCTACCTTGCGCGTTCCACGCCTACAGGTGTTTTAAGAGAATTGTGTTTGTTTTTTAAACGATTCTAATTGGCTAAATTGGCAACAACTGTAGCCAACTATTTATAGCTGCTACCCCAGAGCACTGGTGTAGAATTCCCGAGCTGGAACCGTGGACAAGGGACTACGGCGAGTTGGTGAAAAACCTCAGCATCCCCGTCGAGGTGGTGGACAATGCGCTCAAGTATTCGGAGTGTAAAATGTACAAACGCAACTACACCGATATTGTGCGATACTTGGAGTATAGGACACCATACGACCTGGCGCTGGATAAAGTCTGGGACATTGGTGATCCTCAAGGAGCGACTATTGTAAATTGTCAAAATGGGTGGCATTACGACACCGCAATGTATCCCAATACAGTTGTGTCCGAGGTAACAGTGAATTCATTAATGACGATCGCGAGTGGATCACAAATACATTTTTTTTTTCCCCCAGTGGGATCTGGTGTGTGACAGAAACCTATATGTCACCCTGGGATTGGTGGTTTTTGGAATCGCTGGTCTCGTAGGGAACTTCATTTTTGGATACTTGCAGGACATTTGGGGCAGAAGGCCATCGTTTTATTTGTATTTGATGATCGAGATATTGGCGTGTGCAGGAAGTGCTTTTGCCTGGGATTACTATTCGTGGCTAGGAATGAGATTCATTGTTGGATTGACTGTACCAGCTATTCTTTCCAGTCCATACGTGTTAGGTAATATGTGACATTCAGCTTGCATTGTATCGGAATCAAAGTTGTTGTAATGAGATTTGCAACTTCAGTTCCATGTTCCGCAATGTGTGACTATAATTTCTGCTTTGAATTGAATTAACGTATTCAGATTTTCTTGCAAGTTCTCAAGTACTTAAACCCTTTGCACGACCCTCAGGGGTCCCTAATTCGAAAATCGAAAAAATGTTAAACAGTTTGTCAGTAAAGAGCCGTCAATTATGCTAATTCTGTGAAAAAATACGTCGCTTTTGGAAGTTACCGAACCATGCTCTTTTTACTTTTACACGTAACCTCAATCTTTTTACTAAAAAGTTACAAAAATTGTCTTATGTGGTTTTCCATTGGGACAAAAAATCAATCTTTTTTTTGATCTAAATCACTTTTTGCGTTCCATTGGGACGAAAAATCAATCTTTTTTTCGATTCGGATCACTTTTCGCAGATCTCGATATTTTTTCAGATTTACGCATACCAATATATTTTGTACAGCTGTTTAACGTCAGTTTAAGAAGTTTCATTTCGAGGCAAATGCGCAAAGTTTCGTGAAAACCAAAATAACAAAATACATAAATAGCTATGGATACGATTTCGGAGGAATTATTATCTTCATTATCTCCCTCGTCATCTGAAGACTACAAACCACCAATAATACTTCATTTGTATCTACAGAAGGAAAACATTTTTGAGGGCGATATCCATTTGTGATTTAGCCAAAAACGAATGCCATTTGAACAGCTGATATTGTTGTCAATTGACGCACTAATCCATTTACAAAAGCAGATCAATCTCGTTGCGCGTTCCATGAGCACAGTAAAATCTGAGATCTGAAAAAGATTTCTGGTGGTCCCAATGGAAAACCACATTATACTTTCGAAATATTTATTGCAAATTTCTCTTATGAAGTACGTCGATAAAAAGCAAACCTGTGGAACGCATCCGAAAGGATTTCGCTTCGCTTGAAATTATAAATATAAGCGAACCGGAAGGCAACAATTTTATTTTGAAGGTTAACTTTCCGGCGGTTGTCGAAAGATAAATCACCGGAAATAGCCTATATGCGAAAAAAAAAAAACAAAAAATTAAAAAATGCAACTCGTCATTTGCCTTCATTGATTCAGCTCCAATGCACATACTAGAAAGTTTAAATAAACTTGCATTACTCTTTTGCAGCCATCGAACTAGTCGGACCAGAGAAGAGGGTCTTCTGTACGATCGTATCCAACATAGCCTACTCATTTGGGCTCATCTTTTTAGCGGGCGTTGTTTACCTCGTTCGTGATTGGAGATTCCTTAGTTTGGCCGTATCACTGCCGCTTTTGCTCTTGTTTTCCTGTTTCTTTGTACTTCCAGAGTCTCCAAGGTGGCTGACGGCATTTGGAAAGTCCAAGCAAGCTGCAAAAATACTAAAATCAATAGCACGCGTCAATGGTAAGGATATACCCACCGGCTATACAGTCCAATTGGAGGAGAAGCTGAAACGACCTGTCAGCAGTGGCCAAAAGAATGGAGGCTCACTCGGAATAATGGATCTGTTCAGTTCCCCCAACATCAGAAAAAAGACCATCATCATAACGTTTATATGGTTCACCAATACAAGTGTGTACGTGGGACTGAGTTACTATGCTCCAGCATTGGGTGGCGATGAGATATGGAACTTTTTCCTCGCGGGAGCTGTGGAATTGCCAACATATCTGTTCCTTTGGCCCGGGCTGCATTTCTTTGGCAGGCGATGGGTTCTATGCATTTCTATGCTGACAGGTGGAACAGCATGCATTATAACATTTCTCTACGCGGAGGATCACTTGATTATGATTATTTTGTACTGCATCGGGAAGATGGGTATTTCATCGTCATATGTCGTCTTGCCGCTGTTGGCTTCCGAGTTGTACCCGACTGTGGTTCGTGGCTTGGGCATGAGCTTTAGTGCCGTAGTTGCAATGATTGGCCCGATATTAATTCCAATTATTAATCACATGGTAAGGAAATGTATCCGCATATTTACAGAAATTTACAAATATCTTTTAAAGGGTGAACGCATGCTTGTGCTACCGTTGATTGTGATGGGTGCTCTATTGGTTGTTGGAGGATTCGCAACTTTACTTTTACCCGAAACAAGGGGAAAATATCTGCCACAAACTTTGGAGGAAGGAGAAACCGTACCGTTAACGAATATCTGTTGTTGCGGACCGCCAAAAACGAAACCTAAAAAAAGGGAACCCTCGGCACGTAGAAAAGTTGTTTGTAGCTTGTGTAACAATGAAATAAAGAATTCTGGAAGGTAGTGATAATTTGTCGTCGAATTATGCCGTCTAAAAAGATTATTCGAATACTGATTAATTCTAAATACTAAATACAATGCGGATCTTCTTGGTGCAATCCCCCATCACAGACACTTGTTATTTAAAAATAAGTTGCCGGTGGCCATTTGATTCACATTCAGCACATTGCCCTACATTTCTAAATAGCTGCTTAATTATGTGGTTTTCCATTGGGACAAAAAATCAATCTTTTTTTTGATCTAAATCACTTTCTGCGTTCCATTGGGACGAAAAATCAATCTTTTTTTCGATTCGGATCACTTTTCGCAGATCTCGATATTTTTTTCAGATTTACGCATACCAATATACTTTGTACAGCTGTTTAACGTCAGTTTAAGAAGTTTCATTTCGAGGCAAATGCGCAAAGTTTCGTGAAAACCAAAATAACAAAATACATAAATAGCTATGGATATGATTTCGGAGGAATTATTATCTTCATTATCTCCCTCGTCATCTGAAGACTACAAACCACCAATAATACTTCATTTGTATCTACAAGAAGGAAAACATTTTTGAGGGCGATATCCATTTGTGATTTAGCCAAAAACGAATGCCATTTGAACAGCTGATATTGTTGTCAATTAACGCACTAATCCATTTACAAAAGCAGATCAATCTCGTTGCGCGTTCCATGAGCACAGTAAAATCTGAGATCTGAAAAAGATTTCTGGTGGTCCCAATGGAAAACCACATTAGAAAGTAGACTTTGAACAGAGTGAGGGCAATGTAAAAATTAATTAATGAAACATATATGCTATGCTTAATCCGAACTATTGAATTGAGAAGCTTTCTTATCGTAGTTATGCTCAGATAACCCTGGGGATGGCGATGGGTCCGCTTTGGTGCCTGTTATTTTGTGGCGATCTCACAACCAGAGACATACCATCTTTGCTCACAACCCCACCTAACTTACCTAACCTATGCTCAGATTAAGGAATGTTACATTTTATTTCGTCGCTTGCATTTCACTTGCAAGCCAATTTAAATATTAACGGTCATCTAAAACCTTACACCTAGCACTGAATGCAACCTCAGCAATTACCCAACTCGTCATCGATAACAACTGGATTCGATAGTTTTACTCTGTCTGACAGCTGTCACCTGGCTCGTGGTGGTCGGATATTGAACCAAATTCTTATTTCTATTTTTTTAATTGCAAATATTGCGAAAAATCACATTAAAAATGTTTGAAAACAGTGATTTCATCGATGACATTGAAGATTTAATCTCCCCCGAGGACATCAAACCAAAGGAGCGCTACCAAAACAAAAAGAACGTTACAGTGCGAGCGAAAAAGCGTATCACCATAACATCTTCCGAACCAGCCAAGTCGAAAACGATTCACGAAAGTGTAATTCCCGGCACTCAGACAGTGTTTGTCAAAACTTGGGGATGTGCTCACAACAACTCGGACTCGGAATACATGGCTGGTCAGTTGGCTGCGTATGGCTACAATCTGACAAACAAAAAAGATGAGGCTGATCTATGGCTCCTAAATAGTTGCACCGTAAAAAATCCATCAGAGGACACATTTCGCAATGAAATTGAATCTGGAATACAAAACGGCAAGCATGTGGTAGTTGCTGGGTGTGTCCCACAAGGAGCACCGAAAGCTGACTATCTCAAAGGAATGTCTGTGATTGGGGTGCAACAAATCGATCGTGTTGTCGAAGTTGTCGAAGAGGCACTGAAGGGGCATAGTGTTCGCTTGTTGCAGACCAAGAAGGAGAATGGTAAGCGTGTTGCGGGTGCAAAGTTATCACTTCCTAAGATTCGCAAGAATCCTCTTATCGAAATTATCCCAATCAACTCGGGATGCCTGAACCAGTGCACGTACTGTAAAACCAAACATGCTCGCGGTGATTTGGCTAGTTATTCGCCGCAAGAGATTGTGGAGCGTGCCAAACAGGCCTTCGACGAGGGATGCTGTGAGATATGGTTGACATCGGAGGACACTGGGGCCTATGGAAGGGATATCGATTCATCATTGCCGGAGTTGCTGTGGAAGCTGGTCGAAGTTATTCCTGAATCGTGTATGATGAGAGTTGGTATGACCAACCCGCCGTACATCCTTGAACATCTTGAGGAGGTAGCAAAAATCTTGAAGCATCCTCGTGTGTATGCCTTTCTCCATGTACCCGTACAGACCGGCAGCGATAGTGTTCTTGGTGAAATGAAGCGCGAGTATTGCCGCAAGGAGTTTGAACATGTTGTCGACTTCCTTAGAGAACGTGTTCCCGGTCTCACCATTGCCACGGACATTATATGCGGCTTTCCCACTGAAACAGAAGCCGACTTTGAAGAGACAATGACACTGTGTGCAAAGTACAAGTTCCCCAGTTTGTTCATTAATCAGTTTTTCCCCCGACCCGGAACCCCAGCCGCCCTAATGACTCGTATTCCACCGCATCAAGTCAAGAAGAGAACCAAACGATTAACCGATCTTTTCAACAGCTACGTGCCCTATGCCGGTAGAGAGGGACAAATCTACACCGTCTTGGTGACGGAAATCTCTCACGACAAGAAACACTACGTCGGCCATAATAAATTCTACGAGCAGATCCTTCTACCAATGAGGGACAATCTACTAGGCACCGCAGTTCGAGTGAAAGTCAACTCCACCAGCAAGTTCAGCATGAGTGCAGAGATTCTCGACGATGAAACCGATTGGACCAAGTGCAGTAACAAAAACCCGACGCAGCTTAATGGACACGTCACAAACGGAGGCATCACCACATCGATCTCGGAAAATGACCCAAAGTCCAAGATGCTTGGCTATGCTTTGGTATTTTTCTTGTTCGCTTTCATTGTACAGCTACTGAGGAAGTTTTTATAGAAAATACACTTGTTGACGCGAAGTCTTTAAATTTGTTTCTGTTTACGACTTAATCTTTCTGGTAGAGTTTCTGAACGGCACTGAGACTGAATTTACACTTTTCGAGCAATGCGATAGCGCAGGAATAACCTAATCATATCCACAAAACATTAGGTGGATTCCTTTGCGCATTTCGCACATACAGCTAACTCATGTTATCAGGTTCTATTTATGACTAGAACTACTGATGGTGGTTGCAGGAGTAATCGGAGTTAGATAGTGTTGTACATTGTGAGATTGAGGGTAACGAAAGGGCCGACGGTTTGGCTAAGGAAGGAGCGGAACTCCCAGTAAATACAATGATTGAGGGTATCAGACCACCTATGGCCGTTGCTAGAAGGGTTATCTGTGAGAAAACCAGCAATGAAGCAGCCACAAGATGGTCACAACTAGAGGGGCACATGGTCTCAAAGGCACTTTGGCCCGCTTTAAATCGGACGAAGTCTGAAGAATTAATCAATCTCAGTAAAACAAAGTTAAGATTAACGGTAGGAATACCCTCTGGACACTGCCTTCTAAGGAAGCATGTCATGAGACTAGGCTTAGCTAATACGGATACATGCAGGTACTGTGAGGACCTACAATCTCCCATCTCCCACCTTTTATGCGAGTGTCAAGCTATTGCTCGGAGTAGAAGAAAGCACCCGGGCGTCTTTTGTGACGTTCTCACAACCCCACCCAACCTAACCTAACCTAACCTGTGTGGTGTTGTTTAATTTGTATGTAAATGTCATTTAAAGTGAATAAACTTGATTTTTAACTAGTCATTTGGCAGAATAACAGGTTATCGACGAAGAATTTATAAACAAGATCATGTCAAAAAGATTAAAATCAAATTATTTGATTGATTTAGAAAAAAGACAGATTTCCACTTAAATTAGCAAGAAAAGATCATGCGGTTGATGTGTTTATTTAAAATATATTTTAATAGAACTTGCAATGTTACGAAGCCCAAAGATGCATGCACTTTCCATTACAAATTGTTGTCGCTAGTCACCGCTGGCCCCCAAAAGAGCAGCAGGTTATGCTGGAACGGCTGGAACCACCCCTACGTATAAAATTTACAGTTCAACAGTTCCCACACATACACAATGTTACCACATCTCTCATCAGTGCCACGTAATACGTCCCACAGAAAAAGAAAACCACAAATCGTCATCTAATCAATTTTTCCTTTTTATATTGATTTATGTATATTTAAATTACAATTTCCAAACTAATGTTAAAACAAAAATTAACAATTTTTACGCTTACATACATTATTATAAAAAAAGAACTCGTTAAGTATATCATGCCGAAGAAGAAGGGAAGAATAACTTCAATGTGGGGATTCTTTAAAATGAAAGAGATGGAGAAAAAAAAAAAGAAAACAAAAATTCAGAGCAACTGTGCGCAAATATCTCAAACATCTGAAAAGACACATCGCAGAGATGAGGACAAGATTCCACACAAAGTAGTAGGCGCTACCAGAAACCCCGTCACCTCGTTGATGTGTTTTTTACACTACATTCTTCTGATGATGTTGGTAAGTTATAGAGATTATATTAGCTTTTTGTTTGGCCGATCGGGGAGCTTCAATGTTAAAGCTTAAGACGGGAGGTTGATGCTTGTTGCGACTACACATAGTCATCCGAAGGTTCGGTGCCAAAGTAGCGATCGCCAAAGTTTCCAATACCAGGAATGACATAGAATTTCTCATTGATTTCTGGATCCAGAGCGGACGTGACAATCTTCACCTAAAACAGCACGCGAAATTCTAAACATATACAACATACAAATGTACAACGATCATCAACATACCTTTGGAAAAGCGTACGCAATCGAATGAACACCGATTTCAGCCATTAACAGTGATGCCAGAATGATGTTGTCCTCAGGCACGTCGTGATCGAGCAGAACACGAATAGCCATCATTGCAGCAGCACCCGTAGCAACTGTGGCATCCATTAGGATGACTTTGTAGTCCTTGATGTCCTTTGGTAGTCTTAGGTAATAGAGTTCTGGCTCTCCTGTGCTCTGATTCGTCTGAATCAGAATCTTTCCGATGCGTATATCCTTGCAAACGTCACACACAGCCTGCTCCATGGTTTCGCCAGCACGCAGAATAGACACACCGCAGATTTTCTTGCTCGCCATGCGCTGACCTTCGTACTGCACACCCTGTGGCGTTTCCACAATGGACGTCTTAAAAGGGAATAAACTCAGTGCGTATTCAATCACTAAGCGGATAAGTCTTTTCGAATAAAATATGAACTCGTCTCTGGATGTGTTCCTGCAGCGAATGAATGTGTGCAGCCCCTTGATTTGGGGTGTCGGTGGCAGCAGATGTAGCGAATCTGGCATTGGCTGATCGATATACGAATGTGCGAGCGTTTCACGCAATTTGAAACCTCTCTAAAATTAACAAAATAAAACAAACAAATGTAACCATACAAATAGGGTTGACTGCAACCGTTCTTTGCTTACCAATTGCAATTGTGTGTGTACGTGTTGTACAACCAAGTGAATGGCAACTTTATTGTCTCCACCGCGAGGAACTATTATATCGGCATGCGCCATTGTCGGAGCAATATAATTGGCATACGATGGCTTGACCATGTTGGAATACTGCTTAAGAACTCCTTCCAGGTCACGGCCACGTTGTGAGATATCGCTGCAGCCAACAAAAACAAATGAATGCATTCGCTAGCTGACAAAATGTGATAACCTTACCGCTTTAGACGCCTAGCTAGGCGAATATCGGAGTCGGTATCAACAAAGATTTTCATGTCCAACAGCTTGAGCACCTCTGGACTGTGGAAACACAATATACCCTCGAATATGATGACATTCGCACCGTACATTGTCTTGGTTTGTGTCTCTCTGCCGTGTGTTATGAAATTGTAAATGGGCACCTCGACTTTGCGTCCCTCCTTCAGTTTTTTCAAAACATCTATCAGCAGATCAATATCAAATGCGTCGGGATGATCAAAGTTGTATTCGTTGATGAGGGCCTGCTCGTGCTGTTTTTCATTGAGAATCTGAAAATATTTACAGCAAATGTTGTCGATGATCTTATTATTACGGACGATTTAACAAAGAGGATTCACACCACCATAGTTGACATTCGTCGTGTGTTGCGCTTTTTATGAATATCTTGCTATATAAAACCAATCCTGTCAAATTATCCTAACCTTAAAATATATTTGGCAAACTGTTGCATAAAGCTAGACCTCCATCAGTTGCCATAATCTTCGTCTTCGGGAGTTTGGGCCTGAAAGTCGACAAAGACAACTCTGGCATGCTTATTCCGATGCAAATGGCGACCAACGTGGGGTCGACAGTTCTTATATAATCGGCCCTAGCGAGGTATCCGGCGGAACGGAAAATTCTCCGATTTGATACGGTTCGGAGGACTTTTGCTGCTGATTTTTGAATTCTTCCGACATTTTAGGCGTTTTTCTTTTTTAGTTCAGAGCACAACCTGAACTGTTATACAAAAAGTTTGTGTTTCTTTTTTAGCTCAGATACATCAGAGCTCGAATTTGTGTTTCTTTTTTCGTTCAGAGCATGATCAGAGCGCGCTCTATGAGCTCAGAATTAATTGACTGAGCAGGCTGAGTAAAATCCTGATTACACATATCCATTCACACTTCATATTTCAGAGAAAAAAAAACAGGAAAAACAGAAAATCATCAGAACGATCTGAGCACGCTCGGTTCAGAGCGCGCTCTATAGCTCGAGCTCAGTGGAGTGCTCAACTCTGAACTAAAAAAGAAAAACGCCTTTTGTAACGCATATCGGCGAATTACGTTGAAGTGCGATGAAGTGCATTTTTTTGTTAAATTTTCGACAGCTAGGTTCCGATACAGAAATTCGTTGCGGAATTTGTTTACGATTTGGAGCAGATTTGGAGTGCGGTGCGGTTCGCCATCGCAATTGTTCATTCTTCTTCCGAAGTCAGATACCTCAGATCGAATTTGAGCCTCGGAAAGAGTATGCGTTGCGGAGAATCTTCCGTTTCGACGGATACCTCGCTACGGCCGAATGCATTTAGAAGAGTGCTCAGTAGAAATGCAAAAAACTAGGCGCGTTAAGAAAGCCACAACCTGGCGAGTATAGAGCACTGTTATCCTCCCGGACTTATATATCTTTCAGCAAAGTGTGGTCTCAGTGTTTAATGTTCTTTGCTACTAAGCATAACTCTGAATTTCAGAGTCTGCTGATTTGCCTCCACAATTTACCTGAAATACCGCCCTAGCGGCGGGAATGGGAATGTCCCCTGTCGGCACGTTTTCGAACACACTTATGCACACCGACAAATATACTAGATGCATTGTTGCAACACGCGCCGGCTTATCGTTCAAATGTGCAATATTTTCCCCATAAACGAAAGGGACATGATAAGCTATCGCCCATCAACCAAACTTCCGGACGTGTTTCAGACGTAGCGAGAACAAGTAAACAAAACGTTTTGCCATTTTCTCTAACCCGTGACTACGATGATGCCTGACTAAGAAACGAAAATAGAAAAGCCAAAGGAAGAAGCACACCCTGGGTTCGGTATCTTCCCACGAGCTCTGTGTACCACTTATCTGCAGTTACGCAAATTAAGCGCACGTCACTGAGCGATTGTTCTTTTGTTATAAAATTGAATTACAATTCATCAGAGTGGGTCCAGCATAGTTGGTTCGATCCAGTTTATTTGACGGAGATGTTCGTCATTGCATGGGGTGTGTCTCCTTATCTAAAAATAGACCCTCCACTTGACATCCCCAGAATGGCACATCATCGTCTAAGCACATGCCAAGCTGAATTCAATCGATTATTACAATGTCGTTATCACAAACAATGCTTGTTGTCGTAGTATGTCCAATAGTCTGATCTATATAAAGTGGTGCCGGCAGCTAAGTGTCTCTTCAAATTGCGCACCTAACTGGTACAACAGAGTGGGCCAATAAATAACCATCTCAAAACAGTTTAGCGGATAAATAAATGGTAAATAAAACAATTAGCACCAAGTCGAATTTAAAATGGACAGTAAGTTTTAATTCGAAAGTTCATGACTTTTATTTGGTATGTGAAATGTGAGTCAGTAGCACGCACACAACCGACAAGTTAAAAACAATTAAAAGTACACAATATGCACAGGCAGGAGTGTATATACGAGCTTGTATAAATTACTATCTGTTTTGATGAAAAGATAAACAGAATAATGTGTTCGGGGCGTAGCTATGTACTGACGTATGTAGTTGGTACTTGTATGTGCCTTCTGATTGCGAGAAGTTCACGTGCAAAAAATGAGCAGATAAGTCATACGAGCAGAAAATACACTGGAAGCGTAATTAATTGACAGCAGCCATTGTTTTGTTTGCAAATTCCAAAGGCAGCATCACGTGCGATCAACAAGTTAGGGTGTTTGTGAAGCACAACAGGTCAGTAAGTTTATCTTGAGTAATTGGGCTTCGTTCTGATGAAGGAACATTCGGAGGCGGCATATAAGCCCCCAAGAAAGATTGGTCTGAGGGCAGCGTGAGATTTTATCTTTTGATGGATATAGTCGTAGGGGAGTTTTTTATTACCAGCAAGGCAATACTTCATTGTCGGTACGTTTATGAATGGCGATAGGGAACTAGACTGGTCTGGTTTATCCAATAGTACGATAGTTATTTTGGGAATTTTGTTTTTGTTTTGAATTTAAAATAAATTGTATTGAAAAGATTTTTTTTGGCTTACCATTTAACGAACTTACACACCAACGATCGTCTCTAACCAAACATCTGAAGCTAAATTACACACAAGGTTGTCAGTGTTGCAAGAGACCATCAGATACGGAAAAAAAGGATGTTCAAGACGAGAGTCACTAAAGTAATATGTATATACAACCCTAGTAAATGTAGATGAATTTCCGGCTGAATTAATGGCAAGGTAGCCGTGGGGTAAATGTCCCTCGGTATGGAATTCTGTAAGGTGATTTGCGATAGCTGATGATAGTCGCAACCACATTTCTTGGCTCTGCGTTTAATGATAATCACAAAGTTGGTTTGTAGGGCGGGAGAGCCTTCAAGGAGCTCTGGCACTGCGGCTTCTTAAAGGAGCCTACTGTGCGATAGAGTTTGTTTATTTTATAAAAGTTATTGATTTTTTTTTTCTTTTCTTTTTCTCTGAAATTGTTATCATAAACCTGCTGCTGCCCTATGTGCGGATGATATCAATTTGGGGCACCATTGGCTCGGCACATTTATTTGGCTAAAACGTAGGTACGCCAATTGCGCACTTAAAGCAGAAGTTCTCATTAAATATTTTCTGTCTCTAACATTGTTGCCGTAAAGAGCGTCGCTCGCTGCTCTTTGCACAAATTCGTTGTTGGTGCGTCAGCATGTAAGTTCTTTTCGCGCATGAGCCTAAGGACCTATATAAACCTGTTACGGCCTCATTTTTTTTTCAAACCATTTGACTGTTATTGTAGTAAAATAGTATGAAAACCGAACTCCACTGCGACAGAGTATTGAAGGTAAAAGCGTTAATGGATCTACTCGTTGTGTTGAATTGGGAGGATAGGGGTATGTAAAGTATGCCTCTTTTTTCGTTCGAGGTATATGAATACCCTAACTGATAGCAATTTAGGTTCCACTTAAAATCTTAAGTGACAGTTTCTGACATAGAAGGTATTTAAGTAGAACTTAAATCGCTATATATAGTATCAAAAAACGGGTCTCAATCTACCTTATAGAAGCAATCCATTGACAGTAATGTCACCCAGGGTACATCCAAACTCTCAATGATTTTCTGAGCCACTGTAGTCTTTCCTGAAGCGCTGCCACCGCAAATTCCTTTAGGTATGAGAGAAAATGTTCACATTTTAACGTGTCTTTCAAATCACAAATCGAAAATACTTACCAATAACAAATGGCTCGACTTGTTGTCCAGCACAATTGTACCATGGCGGACGTCCGGCTGTGTAAATGGTCCGATTGTTTGCGCGAATAATACACTCGGATGGATTTGTTGTTGAATTTTGATTTATAGATGTTGTACGCTGACGTGGTGGTCTCGTTGGGCGATGACCACCCTTCGCCGGTGAGTCTGATAAGCTTGAACGTTTTGGTCGAGTTTTTGACGGCACCGTAGTTGGAGACGCCGGGCAACACATATAATCAGCACCATTTGAATTGGTAAACTCTAATGTGGCTGCATCCAAATATAGGGGCTCTGTTATATCTGGACGATCATCACTAAAATGAATCGAAATTTAGAACAGATTTAGAGCTGGGAGAAAGTACAAAGCAACACGAGAAAGAGGCGAAAAGGTTTGAAATTAATTTTGGTTCGATAAGAATTGGTAAGCAGAATTCTTTACACGCCAATCATGCTGCCTGCCAGCGTATGTGTGTGTATGGGGTACCTGGGTGCATTTTTCTTATTGATACGACCGCAGCAGTGTAGGTTAGGTATGTCGTATCTCGAATGTCGCATTTACTTTCTTTTTATTCGCCGCCGGCGTCGGTGTTGTATAAAAGAAATCCAGCTAATAGCAATCACTACAGCCCATAGTATAATAGTGGCCAACAAGGCTACACTGCAGCGATTGTAAAAAATGGCATAAAAAAAGTGGCTCACTCTAAATTTTATTGTCCGCCAGGCAGGTATATACATTAACACACATATCGAGCCCAGTGATAACAACAAAGATGTATGAAAGGAGTAAATATTGCCAATTCATAACTACCTGCAAGTTGAGTGTGCTGAGATGTATATGACGTTTCCAAAATTCAATTTCGAACAACAAACAACCGAAAACAAAGGCAATATGCATGCCCCAGCCCATACTTCTAATGCAAGAGGCCTGACACGATTTTCTCGAAAAAGAACAATTCTGAACTTTGAATTTATGTGAAAATCGTCATTTAGTAAAATTGCGAATCCCATATGCGTCATAAATAGTCGTGTTTCTTGTTTGGGTTGTTTTCTACGCGAATCTTGCTCATACTTTTCTCTCACATTCGTTCACAGCGACGTGTACACAAATTGATTTCGAATTTGTGAAATTCAGATCGATTCAAATTTAGTTCAGACATTAATTTGGTGAGAATGAGGACAGCACAAAATGCATGGCAGATTTATTTATAGGAAAAAGTCCTCTTTGTGACATCAACAGCCACGTTTTAATTGGAAATAACAATGATTCGGCATTCGGCGGAGCCAGAGTATGGAGTGGAAATTTATTTTAAGTTTCCCATATCCTCCAAAGACGCATTCACTTGATTTTCTTTTTCTTGGCACAAAGCCACCCCCGCAGCACATGTCGCCGGTGTGAAGAATGGTCAATAACCTAGCAAATTTCGTCGCATTACCAGGCAGCGAGCACGCTTCTTTCCTATAACCAAGCGTTCTTTTAACCTGCTTTTAACTGCAGTTTTTCAATCCCCAAAACAAGACAAAATAATATATGAACAGAAATGAATAGAAAAGACAAACAGAAGGCGAGGAAATTTTAAAACAAATTAAAAAAAAATTACATGTGGCCATTCTTGGCTCCTGCGGCAAGTGCAAACGACGGCATCCCAGCAGCAGTCGGGATTTGCTTTTTACTTAAATAAGTCGTCACAGGAATCGAATCACTTATATTGATAATGTTAATACGCGCACAGGAAGTAAGCAGGTAGGTATATCACTTTTCACTTGACTTAGGATTTTGATTTTGATGGAACACAATCACGTTCGTCGTTGAAGGTTGATCTGTTTTAATTTTTCTTTTTTATTTCGGCGAGAGATGAGGCGAAACAATTGCGTAGATGGTGATGATGATGTTCTGTGTATATTTCTGAATTACCTGTCAGAACTTGCTGAACTGCATGGATAAAATTTAACTTGTTTTGATGGCTGCTGAGATGAAGAAGACATTTTATTACGAAGGAAAGAAAATCGTGTGTTATACTTGGGACTTTTGTGCTAAAATCACTATTACGGTAGTGTTCGTAACCGTGCAGCTGTGGTGTGGGTAAAACCAGAAAGCCACACAGATGAAACGAGTAGATGATACCCAGCAGTGTTACCTCTGAAAATTTTCAGAAAGAGTCCAAAAAAGAGTCCTCGATGAAAAAAGGAGTCCCATTCCGATTTCAATATTTTTTTTTTGTTTTATTAAATAAACAAACTGTTAAATTCAAATTCAGGTATAACCAATTTTTTCGAATTCAACTAAATACACTGAACAATTTTGAATTATAGCAAAAATATCCTACATTTTTAAAAGGGGTCCGAATTCACTGATTTTTTTAAAGATGAGTCCGCAGTCCAGGCGCTCAAAAAGGAGTCAAAATGACTGTTAAGCGTCCCGAAAGGTAACACTGATACCCAGCTGAGCGAATTGCCACCCCTTGTCTTGCTTTCATTCGGATTTATCAGTGTATTGCAATCTATAATACGGGATACGGGTACGAACGTAGTACGAATAGAGCGCACACACATTCGCAAGTTCCAACCGTTCGAACATATGTCATGAGGATTTCAGGTGAGGTTTTTATTTCCCACACCATGTCAGCGGACTTGGCACCACCACCGTTTTCTCAAGGTTGGTATATCTGATTGACAGTGTTCAAAAAGTTGGTTTTGACTAAGCAGATATAGGTACTTAAATTATAACAGGAAAATGTTATATGATGTCTACTCGCGAACTTATTTTGAATTATTTTTTACTTTAAATACCTAGTGAAATTTATTTACAATTAAAAATATTTGGAAGCAAATTGCGATATTATTACTTAAACTAACTGCTTCACAATCGAAAAAAAATTGGGTCCCCTGTAAAATAATTCGCTCGAGCTGCCATCAAACTGGGAAATAAATCTTATACCTAGACGTTTGTGAAAAATTAACAAATTTAGGAAAATTATTTTAATCGAAGTTCGCAATTTGTTGTCCTTATTAAAAAATCTGTTTCAACTTAAGAAAGAGAAATTCCGTTGCTGTATACTTGCATATGATGTCAAAGTAAATTTACTTTCATTTTTTTAATATTCCTTAACGTTAATTTTACATATAAAGATACATTTTACTACCGTTATTTATATTACGAAAAATTATAGTGTTAGTTAGTTATAGGATATTGACAGAATGATTTACAAGAACTTATCTATAGGCGTGTTTTTTTGAGCTTCGATCTCAGCAAAGCAAAGTAAAGTAGGATTCCCAGCATGCGATTACAACAACTACGCCCTACTTGACACTTCGAGGAATCACAGTAGTTGTTGTAATTGCGTGCTGAAAATGCTACTTTACTTTGCTTTGCTGAGTTCGAAGCTCAAAAAAACAGACCTTATTTAAGAAAGTAGTAAGTCTGTGCGTTATTAGCGATAAATAAAAACAATACGTGGCGATAGCAATCATTTCGTGCGTTCAACTGAAAATTGTCTTGCGAAGAAGAAATTTTGCTTCCGTGGAACTCGAAACGAACGAAATGAGAATAGCCTTGATATTTATGTACATACATATTCATTAGTTTGGGGACAATGGCCGCCTTCCACTGCCCGCTAGATGACTAGCGACATGTCAAACTCCATATAAAAAAATATTACCATTTGCGCTAGTAAAGGTCTAGCACTTTTCGTGAAATAAATATTCCTTTCAGGGAAATTTCTCAATCAAGCCCAAAACTACCAGCTGCATTGAAAAAAAAAAAAAAAAAAAAAAAAAAACAACGACTTGGCAAAGGAAATCGTTCAAACGTTTACAAAATGAAAATAAATATGAAACCGAGCAAGTGATAAAATTGGTAATAATGTAAATAAAATAGCAATTCAGATATTACTGTTCTGATATTTGTATCATTTCTTTAATTGTAGTGGGGACTTTGTGGCTACCGCTAGTGTTCTAGCGCGAGCGTTCCTTCATCTGGGATATTTTGTGCTAGACGTCTAGCGGGCAATGGAACCCGGCCAATGTGTAGGCATCCGATTGTACATAATACAAAGTGTAGCCAGACCATAAGATTTGTTTTGCTACATAATATGCATACTGACAATCATTACGTCACGTTTTGTACAGTGGATCGAACTTCACCATCACCATACAACAACTACTGTCAATTGTCACGTTACGCTAATTAAATGACTCAAGTGTTGCGTTACAGCAGTGAACAACATTTTCGCTGCAATTTGTGTTATTTTATTTATTTTTTAGGAAAAATAGTTAATTATGCAAATTATTGCAAGCAAAACAATCAATTTGAAAATGTGAATTTCCAATCTGAATAGAATTCAACTCGTAAACGGCAAGCGGGTGTGATAATAAAGTTAAAATAAACAATGGCTTACATAAATGTCGCAGAATGGACGCCCGATCAAGTGACAGATTGGCTAAAGGGTAAGGCATTTTCCATTTGGACCTCCCACTTTATTTATACTTGAGAAAATTTAAGAATTTTGTCACATTTCCGAAGATATTTGACCCAGCCTTCCTCATGTCGATATCTTTGAGCATTATTTTTCTAATTTCTTCGGATTTTGTTTTGCCAAAGTGTTCACAGATTCCGTTCATATGGCCCATTCCTACGACACCGACTACATTGTGATACCCCTTTCCGCTTTGCTTGGCGGCCAGCATTAGATTGTGTGCCATTATTTTGTCGCGTTCGGTAACAAATGATCGATACACAGAAGGGTAGTCGCTTCTTAAATGCTTGAGGTAGTCAGTGTCGCGCCGTTTAAAGGTCTCCACGTCGGCAGGAGTTATTTGACTGACGGATGGATCATTGAAAATATTAGAAAGTTGCAGTTTTCTTCTCCAACTGAGAGGTTTTAAGGCTCGTTGTAACGTGATGTCTATAGGACGATCGCCGAGAATAACTCGACAGTTTTTAAGCTTTTTGCATTCGTAGACTGCGCGACGACATTCGCCGCCCGGTGCAACTCCCAGCTGTTTGGTGATATTGGCATTGGTTCGCAGAAAAGAAACGTAAAACATTCCATTTAGGAGTCCTTTTTCTATGATTATCTGTCGGATTTTCGCCCCGTCTAAGGAAGACGCTTCTCGGACTAGTGTCTCCTCATCAATCTCAAGCATATGCTTCCGCAGCGGACATAGCTCCAGCATCACCACTGAAGGGTTGGTGTTTTGTATAACAACTGACACGTCATCCTGGGATTTGACACTGAAATGAACAGTGCCAACGAGGAACACTTTGTTGCCCTCTTTGGTTCTCAGTAGCTCAACAGTCTGGGGCAGGTTTCGTTCAAAATCTGATTGGCTTACGTACGTGGAGAGTTTAGTGATGGCGTTTCCATTTTTCATTGCCCAAACAAATAATTTCGATTTCAAACAGAAAATTTTGAGAATGACTGAAGAAAGTTGTTTTGTTTTGTTTTTGCAGGCCTGGACGATTCTATGTACAATTATGTCTACTCATTTACAAACAACGAAGTGGGCGGCCAACAGTTGCTTAATATTCGGCCGTACGAACTAGAACAGCTGGGCATGAACTCAATTGGACATCAAGAGATCGTTCTGGAAGCAGTCGAAAATCTTAGGAACTTTGTAAGTTCGTTTGTAGTTTTTTTTTGTTTTTGAACACCCATAGTTAGGAGGTAAAGGTGTTTCATAAAAAGAACGCTCTTCAGAGGGAAAAAACGAGAGGGTGCTCCCTCTTTTCGTATAATGGAAAATCAATTCGTCTTCTAAAGTAGAGCACATCAACAACCCGCAGCGCGCAGCGCGCATGTCCTGCTAAAACGGATTATTGGATGTATACAGCTTTCATTGGTGAACTGCGATATATTTTAAACCGTGTTTTACTTCAGGAAATAGTAGAAAGACAGTTAACAAATTAGAATATAGTTCATGCGCAGTATAGACATGTATATCCGACTGAACTGACCCTCATCTCTTTTCCGATACTGTGCCAATAGTTTGCAAATGAACCCACATTTTACTTACTATATTTTGTTCTCTTTGGCAGCATTATAATTTAGATAAAGAAAACCTGCAATTTTTGGCGCTGCACATGGCAACTGCAGCGCGCAATCTCTACCGGCAATTGGCAACACACTGTGATAACTCAAAGATAGAGACTCAAATTCTAAACGATATTACGCGGACAATAGCGACGATAAAACCAATAATCAGTTGGCTCGATCGAGCGCCCTTTCACGGGCAGCTGCAATTCAACGAAATACGAAAGAATATGTTACGGCTGGGCTTGGAGATGGCGACTAGTGCGCAACGCGATCGATTTGTCGAGAATCCTGTGGAACAGATCAAGATGACGGCGGAAACACTGGCCAAGCTGGGCGATTACATTATCCAAGACATCACAGATCCAATGCTACTGCAGCCGGCTTCATTGAGTCTGGTGACGCTGAAAAAACGAGAATCCGAGTTGGGCTTCAACATCGAACCCAGCTACCATGGCATACATAAAGTCACCGATATAAAATACAACTCGCCCGCTCACAATTCGGGCAAGATCGAGGACGGTGACGAGATAGTGCAGATCAACTATCAGACCGTGGTGGGGTGGCAATACAAAACTGTTATCATGCAGCTGCGAGAGTCACTGCCTGATGTGCTGTTGACGTTGAAGAAACGTCCCAAGCACACCAAGATCTACGGACAGATTTATATGCAACCATATCGGCTGCCAAGTAAGAAACGCGCCATGGGCACACGTTGGGGTGAGAATCTGCCGAGCCCACGAGCTGGCTTTCTGGCAGTGCCGGAGTTCAATTTGCCGCTGAAGATTAGCGAAAAGGCTGCTTCATCAGACACGGACTCGAGCTGTAGTGATATTCTAACGCCCACTGATCCTAAGTCTGTAGAGAAAGAGATCCGATTGTACTATCCGAAGCCGCGAGCGGTACTCCAGCGTAGAAACACAATCTGTGGCGATGAGCTGTACTCGCTGAAGAATCTGAGAGATGCTCCGCTGTGGCATGAGCGAAAGAACGGCACACAGAACGGAGATCCTTCGTCGCCAAGTTTGAGAGACAAATCGGTTTCCTTTGGATTTGGTCTGGAGATTGCCCCACGGCCGACAACTTGCCTGGGCATCACTTCGGGTAATGGTAAGCTCATTGGCATCAACAGCAGTTTCTCACAGGAGCTCAAACTGGGTGGCGATGCGAAAAGGTCGACGAGTGAAGAGAAATCAAAGCCGGGTGTCAGCAAGGTGGTGCGATTCGATGCAAATATGAAGTACGAGGACTACCCGGTAGATCAGAAGTACACGTGCAATGTGGACAACACGATTCTAGAAACATTTGAGCCAATTCCATTTGTTGATGAAGAGGAAATGGCTGCGTCGGTGCTTGATGCAACGAGTGGAAGAGATACGAGCTCGAGTGAGGGTAGAGATGAACTAACTCCGGTTAATACGCCCACTCCAACCATGAAAGAGCCAATAGTTCAGGCGATAAATCATGTAACCATCGCCAGGCGGGGAAGATTGGACAAAAGCCACAGCACACCAGCTTATGACAACTCGGGCGAAGAGTCTGACACTCCACCCGCAATAGAGCCAAGAAAGGAATTCATACTGACAACACCGCCAGCACCGCCCCCTCGCCCCAAGAAGCCGAATGAGACGGCGCCAGTAGTGGTGCCCCCTCCACCGCCAAAACCCATCAGTTTGATGCCGCCAGAAAAGGTACAGGCGAAATTATCGGAAGCGGCCATTGCAACAAGTACTCCGAATCTGCCAAATGTAGTGGAGGAATCTGAGCTTCATACCCCGACCAAGACCAAGACGCTGACGCTAAAGAAAAAGAACAGCCTGATCGCGAAACGGCGCAAGATAACGCTCAAGGTACTCGGCACTGGTGACATTCAGGGTTATCTGTACCGCCGCACGAAGGACAAACGCGGCGTAACTTTCTGGGCAAGGCTGTATTTCGTTCTCATGGACACGAACCTGTATGGGTTTCGGACCAAGGAGGCGGGAAAGGCTAATTGTTTCGTCTATCTCCCAGGATTCACTGTTTCCCTTGCCAAGGTTAGCATTTTTAATCCCACATTATATTTTTTGTTTTGTTTTTTTTTTACTAAATTGAGACCTACTTTCAGGAGGTTCACTCGAAGCCGTTCGCCTTTAAGGTATACCACCCGTCGAAGACGTTCTACTTTGCGGCTGAATCGCAAGAGGCCCTCAACCAATGGATGGACTTTATTCGCCAGGCGACTCTGCAGCAAAAGCTAGGCGCAGCATGCAGCTCAAACGATTCGGATACACCGAAAGAGCTATTCTCCGAGACTGAAAGCTCGGGTGATGAAAGCGATTCGACGAGCAAAAGCATCTGCACACCCTCTCCCAGTGGCAATAAGGATTTTTTAGGGTCAAAAAACTTGCAACAGACACCGACATCAAGCGTTAAGCACGACAAGAAATACCTCGGGTCGCTGCGAAAGTTCACAAAGAGTACGCTGCCCTTCAAGAGCAGTGGTGGCGACAAGAAGCCGTCAAGTGACATTCCAGTGCCCACAGAGCAGTATCGAAGCTACCGCAAGGTGCCCGGTGGAAGTTTTGGAATTCAAATTGGCGCCAATACACCTGGCTACACCGACCCTAACCTGCATCCCTTTCAGGCCAACTCCCCCGAACACAATGTCCCACCGCCATTGACGCCGAAAGTCACCCTATCCGCCAGTCGCAGTTCGGTTAGTGAGGGCAGTGTGCGCCCACCCGCCGCTCCGGCGAATACCCCACAGGAACATGCCAGCCCTCCCAGTCTCCTCTCGAAGAGCTATTCCACGGAAAGTAACAAGAAAGTGAAAAAGACATTTCCCTACAACTACATCCACGCATCGAATCCGAATCTGGTGGAATTTGACTTTCAAACCTCAAAAACTTTGGATTACTCACTGCCCAAGATCAATCCGGGAAACTCGTGGGATGCGCCGCACAATCTGCAGGTCTTTCTCACACTGAAGGACCTCATGCTGCAGAAGCAGAAGGAGGAAGCCCAGGAGATGTACAACAATCGCGTGCTGCTCGGCGTCGAAAAGAAAGACGATCGCAGTGGAAAGAGCGCCCTACTCAAGGGTAAGCCTGGTGCTGACAATCAACAGCCGGGTGAGACCGGCAAACTCTCCAAGATTCAGAGTCGTAGCCTGCCTAAGACACCAGACTACGAAATGAGCTTCAAGCCCGACGATGAGGACATCAAGCGCACCCGCTCAAAGGAGGGTCTCAAGTTGCGCGACTTTGGCTACGAACTGATTTCTGGCGATGAACCCATCTCTGACAGCCGAGCGAACAAGAATCCACAGGAACTGATGCGACAGCAGCAACTGCGTCTGCAGAAACTCCAGCAAATGCAGCAGGCGGCCATGAAAGCGAAAAAACACTCGAGCGGCAGCGAAAGTGACAAGACCCATCAGCGCGGCGGTAGCTTCAAGAAGACCAAAGGCAAACTGGAAGCCTTCAAGACGTCCAGCGAGCGTTTGTTTCAATTCAAGCATTCGAACAACGAACCCAAGAGTCTGACATCAATGACACTGCCCCTGAATAAAAAATCCTCGAATATGTACAACAGTCAGGGGAAAGTCGATCAGGGATCGGCGGCCACTGCCAGCGGCGGTATCAAGAAGAGTCACACGTACAACAATGAGTTTAAAGACAAGAAATACGAGGCACATCGAAAGAACTCGGCACCGATGCCGATTTTGTCGAAGTTGAGCTTCAGTTCGAGCAAGACGGCCAAGGAGAAGAAGCTGCTGGGCTCGCCTCGACTGCATCGGGCGATTTTTGGCGGCCGAAATGCCATTGGCAGCAGCAGCTCGTCGCAGGACTATGAACATGAGATCTTTTCGCCTGTGGACTTCAGCAATAAGGTGAGTTGGAAGGTCTGTGTGTTTGACAGAGGTCAGTTTTTTTTTTTTTTAACTCAAGGGTTACATCCGAAAAATGCCAAAAAGTTTCGGCAAACTTTAGGGAACCCACCTTTTGGCGACTCTGCTTTTTATCCACTTACATGTACTTAGTACTATCCAATTCTATGGTTGGAATGCACCTGTGATTTCCAGATAACAGCCAACAGCTGTCTCCTTTCCTCTGAGTGATTGTTAAACTCTGAGGAATTGGGGAAGATGATTAAAGAAAATCCGCCCACAATTCTAAGCTTTCGCCCAATCGTTTGCATTGTATGACTGCGCATGCGCCTACAAGCGAATGTCGAATGATATACAATCTTGGGATAGGTACAGCCATTTCGTACAGTTTTTGTTTGTGGAGCGCTCTACGTTTAATTCGTTTTGCGCCAAGTGGAACCAGTTAACAACAGTGCTAGGAGCTACAAATTTGCTGCGACCTACATGCAGAGAGCAGAAATAGATCATAAATCCTCGGACAATCAAGAACCCTTCCAGGTGCTTTAATATTTTTGTTAACCTTGTCTCAAATGTCGTTTTGAAACATAAAAGAGATATGCATACGTTTTTTGTTTATTTTGCTGGTGCAACATTCATTGACTTGATTCCGATTCCGAAACCAAACTTCTTGCGTTACAAAATTGAGAAAAAAATGCTCACAGCTTAAAAAAAAACCCAAATAAACCCAATTAAAACACTCGATAGAAAACTACGCCATTTTGTACAGTATTCCCCTTTATACAATTTATTTTACTTTTCTCTTCTTCAGCCATACCCTGGGCCATCGACATCGGTGGATCATGCTGTGGCAATGCCCCTGCCACCGTTAATATTGCCGGACAAGCCGGCCGCAACCACGTCCGCCGTGTTGGTGTCGCCGGAATATCCCAATATGGAGTGCCCACCGGTATTCGAACCAGAGACGTACTCATTAAGTGATCCCAATGCTAGCCTAACACTTCTACGAAGGCGCAACAACATTGAGGAGTCCTAAGCTGCGACTGTGACAACTGTTGCTCACCACCCTCATGGCAATACTCACAATTACCAATATACTCGGTATTTTCCCTCCCACTCTCAAGTTGTGTAAACCCTCCACAACAGTAGTCGTGCATGGCTGCTGTAAGGGTGCCTTACTAATTAAGAAATACCACACTTCCCCGAGTTGCCGAGATGTTGCACAATCCTTAGATCAAACACCATTTAAAAAACAATCAATCGAATTTTTATTCAAAAAGAAAAACAACAAAAACAGCAAAAAGCTAATATATATCTAAATTTTTTATTCCTTAGTTATTAAGCTAGAAAAAAGGACGCGAATATTGAAAAATTTCGAAACTACTGTGATCATTAGAGTTGTTCATTGAAAATTAACTTTATAACTTTATAACTTTATTTTTGTGCTTTGTTTATTTTTTATCAAATTATTTCGTTGGTGTTTTGTATGTTTTTGTTTGTTTGCCCCTCTTTTGGAGGATTTTCTCGTCTCGAGTAGGTATGGTGCTTTCCAATGATAATCAACAAAGTAAAGTCGTATATATATGTATTATTTACCGCATTTTTTCCTTATGTCAGTAGTGCCTTTAATTTAAAAAAAAAAATAGAGATAGAATAAAAAAAGGTAGAGCGCACTTGCAACGCACACACCACTTTGTATTAGTAGCGATTTTTTGTAGTCTTATGCTGGAAATTCTAAACGAAAAATAAGGATATATTGCGTAGAAGAACAAATTAAGTAAATCTATTGTTAACATGTGTTTAATCTGTTAAAGAAAACAAAAGTATTTAACGAATTATAAACTAAATTTATATTATATAACGAAATTGTAATATTTTTAAGGTCTTCCGTAATACACCAAATTTAAAATTAAAAAGAGGTTTGCAATTTATTAAAAAGAGAGGAATAGGCGAAGAAGACCCGAGAGAACGACAATTGACAAACAAAACACCTCGTAGCAACAACAACGCACAGAGGTTGGTCTTCTCCTCCGTTCTAATCGTTGGCGGGCTTGTACTCGTCGCTCAGCTGGCGCAAGTGGTAGTCAATTGGAGAAAAAACGAAATGCAAGTTCATTTCCTGACAGGGGAAAACAGAAATGTCTTCCCAAGTGGAATTATATACGAAGAATTGGCTGTCAGAATTCAAAACTATTCAAACAATCACTTCAAAGGATTCTGATGATGAATTAGTGGTGTAGTTCGAAATAGCTATCATTCCTACCAAAGTGACGTCTACGAGTTGTTCCCTCGAAAAAACATCAATTCACAAACTGAAATTCGATATAATTTCCCAACAGAAATTGTCAGGGTAACTCCCAAACAAGCGAGAATCGTTGTTACTCCTCGCTTCCCCACTCAGTTTATTTTTACGTTTGAATAGGTACGGGTGAAAGTGTACTCAGCAGGAGTATATGCCGTTGTTTCTGCAGAAGGGACGACGAGCGGTCTATCAATCGTAAGAGTTTAACATAATAATCTGAATGATTATTCCTCGAAATCCATCCTAAACCAACGCACATCACCTAGCAGTACGACACTAGGCAACAGCGGAGGATTTTCTATTTCAAAACTCATTTTGACCCAGGACATGCCATGCTTATTTTGAGATTCGAAAGCATAGCCAATTCTAACGATTGTCTCTATTCGTTCGAATGAACTTTGTGTATTTTGATAGACATTCGTTAGAATGGGCTATTCGTTCGAATCTCGAAATAAGCATGACTAGCTTTGGCGAAGACTAAAACCTTTGTATGCATGGATTTTCATATACAACTTACAAACAGTTAATGTTAAAAACAGTTTGTTTGGTTTGCTTTTAGCAAGACATGCGGCCCTAGCGAGGTGTCCGTCGGAACGGTAAAATCACCGCAACGCATACTCCTTCGGAGGAAGAGAGATAAACAATTTCGATGGCGCACCGCACCGCACTCAACATCGTAAACAAATTCCGCAACTAATTTCTGTCGGAGGATATCGGAAGCGGAACCCAGCTATCAAACATTTAACAAAAAAATGTACTTCAACGTCATTTGCCGATAGGTATGCGTTACAAAATGTCGGAACAATTCTCCGAACAGGTGTTCCGAAGAATACCTCGTAGCAAAAATCCTCCGAATCGTATAAAATCGGAGAATTTTCCGTTCCGACGGAAACCTCGCTAGAGCCGATGATGATAATACAACAACGAATGTAAATTTGATAATTTCATTTATTTGTTTATAAAAGACATACCACAAGCAAATCAAATTTTAAATTTGAATTTAAAAAGAAAAATAGACCTCAGCGTAAACCCCTTAAAGACGAGATGACAAACAAAAAAGTGACTTCTAAGCCAATTTGCCAATTATTCCTTCCACTTCCTCCTTCTTGTGCATACGGAAAAGGTTATCAGGTGTCATAGTCATGACTTCCACGTTCGTTGAGTTCAGTTTCTCCTCCATTACTTGCTTGAGGGTGTTCAAGGCCAGCTCAATGGCTTCGTTGAGAGTCATCTCTGCGGTGTAGTTGTCTTGAAGATTTTGCTGTGCACCCTCACTGCCAGAACCGATTGCCTTAGCACCATATCTAATATAAGTGCCAGATGGATCCATGTGCCACAGTTGTGGTTTGCCGTCTTCGATGCCAGCGAAAAGAATCGCCACGCCAAATGGACGACTCATAGCAGAGCCACCATCGCCACTGTCGCCAAATTGAATGGCAAGTGATGATACCGCTTGGGCACAGGATTCAATGGTCATACGTTCATTGTAAACGAACCAGTGATTCTGGCATTCAACACGAGCACGGTCGATCAGTGTACGGGCGTCTGCCATCAGTCCAGAAGTAGCACATCCAATGTGCCTGTCGACTTCGGATATTTTCTCCACTGTACCCGGTACCATGAGAGGCGAAGTGATACGCTTTTCAACGGCCAATACGACTCCTAAATTGGGACTCGATGAGTAATCAGAATAGTGTGCTTAATTGCGTATTTCTTACCCTCGGGAGTGCATATACCAATAGCGGTTGAACCCAATTTTATGGCCTCAATGGCGTACTCCACTTGGAAAAGACGACCTTCGGGAGAGAAGGTGTTTACTCCTCTATCGTATTCAGACCGGGTGAGAAACATCTTTCTGCGAAACAAAAGAATAGACGGTCAAACAACTTTTGAGGTTAGTTGATGATTTGCAAAATGTTTTTTTTTCTTTGCGTCTTCCACAGTTTTACTATTCAATTGATTGCTATTGTCTAGAGATATATTTAAACAACAACTTACATTGAATAGATTAAATTTAACTTTAAATAGAAATGCAAACTGATTAAATTTCGCTAACGAAAATGACAAAACACTTTTTGATCGCTTGTTGGTGTCGCTTTCGGCTGTCAAAGTGTCAAGTAGTCACCAGCAGGTTAGCCAAACTTGAAATAAATAAATAAAAACACAAATACCAAGGGTTGGTGTATGAGATATTTGTGTTTCTTATGTGGTATTCGATTGGGCTTATTCAAATTCGCTCTCAGATTTCAGATTTCGTGTGAGTAATCGAACTTAAAAATTCACTTGCTCTTTTTTGTGTTGATATTCGTTCGATTCGAATATGTGTAGCCTTTAACACTTTTCAAAGCGTTTTCCAAAACTGCTCTAAGAGCAAAAAAAAAAGTGCTCTGAGAGCGACCAATCGAATACCACATAAGGACATCATGAGTCTGAGAAACATTAGTTTTACTATCAAACGATTTAAGAAAACTGTCCAAAGTGCACGGACAGCTAAAAATACGATCATGTTTAATTTCTGGTTATGTTATTGTTATTGTTATTATAGACCTTCACATATAGATGCTCGACCCGAAAATAACATAATTGCATCTCCATGGTTCTTGTACTATGTACTTTGACGTCTCTAACACACACATATAACTTCAGTCAATTATGATGGTCGGTGTTGATAACACTAATTAAGTCGTCTCTTCGCCACGGAAAAGCTTCAATCAATTACGCCCGCGAACTTAAAGCCCACTTCAAATGATTTCGTGAGATAATATGGTAAGATCGTTCAAACAGACGTCTTGTTTACTGTGGTAATGCTATGAATAAAAAACTGGTTTCATAAGACACATGCAAGCACATCAGAGGACTATGTACTATGTATCTATCTGCTGTCACTTTTACAAATGCAAAACATAAGATAAATAGTCATTTGAGTTGTACTCCACCATTGAATCTGTCGATATCATATAAACATATTAGATAAATGAGGTAAAAGCAACGTTTGTTTAACCATCGGCATATAAATTTCAAGAGAAGTACACCTACTTGTTGTGAATAGTGTAGGTCACAGGTGACTCCCCTGAGGGACCACATTTATTCCATTATTCCATCACCATTCCATTCTTTTATTGAAATTCACCAAGAGTGGGAGGAAATCTTTATTTGTTGGCATTCATCAAAGCTTTGGCAAGAATATTTTGAGATTACACAACAGGTCAACACCAATGAAAGCTAGCAATACTAAATTAATACGGAAACTCCTACTTCGAACATAAGCATGCGCAGCGGACCTTGAAAACAAATATGGGTTCCGAAGTATTCAGCAATATCAATTTCTTCGAATCATGTCAAAAACACAATCGATTATAATTTGGTTTTGTGTTCATTAATCATTAGCAAACATCATCCGCGGGCACACCACTCAGCATCAGTACAAGCTACAAGCCACGAAGGTCATTGCTGCAATCAGGCCCTAATGGGGCAATAGAGCCATCTTTGGCCGAATTTTGCTGCAACTGTGATTAGCAAATCTCTCGTGCGTTTGTGCGTGACTCAGTGGGCTACTATGAATATGAAGGTCATTGTAACCATCGGGCCTTAATTTGTTCGAATCAGTCCAAATAGTAAACTGCTGTTCAAAATCGGATCAAAGACGCAGTAATTATGAACTTAATGCAGCAGCATACAACACATTTGGAAATGCAGATTATGTCAGAGTGAAAAGTTAGCGACTATACGAGTGGATTATGAAAGCGAATTGAATCAGAAATATAAACCGTAGGCGCATGAGTGCGCTTTGGACTGCGCTCTAGCGCAACGGTGCGATGTCGGCGTTAAGCCTTTCGCCTCACATATGACCGAAAGTGTGCTGGATGCTTACACACGACACGAAACTCATAAATGAGAGACCGGTGAGAGGACAAAACCAGGTTGAATTATTATTTGCCAAATTGTTGCCTTTCTGTCTGTTACCTGCCAGTGTTTGACCGAAAACAACGAAGTAACAGTATTTTGCATGGCGGATTCGGATTCGCTTGATGTGTGGAGCGTGGTCAAGATATGCGGTAATAGATGTACGTGTGCTGCATGGTAATGGAAGAAATGGGCAAGTGTTGTCGGAAAATTGTATAAATAGACATGGTGGCAGCGCAGATTCTTATCGCAGTCATCAGCGGTTGTCCCATACAATCTTTGCGGTTAGATGTGTGTAAAAATGCCGTGCAATTATTTTGTGTTATGTTGTAAGAAGGGTGTTACGCGAACGAGATAAAGAAGGAAATAGGTCGCGCATTGATGCTTTGGTCGCTTGGCTGGAATAGCTCGAGGCTAAGTACATTTTAATTTGTAGACAGTTTCTTCTAACTATAAATTTTCAAAATACTAGCAACATACATGTACGAGTATGTATATGATGGGATTTTGAATTTGAGGATCTTACGAGTACGTTCATTTAAGCGTGACTTGAACGAGTCAATCATTCGTTTTAAACAAAGTTCTTAGCGCTTTGTATTGGGATTTGCAATTTCTTTGAGATTAACAATTAATCAGTCAAATAGTGTGATTTATTCATTGTTGAAGGACTTCCATTAACACTGTTTTGCTAGCATATTGTCAAGTTAACCACAAACTTTATTTGTATGAAAAAAAGCGCATCTATAACTATTTTCGTTTAAACTAAACGAATTTGAGTCAGATGGCTTTTTGATGTGAGTCTTACGTGCCTTTTCTCGCTTCAGTTCAACAACTATGAATGTATGCCTTGCTGCAAAAGACCATTTCTGGTTTTGATTTAAAATATGAAAATCCCACACAATAACTACAACTTCAACTACAACAACAACTACAACTACACTACAACTACAACTACAGATACAACTACAACTACAACTACAATTACAACTTCAACTACAATTACAACTACAACTACAACTAAAACTACACCTACAACTACAACTACAACTACAACTACAACTACAACTAAAAGTATAACTACAACTACAACTACAACTCCAACTACAAATACAACTCGACTAGAACTACAAGTGCAACTACTTAAAACTAGATCTTAAACTACTACTAAACCTATAACTACCACTTCAACTACAACTACACTACAACTACAACTACAACTACAACTACAACTACAAACTACAACTACAACTACAACTACAACTACAACTACAACTACAACTACAACTACAACTACAACTACAACTACAACTACAACTACAACTACAACTACAACTACAACTACAACTATAACTACAACTACAACTACAACTACAACTACAACTACAACTACAACTACAACTACAACTACAACTACAACTACAACTACAAATACAACTACAACTACAACTACTACTACAACTACAACTACAACTACTTCATTTTATTGAACCACCTATTATATAAAAAACCTCATCACTTCCGGCCTTAAAATTAAAGAAGTGAAAGAAAGGCGACCCCAGCTGTACATTCAAATTAAATAGTTTATTAACCTTCGTTGTTTCCAAAACATAATTCCACGTTCAATTGTAACCGAATACAATTCACTTTCAACTCCAAATTCCCATGAAAATTCAAGTGTCTTTCTACAAATCTGATCCACCATCTAACTCCAACGGATATAAGTAAACGACCTTCATTAAGTGGATACATTGTGGCATTGTGCCTCTGTAGTATGGATAGCCGCAAACCGATTAAACCTAATATTGCCAACACATCTGCTAGCGACCGACGCGACGGAAGCAATCCATACCCACCAATCCACCCATTCATCAGTGCCAACTTTTCGAGCCACATACCTATATATCTCATACAGCTTGTACCTACATTGTCATTTGTCAATTTCGCGATATTCACCTTCTTCGGGGACAGGTGTCTTTTATGCGAATTGAACCAACAGTGTCGATCAGTCTTTGTTACAAATATGGAGAAAGTATTGCGCAACATGTACTCCGAACTGCTTTTGTTGTTGTGTTGCAGTCTTTTTGTAAATGAATTCGAATTCAACTTATGCATGCTCTCGTTACTGCACTACGACGTATAAAAAAAAAATTATAGAGCGGAATTTGGTTCATGCAAAAGTGTTCGTCCCCCGAGCCACCATCACCGCAGCCATTATTACCACTTGCTACACAACACGATTTTCGCAACACTCTCCGTGTCTTGCGCGAATGCAGTCCAAGAGCAGCCACAACGACGGCTTGAGGCAAAGAAACCATATTTCTTGTACCAGCTACCACGAAGGCACCCGTTCATCTTCCTTAGCTATGGCCTGTCCACTATACCCACTATACCCACTAGATACTGCATACACGCGCTGGACTTGGTCTGCGCGCTGTGGCAGTGCATTACATTCGTCCGTGGAGCACACGGAACCGATAAAATCGAATTTCATAACAATACACAACGTTTGCTCTAAATAATTACTTGGATGGATGGGAAACTTCGCGCGAGCTCAACTGGTATACAGTGGAAGACAATGTTCGCCATATTGAGGCTTCGGCTTCGGCTTCGGCTTCATTGTCTTCGGTTATGGAGAGACTGCGGTTTTGGTCCAATAATATGTGGATACGATACTCCGATGTTGCGCACATGTGTGACAAAGTCAGCGAAAAGTCGTGATGCAGGAAAAACCCGATCGATGTCTTGTCCATTCCGCACAATACCCGCACTGACACAACGCTGACGTCTGCTGAGTGCTGACATAGAGACGTGCGCTGCTACTACACTGAGAAGTTATGTGTTGAGGAGGAAAGTGAATGCGCCTGCAGTAATGCACTACTTCCTAACAAATTGCTGAAGCATAGTCGTCTATAATCTCTGAATGTTTGGAAGCTGGTTCGTATATGGTTTCCAACTTTTCAGCAGATTATGAGCAACAGTCAGCTGGGTATGTGATTAATCGACTTCCGTGCGATTGAATGAGATGGACTTTATCGATTGATGTGGAGTGTGTTAGTCAACGTCAATTGCCCAATAAAAAGTCTTTAACGGAGTCACAAATGCGCTAAGTCAGATTAGTTGGGGGCTTCATGAGCCAAGAAAACGGATAGCCGAACTAAAAATGATTTAGTAACAGCAGCTGAGTGGTCGAATTTAGTGAAAGGTATCATGTACCGCACTGTGTTTACGACTTTATATTAAGAAGTCCGTTGAACTAAATGTATTATGCAAGAGTTAATTGTATCGTATCATTGGCGCTTGGTGCGATGCTTGCGTTTTTGTACTTTTCTTTAGTACGTTGCGCCATCACAGCCAAGCTAAATACGTCTACTGTTTTGCATGAAAACGAAATAGTCACATTGTGCGCGCATAGATAGTGAGTCTACTTATATCTTGATTAAAACAAGCTTGCACAAGTTTTCCAACCAGATCGTCCACACTTGCATGTTAATCGAGTCGTTAGAGTTATTTTTACATCCGATCCGGAAGATGTTTAATTGAGTTCAGGAAGTCTGCTCTTTGTTTACAAAATCCTCATCGAAATTCGAAACCCATTTGTGGAAGTGAGGAGCTAAAAAGTGATGTATGTGTTCAAAGAAAGACCGCTTGTGCGTTCGAATTTGTTCACAGAAAATGGAACCAAGAGAAACGCCACATAATGCCAGATGAAGCAAGATTAGGAGTTTATTCACACACGTATTCGAAAACAGCTGATATCAATAATACGAGCATAACATGGGACAGCTGATGAAACGCGTTGATTTAGCAACCTTAAGCAGCAGTTTTTAAGAATTTTCGAAAAAGTTCGAAAATCTTTTCAACAATCTTCGAATTCGAAATAGCGCATTTTCGATGCTTTGAAATGCTGTGGGACAGAAACAACGCTTTTATAATTTCCATATCTCTCTCTCTCTGCCTAACAAATATTTTTCGAATTCGAAATAAATTTACAGCCAATTTTGGAAAATCGAAAAATCTTACCTCAAGTAACCAGACACCATTCCATTAACCCTCTGCGTTCTGGAGACTTCAAAAAGTATGCGCTCCGACTCCAACGTATAAGCACCGTCATAGTTTCAAACTGTGCCAACGTAAACAATACCACATTGTCAATGTCCATTAGTTGCGCACCGTGACATGCTGCTGGTCTTTCTGTCCTCCACTACCTGCGGTTACAATAATTGTATCTGCCATTTACTTACGGAGCCCTAATCGGGTTCAATAAATCGACTTAATGATGCAGAACGTGATCAGATTTATATTTACTAACAAGTTCGGCGCTGAATGGCGCCAACGAAACTGCGTGGGAACCTAAGGTCAACATTCCACAGACAATTTTATTCCCAGCAGTCCTACAACCAATGTACCTACCAAACTTGGCTATACAGGTTTCCATCACCTGGTGAACTCAAATCTGCCATACTGTAATATTGCTGGACCAGTCTTTTCTAACCAGTTGACAGTTCAAGTTGCTTAATCTCCTCGCGGACTAGCTATTATTATTTATGACTAAATTATGTTAAATTCCCGTTTCTACACCTATGCTCGTCTCCATTCATATACATTTGCGTTGCAGTGCCTTTGCATAGAAAACAAAGCTGCCAGTCTACCCCGACAGACAGCTGTCTGTTAGGTCATTTCGAATTGACCATTAACCTTGAGTTTAAAATGGAAGTGTTGCATCGCACTATTTATATCATTAATGGGCTGCCAATACAACAATAGCAAGAATAATTATGCTAATGAGAGCACATTATGTGACGTATGGCTGCTGACTGTTTTGTGGTCACAACATACAATCTTTGATAACTCGCTTAAGAATCGGTGCTGCTACTCCGAAACCTCATTGATTTTTAGTGCATTCACATAGTTGCACCATTCAGCTCTCAAATTACGAACCCGCTGCTTGTATCGCATTGCACTCTGGATTGCCTAACCAATTGTGCGGTGTGAACAACGCAACTGGGGGTTCTCGCTTCACATGCGACGATTCGCATTTCGATTTCAATCAATTTAATTGCGATCAAGAACAACTGTCGCATTCGATGTTTCGGCCACCATCCAGTTCGACAGGCTGTACACTCTTTCTTGACGAACAACAGAGCGGCATGTCATGAATCAAATGTTTTTGTTATGTGCGCTTGTGCATCGATCTGTTAACGATATGGCTTCACCGGTGGACGCGCACAGGCGCTATAATGGCAATTCCAAACGAAGCGAACAGGCCTACCCAATCAACGGCTATCCAAATCCTATACCAACAACAACCAACATCGCATAGTGTAATCGTTTATTGTAGTTTAATGCAATGTTGCATAACTCCGTCGGTATGATATGCGCTACTAGATATACCGTGAGCTCTGTGTACCAATCGCGCATGCAATTTCCACCACTGCAGAAGCAGGAGGAAGCGCTCGTGTGGCGTGAACTAACATTTGGGTAAATAATATCGGAGCGAACTTAATCACCTGTGGCATATCAGCTCACCGAGTGAAAAGTAAAAAGAAAACGAGGCAATAACACACGCTCACGTGAGCTTGTGTTTTTGAACACAATTAGTCAATAGCTTGATTGTTATGATTTAGTTTTTCGCTCAAATTAATCACAATCAAATCCTGGTTGCATGTTGCAATGCAGGAAGAAGATTCCAATCGACGACGAAATGAATAGTTTAATCGGAAAAATCTCTATTCGGCATTCGGCAATGATGTCGATCCGGTTGGTGAATATGATGATGCTGGTGACTGCGCGCGAATTAAAACACTTGTTTCTTACTTTTAAAATTAAACAATATTTATTTGGAACTATGTCCTTTATTATTGAAATACTTTTTACTAATTCTAAAAGGAGCTTAAGGCTACTATGTAGTTACAATAAGACTGTTGATAAATTCATCATACAGTCGTATTTATATACTTTTCTTATCTATCTACAAGGAGACCCAAGCGTACAATCGTCTTGCTTGATAATGAAGAAGAGATAATATTCCAACATTGTATACAAACGATATTATCTCTTTTACATATGTTATCATTGTAGCGTTGTGTGCAAGACTGTACTAGAGACTAAAGATATCATTGAATACAAATAATGTTATCTTTTTTCTCAATATGTTTTGCTATGGATACTTAACTCCCCCCCTTGTTAAACGAAATCGTCCCGATTTTTCGACGCTATTTTTAACATTTCTCTTTCATAAGTTTTGTTATATGCGTCAATCTTTTTTTGTTTTTGACGATCTGTTATACATTGTATAGTTTTTATCATTACGTACGTAAATGCTAGAATAACAATCAGTGTTACAATTGTGTATATAGTTGATAATATCGGTTTTTCTTCAAAAGGAATAATTAGTTTTTTTAAAGTATCTATGTTATCGAATTTGTACATTGTATCTTCTTTAATTATTTGGTCGATGTAAGACTCTGAATTATGATTTCTTAATATAACTTCTTTAATTTGCTTATGCATGTTTTTGTATATTTTATCGTCTAGATTTATAGTATTTTCATAAGTAACTAAGTTTATACCATTAATTGTTTGATTATTTAACTTATGCTTACCGCTTAATAACATAACACCGGATTCAATTTCTAAGTCGTAATCGTATTCTTGTTTAATGTTGCATTTTGAAGTTATATTCTTTAAAAGTGGAATAAGACAATTTTCTTCTTCAAAGTTAATTTCACAAATGTTTTTACTTAGATGATTTTGACAATTTCTTGTTCTTAAATAAGTTTGGTTACATAAGGCAATTGTTTTATCTGTAATGATTTTTCCATGTTTTGAATTTAAAGGTGTTACTTTATACAATTTACATGATTTAATTAGAACTGGATATTTATATATTGTGATGAAGAATTCATCAGTTCTAGCTAATAATATTTTAGAGTACTCAAGTATATTTATTATGGGTACTTGAATTATTTCATGTTGAATAATATTTTTAATGTCATCTAAGTCTAGGCTTTCTGATAAATATTCATTATTTTTTGCTGCATTAATTGTTCTGGTCAATAATAATAATTGTTCGTACACTTGTTCTATTACTAAATGTTCTTTAAGGCTCTGACCTTCGAATTGTTGCAAAATTTGTTCAAATCTAGAATTTATAGTTTTTTGTTTATTATTGTTTTCTATGAGATTATTTATACTCGTTTCTATGTTAACTAAGTCATAATGGTCAGGATTACCAAACACATATTTGAAAGCTGTTCCTAAAAAGTTAATTGATCTAGTATGCCTAGTATGTTCTTGTAATTGGTCTGCTAAATTCTTAATTTTACTTAACCAAATTTTTTCTTCTTGTGTAGGTTGATATTTACTAGTTACGATATTTACGTAAGGTTGAAATATCGAAGTCAGGTTGGTGGCATGTAACAAATAAGTTTGTTCTTTGAATAAATACACGTCATCTGTTTGCGTAAGTATAAACTTCTTGTTTAGTAACTCAGTTATTTGAACGTTTCCTTGCCCTTCTTGACTCTGTACAATTCCTAGTAATGTTAGGAATATTAATATTTTCGTCATCTGAAAAATGATAATTCTTTATGTTATCCTTGTGAATTTTTATTCCTTCTTTAGAGATTACAGTGTCTCCTTTATCTTCTTCTACTATTCTTGTTATGTATCTGGCGTTAGATTTCTTTCTAAGACCTGTGATTCTTACCATTATCTTATCTCCTTTTTTATACTCTCTGTGTCGAGTTCCTTTATTTAGACGTTCGATCACTTTTTTGGATGCTGAGTTTAGTTTATTTATTATAATTTCACTATTGCTATATTTATTTTGATTAAAGAAAATGTCTCTAGGTTTCAAACCGGTAACTGAGTGTATAGAATTATTTAATTCACGCACTGTTCTAAATATTTCTTCGATAAGTCTTGTTTTATTCTGAATTGTGAATATTCTAGACAGTTCAGTTATTGTACCGTTTACACGTTCTACCTGACCGTTCGCTGTCGATCTGTATACTGGAGTTTCTACTTTAGTTATGTTGTATTTCAAACACATTTGGTTCACCATTTCTGTTTTGAATCCCTTCTCGTTATCTGTCATGAGTCGTTCACATTTTGGGAAATAATTAGATAAGACCTCTTCCATAACGTCGTACAGTCTGTTTCGAGTTTCGATTTCCCGAAGGATTGTATATTTAGAATACTTATCTACTGTTACAAGGAAAGTATACTTGTCGTTGAAGTATATGTCCATATGAATGTGTGTTCCCACATGTGTTGGTATTTCTGAATTATTCAGAGGTTCTCTGATAGGTTTTCTTTCATATTTTCCAAATAGACATGCTATGCATTTTCTGTTGAAACTCTTTGCTTGTTTATTTAGATCGGGCCAGTAATATTTCTCTGAGATTTCTTGTATATTGTTACGTAACCCTCGGTGTGCTCTTTCGTGAGTTACCCTTACAAGTTTTAGTTGTTCCTCCAAATTTGTCACGTCTTGAAGTTTTCTTGGTGTGAATATAAATCTTACTAGTGGGAATTCTTTTTTTATGTTTTCACCATATTTGTATATGTTTTCAAATTTCGTATGCAAAGCTACAATCTTTTGGGGTTGTATAACTTCTTTCATCTGCCTTAGTAAAGAGTCTTTGTCCTTAAACTTTATTATGAGTCTTATTTTGTTACTAAAATAGATTTGTGTTTCGATATTATTTGTTATATCTTCAATAAGTTCGAACTGTGCAGTGTATGCATTAAAAGGCTGATTCACAGTTTTTATTATATCATTAGAAGAACTTTCAGCTGAATGTGCTGTTTCTATGGTAGAAGTATTTATGCGTTGACGTGATAATGCGTCAGCTACAAGATTTAGGTTTCCTGGTTTATAAACTAATTTTGCTCCAAAGTCTTCAATGATTCCCTTCCAACGTTTCAGCTTTGTGTTGGGATTTTTTTCTGATACAGAATATATAAGGCTCTGGTGATCGGTATATATGGTTAAGTCTGCTATTTTCTCAGGGTTCGTAGTGATTCTACCATGTCTGATTATGTGACCTAAGTATTCTACTTCTTCTTGAAAAAACTTACTTTTCTCATCAGATATTTTTAATGTGGCTTTATTGAGTACGTCGAATACTTGACTTATATGCTGTATATGTTCTTCCTCAGATGAAGAATATATCAATACGTCATCAATGTAAACGTGTACGAATTTACCTACAAAGTCTCTCAAAATGTCGTCCACGCATCTCTGAAATATGCTTGGTGCATTTTTGAGCCCGAAAGGCATTCGTTTAAAATGATATTTTGCGCCATTTATAGCAAAAGCTGTTTTTTCTTTATCATCTGTTTTGATTTTAATTTGGTGGAAACCTGACTCCAAATCTAATGTTGTAAAGTACTTGGCTTTACCTAAATTTTGAATTGTCATGTTGACATCCGGAATGGGGTATCTGTCTGTTACAGTGTGAGCGTTAAGTTTTTGGAAATCAACAACCATGCGCCGTTTTGGTTTTCCTTTTTCGTCCAAACCTTTTTTAGGTACTGTCCATATGGGACTGTTATAAGGACTATGGCTTTTTTCTATTATATCGTCATGTAAGAGTTTCTGTATTTCTTTGTTTACGAATTCGTTATCTGCTATGGGATATGGATATGGTTTAACATAAACCGGATTATCATTGGTCGTCCTAATGCTTGCTTCTATAGTATCTGTAAAGGGTAACGGTCCTATGCTGTTATTAATCTTCATCAGTCTATCTATGTCTGCTTTATAAATATTATTTTCCCCAATTATGTAATTAATTTTCTGAATAGATTCGACACTGCTTATGGTAGTTAGAGTCATATTACTGAAATTTATTTCCGCGTTTAGAACTTTAAGTCCTTCATATCCTAATATCATATCAAAAGACTGAATATCCTCTAATTCAAAAAATGTTATATTTTTCTTTAATATCCTAACTACTTTCTTTGTATCTACCATAGAATAACCATGCATTGTTTTTATTTTTATAGGTTTAATTTTAATTTTTTTGCTAGAATCGCATTTTCTATTAATGTAATTATGGGTTGCACCAGTATCAATAAGAATTTTATAAATTTTCTTAGAAATAGTACTAGTTAAATTTAAGCAGGGCAACCCGTCTACTAGTTTAAATGATCTATTCTTATGTTATTATTTACCATACATTCCGTTTCATCTGCTTCTGCATATGTACTGCTGACATCGTCTCTGCGTTGTTGTCGGGAGTTATTTACTCTCTGCTGCTTGAAGTTCTGCTGATAAGATCGTTGCGGTCTGTTGTGTGTGTTGAAACTCCCGCTGTGTTCACGTTTCGCTGGTGGATTATATACATCGGGTTTGTATTGATTCCAATTTTGTCGCTGTGCATGTACAATTTGTCTCGAGTTTATCTCCATCGGCTGTGGTCCTTGATTGTGTTGCTGCATATTATCGTATTGCTTCTGGGGTTGATAATTCGTTGTTTGGCTCGAATAATTTGGTCTTCTTTCGTTTCTGCGTTCATGTGGCATATTTTTGTGGTGCTTATCCTGAGTGAGATGTAAATGCCTGTGCACATTATCATGTTCTATTCTGCGAGCAATTGCGAATGCGTGTTCTAGATCATTTATTGTAGCTGAATATAATGATCCTCTTGTAAAGTTGTCACTCATACCATCAATGAATATACGAACTGCGTCGTCGTTAGCATTTTTAATTAGTCTGTCGATTATATTCGGCGGATCACCTGACATAGTGATTTTTGATATTATTAAATTGAGATTTTTATTTATCTCGTCGTGGTATTCAGACAGTGTGCTTCTTTTTTGCGTGATGGCTTTCATCATGTCTTGTAGCACGTATAGAGGTTCTTGATTAGAGTACGTATAATCTAATCTGTTACGTATCGCCTCAAAATTAAAAATTGTGTTATAATTAGTTAACACATTCGCGGCTGCACCCTGTATTTTACTTTTCACTATAGTCAATGCTGCTGCGTACTTACTGTGTGTTTTGAAGTTTTTAATGCTGTCCATTAATCTGGATGCTTCTTCGCGCCACGACCGATAATTTGATTGATCGCCGTTGAAAATAGGTAGGCTTTTAAATGCGTCTAACTGTATTTCACTACCATCTGTATATGTGGTTCTTATTTCCTCTAGCACAGGTATGTTTGGTACTATGCCTAATCCAGATTTTACTTCATTTAGTTTTGTTTCTAAATTAGTGTTTATTTGATTTTGGTTAGTTATTATTGCTGCTAACCTTGCATTCTCTGTGCGTGTGTGCTCTAGGGTTTGTGTTACTGTGTTGCTCCTGGTTTCTAAAGCTTCTAATCTTGCCATTAATACTGCGAGTTGTTCCATTTTGAACTCGTGTCTGTTGTCGTCGAATTTGTGTGTTTTTTTTCTCCACATATACACTTTCACTGAATTGCTTTGCTGCTTCGTACGAAGAAGCTATATTTGTACCTGCTATGCTAGGTAATTCTTGTAACCGGTAACGCGAGTGTTCTGTTTATACTAGATTTCACTACTTGTTCCCGAGGTCCGCTCGATTGAAGTTAAAAAGTATATTTAACCTCCTGGCAGGATCGCCAATTAAAACACTTGTTTCTTACTTTTAAAATTAAACAATATTTATTTGGAACTATGTCCTTTATTATTGAAATACTTTTTACTAATTCTAAAAGGAGCTTAAGGCTACTATGTAGTTACAATAAGACTGTTGATAAATTCATCATACAGTCGTATTTATATACTTTTCTTATCTATCTACAAGGAGACCCAAGCGTACAATCGTCTTGCTTGATAATGAAGAAGAGATAATATTCCAACATTGTATACAAACGATATTATCTCTTTTACATATGTTATCATTGTAGCGTTGTGTGCAAGACTGTACTAGAGACTAAAGATATCATTGAATACAAATAATGTTATCTTTTTTCTCAATATGTTTTGCTATGGATACTTAACTCGCGGCGCGTAATTTGAACATGCAGATTGATGGGAAACTGCGTTTATTGCGGTCACTTGTTGGCTTAAGTAAATTACTTCTAAGCAAGAAGGATTTATGGTGGCTATTTATATAATATGAATGTTGTAACAATCACTCGGTGACGCATACTTGTGCACATGAGTTAAGTATGAAACTCTTGATCAATTATTTTATAGTCACGAAATACGAACGTTGGCTTAAGCTGGCCTACTCCTTTGCAATCCCATTTTGGCTTTCCATTAATCACGCAATATTCTTTTGTGTACGCATTTATTGCAGACCGGTCCTAAAATTTAGTAGAGAAATTCCTGTCTGATAAGTATATTGACATTTGGATTTGTCAGTTTATATTAGCGATTCAAAAATTTGTATTCAATAAAAACAAAAGTAAAAAACAGTAAATTCTCATTAACGATAATGCATTCGAACGCATTAGCCAAATTTAGTCAAAATTCGTTTCCTTATGCAAATGTTGGGCAGAAGAGAGCCAAAAAGAGAGAACAAAACATTTCCCATCCATAAAAAAAACCCAAAGCAAATGGGGACGTTCGGATTCATACTTCCATAATTTAGTAAGTCTGACAGCTGTCTGACTAGATGTATTTCAGTTTTTATTGGCCCAGAGTGGTCGAGTGATTAGTTTTTGCAGTTGACGTTTATGGAGGGGAAGCCGACAAATTTATTCAAGAAAATCAACTCAGGATTGTTTCGAAGAGTCAAATTTAAAATAAACACAGTGGCCGTGCAGAATTCTGAAGAATCGAAAAAAGGGCCGTTGAGAGAAAAAGGTTTCATTTCTAAAGCTACTCTGCGAATTTCGAATTTTCGCACGATATTTAACAACCATTAGTTCGCACAACAGTGTAATAGTGTTGCGAAAGGCAACCGTGTTACATTTTAAATGTATTTATTTGAAAATAACATTTTTTGAAAAATTTATGAAGGGCCTTTTCTAAATTAAAAAGGGCAAAATCAAACAAAGTTAACGCTGACCGCGAGAATACAAAAAAACAATTCAAGTTGCTTAGTCAACGCGTTCGGATTCCTAGTCACGACGAATCTAGTTGACGTTTTACATAAACTGGGTATCCGAACGTCCCCAATTAGCTCAAGCAATTTCTTTGGGCTGGTTTTGGTTGTTGCTGACAGATGAGTGTCAAATCGTTCAAATACTAATTTATAACTGACTTTTTATTTGATTTTATTTATATCTTGTGCTTGTATAGCATTCTGCGATAAAAGAATTCCAAATTTTGGTTTTGTTATTTGAATATTGCCGCATTGAAAAAATTAAGATTTTTCAAATTTGTGGTTCAACGCGCTTTTTTTTTTTTGGTTATATTTCATTTCGGAGAGCGAATTCTCTCGCAATGAGAGAAATGTGACATTCACATATTGCCAATATTGAACCAGAAAGTAAGGGAACAGAACTTTTATCTGCCAGTCCCAATAAGTCAAGCGATCTTTTATAGTTTGAAGTTGTCTGCAACTCTAAATAAAACAACTGTAATTGGTAGTGCTTTGTTTAGGATAAGCTGTCAAAGTTCACAGTATCTACAGAATTTGCGAAAATAAGAAGAACAATATATGCTATCAATGTGTCATCGACCAACATGGATGACTCACATTTTACCAATTAACTTTCTAGCAAGATCGTAAATGTCGGTAATATAGTAAAATTTAAAACTACATTTCATAGGCCCGTTTCCTGATACTACTCATAGCGATTTATTTCTACTTAAATAAATACCTTATGGGCCACTTTTTCTATGTCATAAACTGTCACATAAGATTTTAAGTTGAACTTAAATCGCTATGAGTGGTATCAGCAAACGTTCCCTAGTTCATTTCTTGGAATGTGGCAAGTTTAATACTTACTTATATAATTATTCTTCGTCATTAACTCCGTTTCTTAAATTCATATTTTATTGTTTAGGTATTTCTCTTTTAAAATCAGGGGTTAAATTACAGCGTCCGTGATCGAGTAATACGTGACTGAATTTGTTGTTGTTTTACTTGTTATATCCACAAAATTCAGCGACGTATTGCTCGCTTACGGATGCGGCAATTCGGCCCCAGTTTTCGTATAGCTTTGAGATCGAAATAATCAGTAAATAAGGAAATCGAAAATATAGCCGCTTTGGGTTTGTTGTGTGTGTTTGATAGTCGTTCGTTTTAGGCCTGTTCGAACGTAAATCGTTCTGCTGAATCAATTCGATCACTCAACTACCGGATTAGGGTGCCTACCTAACAGTTCTTAGGTACATATATTAAGTTTATTGAGTGGAACTCTACGGTATTCTAATCTCTTCACATCTGCATATATATGTCTAATTGAAATGATTAAAAAGTGTGTTGCCTTATAGATTGATACCGCCATGCTGCTTTCACATTTGCGCCAGAAGGTCCTCAAATACTTGGCGCCATCTAATTTATTCGATAAGAATTGAGTGAACTTGAACGAATTCGAAATGAACGTCGGAACCAGACAGACTGCTTAAGGCTATTCTAGAAGGCAAGTTAAACAAACAGATAGTACAATAATTATGGTTAACCTTTTACCCGAAACTGACGCAAAACAGAAGACGACCGTGACAATTTCCAAATTTTGTATAATTATAGACGGTCGTAAATTAGTTCAAATAATGCATTAGGATTATTTATAATAAATTAATGGGCAATATAACAAACCAAGCGGAAGATAATCAACTAATGCATATTTAAGCGAAATGATATATGAGGGTACACATCGTGATGTTATAGTGATTAAAAAAACAGGGTGGCCCTTATATTTATAAACAAAAAGGTATAGTTGGGATTGTAAGCTTTGAATTCGAATTAAGTATCTACCACAAAACACGAGCATTTTTATATTTCTAAAGTCAATAGTACTTAAGTATTAAAGATCGATTTCCAACATTTGAACACCACTACAAAGCAAAGTACCAAATGCACCAAACCAACCTGTCAGACACTGCAGTCGATTTCGTTGCCGACTGCAGTTTTTCATTTGTTAAATTCTGTTGTGTACAGACATTTATTGCAAAAAGAAATTGTTGTTAAATTCTTAAACAAAAACATAGTTTTACTGCAAGTAGTGCGCAGTATAAAAGTTTAGTTAAATTGTACTAGAAGAAGGCACGAATCAAGTGCTTAATTTTACGCGCCGAAATACAACTCATCAGTAAGGCCCTAAGATTCTTACCAGGTTCTTTCCTTTTACTGTGTGTTGCTAAATCGCTGTGCACCGGATAATCTACATGCAGATTTAGGTAAGCGTCAAATCTCGATTATGTGGGCTTAAGCTTATGTCAGATACAGACTTGTGTTAAACGCTTAAATTATTTTTGCAACAACATCGAATTTCTGTGTGTAACCTCAAATTGATTTAAGCTGAATTATACTCTCATCCAAGTTTTATCACTTTTTTAACTTAAGTCGCTGATCTGTCGAAATTTTTTTTGGACAGTCGCAGTTATCTAAGCTTTTCTGTGTACAAACAATAGGAGTCGGACGGCGCCATATAGTTTTGCACATCATTTTTTATGCTTGTATATTAATTTAAGATTTACCTACTTATGGTTGAAGTATAAGTCAATGCGAAATGTGGTGAAATTTTCCTAATCCCTTAACTGACAACTTGTGCCACGCTTTCAGATTTTAATGATGTTTTTTTTTCTAATTGGGAGTCACAACACACCAGGTGACCAGGTTCATATTTTGCTTCGGGTGTGCCTAATTCCGCCCGGAAACATAACAAATTTACATAAAAGGTAATTATAGTTTCCCAATCAAGGGTATACCTATTCCAAACCAATTTTGGCCTTTGCGCAGTGTCTGAACCAAGCTAATACATTTCGGCATACCCTATATGCCCGTCCGCAACCTTGTCATTAGACGAAAGACATTGCTATGCCCAATAATAATTTATGTTACATCGCCACTGACACTCGGAGCATTTTTGTTTTGTTTAAATTATTATTTCACACTGTTAAAATTTTACATTTTGCTTCGAGAGAGAAAAGACAAAAGGCGATAATTCATATCAAAAACCGATAAAACGAAATGTCAAACAAATACCCAAAGCAAAGGTGATTCCAATCGAAGACACCATCAGTCCAGTAGCCCATCAGACATTGTTGTGCTAAGCGTTTGTGCTACAAAAAAAATGTCCAGGGATTCAAATGGTTACCACTACATACCCACAGTCAACTGTGAATGTCTGCAAAAAAAAGAAGAAAAAAGGGAAGTGACTAGTTAACAGAAACAAATTACCACGGACGCCACAAATGACTTGGGAGGCTAGTGCGGAATTGACATAAATTATCAACAGAGGGGCGCGGCGCGGCGCGTTCATTTTTTATTTTTTTGGCAGAAGAAAACAAATATATCACGCATAAACTCCGCACTCATCTTCATGGACACATAATATTTATAGCAAGCGAAATGTTTTGTCGATAGGGTATTCACTTGATCTCATAATTTTATGCAGCTCGTAAATTCATAAATTTCTGCGGTGAACACCCTTCGGAAATGTCGTTGCGTAATTCGCGTAAATCGACTGTCAAGTCTCTTGTCCAACTCAGCTGTTCTTAGACTTCCCAAAATTGGCAGTAGGTAAATGAGTTAATTAATTGGAAGTTCTTGGCGAAAACAAAGGCACATACATTATATCTCCATCAAGTGTGCTTTATATATAATTTTATTGATTTGCAGGCCATAAACAACAATTAGAGAACAAAATGTTGGAAGAATTAATTTATTCACTGTTTTTTTTATTATTTTTTTATTCACAGTTTGACATTTGAAAATTTGCGTAATTTCCGCAGTCGATTTTCGAGTCAAATTGCCCGCGTCCCACTGCCCGCTAGATGAATAGCAGCATGTGAAACTCCATATAAAAAAAACTGACATTTCACAAAAAGTGCTAGACGTCTAGTGCAAATGGTGAAATTTCTGTTTTTTTTTTATATGGAGTTTGACATGGCCGCTACTCATCTAGCGGGCAGTGGAACGCAGGCACTGATCGCGGAAAATTATGAGGTTTACGCGTTTATCCAAGCCAAGCACTGAAAAATTGGTCAAATTTAAAATATTTGTCGAAGAATTCTCAAAAAGCTAGGACGAGAACGCAACTTTACCTTTTTTTTAATATTGTTCAATAATCTTCCAAAAGGAGAATGAAGTGGCAGAGAGTGTAGCCGCCATCAAGTCTTACTCCATAGGAGAAGACGGTGTGCCTATACGATTTGTCAAACTCATTTTACCAGAAATCATAACCTACCTTACCGAAGTTATAAACTGGTGCATAATAACTTCCACTTTTCCGGATTCCTGAAAAGTTGCAAGAGTCTTACCCATTGCCAAAAATTCAAACCCTACTTCTCCTGCTGACTTCCGACCAATCAGCATCCTACCTTGCTTGTCTAAGGTCTTTGAGAAGTTAATATCAAAGCAGTTATCTAAATACATTTTGAAACATAATTTGTTAAGTTCTCGACAGTCTGGTTTCAGAGCTAACCACAGCTGTTCCTCAGCTATGGTCAACTTGCTTGAGGAAATAAGGCTAGACTACGACAAAAACAACATAACACTGCTGTGTTTATTAGATTTTTCGAAAGCCTTTGACAAAGTGAACCATGAAATCCTGCTATGGAAACTAAAAATATTATTCGGACTCAGTGACAGAGCAGTTAAACTGATAAAAAGTTTTCTCTCTGATAGGTTGCAAAGGGTCATCATAAATGCGAATCATTCCCAATTAAAAAGGATTACACAGGGTGTACCACAGGGATCAATATTAGGACCGATTTTATTTTGCATTTTTATAAATGATCTTCCACATGTTTGCAAACATACATCAGTTCACTTGTATGCTGATGACGTGCAACTTCATGCTGCAAAGTCGCTCCAAAATCCTGATGAACTCGCAGCACATGTTAATGAAGATTTGGAGCGAATTCACAGATGGTCTGTAGAGAATGGACTACAACTAAATCCAAAAAAATCGCAAGTTATTCCTATTGGTTACAAAAAGTTCAACCTTGATTTTTTACCGGATGTTTGGCTAAATCATAATAAGATCAGAGTAGTGGAAAGTGGCAGTAGTCTAGGGTTCGTTATAAACCGTAGTCTATCTAGCTACAATCATATAAACATTGTCGTTGGACGAATCTATGGATGTCTTCGTAAATTGTGGCTCACCGCTTATTTCACTCCCACTGAAACTCGACGAAAGCTGGTAATAGCCTTAGTACTACCTCTCATTACATATGCTGATGCTGTCTATAGCACACTCGACTCTCTATCGCAACGTAAACTGCAAGTTGCTTTCAATGATGCGGTGCGATATGTGTATGGCCTTCGAAGAAGCGACCACATATCCATTTACTCTCGGGAGCTACTTGGATGTTCTCTGCAAGATTACATCAACGCTAGGAATCCATATTTCTTCACAAAATCATATATAATCATTTACCAACCTATTTGTTCACAAGGCTCAACTTTTCTCGCTCAAATAGGACTATGAACATTGTCCCTTTTCGTTACGTACACCTCAATTCCTCACGTCTATTCTTCATCCACACTGTCAGACTATGGAACTCGTTACCTACGCGGATTAAAACAATTTCTAATCTCACAAGTTTCAAAAGCGCCATTCTTCTTCATTTTTCATCGACTACTTCTTATAATTAATACCCATCTAAATATCTTATCTTTCTTTTCCCCTTCTGCCTCCCATAAAACCATCCCAAACTTTCCACACTTGTAATTTAGTTTTAAGTCACTTTAATTTTGAATTTATAATAAAACAACGCTAAAGTTCTAAGTACTATAAAAGATATTATCTTAATGTACACACCAATCAAATAAATAAATAAATTGAAAATTGAAATTGAAAATTGGAGATTGTGCACATTAAAAAATCTAGTTACCTTATACCCTGAACGCGAAATCTTGTCCTACGTCAGACACATATATGAACTGTCAATTTAGTACTCAATTCCAAATTTATAAGTCGAATTTCTTTCAACCCCTCGTAAACGTCAAATAAACAACCTGTTCATATGACCCAGATATACCAAATAATGCAGCTGTCAGATTTAATAAACTAGATTCTTGAACGTTCCCGATGTACAAATGTGTTTTGATAAATCTTGGTTGTTACTCAGAAGTTAATGTTGGATACTTTTTTTTGTGAGAGAATATTGTTGACAGAATATTGCTGACAGAACCGTCATATAAACCAACTAATTTTGACAGAATTTCAGCTGTAACTTCGTCGGTCATAGAAGGGCATTTCTGTTATTGCGTTGGATTGTAAATGTCATGCCGATATTGCTGCATCTGTCACTACTCTGCCGTTGGTTGTGCATAAAAGGCGTTTTTTCCGTCTGTCTGTCCGTCCTTCCACAGGCGTACAGCCTAAACAGCTGCCCGGATTTCATTAATTTTTTATTCAAACTGGGTTTGGAATTTGTGGGCTTACAGTGCGGGCCGTTTTTTTATTTTGCAAGGTAACCTCAATATTAATGGTATGTACTTCCCATATTAAATGTTCGTACCAGTTTGATTTATTCGAAAATGGCTCTAACGATTTCAACCAAAATTGATATTTAAGCTTAAGTGGGTGAGGTTACCACGACTAAATACCCAGTTTTTGGCTAAAAATTCGAACAACGTTACTTTTGAAATTTGGGCATATCTCGAAAACGGTCCACACGATTGTAACAAAAATTAATTTCTAGGGTAATGTGGTCATTTCCAACTTAGATGCAAACTCAGTTTTTCTCTGTATTATCGGCAAGTGGATTTTTGAAAAAAATATTTTTTTTTAAATTTAGTTTTCCTTAGTAAACTCTTTGTTTACAATAACGATTTTGACCAAAATGCAAACTTAGAGTACAATTGATGTTCTTAAAATTGTTGCGTTCTTAGTTTTCAATTCGATTCAACGAAAACGCTAATTTTAAAAACTGCTCATATCTCGAAACCCCCATTTTCGACTCAGATAAAACTTTAAAAACCAAGTAATGCTTATATCCTGAACAATAATTCATAATCGCTTTTTATAGTTAACAAATACTACTTTTCAAACTCAACATTGCAATATTTGTTACTGTTTTTCCTGTCAAATCTTACAAAAACCGCTCTAACAATTTTGGTTAAAGTACATATTAAAGATAATATCAGTATTCTAAATAAGATCCCGTACTTAGTTTTTCTCAAAAAATTCGAATATAGCTGTTTTTTTAATTATTTCTCAATACCGCACTGCAACAGCCAATTAAAAATCCAATACCAGCAACGCAAAAATTATTTTTAGTAAGTAATACCTACTTCTACTTTTTTTCAACCATTTTGAATATGCACAAAACATCACAAGTGTACAAGTAGATATTTTAAGAAATAAGTTGGGCCTTACATTAAAAAACAAATCCCCATTTTGACACCTTATTGACACTTTTATTAATTACAAGTCACAATCAAACTCGTTTCAAGCTACGTGCTACCGAAATCTATTTATTTCGAGTTGACTGACGATGAACAGTCCTCGATTGTATCCAGTAACGTGCTGGCACTCCAGTTTCAGCACAATAGTTTGTATTTTGCATTTTTGAGACGAATTGAAGAGAACATTTAACATTGGCAAGAAAAACCCTGTACCAAAATGTAGTCCAATATAATTGCAACTGTCACATGAAAGTCATTCCTTGGTACAATTAGGTGCGTATGAAGCAATTTTTTGTAATACAAAAGTTACGTATACGACACAGTCGCGCAATTTATTGCAGAAATTATAACTGAAAAAAAAAAAAAATATATATATATATAAACAAACAACGAATGTACTTATTAATCCCCTTTGTATTTTTAATGTTGTTTGTACGGTGTTAACTATACGATAAGTTGCTGCAAGCGCACAACTCACTTCTGAGGTAATAGCTGAAGCAATTGTGGTTATGCAGTTTTTTTGTACCTAAATATTCTCCTTAAATCCCTTAAAGAAGAACTAGCATTATTCACAACTTCCTAAACAGAAGGACGCAACTCTCCCACTATTACAACTCATAAAGCTGCAATCGAGTTTCCATCATAGAGTTTACACGCATCACAGTGAGTCATAACTCACAAGCCAAAAGCCGACGTTAATGCCACTTAACCAAAGATTAGCTCGAGATGCATACAATTAAATTTGTTTTCGTACCCGGTGTCCAAATGCTCGAGATACAATAATAGGGTTACAAAGCTAAGCTTAGGCAACTGTCTGCTGACATTAGTATCATTATTTATTATTATTATTTTTTTTCAAACAAGGTCGTGTATTATCTGCAAGTATGGGATGCATTTTTGTCTAAAATGACCTTGACCGCCTATGATTATTATTTTTCTGTGTTTTCCATCTGATTTTCCACACAGCCGGTCCGTATTTCTAACTGTATCCGATTTCAATTACATTACGCAACGCACCGACAAATTAAAGTTTTTTTTTGTTTGGATGCTAACGAGACACTTGGTCCAAATCTTGCTAGTCCAAACAAAATCGGATTTTATTTTCTGTGGATCTCACCTTGGAGGAAATCGTAACACGATGCACTTGAGGTGCTCAATCTGTGAATTGATTGAAATGGGGACTAATAGGGAATAGAACAGGACCAGCTATAGCAACACCAAACACCACAGCCTTCAACTGACTTGGTGTCTGATACGCTTCTTCGTGTTCAGAGCCAATGAACAGTGGTTTTTTCCCACTACCATAACCACCACCACCACCACCACCACAATAAGCATATCCAAATCCAACAGCCATCAGCCATCAGCCATCAGCCAGCTGATCGTTTGTGGTAGGGGCATGGTAAAAGTCATCTGTATATATACCAGGTTGCACTTGGAATTGAATCAGTACCGACTTGGATCTCGTTTTGGATTAAACAGTTTCTTTAGAATAAAATCATCTCGCTGCGAAAAAATAAGTGTATCAGCTCAACATGCGAATGGTAATACGAAAAGTCTCCTTAAAGTGTGATCAGTGAAAATACAAAAAGAAAAAAAATACAAAATAATAAAGAAAAAAAAAAAAAAAACATTCTGCCGGATAACAATTGTGTGTTTGAATACCGAAGACGACGATGTAACCAAGAGTGCAATGAATCGAAAGTGAAATTGCAAACGAAAGTGAATGAATTGGATTACCGCATCGCAACCAGTTCGATTTCATAACACAGAAAGGATAACCGCCGTCTCGTGTTCATTGTGCATAATTAATAGTCTCTCTCAGTAAAGCTAATTGTATCAGGTAACCCATGTATCTTTTCTCTTCCTTTTTTTTGCAGTTCATTCTACCCTGTCTCGCATTGTGCGTGGCACTGGTCAGCGGGTCAGCTGTTCCTGAGGCTGCTGAAGCTGAGGACAAGTCAGCAGCACCAGCGGCAGCAGCTGAAGCCGCTCCCAATGAGGAATCAAAGAACTTGGAAAAGCGTGGTCTCCACCTTGGAGACTATGGCCATTCCCATCATCACGAGCACATCAAGACCATCACTATCGAGAAGAAAGTGCCAGTTCCATACCATGTGACCAAGCATGTCCCTTACACCGTTGAGAAGAGGGTACCCTATGAGGTTAAGGTGCACGTTCCACAGCCCTACTACGTCGAGAAGAAGGTGCCAGTCCATGTCAAGGAGTACGTCAAGGTGCCAGTGCATGTGCCCAAACCATACATTGTCGAAAAGAAGGTCCCATACGAAGTCAAATACCCCGTCGACAAGCCATACGAAGTCAAAGTACATGTCCCACAGCCCTACGAAGTGATCAAGAAGATCCCATACGAAGTTAAGGTACCAGTGCCACAGCCCTACGAGGTCATCAAGAAGGTCCCATACGAGGTGAAAGTTGAGGTGCCAGTACCAAAACCATATGAAGTCATCAAGAAGGTTCCATATGAGGTGAAGGTCGCCGTCGAGAAGCCATACCCCGTGGAAGTACCAAAACCTTACCCAGTCGAAGTCGAGAAACCATACCCAGTTATTGTCGAAAAGAAGGTCCCATACGAGGTGAAAGTTCCAGTCGACAAGCCATACAACGTCTACGTTGAGAAACCATATCCCGTGCACGTAAAGGTTCCAGTTCCACAGCCCTATACCGTTGAGAAGAAGGTACCATACACCGTCGAGAAGGCAGTCCCATACGAAGTCAAGGTCCCAATTGACAAACCATACCCAGTCTACTCCGAAGTTAAGGTACCCGTACACAGGGAGATTCCAATTGTCGAAAAGTACCCAGTCGAAGTGCCAGTCTTCCACAAAGAACATCACTCCCATCATGGACATGGACACCACGAATAGTGAGTTGTACTTAAAGAAAAAACAAATCGAAGAAGGGCACTCCTCCTCCACCCTCAGAAAACCAGAAAAAAACCCCTTTCGTTTGTTTATTTCTCCCAATTTTTTTAAATAGCCCTTTCTATCATCACTAAAAGAAAAATCCAAACCGATTGTATATCTAAGAACGATGAAATTATGTCCCGGAAGTGGGTTCCTACTTCCAATTCGATGTTGAGCTGACTTAAAGTGGTGTTTGTTTTTTCCTCCCCCCAAAAAGAACACCACTCTTTGTATTATAAACCAAATGTGTTATACTTTTATATTGTATTGTACGCGAGATGAAACTATTGTAATTTTTTTTTATAGATAAAAGAAAAATAAGTAAAAAAATTAAAAAAAAACTTCTTCTGACTATTTTATTACATCTGAATTTGTGTTACAACTGAAAACCTGAATGTGGTACTAAATTTACAGCTGAAAGCCTGAACGCGAGAGTCTTAAAATGTTTTTTTCTAGACTTTATTGCACCTTAAAAAACTAAGAACCTGACCGGCAATAGAATTTGACTGCCGAATGCCTGAACGCGGTGCATTTCTTCACCTCTAAGAACTAGAGAGTGCATTCAGCACCACCAACAGTAAGATGACGATCAGTTTTCGGTGCAATCAGAATTTGAAAAGTTTACAATCGCAATTTTGAAAATGACAACAGGAAAATCACACCTGTCATCTAAATCTGCCAGTGCAGCCCTCATTCAAAAAGGCAATGCAACTTCACTCACTGGATCAGTGAAACAAAGTTTGTTTAACAAACCCGTTGCAGAGAGCATCAGGAAGCGCGACCACAACAAGTCTGGTTTTTCTCTGAGATAGTGAAAGCGCAACGATACAGTGATTTGGAGAGGTGTTCCCTCCCATGGAGGAAGTCAAATCAACCAGCGGGCTCTGGCTCAACACTGCAATTAATTATGGCAAAAGTCCGGTCCAACGTGGTGCGATTATTCCCATTTTGCGATTATGTAATTGTGATGCAAGTCAGTTGCGTCATGTATGGTTTTGTGTTTTATAGGGGAGACAAAAATATACATCATATAAGTAGGAGAAACCCGCAATGAATACGGTGTTACGGAGGAGAAGGAGATACAAATGAAAACTCGGTTTATTTTGTTGATTTCTTTTGATACCCGTTTGTTTCTTCTCCATAATAATGGGTCTTTGGTGCGGCTTTACTTTTAATGTGTCATCATTTGTCGCAATGACAGGTGATGTGTATAATAATTCTGGTTACATCAGAGACACGATGGGGGCTTGTTTTTTTGTACACTACTCCTCCTTGGAGTACGTGGAAGTGGAGTGCCGGTCTTGGAATGACGAGGTGTGGTGAAACATAGTAATTAATACATCAACGCAATGATTGTATTGTGCTGATTGTTGTTTGCAAAATTAAGAGGTAGCACTGCTTGCATAATTACTTTTGTAGCCAATTTCAAAGGAAAATTAGACGCTTGGCGGTAAAACCTTTAGAGCGTGGCCATTGAGTTGGGCAAGGTTGAGGAGGTTTTCGGTTTTTCGGTGATAGCAATTGCCACTGGAAAGAGTTTGCTGGTTCAGTCAAGTGGCCAATGACCTTGATGGGGAAAGGCTTCAGGTAAGAGAATTGTGTCACGGCCTAATAGCCGCTCGATATTGGTTCAGTAAAATATCAGTTCGGTCTAAAAGATCAACTTAAATACGGCAATTAAAGAATTTAATGATTGACGGACTAACGTTGAGGGAATGTGAATATATATATCGCACGCAGACATAGTGGCCTTTTACGTTAAATACCTGTTTATTTTGACGTGTATGATCTTATAAGCCTTTTAACAAGGTTTTCAGGGCTGTTTTCTTATTTATATTGGGGACAAGGAAGATCCTTCATTTCGATTTATATTCGATTTATATACTTTTTTGTTGTTGTTGCATTTTTACTCTGAATTATAGCTGCCTGACAATCTAAATGTCAAATAAAAGGATGACTATGTAATGTTTCCATTGTTGAGATTTTTGAGTATTTATTTCCATTGAACGATAGGAGTTTTTTTTTTGTAAACATTTCAAACGAAATTGACATGAGCTGTCAAATTTTTCCACGAAAGTCTCCGCCAAATATCTAATCCCTCTTTCTTACTTTTAAAGTTTAGTACTTTTAATTTTATCTGCTCTCCAACTTTTCTCTCCAAACATCAGTTAAAATACCAGATAAATTTTGACATAGAGCACGCCGCGGATAAGTGTCATAGAAAACAGCTGTTCTTTCAAAATAACTAACTTCACAAATTCAACACTCTCTGATTTCAACAATTTCTGATTCTAGGTATTTATAAAAAAAAACTCATCCTTGGTTACTGCTCCCATTCTCCGAAACACAAAAACGCAATAAAACAACAGAACAACAACGATCTGTCAAAATTTTGCTTGAGGAAATGTACGGCCCTATTAAATGTGCACGCTAAATTTTGACACATACATGAAGTACCTTATGAAACAAAAGTTTGATTATTTATCTCGAGCAGCGTACCACTCAGCTAAATGGATTCGCTTAAATTCAGTTTATATAAATTTTGGAGAGAATTTTGTATTTTCGCCATTTCCAAAAATAGTCCGAGGGGAACATTTAATTCTATTTTTCCGCCTGCTGATATCATTTTAAAAAGCAAGAAATCAAAAATAAATCCACGCATATGCCAAGTAGAACAACAAATTTCAAATCAGCTGCTAATTCTAAGGTTACTGACAGCTTTTCCACTTCGTACACCAAGAAATTTGTTGAGTAAAAATTCGTAAAACTCTCAGTGGACGGTTAATACCGTGCTCTCTCGATGACGTTCTCTTCTACGAATTTTTCGAGTTAAGGAACGGCACTGAGTAAAAATTCGTAAGAATTAGTACAAATTCGTAAGACTTAAAAGTGAAGGAACAGACAAATTATGTTTTGCCTAACTTTCGTAGCAATGGCGACGTATCCCAAACTCTAGTTTAGTAAGTATGACAGCTGGCTGACTTCTTGATGAGTTCCAGTTTTTATTTGCCTAGATTGGTTAAGTGAATGGGCTTTTCAGTTTAAGTTTAGGAATGGATAGCTGATTAACCTTTTTAAGTCTTCTTTCTTCTAACCTGGCTTTTCGTATATGCCTGAACTACTAGTACAAGTTACGTTATCCATCAATCTGGTTGCTGTGTTCAGGAAAAATCTACTCCAGATCAATCTAATCGAGTTTTAAGTGTACCCATTCTGTTCATAAATAAAATTAATACGGGAATATGAATATTTTATACATGTACTCACCTACAAATTTGTATAGATGGAGGCAACGGTTACGCCAGTTTTAACACCACATTTATCCGGAGCAAAATGAATATAAGTAGTTGCATATTTCCGGGCGGATATTTTTTAGTGGAACATGTGCTGAATTCAGCTCCTTAATGCGCGCAATAAGTAAATGAAACAGTTACAAAATTGCAGATTCAGAAGCGTAGGGTTGTGTGTGCTTCTTCTTCATCTTTTTCAAATTATAACTGTTCTTAGAGAGAATGGATAAGGCCCTAGTTATACCAATACGGAAAACAAGTAAAACTAAACCGTAAAAATTGTCTTTTGCTTTTTTTTACCACTTGAACTTGATGGTTGAACTCAATCTTGGTCTTAAAATGTTGCTTATGAATAAAAGCTAGATTATCAAAAAAAATATGCAAATGCTCTTTAAACTTTCCAGAAATATAATTTATTCCTTTGTACGTACGAGAAACTTTTTCTGATCAACTTCTCAGTCAATTCCACAAAAGAATTTCAATTTCACTGAAATATTTCATTTCTTTACTGTTCCATGTTCCATCTGTCAGGAATTTTTTTTCCTGATGGAATCAAATCAGTGGGGTGTTGGTTTGTTGTAATTGTAGGGAATCATTTTTCTGACAGATTTTTCGCTATGACCGCCTAAGGCCCCAGTTATAGCCATACGTAAAACCAAACCGTAAAAATTTTCGTTTGCTTTTTTTGACCACTTAAACTTGATAGTTTAACTCAAACTTGGTCTTAAAATGTTGCTTATGAATTATAAAGTTAGATTATCAAAAAAAAGTATGTAAATGATCTTTAAATTTTCTAGAAAAATCATTTATTCATTTTTACGTACGAAAAACTTTTACTGATCAACTTCTCAGTCAATTCCCCAAAAGAAACCCGAATCATTCCACTGAAGTATTTCATTTCTTTACTGTTCCATCTGTCAGGAACTTTTTTTCTGATGGAATCCAATCAGTGGGGGTTGGTTTGTTGTGGGTAATTGTCTTAGGCCCGGTTTCTTCAATTTTGGTTATCTTTAATCATCGTTTATTCCAGCTTATAACCATCGAATGCGTTTGTTCAGCAAAATATTAACCAGAGAATCAGTAGTTTGGTTAGTTACCAGTGAAATCGATAACCAGCTGATTTTGAGCGGTTAATGAGATTTAACCACTGATTATCTGTAATTTCGTTTGTTCAAGATTTTTTATATATTGAGAGAACGAGAAAATTGCGATTGTGGTTGAATAAATCAACATGAGGCCTGTTAATTTGTAATACATTTTATTGGATTTAGCTTTATTTCGGTTTTGTTCTCAAAAAATCATTGACTAACAAATACAAAGTTTCATTCTTTAGTTCTTAAGAAATTCCTGTATAATTTGGTTATGATATTAATTTTTGTGTTTATTAAGTTTAGTAAAAATAATAAATAATAAAATACCTACCTAAATAAATTACTTTTTATTTTTTATTTTTTTAAATAAATTACTTATCAAAAGCAAACGGACCCGAAAAACAAAAAAATATAATCACGGATTCGGTCAATCACTAAATGACAAATAAACTGGAAAAATGGAACGATTTTCTGCAAAGCTATGGTTTGGTGACCGAAGTGAAAAAACTTTCAACACACTCATTGGTTATCACTGATTTATAAGCTAAATCAGTGGTAACCTACCAATGCTTTAACCAGCTGTGAATAGACCGGCCCTTAGTACGGAAACTTTTTTCTGACAGATTTTTCGCTATGACCGCCGAAACGAAAAAAAACTCAGTTTCATACTGTTCCAACTTTTTCGGTTGCATTTTACGTATGGCTATAACTGGGGCCTAACCAAAAAAAAAAAAAAAAAACACATTGTAGTGTTCCAATTTTTTCGGTTGCATTTTACGTATGGCTATAACTGTGGCCTAATTTACCTACCGATTAAAAAATATTATTACCCTATGTGAATGGGTAAATACGCTATAATATTTAAGCGGACAGACAGCTATGTTTTCTTGGACTTTTAGCGGTCTTTTTGAAATAAAGGGAGATTTTCATCTTTTGGTGCATTGTATACAGATTTTTACCTTAGTAAAAACAGCTACAGGAATAGGAAAGCTAAGGGTTGAAACATAAGTAGGCTAAGGAGTGTAACCTCGTAAGTTTCTTTATTGAAAGTAGGTAGGTAGGTACATCTAATCATTGTAAGTGAGTTCACACTTCATAATCACAAATGAGAAACGACGCATGACGTTTTTGGTCACGTATTATTGGAAACGTTTGGGACGAGTTTTGGGTGCGTTTTGCGATAGATTTTTTTCGCGCTTTTTTAATCGCCCTTTTGACTAGTTCTTGGGCATGCTTTCGACGCGTTTTTGACCCTTTTCGGACGTGTTTTGTAGTGTTGTTTCTGAATGTACGTTTCAATGAGTTTTCGGTTTTCGGACGCGTTTCTGAACGTATTTTTCGACTCGTTTTTAAACTTGGTTTTGGATGCTCTTTTCGACTCATGTATTTAGGACCAGATTCACCCCGGACTGTAGCGCCACCTAAGTTTTCGACTCATTTTCCCACTTGTTTAAACTCTGTACTTGTTTCGACCTGGAACCTCTTTTGATTCCAGAGTTTGTTTGTAAGTGCTCCTTACCTCTGGTGGGGGGGTTAGCAAGTAAAACGCTTGACTTCTGAACGTAAAGTGATGTATTTTCTCGTTCTAAATTCTATTTATGTGTACATAATTTACAAGCTAAGAAATGCAATACTGCACTTTTATCTGTGGAAATAATATGGTAATAGCACAGACAATAAATATACAGATGTCTTATGCCTGTACAAAATTTTGAAGCATATTTTTTCCTTACCAGACAACCTTTTTCATCGCCTTACCAGACAAGGAGCTTTCAAAATAAGCGTTCAGAAGAAAGCTCTTTTATTTCCTAGTGCCTTTCCTTCGCTCCATTCATTTGTGTTGGCAAAGAGCTTGCCCCCTTCCCTTACGCCTTGTTCTTATGGGCTTATGACAAAGCAAGAGACAAGGAATTATAAATTGCCGAATAATGAAAGAGAAATATAACAAAAATATAATAATACACCAAGTAAGCAGAAGCGGCGTTGCCACTTTGCTGCAACAGCAATAAATCTACTGCATTTTTCGCAAAAAAATCCGCTGCCACTAAATCCAATCTACTGCACTTTTTTTGTTTGATAAACCTTCTCATGGATCATGAAACCAATTTCTCTCTGTCTATATTTCTATTATTTTCTCGTTTTCTCCTTAACTAACGGGATTTTGAGCTGCAGAGCGAAAGTTTTCGATTGTAAGACATTTAAAAAATAAACTACGAAACAAACTTAACGTGAATGTCAATGAATGTCTGAAATGAATGTCAGAAACGTTTGCTGGACACCCATAGAGCCCACTCTCCTGGGCTTAGTATTTCCAAAATGTTAATTTATTTAATGAAACGTTTATAAAAACAATATTAAAGTGATTATCTACTGCGGAAAGATCGAATCTACTGCATATTTTTTATTGATCTACTGCGCTCCTCTTTTTTTTGAAGTGGCAACGCTGAGCAGAAGCACGCTGCCAGATATTGATAAGCAGCAGCAGACATAATTCGTTTCGAATCACTTAATGCCAGACTCTAGAAGAAATCTTCTTTTTTTTTTTTCATGTTATTTGGTTTCAAGTGATGTGCATTTTTAATAAAAGAGAGTCCTTTTTGCCTTGTGGTTGAGACACAGCAAGAGCAAAGGAATGAAAATAATTATGTAATCTCTATATATACAGGGTATTCGCCGGGAAGGTGTACAACTTTGTTTTGCCGCCATTTTGGTAAACATTAGTTGCAAGTTCATATTTGGCAGTCGTGAAGTAGACCCGTGGCAAATTTATTATGGAAAAATATTCGATAAACTAACGTGTTTTAATCGTTAAATTTTTTATCAAAATCAATCATCGATTAGTTGGATGATGAGAAAGTTACGTGAAATTTTTGGGAGTGCCAAAAAAACGCACTATTTATCGTGTAGTGATCGAAGAAAGAGGGTCTGTGGGTGATAGGCCCAAGCATGGACCACAACGTACCAGAGACAATACTTAGACCCCCAAGCCCCAACTCACAATCCTCTTGCCGCTGGCCCCGTTTTTTTTTTTTTTTTTTTTTCAAATTCGCCATTTTGTTTTCCTATCGGCGTTATGTCTATTTAGAATCCGTGTGACATGCAAACACATACAAAAAATATAAAATCAATGCTGCCAACTGCTACCAAGCATGGGGGAATGTGATTGAATTTGGCATCCAATAATTCTTCCTATTAAATATTTATTTTGACTTTTCTATCTCAAAAATTAATTAGAAAGCTAAGTACTATGTACTAGATAGATGGCGCTGTCGCCGATTTCCGAAACAGCTCTACTGATTTCATTTGTTGGTTCCAGTTTGAAAGACGGGATAGTTTTGGAACCTATAGGTGGTACTTTGGAAAACATAACCGGGATAGGAAAACTATTTGTGGCACCTCCCATAGCGTGGAAACGCAATTTCTCAAGTTGTGTAATTAAATTTATTAATGGACACTGTCCAAATAAAGCCCTTTGGGAAACGTGACCAATGTGACTTAATGTGAAAGGTGCGGGCAAAGCCGGGTGGGTACAGCTACATATAAAGACTGACGTCCGTACGTACACTCATAACTCGGGATCGTTCCGTTTTTCTGATTTTTGGTTTAAATTTGCATTGCCCCAATTAAGGACATAATATGCTACTTTCTGTTGTATGGCATTTTGAAAAAAAAAAAAAAAAAAAAATTGTCTGGATAAAAAACTCACTTCCAACACAACAAAAATTACGTCATTAAATCACCTACACAATTTGAAATTGAACCGAAGAATTTATAAGAAAAATAAATAGGTTTTTGACCTTCTTAATGGAAAACTTGCGCTTACACGGAATGATCAAAATATTAGTTTTTTACAGGAAATGCAAATTTATATGCTAAACATTGAACCGATAAAAGCGAGAAATAGAGCATTCTGTTTCAAAGGTTATTTTATTAAAATGTACAATTTGACTCGTTATCTCAGGCCGAAGTTGCTTATTAAAAACAACTAGGTAGCATATTATAATGTTCCTACATAATTTTCAATGGAAATCTAAATATTCAACAGGAAATAAATATAGAATAGCAGGATATCTACAATCTGAACTAAAATATCCTAATCCTAAAATACGCACTGCACATCAAAATTCAAACAAAATAACAACCAAATATCTTAACATGGATACGAGTTTGTGCTAAATCAATGATGACGATCACGATAACCAGGATCCACCCCTACGCACAAACCGCAAGTTAAAATAAAGAAAAAAAAAAAAAAAAAAAAATGTTCTTAACGTTGTGTGAATTGAAGCAAAAGGCAGGAAGAAAGCAATGTACTTTCTGTGTGCGGTTTTTTTATGCATGGAAAGAAGAAGAGAGAAGAAAAAGAGGCAAAGATTCATTTAACAATTGTGCATATATGAAGCTTTTGAAAAAGCTTTTTTTTTTAAGTAGATTTAGTTTTCATACATCATCTTTTCCCATATGGATGAGACATCTGTATATTTCTTATCTGTGGTAATAGGATAGGATAGGAGGACCTGGAATAAAGTGCTGTATAGACGCTTTGGTAGGGACAAATAATCTGGGATATTATGATACTGTGTGTATCTGGCGTACAATTGGGAGTGCATCTTTTTATTAGGAATATAGTGTCAGTTGTAAAAGTGTGCCAGGGTGTGCTTAAAATAATCTAAATATAATGATAAAATTAGTTCTGAACAGTACTCGGTATAATAAACATTATCCTTAAGGTTAATTTACGTTTAAATATGTCTCACTTACTTAAAGTCCCGTCTAATTATCTCCATCAATTCGCATCTCCAGCATGGGCCATCTTCGATTGAGACACAATAAATTGCCGAACATAATCCTGCTGCAAAAAGCCGTAATTATCCTTCGATCCATTGTTCTTGTGTGCGCGCACATTACGCGCATTGTGCGAGCGCTGCCATGATTGCAGCTGTGATTATCCTTTTTTGTTGTGTTTTGCTCTGGCTTGCAAGTTGAAACCCCCAAATTTCGGTAGGACTTGCAAACTGGTATTTAAAGATGATATATCGTGTGCGCGCGGTGTGTGCGTCGTCGCATGCCGCATACAAGGAATAAATAAGAAGCGCAATTCCGAAAGGGTAATCGTTGATTTATCAGCTCCTTACAAATGCGGCGAACAAATTGCATTTCCGTTTAAGTAATTCGCCGTCATCGTCGATCGCCACTTTTGGATGTATAGCTACAGGTATGTTTGGGTGTCGTGGACGAAGCCGGAGTGCCGGACATCATCAGACACAGAGTCCGACGAATGGAGTGTGGATCATGTGAGGATCATAATCAAGGCAATCGAGATGTCTAATTAAACATGAGTCTGGCGTGCGATTTGATTTGTTGTATGTGCGCTCGAAGAAGCGAAGCTGATGTAGACTTGGAGTATGCTTCTGCTCTGGGGGTAGCCCCAGACCGTGTGTTGCTTTGTGATGGCTTTTTGCGTGTGTTCGGACGCGGACGACCATGATGCAATTAGGGATCAACAACGCCCCGAAGGGCGCCGTGCTGCATGTTTATTGTTTGTTGATGTAACTTTATTTTTATTTGAAATCGAGGTGTGGGTTTGTGGGTACGAAAAGTTGAACGTGCTTATTTGTAGCTAATTGGGGATCAAGCTGTGGCCTTACTGTGCTGAAGCAAGTTTGCTGATGGAGGATTTTCCGTAAATAATTTGGCCCTTGCACTGTGGAATTAATCTCATCAGTGAAAAATAATGTATCATGGGGTCTTTGTTGCTTGTGAGAAGCGTACATAAATACGAGTGTAGTTAACGGTTGGTCAGCCTCAAAATTATGGGAAGTAATGAAGGATCTTCGTGTTACAATGTATATGCACAAAGAAGTGAACTGGGCGGGGTTTGTCCAAAGGTAAGATGCGCACTTTTTGAACCATACGAAAAAGTTTGAACACACCTACTAAAAGAGGTAGAGCTGGTCGCAGAAAGGGAAAGGGAAAGAGATTACATCAGTTACAGGGAAGTTTGACAACAGAACCGAACTGCCAGCTACTAGCCACTTCATTGTCAATCACGTGACAACACTTGTAAATAAATGGTAAATGAATTGTTAACTCGCCGCTGTTTACAATGAAATTGCCACACTCACCACAAACAAACAGACATATTCAATTACAATGACATTACAATCCATTTATTTCCATTTGATATTCCGTTCATCCTCATAGTTACCCTCCGAGAGGGGTTGCCAATTGTTTCCCAATGTTTCAGCATCAATTTCCACTCTCGTCAGGAATAATAAATTTACTTTTAATAATGTTATCACAAGCGCACATCCAAACAAGGATACGTTCTCACTTCTGTGTGGTATATAGCACAGCAGGGTCCAACCGAAGGTAATGTTGCGTAACACCAAAACAAATCCGAGGACCGGTTCAACCATATCAACCCTTATTACCACGAACAATGGATCCGGAGACGGAGACGCGCATAGCGACTGCGATTTGGTGTGACATCCTGCTGAGTTGTTGTCACCACTTCACAATAACAGATAATAATTTATCTGCGAGCGTAATTACTGTAACATATGTGGCAGTACTGGTCATGGTGTATGCTCCTGCCGGGAGTCAATCCATCCATGAAGCCGCAAAACGGTTGACTTTCTTCCATTCCGCATTGAAAAGTAGTCGACGCGCAACTGTCGCATAATTAAATCATAAACGATGAACAGCGCACTGCGTTTGGCGCCACATTTTCATTAATGGAGACCTCGGTTTGACAGTTCTCAAGATTTGATTAGTTTGTGGTCCATCGTCCACCGTCCACGCAACGTAATTTTTGTTTTTATCACTTTTATGGAAATAGACTACCCCGCCGAAAATCGAAGCCCACTGCCCAAAGATTATTTAAATGGCCATTAACGATTTAAAGACGACAATGTTGGGGATGGGATGACAGTTTGGGAAATTTTTATTTATTAAATCTGGCTCTGATCGCATGGTGGTCGGTTTAGTGATCCGCCATCAGTGTGTGGGGACTCGAATTTTACTGACTTTAATAAAAGTGTGCAAGCCACAAGAACAAACTGACATTAAGAGTGACAAGTGCTTACGACCAACTATGAAATGACAGGTCGCTTATAAGTGTTTACAATAATCCACTGAACGATACCAGTTTTTGGATATAAATTGTGGTGCGTAAAGCACTTGAACTTGTGTCCGAATATTGGTTTTTAATTGCGCAGGGTAGTTAAGAGTTGTAATGTGATACCGGGGCGTATGACTGTCTCGCTCTTTGGAGTCCTTTTATTTGTTTTTAGGCATTTTGTTTTTCGTGGTGCGCAGGGTTTTTGATGGACTGGTGTTAGATTGATATCTGCGTTGGAAAATGTGATGGGGCGTATAAATCGTATGCTTATTCATTTTTATCTGTCACCAGTTAATGACAGAATAAACGTGTTTCAGGCCACTAAATTGAAGAGACAAGCATGATATGGCGTTGATGTTTATGATGATGCGTGAAGTGGAAACGATCGCTTGTTCAGATTAGAGGGAGAATCTATGTAAACTTACATGTTGACCCCCGCGATGATGGTGATTGTGGACATTGAAGCTGCCAGGATTTGGTAAGGCATGTGGAAGGCTAGTTGAAATATATATTAAGAGATCGATTTTTTGGTAGTAGCATTTTCTTATTTTCATATTCTATACTTCTTAATTTACATAGATGGATGATGTAACGCGTCCTTTTTATGTTTGACAGCTCTGATATGAATTCAAAGACTAGAGAAGAGTGGAGAGGGTTAAAGAATCTAGTGTAGAAAATATGACAGCTGGCTGACGTGATGTGTTTCAGTTTTCATTGGCCTAAATTGGTCATACGCTTGCAGTGGTTTTCAGTTGACGTTTATGGAAGGTAACCGACAAATGTAGTCAGCATCAATCAACCTAAATTGACATTTCTTATACAGCTGAAGTGGAAAAAGTGACGTTTACCGAACAATCTAGTCGAATTAAAATATGTAGGTAGATCATTGAGTGTGCTCAATGATGGACCACCACTTTCCTGAAGTTGGTTGCGTTTGTTCTTCAATTTTAGTCGTGGTCACATTCATGGAATTATCTAAAAAAAAATTTTTTTTTTTTATAATGAGAGAATAATCTACTACAATTTTTAGATTTTTGATCATAACCAGCGTTGCCCAGCACTTTTGACGAAAAAAATACATACCTATATGTTTTTTTTTTAATAAAATATTGTCTAAAATAACGAAAAAAACAATAAATAAAAAATTAAACACTAAAATAAAAAAAATTAACAAAAACAATTTAAAAAAAAAAATCATTCAAATCATTCATTTAAGAATGTTGAATATAATATATAAACTCATTTTATTATTTCAAGACAAAATAATAAAATGAGTTATAATTTAATTACTTTTTTTACACACTCTTTCTTGGATACAAAAAAACGCAGCCGAAGCAAAGTGACGAACAAAAACAAACAACAAACAGCTTTCAAATTTGTTTACAATTTCATTCCACTTACTGGAAGTTTGAAGGTGGAAATACATTCGTATGACAGAAGTTACATATAAAATTCTTTTTGGCCAATATTTTAAAGAATGTTTTAAAAAATAAAAAGTCAGTACCTACCTAGCAGTGGCGTGGCGTAAATCTAAATTTTCAACTAAATTTTAAATGTAATGTGAACCAAAACACTTCCCCTTACCTACCTCAACATACTACCTGCCAGGACAATGAAATCGAATAGGTATCGAATAACTCGAAGAAAAGCCTGTTATTTTGTTCATAGCCACATCCCCATGCGCCATGCCCAATGCCAGCAGCTGTCATCCGACTTGTATAAAATACATAAATTACACTTGTGTGAGTGCTTTTTGAGTGGATGCTGACTTCAAATCGAGAAGCGAAATTCTCTTCTCAGAATCACAAGAAGAGTATTTTTTGTGCCAATGGAACGGTTTCAGAAGCGAATTTTTCGATTCCGGACGCTCCCGGACGCTTCTTTTTGCCCAATGGAAAACGATATGAGAATAACTCGAAGAAAAGCGCGTTATTTTCTACATAACGAAGTGGGTGTTGAACAAAGAGGTGTCAAACACAGTGCTCAGGGAAGAAAAAAAGAGATAAGAAGTAAATGTTCTCTCAAAATCAACTATCCAGTGAGAGCTTTAATAACCCAACATATTTGGGGTTACCTAACCTTCGCGCTTCGCTTTGTCGTGACGATGACGATGAGCGATGAAAATGGATACACACGCGCAATATTTGTTTGATGGCTTACGTGTGTGTACCATTTTGTGAATATAAAATTCATTTGGTAGGGTCTCATGTATATTTGGTTTTTGGTAGATAGTGTTGACTGGTGGAAATTTAAAAAGGCCAATACCTAGTTGGTACCTAGTTGAATTTTAGGCGCAGTGGCTTAGTGGTTAGTGTGTTGGACTACTAAGCGATGGGTCGAGGCTCGGATCCCGCAAACACCCAAATTCCAACTTATAGGGTTTATTCCACTGCGCCACCTCTCGCGGCAAACGTCTGACAAACATCCGAGAGTTTAACTGCCTTGAAAGAGCTTCTCGATCACCCCTTTAGAGTTGGCATAAAATTGTAGATCCCTTACATTCGTTCTGAAAATGAAAAACTGACACAAAACGAGTGGTTGTGAGAAGCTAGGCCTAGGGTCCCTCCGGACCTGTTGCGCCAACTATTTATTTATTTGTTTACCTAGTTGAATTAACAAAATAAAAATATTTGAAATACCTACCTAAAAAAAGATGCCTTTTTGGAAAAAACAAGCCTTAAAGGCTTAGCTAATGAAATAATGCCTAAAAGACATGAAAAAGCCTTAGTTGGCATCGCTGGTCATAGCCTGGCTTTAGAAACATGAAATCAATATTCACAGCATCAATGGACGCAATTTCTTCAGTTGGTACATTTTTTTAATAAAATCCACATTTGATTTGATGATCACACCTTACCATCACTATTCATCCATCTAATGAGAAAATGAACACATTGCGTCGCTTCATTTAAGTATACTTCAAAAAATCCCAGCCGCATCAGCCACAAAGGAAGGAAGCACGCTTTAATTTGACAGACGTCCATCATTACCGAATATTTGTACCCATACATCTCGATTGGCCGTGTCGAATCCGAAGAGGCGAAGACTCCCTCGCGCACCTGCATATAGGTACTGCGCCAGCGCGCTGAAAGTAAAAGCGCGCACAAAATACCACACGCTGAATCATTAAGCGTCAGCGCATGAAATGATTAAGAGCTCCCGACATCAATTAAGACGACCATCCGCCAACAGTAGGCATCTCCCTCTCTGCCCCATCTCTCATTCCATCGCTGACAGAAATGGTCTTAAGTGCTCCTAAATACCCAGCTTAATTCGTGTTTACATTGCTGCTCGCAAAAGTGACGTACATCGCGCTACAAATTACTTTGTGATTACGGACGCGTGCCGTTTGTAACCTTACACGAAGTTGGCAATTTCCCTTTCGAATTGCGCGCACACACAGGATAATTGCACATGCCCACATGTGCTGGCTGCTGGCTGCTGGCTGCTGGCTGGGGCTCATCACTGCGTTTGCGTCCGGCAAAAGGGTTGGTGTGGCGTAATGACCACCTTTGGATTCTTCAACGTTTTGCCTTGTCCGTTTTGGGCCGAAAAATCTGTTGTCCGCTGCCCCGGCGAAAATCAATCGGCCAGCAAAAACGAGCAGATGATGTCATTCGCTTGGGTTGGACTTGGTCGTGGTCGTGTGCGCGTCAAGTGCGAATTCCCGCGGCACGTATCTGTCATTGCGGCAGTTCGATGTGCGCTTTGATTGCTCTCGCTGATCGAAGTGTTGGCTAAATCCATCCGCTGATGGCTGATGTCCAGATCATACGCAGATAAACGGAAGCAAATATTAATCCACTCTGGCAACCGATGCACGCACCTGTCGACTAGAGCATTAGCGAAATCAACTGTAGGGCCGGCCTCAGGATGTGTGCCCTCCCTATACCTGCGCCGAAATCTTTGTGCGGTGGCTTTGCACCTTTCGGCGGTACTTGCGCGCGATTCCCCCTCTGACTTAGAGCGCACTGATGCACTTTTAATTATACGGATTTTAATGGGTGTCCGACGTGCATCCGAATGCACGGCGCGTCCCCTGACGGCGAATACGTACGATGTACGAATACCTGCTGCGGATGGATAATTTGAATTTTATCAACAATTTGTTAATTTTGACAAAATTTGTTCATGTCGTCAATATCGTTGTCGCTATCGGTGATGATGCTCGTGCCAGAGTGTGTCCCTCTTGCCTCCTGGTGGTCAAGCACGCTTTGTTTGGCGTTCAAAATTTGCGCCTTATTAACTAAATTGACGACAGACGAACACTGATTCGTTGCTCCGCTCGATGATGACACATAATTGCAGTGCTATGCAAATAGCCCAGCGCTGTCAAGTGTGTACGCGCGTGTATACACTTTTGGGTGTATAATGCGCTCCTGCTCATTCTCATAAATGGCATCCAATTAGAATTCAATTTTATAGCTTAATACACTGCACATAGTTATGGCCCAGCCAGCCAGCGCTGGAATAATGGCAAATCGCTGAATCTGGGAATGGAACTTTCGCCACAAGCATGCCGGTGCTGAGCGCACTATTTTCGGAAGGATGTGCGTGCGTTACGGTGTGTCCCATAAGTAACCTGACAGATTCTGAACATTGTACAAACTAAATAGATACCGTCTCGGAAGTTACAACCATTTGCTTGCGATGAATGGAAGGAATGCAGGGTGGAAACGGCTGAATTGAGAAGCCACAGCTGGAGCAACGCCATTGTAGGCAAACTAGAAAGCCATGCAGCACCAGCATCATGAAACGCAGCAACAGCTAAATTCGTTAAGCAGTAGGTAGTCCCTGGCTTTGAAAAGCGGTCTGCGACCGCCCACTTCGTGGGAAGTTCTGCGACTTTAGAGAACAAAGTCCATTGTTCTGGGTGGTCACTTGCTGAACTGCAAACTGTCACTTTTTTATTTGTTGTTATTGTGACAGCAACTTCATTCGCATGGGCAACACAAAAGCACGCCTTAGGCAGTATGAAAATAAGTTTTTGTTAAACGTTTAGGCGGTTATAGCAAAAATTATGCCAGAAAGCCTTCGTTAACCGTTGTCTGCAGTGCATTCTGAAGATCAGGTGGCCGGAAACCATTTCGAACGATGGAATAGGACCGACATCATGCAACGGAAGTGGCGTTGGATAGGCCATACTCTGAGGAGGAAACCTAACGACAATCGAGCGAAACAATCCTTCGAATGGAGTCCTCAGGGTAATAGACGCGTTGGAAGGCCAAAAACAACTTGGAGATCTTCTGTTTTAAAGGAAGCTCGGTCCTAAGGTATTCAATCGTGGTCCGTGGTTTCTGTCACAGCTAAGGCCAGTTGCGGCGAATCGGAACAGATGGAAGGATCTTGTTGCTGCCCTATGCTCCAGAGGGAGTTGAAGCTCTACAGCCGGACAACATATAGATGATAGATGGCGGACATAACCTACAAATACAAAAGCATTTTTATTCGTAGGATTTCGAGAGATATTCGAATCAGACCGCCATTGTCGGGTCTCTTTTCGTCTCTCTATCACTATAAATCTTACCCAGAGAGACTCCCTGGATTTCTCTAGAGTTCTTCCTTGGCCTCAATTCATAGTGTTAACGCTAGCATCTGTTCATGGGAGATCTGTTTCATCGACTGGCTCTCGACTCAATGATGTCCCACGATCTTCATTCTTCTGCCAGCCAACGTCGGACATTGACACAGTATATGTGCCGCTGTCTCAGATTCCTCCAGGCGTCGTTTACAAGTATCATCCTCTCAAAGCCCATCTTCCTGAAATGATACCCGAAACTACCATGTCCTGTTGAAAAAGCCACCACCCATTTCAATGTTCCTCGACTCATGCTTAGAACTCTTCTTTGAGTGGAGCAGTTCGGCCACTTAATTGCCATTTTACCCTGTCTACATTGTTCCACGGTTGACCACCTTCTCAGGTGTTCTGCCGTGATCCATTTGTGAATCAGCTGTTCTACCATTCCTTTGCCAATTGAAGAGAATGGTTCTGGTCCCAGCAACTTTTCATTTGACCACCGTTTTTCAAGGGAGTTCGCCTTTTCGTTGCCTTCGATCCCTATGTGTCCTCGTACCCAAGTCAGTGTTACTTCATAGATGTACTCTTATTGAGCTTACGTACACATTCCAGTGCCAATGATGTTGTGATGTTTATTTGTCCCATGCATCTGATCACCGCCTAATTGTCCAGTGCTATAAGGATATTTCTTCGCTCCACCTGACTCTCAACCAACTAGTCCAACGGATGCAGCAATGCAATCATCTCAGCCTGGCATACAGAAGTGTAACTCCCGAGGCTAACGTGATGGGCTAGTTCCAGCTCTGCTAAATAGATACCGGCACCCGCTCCTTCATCCATCATGGATCCATCTGTGAAAATCACTATTTCACCACTCCTTTTTTCTGGAAGTAATCCGTTCTCAATACGAGTTTTGTGATTCGTTTCCATAATACGCACCCTTGTTATCCCATCCATAGGCATATTCAGCTCCCGTATCTCGTTTTTGACAAGTTCCAGGATCTTCCAATCTCCATAGATGGTACCACGATTGTGCCATTTCGCATCTCGATGCAAACGAAGTGCCGCTAGGGCCGCTGTTTTCTTAATAAATAAGTCTAGCGGTAAGATCCCCAGGATCACTTCCAATGCGCATGTTCGTGTTGTCCTTATTGCACCTGTAACTCCTATACATGCTAAACGTTGGACCCTATCCAGGTGCTTCCTCGCAGTTTTTTGGGAGGCTTTCGCCCACCATACAACCGAGACGTAGTTAATAATGGGTCTAGTTATCATCGTATACATCCAGTATGCTGACCTAGGCGAGAGTCCCCACCTCTGTCCACATACACGTTTGCACTGATGTAGTACCCTTTTTGCCTTCCTGACCTTCTCCTCAACATGGTAGTTCCAAGTAAGTCTAGTATCGATAGACTCCCAGATACTTAACCTTCTTGGCCGTTGTTAGTTCCGATCCGAAAAGTGTTAGGGGTCGAAATTCCAGATCTTCAACTTGCTTGTGAAGATTATTAGATCTGTTTTAATGAAAAGCCCTTGTTCCAGACACCACCTTTCCACCACTTTGAATGCATTCCTCATGATATCTGCGGTGACGTCTATGAACTCGTAGGTCTTAAGATTCACTTTAATTACAAAAAATGTCGATTCAAACTACTCCCATTTGGTTTCCCCATTCCACTCTTGCCTAAAACAGTTGAAAATGAGAATCTGCAACCCAACCAGCGCGTCCGATAACTCTCCCACCATCCTGTGTCCGTCGCATGCTGCAGCAATTTTCGGCAATTTATTCGCAAGCGTATCTCTTCTGATGGTCACCTCATAAAATTACAGGAAAACGTGTCCAGGTTGGGCAGAAAAGAAAAAAAATCCCTCAACGATCAGTATTATGCATTCATGTTCGCATTTAATAACTATTATTAGTACGGACGGTATATATTTTGCTCTGGAATGGAACCACAAAATCCGCTGGCAATCTTTGGTGCGTGCAATCGCTGCGTATATACGCGAGCCTTCGCCTTGTTTCACATCAGAGCGGTGTGTCAGTTAATTGTTATTGTTATTGGTCCCAAATGCGGAGCCTGTAGCGTAGCCAAGGCTGTATTTACTTTGTCCTCTTGCTGGCTCATTTATTCGACTCACTAATTAGCTGATGAACTTTAATGGCGACAATCGATCTCATTTGCATGATAAATGAGAGCCCCCCGCCCAGGTATAGTTGATGGCTTCCTTTGTGAGCTTCCCAATTCGGGCGAATGTGGAATATATGTGGCGCGCTATCTGTTTCTCAATGGGAAACTAATTAATTTGGCTTTTATGAATTAGATGACATTAAAAATGCCGCTGGAACGGAAGGTTGTTCTAGATGTTTTGTTTGACTTGAATAAATTTCGAGCTGTTTGGTTTTTCATAGGACAGCTTGAGCCTGTTGGAGCTACTCGCAATCGTACAGTAGCAGTTTGCTCCATAAATTTCCTTATTTAAGTAGATACAGCAATTTTGATGTTTGATGTGGGAGCGCTTCCTTTGGATACGTACACGCTGATTGCGCGGGTTTTTATGGGTCTTTTTTTTGTCGGTTTCTAGAAAAAGATTTGCATTTGGTGATGCTGTCATTTGTTTTCAGTCGATAGGTTTGGGGCAGTTTCAAGTCTTTCATTTTTGGAGATGATACTGGAGGTATGAGGTGACTTTTGGGCGATGTTTTGGCAGTCGTCTAAGACAAGTTTAGCTGAGTGCATAGTCGCCGTGAATTTACCCCAAAAGTACTCTTTAAAGGGAGTTGAAGGACAAGTGGATTGTGATTGCCATCAAAAAGAAACCCAAAATTGTTTGAATCCTAACACTGATGGTAGGCAGTGATTTTAAATCAGGTTTAACACATGATTGCATAGTAAAGGGTGGTTAAAGGGTGGTTTTTAAGGGCCGATGTTGAATGTGAACCACACGTAAAGATCAAGTTTTTTTCTGCATATTATGTGACAGTTCTCTATTTCAGACTAACTCAATTTGAACCATGGAAAGATACACAATCGAGCAACGCGTTAAAGTTATTCAGGCTTATTATGAAAATGGGCGTTCAAATCAAAATGCATATCGTGCACTTCGTTATTTTTTCAATTTAATCGTCCAAATGTGCGTACAATCGGAAAAATCGTGCAAAAATTTGAGCAAACCGGGTCTGTAGGAGATGTAAAAATACCAGTGCATGCTCGTACAGCTCGTAGTGCAGAAAATATTGCTGCTGTACGCGATAGCGTGGCTGAAGAGCCGTCCACCTCAACTCGTCCTCGTGTCCAACAATTGCACCTCTCACGTGAGATGTTAACGAACTTTTTATAGCCCGAATTGGAAGATATGCATGTGGACGATATGTGGTTTCAACAGGACGGTGCCACTTGACACACAGCTAACGAAGCAATGGCTCTTTTGCGCGACAAATTCAATGGCCGTGTTAACTCACGTGGTGGCGATGTCAATGGGCCGAATTTCATGTGATTTGATACCGTTGGAGTTCTTTCTTTGAGGTTATTTGAAAGAAAAGGTGTACTTCGATAAGCCAGCAACAATTCAAGAGCTAAAGGATGAGATAATTCGGCACATTAACGGCATAGAACCTCAATTATGGCTCAGAGTTATCGAAAATTTGGACCATCGGATGGAGGTGTGCCGCCGAGGTCGCGGCGGCTATTTGGCCGATATTTTGTTCCACACATAATTGGACCATACCAGTATTATCATAATTAAAAGAAATGACAATAATTTCCTTAATAATTTGTGTTTTATTCAAAATCAACATCGGCCCTCAAAACTTAACCACTTATTTGCAACTGCAGATTCCAAATTTGAGGCTCCTTTTCAAATAGCAATTCTAGTTATTGAGCTGTGAAGGACTTCTTAAACTTGCATCTTGTATTAAACAAAACCTTCTTTTACACGATTTTCTTGCAAGAAAGCTAAAGAGCTCTACTCCAATTGCTCCATCAGGAAGCATCTGTGCTTTTAAAACCTCTCTCAAGAGGCAATATTTCGTAGTCCAGTGCTCTAGCGCTTTTCTATAGAGAGAGACACATTGTTCTTTTGTGAGACGTTAAAAGTAAAGTAAGTACATATATAGATCCCAGAGATATTCGAATCAGACCACCATTGTCGGGTCTGTTTTCGTATCTCAAACCTAGGCCTAGCTTCTCTCAATCATTCGTTTTGTGTGAGTTTTTCAAGTTTGAAACGAATGAAAGGGATCTACAATCTTATGCCGACTCCAAACGGCCAATTGAGAAGCTCTTTCAAGACAGTTATACTCTCGGATGTTTGTCAGACGTTCGCGAGAGTTGGCGCAGTGGAAAAAACCCTAAGTTGGAATTTGGGTTTTTGTGAGACGTTAACTAGTCGACCGATTTATCTGAAAACTCAACAGTTCCTTTCTGTTGCTGCCGAAAATGTTTAGAGACTAGTTACAATAAAATCCGAAAGGTGGCGCTTTTGTTTCTACAGCATGTTAAACTCTTTCAGTGCCTCAAATCTGTCTGACTGCGTTTAGCTTGACAACCACTGATTGGACCTGCTATAGCATAAAACTGAGAGTGGCAAAGCAGAGAAACATTTTACAAATCAATACTTGCTACAGTAGGACCCTAGACCAAGCTTCTCAGCACCATTCCTTTGGGAACAGTTAAAAAAACTCGGCAGACGGCGAAAAAGTTCAACTTTGTCTATATCAATACCATTTTCTGAATGTCAAGAGTAACTCGTTCCTCCTTTCGCCAATTCATACCTTGACGTCGACCACCTACCTTAAGACATTTGCCAAATCCCTAAATATCACGCGACACTTTATCCCTAATGCGAGCTGCGACTACTCCACTTGATTTGTGTCATATGTTAACAAATCCTTCGAAAACCGAACGCACAACCAAAACCTGACACATGCAAAATTTCTACACTTTGTCACGTGTTTTCTTCCATTTTTACGTCAAATCTGCCAAGGAAATCACTCGCCAAAAGAAGAACAAACCATCCGACATATTCCACTTCAACCAGAAAACATTTGCATATCCCGTGAATTCCTGTATAACCGACAAACCACTTTCCCACACCATATAGCTGGGTATATTGTTGGGCTCACGCCCTTGTGCGCCCCCTCCCCAAAAATGGAAACTCCGCACTCGATAGCTGTAGGAGGAATCTCTGCAAAGTCAAGATAAAACCATCGACAATGGTACTTTGCCAGCAGTAAGGACTTTTCCCACCCAGCCAACCGTCAAATAAGATCACATTATGTCGCTCCGCACTGCGCCTCCGCTGCCTGGTGGTGCCATGTCAAAAGGCAAGCTTCTGCATGTCAAAAGTCCATCCATGCCAGCGCGCACACACAAACACAACACCGGCCAGGCCAACCAACCAACGTCGGAGTCGCAACTCTCCCAGTTGACAATGGGATTATATTTTGACTTCTTTAAGCACCCTTTTTATCGGATAAGGAAACAATTACCCACACTCCGGTAAAGAGGCGCCGGCAACCCTCTTCCTTTGGCGCACGCCGTTCAAGTATATATGTGTTTAAACTGAGCGGTAATCCCTGGTGTAATCGTTACATAATGGTCGTGTTGGCAAAACACTTTATAAGTGGATTACAATGACAGAGTTGAAGCAGCAGCAGCCTGTTTCCAGGCAGCGCTGAGGGTGACACCAGTGCAGTGTTCGGGCGTTGATTCAATTTAATTTCACAACTGAATCGGTTTGGTATCAGTTCCAGCAGGGAAGTGCCACTGCTGATGAGTTGTTGACAGTTTGTCATCTCCCTAATTAACTAACCCGCTTTTGAGACTTTGGTTGTTCTCACAAGTATTATAGGGTGCGAGCTCGTAACGTTTAAAGTAATCTAGTTATCTCCCCGCACGGTCTTTGGTATACTTATTTTCGAACTGGTTACGTGATTGTGGGGGAGACGCTCTTCGTGATTGAGAGCATTCGTCATTTTGAATGCAAAGTGTCAAATTTGGAATGCTATACCTTCATTCCGACAGCCAAATGTCTTTCCGCCGTACTAATAACAAATTTTAGTCTCGACTTTAAATTTACGATAGCTCACAATTGCGAAATTTTTATGGAAAATACAGCCACTGTGAACTGTAAGGCCCTTTGACTATTTATTAGGTTCAGAGCTTGATTTTGAAACGAGCAGAAGATGTAAATCTACTGAGTGTCAGAAACTGACGGTTAGCAGTATCTTTAAATCAACGAAGGCAACCTAGTGACTTAAACACAGGGATGGTATTTTTAGGCAGCATTGCCAACAGTAGCTGATAAGTAGACGTCATGTAGAGTTGGCAAAATATTAAACCTTTTCAGACAATGACGAGACAAATTCACCACCCACTATTTACAAGCAGCATCACAGCTCTTCAAATGTACGGAGCTGAAGGTTTGCGGTACAACGACGTGGCTGTGCACCAACGTATCAACCAGGTGAAGAAGGCATTAATGTGGACCGCATTCATCAACTCCATATACTTACAAAAAAAAAAAAAAAAAAAAAACCGCCTGAATGTAAAAAAGATTTTTTGTCAAATTGCGTAGGTAGTCTCCGATTGTCAATTATTTATACTTGAAAGTGTCTTGTTTTTATCTTTTTAAATCTTTTTTACAGTCAGTCGGGTTTTTTTGATTTTTTTAATTAACTTTTTTATTTTGTGTTTTTTTTTTATTAATTTATGTTTTTATATTTATTTGTTTAGCCTATGACACTCCGGGAAAGAATACTAATTTAATGACACATCACTCTTCAAAATCGGTCAAGCCGTTTGGGCTACAGGGCGTTACGTACGAACGTACATAGTATACGAGCGAACCACATAACCCTCCCTGTGTCCAGTCGGGTAAAAAAGGCGTTCCTTGCGAGAGATAAGAGGAATATCATACTGTCCCTGTTTAGTGTTGCATATGGGACTCGGAGACTTTGTCCAAAGTAAACATCTCAAAACGTTGTGCAACAGATTAAATTTTCATACAAACAGACAAACGGCCATATTATTCATGCTTTTTAATCCGGGTTAAATCTTACACCTGGACTTAAGTGAGCTTAATCCAAAAAATAAGCCCAAGTCCATAATATTATTCAGTACTTAGTTAAACCCGAACATAACCCCATTTTTTTAAACTTGACAGCGTTTAATCAGTTTTAACCAGTTTAAGTATTTTAACTCGGGTTAAAACTCAATTTGGCAATATTCACTCTTTTTGTTAAGGTCACATTTTTGTCATTTCTTCGCTTGCAGGATGCAGGAAATAAAAATTAAAACAAAATAAAAAAGTATCAATCATTCGTGATATTGACGAAATGTTGACGTCTTCGTCGTCAGAGGATAATATAATGAAAATAATAAAAAATATTTCCGCGTTTTTGTTCATCTTTTAATTTAAAAGCTTTTTGAATTCTTTATATTTATAATTTATTAAAAAAGGAAAAAAGAAAAATCTCATTCATTCGGGTGACAGGCTGGCAGGCTTTCATTTTCGCGATCACTGCTGCTGTGATCCTCATCGTTCACCTTGCCGACAGCTTTCATTTTAAGGTCTTTATTTTACTAAAAAATTAAACACCACAAGACAAGACATCAAAACAATTTCCCATAAAATGTGACAAACAATAAAAAGCAAATGTCATTATATGTGAAATTTGACATTACGTGTTTAAAACGGAATAGAACCGGTTTCACTTGTTTAAATCCGATTTAAATCCGTCTTTAATCCAGCGGGCTTAATGCATGTTTTTCAGTGAATAAAATGGGCATACGTTTAAATTGTCGGGCTTAAAAAATGCGGATTAATGGTCGGGTGTAAGATCAACTTAAACCTGAGTTACACCCGGAGAGAATAATATGGCCGTAACAGACTACATTTTTTTAACGCATTTTACGGATTTTATCTTCTTTTTGCAAATTTTTCACAACCAATTTTCTAGTTAGAGAGAAATTTTGACATTCCGCAAGAGTTGGCAATACGAAGTTGCAAGTTCGAATTTGTGCTCCTAAAACTCGAAAAGTACTCAATCGATTGAGTTGGAACTTTAACAAAATGTTGCATTCAAATACGCAAATTGGTGAATTGCAAAACAAAAATAAAATAAAACTTAAGAAGGGGCGTGGCATCTGTGGCGACAACCAAAAGGCAACTCAACTACAAACCTGAACCGCACTTTGCTGGTTGACTGAACGTGACAACGAGACTCGAGTTTACACGCAGTGGGATGTGGGAACTGGGAAGCAAAAGAAAGAAAACGTCAGAAGTCAGATTATTCTGGATTTCCTTCTTGGCGACACGCGGTGGTAGCGTTTTTGGTGGTGGCTTTGCTGTACAATGTTACTGTCACTTAATTAAACAAGCTATATTAATGTTAATTAGAAGCAAGTGTTTTATTAATATTATATGGGCACTACAGTCACATACATCTCCCAAAAAAACGGATTTATTTAAAACACTATATCTCGACACTTATGGCAGCTTTATTATTGAAATTTGGAAAATTGCGACATATGTTGTCCGTTGAAATGATTTCACAAAAGGTGGAAGTGATCGCACAAGGGGGCGTGGCATCTTCCATACCAGAAAACTTTAAAAACGCTGTTTCTCGACATCATGGGAGCTATAAAGTTGTAAAATTTGGAATATTGATGTGGATTGACAGAACAAAGTGAAAAAATATGTGGAATATGTTAGTGGCGCCCCCTACTTTTTTGTTTATATACAAGCCACTACCGGATGAAATATGGGACTCTGAAGTAAAACCCGCTTGTGGCTTCAAAGCGATTGTGACGGACGCAATGGCTTCAGCTAAAATGTGGTCTAGCAGGTGCAGATATTATGTCTCGGACGTGTGTGTCGAACTAGGAAGTAGCTCAAAAGTGAATGCAAAATTGTTCCTAAATGGTATAAAGTATTCAGGGGGACCACTGACTTTTTTTTAGGGCTGCAGAGTTTCCACTTGACCTATCTTAAGCTGCCTTACACATCAGTACAGAGTTTCAGCCATACAAAGATGTGTAAGGCTAACTTTAGGCAGACAGCGTCGACTCTTTTTTACTCTTTTTATTCCGATCCCTGCTTGATTGAAGGACTGCTTATTTTGACTTATATTTCAGTTTGATTTACGTCGCAAGAAGCGCTAAATTTAGCAAAAATCTCTTCACTGAACGAACCCATAAAGTCCACTTTGCTAAAATTTATCAGCGACTGGATAGTCTAAGCCTGTGACAGGAGTTTTGTATATTATAACGCACTGCGATGGTTTTCCCTTACACCCAACTCCAGTCCAACTTCCGTCAGGACATGCCCAGTCCGTTTCCACCTCTTTACGGACTTTATATGCCGCAACAATAAATCTCCTTGTAAAACGAAGAACGTCCCCCCACCATTGCGGCAATTCTTTTATTGATTACGCACGAAATGCGTTCCATAAATTCGCCCTGTCAAACTATTACAATTTTATCAGACTTCCAATCCGATGGCCATTTGAAAATGCGCGAATCCTTATACCAAACGGCATATATACACAATACACCTGTACCTCCTCCATATCTCCTGGCTTAATTGGTCACCCCGATTCACTTCAGTGTCTTAGATGGAAGCGCGCAGATACCACCGGTAATTACGACATTAAAGAATTTCTCACATCGAACCCCGAATTGGTCCGAAGGATATCAAGCGCGCACGACATCACCATCACCGCACGAGTGATACAATCTGTATATATACACAAATAGGGATCTCACTTAATTTCCCAAAGGCGTCGTCGCTCGACAACAACAATGTGGCAATGTGACCAGGATTCCAATTCCGTAAATAAACTACCCCAACGGCTCTCGTGACCTTTTACTGCTCGGCGACAGTAAAACAAAGTTTGCCGTTTGCCGTTTGCGTGTTGTCCGTCTGTTCGCTCATCGTTGTGATGAGTGCGCGAGTTGTATTGTGCTCGTGACCCCCGGGCGCGTCGTCCTTCTCGCAGCGATAAATTAAGTGACTGACATAATTATTAAACGAGCAGGCATAGGCTGACACATAGAAGACGGAAGAGCCCAAATCGCGGTGTCATATAAACGTCATTATTTGAGCAAACAAAGCTAAACACAGCCGACAGCCGACAACCGACGAAGACGATCCACATATTCAACCGTCGCGTAGTTGTCGCGTCGGTCGTCGAAATTCGCGCAACGTCCAGATCCAAGACGGGCGGTGCTGCGCTAACGCGAACCCAGTCATTTGCCCTGTGAGCTGTGAGTATGGCTCTTGGCTGGTGGCTGCCCTTTCATCATCCACATCGTCATCATTAGGCTGTGCCGTGGTATTATAAAGTGTGGCCGCCACAGCTTGGTGTTGACGACCGCATGTCATATTTGGCAGACTCCTCTTTTGCTTTTGCGCAAAGTCACCGTGTGCGCGCTCCAAATTGACAGGCACAGGCACACATAAAGTGCAACATCGGAGCCCGGCATTTGGTGGCGCGTAATTGCAGCCACACGACGACAGTGGGCTGACAGTAATTTTGGGGCCATCAGAATAAGGGTCTAATTGAAGGCAATTGCGCTTAATTAATCAGTGAACGACGTGAGGTGCAGCCGCACACGCATCAATTCGTGTGTAATAACAATGTTCGCGTCTTCGCAGCCTCGCAGCGCACTTTTCGACGGATAACATCTCTCGGATTTAGTTGGCCATTACGGATTCGCTGCAGTCCGTCGGTTAGCGTTCGAACGTCAATCAGCGCGCCAAATCGATTTCATGAGTGTCAATCATTTGGCACCGTTCACTGCGGTGGGTCGGTGGCAAGCCTAAGTCGCTGGCGCTGGTGATTTAAATGGAAAATTCCCCAACAGTAGCACATGTGTTTAATTGGTGGCCGTAAATCGCTTGTAAAATTTGTAAAATAGCAAAAATTAATTTTACTGGAACGCTTTGAGGCGTCATAAAGTTAATGGATTGCCTGCCCTAGCAGAGAGCAATATGCCGGTAGCTATCCATTGTGAAATGTCTTTGCAGTGGTAGGTATATGTATGAATGGATGGAGAGGTTTTTACGAGGTGCCACTTGGAAGACTGATTTACAGGGATTCAACTTACGGTATATTTTTACGATGCTTTCAGTGCGAAAGGTTGGCGAACATGTATAGTGGCAACAATTGGTCACTGACTCAGTTGGCACTCGGTGTATTTTGACGGAGGAAGTCAGTAGTTGTCAAAAGACGATTGGTGGATGAAAGAGCGTGGAGTAGTGTCTTGGAATGGAATAGGTCAAGCAATTGACTTGGATCCCCGTGTGAAGCGATTGTCGGCAGAGTCGTTGATCCATGCAGATTAGCTTGATGAGGGTATAGGAAGACTCTATAAAGAGGTTCCATCAGGGAGACCTATTTCGTTTACATCTTTCTGGTCTTAGGCTGTGCGATTCGAATGTCTTCCTTGAGCCTTAACCTAGCTCGTTAAGGCTGAGGTAAAGTTTTTGCCTTAAGCCAACATTTTGCGGGAGTTTTGGGAAGAACAGAAGAGACTAACAAACCTAGAAGGACCTTTCCGCAGAAGAAGACTTTCCCGACACGTATACATTCGGCAAAAAAAAAAATTGTAAGGCCAAAAACTTTCGTTGGTTAAAATGAACCCAAATATCAAAGTTTTTGATTTAAGAACGTAATTGTTGGCAATGATGTAAGAAAATAGTTCTGGAGAGTATAGCTATTCGTGCGCTGAATACTTGATTCTTGAAAACCTATTAACGAGTTCTTGTTATCAAAAATAATTGTTAAAGCAAAATTTTTTAGCTAACAATTACTCAAAAATCGCAAAATTTACTGCCGCGTTCTGGTAGTTGCACTTAAAGATCTCAGTTTTCACAAATCTGTCAATCAAGATGGTGTTTTGAAAAAAAATCTTAAAAACGTCAATAACTTATGAAAAATCTTGGATTCTAAAAACACCTCAATATTCGGTAACATCGTTTCCACTGCAGAAAGTCTGCTGGTCATTTGTTGAATTATTTGAAAATTGGATTCAATTCCCATACTACTTTGGCGCAACTAAGGATATTCCCCTTTCTTTTCTTAAGTAAGTGTTGGTGGTGTAGGGTTTTTTTTTAAAGGCATAGAACTTCAAGTTGGCAACACTATTTTAACTGGCGGCCATTTTGTCAACTGTCACGTGATTTAATTTTAGTTAAGTTTGGCATTTCAACATGAATAGACTGACGCCTGAACAACGCTTCCAAATTGTGCAAATTTATTTTGAAAATCATGGTTCTGTTCGAAATACGTATCACGCACTATGTCCATTCTACGGTGTTTAGCGATGAAGCTCACTTTTGGTTGAATGGATACGTCAATAAACAAAACTGCCGTATTTGGAATGATGATAATCCTCAAGTGTATGTTGAGAAGCCGTCCGTACATCTTGGAAAACGATGCAGGCCAGAACGTTACGTTCAATGGTGACCTATAGAGCCATGATTACTGACTTTTTCGTTCATTCAATTGAACAACCATGATGCGCAGGGGCTGTGGTTTCAAAAAGACGGCGCAACATGTCACACAGCTCGTGCCACAATTGATTTATTGAAGGAAACGTTTGGTAACCGCATAGACTCACGTTGGGGACTAGTGAACTGGCCTCCAAGATCGTGCGATTTAACGCCGCTTGACTATTTACTGTGGGGATATGTGAAGTCGCTAGTCTACGCCGATAAGCCCGAAACTCAGTTGGCGCAAGTGGTAGTCACTTGGTTAATTGGAGAAAAAATCGAAATGCAAGTTCATTTCCTGACAGGGGAAAACAGAAATGTCTTCCCAAGTGGAAAGTTGCTTTCCTACCAAAGCGAAAAAGAACAATTCATAAACTGAAATTCGACTTTCGACATAATTTCCCAACAGAAATTGTCAGGGTAACTCCCAAACAAGCGAGAATCGTTGTTACTTGTTACTTTTATAGTTAATTATACCCCCAACTATTAAATCCGCATTTTTGAACCCGACAACTTGAATCTGTCCATAATTTTCACTAAAAATCATGCATTAAGCGCACTGGCTTACAGGTTACATTTAAACGCGGATGTAAAAATGTTGTTGTAATTGTGTACTAAAAATTCTACTTTATATTTTGCTTTGCTGAGATCGATGCTCAAATAAACACGCCGATTATCAAACCTCCAAATCGTCTAAAGTAAATGTGATTTTTATGTACCTACATTTAAGAAAATATTGTTTAGTTACACTGAAGCCAAAAATAAAGTCGCATTGGGTAGGTAAATACGAGACCCCAACATAACCTTACTTTGTGAAAAAGGGAACCTTATACAGTGTGGCTGATGAAAGCCTCTGGTTAATCTGGTTAATTTTTTGATTTTTATATTTAACATAAATGGATAACTGGGGACACTGAAACAAAAATTTGGAATGTCCGCCGCTATCATGCACTGGAGTCCATAGTTTCGGTTCAAAGAGTACAGGCGCACGTTTGGCGGCAATCCTCCGAGCAGATGAACCATAATGAGACATGTTAACAATTTTGCCGAGCATGGGACAGTCGGAAGAAGACCTTACCATCAAAACCCATCAGTTCGAACGGAGGAAACAATCGCTCCTGCTACTGCCATACAAAACAAACCAAGAGTTTCGACAAGAAGCTTATCTGCTCAAATGGATATAAGCAGACAGTCATTGCAGTCAATTATGCACAATGATTTCGATTTATTCCCATATAAAATTCAAATGGCCAACAAACTGAACGCAGCAGCAAGATGAACGCTTGGAATTTTGCCAGAAGATGCTTCAAATGGTGGAAGTGGACGGAAATATGTTGAACTGTCTTTTTATGCGTCTGACGAGGCCCACTTCGATTTAAACGGCAACATATACAAACCAAATTGTCGAATATGGAGTGCTAGGAATACTTCCAACCCACAGATACTCCATGAGACGGAATTGCATCCACTTCGTGTCACAGTGTGGTGTGCAGTTCCATCACGCTGCATTGTCGGGCCCTCCTTCTTCGAAGAAAATGGTCACACCGTTATGATTACTGGAGACCGTTACTTGAGCAAGTTGAGAGAGTTTTTCTATCCAGAATTACGCCGAATGACAATTTCTGTCAACTCTGTGTGATTTCAGCAAGATGGTGCAACTCCTCATGACAGAATTGCGACGAAAATTGCCCAATAAGCTGATATCCAGAAACTCCACATTCCGTTGGACTCCCAGGTCGCCTGACCTAACTGCACCTGACTTTTCCTTGTGGGGTTATTGCAAACAGGAAGTCTACAAAGCAAAACTAAAAAATTTGAATGAACTAAAGCAATCCATTCGAGAAGCAATTGCGGCTATTCCTTTCTCAACTCTCCAAGCAGAATAATGAACAACTTTTTGGTAAGATGCCGCAGATGCATCAACGAGCAGGGGTGGCATTTAAATTCCATTATTTTCAAAACTAATTAAGCTAAATTTGAATGAGCCTTAACATGAATAAAAGAAAAATGAATTCCATACGCTAAACAAAAAGTTTTTTGTAACAATATTCATCAGCCACCCTGTATATGTAGGTAAGCAGGTTGGCGTGGATTACAAAGTACCCTGTTTGTATATGTAACAAGGTAAAAAATCGGAGTCTTATTTTAAAAAGGTGAATACACTTTTAAAATGGCAGATAGGGCCTTCGCCTTACCAATAAACACTTTTAGTTTCGACTTAAAATTTAGGTAGTTCATGGTGGCTATATTTTCCATACAAATTTCGCAATTGTGACCTTCCGTAAATTTAAAGTGGAGACTAAAATTGGTTATTAGCACGGCGCACAAAATTACACATTTAACGAATCTTACAACGAAAATAATTGTAAATGACAGAACTTAAAAAAACAGTTCACCCTAACCCTTCTCAACCGGGAAGACAATTTTATTCGCCTTCGATCTGTGCCCGGCTCCTTTTTTTCACCCGCTTAGATAAAAAAAAAAATACTTCCAAGACGCAATTAAAAACCGAAATGTGCAGTCAATAAAATTGATTTTTCTTTAATTGTGGACATTTAACTGCCGGAAATCGGCGTTTAAAAACAAGAGTTTCAAGCTTTTTTTTCTTAATGAGTTCGTTTCGGATCCAAGTCTAAGTCGGAGTCTTTCCCACCCAAAGGGAGACGGGTATTTCTTCTTTTGTGTCGTAGAAATATCAATTTAGTCCACCATTGATTAGCATACCCACTCCGCGCATCCATCCATCAGAGACACCGCCAGCCGCCACCTGTCTCGATCTCGAAAGAGATACCGATTTTCGACATGTGCGATCTACGGTCACAGTTGAATGTTCGCATTAAATCCGACTTCTGTTTGGTGAAGCGTGAAAACTGCGCGCTGGAGTTTACCGAGGGTTACATAATCGGGGATGCTGGTTTTCGCCTGTCATCGATTATATACCTACGTTCTATTTCGAAAGAGAGACACACTCATGCTTGGTTTAATGGGACGGCTGTGGCAGTTGGGATTTCGGATTTGTGCGGTGATTTATGTTGGCGATAGCGCTTTTTAAGTTTAAATCCGCGTCACTCATCTTACGTCAACTACTCCTCCCATCCTTCAACAGAAATGCGTGGCTTAAGCTTTAAGGGTCCGTGAGCACAACCCAACCCTGTGATTTGCGTTTGGTAATCACAGGTTAACGATCACATCGAACCTGGAGTCGCATTACGTCCCTAATTTGCATATACACAGGAGGACCGTCGGCCGTTGAACGAGAATGGTGGCGAGAATGCCCCGAATCCTAATGCACGCTGGGAGCTACCTAGAGCACGCTTATGTGAGCGCGTGCGTGATTTGACGCAATTAGTCGCGAGCTCCCTATCTGGATCTCCTTATATAGCATGCCACTGGCGGCTACTGCAGCCAGAAATGCATTAGATGCGGATTTTTGGGTAAATCGGAAATTTGTGGCTTAATTTGCAGTAGGTATATAGGTGCGCATCAGGGCTCTGTGGAATGGCCAAACATTTCATGGTCATTATGTGGATTTGCAGTGCGCAAGTGGGTGGAATGATTGCAGTTGGCCGCAGGCACACGACTGGTTTAGTTTTTCCTCGAGGGGAATTTAAATTGGCCATACCCTTGGTCGGAGCAATGAACCTTTTCTTGTCCTCTTTGTATCCGACTGGTCCTACTCACGGGTCTCTCCTGACAGCAACAGCATTCCCAAATCGCATCTATTATTTCCGCTAATTTCTTGAGACTATTGCCAAGGACTGTAATTTATATCTCCAAGGAGGACGGTTTGTTTGTGAATAGAAGTCTAATGTCCCGTGTCCATCGAAGGATCGGGCAGGTGCCACACGGAGTTTAGAGGGTGATCATCATCAAATTGACAACAGCGAAGCGCCGCTTACTATTTTTTTGTTATTTTTGTTACCTGATTGCGCAGATACAAAAATACAATTGGAATCATGTCCATGAGTTTAGAGTTTAGAGTTTAGAGATTTCGAAGTGGTTTTGGCACACGAACAGGTAGGCCGATTAGATGCTATTAGGGGTCGACGTTTGTAATGAGGATTGCTTCCTGGGACTCAGGTGTCTTTTGCACCTTTTGCGAGAACATGCACGTTATCTTGTTCGACTCGTTTGTCGGTTCAACACCGGAATTGTGTGTCGGTTGTCGTGTGTCATGCACGCACAGGGATGTCGAATACAATTACGAGATTGTTGTCTCTTGTCTGGAGTATGGGGATGATACTCGTATCTTGGGTTTTACGACTCGAAATGATGTGTCCAAATGAATTTATTGCAAAGTTTTATTCGTTGCTTCGGGACGTTCCTTAAATTTATTGAATCGTTGTCGTAAATTTATTGAACTGGAGTCGTATTTGTCAGAGTAAATTGGACCGGTCCTAGGACCAGATTAAGGCTCAATAATATTTATTTGAGAGTAAGGAGAAATATATCGAGATTACAACTTTGATGCAGCCTAGGGTCATCGGGTACTTGCATTGTCACAATCTTCATCGGAATTTAATCGATCTTGAATTTTCCATCATATTCGAAGACAGTTTGACTGCTCGACGACATTTAAAAGCCAAGCTTTGTAATAAAACAGCGGCAGCACTTTCAATTTGTATGTTATCAACAGTGATGTCCTTATGAACATTTTTGTATGGTACTCACGTTTTTTATTTACACTTTCGTGACTTTTTGACATACGATCTGTTAGGGAGCTTCCACACCGGATGGAACAAAACGCTTTATTTCGTTTTCTTGCTTTGTTTTGCCTTATTCAGTGTGGGCGCGCGTATTTCAATATATGTATTTAAATTTCAGAAACACACAGAAAACCAGTTTTGTTTGTTTGTTTTACGTTTTGTTCCATCCGGTGTGGAAGCACCCTTAGACAGTAATGTCGCTTTCCATTGGGATTTTCAGATTTTGCTCTCAGATTTCCGATTTTTCGTGCCCAATGGAACATAAAACGAGATTTTTCTTCCTTTGCATTTGTGGTGGTGTGTGTTTTAAAACTCAGCTGTTCTTAAATTGTACCTAAACCATTGCAGCGGCCAAATGTAGAATTTTCTCAATTTTTCACAGACTTATCATCTCGTTAAAAGTTTAAAGTTTGACAAATGTCAAATATTAGTGCAAATAGGTGTAAATCTCGCTCAGAAATCGACACTCGCAAAATTGCTCTGACTCTGTAAAAAACAGTTTTCTTTACGGCCAATGGAACATGAAACCTGACAGCCAGCTGCTTTCGAGAGCCAGAAAAACTCAGAATCTGGAAAAAAAAAAATGCTTTTTCTGTCCCAATAGAAAACGACATAAGTCGCGTGACGGGTGACATACGAGTCAGTTCGATCCAGGCAGGAAGTAAGAGAAGTCTTATATGAAATAAAAAGCTACTGTAAAAAATATTAAATCTATATATAAAACAAAGTTGCATCCGTAAGAACGCCCATCACTCGAGAACGGATCGTCCAATTGGAGCCATATTTTCTTTGTTGTGTCTGTCTACGCCTGGGGAAGGTTTATAATGTCGAGAAAATTGGAAAATTTTAAAAGGAAATTGAAAAATTCATTAAAAAATTCATTTATTTTTAACTGTGATTTTTTTTTAAATTTTAATCGCAATATAAGTACAGTGAGATCGTATTTGTCAAAAATTCTACATGAATTTATGTGATGTGAAACATCTATAGGCGCAGGCGCGACTTGGGAGTAAAATCGACTCGACCGAGACGGAAATTCCGTGTCGACGGCGGAAATTGGCCAGTCGCGATAGGTGGCGCTGTTGTCGATCTCCGAAACTACTCAACTGATTTCAATGAAATTTTGTGGCGGTGTATGGTTGCTTGCAACTTGGAAGATACGGTAGGTTTGGAACCGATAGGTGGCGCTGTTGTTGATCGTTTAGAAGATCAACCGATTTTAATGAGATTTTGTAGATGTGTAGGAAATAAATAATTTTTGAATTCATATAATCCCTGGGGAGTGAACTGATGAAGCTTGGTCTTACACAGACTCTACACTACTGAATCAGTTGTATCGCGAGCGAAGCCGGGCGTGAACAGCTAGTTTTTGTATAATTCCTTTATTTCCGACCGTCCTTACAACTGTTCTGTTTCTGTTTTTCAACTTCCCACACTTTTGGAAGTTAATTTATATTCGGTTCGCTTAGAGTTCCCCAAGAGAAGATGATATTCGCCGGCGCGTTCTTCTGGTATTCGCATTCATTTCGAAAGAGGGAAGTGTCAAACTTACAAAATTCACTTTATACCTATCTCATTGCGTTCTTGAACAAAATTTAACCACATTCGCAATAAATTCTTCTGGAAGAACGAATTCGGCGAATTCTTCTCGAAAGACGCTGCCTCTTTTTGACTAGTCAGCCGAAGAACAGGGATGTTAATTGAGGAGCGACTATGAAAAAACTAAAAGTCCAACAGAATTTATACCGCAAGGCCCAAATCGATTGTCTAATAAAAAGCAGGAATTTTCGACAGAAGTTCTTGATGTCAAACTCTGTCAAATGTTTCCAAAATACTGGGTGGGGGAAGCGAGGAGTAACAACGATTCTCGCTTGTTTGGGAGTTACCCTGACAATTTCTGTTGGAAAATTATGTCGAATTTCAGTTTGTGAATTGTTGTTTTTTCGAGTCTTAACAACAACTCGTAGACACAGCCACTTTGGTAGGAATGACAGCTATCTCGAAGTACACCACTAATTCATCATCAGACTCCTTTGAAGTGATTGTTTGAATAGTTTTGAATTCTGACAGTCAATTCTTCGTATATAATTCGACTTGGGAAGACATTTCTGTTTCCCCTGTCAGGAAATGAGCTTGCATTTCGTTTTTTCTCCAATTGACCAAGTGACTACCACTTGCGCCAACTGACCGACGAGTACCTACAAACCCGCCAACTGGTGCTTAGAACGGAGGAGAAGACCAACCTCTTTGCATTGTTGTTGCTACGAGGTGTTTATCTGTCAAATGTCGTTCTTTCGGGTCTTCTTCGCCTACCTATTTTATAAATAAATAGTCTACGGAAACAATAGTGAAATACTTACGTAGTATGTGTTGAAATGCACATCCTATTTGTATTTTGTTTACCAATGTTCGATAGACTTTCCCAACTTTCCGTCTAGATAATAAAAAGTCTAAATACAGGTCTATCTATGAATGAATAGTTGGCGCAACAGGCCCGGAGGAACCCTAGGCCTAGCTTCTCACAACCACTCGTTTTGTGTGAGTTTTTCATTTTTGGAGCGAATGGAAGGAATCTACAGTTTTATGCTGACTCCAAACGGCTAATTGAGAAGCTCTTACAAGACATTTATACTCTCGGATGTTTGTCAGACGTTCGCGAGAGGTAGCGCAGTGGAAAAAAACCGTAAGTTGGAATTTGGGTTTTTGCGGGCTTCGAACCTGAGACCCCTCGCTTAGTAGTCCAACACACTAACTCTAAGCCACTGCGACTACCAAGTCTATCTATACCTACACCATAAACTCTTCGCCTGCAAAATTGCCACTTGGAGCAACATTCACCGCAATTAAAACCGAATATAAGTACCTACCTATATGTAGTAGGCTACCCAACCCACCTACAATTCCCCGGAGCACTTAAAGTTGATAATTGAATTTGAGCCCCCTGAGCCATTCATTTCCTTATCAATGTGACCGCACGCGATTACTTTTCCCGAAATTGGATTCTCCACCCATTACAATTACAATTGTCATTTCATCAACAACTGCGCGGGGTGGTTTTGCTGTGCTCTTAGGCCCGATTACCGTTATTATGCATTTGTTATCGCGATTTGTCACATTTCGGCGCTGGCTGCGGCATTCAATTTATTTCCCATTGAAATTGGAAATTCTCCACACAACCAAATCCGATGGATAAATCCACACATTCGCATCCGCACAAAACCCACTTGCGTCAATAATACAAAAAGTTGACAAGTAAATCCAGTTCGCTCACCCCCACCTCTGATCCGATACCGCAAATTTAACTGTATCCAACCAATGCCACCTTTGCACTCATCCTCTTTTCAATTAAACGTACACTCCGATGTGGTTTTCGATTGCATTCGCGTGCCATGGGCATTGCGATTGGCCGGAAACCGAGAATGTGTCTGTGACGGTTACGCCACGTCGTTCACTGTGGCAGAATGAACTGGAAAACGTATCGCTATTCCACTTCGTCACACAGCAGCCCTCTGTTTCCCATTTCCAGCATGCGTAGCGCATAAAGACCGCATCGGGCCGACATTTTTCTGCTGTCGTGCTACCTACTGCCGGCAACCGGGTAACGCCTTCGAGTTCATCGCAACTGTAAAACAAAATGAATTTCCACGGTGAATGGATGAACTGTAACTGCGTCATTCGGTTTCGGCCTATCGGATGACTCGGCTTGTCCGGTTGTGTTGCTCGTTTTTGTTCGGCAAGGGAGGTGGTGATTGGTGGTGGAAATTGTGGAAATTGAATCGTTCTAGATGGCGCTGATGGAGGTGTGTGCCAGCAGCCAGTCTCGTCTATCTGTCAGCAATCAGCCGTGGAAAGAGGTGTGTTATGCCTTCCCACTCTGTGTGACGCGATGGGTTTCGCTTTGAAATGGTTATTTCACAGAGCGTGCGCCAGAGTGAGACGCAAATGCTCTGGCAGAGTAAAAAGCGAAAAGCAAAAAGCGCGACCGACGACGACGTGGTGGAACGTTTCTATACGGCTCGTCGATTCCAGTTGTTAGTTTGTTTTTGGTGGTGGTCAAGCGATAGCACGCGTTCTGCTCGTTCTACTCTCTGTGTCGATCTAACAGTAGTTTAACACTTTTTTCGGCGTAGATTCGCGGTTTGAGTTGGATTTTCTGTTTCTTTTTGTTCTTGATTGATGACACGAAGTGACATAAGTGAGTGGAACTGGAACAGTTTCTATATTGGCAGTTGATCAAATTGCTAGAGTTACTTACCAAAAGTTATTGGCGGATATAAATTCTAAATTCACTGTGATGCCCTTGTGAGGTGAGCAATTGTGTTGGGTTATATTTTTTAACAAAAATGTGACTATAAAAAAAGTATAAACTGTTTTTACGGCTAAAAATTCGCACAACCTAAGTGGAAAATATTAAATTGATAATTGCTAGCCCAGTTAAGTGATGTTAAGTGATGTCTCTATTGCACAGCGCTGCGAAAGAGTTATGGTTCCATGTACTGTAGATAAGTATAATTTTTTTTAATGATGATAGCAAAACGAGTGAGACTGTTGTTTAGTGAAAAAAAGAGTAAGGTAGATAGGTATAAATAGCTATACCTAGGCCTCAAATATTCTGCAGCTTGATTGTAAAATACGCACGCACGAATTTAAAGGTGCAAACATAATCTAAGCCAGCTGCAAACGCGGTATACTTAGGTACCTACCAACCTAAGTGGATATATTTTTAAGACGTTTAGCTGCTTTTGCAGAACCTACGACTGTGTTCATTCACACAAGGCACGAATTGAGAAGACTTATCTTTAAATAGGTATCTACCTACCGAACTACGAATTGAGCGTCCATTTTAAGCAGTTTGTCACCAAAATCGCACTTTTCAGAGACAACTTTCGAAAAGCGAACACTTTATTAAGTGAAAGGTTACATAGTTACCTACTTTTGGTGGTCCGGGGTGGACCACGGCCTTAAGTGAAAAGTTATAGATAATTCAAATTATGTGGCAAAAGTAATCATATTTAATAAATTTAGATACCTATACAAAACTTAATAAAAATTAAACACAACGCGTTTCTACAAATCCCAGCAAATAGGCAGGTGGTATAGGGGAGAGGGGGGCAGTTTAGGACGGGGGCAATTTAGGACAACTTAAGAAAAAGTAGGTAGGTACTACAAAAAAAAAACTTTTTAATACCTACTTTAATAACATTTTACAGTGGCAACTCCACTTCAAACAAAGATCTGATGGATAATGAAACGATACCAACTTTAAAAAATAAAAATAAAAAGAAAAGTGTGTTTCCAGGCGACGGTTGTATTTTTTTTTATTCCTAGACGTAAGCATATTATTCAAAAATTATGCTCAATTTACAATTTACATCGTTTCTAAAAAAATATGAAGTTCTTAGTTTCTTATCCCTCTCGGGGCACTTTTGGACAATGCGCGAGGGGAACTTTTGGACATATCCTAATCTGCCCCCTTTTATCAGTTTGAACAATCTATTTCAGTTTGATTGTTTTTGGTTTTATTTGTTTAGGTTTATCTCTGCACTAATGGTCAGAAATTAGAAGAAAAAGAAGGAAACCGCTCCTAATGAGCGTTTTTTTTTAGACATTTCCAAAACTGCCCGATGGTTGTCTTAAGGTGCCCCCCCCAGAGGGGCAGAATGGGACACTTTAAAGAGATTATTAAAATAAATAAAAAATATATAAATCATAACTACTTAGGTATATGCATATTTATTTGGATATAAGATTCAAAGATAAAACAACATGTAGTAATAATTTTCAAGATCCGAAGGGACACTCCGCTTTTTAATGGATCTAGAGCGATTTTTGTAAAAAGTGGCCTAAGGTGACCCCCTCTCCCCTAGGTATATGAAATACCTATGTGCAATAAGTCACTCCAACTTAATCCGATGTAGCACACTAAATGGCCACTGAAAAATTGAAAACAGACAGCCAGCTAAAAGTCGTGAATATCTGGGACCAAACAATAATTGTTTTTGGTGAGTGAAAAGTTCACGGAAAGATCTGCATACCTAGTCTCCAATTGCAAAATTTTTAGTTGCAAATCACGAGTTATATATTTTTCGCAAATCACAACGATTTTGTCTTGAACTGATACAAAAATTCGGAATTCGACATTGAAAACAGCGAAAAATATCAAATTTTGTTTTTTGAATAACGATTAGAAGTAGGTAGGTATTAATTCGAGCTTCATTTTTGGCGCAATTCACCACTTCAAATGCTCAAACAGCACTTTACAATCTGAAATTGCAAAAAATATTTCGTAATTTACCACCAACGAATGATGAATCAACAAAATCTTATAATAATTTCGCACATGTAAACAACGTAAATTGACGTAGAGAAGTCGTAAATTGCAAAATATGAATTGCAAATTGATAAAAATAAGTTGCAATTTACGATTAAAAATTTGTAAATTGCAACTTCTGAAGTAGTAAATCAACCCCTGTTGCAATTTACTAAGGGATGAAATCGTAATTGCAACAGGAAAGTGGTAATTTACGATTTGCTTTTTTTTTGCAATTCACAACCACAGTAATATCAAATTGATAACTGTTGGTGTCAAATTGCGATCGGTTATGGCAATTTGTATTTCACGTCCGATCGCATTATTGACACTGAGAAGTGTTGATTCACGACTTTTGAGGGTCAATATCTTCACTTTGTACAATTTCTAGAATTGCGAATAAAAAGTCGTGAATTCGTAAATCCTGAGCTAAGCTCTAAAATGAGACAAACTTTTCGTGATTCGGCGCTTATTTTTCTTGATTTTATTAAACTTTATTCCGTGTTATAGATAATTCAAATCATGTGGCATGACCGGCAATACGGTTTTCGTGGCAGCAGGTCCACTGGTGATTTGATGACTTATCTCATCGAAAAGTGGAACAAATCTCTTAACCACTCTGGTGAAACGAAGATTGTTGCGCTTGATATTTCGAAAGCATTTGACAGAGTTTGGCACCAAGCTCTTTTGTCGAAAATGCGTGCCTATGGGATCGACGTGTCTCTTCTTCAATGGATTAGAAACTACCTTTCTGGCCGTTCAATTCAAGTTGTGTTGGACGGTTTCAAGTCTGCAATTCACCATGTAAATGCTGGTGTTCCCCAAGGCTCTGTTTTGTCTGCGACACTCTTTCTCATATTCATCAATGATCTCTTGTCTGTTACTTCTAATCCAATAAATTCTTTCGCTGATGATAGCACCCTCAGTTTTTCATATTCGTTCCCTGACTCACGTCCCTGCTCTTGGCCGTGGATCTGGAACGGCGACGTATGCTAAACACATTAAATTCCGATCTTGACAGCATTATAAAATGGGGTACAATCAATAGAGTGAAATTTAATGCTTCCAAAACACAATGCTGCCGTCTATCATTAAAGCGAAACCTGAACCCTAACCCATTATCCATGAATGGGACTTGCATCGACGAAACCGAACGACTTTCCATACTTGGTATATGTGTCAACGACAAACTCCGTTGGAATGACCACATATACGAAGTCGCCAAAAACGCAGGGAAATGTCTAGGTTTCTTAAATCGATGTAAGAAGTACTTTACACCCTCCGACTTAGCTACAATATACAAGGCCTTTATTCGGCCTAAGCTTGAGTACAACGCTCATATCTGGTCAGGTGTACCAAAAACTTCATTGCACCTGCTAGACAGAATTCAAAAGCGCGCGATAAAACTTATAGGTGATAGAAATAAAGCGGAGTCTATTGACCCGCTCGAACATCGCAGAAATGTTTCTTGCCTTTCCTTATTTTATCGATATTTTCACCACCGATGCTCTGATAAAATAGCTAACTGCATTCCGCCCCTTCAACAATTCTCTCGCAACACCCGTCACACATCGAATGCACATCAGTTTACCCTTAAGCCTACCTTCGGACGTACTGTAAAATATAGAGATTCTTTTGTGAGTCGAACAACACGCATGTGGAATGCATTGCCTCACACGGTTTTCCCCTCTCATTACAGCCCACAATTGTTTAAGACCAATGTGCACCAGTACCTCTTCTCTATCCTCCCTATTAACCCTTGCACTCGTACTGTGCATTAGTATTATAAGGGAACAAAAACCCCTTGAGCACTAGTGAATTATAAAAAAAAAAAAAAATCATGTGGCAAAAGTAATCAATAGGTAATATATTTACATATTCTTACCTACAGTTCGAAATCAAAATTAAACACAACGCGTTCCACAAACCCAGCAAATAGCTATAGGTATACCTACTAATACCTATAGGCGCAATAAGTCACTCCAACTTAATCCGATATAGGGTGATTGCACCACAGTAGTCAGCCCTTAACCTTTTTTTTTTTTTTTGAGTTTGATTGGTCCTTAAAAATCCATTCTTCAAGTATCTTGTCAAGTATTTGGTTCCTCTGACTGTCTAAGGTCTGGAGATTCGAAAATACTAAGCTTATTAAGTCTATGAGCTACCTAATGCAAACTATTTAGAAAATAAATTAAAAGGGTATGATTTGGGACTTGGGAGTAGTCAGCTCCCTCAGCTCCATTACACATTTTCATAAAAAGGGGCGGCTGACAACTGGAGAACGTTTAAAAGAACCGTGTCTTTTATAGTCAGCCCCCATTTCCCTAGCAAATGTACAGGGGGCTGACTACTGAAAAACAAAGAAAATTGAACGAAATTTTGGCGAGAATCAAGACAGATTGAAGTTTCCATTCATTTTGCACTCAGTTAGGTATTGAAAATAAATGAAAAATTTACGTAGTCGTTAGAAGTCAGCCGGAGGGGGCTGAGCCTCCTAGGGTAATCATAAAAATAAAGTCTCACAAGGTCGGCCCCCCTCTTAGTTATTTAACAAAACATATTTTTAACATTACAAGTTAAGAACTAGTTAAAATAAGCTGTCAGTAACGTAAAAATAATCACAAAATGCAAATACCTTAAATGGATTAGTATTTGTATCACTTTTCCAAAACCACTTCCAATATTTTGTATTTGTTTGGAATATACCTACCATTCGTGTTCTGCGTTTATAAAAACTGTACTCAAGTATATATTTTTGACGCGCGAAGTAGCACCAGGATTGTTGCAAGTTTTTGAACGCGGATAAAAGAAATGGTAGCCAAGGGAATAATATTTTTCGCTTGAAAGAAAGACCAAAGGATTAACTATTGCGCTGTACTTTGTATTCCAGAGGCTGACTCCTGGGGGGGCTGAACTTAGGTGCCATCATCCTAGCACACTAAATGGCCACTAAAAAATTGAATTTGTTAATGAAAAGACAAAAATTTGCGAGAATTGGTTCGGTCGCAATGCGCTACAATGCACACAAGCCCTAAACTTCTGTCATGGGCGTTCTGGTTCAGTGTACCTATACCCGTTACATAATTAGGTTTAGGTTATATAGTTAAATATATGGAACAAAATATCGGCCAAATGGCTGCCGCGACCTCGGCGGCACACCTCCATCCGATGGTCCAAATTTTCGATGACGCTGAGGCATAATTGAGGTTCTATGCCGTTAATGTGCAGAATTATCTCATCCTTTAGCTCTTCAATTGCTGCTGGCTTACCGACGTACACCTTTTCTCTCAAATAACCCCAAAGAAAGAAGTCCAACGGTGTCAAATGACATGATCTTGGCGGCCCATTTACATCGCCACCACGTGAGATAACTTACTTACTTACTTACTTAAGGTGGCGCTTCAGTCCGGTGTGGACCTGGGCCTCAACCAATACGCCTCTCCAGTTAGCGCAATCTTTGGCTAACTGCCTCCAGTTGCGCACACCAAGTTGGTTGAGGTCCCCTTCCACTTGAGCGCGCCACCTAAGGCGAGGTCTTCCTCTACTGCGTTGTCCCTCCGGGTTGGAATCGAAGACTCTCCGGGCCGGAGCGTTGGTGTCCATTCGCTCTACATGTCCTAACCATCTTAGACGACTAATGCGTACTTTTCTGACCAGCTCGATGTCGCTGTACAGCTCGTAGAGTTCGCTGTTAAATCTTCTCCTCCAAATCCCGTCAACGCAAACGGGACCAAAAATCACTCGAAGAATTTTGCGTTCGAAACGACCAAGAAGATCCTCATCCGTTTTCACTAGGGTCCATGCTTCTGCGCCATAGAGCAGGACAGGGATGATGAGAGTCTTATATAGAATCTCCTTAGTGCTTCTTGACAAGGCCTTACTAATAAATTGCCGTCTTAGGCCAAAGAAACAGCGGTTGGCAAGTGTGATTCTTCGCTTGATTTCTGATGTGATGTCATTATCAGAGTTTATAGCGGAGCCGAGGTAGACAAAGTCCCTAACTACCTCAAAGTTATAGCTGTCTATCGTGACGTTCTGTCCGATTCGTCGATGTTGTGTGTCCCTTCTTGTTGACAACATATATTTTGTTTTACCCTCATTCACCACTAAACCCATTTTTGCCGCTTCTGTACTAATACTTGCAAACGCACCAGTGACAGCTCGCTGTGTTCTGCCAATGATGTCGATGTCGTCAGCGTATGCAATGCACAGACTTCTGAAAAATTATGCCTCTGGTGTTGGCTTGTGAGTTTCGCACAATTTTCTCAAGAATGATGTTGAAGAAGTCACATGACAGCGCGTCACCTTGTCTAAATCCTTTTTTGACATCAAAGGTCTCGGTGAGATTGTTTCCGACCTTTACGGAGCAGCGAGCGTTCTCCATCGTCATTCTGCACAATCTGACAAGTTTGGCAGGGATGCCAAAACTAGACATGGCTCTGTATAGCTCGTCTCTATAAATGCTGTCATATGCGGCCTTAAAATCGATAAAAAGATGGTGAGTATCGATCTGGACTTCTTGCGTTTTTTCCAGGATCTGCCGTAGTGTGAATATTTGATCGGTCGTGGACTTACCGGGCCTAAAACCGCACTGATAGGGACCTATCAGATCGTTGATGAAAGGTTTCAGGCGTTCACATAGTACAGCAGACATGATCTTATATACGCAGTGTTCAGGAGACTGATGCCTCTATAGTTGGCGCAGTTTAGAGAGTCTCCTTTCTTGTGGAGATACCGTGAGATAACACGGCCATTGAATTTGTCGTGCAAAAGAGCCATTGTTTCGTTAGCTGTGTGGCAAGTGGCACCGTTCTGTTGAAACTTCATATCATGCACATCCATATCTTCCAATTTGGGCTATAAAAAGTTCGTTATCATCTCACGTGAGAGGTGCAATTGTTGTGCACGAGGACGAGTTGAGGTGGACGGCTCTTCAGCCACACTATCGCGAACAGCAGCAATATTTTCTGCACTACGAGCTGTACGAGCATGTACTGGTATTTTCACATCTCCTACAGACCCGGTTTGCTCAAATTTTTGCACGATTTTTCCGATTGTACGCACATTTGGACGATTAAGTTGACCGAAAAAATCACGGAGTGCACGATATGCATTTTGATTCGAACGCCCATTTTCATAATAAGCCTGAATAACTATAACGCGTCGCTCGATTATGCATCTTTCCATGGTTCAAATTGAGTTAGTCTGAAATTGAGAATTTCCAAATGAAATGCAGAAAAAAGCTTGACGTTTAGGTGTGGTTCACATTCAATATCGGCCCTTCAAATTTAACCACCCTTTATATCTGAAATCATAATCTGAATCAAGTAAAAGTGGGCACATTCAAGAATCTAGTTACCTTAAGTCGACTAGATTGGTCTGGATAAGATGTAACCTGAACGCCAAAACTATAGATTTGTCGGAAACGTCACTTCTTCTACTTCAGCCACATATCCGAGTTCCGAACTGTCAACTAAGTACCCAGTCACGAATTTCTTGACTAGATTCGTCGACTACCCCTCCATAAACGTCAACTGAAACAGCTGCTCATATGATACATCTAGTCAGACAGCTTTCAGAGGTCAGACTTACTTAACTAGATACTTGGACGTCCCCAGTTATTTCGCCATCGTACAGTTTTAACATGTCATCAGTGTCATGTCATGTCATCGTTTCACATTATTCCCTTCACCTTTTCGAAATAGGTAAATGACAGCAGTTAAGCAAGACGCTAATTTCCGAACTTCAGCTTCCTAAATCCAATTTGAATTTTTGATATACATATACTACATATCTACGACACATTTCGCTGAACCGATTTCTTCTCCCATCGCGCACAGGAAATCGGACGAAATCAGACCGAAACTTCTGTCACAACATCAACCGGCTTGGCGCAAAATCCATTTCCATCCGGTGAGCTCGTGTGAACCATACACCATACAGCTCATGGATTCGATTTTTCTCTCATCAGTCCGGGGCGCATGTAAAACATCTCATATTCGCATCCAATTAGCTCAGCGTTCGAATATTCATTTTCTGGTAGCGCTCTCACGTTACACGCACCGCCGGCGGGTCAAAAAACAAATAAATTACGATAAGCGGAAGTCGAGATATCCATTATCGTCGACCTCTGCAATATCAACCTGGACTGGACAACGAACGAATTGATTCTATACTCGGTAAAGAGCGGCGCGTCTTTTCGAACGAAACGTTTATGCAAATCGTGTGGTGATACGTATTTTCCGGTTAGATAGTGGGAATCTGTCACCGACTTTGGTAAACGTATTATAATACGCGTCTAATTCGATAGTCTCGTTAAGTTTTCGTCACACACACACGGAGCAGCAGTATAGAGACAGAGCCATCGCCATCGCCATCGCCATCGCCATCGCTATCGCCATCGAGAATTAATTTCATCTTAAAGATCAACTGTGACGGCTGAATGGGATCGTCTCCGAATCTTGGCCAATCTATGGCTCATCTGCCAAATGGATGTTAAGCTCCAACCAAATGTAGCTTCTCAATCATATCAGCATAAATTTGCCTCGCTTGGGAATATGATTATCGGTCTTACGACCGTGGGAACCGCGCGTCTAATGCGCGGACCTGTGTGTGACATCTATAACAGCGGATAGCTGCGAATTGGGCCATGCAAATGTTGTCGCGCATCAATTAACGACAAACAAGACCAAAACGACGGAAAAGTTGATTACATACAAAACGCAGTCGCATAACCCGTTTGTCTGTGTGATCTGTGATCCCGATTGGACCCCTGTTCGCGCACTGATTTGATCAGTCGTTAACAGTTTTATTTGTTTTCAGTTAATTTGTCGGACTCTTTTAGCTTCTATTTCTATACACGCGTCTGGTAGTTAAGAAATTTTCTGCAACTGGATTTGGTTATAATTTTTGAAATAGATTTGACAGACGGAGAATATCTATTATGCATATGCGTCAATTAATTTTGCATAGTAAATTGTGGCGGTCCGTCACTACTCACTATTTCGACTTTTACTATCGAAGACTGAAAGGCTGATTGAGTGATAGCTGCATGAGCTAAAACCAGCTTAAAAAAAATCTGTAAAACTGATTCAACATGGACCGCCAATCGCGATGACCTTTAGCGAAAAAATGTGGAAGCATGGCACCGCAAAAGAATTTATATGCTTCCGAATTTGAATATGTACCTTGTACCTACTTGTGTTTAGGAGAAAAAAGAAATTTTATTAAAAAAAATCCTGGCAACTCCTGTTTAAATGGTTTTGGTAAATTGTGGTCTCGCCTTAATATCGAAATACAGAGTACGAAGTAATATTGCCTGCGATTGAGTATCTTATCCATCGAAGCTAGTTCACATAAAAATGGTCGAATAATAAAAATGGGAAATCAAAATTCCCCCTGAAGTTGGACGCTAAAGTTGACAAATTTTGGGAGAAAATCAGAGCCGAATTGTTCTAGGAACTCTAGGAACAAGGGTTACTACAGAACCGCTTACAAGAGGCATTATATTTAATAATATTTCGCAGTAGTGTTGTTATATCGTGGGATATTTTTTCTTTTTTGAGGGAATTTCAGCAGTTTATGATAATTACCAAAAAAAAAAAAACCCTAAATGTGCTTAAAAATTATAAATTTGCTTTTAATAAATAAATCCAAAACATTTGCCCACCTACCCATATAGGTACCTCGTTCATAGTTGTGAAATGTTCCTTTACGCACTATCAGATTAAATTGTTAAGACTTTTAGCGGGCTTTTAGAAATTAGACCACCATTTTTTTTTAAATGCGGAAGAAATGTTGAAAAGAAGACAAAAAATAAATTGGAAAATTTTTATCTGTAGATTCATATTTGCCAACCCTTTTCCAATTTTAATTGGATTGCTAAATGTTCCGATTTTGTTTACTTATAACACAAAATTCAGTAATGAAGTCAAAGTTATTAATTCTTAACTCAAAGAGAGTATTCAAACACCTAGGCCAATTGTAACATGTAAACGAAGTCACTCTCAATTTCTACGAGTGTTAAAGTTAATACAACTTTAGGTATACGTTAAACCATGGTTGAAAAAAGAAGCCAATTTAGATATAGTGAGAGACTTACCCCCTTATTAATAAACAAGTTATCAACTTGTTACTCAGCAGTTATGTCCAATTTTTGTATGCTATCTGACGTTTGCTAACTAACTTACTTGTGCACATTTTTTTATTAATAAGGGGGTTAGTGAATAGATTGGCAATCTTCTGAAATACGTACGACGTCTCCAACCTCATACATAGAGGCGAAAACGAACTCTGGATTGTCTGCTAGTCTTAAAAACAATCTGAGATAACCCCTTTTAGATTGAAATCGTCTTACAAAGATCTTCTTGACAACGAAAGCAAAACTTTTTGTATATCACAAGTCAACGTATAGGTATCTCGAAAACGTCAAGTTTGTCATTCTGCACCTCTCTGGCGCAAGCTCGTGTAGAGTTGACAAACTAGTCACTTCCGAAGTTCTTAAGCTAAAATTGGTGAATTAGACCTCACAATTATACAATTGGTTGTATAAAAAACACGTTGCAATTGCTCTTGCTCAAAAGAAATGTCAAAATCAAAGGATTTGCTAGGCTAAGGGTGCTTCCACACCGGATGAAACAAAACGCCTTAGACAAACAAAATTGTTTTTCTTTGTGTTTCTGAAATGTAAATACACACATTTAAATACGCGCACCCACACTGAATAAGGCGAAACAAATCAAGAAACCAAATAAGGCGGTTTGTTCCCTCTGGTGTGGAAGCTCCCTTAGTCTAAATAAAAACTGATTTGAGTTATGAGTTAACTCCAACTTTTCAAATGTACGAAAATTGGCGCCACTCACCTTTTACTCGGATTGGTATGAAAAAACGTTTCAGACAAAGCAATTACTACGAATATTCCAAGTCTGCTATTTTGCTGACTCAGAGCATTTGTTAAAAACATTTTTCACGTAAGCGATTTTTACATATTAGACTTTTTCAGACTGAGAAATGGATTCGTATTTTTACAAACTGTCAGAAACTGGTATTTAGAGCTGCATTTGACAACGTCAGCAGTGCTCTTTAAGTTAGTCGCAGTAGGAATACCCTCATATCACTAGTAACCTTGATATCTATATCAGAAAAGCTTTTTGGAAAAAAATGTTTTTCGCGGTGACTAAAGGTTAAGCACAAAATCTGGTGTTCCATAAGTTTGCGTATGAAGTCCTCTACTTTATAATTCTTACTCGCTTGCTTTACCTTGATGATGTGTGAGAAAGTATCCAAAATGTGTTATTGGGTTTGGAAAAACTGACGTAGGTTGATTCTATTTTCGAAGTGAGGTTTCTCGATGACACAAAAGACACAAGCCATGTTTAGGTTTTCCAACAGTGTAAAGACGGATTTTAGACCTTTTAAGATCTTGTTTGGGACTGTCATTGTCTTTTACGCAATATTTTCGCTTTCGCGGAGGCTGAAAGTTGATGTGCATTCGTTCCGGGATGCGTTCAGAGACACACTTTTGGCCCTCTGACAGATAAACGTAACAGACAACAGAGAAAATCAAAATGGGATTCCATTGGATAAACTCAATCTTAAATAATTTAAAAAACCAAAAAACCCGACTGACTGTAAAGAAAATCTCGCTGACGACATTTTTTTTCTTAACTTATATTTTTATATTTATTTGTTTAGTCTATGACACTCCGGGAACGAATACCAATTTAATGCCACCTCACTCTTCAAAATCGGTCAAGCCGGTTGGGCTACAGGGCGTCACGTAGGAACGTACATAGGATACGCGCGAAACACATAACCCTCCCTGTGTCCAGTCGGGTAAAAAGAACGATTAGGTATCATAAAATTGTAAGGTATTTATAGGTATTTTTACTTTTTTAGTTCAGAGCTGAGCACAGGGCTCTCATCGCGTAATTTTTGAAACGATAGTCATCGAAACGATTGAACAAAAGGATCTCGTTTTTAGTTTGCTTCATATAACATATTGTCGCATCGTTCAATCGAATCGATCATCGTTTTCATTTTGAACAGTTTGAAAATGACTGTAAACAAAGTCTGACACTTAAAAAATAAAAAAACGTATGGTATTTTTTTTTTAATTTGTTTATTTTTGATTGTTGTCATTGATTGACATGGAATGGGACATTTAATACTAAGGAATAAGGCCTCTATTAGTATCACGAAGAAGTGAAATCTTAAGTGAATATGAAAGTGTAGGTACGCGACATATGCAGATACCCAACAGTGTGTAGGATCCGATCATAGTCCAATGGACCTTGGAGTCAAACTCCAAAACCATATATTGGATGACGAACTGTCTACATTGTTTTCCTAAGAACGGGCAGCAAGAATAATTCTTGTTCTCCAATTTGGAACAATATGCTAAAGTGTACGCAGATGCAGTAGAGCAGAAGATTTGGTGATTTTCGAAAAATACATGTACCTACTTCTTAAAATCATTAAAATGCCAATAATATTGCTTAGAATTGAGTTGTGAAACAAAGTTTTAGGACAAATAAATGAAATACAAGTGCAATCATTTATTTTTTGCGAAGAATGTGTTCTTTTACAACTCGGATAAGAGCGAGTCGCCTCTATAAAGATCATATAAAGATCCTTTAAATATTTCTTTATAGTTATTTCAGACCTAATTTAAAGTGAAAAAATGCACCAAAAAAGACGAAACGATTGCAAAATAGCCATCGTTCAATCGAATCGTTTCGACGATAGTATTTGACGTTTGAATTAGTAACGTGAAGCAACAAAAACGATAATCGTCGAATCGTTTCAACGATTATCGTTTTTTGGTTGCTATACGCTGTAGAAGCATCGTCGAGGCGATGTCGTTCAATCGTTTTGTGCTTACGCGATTAAGTTTAAGTAAGAGGTTTTCATTTTTGGAACGAATGGACGGGATCTACAGTTTTATGCCGACTCCAAACGGCTAATTGAGAAACTCTGTATACTCTCGGATATTTGTCAGACGTTCGCGAGAGGTAGCGAGAGGAAGCGCAGTGGAAAAAAGATCATAAGTCGGAATTTGTTTTTTTGCGGGATTCGAATCTGAGACCCCTCGCTTAGTAGTCCAACACACTAACACTAGCCACTGCGACTTACGCGATTAGAGCCCTGTTTTTCCTGTTTTTTTTTCTGCCAAATGTGACTGCAAGTGTGCCTGCATATTTGTAATCAAATCAGATTTTTACTCAGTCTGCTCAGTCAATTCATTTTGAGTTCATAGAGCGCGCTCTGATCATGCTCTGAACTGAACGGAAAAAGAAACACAAATTCTGAGCTCCGAAGTGACTGGAGCTAAAAAAGAAACAGGAACTTTTTATAACAGTTCAGGTCCTGCTCTGAACAAGAGAATAAAAACGCCTTATATAGGACACGTGGCTTATTTCAAGCATTTGAGGAACTTCGCCCTTAGAACCTCATACCTTCAAAAATGAAGTGCTCACTGTCTCATCTGTATGAGACCCTCAACTCTCCCCAATCAAAGCGTAGGAAATTGTTGCTACACAAGCAGTGTAAACGGGTAGAATATTCGAATAAGTGTTGCTCGCAGAATAGAGTTTCTCAAAGATTTCAAAATAAAGTGCCGAAAGCTATTTTTTCAACGCGCCCATTTTTCTGAACAAGCTTGTCTTTCACAAACTACTTATATACTAATTCTGTTGCTGTTGTGGTCGCTGATATTTTAAAGTTAATAATCCAATATGTGTTATACGATATACAACTGTCATCTACTGAGTGTGTTCAACGAGTTGCTGAATGTCAGATTATTTGTCTAGTGTTCGAGGGTATAGCGCTTAAAGCAAAGCGGAATAATGCGAGTAGCAGTTTTTTTTCACCCAAATTCAAACGAGTTGAACAGTTGTGTGTACGCGTGGCTACTTAAGTTCCTTGAACTTGTAATAAATGTGTAAGAAATTATATGTATTATGTTTTATTGCGGTGGGCTGATTTGGCTGGTGCAAGTTCTTGCTGCCCACCTTTTTGAAGAATGTACATCCTCGTACTCTAGAAATCAAACCCGAGCGAAAATTTGGGCCGTTAAAAATAGATTTGCTCAATAATTACACAGCAGCACTCATTGGAAAAATCTAACGAATGTCTGTATACATCTCCAGTAAAGGCAGTCAAATTCCGTGTTAGAAGTCCGTAATAGGTTCTTCGTGTTTAACTCTGGTTTTATTTGGAAAGGATTGTCGGTTTGGGGGCCCCCAGTTTCATCTGACCTAATGGCTGTCCAAAGTGACACATGAAATTGGTTGATATTGGTCGCTGATGGGCCTCTTACAAAAGGAGAATTCAAATGAATTATTAGAAGCAGGTAAAACTAAAAAACCCGCCGACTTTCGCAGACCCATTTGATATATTACACTCGCCATCCAAGCTATATCGAGGGCATTTATTGGGTCTTCACTAAACGGCCTAATTCCCATTGAAAAGCCGTCACACCAACAGTGCACTTATGGCATACGACCTACACACGAGCTGTCATTAAATTGTCCTTGCATTTTTCCTGCAATTTCTTCAACTGTTCGCACTCCTAAAAACGAATTTGCTGTCCACTTAAACTCACCAGAGCGAGCGTCACTACCGACTCAAATACTCCATCGACCACATTCCGTACAACTTAATGTCAAAATGTCAGTCACGAGCATTTTGCCTGTCACAGCAACGGCTAAGCGATTTGATTTTCGCGCACATTAGCCACAACACTCGTGTTTATACGCGTCGTACCCGTCTGAAACGAACCGCAAAAAAACAACAAAACCCTCCAAACCTAGGTAATTATACGGTTCTTCTGGATTTATTGATCCTTAAAGCAAAACATCTGCACATACGCGTTATACCTACATAACTTTCGCCTGCATAATTTATCTCGACCAGAAATAGCAAATCGCTAAACTCACTCATCCACCCCAGGACTTTCGAATTTTTGGTAGTTTTCGGTCATTCTCTATGGCACTTTGCACGGAGCCCGCACTATCCGATGGAAAATGAAACCAAAACGCCAGCTTATTATGGAAATCATCCACTTGCGGTCAGAGTCCAGGAAAAAAAAAACAAAAAAAAAACTATGAATACTAAGCAGGAACATAATTAATCCTTATCTCTGCCTTAATTGGCTTAAAGCTATTTTCTTTGATTTATAAACTGAAACTGAAAAGAAATTTCGCCAAAGTGACCCCCCAAACGTCAAAGGAATGTCCTTCTACAACTTAATTTGGCTCTCGGTGTATACAGCGGCAAAAAGGCGAACGGCCCATATTTCTTCGGCCAACAACAATGGGCGCACTTTCATCAGGTTGTAAATTTTCGGCCCACTTTGCATTTGAATTGGAAAATACATTCAAACAGGAAAACAGGTCTAACGCTCGAACTCATGTACATGTCAACAGGGTAGACTTAGGCTTAGAGGGTTGACGACGCGAATTTGCATAAAAGTTACGTGAAAAAATCTTAAGCGTGTGCTCATGGAACCATTGCGCTTTATGCGGTGGTCACAGCCGATAAATATCACCCAGCGACCATCAGAGAGTTAATTTTATGCTCTGCCGTTGCCCTTTGCGATATAGTTTAATTTCGGTGGCGGCTTTTATTGACGGTCGACATGCGATCGCTCGCGCAACAACCACCCTTTATGGGAAATAGAATTGATTTTGTGTCGTTTGCTTTCGTTTCAGAGAACTGCGCCGATCACTGTTCGGAGAAATCACACCTAAAAAAGAAACCAGTCGAAGATCGACTTTGAATTGGTCGCGCCAACTATATAAATCGGAGGAGCGGCGAATTTTATTGCTCTGCGCTGCCACCTGATCGAGATAGATCATCATAGATCACCACCATTGCCGCCCTGACAACCATGCCCCATACAGGTGAGTGAGTGCTTTGGACTGTTAATTGCATTTTAATTGGTATTTTATGTTTGTTACACTTTTGGGCAGAACTCCCACAGCCCACAGCCCACAGCCCCCTGACCCGTCGACACCTTCGAACATTGAAAAATGCTGCATGCTGGAGGAGATCTCTTATCGGGCGATCGGTGCCCTAAGGGTCAGCAGCGACCCGTACTAGGAAATGCCATAATGCGGACGCTCATTACCTAATGGTCGGTTGTCGGTTCGTTTTGGGATCGGTTTTGGTTTTTACGATTTTCACGAACTTTACGACCGTTTTCCAACAAAGGAAACGCTGCTAATCTGAAACCGCCTTCGTTCTCTGCCTTTTGTGGGCTTTAACTGCCGCACTCGTTGCCATCTGTCCGGTGGCCGGTGGCCGGTGCCCCAGTCCCATCCGTCCGATTCCGAGTCCGAATATAGAAGCCCCTGCCTTTGGGGAGCGATCGTTTTAATTGCGTTTTAATGGTTCGAACGGTGTAATTCGCACACCATAACCATTATTCGACTGATGCGCACTCGACAATTATCCCCGAGTGCAACCTTTCACGGTTATTATACTTTTATTGGCCGCGCGTCTGATGGTGCGGTGTGCAATAAAATTGCAGATGCCACTGAGGATGGGTGCAAAAAATCGCCAAACTCTCACAATTAGCGGGGAAAAAGTGCCAAAAACACTTAACACCATTCGGCCGGTATATATCAGTGGCCGACATATTTCCGGAACACAAAAACATCGATTCTCCACCATCGGTCGTCGTCGGAGCAGTGCGCAGAGTGCAGACCTGACGGATTCTCCTGCGCGTCGTGATTCCAGTTTTTGTTTTCAGTTTTTTGTTTTCAATTTTTTTTTTTTTTTTCGTTCAACAACGTCTGGTGGTGCATCATTAATATTTCGAACGCGACCGTGTAGAAATATTCTGTTTTGAGAGATCTGTGCTCCTTTTCCTGGCTCGACGATGACGACGAGATGTGCGATGGAAATCGTTTGTTGCTGTTCGAGATCTCTCGCCCGAGATATTCTGGCGATGGTGTAAGATAGTTACATTCCAGTCGTCACCAGTGTTTTTCTTGACATTTTCCTCTTTTGTTGTTGGCAGCAATGGATTTTATTGAGTTTTTTTTTTTGTTGTATTCGTCTCGCACTCATTGTCTCTGTCTGGTTTTAGTTGGAGCTCGGAGATGCCCATGCCATTACCGAGATGGAAATTGCTGAATTAATGACTTTCGACTTTCGAGGAGGCAACGCGAGCACAGTATATTGGCGGTGGCGTGAGTTTTTGTGCTCGTGACGCATGTATCTGGCAATAAATCTCCTGCACATTGCAGCGGCTCTATATACGGGGATTTGATTTGTAATTTTATGTCATTTGCATATGGGTGGGATTTTCGTTGGTTATCGTTCCAATAAAATTAAAGAGAGAGGGAGAGATCTGGTAATGGTAGGTTTAAGTTGTTTTGACAGCTTCGTGGCCCAATTTGTAGGAGTGCGTTGATTCCTATTGACAGGAAGTCGTCAACAATTTGATGGTTAAACGACAGGCCACAGGCTGTAAGTACTTGCAAAGTATTGGTATGTTTGACAGCAGACGTCACTGAAAGTGTTTGTTGGCCATCAAAATGGTTGTTGTCTGTTAAATACAGCATGCTTTACCATGGGTTATATCTACCTACCCATCGGAAAAATGTTTGACGCCCTTGAAACTGGGGAATCCTTTTATTAAAAGTTAGGTTATGTTAAGGGGGAGTTCGCACTGTGTGAGCATTTGTAAATATGGACGCTTTACATAACTTTAACAGACAAGGTGCAGTTGTTTGACAAGGTTGGTACCACTGACAAGTTCGAAAGGCTGTTTGTCGAATCGCTGGTTTCAGAACCTGGCAAATAACGCCTAACTACGCACTTTGTCAATTTTGGAAGTAAAAAGCTCCAAGAAACACCTAGGAGTTAAAAGACTAAACGTCTTTAGGGTCGTCAAAGTCATTCCTCCTTCTTAAACAAGGTCCTGTTCAGCAAATAAGTCTGTAGACGCAGAGCGCAGCGACCATTGTCGACTTCGCTTGTAATATTCTCAGTACCGGCTCTAGCCAAATTAGCGCAAGATTTACCGAAAGCGCCCCTTTTTTATATTTACACACATGCATAGGTCTTTTCCACATCATCCAGGAGGTAGACTTTCGATTCGTTTTTTTATTGAGTCCTCGGAACTACCTTCCCATTGGATAATTTTCGTTTTTTAACCTGAAATTGAAAAATTTCTATTACTTATTTGCTTTTGCAATTGCAAACTTGTAAGTGATGTGAGTTAATGCATAAAAAGTAGCACGGGTGTAATGGATGTTGTTATTTTGGGCTTATTTGAACACGCTTTGGCATTACCTATTTTTTCGCGGAAGATAAATTTAATTTTTCGTTCCTGGCAATGCGCCCCTAGAACTTGGCGCCCTGTGCATTTGCACATCTGGCACATATGGTGCGTCCGGCCCTGAATCTTCTCAAAGTATTATCGTTTATTGTGGGGTAATCCAAATAAAATTAAATTCCATGATTTGCGATTCCTATCAAAATCTTCCCCTTCTTCGTGTGAAATGAACTAATTTTGTTCCATTTAAAGTTTGAATCCACTTCCTCGCACTCATCACTTAGCCCCCACGCGCACGAACAAATTCACCTATAACAAATTATCCTTCCCATGAAAATTCATCGTTCCAATCGATTGCCACCATCATGTCATCAGATTGGAAAAATTGGCTACTGTAACTGCCATTTGTATTCCGCTTCAATTAAGCCATCGCATCTACAACAAAATGCACTTCCTCTGCGGCAGCGAAAGATATCCCAAAACCGTCCGACGCACTATCTCAAAAATTTACATATACCAAAACCAATTAGGCAGCCAGACTTGACCTTAACCAAAAGCAAAACCAACTCTAGCTCTAATTTGTATTCCAAATTCTCTCTCGTTTCAGGACAAGCCGGTGTGAATCAATTGGGCGGCGTTTTTGTCAATGGACGCCCACTGCCCGACTGTGTGCGTCGACGGATCGTCGAATTAGCTCTAATGGGCGTCCGACCATGTGATATATCACGGCAATTACTTGTTTCGCACGGTGAGTCTTCTTTTTTGGTAAATTCTAATTCAGTCGCTCTCCCCAATTAAGATGTTCACACTAACAACGCTTTTTGTTCTGTTCCCCTTTATACCTATATTTACTCTTTGCAGGTTGTGTGTCAAAGATTTTGACGCGTTTCTATGAAACTGGTTCCATTAGGCCCGGATCGATTGGTGGTAGTAAAACAAAGGTGAGTGTGCGTTCTATCAGTCATTTATCATTGTCACAGTAGTCGATTGACCCATGTACTCCAGATTGAACAGAGATTGTGTTGACAAAACGTTTTTAGCGCGAGAATAATTTGTAAAATTTTAATTGAGTCGCTGAAAATGGGTGGTAAGTGGTAACGATGTGTGGAAAATCTCATTCGTCGAACGACAGGTGTGGGTGGTTCATTATCTGTCATCGGATGGTCGGGTGTCAGTGTCAATGCAATTGGTTGAGTGCAGGGGTAGTGTTCGCCTGCATTGAGTCAGTGACGGGGGTTGCAATTAAATGTTATCCTCTGCCACGTTCATGTGAGAAAACAAATAATTCGGTTTCGTGTCTGGAAACAATGCGGCACGCAACATTTTTAGCGACAGAAACTATTAATACACGAATCACGGGTTCTTTGTCGTGTTTATAAACGGCAACGAATTTAAGCGAAGACTAGAGAGCTAGAGACTAGTAACTGTGTTTAGAAAATCTCACACGGACGTTTCACTACCTACTTACTTATATTTTAAAGCGCTAATTTTATGAAAAGAAAGCGGAGTGGTTGATGGTTTTATTGTGATGTACCACCTTTAACCCGATGGGTGCGTTCAGTCGTCGGCATTAACATCTCCTGCTTCGCTTAATTATTTGAATCACTTATGAAGGGTTATTCAATAAGAGGTGTTTTTGTGAAAGGATATGGTCCTGTATGCGTGCTCGTGGTGCCCATTTGGCTGATGTTGTTTTTATTTATTAACGGCATACCTTCTTCTTTATTATGAAATAAAAATCCGATCATTTATCTCAAAAAGTGGCATTTTTCTTTGAATACCAAAATAGCACCTCTTATTGGAAAACCCTTTACTAGTTATTTGGTTTTCATTTTTTTTCAAAGAATCAATCATAGAAATTAACACATGCTCTTAGTCTTAGCAGATTATGGATGCGTTTCAAAATCTAGTTATCTTAAGGCGACTAGATGAGTCTGGAATAGATGCACCCTGAACGCTAAAATCAGATTGATCGGAAATTTACTTTTTCTACGTCAGCCACATATCCGAAATGTCAACTACTAAGCTCTCAGTCAAGAAATTATGGACTAGATTTGTCTGCCCGCTACACCTGTCCATAAACATCAATTGACAAAACTATATTCGCGTGATAAATCTAGGTCAATAAAAATGAAGCACATAAAGTCAGCATCAAATCAGTCAGATGTCAGACTTATTAAACAAGATGCTAGAATGCTCTAAGTTTTACGATTCATTTGCGTTAATACGTGAAACAGATATAGTGCAACAGTGCTACGGTGTGTAAGGCAAGATTCTCAGATTTTATGAATCATGAATGTGTCACTTTCAAAAAAACACAATTTATTGTTTAGATTTCCATTTCGATTTAGATTTATGGAACATACAGTCAAAATATGGTGTTCGGTTAGAAATTTTTCAGATTCTGACAGAAAACGAAAATGGCAAGACATCTGTCAGAAAGAAAAGACACCCTCATGTGAAAATAAGACAGTTTTTTTTTTAAATTAATAATCCAGTCTCCTCGCAATGTAGCTAAAAATTTCACGATTTTCAGTGCCTACAGAAATTTCCCAGATTCTGACAGAAAATAAAAATGGCAGGTCATCTGTCAGAAAGAAAAGACACACTCATGTGAAAATAAGACAGCTTTTTTTTCCAAAGTAATAATCCACTCTCCTCGCAATGTAGCTAAACAATTTCACGATTTTCAGTGCCTGCAGAAATTTCCCAGATTCTGACAGAAAACAAAAATGGCAGGGCATCTATCTGTCAGAAAGAAAAGACACACTCATGTGAAAATAAGACAGTTTTTTTCCAAAGTAATAATCCGCTTTCCTCGCAATGTAGCTAAAATATTTCACGATTTTCAGTGCCTGCATCCGGCAGCAAACTGACGGGTACAAACTTCATTCAAACGTCAACTTTTACAAGATTATTAAAATTTCAGTTCGCCCACCGCGTAACGATATGACGACAAATCGCATCCATCAAACCGCAAGGGGATACAAATTCAATGTATTATCTCTCTCGCGAGGGTCGCCACCTGTCACCTGATGGGTGCGTTCACACGATGTGACTGTGTAATCTGTGCCATAAAACACCTAATTACAACATTATACCAATAAATATATGCGCGCATGAATTCTCTCCCCACAGCACCCCCCCTTGTGCGAGGACAAGAACTCACATTCCACCTTATCTGTATATACATTTCGTGCACAGGTTGGTGTGGATCTGTCAAACTCCGTCCCAGATATAGCTAGTACTAAGATTTTTGTTTTTGGTTTTTTGCTGCCGATAATCAATCACTTCACATAAAACATGAAATTACCTATAGCCAGCCAGCGGCGCTGATTAGGGTGCACAGCACAGAGATAGTGTAACACGTCTGTAGTGTGCTACTTTGTGGTATTTAGTTAGGGGTTGTTATGCATTTTTAATGAATTGCCTCGTCACACGTCACACCGGTGTATAGTGGGCCGTAGAAAAGGGTAAACACTAAAGACCAGCTAAACACAGTATTTTCAGAGATAACACAGCTCTGATTGTTTTTTTTTTTGCTGCGCCCCACCGCAAATTTGTGACGTTTAACCTGTCAAGAGTCAAGTGCAAATAAAAGTAAAGTGGCAGCAGCTACTGTTTATGACAATCGAATGCTGAGGTTATATTATATATGTTGGCGAGGGTTGACTTGATGAGATTGCGTGCGGCGTGCAATTTTGTTGCGCGAAAAATATGCGGAATTTCATGGTATTTAATTTGACATTTGTTCTTTGTCATTGCAGCAAGTGGCGACACCGACCGTGGTTAAGAAGATATTGCGCTTCAAGCAGGAGAACCCAGGAATGTTTGCATGGGAAATTCGAGACCAGCTGTTGCAGCAGCGAATTTGCGACCCAAGTTCGATTCCATCTGTCAGTTCGGTGAATCGAATTCTGCGCAACGGAGGCCTGTGGACCGACGAGATGACTTCCAACGAGCAGAACGCCATTATGCATGAGAGCTACTTAAAGCAGCACATCTACGCGGCGAATGGCAGTGTGGTCGGCTCTGATCCGACAGCCGTCGCAACAGTGGCAGTTGCTGCTGCCGTCGCTACAACAACTTCGTTAACACACCCGCCGCCCCAGTTTCGGTACGGGGTAAGCTCCCGTAGTGAACATCCCATCAAGCCGTCCCCAACGTTGCCGGTCACAGGTGCGGGTGGTGGTTCGGCGCAAGTATCAGCCCAAGACCTAAGCTACGTTCAACAGCAGCAAAATCAAATCGCCTCCTTCCCCAAGCACTGGCTATGGAATCCGTCTCTCTTGTACTCCACTCAACGCATGCACGAGGCGGGTTTCTTCCCCTATGCACACGCCCAGTTTCCCGGCTATTTCCACGGCGGCGGTGGAGTGACCAAGTCGGAGAGTTCAATCGACCTGACCACCGGTGGCGGCGGCAGTGATCCGCTGAGTGACTGTGATTCGGGTAAGTCATCGCCATCGACATCGACTGTGGGCACACCGACAACGGTGATGCCAGTGACGCACTCCGCCACCAAACTGAGTTCGAGAAAGCGCAATCCGTACTCGATAGAGGAGCTGCTGAAGAAACCAGAGAAGAGGCTGAGGCTGATGGAGTCTGCGGAAGAGGCGAAACGGGAGGAGTTTCTGGTGGCGGTCGACGATGATGCTGTGAAGTTGGAGGAGAATGTCGAGGTGGTCAACTGAAAGATGACCGCTCGTGAGATAGAAAATTTAAGTTTTTATTATTTATTTATGCGCGTAGAGTTAAATTTTGTAAATATATCAGTCTAGTTGTAGGGTAATGCTATAAATAGATATAGATCTTGTTCTTAAAGAAATAAAATTGTGAAAATGAGATGGTTGTTCTGTTGGTGGTGATGGGCTGGGGTTGGGATGAAGCAGCACATCAGAGGAGGGTACTGGAATATTGTGCAAATAAATCCGTTTTGAAAAACTGTGTGTAGACATGTTTCCCTGAGTAAGTATCATAATTATCCTTTTTTACACAAAGGCCTTCGAACGCGACAGGCTGGTTTCGTCCTTCGTTCGGTTTGAAGGTGGGATCTGAATCGCTCAAGTACTGCGATTCCTTTAAGACTACACATTTAATACCAGACCTTACATGCCTCAGAAATGTGGAACTAAGCGACATCTAAAGTTCTAGTGAACAAACATAGATTTCCTGACAACGCAAACCTTACATATAGTGGCTTTGGCTAGCCATAATTTAACCAACCCCTTACCCCCTATCCTTCCGCACATCCTAATAATATTATTCCGACAGTTTCCAAAAACAAGGGGACACAACGAGCCCATCAGAGGCCTCAGTTAAGAGTGGAAGGCTCACCCTCAACAACCGACCAACCAATTACTCCTGTCATTGGCCAAATAATTGTGTTTTAGATCTGTTTATTGCTTCTCTGTAAAATACTTGCGACCTTCCAATCCCTAAATTGTTAGAAATGAACGGTTTACAGTCGATAAAATAAGTGAGAGCATCAGTACACTTATAGCAGAAGAGCTATCCAAGCAGCACAATGGACGCGACTGCGCGTTTTCACAGAAGCGCATAAGCTGCCACAGAAACCATTATAGACTTCTTCTAGGTATAGGTATTTCGCCAAAATTAATCTTGTATAATGAAGGTGTTTATAGTGCACAATTTAGTAATAAAAAATCTTCTAAAATACTTTTTTTTTTTTACAAAATTCCTTCCTTCATATCCAAGTAAGAGAAATGCAGATGATAACAGTGGAAACAGCGTCCAAATCCGTCCAGTGGTTCTCTAGATTAGAGGGGTCATACAAATTGTCGCATTAAAGAGGAAAAGATGTAAAACCAACAGTGCCAACTATCGGATTTTATTCAAACCACTCTTATAACACAACTGCCAGTAACTGGAATAATCTGCTGAATTTCCAGCGAAATCGGTAGAGTAGTTTTAGAGTACAACACGGACAAACAAAACTGTTATGTATGCTTATGGGATTTCCGAGCTCTGGGTTGAGAAAGATTGGCCTTTGAGTGGGGGTTTGGTGTGGGGTAGGCTGAATTTGATAAATGTTCCACCAGTTCGAATGATATTGCCCCTTTTCAACATTAAATTGTAAGGCTTTTCACGGTTGATTTGCAGGCGGTCCTCGATGAGGCGCGTTTAGACCGAAACAGGCTTCTGATACAATGCGCCGTACTTTAATATTAGCTCATTTGCTCACAATTGCAAAATGTGTATGGAAAATATAGCCGCTGTTACCTACTTAAATCTAAAGTCGAAGTTCAAAACTTTTATTGGAAAGGCCCAATATGTCCAAGCCAATGCCAGACATTGGGATTGTCATAGTTGCAGTATTGCCAGTCACCCAGGAGTCAGGACCCTGTGCAGCGAAACATAACATCAACAGAATGTTACTCCCAACAAGTACCTATCCCAATACCAACACACGTTCCCGATTTTATTGGCACCATCCACCATGAATCATGCTGTCCTGCGTGTCAGCGGTCTATGACTCTTGAGCACCCCTCGTAAATCAGCGCTCGTACATTTTTCCCCAATTAATGCACCTACAGCGGCGATTTCATGTTTCTAATTAATTACGTTGCGTTGCGCATTTTTGTCTGACAACTGCGAACGTCGCGCTTTATTTTGGCATCGACTTGATAACGACCAACGAAAATGGTGACATTTCCCAGCCGCACACACACTAGCTACATAACAGCAGTGACTCTGACTAGCTTGCTTCATTTTGATACCACCGCGAGTCCAATCAATCACATGGAATGATTTTCGGTTGCACACTTTATAGTGGTCGTCGGTGGTATATATAAATCCGCACACCTCGATCGACATGCGTTTTAATTAACTGCGCGGACGCACTACCTGTTGCGGGCACTAGAACCAAGCCAAACCAAAACTAAACCAATCCAAATCCAATCGAAGGAAAACAAAACAAACCGAGCCACCAATCTGACCAATTTGGCGTTGTGCGATCACAGTACGTGCGTCGAATTCGCACGTACATATACGTAGCGAGTAGCTGCGATGCACTACGAGCTATGAGCTACGAGCATCTATGTACGCGATCTGGATGCGTGGCCATTTTCGGAGCCGGAGCCCGCTAGTGTAGTATTATGGCTGCGGGCGCAGTAAAAACTTAATTTTCCCAGGCGATCGATTCGCGATGATTGCGTGTTTTTAGTTGTTTTGCGTTTTTCTGGACCGATCCGCGATCGTCCCTATGTCGAACACGTTTCTTTACACCACACCGGTGCGCGGGGCCACGATCGCAATGGTTGCTTTTTGTCACACCGATTGTCGTTGTTTTTCTTTTGTGCGTTTTATTTGTGCTGCGATGCGAGAACCGAGAACCGAAGAGCGAGGACAGAAATATGGACTACGGACAAGCTTGTGGCTTGTTCGAGTCACACATACTCGCGTGTACGGCGCGGAAGGAGCTGGAGCTGGAGCAGGAGCACCGGGACGACGAGGAAGAATTTATGGGGCGTTGAAGTCAATTTGCACCTCGGAATCAGTGGCCGGACTTAAATGGATATTAATGGTTACCTACAGCGTTGCTGTGGTGGATTGGTTAGCTTTGCGCGCACTGATTGGACTCGGGAGGTCTGGGGACCTCCTGGTAATGGATTCCAGTTCATTCCACCGCATAATTGTGTCGTGAGAATTTGCAATTGGTCTGTTCCTGATTTGCATTTAGTGTAGGTATTCGAAATTCCTCGCGCACAACGAAGAGTGGCACAAAAACAACCCCTCGCCGGTTTCGAATGGGGGCTAGTTAGATATTCCGTCAGCGTGCGGACGCGCGATATAAAATACATTTCTTTGGCCCGGTGGCTGAGCGCTGAGGTGATTCTTTAAAGATTTCAAATTAACAAAAAGCCGCAATAATTGTATCACGTGCATGGTCCTGGTCCGAGCGCTGATGGGCTAAACGGGCTAAGAGTTCATAAAAATTGAAGCAGCAGTCAATTGCGGTGCGCGCGTTGCGAATGAAATTCCGGATGACAGCTCCATGGTGCTGGCTGCTGCTGGCTGCTGGCTGCTGTTGGTGTGGTGTGGTATGGCATGGTTGTCCCGCAAAAAGTGTTGCCCTCAAAGGGGAGCGCGCGATTGGTATCTGAAATCTTACACCATCTCTCTATGGGCAGAGCGCGGCGATGTCGATGATAGGTTTTTGGGCTGTCTGCGCGCGCTCTGAGAAATATCTGAACGTGGATGACCAACAGAATATTTTTATACGGTCGCGATCGAAATATCAATGAGCATCAGGCAGCGCGAGCATGCGGACACATGGATTTCGCTGTCCATGCTGATGGTGGTGCGGGTTACTTTCCTGCTGCTGGGGCACCGTAAATCAAATCAAATCGCCTCAGCATTGCGTTCGAGATATACGCGTAATTCTCTCAGTCAGGTTTGCACTATGACGAGCCATTAGCGGCGCGGCGGCGGCCGGCGGGAGGACGCAGTGCAATGGTCGCGGAATGGGTGGTTTTTGCCCGTGCGCAGATGTCCTTTCTCGGAACGACATATCATGGCAGAAAATTTATTTTATGGCGGTAATGGTGTTATGTTTTACGCGATTAGCAGTACGCGTCGTTTTGACATCGCCATACAACGTATGGGATATGAAAAATGTTTTCGTAGATCAATAACCAATCTGCGGGATGAATCTATGACTTTATTTGAGGCACGTAGAGAGAGAGAGAGAGTGGGTCCAGTGGCGACCTGATTTCGATTCAGTAATAACCATTTGATTGGAGAATAAACGCATCAGGGCCCTGGTAGATCTGTGAAGGAATTTCCACCGAGTGCAGTAGTGTAGTACGTAGTCACGCTGGAGTTATGCGGTACCCACATTTTTCCACGGCAGCGCTCTTCGGAGAAGCTATTTCGAATGCAGCGATTCAGTCGGGTAGTGCTTAGTGGGTACATTGTTGCAGTCCCCGAGGAGCTAGCGACGTTTTTGCAGTCCAGTGTGGGATGTTTGTACAGTGTGCATCGTTTTTTCTCAGGGATGTACTTCAGGCAAACGCGTGAAACGCGTTTAAGTATATTTGCGGATTAATTCAACATTAAGTATTTATTTATAAGAAAAGGGTCTCACACCCGAAGCTATATGTCTGAACAGAATCACCCCTGTTTAGCAGCCTAAATGTGATTGGGGAATGACGAACTTTTGAAATGACACATTTCCAGGGAAGTGGACGACACTTTATGGAACTCCAAGCAGGCAGGTGTCTGTCATTCCAATTATATAATACAATACTCCAGATAAATAGTGCTTGACAAAGTGGAAATCACAAAGACCATTTTAAATATTTAATCACTGAAATTCAGGAATCATAATCGACACAAAAACTTTTCAGAAATAGAACGCCTTTTTCTGTATGGTCTGCTTTTCGAATTGGCATCACTTTTTTCAGCTACAGTAAATTTGAACAGTTGATAGCTCATTTGTAGCCACTTTCAGCTGTCAGTTCACCAAGAGGAGATCGACTTATGAAATGGTTGCCATTTTACTAAAACCCTGTAGACTTATACGCCACACGGTTACAGCTGTTCGAAAAACCAGTCAAGTAGACTTCTCGATTGCGCTTTATTTAACCTAGCAGCGGCTCATACATTTCCAGAAATCACGGACTTTAGCAAAAATGGCATACATTTGTCTTCCTACAAACGTCAATAGCGTGGCCATTGTCATAATTATTATATCTACTTTATTTGATTTTTAAGTTGAAAAACTCTCTTTAGAAGTCTATGAAATTCTGACAAACTTATACAAGTCTTGGAAAGGGTACCTTCCTCACCAACATCCCTGTATAGCTTGCGGACGCCATTTTAGGAAATATTTTCGAGTATTAAGCTTAGTACGCTGCTCGAGCTGAACTAAATTTTAGATGCTCTCCCACTTTTCTTTCTCCAAACATCGGCTAAAGTCCTAGCTATATTTTGACATACAGAGCACTGTGGATAAATTTCACAAAAAACAGCTGTTCTATGAAATAACTTCCTTCAATAATTCAATTTAATTGAGCAAATATTTCAATCGTAATAATTTACAAGTATCGACATTTTTTGCGTTTTCTTCTTTAACGTAGTAGTAAGAGAATTCAAAATTTCAAACTCGAGATGTTAATCAATTTCGATATTACGATGATAGAAATGCCTTTCTGTGCCGACAGTCTAAACGGCTGCCCGGACTTCGGTCAGACTTTATATTTTGAGTTTGGGGCTTACGGTTCGGGTCCGTTTTTTTCGCCCCGGTAACCTTAATAATAACTCCCTAATCCCCAAATAAAATGCCCATACCAGTTTGATTTGATCGAAAACGGCTCTAACGATTTTAACCAAAATTTATATTTAGCTTAAGTAGGTGAGGTTAACATAATTATACTGCATATCCATTTCTAAGGTAATATGGCCATTTTTAACTCAATAGCAAACCCAGTTTTTCTCTATTTTTGAAAAAAAAATTTTTTTTGTTCTTAACCTCTTTAGTTAACCTGAAAACGGAAAGAACGATCCTGACCAAAATGCATAGTTAAAGTAAAATTGATGTTTCCAAAACTATTGCGTCCTTGATCTTCAATTCGAATCACCCAAAACGTTAATTTTAGAAACATAGATCATATCTCGAAATATCCATTTTCCATTTGGATAAAAATCTTAAAACCAAGTAGGTAATACTCAGATATATCCCGAATAATATTTTTTGCTCACTTTCCAGCTTAAAAGTTAAGCAACAGTATTTAAAATGTTGCAAAATTTGTTTCTGTTTTGTCTGCATAATTCAATAAAAACCGCTTTAACGATTTTAATCAAAATACATATCACTAATATGTTCCAGTCAAAAATATAAACATGCCCTAATATATCAGAAAACAGAAACTCTTTTTCCTTGTACTTCAAACTCTTGTAGTGTAAGAGCCTATAAATAATACAGAGGGCGCTCATAACTCTCTAACCAGAACATAAAAGATACAACAATTGTATATCAGATGAATAACCCTAGAGTGCATTTTATTTAACACTATTCCGTTTTCTATATTTCATGAACCTTTTCTTTTACCTAACATTGCTTCTCAGATCTTTACGTACCTATCTAATAAAATATAAAAAAAACTAACCAAACTTTTGATCAACGAGAAAGTTTCGTTCGAACCAGTCGTGCACTTTATTTCTTATTGCATACTGAGAACTTCTCTGTCATTTCAATGAGAGACTCTAGCTCTAAGTATTCCTCGTCGATGGATTCAGTTACCCCACTCATCTTTTTAACACAAGAGAACAACAGAGCAGAACGATCTGTCAAAATTTAGCTTGAGAAAACGTCCTGACCCATTAAATGGGGGCACTAAAATTTGACAGATAAATAAAGTAAAATGTGAAAAAAAAACTTTGAATATTTACCTTGAGCTGCGTACCACTCGCACTCGGCTAAAGAGATTCGCTTGAACTTGGCTCGGATAAATTTTGAAGTGAATTTTGTATGATGGGAGATGACAAACGTCAGGCGAAAAATCGAGTTTGGAAATGAAAGGATTTTTTCGAAATTCAAAATGAAAGGAGCTTTTTGGTTGGTTAATAAAGGTACCTACTCCTAAATCTAACGCTACGGACGCTATAGCCCTACGAGCAGTTCAGTCACATACCGTTTTGGCTAAATACCACATCCTTTGAGAAATGCGTTGTTTAAAGTTGCGCGATGGCGATCAATTGTATTTGATTTACCCAAATAAAAAGTTAAAATTTGATTTGACACTGAACATTACAATGCTTACTTGTTGAACGCAGCCATTACTTCTACTGATTTTTGAAGATTCTTTGCGCGAACAACGTTTGAACTTTTTCCTTTTATTATGTAGGTACCTACTCATTGAAATTTTTCGTTTCAATAAAATTAAATAATTTTATACCTGCTTAACTATATCATGTCACCATTATAAGAACTCGTGTTTAATTTAATATTTCAACATAAGGGTGTCGTAAGCAATCTCAAAAGTGGGACTTTATCTTAGTTTGGCTCTTCCACAAGCCAGACCACGTTCAGAAAGCTTCTATGGTCCGTTCACGCATTCAAATGTAGAAAAGAACAGGTCGAAATTCAGATACCTACTAACGTCATCGTTTAAGGTTCTAGGTTCTAGGCCAGAGACAGTGCTAAACTATGGGTCCACTCTCGACTGAAGTGCCACCACAATAATTTCGCTAATTTTTTAGGGTTCATCGAATTTGTTACCCCCAGTTCGTCGATCCCAGGTCCACCCCGGACTGTAGCGCCACGCAAGTAAGTAAGTAAGTTCGTTCATCCATACCTACGGGGAACGTTGAAATTCTCAGCAAAACCTTGTAACCTACCTCATGTAAAACTCATCAATAGCAAGGCGGACAAGCTGACAATCTGCCATTCATAATTAACCTTCAGCACCCCGAGATTTAAAGAACCGCATTCAGTGAAAATTCGATTCCATGGTCAAAAGTTGATTTCACTGCACTTTGCCAATTAATCCATCCCACCCACTCTGAGAGTGAATTCAATTGGAAATGTGATTGCTCCTTCAAATAGAACTGTCACTCGTATTAATCTCAAACACCCACCCGACACAGCTTCCTCCATTTAAACCCACTGCTGCTATACCCACTTCACTTCGGCACAATGAAACAGAAGCACTGCTTCTCAGTTCCGCCCACAATTGCCCTCTCTGGCGCATCCACGCCATGCGACGAGCATGACGACGACGACGACGGGTGCTTCCATCGAGCACGCCTTCGCTTTAAAATGGGCGTACTGCGGATAGATACACTTTTCACACCTCAGCGCATTTGAATGGAGATTCATTTCTCGTTTCACTGCAAAGTTCTGTCTACTGTCTACACTCGATGTGATTGCTGTATGTACGGTGTACGCGTCACGTCTTTGTCACTGTTCACCGAATATGGGAACTGGTAGCTCTCCCTCCCCGGCCTGTTACAGAGGTTACAGGTCGTAGATACACACGAACTACGTCGCAGATACAGTTGATTGCTCCATTTCGGCATAAACTGTGCGGTCACCCAGTGCCAGGGTGCACTGATCTGTGCTGTGCATTTCTCTTCGACTTTCTACACGGTCGTGTTCGTGGAGTGGGCAGCCATAAAAACCCTCTTTGGAGAATCGCTCGTTATCTCTACGATGAAGATGCGATGATGTGGCCGATGTGGGGCTATGATCCAACTCACTGCGGTGAGCTTCTATTTAACGCGCCGAGCTAAATTAATTTCTCATAGTTAATTGCTCTTTTGTGTTATGACATTCTTATCTTATTACCGTCATAAAGCGCTGCATCAGATGGATCATGGATGGATGACTCCCCGAGCCATAAAGTCCGCTGGAACGGATTTCGGTTCAGCCAGTGCGGCCACTAGGCACTGGACACTGGGCACTGGGCAGTGTACACTTCTGATGGCAGCTTCTCTCGAACCGCTCCGATCAACGCAAATATCAAGATGTGCCCTATAAACCATTAAGCGTTAATTAAAGAGAGTTATAGGCATGTGTCAGAGTGCGCGGATTCCGCTCACATTTTTACTATCGATTTAACGATTTTGGGAGCGCAACGCGAAACTAATGGTCAGAGGCAATGATTTAATTAACTTTTCAGCTCCGAGACGCAGCGAGTTGCGAGTCTTATGGCTCCGCGTGGATGCGTCTAAAAACCGTCCCACCAGCATGGTGTCCTAATGCGCACGGTGCTTCTGTGTTCCCTACCGGTTGGTGGTTATATACTGCTGTCAGACGTTGTCTGGTATGGGGTTTTGTTGTTTCTCGATCGATCAAAAGGTTATATTGACAAACTGTGTACTCGTATAGTGGCTGCGGATGGATGCTCTGCGCGTAGACGTTTCGAAAGCAATCCATCCGACAGTTAGTGCCTCGAAGAGAGCGAACATAAAGACGGGAAATTTATGTTATGATTGTCGAGATTAATTGCGAAACTGTGTTCGGTCTGCGCGCATGTCATCTCTGCTGTCAGTCGGCCGAACGCCGAAGCGCACTGCGATGAGGTTCATTGACGGCTATGCTTATCGCGGGGTGTGTTCATAATACCTATAAGCGCATTCATGTTGTGTAACGCGGGGCTATTAACATTTCAAGCTCACTCGTTAGGAAATGCACTTTTTGGGCCGTTGTTTCACCTGCGCATGGTTAAGTTATTATGATTTTTTGTTTCAGTTGGCAGGACTGAAAGAGGTAGTGTGGAGTTTTTTTTTTCTGCCGGCAGGCACATTTTTTGCGTGCAAGGATATGGAATTCGGCGTATTTTGGAGGGATGATTGCACTTTTGTTGATATTTCGCATTAAAATTCCACCAACCATACATGGGGTTGCTCGTTTAATTGGGAGCAAGGCATCTGGGCTGCTAATAGGTGTTGATTGGGGTGGACAGTGGACAACCGCGTCGATGGAAATTCGTAATGAAGTTATTGAGCTCTTACATGATGAGGTGGGTACTTCCTGTTCATCGTTGTCATGATCAGTTAGTTCTACTGACGTAGGTACTACGAGTTGCTTGGGGTTCAATTCGAATGGATATTTGTGTGCGCCACTTAAGGCGGCGTTTTCCTCTACAGAGTTGTCCGTCTTGGTTAGATTTGTTGACTTTCGGTGCGGGGCGTTGGTGAAGTAAGCCCCCGAAAAATTGGGGACTTATTTCATGGGTTTTTGGGGACTTATTTCATACTTTAAATTGTGCGCACGCAAATTTCTATCGTTGTACTAGTGTAGGAATAGGGTTTGATTATATTTTTAAATGGGAAGTGCCACAACCCATTTTTCTATTCAGCTTATGTTTTGCAAAGTACCACCTATGAGTGCAAAAGTTAAGACTGCCTAAACCTGAAATACAGCAATACGAGCAAAACAAAAGAAGAATCATGAAAATTGGCCCAGTGGTTATCGAGTTATTTCGTCATCGAGTTTCAAACCGAAGAATTATAGGTATAATATAGAAGACTATTATTAAAGATAATTGAATTGAACTGAAAAAGGGAGTATACGCCTACAGCGCCACAAGTTGAAAATTTTCCTACTTTTATTTTTTCTAAACCATCCCTGATTCCAGACGAAAAAAAAAACAAAAATAATTCAAATCGGTTGAGCCGTTCTGGAGCCTTTACCCGACTAACGCACAGCAATTGATGTAGAAATATAGAGAAGATGGAGATTATGAAATATGTTTCTGCCCCTCTACAACCCCCCTGCTTGGATTTACTGTTGGATTACGGAGTGAGTGCGAGGTTTTTTAATTGTATTTCTTGTTTAATTTTCAAAGTGTTAATTTTTTGGATTTAAATATAACGAACTATGTTTGAGTTGTTATTTCCTTGCATTTTGGGGACTTATTTCACCTTAGAATTTCACTGTGAAATTATTCCCCAATTAAGGTGGGTTATTTCATTTTCCAATTGGGGGCTTATTTCGTTGGGGGGCTATTTCCTGGGGCCGTTGGTGATCATATTCGATCTATATGTCCCATCAGCCATTTTAGGCGACTGTTGTTTTATTTTCTAACCAGTTTAATGACGCTGTACAGCTCGTAGAGCTCGCCAAGACGAAGCCTCTAACTACTTTTATCACCTTCTGCCAGATTTATAGCTGCCGTGCGTCTCCTTTCGCGCTTCATTTATGTAAAACAAATATCTACTGTCTTCCACACTTACCAAGATTCGTTCTTATAATCCTCTTATTTATAAAAAGTTAATTTCTTAAGATCGAACCCGAGCTGTTCATCTTTTATTCAAGACTGGACACAGCCACGAAGCTGACCAAGTCTAGCGTAGCACTCCCAATTTAACACACTAAATCTAGTAAATGAACTTAGTTCTTAATTCTAAAAATCACTTTATTTCAATTAAATTAAATTAAATTAGGTAAATTAAATTAAAAAAAAATCTTTTCACGAAATTTTCAGCAAAATGTTCAACCTTCGCCTAGATTTCAGCAAGGGAATCTCTAAGCCGCACGCACATGCGGCCTCCCTCTTGAGAGCGACGCCGCACCAAATTCCTCATCCTGTAACAACCCGTTACAAATTTTACTGTCGTATTTGTAAAACCTTCGTATATGTAGACACCATTAGAGATAGTGCAGATATAAAAGCCTTAGAAGAGCATTAGGGCAATAGGCCCCCACCTACCTACACTCACAACACTTGTAATGAACCTCTGCAACACGGAGCCGCTGTTCGCGTGTAGACTCACATAAACTGTTCCGCTGCCTCCAAATCGTTTTCAAATCCGAAAGCCTTTCGCTCTGAACTACTTTGCAGCCATATCTCTTACCAACAAATCTCCAACTCGAGGGCGCCTTTAAACGAGTAGATTTTTGTATGTAGGCACCAGGTACCTGCCTCTATTCGCATCAAAGTAGGCCTACCTACCACTTGCTCCCATAAAAGTCATCTCCAGACAGCATCTCCAACTTAATTTCCGTATATATACCAGTTCACCGCCGCCGTGTACCTGTACGTCTCCATCAAAACAAAAATAAAGACAAACCTAACCTATACCTACAAACAGATGACCGGATTTGTTGCGGTCATAGGGCCTCTATAAGTATGACACTCAATTAGCACCTCATTACGGGCCGAATCGTTTCCTAGAACATAGCTCACCGTAACCATCGCATGTATCCTCCTTCCAGATGCGACTTCACACGCGAATTTCGTTCAACACTAACGCACCAATGAACCCGTCCACATCGCATCTCATAAACCAGATTTTTTTATGGCCATTTTAAATTGTGAACAAGCAGAGAGGTATGCGCCGCCGCCGCCGCCGCTGGTGTTCTACGACGAGATGTACAGGCACGATGTACCAATTCCCGAAAAACAAATAGAAATGTTTTGGATTAAGGGGGGGCAGCTAGCCAAAGTGGAGAACAATGTTGCGCGGCTGCCTTTCTTTTGGGGAGAGAAAGAAAAGCCGCCGCCGCCACCACAGCCGCACTCACAACACACATGTCCAAACGCTGATGCTGGCTGTGGCTGCGGCGGGATATACCTACAATTTGATTCCAGCTACCGATGGCATGCGATTAGCATAATCGTTAGCGCTGGTGGTACCATAGTATTGAGAGATCGCCGCGGTGAACTGTTAATTGGAGCAAACGTTTGGACATTTGTCCAACTATTTTGCTACTTTGAATATCAAAAGGTTATCGCGCCACAATCCGATATACGCGCAGATCTATTATAGCCAACCTTCAATTAGGTCGAATGTACCTCTGCTACCGCCGTTTAGATTAGGAGCCCAGATAAGACGGGCTGCTACTGGAAACAGATGGACCACTTGGTCGAAGTTCGAAGCTGGATGAAATAATTTCGGACAATTTGTATGCGTGTCGCGGCGGCGACAAAAGGTGGTCCCGCACTTGCGTTCCACTGTGTGGGCTCGATGACGCGCGGTATTCGTTACGGTCGGCGGACTTCTTAAGAACCTTGTCTAAACGGTTATTGTCATCATTGACTTAATTATCCATCAATGCGTGGAGAAACATCAATAAGGTGGGAATTGGGAAATGGATTGTGTGTCGTGCGGTTGACGGATGTGTCACTGTGATCTACACTATGAATGGGGGTTTGGAGACGACAACGACAATCAGTGCGGAGTTGGCTTATATAGTGCGAATAACATTTTGAGTGGGTTGACTGTTTTAATTTGCTCTTGTAAGAGATTCATCCAGAGGAAAAAGAGTTGGGCTGCAGACTGTTTTTTTTTCGGTAGCCGACATAGTGATTCATAAAATCTTACTTCACTATTCACAATGGCCCTTAGCAATAAAAAAATATTTTAGGTCCGACTTTTGGCAAAAAATCAACTCTTAGTTGAAACTATAAAAAATAAAGCATTCAATTTGAATTTAAGTTAGGAAATAGTTAGGTTGGAGTCACCAGTGACAAAGTCAAAGTTAGTGAAAGGAATATCAACGTGAAAATAGGTGACACTGAACTTAGAGTAACTGCAGCAAGGGGCACTCCGTAGGGAGGGGTCACTTCCCCTTTACTCTGGGTACTTGCCATTAAAGCAGCTAATGCGTTCTACGCTTGAACCGCATCTTTCGCAGGAGGTGGGGACCAAACCCCAAAATAATCCTGTGGATGTACACGGCTATCGTGCGGCCAATACTCACATATGGCAGCGTAGTCTGGTGGCAAGCCGCTACATCCACAGCTGGATTGGAGGCAATCTGTCAATCTGGACCTATACCTATACATGGAGGAATCTGCTACCAAAAGTGCCTTAAGGATTAGCGAAACTAATACCTGGATCCCATGCAATTTTGGCCACGCACAAGTTCTAGGGAAATACGTTGGGAATGTTGTCCCTTCTGACTACATGTCTCCCCATCTTAACTTTGACAGACCATTCTCCTACTCTTATCCGAGCAGAGATGAATGGAACGCAGATGAACCCACAAAGGGAAAATCGGTATCCATCTACACAGATGGATCAAAGATGGACTGTGGAACCGCTACCGGTGTATTTTGTGAGGATTTAAATATACACTGCTCCATCAGGCTCCCTGATAGCCGCCCTGTCTTCCAAGCAGAACTTCTGGCAGTCGCGGAAGCGGTCCGAACGGTGCCATTGTTGGCAATACCACATAATGATACTACCACTTTCATTGACAGGCGGCTATAAAGGCAATTTCTGCTATTGAAATAAAACTCAAGTCAGTTTATAGCTGTCGCGAAGAGCTCAAGGTTCTTTGCTCGCAGCACTCTACTATTCTATGCAGGGTCCCTGGACACAGTGACAAAGCCGGCATTGATATAGCTGACGAACTAGCGAGAAGAGGGTCTGCAATGGATCATGACAGAGCACTACAGTCAATCAAGCCACCTCTCTGCAAGCTCAGAGAACGAGTGGAGAACAAGATTCGTATATGAAAACCAATAACAGGTGGAAAGAACTAACTACCTGTGAAGTATGTATCTCGGAAGCTATGGCCGCAGTATATGACAGAGGCCGAACCATCAGTTTGACAGGTCATCGCTGTCTAAGCTGGTAGGCGCTCTAATGAGTCATAACTTCCTAAGAAGCCACACGATGAAACTAAATCTCCAAGGTGACGATATATGTAGAGGCTGCGGTGACGAAGAGGTTCATGAGGACACACCTCACTCCCTGCTCATTGCCCGAGCCTCTGTCACTTGAGGAACAGAACACTTGGAAGCTATTACTTCCGTGACTTGCGAGAACTTTCTGATGTTACACTTTTTGATCCGTACAGGGTTTTTGAGGACATCCGGATGGCTGGACGGCATCGGGTAAATACAAGAAGGAGAGACATGAGCTAACCATCTACAACACAAACGGTTAACCCCCAAAAAAGGGCATCACAATGGGACCACAAGGACCTGAGTGTGGTATTGTAGGGCTTGCCCTGCTCTACCATCCCGTAAACCTAATTTGTCAAATCCAAACGTTAAAATTCAGAATTGGGCGGGCTCCAAGTTGCAAGGCAAATCACAATAGCGTTTTTACTTTTTCGAATTTCACTTGCTTTATCTGTCAATTTTTGTTTATGTGGTTCACATCAACGACAACTTGAACCATAGGCGATCTGGTGAAACAACAAAATTGAGTCACAATAGCTCGCAGAAGTTGACTTTTGTTAAATTTTGTTGCATAGCAAATGTGGACTTTAGTATCGAATTTTATTTTTTATTTTTTTTTTCTAAAGGGTGGTTAATTTTTAAGGGCCAATGTTTCGTTAGCTGTGTGGCACCGTCCTGTTGAAACCACATATCGTCCACATCCATATCTTCCAATTCGGACTATAAAAAGTTCGTTATCATCTCACGTGAGAGGTGTAATTGTTGGGCACGACGACGAGTTGAGGTGGACGGCTCTTCAGCGAACAGCAGCAATATTTCCTGCAGTACGAGCTGTACGAGCATGTACTGGTGTTTTCACATCTCCTACAGTCCCGATTTGCTCAATTTTTTGCACGATTTTTCCGATTGTACGCACATTTGGACGATTAAATTGACCGAAAAAATCACGAAGTGCACGATATGCATTTTGATTTGAACGCCCATTTTCATAATAAGCCTGAATAACTTCAACGCGTTGCTCGATTGTGTATCTTTCGATGGTTCAAATTGATTTAGTCTGATATTGAGAAATGTCAAATGAAATGCAGAAAAGTACTTGACGTTTAGGTGTGGTTCACATTCAACATCGGCCCTTAGAATTGAACCACCCTTTATTTCTAAGGGCCGTAGTACTGTAGTAGTATTTTCTTAACCGGAAATTTATGGCGTTTTTCATTGAAGATCGAAGAGCCGCAAGATCCAAGCCCCAAGATTCAGAATTGCTCTTTTAAATGAAATTCGAATGAATACTTTTATAATAGTGGTAGGTATACGGACAGACACCATGTCTGAGATTTGGTTTTCTGTTGCTACTTTTTTTTTATTTAATATGAATATTTTAACAGGTGGTCAAATCAATATATTTCAATTTAAGTTTACATTTTGCACGCATAAATGCATATTTTCGGACTACATAGCTCAAATCTTGTTTCGAACAACACGACAAACATTTTAAGTTGGATTTTTTTTTTTTTTTTGCGGGATTCGAACCTGGGACCCCTCGCTTAGTCCAATACACAACCACTAAGCCACTAAGACACGTTCCATAAATATATTCCATTGCGAACCTATTTTTGTTAACTGAACGCCTGTTAAAATTGTGATTGTCGTTCTGATGAAGACGTTGCCTAAATAATTAAAAAAACCGACTGATTGTAAAAAAAATCCCACTGACATTATTTGTGTGAATTTATATTCAAATTTATTTTTTAATATTTATTTGTTTAGCCTTTGACACTCCGGGAAAGAATACCAATTTAGTGGCATCTCACTTTTCAAAATCGGTCAAGCCGTTTGGGCTACAGGGCGTCACGAAGGAACGTACATAGGATACGCGCGAAACACATCATAACCCTCCCTGTGTCCAGTCGGGTAAAAATAGAACCAAACTTCGTAATGTGACGACGCTGAAGTTTATGCAAGTGTAAGTAGTAATCGCCTCTCCGCTCTACCGCACTTTCGTATTGCGTTTCTATGTACTGAGCTCCATCAACCGCGGTGTAGATATGCACATATCTCACCTGTGACCATGTGTCTTAAACATCTACAATAGTTCCAACCTTCCAACTAATCAAATCTCCGAAGATGGGTAGTTCCATTTTCATGAGTTTCTTTCTAGGATGAGCAGCAGACGCACTTCGAACGAAAAATCGCCTACCAGTTGAAGTACTAAGCTGTCAGATGTTAATCGTCTCAAAGCATTTTACGAATTCACCCTTTTTCGCATAAATTGTCCACAAAATTGTACAAGAAAACCCCCTTTCCTCTGGATAGCCGCGTTCCAAAAACAAAAATCAAAACGACTATTTCATTACATCGCTCTATTGTGCAATCGCTATTCGGTAGCAGGCATCGGCCACCGCAAGTTAATGGCGAACATTTAAATTATGCAAAAGTGTTAAAAGCGAACTTTTCTTACACCTACCCTCCCAATGGAAGCGTGGGTGTGTCCGATGCAATCTAAATGGTCGGCGCAAATCTTGATTCAGTCACGTCACCGAGTACACACAATCGAAGCGCATATTGTTGTGAACCGACAAACATTTCACTTTGCAAAAGTCTGAAAGAAATTATGAAATCCTGACATCCGGACGGTGGGTTTACAGAAATGATTTGCAATTTGCATATAAAAATGCAAACAACTTCCGTTAGACAAAAGGGTAACAAATTGCAATCAGCACTGCCACCCACACGGACCTCTTATTGATTGTAAGGTGGCGGTGAGGTTGCTTGCGAAAAGGACGACTCACAAACTGAGCAGAGGCCCTGCAAGAATGTTCAAAAATGTATAATATATCAGTGAATGGTCTAATGGAGTGATTGGTTTCAGTATGAACTAGAAAATGGAACGGGTGAATTAATGGGATTATACCATACCACATGCACACACCATTGACAGTTAGTAGGTATTTGAACCACACAGGGAGTTCTTTTCATCGTGGTGGGTTTCAGTAGATAAATGGCTTCTGCGGACGCACTTAAGATGGCGCATTTAAGTGTTAACCGGAATATCCGGTAAATAGAAGGTAACAAACCAAGCACCTTCCTGTTTGACTCTTTTCAGAGCCAGTTCTCGACGTCTTAATTTCTTACTCGACTTTAAATGCGTTTACTCTCCTGACCACGATCTGAAGCAAAAAAAAAACAAAAACCTCCAGCCAGCTCAATCCTTAGCTATCTGGTTGCAATTACGTGTACATGAAGTCAGTTGACGTCGTTTTCAGCTTGTGCCTGCCTTCTAAGATTGGGTCAAACGATTCGTCGGGCTGGTGACTTGCTGTCACGTGCACCACGTAGCATAGTCGTTGTATTTTAAACGGTTTTTATCAGATATTGGCGTATAGCCTGCAAAGCTTCTCCTTTACACTTTCTTGACGCGCTTTTTAAAGCCTTCCTTGATTTGTTGTGCTTCAGGTTTTCAACGTATTTTTGACGCATATTTAAAGCATTTTCGACATGTTTTCGTATTTTCGTTTTTAAAGTGTAGGCACGCTTTATTTCTGTTTCATCGTCGCAGTTTTTGAAGTGAGTGCTATTATGTTTTAAATAGTTAATTACATTTATTTCTTTTTATCATTATATTAATACGTGAACATTCGAGCTTTCCGTACGCTTTTTTAGTATTTAGTATGAAATGAGGAGAGTGAAACTTAAGTTATTTGAAAAGTACTGTGCCGTAGATGTGCACAAACCCAAAACCGTGGGTATATGTCGCCATTAAGCCTGGTAAAATTAAGTTATGAATTCCCCATACAAAACAGGTAATTGAAATAATAAATATTATAAGGAGAGAACCAAACTGATCGATCTAATTCGCCGACCGGAAGCTCCCGCTCGTACACAAAAACATTCCTTTGTTTAATTGCAATAAAATAGCTGCGGTTGTCAAACTGTTGACTGCATTCAACGACCTTTATATATAGGGTTTTTCAATAAGAGGTGTTATTTTGGTATTCAAAGAAAAATAATTAATTTCAATGCGTTGTTGAAGCACGTTATGTCCATTTTTAGTAATGGCGTAGTTTCTACTTGTCAAATGCCAAAGAATAAAAGCTTCAAAAGTGACTGCTACCGAAATAGCGGGTCATTCACAATCACACCTCTTATTGGAAAACCGTTTTACAAGTGCTTTTCCACGCGTTTTTTTTTTTATTGAAGTCTGGATGCCTTTTGCGGTGGCTTTTAGCCTTTTAGGATCCGTTCATATTATATTATTCTGACGTTACTTGTTATTTGACGTTTTCCGGCTCGTTTTTGGCGGCTTTTTACAAGCGATTTTCACGCTTTTTGGACTAGTTTTTCTGCGTATTCCTGGCATGTTTTTCTATGCGTTTTGGAATCGTTTTTTCCGCTTTTTTTTTAACTTTTCGATGCGTTTCTCTTCGCTTTTTTTGATGGGTTTTTCGAATCGTTTTTGTAGCGTTTTTTAGGCATTGTTTGGTATTCGACACATTTTCTCGGTTTTCGAAGTGTTCGGCGCGCTGCTAGGCGCTTTTTGGTAGACGTTTTCTACTCGATTTTTACGCATTGTTTGACTCGTATTTGGCACATTTCTTACCCGTTATTAGGGTCGGGTTTTTAATTGTTTTTCGAAGCGTTTTCTGAATTGTTCATCAGTGTGTTTGTGATGTACCTAAGCTTAAATGCGTTCTTCGGTGCATTTCCGGACGCATTTTTTGAGTATTTGATTCGTTTTATTCACTTATTTTTTTATCTTTTTTTTCTAAACTTTTAAAAGTGATTATAAGCCTTGTTTCGTCGGCCTTTTAGGTGTGCGGTTTTCCTGCTCCGTAAGCTCTACTTACAGTTACAGCTGCTCAAACCAAATCATACTATATTGTTGTAAATAATGTGTAAAATGTAAATGACTACGTATGGACGTAATGTCTTTGTAGGGAATAATGCACAAAATACGACAAGTCGTGTAAACAACTTCGGACCGATTCGACCAAATCCGTGCTACCTATGACTTTGGCTCACCATTTATTTCAAAATCAATTAATCACTTCGACTGAAAACATTTCCACCTATGGGAGGAAAAAAAAAACAATACACAAAGCAGTTTTTATTTTTTTTTTTTATTAATTAATATTTATTTTTATATAAAAATCGATTTTTGTTTTATTTAAAATTTTACATTGCTATATAAATATGTGAAAACAATTTAAAAACAGTGTATACAACTTCCATAAATCATACATATAAGTCTACTTAAAAATATGAAAATAATAGATTATTTATTTAAATAGAAAATATTTATTTTTACATTTTATTTCTTTGTTATTCTTAATCTTTTTTCCATGCTCCTAAACTATTAATTTACAATTCTATTTTTAAAATGATTTGTTTGTTTCTCTTGCTTAATACTCTACACAGAGAGTGGACAAAAATAATAATAATAGTAATAAGTAGATAACAATCTTCCTTCTGCTGTTTGTTTTTCTTCTAGAAATGTAAATAATAATATTTTGATTTTGTGCCAATAAATTAGGGTTCTCTTTTGTAATCTTATCGATAAAAATTTGAAGGCAAAAATGGCACACAGTACATTCCTAAGTATATATAAAAAAATATTTATATTCATAAATATAGACAATGATTCGAGCAGATATTATGTGCAGTCTAGGCAAGCGAAATGAGTTGTGACAGAGCGCGCTGCTGGTTGAAAAGAGTTTGCACACATAAACTGGGTAGGACAGTAATGCTGGTTCTGGATTAAATGGCTTGAATTCGCTGCAGAGTTGATTGAGATGGAAAAATATTCACAATTTTTTTTCCTTAGCTGACTTCGACGAAAAGTATAATAACTACAATCGTGTCGATACGATCGAGTCAGCTAGGTTTGAAAAGTGATGTATAAACTGAGGAGGTCCTTAATATCCACTTATTTATTCAAACCATTTCGGGCAACAAAGTCTAACTCTTACAACAGAGAGTAACACAGTAAATAAAAGTCAAATGCTAGGCAAATGTCACTGGAACGTAACGTCAGATCCTCAGCTGTCACTGTCACATCTCATAGGCTCACACCAGAAATACATTCGATTACAAAATTGATTGGGGCTGCTGCTGCTTCGAATTTTATTTCAAAAATAAAACGGAAAACGCCCCAACTACTATCCTTTAACTAAAATTACTTTTGATTTGCTTTCTCTGGGTTCATTTGATTGACTGTTTATAGTATAACAGTTAAGGCAAATTTGTTTGTCTCTTTTCGTTTTTAAACTTAACATATAATTATCACAGATTATCTTACGCAACTAGGTAGGGTGTTAGAGTAAACATTTTACATAATCGATCTAGTTAGCGGTATTATTTAAGAAAACAAACAATAACGGTTACTTTGTGCGTTATTCGAGTGTGAGAGGTGACATTCTATATTACAATTGTTTTATACTTATAAGTATTAAGTTTACAATCTATTATTCAGTTTTTTCTTTAATGTACAATGACAGAAAGGCACTTTCGATAAAATAAGATTTAAAACTTACTCCGCTAGGGGTGTCTATACATTTCTTAAGCCTATGAAACTTTACATTGAAAATAAATAACCTACCGGATCCTAAGAGCTACAGAAATGTACACGAAGCCTAAATTTGATGACGACTTTCATACACAACAACGCGTGGCAAGTATATACCTAAAGTTTGAGGAAGGCAGCTATCACACTCTGGTCTCACTGCGATGCAGCGGCTGCAGCTCCCTCTGTGTGTCATTGTAGTACTCGTGATCGGAACTGGTCTGTTCACCTTCAATGATGGCACCGTTGCTCGTGCCATTTGGCATGATGACCACTGGGATGCCGATGGTTTGTGTGGGGATAGGCGCGTCGCCACTACTGAGCGTCTGGCCGTTCATTAGGTACTCGGGGTTGTCCACACTGGCTGGGACTCCAATGAGGTCCATGTAGCCACCGGGCCCGGTGCCGAGCGCAGGCGGACTTGATGTTTGACAAGTCGGCATCAGGTAGTCGTCCTCATCGACTGGCAAGTCAAGGCGGAGGTTACCCACGCCTACCTCCCGGGCATTGGCGTCGATCTCATCGTCGCCGCCGGAGGAGGTCTTGTTCATGGGATCCTTGCAGTAGCGGTTGAGCTTAGTCGGCAGTTCGTCGGACGCTTCATTGCTGGGACCGGGTCTGGCGGCTTTGGGCTGCAGATAGTCCTCCGCCTCGACGATGGGCTCGGGGCCATCGAAAGTCGGCGCCAGCTTGCGTATGAGATCTTTCTCATCCTGACTCGTGTACGATGGTAGGCGGGTGAATTTGTCGCCAGCAATCACCAGATAGCGACCGGGATCACGGGCGAATTCAGCGAACACATTCACCAACTGTTTGAAGGACGGCCGCATCTCGGCGTCCAGGTGCCAGCACGAGAGCAGGCTGCAATAGATGTCCAATGAGCAGATTTCAGGCTGTTCGAGCTTAAGACCGACTTCGATCAAGTCGGGGATATCCTTGGCGGGGATGTTCTCATGCGGCCTCAAGCCGAAGGTGAGCAGTTCCCAGATGGTCACACCAAAGGCCCAGACGTCAGACTTGCTGGTGAACACTCGATGTCGGATGCATTCCAGCGCCAGCCATTTTATCGGCATTTTGCCGCCAGCGGCCTTGTATTCGTTGGAGTCACTAGTCAGCAGCTTAGCGAGACCAAAGTCAGTGATCTTCACGCAGGATGGGGTCTGAACGAGTACGTTTCTTGCAGCCAGATCCCTGTGCACCAGTCGCTTCTCCTCGAGGTACGACATCCCCTTGGCAATCTGCGTCGACCAGTTCAGAAGAGCCTTCGAGCCGATCTTATCCTTGTTGTTCCGCACGTAGTCCAATAGACAACCGAGAGGCATCAGTTGAGTGATCAGCATCATCTGAGAGGTCATGCAGACTGCGAGGAGTTTCAGTAGATTTGGATGCTCCACCGAAGCCATAATGTAGGCCTCCCTTAAAAACTCCTCACTCGATTCGGCTCCGGAGGATTTGAGCAGTTCCTTTATGGCGACGGGTATCTTTACATTCTCGCCCTCCGGCACCCAGACGCCTTTGAACACACGTCCAAATGCACCCATTCCCAGAACGCCTCCCTTGCGCAGCTCAGCCTCCTTAACTATGCGCAGCTTTGACAAATTAGCTCCAATGTTAGTCGGTCGTAGCGGCTCCGAATCTTCGCATCCCGAAAGGACCATTGTCATCTTCACAGCTTCCTTTTTGGCTTTCGTTTTCTGGCGACAAACATACATGACCACAGTCAGGGAGCACAGCAACAGAACCAGTGTCCCTACAGCGATGATCGAGACTATGTAGTTGTCATGGCTCGCGTTAAGTGGTGAGCCTTGCGGCGCAGTAGCCGAGCAAAAGCTTCCCACGCTCAGTGATTGGTAGATGACATGCGAGTACTCCGGCGGGCACTTGGACGTGCAGTTAAACTGCGTTGAGTTGTCGTACGGATCTCCTTCGCCGAAGACCTTAAAGCTGCGACAAGCTATGCATTCCTCGGAGGTTGGTCCATTGCAGCCCTTGCACTCGGGGTCGCACTCGATGCACTCTCTGCGGGCCTCGTCTGCGTAGTGATCCGGTGGGCACTCGTCCTCGCATTGTTCGCCGCGCTTGTATCCAGCACACTTGGAGCAAACCTGCTCGTGGAAGCCATACCCCGTGCAGAGTTCACAGCGCGGATGACATTTCCTGCAGATCGCCTTGCCAGCCAGCGGCTTCAGAGAGCCCTGCTCCTGTGGGTTCACGTACTCCCAGTAGTAGCCACCGGGACATTTCTCGTTCTTCTTCAGACATCTGTCCACACTGGCGTCGCTGTTGATGATCGCTAGATTACACGTGTTGCAACCCCCTGGGCCAATGGTGTTCCTCGGCCCCGTGCAGCCTTCACACGTTTCGTGGCATACTTTGCAGGTACCGTAGTCGGAGTATTTGTTGTCTGGGCACACCGCGACGCATCTTTGCTCGTCGCGCACGTGCACACAGTCGTCACAATGTTCAGCGCCAGGGCCGGCGCAGGTGCGGCACTCTGAGTGGCACTCCTTGCATATCTTGGCGTCGAACTGATAAGCACTGTGGGAGAAAAAGGAGTTAATACGCTTTGCCCCAATCCGGGAAGTCGGACAAACTTACTTTGTGATATTCTTGCAGTCAGCGATGCAGGTGCCGTTGAAGCCGAAGTTCTTGCACTCCAGGCACTGGTCGGATCCGGCGCCCCAGCATCCGGCGTCGTTGCATTGGTCCGAGCAGACCATTTTGTCTTTTTCTAGAATGGAAAGGAATTATTAAGCTCTGAGGGTTACGTGCACTTTGAGGTTCCACTTACCACAATCAGTCTCGTTGCGATTCTTCGCGATGACGATGCCGTGATCCAGCGACTTTTGTATCTTTCCCCAGGCGATGCCATTGACAAAGCACATCTGCTCGTTCTGCTGGATAACAACAGCTCCCGAGTTGATTCGCTTTAGGTTTTTCAGTTCCAAACTCTCCAGGGACGAGACCACAATCGACAACGAGGCGAAATAGTTCTCCATCAGCTGACGTCCGTGGATGATCTCGAGGTTTCTAAAGTACGACAAATTCTTGAAGTCCGGATGCATGCCCTGAATGTCCAGATACCCGGTGATCTCTTTGACTGTCGAAAACACCTCCAGCCGATCTGGATGCATGGACAAGTAGCGCGGTCCCAGCGAGTAGTTCTTGTAGACCTCTTGGTACCCAGTGAAGGTCTGCTCCAGAATTCTAATAGATCCCTCGATCACAGTGCAACCCCTGAAGGAGTCGATATTGCCCGAGTCCAGAATAGCCTTGCCCGGACACGTCTTCGGACATGGCCCATTGCACGGCACACACTCGCCGTTCTTGGCCATCTTGTCCGAGGGACAGCTGCGAACACACGCTCCACTATCCTTCAGCAGATGTTCGGGGCAGTCCTTTACACACGTCGCTCCATAGGCGTACTTGCCCTCCGGATTTGACTCCCACAGGTAGTTGGTGGGGTTGTACTTCTGCATGGGAGGGCACTCTTCCTTGCACACCCCATCGTCGTAGAAGTTCTTGCACGCTATGCACTCCTTTTGCGTCGGACCGGTACACCCTCCCGCGCAGAACAGATGGCAGCACTCGCGTGGTCTTGGTCCGAAACACCTCCCCTGCGCACACTGTGGCGAACAGTTGATTTTCGAGAACTTCTGGCAGTTCTTCGGTCCCTCACCCCAGCAGCCATCTTGGCAAGACTCGTGACACTTCGGGCACTCCCTCTCGGGCAGCGTGAAGTTATAGTTGTAGGTGTAGATGTCCTTCGGTCCCGAAATGATCTCAGTCCAGTTGATCGTCTTGATGTGACACAAATTGAAATTATTGTAAAATCCCACCGATCCCTGCAGTATGTCCCGCAGTGCAGGCATCTCGAGCGTGTACATCTTCGAGTAGGTCGCAAACAGGGCAAACTGCTCATCCTGAACATTCAGCTTGAACAGTGTCCGGCCGCGAATAATTTGAAGTCTAGAAAGAGACAGAAACGGTTACTATAAAGACTACAAGTGGCTCCCTTTGAACTTACCTTGGAAAAACGACTTTCCTCACATCCACATGACTGATCAATATATACCCAGTCACCTCTCGGATGTTCTCCAGAAAGCTCAGATCCAAGTTAGGATCCTGCAACCAAGTGAGCTCCAGATTACCATCCACATATGTGCAATTGTTGTAACGATCGCGTAAATTCCTATAGTGATGTTCCCGGTTCGATGGCACCGACAGCCGGGACTTGGTTCCAATGCAAACTGAAAAATGAGACAAAGCAGAGAGAGAAAGAGAGGATTAGAATTTGGCGCCACAAATGTCAGACTAATACATCATAAAATGCCAATTCCCTAAGTCGTATCTCCCAAATATGGCTTCATTGGTGGGACCAATGTAAAAAGTGATAATACTCCAGCGGACACGTAATGCGGCTCGTAGAGAGTGATCATGACCAAAAGAGTCATCGATCTAGGCACGTATACACTAACACACATTATAGCACAGTCGTATATAGAAGAGGTTGCCCTTTTACGGTAAAAACCAGCATCGACCAGCAGCAATAACAAACGATAGCTGGTCTATGTCAGTTGGGGCGGTTGGTTGAGCCTCTTGACTCCGAGTTAATTAAATACGAAAGCCAGCCAATGCAGATGGGATTTCCTCTTAAGAACCTGACTGAGGTACAGTGGCGATCGGCAGTTTGTCGAGATCACCATCGCCGATGAATAGTTATACAAATTTAATTTTACTGATCTTAAGAGTTGGACCTTCTGTGTAGATCGCGTGACAAAATCACTGATCAAGTCAGGAGAAGTTGATGCGAGGTAGAGTCTCTTACAATAGTTCTTGAGCTGATATGTGACGAGATCACTTGGCAAGATCACCGAACAGAGCACCTGTGGCTGGAAATGCCTTGGATAGAATTGATGAATTCTTCTGTACATGATCGGTTCTACAGAACTAAAACCTCTAAAAGTACGATTTGAGAAGATCACTGATCATTTCGTATCTCCATAGCAATACGCTATGCACCCGAGACCTTTCAAATAACTTATTACATTTGTCGATCATCATTTGACGCGATCAGTACGGAACACAATTTTATGTGTGGCTAAGAAGAGGCTTTGTCCTTTATCCTGGTCTTAAAAGTCTGTACTCTAAATCATAATAGACTCGATCGTTTGATTGATAGCTCACTCTCGTGATTAATGATCTATTTATTCACTCTGTTGTGTTAGATATTTTTCAGTTGATGCAAAGATCACTGATCGAGCTTCAAAAGCGATCACCATTTCACCACTTGAGAGCGAAATAAATTGTGAGCAGGTTCTGGGCGAATTTTTTAAAATACCACTGATCGAAGTCTTTAAAGATCACTGATCAGTTAAAGCTTAAAAGATGCTGACATTGCTACTGGTGAACGGAGGATGACATTGGACTAGTTAGTGGCAGCTTTCTCCAAGATGAGGAGGATCACTGCTACTCACGGAATATTCAAAGTTCTTGCAGAGGCCTTGTTTAGAGTGGGGTAAGGTAATTGTAGATCTAATAGATTACATTGATCTTAAGTGACAGAACTTCCAAGATCACTGACCACGGAACCGTTAATACAGTACACTTCTCCCCGCCACTGTGTTCAGAAAATTAGGTGCGTTTCCCCAGAAAAAAATAAATGTAAAACAAAAAATAAAACTCAAATTGTCAACTCTCATTCTTGGACTCGATCAGTGATCTGAAAGTCATTTTATTACAAAAATACATTCACTATCCACGTCTATCTGGGTATAATGATTTTCCTTAGAACGACGTGAGGCCAAAGAAAATTCCCCAACCCAACCTCAGCCATCGGTGGTGCGGTGCGCATGCTCTGGCGCGACATTTGGCAGGCATTACCTTTCCAAGTGTATCTACTCCTGTATATGCGGAATTCTTGCAAGGCGACGTTAATCCGCAAATGTTGTGGACTTTAGACCTTTCATTTAGATACCCAGTGGCAGTTCAGTTGTTCACTTGCAGAGTAGAAGTAGGTACAGATTGGTAAAACCAGTCAAGCAAATGCTTACATTGCATTTTGTTAGGCGTCAGTGTTAGCGTCGTCGTCGTCGTGAAGAAAAGAAAACAAAAAGAAGAAGAAGACGATGATCGTTTGGTACCGATCGCGATCGTATGGACGAACAGAGCACTGTGCTGAATGCATTTAAAGTCTGGTTGCATCATAGTACAGTGCAATAGATACTGGTATCGTCGATCGTGCACCAAAGTCCATTTGGAAATCTGGTTATTTGTTACCACAAGGCACGATTCGTTCTTGAGAGAGAGAGAAGATGATGATTTGGATGATGGGGGGAACAAGAAGAAGAAGAAAAGGATTTGATTTTTATTTGTTTCTTCTGAATTTTGAGTTTGGTCCCGAATTGTTTTATGATCGTGATCGGTGATCGTGATTCGCTGTATTTTATACTGGGGCTAGTCGTCAACTCGGGTTTGGAAATATAGAGGCTCTGCTTATTTCATATCTAATATACAATGTTGTGAAAGATTGATGGTAGATCGTGGTCGAGGAATGGAAATTTCCTGTGCAATCAATCGAGTGAACGCGAGGTTAGTTAGAGTTTGCGGCATATCTTTGAATGGAGTCAATAGAAAGGTTTGGTGCACACGAACCTTTCAATACATGTCAAGGGAAAGAGATATTCGGGATGAGTGGACAACTCTTAAAAATGAATTGCCCAGCATCTGCTGACAAGATCATTGAATATTTGATGTTGAGTTGAACAAATTTTACCGGGACAGATGGCTACTTTGCATGTCAATTGACAGTATAACTGATCGTTCAAGGCGTGACTGTCATTTTGTCTCATTTTATTCACATTTTGATCGCTTTCGGAAATAGCGATCAGTATTTCAATACAGACTTAAATAGGTTTGATCTGGTCGCGTGGGACCAACTCTATTTGGTTCCTTTTTTTCAAAGTACACACGATCACTTATCTTTTTTAGACTAAAAGTTAAATATTACTCAATTCGGTGTGTTCCACAGCTTCAATCCTTTGAAAGTTGTAATGACAATCACTAGTCACTAGAAACTGATCACTTGTTTTGAAGATAAAGACTTACTCGTAACTTGCTAACTAAGACTTATTTTGATAGTTCTTCGTTTAAAATCGAAAAAAGAGATCCAATGGAAATTTGGAGTCAAAAGTTTATCAAAATCGCTTGTAAAGATCACTGATCGCGTAAGCCCTAATGTCAACAAAAACGAGAGTCCGATGTGTTTGCGAAGGCAAGCCATGTGCCTTAAGGTAAGGAAAAAAGTGGCAAAGACGATTTAAGGCCGATCATTTAGACTCATAATTTGCCTAGATCGCTGATTAACTACTATCATGGGTTGGAACTTCTTGTATAGATCACTGACTTGCGTTTTACTGTCGCTCATGATAAAGTTTAAAGAAAATTTATTTGTTATTTTGCTTCGGGATCACTGATCATTTTTGAAAATGTTAAGCAATTCACAAATGTGGTGAAAAACGCACATTAATTCTGGGGGTCATTTTGGAGAGAAAATCTGTGACACACAACACCGGCCATATGGTGCAGAGGCTGCTTAGTAAAACACCATCTTCATCTCCACCCATCACCCATCATCAACTTACAATTGATAACAAATATCCACAAGTAGGGGGCGTCTACAAAAAATAGTGTATCCACCTACTTCAACCGTACACAAGCCGACTCCATCAATAACTTACAACAATAAAAATTCATTACTTTTTCGAAAGTAAGCTCCATTTTCACGAGAGCTTCTTTGGTGACACCAAAAATTATAATAAACATATTCGGTCACCCACCTAGTGTCATATATTCGTATTTTTGGAAAACCACAATTAACCGTGGGCGTAACTTTTGTATAGCCCGTCTGTGTCATGTGATGCGTAGGGCATCCGACTAAGAAAGTCGCCCTATACCAAACGTCCACAGAGTTATGCTAACTAAATTTCTATACACCCATTAATTAGTTATTCAATCTAATTTCCGAATGAGATAAACTTAAACAATGACGAAGATGACACACAAAGCATTTCGTCTTCTTCCGCTGAATATGTGGGCTGAGTTGTGCGGAGCAGGTTTGGCTTGAAAGCAAACTATCTACAGGAAGTTGGTCAATATGATGCGGTTTTGTGTTGTTTTTTTTTGGTACACAATTGCTGTTTTTTTTTTGTGGCTGTCATCCGATCAATGACTGAAGTGGGCTTCATGCAGAGTCATTAATTGCCGATTTTATTGCCTTTTGAAATGTTTTGATTGCAAAACATAAATGTACATATATGGCACACAGAGTATGTCTGTCATTGGGATTTTTACAATTGAGGCTGTGTACTAAGCCTCCATGTCATCAATCATCGAATTGGCAAACTGGGGCGGGAGGGGAAAAATACTTTATTGCATTATGCTGTCAGTTTATGGTAATTTTTTTTTGCTTGAGAAGCATCTTTCTAGGTTGACGGCAAGTCAACTGTTTTTCTATAAATGCAGACATACAATATGACTTGGGGGTTATTTGATATGCGCATCCGTCACCGATAGAAAAAAACAGAGATAGGAGAAATCAAATGAAATCAATGAGACATTCTATTCGAAGGAAAGCTGAATACCGCACGCGCATTCTTTTGGTGGAGAGTGTGCGTAGAGTGGTGCGGTTTCAAAAGGAACAGAGTACTTTGACTCTCTGGGTATGTAAACCACATTCTAGGATGCAGACGGCAGAGGTAGATGAAAGTTCATCGGCCAACCGCGGAATTGGATATTTGAGCAATGTTTCGCAATTCGATATGTTTGAGGCGAACCAAACACAGTTCGTTGTTGGACTCTTTTGTTTTGTTCGTTGCCAGGAAATTCTGAAACTCTGAAAGTCTGAAAGTTTGGCGAGATCAGGCAGGGAAATCTGTCGTAATACGTATTCCAGTTGATGCGCTGGATGTTGTTCTAATTTGTGTAAGGAAAATGTCTGAGTAAAAGCATTTTCAGCGAAAGGAGATAAGTATTTGACTGAAAATTCTATGTAAATAATTACAGAGGACATTATCGGCAAAGGAAATTGCTAAAACAAACTTTCCAATAGCAGAAAACAACTTTGTAAGTCCCTGCCTTTTCCATTCAACGAGGATGTACAAGTTTTTTAGCTATCTTCTTGCTGCGATCGTCTGAAGTCAGAAGGACATAGTTCACAAACGCGTCGAACGAACACCGCTTACTTCTTGGGTTAGCAAATGTTCCACCACTTAAAAAAGTATGCACAGAAATCAAGTCACACGATCATCTGTGAATTAACATTTTGCAAATTGAAGTGAACCCAATTTAGTCCCGGTTTTGGGGGATTCATTTACCTACCAATTGTGGAAATCACTTGATTGATATGATAACTGATCACTATACAAAAGCGTGCAACAAAAAGTGATCGAGATGATCGTTTACACTAATTTTACAAGTTGCAATTTGAAGCCGAGATTTTTTTTTGATTCGTATATGAATTGTGAACAATTTTCAATCCATGCAAGTTCACCTTGCTGTGATCGGTTGATACAGCTCAACTCTGTCCAAATGTCGCTTGTTTCTTGCGTAGGCGAATGTAATCTCCTTAGAGGCAGATATATCATTAACCAGGTAAATCTTGTAGAACCACTGTAAGATCACTTCGCACGATCGTCTTACTTCGGTGGCGCTACAGTCCACGGTAGACCCCTACTATTATCGTCACTGATCTTAATTCTTCAATGTGAAGTCAAGGATTTGACTATCAAATTAAATACGACCAAGTCAGAAATTTCAATCCTTGCCACGATCAGAAAATAGGTCGTCTTCATATTACACCCCTGCTCGACATCTTTCCAATTGAAGGGAAAATGAAAATGGAAAGAGAATTTGACTACCAAATAGATGAAGAACATTTGACACGATCCCTGATCACCATAATAATGGACAAACAAAACATTCCAAACTAATAAAAGAAAGAAACACTTCACTTTTTAAGTAGTTGCACATGCAAGTTTACAAAATGTCCACACTTCTGGTGCAAACCAGGTCAAACGATGTACGTTTTATTAAAAACAAATCAGGAGCTATAAAATGGTACAACTTACGACACCCGCACTACTAGTTAGCCTTCCATTAAAGTCCAACTGACAGGCACTAACTAGAACCGCCCCATTTCGAAAAGAATGAAATCCTACGCGTTGTATATAAAATCGATTAGTGAGTACATAAATTCCGATCGAATGAAGACACCGTCCACCATTTGGTATCATTTGGTACAGGAAAGGCAAAACTTCGAAGTCGATCAGTACAACAAACTCGTGCGACAATTTCCATGTAAACTAGAATACGATAGCCATATGTAAATTGGCCCATCTGTGGATGGCGTGAATTGACGTGTTTTGTTTACCAAAAGCCAGATGGGTAAAGATATAAATCCCATCAATATTTGGCGAATAAAGTCGGACTAAGCCACCTTATAGAGTTCAATACAGTTTTTGCTACAAAGTGGGATTTTAAAGTTACCTGTGTCGTATTCTCTGTCACATTGCTGCCTATTGAGACATGTGCATTTTGACTTGAGGTATAAAACGATGCAAAACTAAACTAAACTAAAAACTACCGATAGTTGCCGCTCCAACCTGCTCTTACCACCATCGCCATGGCGTCCATCAAGAGCCAAAGATATAAAAAGACGTCTCATTTATTGGGCCTACAGAAAAACTTGTTGCAACTACAACTCTGATCCAAATTTCTCTACTGTTTGATGTTGCCTTCGTCTGTTTGAAGTCAAATTCCCCTACTCCAATTTAGCAATTTAACAATCACGAGCAACAACAAAAATAAGTTGCTATAGATGCCTCAAATACCGCCGTCGTAAAGGACGACCTTTTCTTTTTCTTCATATACCGCAACATGTTCCTGCTGATTTTACAATACAAAAAACTCCCACCAAATCCTCAAGTAAAAATAAATGTCTTCCTTTTTCCTACCCGCCAACAAAGATCCACCGAAAAATTCAGATCGAAATTCTCTCCTCGCTGTGCCGCCATTATCTTCGTGTTGTCATGTTCGATCTTTGCGAAGAATTCAATGGAAATTGCACGGTCGTACAACCATTAAAGTCGGCCTCCAAATTGGGGACACAATAAAATTCTCCGCTCCGACTTGGATATTTCAAATATTTTGTACAGATATTGGATTTTTTTCCTACCTCTCGTTGGTTGTTCCTTTTTCTCTTTGTGTTGCTGAATACACTCGACTGTAAATCGAAGAATCCAATCATTAACTCTATTAGTTAGAACCGTGTAATTAATAATTTTGTATAAAAATGCCCGCCAGGCAACATCAGTCTGTTTCCATTTTTAATGTTTTTTTCGACCAAAAAAAAAAAAAATGAAAAATACATTTTTGAATGTTTGCCCTGCAGCACGAAGTCTGCTTTTGTTCTTTTAACTTCTAAACATTCTTTCTCGTTTGATGTGCGTTCTCTTGCCAGAAAATACTGTTTATATTTTGGTGCTTTTGTGAAAGCTTGAGTTGTAAATCATAAGACCTAAGAGCCGTTACTATGTTAAACGAAATGCACATCATTTGACTTTCCCGATGCATTTGGTGGCACACTTTTCTTGCCTTCAGAACCGCCCACCAAAGCTAAGACAATAACAGAGGGAAATAAATTATACAAAAAAAATCTGTAGGCTTGCGTGCACTGTGCGCCCTTTTCTGATTTTGAATAGAATACCTGTTTCGATGTGTTGCCGGTGGGCGATTTTTGGTGAAACGTTTTTTATGTTTCTACGTAGGAATGGGTGCAATGTAATTATGAATAGAAATCGACATAAAATTGAAGGAACAAAGTGGGAAAGAGTGTATTCACCCACTCGGGCGAGTGATAGCGGGAGACGATTCAGCGAATTAGCACATTTGCCACTGTAAGGTGCTTTGTAATGTTTATGTTCGATAAAATTTAACAGGGAAAGAGGGGAAACGGTATAGGGAGTGGTAGAGGTTAGAATTTTACACTTCGATTTTATGACACATAGTAAAACGTTTCACGGTTTTGTTAGTGATTTTTAAGAACTGCAGTTCTATGTCATAAAAGAGATCTTCACCATGATTATAATTATACGGCCGATCTTCGTCAGACCCGATTTGAACCAGAACTTCTCTGAAGATCGCAGTTAGGAAAAATATATGCTATCTTTTTACAGAAGTGAGCGTTGCCTAGAAGGTCAACGATTAAAATTTCATTAATCATGTGAATTGGTTTGGATTTTGGTTCAGGTGCCAGTACATGTTTACGATATGACTCATATGGTTTAAAAATTCAACAACTCAGTTTCTAAGATTTGTAAGCTCATTTCATGATACAAATCAACTTTAGGACAACTCATCCACGGGGGTTTTATACAACTTTATCGACTGCAGGGAGATAGGCTTTTGAGGGAAAACCCTAAAGTTCAGTTGTCTTATGGATAGGAGTGAGATGGACATGGATGCGTTGTCTGAACTCAAGATGCACCCGACCTATTTGACGCAACTGATCCACATGCGATCAAGTTCGATTTTATGAAGATGGGCAGTGAAAACATTGTCACCGATTTCTTTATACAAAGAAGGGTGTTGTTTGTGTAATTCTTCGCACTATTCAATTGAATTTGATTGAATTGATTTGAGTACACATTGAAGTGCAGTACTTAGACGCGGTCAAATATTTCTGTAATTAGCTCTGGTGTAAAAGAATAAGCGCTGAAATTGAGATGAACACACCATTTCGAAATCTATGAGGCGCAAATAGGTTTCCGAGCCACAGAAATTATCCTCTAAAAATACAGTACGTATGTCAGTCACAGGAATGCTCATTAAATCAAATGATTTAATCAAAAATGATTGTAAAAAGCTGTTGGTATCTGGCAATCTACTAGTCACTTTTTCCATTTAGTATCATAGTTTGGACTTTGCAAAAATTGTACACATCATTCCAAAAAGGAACAACAAAAAATCACACAAAACAAACACGAAGCCAAATATTTTTTTTTATCATTGTTTGCTCAACCTAGATCTTGACAATTGGCCGGGTCAAACACGTCAAAAAACTTGTCTGAAAATTGGGTAAAAAAAAAAATCGCTTTGAAGGTCGAAAGTGAATTCAACAATTTCGACTGCTGGAATAATGTGGTTCACTTTCAGTCAAATTCTCGTATCATGGTTTGATTTTTGTGTCATACATCTTGACTCTTGAAGAAGTACCGAAAAATTTACCAAAAAGCAAGTCAACAAAACTTCTGGCCACCCAAATAAAATTGTAATAATAGCGTCTTAACGCGTGCTTAAAATTTGGTACATTTGAACGCCAAGAAAGTGTGAGAAATTCAATGAAATTTGTGGTGCTATGCTAGAAAGTATTGTGCAATTCCGTCAAAAATATTTCAGAACTTAAGAATTTATGCACCAGTTGCAGGGGAAAACAACTTTACTTAAGGTGGCGCTACAGTCCGGGGTAGACCTGGGCCTAGGGGAAAACAACTACTTCCTAAAATCGCATCAAAAATGTTTAGAAAATCGTGTCAAAAAATTCACCCCAAGGGGTTGAAAATTCAAATCGAAAAATTGTCAAAAACATTGATTTTAACAAACTATTCGAAAATAATGTCAAAAGAGCCTAAGTCGTAAATCAGATAAAATCGTGTTTTAAACGAGGTTTTAGACTTCTTCGATGGTTCTGGAATTTCGTCGAAAATTCTTCAGAAAAAACATATGGCATCTAAAAACAAACTCAGGATTTTTCTCGACAGATCTAATTGATAATCGTGTCAAACAACAAGTCAAAAATGGCGTCAAAAAACGTCTAAGTCGGGGTGAGAAGAAAAAACTAAAATTTGGGTAGAAAAATGCATTAAAAATAAGTATAACTTGCCAAGTGGAAAACTGTTCAAAAAGAAGAGATTCAATCAGCTTAAGGAAGTTTAAGAAAGCTTCCCAAAGGTTTCTTGAGACTCATCAAAAATCAGTACGAAATATTGCCACAAAAGCAACAAGCAATATGGAAAAAACTCGACAGCAAGTGTTAACTACCCGATAAAAATTTCCGTCAAAAAGAGCTTGAAAGATTTCTTTAAAAGTGTCTTAACACAAAATTGCGTTAAAGGTGAAAACACATTATAAATCACATTAAAAACTCGTCTAAGAAGAGCGTCGGAAATTGCTCCTAAGAACTTGTCCAAAACATACCGAAAACCAGTCGAAAAAGAAGTCAAAAGGAGCGTCAAAAATAAAATCGGAATCTTTCTCAAAATTGTATACACACCGTAAAAAAATACACCTGAAACCAGTCACACGGGAAAATGCGTCAAAAAACGACTCAAGACTTTGTTCAAAAACAAAAATTAGAAAATCCCAAACAAATTTAAAATTATTTAGCCACCTTTTTCGTTTTTCTTGCAAGAAGATGTCGAAATAATTAATATTCCTTAACGCTGCTGGTAGGTTAGGTTAGGTTGATGGGTTGATACAGCAAGAGCAAGCCCTGCAGTACCCCACTCAGGTCCATATGGACCCACTGTGGTGCCCTTGTTTGGGGTTTATGACTTATAAGATCCACCTGTAAAGATTGGATAATGATAAATCATCAGAAAGCTCCTGTATGTCATGGAAGTAGTAACTTCCAAGTGTTCTATTCCTGCTGGTAGGTTGCTTTTGCATTGTTGAATTTTTGTCGAAATGGCAGATTTTAGGAACGAGCTATGCGATCCTTGAATACTTATGAAAAGAAGTGCTCATTACTTCTTAAGAACGATTTTAACACCTCTATTCATTTGAATGTACGATACAGGAAGAAAATTGTAGGAAAAGGTAACCAATTGTAACTTTTACCACACCAGCACGGGACGGACAACTCATCCACGAACATACTTTTAGCAAGAATACTGAATATGCGATGTTTCATGTTGGTGGTTATTCTCAGATGGCGCTTGCACCTCTTCTGGTTGGGCTTGCCATGATCGCCAAATAAATCAGGATGAGTTGCGGCTCAGTTCAATTATAGAATGTCAAACACGATTTTTTTTCCGGGAAAGGTGGCTTTTTCTGTTGTATGCTTATTGTTGGCTTGTAAAACACAACTCGAGGACTTAAATAAATGTCGACCCTCATCACGCTGGGTTGAGCTTGAAATTATAAATAAATTCATTGAGAAGGACACATTCCTTTCCGGTTACTTGTCTTTAAAATGACCAAATGGGACCCCTTAACAGTGTGTATGAGGTGTATTTTTGGCACGAATTGAGGGGATCTGATACATAAAAACATCTCGGCTTCGAAGGCGTCTTCATTTTGCTTAGTGTACGCTCCGACTCGCACAAAAGAAACCCACATTAGGACTCCAATCACGTCCGGAAGTCGAACACCTAATAAAATTATATGCTCGAAATATGGGGTCACAAAGTACGTCAGTGGATCCAAATAATATCGCTCTCGTTGGTTTCATCATCGAACCAAAGTAATTAGTAATTAGCACATTATTCCAACACTCTTCTGGCATCAAGCAGAGCCGAGCACTACACACACGCAGTTTCTGTAACAAGTCATCGAATGACATTCTACACAAATGCTGAAACATAAGCCGAACTCCGGCAATCAAAGTGTGCAACAAATAATTTTAATTGCTTAATTAACCCACGAAGCTGGTTTTCTCAGTTCAAACTTCAAACATTCATCCTGCCGTACAACCAGGTGATGTACAACCAATAACATTTAACACTACAACCAGATCGTTTTATTTTATGCTGTAAATCAATCGTGATCGGTATGTTAGGCATTCGTCTTTCTATGCCAATTAGCACAACCCTAGGTGAAGTCATCGAAATTTTATTTAAATATTAAGACACGTTTCATTAGGGCTCTCGCGCACAACACTACAAATGCGTTGCGCGAATTCTTCGAAAAATCATCCACTGACGAACAGCACACAGTTTAAACACAACCAACGCGAGAGAGAGTGAGAGAGTAAACGACGTTTGTATGTCAAGTGGGTTTTTGCTGTCGCTTTTCCTTTTTTATCGACATCTCTACTAATTGCACATAATTGCCGTGCATCTATAATTAGTACAGCGACCACATTAGCATCAGCCAGAGTCAGAGATTTCTCAAAAGAAGTGCGACCGTACATTTTTCGACACTTAATTAACACACAGATGGTGTGCTTGATGGGGACTATGCTCGCCGCTTTAATGTGTGTCGTGTTTCATTTATTCAACTGCAAGTGATCGATTTTCAGTTAATGTTATCGATGGACAGGGTATAAGTAACCTTTTTTACCTGGCATACGTAACCCTTATCGGCGAACATTTATCTAAAGACCGAGCCATTTAAAAACACACACCAACTATTAATCTTTTAAATATGACGGTTTCCTATGAATTGGTAATCCCAGAGAAGACGAGGCGAGAGGAAAAAATTCAAACTAGCAAACTGCCACAAAGTGTAAAACAAAAGAGTCCAACATCGAACTGGATTTTCAAATTAAACAGCAAAAATGTTAAAATTCCTTTTCTAACATCGCCACGGCCGGCGGCGGCGTTGCGGCGGTGCGGCGGCGAAGGGGAATTATTAACTTTTAATAATGGAATCTAATAACAAAGCAATAAATTCACTAACCAGTTGGACACAGAGAGAGAGTGAGAGAGAGAGAGAGAGAATTCGTAGAATTTGTTTACCTTGGCTGGCTGTGTTCGGTCAGCTTGTGTTGTGTGCTGCAACCTTTGGTGGTGTTGGCTGGAAAGTTTATGTCATGGACCACGTTCCTCTCGCGGTATCTAAGAAACGAATCTTTCTCTCGTTCTCGATCGGAGAAAAAAAAAAACAGAAATGCACCCCCCGCCGCAGGAGAAAGGACGGCAAAGAGGCAAGACTGGTCTTGGTCTTGGACTGTGTGGTAAACGGTTTTTCGTGGAAAACATTTTACACACAAAATACACACCTGGAATTTGTTTTGAGTTCTTCCAAAATACGACACACAGAACAAAAGAAAGACAACGACGACGAGAAAAGGCCAACAGAAATACGAAAAGATACAAGAGAACTGACAGAATTCGGGTCGGGATGGGCCGTGCTGCCTGCGACTTGCTCGGCTGGTTTGCATCCATATGGGATTAAGTGCGGGGAGTTATGGCAGCATCAAGCGAACACCATTAAGATTTTGAGTCTCCGATAAAATTGTCATAAAATTATTGTTATTATCGCAGTTGTGTATACTGTATACCCTTTTGGCGATTCTGTTGAAAATAAGCCGGAATTCCCCGCGAGAATTACGAATAAATCAAAAGGCTGTAATTGCCTACAAGTTGTACAAATTGGACTTTAATTCCAGCGAACAAAGTGCTGGGCATGGGCATTTATAATTGTTTTTTTTTTCTGTTAATTAATTTAGATTAAATTGAAGTAACAGTTCAACAGGTTTGCTGTGTGGTGAAAGTAAATCGGAGCACGTGCGGTGCCACCTCAAAGGAGACGGAGACCATCGCACCACGGTAGTCATTAACGCTCAGCGAGACGTGCCGCGATAAATAATTCATCGGAATTCGGAATTGTGGCCAGTAATCCGAAAGGAGCAGCTCAACGCTCTTATAAGCTAGATCAGAGCCCAGACCAGAGCCACAGCCAGAGTCAGAGCGTTCTAAATGATTTTTCTCTATTCTGGTGCTGTTGGCAAATGGCAATTATCTGGTTGCGGCGGCAATAAAACGCTCTTTCGAAAGACAATTGAAAAGATATCTGCACAAGACGACGCACGGCGGCGGCGCCACAAACTCGTTATTGGCGGACGGGAAAACACACTCGAATGCGTGTGCAACTGTTGCGTGATTATCTTGTAAACGAGTTAGCCCAACAGGAATGCACTACAAATCGGTGCAGACAATGGTCAAACGATAGAGAACCGGCGACAGCAGGAGTGAAGTTCTTTTTCCCTCAAAGCTTAATTATATAGGCTGCAAAGCTGAGTGTGTGGCTTACAGGTTACAGGTAACTGCTGCGCCTGAAAAGCACCCATCCAATCTGGCGTTATTATGGTAAGACAAAGTACGCCTACGTTGTTTTGCTGCTATCTCACTTAGTTGCATACTAATATGCTCGTGTATCTGTGTGTGCTGAGGAGATATATCTTTCCCCCTTCGTGTGTGTGTTTTTTTTTCTGCCTGTCATTCGATTCTCCTCTTCGAACTTGTGTTGTGTTTTCTTGTTTTGCGCCCAAGGAAAACCTGTATTTGAGTTCGAAACCAGGAATAAAAACTGCGTATACGTATGTGTGTGTGTGAATCGAGTGGGTATATCGCATTGGATGTGTGTGGGGAGAAAATCTATGTGCAAATAGAATAATACATCTAATTCGGTTGCTGTTGTTGTTGCTGCTGGCTTGGGTCATGTTGACATTTGCCGAGGATACTTCTTTCGTGTGATTATTGCATTTGGCATGCCATCGCACCGCACCATACTACACCCGAGAGTGCAGCAGCAGCAGCACCTAGTGGCAAAGCCAATATTGTTGTGGTTGTAGACGACGACGACGATGATGATGATGACGACGACCACTCACTATCCAGTTTCTTTTTGGTTTGATCTCAGTTCTTTTTTGTTATTATTTTCTATATGCGCTGAGGTTCGTAAGCCTACATGGCGGCTGTGATCGGTTTAGGTATCTCTCGACAGTGTTTATGATGGTAAATTTTTTGGATTTTTTAATTGTTTTACCATTATTTTCGCATGGCAAATGTAAGTTATGTGGGCTTAGGTTGGAAACACTTGCGTGCTACATGACAGTAAGTACCGCTCTGAGGGTTGATTGTGCTAAAAATAAGCCAACCTTTAGGAAAGTTTACATTTCACAACAAAATCCAAATTAAACAAAGACAAATTCGGTTTTATACGAATTTGGGGCGCCCACTTTTTCTGTTTTAGGCGATTCAGTCTACCATGGACTTCATTAGGTGTATAACCCTCTAAAAACTGTGACTTTTCCATACAAATTTAAGTCCGCAATGGGAATCCATTTGAAACATTGTATAAGTGGCTGCATACGAATTTTGGGGCGCACTATTTTTCTGTTTCAGGCGATTCAATCTTCCATGGACTTCATTTGGTCCATAACCTTTCAAAAACTGTGACTTTTTAAAAAAATTTAAGTCCTCGAAAGAAAACCAACTTAAAATATTGTAAAAGTGGCTTCAGACGAACTTGGGAGCGCCCTCTTTTTCTGTTCCAGGTATAACCTTCCAAAAACGGTGACTTTTCCATAAAAATTGAAGTCTCCCAATGGAAATCGACTTGAAACGTTGTATAAGTGACTACAGACGAATTTGGGGGCGCCCTCTTTTTCTGTTTCAGGTTATTCAATCTTCTTTGGACTTCATTAGGTGTGTGACCTTCCAAAAACGGTGACTTTTCCGTCAAAATTGAAGTCTCCCAATGGAAATGTACTTGAGTCTTTGTAAAAGTGGCTTCAGACGAATTTTGGGGCGCCCTCTTTTTCTGTTTCAGGCGATTCAATCTTCCATGGACTTTATTAGGTGTATAACCTTCCAAAAACGGTGACTTTTCCATAAAAATTGAAGTCTCCCAATGGAAATCGACTTGAAACGTTGTATAAGTGACTACAGACGAATTTGGGGCGCCCTCTTTTTCTGTTTCAGGCTATTCAATCTTCCTTGGACTTCATTAGGTGTGTGACCTTCCAAAAACGTTGACTTTTCCGTCAAAATTGAAGTCTCCCAATGGAAATGTACTTGAGTCTTTGTAAAAATGACTTCAGACGAATTTTGGGGCGCCCTCTTTTTCTGTTCCAGGCGATTCAATCTTCCATGGACTTCATTTCGTGTATAACCTTCCAAAAACGGTGACTTTTCCATCAAAATTGAAGTCTCCCAATGGAAATCGACTTGAAACGCTGTATAAGTGACTACAGACGAATCTTGGGGCGCCCTCTTTTTCTGTTCCAGGCGATTTATTCTTTATACGTACCTACGAGAACTATGAATTCTTCGGAAGAGTACCGGCTTTTCAACTTCCACAAGAAATTTAGAGGAAAATTAAGACTTGAATTCGTAGCTTCCTTCCAAGGCTAAAAATTTACTTTGTACATCATATCTCTAAGGCGCCCCCTTTTTGCCTTTTATAATAAATAAGTGAACTTCAACAAACTACGTTTAGTTTAGAAGTTTTCCTCTATTTAGTTTGCAAAAAGTATGAGTACGAAAACGAGTATTAGCGCGGGCACAAATCGATATATGCAGATCGGATGAAAACTCGGAAGATCACAACACTGACTCAACTTTGGGTGGAGTCTGTGACTTTATAGACCTCTTCAACGATGTTTGCTTAGGAAGAGTGGCGCCCAGAAGTCCCAAAACTGACAATATTTAAATGAAAGACTAATCGCGCTAAAGAATGAAACCAAAACCACACATTGGTTTGACAAAAAAGCACCAATGAGTGAATCTGTTACCGAAATATCAGAATTGGGGCGCCACAAAGGGCCCGTAAAAGCATCCACTTAAAGATAAAGTCAAATTTCGTCAGCTAAAGACAGTTGTTTTTCAAAAAGAAGAGCGTGCCTATTTTCCATACAAAACTCCGTCAGAACCACCACTCCACCCATCTGTCAGTCAGGTAGAAACAAACGTCAACATCATCGATTCGTCAAGTATTTTTTTAAAATCTTTTTTGCAACTGTCTGTCTCGAAACCTTTCACTGGTGGTCATCCCACTTCAGACTGCGCTCAACAGATTTCGCCTGAAACTGTCAGCACTCTTGACATGGAATTCCAACGTCTCGTCTCGTCTCTTCTCTCCATCATTGTCATCATCGTTGTCGCCGTTTGTGATTTTTCTTCTTCCTTTTCGTCTTCACCTTGCTCATTCCTAGAAAATATTCCAAAAGAACTACTGGCATAAACACAATCAGCGAGAGAGACTCAGAACAAAACGAAAAAAAAAAAAACACAAAAAATATTGCAATATAAGGCCGATTGTCATGCACCACCATGCGCCCATAGTTCACTCTGGTTCCTACGTGCCATGCATAATTTTACGCAAATGCGACAGTTTTCCACTCTTCCCATGTTATTTGCATGTTTAGAGTTTAGCCCACAAGACGGTCGTGGTCGTTGGTGTTTCTTGTTGTTCTCCTGTAAATAATTGTAAATAATTCCGTTGGTTTTGTGTTTTTTTCTGTATTTTCGTATCTTTTAAGGTGTTCATACTTTTGGGCTTATCGCGGGTGGTTACAAAACTCTTTTCGTCGTATCTTATCTCGGTGTATGCCCACTTGGTTGGAGGGTCCAACATATCAAACTGGTGCACCTCGAACATTCGTATATCTGCTGCATACGTGAATGCATTTATGTTATCTGCGTTATCTACCATCAAATAATATATATGATGCCTTCGAAAAAATGTGTGTATTCAGCGTTTTCGTTCGTGGTAGGTGCGCGAGGCGAAGGGCTTTCCAGGTGAGCATTTCTATTGACACACAGTATGTCACGTCGATATAGAAATGATAGCGCCTCACAAGAAAACCAAGCAAGCACAGATACTGTCAGTATACTCAGTAGGTCTCCCTCGTAAACTCAAGATTGATGGCTTTCGACGAAGCCTGTTTTATTGGCAAAAAAAGTGAAGGGGAACAAACTCGTATATACAGTTCTCGGCATAATGCTTGACAAATCGATTTTGTGTTTGCTAAATTCGTTACTTTCATACAGCAAATAATAAAAGTAAATATTTTTCACTCACTACACCGAGATTGGTGTTCTGAGATAACAGCGCCCAATCGAACAGAGGAGGATCGGGTATTTATATGGTTTTTGTTCATCTCTTGCGAAAGCAATTAAGTTCAATTCATTAGGAGGATTAGGTTGGTGTTGGGCCTGAGGAGCCGTATAGGAAATTTATTCAAATCCAATATTAATATACATACTCTTGTGGTTTTTGGTGGCATCTAAAGAGAGAGGGAGAAGAATACAATCTAATCATTAGCGATGCGCATTAATTGGCTGGTTAAAATTAATGAAAAAACAACGAAAACGAATTTTTAATTAATTGATTCCGCAAAATCAAAAACCAATTTCAGATGCGATGATGTTGTTGAAAATCAAGTCTGTATGGCTGTGTTATGCATGGCAAATGGGGCTTCGCTGTGATAAAAGTGTGATGATGAATATTCGCAAGTAGGATGAGTAATAATTTCAAAGGTGTCTCGGTGTGAAAGAAAGGGGCGCTCAAAATGTGAGCGATTCAGTGGGTTTAAATGGGGATGGAATGGATTAGGGAAGGGGTGCTTGAAACCAAATTTTTCTTTCATCAATCAAATATTTTTAATTAAATGCGTTAAAGGACTATTTATGCTGCTTTGACCTGGAATACAGAAAAAATGGGGCGCCACAAGTTGCATTGACAAAAACGAGCTATGTACCATTTGAAGTTTTTAAACGCCTGATGAAAGAATATTCCAATATTTTCGGTTAAATGTGGTTAGTTATGAGAATAAGAAAATTGGGAATATTGACATATCAACATTTTCTCAGATTTCAGGTGGTTCCCATGACCAGGCCCCGGATTTCTATGCAAATGTATCTATTTTTGGACAGCCTTAGAAGCAAGCGAATCAGACAGTTTTTTTTTTCGAATTAAGCAATTTGCCTTAAAATGACATTCAATCGTTAGCGCACATTTTTGCATATTTTGGTATAAATTCATGTTTTTGCATTTACGATCATATTTAATAAAAATAAACTGTAAAAACTTAATGAATTGATTTCACCGAAATGCAAACGAACCTTAAAAAATCGTTCATCTGGAAAAAAATGCTATTTATAACTTAGCAGCAATAAAAACAATTCCAGCTGAATTCTAATGTCATTTTGTGCTTATATTTAAAAATTCAAATTGTAAACAGCTAGCTATCTATGGGCAGGCAGATCGGATACCAATTAAATTGTGTTTATTAGAAAAGGTAAGAATATACATAAATTTTCGATATTTTGTTTTCAATTAAGGCAAAATAATTCATTTGCAATCGTGGCTGCAACTCTTCGAAAATATGTGCCGGAGAATACAAAGGCATTCAAAACTGACGGCAATATTTTGTTTCGCAAAGTATGCAAAAAGTTGTTGCATTCCACGGTAAAATTCATAGTGAACCAGCACATCAAGAGCCAAAAACACATTGAACTTTATGGATGAATATCAGACACTTCGCCTCTAACTCTTTTTTAGTACCCAACACTTGTAATACATTTTTCCCCGATTTATACCTTTATTGCTGCCGACATCATTTAGCAAAGCGGAACAACAAATTTGAGAGATTTTTTTGTCAAAAAGTACACAAATGAAAGTGTAAAAAACGAATCTCTTTATTATTATTTTTTTAAATAAAGGAATGCATTTTTTTTTTAATTTTCAACGCCTTTTTATTATTTTTAAGAGTTTTCAAAGAATATTTTCATATTTTCCCGTTTTATGTGCATATTTTGTGTTTTTTAGGGCATACAAATAAATCCGAGGCCTGCTTATGACACTTTCGCCACAACGGCAGCTATCTACAGATTTTATTTCGACAGATTTCCATCCACTGACAGCTCAGATACTTGAAGCTGTTTGCACCCTTAAAATAACCTTTTTGAAGCATCCTCCATAGAAAATCTGTTAATGGGTATTTTGATAGGTAAATTTAAAATTCCAAGTCCATTGTTTGTCAATTTGAGTTTGCTTAAGCTCACAAATCGTTTCGAACATCATATTTGTCACTTTGAAGTGTTTCTATTTGATAATAGATTCTCTGTAACGCGAATGGTTATGGATAAGTGCGTTCAATCAACGAATATCCAATGCAAAGTGACTTGTGCGTAAAGGTTTTTCAGTCTGTCTATCAATAACCATCAATCAACATGTCAAGTTCTTTGGCTATCAGATTCGAACTTTTAGAGATAAATTGGAACCGTTTTGTTCTGTGGGACATAAATGTTCAGAAGATCTGATTGAGTGGATAACAGCTTTTTTGGGCCATCTGAAAACAATTGAGAGCTATGACACTGACAGAAAGTAAAGAAGGCTTAAGTTGCATCCTTCGGTCAGAAATAAATACTGCACCCAAAAAATTTCAATCGAAGTATAAAAAAATAAGTAAAAAACAAAATTGTCATTCATTCTGATCAAATATTAAAAAGAATTCCTTCGTTTCAAACTCGATATGAAATTATCAGAAATATTCAAAGAATTTAGTACAAAATTTCAGCCGCAGCATTTTAGTACTGTATTTTCAAACCGTGTCAGCTTTGGTTCTGAAAAATTGAGGCGGCGTCAGCTTTTGAAATGGGAAAGGGATCTTCCATTTCAATAGCCTAATTTTTGACATTTTTGGACAGATTTTTGGAGAAATAAAATACCGCTTTCACAACGACTTCATATAGGCAATGCTTCCTCGTATTACAAATACGCATTTCATTCCCCATTCCAGTCGACGCACCAATCACCAATTTGGCACACATTTTGTGTACACTTTGTAAGCTCGCTACCCACAACCACAACTGCCATATATTTTAAGTACGAAAAGTCTGAAACACGCTAAATAAAAAAAAGAAAATCTAAATTTGCAAATTTTACGATCGTAAAATCTCAATACGACAGATACTGACATTGGACGATGAATTTTGAGTTCCTTTTAGCAGATGACGCAAATTGTCCATAATTCTGTCAACATAGACTTTTATCTCGCTGAGCTTTTGATTTTGTTGAAAAAATATAACGAAAATATGTTAATTGCTTAGCGAAAGCCGAAAGGGTTAACCATCGAGGTCGTAACCAAATGTGAATTGATGTGTGACTAAAAACAGGTGCCCGGAGAGCTAAATTCTTGGGCAGTGTATCGTGTGCGCTAATCTCTTGTTTTTATTTTTAACTTTTCGTGTTATAAACTTAGTTGGGTCGAATTCATTAGTGGTTATTAATTTTCGTTTAGATAGGTCCATAAGTATTTATTGTTTGAGAATCGACGCAAGAGCAAAAGCGGCAAATTGGAGATTTGACTTTGATACATACAAATGACTGAACGTGTCTGACCGTGACCTTTTTATGGCGTTCAAAATGTCAAATTGTTATGGACTTTTGGCTTATTCACTTTGGTCAGTATAATAACTATGAATTATAGGCTGTTCCTACGATTATAAATTACATATATTTTTGAACTTCTCAATCAAGTGACGAACAGATTCAAAAATGTCATAGGCGAAAACAAGTTTTGACAGATGAAATGGACAGCCATTTGTGCAGATTTTCAAACAAATGATGCCTGAAATGGAGTCCGAAATTCGGACTCATATTGCATAACAATTCTGACAAATATCTAAGATGCTTTTTAGCGTTAAAATTTGGAAGATCCCCCACCCCCCAGCCATCCGGTCCCCTCGGAAACATTTCAAGCATGTAGATGCTTCCTTAGATCTTCTCTTGAGTTGAGACTGAATTTTGAACATTTTAGATCGAAAAGGTTAGCAAAGAATTTTTAACAGATGAGTTTCCGTTTAGATGAGTAAATTGAACAATTTGGAACACATTTCACCAGAAATTGGAATGCATCTCAGAAACTTTAAGGTCATTCGTAAATACTGGAGTGTGGATCAGGTCTACAGCGAAATTTCGGAATAGGTATCGTGGCAATTTTGAATGGCCTAAATATTTGAAAACTTTTCGGACTACCGAATAAAATGACCAAAATGCTTAATAAACCACACAATACACCGATCTTCTCCGAAACTTTTTAGGACAACATTCATTAAGCTTTCCGTTAGATCATAGTAGCAATTTTGGCCAGAAAAGAAAATGTAAATATTTGGAATAGGTTTTTTGGATGTATAATAAAAAACATGAAGCCTCAACACCATTATTTCTCCAGGCTTTTTGGGACAAATCTGTAGAAAGTATAACTTGTAAGTACAAAATATTACAACAATTTTGACCTGCCGGCAAATTGTAAATATTGGAAGGACTTTTCCGAGTATAGAATAAAAAGACCGCAATGTTTATCAAAGCACCCAAAACGCAGCCAGTTTTTGGGACAAAGATGTTCAAAAATTTTGACTTTTCGAACAACATAATAAAACGACGGAGTTGTGTGTTAAGCCCACAAGTTGCCCATGTCTGTAAAGGCTTTTTAGGGCATCCACTTTTTTTCCTAATAATTTTAATCTGCTGCCTAAATGCCAAATTTTGAACCATTTTTTGGCAGAAAAATAAGAAGGCCTACATGGTTAGGTTATCAAGGGACTGCAGCCGCATCTTTTTCGGCGGGTACTTTTTACTGTTGTAACCTTTGACAATTTTGTTCAATCAGCGAAAAGAAAATATTTGTGACCTCTTTTTGACGATAGAATAATAAGTAAGCGGGCGTTTACACTCATCTCTTATTAAACGAGTTGAAGCCTTCGCAGATAAATAAAACCCCTATTTGACGCCCAAAATACCTCAGTGGATCAAAATGTATCCCAGGTCTGTAAAAAAAATACGTCACCTTCATATCCTTAAATGCCCCGTTTCTGCATTACAAATGGTATTGGATGTTAATTCTGAAATTTCGTACACATCCTCATAGCAATTGGGAACATCTAATCTAACTCCCAAAACTTAACCGAAAAATCAACAGGAAAAAAAGAAGGCAATTGGACTTACTTTTCCCCTTAACAAACTCGGTGTGGTTATCCTCTGATATTGAGTGCAAGCTCGACAGCGAGTTATTATTACTAAATCGTTGCAGTTGGTATTGTTTGGATTGTAGCTGTTGTTGTTGTCTGTACAGACGTTCCTGGTTGCGTTTTCGACCGCCACCACCGCCGCCGCCACCATTATGCCGTTCGTTTCCATCATTATATCTATCACTATTATTTCGCACGTAACGATCGCGATGATCACGTGCCGCCTGGGACTCAGCTACAAAATTCAGGAGCAATAGTCCCACTATTAGTAATCCTTTCATCATGACAACATTATCCGCGAGTGGATTCGTTGTTTTTCTGTTTTCACTAATCGTCGTACTCGAATTCCGTTTTAAGTTATTACGTAGTGTTACACTACACGATCGTGTACGCACACATATAAGCTTGCTTAAAACTTCTTTTATTTTATTTTATTTTTTGTTGTTGTATTTGCTTTTTCGTGGCACGCAAAGCCTGAAGCTGAAGTTGAAGTACACAGCGCTCACTAATAAAACAAGAAATTCTCTTATTTTTAACGATCCAGTTTGAGTGATCGTTTATATTCCTCTTTCTTTTATTTTCGAATTTTTCTTGTTGTTTTTTTTTTCTTTTTTTGTGTTACGAGAGGGACACTACTTAGCACACTTGAACGAGGGGGTTTTCTTCTAAATTATATTCGAAAATGTATCAAGTTTCAAAACGACCGCAATAAAAAGGAAAAACGAACAACACCAACTAAATCCAATTAACGATCGATCGTGTTGGGCCGCGATTTTCAACTCGAAAGGGCTCAGTTACTTGTTTTTTTTTTGTGATTTGTGTTTTGGTTTTGAAAAATCCGTTTCGCGGCACAAATACAGCCCGGCGTCTACGCAATCATACGTTTTGGATGAAACTGATCGTTCGAATCGAACTCCAGCTCTCACAAAATACAAACACCGGATCGCGATGCCAGTTTACTACCATCGGTAGTAGCCACATACAATCACAGTCGATGTGGATTTCTACTTCTATACCCTGTAGTCTGTACTGTGCTGTGCAGCAACAGCTGTGGAAAATCATATCTCTGAAGAAAGGTAACCGGAGAGCTCTGCGTTACCTGAGTGCTTTGCTTACCTGTGTGGAGTCTAAACCACGGCTTTAGTGCGCATACAGTCACAAGTCACACTGTGTTGGAATGAGAGAGCGTTTTCTCTCGGTAGAATTTGTTTTTTTTTTACCCTACCTGTGCTGTGGACTATGTCTCTGGTTGTTGGTTTACCTTTACCTGCGTATAAAGACAATCTTTAACCAAAGGTAGATCAAAACAATGCGCAGACAACAGGGGTTTGAGCAGAGTTTCCATCGCAATAAAGAAAATAGTACTATTGCAAGTAGTGGAAGGGAGCTTTTTTGAACTGTTGGTTTAAGTTTAGCTACTCAAAAACGCTCAAAGCAGTTAAATTTAATTAACCGAGCCTTAAGGGGCTAAAATTCGAATAGGAAGTGGACGTAAGCTAACCCAATGCATTTGACAGCTCGCTCAAAGTTCTAAGCAGGTTAAAGGAGACTACAGGAAATTTTTAAATAAAACTTCAGATTGGGCATATTTTCACGAACGAGCATATATCGCATATATAAAAATTTCGACTTGACGAAGTATTAACGATATAGAGAAAAAAGATGCAAAGTTGGAAGCAGAACTTTTCGAAATACTCAAGTTTTCGGTATTCGCTGCTCTATGAGTACCTAGGTATTTTCAGGTGACCTCGTTTGGTTTTCAAGCCCCAAAAGAGATGATCAGCAAACGTATTCACCAATGTAGAATAGCAGAGTAAACTAGCTTTAATGATCTAGTCCATAAAAATAGAGTACGCAATCTGGTTTATTGGGCTCTGTATGGATGTTCGAAAGACCGATTCGTTTCGTTATTATTGATGTTATACACAGCGGCGTACAATCGTTTAGACAAAACAGAGAAGTTCCTTTAAAGCATTTGTCAAGTAAATACCTCTATGACCAAATTGTAATAGAAATAGATTCATCTGTCAAAGTAGCTCCCAACTCCAAAGTCCAAAGTTTTAGGGCTTTATGTAAGGAAAGCTGAAGATTATATCACAAAAGTGTCTATAAAACGAATCTCTTCTTCACAGCAACATGTGTCACTAAATCTTTGAATTCGGAAATACCAAATCGAACTTTAAACGAATGTAATAGAACAGATTCATAGCTCTGATGAAGGGTTTGGTTCTATAACAAAACCTTGGAAAAAAATCCATATTAGACAACTTCGCTTTTTCAAAAGAGCATTTTGTTGCGAAAACGTTCTTTGTGTATGTCCTTTTTGGGCTTATTGGTCTTCTCTTCTTTCTTCTCAAATGCGATTACCAAAACTGATATTCATTGTTTTTTATTTCATCATTTGAAAAGTTTCACTTGCTTTGTTTAAAAAAATAAAAGCCAACGTCCCTTTTTTTCGATCAAAAAATCTACCTCCTTTGTGAGAGATGAGTTCGAAAATTCTGTTTGGGTGATTTTTTTACTGTCATGAGAATTGCTTAAATTAGTCAAGTGAAATCTCATTTCAGACCTCTTTCAATTTGCGATTGTTTGACGTACAATGTCCGAACTTGCACGCCTCTTTGACAAGCTTGTATTTTAAATGAATATTAGTTCGAAAAATTTGTATTCTGTCTGCAAATGTTGTGGCTGGTTCTAGTTTTCTTCATAGCTAGGTTGGTTTCTTTTCTAGCAAGACATTAATCTTTTTACATATGGTTGGGTTAGGTTAGGTTGCAGTGGCAGTCGGCTAGCTGTAACATTTAGCCCATTATAAGGTCCCTTGTGATACCACATGAATCTATTGTTATTCTTCCTACTCGTTGAACCAGTTGGAGCTTCTGATGAAGCGTAGGAGATCTCGAATGTCTGTAATTTTTAAATTCCTTCAGACTACTAAGGTAGAACGCTCCCAAATGGAATTTTCGTCTTTGTGAGAGAGCCGGACAAGTACAGAGAAGAAGAAGAAGATGGAGAATAGTTTTTTCCTCCTCCTCGTCAAAACAGCTTCTGCAAAAATCGTTCCAGCTTTGGCCAGATCTGTTTTGTCGCTAGACATTTCGAGCCGGTTGTCCACCTAAAATTTGTTCTTCCAATAGCATCCAGCTTTGTTGTGAGTTTGCAAGTAGCAATTGGAATACCTAAGGAATCCTTAATTGGAAGCATAGGTAGTGTAGTTCCATGTTCGGCGAGTTCATCGGTCAGCAACATGAAGAACGTATAAGCAAAACAGAATAGCGCTGCTTAAATGATTTTATTTTTGTCAAAAATCGTCCTTGGAAGCGCATCACATTCCTTAATAAAACTCTGAACCTAAAGTTTTTCAACTAGCAATAATCGCACCTCGGTAGGACCTCATTGGTTACGATATCGCCTCTGCGCAAAGTTTCTACTGCAAAATGGATATTTTCTACAAAAAAGTACGTCGAAAATAGTACGGTAAGTATGGTAGTGATAAAAAAAAAGTACGATTGCAATACGGTACAGATCGCTGTCGGAGAGGTAAGCCCTTCAAGCATAAGCATAACACCATGAAAACAACACACACCACACACACATAGACTCGCGTCTCTGATGCACATAAGCGTGGGACTACTTGTGTTGTTCGGTGCGGAAAAGTTATAGGTAAGATTGCACCCCCAATCTGTGAAACTGCAATGCAACTGAAAATGTCATCGCTGGAGAATGGTGTAGCGGTCCGGGTGTGGGATGTCGAAGAAGATGAGTTTAGCTCGTGATCATGATCCACTGCTGGTTCGTCTTGTCGATGTTATACACGCGGGATTGTGTTTTGATTGCGAGAGCTTTGGCGGTTACGCGAGTGGGTAGCCAAAGAGGTGGGCATCGCTTATTTGTTTGTTCGGGGTTATGACTTAAGTTAGGCCACTGGAGCAAAGTGGAATCAAATCTTTGGTGGGACTTTGGGCTAATTAGTTATAGATGAGGGGGCTGTAAAAGTTTACGTATTTACAGGACTCGGATGTTCATTGTCAGTTGACGATTTGAAATGTCTGTTTTAATGCCTGCAAGTGATCTGTCATAGTTTCGTTTTCGTTTGTTGTAAAAATATTAGTTTTTGGGATAGATAAGTAAATAACAGGATAAAAAAGAAAAGCAGTATTTCAAGCTAATCCGAGTGGATTAAAGTTAGGCACCAAAACATCCTTGCGTATATTAATCCGACGCAATCAGCGAAGTGGCTTAGTGGTTAGTGTGTTGGACTACTAAGCGAGGGGTCGAGGTAAGAATCCCGCAAAAGCCCAAATTCCAACTTAGGGTTTTTTCCACTGCGCCACCTCTCGCGAACGAACATCTGACAAACATCCGAGAGTTAAACTGTCTTGAAAGAGCTTCTCGATTAGCCGTTTAGAGTAGGCATAAAATTGTAGATCCCTGACATTCGTTACAAAAATGAAAAACTCACACAAAATGAATGGTTGTGAGAAGCTAGGCCTGGGGTCCCTTCGGACCTGTTGCGCCAACTATTTATTTACTTATAATTAGCAAAACTTAGATCTGCACTTTAACTAAAGTTTGTTGAATGAAAAGACCTCAGACCTGACCCTGTGTAAGTGTTTACCAAGGTTTAAATTATCGAACTTGAAGGCTTTGGCTTTAGAATAACGGCGAGATTCGTAGAGCTCAATGGAAGGCATTATGTGAGTCAAGAATTCTTACTGATCTTCAGGTGAGGTCTTCAAATACATCTGGTTCAGCCCACCGCCCTTTCGACGAAGCTTATGATGGTTCTATATGAAGTATGAGGGCCAAGACACCGCCTTGTGCAACTCCCTTTGGCGCACCTCGAATGACCTAAGACTTCGTGCATTGCGTTAGTGGTCGTTACCATTTTTAGAGACTCACAGCCCGCAAACATATAAACGACAGCCCGAATGTGACCTCGAAAGGTTACCCGAAGAAATTGACCTCCGATGCTAAACCAGTAGCCAAAAAGCTTTCAATCTAATTCACCCCAATTTGCGAACTAATTAGCCAATTCCATTCTTGAATCCAAACAGGTCCGACTGCAGCCCGCGGTCTCGAGTTTGTGGAGCCCACCAAGTCCACTGGGCAAATCAATTCAAAGTGCGCGTGCGCCAGAATTATTTCTCTTTTTCACGTCAATTTGGCGCTAGGACACGACTGCTCGACGTGAACTTTTCCAACGAAGAACTCCGCACACTAACACAGCTGAAGCCGCAATTGTGTGTAGCCACTTATGAAACCAGAAAACTGTTAGCATGACAAAAACGTGTGTTTGGTTAAAAAATTTGTGTTCTCGTGATTCCCGTCCGACATTTCGCGTTTTCTCTCTACCTCCTCCCCGAACGAGGGAAATATTTATACAAAAGCAGAACCGAAACCGATGCCATAGAGATGCGAAAGAAACACTTGGAGTGGAGATGTAGACGCGCAAACGCAGCCATCACCACCATCATGGGGGTATGAGTTACGAAAACAAAATGTGAGCTGCTGGCTGTAGCTGCGCGGGTGCGGGGGAAAAGGGAAACCAAATCGAACCGCGATAAACGTTTCTTCGGAAAAATGCCGCCGCGCAACAAGTTCGGGTTGACCTGTGTTTTTGTGAATACCGAACATCGTCGTGGACACAAACCGAAACCAAAAACTGAACTCCACAAGGCAAGAGCGGAGCCACCATCAGAGGCGCACAGCGTAGTATAGATGAACGCGCTCGATTTTCTTCCTTTGCGCGCGACAATCGTCGGAATCGGCTGGCGTGCCAATGAAAACATGAAAACGAGTAATGGAACAAAGTGTTTTCTTATTGATTTGTTGGCGTCTTTCTTGTGTTTTCGGTTCGATGGGTCTGTTTGGGGGATCCTAAGAACGGTCCTCGCAGGGGCCTGAGTACGGGTGTCTTGATTGGGATTATTTTGTCGCCAATTTGATATCCGACTCCAATTCCGAGTTGGATGCGAAGAGAGAGGTGCGCAGCCGGAATTGGAGCGAAGTGTACACAAAATATTATGATGGGTATAGGTAATCGTAATCGTACCAATGTGGAGCACGGAAACATGGATGAATGCGGATGCGATGGGGGATACTGCGGTCATATAATGATGGTTGTTAGTATGACACGGCTTGAGTGCTTTCAGTCCGCTAATGCTCATCGATTTGCATTGCAATGGAAGGCGAAGGATTCGCTTTGCATCATCAATTGCAATGTGTTTTTGAAAAGGGGTTTATAGCTTTTTTTTTCTCCCTTTTGGGTGGAAAGTTGGGAGTGGCGGAGGTATTTGTACTCATGGAAGGGCTGCTGGGGTAAGGTGGGTAAATGCCTGTATGGACCCTGGGCCTAGCTTTTCACAACCATTCGTTTTGTGAGGGTTTATAATTTTTGGGAAGATTGGAGGAGAGCTTCGATTTTACGCCGAGTCAAAGCGGGTAGTTGAGCTCTTTCATGACAGTCGTTCTCGTAAAAGTTTGTCAGAGGTTTGTGAGAGATGGCACAGTGAAAAAGAAAAACCCTTAAATGTATTTTGTTTTTCTGGGGATCGAACCTGGCACTGAAAAATGGATAAAAGCGGTCTAAATCATGATGTTTGCAACATGGGCGACAAACAGTGCGATTTCCCTATGTCGCACAATTTTGAGTTCGTATATTTTCCGAAAGAGTTGGCCGATTGCGACGAACTAAAATCTAAATGTTGCTGTATTAAATTCTATAGGTTATGCGTAAGGAGATTAAATGGATTGGGTCAGCAGTTTCAGCCTGAAGCGGTAACAAATCCACATACAAAAAGACAGTCGATTTTTTTAAATGTACAGATCAAGTGACATCTTTGCAAGTCTGCAAGATGTCGAAGCTCCAAGAATTGTCAGGTCCCTTCCCTTCTTTTATTTTCTGTTCTCCCTATATTTGTCGCTAACCCAAAAACTTCGAGTCCGCCGAAGGTATTTGAGGGCGATTTTGCTCATAGTTCTTCGAGTAACGACTATAACCCACCTTGACTAACTGAATATTCACCTATGACAGATACCTGACCCAAAAGTTTCCTAACCCCTGCCACACTTCTTGTGCAAAGCCACTTCATTTACGACGTCATAAAACCGCAACAAGTGCACCATACTTTTGGACTTTCCCAAGGGAAATGATGCCGCTCATTAGAGTCTCCATCCTGACACAGTCACACGATCCTAGCCGCATGTGACACCTCTCGCACCACCAAATATATCACTTAATGCCTACTCGCATATGTTTCCCTTCTAATTGCCAGCGCAACAAAATTCATTGGACCTTCTATCGCTCAGCTAATCGTGGACATTTTAACGAGCATTACTCACCGAACTACACCCATTAAAGTCAGTCCACAACTCCGCCCATAAAAAAAGTGTTACACTGTCTTGCCGCAGCCACACGAACTCATAGATATCCTTACCTGGAATGACAAAGAAAGAAACCAACATTAAAAAAATTAGTTATGACTTTTAGATGCAAATCGAATAAACTAAGAAAAAGTTGAAATTCAAATCTGAGAACGCAAGCGCAAATGAAGTGGGCAACAACAAACAGCACACTGGCAGCGACGGCGTCTATTTGCAACACGAAATTCCACCTGTCAAAGTTATAAACGAAATCTATGAAGAGCACAGGTAGATCGTGTTATGAAGAGGATCTCCTGCTGCTTGGGGATTGATTCCGTGAAATCGGAATATACCTACCTACTTGAGTTGAGCATTGAGCTCTCGAACAAAAGGCCGAAAGGAGAGAGAAACTCAAGAGGCGTGCCATTGTCTTTCAATCGGAGTTCGGAGACCAGAGAGACCTTTCGCTCAAGGATCTTCGGAAGAGTAATGCTCAGAAGATTTGCCGAAAGTCATATAAAGATGGATGAACAACAAAAAAATAAAATCAAAAAATAAGTGAGATGACGTATGACGAATCGATCGGTACCCGTACCACCGGCCAAGCAGCCAGAATCGGTTTCAGTTGTGATTGTGACTTGTATACCAGCTTGAGAGAGAGATTCTAGTTTTAGAGTGCGACTTCGATGGGTTTTTTTTGTTGTTTTGTATGTTAATTTTGTTGTTTTTGTTGAAGAAACTACTTTCGAATTAGCTTGGGGTACACTTTTATTGAGTATAGTGCGCTGCACACATTTGTACAAGGTGTCAAGACAGCATGATGCAAAATGGGTCATAGCGCCAGGTACTATAGCAACATGACGTGCGAAACTTGTAGGAACATTCACATTTCGATTGGTTCGGTATACTTTTTTTTTATGCAAATGTGGTGACAGTTTAAGAGGTCTGGGAGCGGTAGATTGTTTGTCCAATATGACGGGAAAGGCGCTATTAGCATGGTTGCACAATCAGCTATGAAAAATAACTCGTGGGTATTCAGTAAAATTGTATGATTGTTGCGCGATCAGAGATCTAGGATTCCGCCGTATTTATAACCGGCTTTCCATCTCTCGACAGAGTCAATATTGTAAGACTTATAAATTTGTATCCGAAATAGGCGCGCCAAAGTGTCAAATTTAACTAGTTAGTTCATTAAGTTCAATTAGTTCAATCCTCTGAGAGTTCCATCAGTGACAAAGTAAGCGTAGAATTGTACTAGTTCGTGAGGATGTCATATGACAGCTACTGAGCGAACAAATTAAGCAGAAATCAGCAGAACAAGCAGTTGAACTCACCTCCGAACTAGCCTACTCATGTAGTTCCTGTGGTTGTGACCTTTCATGCACAAATTACTGATGCTCTGGCATTGTCGGAAAGCAAACTCCGTCAACATTTAACGCGAAGCAGAATGAACTTGTGATCTTCATCAACTTATATAATACGCGATCAGCTATAGTTCAGTTACTTCATCTAGTCCACTTTTCAGGGTGCGTTCTGAAGTTTGTGAACTAATACAAGACTATATGCAAAGTGAATAAGGCTACTGCTTCTTTCAATAGGTATACTTCTGGGAGACTGCGATTTTGTCTCCATCGATCACCAACTGATCTAGTGGAAGTCCTACTTGCTTAGGATATTATTTTCAGTTTAGGCTACCAAGGTTTAAGCTGTAAATAAACTTAAATGTCGGTCGGTTTCAGACACGGCGCAAATGCCTTCTTTATAGGTTAGTCCATATTGTGTGATCATTCTATTTCTGACAACTTGCAAACCATAGTTGGCGCAGTTGGTCCTAAAGCCTTTGTACAAACCTGTTAATTGGATTGACGTGATAGCCCTTTAAACCCTGCACACAATTTTAGGGGACATATATTCGATGTAAAAATAAAACTCCCACAGTTCTGTGAAATATAGCTTTTCCAGACCCTCTGAAAAGTAGTGTTACCGCAAGAGATGCATATGGAACCATAGGCTTAACTTTGCTCAACTATTGTGAGAGTTTTCAGGACGGTTTCTACGTTTTATATTGTGTGCCCTCACCCCAAATTAAAAAAGGCTCCTCCTCGGGATGCATTAAGAGTATATACCTTTGAAATGGATCTTCAAGACGTCCCTGTGGCTCGCTCCCTCGGTAGAAAACTTCATCTAGGAGCTTTACCTTGAAGTGTCACTTTTACCTAACCTAATTCTTATTTATTCCGAGCATGTACGTATCAAACATCAAACTAAACAAAATACATATAACCAACCGCCACATTGATAGCAAAAATGTGCATGTCGTATTTTTGTACTGAAAATAACGTCACTCGGTTTTCTACTTTTCGTTATTACGTCACCACAAAAAAGCGATTAAAAACATTTAAATGTCAGCTCGTTAGAAAACGAGTGAATGTTGTTTAGGCCCAAATGGAGGACGAAATTTTGAGATAACACGCCCTAGAGGCTTGCCTATAAGTTTTAGCTATTTTTAATTATAGTTGCTGGAGATGAATCCACTAGGAGGGCCCTCCTGGGGAAAACTAAAAAAATTGAACTGAGAAAATTAGTTAAAGCTGTCAAAGTAGAGCATACTTGACAGCCACATTTGGCAGGAGATAATACTCTTAATATTCAGTTTGAATACCGTCGACCTGTCACATTTTAGCATCAAGCTCTCGGCCGCTATCAAATTTGACTATGAATCTCTCTCTCCCGTTTCACACAATTGTGGCATTTACAAAATACTTTCTCGAGTACACCCTCTTCCCAGTTCTATAATCCAGCTAATTGCGCGACCGATCTTTTACATCAAATTACGAACATTTGTTGTGTTTGTAGCAATCAATCGCTTCCCGCGCACACACTTTCGACTTTACTAAAAACAATAAAAGCAATAGCACGGCGGCATTCAAACCAGAAAAAGAAAAACAAACCTGATAATGGGTTCACCTACACTTGCAGTCCTCACTTCTAAGCCCTTGTATAAGCTCTGATAAGGTTCCCTTCAGTAAAACTCCCAGCAAAGTAGTGCAACCCTTTACGCATTTCCCACCATCCATGCGCTGGGGGGCTTATGATTTTTTTTTTGAAACCAAAAGACCACCCGATCGCGCTAAATCTGCCCGCATGATCGATCGATTTCGTAAGACAAGAAAACAGGTCACAGAACAAAACTGAGAAGGGGAACCTTCAGTATAATGCTTCGTACCCAATTTCAATATCAATTCCAAATTATTAATCTTTTTCACATGAACATGGCGCAACACTCTCCGGCGCAGGCTGAACTTTCGATACACTTAGCACGCTGCGTGTGTTTAGTGCAACTGCAAACAAGCTATTTGAAGTGGCACTTGAATTGTATGTCCTTTTGTTTCAGTCCTAATACCTTCTGGGACTATGCAGCAACCCGTACAATACAGAACAAACCGCCAGAGGTGGGCACCACGTGATGCTTGTTCTTTTGCACGCTACGCTCATGATGATCGCGCAAAGGACCGAAAACACTCCATTGTCTAGGAGGATAACACACAATCCTCTGGCACTCGAAAATGATATTTGAAGGAGCAACAAAAAAAAAAAAAAAAAACAGAGCTGGGTCTGGTGAAAAAAAAAAACTGTATACCGATCCAATTCACGTCCTTTTGTCATGTCAGGGATCAGTGTAACAAAAGACGGTACAAAACGGAGCAGGTCGCTCACCTGCGTTTTACCTGAAAAATCTTTTCAATTTTCTTTAGAAAACCGATCGGTGAACTTGTTCCTTTCACTCCTGCTCAGTAGACGCGGTGTGAGAAACAATGGCCCTCTCGATGGCATTGTCCAAAAATCAAACGAAGGCTAGAACCAACCGACCCGAAGAAGAAAATCTCGTGAAAAGCCATCAATTTAAAAATCAAAGTCAAGATGGAGTCGATGGAAGGAGGAGACGAAAACGACGACGGGGATGAAAGATAACAGATATTTCCAAAGAATCTCTTCGAACCTCACTCGGCCGTATTTTCGGATTCGATTTGGTGAAGAAAAAAACTCCGCATTATTGATGATGATGAAGAGAAGAGATCCACGAAGTGGATGGCGGCCTCAGGTGATGGTGGCGCATCAGTATTTATCATATAATTTGACAACCACATGAAGTTGGATGCGTATACACAGAGGTACACGAAGGATAGATACCGGCACTGTAATCACGAGTGGCGACTTTGTGAATATCCAGAAGGGGGCATAGGCGCACAAGTGATTGATTCGACAATAAAACAAAACGATCGCGCGTTGCTGTCCGCCTGTGGGTCGAGTGCACGAGCAGCAAAGAGTGGATAGACTTTCTTTATAGTGACCATGATCACGATGATAATCGTTTGTATTGTTCTATTGCGGCGAAGCGGTTTAAGTGGTTCTTGACCGCATCAAGAGTTAGATGATGATAAGGCGTTTAATGGGCGATAGAAGGTTTTATATATTTTGAGGCGGTTACTTGACCGGGGGACAGAGATTTTGGGTTTCACAAAGTTTGGCCCGCTATTGGTTTTATTTTAAAGTCTTGTATGCCATCAGACCGCTGGCACTTAGCACCAGTACCGTTTATTGCTTTCGGCGGAAAAAGTGAGTAACTTTGAATGCGGAATGGGGCTTTGAAAAGGTTTATGGTCTGGGCAGTCGGGTTTTAGATGTTCGTTGAACCAAAATAGTGAGGCGATCATTTTAAGCGCATTCGAACAAGTTTTAAATAAATAAGTTGAATATATACAAAAAGAGCTATCGATTGAGACAATAATGACAGTCGTACACGGAGTCAAAAGTAATACCACGAGTGCATTTTTCAAATGCGGCTGAAATCCTCTCGACAGCGTGCTCCATTTTGTCCCATACTATACATCGCAATCTCCACTAGGTAAAGTTCTTTGATTTGGTATGCTTTGATTTTTGATATGAGCAACAGCTTTTAAGTTGTGTCACCATTATCATAATGTTCTTTTGTTTTTCCAGTACAAAAGGAAATTTATAGAAAAAATTATGGCAAAATTCATTTCATTAATTCTGACTCGTGCAAAAAAATGGAAGAGCACCGCTTGCTTTTTTATAAACGTAAGTGCTCTTAGTGCAATTTTTACCTTAATTTACCAGAAGATATATAAATCGTACTAGAAATTATTTGCTTTTAATTAAGTAAGCTTCGGTGTACCTAAGGATCCTTAAAAATTCACATGGAATTAAAACTAGGCACAGCAAAAAATAGACGACCACTTTAAGACTGTTTGAAAGTGACCCCTTCCGAAGGGGGTTCCCATTGAAATTCAGTAATAATCGATAACCAGCGAACTTAGACTCGTTATGCCTGAAAATATTCTTAAGAATTTGCTGATATATCCTAAAAATATGACAGAAAGATGACGAGTTTAGGACTGTTTGCAAGTGACCCCTTCCGAACCCCCTTCTCATTGAATACATTTCGAAAAGTGTCTGCACTTGGCAAGATTTAAGAAATAATCGACAACGAGCGAACTTAGACTCGTTATGCTTCAAAATATTCTTAAGAAGCTATTGAAGACATCATAAAAACTTGACCGGAAGACGACGAGTTCAAAACTGTTTGAAAGTGACCCCTTCCGAAGGGGGTTCCCACTAAATACATTTCGAAAAGTGTCTGCACTTGGCAAGACTTAAGAAATAATCGACAACGAGCGAACTTCGACTCGTTATGCTTCAAAATATTCTTAAGAAGCTGTTGAAGACATCCTAAAAACATGACAGGAAGAAGACGAGTTCAAAACTGTTTGAAAGTGAGCCCTTCCGAAGCGGGATCTCATTGAATACATTTCGAAAAGTGTCTGCACTTGGTAAAATTAAAAAAATAACCGACGACGTACGGACTTAGAACTTATCTCCTGAGTTCCTGGGCTCCTTGCTTGTACCACTGTTAACACCCAAAAGGGGGGATTTATTGTGAATATAGCACGATAGCATACGAACACCAACCAGTTTTTGATTTGCAAATCGATCAACCACAATATCTTTATAAAATGACCCCCTCAAAAGGGGGCATCAATGTAATTGTCATAATAAAATAAATAGTAGGAGCAAGAGGCCTTTATAGGACTCTAGGCCTACCTTCACACAATAATCCGGGTGTGTTTTTATTTTTATGATGAACGGAAGGGACCTACAATTAGATGTCGAATTTGAACTGGAAAATTGGGAAGCTTTCTCATGACGGTTGTACACTCGGAAGTTTGACAGAAGTTCGCGAGACGTGGCGCAGTGGAAAAAGTCTATAGATTTAATTTCTGTTTTCAACATCTCGACAAAGTCCATCGAGTAAAACGCCTAAGCAATTGAACAAGATCGTTATAAAATGACCCCCCCCCCAAAGGGGTCGAAACACGCACGGACCGTCAACTAATTGAAGTTTTCAACAAGTAGAAGGGTAAACTAAGTTTAACTGACTTCATACAACATTTAATTACAATTCGCTGCTCTTTTCTCACATGAATTACGACGTGCAGGACAGTCTATCCAACTGTGCAAATGCATTTGGCAAAGCAGACCTCAAAAAGATGGTAAGACCAATAATGCGATTCAATTTCTCCCCCTTGATCAAACTCTGATCTGAACTAATCGAAACGCCATATCCATCACACACGTTCGCATCAATTCGCAACAGCAAGTCCTAAGTCGGCATATTTTGTCATTTAACTAGCGCCGCTAATAGCATTCCGCTAATCTGAATAATAAAAGACTCAAACTATTGTGGATCACACTTCAAGTGTGAAGCATCGTTTTTCAAATATCAATTCCAAACACACTGCCGCCAGTTTCTAGGAAATATTCGCGGACGTGATGTTCTTGTGTCCCCCCACATCAAAGCACATCCACCGACCACTCACCGATCTGGCAACTCTACTTTGAAAAATAATGTTCCTTCTTCAGCTCACCTCTCCCGCCACCAAAATTGCTGCTACATAAATAACACACGAAATTATTTAAAGCCACACTCAAGTGTGATTTTAATAAGAAAAAAAAAAAAACCGAAACCTCGCTTTGTTATTTCAAGCCGTGTTATTACCCTCATGGCTTTTGTTGTGTCAACTAAAACATACCGAGTGAGCAAGCGACCAACCTGACAAACAAACCCATTTTAGATTGTTTACATGGTAATTAAAAGTTCGTTCGGTATGGTTTGCGATTCTCGGTCCAGGCTATACACACACACACATTTTTCATTTAACTCATTCGTCGAGCAAACAAAAACCAAAATGAAAACGAAAAAGGAAAGAAAAAGAAGAAACTCCTTCTAAGTGCGACGACAAAATACAGAAATTAATTTCGCGGCTGGAATGTTTGTGTGCTTAACGATTTCGAATCGACGCATAGCCCTCCTCTCTTGTGGCTAAGCGAATTCCAATTCCGCTCCGCCCCGCTGCCAGTGCGGAGGGATCTTTAATTACTGCTGAATCGAAAATACCCAAGCGCTAATGCTAACGCTAAGTCAAACAACAAAACAGAAATTGTGCACACAAAAAATGTATCTGTATCTGATTCGGGCTTCGGGGTTGTGCGCTCAGTTTTCGTAATCGGATTTCGTGGAATAAGAGCTGCTCTCCCGATAGAGAGGTAGACCTGGAGTGGAATCGTCACAGGCCTAATTGAAATGGGTTCACATCGCGTAAAGGCCATTGGCTTGGCATGCGTTAACAATCCAACAATCCAACAATCCAACAATCCATACAGGCACCTGTTGGGAATGGTGTAAAGCTTGTGGACGCAACTGCTAACCGTCTCTAAGCCAATTAATGGCATCTATTGATCGAGGGGATTTTCAAGGAAAGCTAATGGAACAGCACACTTTTCCGGTGGTGTGTCTTCGCGTAAAAGGTCTTATGCCAGCGACTTGCCCAATCAATCCATAATCCATATGGGCAAACGCACAACGAATCTATTGTTGAGCTTATCTGGCTGGGCTCTTCCGGTGGTAGCTGGGAGAGCTGCGTGTGTGGGGACTTGTATCGAATTATCTGCACGCAGATAACAGCAGGAAATTGAAGGGAAGTTATGTTTGCAATTTGGCTTTGCAGCAAACACTCAGATAACGAACTGATTGCCGAGTTTATCTTGGGAGATTTAGTTCTTAATGTTAGAGCAGGGTATTTGCATAGGTGGAACACGGGACATTGATTTTGAGATCGATGATATAAGCGATCTTGTGGAGGGAATTTTGGTGATCGTAGATACGGGCAGTATAAGTGAAAATGCTACGAAATTGTCAACCACAAGCAAGATCAGAAGCAGTTGCTTTCTCTGTTTTTTGAAGATCTTTATAGCATGGTCTTCGTTCACATGTGACTTTTGATCGCTAATCGTGGACGATCGGGTAAGTGTACTCAAAGTCGACGAATTATCCCGTGCCATACGATCAAAAATCACTTTCGGGGATGGCTTCAACGAATTCCAACTGGAGATCAGGGTTGAACGGTGGCTCTAAGTGATCTCTAAGTGATCATGTACGATCTTACAGGAGTTGAGAGGACGTTTCAGTTTTGAGAAAATTGTTTTAGATGCGTTTTTATAGAAGTAACACGAACATATTTCTGTAAGAAATTTAATTTTGCGCCAAGTGATCTTAGGCGATCGTGAAATCGATAGAAAATTTACTACCAGTATTTTGTTGAAATCTTCACACTTTCTAAGTGATCTGTTGCAGATGTTGCAGTAAATAATCATTCGTACGTATATGTAGATCACTAGAAAATTCTCCATTGCGAAGATCAGGTCACATTTTTAAACATCTGTGCAGATCTTGATATTTAAAGATCTTGGTATTTAGAGATTTTAAGAAACCTTTAACCTAATCGTAAGCTAGAGAGGACGTTCTTTGATAGTTCTTTTTCGAGAGGATCGCGTTATATATTTTATAGCAAATATCTTGTATTTCTGTTGTTGTTCGGGAAGGCTTAACAAAGATTTTGCCTGAGTTTTAGTATTGTATTTAATGGCCACGGGCGATCATAAAAGGATGTGACACATTAGAAATCGATGTGGTGCAATTTAACAATAACCAGGCGTTGATCTTGCAAGTGTAGAACTTCCAAACTTTGTTTATTTTTCCGCTTGTGAGAGTTTAAAACTCTTCAATCAAGTAAGCAGATAGCAAGATCATTACTCCTACAAAGATCTGTTCCAGTTGATCTGCCAAGTGTATAATTTTGACTTTAAAACCTTGTACATTCTTCCACTTGTGGGAGCTGAAGATTCCTCAATCAAGTGAGCAGATAGCAAGATCATTACTCCTACAAAGATCAGTTCCAGTTAATCTGCCAAGTGTAGAAATTTGAATTCCAAGCCTTGTACGTACATCCTTCCACTTGTGGGAGCTGAAGATTCCTCAATCAAGTAAGCAGATAGCAAGATCATTACTCCTACAAAGATCAGTTCCAGTTGATCTGCCAAGTTGCCAAGTGTAGAATTTTGACTTCCAAACCTTGTACTTCTTTCCAGCAAGATCATGAGAGTCTTAATTTTTAAAGATCTTCAGGCGATCTTGTTTCTCCTGGTCTTTTTAATGTTCGTCAAGGAAAAGACTAAGCTAAATTCCGTTTATAGATAAATACTCAACAAAAATGTATCAAGTGATCATGCGGGTGATCATGGAATGAACAAACATGTAAAGGGGGCGATATTTTAGAGGATCGTCACGATATACTAACTGATCTGCTGCAATTTTTAAATAATTTAGATTCGATCAAGCAGATGCAGTGTTAATGATCTTCTTCTATTTCCAAAGCTTAGTACATCCTATCACTTGTACGCGTTTTTTTTTCCGATCTGGCAAGTGTAGAATTTAGATTTCCAAACCTTGTACATCCTTCCATTTTCAAGAGTAAAAATCTCTACAGCAGTAGATCGCTAGATCGTTACTTCTGTAACGATCAGTTTCTATTGTGAGTCAAACTCAAAGGTTTTAGGGCGACCCTTCGCTTTTTAAGAAGTCCATTACATTTTAGTGAAAGGCTTTAATCCTTAGCGACTGAGACGACATGGTTTTATGTGATGTGATTGCATGGACGATGTTCTCCTTGAGTGGACCACTTCAATTATGCATGAGGAAAATCAATGATCAATGGAAAAGATCCACACGATCAGCAGAATATCAAACACTTTGCTGTCCTAAACTTTACGCAGATGACTATATTTTCCTATCTCCTCATATTGTCTACCAATTTCAAAGAAAGCCTCCACAAAAGTGAGCCAATAATGGCCCGTCCCACTGCCACAGAATTGTTAATGATGTACCCCAAAACTACACACTAGACGATCGCCCTATTTAGCATACGAATTGGTTAAGTGGAAAGGATTAGGGAAATTCATACTCCACACACAACAATGGACCGACTTCTACCAAAGTTTATCACGTGTGAAGAAGCCCATTATTCATTGGGATAAAAAGTGTTGAGTTCACCTCCAACACTCAATAGACCACGATACCAATTTCAAGATGTCGATGACTGGGATAGAGAACACGAACAAGCACACATTCCAGAGGGGATTTGTGCCGATGACCTCGTCGTCAAACTATAGGTACCTACAACAAAAACAAGAAAAATGCTGGAAAAAAAAAAACGAAACACAACGAAATCTGAAAACTGAAACCAAAGTTAATAGAATTTCCTTGCGAGAAAATAAATTGCAGTCAGACTGGGCGCTCTTAATCGCTGGGGATACAGCGCGCTATAGGTACCATAACCAGCCCCATACCACCGTGATGGCGAATTATCCCCGTCACCATAGCACACCGTTTATATATGTATATTTTATACGCTGTTGTGTCTTGGGGCCCGGCCGGCCGGTTGCCGCATTTGTGCGACTCCGTAACAAATTCGTGGAAAATTAATCTTCAGATATGCACGACGAAGCAAGCAGATACACAAATGCAGCCCAGGGAGGGAGCCGTATGTACGTATCCGTATAAATCGAATTGAAGTCTGGTACCACCGGCTAAGTGCCGTCAGAGATTATAATCCGTGGTCCAGGTTTGGGTTTGGGTTTTTGTTGTTCTTTCTTATGGGCGCATCGCGATCGATGCAGAAGAATGCACAGTGAAAGACGTTGGAAACCAGTAAAACACGATATTTGGCTACATTGGCATCCGAGGCATAAGTCCCGCGAAATTACCGTCACACACGAGTTGCACTGCCAGACAAACATATACTTGGGAGCATCAGAAGAATCCCTCGCTGAGTGGCATTCGCAGCGATGCGATATGAAATCTCAAGGATGTTCAGGGCTATATATTGAAAGGAGGCTGCGAGCTGAAGAGCACTCCGAATGGGAGAGAACAAAGCACAAAATGGACAGTATGACGCCAAGACATTTCAGTGAAAGGCTTTAATCCTTACCGACTGATGTGATGTATCTCCTACGTTTCGCCTGAGGGCTATTTTGCATAGAGGTGTATGGGTATGCAAGCGCGTGAACTCTGTTACGGGATGTGTTTCGACATACGAGAGATAAACACACGCACAAGAGAAAAATTACCAGGAATGGAATTAGGAATCGATAATGGGGTAGTTGCATCAATATGGTAGTCAGTTGGAGTTTTTATTTAGGAATTTCGGGCAAGGCTGACGGAAGAAGGTGCACGCCACTGACTCGATCAGCAGAATTTCTCGAAAGGTTGTATGCCTACAGTTTTGCAAGTTTCCCCAAAAGTTTCGTAAAAGGTTTCGAGTTCTAGACGAACGCCAAAAGCAACAAACCAAAATCTAAATTTGCACCGAGCATCAGCAAGAAACTGACGCCAATTTGGGATCAGTAGATAAGTTCATTGCAAAGTTTATAGGGGACATAGATTGACACTTTTAGAGAATAAAAAACCCCAACCCTAGAAGTCGAACGAATCAGATTGGCATTATCGACTAGAGCTTTTTCAAACTCGCTAAACTAAGCTAAGATTACACGAGTCATTTTTCTTGGCAAATTTTGACATGCTGACGTCACTAAAATTTGCTCCTTCTATGGTCACTCGGGTGTCTCTCAGACGCTTGACAGGCGATCACACGAAGTGACACTTTTGGGACAAGTGTTAACATCATACCGACGTCGGCATGTCAAAATTTCCCATAAAAAATCTTAGGAATCTTAGCTTTAGCAACACAAGTCGTGGGTTATTTGAGCATAAATTAAAAAGTTGCGGGGTTCGAAGAGAGGAGCGCAAGGTTGTCAGCACTTGCACTTTGCACATCAGGAAAAAACTTAAAACTTAAAAAAATAGTCCAATGTTACTGTGATTATCTGTGCCAGGCCATCAAATTTCACAGGTTCTAAAAAGCGTGCTGTTGCAGTTAACTACGACATATGAGCCATTGTCCTTCCGCACCACTTCCTATTGTAGTAGTTTTTGGAATTAAAAAATTAATACTTTATCTAAATGACAGCTGTCATTATACTTAGTACCCATTTTTCGATGTAAATTTATAACATTCTTGCAACTGTACTCGCACTTCGCCTCTCATGAATGCAAGTGAGACCATTCCATTACAGGCAGACATCCTTTGTTCGAAAAACCGGCGTGCAACTCGCCCATTTCAAGCACGCAATCGCTGGCATTCGTTTCTTTTCTCTCACTTCCTTCGACCCGTGAACAGAACTACTTGTGTACCAGACGTCTAGGATGATGTTTTACATGCCACCATACAAGTGGCCACAACCAGCATCCCGTCCATTGCTATCTGACAAATGCTGCTCTACACCTTTATTGTTGGACAAAACTTTTCTCTCTCTCGTCTTCGTCTTCTTCGAAATAATGAGGAGGAAGGTTCGCCTTTGCATACCCCACTTCAGTCGGGCAGATAACAAAAAAGAAAAAAAAAACACACATCTAACCACATAGCGAAGGCAAATATGCACAATCGTGCAGAGTGTCCTGGAGCGAACCAGCAGCCGCAGCAGCAACAGCAGACGACGTTAATCTGATAAGAAACTTGGAAAGACTGCTGTGAATGTCGTGGGGACGGAGCTGCCCTTCGTTTCGGCCATCGCGCGAGCATAAAACAAATGACTTGAGCCAGCAACCTTCAGGCCAGGCGCAACCTCTCTCAAATTGGCCAACAAAAGATCTCCAGGAATTCTCCATAATCTGCGGCGTCCTCTTCCATTACATCCAGTTGGGTGCGCTAGCCCAGGGATTAACGAACATGCTTTCGGGGGTCGTTCCATGAACAGATAATGTTTCGGAATTTGCACGATCCGAAGTCCATTAGGAGGAGAGTGCGGCGCGGCACAGTTGGAACGCTTTAGATTGCCCCAGAGGAGCGCATCTCGCTGTGTCGGGTATTTATGGGAATCTGCACAACCGAACTCTATGTAATCTTCGAAGCGACAATGAGCGGCTCTTAGAACGAACAGAAAATGGAAGAAAATACTAATCTTGACGACCTCTTCACTAAATCATAATTCGTGACCACAAATTCAAACGAGGGAGCACGATCGCCATCGAGTCGATCACAGAACAGTGGGAGAGGTGAGCGGCAACCGGCAACAGTGCACTCGTACTCTCTACAAAATGCTTTGCTCGCTGTGTAGCTGTAGAGCGTGTTCGCTTGACTTTTGTTTTGTTTAAGATTTTTACGGCTTATCCACTTGGGATAGTGAAGGAGGCTACGAGACGGAGAGGCAACAACAACAAAAAAAAATACACATTTTCACTTCACTTGAGGCTGTTGGCTTGTGTAGTGACATAAGTTACGTACCTCCATACAACCAAGCGTGTTGACATTTTCTCGAGAATGCGCGCTGCGAGTTTGTGGCGCACTTCACGAAACGAAAGCCAAATACAATTTTAAGAGTCACCGGGTAAATACTGAGAACAAAGTAGGTTTAGGGTTCTGATTCTGACAAGAGCAATGCTAATCCTTTTCTCGTAAATGTATAAACGACCATGGAATGCACTTTACAAGAGTATTGAGCCACTTTTCGATGCGCTAGAGGTGAGAAGAGCGGCCCTAAATGGTGTGTTCTGTTTGTGCCTACTTGGCAAATATAAATTATTGCCATCAAAGGTTGATGACCTGCGGAAGGTGTTTGTTTTTTGACGTTTAAAAAGTTTTGTATTGAAAAATTGGTAAGGAACGTGTGACAAATGTCTTTCTTCTAAAAAAAAAAAAAATTAATCAGTTCGGCCAACAACGGGCTGATAAAATTCGAAAGTTCTACTTGTTTGACAGAAACTTTTTGACATTTGAACAGACGAAATGTTTTCTATTGCAAAATCTATGACAAACATTTTTGAAATGAAAAATTTTCCACAAATGTCTTTCTTAAAAAAAACTGTAATCAGTTTGACCAACAACAGGCTGAAAAAATTTAGAAGGTGCAGTTGTTTGACAGAAACTTTTTGACATTTGAACAGATGAAATGTTTTTAATTGCAAAATCTATGAAAAATATTTTTGCAATGAAAAATTTGCCACAAATGTCTTTCTTAAAAAAACTGTAATCAGTTTGACCAACATCTCGCTGACAAAATTCGAAAGTTGTAGTTTTATGACAGAAAATCTTTGACATTTGAACAGAGAAAATGTTTTCTATTGCAAAACTTTTGACAAACATTTTTGCAATGAAAAATTTGCCACAAATGTCTTTCTTAAAAAAACTATAATCAGTTTGACCAACATCTCGCTGACAAAATTCGAAAGTTGTAGTTTTATGACAGAAAATCTTTGACATTTGAACAGAGAAAATGTTTTCTATTGCAAAACTTTTGACAAACATTTTTGCAATGAAAAATTTGCCACAAATGTCTTTCTTAAAAAAACTATAATCAGTTTGACCAACATCTCGCTGACAAAATTCGAAAGTTGTAGTTTTATGACAGAAAATCTTTGACATTTGAACAGATATAATGTTTTCTATTGCAAAATGTATGACATACATTTTTGGATACAAAAACTGACGACAAATTAACGCTGCGTCTTAATTCTAAAAGAGCTTAGGCAAGTCTGGCCAACATCGATCTAATGGAATTGGAAACTTGTAGTCTTTTGACAGGAATCGTTTGACATTTTAATAATACGATTTCTATCAGACGAAAATTTGCGACCGAAATTGCAACGAAAAGTCGATGATCACTGTAACGTTAGCAAAGGATTACCTCACTCAAAAATGAAGCAGTCCTTAAAGTTGTTTTTTCTAAGATTTCAGCTTAAAAACGTGTCCACTTTGGAGAACGATCTTTGAATTTTCACCGTAAATGGTTCATCATACGCTCCAAAATGTGGCCTTTGTTAGACTTGTCGATTTTGAGAAAAAAAAAAAAAAATTAACATTTAATCAAAATTTCGCAGAAAAAGAGTTGCTGGTGCAGCGGTTTGATTTCTTCCCCATTGTGATTATAGTGAACAACTTGGACTAAGCCAGTTTGGTAATTCAAATACTCTGCCGTTCTGAAGAGTTGAATTATTTTAGTACGGGAAATTCGGACAGCTTATATTGAAACCTTGAAAAAAAAGACCAAGTTGTTGTTGAAAACAAGGTAACCATTCCTAGATGCAAATTTAGCAGAAAGAAGCAAAGCGTCACAAAATAAGTGAGGTACCACAAGAGTTGGTGTTGGGTCCTATACTTTGGAGTACGAAGTACGCAGTGTGCTCTTTCTCTAACTACCGCCACGATTACAACTTCACACTCAAAGGAGTAGACGACATCCACTAAATCTTCACACTGCAATGAGAACTCAGCAAACAAAATTCTGAAGTTGTTTGGGTCTTTCGAAACAAGGTAGGAGATAACGGAGTAGTATCAAGGTCAGCCTTGAAAATGCAAAATCTTGGAAGGTATAGGTTATTTAGGATACTTTGGTGATATTTTGATAGCAAACGTTTCAAAAACATTTTTAAACACTGGAGGGGGCAAACCAGGACTTTACCAATACCCTGCATTCGAAGGAAATATGACCAAAAGGACCCAGATTGGCAGCAGCCTTTACGTAGCGTGATTGACCACTAAAAACGAACGAAACAGGTTCCATTTGAAATGGTTTTTCTAAATGTTCGCAAACGCAACCCCTTTTGAGGACGGTGACAAAACAGGGTTACATACAGGAGCAATAACTATAGTTACACATCCACCTCAGTACCCTGGGTTTCTGTGACTTTGCAGAGCTTACTTTTATGCCCATCCGTCAATAACCACAAAATGTATACCCAGATTCTTAAGAGCCCTATACGGCCCTCTGTCCAGACTATTCACTTCGAAAATATCAAAACATTCACCCAAATACGGCATTATTTGGTGAATGTTTTGCTCCAGATTAAGGTTATGACTGAACGCTCAAGAATTTCCTACTCAATAAGCCAGAACTACAAAGAATTTAACCCCAAAAACAATTCAAATACGTTGTATCTGTGGCTGTAACCTTTCATTATCCTCCTGCCCATTGTCAAACATCATCGTAAATACACACTCTCTCACTTTATTGCCCAATGTCCGGTAGCTAAAACGTATGCGCTAATTTCCATTTTAGGCGTTCAAATATTTGACCACTTCCTATCCAATTTGTGAGCCCGCTATCGTGGGTCGGCCATTAGTCCGCAGTTCAGTGGGTTGCAATTCAAAACAAAACTTCCAATTTTCAACCTACGGAAGTTCACCGAAGCAGTAGCTTCTTCATCTGCTGCTGCTTCATCCGCTGCTTTACCTTCGCATGTGTAAATTTAGTATACCATTCAAATTGCATTCCACTTCGTGTGTCTATATAGACAGAGTAACATCGCATCCAACCGCCAGAGTCTATAATCAGATTAAGGCATAATTGATGGCCGAAACGAGCGGAAAAAATATTGTAAAACCAGAATTAATAATCGAAAAGACTGAATGGCGGAAAACCAGTGCCGCGCGCAGAGAGAGAAAGAAATGAAAAGCCAAAGCTAAAGACAGCACACGCTCGTATATCTGCGAAATTTCGCAATTATTCATTTTTTGAGGCAGCAGCCAGCAGCCCGCTTTGCAGCACGAGATCGTATGAAAAGAACCTGAATTCTGTCTGTACCGAGCTGAGCGTGTATTAGGTGATACCTACATAAATTAGCGGATTAATTATTTTTGTACCTTTGCCACATACTAGGATGGAGACAGAAGCCGCAGCAGCAACCAGTCGCCAGCAACTATGCAGAAAGAAAGGTATACAAGGCGAGTGGATTAGCACGAGCGCACTGGAAAAATGAGGAAAAATCCCGAGCCGGGGTATGCCATCGGGCACAGATCATGGACCCCGCAGCATCGGGGCGCATATTGTCCACCATCAGGAGGCGAGCGCGCTATGTGCACTGTGCACACACAAAACAAACGGTGGAGTTGCTGATATGAGACTGATTCGTAGTCAGTTGCAGTTTATAGTTTTGTGTTGCGCATAATGATGGGCAGGGTTCACTTCGCGGTTTCACTTGGCGCGGTTATTCATTTGACAGATTTTGGATTTAAGCGGAATTGCCTTTGGAATTTGGTGGCTGATTTATTCGGTTCGAAGGACCAAAATGTTGTGTACTCAAAACTACTTATTTAATCAGAATTTAATCAAATTCGAATGATTTATTTGCTTGTTCGAGAATGAATGGTTAACTTGAAGAGTTGACAGCTTAAGATTGACAATTTAACAATTGTAAACATTTACTGGGCAGGTTACTAATAAATTTTTAATTTTCATTAAAAATGGATCTGTTTGATTTGATCACATTTTCCTTGAGGAATTTGGGCCGGTTACTGGTTGAGAGGTGTCCGATATTTCGGTCAAAAACCTCATCTATCAACTTGACAGATCTGAGGTTTATTCTTTCAGCGATTTTGGTGAAATGTGGCAACAAACCCACAAACAAACAGAGGATTCAGTGAGGGAATCGCAGAGACGTCTGAATTTGCATTAAATTGCCTTCACAGTTTTTGGCTGAAGACTTTGAAGCCGCAGCTGCTCTAAAATATTCAAGATTGTTTTGAAAAACTTGAAAAATTGTCAATGATACTTTTACAAAATATTACGCATTCTTAATGCCGCGGAAACTATCACTACCCTGAAAAGCAGTGAAAGTAGCTTTCAAATTGACGAAGTGAGCAGTTCAATAGAAATGCATTTTAACCTCGGTGATAAATTCAGATTCAAGCAATCAAGTTCAAGGCTCATATTGTACTTTATGGGGAGCTTCTGTTAAAAACCAAGCATTGGATGGAGTTTTGGTGAACTCAAGTTGAGAATTATAGAAAAAACTGTCTGAATGCAATTTGTTTAAGAAGTTGCCATTGCAATAGATTTTTAAATTGGGTAACAATTTGCAGAAAATGCTGACTTTGAGGGTTAAGTCTTTTCAATCTTTTCAATAGTGAGCAATGTCATATAAGAGAAAGTCCACCGTTGGGCGCCATTTGTTTATAGATCACAAAGTTCTGTTTTTTGTTCTTTTGTTCAACATATTGTTTGTCTTTTGGTTTTTATTTACATTTAAAAAGTGTGCTGCAAATTTGTAAAATCGTTTTCAATTTAAGAAATCCATCGCAAGTCGTATCTACATCCAAGGCTGTATGACAAAAACTGGAAACAATGCAAGTTAGGAGATCCTCAAAGTAAGGTAGCCGAACTTAGGAATAGGAATAAGAAAATGATTTATCTCAGAAAAAAGTCCACAACTCGTAACAACATAATTGGAGGGATACCGTCCAGCGTTGGGCGCCATTTTCAATTTATAAGAGTGCCTCATGTCGCAAGAAAGGTTACTTATATTTTTGTTACAAAGCAGGCCTCCTAATCACTATTGTCTTGGCGCTGCTTCTTCTTTAACCGCAAAATATCGGAAATGGCGCCCAACAGAAATAAAAATGGGTGTGTTTTTTTTTTTTAACAAGCTCCACCCAGAAGTTAGCGCTAATACAAATATTTCTGAGCATAATTCTGTCAACCTTGATTAAATTGACGAAACAGATGGATTGATACTAGGAAGAAAAGCGCGCGTTGGGCGCCACTTATCCTTAGTAAGACTGAGTTTAGTCAATTTACATATATCTAGGAAAGTGATTTTTGCCACCAGTGTTCATTGATCGGCCATCTCCGACGAATGACACTGACGTGAAAACCCTCTGTCCAATTGTTCTTCTACATTAAAACTGTGGTTTGGCAACTTTTTTTTTATATTATTGGGCCCAGTTCCAACTAACCAATAGCTAGTCCCATCTTAAAACGAACCAACAACGTGTCTGTGAAAATATGTAAAAAAAACCCTCGTTGGGCGCCACTCCCATAGTGGAGATCAAAGTTTAATTTTCGCCAGTTCCTTCAATTTCTTCATGTTCAATCCCTTTGGCGATTTTTGGCACCAGTGTTAATTTCACCATACCATCACCTCCAGCAAACTTCATCTCTCACGCGAAAGACCTCTTCCACTTCAAATCGTCAGATACTTTCGAACGTAAGTTTTTTTGTTCCTCCATCACAGTTGATGATAATTTCTCCTAGGTAGAGAATTACCTGGTGCGGTGGCTGCAGCATTAAAACACAATAACAAAAACAACGACACGACAAGGTTCAAACTACAGTTGGTGTGTTGTTTTCTATGTAGGAACTCCGACTTTGTTGGCACGTAGATGCAAGCACAAGTACGGATACTCGTATATATATATGAGAGGCTGTGACGCTGACGATGATGATGGTGATGATGATTGTGATGGCTGCCCTCTATGGCAATGTGGCTGGCTGGCAGTCATCTGTGAATGTGTACATATATGTATCTCTAGAGCCAACTCTCAAACAATTACCGCGACTCTGTGTTTGTAGATACTTTGAAAATGAGCCATTCCATTCGAAACCGGTTTCACCAGAGAGAACAGACTGAAATTCCAAAAAAGGTATTTCCAATCCAACCAACTCGACTCTCTGATTCTCTCAGATGCTGTGTGCACAGATGTGTTGGTATCATGGACCACAACACCGACGCGCGTACCAGGTACCACACCTCTAGCCTGTTGAGCGACACTGGCACTGGCACACCATCTCATTCGCTTTGGTAGGAAACAAAATTGGTAGTACAATACATGAGATGAAAATGAAAACCCAGGTGTGATTGCTGTAGCCCCCCTACCCGTCTGCACATACTTGCTCAAATCTACAGTCGCAATCAGAATTGAATAGAAGAAAAAACATCGCTATGCTCATGCAAACATATTTGGAATGCCTGATGATGACAATCCCATGACCCGATAGTGAACCATCTGCTATGCGGTGTCGTACTCAATAAATTTGCGGTTTGCTTTTCTAGGGGGGCACGCCACTAAAACCCCCCCAATCATGCTAAATGCTAAATGATAAATTCGTATGAATTTACTCTTCCTGGGAATATACATTTTTCAACGTAGCCTTCAGTTCGCAACGGACAGGGACGAGGTATACCTAATACCCTCTGTACAGCGGCAAACAACAAAATTCTTTGTGCCAACCTAAGGGAAATCTTAAAATTCTAAATAATTCTTCAGTTTGTTCAGGTTGCGCCCAGTTTTCTAATCCAACACGCTAGCAATGCGAATTGATTAGAATTTTATTTTTAACACGCATTTGCAGTGGACCGACCCCTCACTCTATAAACGCAAACAAACTGATAAGGCGGCGATTATTGGGGACACACATTTGGGAACCCTTTTCAGGTGATTCTGCTGAATGCTTCTTATCTACCTACCTTGAGAGGGGAATTTTCAGTCGACTTTCAGAGCAGTGCTCCTACTGTTTAGTACGAATAATTGCTGAAAGGTGGCGCTCCTCGTGCACGAATCGAATGCGTTCCATTGTGGTTGTGGCTTTGGGTTTCGATAGGTTAAGTCGTGAAGTGAATGTAAAAAAATCTGTTGACTCGTCGAAGGTTTGTGCGCCAACTGAACGAAAGTGGTTCGAGGAGGAAAACGACGAAGATCGTTTGGTTGGGAGATAGGATGGAATGTGCTTTCCTAATGGTTGTACAATCGGATCGAGCACAGGGTGGCGGGAGCTGTTTTATCCATGCCAGTGGCACGGAACGATAGAGAACTAACTGCCAAAGTAAAATTTAAAACAATCAACTGACATTTGAACACAGAAATGCTCTGCCAACTATGTAAGACATTGGTTGTCCTGTCCAGTTCTTCAATGACGTGATGTGTGAAATGCCCTCTGCCTCTTGGGTGGTTGATTTATATCCTGGTGAGTCGATTTCTGTGGAGGGTTTCCGCAATAAACCTCAGAATAGATTTAAATGCAATTTTGAGCCGCACTTAGTTTTTTTTTTTTTTTTTTTTTTTGAAGAAGAAGAATGCTTTAGACTTTACGACACCAACGAGTTTTCTGTCAGAAAATGTGTGCCACAGAATTCAAGGGTAATTTGAAGCAAGCGCAGTTAAAAGCCGCATTTAGAACCAAATTTGTTTAAAAACACTACCAACCAAAAACACACTATCAGAGTAGGCAGGATATACTGAATGAGTGGCTTTTTAGAAGGATATAGAATACATAGAGTGTGTAAGGTTGGAAATGTGGAAAAATGAATAAAATTTGGGCGCAAAATATCCACACATAGGACACTGGGAAGCATGAGGTATCCGTGCTTGAAAATGGTGCCCCATATCCTGATTGACTTTTACATTATTGAAGCGACTTGATTAAAAGAAACACCAGCAACAATGACTTCATCTGTGATGCGAAAAATTTCTCAGGAACTCGCATGTGCCAAAAGCAAACAACACTTTCTCAATCAATGGTCCGCCATTCACTCTAAAGCTACCTGATTATGCAAAAAAAAAAAAAAAGCCTTAAAAACGGTTCAACAAACAATGTACGTGTTTGAAATGTTTGATCTTACAAATCGATACACCCAGCGACAAAACATCTCATTGTCCGGGTTCAGCAGTTTTTTTCCCATCGAAGCATCGACTAAAGCTTTTCAAAACAACTTCAAATAGACAGAGACGCGCGTATGCAAAATATGATAAAATCTGAGCGCGTTTATTAGCCATATAATAATTTAAACAAAATTGATGAGCCACTGTGTATGCCCAACACGTCAAATCAATGTTCCATATGAACATCTAGTGGCGTCAAACAACAAACGTAATGCGTTACTTTGACCAGCAGTTTGAACGAATTATAATTTGTGTCGACACAAAAAGTTATAATAGTTGTCTCAGACTTAGGCTTGGTTTGGTGACAGAAATTAACATCGAAAAATGGGATGGTTGGATTTGTTACAGCCGAAAGTGAAACTGCTTCCGTTTTGAGGGAATACGTCAAAGGAAACCAAGAGGAAGTTGAAACCGTGGCTGCAGAAATGTAGGTAATTGTAGTCACAAGAAATCGATGCCACTTGAATCTGTGGCACCAGGTTTGTGTGACCTTAATCTAGTACTTAAGTCGGATTAATACTGTGACAAAATGCGCTCTTGGAATTTGGGAGTGCTTATATGAAATCACTTAAAGGTCACTTGCGGACTTGTCCGATTTATAGGATTTTACTAGCTCGGGGATTGGTACCTGATGTTCGGAATACCTAGATGTCGATACACGAAACGCTGAAGAAAATATGCCGCCGGCATCCGGTCATTTCGCATCTCTTATTAATTTTTAGATTCTTGAGACTGGACTATGGGTCAACGGATGCTCAATTGTCGGCCGGAGTTCCAAGAAATATTTCAGCCCTATGAATCAGTACACTTTTATAAATAGCTGCTTCCGAAAGTGGCATCGTCCTGATAAGTGATTTAAATTGTGTTCTGCACGGTTGGAGATAGCCAATCGACTATTTCTTAGAACACGTAAATATGAATGTAACAACAGCTTTATATGAACAACCCGGGTCGGGAACCTGATAAAAACTGAGTCAGCAGTCCGGAAGTGATTCCTCGCAGAAGGAGTGGCTAATTTTGGAATTTTTTCCAATCATTCATTCTTCCGATGGGTACCTACTATTGCAAATAGGAAAGGAAGGCAAAACAGCGATAAAAAGGTATAAATGGCCATCCTGCCTTCGAAGATAGTGGCACATAAAATCTGACGATGAGGTTGTATGCCCTGAAACGGCAAAATGCATTCCACAAAGACTCTCTTTATTGAAATACTTTTGCAATAGGTACTATGCAAAATCTGCAATTTCAGGTAAAATTTAATTTTATAACCCCCAACTTGTTACTCAGCAGTTATGTCGATGCTATCTGAAGTTTACTAACTAACTTACTTGTGCACATTTTTTTATTAATAAGGGGGTAAATGTATAACGAGAACGACCCTCACAATTCTATTGAAAACCAAAAAAGCCTGCTTGGAGCACTATTCGTATTCATAATCTGCTGTTTTTGTTCTCGCTACAAATGAGTTTATAGACAAATACATTTCAAAGAGCCCACCTTTTTAAGTCAAAAAAAAAAAAAAAAAAAAAAAAAAAAAAAATCATTAAAATGCCATTAGCTATATCCGGCAACTGGTTTGTTAATGCCATTTCTTTGCAATTTTACCTAAAAAAGACATTAAATAGTCACGAAAACAGGTTACTCACATAGGATCTTATAGCCTCTAAGTGTTTGGAGTAAGTTCGAAAATTTTCGAATATGTTCGAAAAATCGACTTAAAATGTTCGAATTTAATATATCTTGATTCTGGTATGACTTAGGGAAAATTTTCATAATAAAGAAATGTAACACATATAATTTTCTCCACTTTTGACATTTATTTTTTTAACATACATTCAGTATTTAAGGCGTGACAGCGTTGCCAATGTTGGAAATTTAAAAAAAATATACCAAATTTTTTTTTCTACTTTCTTTCTCGTGCAGACCAAAAAAATGCACAAACTGTGATGAAAAAAAAAAAAAACAAACATTGCTTTGACGGCCTTTGAAGGAAATTTAACATGGAACTCCGTGAGTTTCGTCGACATCGAACGAATCGCCAGCCGCAACCGTGAATAATATACAGGTACTTTGACACATGAAACAGAAACAAATTGCGTTACATAATGCTCGTTCAAAGATGCGACTTTTCGGACCATGGTCAGAAAACTTCGAGTAAATCATCTAAGATAGCTCTGGAACATGAAACACATGCTCTAGCTCTTTTGGCTTACGGTGGTAAACAAATTAGAAAAAATCATATTTATCTGTCAATTTGTACAAATAGTGAAGTCTTGCTTAGTTTATTGTCATTCATATCAAAAGGGGCTCAATATTTTTCTCTTACATTAAATTGTTATGAAAAATGCTATCATTTATTTTGTCTGAACTTCTGTGGTTTCTGCTATTTATTGCACTCAGTTTTATTTAAAAAAAAAATTGCCTGAGGTATATGTTTCCGATAAAAGGTAGCGAAGCTTCACACTCTCGTCTTCGTTGGATCAAAAGTGATAGTTGGTCTGGATCTCCTTTTGATCACAGATTTGTAATTTTTCACTGGTTCAAGCCGTCACTTAAAAGGAGACTGAATTGGTAGCATACTTCGCTAAAATAGCGTTAATTTCAACCAAAACCTCTGAAAAAATGCTACAACTCTCGAAAAACAAATGAGAAGTTGAACAGATGCTGGTAAAAATTTGAAACGTACAAAACGTTACTCCTCACTTTCTCAGTTCATTTGCCGCACTGTCTCGATGTTTCAACTGATGACTGAACTGCTCATTAATGTCCTACATAGGCAAGGGACTCCATGGGCATAGTCAAGAGCGATGAATCAGATTACACTGATCGAATGATCTTCTAGATTGCCACTCAGTTTGCAACTCATCGTTCATCAATTTGAAGAGTTCGTTCTTCAAAGACGTGCAATTGTTCATTATTTCACCTTTTCCGTTCGATCTACAGACTTGTGTTCTACTGCTTTCCCAAAAAACGACGGATTCATTAAACCGTGAAATATCTCGTAACATTTAACCCCCAGATACCCATTTTTCAAAACCGATTTCATTAAAAATCTGTTCTCAACTAGAACCACAAACGCCTCAATCATCTACGAACCATATGCGTACATTCCGAACACAGTTCCGCTGTTGAATCCCAACTCGCAGTATCCACCGACATTTATTTCAAACATGCGTTGGGATAAGGATCACTTCACATCTTTGCTATTTGCTCTTTCTCTGCGTATGTCAATTCGTTCCAGGAACAGTATAGCCGATTTCCATAATTGTACTGTCACACAAATGCTCGAATAAATTTCAACGTGTAATTACAACCGACCAAGCCAACAGGTGGATTGCTAAAAAGAACCTCTCCACTCGTACCTCATGCATGACGGTGCCGACAGAACAAATATAGGCATGGGGAACTATTCCTTGCACCCAAAGGAGTTGGCCTCGTCTGGCATGGAGGTTTTTCCTTCCCAACCGAGTGCGTTTGCTTCCTTCCTTCCGAGTGTTACCCTCGCTCAACTGTTATACACCCTAATGGGCTAATAACTCATTCGTTTGGTTGAACTATTTTCGTAACGGTGAACGGGTTAATGGACTCCTTCTCAACCGCGGGACCAACACTGAGTACAACCACTGTTGGCTGCTACCTGCTAATTACAATGTTAGCCCCACTCTGTCATATTTTAGTTCCGAAATAAATCAGTTGAGTTGAGAGGACTGTCTCGAATTTTATTTTTTGCTTGTAAATCGGATATTCATCAAAATGCGAACAACAGATACAGCTCATACAGAGATACACCGAACAGGGGAATCACAAAGCGTGGTAATTATTTAACGACCCAACGCCAGAAAGGAACACCAAATTCACGCCTGGCTAGTTTCATCGGACACCAGAGCGTACCTATACATTAAATGTGCGCGATGTGACACCGGCTTCAATCGAAGTGGGTTACCGAATTTATTTTTCCATCGTTCGCATCGCACTCGCTGGCAATTAAAAATGAGAGAAAAAAATGAACGAAAACTGTTTTCAAATAATAAAACGTTCGCTTGGTTAGTGTATACTTTGGCAGAACAATAGACGCACACCATTCGCTGGGTTTCAGGCAAGTGTATCTATAGATACCTACTCTCCATGGTCGCAGCGCTTGGCTCGTGATTAATAAATAAATTAAAACATTTATCATCATCTCGCGGGTGGGAGCGGGTGAATTTGTTTCTCCCTGGATCTCCCATGTGGGTGGGTGGGAAAAATGTTTTCCAAAGCGTTAGTTCACACCATCATCTGATCTATGACTGTGGACCATCTCATACGATATATCCCATGATCGTTAATTGCCCAGACACTGGCCATGCCAATTTGTTGTGTGGCGGTGCGCGCCGAGGATGCAAAGTTGCACATTTTTTGCATTTCCATTTCCATTTCCATTTCCACGCGGTGCCTGGGAATATGCTTGACACAATTTTTGACGTTTTATACTTTTATTTTCGTTTTTTCTCCAACGTCTACCGTCGAAAAGATACTTTTTCGATCTGTCAGTAGATAGCGAATTAACATACAGTTGACACTGGCCAATAAATTGCATTCGAAGTTCAATTGTCGTCTAGAATCTAGATGGAGATACATTTTCTACTAGATTTGCATATCATGCTTGACGGTTGAAGGGTGGAGCTTGGAGCAACAGCATTAGCATTAAATCACAGCGGGGCTGTGAGTGTAATGAGAGTGTGCGTGCGAGCTTGGATATAAGTGCTGATCAATAATAGATCATTATCCGCGCGTTCTGGGCAAGATAATGACGCCTGAAATGCAAAAAAAAAAAATTGTCCACTTGACTGTTTTTCTGATGGTCACATCGTTTCTATGTGGACACAGAGAGAGAGGAAGGATGTAATTGCACACAGCCTGGAGTGCAGAACTTGTTTCGGAGGATGTAAATCGCCGGAAATGGCTGCAACCTGATTGGATTTCAAGTGGCTCGAACCTATATCTCGGCGCTGGGAGTGGGGATAATTAATGTGTGTCGCGCATAACTAATAAAAGAGATCAGGTTGGGCGATGTTATTCCTTTTTTTATGTTATATGCGCCTCTTACATGGGTATGGTTCAGGTGAACGCACGAGCACATTTACCAATAGATAGCAGTCTCTGCTGTGTACCATCCTAGGGGAAAGTTGAGAGGAAGATCGAAAGAAACTCTCATTGACAGTCTTTAAATGGTTTTCGGCATTTTTCTGAATCAATTTTACTGACTTGTACGTCTACTGAATGGCGCGACATCGTAGAAGACGTTCTAGCTATAATTTACCATCCTCAGGGACAACCCGACCTTCAGTTATTTTTCTAGCAAAAGCTGAATTCTCGGATTTTCTATAGTTAAGTCTTATAAAAGAAGAATCGTCAGCAAGGAATTCGAAAAACTAAACTTTTGCCTCTTATTGGCAAAACAATTATCGAAGACATGCACCTAGTTTGACAGTTACCATTTTATCACAAATCCTTGCATTCTCTCAGGCGTGTAAGAAGCTACTTGGGATCGTTTTTTTGAGTGTTTGTCTACTTTATTTCATTTTTAGTTTGCCAAATTGATCTTCTTCTCTAAAGGTATGGATCAGCATTATCAGTACGTCATTACTAAGTGTGCCAAGACCAACAGGCTGACGATGTGCTTAACTTTCAACTGTCAATAAGTAGCGTCATTTTGAGTAGAAGTAGCTAAACAGTTTTTAAGCCCATATCTTCAATGTTTTTATTTAATTTTAGAATTTTATTTTTTTTAATTTTAAACTCACGCACAAAACGAATGGTTGTGAGAAGCTAGGCCTAGGGTCCCTCCGGCCCTGTTGCGCCAGCTATTTATTTATTTTTATCTTCAAAGTGAATTACTAAAGCCATCGACACCGAATCAGTGCGAATTTTTCTTAACCACTCGCTAGTTTAATTTTAGTTTGATTTCCTTCAGGTGTGATACTTTTTCAGTGCTTGTTTTACTGTCAGTGGTCATTTTCTTTACAAAAAACGCTACAAACTACTCTAATTCTACTTAGAGTTGCTTACTTACTTATCTAAATATCGAGGTGAGCCGGGGCCTCAACTAACAAACTTCTCCAATAAGCAAAGGCCTTAGCTAACTGCCTGCAGTCGCTCACACCACGTTGGTTAAGTTCGCCTCTTACTTAATTACAGCGCCAACAAGACGAGTTCTTCGTCTACTGCGTTGTCCCTCCGATTTAGACTTAAAGACTCTAAGGGCCGAAATATTTGTGTTCATTCTCTGCACATGTCTTAGATATCTCATACAACTGAAGCGCAACTTTTTGACCGTGACGATGTCACTGTTCAGCTTGTGTAATTATAGTCATCTTCGAAGCCCGTCAATGCAAACAGGGTAGAAAGCTTTACGAGGAATCATTCCCTTAAAGCGACCGAGGATATTTTCATTCGCTTTACATAAAGCGTGAGAGATTCTTGTGACTTTCAAATCTGAAGTGGCTATTCAATATCTATATAACATACATAGATATATGTATCTTCCTTATCTAATTTACAAAACTCCAACCCAAAATATCGGATGACATCAATTCTAAAAGCTTAAAACCCGAATGTGCAGTGGAAAAGCTATAGGGGTACTGGGGCACTTTTTGCAAATAAACTCTGATCCCTGATGGGAACCTCAAAATTGACGAATAGCGTCAAATGAAACAAAATCCAACTACTTAAATAATTGCGGGACCTCTCAGTCAGTAGTCACTACCCCATCTATAACTACAACTCCATTTCTCCATTGCTTACCTAGAAAGAGAGAGAAGAAAAAAATAAAATTAGTTTTTCATTCACATAAATTGCATCGCTTAATCCTAATGACGATCTCAAAAGCAACCCTTTCTCCCCATGGCCATCGCACAGACACAACAAACAGCGCACAGCCTGTTCGTCGATCCACACCATATGTGCTCATGTGGCTGCTTTCCCCCGCATCAAAGACGCATTCAACAGAAACCACTCGTCATAGACAATGGATGCGCCTCAATGGAGATGCATATTAGATTTCCCTGCCTCGATCGCAAATGGCTTCCCCGCACTATAATGCGGTACTTAATCGCCATAGCCACCCGCCTCCTACTCGTAAGTGCTTTAATTACGAGCATCATTTCGAGTAAACAAACACGCATGGAAAATGAAAATGAAAATCATATCCGACAGCAGCGAGGAAGGGAAAATCCATGTGAAATTTATTACGACCATTAACTTTCGCGCCAATTATCACCGAAACCAACAGCATTTTGATGAAAATTTAAATAAATTCTCACGATGTCTCCAAAGACAAACCCCCCATTTACTCGGCTGTCACATAGCACTTATTATTACGCCACTTCACCGATGGCACTGGGTACGCCATCGTTTTCGACACTGCGCAGATAATGAGTTGACACTGCATATGGCAATGGCATACTGCGATGCGCCACTCGAGGACAAGGTATATTCCAATTCCAACAGATTCATCCAAATTCCACCACTGACGACAACCACTACGAGGAACATCCCCGTACCATGTGTCGTCGGGTTCGGTGGGTTTGTTTAATATTTTCCAAAAAAAAAAGGAAGAACTTGGAAAATAAATGTGAAAACCGAGAGATGAAAGATTTTCCTCGCCGCGAAGTGACACTGTGACATTGAAATTGAAATTGAAATGCAAGATGTGGATCGTCTTGTGGATCGGTTTAGTTTTTTTCCCCCGTTCTAGGGCTTGTAAAATTCTCACGGTTGTTTTTGGATTTTTTTTTTTTCTACACTTTTGCAGAAAAATGTTTTCCATCTCGATCTATATTTTTGTTTTGTACAGCCAGAACGAATGCATGCTGGCCATACGGCTTTGTTTGTGTATCTCGAAGAATTTTTTGCTTTTCAGTTTTTTGTTTGATTCGATCTCCTTTTGGGTTGGACTGGGTTGGTGTATCTTTTGTTTAAATTCTTCTTTCTCTTGGGCATTATAAGGCACTTCATCTTTTTCTTTTTTTTCGTTCGTTCGTCTGTTTGTTTACCACGGAGGATTATTTATGTTTGGTATCCATTAAAAATTGAAGTGTGGAACAGATGCAAAAATTTGGAATCCCATAAGAGTGAGAGTTGTTTTTTGGCTGCCACGAATTTGGAATTAAAGAGGTGTCTGATGATGGATTTTGGAAGCAGTGAAGCGAGTTATATGTTGCAGTTGGTGATCACGGGGTCGGATTTTATTTTTTGTTGCTCAGATTTAAAATAATTTTTTTTTAAGAGAGAATTAAAAGCTTAAACACTGTCAAGACCGTGAATGGCAGCATTTGGAGTTGTTCAATGTGCAGAATGGCGTTACGGAGTGTCAAAGTGGTGATTAAGTGTTGGGATCGGTTGATCGGTTGGGGTGCCGTGACTGTGTTTTAATTTTTCTTTTGGGTGGCCTTTTGGTAAATGTGTGACTTTGGATACTTGTGGGTGCTGGAAAGCGAAATTTTACTGTCACAGACTATACACAAGGAATAAGAAATAAGAAATATTTTGAAGAAAATTTGACGAAGGAGAGAAGACCCACGACAGCTCAGTTCTTATAGCCTGTTTAATTCTTCCAACAAACATTTCCGAGTAAGACTCTGCCAGAAAATTCTCAATAGTTACTTCTTCGATGACCTAGAGGATCTGAAGAATGTTGATCTCAAAGTACTCCTGAGATTCATACTCAAATATGGGTGGTTCTAGTAGATAAACAGACTTCTTATCAGTAGCTACAAACTCGTAGGAGGAACTAGAGGATCAGGCTATAACGGAGCTTTAAGAATCCATGAGATTCATCCTAAATCTATGTGGCTCTAATATAAAAAGCGGTGTATTTCTTGTTTCTCAACAGGCTGCACTGGATGGTTCCCGTAACTGGACACAATGGACCCAACTGTTGGTCTAAGTAAAGCTGCGGCAACCGCCACAAGAGCACCCGTTTACCTACCTACCTACCAATACTCTGCCAGTCCAACATGTTCTCCTATCCAACTCAGTTCTGATGTTGAATCTGATATACAAAAATGCCTTCTCAGTTTTGCAAAAGTATAAGCGTTTTTGTACACAGCATTTTCGTGGACCGTCTCCTCAAAACCTTTATAAAACAGAACTCATGTTCGACTCAAGTTTGATGTTGAATTTGATCCAGAAATGCCTTCTCAGCCTTTTAAAAAAATGTTTTCTTCTCAGCATTTTTGTGGACCGTCTTCTCTATTCAAACCTTTCAACCTTTATAAAACAGAGCTCAGGCTCCACTTAAGGCTAAGTACAAAAACTGGAGCTATACCGCTTTGATTTTTAGAAAATATATGGCGTAGTCATTGATTACCAGAATTGCTTTTTCAAGGCGGAACAAAGTGACTTTTTCACTTCATCGTAATGGTAATAGCTATACCGATACCTATCTTTCCCAAGAACTTTACCGATGGCAAGACACCTTCGTAGGCCCTTATTTTGGGGGGGCATCCGACCCTCGAATTGGAAGATGGACCTGCAACTTGTAACTTTATTTCTCTTGGAGAGCTTGTGAGAAAGAAAAGTGTTTCCTTGGCTTGAGAACCTTAAAATCTCCTTAACCATGTTTCAATCTTTCATTATTATACCGTATATTTTGAAGCAATCAATATATGAAGGCAGTTTTGAGTTCATCTATGTAAAGAGCGGCTGTGTCTAACAAAAAGTTAATTCGGGAGGTACATTTTTCGAGCACTTTTCCAAGTCTTTCCGGTTGAAAAAATCATATAGGGGACTTTCAAAGCGTTAGTCGCAGTTGTTTCAATATTGGCTTGACATATTTCCACAGAGACTTACGGTATTCCTCTACGCATTATAAATCTAGCGAAGGCCTGACATATCTACAAACGTGTCCTTGAATATCTCAAAGGGATTTGAGCTTAACTGACGTAGAATCCCACTGGTGGAAGCTAACCTCTTACGGACTTTCACAACAACTCTACCGATGAATGCAAAACTGTCTTCTTCTTCTTCTTGGAAGATTGATTCAAGTTATATAGCACAAAAAATCCCCTCGAGTTTCCAATATCAAAAGATTTTCGTCCTGAAGGGGTGCCGTCCTTAAGACCGCCTGGTTCAATCCAGCCAACAAGGACTCCAGTACCAAAACTAGTGGAGAAGTTTATTTCCCTCGGGGTATTATTCACGAGTGATGGAAGGAGCAATGCTGCGTTGTCCGAGCATTGGTCAGGGGAGAGCGATTTTTATAGAAAGGTTATCAGGGAGACCGAGATTGGTGCCAAAGCTTGATTCTGGGGCTTTAACTCGGCGTTTGGGACTTATGGTCATGGGTTTGGGTACCGACAGAAAGAATAAGATCGGAAATACAAGCCGTTGAAATGAGATTGCTGCAACACCCCGGAATACGCAAGGGTACTCACTGTCGAGCAGCAACTCCTTCCGATGGAACTGTGTTTTGGTCACCTTAAACGCATGTCCCCAAAGTGCTATGAAATCCGTGCCTTTTGGGTAGGCGACCTCAGCGTACAGACCCAGGTTCAGATGGTTCAAAATCTCTTCTCTACTCGTATAGGGATTGCCCTTGATGACCACGAAAATGACTGAATGCATTTGCCGGTTGCAAATTATTGCACACATCGACTTTAATAGGACAGCGTGGTCCCTCCGTCGCATCTTGGCGGTGGTCTCTATTTCATCTCTAGACACCTGTTTACAAAATGTACAGCTCCAGTAACGAGTTCCTCTTGGAAAAGCACGCAACTGCATGGGTAACAAGAAATGCTCCAACAATCCCCGACCCAGAGCCAACCACTGTACCCATACCAATAAACACACATTCAAATTAGCCTGGAATTTCGTTCTGTAGCCGTTCCCTAAGCTCGAATTAAATTCCACCTCTGTTGCCATATTGAATAACCAAACCACATTCCATTCAACAGCAACGCTACCCGAATCATCATCACCATCAGTCTGTTGCGGCGCAACTTTAGCGTCAGCAGCAGCAGCATCAGCGTCGTTTCACACACTGAAAAGTATCGTGATCAAATATGATTAACCTTCGGGGTCGCATTCAACATAATTTTCCACACAGACAATTATCAGAACTGAATTCCAATCCTATCAACAAAACCGACGACAATAATGCGAACGTCGTCGGTCGACGTCGTCGCGCTCATATAGGTTGCGCCATCAGCTGAAAACAGCACCACGACAACATTCACGTAATTGACAGAGTTGCAGCAATTTTCCGTTTCTTTGTGACTGCGACTGTGCTCGTATATACGCCGCTGCTTTGAACTTATTTTGTTCTTTTCTATTTCGAACAACACTCCCGTTCAACCGATCCGTGGATTAAAAATCGAATTCCAGCACAAATTCAATTGAAACGAATGATCTTTCTTATCTTTTGGTTTAATTAAAAAGAAAAAAAAAAAAAAAAAACAACCAAATGGCATTCACTGATAGATACTGTGAGTTCGAGGCGTCTTCAATCCAACGGTCAGTCTATGCGGCTAAATCGGGTGTTTGGGTCAAGAAAGTTATCGCTCCGCTCGAGCGCGCCAGCAAAATATTTACATTCTAGCTTCCCCGACAAACAACACAACGAGAAGTTTCAAAAAAGAGCTCATATTTTTTATGGCATAACTGCTGAGACGATTATCCGCAGCACAATGAGTTTGACAGTTCTTTGTGTCACTCGTGTAGAAATGTGGCCCTTTTTCGGGTCATTAATGCCATAAATCACACTCTCCGCACTGATAGTGGATTATTTTTTTTTTGACAGACTCATTAAAAGTTGTTGTTACAGCATTTAGGCAAAAACATGTGCCAAGCACTTGCGAGTGCGAGCGAGATCAAAAGGGCTGAAGTGCTGCAGAGAGATCGGCGCACTCATTAAACGTCGATTGTCGCGAGTTCCACTTCATCGACAGTGGTAAAACCAGCCAACTGTTGCAGCGCCAAATTTGTGCGCTCATAATTCTTGACAAGACCAAACTCGGACTTGAATGCAGGACAAGAAGTGCCTCTCTCTCTCTGTCTCCATCTGTAACCGTTGATGGTCCGCGAGTATACACATCCTATGGGCATAAATGGACAGAACAAGGGTCCACTTCCACTGGGTATGTGCAAACACACAGTATACGCGACATCAAAGGCAATCAGATGACAGACACGAACGATTGGTCGGCGCAATGAAGATACATTATGTTCCGTCAAGTTGTGCGCACAGCATACTTCTGCTGGGACAAGACCAAACTGAAAACCAGTAAGGACCATATTTGACAGGCATCCACCAGAGAGAGAGAAGCTGTTCACCATAATTGGTTGTTGCGGAGGCAAAGGATTGCGATGCTGGAAACTTGAATTTGTTGGCCGTTGTCATATTGTTTGTACAGTCATTCGTCTTCGTCTATGTTTGGCGTGTTCGTTGATGGAACACGTATAGGAATTCGTTTTCGAGGGGATATTCAGTTTTCGCTGATGATGTCCTGCAGCTATTTATTGAGACATTATTTTAAGGGGTCAGCCGGGGGAGCTTGTTGGCTTGAACGGGACAAGGTGATAGATTTTGTGGCTGAAAAGTCGTCGCAAATACAGAGTCGATCAAAAGAAATTGGATGTTGATCTGTCAAATGTGGCAAATTTAGGCGAAATGTATGGGGCTTTCGGCATTCGACAGTCCGCATATATACAAAAATCCCCAACGTTTGGCTTGTCGTCTGTCAAGACCGGAGAACGGATAACGAAATAATGGATTTAGACGAGGCAACGCGCTGTCAAGTGGCTTCTTTGACATCATATTTGAAGCAATTGCGTGCAACTTACAGGGCAAGCATTTAAAAAGCAGATGCGGTTCCTCAAAAAGGTCTGCTATGTCCGCCTGTTCATTATTTCGATTCGGCGAGTTTCCAAAAGATCAAACGAAGAACAACTCTTGCCAATTACTCTGGGCGACTGAAAAACGAATCGAACTCTATGGATCACAAGAGCATAGTTGACAGTTGACACCTCCGAAATCAGGAGTTGCCAGCACTAACTTTTGAGCGCCGAATTCGCTACTCGAACTTTTTAATGGCTCCTTAAAATTGTCATTTGGAATACATCCCAAATTATACTATTCACTATAAATTTTTGAGATTTTTAGGCTCCTTAGAAATTAAAAAAAAAAATCATACTTCTATTGCGAACATTCGTATAACTCAAACTTTCTAAAGGGTTAATTGTGAATGAGCCAGCTCCATTTTCATACAGTTTTTGAACAGAATCTCACATCTCAGCAGTAAAATTATGTCTCTTAATTGAAGAACTATAAAAAAAACGCTTTTTGGTCTTCATATTTGAGTTTGGCTGTTTTTGGCTAAAAAAATTCATACCCCCATAGCTCTTATAAGAGCTGGTAACACTACCCAAGTCTCGCAAATAATGTCAAGTGTCAGCACCTTCGTTAAGGTCATTATATTTCATCTTGTATCTCCAGGACAGATTCAAAGAAAAAAACGAGTCGAAGCTACTTTCTTCGATTCAGCCTGCGGGTATGCAAGCGTTTATGATAAACTGTTGTAAACTGGTTATTTTGGTGTGTATCCCGACATTATCCCGCAAAAACCCAATTCCGACTCAGGGTTTTTTTCCACTGCGCTACCTCTCGCGAACGTCTGACAAACATCCGAGAGTATAAATGTCTTGAAAGAGCTTCTCAATTAGCCGTTTGGAGTCGGCATAAAATTGTAGATCCCTTCCATTCGTTCCAAAAATGAGAAACTCACACAAACGAATGGTCGTGAGAAGCTAGGCCTAGGGTCTCTCCAGACCTGTTGCGCCAACTATTTATTTATTTATTTATTTATCCCGACTTTTAGTTTAATTCCGAGTACTCCTTGTGAATGGAAAAGCAGTATATCATGAGCGCATACTTCCAGAAGCTATCAACGTAAATTATTAGATTAGATTAGAATGTAGGGCGGGAGAGCCTTCAATGAGCTCTGGCACTGCGGCTTCTTAGAGGAGCCTATTGTGCCTTCCCTGTTAAATTCCTAGAACTATTACTGGAGCTCAGAATTAAGCAGCTGCCAAATCACTTCTACATGAGATAAATAGCTCGTCTGATTTTCAGGAGTGCAGTGGTTGTAATTGCCAGCAGAGGATTTTATACTTAACTTTGATTTACTGATAAAAATGTTGATTTTAGCAGCACGATTGTCAAAATAAGAGGAATTCTTTTTAAAAAAAACACATAAAAAAGACGACATCTAACGGGAACTAGGGTCAAATGTCAACATCAATGAACGAGTGAGATCGGTGATCGAGTGAGAACTGTCAAAAAAGAATCGGGTTTCTTTTTTAACTCAGACGTCAGACCTCTGAATTTGTGCTAATTTTTTTCGTTTAGAGCATGATCAGAGCGCACTCTATCAGGTCAGAAAAAATTGACAGATCAGTCTGGGTAAAAATCGGTTGTTTTGACAGCTACAAATATGATTGCGGATCAGTGACCCTGACCAGGAATCCTAATGCTGGAATTGAAACGAAAGCAGATCGACAAAAACTGTTGAAGTCTGAGGAATTACAGGAAATTTTGTTTAAATAATGTATTTATGTCATTCGTCACATGACAGCTACTGCTTAGATACGTTTGAAATCCAAATAAGCCAGATCCCGCTGAACGCTACCAGTTTACAGCTCGAGCTCTCTGATTAGATCAGTGCTTAGCTTTGAACAAGAAAAGGAAAACGGCTCTTAGCCACATAAGGCTGACTGGCTGGTGCGTTTATTTGCCACCAGATGTCACTTTTCCTTTATGCTATACGAGTATACATTTGATGATACAACCACTTGATGGAAACTGATTTGAAATTGATTTTCCAACTTGTTTCAGACAGGTGCGCGCCTTGAAATTCTACGAAAATTCCCAAGGGATAGTCTTACCGAGGATCAGTTGCTATCAATACACACACACACACACTGCTACGCTGTTATTATGCAATCGTTCTGTTATTATTCTTCCGCCCGTATTTCCTTCGAAAAAAGAGCAATCCCTCGAAAAAAGGAAGTTCCTCGAATACACACGCAGCTACATAGTATGACTATCTTCGTTCCATCAATAATTTCCATGCATAACCTTTGTTAGGTAGTCACTCTTCGTGCACCGTTCACCTCCATTATGTCCTTTAATTTGACCCTCTGAAGGGTATAGGTCTGTGGAAAAAAAAAAGAAAAAAATTCCAATCGACACGACTACACGCATCGACGCTAATGGAAGTGCGATCAAGCAAGAAAAATGATTTAAGGCACTCATATCCTGTTCCAAAGAGCGTATAGATTGTTGTAACCTGATCGAGCGACTCACCCATATAGATCGGTTCACATGTGTATCTATAGAGCGACAACAACAAAAAATGCCACTACCCAAAAAGTAGTAGCCTGCCATAAGGTGCATTACTTGTACGTAACCATGGGAAAATCTTCCATCGAAGATCCTTCTGGATATACCAATACCAACGATCAACGATCATGCTTCTCCTCCTCTTGCATTTGATACCATGTTTGACATGAAGACTGACATCGACTGTCAAAAGCACAGCAAATCTGCATGTTGAACAGCATTTTTACCTGGACGCGGATTAATATTCTACAATGCAAATGGCAATTCATTAGGCTGCATCCACATGGCCATGCCCATACGCTATACGGCTATGGGTATCGTCAGTCGAAGGTATTTGTATCTTGTTAGGCTTGTTAACCTCTTTTGTAAATTTTTTCCTTTTTTTTCGGTTTTGGTTATGGTTATGTGGAGTGATTTAGTGAATTATCGAAATCAAATCCAACAAATGCCTGTCTGTGCGCATATAGAGGGAATAAATTTCAACCGAAGCATAGCTACGTGACAGCAATGAGAATCAGATATACGTACGCGCTGGAGTACACTATCCGATACGCACACCGCAGCAGTGACCATGTCGAGAATTCCAGAACATTACCATTAGCATGAGCGTATATATGCGTTTGGCAGTTCTGTCTTCAGTTGAAGCTGAAGCTGAAGCTTCAACTTGAAGCGGAGAGAACTCTGCGAAGCGCCCAAGTGGCCAAGTTCGGTATTTCCATAAAATGTGGCCACCACATTCGATACAACCACTCGACTGTGTAATATGAAGCATGAATAAGTAGGGGTTTTTTTTTTTTTTTCTATTCTGTTCCCTCTCTCTGTGGGTAAAGAGGGAGTGGATCAAACGAAAAGCAAAAGGAGGAGGCGATCGGAGAGATGATTGCATTTAGTAGTTGTAAAAGATACACAATGCTACCTATTTGTTTTTAATTAAATTTTCAAGACAGATACGAATCATTCAAGCATAAAATGAATGCCCGTGCATTATGTCTGGCTGTGGGCTTGAGATCAGCGCAATTTCACGCAGATACACTATAGGTATATGGGGATGGGCTTTGTGTGCTTTTGACTTTGTGTGCATGTTTTGGCGGCACACACGGTGCAGCTGCAGGCAACCTTTTCCAAGCGTACCTGCGCATAGTTGTTGATCGGATAAATTTCGAACCGCAAGTATTTCTGTGAAGAGTTTTCGCTATCAATGGCGGGCGTTAATTTTGTATATCGATTTGAAATTGTTACCTATTGTAGGAATTCTTTTGGCATATCCTGTATTCATAATAAATACTAGAAAAATAAATAGCTTATGTTTATGACTAGGTACTAAGCGAGGGGTCGAGGTTAGAATCCCACAAAAAACCCAAATTCCAACTCAGGGTTTTTTCCACTGCGCCACCTCTCGCGAACGTCTGACAAACATCCGAGAGTATAACTGTCCAGAAAGAGCTTTTCAATTAGCCGTTTGGAGTCGGCATAAAATTGTAGATCCCTTCCATTCGATCCAAAAATAAAAAAAACTCACACAAAACGAGTGGTATTGAGAAGCTAGGCCCAACCCTCCGGACCTGTTGGCACAACTATTTATTTTTTTTTTATTCGTGAAACTGAATTGAGATTATGAAGTTTGAAGCTTCAGAGGAAATGCGATTAAATTCGATGTTTTTAAAGTCCGCACTTGAAGGAACTCGTCAACAGGGTGAAGTGGAGCACTTTCCACTTTCCCAATGAGGTTTAGTTAGGTACCTACGTTTGAAATCAAAGGTGCGTAGTAGCAAGCTTTGGAAATGGAAAACGCAAAGCTATATTGCAAACGAATTTATGAGCTATACAGTACAACGTCAAAAAATTAAACAAAACCGAGAAAACAATTTACCCATCAGTCCAGAGGCATGTACACTTAATTCCAGCTTATCTCTCTAATTGTAGGCTTTCCGACTTGGGAAAAGTTCAGCAAATTATGGTCTATGACGATTAAGCGATGAATTGTTACGTATTTCAATTTAGGAACATTGTCTGGAAGTTTTCTATTTATTTTGAGTTTATCGAAAAAGATCCATGTAGGTTGATTGCTTTCGAAGAACGTTAATAGGACCTTTGCAATAACAAGATTGGTTACGGCAACCTAAATCAATATATAGGACCCCACTGAGGAGTGAAGTAAACCGAAATGAACTTGACAGATGATTTTTAAGTACATGATAAACTAAAATATTCCAGCTAACAACGTCTCTCAAAAAAGTAAATTTAAAAAAGTCAATTGACAATTGGCATCACTACCAGAAGACAGATTTTATTTACGCAGTTCTCAATGTCTACTTTGCAACATATTTTCAAACATATGGAACAGAGCAAGCCCCAAACAGTTTTTCACCGACATTTAGTTACTGTTCCTGTTCAATTTTGAAATCTTCGCGATGAAATATTTTTTGAAACAATACGGCATAGCAGCGAATTTAAGTGCTCCCACCATCAGACAGATGTATTCTTGCAACAGGAAAAGCTGACATGTAGAATGACATTTCTCCTTTTGCTTTTAAATTTATTGTAAGACTCAAACTGACCATACAACAAACCTAAACTGCAATTGGGGACAACATCGCTTCCACTCTCTTAGTTTTTTGGATCACATTTTTCTTGATAGCTCTACATTTATTATACACGTAGTCACCTAATCTTATCATTAATGCGAAGACTAGATAACCTTATTGACCTTAATGTTAATGCGACGAGGTCATCCCATTAGGTAAATTATTGTGGAACCCAACACAATCACATATTAAGAGGTGGACATAGATTCACAACTTGTCGCAACAAATATTCTATAAAACGTTAAGTCCCTAGCTACTCGTATAACGATGATAACAAGACTAATCTAAAAATGATGATAAGCGATTCACAGGCTCACAGGCTGCATCGAGATTACTATACCGAGTTCGAGCCATAAAGAGCTTTAATGGGAATAGAAATCTGGCAGAGTTTGTTTTGTAGACAAAAACTAGACTTTCCCGGTCGTATTTAAATCGTTTCTCTAATAATCATATTTAACCTCCACACTAAATATTTTGTAGGTCACAATGGGTATTTTTATATGGAAAATTTCGTGAGTTCGTAAAATTTAGCCTGACCAATAAATATAAATATTAGTACCGCACAGTTTTATTAGCATTCCAGTTTTTATAGATTGTAAAAAAGTGTCAGGGAGTATACACGCTAAACTCATAGCGTGACAAAAATACCCAGCTCTGGCCGCACACTGAGGTTAAGAGTGAAATATACCGAATTAATTTAACTAATTTAATAATAAGAATATTTTAGCTAAATTGATTAGTGAGTACTCTCTACAAATAAATAAAATATGAAACCCTTTGTGACAAATTCTGGTTGGTACGTTTTTCAACTGCGCCGTTAGAAGACACTTTTGAACGTTCTGAGGGCAAAGACTTTAGCATATCTTGCGCAATATTGCATTTATGAATGGTCTCTTTTTTTATGTGCAAAAGAACAATATTGAGACTATCGCAGAAAACGAATAAATTAATAAATAAATTAATTACTTTGATATACAAAGCAAGTCTAAAGCGGTAAGCAATGTTTCGACTGCGTTTATGTGTTTTTATTGAGAAGAAATTTGCATTCTCTGCCTATACTTGAACTTTGAAAGTTGTTTGAAAATTAGAAGCAGCTATTACTTTTTGAATGCATTTATACATTCTCTAAGCCCTTCGATTTAACTTTAAAGCTACTGTAAAACCCGGAAAAGTGCCTCTCGCATAAGTACCTTTTTTTTAGAACCAAAATTCTGAGATTTTTTCATATAAAACTAATCTTATAAATACCTTTCGTTTAACTTCCTTTCCCGCTTAATTGCACATTTTTTAAGTACACATTTTTTAAATCAGCTGAAAAAATACAAACGCCTTTTTTCCTTAAGCGCTTCCTTGTGTTTCATGCTTTAAAAATAAAAAATAAAAAAAGTAATAATCTTAACCTACTACCATGGTGGAGACTGACTGTGTAGCTATCAAAAATGTTTTTTTATTTTTTTTATAAATTTAGAGATAAGTGCCTGTGTGCACTTAAGCGGATTTTTTTTATTACTGCGCCTAACCCGCATAAGTGCCTATCAAAACGGGGCATTTCAGGTGATGCACTCATCCGGGTTTTACTGTAGTACCTTTCTAAGTAGCGATTTTTATTTAAAATGAGAGTTGAATTTAAAAAAGGTACAAAAACCGATAACATTATAGAGACTCATACAAAAAAATGGGCATCTCCTCAAACGGTGCAGGGAAATAAGTCCCCGGGAACTGAGTCCCTCAGTGGACTCGCTCCTGACTCTAGTAGGAAGTAAAACCACATTCGTGAAGTGGACTTAGTTCCCATGTAAGGTGGGAACTAAGTCCCCTTTCTTATGGGAACTTAGTACACATTCCAAAATAAGAAGAGGGAACTAACTTCCAACATTTAGAATTGGACATTTTTTATTAAATAATCGCTGCGATTTTTCCTTGATTATTTTCAGAGTCTTGCAAGCTGAATATTTTAATTTTTATTTTGTATGAGGAAGACCTCGCCTTAGGTGGCGCGCGCAAGTGGAAGGGGACCTCAACCAACTTGGAGTGCGCAACTGGAGGCAGTTAGCCAAAGATCGCGCTAACTGGAGAGGCGTATTGGTTGAGGCCCAGGTCCACCCCGGACTGTAGCGCCACCTAAGTAAGTAAGTATGACAAAACACTCAGGGACATAAGTCCACGAGACTAAATTCGTGCGAATTTTTTATGTTTCTTTTCTCAAATTTTCGAAACCTAAAACAAAAAAGTGAATTAAGAAAATAAATTGTCATTTTTAGCCTTCGGAAATTTGAGAAAATAAAAGTAAAAAATTCGCACGACTAGTCTTGGTGTGCATCGATTTTTCTTTGATTACTTTTAGAGTATTGCAAACCGAATTTTGATTTTGAAATTTTGTATATATAGCTATTACTCTGCCTCAATTAAAATTTAATTTCTCTTTAGTTAATAAAAATTGCAAATTACCAACTTGACGCTTTAATTTTACTTTGTTCTTATCGGACAGTGAAAATTTACTTCACACTAGAAGGGAATTAAAACCACTCGGAGTTTTCGAAATTTATTTCCCACCTTACATGGGAATTAAGTCCACTTCACGAAAGTGGTTTTACTTCCCACTAGTTAGCAACTAAGTCCCTCAGTGGACTTGATTCCCGGGGACTTGTTTCCCTGCACCTTCTCAAACATCTGGCATCGCTGCGAACTAACCACAATTTCTTTCAGTTTTTGTAGGGCCTCGGCAGTCAAAGAACGCCAAAAGGAAAAAAGCAAACAGTTCTTGAACATCAACAAAATATATAGATATTGAGCGAAATCTGGGGCCAGATTCTGTAAGGCGAAACGATCAAACGTTTTCGTGCGCACGACTGTTTTTCCCTATGTTACACAAGGAAATTTCTTCGTGCAAACGGAAACGTTTGATCGTTTCGCCTTACAGAATCTGGCCCCTGACTTCGAACGAAGCAGTAAGATGTTCGTTTTTACTCATTAAAATATTTCAGTTAATATTTAAGTTAGGTTCAATCTCACTTCTGCAAGATTGAGCTGCTTAGAAGATTCGCATATCTTTATAACTGCACGCATTTTTCAACAGATATTAGAATATACAACTCAGTCAAAATAATGCATTCTCTTCATAATTGAAATCGTACGTATATTTTCAATAAAAGGTTGAAAACAAAATTAATTGCATGATTGAAAACATCTATCATCTATGCACGTAATGTTTGCGCAGTTTGAATAAGTTTAATTTTTATTTCCAATCGCAATTTGATAGGAAAACCCCAACCCCACGTGCGCATGTCAGTTTGAAAACAAAAAAAAAACAAGCAAACCCCTAATCAGCCCCCGATTGCGAACCTCTGACTTGACGGCTAGTTCGCTGTCACTGCATTACTACGAATTCAGCGATTTTCAATCTGAGCACGCTATATAGCTTCACTGGTCATCAGATCACCATCGCTCAGCCATATTGTTTATTGTTATTGCTTCGTTCAATTCTACACCCAGTGACAGTTGACGAGACAGATTTTTATCAACGTAATGCTCTATAGTATTTTTTTTTTTTTTTTTTTTTGTGTGTTCATAGTACCGATCGTTTTTTCGCCGAATATTGACAGCCAATCCTCTGTTGTTGTTTAGCTTTCTCAGGGAAACCGCACACACAAAAACATCGTTAAGTCTTGTGGTCTCAATTGACACCTGGGTTAAAGGCCAGCCACGCCACAATAAAAATCGTTTCCAATTTATTCTACACTTCCTCGAAGAAGTGACGTTCAATACATAAATAAAACCGCATTCCACGGAGCAGTACATTTTGTTTTTTATTGATTCAGCTGAATTTCGCTAAACAACTGCAACTGGAAATGGAATGTATCCACCACAGCAGCTAATTTGACTAATTTCGGGTCGATGCCAGCTTAATACATAGCTCATCAACATTCTGTACCAAGCGCGAAATGGGTTTTGCAACTCGAAAGTCGAAACGAGGCAACAGGTCTTTGTGCCAAATTACATCCTTTCGCAACATTGGCAAAGTGGCGAACACCACACGGTGTAGCTGTAGGTATTCCATATGATTAGTGAGCGAATGTTGTTTTTATTGCCGTATCTCTTGTTGATGGTGGTTCGTGGTTAGTTTCGATTCAATGCAATGCTGGCCGAGAGAGTGTCATTGATTACATTGAAGTCCGGTGGCAAGTACGGACACAGGTACCGGCGCGGCGACGGGTGGAGGCTAACAATTAACGATTTTCCATTTAGCTTGATTACCTATTGAATGGTGAGTTTAATAACTTGAACAATTTATTTAATTCCACTAATGCTGTGGTGCAAAAGATACCTTGACCAGATAGACAGAGGCTACATATTTATGAGATGCTAAGTGAGTTGCAGATACACGAGGGCATATATATGGTGGACGATGAAAGGTCACTTGGATGCTCAGTGCTCTGAATAGAAACACTCCTCTGAGTCATCCTTCGCAAGGTCCCCCCAGTAGGTACAAGTGAGACGTGATTTTCATTTTATATTTCTAATTACAACTTATGCGTGTAATTCAAATTGTTTTACCGCGGCAATAAGACGAAAACATATTTTCTGTCCCCGTTCGTACTCGTACTCGTTCGGACCGAACAATGGTGTTTGCGTGATAATTATTCATGTCACCATAAAGGCCCACATAGTCAGGCAGTACAGCCGTCACACATAATTGAAAATTGATGACGAGTGCACTTTAAACCTAAGCGGCTATCGATACATGAACATAGAAAAAGGAACGACAATCGAGAAACAAACGACAAGCTCAAGCACAAGCTACGCGCAAGCACACCCCAATTTGTAGGTTTGATTTTGATTGTTGTTTCTTTTTTTTTCGAGAACCTTTTGCCTCCTTTGTCCTATGGACGAGTAGTATCACCCATTCTGACCCAAATGTGAGTGTGGTCATCGTCGTGTTCGTGTTCGTCTACAAGTTACAAGATCAAGAAACTTTCAGCGAAAGAATTTATTTAATGGATTTTGTAGTTGCTCAATCCACATATTTTGTATATCCACACACATATACGCAGTCATTAGAGTCTGGCGGTTTTGGGAGAATTATAGCAATAGAGGAGGCGAACTTCTTGTTAATTGTTTCTTTGTAGCTTTAGAGCAAGAACGTAGATAAATAAATTTGGGAAAACAAATGGACATAAGAAGCAAATGGTAATCAGCAAGTAGGTAATTAATTGTAGACGGGGCTTGAAACCAATTAAATGTCGGTGTTAAAATTAGTTTATAATCAATTAGGCTTGCCCCCTAAAGACTATTTTTTTTTAGAAATTGTGTTGTTATGTGTGTTTGCTGTAGTGTAGAAGGCGAAATCTACAGGCTATAATCAGCGGTTGGATTAAGCCTTTGAAGGTTGCTCCGCGAATAACATAGACGAAAATTATATCATTAAGTTTGAGAAGAAGAATTCGATACGTTCATGGGAACTTCCCTGTATTACCCTCTTCAGAGTGGAGAACTGTGGTCAAAATAAATCGAAGCCTGCTACCCATTCAATCAAAACAGGTCTATCCACGTATCTGGTTTAAATCGGATGTAATAAAACGAAAAAGGCAGAAATTTTAATCATTTTTAGTGTCCATCGATTTTTTACGAACTCAAAATGGCAATATTTGCATGCGAAGTTAACTATTGTGAACTAAAATAAATTTAGACGGATGACTAATAATAGGTGCTCTCGCATACACACGTTAATTGAACATAGCAAACGACATTCTCATAAAAATTACAGAAATACAGACAATAAACAAAGTAACGAGTGATTTCGCTCTTAGTTCAGAGAACATCTTCCGGCATTTGATGTAAGTGCTTGGTCGGTAAAGTACGGGAACGAACGAACAAATAAGTTTTAAATAACGGCGAAGACGTTGAAATTGACAGAGGAAGGAAAGCTTAGTAGAAAAACGAGTATCGAGTAGTTCCCCCTTTGGCTCTCAGTGAATTTCATTCGGAACGTACTGTGACAAACGAAAGAAAATATATCTAAAAGTTGTTGGATGAAAACGGAACATGAATATAAACGTAAATAATACATTTAGTAACAGGGCCCACGAACTTAATGAATGTATGTAACGTCCAAAGTTTTTAAACAATATCACCAAAAATGACAGAAAACTAAAGAATTTGTAGACTAGCGAGTAGCGAGCGATAGAGCTCCTAGAGTCCACTAAGCCACTGCACCTACTGATTTAATTAATGTTAATTGCGTCCAAATTCATTAAACAATATCACTTATAATGACAGAAAACTAAAGAATTATCAAACTAACGAGTAGCGAGTGATAGTGTTCTTATAGTTCACTAAGACCCTGCGCCCATGAATTTAATGAATTGAAGTAACGTCGAAAGCTTTTAAACACTATCACAAAAAATTACAAAAAAAACTAAGGAATTTGTAGACTAACGAGTAGTGAGTGATAGAGCTCCTAGAGTCCACTAAGCCACTGCGCCTACTGATTTCAATAATGTTAATTGCGTCCAAATTCATTAAACACTGTCACTTAATAATGACAGAAAACTAAAGAATTAGCAATCTACCGAGTAGCGAGTAAAATTTATAAAATATCACTAGAAAGTGTGAGCCAAGTTGTCTTTTCAGCAACACTAATATAAAATCATATATAAAAGTTTGACCAAAATCCCTACGAAAATCTGATAGGTCTCAGACGAGAACTCGTTGGTTTCTTTGATATTTTCGCGGATTATGAAAGCTTGGCGCAGAATAAATTAATCGAATGCAAATTGTAAAGATCAGCGAACGGAAAGGATGCTATAGACTGTAAACTTCGCATAACAGGAGCCGAATTACCGCATCCGTGAGCGAGCTATACGTCAGTGAATTTTGTGGATTTTACAAGCAAAACAATAACAAAATCAGTCATGTATTACTCGATCACGGATGCGGTTATTCAACTCCAGATTAAAAGCGAGAAAGATTACATACACGGTGTATCCACGGAAAACTTTTTGCGTAGAGAGACCTTCTGGGCAGCTTTGCATAACTTTGGGAAGAGAACTGAAATTAATGCGTATAAATTGAGAAGCTCATTTACGTAAGTTCAGCTCTTTAACGTTCGGTAGAAGTTTATTTATTTTTATTTTTGTGGAGACTGGACCTTAAACACCTCGCTTGCTTTACTTATATTTAAAACATTTACTAGCGGATGTGCCGATGAGTTCCACCATCTATTCCAATCTTCTTTTCACATTTAATAGCTGTCACTCCTAAATCGGAAGGTGGCAATCTCATAAACACAATCAAAAGACTCCAAACCTATGGCCGACCTGTGTAACTATCTAATGGGTGTACCCACCTCCTTTAATTTGCCACCATCAACATAATATCCTCTTCCGTTCACTCGACTACCTATATCCTGTTTGAGAAAAACTAAACTTCCTTCCTTCCTCGTGAAGAGGAACATCCTCTCATTAACCAAACGAGAACCACTCTATATCTCATCTTCCACTGCGTCAAGCCGAGTGACGTTTTACAAACTTCCCAACATAATTTGTTGTTAGCGTGATGATTATAAGACGTCTCCCTAATAACCTCTCCCGTAACGCATCATCTATCATCACAAATACAATAAATATGCGATCCTCGCGCAACAAGAAAGTATAAATTAGAAGCACAGAAAAAAAATGTACAAAGAAAAGAGCTGAAGCAATAATCAGAGCACAAAGAGAAACGAAACCCACACGAAGAGGAACAGGCACGTAAACTGGTCTAGGCACTACCGGAAGCTGACAAATGTACAATCGATGGCACGACAAAAATCCCAAAGGAGTCTCGTCCCAACCACATGCGGAAATGAATGTACGATCCAACACAGGTCCCCACAAAAAAAGGGTTCCAATCTCACATTTAAGGTATTTCATAAATCCGGTCCATGAAACAGCGAGGCGTGTGCGCCGAACTAAGCACCTACCATACCATTCGATAATTTGATAATAATTACAGGATACATAGATAAGTAGATACGCAGCTACACATGCATGCGATCGGTTGCGTGTGTGTGACATTACACCATTAAATACAGCCGCCGTCATAAAAAATGCTGATGAAACCATTTTGTACTTTTCTAAATTGCTGTCATGTCATTTCGTAGAACACACGAAAAAAAAACACAGCTCAGCTCCATGGACTCGATTAGGGAACAAACACATTCGGTCACTATACACACAGAGACATACACTCGCTGTTTCACACAATTAACCCACTCAATTGACAGCAATTAATGGAATTCATTTTGACCACACCAGAGAGGCTGACAAAACACCAAACTAACGAAAATAAGTATCAGCCGCTGGTGGAAAACACCCGATCCAGCATCCAGCTTACCGCCATCCCCACCCCCGGCACATGCTCCTCCGACGGTGATGGGAAAAAGTTCACATTTGGCACACATGCAGCAGACGTGGAAGAGTTTTCATTACGGTCACACGGTGCCTGATTATTGCGAGTCTTTCCTTACATCCAACTGTGTATAGAGACAGGTACGTAACGTAGACACAGGTTCAGGTTCTTCACATTATGCGAAAACGATGACAGTACAACGATGCCGAGAGAAATTGTCATTGACAAGCGAGAGAGAGCAAACTGGCACGAGATCTCCGCGTATTCGATTACAAATCTGTGCGGCCCAAGAGCGCCGTAGTGCATGTGATGACGAAGATATATGAGACTTCTAACCTGGCCAGCTTGTAGGTTAAACATGAAGTGCGGTGCTTCGGCCAGGGGAGAGGATCAAATGTGGCTGTGACCTTTTTCTGCGGTTCACTTGGAGTTCCAGATGGAGAGACAATGACATGTGAGATGTATTTCTTTATTTTACCTATAGGCGTTTGAGTGGATACTTGGGCGAGGTTAGTCCCTTTAACGCGTTCAGGAACCACAACAACAAACTAAATTTTCAATAAAAACGTACCTTTTGCGGGCTTATAAGTTGTCCAGAAATTAAACTTGCTCAGAACCTTTGTTTTGAAGGACAATCAGTTGGATGAGCGCAAAATGAAGTTTAATTATTTTTCGATCAAAATTTGCTTGCCACGTTTTTTTCCTCTTGTTTTCGACGTCTAAAATATTCCAACTTGTCAAGGCTTACTAAGAAAACTATGAGAGCTCAGGAGTTTTCGAATTGACAAGTGTTTTCGGGGTTCTCGGTATAAAGTCTTGTTCTTTATAGGTATCCTTATTTGGACTTCAGTTAGGCAAAGCTTAAAGCGATTTTATATTTCCACGGAGACGCCTTTTAGTTGTACATAGAAAGGTCCTAAATCAAGCAAAAAAGAGTTTATACTTAAAATATCCAAAGCGAAAAAGCGAGAACCCTTTATAAAGGGCGGCCTTTTGAACAATAGAATTGAAAAGGCAATCGGTCCCGTTTGCGTTGGGTGAGAAGAAAACCTTACAAACTTTACACTATCATCGACTTATAGGGACCATACACGACACAGACATGTCGTTGCAAACCAATATATTTGACTCTATTAGTGTCGTGTGTATCCTATGTCTATCCTTTGCAGCAACTTTTTTTAATTTTCCTTGGTCTCCAACGACATGTCTGTGTCGTGTATGACCCTTATTAGTTAAGAAACTTTAGATTCCAACGTCTCAGAAATTAAAAAATAAATATTTACGATCGCCTAATTCAAATGAATATAGGACTTTGCAACATGGTGTAATTTGGTCAACATGTCCATAAAGGTTAAAGTTCGTATGCGACAGGTTTGGTTGATCTGTTCGACTCAAAAATTCACCACATAGACACGCAATTTTTTGCAGACGAGGTGATATAAGGCAGTGGCTAAGGCGCAGAGACATAAGTCTCCGAGACCACTAAAGTGGGACATAAGTCCCGAAAAATGAATTCGGGACTTATGTCTCTGCGCCGGTGGCTTAGTGGTGTGGACTACTAAACAAGGGGTCGAGGTTCGAATCCCGCAAAAACCCAAGTTCCAACTTTTGGTTTTTCCCACTGCGCCATCTCTCGCGAACGTCTGATAAACATCCGAGAGTATAGCTGTATTGAAAGAGCTTCTCAATTAGCCGTTTGGAGTCGGCATAAAATTGTAGATCCCTTCCATTCGTTCCAAAAATGAAAAACTCACATAAAACGAATGGTTGTGAGAAGCTAGGCCTAGGATCCCTCCGGACCTGTTGCGCCAGCTATTTACTTTTTGTTTAGGTGATATAAGATTCAAAGGATCATAAACGAACGAGTCCGCTTCAGGTGTTTACTCTCTGTGGATGAGTTGTACCAAGTCCATGAAATTAGGTTTGAACTATAAAACTTAAAGGGGTTAATTCATTTTCTGAATTTTTTGGTCGAAGCCCGCTTTTTTTTTAAAGTACAGAGAACCTCCCAAGACCGTTCTTCAGAGAAAAGATACAGAGAGATGTATATATAAATGTCAGAAAATTCTTAACCATCACGGTCAAAAGCAAAAAGAAGACGCTCTCCTTGGACTTTTTTTTTTAAACCCTACCCCATTCAGTCTAGGGATATAGGGAACTTCAAGCCTACTCAAAGCCTTCGTACGAAAGTCACATGCTTCAATGACATTTTTAAGGAACATCTTTAACTTACACTTAACTCGACAAGTCAACGTAATCGACCGAAAGTTGTACTTAAATCAAGTCTGTTATGGATAGACTACCAAGACTTCTATGGAAAGGGTGTCAAAAAGTAGACATATTGACTTTCATGTTCCAAGACCGCTTTAAAGGTATCATATTTTGGCTGCTTTATAATGAACTTTAAATTATAATAATTATTGTGTAGGTATATTATTTATAATACAGAAATAGATCTTGTTTTTTTAATTATATGAAATATTGTAGGTAGTCTGTAAGCTTGACTTGTAGATGAATAAAAAAATAAATAAAAAAAATCTACTGGAAGAAACCCCAAGCTTACCAGATCTCAGTTGAAAATTTGTTCGTAAAAGACCTCTCTGATGAAGATCACTACGATCATCTGAGCGAACACTTTCCTGAATTTCACAAGATAACAAGCTCACCTGCGACCTCTTTTAGTTCCAAGATCCAAGGGCTAACTCTGACTGCAATAAACATCGCCCCGAAAAAAGCAATCTCCAACCAAACGCACGATCCACTCCAATGATCAGTACAGATCGCACGCAAGTAGCTACGCTTGTTTTCGTGAATGTTCCTCTCTCTCGCCCTTTTATGAATGGCCGAGATTAAGATAAAAAAAAAACTGCACTTTCGACCTTTTTAACAAAAAAATCAGAAAACTGTACACCGATCCTCAGGAACGTACTTTTGTTCAACAAACTTCAGCCGCCGCTTAAAATCACAACCAAATGTTGTTGTTTTCATTTCTCTTTCCCCATTCCGTTTTCCGCCTTCCTCTCTTTTTTTCTTTATTTTTTTGTGATCATAATTCTTTCTTTTGTACACCTTTACAACATACAACAGGAAACTGAACCGGCTTGAGATAGGGAATACGATCTTTCTCACACATGCCATGCTGTTGGGGCCGCCGAGTGGCCTGCCATTGCTACCACTAAGCCAAGACTGGCGGCGCGGGGAGTATACGTTTCGTACTTTTCATCATCATATACGACTATGTGTGGCAATATCGATACTGAGTAGCGCTGGAGGAGCAAAGCGGGTCACCTACCTTACCCAGACCTTTCCAATCGAGTTGATGATGACGATGACAAGAAAGGGAGATGTTGTTCAACTTCTGCTTCTTCTACTTTCTTGTTTTGCTGGCACAACACTGCTGAACTGATTGAAGATCTCTCGGAAGCATAATTCACAAGAACTGATCACTAACTGAGTAGCCAAAACGGATATCAATTAAGGTCCGTGTATATATAGATTTAGCGGACCATTGACCTCGGATTAAGTCCCGCAGAAAGGCGAAGAGGCCAAACCTCTTCTGAGAAAGAACCTAAATTGGAGCAGCACAGCGGAGTTTAGCAAACATTTTAACCAATTAACCGCAATTAAGATCCAAAACGACCACAAGCACGGAATACGTTGGGCGAATCTTGTCTTGGCCAATTTATGGCCAGCTCCCCTGGCTGCGATTAAATGCATTGCGTGCGCTCAATTATAAAGTGGAATGGGAACATTTTTTGGCCAAACTAGGTATAGAGGGTGCGCGCCCATTTACTTGTGTGTGTACTCTCGAAATTGAATTAAGAACGATGAGGGTATGGTACGTGCGCCATGGCATGGTGGTTGGAGAAAAGAACTGACGCCGCACCATCCTAAATATATCTACAAAAACCTTTCAATTAACACTTTCAAGATGAACGGAGACTTTAAGGGAGCGCAAGCCTACTCGGCCCAGCTTGTGATTGTGTGCTGTGTGCGCCATGACACTTCTGCCCTATGGCTCAATTGTTTTTAATTAACAGAGATACACAGGGAAACGAGAAAATAAAATACATCTCCTTGCTCTCTGGTTAATTGTGATGCTTCAGCTTGGCGGCGGCGACTCGATGCAAAGATGATTCATGAGCGTTTCTAGATCATCATTGCTCGCTAATTGATGACGATCGCCGGGGCGGTGATCGAATTTGCTTTCGATTGGATCGTATATACAGAGACGCTGACTCTTTGCGCATTCGGAAGGGAATATCTCTTAAGTGGCAATCAGTGCCGCACGCAGATGACGAAGATCGAAGATTCATCATAATCAAATGGGATGTCACGATCACTGGTTGATTCTGTTGCTGCTTTACGATGATTGGAGTAAAAAATTGTCGTCTCCTTGGTTTCGACGGAGCATTGTTTTAGCAAAGACGTCATTGGACATACGGGGTAGTAGGTTGAAACTGCTTCCAACCAGATTTTGGCAGTTTAGATCGTTATTGTTGGAAGCACAACATGAACTGGCTCAGTACCGTATACAATGACCCTTTTCTATGAGTTAAGGTAGTCAAATATGGGATTGAATTCTTTTGGAAATATTAAAAAGCTACGATCGCATCCAACCGTCTTTATGTACCTTTGAGTCAAGACCAAGAGTCAAGTTCATGACTGCCAGTCAACTGTGGATACACCCTTAGTGTCATCAGTTTTAGCGAAGGCGCTTTCAATTTTCACTTTTCCAATAGATCTCGCTACTGTTATGTGCTTCATTTGAGTTGTATTGTAAGCCACATCAGGAGTTGTAGGCAGTCTTCAAATCAAATCAACGAGTAAGTCGACTTTTCATCAAAAATTTGTAATTTGTCAACAGATGTCGCTACTGCTTACAGTTTGTGTGCAGTTTAAAAAAATAGTAGCCCCCACAACAGGTCCATTAATGATGATAACTTATCCAATCGTGTGAGTTTTTATTTGCGAAATTGGAAGTCTTTCTCAGGCCAGTTATACTCTTGAATGTTTGTCAGACGTTTCCAGGAGGTGGCGCTGTAAAAAAAATGGATTTCTGTTTCTCCCTCTCCAATTTCCAAATTTCGCGATCAATACAAGCTCTTTTCGAACATTAGTTGTAGTTGTAGCTGCAACCCAACAACCCTCCGTGTGAAAATAGCTCACAAGCTATTGCACGAAATACACAATCGAAAGTTATTGCGCCCCCAAAGCGTAACAAAATAAAACACATTGTGACGGCCGAAATTTGAATTTTCATTTTCCCAGCGTATATCGCCATCGCCCTCCACCGGCAACGCCTGTATACGATGACGGCGGCGGCGACGACGATCAGTTTGTGTTGTTCTTATGCTAATGAGCGGCAAGAATAGTGCGAGTGACTGAACCAGCCAAACGCTCTTGAGTGTTGACGGATTCAACTCGTATCTGTGCTAGGGCTTTTGAAACACATGGCTAAGTGCAGACTGCCGTTACAAGTCGTTTCAATTTTTTTGCTCGTGATTTCTTTTCATTTCAGCGTTATTTTCCCAGCTTTTCCCTTTTGTTTCGTGTCGTGTTGTTACTATACCGCATGCGCTTCTGTTGAAATGGGTTATACATGTGTACGAAGTCGGCTTGTCCGCACATAAAAATCACGAACCATAACAATCGGGTGTATTCCTGGGCTGGATGGAGCAAACTGTATCTCATACCATCAGACACCATATGCGTTCTGCTACCGCCTACCTTTCCCGAAAAGATATTCTATATCGAAAGTGAGCAACAGCTTGCATCTGGACCTCTCGCACAAGATGGTGTGTCGTCCTTGTGTTCGTTTCTTCATCATCTACCTTCTCTCTCAAAAATATATCCAATGACAAAAAACAAGCGACCCTTCGTTAGGCATTTTTATCGAAATCGGATACGCTGCTGCTGAAACAGGTTGTCCAACGGTCCGGTCCTTTCACATTTTCGCCAGCGCAGCGTTCTTTGAATTCCATACACTCTTAGACAGCCGTTGAAATTTATAGAACTTATGAAATGCGAATGTAAATTGACGAATTAATCACGTCCATCGTCACATCACACGTGCGCCATAAGCAAAGAGACGGCGCACCCAGCATTAACCTTTGCATAATCTCGGTGCGCGATTGTGCGCCTGTGTCGTGCCCCTTATGTACACCGATTAGCTTCCCTCGCACGATCGGCAACAAGATCTTTTTATTTCTTTTCCACTTACCGTTTTCGGTGGGGAGTATATACGAGTACGAGTCTCTGTATATCCACAGCGAGTACGTCGATCCTTTTGGTTGCGACATCAAAAAACTGATCTATGGTCAACAAGATCGGTGATCTCCCCATTCAAAATGGCGATGGGATGTGTTTAAGTTGTAAATTTCCATATTTTGTAGCCGGCGTGTAACGATCGTGCGATGACAGTGTGGAGGTGAGATGACGTCTCCCTTGACAGTGAATAAAGAACTTAGTTAATCCGTTTTTGGAACGCTGTCTCACAGTTGTATAGTGAACTGGACATTGAAGATTCATTTCCGACCGGGGATCGGAATTCGTGTAAATCTGTCTTAGCTCGGCGGATGTTGGAGGGTATTGTCGAGGCACAAGTTTGTGAAGGCGGGTATTCCGTTGAATAAATATAGGAAGTTGATGTAACGAAGGTAGGGTTGATCAAGAAGATCTCACAGTATAAGGTCAGGCACCTTTAGAAAAGTGTCCATCTAAGCTGAAATTGAATGCTTACTTAGTTTTCACATTGAGGTATCGTAGTGGATCTCAAACTGGTGTCCTTAGGTTAGGTAAGGGTGAGTAGGGTTAGGAGATCGTTGCAAAAGACCAGGCACCGGCCTAAGTCTGACTTGATTTTAACTGCGAGACAGCCACCTTACTTAATCTAAGGTAGATTATTAAGATTAGGAATAGAGGTATAGTGGCATTTAAAGAATAAAAGCCCAAAGCAGCGAACTATGCACTCCTTTGCCTCTGCTAAAGTGATCTTGTAGCTCACGATCACTTTAAAAATATCACCGTGATACTTTAAGTTCAAAAACTGAATGTTTTAAAACTGAGGCGGTTCTGAAGACGCCGATCGCTCAAAGATCTGAAATACTGATCTCAGTCTAAAGTGTCTATGAAGACAACAAGGAAAGCTGATCTTTACAATTGCCATAACTGGCCTTAGAAATACGAGTTTTCGGTATTGCAAACGATCAATATATTCAATATATTCCCACAGATTTATGGATAGCTCTTTTTTAGGCGTTACACTGGATACCGATCTTGCCCCGATCATATCATTCCCCAATGCGACTCTCTCGCTCTGACGAGCACACATCACGATTGCTATTGATCTTGATCTTCTCAGAAAAATTACACAGGTGATCAACTGAAGGGCGATCACGAGATCCACAAGGCTGTATACTGGCACCTATTTCTAGTGGTTATTGACGATGCATTGAACCATACAAGTCTGTAGAAAAAATTCCCTGAATTGACTACGTACTGAGGATCGGCATTTGGGATAAGGAACGTTAAATACAGAAAGTGTGTATTGAAAGAAATTCAAGACATATTTGCCCAATTGGAAATACAAACTGGGGTTAATACGAATTTCCGACTGTAAAAGTATACAACCATGCGTGGTCCTGTCACTAAAATACAGGCCCCGGGATACATTTGGCTAATTATCAGCACAATTTGTTTGGAAAGTTTTCCACCAAATGTCTACGCACATTTATAATTCGCCACAGCTAACTGCCACATCTCGTGCCGAAGTCAAGCCGATCGACAGTCGCCTACCCAACCCAGCATAGAGGCGTCTAACCACAACCAAATTTGGCTGCAAAGACCAAAGCAAGTGATCGCTGACCCAAATCCGAAAATGATCACCATTTCACATGAACTTAATATCATCTTCAATCATGTTAATCACGTCTAATCTATCACATTCCTCTGTCTTAATGAGCTGATCATTTTAAATACTCTTTTGAACTCAAAACGTTTACAAGACGAAACCGCACCGATTCCCAAATTAAGATTAGAACTTAATCGTATGCATTAGATGGGCGTTATCTTTGTATCTAAATCAGTTCCCAGCATTAAAACAATGAACCTCAGAGCCTGATGATAGCCCCAAACTTCCCCTCGTTAAGATCATTGATCGATTCGTAAAATTTAAGCCATCATTTTACTACCGGCCACCGATTGAATAATACATGTCTGCAATAACAATTTATTCGCTCATTAGGTGGGGATTCGATTTTATCAAACAGCATGTGAGCTCCACTTCGGTGGGGGGTAGCCTGCATAGAAAAATAAAATAGGTAATACAACTGGTTTGTCGATAAGCATTTTTGGTCATTATTCAGACTTGGTCGATGTGATGTGTGCGTCTGTCTTGCCAAATTTTTCCATTTCTACTAACGATCGCGTCGCTTTTGTAGAAAAAAAAAATTATTAAGATTCTATTATTATTTATCTCAAAGTTATTGGTAACACACACAGAGAAACTCCATCAATCAGATATACACTCGGGGTATGATTATATTTTTCTTCTCGTTGTAGACCAACAAAGGATTAATGCGGATTGTTTTTTTTTTTTTTTGCACAGGGCAGCATAAAAAACCATCCATCACAATCGAAAACTTAATCCACTACAGCACAGAGTATTTGTTTTTGTTTTCGTTTCAGCTTTTGTTTTGTTTTTCACTTGACAGCCGCACTGAGGAAATGCGATCGAAGGAGATGCGGAACGGTTGGGTGATCCGCACTACAACACCAAGCTCGATCATCATAATTGTCATGATAAAAAGACATGGACGCGAGAGGATCGTTGGCATTGGCATGTGCGCGGTTAATTTTGATAAAAAAAAAATAGTTTCTCTGGGCGATATCTCATTTAGTTATGTGGCAGATCTTCATGCTACACAGTGTCGCCCGGCTTAATTAATTCAATGAGAGTCGGTTACTAAAGTGTGACAATGGTGTGGATAGCATTTGTTCTACTTGCCAAAGGATACAGCAGCGTATACTGATTTTTATCGCCTTAGCTTCCGGTTAAATGTAAAACTCAAACGGGGTGTTGCAGGGGTCGCTATTTATTATAATTAGTGTGCTGGTGAATTATGCTGGCAAAAATTAACGAAAAACGTCGCTGAAACTGGGAAATGTATTTTAAAAACTTACAGCTAATGCGGACATTGAAGTTTCGTACGTTTAATTTATTTTCCAACGCATCCAGGAGGATGTTCGAGTCCCGAAAAAAAAAAGACGTGCGCCACCCCTCGCGAACGTCTGACACACATGCGAGAGTATAACTGTCAGGAAAGAGCTTCTCAATTAGCCATTTGGACTCGGCATAAAATAGTAGATTCCTTCTTTGCGTTGGAAAAATGAAAAACTCACACAAAACGAATGGTCGTGAGAAGCTGGGGTCCCTACGGACCTGTTGCTTCAACTATTTCTTATCCATGAGGAGTTCCATTTGGGCAGATTGTTTTAGGAGGTAGGGGTCAAATTTATGAACGTGATGCCACTTGGTAGCTTATTTTATACTGAACGATCCACGAATGTGTTCTGAATTCTAAGTGTGAAGCTGAATATTCGGAGCGGTGCAACTTCTATCAGTGTTCCCAGATGAAAAATCTGAAAACCTTGTTTTTTCGATATAAAAAAACTCTTACTTTCTTTTTTGCAAGATTTTAAAAAAATATTTAAGAGCGAAATATAAAACACAATTTTCGAGTTCTTTACATAAAACTTATATTGTTATTTGTTCGACATAAATATCGAAAAGAAAACTATTCCGAATAATTTCATGTTATTGCTTATTGAAATTTCAGGAACATATTTATCTAAGCATTTGAATTAAGAATTTATTTAGAATTTCATTGCTTATATCAATATCATAGAAATTGGCATAATTAAGGAGCAACAAATCATCTGACGATTAGGACTTTTTGTTTATTTAAATTTACGGCAGAAAATATTCTTTCAAGGTTTGCAGAGAAATGTGGAAGCTATGAACTATTGAAAATAAAATCTTTTAAGATTGGATATGCGGAGTTTCCATTCGCTGTTTTTACTCCTAAAACATTTTTCCAAAAACATATTTATTAGGTACACCAGTTATTATGGTCAAATAATTTCCTTACCTTGGAGTTGATGGAAACGTTCGAAAAACAGAAGTTGTGCATGGGCTCTGTTTGACTCACATTATGCATAATAATGGAATTAGTGGAAAACGTTTTTCTTCAATAGAAAAAATTGTTTTAGTATGTTAAATTAAAAATTGTTGACGTCAGAAATTTTGAAATTTGATGAATTTGAGGTAAAAAGTCTTGTACATGTTTTGGAGCTACAAAAACTTGAAAAAAAGAAGATATATCTTGTAAACTGGCATCACTGACCTCTAGTGGGTGAATTTTAAGAGCGCATATAAAAAGTCGGATGAGATATAGGTAAGGCCGGTCGTGCACTACGTGCGCAACTGATTCAAACAATTCGTTAAGTTATTTATTTAAATCTTTAATTAAATAAACAAATGAAAAGACCAATTCAAAAAATTTCCCGCATTCATTGATGCGATTCGGTAAAAAACTTGACAAATTCATGTTGAACGCTTCGAATAGGGAGTTCAAGTAGTTGGCCAACTCATTTGAATATTGACATTTGACATGGCATCGTGAGAAACTTGTGAGTTATGCCCAAAACACATGTGCAGAGTTTCTGGACGCAGTGAAGCGTGCAGTGCTGCAAGTAAAACAGAATTGCAGAAGATTGTTTGACATGCATGCATCAGCTGCTGTCATTCGCCGACTAAGCAGCTGATGTGGTTTTGGAAATTTGTTTGTAATTAAATTCGTTTAAAATGAAAATTGAGAAATTCAATAAAATTCAAAAAAATAAGTAAGTAAGCTGAAATTATGTTTTCGTTGACAAATTCTAGTAGTTTTTCTTCTATTTTTGTGTCAGCCGATTTTGTACGCAAAATATTTGAAATAAACGTCAAAAGCAATGATGCCAAATACGTTCAAATTTGTTTTTTTATTTTTCTGTGTTGTGGTGGTATTGTCTTTTGCAGTGGTTTTAGAAATAGCGAGAACTTGCAGTACTGCAAGGCATGCTGAATTTACATGTGTTCTCTCCCATTTAAACGCGTGGGTTCTATTTCCACTGCATGAAAAATTCTGCACCTGTGTTTTGGGCAATATAGACATTCCGACAAGAAATTCTGTCGCTCGAGTTATTCAACTGCGTTTTTTTTATTGGTTGAACAGCCATTTTGAAGCCCCCGCTTAAACCCGTATACACGCTGAAAAGTGTCATGAACTCAGTAGGCAACTGGCAGCTTTTGGCTGTAAGACAGATTGAACGTGTTTATGGTGTCAGAGCTAGATACCTCAAATTCATGATGGTTGAAAACGATTTCCTAATGCCTCTGACACATTTATGGGACAGAGTTAAGAGCATCGTTATCTATGTGATTTGACTTGAATGTGTTCAAAATGGAGGCAGTGCCCTTTTGGTGTGCGATCGGCTTTAGTCTTCATATGCCAGAGAGCCTTAGATCGTCTCTGAATGCAGGTGTAAATGAATAATTGTGGTCAAAGGGGCGAATACTAATTTCGTTGACGTCGTTGTTGAAGAAGTCCTACGGACCAAAAAGTCTTACGTTTGAGTCATGTAATCGTCAAAATTATAAGCGACAGTTAAAAAAAAAAAAACTTTTAGAGCTCCTGGAGAGACCGAATGACTATCATGGGTGGAGTGCGATGTTGAAGTCGACCCATACCACTTTCGAGATCAGACAAAGGCTTATACTTACTTCGTGAAGGAGTGCTGGAACACCTTTATGGCGCAGGTCTTGCATTATCAAGCTTGCAAGACTACTTCTAAAGACTTTGGTGAGGCGACGACGACAAAGAAGCGAAGTAAAATGCGTTTGTGAAATGTATGCCGGCTGGACAATAATCGATTCTTCTCCAGAGGGACCAGGCTATAAAAGAACATACTGAAGAGCTACCTTAACTAAAGTCGTTTATAGGAGACTGATAGCACTGACTGGTCAATTCAGTCCACAAATCTGTCGCAAATAATTTGATCAGTGATGACTGACAGGGTAACCCAAGAGTACGTAAATACACTTCTCTTAGTCGAAAATGCTTACAGAGATCAGTTCAGAACCTAAACGATCGACTGCGACGTACGGAAAACACAAATGAAACTGAATTTTTCCAAACAAAGTCCTCAGCCAGATCTTCCCACGATTATTTATGATTTCTGCCTGGCACTGGTGTAGGTACCACCTTCAAGTGCACGCAACCAAAAATATCAAGGACTTCCATTCATTACAGAAGACATTTTCATTGAACGATCATTTCCCAGCAGCAGCTGCCCGAGGAAAAAGTAAATCTTTGTGTTGCAGAATAACTGCGTGGAACGATCTCCATTCTATCGGACGAAACATAAAAGAAACACAACCCACAAGTGGCCACTTGAATACGAACGCCTGCCCATCATATGCGCTACGCACATTTCCCCTATACTTAAATGCCATTCACTCGTGTATACCGCCACGCAAAGTGATCATCATTTCTCCGGCTCGGTATTCGTTTTGTGGAGGGCAGCACATACTGCCCACTTCACTTGATCTAATGGATGCTGGCTCTGGGATTATGGCCAGGCCACACTCCGTACAGACAGAAGGAGAAAGAGCGGCAAAAGTAGAGCGCCTGGCGTGCGCGCCGCCTTCATGGCGGTCAATTGAAATGCTTGATTGGATTCGTCGCCAATTTCACACACATACTGCTCTGAGGGAAATATTCCCTACTCCCGGGTGTTGCGGATGATGCTGCCGATCAACGCACCCAATCCGAAGCGAAAGTCAGATGCGCATGTACCCACATGGTGCATGCTCACAATTCACAAATAGACAGCAGCTTCCTCCAGCTGTCCCTGTTTACCTTCAAAATATAAACCAAAATTACGAATTTGTTTACCATCGATCGGGATTGTTGTTCCAAACGCGAATCTCTATGCGGCGATGGGTGATTGCTTATTTATTGAAGGGATTCCGTCGTCGCCGCCAAATGGCAGCCATCGACTGAGATTAGGGAGGAGGTGTTCTGTGTTCCTCTTCCGCTTTGATGTCGTGTGGACTTGTACTGTCTCTCGAACGAGAAAGGGCTACAAAGGAAGTTGCACACACATCGCACGTACTCGAGACAAAGGACATACTTGCCGATGCGTATGCACTCATATGTGACACGCGTGCCGTGAAAACAATGCCGCATATTTCATAACCAGAATTCCCGTTCCCGGAAGGTGGCATTCTTGAGGAATTTCAATCCCAAAATTAATGCTTCCTTTCAATGACAATTTTTTTTTCCCTGTTCCTTTTTGTTTTTCGCCAAAAAGGTCTTCTAGGCAGGAAATGATTTCCAAGTGTCATCAAGTGTTCCACTTTGGGTTTGTTGTTCTTTTTGTGTTTCTGTCTCCTGGCTGGAAGTGAGTTTTCCTGTTCTCCGAATTACCAGCACAGACGGTATTGTTGTCGCTTGCATATTGCTGTGATGCACTTTATTTTTTAAATTCTTTTTGGGAATTCGTCGAGTTGAAATTGAAGTCGATACGACACGAACACGATTATGATTTTGGGCCGACGTAGGCAAGAATTTTTGTGTGCAATCTGTTGGAATGGAAGTGAACTTTGGGTTGTCTAGTAATGGTGAGTGTGCAACATTGCACCACGTGTGTTACAGGTTCGAAATTATTTAAGGTGCTGGTGGGGGTGGAAATATGGTTTGCAATGGCTGGACTGAGAAGGGGTTTGTTTTGAGAATGCAGAGTTTGCCATTAAGTAAGGACAGAATCAAAATTTAAATCAGCATTTCGACGGTTTGAAAAGTTTCTGATGAATTTGTAGTTGAGGTTAAGGCGGAATCGGTCTCTTCTCACAGGCCTGGCTTCTTCTTCACACGTCTTAAATCTTGCTCTCACACAATTTACCTGCCAGACCTTCTCATACACCGTTTGCCTAAGATTCTTACATCTTAATGCATTCGAAAGATGTATTCAAATCGAGAGAGTGTTTCAGCGATGCAAATGCGTGATGGTTATTACCTTTGAGGGCATTTCAAACCACTCAACTGTTGTTCCATCAATTCACATCATCTCGCATCACGAAACTTTCTCCCTAGCAACTGTAACTAATTAAAAACTTGTCTCCGATGCATAAAAAACTGCTTACCAATGCTACCCATGCAATCCACTCTGGTTATGATTTGCATATAGATTAGCATTTGGATAGACGAGGTAACAAATCGATGCCAGCCGAGGAGCGTGCGGCCACCCAATGGTGTAGTCCGAACTGTTTTTAATTTTTGGGTATTAATTGGCCATAGGAATGGGTGAGGCAGAATCGAAAAAATAATCAATTACACGTGTAAAATGCAGTATTCGGCTTTTGAAATAAAATAATCGACTCACTCAAACCCCGGAGCGTCATAAACTGATTCATGGGAATTATGCAGATCGTAGGGTTTATGAAGATGTGTTATAGCTGCGATCTAATTCCCACAGTAAAATTCAAAGAAATTTATTCTGAACTGGATATTTATGCAGAATTTATTGGTAGGGTCACAGTTTTGTTAAGAACAACACTCAAGCGGCATAGATGATTGGGATCTAGGCAATTACAATAAATGCGATGAATTTTTACTAGACTCGATGTGTATAGTGTACCTATTGCTGTCAATAACAGTTGATGAGCAAAATGTCAATTTATGCGTTCCAGTCAACATGAGCGCTTTTAAACGAAGTAGAGGTCGCCCATTGGTAAAAATTCTACCATTATATTGACCTGACTTATACAAAAATTTCAGACAGCATTGCATTTCTGCACTTTCTTCCCAACAGAAACTAAAGTGCACGACTCTTTAATATGCATTTTGATCAAAATCGTTAGAGCGGTTTTTGTAAAATTTGTCACACAAAACAGGGGGCAGATTCCGTATATCAATGATCGTCTGAACGATATCGTTTTGGAAACTTAAATCACCATTAGAAGTTATAATCTGCTCGAATTTTTTTGAATATCGTCAGCTTTCATTACATTTGTGGGAAATGAACTGGATTAACCTCTCGAACTTGTAATTTTAGCACTTAGTTGCTAGTTTTGGGTTCTATCGTTTCGACGATAATCGTCTGAAAAGTTACGGAATGAGTGCCCAGTACCAAATATTGCAACGTTTAGTTTGAAAAATACTATTTGTTAACCATGTAGCTTAAGCCCGATTATAAGTTATTACTCGGGATATAAGCATTACTTGGTTCTTAAAGTTTTATCAAAGTCAAAAATGGGGATTTCGAGATGTGAGCGGTTTTTAAATTAGTAGTGTTTTTGGTGATTCGAATTGAAAATTAAGGACGCAACAATCTTAAGAACATCAGTATTACTCTAATTTTGCATTTTGGTCAAAATCGTTATTGCCATTTTCAGGTAAACTAAGGAAAACAAAATTTTTTAAAAAATGTCTTTTTTCAAAAATCGATTTCACGATAATACAGAGAAAAACTTAGTTTGCCATGGAGCTAGAAATGACCATATTACAATCACCATATTTTTACCATATTTTGTTACAATCGTTTGGACCGTTTTCGATACATGTCCAAATTTCAAAAGTAGCGTTATTCGGATTTTTAGCCAAAAACTGGGTATGCAGTCACGGTAACCTCACTCACTTAAGCTTAAATATCAATTTTCGTTGAAATCGTTAAAGCCGTTTTCGAACAAATCAAACTGGTACGAACATTTTATATGGGAAGTGACATTAAAAGGGTACCCTGCAAAATAAAAAACGGCCCCGAACTGTAAGCCCACAAATCCGAAGTTTGGACGAAATCCGGATAGCCGTTCAGGCTGCAGGCCTATGGAAGGTCGGACGGACGGACAGACAGACAGACAGACAGATAGACGGACAGACCGGACGAATTTTGTGACCCACTTTTTGGAGTTGGTCTATCATCGTTATGTCATCTTGAGTTCGAAATATTTTACGAAAACAAAATCTTTCTCTTACTACGTAATGGAGAAAGCTAAAAATCAATCATATATTTTGTAAATATTACGAGTCAACTTTTACCTTAAACTCTGAGCAAGAGTCAAGAGAGAAACTGCTAATTAAGCCACAAACACATTCGTAAAACCTTAAAAAAGTAAGAAAAGTATAGCCACTTGAGCGATTTTTGATTATCCCTTAAAGCTTCCTTTTGACACTTTGAAGATATCAACAAAAATATAGGCTCTTTTTTTAAACATTTAAATTATTGAGCTGAAAATACTTGGACTTGTTCAAAAAAATGTTTATAGATAACCGCTCATTCTTTGTGAGAGCTTTAATCATACTTTTAAAATAGTCCAGATAAGTCGCTTCTTTATAATATCCAACAGACACAAAAGAACACCCTTTACACATTTCTTCAAGTCATCTAGTAAAATGGTAGGCACCACTCCACATCGCATTGATTTGCCCCACCGCTTCACCCCCCAAATAGCCCTCCGCGACCTACGTCCCTGTGTTCGTCCAATTTATCTGTGCAAACGAACCAGTTTCGAATCTTCTCCAAATCTGCAAAAACAAAAGGTGGAAGGTGCCGTTGCTGGTGGTGCATTCGTTGTGCATTTGCAGTGTGTTGCGGCAGGTGAGGACGAAAGAAGCAGCAAAAAAAAAAAAAATATTAAAACCTGAAAATGCAGGTGGACCTCATCCTCATCCATGTGCATTTTTTATTTTGTGCACACACCTTGATGCAGTCATGGATTTTTCCCGATGCCGTGCTTTCCTTCCATTCAATTCAACTGATATTGGAACTCAATCCACTTAGGTAAGCCAGATAGACAGGTTCAACTGTTTTCGAGATGCAAATCTTCGTCCCACTACCGACCGGGGATTAATCGCGACAATAGAAAGCCTTTTTAGTATACAATTATACAAAGCTATGCGCGCACACAGATTTACCTATCAGCGCCGTGATTTAACGACTTCTGATGAAATTAATTAAGACACACAACAAAATGATGACTAAACGGTTTTATTATTTGAGATAACACTCAGAGCAAATATAAGGTGCGACGTCGTGCTTTCTTTTTCTTCTGCAGCCCCACTAATCTTTGACACAGATTTACCTATCAGCAAAGTAAACAAAGTGGCATTTGATTTGATAAGATATTTAGTAAGCAATTTATTTGCGTCGATTCGACGTAATTTTTGTACCCAAGTATATCTTAGTCGAGTAGAGTTGGCCTTTTGAGACAATCCCTCTTAAGTGGGACAAAAGGCTGAGGCTATCTGTGGATATCTGCGTCTTGCAAGCTTTGGTCAGTAGGATTTAACATTTGTTGCTGTTTACGATCGCTGTTTGATGTGGTTTCGAATTGATTGAGTCTTTGTTTATTTTGTTGTCGTAGGTACTAAGTTGCCCGTGATATCATTTATGTTTTGTTTGTAATAAATCGAATACCAGTCGAACGATTGACTTAGGTGAGTAGGGCAAGTCATATCACAAAGTAGCGTTGCCAGAAGTCCCGGATTTAAGACAGAATTTCGGTTGTCGTGCCGGGACAGCATTTGTCCCGGGTTGCGACTAAAACGCACAAACAAAAAACTACTGCAAACATCTTTTATTGTTTACAACACACTCACTGCATTCTAAATTCACCTTAAGGCCTCAGTTTATAGCCCTACGTAAAACGCAACCGAAAAAGATGGAACAGTGTTGTTTACGTTTAGGGGGGCATAGCTAAAAATCTGTCAGAAAAATGATTGTTTATTTTGTCCCGGGAGAAGTTTGTAATTCCATATTTTTGTCATTCATCCCGTCGAGCTGTGAGCAAAATCTGGCTACCCTAGATTGTAGGGCGGGAGAGCCTTCAAGGAGCTTCATAGAGAAGCATATTGTGCCTTCCCTGGTAAATTCTTAGATGCATATTCTCACTGCAGAGACCTTCCAGAGAAGACTGATGTTCTCGAGGAGAACTTGGGGAAAAATGTTCTGATGCACTTCTGCCCAGCTGTATTTTTCCAGATCTCGTTGGACTCTATATACGAGATTGGTTCTTGATGTTGTTCCTGAAATGATTTTTGCTGACTCCACAGAAGGGTTCAGGTCCGGTGAGTGGAGTGGTTGCTCCAATTTTAGCCAGTGAGTCAGCTGATTCGTTACCCTTAAATCCTCTATGGGCTGGAATCCAGTGGAGGATGACTAGATTTTTCTTAGAAAGTTCATAGATGGTTGAGAATATTTCTAAGACGGGTTTGGATTTGATGACATTTGAGTCAAGAGCTTTGAGAGCTGCTTGGCTATCTGAGAATATGAATATGGTTTTCCCACGTGTGTTAGAACTTAGATTTAATCTAGCGCAATGGTTGATTGCAAGGACTTCGGTGTGGAATATGGTTACGTTTTTCCCAAGGCTGACTGACAAGTTCACCTGGTTTGACTCACCGTAGATCCCAGAGCCAGTCCCCTGGCAACCCTTATTCACGAGTGTCTTTCTGCACGGTAAAGCAAATCTAATTTTATAGAGTTTGAAGCAGGCTACCGACAGGGTTAAGTTTGTCGTTCTTAAATAAGGTGGTTTTGAGAATTTAAAAGGAGTCTTCCTGTAGGAACTTTCTCTATTTGTATATGCACTTGAATATTTACCTCTTCCATACCTGTAAGATCTCTCCGATGCTTTCAACTTACAAAAGCTAGATGGTTGTCAATATAACACGCATACCCATAGCTAGCCATCTAACTTTTATAAAATGGAATGGATGGAAACCCCCTTGAAAAGTGTCAAAGGCTGCACATATTTGAATCGCACGAATATAAACACAAAAATGAGGAAGTCATGTTTTCGATGTTCGATTAGACACACGAAATCTGAAATCTAAGAGGGAATCCGAAGAAGCCCAATCGGCAATAAAGTTTACCTTTATTTTTAGGATAAAGCCTGGGTCGGCATTCTGTAAGGCGGAACGTTCAAAAGTTGTTGTATGAACGAACAATTTTCTTTCTATAACTTAGGGGAAAAAAGTAGGCGCAGTGGCTATATGGATAGTGTGTTGGACTACTGAGCGAGGGGTCGAGGTTCGAATCCCGCAAAAACCCAAATTCCAACTTAGGGTTTTTCCACTGCGCCACCTCTCGCGATCGTCTGACAAACATCCGAGAGTATAACTGTCCAGAAAGAGCTTCTCAATAAGCCGTTTGGAGTCGGCATGAAATTATAGATCCCTTCCATTCGTTCCAAAAGTGAAAAAATCACGCAAAACAAATGGTGGTGAGAAGCTAGGCCTAGGGTCCCTACGGACCCTTTGCGCCAACTTTTTATTATTTTTTTTTAAGACCATTCGTGCGCACGAAAACGTTTCAACTTGTTCGCCTTACAAAATCTAACTTCTGGTATATTTTTGACGTCAGATAAATGTACGTCAAAGTTCTATAAGTGCTGTCAGAGTACCTACGTGCTTTTCCTCCAAAATGAGCAGCACTGAGCGCCACTTGTCATTTTCATTGCCTCGAACAATGCACGCGGCGTTTAAAAGGAAATGCAAAGCTAGATTCGTATTCCCTCCCAAAAAGAAAATCCGCGCCACTGGCCCATTCCTAAGCCGAATCAACGTCGTCTGTCACTCTGTGCTTAGTGCCAGATCGATGCAACTCGGTTCGCTTCGGTTATGCAATTAACGCACTTATCTTCATTTGCAAATCTCGTTCCTTGCCAGAGCAAGCTGCCGCAGCCGTTGCCGCATCGATGCTGAAGCTGATGCATGCAAACGCAAAGCATTCGAGTGTTTTGCACATATATTTTTGCCTGGGAACCCGAAATCGCCTGCAGAGTTTTTTTTTTATTTACGGTCTTCCTATCTTCCTATAACTATCGTATAGATCCCATTTCCCATGAGCCATGAATGAAGCAATGCATGTGCGGTGCGACTGTGTAGTAGAGACCGCCGCATTCGCGTGTGTAGGTATAGTAGCCAGACGACAGGTAGGTAGCTGATGAATTATATCTGAGAATTTTACCTGTTCAAGGGTGCGACTAGGGAATTTCGCCGACAGATGCACTGTCCTACACAAACAAACGAGTTTTTGTTGTTTTTTTGTTTGGCTGTTTCAAAATGCACTTATTGTCGTGTCCTTTTGAAATGCCAGTATATACGAACAGAAACCTATCAATGGAATGGAATTCATTTGCGAGAGACTCACCTTTCATGTCGCCATCATCGACATATCCTGCTGATGTTGCGCTAGACAAAAATCCAGGTTTGACTAGACCTTGTAGGGTTATCCAAAATATCCAGAGTTGCCATATTGAGAAATCCATTGTTTCGATTGGCGTTGTGCGTGTGTGTTTATTCTCACTTTTTTTTTCACTAAATTCACTTGTACTCACTAGATCCTTGTATATATCCAAATACACGCTGTAGATACTATTTTATTGGAATTTTCTACGCTTAGATACTTCGCAGTCCATGGTAGTTGGTGATATTTGATTCGTATTCCCCTCGCTTTGATTTTTAATGAATGAAACGATGTGGCGAACTGGTAAAACCACTTGTTGAACTCAGAACAAGATTTGCATTGAATTCTTGGATCGCGCGCGAGTTGTATAACTTCAAGTTTGAGAAGAAACAAAACCTTTTTTGAAATTCAAATATTTTTGTTTGAATTCATTTCTCTCGATTGCTGATCGGTCACACTTGTTGACTCCGGTACAAGAGGCGATTGGGTCAAACAGAAACACACTCGAAAAGTATCTCTAAACGCGAACAATCTGCATATACGAATACTCGCTCATGTGAGGATTTTTTTTTTTTTTTTGTTCACCAACTTTGCAAAAGACACACAGTGTTGCAATAGCAATGCAGATTTATATCTCTTTGTATACCCGGAATGCTCTCCCGTAAACGATTCGTTATCCAGATCAACGCGATCGGTTGTTGAGTTTTTTATTTTTTTATTTTTTTATTTTTGTTAAACGTAATTGTTTATACGAAAATGCAAACAAAAAATAAAAACACTGCCACCCGAGCGTGAATCACGCAAACTGATCAGATCGGTACTACCGCGCGTAACCAAAATAACACAACGAACGCACACAATAGTTTATTGTTTGTTGGCAATATTTGTTTGGGTGGAATAAACAATCGAATTGTAAAATGAAAAAAAAAAAAAATTAATTCAAAACAGAGTAGGAATGGAAAAAAAGTCGCAAGCCGCCCGTCCGTCAACCGTTCGCTTGAAATCTCTTTGAACAAGTGCTTGCGGCGAAACGAAGCGAGTGAACAGAACAGTGAACATGAACTGAACAGTGAAGTTCAGCTCAACACCAATACCAAACAAAAGTGAATCTTCATAAACGCATTGGAAATGGAATTGGATGGAGTGCAACCACCACACTGTTAGAATCTCAATCTACGTTTACGAAATACGAAGACGAAGACGAACGCTAGAAAATGAACTATCGATATCGAGTAGAACGTAGAAGAGATGTGTGGTTGTGGAATGTGGATTTGGAGATTGGAGAGCTTGAAAAGGAATCGGGCCTGGCTGAGTGAGTGCTGCTGCTGGCGCTGGGGCTGGCTCTGGCTGAGTGGCTGTCCAGTCAGTGAGTGACATAAATGAGAATGAGATATGAGATATCATATGGCAGATGACACTATAGCTGGAGTGAACGAAGTAGCAACAGCAACAGCAAGTAGCAGCACCCAAACAAATGACTGTTGGATGGAGTTTGAGGTGAACGCGATTTTGCCTGGTGTTCGTGTTGGTGTGAACTAAGAGTAGAATAGCATAAAAATGAATTACTTAAAAATCTCTTTGGTCGTTGGTTCATTGATCGAATATTAGAAGAGAGTTGCGGTTAAGATCGGTTTGGTTATTTGATACATGAACAAAACCCAGCAATGACTGCGTTCAGCTTGTAAAATGTTTGCCATTATAGGTGTTTCCATAGTTGTTTATGTTTGCGGGTGTTGAAAACTTTTTTCTTCATGTTCTTCATAATAATGGGTATAGGTTAAGTACGTATCGAGGAAAATAAGCACTGTCCAGCTTCGAAAAGCAAACGACGAAGGCAAGTGACATTTTTTTTATTAGATAGCATAGAAATTAGAATATTCCAAAACTATAAGAGTTATCAAAAATATCAGGCTGACATTTCAAGTTCTACTATAAAGGCTGAAGATCTCTGTGTGTTTGCGTGCGATAAGGACGATATGCATCTCGCTCAGAAAGTATTTTCCGAACATGCAAAAGCTTTTAAATTAGGAAAATCTGGTAGATCAAAAAAATCTGGGACATTAATCGCTGGTGGCACCTGAAATTTGTTCAGTTTATTTCTTCTTCCTTGACAATAATTTATATGATTACATAGGACTCTCATTAGCTTGAACAATCCAGTTCAAACCCATATTCCTACGATGTTTGACAGATTGAAGCGTTTTTCGACCATTGAACAAAGAAAATTTTGTTTTCAACGCGTTTATTTTGCACATTTTTAGAACTGTTTTTGTAGCGTTTTTAACCGTTTTTGATGTGAAGCATTGGCGCGACTTGGGAGTAAAATCGACGCAAATGCGACGGAAATTCCGGCTTGACTGCGGAAATGTTTCTGTCGCAATCACTCCGCCGGCCGCCGCTCTCGACTCCTAAACCACTAAACCGACTTCAAATAAATTCTGTGCATCGATAGGATAGTTTTATATAGATCCGATAGGTGGCGCTGTTGTCGACCTCCTAAACTACTTGCAACTTGAAAGATAGGATCGTTTTGGACCCGATAGGTGGCGCTGTTGTTGATCTCCGAAACTATACTCCACTGATTTATATGAAATTTTGTGGATGTATAAAGTTGGTTGCAGGTTCGGTTTTTAATTAATTAATAATTTCTTAATACAATTCAACTATGTACAACACAATACAATTTCACATCCACATTTAGCGAGAGAAGTTTCACATCTGGTCTGTCACAACTCACAAGCAGAGACAATACTCTAGACGTGAGACCTCCAACTAACAATCCTCTTACCGCTGGACACCTTTAGTTATTCTTTTTTTTTTTCAGTTCGCCACTTTGTGTTCCTACGTGTTATGTCAATTTAGAATCCGTGTGACATGCAAAAAGTTATGAAAAAATTAAGATCAATGCTGCCAACCGCTGTCAATCGTGAGGGAATATGATAGAGTTTTGTTAAATGTTTTAAGACGTTAGTGTAAAATAAACGCGAACTAAATACGACCTAAACTTCCTTTATTAAAAATTAGCATAATAGCTACGCACCTCTTGAAAGAGTTCCTCGCAAATATGTACCCAAGTTCTCCCTCATAAGCTCTTAAGTAGAGTACTGTTTCCTAACTGAGTGCTTCATCAAATTTATGTAACTTAATTATATTAAATGTCAAGTGTTTGTTAAAATAAATTCAAGTTGTGTGCCTATTCATTTCCTACAAGAGTTGAATGGAGCCACTTGTGTGACAGATATCTATGTTTACCAAAATACCTTCGCATCCAAATATCAGTATAAAAGCAGACAACTGTGCCCTACGCTTTTAAAAACTCAACTTGTAAGCTTTCAAACTGTGTTTATAAATTTTTAAAGACAAATGCGGGCTTATATCGGACTTGTTCTGCTCTTTGGAGTATTTTGTACGATCTCATCGGCGGCATTACATGTCCCTAAGCTTGGATCAGCTAGCGAACAGAAGTACGACATTCAGAACAATGCATTTGAAGTGGAGGAGGAACAGTTCGTTCCACAACCACGTGTTACTTGCGATCTGCTGAGTTTCAACATCAACGGTTGGAGTTTCGGTAACTCGGCTTGTGCCGGCCATTGCTTGTATTTGGGAAAGAAGGGAGGTCACTGCGATTCGAGGGGAGTATGCAACTGCAGATAAATAAAATGGTTAGGTACATCTTTCAAGAGAAATATTAAATAAAAAATATTTTGTGAGCATGCTTTAAAGCAAGAGAGCTTGTTTGATGTAATAGTTGTCTAGAACTTGATACTCATACTATAGTCAAAAGGGGGCAATGCAACTAAAAAGTTTGGAAACCCTTTTGTACTAAGCTTTGAAAAATTACAGGCACACAATTCAAATATTCAAGAAAGTGGTAAGAAAAGTCGTTAAAATGTCTGATAAACTCGATACAAACCATCCTGATGATTTGATAAAGCACATTATCTTGTCTACTGGTGTGCTGGCAGTTCACCGAGGGATCAGCTTGTTCTGTTACTGCTGCCGAACCTTTTCTAGCTATTTCGTCCGCTTTATCATTGCCTAGAATGCCTTCATGTCCCGAAACCCAGCAGAGCAATATCTTGTGCTGACTACTAAGAACCTTGAGCTCTTCGCGACATCATTTCTCAAGCTTCGATTTTATTTCTGTTGCAGTTAAGGCTTTTATTGCTGCCTGGCTGTCGATAAAGAATGTAATACCTTCAGGTGGTATTACCCTTACCGCAGACTCACGGGCTGCTGTTGTCCCTGCCAGGACCTCTGCTTGGAAGACAGTGCCGTGGTCGGGGAGGCGTATCGATTTTAGTATACCCAACGATTCGGAGAAGACGCCTGATACTACCCCGGTTTCCATTTTAGATCCGTCCTTAAAAACGGCTATTTGTTTGCGTGTTGGACAGGAGTCCGTTTCTCCATTTTTCTCTGGTGGTATAGGCGCTCGAGAAAGGTCTTGTAAACTCCAAGTATGGCGTAATGTAGTCCGTGATCGGTACACAGCCAAAGTATTTCTGTATAGGATCGACGAATGACCCATTTCGTTCAGTTTCCAGTTTTCTGGTTGGCTTATTCTCATAATTCAATCAATCGGAAGCAAATTGAGGATAGCCTCAAGACCTGCGGTTGGAATTTTTTGAGTAAAAATTCGTAAGATTCTCAGTGGAGGGGTAATAACTTGCTCTCTCGATGACACTCTCTTTTACGAATTTTTCGAGTTAAGGAACAGCACAGCAAAAATTCGTAAGATTTTTAAAAGTAAAGGAACCGACCTACTATATAAATATATGGACTGCTAGCGAAATGTCAGTTCCATACAAGCTCTGCCCAAAAACTGAAGCCGACATAACTAGCGCTCTGGGTTCAAAGCGAATAAAAACTGTAACAAAATGCTAACTATATTCGATTTCTCTATTAAGAAATGCAGGGTGTACCCTAGCGGCTTTAATCGAAACCCTTCATGAGCGAGTCCGACTCGCACTTGCCTTACTTTTTTAAAAATATAGTTTACTTCAAACCATGAAAGATGTTTCTTAAAAGCGTCAATTTATATTTTTTATAGGAAAAGTTTGACAAGTTCTTCAAAGCACTCAGAAGAGAATTCCTTATCCGGCAAGACGAAGATAGGATCCCGATACGGTTTTCATATAAAAAAAATGTTTCTTCAAAATTCGAGGTCGGTTGTGGATGCTTAACATTCGTTCACCAAAGAATTAGATGATGACAAGCACACGTTTTTCGACCCCTGGTTTATAATGTATCAATCTCTTAAAGTTAAAAAAGCTCGGCAAAACGGTTTCTATGGGTTTTGGTCTTTAGTTCTTTACCGACCGATGTATATCGACTTCTTGTGATTTGTACTTCGTAAATGAATGGAATCGAATACAGGTCTTAAATTACATAAAAAAGAGTAGATAGAAGACGTATCGCTTCAAACTTTGTCTACTTGTGCAAACTCATTAATACGATATACTTACTGCTACTACCTACAAATAAGTGCTTGGCAAAATTATAATTTTGATTCATTTACGGAATTGTCGTCACCCCACAATTTTTCTACCATCAATTTTGTCAAAATGTATGTCACTTGTACACCCAAAACGTTTACATGTAAAACTTTTTACCAAAAATGTCAAAAAGATCGAAATTTTATACATCCACGATCACGATCCGATGGAACTGGGGTGAATTACCGCATTCATGAGCGAGCCATAAGTCACTAAATTTTTGTGGATTTTACAAGCAAAACAATAACAAATTCAGTCACGTATTACTCGATCACGGATGCGGTAATTCAACCCCTGGTCTAGTAAAATTGCAAAATTTTTACTAAATATCTACTACCAACTCCCCACAGGAAAGATGAAGCAATGGCAGTACTGATTTTTGTGACGTGATATGTCAAATAGTACCTATCAAGATTCTGTTTGTAAAAAGCGCTCAAAAAGCTAGCAAACACTTTGCTTTCTGTTCCACTTCGAAATTTATTATTTTTCTCGTTTTTTTTTTTTTTTTAATCAGGCGAAAACAAACGTCAGTACTTATATGGAAAAATGACAGATATTGTACCCTAGCTTTAGCGAACTTCAGCGATTTTTATGTTTGTGGTGTGTTTCACGGACCATGAGAAACTATTTAGGTAGAAAATGATTCTTTTTTTTATTATTTGAGTACTTTTTAAGCTGTTCGTTCGCCTTATTATATACATTATGATTATGAATGAAAACCATTCGAAATAATTTCCAAAACTACAAGTAGTTGTTGTGAACGTCTTCCATTCTTACACCCATTAGGCATGTGCGCATTACGCTTCCGTACATAGCTACTTATCTCGACACTTGAACATTACAACTGTTCAACGAAAATTAATTAAATTGTTTAAATATTTGCACTATGATTTACAGTTGCACAGCAAGAAATGCATACCTCTTGATGCTATATTTCAGTTGATATGTGTTTCGCTTTCCACTTGTTACTTGTCACGCTCTAAGAATGGTATAAAAACAGCGGCAATCTGTCGGCAATTTTTCAGTTTTGTAAAATAACTTAAATTAAGTAAAATGCGTCTTCCTGCTACGGTCGTTTTTCTTTTCACTATCGTGTTACATATTTCTTTGTCAGGATCCGTGCCTAAATCGGACAAGTCAACTGATTTGGATTATATTAATCAACGAGCGCTAATGCCGGAAATACGTCCTACTATCGATTTGTTAAGAGCCTGTGACGTTAGTCGGTCGGCTTGTGCGAATTATTGTTTACTCATGAGGTACAAGGACGGACGCTGCAGCAGGCGGGTGTGCTATTGCATTAGATAAGGAAATCGCTGGTACATATATTCAAGCATAGAAATTATTATTTGTAAAATAAAGGAATAAAGGAAATGAAGCGAATTTTTGTAAACATACCTATACCTACTGTTTGAGGAAATAAATGGTAATTCTTACAATGAAATAATAAATAATACAATTTCTGACAGAAGGAATATTTTTGACACTTTTGTGATAGGCACAGACCACAGAGATATTACACCGGAAGTGCCTTGTTATTTCCAATCCCGTGTGAAAAAGTCTACTGCGCCAATGGTGTCATCATTTGACCAGATCTTACGCAAATCTTCTCACGCGCTATCGTAATCGAATAGAACTACGGGTGTTTTCGGAAATGTTTAAAAAAAATCATTTGCGATTGCAAATGACCGTCAGTATTTTTTTTTTTTTTTTTTCTGTGCAAGTGCAGCCTGATGTTTCCGAACACTAGGGACCATGAACAAATTCAGCCCTTTTATATAAAAAATAAATTGTTGGATAACTTGATGCAAAATTTTAATGGAAACAATGATAAACAGTATTTAGGTACATCTAGAAAAAATTATCAGTAGGTATACCACTCCACACAGATCTTTATGACTTTTTTTTCATTTTGGAGAGAATCTTCGAATTCAGTCTGACAGAAAGAACAAAGAAGCAACTTAATTCTGTTCCTGGTCCAACGTTCAATAATCTCCTCTTGAGCTTGATTTGGGGGTCTCTAATAATTTATTTGAATTAAATTTATAATTCCTAATCACAAAAAAAAAACATTCTTAACGCTCAAGTGACCTAGATCTAGACCGAGACCAGGACCGAGAAAACTCATGATGATACATGTTGATGATAATGAATTCGTATCCATTCCCAAATATCAAGCCCTTTCTTTTAATTTTTATTTATTTACTTCGTACTTAAGAGAAAATACCCGGCCGTTTGTTATCTGCTTTGCTGCACGACAGATGACACGCAAATGACGTTTACAAACATCTGACCTTTGCAGAACTGCATTACCGAACATATGCTAATGCAGTTTGGCTATGATTACGTTTCCGAACACATGACTTTGGAAACTTGCGTTTTCAAACATAAAAATACCCTACAATTGGAACACATTTTACATACAGGAGTTATCCCGTTTTCGTTACTTACCACTTCGCGATCAGCAATCGTCAAACGTCAAACGTCGAAATGCCAGCAGTAAAAAAGTAAAAAAGAAAAAAAAAATCCCTCATCCTCAGCTTGCATAAATCACTTTTATTCAGAAATAAAGGACAGTAATTATTTGTTTCCTTTGTTTGTAACACATTATATTATTTTACAAAAAGCAAAATCCTTCAGATTTATTTTATTTTATTTACTCAAGTCATAAATTTAGCGTCTATACGATTTCTTTCGATCATTTTTTGATGTGTGTGTGTTTTTGTTTTTGTTTTCTTCCCAACGGGGTTGCTTTTAGCAAAGCGATTATTTTATAACTACCCTTGTCTTATTATTTTAATTTTTAATATTAAGTGTGTAAAATTTAAAAACTTGTTTTCATTTATTCTGGTTTTTAGTTTTTATCTAAAACAATTTGTTTTTTTACTCCTAAAATCATCATACAAATTAAGTTGCAATAAATTTATTTGAATAATAGGTAAACTCAACTACACTTTGTTAGGTTTTAGTTTTAGTTTTTAGTGTATATTTCGTTGTTAATAATAGAATTTAATATTTGTGAGTGTAATATTAATAAAAACTTTGGTTAGTCCTTTGATATGGTTAAAGTGTTTTTTTTCGTATTACTTCCATCTATGGATGTATGCCTCCTTTAGTCCTTGCAATGAAATTACAATTCAAACTTATTTGCTTAGTATTGTTATACGATGTATAGGTAGGAATATATATTTTTTTTTTCTTTTTATTTATTTTTTATAATAGGCACAAAGTGAAATAAAATGTTTTTTTATGCTGTACTAAAACTAAAAACAAACAAAAAACTTTGCAAATGCTAAAAATATATTTATATCATTTTAAAAATCAATTCCCTGTTTATCTTTTCCATTGTGTTTTAACCTTAGAAACTGAAAATCGGTATGTCAAAGGGGTTGCAATTTAGGATGAAACAGAGACAAATATTGTTCTGTGAAAAACTAAAAATATCCAATTGATCATTTCAAAAGAAGAGGACAAAACAGAGCTGCAAATTTTATTTAATGGCGAGTTGTAGGTCTCCATCAGTTAAAAATTAATTTTCCTTTGTTGTGTCTAATTTGTCGTATCTACTTTGCAAACTACAATCTACAAATATATATATTTATACGAATTGTTTCTGTTTTGTTTTTTAACAATAATTTCTTTGAACTATTTGTAAGTTTCTATTTTAATTTACATCCAGCTTATAGCTGTTCACTTAAAGCTCAAAAGCAGATGTTCTATGTCATCTCTAAGTATGTATATCTAAAACTGTCAAAACAATTGTGATATTGAACTACGCCACTAGAGTAGCTAGGTATATTGTATACAATAGAACGAACAGTCAGCGGCAGAAATGTAGATCAATTTCTGTTTTCAACAAAAATGACAGTTCAGTTGTGATCCGATAATTTTTTTTTTTTTTTTAATTCTTTAAAGCTAACTATGTTAACATTTTTGTCCACACAATTTTTTTTTTACAATGAATTTTGATTTTGTTTGTCTAATTTTTTTGTTTATGTTTTTCTGTGGGCTATTTTTTTTTTAGGAAACAGGACATGACAAATGTATAAGATGGTACTATATGAACAAAATCTAACATGAAACCGGTTCCGGTAGAGGGTTTTCCGTGATGCGGATCTTCGTCGAGTTTAGATTGATGCCTGTGTAAACAGTAGCATTGTCCATGTCCACGTTTGTATCCATGTCCGATTCGTCAGCGTTGCCACTGTCACTGGCATTTCCATTCTCAAGGTCGGCATCGTTCGGTTGTTGGTGTTGGTGTTGCTGCTGTTTGTGGAAGTTACCAAAGAAGAGCGATGCTGTTTTTTTACTCGCCCCAGATGGCGTTGTCGGTGAAGACAGTGGCGTAACTGTTTTAGTAGTTGTCAAAGCACGCACAATAGGAGGGGGATAGTTTTGTTTTTGTTAAATATTTTTTAACCATCTTGATGGTTTTGTTTTGTTGAGGCGGAAGGTTTGGTGGGGAGAGGCATTTGGTTGTGGAGTGGATGTGGGTGTTTCGAGTTTGATAGAAAAAATGAATATATCTCGAGAAAATATCAGATTGATGTTGTGTGGTGTTTAGTGTATTGTGTGTGTTTTTGATACGTCTTTCGGATAAAGGGTGCTTTACGCGATTAAAAAAGGCACATGACTTGCCAAAAATCACAAATCAGATCAGAGAACGCATGTGACCATCATATACCGCAGTGGATTCTTAAAATACTTTCTATATCGTCTGTTGAAATTCATACAAACTCGATCTCTTGTTTTAGGATAACGGAATTTCTAGTACGATGAAAAATGTTACATTTGATTTTTTAAATAAGATAAAACAACATTTTTGTGTACTCCTTTTTAATCGAATTAATAAAAACTTCAATGAAGAGAAAGTGCTTTTTTGGTGTCCACCACTGTAGGTTGATGCACATTAAGATGGAAAGTCATATGCCGCCTATTTTCGCGTAAAATAGCAATAACAATGGTGAATTTAGATGAAGAACAACAATGGCGATGGATGAATGATATTAAAAGAGCACATTTCTTTCTTCTTCTTTATAGATTTCTGCGTAAAACAAAGAAGCTCCGATCGGTTCGTAGATGGCGTTATATGCGTTTATTGAGCTTTACACAGATCATGTTCATGATCACATTTCACGCCCTTCGATAACCGTTTATTGTCACATATCTCTTTCGACTATACGTCAAAAAATAGGACGCTTTATTATAGAGAACCTGGTACTTTACTTGTGCTTTTAAGTCAGCCTTAAATTAAAGATTCCTACCTACAGAGATAGCGAGGATATCTCGAACTGCGGGAAGGAAGTTGTGCAATTCACATGACATAACAATGTACAACTTAAGAAAAAAACCGCAACAATCTCATTAAGTGGTGCAGGGAAATAAGTCCACGGAACTAAATCCACTGAGGGACTTAGATCCCACCTGGTGGGAAGTGAAACCACATTCGTGAAGTGGACTTAGTTCCCATGTAAGGTGGGAAATAAATTACGGAAAATTTGAGTTGTTTTATTTCCCTATTAATGTGAAGTAAATTCTCCTGGGCACCACGTCCACTTGTGGTTTTATTTCTCACTAGGTGGGAACGAAGTCCCTCTGTGGAAAAAAGGAGGTAGGTATCACCTTTCCGTTGCTGTGGGCATTGAACATTTAAGCACACGGTACGTGGCAAAGCCCTTATTCATTGCAACAATATCAGGGACCGCACTGAGTGGCATTATGATATGACGTACCTATATGAAATCAGCTATCTGATGACATATTGTACTCTCGGAATCTTGTCTGGCATACAATATATTACAATGAGCCAGAAAAATGCTCAGAATTCGGAAATTTTGAATCAACACACTCGGCAAAACCTCTAGCAAAACAATGTAACGTCATCTTTAGTGATCACCTGATCCCTGACTGCAACACAGCGATGGTAAAAATCACATTTAAAATATCTAAAAAAATAGTATTTACTTCATATATGGTTTTTATTTTATTTCGTTTATGATTATTAATTTATTATATGGAAATTAATAGGCTCAGAATAAATGTCTCGATTATTATTTTGCACATTGTTGATTAAATTCCTAAAATCGTCGCCCGCTTCGAACAACAAATTTAAATAGAATACTGAAAAAATATTTATTTTTCTCTAGGACTACATGTGCGGAAAAAAAAGAAGAAATAAAATATTTAGCAACAAAACTGTTACAAAATTTACAAAAATACGATTTCGACTTAACGTAATAGTACTAAAAATAACAAAAAAAAAATATACTTGTATTCATCGTGCAATATGCATTAACATTATAATGTGTTAATTAGGTGGTACACGATAAAATAATGTTTAACCGACTTTTAACATTTTACGATCAAATTTTATTGTGCATGGCTGATTCAAGCAAAACAATAATTGTAAAACTACAAGACAATCAGTCGCGTCATTCACTTCTCTGAAGACAAGCTTTGGAGTTTTTTTTTTTTTTTTGTATCTATCTCGAGTTGTTCAAGTACAAATTACTCTTGCATACAAAATACAAATTGCAAGCCCAATGGACCCCAACAAATACAACGATTCATGGGAAGAAATGTTGTTAAGTTTTTAGAGAATAAAAATCAGATTTGTATTGTTTAATTAATTTCGCGTATACGTCTTGCCTCAAAAAGCATCCCACAAAAAATTGCCTTTAACTCTGTAAACAAAAATAATCTGCTAAGACTAAAAACAGAGATAAAAATTAAATATAAAACAGATAACAATATAAAATATAAAATATTTTAGTTATTTTAAATAGTTTAACATATAAATCTATACAAATGTGTGTATAAGAAATTAAAAAACAAATTATGATATAATCAAATATTATAAAGTTTGGTTTTACGCGTCCGGTGTTGAATGAGGTTGCGATTTCGGATGTGACGACACTAAGGTTTTGGAATTTTCAAAGCTTATTGTTCCATGCGATCGTCTCGATTGAAGTGCACCAACAGCTAACCAAATAATAATAAAACAAAAAACAAACAAATAAGTAATAAATTGTGAATGTAGAAAATCAAATATACGTGAAACCAAAAGCATGAAAGGTAAAAACATCGGCTACTAACATCAGATAAGTAAAAGCAGTACAAAATAGGCGCGGAAAATATTTTTGTTAGTTAGGTAGGTACTTTACAAATGATATATTTCTAAATAATAACTCGATTTTTAGTTACTGGCTAACTAGAGGGAATGTTTAGTGAAAACATAGAAACTAAAAAATGTATTGTATTGCATTTTTGTTTTACAAGCATTTTGACGTTTAATGCATCCCTTGGTTCTTAGTGACGTTCGATAACATTGGCTGTCGCAAACGGCGTCGCACTAAATTCAGTTGAAATTTCAACAGGATATGTAGCCTCCTTGAGCAGAGGCTTCAAGTTCTGACATAAATTACTAAATTACATAGCCTTGACTATTTACTAAGGGCCGATTTTTCAATAGTCAGATAGATTGCCTGATTGCTAACTAACGACTAAATTTATTTCACTCTTTATCTGCTAGATAATATAAGCTTTGAGTTTTTCAATCATAAAATAATAGCTAGATAGATAGATTCGAAGGTAAAGTGGCGTGAGTGAGACACATTGACTGACAATATGCTGTGTTAAAGCATAGCAGATAGTCATGTTCAAAGCTTGACGTTTATCATTAACCGTTTAGTTCAAATTGTACGTAATGTTTAGGTCTCTTTCTCACTACTCTTTGTTTCCTTGTTGGGTTGAAGTAATTGTTTGCTAATTCCTCGTCTTCAATAATAATATCGTCAGTACTGTCGAACAATTCCATTTTTACATATTTCCCCAAACAAAACTTTGTAAAGTTGAATTTTAAAATTTGACAGTTAGCTTACTTTAACTAGAGATTTATATTTTATCCGTCTCAGAAATGTGCAGATAACTTTATGAGGCAGTTAGCTGTTTATTCTTCGAATAACTGCTATTCGACTATTGAAAAATTATTTTATGACAGTTAACCTTGGCTATCTGACTATTAAAAAATCGGCCCTAAGTCAACAAATAATTAAAAACGAAGAACAGGCTGGAAGGGCTTTTTTAAATCACCAAAAAAAGCGAAATTTGCTAACCTCAGCGGAAAATTGTGTAACAAAAGGCTGCCAACACTGCGAATCAAACCTCGTTTTGTCGAATTTTGGAAAAAAGTTGGCGTCTTGGTAATTAATTCCATAGTATTCAAAAATTAGAAGAAGGAGCTATGAGGTTTAAAGTACGCGGTGACTGGACAAATTGCAGATTTCCCTTTGTAGAAACTAAAAAATAAAAATCAGCACAAGCTTAGAAATGGTCATGTAGGATTGCCCATCATGCTGAAGTGATACTCTCTCAAACAGTCACCCCTATCGAGGTATCCGTTCCGAAGAAATTCCGATACGAAAGTCAAATCTGATCGGAATTCAAATTGCGTTCGAGGTTTCTGTTTCGGAACAAAATAAATGAAGCATATAATCGCGTGCATTTAACATTCAAATATTCCGCAGCAATTAGTTGCCGGAGAGCTTCGGAAAAAATGTACCGCGTAGCTGTACAAAAAATGGTATAACGCGGTTCCCCGCAATGCGACAAGTTGTACTATAATGTCATCGGAGAATTTTTCCGAAAGCTATATCGGAACGGATATCTCGAATAGAACTCCGATTTGTACGAAAATCGTTCAAAACGGATACCTCGATAGGGGTGAATGACATTGAACACATCATTTGAAAAAAAAAAAAGACCAACAATAGATATGAAGACTGTTTTGATATAACACATTATGAAGACTCGGTCCTCAAGACGGTATATCTTTTCGAGCAGTGTTTAAAAAAAAATTAGATTTTTCTATAGCTCTCGAAAAAAGTTATACAAAATACCTAAAAAGAAACCCATGTTTTGTGAATGCGTGTAAAAAAATATGAATATTTAAATATTTATTATTAAATATGTATAATAAAATATTTAAGGAACCAACAAAAAATTACTGCATCATAGCAAATGTAAATTTGTGCAAATAATGAACCATTCTATAAGGCGTACGAGTAACAACAAAAACGATATTTATATTTTTATAATATAAAAAAAATAATAATCAATTCGAATTGAATTTCGAAAAAATAAAAAAACAATTTTTTTTTTGGTTTTGAGTTTTATTTCAACATTTCTATTTTAATATTCCGAGCTGAACTGGATAAATAGTGACATTAGGTGGTGGGGATTCACTTAATTTCTTTAATAAAATTTTAGCAGCGCCATCTGTTAGTGAGAAATTACTGAGACTTTTCAGCTGTGATCGACGGTGAACCGGAAAAATAACACAGCAAGGGAAATAAAAGCAAACACAGAGAACAAAAAATGTGTGTAAGAAGTTATAATACGTACCAGAAGACGTTTCAAAAACAGTGCGTTTGGCAATATAAATAAAATTTATTATTAAATTTTTAGATCATCCAACGATGTTGCCGATGGATACAGTTTGTTTGTTTTTTTTTTTTTTTTCGAAATACGCGATGGGGATGGTATAGATAGGCGCGAATGGGGTTATGAGGTAGAAAATTGTTCAAATCAAAGGGAGGGTGTATTGTTTTGTTTTTTGGTTGTGGGTGGAAGAATGGATGGTAAGTATATGGTGTGGTGGTGGGTTTAATAAGAGAGAAAAAGAAAAAAATAAATAAATTTCCAAATTATTTTTTTTCTTCTCTTTTTGTTTTTTTTTTTTTTTTTTTGATAATAATTCGTACGTTTTATTTTCAGTGTTGTAATGCATGTATATTGTTGTATAGTGCTGTCGTCTCGTAGTGTTGTGTGTATTTTTAGATTTTTTTTTTTTTAGGTGAAATGAGGTTGCCAATCTTTAAGTTCTTTTTTTTCTATTAGTTTACCCAGCATACAAACACAACTGTGCAAATGAGTGAAGATTTGTTAAACGCAACACAACGAAAAAGAAATCCATCTGCGAAAAATGCTTATGATTCGAACAAGAAAATAAAAGGAATAAAAAACTGCGCACCAATTTTATTGTCTTCTACACATGCGAATACAAGTAAACCTAAAGGCGCTCTGATTTTAGTGCTCGTCCATAAGTTTTGGGTACATTCCTTCGGTTTAACTAGGAAAAATTATTGGACAGTAAATTGTCTGGAGGTGTTAATTTCCACGCGCATTTAACATTTTTGAACTTCTTCGGACAGGGTGAACCAGGTCGGGTCGTAAGAATATTAAATTAACTACGAATTTAATGGAGCTTGTATGAACAAACGGTTTACATTCCAGACGACTTCTCCAGTTAGTAGTGAACTATTTGAGAAATATTTACTTGCGACGTCTGGTTCGGTTATATTAACACATTTTCTGAACCGAATGTCTCAAGTATCAGACCGGACACTCAATGCGTGTTGTAGGGCTGACAATATTGTCAACTTAAGCCTATTCTGATCCAAGTATCGATTTTTATCACTTTCGAGGTGAAGTTCTCAAAAGAAAATGTTATTATGTCAAGCTCAGAGTGGCAGCTAGTTTTATAAACCTAAAACTCTATACCTAAGACTTATGGATGGAGTCATTTACATAATATCGACAGTCTTGTTTAAAAACCTACCTTTAAGCCTTCATTTATACAAATGTATTAAACATGAATATAAATTGAAGAACCCTGTAAAAACTATCTTGAAAAAAAAAGTTTAAAATAACAGACAACTGGGTACGAAATATGAAATGAGATCTAGATCTATGTATATAAAACAAAGTTGCATCCGTAAGAAAGCCCATCACTCGAGAACGGATCGTCCAATTTGAGCTATCTTTTCTTTGTTGGGTCCGTCCGTCTGAGGAAGGTTTATACGTCGAGAAAATTGGAAAATTTTAAAAGGAAATTGACAAATTTATAAAAATTCATTTTCCATACATTTTTTCCTGGCATTTTTTTTTAAATTTTAATCGCAATATACAGTGAGTTCTTGTTTGTCAAAAATTCTACATGAATATTTGGGAGTAAAATCGGCTCGACCGAGACAGAAATTGGCCAGTCGCGATAGGTGGCGCTGTTGTCGATCTTCTAAGCCACTCAACCGACTTCAATGAGATTTTGTAGGTGTGTATGGTTGCTTGCAACTTGGAAGATAGATTATTTTGCACCCGATAGATGGCGCTGTTGTCAATCTCCGAAACTATTCAACTGATTTCAATGAAAGTTGTAGTTTGAAAGATAGGAAATAAACATTTTTTCAATTCATTTAACTCAATTCTTAAAGCAAAGACTTATATGGGCACGCTGGCCCTGGGGATTGAACTGATAAACTTCGTCTTACACAGACTCTAGACTACTGAATTAGTTGTATCACAGGCGAAGCCGGGCGGGAACAGCTAGTTTTTAAATAAAAAGAATACCAAAATGAAAGAAAATGTCCCGGAGAGAAGAAGAGAAGATGGGTATTGTTCCTTTCTAATTGGAGCTGCTTTGCTTGAATGTTTGTTCTCCTTTTTTGTCCGTTGATTGTTTATATGATACCCTATTTACACCGCACTGAAAACCATGTCGAAAACTCGAAATTGCGTTCACACCGAACAAAAACTAGTTCTCGTTTGACGTTTCAATCAGCTGTGAGACAGTAGTCGTGAAACTGCTCTGTAATCTATTTTTTTTTTTTACAAACTTCGATCGCATTTAAATATAATATTAGCCCATCAATTAAGTGGGGAAAATGATTTTAGTTGTGAGTTGTGACATTTGTTCGGTCAGCTGCTCTGCTGAATGTTGCAAAAGCTGTGTTTGTTTCAACAACCCATAGATTGAAAGTACTTTTCGTGGAAAACGACCAACGATTCTTTTTGAAAACTGAAATATGTATGGAAAAGCTTCTAAGCCCGGTTTTCGGCAAGCTGTGAATAGGTATAACTATTCGTTGATAGTTTCATAAAGATAGATTTGTTGAAAACAATGACAGATGAATTTTCAATCAGAAAACATTTTGTCTGCGAGATTAATTTCTAAATAATTATTCTGTGAGACGGATTCTACTGGTCTGTTTGTTACAACAAAACAAATGCAAACACAGTGTGTTTTCAAAAATATTCCAGGCCCTCAAAATGAACCCTAAAATCTCGAAAGAATTCGCTACTACATTTTCTAAAATACAATAAAGCACTCAGTTTCTACAAACAGACTATCGATATAATGAAATATTAACGTATAAATGACAAACTGAATAATTTTTAAAACTAAATATTGAAGAAAATCCAATTTGGTTTGATTTCACTTTATTTTAGTTTTGCAAGCAAATTAAAAAATTTATTCGTTCATCAAAATTTTAAAATGTTTTTGTTTTGCTTTTCTTTTTTTTTTTTTTTCTTTTTTATAAACAACATACATACATGTATAGCTACTTTCTTGTTATATTAAATGCTTATAAAGTTTTTTTTTTGGTTTTTGTCTATACTTTTATACATATATAAATATATTTCGTAAGCTGTTCACAAATTGATATTAAATTTATTTAATAATAAATACTTTTTGTCGGTTTATTAATTTAAATGAATGCAAACGAATTACATTAACAATATATAACTTTGTTTTATATTTTTGTGGTATTTTTTCTTAATTTGTTTGTTTTTTAGTAAAATGTTCTACAAAATGCATTCATTTATACACAAAGCTCCCTAGATCGTTATTTTTGTTTGTAGATCTTTCTCAAATTAATAATATCCTATGGAAAATACTGTTTAAATATATACTTGGGTTTTTTCTTCTTTTTTTTACTTTGTTAATATAATAAAATTAAAGTCGAACTTCTATAAACTCATCCATTCACAGAAAGTAGAAAACCTGCAATGCTATAATAAATATAATGAAACAAATAACAAAAATATAGAAACGGTTAAGCACCGAGTCAAAAAGAAAAAGCTTTCTTCACCTCTCTATAAAAGGGAAAACAAATAGGGGCTAACTTGAGAGGACAGAGAGTGTCCAGATATTTTGAAAAGGTCTCAAGTCTAAAGAAACTAGAAAATGAGTTTGAGAATGAGAATCCTCCTGAATGATTAAGCGAGTCTACGGTCTATTTTCTGCTGAATTAGTCGTTGTTGTGTTATTATTTGTTTATAGAATCGAATTATATTAATGAAAATAATAAAAAAAATATAAAAAAAAAATATTAAGCGGCTGTATTAAACGGCAGTGCTTTTGTGACTGAAGCATATCAAAGTTAGTGATTTTTGAACGTGAGATTTTTGGTTATGCACAAAATGTTTGCCTCTATTAAGGTGCGAGTTGATGCGATGCCAAAGGGTTCTGTTCACTTCAATAATAAGGTGCAACGCCAGGAGATATACGCAAGAGTTTACATTTTACTTTGCTTTAAAACTATATTTAAAATTATTCGTTGCATACTTTTTGGATTCATAAATATTAAAAATCAAATAATGAGAAGAGTAAAATCACTCAGTTATTATAGAGCGTGTTTTTGAACTATGTAATTGTTTACAGTAAAAGCTTAATAGCGTTTCCACACAAGTGGTTAATGTAATAATTTTGAGGAATTTTGTTTAGTCTTAACGAGACATCACTACATAGTACAAAGCAAACTCGCTTTCTCTGTCCCTATGTCCCTATGTATGCTTTAATCTTTAAAACTACGCAACGGATTTTGAGGATCAGGGTTGTCCTAGATAGTGTATCCGCAGCTTCACCGCTGCAGAATTTTGAAAAGTCGCAAGAAAAATGGCCAATGAGAAAAAAATTTTCATTTCTGAAGTTATTCTGCACATTTAGTATTTTTGAACGATATTTAACAAGCATTGGCTCTCTAAACACTAATAATGTTATGATATGCAACTGCCTTACATTTTAAAGGTTTTAATTGGGAAATAAAGCATTTGAGAAACTTTTAAATCGCCTTCTTCAACTAAAAACAGGACCAAAATAGCAAAAAATTGTGGCAGGCTCTCAAAAAAGTGCCAAATTGCAACTTAAGTCGCATAACGGTCACGCTGACTAATATGGCGGCTTCAAAAAAGTTTGGTTAGAACATTACGGATGGGTACCTTTTTTCCCCAGAATAGGTTTTAGATAAGTCAACGTGCTTGAATGTAATTTGAACATCAAATTTAAAAGAATTGTAAAAGGGGTATTACATAATCCTATCTACAAGAATTTACATTCAAGATCGGATCCATTGACAAAACGTCACCATACTGCTTTGCCTGCATAGGTTCTGCTTTGACAGATCGGTGCGGAGGTCGTACTAAGAATGGGTCTAGAATACGATTGTAAAACACTAAATTCATTTGCGATACAAACCTGCTTTATAGGAACTATGTAATTCATTTCATATTGCCACCTTTAAAACGTCGAGGACCTACTCTGTGCAATTTCCTTCTATTTTTCTTTCAATATTCCTCTTTGATATGCTCCATTATTTTCGTAATTTAACTTTACAGCAGAAGCATCATAGTATAAAGCAAAGAAAATCTATTTTATTTACTCTCTGTCGTGAGTTGTGTATAAGTGATTTTTAGTTATCAAACTTTTTAAATTCGATGTTTTCTTTTTGTTAATTTTCAATTTCCAATAAGTTATGATTGCAAAATCACCAGTTTTATGTACAAAAAATTCGTTTTATCTCAAAGTGTTTAGTGTAAAAAATTTAAGCTAAAAACAAACACGTTAAGTCTATAAAAAAAATGTCAAACAAGAAAATTACTCAATTAGCTACGAAACAGAATTTATTGCAACTTTGCTTTTCTGTTAGTTGTACAATTAAATTTTGAATGAGATAGACAGATAGATAGATAGATAGAGAGAGAAAGAGAGATTAACACTATTAGAGTCGGAATCACACACAATGACGAGAACTTAAAAACAAAAATGCGTGAAGACAAACACGAACGGAAGAAAGAGAATATGATTTTGTATATATATCTGAGCTTAGTGTGTGTTCTTTCTCTCTACAGTTGTTCTCTATGATTTAGATATTGATTTTGATTTTGATTCTGATTTATGATTAATGTTTTGCAAGACTACAGCTTTTTGTTTTGGTTTTCTCTGATGCTTTGATTATCGTGATGTTTGTAGAAGTTGTTGTTGTTGTTTTTTTTTTGTAGATGAATCTATGTTTTTCTGTTCTAACACTTACCGTATCCCTCGCCCTGGAGGAAAAGCCGGAAAGCTTCAGAAACCTTTGCAGGTTGCTCTTCGAGAACCATTGCACAATCGGAAATCTAGAACCAAACAGCAAAAAATTGTAATCCAAGTCAAGTGGTTCCAATGTTAGCTTACCTTCATCCAAGTTGAGTTAGCGGGGTCCAAACGAGCATTCAGGGTAATGGTGTCCTCAACATGGGGCGACAAAGCTCCTGTTATATTCATCACTGTCATTTTGAGGGTGGTGATGTTTTGCTGCTGCCCTGGAGTTGGTGGTGGTGATCGGGTGATGTTCAAATCATTTCGATGAATGTACGCGTTAATGAGCATCGCCAAGTTGGTCGGATTGACGGCATTCTCAAAGTGATGCTTGTACATCTGTACAAGATCGTGATTGCGTTCTTCGGGATTGCGCCCGAAATGATGCCACATCAAGTAGTCAACAACGCCTTGAGTCATTCCTTTTGTGCGCAAGAAACGAGCATTGAAACTTTGATAGCCCCACTCAATCCAGCCCGAGGTGGTGGACACGCAATTGATTAGACAAAGACCGGCAACTTTTTGCGGATTTTGCAAAGCAAAGCGAGCCAAAATGTTGGCTCCAGCGCCGACACCGAATCCAATGATGATCTTCAAGTTGAAGTGTGACATCACGAAGAGAATTTGCGCAGCCAACTCGTCCATTGTTGGGTAGACATAACTGGGGCGGGAAATTTAGAGAGTTAAGATTATGTAACTATGCAGTGCATGCTTAGCGCGGTCATCGAAAGGAAAGAAGGCATAAGATCAGTGAGTAAGTAGGTATACTTAGCGTGTTGTAAGGTTTAGAGACGGTCGCCGTCTGTTTATATTATTCAAATCACAAACAACATATGTAGCGAGTGGAGAAAAACGGTGTTTTCACACCAGTCGTATTCTGTTGTATATGTAATAGTTTCCATCGCAATTTTATAGTCGCAGACGTATGATTTATCATTCAATACCTTGTCATATATTCCCAGTATATCCCGCACGAATAAACTACGTCTTTCGAATGAATGACCGCACCCAAAACACAACCAAGAAACCAACAAAATCATATTGATTATGTTGTTTTTATATTTAACTTACTCTTCTGGCAGAGTGGGTGCACCATCTTCCTGTCCTGGTGCTGTTACATGGTACACACAGAAGTTGTTCAATATCTCTCGCATGTCAGGATAATTGAAAAATCCAGAGAAACTTGTTGCATCTAAAAAAAAACACACACACACACGCAGTTAGACAATTTTAATCGCTCCTTGCACAGCCCACTTACAGTTCAATCCCAAATCATGATACGTCAAAATAGCCGACTTCTTCGGGTCACCTTGTATGGCCACTTGAATTTCGCCCTTATCTGTTGGCACACGTTTGATCTCGCAATGGTCAACGATGGAATCACGTCGATGGAATTGTAACTGAACCGAACGCAATTCGATATCATCCATGGGATCAACTGGCATTGTGCTATAAAAACATGGAATTTCCAATTAATAATAAAAAATAAAAGCCCTGCCAAACGGGGAAGGACGGATAAAACACAAATATAGAAAACAGAAACACACAAGTTTACTCCAGTGAAATACACACAATCTTAAATATCATTTCGTCTTATGAACCATCTGATGTACGCAAGTACCATCATCAACGGTCTGTATATATGTATAATTCCATTACAGAGTTTTGTTGATGTTTGCAAAAGTATATTCAATATTAAATTACTTAAAAAAGAAGAAATAAAAAGTTCCATGCACAAGGATCAAGTGTGCAGCGCTACTGTGGTAACTCTCGGTGGAGAAATAAAATTGAAAGGAAAAATAAAAGTAAAAGAACAGGGCATCCAATGCTCTCCTGAGGCACTTCACGACCGCAACACACAAAACTTTCCGCGCTGTGCTGCCAAGGGTGAAAGAGTTCTTCGCATTGCTTACACTCTTTCCACGCTGCAAAGAACTTTTCAAGTGCCTTGAGGTTGAGATTTTTGTGTGCAGAATCTTTTTCGTTTGTACATTTTCGCCGCAAAAATTTATAAAAATGTATCCCATCGCTTTTAAGAAAAACAAATCAAAACTGTCTGTCTAAACACTAAATAAGCATTCATTTACAAAAAGGATAAAATTACAGAACAAAAATAAGAAAACAAACAAAAAAAAAACGAAACCTCTCTCTTACCCAAGTAAACGTGCCTCCTCGGCAGTGTGTGCTGGTGCTGATGGCATCTTAGTGTTCAGTGTCTTACCAGTTTTTTCCCGGTCTCTGAAATAAATACTATAAACATGCAAGCAAAGGTTCTTTCCAAAAAAAATTCAACAAAATAAAATAAATCGTTATCTAAAGCTAAGTTTTGTTCACTAATAATTGTCAATAATTTGTTTAGTCATACCGTTGTTTTTGTTAGTAAAAGTTATAAAATAAGCAAAGGAATTAACCAGCAGGGGGTTATACTTATAAGTGTATGTGTGTTAGTGACAGAGAGGATGGACAGAGTAAAATGGAAATAAAAATGAAACGGAAAAACAGCACTTAAACGTAGGCGCCGTATTTACACAAGGGACAGATCACATCCACAGAGTCAGCACAAAAATAAAACGAAAAACAAAAATAAAAACAAAAACCATTACCACTTCAAATGAGTTCAAATGTTGTCCCGTGATGCGTACTTCGTCCTTGGCAGGCGACAGAAGCTCGCTCGTGTATAGCTGACAGTGTAAATGATGACGAATTCGTGCAAAATGAACATTCCTTGTTATTATGAGTTAGTTCTAGTGTTAGTGGCGCAAACAGCAGCAAAACAAATAATCAAATAATCAGCCAGACAACAACAAGTCTCTGAAGTCAAGGCTCAAACCAAAAGCTGGTATTTAACACATTCGGGACTTACATTGTACTGATGGGGGAGCCGCCTTCACCTTCTTCCCGGATAAATGAGTAAGACAATACCTCACCCTCGTGACAGCTTTTGCGTTGTAAAAAACGCTCTCTGCGTCGAAGGGAAAACATTTTGTTCTCCTGCGCAAAACTGAGTAGGTGGGATTGGGTGGGATAAAAATAAATACGACAAAAAAACCCACCGAAGAAACTTTAAGGTCAATTAGGAACACAAATTCGGCGAAACAGTAATTTACACAACAGAAAGTGTGGGGACGAGTGGCAGCGACATTAAGGTATGCATATATGTAAGTTATTTCGAGAGTGAGATAAGAACTTTATGGCTTAGTTATCGTGATACTTTTGGGAGGAAATAGAAAAAGTTTTATTGACTTCGGAAGAGGTATTTAGCATGAAAGCATGAAAGGTTAGGGTTGGGTCTCGGTATATAGACAGAGAGCAAGTTTGTTTGTTTTTCTGAAAAGTTTTTAATGCTGCACAGCGTTGAGGTTGTTTTGCATTCATAATGCGAAGTTCCAACAAGACTATCTCAACATTGTTATGGCTTTTTGACTAAAAACAATTCCAAAAGCAAATCCACAGGAATGTTAATCAATGGAGGTGACGAAAATAGAAAATGTACACGACTGTGGCGCAGTAAACTTTCTCCTTTACGGCAAATTGTCTCGCAAAGGTCCCTTTACATATTTAAAAAACCAGTTGTAACTTCGTTTAGTCGACAATGTCACTTTTTCTACGTCAGACAGATTAGGTCTGTTCCTTAACTTTCAAATCTTACAAAATTTTACTAATTATTACGAATTCTTACGAATTTTTACTCAGTGGCGTTCCTTAACTCGAAAAAATCGGAAAAGAGAGCGTCCTCGAGAGAGCAACATTATTACCCCACCACTGAGACTCTTACGAATTTTTACTCCACAAATTTCTTGGTGTAAGAAGTGGAAAAGCTGTCAGTCACCGTACAAATTAGAGCTAATTTGAATTTGGCATATGCGTGGATTATTTTCTAATTTCTTGGTTATTAAAATGGCGGCAAAATAAAAAATTTAATGTTCCCCTCAAGATTCTTTTCGAAATTCTTCCTCGCTGGAACAAGGACCAATATCCTCCATGTAATTCTTTATGTATTGTCGCTTTTTCCTCTTATCAAATGCTTATACTTCAATCAGTCCTAACTCTTCCACATATTCGGATTCATCAAAATAAAGTTCGATTAATTCCAAATCAGTTTCATCGCCATGCAGATGATATAACTCATTTTCTTAGTAACGTATAAAATTGATCGAGTTTATCAGACATTTTAACGACTTTTCGTACCATTTTTTGAATATTTGAATTATGTATCTGTCATTTTTCATAAATTACTACAAAAGCGTTCCCTTACTTTTTCGTAAGCGTCGTTTTCGTGAGAGAATCTATCCCCACCACTGCTATTTTGACAGTATTTTCCATTCTTACTAAAAAAGTAAAGGAACAGACCTTCAATCTTACGTTTTTTTACAGATTCTTACGAATTTATACTCAATGCCGTTCCTTACTTCGAAAAATGCATAAAAGAGAGCGTCACCGAAAGAGCAAGATACATATTACCCCCCCCCCCACCGAAAATATTACGAAATTTTACTAAACTTCTGGAAGTAAGAATTGGAAAAGCTGTCAGTCACCGGTACAGGGAAATAAAACCACGATGATTGGGAAGTAAAAGGAACAAACCTCTAATTCTACGAACTGTAAACTTGGCATTCAGTGTCGAAATTCTTGACTAAATTCGTCGGCTGAGCCTCCATAGACGGTAACTGAAAAATCTGTTAATGTGATCGATCTAGGCCAACCAAAACTGAGACACGTCGCAAGTCAGCCAGCTGTCAGACTTACAAAACTGGATTTGTACTTGAACGTTCCCGTACATTTTAATCATAGCTTTGCCAATTTAAATCCCAAATTAAATGCAAACTAAGGGCGCAATAAGTTTTAAAATGTTAGCAAAAAAAAAACAAGTACTACCCTCCAATACTCATTTGTTGTCGTTAAAATTCGCCGTTGAAATAAAAAGTTTTTCATATTCCAATTCCACTCTATTGTGCGTGCCACCCTGTGCGTTAACAATCATCTCCAGCGGCAGATAGTATGTGCTCGTGCATTTCCGACGGCGAGTCCGGTTACCAAGTATTGCTTCAAATAAAAACAAAGGGCAATTTACAGCTGCCTGCACAAGTACCCAGCTCACAAATAGATAACAACCACTTGACAACTTTGTGACTTTTACTGTAAGACATGTCACGTCTCACTTGTTTTATACATCGGCTAGTTGCAAATCAAATTTTATCACTACAATTGGTTGGTTGACTCAGTCTCCGCTGAGTTATTACGCAAATAAAAAATAACTTTCGACCCATATTTCCACCGGAAGCAGACTGCGCCCACTATAAATAGTAAGTTGCGATTCTTTTTCCAAACTAAAAATAATTCAAAGTGCACTTCCCACGATATATTTATATGCAATGCCAGCCAATCACATGGCAACAAATCAAATTATTATTAAATATACCACCAGAATTCCAAGCAAACATAAAAGTTCTTTCACCTTTTCGCTTCGATTAAGTCAGATGCCAAAATGAGAACGTATACTATGCAAATTGTGGCCAGCTGTAGTACAGTACAAAGAAGAGAGAAAAAAAAAAGACGGCCCTTCCGCCCACTTGTATACATGCTGGGGGGCTCAATTGGAACGTGTCATGCATTTGTAATGTGCGCTGCTCTCAGGAAGTTGTTCCAAATGGAACACATTTGTTTCCACCCCCAACAACTGTGTGGTTGCAATTTTAGTGTTTGCCGGCGATGAAAAAAAAAACCTACATTTGAAATCATCATCCTTTTGGCAAGAGTCCAAATTTTCTTGATGAGTTTATCTTCCCCTGTGCCAGCAGTAGCAGCGGTTTGCTCGGATTACTATATTGAGGCTGTCGTAACACCAGCTGTTGGAAAACATCGAATATATACTGGAATAACGACTTCAACGTCTGTCAGATGAACCACAGCCTTCAACCGGTGCAAAGTAGTTTAAGCCGGACAAAGCCAATATGACTATGGTCTGAATGTGTGCATACTTAATCGTTTTGTTTATCCATGCATCTTGCCGTCGCCAGAATGAGGCACCATTTTGCTATAATTATTGTGTTTACCGTAACAGGCCGACAATCACTGACACACAGAAGCAAATCAAGTGAATGGCTTGAGAATGCATTGTTCGGGTTCGATTGCCCTTTCGAGAACCCACCTGAACTGGGTCGATTTTCTTCGGTCGAAAGAAACGGGTTTCTGAGTGTTTACGATGAACCGAAAGACAAACTTAAGATTGGAGTTGTTCCAATTGATTCATTAAAAAATTTGCTTGAAAAGCTTTCTCGATGAGTCAAGTCCCGCTTTTGTGTTATTTTGATTGGAATAAGTTGTAAGTAACTACGCTTTAGTAATCTGCAGAGAATCAGTGTTGTTATATCGTGGAATTTATAGGTACCTTTTTGTGGGAATTTCGATGTCCGAAAAGCCGTTCGTGGGATAAAGGGAAAAAGCACCAAATCGTGGGAATTTGAGGTATCTAACAAAAAACTTTAATTTTTTTGCTCAAATTTAACAAAAACTTCTACATTTCACCATGAATATCAACACACTAAATAACCTTAAAAAAACTGCTCATATAAATCGTATTTTATCAAAATTTTCTAGTACCAAAAAATAATCGTAATAATGTTACAAACTGTGATTTTTATACTGAAGGTTAATTAACCGTCATTTTCTTTGCTTATAATACAAATTTTCCTTTTAAAAACTGGATTTTGAGGCAAAAAGTATCGTGGAATTTAAAAAGGGGAAAAAGGGAAAAATTACCACGCTTCGTGGGATAAATGAAGAGAGAGTGCTAACAACACTGGCCGAGATCTTTTGTGAGTATACTTTTCGTTGTGTCATCTGTTTTCGTTCGGAAATAAATAAAGAGTGGGCCATCTTGTGGTTTATTTTTAAATCATAGGTTACTTTGACAATGACAGCTGTTTCTTGACAGAAAGTCAATATCATAAAGGGTTTTCCAATAAGAGGTGTTATTTTGGTATTCAAAGAAAAATGTCATTTTTGAGATAAACGATCGGATGTTGATATTTCATAATAAAGAGGAAGGTATGCCGTTAATAATGAAAAACAACATCAGTCAAATGGCCACCACGAGCACGCATACAGGACCATATCCTTTCACAATAACACCTCTTATTGAAAAAACCCTTTACCTCCGCGGAACGAAATGAGTCGCTTTATACGCTTGAACAACGTTGGAAAATATTATGAAAACTTATTTCCAAAGTGAATGCTGTGTGGCCGAAACAGTGCGTTTTTTGAAAAGAAGTTTTAGACGAAATGAAGCACCCACCGCGACTGCTGTACGCAAGGTTGTGCAAAAATTTCGTGAGACTGGTATGCTTGTGGACAACACTGATGGTCGTACATGTTAAACGAATTTGTTTGAACTGAAATTGAAGACATGGGTTTGGACGACCTCGGGTTCATGCAGGATGGCGAGCCATCCCACACAGCCCATGCCACAATCGATCTTTTGCGCACCAAATTCCCGAATCGTCGTTATCAGCCGTCTTGGCGAAGTCAATTGGCCGCCTCGGACTTCCGATTTGACCCCTTTGGATCCTTTTTTTGTGGCGAACCGTGAAGGACCGATGTTATGCCAACAATCCGGAAACGATTCAAGCACTTAGGGCCAATATCATCCAAGAAACCTGTGAGCTACAGCCCGAAACCATCAACAAGGTCTTGGAAAATCGGAGTGATGGATTGGATACTGCGAAGCCAGCCGAGGCAGCTACTTGAGCGACGTTGTGTTCCATAATTTATGAAAATGTTTGCTCTTACTATAATAAAGCCATAATATACATGGAAAAAGTTTAATTTTGTTCATTTTATTGCACTTTAAAAAAAAAAGAACTTGTATATTTGGCCCACCCTGTACTTTCCAAACACAACGTGAATTGGTGTAGCATTATGCTTGAAGATTTTTTTACTGTCTCTATAAAACATGTTTTAAACCTACGGCTTCTGAAAGGATAAACATTTTTTTCACTTCGATTTGGTGCTACAAGGTAGGACGGATCTTGTGCTTGCTGAAGAGTGCTGCTGACAGAAATATTTGTTTTTTTTTTTTTAATTTTTTTAAAAAAAACCCTTTAAGCAACCCTTGTTTAAAAAATCTCGCACCTAGGGTCGAAAAAGTCACTTCCATGTTGAATTTCAACATTTTAGATCCAAAGGCAATCCATTTACCAATTCATTTTAATTCACTCATATAAGAAACGACACCATATTCAATTTGACACACCGACGAAATGTAATTGCACCCAAAAGTCCCGATAACACGACTTAAAAGCGTATTCGCCTTGAGTGCTCGCACTGAAAATGCTCTACTCCTATTCCCTCACTGTCTCCGAGATTGAATTACTCAAGTCAACATTGCTTCGCATATGTCAAATCCACCCAGTTCAAAGCCAAAGTATAGTACCCCTCTTCAATCATACACGCCAAACATATCCACAACCACCTCTCCAATCCATAAAGGACGACAAAAAGTGACTGCAGAAAATATCCTATTGATTTTGCTTTCGTCATTTTGAAATCATTAAGACAAACAGCATATAGCAGGGGAAATGGAAAATCTTTTCTTTGTTTCCGATTTGACAGTCCAAAATTGATGATAATAAATTCCACCCACTTCACCTTGAAGTGGCGGTGTGGAACGAGACCTCATTTAACCCCCGTTCGCTCTGCACTAGAGATAGAGTGCCTGCCTGAGTCGGCAGGTATTCCTACAGAAAGGACTATAACAATAATTCAGCAAATTAGGTTAATAATACATGAAAGTCGGTATACTTTTCTTTCGTATATCCACCAGAGAGAGAGGGAGATGGCGCTAATGGCATTGTAGTCGCCGTCGTTAATGCCATGTTCCTTTCCAGTGGATCCAATAGGTGGCGGCAGTCAGACGTCATTGTGATTTGAGTGGAATAAAAAAAAATCAATAATAAACCGAAGGGGGGGGAATATGAAGGTATTGACGGTTCGTTTGTTGGCATTTGGAAAATCCTTCCGAGAGACTTTATCTCTTTATCTTTGCGCTGATACAAAGACAAAGCTGCGGGTGATCTCATGGCGAAGCATTTATCATCCATAATTAGCAGCTCAGTTAGGCGCGAAAGCGAACTTCGTCTCGCAATAGTGTATACTGACTGAGCACACGTTTCATAATTTCGAAATAATTCCACAGCCGTATATCGAGGGAATTTATTTTTGAAAGCCTTCTAACCACACACCTTCAAGCCCCGCGTTTTGGGTCAAATCGATTCGACATTGCTGGTGTCGACATGGGATCTCTGGTAACGGCTGCCTCTATGTAATTATTACTCGCAGTTGAAATGGGTTGACGGGAGGTTGAGTATTGGTTCGGATATTGGGAAGAGAAGATTTGAGTCTTTTAACGATTTTTTTCCAGTGTTTTCGTAGAACGATGGTTGTTTGTCGGTGTCATTGTAGTTGAACGATGGCCAAAAAGCCGTAGAGTTGGGTTAATGCACTTGGAAATGGCCGACGAGTAATTTTCGATTATTTATGACAGTCGCTGGAGAGTTTATTAGGATACTTGTTTTGTTGCCAAAGTTGGTTGTATTTATTGTAAATGGAAGTAGACATGGGGGGCTGCATGTTACGACCATGATTTATTGAGCTGTTTAAACTTTAATAATGAAAAAGGTTACTGGCGGCAGCTGTGCGGAATCAATGATGGCAACCAAGAATATAAGAGAATGGTTTGCACGAGCGTTTTTTATTTAGAGAGAGAGAAATGATTGAGTAATGCCCGCACTTGAACAGAAGGATGAGACCGGTAGGTGGTTATTTTTTAAAACAAATGTGTGGAATGTCATGTCAACGCCATGTAGTAGTATAAAAATCGTGCATGCTTCGAATTGATGCAGTGCTGTGTCGTTTGTTCCGCAATCGTTATCGATTGCACACGCAAATAACTTCGTATACATCGAGAATTTGATGTCGAATCTAAGCGATTTGTCTTGACTTGACGTTGACAGGTGCTGTCTATAAACGTATATAGGAATATTTAGTTGTGATATTGATAAAAACGGGATCATCACGAGAGAGTGCCCGATACTAATAATCTTATTTAGGACGAAGGTTACTTTTTATGATGGACTATTGAAGACAGAGAATTTGCAGAACTAATAACTAAGAAAATGTCAATGCGACGTAGCCGCAGGTAGCTTTTTTTTTTGTTTGTAAATAGTTTCTGCCAGACGAAGCGTCAGTTAACAAAATATGTGACTCTGAGCTGCGAAAAAAACGCGAATGATTCGCAACTATTCAGGGTTTGCTTTCTTTCAAGAAGAAACAAGTGAGGTCCAATAACGGTAAATGCCGACGACTGTATGCTCAAAAATCTTCGCAAATGAGTGACTGCATATGGTTGTCATAAGATGGCGCTACTACAGCCATTACAGTCTCAGAAATATTTTCAGGGCATTGAGACGTTGGCTGTCCGGCCAAACAACTGAAGACTTTTAATACGAAGTTGTATAAAAGGTTGTGGTTGGTTGGTTGGTTTAAGTGGCTGTATTTCCCCCACCTTCTGACGAGGGAAAAACACAAATAACTCATTGAGCCGTTTTGAGACCACAACTAACGGAACCTGAAGATAAAGGGGGAGAAGGAAGTTAAGGGAGCTCAAAACCAACCTGTGGAGTTGAGAAATTTGATGATCTTGTTGAAATGGATATTTTGGATGGCCGAAAGGTCATCATAAAAAGGGTGGCCTAGTGAACTGCGTCTGGTTTTGGCTAGGGCGGGACACTCACAAAGAAGATGAAACTTTGTTTCACTCTTGTTTGTGTCCACGCGCAGCTATACGGCAGTGGGCGTTATGGGGGATGCCAAGTTTGGCTGCGTGAGTTCCTAAAGGACAATGGCCCGTACTAATCGCCGTAAGTCTGGCGACATCTACCCGTGTTCTGGCTAAGAGGTTGTTTGTCCTGGCATCATCGTATAGGCTGGCCAGATCATCCTAGAAATGACGCAGTACGTCAGGTTCATCCATCTAGTCTCGGCCCTTGAGGTGAAGTGCAGGAGGATTTCTCTCCACAGGTATCCCAGCGGAGGAAAAACTTCCACAGAGCAGGGTCTCGTCTGGTAAGTTCGTCGGCTTTTTCATTCCCCTCAAGGTTCCTATGGCCGGGAACCCAGACGAGAGTGATTTCAAACCGATGACAAGCCCTTTTCAGTATCTCCCTGCATTCCACAACTAGCTTGGACGTTGATTTAGTTGAACCGACTGCTTTAATCGCGGCCTGACTGTCGACGAAGATGCCTATTTTTTTTTTTGGGTGTCGCTATGTTAAGAAGCAACCCACACGCTTCCTTAATTGCCAGTACTCCTGCTTGAAAGACGCTGACTGCGTTGGGAAGGCGAAGAGTTTTAATAAAAGGTTGTCCAAAACAAATATCTCCATATCCTCCAGCCAATTTTTACTATTATTTATTAAAATAACATCAAACCCTTGCCTTGAATTGACAAACTTTGAACAAATTTAGACCACAATTTTGTGAAATGCAAAATATTGTTTACCTAAAGGACTATTCACCGTTAACGTGAATTGCAAACAAATCAATTTAACTGAAAATTGCTATTTGTTCTACCACAAAAGCATTATATTTAATTAATCTTATCTACGAAAAAACCTATTTTCACATACCGAGCCGAAAACCTGGTTTTCGTGAAAACACTCAAAAACTCCATCGAAAACAGAAGTTTTCCCATACATATTCAGTTTTCAAAACGAGTCGTTTAAAGTCGTTTCCAACGAAAACACCACAAAAACCACTACCAATCGTTGCGTTTTGGCAACAAACACACCTTTCGCAATATTCAGCAAATTTAGCAGAACAGCTGACCGAAGAACAAATGTCACAACTGACAACTTAAAATCATTTTCCACCCTACTGATGGGCTAATATTATTTTTAAATTCTCTGAATTCATTTGTAGTCGCAGTAGCTTAGTGGTTAGTGTGTTGGACTGCTATGCGGGAGTCCCAGGTTCGAATCCCGCAAAAACCCAATTCCGACTCAGGGTTTTTTTCCGCTGCGCTACCTCTCGCGAACGTCTGACAAACATCCGAGAGTATAAATGTCTTGAAAGAGCTTCTCAATTAGCCGTTTGGAGTCGGCATAAAATTGTAGATCCCTTCCATTCGTTCCAAAAAAATGAGAAACTCACACAAAACGAATGGTTGTGAGAAGCTAGGCCTAGGGTCTCTCCAGACCTGTTGCGCCAACTATTTATTTATTTTGAATTCATTTTATTTGTTAAATAATGCGATCGAAATTGGTAAACAAAATAGTTTACACAGAAGTTTCACGACTGGTGTCTCACAGCTGATTGAAACGTCAAACAAAAACTGGTTATTGTTCGGAAAATGCTGTTCGGAATGCAATTTCTATTTTTCGACGAAAACACGGTTTTCGCTGGAGCGCGAAAAGGGTATTAATTGATTTAAATAGCGAAATTCACAATAAAAGCAATATTTTCGTGAATAAACAATTCTTGCGCCAACTGTCACATACTTTATTCACAACACAATCCACATAATGCAGTCGCGATCCACAAGCTCACGAATGAAATATTCGTTCGAACCTAAGCTTTAGAAATGAAGGTGAATCACGGGCATCTGCGCGAATGAAATGTCAGAATCAACGAATAAGCGCTTGTTCGCAATTCACTCTTCCTTAAAGGATACTATTTTCTTAACATCAGACAATAAATAGCAAAACACTAAGCTCTCAGCATTCTTCCAAACTTGTCAAAATTCGAATAGCACATACAAAATGAATCCAAGTTTAAAATAAACTATCATTTTTTTATCCGACCCTGTCATTCGTTTGACAGACAATCAACTGTCCAGCTTCCACAATTATTTTATCTAAAACCAGAACCCCTGATAGTTGTTTGATGCGGGACTTGGAGTTGCACTCAAGGTAAGATGCAAATCTACCTCTCCATCGCTGTTAAGTCTTTAGTGTTCTTTCTTAATAACTGTCACCTTGTTAATTAAATATTACTTACTAGGCGCATTATTCCCTACTTTGGGGCAATCATAATTTTACGCAATAAGCAAAACAAACTTTAGTAAGAATGATTATCTCCGTTCCGCTAAACAGATAAGAGTGACTTTGGCACCACATACATATATCATTGCAGTCACTGATTTGGCGAACTTTGCGAAAATGTACTCAACACTCGCGCTCTAGCCACTTCCAACAAACACTAGTTCTCTTTCGTTCCAGTAATATTTTAGCACACACTTGCGAATTCATGTCAAGTGGTAAGAGCTGTCCGCGTATTATTCCCGCTGTCGGTATCTCCGACTAGTCGCAAACAATTGCGAAGGTATCATTTTTTCTAATTACGTAAAGTATTTTGCAGTTCAACGGTTTTCGTTATCATTTTGAAGGAGATTCCAATATTTTTTACCCCCGAAGCAGCGATTTTTATGTCATCAAGCCCCTCGCATGTTTGTCTCTCGTTATTGTTGAGTATTCGCATGGGCACACCACTCGCATTCGCATGCCAGTGAATTTCGGGATTGTACATTAAAAATGAACCTATTCGTGGTACGGCTGTTTGACTGCAGGTTTCACCTTGAACTTTCAACGAGCCTCAGCTGTCAGGCCATATTGCTGTCGAATCGCGTATCATTGAGTGGAATCACGGTTGGTTTAATTTATCGACAAAACTGTTTGCAAATAAGTGAAAACAAAATAAACAAATACACAACAAAGCAGAATATCAAAAGCTAGATAAACACGAATGAAAGGAGAAGAACTACGAATAAACAAGTATAAATAGCAAGCATATATACACCATTACACCAACCCTCTGAACAGAATGCTGAACTTACGGGATTTTTTTTTAAATATGTTTACTCAACAAAATAAAACATAGAATATATTGGCTTACCTTGATCCGACAATCATGGGACGTCCTTTAGAGGCTAATAAATCATCTGTATCGCCGCCGCCATTGCCATTACTACCGACTACTTGACTAATGGCCCGTTTGACCGACTCGAAGACCGATTGTGGTCCGGTTGGTTCTGTAGTTTGATTGTAGATGGCGCTATTGGGGTTGTCACCCAATGATATGTAACCACCCTCAGCCTGTGGCATATTTGGTTGATTCTGTTTGCCTCTCTTTCCCTCTCTCTCTCTCTCTCTCAAATACTTATCTTAAGAACCTGCTGGATATAGGTGGTTTTTCTCTTTCCCTGTGCGTAGGTATGGTGGGCCAGCCAAAAGCGTTGGGTGCGCGCATTGCGTGAGCGTATTCAGCGAAGCAACAATCCAATTGCAATTTTTTTTTTGTATGTTTTTTTTTTATTTTCAATTTTATTACCAATTTTGTTTGTATCGTCAAAGAAAGTAGGCAAGTTTTTTGTGGTTTATATACACATTAGGATATAATATTTTTTATCGAAGACAATATGCGATTATAGAGGTGCGGTGTAGTGGTGGTAGTGGTGGGTGTTGCCAATGTGTATAATAATCAGGTTTTTTTTTTGGTTAGGTATGTTCGTATCGTTTTTGGAAATAAATGTTCGCGTTTAAACCAAATGGAAACGAATAGAAAGAAACAAAAGAAAAAAAAAAACAGAAATATGAAAATAATTGTAAATAAATAAAATTGGAAAACAAATTGCAAAATCAGGGATATGTAGATAGACAGATAGATATAGAGCGAGATAATCAGTTTGCATGAAGGACATGTGCGGTGTGCTTTAGTATGGTTATGATGGGGTGAGCGATATAATTTTTGTTTATTTGCAAGTGACGTAAGTCAATAATTTAGATTTCGATTACGAATTTGATAGTTGGTGGCAGCATAGTGACAGGCACAATTGTATATAGCCGGTGCGCGACTACTTTCGATTGTCATATGTCAGTGAAAGCGAAACAGAAAAATAGAATAGAAAAATCAAAACAAGGAAAATATGCAAAAGCTCTAACGGCAAGCAAATGACGAACAAACGTCATCGGTGGTAGAGTATACGTGGTCTACTATGTGATTGCGAATAGAGAACATTGTTTCGTTGTTGTCGATAAAGCAGTACACCACTCGAGGGGTTAGTAATGCACATATAATGAAGCGTATATTTTTAGTTTTAGTACGATAACACAATTTGAATTGAGCGCGATAAATGGAGGCGTTAATAGTCATCGCAGTGTTGTTAGAGTTGTAATTTGGCGGTTTTAATAGACGCTAATTGCGCGGTTGAAAGAGGGGCTGTAAATTCAAGTTAATTTGACTGCACATTGGGGGTTTATACTGAGTCTATGGACCACATGAAAGTGATACTCAATCGTGTTGATTTGATTTTAAATACATCCAGCTGGGTACATGGTTTTCCGCACAAGTTTGGGTACAAGCATCTCACACTTAAGAGAATAGTATTGGCAAAGGTCAGAGAAAAAAAAATACATGCATTTTTGACATTCTGTCGGGTATAGAGGTTGGCATACAAATGTTAAATTTAACGACTAGTGCACTAAGGACCGTTTTATTCACTCGAAGTTGAACACAACTTGGGGATTTTTATATGTCAAACTTCCCAAGTTGTGTTCAACTTCGAGTGAATAAAACGGCCCTAAGGAGTCTGTGAAAAAATTCCCAAGTGGATTTAATTTATGTACTTGCAAGTCCACTTAACCTTCAGAAAGGATGTATCATCACTTCGCACAGTATGATGTCTTGTGGAGTTTTCTTTATAGACGATCGTGGTGGAGGAGGGTTTGACATTTACAGAGCGGCTCAACTTTGATTTGTGTAAAACTGAGTTGTCTCGTTTTCAAAGCGACTTTGATTTTTATATCCACTAAGTCCACAATTCAGCCCATTAAATTCATATGAGAACGAATTCCGAACTGCGCACGAACAAAAAATATTCCTACATTCACTTCTCGGTCGCATCAGCATAATAGCAGTTCGCGAGTTCCAGCCATCAGTTTCTAGTAGTAATTTAAAATCGAACAAAGCACTTTTACTATCGGAATGCGAGCACTCATTTAAAGTGTTTTTGTCCTTGTTCATGATGAAACTGCGAGCCAAAAAATTGAAGCAATATTTTTGTCGAACTGCGTCAAACATTTTTTATCGAACTGCGTCAAAAATTCCAAAGTATCGAGGTTTAAGTTTGAAGCTACTGAATATCCCCTTGTTTCTAAGTAAAAACAAAGGTTTAGTGTTTGGAATAGTCATGGAAAAAGTGCACGACTATGGGTAGCACGAAACTCTACAGTTCATTGAAAACTCAACGTCAGCGATCATATTACAGAAATTCTAGGCTTTTATAGAAATCGCTTTCGAGGAAATTTTGACTCTGCTAAGCTCCGTTTTATGTATATGACAAGTCTAAGAAAATTAATACACATCAATGGCAAATGGAGGTCAATGAAATCTAACGAATTGAATATGATTCTGAAACTTGTGTGGTTAGCTAAGCTGCGATGCGACACACTAATGTCAGACCTATCACCACAGCTTTAATTACGTGATACAGAAACAGATATAAATCTTCTGCCGAATGGCAGTCACTCCCCGAGTCAGCCTGCTTGATAAACAAACCAATTCTCGCTTAAAACGAGACAGCCTTATGATTGACCTTGACCATCCGCATCCGCATCTTTGAACAGCATCTCGACATGTGAAATGTTTTCTCGGATATGGCGTTTTTATAATTCCCCTTTTTTAACATACACATTTGTGGATTCAACGGAAAACTTCAAAGTGTCTGACTGACTTAATTAAATCCAAATAAAGTCAAAAGCAAATATAACTACTTCCAGCTACCCCTGCCGCACACTCGGATCTCATATATGTATATAGTTTTATCCGCCCTGAGAGTCGCGTGGAATTGTCGTAATTTAAATTTAAATTCAAATTGCTGACACAGCGATCAGGGGATGTCCAAAGCTGCTCTGAAGATTACACGTCGTGGCATTCATTGTACGACGACGGCATGTGTGTGTGAGTGTATGTGTGAAGTGGGGAAAAAAAACAACTTTTCAAACACGAACACGCGAGTCAAGTGGCAAACAAAGCATCACCATGGAAACTCGACCGGAAAAAATGTGAGTAAGCTGGACAAGAGAGAGCAAACACAATGGTAATGCATGTCTGGGGTAATTAACACCCCCATTCAGTACCAAGAGCACTGGTGTTTATCCCCGTACTTTAAGCCACATTAAGTCGCAGCGGAACGCATGTAAATGCGTCAAGTACTACGCCGCGCCAACCGTACTGCAATTGCAATGACCAAACGCTAAACTGGACGTGGACAGTGGACTATAATGTAATTTTGTTGAAAGGTTTCTGCAATTCGTACACGCAAATATTATTGTGGGGTGGCATGGTGAACTCATGTGTCACACAAACAGTCGCACGAAATCAGGTCGAGTAAACTGTGTTGCAGTTGCAGCTTGCAGCGGCAGTGTTCTTCTCTCTCTTGCACTCTCGCTCTGTGACGTGTGTTGTCCTTCGGATTGTTGGTGTTGCTACTGGCTATGACATAATTGTGACCCGATTTCCGATTCTCGACATAGCCAAAATATCTCCGCATAATAGGTGCAAGGGTGACACGTATCACGTCCATAAAAAATGCACATGCCTATGCCATGTATCAGTGTCACCGAAAAATTGTGCCCCAAATAATGGAGAGGAACGCTTTTCTTTTGCTAAGCCCGAAAGAAACCGACTGTTTCTTTTTTTGCTTTTTTTTTTAAGCCCTTCACACTCTTGCCCGTTGTAACCATATACATGAGCCGGAACCGCAGTTGACCGAGGTTTGTCCATAGGGCGATTGTGTTATAAGCCGATGCAGAGATAATATATGCAAGGTAAAGCCAAAACAGATCTGTGTAGTTGTTGTACTGTAACCACACTGTGGGTGAAGTTTCCGTAGAAGTTTCTCGATGACAGTGCGCGTTGAGGTTGTTTGTATGTATTCTCCCCTGCTGAATTTGGGCCGTGCAAATAAATTGTTTAATAATGCAGTTTCCATTAAAAACAAATTGATTTTGTTCGAGTACCTAAATATTTAATTTGGCAACGGTAGATGAAATTATTTCGCAATCGCTGTGAGCATACATTTTTAATTCGATTGGAATTCGTTTATACCATCGAATGTAATTCACTGATTTGTCTTAAATTATGCCGCGCATAAAGCAAATGCAAGGAAGAGCATATACTAGCAATTCCAACGTGTGGATTGCAAATGGTTGCTGCAACAAAGAAACCGCGTTTACATCGAACTAAAGGAGCCGCTGTAATGCGGAAAGAGCATTCAATGTATAGCTAAGTGATACAAGGTGGGCCAAAAGAGATCACCCTATTGGAGGATGCTCTTATTTTTGCAAATGGCCGCCAATGTCAAATCTGTTTTGACATTTGTGGACTAGATAGATGTAGAATACAAGTGAACAAGCCATGGAGCGATACACTCCCCAAGAACGCGGGATTATTTCGAATTTTCGATTTTTCGACCAAAATCATAATGAGCGATGGGGCTCATTTCCACCTCAGCGGGTACGTGAACAAGCAAAACTATCGTTTCTGGGGCACCGAAAATACACGAGTAATGCACGAGGAGCCATTACACCCGCTCAAAGTTGCTGCATGGTGAGCTGTTCACGCTGGAGGAGTCATCGGGCCATTTTTTTTTTTTTTTTTTCGAGAACGCCGCTGGTCAAACGACAACAGTGTACGGTGCGCGCTATAGGGCCATGTTAACCGAGTTTTTTCTGCCGCCATTGGACGAATTAGGACGGAGCTACGGCACACACCATAAACAAATCATACTGAGACCCCCAACTCACAATCCTCTTGCCGCTGGTCCCCTCAATTTTTGCCAGGAATCCGCCATTTTGTTTTCCTATCCGTGTACGCCAATTCCTATCCGTTTTGCTTTGCCCACAGTAAAATGTAAAAAGATTAGGTGCGAATGTGTTGGTTGAGAGAATTTTTGACATTTGTCAATACGAATTTCTATGCAACAATACTAGCGCACCTAAACTTTTTGGGAGCGTAAAATTTAGCTTGTAGGCAAATAACTGTTAATCGGTCGAAGTTGGGGGTCTCAGTATTGTCTCTGGCACACACTGCGCGAGCTACAACCGATATTCTGAGGGCGGCGTTCCCGGGTCGCCTTATCTCTTATTTTCGCGATTTGCACTGGCCCGCAAGATCGCCCGATTTAACCGTTCCAGACTTCTTTTTTTTGTGGGTTTTTTTGAAGTCCCGTGTTTACGTGAACAAGCCCGAGACCCAAGAAGCCCTCCTGTCGCCCGAAAATCTCGCCGAAGTGATGAAAAATGCCATAAAACGATCCCGTATGGCAATCAATTGTGACGGCCGATATCATCTTCTCGACTTGACCAATAAACAAAAAACAGAATCGAAGTTTTTCATTTAGAAACAAATGAGAGCCAAACAACATCGGATGACTTCTTTTGGCCCACCTTGTATAGTTAAAAGTAAGATTAGACTGTATGATTGGTGGTCATAAAATGCCAATTTCTGACAGTTCTCCTGTCAAAATATGGTCATACAATGCAATGGGCATATCTCATATGCTCTAACGACCTAAATGACACATACCTATGACCAGGCTGATTTTGACAGATAAAAATGCCCAAATAGCATATAGTGTAAGCGGACAGTAAGCACGACTGCCAGCATAAAGCCCATATGCCCATATATGCCCATATGCACTTTATTGAAATTTCGTTATGGCATTGCTGGCATTTTTGATGGAACAAGAATTATTTTGTTGTCATCGGTGTTTGAGTTCGTGGAATTGTTATTTATAATATATAAAATATAACAAATGCCTTAAATGACCATCAAGGCAAATATGACCATATTGGTAATTTTGGTAAGTTTTGATAATCCTGACATTTTGGCTAATCTGGTGATTTGCCTGTGGGCATTCATATGCATAATTGGCATATACAGTCCAATCTTAGCTTAAATGATAAAAGCATACACGAAATTGGGCGATTTTTGTAAATGTACATACTCTTAGCAATCGAGAAAGCGAATTATTGTAAGTAGTGGAGTCTCGAGTATATATAACAAAGTGTCACGCACGCAGATCAAGCTAAAAATCGGTTTAAATGTTAACACAAAATACAAATAAAAAGAGGGTTTGTTTGAAAAGCTAAAAAGTTGTTTATTTCAATCGTCGTCAGAGTTCTTTAAGCGATTGTTTGAACAGATTAATTCTGGCAGTCAAGGCGGATTCGCTGTCATTTTAGCAGCATTATTTTATTTTTTGTATCTTTTTTTCAAATCATGCAAGCATTTTTTTAGCAGGATTTTGGTGTAGCCAACATCTGAATTAAAATAATAAAATAAAATAATTAAAGCAGGCAGACATTAGTGTGGACAAGCAATTACAATTCTCATTTGACAGTGAACACAGCCATTCAACGAATTCAAAAAGCTTGCAATTACAACCACACTTTTTTTAATGTTTTTGATGTGAATTATATCCTTTTTTTTTTTTGAAAAACAGCTTTTTTGTTAATTTTTTGGGGTTTTAGCAGATTTTGATTTCTAAAAAATATTTAGCAGGATTCTTAGCACTTTTTTATACAAAAAAGCATGATTTCTAAAATTGAATTGGTCACACTGAGTACAGCTTTTGCAGCGGTGTTGAAGTTCATTTTTCAACAGAAAAAAACACCCCCTACCTCTGGTCGATGCCGCAAAATAATGATGATCATTCTTTCAGGGCGTTTCTGTACACATAAGCAGCTAACATTGCCATTTGTAAATTTCTCGATTCTTGAAGCATAAATATCCAAGAGCTGTTTCCTTTTTTTGTTCGCATTATTGCACCGCCCTTCAAACTCAAATTCACATTTGTTGCCACAAAAGGCACCATCGAACTGAAGTTATACACTCAACTCTCAACTTATGCTCGTTCAGCTTTCCTCTGATTGCTCCTTTCAATTCATTCTCTGAACCACTTAATTTGCGTAAAAGATTTCAAATTCGTTACACAAATAGACACATCCCCCTCCCCTCAGACCTACCTACTACCTTATGATCTCATCATCTCCTGCTTCTGCATTCAAGAAGATATTTCCCAATTAACATTACATTTTCGAAGGAAGAACTTTTCTCGAATTAAAGTTAATTACTTTCGTTGTTCGTGCCCTGATTGAGTTTTTGTTCCTCGTGAATGACATTACCTACAGTTTTTTTTTTTTTTGGGAGGATACCAATACCAAGCCAAGTCATTGCTTCTTCGTCAGTTTTAAATGAAGGGCAAAAGAGACAAAAAAAAACACGATTTAACCATAAGACGAAGAAAAAAGCTTTTAAAGTCGCAATGACGTAAAGCACTTGACTGCAAGCACTCTTCAGCTACTGCGTCAATAAATGTAGAGAATCACGTACAACGTACTAAAGTAACAACTTAAATTCGCTGCAGGCGAAGTAATGAAGTACATGTACTAGTCAATGGATTTACTACCTAGTATTTTTTGTTCGGGCCGTGATGTCGTTGAGGGCAGGCTCTTTTCTGTTATCAATCGTTGACCTTAATTTCTTGTTTGCCTTTTGTTAATTAGAAGACGCACTGAAGGGTGCCGGTCGACCGCCACTCCATACAAACTGTTTGCATTCGAGACTCGAGAGATATAAGAGTGCACTGTTTGTTTTGGCTGTGGCTGTGGAAGTTTAATTCCGTCGGTCGAAGGTACATTTCAATTGGAAGTGTATTTTGCTTTCAATTGGAATGTGAGTTCGCGGTTATTGCTATCCCTACTGTGACTCGCGAAATTCTGTATGGAGTAGGGTAATGGTCCTCAATAGACACCAAGATATAGAGTATAGAACTCGGACGACTCGACCTTCCGTAGGGACGTCCAAAAAATCGCATTTTCGTTCACGCAGCTGTCAAAGACTTTGAAACTACGTGCCAAGCCAAGTTCATGTACACCTGCACAGAAACTACCGAAAAGTTTTCGACGCATACGTTGATTAAACAATAATTGGGTTTTCGTGTGACTATGGCGAGATATTGTTTTGACAGTTGACAGCCGTCATCAAGGGGGAATCCACGTTATGGAAATAAAAGAGCTATATAATGTTAAAGAAACACATGTCTGATTTCTGATTTCTGAGCGGAAAGAAGCAGATTTGTCAGCCTTCACAAGTCTTGGAGGTATATGAGACCATTGCGTCCGCGCTGACTACACTCGATTATTGCTGACTTTTGTATTATTTGCTGATTATAAACTGCAGTCTTATCAGTTATTTTTGATGGAAATTTCTTCTCCTACCAGTACTTTCTGGATACGTTTCGATTTTCGATGTTATCTGCATCAGAAGAAGTTGAAACTAGATCTGATCAGTTGCTAACGACTTTTGCGTCCATCCCAATCAATGCAAGTTGAAGTGAAGAAGCGACGATTTCAAGATCAGTGCGGTTGTCGACTCCGTTTTTGAATGATGTACTTGCTCTCTGTATGTGGTGTCAAAAAAGAGAGCCGAGTGCAAGTTTTTCCAGTTGTTGTTGACAAAATTCAATGAAATACCGGGGAGATGTGGTGAATATTTTCTGGTGGATATTCTAGGAGACTTTTAGGGTATCAACTTTGCAGAAATGTGGCCATTAATCTGTGGCCCACTTAACGCGTAAATTCAATAAAAAATTAAAATGAATAAGGAAATATAAAAGCACACCAGTTCACAGGCAAAATGAATACACTTTGCAAAGGCCTTCGACCGAAAATCCATTTTAAGGGTTATGTATGATTCACAGTCAGTTTCCGATCATAAGTTTTGGTAAACAAATAGCGTCTAAATCATAGTAATAACAGAAACTTTTCTTTTCAAACAAACAAAAATAGTTGTCGCCTTGTCGGTCATGAAACCGTAAGGAACTTTTGTGTAGACTTTAAGATAAATGCCATCTGAATTAGAGTGAGTTTTTGGTTTCCCAATAATTTGCATCATAAACCACAGTCGCGCAAAATTCTGCAAAACTCAAACTCACTTCTAAGCAGACGAGTGTTCAATATTCGGCCCTAGCGAGGTATCCGTCGAAACGGAAAATTCTCCAATTTTACACGATTCGGAGGGTTTTTGCTGCGAGGTATACTTCGGAAGAACTGTTCGGAGAGAATTTCCGACATTTGGTAACGCATATCGGCGAATTTCGTTGAAATGCGATGACACTCAAGTTCCGACATCCTCCGGAAGAAATTGTTTGCGGAATATGTGAACGATTTGCAGTGCGCCATCGCAATTGTTTATTTGTCTTCCGAAGTCGGACAACTCGAATGGAATTTGAGCCTCCGAAAGAGTATGCGATGCGGAGAATTTTCCGTTCCGACGGATACCTTAGCTAGAGCCGATTTATTAAGTACAAACTGTGGTTACTGTCAATGACGCAGCTATAATTGCTTCCTTTGGTTTGCAATTTCCCACATTACGCAACCACAAGCAATAATAATGATCTCTGCCAATTAGAATGGTTGCCTACATTTCGATTATCACATGTTTCCCTCAACGAAATTACAATTTTCAATCATTTCCCTGACGTTTCACTGTCAACTGGCACGCAGTTCATTTGCCATACTGTATATAGTTTCATTTCATGTATTTTCTTAAAATAAAAATTGAGAAGAAAAACATCTAGTGTTCGTTGTCGAGCCTCTGTTCAATTATATACTCGTTAAGCTCCGCATTTGGAAATTCTCAAATTGAACCAGAGAAAACAACAAAAACGGAAAACAAAGCGACGACGCCACGAAAGGAAGTCGAGAAAATTCCACCACACAATCGTACACAACGCAACGTCGTAATAATCTTCTCCGCCGCCATCGTTGGTGGGGTGGAGAAGCCGCGCTTTTTTTTACATGGATATGTACATTTTCTTCATCAGAAGTATCTTTTATCTCGACTGATTCCATTGAGATACCAGCCAGCCCCAGCACCAGCGTTGTTGTCGACCGCTAAGCTAAAACGTTTGAATTGCGCCACCAGATGAAGTCATTTAAAGAGCGAGGAGGAAGGGGGGACGCCTCAAAGGAAGTCTGTATCATTTCAGCCGGCAATTATGATTTCTGTCTGTGTGTGGGCACATTGAGATTAGGCACAATGTCCTATCGAGACGATTTTTGGTTTAATTAAAATTTGGAAAATTCGTCAACTGCAAACAAGAAAATCCCTCGCGAGAGGCGCTGGTTGTAGACTAAAAATACGCTGTTGTTGGATAAATATTTAAAGAGGATACTATGCAGAGGATGCCCCGCCGACTACGACTGTTCAACGAGGATAAAGTCCTGGATGTTGACTTTTCAAGTGTGAGATTAATGCAGGGCCAAAGAGATGACGAGCGTGTGTTGTGTACTCTGTGAAATGGGGCAGCAATTTATCATCCCGTCCTACTGTGTTTTTCGCTCGTAAATAGAAATGTATGGGTATGGCTGTCCGTCTCCAGCATATGTGCACACATAAAAAGCTAATAACAGTCGGGAAGCGTTTTATAGGAAATCCAATTCTCAGTTGGTTTATTCAAGCCGGAGAAGTCAAAGGCCCCGACGCAAGAGTTTAGCTACGCATTATCGGAATTGCTTTGAGATAAAGTTCTTTTAAATTACCAACAGCACAGTGCGGTGTATGAGTGTCCCATCGGACAATGAACGATGGTGGGTTGATGCGAATTTGGTATGCATAGCTCAAAGGAGGTAGGTATAGGTCGATAATATGAATCACAAGTGCGTTCAAAAAGTTGGGTAAGGTTTGTATCTAAACTTTTGCTGGTTTCCGTGTTTTTTTTTTTTGTTTTGCTTTTGTGTACATAAAATGGCGGATACCAGCTGTGGAAAGTAGATTTCTTCGCTGCGTTGTTGGCGTGACTCGCAGAGATCGTAAAGGGTTATTCAATAAAAGGTGTTATTGGGAAAGGATATGGTCCTGTATGCGTGCTCGTGGTGGCCATTTGGCTGATGTTGTTTTTCATTATTAACGGCATACCTTCCTCTTTATTATGAAATAAACATTCGATCAGTTTTCTTGTCATTTTTCTTTGAATACCAAAATAACACCTCTTATTGGAAAACCCTTTATAAGGAGCAGAAAACCACCTGAGGAACTCGATGTCGAACATGAACCACTCCATTGAGAGAAATGGAGTTGTTCATGCACCAACCAGAACTAGATACGTATGGTTTAGGTCAGAATATCTATTAAAAGAAATTGGCCTTCTGTCTGTCAGTGGAAATGACTACTCGTGTGACTGGTGTCCCGTGAAGGATCACTTCACTTTCGCGAAACACCTAGTGGAAGCTCAAACTTTATTCTAAATTTACAAGCAACCTTACAACTTCTACCTAACCTTTATGGGGTTTATATTATTCTTAAAATTAAATAACTGCTTTAAGTTTCGACCACGAATAAAAACAATTACCCTTGCATACGACTGCGTCAGAACTACCAAGAAATAAAATCAAATTTCTGACATCGGCTGACTCTTCGGCGAGTGTTCAATTGATAAGCATAAACAGATATCAGCAAGAATTAACCTTGAACTTGCAGCTGCTATAATAAATTACACAGATGCAACCTTCAAATCCGAACATACCGCCTTCTCCTTCGCACACAATTATAATAAGAATTGCAATTTATGTGAGCTCAAACAACAGCCCGACAGGTTTCAAAAACTTGGGCAACTCTCAAGTTGCACCTTAATTTCCATATTTCCACACAGCCATACATTACTCATCGAATCAACATGTAACACGCTACGAACCACTCTTCAGTCACAGCTTCTTTAGTGACACTTTGTCAGTATCTGATTTACGTAGATACTCGTTTTGCGTTAATTTGACCAAAGCCCCTCGGTGCAAAACCCATCAGTACCCCGGATAATTATTACAACCTGAACCTATACAAACTAGACCAATCGTCAATTAATGTAGTACTCTTTGTTTTCCCTTTTACTTCTCATTTTTCTGTGCGCAAGCTGCTTTTTGTTATTACACAAACAAATAAATAAAACAAAATATATAAAAAGACTTAATAAGCAACGTCCATTGTTCCCGGGCGACCTAAAAACCAACAAATGCCCGCACAAACACTGGCGAGCTCTGACATTAGACGGCAAATGTGTAAGTTACCGACACTAACACATTCCAACCACCATCCCCGATTGTTCCTATTCAAATAGTTATTGGGCGGTTAGCGTTGGTGGTCACAACTCACAACACCGCATCATCAAGGCTGCCAGTAGAAAAAAAAAAAAAAAACATGTTAAACCTTATGTAACACAACCGAAGGGTTACTGTGTTCCGCCCCCCGCGCACCAGTCCCAGTGCCATGAGATCGATAAAGCTGTGGTAGCATTACCGTAATGATAGAGAAATAAACGAAAGAAAACATTCACAGTAGTTGGCGGCTGAAAGAAATTATAAAAATTATCTTTGGCAAATACATATATGTACCTACAATGATTAGTCAAGAAAGCACTTGACGATATGACCTTGAGTAATATACTCAGGAAATGTGACACCCAGCGATTGACACCCTTCACAACCAACCACACCCGATAAAGTTCTGTTGAGAATCAATTTCTCCCTCCCCTCACCGAAAAAAAAACAAAAAAATACACAAATCGATGGAAATTGCATAAAGAGGGGGAGGACTAAATGTCTGCTTGTTCCGATGAAGAGTTAGTTCCATCATCATCATTATAAAACGACAAAAGGAAGAGGAATTCCTCCATCCACACGTGCTTGGAAGAGGGCTCTTTGCGCGTTCCATTGTTGCTGTGGCGCACTAAAGCAATGTGAAGAAGGAAAAGCGTTTAACTTCAAACGTGCATTGTTTAAATTCATTACGAAAAATGAGTACTGAATTTTCTCTAATTAATTGAAACACTTTGAGCCATACGTTAACCGAGGACCCAAGGATGCTTTTTGCGTAAAAAAAAACACAGAAAGAAAAATGCACTTTTCATTTGCGGAATGCAAAAGGCGTGGCGAATATTTTTGGGAAGTTCTTTTGAGAAATATTAAAAATTTCCACCGGCCTCAGAAGGCAAATTCTGTTAAATTCACTTTGAGTATGAGCAAACAAAGAGAAAAGAAAAACGAGAGTCACAGCCGCAAGCAGTCTGAAATGACTGTTGCAATAATTTAAACCATTTTCAGTTATAATATGCCCTGAAACAGCGATTAAATGGATCTAAAGTTGACCTATAACGACTTCCCCTTATTTCAATAGATGGCGCTACAGATACAGTACTCGCCGGATATAAGCAACCCCCTTAGGTAATTCAGTGTGGCGATTCACAAACCCCATCCTTCTTAGTGAGACATCAATCTCAATGAAAGCCCAATGAATTTGGTCGAAATACTTCTGGTAGATCATGATTTATAAAGGGGTGTTATTGTGAATGACCCGCTATTTCGGTAGCTGTCACTTTTGAAGCTTTTATTCTTTGACATTTGACAAGTAGAAACTACGCCATTACTAAAAATGTAACGATGCACGCTTCAACAACGCATTGAAATTATTAAAATTCACTACAAAAATGGTGAAAATCTTGCAGTCACAGTTCGCAAAACTAAAGCATTTTTTGGTCGTCGCGAAGCACCTTGTCGGACGGCAATACATAAATTGGTGGAAAAATTCGAGCTGTTGGGACAAGTTAGTGATGTGAAGAATAAAACCCGTGCACGTCGCTCAAGAACTGAGAATTGCTGCTGTAGCCCAAAGTGTTGAAGAAAACCCAGGTCTGTCCATTCCTCGTCGTTCTTTGTACACCGTATTTTGCATAAAGACTTGGGTCTTAAGGCTTATAAAGTTCAGTTAACACAAGAACTCAAGCCGGCCGATCATCAACAACGTCGTGTCTTTGCTGATAGGGTCCTTGAAATGCATGAAAATGATCCGTAATTCCATCGAAAAATCATCTTGACTGATGAGGCCCATTTCCACCTCGGTGGCTACGTCAACAAGCAAAATTGTCGCATCTGGGGCTCGAAAACCCAAGACTTATTGTTGAGAAGCCTCTCCACCCTCAACGTATGACTGTTTGGTACGGTTTATGGTCCGGCGGGGTCATTGGACCTTACTTTTTCGAAAATGAGATTGGATCAACAGTTACCGGTGAATGGATTGCGCTATCGAGAGATGATTAATGTTTTTTTATGGTCGGAGTTGGATGGTATTGATCTGGACAACGTGTACTTTCAACAAGACGGCGCTACGTGCCACACAAGCAACGAAACCATTGATCTTTTACGGGAAAAGTTTCCGGACCATGTTATCTCTCGAGGAGGTGATCACAATTGGCCACCGAGATCTTCTGATTTAACTCCTTGCGACTTCTTCCTTTGGGGCCACGTGAAAGATAAGGTCTACGCCAACAGCCCAACGTCAATTCAAGACCTCAAAGATCAAATACGTGCTCGTGGTGGCCATTTGGCTGATGTTGTTTTTCATTATTAACGGCATACCTTCCTCTTTATTATGAAATAAACATCCGATCATTTATCTCAAAAAATGTCATTTTTCTTTGAATACCAAAATAACACCTCTTATTGGAAAACCCTTTATATCACCGTGCCAACGAATCCTTTAACAGATGGCGTTGCAGTTCGTTTAAATTGTTCGAATTTTGTTTATCCAGAAACACTAACGAAAGTCTGTCCAATTTTATGGCTAAAAATATCCTAGAGTAAAGAGAAACGTGCATCATGTTCTAGTTTTGAAATGGCGATTTCCCAACAGATGGCGCTGTATATTATTAATTATAAAGAGGCGAAGGGAAATAATTAAGAACCACTTTCACTGTCTTAAACGCAACATATTCGCTTGATTTTCCTTTCTGAGAAGATTGTGCAGAGATGCGTGTCATTTGTTTTACAATATGTTGTTTATAAGCCAGGTTACTATTATGTTGGAATTTCTACCACTATAGGCGAACTCTAGTTTTTTAGAAATTGCTTTTTTTGGTCTCTTTGTAAGTACAAAATGTTTTAATACAAAATGCCATGCAAATAGGTTCCTTTCCAAGGCGAAAAATACTCTTAAAGATAGTACAGAACGTCATCACATTTATACATATTTTAAATTAGGGTCATGACGCAAATTTGTAACAAAATCCTTCAATTATTCCATCAATTACGTGGACTTTCACTATTTGCAACACAATTCTAAATATTGAGTACACTCAATAGATGGCGTTTAAGTGTTTATGCTTTGTTGTTGTTGTTGTTGTTGTTGTTGTTGTTGTTGTTGTTGTTGTTGTAGCAGGGTCCTTCGTCATTCGTCAGTTCGTCGATCATTTTGAGTCCTAGGAATTGGGCCACTTCGGTTGGGTGCGTCCACATAATTAGTGGTGTTAGTGTGGTTGGTTTGGCCGGACAATTTAAGAGGTGTTCTACATCATGTGGACTTACGTTGCAGTATGGACATTTGTTTTCAATGTAAGGATCAAGGCGTGCCGTGTAGTATGCTATGCCATGTTGTATTAGCTACTGCTGACAACCAACATTCCATTCCATTTGTCCCAAAAATAAAAATTCCTACAAACGAATGTTTGAAAGAAACTAGACCTATTTATTTGGACCTATTGCGACAGCGATTTATTTTTATTTTCAGATAAACCGATTGAGTCTTAATGCGATCGATATTATTAGACAGTTGGCAGCACCTGCGTGTTGCTTTTGAAAACTGACGGGATATTGAAAGGTGTTCCAAGTTTTCTATCTTAGCACAAAGAGTAAGCCGATTAATTGTGGAAAATATAACTGCGTATTCAAATGACTGGCAGGGAAGTATCCTCATCTTATAACCTCAGTATTCGCCGAATTTTAAGGAATGGTTATAAATTGATATCGAATTTGAAAGGAACGAAATATTGTGTAACTATAGATATATGAATATCAAAACGTAATTCAAGCGATTCATTTCCCACTTATACCGAGTTACTGCCACACCATGGCTCTTCATGGCAAACAAAACTCTCAGTGATTGCGATTACATAGGCGTTTCCATTTAAAATACAAATATTTCCATATAGGTACTCTATGATTCCTCTTCTATTGTATCCCTTTCAGAGTTTTTTTTTTTTTTTTTTACTGGGCTACCAACTTAAATATGAACTTAAATCGATTTTATAGCCACTTTGACCTTTATAACTTTAGGTGCTTCATTCAAAATGGCGAGTCACAAAACATGTCATGACCATCACATCGCAATAAATTAAAATAAAGAAAACAAAAATCATCATCCACAATAGCTGCTCCGATGTGTTAATTGGATTTAGCTCAAAGCGAAAAATACTTCACCACCTTTTTACAAATTCTAATAGGTTTCCAATTTTATTGAAGCCCTCGTAAATCCAGCAATTTTAATCGCTGTTGGTGTTCGTGACAGGTAATATGCTTCGGTTGTTTGTTTCTGCAGTTTTCAATGGTTTTAATTTGCGCATGTAAAGGAATCAAAGGGCCAGGATTCAATGGAGCGCGAAGCCATTAATGCGCCGAGTCCCATGGTGTGGGAAGGGAATTGCATTAAAGAAATAACTTTTTTTATATAAAATTGACCATCGTGGGTAGATCTATCTGTTTTTTTTTTTTTTTTTTGGGTATGGATTGGAGATCCAGGCAGATTGGGAATCTAATATTGACGACGATCGATGAGAGTGTTAAATATGTCGCCACCATTTTAGCAGAGTGCTATCTAGGCCGGACATGCTAGTGGACGCATTTTGCTTATGACTTTAATTGCAATCCTCCTATGTCTCGCTTCCTTGTCTGGCTAGTTCATCCGCTTGCAGTTGCCCGGAATGTCGCAGTGACCTGGAACCCAGCACAGGGTTACTGAACATCTGTCCGCAATCTCGTTGAGAGATTCCCGACATTGTTTTACCAACTTTGAACTGGTTGTTGGTGTATTCAGGGCTTTTATAGCTTCCTGACTGTCTATGTAGAGGGCGATAGCTTTACCGTCTATCGCCAACAGGCAAGTCTGCAGGCTGCCTCGCGTATAGCCATTATTTCAGCCCGAAGGACGCTACAGTGGTCTAAGAGACGTAAGACAATATTCAACTCGGGTGATTGAGAGAAGACTCCCGCTTCCGTGCCTTCCGCCATTTTGGATCCATCTGTATAAACTTTATATTTTCTATTGTGTCACTTTCCCATTCGGAACGTTGGGATTATTGCTTTGTATTTTATGTTAAAGTCCTCGAAAGGAATAGTGTAATCCGTTGTGTTTGGGATTCTGCTAGGAGGAATACTCATATGGCCCGTCAGAGAGTTGGTCCATTTCTGAGATTCTCTCTAAGTCTTAAGGCTGCCGTAGACGCAACCATTTTCCGGTATATGTCGACAGGAATCAGCAATGTAAGGTGACTAGACTTGGAGAAAAGCATGCATAGAACTACTACGATGCAGCGGCAGTCCTCTCAAAGATAGTTCAGCCGTAGAATCAATCAAGGTGCTAAAAGAGATGGCAACCCAGAGAGTGGAGTGCTCTTCTTAGTTGTTGTCTAAACTATACTATATATCATCGACTAGCTAGTGCTTCAACGGTGTCAAACTTATCCCAGCATGGCCAATCTCTGAGAACAACATTGCATTCCCCCTTCAATGGCTTGTGTGTAAAACCCTGTTGCAATGGAATTTGACTCGCAACTGCATGCAAGGTACTGGAGATGACCATCACTTCCAGATCTTTACGCCCATCCCATATCGAGTGGTTTCACTTTTATCTGCAAGAATAACTTTTTTAAATCCGATTATATATTTTTCTGTGTTCGATAAACGTAAACCTACTGTTCGAGATGCGACCCGTGGAAGACATTTCTAATATTGACTACTACAGATCTCCTTAATCAATATCACTTGATTCAACCACTTTGTGAGCCGTCTCATCATTATCAGGCTGGGTAACACTTCAACGATTTAAATATCTAGTTGAACTCATTCTGGGGGTGTTACCCATTCTCGATACCAATTCTAGTTCGAATAACATTCGTGGTAAGAGTCACTAACAGCATGAGGTCATGCCGTGATTATTCTTCACCGCAAATTATGGGCTCTGGAAACGTTGATGGCATTTTACTCGTATAAAAACAAAATCATGAGCGAGCTGCATGTCATTTTAATTTTCGAAACAAAACAAAAATCGATGGACATTTGTGTCATACCCCTCATGAAGAAAATAACCGCTGCGGGGTTTGAGTTTGAGAGTTCACCTTTTTCATCAAGAAGGAAATCAGGTATTCCAAAGTTTGTTGCTGCAACCTTGTAAGTAGATAGTGAACAGCAGCTCACCAACAATAGGAACTATATTTCGCTTGCTTATTCATAGATGCAGGGGGCAATGAAAATAAGTGGTATTTGCCAAGCAAAAACAGAAGTTCACTGAGGCTCTGCCTAACCCCATTATGATTACAATACGAACGTAGTCGCACATTAGCCTAAGATGGATAACTCCCATATAGTCCTGCATTAAGACTAATGCCCCTAATCATCATAATCACTATACTTTTGTACATGAATAAATGAATATTTCATGTTTAAAATTTGAGTACATAAATCTGTACTACCTCCTTCAGTACAAAAAGTTTCCGTGGAACGTGTTAAACCTACGTCACATTGTGTAAGCACTTTTTGCCACGCTGTTTGTGGTGTATCGTTGATTTTTATGACGAAATAGCTGTCTCGTAAATTTTGAATCATTATCCATAACTATCGGCCTAGTCATAACAGATTCCGTTTCACAGATCACAACAATTGAGATGACAAGCACCGGTTGTGAATGCAGCCGCGAACAGACTTGAAGTTGATTGAAGACACTGGAAAAAATGTCGTAAATAATTTCAAGTTGAGGTTATAACAAAAAATGTTTGTTTAGAAAATCCTCACTGCTTATAGTAGAAACTGTATGCATGACTGCATAGTTTGACCGAAATTAGTTGTCATACGCCAGAGTTTAAATGGTTCAGTTCTTAAGGTACGAAAACGTACGCAATAATTTGTATTACATGAAATCTGTCAGTGAGAATGAACAGTACCAATTACCTATTCAAAGGCTAACTCTTTCAATAAAGTTCCTCCAACGAATGCATTTTCATTGTCAGTCTGCCATTAATCAGCGATCACCTACCAGTGGCAAGATCGATCCCGCATTAAATTAAGTCATAAACAAAATCAAAGTCATGTGCAGATAAGAGAGAAAAAAAAAGCCAGGCTCGCCGTTTTGGTAAACAAATCATAAAAACAAAAACGCACACATGCAGTTTTATCAACAAGCCGAACGAGCCCCTTTTGACTGTCCACACATTTATCAGCATCCGACATCATTACCAGACATTGGTCTGAGGTAATTTGTGCCACTTGATTTGCTGTGGCTGGTGAGTACTCGCAGTGTCTGGTTAACACCGGTTTTACCAACTATTCGGCTTGGCACTGGCACAGATAGAGATTCTATGATTCATACTCAAGTCAAGTTCGAGTAAAAGCGCCGAGCTAACTGGACAGTATGTGTAAACAACTTTGGCGAACTGTTTGCAAAGAGAGGTGTGCATGTACGACTTGTTTATCATCCGGAATATGTTAAAATGGTTAAATTAAATTATAAATGTATTGCAGTTACGAACATAATGACATGTGTTAGCATTAGAAGCCGAAAAAACATTTGATTTTGCAGACACCGAAGATATTGTTGATCGTATTGACAAAGTGCTGATCGCTCTTTAAGTGGTCAAGTCAAGTGCTATGTATTCACAAACCTTCAGTAAAATCGAAACCACTTGTACTCTGTTATTCGACCACGCTATCTTCTCATACAACGACAGTTCTGCTTTGCCAAATTCCAATACGTACTGCCCTCCGTCTTACGTGGAAGGGCTACTTAAATTCCAAATAATTTATATTCTTGCCACTGCCAAAACTGTGCAGTGATTTACTTTGCCATGTCCCTTCTCTTAACAAAACAGAGCAACTCTTCCAAAGTAAGTAGCTTTTCAGTATAATAATACTGGCAAGTCCTTAATTCTCCGTAAATCCTTCGCCTCTCGTTTGCATTCAAGGATTTAACGAATTAAACAGTTTAAATTCCAACGAACGGCAACGTAGACCACACGAAAAGAATAAAGAACTCTCTAATCCCACAATCTTTCATGGAAACCGTTGTCGGCGAGCAAAAAAAATAAAATAGAAAACGTCCTTCATATTGATTCGAAAGCAGGGTATAGGTATATGTATTGTGCATATAGTCCCAACCGCACACCATAGTAACAAAGGCTCTAAACTTTGTTGTAACTTCTCTCTCATGAACTCGATTCGCATTTACCCACAGCCACAGCGCCACAGCAGCTCCACTACTGTTATCGACCACGGCACCTGCAGGCATTGCCTGACAGGTTTATCCTCAGAAATCTCTCATTAAAATAATTGAAAAAACAACAACAACAAAAACGTAGGTTTTTCTCCTACCACATTCCGAATCACGTTTTAGAAATAGACGAGGGAGTGACGGCAGTGAAAGGAAGATTCTCAGCTGATTTTTCGCTCAGGGACTCATTTGCGAAATGAGGCCACACAACAACAACAACGACACATTGAACTACGAATGATACTGCCTGAGAGGGGAGGGCAGGGCAGGGCGCCAAACTATTACGTCAGAATGAGGCTGGCATTACAGCCTCCCTCACCCCAATCGTCGTCGTCGTTTTCGTAGTCGTCATCTGTGCCAGGCAGACAGAAAGACTGACATTGGTGGTGTAAGGAGAAGATAGAACCGCGCTGGCTGGCAATGTGATGGTTCCAACTTGTGTGTGACTCATTTGTATCCATATTTACCCAATTTTATGCTTTCTCCTGCTGGTGGAGTTCCTACGTCATAGTTCTCCGCTTCACTTTTACAATTATAACATCAAGAACAACAACAAAACGCCACAAAATAACGAACGGAAAACTACAAGTCAGAACGGAAATATACAAGTGGACAAAGAAGAGGTTAAAGGTATAGACAGACAGGTAGATAGTTAGTTAAGTAGATGATAAGATTAGTATGTAGTATGGAAGACAACATTAATTAGTAATTAGTTATACTTATACAGGCAAACGTACATTAAAATGAATTCCCATAGAAACGATGAGCGATGTTCACACTTTTGATACACTACGAGCTACATGATTACAAAAAGATAATCAAAAATGTTCTACGACCAACGAAGTGCGATGAGGATTCCATTGAAATAAATAGAAATGAAAACCAACCAAAAATACCAAAGAAATATGAATCGGAATAGGGATATCAATGGTTTTTTATTTGGCTTCTGGGTGTGGAATGTGGATGAGGAGACAGAAATAAAATTGAGAACAAAAAAAAATGGAAAAGGGCGAAGAAAATTCGAAGAGTTATCTAATTCGCTGTCCATAGAGCTAGGTGTTACTCACCTGTGTTAAATGAGGGAGGTTTCCTTTCCAAAAAGAAAAATACTTTTTTTTTCGTTTCTTTTGGTTAGCGAAAAACTTGCTTTTATTTCTTGTTAGATGTTTTTCTGTTGTTGTTCACGGAAAATCGATTATGGATTTTTTTTTTTTTTTCACTCAAAACACTGAGGATTGAGTTTATTTCACTTCTCACAAATTGTTGTTTCCAAACAATTAGTCACTTTGTAAATGCAAATTTATTGAATTCTTCTTTGCAGACGGAAATGAAAATTGAGATAAACTACAAACGACCGAAATGCGACACACTCAAGACTCAAAGACGTCAAAATAAACTGCTGCCACAACAACTTTGTCTTGCACGATGCAAACTTCGAATGAGAATTTCAGAATTGTGAAGTAAAAATCCATCCAGGCCGAGCGATGAGCGAAAATGGAAGTCCAATTGGATTGGAGGTGGAATGGAATGGAATATGGAATTTGGAAAGGAGAGTGGATTTTCGAAGGGGCTCGTTCAGAATGATTGGCTACCTAAGTCCAAGGGCGAAATCCGCCAGTGTTTTCACCATTTTCCTGGTGAATACGATAAAACTACGTTAATCCGGAGTTTTTTTTATTTTAATTGGACGCTCCGGTTTTTTCTACTTCGGTCCTTGCAAAAATAAAGATTCCAACCGCGACACCGACAGAAATTTCAAATTCTGAAGATTGGTCCGTTTTTGATTGATTTTGTTGTGGGACTTAAAACAAACATATCTCAGCGAAAGTAAAGTACAACAACTAGAGTCACCTCCTCCAAGCTCCAAGTCAGTCTGATATTATGCAAGCGTTTGATAAGTGGTAGTTAGATATCTCTGTATTGCTTTTTTTCTCAATTTGGGGAGAAATCTCGTGAATCGTTTCCTTGGGACCGAATTCTGTGTCAAATTATCCGGGTTACTGGTGAATAAATCCTTACTATCTATAGGTAGGTACTACAAAAAGTGAACTACTGTGATCTTACCCTGTTTACATTGTTGTTTATGTAATTTCAACCCCGTCTGTCAATTCGTGTGAGCTAGATAAAAGCATGTTGCTAATGGCCAATCATCTTGCGTTTATGGGAATCGCGGTGTTTAATTGTCTTGTGTTTCATTTTGAATTTGTTTGATTTTTGTGGAGGTTTTGATTAAAATGAAAAAAAAAAATAGTGAAATCCAATCTGTTCACATGAGAGCGAACTGCGAATAGGCGAATTGCGTAGAAATCAATTTAACTGTATTTATGAATTGAAAATTGGTTAGAACATGACTCTCAATTGATTTAAACAGCTAAATTAACAATTAAAGCAATTTTCCCGCGAATTTATCTTGCCGCGAACTGTCACACTTTATTCACAATCCACACAAAACAGTCGCGATCCACAAACCCGCGAATAAAAAATTCCTTCGAACTTAACCTCTAAAAATGAAACTGATACACGGGTATCCGCGACCAAAAGAAAGTTTTCATATGAATGAAGTGTCAGAAACTACGAATATTCGCTAGTTCGCTGTTCGCCATTCGCTCTCATGTGAATAGTCCTTAACAGAATACCGGAATCTTGCATTTAAGTCAAATTCATGAACTCACATATTCCACAAAAGAAATATGAGTAAATATGCGTGACTTCCTGAATTTTTTTGTTTCAATTCATACCTATCGTTTGTGTGATAGAAATTTCCATGCGAATATTACAGAACATGGGCATTGGTAAAAAAAAAAAACGGTTTTTCGGTCAAATCATGCATTTGCGGCGAACTGCATTGGGTCGTATGAATAAAAACAGCATTTGATTGGAGCAAAAGGTTGTTTCCTAAAGTAAGTTCGAAAATTCGAAAATAGCATTTACTTCGCTGTTGGTACGTGTACCTACTTGCCTTGCAGTTCCTCTCAAACCGTGACCAGTAAATTTGTATTTTCCTTGAGATTGATCGTCTTTTGTGGAAATTGAAATAAAAAAATTAAATTCAGATATATTATTGCAATCTATATGTTGATGTTTTATTTCTTCTTCAGGTGCCGGAAATTGTATCAGATCATAGGCTTGCTGGAAATATTTGTTGACACGCCAGTCTTGAACGGTCAACCTAAGAGTCCGGATCTCTATAGGTACCTTAGAAATGATTATTTCTAAACATTTGTATCTGAACGAAATATTAGCCATAAATAGTCCACAATCAATACAATACTCAATGGCAGACTCAGAATTTGCATAGCATTTGCTTTGTCTGATAAGTTTTATTCATACCGATTTGAGTAAAAGGTCAGTGCCGCCGCTTTCCAAACATGTTAAAAGTTGGAACTAACTCGAATTGGTTTTGATTCATAGCGTAGCAAATGCTTCGATTTTGATATTTCTCTTGAGTAAAAGCAATTGCTACGTTTTATTTATACGACCCATTCTTCAATGTTCATCTATGTCAGTTGAAAGGTTTTTGTTAATTAATCCCATTTTGTTTTGTAAACAAGCTTTAAGAATATCATCATGTCTCCATGAAATCCGATGAACAACGATACAGAATCGACGAACAAAATCAAGAGTATAACATAGAGAAGAAGCCGCCAACTAATCGGATGAAAGTGATAAAGAAAAAAAGACAAAGGTTACTGATTCTTGAAAATCCGGGCCCTTACTGTGCGAAAATGCCAGCACTTGTACTAAGACGAGTTTACTTCCAATTTCGAACATGGTTGCTGTCTCCGATAGATTTATATGGAAATGGGTATCACATTCGAAATTAAGTGTGTTCTGCTTTTAGGCGCAGCTGTATTTGCTCTTCCGCTTCGAATTTTCTAACTGAAAAGAACCGGAAATGTGTATGGTGATTTTTAGTAGGATACGTACAACTATAATCAGATGTCATTTTTCCTAATTTCCTATTTTGTTCCTAATTTCACAAGCCGGTGTGTATGTATATAGCGCTAACAATTTAAGCTGAACCTCCCAAAGTCTCAAACAATTTCTGCAATACAATTGAATGATTAGATGTGCTTCGAAATATGTAGAGTACCTAACTTGTTAATTTACAAGTGTTACTGTAACAACAGTACAACAAGTAACAAGTATGAAATGTATAGTAGCGTTCTTCGTCAACACTTAAGATATATAATTAAATCATAATACTCGAGTATATAAAATTAAAACGGCTGGCGTTTAAATTGACATTTTCATGTACACGCAAGCGGAGAGATTTGACTATGTACAACTAATGCGGACAGCCAGAAAAATCACAAATCAAATCTCGTTGTCACTTTTGTTATTCGCCTCTGCACATTTTCTCTATTGTGACCCATAAATCTTTCATTAAGCACTCCAGTCCCATTTGTCACACAAAACTGAAACTAACCGCAAGTGATTTACAATATCCACTAAACGTGTCAAAATGACACTTTATTTTTAAGGAATATTTCATACATGCATAATATGTCAGTACGATTTCACATACGTCATTTTCACTGGAGTAAACAAATAACCGAGATTTATACGTACCACTTGTTCAGGTCATTTCTACTGTCGGCAGTTCTATTGACGGCACATCCATCATCACCGTACTCCAGTGTAAAGGCGGGGTTAACCACTCCCGGTGATAGCTTTTGATCCACCAAAGCGCTGATTGTCGTTAGTCGCTTCCTGTTGCCTGCATTTAAAACACCGATCCTATCCGCTGACTTCGTCATCACGATTTAGGCACTGTGGGTATGATATATCCTTCAGAAATAAGAAACACACATACAGGTTGCTTAACGCAACTATGACGAGAAAAGTGAATAAAATAGGAAAATTTGTAACTGCAACCGAAGCAGATATTGATATCCACCAGCACTTGCACTTTGAATGATCGCACAGCGAGAATTCACCTTTAACACTGCCACCTCGCGCCAGTTCGAAACAAATTAATAGCTTTGCACCGTGCAGCTGTTAAATCAATTCGCGAATGAAATCGTTTCCCCCGGGAAGATGGGCGAGTTATGGCACAATTCAATTTTGTCGATGCTCAATGGGGCGGAAAATTAAAAGCAATCAAGGTCGCGCGCGCATTGTTGTCGTCTATACACCGATTGAAAAGCGGGAGTGATGTCAACCTGATATGTAGTTGAGGTTATTTTCGTATTCAATTAATTAAAAGCAACCGGTGTACGAATGTGCACCATTGGCAACGGCGCTATTGCCTCGTTTGTGGTGCTTGGCAAACTGCAACGTTTTTCACGATGTGATTTGATTTATCAATGTACATTGCACACTCAATGTGAATAGCGTTTGAAACCATATTTGATCAGCTGTTGTGAAAGAGAGCTGTAACTGTATAAGTTTACCACCGTAGATGTTTATTTCGCTTTGGGGGTGTGAAGCTTCCAAAAGACAGAATCGACTGAGGTATGGTCCTCCCTATCACAATTTGCAAAGCAATTGCTTTCCGCCCATCAATACAAATCAGCTTTCAGATGTATACTGTATACATGCCATAATCAGTCACGACTCCGGTCAATGTCCAGTCGCAAGTAATCAAAAACGCAAATGCGAATAAGAGCAAACTTGTTTGCTGGAGAGTTTCCAAGAAAGTATGCGAACAACGTTGAAAATTTGTTGCTAGGAGTTGTGCTAGGAGTAACAATTAGTGCTCAGTACAGCTATATGTAAGTTGCACTTGTACCTACCTGTATTTTTTTGGCTTGTCTACATATAAATGCTGATTTTACTTCGTTTAAAAATAAGTTCATCAATTCTATAATTATCCCGTCAACTAGTGAAAAACTGGAATTTATTGTAAGCGCCACTAAAGCCCTGCTCGGTGACAACTGACAACAGAACTTCCAAATATATTGCTGGCTACCTTATAGATATGGGTATATGCATTTCGCATGCAACGCTATGGTTTTACCATTCTTGTATCAAATCCTAAAATAGAAACTGGAACGTTATAAAAAGACATAATAATCCATGACAAATCACGCCATAGTTCCACAAGAATTCAACTCAAAGTTATTATGGGTGGAACGACTTTGACATACACTCAGTTGTCAGTTTTTGCTAAGCGTTTCAATCAGTCTTACTAATTAATAAATCAAACACTAATGTCGACTATTAATTGACTGCCAGTTTAAATAAAAATGTACAGCATTTTCGAAATGGTACCAATAAACAGTTTGACTTTCTTCGATTTCTAGTACTTAAGGAATTATTGGTGGTAATGCATTTGTGTCGTAATAAAGAACTTTTCACACGAGAGCGAATTGTGGACTGCGAACACGCGAATATTAGTAGTTTCAGACAATTCATTCACATGAATTTTGTTTTTCATTTTTTTGGTCGCAGATAGCCGCGTATCAGTTTCATTTTTAGAGGTTAAGTTCGAACAAATTTATTATTCGCGTGTTTGTAGATCGCGACTGTTTTGTGTGGATTGCGGCAAGAATTTTCAATTCGCGGGCAAATTGCTTAGATTGTTAATTTAGCTGTTTAAATCAATTGAGTCATGTTTTTAGCAATTTTTAATTCATAAATGCAGTTAATTTGTTCGCAATTCGCCTATTCGAAATTCGCTCTCATGTGAATAGTCCTTAAGATCCCTTTCAAAACGGAACTTAGTTTGTTAGAATGCTTTGATGCAAATCAAACCGAATTGGTGGTCTAAAGAGCACAGTTATTTAATCGTTAGCAAATGAATATTTTCGCATATAGAAATAAAAGCCTGCTAATTCATATCATAAATCTCACGTAGAAAGTCATAAGCGTTGCAAGAACCTATTGCTTCCGTTTTTGAATAAATAAAAGTGTGAAAATAAATACAATTTGATCTTTTGAAAAATCTATTGATTCTATTACTTAATTCGGGAAATTTGGCGTACATTTTTATAGGCGAAAACTGTCACGTTTCCCCTTCCATGAATTCACACATACTACCTGCTATTCCTCCAGAAATTCCTTAATTTGTTAAATTGCTTGTATTTTGCTGAGTGGTGAGAATTCTTTTCTTATATCTAGGTATATTTTCCGTGAAGTCATCCTTTTCACACCAACCATTGTTTCCTCATCCTTATTCTCGCTAAATAAACTCCTTTTGCAAAGAGTCTAATAAGGGCTTGATTGCAGCCAAATATCTACCTAGTCGCCTTAGGTTCTGAGAATTGTTGAAAAAAGTAGGTATTAAGGTATGAGCCGTTCAAACTTAAGCAGATATTTTATTCCGTTTGCGACGACTGGCAATAATGTCTTGGATATATCCCAAACTCATAAAAAAAAACATTTTTTAGTAAGCATCCATTCATTGCTTGCAAACTATTAAAAAAAAAAACAATTTAAAAGCAAGAACTAGCGGTTAAACAAGATAAAACAGAGAAAAACACAGAAACATATGCTTCGAGCGTTTAGAAATAAAACAAAATTGCAATATTTTTATTACTAAAATTAATTTATAATTGTAAACGTTCAGACTCAGTGTATTTAAATTCGCTCCCTTTACGAAATTTATTACCGTGATTTTGGACGGTTGGGCAGCACTCGATATTCCGGCAACTATATTTTTTGTTTATTGGTAAAGCGATTTTGGAAAGTCAAGAAAGTAAGGCCGAATATTTTTGGCGCCATGACGTGTACAATGCACAGCAATGCAATATAGGTACTGAATGGGTACATTCTTTAACTTTGAGGATAACCTGCTCTTACAAACTCGTTCAGCGAGGTCTTAATTATTAATCAAAATGCACTAAATGGCTTACTACATTGGACAGTAATATATTTCGACGTCGAGTACCTATATCTCAAATAGGTAGTATTAGTTGATATTCATATCCACGCTCTGCTCAATTGGCTAGGTATATGAAATATGATGGAAAAACGAATTTGAATTTTACGACATGTTTGTCTGTTTCGTATCACTTAAGTGCAATAATTTGTTATTAAGTGCATGTAAAATTGATCGTCATTTGGACACGCGTCAATATGACAAACTGATGAACCCCATCAAGAATGCATTTAGAAAAATAAAACATTAGATATCACTAGAAAAATTATGCAGGTGAAATTAAAATACATCCATAATAATTATTATATTCACCTATCAGAGATTAAAAATACCTAAAAGCATTTTTTGAAATCGTGTATAGTTAAATTTACTCACGAGAATACAATCAATGGACATTATGACTGAGCTATAAAAACGAATAAAGCAACAAGTTGATTTCAGAATCATGGATAAACAAAATATGGCGCATGTTCTGTGAAGCTTTTGGGAGGAGTCAGAAAGTTGTGTTCATGTCCTTTTTCCAACTGGGCGGTTCTTTCCTTTCGAAACATGTTTACAGAGTTTGTTTCCACGAAGTATATTTTTTAAGAAATTTGAGACAGGTGGAATTATGCCGTGTATTGCATAATTTTAGGGGCAACGAATATGCTTGGCGCTTGTGTCATTCATTTCATTGATTTGCGGTTTTTTCCGCAATTGGGAACATTCCGAATCGGATTTGAATGTGTGAAGTCAAGTGTGAGTGCACCGCATGCTGGACCAGCGTGACCGTTGTGCGATAATGACACTTTTTTGTGTCTTTTGTGTACTTGTTGGTACTTCTTCCTTTTTTTTTATTTAGAAAAGGAACTTCGCAAATTTATTTGATTTCCAAATAAATATGTTTAAAATGTAACGCGACTGCGTATCACAATACTATTATAACGTTAAGCGAGCCAATACTTGTTAAATATCGTGCGAAAATTCTAAATTTGCAGAGTAGCTTCAGGCCCCAGTTATAGCCATAGGTACGTAAAACGGCACCGTACACATTTTCTATTGCTTTTTTTGACCACATAAACTTGATGGTTGATCTCAACCTTGGTCTTATAATGTTGCTTATGAATTATAAAGCTAGGTTAAAAAAGAAACAAATTGAAATTAATGAAATAAAACTAAAAAATGTTTGGGACAAAAATTTAGAAAACCTAAAAACTGAGTTGGGTTGGATTACTTTTTGGTATTTAAGTGGTTTAAAGTATTGAGTAATTTAAAGCGTTATTATTGAGCATGAGGTCTACGGTACAACCTAAAAAAAATGGAAATTACGCCCTACAGTTTTAAAGAGTGCACTGGTTTTCGTGAACTTCTAACAAAACATCCGATAGTACCTATAAATGCACTGAGATAGCTACTTGTATAAAGTCGTCCCAAATATATTTTGCTCTTTTCTGCTCCGTTTTTAATAAATTTTTGAATGCATTGACAAATGGAAACTGAAATATGTAATTAAGTATTGTTGCGAATTATGTCCAGAAAGTTCAAAATAATAAAAATGCCCATGTTTTGATATTTGTACCCTATTCACACCGCACCAAAAACCATGTTTTCGTCGAAAACTCGTCGATGCATTCACACCAAACAACCACTAGTTTTCGTTTGACGTTTCAATCAGCTGTGAGACATTAGTCAGGAAACTAATGTGTAAAAAAAAATATTTTGATTACAAATTCGATCGCATTATAAATAAAATGAATTCAGAGCATTTAAAAATAATATTAACCCATCAATTAAGTGTGAAAAATGATTTTAAATTCTGATTTGTGACATTTGTTCGGTCAGCTATTCTGCTAAATTTGCTGAATATAGCTAAAGATGTGTTTGTTTCAACAACCCAACGATTGGAAGTCGTTTTCGTGGTGTTTTAGTGTAAAAAGAACTTAAACGATTCGTTCTGAAATCGGAAATATATATGAGAAAACTTTTGTTTTCGATTAAGTTTTCAGGTGTTTTCGCGAAAACCCTGTTTTTCGGCTCGGTGTGAATAGGATATTCAGCAGGATATTCAGTTTCTTACCGAAAAATGTAAACAAAAATTGTATTCTTGGGGATTGTGAATAAAACTACTGTTTGTTGGTCGCAAATATTTTCTGTTCGCAAATTTCGCTGTATGTATTTAAATAAGTATGTCAGTTTTTCTCACGTCTAGAATAAGTATATGGTAACCCTGCGAAAGCTCCCCCTCACATGTTGCTGCAACAATTCACTTTGCATCTCAAAAGCAATCTTCTATCTTCTCATTCCCATCCTACCACGTCGAAGATGCTCCGTCAAAACGAAAATAAACCCCATCAAAGAATTGTAATGCCTGTCCATATCCGTAAGCAGCGAGAAAACCCCCAAAAAATTATAGAAAATACGTTACCGGTTCATGTGTTGTATTGTTGAGCGTTGAGGCTTGAGGTTAGTAAAACAAGGGGGTGGGGTGCCCACAAAACACATGATATCTTCTTGTCCCGCTTTTGTTGTTGTCGATTTTTTCCTATTTTTTATTTTCTCTGTATTTGCCGATTGGGGAAAGGCGAAAGGCCACAAAAGCGCCACACCACACCACAACAATCCACCGATGGGCGATGACGACGACGAGATATCCAGCCAAGAGCTAAAACACCAACATTCAGTTGTATTTGAAACGCGATGCGAAGTGGTTGTGATTGCTGCTAGAAACGGCATACGTAGCATACAATAAAGAAAATATTTTCACATATTTATAACATTTTTTACATTTATTCAAACTAGTTAATTATTTTACAAACGTAAGTCATAAAATCATTTCTGTTCCTATAATTAAATTGGTGCGGGGTTTGCTACTTGCTGGCTGTGTGTTTGACGTTGTAAAATTGTGAAGTGACACTTGATTGGAATGAAACGCTGATCTTCGTCGAAGTGGGAAAGAGCGCACATGCCGATGGGATCGCGTGAATGATTACGTGGACGAGTTGTGGCAAAGAAATTTTATTTGGGCTAAAAAAAAGAAGACAGGGCTGTTCGCTTTTTTACCTGTTTAAATAATATTTTTTTTTTTTTTAAATCTTTCCCTAATGGAATTTCTCGTGAATGCAGATAATTTTCCTTCCAGTGCTGCAAAATGTGAACGTTTGACATTGATTTTGATTTGACAGCTCGATCGTTCGGCGAATTTTCGCTGATAAGAAAGTCAAACGCCATCGAGAAGTATCCAAGGCACATCTGATGTTTGTCGACTATTTTTAAGTTAAATTTATCAGTGCTTATGACTTCATCATGATTTTCACAATTATGTCTGGCTCTGCACATTCGTGGCATGACAATTCATTGGATAAATTCCATAATCACGATGACAGAAGAGGCAGATTTGTATTTGTTTACTGACAGAAGGAAGTAACGGTGAATTAACGTTAGTGTGACGCTAATTGCCCACATCGTAGTTGGATTAGTTTCCTGTGCATAGCCAGATCACCATCATACTGTATACAGTATACCACACGACGCGACGCAGAGGTCAAAAACCTCTTGTCTAAATTCGCTGAGAGGCGATATCTTTACCTGTTGAGTGTTCGTTGTCATCGCGCATCGAGCGTGAAATTAATTTCTAGTGTGTGTTGTGTACGCAGATGTAGCTGCACGTTTCACGATGTCACTTTACCGAATGAAATTGTGTCGGACTCGGAAGAAGTGTTCATCTAGATTTTGGACAAAGCCATAGGTATTTCGTTTCTAATTTCATTTCTGTTTTTGGAAATGAAATGGCCTTTCTCTCTATAACGGATTTTTCTTTCTCTATTCGTCGCTTCTTGGCCTTTCATACCTACGAGCTACGAGCTACGAGGAGGACTTTCATTTCGAGTCGAAGATCGATTTAATCTGGAATGTGTTAAATTTCTCCTCATTGGCAATTAGTCAACAATGTCTTCAACAAAAGAGGTGACACGATAACGTCTTGGAAATTGCTGGTTGACTGTGTCATCTTTGTTAATGTCAAAATGAAAAATTTGCATAACTGGCTAACAACACACGTTGGTACCTAGATAGTCTTATGCGACATGACTACTAATCGTTTGAAATTGGAAATTCCCAATGGAACGTTCGCAGTCCAAAATTCAGGGCAGTTTATTAATGTGTTCGGTTATCTAATAGCTGACTTAACAATCTGTCACGCATCTGATAAACCCTATCGTTTATTTTTATTTATAAAATAAAATAGACCCACCAAAGAGCGATAAGACGAGAAAAACACGTTAAGAGCTAACGTACTCTTTCGGGATCACTGGTTTGAATTAAAAGAATAATAAAGTTTTGATAGTAGATTTGTAATGTTTTTTATATTGATTCATCAAAGACCGTGGGTAGGTACTAACTATCAGCTGTGTGAGAATAATATTGGAAAATCAAATGTTAAAATCATGATGTAGGTAGGTACCTATTGTGTCTAAAATGAAAGTGATACGAGTTGTAAATTTTAATTTATAAAATATGAAATCTATAAAAGCGCCTACAAAAAGAAGATGGTGCGCGGTTTTGGCCTTCACTTTTACCTTTCGAAGCAAGCAAGTGACTTATAAGACAGTTTTTTTTTTTTTTTGAGCCACAACTTCTCCAGTGAACATACGTTTATAGCACCCATAACTTTCGTAATATATTTTTTTAATAATATTAATAAATAACCTGAAAGTCAAACAAACTCTACTGACTACAGAATATTTTGACACAAATGCTAGTAAAAAAAAAATATGTTAAGAACTGAGAAATTTCCACTGGATACCTATCGCTGAAACTGAAATTGGAAACAGTTTTAATAAAAAAAAAAAAAATCAAAGGCCTTACGTTTACATCTTTCTTGTATGTTGATCAGTATCTTTAAGACCTCGGCCATTGTTCGTATATCACGAGGCTTTGTTATTTAGATGCAATTGTGTTTTTCATTTTTCTTACCACGTTGAGTCGTACGATTATTTAACATCGATCAGAGAGTACATACAATCAGCTCAAGCTCATCATACGCTTCCACGCAACACATCGCTGCACAAGTGCTATAATTATAATTTAAAAATTTTATGATTACGTTGCATAATCTGACCTGCATATCAAAAGAAAAGATTACGTTGTTGATTTAGCAATACGCAGCAACAGAAGATGCAAACCAGGTATTCCAGTTCCAGGGCCTGCATTAGGCGTTTTTCTTTTTTAGTTCAGAGCTGAGCACTGAACTGAGCTCGAGCTATATGAGCGCGCTCTGAACTGAGCGTGCTCAGATCGTTCTGATGATTTTCTGTTTTTCCTGTTTTTTTCTTCTCTCAAATGTGACTGCAAGTGTGAATGCATATGTGTAGTCAGCATTTTACTCAGCCTACTCAGTCAATTAATTCTGAGCTCATAGAGCGCGCCCTGATCATGCTCTGAACGAAAAAAGAAACACAAATTCGAGCTCTGATGTATCTGAGCTAAAAAAGAAACACAAACTTTTTGTATAACAGTTCAGGTTGTGCTCTGAACTAAAAAAGAAAAACGCCTATTGAGTTATTTCTCTGGAACTGGAACAGCAAACTTTAATCGACTTGATTTATGCTAATCGGTTAAATAAATGTGTACAATTTTTGATTTTTCAAACAACATATTATTTACTGCACCAACAAATTGCGTATCGTTTTGTTGTGATTAAGAGCATGTGTACAAGACTCATTCTAACAGCTGGGCGCTCAATCAAACCATACTTGGCTTATGAATTAAACTATGAACGTGTGAGACTGTTATCAGCTGTGTAAATTGTTTGTCTAGTAAACGTTATAAAGTAATAAAAACAAAACAAGTAGATAAACTCGTATTAGTGTTTTCAGTCAAGAGATTACAGTGTGTCAATGAGGTTAGCAACATTGCGTTCCCTTTAAGTGAGGATCGTTTTGAAAGGCTTATTTAATCTCCAGTCTGAACGCCATTGGCTACACGTATATCTTTCGTACTTACATTTGCAAACAAATTTGTTACAGGGCTTTCCTGTTTTTTTTTTTTTTTTTTTATAATTTACACGCGCTAAAGAGGTTATGACTACTCTTATAGGTAGTGTTTTTACACAGCGCGGGCATTAAGGAAATTGGGATAGAGGAGTTTTTTTTTTTTATAATTAAATGTGCGTCGAAGATGACAGCTGCAAATAAAAAAATATACTTTCTACCAATGAATCAGTTTAAACTTTCTACAGACAAATTGTATAGCTTATTTACAGAGAATGGTGAGCATTATACAAATTAATCGACTGACAGTTATTTAAAATGGACATTTATTTCGGTTTCTAATTACTAGTAGTAAGAATCATACTGATGGCTTTCTAGGTATAAGTTTTACAATACTAAAATACTATCTTATGTAGTTATAAACTTCTTTTTGAATCCATCCACATCAGGAGATATTGGGCGTGTTCAAAATTGCAGCACTGTTGCACATGCCATGCAAATAAAGTGTGGTTAAGTTTTAAGGGCCGATGTTGATTTTGAATAAAACACAAATTATTCAGGAAATTATTGTCATTTCTTTTATTATGATAATATTGGTATAGTTTAATTTTGTATGGAGCAAAATGGCGGCCGCGACCTCGGCGGCACACCTCCATTCGATGGTCCAAATTTTCGATGACGCTGAGGCATAATTGAGGTTCTATGCCGTTAATGTGCCGAATTATCTGATCCTTTAGCTCTTGAATTGTTGCTGGCTTATCGACGTACACCTTTGCTTTCAAATAACTCCAAAGAAAAAAGTCAAACGGTGTCAAATCACATGATCTTGGCGGCCAATTGACATCGCCACCGCACAATTTTACTTTTATGAGCTCAGCCATTTTTGAAGACTTGAAATGTCGTCATTGGCTTCTTTTATATTAAAAATATGAAACTTAAACACTAACCGACTTTTATAAGTCAATCAAATAAATAAAACCTCCTTTAATACGCTGCTAACAAAAAGTAAATAATTACATACTTACCTAAATATTAAATAATTTGACTTGATACCTTGAAAAGTGGTTTTACCTTGGGCTCTTTGTAAGTTGCCTTTAAATAAAAGTTGAAGCGTTGTTCAATGGAATTATGATTTAAAATGTTCGCAGCCGATAGTGTTGTCATCTCATTCAGTAATTTGTGACACTAAGTTAATTTAGCAAAATCTCACTATTGTTCAGATGTTCACGTTTTAGGCTGGGTGGAAGTGGAATTACTTGTGGTAAGGTTTCGAAGTTTTCCATCGGAGGTGCATACTTGCGAAGGGTACAGGTACTTACTTCTATTATCGACAATCAGTAGAAACAATTGACAAAAGGGAGGACATCAGAAATCTAAAGGCGCTCTTCATGACAGTTCCACTCTCGGATGTTTTTCAGAAGAAGTCGGACATTGAAAAGTTGTTACATTTATTTTTGAATCGAGCTCAGGAAAGTTAAACGAACTGTCAAATCTATCGCGCTATGAAAGTTTGCACAATTGAAGTTCTTCGCTTTTGGAATTGTCAATGAACTATCAACCGTCACGCGCTTTAATAGTTCAAAATTGCTCAACTTATACGAATGCCCCTTTTATTGTGCGGGCATTCCCAATACGAATACGTCAAAATGACGTTTATTAAAATTTAATTTACGATTGGTGACATTTCTACTTTCCATTTACTGATAAATATGCACATCGCACCAAAACTTCCTCCCACACAATCACAATCGCATACGGAAAATGGTGGGAATGAGAAACACCCAACTGTTCGCACTTCGATGCGATAATCTTTGCCTTGACATAAGCAATGGTTGTATTTTCTTTTATTACAAACTTCCTCATTACCACATAGTCGCATACGGATAAGAGAAGTTATGTATGATATTACGTATACGAAGATGTCGAAAACAAATAATAAAGATGACCTTAGGCAAATTTTAGAAATGAGTAGGAAACATCTACCACACCTGGAATTGGGATGTCTGAAGCGAAAGAGGCGCTGCACGCGTATCGTAAAAACACGTTTCGATTTCAAAGACTGTCCATGATGGTGGGCTGAATACAGTTTTTGTTTGTAAAATCAACCCATGCATATGCAATTGCACCATTTATATTGCCGATGCAAACGTGATTTGCGACAACAATGTTTTTGTGGTCAGGCCACTTTCCCTTTGAGAGATGAATCCTGAATACAGCATACAGCACTAGTTTCACCGCCCGGTTTCTTATGCAATTCGAGTCGATTTAAAAACAAACAAAACAAAAAGGGAAACCGAAAATCATTCGCCAAATAGCCAAAAGAAAGCTTGCTAACAGTTTCTCTTTAGTTGGCCTTTGTGACCAATAGAAAAAATCTCCTTTTAGGGAGAAAACGCCGAAAACGCATGACAAAACAGCATGGAATTCAGTTCCAAGAGACGGGCGCGATTGAAAACCAATTTTTACAGAAAACATCTCTATGTAGATTTAATTTCTATTGTCAGTTTGCACCGTCTTTGATTAATATTATAGTTCCGTGTGTATGCTCTTATTGAGTGATTGCACAATCGGCTTAAATGAAACCTCGGCTGAATTGTGATCGTGCTTAGTGGTTTTTTCTTTTGTGATGATTTCGATTTGAAACGTGTTTCACATATTGTCCACAAGATCTTGTATGAAACTTGTTTCTGCTGCTCTTACGTATAGTCGTAATTTATTAATTTCTCACAGTAGTGGCGGCGATAGAATCGTCTTGGTCAATACCAAACAAAGCGACAATCTTACAAAGCTGTCAAATGTTTACACAAACAAAAATGTGAATAGTTACACTCACAATGAGTCGAGTTTACGTATAGCCGCCAACGTTAACTTTTGTAAGCGACGGTTTTTAGGACAACCAATTTTACGTTAACATTGCATCTTGGAGAACGCTGCTGTTAAAACGAAACTGACAGTGTGGGGCACTGATGCCAACCCTACACATTTTCTGTATATCTACAGAATTTTCACCTTGCCTACAGAAATACAGAATTCAAACTAAAATATACAGAAATCTCAGATTCCAGTAAAAACTTGAAATCCTTAGTTTTGCGTTGTTATATTTCACTGACCTAAATAAAGTAATGCAATCGAATCACCCAAAACTCTTCCTGCTGTACGACAAAATATTCATAACGTTTAAAAAGAGTTTGGAGTGTTTTTATTTTTTTTCAAACCACAGTAGGTACCTAGAATTGACGGATGATCAAGATTTAACAAGGCCAGCACTACGACGAGTATTATCGATTCCAGTGATTCCAGTGCTTAGACAAATTAAGTAATTGTACAAAATTAATAAATATAATTAATGACTGATATTTTATGCCATGCAAAACTTACATTTTTAGTATGTTATAAAAAAGTCTAGATTTCTACAGAATTTCGACAGAATTTTACAGAGTTTTTCATCTACAGTATCTTGAAAATTAGGGTTGGCATCACTGGCTGTGGGGGCTCCTATGATAGTGAATCGTAACCGGAAGTGCACACGAATTTTTGTCGACGTACTTCGTCACTTCGTCACTTCGTCATTCTTTTTAGAGACTTCAAATTGAACGGAAATAAATATGTATGTACAACCGCAACTAAAGGATCAACTACTAGGATTAAGTTGGCTTAAGCTTGTGTCAAATGGGAGTGATAATCAAACGTGAAAACATAGTTTCACTCCATGAATCTTATAGTCATGCACGACATGCAATTCTAATGTAAACGGTGCAGGAAAATAACTTCACGGGCAATAACTTCACATGGGAAACAACTTCATCTCGATTGGGAAATAATTCACTTATTTTATGTGAAGTTATTTCCCAATGAAAGTGGCAAAAAATGCAAAAAAAAAATTGTGGGAAATAATTTTTCTTAACCAGTGTTGCTGCAAGCTTTTTAAAAGTGTAACAATTTTTGTTTCAAAAAGTGTAACAAACTGGAAAAAAATTGTAATAATAAAATCATCGTTTTTCAACTCAAAAAAAAAAACGTTATTAGGAACTCTTTCTCAAATCTCTTTATTGACCTACCTGTCCATTTTGTGTTTACCAAATTATAATAAAAAGAAAAAAAAAAACAAAAAAACAAAACTATTGATCATCGAAGTAGATTTCAATTTCTATTTCACAAACTTTATTTACCACGAGATGTAGAAACTAGAAAGTTGTCAAAGGCGACGCGGCGAGACAGAAAAATATTGTTTTACCTATACTTTTTCGTTCCCTCCCATTTCCACTCGCAGTTTGACGTTTTGCACAACTTTTGCTCCGTGTAAACAAACAAATGATTGACAGAAACTGGTAAAAGTTTGCTCGAAAGAAAAAAGTGTTGCCAGTTCGACTTTTCAATATTTTTAAAAACAAAAAAGGGTGTGTATGCAAAGTTAATTGAATTAGCTATACACTTATAAATAATTTGATTTTGTTTTCCAGTTGGAATCAACAAATTTTCAAATTGTAGGCGGGAATTAATTTCACAAAATTGGCGGTGATGTAATTGCCCACTTCCAGTGGCAAATAACTGCACATAAAAAAAGTGAAATTATTTCCCACTCAACGTGAAGTTATTTCCCATGTGAAGTTATTGCCCGTGAAGTTATTTCAAAACGCCTCTTGGCTTAAGTTAGGATAGGTACTCCCAAGCAATCCTAAAATAAAGTACGAGACTATCTTCCTTTCGCCAACACACACTGACACCCTACTAACTCCAATTATTCTCTTTACCTTTCCAGATGATGTTCAAAACAGTACTTATTGTAACGTGCCTTTTCGTGGCAGGTGCTCTTTGTGATGACCTCAAAATCGACGTCGTCAGTGTGCCTGAGGCGTGCGAACACAAGACAAGAAGCGGAGATATGCTAACAATGCACTACACTGGCACGCTGACAGACGGCAAGAAGTTCGATTCTAGGTAAGTTCAGTTGAGCAGTGATCGTGTTTGGCCAAGCTTTAAACAAATCCATTACACCCATTCCATATCACAGCTCCAAAACCTGCACCAGGACCGCTGTGTAATGTTGTAAATTAGCATCTGCTTTCATTCTTTCGGTCGACCACAACACTGCAAAATGCAGATTGACCCTCGTAAATTAGGCTCATATCGATAAGAGATCTTTCGACCAGAAAATCATCACATCGGAGTTTCGCCAAAACAATGGGCTTGTAAAAGCCGTCCCACCAACCTGCACCAACGCATACATTCTGCCTCTCTCTCTCTGTCTGTCGCGCTGCGACTGCGACTCGCTGTGCGGATGCAGTGATTTAAATTGAAAAGAGAATTTTCCAATTTATACAACGTATACAGCGCGGCTCAGTTGGCTGATTTATTTTTCCCACGTGAATCCACGTAATTAAATTCAAACAAATTTGTGGATACCCCCGGAATCCCCCGTCCATATGTCTGCGCCACCTACCGCCCTTCCAAATTTCCATGTGTTATAATTAACTTAGGAAATCCAAGTAGAAGACGATTATATCGTGTGTCCTCAAACGGCACACGAGTGTAGGGAATTTTCTCCTTGCCACAATGACGTTGTTTACACAGAATTTGCCACGGATTAAGTTTCACATTTGCGGAACAGATTCCTTCTTGGCGATGACACCTTCATCCGTATGTGGTTTCAGTTGTACAAATTAATGGTAGTACTTCCACGTCGTCTTCATTGTTGTTTGAAACTATTTTTGGGCTCATTATGATAACACAAATGGTTGGAGGAGTGATAAGCGTGTGGTTATCAACCACGTTCTGAGCCCCAATTCGCTGGAGATTACGTAGAAATAATTTATAGACATTTTCGGACACTCGGACTTGTAGGTTGTACGAGTATCTCTGAGCTGCAATTGAATTGGATTTTTGCTTTCTAATAGATCCTTTGACGGGCAAATTTAATCAACATCCACCTGAATGGTCCGTAATAACATGTTGTAGGGAACACTGCACATGCATAGTGCTGCGAAGAGGTTCCTGTAGGACATATGCAGAAAGATAGATAATAATTTTGAGAGAACTTCTACCGGAAATTGTTTTATAATGTATTTATAGTTTAGGGGACAACTTTGGTCTGAGCGATGACATCAAAAAGCAGCCCGCGACTTGAAAGACTTTACCATGAAATTTTGGAAACCGTGATGTTTGCTTCGATTTTTACAGGGGTGTACTGAGGTAGCTGTAGAACTTGAAATGAGGCCGCGATGATGGGGCAGTATTTTTTGGCGTGATGCTTGTCATATTTCTGAGAAGATCTGCATTAAAAAAGATAGAATTTGTAAAAACGCTAAATATTGGCAATATGACTTGCCTATGATATTTTCAACTAATTTTATGGACTGAATGTGCAGGCTTGCTTTTTTTTTCAGCAATATAGTTGAATTTATAACTATGCTGTCACTGCTCCTGAAGCCCACTTAATGCTACAAAAAATACGTTTAAGAAATGTAAAAAAAAGCACGTACTCACAAGTCACAACAGAAAAACTCGCGACGTGTAGCGATAACGACCAGGGTCGGTAATGTGAATGCCAGAGACAATACTGAGACCCCCAACTCGCAATCCTCTTACCGCTGGCCCTCTCATTTTTTTCAAATTCGCCATTTTGTTTACCTATCGGTGTTCTGTCAATTTAGAATCCGTGTGCCATGCAAAAACATTCAAAAAATATAAAATCAATGCTACCAACCGCTGCCAACCGTGAGGGAATGTGATAGAGTTCGGGAATACGACATTTTGATATCACTGAATGCTATTATTATTAATAATAATTTGTTTGGTTAGTAAAACTATCTAAATGAGATGTTTTATATACTAGAAACATATTAGGACAGACATGGTTGTTTATTTTCCGCTTTTGAATATCATTAACTTCGATTTCATGAGTAAATAACTGAAGAAAAACTGCTCAAAATTTTTCATTTTCCTACAAACATTCTGCAGTGATAATTTTTCATAAATTATTTTAGCCAAATACATTTATTCCTAAAAAAAAATACAATCGACACGTAACAAATAATTTCAAATTTAACGGATAAAATTCTATGAACGTTGGCAGCAACGGGATATCGGCCGAAGTTGGTGGTCTCGTTATTGTCTCTGGTGAATGCGTTTGATGGTTTGCGAGAATCTCTATATCCCTCCTCAAAACCCAATAAAAGTGTGTGATTTTGTTTTTCACGTGTATATCGCAGTGGAACGCTGTTGGCCGCCACCGGCCCTTACCCAGTTCAAGGCGCCCCAATACCGCACTCCATCCCTGTCCCACATCATTACGTGACAACTTAAGTGGCCCTTTTCGAATAAACATCCCTCATCGCACACAGAAGTTGAACTACAAAAATCTGCTCTTCATCATGATGATGATAAACTTTGCAATGTCTCGTCGACGTCGTCCTTGCCTAATTGAGTAAAATCAAAAGCAAACGGGCGAACTAAATTGTTTCGTCAGTTGACCCGATGCCTCGGGGGGCGAATACTCTCCAACAAACTTTGTGTGCAGCAGCAATTTGAATTCATTTTGCCACAATCCGTCTACTATCTAGTCTCCATCTCCGCACTCAGATGTTCAGAGATGCAGTAGAACTTGTTGATGTTAAACGCCGAGGAAAATTTAAATACTCATTCGCTTCTCCTTATTCCCAGTCTGATTCAGTACATTCGCACCTTTGAGAGCATTCATTGTGGGTGCATCAACGCTTGAAGGATATTTCAGCTTCAAAAAGCTGCTCTCGTGGTTGCATCACGAGAGGAGATGGCACATGCCAGAGGGCACTATTTTCCGGAAATTAACCGAAAGAAGCATCTTTTGCACATCGTTGACGAGGGATAATCTTCTCGTGTTTTTTTTTTCATCCTTTCAAATGCGAAGCTCTCTGTAGCAGGTGCAAAGCAAGCAATTAAAGCATCCTCCTTTGAGGCGCGAGGATGAGATTTAATGCTTAAAGCAAATAGCTGCGCACCATAGGACGGAACGCGACTCTGTGTTTATTTTTCTTTCATTCGATGTCGTAACCAGATATATGCCCCATCCAAAATATCTAATCAGGCAAAAGATATAAGAGTACGCCACTGAATCGGCCACGGGTTACCTACTTTCAATGACAACAATAAAAAACCGTCATAATAGTCGAGGGGAAATTAATTTCAATCGACGAAAGAAGATGTCACTGACAGGCCACCACCTGTCAGATGGAGGTTTTGTCATAGAGGCAGCATTTTCTTCCCTCCAAGACAATTGCATACGTGCCTGATTAATTATAAAAAGGATTATGTTATGCAACCATGTTTGCCGTTCATTACGGTCCAACATCGTCGTCGTCGTCGTCGTAGTTTCCGACGAGGTCACATTATAGCAGAAGAAGCAGCAAATGGACACAGAGAAGACAAAAAAAAAAAAAAAACAGCACAAACGTAACCATTCACCGTCCTCGAACCTCGAGTAGAGAAAGTGAATTGCATTCGAGTTTGGGTCGTCGTTTGCCAACCTCCAGCACGTAGCTAAAGGCGGCATTCGGATGAATAAAATATCGGATACTTGGGGTGACTACTGCCACTACACGATGCTGTGTTTCGAATGAAAAACTCGCCTCAATTTACTTCCTGTTGTATCATCTTTGCATTGTTTTTGGCGGCGAGCGACGACGGTAGACGGTGGGCGTGGGGGTGTAAAAGAGTCCAACAATTTGTCGTCTCTCGCTCAACCGCTGCTTGAATAATGTATCCTCAATCCCCATCCCCACCGACACCCGTGAGGAGAAGGAGGTGGAGTGGAAAAACGAATTATAAAATATTTAGACAATTGTCCAGTAATATTCGCGTCACGTTTTCACGGCTTTTGTCAGCAGTATTTTGCAACCTGTTTCATCAAAGTTGTCATTTAAACGGGTTCACGTGCCAAAAGTTTACTTTTTTTTTTTTTTTTAGCAAATTAACTTAAATAGTATATTTCGGAGAGGAGCACTTAATCATAAGTTATGAGTGTTATAGTTCATTTGCTCTATTTTTTGTGTCACACCGTCGTCTGTCATTGTGACATGAATGAGGTGTCTTCCTCACTGCGTCTGCTGTCAGCGCATAGGTGAAATTTATGGCTACAAAGGGTAGATTAATTTGTGGATATACCTATTCTTCTGCGCCCATAAGTCTTACCTTACCTTACAGTGTACTTTTATTCCGCGTATACGATATTTTTTTGGCGGGGGGAATGTTTTATATATCGCATGTGCATTGTGCATACACCGTAAGAAAGTCAAGTGCAGCAAGCTCACACCTACGAAGAGCAGAAAGTTTACAGCCAGTCAGTAGTCAGTACACTTTTTATGCTCTACATACTGAGTGTGTGCGGGAAAGAGAGGCGTAGTGAAAGTTACAGCCATATCACCATTTTTGGCTGGTAGATGAAGTATGACTCGCAGAGTCGCCGCATGCATCGATCGATGATCGATCATCACATCATCCAAGCTCCAACGAGTAGAAAGTTTTTTGTCGCTTATGGTGCACACACAAGTGAACTACATTTATATTTTTGGTTTATTTTTTCGTTTTCGTAATGAAGGTAGATCAAGGACCGCGCAAATGACTTTCACCCAATTTGGTAGGTACCTAACGTCAAGTGCACAATTACGACGATTCGAAAAACTTATCGGTGAAGTTGTCGTTTGTGCTCTTAGCCGCATCTTAACTAGTGAAGATATTTATTACTTAGCCGCAAGCCACAATAATTGCCGCTTGATTAACATACAATGGTGCTGTTTGAGCAGGGACTCTTGTTAAATGCATATATACCTCTTGGCACACTGGCCACTTTTTGTGGGTGGGTGCATTTCTGCAAAAAGTGGCTTCACTTGAGAGAAGATTTTGAAGAAATAACATCCGCTTGAGATTATGCTGGTGTTTGTTTTTTTAAGATGTTTTCTCTTTCACGTTGTTCTGCAACAGTGCGGCCAGGCAATGTTGTAACAATGATGTGATTTAAAAAAAAAAATGGAGGAACTCCAAGTTACGACTTATTTGTATGACTTTAGATTGTTGGCTCTTTGATGGTTGCTGAACATGGCTCTTTTCCGGTGCATGGCGATGGATGCATTTTTATTCGGAAATAGTATTCCTAATGAAGTTGTTCCGCTAAATTAATTGAATGGTTATGACTGTTATAGCAAGGAAATGAAGAGACTTAGCGTTTATTTGAAATGATCTTAGCAATAGAAAGTAATTGTTCATTCTTCGAGAATTGAGATAGTACTATGCTGCACTTAAAGTGTTTTGAAACTGGTCAAGCCTAAGCCTAAGCCATTATTAATTTAGTTATTGAGAAATACTGCTGGAACGATTAAAATTTGGCGTATTTAATTTAAAACAAAGTAACGAGTCATTCTGTTTTCACTGTAAAGAGTTTCAAGAATATCAAACAGGATGTAGGTATACATAAAGGAAACACTCTCCACCAAAGGCACATTTTTGGCACAGAGTTCTGAAAATATTTTCTTTGTTTCACTTCCAGTCCAGCTAGGCGATAAATAACAACATCAATAAAGTTACTATTAATGCCAGTTCATTTAAGATTTTTCTATCCTAAAATGCAAGTGACAGATTCTTGCTAACAAAAAGCTACTCGTTACTCGTTACTTTTATTACTCTCATAAGCGATACTAATGTCGTTTTCCATAGGGATTTTCAGATTTTACTCTCAGATTTCAAATCTTTCATGCACAATGGAACATAAAACGAGATTTTTCTACCTTTGCATTTTTGGTGGTGCGTGTTTTAAAAGTCAGCTGTTCTCAAATTGTTATTTGTATTTATAAAAATCTATTCAATTTATATTGATATCTATTGCAGCGGCCAAGTGTACATTTTTCGTAAGTAAACACACTTTAAAGTTTGACAAATGTTTAGGTGTTAGTGCAAATAGGAGTAAATCTCGCTTCCGGCCAATGGAACATGAAATCTGACAGCCAGCTGATTTCGAGAGTAGAAAAACTGCTGCTTTTTTTGTCCCAATGGAAAACGACAAAAGTTAAAAATGTGTATGTTCGTTTTTTCCCGAATTCATTTTGAACATTATATTACCTGTAAGTTCTGCAATTTTGTTCAGTGACATTGTTTTTTTTTTTGTTTTTATTATAAACGAACAGACCTTTCTCATGATGGAATTTTATTTCTTTATTGACATAAGTGAATGCGAACTATATGCGAAAATAATTTCAATATGCAGTCGTTTTACCACATTGAAGCATTTGACTTACACCAAGTTCACACCTGAGTGTCAAAACGTTTTAACTGTCATCAAAATGTCAAACATTTATCTGGCTCACTCTCATTCCCATTTAGAAGCTTGTGTACCTACACCAAAGCAAATTGCTTTATCAAGCAGACATAGCCTCCTCCAAAATTCACAGCCAAACTGGTGCTGGTGCAATAAAATCAAACGAGCGCACCTAAACTGCAATTTCACGTACATAACCTAAAACGTCGGTCATAACTCTCTTTTTGCAATTTTCGTTTCCGAATTAACGGCCGTTTTACACGATGTTCACGGTTGCACATGTATGTTCCTCAGTTCCATCCACTTTCTATATACCTACCATTCCATGGGATTTATCAAAAAGCGCATCGGGAATGGTAACATCGGTACCATCTACCATGCCCAGAAACGTCTCAAGCTGGTATAAGAATGTTTTAAATAATTAATCAGCAGCGCAGTACGGCATCATTGGCCGTCTGAGTACAAGTGTTATATCTACCCATGGTTTTTGAATGAATCGCGTAGACTGTAAAAAGCAGCATAGGTACGAATAAAAATGGTCCAAGAACGTGATGCTCCGATGTAACTATAAATTGTACCAGAAGAGCCGAAAAAACGTCGAAAAAGAAACCAACGCACTTCTATGATTAGAGCGGGGCGACGGCGACGGCGAACATACATCCCTTCCTGGAAACAACTCTGAAGGAGCAAGATTTAAAGTTGGAAAAACTCCTAAATTGTATAGTCAAACCGTAATGATGACTCTGGCCACAGAGTTCATCATCCATTGAATGACCATTTTTTTCCTCAGTCCCATGGCACACTCGGGCCAGAAGCCAACAAATTCACCTTACCGCATCTTTTAAACTCTTACTTTTGCTCAGCTGCGGGTGGACGGGTGTAAACTGTATATACAGTTGAAGAGTGCTAAAAATTGAGATTCATTCAGGAATCACATAAAAATAGCATCGATATGTTTTACATTATTCAATAGGGTTACATGTGTGTTCAGAGCAGTACACACATTTGAATACATCTGATTTGGAAATGACGTTTGGGGTGTAGCAGTTGGAATAAATAAAAAAAGCCAGCTTCGAAAAAAAGTATCGAAAAGGATGCTTCATCAAATATTTAGTGGACTCATAAAAAAACAAAAACAAACATCCGAATATGACTCCCGCTGGGTGGTATCCACGGACAGTTGTATCTTGTATGCCACCTGTCCAGATCTGAGCTGCAGGCGAGCGATTTCATCCCCAATTGAATCCGTTTATGAGAATTTACCACACCCTGATAATGTGTGGAGTGATTTTTTGATTTCCTCGTGTAGCTGTGTCATTCCCATGGGTGACAGTTGGATGCTTCCTGAATGAGTGTGTTTACTTGTGTAAATAATGCTTGGCTGCATGGAAAGAATTGTATTGTGAATTTAATTTGCGTATTGTTTTTCCTGATTGATGAATTATGAAAAATTCGACAAGTCGAAGGGTGACACAATGCGTTGACAGGTGATTTCTACGAATCGGTTTGTTCTTTCATTGTTGTGCAGTATACGTTTATTAAAAGGGTTTAAGGGGGAAACCTCTGAAGATTATGTAGACTTAAGCTACTGTCAGTGAATTATCGTCTTATGTCAGTATAGGCATATTACTATTGGGTAAAGTTGCTGTGGTGATATTTGCAGCACCGTCTGTAGAAAAAAATCTGAAGTTTCAGGTGGTGTAGCTGTATTAAAATAACATGATCGTTTTTCGTTTGACTTACGACATGTATTTTTATAGGAACCACGGAGATAATTCAATAATAATCCTTACAGCTAAGACTGATTTTTCACAATCAATTTAGACCTTAATTTCTGGAAGTAGTCTCACAATAAAATGTATACAAAAACAAGATCAATGATCCAACATTAATTAGACCCCCAAGATAATAACACTAGGTAAACCTAAACGAAACAGCTTGGGGAGAGGCCACAGAGGTTAGAGTGTTTGATTCCAGGTCCAGGTTCAACTCGCTAGCACGTAGTAATTACGTTTGAAATTGCCTCCTCTATCAACTTCTGCTTTCTGACACGTATCCGAGACATTTTCTTGTCATAACTGCAAACATATCTAACAAATTATGCGAGTGGTATTCTCGAACAAACCCAATTAATGCAGTGTGGTCAATGTGTGTCACTTTTTTCGAATATGCATATTTTGAAGTTCAAATCGAACTAATCTTCTGCCAATCGTCCCCATCTCTGACATCGGCTTATATGGCATCTCGCTTACACTGTTCAATGTCGGTTTTTATGACACCAATGATTATTAATTTGATATATCTCTGCAAATCGGCTGTAAAACCTTGGCGCCATATATCTGAATGGGAGACATCTTAAAGTGGATTTCGCAAAAGCCTCGGATCAGCCAGGTAACCATAACAAAAGGAACTCGCACTAGATATTCATGGATATGCATGTAATAAAAATTCATACAAATAACCAAATGCAAATCCCCGTGTACATAATCCACCCACATGAACATGTGAACATTCGAAAACACGAAAGGTGCCAGAAGACAAAACAAGCGGCAGCAAAAAACGAACGTCCCTTAACCATGACATTTGTATGCGATTTCTTTCGCGATGCTCCCCTTAAAAAAGCCAGGGTGATTTTTGAGTTGATACCCCAGGAGAACGAAATAAAATATTTAAACGCTTCCTTAGACACAAATACCCACCATCACCATACGAACCGCTATTTTGCACCCCACTTCTTGCCACCTTGAGACTGGGATAATAATAATACTAACGATACCGCTGTTGAAAAGGAGGGCACAAGAGATCTCGCTTAAAGTGTCACTGTCAAAGAAAACAACAGCAACATATACCTAGCAAAAACTCGAAACACCATGACGGAACTTCAACTCCCAATGTGTTTGTTTGACTATTTGTCGTTATTTTTTAACAACATTTTACCCAGTTCAGCCGGAAAATACTTGCTAGTAAAATGTGCTATATTCCACGGATGAATTGTCAGGAGATTAACTGAAAAAAAAAAAAAAAAAAAACTTGAAGGCGCTCGCGACATAACGTGAAACCAAGTTTTATCGAAAACTTTGCCTTTGGGATGAATGTACAATTTGGCTTAGCCAGAGTGTGAGATGCAACAGCCCAGACCCCCAGCCCTATGCAAACAAGGCAAGTCTATAGATAAATGAGACGATGTCGTTGTTGCGCTCCTGGGAAACATGTTGCAAACTTTTTAGACAATTTAGCTAAAAAAAAAACAAGAAGAGGATGTTCCGTGGCAATAAATAAATTGGACATGTTTCTATGAAGGCCGACAAGGTACCCTTAAGGTGACCATTATGCTCATTAGGCCCAACAACTAATGGAACGCTTTGTTTTGGTAGACTCCAAAGTATGGGTAGGTACATAATTAAATATTTAGTGAGAAGAAAAACAAAAAACATCAAGGGGTGCTTCATGTACACACTCAATCAATGTTTAAACGGAAGTTGAGTTGTTGTTTTTTTTCGCGAGATGTGATAAATATTTAAAGCGTTCTACCCCCTTTCACATAATCATGCATGTAAGCTCGAAAGAATTGTGTGTGTGTGTTTTTTGTTTGCTCCCTCCGCGTCTTTAAAGTGTCTTATTGCGTTGTCACTAGGTGTTGGTGGATGCTGTAGAGCAACACCGCGCTTTCCATAAATAAAATTACAAAATGATGAATTGCTGCGAAGAGATATGAGAGGGAACGCGCTCGAGTAGCTTTCAAATTATATGACAAATGCATTACTCTGTCATTATTTACCGCAAGATGCCGCCTTTGCCTCTTAATATAGCGGTAATGTGACGTTATTTGCTTCTGCATAACAGAATTTTATTTTAAATTTGAAACAAAAATTTAAGAAAAATCTATTTTATTTTTATTTTACAGCTTGGACCGCGATACACCCTTCACATTCCAATTGGGCGCCGGACAAGTGATAAAGGGATGGGACCAGGGATTGTTAGACATGTGTGTCGGTAAGTGGACAGCACATTGTGGCAGCAATTAAAAGTTGACTTGTTAATTGGAGACTTTTTTTTTCTTCGTTTGCAGGTGAGAAACGTAAATTGACCATTCCACCAGAGTTGGGATATGGTGACCGTGGTGCTGGAAATGTCATTCCACCGAAGGCAACTTTAATTTTTGACGTTGAGCTGATCAACATTGGTAATACTCCACCAACAACGAATGTCTTCAAAGAGATCGATGACAATCACGACAATATGTTGAGCCGCGAAGAGGTAAACATATATGTATGAATCGCACTTTTATTTTGTTTTCTTCGTTATTTGTTTGGTGTGTCATGCGGGGTACCTACCTAAGGCATGTTCTTCGGTGACGGACATTTTCAAACACAAACAAATTGGATAGAACTGAATAATAATCGACAAAGTATTCTAAATTGCAAAGCCCACTTTACGCGAAAGGTATTAAACTGCGCTTATGACCTGTCCCAAAATTGCAAAAAAATACATATTCGATTTTCTGAACGCACTCATAGAAGCACTCAATTGTCTCCTCAAATGAAAATTGTTATACACAAACGTCTCTTCCATTTAAAAGGTCACACCATTTACAAATGTTATGCTCGTCGCTGTTTCGCAAAAATAACCTCTCAAACAGAAAAATACGATACATATAATCATACTAATTCTCAAATTGAACTTAGTTTTAGTATTGTGTATTAGCCTTATCCTGCATTTACACCATCACGAACGCGTATTTTTGCACGAGGCAGGGCAAGTAGATCCGTTTGTCCACAGTCAATGTTCATAAAGGCGTAAGAATGAGATCACAAATAAGACGCCTAAAGTGTCATGGGTATTCTACTCATTAATTATAAATACGTAAAACGGAAATAAACACAAGTTCCGGCGACCAATATTCCTCCCATCACTTGAAATTATTTCTATTTCTGATTTAAAACATGTTAAATGTGAGTGGTAATTAGTTTCAGTAGATTAAACTAACAATTCATCAATCAATTAGGTACCTATACGAAATATATAAATAACTGTCCGTTCATCACTTCCGGAAGCCATTTTGTGTTACCTACATAGGAAAGCGAAATTTTGTTGGCCATCGCTATAAAAATATCAACATGCATAGTTTTCCCATAATTCCTACCACATAAACAAGATGGCCGACCAAAATACGTACCAACTATTTTTGCGTGTTAGGTACTGCTGTCCCTTTATTTATGTATGTGGTATTCGTTTGGGCTTCTTCAGATTCGCTCTCAGATTTCAGATTTCGTGCGGCTAATCGAACATAAAAAGAAAAACGTCACTTGCTCTTTTTTATGATAATATTCGTGCGATTCGAATATGTGTAGCCTTCAACACTTTTCAAAACGTTTTCCATTTACTGCTTAAGTTTTAAATTAAAACATTCGAAATTTGCGTCTCGATTCATTTCTAAATATTTATAAATACATAACCAATTTACTAAAATAAATTCACCCGATGCAATGCCTTTCTTTACCGTAGAAAAAATTCATGAAAACCTTAACGCCCTCCACCAGTTGTCAAACTCAAACGCACTTGTGTTGGTAAATCTGAGAAAATATCTAGATTCGCAAAAGTGCTCTGAAATCTGAAAAAGATTGCTTTTTTTTGTACCAAACGAACATAAAAACTGCTCTGAGAGCAAAAAAAGTGATCTGAGAGCGCCCAAACGAATACCACATTAGCATCCCTTTAATCATCTGGGCTAGGAATATGTGATCGTGTAGATTAGCAGTTATTTGGACACATTGCGATACAAAGGGTTAAGCGTTTTATCACTTGAAAGTATACAAAAATAAGTTAATTTGAAATCTAGGGCATTTTGGTGACAGACACAAAAGAATTTGATTTATTATTATTAGATTAGAATTAGAGTTCTGTAATGTTAGCAGCGAGATATTGGGCAAATTAAAGAGGATGAATAGTTAGTACAACTAATGTAGGTACTTAAATATTAACATTTTGCATGTTTTTCTCCGATTTTATTTTTGTTTGTGGAACTTTCTGATTACTTTAATATTTAACAATTTCATAACAAGTGACACACAAAACAATTCTGATTCGAGCCTCCATTAGCGCTTCGGTTAAATATTAATCAAATTCCATATTTGAACAATTACTAATAAAAGACACTAACTTCTTTCTGGTCACTAATTCAGAGCACATTTTGTTTCATTTTAACTCTACCCACTTGCCTAATTAATTCCATGAACTATTTGATTAACACTTGTTTTTTTTTCTTTACCCATTTTTTCTAGGTTAGTGAATACCTGAAGAAACAAATGTCCGCTGTCGAGGGCCAGGACACAGATGAGCTCAAAAGCATGCTCAAGGAAAACGATAAGCTTGTCGAAGAGATCTTCCAGCATGAGGATAAGGACAAGAATGGATTCATCTCGCACGATGAGTTTTCCGGACCGAAACACGACGAACTGTAGACCAGTCTGGGGAGAGCAGTAGAGAATAGTTAATAAATTTATCATTTTTCGTACTTTCGGTTCTTTAATATTTTTAAGCGAAACGCATTAGGATGTTTATTAAGCATACTTGAAAGTCATTTGTCCATTATAACGGTATATTATCATTTATTTCTAAAACCAGAGAATGCACTTGTATTGACTCAGTTTTACATTTAAAACTTTATACCTACATCTATTTTTCTTTCTTTTTCTCTTCTTGTTTATTTTTCCATTCGATTCTATTTATATTGTTGTGTAAATTAACGGAGATGTAAGTTAATTAAATTTTATATTCATGATGAATATGTCGTATGAAGGAGAGAAAGTTAAACTTTTTATAAGAAAATAAATGGAAACATATTCAAAATAAAAACCATTTTGCTGTCTTATTTGTATTACTGTATTGATGTTAATAAGCTCCAAGAGTTAATTTAAAATGAGTGCAAGAATGCTACTCATGTCAAAGGAATGTGTAAGAAGACTTCAACCAATTGAAAAGTCCCTTAAATTTAGAATATAATGTGGGATCTCGAACTAGTGAACTATTTGCTACCTATTTCGAAATTAAAAGAAGAAGAAGAAGAAGAAAAAAAAAAAATACTCACCCCTATCGAGGTATCCGTTCGGAAAAAAATCCAATACGAAAATCAAATCTGATCAGAACTCAAATTGCGTTCGAAGTATCCGTTTCGGAACACAATAAATGAAGCATATTAACGCGTTTATTTCACATAAAAATATTCCGCAGCAATTAGTTGTCGGATAGCTTCGGAAAAAATGTACCTACCGTGTACCTGTCAAAAGTTAGTGGTATAACGCGGTTCCACGCAATGCGACAAGGTACGCTAAATGACATCGGAGAATTTTTCCAAAAGTTGTATCGGAACGGATATCTCGGATGGAATATCTCCGATTTCATACAAATTGGGCATAAGTTATAGCTATCATTGAAATGCATCATTGGAACAAATCAGTGGAATAATGGTTTACTTTTTTTGACAACTCAGTTATAGCAATCATTGAAAAGTTGCTGTCAGTGGAAGGACCTGTCAGTGAAAACTCCAAAAATCGAAAAGCAAGCAAAACTGTTTAATAATCGGAATTATGGGATTGCATAAAAGAAACAAAATGTACTAAAATGTTATTATTATTATTGAAAATGCTCAGTTTAATAAAAAAAGAAAAAGTTACAGTACAAAAGAACAACTTGCAATAAACAATTCCAGGGTTTCGAGGTTGGAGTTGATCATTGAAAGCAAAACTGACAGCTGAGAACAGAAAGAGAATCGAACACATCAGTGAAACGATTGGGTTCCAAATTAGAGGAACGAAATTCAGCTGTTCATTGAAATCAATTTCAATCAGTGAAATAATAAAAGTGGATTTAAAGAAAAGTTTTAATCAGAATTAAGTTGTTTTTTTTTCGTAAAAAATATTCCACAATTGATTAGCTTTATTTTGATACCAAGTAAAGCCAATTGTGTTTGATTAATCGTCTTAAAATCGTAAATGAAAATTTTCAATGATGCATTTCAATGAAAGCTATAACTGGGGCCTTGGAGAAAATTCCGTTCCGAACGGATACCTCGATAGGGGTGACTAAAATACTAATATACCTAACTGAACACTTAAATATCGAGTGCGGATCGAAAGGAGGAAAGTAAGCAATGGAGTGGGAGTGGAAATGCGTCATATGATTTTACTTTAACATAAACATTTTCTTTTGCTTTTTTTAACCACTTAAACTTGATGGTTGATCTTGGTCTTAAAATGTTTTATAAAAATGTTTTATTATTATAAAGTTACAACATAAAACAAAATTTGCAAATGATCTTTAAATTTTCTATAAAAATAATATATTCATTTTTCCGTAGGTACGAAAAACTTTTTCTTATCAACTTCTCAGCCAATCAATTCCACCGAAATATGATGTTATCCAATCAGCGGGGGTTGGTTTGTTGTAATTGTTTACGTAGGGAAACGTTTTTCTGGCAGAATTTTCGCTATGACCGCCTAAACGAAAAAAAAAACTCATTTTCATACTGTTCCAACTTTTTCGGTTGCATTTTAACGTATCTATGGCTATAACTGGGGTTCGGTTAATTAAATTATAGCACTTAAATTATAGCATCGTCTTAACTTGGCATCACTTGCCTAGCTTGACATTTCGCAGTTTGTTTTGTTTTAGGAGCTGTCTAACCCATGCTGTCGTATGCTGTCATCGAATATAGTATTTTTAATTTTCAAATTTTTGGCAAAGATATTATAATTTTCACAGTCTTTGTTGTAAAAGTTTTTGCTTTACTAAATTTGTTGTGTTCTCACGTAACGCGATGAAGTGCTACTACGAAGAACTTGGTGTTGCCCGTGATGCAAACGATGGTGACATAAAAGTTGCTTACAGAAAATTAGCCCTACGGTGGCATCCTGACAAGAATCCAAATAACCTCGAAGAAGCCAAGCAACGATTCCAGACCTTACAGCAGGCCTATGAGGTGCTCTCCGATCAGCATGAACGTGCATGGTACGACAATCATCGGGAACAAATTCTCCGAGGGAAAAATTCAGACTATGAGGACAAGAGTTTGGACTTGTTCCAATATTTCACAGTGTCGTGTTTTAAGGGGTATGGAGATGACTCGAAGGGATTTTACAATACCTTTGCTCAGGTATTTGAGAAAATCGCTGCCGAGGATGCGGAATTTATGGACGATGAGGAGGAAATCGAACAAATTCCTAAATTTGGTGATTCAACAAGCAGCTATGAGGATGTCGTGGGGCCCTTCTATGCATACTGGCAGAGTTATTGTACAAAAAAAACATACACTTGGTTGTGTCCATATGATATTACTGAAATTAAAGACCGTCGGGTGCTGAGAGAAATTGAGAAGGATATGAAAAAGATAGTGAGGGAAGCCAAGAAAGAGAGGAATGAAGAGGTAAGTGCTTTTATAGGATTTTAGAATATTGTTCTCTAAACTGTGTTGTAAATTTCAGGTAAGAAACTTGGTGTCATTCATACGCAAGAGAGACAAGCGAGTGCAAGCCAACAAGAAGCTGCTGGAGGAAAAAGCCGCCCTCAATCGACAAAAGCAGGAACAGAATCGCATCGAACAAATACGAAAGCGTAACAAAGAATACGAAGAAATGCAAAAGAATAACGCGAGTACCTTTAATGACGGCTATGAAGAGCAACTAAAGCAACTTGAACAGGAGTATGGCGAATTTGAATCAGAATCAGACGACGATGACGATGCCAATTCACAAGAGTTAAATGAGCTCACGAATGAAATACACTTTGATGATGATGACGAACTCCAATATGTGGACGACCTCTACTGTGTTGCTTGCAATCGGGCGTTCACTAACGATAATGCTTTTATGAATCACGAAACCAGCAAAAAGCACAAGGACAATATCGAACGGCTCAAGCGGGAGATGCAAGACGAAGATAAATCTTTTGAAGACAGTATTAATCCAGAGAAAGAGGGGGCTATACCGCCTCTAGCTGAAGAGGATGACTTAGATGGTCTTCATATCAACTTGGAAGACCTTGACGTCGAGGACAAAGAGGAAGTCGTCAGCAGCAAAAAGGCGAAGGGAAAAAAGAGCAAAAAAGGCAAAAAGCCTCTGAATGCACCGCCAGCCGTAGAAGAGGAAATCGAGGCTCACGTTGAAATAATTGAACTCCAAACAAAGCCTAAAGAAGACGACGACAGTGACAATGAATGGGAAAAGGGGAGGAAACCCGCTAAAAAGTCAAAAAACAAAAAATCACAAAAGAAACCAACAGCCGAGGAACCAAAGCTGACACAATCACAACCAACAAAAGAAGATATACCTTCGCAGAAACTGCCAAACAACATCACTGACTCAGATGCGCCCTCGCTTGACACCAGCCACATATGTATCACCTGCAAGTCGGCATTCGATTCGAAGAACAAGCTCTTTGCCCATATCAAGAGGTCCAACCATGGTGTATACATCCCCAAGGCGAAACCAGTATCAGCTGCTAGCCAAACGACAAAAAAATCAAAGGGCAAGCGAAAGTAACTTAAAAAAGACGCTATTTATGTTAGATAAGTAAATAACCTCCCTAATGTGATCGTTTTAATAATAAAACACATAGTTTGCGACTCTCATCCTTACGCACTAGTTATTGTGAATGAATTGTTGTAAATATAATTATTAAAATAAAGTTAATAAATTGAACAACATTGAAATACAAATAATGAACTTATAGCTAATTTTGTGAGAAGTTCTGCTCCACTATTGTGGTTGTGGTACTGTCTGGTACTGTTACGGTATACAGACGAGTCGATCGCCCTCCTCCACGCGGCGCTTCACACGACTTCGCATGTTCGATGATTCGGCTTTCAGACTAATTCCAGCGCAGACAAAGCAGAGGAGCGACCCAATGATGGCGCAGTAGAATGAATGACCTGGAAAAGAGTTAAAATAAAAAAATGTAAGTGTTAAGTGTTATAAGCATATTAGCTTTATTTTATACTCATGCTTATTTTGACATTCGAACGAATAGCCAATTCTAACGAATGTCTCTATTCGTTCGAATGAACTTTGTGTATTTTGATAGACATTCGTTAGAATTGGCTATTCGTTCGAATGTCAAAATAAGCATGACCTAAAGAACGTCAACTCGTTTAGTTGATAAGTGATACATACATAAATGTCTCCTTAATTAAGCTGGGGTAGAAAAATCGGAATTTATTTTCGAACTTGAGGATAAATACGATCAGGCGTGGATGACCTCACATCGGGCGCCATTTCTATGAACAGTCTGTCGGATGTCTACTTAAATAGGCATATTTTCCATTAAAGAAACACGATCAAAATCGATTGTCGCCTATTCCGCTGGCGCTGGAGGTCTGGCCGGATTTCCTACAGCTGGTATATAATGTGCTAGAAACCTGTCGACCATTTTTAAAACACGGCGATTTATAAAAATATTATGAGGTATTCGATTGGGTCGACTGTCAGAGAACTTTTTTTTGCTCTAGGTCACTTTTTATTGGTTCGAAAAAACACTCTTTTTCCGATTTCAGAGCACTTTTGCGAAAATGAATTTTTTCCGAGTTGCTTCAGCTTTACAATACAAGTGCGTTGAAGTTCAATCTGGGAGCAAGTTTCATAAGTTTTACGAATATCAAAAAAAAAAAAGTGACGTTGTTATGTTCGATCTGAAATCTTAAAACGAATCTGAAGAAGCCCAATCGAATACCACATTAGAAATCTTTACATTTTAATTCTGAAACTTTAATGAAATTACATTTTGGAGTCGGCAACCCGAACGTTTTGTGCGCAAAAAAACTACCATAGGTAATCTCGGATGCTTGCGGAAGAGATAAAATTTGCACACTAGGTATGTTCCTTTACTTTTGTAGTAAGAACTAAGAATGCAAAATACTGTCAAAATGACAGTGGTGGGGATCCGTTCCTTTGGCACAAAAAATACACTTCTGGTGATTCTGAGAAGAGAACTTCTTTTCTCGATTTAAAGTCAGAAACAGAATCCACTCAGAAAGCACTCACACAAGTGTAATTTATGTATTTTATATACCTAAGTCAGATGACAGCTGCCGTAGATTATTTTTTGACATTTCAATTGGGTACTTTTGTGGATTCAATCAGAAGCAGTTTTCTTGTTCCATTGGATTGTGCGAGAAACAGATTAACACAGCGACAGCAACAGCAACGGCGAATTTAGGATTGGCTCTAACGTTGTTGTCGCTGTCGATGTTGCTTTGCTAATGTGTTCAAAGTAATCAAAATACATTGGTTCTAAGTTCGCTGTTGCTGTTGCTGTCGCTGTGTTAATCTGTTTCTCGCATTACAGAATGAGTGGATCCCCGAGTGAAGCCAATGGAAAATGACATTTCGAAAAAGTTAGGGAGCCGCTGTTGTAGTAATCTATGAAAAATGACAGATACATAATTCAAAGATTCAAAAAAGTGGGGCGAAAAGTCGTTAAAATGTCTGATAGACTCGAGGAATTTGCCTATTTATAGAAAATAAGTAACATCATCTATATAGCGATAAAAGTGAAGTGAAACTTCTTTTGGATGAATCCGAGCATTCGATAAGAGGAAAAAGATCCACTTCATTAAAAATTACGTGGAGGAGATTTTCCCTTTTTACAGCGACGACAGAATTTCTTCGCCACTTTCGAAAAGAATCTTGAGGAGATATACGCAAGATGATACGCAGAAAATCCGAAAAATAGTCCACGCATATGCCTAATGGCACAAAAAATTTCAAATCAGCTGTTAATTGTAAGGTGACTGACAGGAGGTGCATGAGGACACACCTCACTTCCTCTGTCACTGCCCAAGTCTGTGTCACTTGAGGAACAGAACACTTGGAAGATACCACTTCCATGACATACAAGAACTTTCAGATGTTAATTTATCTAATCTTTACAGGTTCATAAATACATCAGGATGGCTGGACAAGGTCGAGTAATTAGAAGGAACTAACAACATCGCCAACAACATCGGCTACCCCCCAACAAGGGCATCACAATGGGTCCACATGGACCTAAGTGGGGTACTGCAGGGTTTACCCTGCCGTATCCACCCGTTAACCTAACCTAACCTAAGGTGACTGACAGGAGTGACAGCTGTTCCATTTCTTACAACAAGAATTTTGTTGAGTAAAAATTCGTATGATTCTCAGTGGAGGAGTATATATTTACATTGCTCTCGAAAGGACTCTCTTTTACGAATTTCTTGAGTTAAGAAACAACACTCAGCACTGTACTGAGTTATAATTGGTAAGAATTAGTAAAATCTAGCCGAACCCCACCGGCTTCGCCAGACATTGATAGATATTAGGTGTTTTTTTTTTGTTTGTTTGTTTTATAGGTATATAGAAATTCTTAAGATTTAAAAGTAACGGAAGAGAACAAAAATGTGCAACTGGCTCTGGCAACCACGCTCTTGCCACTTAAAGATTTCTTCATTTGGTAAGAAATGTACTTCTTATAGCCTTAACTTGTACCGCACCTTCACCATAAAGCGTTAATAAAAACGAACCAGCAACTAGGTATACGGTATAGTAATAGAAAAATCTTGTTATGTCCTCACCCACGCTACACATTGATGGATAGAATGGCTCAGCACCAGGTCCGCATAGCGCCACTACTCTCGCTGCACCCCATCCCATTGGATGCAGAAATATCGCCATCATTACGCTGATTCCTGCAACAGAGAAAGAAAGGGAACAGAAAAATTAATGACCCAACATCTCAACTCTAGATGCCCATCGTTCTCTCACCCGAAACAACTTGTGCACAGCCCGTGATATTGTGGATACTCTTGCCGAACAGCGATTGTCGGCAACAGGTGAGAAGCGTCAGGAACACGGTCGTTGTAAGGATCGCGAAACCCAACGATATGAAGAACATTGCCGCTTTCCACTCGGCTGGATACACTCGGCTGTCTGTCGCGAAGCCATCCAAGTCAAATGGGCCGCAGTGATAGCCCATTCCCTGCATCTTTTTGCATCGCGTATAGATGCCCACCGACGGATACCTGTGGGCGGTGAGATTGGATGCTCCCGAAGCCTCCAGCTCCACGTGGGGACCAATCAGCCACTTTGGCGTGACTATTGCCGACACGATAAACATATCAGCGATCAGGCTCAAGATAAACCAGACCAGGCTGCCTCCTGTGATGATTATGTAGCACATTTCGATTGTGTGTATATTCGCTAGCTCCTTTGTGTTGTATTGTATGATGGACTACCGACGACAACGACGTCCTCCAGCCGATCATTTAGACTAGAAACTGATGTCGCCTCGCCTGCAAACAGAAGAACAAACAAATTCATCAGACATCAATGCACAAGAGGAATTCACAAGTGATCATAGAACGGAAGTCGAATACCATCAAGCATCAACGTTCCCAAATCGAACAACTAATTCGGATTCGACGAAACGACCAAGGAATAACAATGAGTGTGAGACGAACAAACGCGTTTATTATTATTTATGTGGGACTCTTCCGAGTTACGTCACCGCTATATTCAACGCGGGTCAGTTTCATTTCGTACTCCTCATCCTCAGCCCCACCGGCTGCGCCTCATCATTGTCGTGTCGACTTTTTTATTTGTGATTAGTTTGGTGGAAGCGGCAATCGGCCAAAGCAAATTCTTTGGAAACATATTTTTTTAGCAGGCGTGTGCGACTCGATTGCGTTTTGTTGTAGACCCGCTTGTCCGTCATCAATGATGCATTCCACTAATAATAGCCGTATTTATGTGGTATGTGGTGCCTTCGGGTGATGTCTGATGTCCCCATGCCGAGGCCGACCCAAACAAAATTAAACGTATAATTCCAAGGGGCTTGCCACATAATAATATTTGCGAAGCATAACCGGACAGACACAGATGCATGTTTGTTTTGGAAATGTTAACAAGTAGAGGGATAAGTGAAAGGGTGAAAGTATAGGTACTGCACCAAGGGAGACGACAGGTGGACATGGATGGCACTTGACCGGCCATATTGTTATGCATTGTATTTTTGTGACGCAATAAATATGGAAATACGGTCGGATCGTTGAGCGAAAATAACTTTGGCGTTGTGGGGGAGCCCAGCTGAATCAGTTGAAGCGATAAATATAAACGTTTCTTTTTTGCAATCTTTCCAAGACCGTGGAGCAGAGCGCACTGGGGACTTTGATTTATGAGCATGTGACTTTGTCGATGTGATAATTTTTAGTTTTAACCTCAAACCATCGCAATTTGCGTTCCATCAGTTTTAGAGTAGAATTTTAACGGTTGGATGTTCACTAATTCTTGTTATACATAAACGGTGTGTAGATATTTAACAATGGACTGTTTGAAAGCGCTTGACCAGCAAACAAAATTTGTCATTCAATCTGATTAACCACTAGCGAAAAGGTTAGTTAAATTAAAGACAAATTCTATGTACAAAAAGTGTAACCATTTACGTAAAGGACTACATATCTATACGAGAGCAAATTGCGAACATGCGAATATTCGTAGTTTCTGACATTCCATTCACATGAAAACATTTTTTCGTCGCAGGTACCTGGGATTCAGTTTCATTTTTAAAGGTTAGGTTCGAACAAATTTTTCATTCGTGGGTTTGTGGATCGCGGCTGAAGTATGTGGAATGTGAATAAAGTGTGACAGTTCGCAGAACGCATTTTCAATCGTAAATTTCCCTATTGAAAACATTAGATGTTAGATTAAAGGACTATTCACCACATGAGAGCGAGTTGCGAACTGAGAACACGCGAATATTCATAGTTTCTGACACTTCATTCACGTGAAAACTTTTTTTGGTCGCAGTTTCATTTAAAAGGTTAAGTTCGAACGAATTTTTCATTCGTGGGTTTGTGGAATGTGGATCGCGACTGTTTTGTGTGGATTGTGAATGAAGTGTGACAGTTCGCGGCAAGAATTTTCAATTCGCGGGCAAATTTCTTTAATTATTGTTCATTTAGCTGTTTAAATCAATTGAGAATTATGTTTTTTTAGACTAGATGTTAGATTAGGTAATTAAATATAATGGTTTGTAGAAAGAAGCAATTTTCAATTCATAAATACAGTTAAATTGATTTGTTCGGAATTCGCCTATTCGCAAATCGCTCTCATGTGAATAGTTTTCTAGATCTCTAATAATTTGTGCCATAGGTAGCAATTTTGACGTATAAGAAAGGAGAAAATCAAAAATAATTTGTGAATCCACTCTTGTTTGTTTTAAAATTTGTTAAGTTTTATTCGATTTCCATGGCCGGTTAGTTTTTTTATTTTTTACTCATTACCTACTCCTATGTCCAAATTCAGCGCTAAGTTTGTGAGATCTCTAGTGCAAATGGTAAAATGTCAAAATGTGTTATGGAGTTTGACTTATAAGAGATTTTTTAACTACTTTTTTAAATAAAATATAAACTACTTGAGATAGGTAGGGGAGACTGGGTACGGTTGAAACAATTTCTCTTATACCGTCCATACCATTGCCGTTTATAAGCTAAGCGGTGATCAAGTTATGTGAAATGTAGGAGCATGGTTCTATGTATAAATGTAAAGTGTTTTTTAAGTATTCGGTGTGATATTTTGCGTAGTACATCATATTAAAACAAAAATGAAAATTTGTTTCAACCGTACCCATACCAGGGTCGGTTGAAACAGTTGTTGGGGTCAGTTGAAACATGAACATAATCTTCCATTGTTACATATTTAATTAACTTTTATCACGTCATTGTTTTATATAGAAATAAAAAAAAAAATAAACAGTATTTCTAAGCAACAACAAATTAAAGAAAAAAATCAAAAAAAAAATCTTAATTCATTAAATTAATTGAAAATAAACAAAAGGAACATTACTTTAATTTCGATAATAAAATCGATAAAATTCAGTTGTCGAAATATTCCGAATCACAATTGTGCCAAACATAACTATTGTAACCTTCTGTGCACTCTTTGTGAGCCCACATTTTACTGGTGACACATTTGTATCCAACTTTCACTAGATCTGCTCCCTGAATACGTTGACAAGCAGACAAGGCAATAAAACTCCTCTTCTTCTGAATAAAAAAATAATAACAGAGCACTGGAATGCTGCATTATTATTATTTTTTTTTTAATTTCGTAACTTTTATTTTCTTTTTTACACCTTCCAACCATTTCTTAGCTTGGTTAGCTGGTTTGTTACAGTCTTGCTTCATGATCCTTTTTTATTTGTTCTTTCTCTGGTGTATCGGTGTAGATTGTAGACTTTCTGGTTCTTCTAATTTCGTTAGAATATTATATAAGAATAAAAAAATAATTAAAGACATTGTATCAACCGTTCCCCGAAAAATTGTTTCAACCGTCCCCAACCCCCCCTTTAAGTAAACAAAATCTATAAAGTAACGAAAACAACACTGACACGTTTAAACTAGTCATCATGATCTACTCTAGACTCCTTACTGCATACAAAAAAAATACGCAAAGCAATCTCGGATGGATAGAAACCCCTGTAAAATGAAAAATAACCAAACAAAAATACTTACTTTTGGTAGTCTAAATAGAACATAAGCTCTCACTCACAACTGAACCGCCGAATGAACGATGTATTACTGCTATTCGTCTACGGACTTGTTTTTGCTTCATTCACCCCTAATACTCATAGACGCTGCGCGTATGGCTCACGAGATATTCGTGTTGTTTCAACCGTCCTGTGTTTCAACCGTACCCAGTCTCCCCTACCTATCTCAAAAAAAAAAAAAAAATATATTGGCTTGAATAACTATCAAACAATGAAATTCCAATTCGTTCATTATGTCCACCACGGGAACATAACGAGCGGTCGATACGTCGAAGCCAATAATTTTCGATGCGACTCGGTCGCTATTTCTCGTTCAATATTGGCTCTGAGCTCCTCTAACATCGCCGGCTTGTTGCCATAGACCAATGATCTAATGTAGCCCCCATATAAAATCTAGAGGTTTTAAATCACACGAGATCAAACGTTCACAAAATTGAGACTTCAATAACTCGGCACCGATTGTTCCAACATGTATCTGTAGCGTTAACCGTATCGTGACCATGACTTCACCATAATGAAAATGTTGATTTACTGAACATTTTGACATTGACAGTTTGATGGTAATCGGTTCAAGGCCGTTTTCCAGTAGGCACAAAGAAGCGCCCGGGAGAGTCCGGAATCGAAAAATGTCCTTCTGAAACCGTTCCCTTGGAACAAAAAATACTCTTCTGGTGATTCTGACAGAATTTCGCTTCTCGATTTAAAGTCAGAAGTGAAATCAATGAAAAACGACATAAGGATGCGTTCACACTCAAAGTTTGAAGTTGTCAAGTCGCTAATGAAAGACCCTTTATATTCCGCTATTAAGCTATTGGTCAGTAGAACAAAGCCAATTATTTATTGGAAAAGCTTTCGCGGTGCGTCTGTTTCACTATTTGATGACTTTTGACATTTGAGATTGCAGCAAATGTCATCAATCGAAGTAGTAATATCGAAATCGACGAAAGGATGTGAATTTTAACAATATTCTGAGTGCGTCAAACTTTATTTAATCCACCAACTTGTTAATTGTAATTATATCCATTCGTCTTCAACATGCATTGTAAATATCAAGCTTAATGAAGTAGGTACCATTCCAACTTCTTATCTAATAAATCTATCCTTACAAACTCTCTTAATATGGCGTTTGCGTTTTGTGGCAAAAGGTATTTCCACATTTCCACAATGCATTAGGAGTGGTGAGTAATTTCAATTAGCACGTGGGCGCGCAATTTGCAGACTATCTAGTAAATTGTAGGCACAAGCATTACGTAATTCCCATGAGTAGTTAACACGTATACGGTATACCCTCACATTCGTCTCACAATGTAGACCAATGGCACGGGATCACACTTCAGAAAGAAAGTATAAGCGCCAAGAGTCTCATCCTCGAAATACGATTCTAATCCAAATATTTAATTAAAAGCAAACTGTAATAACAACCCTCCCAGTAACGATATTATAATGGTTCTGTTTAATTTCACTCCAGGAGCAAATGTGGGCGGCACTCGGCCGACACACTGTGCCGGAGAACACTCTCCAACGACGACGTTGTAATTGCTGTTGCCCTCTCACCACCGGCATGCGTATGTAATTAATTATACCCGCGCCCGCACACTTTCAAAACACATCATAGAATAATTATGATTGTTGTTGTTGTCATTATTATCAAAGAACAGCAGGATGAGAACAAAAAAACACCACAATCATCGTTTAGCATTCAACTTGCAATTGATTGATGCCCAAAATTGGGATAACGCAACGCGCTAGCCCCTAGCCATCGAACCAAATCGACCCATAAGAATCCAAAAACGAAATCCAGCTGAGGCTCATTGTGAATGGGGGGGTGCCTGATCTGAACGGATAGAAAATAATCCAACAGATACTTTGTCTAGTTTGACAGAAGCTTGTGCTTTGGTGGAGTGTACATTGTGTACTTGAATGTAGTTGGCCTGAGAAAAAAAGACTGTTGCGCGCGCTATTATCAAGGGAGCAATGCCCCCTGTTCGCATAGCTATCCGTTTACACTCGGCGACGAAAAGTTGTCTATATTCTTTCGGATGTATTCTATTTTCTATGTAGTGTGTCAGATGGCGGTTAAAACCAGGAAAAATGAATTTTGTCACAATTGTGTGTGAATGACAATTCGTTTTCAATCGTAGTCTAGAAACGTTTCATTAAGTTGACAGGTCGTGTGATTGGTCATTATTATGCGAGACTCAACTCGAGAGTGGAGATGATTCCATTGAGGATACGCGTATTGGAAAATGCAAAATCGTTGACGGATATCAGACAATAAACATTTTCTTGAGCTTGACATATTCTTTTGAATTTTGAAAGTGATTTTATTGCACGCTGACAGCAAGATATTCCTACATAAAAGGCGGTCGTATGCCTTTAGAATGTTAAGTACTTTAGACAAAAGAAATGTCATGTCATGTGATATTAAAAAATATATTAGTCCATAGACACATAAATTTCCAATTGGACTTTCACTCTCGATGTTTCTTACTGAAGACGAATAAGTTATCAGATTATATCATCATCAATGACGGTGAAACGAAACACCAAAAGCTGTCAAATTGAAACCTGTCATAGCAATAATATGAATGAAAGATGGTTTCAATCTTGAAAAATCTGATAAATATGTAGATACAGTCGAACCCGTTTAATTGAAAAACTCGCTTATTTAAACTTTATAATTAATCCCCTTGTATCTAAAAAAAATACATACAAATGACTCCGCTTTATTGAAACCCGCTTACGTGAAAAGCTCGGATAACTGAAACACAATTCCCTTGAAACGTTATAACTTTTCAGAGAATAAACTTCGCTTAAATATGAAAGAAATGAAAATGTAAACACACCTACATGAATTGAAAAAAGGCAAAAAGTAACGAGCAGACGTTGAATGCATCAATATTTTGCATTATTCACCTTCCACATTCCAGTTTACCTCTGACAATGACAGATGTAAATTCTTACATTATTATATACGCTATTGATACTAAGCCGAGCCGAAAACCTAGTTTTTGCGAAAGCACTTGAAAACATAAGTTTTCCAATACCCTATTTCAGTTTTCAAAACGAGTCGTTTAAAGTTGTTTTCCACTAAAACGACTTCCAATCGTTGCGTTGTTGAAACAAACACACCTTTTGCAGCATTCAGCAGAGCAGCTGACCGAACAAATGTCACAACTCGCAACTTAAAATCATTTTCCACGCTAATTAATTGATGGGCTAATATTATTTTTAAATGCTCTGAATTCATTTTATTTGTATTAATGCGATCGAAATTTGTAAACAAAATAGTTTACATTAGGCGTGTTTTTTTGAACTTCGATCTCAGCAAAGCAAAGCAAAGTAGGATTTTCAGCACGCAATTACAACAACTACTGCGAGTTTTCCAAGTGTCAAGTAGAGCGTAGTTGTTGTAATTGCGTGCTGAAAATCCTACTTCACTTTGCTTTGCTGAGATCGAAGCTCAAAAAAACACACCTATTGACTAGTGTCTCACAGTCGATTGAAACGTCAAACGAAAACTAGTTATTGTTCAGTGTGAATGCAATATCGAGTCTTCGACGAAAACACGGTTTTTGCTGCGGTGGTTTATTGTTATTAGGTAGCAATTCGTTTTGATGAAAAAACTTTTCCAGGGTTATCCGGGGCTCGCTTAACTGAAAAACCCTGTTAATTGAAACTGAAGTTAATGTTTTTGGTCATTTTACCTAAGCGGGTTTGACTGTACGCCATTTAATAGAAACTATACTCTTCGACAGAGATACCTACATAGCAAATTCATATTACCAAGAAGAGTCTATACGTAAAGTAGATCTCTTTCGAAGTGTCCCCAGCGAGCCTATCCTATAGTGGCTTCCTGCAAATAACCAGTTTAAAGTTTAATGGGAAATCACTTCAACTAAGGTTCTCGGAGTAGCATTATTGTCCAAAGTAAAACCGATTAGCCCATGAGAATGGCAATACGTCATAAGTTAAAAAAAAAAAACTAAAACAAATGAATTCACATTTTTGACACTGACTGTATAGTTGCAAATATAAATTTGATTTGGTGATCTGTGTGACATTTTTGTATCCATCAGTGAATACACTAAAGCAATAAATGCTTCACTGGTAAGAACAAAAATTTCTCAGCAAACCTCACAGAAACTTCACAAAATGAGTTGAACCTATTTTTGTGACGTTTTAGCATTTTTCAAACCTAGCCAGTCACAGATTTCGAGGATCACATACAAAATTGGGATCCCCTCATTCATCACAGTCACAGTCACAGTCACAGCAATGAAATTAAAAAATCGTTTACAATTTCAAAGGGAAGACGTAAAGTGCGCTTCCCATAACCATATGAAAATAACCTCAAAAAACTCACAGCAGTTGATTTTGCTTTTATTTAACGTTCGGTAAAAACTCCTCTCAGTTTCGATTCAATTATTCACAATTCAAGAGAAATACGTACACAACTAATCATCTCGCACTTTTAATTGCAACTAAATACAATCCAAACGTCGCCCACTGTGCCGGCGTATACAATTTCGGAGGGTGCGCCCTTTTTTTGTTGTACGCACTACACAATACACAGAGCTCTCATTCAATTTTTTTTTATACAAATAAACAATTTGGCCAGTGCGTCAATACTCCATACCATCTGTACGATTTCAATGGCACATCGTTAGTTGTTCCAGTAATAGAATAGAATTAATGTCGGTACAAAGATTGAGTATTTTTTGTATTTTATTTTGAAAGAAAAGAAGGTGGGTCCGGCTACTTGTCACATTACCTTTGATATACCCGTTTTTAAATGTGCGCGCCCGTCTTCGCTCGCCGTATAAGTACAGAGAATGCGTGTCCTCCGAGGTTCCTCCTCCCTACGTGTGCATGTATTTAGATACAAAACTGCAAAAATTCATATCGCGGTCGGATTAGGAATTTCTGTCATGTTCCAGAGTGCTGCCACTGCCGATTCACTGAGCTACTACACACTGAGAGTCGACGTCTATTCACAGCCGGTATGCAAATACACCGCCTTCGCCGCCAGCACCGCGCTTCAAAGAGTCTACTGAGGCTGACTTCCTTCGGTATTGGGGAATAGGGACCGGCACTCGATGCAGTGTAATAATAATGCGTCTGGTCGCCAAATGGTATAACGATATTTTTTTAACGATCGCGAGAGAGTGTTGTTTTTTGTTGTATTCTATTTTTTTATCAAGTTTTTATTTTTATTTATGATATGAATATTGTTACATGGGTAAAGGCGGCGAAGAAACAGCGTATCAAAAGATCCCCTTTGATGGAGTAGGCTTGGTATGTGATACGCGAACGCGGTTATAATCCAGTCACGGTGACTGCCAGCGGAAGACTGACTATAGGTCCTGCCATGGTGGCGATGAGAAGACTGCTTCGGCGCATTTTTTGGAGGGCGCGAGGAGTTTTTCGCTTGAACGCTTTTTGGATTTTCAATGAGATCGAGTTGGGGATTTTTTATTATTATTTGTTTTTCATTCATTCGAGGGCGGGTGGATGAAACATGAAATGGTATAATGGCGGGACTGGGAACTGTTGCAGTATTTTTATTATTGTTTTTTGTTGTTGTTTTTATTTGAAGTTTGTGTGACGCTGACGATTGAATGTGGGAAATGGTGTGGAATTGACACGAGATTCTCGGTCTCGAGCTGGTGGCCATGGCCGGTCGGTGGCGGATGGCGGCGGGGCTTTCCTTCGAGGGATAGAATGTGTAACGATTCTTTGCTGTTTGTTTGATGAAGATATGCTTTTTCGAATAAATTGGCAAAGTTGTTTCTTGTTTGAGTAGTGGAATTTTCATGTTTCTAGATAGTTTAGTCATTGTTACGGAATAACTAGTTGATTGTGGTTATGCAATACCAATGTGGTTGTGGTTCAGAGGGGATTAGGATAGGACAGTTTGCAATCGTAATGGGGGTCTTGGGAGGGCAACTATGGCTTGGGGTGGTTTTGGCATTTGCGGGTTACAGGAGAAATGGGACAAGGAAAGCGGTTTATAAATCCTTTGCACGGAATTAATGAATATTAGACCGCATAGGGATGATGTGCTGAAGTGGGACTCCGTTGGGGAATGTAGTTTGAACTTGTAGCATAAAATTGATGTGGCTATCACAATCCAGGCTTACAATGGTCGGATCTGAATTATGACAAACTGCATTCTAATATGAGAACTAGGTAGGTACATGCCAGAATTTCAGGAAAAAACGCGGGTTAACCAGTCGGGACAAAATAAGCAGTCAAATTTTTGTTAAAAGCCGTTTCTTGCTTTTAAAATACCCTGGGAAAGCAGAGCTTGTAGGTATAGTAGGAAGGTACCTACATTCTTTTGAACTCCGAATACCAAAAGTTCTTTCTTGACTCGATTTTGCATTTCCAGTCATTCGTCAAATCAAGTAACATTCCCTTGCGAAAAGGAAGGTTTCCTAGTTTTTTTTTATGTTATTTTCAATAAATTTATCGGTGCAATTAAGGAAACGAATTTAATTCTCTTTAAAAGTGAAATTTCCTCTTGTTCGAAGTGCAGTAATTCCGCTGAAAAAAAAAAAAAAAAAAACAACTGGTGGAAGAAAGAACTTATCGTTGGGCAACTATTTCAGATTCCGATGGAACGTAAAAGCTACAGGAAACAGGGGGGCGTACGCACCGCACAGGCAGAATAACCCTAAGGCATAGAAGAGTAAGGAAATGAGAATGACTCGGAGACGGAGTAGGGACCAAAAAGATAAAGGAATGAGCTATGCAAGGGATATTCCTCCAAGAGCTCTAGATCTTCTAAGCAATCCACAAAAAATTGTGGAATGTAAGTACCTATGTAAATTAAAATGTTATTATTACAAAAATTTAATTTACTTTAAAAAAAAAAGTGAAAAGAAAATCAATTGTGTGACAAATGGAGAAATCTATAGTTTGAGATGCGATTGGGGATTCTGAAGGACTGATAAATCTATACAAGACCGGGCTCACTTTTATTTCTAATTGGCAAAAAATCAAAAAGTTTACTGTCTGTGATAAAAAAAAAATCTCTACCTACTTATATTTGATAGTTTTATACAAAAACGTATCTTCCCCTTGGTGATTCCATAGTCAGTCTATAATCCATGCGTCGTTCCCCTGTTGACTCTTGATACGACTGACATTTGCCATGCCATGTCACAAAAGCAACAAGCGAATGGCTATTGTACATCCAGTTTATTCCCGCTACTGTCAAAATATACGAATGCCTGCTTTCACAGCCATTTGCCTGAAAGATTTTATCTTACCATAAGCAAAATTTCAACACATCTTTATAACCTGCATACATTTTCACCGGCAACTGATAAACACGCAAGTAAGCCCAGAGCAGAGTGCGAAGCACCTTCATGACAGCTTGTCATATTTAAACGCCTAATTCTTCCAACTATACTGCATAACATTTGCATACAATTTCCGCACGCTTTTCGCTACATCATGCGGGAGCATTGACCCAGTAATCGGACAGTGAGTTTGCTCTGCGGCTTTCAAAAGTTTTCCAGATTTATTTGATATTATTCGTAGCTTTCATTTTGTGAAAACTGTCATGGTAATTTATTTTCTACAAATGTACACCGAAAACTCAATAAACCGATCGCATCCCCTCCTTTCTGGAGCTCCAGTAGAAAGTGCAAGTAGGACTGAGTGTCACGTTTGAGTTTCTACTCATACTCAGTCTGTCAGGAGGGTTCATTCAATACGGTACCTAACCCCCAGTTTCGCTCGTAATACTATCAAGTAGAACCAGAAATTTGCAGTAGTTCAAACTTCTTAAGAAAAACATTGAAAGTTGAAACGTAACAATACAAAAAAAAAACCATGCCAATACCATTCACGGTGGCCACGCTTATCCTCATGTCCTTCGTATTGGCGCCAAGTGAAGAGAGCAAACCACCCTGTTCCAAGTACGAAGTTCGTATAGTTAATACAAAAACCTGTGTTGCCCGGTGTCCGGTGAGCTGTGGGAGTGGACTTTGTTACGACGATAACAAGTGCGCCTGCGAAGTTGGATACTCGGCGTCAATTAGCCAGGGGTACCTCTGCGCACCAGATTGTCTTGATGGTTGCGAAAGGGCTGGTGGCACCTGTGCTGCAACCAATTTATGCCTCTGTCCGAAGGGAACAGTTTTCCACAGCAATTTGAAGAAGTGCATCTGGCTGTCAAAGTGGTTCGATCCGTGCAAGGGGTAAGTAAAGTGATTGATTGCGAAGGCGTTCACTGTGGCTGATTGAGTTTGAAATTTTCAGACAATGCCGGTATGGTAGCTGCAGCAGAACTGGTGTTTGCACCTGTGCCAATGGTTATTTCTTTAATAGCACAGCAACGGCGTACGATCAACTCTGTTATCCGAGATGTTTTATGTAAGTATTTTGTGCTTTTCTAGGTATATGATTTATGGCTTTTACTTTGAGTAGGGAAGTGTTCTTTTTTCGATTTACAACATTGTAATTATTGCCAGGAAATGAGGTGGAGATCTGCGAAGTTCAGCTGAACTTTCCTTTAGTGGATACATTTATTTTTGATCTGTAAATACTTTTGGTAATGCACCGTCACAAGCAAATGTCATCCATTATAGTTTAGATTTTCCCTTTAATAAATTTCTTTAGCGTTTTTAAAAAATAGTTCCCTCCTTTGTTTCTAACCTCAATTTGTTTTTCTTGCAGAAATTGTGGCCCAAATGCCCACTGCCATATGCCCGATATGTGCGCTTGTTCCAAGAAAAACTCACATTATGGATCCGATGGAACCTGCCAACCTTGAACCCTTGATGGAAATACATATCTTAATTGAATTAAATTTTAAATATTTATTTATTTATTGAAATTGAACTTGAACATACAAAGTAAATAAATACACGACGAAATAGACATAAAAGGATAACTCTGTTTTGGTTTTTGACAGTCATTGACCGTTAAATTGCTAGTGACATACGTCAAATCGACACCAACCAAAAAAGATTTTTTTTTTTGCAATCTAGCACAAGTTTTAAGAGCTTACCTACATGTAAATTTGGGGTTTGACATTAAGTTGATGTGTCACTTTCGCTAGTCGCATTGACATTATAAAACATTGCTTTGCTAATATTTTTAATTTTTCTTACCTACACGTAAGCCTTTATTACGATTGTCAATTAGCAATCGAGTTGTTATAATAATTTTTTGACTTGATTTTTCGTATGTTATTTAAACTATTTTTGTAAAATACTCGATGAGAAAACAGAAATATCGTTTTTAAATAGCTTTGATGACTAAATAACTTTATTGCATTTAGTTTTACTAAATTTGTATAACCTATATGCTTGTGAATAACAGTCGATCACAAAATATGTACTTGCAAATAACAAGTAGATCACAAAATCACAAACGGCAACTAATCGAAAAATGTCGATCATGATTGAGACTCGCAGTACCAAAATCAAGAATCGACTATCGATAAAATCTGTTTTCCAGTCGATAATTGACAACCACAAGAAGTGCCCCAGGATTATACGTTTGTGTCAGTTCAGATTAACATTTTTATTGCTGACTGCAATTGATTTTTAAGACAGTTTTGAATTTCTTTCTTGTCAACTTTGTGCATTTGACACATTTATCAGTACCTCCTCGCTTTTTCGGGCCAAGAGAGGAACTTGTATTTGTGACTTTGTGCGTTTGCCATCGATTTATATCGATTGCGTTCGATATAAACCGCGTACGCGCGTACGCGAATGAACCTATCAATCATTTGTAATTTGCAAATGAATCTGTATCGTAGCTCAGAGAAATTAGTGGGAAAAAAATAGAAAACAGATCGGCACAAAAATAACACGCGTAAGAATAAATAAAACACAAGGCAATTATAGTGGAAAAAATGTTACAAAAAACCACTTGTATTTATTCCGTCTCAGTGATGTTGTTCCTATCACATTGGTTCCTGCTGTGTATCTGACTTTCGTCATACAATCATTAGAACCATCTCGGTCTTTCGTTAAGTTTTATATCCTATCTCAATACATCGACCGCAGAGTAGCAATACTCATGCAGTTCGATACAGTCCCGGCGAAAACCTACGGTTTTCCACCCTTTCGCTTTTTATTTAAATATATTTCTGCTAAAGCTTAACATAAATTACAATAGTTAGATCATTCCAGCTCATCGATTGGCAGGATGCAGATCTTCTGTACCGGCCTCGTAAGTTGATTGGTTGCTGTTTGTAGAACCACGCTTCTAACTAGTCCATCTCTGCTGGGTATTAATCTCAAAATTCGCCCCATCGCCCATGTCGATGGTGGGTAATTCTCGCTCTTTATTATGCACAATTGTCCTGCTCTCAAGCCGTATTTCTCCTTTCGCCATTTCTTTCTCTCGTACAGAGTAGATAAATACTCTTCCTTCCACCTGCTCCAGAAATGCGCAAGCATAGTTTTGCGCTCCTTCCATAATCGTATACTTTTTGTATTTGGCATCTCATTGGTTACGAAAGGTAACGGTAACACAAGTGGCTCACCAACCAAAAAATGTCCCGGCGTTAACGCCTGCAGATCATTTAGATCATCGCTTAATGGATGTAGCGGTCTTGAATTCAAGATGGCTTCTATCCCAGTCAGCAGTGTCAAAAACTGCTCATATGCTAAAACCTTCACTCCAACAATTCTCGTCAAATGATATTTCATTGACTTTACCGCTGCCTCGTATATACCACCTTGATGTGGCGCGGCAGGAGCCATAAATCTCCATTCCGTCCCACTTAAGTGTTCAAAAGTATCCTTCACTAGCCAACGCTCTTTTGCCTTCTGCAATTCCTTCGCCGCACCGACAAACGCTGTACCATTGTCGCTATATAACCTTTCACACCTGCCCCTTCTCGCTATGAATCTTTCGAAACAAGCAATAAACGCCACTGCCGTAAGATTTGATACCAAATCAATATGCACTGCTCTCGTTTTGAGACAAACAAAGACGGAAATCCAACATTTCTGCCTTATTATTTGCTCACCTGCTCTGTCGATCATTTTGATCTCAAACGAACCTGCGTAGTCTACCCCTGTGTGTAGAAAAGCTTTTCCTGATGTTACTCTCTCTGATGTCAAATCAGCCATCAATTGCATCTTAAAGCGATGATTATGTCGCACACAAACCAAGTACTTATGTAGATAATTTCTCAGCCCACTTCGCAGCCTTGGAATCCAGAATCTCTGACGAATGTACTGCATCATGACCTGCACTGCTCCATGCTTAGTTGCTGAATGAGCGCTATCCATGATTAACCAAGCTAATCGCGAACCATTTGGCACGATTGCTGGATGATTTCTCTCGTATTCCATCTCTGCTCTCTCTAACCTTCTCCAACTCTCAGAATCTTTCTACCACCTAGAATTGGCTTCAAGGATTCTATCCTGCTCTTGTCAGGTAAACACCTGTTGTTCTCTATACAAGCAATTTCCTTCGCAAAATGTTTTTCCTGCTCTTTTCGTAGTAAGTGACCAATTGATTCCATCTTCTCTTCGGAAGACGGTTGATCAAGTACCCCTGCTATATTTCCAGCTCTATTACCTGCTCTTTCTCTCCTTCTCACCTGACGTACAGAACGTCTCCGTATATTGCCATATCTCTCCTCATCATCCTTCCGTTGTTTTATCTTTGCTCTAGTTGCATTGATAAAGTGAAGCACAAGCCGATTATATTTATAGTCTTCTCTAATGTGGACGTGTATTCAATCAGTGGAATACTCCTTCTCCTGCACCTCACATGAATAGATAAAGGTTCTGTGAATTTCATGATCACAAACTTTCATCTCATCCCTCCCCCCATCTGAAACATTTGGCACAAACTTTTCAGATGACTAGCTCGACCAAGGTTTTGTCAACCATTCCAGCCCATGCAACCAAAACTTGTTATTAGCCAATGCTGCTGGGTTTACTCCTCTACTTAGGAGATCAGCAGGATTATCCTTCGTTCCAACATGTCTCCACCTTTTGACTTCGGTTTTTGTCTGTATAGACGAGACTCTATTCGCTACAATACTTTCAAATTGCATGATAATTTGTTTATCCAATGCAACGCTACGAGTGAGTCTGTCCAGAGATCATACTCGATACCTTCCCATTCCCTTGTTTTGATGACGCTAACAATTAGTCGTCCCAATAGTTCCACTGCTGCAAGCTCCAAGCACGGTAATGTCACTTTTAAGTGGTGCAACCCCTTTTTTTTTTTTAATCCAGCCATTTGCCCATATCGTTCTCACAAAAATCGCTGCTCCATATGCTCTTTCGGAAGCATCCGAAAAACCATGAATTTCCTTCCGTACCTCTTCCGAGGTACCTATCCTTCTCTGAATTCTTACATTATCGAAGAATGTTAATTCCTGCCAAAATTCTTTCCATCTCACATCTATCTCTCTTGGTAATTTCTCATCCCAATCCACGTTTAAACGCCATATGTCTTGGATAAGAATCTTTCCCACAATCGTAACGGGAGCTATGAATCCATTAGGATCATAAAGTTGCGCGACGCAGCTCACTACCCTTCTCTTCGTCATTCCCTGCTCAGTCACTGGTGTTTTCACTACAAATGTGAATTGATCCTTCTCAAGGAGCCACTTAAGGCCTAAAATTGATGCCTTCTCGTCATCTTGAAACAAGACTGACTCCTGCACTTCATAGTTCATATCCTTCACTAGAGCCTTGGAATTTGATTTCCATTTTCTGAGCTCAAAACCTGCACCTTTTAAAACATGATCGATATCTTTCGATAATTCGATCGCCTTCTCTTCGGAGTCAGCACCCGTGGTACAGTCATCCATATAAAGGTCTTCCATAATTGCCTTAGCAGCTTTTGGAAAGTCCTGCTCTGCTTCTCTTGCACATTGTATTAACGCTCTTACAGCATTATAAGCTGATGAGGTCATACCATAGGTGACTACCGTCAGCCAATACTCTCTAAAATTATCCTGCGGGTTTTCTCTCCAGAATATGCGCTGCAGATCCCACTGCTCCTTCACAACCTTCACCATTCTGCACATCATTTCGATATTCGCACTAATAGCAACTCGGTGCCTGTGGAAGCGTATTAAAATTTCGTGCAGATCCTTCTGTAGCTCTTCACCCTGCATTTGCACTTCATTAAACTAAATGTTCTTATTTGTCCTGCAGCTCGCATCAAATAAGACTCTAAACTTTTAGTGACGCAATGATATGGTATATAGTTTTGCCATGCACTGTACCAGTCACTGGTCTCATTAGCCCTGCTCTTTCATGCTCTCTTATGAACTCCACACACTTCTGTCTCAACTCAGAATCTCCTGCTAACTTTCTCTCTAAAGCAAAGAACCTACGTCTTGCCGTAAGCTCTGAACTTCCAAACTCCTTCTCTAATTCCTTTAAAGGAATCGTAACAATAAACCTGACAGATTCATCACGTGAAAACGTATTGCTTGAATTCTGTGCCACCTGCTACTGCTGTTTTGACCTGCTTGGTGACACTTCAATGTCATCCAACTGCCATAAACGCTTAAGCGATTCATGAAGTTGATTGTTGTCCATGTACCCGACATGAGATACCTGCTCAAGCTCAATGCCCCTGCTATCCTTCTCGCTTTCATACTCTCCGAGTATGATCCTGCCAAAAATAGTTTCCATCTCTAGAACACCACCTGGCTGATGCCCTAAAACAGAAACAAATGATTCTGCTATAAACCTGCACCCTAGCAATAAATCTACAGGACCTGCTTTCCAATCATCTGAATCAGCAAGTGGGAACCTTATAGAAATGTCTATCTGCGGCGATCCCAAATTGCGTGTAGGCACAATTGACTGCCATTTACTTTGCTTGGATAGTACCCAGAAGTCCTGCTTTACTGAAACCTGCGAATCAAATCATGAACTTACAAGAAGTGTGGTTTTGCATTTTACGTTGACCGGCTCGCCTTCCACACCAATCACTCTCTTTGCTATTTACACCTATGGCAGGGCCAATCTCTGAGCAAGTGTATAGCTCACCAGATTAGGTTGTGCCCCGGTATCTAATAGTGCTTTATCGCGCCATACTTCCTGCCATCCATCTCAATTCTTACCTGTGCCGTAGGCATCAAGGTACATTTTTCCTGATCATGCTCCTTATAATTAAGAGATGTTGAATAAATATTCTTTATATCTCTGACTCACTCTCTGTTTCCTTCACACTTGCTGTACCTGCTGTTTGCTCTGTCCTGCTTTTGTCCAACCGAGGGCGTCTCTCGTGAGGGACAATAAGTGAATCTCTCCTCTGCTTGTTTTCGCCTTCCTGCTTATTCCTTCTCTTCCTGCGCATGAAAGACCGTTGCTTCAACCTTCTTAAACTCTCTCATAGGACAGATTACACTGTTGTGCAGTTGCTTCCCGGGGCATCGTACACACGGTCCCTGGAAGCACTCCTAAGCACTCCTTCGAAGCATGTCCAGTTTTAAGGCAATTCGAGCAGAGTGCCTTCTCCTTCACGAAGTCCGGGCAACATTGGATGACGCAAATATTTGCACGAGTGACAAGGTAATAGTCTTTTGTCCCCTGCTACTTTCTCTCTGCGGGCATTGCTGCCACCTGCTCGAACATTTTCACACCTGCTCAAATGTCACCATCGAAGATCCTCAAGTGTTCTTCACATCGTGTTGGGCGAATGGTGAACTAACTTGGACTTCGATGGGCTGTCCTGCTCGACCTGCTGCTGGAGTTGTTTCAGCTACCTTTTTTAATGCTGCATAGGCGGCATAATATTTTACCTCCGCTTAAGCGGTCCTGCGCTGCATCTTGGCGTTGATCAATAAATCATCGACCAGTGCGATCGTGCTCTCAGACACCTTCACCTTCACTGCTGCCATCGTGCAAGTACCAAAGGTTGGGAATTGCACAAAGGCCAGCATCCTGCTCACCGAAAATATTCCGGCATCCAACACATAATTATCGTTGCGTTCCTGCTCTTTTTCCATCTCATCATTTACCTGCTTGCCTTCTCGTTTTTTTATTATTAAATAAATTTGTTGTGTTTCAGAACTCAAGTCAAGTTGAGCATTCTGAATATTTATTCCTGCTGCTTGCAAGCATCCCTTCTCTTAAAAACTAGCACCGTCGTGCTTTAAGTTTTTTCCTGCTCCTGCTATGTCTCCTTTTTTTTACATATAAAAATCAAATTATTTCATGCTATATGGCAACTGGTGCATTTGCACTCGAGTTCCTCCTTCACTCCTTCTCGTTTACTTTGGTAACTCGCACACAAGTGCTCTGAGTTCCACCTGCTTTCTTTCCCATGCACATTCTTTGTCTCGACAAAGTAAATAACTTGGCAAGAAAAAAGGTGACAAAAAAAAAAACTTAACTCAAGTAACCTAAAATGACAAATAACATTTGTCAACCCCTATCTCACAACAACAATCACCATTCCTATCATTCATTTGATAAATATAGAATTCTTGTTACTACCACTACAATAAAAGAATAACAATAACAAAAATAAAAAAAAAAAAAAAATAAAAAATAAAAAAAACAAAGAAGATACTGAATTGTTAATACTCCCGATCACACAAGCACACAACAGAATATGGAATTATTAATTCCCAATCAAACCAGCACAAAACCGAATTCTCGAACCGGGAATAATTAATATTCCCGATCACACAAGCACAAAACAGATCATGCGAAATTATTAATATTCCCGATCACACAAGCACAAATCAGAATATGGAATAATTAATAATAATATTCCCCCTTCACACAAGCACACAAAAACAGAATGCGCACACTCGTTTCATTTATCGGCATATTTCCTTCTCCATCACTCCATCTGAAAGGTAAATGACAAAAGGACACCCTGCTTTCATCCCGTCTCACGTTGCCGTCGCCTGCACACATTCACTTATGAAAAGAAAACAAAAAACAAGCTCGTTGCTAAATAAATTACTGCAAACCGTTTTCCTGCTGTAAATGTGGACTGTATTTTTGACCTATATGAGAAATATTTTATTAATTTGAATATATTTCTTATTTGTTGTTTCGTTTTTATTTGTTTTCCAATTAATTTTTCGCCTAGCCTAGACGAAACCTTCTCGTTTTTCGATTCTCGGTAGCTGCTCGTGGTGAGTATGTATTTTCTCGCTGTGAGGTGAGAATACAAACTCTCTTACTTGCTCCTGCTCTCAATTCTTGATGAAGAATTTGTATCGGTCGCTTCTGGTTTCCATAAGGGGAAAACAACGAAACAATATCTCTTCGCTTACTTACATGCTGGTAGGTAGATACTGACACTGTGTAGAGGGTCGTATCGTTTCTTCGCACTGCCTGCTGGCGGTAGCGGTATGTAATTTCCTTCACTCCCTCACGTATCATGTCTGAACATGATTCCTGCGCACATTCTATTTTATTTTGCGACTGCGTAGTTTTCATCGCAGCGCATTTCACAATCACAATTTATGTTCGTAATGAACCGAAGCCCTGTTCACTCACAAATCACAATGCACTTATTATTGTTTTTTTTTTTTTTCATTCATTTTTTTTTAACAAAGAAAACCTGCACCATCCCGTCACTGGTACAATATCCTGCTCGACACGGACCAAAATGTATCGTAGCTCAGAGAAATTAGTGGGAAAAAAATAGAAAACAGATCGGCACAAAAATAACACGCGTAAGAATAAATAAAACACAAGGCAATTATAGTGGAAAAAATGTTACAAAAAACCACTTGTATTTATTCCGTCTCAGTGATGTTGTTCCTATCACATTGGTTCCTGCTGTGTATCTGACTTTCGTCATACAATCATTAGAACCATCTCGGTCTTTCGTTAAGTTTTATATCCTATCTCAATACATCGACCGCAGAGTAGCAATACTCATGCAGTTCGATACAGAATCTTTTTCTCCAAACTTTCAATTTCAATTTCGTCTATAATTCAAAAAGAATACAGTAACAAATTAATCCAAGCAAAACCCCCAAAATAGTTGATTATAATCTCACTGGATGAATTATTTAGTGGAAACAATTTCTTTTTGGTATATGATGTTACGTTGCCTTTGATTTGCAAAAGTACTCAACAGTAGATCAGTTCCTTTACGTAACTCCGTACATAGTTTTCTTACATCATAAAATAATATTCTTTCAAAAATATATACATTACAGCCGGCCACGAAATGCACATCCTCTTCCGGTAGAAAAATGAATAACCTTAGCATACTTTTAGGATCATTCGAAATTACCGTGAAAGCTCATTCAAGTTTGTATAATGGCGCCAATTCAAATACTTTAATGTCGTTTTCCATTGGTTTCACTCGGGGATCGACTCAATCTGAAATCCAATGGAACAAGAAAACTGCTTCTGATTGAATCCACAAAAGTATTGGTGAAATGCCAAAAAATAATCTACGGCAGCTGTCATCTGACTTGTATAAAATACATAAATTGCACTTGTGTGAGTGCTTCTTGAGTGGATTCTGACTTCAAATCCAGAAGCGAAATTCTCTCCTCAGAATCAACAGAAGAGTATTTTTTGTGCCAATGGAACGGTTTCAGAAGTGATTTTTTTCGATTCCGGACTCTCCCGGACGCTTCTTTTTGCCCAATGGAAAACGACATAAGCAAATAAACACTGATATGTATACGATCGTGTTGTATTCTATAGTTCATAGTATAAACGAAAAAACACAGAAGGCACGACGCTACCTATATGCCACCTGTTTACGGTGACCATTTTACACACGCACATAAAAACCAACGTCAGCTGAATTGTAGTCAGTGTTGCCGCAAGCTTTTTTAAAAGTGTAACAATTTCGTTCAAAAAGTGTAACAAATGGATAATAAATCTAACAAACTGGAAAAAAATTGTAATAATAAAATCATCGGTTTTCAACTCAAAAATTTTTTTTATTAGGAACTCTTTATCACATTTAAAAAAAGCCCTTTTTTTACCTACCTGTCCATTTAGTGTTTATTATTGACCATCGAAGTAGATTTCATTTTCTATTTCACAAAATTTATGTACCTACCACGACACGATGTAGAACATTGTCAACGGCGACACGGCGACATTCCCACTCGCAGTTTAACGTTTTGCACAAATTTTGCTCTGTGTAACCAAACAAATACATTGACAGAAATTGGTAGAAGTTTGCTCGAAAGAAAAAAATTGCTGCCAGTTCAACTTTTCAATATTTTTAATGAGAAAAAATGTAACAAAGCGAAAAAGAAAGTATCATTGTAACAAAATTATAAAATAATTAAAAAGTGTAACACTTTTGTTACACTTGTAACATTGTGGCAACGCTGATTGTAGTGAGTACTGACTACTGAGTAGTGAGTAGTGACTATAAATAACTTTATTTTACAAAACGAGCGCATGTGGACCACACTCGCGTCCAGCCTCCACTGTCTGTCATTTTATTGTTTAGAATTTTGCGCACATTCATATTTGTTGTTGTAGTGATTGCAGTCAATATGTGCGTTCTATATAAATACATTTCTTGTTGCTGACGTATTTCATAAAAACGAAGATCGTCATAAATCTTTCGATATATGGACAAAGAAAATATTATTTGACATTTTATGAGTGCTAAAAATATATATAATGGCTTTTTTATTAATAAGGGGGTTAGTGTTTTAAATAAAAATAGAATATGTTATTTATTTTTTGACAGGCATAATAATATCGCATTTTTGGCAAACGAATGGCATTGTGATCTACACTAATAATGTTAATATTTATACTTTGTAGCTTATTTGTTTACATTGAAATAAAAAAGAAAAAAAAAATGAGTAGGTTACCTGCACATTAATGTTTGGTTGCAGTTTGGTAAATAAAGTAGTGTGACTGTGTGCTTGAATATAATTTTTATCGAAATCAGCTGTCAGACTTCAGGTTCCATGAGCCGCAAAAGCAGCAGTTTGCGAATCTCGATTTCTGAGCGAGATTTACTTACACTAACATCAGAACATTTGTCATTTGTCACACGTTAAAGTGTGTTATTAGGCCTTTTTTTAGCTTCGAGATCAGCAAAGTAAAGCAGGATTTTCAGAACGCAATTACAATAACTATGCTCTACTTGACACTTTAAAGAATGACAGTAGTTGTTGTACATAATTGCGTGCTGAAAATCTTGCTTTTCTTTGCTTTGCTGATCTTGATGCTTGACTGCTGCACTAGATATCAACCTAACTTCAATGGATTTTTATAAACACAAATTACAATTTAAGAACAGCTGAACCACAAATGCAACGATAATAAAATCTCGTTTTATGTTCCATTGGGCACCAAAAATCTGAAATCTGGAGCAAAATCTTAAAATCCCATTTCGATCGTATGGCTTCCCGTTGCCATAGTAAAAGTGAAGTAATCGACCAGTCTAGTTTCTATATTCGCGGGAACAGGTCCAATCCACTTAGACGGCAGAGCTTTGAATGTTCCCAACTTCTCTTACTACAGTAGAGGCCGTATAACTTAAACGCGGTTATCTTATATCACAAAACGTTAAAAATCGCAAAATGTGAAGACCCCAGTTATTATAACAGTTATTTGGAATAAACAAAGCAACGAATATTTTCAAATAAAAATTTAGTTCAAATTAACGCGTTTACTATCAGATCTCCTTCGATACTTTATTAAATGAAGGCGTCACTTTCAAATGCAGAAATTCAATATATTGTTCGCTCTAGTTTGACTTAAAATGTGTTATTGGTTTTGTGTAATTACACATATTCATTTTTAAGCCATAAAACTATTTCCATAAGTGTACTTTTCTATTTTTACTTTTCGTAAACACTTTTGAGTAAAGTCACACTATTTTGTTGTCGGTATGATGTAGCATTATCTGGGGTAGTACTGTATTGCATATAACAAGTGCAATGTTGTATTTAGATCGGATATTACTGTGAGGCAAAAGCAACTCTCAAATTAGGAGCCCATCTCTCTTGGAGGTAGCTGTCATTACATTATTCTAAATTCAGCAAAACAGTTTTTATTGTGATTTAATATTAGTAAATGACATTCGACAGCCCAAATCGTGATAAGTATTATTGGACCTATATGCACGATGAGCCCAATATTATAGTTTCATACTTCTATAGTCCGGAATATTGTTTATAAGGAGCACACATTAATATCAACAATTTTAAAGAAAAGAATACCTTCCAATTGATTGCGCAAGTTTAACACATCGAAATCGAATTACTACTTTGATTTCAATCCTATAAATTTTTCCTTTAATCTAATCTTTCTGACGTTTTCCATTTCGTTGCCGTTGCTATCTTATCATTCATGCTGCAAGATCTTAAGTCTGCCCGCAAAAAATGCGAAGAATGTAAGGTACCTTAAGAACGTAATGGTTTATATCTTGAACCTACAATCTACAAAGTAAGTACATAAATATCCCGCTCATTTAATGTCAGTTTATGTCTGAATGCATATCTTATGAAAAACTGCTTTCGTTTAAAAACTTGCTGCAATAAACTCCACAAAAAAAAAAAAAAAAATATACCTTTTTATATTTGCAACAAAATACCTACTACCGATCAGCTGATACTGTATGTAGGTATATAAAATGTAAGTATTTGAGAAGATCGTCCACAAGGAGCTTGTATCATATCAGGCCGTTTCCAATGCATTGCACGCCAACCACCGAACCAGTTTTTCTAATTTGGTTTCAAGTGTATATCGGAACGGACCACACCATTTGAACATTTGCCACACCCCTTTTTTTAAAATAAAAACAAAAACCCATGATCGGATGATTAGCATATAAATTTGATTTGTATCAGTTATTCCGCAGCAGAAAAAACTATCCTCGCAAGGAAACGGAGCGAATAGATACAACCGGTTTCCCACTTTAAGTTGTGGCCTCCAAAATTAGTGCTATACATTTATTTGCCCAGTCTTACTAAAGACAAAGAAACGGCAGAAAAACATAACCTATCCACGACAATGGTCTACGTGCTTGCATGCCGGCAAAAAGTATCAACCAATTACTTGTTTATAAACCCATCTTTATATAATATTCAAAACATACACGTAGTTACACTTTTAGGTAGGTATATCAAAATGTATAGCAAATGTCAACACTAGCCGTTTCGAAATTTCCATTCGCATTTTTAAAGCTCAACGTTTGTGTGGGCTGAAAGGAGATAGAATGAACTGTCTGGAAGCTATTTATGTACGATTTGTGTACAGTGAGTTGAAGTATTTCTTTTGTAGTCATTGCCCGCGTTCCACTGCCCGCTAGATGAGTAGCGGCCATGTCAAACTCTATATAAAAAAAAACTGAAATTTCACCATTTGCGCTAGGCGTCTAGCAATTTTTGTGAAATGTCAGTTTTTTTATATGGAGTTTGACGCCGCTAATCATCTAGTGGGCAGTGGAACACGGGCATAATCTCTTACCGAATCACAGCAGTTCCATGGACTAGCGGTGATGATGAAATCAATAGGCCTTTACAAATAAATTAATACGTTATTAGCTTAACGATTATCAGCCTTATTCATAACATTTAATTAAATCTGAATTAGAGCTATTTTGTTTTAATTGCAGAAAACCTTATTCATAAACATTTCTTAACGATAATTCACACTTAATCAACTGTCAAAAAATTATGTCTATAACACTTTTGAAATTCTACATTTTCCATTGCAGTTACCTACACCGTATAGGTGCATTTTCTGGTAACTTTACTTGATTTCTAATTAAAAAAAAAAACATTTGCTTAGAAAAAATCCTGTCAATGGAAGCGAAATTACTAAGAATAATGCCGTTTTTGGGACAGAAAAAGCACTCTTTTCAGATCCAGAGCAGTTTTTCTCAGAGATAATAGAATACAAAGATTGGTACATAACTTTCCAGTGGAAAGGCGGCTGCCTACAAGCTGTTTTCCCGAAAAATTCATGAAGTCACGTACAAATGCTCATTTCTTTTCTAGTATATGTGAGTTCGTGAATTGGACTTTAATGCAAGGAGTCGGTATTGTCTATATTCAGTTGGCTGTCAGATTTCAGGTTCCCTTGCCGCAAAAAAAAAAAAGAAAATAATTTTGAGTCAGAGCAATATTGCGAATCTCGATTTCCGGGCGAGGTTTACACCTTCTTACCAACACCTAAGCATAATGTCTTTTGACAAACTTTAAAGTGTTTTATTAATTACGTTTTTAGACGGCAAGTCTATGAAAAATAAAGAAAAAATTACATTTCGAATTTTTATAAGCACAAATTACAATTTAAGAACAGATGACTTGAAACACGCACCACCACAGATGCAAAGAAAGAAAAATCTCGTTTTATGTTCCATTGAGCACGAAAAATCTGAAATATGAGAGCAAAATCTGTAAATTCCATTGAGTTAAATTAATTTTTTTTCAAGTCGTAGGGACAAATTTACCACCACTGATTGGATTCCATCAGAAAAAACAAAATCTTATATTGAGCAGAGAAATTATTTTTTTTTTCTTTGATAAATAAACTTTATAATTCATAAGAAACATTTTAAGACCAATATTGAATTCAACCATTAGATTTAAGTGGTCGAAAAACGACAACAATTTTTACGGTTTCGTTTTATGTATGGCTGTAACTAGGGTCTTACCCAAGGCTTACGCAGAGATGAATAAAAAAAACTTTGAAACGTTGGTTACCAATTGCCTTTTAATACAAACTTCAAATGACAGCAAAGTTCTAAAAAAATGAGCCAATGCTAATGAAATTTGATCTAAAATGGCCGCCAACTTTTTTTTTGATATGGAAAATAATGTCAAACTACAATTTATTCAATCAAATAAAGCTCATAGTGGTAAAGGATAGAGAAGAAAAGTTAACTTTTGTTAAAGTCGGTCGAATTTCATAGTCTGCTTTATTTATAGCATGTTTTTTTTAAAACATAATGCACTTTCCATTCGTCACGACAAATCTCTTACTCACTGTACAGACTTCTTTCTGAATCTTAGTAGCATTTTTTAAATACGAAGCCAAGAGTATATTTTTGATTTGTCTGAGGAAATGAAATTTTCGAATTGTGAAACTTTCTTTCTGTATAAATACTCTCCGAAAGTTATTTTTAATATCCACAGTTGGCAGAAGGCAGAGTTGTATGATAATGATAACAAGAATCAAGAACTACCACCACGATGCAAGCCACAAACGAAATAACCCAAACGTGTTTTAGGTATATATAATTTCGGAATGACTTGGTACTAAGCCACTACGCGTGCCCAGTTTTTGGAGAAGTTGGCATACCCCTATACTCACCCCACGCGCCCCCCTGGCCCCTGGGTCTTCAATGGATTTGCCGGCAACAGTGCAACACAAAAGTTGGATGAAACCAAACAGCTATCGAGTTTTCTCTTCAACATTCAGTTGGAGTTCTTCTCTTCTACGGTACTGTTGGTTTGCCTGGTTTCCCTAGTTCATATATGTAATTGCTCGTATTCGGGAATACATATCGAAACACTAAGTTATAAGTGCTTAAGCCTATTAATTAATCGAAGAAACAAATTAAGAAACATGTGCAACCTCAGGGTTAGTATTAACGTTATATTTTCATTTTGATATTCGCTTTCGATTTCAATGAGTGTAGTTCATTCAAAAAAATTTAATATCCAATTTAATTATGTAATTAAAACCAATAATGTTAACATCTGTCGTTTGTATACCCGACAAAAATGCAAAGAACTTTCTGCCAGTCATCGTCTGCTGCATCATTCAATAGACACACCTACTTACACGTCGACGAATATTAAAAAATATGAAAAGTGAAAATTTAGAAGAGGGTGTGCTTGGGGGTTGGTCTGCGCTTCAAGAAAGACTCTGTTATGTAAGATTGTGTGTATAGTTGGTAACCCTGAAGAAATGCCGCTTGGTGTAGACACGTTCTTGTTGTAGGAAAAGAAAAGGGAAAAGTTAGAAAAAGGGTCTAGTTAAGGTGGAAGATTTACGCGCGATGTGTCACAGACAGAGGACCACTAGCGGGTATTTTGTTCAGGTCGTTGGCTTTTGTGGATGCTATCGATTTTAACGCAACCTATTTGGCTTGTGCGTGTATATAGAAGGCACGTTGTTATATAATCATCTATACCTACGTGAAAGGGCTCTTATTAAGTTCCAGAAAACTACTGTCAAACTAGCCAATTACCCATCACATTCACCTCACAAGCAATGTTGCATGACAATTTAGAGTTAATTTGCACAATTTAATCACATGAATAAGGTACCTATGTAGTTGTAGGTACTGCATTTTTGGTTGTCGTAAATCCAGTACGTATACGACATTCATACATATTCCCCTGTTGGGCAAGATTTTTCAGACAAATCGGGATTTCTTATAAGGCAGGTGGCGGAGATAGGTATATCGCGGTTTCACTGCAACAATACGTTTGCAATTTGTCAGTTTTTATTTCATTTCAGATTATCGCAGTACAATGGAAAGGCTCACGTATTTCGTATCTCTAAGAATTCCATAATAACTGACAATCAAATTGAGTAGAGATACAGATATACAGTGCCGGCTCCAGCCAAATTGGCGCCCTGTGCAAGATTTACAGAAAGCGCCCTTTTTTCATTTTTGTGTGCTGACATATTTTCCTTGGAAAACTATTCTGCGAGTGAATGTGCAAGAAATAACACCTGCACATAGGTATAAAGTGACACTTTTTTTGTTTTTAGATTTTTGAACTAGATTCTCTTTGAAAATGTGGATGTGCAAGAAATATAAATATGTATACGACACGAACAGGCTAGAATATTTTGAGATAACGTAGGTAAGAAATGAACTTATATAGGTCTAGTTTGATTTTTATTATGCGATATTTTGAGTTAGATTCTTCTTGAAGTTGCAACATTGCAAGATATAATTTAGCACAGGTGTGATTGATGTTGTTATTTTAGGCATATTTAAATAAGATTTTTGTTTAAAATGAAATGTACAGTTTTTGTTCGCGCAAGATAAAATCACATAAATAAAAGCATTGAAAATGCGCCCCCAGAACACGGCGCCCTGTGCATTTGCACATCTTGCACATTTGTTTGGTCTGGCCCTGTAGATATACAATATACAAATGCAGGTAGATATTTTTGGAAGTGGTTACGTGATTTTGCTTTGTAAATATTTTTTTTTAATATTTTACTTTTCATTAAGGACATGGATACGTTTCTTTCTATATTTGTTTGTTTTGTACTAATTAGCATTATGTAGGTACCTACTATAAGGGCACAGAAATTTTACAATTATTGTTGAGCAAGACTTAAGTCACAATTTATTTCTTAAATTAGGTAATTTCTTAATTCTTGAGGGCTTTGGGATGATTGCCATTGAGTGGATCAATAAATTGGATACGTTCCACATCAATGTGTGTTTTTTTTTTTTTTTGTATACTTACTTAAGGGGAGCAGTGAAGAAGGATAAAACAAACAAAAGAATAAAATATCAATATAATGGGATCATGGCATTTGCTATAGGTAGATACCTGTCAAAAAAACAATTACTGGGAGTTCTGTTTACTTACAAGTCACGATCCCCTAACTACTTATGTGACCAGAGAGTAAAACACGTCGTTTCCCTTGATTTATTTTTTTAGAGTAAGATTGTTGTATCTACAAATTGACTTGGATCTAAACCTCGGCCGTGACGAATTTTTTTAAGTAATCGTCAACAATTAATGCTGCCATCAGTTGATTTGGAAAATTAAATTATATTATCATGATGAACGTTTCGTTTAAAACTCACGAAAATTAAAAGGCCTTTAAACTAATGTGGTCGGCGCAGTGGCTTAGTGGTAGCGTATTGGACTACTAAGCGGGAGATCCCATCCGTTTCGAATCCCGAAAAAAAAAAAAACAAATTGCAACTTAGGGTTTTTTTCACAGAGCATCGAGTCTTGGCCGTTTGGGTTTGACGAGGCATAAAATTGTAGATCCCTTCCATTCGTTCCAAAAATAAAAAACTCACAAAACGAATGGTTGTAAGAAGTTACGCATAGGGGCCCTCACGGACCTGTTGCGCCAACTATTTGTTTAACTATTTTTTTTTTAAAACATTGTGTACATAACATTTTTGTTTTTGATATCAGATCTTTGTTGATGGGACCTGATTATATTCTTAAGTCTTGACAGAAAGTGCTTTAAACTACTGTTAGGCATAGTAATTCTAGAAATTTAGTTACAAAAATTGTCTGAGGTAATTTACAGGGATGGTACCTAGTTGCCATTAAACAGTGCGCTTTAACGACTAACTACTCTATTGCAACCTTTATCTTTTTCTGTAAAATTAACTGCGTAAAAATTGCCGAAACATTTAAATTATTGTGATGCGTAAAACAGGCAGAATTAGTCAACAATGCATATAGGTACCATTTTTATATGCATACCTATTGTGTCAAAACGCAATTCATATTTTTTTTATATTTATAATATCTATTGCTGCCATCAATATATAGAGCGAACGTGCATGACAAACTCAGAGTAGATAAACGTATTCTGTTTAACAAGAAGCGAACATTATTTTTGTTCATTTTGTTGAGCTTTGCTGTTGTGAGTCGTTAAAATTTGTGTTAACCTATACATATACGTTACCTATATATAAGGTATTCCAACTTTAGTTTTAACAAAGGAAAGTTAAAACCCAAAATGACATTTTTTTTCTCGATATGCATGGAGTCGTTATTTAAACCCGTTTAATTTTCTGTAATACATATTTGGGAAACTTAAAAGTACATAAATACCGATAATGGAGAAACACGTTCGACTGTTAAAAGTCAGAAGGGTACACGTTAAGCTCTTTTTTGTTTTCTCTTTGGCGCTGAGTGTGTGACGTGTGTTCATACGTCACTTTGGCACGTCTATAAATATTATTGGCATTTGGCCAAACAACGCATGAATGAAACAAATCAATTAAATCTATATATATAAAAATAACTTGATAAATGTGTGTGTGACTGCCTACCGACTGCCACAGACATCCGATTTTGATTTAGTTTTTTTTGTTGGTTAATAGACCATGCAGAGAAGGTTAATATATTGGTATGATACATTTTTGAAAGAAGGCGCAACCGCCATTCCAATAACTTTATTTTTGTACACTTTGAAAAAAAAGAAACAAGATAGAAATCGAGTAGTGACACTTAAAATACAAAAAAAAAAATATTTTAAATTTTAAAGGCAATTGTTGTTGTCAATTATTTTAAATATTTTCCAACCAAATTGTTGTTGTCAACAATTTTGAAAGTTTTTTTTTTTAAATACCTATAGGTACCTAAAAAGTTTGTTCTAATAAATTATGCTTACTATGTTACATTAAGTAACTTTTTGAAATGAAGTAGATATACTTTGATTGTACAAAGATGATTATTATGCCCGACGATATTTTGCATTGCATGCATATTTTTCGCCCGGTGGAACTGGAAATACGTTCCTGATTTCACTGATTTTGGCTACAATTCGTTTGAGATCTGAGATCGCTTTGTCCCTAGCCTCTTCTGGGATATCGGCTACTTTGTTAGAAGGCGGTCGAACAGCATTGAAATTGCCATTGCATCTGCAAGTGGATGAAGAACCTACATGCAACATTTCAAAGAACACTGCGATGGCGAAAGTACTGCAGCAATGTGAGATTATCATATAGGACGAATGCACAATGGCTTACAAACGCGCATTGGAGGCCCTGAATCGTTTACGTAATGATAAGCGACCTTTCGGTGGAGCAATAATCTTTCCATCAGACGATTTTCGTCAAACGCTGCCTGTCGTTTCGAGATCAACTCCGGCAGATGAATTAAATGCTTGCCTGAAGGCGTCTGCTTTATGGCGATGCGTCAAGAATTTTCATTTTGGCAACAAACATGCAAGTTTCTTTACAAAATGACCAGTCCGCTGCAGAGTTCTCCAGGCAATTGTTGGCGATAGGCAATGGTGTGATTCCAGCAAACTTTATCACCGGCCTGATTGAGTTTCCACAAAATTTTTGCAACTTTACAACGACACCGGAAGAACTAATCATGAATGTTTTCCCCAATATCGCTTAGAATTATATTGACTATATGATTGGCTGAGTGTAAGAGAAGAGTGATTTTGGCTGCGAAAAACAAGAACGTCGATCATTTGAATTTCGCCATTCAAAACCAAATCGCTGGTGAGGTGCATGCATACAAATCAGTCGACTCCGTGATGGATGAAAACGAAGCCACCAACTATCCCACTTTGTTGCGCAACCTAAATGAACCAAAACTTTGTAACGGTACGCGTTTGATTGTGAAGAATTTAATACCAAATATTATTCAAGCAACGATTTTTATTGGAAAATTCAAAGGCGAAGATGTTCTTATTCCGCGGATTCCACTTTTTCAGAACGTTTTGCCATTCGTATTTAAGCGTCTTCAATTTCCCGTACGCCTCGCTTTTGCTATGACAATTAATAAGTCGCAAGGACAATCGCTGGATGTGTGTGGCATAAATCTTGAATTTCACGTGTCGGCAAAGCTCTCGCTTTGTATGCGTATGCACCCGATAATAGAAATAGAACAAAACATTTTGTGTACCATAAAGCACTTCAGTGAAAAAGCGGTAGGTTGGCCGACAAGTAATTGATTTTATTTACCTATTTATTTAATTTTAATTTAACTTTTGAATAAACAATTTGAATTGACCGAATTACATGAAATCGGAATTTACCTACATTAATGAATTTGGCGGTACGAAGTTCGCCGGGTCAGCTAGTCTCATTATAAATATAACAGCAACAAAACACAATCCAAAGTTATCATTTGTATCAATATTTACCGGCTATTAAGTAGGGCATCTGCCATTCATACGTCATAGAGAGAATTTGTTACCCATTCAACCTTCGGATATAAGAAGACTACATTGAGATTTTATGAGAATAGACTATATAAATAGGTGTGTATACAATTTCTTCTATGTATTTTTACACTATGCAATGAGAGGTTCCACTAAGGTTGATCGTTTGCCGGATATATGGTAAAGTCACTATGTTGACATTATATTCTCATTCATTTTATATTTACATGTACCTACTATGTATTACGTTGTGTACTCATGTAATATCACTTTATTGACACTGAGTCCCAAATTTTGTAACATGTTTCGAAGATAAACAATAACAATCTACTGGAAAATTTCAATTGTCAACAAATTTTGTCATTACGGAATGCGAAGCGGCCTTTCGAAGAAGTCAAGGTCGATTTAAAAAGGCTGATTAAAAAAACTGATTTACCAGTAGATGTCATCTGGTTAAAACTCGTAGATTAAATGGGCTTAAACTTGTTTCACTCAAAGGTTTCTCGCTTCCAACCACAAATATGAATACTTGCATTTTTGTTTGTTGATGAAATCAGGCTTCGGCATAACAAGCTTGCTAAATAAATGGGAACCTATCAAAAGGAAATTGTATTAAATTAACAGTCACTTCCAAATTACCAAATAATATGTTTCATAGTCATCTGTCAAGGTATAACAAACTAGTCCAAAGAAATGAGGATTAATGTTATGCTCTGCCTTTTCTGTTCATCGACATTTCTGAATGCCCGCGTTCCACTGGCCGCTAGATGAACAGCGGCATGTCAAACTTCATATAAAAAAAAAATGACATTCTACAAAAAGTGCTAGACGTCATGCTCAAATGTCAATGTTTTTCTTATATGGAGTTTGACGTGGCCGCTATTAATCTAGCGGGCAGTGGAACGCGGGCAATACCTTATTGTTCGGAGACGGGACTTTAATGTGGCTAAGTATAGATCCTTTTTTTTAGTTTCGTTAAAAAACTGCCAAACTCAACTTAATCTAAGAACACGGTTTATTCTATATCGTATATCGTATCGTATCGTATATAACTATGCTATGATTAATATTTGATAAGGCTCTCATCGAATGAATCCAAATCTTCTTGTTTTTTTTTTTTAATTACAGAAAGCCTCGTCTGCTCTTCATAAGCTCTTCGTATGCAACTCTTTGAAGTATGGCCAGCCAAACAATTCAATTCTAGGCAACCGTGGCAATGGATATGCGAAATTCTGGTGTCGGGCTACAACAACAGAAAAATTGCCATTGGTCATCGCAACACGTTATAACATTCCGTTCCTCCTAAACAAGCCAGGAGTTGGATACTATGTCTCAGGTGAAATCTATGAAGTTGACAATAAAATGCTCGAGGTATTGGACAACTTTGAAGACTGTCAAGATATCTACGCACGACAGATGATGGACATGAATATTGGTGTTGGCGAAGGGTTAGATCTTTAAAGATGATCCTTGAAGAATTGTAAAAATTACATATTTCCTTTTTTCTTCTAGTACTGTTCCATGTTGGGTTTATCTGCTGCAAAAGTATCCAGAGAAATTGCTCTCCTTACCGTTTCTATCGTCATATGAAAATAGCGCTGCCCATCCTTATGTTACAAGAAATCAGCGTACCCACAAGCACCCGGCCAATGAAGATCTTTCTTATTCATTGAAAGAAACGGCTGCTTAACATAACCAAATGTACTGATATTGATCATCCAGAGGGTTTTCTGCGTGAACTTTTTACAAAAGTAAGCATTTATTCGGTAAACTAGGACTTTCCATTTTTTTTTTTTTTATTAAAAAACGAGTTTTTGTTCAATTTTGATTTTATTTTCTTGAAGCGGAATAAAATATGTTGTAAATATTATTATAAAAAAAAATTATACTATTTTGTTAAGATTTGTATTTTTCTTGAACGAGTATAATACACCAATGGATGGGGACATCACAATAGATATGTGCGAGACGTCAGAAGAAAGTTCTTTAACCGCACAGGTATTTTTTTTAAAGGCGCTAATATCCAAACGCAAATTAAAGTTCGTATTAGTTGTGTTTAATTTAAGATATAAGCTCTTTTTGATATCGGAAAGAGCTATATTTCTGCGAAGCTGTAGTTGTCAAGATCCGCATTATCTAGAAGCTGTCTTCTAAGGCACCAAAGTTAAGAGCTCTTATCAATAACCGCTAAGCGTAGCATTATGCTTAATAGATGTTATTATTAGTCCATATCCGAAGAATGTTTTAGTCAAGTATTGTGTCTACTTCTGTCGGTATGCCTTCATAGCATTGAACTAAGGTTTTTGTCTACGGAACTTTAAAACGTGATCAGCCAAATCATTATTGGTTAACAAGTCCTATGAATGGGATATCCACATTTATATCTGTTGGAAAAACTAGACAATTCATCTCACTAATCACTTGTAATAGGAACCCCCTTAGAATCTACCAATGCTGCTTAGTAGTAAGCGAATTGACAATCGAATCTATGATGAGATTTATGAAGTAGACAAGAACCTGTTCAACAAATTGGATGAACTTGAACAATATCCAGTCTATTGCGAAGATCAACTACTATCAATCCAGACTGACTTGGAGGAGGTGACACTAGTTGTTGTACTTTAACTTTCGCTGAGATAGGATATTTGTTTTGAGTCCTACAACAAAAACAAAAAAAAATGGACCAATCTTCAGAATTTGATATTTCTGTCGGTGTAGCGTTTGGAATCTTTATTTTTGCATGGACCGAAGTCGAAAATACCAGGGCGTCCAATAAAAAATAAAAACTCCGGATTTGGGAAAATGGTGAAAACCATGGCGAATCGGGTCTTGGACTTAAATAATGAACCTGTGCCTTGATTTTGTGCGGTTTTTGTCGCAATTGCGGTTGCGGAAAGGGTTCACGTATAGGCGGATTCTATAAATGTGTGCGTGATGTCGAGAACTGACAGCTTCCAATATTTCCTGTTCTATTGTAGCCTTGTTCCTGAAAATTCCAGGCGGGCTTTCCCTTACGCAACCTATTTAGGTTGCGAGAAGGATGTCGGATGAGAAAAACTGACAACAGCGTGACCGTTGTGCGACAATTTGGCACTTTTTCGATGACCCTGATACAATTTGTTCCTAATTTGTTCCTTTTTGTTAGTTGGAAAAAACACTTCGGAGAGTTTTCAAAAACTGTGATTTAAAAAAAAATATGTTTAAGATATAACGCTGTTCCCTATCAAAACACTATTTTCGGTTAAAACGAGTCAATACTACTTCTTAAAAACTGTGAGAAAATTCTAAATTTACAGAAGAGCTTCAGAAAAGGAATTTTTTCTTGCAACTTTTTAAAACTAAATTGAACAAAATCTTAGAATGTGGATATAAATATGAGTTGATATATTTACAGCCAATGTTGTAGTATTTATTATATATTTATAATTCAAAATCAAGTCTTTAAGGTTTTCATTTTAAAATTTGTCATTCGAAAACGAATTGCATCTATTTTTTGAACTATCTTAAAAAAATCTATAATTTTTTTTTTTGTTTTTTTTTTTTTTTATATATGAAAATTTCTATGAAAACTATCATTTTTTTTTTTAAACTATAATTTATAACCTTTCTCTAACACCCAGGGCCATGAAACAGTAAAGGGCAATATTACTAAGGTACAAATGCCATACGTAAAACGAAACTGTACTAATTTTCTTTTGCTTTTTTTGACCACCTAAACTGGATGGTTGACCTCAATCCTGATCTTTAAATGTTGCTAATGAATTATAGAGTATATTATATAGTAGTATATCATAAAAATAAGCAAATTATCTTTCAATTTTATAGAAAAAGAATTTATTAATTTTTCTGTGATCGGAAAAAGTTTTTCGTACGGAAAAATTTATAAATTCTTATTTTAGAAAAAGGAATTTGATAAACTAATTTTAAAATTCATAAGCAACATTTTAAGACCAAGATTGAGGTCAACTATCAATTTTAAGTGGTCAAAAAAAGCAAAAGAAAATTTGTACGGCTCTGTTTTACGTATGACTATAACTGGGGCCTAAAGCTACTCTACAAATTTAGAATTTTCGCACGATATTTAACAAGTATAGGCTCACTAGACGTTATAATAGTATTGTGATACGCAACCGCGTTACATTTTAAATATATTTATTTGGAAATCGCACTTGTTTAAAGAATTTGTGAAGTTCCTTTTTCAACAAAAAAAAGGGAAAAAGTACAAAAAAATTGTATTAGAGTCCTCGAAAAAAGTGTCAAATTTTCGCACAACGGTCACGCTGGTCCAGCGCGCGGTGCACTCACACATTCAAATCCGATTCGGAACGTTCCCTAGCGCAATTGCGACAAAAACCGCACAAAATCAAGGCACTGATCTGGAAGCATTCAAATATGCATGCACCTACGCGCCAGCCGCACTGGCTTGGCAGCACTAATTGGTAATTGCTGTCATTTCACTGATAAAAAAATGACAAATGTTGCCTCTATCCGAGTAGATTTATTGTTTTCAGTTTTCAATTCATCAATTATAATTACTGCTAGAACTAAAATTCATTTCAATTAAAAATGTACCTGCTATTTATATAGCACATTGTAATCGGGCTTCCGATCTTGAGAAAAGCTTGAAAGGGATGTTCATTGTAAATATTTTATTATTGCGAAGAAAGAAAATTAATTGAGTTCATCATATCCACCTAGAATAGAGTTCTTCAAATATCTTCCACTCTTACCAATATGTCTTCAGCTAATCTAATAAAAGTCTTTGTTTACGGAACTCTGAAAAGGGGAGAGCCGAATCATTATTGGCTGACAAATCCTACAAATGGAATTGGGAAATTTATATCCACTGGCAAAACTGTGGAAACATTTCCACTTGTTGTAGGAACACGTTACAACATTCCATTTTTGCTTAATAAAAAGGGAACTGGCAATCGCATTGATGGTGAGATCTATGAAATAGACAAAGCAATGTTTGCTCAGCTGGACGAACTTGAACAATATCCAATTTACTACGATCGGGAGGTTCAAGAAATTGAAACGGGAGATGGGTAGGTACGACTATTATATCTTTTGATTGTTAAAAGTAAAACTAATTATGTTTTTAGTTCTATAGTTCCATGCTGGTTGTATTTGATTAGGAATTTTCCGGAATCAATGCTGTCAAAGAAGCTGTTGACCTCGTACACAAACTCCAAGGAACAGCCGTACTGTGAAAGGTCTCAACGTGATGAGCATATCAAAGCAATCGATGATCTTGCTTTCTAATAGCTTATAAAATGTTCTATTCCAGTGAGGAGTCATGCATTAACGATATGCACGAATGAGTCGAAGAAATCGGATTGAAGTTGACCGCCGCCATCACTCACCAGCTGTATCTAAGAAATTATAAAAAAGGACGGAATAAATAGCTTTTCCTGTTTTAGAATTTTGACACGAACTTGCTTTAATCAATCATGATCATTTTGAATGGTCCTAATAATATAACAAGCGTAACGGGTGCATGCAACATTACAGTTTATTTGACGAACCTAGCTATGTACTTAATCATTTGAGAATAGTTGCGTATCTTTCCGTACGTCTAACTTAACCGATTCAGAGGGCAAGTTGCCTTTCGAACATCATTGATCCAGCTATGCCGATGCCTGTCATGTCTCTGTGCAATAAATGGGAGCACATTAAGATATGTAAGGCTTATCGCACAAGCGAATTAAAACTCTGGCAACCAGGGAAGTAAATTGTCTTCAGTTAAGGTACCTATTCCTAGACTGTTAAGATTAAAACAGAAACAAAGACTTAAGCCGTGTGCCAAGCCCAACAAACTGATGGAAAGTCGGTCCATATACAACTAGTTGCTGTTTCAGAGATCCTTGTTCACTTTTCTGCTTTTGACTGCATGACCCGGTAGTAAAAACCAGCAAAAGACTTCATAATATCATTTTAATGTATAATAAAAGTTTAAATAATATTCCTTTTGTTTTGTTTACTATTTTTTTTTTTTCTTTTTTGTAGTTTTAATTTGATCATCATCTCACATAATATTAGTACTTTTCATTTAATTTAAAATCTATTTTGAACGAACGATATATTGTATGTGTATATAGGACAAATGATAGGATCCTTCCTTCTTGGTTTGCCGGGCGTGGGTACGACGCGATGAATAAAATAGCAACAAAAAGCAATAATACAAAATATTAAACAAATTCGTAAATTGCAATTCTTCAAAAGTAAAACAGAAAAAAAAGAAAGAATATAAATGACACACTCCGGCAACTACTGTTATCTCGGGAAGCAGCATCAATGAATCTGGGAACAGATCACAAATGGAAACAAACAAAAATGAAGTTAAGAGTACGGGGGTACGGGGAAGAGAAGGAGCACAAAAGCAGCGGAGCAGCACCACAGCCTTTAGATATTATTTTTCGGTTGGTTTTTTCAGTTTTTTTTTTTGTATTTTTCTCTCTCGAAACACAATTTGAAAAATATTAGCAGTTTTAGATTTTAGTTGTGAGTTGTGGATTTACGCACTACATCGGTAGTCTAGCTGTCGTCGTCTTCCAGCGATTTGAAACGATTCGCTACCGACACTGGCGCTGCAGTCTGTTCTTGAACCCGCTGCACGCGACCTCCGTGGCGGACTTCTTCGAATGCGGGTTCGTTCTTCTTTTTCTTCTGCTCCTCGGGTCGGGCAGCGCCCAGAGTAGGGAAATAGTCTTCGTTGGTAATGTCTGGCGCGGTACCTTTGCGTAGTTTATTCATGCGCAATGCTGATACATTTTGCTGCGAACGAGACAAGAATAGGGAATTGTTTAATATAAGAGATGTCACTTAAAAGTTATATTTATGGTTAGAATAAACAAAGGGGAGTTGTGACGATGTGGACATTTTATTTTAAAGAATATAACAACAATGGAGTATTCGACAACGGATAACTGGACTGGGCAATAAGTGAAGCGGCATTTCAAGAAAGATTAAGTGCAGAAGGCTAAGCGATATAACAAGCATTGTGAAACACGATGCACGATGGCCGTAACAATGAATTTTATGAGGAACGTTTGAATATTAAGTACATTAAATTGTGTACCGTTTGTCTTACAGCCAAATAGCGCAAGATTAATGAAAGAAACAGAAAACAGCTACATTCATGGGACAACCTTAATCTATGTTTGGACAATTTAAGCTAACCAAGTACGAAGACTGCAAATTAAGGTAGTGTCGTTAGGATGAGTAGAAGTACCTACGTTTTGTTTGCAAAAAGTATACATAGTAAAGTAAACAAATTAAATGAGTAATTGAATTCACAAAAATAATTTACGAAATCATTTTGAACAGACGCTTCTTGCCACTATACTACTACTTAAACTTTTTATGACCAACTAAATTAACAATAAATTTGTCAGCTTTCAATGCGCTAAATCGAAACAGCAAATAATAGTAATTAATCCCATAAACCTCACCCATTCTTATGCAACACAATATCTGGCCATCATACTTACACTATTTCGAAGTGCCGGACTGATGTACATTTTGTTGGAAGACGGCTTCTCTACCTCCATTGGAATCTGTGTAACCTCCTCAGCCGGAATAACTTTCTTCCAGGGTCCATGACCCTTTGACTCAAATATCTGATTGACTTCGATGTTCTCACCCTCGTCGTCATCATAACCATCAGGCTCAACATAATTCTGTTGATTCTGATCATCATCGTTAATGGTGAGCTGACCAATTTTCAGTCCACTGTAATCTTTGCGCTCTTCAACTTCAATCTCCTTCCACTCCTCCTCGTTGTTGGTGCCCTTTGGGTTATGCGGTGCAGGCAACAAAATTGATAGATATATTAACATATTCCATGAATATACAAAATGCTTTGTAGCTTACCTCTTCAGCAACATTATCATTATTATCGTTTGGCACACTGCCGACAATAGGTGTGGGAGCAACAGCGACTACCGGAGCTGCTGGTTCCTTTTTCAGCTTTGGTGGCTCGCGTTTTGACGTGTCTTCCAAATTCTTTACCAACTCATCGGCTGTGAGGAATTTCTTTCCCTTGGACTTCTTGCGATCTTTCTTGGCGAAAAAATCATCTAAATCGGCCATGGTTTGAGTTATGATGGGTTTTTCAAATAAAGGAGCAAGTTTCTATGTAACTTTCCTGTACGGATTTTCGATTAAAAAAAAACTGTCCGCAGAATTAACATGCGGATCTTTGACGACAGGGATTTGCCACTTGCGACCTTTTAAAAAATGTCTACAAGCGAAAAAGAGATGAAAAGAGTATAATACGGTGCTCGTTATAGTTGCTGTTCGCCGGAGGGAAGTTCCATAACGAGCGATGTTGAAAGTAGCGAGTGAAAATATGCTGCTCGATGAGTGTGTTCAGATGATGTGGTGAAAACAACCTAGCGAGAAAAATTATAAATACATAGAGGGCAGAATCTAGAATGTAGGAAAAAGAAAATTTTACACAGGTAATTAAACTTTAATGTATTTGTAAAAGCTTCTAAGAAGAGGGCAATGTCGACTAATGTCGTTTTCCATTGGGATTTTCAGATTTTGCTCTCAGATTTCAGATTTTTCGTGCCCAATAGAACATAAAACGAGATTTTTCTTCCTTTGCATCTGTGGTGATGCATGTTTTAAAAGTCACCTATTCTTAAATTGTAATTTGTGTTTATAAAAATCCATTCAATTTATTTTAATAACTTTTGCAGAGGCCAAATATATATTTTTTTTCTATTTTTCACAGACTTGTCGTCTAAAAACGTAAGTAAACACACTTTAAAGTTTGACAAACGACAAATGTTTTGGTGTTAGTGCAAATAGGGGTGAATCTCGCTCGGATATCGAGAGCAGAAAAACTGCTCTGACTCTGAAAAAAGTGTTTTTTCTGTCCCAATGGAAAACGACATTAATTGCATGACAAGTAGAAATAGTCGAATCGTTTATAAATTTGTGATAAAAACTTTTATTTATTTATTTGTAAATGACACTGACAGTTTTCTTTTGTCATCTAGTCAATGTTTCGTCTGTAAAATTGCTCAACTGAAAGCATGCTACATTTAAGAGTAGGACGTTTTGGTATCTAAGCTAATGTTGTTTTCAATTTGGTAAAACATTCCTTTGAGAAAAGTCAATATTATCTCAGATCTATACAATACTGAACTGACGATAAGCAATTTTACGACAATGTCTTACAAAGTTAGAAATAGACTTGAAGAAACTATCCTCAGCGTTCCATGTTCCATCGATGTCTCCTTCGAACTATGTGTTCCAAATAAGGTAACGTTCTAGTTCTAGTCTAGGTTCTAGTAAGTACAGTTTTTTTTTTTTTTAATTTAAATAGATAATATTAACAGTCAATGCAGCAGGTATTACATATTCTTCATTGTATTGTTTCTATAAGCATTCTTTACTGTTGTAATTGGCTAATGAGCAAACGGATAGTATGTTCCTAACTATAGGTAATGAGTTAATTCTCTATCTACCACATGATATTTTTTTATCTAGTGAGCTAGTGAAAGATTAGTAATTAAAGTCAAAGCTGGTTTGATAATTGTAGATGATTCTAAAAATATCTTCACGCTGCGCTGTGGTAGACAGGTAGTAATAATGTTATTAAATCAGGAATTCCTGCCGGTAGTTATGTTACTGAAATTCAGATTTAAAAATAAGAAAAAAATAAAGGGAACGACAGATCCATTATAATTTTTTTAGATGTTGCTCTTTACAGGAACTTCGGTAGTTGAAGCAAGGAACTAGTCTATTAAGGGCACTATGTGTTTGTCATCGAATGACAACTTTTTTGAAAATGTCCGTCGCGTTGAGAAACTTTAATAATCTCCCCAAACGATTTTATTTGGCGCTAGTAACATCAACACTGTTTATTACAATCTTTTGATCAAGATCAACATACAATTTTGATAAAAACTGTAATTAAAAGCGTAGTTAAAGCTACTGAAATTCAGCCGGACGAATTACTTTTTAAACTTAGTGCACTCTTAAGGTCGATTCGTATATTATTAATACAAAAAGTTTGCTGAGTGTCTGACTGCACTACAATCTACAAGTATTTGTTATGTAGTTACGTACTTTTAAATGCCTTTAATTAAACTTCCGTAAGGGAAGTGAGTTTTTTAGGACTATTCAATTTTGCTCAATTACGGGGCAGTTCATTTGACACTGCCGCATATGGGGCTAAGGTGAGAAAAAGGTTAGCAATTTAAAGATACTGCCAAGTGCCAAGAATGTTTATGTCGTTTTCCATCGGTATTTTCAGATTTTGTTCACAGATTTCAGATTTTTCTTTGCATTTGTGGTGGTGCGTGTTTTAAAAGTCAACTGTCACAAATTGTAATTTGTGTATATGAAAATCCATTCAGTTAATGTAGATATCGATTGCAGCGGTCAAATGTTAATGTTTCTCTGTTTTTCACAGACTTGTCGTCTAAAAACGTAAGTAATAAAATAACACACTTTCAAGTTTGACATGACAAATTTTTTGGTGTTAGTGTAAGTAGGTGACAATCTTGCTTAGAAATTGAGATTCGCAAAAATGCTTTAACTCTGAACAAAAGCGTTTTTTTTTTTTTTTTGCCCAATGGAACATGAAATCTGACAGCCATCTGATTTCGAGCTCTGAATATGAAAAACAAAAAATGCTTTTTCTGGGCGCAGGGAAATAAGTCCACGAGAGATAAGTTCATAATGGAGTTTTGTCCCACTTCGGGACATAAGTTCAAAATTTGATTGTAGAATTATGTTCCTACAAAGTGGGATTTAAGTCCATAATTTATTTTTCAAAGATGGGACATAATTCCAACATTTTGTAAGTAGAACCATAGATAAATTAATATACAGATGTCTCATCCTAATGTAAAAGAATGCTCTACTTTTTGCGATCGTCCAACAAAGATCGTCCAACAAATGGAAGGTGAAAAGCAAAACCCACCACACCTCATTTGAGAAGGATTGAGTTTCTGTTTCAATGAATGCTACTTTCAGTTGAATTATGACCACAGGCCGAAAAGTATGTATGTGGCGTGCTGCCGTATGGGGTATGGGGCAGGTAAATTTCCTTCCACACTGATAGTGGGTTAAAGGGTAAGGAGACAAGGTAATAAGAAAAGGGGAAAGGAAAAAATCGCCTTTATTTCTATAATCTTTCTTTGGTATTGTCAATGCCTTATGATTGTATGCCGGCGGGGGTGTGCGCCGTGAGGAGATCTTCGGTTATGTAATGCATGATGGTTTTTGTTGGGAAGAGCCGCCGATTTACTTTTGGGTTTTTTTTTTGCTGAAAAAGGTATCTCTTTGCGATATGAACAATTTATTTCATTTTGGCGATACAATTTTAATGTTTTTGTTTGGGTAGGTACCTACATTCGCATTATTTTTCCGGTTTTCATTTTTCGATACAAATGTACCTATGTCAAATTTTATACTTTTATACTTTTATAATAATTTTTGATTTTTTAACGTTAGGTACCTACCTAATGTCGTTTTCGAATTGCCTTTTCAGATTTTGATCCGAGATTTCAGATATCTGCTGCCAAATCGATAAAATACGAATGGCAGTATATATTAAATAACAGTGTAAGTTTTTAAAAAGCTCTCAGTAACAGGCAACTGTCGCAAGTTCTGGTTAGAGAGTTATAAGCGCTTACTGCACTATTTTATAACTCTTACATTTTACAAGTTTTTGAGGATGAGGAAAATCGTAATAGGAATTTCTGTTTTTTATCATGCATGATTTTATTTTTGGCTGAAATAGATTAGTGACGATCGTCTATGATTACACAAATCAGAAATTTGTTTTTTGAATTTGCATTAGCAGTCATAAACTGAATATCCCGATGGGGTGCAAATAAAATAAGATTTTCTGGCTGGTTGGTATTATTTAAGGTGCATATTGAATATGCTTGAAAAAAAGAAGAACTTGCTAATATTTGCTAAAAATAAGTTTTACGTTGTTGTTATTGCGTTTTTAAAGGCTATTACAATTTTAATTTTAAAGTGCAGAATTGAGTTTTAGGAATATATAATCGACACAGATCGGCTTTTGGGTAGTCATTTTGGAGAAATGATTAAAACACTGATTTATTCGAATTTTATGAGAAAAACTAAGTACGGGATCTTATTCAGAATAGTGATAGTATCTATTTAAATCAAAATAGTTAGATCGGTGTTTGTAAAATTTGGCAGACAAAATATTGCAATGTTTAGTTTGAAAAATGATATTGCTTAACTATTTTGCTGAAAAAGGTATTTTTCGGGGGGGCGGGTTTCCATTATGCGCACTAAGCAAACATTTTTTTTTCTGGCTTAAAATGGCCTAAAAAACATAAATATAATATTTTTTTTCTTGAGGAAATGAAATTTTTTTTTTTTAATTTTTTTATTAGGTATTATTTTTTTTTTTTTATTAAATTTTAATATTTTTTTTTTTAATGAGACCATGTTAACGTGATTTATACACCGAGATTTAAAACCTTTTTTGCAAAATCTCCCGGTTTAATTAAAATAACAAAAATAATTATTAAGATTTAATAAAAATAAAAAAACAAAATTCATTTCCTCAAGAAAAAAATATTATATTTATGTTTTTTAGCCCAGTTAAATAGTTAAATAAGTGTATACCAAAAACTGTCAGGCAGGTGCCTGTACATAAGAAAGTTTGGTGTATTTAAAGTAACGCGTCCATTTGTGTAGTTTGTATACATGCACTTTTCAGTGAAAACTTTAAAAATAACAAAAAAAATAGAAAAAAAGTTTCCTCAGAAAAACTCATCTTAGAATAAGTCAATTTAAATAAAAAAAATTAAAAAAATGAATTTGCTTCGTGCGCATAATGGAAACCTCAGCCTTTTCGGGATGTAAGCATTACCTAGGTACTTTGTTTTTAAAGCTTTTTTTTTTAAATCAAAATTGGGTTTTCGAAATATGTATAAGTTTTTCTTTGATATGGACACAATAATTTTGAAAACATCAATTTTACTCTGAGTATGCATTTTGGTTAAAATCGTTAAATATCGCCGTTTTCCGATAAACTTAATAAAACCAAATTAAAAAAAAGTGTATTTTTTCAAAAATCTATTGTACGAGTTTTCTATTAAGTTAGAAATGATTACATGTATTAACTTAGAAATTAATTTGTGTAACAATCTAATATACCGTTTTCAAAATACATATGTCCAAAATTCAAAAGTATCGTTATTCAATTTTTTTAGTATGATTAAAACCGCCCCGAACTTAAACTCCAAATCTGAAGCTATAACAAAATTATGGCAGCCATTTAGGCTCTAGGCCTCGGGAGCTTACGCACAGACAGGCAAGCAGACAGATAGACAGACGAGCAGCATTTTACGACCCACTTCTTTGAGATTCTCGATCATCGTAATGTCAGAATTGATTAACATCGCGAGTTCTAAATTTTGTATGTATTTGCTCTTACTACATACCTAATCGAGAAAGCTAAAAATACTGATTGTCTTATTATTAATGTTTAAATGAATTCATAATACAAAGTCAGACCCAGTCAAGTCAGAGCGTTTTGACAGACATGGAAACTTGAAAAGTTTGAATTCTCGTTTCGTTATCCCATTTTATTTATAAACAGAGAAGAAAACCCAACAGCATGTCTTTGAAAAATAAGATAAGTAAGTGATAAAGAACAGTTTTCAGTTTAAATATTATTGTTGATACCTATAATAGGGTACCTATTAATGAATTACCTAATTAATTTCAAAAGAAAATTATAAAAGTATGTATAAAATTTGACATACATTTGTATCGAAAAATGAAAACCGGAAAAATAATGCGAATGTAGGTACCTACTCAAACAAAAACATTAAAATTGTATCGCCAAAATGAAATAAATTGTTCATATCGCAAAGAGATACCTTTTTCAGCAAAAAAAAAACCCAAAAGTAAATCGGCGGCTCTTCCCAACAAAAACCATCATGCATTACATAACCGAAGATCTCCTCACGGCGCACACCCCCGCCGGCATACAATCATAAGGCATTGACAATACCAAAGAAAGATTGAAGAAATAAAGGCGATTTTTTCCTTTCCCCTTTTCTTATTACCTTGTCTCCTTACCCTTTAACCCACTATCAGTGTGGAAGGAAATTTACCTGCCCCATACCCCATACGGCAGCACGCCACATACATACTTTTCGGCCTGTGGTCATACATAATTCAACTGAAAGTAGCATTCATTGAAACAGAAACTCAATCCTTCTCAAATGAGGTGTGGTGGGTTTTGCTTTTCACCTTCCATTTGTTGGACGATCTTTGTTGGACGATCGCAAAAAGTAGAGCATTCTTTTACATTAGGATGAGACATCTGTATATTAATTTATCTATGGTAGAACCATATGCTATAATAAAAAAAGTCCAAGCTTCATGTTTGACACATTTTTTTTTTACAAAATAACAATAAAAATAACACCCACATTCTAAGCACATGCGTATCATTGGCAAGGTACAACAAATTCTGAAACTAATGTGGTTTTCCATTGGGACCAAAAATCAATCTTTTTTTGATCTAAACCACTTTTCGCGTTCCATTGGGCAGAAAAATCAATCTTTTTTTAGATTCGGATCACTTCCTGCAGATCTCGATATTTTTTCAGATCTACACATACCAATATAATTTGCACAGCTGTTTTACGTCAGTTTAGGAAAATTGCTTTCGAGACAAATGCGCAAAGTTTCGTGAAAACAAAAATAACAAAATACATAAATAGATATGGATATGATTTCGGAGGAATTATTATCTTCATTGTCTCCATCGTCATCTGAAGACTATAAATCAAAAATAATACTTCATTTGTATCTACAACAGGCGAACCATTTTTCAGGTCGATATCCATTTGTGATTTTGCAAAAACCGAATGCCGTTTGAACAGCTGATATTGTTGTCAATGAACGCACTAATCCATTTACAAAAGCAGATCAATTTCGTTGCGCGTTCCATGAGCAGCGTGAAATCTGAGATCTGAAAAAGATTTCTGATGGTCCCAATGGAAAACCACATAAGAGTCTATTTATTTACTCAAACAACTTTTTGTTTTAGCTTCCGAAACTTTCAGAAAATCAAAGATCGCCTGAAATAATATTTTGCTTTCAATTTTAAATAATTTAGGGGATTATTCAAAATATTATGCAAAAAAAACCCACATTTAAAATTCACTTTCAAGTCCAAGCTTAAATGAACCATCGGCAAAAACTACATCGGGCGCCGCCGCCGCTTGGTTGAGACAGAAGTACATAACAAAATTTTGAACTTATGTCTCTTATTAGTCCATAATGAATTTATGTCTCGTGGACTTATGTCCCTGCGCCCTTTTGCTGTCCCAATGGAAAACGACATTAATTAGAAGAATTATAGCCGCTATAGGATTAAACTCCACAGCATAGAAAAGAAATTAAGTTAATCCCATTCCCCACCCATCAATCAGCACAACTTTCTGCTTGTGCGGAATGAGCTCAGGGTGAAAATCATGCAAATAATTCGCGCTCGCATGTGATCGTATATAGATGTGGAGATTGGAATTTGGACGGGCAACTGCGTGACCTCTTCATAATTATACATTCTAGAAATCATGTTAAAAAGATTATTGGGTGAGGGCAGAATTAAGCTTTTTAACCCTGGTTTCTCTTTTATTTTACAAATTTTAATAAAGCAATTTAAGGTAAGGCACTCATTTACTCAATTTCGCGAAGTGATGTTTATTTGAGACTGTCTATTTTTTCCTTCCCTTCCTTGAGCGTATTGGCTGAGTAATTGTTATTAGGGCAACCTCGAAAAAAGCACTCGTTTTTGCAGTACTGAAAAATAGCTGTAATCGTTCTGTTGACTGGGCTCATTGAAAAATCTAGTCGACTAGATTGGTCTGCCCTAGATGCAGTCTGAACGTTAAAAAAGCTATATTGCTCGGTACCATCGGTGTTTTTACCTCAGCAACATATGAACTGACAACTTTAGTACCAGCTACCTCTCAATAGACGTCAACTGAATGATGCGATCGATCTGGCCAATCAAAACTGAGACACATCTAGTCAGCCAAGTGTCAGACTTACGAAACTAGATTAGATACCCACTGATTGATCAACAATTCTGTAAGACATAGCGGAGGATTGGAAGTTACTTCCTACTATACTACTATCGGGTATTATAACAATACCTTTGATATTTTCCTCGTTTCTTAACTAAGCCACTATCACAGTACGACCCAATTGGTCGTTTATCTGAAGTCGTTTTCATTGATTTCATTGAATTCTACACCTCTTACCAGCCTTGACCCAGTTCGCAATCAACTTCTGTGATTACATTACATACCCTTCGTGACTTAAACTATCCAGCTTGTCTTACGCTCATTGGCTTCATTTCGCAACGTATATCTACTTAAAGTATTAATCGAGTTCTGCTCTCATACCCATCAACCAGAAGCGCGCGCACTATCGGTCATTAACACGAAGAATACTTTTCGAAAAAGACTCACCAACTTTCAAGGCTACTGCTGAAGCAATCCCGAACAATTAACCGCATTGTAGATAACCAATTAGTTTAGCTTTGTATATTTAAAAGTCTAACTCGATTGTTTGTCACCGAAATGGAAGTTTCTCTCAAAATGTCATGAGCAATTAGACAATTAAAATGTAACTTTGGGTTAAACGCATCGATTCACAAGGAAAAGTTGGTCGTCTTTACGAATAGAAAACGTAAAGTGCTTTTGCAAAACACTGAAGCAAGACTTACGCAAAATACCATTGTTCGCGGTTCATTTCCGTTCAGTTCTTTAAACTTCATGTGGAGGGTGGAGCGGGTGCATCGAGTTCTATTTGCAGTAAGTTGTGCGTTAATTTGCGCATCAGTGTGCGCAGTACCGTATCGCTTATATGACATCTTTGCTATAGAAATAAACATTTCGAAACCCATCAATCGTATCAATCGAATAAAATACCATAACGAGTAATGGTAATGTCATAAATAAAAAAACACGTCTATAAGTATGCCTATAAGGACTTATGCGAGAAACAGATTAACACAGCGACAGCAACAGCAACAGCGAATTTAGGATTAGCTCTAACGTTGACGTCGCTGTCGATGTTGGTGATTGGTGTGCTAATGTGTTCAAAGTAATTAAAATACATTGGTTCTAAAAAGTTGTCAAAGTTGCTGTTACTGTGTTAATCTGTTTCTCGCATTAAAAGCGATGCGATAATAATAATTGTCATTCAATCATGTTGGTACATTAGGGGTATTCACGATCCGATGCAACTGGTCTTGTCTCTTGTATCATTGCGAAAGTGCGAAACTGCAACTTTTTTTCGCACCACAATAACGAAATATACTGACAACAATTTTGCTACACTTTTGCACTTTAGCTATACCCTGACCCTATTGTAACCGAAAAATACAACAGAGTAGCCTCATCAAGTTGACAGCTCGCAAAATTATTAATTTCTGTGTGCAGGTATCGGAAAAAAATAAAGAGAATGGAAAATAAAAATACATAAGTGCCGCCGAAGAGAAAATCATAATATTTATTATGTAATATTAATTAATTAACATAATTTTGTCTCCATTATCTTCCAATAAACATTGAATCGTTTTTCTTTTTCGCTTTTTAAAAGTTTTACTTACTTACTTAAGGTGGCGCTACAGTCCGGGGTGGACCTGGGCCTTTTAAAAGTTTTTTTTTTTTTCAGAACAAATGTCAATTGTCAAATTGGGTCTGACGTTTGTTTCAGTTTTGCTATAGATGAGAAAAATTGTGTTCACGATCTGATAAAAAAAAAAAATCGCAATTTTACTAGGTTTGTTACACCGAATCGTGAATACCCCTATTGTTTGTCTTGTTAGGCTCTGTTGGCGGTCGCGTATACCTAAGATCGCGGACGTTCGGATACCTAGAAATGACACCTTTTTCTCCCATCGGCCCTTTTTCCGACTCTTCAGGATTCTGACACGGCCACTCTGTTTTTTTTTTTTTAAATTTCACTCTTTGAAATGTCAACTGAGTATGTAGGCAGGATTTTCTTGACTAGATTTGTTGGCTTCCCCTCCATAAATGTAAACTGCAAAAAATATACACGTGACCACTCTGGGCCAATAAAAACTGAAATACATCTAGTCAGACAGCTGTCACTATCAGACTTACTAACCATTGAATCCGAACGTCCCCATTAATGGAAGTGTAAGTATATATACGTGCGTCTTTAAATTATGGCATTTAAAATGGGTCCCTAATGGTGTGCAAAAGTACCTACTTTATATCAAACTTGATTGGACTACAGTAGCTACTTTTGGCTTCTCGTCTGTGAAATGCATCGAGTAGAATGTTCGTTAAAAATCATAGGTCGCTGACGCAAGACGACACAACTTTTGTCTTTTCCATTGGGACAGAAAAAGCACTTTTCTCAGATTCAGAACAGTGTTTCTGCTTTGGAAATAATCTGGCTGTCAGATTTCATGTTCAAGAAATGAGGGCGTTCAAGTATCTAGTTTAGTAAGTCTGGCAGCTGTCTGACTAGATCTATCTCGGTTGTGGTTGGTTGAAATCGGTCACGTGGGTACCTGTGACATTTGACGTTTATGGAGGGGTAGCCGACGAATATAGTCAAGAAATTCGTGACTGAGTACTAAGTTGACAGTTCGGGTATGTGGCTGACGTAGAAAAAGTGACGTTCCCGACCAATCTAGTTTTTGCGTTCAGGTTACATCTTATCCAGACCAATCTAGTCGATTTAGATAACTCGATTCTTGAATGCGGCCAATCACTTGTTCCGAGTCAGAGCAATTTTGTGAATCTCGATATCTGAGCGACTTACACCTACTTACGTACACTTAAACCAAAACCTTTGTCATTTGTCAAACCTGAAAGTGTACCTACGTTTTTAGACGACAAGTCTGTGAAAAATAGTGGAAAATATTCATTGGCCTCTGCAATGGATATCAACATAAATTGAACTGATTTTTGTAAGCACAAATTACAATTTAAAAACAGCTGACTTTAAAAACACGCACCACCAAAAATGCAAAGAAAAATCTGAAATCTAATGTCGTTTTCCATTGGGACAGAAAAAGCACTTTTTTTTCAGAGTCAGAGCAGTTTTTCTGCTCTCGAAATCAGCTGGCTGTCAGATTTCATGTTCCATTGGGCGCAAAAAAAGCACTTTTTTTGAGAGTCAGAGCAATTTTGCGAATCTCGATATCCGAGCGAGATTCACACCTATTTGCACTAACATCAAAACATTTGTCGTTTGTCAAACTTTAAAGTGTGTTTACTTACGTTTTTAGACGAGAAGTCTGTGAAAAATAGAAAAAAAAATTACATATGGCCGCTGCAATATTTATTAAAATAAATTGAATGGATTTTTATTTACACAAATTACAATTTAAGAACACGTGACTTTTAAAACACGCACCACCACAGATGCAAAGAAAAATCTCGTTTTATGTTCCATTGGGCACGAAAAATCTGAAATCTGAGAGCAAAATCTCGAAATCCCAATGGAAATCAACATAAGAACCAAGTCTGAAAATGCCAATGGAAAACGACATTAGGTTCAGGTTCTGGTTTCATCCAAGCAGAAGTCAACGAAACAGTCTTGTGGCTGAGTTCAAAGAGTTCTCGGAGCCTGGACTTCACTGGCTTACTGTCAAGGTGTGTCCAGACCAGTGAAACATTTGTTTAATAAATGTTTATTAAATTTGTATAAAATGTTTCAGATTTGCTTCAGAAACATTTCATTAATATTTATTTAACATCTCTTAGGGAGCTTCCACACCGGATGGAACAAAACGCCTTTTTTTGTTTTCTTGCTTTGTTTTGCCTTATTCAATGTGGGCGCGCATATTTAAATGTGTGTATTTAAATTTCAGAAACACACACAAAAACCGTTTTGTTTGTCTAAAGCGTTTTCCGGTGTGGAAGCAGCCTTAAATGTTTCTTTCAATCTGGACGCCGATAAAACATTTATGAAAAGTTTTATTTTTATCCATTTTAATGACGACCTCTAAAGCGGTAGGGTTATTAGCAGCGTGCTTATATATATATAGAGATTTCGAGAGATATTCGAATCAGACCACCTTTGTCGGGTCTCTTTTCGTCTCTCTACCACTATAAATATTACCCAGAGAGACTTTCTGGATTCCTCCAGAGTTCTTCCCTGAGCTCAATTCCTAGTGTTAACGCTAGCATCCGTTTATGGGAGATCTGTTTCATCGACTGGGTCTCGACCAAATGATATCCCAAGATCCTCATTCTTTTGCCAGCCAACGCCGGACATTGACACAGTATGTGCCGCTGTCTCAGGTTCCTCCAGGCATAGTCTACAGGTATATATATAGCAGCGTGCTTCATTATCATAAAAAAAACTTAATTTAGTTCAAATAATTTAATGAAATGAATATTGAATAACCTCCTCATTCCTCCATGATATTTTTGTTTTTATATTCAAGCTAATTCAAAAACCAATGCCTACTTTCTGCCCGAAAACTTGTGAAACAATTCCACGAATGGGAAACTGCGAAACATTTCATAAACATTTTTTTTTCTGTTTAATAAATGTTTATGAAATATTTATGAAACATTTATTAAATATTTATGATATGTTTCGTTGGTCTGGACACACCTTCACTTCACACACTTTTTTTCCTTATGACACTTTCTCTAAAAACTATGCAAATTTTCAACAAAAGCTGTACAGTCCAGAGTCCACCTGACTACAAGAGAAACCATAACTGCGCGTCAGTTCGACATTATCCGCAACTAATGGTCTCCAATTTTTTGTTCATCCTGTCAAAGCCATGAACTAAGTAAGATCTAACTTCAGCCCATTCACTTGATCCCTTTTAATTGCGCCGACCTATCACAATTTCCGGTGAGTGTGTCAACTAATCGTACGCATATTTTCTTTATCAAATAATAACCCATTTTATTCGATAATTAAATACCCGGTAAACAACACATTTCCGCTCAAAAGGAAACGTCAGTGAAAACAAAAAAAAAAAACTTTTAGCACCTCAATTAAGCCTTACTTCGCCGATAATCAATAACTCAAACAAGAGCTGGACAATGTATTGTGAATTGCTTTAACAAAAACGTTGCAACGGCTAATATCAGTGTATTAAATTTAAACGTCCAGTCCATACCATAACACACATCGTGCGAATAACTTAATTTTCTATTGCCCAATTAAATCGTCACGCAGACCCAACAAACAGTATTATGGACTATGGAACCGATGAACGGCCATCACCGAAGTCGAAAAGTGCTAACATTTTCCGGTCTTCTATCCAATGTTTAAGAAAATGAATAAATGAAACTTATTGGACTGAATGTAACTACTCGTATGTCGTATCATGTATCTCAATGCAAATTGCCATAATGCAGCAACAAGTTAAGCCCTGTGTCTGTATCGCATATGACGCGACTAGTTCTGAACTTAAACCAGACTTGGTAGTTTTTAGTTTCATCTTTTGGTAGGAGAGCCGCCTCATAACAGCACGTTCAAGTGATTGCGAACTCCAGTCTTCAATCGGACGCCGCTCAACTCGCAACTTAGTCGTCTGCCGCAGATCGCACATTCGTGTTGTATTCCCAAACCGAACTCAGTGCGCGTTAAGTGATCTCCCGCTTGAGTGAATCTTTGCCAACAAATAAAGTGAATAAAAGTGTTTATAACTCATTACGGAGCAAATAGAAAAAAAGGTATATTCCGCTTCTGTATTAATATAGTGATTCCATAAAGACACCAGATAGAAAACAAATTAAATCTAGCTCTGCCTTGAGTATAATGATCTAGTGATCTTTCTCCTCGACTTGGAGTGCTGCACTTGGAGTTTGTAATTACATAGTGCAGTGCTTCGGTTCAAGAACTATTTCCCAATATCGATGATTATTTTCAATTGAATATTGTGCAATCTACGTTCTTTTAATCTTATCACGCGGAACTTGAATAATGCTTTTAGTGGATCACCCTTTTATGGTTGCGGACCTCCATCAACGGCAAGTTGCCATCATCGGATATACCTATATTTTCGTTTCCGATTGGTCACAGCCATGAAACGTTTGTAACTATTTTATACTCCCTATGCAAATGTATATAATATTAGCATATAGTTTGAAAACAACATTTATGTTGCACTGCGCGAACTCGTCAAGCGCCCTTGAAAGTCAGATGCGAATTGCGATCTTAACTCAATACGTCTGACCCACTTGACGAGCTGCATTGTGCAGTCCTATAAAGTCTATAAAGTACTATAATACCTTTGAGGAGGAGGGATTTCCCTGTTCAATGAAGCTGTACCCAAATTACAGGTTAACAAATGTTTAACTTTTGAAATGTTTTACTTCAATCAACTAGAGAAAAGAATGCGCCAGTTACAGTGAATTAGAGGTGGAAACGTCTTCGAATGTTGACGAGTGTCAAAACGTGCATAGCGGCGCCTTAAAAGAAGCATATTTCCATGGACGGAATCGCAATCAATCTATTACGTCCACATGCTGTTCGACTTTTATATCCGTAGACGGTTCTTTACTATAACTTTAATTGTGCGCTCGAGGCAACCAGTTTTGTTTATTCTTCTGCGTACGATTACCATCAGATTAACAACCAAAGTAGCAACATAATGTATGTTTCAGTTCCGAAGACATTAGTTGTTACATCTTCAAGCCAACAATAATTAAGAGTACATACCTATAGAGGGAGAAGAAAATTGTTACTGTGGAGACTGACCACTATTCATATCAGTTATTCAATAAGGCCAATGCCATGGCCAAAAATTTCCGATAGAGCACCTTCCAATCGTATTCGTGTGAAGTATGTTTCGGGGGAATAAATTATTGCTCGTGTTACAAAGTGAGTAGAGTAGAAGCTAGTAGGTTTAAGTAGTAGCTTTGAAATGAGTTGGAGAAGACTGAAGCAGTGCTCCCAGACTTTGAAGACTGTTTTCCCTTTTCATCAGGAAAAGCTTTAGTTTTCCCCTACGTTCCGAAAAATCCCCCTCCCCTAAGTGAAACATATAACATATGAAAAAAAAAATATACATATTATACACAACTAGAAGACCCAGCCACGCGTTGCTAAGGTCGTTTGATTTTTTTTTTTTTTTTGATTGCCACAACCCGTTCTCCTATCTCGCTTATCTTTTACAAAGTGTCACCTATAGGGTCCTAAACTATTCTATCTGTTTTTCAAGTGACACAGACTTGGGCAGTGACAGAGGAAGTGAGGTGTGTCCTCATGCACCTCCTCGTCTTCGCAGCCCCTGCATATATCGTCATTCTTGAGCTTTAATTTCACTGTGTGGTTTCTCAAGAAGTTGTGCCCTGTTAGGGCACCTACCAGTTTATGCAGCGACGTTTTCTATCAAACCGCATAAGCTTGCTAGTCCGACCTGCAATGCGACTATATATTATAAACTATCTTACCTCTGAAGTCAGATCAAACTGCACGCAGTGTGCAAGATTTGATAGAAACCGGTTCGGTACCTAGTTTAGGTTTCCATCGCGGAGCAACCTGTTACACGTGATTTTTATTGTAGTTATAGTTCACTATTTTGGCTATAATGGCTAAAACATGAGATATAAATATATATACTGTGGCGGGCTTTTTGTAGGACTATTTAAGATAAACACTTCCATCAGACATTACATATGTGTAACTCTAGCGGTTTTGGCAGCGCACGCCACAATAGCTCGCAGATGGTAGATTTTTTCCTACTTACTTGATATTTTGGACATTTCACATAATATCTTTATAAATTGTAGCCTATGTGTTATTCTGATGTACAAGCTATATTATTGTAAAGTTTCATTACAATCCATTCAGTAGTTTTTACGTGAAAGAGTAACAACATCCATCCTTACCAACATTCGCGTTTATAATATTATTAGTAGGATAATTTCTTTTTGTACTAGACAATATCAAAACGAGTGCATGCATTCAGGTGCACTTAAAGTCCTACGGAAACGTTCGATGGGCTGTTTTCTTTCATGTTTAATATGAACGATTAATTCTTTGAAATTTTTTCGTAATGAAAATACGTTTTAATTTTGTTTTTTTTAACATTTTACGTTTAACGGAGATTTTCTATTTTTGCCCCTTTTTCCTCTTTTTCATTCAAAACTTTGTGCTTTTCCCCTCAATCTGGGACCACTGGACTGATGATAATGGGGACGTTCGGATTCATAGTTAATGTAAAACGTCAACTAGATTGGTCGTGACTAGGAATCCGAACGCGTTGACTGAGCAAGTTGAATTGTTTTTGTATTCTCGCGGTCAGCGTTGCCTTTGTTTGATTTGTCCTTTTTTATTCGGAAAAGACCCCTCATAATTTTTTCAAAAATTGATATTTTCAAATAAGTACATTTAAAATGTAACACGGTTGCCTATCACAAATATATTACACTGTTATGCGAACTAATGGTTGTTGAATATCGTGCGAAAATTCGAAAATTGCAGAGTACGTTTAGAAATGGCACCCTTTTCTCTCACTGGCCCTTTTTTCGACACTCAGAATTCTGCCACGGCCACTCTGTTTATTTTTAATCTGACTCTTCGAAATGTCAACTGAGTATGCAGGCAGGATTTTCCTGACTAGATTTGTCGGCTTCCCCTCCATAAACGTCAACTGCAAAAACTAATCACGTGACCACTCTGGGCCAATCAAAACTGAAATACATCTAGTCAGACAGCTTGTCAACTTACTAAACTATGAATCCGAACGTCCCCAATGTAATTCCAGATATACCTATATAACTTTCCAGTCGAAAGGCGGCTGCCAATTCTGCTCATTTCCTTTCTAGGATATGTGAGGTTATGAATTGGACTGTATTGCAATTCGGTATTCTGTAATGCGTACTTTACTTTATTTTTCAATTTAATCAAAGCCTCAACAAAAGCCAAACAAAGTCAATAAGAAACACAAGTCATTGAATAACGCGATGTCCATAAAAGCAAGGTTATGATTGGTGGCCTGGCCGGCCATTAGAAACATGATTTTTTGTAGCTCTAACGTATTCACCAGGCAGGGATTGAAATTACAAAAACAACAATGTAAACAAATAGGTTTTGGGAGGCTTAGACATACGAAAGATATACATCTCATTAAATTCATTCATCTCCGGAGCAGTAGACATTGTAGATTGTGCGAGCTGACTTTTTAATCAACAACAGCCTTTCAAACATGTGAATAGCATTAGCACCGTATGGGCATATAGGGCTTTATGCTGGCATTCGTGCTTATTGTCCGATTGCACTACTATATGCTATTTGTGCATTTTTATCTGTCAAAATCAGCCTGGTCTGGTCATATGTGGCATTTAGGTCATTAGAGCATAGTGAGATAGGCCCATTACATTGTATGACCATATTTTGACAGGAGAACTGTCAGAAATTGTCATTTTATGACCACTTGGTATACAGTCTAAACTTACATTTAGCTTATGACAACAATAATGAAGAACGTATAAGATACAGAACATTTCAATATATGTTTTTGTATACAAAATAATCCATAATGAACAGCGTCTTCAAATACAAAATTGTTATTATAATGAACGGATGGGGAATATAACTTATAGAGAAGATGGTGTTGCTGTCAGAAACAAAATAATCTTGGAACACACTCGCTCATTGAAAAGAGTTTGATTTAAAGGGCAGTGTGCTATTTTAATGACTTACTAAGCACAATGGTAATGGGTAACATTTACAAACCGTAAAAGCTATATACAGTAACTGTGTGTACAAAATGTACACTTTTCAACGCATTTATCCGACGAACGTAATTACGAGAATCCCCCTTGAAAACGTTGTATTTAGCATGTTCGTAGGTATATGCACTAAATCACGAAACTTTAAACTTAAACATATGTCATGTCAATTTGACAACTGCCTTTGAATTTATTTAAGCTGCAAGTACAAGAAACTTTCAATGTTTTTGTTGTATGTGTGCATTTAACCGGGAGATTTTGATTTTGTTACTTTTACGAGAAGCTGTACTTTTAGTAGCGCAAATAACCGGGTAACGGATTTAAGCAGTACGCTTTTAAACGGTAAAAGTTCTGTACATTTCTCATGGAATGCTTTGTATGCTTAGTTTTCGGATGAATTAAACGATGAACGAAATTTAGCGAGAGTCATTTATCCGGGGATCACTGTAGTTTAGTACATACAAATTACATGCATTCAGAGTCAGAACAATTTTGCGAATCTCGATTCCTGAGTGAGATTCACGCCTACTTACACGGACACCAAAACATTTGTCATTTGTCAAAATTAAAGTGTTTCATTTTAAGTTTTTAGAGAAGACAAATCTGTGAAAAAATAGAGAAAAAATAATATTTGGGCAGTGCAATGAATATTAACATAAACTGAATTTTTATAAACACAAATTACAATTCAAGAACAGCTTATTTTTGAAACACCCACCACCACAGATGCAAAGAAAGAAAAATCTCGTTTTATGTTTCATTGGGCACGAAAAATCATAAATCAGAGAGCAAAATCTGAAAATCCCAATAGAAAACGACATTACTTGTTGTTTATTTATATTGCGTTAAGTATAGTGTAATTTGCTGTCACTTCTACTGGTAAGATATAGCTATATCAAGTGATGCCTTATAGGTTAGTTGGAAAAGGTCAGTGAGGTAAGGCGTTCTGCAGCACCTCATATTAATTTTAGTAGGTAGGTACTGCTAATATTTTCTTTGTTTATCCATTGTCATAGTGTTGATGTAGTTCGCCGTAAATCAGTGTTAAGGGTCAATCGCAATTGAACCAATTCAGCGCTATATTTTTATGCTATACGAAAGTCAGAAATTTGTTTACGATTTCTAAAGTTAAACTTTTATTCTGTTAGTAAAAAGGATCAAAATATTCAAAAATTGTTTACGATCTACATAGTTTCGTTTTGCATGGCAAAATCTGTTCCAAAAATCAAGAGGCTTAGCGCAAACGGTCAAACGATGTCGTCTCGAAAATTATTCTATTGGACGATTATGGTTTTTTTTTTTATCGAAATAAAAAATTATAGAATCATCAAAACTACCAAACGCACGCTCCACAAACGAATCAATAAAATATAAATATTATTTATTATCTCATTGGTCTTGTGGTATTTTTTTTATCACATGGTATTCTGTACTAGTCACGTGGCTTGGAATATCAACCACTCAATTAAGGTTTCTAATTCTGCTAAACCATATCGATTCGAGAATTTCATTTCGTCCATGAATGCATTTACATACTTGCAAGGCAAGAGACAACAAAATTTAGTTTAAATTTGAATAAATTCAACTGATTTTTTAATCATCAAAACCTCAGATTAAATTAAGCATTTTTTTTTTTTTTGTTAAACATTTGGAGAAAAGAGACATTTAGAAAATCGCATATGGATGTGATAACGGGCATGGGGTTAAGGTCTTCACAAATGCGGTTAGCAGATTTCGTTTTGAATTACATATTATATGGGAAAGTTTTGTGATGAATAGTTATGCAACTATAATCACAACATTTTTGTGGTTTTTTGTGTAACATTTGATAATTAAAAATGGAATTAAATTTCCTATTTGTTGCATTTGCATTTTTAACATCTCCTTTTTGATTCTCATTAAACATAGAGAAATTGCAAATATCAATTCGAAGTTTGCAGTTTTTCGTAACTAGGTACCAATGCGCCGAGTTCACTTTAACCTCAATATAATAGCACCATCTTGATGAAAATAAATAGTTTGCAATTATGCTAGGTCGCTGATATTCACTGGTCATCTTTTCTTTCTTTATTTTGCTTTGTTTTCTGACATAAATTATTCAAAATAAATGGGCACGTTCAAGTAGGTATCTAGTTAAGTCAGTCTGACAGCTGGCTGACTTGATGTGTCTCAGTTTTGATTGACCCAGATCGGATCGGATCGCTTTTTACGTTGAAGTTTATGGAGTGGTACAATCTTATCAAGATATTTGTAATAAGTTAACAGTTCGCATATATGGCTGAAGAAGGAAAAGTACCACTACCCACCAATCTTGTTTTTGCGTTCAAAACAATCTATTTGACAGAAGAATTTTGAATGTACCCAATATCGGTTTGCAAAACGACGGTTGATTGAATAAACTTGAAATCCAGGACGTCTATTAATATTGAAAGTAGGTACCTATATGGAATTCGGATCCATCCGCTCAGAATATTCACATGACCCCACTTTGCCTTTGAATTCTAACCTACCTAACCTTTACACTTCCCTTCACAAAACTGCATTATTGCAAAACCCGCCTGCATACCCTTTTAAAAACGAAATGATTAATTTCATCGCATGATTAATTTCATCGCATAAGTAGGTATAACTAGCACCTCGTTCGAAATGCCAGCGCTCATATTTTATTATTTACAATTATGCGGTTCTTAGCCACAAAAACACGAAGCTCATTAATACGGCGCACTGCCACCATCGTAGTCAAGTATATGAGTAAACAATGGTCATTATACCGAATTGCCCAGATTAGCTTGCCGTTTATTGTTTTGTCTACGGAAAACAAAAAAATATTGAATTAAATCGCATTACTTCCCGGAAAATTGCAGCAGCGCTACCTTGGTATTGGTTGTGAATGTGCTTGTTAATGCGCGCCGTTTGTGTTGAGCCATCATTCAACTTTGAAAACCACTGTCAGACATTAGATTGTGTTCGCGTCAAACTTATGCAACTCTAGTGAAGTATTGGTAGGCGTATGGTATTGCCCCCGGTTAAAGGAAAATAAGGAAAATAAAAAGGCTTTTTTCAAAATCGAATACCTTGCTTTTCAGCAAGATGATTAGTTAGTTGGGCTTGCATTTCTTACGAAATTTCTGTTTCTCAGACAATAAGGCCTTGTTAGCGCCATGCGCGCATGAAACTTACCTACTTCGGTGCCAATGTGAAATCTGCAATCTGCAATTAAGCCGGATCTTTGATGACCCTTTAGCCACGGAAAAAGTGCTTCAAAGGTAGGTATTGTTTCGCTGGTGACTTCGAGTCAAGTATTCAAATGCGTTGTTAGCTTCAAGTAAAACTGGAAAGTCGCCAAACTATAGTGCGATGCGAAATGAGCGAACTGTAGGTACTCGTTGTCGTTGTATGAGTAATGTTTCTCGCCTTTTCCGTTCAAAGAAAAGTAAATCTTCATTTTCTCTATATAGATATTGCGCCATCGTCATCGATTTGGGAAAAGTCACACTATGCTGAACTTGACAGGTGGACGCTAAAAGTCAGATTGCAAAGCAGAAACTCCACCCAAAGTAATCATGCTTATTTTGACATTCCAACGAATAGCCAATTCTAACGAATGTCTCTATTCTTAGTGTATTTGGATAGACATTCATTCGAATTGGCTATTCGTTCGAATGTCAAAATAAGCATGAATGTAACTTAGGTATATACCCAAAGCAGGGTTTGTTTATATAAACGTGTTTTCTGTCTGCCCGTGTAACAGAATATATGCAATTAAGTTGTGCCATTAAGCTACTTGGTAGCACCTATTTAATTAGATTCATTAGGATGGGAGAGCAAGACAGAACGCAATTTTACGCTGTTGCACACGTGAATGCTAATGCACAGTTCAATGACTCATCGAGCAATATAAAAACCTTGAATGTAGCAAGATACTGTGTTGTTTTTATGCAATATTTGTATACACAATGTCAGTGGAGCAAAGACCTACATAATATACACACAGGTGAAAAACGCAAAATTAAAACAAAAGATGAGCAAACGAACGCACGAGTGTTCATTTCATTGGATGAATAGTGAGATGAGATTGGGGACGTTCGGATTCATAGTTTAGTAAGTCTGACAGCTGTCTGTTTAGATGTACCTATTTCAGTTTTTATTGGCCCAGAGTGGTCACGTATTTTTTGGAGTTGATGTTTATTGGAGAAAGCCGACAAATCTAGTCAAGTTTGCCTGCAAACTCAATTGACATTTCGAAGAGTCAAATTTAAAATAAACAAAGTGGCCGCTGGGGAATTATGAAGAATCGAAAAAAGGGCCGGTAAGAGAAAAAGGTGTCATTTCTAAGGCTACGATGCGCCAGACACTATTTAATCTAGTTAATTTTTTTAATTGTTTTTATTTCATTAATCAGCAGATGCATTCACGTTCGAAAAAAATTGACATTATGCACAAATGGTTTCAGTTTGATGTCATTTTTAAATGGAGTCGGATGTGTCGCTGTCAAAGAAAACGTCCAGTGCGCAAAACACATGTGCAGAATTCACTATTTATGTGGATATTGGCACACGTAAATTCTGCACTTACTGCAGTACTGGAACATGTCTCTATTTCTAACATGGTATTCGATTGGGCTTCTTCAGATTCGCTCTCAGATTTCAGATTTCGTGTTCTAATCGAACATAAAAACGTCACATGTTCTTTTTTGTGTTGATATTTGTGCGATTCGAATATGTGTAGCCTTCGACCCTTTTCAAAGCGTTCTCCATTAACTGGGTAAATTTTATATTGAAACATTCGAAATTTGTGTCTCGATTAACTTCAAAATATTTATACATTAATAATTTACAAATATAGATTCACTCGCAAAAGTTCTCTGAAATCTGAAAAATATTGCTTTTTTGTTTGTAGGTACCAAAAAAAAAAACTAAGTGCTCTGAGAACGCAAAATCGAATAGTACCACATAATTTTATTTTATTTTTTTCGAAATTCAAGCGTACCACAACACAAAAGAAAATAAATTGCAATTTCAAGAATTTGGCATCATCGACTATTGGCATTATTTGCTGATCGTATTTGTTTTAGTTTTGATTTTACAATCAGCTGCGTAGTCGGCGAATGACAGAAGCCATATTAGCCAGAGACAATACTGAGACCCCCAACTTCGGCCGATTTCCCGTTACCTTGCCAACAAGCTATATTTTGATTGAGTTTACACAATTTAGTGCGCTAGTATTGATGCATAGAAATTCGTATTGACAAATGTCACGAAACTTCAATACACAAACACACCCTCAAAAAATATCAACAACTTCCGGTGACTTCCGGTGTGGGCAAAGTTGCTGGCCGCGTTCATAGAATTTTATCCGTTAAATGTATATTAATATGATCGGCAAGGTCAGCGGCTCGAAAATATTTCCTTTTGCAACAGATCATGAAGCCGGCCTTTCCATGAACTTGTTTGAATTGTTTTTTTCAGGCTTTTAAAGTTCTCCATTGTCTCATTGCATTCATTGCAAAACAATGTTGTGTATGAAGATATTAAACGATCGAACCCTGCAGAGAGTTTGGACCTATTGCATTTATCCTCTGGAATAAAAGTTGAAGAATCAGTATCAGCGCGGTTGCTGTGATTTTCTTCATAAACTTGATCTTGCGAATTGGAACTCTGACTGCATTTTGATTCAGAAATTTCTTCGTGTATTGATGTATTGTCATTGTCTATCGGGCATGATTCAGATTCTTCGATTAATTGCTCATTTACAAGTGGATCCAGAAGCGTTTGCCACTTCTCCTGAGCGTTTTCCACAGTAGTGCAAAATGTGTAGAAATTGCACAGGTTGTCGAAACAATTTCTGCAGGCAATAGTCGCGTGCTCGTCATCTTGCGTTACCTTCAATTTGAATAATTTAAAGTATATCTAAGCTCAATTACAAACTTTGTACTTACTTGGAATGTGAAATCACAATCTGATCACAATACGTTCTGCATATTATGACGTTTTTGACATTTATGTCAATCGACTTCTGTCAAAAGAATTTCACCACATTTTTTTTGGTTTGCTTTTTTTTTGTTGATGCTTACACCGATAGGAAAACAAAATGGCGAATTTGAAAAAAAAAACGGAGGGGACTAGCGGCAAGAGGATTGCGAGTTGGGGGTCTCAGTATGGTTTGTCTCTGATATTAGACGATGCAATGCATGTCAAACAATTTTCTGATCATGTGTTTTACTTGCAGCACTGCATTCTGCGCTGCGTCCAGAATTTCTGCGCATGTGTTTTCGGCATAAGGATGATGGAACTAATAATGGACTTGGAAGCTGTCATTTTGAAGTCAAGGTTTTTTGTATTCAGAATCTGCCTGTGGAATTATAGGTACCTACTTCTGTAGGCGCAGTGGCTTAGTGGTTAGTGTGTTAGACTACTAAGCGAGGGGTCGAGGTTCGAATCCCGAAAAAAAACCAAATTCTAACTTAAGGTTTTTCCACTGCGCCACCTCTCGCGAACGTCTGACAAACATCCGAGAGTATAACTGTCATAAAATTGTATTTCCCTTCCATTCGTTCCAAAAATGAGAAACTCACACAAAACGAATGGTTGTGAGAAGCTAGGCCTTGGTCCCTCCTAACCTGTTGCGCCAACTATTTATTTAAGAAGGCGAAAGACTGTTCCAAACCATCCACAAGAGCTTCTCTATATATTTAGGATTTAAAGCCATCTTTAGGTGTTTCTATGTCAGGATCTACAATTTAAAAAATTATCTTTGCATCCGCTAATATTAAAAGTCCTCGAACGCCATTACAGATTTGTCCGCAGTATGGTTGGTTCTAGTTTTGACATTTCGCTTTTACATATCCACCCATCATATCCGTACTTGATGGGAATACATATACGTACTCCCTCCTAGCGCTAATAAAATTTAAATTTTTTTAGTGCTACACTCATACGCATTCCTCACGATTTATATCGCCAATAAACCACTTCAATACTCAATACGTTAATGACATAAAAACGGTAATTCCAGTGCACACATTTTTTTATTACTGCTAAGCCCGGTTCTTGAACGTGTCGAAAGTCAACAACCTGTAGTGGGATGTCAAGGCGTTACAATTGCATACCTAATCTACATTGCAAATTCCGCTTGGCATCGCCTCACTAGTTAGTGTGGTATTTTAAATTACACTCTCGATTTCCAAGTCCATCTCGGTTGGTATTGGTAAGGAAGGTAAACGTGTTCTTTAATTTTCTCCTCCTCTGGTTATATCTGCAGCTCCGATCTCTTGAAAAATGCGGAGAAGGAGAGCTAATTCAATTGATGTGGAACACAGCCCGGAGTCCAATAAGTTTTATTAATCTTTGACACTAGAATTGAAAAATCACGTCGCCGATTAATTGAATGTTGGTAATGAGTTTTATCTTGTCTATCATTTTCCCGCCTGCAGCACCAAACAATGGAACAGCTTACACCCGTCCAGGAGTACTACAAGGGGAAGACGGTATTTATCACAGGTGCCTCTGGATTTATGGGCAAAGTTCTCTTGGAGAAGCTATTGTATTCATGTTCGGACCTAAAGGAAGTCATTATAATGATGCGCCCCAAAAGGGGTAAGGTTCCCGAAACCCGGCTCGATGAGATATTCAGAACACCGGTAAGACCTAATAAAATGCTTTGTTGAAACTTATTCCCATAAGCGGTATTTTTCTTATAGATCTTTCAACGTATCAAGGAGGAAAAGCCAGAGGTTCTCAAGAAGGTCACCATCGTCCAGGGCGATGTTACTTTTGACAGTAAGTTGACCTATACATTAGAAAATAACCTGTATTAATGTGTCTTTAACTTTGACAGCTCTTGGACTTAGTGGCGACCACCTCAAGCAAGTGGTTGACAACACTAACATCGTCTTCCATATGGCGGCCACTCTTAAGCTAGAGGGCAACTTAAAAGACGCCATTGACATGAACACCAGCGGAACCAAACGTGCCTTGGATATTGCCAAGAAAATGCCAAATCTGGAAGCCTTTGTCCATCTGTCCACTGCCTTTTGCAACTGCGACCAAGAGGTTATGTATGAAAAGGTCTACGAATTTCAACACAAGCCCGAGGATCTAATGCGCCTGGCCGAATGGATGGACGTCAAAACGTTGGACAACATCACACCGGATCTGTTGAAACCACACCCCAATACGTACACTTACTCCAAGCGCTTGGCTGAGCTATTGGTCCGAGATCATTACCCAACTCTGCCGGTGATTATCGCTAGACCCAGTATCGGTAAGTGGATGACAATGTAAATACGCTAGGTATATGATTTGCTTGCGGCTTGTGTCAGAATTGCATCTATGTCTGGCGATTTCAAGAAACCTACATCGTATGGCTGTGTAGCACGTTGACCTGGAAATAATACATCAGCGCATTCATCCATTGACAGAGATTGGAATTCTATATAGTCACTATGACGTTACGTAACGGTGCGCCCGCCATGAGTATCTCAAACCACCTGCACAACTATTTGTGGTGTGACTACTTGGATAAAGTTTCAAAACTCACTTACAGTAGTTGCATACGATTTCGCAGAGTGACTTTTCCTTTTTCTGTTGTTGTCCATCGTCGATAAACTGGATTTTCTCCTTTTTCCTAGAGAAGAAAAATTGCATTCGTTTTCTAATCTCTCCTGTGCAAATAGTGTTTGTATTATGTCTTCCTGCTTGGCGGGTTTTAGGCTAAATTATGTCGTCGATTATGTTGGTCTTGCGCAAGTTTATTTCTGCGAGTAGGCTATTTTCGTTCCCCACTGGCGATCCTACAGAATTGTTTGTCTGGCCAGGCCAAAGTTGGCAGATTATAATGGAATCGGTTTTTTTTACTACGATTTAATTATCTACGGCTTACAGTGGGCTAATCGGTTAGTAGGCCTGATGCAATTGCGAGTATTTGCAGCATTTAGTATATTGCAATACTGTAGGTAATAATTGAAGGTGATCTTATCTATATATATAATAACAGCACGTTGTAAAAGAGAGGTTAGAGGTCGTTGGTTGTCCGCATAGCTTGTTATTAGTAGGACGAGTAATAATTGTTGTTGAAGTTACTTATTTTATCTGAACTTTAGATTGTGTTACGTGCAAAAAATAACTTGCATTTTTAAGATATTTCTTGTTGTTTAATGTCGATCTGGAAACCAAGTAAATGTCTTTATAAACATGTTACTACAGTTCAAAGTGCGTAGACAATTAAATAAATTAAATTTCCCCTTTCCTCACTGGAAGATTATTACAAATGATTATATATACCGTAGTTTAGAAAAATATAAAACGGTGCGATTTGGTAGCACTTTGTTAGCAAATGACAGCCAAATGCCCAAAACACATGTGCAGAATTTTGCATGCAGTGGAAATAGAACGTACACGTTTAAATGGGAGTGAACACATCATGTAAATTCAGCATGCGTTGCAGTACTGCAAGTTGTCGCTATTTCTAAATCCACTGCAAAAGACAATGTCACCTAAATTGTCACTCAAAATATGAACGGATTTGGCATCATTGCGTTTGAAGTTTATTTCAACGAAAACCTTATTTCAGCTAATCGGCTTAGGTATAAAAACTTCCTTTACGACAGGTAAACCGATAAAAGCAATACAATTTTGAGAATTTGATTGAATTTCTCAATTTTCATTTTCAACGAGTTGAATTACAAACAAAAACAATTCATCAGATACTGTCATTCGCCGACTAAGCAGGCTTGTATTTTTTTTTATAATTAATACGCCCTAAAGAGGTTGTGATTGTGACTACTCTTATAGTGATTTGATTACACAGCGCGGGCATTAAGGAAATTGGGATAGAGGAGATAGGAGATACCGATGCACATTGGTCTTAAATGTCTGTAAATTGCACTGGGGAGGAAAGACAGAGCTAGGCAAGGCATTCCACATTCGCGTTGTACGGCTTATGAAAGAGTCTCTGTATTTCATGGTACGTCCGAAGATAGGCTGGATGGTAAACTGATGGGCATTCCTAGCATGACGAGTATTGCGGTTGAATTTCTGAAGGGGAGGAATGCAGTTGGCTTCTTCATTTGAGCACTGTTTGTTGAAGAAACGGTAAAACAATGAGAGACACGAAACGTTTTTACGATGTTCATGCGAATTAATAGAATTCGCAATATTCGTCCCTCCGATTAGTTTCAACGCCCGATTTTGGATCCTATCTAGTAAGTGCAATATAGTTTTCGGTGCACCAGACCAGATGTAGGAATTGTACTCAAATTTTGGGCGAATGAACGCCTTGTATATTGTAGCCAGATCAGAAGGGGTAAAATATTTCTTGCACCGTTTGAGGAAACCTAGACATTTCGCTGCATTCTTGGCACCTTCGTGTACATGGTCATTCCAACGAAGGTTGTCATGAACGCACGTCCTTGCTGTCAAGGTCGGAATTTAATGAGCTTAGCTTGCCGTTCCAGTTCCAGTTCTACGGCCGAAGAGCAGGTACGCGAGTCCTGGAAAGAATACGAAAAGCTAAGAGTGCTGTCATCAGCGAAGGAATGGGTTGGATTAGAAGTTGCAGACAAGAGATCATTTATAGAAATGAGAAAGAGAGTCGGAGACAAAACTGAGCCTTGGGGAACACCAGCATTTATATGGTGGGTTTCAGAACTGAAACCATCCAAAACAACTTGAATTGAACGGCCAGAATGGTAGTTTCTAATCCATTGAATAAGAGACGCATCGATCCCATAAGCACGCATTTTCGACAAAAGAGCTTGATGACATACTCTGTCAAATACCCTTGAAATATCGAGCGCAACAATCTTCGATTCACCGAATTGATGGAGAGATTGGTTCCACTTCTCGGTAAGATAAGTCATTAAATCACCAGTGTTTTATATTTCATAAGCTGACGGTTTATCAGCGTTTCCATGACCATGACCTTAGAAGAAAGTGCTATGGGTTGGTAATTGGTGGGAGAAGAAGATTCGCCTTTTTTAGGGACGGGCTGGACAAATACTGTTTTCCACCTACTCGGAAAGAGTCCCAGAAGAATAGGACGAAAAAAGCTTACGCAGTGGTTTCGCCAGCGTGGAAGAACACCTCTTCAGAACGATGGGGGAGATACGATCTGGACCAGCGGATTTAATTATATTGAGATCGTAAAGTACTCTTGCGACTGTACGAGTGCGAAAGTGGATTGGTCCCATGGTAAATTCCACGCACTCGAATACAGGTGTAGACAAACCGCAATCTGGGAACATAGAGCTGGCTGCAAAATGTGCAGCGAGCAGATTAGCTTTGTCTAAAGAGCTGACAGCTGGAGTGTGATTGTAAATGGGCGTTGGGATTGCTGACGATGCCGAATTCTTAATATTTTTTACTAATCGTACTGGAAGTTTTTGTACCTGTGCCGATTAGCTGGAATTATGTTTTCCTTCTACCTATTAGCTTTTTTCTTCCATTTTTGTGTCAGGCGATTTTGTAGGTATACCGTATACGCAAAATATTTGAAAAGAACGTCAAACGCAATGATGCCAAATACGTTCATATTTTTATTTTTCTGTGTTGTGGTGGCATTGTCTTTTGCAGTGGATTTAGAAATAGCGACAACTTGCAGTACTGCAACGCATGCTGAATTTACACGCGTTCTCTCCCATTTAAACGTGTGGGTTCTATTTCCACTGCATGCAAAATTCTGCATAATAAATTTAGAGGAACCGAACAGTGCAGAATTTCTTGCGTGGAAACGTTCTAAATTATATAGACAGTTTGGACTTTTATCTAATGCAGTCTATTAGCAAGAAAATATTTTAATGTTAGAAATTTGTTTCTATAAGAAAGTTGTGGTTGTCATTAATACCATGCTATTGCCAAGGAAATTTAAAGCGTGATCTCTTGATTATATGAGGCGTTAATAAATGATTTTGATGAAAATTAAATTAATCATAAGTTTAAATTAAAATATTTGTTTAATTATTCTAGTCTTCTCACTTCTGGAATGTAGCAACGTTTTTTCTGGTTTCATTAGTAAATCATTTTAATACTATTGTACTCTTTTTAAACCACGTATTCGAATTAATTATGTCTGCTAACTGCGTAGTGACCTTAGGACACAGTAATAAAAAAGTTGAGGATGTGAGGAGCGGGTGATTTTTTACCACAAAATTAAATTGCGGCCATCTTTGGACTCGTTCAATTAATCATTTTTTACAAGCAACTCAGCACTGCGAGATTTTATGACTAAGGCTTCAGTTGAAGCCATACGTAAAACGAAACCGTACAAATTTTCTTTTTCTTCTTTTTTACCACTTAAGCCTGATCGTTGAACTCAATCTTGGTCTTCAAATGTTGCTTATGAACAATAACAATTATCTTTAAATTTAGAAAAAGAATTTATTCATTTTTCCGTGATCGGAAAAAGTTCGTACGACGCAAGACTCATGTACTGATTGGTGGATTAGAAAGAAACTGTCAGCAATTGGGTGCATAGTTCAAGGTGTTGTAAAGTTCTCAATAGCCTCAAAATACAATTGCATTTCTATCCGTCTCTACTTTAAATAGGTTAAGTGATTATATCCAAATAACAACGATGATCTTAGTCGCGAATATGATTTTGTTTTTTTTTTTTTTTTCTTAAATATGACACAAATGCGAAATTCTGACACAAACTTCTCTCCTCATTTGTAAATATTTAAATACATTTATCAACTGTTTTGCTGTAGAACGGTTTAACGGTTTAGATATTTTCTACTAATAATTTATTTAGTTAAAACCGCTTTGCTTTAGCAAAAATATTAATACCTATATAATATAAAACGCTTTTCGCACACATACACTACTTTACTTGGTCGGCAAGGGTTTCCCACTTTCAAAAAAGCATGCTCCCAAACAAAATAAAATAAAATAAAAACCACGACACAGTAGACATTAGGTAGACCTTAACCTTATAAACAAATTACTGTGGGTTCGATGAGGTGGAATGCTCGCGCGACATCTCGTAATTGCTTATGTATGTACGTTTAAGTCAAATAGGAGCGGACACCATTAATACAACATGACATTTCACAATGATAACGGTAAGTTTACTCTTTCAATATAATACCGATCAGTTTGACACTCCTGCACCCCTGACAAGCACATTCCAAGCAATTACTTAATCGCCTAATGTGCTTGCTCTACAGCAATAAATAACAAACAACAAACAAAAGACAACAAAAGACATAAAAATTAAAAAAAAAAAAAAAAAAAAAAAAAACTGCCAAAATGCATGAAACACAACTTAGTGCTTTACAGTGAAAAGTGACAGAAAAATATATAAAAACACAAACACTTTAGTGCTTTTAGCTCGCATGATAAGTGTAAGTGTAAATTAAAAAAAAAAAAAAAAAAAAGCAGCACGCTACACACAGCTGCAGCTGTTTAGCAGATAAAAAACAGACCGCCTTAAGACACCTGCTGCACGAAAATAAAGCCTGCTGTTTGTCCAAACATAAACAATCCCAACACGCCTTCTTTCCAAGCTGAGCTTAACGTTTAATACGCGACAACTATGGGCGCACATGGTTCGCATGATTCCGAACTTTTAGGTTGTTATGCACGCGGTACAGTACCCACACCGTCTGTGATCTGATAACGGGGTTATAACTGATTTTTGCGCGTCTTAGTATCGCCATCGGCCTATGAGCCTGTACCTGGATGGGTGGACAATCTGAACGGACCGACGGGCCTGATGGTAGGTGCCGGGAAGGGTGTCATTCGTTCGATGCTGATTGATGACCGCTTCAAGTCGGAGGTCATTCCAGTGGATTATGCCATCAATGGACTTATAGCGATTGCTTACGAATTTGCTATAGCCGATATCAAGTAAATGGTCTTACGAGATATGAGGGTCGACTTGTTTTACGTCATTTTTTGTAGACCTCCCAGCGTCCCAGTGTACAACATCACCTGTGCAGAGCACAGGAAACTGCAGTGGGGAGAGGTTATACAGCTGAGCAAGAAGATTGGCTATCAGTATCCGGTTGAAGCTGGGCTTTGGTATCCGGATGGATGTGTCACCACAAACAGGCTGCACCACAACATCAATGTGTTGCTGTTCCATTGGTTGCCGGCATATTTGATCGACTTTATGATGTTGCTGTTGGGTCAGAAGCGATTGTAAGTATTGTTTTAACGGTTTTCTGCCCGAGGAGAGTTTTCTTACAACATAAAGTCTGCCATTCTAGCATGATACGGGTACAAAATCGGATTTCAATCGGACTCGACGTGCTGCAGTTTTTCACACTTCGTGAGTGGTGTTTTAGGTCGGAACATTTCGGGAATGTGTGGCAACGTTTGACGGAGGGGGACAAGTTGATGTATGTCAGAGATTCAGGATTTAATCTCAGAAAACATTTTTTTTTTTTTTTCATTTTTAACTGCAAAGAGTCGGTCGGCCGGCAACTATTTGTAATATATTTAAACGATACTAAAACTTTGCTTTCGAGATGAAATTCTGAAATATGAGGGCATAAATCTGTATATACGACGACCCTTTATACCTTCAGATTTAACATGAACATGGACGCCGTTGAGGACGCTGAAGAGTACATGATATCTTGCATAAAGGGTGGACGGCAGTATTTGCTAAAGGAGTCTCTTGACACTTTACCAAAAGCTCGAAGACAGTTAAAGATGTAAGACAATCGATTATTCGAACACGGGATGTAGCTACAAAACTTTATTTTCTTCTAGGATGTACTTTCTGGATCGTACTTGCAAGGTTATTGCGATAGGGCTCATCTTGTACTATATAGCTCGAGCCTTAGGTTACTTTTAGAAATAATTTGTTCACTTAGTTAAATATTGAGGTTTTTGTTACAAAAGATAAAGATATAAATAAAGGTATTTTTAATTAAGAAACAAAACCAAGCTATGAGGCATTGGGGACATATTCCAAGAGGACTATCATAGAAAATGTCACGAAAAATATTTTTTCGGGAAAACGTTCATTATTGGTGCTTGTAGAACCAATTGTCCGGTAGCTACTTGTCAAGTCAAAATGTGCCTCGTTGCTCACGTATTTTCGCGCATTCACAACTACACATTTACTGTCTAAAAATATGTTTTTTAAAACGTAAAAAGTGTTGTTTGAGATTCTCCATAATTAAAGGTTGTTTTCGAACACTCTGCATCAAATATTTATAAAAATTGACAGTGAAACCAATCTGACAGCTAAACTAAATCGGTCTGCAGTTTATTTGAAAATTTATTTGTATCATTTGAAAAGCGAACTAGAATAGAGTCACTTTCGTCAACATTGAATCCTACACCAAACTGTAGTCAAAGGAGAAAAGAATAATGTTCACTTGCGAGAATGGGGGCGTTCAAAACTCTATCTGACATCTCACTCAGTCTGATAGTCGACGTCGTCATATGTCTGCACTTTGAATCGCCTGAATTGATTTCAGGAAGAGTTTTTTTTTCAGTTGACGTTTGTGGAAAGGTGACAGATAAATCTAGTCACGAATATCTTGACTGAATAGGTACTGACTGAATAATATGACTGACGTAGTAAAAGTCCGTTACCCACCAATCTTAGCTTATACGTTTGGGTTAAATATAGCTAGAGTTTTGAAGGTGCCCAATGAGACAACGAAGAGGGAACACGAAACTTGCAAATCTGCTCACACTGTTAACTTTCTGTGAATGTACTAGATTTTGACAGCGCAGCACCTTACAGTGAATAAAACGACTCAAACGTGTCAGCAGTTACATTTAAAGCGTAGTACGGAGGGAGCTCTTACGAAACAAAATATCCCATACAAAAGTGACACAACGAACGTGCGAAAAGAGAGTGGAGAATTGTACCAACCAATCTACTACAACTACCCAATTTGCCATCATTTCGCAGCAGTTGTGTACTGCAAAACGAAAAGGAGAGCGAAATTTTTAGTTCATGATTTCGTTGTGTCACTTTTGTATGGGATATTTCGTTTCAGAAGAATTCCGTACTACCCTTTACATCGATTAAGGCGACTAAAATGTGTCAGCAGTTACATTTTATTCCGATGAGCCTAATATTACATCGCATTCGTAAATATTCTACTACCAAGTTGAAGCCAGTGCTACGAGACCGTTGCTAGGTAAATTTCCACGGTTAAATGTAAAATTCCCCCTTTTGAATGAACTACTTAGAAAGATGTCTGGCTCTTTCTCATTCACTAAACACAACCACTTAATTAATGAAATACAATTTGTGTTGATATATGAAAAAGGAAACATATGTTTTGCAAAATAAAAAATAATCGGTAAGCCCTCTCCAATCCTAAACACAATTGATTCAAAAAAGTCTCACTATGAAGAACGACTTTACCTCGAACTTGCGGGTCTATATTTGGTAAACTAGTGCTGAGAATTATGCACGTATCTGAAGAATCTCGCCTTAAGTCATACTTTTTATTTCTATTGTATATTTAAAACAAAACATGAGATATGTATCTGAAAGGACACAAAAGTAGATATAAATAGATTGAAATTAATTTGGTATTCGGTTAATATGCAGCTAACATCATTTTCAACTGAAGAATAGTTGTACATAGATGTTCTCTTTTATATCAATTTCAATTTTAATCAAATAAACACCACTTTTCACTTACACTCACACACTTATCCTAACAATAACAAAAAATCTTTATAATAACCAATTCACTATAAAAACCTCATAAGGCTTCGTGGTCATGGTAAAGTTACATAGATTTGGGTCCAACAGTGAATTTAAGTTAAAAAAAAAAACAAATTGTGCTCGTCAAAAACAGTATCCCCAGCGATATTTGAACCACTCCCCGGATGGGTTGACAATATGAACGGACCCACAGGAATGATCGTTGGTGCCGGTAAAGGTGTCATCCGCTCTATTTTGATAAACAAAAATAACCAGTCTGAGGTTATACCGGTGGATTATGCCATCAACGGGCTGATTGTTATTGCCTACGAGTTTAATCAAGAAAAGACAAGGTTTGCTTCTGGAAGTCGGTATTCACTTTCCACTAATCCACTTTGTTGCAGGCCTAGCCAAATTCCAGTGTACAACATAACAAATGCCGATCATCGGAAGGTCTCATGGGGCCACGTTATTGAAATGAGCAAACGCATTGCACTGGAGTATCCCCTGAACATGGGCCTATGGTATCCCGATCCCTGCATCACAACCAATAGATTGTACAATGCCGTCAATGTCCTGCTGTTCCAGTGGCTGCCAGCTTACTTTATCGACTTTCTGTTGCTGATTTTCGGACAAAAGAGATTGTAGGTAGCTTACTAAAGCCGGCCTAAGTCTAGATTTTTTATATTTTTACAGCATGATCCGGGTACAGAAGAAGATCGCCACAGGAATGAGTGTTTTGGAATTCTTCACCTTGACCCCATGGACGTTTAAGTCATATAGATACGCAGCACTTTGGGAGCGTCTGGGGAAGACCGACAGAGAGATGTATATATTTAGAGTACCTTCAAGTTGGCGACATGTTTTCACTTTTAATATGGCTTTCAGTTTCAACATGGATATGCACACCGAAATGACCATTTATGAAATCTTGGTAAGATGCGCCAAGGGCGCACGACTTTATCTGCTCAAGGAGTCCCTTGACAGTCTTCCAAGGGCAAGGCTACACCTTCGCATGTAAACTCTGGCTCAAATTGAATCATTACAATTAGGCTAATTGTGTTTTTTCCATAGAATGTACTATGTGGACTGGATCTGCAAGACGCTCATCGTCTCAGGCCTGTTCTATTGGTTCCTCTCTGCGACGGGAATTTTGGCAGCAATATTCGATTAACATGCGGGTCGATTAATTTAATTTTAATTTTAATGCACAATTTTTGTATGTTAATGGTGTGTGTGTTTTTGTTTTTGTGCGGAACTGTAAATAAATAACTAATCGATAAATGAATAGATTTCCTCGTGGCTGTATAATCACATCGCTACTCAAATTAGCAAATTTAAATTACTTTTGATGTTTATTTTTGGTAAACGACCTTGACTCACTTCGCCGGCGTTGTAGCTTGGAGACCCAAAAGCAACCGAATGTTTGTGTATGTGTGCGAAAAGTGTATGCACACTATCATTAAATAAATGAAAACGTTCGCACCGCGAAAACTAGTTAATATTTGTTTGCAAATTTAGTAAACTCGTTGTTTGTTTCGGTTGAAATGTATTTATTTATAGTGACCCCAGCCTATGCTGAACCGCTCCCCGGATGGGTGGATAACATGAATGGACCTACCGGAGTAATGATTGGCGCAGCCAAAGGTGTTATACGTTCGATGTTGTGCAACGGAGAGCTCAAAGCTGAGGTTATAGCGGTCGATATAGCGATAAATGGTCTGATCGTGTTGCCGTTCCATTATGCACAGCTGCAAAAGAAGTGAGTTACTCTAACTTTATACAGGGTGTGAATAAATTGATTTGCGTACTAATAAACATAGGTGCACAACTCAGTTATCGCTAGCAGACGTCTGTAAAGCATATACAAATTGGACGTAATTGATGTGCACCATCGATTGATGGCTTTAACGCAGCCTTTATTAATTGGCGTGGATTGTTGTTTGCCTTAGTGAAATCGACAAACTACCTACCGACTGATTGATTACAAATATCAGATCAGATATCTTCTGCGTAGTTAGATTAGGTTTTCTTTAATCTGCATTGAAGAAACAGATAGAGTGTTCGCTTTCTAAATGGCGGCAAAATTTAACTTCTTGCGGAACTGTTTTGTATAGTAAAGTTCTGAGAGTTTGCTATCACAGGCCTAGGCAATAATTTTTTTGTCAAATGTAAAAAGTTTTGCGCTCACAAAATACAAAAACCCATTCATACTGAAGGTAAGATTAGTCTGTTTGCCAGGTGGTCATAAAATGCCATTTTCTGACAGTTCTCCTGTCAAAATATGGCCATACAATAGCATATCTCTTCTGCTCTTAAATGACCTAAATGCCACATATGACCAGGCCGATTTTGACAGATAAAAATGCCCAAATAGCATATAGTGTAATCGAACAATAAGCCCGAATGCCAGCAAAGAGCCCTATATGACCATATGCACTTTATTGAAATTTCGTTGTGGCATTGCTGGCATTTTTAATGGAACAAGAATTATTTTGTTGTCATCGGTGTTTGAGTTCGCCGAATTGGGATTTATTTTCATTTTCGTTCTCTTTTTTTGTGGAAACCTACTACCTTAAACATTTGGTAAAAAATAACAAATGCCAAAAATGACCATCAAGGCAAATATGCCCATATTGCTAATTTTGGTCATATAGTTTAATATATGTATACAGTTTTGATAATCCCGACAATTTGACCATTTGACAGCTAATCTTCTCATTTGCCTGTTGTCATTCATATGCATAGGTAATTGGCATACAGTCTAATCTTAGCTTGAGTAAATGACTCTTTTAAAATGAGTTCAACGGTAGGTAGCGAAAACACCATGGGCTAGTTCAAAGTTATTACACATGTTAACTAATGTGGTTTCGATTTCGGTTTCTCAGATTTCATATTTCGTGCATCGAACATAAAACCGTCACTTGCTCTTTTCTGTGTCGATAGTCGTCGACATTTTTCTGCGATTTCCATTCATTGGTTAAATGTTATATTAAAACATTCGGATTTGCATCCCGATTGATTTCTTAAGATTTGTACATAAATAATTTACAAAAATAGAGCCACCCGATGCAATGCCTTTCTTTCACAATTCACGAAAACCTTAACCAAACTCCACCACTTGTCAAACTCAAACGCATTTGTATTGGTAAATCAGGCAAATCTGAAAAAAAATCCAGATTCGCAAATCTGAAAAAGATTCCTTTTTGTACCAAACGAACATAAAAAGTGCTCTGAGAGCAAACAAAGTGCTCTGAATTTGTTAGAATTTGACAGATAAAGGAACCGGAAAGTTTAAAAAAGGAAAAAAGCTTTTCGAGTTGTGTTACTTTATATAGAACGGTACATATATTTGAGTGTCCTAATAATTGGACGCCATACTGCACAAACACGGTACACGGAAAAAGGAATTAATACGTGAATTTTAAGAGTGACATTTGTAACAAGTAAATGGACAGTTATGGCTTATTTAATTAACAATAAACAACTTGCAACTCATCCCAGCACAACAATTAAAAATAAAAGGAAAAAAAAAACATACAAACTGAACAGGTAAAGTTTTTTTTTTATCGAATCGTTCCTAAATGGTAAATAAATGCGCAGAAGAATGTGTTTTACATATTTAATAAGGGCTAATACCCAATTCGCAAACTACTTACAAAAGTTTTCCCCTTGCATATTTCAGTTTTCAAAACGAGTCGTTTAGAGTCGTTTTCCACGAAAACACCACGGAAACGACTTCCAATCGTTGGGTGGTTACAACAAACACACCTTTTGCAATATCTAGCAGAACAGGGGGTCAATTCTGGTTCTGTGAAAAATAGAAACGAAAATGTTTTCACCCTTTCACGCGCAATTTTAATTCTCTTTGTATGACAATATGAAAACAAACGTACAATTTTATCATATGAATAATTTCTTTTCACTGCCCCATTTGCAAGTGAATGTTTTTAGTGAAAGTTTGAAAATTGACAACCCTCTTTCGTACAACACAGTGTGCGGTATTGAATTTACCACGATAGGTATTTTCACTTATTGAACCAGAGTCGCATTTTAGTACAAAGTGAATCGAAAAAATGAAAGCAATGCGTGAAAGCGAATGTGAAAACGATTTATTCGAATCACTCTTTCACAGAACCAGAATCGACCGGCAGCTGACCCAACAAATGTCACAACTCGCAACTTAAAATCATTTTCGACACAATTGATGGGCTAATATTATTTTAAAATGCTCTGAATTCGTTTTATTTGTTAATTAATGCGATCGAAATTTGTAATTTTGTAATAGTTTACACAAAAGTTTCACGACTAGTGTTTCACAGCTGATGGAAACGTCAAACGAAAACTAGTTGGTGTTTGGTGTGAATGTATCTTCGAGTTTTCGAAACGAAAATACGGTGTTCGGTGTGGTGTGAATAGGGTATAACTTCGCATTCAAAATAAAACAACTTGTTCATGAGTTGAGTATTCTTTTTCTCGATTCTGTGACACAAATCGAGTTATTTGCTGCCGGAAGACGCATAACGGAAACAAACAAAAAAATCCTCAAAAGCAACTTGTAAATGGAATTCGTTCAAGTGAATTGATGCATTCATTCGACAAGCAATTCGTGTAAATTTTGAATGTCTGATTCTTGTGTAGAAAAGCGCAAACGCATACACAGTTTGATTAATGAGATAAGTGATGAGGACGTAGACATTAGACAACGCACATTTAAAACCATCAATCACAAAGTCACCGCGGGAAAGAGATGGATCGGCACAAACGTGCGATATTGTTTGAAAACAAAGATGACAGGTAGAGTGATGACATGTGATTAGTGATTTTACCTGAAGATGTGTAACTTGATAAAAGATCCGAAATCCAATGCTATTCCTGGTAACCATCTAATATTACTGACAATTTTGCTATGTGTCGCAAACTCGTCCGACCTCATTCAATAAAAATGTCACACACCTGCTTTCTCTAATAAACGACATTTAAGAATGCGCCTCATTTTTATGGCTTCACTTATGTGTACAACATTTACCAGATTACTTTCAGCAACAATTATTTTTCTTTTATATGTTTACATTTTTTTGTATTTATTATGTCTCTCTCGCCCAATCTAGACCAGAACGAGTGCCGGTGTTCAACTTAACTTGTTCCGAAGGTAAAAAGAAAACCTGGAAGTGGATTATGGATGTAGGTCGACAGTTGGGCCATGAGTACTAGGGTGTCCCGTCAAATTTTTTTTTGTTGTATCTTAACAAAAGGCCCCGCAAAAGTTGCGTATTGCTGAGCTCATTACAGGAAAAATAACATAAAAAATATTCAAGGGTACTTTTGGGCCTCTACCGGCCGTTGAAGTTTTGGGAAAAAATGTTGTTTTCCCTACATTTTTCTTTTTCAATATTTTTTTAATATTGCTTACATTTGTAAAGTTATAGCATATTCTCTCAAATCAAATGTGTTTTCGGTAGCATTTGAGCACTTGAGAGGTTATTTTGATATCTCTTAAATGCTGGAATCAAAAAATACATTTGTTTTGTCTTAACCACAAAATTCTATATGTTCACAAAAATAGGTAAATTCGAATTTTTTAATTTAAATATTAAAACATGTAAGCAAAATGAGTTCCGGACTCCATCTCCGAGAGCTTTCTGTCCTCTTTTCTATCCCTTTATAGTGAATTAAAAAAAAATCATTTACCGTCTGTAAGAGATGTAAAAAAGTATACCTATGCTTTTGATCCAAAGAAATCTAAAAACAGAATACGGTGAAAAATCCCTCTAATTCCGAATTGTTTATTATAGTGAGTGCATGCAGATATCGAACAGATTTTGAAGAGGGCTTCAATTCCAATTGTGTGCCACAATCAAATACTAAGACTTATTAAAATGAACTTCCATAAATATATGACTCTAAAAAGATACCCAAATACGAAAAAATGCAAACTATTACAATAGAGTACAAGATTTCATAACATTTTCTAGTACAAAATTGTTTGACATTGCCTCATGTAAATTTGATAACTGCCACTGTACATAGAAAAAAAGTGCTTAGTAATGAAAGGGTATTTTTGGAGGATAAGTGTTGATTACCTAGATACGATTAAAATTGAATTGAATAATCTTGCCCCTCCAAGTTTACTCCAGAGAGTAGATCCAAACGAAACAGATGTAAGAGTGGAGCCAGTCAAGACAGTAAGGTCACTACTTTGTTTTCAGATAAGCTCAATTTGCTGGTCCAACCATCTGTAGCAAGAGTTTTTGATCGATATGGATTATCGGAACGATCTGCCCCAACAGTGGCTTCAGCGGTTTTTTACGATGCTGGACTCGCAAATAACACTGACACAAGGCTTGTAATCGACAAAAATAAGATACAGATACTGAGTTTTGTCAAAATCAAGAGAGCATCTAAGAAGCCAATACAATGATGCCATTCCTAAGAATATTTATCTTGACGGACAGAAAGACAAAACCCTTGTTTCAGATCAAAAATATGAACGTCATTTTCGCAAGGAGCTCTTAGAAGAACATAACAATATTTCTCCGATATATTATACAGGGGAAGAAATATGCAATTCAAAGATTCATTTTATAATTTTTAAGGGCTACATACCGCGATACTAATTATCATTTTTAGTGTCCAGGCTATATTTTTTAACTCACAATGGTGAATTTTTCGAAATACAAAATTGCATATTGTGACCTACAAAATATTCAGTCTCAATGTTAAAAATGATTATTAGTATAAGGTCCATGCCATAGACATTATTTTTTAAAATTAATGTCAGACAACTCCTCCACCTATCTTAAAAGATCTGCCTGATGATGAACTTTCATTGCTTGCAAATGCAACAGAGCTCAGAATACCAGATATAAAACAAAATTGAATCTAGAAATCGGATGCCATCTCTTAATTTCAAAAGCCAATTTTCAATGTAAAATTTGTATTTAATAGCTTCTTTTAAATTAATAATTTTAAATTGTTGATTATACGCAAATGAATATTTATTATTTTAATTTAGTACCAAGTTATATTTGTGTATATATTTTTGAAATAGTAATAATATTTTGAACAAATAGAAAAATTGAAAGATATTAGCGCCGTAGTTACTTTTCCCTGTCCTTCAATCGTCGGTAGAGGCCCAAAAGTTATGCCGTAATCAGAAAGTAAGTACACATTCGGAATCTTCTCGTCAATACGCAACTTTTGATACCCCTTTCGATGAGATTTTCCACGAAATTTTTTTCTTCATACAACGACGGGACAGCCTAATGAGTACCCCTTGGAGATGGGCCTATGGTATCCTGATGGTACCATTACAACGAACAAGCTGTACCATTGGTTTTGTTCGATTTTCTTTATGTGGCTGCCGGCTTACCTGATCGACTTCTTACTCTTGATTATCGGCCAGAAGAGATTGTATGGTTATTTTTAATTTTTTTGGGGCATTTGTCAAAAATAATTAAATTATTTTTGTCTTGTTACAGCATGGTACGAGTTCAGACTAAAATCGCCATCGGGTTGGAAGTGCTGGAATTCTTTACAACGAGACAGTGGGACTTTAAGTCGGACAACTTTATGAGGGCATTTAATTGTATAAATGGAAAAGATCAAGCGATGTATGGTGAGATGTACAATTTCTTATTTTTGTTTACATTGTGCTAACATTGTTGCAGATTCAAAATGGACACTGAGGATGTGGATGACTTGGAGTACATGAAGGCTACCTTTTTGGGTGGAAGACTGTATGTCCTAAAGGAGCCAGAATCATCACTGCCAAGATCAAGGACGCAGATCAAATTGTGAGCCAAGTAATGGGTTACATTGATGTGTTTATTGAAGTCGTCTTATCTTTCAGTTTGTATGTTCTTGACCGATTTTGCAAGTTTGTTATTTTGGGATCGCTGCTGTACTGGGTGTGTCTAAAGCTGAAACTCAATTCGCTGATGAGCTCTTCAATGGATTTGGGAGCTGTGGGCAATGTTAAACCTTAAGGTGTCTGTATCTGTTTGCAAAGGTCTGTGTGCCTATATTTGTATGGTTATCAATTCGTAGACAATTTGGTGGGACTAAAGGATAAAAGTGAATCAAATTGTATATCACATCTAGTTAAAGTCAGGGAGATAGATTTCATATGTTGTTACATGAAATAAGGTGTAAGGACCTCCGTACACGATTTAACACAAAAGGCAGAAAGCACGTTGCAATCGCTTCTGTTTTAATTATTCATATTTAGCCGTCACGGAAGAAGCGTTGCCGGCAAATGACGAACACACCTCTTGAGATCATGGGTGGCTCGTCATTAAAATACGTTGGAGATGGTGGAGACCGTTTTTTTCCTAGGCACAAATGTCATACACGTAGCTTTCGCATATAATTGTGTTGTGTGCGTAAGGCCTTTTTGTTTATGAAAAAAAAAATATAATGGTTTATGTTTTTGTATGTTATTTCTTATTTAAAAAGAGGTGAGTAAACCTGCTGCCCAAAGGAACAAAGTGGGATAAATTTAAGGCCGAAAGGCAATAATTTTAAAATTGTTAAGTTTAGAGAGCTCGCTAAGAGCCAGTAAGCTAGAATAAGATAAATGCTAGCTTTAAATTAGATTTAATCGTTTTTGTCTAGTCTGTAAGTTAAAGAAAGAAGAAATAAAAATTAATTTAAAATTAAAAAAAAAAAAAATGGAACAAAGTGGGCAAGTAAATTAGGTCAAGAAAAAAAGCAAATTGCTTGAAGAATTCAAGAAAGGAACAAATTTATTAGGTTTTCCTTTTATAGCGATAGCTATATAGATATATATTTTAACGTACCAAAATTGTTAACAAACGTTTTGAAACGCACAACACTAGAAGTGTATGTTGTTCTCTTTTACCAATGTCATAAAAAGTTTCAAAAAATAAAAGATTTTTGTAATCGCTCAGAACCGGCTGTTTCCATTAATTTCCGTTGTTTTCACTGGACGTTACTAGTAATTTTAGGCCTCAGTTAGAGTCATATAGCTACGTAGAATAAAACCGAAAAAGTTGGAACAGTATGAAAATTAGTTTTTTTTTTAGCTTAGGCGGTCATAGTGAAATATCTGTCACAACAAAACGATCTGTCCCTACGAAAACAATTACAACAAACCAACCAACAATGATTGGAATCCATCAGAAAATAATTTCCTGACAGATGGAACAGTAAAGAAATGAAATATTTCAGTGGAATGATTCAGTTTTCTATTCTGCAATTGACTGAGAAGTTGATCAGAAAAAGTTTTTCGTACGGACAAATTAATAAATTATTTATCTAGAAAATTTAAAGATCATTTTTTTTTTTTTGTAAGTGGTCAAAAAAAGCAAAAGGAAATTTTTACCTTTTGGTTTTACGTACCCATTGCTATAACTGGGGCCTCAAGGTAAGATTAGACGGTATGCCAAGTGGTCATAAAATGCCAATTTCTGACAATTCTCCTGTCAAAATATGGTCATACAATGTAATGGGCATATTTCATATGCTCTAATGACCTAAATGCCACATATGACCAGGCTGATTTTGACAGATAAAAATGCCAAAATAGCATATAGTGTAATCGGACAATAAGCACGAATGCCAGCATAAAGCCTATATGCCCATATGCACTTTATTGAAATTTCCTTGTGGCATTGCTGGCATTTTTGATGGAACAAGAATTATTTTGTTGTCATTGGTGTTTGAGTTCGTGGGATTGTGATTTATTTTCATTTTCGTTCTCTTTTTTCTGGAAAAATAACAAATATGAAATGAAAAAATAACAAATGCCTTAAATGACCAGCAAGTCAAATATGACCATATTGGTAATTTTGGTCATATAGTCTAATATACAGTTTTGATAATCCTGGCATTTTGGTCATTTGACAGCTAATCTGGTCATTTGCCTGTTGGCATACATATGCATAATTGGCATACAGTCTAATCTTAGCTTTACCTAGTATATTTTTACAGCGTGTCGAGAGTAATTGGTTCACGTGCAATAAAATGTCGTAAAAAAAATCGGCTCTAATCGCGGAAGCACAAAACGATCGAACGACATCGTCTCGACGATGCTTCTATATCGTGTAACAACACAGAAACCAGAATCGTTGAAACGAATAGACGATCATTGTTTTTTGTTGCTTGACGTTACTAATTGAAACATTGTCAGACTTTTTTACAGTAATATTCAAACTGACAACCAGAAACAATACCGAGACCACCAACTTCGGCCCATATCCCGTTATTATGACTACAATCTACATAATGCTTGAAAGCACTTATGTATTGTCAATCTAGCTGCTCTTTTGGTATAACATCGCTCGTCTGTAAATTAAATATCATTTTTTAAACTTAATTTGACAAACTGTCAGGGAGCCTCTCGTTTTGACGTTAATTAATAGCGCAGCTTTATTCAGCATTGATCAATTATATTTAACTAACAATTTAGGCCTTCAGTAGTTAAATTATATAAATTGTTATCTTAGGCTATTTTTCACACACTTATACCCTTTTCACACCGAGCCAAAAACCGGGTTGTTGAAACAAACACACATTTTACAACATTCTGCCGAGCAGCTGACCGAACAAATGTCACAGCTCACAACTTAAAATCATTTTCCACATTAATTGATGGGCTACTATTATTTTTAAATGCTCGGAACTCATTTTATTTGTTAATTAATGCGATCGAAATTTTTAAACAAAATAGTTTCCACAGAAGTTTCACGACTAGTGTCTCACAGCTGATTGTAACGTCAAACGAAAACTGGTAATTATATTGTTCGCCGGTGTGACTGCAATTTCGAGTTTTCGACGAAAACACCGTTTTCGCTGCGCTTTGAAAAGGGTATTATGAGTGTTGAAAGGCGAAGTTATCCAAACTCCAATTTTAAAACAGAAATATCTCTATTTTCACGCTTTTAAACATTTAAAATTCAGTCTTTTGTATTCTCCCCAACGTTCTATTAAATCCAAAGCGAAAAACAAACTCAACAAAGTTGTCACAATATAATTTATCATCTTACTCCAAACTCCACATTTGCTGACAGCTAAAATAAGTACTTTTTCACCACGCTAGTGTCAGAAAGTTATCCGTGGATAAATATTTAACGCATATACACAACGGTTTTTAATTTAAGAAATACTTTCAAAACATTTTCTAATTCCTACTACTCGTAGGCAATTTAAAGGTGATTCCGCCTAAAACTCCACTATGTTCATGCACAAACCAACATTTTGTTTTTACTGTACAAACACTCCTACAGCTCGTCACCACTGGATTTGCAATCACTTAAATGCGCCACTACACCGGCGACAACACCTTCCGTGAATATTAAATAATCTCCAACAAAGTTTTGTTGATTATTTTTTACTAGGTATTTGTATCTGTTCTGATATTCGTTGATTCGTTTGTCGAATATCTATCGTCTAATTTAATCAGTGCTGAATAATGCCAGATGGGGAAATAACACTGAGGAGCTTTGTTTACTCAAGGTACTTTGGTCCCGCTTCTCCTATACGCGTTCGTAGTAAAGCCAGCGACTTAAATTGCCATAAAACTTTTTTTTTTCCAATATTGCGACTACGATAAACACACTTTAAATGCATATGGCGTTACACAGAGAGGCACGCTCAATCGTTCCCCCAAATTGACCAGACATTTGAATATTCTAATCCAAAAGTAAACACAGTAACGACTAAATGTGCAGTGACAGCCAAGAATCCGAACGACACTTCAGACTACACTCGTCATCAGCTCAGTGCATTTTAGTACTGGCAAATAATTGATTAGCTGTTCTGAGCAATTAATCTCTTCAACGCTCTTTAGCGGGATTCGCAAATCGCAAGTAAACACAGCAATAATTACTGTGAGTGCATCAGACAATTATTGCTACCTTCAAACATCAAAAGCCTAGCCGCCGGCATTAGCCGGAAGTAGGAGGACATTCCGCCACAAAATCCTGTCTTGGACTTGGAAGTAAGCTATTCAGCACAAAATACCGAAACTTCGCTAATTCCAGTTCCCGATAATGATACAGTCATATTTTTGTTGACAGACGCGAAAAATCACGCGTATACTATAGTACAAGTCTCAAGAGTCGAGCTGCCCTCTGTATACCATTAGAGGCCAGCTCGATCGGGGGTGGTTATAAATAGAAGATGCTGAACGTTGATGCTGTCATTAAAAGCTCAGCTCGGCCACAACAAGCTTTACATTCGGGACGGTCAAACCATTATTGTCGCTTCGTGTGTGGCTTACAGACGTTACGCGGTTCGCGGTTTGAATTTTGATTCAAAGATCCATTTTGTTGTTACAAAAAAATAATAATAACTAATTGAGTATTTCGGTACTTGTTGTGAATTCGTGTTAATAAATAGACAAAACAGAAATGATTGTGGAAAAAGTGGTGAGTGTTGATGGCGGAAGGAAAGCGAAAGTGGGCTAGGAGTTTTTTTTTTTTCCTATCCCTCCTCGTCCTCAGTGTGCAATCAGTGTGAAGTACGAGCGCAATTCTTGAATTTTAGTGAAACTATGCTAATTGCTTGCGCAATTGTTTGCCGCAGAACGTCTTAATCGTTTTTTTTTTTTTTTTTTTTTTTTTCTAGAAAATTAAGAAAACAGAACCATACCCCCATAAATGAGTTCTGCTGGTCAACGCAATTGTTAAGACCATTTTCGCAAGCATTTGTTCAGATTTCAGATACTCGTGTGATTCGCAATAGGAAGTTTTTTTTTTGTTTTCTTAAATTTTACACCCAACATGTTTGTGGGTGCCAAAAATTCTGATTTTATATTTAAACTGCGTGTTTGCGGAAGAATTTGAAGTCAATCAGATTCAGTTGACTGGTCGACGTGATCAATTATTGTTTAACTGCGAGCGTTTCAAATGAAATGTGCGTTTTAATCTGAGGCATTAGCTATAAAAAATGTATTCCCCGTAGCAATAATGTCACCGATCAAATAGGCGAACAGGTATGCAAAGGAATAGTGATGAGGGAAATTCGCTTTCCGGCAGTCAAACATAACTGATACTGACTCTAAAATTGCCAACAGAAATGCACCGAAATGAAAAAAACTGTGGATTACTGATAACTGAAAAGTAAAGAATAAGCTTATAAAAGTCAGAGGGCGTTTTGTATTAAAAAATTGAATAAAAAGAAACTAAAAGAGAGAAGGGTCTTCAGCGCAGCAATTTCACAAAATCTGACGCCGGGCACATTTCTTTAAATAGTAGTCCTCGAAATTCAGAATTGGCTAGTTTTGCCTTTAGTAAATCGTCCACTTGACAGTCATTTTGTACACCCATTCATCCAGCATTTCGTTTTCCAATGAGCTGAAACTATTTTCATTAAAATTACTGCATTTTCTCAGAAATTGCTTAGAGTCGGTTCTGCAGTTTATTCCTTATCTGAAAGTTACAAAATTGACAAAAATTTAACTTAATAAAACTCAATGCGATTCACTCAGTATTCAGTTTAGACATTTTCGAGTAGATTTATGTTTTAACTGATTTTTATAATATCAAATTAAAAATCATGTCGTTCGATGAATCAATGAACTGAAAAGGTTCGAGGAGGTGTAGTGCATCCTTGTTGAGTTCATTATCAAACTTAGCTGTCATTAGTTCGAGATCTCATTTTACTAAACTATTCGCCGGCTAAGAATTGTTTTGTTCCATACGCCGTTAGCACTTTTCCGAGAAAAACGCATTTAAAGGTTTGCGTACTTGGTACTCCGAAACCGTGTGATAGGATTTTTTTTTTTATTTTGTGATATTGAAGTTAGTCTTATAATGAGCTTACCTACCAATTTTCAAAGTGTTTTGTCAAACCGTTCACGTGCTACGTTAATTTACGTAGAAGTCGACTTTTTTGACTTGTGTCCCACCTCCTATTCTTGAAACTGATTTTAATTTGTTTTTTTTTTTCATGCACGTGGAACACAAAAAAATGGATATGGCTTTTCTTAAACACAAGTCCACGTAGGACAAACCAATTCTCAACTTCGTAAATATTTTGTCTATCTATTGTCGCAGTGATATGCACGTGGAACAAAACAAATCTCGCAAAAAAATTGCAAAAATTATGGAAAATTTGTCCCAAACGTCAAAAAATGGTTTATGGCACAAAACAATTCTACTGTTAATTTTGGTGGAAATGGGACAAAGTCGATGCTCGATATCTCGGGATTGGAAGGACATAGACCAAATCCAATCACAGATTTAAAAAGATTTAAAAATTTCCTAACTCAAAAACGACAAAAGTGGCGTATGGAAAAAAACAATTCTCAGGCGACGTAATTGGCATGCACTGCGACACTGGGTCTGATTTTTTTGAGAAACGTATGAACCAAAAACGGAAGAAAAAAAAATCCTACTCTTTAAACTAGAAATATGCATTTGCATTTCTTTTGCATGCTGCATTCATTTCATTCGCCCCTTATCGAGGTATCCGTTCGGATCGGAATTTTCTCCGATTTGTACGAAATCGGAGAAATTCCTTTCGAGATTTCCGTTCCGATCCAACTTTCGGAAAAATTCTCCGATGACATAATACAGCGCACCTTGCAAATATTCTCCGAAGTACCTAGCTTTGGAAGTCTTATGAAGTTTTCATTGGGATTTTCAGATTTTGCTCTCAGATTTCAGATTTTTCTTGCCCAATGGAACATAAAACGAGATTTTTCTTACTTTGCATTTGACAGCTGTTCTGAAATTGTTATTTGTGTTTATAAAAATCTATTCAATTTATATTGATATATTGATACCTATTGCAGCGGCCAAGTGTAAATTTGTCTCTATATTTTTCACAGACTTCTCGTCTAAAAACGTAAGTTAACACACTTTAAGTTTGACAAATGACAAATGTTTAGGTGTTAGTGCAAATAGGTGTAAATCTCGCTCAGATATCGAAATTCGAAAAATTGCTTTGACTCCGCCTCTTTTTTTCGGCCAATGGAACATGAAATCTGACAGCCAGCTGATTTCGAGAGCAGAAAAACTGCTCTGAATCTGAAGAAAGTGATTTTTCTGTCCCAATGGAAACGACATTAAGCAGTTCTTGTATTTAATTGCATTACACAGTGCATTTTTGAGTAGTAGACAAAGACCTCAGAACAAAATGGCGCGTACAAGGCGGGAACTACCTTGACCAGCTCGGAGTGTATAATTGGGGTTAAAAAGAAAGGTAGCTGCTTGCTGCTAAACGGACAAACTAGCGAATTTTCGCAGCATTAAGAGACCCGCACTTACGCTAAGTAAGGTACTGATACTGACATAAAAACAAAAGAGTTCAGGAGCGAACTACTGTTTTATTGTTCTTGACACCTATGTACTACATAACGTTATGGATCAGAGTAAGAGTTGTTTTATATCGTCGCTGGTAGATCGAATACCTCGTAAGTCGTAACCCAAAAAAGGTCCACTTTTTAGGTAATTATGAACTTATATTGTAAAAAAAATTCCGGATCTAAGGAAAAATACCTCGTAAGCCCAGAAGCGATAATTTTAAAGTCATGCGAATAATAAAAATACATCGTATCCCCGCATGCGTTTTCGTTGCTGGAATACCTCGTATGTCAGGGCCAAATCTATTAGAAAATTATGCGTCTGCTCATGTTGCTATCTTTGGTACTCCTGTCTTCGACTTTTACACGAAAAAAAACGGTATCGAGCAAGGAAATAGAACCAGTAAATTAAGTACCACCGGTCTTGGAATATTCGCTGTTCACTCATGGGTCATGGGTAAGGGCCGACGAATCCAGTATTTTTAGTACCTATTCAAAAGAGTCAAACAGTACTGAATACAAAAATTCGCTCACTCAAATGCAAGCTGATCTTTTGCACGGGTCTTTTTTAACCGTTTTCCAAAACTTCCATCGCATTATGCATGGGCTTCATCTTCTAAGCTTCATTTTGAGCCCTTTACTGGAAGCATGAATCAGATGGTATATTAGCAATCTTTTTCATGAGATGAACTTTACATCCGAATAAAAAAAAAGACAAGTGCGACACGTGTGTGAAACATGAGGTATTCAAAATTCCGAAGAAGATTGGCAACTACATACACTTTGCCAATTGCATTTTGGATATCTTGAGGGGTTTTCAAAAGATGTTCCATTCCTATTATATTCCTTAGTGATGGATACACCTATCAAAACCGAAATACCTCAGAGATACAAGAAGGTAAAAGATTTCTCTTTCTCTTAACCTGGCCAATAATGAATCAGGAAGAAAGGAACTACAATCTACGATTAACTAAAATGTTAGTTTGCATTTATTTATGGATTATGCATTCATTTTTATATGTTTTATAATATGAATCTTACTTTTTGAATAAAATACGTTGTTTTGTTTTTAGTCACATTACTTGAAGGTACATATTATAAACCTTTACAGGAGAAATACCACGGAGGCCAGAAAATTCTAATACCTCGTAAGCCAAAGCAATAACGCAAGTTAATACCTCGTAACCAACACTTACTTACTTAAGGTGGCGCTACAGTCCGGGGTGGACCTGGGCCTCAACCAATACGCCTCTCCAGTTAGCGCGATCTTTGGCTAACTGCCTCCAGTTGCGCACTCCAAGTTGGTTGAGGTCCCCTTCCACTTGCGCGCGCCACCTAAGGCGAGGTCTTCCTCTACTGCGTTGTCCCTCCGGGTTGGAATCGAAGACTCTCCGGGCCGGAGCGTTGGTGTCCATTCGCTCTACATGTCCTAACCATCTTAGACGACTAATGCGTACTTTTCTGACTAGGTCGATCTCGCTGTACCTACAGCTCGCAGAGTTCGCTGTTAAATTTCCTCCTCCAGAGCCCGTCAACGCAAATGGGACCAAAAATCACTCGAAGAATTTTGCGTTCGAAGCGACCAAGAAGATCCTCATCCGTTTTTGCTAGGGTTCAGGACAGGGATGATGAGAGTCTTATATAGAATCTCCTTATTCCTTCTTGACAAGGCCTTACTAATCAATTGCCATCTTAGGCCAAAGAAACAGCGGTTGGCAAGTGTGATTCTTCGCTTGATTTCTGATGTGATGTCATTATCAGAGTTTATAGCGGAGCCGAGGTAGACAAAGTCCCTAACTACCTCAAAGTTATAGCTGTCTATCGTGACGTTCTGTCCGATTCGTCGATGATGTGTGTCCCTTCTTGTTGACAGCATATATTTTGTTTTACCCTCATTCACCACTAAACCCAATTTTGCCGCTTCTGTACTAATACTTGCAAACGCACCAGTGACAGCTCGCTGTGTTGTGCCAACAATGTCAATGTCGTCAGCGTATGCAAGCAGTTGCACAGACTTATAGAAAATTGTGCCTCTGGTGTTGGCTTGTGAGTTTCGCACAATCTTCTCAAGAATGATGTTGAAGAAGTCACATGACAGCGCATCACCTTGTCTAAATCCTTTTTTGACATCAAAGGTCTCGGTGAGATTGTTTCCGACCTTTACGGAGCAGCGAGCGTTCTCCATCGTCATTCTGCACAATCTGACAAGTTTGGCAGGGATGCCAAAACTAGACATGGCTCTGTATAGCTCGTCTCTATAAATGCTGTCATATGCGGCCTTAAAATCGATAAAAAGATGGTGAGTATCGATCTGGACTTCTTGGGTTTTCTCCAGGATCTGCCGTAGTGTGAATATTTGATCGGTCGTGGACTTGCCGGGCCTAAAACCGCACTGATAGGGACCTATCAGATCGTTGACGAAAGGTTTCAGGCGTTCACACAGTACAGCAGACATGATCTTATACGCAGTGTTAAGGAGACTGATGCCTCTACAGTTGGCGAAGTTTAGAGAGTCTCCTTTCTTGTGGATCATTACTTTTATACCAAGTTTTTTGTTCCTCCTGAAAAAGAGATTTTTCTGGGTTACGAGGTATTCGATCTGCATACCTACTGCCTATTAATATTGAAAGATTAATCTCACTTTTTGGCTTCAAAATATGATAGAACTATTATCTTAGCACTTAGCGGTAACCTTATTCGCTGGAACCCTACACAGTTTTCTCTAAACATTTTCCACCATGATGTCGGTCGAAAACATATTTACTCTTGTCATTATTCCGCTCAAAATCAGACAGTTTATTCTAAAATACGATAATGTATACTTCTGTCAAACACAATGTGGTAAGCAAGTCAAACAAATGCGAAGGTTTTATTATAGATATGCTAATTAAATATTAATAAAAAATTAATCTACACGTAAATACACTTAAGTAGTTAACACACGGCGACTTTGGACCGCGCATGACGGCTGCGCATTGTCAATACATATCACCAGTTTTAATGACAGCGTTTGCGCGTTGCAACTGCCTAAATTTGTCCCATTGCATTATAGAATAGAAATGATTCTATTTTTGAAACAATGCGGGTACATCCACTATATATGTAAATTAACTTATTTCAAAAGAAGAGACAGAATCTCAAGATTTCCGGCTGACGAAAACAACAGATTTCGACGATTTTACTGAGTAAAGCTAAACATATTGATGAGCGGTTGCTTTTTTATCAGTTAGGTACAAAAGGTACACATCACAATCACTTAGGGTCTTACCAATAATCATTTTAACCTTGAAAACAATGTATAGGTCGCAATGGTAATTTTGTATGGAGAACTTCGCATTTGTGAGTTTGTAAAATTCTAGCCTGGACTGGACACTCAATATTACAATATTACTAGTGTTTGTCCAGTGGTAGGTAAACATTCTACCATTATAATTATAGTAACCTGGCTTAGTGTGATCGATTCAATATTTGAAGTCATGCTAATTTCAGCAATATAGCATGTCTGTCTGGTTTTGGCTAGGGCGGGACACTCACAAAGAAGATGAAACACTGTTTCACTCTTGTTTGTGTCGACGCAGCTACAGGAGTGGGCGTTATGGGGGATGCCAAGCTAATGGCTAATGGCCCATACTAATCGCCGTAAGTCTGGCGACATCTACACGCTAAGAGGTTGTATGTTCTGGCATCATCGTAGGCTGGCCAGATCTTCCTTGAAATGACGCAGTTCTTCAGGTTCATCCATCTAGTCTCGGCCATTGAGGTGAAGTGCAGGATTTCTCTCTTTAGAGACGAGAGTGATGTCAAACCGATCACAAGCCCTGGTCAGTGTCTCCCTGCATTCCACAACAAGGGTGGACGTTGACTTAGTTGAACGACAGCCTTAATCGCGACCTGATTGTCGACGAAGATGCCTATTTTTGTTCGGGGTGTCGCTATGTTAGGAATCAGTCTTACACGCTTTCTTAATTACCAGTATTTCTGCTTGAAAGACGCTGCCTGCGTTGGAAAGGCGAAGAGTTTTAGATATGTCTAAATCTGATGAAAAAATGCCCACTCCCAATCCACAGTTCATTTTTGGAACCATCTGTGAAGATATGTAGGTATGTCGAATTCGTGTACGACCGCATTCTCCTCCCATTCTGATCTAGTATCTAACAGAGAAGTTTTGTATGGAAGTTGAGTTTGGGTACAATGTAGTCCGTAGATATACGACCTATGCCGTCAGGAAGGGAAGTAGAATGCTGGTGTGGCCATAAGGCCTTTCTGACCAACATTTCGATTCCTTCAATCTAACTGCACTACATGCTGCATTGTTTTTTATGTGCAGATCCACTGGCAGAAAATTGAGAATCACATTGAGTGCCTCGGTCGGACTTGATCGTAGGGCTCCCGTGATTCCAATTCCAGCTGTTCTTTGGACTCTATACTTTATACCATACCAGTGATCCGTAGGTGAGAATGGGACGTACCAACGCTGTGTACATCCCAACAAACCATCTATGGCTGAAGACCCCACTTCTTGCCGAAAGTTTTCCTACAGGCGAAGAAAGCTATTTTTCCGCACTCGGTGTTCGATATTTGACTTCCAGTTGAGTTTAGGGTCAAGCATGACTCCAAGGTAACTATTTTGCGCTGGTGGTTAAAGTTAGATTTTGGTTGTTTAAGTGGGGAAGTGAGAAGGTTGGTATTTTGGTTTTGGTGGTGAAAAGCATCAGTTCAGTTTTGCTTGGGTTAACGCTAAGACCACAATTTGTAGCCCAACCGCTAATCTTACCCAGTGCTCTTTCCATGATTTCCCTTATCACGTTCGGAAACATTCCTGATACTAGAACAACTACGTATCCACGGTATAGGATTATAAGTATCACTCAAGTATATAGTTAACTCTCGTCTTAGACTATACCATTCAAGAGCAGTCTAAGGGAGCCTCCCCACCGGATGGAACAAAACGCTTTATTTTGTTTTCTTGCTTTGTTTTGCCTTATTCAGTGTGGGCGCGAGTACTTAAATGTGTGTATTTAAATTCAGAAACACACAGAAAAACAGTTTTGTTTGTCTAAGGCGTTTTGTTCCATCCGGTGTGGAAGCAGCCTTATATGAGTTATGAATTTTGGTGTTCACCTAAAATTTTAAAAATACAATAAAGCTAAATATATTTAATTCGCCATTGTGATCTTCCGGCGAATATTAAAAATAATTCTTAGTAAGTAGCAGAGGGCCTCCCCTTCTTCTCACATCCGTGCATATTTTGTAGAGTTCCGGTTCATTAAGTAATCGATAACTATACTATAAAATTTATTAAACCAATAAATAGCTTATATAATAAATCGAGCACACCCATGATAAAATCTGATCACAATTCCCCACTGGAGTACCTACAGGTATCTGAAATAATAATACCTACTGTGCATGTGCATTCTTCATAAGCCGGACTAGTCATAAACGGTATGGGCATTCTGATTGGAATTTTAAACAAATATCTGTTAAGACTCTCGTGATTAAATTATTGCTGTACAATTTAGCGGTAGTTCCAATTTGTTAGCACCTATCTGTTGTGTTTTTCTTTTCTTTTTTTTTTTTTCTTTTTTTTTCTAGTGCGAGTACTTGTGCTGCTTGTCAATGCTCTGAATTGAAAATGTCAACTCTCCGCAAGTAGGTGTAAACATGCCGTGTATAGGGCTTGAAGTATTGGCGTTTTTTATGGAACATCTGACAGAATTGCTTTTTTCAATGAAATTCATTAGAGCATTTTTGTAATAGTGGTAGGCACCATAATGTGAGATTTGGTATTTCGTTTTACTTTTTCTCCGCAGTAAATATGAATGTTTTAATAGGCCAAATCAATATATTTCAATTTAAGTTTACATTGTAGGTAGGTATACTTTTGGATCCCATAGCGATGAATTTGTTTCTAATAACACGACAAACATTTCAATCTGACATTTTTCTTGTGTGTGTTGGTCAGTTCAGGGCAATTCTCTAAAAATATTCCGGACATTTCTGTCGTGTTAAGAATTGACCTGGGGGTCGATTCTGGTTCTGTGAAGGAGTGAATCGAATAAATCGTTTTCACATTCGCTTTTACACATTGCTTTCATTTTTTCGATTCACTTTGTACTAAAATGCGATTCAATAACTGGTTCAATAACTGAAAATATCGTGGTGAATTCAATACCGCACACTGTGTTGTATGAAAGAGGGTTGTCAATTTTCAAACTCTCACTAAAAACATTCACTTGCAAATGGGGCCGTGAAAAGAAATTATTCATATGAAAAATTTTGACGTTTGGTTTGGTTTCACATTTTCATAGAACGAGAATCAAAATTGCGCGTGACAGGGTGGAAACATTTTCGTTTCACTTTTTCACAGAACCAGAATCGACCCCCTGGAAGTGCACTTCTTTTTCAATGAAAAATAGAAAACATAGAAAGAGCACTTCTGGATTTGTTCTTTTCATAGAAAGGGCAATTCTTTGGAAATGAAGTTTAAAGGGTATTTGGCTAATTAGAATTTGCACATTTGTGGATTTTATTAATGATCAAGAATAATGACCGCTACGATGGTGTACATATTTTCAAAACTTTTTTTCGGATGTAAAGTCACAATGCAACCGATTTATAACTTAGATTTAAAAAAAGAAACAACTCCAAATTAAATCTACATTTTATCTAAATGTGATTTAACCCCAAACATTATAATTAAAGCTAATTAATACACCAAAAAATAAATGTGCCATCAGCAAATGTAAGATCCAAAATACGAAGCAATTAATAATTGTACGTAAATTTCGCAGGCAATGACAAATCAGTTATCCGTCATCCATGATTAATATAATTGAATTTAATAATAATAAAATGAGCGAGACTTTCTTTCTAATGTGTCAGGGTTTCGATTCTCGGGAGGGAATTTCATTTTGTGACTGTTACTTTGCATAGTTTATTAATGGCCTTGAATTTGATTTCGAACTACGTACTTTATTGTTCTACGTATTTCTTGAAGTACAAGTTAACTAAATATGAGAACAGTTAACAATTGAACTCATCTTTCGTTGCTAAATATAGATCTACTGGACAAGACAGTGGGCACATTAGAAATTCTAGTTATCGAAAGTCGAATAGATTAGTGCAGATATACCAGATATACCTACCCGCTACCCCGATCACAAAAACTAGGTTGGTCAGGTACGTCACCTTTCCTACGCCACATACACACGAAATGTCAAATTAGGCAGTCACGAAATTATTGGCCGCATTCAAGAATCTAGTTATCTTAAGTCGACTAGATTGGTCTGGATAAGATGTAACCTGAACGCAAAAACTAGATTGGTCGGGAACGTCACTTTTTCTACGTCAGCCACATACCCGAACTGTCAACTTAGTACTCAGTCACGAATTTCTTGACTAGATTCGTCGGCTACCCCTCCATAAACGTCAAATGTCACAGGTGCCCACGTGACCGATTTAAACCAATCACAACCGAGATAGATCTATTCAGACAGCTGTCAGACTTACTAAACTAGATACTTGAACGCCCTCATTAACTAGATTTGTCGGCTACCTCTCCATAAACTTCAACTTTTCAAGTAACGAATCGAGATGATCAACATTACACAAGAAAGTCCTTATGTAAAACATTACAACTAGAAATAAAATGTCAGAAACACTAAAAGTGCCGTGGATTGTAATTGATAAAGAAAATAGAAAATAAATCATATTCTAAGACCCGTTTTTAACTAAATTTACTTTACATTTTCAGTTTCAAGGAGATGATGGAATCTTTACTTGAAATTCTATGCAATGTTTGAATATTCTTCAGTTGAAGTAGCAATGGAATAGCAAAGCATATTCATGCGTCTAAAAATATCTAAAACAAACCTAGAAACGGCTGTGTTCAGAAAACATTTATTCTTAAGCTGCTACTACCCTACATTACTTATCATATTTATGTGGTGCCTATAACAACGAAAGGAAGCTAATGCACAAAAGCGGTAACAATAAATACGGCGCCATTATTAAACAAATATCCCTGTTTTGAAATTTTGCTTATTCATTGAGTCACCAATTTCTCAGAAAACACTTTACGTAGTTACTGCGCAGGAGATCTTAAATTTACCCATTCTAGCTGATTTTATATGAATTACCATAATTATCCTCAAAAACAGTGTTAGGTTCTCAGTGTGTCCATAGTTCTTTTACAAATTTGTTGTTTGACTCGCGACCAACTCACAACTGCCACAATCGGCCACCCTCTGGACGTAAATAACGAATTTATTTCTACAAATTGGGAACGTATTCTGAGCTGTTTTTATTGGGTCGAAAAACTAAACTTAAATGGCGCTACAGGTCACGATGGACATGGTCATTAGTTGTCAGCCTTGCAGTCGAATTTTTCGTATCGATTTTGTTTAAAAGGCTAAAGAAGGTGAGCTTGAGATTCGCCACGTTTATAGACGGAGTGCACAAAATTGTTCAGAAATCTAGTTTAAAATTTCGCGACGGATTACTAAGTTGACAGTTCGTATATGTGACTGACGTAGAAAAATTACTTTACCGACCAATTTAGTTTTTTTGCGCTGAGAGTACATCTAATCTAAAACCAATCTAGTCGGCTTATGTGGTATTCGATTGGGCGCTCTCAGAGCACTTTTGCGAATCTGGATTTTTGCCCAAATTTGAGATTTACCAATACAAGTGCGTTCGAATTTGACAATGGGTGAATTTATTTTTATAAATAATTTGTGTATAAATATTAAGAAATCAACCGGGATGCGAATTTTGAATGTTTTAATACAAAATTTAACCAGTGAATGGAAAACGCTCTGAAAAGTGTCGAAGGCTACACATATTCGAATCGCACGAATATCAACACAAAAAAAAATCAAGTGACATTTTTATGTTCCATTAGACATCTGGAATCTGAGAGCGAATCTGAAGAAGCCCAATCGAATAGCACATTAAATAAACTTTCGAATGGCAGACATATGCCATTATGACACTGCATTCAAATTGTGTGCTAATTTTATTTTCTCCTTAAATGAAATAATACAGAAATCAAATATGACACGATAGTACGACAACAGACATTTATTCAACCGCGACAAGCGCCCAAAATGGATGTTTGTAAATACAACAAGTCTGTTCCTTTACTTTTAAATCTCACGAATTTTTACTAATTCTTACGAATTTTCACTCAGTGCCGTTCCTTAACTCGAAAAATTCGTAAAAGAGAGCGTCCTCGAGAGAGCAAGATATTACCCCTCCATCTCCACTGAGAATCTTACGAATTTTTACTCAACAAATTTCTTGGTGTAAGAAGTGGAAAAGCTGTCAGTCTAACTTACAAATAACAGCTGATTTGAAATTTGTTGTCCCATTTGGCATATGCCAAATGGCTTAGTGTTAGTGTGTTGGACTACTCAGCGAGGGGTCTCAGGTTCGAATCCCGCAAAAACCCAAATTCCAACTTATGGTTTTTTTTTAGAGTATTAATGTCTTGTAAGAACTTCTCAATTAGCCTTTTGGAGTCGGCATAAAATTGTAGATCCCTTCCATTCGTTCCAAAAATGAAAAACTCGCACAAAAACGAATGGAACGCTAGGTCTAGAGTCCCTCCGGACCTGTTGCGCCAACTATTTTTTTTTTTTTTTTTTATTTGGCATATGCGTGGACTATTTTCTAATTTCTTGCGTATTAAAATGGTATCAACAGGCGGCAAAATAAAATTAAATGTTCTCCTCGCGATTCTTTCGAAAATGGCAACGAAATTCTTTTTCGCTGGAACAGGGAATAATCTCCTCCTTGTAGGTAATTCTCCATTCAGTGTCGTTTTTTCCTCTTTTCTCTTCCACATACTCGGATTCATCAAAATAAAGTTCAAAATAAATAATATAACTAATTTTCTTAGTAAATTAACAAATTCCACGAGTTTATCAGACATTTTAAAGAATTTTTGTACAATTTTCTGAATATTTGAATTATGTGTCTGTCATTTTTCATAAATTAATACAAAAGCGTTCCTTAACTTTTTCGAAAGCGTCTCTCTCTGTGAGATAATTTATCCCCCGCAATGCCATTTTGACAGTCCTTTCCATTTTAACTACAAAAGTAAAGAAACAGACCTATAAACAGTCCCACACACCGCCCGACACGTTATTTTTTCACATTTAAGTGTGAATAGGTCTAGTACAATTCTTATTATATGCGATAATTGCCGCTTTGATCGATGATCAGCAGCAGTCGCAACCAATTGGATTTGAAAAAAGATCAGTTGGTCAACAAGTCTGCGGTTAACCATTTGTGCATATCAGTGCGGCTAAATTTGGACAGGCTACTCGGAAATCCTTAATCGAATTAACTTAGAGTGTGCATAGTAAGAAACTGACGGCTTGCAATTATTGTGCAAATAATTTACCTGGCTTCGCGTTCCTTTTTTCTCCTTTCAATTTCGCTACTTATCAAGTCTCTTAATTAGATAGCCCGGTGTAAGCAAACAAAGCGTCAGTGATGGAAGCACGTTGTTGCAACAAGTTCAGCTCATGTATCAAATTTTGACAGATGTCACTCTTTGCGTTTCTGTAACGAATGAAGATCAATGATGGGGCATGGGGGCTGTAGTCCAAGGGCAAACAGCTTGCGGTAGGATTCTTTCAAGATTCGTCCGCCCGGTTAGATGAATGAGAATTTGCTTGTCAGCCCATTGTGCGAGTGATGGGTCTAAAGTGTTATGTACCTAATTGTATTGTGCCTTACAATTAGCACATTGTACGTGTAACCACACAAAATGAATTTGTTTATTGATTAATGGCCCATTCGTGGAATCTCTTTAAGTATTCATTTTCACATGATACACACACTTCCGTACATGGAGTGCTGTGCGACTTTGGTTATTTCCTTTGATTAGTAATTCACTATTCGAAAGTGCTAATTACTCTATAAGCTTAGGCTAAACTTGACATTAACCTTGTGCGATTATATTGTTTGTTTAGATTGATCGCGCAACGAACTCGGAACTGTGGAGTTTTGCCAGCGTGCTGATCCTTGGAATAACGATTTATACGTTCTGGGGTTACTTGAAGTCGGTGCTTCTATCGCTGAAGCTGTCCGGACCGCCGACAGTTCCGTTCTTGGGCAATTGCTTGCTGCTGAAGGAGAGAGATCGTAAACGAGATCCTATTAGTTTATTTTTGTTCCAGTATATATTTTTGGATCATTTTTAGTGCTGACGAATAGAGCTTCTAAGGCGTTCGGCCTCTATGGATCACTTGTGCGCATATGGATACTGTTGTTTCCGTTTTTCGTTGTCCTGCAACCGGACGATCTGCAGGTGGTTCTGTCATCGAAGAAACACACCAATAAGGTGTTCTTCTATCGGCTGATGCATAATTTCTTGGGAAACGGCTTGATCACGAGCAGTGGAGAGAAGTGGAGCACCCATCGCCGGCTCATTCAGCCGACATTTCATTTGAGCATTTTGGAGAAGTTCATTGGAACATTTGCAGACGCTTCGCAAGCGATGTACAAGAGTTTAGATCCAACGCAAGAGGAGATCAATATAGCGAAGTTTGTTAACAATTGCGTTATAGATATTTTGAATGGTGAGTGTGGCGGTTGTGAGTTGGAATCGGATTTAATGTGTTGATGCATTCCAGAGGCTGTGCTCGGAGTACCTGTCAAGAAGAAGGATAGCATCAATATGGAGGAATCGCCTTTTAGACAGTGAGTAGACAGACATTTCGTATGTGTTGATCTGAGCTAGTCAAAATTATGTCCAGAAATATCGATTTTTTTAGAAAAAAAAAATACTCCTCGCTCTGTACAATTTACTGTAACCTTTCACTTTTTGTTTTAGGGGAAAAATGGTGATCCCGCAACGCTTCACCCAGCCATGGCTGCTGCTCGACAGCATCTACCATATGACCAAGCTTGCCTCCGAGGAGATGGATCAAAAGAAACGCCTCAATGACTTCACGCGCAAGATGATCAAACGTCGCCGAGAGATACTAGAAAGCGGTGACACCAACGAACGCAAATGCCTCCTCGACTACATGATTGAGATCTCGGCCAGCAATCCAGAGTTCACAGAAGAAGACATAGTTAATGAAGCCTGCACCTTTATGTTAGCTGGGCAGGATTCAGTCGGGGCAGCTACCGCATTCAGCTTGTTCCTCTTGGCGCAGAATCCCGATGCGCAGGAGAAATGCAATAAAGAGATTGACGCGATCTTCGGTGATGACAACCGCCCGCCTACAATGAGTGATCTGAGAGAAATGCGCTACTTGGAGATGTGCATAAAAGAAGCCCTGCGACTGTATCCCAGTGTGCCTCTAATTGCTCGTAAGATCGGCGAAGAGATCCAACTGAGCAAACACACCTTGCCCGCTGGCAGCAATGTGTTCATCTGTCCATATGCGACACATAGACTGCCGCACATTTACCCGGATCCGGAAAAATTCGATCCGGAACGCTTTTCACCTGAAAACTCCGAGTCCCGGCATCCGTATGCGTACTTACCGTTTAGCGCTGGTCCGCGATATTGCATTGGCAATCGATTTGCCCTAATGGAGATGAAGACTGTCATATCACGACTTTTGAGGAGCTATGAGTTGCTGCCCGTGCCGGGCAAGACCAAAGTCCAGGCAACGTTTCGTATAACCTTAAGAGCGTCAGGCGGTCTTTGGATTAGGCTTAAGCACAGACGGGATTTGACAGAACTGCAGGAGTAGTCGTAAGCAGGAGTTCTGCTAAATAGAAACAGAGAAATCAGGGACGTTTGGATTGTGATGAAAAAAAAAAAATTGTTTACCTTTGCCTATATTTCAATTGCCTTAGGTTAAGCTCTAGGATTAGGGTTTACACTTTTAGTTATAGCTGACGTTTGAACGAAGAAAGAGGTTAAATAAAATAATGAAAATAAAATTGAAGATATTTATTTATATAAAAAAAAATATATATATATATATTCCAGCCGCTCAATGCTTATGATCCCCACTGTTTCATTCAAAATCGACATTTTGTGAGTGCCAATTACAGTAGCCCGCCCTCGCCTATTTATTGTGAACCAAAGAAATCTTCAACGGCAATCAAATTTTTTTTTAAAAATTTTATTTGATTCCATTTATGGCTACCACCCCTTCCAGTTCAACACTGGGGTGTAAAAGTATTGGGCATACAACTAAATTAAAAAGTGCGCACATTCTAATCATACAATAATAATATAGTAAATGTATATGTTTATGTTTATATTTATATAAGACAAACAAATAAGAATACGGTTACAAATTAAATATTCGTTTATAAATAGAATTATGTATTACAGAGAGAAATGAAAATTAAAATCAAACATAAAATAGTAATAATAGAAAAACTGAAGTACATATTACACAAATTATAAATAATAATATATTCGAAATTGTTTTGGGGGTCTTGCTGTAAAGCTTCGTTGTAAATTTTACATTTGATTCGTCGTTTGTTGAGACGAAATGTACCTCGTCGATTCATTGATTCACATTCTATGAGAGTCCTCTGAAGGTCTTGAGATTCTTCGCTTGGTGATGATCTGAATTGGATTTCTTCAGGGTTATGTCGCTGCCGGTTGTGGTGATCATGGTATTGGTGAATTTCCTTGGTGCTTGTGGAGTCTTAGGCTGTGATAGTCGTTCGGTGGCATCTCGAATCCGTCCACTTAGCCGCATTGTCGACGCTGAGCGAACTGGTAGGGGAGAACTCGGCAAGGATATAGAGGCGCTGGATTTCGAAGCGGCATTGGCTAGAAAAAAGATAGTTGTAAGTATTTCGAAAGCACTACACTCTGCACTAGCACACATACATTTATTACAAGACGTCAATCTGTCAAAAACGTTTCTGGGCTTATTCAAATCCATGCTAGGTTTTGGGTTAGCTTTGCACTCAAAATGGTTACTCACTGATTTCGGTTGCACTTGGTTGAATTTGTTCTTTAGCATGGATACCTTACCGGCGGTTTCGGGGATCACTTTGGGCGGCTTAACCTTCTCCTTGGTCAGGTTGTTTTCGAGCGATTTTTTGCGCATCTTTATGGTGTTGGTGAAGTCCGATCGCATTATCGGCACTGTTTCTGTGGTCATGGTTACATTTTTGGGTTCCAAGTTGAACTCGAGCCCGGGCGATCTGGGACGGGGTGAGGGAGATTCCTCTTCATGGGGATGGGGCTGGTTATCCCATGATTCAGTTTCCACTGGCTTACTTTCTGAGCCGTCATGCTCAACTAGTTGGGATTTGGCTATCTCCTCTAGTTTTGTCTTCAAAATGTCATGGGGCACTGCGACCGACAGTGGGCTATGCTCCTCTTCCGGATCCTTCGGTGCCATCGGTGGCTTATCAACTATCGAGTTGTGACAGTGGCATTGGCCGTTAACACCGCCACTGCACGTCGAACATTCACTGAAGCCGGAGTCACTGCGCTCACTGCACTGCGTCTTATCGCGGACCTTCAGCGAGTTCCGTACATTAAGTTTCAGCTCCAGGCTGGGTAGGTCTGCATTGAAGTCATCCTCTTCCTCGTTCAACGATGTCATGTGCGCTGAAATGTTCGGATTAAAGATCGAAGCTCCCGAAACCGATGGCCGCGGGCTACTTGGCAATGATCCAGCTGCTGAAACGGCGGAATTTCTGCGCGAAGCCGACAAGTTTGCCATTCTACCTAAGGCTCGGATTGCATTTCCAGTTTTCTTAAGTTGATAACACACAAAAACAAATGTAGGAAACGAAAAAACCATGCAGTGTTAGATAAGCAATCAAATCACACAACTGTCACAAAACGCTTTTGACATCTACTTACTTGCCACTTCCTTCGGATAATGAATTTCTTGAGCTTATCTGTGCAGATTTTGTTGTTGCTTAGATTCTCGTCATATTGCTGGGTCAGCCATGTTGATTCTAAGCACTGTTTCGCCGTCAGTCTGTCTTCCTTTCGATGAACCAAGAGATTTGAAATAAAGTTTTTTGCTTCCTGTGACACGGCATCGAATGCTTCGTCTTCGAAGTCATAATCGGCTCGGGTAATGTTGTTGAATGTGTCGGCGTCGGAATCGCCCATAAATGGTGAAAGGCCGGAGAGTCTAAAAGGGGATTTTGAACAATTCTTGAGTAGGTAATCGAAGAAAGGTAGCACAGTGTTGGTGATACGAATTTGATATTTTAAAGAACTGGCAGCCATCTGTCAGGAAGCCGCACAAAAAATTGTTTGGGCCAACATTTTAAGGCGCTTTTTTTTCAAATTTGGGAACAGTTGAGAAATTAGGAACCGAGTTTGGCCATTTGACTCGAAGTTTCGAATGCCTTATCGTACGGGAACAGGCTCTACTTCAAGAAAATACACTTTAGCTGAAAGTCAAAAAACTGTCACTTCCCTCAATTTGAGGTGGGCTTTTCCTACCCATTGCGTGAAGAATCAAAGTAAATGACAGTTGGACAGTTCGGTTGCGGCCATTTTCACGCATAAAAGCACCGATCGCACACGAGAGACAGTTCGCGAAATCGGAAAATGTCAGGCAAACGTCAGAGAGCGAAAGAGAGACAAGGAACTGTCAACGTTCACTTTGGAAACAACACATCTTATGGCTATATACTTACAGAACATAACATATAACTCCAACGCTCCACATGTCCGATTGGAAGCTAATCGGTTCATAGTTGATAATCTCTGGTGGAATAAATTCGGGCGTGCCAAAGAGAACTCTTACTGGGGAATCGGAGTTTAAACGTTGCGCCAGTCCAAAGTCAATGATTTTTATTTGGTGACTAGTCCTCGTGTGGCACATAATGTTCTCTGGCTTGAGATCCAAATGGACTATCGACTGGCTGTGCATGTAGTCGACACCTTCGCAGACCTGCCGCAAAAATAATATACAGTCTCGTTCCGTCAGTGTAAAGTCATCGGCCACAACACGCTCGAAGAGTTCGCCGCCAGTAATGCTAAAAAAATGAATTATCTGTTGTAACAGCGTCTTTAAATAGTCACTCATACGTACTACTCCATGACCATGACTATTTCGCGAGCACTTTCAAATGATGCCGCCAACTGCAGCAACTTTGGATGCTGCAGAGACTGCATTATGGAGATCTCCTCTTGGACCTTCTGTCTGTCGCGGGATTTGATGCATTTGATAACCTTAGCTGCCAGAGTTTGGCTAGTGACTTTTTCTTGAACCTTGTACACGACTCCGAAACGGCCTTTACCCAGTTCTTCGAGAATTTCGAAGCGACTCTTGAAATCGCCGCCAGCTTTGATGGAGATTGTCCTTTGGAAGTCTGGAAAGGGAAGAAAACCATGAAAAGTTTGAAAAATGTATGCCGTGGTGTACTAACCTTCGCTTGAAACTTCTGGATCGGAAATCTCGACTCTGTCGCTTGCGAAGCCTGGTTCACTTCGTCCGTGGATATTCTCGGCTCGAACCCGGAATCTGTAGGCGGACTGTGGTGTAAGGTGTTTCACTGTGTACGCAAGAGAGTCCACCACGGTGGCGATCTCTCGCCATTCGCCGTCGCTTTCGTTTTGCATTTCAATTCTGTTGAAAGAGATGTGTAAACAAAGCTGCTTCATTATAATCGCCAACACTTACATAAATCCTGTCAACATGCATCCGCCATCGTATGGTGGTCCGCACCATGCCACGGCCACACGATCGGGTCCCTGTGAAATGCTCGGTTTGCCACTTGGCGGCTCTGGGGGACCCTCTACCGCCACAGAAGCAGCCGCAAAATCACTACTGTGATCGTTCATTATTTCCACAGTGTATTTGCCACTGTCATCCGCTGTGATTGATGTCAGCTCAAGTGTCGACTGACCGGGTATGGTACACACTTTCGTATTGGTGGTTTCAGTTATTGGACGACCCTATAGTTATAAAAAAAAAAAAAATACGTTACGAAACTTTTCGTGTCACATTATAACTTTCTATTTCAACTGCATAAGTAGATGCACCCTATTTTTCTAAATAGAACTAAAACGTCTTAATTTCACAGGGCTGTACATTCATTTCATCTCTTTCAGTCGTTCTGTCCTCTTTTCTCTGTCGGATTGTGGCAAGCGGGGGCACCAAGTGAATGTATTGCAATGCGTAACCACAGAAACTACGGTGTATTTGTGGTTTTCAGTTGAAATGAAGTCATAACGAGCATTGAATTCAGAAATAAATAATGAGATCAAGGCAGGGCTTCTGAGTGTAAACCGAAAATGAACCCATATAAAGAGACACTGTGCGATAAAAGTTTGCAAACGGCTTTTTAGGAAACAGCTTTGTACAACTAGAGTTGGGCATTAAGCATCCGACATTGAGCAATGCGTTGAACACATTCGGTAGACTGCATCTGTAGTAAAGCCTACCTCGAATATGACTGCTGAAGTGTCACTTTGATACCTACCAGCTGTGCTTCAATTTACACCGACAACTATGCTTTAACGGACTTAACGCAATGCACGCCAGCGAACAGCTTTAAAAATTAAGCAGTAAATTGAAGAAGTATTGGACAGCCCATTTTGTCTATCAATTGACATAAGCTCGTAAACTATCTCAAAATTTATTGAGCAACGATTTGTATTCGAAACTGAAGCGTTGCGCGTGCAGTGAACGACAGGCATTAGCCTTACGAACCGACAATAGGACCCTGTCTATGTAATTGGGAGATATTTACAATTGATGATAAATTGAAAAAGCGCTATTGCTCAAAGTACCTATTCTTCTGCCAGCAAAGTATTTTGAGATATACACTGCCGATCACTAGGATGAGGCCATAAATTTTGCAATCGGTTTTCAATTTTTTTACGTTATTGAAACTTTTTACTCCGAAACTTTTGAAAGCATCTATTTTTCCTCTTTGTGTCGCTGTCAAAGCCTTTCCGAAACCCATTTTTTGTTTTAATTAAAGAAAAACAATTCCTTTATTTAATCTTAACAACATTTTTCAAAAAATCGCTGATGTGAACTTGTGCAACGAAATATTCGCAATGGCCTCATCCTAGTGATCGGCAGTGTATAATATTATAGCAGCAATATACAAACGTTTTTAATTCAAAATGTGCGAATTAGAAACCATTAGATTGGAAACCTAGGTACTGAACAATAAAAGGACGAACAAAATTCAAACAATATAATACGGGATCATTCAATTGACGCGAACTGTCAGACTTTATTCATAGCAAACAAAATTAAGTCGCAATCCATAAATTTGCGTATGAAAAATTCATTCGAACCTAACCTCAAAATAGTAATTGGAACTAGAAACAGCGAGCTGAAGTTCACGATTAGCTGCAACCGAAAATAAACTTCCTCATGTAAAAGAAATGTCAGAATTTGCGAATATTCGCTCTCATATGAATAGTTCTTAAGAACAATCTTTCGTTACCGGAACTAGATGCGAAAAAGCTGTAGTCTCCAGAACAAAAGTCCTAAAAAATGAAAGAAGGAAACCGGAAATCAATTAAATTACAATAAAACAAGCTCATTAATGAGTTCATAAGCTTTAGAGCTCCTAGCCAACCAAAAAACCAACACCAAACAAGCACAGAACGTACGGTATGAGGTATGACTGCCCAAGTTAATTTATTACAAATGTTTACATCTTTTCGAGAGCGTCTCTATAATTGAGTAAACTGCCAGAGGTGTGAATGCATGGGTGTTGGTGTCATTATTCATAAAACGCTGATAAGATAACAGGAAAAAATAAATTAATTGAACAAATTTGAACAAAAAAAAAAAAAAAAACACACAAACACGCGTCTTTTTTTTTTTTTCTTTTTCTTTTTTTTTGTCTCAATATGGGCGAGTGTGTACCTACTAATCTGTTTTTTTTATTTTTTTTTTATAGACATTCGGTATATATTGTCGCCAAGACCAAATCTGATGCGCGAACTCATCTTTGCAAACAAAATGGAGGATGTGGATAGTGTTCCAAGTAAGTGCTATAGGGTTATGGCACCTGAGTTCAGCCCCCTCCAGTAGTCAGCCTCTGGAATACAAAGTACAGCGCAATAGTTAATCCTTTGATCTTTCTTTCAAGCGTAAAATATTATTCCCTTGGCTAACATTTCTTCTATCTGCGTCCAAAGACTTGCAACAATCCTGGTGCTGCCTCGCGTGTAAAAAAATATACTTGAGTACAGTTTTTATTTTTATAAACGCAGAACACGAGTGGTATTCCAAAAAAATAAATAGACGAAGTGGGTTTGGAACAGTAAAACAAATACTTATCCATTTAAGGTATTTGCATTTTGTGATTATTGTTATGTTATTGACAGTTTATTTTAATAATTTCTTAACTTAAAATGTTAAAAATATGTTTTGTTAAATAACTAAGAGGGGGGAGGACCTTATGAGACATTATTTTTATGATTATCTGATTAGCTGACTCCTGACGACTACGTTAATTTTGTTTTTCAATAACTGAGTATTCAAAATTAATGGAAACTTCAATCTGTCTTGATTCTTGCCGAAATTTCGATCAATTTCCTTTGTTTTTCAGTAGTCCCCCTGTACATTTACTAGAGAAATGGGGGCTGACTATAAAAGACACGGTTCCTTTAAACGTTCTCCAGTTGTCAGTTGTCAGTTGTCAGTTGCCCGCCCTTTTTATGAAAATGTGTAAATCAAATTGGGGCTGACTTCTGGATACTGGCATGGCCGGCTACGGGAGCTGAGGGGGCTGACAACTCGAAAATCATACCCTCTTCACTTATTTTGTAAATAGTTTGCATTAGGTAGCTCTTATATTTCTTATACTTAATAAGCTTAGTAATTTCGAATCTATAGACTTCAAACATTCAGAATAACCAAATACTTAATTAAATAGTTGAAGAATTCATTTTTATTCATTTTTAAGGACCAAACAAACCCAAAGGGATCGACTACTGCTGCCATCACCCTATAAGCTGCTAAGTTCATTAACACCGTTCTCGAAATCGGTAGACAATGGAAAAAGTTGGACCAAACAAGTAGTGAAATGTCAAACAAGGAGAAATATTTGACAGTTGTAAATTGAAGGCACCAAGGAGAAAAGCGATACAATTGGTAAAACTTTTGAGCTTTTGCAAGTAGTAGAAACGAGTAAACGTTCCGTAAAGTGTGGAAAAATACATAATTCCCCTGTTTGAGGTTCAAAGTTGGACTTGGAAAACTTGTCAGGGCCATATGTCAATGACTGAAAGTTGACCGAAGGAGCTACTGCAGAGCTAGACAGCTAATCAATTTGCACCTTCAATCAATAATTCCACAATTAAAACATTGGAATACATGTCCCCCAAGTATATTTTGAAAACTTCTGCCAGATATTGACATCTGCCTTAGCCTGATTTGCAGCTATTGCACATCAGAATAAACCGATCTTTTCCAGCTCAACTTCCGTTTATTGAAAGCAGTAACTATATCCAATCGGTGGCGAAACTCTCGGAATCTAACATTCCTATGTCCACTTCCAATCTGGGTCATTGCACATCTTTTATTCAAAGCGTAACTTTCAGCAACCACTGTACCCAGACTAAGAATACAACAAAAAAAGAAGACAGACTGGCTAAAACGCACAACTACTGTTTTCTTTTGTATTCTCTTTGCTGACGCAAATCTCTAGACCAAAACTATTCCAGTGCGCAGCCGATGGGAAAATTTATAGCGCCCGCTCTCGTTAGTTGTAGGAATATTACCACAAATGGTAACCTCACCATATTCTGACAAGAAATGTAAATCAACTCCCAGCCTATGCTATTGCATAAGCAAAAAATACGCGATCTAAATAAGAAAAAAAAAATGTCCAACAATAACTGCTGTACTTACCGCTTTAAACCATTTAACATCGGGCACTGGATATCCACCGTATGTGACACGTAATCTCACAGTCTCTCCAATGAGGGCTGTGCAGTCGGCGGGTCCTTGATTGATGTACGCAGGAACAGCCGACACCTCCTCAGTGGCAGGCGCTTCAAGTTGGAAGTGTGCCTTCGGCAGTCCGGGAAGAACAGCCAAACTGGTGTACGTAGTGATCCTGTCAGTTTTTGGCCGGATAGGACTCCGAACTGTGAACTGCACTTCACCACTGTGACTGTAATCCAAACCGAGGACGTGTAAGATTCTCACTCCGTCAGAGTGTGACTCTTCCAGCTGCAAAAATCGTCACAACAAAATCAGTCAATTGTTACTAACGAAAGCAATAATCCCCCAACAAAAAAAAAAAACACTTGTGTTGACACTTGCGCAACGTTTAAGATCTCTAAGGTTCCATACTATTAGTATACTATTCCGCCGCGGTATATTGACAGCTGCTTGTGTTGCCGGCAACAATCGATCTTCAAGACTAATAGGAGCTTAGTTCAACCTGTGCCAGTGTGCTCTAGATCCACCAAAAGGTGGAAATGGAAATGGAAAATGACTTGACTTGACTACGTCGGCGCAGTAGTAATTGCGCGCTCTATATCAACATCGTGACGTTTTCTCTTTCCCGCTTATCTCGGACGCGCCGCCCGTTCCGAATGCAAAGTAGCAATAAAATAATAAAAAAAAAAAATATTTGTCACGCACCGCATGGTTCGAGTTTACTTGCCGCCACTCTGTTTTTGGATTTGAATTTGAATTTACGCGATCGCTTTCCCAGAGACGTAAGCACTTGTACTATTGGCGGCAATTAGAAGGTAATTGCAAGTTGACAACTTCTGCAGGCTGAGTGTTGGCGATTGTTTTGTGTTGCTATACTGGGTCCAAATACGCGCGCAGTCACGTAGCCGTACAAGCGATGTTTAATCGCTGAAATTACAAGTAATGTAACTTTGCGTGTTTATGGAGTTTTGCTAGCGGGGCCCGTGCTCTTTATTGAGTGCTTATAGGGAAATGCATTTCAAGGCCGTCGCCGGCGCCGAGAGACATGGAATCTGTTTAACGGATTTTTTTCTACCCCATTTAGGATAAACAGACAAAACAACAAGAATGATGTCATGAAATGCTGTCCATTTGCTATATCCATACCTGTTGAACGGGAATGCAGACTTTGTATGAAGTGTCACTTGTAAATTGAAAGGTTATTGGCAAAAAGAAGCCTTTTCGGTCCTGAAGAGGAAGAAGGATAAGGTACTGATGGTATTATGTTTTGGAAACTGACACTTCTCCTTGCTCGAGATTTATATTCGATTCGGATTATATTGTCCTACTCTGGTCACACTAAACAGACATAATAAATGAATAGTTGGTGCAACTGGTCCAGAGGGACCATAGGCCTAGCTTCTCACAAGTCACAACCCTTCGGTTTGTGTTTTTTTTTTTTTTTTTTTTTTTTCATTTTTGAAATTTTATCAATTTCATGCCGATTCAAAACTAATAGGACATTTATACTCTCGCATAAACATAAAACGAGATTTTTCTTCCTTTGCATTGGTGGTGGTGCGTGTTTTAAAAGTCATCTGTTCTCAAATTATTATTTGTGTTTATAAAAATCGATTCAATTTATGTTGATGTCTATTGCAGCTGCCAAATGTAAATTTTTCTCTATTTTTCACAGACTTCTCGTCTAAAAACGAAGGTAAACACACTTTAAAGTTTGACAAATGACAATTTTTTTGGCGTCAGTGCAAATAGGTGTAAATCTCGCTCAGATATCGAGATTCGCAAAATTGCCCTGACTCTTAAGAAAAGTGTTTTTCTTGCGGCCAATGGAACATGAAATCTGACAGCCAGCTGATTTCGAGAGCAGAAAAACTGCTCTGAATCTTTTTGTCCCAATAGAAAACGACATTAGTAACCAGTAAACTAAGCCACTGCGCCGACTTAACAGACAGAGTGGGGAAGCGAGGAGCCGAGGAGTAACAACGATTTTCGCTTGTTTGGGGGTTACCCTGACAATTTCTGTTGGGAAATTATGTCGAATTTCAGTTTTTGTGAATTGTTTGAGAGAAACAACTCTTAACAACAATTCGCAAACACAGTCACTTTTGGTAGGAATGATAGCTATTTCGAACTACACCACTAATTCATCATCAGACTCCTTTGAAGTGATTGTTTGAATAGTTTTGAATTCTGACAATCAATTCTCCGTATATAATTCCATTTGAGAAGACATTTCTGTTCTTCCCCTGTCAGGAAATGAAGTTACATTTCGATTTTTCTCCAATTGACCAAGTGACTACCACTTGCGCCAACTGAGCGACGTCAATTGTCATTCTCTTGGGTCTTCTTCGCCTATTCCTCTCTTTTTTCCCGTAAGCTGTGAGATTTCAACAGACTCAGTTACTTCCCTCCATCTATGTTCAATTTTGTCAATATTCCATTAAATGTAAGGTATGGGGCGCAGCAAGTCGACGAGTCAGGAAGACACGCTTTCGAAAAGTGTTTGAATTAGAGTTTTCTTTGATCCTGGCATCATCGTTTTGAGTAGGTAGGTACTGTCTGTCACCTAAGACTCGTCAACAACAACTCGAAAACAAAGCTAAGTCGAATTTTTATTTGAAAGCCGCAAATTAAAGTTGCTTTAAGTGAAAGTAAGGAATTCGAGTTCGAAAAAATCCTCTTTCTCTTGAAATTACAAAAAATATTCGAAGTTCGATATATCCGGCGAGATTTCAAGTGGAACACTGAAGATGGCACCAGTGTTACCTCTGAAAATTCTCAGAAAGAGTCCAAAAAAGGGTCCTGGATGAAAAAAGGAGTCCCATTCCGATTTCAATACTTTCTTTTCTTGTTTAAATAAACAAAATTTTCAATTCAAATTCAGGTAAAACCAAATTATTTCGAATTCAACTAAATACACTGAATAATTTTGAATGTTAGCAAAAATATCCTACATTTTTAAAAGGAGTCCGAGTTCACTGATTTTCAAAAAGATGAGTCAGGAGTCCAGGCGCTCAAAAAGGAGTCAAAATGACTCTAAAGCGTCGCGAAGGGTAACACTGGGCGTAGGGATCAGCTAAGTCGAATATACTTATTAAAATTTCAGCGGCCATATTGGTTGTCGTATTCAGTTCAGAACAAGTTTCGACGTTAGAAATTGATTCAAACAAAACAGAAAAATTGTTCCAAATAGTGTCATCAGGCATTGACGCATGACACTCTTACGTATACGTAATACTTATGTACGTATAGTTGTGTTGGAAATGTATTTTCGATTATGCGAAGAACAGAGAATTTTGCATAAACAACAGAACAGACAGAACAGGCGCGGGTGCACATTAAATACATGCTACTATGTCTGGTGACGTGCAATGTATTTACATTTCATGTCAGTACAATTTTCGAATTCACAAGTGGAATCGACTAAGTTGATAGCTGACTGTCGCTATTTTGACTGTCGTTTTTGACTAGGTATCTTTCTATTCTTTCCTCTGTGGTAAAGTGATCACTAAATGTTTGGGTTCTTGGCAGCACTTACAATTCTATATTGTTTTTGTATGAAATTATTTCGAAATGCTTTATTATAAATGTGTGAAAATCAATTAAAATGGATTTCCAGTGCAAGTGCAAAAACTTTTTTTTCGTCCAACCCAATACATTATAAAAGAAGCAATCGAATTCGGATTTCATGTTCGATTTGGCAGCAAAAATCTGAGATCTCAGATCAAAATCTGAAAAGCCAAATCGAAAACGAAATACGTTTATGAAGAAAGTAATGAAATGGGTATTTATACAAATAATTAAATTAGTGTTTTCTTAATGATCAAACGCAACAAAGGAACAAATTAACAAACTCCAGAATATTTGCTTTATTTCTTAAGTGAATTCTGGGACCAAATTCTGTAAGGCGAAACGATCAAACGTTTTCGTGCTCACGGATGAATTACCCTAAGTTACACAAGTGAATTTCTTCGTGCACCCGAAAACGATTGAACGTTTCGACTTATAGAATCGACCCCCTGACTTCTTTGGAATTATTTTCTGCATTTCTCGCTGCGGCATCGAAAAGTTTCATTAAAGTAAATATTGAGCTGAAATTGATTTATTTTTTATAACTTTGAAACACTTTTTAAAGAAAACTTTCAGTTGTTGGTGGAGTTGAAGCCGAGCCAACCTATATTGCACACGAAAACGACACCTAAATAGCTGTCACAAGCAAGCGGTGGCAAAAACGCGATATTCAATATGATAATCACCTTAAGTGGAGCCAAAGCCTGCATTTTTATTATCAACTAGGTACCACATTAGCCGATTCCACCGCAGGTTCAAAGATCGCGTGTAAACTCTTCTTCGACGTAAGTTGTTCAAAACGTGTCATTATGACATTTTATTCAAACACCTTTAAAAAAAAAAAAACAAACAAAGAAAACAAATAACAAAACGTATAAACAAACAACAGGTGATAAGCGAATATGTTAAATATTCGCCGTAAGAAACGGCAACGGAATATTGTATTATACGTCAAGGGTCTTTGAACTGGCAGTTTGTCAACTGTAACAGCACACTACAAAGACAACACACCTACACGTAAATTTGATGACCTTTTTAAAACAAAAGAATCTAATAGTACCTATAGTTAAATGTATTAGAATGCGTATGGAATATAACAGCCACAAAAAAAGTGCAGAAAAAGTGTTACCAACCCGTATATCTACTTTAAACGATTAGCCAGATTTAATAAATACGTCATAAGACCAATTTGAGTAGTTAAGGAAATCACTTTTTTGTTGTCATCTGAAAGTAAATGAAATTACCTACGAAGTAGTCATTTTTCAGCGCGAATAAATAATATGAGCATGACGTTAAGAGTACGAACGATAACCTTACGCATACTAGATAGATACACATAATCGGATATGAATCAGACATTTCTGTTTAAAAGATCAAGAAGTCTATTTACGATGACTGTTTTAAAGTAAACGTCGTTTTACATTGGGACCACCAGAAATCTTTTTCAGATCTCAGATTTTACGCTGCTCATCGAACATGTAGGGAAATTTATTGATCTGCTTTTGTAAATGGATGCGTTATTTGGCAGCAATATCAGCTGTTCAAATTGCATTCGTTTTCGGAAAAATCACAAATGGATGTCGACTTGAAAAATGTTTCCCCTATTTCAGAAACAAATGGAGTAGTTTTAGTGATTCGTAGCATAAACAAATCATACTGAGACCCCCAACTCACAATCCTCTTGCCGCTGGCCCCCTCAATTTTTGCCAGGAATCCGCCATTTTGTTGTCCTATCCGTGTACGTCAATTCCTATCCGTTTTGCCCACAGTGAATTGTAAAAAGATTAGGTGCGAATGTGTTGGTTGAGAAGATTTTTGACATTTGTCAATACGAATTTCTATGCAACAACACCAGCGCACCTAAACTTTTTGGGAGCGTAAAATTTAGCATGTAGGCAAATAACTGTTAATCGGTCGAAGTTGGGGGTCTCAGTATTGTCTCTGATTCGTAGTCTTCAGATGACGGGGAAGACTATGAAGATAATAATTCGTTTAAAGGTATATCTATGGCTATTTATGTAATTCTTTGTTTTTGGTTTTCACGAAACTTTGAGCATTTGGCTTGAAAGGAAACTTCTTAAAATGACGTCAAACAGCTGTGCAAAGTACATTGGTGTAGTAGATGTTTTGTGCGTTTTGTTTCGTCTGTATTATGATTTGTGTTAAACAGAAGTTTGGTTTGACGTGGCTAGCACTAGTATCCACAAGTGCGCACTAAGAAGTGTCAGCTAGTTTTTACGCCTGTCACATATGAATTAAACTGTGTTTGGCTGCAGATGGAAATTCATTAACATAAAAGGAAACGTCATGTGAGCTCGGAAAGAGATCTGACATCTGACAAATCATTTTCGAAGTGTCAAAAAACATGAAAGAGAGTGGTCGAGCATATCGAACACGAACGCTTTTGTCATTGTCAAGGAATTGTCACCTCCCTTCCGTAACATTAATCAAGCTGTATGACAGCTATGACATTTTACCGAAAACGAGAGAATTTTTTTAAAAGTTGTAATTCATTGATCTATGACTTATTTTATAAAGCGAAGTAATTAAAGGTATTTTTCAAAGTATATCAAAAGAAAGGGATCTTTGAGTCTTTTGGAGAGAACGTTTTATATCAAAAATCTGTCAGTGCTACCACAATGAAAATTATTTTCGAAAAATAGAAATATCATTCGAATACAAAGAATTGAAAGTCCGATGATTGATCGGTGGAGTTGTTCGAAATTAATGTAATGTGGTTTTCCATTGGGACAAAAAATCAATCTTTTTTTTGATCTAAATCACTTTTCGCGTTCCATTGGGACGAAAAATCAATCTTTTTTTCGATTCGGAGCACTTTTTGCAGATCTCGATATTTTTTCAGATCTACACATACCAATATAATTTGCACAGCTGTTTTACGTCATTCTGCGAAGTTTGCTTTCGAGGCAAATGCGCAAAGTTTCGTGAAAACCAAAATAACAAAATATATAAATAGCTATGGATATTATTTCGGAAGAATTATTATCTTCATTGTCTTCCTCGTCATCTGAAGACTACAAATCACCAATAATACTTCATTTGTATCTACAAGAAGGAAAACATTTTTGAGGGCGATATCCATTTGTGATTTAGCCAAAAACGAATGCCATTTGAACAGCTGATATTGTTGTCAATTAACGCACTAATCCATTTACAAAAGCAGATCAATCTCGTTGCGCGTTCCATGAGCACAGTAAAATCTGAGATCTGAAAAAGATTTCTGGTGGTCCCAATGGAAAACCACATAAAATTCCAGTAGAAATTAAATTTCTATGCTTTCTCAAAGTGGAATGTGGAATACGGTACAGGGTACAGACCGCCATCAAAGAATCCCCTTAGTAGGTAGGTAAATGGGTGCTCGAGGGGCGGTTGCCACAGCTTCACTTAGACCATCAGTTGGCACCATTATGTCCAGTTACGGGAACCATCCAGTGCAGCCTGTTGAGAAACAAGAAATATTCCGCTTTTTATATTGGAGCAACATAGATTTAGTATGAATCTCATGGGTTCTTAAAGCTCTGTTGTAACCTGATCCTCTAGTTCTTCCTACGAGTTAGTGACTACTGATAAGAAGTCTGTTTATCTACTAGAACCACCCAGATTTAAGTATGAATCTCAGGAGTACTTTGAGATCAACATTCTTCAGATCCCCCAGGTCATCGAAGAAGTAACTATTGAGGATTCTCTGTCTGCTGTTTTTAAGGGCATTCGCAAAGTAGGTGGCGAATAGATTCTATTTCTTCTACGTCCCTAAAGCTTCTGCAAAAATCATTATGCAGTATCCCCAGCCGTTCCGCATGTACGCCTATCGCACAGTGTCCAGTAATGATCCCCGTGAGTATGCGGATATCTTTGCGGCTTAGTCCGATCATACATTTAGATCTCGTTTAGCTCACCTCTGGTCATAGTTCTTTAGTATGCCTGCAGGTGATGAGATTGGTCCATCGTAGGTTAGTTCTACTCCAGGAATCAATGTCAATATTCCTTGCAAGCGTGCTTAGCGGAGTTCTTACTGATTTAAGGGCCATAGATGCATGCATTTTCGACCCGTTTCTTGCAAGCTCATCCGCCTGTTCATTACCCGAAATATCCATATGCCCTGGTACCCAGCATAGGGTCACCGCATTGGCTTGTGATATTTCGTCCAGATAAATCTTGCAGTGACTTACTGCTCTTGACTACACGACGACTGACTCCATGGCTTTTATGGCCGCTTGGCTGTCAGAGTAAATGGTGTTTTGTTTACCGACGACGTGTCGTATCTTAAGGTTCTTCGCCACTCGGGTGATAGCGGCTACCTCTGCTTGGAACACACTGCAATCATCACTGATTCTGAATGATTCTCGCAGGTCCAATGCTTCGCTGAAGGTGCCCGCGCCTGTGCCGATATCCATCTTTGAACCGTCAGTATATAGGGCTAGCTCATCTTCTATTGTCACTACTTTGTTCTCGCAATCGCTTCTGTTTGGAATTCTAGTAGAAAATCTCCTGTCAAAAACGAGAGTAGGTAGTCAGTAGTCACCCTGCAAACATCTGACTGGGAATTTTATCGATGAACGTCACATCGCCCTTTGTTTCTTTTTATAATTTTTTTTTCATCTAAGTAATTGGAACTCGTTTTATTTCTTCCCCTTTTCATTCTAGCAAAAAAAATTTGCGCTAGTTTGAGAAGTTTTACAAATTGTGTGAGAACTCCAGCGCCAATGGTTGCTCGTCAATTTTATTCTTATGTAGTTTGTCATGCGTTCATAAAAGTCGTCTGTCCTTATTTTTAGAATCGACTCCGGCTGGAACTACAACCGTAAATCGTGATAGAATTCGCCTAAGCCTTTACGTCTGCCTTTTGAATGTCGATTGTTTTCTTCGAGTTTTGCCAAACATTCGACATACAACTTCCGGAACGCTAATCGTTTAACTGCCATTAAATTCGAATTTTCAAAAATGCGTTCCTTCGAAAAAGAAAACAAAAATACATTTCCCAAATGAGTGGAAGGTCAAAGTAGAATGTGTAGATCTCAAATTCAACATCTTCATATATTTACACTGAAATGTGTGTTTAATGTTTTGGCGTGGCCACCACATGGCAGATGGCCATAAATTTGAATGCCACTTCCAAAATAAAAATGGTTCGCGTTGCGATATCCCATGATATCATCAAGCGGAAACAAAAATCTGCTTCTGCTATTATGTCGGTTTCTTGTTGCCAATGTTTTTGAAATTTTTGGATAATGCAATCGATTCGTAAGCACACGCGTTTCACATAAAAAATCAATTACAAGCGTTCAACAACCGATCAGCTATAAATCAACTAATTCGGTTGTAAGTTATGGGTAAAAGGAGTGTCATTGTTGTGCACACGCAAAAGGATTAAGTGATTATATACTGCTTATATAGTTTGCCTTATTAACCTTTTTGCCACCGCAAGAGTGACCACAAAAGATATACCTGTACTTTGACTTCATACAATTGAACTCTGAAAAATACGCTCACTTAACCACTTAACTGTTGAAAGTAATTGTTTTGTTTGACCAGCGCCACTTCAAGCTCTTTATTTACATGCTAATTTCTAGGATCGTTGTATTTAGTATAAATCAAATCACAGTACGTGCATTGAATCGTCATCGCAGCAAATGGAGGATGGGGGTGAGGGCTTGTCTGTCAACAGTCGATACCAAATGCCGGTATCAAGCAAACGTAATTTCATTGAATAAAACATAATTCCACTTGCGTTTGATCACCGACAAGGTGACATTTTCGTTAGATAACGGCGCACCTTTGCCTTACAGATGCAGTAGTCATGATCACATCATACTTTATACTGTATCCACAGTAGTTATTGTCTAAATTGAAACCAATTCGAAATAAATCAATTGGCACCATCTGAATTTGCATTCCACACTGGTTGCCACTTTGACCTCGTTTAATTGATTCTACAATATGCGCCCATTAGCACTCGCCAGTCGCCACTCCCACCCTCCGAAATCTATTTCAAGCGAATCGCCCAATAATTTTAATCTATATCCATTAGAACCGAACACAAAATACACAGATACACTTTCCCTTCCACAAATAATTCTCCACTCAATTATCGCTTACTTTCGATTTACTCATCTTCTTGTCAAAACAGAGAAAACAAGAACAACAAAACAAACACAATCGTGGGTAGATCGTTAAATTTCAAAATGTTTACAAAATTCCACATACGATCGACAGTGGAACACGCGTCGAATGTAGATCACGAACTGAAGCGCGCAAGGTGCGAGTATCTACTAAACTGACATGGGTCAGCTTTGTTGCTGATGCGTCCCCCACCAACATCAACACCCTCTGGCGAAAAGAGAAACCACTTGCATAACAAACAAATAAAAATACAATTAGCCAACTTACCGAAAAGTTTCGTGAGTCAGTGGTGACGTCTCGGCCACACACTGTCCAACTGGAGTGCGCGTTCATTGGGTAAACCTTGGCACAGAACGACGTGATCATGCCTTCGATTCCGATAACTGGAAGTGGATGCTTCAGTATCGCAAGACCAGATCTATCAACGTCATCGGTGTTGACGGCGGGATGTCGGTCATTGACTTGGAGCTCGCATGTTGTCGTACAGGTTCCATAGACGGATGTGACTATGCATTCATACAAACCGGTGTCAAGGTCGAATGTGTCTTGGATGCGGAGGCAGATAACGCCGTTGCCGTGGTCGATGTATCTGTGAATTATAGATTTTGCGGTCAGTGACCCAATAGAAGGCGTGCCTTAATAAAGCTTCAGAGCTAATGTTGGTTATAGTCCCTACTGACGCACAAATAATTGGACGCGCAAAATGGACACTCACAACGAGTGTGTCACATCGATGTCAACTCAAGAACGTTCGATTTATCAAATATTCTTGACTCAAGATCGGTCCCTAAATCTCAGAGAAAACGCTCGACTGCCTGCCTGTCAGTAGGCAACATAGTACAAACGAATAGTTGAGAACAACTCCTCCCTGAATCAATACTCACTTGAACTCGGACGAGTCTGGCAGAACCTCCCCATTTCTCGTCCACACGTAGCTGTACGGCTCGAAGCATTCCAGTTCGAATGCCAGATCTGTGGTCTGACCTTCGTAGGCCTCCACTGTCGTTGGCAAGGGCGATACAATCTTGGGTGGATCGCATGGTATGTCGTCGTCTTCAGTGTAAAACGCCACTGAAGTGGAAGTTGCTTGTACGCCGTGTTCATCCTCAGCAATACACGTGTAAATACCTTCATCGGCCTCCGTGACATTATCTACAATCAGAAAGGCTTCACTGTCTGTCAGTGCGATTTGTATCCTCTCGGACGCCATCACTTCATCGCCATTGTGATAGAACTTCCTCGCCGGCACTGATGATCCTCGCATACCGGTTGATAGAGCCATGCGACCACCAATTCTCGTCGAGGGTCCCATTATCCGACGTGAAATGAAAAAGTTTCTTCTCGACGATGACGATCTAACCGTTCGACCCGCGGGAGACCTTGAATACTTACTGCTGCCAATGACATCAAGCCTTGCTGTCGCTTCAATGCGTCCATAATCATTCTCTAACGTTATTCGATACAAACCAGCGTCGTCGAATGTGACTTCATCGATCTCCAACATCCTCAAGTCTTCGATTTCTTTTACAGATATGCGCGTTGTTGGAGTCACAATCAATCCGTCCTTGTCCCATGTGGACCAGGGTGTTGGATGTCCGGTGATAGCGCACTGGAAGCGCACACTATCGCCCTCCTCAACGACTTTGTTATGCGGAATGGCATAGAATTTAGGAGCGGCAACTGCTCGCCGGGAAGTTGTCAGATCGATGCTTGTATGACGGTAGGACAGTCTTAGTGGAGAGACACTGCGATTTGGTGTCGTTCGTGGAGTGGATCGAGGCGTTGAGCACGCTGATAGAAGACCCGATGGACGAGCCAGCTGACGGGTAAGGAGATTTTCTTTTTCTTCAGGAACATCAACAATGATACAGGCAGAGGAGAGTGCTCGGCCGACACTGTTTTTCGCCACACAAGTGTATTCGCCTTCGTCTTCTGAAAAAACTCGCCGAATCGATAGTATGGCCTTGATGCCGTCGTAAACCATATCGAAGTCTTTTCCACTGTGAAGGACATGACCGTCTTTTTCCCATATAATGGCGGGCTCGGGAACAGCCTCAACATGGCACTCGAGGGTAACCGCGTCACCATCGCAGCATCGCAGGTCTTTCAACGGACTTATGAAGAAGGGAAGTGTCTCAACGTTTCTGGAATGTTTGAATTTAAACAATTAAATGGAACCTGAGCAGCATCAGCGTTTGCACTTACCCATGTCTAATTGAACCCTTTTCCATTGAGCTTGGTTTGTTTATGTCTATGAAAGGATGAAATGAATTGCATTAAAAGTTGTCTCTATTCTTTTGTTATAAGAAAATATATTTTATAACATTTCGTCTGGTCGACTCGATAGATGAGCTCAAATTTGCGCACTCTGATTTTAAAAATTCAACAAGGCAGTCGAGTTCTAAATCCAACGCGTCCCTAAAATGTCGATTCAAATTTACTTCCCACAAAAAATATATCAATACTAAAAAGGAATTGTTTTCAAAATTCCACAAACATTTCTACGATTTCTACTTCCTTCAAATAGAAATAAAAAACACAACATGTCTGCACTTCCGCTAAAAAAAAAAAATATTCATCTACTTTCAGGCGCAGATGAAATTAATTTATTATTTCCACATGGAAACACTGCACACGTCACACCTCTGACATCTAGTGCCGCCAACATAACCAAACACGAAAAAAAAAAAATCTAAAATTAAACATTTCATTTCTCTTCGCGGCAAAGTTTATTTTTTGTTTAGCTCTCGGAAAACGCGGAAAATTTCGACATTTCCAAAAGGAAAAAGCGTATTTAATCATCCAAAACGAATAATGGACATCGAACTGGAACAAGGATTCAAGAAGGGTGATACCAACAACATCCCCGCTATGACAAGCGAAATGATTTTCGATTTCATTACACATCTCGGAAAAACTGGCCGCCGAGTTGACCCAGTCAAGTAAAGAAAACATTTATACTGTTCACATTTTACACAAGAAAATCCTAAAAATAAATCTATGATCTAGGGGTGGACACAGTGCGGAGTATAAAATAGATTTCGTTCAAGTGAAAAAGGCCGAGATTCTAGAAGTGCGGGCAATTGCATTTACCAACCCCGAAGCCGCTAATAACGGGGTGCGTTTCAATATCTACCTGAAAATCGATGAAGGCGAAGAGAAAGTCAAGGAATCGGGTTGTGACCAGTGCATGGATAGTAAAAGAGTTGGTATGAGTGGTGGTATTCTATGTAAAACTTTTACTGATGCTAAATCTACTTACAGAAGTGTGCCAGCATGTGATTGCATTTATTTTCTGGCTTCACCGGCACACGGGTGACGCAGATTCGCATCCATTTCGCACATTTTGGGGCTCGGAGTACGAAGCCATGCCAGAGAATATCGTTGCTATGAGGATTCACGATATATTTGCCAGCGATGAGCTGCGCGTTGAAGCTGACCTAGAAGCTGATGATGTAACTGAAGAGGAAGGGCAGGTATTTCTCAACAATGTTCTCGATGAGATGGAAAAGGTAGGTCTCACTGAATCTTCGCTTTTTAAACATTGTCGTCCGCTTATGGACGAGTTTGAGCCAGTGTATATCCATCACACAATGTTGGATACAGGCAACAACTACATTAAGGACTTTAAGAGCTTCATGGTGCACATGGATGATGTAGCAAAGCAGGGCCTTTTCGACAAACTGTCAGAGATCTCGATTTATAGCTATAAGACTCCCCTTTGGGCGGAAACACAGTTTTGCCGCATACGATGCTCGCTGATTCATCGAGTAGCTACACGAAAGGATTCCAAGGAGGACGAGGAGATTCTTGAATCGGTGTTCTGCAAAGAACGAGAATACAACGTAGAGGAACGACGCCAACTAAAACAGCACAAGCGCTTCATCCTCAAACAGACGGAGAAGCTGGAGAACAAGACATATCGAGAGTGTGGGCTGCTGCTGAATGAGAGCTATCCATACCTGTGTGCCTCACCCGATGGCATAACCGACGATCACATTGTAGAGATCAAGGCGCCCAAGACCGACGAAGAGTTCGAGAAGTACTTAGAGTGCAAGGAAACTATCGCACCCAAGTACATGGCACAGATTCAGATCCAGATGTACATGGCGAATGTCACCAAGGCTCTGTACTGTGTTCTAAGCCCGACGTTCGATACAAATGGCGCCTTGCACTACGTGTGGGTGCAGGCGGACATGGAATTTGTTGCCAGTCTCCTGAGTGCCGCTGAGGACTACTTCAAGGAGGTGGTCTTCCCAAAACTCATCAAGATTTATATTGATTGTAATTAGAGCAAATAAATTATAATTTCTATAAGTCCAAGTTGCATGTCGGAGTCGATTGATTTACTTACCTTTAGCGAAGATCTGTAGCGAGATTATGGCCTGGGTTTGGCCATGGCAATTGCTGGCTATGACGGAGTACGTTCCGGTGAAGTCTAGCTTCGCGCTGGGTATTTCCAATCGGTATTCAGGACCGTCTCCTATTCTGCGGAAGTGCGGTGCGTCCTTATAGTACTCAGGCTGGAAGAGAGACAAAGGGATGATTTAAACTTAGTAGTTTGAGATGGGTAGGGTGGACCAATTGCCAAAAATGGATAAAAATGCAGTTTAAATGACGGTCATAAGAATCCTCATAAAATGTTTAACATAACCTTTGAACAAAAATTGAATCAAAGAAACCATCTAAGTCATTGCAAGCGTAATGTATCATTGAAGATTAAAGCCTATTTATTCGAACCCTTCTGACAAGTTTTGCGTCGCTGGACTTCTCCTCAAAACGAACCGATACAAACAACACCCAAAATTACAAGGAGAGTACACTCAGCAAAGCTTTTGACAGTTTTTTTTTTTTTTAGGAATTCTAGTACCAGCTAGTACTACATAAATGAGTTCCTTATGATGTCATAACATAACTGACAATATTCTTCAGGAATTGTTTTCTCTTTGAGTATTATTTTCTTAAAACATTTCAAAACAAATTTTCCGACTGTAATCATCTTCTACGGAAGAACCCCATGTCCAACCTAGACAAGTCCAAATTCGCCTTAATAGCCCAATCATCGGATCCAACAAATTCTCTAGATGGGATTCCGTCAGATATTGCACCTCACACAGCATCAAATGTACACGACAGCGCGCAAATCTCTTACAGCGGGCTACTGCTAAACAACTTAAGAACGTCCTTGCCTTTTTTGGAATAGCACAATTCACGTTACGACATTGTGTGCGCGTTCATGTTGCTCAGCTTATGCTTTTTTGTATTTTTCATTAATTTAATTAGTCAATTGAATATTGATCCTTGTATTCAAATATCTCGCATATTTTGCAACGTCTCTGGGAAACGTTTATTCAGTGAAATGCTGTAACCATGAAAACGTCAGCCGCGTCTTGCTTGAAATCACTTCCAACAATCGCGCTCCCATGTCACAGCATTACATGGTTCGTTGGCGTTAGCGTCTCGAGTGACACTTTGGCTGGATTACAAGATTTGTTCTAAATTCGGATAAGTTACCTTACATCTTGACGGAGCATAATTAGAATACCTACATCTTGGCCAGTACAACGAGTATATCGCCTTCAAGGTCATTGTTTGCGATCTCTTACCGCAAACTGCACAAAGCTACTACGTACATACGCTTTCGCAACGACTCGTTTTGCAATGTGGTGACTATACAATTTGACCATGCATCAAACAGTTAACAGGGTACTGACAACAAAATAGAAAACATAAACAATTCACGTAGCAGCTAGCAACAAATTTGCGCAGCCACCGCCAGCTATAGAGATAAGTGAATCAACGTCAGGCTGGACGTGGATGGTTGGGACGTATTTTTATCTATCTATGTTGTCGGTCGTCGATCGGGCGAATGTGGACTTCTGCTTATATGGCCGGCTGGGTGATTCATGCGTCCTCAGTTTGGTTGGATTTTGATTTTTTTTATACGATTTTTTATTTTCTTGATATTTTGGTGTGCATGCGTTTGTCATTAACTAAACAGAGACGACGAGTAGGGTAAATGAATTCCAATTGCAGTGCAGTTGCAGCAATAAAAACTACTTAACTTGGATGGTGAGAAAAAGATTAGCACTTGGCCACATTGCTGACAATTTGGGATTTTATAGATCAATCTTTTAGTTGATTGGACGTTTATTTCTTCTTCCAAGAAATAGTAACACCTGAGGAGTTAAGCTAGACGCTGGCTTAGGTTAGGTTGAAGAGGGAGTCTCTGTCCAATCAAAAGTGCACTTATATTTTCTTAAAGTTGTGCAAAAGATTAATATAATTTATGTATGCGAAATGCGCCGTTATTTCTGCATACGTACTCTAGAGAAATTCGAAAGCGTGGGCTTGAGCTTATCAGAGGTATTGTTACGACGCAAAGGTTTCCCTGTCAGCAATGTAAGTCAGATTACTGATTTGAAAACATTAAAGACAAAGCTTTAAGCCTTCTTTAAACTGCCATCGTAACTCATCCTCTGACCATTTCATACCCCCAAATCTCATCTACGTAACACCTGGAATGCAGAACAACGCATCCATTGAGATCTAATCAAACTCTAATTGTTGCCAATAGGTACGGCTCTTATAAAGGGTGTTCGCGAAACAATTTTCGAATTTAAAATTAAATAATAAAAGATTCACAGGTTTTTATATAATCGTTTTTATTTTAAAATAAAACATACAAATGCGGATTTATGTTTTGAAAATAATTGAAGTTAAATGTTTACCACGGAGACGAACACACTCATTTAAACGAAACACCATATTTTTTGTGAAAACTTTTTTGCAAGTTTCTTGCGAAATTCCTCTGATTTCGTTGCGAATATCTTTTCAGTTGCAATAAATTTCGCGGTTTGTTAACGTAGACTTTAGATTTAAGAAATCCCCATAAAAAAAAAGTCCGCAGGTGTTAAGTCTGGCGATCTGGGGGGCCATGGGATATCACCATAACGACTTATGACTTTTTCGGGGAAAATGCGCCTTACAATGTTCATTGATGCCTCCATCCTGTTGAAACCATGTCGATCCGTTTACCCATTCATTGTTCTCCAACTCAGGTTCCAAAAAGTTTTCCAACATAGACGAATAGGTTTGGGAATTTTTTTTCTTAGTGAAAGACGTGGATTTGCAATAACATCACGACGAACTGCTTCAATTGTTTCGTCAGTTCTCACAGTTCGCGATACACCTGGCCCGTGTCCCACTACAGGTCCTTGTTCACGAAAACTTCGCACCCACTTGCCAATAAGTTGCGTACTAGGACAATCCCGTATACGCCGAATATTGAAATGTCTTGCGAATAGCCACGGGAGAATCGTTATTTTTAAAATATGCCTCTACAGCAAACGCACGATGCTCCGCCGACCAACGATCCATGGCTACTAAAATCCGCACGACGCGTAAGTGTAATGAATACGCCTCCCCCCTCCGCCGATACCCCGCTCGCCGTTTATTCAAATTCAAAGTCGAAAATTCTTTGGCGGACACCCTTTACTTATTTTCAATTTGTACAAGACGACGTCCGAATATTTTATTTAGAGCCTTTGCTTCGAGCAAAGTGTGGCACCATGTACCTGTTTTCGCAATTTCAAATTTGGAAGAGTGGTGAAGCTCTATCGAGATGGATTATTTAAAAATCATCTAAAACCTATACAATACGTACAGTTTGTCAGTTTAAGTGTTCAGAGAAGCATATTTGGTATTCGATTGGGCAGTGATCTAGATCGATTTTCGTGTTCCATTGGCACCATGAGAGCAACCTTTCTGGGATCGAGGCCACTTTTTCCGAATCTCGATTTCTGTTCAGAGTTGCTCTAGATTCACCAATTCAAGCAACAGTTTTGACAGCAGGTACAAACTAGCCAAAAATGTTTCTTGAACTGCAATCGGGAATCTTCTATGTGCAAGAATATTACTGTGCTAGACTACAGTGCGGTTCAGATAGATAGTCGCACTAGATTTATGTATTAGATCTTTATCATATTTTTTAATAACTTTCACACCAATGAGAATAAAAGGGGGCAATTGAATACAACAAAACAACTTCAAAATTGACAAGAGATAAACAATTATAGTTCTACTCTATATTTCCTGCACCTAGTTGAGGAAACTTGCTTACTTTCGGTTCATTTAAAAGGTTGCACAGGTTACATAAATTCATTATTTAACTCAATGCATGAACGAAATTAGCGAACTTGGGGCTGGGGTATTATTTGTAGCACATGCACTATACCCAATGTAGTTGTGAATGCGATACTAATAAAGCTCACAAAACTACAAGAAAACACCGCTTTATCGAGCATGCAAGCAACAGCGCCCTGAATTTGCAAGGTCTGGCATGACGTAACGTATGTACATTGAAGAGATCTTAAGAAATTGGAGCGAAGTTGTGTTTCGGATAAAAGAACCTTAATCTGGATAGTTCCAACTTTCAAATACTGCAATACAACTGATAATTGTATGATTTTAGAAGCAAAAATTTGTTTTTGAACCGTCAAAAACAAGACAAAAAGAAGGCATGGTATAGCGGGGTGCACTTGTATATGCCAGTTTTGGTAAACGTTTCCATAATTACTGGCTTTTTTCTGGGTTTTTTCTTTTTAATTCACAATTGTGTAATACGATTTAAAATCTTATTTTGATGGGTCTACTTTTATGAACCGCACTGTATATTATACCGATTCACAGTTTTAAACGGTACTTATGTGGTATTCGATTGGGCGCTCTCAGAACCCTTTATTGCTCTCAGAGCACTTTTTATGTTCGTTTGGTACAAACAAAGCAATCTTTTTCAGATTTTAGAACACTTTTGCGAATCTGGATTTTTTTTTCAGATTTGCTTCAGATTTACCAATACAAAAAATCTGAAGAATCCCAATCGAACACCACATTAGTACCCTATTCACTCCGCGCCGAAAACTTAAAGATGCAATCACACCGAACACCAACTAGTTTTCGTTTGACGTTTCAATCAGTTGTGAGACACTAGTCGTGAAACTTCTGTGTAAACTATTTTGGTTAGAAATTTCGTTCGCATTAATTAACAAATAAAATTTATTTAGAGCATTTAAAGTAGGTAATATTAAAGCCCATCGATAAAGTGTGGAAAATGATTTCAAATTGTGAGTTTTGACATTTGCTCGATCAGCTCTTCTGGTAAATTTACTGAATATTGCAAAATGTGCGTTTGTTTCAACAAACCAACGATTGAAAATCGTTTTCGTGGAAACGACTTTAAACGACTCGTTTGGTAAACTGAAATATGTATGGGAAATTTTCTGTTTCCGATGAAGTATTCGAGTGTTTTCCCGAAAACCCGCTTTTCGGCTCGATGTGAATAGGGTATTAGGCCCCAGTTATAGCCATACCTACGTCAAACGAAACCGCAAAAACTTGCTTTTGCCTTTTTTTACCACTTAAACTAAAAAGTGATAAAAATAAAAAAATAATCATATTATCTTTATAGTCTAGAAAAAGAATTTAAAATAATTTTTCCGTGATCGAAAAGAGTTTTTCGTAAAAAAGTCTTTTCTTTCTAAAATATGAACCAAGCAACTCCAACTGCATCCCTAGGTAATCTCGGGCATGATTCCACCTTCCTAAGAGATCCAGACAATCAATGCCAACAATTTCAATTCGACAAAATATCGAGCTTCTTTGAATAAGATGCCGAAAGGTCCAACACAAATCTGTACATTCCAAGCAGGTCCTATATCCAATCCATTGCAGACTAAACAATTTTGTTTAGAACACCCGTCATAGTGGCAACTCATAACTCATAAATTTAATTACAGGTGGAGCAATTTGAATGCATGCTAAGCGTTGCGGGTGATTTATGACAGCCTTTAGCCGTAACATTGGTTTGCACGTACAGACATACAGAAATGATTGATTTTATTTATTCTCCACGTCCACATTTGACAAAAACGGTGACCGCCCCAGTTCACTTGGATTAATGCACAAATCATGTCTCGCATAAATTATTTAAATGTTCAAACTTGAACATTTGTTTGTGCATTTATCTACATAAATGTTTATTTCCTTTCACACATTGAAATGCATAACAGCTGTAGGTATTCAGTTTTTCAAATGCTAGTTCACTGGGTTTAAACTTTCAACTTTGCCACCAGATATTTACCCTTGTTGCTACTTTATATTTTTTTTTTGTAATATTTATTTATAGGTTGTTGAAATTTCTGTCAGTCAAACACTTTGTTCTTATATCCCGAACAACTGTTACCAGAGCAAACAATCAACATAAACGTTTCAACTACTCGTCGCGACTGTTGCAATTCAACTGCTCCCATTTCAGGCAGAAGGTAAATAAAAAATGTTCCTATGGCGTTAGGGCGGATAACTGTCCAACGTCTGCTTCATTAAATCAATATTCATTCGCGTTTCCACTCATGAATAATTATTATTTCAATATTTTATACAATTAGAATTATTTGACAGCCACACTACCTGAAACACTAAATCTGGAGATGGAGACACGAATCATCCCACAGTCGCAGTCGAAGTGCGTCCGAGCCTGGTGTCAATTCTAGGTGACATTCAACAGATATGGTCAACCTGTGTATCTGTCTATACAAACGATATCTTAATGATATTCTCTGTAGCTCGAACTCGAGTAAAATTACACAAAAACTCTATTAACCACACTTCACTTTCGATTTATTCGATTTGAGATTACATCCGACGGTGTATTCGTACATACGCGGACACTACAGCTATAGGTGTTGGTATATAGAACTTTAGGAACGTGCGCCTATCGCGACCCACACTTGATAGAGTGACGAATAGAACTGTCTGACAAAAATCTCGTGCAATCATTGTTGCACATTTAGCTGAATTTTCAATTTCGATTCATCTAGGCACTTAGATTGGTTAAGATAGGTAGATACCCATACCCAGTTTGATCGAGTGGCAAGTTAACTTCATATTGCACCAGAGATGAACAGAAGTGAGGTGGGTATCGAACTCTCGCGTCGTGCTATGAATCAGCCAGCGGAATGTATCTGTATAAAGTTTGAGCCGGGTTCGGTGCAATCCGAGTTTGTTGCATGACTTGGAAATCATCGGACTAAAACGAAGATTTCAGAAGTTAGCCACGATTACGTTTGCCAGTTGGAGGCCTGCTGTTCCTTTTTCGAAATAATCGACCTTAGTTTTATTTGCATACTAGAATACCTATGTAAAGAATTTGCGCAAATATTTAAAAAAATATATGTAAATATGTAGTTAAATTTAAACAAAATCTAGTACTTTTCTTTCTTCTTGGCAATTACGCGCTTAGTTCAAGAATGGGCCTACCGGGCCTACAACTTCTGTCATATCGCAATGTTTTGAAATATGTAGTTAAATTAAAAAAAAAAATAAGTACATTCCTCTGTGTTGGCAATAACGCGCTTAGTTCAAGCACTGTTTTGAAACGCCTGAAGATGTTTTGAACACTCCAACAGATGGCGCTGACTGCGAATATCCACTATCTTTCCAAAATACTTAGTTCAAGTTGCAAAACTTGATTGGAAATTCTATAAGAAATAAGTTCGACTTACCTTTAGGAAATCCCTGAGCCAAACCACATCTGGTTTGGGATCACCAATCACCTCACAGAATATAATCACAGTATCGCCTTCGTAGGCCTCACTGGAGCGCGGCTTCACAACAAACAGTGGTTCCTTCGAGTAACTGAAAGAAAGTAAAGTCACAATAGAATATTTGTCGTTCTAAAAACAAGCATTATAAACTCACGGTGAATTGCCTGTCCTTATTGCTGGTAGCTTTTTGCGCTCCTCCTCCGTGACCTCCTCAACACTAACACGCGTGCTCGTCTCGACTTTACCGACAGCATTCGAGGCGACACACATATATATGCCGGCATCTCTCTGCGTAGCTTCGGCAATGATAAGCTCCACGAATCCATTCGAGTCGAGGGTGGCCAAAATTCGTCGACTTGGACGCAGCTTGACTCCATTTCTGTGCCACGACACTCCAACTGATGGATATGCTTCCACCTTGGCAGTCAATCGGATCTCCTGCCCCTCGCGGAAGATGTAGAATGGCTCCAAAGGCATATAGAAATCAGGCGAAATGTAAGCTCGAATTCCTTTATCTACAATCAAGGAGCAGTGGCACGAAACCGAGCCGAGCTCATTGCGAGCTGTGCACGTATAGTTACCACTATCGTCGAGTTTGGTGGATGTTATCTCGAGCGTATTGAACTGACCATCATCGGTAATGACAGTTGTCCGAGAGTGCTCTACTACCTCGTCGTTCTTGTACCAGGTGATTTCTGGCCTTGGATAGCCCATCACTTGACAGGTAAGCCGCACAGGATAGGTGACCTGTACACGACGATCACGAAGGCGCATAGTAAAGATGGGGATGGTTTCTCCCAGAGGTGCTCCATTTTCACTTGTAACAAGCTCCTTCAGCTTGTGATCGGCTGCACAAAGCTTTGCATCTGCAACTACCTGCAGCCGGGCGAATGTAGAAACTCTGCCTTTAGAGTTGGTGGCTTCGCATGTATACCGTCCCGAATCGATGTCAAACACCTGACTTATGTGCAAGGTACACACTGATCCGAACTGTTTAATTCGTACTCTCTCCGTGGATTCAATCTGTAAACCGTCCTTGTACCAAATGATTTTAGGCCGTGGTGCTCCTTGCACAACACATTCCAGACTGCATTCCTTGTCGAGAAGAGCCTTCGTTTGGCCCGGTAGGATTTTCACGAATTCTGGTAGGCACTCAGCTCCGCCCACTTGAACTGGGCTTCTCGTCTGTACTGATGGTCCCCAGCCGTATCGATTCTTCGGTGTAACCCGGAAGTGGTATTCGCATTTTGGCAGCAAGTTAAAAGCATCGAATGAGTTGATGGGGGTCATCCCTATCTCCTTCCACATGGCACCTCCGTCTTTACCCACAATCCAGGTGTCAACACGATACGCGATTACTGGCGCCGAATTGCCACCCTGAGGCTTGCCCCATGACAAGCTGATGTGACTCTTGCCCGCATCGATAACTGTTGGTTCAGTTGATATCGGTCCTGGTGGGTCTGTTTGAGAATTGGAAATTTTTATGGAAATTATAAATTTAAACTACAAACTTTATGACTTCTGTGACTGAGATAACAAAAAGGAAACAAAAATGGAAAGTGAACGCCGTACCTACATTGAACAGTGGGGAGGGTTTTTCTAATACTCTATAATGTCATCAAGGGTATGTAGGTGCAACTAAGGATGATGAGAATTTTAATGATGCCTCCAGAAATGTTCGAACAATTAAAACAGAAGTAGGTACGATTTTACAATATGATAAGATGTCACGTTCCACCGAACGTTTTATCTAGAATCTAGATTATTACTAGTTTTTAAGCTTTAGTCTTGACGCCCTGTATTCTTACTACAGTGGGTTCTTTAGAGGTACAAAATAATTTATTAATCACAGATACAACTCATATGGCAACAACCATTTTACCACTTTATTCGAAAAATACTTTTTGTCCCCACTGTTTAAGAATACCGGGAAGTCAAAATTTCGACTAGCTCTTCGAACAGCTGGGTACGGGTAAGGTCCATACTTATAGAAAAGTAGCAAACTAAAAAAAGTATAAATCACCTTTAAGCTGTCGAATTGGTTGCAGCCTGGAAACCCTTTATGAAACTCGCAAAATTTGGAAGAAAATTTCCATGATATAGAACATAGCTTGACTATAAGTTTCAAACGACCACCTAGACCTAGAGCTACTGGGCGATTTTAGAATTTAAAGTGTTATTATCAGTAGATTTCCTCGAAGTGGCTTACTGCTGGACAACTTGGCAACAGGTCCCAATTCCGAGACCCAAGTTTAGCCCCTTGCAAAACACCTACACCTTTAGGCATTTTTTCCACTATCATACCTTTAGTGAATGTCTTTAAAACATCCAAGAGTATAACTACCCTAAAAGACAGTTTTAACTAAGACGTTTACATTAGTTATCAAATTGTGGGCCCTCCTATAACACGTTAAGTTTCTAGCTTCGAACTAAGGCTCCAGGTATATCAATTCGTAAATCGCAAACGAAAAAAATTGTTTTGATTTTTTGGACCACTTAAAACTGACCTTCAAGTCTGAATGTAGCATATTGATTACAAAGTCAATTTATCCAAAAAATAAGTCTCGTTCGTTTTTGTTTTACAAATAGAGCAATGAATAGATAACTGACATACAAAGCACTCGTTGTTGTTGGCCAAGTACGGCTTTCATGGGAATTTTTTTTGACAAAACGAAAAAAAAAATACTCTCCAAAATCTCCCCAAATGCGTATAGGTAGATTCGTTCGTGTACTTTCAGCATAGAAAAATGTCAAATCTTGAAAATCGAGAGAAAAATCTCTGAATATCAAGAGAAGTACCTGACCGGCTTTCTTACAAAAAGTTTAAGAAATGTAATTTTGACAATATCGTAAAATCAACAAACGTTCTGTTTAAACTCAGTACCTACAAAATAAGTTGGAATTGAATTTTTTATAAGGTACTTATTGAACTAACAATTTTGAATGCGCTGATATGGTCTAGGAGAACATTCAATTACAACATCTCCTCCGACATCGTTGAAGACGAAAATAAATAAACATTTACTATTTGTCAGTTTTAGTTTTTAATTTTTTAGTCAGTCGAAATTCGGCGAGTAGAAAAATACGAAAAAATGAAAAGAGGGGAAATGGATTTCTCACTCATTTTTTCCACTATTCTTAGTACGTGGTCGCATTCGCACGATTTCTTAGCAAATTCTTGATAATTTTACGTTTGCAAAAAAGTACACTTACGAAGCTTACATAACCCTACTGCGCCGAAAATGATTTTCTACTCATTATGCCTTCTGAATAAGATTAAGAGTTAATTAATAAACAAATAAAAAGTTGGCGCAACAGGTTCGGAGGGACCCTAGGCATTGCATTCTTCTTTCTGGAATTTGGGTTTTTGCGGGATTCGAACCTCGACCCCTCGCTTAGTAGTCAAACACACTAACCACTAAGACACTGTGCCTACAATGATTTAGAGTTGACATACTTTATTTTCCCCTTTTTACATTTAGCGGAGAAAAGGGAATACAACAATTGTCCGAGGGAAAGTTCATTCTTATGATGTAGTAACACTGCATGGCTACCTTTTCGGATATCTATTCATTTTCTCTTTTTACGTTTCCACACAAGCTGTACCAAGTACCAACATCACATCTTTGTACTCGTACTCACCACAGTAAAATTTTAAAATGGTACAATTGACATTTGTGGAAGATTTGGGCATAGTCATATACCTAAAATGATACGCGATACTAACATTCATTTTTAGTGTCCAGGCTAGATTTTACGAACTCACAAATTTTCCATATTAAATTACCCTTTGCCACCTACAAAATATTTAGTGTTATGGTTAAAAAGGATTATAAGTAACAACGCAACGCGCAAGTTGTTTAACACAGCAAAGCGAAACGGAGATTGGCAAAGCTACCTATTGGCTCTCACAACCTACAATAAGGAGATAAGAAAGGCTAAACGAAATAGCTTCAGGAAATTCTGTGAGACAATCTCAAATACTCCTACGGCGGTAAAGCTACATAAAGCCTTGGCAAAGACGGGAGGAATACCAACGTCTCTGAAAGAGAAGAAAACAGATGGCTCACTGATCTGACTGTAATTTTGCATTTTGCTCAAAATCGATATTGCCGCTTTTAGGTAAACCAAAATTTAAAAAAAGTTTTTCCAAAAATCCATTGTATTTAGAGAAAAACTGAGTTTGCTATTGACTTCGAAATGACCAGTTTACCTTTTAGAAATGAATTTTCGTTACAAACGTATGGACCGTTTTCGAGATCTGTCCAAATTTCAAAAGTACCATCATTCGATCTTTTAGCGTAAAACTGAGTTAATTTTAACCTCGCCTACTTAAATATCTATTTTGTTTGAAGTCGTTAGAGCCGTTTTCGAACAAATCAAATTGGTATAATAATGGGAACTATAACAATTAATATTAAGGTTACCCCGAAACTCAAAATCCGAAATCTGGACATTCGTTTAGGCTGTAGGCTTCGGGACATACGAACAGACAGCCAGACGAACAGAATTTCGTGACACAATTTATCATCGTAATGTCAGAATTGATTAACACATCCAGTTCAAAATTTTGTACGAATACAATTATCGCCAAATACTAAAAATTGTTAAATTTATTGCATTTCGCCAATTAAATGAACGCTAAATTAACTCAGATTAGTGGACGCAGTGGCTCAGTGGATAGTGTTGTTGACTACTGAGGGCGAGGTCTTAGATTTAATCCCTGGAAAAACACAATGTACACCTTAACGTTTTTTCCACTGTACCACCTCTCACGAACGTCATTGCCATAAAAAACTCACATAAAAGAATGGTTGTGACTTGTGAGAAGCTAGGCCAAATGTACGCTGACTATTTACTTATTTTTAGGTTTCACTCTTATATTGACAAAGAGCGCCTTACTAATAATCATTTTTAACCTCCAATTTAAATCTTTGATACAATTTACAGTCCTATGATAATATTTGCGATTGGTGCTTAAATCCGGATTAAGCAATCTTTTTAAATTACCTAAAGAGATTTTGCTGTTTTCGATATTAATGTTGTTTTCAGTGCAGTCTATCGGAGGTCTTAAATTCCTTTGAAACCGTCGATATTATTTTCTAGGAAGTTTTCTTACATTCATCGGTAACTGGACAAACACAATTGTCATCACAGTAATCCTTTTTAACCTTCACCTTATATATTTGTAGATCTCAATATGAAGTTCTGTATGAGAAATATCACCATTGTGAGTTCGTCAAATGTAGCCTGGCCACTAAAACTGATTATTAGTAGCGCGGATAGCCCTGTTTTGAGGTAGTAAAAGCGGCAATTTGTAGAAAAACGTCCAACAGCGTCGTATAAATCATTTCAAGCAAGCTATATTGATATACTCCAAATGTTGGCCTTAACCATAACCCAATCCAACTAAAACCAACAGATATTCTTTCCCCGGAGAAACATTTTTTTTATTTTATTTTTATCTTTTTTTTTGTATATATATGTGTGTTTTGATTTGTAACTTAGTACAAGAAAAATAATATAACAATAATAATAATTAACTTAAAAGAAAAAGAACAAAAAATACTCTAACAAAAAAAAAATTAAATACACTTTGAAGAATCTCTTTTTCGGAGGAAGTCTATGGTTTTGTGATGAAGTTTTAAGGAATTAGAAATCCATCCCACGTACTCGTATACGCAGGACAACAAATAGCTTCCGAATATCATATCTTTCTGTCATTTCTGTTCATTTCTAGATAAGCGAAGATATACATCTCTGTATTTCGATCCATTATACCTTTTAAACATATTTGTTCACGTTTACTAAAAAAAAAAGTCTAAATCAGCTAAAACAAAAACAAATCAAATAAAGTTGACAAGGGGCTGCCGATTGTCGAATATCAATGGTTGAACTGAAAAATATATCTGAAAGGAGAGAGAAGAGTTGGACGGCAGTTTAAAAAAATTGTTCAAATTTCAATCTTGATATGGCCATTGACAATTAGTGATATTGAATATGCTATTGACATACAAGATGGAATACAAGATATAACATTTCAGAAATAAATTCCATTCAAAAGTGACATTTGATGTTTGATATACAAAAAACATTTTGACAGTCATGTCACTCAGTATTTGACAGACATTGAAAGAGTAAATAGGTACGAAAATGATATCAGAAGTGGAGAGACAAGACGACAAACGAAACAGAACGACAGCAGACAACTTTGACATTTGGGACAAATGCGAACTTACACTCACTTACATAAAACCAAAAAAAAATAAAATATAAAATGTAACAATAACAAAGATGAGATTTGAAACACTATGACAGACACTTGTAAATCATATTGACAGATCTCAAAAAATCACAGAAGTCATGTGACTGAAAGTTGACAGCTGAAAACCATAATTTTACTTACCTCTAAAGTATGAGGTGTCTGGGAAGCTTTCTAAGGGTAGACCCCAACGCGGTGACGTTGGTGTCGCTGATCGGGCCCGCTGAAGTACCTGTCAACCGAACCGAAATCATATTTAAAATTCTAAATTAGTTTGTATTTTGTGATAAAAACTAGGATTGATAAGCATTTAGGTTAAAGGTATCAACTTTGCGTTAAAATCTATTTCTTTTTGGGAGAAGCGACCTAAAAGAATAAACAAGAAAGCAGGAGAAATATATGAGATTAAAAATTCGCCAAGGACTAAGAACGATCTTAGGCATCAACCAACGCCAGTCGGTCGCATTATTACCGTAATTGTTACGAACACCCGGTCGGTTCCGAACTCGTTGCGAGCCACCACGAAATAGGTGCCGGAGTCTGCTACTTGTGACTTTTGTACCGTAAATCTGATGTAATCGTCAGAGGCTTCCTTGCTAACACGGTCTGATTTGGTGATGTCCCTGGTACCCTTCAATAGTGTCACTGCAAATGGGGTCATTTTCATTAAAAAGCCCGCCTGCCTTAAGGACCTGTTAGAACTTACACTTTGGTTTAGGTTCACCTTGCAGTCTGAAAGATATCGAGAACGGATCACCAACGGCGATCTTCATTTCTGTCTCTGGTCGGGACAGGAAAAGCGGTGGCCCAGCGGCCTTACCGCCCTTAGCAGCTATGTCCACATTTACTTGTGACTCAATTCTACCGAATGCATTGGATGCTCGACACGTGTAGGTACCCTCCCATTCTTGGGCGGCATTCTGAATGGTAAGCGTATAAACGCCATGATCGAGGAAGGTTCGCACATTGGGTTGGCCGGCCAGAGATTGCTTATCGCGGAACCACTGAACATCGATTGGGGTGCTGGTCGGTAGGAATTCAGCTTGAATAGCGATAGTACCTCCGGGAGTCACGGTCTGGTTGCCCAGGGGACTGGTGAAATGAGGCTTGTTGGGATCGCGATGGAAGAAGCCATGTGTCTTCTCCAAAATGAATCTGTCTCTGCCTTGGAAGTCGACTTGATGAGTAATCTTTTCCTCATGGACGGTGTTCCTTGCTATGCAAGAGTATAGACCGGCATCCTTCTCAGTGGGGCTGTTGATGATCAGCTTGCAATACCCATCGGCTTGATCAACGGTGCGATATTTGTCATCGGTGTAGATCATATCGTTGTCCTTCATCCATTGAATTTCGGGGCGTGGCTTGCCACGCACGCGGCAGTCTAGCACCAGTTCGTTTTCGTTGAGTGAGTAGGTGTCTAAAGGAAATGGAGAAGAGTTAAGAAAAAGAGATACAAATGTGAAAGAAACAGAAACACAAAGATTGACAGAGTCACACGACATTGAACAGAGATATGTGCGATGACTCCAAAGCTGCATCTTATCCCGTTCATGGTATACCTTTCATATAGCGAATAAACGTAGGAGGTTGAGGAGCATCTTCATAACTTTGATAGACCTTCACCTGAGCGTACGACAAAGTCTCGCCGTAGTCATTGTAGGCGCGACACGTGTAGCTACCGCTGTCCTCCACTTGGGCTGAGAATATCTCCAGAGTCGCTGTACCGTTGCTAAAGTATTTTTGATATCTCGAGTTCGCTGGTAGCGGGTTATGATCCTTGAGCCAGGTGATCTCACTTTCTCCAACAACGTTACATGTGAGACGCAAGTTTGAACATTCCGAGACAGTACGATCGTTTAGAAGCGTACTGAAGACCGGTTTTCGTTTGAGCTCTGAGCTGTAGCTTCCATCCTTTGCAGTTGATCTGCCACGGGAGTAGTCCTCTTCCTGGTCTCTGGCTGAGGATCGGTGATGCTTGTACGAGTCGTCGGATCTACTGTCAATGGCATGTCCATTTGTGACCGTCATGATCTTCTTAAGATCAGCGGCCTTCAAAGTGACGGCGATCGCTTCAATTCGATCATCAGTCTCAGCGTAGCAGGCGAACGATCCAAAGTCTGATGAAATTGGATTCCGGATCACGAGTCGCCGGAGTCCTCCGATTTCTTCTATTTGGCGGTAGCGATTGTTGGAAATGAGGTGATCGTCCTTCAGCCAGGTGACCCTAGGACGACCGTGGACATTGCACTCCAAAACCAGTTCATTGCGATGTGCGTCAAATGATTCTGCAAAAGAAAAACTCATAAATGCCCCCAATATCTGAAGCCCCGGTTTACCAACCTCTAATTGCGCGAGCGAAGCTTTCTGGCGGCTTCATTTCGGATCTGGAATCATATATGCTTAGGTTGCATTTGTTCTCTGCCTGATGCTGGGCGTTCCTTGCAATGCAAGTGTACTCGCCCGAGTCATCCGGACTTGCGTCGTATATCTCGAGGCTGAGGGTCCCGTTGATATTGTAGATCTTGTGTTTCGAGTCCTTAAAGACTCGTTGGCCATTCTTGTACCACTGAACTTCATCGATTGGACCGGAGACGTTGCACAACAACTGTGCCTTATTACCACTGCCTAAGGTCATACTCTTCATAGTTGCCTCAACGACAAGCTTCCTCTTGGCTTCCCTGGTCTTCACTGCCTTTTCCTTCTCCTCCCGCAGATCCGCAACCATTTCGCCATCAATATCCTGTGGTTGCTTCTGCTCCCTCTTCTGCTTTACATGATCCGTAACATCAAGGAACTTACTCAGCTTCATTTGTCCACCCACACTCTCCGCATAGCAAGTGTACAAACCGTTATCCTCTTCACTTGGACCTATTATAACCAGCTGCTTTATGCCTTCAGGCAGCTCCACCAGCCGGTACTTATCGCTTGGGAATTCCAGAAGTAGATTGTCCTTCTGCCAGAATATACTCGGCTTCGGATTCCCAGAAACCTTGCATTCCAGAATGATCTGATTACTCTGCGACTGGTAAGTGTCTAATGAAACAAACAAGATACCGAACATTTAGGACAGTGAAAGACATCACAAGGGGACACACTTTGTTAGCAGCAGTGAGAGCACAAAAAGGATATATTAGCAAAAAGTACATACCTTTGGACAGACAACGATCTCCAGGACACGACTCACACGTAAAACACTAGCCTACCTTTGATGCCGACGGTGAATACCGGCGCGGCCTCTTCAACTTTAGCCGTATTGTACACAAACAACGTGCAGGTACTCTGAACCTCATTTTCAGCACCCTTCACCACCAACTTAATCTCGCCTGCCTCCTCCTCGGTGACACCTACCAACTGCAGGTAAGCGATACCGTCTTGGAACGCGAGCTTACTCTTTGGACCGAAGGCGATCAGTTGCTCGTTACGATACCAACGAGCAGTTGCATCCGGCCCGTCAATGTTGACCATCCAGCGGACATTGCTGCCAGTTGGCACTGTGCGGTTGGACAGATAATTCCTCAGATAGACTCTCTTGCGTAGATCTGGTGGAGGTGGCACCTCGCGTCTAGATGAGGACTCTTCCTCCTCATCGTCCTTCTTCTTCTTTTTCTTCTTCTCTTTTTCCTCAGCGGATTCGTCCGCAGACGCAACCGATGGGGGTAGTTTCGGGATTTCCCTGCCAGGTGACACGGCCCTCTTTCTTTGGATCTCAATGTGCACCAAATGGGTGATCTCTGCCTTGTCCTTGCGGTTCTCAGCCTGGCACACGTACTTTCCACTATCTCCTGGCACTGGGGTGCTGATGAATAGTTCGCAAGTACCATCTGGGTGATCGATTTGCTGGTACTTGTCGCTTGGTTCGATTTTTACTCCGTCCTTGACCCAAGTAATGGTCGGCGTCGGCAAACCTCTTACATGCACATCGAGCACAATTTCGTTAACCTTGCCATGGTAGGCATCCTTGATGGATCGCGTAAATGTTGGTGGAACATCGGCATTGTCCGGCCTTGCATAGACTTCGAGCTTGCAGGCGGTCGAAACTTCACCGGTGCCATCGCGGGCCACGCACTTGTACTGTCCACTATCGTTCACATTGGCGCTGACCAACTCCAGAGTGCACAAGCCCTCACGGTAGCTGTGTCGCACTTTGGGGCCAAAAGCAATAGGTTCTTCGTTGTGGAACCACTTGACTTGTGGTTCGTTGCCCTCTAGGTAAGCCGTCAGCTTTACTCTGGACCCTTCAGCAACTACCCGATCCGTGGCTTTGGCCTTGAAATGGATAACGATGTGTTTTTCACGTTTTTGCTCCTTCGCGGGAACGTCGGGCACCTCAATCACATCCTCCTCTTCTTCCTTCTTCTTGCCCTTGCCTTTGCCCTTCTTGCCCTTGCCTTTGCCTTCTTCTCCCTCGGCTTCAGAGTCGGTGGCTACTGCAGATGGTGGGCGTTCTTCCTCCTTCTGGCCCTTGCGCAGTAAGTTCTTGTCAGCATGGAAGACGCCATGGATATTCTCCGCAATGTGCGTCTCCTTGCCCTCGAAAAGGACATAATGGGCTATCTCGGACTTGCCGGCACGGTTCTCTGCCTTAACCACATACTTTCCAGAGTCCTTGTCCGTTGGGCGATCAATAATAAGCTCTGAGGTGCCATCCGCATGGTTGAGAATTTGGAAGCGATCACCGTTCGTTATTTCAACGCTGTCCTTGAACCATGCTATCGTGGGGGTGGGCTGCCCACGAGCCCCAGTTTCTAAAATTAGCTCGTTTGTGTTCAGGTGATAGGTGTCTGAAATAAGAAAGATTAATGAGAAATGAGAATAAAGTGATTTCGATTCGACTCTGCTGTTATGCAAGATCGATTGCTGATCGCTTTAGAGATCGGTCTCTCTTTTCGTGCACCTATTTTTAGAACACATACCTTTGAGCGATCGGATAAACACTGGTTCGATGTCACTGTTAACCTTGGGCTGATAGACGTGCAATAGCGCTGTGCTGTTGATTTCACACGATTCGTTGCGCGCGATCACTGTGTACGTGCCCGAGTCTCCGACTTCAGTCTTGGTGAACTCCAGTACGGCCAAGCCATCGCGAGACAAATTTCTGATCCTCGGACCATAGACGACATTCTGTCCGTCCTTTAGCCATTTGATTGCTGGATCAGGTCCACCAATGACGGCCTGAAGTTTCACCCGATTACCCTCGGCCAGGTAACGATTGGAAATGTTTCCAATGAAGTAAAGCGCCATCTTTGGAGATGGATCCGGCATGCGGGACCTACGCTCGTAGGTGGCCTCACCCTCATCGCTGGCGTTCTTCTTGCCCTTGGGTGGACGATGGGATGTATCGCCACCACCACCCTCACGTTGCTTTCCGCCGGCAGCACTGTCCTCAGCCATGTTACTCGATAAAGCACTGGATCGCCTTGACGCTGGCACCTGGTCAACCACAACCGAATGGTTTATCTTCGAACTTCCTAGATTATTAGTAGCCTCACAAGCGTACTCTCCACTGTCTCTGGGGGTTGGTTTGTTAATGATCAGTTCACAGATACCGTCCAAATGTTCGATCTGTTGGATGCGATCGTCTACGACGATTGGCTGCGAGTCTTTGAACCAAGAAATGGTTGGCCGCGGGTTTCCACGTACCTTGGTGTCGATTATCAAATCATTCTCCGACGAGTGATAAACATCTGTGACAAGAGAGAGAGAGAGAAACCCCATCAATTACTCACACAAACACTTACAAACAGACACAATTGATAGATCGACAAAATACCCGAAATTGAGTCCGCGAATTGGCTATTTTCGGACCAATTGCGACCTCGATATGTCAGTCTGCACTTTGCTTTTATCTTTGCGATATTGTTCGATTTTCGCTTACCTCTTATTGGCAGTGCAAACATTGGCTCCTGTTCATCTCCCTCGACTTGGGTGCTGTAGACCTTTAGATAGCAAGACGTGTCAACTTGACTGTGCTCGTTCTTCGCGACCAATTTGTACTGGCCCGACGCCTCGGAGGTTACTTTGATCAGTTCGAGAACCGCCCTGCCCTCCTCGGTGAGATTGCGAATATTCGGACCTACCGCGATAAATTTATCGTCCTTCATCCAGCGGCACTGTGGATCTGGACCTGTGACATTGCAGAAAAGTTTGATTGTTGCACCTTCGAGCGCCATGCGATCACGCAATTGGGTTGCGATCTTCAGTTTGTTCTTTGGAGAAACAATTGGCTCGTTGGCCGATGATGTTCGCGGTTCTCTGGGCTCTACAGTGCCTGCACGCTTTCTGTCCGATTCCTTTTTCGAGGCAATAGCCTCTTGCATGGCCTGCCGGGCAATGCTTTCGCGCTCGCGTGAGAAACGATCGCGAGCATGGAAGATCCCATGCACGTGGAAGTTCTTGTTCTTGGCCACTTCTATGGCATGCGAGATCTGTGCCTCGCCACTGGAATTGACAGCCTTGCAAATATACTTGCCAGAGTCCTTGTTCGATGGACGGAAGATCAAAAGTTTGTACACTCCGTGGGCTTCTTCGAGAATAGTGAATTTATAGCTGGCCTTAAGTTCGAAGGCGCCAAACCACCAGGTTATCTTTGGCCGTGGCATACCATGCACATGGCATTCGATCGTCAGTTCGTCGTCGTGTAAGTGGTAAAAATCTACAAAATTGGAATTCAGATTAGGCCGCCTATGGATTGGGGATCCTCTGCAACTTACCTCGAATTAAACTAAATGTAGGGGGACTGGGTACGCCTTTGAAGACTTCGTAAATCGTTACGATACACGATGAGGTAACCTCGTCGTTGACATTCGCAATAACGCAAGAGTACTCGCCCGAGTCGGTGGGCACAGTGTTGACAAGTTCCAATGTCAGGATGTTGTTATTGTTGGCGATTCTGTGTGTGGCATCACGTTCTAGTTGCTTGCCATCCTTGAACCATTTTACTGAAAGTTCGGGGCCGCCAACAGCGCATGCCAGACGTACATTGTGACTAGCCTCGACGGTGCGATCAGTCAGGAAGTTAATGAAATGTGGGAGGCGGGCCTGTTCACGACGCTTCTGCCAATCTGCGTCACGTTCGCGCTCGCTACGCGCCTGTGCTCGGCTGTACTTGCGCAATTGCAGCATAAACTCCTCGCCCTCTTCTTCAGCGATTTTCTTCCACCTCTCCTCGTCTTCGGGATCGGGCCGAGTGAAGCTGTCAACAGATGCTTTACTAGCCCGTCGTTCGTCTATTGCATGCTCCTCGAATGCATCGTCTTCCTCAGCTGCATCGGCATCATCATCTTCGCCGGACTCATCCTCATAGTGTGTGTCGCCATCGCCAGTCTCATAGCCAGTATGGCCAGCTTCACTACCATCCTCGTCGTCGCCGCTGCCTTCCTCTTCATGCTCCATTGCTGCCAACTCGGCCTCTTCAGCCTCCTGTTGGGCACGAAGTTCCGCCTCGATACGAGCCTGCTCCTCGGCCTCCGCCTTCAGGCGCTTCTGGCGCTCTTCGAATGTTTCGTTTTTTTGCTTTTCGCCGTCCCGCTTTGCCTGTTCCTCGGCTGCGGCTTTGGCGGCCTTGGCCTGCTCTTCCATTTGTAGAGCAATCTTGCTTTTCTTTGGTGGCGGCCTTGCCGCCTGTGGGGGTAGTTGTGGTGGGGCCTGATCGAACATCTTTTTACTGGCCTTTGGGCCACCGCCCAACTCCAGCTTTAGTGAAAGCTTGGGGCTCGGACTTGTCTCCTTCTTTTCCTTCTTCCTAGTGACGGTCTTCTTCTTGGTTTTCTTTTCGCCCCCTTCTGGTTCGATGCTTTCCTCCCGATCGCCATAATCTGGACCTTCGCTCTCACCACGACTCTCACTATCGCCCCTCGGGCTCTCCTCCTTGTCGGCTGATCGGCGCGGTGTTCGGCCCTTTTTGCCTTTCTTCTCCTTCTTCTTTGGCTTCACCTCGACGATAATCTCTTCCTCCTCCTCTTCGGTGTAGTCGTCGTACTCTTCAACTACATATATGACCTCGACATTCGATACGTCCATGACGGCCGCACGATCGATTACAGACATATCGGAGGTTATGTAACGCACTGGCGGCACCTCAGGCTCTGTGATATCCATGATTAGGGCCTTGTCGAAAACCGCCTTATTGCAGTACAGCTGCGTCTTGATGTCTCGTCCCAGCTCAAAAGGTGTCTTCTCCTTATCCTCGCGCTTCAAGAACGGCGTTATACTCCTCCATGTCGATGGGGTAGCACTCCTACGGGTTAGGTACAGGGAAAACGGGGTTTGACTACGGCCTCGGATCGGAGTTGCACTGCGTCCACGCAGTCCCAACGGCGTTGGTGACTTAATCCTGCGTTTCTTTTGCGTTGGCACCTGCAACGTATCCTGCCCCGGTGCTGGTGATGGCTCCTGTGAGGCACGTTCGTCCGCTGGTGCAACATCTCCATCCGTTTCGCCCATTTCAGATAATTTTCGTTCTACTACTGTGGATTATCCAAATAACGTTTCGTAAGCTTGAAAACCGTTTTCAAGACCAAATTTTCGAAAAAAAAATTAATATCCTATTTTTAGAAAGGACACACACACACACAGTGTCCGTGATTTGCTCTCTCTTTAGGTTCCGTTTAATTCTATCGTGTATCGACCGCTCGATAAGAAATTATAACTACGACTGATCGATTCGATTCGCGACGGGACTAGAGATACTCAATCGACGAATGACAGAAGCCAGTGCCGTCTTCTGACCACCGTGCACAAAGATCAGCTAACTTGGGTTCCGATGCCAAGAGCTATATTTACCTTCGGTTCGTTTCGTTATAGACGATTCATTGGACCGTTATATAAACGCAATCTGCGACAAAAGTATGTTGGGGCTTCTTTGTTGCTCTTGCAGCTTGCATCAAGCTGTCTTGAGTAATTTGCTTCGCTATTTTTACTCCGAATTCTTCGTGAGTAAGTGAGCAAATACTTACCGTTAAATCGGCGACTGTTACCTGTATTTACTTACACAACAAACGTGCGAGGTGTCATGTGGTGATACGGTTAAAGAGGGAACGCTACATAAATAGCTAGAGAATTTGACTTTGTTTTCGAAAATAGGTTGGCACAGTGCAGCGCAACAATAAGAAAGAAGAATAAGCATGAGAAAAGCGTTTGGAAAGCAGAGGAATTTGCGAAAAGAAAATCAGCTGAAAAGAAGCCAAAATACTTCCTATGTGCTTGAGGTAAGCTATTTTCGAAACTCCTCGGCGGTATTGATAAACGATTTATCGACTGCCTCAATCACATGGCTTCGCGCGGTTTCTTAAATTAGCCAGGCGTAACTGTCACAAGTTCGTTTAAAAATAGGATGTTTCTCATGACTCAATGGCATGGAATACACACAAAACAGCGCGCGGGAAAGCTATGCGATTAAGGCGTGCGATGTGATGAACTTGGAGTACATACCTCGAATGTTGCGAGTGAAAATTGGCGGTGTGCCAGATTTTGCTGTTGGAACTTCGTAAACAGAGACAAGACAACTTGTTTCGATGTCCCCGTTGCGGTTTGAGGCAACGCAACGATATATTCCGGCATCGGATTTCTCGATGGAGCGGAACTCGAGCGATGACAGGCCGTCAATGGAACTGATGGAGTATTTGCTACCGTGTTCGATGGGCGTCTTGTCCTTGAACCATTGTGCTGTGACGTCATATCCGGATATGCAGCAAGTTAGCTTGATGTCGCTACCTAAGGGTGAGTTACGATTGGTTAGCTTAAGATCGAAGCTGGGAGCGCGTTTAGATTCCTTTTTGCTGGCCTTGGTCGTTGGATCGCGGGCTTCCTCATGAATTGATCTGGTTGTGACATCTTTTATACTCTCTCCGACGTTCGACCTGGTATCGGTTGAGACCCTTGTTTCCTTAATATCCTTTTGAACTTTCACGGCTGTACCATTTTGTGCCGGTTTATCTTCAGCCTCTCGTTCACTGATTTCTTTGGGAGTGGGCTTTGGAGTTATGGTTTTCTTTTTAAGCTCTTCTATATTGGCTGCTTTGGTGTCCGTACTTTCTTCGGGTTTGATGTCTTCTGCTTTCTCTGCAAGTCTATCGACATCTGTCGGCACTTTCTCATCAATCCTTTCAGATTGTTTTTCAACTGGTTTCTGAGTGCTTTCAGATTTGTCATCACGTTTTTCGTCTGCTTCGGCTTTTTGGGTATCTTCATCGGCTTTCGTTGCAACTTTTTTCTTTGGGCTGGCTTTCGGTGTTCTGACCTTCTTCTTTTCTGGATAGGGAAACCTTTCTTCTTCCTGATCTGTACCCTTTGGTGCGTCTTCTGCTTTCGTTTCTTTAATAATTTTCGTAACCAGCTCGTTGTTGACAAAATCCGTAAGAGCTTCAGCTTTCTTTGAATCGGCAATCTTTTCGGGAACAATATTTTCTCCCTTGTTGTCCTCAGACCGGGCTTCTTTCCTTTCCGTCGCTGGAATCTCTGCCTTTTGCAATTCTTGTGTGGCCACGGAATTTTCCTTAGAAATCTCGCTAGTCTTGCTTTCTCTTGTGTCTATAGAGTGTCCAGGTTCCAATTTCTTAGATCTCTTCCTAGGACTAGGTTTCTTGGCAATAGTTGATTCTGTTTCTTCAGCATCCTTAATTGGTCCTATTTCACCTGTCTTTCCATCTTCACCTTCCTTCTTTTCAACATTTTCTGGCTTAACTCCTGACACCTCAACCTTCTGTGAATCTTGTGACTGTACTTCTTCAACGACAGCCTTTGTTGACTTTTTCTTGGCGTCTTCAACTTCCTTCTTTTCAACGATTTCGGGCTTAACTTTCGAAATCTCAGCCTTCTGGGAATCTTGTGGTTTTGGTTCTTCAACGACAGCCTTTGTTGACTCCTTCTTGGCGTCTTCAACTTCGAACTTTTCAACACTTTCGGGCTTTACTTCCGAAACCTCAGCCTTCTGCGAGTCTTGTGGTTTTACGTCTTCAACAACAGCTTTTATTGACTTCTTTTTGGCATCTTCAACTTCCTTATTTTCAACGTTTTCGGGCTTAATTTCCGAAACCTCAACCTTCTGGGAATCTTGTGGTTTTACGTCTTCAACGACAGTCTTTGTTGACTTCTTCTTGGCGTCTTCAACTTCCTTCTTTTCAGCGATCTCGGGCTTAGCTTCCGAATCCTCAGCCTTCTGGAAATCTTGTGGTTTTACGTCTTCAACGACAGTCTTTATTGACTTCTTCTTGGCGTCTTCAACTTCCTTCTTTTCAGCGATCTCGGGCTTAACTTCCGAAACCTCAGCCTTCTGGGAACCTTGTGGTTTTACTTCTTCAACGACAGCCTTTGTTGACTTCTTTTTGGCGTCTTCAACTTCTTTCTTTTCAGCAATTTCGGGCTTAACTTCCGAAATTTCAGCCTTCTTGGAATCTTGTGGCTTAACGTCTTCAACGACAGCCTTTATTGACTTCTTCTTGGCGTCTTCAACTTCCTTCTTTTCAGATATCTTGGGCTTAACTTCCGAAACCTCAGGCTTCTGGGAATCTTGTGGTTTTAATTCTTCAACAACGGCCTTTGTTGACTTCTTCTTGGCGCCTTCAACTTCGATCTTTTCAACACTTTCGGGCTTTACTTCCGAAACCTCAGCCTTCTGCAAGTCTTGTGGTTTTACTTCTTCAACGACAGCCTTTATTGACTTCTTCTTGGCGCCTTCAACTTCCGTCTTTTCAGCGATTTCGGGCTTAACTTCCGAATCCACAGCCTTCTGGGAATCTTGTGGTTTTATGTCTTCAACAACAGCCTTTATTGACTTCTTTTTGGCATCTTCAACTTCCTTCTTTTCAACTTTTTCGGGCTTAATTTCCGAAACATCAGCCTTCTGCGAGTCTTGTGGTTTTACGTCTTCAACAACAGCCTTTATTGACTTCTTCTTGGTGCCTTCAACTTCCGTCTTTTCAGCGATTTCGGGCTTAACTTCTGAATCCTCAGCCTTCTGGGAATCTTGTGGTTTTACGTCTTCAACAACAGCCTTTATTGACTTCTTCTTGGCATCTTCAACTTCCTTCTTTTCAACGTTTTCGGGCTTAATTTCCGAAACCTCAGCCTTCTGCGAGTCTTGTGGTTTTACGTCTTCCACAACAGCCCTTATTGACCTCTTCTTGGCGCCTTCAACTTCGATCTTTTCAACACTTTCGGGCTTTACTTCCGCAACCTCAGCCTTCTGCGAGTCTTGTGGTTTTACGTCTTCAACAACAGCCTTTATTGACTTCTTCCTGGCATCTTCAACTTCCTTCTTTTCAACGATTTCGGGCTTAACTTCCGAATCCTCAGCCTTCTGGGAATCTTGTGGTTTTACTTCTTCAAGGACAGCCTTTATTGACTTCTTCTTGGCGTCCTTAACTTCCCTCTTTTCAACGATTTCGGATTTCACTTCCGAAACCTCAGCCTTCTGCGAATCTTGTGGTTTAACGTCTTTAATGATAGCCTTTGTTGACTTCTTCTTGGCATCTTCAACTTCCTTCTTTTCAACGATTTCGAGTTTAACTTCAGAAATTTCAGCCTTCTGGGAATCTTGTGGTTTAACGTCTCCAACGACAGCCTTCGTTGACTTCTTCTTGGCATCATCAGCTTCCTTCTTTTCGACAGCTTCAAGTTTAACTTCTGACATTTCAGCCTTCTGGGAATCTTGTGGTTTAATGTCTTCAACGATTGCCTTTATTGACTTCTTTGTGGCGTCTTCAACTTCCTTCTTTTCGACAGCTTCAGGTTTAACTTCCGAAATTTCAGCCTTCTGGGAATCTTGTGGTTTAACGTCTTCAACGACAGCCTTCGTTGACTTCTTCTTGGCATCTTCAGCTTCCTTCTTTTCAACGATTTCGGGCTTAACTTCCGAAACCTCAGCTTTCTGGGAATCTTGTGGTTTTACTTCTTCAACAACAGCATTTATTGACATCTTTTTGGCGTCTTCAACTTCCTTCTTTTCGACAGCTTCAGGTTTAACTTCCGAAATTTCAGCCTTCAGGGAATCTTGTGGTTTTACTTCTTCAACGGCAGCCTTTGTTGACTTCTTCTTGGCGTCTTCAACTTCGATCTTTTCAACACTTTCGGGCTTTACTTCCGAAACCTCAGCCTTCTGCGAGTCTTGTGGTTTTACGTCTTCAACGATTGCCTTTATTGACTTCTTCTTGGCATCTTCAACTTCCTTCTTTTCGACAGCTTCAGGTTTAACTTCCGAAATTTCAGCCTTCTGGGAATCTTGTGGTTTAACGTCTTCAAGGATTGCCTTTATTGACTTCGTTTTGGCGTCTTCAACTTCCTTCTTTTCGACAGCTTCAGGTTTAACTTCCGAAATTTCAGCTTTCTGGGAATCTTGTGGTTTAACGTCTTCAACGACAGCCTTCGTTGACTTCTTCTTGGCATCTTCAACTTCCTTCTTTTCAAGTTTAACTTCAGAAATTTCAGCCTTCTGGGAATCTTGTGGTTTAACGTCTCCAACGACAGCCTTCGCTGACTTCTTCTTGGCATCATCAGCTTCCTTCTTTTCGACAGCTTCAAGTTTAACTTCTGACATTTCAGCCTTCTGGGAATCTTGTGGTTTAATGTCTTCAACGATTGCCTTTATTGACTTCTTTGTGGCGTCTTCAACTTCCTTCTTTTCGACAGCTTCAGGTTTAACTTCCGAAATTTCAGCCTTCTGGGAATCTTGTGGTTTAACGTCTTCAACGACAGCCTTCGTTGACTTCTTCTTGGCATCTTCAGCTTCCTTCTTTTCAACGATTTCGGGCTTAACTTCCGAAACCTCAGCTTTCTGGGAATCTTGTGGTTTTACTTCTTCAACAACAGCATTTATTGACATCTTTTTGGCGTCTTCAACTTCCTTCTTTTCGACAGCTTCAGGTTTAACTTCCGAAATTTCAGCCTTCAGGGAATCTTGTGGTTTAACGTCTTCAACGACAGCCTTTGTTGATTTCTTCTTGGCATCTTCAACTTCCTTCTTTTCAACGATTTCGGGTTTAACTTCCAAAACCTCAGCTTTCTGGGAATCTTGTGGTTTTACTTCTTCAACGACAGCCTTTGTTGGCTTCTTCTTGGTGTTATCAACTTCCTTCTTTTCAACGATTTCGGGCTTAACTTCGGAAACCTCATCTTTCTGGGAATCTTGTGGTTTTACTTCTTCAACGACAGCCTTTGTTGGCTTCTTCTTGGCGTTATCAACTTCCTTCTTTTCAACGATTTCGGGCTTAACTTCCGAAACATCAGCCTTTTGGGAATCTTGTAATTTCACGTCTTCAACGACAGCCTTCGTTGACTTCTTCTTGGCATCTTCAACTTCCTTCTTTTCAACGATTTCGAGTTTAACTTCAGAAATTTCAGCCTTCTGGGAATCTTGTGGTTTAGCGTCTTCAACGACAGCCTTCGTTGACTTCTTCTTGGCATCTTCAGCTTCCTTCTTTTCAACGATTTCGGGCTTAACTTCCGAAACCTCAGCTTTCTGGGAATCTTGTGGTTTTACTTCTTCAACGACAGCCTTTGTTGACTTCTTCTTGGCGTCTTCAACTTCCTTCTTTTCAACGATTTCGGGCTTAACTTCCGAAACCTTAGCTTTCTGAGAATCTTGTAGTTTTCCGTCTTCAACGACAACCTTTGTTGACTTCTTCTTCGCGTCTTCAATTTCCTTCTTTTCAGCGATTTCGGGCTTAACTTCCGAAACCTCAGCTTTCTGGGAATCTTGTGGTTTTACTTCTTCAACGACAGCCTTTGTTGACTTCTTCTTGGCGTCTTCAATTTCCTTCTTTTCAGCGATTTCGGGCTTAACTTCCGAAACCTCAGCTTTCTGGGAATCTTGTGGTTTTACTTCTTCAACGACAGCCTTTGTTGACTTCTTCTTGGCGTCTTCAACTACCTTCTTTTCAACAATTTCGGACTTAACTTCCAAAACCTCAGCCTTCTGGGAATCTTGTGGTTTAACGTCTTCAACGACAGCCTTTTTTGACTTCTTCTTGGCATCCTCAACTTCCTTCTTTTCAACGATTTCGGGCTTAACTTCCGAAACCTCAGCTTTCTGAGAATCTTGTAGTTTTCCGTCTTCAACGACAACCTTTGTTAACTTCTTCGTCGCCTCTTCAATTTCCTTCTTTTCAGCGATTTCGGGCTTAACTTCCGAAACCTCAGCTTTCTGGGAATCTTGTGGTTTTACTTCTTCAACGACAGCCTTTGTTGACTTCTTCTTGGTGTCTTCAACTTCTTTCCTTTCAATGATTTCAGGCTTAACTTCCGAAACATCAGCCTTTTGGGAATCTTGTAATTTCACGTCTTCAACGACTGCCTTTATTGACTTCGTCTTGCCGTCTTCAACTTCCTTCTTTTGCATAGTGTCAACAGTGGCTTCTTCTTTAACGATCTCAGTTTCAACAACTGCTTCCATTGCACCATTCTTCTTAAGGACGTTTTCGCATGATTGATCTTCAACAACTTCAAGTTCTTTTGCAGTTGCTTCTTCTTTGACAATTTCAGTTTCGATACCCGGTTTCTCTGCAGCTGCCTTCTCAGTAACATCTTCAAAGATTTTTTCCACGACAACTTCAGGTTCATCCGCTACAACTTCCACTTCAAGTGCAACCTTATTCTCTTCATCTTTCGCATCCATTAAAAGTTCATTTATTTTCTTTAAAGGACCCTTAATCTCATCAATGCTTTCACCCATATCAACGCGGTCAACAGATTGTGGCACATTCTCGACTTGGTCATGAATCGTCAACATACACTGCATCACTTTCTGGACCGTTGGAATAAGTTTAATATCTAGATTTGGCTTAATATCATCACATGTGAAGTACAAGTCCATAAGACATGATTGGAGATTCACCATTTGGCCTGAAGACTTATCGTAGGCCTCGTCTTTAACCTTTGTAAGACTCTCTACAGCTGTCTGCAAATTGGAAAGCGGTTCAATGATTGGTACCAATTTCTTCGTAGTCTTCTCTGTTGACTTCTGCATGAGGGTGCTCTTTAACTGTTCCATAACTGAAAGCGTGTTCTTCATGAGCTCATCGGATACATATTTTCTCAAAGCCGGACTTGCCTCTATAATGTTTTTAAAGCTCATCTTTATGTCATCCAATTTTTCTTCTTTGTCTTTAGATGATAACAAGCTATCGTCATAGGTATGAACTATGTGTTCCCTCAGCTTCAGGTATGACTTGGATACTGATTTTAGAAGATTTTCGTCCTCAGAACCAGTCTTGAGCTGCTCGTTCAAAATGGATATATCGGCAACGTTGCTTTCTAGTAATTTCACTTGAGTGTCGGAAGAGATGTTTTCTACAGTTGCCAATATATTCTGAAGAAGGTTTACATTGACTGCAGGTGCTGTCACTGGTTTCTTCACGAGCGCTTCGACCTGTGGTTCTTCTTCAATCTGTTTTGACTCATCAGCCTGAACTTCAGATGCTGGTGCCTCTGTTTTCTTTTCAGCATTTGACTTCTCGGGGCTTGTCTTGGATTTCCTTCTCTTCAGCTTCTTTTTAGCATCGCCATCGGATTCAACAGCTTCTGCGGCTTGAACGTCATTAACCTCTTGCTCTGTCTTCTGGTCCTTGGCGTTTTTATTTTCTTCTTTTTGTTGTTCTCCTGTTTTTTTCTCTGGACTAGCCTTTGACTTTTTTCGCTTTGGCTTCTTAGGAGGCTCTTCCTTCTTCTCTTCAATAACATCTGTCGCTTGAGCTTCTTCTGTGTGAATACCCTTTTCATCTCCCTTCTGGATCACTTCTACTTCTGCCTTTTCTGCTTTTGTTTTCACTTCAGGAACTGCGACTTCCGTAGAGCTAAATTCAGTTTGTAACTGGTCAACATACTCAGATCTACCATCCTCCTGCTTTAAGTCAGGTGATTCCAATGTTGTTACTTCGAGTTTTTGCTCCTCAGCCTTCGGAATAATTTCACCTTCAATTTCATGAGTATCTGCTATTGAAGCTTCGGCTTGCACCAATTTTTCAATTTTCACATTTTGCATACTTTCCTCGCCTGCTACAGTTTCTACTGTTTCTGGCTTTTTAGCTGATCTTTCAGCAACGAGTTTCTTAGCTGAGACCTCTTCAACTTGGGCATTTTCTTCCAGATCTTTTATTTCCTTTTCTTCGATCTTCTCTGGCTTTCTTTCTAACACTTCAACTGTCCGAGTTTTCATTGATTGAACCTCGTCTTCATCAAGCTTCTGCGATGCATCCAACAACTCAGTAGCCTCTGCGACTTCAGGCTCAGTTTTAGTGATATCGGCAGCAGCCTCTTCTGCAAGCTTTTGAGCAACTGTCTGTAAAACATTGATGTCCTGGGCTTCATCCTTCAGTGCTTCCTCCTTCACTTCCACAGTTTCATTCTTCAGCGTTTCCGTTGAAGTCTTTTCTGTTTCTTGTTTCTCAACTTGAACGCCATCTTCCTTCTTGTTTTCCACAAGTTCGGCCCTTATTTCTGATATTTCAGCTTTCTTCTCTTCTAAAGACTTCACTTCCGTCTCTGCTATATACTGTTCTGTTGCTATTAGCTTTTCTTCAATCACGTTATCCGTGTCAGTGGTAGATTTCTCAGCTGCCTGCTTTTCCAGCGTCACTTCTAGCTTGTCGGATTTCTGGGCCGACTCTACAATTTGTTCTTGCACAATAGCTTCTGCCTCAGTAACTATCTTTTCTACAAGTCCCTGTGTAGGGCTGACATCCACCTCTTCCAGTTTTGTACCAACTTCAACGACCTTATTAGGAGCTTCTTCAGCTATGACTTCAGAAACCGCTTCGACTTCCGTAGACTCATCAGGTTTAACATCACCTTCTGTGGGCTTCTGAGTAACCTCCTCAACCTTAACTGATTCGATCTTGTCGGCTTCAGTAAATGAAACCTCGCCTGAGGCTGTCCTTAAGGCGATATCTGAGACCTCTGCCTGCTTCTTCGTGTCTTCAAGTTTCTTCTCTTCAACAAGCTCGGCCTTTACTTCAGATATTTCACCAGTTTTAGGTTCATTTAGTTCTAAAAGCTGTTCGCCAAGTTTTCGAGCTACTTCGGGGATCTCCTTATATTCGATGTGTTCTGGTAGTGTAACAGATTTCTCGGCGGTTGTTGCTCCAGGTGCTACTGACACTGAAACCTTTTTCTCGCTCTCCTCTGCTTGTTTAGCTTCAATTATTTCTTCTTTAAGATCTGAAACATTTGATTGGAGTCCTTCGACGGGAATAACTTGGGCAACATCTGGCTTCAGAGCAGACTCTGTTATTTCGATAACCTCTGCCATTTCTGGTGTCGTGAAAGACTTTTCAGCAACTTTAATCTCACCAACGACATCAGATATACTGGCTCCCATTTTGTTGTCGTCGGTCGTTTTTTCTGTAATGCTTTCGGCCTTGCTCTCTAAGATGTCGGCCTTCTTTGTTTCTCCTGATGTATCATTACCTTTTTCAAGCTTTTCGACATCTTTCTTCTCCTCTACCTCGACTATTTTTAAATCCTTCTGTATTTTTTCAGCCGATTCTTCGACAGGTGCTTCGACAACTGGTTTTTCTTCGATCTGATCAAGTTCGCCCGTTTCAGGCTTTCGCCTTGATTCATCGAGCTGCTTATCCTCTGAAACCTGAGCATTATTTGCTTCGGCAGACTCGACAGTAATTACTTCGGGCTTAATAACAGAGGAGTCTACCTCACTGGCTCCTGCTATTTCCAGTTCCATTTTTGACGCTTCTTCAGAGGAACTTGCCAACAACTTTGATATATTCTCCAACGGTCCGGACAATCGGCTAACATCTTCAGAAATGCCAATCCTCGCGATAAACTGATCGGATTTTTCAAAATGATCATGTATCATCAAAAGTATATCCTGAGTATTGAGCATCGCTTCCTGGAGTTCCTTATTCGACTGATTTGCGGCGATATCGTCACATTTGAAGAACATATCCATCAAGGATGACTGTAGCATCACCATTTTGCTGGAAGATTTCTCGAATGTATCTTCTACAGTTTTCGTGAGATTTTCGATAGCATCTCTTAGATTACACAAAGGCGCCACCAGGGGGCGCAAATTTGTCACGTCCTTTGATTGAATTTGTGCTGGCTCTTTACAAAGAACACTCTTCAGCGTTTCAATAGAACCTAGAGTATGACTCATGAGCTCATCAGAGATATGCTTTCTAATTGCGGGATTGGCTTCCAAGATGTCCTTAAATGCTTCATTGGCAACCTTCAGTTTAGCTTCCTCTTCTTCGTCCGAGAGCTTGCTGCCATCATAAGTATGGACGATGCATTCTCTTAGTTTGAAGAAAGCTCTTGCTACAGACTTGACAAGGTCCTTATCTTCAGGAACACCAGCTGCCAACTGGTCTTTCAATTCATTTAGGTCGGTTACTGTTTCGGATATGGCCTTCTTTGTTTCGGCATTCGCGGTTAGACTTGCTATGGCCTCGATTGTCTTTTCTACTAAAGCTGAGTCGATTTCTGCTGCAGCCTCAGGCATTTGAGGAGCTCTCTCTGAACCCTCTGCCTGTTTCTGCGCATTTTCAAACTCATTTCTTTCGATAAATTCAGCTTCAACCTTTGAGACGTCTGCTTTCTGAGCCTCCGCAGAAGCAACCTCAAACTCACTTGTAACTTGAACAGCCTTTACAACTTTACCAAGCTCAACTGTTTCCAGCTCTATAGCTGATTTCTCAGCACTTGTCGCCCTTGCTGGTATCTCGGATAATTCAACCTCTTTCTTAGAACCTTCAACATCCTCGTGTTCAATCTTTTCCATCGTTACCTCAGCAACTTCGGATTTCTGTGCGGCAGCTTTTTTTGGATCGACTACAGATATTGCTTGCGCAGTTTCAATGGTTTCCTTCTGATCAATCTGCTCTGGAGTAACCTCAGAAATGTCTGGCTTAAGAGACTCTACTGACTTATTCTCAACTTCGCCAGCAGTTTGTACATTTTCAAGCACTTGCAATACTTCAATATTTTCTTGTTGCGTGAACGTCTTCTCAGCGACTGACTTGTCGACCTCTCCCTCCGAGATCTGAAGTTGTTTCTTTGAATCCTCAACTTGCTGGAATTCAACCTTTTCTGGCTTAACCTGAGAATTGTGAGGTTCCTTAGACCCCGGTGTTTGCACGTCAATAGTCTCCGGCTTTTTCGCAGCATCACTGACTGATCCTGTTTTTACTCTCTCTGATTCCGTTACAGAGAGTGAAGCAAGTGACATATCGGTAGCAGTCTCAGTCACCTCTGTCTTCTGTTCTGCGTCTTCCAGTTTTTTGAGCTCGATTTCTTCGGGCTTTACTTTTGATATGTCAGCGGTTTCTGTCTCTTTAAGGATTTGCTCTCCATGCTTTTTGGTAGCAACGGACACCTGTTTCTCTTGAGCTATTTCTGGTTCAGTGATAGACTTCTGCGCTGTCAAAGTAACAGGTGTAGCTTCCAAATTTTCATCCTCTTTCTTAGCGGCAACCAGTTCAGCCGCAATATCGGAACTATTTGGTTTTTGAGTTTTTTCCATCTTGACTGCCTCCTGCACAGAAGCTGTCGCAGGCTCGCCCAGAACCTCAGACACATCCGACTTTGTTGCATCGACTGGCTGTATTTCATTTTTCTTCGCTATTGTATCATCTTTATCAGTACTTACTTTCTGTGTACCGATTCGTTCAGGTGTTTCTTTTTCAACTTCTGCCTTTGGGACCGCAGTATCCGAAAGATCCACCTTTGGGGTAATATCTTCAACTTTCTTGATGACCACCTCTTCAGGGCTCATTTCTAACACCTCGCTTTTTGCAATACCGGTATCTTCTGATTTTGTAGCACCTTCTTCCGGTTGTAAGCCTTCAGCTTCAGTAGCAGTCTTTTTACACTTCTTTTTACCGGTTTTCTTTTCTTTTGATTGTAGCTCTTCTACCTTCACCTTCGACACATCCGCTTCTTGAGCTTCAGTTTTAGCCTTAGCTTCTTCTTCCGCGTTTTCAGTTTCAGCTTTTATACCTGTCTTCTCTGAATCTTGGCTTCCCGGTTCTGACTTCTTTTCGGCAATCTCTATCGGCTTGATCTCCACTGGTTCGGCCTTAGATTCTTGTGCTTCGTCGGGTGTGGCTGAAGTCACATACACGTCAGCATCTCCCCTCTTTTCAGCTTTAGTGCCCGACCTCTCTAAAACATCCTTGGTAACCTCTTTCGTAGATTCGTCTTCGTTCTTTTCAGATTCCTTAGCTTTAACTTCTATGCTCCCAGCTTCCTGCAATTTCTGCGCCTCGTTAAACTTATTGATACTCCTTGTCATCGTATCCAGCAATACTTTTAAGGGTCCCTTGAGGGCTTCCATCTCCTGCAAGACTTCGATAACACTTTCAGTTCGTAGATCTTCTACAACAGCACTCACTTTCTCTAATGGTTTCACACAAGATTTCTTAAACTCCGAGGGCAACCTCTTTGCAAGGTCTTCAGATTGATTTTTGAGTTCGATTAAGTTCTCCCTGAGCTGGATGAAAGTCTCCGAAGATCTGTCTTGAGACCCTTCGTTCTTTTGCACAATCTCAGTTAAAGTCAAGTCCAGCTTTTTGGCAACTGTTAAAAGGTTTCTGCAGGTCTCTAAGCTAGGAGCGGTCTCCAGAAGCGGAATCAAACTCATCAGCCCATCCTTAGGTGTCTGAATAATGTCCTGTAAGAAACTCCTTCTCAGATCCGGATTTTGGTTAAGAATGGACGTGAAGAGCTTGTTAGCATTAATCAGTACCTCACTTGTATCCGATTTATGTTCCTGATTCTGTTTGATGAAAGCCAGAAGGTCCCGCATTTTGAAAAGGGGCAGGAATAGGTTGTCCTCGAGTGTGTCCGAGGTACTTGTGGCAAGCACATTTTCCAGCTCACTTACAGTTATCTCAAGAGTGCTTAAGATTTCTTTGGACGCCTTGTCGATCCTCTTGCTCTCGACTTTTACAATTTGCTCTCGGAGAAGTTTTAACGCTTGCAGATACCCGAACATTTCAGGACCAAGTTGGGACTTGATTTCATCAAGACTTGGTTTAGCTCCTTGCAGCTCCACTGGCTGCTCAACTTTTTCAGCAATCGCCTCTGATAGCTTAGCCTTCTTCTCAGGCACCTCAAGTTCTGCCTTTTCGGTTGCTTCACTTTCGGACTGAGTTTTCTCCTCCTCTTCGTCGACCTTTCGCTTGTGAGTCACGTCTTGGCTTGTTGTGGATATCTCTGGCTGTTCAAGCTTAATGTTCGCAAATTCTACTAACGCCCTTTGTAATCTTTCCAACGGTTCCGCAATCGACTGAATCTCTCTAACTTCTTCCATAGATAGCTGTGACATATCTTCCTTGATGAGAATTTTATTTTCAATCCTCTCGATCTTCTCCTGCAGTTCCCTGATGACAAGTTCATTGGCCCTTGCCATCTGACTCGATAGTTCACTTCCAGTTGCCAACTGCTCCTGTAGCGTCGTTAGCAAGTCTTGGGCCTCCTTAACTGGCTTCAACAGCTCGAAAAGCTGCTGGCCTTCAGCTTGTCGCAAGATTTCACCTAAGACTTCATTTAACCCCGTTAAGGGCGCCACCAGATTGTCGATCTCTTGAAAGACCTCAATTATTCTCAGCTGATCCGTGGCTTCAATAAAATCAAATACGGATACGAGGACACTCTGTCCGGTCAGGACATAGTCAAGTAGTTCATTGGGGACACTCTCACTGACCTCATTTAAGACTCTAAAAGCGTTCATAAAGCGCGACTGCAGCCCCACCATATTTACCGAAGACTTCGACACTTCTGTGTCGGGTCCTTGTCCCAGCTTCTCAATGTCGTTTGCCAATTCGTTAAGCGGAATCGCCAGGCGACTCATAAACTCCATATGAGCATCGTGATTCTCTGCACAGCGTTCCGAGACACCGACAGTTTCACGGATTTTGTTCACCACCTTTGCACCCATCTGCTGAGCGAGCAGCACCTCCAAGTCCGGCAGAGCTTGCAGAATGTCTTCAAACGTCTTCTCGATATCATCGAGAGACTCCTCATAGCCTCCCTCATAGGTATGGACTAGACACTCCTTGAGCTTGAAGAGAGTTCTGGCAATGTTAGATTTGGCTAAAATCGAAGACTTGCCCTCAGACTCTTTGCTAAGCTCTTGCTGCATCTGTTGGAGGCTGATCTTCAGCTCCTTCATAATTATTTCAACTTCTTTGAGATCCTTGGACCTTTTGAAGGTCGGCTTACCAAGGCAGTTGTCTATCTGCTTAATGCCATCCTCTACGCAGGCTTTTACTGTCGCCGCCGGTTCCACGACTTCTGGTTCGATTTGGACTGCTTCCACTTTGGGACTGTCTTTGGGACTGTATACTTCCATGGAAGCTGCGTAGGTCTCTAGGGCTGAGACATCCGCTTGTGTTGACATCTCTGCAATGTTCTCCAAGGCTTCACAGTTTATCTGTTCGACATACTTCAAGAGTTGGTAGATTGCATTGGACTTGGCTTGCAGGACCTTGAAATCTGGACAGGCCTCGAAAGTGGAGTAAGTGAACTGTTCCTGAATGTTGACGATTGCCTCGCGCAGACTTATCAACGGCTTGGCAAAGGTTCCAAGAGATTTTTGGGTGGATACAAGCTCCACCTGGGATAAGTGGAACTGATCATGAATTTCAAGAACCGCCTTCTGGAGATGCTGTATTGGTGCCAGGATTTGTTTACATGATTCTAAGTTCTCCATTTCTATCAGACTCTGGAGGGTTTCCATAGCTTGGTTCTCCTGCACGGCTATCACTAATGGCGTTATCGCCTCCAATATATCCCCTGATGCCAGGGACACCTTTGGAGCTGTAAACGTGTCTACATTTTCGAAGTCTTGCGTGTGGAAGACCATAAGGCATTCCCTGAGTTCTTGCAGTGGCGTTGCCAAAGTCTTAAGTCCGGTGATAGATTCACTATCCGACAAGCTCTTCAGGTCCTCACCGGGTAGCAGTTCTTGAACTTGCAGCATACAGGATTCCAAGCTATACACCGCCTCGGCTAAGGTTCGCGGATCAATCTTTTCCGAAACCGAGTCAACTGGATCCCGAATGCTGGCCTCGCACACTTCAGCTACGCACCCTTGCAAGTCCATTAACTTGGTTACAGTGGTCCGTAGATGATCCATAGTGTCAGCTTTTAGAGACGTGAGATCCGACTGTGCACAGTGTACCAGGACAGATTCAAGGCTTTGCTTCAGGTCAGTAAGTAAAATCTCCGCCTTTCTCTGTTTCGTTGTACCAAGCTCAAGATCTTCTAGTTCTTCCACAGGCTGGTCCTCCTTGTTCAGGGTGGACTGATGCTGATCTTCTGACACAGATTCGCCAGCCGTCTTCAATGCCGAAATGTCATCCATTGTGGATAGATCCTCCATTGTTTCGGCGGCGTTTTGTGTGACAAGACCCTGCAGGCACTCTTGTAGCTCGCACAAGGGTTTCGCAATTTTCAAGAATGCTTGCTGGTTGGCGAAACTTTGAACCTGTTCTTCGAATGCGACCTCCTGCTCTATCTTAGCAATACAATTCATTAGCTCCTGGGCGGATTGGGCCAAAGTTTTTAAGGCAGAAATGTCATCCTGTGTAGATATCGATTTAAGGTTATCTACAGTTTTTGGTGCAGTTGCGACCTTCAAGGCTTCGGCCAAAGCGTTTACAGGCTCAGCGATTTCATGGAGCACCTTCATATTGACGTCTTCGTTGAACTCTTGCACGCTGTCGAATGCGGCACCACTCTTGATCGTAGCAACACATTCCAGCATTTCCTTAAGAGGCTTCGCCATTTTTTTCAGCACCGAAATATTGTCCGACGTCAGGCTTCTGACATCTTCCAGTACGACTTCCTCTTGAAGAGTCGCCAAACACTCGTGGATCTCCTCAATCTTCTGCACGGTTTTTTGACCCTCCTCCTTGGCTATCTGCATCGATAAAGTCTCCCTCATTGACATGAAGGACTGATCCATTTCCGTTGCCTGCTTCTCGTCCAACTCAATTTCCTTCTGGAGGAGCTTAAACTCATGCTCCTCGATGTCAATTTCGATCGATTTGATGATGTCGTTCATCTTCAGCAAGCTGCGGATGTTCATATCATTCTGCTGAAGATCCGAAATCGACAGAATGTCTAGGCCAAGCTTGACCTTCTCGCGCAGTCCTCGAACTGGATCGATCATATCGCTTAGCGAACCCGATATTGACTTTTGCTCGATCTGACGCAGGCAGTAATTGAGCTCGTCGATTGGTGTCTTGAGATTCTCCAATACCGTAAGCCGGTATTTGTTTAGGCTGCAGTCTAATATATTGCCTATTAAACGGGACATTTCCTCTTTAAGGCCGAATAGGTCTGATTGAATATTCGGCGACAGTCGTGGCGAGAGCCTCTCGATATTGGTTTCAAAATGCAGGACTCCTTGAGCGATGGACTGTAGCAGTTTCTGGGTATCTGCCGAGTCTGGAACGAAGTCCTCTTTCACCTGTCCCGATTCGATGTCCTGCCCTAGTTGGGCTAAACCGTTTTGGATCTCCTGCAACGGCGGTACCATGGATTCAATGGCGCTGACCGTCATCATTCCCGAATGAATGTTACCCGCCGACTGCTTTGAGATGATCTCTAATCCTTTCTTCAGCTCGAAGAGTGGAGGAGTCACGATGTCTAGAATGGTCATATTGATCTTCTGCTCTATGGTCTCACTACCACCTGCGGCGACGACTTTCTGTTCAATTTTATCCAACTCTAGTTGAAGCTCCTCGATTGGACCTTGAAGTCCAGATAGCACGCCGTCGTGAGTCCGCGAATAGAGCTGTTCTTCATTCTCCTCTAGCGATAGCTCATTCTCGATATTCTCCAGCGCCTGTTGGATCTTAATCACTGGCCGACAGATCAACTTCAGAGAATCCGCTTCGGAAGGTAGCTTAGCCTCGGTGACCGCTTCGAACGGGACTGTCTGTGGCATCGTTTGCAGCTTTGCCACTGACTCAGATACATGCTGTGCCGTTTCTATGTCTTGAGCTTCTTGGAGCAACGCCTGAGACTTGATGGTATCTTGTGTTATCTGGATTCCTTGCTGAATGTCCTCTGCAGTTATTTCTGCCTGCATTTTAATATGTTCCGACTCGAAGTTCTTCGCAACGGTCTTGACCTCTTCAAATGTATTCACAAACTGCTCACCCACACTGTCGATGATGCACACACTGGTGCGCTGAATTAGAGTCACTCCCGTCTCGTCCATCGCCACACACTTCTCTATAACCTGCAGGCCGGTGTGCAGAGACTTTATGTCAGCCTCCATTGACTCGAACAGCACCTCGATAGGGATCTCGCCAGAGTACACCTTCAACTTGCCCTGGATTTGCTTGATCGGTTCGAGGACATTCCTTATGATGCCAATGCTCTGCTCCGACGAAGCCGGCGACATCATCATTACCGACTGTGACACCACCTCGTTCTCGACCACAGCCAAGTGCTGCTCGATAGTCTTTAGTAGCTTGGCCAGAGGTAGAAGTGCCTTGAGATTCGACTGGATCTCAGCCTCATCTGTGACTGCTTTGGAAGGCTTTAGCAGCTTGAGTCCATCTCCCGCTGCTCCAGAAATGTCCTGCAAGCGAGCTTCGGCATCTGTAGTCTTCGATGAGTCACTCTCAGGACTCTTCTTGCCCTTCTTTCGCTTTGGTGGCTGAACTCCTTCATCCGGAGGAGCCTCCTCCAAATCCAACGATTCTATTTTCGATGTTGTCAGCTGAGCACTGGCACTTGCAAATGTCTGCAATTCCGAAGTGTCCTCATCGCCCTGACTCTCCGAAGCCTTCGAGAATGACAAACTGAAATACTCCTCCACATCTGTGCCACGTGACTTCTTTCTTTTCCTCACTGGGGCTGTCATAGCCAGCTCTTCCTCCATCTTTTCCATGTTCTTTCGTGCGTAATCTTCCGTTTCCTTGTCGAACGTTGACTCCTCATGACCAGACGAACCATGGATGGTGACCTCACAAATCGAGATGTCATCCATGCCAGCCTCAGTGCGCATATCTTCCTCGTGCGAGAAATACTCAGGATCAATGTCAATGACAACTGCCTCCATCAGGAGATTTCCCGACTGCGAGGTCTCCTTTATAAATCTCAGGGGCGGAAGTTCCACGATATTGTGTTCGGTCACATGCTCCGATATCTGATCAGCATACATTTCGACAATCTTCAGAGCCTCCTCTTCGGTTAAATCGGGTGTTTCGTATAGAGAAACTGACACCTCCTTGCCATCGAATGAGAAGGAAATGTCGCCCTTCTCGTCGATCGTGATGTCACCCACCGCACTTTCGTACATTTGGGACGTTCGTTCTTCCTGAATCGTTGACAAGGAAAAGTTCCTCTGCAACTCATTGACTGGCGGTTCGGTTTTCTGATTCTTCATGGCATCTTCAAAGCCCAGCAGAGAGGCCGAACTGGCCACTACTCCCATACAGTTACGCGCCTCGCATGTGTATGTTCCCAGGCAGCAGGTGCCATCCTGTCCCGAAATAATTCGATGTATATCTCCTGGTTTCAATTCTATTCCATCCTTGTACCACTTCAGGACCGGCTGGGGCACTCCAATAACCTTACACTCCAAGTTGACCGCTCCCTCCTCAGTGAGCACTGCCCTTAGGCACTCCAAAAACCGTGGCTTCTTGTAGTGACGTGGGATTTGAAGTTTCAGGAAACACGATGTGACACTGGTGCCGAAATCATTCACAGCCACGCACTTCCACTCGGCTTGATCGACAAACTCCACGCACTTCACCTCCAAGTGGTAGGTCTCCTCCTCGCCGGCATAGTGATGGTATCGTTCGTTCGACTCAATGGGAAGCTCGTCCCGGAACCACGAAAGCACAGGGTCTGGAATAGCCTTAACCGTAACAGTAAACCGGAAGGACTCGTTAATCTTCGCATCTTGAGTCTTCAAGCCGGACACAAACTTTGGCGGTTGGTTCTGTTTGGTGAACAAGATGCGCTCCTCATCGTTTAGCTGGTTTTCTATGTCCTCGATGGTCAGCACGGCGACACTACTGCTCTCACCCATGCAGTTCTTCGCAATGCAGCAGTAGGTACCGAGCGAGTTCGTTCCTGTCAGTTGGTAAACATCGCCAGGCTTTAGCTCTTGACCATCCTTGAACCACTTTAGCGTCGGTGTTGGAAAGCCAACCACTTTGCATTCGAAAGAGACGAGACCTTCTTCGGTGAGCACAGCCTTGAGGCTGTCCATGAAACGAGGTTTTCTGAAGTTTTTGGGTACTAAAAAAAAAGAGACAAGTCTTGAGCATAGAGTTCAGCAAGGGGATGGCTTGAAGCACTTACTATCCATTGTGACGGAGCAGGACGAGATGCCGACGCAGCCTTCTTGACTCGTTACCACGCATTTCCACTCACCTTCGTCACAGTTTTCGGAGGGCTTGACTTCAATCATGTAGACGCCAAGACCATCCTCGATTAGTTTGTATTTGTCGTTGGCCTCAACGCGTCCTTCCTTGTTGTACCAGGCTACCGTTTTGGGCCATGGCGGAACGACGACTGAAAAAAAAAAAATACTCATTAGCGGAGGTTATGTTTGATTTTTTTTTTTTTTTAACTGAGACATCATGAGTAGGTACGCCATAAAGTCCTTTCGTTTAATAAAACTGTTGAACCCCGAAAATGAGTCACAACGGAGATTGTTTATTTGACTTTGCAACTGTCGAAATCTCGACGAAGATTCAAAGAAGAAGAAAAAGATTCTCAATTTGTAAATTTCCTTTCGAGTGAATTCGAAAATTTCCCTCGCTCAAAGCTTTTGCTTTAAAAATCTCGCAAAAGAAAAATCAATTTTCCGCGAGAGGCAATACTCAACAAAAAAAAAGCTGCACCGAAGAGAACTGATTCAATTATGCTCCCCACCGCGAAAAAGCGAAAAGAGAACGAAAAATCAATTCTCCCCGAGACAACAGATCACGACCTATCCCACATCAACACGGTGAAGTTCAAGATTGGCCCGAGAAAAATGTTCAACATGATTAAAATACTTTGGCAGTTGATCAAGAAATTCGTTTCGCACTCACCTTGACAGCCGAGAATTATTGTGTCACCGATGCGTACCGATGCTCCACGTAATTCGTTCGTAAATATCGGAGGCGGTGCGTTGTTTTGAACGCTGCAAATACATTTAAAAAAATCATCATTCCATTGCAATTATGGGCGGTTACCACTTTGACACTTACCTATCTGCAGGCTTTAGGGATCCCTCACGGCTTCCTCGGCCGACAACGTGAACCTTCGAACTGGAATACGACTTGCCCATGCAGTTGACCGCCTCACACGTGTATGTTCCCAACGAGGTGGGATCATCTGGATTGGCGGTAAGCGCGAAAACATCGCCAGCCTTAATTTCTTTAGAGTCTTTGAACCATCTCAGAACCGGAGTTGGAACACCGACAACCTTACACTCTAGTGAAACTGTTCCCTGATCGGTTAGTACCGCTCGCAGCTCCTCGATGAATTCCGGCGGCTTGTACGCCTTCGGAACGAGCACATTCAGATGGGCTATGCAGGAATTTCGACCCCCCAAATTCTCAGCCATAACCATCCATTGGCCCCCGTCCTCCAGAATCACTGGCGTGATTTCGATGCAATAGAACGATCCTTCGTTTATTTGCTTGATTCGATCGTTTTCACAGATTCGACGATCGTTTCGATACCAAGTGATCTGGAATTTTTATTACTTTCAAATGCAACAACTAGCCTAAGGGACGAAGGGTATTTATGAGCAATATTGCACAGCACTTACCTTGACATCTGTCGAACTGCGAATCTCGACAAGCAATCTTGTCCGTGTTCCAACTTTGACGGACAGATCGCCCAGGCGGCGTAAAAATATCGGCGGATCATCGCCAGTCGATCTGTCTTCGACAAGCAGTTCGACATCTTTTCGTATGACGCTTCCGGTTTTGGTGCGAGCGTACAGCGTGTAATGGCCAGCGTCTTCGCGTTGTACATGTTCGACTGCCAGCTGAACAGCGTTGCTGGTCTGTGTTATGCGGAAACGATCGGAGTTCTCGATTGGTAATTCACCACGGATCCTGCAATGACAAATCAAAGAGAAGTGGTTTTTGTGAGAAAAGCTCGCAATTTGCAGGCGAAATAGAGCATTTGCTCTTGGCCACTGGCCAGCAAACTGAGAGGAAACGTTCTTTCATCGCGCACAGTTCTGAAGCTGTCTGGGGACTGTATCTGTATGTAGTGCTGTCTGATTTGAATTTGGGGTATTGTTAAATAATTCGCCGTCGATGCGGGTACACGCCACCGAATCAATATGTCGAAATTGTGTTCCCTATATATATGTATGTTTATGAGATGTTTTCAGCGCGCCCCTACATCTGGCTAGTGTTCGATGTGTACAGATGTTGTTCGGACTAATTTTGTCGACAGCAACAGCATGAAAACATGCTTCAATTAATGCTTGGAAATTAATTTCAATTTTGCCATTCGATTGGTGTGTACTTGACAGCGCAAATGGGCTATTGCGCGAAGGTGGGCTATGAGCAAAATTTCGCTTTAAGGGTAGGGTCAATGAAACAAAAATTAATTCAGGAACAAGGGCTTCGCCATTCGGGTGAGCTCATGTTTGTTACAAAATATATAAAATTCCAAAAATACCACTGTTTAAACTTTAAAACTAAATGGGGACATTTAAGTATCTAGTTAAATATGTAAGTCTGACAGTTGTCTGACTAGATGTATATTTCGTTTTTGATTGGCTGAAATCAGTCATATGAGCATCTGTCTGAGTTGACGTTTATGGAGGGATAGCCGAAGAATCATGTCAAGAAATTCGTGACTGAGTACCAAGTTGACAGTTCGCATATATGGCTGACGTGGAAAAACTGACGTTCCCGATGAATTCAGTTTTACATCTTATCCAGTTTTTTACATCTTATCCAGACCAATGTAGTCGACTTAAAATTATTAGTTTCTTGAATGTGTCCTATTCTTTGACGCTCGTTAGTCTAAATGAGAAATATTTATATGTTACCAGTTTATAAAGCAATCAGCGCTGCCAGTTTGGGGGGGGGTTTCCCCCAGATTTATGTTTTTTTTTTTAGTCGACGACGGGGGGAAATCTGTTTTCTTTTTTTTAATTTTTTTTTATTCTTATTTCTTTATATAATTCTTTTTGGTAACCTTAAAATATGCCTCCACAGACAAATTTAAATTATAGGCATATAGAGACTTAAATCTTAAACCTAAGAATGAGATAGCTTGGAGATTTTTCGTTCTGTTCTTTGATTCAAAATTAAGCATGACAATCGAGGATGAAATAAATGTGTGTGTTGTTTTTAAATCTTGTTTAATAATAGATCGATCCTCCGAAACTATATTTGCAGTGAAAATGAATTGTTTTTCCGGAGATATTGGACTATACTTTTGTTTAAAAAACAAGTCTTTAAAAAACAGCTAATGTCTATGCAAGTTTCATTACGAAAAAGTTATAGTTTTTTTTTTTTAAATATGTAGTTCCTTTAATATTTTCTCCGCATTCAAGCAACAACCTAATCTGTAAATTTTTTAAACAACAATTTCAACAGAGTTGCGTAAGAACTGTGTAAATTCTTTCAGGATGGTTTCAAACTGCAACAATTGCGTTGTATTTAGGTATTTCCCAAACACTTTTGTTTCGCATTTCAAATTCAAAATTTTTTACTTTTAAAAAAAATATTGACAAAAAGTTGGAGTTTTTTTTTTTTTGGAAAAAAATAACAAAATCTGGAGGTTTTTCAGGTTTATCTGGGGGGAAATTTTTTTTGTAACTCAATCTTAAAAATTAGGTAGCGTTAAGATTCTTTGTTGTGCTCTGTTCACAAACATAATTCAAAATTGAGCATGACAACCGAGGATGAAATAAATGTGTGTGTTATTTCAAAATGCTGTTAAATAGGTAATCGGTAGACCTTGCAAAGCTATTGTAGTGCCGACAAAATTTGTATACTGTAGGTACTATTATAAAAATGAGTATGATCAATAGGTACGTCGAATATGAATAATATGTTTGAAATAATAATTTGATGGATTACTAGAATAAAGGAGAATAAACGGACTGAACTTGCGGACGTCGAGGCTGAATGCACCCATCGACAATCCACCGTTTTAAAACATCGCTGAATTTACTTCTTAATGTAAATGAACCTCATTGAATGACGGGAAATACATTTAAAAGGAAATAAGATAAACCAAGGAAGATTATTCTACGAAAAAATAAGTACATATAATTTTTAGGTGGAAATACTTATACTGTACACTTATTTCAATTATTATGAATTTAAACTTTTATTTTAGTTCTTTCTACTCAAAAATTAGGTTTAATCTTCACGTGAGTGGTGACAAATATCTTTGGGCTATTTTCGTTTACAAAATAAGTCTCTCAAAGAAAGTTTAATTAAGCAAAAGTTAGAGTATTTTGTGGTAGTTCTTTAAATATTTTTCCGAATTTAAGCACCAACCTAATCTGTAAATTGTATTAACAACAATTTCATCAAAGTTGCGTATGGGCTGTGTTTCGTATTTGCCTGTGCGGCATTTGCATTTGTGCGTTTTTTTTTTTTTTTTTTCGAAAAAGAGCCAAATCTGTTGGGTTTTCGCAATTTTTCTGGGGAGTAATATTTTCAACGTCTGACAACACTAATACAGTACAATTCAAAATGGCAAGTTGTGGTTATGTTCTGATGATTTTGAAAAATTTTAAATTATTTGACTCGATACGCTACGGCTGGATGTCAATTATTTTAGCTTATGTTGTTATCGGAGGGTATTAATACATAAAATATAATAATTCGGTCAGATTAAGGTCTAAAAAAAAAGTTCACATAAGTCTCATTTTGACATACTTCTGGCATCACTACATAAATGTCTTCAAAGGAATGTACCCCTAAGCTCTTCTTTGTCTTCTTCTCTTCCTGGTACCTAGAAGTAGACACTTTTCTTTTTATGAATCTTTAAAAATTGAGAACTAAAAGTACAAGACTGATATGGACCTATGTTTTTTAAGAAAGGATCGCAAAGTCAATCTAGAAGACCAGCCAATGTTCAATTGCCTATACATGAACTCGAGGATCCCTCCAGTCGTTTTGCAATAGACTTTCCAAGGTATTGAAGCTGTGCTGGACCGATTTGTAATCATTCGGGTTGCAGTTAAAAGCTTTGAGGGCTGTTTGCTGATACAACTCATAAGTCATAACACGAGTTAAGTTCTACATAAATGCTTTTGGGCTTCTTGTTGTGAAGCATAAACTGGCACATGTATCTGTCGATATGAGTCTTACCAATAAAGGGTGATTCTTGAACATTCTTCAATGGCATACTGGCCAACTTAAAAGACATCAGACCCTAAGTCATGTGACTTCTTTTGTTAACCTCTGTCCATTTAATTTATTGTAAGCTATTTTGAAAACCCATGCTCCTATATGTTTGGAACTAATGTATTGAAACTCCTGCCGAACAAGAAAGTTTTACGAATATTAAGGGTAGATCACGACGACCGTTGAAAAAACACCGGGGGCAGATTTATGTAGTTTAAATTCTTCGTTTAATCTATTTGCAGAAGCCTGACCTTACTATCATCTTTTTTTATAAATATTTAAAATGGTGTTTGGTAATAACCAATAAGTCTAGTTGTAAACAGGACTTTTGAAAAAAAGTAAATATCGGAAAAATGATTCTCCTCAGATGCTTTTGACTTTTTCTTCTAACAATTTTTACAAAGTTTCTTCCAAAAATATAGATACAAACACAAGATTTGAGAAAAACTGTCATTCAACGACAATGACAAGCTCTATTCAATTTTTCAAAAACTTTGCCAATTTTTCATCAAGTAGGTAACTTATGATTTTACTGAAAGGCAATTGGACCAGTTGTAAAATTTGTGGCAACTACAAATTTAACGGTTAATCAAGACTTTAAAAAATAGTGTGAGTGTTATTCGAAGGTATTTGCCTATAACTTTCGTATCCCTGTAAATAACAAGTCCATGCAACTATAGATCGTGAATCAGCAGACATTATGGTTTAACGAGGAATTTCTGAAAATAAGCCAAATATTTGCCATTCCGTTTATTCTATATAAATAGATAAACCTCACTTCTTTTCCTGTCTTCAATTGAACTCGACAACTTCTAACAAGATCAGCTCAAAGTTCTTTCGACCTAATTAGTTTGTAATTCACAAAATCAATTGTTGTCGGAATTTACGGAAACTTGTGGTTACCCAAAAATACCAGCCCATTATCAATGTGAACGGATTTGTCCACAACCGACAAGAAGCGACGATGAATTCGTATCTAATTGGTCTAAAAATACACTCTGTGACATAGTGAGACAGAAAACAGCGCGATCAATTTGATACATCAATCGATAGGTTCGCAAGTGATTGCCAAGTGTATCGAAAGTTGTTGTCGGAATTTCGTGTAATAGACAAATTGTACAATGTAAAGGAACTTCCTCTGTCGTTTTTTGGTGAGTTTCACAACAAAAATCGCCGCAAGAATCGCTGAAACACAGAGTGAAAACAATGCTTGAGATATTTGGTCCGAATTGCTATTTGGTAATTTATGTTTTCATGTGTTTGTTCTGAAAAAAGAATGGACTTTGTTACGGATAATTTTGAGGTACTTATTTATAACCGAGAGATTGTGTTCAGCCCAGTGTTGTTATATCGTGGGATTTATCCCTTTTCGTGGGAATTTCGATGTCCGAAAAGCCTTTCGTGGGATAAAGGGATAATGCACCAAATCGTGGGATTTTGAGGAATCTGACAAAAAACCTTAAAAATATAAATTTTTGCTGAAATTTCATGAAAACTCCTACATTTCACGATGATTATTACCACACTCAATGTGCATCAAAAACTGCTTATATAAATTGTCTCTAATCAAAATTTTCTAGTACCAAAGAAATAATCGTAATTATGTTACAAACTGTGATTTTTATACTAAAAGTTAATTAACCGTTATTTGCTTTCCTTGTATGACAAATTTTACTTCTAAAAACTGGATTTTGAGGCGAAAAAGTGTCGTGGGATTTAAAAGGGATTTTGAGTACAGCGAAAAGGGAAAAAAGGGAAAAATTACCACGCTTCGTGGGATAAATGAAGAGAGAGTGCTAACAACACTGGTTCAGCCTGGAGGAAGTCGTAGTAGTACCTCCTCTGCTCAGTATGTAGTGGGCGTTGCATTTGTTTTCTCAATTGTAATAATTTTTATTTTAAAAATGTTTAGCAAGCTATATTTAGGATTTTGTCTCAAAAGCAAAGTGAGTGCGTGGTTGTCGCCATTTATCACACAAAATTGCCAATTATTCATTATAAAATCGCCATTAATAAAAATATTAATTATGATGACGGTAATGATGAGTCAAAATTTTATTTTGCTAAAAAGAATCAACAAAAAGATGATCAATAAACGGCCTGGCGCCACTTAAAACTTGAAAAGCGCACATTGCGCGATTCGTTTACGATGAAGTTTATTTTGAATTTCATTCATTTATAAAAAAAAAAAACAAATAATAAAATGAAACAAATTGATTATTTAAGTTATCATTACGAACCTAAACGATTTTTTCATAATGATTATTTCAATTAGACATTGTGGACGTTCAAAACTTTAGTTTACGGGTGTCCGCCGAGAAGGTATACTACTTTGTTTTGCCGCCATTTTGGTACCTAAACATTAGTCTTGACAGTTCATATTTGGCAGTCGTGAGGTAGACACGTGGCAAATTTATTATTGGAAAATATTCGATAAACCAACGCGTTTTAATCGGTAAAACATTTTATCAAAATCAATCATCGATTACTGTGACGATGAGAAAGTTACGTGAAATTTTTGGGAGAAACAACGTGCCAACAGAACGCACTATTTATCGTGTAGTGAATGATTTCGAAGAAACAGGGTCTGTAGGTGATAGGCCCAAGCATGGACCACAACGTACAGCAAGATCGGCTGAAAACCTTACTGCTGCCCGAGGAAGTGTTCAAAACAAGCCATTAACCTCAACTCGATGCCGTGCTCAGGAGCTTGGTCTTCAAAGAACAACTTTGGCGACAATTTTGCACAAGGATTTGCATTTGTTTCCATTTAAGATTCAGTTGACACAAGAGCTTCTTCCACAAGACCATTTACGCCGCCGTACATATGCCAATAGGATGTTACAGCTAGCTCATGACAACCCCGATTTTCATGAAAAAATCATAGTGAGTGACGAGGCACATTTTAATTTGAATGGATATGTCGGTCGCCTGATTTGAATGCCGGACTTCTTTTTGTGGGGATATCTGAAAAGCAAGGTTTATGAAAACAAACCAGAAACGCTTGAGCAACTCAAACAAAATATTCGTGATGAAATTAATGAAATACCGCGTGAAATGTGTGAGAATGTAATGAAAAATGTGCTCAAAAGGGCTCGCATTTGTGAGACTAACAGAGGCGGACATTTACCTGATATTGTATTCCATACATAATTGCCGACATTATATAAAACATTTATCAATATAAGATCCATTCTCTTTAATTTATTCAAAAATTATAAACAAACAAAGTAGTATACCTACGGTGACCATACGTCCCGTATTTCCCGGGACAGTCCCGTATTTCAATAGCCTGTCCCGTTTTTTTTAAAAGATTTTTTTAAGAAATACGGGACATACATCCCAAAATACATACATTTTTTTATTATTTTTTGGAAATTTGTGTGCTGTTATACATTTTCACTTTTTCTGTCCCGGGTTTGGCTCTTAAAAATATGGTCACCGTAAGTATACCTTCCCGGCGGAACCCCCGTTACAAGTCAGCTGACAGCTGCCGTAGAATATTTTTTAGCTATTCACCCACTTTTGGGGATTCAATCTGCAGCAGTTTTCTTGTTCCATTGGATTGTAGAATGAGTGGATACTCGAGTGAAACCAATGGAAAACGTCATAAGTTGACTAACGACGACTAGAATTTTGCAAGTGGCCATTTTATTTCAATTGGCATTCAGCAACCTAGATAGATAGATTTCTGACAGCTGATTGTGGATATATTTTAAAATATTTCGTTGTTATTTTTTCTGTCAATTGATTTAATCGAAGCTCTACGCTATTCAAAAACGTTGAACGTATTGACTTTGAAAGAAAATTGTTTTTAAACTTCGGTTTGTGTTTACGGAATATTTCGCGCTTAGACACAGTCTAAAGTGGTAATCGAGTGGGCACTCTCAGAGCGGAATTAAAAATGAATCTGCGGACAAATTTCGAGTGTTTTAATATATATAATTTACCCGTGAATGGATAACGCTTAGAAAAGTTTCGAACGCTACACATATTCCCATCGCACGAATATCAATAATATCAAAATAAGAGCAAGCCACGTTTTGATGCTCGATTAGCTACACGAAATCGGAAATCTGAAAGCGAATCTGAATCGAACGTCATTCTGGAGCTCGCCATTCTTTGAGTTATGAAGAAATTCAAAGAAAGTGTTTCAGTGGCAGCTCGACAAGTACCTGTACGTCAAACAAACGATAACCGAGTTTGTTTGGCTGGAATTGGAAGACATGTATCTACGAATCTGTTTCAGACCACCACCGGTCCTCTTTGCGGTTCCAGTTTTAGTAAAGAACTTTCGAATTTCAAGAAATGCATACAAGAAGGTTTAACAGATGTATTTGACAGAAAACGCCAAGGAAGACAAACAGAAAAGCTATAGTCCGGATTAAGTATATGAGGCAAGGAAAGCGTAACGTAAATTATTTCAGTTGCCTATTAGTTGCTTTGACACAAAAGAAAGGAAAAAGATAGGAGAGTGGTTAAAAATAAATAAATAAATAGCTGGCTCAAGGCTTAGCTCCTCGCAACCATTCGTTTCGTGCGAGTTTTTAATTTTTAGGATGAATGGAAGGGATCTACGATTGTCCAAACGGCTAATTGAGAAGCTCTTTCAAGAAAGTTATACTCTCCGATGTTTGTCAATCGTTCTCGAGAGATGGCGCAGCGGAAACTCCTTAGCATGAAATTTGTGTTTTTTTGTTTTAACGGGTCGAACCTGGGACTTTCTTTGTACCTACCTGGTACCTAGTCCAACACACTAAAACCAGGTTAACCAGGGTAGGTTACAGGAACTTTTTGTATACTCAACCTCGCACCCACCCCGCAATCTAACAGTAAACCCAAGCAGGGGGGTTGCAGGGGGGCAGCATGCATATGCATTCCATATCGGAAGGGTAACAATTAATAATAAAAAAATAATTTTGGGGACTTATTTCATTTCTTCTTTTGGGGTCTTATTTCATAATGAAATAAGACCCCAATTTTCATTGAGAAATAAGGCCCCAAAAAAGGAAATAACACCCCAAATTCTATTAAAAATCGTTGTTGTTGTTTCCTGTATAATTTTTTGGGGCCTTATTTCATTTTTCTTATGGGGCCTTATTTCGCAGAGCCATCGTTCGGTGGTACTGGTTCGTATTTGAACGCAGTATGTTAAATGAATAAGTGGAATTCCTTTGGTCCGCTTTTGCCCGATAGACGATACCAAATAGTTTGTGTCCTCTCTTATGACCTGTCAAAGGTCATAAATCCAATATAGTCTGAACGCCCACCTAGAACTCATTTACCTGCGACTTTTAAACAAACTTTGGGTAGAGTACGATAACTTTGGCGCCAAAAATTGAATACGGTTTTTTATAGAGGAGTTAAATATAAGCATTTTTTGGGAAGAGGGGTCTATCTCGCTCCGTTTGGGCTGGAGGGGTTATTTACAAAAAATAAAAAATAAATATATTAAAAAAACAACGGCAGCACTTCCAATACAGTACTTTACCATTTTTTAAATCTAGGAACCCGTTCTTTAAAATTATTTCCAAACCAAGTTACTCCTGTTAATAGTTTTTGAAAATAGTACTTTCAAACTTGAAATTATTAAAAGAAAAAAAATTTAAAAGAAATGTTGAATGCTGATTTTTTGCAAAATTGTGAACAAAGACACTAAATTTATTTGTAGTATTTACTGACCCTAGTAATTCTTTAGAGAACACTGAAATCCAGATTGATTTATGTCTTCTCCAAAAAACCGTAATCAATTATCAATTTTGGGGCCAAAGTTATCGTACTCGTGCACAAACCTTAACCCCCTTATTAATAAAAAAATTTGCACAAGTAAGTTAGTTAGCAAACGTCAGATAGCATACCAAAATTTGACATAACTGCTGGGTAACTGGTTGATAACTTTTACACAGTGTTTATTAATACGGCGAGGGTTAAAGTGATATACAAATTGTAAGTATACCTAATCTCACGGAGACGTTCTTTTTCTTCAAATTTTTCTGAAACAGTCATAGCGGTGTTAATTATAAAAACAGAAAACGACAATATCCGTTCATAGATTGTTTTTAATCATTTGCAAATTCAAAAGGAAAGTAATTTTTGTTTATGCAGTGGTTTAATCTCATGTCGTCCAGGTTTGCCAGTCTATACTCCTTGAAAACGGAACAGTTAGTACCTACTTCAGCGGCGTGAATTAATCGAGTCCTCTGTTGACTTGACTTGAGTGACAGAACTTTCTTCCCTTAATAATAATTTAAAAACTAATGTTGGCCCTCTCCGTAAGAAGAGTAGTAGCGATTTAGAACAAATCCAAATTCTTATACCCAATTTCAACAACAAGTCCTAAAGCCCTGCAGACAAAATAAGAACAAATTCCAACAACGCCATCATGTGTTTATTTTCAAAAGCTGTCAAAATTTCCAACTCGGATGGGTGCCGCAAATCATCGACAAATCCTATTAACTTCCACGCATCAACCTATGACATCATCAAAGTGCAAAGTAAATCAAACAAGCAACAAGCTGCCAAGACATCCAAAATTAGGTACCTGCTGAACTATGCCAGCCTCCATTTGGCATTCACATATCCGGCACAAATTCCTAGACAGAATTTGTTTTATTTTTAAATCCCACTCTCCACTCAAATAGAAAAACACAACTAAAATCCAATCTATCACTCAAACTGCCCTTGGACTAGTCCCGTCGAAGAATTCCTCCAAATGAGATCATTTTGACAGATGTATAAATGTGATAAATCTTAAGCCATAGATTTCCTCAAAATTTTCATTCGGAAATGATGCTTTTCAGCGGATTTGTTGATAATACACTCGAGGCAAGCCCAAATCAAACAAACAGTCGAAAATATTTTTAAACAATAAACATTCAAAATATACACAAGGTGATCCTACCTCCTCCTGTAGACCGATGAGCCCGTAGAGGACAGAGTTCCGTGGAAATGCTTGTGTTCGTTGCATTTGCAACATTTCGAACAACCGTTGCCCATATTTCACAAATTTTTTCTTACTTTTTTTACGTAATTTTTACCACATCATCTTTTTCAATGGAAACGCTTTATTTTTATTTTTTACCGATTATAAAACACCCGCACATAAATAATAATTAATCATACACATACTATCACTACGCGATCATCGAAATGACAATCACATTTATACGCAAGCATAAATAATAAAATTTTCGTTATTTTTAAAGCGGTGGGAAAAAAAAAAGAATCGAAAATTAAAAGTAGCGAAATCTATTTGTATCGCACAGATGCTACGCGTGTTTCACTTCCAAAAAGAACAATATTTTCTCGCAAAACACACTTGCGACACCTTGTTATGTTACGTAAGTATTCCTTCTTTCCACCAATGAAATACGTAAGTATTCCTTTAGGCCAATCAACAGGAATGCACTTTCCACACAAATTATTGCGAAATTTCGCTTCCACAAAAAATCAAAAACTTGCGCAGATTCATTTATTTATTCTAAAACCGTAAACGATTTTCTAAATTTAGCTGTAGCGGGAACACAAAGCACCGTAAGCCCTGCCAATATCTATATACGCGTTGAAACGGTTACAGGCGACACGGTTTTGTCTGCGCCTCGGAAAAATTATAAAATTATTAATATTAAGGCCGATGACAAAAATCGAAAAAATAATAACAAACACACCGACAGTTATGACAAAGGATATCCCTATTTTTTAAAAACAATTATTAAACTGAGGGGTGTCAGAAACACGGGACACTAACTGCAGTTAAATAAGATGTAACGCTCGCGCCGATCGTCAAAGTTGGACTGGGGTAGGCGACTGTCAAAAGTTGCTCAAAGGCTAGGTAGCGAGGGAAAACTTTCGAAAACTACCTTTCAAAAGTCAAAACATCGAAAAGACTTTTGTTTTTTGGCGAGCAAGAGGAAATTATTCTAGGAAATTAGCTAAACTCTCAGTTCTCAGATCTCAGTGGGTCAGTGGGGAATTCTTGCGCCGTGAACCACTTCCGATATAAGAGAAAATAGCTCTTAGATCGGAAATGTTGCGCACTCTCTTTCATTAAAAAAAAAAAAACATGTTTTCGAAATATCCGTATACCGCACTTTTTGCGCGATCTCTCTTTGAAGTAGATTCCTGTTCAAGTACGCTTACCATTCGAATTTAAGTGGAAGAATCTCCGGATCATCAGGACAATCGATCTTTACGAAGAATGTTGCTCGCTCGTTGGGGATGCATCTGACCAGGGAGCTGGAGTTTTCGCTGAATGTTATTTGTGGTGATGATGTGGTTGACGGTGTAACTGATGCTGCTGGTGATGACGGTGCAGCGTTTCCAGTCGATGCGTTCTCAGATTCTAGAAATAGAGAGAAATGAAGTGGACATTAGAAAGTATGCGGAAGTGTTGGATGGTATCCATTTTTTTTTTTATAATTCTAAGTGCAGACAGCGGTAGAGCTGTGACCTCTTAGTCAGAGATTTCGAAATGAAGAAGCGAATATTTGGCGCAATTTGTCCATGCACGAGTTTTGGTATAGTCGAGTCGGCAGCCATATAGCGTATACAGTGCTCCCCGGATTTTCAATTAAATTCCTACTAAGCGGGAGCGCTTATGATGCATAGGATGGCGTTTGTGAATCCCCCAACACTGAATAATTTGTTCCTATTAAAAAGTTGGTGCTTTTAAGGGGGTTGCTTATTTCCAGGGAGTACTTTTTAGATTTCTAACCTTAATTTTATTCATGCATTTTCACTTTAATTTCATTTTACTCATTGTGAAAATCTGTCATTGTGTTGCATCTGTCATTTTTGTTCATGCTGTTTTCTTTTCTTCAAATATACACTGGCGATCACTTGGAAGAGGCCATACATTTTGCAATCGATTTTCACATTTTACCTGTTGGAAATTTTGCACCCAGCATCTTTTACTACCTGTGAATGTACCTGTTCATTTCCCCAAGGTATGTTATAAAATTATAGGGTAGATAAGAAACGACCGCTGGAATTTCCCCAGATCCAACAATGATCTACTTGCGCCACTAGGATGTAAAAGTTTCCGGGTACAAAATTTCCAACAGGTATAATGAGTGAAAATCGATTACATAATATATGGCCTCATCAAAGCGATCGCCAGTGTATGTATATCACTTAAAGCCGATTAAATTCTTTTGTGTTGTAGAAACTTAAGCACTTAACCTTCATTAATCAAGATATCAATGGATTAATAGTAATCTACATCGCGTTTTCTTGCATATATACAACAAGTTGAAAAGGAAAGAAGTTTTGGCGCCATTTTGACTTCCTTTTTTGTTTAACTCTTGAAGACCGATGTTATGTGGACAATTCAGCAAATATTCAGAAACTATAAGGAGGCGACTGATCATCCACCCATCGACAAGTTTACCTTTGACAAGAGCTCTTAAAAGATCAGGTTATTTATAAAGGACATATTTTACCAACTATTTAGCCAAATTTGTATTCAATTGAACCTAAGCCTCAGCTCATTAGTATCTAGGGTCCAAAACGTGGCCAAAAAATCTACGAAAAATATGATTTTTGATGGAATTTGTACTGATGAAAGTCGTCGAAGTCGTCATTTTCATTTTGGATGCGATCTCGTTGTTAAATTTTATTTAGCAAATGCTTTCAATCGCGATAAAGATAAAGCTGTCGGTTATGACCCTGGAGAAGTCACATATGAGAATACCTCACCTTGTCCAAGCCCCTTTTTGATTTGAAAAGGCTCGATGAGATTAGAAGACCTTATTTAAACTGCAAACGTTCGATTAAAAAAAAAATCGACCGAGTTATGCAGAGATGTCAGATGTCTATATGGTTCGTCTCTAAAAATTCTGTCGAATATGGCCGATCTTAAAGTCTAAAAAAATATGGTATGTATCGATCTGTGCTTGGTTTTGGTTTTCTCTTCATTTGTCGAAGTGTAACTACATATTTTTATTCGTTTGTGGACTTATTGGACATATAGCTGATGGGTTGACAATCAGGTCGTTAACACGGGATCTTATTGCCCCAATTTTTAAGAGGCTGATAGGTCTTTAGTTGGCGCACTTGTCAAACGGTGCTGCCGATCCTTTCATCAGATAAACTCTCTTTGACCAAGGTTTAACGATGAGTTGGAGTATGTATCGCAGTCATCTCCCCTAGAGAAGAGTGGGGAAAATATAAACCTAATCCATCTCGACTCGACATCATCTGGTAAACAGACGGTTCTAAGATGGAATCAGGGACTGGCTCTGGAATCTACGGTGAGTGAAACCAGGTGAACATGTCAGTCAGCCTTGGGAAGAATTTATTTATATTAAAGGCTGAAGTCCTTGCAACCAACCATTGCACTAGAATAAATCTAAGTTCTAACACACGTGGAAAAACCATATTCATATTCTCAGATAGCCAAGGAGCTCTCAAAGCTCTTGACTCATCTGTCATCAAATTCATACTCGTCTTAGAAACATTCTCAACCGTCTATGAACTCTCTAAGAAAAATCTAGTCATCCTCCACTGGATTCCAGCCCATAGAGGATTTGACGGTAACGAATTGGCTGACTCACTGGCTCGGAGCAACCACTCCACTTATCGGACCTAAACCCTTCTTCGGAGTCAGTAAAAATCATTTCAGGAACTACATCAAGAACCAATCTCGTATAGAGTATAACGAGAACTGGCAAAATACAGCAATAGAGGGCAGAATTGCACCCGAACATTTTTCCCCAAATGCTCCTCCAGAAAATCACTCTTCTTGATTAATCTGGATAAAAACAACATGAGAATCCTAGCAGGAATAATCAGTGGCCAAGGTCGCCTGTGTAAACATCTTCACCGCGTTGGCGTCTCACCGGCTCCCATCTGTAGACTTTGTCTCGAGAGCAACGAATCCTCTCTTCACATAATCACAGAATGTGCGGCGCTTTGTCGTCTCAGGAAAAACATCCTTGGTGATGATATGTTAATTCAGCATCTCTTGCGAATATACACCCAGAGAAGATCCTTGTCTTGACGCGGATGGCTTAATGCATTTTGCGAGTCTAGTTATCTTAAGTCGACTAGATTGGTATGGATAAGATTCAACCTGAACGCAAAAACAATATTGGTCCGGAACGTCAATTTTTCTACGTCAGTCACATATGCGAACTGTCAACTTAGTACTCAGTGTCAGTCACAAATTTATTTAAAAGTGTAACAATTTTGCTCAAAAAGTGTAACAAATGGATAAAAAATGTAACAAACTGGAAAAAATTGTAATAATAAAATCATCGTTTTTCAACTCAACAAAAATCTTTACTAGGAAATATTTATCACATATCAAAAAACGCCTTTTTTTTTGAACACCTGTCCATTTTGTGTTTAACAAATTGAAACAAAATGATTGACCATCGAAGTAGATTTCAAATTCTATTTCATAAACTTTATTTACCACGAGATGTATTGTCAACGTCGACGCGGCTAGACAGTAAAATATTGTGAAAAATATTTTGCACAACTTTTGCTCTGTGTAAACAAACAAATCCATTGACAGAAATTGGAAGAAGTTTGCTGGAAAGAAAAAAGTGCTGCCAGTTCAATTTTTCAATATTTTTAATGAGAAAAACAAAAAAGGTTTTTATTGGGAAAAAATGTAACAAAGCGAAAAAGAAAGTAACATTGTAACAAAATTATAAAATAATTAAAAAGTGTAACACTTTTGTTACACTTGTAACATAGTGGCTACCACTTCATAAATGTCAACTGAAACAGCTGCTCAAATGACCGGTTTCAGTCAGTCAAATCGAGATACATCTAGTCGGACAGATGTCAGACTCACTAAACTAGATACTTGAATGTTCCCATTTACTCATGTGTCGATAACTTCCCGAATCCGATGAATCACACGTCTGTGACAGAAATGTTTCTTCTTTTGTTTTGGCAAATGGCATATTTTTCGAGACCAACCCAAAAAAAAAATGTTTCAAGCTTTTTTTTTCAAAAACAAGACACTTCTCGTCTTCTTTTTCAAACCACATTCATATGAATAGGTATATAATATACCTTAACTGCAAGGTAATGACGGAAGCGCCCAACAATAAAATGACAAGCAATACTCGTATTCGTATGTATTTCATATTGTCAAATCTAAATGCGTTCATTGTACATTGTTTTGTAAAAGATCACTTTTCGAGTGACTAATTGCATTGCGAATACAAATTTGAAATTATTTTCCCAACATATGGTCGGATTATATAAAGTGCTTAGAAAATAAATATTTTCGGCCAAGAAATTTCAATTTCAAATAGCTATTTATAAGTAGATGCCGTTGTGGTGCGACAAATGAATTGCACTCACTAATATACTCGTCCACGTTCAATTAATTCAATGATTGATTACGTTAGCATATTATTACCTACGGGCAGGCAGACTTATATCGAGTATTTGAAATGTGTTCACTTTGACTGTTACATGTTTTAAATCATGCAAGAAGCGCCAAGAGATTTTTGTATTTAATCTATATCTACCTTTTGTTGATCATTGAAATGTTTACATAAATACTCGATTATCTGCTGTCCTTGATTTACTACAAATACATAGCGTAAAGTGAATTCACAAACAATAAACGTCACGAATGAGAAAAATATATTGAGCGAATTCTGATATCTGTTTTTGTAACTAGATTTGAAGGCACGTACTTCATTTTGGTAGCCATTTTAAGAATTAGGTATTCTATTCCATATCATAAATGTCTTTCATTGATGAAACATTTTGACACATCGATATGTCAACCCACCTACTGAGTACGCAAGTAGAAGTTACTCAACTAGATTTGGCGGGATGACTATTTATTTGTAGTTGGACTTCAGCTAAAAACTGGTGAAGTGATCAAACTAGGCCGATCGAAAAAGTTGATAACTCTGTCATAGTTAGTTCCGATCGCAACCAATAGACGGTGTTCTCTTGCGTAGATAAAGAATACCACTGAACAGAGCTCGAGCTATACTTCAAACCGAGCGAGTTCTTAGCAAGCTAATTTTTTTACGAAACACATTTGATTTCTGATCATGCTCTGAACTTTAGAAGCATCAGAAATGTTGTGATGTGTCAAAAGTGAAATATCATAATATCAATTGTATGAAGGTTTTTGAAGAAATGTTTATAGAATAAATAGCAAAATACAAGAATATACTTTGCAAGGCTAATACCCTACTCACAGCGCACCGAAAACCGTGTTTTCGTCGACAACTCGAAGATGCATTAACACCGAACATAAACTAGTTTTCGTTTGACGTTTCAATCAGCTGTGAGACACAAGTCGTGCAAAATATTTTGGTTACAAATTTTCATTTAACAAATAAAATTAATTCAGAGCATTTTAAAATAATATTAGCCCGCCAATTGAGCGTGGAAAATGATTTTAAGTTGTGAGTAGTTCGGTCAACCGTTCTGCTGAAAATGTCAAAAGATGTGTTTGTTTCAACAACCCAACGACCGGAAGTCGTTTTCGTAATAGCGACAGGCCAACTTCCGCCGCAACGCCGGAATTTCCGTCTCCTTCGAGTCGCTTTTACTCTCAAGCCGCGCAAAAACATGTTACACTTAAAAAAACAAAACAAGTAATGCGTTCGAAGACACCAAATAGTGATATACTAATTGAACTGTCAAAATTAAGCGACCACTTAGATGAGAGAAACATTGGAGAGGCGCTTAATTTTAGCTTTATATATTTACATTCATTTATATATGTTTTTATATATTTCCTGAGTTGTACCCGAAGCACGCACGTTCTGCTTACCAAGTGTCATTATTACAGAAAAAAGTCATTGCATGGTCAGGAAAACCGACTTTCATTCTAGTTGGCATTATTATTCCACTTCAATAATCCAGAATTTAAAATTGGTGAATGAAAAACAAACCTAACTATAGCGATTCCAAATGAATACCGTTAATGTGCCAAATTATCTCAGTGGATTCGTTAACATGCAGAATTGCCGCGTTTGGGCAAATGAGAATCCACGGCTGATTGTTTAAAAGCCGAAGCATCCACAAAGTCTTCTTCTTCTTCTTCGAAAATGAGGTCGGCCAAGCATTTACCGTGAATGGATAACGTACTTTTTGTGGCCAGAAATCTAGGATTTGAACCTGGACAATATGTGTTTCCAACAGGATGGCGCCATTTGCCACACAGCCAACGAAACTATGGCTTTTTTGCGCGAGAAATTCAATGGCCGTGTTATCTCACGTCGCGGCGATGTTAATTGGCCGCCATCATCATGTGATTTGAAACCATTTTTTCTTTGGGGATATTAGAAAAGTGTACGTCAATAAGCCAAGAACAATTCAAGAGCTAAAGGACGAGATAATTCGGCACATTAACGACATTCAACCTCAATTATGTCTCAGAATCAATTAACATCGTGCATTATGGTCGGACCACCGAATTCCGAATGCTTTAATATAAAATTTAAGTTTTTAACCAGTTAATGGAAACTCTTAGAAAAGTGTCGAAGGGCGATACCTACGCATATTTCAATCGCATGAATATCAGGAAAAAAAAGGAAGGGAAGTTTTTTGTGTTCGCTTAGACACGCGAAAACTGAAATCTGAGAGCGAATCTGAAGAAGCCTAATCGAATACCATTAGCAAAAGAATAAAAGCTGTGCACTCTGCGAAGATAGTTCAATTCAGTGGTGGTTTTTTTTTTTTTTTTTTTTTTTTTTATATATACTTCTCCCGAGAAAGGCGAACCTATAACGCTTCAACAGCGTCCCGAGATGCCTGCAGATGTATGTTTGTTCTGCACTTAAATTGCTGCAAATTGTAGTCTTCTGGAAATATATCCCCAGGAAGCGAGTTCCAAAGTTTGCTTGTCCTATAACAGAAGGAGTTTTTGAAAGTTGATGTCCTCGCGGTTGTCAAGTGTATTGTATGGTCATGAGCATTAGCAGCCTGTCTTGTTGGGCGCCCAAAAGTTACATTTCGAGGGATATTGTCTTTGAGTTCCTCAGAACATCTACCATGGAAGTACCTATAGAACAAGCATAGGTCAGCGACTTGTCTTCTGTGCACCAACGGTTGTAGATTCGATGTGAGTGTAGGGTCTCCAATGAGTCGAACTGCTCGTCTCTGTATGCTATCAAGCAGGTTAAGTGAATGTTTTGGGGCCGAGCTCCATATATGGGAACAATATTCCAAGCCTGGTCTAACCTGTGCTTTGTAGAGAAGGAGAAGTTGCTTGGGGCTAAAGTACCTCTTTGCTCTAAATAGGTAGCTCAACTTTGCGGACGCCGATTTTGCGATAAAGGATATGTGGTCCTGCCATGTGATTCCTGAATTGACTGTGACTCCTAGAAGGTGCATTGAGTCCTTGTGATGGATTGGATGGTCATCCATTTGGATCTGAGGAACTGTTGATGAATTTTTTCTGGAAAATGTTGTGAGCTGTGTCTTGCTTGCATTAAATACAACCAAGTTGTCCTTTCCCCACTTCAAGATTTTGTCCAGATCATCATTTAGAGAATTAATTTGTTCACATCTCTGACTGTGTGATGTAGCCGTATTCACAGGCCCATTGTTCGAGATGGAGGATATAAGAGTGCTGTCATCTGCAAAGCTGTAGATATTATTATTTGTCGATCCAAGCAAATCGTTGATGTGGAGAAGAAATAGAGTTGGAGAAAGAATAGATCCTTGGGGCACTCCTTTTATCGCTTCAATTGGTGTTTCCAGTTCAAAATAAAGCGAAAAAAACAAGCACCAAACAGTACGAGGAAGTGAAATCAATGCGTCATCGCATTGTAATTCTTTTTTTTTTTCGAAAACGGATACGAATCGCTTAATTAGGTACAACTAAACTTCTTTTCCACTTATACCACTTTTTTTGATGTGTAAATATCACACATTTAACTTGCGGGGACGGAAATGCGTCACTGTGTTTTATCATTGCATACATTTTTTGGAGTCTTGTGGAGTAATTCCACACATTTAACTTGCGGGGACAGGGAATGTGTCACTGTGTTTTATCATTGCATACATTTTATCATTGCATACGTTTTTATCATTGCATACATTTATGAGCTGGGGCATATTAATTTCAGCTTTTTGTTGATGTGAAATAAGGCATGTTTTTCATATATGATGGTCTCACAATTCTTCCCTGTGACCGATATCTCGAGGAAATTCGGTGCCAAATCTTTCGTGAATTACAAGGCACGCAGAAATCACAGCTGGACAACAACTAACAAAAATGTCGTTGACCAGCACCTCTACAATATGCAATGCAAGCCGAATTAAATTCCAATGACACTTTCATTTACTGTGTAAAAGTTGATGTCATTTAACTTGCGAGGATGGAAATGCAAACGGGTATTTGTTGTTTCATAATATATCAAGAATACGGTTATTACAATTCCCTCTTTTCTCAATGACGTGTATCAAGCCACACACATACCGCACGCACGGTGTTTACACATACACATATTTCGGGACTGTTGGATACAGTCGCACCATTTTTTTTTAACAGAGGTAGGTACTCAAAATTTCAACACACATTTCAAACTAACCTTTAACATTTCCTCGCTCATTATAGGATTGCTCACTATCTACCTCAAATCTAAAAGTCAGAGATCTTCAAAAGCCCAAGTTATTTATATTTCCCACAATTTCTCTGTATATACTCTTCGACAAACTCGCACATTTATCTTATCCACAAAATGCATCCGACTGCACACAGATTCCTAAAAATAAATTTATCCGTGAACATATCAAAGCCAACCAAACTGTACCGTACACTGAGCAGATGCAGATTCAAAATTCAACACTTTTCTTATGTACATTATTTTCATCGTTACAGTCTCCAACGTACAGGTATATTATTGTTTGCATAACAACGGGTAAACTGTTATTCGCTTTGAGCAAAACAAAAACGCCTCCCAGTCTCTGAGGCTTGTGTAATAAAACGTTTTTATCGCTCGTTTTGTTTAGATTCAGTAAAATCACAGCATTTCCGCGAATTATACTCTAATCGTTCCCAGCATAGATCACCCCAATCAACGTAAAATGCTCAAAAACCTCTATATAATCTCCGATGTTAGTCATTGGCATATTCCACATTAGTAATGCCTTCGAAAATAGCGTTTTTGACATGCAAAACGTATACAAACGGCCGTCCCCGCGATGACATTCAAATAACAACACAAAGAATTTGCCTACATCACTGTTTCAATAAAATATAACCAACAATTTAATGGGCTTATGCACATCAAAGGTGATTGAGTTAACGGTCACAAGTGGTAGGTAAATTAAAAAAAAATTATAATGTTGTTTTTATTTATAGCATCACACGAACAGAATGTATTCGGCGTCTAAACCAAAACTAAAAATTAGCAATATAAAACATGAAACAACATCAAATAGCCAATAAAAAAAAATACCGAAAGAGAGAACAACAGCATCGAGAACAAAACCGCGAATGGAAAACAACAATGCGGGGAATTAAACTCATAGACAAAGTTCGTGTTTTTAATCGCGTGTCACATATTCCACAAAATATCTTTAACGCAAAAAAAAAAAAAAACAATGTTCCCAGTCTGCGTTTGTGTGAAAATTTATAAATAAAATTCGAGCAAACATTTTCTTTTATTTAGTGTCTGTGTTTGTGTACAGAAATGAGAGATAATAACGCGTGCTGCTGTTCTTTGGGGCGAAAAAAAAAACAACACAAAAAAAAACAGCATTCTTGTATCCTTTTTCTTATGAAAGAGTTCCGTTCGTCTATGGTGTGTGTCGGTCCCGGTTTGAAGTCCCGGCAGCGTTTGGAGACTGTCACAATGTTGGCGCTGCGGCTGCTGTTCTATTTCTATATTTAGGCTTTCCCACTTTTTGTGAGGTTCTGGTGTAGGGAATGAAGATTATTTTATACTGCAGCGGCCGGTGATTATTTTCAGATTTGGGTAAGATTCACTTCTTTCAGCTGTATGAAAACATACAAAGAAGCTGCACCATTTTTTATTTTTTTATTTCTATAGTTTTTTTTTAAATACTGAAATATTGATGGCGAACTTATTGATGCACCAGAGCCTTAATAATCCGCTGATAATTAGGAAACAATATCCATTGAAAAAAGGCTTTGCATCTAAAAAAAATGGCGCCCAACGTTGGTTTTCTTTCTTTACTTTCATCGAACAGCCTAGGTTTGAGAGAGAAAAGAGACCCGACAATGGTGGTCTGATTCGAATATTCCTCGAATCTATATACTTTACTTTACTTTTCATCGAACAGGAATTGAACTAGTGGTAGTAGTCGTAATAGACTATTTATTTCATTGTAAATTTTATAAAAAAAAAAGTGATTTATTTTCTTTTTATCTAAGTCTATGTTTGGTTAGGCTAAAAGCCGTCTACCAGATTGACATTTATATATAAAACACCTTGAGCAGGACTTGATAGCAACCTTTACCAAGACATCAAAAACATGTTATCACATACAAATGGGAACGTTCGGATACCTAGTTTATGTAAAACGTCAACTAGATTTGTCGTGACTAGATATCCGAACGCGTTGACTAGGCAACTTGAATTGTTTTTGTCTGGTTTTTGTATTCACACGGCGTTTGTTTGTTTGATTTTGGCCTCCTTTATTCGGAAAAGGTCCTTCATAAATTGTTATTACATTTAAAATGCAACACGGTTGCCTATCACAACACTATTATACTGTTTAGCGAACTAATGGTTGTTAAATATCGTGCGAAAATTCAAAGTTTGCAGAGTAACTTTAGAAATGACACTTTTTTCTCTCACCGGTCCTTCTCTAACTCTTCAGAATTCTGCAGCGGCCACACTGTCGATTTTAAATTTGACTCTTCGAAATGTCAACTGAGTATGCAGGCAGGATTTTCCTGACTAGATTTGTCGGATTCCCCTCCATAAACGTCAACTGCAAAAACTAATCACGTAACTACTCTGGGCCAACAAAAACTGAAATAAATCTAGTCAGACAGCTGTCAGACTTACTTAACTAGAAATCCGAACGTCCCCAATTAGATTAAGGATACAAGCTGTTAAAAGAAGATTTATTTGTGGTATTACTATGGGGAACTCGTCATAATTGCAGTAAAAAAGAAGACAAAATACGTAAGGTATACACTTTCGATCAGCTACTTCTCCGAAGGGAATAGCCCATACGTCGGTGGTTTCTTCACGTTAAATCCGTATCTTTAATCCTTAGTTCTTTAAGGCGGTGTTTTATTTCTCAGACCTTTTTTTAATGCTGTTGAATCAGAGGTCAACCATAAATATGTGGGCTTAATGTGGTGTCAAAAATGAATAAAGATTCGTTTTATAAAACACACGAAATATGTTTGAAGTAGTTTGACATAATTTTTCCTAAAGTCATGCATTGCCAATTAGATAAACGTCATAGCTTTTGACACTTCTTTGATTGAACGCACATTTTGTATACCTCCAAACAAACAAAAAGCAACAACCGGTAATCATTTTCTTATCTTGCTTTGCTGCATTATACCGTTTTTATACCGCACTGAAAACCGTGTTTTCGTCGAAAACTCGTCGATGCATTCACACCGAAGAACAACTAAATACTTTTCGTTTGACGTTTCAATCAGCTGTGAACAATAAGTAGTGAAACTTCTGTGTAAACTATTTTGGTTACAAATTTCGATCGCATTAATTAACATAAAATTAATTCAGAACATTTAAAAATAATATTAGCCCATCAATTAGTGTGGATAATGGTTTTAAATTATGAGTTGTGACATTTGTTTGGTCAGCTGTTCTGCTGAATTTGATAAATATCGCAAAAGATGTGTTTGTTTCAACAACCCAACGACTGGAGTCGTTTTCGTGGAAATCGACTTTAAACGACTCGTTTTGAAAACTGAAATATGTATGGGAAAACTTCTGTGTTCGATAAAGTTTTCGAGTGTTTTCGGTGCTGTATGAATAGGATATTACCCTACTGTCATCACTGGAGTCGTGTCATATATAGTTTAAAGTATAACGATTCTAGTTGGGGTTAGGTTAGGTAAGGCAACTATCCAGAAAGACACACTTACACCATATTGATATAGGTACTTAGGTCGTTTGTGATACCACTTGAGCGAGGGAAACAAGAGATGGCCAGACTATATCTAGACCGGACAAACTACGATTCCAACATTCAGTATAGAAAAATATATTCAAATATAAGCTTACAGTCAGCCTAACAGACTGATCCACGAATGGCCATCATATATATAACTCGTTCATACTTCATGGATGCGCCGGTAGCTGCTCAAGAGAACCATTGGTGTACAAGAAAAAGCCAATCATACGGTTATAGATATTTCAAATGGCGCCCAACGATAGGTTACCACTTTGTAAATTAGAAAAATGTTCAAAAACAACTCGATATTTCAAAGAAAACAACGTGCGAAATTAAATTCATTTGAGCTCAATAAAAAAAAACAACAAAACACGCAGCCCATTTTCGTTCATATGCATTTAATTTCATAGGTAGAAATTCAAAACACCGGCTAAACGCGCACAGCTTACCCTATTCCTGGCCAAAATAAATCCAATGGATAATTTTTTCCTTTCAAATCAATTATTGCATAACTCACAAATTCTGTCGCTATCGCGGAAACTTGTATGAGAAGGACAAAGCGATCGTTTCTTACCTGCTGCTTGCGCTGCTTTATCCATATTATTTTGTAGGTAACTTCTTTTTTATCCGTGTCGTATCCGTATCCCGTATGGAGGCAAGTTAATCCATCGGCCTTCCACTAGGAATCCAATCTTTCTTTCTTCTTTTTTTGAACAAAACCTTTTTTTCCTTTTACACGATTTTGGTTTTATTTTTTTAGCTTTTCTTTTAAAATAAATTTTCAAAAAAAAAAAGAAGCTATATTTAGCTCACAGACAAAAATACACTTTTCCACTATTTTCTTTTCTTTTTTTAGTATATTTCTTTGATATACTTGCTTGCACTGGGAACAGATATCACGGCAAATCAAATTTAATTCTTAAATTGTGCTGAAAATGATTGCAGAAAATTGAATTAAGAATCGATTGCTTTCGAAGAATGAAAATCGCGACGAACAATTTTTCAAGATCTTTCCCTAATACCGTTAAATTATTATATGCATACAATAATGCATATATATACAGACACAACTTTTTTTTAGAATAATTATTTTTGAGCAACACGTCCAGCGCCTACCTGGAGCCCCGATAGTTTTTCTCAGACTGAACTGTGTCGGAAAATTGTCGTTGGGAAAAGTTGAGAAAATTTAATGTTCAGTCTGAATTTGAAGATCAGTTGCGAGGACTCTCTTCTTCTTGCGGTGATCTTGTGTGCGCACCTCTCTTTGGATGGAGGAATTTATAATTTCGAATTTTCCTCCACTCTCGACAGACGATTGTAAACGGGAACGGGAGGCTTTCAAGCATAGACAAACCTTATATTATAGTATTTGCTCTGCTTTCAAGTACTCATGTATTTTTGGTATCATGCCGGTGCGTGGTGGTTTTGTCATCGCAATTTCACGACAAATAAAAAACTTTTTTCAACACGATATTTAATAATTCCGACTGGCTAGACGTTTTACGCAATCAAGCTGGCTTTGTTTTTTGTTTTTGTTTTAATAGGTTTTTTAGAATTTCTTTTTTTATTACTCAGTTGATTAAAATGTCTAGCCTCTATGGTGACAGTAATTAGTCATATTTCTGTTGTTAAGGGTTCTCTTCTTATTTTTAGCAAAGGATGTCCCATCAGTCTTGTGGTCTGGAAGTGATGGAATCATTTTCAGTTGTTTGTTTGTTTCTGTATTATCACATGCAAAAAAATGTATGAAGACGAAAATACCTTAAATACAGCCTCAATTATATCTGGAAGAAGACATACCTAATATAAACAAGTCTTTAAAAAATGATATGTAAAACTAAACATTTCTTTAGAAATGGCGCCCATACTGTATAGCATAACATCTCCTGTAATCCTGTAAATGTTAGATTTTGCAATGACGGAATACGTTAAGTAAGTTCAGGGATCAGCTAGCCCCAGGACGCAGGTTTTCAGTAGTTCCTAGTTTGAGCAAATTTCTAAATCGAGCGCGTTAGGGTCTCAGACTTTAATAATCTGTCTGAATGGTTCTCAAATGATGTTAGTGGTGAGTGTGGAACATCTAAGCTCTTCATCACTGAAACTCCTTCTCATCTTTCATCGAAAGACGTGAAAACTAAGTACAGAAAAGTAAGGTGTCTGTTTGGCAGTACAATGGACCAGTAGTTGTGTCTAAGTGCTCCATCGGAGTATCGGATAGTAACAACCTCCGACAAAGAAAGAAAAGAACGAAAGGAAGTATACTTCTAGAGCAGGCCCTGCGATGAATAGCATCTGCTATGAACAGAGAAAATTGCGATATGTATTTCAGCTGCTATAATATTTTTTTATATTGCATGCATGTTTATGGATGCGAATTTATTGTGGGAAATCGGCTTCAACACAAAAATTCCTGTCTCCCTATGTCGTAAGCGGCTTTAAATTCAGTGCGTTGTTTATTCAGTCTTTTGAATTAAAAAATCTGGTGAAAAGTGATCGCAAAACTGTGACCAAAACCAAAACTGCATTTCAAATATATCCGCACCCGCCGATACTAAAGAAATAATCGAAACTACAGCCAAAGGTTTTACGAAAAAGCCAAACAATTGGCTACTGGGTGTCTGAAAGTAGGTCCAGCGTCTATGACAAAACGTCACAACTTTGCGGTGGTTAAAAAGTGCCTCTACCTTGGAATAAACACCAACATCAACTGGAAGCAATGTGTTCCGGATGGCAAAAATGACAGGCCGCAATGTCTCTGGGACATTAGTATAATATGCCTTTACGTGTAGCTTGACATGTAAGTAAGAAGGTTTATACGAAACACATTCCACAAAGGAGGTAGGTCACATTCAATCATAAAATTTTAAGGTTCCCTGATATTGGCGTAAAAAATACTACAAACTTAAGACAAACGACGTCTTATCTCTGAAAATGGAACACAATTAATGACTTATCGCATTGCTTCAAAAAAAAAAAAAAAAAACTCGAAAAGCCTATCAATGATAAGCGCTAAACACTATCTACCAAGACTTCTCATTAGTCACGACTGCAGAAAAATTGAAAAAAAAAACTTCAATTACACCGAAGAAAATATTTATATATAGTTTTATTTTGCACTTCATTTGTGTAGAATGTTTAAATTCCTTGATCGAGCGCGCGAGTTGCACTTTGTACGGAATCTTTGTAGCTTACCCAAGAGGATAAAAAAAATTGAATTTACAAATAAATTAAACTAAGAGATGGAAGATATCATAAAAATATACGACCCAACCCCTCCACAACACATTTTCACTGCCTGCCCCAGTGTCTGTCTCTCGTTTTTTAAACTAAATATATTTCAAATTAGCTATGTCGCTGCGGTACTCCTAGAGCCACAGCTGCATTCAAACTGAGTAGAAATGTGTGTCAAATTTAGCCTTGCAGGAAGGTTTAGTAAAAGGAGAAAACCATGCCAGGGAGAAACGGCCAAACACCGATTGGATGCTCTTCAAGCGTGACTTTTTCGCCCATCGGGCTTCCTCCTTTTTGAGTTGTTCAATTCCCTGGAAGCAAACGAAGAGATAAGGTTACTAGAAAGGTCATAAGTTCAGTAGTCTACTATACCGTTTGATCGTTTAAGATGGCTGTCAATTGTGTGATCAGCATTATCACTGTGAAGACCGCAAAGAGAAGTGCCTCAAAGGTTAGAAAAAGCAGGAGAAACACCGTAGCTGGTGGAGAATACGGTGAACATTGCCGCCATTCGGTCTTTACACACTGTGCAAATTGGTTAACCACAAGGATCATAGCATGAACCGAGATGGAAGCAATGTAGAACTAAAAGAAGTTACTGACATTATGGACATTCCCCGGGATGACGAGCAGCACTTACTGTAAAAAGTACAAAGTACTTTTGGTTGTTCTCCCCAACACAATTGTTCACCCACGGACAGTGGTGGTCCATTTTGCGTATACAGCGCTGACACACGGAGCAATGATGTGCCCTCTCTGGCTTAATGCTGCAGCACTTCGGACACTTGAACAGCATTTGTCCTTCTCTGTAGCCCATTTGGAGAATCATCTCCTTGGTGGCATTGCCGCGCGGTACTGCTCCCTATAGAAAATAAAACCATTTTGTACTCTTCTGATGTTATGAGATTGAGTAAACTCACTGGATCCGACAGCATTGTTCGAACATGTGATGCGAAAGCGAGAAAGGCTAGCATTTGGAATATTATCATGTTGATCGTGCTGAAGATCACATTAGGACTAGGCATCAAGATCACACGCATAACAACAAACTCTGCGAAGAGTATTAGCATCCAGGTAAGCACTGCACATACTATACCACAGATATCCTGTAAAAGAGAGATACAAATTACAGCTCCCTGGATTTTGGAATGCATTTTAGAGAGAGTCACCTTCACACACCATGCCCGACCACCCCAGCAACGATTGTGCATATCCGCACTGGGCGGCATCGGTGCGTATTGATAATCCATCGACTGATTTTTATCAGTCGATTGGTCTCGAACTAACAAAGATCATAACAGTTTGGAATGTAAAAAATAAAAATATTCGACAATTCTTATCACAAAACACAAACCTCTACTCAAGCGAAACTGAAATATATAAAAACAAATCCGTTTTTTCAAGTGACGGCTGACAGTAGCTGTCATCGAAACTAGGGAGGGACATCGACCCAATGGTACACTTCAGCGATGTATAAGCAATAAGTCAACTTTTCTCCACGAAATTTATGTCGTTTTCCATTGGGCAAAAAGAAGCGTCCGGGAGAGTCCGGAATCGAAAAAATCACTTCTGAAACCGTTCCATTGGCACAAAAAATACTCTTCTGTTGATTCTGAGGAGAGAATTTCGCTTCTGGATTTGAAGTCAGAATCCACTCAAGAAGCACTCACACAAGTGCAATTTATGTATTTTATACAAGTCAGATGACAGCTGCCGTAGATTATTTTTTGGCATTTCACCAATACTTTTGTGGATTCAATCAGAAGCAGTTTTCTTGTTCCATTGGATTTCAGATTGAGTCGATCCCCGAGTGAAGTCGATCCCCGAGTGAAACCAATGGAAAACGACATTATATTTTATACCAATCCCAATGGATATTGTTTTCATGGCAAAATAATGCAAAACTACGAAATGTGAAAGATTTAATGTTATTCCTGTAAAATATTATGTAGGTTGTCGACATTTAATTAAATTTGAACTTATGCACATTGAAAAAACACCAAACGATTCTCATATTCCTTTTTAAATGGCTAAAGGACTATTCATATGAGAGCGAATTGCGAACTGCGAACTCGCGAATATTCGTAGTATCTGACACTTCATTCACATGAAAACTTTTTTTGGTCGCAGATACCCGCGTATCAGTGGCCGCGTTCCACTGCCCGCTAGATGACTAGCGGCATGTCAAACTCCATATAAAAAAAATAGACATTTCACCAAAAGTGCTAGACGTCTAGCACTTTTTGTGAAATAATCCTTTCAGGGAAATTTCTCAATCTAGCGCAAAACTACCCGCTGCATTGAAAAAAAAACAACGACCATTCAAGGAAATCGTTCAAACGTTTACAAAATATAAGTAAATACGAAGCCGAGCAAGTGTAATTGTGATAAAATTGGTATTAATGTTAATAAAATTGCAATTCAGATATTATTTTTATAATATTTGTATTATTTCTTTAATTGTAGTGGGGACTTTGCCGCTGCCGCTATTGTTCTAGCGCGAGCGTTCCTTCATCTGGGATATTTTCTGCTAGAAGTCTAGCGGGCAGTGGAACCCGGCCAGTTTCATTTTTAGAGGTTAAGTTCGAACGAATTTTTCATTCGTGGGTTTGTGGATCGCGACTGTTTTGTGTGGATTGTGAATAAAGTGTGACAGTTCGCGGCAAGAATTTTCAATTCGCGGGTAAATTGCCTCAATTATTAATTTAGCCGTTTAAATCAATTGAGAGTCATGTTTTTTTAGACTAGATGTTAGATTAATTAAATATAATGGTTTTGTGATAGAACAAACTGCAAATTGCAATTCATAAATACAGTTAAATTGATTTGTTCGCAATTCGCCTATTCGCAGTTCACTCTCATGTGAATAGTCCTTAAAGTCGCGGAAAATGCATAAAAAGATAGTGATTCCCAAAAATTAGTGGGAAAATATTAAACGCCCATTTATATGGAAAGCTTATTATATCAGAAGTTACACATTCACAAACATAAAAATGAGGCCACATATTTTTAGTAAGTTTTAATATCTGGTCTGGATCTAATTACAATTAATTTTTGATCCGCGCCAATAGACATGTTCTGACTTGAATCTCTTATTATGTCGTTTTCCATTGGGACAAAAAAAGCACTTTTCAGATTTAGAGCAATTTTTCTGCTTTCGAAAAATCTCGTTTTATGTTCCATTTGGCACGAAAAATCTAAAATCTGAAAGCAAAATCTGAAGTTCTCAATGGAAAATGACATTAGTTTAGATTTACCTCTTCTCATATTTAAAATTCCACCTGGAACTATCTGCGACAAAAAATTACCGCAGCGAACAGAGCCAAAATGCATACGCAGTTGTTTTCTATAAACAAACATTTCATGACTCTACTGTATTCGTCTGAATGGCATACCTACAACTAACGTCAAAACATTTTATAATTTTGTGGAATGTTTATCATCAGTGACGATCAAAATAGCCATAAATCTTTTGCATTTGTTTTGTACCTTGTACTTCGCTAATCAGTTTAAATCAAGTGTAAGCTAAACACAAGAAGTTAGAGACATTTACTTTCATTTCCGCAGTGAGTTCCTTCATACAAAACAAACACTTTAACGATGGACAAGTTGATAGGTCTCAACAATCAGACCGGTTGGAAGGACAAGGTAGCCCGGTAAGTACTAGACAAGCACTATAAATGTAAACAACACGCTTTACGTGATGTCATCGTACAAATATTTTGCAGTCTTATTCAATATTCATCTCGAGCGGCGTGGGACGTCCTCGAAAGTTCTGATTCCAGCCCAGCCCTTGCCGATCAGTTTAAAACTTTGGAATACATACTCAGTTCCTTCAGGAAACGTAAAACCACGCCTATATCTTTTTTTCTCTTTAAACTATAAGTTTCTCTTTTTAGTGCTTCGCTTTGGAAAATGTCTGGACATGTTCTACGCCTCATTAAAGAGCATTCACTCTCCAGATTTGACAATTAGGGTCACCCTGACATTGAGCAAAATCTCACAAGCCCTTTACCTTCTGGCCGATCATGTTATGTGGCTCTCGCGGACGGGACTCTTCAAAAACATAAACGCTAAGAAGTGGGGCGAACGCGCCAACAGATATTGGTTGTTTTCAATTATGATGAATCTCTGTAGAGATGTCTACGAAATAATACGTTTAATCGACTTGCGTCGAGCTGGACAGAAATCTGGAGTTTCCAACAGCTGTGTGTCAGTGTGCATTCGATCGCCGAGAGATCTACAAGGGCTTCTCCTGGAATCTTATGGAGTTCTCTATGGACATAGGGATGTCGCTGTGGACACTGTCAAGAACGTGTGCGATTTCTTTATTCCCTTCGCTGGCCTGGGCTATGCTAAGCTGTCGCCACGAACAATTGGAATTCTAGGAGCTATTTCCTCAGTAGCTGGTATTCTGGCAATTACACAGCCTTCGATGAAACTGGTTCCAAATTGAGGATCCTGACGAATCGCAGACTTATTTTAACGTTTTAAGTTATTTTTTCTTATTTCGGATATAAAAAACTCTATTTTTATATTGTTATCGTTGTATTTCATTAGGGATTGTACATAAATAAATCAAAATTGGGTGGTATAGGAGAAAATACTTGTTCTTACTGCGAATATTCCGTTAATGTGAGTGTTACGAGATGAATTATGAAGATAACTTAAGAAAACAGTTAAACATGATAAAAAGTAAATAATCATGCTTATTTTGACATTCGAACGAATAGCCAATTCATACAAATGTCTCTATTCGTTCGAATGAACTTGTGTGCACTTTGATAGGCATTCGTTCGAATTGGCTATTCGTTCGAATGTCAAAATAAGCATGAATGCCTGAAAATATTAATTAATTAATTTAGCCATAAGCCCCGCCAGAGCAGCTTTCCTATTATCAACTCTGTGATTTGATTACTGATTGATAAAGTTAAAATAAAAATAAGATTAACAGAAAAAATAGGTAGGTACATAGTGCGTTTTCTGCTTGAAGGAAGTAATTGCTTTTTCTATGTACTATGAGTTTCTTACACCCAAGTCATCTACACAATTATAGGCTGTAGCGAGATATCCGTCGTAACGGGAAATTCTCCCCAACGCATACACCTTCGGGGGCTCAAATTGCATTCGAGGTGTCCGACTTCAAAAGAGAAATAAACAATTCCGCACCGCACACAAAATCATAAACGATTTCCGCAAGCAATATCTGTCAGAGGATATCGGAATCTTGCTGTCAAAAATTTAACAAAAAATGCACTTCATCGCACTTCAACGTAACGGACGTATGCGTTGGAATGTAATGTCGAAAGAATACCTCGCAGCAAAAATCCTCCGAATCGTATACAATCGGAGAATTTTCCATTCCGACGGATACTGCGCTAGGGCAGTACAATTAATTGCATGCAGTTACCAAGTAAACTATCTAGGTACCTACCTACGTGCTGTCATTACCTATTTGTCACATCTGCTATCCACGGTGCGGAATAAAAGTATCTGTAGGTAGAAAATGTGATATATATATATAATCAATCTAGCCAATAGCCTTGCTAGCTAGTGCTATAAATTCATTATTGTTATGTAATTAATTACATACCTACTTAATTATATAGGATAATAATAATAAAAATATAATAATACTGCAGCAGAAATCACCTCTTTTACATATCTGTGGCGATGACAATCAGTGTCAGTTTTTTGTTTTGGCAAAATGTCAGATACGTGTTGACGCGTGTCATCGAAATTAGACAAGTACCTTGCGGCCTGCCGTAATATTTATGATTTTGCACTTTTGCTGTTTAAATAGTTCAATTCAAAATTTACGTTCCCAGTTAAACAATCCGAGATCTGCAAATAAAATAACTTCTCAAAGTACAGAGTCACCCAGCATGGCTGTAAGTACACTAGTCATCGATTGCCTTTCTATTTGTCCTATAAATCCTTTGATTATGCTCTGTGTAGGCACCAAAGGGAAAACAAGGCACAAAGGGTGCAAAGCAAATTGTGGAAGAAAACACCGCAACACTGCACTTCTATCGGAACATGGCCTTGGGCAGTACAGCTGCCTCATTGCTGTTGAATTTCATTTTCTTTGAGCTAAGCAAACTGGCCGTGGTAAGTTGTTTAAAGCGCCGTTAGATTGAATGAAACTACAAGTGCTCCCTATTTTTTATGTCATTCCAGATTATGTCTGTGGTGACAATTGCAACCCTTCTGGGTGCCTATCAATTTATGGCATTTATGTCCCGAGCAAAGTTATCCGACACCGGAGCTGTTCTAGACTCTGGGAATGACCTAAACATGGAGGGCGGAATTGCTGAGTACGTCCACAGTCAATATCAATAAGAAATTCCATTTGACAGCATATTTTTCGTTTTAGAAACGCAAAGGATTTGATTATTCTTAGCTCTGGCACTCTGCTCCTCGCATTACTGTCAAATTACTTCTGGTTCCTGCTTTTGCTGGTGCCCATTCGAGCTGTATGGATGCTCTGGGGTGCAATCATTCAACCATGGTTGGCATCACGCAACGAAGTCGAGCCCGAAACAGACGAGAAGAAACAACGAAAGATGGAGCGAAAGATGCGCCGCATGAGATGAAAACCACTCTCTATACAGAGACAAGTTATGCACTAAGTCATAGAATTTAAACAGAGAGCTCGTGTATATTAGCGAAAAAAAAAGAAAAAAAAAGCCCATTACACCTAGTTAATAGTTACTCCCGCCGCCGCCGCTCGCAAACAATTTCGCGCGCGCGCATGTGTAAATACCTCTAGAGAGCTCTAGCTGTTCCGACTTACAGAATTCACATGCGCTACATGTTCTTCTCGGGGTTATTATATCGATTTTCTTTTCCATTGATTGTATTTAGACTGTCCAATAATTGGGTTAATAGGGGACTTAGGATTAGAATTAATAAATGTAATATCCTTCGAACGCTTTTTAAGGAAAAGCATTTTTCATTTGAAATAATCGTTCCACAAACACTTTATTTCACAAAAACCAATGCTCAGGTTCGTAATTCTAGTCAAAATTGAATCTCCTCTTGCCATCAAAGCGATACCCATAGGCTGCAGCATTTTTCGTATCCACCAGTGCCGGATTGCGGTGTTTGAAGAAACTGCCATGACCATGAGCTGGCCTCGACGATCCATTTGGCACTCCGTCCATTTCGCGGGGATAGAAAGCCTCGAACATACCCTCGGGCGGAAGTACAGCTGCGATTTTCATGTCATTCGGATCATAACTCAGTGCGCCTGGTGGTGGAAAGCAAATCAATGCCAACAGTAGCCACAGGCTACAAGTCAATTTGATCATGCTTCAGTTGTTGAGATTGTTGTTTGATTTTTCGTTTTCTTTTGGTTACTTATCCAAAAGATATGGTGCGGATTAAAAGAGCAATAAGAGTAGTACAGCAACAGCAAATAATCACTTTCTCCAAACGCTTGGGCAAGGCAACGCGAGAGCTATACACCAGTCTGAGGTAAAATACACAAATTACTGGCTTTGCGACGGCGACAATTGAGAGTTTTGTACAAGTGCCATTTGCCATTGCCATGCTATCGAATGAGTGAATAGAGGTAAAGGCATTGGCTATGCTATAGTATGATATTTCTGTTGAACAGCGGTGCGTTGCGATTTTATTTCACAATTTTGCTGTGGTATTTAACCCGTTGAATTGTTTTCATCCGATTTTGGTGTTGCGTACGCCTAACGGATTTAGTCAAAACGGTTATTTCTGCTAGTTAGCCAAAACAATTTTAAATCTCTTGCCAATATTGACAAACATTAGGTTCTGCAATAGCAATCAGGGTTCGAATTACCGCATCTGTGAGTTAGCAATACGTCGCTGAATTTTGTGGATTTACATGCAAAACAATAACAAATTCAGTCACGTAGTACTCGATCACGGATGCGAAGAAATCACCTAAATGAAAAGAAAACGTTTTCAGAAAAACTATCACAATATATGCAGCTTGTCTTGTAAGCAAGGAAAGAACTTCTTTCCTCTGTTTAATTTTTTAACAGAACAAAACACTTTGAGGAGAGATCCCAAAATACCAAGAAGTTTCCCCAAAGTACAATACTAATAAGTAATAACCTTTATTCAACTAGTTGCAACAAATGCGTATTCTACGCGGTATTGATACCTTACAGTATTATATGCAGATATCCCTACCTAATCATTTTCCAAATGACCAAATTGAGAAACCTTCTCATGTCAGGTGTACAACCCCAGTATATGAATATAAGATATTTCTTTGTATTAACGGAACAACCGTGAGACAAACTATGTTGCCTTTTATCAAGGAACTAAAGACAAGAAACCATTTCGAGTTTAAGTTCACATTCAATGGGTTCTAAGGCAACACTCAGTCAAGTCAACTTTTAAAGAAAAGCAAAACAAACAGATCCATACATTGAAGCCAATGTTCTTGAGAATCTTGAACCACCGATACGCCAACCTTAAGTATCTTCTAATATTTCTCTTTCGAAGATCAATCGATTTTACTCGTATTACCACCAAGAGTTTCTTTATCGAGCTTGATTCTAACCTATCAATTTTAATCCCTCTCTCTACCTCTCACCAACAAACTCTAGATAAACATATCACACTGATTAACATAACTCATTCGAAACGCTCTGCTGTTATTATTGTTATTTTTTGTTGTTACATTCCATTCATTGAGCACCTCCACGCATGAATACCTACTCCCGTCTAACAAATAAGCCAAACAAATTGTGAAGATTTTTCACGCATTCGGTTCTTTTGTGTACCTTAAGAACATTTGCCTTTGTCGCACCTGTTTGGTAATCTGCACCACCTCAGCATTGCCACTAAGATGGTCCCGTAACAAATGTTCGGTTTAATTTGACATTAATTTTGTTCTCAAGTTCTCAGATGGCTTTCATTTGTCATCGAGTTGGCTGTTTATTGTGTATAATATTTGAAAACGAAGATACTCTGTCTTTTACATGAATAAGTCAACAATTTTGTCGTGGCATTAGTAAGCATGAGCTGGTATTTCTTTTCATACGAAGTCGACGAGTGTAATGTTGTCTCGGCTCTTGAATGCTGCACTATGCTGTATTAAATCGGATCGCGTGTGCGATTGAGTGAGTTTTAATGGGCGTTGTACGTTCTAGTGGTACTTTGTTCAGAAGTTCGTGCTTGAGAAGCGAGTAAGAGTGATTGAAACTTAAAGTCCGCAGTTACTACTTGCGAATAAAAACAAAAGAGTCTACTAGCGAACTGGGAATTTTCTTACCGCAGAGTTTGGTCCCACTTTTTTTTTTTTTCTTTAATATTTCCAAGCAAATTCTATTTTTCTAGCAAATTTGTTGAAAAAAACAAAATCAAAATGAGGTCATGTGATCCTATCCAAACGTGGTTTTCTAACAAGCGATGTTTAATTAAAAAAAAAGAAGAAGACCTGCGACGACGAGTGACCGATGATTGATTATGCAAAAATCTAAAAATGCATTCCAATCGGACATCTACAATTTCCTGAAGGGCATTATCCCACCAAATCAAAACAAAAGGGTGGGGTAGCATACTGTGGTTCTCAACATAAATCACCTGCAGTCTACGAAAGAGTTTTGTGTGACTCAATATGAAAGTGCAACCTGAGTAATTAACGAATTTCAAACTAAACCTACACATGGTGGCCCTCTGCATACCAAAGCCTAAGCCCGCCTTTCTGACAACTGATGGAATTTCCTAAAGCATTTTCGAAACCATTAGAATGATTGGTCATGGTGCACATCCAAGAAATGCCCCCCTTACCTATCAAGTTCGATGAATGAAAAATGATTGCAACTCAACTTACACCACCAGTTTGACAACACGTTACACGTAACTTCCTAAGTTACCCTATTCTCGTCGACTGCACCTGAGATTATTAATCAACAAAGCAAAAAAAAAAATAAAAAAAATCCCAGTCGAAGAATAGATGAAACCGAAACTCTCTTGAGTTACATCAATCAGTACATTGACCCAACAGAGAGCACATGAAACCATAATACGGCCGCCAACGACTGACACCATTAGCAGCGCCGGCGCTTCTGGGAATTGGAGGAAAACAAATCATCCGTCGATGTATACAAAGCATTATAGAAATGAGTATTTAATCATTATGAAACACGAATATATGGATGACCGACTTCCTGACGTTTACAGTGTCCCTCCTATCCCACGAACATCATTAGCTGGCTTGTTTTGTCCCCAGGCTCGGTGGGTTGAATAAAATGCCAAATAATAGAATTTAATGATGTCCAATACACAGGCTCTGATTGATTGATCAATTCTTTTGCCCATAAATCAAAACAGCTGCGGTTATTCACCTTCAATTCCACATGCATCCTAGCAGTACAAACTAGCGATTTTCAGGTAATTAACCTGTGATCATAAAAAAGTAATCTCTTGTCCACACAATAGAAAGCAAAACTGGCCACCACCATCGGACGTGTTTTACTTTTGTTTTTGGACAAACGTCACGCTCTGTCCCAGTGATCTACTCATGGTCACGTTGGGTAGAACATTTTTTAACTACCATTGCCAACCGGAATGGCGGGAATTCGTTTTACATTTTTTTTTTTTTTTTTTTTGTGGAAATCACTATGACCCAAAGAAGCGTGTATGAAAATTTCACCATGTGACATGCTCTCTGTCCGAGTTTTCACTATAAAACTCCATTGAACCTAAGGCTCATGTTTAGTTTGTGCAAAGGTCTTCATTACTCACGGTTGCAATGCTACTAAAGGTAGTCTCGAGTATGCTTTGGATAACTGTGCTCACCGCGCAGCCAGCCGCTGGCATAGTAAATAGCAAGATGAACAGCACGCCCCATTTCCACCCGCGGCGAGAGTACTTCAAGAGGAAGTCCTACTTGGAGGCTGATCGCCCGCTCTGGGTATTGGAGGATAAAGTGGCTCGTCCCGGTGAAATAGAAGTTGGCACCCACAGGCCCTTCAAGAGCAAGCGCAGGTTCATAGCGCCCAGTCAAATGCAACCGAAGCTTCCGAGTCACTATTCGAACTTGAACTCCGTTGCTATAAGACAACAAGCACCGCAGACCTTGCCAAGGAATCGCAAGCGCGTACATAATTCGCGTATATTTCCAGTCTTTGATGATTTCGAGTCTCATTCGGACCCAATTCTCATCTACCGCGGGCCGAAAGCTGAAATGATATTCAATACAATGATGACAAGCAGGAAGTACCCAATGCAGGAGCCGGTCCCGGGTCAGGTGATGTATCCACCGTATTCGCCGAAGTTCAAGCCCACCCCTGTGGTGGAGAGGGTCCGCACTTCGAAGTACCCCAAAAGTGTCTTTCACAATGTGACACTGATTCCGTTCTTCGCCCACGAGGCTGTAGATCCAAGGCAGCTAAACTATGAACCAATCACGTCGGAGACTTCGGTTCAGCCTGCGAGTGAAGAACTGATGCCCGCGGATAATCACGTGGAATCTCACAACTACTTAACCGATGAGGAGGACACCGAACCTGCCTGTTACAACTCCTACTACTCCCAGGATGATGTGCAAACAAAGTACTGGTCGCTGCCATACACCACCCCAACGTCGTCGGAATCCACCACACAAATGGACCTGAATCGGCAGCTGGCGCTTCCAAGCGGAATTTATTCCAATCATCGAATGGAGACGACAACTACCCCAATGCCACGACCTGCAGAGGACCAGTTTCGAATAATGTATGAGAGTGACTACGAAAACGCACCACAGAAACGTCACAGAGTGGTTCACAGCGCCAAGTATGGCGGCTTCAAGACCATCCACCCCATTTACACCCTCAATAAGTTGCTCAAGTATAAACCCCAGAAAGAGGAGCCTCCGTTCTCAAGGAGAGCTGTGGATATCGCAGAAAAACAGCGAAAGGCATCGGAAGAAACTTGGCTCATTTGGGACTCGAGGTGAGCTTTTTTCAAATATTCACCAAAATATTCGAAAACGTTTTTCATTTTTACAGACACAGGGGCACCCATACCTCAAACTACCTAAATTCAATGTCCAGCAAAATGCTAACGAAGAACCACAAGACGGCAGCTGCGCTACAAACAAAAATATTAGTACAAAATAAATGAGAACTGTCAAAACAGAGATGTTCGTTTTTTTTTTTTTCATTCGTCTTAAGGGTTCTAATAAATAGAGTAAACAGTTGGATGGTAACAGTTAGCGGAGAAGTTTAACGTGTTTGATGTTATAATTGAAAATCTTTTCAAACGTCAATGTGACAACCCAAATATCAATCATTGCACTCGGACACCCATCGAGCGGGTTCTGCTGCTTTCCCTCTAATTTCTCAGCCTTTGATGGCACCGATCGAACGGTAAAACAAGCAAAATGTTGTTAATTCCTTAGGCATATTTTGTTATGATATCGCATCTGTGTGTGAGTTCGATGTTTAAGGGCAAAACGCATACCAAATGTTGCCTTGTTTAAAGATTATGACCATGCGAAGACTCACAAATGCATCACTAAAGGGAATGGCGTGTGCGAGAGTGAATGCATTTTGATATATGATTGGCTATTGAGATTATGATGTTGGTTCTATTAAGAATTTTAGTGGATTCTTCAATTTGGTGGTGGGGATAAGCACTTATAAGACGAGGAGTCTTCTGACGGTTTCATAATAGTGCCGACTGCCGAGGAGTTTTGAAGTGATTTGACGTTTTTCGACATTCAAATTGGTCGGTTGTAAAATATTTGTGTGGATCACGCGATAAAGGATGGCGACGAACGTGATGTGCAGTTGCGTGGTACGAGAATTGGATAAAATATTTTTTCTCCTTAAATTGAATGCAATGTGCATAAAAAAAAAGGATTGTGAAGTGAAAAACGTCGGTATTTTTGAATATATTGGTGTCAAATTAAATGTGTTTGTAGGAAAATATAATAAATTTACAGTAGAACGCATTCAATGTGTCAATAACTGGACAGACAACCGAAATCTAACTAATGTGGTTTTCCATTGGGACAAAAAATCAATCTTTTTTTTGATCTAAATCACTTTTCGCGTTCCATTGGGACGAAAAATCAATCTTTTTTTCGATTCAGAGCACTTTTTGCAGATCTCGATATTTTTTCAGATCTACACATACCAATATAATTTGCACAGCTGTTTTACGTCATTCTGCGAAGTTTGCTTTCGAGGCAAATGCGCAAAGTTTCGTGAAAACCAAAATAACAAAATATATAAATAGCTATGGATATTATTTCGGAGGAATTATTATCTTCATTGTCTTCCTCGTCATCTGAAGACTACAAATCACCAATAATACTTCATTTGTATCTACAACAGGCGAAACATTTTTCAGGTCGATATCCATTTGTGATTTAGCCAAAAACGAATGCCATTTGAACAGCTGATATTGTTGTCAATTAACGCACTAATCCATTTACAAAAGCAGATCAATCTCGTTGCGCGTTCCATGAGCACAGTAAAATCTGAGATCTGAAAAAGATTTCTGGTGGTCCCAATGGAAAACCACATAAGTGTCAAGAACTTTTTACAGTAACACCATGGGGGGGTTAATAGAGAGCGATTGGTTCTGGTCTGCTAAAATTGTTGGATTATTAAATTGAAATATTAACGTTGCATTGTTTTCATGGGATTGGACATTTTTTATTTACGCGATCTACCATAAACACAAAATAACTAGGTGCCGCAACGAACCCTAATGTGGAATCCGAACGAACGAACAATTATACACAATTTAAAATGGGTGACTGTTTTATACTTTGAGTAAATTATTCTGTGAACGCATGGGTTTGCGTGCTGAGCGAGTGGTCGTAAGTTAAGTCTCCGGAAAAGCACTGATTACACCTCATAATTTTTTTAAGTGCGCCACATCTTTGGAACGTCTCACAAACCTCTGGTTAAGAGGAGCGCAGTCGCATTATACCTACAGTACCTCCAATATGACAGAAAAAAACAAAACTAGTAAACCAACGAGTAGTCTAGTAATACCTTAAGGACTATTCACATGAGTGCGAATTGCATATAGGCTAATTGCGAACAAATCGGAAACATTACCTTAAGGCCCTAGTTATAGCAATACGTAAAACCAAACCGTAAAAATGTTCTTTTGCTTTTTTTGACCACTTAAACTTGATAGTTGAACTCAATCTTGGTCCTAAAATGTTGCTTATGAATTATAAAGTAGATCATAAAAAAAATGCAAATGATCTTTAAATTTTCTAGAAAAATAATTTATTCATTTTTACGTACGAAAAAGTTTTACTGATCAACTTTTCAGTCAATTCCACAAAAGAAAACCGAATTATTCCACTGAAATATTTCATTTCTTTATTGTTCCATCTGTCAGAAACTTTTTTTCTGATGGAATCCAATCAGTGGGGTTGGTTTGTTGTAATTGTTTTCGTAGGGAAACATATTTCTGACAGATTTTTCGCTATGACCGCCTAAACGAAAAAAAAACTCATTTTCATACTGTTCCGACTTTTTCGGTTGCATTTTACGTATGGTTATAACTAGACCTTAATTAATTCAATAAAAAAAGAACATGAGTCTCAATTGACTTAAATAGAGTGATATTTATACCTGGAGCAATTTTTCCGCGATTTAAAAGTTCTTCCCGTGAACTGTCACACTTTATTCAAGATCCACATAATTTAATCGCGATCCACAAACCCACGAATGAAAAATTCGTTCGAACTTAACCCTAAAAAAGGTTTTCATTTGAAAAAAAATGTCAGAAACTACGAATATTTGCTTATTCGCAATTTCCGCACACTCACCTCTCATAAATGAATAGTCCTTTAAAAGTAAAAATATCTCCACAGTTTTGTTTGTGATAAATTTGTACTTTTCCACATGATTAAAATTGCACAGCACAAGAGTATTAGTTGAAAATTGAACTAACTGCAATGAAAAAGAATGATTTTGGTAATAATTAAGTGATTGTTGAAACACGAAGTTTTTCTTTTTCTCTAGGCGAAGTATTTTTTTTTTTTTTGCTAGAAAAGGAATCCCCAATCACTGGACCTGAATACCGAACTTAACAAAAGTTAAGTCAAGTTTAAGTTTAATAATTGCAATCACATTTGACAGATGGTTTGCTTGAAGGAAGTTTCAAATCGATAAAAGCATACGCTTTTGAGTTTTTGTTTAATTTGGCAACGCTGGTGATGAGTAATTGCTCTTTGCAAAAAGGCAACCTTCAACCCATTGACATATACTATAATGTCTACTGACGACTAGCGAACTGTAAATTTTTTACAAAACCTATGTGAACGGGCGCCATTGGCGATTTATGACAACTTGGTGGACACAAATTAGCAATAAAGACCAATTAAAATATTGTTTTAGGATGGCAAGAACTCAATTTAACTAACGGCGTTTCCGATAGAAGAAAAGAAGCCCTCTTTCCATCACAAGAGTGTTTTTTCTATGTTATCTATGTTTCATTGAAGAAAAAAATACACCTCCAGTTCAACGCTTACACAACAAAAGAGTCCGAGATATATTTTAAAGATTTGAACTTTAACGGCAATACGAATAAAACAAAAATAAAAAAGAATCAGAAAATCAGCCAAGTGTTTATTAAGTTATAACGCCATCGAGTTTCACCCCGAAATATTTAAAGATAGATGTACACTACCCGATTTCATCGCATTTTACTCAAAACTTTTTTTTTCCACAGATAATTTCAACATTACTCGTGACATGTCAGGGTTTTTGGTGGAATCCCCCTTCAACTACGTATGCGTAAACAATTTAAACTGTTTCGACTTTAAAATGAAAACCCCTTCCATTTTAGTGAAACGCCAGTGCAATCTTTGAAGCAAATACCTCTGGGATATTTTCGCACGTACACCTATCAACCGGTGGGAGCTCCGGCGCCATACTCTTTCTCAATTCTAGGTACAGCTGCGCATCCATTCAGTTGGCCAACTAAAATGCCATCCGTTCCCATGCTTTCGGGTACCAAATACGAGCTATATCCATTACCGAGCACCACTGAAGAAAACAAGTCACCACCACCGCCTACAACGACTACCACAACAACAACCACAAGTACTGCGCCTCCAGCACCGCCGCCGCCACCACTTCCAACACAGCCCCCATCTCAACCGCAAGATCGAATGGCAACACCGGTCCTCAACTCTGCGAATTCAATAAACGTCGCCTCAAAGTATCACGATCAAACTGGATCACAATACCAAGGCGGCGGTATGTACAACAGACGCAGCTCGCCATACTACCAACAACCGGCTGCATTCTATCGACCCTACCCGTACCCGGATTATTCGGCACAAAATCAACGATCCACTGTGCAGTTTGTTCCATGCATGTGTCCCATAAGTATTTCAACACCTCCGAGTGATTTAACCGAAAGGAGAACGATACCCGATGGCGATGGGATAGTACTCATGGAGTCAACGGACAGTCCAAATGAAAATGACGACACCGCCGAGAACATTGTGGACTTGGAAGAAGAGGACATGCAAAAGAAGTCGATTCACTAAGGGACACTCCGACTAAATTTGAAAATAAATAAAGTATTTATAAAAACTCGTTTCTTTTTCTGTTTATTGTGTCAGTTGGAATTTGGGTCTTATTTGCTGTTTGGAATATGTAGGGCCCAGGCCCACATGTTTGTCAGTAAAGATGAGATTGATTCCATTGAAGAGGTAGGTTTTAAAAAAAGTTCTTAAATGTAGGCAAGAGATCACAACTAACTACGATCTTGGTGTGCGAAGACAAAGCTGAACTACAGATTAGCAATTAGCAAGTAAGGGAAAGGGGGACAAAAGGCCATACTTGGCTAAAAGGACAAAACCAATTTTTGGCTTACTTCTTAGCTCCATATTTTCAATGAACACAGCTAATTAAAAGCCTAATTTGTGAACGCATTCCTTAGTTCCATTAACAGAGTGAAGTTGGTTTCAGTTTAAGTTGTAAAATCATGAAAACAGTCAATTTACGGAAAAAAAAACACAGTTTTCGGAAGACAGCCAGCCAGACGCCTGAATTCCTGGAAGAAATTACTTTTTACTATAAAAGTTATATCTATTTATTGGGTTTATAACGAAAAAAGTAAGACAATCTTTAATCAAAAATTATAAACAAACAAAGTAGTATACCTTCCCGGCGGACACCCTGTACATATATTAAAGAAGTAATGAGTTTATAAATAGCCCGTCCTTCTTGCCCCCCTCTCCCCTATAGGTGCCTTACAGAGCCACGCTTAGGTTGACTACCATGGTCGCCTGAGAGACGACCCTATAATGACATACTGCAGACTGGTTTATTTTAGGTCAAAATCTGATTGCTAGTGTTTTTAAATGCTCTGCCGTAGTCGTCAAAAATAATTTTGTACGCGTGCGAGCACCCAGGAAACTCGTGAAATCACGCGTTCTTTCAAAACGCAACTCATGCACTTAATCGCGGTATCAGTTCAACGATTATCTCAGACAAAACGAATCGAAAAGAAACCAACAAACATGAAGTCGAGAGTGGCTTTGCTACGAATGGTTTTGGGAAATAAGCTGGACAAGCATATCCGATAAACCCGGCAGGTATGCGCCCTCTGGTGCATTTCAAATGATCAGCTTCACACGATGGGTACCTCTTTGATGGCTTTTTCATTCAACACCAGTAAACTGTAACCGAACGCCTCATTTGGCATTTCACTTTTTAGGACACCACATGCAGAAACAGAAACGAATAGCAACCAAGAGAGGATTGCGGAAAAGACAACACACCGCACATACTCATATGTGGATGTACTTGCTGCAGCATTGTGTTTTCATGCACACAGTGTAATTAGCCTGGTTCCTTATGAGGCAATGGCGACGAGTCGGCAACGGTAGAGGGTGTTTGGATGTTTCATTTGCCGCACTAAAATTAAAATGATACTGATAATTAGTTTTTTTTTTTAGAATTTCGGTTTACAACGCGTTCGGAGCACGCAATTGTTTAACCAAACAAAAGTTTCCAAGTGAACGCCACTGATGGTACCACCAAGGAAGTGAAGCTATGTATATTTCAGCGTCATTATAAAAGACTGCACCGCATGACTATTCCCACATTCGTTTGTACAGTAAGCTTTGGAGTGCATCGCATAGGCTTTGAACGTCCTTGATTGGTTTGTAGGAACATTTGAACGCAATGGGCTTGAGACTTGTGGTAAAATAGAAGAAGGCTCCTACAACATCTGGACTAATATTGTTTCCTTCTTTACAGATTTGGCTTGCTTTGTTGGGACTAGTATTAGTTGTCATTAGTCAGTCGGAAGCTGGGTGGGGAAGCGGTTACCGGTGTATGGTGTTTAGTGAGAAACTGATGAATAAATTCTATTTTACAGAGGTCACCATCATAAAAAGATTGTTATACATGTTCCGGTGAAGAAGAAGCAGGAGAAACATGTCCACACCATAATCAAACACATTCATCATCATCACAAGCCGATTGTCATCAAGGATGAGAAGATTATCAAACACGAAGTCCAGCCAATTGTCCATCAAGAGAAGCACGTCAGTCATGAGCATTTGCATCATCACCATCAGTATGAGCATCCGGTGATCGAGGAGGCCAAGGAGGAAGAGATTCATATACCCCACCATCACGAGGAAGAGCATCACGAAGGTGGATATGAAGAGCATCACGAAGGGGGATATGAAGAGCATCACTGATGGGGTGCGGTAAAAGACTTGTTAGAGTATAAATGTTTGCTATAAATTGGGTACAATGATTGGAAGTGATCTACAAGTAGATGTTTGGGGTACCGTAAGACTAGTATTGTTGCTTCCAAATATTGCCAAAAGTGAGTTTAGACTGGCTGATTTTGAGTAGCAATAAACATTAAATTTCGATAATGCTGCGAGTCTCATAATAAAATCAAAAAATGTTCGTAAAATTTAATAGTTAGTTTCCTTGTAAAATGTCAAGTTAATGTTACATTCAGGCTGGGATTCGAAAAGATACAACACTATTCTGTTTAACTTTTCCAATAAAATCACTTTATTGACGCACTTACTAATGATTCACTTATTAAGTAACAAAACAATATCACTTAAATCAATTATTCTTAAGTGTTTCAATCCAATCACTTAATTCACAGTATTACTTTACAATTATTTATCTCACAACCGATGACTATTTAGAACTTTACCAATCACTGCTTGAAAATCAACAGTGTCTCCTTGTTCTCAAACATGCCCTTTTATATCCTCTCTGCCACCTATCGCGAATTTTCCAATTATTCTGGATGGTTCTAGAATGAGATATAGTGGTTCTAGAATTTGAGTGTGGTGAGTTACACATGACATTGCCATTTGAAAGATTTGAATTTCCAATTAGAACTGGAAGTGGAACTGTTTGTTCACCACATTAACATCAGAGGAAAATAGATTTAGATATCTGACATAGATGTCGCTGCAAACATAGTGAAAACTGAATTTTTTTCTCGAGTTTGAATTACTAATTATCATTTTGAATCTTTACGCTTAATATTTTGTGGGTCAAAATGAGTAATTTTATATCAAAACTCCACCATTTGAAGTTCGTAAAATGTAGACACCATGAAAGGATGGTTAAAAGGACTCGCAAGTACTGCATTATTTGTTTCTATAAGAGTAGGTACCTTTATTGACTATTGCATACCAAATAGTTATAGCCAAAAGCTCACAACCAAAAAATTGGTCAAAGTAAAAAAAAAGCCGAAGAAGGAGAGTTCATAAAACAAAATTGCCGACAACAGAAAATCACAGATTACTTTGTTATATATCTATATATATATATATATAAAATACAATGTTTGTATGTTTGTCCTCTATAGACTCTAAAACTATCCAACCGATTTGGCCCAAAACGGTTTCATTTGAAAGGTTATAGTCCAAATTAGGTTTTCGGCTATATATATTTCAAGTGGGCATTGCCCCTCCCACATAAATTGAATAACATCATATATCTTGACTATTGTGATAGCAAAAGTTTTGAAACATTGCAGTATCCCATATGTTACTGATTTGAATAATCAGGAAAAAAATGTTAATTCCGCTAAACTTTTGCCAAATGCAGTCATCAATTCAAGATGTTGTGCAGAAAGTTTTTCCCCGATATTGCAAATATTTTCAAAAACCATGATTGGCTTTGCGAACGAGCAATTTTGGCTCCGAAGAATGATGATGCCAACAAAATAAACCATCAAATTCAATTGAAGCTACCCGGTGAAGTTGTGAAGTACAAATCGATTGACACAGTTATAGATGAGCAACAAGCTGTTAACTATCCAATAGAGTTTCTTAACTCTCTGGAACCTTCTGGAATGCCACCACACATCACCAGTGATGCCCATTCGCAACTTAGATTTACCGAAATTGTGCAACGGAACAAGACTTGCTGTTAAAAAACTGTCTCCAAATTTAATCGAAGCCACAATCATCAGCGGCAAATGTAAAGGGGAAGAAGTGCTGATACCACGAATTCCAATGATTTCAACCGATTTACCTTTCGATTTCAAGCGATTACAGTTCCAGTGCGTCTTACTTTCGCCATAACCATCAATAAGGCTCAAGGCCAATCGCTAAATGTTGCTGGTTTGAAATTAGAAAATTCCTGTTTTTCGCACGGCCAATTATATGTTGTTTGCTCTAGAGTTGGAACGCCAAAAAATCTTTATGTTTACACACCTACCGAAAAAACTCAAAATATTGTTTATCCGCTAGCATTAAGATAAAGAAGTTAATTTAATAAACAAAATTTTCTTTTTTTGCAAACACACTTATTTCATTTTATTAGCGTAGTAGCACACGCAGGGTATCCGCTAGTCATAAATAAAATAAACGTTTTACAAAAATTAAAAAATGTTGTCCACTTCTTAATAAAGAACAAAAAAATGGGAAATCGGTTGCCAAGAGAGCTGTTCACAATTTATGGGAGATTTTGTTGCACTTTAATTTAAAAGAAAATAGTTTTAGAGCGTGAAACAATTGAATAAACAAATGCAGCCGCCGCTGCACGAGACGTTGCAACTTGCAAGTCGAAATGTGATTTTCTTCCGATCTGTCAAATTGCAAGCGAATGGGGAAGGTAAAAGAGAATAAATAAAAGTGCAACAGGCGGCACGTCGACTCTATTTTTCATAATTTCAAGAAAACTAAACGCTTACGAACAAAATACCAACACCACATTCGCAAAACCCTACTTATCTGATTTTTGTTTCTCTTCTACGGAGACTCCTCAACGTCCTTTGTACTGGGGATGGAGTCGTCAAAAGCTCCCCGCTACAGCCACTGTAGGCAAACTCCAATAATTTCCACTGCACACTAGTAGGTAGTTAGTACAGTGAAAATGATGTCTTTTAATTCCCTCTGCTGTTAATTTTTTTTCTTTTGAACAATACTTTTCCTTTTCAAACTTTTCGCGCGTCTTGTCTATTAGGCGGCTAGCAAGAAAGTGGCTTAGCTGTGCTGATAGCTAGCTATCCCCACCCCGAGCTCTGACAGCTTCCTTTCCGACTATGATCCACATTCATTCTAACAGTGTTCAAAAAAGCGATCTCGCGGGGTAAACTAACCAGGTAGTTGGAAGTTATCGTTTACAACACTATTTAGGATTATTAACTTCGTCTTTAGGATGGCCACATGCGGTCTTTTTTGTATTTCGGTGGGGATCACCAGTCCCTTAATTTCCGTAATGCAATACGGACCATCCGTCCATCCATACCTGAAAGAATGCCCAAATCGGAACATGCTTACAATTATTGATCTGTCAACAGTTTTGTTGTTTGTGTCCTTTAAGCATGGAAGTGTAGTTTGTAAACATTTGTTTAATCAATGTGCGGAGTTATGTATGTATGTCCTCAAGGATGTCATTATCTGTCTGACAAAGGTTACAGATTTTGAAGGTTAGGTTGGGCTAACATGGTGGCCAACAAAGCCTTGAGCATTATGCCCAAATAAGGACGACCTTTGCAGCGGTTTAAAACTAAATGACTGCAATATTTATAATATGTGATTATGTCGGCTTTTTTGTTTTGTATATTTTTTTGGTCATACGCAATCTGCACGTAACTCACAAACGGACTAACATCGAAGACAAAATAAATGCTAAGCAGAACATTTTAATAAAATATGTATTCATGAAAACATGACTGCAGTCACATCCGTATCAAGTTCAATGTGAATGCCATTTCCCCCACCGCAGAATTCCAGTGATTTTCATTTTCTAATCCATTTTCTATTACGAAATCAATTAAACGCCACAAACTCGGTAACTCGAATAGCAGCATCAGCAGCTGAGAGAACTGAATCGAATTGTCTAGCGGTTTGTTTTCGATTTTTACTTCTTTTGCGCACAGCTCACCCTCGATGGTATTCGATTACAGATCCAACAACTATTTTTCATCTTCATGACGATATCTTCGTTTTTGCTTCAGTTCTTGCGATAACACTTTCCTCGTTCGTCTCTAACTGCGAAAGCAAAACAAAAACAGATTTCTTTTCATTGTCAGATGGGTAATTCGGATCGCACACACTCGCACACATAACAGAGGAGTTGAAAGAAAGATCAGGCAATGACCCTCATTTGCCTGCGCATATATGGTCATCCCAGCATCCCATAAGATGTACACGCATTGCGCCTTCTCACCCGGCAGACCATGACGGACAGACAAATGGACGCTGCACAGATGCCAGACCTATAGCTGGAGCAGCTAATGGTTATCCATATATGCAGTAGGGATAGATATTTGAACTCGCACATCGGAAATTCAATCTGACCGCGACAGCACCGAGGAGAATGCCTCAGCGAAACTATATAAGACGGGGCGATAGTGATGGGGATGTTGTCATTTGCTGCGAGTGATCAAAGTGCGTCGAACGTCGCGTCGTCAAAGTGCATAACGATATTGAAAAGCGAGAGAATGTCAAACCTTCACCAGTGGATAATTGTCATACAAATTGTGTTCGGCTCGAGTGGTGTCCTGAGCGCCGTCGTCGATGATCGCGAACAGTGAGTTTGGGTGTTCCTGCAGGGGGTGGAACTTATAATAAACTTTTTTCAAACTTTCCAGCGTCCACATCAAGGTGCACATCCCCGAGGTGAATCGCAAGCATACGCACTTTCGGAAAATTCAAAAACATTACTTCCACCCGAAAAAGGTGGTGAAGGGTTCGGAATTTCTGACGGATGACTCGGACACAACGCCTTTCGCCCTGATGTCGATGGACCATTTAGAGCCACTGCAAGTGCCCTCCTACCCGATTGGACTACCATCTTATTCGGATATACCAACATACGGCGTGGACAACACCCTGGAGGCGACCATCATGAAGAGACCGAAAATTAACAGCATGGCACATTTCATGAGCGACGGTATGTTCACAAAGTTCCATGGCATGAGGCGGCCGAGCGATTTCATGGGAGCTCGTCCTGTGGAAGAGCTTCCAAATTACTCAAATCCAACAGATGAGGATAACGATGACGTCTATCCAGATGACTATGATGCCAAATCGACGGAGGCCATGTTTGTGGATCAGCGAATCGCTGGTAGTACGTATCCGTATGCCATGTCAATGACGGGTGGTGCATTCAAGCCAAAATGGTCGTCGTATTCAAATGCGTTCGAGTCATCAATGAAACCATACAGTGGCGGTGAAATTAAATATGGAAGTGGCGTCCCCGATTGGATGAGTGCGACCACTGACGATGACTATTCAGCGTACGACAGATACTCTAGCCCGACGACTATGCACATAGCGAAAGCGAAACCCTTGTCCAGTTCCAGAATTAGGTTTGAACAGCAGGCGTACGACAGGGATCCGTACAGGGATCCGTACAGCGAGGCACGAATTGTGACGAAAAAGAAGAAGTCGAAGACGGAGAAGAGGAATAGGTCGCCCTCTTCTGGGTTCAGAATAAGCTACTAGCTGCGGAGTGTGGTAGTTGTTAAGTTGTGGCATTCCTAATTTATAAAAATGTATTTTAGTGTTAGTTCTAAGGGTATTTTTTTAATAAAAAACAAAAATCTTTAACTGATGTGACAATATTTTCCTTGCAAGTTTTTTTCCTCTCCAGGACATTGTCGGGGGTAGATCTTTTTCCTAGTGGCAATGAGAGGCGGAACAGTTTGCTGTGTTTCAGTTCAGTAGCTTAATCATCTAGCTCAACGTTTATATAAGACTAATTGTGTTTGTAGTAGTTTTTGAAGATTTTTGTTTTCTTTTCGTTTACTTTTCTAACCCTTGGGGCAGCATTTTTAACGATTTTTTTAAACCCTCATTGAGGCGATTAAATTATTGCGTCACTTGTAGTCTTTGGGCGGTTTTTTCTTTAATTTTTCACTCACTTAAGGTAGTGTTTCTTGTTCGTAGTAGACTTTTGTGGCTTTTTCCAAGTAAGGTGCTTCCTAAACTACATTGAACTCATTTAGCTTATTTATTTCAAGACTCAGTAAGCTATGATTTTATGGTAGAGATAAGTTTCGTATTTTTTGACCACGTTTTTGTACATTTTTTGTAATTTATTTCATTTTGGAACATATTTGTTTTTGTTAATCATTTTCAGAAATGTTTGTCAGTTTTTTTTCGCGCACTGAGGTAGGCGGATTTTTAATTCTTGTTCATTCATTCATTTTCAATGGCCGCTCTTCCATTACTAAGGTCACGGGTATAGGATGCCTATGTGGACCCTCCATAGCTCCCGATCTTCCGCTACCGACTCTAGATCATCAGGGACAATCCCCATACGGGTCGAAGAGAGATTTCGGACTTGATCTAACCATCTCCTCCTGGGTCTTCCTAGGGGACGCCTGCCTGATGGCACAGACTCTATAGCACTTCTTAGGATCCGAGTTGGACGCATGCGTTTAACGTGACCAAACCATCGAAGTATGGACCGCTCCGTCTAGAGAAGTAGCCGCTTGACATTCAGTTCCTCACGTATTCTGGTGTTCCTCATACGATCTCTGCGATTCACACCAGCAATACAACGAAGGAATCTCAGTTTTAGTTTGCCGGCGAATTCATATACGAGTAATCCTAAAAAGCTGCAATTCGCCAACAATCCTCGCGGAAGAACATGATCCGAACATTTTAGGGTCAGTATATGCGAATATGTATATACAGGAAGATTATGGAAACTTCCTATGCCAAGGTTTACAAGGTGGCGCCAAAGTCATCGCCTTTTCGGAAGATGCTATCATTTAGCAAATGGCGGCATACCTATGTATTCTACTTCGACATTTGTGGAGTTTAAACTAAACATATACAAAATACACGTCAACAAGCCATAAATCGCTATATTCCTAAGGAGTACGGGACAACACGAGATGCTGCCAGGTCCAGGCCGGTCCTGGGGAGGATCCGTTCTGCTGAGTCCCGAAGATGTAGCAGATGAAAGGGCCAAACGAATACTTTAGACGCGGAGCACTACAGAGCCATCTTTTACGGCTTTCTGCTGGTGAACATTGGCTTTAAAAGGATTAAGCAATGGCGCATACTGCACGAACCGCAACCGAAGTTCTGGGGGGTGCATTTCCGGATCACCTAATCACTCGTTTTGGGCGATTTCGACTTCCCGGCAAGATCGCCTGACTTAACCGTTCCGGACATCCTTTTGTCGGTTTTTTTTTGAGTTATCAATATTTTTCAAGAAACTTCAGAATCTTGAAGTTTAAAAGAGAATTTTAAATTTCATTTCTACCAAGAGTCATGGAAAATGTTATATCTCGGGCGGGAATGATTAATAATTCTGATGATATCAGTTTCTAGATTTGATGGAAAACAGTTCAAGACATTAAATAAATATAATCCGAAAGCAGAACCAGAGTTTTTCATACATAAACGAAATAACAGTCAAAAAATATCTCTTGACAACTTTTGAGCTACTTTGTTTGATTGGTACGAATGATGCGACCTAAAATATCCGTCACAGCTTAGCATATTTTTCCTATAACGATTTTTAATGTTGAAGGGATATCTCCATTTCTTTTTAACTCAATGTTTGTCACATTTGTTCATTTGTCTGCTGACGCGTGCAGTACAGGACAGTTTGGGTTTACACCTGACTTTTAAATTGAAACTTGTTTTAGAAAAAGACATACAAAACATGAACAACAATTGGACCGATGTATACTCGGTGGTTTACCGAGAACTTATAAACGAACAGCTGACACAATAAGAAAATGATGTACGTCTAGAGAAAATTTGGCGGTTCGTCTACTGATGAGACCATCTACGATCTACCGGATCTGAGTGTAACGCATTTTGTAGTACAAACACTTAAATATTGACATACATCGAAATAAATCAAGTTTAAAATATCTAGGTACTTCAATTAAAGGACTATTCACATGAGAGACGGCGAAAGAATTGCTGAAATGCGAACAAAACACTTTTGATGCATTTATGAACAGAAAATTGAACATTTTACTATTCCAAGAGGAGGATAATTAATAATTCCACCAATATGTATTTAAAAAAAAACAAGTTAATAAGTAGTAGTAGTAGTAGTAACTTTATTAATTCAGAAAGATTCGGTAGTTGTTACAATAATTACAATAAGCGTTGGCTTTTGCCGTCAGCCGAGAAAGAGAGTTTTAAATTTACGTATCTCAGTTTTATATATGTTTCTAAAAAGCTTGGTTTATAATTTGCAGCCGGTAATTTAGAGCAGATTTTACAAATTTAAATAGTACAGTCCAATTTTCTCCGTTAAGAATGCGAAATACTTCCTCCGAAGAGAGAATGTTTTTTCCATAAAAGGATCTCCTGATTGAGATCAGCACTGGACAGGTTCCAATGAAGTGAAGACCGTCTTCTCTTGTCCGATGGTTGCATAGTGTACATTCATCACTTCCGACATCAGTTCTGTGAGGCATGTAATTTAGCGGCAATAGTTCACCCCTGGCTTTAAATACAGTGGAGATTACCTCTACACTATTCCGATCATGAAAATAGTTATGTTTTCCAAGGTCATGATTTAAGATTTTATATATGTTCCTTACTTGGCTTTGTTCGCTTTGCCTTTCAAACAACTCTCGCGTAGAAGATCTTAATTAAAAGTTCCTGTAGTGCTTTTCCTAGATCTGCCTTGTTTGCGTGTACTTCATGTAGGCGTACATTATGCTCACGTCCCAGCTTAGTCCACTCGGCAAAGAAATGGAGATTCCTATTTTTGAGGTGCATTACAATTTTGTATGGGAGACGATGGCTTGGTAGCGATACAATTTTCAAAACATATAGGAAGTGTAACCTAAGCGTAAACACATACAGCGGTGGTAATCCAGTTTCCAGGTACAGCATGTAGTTTGGCGTGTTTTCAGGCAGTCGAAACATTTTCTTCAAGAAGTATCGCAGAAGTCTTTCAACTTCCTCGAACTGCCAGATCCCCCACACTTGTCCTGCATAACACATGATTGATCTTATGACTGCTTCAAAGACTTTAAATTTTACGCTTGGCGCAATTTTACTTTTTCCCAAGATTCCTTTCCAATTACAATTTATTGCTCTTTTTGATTCCCTTAGCTTCTCTTGGAGGTGCTTTTGAAACGATAATTGTGGGGAAATAAGTACTCCGAGGTATTTGTATTCCTTGACCTTCTCCAGTTCTTCATTTTGCCAGGTCCATTTTTCATCCCTTGCGTAGCGTCCCCATCCGTTACGAAAAATCATAACTTTGGATTTGTTGGTATTAAGTTGCAAGTTCCAAATTTGACAATATTGTTGCAGCTTATTTATCATGATTTGTAACATGTTCGGTGTTTCCGCGAGTATAACAATATCGTCAGCATAGAGCAGGAGGTTTATTCGTAATCCATCGAGTAATATTCCCCCTGGGAGATATGCGACAAGATCGTCCAGGAAGATTGAGAACAGAAGAGGGCTCAGCAGCAAGTTAATAAACAGTTCAAATAACGAAATTTCGAATTCCAAACTTTTTGCCGCGAACGAATACAGCCAAATACTTCACATTTCAAAAAAATAAATTGCATCAAGCTTCACTTTAAGCACAAAATGTATAACAATTTTCTGACGTTTGTTATTGATGTACTTTTAATTTTCTCTCAAAGAGGTGATACGTTTGTTTTGGTTTTAGTTCCTGTCTCGCTGTTCTGAAAAGTTTAGTCAAATACATGAAAGAATTATTACAAACGCTATGAAAACTCTGATTTTGGAATCCACTTCCCTTTTACTTTTTGGGTCAAATCTACTCTTTTTTTTTCTGCTAACGCTGTTACTAACTATCCCAAAGAAATTTCTTAGGATAACATTTGCGGGTTTTTTATCCCTTTTGCCGTTTGCGTAAGGAACGAAGTACCTATGACTTATTTCGATTTCCGTTTCGCAAAAAGAAGCATCCGGGAGAGTCCTAAATCGACAAAAAAAAAAAAATACTGCTGATCTGAAACCGTTCCATTTTCCAAAATTGAGGGAGCCAGCGGCCAGAGAACTGCGAGTTGGCGGTCTCAATATTCGGCCCTAGCGAGGTATCCGTCGGAATAGAAAATTCTCCGCAACGCATACTCCTTCAGAGGCTCAAATTGCATCCTAGGTGTCTGACTTCGGAAGAGAAATAAACAATTGCTATGGCGCAGCGCACCGCACTCCAAATTGTAAACAAATTCCGCAACCAATTTCTGTCGGAGGATATCGGAACCTAGATGTCAAAAATTTGACAAAAAAATGCACTCCATCGCACTTCAACGTAATTCGCCGATATGCGTTACAAAATGTCGGATTAATTCTCCGAACAGTTGTTCCGAAGAATACCTCGCAGCAAAAATCCTCCGAATCGTATAACATCCTAGAATTTTCCGTTCCGACGGATTCCAATGGAAGACTACAATAATTTGACTAAAGTCTTCGAATGGATTATCGTTGCGGAACAATCCTATTATATACCTGGCTTATGTTGGAGTCTTTTTCACCCGCAGTTTTACCCTTTCCTGATGTGGTTTTTCCTCGTTCTTTGACGATATTTTACTGCGTTGTCTCAAGATCTTTACGCGTTGACTCATTTTATTTGTTTTTTCTTACCTTGTATTTTGAATACCATTTTTTGAGTCGATTTTCTTGCGTTTATGTTTTATTCTTCTCCCTTTTTGAAGTTTTGTTTCATCAAACAAATGACGGTTGGAATCCAGGAAAAGCAGTTTGAATTCACCAGAGAAGAGTTGGTGTTGGTTTTTTTAAACAGCTTCACTAAATTCGGTAGATTCTGAAATCTGAACTATTCTCCACAACTTCCAAGTCACGAAGCGTCCTTCGGCGTACGCAATTAATTTACTTTTGCGGGCAGAAACATTTCTGAATTAACAATGCCTTTCGAAAAAAAAACAAATTTATTTCAAAAATAAATTATATATTTATTTCATGTTTCCTGGCTGCGCATACGTAAGGTACATCAGTTCATAAATTACGTTCTACAATGACACTAGTTTAACGAAACACACGCTCTTAACAAAAATCACAACGGCTGGGCGGTGGAATCCCACCCGTCATGCCAACAAATTGCACTAATGGCTGAGAACACAACTGCCCACTCGCCAACTATGGATCCCAATCCTCGTAATCGCTTACGAATTCATCCGCCAAATGATTCTCACCGTTCCGGGCATAGTGATTGAACACGAGATCTCCACCTCCGTGGCCAGTCTCCACTCCATGATCGCCATGGCCATCGAGTCCTTGATGTGAGTAGCCCAACACCTTGTACTCGACCTTCCCTCCGCCATGATGGATATGTGTATACACCGTGTGCGTGTGGTGGTGCGTCTTCATTTTCATCGGCACATGAATTATGAACCGCTTGTGAGTGCTTCCTGTCGCGCCGGCATCATTCAACGAAACTGTCATCAGCGTCACCAGAAGTACAACTGCCAAGTGCTTCTGAAACGAATCAATCAATCAGTGGCTGCCAAGGATCCGAATATGAACTTACGGCCAAATGTGAAACCATGTTATGAGCTGTAAAAAAAGAAGTGTATTCCTTCCGTATGTCCAATCCGAGGAGAGGTATTTATGCAGATTATTCGCCGCCAGTCGATGAGACCTATCTGTTAGTCAGATGGCAACGTACCCCAACTTTATATACTTATGGCTCGTCAAGAGTGAGCACACGCCCGATGAAGCCGCCGATTTTTTAGTGTTTGGCGCCACAGCACGACCATATCGGGGAACTTTGCATGAGTGGCGCAAACCGCCGCATTGCCACACCATACCGCATACTATACCAGAAGAAGTCAACGGAACCGTCTCGATGTGTTGTTGACCGCCCCTTCTAACGATGGAAACCGAATCAAGGGAACTCGATATTATGCATCATCTCGAATTACAATGGACACTCAGAGATGCAAGTACTTATGCAAAGTAGCCATTCATGCAATGTCAAGGCGGTCGCTAGGAAAGTCGAACTTTGTCAACAGGAAGCCGTGCAGTTATGACTATTCCCCACTCTCTTGGTGTTTTTCCCTTCACAATGCCTTAACGGGTTCGTTACACTTATGTAAGTACGTAATTAGCGGTATTGATGAATGGGAGTTTATGTCTAGTGCTTGCAATATGTTTCTCTGTCCAACGGAGCAAGGTATACTTGTGCTGGAGTGGACATGCAAACGATTACAAAACCGACAGAGAGATGTGCGCAGATTTCGCTCTCACTTGCACTTTCCATCATCAGCTGTGCATAATAGGCGGCCGCGTCATGCAGGCGAGACAATGGCAGCACCATAACATGTAATGAAGAAGATGGTATTGTACTGAACCGCGACATACTTAGCTAGAGCGGAGCAGAGTTGAACTCGGAAGTGGCGATCTGTACACATGTGTTGGAGGACGTCATATACCCTTAATTTGAGCTGATTGCTCAGTTATGGGCATGTTCAAAATTTATAATTTTTATCCTGAGTATATATGAGGGTCCCTTCACCCTATTTAACCTATCTTGGATCACGGTCACACAGCTTAGGGGATCATATTTGAATAAAAGACCAGTTTGTCTCTGGTGGGCACGTACGCCTTGATGCCATATAAACGCAACATTGAGTTTATGATGATCTTCAGGTCTGTGTCGATCGTGAGGACGAAGGTTGCCAGTAAAAGCTTTCAAATGGTCCCATTTACAGACTTGGTACAAACATCCTCCTTAAAATTCCGCTTTTATCACCGTGTTCATGCGATCTATTACTTGTAAATTTTATTTGAAAACCTGAGCCTGCGTCCTGACGTATTATATGATCGCTGCTGCGGATTGGTCAAAGTTGAATATGGTCTTATGGTCTCCCAACTGTATGAGACATCACTTTTTCTGCTCTCAAAAGAACTACAAGATAGCTCCAACAGAGGGACTATGATCTTTTTGGCCTTCGCTGGGTCAGGTCTTAGAAAAACAACTATACAGATTCTCATCTATTTTTTCAAGATGGCGACGGAGATATTTTGAGATATTCACTTCTGTAATTTGCGAAAGATATTTTCAAAAAAATAGGTAAGAATAGCGATCTCAACTATAGTCCGTCCAAAAGGAGTTGAAACTTCCCTCGATGCGCAGTAGTAATTTATGTAAGGCGGGATATTTTCTTTTAGATTCCTTTTCGATCAAATTAAATAGTTAATGCTTTTATCTACTTTATATATTTTAACCATTTAAAAAAAAAAAATTATAGACAACCGTCAAATCTACCTGTTGTTGACTTGAAAAGAATGATTACCCCGTTAGAAGTGTGATCTCAAAACGGCGCTCAATGCGTTATTTGTGTTTTTCCTTCGTCAGAAGACGGGAATACAGTCACTTATACCAACCAACCAGAAGTTTATATGAGGGATTCTACAAAAGATTTCTTCCAACTCTTTTTAATAGTGAGTTTTAATGCTGTAGGATACCTAAACCAAATTTCACTTGCCTCAGGGGTAGAAATGTGTTTTTTCTTTGCACACACCAGCGACGATGCTGTTATGAAATCAGTCTTGTCTCTTGTGTAGATTGTCGATCAATAGAGACATTTTCGGAATCAGAGGGGTACATTAATTGTTTGAAGTGCACACAAATTTTTTTTAACTTGATTTGTTGCTGCAACTTGCAAGACTCTTTTTGTGCCGCAAAGAAAGTAAAACATCTCATGTAAAAAGACCTGCGCGTGAAAATTTCAATTAAGTCTGGAAATACATCCACAATCTGGAAGTTTACGGAGATGATCGTGGACGAAATCGGAGGCAAAAAAAAGTTTCTAAGTGCAAAGTAGCAATAAGGATGCGTACTCTTTAAGTTTTTGTCAATTTCCATTCCCAAAAGATCACGAAAAGGATCATGCAACGATATCTAGTGATCTTCATTTGATTAGTGAAACTTTTTTTTTGTCTTTGAAGGCCCGCTGGAAGAAAGGGAAAATCATCGAAATTGCGGAGCTAGAACGCAATGGATGCTTCTGCAATAGCTTCTAAAAAACCTCCCTGGGAAACTGACTTTCGTCATCCCGAATGGAATCTCACCTAGTCGTTCGATTAATCAACAATTTATTTAAAATTTAACATGACAATTAATATATCATAATAAATATTGGACAACATAAGCTACATATACCGATCGTCATTTTAAATCAGGTGATCTTCAGTAAAGCAATGCCGATCGTTAAAGTAAAAAAAGTGGAAGATCATTCTGTGCTTCAATGGGTTTCACTTTTTACCTCGTAAATTTACCTACCTGTCTACTAAGAATTTCACGTTAAAGATCGTGCATCATCGGCTTTACTGATCTACATTGTTAGTCTGAAGAAACTTGGGACCGAATTACCGCCATGATCGAGTCCTACTTGAGTGAGTTTGTTATTGTGTTTGCATGTGAAATGTACATACTTTAGTGACGTATTCCAGTAATTCCACCCCTGATCTTCACTGTCACCATAAAGCGTTAGCAAAGGGAAATAATGAGAAACCTGATGGCAACGAGAGCCAATGTCAAACACGGTATGAGGACACTTAAATATTAAACGATCGTACCTGATGGAGCGATGCTTATGAACTCATCCAATATCTTGACAATACGATGCAGCACAATGACGATCATCGACTCAGTATCCACGATCGAGATCAATAGGTATAATGTCAAAACAAAGATCGTTACATTTTCTTTAGTGTTTAAAATGCGATCGGCCGTCAGTTACTTCATTTACACCTGAAGATCACCCCACTGATGGATCGTGTTGGACCTATTTTTTCGTAAAGGTTCTCTAACAAGTAAATTAAGTCCATAACAATAAAAGTTGCAGAACAAACCTGCACAGAAATAATATCAAGAAGGAGACAAACTTTAAACCATCTAATTCAAATATCTCCGCGCGAAACCAAAATACCCAATTGCCGTTCATCCACACCATTCTGTTTAATTTATTGCACTTTAAACACTCACCAATGAAGAAAATTTCTTCAAACGTCTGTGTTGTATATCAACATTAGCCAAAACCAAGTGAAATGGAACGCACGCCAGACGTTAACCTTAACATTGAATGTTTCTGTGCAAATTAGCCCGAGCGCAGTCGCAAAAATGCACTACACAAATCGATTTAGCGTGTGTGTGCACCGCTCCTCGACCAGGAGATATCGCCTGAGTGTACACGAAACCTAACAAACCATGAGAAGTATATAAGCCTAGTCCACCGTCAGCTGGTGAAATAATCTAGCGAAATAGTTCAACGTGAACAGACTCGTTTACCAAAGATAATTAATTTAATTTTATTTTCTAATTTACTTGTGATTGTTAAGTTCTTCTGCCACGCAAAAATATGCTTCTATCTGTGAGTTGTGTTACCGTACATAAATGTGAAAAACAAAAATTAATAACTATTCTTTTAAGATTGTGCGTCAGTTTGTGGTATCATTAGTCCTGTTGTCGGTCATGCGATGCCCCAGTGCAGTGAGATACTCGTAATTAAAAGAAACTCCTTACCAAGCGAATTTATTTGAATTTACAATTTTTCCATTCAGAAGATCGATGCGATACCTGTCGCCATCTGTGAGAAACTACATGCGGCAATGGAAATATGTTCCATTTGAACCACTGCCTAGGAGTATGCAACGCCGCTTTATGTGGAAAAACGTGGACGACACTGTCGATGAGCTTATGGGTGGTGTTGCGAGCGGGGCAAGAGTAATGACACATATGTTCAATCCGTCGATGGGCAGGTATAGAAATCCAATGGACTACGACACACAATCGACGACAAAGATCAAGTACGTCATCAAGAAGCCGCCGCCACCATTTAAACGGATGAAAGTGATAAAGTTCCGCGCTCCCAAGAAAACAATTCCCCTCTACCATCCGCCTTTGGCGGATATTCCTTCAGCGTCGCCATTGATATCGCTGCCGTCAGAGAAGCCTAAATTGGTGTTCCCTTTTATGAGCCAGGACCAACTTCGGCAGATTGAAAAGGAGCAAGAACAGCGAGTGGAGAGTGTCCATGATGCTGGGATACATGAGCATTCGCATCAGACCCACATGGATACCGACGTGATTAGTGGGCGGATCAATGAGTTTGGGGAGGGTTGGTTGCCAATACAGGTGCCCTACTCCACCCCAAAGGCGTTTGCTGTCAGCCAACTTCATACTAAAGTCGAGGCTTCGGCGACTAAGATGCCATCCTCATCATTTACACCGACAATTCACTACGACCCAAAAGAAAGCCGTGCCTATGAGGTGACCGAACACAATGCGGAGGAGTCAGTACAACAGGAGCAGGCATTTAGGCCCTCTAATCATTTTGATTTCCTTCGACCAACTACCGAGCCGCCCAACTATCCAGAGTACTTCCTTAAAAATCTCCAAGTAGTCGAGGAGCAATTTGAGCCAACGCGAGTCTATCCCCCAACAACAACCAACCACCCAACAACAACCACCACGACCACTACCAGCAGAGTCACTCCTACTCTATCCAACAGGCTGCCACCGCGTAGCACAACAGAACGTCCATTCAAGCGGTACAACTTGCACCGTCCCAAGTCGAGTAAACTATTTTTCAACCGTCCCACCAGTTCTCCGGATCCCACGAAGCAAGTGCAAACTATCAGCGTCGCTGAGCAGAGTAATAGCTTCATTGCAAAGCTTCCACCTATCACCGAAGACGTGGTCAAGACAACTCGTGAAACCATTCGAACAACACGTGAGCCAGAAAAAACAACTCGTGAGCCCACCCGAAGCACCCGCCAACCCTTAAAGGCGACGAAGGAGACACTAAAAGTTCCACCAGTAAAAGTGCGCATCATCCGCAACGACTCAGAGGCTAAAAGTAAAATCAAAATAAAAAAGGCGACTCGCAATGAAAGTCCGACTACGGTCCTAGGTCGTGGGACGGTGAAATTTGGGGAGCAAAGTTGATTGGTGCGGGCTTGAGGCTGTTTTTTGTTTGTAAATAAAAACTATTTATACTTTTGTTGTGTGTTTTAGTCCATCCCAGACCTTAGAAAAGTATATCGCGGCCTTAATTTGTTCAAATCACCTAACTGTTTTCACGCTTAATTGTCCATACATTTGTACTTACACTCTGCGTCACTTAAATGAGGCCACAATTGCAATAATTTGCTATTTCAAAGTTTGAATGCGGGAAAAAATAATAATAATCGTTATGCAGGAATTGCATAATTTCTGGCTATTTTTATAAGCTTCTTCAGGATGTCTTAATTACTTAAATTTAAACGGAGTTATTTTTAGCCACCATTTTTAGTCCTCCCTCAATCAAGCGAAGCAGAGTATAGATGTGTTATTTAACTTAAATTTTAGCTGCTCTCCAACTTTTCTCTCCAAACATTAGCTAAAATCCTAACTAACTAAAGTTTCACAGAAAAGAGCTGTTCTTTGAAAATAGCTTACTTCAAAAATTCAACTCTCTCTGATTTAAACCATCTGGGATTAGGTACTTCTTGTCGAGGTATTTATAAAAAAAAAACTCATCCTTACATACTTTTCCGCAATAAAAAAACCGCAACTGATCACAAAGATCTGTCAAAATTTCGCTTGATTCTGAAACATTGTGAAACAAAAGTTTGAAAGGGAGCTAAAATTTAGCGTATACTAAGCTTTAAAAAAAATGTATTTCAGTTTGATTCGCAATAACAACTGATGCGTAAAAAGTGATTACTATTATTAATAAACACTGTGTAAAAGTTATCAACTTGTTACTCAGCAGTTATGTCCAATTTTTGTATGCTATCTGACGTCTGCTAACTAACTTATTTGTGCACATTTTGTTATTAATAAGGGGGTTAAACATTAAAACGAGTAAAATAGTTGTCTTCACTATTACTCTACATAAAGAATTAAGGAGCCATAAAGCAACCTCGTGGAGAGTAAATTCTTTCCAAATTATAGCTCAAACTTTTTGACAACCTATATGCTCGAAAACTGGTAGTCTACTTGTGAGTGTGTCTTTTTCAAAATGGAGATCAACTGGTGGCAACTGGCAAGTGGTGACTGATTGTTTGTGGCTACACTACAAAACCGATTTTTATCAAATTCTGTCTCAAGTATAACTGACATATAAACGGGAATTTGTGTTCTTCACGAAATATGTTTTAATCTAGAGAAATTTCTATGAATTTGTTATTGACGATTGTAAAATGTCTGTTCCATTATATAGTTTCGAAAATGATTCCTTCCTTCTTGAATAATTCTCACAGAGGAAAAGAGCGATTAACCTGAAGTTAGTTGTGGTTTTAAATTGAACAAACAATTCTGTCCATCAAATGGGGTAAATGACGCCATTCAGCGTTAACGGCATATGTTATGACTCCATGCACATAGATGGCGTTAAGTGTTTAAAATGTAGACAATTTCTAATCTATGTATTCTTTACGAATACTTTTGCCACACAAATTCTTTCATTTTCGTTAAATTCGTATAAACAACGAACATGTTAATAGATGTGAGAAGTGACGTCGTAATAATCCAACATGCGCTACAAACTTAAGTTGCAGATGGCGTTGTTCATTTATCGATTACCTACTTAAAGTTGATGTAGTTTTTATTTTTCCACTTTGTTACTCTTTAAATAATTATAACGTATTTGGATGTTTTGTTACTTGCAAACGGAAGTCTTTTTTGTTTGTTACTTTGGTTAACACCAACTAAACGATGGTTCGTAAAAGGCACATTTTTTGGACTCGTTCTTAGATGCTCATGCGCATGGTTTTGATTCGAAGGCTACACATAATCGAATCGCACGAATTTCAACACAAAAAAGAGCAAGTGACGTTTTTGTGTTCGATTAGAAACACGAAATCTGAAATTTTAGAGCGAATCTGAAGAAGCCCAATCGAATACCACATAAGTGTACTTCTCCCAACCCGTCTTTGAGAGCTTGAAGTGTATGTTTTCGGGGGATTGAACCTTGAATGTGTCATTAAAAATGAATCGACTAGAAAGAAACACTTGTTATGGTAACACTAGCTGCTGAAACCTTTGGCACGATTCTCATTTTGACAACATTTTTGTGTGATGTGATGACTAATATATTCGTCAAAACTTAACAAATTCATTTCATTTCGAAAAAGTAACATAAACGTTCAAACTACCGCCTACAGCTACTTATTGCTAACCTGCGTCTGTGATCGATATATTTTAAATAACTTTTCACTGACAGGTCTTTCAACGAAGCCTGTATGAAATGCAGCCGCAGGAGCATTATCTGCCTCATTCAATTTGCTAAGCCCCCAAACTACATCTCCATTATGAACAAAACCATTAAACAGACTTCAGTGCGCAATAAGTAACATAATCATTTGCAGTTCGCACGTACATAATAACAATTCATCTTCATCTCTTAAGCTTTCATCGGCGAGTACATTGCGCTGATGAAAAAACTAAGCTTACCCTCCTTTTTTGAATGCCTGCAACCACCACACATAACAACTTGTACGCAAATAGTGTAGCAACTATCAACACAAATCTCTAATGCATTTGGAAAGTTATCGCAACTATTAATTTAAAGCCTCTCTATTGCAATCGATACAACACGATCCAGACAGTTTGTTACTCAACGTCGAAAAAATATTCGTATAGTTGAAGTCAATACACTTCCGACCATAACCCATATTGGCCAACAGCTGATCCAATTTCTCCTCCATTCTCCAAGATGCAATCAATCTTGAATAACCACATGGGAAATTGTTTACGACAGCACCTTGCAGCGTCCGAAATACACCACGCGGACATAACCGCCCAAACAAATTTCCCAGCTAAACGCTATTCGTTTGGCAGTTAATTTTCAACTTCAGCGCAGTACAATAGTTGTCAAAACAATTAAATTGCAGCGTCATGACGGTTATTGTGTTTTGTCTCTAATCCTATAGACATTTTGTAAATTTATTTTCGTTTCTGTTAAACACTGTTTCACATTCACATAACTATGGCCAAAAGCACCTGCGTTCAGGCGAAAAACAAACCAGAGCAACGTGCTTCAGTCCGATTACAAATATTGTAATGGAATTAATTGCGGTTTTGATGGATTTATATCGCGCCGCCACTGTATCTATAACGAGGAACCAACATCAACACAGTACCGACACAAGCAATGCCAATTAGGTAGTGTACAGTGCAGACTAAAATTTCGCTTGAGGGAAGCCCGCTCGGCCGCGATACGAATCCGGATTTAACTGCTGAGCTATACTAATGCTAATGCCCGTATTATGTCATGCGCATTGTTTCGATTCGGCTGAATTCCTAGCTCTTCAATTTGGGGTTTGTGTAATTTTTCACTATCTCCGATTCCGTCAACTATCGGCCGGTTCGATTCGTAAGAGTAAAAGTTGCTGATTTGAATATTTCTCGATTATGTGTTTTTATGGGTGAGATTGGGTTAAACTTGTTTACACGTACGTGTGACTCTTAAAAACGGGCCCATAGAGTTCGTTGTCGTATTAGAATTTTTGGCCCTGATGATTGACGGTCAAAATCGAACTGCGACTTTCGTGCATTTCATTAGAGTCGTTGACAGTGTTATGTCAAAGTCAAGTCCGAAATTTTTTTTCTAAGCCATTAAGCATCGAGCACTCCCCGTCGATTAATCACACTTTCCACTGACGTTTGCATAATTTATTCAATACCCCAATAAATACTTTCGTCGATCGTCTATCGACTCATATATGTGCGTCCATTAAAAAAATGCCTTAATGTGACTTCATTTGCATTCGCGCAATAAAACATATTTCTGCGCACAAAAAAAAAAAAAAACATCTAACTGATCGTTTTCAGCCAAGACTGTCTAATGCACGATCATGCGCGCATGTACAATCTATTCGAATGCCATGGCCCGCGTGATCAATGGCAGCAATGGAGCACTACACCAGTGTACACCCTGAAGCCGATCAATTATGGCTGCCGCCTTAGAGTCTGCATCCATTCCAGTTGAGTGATCTTCAATTATTTTTGCGCTCGGCGTGAAAGACTTCCTACCTATGTAATAAAGTGCAAGGTTGTAATCATATAAATAGTGGTGTAGCTTTGACTTCGTAACAGAAATTGTATGGGAAGGAGAGGTGATCCTGGGACTGCTACTTCCTGCTACTTCGCTATCACTGCTATCTATGAATTATAAGCATTATATAAGCATCATATTTATGCAACATAAAAAAAACCTAAGTAATTTTCCCGCGCATTGAAAATTCTTGCCGCGAACTGTGACACTTTATTCACAATCCACATAAATCAGTTGCGATCCACAAACCCACGAATGAAAAATTCGTTCGAACCTTGAACAATGAAACTGATTCGCGGGTATCTGCGACAAAAAAAAAGTTTTCATGTGAATGAAGTGTCAAAAACTACGAATATTCGGTTGTTCGCAGTTCGCAATTCGCTCTCATTTGAATAGTCCTTAACAATTACACCAATTTTCCCGCGGATTGAAATTTCTTGCCGCGAACTGTCACACTTTATTCACAATCCGTATAACACTGTCGCAATCCACAAGCCCACGAATGAAAAGTTCGTTCGAACTCTATCTACGGTTAGAAAAAGTTTTCATGCGAATGAAATGTCAGAAACTACGAATATCCACTTGCTCGCAATTCGCTCTCATATGAATAGTCCTTTACTGCTCTCCATTTCTCTGCTACTGGTCTTTAATAAGTTGACACTAGACCTGTGAACTTTCTCTGTCATACTGAACACATGAGCTACTATGTGTCAATGAGCAGAATATTTCAAGCCTCCGATTGAGACAAATTGAAAACACATGCTTCAAAGCTTTCTCTCCACCGGATCATCTTTCTTATATCATCTATCCAATCTATGCAGTTCTAAGCATCCAATTTGGAGACCCTTTCATCTGATAACTTTTCAATTGATCGACTGTTCATTCTAACTTTTCACAAGTGTGTGAACGCACTCATCGAACCTTCAGTCGAACTCAATCAAACACCAACTAAAAGTACCGAGTACGCGCTTTGTATCTAAATACAATCATCAAAAGGAACAAGTGTTACTGGTTTTCTCGACTAAACTTCACTCGTGGGAATGACACCCCACTGCGGAAGCCATTACTCGTTGATGCACCTAACAATGGCTAACATTCACTATACGGCCTGCGCTAAGTGCAGCTGCTCCAATGCTCCATAGCCATAACTAAGACACAAACGTTTCAATTTTTTGAATACAAACTGCGCACGGTTTTTAACTAGTTTTCATGTAAAATGTCGCAGCATCGGTCGGTGGCGTGGCCATTGACAGTGCATTACACGATCAGGGTGATTGAAATGCAACTCCGATGCAAATTTCTCTGCAGCACGCAAAGCGGAAGACCAGACCACTCCACTCGTCTCAAGTCCAGACAAGAGACGCAGCTTTTAAACTCACTTTCGGAATACTTTTGTTAAGGCACTCGTACTCTTTTCACTAGGTGAAGATGAATCGAAAATATGCTCAAGATGAAATGGAAAATCCACACCATAGTCCATACCAGTTCTTCTCACTTTCGATTGTTTTATTTTTTTTTATATAAAATTGGTCGAATACGCTGCTCCAAGAAGTGTATATCGATGTTGATGCCTTCATGAGCGTGCGCCACAAGGATTGGATTAGATTGGATTGAAGCTCTATTGATGTTTGACCATTTATGTTTTATTGCTCGGTGCAATGTTGGATATATGTAGGCACTAAGCACCGGTGCATATAAATGCTTTGCCATTTACGATTTCCGGACATTGGTTGTGCCGGAAGTGTGTGCGAGTTTGCCTTGCGGAGTCTAGGATTACATTGTCGTGCAAATATTGGAGGTATTCGAATTGCGCGTTAATGTTTCCACTTTCACTGGGACCATTATGTACAAGCAAATTAGGTACACCTACGAGCAGTTTAACGATTTGCACACCGATCTCGAGTCTGGGAAAATCCGAGTTGGAGTTTATTGACAGCTCTTCGATGATGATGACAAAATGTTTTCAACAACACACAAGTGGCTATAGCAACCATTAAAATGTAAATGCAGTTAGTTCGGTCTTTGGGAAGTGTCAGACGAAGAAGTGCAGTAAACTTTCTGCGTATATGATGGGTTAACTATCAGATATCTAAAAAATGTGCAAAAGCATGTACTAAATGATCTTACATTTCAATTTCAGAGCGTCATCGAGAGAGCAAGATATTACCCCTCCACTGAGAATCTTACGAATTCTTACTCAAAAAAATTCTTGGAGATATGAAATTTGTTGTCCCATTTGGCATATGCGTGGATTATTTTTTGATTTCTTGCGTATAAAAATGGTATCAACAGGCGGCAAAATAAAATTGAATGTTCTCCTCGAGATTCCTTCGAAAGTGGCGACGAAATTCTTCTTCGCTGGGACAGGAAAACATATTCTCCATGTAATTCATGCAGTATCGCTTTTTCCTCTTATCTCTTCAACATACCTACTCGGATTCATCAAAATAAAGTTCAAAATAAATGATAGAACTAATTTTCTTAGTAAATTAACAAATTCCTCGAGTTTATCAGACATTTGAACGACTTTTCGTACCACTTTTTTGAATATTTGAATTAGGTATTTGTCATCTTCTATATATATAAAAATGAACCCCTATTTCCCTTGGTCCCAGCATCACGCACAAACGACTGGACCGATTTCGTTAATTCTTTTTTCGTTGTGTTTGTTATTGTCAGGAGAACAATGTTATGAAAGAAAAAATTAAGAAAATTGCGCGGAAAATTATAAAATCAAAGTTTGAATGGGGAAATACACTTTGAAAAAAAATTAACTGGATAGAAATCAAGTAGTGACACTTCAAATAAAAAAAAAATATTTTGAATTTTAAAAGCAATTGTTGTTGTCAATTATTTTAATTATTTTCCAAGCAAATTGTTGTTGTCAACAATTTTGAAGTTTTTTTTTTTGTTTTTTTAAATATAGGTAGATATACCCAAAAAGTTTGTTCTAATAAATTATGTTTACTATGTTACATCAGGTAACTTTTTGAAATGAAGTAGATAGGTACTTTGATTATACAAAGATGAAATTATGGCCGACAATATTTTGCATCGAATTCGCACTGTGACATCGGATAATGAACTGGAGATGTCAGATGAAATGCGCAACAAAGCTTTGATTTGACGCATTTAATCGAGAATAGGAGCGAGAAATGGACTTCGAACGAATCGCATTGAGTCAAGCTGTTCGAAGAAATGTGCCAATGTTGAATCTATATATATACATAAAAATGAATCCCTATTTCCCTTGGTCACGGCATCACGCGTGAACGGCTGGACCGATTTCGCTAATTTTTTGGCTGTCACCAGTCCTCTTATATCGTGGGATTTCTTCTTTATTTTTGGGAATTTCGATGTCGGAAAAGCCTTGCGCGGAAAAAAGCAAAAGCTGCAAAAAACATTCCAACTATGTGTATATATATTTTTTAAATTTCATCAAAATATCTACATTTCACATGATAATCAACTCATGATTATAAAACAGATCTTATTTAAATCGCCTTTTAGCAAGATTTTTTAGTATCAACATTTCCTAGTACAAAAAGGTAATCATAGCAATGTTAACAAGACTGCGATTCTTAACCAAAGGTAATTCAATGTGATTATCTTTCCGTATACTTAGTATAAATTTAACTTTTAAAAGTTAGATTTTTTCACAAAAAAGTAAAAGGGAATTTAAGTACAGTGGAAAGGGAAAAATGACCACGTTTCGTGGGACATATAAAGCAAATGTATTTAAAACACTGCCTGGCACCGTATGAGACGGTTTTTATGGGACTGCTCGTTCCGTGGAATACGTCAATATTGAGGAATCCGTCGACGCAACGGATGAAACGGATTCTATGGGCTGGGCCCTTAAGGTTTTAAAAACGTAAAGCGTTTTTATTAGCCTGTTCATATATGCACTAAATCACGAAACTTTAAACTTAAACATATGTCATGGCAATTTGAAAACTGCCTTTGATTTTATTTAAGCTGTAAGCACAAGAAACTTTCAACACTTTTGTTGTATGCGTGCATTTAACCGGGAGATTTTATATGAACTTTTGGGAGAAGCTTTACTTTTAGTAGCGCAAATAACCGGATAACGGATTTAAGCGGTACGCGGGGGTAAAGTTCTGTACCTTCTTATTAAATGCTTTGTTTGCTCAGTTTTCGGATGAATTAAACGAGGAACGCAATTAAGCGAGTGTCACTTATCCGGCGATCGCTGTATAATAAAATGTTTTTCTTTTCTATTAGACGAGTGAGTGCATTCAAATACCAAAAAATTCATAGGTAGACGTTCAATGGGGTGACTTCTCTCATGTTTCCATAATATGAACAATTCATTTTTTTATTTTTTTATCGACAAGAAAATACGTTTTAATTTTATTTTTAAACAATTTACGTTTTACAGAGAATTTGTTTCCCCATTTTTTAAGCTTGTCCATCGTTTTCTCTTTTTTCGTTCAAAAAGCGCCAAAATTTTTCTTCAATTTGGGATCACTGGGTTGGTACCTACAGTTTATTGGGCAGGAAGATACCTCCTGAAAGGTATGGTGGAATTAGTGTATTGAATTAAGTTCGTAGTTCGTATCGGACAATCTGACAATCACGGGCACGAGTTCCTATACAGTGCAAAATAAAATCGTGTTTATACGCGGGAACGAACTCACAACCTTAAGCGTGTCTTGAAAGGTGTATTGCCCAAAATAAACAAACAACTAATCAAATATTTCGCGGAACAGTCGATATACAGTTTAGCTTCTGACAGCTATTCGTTTGTGTGGGATATATATTTTTGGGACATAACCTATAATTTGAAGGGAAGCTATTACAAGACAGTTAAAACTCTCGAATGATTGTCCGACATTGGACAGAAAACCTTAAAGTAAATAATCATGATCTGGTGGTTCAACTCCTCGATCCAGCAGTCCAACACACCAACCTTTAAACAACTAGCACCCACATCTTCTACGATTAGCCTCCCTAAGTACAGCAAAAAGCTAATTTATGTTACATTTTACAGCGTCTTCAATTACAGAGAAGTCATTAACTTGTCCATATCACACACACAGTTTCCGTCATCGAAAGTGATCGCGTGAAACCAGACCTTTCTCTGGCAACAAATTGGCATGCGAATCAAGTAGCCTATCTATTACATCCACTAGCACTGGCACACTAGCAATTTCTTTGGCCATCAAGATTATGTAATCCTAGTGGTTGACCTGGAAAAGCCCCCCCATTTTATGGCTACTCAAATTGCCTGTAAAAGGTGTGTTACACTTGTTTCTCGCACTGCCGATGCCGAGGCGGTTGTCCGCCATTGCTGGACAGCCTGAACTCACAATTGCACTAGTTGACATTATCATGCGCGGTGAGTTTGATGTAGTATGTCACTTGGTGAATATAAAAACTCACCCACATACGGCGCATAAACCAAAACAAAACAAACATGAAAAAGATATTGTATCGGTTTTTTTTCCTTTCGAAATAATTAAAGCTTAGATACGCGTTGAAATTATGACGGAACGCCATGTTGATGTTGATGTTGATGATGGTACTGATTGTTTCGCACGTTCCGGATGAAACGAGTAGTCCAAAGATTAATGAACACTTTACTTAACCGTTTTATGTAATTCTACTGATATCAGATTTCATTTAATATTATGGAGAAAATACATTTCTGAATAGCACGCACACAGGTTTGTGGCGCTTTAATGGACTTGTAAGCCTTAGATTCATTGAGATTCAATAAAACTTGTTTGGGTTGTTGTTTTATACATTTTTTGCTTTTACATGCTTTAGTTATGTGAACCAGGAAAGAGAAAGAAATTTCTTTCATGTTTTTGTTGCCCGAATTGTTTTTTTATTATGTTTGTTGTTTGCATATACTAATTATGCGCATAAATGAAGCTAAAATTACAATAAAACTGACGAGTGTTGATGTACGCAGGTGAATTAGTATTTGGCGGGTAAATTGAGAGCATTTATGGGGGAATAGAGCTGTCAAGCGGACGACGGTGAAAATTGAGTGAGTATCACTCAAGCACAATAGCATACTGTCGGTGCTGTCGGTAGTTTGTAATTAGTAAATCATATCTGAGTGCGCCTCGTTAGAGCGATAATTTAATTTGGATGCCCGTACTCGTATATAGGGCTAGTATGTAACTGAAAATGAATTAATGACCGCGAATGACACTCAGTTGCCATTATGAATGAATTTTATAACCGCAAGGGTCACTTATGCAAGGCGGAATTTCTTTTCGATTTCTACGGAATCAGTAATAAAATAAAACCAGTAGTTTCTGTTATGACTGTTAGATGAAGATACGTTTGATGGGGTATAGTGATGCGTTTGAAGGTTGGGTTAAAAGAGAGACGGATTACAATCGTGGACTGTCGTAAAATTTGCATTTCCAACAAATACAATTACAAGAAGAAGCTGGGTAGGTAGCTTTTACTACATTTAAATAAAAGTTATAACCCGCATTTGCACAAAATATATTTCAAAACCGTGAGTATATGGCAGCAAGATATACGGTGTAAGTCGTTTGACACCACCAAATTTGGTTCGATGCAATTGGGCGTTACCTCTTAAAAATTGGCAAATATATTGACATTGCATTCATGAACTTAGGATACCAGTTTGAATGTAGGTTTGCCTGGAAAATATTTCTACAATTTCTATAAATGTAAGTAGAAAGTCCTTTAGAAGGTATAGATAGTCCAGCTTCGAGTTGAAAAAAGGACTTTCTTAGGATTTGTACGAGATCGGAGACATTCTATTCGAGATATCAGTTTCGATACTTATACTGCACCTTGCCGCATTGCGTTGTACCGCGTTGTTTCACTTACTTGTAACAGCACATTTTTTCCATACCTCTCCGACAACCAATTGCTGCAGAATCGGCCCTAGCAAGGTATCCGTCGGAACGGAAAATTCTCCACAACGCATACTCTTTCGGAGGCTAAAATTCCATTCGAGGTGTCCAACTTTGGAAGAGAAATAAACAATTGCGATTGTGCATCGCACCGCACTCCAAATCGTAAACAAATTCCGCAACTAATTTCTGTCGGAGGATATCAGAACCCAGCTGTCAAAAAGTTCACAAAAAATTCACTTCATCGCACTTCAACGTAGTTCACCGATATGAGTTACCTACAAAATGTCGGAACAATTCTCCGAACAGTTCTTCCGAAGAATACCTTGCAGCGAAAATCTTTCGAGTCCTATAAAATCGGAGAATTTTCCGTTCCCACGGATACCTCGCTAGGGCCGATAATCACCATTATCGAGGTATCCATTCGGAACGGAATTTTCTCCGATTTGTATGAAATCCAGATATCCATTCCGACAAAACGTTCGGGAAAATTCGCCGATGACATGTAGCGCAGCTTGTCGCATTCCTTGGAACCGCGTTATACCACTTATTTTTGACAGCTACACGGCACAATTTTTCTGAAGCTCTCCGACAACTAATTGCTACGGAATATTTTGATATGAAATGAATGCGTTTATGTGCTCCATTTATTTCGTTCCGAAACGGATGCAATTTGAGTTGCGATCGGATTTGACTTGCATTTTCCTAGTTTGCGTTACAATTTGAAATATAGTGATAAAACATGTAAGTAGTGTAAATTCAGAAACGTCAAACATTTGCGCAGCGATGCGGCATCACTACTTATTTGCGATGCTGATGGGATGCACAGTTTATGCTGATGCGTTGCTGATTGAATATGACGTTTGAGTTTTAGAACGCATTGCTTGTGAGAAAAATTAAAATAAATAATTCAACAAAAATGAACAAATTTGTCTTTCAAAAGCATAGTAATGTATTGATAAAAATATTCATTAACTTACTCTTCTTTCTCCTCCGACATTTTCTTACTTTTTGCCGGCAAAGCAACAGCGGATCAGGTATTTCTGTGATGATGCATGGTTGCGCATCCGTTTGATCAACTTTGCAAATAATGAACACTTGACATTGAAAGTGATGCCAATGCTTGAGGTTGTGGACTTCACATGGCGTTTAAATTAAAAAATCAAGCCTGTGAACGAAAAGTGACTTTATAAACACACTAAATCTACCTTGACTAATCTGTAAACTGATAAATTCACATCACATCATAGAAACCAAATCAAGCGTTATATACTATTTAAACAGAGCCGAAAGCCGGGTTTTCACGAAAACACTCGAAAACTTAATCGAAAACAGAAATTTTCCTATCAATATTTCGGTTTTCAAAACGAGTCGTTTAAAGTCATTTTCCACGAAAACACCATGAAAACGAGATCCAATCGTTGGGTTGTTGAAACAAACACACCTTTTGCAATATTCAGCAAATTCAGCGGAACAGCTGACCGAACAAATTACACAAATCACAACTTAAGGTCTATTTCTACACTACACATATCCTATCTACACAATTGAAAGGTTAATATTATTTGAATTCATTTTATTTGTTAATTGATGCGATCGAAATTTGTAACCAAAATAGTTTACACAGAAGTTGCACGCCTAGTGTCTCACAGCTGATTGAAACGTCAAAAGAGGACTAGTTGTTCTTCGGTGTGAATGCATCGACGAGTTTTCGACGAAAACACGGGTTTCTGCGCCTATCGGTTGCAGTTATCCGCGCGTGCAATTTATGAACAAGCCCACGCAATACGTAATTTTTGTGTAACAATCCCGGTTTGGCATCATTGCACAGACTACTGCTTTGAGAAATCCAAATTCTATACGACTGATCCTCTTATTTTACCAGATCACATCTTTGGAATATTATGTAAGGAAACAAAATACCCGGGACATCCTTAATCGCGTATTGTGCCTGTGATACCAAATCACCCATTTTCTCACGACCAACTGACTCCATCCATCACTTTCGCATATAATTTACCACCAGACAATTTGGCAACTGAGCTCTGCTCAGAAAAAAAAACGAGCCCGCATGCCAAATGAATGCGTCTTCTTATGACACTCCTTCTTACGTCACACTTGCATCGCGGCCTTATATCACAAGACCATACAAATTCCACCAGGTGACAGCAAGAAAATTGCAGAATGCATTTCACCTGCGCGAGACCCTTTACTGTCGCACTCATAATCGAAAAAGAGGAAACCCAAACGATATACGCCGCCTTAATGCCGATGGCCAAACTTTCACTTTCGCGACCCGATGCCGGTCAAAGAGAACAGGTTCTCCGTGTCTGCAGGCAGATGATATTATGATTCCATACACTCTCCGAGACGCGACACAGCTTCGGGATTGTTACATAAGCTCGGTCCTCGCGGTGGATATGGAGAAGGAGAAAAAAAAATCGTGCCGTTGTCATAATGCCAAAGTCAAAAACCGGAAGTAAGTGATCTCAGTAATAGCTAGGCAAAATTTTATCACGACAAAGTTGCAAATGTGGACCCTGTGAGCATCCGCAGTCGGCAGCGAATTAAAAGTAAGTCGCGTGCACGCGGGTCTCATGCATCATCTGCTTCCGATGGAAATCCGCACGTCAACCACATCTTTTCTGTGCCGTTGTTTTTTTTTTTTTTTGGTTTTGCTTGTGTGTTATGATTACGAAACGATGAGACCTCCTGGCAAAAGTCACAGCGAGGTACAAATGGTGGTCGTTCGCCATCGAAGAAAGATAAAAATTAGCGAGGAAGTGAGTGCAAAAATAAAAGACTTGGCATCAGACATTAGAGCGAACAATTGGACAAAGTTGCAGCTTGCAAGTTCGCGAACTTGAGAGCTGAGAGTCGGATCGGGGTGGATATGAAGACTACCGTGAAGTGGGTTCGAGTTGATTAGACATACCTTTAGATCCACACCCGAAGATTGTGTACAAAAGCTATTTCTGTGCGCCGGTAAGAGTCAGAGGAAGCAAAGCGCTTTCGTTTAATGAAAGGGAAAGGAAGGTTAATTGCGATGTAGGCTTGCAACGAAACGGGAGTACATCGCTGTTGTGAGGTTAAAATATTCAATCAAGCTGTTGAGTTGGGAGTTCTCACGCGGGATAATTACCAGGGAAGGAAAACAAAAACAAGGAATTCCGAAAGAGAAGGTACAAGTACCTAATGCGAATTTTGTTTTAGCGATTCTTTTGTTGTTTTTAAAAAAGGATTTGCTCTTCCGGTGTGAAAAAATAATGTAACAGAGTGCAGGGGTGGAGTCATTGATTTCGAGAGAGGTGCAGTCGCGTCGGTGACGAAGGTGTAGAGTAGAATGCGGTACTAGTTTTGACTGGTTTTGAGCTCCCTTTACTCCCTTCCCCTCCTTTTTCTTCAGGTTCCATTAGTTGTGGTCTCAAAACGGCGCTCAATGCGCTATTTGTGGTTTTCCTATCAGAAGACGGGAATACTGCCACTTAAACCAACCAACCAACCAGAATGCGGTACAACATAACTCATATCCGAGTGGAGTGCCATCTTAGGGCTGAATAAACAAACAGTCATTTTAGATCCAGCAGGAATGATAGCAAACCCTCGTAAGTAATCATTTTTAGGGCGACCCCTTTTTGAATATGTATCGTGTCAAACTTTTCGATATTTCTGAACATTTCGCAGAGGTAGCTGCCAAATCTCCTTTTCAATAACACAAAATGAGCCCGAAAATCACTCGAAAAATTTTGCGTTGAAAACGACCATGCATATTTACATGCGCTTTTTTTTAAGTGCTTCGCTTTAAAAGCACAAATACAAATATCACTCAAATTAATATGTAAAAAATCCTAATTCACACATTTATATGACAGTTGAGGTTATGGGCCTTCGACTTGATTAAAATCGATGGAATTTGGAACTCATTTTTTGACGGAAGTAATTGTTCGTTGTGTAGAATGCGCACTTTTCCTCTGTGTTCACTGTGGCGTATGCGTACTTTTACCTGATATTTTTCCGAACTATGCAAACGAAATTTTAACGACTGAGTTCTTCTCGGGTTTTCTCATTTCTAGTAATTGGATCTGTTTGATAAGGGAAAAAAACAACAGAACAGCTCAAACCAGCACAAGTAAGTGAAAACTGTCAGAAAAGCTTCGTATTATATTCGAGAGAATAGATGTGTGTTTTTGTTTTTGGAATAGAATAACTCTTCAACTTTCTAACGGTTTTTCAATAAGAAAAATAATCCAAAAAGAGTTTGCATTAGCAGAGGACGCAAAATTAAGGAACGAAATTTTAAACTTAGTTAAAAGCAAATAGAAGTTGCAGCATAGAGCAGCTGATGTTCGCCGCAAAGCGAACAGAATGAATCGAAAATCACGCGATTCTCGGCGAAGTGCATAGGTAGTCTTCAGTTTATTAAATAAACAAGACCAGACAATTTTTTTATGAAGGGCTAACACTTCTATTTTTGTATTATTTTCTATGCAACTCAGTCAATGAACATACCTAAATACTACGTGTAAATTCAGTGGCATCACTCGCATCATGATGCTCGCATGATGCTTTGCAAAATGTTCATTAATGCAAACTATTGGCATCACTTTCAACGGCAAGTGTTCATTATTGCAAAGTTGATCAAACTGATGCGCAAACATAACGAAAAAATGCATCACAGAAATACCTGATCCGCTGTTGCTTTGCCGGCAAAAAAGTAAGAAAAATGTCGGAGGAGAAAGAAGAGTAAGTAAATAAATATTTTTATCAATAGATAAAGACAAATTTATTCATTTTTGTTGAATTCTTTATTTTAATTTTTCTCACAAGCAATGCGTTCTAAAACTCAAACGTCATATTCAATCAGCAACGCATCAGCATAAACTGTGCATCCCATCAGCATCGCAAATAAGCAGTGATGCCGCATCGCTGCGCAAATATTTGACGTTTCTGAATTTACACTATTTATTCACATTATTCAATCGCAAATTAATTCATTGAGCGGACTTCTAGTTTTGTAAGTTAGTCTAACTACATTTATCCGATTTCCAGATTCCCGGAATAGCTATTGACCAACTAGATTTGCCATTTGTCACAAATGTGACTTGTTTGTCGCACTGTTTTCAGAATAAAAACATTTTTCGAAAAGAAAAGAAGACACGTCAAATTATCTACTGAGTACTAAGTGCCTAGTCCAGGCAGGATTTTCATGACTAAATTGATCGGCTACACCACAGTTAACGTCAATTTGAAAATATAATAAAATAATAAAAAGGGACGTTCAAGAATCTAGTTCAGTGAGTCTGACAGCTGGCTGACTTTATCATCCCTATCAAGGTATCCGTTCGGAACGGAATTTTACCCGATTTGTACGAAATTCGAGATATCAGTTCGATACAACAAACTTTCAGAAAAATTCTCCGATGACATATAGAGCACACCTCGCCGCATTGCGTTGTTCAACCTCATGTCAGATGTCACTTATGTACTTTTCTTCCGAAGCTCTCCGACAGGCAATAAATTGCTGCGGAATATTTTATTGTGAAATTAATGCGTTTATAGATATGCTTTAATTATGTTGTTCCGAAACGGATGCTTCGAAAGCAATCTGAGTTCTGAACAGATTTGACTTTCGTTTCGGAATTTTTTTCCGAGTGAATACCTCGATAGGGATGTAATGTGCCTCACTTTTTAATTGACCGAGATCGGTAACATGAACAGTTGAGTTATTGTTTCCCCACTCAGTAATGAACAGTTTTTTATTAAGTTGGCGTGTTTAGGGGGGGTTGCCGAAAGTAATCTAGTCAAGAATTTCGTGACTGAGTACAAAGTTGACAGTTTGTGTATGTGCCTGATGTAGGAAAAGTGACGTTACCGCCCAATCTAGTTTTTGTGTTCAGGGTAAGTACATCTAGTCCAGACACATCTAGTCGGTGACTGGAATACTGTTTGTATTTTTGTTATTGCTAAATGATCTGCAACTGTCAGAATGACATATAATATCGAATGACACCAGAAGATGGCTCTCTATTTATATGATTTTAAACCGTGTTCTGGATCTTCAAAATCTCATGTAGGCAGCTATCAGAATAGTTTAGAACTATTTTCAAATAAAAACTTCCCTTCCGCAAAAGTTGGGTAGAAGTGAACGAAGTTTGACTAATGTATTCGAATGTATTCGAGGAACAGACCTTTCATGTTAATCGGGCGTCCCAAAGTTTTGCAAAGAGTCCTCCCGCCTTTGGCTTATCATCAAATCCATCTTGATCCGCTCACACCGCTAACTGAATGTCTTCTTTACAAACACGTTCACTCGTAAGTCACATCTCGTTATATTGCCAAACACTTGGACGGCTTAGGAGTTAGATCACATTGCACATTTTCCCGTATTTACATAACATTGCCCTGGTCACAAATCAATCTTTTTAATCTCGTTACGTGTTCGAGCGCACACATAGAAGTTATGTCAACAACGGCTCAAGACCTCATCTAGTGTGCGATTTTCTCTCCCCATCCTCATATCGTTAGCATAATTGATTGCTTCTGAGTGTGGCTTCCGCCAGCACGCCGTGGCTCACCATCATCAAAGAAAAAAAAAGAAAAACATAACACGACCATGACCTCGCCCATGGAGTGAGTACAAGACATCTCTCTGATGGAAGAAGTGCGCCACTGCTTTCGTCGTGTGTACGCCAACTTCACGAAGACCCCAGTGCGACAGCGGCGGACCTTCCGAAATAACTTGAATCCGAATCTGACTTCGAGAGAAAGATGTTTCGAGCTTTTCACTTCCTCTCCGTGCGATGTGGTACTCAGTACTCTATGAGATGTTTGACTTCTTTCCCACTCTTGGGTTGGCGGTGGTGGTGGTGGAGTAGTATCGTAGTATCTAGTATCTACCACCGCTACTGGTACTGAATCATCGTTGGACCATGACTTTCGTAATTTCACTCTCTCGATTGGAATTTTTTGGGACTTGCACCTCGGAAAGTGAGAGCGAGAGAGAGGTCATGCGAGTGTTTCGTCGTGGACCACCACTTTGTGGTTATTTTTTGGCGACGCTATATAAAATGCAGTCGCACTGCAGATGGTACAGCATTCGAAGTTCACCCTTTTTAGAGGACACCACTATAGATACATCCGTATTGTCAAGAGCGTCTCAAATTTTGTGGATTACCTTTCATTGAGAGTTATGGCTTCAAGGATAGCTGTGAGTATTACGAACAAGGATTACGCGCAACGCCTGTGTGGACAGCGGTCTTATATTTTTCTTTTCTCTCGCAGTTAACTGTTCTGCTGTTGGCAAGTGCGGCGCACTGCAAACCTTGGGGTCGAGAACATGTTCACATCAGGATACATCTGCCAGAGACGCATCATGAGAGTCATCACGAGAAGGAAGTGGTTGTTCATGAGCACCATCATGGCGGTGGCGGTGGCGGAGGTGGCCATGGAGGCGGCCATGGCGGAGGACATGCTGACGTTATTGGGCCACTTGTCGGCGGTCTGTTGGAGGGTTTCGGTGGAGGTCATGGTGGCGGTGGACACGGCGGCGGCCATGGAGGTAAACACGCTGAAACTGTGATTATTTCTGACGGCGGTCATGGAGGTGGTCACGGAGGACATGGTGGCGGTCATGGTGGACACGCTGAAACTGTTGTCATTGCCGATGGTGGTCACGGAGGTCATGGAGGTGGTCACGGAGGACATGGTGGCGGTCATGGTGGACACGCTGAAACTGTTGTCATTGCCGATGGTGGTCACGGAGGTCATGGAGGTGGTCACGGAGGACATGGTGGCGGTCATGGTGGACACGCTGAAACTGTTGTCATTGCCGATGGTGGTCATGGAGGTCATGGAGGTGGTCACGGAGGATACGGTGGCGGTCATGGTGGACACGCTGAAACTGTTGTCATTGCCGATGGTGGTCATGGAGGTCATGGAGGTGGTCACGGAGGATACGGTGGCGGTCATGGTGGACACGCTGAAACTGTTGTCATTGCTGATGGTGGTCACGGAGGTCATGGCGGTGGTCACGGAGGATACGGTGGCGGTCATGGTGGCCACGCTGAAACTGTTGTCATTGCCGATGGTGGTCATGGAGGTCATGGAGGTGGTCACGGAGGATACGGTGGCGGACATGGTGGACACGCTGAAACTGTTGTCATTGCTGATGGTGGTCACGGAGGTCATGGCGGTGGTCACGGAGGATACGGTGGCGGTCATGGAGGTGGAAGCAGCACTTTACTCATTGAAGAACATCACGGTGGTGGTGGTGGTGGTGGTGGTGGTCATGGTCATGGTGGCGGTGGATTCATCGGAGGTCATGGAGGTGGCGCAAAACACGTTGAGACTTACGCCATAGTTCATGAGTCTGTTGGGCACAGTGGCGGTGGATCAGGTTATAGTAGTGGATGGCAATCAGGCGGTGGATACGGCGGCGGCTATGGCGGAGGTCATGGCGGAGGTCAAGGCGGACATGACGATATCACAGCAGCCATTGCAGCCACTTCAGCAGGTAGCGGCCATGGAGGTTACAGCTCAGGTGGTTACGGTGCCGGCAGCGGTGGCCATGGAGGACATGATGACATCACAGCGGCAATTGCAGCCACTTCCGTAGCCGGTGGACATGGTGGATACAGCTCAGGCGGTTATGGAGGTGGCGGCGGCGGTGGCCATGGAGGGCATGACGACATCGCTGCAGCCATTGCAGCCAGCTCTTCGGGCGGTGGACACGGAGGATACAGTTCAGGTGGTTATGGAGGCGGCGGCGGTGGCCATGGAGGACATGATGACATCACAGCAGCCATTGCAGCCAGCTCTTCGGGCGGTGGACACGGAGGATACAGTTCAGGTGGTTATGGAGGCGGCGGCGGTGGCCATGGAGGACATGACGACATCACAGCAGCCATTGCAGCCAGCTCTTCGGGTGGTGGACACGGAGGATACAGTTCAGGTGGTTATGGAGGCGGCGGCGGTGGCCATGGAGGACATGACGACATCACAGCAGCCATTGCAGCCAGCTCTTCGGGTGGTGGACACGGAGGATACAGCTCAGGTGGATATGGAGGCGGCGGCGGCGGCGGACATGGAGGACATGATGACATCACTGCAGCCATTGTCGCTTCAGCTGGCAACAGTCACGGAGGAGGCTACGCCTCGGGCGGATTCCAACCCAGCGGCTATGGTGGCAACGGAGGTGGTCATGACGATGCTAAGCTCGCCGCCATCGCTACCTCCTCTGGAGTCTCAGAGGGGTACTCTGTTGGTGGATACGAAACTGGCAGCTATGCAGGCGGTGCATCAGGAGGTCATGGTGACAGTCACATCGCAGCAATCGCTGTCGGCGCTGGAGGCGGTGGTCATGGTGGATACAGCAGCAGCGGCGGCTGGCAAGCCAGTGGAGGGGGATCTGACAGCTACCAGGGAATCGACAGCTACAGCGCTGGGCACGTTTCAGGTGTCGGCAGCAGTGGCTACAGCTACCCATCGCCGCATCATTAAGGACAGAGTGGCCAGCCGCTCACATGTCGTCTAGTCTCATTCCAACTACCCTTCGTGTATCATTATTCGAATATTTATCAACACGCTCCACACATACATTTCGTTTCTAATTGTAAGCCTAGCCTATAGTTCACATAGCTAGATGAGTCCAATGCACACCCTGCACTCGACCATATCCATTCATGGTTCATGCAGACCCATATGCACATACACACGCACAAGCACCACGAGTGCATCACTTAGTTTGTACTTGTTTAATTAATGTTATTTATATGCCATTGTTGTAGAGAAATGTTGTAAGCTAATAATGAAAAATAAAAAGCGAACCTTTTTTATTTAAAATTAGCGATTATGGGATGCGTTTCGTTTGTCCGTTAGCCTGGCGGCAGTCGCAGAGTACGAGTACAACTTTCACTTTAATTTGTTCGTTTTTTCTGCGTTTTAATTGATGCTGCTGCAGGTGGTTTGAACCGGGAAGAGTGCACTCGCCACCTCTTAGAGGGTCATTGACAAGGTGAACACGTATAGTAGGTAGTGCCTTCCACAGCAAAGTGTAGGCCCATCGAGTGCTTTCGATCAACGTACTTATCTCTCATGTAAGAGGTCACTCGCATATTTGCGAGAATGGACTTTCTTTCACCTCGAGTGGATCAAGCGATTCCGTAATCGTTTCTGTTGTGGTTATGTAATCTTATTCGGCGATCCGCGTCGGTGTGGTTATTTCATTATGCAACTCATGTGATGTGGGAACGACATAATTGAAAGAAAGGAGAGAGGGAGCTCCGTATTTTTTGGCAAAAGAGAGTAATTATGAACGGAGACAATTTGAAGATGTAGAAGATATTTCGAGGATGATAATCATGGCGAAGTTGAAGTTCGCATGCGATGACGACAGAAGCGGTTCGGTGAGTTTGAATTTCATTTGTTATTATTATGCAGATCTGATAATGTATTACGTTTGTTTTCATCCGCAGCCAATTCATTTCGTAAATTTGATTAATAGCCAATGGCGGCAAAGAAGTGTGTTTAATATAATTCAATAAAAATGCCTGCAGACACAGTGATTCGTGTACGGCTGCACACTTGGTTTTAATCGGCCCTAGCGAGGTATCCGGTCGGAAAAAATTCCGATACGAAAATGAAATCCGATCGGAACTCAACTTGCGTTCATTTCACATGAAAATGTTCCGCAGCAATTCGTTGTCGGAAAAAATGTGGCAAAAGGCTGTCAAAACCGGTATTGCCGGTATTACAGCGTTCGCTTTAGGTATGTACTGTCATCCTCCTTCTTAGCAACATCTGGTGTCCCACAAGGCAGACATTTAGGTCCCCTTCTCTTCATACTAACGTTAAATGATCTTGAGATCTCTTCACCTCAAGACTCCTACCTCCTTCAAAAAGATCTTGATCGTTTTTCGACCTGGTGCCTCAGAAATTGCTTAGAACTCAACATCACCAAATGCCAATCCATTACCCTACCACGCAAACGCAACAAGTCCCCTCGCCGACGTTACCTTCTCCATGGGCAACCAATCTCTCTCGTTCATTCTCTTCGCGACCTTGGCATGTTGTATGACAGGGAGCTAAATTTCCATTATATATTGACGAAATAATCGGCAGGACAACTCATCACTCGGCTTTGTTAAACGATGGTCTAAAGAATTCTCCAACCCTTACGTGACTAGATCTCTCTATATCACCTTAGTTCGCCCCCTCCTTGAATACGCTAGTCAAGCTTGGTCCCCCTTCCATCGAGTTCATGCACACAGAATTGAGAACGTCCAACGTCACTTTCTTCGTTTTGCCCTTCGAGGTCTGCCTTGGGACGATCCCTTTATTCTGCCACCCTAAATAGACCGGCTCAATCTCATCCACCTGAATACCCTTGAGGAACGCAGAGACGCTGCTGACATTCTTTTCATTTATCGTCTTCTCTCCGGCTCCGTCGATTCCGCGTCTCTGTACAACTTGATTTTCTTTAACACAAGCCCCCGTATTTTACGTTCTCTTTTATCCACCAAACCATCGTACCTCATATATGGCTCCAATGAACCGATATCCCGTATGCGTAAGGCTTTCATGTCTTAGTTTTAAGTTGTTACTTTAGACCTAATTGTTAGTTTTAGCTTGTATTAAGCCAAATATGTATATTTATATGCTACGTGTCATCGGAGAATTTTGTCCGAAAATTGTATCTGAACGGATGCCTCGATAGGGATGAATATGTGTGTGTGGAAGGTATGCCATTATTTATAGTGCTCTTCTCTCTGCCTTGTTCCATACGAGTACCTACTAAACACGCTATCAAATCTGACTCCCCTTGCAAGTTGACATTAAAATTTGATTCCATTTTCTCTTGTATGAAAGCGACTCATGTGCATCGTAGCAACTGTCAAATTTGCTTCCGGAAGACATGGTACCAAGAGCTTCGTCCTTTGTAGATGGTGCTCATTACACATCTGCGCGACTACCCTTGCTGTTTCGATGGAATTATCACACAAACACCACATCACTCATCCGTGGAAAGAAAAAAAAAGTTAAAAATCCATCTACTGTCATAAAATCATTCGTTCATTTTATTATTATTTTGTCTCTCAATATTTTCCTGTTCAAATATAAAAATAACGTTCCTTACAAACTGATGCTAAAATATACACTTAAATAATATGCAGAGGGGCGAATTAAAAGTAAAACTCTTCATCTACGCATACATGTCTTCTCGATCGGCACCGGTGCCATCGCCAGCATCCTCCAAATTGGCGAAGAGCAGGAAATGCGATGGCCTGTGGATTTCGTGATAGAACTCTTTCGGATTGGACAGCTGCAGCTCGTACTTCATGTTCGCATCGTGGCGGACGCCCATGAAATTGTAGTTCCAACTTCCCTGCGCCGGAACCATGAAGAAGCCAAGGAATTTGTTCGATAGCAACATTTGTACTCGTTCGTAGTGCGATGGTAGGTATCCCTTGGGATTGTTTCCTTTGTCCGTGTTCTTTGAGCCCCATTCGAAGCCGGACGGTGTCAGTTTGTAAGCGGTGAGCGAGCACGAGCCTGGTGTGAAGGAGCAGGTAATGACGATAGTCTTCTCTCCGTCCCATGCGGTGTTGTCTTGCATTATTTTCGCGTGTGTGGTGATATCTTGCGGTGAGAGTTGCGGCAACTCGTTCGGTTGCGTGTGAATCCAACCGAGTGGCTCCATGTCCTTGAGGTATTGATGGGTGGGGAGAACATTTGGCAGGTTTATGGTTTGATGGGTGCCCCATTGGGGCGGCATCACTATGCAGCGGATTTCCTTGACCTGTGGGTTGTCCGGAGGTGAGACTCCATAGAGGTAGCCTGCGATTTGGGCTCGCAAATCGGAGATCGTAACGAATTTCTTGAGAATATTCTTCGGCAAAATGTACGTGTAACCGGTTTCTTTGATGTCATCGGAGCTAACGTAGATGTGGTTGGTACGCAAGTGCAGATTTGTGGCCGATATCGCACGGACACGCCATTCTGTCTTTGAACTGAATGTCTGCGTCTCGTAGTTGGAGGTGGTTGAGGTGATTATCTCGTCACCGTGCTTGTTAGTCGTCCTTGTCGTCGTTGCAGTCAGTTGGTTCTGTTCCTTGGTCTGCTTTTCGATTTCGGCGATTTGTTGACGTTGTGCTGATGGCGCCGATATTTCCATGCCGAGAATGATATCACGAATTTCAGACTGCGTCAGGGAGGCCACGTTTACGTTGTTCTTCTTGCCGTAGTCGGCCAGAATCAAATCCTTTAGCTGCACTTCAACCTTTATCCACTCCTCGTCGGTAAGTGTGGGCCAGATGTGATGCGCCTCCGTGATAGTTGTCTTGTCCGGCTTCAGGATGATCTTTGTTCGTTCGGTGTTTACATGCAACGCTCTCAGGATCAAAATCAAACGACTGAAAGCTGTATACGAAGAAATCGTCTTCAACCAATCGTCATACAGGTTGAACAGCACCATCTGAGGCTCTGTTGCCTTCAGAATCAAGTCGCCAAACTTCTCCACCTTCAGACACGCCTGGAAGGGCAGCTGCAACTCGGAACCCTTGATCACAATGTTGGGGAAATCAAGCAAATGCACCTCCAATGGATCCAACATTCCCTTGCGTGTCACGATGATCTGCTTCGGTTGCTCTTCAACGGGCAGCGACCGAATAAGCGCTGCAACTTCTTCGGCGGTCTTCCATTTGGCCAGCTGACCCAAGCGCTTCTGGCCGGCCCACACAGACGTGTGAATGATCTTCAGGAAGAGCTGACCAGTTCGCGGGTTGAAAATGAAAATCGCTCCGTTTATCGGCTTCGTGGTCAAGTTGCCCTCAAACGTCTTGTGGATCGTTACGCGGTACACATTCGTGTCGTCCACAAACCAAATGATTTGGTTCGAGAACAGCTCACCATAGTTCTGCGACGACAGGTACGGTTCCGTCGGCTCAGAGCTGTACAATTGCAACGCCTTTCTGATACGCTCTCGCAACACGTATAGCGCTGGATTCGCCTTCATTATCTTCGCCATTGCCTGTTGAATGAGAGTCTTGCAACCTGGGAACCAGTTGCCATAGGCCGAGTGCAGATTGTAAGCCAAATCAATGGCAATCAGCACTCCCGTTGGCGAAGGGTAAATGGACATGTTGTCCGTCGTGTAATCGAGGAATTTCGCTCGCGCATACCGCTCCACGTCGTGCGAATCGTAATCACCCCATCTCAGCTGTATATCCAACCAGTACTTCTGCGTCGTTGTATTGTCCATTGTGTCTTTCGTATCGGCCAACAGCGACGGTCGCGAAACGTTCCACTTGTACGCAGGGAACAGTAGAATATCGGCACACGACGAGTTCATTTTGTACGACTTACGCGGATGAATGGTCTCTTTTTGGACAGTTTCAATCTCAAGTGCATCCAGCTCCTGATCAAACACCTGACACAGATCCATGACAATCGATTCGTGAATCTTCTGCCACAAATGAGCACGGAAGATCTGAATCAGCGAGATTTTCAGCGTCGGAATCTTGCCGTGCATGAAAATACCCGTCAAATCCAGCTGCACCTGGAAACCAACGTACACATTCGCGCGATTGATAGTCGGTGACCACCAGAGGGTGAATCGACGATTTGGAATCTGGTTCAAACCGGAGCGCTGAGCGTTTGTCAGTTTCTTGTACTTCATCGACTCTTCGAAGCCTGACGCCTTCTCCCAGAAAAGACCCTCCCACGTGGGGAAGTATGTTCCCTTGAAGAGCGTGTGCTCTAGAATACCCTCCACACCGCCCAGTGCTTGGATCATATCAGTACGATAGTTATTCAAATTCCACAGCTTACCGTCGTGCCGCTGATGGGTCCACCAGAATGGATTCTGCTTCAGCACCTGATACTGCTTGAACTCTGTACGAATGCGCCAGCCCTTGTCGTAGGCCAAGGTGTGTCTGTCCTTTTGGAAGAGCGTGTTGATTCGAGGAATACCACGGTCCCAGCTGTCTTCCAAATCTTCCAGTGTTAGGCGGCGGTTTTGAGCGTTGGCTTCCTGCCTCTTGAGGGCATACTCAGCCCAGACACGTTGCGAGTCGATGAATTCACTCTCCCAGGGCTGGATGTATCGGTACAAGTTGGGAATCAATTGATCCTCGTCATGGGACATACCTAAATCGAGATAATTACATCTGCTATTTGTCATTACATTACTTTTTGGACAAACCTGATCGGAAATGCGTAATACCAACGTCTGTCTGCTTTGACCACCGCAAGTCCGACTGCGGGATGAGTACGTGACCCATACTCAACATACCCAAACCACCCAGCTCTTTCGGTGTGTAGAAGACAACGGGCGGGAAACGCGAAGGCATCTTCGAGTTGAGGCCAATCTTGATACGCGTTTGGATCTTGTTCTCGCACTTCACCAGCAAGTCAAGAAGCTCTTGCGTGTTGACGACTGCCTCGCGGAAGTACGTCATCAATCCAATCAGTGCGGTGTTCCATTTGTTCACAATCTGTGGGACAACATTTTTAGCCAAGAACGCCACCTGCACAAACCCCTCGCACTTACCTTCGTAAATGTAGTAGACCCAGAAGCCATCAGAATCTGTCTTACTCGATTGTGGAACCGACCCAACGACTCATCGTCCACGCGCAAAAAACACTGTGCGGTACGCTCCTTTGTCACTTCGTTTTGCAAGTTCCACACACCATCGCGATGCGTGAACTCCTCATGCTGCGTCCGGCACTGAAATGAAAAGAAAAACACAAAAATCATTCACAAATCTATTCCTACGTCGCCGCATCAAGAAGGGAACCTTTGGCAATATTCTGCACTCGAATCCGCTCATATTGAACAACAGATTGGGATTATCCTTGGAGTACACCGAAACGAAGGTACACTCCCAATTAATAGTCGTCACCGAACGAGGAAGTCGGTTCTTAATGTCCCAAAAGACTGCTCGACCCCTGAAACAAGGAAACAAAACCGTCAACAAGGTTACCCAGCTTCTAATTATGCGGAAAGCTTACAAGTTAACATCATGCTTCATAAGTCTCATTCGGGCATCGCGTGGCCAACACTTTTTATTGTTATAACCAACAATATTCTCATTGTTCGGATCCGGGTGCTCGGTAAGGTATCGCTGAATCAAATCCCTTGCATCCTCTGCCGAGAACCGGAAGAACAAATGAATCCTATCGACATACCGGCAATACAGTCGAATTGGATGGGCTGTTTCTGTGGGAGTGTCCTGGAACGTAAGGAAATCGTTTGGCATTTGTGGTGGCCCAGCCATTTCACTGGCTCGATGCAGACCGAGGACGAGCAAATCCAAAACCAGGCCATAGTATTGCGTAATGAACGAAGCGAATTGTAGACCTCGGATGATGCCGTAACTGTTGGTGTGATTCATGTCTTTGTAGTTGATTACCACGTTGTTCTTGGCGGTCATGTAATCGGCGATATTGTGGTCAACGATGAGACGCAACAAACGATTCAGCAGCGTCAAATCGATTTTTTCGTAGAGCTTCTCGAAACGTGATTCAAGAAGGACGTTGCATTCTCCCTCCGAGACATCCCACACGTCTTGCAGGTTGTTTATACCTAAAATGAACAGATGGTTGGACTTTCAAGAATTTTCTTAGCTAGATTGTTAAAAGGATAAAGAATTTCCTACGACAAACAAATGTGCAGGTCATAAGTGGAATTCATCGTTCGATGTGACTTAAAATCTGCGGCCCGTTTTGATTTTTACTATACAAAAATAAACACCAAGTCAATCAGTTGACTACGTCACTTATCCAAACCAAACCTGCGTCATATACATGGGTTTTTCCAACGCAAGAAGATTTTCAAGGAGCCTTCTTTCCTTTTACCTTTTTATGTAAAAACCACATTTACCACTAAAATTGGCAGTTAAAATATTTTAAACAAATATGTAACAATTTAAAATCCACCGTTGAACTTAAATCACCACAAGCGTGAGGTTTGCAACAAGGGGATTTCAATTACAAATCACTTTGCTACAAATCACACACCAGGAATGACTACTCCATCAATGAAAAAAAAAAAAACACTCAATCACCAAAAACACAAGCAAAACCACCATTTACCTTGACACCACTTGTAGACCAACAGCGGTGGTGGTTCAGTGTCACTTGGTTTAATCCACGGCGGGAACAGGCGCCTCTTGTCCGCTTCATACCACAAATACTGGTCAAGGTATGCGTCCGTGATTTTCTCCAGTGGCTCAACATCATACACCGGAATCAAGTGACTGTACAAGTCCATAAATTCGATTCCAACCTGTCAAGTGGGGAAATATTATTATAAATACACCATCAGTTTCAAGCTCAACTAGACAAACCTCCTTGAAGGCTCGTTGTGTCAGCAAATGACGCTTAATACGTGACAACGCCTCATGCGGATTGTCGTAGGCCTGTTCAATCAAACCCAACTCCTCGCGCTGGCTCTGATTCAATCGCGACTTAACACTGTAAGCCTCCTTCAGACGTTCCAACGCAAGAATAAGCAACTTTGTGTCGTGCTTGTAGGAGAGCGGAGGAAAAGGTATTGGCGCGAATCGTCGCGACTCCAGCCAATGCACTGTGGTGGTGTAAATTGCCACAGCTTCCTCGGGCGAAATGTATGGACCATCTTTCAAATAATTATGCTGACGCTCTTGTTCTGCTTTCAAGTACAGTCGCGTCAATCTTCCCAAGTTCTTCTTGCACACTGTCTTGTCTACAGTGGCGCCGCGACGAATTCGCTCACGATTGTAATGCGCTGTGTTGGTCCACCAATCGGCTTTCATTTTGACGTAACGCAAAATCATGTTTTCGATGGGAATCGGCAGACCAGGCACTTTCCAGGGAATGTTGGCCTTCCAGCAGCGCCAAGCCTCGGACAAATGCTGCAGAATAGTACGCGCTTTGTTCTGTTTTATGCCCTCGGGCATCATGTCGACAATGTCGTGCATAACTGAGGCACGCAACTCCAAGTCAAAGTGAGACTCGACACGTTGCTTGGTAACTGTCTTGGCGACGCCTTTCGAGTGACGACCTTCAAACTGGCGGGACAGCAAATTGCCCAACCATCGTTCGAGCAGTGGGGTTATTCCTCGCATGAAGAAAAGCCACACACGCCAGCCGGGTGCCCAGAAGCCACAACCAGGCCCTTTGCCAACTGGTCCCTGAGAGGAAACAAATCTATTCAACTGTTGAACAATGTTCTGTGAGCAGTGGAACTTACTGTGTTGAAACGGTAGTAGATCAAATGTTTCAGATCTTTGCACATACGAATTTGTCTCATCAGCTTGTACTTGTATCGATACATTCCCGTCAGTTGACCCACGTGGGCAAAGATGTACTGCAGACCGTCGGCCAATTGAAAGGCGTCCACGTTGTTCAGCCGATACTGAACGTGCGAGTCAATGATTAGCTTTGTCAGACGCAAGATCTCACGACACAAATGGAAAGCTGCAAGAGAAGAATTGAAACAACTTCACTGAAATGTACGATAGTATTTTGCACAAGGGAATAAGTTGAATTACAGGGCAACCGATATTCAATTGGACTCATTGACGCGTTCAACTCACCATTTCCGAAACGTGACTTTTTTCGCTCCTTGGTGGTCAGCGTTTTGACGGGCTTCAAGTTAAAATTATAATCCAAATGCAGGTAGTTCAAGTTCTTTCGATGTATCAAAAGGTTCAGCATGTTGTAGCCCTGGCGACATACTTGCAATCCCGCCTCAACCCAATCCAGTGTGGTTGTTTGGAAGAACTTTGTTGCTTTAAACGAACGGAAGAGATATCTGCAAGAAAATTATTTGTTTGTTATTTACTCTCGTCGAAGAAGCTCGCGTGTTTACCTCTTCTTTTGTGGCTTTGGTTTTCTGTGCTTCAGAGCATTCAAGACGTAATACTTCAAGAGTTTCTGATAGCTGACACGAACTTTGACTGGATGGCCGGGGGGGCAGTGCTCCTTGTACCAAGCCTTCACTAGGGGAATATCTATCGCCCGTCGAGAGCGGCCAGAACGCAAATTAAACGGACGTGGTGCCCAGAGTAGTGAAATTCCGTTGGCGGTGTTGTCTGTGTACAATGGTGTGTCTTGCAGAAATGGCTGCACTTCATCGGGTAAACTAAAATCCTCATCGTCATCTGGCATTGGTTCGGGAATCTGTTGGAAAGAAAATTATCCCTAACCATTCAATTAATCCTGCAATCAGTGGCTAATACCTTCACAGAGTGACGATGCGAAATCGGATTGATAAGGGGGTCAAAGTAGAATGCCGGCAAATCGGGATCCTCCGTTTTGATGTACACCACATTGGGGGTGTGATACCTGTAATTGATTCGACACAATTTGGTTAGAAATAGTTTTCTACTCAACCGAATATAGTCGAAGGCGAGATCTTTTTTGTCAGTGACCATCAGCAATCGTAAAAGTGTCTTGTCCTTACAATTTACGCTGGCCACGCCAAAATGAAAATTTTTTTTAGAATTTGTTTTCATTGTGAATCAAATCGCATGTTGTAGTAAATTTTCTTATTTGGCTTGTTTTTTATGCCACGCTTTTGGATTCAGATCGAAGCCCAATTAATTTGGCCTCGATCTTTGATAGCGTGGAGACTTAAAGCTAAGGAGATAACATATTTAAGTAGTTACCATGATAAATGGACGAAATGTGGCATATTGTTGTAAAGATATGGGAAGGCGATTCTGTATTCTGTTCTAATCGGCTGCCTGATGATGACCTTGTTGATGTCGTTAAATTCATTCCAATCTTCATCGCTGAAAAGGAGAACACAAAATTAACTTTTCGTAGATTAGATGAGCAAGGAAATTTGCATGAAGCAATATATAAACGTTACCCCATCTCCAATAATCAAGCAACAATAACATCTAAAAAAAAAACACCTTACCCAACATTATGATCCTTAATTAACGGTTCAAATTTAGGGCCACCAGGAATGGCCATATTCAAAGCTTTAGCCGTGAAGAAACTTTTCGGGTCGAAGAGATAGAAGAAGTTGTTATCAACAAGATCAGTTAGAAGCTGATTCGCCAAGCGATAGAGCGTTGCCAATTGTGGTAGCGTCAAGTTCCACTTTCTATAAGTTGACCCGTTCACATAACTAAAACAAGGAGACATAAAATCCGGCATTTTGAAGTAAAAAAAAAAATCCAGTTAAGAACTTACGGTGTTCCCACTAGTGGTCTATGTTCATAGAACCACTTGTGCACACTTCCGTCTTCGTCCGAATCCAAATCAATCTGAATTGCTTCGAGGGGTTCAACGTCCAGCACGTTGTCTGCATAATCTAGTGGAGGTTCCTCATCGTCGAAGGGAGGGAAACGCATTCGCTTGAAATGGCGACGATCACGTTTTTCTCGACGCATCATAATCCACATCGTGCTGAAAGTTAATTAATCCTCAAGACACAAGTCATCTTGGATGCATTGAACAAACCTACCCCCATTGCGCAATGTACACAGGTTCCACTACCCAAGGAATCTCATTGACAAACGTGATGGCGCCGGTTATATGATATAAAACTTGAACATCGCGTATCTGCTCCCAAGGCATTGGCATATTTTCCAAAAGCTTGAGCACAGCATGTGGCATATACTTTAATGCACCCAGGTATACTCGTTTATCGTGGCGATACTTGCGACTAGTCATGTCACCATGATCACGGATAATCTTACGAATATGCTCCGGCGGCATATCCTCCTTTTGCGCATCAACAAAGCCAAATTTTCGCTTCTCAGCGAATCTTTTGGACTGCAATTGTGACCACTTTTGAGCTTAAAAGTGAAATAGAATCTTGTAGTAAAATGTTAACTACCGGCAGATAATTGAAGACAAACCTTTCTCTTGGAGTTTCTCTTCGGTGATTATTTCGGGTTTCGGAGTTGGAATATGTCCGAGTTGTTGCGCGGACGGTGGCAGAGGTGCGCCTGGTGGTGGAATTTGTTGGATTTGATTTGCCATCTGGTGGGCGTGCATCTGCGCTTGCTGTTGGGCTTGAGCAGCGGCAAACGCTTGCTGCTGAGCCATGATTTGTGCAGCCCATGGCGCTGGTGGGAGCATATATGGCGGTATCGCCATTGTATTTTTTCTACAGAAGAGAGGAAGAAAATATTGTGAAATTACGTCGTTTCTCCGTTGTAGTCTTGCCCGGCATATTTACAATCAGGCGCAAGACTTTGCTACTTTAGTTCTAAAAAAATTTAGCACACTATGTATGGATCGCGTGAAAATTGGAAAATGTGCATGCAAAATGTTGGAAAAAATGTTTGTAGCTTTTTCAAATTACATTTCGCTTTGTTTCGAAATTAATAAAGTCAAGTACATATACGTATTTAAAACTCTAACGCAATGGAGCAAATATAAAAAAAAATTGGAAAACAAAAATCAATATAACCAATGTGACTGCTAGGTAGATCTTTATGAGCAATATTGGTAAAAGTGCTTAACTACTATAGTTTACCTTTAAGAATGTGGTTTAGGCAATTATTTTGCAATATTTTTCAGTAAAATTTTATTATAATTTAAGGACTTTCAACGAGAATTAATAAAGCCGCCGTGGTAAACGTTTTCAATTTTCGCTATGGCGGACATATTTGAGAATTGCCACACGAAAAAAGTGTGCTAAACTTTATTTGACAGACTGATAAGGTGCTGCCAAACTCTTGAGGGTTTTTAATATTTTATGTTGTTTTTGATTTGGCTTTTTTGATTTTGATCTGAGTCACAAATTTTTTCTGCAAATCGAACATGAAATCTGAATTTTGTTGGTTCTTGTATGTATTGCGTTGGCCGCAAATTATATATAATATCCATAGTTATATCCATATTTTGACACATTTATAAGAATTTCTGAATAATTACACATAAAAACTCTTTCCCACACTCGTAAAATTAATAAATCATCTAAAAAAATCAATCCTTTCAAAGGTAAACAATTCGTAATCGCCAGCTGTGTGTCATAAACATTGGGGGTTAGTGAAAGTATTGTGTAGATCTGAGACGAAAATCGAGATTTCGGAAAAGTGCGTTAGATCAAATGCATTTTGGCAAATCAAACATGAAAAGCAATGTCGTTAAAAAAAAAAAAATAATTTTTTTGCCAAACCGAAAACCACACTAGATCTCCTTTCCTGTCATTTTTGATGAGAAAGTTATGTTTATATCGATTGCGTTTTCAGAATATCGATTGAATTTCCAGATTGAACCCAGTTTAATCAATTACGGCGGATAGGCTCTTTTTATCTTCAATACCATAATCTTTGCAAATTAATGTAAAAATTACTTACAATAAATACTGACCTCTATAAATAAATTGTATCACCAATTATCGAAGGAAAAATGTAATGTATGTACGTGTTTTCCTAAAAATTTCTCATTCGATACAAAAAATCAATCAACATTACATGTCCACCCTCAACTCCGAATTTTACCGTCTGACAAATAAACTTTACAAAATATATATGAAATGTCAATTTCAGTGAAAATTACACGTATCGATGTGAATTTTGTTTTATTTATTTCTTTAAAATCTATCCTCTAAAATATTTCTAAAATATGTTTGCAAATCTGAAAAATAAACTCATCGAAGAAGTAAAGGCATCACCATCAAAATTTCAACAATTCGCCAATGCTGCACAGGTGAAATTCAATTAACAAAAAAAAAAAAGTTTATGCGTTTTTTCCTATTTGCAAAGAAAATAACTCTTCTTAATAAAAGAACATAAGCATACTTATAGAAATACTTATATTTGTGAAAATGAAAGTTCTTTCTTATCCACAATTAACTATCGACCAACTATTTGGCACAAATTTAGTCTAATTTGATTAGCTATGGCTAGCGCAGTGCAAATAAGTGAACAAATTTCTACACATCCTGGTACCTAACCAGTAGCTAATTGGGTGTTTGTTTTTGTGTTTCTCTGTTTTGTTATTCGTATAGGCAGCAGTGTCGTCATCATCTAGTACACCGTCTGGTTCTGAATCGGTGTCAGGAAATGAAAACTTTTTCAGCATCACTGAGGAGGGTATGTACTACAATTTATTTATCGTATCTACATTATTTAACAAAATAAATTTGTTTTACCCTCTCTTTGCAGACACACCACAGAATTCTCCAAATAAACCATTAAAACTGCCTCTTGGGTCTGCCCGGGCAAAGGGACCAAATATCTCCCCACAATCGAATAATGGTGTCATACCGAGAGCAAGAAAATTGTCCAACTCATCGGTGGCAAGCGATGTGTCGTTTCGTTTGCCATCTTATGAGTCTGCAGCTGTGAGTAAATTGTACAAGCTATGAAGGAATTGTGATATATGGTTATTTACTTTTGTTTGTTAAGGTCTATCACCTTCAATCGGATCTTGATGTTTCGGCAAGTGAAGTGGAAGATTCAGGGCCGACGGCTCGACTGGATCTCATAAACAAAGAACAACTGTATGATGCGTATAAGAAGGTATTGGATAGATATCAAAAATATCGATTGAGATACACAGATCTGGCTAAAAAATACAAGGATTTGGAGAGAGATAGCACCAAGGCTAGGGTGAGTTAATGTTAATTTGTTTCAATTTAGAAATGGCCAGTTCCCTTATCTTTGTACCAATTTCGTCTACAGTCTGTCTTGACTGATAGTTGTTATGTCGCTGATAATAATACTGTTCACCTTGGATAGGTATTTGTTATTTAATTTTCACTTTGATAAGAAACGTGGAGGTACTTTGTTAGCGAAGCTTAAATACTGGCTCTTGATACTTTCAGCGGGAGTTTGATATGCGCGGATAAGTTACTCATGATTTTCGATACAAATTACATCATGGAAAAGGACTACTATATGTTTAATTAACCAATTCCGTTGCAGATTGTAAATGTTAATACCAAAGCTCCTGAAATGATTTCTTTCTTGGCTTATCTTTATTATTTATGTCTCAACTATATTCCAAACTTGTCTACGTATTGTTTCCCTTCTTTTCGTCGCAAATAACTGAAATTTCTGTTTCATCTTTCAGTCAGTCCTGGTGGAAACTCAAGAAAAGGCCATCCGTCGCATAAATGAACTTCGAGAACAATGCTCATTAGAACAACAAGCCAAGGCACATCTGGAAGAGGCCCTCCGTGTGGAAATGGATGACATGCAGTGCAAGATGCAGGCGTATCAAACAAAACTCACACTTTTAGGCGAGAGTCCCGAAAACATTGTCGCACTCACCAAAAGCGAGCCGCTTATACAACTCAATAGTACTCCTAACTCCACCACCGATCCAAATAACCTTATCAATCTTGACATAGAAAACAGCAACCAAAACATCGAGGCCCACGACAAGGTCACAAGTTTGAAAAACCAACTGGCCGAGCAACTAAACCAAATCGAAGAGTTAAACCAAAGGCTCCAAGAAGCCACCAATACAATTGATTTGCTAAAGAAACAAGAAGAGGAAAGTGCCATCTCGCTGGCGCAGACAAAGCAAGCTATCTACTCCGAGCTGGAGAGCAAAGAGACTCAGGTGAATCGATTGAAAACTAATCTCAGCGAGGTTGAAGTTAAATACCAACAATCTTCAAAGGAGAATAGTCAGTTGTCTGGTCAGGTCGCTGAATTAACTGAATTGAAAGAAAAACTGAAGACTATTACATTGGCAAAGCAGGAAGCCGAGGCTAAAGTGATTTCCTCGACGCACATGCAAAGCGAGGCCAAACAGCAGTTAGTGGCTAAGGAGAAGATCATAGCTGGTCTTGAGGAGCGTCTACAGAACTTATCGAAAGAGCATGAAGAAAGACTGAAGGATATGCGGCAGCAGAACGATGAGCTCAGTGGAATGGTTCGGCAGTATCAGACATCAGAGATTGCACTAGCGGAAGTTGACAACGAATTGAACCGAACCAAGACCGAAAACAACAGTCTACGAGCGACAATCGAAGAGACCGAACGCAGGTTGCTGGAAATTCAATCGGAAATCGATGGCAAGCAGAAGCAATTGGATGAAGCGCAGCGAGAAAAGGAAAATTTGAGCGGATTGCATGAGGAATCTAGGAAACAATTTGAGGAACTCTCTAAGGAGCTTGAACACGTGCGCCGGGAAAAGGAGGAAAACGAAACTCGTGTGAAGCAACTTGAGTCGGAAATAAAGATTACAAACGAACAAAGCGAGAATTCAGAGTCCGAAACGATTGTCGCTCTGAAAGCGGCTTTGCACAAAGCCACCTCAGAGATGAACGATCAGCTGAAGGAGGCAAAAGAGGCGCTTACCGCTAAGGAGAAGGAATTGAAATCGTCAAACAACAAGCTTAGCAAGCTGAAGAAGCAACTCGAAGCGCAGGAGGCAAATGGCAAGGAAATTGATCGTCTTAGGCAGAGCATAACAGAGTACGAGACGAACTTGTCACAGCTGCAGCGCGACCATCAAGAGCAAGAGGAAAAAACCGAACGGGAGAAAACAGAGCTTAAGTCACAGGTGGCAAATATTCTACAGGAAATCGGTACAATGGAGGAAGAGATGCGTGTAGTGCGTGCATCCCACTCAGAACTGGATGCAGAAAAGCGCTCCCTAGAGCAGAAGATCGAGAATATGACAAAGCAGAGCGAAGATGCAAACGATGGTACCCAACGGTGGATGGAGCGACTGAATGAAGCGCAGGAGAAGCTGAAAATCGTCGAGCAGAAGTTGCAAAATGTTGAGAGTGAGAACTCCCAGTTGGCTGAGAAGAACTGCCTCTTGCAGGAGAAGTCCAATCGTCTGGAGAAGATCATTGCGGAGCATGAGCGCCAGCACAACGAGACCGAGATTGAGTTGAGCCATTTGAAACAGCAGCACGAAACGGCAGAGGGCAACATTCAGAAGTTGAACGAGAAGATGTCTCAAGTGTTGGATGAGAATTCGAGATTACACAACGCCAAGGAGTTGATGGAGCATGAGTACAGGTCGCTGCAGGATCAATGCGAATCAAAGGAGAAGGAGAAGCTTTGTGTTTTGGACTCAAACAAGTGCCTGGAGGACGAGATGACAGCGTTCAAAGAGGAGATAGACAGTTTAACAAGGGAGAACAACAACCTTAGTGAGATTTTAAATAACCTCCGCGGGGATTTGAGTGACGCGCTCGAAAAGGTGCAAGTGGAAGAGCAAAAGAACGAGAAATTATGTGGTGAATTGCAAAGTGTGATCAAAGCCAAGGAGCACCATGAAGAGGAGTTAAAACTGCTTAAGGAAGAGATTGTCAGCTTGCGGAGTGACACGACAGCTAGTGGAGCTCTGGAAGAGAACAAGCAGTTAGTAGAGAGCTTGCGCAAACAATTGGCTGAATCGGAAGAAAAGTCTAAACTCTCCGATGATCAGGCAAACGCACTCAATAGAAAACTAGAGGCTCTGGGAAATCAGCTCGCTGAGTCTGGGGAACGACTGAAGCTCTACGAAAACCAGGTCAAGGAGCTCCATCAAAAACTTGAAGAATCCGAAAAGAACGAATCAGCGGAGCTTCAGTCGACAAACGAGGAACTATCTGCACTGAGAGAAAAGTTCCACGAACATCAACAACAACTCTACGATGCAAAGAATCAAATTGATGAGGCAGACAGCAGGCATCAACAAGTGTTGAGTGAGAAAATGTCCGCAAGTGAGTCGCAGATATCAACTTTGACTGCTGAAGTAAAGAGGGCTCATGAGAACGTGACCAAACTCACAGAATCTAATAAAATACTTCAGGCCGAACTCGACACCCTGGAGAACAACAACCAATCGCGGCTTGCCGAACTGGAATCGCGCCTCCAGCAGACCAGCAGCGAGAATCAAAACCTTCAGCAAACCGCCCGAAACGCAACCGACCTCGAAAAGAAGCTGCAAAACTACGAACAGCTACAGCTGGAAAACGAATACTTAAACACCCTAACCCAGCAACTACAGGCCGACATACGAAAGCAGAGTGAAGACCGTGCCAATGTAGCACTAGAAATCGCCGGCTTGAGGGAGAAGATCAACTCCCAGCAATGCGAGCTATATGTACTTAACGAGAACCAAGAAAAGCACGCCAGCGAGTTGGCTGTCAAGTGCAAGGAGATCCTCAAAGCCCAAGAACAATTGGAGAAAATGACGGAAACCCTGGAAAAGGAACGTGCTGAACTAACCCGCCAAACGGACCATGCGAACTTCATCACAAACCAGAATGACAACATTCAAAAGGAACTACTCCACTGCCAGCAACAGTTTGGCGATGCAGAGAAGGAGTTGCGCGAAGTGAAATCTTCCTGTGAAGAAATCACCGCAGAGAAACTGAAACTCATCGATCAATTAGCCACTGCGGAGGCCTTAACCAAGCAACAGCTGGACAGTTTGCGTGTTGAACTCGACCGCAGTGGCAGCACCGTTGAGACGTTGAACAAAGAAGTTGATGAACTCAACAAGGAGATCGAGAAGGTGGACACCATGAAGGAGCAAAAGAACGAGCTGCTGAAGCAGATTGAAGGCTTGAAAGTGGAACTGGCAGAGAGAACCATCCCAGTAAAAGTAGAATCGCCAACTGAAACAGCCAAAGCAAGCCAACAAGAGTCGGAGAATTTGAGAAAAATCAACGAACAGCTGCAAAAGGAATTGGAAGATCTCCAATACAAGTCACGAGCGGAGATAGCTAACCTCACAGAGGAGATTGACGACTTGCTGGCGAACGCCAAACATATGAGTGAGAAGTTAAATGAACGCAAAAGCTATGCAGGTCCACCACCAGCGGCGGAAGCAGCAGTAGATTCCGATCGAATTCAACAGGAGAAAAACGAGCTCGAATCAAAGCTGAAGACTATAATGCATGACGTGCAGGATGTGTCCAATCGGAACCTCTTCTTGGAGCAGAAATGCGAAAATTACTTAATCTTGGAGCAGTCAAACGAGCGGCTGAAGTCACAAAATGAAAAGCTTTCGCGCCAATTGGATGAAACACTGGTGAGTGCAATGATTGGATGACACACATCAGCAGAATCAATTGGATCTGTTCCCTCTTGATATGCTGTAGTTTCTTTTACTGACACACCAACGATTTATGTATGTATTTTTGATAAATTTGTGTAACTTTCCGACTTTTAGGTATCCATGCAGCATAACGAAGGAATAACAGCGAACACAGAGTTTGAATACTTGAAGAACATCATGTTCCAGGTAGAAAATAGAAAAATAACCACGCATGCTTATGGTACTCCTTAAAAATTCTTACTCTTTCCAGTACTTGACCGGAACGATGAATGGCAACAATGAGACTCTGGTTAAAGTTATATCCGCCGTGTTGAAATTCACACCGCAGCAGACGCAAGTGGCTCTTGAAAAGGAGCACCAGAGAAGATCATTAGTAAGTGGTTCTTTGGCGTTTTTTTTTTTCATAACTATGTTACATATAGAACCCGTCAAATCCCAGCCGCTCTTCATATGCAACTATTACGCAGTGTCCTCTACGGCGATCAACAGAGTTTGCTTCAACTCTTTAACTGTTTGTTGCGTCGCTGATTCCATACAATTCGACCCAGAGTTTCACCGAATATGCACGCACCTGTAGCGCTAGCCATTTGTGACTCGTCTGTGACTGCCTTGTGGACCTATTTACTTCTTCTTGTAAAAAATCGTTTCTCCTTCTTTCCTTTTTTGCTTTCTATGTTTTGAACTATGTCGTGATGCACTCGGGTCATACATTAGGGCTTAGAGTGCAGTCCAGAGTTCGGCAGCAAAAACTGTTACTTCATTAAATTTAAATAAATAAACAAAAAGAAAGATATTCCAGGTTTTATCGCCTATGATCGTTTCAGTCATTTCGAGACTAATACGAACTTATTACCGTATAAGCCATTTCGTCATTTGACAGCCTGAAATTAATTGTATTCTCTCTTTCCAGCTTGGACATATAAACAATTTGCTATAGCAGGAAATGGACTCCTATGGCGTTTGGTAACACATAAATTGTTAAAGAAAAGAAACTACAATTCTCACAAAAAAATAATTGTTTAAGTGTTAAGACGAAAATATTTGGAATTGCTTACTTGTGTAAAACTTTTGTGACAGAGAAGGTGTTCAGTAAACAAAAGAAAATGTACCTTAATCTAAAACTACGCAAAGTTCTTCTTCAGATTACATTGGCGAGAAACTAAAAGAACAGAAAACCAGAAACAGATGCAAAGCAAAGAGTTGTATTTTCTGTGTATTTATTGCATTTTTATTATTATTACTGTATTAATTTAATTAATTCATGTTATTAAATATTAGGTAGGAAGAAAAACAAATCTATTATTATAATCATATTCTTATATTGTACATATATAGTGATCAGATTGCAATAAATAATTTTAATCGTTGTTTCGTCTATGTTTAGTATTTTTTTTTTCAATTACTACTTTGCTGTTTGGCTACAATTAACAATGTTTCGTCGGATTTTGTTCATAATTCTAAGTAGATAAACAAAATACATAGTAGACAAAGAACAGATAAAATCGATGCCTACACACTATAAGCATTTGATATTCGAAATTTTCTACGATACTAAATAAAATTAAACAAAACAATAGAACAAAAATAAGTAAATCAATGTAACCGAGCGAAATTCCTTAAAATGTCTTAAAGGTAAATTATTATAAATTAAAACAAAATACATACTAAAAGTTATACATAAATACAAATATATTCAAACAAGATTGTTTTGATTTTTATTACTTAACGGAGTTTTGCGGCATGTTGCATGTACGATGGTCAGATGCAAACCGCATTAATCCATGCAAATTATCCATTCGGAAGAGCGGGTTAGTTCACAAACGCATCACTTCATTGTTGGTTCTAAAACACCGTTGCTAAAAAAAGGTAATTTAAATAAACCAATGGGAACACAGCTCATGTAAGTCTTTATTGCAAAATTTTATCAACTTATGCGCGAACGTCAACGCAGTTTGAGATTTCTTGTTCATTCTTTCTGCGATGGAGCTAATAATTGGCTATAGAAAACTAGGTCAAAACAAGAAATGCAATTACAAAAATTATCCAGTAGTGGCACACAGATCATGTTTTCTCCTTGACATAAGCATTTGTCAACCCGAACTATTGAGCTTTTATTTGACGCTTTAAAGTTTGTCCAATGTACAGCAGTACAGGACCAAATGCATAGCTAGATCAGCACTTCCAAAGTTCGTTTACATTATAAGAGCCAAGATATACTTCAGCGTGCAGCAACCCAACGTTTTTTTTGTAAAGCATTAAAATAAGTCCGCATTAGAATATCAATTACAAGGCACAAACTGAAAGCCCATTCACTTTAAAAGTGTAAAAGAATAATCTACACCAGTCGGTACTCGGGAGACTGCAACGACAATGCCTCTGATCTTATATTTATATAAATAGGCGAAGCAAAATAGTTAAGAACCACTTTCACTGGCTTAAATACAACATATTCGCTTTATTTTTTGTTGAGAAGTTAGGGCAGAGTCTGTAATTTTTTTTCCTATTATAAATGTAGTGTATAGTGTATAAGATGGGTCAATATAGTGGTAGAATCTCTACCACTGGGCGACCTCTTTTTTTTAAATACCTATGATAATAAAAACGTCTTCGAATCGAAGGTTTGTGACATACATTTCTGGTGAAGTAAATTCTATATGAGCAAGCACCTTTTTTTACTGTTCACAATGAGATAGCATATAAAATATTTATTTTGTTACATCTCAACATCTGAAAGAACTTTGACCAACGATTGTCATATGTCAGGATGGCCGAGCGGTCTAAGGCGCCAGACTCAAGAGCAATCTTACCTATAGAATAGGTGACTGGAGCGTTCTGGTCCTCTCTGAGGGCGTGGGTTCGAATCCCACTTCTGACAAATTCTTTTTTAAATTGTGAAATACATATTCGTCCCCAGGCGAGGTATCCGTTGGAACAGAAAATTCTCCGATTTTATACGATTCGGAGGATTTTTGCTACGTGGTATTTTGCGGAACGTTCGGAGAATTGTTCGGACATTTTGTAACGCATATCGGCGAATTACGTTTAGGTGCGATGAGGTGCATTTTTTTGTTAAATTTTTCACATCTACGATTCGGAGTGCGGTGCGCCAACGCAATCGTTTATTTCTCTTCCGAAACCGGATACTTCGAATGCAATTTGAGCCTCCAAAGGAGTATGCGTTGCTGAGAGTTTTCCGTTCCGATGGATACCTCGCTAGGGCCGATTATTTATCATCGTAGTTCGTAGATGACTTCCTATTTGAAATTGAAACTAAAAAAGACTTTCTTATCGAAGCAAAATATCTGCTTCAGTGGGATTCAATCGTTATCAATTAAATTCAAACAGACCTAATAACACTGCTACCTACTAAATAAATAAAAACACACTTACATTTTCTAAATATTTAACCGTTTATTTATTTTAAGAAGGATTTGCATTTTCGTGAAAGGTGATTACAGCCTGCAGCACAGCATTGCTTACAGCAAGTTTAACTTTTGCCCGCTCAAGAACTGGAAGAGATTTCGCCATTTTCGACATACTCATAAAGAATAAATCACTTTCGTCCATTTCTAAAAATGAATTATCCTGCACCACACGTTTTGTCTTGTAATCCATTCTCTCAGATATATCATCGTATTGGTGGTATTCTTTTTGACTTCCCAGCATAGTCTCTACCAATGGAGTATGTAAATCGTCCATTCCATTATATGACAAAGGTTCTGGATCTGGACTATTGCCCTTGACTTCTTCGATTTTGGGCTTAACATTGTCAGAACTATCGTTATGAATATTATCAAAAACAGAAAACTTATCGACATCTTCCGTTTCTAAATCGACGTTATCATATGATGTTGTACCGTCGGGTCTGGTAAAGTCGACAGTTCTTCGGTTCCTTTCTATATATGGCCAAAGGAATGCCATGTCCCGTTCATATTTCCAAGGATGAATCGTGATACCGGATTCGTGTTCTTTGATGCGACGCCTATTGCGTGCATTAATGAAACACCTTCTCAACCTGTCCCATACAGATCTGGCTTCATTGGCTGAAATAAAAAAATTGCTTTGTTATAATAAGGAGTGCAATTTCATGACGCCTACGCATATTTAAGCTTCTTGCAAATATTTGCTTGTGCGTTTCATTTTTGTTATGCCTGTTCGATTGATAAATAAATAAATTTTTTTGTGCTACTTTTGCTAAATTTTTCAAACCCAAATGTCAAATCCGGTAACGCCTCCGCTGCAGCTGAATGTTGGTAAAACTGAGTAACGCCACCGTAAAGTTGGTACGGCTTGCACCGGGAACACCAAATTTGGGAATTAAATTAGGATTAATTAGTAATAGGTACTTTGTCGGTATTGTGGCACCAATCGACCGTCTATTTTTTTCGAATTTGTTGGTTCTAATTCTGATCTGGTAGTTGACAAATGCCGGTCGTTAAAATGAACAATGAATGCATTGATAAACAACGCTGATATTATAATTAGATAAGCTATGATGTTGAATACCTTTTCGTATGCACGAGTACGCCGCCAATGCTCAGGAGCTCCTCCGTTTTAGTACCCCAATTGCGAAACGGGACAGGGTCGATACGGTAAAGCAGTTCACCGAATTTTGGTGGCTTGAGGAAGAGGTGAGGGTGGATAGGTGGATACGCTCTCCCGGGCCAGTGCGCTACTTACACATCTTCCTTAGTTTTAAGCTAGATAGTAAGGTAGTAGGTATAGGGTTAGAGTAGGGGGTCCTTGGGAGGGGACGGGCTAGCCAACATAAAAGAGTGCTTATGAAACTTGACCGACGCTTGTAGCCTCGATCGAGTGTCGAATGTTGCCGGCCGACAGGCAACCATGGAAGCGATCAGGATGGTGACCAATCGATAAGATTGCTCACCAACCTGTTTATAGGTAATGTAGGCTAAGTAGCTTAGGTAGATTTAAGTAGTTTTAATAAAACAAATAATAAAGAATCCAAGTTTTATAAAATTTCTTGGAAATTAAAAAAACAAATTAAATATAGATAATTTTAAGGCCAAAAGGCAATAATGTTGAGGATATTGTTACATTTAGAATTAAATTAATTTAATCGTTTTTATCTAGTAGGTATGTAAGTTTAATTAAAGATACAAATAAAAATAAATTAAAAAATAAAACCTATTCGTCGTTAAAAGACCCAGCGCATTAGTCCTTGATGTACCTATACTAAAACAGCTCTAATGGCATTTTTTCGTTGACTTTGGAATTGAAGTTTCCTATATAATAGGTCTGTTCCCTGAAGATAATGCATTCGAATACATTAATCAAACTTCGATCACTTCTTCCCACCTTTTACGTAAGGAACGAATTTTGACTAATTTATTCGAATGTGTTATCGTAAGGAAACATATCTAATACATACTCCAAATGAGCGATTTGAACTATTTTTTTATAATATCTTTCAACCCCCTTATTAATAAAAAAATGTGCACAAGTAAGTTAGTTAGCAAACGTCAGATAGCATACAAAAATTTGACATAACTGCTGAGTAACAAGTTGATAACTTTTACACAGTGTTTATTAATACGGGGGCAAGTGTTTAATAAATTAAATGGGGGAAATTATCACTAAGCATGAGTTTAAATTCGACAGTCAAAGTTTCGAAGTGATGATCCAAAACCTATGAAACCTACCTTACCTAACCGTCACTGACATACATTTACATTATACCCAACGAAAACTACAATAGATTACTCATTAACTACCTAACCTACACAGGTGGTAAGTTTGTTATTTATTATGATTTATAAGACTGCCAGGCACAAAAGAAAACAAATAAAAACACAGCAGAATAACAAAACCGTACAACAACAAAAACCACACGACACAATATAAAATAAGTCGACAAACTTATGTACCTATATAATACCACGTTGAACTATGTATGACGCAGCACGCAACGTTTCTGCTCGGTTCATCATCTCAACTCAATTCTATACCTACAATCTAAATTTGCTTACCTCTCAGATTCAATTCTTTTCCGATTTTCTGCCAAGTTTGTTGCCGCACATCCGAATCACGATAATAAGTTGATTTGGTGTTGTAAAGAACATCGTTTTCTTTAACTTTTTTAATTAGAATCCTCTCCATAGCTGCGAGTCTGTGAAAAAATCCAAAGAATCCACCGCCGCCTGACTATGACTATACTTTAACAACGAATTGCTTTGGTCTGTTAGTGCAGTGAAAATAAAAGCATTATGTACCATACCCATGCCATACATACCCATACCCATGCTTCATTCACGTAGCATGTTCCATTTCACATGATATCATGCGATGCGACAGCGACGAGCGATACGTACGTTGTGTGTGACGGTCTGGATACATGGTGGTGTGGCTATAGGCACTCATTTCCTCCATATGTTTTGTTTTCGTTATAGGTATATGAGAAGAAGATGCGCGTGAGTTTGTACTGTATATATGAATTGTAGATGCGGTTGGCTTGTGAGGTGCGAGGGAGTGTGATTAGTCATGATGGATGATGTGCTCATTCATTGGAGTCGATAAAGGAGTTTCCTAAGGCCGAGTTGACACTGGTTACCTATTTATTTTTGTTTAAATATGGCAGTGTAACGTTTTATATTACACGCATATATAATTTAAAAGTGACAGCAGTTGTAAATAACCAGCCAAAAAGATTATCAGAAAAACAGTGGAGCAGCTTTTCCGTGCTAATTTTTGCAAACTTTTTCCCTCTCATACGTATGGGGAAACAATAAATAGAAAATAAGCGAAAGCATAATAAAAATATGATGGGTAGATATGGTTGAACTTGAAGAAAGTAATGGGCGGCGGAAATCGTTTCTCGAGGTCTAAAATATTTGTTCCCGCAATCTTCTACGTTTTTTTTTTTGATTTTTCTCTTCTAAGTTTTTCACCTCTATCGAGGTATCCGTTTGGAAAAAATTCCGATACGAAAATCAAATCCGATCGGAACCGAACTCAAATTGCGCTCGAAGTAACCGTTTCGGAACAAAATAAATGAAGCATAAAACGCGTTTATTTCATATGAAAATATTCAGCAGCAATTCGTTGTCGGAGAGCTTCCAGCTTTCACCCCTATCGAGGTATCCGTTCGGAAAAAATTCCGATACGAAAGTCATAGGTTAGGTTAGGTTAGAGTGGCAGGCCGCCTCAAGTGCAGCCTCACTTAGGCCAAATTAGACCCATTGTGTTACCACAGGATCGATATCGACTCCTTATCTACCCGTTGAACCAGCCGGAGCTGAGAATGAAGCGATGGAGGCAGTTGATACCTATGTTTGCGAGTTCGCTGAGATTGTCGAAGAAATATTCTCCGAGGTATAGTTTTCTACGGAGTGACAGTGCTGGACACGTGCAGAGAAGGTGAAGAACAGTCTCCTCCTCCTCCTCGTCCATACAGCTTCTGCAGAAATCATTTGAAGGGAGGCCTAATCTGAGAGCATGTCTCCCTATGATGCAGTGTCCCGTGATGACACCTACTAGAGTGCTTATTATGGGTCTTTTCAGTGTAATGAGACTTTTTGAGCGCTTGGAATCCAGCTGAGGCCAGATCTGTTTCGAGGTGTGGCACGTTAAGCAGCTAGACCACCTGCGATTAGTAGCGCTTAATGCGTTTTGTTTAATTAGGAGCTTGCAAGTAGCAAGAGGCATATAGAGACTCCTTTTTTCTGGTAGAGTCGACATAGTAGTGCCTTGTCTGGCGAGCTCATCGGCGATGCAATTACCTGGAATGTCTCTATGGCCCGGCACCCATATAAGGTGAATTTTGAATTGTTTCGCCATCTCGTTCAGAGATAGTCGGCAATTGAGGGCAGTTGTTGAATTGAAGACGACAGAATCCAGGGTTTTAATCGCGGCTTGACTGTCGGTAAAGATGGTGATATCCTTTACAGATATTACATTATACCGAAGCCACGACAGGGCCTCTTTGATCGCCATGACCTCCGCCTGAAATACACTACAGTGATTAGGAAGGCTGAATGAGATTTTACAATTTAGATCATAAGAGAAAACACCCCCCCCTACTCCTGTTTCAGTTTTGGACCCATCTGTATAGAAACAGACAGACTCCTTGCGGGGTACTATTTCGTTCTCCCATTCACTCCTGGAGGGTATGTAAGTTTCGAAGTTCTTTTCGAATTGAAACTGAGGGAGGGTGTAATCAGTATCTTTTGGAATGCATTCCAATGTATTTAGAATCGATGAGTGACCAGTTTGGCGACTGGTCCACAACTGAATTGCTTTCATCCGAGTGGCTGCATTTGCTGCCACTTGTTTGCAATAGATGTCCAGCGGTAGCAAGTGGAACATTACGTTCATGGCCGCTGTTGGAGTGGTTCTTAGGGCTCCACTTATGCATATGCATGCCGTTCTTTGGACGCGGCTAAGCTGATTATGATGGATGGCCTTTTCGAGGGCAGTCCACCATACAATAACGCCATAAGTGAGTATAGGTCTGATAACGGATACATATAGCCAATATGTAATTCGAGGCTGGAGTCCCCATCTGCTTCCAATGGCTTTTTTACAGCAGTACAGAGCCGTGGTGGCTTTCTGAACTCTCCGCAGGATATTGGGTTTCCAGCTCAATTTGCTGTCTAAAACTAGGCCTAAATAGCTAGCCGTATTGGTGAGCACCAGGAGTGTGCCGTTTAGTTTTGGGGGTACAAAATTGGGAATTTTGTATTTTCTTGTGAAGAGGACCAGTTCAGTTTTTTGGGCATTGACCGCCAGACCGCATTTTTTGGTCCATTTAGAGAGCTTAGAGAGGGCATTCTGCATGAGATCTCTAAGCGTGTTTAGGTGTTTTCCTGAGACAGCGATGGCAACGTCATCCGCATAGGCAATTACTTTGCAACCTTCCCCCTCCAGTATTAGTAGTAGTTCATTCACTACTAGGTTCCAAAGAAGGGGTGAGATAACGCCACCTTGAGGCGTACCCCTACTAACGAACCTCCGGACCGATGCATCGCCCAGCTGTGAGTTGATAAACCTGTTGGTGAGCAACTGGTTGACCAATTCGCCAATCGATTTCTCAATTCCAAGGCCCGTCAGTGCGCCGAGAATTGCCTCTGCTTCGACGTTGTTAAACGCTCCCTCAATATCTAGGAAAGCAACCAATGTGAATTCTTTGCAATCGAGAGATTTTTCGATGGTAGATACAAGTGAGTGAAGGGCCGTTTCAACCGATCTCCCTTTACTATACGCGTGTTGAGCCTTTGACAAAAGATTTGAGTTGACACTGCAACGTATGTGGATGTCTATCAGTTTCTCTAAGGTTTTTAGAAGAAATGATGACAAAGTAATTGGTCTGAGATCTTTGGGGTTAACGTGTGAGCTTTTACCAGCTTTAGGTATAAACACCACGTTAACTTCTGTCCACAACTTGGGAATATGAGCAAAATCCAGGCAACTTTTAAAAATTACAGTTACCCAAGGGAGGATTAGGTCAGCGTTCCTCTGAAGTTCGGCCGGTATTATACCATCCGGTCCAGGAGATTTAAATGGCTTAAATCCTTTAATGGCCCAAAGAATTTTGGTCTTGGTAATAAGACTTGAAGAGCTGCTTTCTATCGGTCTTTCAGAGGACCTAGCTGGTATCGAAGCAGCATTACAGCTGTTGGGGAAGTGAGAATCCAGTAGTAGATCCAGAGATTCTGCACTTGAGGTGGTCCACGATCCATCAGCTCTTTTAAGGTAGCTCGCTACTTTAGGAGTGGATGCGAGAATCTTCCTGAGCCTGGAGGCCTCAGAGATTTCTTCTATCTTTTCACAGAAGAGTCTCCAGGAATTCCGTTGGGCTTTCCTAACTTCGGTTTTATAGGATTTGAGGGCTTTTTTATATAAGGCCCAGTCAGCGGCTTCACGGGATCGCTTGGCCTGATTGAAGAGCTGCCTACATTTTTGACGTAGAGATAAAATCTCCTGATTCCACCACGGTGGTCTAGGCTTGCCCCGAGGTTTACTTATTGGACAGGAGAAAGACATAGCCCGGTTGAGAGTCTTAGTGAGTTCCTCAACCATGCTATCCAATTCATTTGGATTAGTAGGGGGAACAGGTATTCTGTTAATTATGGAAGCTTCCACACTGTTCCTATATTTGTTCCAATCCGTTTTCCTGTAATTCCTAAAAACGGGTTGGACTTGAGGGAGGCAGTTTATGCCAAATTGAATGTATCTATGGTCAGAGAAGGAGTGTTCTTTAGAAACTTTCCAGTCTCTGACATCATGGTAAATGGTGTCGGAGACCAGCGTGATGTCTAACACCTCTCGTCTGTTACTAGTTACAAATGTGGGTTCGGATCCCATATTGCATATGATTAGTTTAGTACTAATTAAGTAATCAAAAAGTAGCTCACCTCTTTTATTGATGTCGGAGCTGCCCCATACAGTGTGATGCGCATTGGCATCACATCCCAGGATCATCGCAGCGTTGGACTTCTCCACATCAGCAATCACTCTCCCCAGTAGTTCCGCAGGGAGGAGAAGGTCGGACGCCAGATACGCCGAAGTCAACCAGATTTTCCGCAGTCCAACTTCAACGTTTACTGTCGTGGTGTCTCGATCGCTGTAATTAGGAAGAAGGAAAACATTTAGTGTGTTCTTCGCGAGGATGCAGGCTCTTGGTATACCTTCATTCCTCACGTAGAAAAGTTTGTAGCCTGGAGTCCTGAGTCCAAGAACCCGATCATTATTGACCCAGGGCTCCTGAATCAGGACAATGTCATCCGCGCTTTTATGGATCCGCAGAAGAAGAGAGGCCGAAGCCGTTTTTGAGTGATGTAGGTTAATCTGAAGGAACCGCAGCATCACTGCTACAATTACCTCCAGACGCCTCCACCACAGTGATGTTAGCCTCATCCGTATCCGATTCGAAAGATACATCAGTTACGGATGGGCTGCCGAGTCCACTGGATAGATCCAGGTCCGACAATCCAATGCTGTCCATGTCCAGATCTATCCGTGGGACCGAGTTGCTCTTAGAGAGATGCGGGGCCCTCCCTGGAGCGCAGTCATCCGTCTCTACATTAGCCGCTGTGGTCGGTGTATTACTGACCGATGCGGTTCCGGCAGAGACGGGGAACAGCGCTTCTTTCGCGGGATTGCAGCCCACCACCTCCGCTTCCGCTGCCGGACTAGTCAGTTTATTACTAACCTGTTCAACAGTGTCAGCAGAGGTGGAGGGTCGCACTCCCTCCCTGGTAGGGTCCTCCTCATCCTTCTTATAAACCCTAAGGTTTATAGCTCCGAAGCCGTAGCTGATTTGTCCTTCTGTTGCAGCCAGAGGAGCCAGAGACTCTACGTTGATCACGATGATCGCAGATCTTTTGTCTCCTTTAGGTTCCTCCAGCTTAGCAACCTTCCAGTTACCTGTAGGAAGATGAGGGTTGCTTGCCCGAATGATTTTTATGATTGTTGCGGGGTCAGAGGGTTCGGCAGGGATCCAGGAGCGAGTTCTAGGTCTGCTAGGAATTTCTTCCCTGCTTACGACCTCGAGCTGCGCCTCTTTCCACACCTCACCCAGAGACGAAATTGCTATTTTATATAGGTCCGCAGACCTTTGATCAGCACAAGCGATCAGCTTCACATGGCCCTGATGCCATCCGCCATCGCGACAGGAGGGAGGAGGCCCTGGATGATCATCCATGACCTGTAGAAATTTAGTAGCCAGCTTCATTTCTACTTTTCTCCATCTCTCAGGGGAAATGCTGCCATCTATGTCACTCCTGTCTATTACAGCGAGGACAAGGTGTGCCTTGAGGACATCACTGAATGGCTTGTTGTGCTTTAAGGAGAGTGAGGAACTGCTGCAGTTTACCCTCACTCGTTTTGGGTCGACAGTGGACTCCTCAATCGACCTTTGTCTTTTGGACGTGGAGTCCTTCCTTGAGGAGTCAGGAGGAATCTCCTTGACAACTTTCGTTGCCCAGGAGATCGATTCTTTGTTTCTAATAGAGAGCTGATCTACCGGGACGTCCTTGTAGCGCTCCAGAATTCTGGAGGCGGTACGTCGCTCTCTATATTGCCTAGTGGAGGTGCTTTCGTGTCGCGAGCTCGAGGCAGTACGACGTGCAGCACCGGGTTTTCGAGTTGAGCGTTCTTTGCATCTTTCGGCAAGACTAAGATCAGGTTTGGTGACCAAGTTCTTAGTTGCCGTCGTTGCAGGAACGCTAGTACTGGAAGCGGGCTCAGAGGCAGTACTTCCAGCCGGTAGTTTAAGAGCACCGGACTCTGAAATTTTTTGTTTTTGTTTAATTGTTTTATTTGTTTTGTTCATGGACCCACGAGTAGCGGAGAAGGGAAGGTCCATCTGTGCATAGATCCGCATTACACAGATAAGGCTGGCTAATCCGGAGGTCGCCAGGTATCCGGATACTCCGTTTGCGACTCGGGCTATTTTTGAAACTGGGCCCCCAGCCAGGTTGATACTCGGCACGGGTCGTATGACACCTTTATCCAGCCCAGGCGGAAATAGGATGGGATAAGAGAGAATTAGGAGGAAAGTTATGGAAGGAGTGGGACAAGAAAGGAAGGACGGGTAGGAGAGCACCCTTTGGTTTCACGGTTCCTCTGGAGAGATTCTCGAGAGTCTTTACCATTACTCAGCCCCCACAACTCGTCAAGTTCGGTGCTGGGGTGGGGGTACGAAAGTCATATCCGATCGGAACTGAAATTGCGTTCGAAGTAACCGTTTCGGAACAAAATAAATGAAGCATAAAACGCGTTTATTTCATATGAAAATATTCAGCAGCAATTCGCTGTCGGAGAGCTTCGGAAAAAATGTGCCGTGTAGATGTCAAAAATAAGAGGCATAACGGTTCCACGCAATGCGACAAGGTGCGCTATATGTCATCGGAGAATTTTTCGGACAATTGTATCGGAACGGATACCTCGAATGGAATTTCTCCGATTTCGTACAGATCGGAGAAAATTCCATTCCAAACGGATACCTCTATAGGGTTGTATATGATATCGACGAATCGGACAGAACGTCACGAAATAGAGTTATCATTTTGAGGAAGTTAGAGACTTGGTTTACCTCGGCTCCGCTACACACTTGCCAACCGCTGTTTCTTTGGCCTAAGAAGGCAACTGAGAAGTAAGGCCTTGTCAAGAAACACTAAGGAGACTCTGTCTACATGTAAAAGACCCTCATCATCCCAGTCCTACTCTATGGCGCATAAGCATGGACGTTATCAAAGGCGGATGAATATATCCTCGGTCGTTTTGAACGCAAAATTCTTCGATTTTCGGTCCCGTTTGCGTTGACGAGATTTGGAGAAGGAGATTTTACAGTAAAATCTACGAGCTGTACAGCGACATCAACCTGGTCAGAAAAGAGCGCATCAGCCGACTAAGTTGGCTAAGGACATGTTGAGCGAATGGACACTAAAGCTCCGGCCCGAAGAGTCTTCGACTCCAACCCGGAGGGACAACGCAGCAGAGGAAGACCTCGCCTTAGGTGGCGCGCACAAGTGGCAGGGGACCTCAACCAACTTGCGCAACTGGAGGCAGTTAGCCATAGATCGCGCTAACTGGAGAGGCGTATTGGTTGAGGCCCAGGTTCACCCCGGACTGTAGCGCCATCTAAGTAAGTTTATATGATTTGCGCGTTTTGAACAAAGGAATCTAATGCCAATTTGGTTATAATAATATAAAATAATAAATAGTATGCGCAACAGATTCAGTTTTCAAATATCATATCAGTTGAAAGGTTTGCGTAGCCTTAGTTATTATAAGATGTATGATAGATGAGTTGTCCGGAAGTCCATTCATAAATGAGAATGAGTTGTATGTGTACGCGATTATGTAGTTATGGTTAAGTTGTAGGACATCTATCATACGTGCGAAGTACTATGAAGTAACAACATAGTTCTGTGCCTAAAAGGCAAAACATCTTAAGTCGACATACCTATAAGCTGTTTTAGCTTTTTAACGTTTTTTTAATTCTGTTTTCCTTACTTTCCTATATTGACATAAAATGTTTAACCTTTTAGGCTTGGAATTTAAGCTGTAGAGTACACCATATTTCCATTCTTTAATACAATCCTCTGAGCTCAAGCTTCCTAGATGTCAGAAATGTTTAACACTTCTACGACAGCTTTGTTAATCAATTCTTAAAAGCGACCGACGCTCAAATCCCCTACGCGCATTAATATTAACATTAACAGTTCGACGACACACAATTCAAATGCGTCTTTGAAATTTGATTTGAAAATGGGGTGTGCACTGTACAAGCAAGTACCCTCCACATAAGCACACCATTTCGCACTGTTGCAAATCCACCCCTGCCTGCCTTTCGATCTCTCTTTTGAGGGATTCATCAGTCAACTTGGCACAGAGGACAGAGGGTGACACTAATGACCGAAGGGAGTAAGCCAAGCACAGTAATCATTCATCCCTCGCAAACTACCACTATTCTCAACCATAGTCCATACCATAGGTATATTGTTATTGGACAAGTTCCCCAAAGAAAGAGAGCATTTTGTCGTACATTTAGCAAGGGGGTGCTGTCCCGGCCACATGCAATTTGTTTTCAAAATATGCTGCCACTTACCGCATGCGCTTTGGTAACTGTTGATTGACGAAGTTTCCATCTAAAAGTAATGCAATTCGGCTGGCCGTAAATCGTAATTTGCTTTCAGTTCGACTCATATCCTCTCAGTCGACGAGTATCCTTTGGCAAGCGGCAGACGCAAGGATTGTTTATTACCCTAATTTTGTTTGTTTTTTTATCTGTCAATTGTTTTAAGTTGTTATTTTTCGTATCACTTTTTGCAAATAAATATCCTGAGACATTCGTGTGCTCCGTGTGGCTCCTTGGGCTACGACGAACGGTGGCATAAACAATGGCCGAGGAGGGTGGTAAACCGGAAGAGGCAGGCGAAAAGAAAATCGTTCATGTATATCCGCTTGTCAAGGTAAGCATTGAATTTAAATTTGTTGACTTGAAACATGAACTTGCTGGGTTTTATAGCACACGGACATGATGGAGGAAATGCGGAACGAGACTATTGAATTGACAATTACCGCCTGTGAGAAATATGCATCCAATTATGAGGTAAGGACACGATGAAGTCAGGCACAGAGACTGCCTATTTTAAATAATTTATTGCATTTTATGATTTAGACAGCGGCAAAGGTTATCAAGGAAACTATGGATAAAAAGTTTGGGACCTATTGGCACGTAGTGGTGGGCGAGGGTTTTGGCTTTGAAGTGTCATACGAGACGAAAAATATTTTGTATTTATTTTTCGGAGGCAATTTGGCCATAGTGGTGTGGAAGTGCTCATGAACACGTTTTAATTTTATTTTTTAAATGAGGGTACCTAGCAAGTGATTGCTCAAAATACGACCAAATTGATACACGTTGTTACCGTCCGGTAAATTAACCAAAGTTGCATATATATTCATAGACGCAAACATTTCAAATTGACACAGTTTTCCCAGCCCAACGGATACGGTTTGATCGATAGACGCTGATTACAACTGTTGTTTGTTTCCTTGGTGAATATTTTTAAACTGAAATGTATGTACATACTTGCAATTAACTATACTTTGGAATTGCCTGTATAGGAATGCGTGAATGTGTGTGTGTTGTGTAAATATTTGTACTGAATAAACATATTTTTATACAAATTTTCATTAAGGTGTTTTTTTTTTTTTTTTTTTGAGTAACTACCTAAGCAGCCATCATAAATAACATACTAACCTATAAAAAGATGGCTCTATAAAAGGGCCCATTGATGACAACAAACAAACATCGGGTTTCTGAAGAAAAAAATTCAAAATTTAAGTCATTTTCCATTGGGACCACTAGGGGTCAAATAGCAACTTCCGTGAACGGGTCGCTCGTTGGTTGGTTTTACATGTGAAACAAAAAGAAATTCCGTCACGAAATGCTCGATCACAGAGGACGCGATTCGACCCCAGAAATCATTTTCAGATCTCAGATTTACCGCGGCTCATGGAACATGCAAGGATGGGTTATCTGGCAGAGATATCAGCCGTTCGAATTGCATTCGTTTTTGCAAAAATGACAAATGGAAATCGACTTGAAAAACGTTTCCCCTGTTTGTAGACACAAATGGGGGTATGTTTGGTGATTCGTAGTCTTCAGATGACAAGGAAGACAATGAAGATAAATAATTCCTTCCAAATTATATGAATGGTTATTAATGTATATTTCGTTATTTTGGTTGAAAAATCAATCTTTTTTTCTATTCGGATCACTTTTTGCAGATCTCGATATTTTTTCAGAGTTTATGACAGTTTATGACAGAAAAAGTAGCCCTTAATGTATTTAATGTGGTTTTCCATTGGGACCACCAGAAATCTTTTTCAGATCTCAGATTTTACTGTGCTCATGGAACGCGCAACGAGATTGATATGCTTTTGTAAATGGATTAGTGCGTTAATTGACAACAATATCAGCTGTTCAAATGGCATTCGTTTTTGGCTAAATCACAAATGGATATCGCCCTCAAAAATGTTTTCCTTCTTGTAGATACAAATGAAGTATTATTGGTGGTTTGTAGTCTTCAGATGACGAGGGAGATAATGAAGATAATAATTCCTCCGAAATCGTATCCATAGCTATTTATGTATTTTGTTATTTTGGATTTCACGCATTTGCCTCGAAATGAAACTTCTTAAACTGACGTGAAACAGCTGTAGAAAGTATATTGGTATGCGTAAATCTGAAAAAATATCGAGATCTGCGAAAAGTGATCCGAATCGAAAAAAAGATTGATTTTTCGTCCCAATGGAACGCAAAAAGTGATTTAGATCAAAAAAAAGATCGATTTTTTGTCCCAATGGAAAACCACATAAGTAAAACTTAAATCGCTATGAGTAGTATCAGCAAACGCGCCTTAAAGGTTTAAATGCATTTCAATTCGTCTTGCTTGGGTTCTTGCACCATGACAGACAAATAATTATTATATTATTGTTCGCATTTTATCACTCGCAACTCAACGAGGTGGCCAATGCTGTCAACTAACCAGCATAACTTCAACAGTTGCATTTAACCCCACTTCTTCCACCATTTCTGTATGAATGTATGAATGTTCTGTGGGAAACCTAGTTTTTCAATGCAAAACAATCAAACACCCAAGACATGCCAACCCTTATACAAATATCTCGGTGCCAGAAGGGAGTCAAAGACTCTGAGGATGATATTTTTCGACAGTCATCGTTGTCCTCAACCCCTCTATTTAAACACACATCGATTGCCCTCATTGCAAGTGGAGAGCATTTTTGTGTTTTCGTCGAATTTTTCTTAATGAAAAACAAGTATGAATGTAGATATTCGTCATCCCCTTTCCGGGGATGAATTTATCAAATTAATTAAATGACTCACGTCGAGAACAAATTATTACATCGCATGATTTAATAAACATTTAAAGATACATGTGGTCGCTTGAAAAGAAAATGAAAGCAAACTTTGTACAAAAGAGATTCAATTTGAGCTTTGTGCTCTTCTAGTCCCAGCATTCTTCTTCCTTTTCCTCCTCATCTTCGGCTTCATGACCGAACCCGTTTGTCAAATTGCTGGAATTGGCGTCTTCTTCCTCTTCGTTGTCCTCATAGATATCGAAATCATAATTCGAATCATCGTCATCTGACCAACGCCTCTCCATTCTGTTAGGATCGTCCTCCGGAAGTATAACAAACCCATCCTCAATTACATGGCCCTTCTCCAGCAGTATACGTCTCAATTCATCTGCTGAATCTGTAATTGGTTGTATACCTTCTAAAATCCTTTCGAATGGAATCTGATAGATTAGTCTTTCTGGATTGTGATACAATTCAACGGTCCTGTACTGGTTTATGTAGAAACTGGCTTCGTCGAAAATCTTCTGCTCCAATGTGCGTTCATCGCGATGCACGGGAAAGTCCACGGCGTAGATTTCTTTGTACTGTATATCGGGAGAGATGTCGGCAGGAATTACCTCCAAATCTGTTTCCAACGGCATGTCTAGTACGTCCTTACGGACGAACAGTGCGAACTGACTTACTGGACCAAGATCGGGAGTGTCTATAGGAACTTCTCCAACGCCAAATATAGCAACGCTATAGTTGGGGAAACGGTCACACATATTAAGAGCCCTGTACAGATAGAGTTTAGTCACCAAAACTTGTTTGTTTTGAAAATATTATAACAGCTGAAACTTACCAATCCTTAAATTGCTGCTGTGACCATTCAAATTTGTGATCATAATGCCGGAAGCCATTCTCCAGAGGAGTGAACAGGACATTGTAGTCCGAATTTGGTGTCGAGAAAATGGCTAACTTTGGTTGAATGAACCCAAAGACGTTGTATGGTACATTTTCCAGGACATCGGGATATAGGTGCTCGATTCTAGGAAAGATTTAATTCAAGATTTGCTCATTCTTTACGGGTAAGCGAAATTACATTTCTATGGCAATGACGGCGTCGGTGTTTCGTAGGTTTTCTACAGATGCATCAATGCTTCCCTTGAATACTTCAACTCGCAGTGGAGTTTGACGGTGGATGAGATGATCTGAAACTAATGGAACTGCGCGTCCTTGATAAGAGTGAAGCAGCGCCTCATCTATGTCAACCTGCAAGTGACGGTGTCGTGAGTTAAAAGACTGAAGAGAAGTGATGCTAAACAATTTGGAAAAAGAAAAAGAAAAGAAAAAATGGATGCATACATTGCTTGTGGCACAGCCCACAACCTAACACTCTGAAAATAATCTTCTCGAGTCAAAATTTGTTAAATGTCTCAAACTCTTTTCATCGAGCGGCAAAGTATTCAAAGAGTATGAAATAAAAACGCTCTTCGGCTCAACTGTGTTTTTGGGAAAAGTTTGAATATGTAATCGTATGAAAGCGGACCCTAAATGAACACTTTGACAGAATTGGTAGGTGGAATACCGCTTAATCCTAGATCCCATGAAGTTGCAAGCAACACTCAATCATTGTTGGGGAAAAAACCTACCGCACCAATTTTCCGTAAATAATTCAACGTACGAATTTAGAAATAACACAAAACGTTCATAATTTTTTTTTCTTTTTTGTATTTACTCTTACAAAACTTCGATTTCAACATCAATTGTTTAAGAGGGAATTTCTTAATAGGACTACACCTACTTCTGTTACAAAAATAAAACCTTACCACTAATAGTAACCATATTTACAAGAATTCAATCAACAAAAATAAATAGAGAATAACATCTTTACAATTATGTGGACCCTAACATGCGCGCCTGGTGCTCCAGTCTCTTCAGGAAAAGCAAGGTCTTCTTATATACAAACGATCGAAGCATGGCCTTAGTCTCATCGGCCAACTCATAGTTGGGCTTGAAGTGGTAAATTGCATTGAAACAATTAACATATCCGAAGCGTATGGTGCGAAGCAGCGCAGCCAAGGCAGCTTCCTGTATAATTTGCCGATCGGAGGCGTTCAAAAATCGCCCAAACAGGTTGACGTACGGCGAGATATCCGTTTCCACAGTAAAGGGTTTGATTACAAACGAAATGCACTCGAGAATGCATGCAATTTTCAGATCATTATCGCGGGTTTGACCAAGCGCTTGATAATACTCATTCGCCAGAGGCAATAGTCGTTCGCCTAGGACGGCTTTCTCGGCATTTCTCTGATCCATGCGCTTGCAAATTAACGCGAAAGCGTACGAGACATTTTTGATTCGACCCGCACGAATCTTGGCTATCAGATTGTCGAGGAATTCGTCGCGTGGTGGCTTGAAGCTCTCGTACTTATAGAAATTGCGCAATTTGTATAACATTTGCTTTGTTTTCAAGTCGGTCTTCTCCATATCGTAGAAGGTGCTCATTAAGAGGCATTGTATAGCGCTGATGAGAGCATCAGAACGGTCGTACGTGGCGTCATCCCATTTTGGCAGCACAGATGGATACACGCACAGGGTTTGGTAGATCATGGGGGTGGCCTTTTGATTGTAGAAGTACAGACACTTGCAGATGAAGAGCCTTGCGGGGTTGCTGGTTGCGGTGGGTTCAGCTATGGTGGCTAGGTAGAACTGGGTTAGGTTCATCAGGACTTCGAGAGGTATGATATCTTTGGCGAATGTGAAGAGCGACTGTTCTATGGCGACTTGGATGCTTCTTCGTAAGCCTGGCAACTGATGGCTAAGCTGCTCGATAAGGCAGAGAAGTTTGTTTAGTGCCTGACTAATGTAATGATCCGGAACTGGAGGCGGCACTTCGGTTTCTGGTCGGGGCGCGGTTTTTGCAACGAAAACGAGGCCCGTTGCGATTAGTTTTTCACTTGTGGTCAGGCTAAGCAGTTTATTGACTGTGCGCACAGTATCCATAATTAGGCACAAGCCTTTCATGAAGTCAATTATAACCGACTGGAGTTCATCGAGTTTCTTTGGTTGAGGGTCCGGCTTGATGAGTTTGTGGTACTTCGGATCGTAACTAGCTATAATGTGGGATATCACAGATAGATTGCTGGTAGGTCTGCCCAACAATGGCGCGGATTCAGCACACTGCCGGGTGACGTGTGATTCCTCGGCCGTTTGGTCTTGTGGTGGTGGTGAGGCGGGACACTCATCGAAGCAAATTGGATCGAATGTTTTGGGTTGCCAAGTTCCATCCTTAGTCTGCTCCAGTATCTGACCGACGAATAGTGTGGAGTGACGTTCTGTGCTCTGCGCAGAGCTGCTCGTCGAAGGCAGATCTTCATGTGAATGTAGTTTAGGCAGTCCTTCGCTAATGACAGAAATTCCGGCGTTAAATTCCTCATATGTTTGTTGGAAATTGGTTTCGCGCTTTGCAGCTATATCAACGGAACTGTCATGCGCTGGTTGCAGGCGCTGTCCTTGACAAATTTCCATATTTTGGTTCGAAACCGGTCCGCATAACAAAAATTCAGACGGACAAGTTGCATTGTTCAAGTGCTGCACTGTCGATTGATTAACTTCTTTAGCAACATTATCGATCACGACGGAGTCCTGCTCCGCCATTAAATCCTTGAAGAATCCCAGACGAATGTTATCAATGATGTCGACTTTATTTTCGGCCTTCTCCTGCTTCAATTCCGCCTTCGGTATCTTCGGCGGGGTCCTCACTGCACTCCTCCTCTTGGTGTATTTGCCCAACTCTATTCCAGGTATATTTAGCAGCGGTAACGTTCTTCCTGTATTCGTATTTGTACCGACTTTGGCTTTCAATCTGGCCGACCGCTTTACTGCCATCGCCGCTGTAGCTGGTAGATTTGCCTTGCTTCTGCGTGGTGGTTTGACGGCGCTTTCATCGCAAGAACTCTCTGTTTCACTGTTGAGTGGGGTTTCGCTAGCTGCCAGCACAGATATCGGGCTTAGGTTAGGGGCCACTTCACCCATTATTTTGCTGAGGAACATTTCGAATTTGGGCTCATCCCTTATCGAGTTCTCATTTAGAAACTCCTCGACGAGATTCTCTGTTGAACTTGTGAGTACTTTGTTGAGCAGGGAGGTGTTTCTATTGCCGCTTTCTGGTGGAGTTGTGAACTGGAATGGGGGATTTTCCTTTTCTGGGGTCTTAAGGAGCAACGACAGATCGAGTGACGAAGCGTCATGGGGTTGGGGTGAGGGTGGACAGTCGATCGACAAATCTGCCGAACTGTCTGATGACGAGAGGCCAGTGTCTAGTTCGGGTGAATCGAATGTATCGTCATTGGGATGCTGAGTATTTGCGGGTTGCTCCTCCTTTAAGGTCATCGGTCCATTCAACTTATTGATAGACACGGGGGTTTGATTCTGTGTTTGGTTTGAAATTTGAACGGCCAGTGGAGGGTTCTCCGCGTCATCACTATCACTTGTGGCCCCGGCAGGTGTCTGCGGCTCATATGAATTTGACATTTGGTCGAGCAGGATGATCAGCTTTTTGTCCTCCTCTTCCAGTGGCTCGATTTTATTCAATGTTATTTTTTCCTTATCCTGCCCTGGAGTTTCATCTGAATGTTCGTTGAACGAAGAATCTGATGTTTCCTCCTCACTGTCCCAGTACTGTGTCCTCACTTCCGATACTGCTGGGGTATGTGAGTTCGTTGGCATTTGGTTGGAAAGTACAGGCGTTGCGGGTTCCTCTTGTTCCGGCAATTTGGAACCATTAAAAATCAACTGATTGTCCTCTGCCGACAGCCGATGTAAATGAGAACCGTCTCTTGATGTTGCCAAATGGGGAGCATTTTCTTCCCTACATGCAGTGGATTCGCAGGAATTCGATTCACTTTGGATTTTGTCCATCTCACAATCAGTTTCCCAAGAGGGGCTTTTTGAAATGTAGGCACCGTCTTCACCATCTGATTTAGGTTCTTTGAAATGTGAATTCTTTTCGCTTTGTGCTTGCGATTCAACGCAAACCACTCGACTCAACACAGATACTGCTCCCCCCGACTGGGTTTCACGATGAGAGGATTTTTTGCCGCAGGGCGCAGTGGTTGTTGGTAAACTTAGCACCCTTGAACTCAAAGACAAGCTATTGTATACCGACGAGTTTGGGGGCGTCATGTCTCGTGAGGATTGAGAATCAGATTTGACGAACTGGAGGAAACTTGAATTCTTCTGGCGCACTGGTTCGCGGCATGTTATTAATGCTGGCTTCCGTTTCCCCAGCATTGCAGCTTTACTTGAATTCGAAGGATTTTGGTTACTGTGAGGTATGTTTTCTGTTTCTGCTGCAAATTCGGAAGATACCACTGGAGTTTGCTTTGAGTTCTGGTGCCATTGAGCTGTGATGTAATTAAAATTCGAAGAACCTGACTGCTTTGTCAGCGGTGCTGCAATTCTAGTGAACGAAGATGATCTTTTAAACTGGAGATCGACAATTGAGTCCGTTTCGGGGCTCTTAATGTCTGATGGCAAAACTACATCTGTGACAATACCGCTGACACTCGCTTTGAGAAATTTGTTGGCTCGTTCTGCAACTGATTTGCTTACTCGGCGCTTTCGTTTAGCCTTTGATGCGTTTTCCCTTAGAGGTCTCGGACTTAATGAGCTGCGAGCGCTCTCCACTTCCATGCCAGACGTCTGCTGATTCGTTGGTTGGTAGACGTCGGCATCGTTCTGATTGGTAGACATAGGCACCCGACTTCGTTTTGGTGGTACAAATGGCTTACAAAACAAGTTGTCCGAATCCTCGTCAAATCCTAGAAAAACATCGTTCTCTGGTGGCTCATATGACATCTCTCTGATAGTCGATGAGCCCCCTGACGAGCTTTCGAAGGTATGAGCATTGGGACTTTGGAAAGGACTAGTCGGACTAGATCCATTGTGGTTCGACTCCTCGCCTGATGTCCCAAAAAGATCACAATGGGTTTGAATTGAAACCGGAGAACTTTTGCCATCTTCACTAGCCATGTACGACGTTTTCTTATGTCTCCGCTCCTCTTTGGACGCCTTTAGAAGCCTCTTGATGGCCTTTCGGTTCTCTAAGGAGTGGGTGTTTTGCGGAAACAGCTGTAGGATGTCGTCGACTCGCGATGATTTCTTCTCGCTGGCTCCATTAGTTTGAACATTCTTGTTGAGCAAAATCTTCTGTATCTCCATCGGTGGGTTGTCCTTTCCTTGATTACTATTTACTGCGACAAAAGCGGGTGAGGCCGGTGCAGAATCCATGTAAGTTCCATCGAACCTAAAATCTTGCGTACTTCCCATATCCATCAAGGGGCTTGTCCCCGTATTTATGGTAGAGGGTACATAGTCTGAAATAGAAGTAAATACGTTAAGAGCGTCTGAACACAGCCTCTTGTTCAACTTACCTCTGTCCTCGCCGAAGTAGCTGTTTCCTTCGCGTATCCGCTCATCGTTGGCTCTGGGCTGATCCCTCCTTCTGTTCATGTCAGCACTGATATTCCTTAGCCGATCATTGACCACATTTGCGTGCGTTGAACTGAGTTGACTATTGCCATTCTGCAGGAGGGCGAATATTGTGTGTCCCAACATACTCCAGAGCTCTGCGACAGTGCTGTGCATAGGTGGTGGACTGATGCCCAACCCAGCGAATGGATTCATTGATGGCATACCCATGAATGGCCACTCGCTCTTAATCCGATCGTTCATATTCCTTGAAGGAGGCCTTGAGTCTGAGTACTTAATGTTAACTGGGACATAGTCTATTTGTTTGCGGACATTCTTCAGACCCGTGATGGTGCCTACAGATTTCATTTCCACTTTTTTCATACGCGGCGGTTCAATTTCCGTAACCGGTGGAGAATTTGGACGCATTGGGCTTAAAGGCGACACAGTGCAAATCATTTCTTTAAATATATCCTCGATAGAAACCGGGACCACCTCTGGGAAGTTCGTTCCAATAGTGTGCTGCTTTATGAACGTAGACGTGCTGGTCCCTCGGGTAGTCGTAGATGATATGTACTGAGTGCCTTGTGTACGTTTCTCCTTCTGTGGGCTCTTGACCGGCGGACTAGTAGCCCTAGTTGTGGTATACTTTGTGTACTGTGTTCCCTGGTTACGCGTTTCTTTTTTTATCGGCAATACAATTGCGCAACTTCCTTCTGTCTCTGTTTTCACATTACACCTCTTTTTAAACGCGGGTAGTGCAGTCAACTTCTTATATTCCATATACACTTGAATCTGTTGCAGCAATATTTTCTCCTTGGAACTAAGCTGTTTATCCTCATCCAGCTGGAGCGCCAGTCGTTGATATCTTAAAGCGAGCTCATTATATGAGATTGGACCCTTTGGTGCCGACTGTTCAAATTGCGAAGTCAACTGCTCAAAGTGAAGAGTTTTATTAGTCAACTGAGACTCAGCAAGGTCACACTTTTCTTTCAACTCTTTGGATTGCAGCGCATACTTAGCCTTCTCCGTTTTTTCTCGCTCATACATGCATCGAATAGACATAGCTGAATCGCTAAGATCCTGCATTTGCTTCTGCAGCTTAACGTGTTCACGTTTAGCTGCTTTCAACTGTAGGGCTAGTTCGTTGACAGAAGCAATTCGGGTGGCAAGTGACTCTATATCAAAATCGGATTGTTCTAGTTCATGTTGAATGTTCCCTACATTTGGTTTGATATTTGAAGTAGATGAATCTAAAAAATCAAGATTTATGTCAAAGCCGTATTGGTCTTCCATAATTTTTTTGTTGATACTCGACAGTCTTGTGAAGTTTAGTTGTGCGTATTTCTGATTCCAATAGTAAATAGTACGAATAGCTGAATCATTATGGAGTTTCTGTTTTATAGTACATATTTCTCTTATTCACAAACATCTTAAATGAAGGGATTGAACTTAAAATAATCTGTATCACAAAATAACCACAAACGTTTATTCTAAAGCCGTGCCGCCGCGAGGTTATGTCAGTTTATGTTCGAATCGATTTCGAAAAAAATATTTTTCAGAGTGCGTTCAAAGTTCTTACCGATGGCTGTATTCAGTTGCATAATTTTTTTTTTATTTATTTTTTTTTTTTTTTTCAAATTGGATTTTGCGGTTTAAAGTAAAAAAACACGATCATTTATTGGGTCTTCCTATCATCATACTACTACTACTACTACTATCATACAATATAGGTCGATGGATAGAGACAAAAACACAGAGTCTAGAAAATAACGCACTTTATTAACCATATCAAGCCAAATCATTTTAGTTTTTCCTGTTTATCTGTGAACTTAGTTCTAGAACTGAATTCAGTTTTCTTTGGCTTTGGTTATACGCGATTGGTTTCGATAAAAATGTACTTTAATTATTTAACTTAACACACAATGTTTTCAGTGCAAACAAAATCGTGTAAAAAAGTCGAGTTCCTTCGACCACTAGACCGCACATAGTAGGTATTAAAAAAAATGTTTTTCCTGTGTCGCAATAAACAAGTTGGTGCCTTTATGATTGCAATTACTTTTATAAAGTTAAAGGAATTGTTTAAACATTACAGATGTAAAATTCCGTTTTCTAAAATTGAAATTTTCAACCAAAGCGATCTTTTTTTTTTTTTTCAAAACCTGGATGGGTTGATTGAATTACCCAATTCGCGAGCGAGCAATACGTCACTTAATTATGTGGTGTTTACAAAACAATAACAAATTAAATAAAGTAGCACAAAAAACAGACAATAAAATAACGACAGAGTGTTCAAAGAAATCTATAATTTATTATGTAGCATCGTTCCAATCAGCATAAAAGATAAAAGTATTTTTTTTTTTGTTAACAAAGAGCTAAGATCACGTTTTTTTTCTTTCTTTTTTTTTTAAAAAAACTCTTTTGAGCAAGAATCAGTTTTTTGGGATTGTGTTATGTACGTCTACGATATCTTAAGTTTTTCATTAAATACCATTTACTCAGTATAGTGATAGAAAACGAATTTCGGTAAGCATTTAACCAAAGAATAAAGAACCTAAAAATTTGTCGACCTCAACCCTCAGGAAAAGAATTATGTCTTTATCAGGGAATACTAAATAACTGGCTCTAAAGCACACTCTAAAGTTGCTCGCAGTACTGGAATTATGATTTAAGAGTTGAAAACAATGTTTTTAACAGTTTTTATGCTACTTGTGCTGAGACTATTTAGAAGTAAAAAAACATATTAAAAACGTCAGTTGTAAAACTTACCTCCATAATGTGTTCAATTCCATTTGTTCTTCTTAGTAAAGTTAATAGATGCATTTCTGCACATCCGAAATCAACAACCTGCAAACAAATTTGTCAGTTTTTAATCGTAATTTAATAGTGTTCAACAAGAATAAACCTTTTTGATTTGTGAATTAAAATCGGGGTGCTCCAGAATTTGGATAACAGCTGAATATCGTTGCTCATATACTGGCGGATTGAATCTCAAGTCACCTTCAGTACTGTAGTAAGCGCTGGATCCTCGAACAGTAGGCAAATTAAAGGAAAACATATTGCGCATATTGTTTTAATTTTGTATTTTTTGATACAAAAGACAAAATTGATAAGCCTCCTAAACAAAAACCTCAGCACATAACAAACAAAAATGCCGTATGCTTATGCTGTCACTGTCAGTTTATTTAAGGTGAGAATACAAATATATTTCGTTAAGTTGTCCTCTACAATGAATGTATTCAGACAAATAGAAAGTATTTTACAGTAGGTTGTTATTTTAATGTGGTAGGTATTCGAATGGTTTTCTTAAGATTTGCTTTCGACAAACTGCGGATGGAGATGCCCGACGATATCTTCCTCGTTGGATACGCAGACGACATCGCGGCAGTGATAACGGCAGGAGACTCTGAAAACGCGCAAAGAAAGTTGAACCAAGTCATGCGACGAGCAACCTCCTGGATGGATGAACACGGTCTCAGTTTAGCAACAGAGAAAACTGAGATAGTCCTTCTGACGAAGAAGAGAATCCCCACGCAAATCGACTTTCAAATCGGCTCTGAAGTCATTAAGAGCAAGGATGCGGTTAGGTATCTGGGATTGAGGCTCGACACAGAACTAACTTTCCGGCAACAGATAAAGTTGGCAGCGGAACGAGCCTCTAGAGTTACAACAGCACTCAGCAGATTAATGGCGAACATAGGTGGTCCAACGCCAAGCAAGCGCAGGTTATTTATGTCGACAACGCATGCAATTCTCCTATATGCAAGCGAGATTTGGGCATACGCGCTTCGACAAAAAAAAGTACCAGAAGCAGATGGCGGCAGTGCAAAGACGTGGAGCCCTACGCGTGGCTAGCTCTTACCGAACGGTGTCGGACCAGCCGTCCTTGTAGTCGCAGGAATGACTCCCATCGATCTCCTAGCGGCGCAAAGGAAGTACGTCTACGACGAAAAAGTTGAAATTGCATTGGAAACGGCAATCGATCAAGGATCAAGCAGCGCAACAGACGATAAGAGCGCTGGAGCTCGGAAACCAGAGGAAGGTGGACAGCGAGACTCATAAGAAACGTGTCTGAGTGGAACGACCGGAAACACGGTGAGGTCAACTACTTCGTCACTCAGTTCCTCACCGGACACGGAAATTTCAATGCCTTTCTCCATAAGATTGGTAAAAAGGATAGCCCAGCCTGCCAGTATGGTGACTCTCCAACAGACGACGCACAGCACACTTTTTTTGCCTGCAGAAGATGAGAAACACAACGCACAGTCCTGGAAAGCAGCATTGGTACGTTCAATCCAGAAAACATAGTCGACAAAATGATGACGAGCGACTCGAATTGGCGAAACATTTGCCAGTTTGTGGAAGATATTCTCAGAAGAAAGAAAAGAGAAGAAGAACAATACCGGGAAAGCACATGAGCCCGAAAGGGCGTATGATTACAGCCCCCTTGAAGTAATGCGAAGAGCGGTCCCAGGGGGGTGTGTCAGAAACGACAGGGTTGGGAGGAGTTTTAGTCCGTAGGCATGCGGAGAGAGCCGGACAAACGGGGATGGTCAACACAAACAGGCCTCCTTATGGTGCGTAAAGCATTGCTCCTCCCCTCAACAGGAAAAAAAAAAAAGATTTGCTTTCAGATTTCTTGTGTCTAATCGAACAGAAAAAAGTCATTTGCTCTTTTTTCTGTTGATATTCGTGCAATTGGAATATATGTAGCCTTGACACTTTTCAGCGTTTTCCAATCACTGGCTAAATTTTATATTAAAATATTCGATATTTGCACTGAGATTGACTTTTAGACATTTGCACATAAATGATTAACAAAAATAGGTCAACCCGATACTAATGTAAACAAACAAGTTATCAAAATCAAACGTTCATACACATTTTAAACCTTGAAAATGAATTATTTTTATAGATCGAGTGCTAAATTAAAAAAAAAAGCTTTTGTTGAATGTCTCCTATTTCAAAAAAAAAAAAAATAAAAAAAAAAATTCAAAAGCAAATTTACAAAAATAATGTTTATTTAATTTGCAGCACAATAAACTCAAGTAGATGTAGTTGATCTTTTTTCTCTGTTGGTAGGTAGGTACCCAATCGTGTAAAAAAGAGGAGCGATGTGTAACATTTCACCATATGGTTTATGTTTACCGACTGCTGTTTACTTGTACGTTCTGTTGTCAAACAGCCATTTATCTGTCGCTGAAAAAAATAGTTCTGTTCCTAATTCTGTTTCTGTTGCAAATGTATGGGCATGTCATTCTGTTTCCTGTTCCTATTTCTGTTCTTTGTCACTTAGTGCCTTTAGTGTGTTGAAAGTATGTATAGATCTGAGAAATATCGAGATTTCTTAAAAGTTTCTCAGATCAAAAAAAAGATTTTTTTTTTGGCAAATCGAACATGAAAAGCAATCGCGAACAAAAAAAAATAAATATTTTTTCCTCAAAAAATTGATCTTTCTGGCAAATCGAAAACGACATTAGTCTTACAATCGAACAGTTCATTCGAAAACTTCATCTCGTAGATTTTATCGAACTCAACGAAAGATTTTCATTTTGACACGACATACCATAACCATACCTTCCTCCATCCTCCTTACACGATTTCCCCTGCTAAAAACCTATTTTCAGCCTACAGAATATCAAACTTTAAAACTTGAAACAGTTCAGTAATTAAATCAGTTTTCGAAGAAATCCCCTTTGAATAGCAGCGCGATACGTCTAATAAAAGTGGCACACTAATATTCTAATTTTTAAATATTAAACCAAATTTAAGGAAACATGTCTGAAAAATTATACACACGTGCTGAAGTTAGCAAACACAACTCGAACAAAGATATTTGGCTGATTATCCACAACAAAATCTATGATGTTACAGGATTTTTGAACGAGGTGAGACAGCACAAATTCATCATTATCAAAACTACACATTATCCAAATGGAATAAAGCATCGCCTAGTCATCATTGTCATTGTTGAAATATCACATATTTTTGCGTTTTAAATCGAGTGGGTAGTCCAGTGAATATAGAATTAATAACATGTCAGCAAACACACCTAGCTTTATGTGCTTGTACAGCTATTGCAACCAGTCCACTGATTAGCCGAGTCTAGTGATAGTCGAGAATTTTCTAATGACCGTGCGGTATCTATTTTGCCAATTCACTACTAGGCTGATAATTTTGCAATTTACCCACCCTGTTCACCGCACAGCTCTCTGCTTGTTTGTTTTCTATTGTTTGAACTTTGTTCGCGCGAACAGAAATAATTCCAAAATGGAAACAATACTTTGTGTGTAGATTTGATTTCGGAAGAGTTTTTCATTTTAAACTCACTTTGTGGATACTATCTATAATCATTGAACCATGGTGTTAACTACCTATTTTCGAAAGGGGGTCGTATTCGGGTTATGCGTGTGTTGTTGCCGACGATGACCCATTTGGAACCATTGCTCGGATGTTGTCGTCATTACACAACAGAGAGCTATGAGCGTTGTTGGCTGTTGCGTGTTTAATTATTTTCGAATCATATTTTTTTTCTTGAGAGTGATCGCAGCTCGGTGTTGAGTTTTTTTTAAAGCTAAGCTGCGAATGACAGAACTCGTTTTAAATTGACACTACCACCTACAGTGGAGACCTTCTGTTTGAAGGTCAAAGAGAATTTAATGATTCCGGGAAAGAGCCAGAAGCCACTAACGTTCATGGATCAATTTAGGTGTGATAAGACTATACTTCACAGAATCATTCCATCTTACAAAAAATTGATCTAATTCTAAAATTTGATAGAACATTATGTACATGTTTGCAACGTAATATGTATGCCTTCGCGCAAGTCTCTACCATAAACAACAGTCTGACGAGGCATCACGTATCGTTAGTGATGCATCTTATAAATAAAACAAGAATTGAACTTAAAGCTTCATCTTCGTATAACTTTACATAGAGAAAGATATTTGATGAAGAATCAACCGCAGCAGACTGTCATATTCCTTATAAAAGTTGAAATCAACCGCACACAGAAATGATATACCTGCCAAAATAACATTTTAAACAAAAACTAGATGCCGAGGTTCTTGCTATTAGCTGCTAATACTAGGCCAGCACAAAACTTGAGTAACTAGCCATTGCATTCAAGAGGGAAACAAAGCAAACTATGCCAAGATCTTTTTGTCGGTTAGTAAAAAAGCGGATTTATCACTATTGATAGTGTTCCAAAGAAAGCATGTAAGGTGGAAGCAGGCAGGTGAAAAACTGGATAACTCTTGCATCTAGCCAGGTTTCAGCAATGATTCAGATGGACATCGTCAGTTCCAAGAATTAGGGTTAACCACCTACACCGACTGTACAGACGTCAAAGTTTCTCTAAAAAATAAATACTTACGATTCAAAGCTGCAGATATACTACAGTCAGTCAATGACAATCGTTGCAGTTATATCAGAAAAACAAAATATACAGTCGGCCTTATTGTTATATGACCCTGCTGAAGCGGTTCAGCTCCAGTCATTGAATAAATTAATAATATTTTGAGTAAACTTAGCTTTCTGTCCTACATGGAATTAATGTGATTATACGTTAATTTTGCTAGTTGCGTGTGGTTTCTATTAACATAAATAGAAGTTCATCGCATATTACACCATTAGGTATTTTTCAAGCGATTGCTATGCTACCACCGCATATTCATACATTACAATAGTAGAGGCATAGTCTTCGATCAAAGTAACCCAAGTCGCTCACAACTGTCGATAGTTTCTTGACGCCAGTAATCTTAGGCTAAAGGTCAAATTATAGGGGAATCAAGAAATTTAGCCGTTTGGTGATTTTCCATTCTACATTCATCAAGTGCTTGAACGGATTTTAGTGCAGTGCAATGTATTATAGTTGTAAACGAGTGATTAGGAGTTTCCAGTTGTTGCAGAGATGGCGCGCTTCGTTTAAACACAAGCCTTGAGCTCAGTCACAGCATTTTAACATGTAGGTACATTGTGTAGAAGCTTACTCGAGACCACCAGTTAGTTATTGGTTATAGAAGCTGTTGTCTAATATTAATACTGCAAGTACATTTACCAAGAAAATTAAATTAAAATAAATACTAAGTTTGATTTAAAAGCTGTAGGGGCATTAATTAAGTTTTCTTTACTGTCTCATATATGCTCAAACGTGGATATCGTTTGGATAAGTACAAAAATGTGCACAGCTGAACAATTATCCAACAGCAGGTGTATCGATATTGTGTCCAAATGAAAATAAAATCAAATGAGATCAAACAGTCCAATGTTAGTTTAGGAGCTTCTTCTGTCAAGTATTTCGTAGGTTGCTTGAATTCCGAAGTAGCTCTGTGCTCTTAACTATCTTGCGTGTTATTCCCGAGCTGACTTTGACTCCAAGAAGGTGCATGTATTCCTTGGGTTAGTCCGTTTTGATTTCTGGTACAGTCGATGCATTTGTTCACACTGTGCTAATCACAACAATTTTTATACAAAAAAAAAAAAAAAAAGCAAGTAAACAACACAATTGTTAAATGCAGACATATTTAACTTGATTCCTGATACCACTATCTAGTGATAAGATAGGTCGGCCAGCTACGAGACCCAGCACACTTCGATAGTAGATAAGTGATAAAATATTTTCTAACCTATACAAAAGAGATTGTGACAAGGTCTTTCTTATTATTATCTCTCATCAAGACTGTACGTATTCCCCGATTTGAATCCACAATTTAAAGAAGTTAAACTTTATTTATAAAACTCAAACAAAACCGTAAATAGCAACATTTTGTTGTTTAGGAAAGACATCAATCAACAAGTAAAACGGCAAGTCATCGAGATATCTATCGCTTTAAGTAAAATTTCGTCTAAATTGCTTTGTTTTGAACGTGAACGTGCAAACATTGCGTGACGATGTTAAGGTCAGATTATTATTACTCGTTAGAGTAGCAACAGTCAAATACTTCACCCAGTATTAATAAACACTTAAAGTTATCCCCCAACTAATGTTAAGTGTTATTTTAGCTGTCAGAATACGGAAACTCAGTCTTAAATAGAAATGCGCAATTTATGTTGTTGGGTTTGCTCAATCACAATAACTGCAACAATTCGTTTGTATTAGATATTCAAAAAAAAAAAAAACTTGTTTGCCATACAAACTTGCGTTTTTTGTGCACCACGGTTTAATCAGCGTTAATCCATCAAATGAGTTTGAAAAGTATTGCCCAGATTATACGTGATAAGATAATTAATAAAAAATACAAAGGCTCGTACCTTTCAGGGAAACTCATTATCATTTCCTAAGTTAGATTAAGATACGAAGTGTTGTTCAATAGTGATAAGAACAATATTTTAGCTATAATACACTTTCGAATTTCTGTATCGGCATTAGGTACAACTACAAGTGTGGCCTAATCCCGATGTAACCAAAATTGAATAAAAATCTACTTTCTTCTTTAATCTACTCCCTAATGTCGTTTTCCATTGGGCGAAAAGAAGCGTCCGGAAGAGCCCGGAATCGAAAAATTCGCTTCTGAAACTGTTCCATTGGCAGAAAAAAAATACTCTTCTGCTGATTCTGAGAAGAGAATTTTGCTTCTCGATTTGAAGTCAGAATCCACTCAAGAAGCACTCACACAAGTGCAATTTATGTATTTCAAACAAGTCAGATGACAGCTGCCGTAGATTAGACAAGACTTGTTGAAGCAGTTTTCTTGTTCCATTGGATTACAGATTGAGTCGATAACCGAGTGAAAGCAATGGAAAACGACATAAGATGTTAGATCAGACTTAATCAAGGGAGAGTTGCCGTTTTTCAACAGTAAATTATGTCCCTGCAAGTAGCTAGCTCTTCCACTCTAGCACTTAATACTTTCTCGATGATTATCTATAATAAACGTACATCATCAGCCTTATGTTGTTATAAATACTTAAATAAAGAAATTATAAATAGAATCAGTGCTAAGTAGGTTGATAACCTTTTCTACAACGTTTTGCATATCTCTTTTTCGACTGTTTCGGCAGTTTTTTAATTATGTGCCTTATGCATCGAACTGATGTGATGATTATTCGAATTATTACCCATCTCGCTGTTTGCCAAATGCGTTTGCGGTTTTAAAATCGAGTGTGGTAACTCAATTATTATGCTCGTCATAGTTTGTAGGTCAAGTTCACGGAATGAATATAAATAAATATCACTCATAGTGATATCCAATGAATGTCTAGAATACATAGGAAACATTAGAATTTTATAGTACATTTCCGATTTTGTTTCTGGTTATTTGCTTTTTACATTGGCACAGTCAATCAAACTCCAAAGTAACTTGATTTAGTATTTTATTGGACAATAAACTGGAGTTACCAAGCGATAAGATCGTATCACATACTAACGATGTTTTTTATGCAAATGTAAATGTCGCGACAGCTAAGTAAAGCCTCCTATTTGGCTTATAAATAATTGAACAAGATTTGACGTAAACTACTTCGGTCTCTAATGAATTATTTTCATGTCAAGTCTGTTGGTGGATTCAAATATATTCGGGTCTTGTGTTAAGATTCAAATGTAGGCATGTCTCCATCGAACGTTGGAACATGCTGTGGTGCTTCGACTTTCCTATCGAAGTGTAACCATGATGATGGCGTAAAGAGGATATCACTTTCATTGGGGACGTTCGGATTCATAGTTTATGTAAAACGTCAACTAGATTCGTCGTGACTAGGAATCCGAACGCGTTGACTGAGCAACTTGAATTGTTTTTGTATTCTCGCGGTCAGCGTTGCCTTTGTTTGATTTGCCCTTTTTTATTCGGAAAAGACCCCTCATATTTTTTTCAAAAATTGATATTTTCAAATAAGTACATTTAAAATGTAACACAGTTGCCTATCACAACACTATTACACTGTTATGCGAACTATTGATTGGTAAATATCGTGCAAAAATTGGAAATTTGCAGAGTTGTCTTAGAAATGGCACCTTTTTCTCTCACCGGCCCTTTTTTCGGCTCTTCAGAATTCTGCAACGGCCACTCTGTTTATTTTAAATCTGACTCTTCGAAATGTCACCTGAGTATGCAAGCAGGATTTTCTTGACTAGATTTGTCGGCTTCCCCTCCATAAACGTCAACTTCAAAAACTAATCACGTGACCACTCTGGGCCAATCAAAACTGAAATACATCTAGTCAGACAGCTTGTCAACTTACTGAACTATGAATCCGAACGTCCCCATTATTACGTTAACAAGTGATAAAAATGGTTACACGTATGCGTCATTTTATTTTTAACACATTCGTCACAGACAGAATTAAAAGATGATTAACTGTAAATTTAGAGTAGCAACATTGTGTTCTGTCAGACTCATTGAACACACCGAACATTCTTCGATTGATTTATCGCTCACCTAGTTACCTTACTTATACACTGGCTAGCTACTTAAAAACAAAAACAAAAAATAGTGGCAGCAAATAATGAACGAAGCTTTTTAAATTACAAAAATAAAAAAAAAATAAAACTTTAGTATAATTCTCTCTTTTCTTCGGCTGACGGCAATAGCCAAAGTCTATTATTGTAAATTATTGTAAAAAATGGTGACCTTTCGGCCATCCAAAGTATCCACTTCAATAAAATTATAAAATTTCTCAATTCCACTATTTGTGTTTTTCCTTCGTCAGAAGACGGGAATAGAGCCACTTAAATCAACCAACCAACCAACTACATTTAATTTATTTCTATCCACTTTACAGCACCCTGGTGGTGAGGAAGTCCTTCTCGAACAAGCCGGCAAGGATGGCACCGAAAACTTTGAAGACGTTGGCCACAGTTCCGACGCCCGTGAAATGATGAACAAATTCAAAATCGGTGAAATAGTCGAAGCGGAGCGCACAACTGTTACTGAAAAATCTGAACCAACATGGACCAAAGATCAACGACAAAATGAAACTTCAATTAAATCATGGCTGCTGCCCTTGGTGCTCGGTCTGGTCGCTACTTTGGTCTACAAGTTCTTCTTTTCCAGCGCACAATAAACTGGTCTAGCACATTATCTAGATTAAATATTGTTAACACCCATTCCCATGTATGTTTGCATGTATAACTTGTTCAATACTTTAATTGATTTGAAATTTTTAAACGAAATTTCTAAGCACATTGTTTTTTCTTTTTATACTGAAATTAAGATGAAAATATAAAATAACACAAGTCAAGGAGATGTTTATTGTTCTGGTTTTACTTTCTTTTATTCTGTGCATAGCAGAGTTTCTCTTTCTTTGTAATGGCTAACAAACTAAACAAATAACAATGTATAATAACTATAAATATATAAAAGAAAAGCAAACAAGCTGTGTAAGAAAAAACTAGTGATATAGCCTTAAAGTTGCTATAATTTGTTATTTTTTTATACAAATACATTCTTTCCGCAACTTTTTTTTTTTTGTAAATAAGAAAAACACCAACAAAAGAAGACAAAAAACTGAATGGTGAAACACCTTATTTTTCGTAGCATTTAAACAAATAAATAAATGTTTTTCATAAATGTATACGGCGGACAGTTTTGAATAATTAAATACATTTTAAAGTAAATTTATAGCATTTTATTTATGGTTTCAGACTACTAAAGGATGTTACACGATAAATATGTGAAGTGGTAATTACTAGGCTAAGAGCGGTAATTTAACGCAGGATGAACTATTGTTATACACATTGGCAGTTAATATGACGAAGCTGTTTTAAAATACAATTTTAATATTAACTGGAGAGGGAGACTCCAACCTATTGATGTTCGTTTATATTACGTTCGGAAAGCTACTGTTTTTAAAAATGAGCAGGCCCAGTCATCCAGTGAGTGAAAGGGCCTTTTTTTAGAAGCAATTTTGATGCAGAATAATACTGCGCTTAAAGAGAAAAACATCTTAAGTCGACGTAAGTTGTTTTAGCTATTTAACGTTTTTTGAATTCTGTTTTCCTTACTCTATTCTTTAAGCCAAAGCAGGTGAAACAATTTCAAATAATGAGGAAGCTATTACTGTTTTTAAACAGCTTAAGTCATCAACTGCAGTGCACCGCTTAAAGCTTAAAATTGCTCTCCTGAAAAGTGTACGAAATTGACATATAATATGATTTACATTTTAGGCATAGAATTGATAAATGCACAGTTGCTCCGATTACTGTTGTGACGTTTTCAACATGCATACATTATCCATTAGAAACCGGTTTATAAAAATAATTCAATCTACTCCCAATTACCTGAACGGTGTACACAACGAAAAGGGATCATAAAATAAAATAAAATATTTAGGATTTTTTGTGAAAGTGCTAAGTTGCTAATAAAACACCCACTGAATTAAAAAAGTATGTGGATAGTACATTTCAAATGTATGCTTACATTCTTACTTATCGGGCTCCCGACCCGTGAAGAGTCTCTGCCTGAGACACTGCAGCCTTCCATTCTCTACGATCCCGGGCACGCTGCTTCCAGGTGTCCAGACCAAGCGCTCTGACGGAGGCTCGGTCTTCCTTGTCTTCTCGACCTTGGAGGCTGGGATTCGAAGTTCCTCTTAGCCGGAGCATTATTGTCCATTTGCTCAATGTGACCGAGCCAATGTAGTCGACTTGTTTTGGCTTTTTGGACTACATCCACATCTTGGTACAACTCATAAAGTTCGCTGTTGTATCTTCTCCTCCATTCGCCCTCCTCGTACACAGGACCAAAAATCCGTCGAAGAATTTTTCTTTCGAAGAAGCCCAAGCCCAGTATCAGCTCTCCCTTCTTGCCTATAGTCCAGCACACGGCGCCATAAAGCAGGACTGGCAAGATAAGGGCCTTGTAGAGCACACATTTCGTCCTTCGAGTTAGGAGTTGCATGTATGTACTTGAATTTAAATTCGAATAAAAATATATATTCTTTCTGAAGCAGAAGGCGCCATCTCTTTTAAATTTAACTAATCTAAGAAACTTTGGAAATATAATTTCAGGCTTAAGACATTTCAGGCATTAGTATATGCAGCATACCTTTAGGCTCATTGGAAATGGGATAACTGAAATCTAAATAACTTTCAAAAGCGAATTTAGCTCGATATTACAGTTAGCTGAATAAGATAGGTAAGTAAACAAATTATTCGACTTGAAGTTTGATAATGTGTATCAAACTTCAGTAAAAATGCCGTTAATGAAATTGGCAGCATCATTTGGGGACATTCCTTACTAATAAAGGGTTCATAGAGTCATTCGAGTCCGCTGCGGCAATGTATTCCATTGACAAAGTGTATTCACACGCCACCTTGTACAAGGTAGGCTAATAAATAAAAAACAATCTGTCTATTGAATTACTCTGCAACAAATATTTCATACAAAGAAAGTCCGATCTTATGAGGCTGTTGCTCCCATTCAATACTCTTACATTAAGGTATCCAAAGCCCTTCCGAGGTAGTTATTTGGACTCTACACAAATTCATACGATGATGGGGAATGGGAATAACCGATTAGAAAAAAAAAAACGTATTTTCTTCGGGACAACTTCCAACACTATTCACTTTCTTTGGGAGTTCCAAAAACTCAGTTATGTTTTCTATTCAACAACTAACAAATTTGTATGATTTTGCATAATGAACGTAGGTCAAGCCTTTAAGATTTGTGACATTCTGGAGAATAGACAAATACTAAAGACATATCGACATTAATACCCAGTTTGATTCCAAACTTCAAAGCTCTGAATTGCGTCAAGCATTTAACTATAATGGTCGGCAAAAATATTCCCCCCAGGTTTCGGTGTTAAGACTAGACTTAGGCAAGGCCATGCTTTACATCGAAACACCAAGCACTTGCCAATATCTATCTCTCTTTTATTTCGATCAGTTTCCCCAAAATAAGTTTTGTCTCAATTACGTTAATCGGTCTTTAAAATTTCCAGAAAATAAACAAACACCCAAGAGTGCCAAGTAAAACGTTAAGTTCAAGGTTGAGTCTTCTAATATCCATAAACAGTTTTAATTAATCGCTTACACCCATTGATTTTTGACTGGTATAATAAACGGAATGATACTACAAAATAACTTAATAAATTAATTGCTAGGTTCATTATACTTCGAACCCAATATGTAGGCTTATCGTTTATGGCAACTATCGATTCTAATTACATGTTTGCTACCTGTTTATCTTTCGCAAGTAGGTCGCATCCGTTGCTAGAACACAGATTTAATCTTCAGATATTGCAGTTTTTTTAGTACTCAGGTGAAGGTAAAAGTAATTAAAAATTTTACTCCTTGTTGTTTGATAAGACAGCTATTGTCAATTGAAAAACTTCCAAGCCCGTATCAGCAATTCGAGACGTATAAAAAGGCACCACTCGAGCAGCAAAATCATGTTCATTTCGCAGTCTCCTCAAAATGCGACGTTCTACAATTGTCTTCGTTCTTTTGGCGCTTTTCGCCTCGGTTACCTTTGCGGCAAAGTTCGATATCAATGTCGAAATTAAGAAAGAAAAGGTCGACGATTCCCTCCCTGAATCGGAATTACCTACAGACGAGTTAGCCGAAGAAGAGTCAACTCAAAATAAAAAACCATCCCCAATCCACAAGAGACCTATTTTCCCAAATGGCAAAGAGCAGAATCAGCCAAAGCCTGGCAACAAGAAGGAAGAACCAGAGGAAGTTGATGCTTCTCAACACGGTGCTGCCAACAAAATTGTTAACAAAATCGAAAAGATCTTATCACATCCACCACGGAAGGGTGAAAAGCCAGAGGAGCCCATCAAGTTGGAACCCGACTCCGTGGACCCATTATTCAGTTTGCCAACACCTGCGGTTGTACTGAGAAATAAGCAGAAGCCTCTCGCTTAAAAAGTTTACCAATATTGTAAAAAAATTCCAATTGTTCATTTAAATTATGTTAATTGTGTGTATAATTTATTTGAAAATTAAATACTATATTTGGCTTTGATTAAAACTTTAAAAATGTCCTTATAACTAAAGTGTTGTAGGTATAACTACATTTTTAATGAATCACATGACCGTGATTGTTGTGATGGTCGAATAGGCAGCTGCTGTGTGTTTGCATGCCGTGACTGGTGTTATTGTTGATACTGTTGCTGTTGTTGTTGTTAATATTACTGGTATTATTGTTACTATTCGTAAGTAGATTGTGATTCCGGTAGATGTCGTTGGAGTACTTTTCTGGTTGCGTCCACTCGATTGGTGAGTAATGTGACGTTAATTGTCTACTCGCCTGGATGTGTTGAAATGTAAAGGGCCACGTCTGAAAAAATCAAACTATGAAAACAAATTGTAAAGGAAATGACAAGCTAAAGGAAAATATAAAATTAAGCACGCTAACTGTTTTTAAGACTATTCACTTTCAGGCAGTGGAAGATACCCACCGGCATTAGACACTCAAATAAGAGGTTAAGTATCCAAGGTACGTTTCAGTTTCCAGTTAATCTGCTTAAGGGCTGATGAATCGTGTTTATTCATCCCAACCTATATACAAGTCGGCAGTTAAGAGATTCGAATTTGAATGGACGTTGTTTCATTTTAACGCATTTCTTCGTGTGTTCGCTGTTTTGATAGTCAAACTTTATTCGAACAATAACTTTTACACTCAAAATCTAATAGAAAAAATATACATATTTTATAGTTAAATAATTACGCGGGGCAGATGCGACAATACGCCGTACTAATACCTAACAAATTAAGTCTTGCCAAATTTGTATGGAGAATTTGTGACTTAGATTTAAAGTCGAAACTAAAATTGTTTATTAGCAAGATTTGTTTACGGAATTGGCCACACTTTTCGAATGACATTCGATTTCTGTTAACTTTGGTTTGTCATTTATCAATAAGATGATTTGCGTTTTACCTTGAGCATAATATAGACTTACCTACCCCAGCTGTTCTAAAACTTAATGGAAATTTAACTTCCAGATTACGCTTTCTTCGACCTGATCTATATTCGCTGGAGCGTATTTCAATAGACTAGATAAATTAATGGACGAAAGCTGTACTATATTAGGTATAAAATCATTGATGATGAGCAGCATCGCTTGTAAGTTCCACAAACTTAAAAAGTTGATGTATCTTTTTGATATCCGATATGCGAAAAAGGGTCAACCTAAATGCATGTGCAAATGAAATGCTCAACACGAAACTATATAAACATATATAATAATAAAAAAATATTTCTTCTAAAATTCCCTGAACGACGACAATCATTCTAAGGATACACATTCCACCAGCAGCATCCTCCCTATGGATATTGACAACAAAAATAGAATCAAAGTCAAGTACAGAGTGGTGCCATACGTTTATCATCCGCAAACACATCATCATCGGAAAACCACTCCAGGCAATCAAACATCTTTAATTGCTCTGATTTCCTTATACGCGTATATAACTTAAATATTAAAAAAATAAAGAGAAGGACAAATTCAAATATACACGAGCCTGTCTCTAAATGGGGGCAATTTAAAGAGAGTTGTTTATACAATGCATGTAATGATTCATCTGACAGGCCCTGGCCCCCAATTCGTTGCCTATCCCTCTCTCTCCCTCTCTCTCTCTTTTGATTCCACTTAGAATATGTTTGGAGTGGTACTCGGTCCAAATGTAAACACAACAAAGCCCCGCGGAACCAATAGCACCAGCTAAACGGTGTGCAAAAGTATGGTCCATGTCTGCGTTCTTTTTGTTTAGACATCAAATCTGTTGAAGTGTGATTTTCCATCGTTTAATGCTGTTTTTGTTTTGTTCCGCCAGAGAACAAATGGTTCTTATCCTTTCGGATGCCATCGTACATCATCTACCGTGTGGAAGTGATAATTGCCTATTATCTGCGCACAAAAGGAGAGAGATAAATGTTTGGGAATTGTGTTTTTGAAATCGAAAGTGAAATGTTTTCGCAAGTGTTTTAAGTCAGCTTCTTAAACTTACAGTTCAAAATTGCCAGGATGGTTGATTTTGAACTTTGACTTATGTAATTATCCATTATGGCGACGTGATTTTACAATCAATTGCTGGCTATCTGTGTTCCATGAATGAAGCTTGAATTTATTGTCTTAAGAGTCTAAATTAAGACGGAGGTTATGTTGTTGAAAGCTTGACAGTCTTTATTAAAATAATAATAATAATAATAACATCACCAAACCTAGATAGTTTTAGCTGACTCAGCTTAAAATATATCGCACTAATAATACAATACTGTAGTAACTCAAAATTTGTCAAATTTAAGATAGATCATTATTCAAACGTAAAACTCAATTCCCTACGCTACAATAAAACCGTCGTTAGCATAGCGCAAGAATGAAAAAATATGACACTACGAGTCCTACACAATTCAAAATAATACATCTCTCTAACATAGCTCAAAAATTGGAAATATATTTATTACCTATCTGCAATATTTAAAATAATAAGTAAATATATATACAATTGCTTTATTTTTATTAACAATCGTAATAAAGTGTTAATTTCTTTATAATCTGTAACAGGACGTAAGTTATCAGTTTTTCGCCGATTCTGAAAAAAGTCACATTTTGAGTTACTTGTATTATTAGTGCGATATATTCTTTGTAAAATTATTGTAGGCCACGCTATCAAGGAAAGTGCTTCGCCACTTAATTCTATTCACACCGCACCGAAAACCGTGTTTTCGTCGGTGCGGGGAAATAACTTCACGGGCAATAACTTAACATGGGAACTAACTTCATCTAAGTGGGAAATAAATTCACTTATCTTATGTGAAGTTATATCCCAATGAAAGTGAGCAACAACTTCAATTTTTTTGTGGTTAATAATTTCTCTTAATATCCGACTATACTTCACATAAAAAAAGTGAAATTATTTCCCACTCAAGCTGAAGATATTTCCCATGCGAAGTAATTGCCTGTGAAGTTATTTCTCTGCACCGTTTTCGTCGTCGATGCATTTACACCTAACACCAACTAGTTTTCGTTTGACGTTTCAATCAGCTGTGAAACACTAGTCGCGAAACTTCTGTGTAAACTTTTTTCGTTACACAATTCAATCAATTATTACGATTAATTAACAAATAAGATGAATTCAGAGCATTTCAAAATAATATTAGCCCATCAATTAAGTTGTGACATTTTTTCGGTCAGCTGTTTAGCTGAATTCGCTGCTGAATATTGCAAAAGGTTATATTAAAGGCTATTACCGAGCAGACGCTTATAAGAAATAATAAATCTCTTATTTGCTTGTATAGAAAATTTGTTACTACACAATTGCTGTGACAATGATATTGATATATATTTGAAAACCAGTCTTTACGCAAATAGATTTTTGTTGCGCCACATTGGCGACAATTCAAAACGAGATGTCCTTAAATATTTTCTCCGACACGCTCGTCAAAGATTTGCTTGTTTTTCTAACGTATATACCGCAAAGACCTGGGAAACGAAGAAAAGCGATATTTAATACGTCCTACCGAGGCGGTCATATGATGACGAGAATACTCGTATACACACCGATAATGTTATTAGTGAGTTGTCACTCAATCGGCGGGGATCCCACTCTATGGGCTCTTCATCAAGCAAAAGTGCTGCTCTTCAATCAGACAAACATATCCGATTACCGGGAAATTTTTATTATTATTTTTCCCCAGTTGAGAATATCACAGAGCTATTATGTTCCTTGCATGGATTGGATTTTTGGCAGAAAGACGCACTGTTCCAGAGCCCAGAGCGATTGCTTTGATGTAGATTCAATTGCGTGCAAGTGAGATTAGCAGTGGATTAGGGCTGAAAGTCAAGGCCATTATCGACGATATCCCTAATTGACAAGTAATACCTACTAATGGTAATCCTCTTCCGCTTCTACGTAGTGCATTAATGTCGCCTATTTCCTTTAAGTCGAATTTATTGATTTTTAAAGACCTTTTCGCGTTTGAATGCGGCCGACAGAATGTGTTGGTCCAAAAATAAAACATTTTCATTCATTCCCATGGTATTAGTATGCACTAGTTTTGGGCATCTTCCCAAAACATTATTCTGACATAGTCCACCTGGAACTCAGTGAGGGAGGGACTTTACAGCAACACAGAGCCCGCTGCCTCAATAGGACGTCGACGACCTGTGAAACGCTCACATATTAATGCACTTTTCGGTATATGCCAAAATTTATAAATGTAAACATTTTCAGCATATACAGTATTTAGAGTAAAAAAAAAAAAAAATAAGTAACAAAACAAAAACTTGTAGTTACCATGCTCTGCGGCGTGTGATGGAAGGTGAAGGGTTCAATGTCCATTGGCTCGTCGCCACCTTCGAGAAGTGTTTTCAATTGTTTGATATAGATCGTAGCTAGTCTTAGGGTATCTAATTTGGAAAGTTTTGTATCTGGTGGAATGTTTGGAAGTTTTGTTTTTAGCCTGCCAAATGCACTGGACAGAACACGCATGCGTGCTCGCTCACGGGCGTTCGCTGCATTTCGCTGAATTGGTGGATTGCCATTTTTTGAGCCTGCAAATAGATGAAACATTTTTTAGATTTGATTTTCAACGTGAGTAAAAAGATTTTATTTTAATTATAGAAAAAGTGCAACTGGATTATTCACTGAATTAGGTCCATAGCTCTTATATCTAACCTAGAATTATTTAGTAACTCAAAATTCAGGAAGAAAATGTGAGGTAAAAATAATCGCTAAAACGAGTTTGATCAAAAGTTATTGGCAGATTTATTTCAAAATGTGTAGCTAAGTATAACTTCAAGTGATATATTTAAAAGCCCGCTGTTATTCTCTAAAAATTAAACATTAAATTAGCGAAAGAACTTTTCTACTAAGTCATTCAAAACAGCAAATAAAAAGAAGTGAAAGTTGTAGGCGAATTAGGCAAATGATCGACAACAAATCAATTATAATTTTTTGGCGGATTTTCATTACATTTTTGTAGAAACTGTTCCATAAAGTGTATAAAGTGCGTCCAAAAATACAATATGTTAATTATTATCTGACACTATAGTGAAATATGGTAATTATATAAATAATATTCACCCCTATCGAGGTATCCGTTCGGAAAAAATTCCGATACGAAAATCAAGTTACGTTCGAAGTATCCGTTTCGGAACAAAATAAATGAATCATAAAACGCGTTCATTTCACATTAAATTATTCCGCAGCAATTCGTTGTCGGAGAGCTTCGGAAAAAATGTGCTTTGTAGTATTCAAAAGTAAGTAGGTACCTACTATAACGCAGTTCCAGGCAATGCGACAAGGTGCGCTACATTTCCACCGGAGAATTTTCCCGAAAGTTGTATCGGAACGGATATCTCGAATGGAATTTCTCCGATTTCGAACAAATATCCGTTCCGAACGGATACCTCGATAGGGTTAATTGAATGAAACTCTATAAGTATATGTACATCTTAGTCCTTACTACCCGCAGCGTTATCTTTGGGACGCTTTAGAGTCATTTCGACTCCTTTTTGACAGCCCGGACTCGAGACTCATATTTCTGAAAATGAGTGTTATCAGACTCTTTTTTCAAATGTAGGACACTTTTTCTGTAATTAAATCATAAACCTGTGAAACCCGTTTAATTGACTTAATCCGTAAACAATCGGGTCTATCACAGAATCCGTCGTATTCGGAATTTCGCTACGAACCCCTAAAGAACTATCACAGAATCCGTCGTAGGGTACATTTTTTGCTTTCGAAATTCGTAGAAAGTGGTATATTCAGTGATACAACTTTCTGCGAATTTCAAAATTCCCCTACGACGGTTTCTGTAACAGCTCTTTCAATGTTCGTAGCAAAATTCCGAATACGACGGATTCTGTGATAGACCCGATTATTTACGAACAGCTACTAGTATTGACATAATTTGTGTGTTTTGTCTTTAGATTTGTAAAAAAACAACATTCGGCGTCTGTATTAAGGTGAAATATAATTATAACATTTAATAAAAAACGTTTTTTTTTTTATAAAAATTAAGTGAATAAAGCATAAACAAATTTAAATTAGGAATGGGACTCTTTTTTTGAACACACTTCAATAACTCAACGCGAACTCGGCGAATTATGTGCGGACAGCTGAAAGTTATCAGGCTTGCTACCGTTCACAAAAAAAAATTCTAATGTAAGTGGCCCATTTGTAGGGAAATAAGTCCCCGGGAACTAAGTCCACAGAGAGAGACTTAGTTTCCACCTAGTGGGAAATAAAACCACTCCATTGAAGTGGACTTAGTTCCCATGTAAAGGTGGGAAATAAATTCCTAAAACTCTGGGTGGTTTTATTTCCCTTTTAATGTGAAGTAAATTCTCACTGTCAGCTAAGAACAAAGTAAAATTAAAGAGTCAAGTAGGTAATTTGCAATTTTTATTAACTGAGACAGAGTAATATATACCAAATTTAACTAACAACAATTGCAAAATTAAAATTCAGTTTGCAAGAATCTGAAAGTAATCACAGAAAAATCGCCGCGATTATTTAAAAAAAAAAAAAAAAATTATCCAATTCTAAATGTTGGAAGTTAGTTCCCTCTTCTTGTTTTTGAATGTGTACCAAGTTCCCATAAGAGAGTGGACACTAGGTAGGAACTAAATCCCTCAGTGGACCTAGTTCCCGGGGACTTATTTCCCTGCACAAGTGGCCTTAAGAGATTAGTAAAATCCATAAAACTCCATTCGTTAATAATTCGTTACAGTTTTTGACATTTGGAAATGAATTGCGAAACATTTTTTGTAAAGGGTACATGTTTACTTTCTTTAGACGAACGGCAAATGATCACTAGGAAACCTTTCCCGATAATTGATTGAAGTCACATAAGTTCTATACTAGTCATAATTATAATCAAAAATGTCAGCAAATGAGAAAATAGGTACCTACTTCCCAAAGTCTAACGAGTTCCGATTCGGATGTCGACTAACAACGAGTAATATTGCCCTTGTCTCTAAAGAGCTAATTTAATTTGTTTCTAATCTTTCTGATACATTTTCTGATAGAACGCACATTTCTCAATAGTGATTTGCTTGACGAAAAAAAAAGGTGTAGAGACTGAAAAGAATATAGAACTTCATAATATAATATACAGTATAAGTAAAACCCTCCTCTGAATACATTTATCGGATTGGTTTATTTAAATGCAAATAAGTAAGGGTAATATTTTCATTTTCATACGATATTTGGTATATTCATATGTTCACTCAAAATGCCGTAAGAGAGAGAAATTTTTATATTTAATTGTTGAGCTTATGACAAAGAGGAGGAAAGAATATCAATTTAATGACACCTCACTCTTCAAAATCGGTCAAGCCGTTTGGGCTACAGGGTTTCACGTAGGAACGTACATAGGATAAGCCCGACCTGTGTCCAGTCGGTTAAAAAGGGAAGCCAACGCTTTCATCTCTACCGAAAATGTTACGAGTTTGAACCCAAAACAATTTTGTTGACACATTTGGTGCAGGGAAATAAGTCCCCGGGAACTTAATCCACTGAGGGACTAAGTTCCCTTTAGGAAACTTTGTATACATTCAAAAATAAGAAGAGACAACTAACTTCCAACATTTAGAATAAAGATTTTTGATTTTGTTTGATAAAATACTCCAGTCGAAATTCAGTTTGCAAGACTCTGAAAATAATCAAAGAAAAATTGCGATGATTTTTCGGCGCAGGGACATAAGTCCACGAGACTAAATTCGCGCGATTTTTTTACTTTTATTTTCTCAAAATTTCGAAAGCTAAAACAAAACAGTTGTTTAAGATATTAAATTGGCATATTTAGCCTTCGAATTTGAGAAAATAAAAGTAAAAAATTCGCACGACCGGTCTTGGTGTGCGTCGATTTTTCTTTGATTACTTTCAAAGTCTTGCAAACCGATATTCGATTTTGATTTTTTTTATATATTACCTACAATAAAAATTGCAAAGTACCAATTTGACTCTTTAATTGTCGAGAGTAAGAATTTACTTCACATTAAAAGGGAAATAAAACCACCAAATGTTTGCGTGTGTCACGCTTCCACGTCGGAATATGAACATTTAGAAAATGATTGTTTCCTAAACCCTTTACAGTTTATTTTAGTATTTTGCTTCTGCTGGAAAAATTTCCCAGTTGATGTTTAACTAATCTTTCTGGGGTATAGTACCTACTTACTAAAATATTTATCTGTAAGGTATTTCAAAGTTTTACGGGTTTCATTAGTAAGATGCTGGTTTTAAATTTTGGAAGGGGATCAAAGTAAATCCCATATCGTCGTCGAACAATCAAAACCTCGTATCTGCATTTTTGTCGTTTTTGGGTTAAAGTTATTTGAGTTCCTATAATAATTTGTTACGTCTAGATTTTTTGAATCTATTTTTTTTTGATTTTTTTTTCTATTAAAAATAGTGTTTACTTTAATAAAATAAAAATCAGATTTTTAAAGCAAATGGTTTAGGATTTAGTAAGTTTTTTGAGTCTCCTGAAAACCTTGTAAATTGTAGATACGAGGTTTTGGTTGTTCGACGACGATATAGTGTTTTAGTGTTTTGCGTGGCTTAGGATACCCTTCGTTACTCGTTATTTAGTGTCTACCTACCGAAACTATGAACACTTTTTCTATAGATATTAACTCACTCAAAGTATCAAAACTAGTATTAATTGCCCTGATGATATGTGAAAACTGTTTTGGTTTTGTTTGACTTGAACTGTAGAAACTAGTGCAGAACAAACACAAGTCCAATGGCTGAAATGAATCGAAGAACAGAACAGAAAACACAATCCCGACAGAAGGCATTTATATCGTTTGTTCTCCAATTTTAAATTGTAGGTAAAATTTGCTTTAGGATTACTAAAAATACTAACAGAAAACACAAGAAATTTGCAAGCTTGTTTTGATTATACATTTTTGCAAACAGAGATCATCTTTAGTCCTAGAACTACAGCGCGAATATAACCCTTGTGTTTAAAAACACATCTTAAATCAGTCGGATGGGTCATGTTCAAAAGCATTTCACTTTGACAAGCAGAAACGATTGATATGAGAAATTAATTAGTTGTATAACTTTTTTGCTAATTATAGGTAAAGGTGTAATGTACTTACTACTTGAACTGGCATCCTCATCGTAGTCATCATCGAAAACATCAAATGGGCTAGCCGCTCGTTTTATTTTCGGCATTTTTCAACTATTTTATATTAAATATTAAATAGGTTAGTATTTGTGTAAACTTATTTCACAACTTTTATTTCTTTTTCAATTGATTAACACATTTATTTGCGAATACATAAATTCGTACGTAATACAATAATATTTCAGATTTTAGCAACCGTTTGGCCGTTGGGATTTTGAAAAATCTGTCACACTTCGACGCACACGACTTGCTTACCGCACGGTGAGGATCGCTTATAAGTAGCATCTGAACCATTTGTCTTCTAGTTCAAGAGTTTTTACTTGAGATTTTCAACTTTTTAAACTAGAACTATTTTTAGCAAATGTAGGCGGTGATTTTTCCGACTGCTGAATTTTCATTCGTCCATTGCGGCAACAGCCAATTTTCCAATGTTTCCCATTCACGCGGGCGAGTACCTATTCACGCCTTCATAAAGTGGGGAAAACTCTTTTGGTTTTAAAATACAAGATGTAAACAAATTAGTTTGCCTAATCAAATAAATTACCGTGATTCTTTGTTTGTGTGTTTTTACAAGCGAAATGGTATTTATTTGTTGAGGATTTGCTTTCCAGGATATCGACAACAGATAACAATTGGATATATATGTATCATCTCCGATGAGGAAATATGTCATGTTAAGGGGCTGGCGGGAATGTATTTCTGTGTGGAATAAACAATCTCGAACTAAAGGGTTGTTCATGTTATCATTTTTATTTCGAAAGAGCGATCACATGTTGGAAAGAAAGATAAATAAGCACCCTATAGGCCTATACTATGTTGAGCATCTCTCGATAGTTTTGTAAACATGCTATTGTTATACAAAAATAACGTGGTCAATACACAAGTGTTCCTATAATGTAATCAGGACACTATTCTTATTCTTATATTGCGAGATATATCTAACTAATATACCTTTGAATGAAACAGCAACGTCCTCATTTTTGGAATCGGCTCTGTTTAATTAACTCTGACAAAAAAGAACAGAACAAAAAATCGTGTAGGATTGTACGGCGGGAGAGCCTTCAAGGAGCTCTGGCTCTGCGGCTTCTCAAATGAGCCTATTGTGCCTTCCCTGGTAAATTCTTAGAGCCATATTTTCACTCCAGAGACCGTCAGAAAGACAAGGATCTTCTCTAGGTGTATATTCGCAAGATATGCTGAATTAACGAATTCACCACCAAGGATGTTTTTCCTGAGACGACAAAGGGCCGGACATTCTGTGATTATGCGAAGAGAGGATTCGTCACTCTCGAGACAAAGTCTAGATGGGATCCGGTGAGACGCCAATGCGGTGAAGATGTTTACTCACGCGACCGTGGCTACTGATTATTCCTGTTAGGATTCTCAGGTTGTCTTTATCCAGATTAATCAAGAAGAGTGATTTTCTGGAGGAGCATTTGGGCAAAAATGTTCGGGTGCAATTCAGCCCAGCTGTATTTTGCCAGATCTCGTTATACTCTATACGAGATTGGTTCTTGATGTAGTTCCTGAAATAATTTTTACTGACTCCACAGAAGGGTTCAGGTCCGGTAAGTGGAGTGGTTGCTCCGATTTTAGCCAGTGAGTCAGCCAATTCGTTACCCTCAAATCCACTTGATTTTTCTTAGAAAGTTCATAGATGGTTGAGAATGTTTCCAAGACGAGTTTGGATTTGATGACAGATGAGTCAAGAGCTTTGAGAGCTGCTTGGATATCTGATTTATTATTATTATTATTAAATTTATTCTAGCGCAATGGTTGATTGCAAGGACTTTAGTCTGGAATGTGGATAAGTTTTTCCCAAGGCTGACTGGCAAGTTCACCTGGTTTGACTCACCGTAGATTCCAGAGCCAGTTCCTGATTCCATCTTAGAACCGTCTGTGTACCAGATGATGACGAGTCGTGATGGATTAGGTTTATATTTTTCCCATTCTTCCCTAGGGCGGATGATTATGGAGAAGTTATCATTGAAGACATAGTCCGGTAGCATGTCTTCAAGAGGCATGCTGAATGAGCTTGAAGGCTCAATGGTGCTGAGTAAGGACAGATGAATAAAGCCAGTATATCATCCGAGGTCTAAGACCCCAGTTTTTACCGCAGACTCGACAACAGATTCATAGCGACCAGGTGGCTCTGTTTACGGTACGTTCAATCTGCTGGTTCCATGATAGTTTACTGTCAAGGATAATTCCCAGATATTTGGCTTCTCGAGAGAATTCCGTTACTCCGTCTAGTAAATGGGACTGTAGTGTTCTTCAACATCAAGGAAAGCGACAAGACAGATTTCCTTACGACAAATGGAGGCTTCCGGTATGTGACCGTAGGCCAGACTGCAGCATTCTATGTAAGAAGACGTTATTTTTGGAACTCTTTAACTTCCTGTTTCGCAAGGTTGAGTACAGCCAAATCCTATTATTCCGGAACATATACACGGCATAAAGTTTGGGCGAAGTTGCATTGTGATGAATACTTAAAACATGAAAGTCAAAAGGGATCGATTTATCAAATATTAACAAAAGAAATTCAATGACCTAATTCCAATAAAATGCATTTGGTCATTTGTGCATTCAGGTTATGATTTGTCCAATGACATTGGGTATGCGTTACTGTGTTGGGTCCCTGAACATGAAGGCATTCCAGGCAATGAGAAAGCGGATGAACTAGCACGAAAGGGCTCGGCTAATGCTCTAGAACAAACATGCCCCTCTGTGTGCATCCCGCTCTGTAAACTAAAGCTAAAAGCAGGGAAAACGGCCACGGATGAGGCAAACGCTAGATGGAAATCCATGGATACGTGCGAAAACACAAGGAAGCTATGGCCATCTTTCTTTAAATCCAGAACAGAGAGAATCATGCGGAATAACCGGAGATGTCTCTCTACGCTTGTAGGTATCCTTACGGGACACAACACCTTGCGATACCACATAAAGAGAATGCGACTGACCGAGGAAGAACTTTGCAGAGGCTCCGGTGACGAGGGAGTTATAGAGGATACAACCCACTTCCTATGTCACTGTCCAGGTCTTCAACACTCCAGATACAGAGTCCTTTTGGAAAATTCTTCTTTAACAATCTGAACGAGCTATCTAGCACACCAACGGAAAAAATCATTAACTTCATCAAATCCTCAAGATGGTTTGTATGCAACGACACAGTAATTAATTAATTAATTAATTAATTTACAGGCAGAATAGGTTACTACGGGTAAGGGATAAAACATTTCCCCCGACGGGTATCACAATGGGTCAATTTTGACCTGAGTGTGGCGCGGGTCACTCCCCGCCAGCCCACCAACCTAACCTAACCCTTGGATATGCGTTCTGTAAAAAAAACAGAGCAAAACATTTCACCTCCGTAAAAAAATTCTGCAAACATTTGTATAAGAAATCCCGTGGAACTTTAGTTCTTTCAAATACCTAGCTTATAAATTTAGGGACTAGGAGACCCTGAATGGTAGAAAATTTGTGCAAAAATTCTTATATTTGTGGTTAACAAAATGTCTGCTAGTGGTGTACCAACTGTCAGTAGGTATACGAGCTCTAGATGAACTTGTATTTTGCCAGCTCTCAGAACTGTTACAAGTGTTCATAGACTGACCTTATTTGCATGCAGTTTCATCTTAAAACTAAGCATAGCTAATAACTTGTCTGTAACATATGTATATATTTATAAGAAGTTTCATCTTCCAAACAACAGGTGATCAATTTTCAAAATTTTCATTCCGTAGAATGTTGGTATGATCATAACTAAATTTGTCTATCTCCAGCCAGTCTGGACGACAAGGCGACAGTCTGTCTACTCCGACTATTTGCACAGAATGCCTTCCCAGAATTAATGATTTAATAAATTGCTTCATTAACACGAACTACTGGCCTACTCTAATTACTAAAAAAAAAAAGTCCTGCCATCAGTATGCTGAACTCATATTGCACAATAGTAGCCCGCAGTGCGTATGGATGAAGATATGAAAGTGAAATACTTACACCCTGCACTATATAGAGACCACATAGCCCTCCTGTGGCTGCACTCATAATTTATCATATGAATCTGTAAATGCACAAGAGCCTGGGATATGGCAATGGGAAAATTAAGAGGTTGACCAATGTGTACACGAAACCCGTAAACAACCACTTGAAGCAACCGCACTCAGCATCGCCGAGTGTGCGCGATGAATGTCGACACGGTGAAAGGAGGTTCCTAGAACATGAACCTATTAAAATGCATTGGTTTTCTCTTTTATTTACAAAAAAAAAAAAAAAAAAATAACAACCGCTTATTCTTATTCATAAATTCCGAAAATTCGTTTGCTCTCGGGATCAAAAGGACTTCGGAGATGACAGTCCGCGTCGTGCATTTTACCCATAATGTCAATTTGGTATGTTCCCGAATTGATATACTCGCCAGTGATGGGCTGTCCGTCCTTTCGAGTGGCATATGCTTGCCCCAAGGACTTTTTCAGAGAGTACGCATATTCCGCCCGTCGCAGGAATCCAATAGGCTCACCGTTTCGATAGACTCCCTCCAATCCCCAAATCGGAACTTGGTCTTTTAATGTAAAGTACGCCAATCGTCGGTTGATGCCCTCCCTGCGCTGTTTGTCAATCGCATCCTTGCCCTTGTATTCTCCTTGTTTGCGGCAGGTGAATCCCAGATTTGCTTCAATTGGTGTGTCGTCTGGACGCAAGTCAAAGCTCCACAGATGGAATCCTTTCTCGCTACTTAAAGAGTACAATGCCCGATAGCCCGCGTTCTTTAAGTCGTTGGCTTTTCCAGCTTTCATTACCGATCTATACACTTCCGAGCAGTACGCTTTTGGAACGTGCAACTCATAGCCGAGTTCTCCTACGAAACTTACACGCAGCAATCGCACGTTGTGCGAATCTTTTCCATTTATGCCGCGCACTTTCACCAGCAGTGTACTGTTGAAGGGTACTTCACTGTCAGACAAATTACAGTCTATGATTCGTTGAAGGATTTCTCGACTTTTTGGACCTTGAATTGAAATGACGCCCAAATCGGCGGTTACATCGCGTACAGTGGCGTTAAGCCCTCTTTTGCGAATTTCCGATAGAATTGATGTATATGTGTAGTAAGCTGAAGCGCCTCCAGCAACAATGTAGTAGCCTTGACCATCAAATTTGGGATTATGAACTTCACCAGTCCCGGATTCCAAGCGGGATATTGTGACGTCTGCCTCAACACCACCGCGGTCATTTAAAGCGCATGTGTATACAGTTCTGAGAAGTAATAAAAATGATTGAGAATGAATGAATAAATTAACCAAGAAACAAAAAACGGAATATTTCCGATGGATGTCCTCCCGCATTATTTATGGCTGAGATCTGGCGCAAAAAAGTATGCCCCACAACTACTATAATTGATGACAATGCCTTTTGCTTTCGAAAATTACAAACATCCCCCAACTGTCACATTAACCAGAAGCATATTATAGCCTCTTAAATGTCGTCCCCTTCCATACATACTCACTTTTTCACATCCCGATTAGTATTGGCCGTGAATATCCAATCGGCAGCCTCCCTAGCCTGTGGACCTTCCAAAAACAATTTACAGAAATAGCTCATGTTGAACACAGCCGCGTTGTTTCGACAAGCAAGTGCCTCTTCTCCGATCTGTCAGCACCGTCCGCGGATGAATGAAAATAAACAAAACAAAATGTTCAATTAGATGCGGTGTTGCCGTATAAAAATCGATGACTTCCTTCACTAACCAAGTCATGATGATCCGAGAAGCTTCCATACTTCAGATCCCCGTCGAGTACTTTCTCATATGCCGAATCCTCAATCCGCTTGTACTCATAGCTGCCGTACCAGTCGTAGGCGAGTACATCGGCTCTTTGATTCAGCACAAAGAAGCCGGGACGCTCCCACCCCTGCTTCTCTTCCATGAATGCGTTGTAAGAAAGCATGTCATCATGCAGAGGATCTGTCTGAAAGTTTCTTCCAGCAAGTGGTTGATCGTGTTTGAACACCATACTGTAGTTCTTGACATAGCTCTCGTGGGACTTCTCCTTGGTCCACTCTATGTGGCGATTTTGGGCATCAGTGAAGCGCCTCAAATCGAAGCTGAACATTGGCAGATCTGGCTGGCCATTTATGATCCAGAGAGCGGTCTGCTCGCCACATCCTCCGCCGAACATCATGCCAGCTGAGTTAAATCCGCAGTTGTGAAAGAGACCATTGATATTGGTGTCCGGTCCCATGAGTGGCTTATGATCGGGCGTAAAGGATTCTGGTCCGCACACTGTGCTCTTCACGCCATATTCCGCATAGGTTGGGCAGAGCTTTACTGCACCTTTTATGTGCGCATCGAATACACTCCAGTCGAGGTCGTACAGTCCGAAATGGAAATCATTTTCAACAGGATCGAGCAATATGGGATTCGGCTCGTAACCACCCATGCATATAGCATCACCCTGTATCCGGAAGTATGTCGAGTAATCATGATCTCGAATATTGGGCAGACCTCGCACACCAGGAATCGACTCTGAGACAATGTACGCATGTTTCATGGGCACCAGAGGCAGCATTGATCCGTGTTTCTCAATCAAGTCCTTGCCCCAGACTCCGGTGGCATTTACCACTGTATCAGTTTTAATTACCCCAAAGGGGGTTTGAACTCCCACGATTTTTTTACCACTTAAAGAGTTTTCCACCAGCAAATCATTGACTGGACAGCCCTCTATCACCTTGGCACCATTATTCGCAGCCGCTCTAGTCAATGCGGCACACAACATCGCCGGATCCACAACTCCATCACCCGGGGAATAGAGGGCGCCTGTAAAAGCCCTCGGATCGAGAAGTGGAAAAACTTTTTGTGTTTCCTCCGGCGAGAGGATGTGATTTTCGATTCCCAGGGAGTTTCCAACGGACGACAGCCGTTTATACTCGTCCAGGCGTGTCTGAAATTAAAGAACCTTGACAATGACAATGACAAAGTAGCTACTATATAAAAACCGAACAAACTTCCGCCTTACATCTGAATGTGCGATAAATATTCCACCGTTCTGTATCCAGCCAGGATCGAGTCCGGTTTCTTTCTCCAAGGCCATCAACATATTCCGAGAATTCGCCAGCAACTGAATATCCACGTCGTTGGGACGAAGCCTCCATACCAAACCGGCCGTATGCCAGGTGGTCCCAGCTGTGAGTTTAGCACGTTCCAGTAGTACTGCTCGTACACCGCGCTTAGCCAAGTGATAGAGGGTATGACACCCGGCAGAGCCACCACCGATTATTACCACATCAGCTGAGGATGGCACTTGCACTTCCTTTGAATTGAAACGAACACTGTGTGGTGGAGTACGACGCGGTAGTATGTTTCTACTCAACTTAAACATTTTTTTGTGTTAATTTTGATTGTGCGTACCTAAATCCAATGGAGAGCCGATTAGAACTGAATCGGATCCAAAGGCGTTCCGACGAAGGTAAGCTTTTCTGTGCGTCTTAAGAGATAATGTATTTTAAAGCTATACATTCTAAGTCACAGCATGCGATTGCGATAAGGATATAATTGACCTGTGATCTGGCAGTGGTATGTCACTGGGTATAGCGTCGGCGTCGCTGAGATTAAATTGATTGTGCGGATGAGTACATTTTGTACAAGTTATTTTGTTTTAATCTATTAAGTTTAGAACTGAATAGAATTGCGGTTCAATTTTCGGCGCTGATAAGAATATTATCTCTTTGTCTCTCTTGGTGGGTGTGGTTGAATCTAGTTGTAAACATAGTTCTATTGATAGAGCAAAAAGTGTGTGGAGATGAGTTGTACAACGATGTAGATAAAGCTAAGATAGATGGACTTTGAATCAGTATCGAGCTTCGAATTACCTTTTAACCTTTTGAATTAGAAATACACAAACCCCAAAAGCTGTAGAAAACAGAAAAACTCTATACCAATGGATTTTTGGATGTGCCGCACTGTATTTCAAACTGAAGTTGAGATTGATATTGAATTAAAGAAAAAGCGGTGCTATTGGAACTTTTTTTTATTAAGAAAAATATGTTTCGTTTAGCTTTTGAGTATTTCATAAGGAAATTAAAAAGTATGTGTAGGTTTCTAAAACAAACTTCATCTACACGTGGAAGCTAAGCAAAAGCCAACGATCTATTTGACACTAAAGCGTTACATCACCTAGGTTTTCGAACATGGTCCCTCTAGCCGAATTATAGAATATATTGCAGATGTTATACGTTGCTGGATTTCATCTATTAGTAGAAATTGGAATTTTAATCCTTTCAGTAACCTCTTTATTATCTTAATAGGTGCAGGCGGGTACCAACAATCACGATCTCTTTTAGCTCGAACTTGGAATACCTAGCATAGGTATCAAAATTTAAAAAGTCAAAGTAATTTGAAAATGAATTTATATCAGTTTTCAGTCCTGATGTGGCCAGCTTCTATTTTCTGGACGAATTGATAGACAAACTGATATTTACTGCCGAGTCCGAATGACTAAAATAAGAAGCTTTTTCGGCAGAGCTATATTCTCGGATGTTCGTCAGAGGTTTGCGAAAGGTCGAAAAGAACCTTAGAATGTAAATCTTTTATATCCGGTCGTTGAATCTCGTTCGGTAAGGGAAGTTAAACATTTGAACTGCATTTGGATTCATCGTTCCAAGCCGAAATTCTACACGAAGAAAATAGGCATATATAAAATAAAGGCGCCTTTAATTCATTAGCGTAGCTAAATTAACGAAAACAACGAAAGTATACACTTGCTCAAAATTCACTAGGTACCTACTCAGAAATTTAAATTATTAACATTATTCCAGTCCCTTTTTTGCAACAGGCCCAAATGTAATTAATGACTCCTTTTCGACCCTAGGACAAATACATCTTGTCACAGCGATGTCGATATAATCAACGAATTCAAGCGCCGTTGCAAGGACGAGGGAAATCTACTTGGTGTATCCCGACATGCTCTTATTCTTCGGGAACAACAAATCAAAGGAAAGGATTCCGCATTAGTGCCATTTTTCCTGCAAGAGTTGACTACTCGTGGTGTTCGCTAGGAGGGAATTCTACGCTCTGCAGGGCACAAAAAAAGGAAGGCACAATCATGCTCACACGATCCTATTTGTGTAATCTTATAACTCCTTCTTTACAGATTGAACTACTTTTCCTACTACTACTACTACAATTGCTTAATCGCAATTCGCTTATCAGTTTTCTGAACTGATCAAACAGCTAGAGTCGAGCAAGATGACGATCTACAGATATAATGCTTCTTTCTCTTTAAAAAATGCTTCTTTCCCAATTTAAAAAAGTACCAAAACCAATGAAGAGTCTCTCGATTTGAATTTTTAACGTTTACGAGTTTGGTTTGTGGACATACTTTTGTAAAATTAGTAGATAATTTCGAATTTGCACACGTACAAAAACCGTACCGTCCAAGTTTCTGTTAGTCTAAAGAACACACAGATGGGGCGAGTGACAATAACGAGACACCAAATTTCTGTTTTCCCAAAAAATTCATGAAATCACGCAAACTCATTTCTTTTGTAGGATATGTGAGTTCATGAATTGGACTTAAATGCAAGAATTCGGTATTCTCTAATGTGTATTTCACTATTTTTGTCATTTTAATCAAAACCTCCACAAAATCCAAACAAATTAAATACGAAACACAAAACAATTAAACACCTGGATGCCCATAAAAGCAAGATGATTAGCGGTCGGCCATTAGGTACAAACATGCTTTTTTGTTGCTCACGCGTATTCACAGACGGGGGTTAAAATTACAAAAACAACAATGTAAACAAATGGGTTTTGGGGGGATAGACGTACGAAAGATATCCATCTCTTTTAAGCTCTGACCTCCGTATTCCCTTTGGTTAGCTGCTGTAGATGTCGCTCCGATTGGAACATATGTTTTTGACATTTCTCCCCACGTGAAGTTTGCGTCAGAGAGGATCCAAACTAGAGAGCCAACTGAGAGCAGAAACGGTACATTTGCCTACAAGCTTCCTATGACCTTGTACTGCACAGGAATATTCTTAGTATTCGTGTATGTACAAATCAAAGGAGCGCCATTGCTGCCGCACGCACACTTAGTATATTCCTGTGCAGAGACTTTATGTCAATCGGGCGGCCATTATTGGTGGAATTTTAAGTGGGGGCGACTGTGTTCGTCATTCTTGATGCCGATTAGTTACACGGCGTTCACATCGCACTTCATTTTAAACATTTTTAAAGTTTATGAAACTGTTGGAAAATCGAATTTCGGAAATAATATACCTAATATAATTGCATCACAATGTCAAATACCTTTTAATAATCATTTGTCAATATCAGAAATCCATCTCATGTTATTAATCAGAGAAAAATTAACTAACAAGGTTTTTTGCACTCTTGCCTTTTTTTGTTGATTTTAATCTCTTAACTTCAATATTTAAATACAATGTAGGGGAAAAAATTTGTATGCCATGGGAAAAACATATTTCAGTTTCAGAATATTTTACAATCTGTAATTGATGCTTAAAATGCATACTTACACAATATAAATATGTGCAAGCATGAATTTGTTAAATTCAAAAAAAAAATGGATTAATTATTTTTGTTCCGTTTATAGGTACTATTGCTCTCAAATTTAGCTTAAATTTTTTTCAGAGTCTGGATAAGTTTGCGAATCTTCATTTCTGAGCGAAATTCACACCTACGAACACTAACACCAAACATTTGTCATTTGTCAAACTGAAAGTGTGTTATTTTCCTTTTTACAGACGACAAGTCTGTGAAAAATAGGTGCAAAGGGTAGTAACATAAATTTAATAGATTTTTGTAAACAAAAACTACAATTTAAAAACAGCTGACTTTTAAAACACGCACCACATTAAATGCAAAGAAAGAAAAATCTCGTTTTATGTTCCATTGGGCACAAAAAATCTGAAGTCTGAGAGCAAATTCTGAAAATTCCAATGGAAAATGACATTGGTAATTCAAAAAAACTCTATATTCCAAAAAAAATTTGCAATAATGAGCTACCATGAATTTAATATTATTTAATATTGAGACTGAAATTTGTTAAAAGTAATGCGCTATATCTACAAAAAACGAAATAGAACATGGGAATACCTACAATAAACAAAATTATTTGAATTCTCACGATTGAATACGCCAAATCCGAAATCGGAAATTATATCGCAAAATCCCATTAGATACCACATATTAGGCGTGTTTTTTTAAGCTTCGATCTCAGCAAACCAAAGTAAAGTAGGATTTTCAGCACGCAGTTCCAACAACTACCTATTCGTTTGGGCTTCTTCAGATTCGCTCTCAGATTTCCGATTTAGTGTGGCTAATCGAACATAAAAACGTCATTTGCTCTTTTTTGTGATAATATTCGTGGGATTCGAATATGTGTAGCCTTCAACACTTTTCAAAGCGTTTTTCATTGACTGCTTAAATTTTAAATTAAAACATTCGAAATTTGAGTCCCGACTCCCGACTGATTCTTAAATATTTATACATAAATAATTTACAAAAATATATTCACCCGATGCAATGCCTTTCTTTGCTTTAGAACAAATTTACGAAAACCTAAACGCCCTCCACCAGTTGTCAAACTCAAGCGCACTTGTGTTGGTAAATCTGAGAAAATTGGATACATATTTTATGCTCTGAGAGTGCCCAATCGAATACCACATAAAGTTTACTTTTGCCCTAGTGGAACCTTGGGCTTAACTTGCATGTTGTTAACCTATTTATGGAACAACCCCCAAGGTTCAGCTGCATGAATTCTGCTGTCAAATATGTAATTCATATAAACAAAATTAAAAAGATCTGAAATGTGAATGGATGAACATTTTTTGGAACCGAATATGGGTAGAAAACAAGTGAATATATATAAAAAACCCTACTCAACATTTATTCGTGCTATATTTATTGTTATAAATGCATTTACAAATTATTTTTTAATGAAAAAGTACCACCGGGCGGCCATTAATTACACGTATTCACCGACAGGAAAAATAAGAGCGCGCGAGAGAGGGCTGTCATTCAAAATTTGCGGGGAAAATCGGGTAGGTGCACGGGAGTTGGCTCTCTAGTTTGGATACTCTCTGGTTTGCGTTTACGAAAACGAAAACTGCCGATTGTCCATTCCAAAACAGATTCGGTAAACTCTCGGACAGGTATTTTTTTTGTAATTAAAATGAAAGTAGAAAATATTTACACTTCGGTGGCGTGTAACCGAACACCAGAAAGTGCTGACTGGGGCTACAATGGATTAATAGTCTTTGCTGCTTGCAATTCAATCGCAATATTTGATCCAAAAGTGAGTTACAGGATAATAATAAACAAATTTATACTCCAGCCTTCCATTCGTAATTCGATTTCTCTAGCACAATGGATCGGTGAAGATTACTCAAAACTTTGTTCAACATACCAAACGTGTTACAACAGTTAAATGGATCGCCCGCTCCGCAGGTAGCAAAGAAACAGAATTTCTCTCTGGTTCCGATGATGGGTTGGCTATTCTCTGGGATATCTCAAATCCGCGAGCAGCAAAAAGTTTTATTCTAAAAGGTCACGAGAGTGGAGTGAATGTCCTAGATGGAGTCTATGTAAACGAAAAGCTCACCATTGCCACAGCGTCCTCAGATTCTACCATAAAGCTCTGGTCACTGAATTCAGAGACATCGGAGTTTGAGTGCTATCAGACTATACTTCTTCAAAGTGGATTTTGTTTTTCAATACGTCTGACAATAATTCCAAATTCGGATCAACTGCTTATGGCATACGCTTCTGATGACAATACCGTATCCCTGTGGACAAACGTGGCTGGTAGCTCTATGGAGAGGGTCCATCAGCTGATCGGTCACGAGGACTGGGTTCGAGGTTTGGATTTTGTTCTAACAACTGAAGGGGATCTACTGTTAGCTAGTTCGTCGCAGGATAATTTCATACGGATGTGGAGAATCTCTCCCAGGACAGAGGACGAAGTGAAAGCGAACACAGTTGACATTTTGAACATCACTGATGGTGAGATTCGCGTAGAAGAAAAGATTATCAAAGTGGCCACGAGCAGTTGGTTTGCCGTGAGCTTGGAATCAGTACTGTATGGCCACGAAGGTTGGGTTTATGGTGTTCATTGGCATAGCAGTGATAAGGGACTGCAGCTACTCTCTGCGTCTATTGATAAGTCAATCATAATTTGGCAGCCGACTGACGATGGCGTTTGGATGGAGAAAGTTCGTGTCGGTGGAGTTGGTGGTAATTCGCTGGGTTTCTTGGGCGGAAAGTTCTCCGCAAATGGCAGATCCATTTTCGGTCACAGTTTTCAAGGAGGCTTCCATATATGGAACCAGTCTGGTGATAATGATTCCATATGGACTCCAAGCATTGTTTGTAGCGGACACTTTGGAGAGGTTCGTGACATAGGGTGGGATCCGGAAGGCACCCTCTTATTTTCCGTTTCGGCTGATCAAACCACTAGAGTGCATGCCCCATGGGTTCGCCGGGATGTAAATGAGGTAACCTGGCATGAACTGGCTCGTCCACAGGTTCATGGGTATGATATGCAAGCTATAGCAGTAGTGTCGCGGTATAAGTTTGCCAGCGCTGCTGAGGAGAAGATCGTTCGATACTTCCAAACAACGGAAAACTTTATTCAAAACTTTCACCGAATAACCAACTCCGCCGATGATCTGGAAGGCGACACAATCAAAGAGGGTAACAGAACGCGTTCCGATCTCAAGCTGTTGTCTAAAGTAGTTTCATTTTAGATCTGCCAAAAGGTGCTTCTGTTCCATCCCTTGGTCTCTCGAACAAAGCCGTCTACAACCTTGAAGGACCGTCCCAACAAAAGTCGGTGAAGGACGAATTTCCAGAGAACTACTTTGTTCCAATGACGCTAATAACACCGCCTCTAGAAGAAACTCTCATGCAAAACACCCTCTGGCCAGAAGTTCAAAAGGCGTACGGACATGGGTATGAAATATTTGCTCTATCCCCATCGCCTAATGCTAAGATGGTGTCTACGTCGTGTAGAGCATCTAATGCCAAACATGCGGATATCATTGTCTGGTAGGTTACTTCTCATTTATGAATTGCTGTGTCTCATTATCTTCAACTTTAGGGACGCTAGAACTTGGAAGTATTGTCAGAAACTTCACTCCCACCAGCTAACAGTCACTCAAATGAGATTCTCCCCCGATAACAAGTATCTACTCTCAGTCTCTCGTGACAGACGGTGGAGCCTCTTTGAGGACACTGGTCATCATGAATCGTTTTTCTTCGCGCAAGTCGCCTCATCAGACAGCACAAATGGCATCCATACTCGTATTATATGGTCATGTGACTGGTCACATGATTCCAAGTACTTCGTAACATCATCCCGAGATGGAAGAGTTATTTGTTGGACAAGGAATGAAACCTGCACTGAAACAAGTCTTAAGAACTGGGGTGCAGTGCGTATTCTCGAATTGAAGAATGAATCTGTGACGGCTGTTGCGTTTGACCACAAATATTGGCACAATAAGGAGGGAGAATATTTACTAGCACTTGGTCTGGAAACTGGAATAATACATTTGTATTTGTTTAATGGAAATTTCGAGAAGCTGCACACGATAAATAAGAAGTGAGTGGACAATAGAACAATACTTGGAAAGTATTTATCGAATTTTGTTTCAGTGATGGCCACCATCTGACTGTGAGGAAACTACACTTTAGGCCCAATATTGGATGTGTGCACCTATCCAGCTGCGGCGAAGATCATTTGGTTAGGATTTACGGTATTTCATTGTAAAGAGTGTGAGTGTGCATTCAAACTTAAGTTGTATATAATAAAAAAAAAAAAATAGAGGGCGCAACTGGTCCATATTAGTTTTTTTACAACCGATCTTTTATGTTTTTATTTTTGGGGCGAATGTAAGGTCGCTTTTCATACACATATCAAAATCATGACAGCTGCGCATGCAAATAGAAATATTTTATTAAATATTTAATTTCCACTTTATTTCGCAGAGATTTGAATTTTTCCGGTTACAGAACAGCTGCGTACTAGACTAAAGTAAATGAACATTTGCAAATACTATTAACGTAAAACGAAATATTTAAAGATGTATCATTACATAAAGAATGCGTGAAAATATAGACAGAGGTATCCATAAATTGCATTTAGTTCTATTTCAAGTTAGCTTTTCTCGTTCTTAATGTCGTTTCCTCGTCATTATTAATGGAATGATTTCCAAACTCATAACTATGTTCCCTTAATTTCTATTTACATTTAATTTCCGAAATAGAATGATTCTATATTCCCCATTTATGTGGTTCTTCGCTAATTCAGATCAACCGTCAGGAGGGTCAGGAGAGGTAAGTAGGTGTAGGTTATGTGAAATTTATCAATTAAAATTGATGTTGGTATTGGGAAACGTAAGCCCACAAACTCCAAATCCGAAGTTTGAACGAAATCCGGGCAGCCACTTGTACTTATCAAGCGCTTGAATGTCAGACTGACTTGGAGGAGGTGACACCAGTTGTTGTACTTTATTTTCGGATAGGATGTTTGTTTTAAGTCCTACAACAAAAACAAAAATGGACCAATCTTCAGAATTTGATATTTCGGTCGGTGTAGCGGTTCTAAATCCTTATTTTTGCATGAACCGAAGTGGAAAAACCGGGGCGTCCAATAAAAAAAAAAACTCCGGATTAACGTAAGTTTTATCACCCTGACCAGGAAAATTGTGAAAACCCTGGCGAATCGGGCCTTAGTGTGAAACAATAAATCTACAAATAAAAAAGTCGCCTGGCAGTGCCTAAATCGATAACACCCGGCACTGCCTGACAGTTCTACGGCTGGAAATAATTTTGACATTTATTACCACAGAAATCTCTCCACTTCTCTCTCTGTCAAAAAGCGAAAAATCCAGCCTCTGATAAATAAACTTTTATTTATTTTATTTTCTCTTAATTAATTAATTTTAAATCATAAATTATTGTTTTTCGGTTACTGCATGTGTTGTGTAAAATGATGTGAATGTGTTTTGCAAACAAGGATCGTTTATTTATCAGAATGTCCCGTGGCAAATCTCGTTTGCAAGCGGAAATTTGTGGTGACTGCGGAGCGTCTGGTATCTAAATTCAGTAGAATCTTTATTAGTGTGCATTTAAACCACCTTAATTTTAGATCCATCATGGGCGTCAGTAAATCGGGGAATTCTCCTCTGTTCCGATTGCTGTTCGGTACATCGCAGTCTGGGTCGTCATATATCCGTAGTGAAATCTCTACGCCAAGGCACTTGGTGTCCATCTGTTTTGAATTTTGTTAATTCTCTCAATGCACATGGTGCAAACAGCGTGTGGGAACATTGTTTGTTAGATTCAGTTGGAAAAGCGACTGCCAGAAGGAAACCATCACCAAAAGATCCACTGCATCCAACTAAATCCGATTTCATTAAAGCGAAGCATGTCAATTTAGCGTTTGTGCTGAAGCCGAATCTACAGGACGATGAGAGCTTCAATGGGAATCTAGAAACTGAACTTAGCAAACAGTTGCATGCAAGTGTGCGTACAAGTAACTTGGAGACCTCATTGCGCTTGTTAGTTCAAGGAGCTGATCCCAATTTTTTTCACGAGGTAGGGATGGATTATCTATAAAGTTTGGGTGTAGAGAATAACCGTATTTTCCAGGAGAAGAAATCAAATCCTCTGCATGTGGCTGCGAAATTTGGACAGGCCTCTCAGATTGAGCTGCTCATCATCTATGGAGCCGATTTGAATGCACTTGATGGGAATGGAAGCACCCCTTACGAAGTGGCAAAGGCAAACAATCACAATACTATAGCTGAACGACTCGTAGAGGCTATGTACGACGTTACCGATCGTATAACTCAGTTCTTGGGCGGCAAGAAACCAGATCATGCTGCAAGTTATATCAATGCGTTTCATTAGATAATTATATTGATTGAATTCTTTACAGAACGGAAAGCACATTGTCATCCCTGATTCAAATAACTCCGAAATTAGTGAGCAACTGAAGATTGCTCGCGGTCGACTGCAACTTGTGCCAAATAAAATGTTCGAGGAACTTGTCATGGACCTGTACGATGAAGTCGACCGAAGGGAGAGCGAAGCCATCTGGGCTACAACCGCGTTGAATCCAGAAAACGTTGCAGTTCCATTTCTGCCAGCAAATCCATTTCTAAGTGCCACTCGTAATCAGGTAAATCAAATTCGAGTCATAGTATGCACAGCATTGCTCTTATGCAACATATAACTCGCGCAGGGTCGTCAAAAACTAGCTCGCTTCAGTCCGCTAGAATTCGCTGGCCTACTGACCGATGTACTCATAGACGCACGACGCCGTCAGAACATGGCCAATTTGCGACCACTCGATAGTCTTAGCCAACCTCAGCAGACACTATTCGGTGAAGACCCGAATCTCTCCGATGATGAACCGATTTACGATCCAGTCGCATCCGATGAAGACTACGCACCAGTTGCTTCCATTGTCCAACAGGTAAATCACATGCGACAGAAAATTCTAAAATTCAATAATAGCTTCGGTTAGATGTCTAATATAAAGTTCTAGTTTCAAAACTCCAAAGTGTTCCTGTTTGTAACAGATAGCAATGGGATTTGATTCAGTTAAACGAATAGTTTCGTATTTGTTGTTCATTTATACACATAGTACGTGTTATAGCTTAATGCATTTAGAGAATTATTTTAAATTATCTAGAAACATGTTTTAAAAAAATGCAAAACTTGTGAACTCCGTTGGGAGGAACACGTTTTTTTTTTTCCATTTATTTTCACTTTCATTTTAGCTACTGTAAGTAGAAAGATCAGAAAATGTGTTTTTTTTAGTAGAGATTCCTTACCGATCTCTTCGACATGACTGGACGACGTTCGCAACTTCGTTCCGCTTTGATTGGTTTTTCCTTTTTATTTTGGGAAATTATTTAAACCCTCACTGGATTTTCCTGCGCAGCATTTGTCATGGCTGGTTCTACTTGCTAGATACCAACTATGGTTTACAAAGGATTGCCAGTGGAAGTGTAACTTTCTAATTAGGAAAGGCTTTCCTACGTGAAACTGAACTTGTGGATTTTGTATTCCTCCCGAAGAAGCTTAGATCTTTAGTTTATAGCATAAATTTACAACAGTAGAAAAAAGAAAACAGTTCACTTAATATGTGTTCAAACGATTTTCAGTTTATCATATTTTTTACAATAATTTTACTCAACTAGAAATAGTGTTTATCTAGCCAACTTGTATGTTATTATTAAGAAAAAAATGTTTATATATTTATTTGTACACAAATAATACTGTAAGCATTACATATGATGTGATACCACAATAACATTGTTATTCCAAGCGAGTCATTTATGTGAAATATATAACTTATATACAAAACTAACCGAAAGGGTAAATGTTTAGTTTAAAATGTAGTTACCGCAGTCATTTTTAGTTAGTAACTTATTTTGTTCTTAGTTTCGTTTCTTATGATTTTTGTTTGTTTTATTTTGTTTATTTTGAATTCTCCTAGAACCACCATTCGTCAATGCTTGGTACACATCCAGCTGACGTTCATGAAATGCAAACATTGCGCAAAAAGCTCAACGAATACGAGTCTGAAATCAATCAATTGAAGACGGTTGTTGAAAAGCTTTCGACCGAAAATACCCAATTGAAATCGAAAATCCCCGGAGCTAATTTGAATATTTACGATGAACCATTGTGAGATTTTATTTCAATTTTTAGATTTTATTTATTTGTTCTTATGATTTATCGTTGTTGTTGTTGTTGTTTTTGTTGAACGCTTCGTAGACGTATTGATTTGAACGGCACCGAAACGGAAAATGAACCCGTCTTAGACGGCTCTTCGAGTAGTAATCAATCGACAGCCAAACGGCCAGCTAGCATGTATGAAAGGCGATTAGTTACGTTCACGAAACCACCAGATTGTCGTACCACGACAAGTATGTATCAAATGGCGGGCGATAAACCTTTCGGCGAGGAAGTGAAACATCGAACCGACTTGGTTACACGACGCCTAAAAGAATTATGGAACGCCATGCTCGATACATCGACAAAGGACGCATTTGTACCCTGTGCCGAACGCATTCGGGTGGCTGTCGATGAATTGACAGCCATTTTTAGAACTGTAAGTAAAGTGATGCACACCGATTGGATGAAAAGGCAAACTGTGTGCAAATTGCAATAAAATAAAACTTTTTACCATTTCAGCCCAACTATAATGACGCGATTCGGGAGGCTCTGCAACAGCTTAATCTCTGCAATGTGCGTATTCAGAGGGAATGTGAACACTTACAGAATGCGGTTAATACTGCAGATTCTCCAGCAATAGAGGCATACATGAAGGAAGTGCGGGAGTGTGCATTTTACATAGCCAGTGCTACGAAGACACTCTATGTACAGTTTGAATAAACTGTATCTATAAGAAGATAGGTTTATTTGTTTTGACATTTGTTTTTTATTAAACAGAATCTACTTGTGCGTGTTTGTGTTTGGCATTTTTTTCTTTAATATCATAAACGTGTTCAAATGTGTACAATGGGACACAATAATTTTATGTTTAATATATATATCTTTAAACGTATTTTTATTTTCCTGACTTTTTGCATTTGTTAAATAAAGCTTATTATTGTGAAGAAACTACTTGTTGTTTTTTTGTTTTGACACAAAACTAGACGATAATGAAGACCTCACGTCCGTTTCATAGATCGTTAAGTAATTAATTTGAATTTTCTGTTTTTTCTTTGAATTTGGTGTTATGTTTAAAAGTAAATATCAACGAATGTTTACTTTTCTGACAGATTCCTGGGGATTACGCATAATGTGCAACAATTGTTCCTTGTATTTCCCCTAAAAAATGTTCATCGTATAGTAAAAAATAATAGACTGGTATTCTTGTAAGTATATCACGCAAGAAAAAGCTGAAACTTTATGTTGTCTTATATTACAAACCAAGAGACAAAAAAGCCTTGCGAATTACTGAGTGAGGAAGCGAGGAGTTATAACGATTCTCACTTGTTTGGGAGTTACCCTGACAATTTCCGATTCTGTATTATTTCCAAAGGGAAGTTCTCATAATCTGTCACACGGAACAAATGAACTGACGTTGGTCTCCCATTTCGAAGTTTATTGTGAAGACTGTTTCCGGTACATAGCAATTTTTCATCTCTTTCAATAATAATATAAAAGGTAAACAAACAGATTTGAAAAGGGTATTTATTCAAGTTTATTGTATTTTTTTTTTTTACTTCATTTATAAACTCAAGTTATATCCGGTATTTGCTTAGGTTAATTTCCTCCTTTCGAACAGGTATCCTATTTGAGCTCTAGTAGTTTCCTAAAATAATCATGTTATTTACATGAATTACTTAATATTAATTAATAATAAACCCACTTCTGCTCTTCCTCAATAGATTTCAGAACTTTTAAGTTTAAATCCTTTTCAGCTTCTTCCTGATAGTATTGGCTGAGCTCAACATGTTGCCGATTTAATTCGTTTATTTTTGTGTGGTTAGCAATGATCTCCCTCTCCATTTCTGAAAGTTTCTCTTCGACTTCATTGTACGGCTAAAGAAATGTATAATCAGTCAAAATTTATTTCAATCGGAAACAATTCACCAATTGCATCAAATGATCCATTTCTTGAATTTTGTCTTTGCTTGAAGTCGTTAATTCAGATATTTCATGTAAACGCTCTTTACTTCGCATCGCGACAAGTTCGTGTACTTCGAATCGAGATTGGTTAAAAGATTTCAATCGCGAAAGCATATCTTTAACAAAAACTATGGATTTGTTAACTGTCAAACGTTGGTTCAATTTTGCCATTAAAGCGATTTGTTTCTGACGTAGTTGTGCGTTTTCTTCTTCAATTGCTTCTATGTCCGCATCTGAGCGTTTGGTTTCGCGCTAGAAGTTATGTTGTTTATATTTTAAATTTTAACATTTTTTATACCTATACCATATCTTCTATAATTTGCTGCAAAGCGGTGTTGAATTTATTCGCACTTCCGGAAGCCATTTTGGTGTTTAATGAATGCAAAGTGGTTTCTGGTTTGTGAAAGGCAGGTGGCTGTGGCAAGTGGCAGTTGATTTTGCCGTTATATATTCTCCGAAATGATCGTCTTCGGAATGTGTCTTAATCAGTATATAGATGGGCCAACATTTGTGTTTGTCATTTGATCATATTTTAATGTGGTATTTGATTGGTCTTTTACAGATTCCCTCTCAGATTTCTGATTTCGCGTGTCTTATCGAACATATAAACGTCACTTGCTCTTTTTTGCGTTGATATTCGTGCGATTCGAACATGTGTAGCCTTCGACACAGTCTTTTCACAGGTCAAATTTTTATATTTAAACATTCGAAATTTGCGCCGACATTGATTTCTAACATTTGTACGTAAATAACGTCACAAGTTAACAGATTTCACGAAAACAAAAACAAACTCTATCAGTTGTCAAACTCAAACGCACTTGCATTGGTAAGAAAGTCCAGATTCGCAAAAGTGCTCTGGAATCTGAAAAATACTGATTTTTTCACATAAAAAGTAGCATAGAGAAACAAAAGTGCTCTGAAGTGCCCAATCGAATACCACATAAAACGATGCATAGTTGGATTAAATTCGGCCTAATTTTTATTACGGAATTAGGACCATAAATGTGACGCATAATTCAAGAAAGTTCCATTTTACTGGAAAGTACAAAGTAAGTGATGTTTGTGTTTACTTTAACTCATCCTATTTCAATTTTCGGAATGAGTATTGTGGGTAAGTGCATAATTACCTTATTTAAGTTTAGAATAATCCACTTCAATATTTGCCAGGCGAAAAAAACAGCATTGTCTTTTGTGAATAGAAAATGTGAATATAAATCATATGCAGGCTGTTCGGCAGTTTATTTATTTTTTGATCAAGGATTAGTTATTGTAAATGCAGAATCTGTTAAAATAAGTGGATTATAAATCGTAGATTGAAATAAATGAAATGAAATGAAATGAAACAATAAATATATCTGCAACAAAAACATGCAGCTGTGGCAAATGTCTTGCATGTTTTTCATTGGGAAGCTCGAATTATTCACTCATTATTCACTTCATTAAATTTACATACCATTCGCAGAAAGCACATTCTTGCAGAGTATAGTTGTTTGAATATAATTCAAACTGGAAGGTAGGTAGGTAGGGAGAAGTGGCGGTTCAGCTTTCAAACCAAGTAGCACTATGATGTGCCTTTTTGTTACCACGACTCGTGAGACCTAGTTTGTGATGATTGTTACGGGTGTGATCCATTCGGCGCTTATATCCAACCTGTGGAATTGAGGAAACAGATTAGGGGTTATCGCGAATAAATTCCGTGGGAAATGTTTCCCTTGTCAGCAATGTAAGTCAGATTGCTGAACAGAAAAGATTCCCGGGGAAATCTTATTCCCGATAGGGGTTATTATGTCTAATATTCCTTTACCCGAAATGTCGCTAAGGTCGTCGAAAAAAGGTTGGTTCAGTGTGCGCAATCTGGCTCTTGCTAGAGCCGGACATTTGCAGAGGAAATGGGAGAGAGTTTCTTTCTCGTTTACATTTCCGCAACTGCGGCAATGAGGGTTGTGTGGGATCCCAAGCTTGCCCGCGTGATCTCCAATTGGCCAGTGCCCCGTGATTATTGCCGTGACTCTGGCGATATCTTGGCGGGTCTGTTTAGCAGGTTTCTTGTTATATTTTGGTCGTATGTAGGCCATATCTTCCTTGATATGACGCAGTTGGTTAACCCCCTCCATTGGAGATTTGCTTTCTGAAGGGAGTGTGAATGAATTCGTCCCTTGACCACTCCTAGTGGAAGGTGGACCCTTGCCGCGAGTGAGCTGTGTAGAGCGGACCCTCCCCTGGCCAGCTCATCTGCACGCTCGTTACCTATTATGTTACTCGGGTCTATCACAGAATCCGTCGTATTCGGAATTTTGCTACGAACCCCGAAAGAACTGTTACAGAATCCGTCGTAGGGGAATTTTGAAATTCGTAGAAAGTGGGATCACTGAATATACCACGTTCTACGAATTTCGAAACCAAAAAAAATGTACCCTACGACGGATTCTGTGATAGTTCTTTCGGGTTTCGTAGCAAAATTCCGAATACGACGGATTCTGTGATAGACCCGACTATGCCTTGGTACCCAGAGAAGTGTAACACTAAAACGTTCGCTCAGGCGGGCAAGCTCTCTCTGGCACTCTTGCACCAGCTTAGAGGAGGATATGGTAGCCGAATTGATGGCTTTGATGGCGGCTTGGCTATCTATAAGAATTGTAATGTTTTGTTTATTCTCCTCGGGATGTCACTAGCTGGGCTGAGTTTGAGCTTCAAACCGCTAACCTTAGCAACGCACTCGCTAAGGAAATCCCTCGAGAATTGGTCGGCGCATTTGATCACCCGATATCCCCTAACTACCTCGGCGGAGTCAAAGTCTGGAAGAGATCCCCCTTGGTTGTTCAATAGGTGGTCCAGCACCATTTCGGAAAGCTTGGCCTCAATACTTCTCCACGCCTCTGCTGTGAATTTCCCGTTTGTGGAGAGTTCGTCTACCAATGCGACCTGAATGTGGTCCCGTACGACCTCGGAAAAGGGTCTCCTTTGAACCGCACTGGCCCCCGATGTACTTGGCTTGGTTTTGGCTGCTGTCCCTACGGCTGCCTTGGTTTTTTTTAGGGGCCGGGCTATGGGAGGTCTCATCTTGAGACCTGTTGCGCGTCGCTGCCTGCCTTGGGTCGTTTTTCAGGCGCTCGTTGTATTCGTCAACGATCGCCTGGTATTTGATTTTGCCCTCCTTGTTTTTTTCATGCGGCTTTCCGTCGGCCTCATTTTGGCTACCTAAGTTGCTTTCCCAGGGGACTTGTGTTTATTTTGGTTTTGGAAACTGGAAACTGAAAAGTATTGAAAAGATTTGCTGAACGAATTCAAATTTTGCGTACAAAAATCAAGCTTGAAATTCGAAAAAAGGTGCACAAACAGAATTTTATTAATTTTGTTTTATTCTTTTTCTTCTTATAATGAATTTTATAATTTCTTTTGTTTGTTGTTTTCTTTTTTTGACTTACACATGTTTTACATATAATTATTATTATTTTTTCTTGTTCACTTAAAAGTACTTAATTGTTGTTTTTCTTTTGTTAAACTGTTAATATATTTATAATTAATTTAGAACTGATGTAATTGCCACTAAGTTGGTTGATTTAAAATTTGTTTTTCTTTGCTTTTTTGTTTTCTTCTTTTGTGTCGTTCTAACGACATACGTGAAACGAACTTATATAATTAATCATTTTTTTTTTTTTTGTAAATTTGCAAATTTCCTCTTTTACTTTTATAAGAAAACATATTTACACAGCGAAAAACACAACAGGTATCTATTAATCGTTTAGCAATTCAAAATTCTATATATTTGTAGTTTGAAAAAAGGAAATTATTGTTCTCTACACAATAAACATAAGGATTTACTTTATCTAGTTATTTAGAGTTGTGTTGCATTTAGTTTCTTTGTTTCAATCGATTATATTGCATCATTGTGTTGGGTAATTAAGAGTGTGATTTTCTTCTATTTGCACGGTTGTATTATTTTCTATTTCAATTGTCATTTTGTCATTTGTTTAATAACAACGTCTATGGGGGAGTGTTAATTTTTGATTTTACACGATACAGGATTTAGTTGGTATTGGGATTTATCTTAGTTTTGTTGAATGTAAATCGCTTTTGTCAAAAAATCGTTATGTATTTATTTATCAATTTGTTTGCTTTTACAAAATATATAAGATTTTTGTATAAATTTTGGTAAAAATATTTGAGAGGCCAAAACAACATTTCATTATTTAGTACATATTTACAAAAAACTTTCTTTTATTTTTCATAAATATTTATCTTCAAGATTCGTGAAAAACTGTAAAATTGTTTTCCACTGGATTTTAATTCGTTTTAATAAATGTTTCTTTAACTGAAATCATAATAAGTTTTGTTTTGAACTCTGTAATACATACACACACACGCACACACATTGGCTGGGACTACTGGAAGGAAGGGTAAGGCTCGGTTTGGTTTCATGTAATTGCGGATTTGAGTTTTTAAATAAAAATTACAAATCAAATGGAGAAATATTTACAATTTTTTTCACAAAATAATCAACTTAAATTTTGTGATTCATGGTAATTTTGGATTAGAACGCAATTCGTAGTCCTCGTGAAAGGTATCAATAAGGAATCATTGCAAGTGCCTGTCGTAAGTTCTTTTAACGTCAAGTTAACTAATAATGAAATTAATAATGAAAATCTGTTCGTTTAAACATGGGGTCACGAAAGAGATTGTTTTTTTTTTTTTTTGCGAACCGTCAACAGGGTTCTATGTAGTTGTAGAACAATATGAGCAGTTTCTATTTTGCATTTCCACCCGACAAATTATATAAAAGTGGAATTATATACGGAAAATTGACTGTCAGAATTCAAAACTATGTATTCAAAAAAATCACTTCAAAGAAGTCTGATGATGAATTAGTGGTGTACAGATAGCAGAAAGAAAGCAACGCAGGTATTAACACGGAGCACACTACCTTCATCATCCCAGTTCAGCAACAACTGTGGAATGCGGACAATATGGACATCATTGGCCGCTCCAAGAAGTTTGAAGTAATATTGACACTCAGGCAATTGAAGAACAGACGAAATTTGTTGAACTTTATTTAAACGGTACATATAACACTGTTTGACACAAATTTATACTGAAAATGTAAAACCATTGTCATTTTATCAAAGACTGTAATAGTTGGAAAACTGAAAAAAAAAAAAAAAAAAAAACAACTTTGGGTGAATGGAAACCTCCAGGGTTTAGTTCAGCAATCACTGCGCAACAAGAAAAACCTATGCAACGCAATTTGTCCTATCGATAAAATGATTGAAATTGTCACTAATGGTTATTAGAAAATTGAAAACTTGGAACGTAAAGGAGAAGAGATCGACCGAAACTTTGTAAGAACAACAAAAATGCATTACGGTTTTCATTTGTCAACCTTATTTGTTTTAATTAGTGGCCTAGTCCCCTTCCGCGAATCAAAGTGCAGGTTCAATTTCTGACAGAAGAATATACATATACGGAGAATTGAATGTCACAATTCAACTATTCGAACAAAACGAATCCGATGATGAGTGGAATAGTTTGAAAAGCAAAAGAAAAACAGTTGTGTTCTCAGGTTGAAAGTGAGTGAAGGTAATAGAATCACAGAAGTTTAAGCGTACTATATTCATGCTATGCCCGCCCCACTTTTGGGACCAGACCTCTGGAATATCTCCTGTGATTACATACTGAGGATGGAGATGCCCGAAGACACCTTCCTCGTCGGATACGCAGACGACATCGAGGCAGTGATAATGGCAAGAGACTCTGAAAATGCGGAAATAGAGTTGAATCAAGTCATGAGACGAACAACCTCCTGGATGGATGAACACGGTCTCAGTTTGGCAACAGAGAAAATTGAGATGACGCAAATCGACTTCCAAATCCGCTCTTAAGTCATGAAGAGCAAGGATGCGGTGAGGTATCTGGGATTGAGGCTCGACACAAAACTAACTTTCAGCAACAGATAAAATTCGCAGCGGAAGGAGCCTCTAGAGTTACAACAGCACTCAGCAGATTATTGGCGAATATAGGTGGTTCAACGCCAAGTAAGAGCAGGTTACTAATGTCGATAACGCATGCAATTCTCCTATATGGAAGCGAGATTTGGGTAGACGCGCTTTGACAAAAAAAAATGTACCGGAAGCAGATGGCGGCAGTGCAAAGACGTGGAGCCCTACGCGTGGCTAGCTCTTACCGAACGGTGTCGGAACCACCCGTCCTTGTAGTCGCATGAGTGGCTCCCATCGATCTCCTAGCGGCACGAAGGAAGTACGTCCACGACAACAAAGCGGAAATTGGATTGGAAGTGGCAGTTGATCAAGCAGCGCAGCAGATGATACGGAAGTGGCAAGAGCGTTTGAGCTCGGAAAGCAGAGGATGGTGGACAGCGACACTGATAAGAAACGTGGCTGAGTGGAACAACCGGAAATACGGTGAGGTAAACTACTTACTCACCCAGAGGACACGGAAATTTCAATGCCTTTCTCCATAAGATTGGCAAAAAGTATAACCCAGCCTGCCAGTACGGTGACTCTAAAACAGAAGACGCACAGCACAGGTGTTTTGCCTGCAGAAGATGACAAGGAAACACAACGCACAGTCCTGGAGCTTTGGTACCTTCAATCCAGAAGACAAAATGATGACGAGCGACTGGAATTGGGGAAACATTTGCCAGTTTGTGGAAGATATTCTCAGAAGAAAGAAAAGAGAGGATGCACAATACCGGGAAAGCACGTGAGCCCGAAAGGGCGTATGATTACAGCCCCCTTGAAGTAATGCGAAGAGCGGTCCCAGGGGGGTGTGTCAGAAACCACAGGGTTGGGAGGAGTTTTAGTCCGTATGCCCCGTAGGCATGCGGAGAGAGCCGGACACACGGGGATGGTCAACGCAAACAGGCCTCCTTATGGTGCGTAAAGCATTTCTGCCCGCCCCACTAAACCCACTAACCAAATGAGGGTTTCTGCTTGGTAGCACATTGAAACGGAATTAGTTGCTCCAGGATGACATTGTAAATTCAGCTTTATACTCGGACTTTTTTTTTTTTTTAGATATTTAGGGCTTTTCCGCTTTTTTTCTGGTTGTTAGATCTCTTACCACATCACATCGAAACCTGACCGCCTGACCGTGTGTGCGCCGACTCAGTTTTAGCACAAATGGAACCACAGGAATATTGTATGCTTTCATATTTCAATATTAAATACCTTTCAGAATTCATCGGTCAAGATACAGTGATACGAAATAATTGTGGATAAAAAATGGAAACTAAATTTGAATCTTTATGATAATCATTTGCAAATTTTAATATAAGAAATAAATACAATCTTTTGCACAAACGTCAACAACTTATCACAAAAGAGTCGTAAGAATAAGAATAAGATTTCTTTTCCAACTTGTATAGTTTCTTTTACATATTTTATACATAATTCTTTTTTTTTCATATTTTTTTTTAAACCAAAAACAAAAATAAAGCGATTACTTGTCTAAAATCACTTACGCCACCAAAACGTTTGGTTGCAGAAAAAAATGTGTCGATTAAGTATAATAAATTTGATTTCCATTGAACATGTAGTAAACTTTGAATTTAACGGTTTGTGCAACATTCACTCAAAATACAAAGAAAAGAAAAAACTACTTAAAAAACCGCTATTCAATTTAAAATTGAATTTAAAACTAAACTGTGTGTATAAAAACTATTTACTCGTACTAAAATAAAGAAATGTTAATCATACTTACGGATCGCAACGAATATTCCTTAAAATCAAAATATTGAAGTTGCCAGATTTTTACACACATACTGAAAGAGATCATGAATGAAGGAATAAAAAATGGAACACGGATTTTGATCTGATTTACGTTGACACAAAAACTGTTAAACGAACTGGTCCAATCTGATTTTCCTTCATTCAGGGTTTTAAAGAGACAGAGTGGCGGAGAATGACATCAGAATGTGTTATGTATGTGAGGACGCTCCTCGTCGTCGAGGAGTAGTGATAGACATATTTTTCTCAGAAATATTAACGCTTGCCAGCAGCGAATTATTTCTGCCTGGTGATTTAGTGTGCTGCGTTTTATAGTGAGGGGATGGGCATTGGGGGTGTACAAATTGTGAAATTGTAGATTTTCTTTTGTGTTTTTGTTAAAATTTAAACTACGGTTATAACTATTTCTACGATGACTGCCTAATATTGATACTTCTCTAGATTGGTTCGTGGCATCAATTTTCGACTGCATCATCCGTTTTGACGACCTGCTGACTCACCGGCGTAGGTAGTTTGACTTTCATTTGCACCTTTAAGACATCGCGAAGTTCTTGGATCTCGGTTGGACCATGCATAAGACGTTTTACACCGCGCGGCAGCCCGCGACATGATGACAAATTTATTGAGTTCATGTGAGCGCAATTTGCTAGAATCTCCTTGACAGCATCCTCTGAAACCGACGATCCACACAGGTTAACATGACTGTTGGGAGACAAAATAAAACGTTACATTATTAAAATCGTAGCTTTTCTTCGAATGTGGCAAAGCGAGGAGTAACAATGTTTATGTTCATGCGTTTTTCGTCACAAGATCTAATAATTTCCAATCAGAATCTGGTGCGATTTTCAGGTGTCTTTCAAATTTATGCGTTCTACATTTCATCTTTTAAATGATTTAGGAGTAGTTGATGGACAACACCTCAGTGTACTTACGTTAATGGTGATTCGCTGCCCTTTTCCGCCAGCGCTCTTAGAGCATTGTCCAGCGGCTGTTGCACATTCGCCCAGGCCAAATCAATCTCTATCAAACTGTGCGCCCATTTGGAAGCTATCAACTCCAGACCGGACCTATCCAAAAAAAACCATCAATTTATCCGCTAAGACAAGTCAAACGCTCTTCCTTACCCCACATCTCTCGTGACAGAACAACCAGAGAGAAACAAATGCTTAATATCCCAGGCTGGCAACCGAATCAGGCTTTCATGCGTTAAACGCGTACATCCCCTGACATCGAGGAGCTTTAACTTGGAGCTGCACTTCAGAATTCTCTGCAAGTGATCGTCGCCAATTAATCGAGATTCGTCGGTAAGCGCCGCCACAGACAATTCCTCCAAATCAGGAAAACCACTCGAGTCCATCTGTATAGAGAAGGTGAAATTTTCAGTATTAATAAACAAGCAAATGCATTTGCCATTCTTACCGACTCTTGGAGTGTGGCTTGACTAAGAGTTACGTGTGAATTGGTAACGCGTAGCACTTTTAATTTCTGACAACCGTTTTGGAGTTTCTCTATATGCAATACCCCATGCGAAGTAGCAGCGGTGCGCACATTTGAGAGATCCAGAAGCACTAAATTGGGACAATGTGCCTATGGGCATAAACAAATGAAATCAGTTTTTAATAACACACGTGCGAATAGTGTGGTACGACTTACTGCTAATATTGTTACAATTTGTGGAATGCCTGCCAGTCGATTGTGCGCCAAATGCAAGTGGGTTAAACGACCGTTGATTGTTTGTAATGAATTGCACAAGGATTGTAGGCCAACTGCACTTCTGCTTGCATTCATTTCCACCTGATGGACAAACGCAAGTAGGTTAAATCTAGTTCAAAACAAGAACCTTATCTTACATTTATCGAACTCAAATCCAAGCGCTCTAGTTTTGGTATATTGTCAACTAAGAACGATAAATGATCCGATGTAAAACCTTTCCATCCCTTGAGTGTAATGCCTGTTAGATTGGGACAGCCAACTGATAATTTTAAGAGAAAACACGAAATGTCCGTCACTTTCCAGTTAGCTAGAGAACGACAAAAGCAATCAAATTTGTAGACAAAAATTTTAGAGCCGGTGCTTGCAGCACTTCAATAAAATGCACACTTACAGACGTTCAAGTCGGTGCATCCTCTGCCTCGATTTTCGATAAACCATTTGAGTTTCAATTCTGTGCGATATTTTTCCTTAACCCATGTGCTCAGATCCATCGTTCGCCATAGTGACGAGGACAGCGAGACTTGCCGCCACAGCGTACAAACCCGTCCCAGTTTAAAGAGCGTGGGTAAGGCGCCCTCTTTCTCCACTACATGATGAAAAATCTACAAACCACAAAAGAAAAATCGTCAACATTTACAAAGCATTTCAATTTCAACAATAGCCTACCTTAAAGAGCACATTTTCGGGCAACGTTGAGCCCCAGGCACTTTGCTCTACGGGCTCTCTAAACGCCGCCGCATCACCGCCACCCCGCTTCGGCCTGTCAGAATTATTATTTGTAGGCCGCTCTCGTCGGCGCTTTGCGGTTTCGTATTCCGAGTCATCACTATCCACGCGGGTCTTGGACTTGCGGGATCTCTTCCGACTAGGCTTGGTTTTAGTGGGTGTTGTGCTGCTCTCTGATTTTTTAATACACAACTTTATGCCAATTTTATTGTCACTAATCTAATGAGACGTCACGAAACATATTAAACAATAGGACTCAAATCGAGACAAACAAAACAACTTACCTCACTCTCGTACATTGCAACCATAGCTTTTGATTTCTTCTGACTTCTTCTGGACTTTGGTTTGCTTAGTTTCTTGTTTATCGCCAACATAAAGGGCTTGCCAGACTTTGGAATCGTTCCATTGGCGATAATGTTGATTGGTTGGACCACTCTTGGCGACTGATCGCCACTTCCTGACGCTGGTGAGACGGCAGATGAACCTTCAGATTGTACTGAGGTGGCTGTCGCTGTTGCTGCACCTACCCCCAAAACACCAGCAGTTGCCCCCACTGTCGGCGAAAGTTGTGAATCAGAGGCTGGTGATGATGTTGCGGTATTTGTTTCATCTGTTTGTGTTTCGGACTTTGGAGGAGATAGAATATTTTCAGGTATTGACGACTCCTGCGAGACATTATCGATCGTTTCCGGCCCTTGTGGTTGATTACTGTTGAACTTTTCTTCATCCATTTCGTCGTTCTTTTCGAAACTATTGCTATAATCTGGAACTAAGTCTTCTTGTGTTTTACGATCTACATCTTTCGGCGATACACTTGGTTGTGAGTCCGCTTTCGTTTTATTTTCAGATGCATTGTTTTGCTCGCAAAATTCGGAAGTGTTGCTGATCTCCTCTTTGTTAACACCGGATTGCAGTAAGACTGCTAGATTTTCTAATGAGTTGTTCTCAGAAGATTCCATTCTGTGTGTTTGTGTTAAGTAGTTGAGTATGCTGATAGTTTTACGATGAATAATGCTACATTTGTTTTACTGGATAAAAGTTCGTGGAATATTGTTAGCAGAAATTCATATTCGTATAGGTGGGTAGGTACACAATAAAAAAAAAAGGAGTGTGATAAAGACCAACAAGTGTGGGAAAAACAGATAACTTTGGAGCAGTTAGTTATCATTTTTTTTTTGCCGCTCCACGTCCACACTCCACACGCGATGTGCTATGCAACATATGAAACTCTTACAATTTGGTGAGTTCTGTAGGTAGAACGTTTTCTAAAACGTTGCCAAGAACTACCTATAAAGTCAGTGAATCTAGGAAACAGCAAAGAGACATAAAATCTCCGACTACGTAGGTACCTAGTCTCATATTCCATTCAGGTTAAATTTCAGGGTTAAACTACGGAATTTAAATCGTTTGACCAAGAGAGAAGGTAGTCCCGTTATCCATAGTTAAAAATATCGACCATTGCCTAAATCCACCTCGGCTATGTTATGATTTATGAAGCTTGCAAAAGATTTGAGCGAACACAAAATGAAAATTGTTTTCAAGTGTCATTGTGATTGCTTTGTATTCCTGTTTTCCGCGAAAAATGTGTGCGAAGAAACGAAAACCTTTACTCAAAAATGGAGCCATTTCTTGTTGCAGTTTATTTTGCACTAGTTTACTATTTTTCTGTTGACATAGCTGAAGTACCTAAGTAGGTACAGTGTTAGACCATTTTTAACGGCCTATCTACTTCCGAGCTTTCAAGGTGTTTGTGCTACTTAAGTAGCGGGGTGTGCTCAGTAAATTGTTTAATAGCGAGTACCTAGTCCGTTTGATTTTTGTATAAAGAAACAATAAAAAAAAGGTTGAGTCCTCGAAGAAACCAATTTACGGACATGTAGGCAACTTGTGACAAAACTAGGTAGGATGTGATCCTAATTACCTCAATTAAGGTTTAACCTACGTTTTTATTCGAAAATATGTTAGGTAGATAATTCATAATGATGAAATCCGTTCCTTTTGAAGTAGCAACGCATGATTCAAAATGTATACGCAAGATTCCAAATAAGATATTTCACCCCTGCGCTCCAACAGCCCGTATAAAAAAACTTCTTAACTATGCAACAGAATGCGCCGAACTTTAATTTCAATTAAAACAAACAAAAAAACATCAAAGAAGAAAAGAATTGTTTGCACTTTTACTGTAACGAACGATAGAAAAACATAAACAAAGCATCACCGACCTTTCCCTTCGTTTAGAAATTACACCAAAATGTTGACAGAAATAGACACACAAATCTTTTTTTTAGCGTATATATTCGTTTCACCTTTTCCCAATCATTATAATTATTAAATCACACAACATACCTACACATTTTTTTTTTTTGTTATACATAAATTAGAAAGATGCAATCAGAACAAATCCCGCCGGCAATTACATAAATTTCTAAATTATTCCACAGTGTGATAGACAGAGAAAGGCAAACCCAATACCACAACCCTTTGAAGATTATTTATACGTAATTTGAAATTCTACCTAGTCTATCTCACTCTATTTTGAATGTCACCCCATAAACAACTCAATTGACATCCCTATCACACACCAATTTATTATTATTTATATTTTTATTTATCAAAGTACTGAACATTGCCATTCGACCATGCGCATTGCACTCACCTGTTTTATCAAAACACACAACAAAAAACTCGAGTCAAAGTAGTTTGCGAACAATCGAGAGCTAGTACGCGCGTGCCATCTCTTTCTCATATGTCATAAATAATTGTAAACACAACACTGCGGGACGGTGATGAGCAGAATAATTGTTGTAATGTGCCACCATCTAAGAACTTCTATTTCTGTTTCACTTTTATATTTTTTCGCTTTCAAGAAATTTGTTTTCACTTTTCCACTACCAAATTACCAATATTTTGTTTTTTTTTTCCTACTTTGCTTCCCAATCGGTAAAGATAAGACAAATAATCTCTCAAGAGGATAGATACTACCGAACACAACGAATTGAAGAAAAAAACGCAAATAAGGTGTATATCGAAATTTGGATTTTTTTTAACGAAGACCCAACACGGGTGGTGAGTTTTTCTTTAAAAGTCGCAACAAAATTCCACTGACGAAGATGTAGTTTAGATGAAGTGTATGTTTGTATCCGACTCCCTTGCACTCACGTTCTAAAGCCACCAATATTCACTTCGCGTTAAGAAAAAAAAAAGAGAATTAGCAACAATTTTATCTGGGAAAGGGTCCACACTATGCTTTCGCAATGCATACACAGGAGGTTATCATGTAAACAAGTGCACGTTAAAATGAGACAGAGTGCATTTTTAGGTCATCACATCATACAAACTTGGTTTCTTTTTTTTTCGAGTAAACACCATACAAAAAAAAATCAAATGAATTGAGAAAAGAAAATGGATAAGAGTGCAAAAAGTTTCACTTGAATATTTGAGTCGAAAATTTCCGACGAATTCTTTCTCAAAATTACTGTTTAGACACTGAATTCATGATGGTTTATATTTTGAAAGATTATTATATCGTTTTTCATCAGTTATGTGGCGAAAATTCGATTGCGCTCCTTTTTTCCCGATATCCGAGGTATGCACACACTACTCTGCGTTTCAGAGAACTTTTCCAATCTGCCTTTTGTGTTGTGTTTTTTTCTTTTGCTATGCGCTGGCTGGGTACAAAAATTTTCTGCGATGTGGGAGATGTGTATGGTGAAAGATTTTGTGATGCATTCTTTAACGAAAGTTTGTCTGGGAAGTGCTTGGAAAACGACTGAGAATGAGGTACTTTCATTGATTCATTTATGCATTCGTTTTGAACAAAAGATGTGAAAACAAAAATTTATTTGTCTGAAAATTAAAAATAAATGGACCTCCTTAAAAATAGTAATTTAAAAATAAGCCTGTCTAACCAACGTAAAAAATAAGCTTTAGAGCGCAATAAGAACTCCACTCTACTTGACACTGCCTGCCGAGATTCATATTAGGTTATCATCCCAAATACCTAGCAGTTCTGGGACTGCAGTTTACTTTGTGGGCCGCATAGGTACTACCTAGTTTTTCTGAATAGCATTATTGACTACTTAAACAAACTCAGATTTATCTTTTATTTCCTAAATCTTTTATTTCGCACAATAAATTTATAAGTTCTCATCCAGCCACCGCTTTGCATCAACGGTATTCTTGCCATATGTGCTGCCGAATTTAAAGATCTCCCCAGGCACATGACCCCCATAGTTGGGTATCATTCCGGTTGTACGTTGATAAATCTTAAATGGCGCATTCAAGGGTAAGGATGTACCAATTCCAGTAGTTTCCATCGGCACCCATTCTGCACTGCGTCTATGGTGATAGTTGTTCGCAAACTCACATAGAGCGCTGGTTGTCAAATCCTTACTGTTTTGTCCGAAGCGATTGAAAGCCATTGGAATGTGACCACTGTATCCTTTGTAAAATAAGAAAACACAGAATACAATTTTCCGGTATTTTAAATGAATTTCTAACAAATTGCTCCGAATATTTGCAAAAGGGATTCAGAAATGAAATTATTTAACGATAAATTCGACTGCCTGCTCGATATAGAAAATAAGGAGACAGTACTGTACTGTTTATATAAACAGTTAGCGTGAGCGAAAAGATTATCATACTCACCGTTTCAATTTGTTACAGTTCTGCGCACGTATGAACTGAGACATAATCACCTGTCAAATATTGCGCACAACGTGTTTATGGGCATGTCAGGCCTGGTTCCTAACGAAAATGCATTCGTCCACATAAGTCAAAAATTAAGTACACTTCACTTTTTTTTTTTTTTTTTTTTTTTTTTTTTTTTTTTTTTTTTTTTTTTTTTTTTTTATAGTTCACTAGTGCTCAAGGGGTTTTTGTTCCCTTATAATGCTAATGCACAGCACGAGTGCTACCCAACTTTTGCTTAAGGGAACGAAGTTTAACTATTGTTGGCATTTGAATGCATTCTGGGAACGGACCTGACGTTGGGAGCCATTTTTTTTTATTGAGATGCTAATGTTTAAGAATGTTAAAGAAAAAAAAAAGCTAAAATAGTAATCGCGGCGTAGGCTAATGTGCGGCGATTACATTGTAATTGGGTCTAGTAGGATAAGTGCTTCATTTAAAGCTTACGGGGCTCTTCGCCCATTTTTTTTTGTACGTTACCCCATTATTGGATTTGCAGTTTATGTCCTACCTTTTATGACATATTTCTCTGGATCATTTTCCGCCATAAAATGGGGTGGCGTGTCCTTTGAATATGGAACCTTCACTTCATCTGTAACATCTCTCGATCGGATTATACCCTCTGCTTCTGCTCGAACTGGTATAAGCGGTAGTTGATAGGTCGTGCCTTGCATCTACCCGAAGTCAAGTTAAATAACATGGTTTTCATTTTATACTGAGATCTTACTGAACGCTCGCCCAAATTTCTTGCGAAAATCCCTTCGCCATTCTGCAGTAAAGTCCTATGCTTAAGATTTTTTCTTTCACATTTCAACTGCTGCATATACTGCTCATGTTCAGCAACACCTGCTGTCGCCGCAGCTAAAAATCGATCGCCAATTTTTGATCTTATTTTTGGTATAAAGCCGTCGTAACCTGGTATTATAGGATACTTGTAGACAGCATCACCTTCCCGTTCGTGGGTCTTAATAAGATCGATTTCTTTTGGACTCGGTCTGTCTTCGGCAATTTTGTTATCGTTTGGACCAGCGATCAATATTTTTGGTGAATGTCTAACGCATGGATCTACGAGAAGCTTATGCGTAAGATTTCCATAGGTTTTGCCAATACGATAGAGATACTGTGGACAGTATCCTGTGTATCTGTGAAAAAGATCAACATGGGAATTGAACTTAAAAGTAGAATCAGCCTTACCCGGGGATGTGATGTGGTTCTGGCGTTGAGACTAGCTCCATGATGTTTAGTTACTTCAAATTTTGTCTTAGAATATTTTAGAGATTTAAGCTTTTAGATCTGCAATACTTTTCCGGATATCATTTCATAATTAATTTGAAGGAAATTTTTCGTTTTTGATCTATCATGCGAGACAGTTTGTCGTTTTTTTTTTTTTTAAGTTGCTTAGCTCAGTAAAATTTTGCTTGGATTGGAGACACACTAGTAATAAAAGACGTTTGAACCTGGTTTGAACCATTAAAAAAATATACGGAAAACTACCAACAATCTGTCAAAAATATATTTATTCTTATACATAAAAAAATAGTTAAACACCAGCAACTTGTAACATCTTCTCTATGCTCACAATCTTCTCTCTTGGTTTTCCCTTGGCATTGCCAGCCTCAACCTCGAACTTATCAATTGCTTTCCAACCATCCCACGTTACCGCAGTCTTTCCACTAACATCCAGTCCAAGTTTGGGAGTCGACGAGTCGATCACATTGCCCTCGATATCATCGCAAATTGATTTCGCAACAGCGAATGCACCATTCATTGTCGTCAGAATGACTCCAGTTGGACCAGTTCCAAGCCAACCAGCTACATACAGACCTTTATCGATAACGTCTCCATCTGAGTCCTTTTGAAGAACGCGGCCTTTAAAATGAAACATGTTACATTGAAAACGTTTAGAGATATGTATTTATAGCAATACCTTCTTTGTTTGTGACATATCCTCGCCGATCATCGAAATTTATAGTCTCATCGACAGGTTTCGACTTGTAACCGATACTTCGCAAAATTAAATCAGTCTGGAATTTTTCTGACACATCTGTTGGAATAGCTGTATTGTCTTTCAGCTGAGTCACAGTGAATTCAATGGAATCGTCATGTATGGCTTTCGGAGATCTTTGAAATACTGGCAGAAATTTCTTGCTCGCCTGCCCTGAGGATGTCTGCTCGTTCAGGCTTTTCAGCATAAGTTCTGTGAGGCGTTTACGCGGGCGTGCCAAAGAGTTCACAATCTCTGGAATATCTGAAAGCAAAAGAATGAATTAAGGTGACTTGGTGCATCAGAAAGTCCATCCCTACCTTTGAAATCAGACTTTCGCCAAACAGTTGCAACATTTGGTAGTTTCAACATCTCCCTGAGTTCTTTTATTGTAAAAGCAGCCTGAAGTGGTCCGCGGCGGCCAACTAAATAGACGTTTTTAATTTTACTATTAGCCAGCGCCTCTAACGCGTACTCAGTGGTGTCCGTCGACTTGTAAAGAAGACTTAAAAGTTGATAAAGCCACACCCAAAGCGAATCAAACCAGATACCGTACCTTTAAGGCATCAACAGGCGATAGAAGCATTCTGGCAACGTCGATTGCGACATTGCCCTGTCCAACTAACGTGACAGTCTCCCCGGATAGGTTTGGATTTAGATCTTCCGACCCCGGCAGGCCGTTGTACCAAGCGACAAACTTCCGCGCCGATATCAGTTTTCCACAGTCCTCGTTGGGAACATTCATGCGACGGTCCTCGTCTGCGCCATAGGTTAGAAGAACTGCATGATAATTATCCCGCAAATGCTGTAGACTAAAATCTTTGCCCAGGCTTAGATTTCCAAGGAACTTAAAGTGGGGATTCTCTGCGGTCTTTGTGAATGTATTGATTACGTTTTTCACCTCGGGATGGTCTGGTGCTACACCGAAGCTGTAATTAGTTTATGTGCAATTATTGTGGAGTCGAAGGCCTTCGCAGCTAGTGCTCACTTAGTATAAGCGCATGCTGCAAATAATAATTAGTTGACTACATGAGGACGGATTGCAGTGCGATCTTCGGTTTATAAGTCAACGCTCTAAGCACGGAATAGTTAGAGCTGCACTATGAGGCGCGCAGCGATTGTTTTAGTTAGCTTGTGCTTTCTTTACGGGTGCTGTGAAGCGGATTGGGGCACTTTTTTCGGTAATGAATACCCTTCAAAAAATATATTCATTACAAATATAGATTTAAAAAAAAAAAAATTGTAGAGGCGCCGAATGGTTTTTTGAAGAGAAACGCCAAAAATTAAACTTTAAATATAAGTAAGTAGTAAAAGTGCACAAAACTCCACAGTCTAACAAGTTTTCAGGACCATGTACGTTCTTTTTTGATACCATCAATTTTGCGAACGGTTCCTGTACCCTTCACTGCTGGGAGTGCGAACGGTGGAATGTGCCAAAGGCGGTCCGGCATATGCAATTGAACTTTTAAGAAATACTAAAACCTAAAGTCGAAATAACCAAAATAGGTAAACTCAAATTGAGTCACTCTTGACAACTAAAAATAAAAGTAGAAGAAAATGAAAACAAAGCTCGAAACCAGTCGGTGGAGTTGGGAAAGTTTTGTTGTTGAATTTTATTCCCATAGTGGCAGATGGGTCATCAATTTCCTAGTGTATATCGTCCGAGTTACTGCCGGACATTGCGAAAATGAAAGCATGTCTCTTACTTACTTACTTACTTAGGTGGCGCTACAGTCCGGGGTGGACCTGGGCCTCAACCAATACGCCTCTCCAGTTAGCGCGATCTTTGGCTAACTGCCTCCAGTTGCGCACTCCAAGTTGGTTGAGGTCCCCTTCCACTTGCGCGCGCCACCTAAGGCGAGGTCTTCCTCTACTGCGTTGTCCCTCCGGGTTAGAATCGAAGACTCTTCGGGCCGGAGCGTTGGTGTCCATTCGCTCTACATGTCCCAGCCATCTTAGACGACTGATGCGTGCTTTTCTGACTAGGTCGATGTCGCTGTACAGCTCGTAGAGTTCGCTGTTAAATCTTCTCCTCCAAAGCCCGTCAACGCAAACGGGACCAAAAATCACTCGAAGAATTTTGCGTTCGAAGCGACCAAGAAGATCCTCATCCGTTTTTGCTAGGGTCCATGCTTCTGCGCCATAGAGCAGGACAGGGATGATGAGAGTCTTATATAGAATCTCCTTAGTGCTTCTTGACAAGGCCTTACTAATCAATTGCCGTCTTAGGCCAAAGAAACAGCGGTTGGCAAGTGTGATTCTTCGTTTGATTTCTGATGTGATGTCGTTATCAGAGTTTATAGCGGAGCCGAGGTAGACAAAGTCCCTAACTACCTCAAAGTTATAGCTGTCTATCGTGACGTTCTGCCCGATTCGTCGATGTCGTGTGTCCCTTCTTGTTGACAGCATATATTTTGTTTTACCCTCATTCACCACTAAACCCATTTTTGCCGCTTCTGTACTAATACTTGCAAACGCACCAGTGACAGCTCGCTGTGTTGTACCAACAATGTCAATGTCGTCAGCGTATGCAAGCAGTTGCACAGACTTATAGAAAATTGTGCCTCTGGTGTTGGCTTGTGAGTTTCGCACAATCTTCTCAAGAATGATGTTGAAGAAGTCACATGACAGCGCATCACCTTGTCTAAATCCTTTTTTGACATCAAAGGTCTCGGTGAGATTGTTTCCGACCTTTACGGAGCAGCGAGCGTTCTCCATCGTCATTCTGCACAATCTGACAAGCTTGGCAGGGATGCCAAAACTAGACATGGCTCTGTATAGCTCGTCTCTATAAACGCTGTCATATGCGGCCTTAAAATCGACAAAAAGATGGTGAGTATCGATCTGGTATTCTTGGGTTTTTTCCAGGATCTGCCGTAGTGTGAATATTTGATCGGTCGTGGACTTACCGGGCCTAAAACCGCACTGATAGGGACCTATCAGATCGTTGACGAATGGTTTCAGGCGTTCACACAATACAGCAGACATGATCTTATACGCAGTGTTCAGGAGACTGATGCCTCTGTAGTTGGCGCAGTTTAGAGGGTCTCCTTTCTTGTGGATCGGGCAAACAATGCTGAGGTTCCATTCATCAGGCATACTTTCCTCTAACCAAATCTTGGAGATGAGTTGGTGTATGCACTCTACCAAGTCATCTCCGGCTGCCTTGAAGAGCTCGGCAGGTAAGCCGTCTGGACCAGCAGCCTTGTTGGATTTAAGCTTAGATATTGCTATCCTCACTTCATTTTGGTCAGGTGGACGGAAATCTTGGCTGTCATCTTCCAGGTTGAATGGATCGTTCTGCCTAACAGCGGAATTTGTGTCGTCTTCGCCGTTTAGCAGTCTGCAGAAATGGTTTTTCCATGTCCTCAGCACCGACTGTGACTCTACTACAAGGTTTCCTTGCTCGTCTCTACAGGTCTCCGTTCGGGTCTTGTTGCCATGACACGTTCTTTTTACCTTTTGGTAAAACTTCCGAACATTGTTCCTGGAGTAACACCTCTCTATATCCTCGATCGCGCGCTTCTCATGCTCTCTCTTTTTTCTCCGGAGAAGCCGATGTTCTTCCCTCCTTTTTTGCTCGTAGAGCTGACGAGCTGCTCTCGTCCTTCTATGCAGCGACGCTTCGTAGGCACTTTGTTTTGCTGCATGTGCTTGCCGGCACTCTTCGTCAAACCAGGGGTTTCGGGGGGGTGGACTGGTGAAACCGAGCACATCAGTTGCGGCGTTTTTGATGGCTTCTTGGCATCGGCGCCACTGGTCTTCGGCACTTGATGCTGGCAGCATAGGACTTCTCGAGAGGTTGAGGGATACGCGATCGGCAAAGGTTCTGGCGGTTTGTTGCGTTTGTAGTCGTCCAACGTTAAATCTCCTCACAGTATTTTCTCGTTGTTGTGGCGTCTTGGATATCCGCATCCGTACCTTGGCTACAACAAGGTAGTGGTCCGAGTCTATGTTGGCCGCTCGGAAAGTTCGCACATCTAGAATACTGGAGGAGTGCCTTGCGTCGATCGCAACGTGATCAATTTGGTTGACGGTTTGATGATCAGGTGACCGCCATGTTCCTTTGTGTATATTGAGGTGAGGAAACCGTGAGCTAGCTATGGTAACATTACGTCCCGCAGCAAAATCAATCAGCCTAAGTCCGTTTCCAGACGTGGTGTCGTGTAGGCTGTGTTTTCCGATTGTGCTACCAAAGATGTCCTCCTTTCCTATTTTGGCGTTAAAATCACCCAAGACGATTTTAACGTCATGCTTAGGACATTGCTCATATGTTTTGTCGAGGAGCTCGTAGAAACACTCTTTGGTAGCATCGTCTTTATCTTCTGTGGGGGCGTGAGCGCATATCAGGCTGATGTTGGCGAATTTAGCCTTGATGCGGATAGTTGTAAGGCGTTCACTAACGTGTCGAAAGCTCAAGACTTCTTGCCTAAGTCTGCCGCTTACAACAAATCCGCATCCAAATAGACGCTGCTTTTGTTCTCTGTAGCAGTCACCGTAGTAAATGTCACAGTTTTTCATCCTCCTTTTGCCCGGCCCATCCCACCGCACTTCCTGGATGGCGGTGATACCTGCTTTGTAGCAGTCTAGGGCCTCCGCTAGTTGTTCGGCTGCACGCGGTCTGTTCAGAGTTCGAACATTCCACGTGCAGATCCGAACGTCATTGTCCTTTTTTCGTTTTGCAGGGTCGTCAACAGTGAATCCGTCCTTATCCGAGGCTTTTGGTTGCTTCGCAACAATTCTTTTTTTTCCGTGGTAGGGTCGTTAACCCCACGCACAACCCCCAACCTGGAGGACCAGGCCCTTTCTGTAACCCCTTGGGCAAAAGGAGCCGGAATATTCCGGAGTCAGTAACCCGCTGCGGGGATGTGAGAGCTGCCGTTGACCCATTAAGGGCTCTTCCGCCACCATCTCTATTTCAACACCCTGACTAGTGCTGAAAAATCCTCAATGACCTCAGCTCCAAATACGTCAAAGTAGCTCATTGAGGTATATGTCATGTTGACTGTTGACGCCACCGTTGATTCAACCATGTGAATTCATCCGCCGTACGTCCTCTTTCTGAGGGGCTCATGTAAGACCTCTGAGACTCGATCAGGCAGTCATTCCGACAGAGCATTATAGTGTTGCTATTTTCTTCGTGTTCAACACTCGCGCTTATAAGTTTAGCAAGTCATGCCCGGAAGGACAAGACCAGTACCCGGTGGCTACCACGCGGAGGTAAAATAAGCACAATTGATGTGTATGAACAGTTACAACGACTGGGCATCGCCAAGTTGACGCCAATCAGTGCCTACCCTATTCATACAGCACCCAACCACCGAAGCATGTCTCACTCACTAGTAATACAACTGAGCGTTCGACAGCTCCACTGTTTTATGTTTCATACTCAAAATTGGACGTAATGGCTTTTTTTTTTCATATAATTAAAAAACCTGCAGTTAGCTCAACCCTTTTTGATTATTTATTCAGTAAATGATTCCAGGAACGACAACAGTCGAAATACACATTCACAGAGCAGTGCTTCCTTCACAAATTAGCATCATACATCTGTGCGGCTGAAAAAATTCCACACCATTCCAGATTCAAGTCTACAGAATTTTGAGAAACTTAAGCTTTTTGCGTGATGCATGCATAGACGACCATTTGGCAACATAAATGTTTACATCAATGCAGTGTATACAAAGATAAGAACTTCCTCCCGAGCGGGGCTTTAAGTAAAACACCCAGCTATAGCCACACAGCAATAAATTGTTTTAATTAAACAATTCAGTTCGTTTAAAGACGCTAAGTGGAGAATACAGATTACATAGGAAAATGGAAGACCGCAGGGCTTTTGCTTTTGCTGTTTCAATTTGTTTTGTGTTGTTAAGTTCAACATTTGGGGGAACCATTGTGCCGGAAAAATCCGATCAAACGATACAGAATAATAGTAGATTTTCGCGTCTCGTTGCACGTAGGTAAACACAGATATTTCTTTGAAATCTAATTTAAATTCCATATCTTGCAGCCAGCCTTCATGTTTTTAGAGGTAAATGCATTAAAACATCAAGTGATTTGGCAGACTGTCAGCGGTTTTGTATTGCGAAACGTTTTCAACACAGTGGCTGCAATTTTAACAGAAATGTTTGCATTTGTTCAGACAAGGCATTTGACTTTGAAAACTATGATGGAGAATTTCAAGTGCTTCTTTGAAGTAAATGAAAGATAACCAAATAAGTAAATAAATATTAAGGAAATGCCTTCATTCGTATATAATTGCATTTGACATGTCGGGCGTTCCCCGCTAGTGCAACACAAATGACGAATCGAACTTAACGCGGTGAACCCCAATGTCTACACTGATTTGGCAAGGGATCTTAAGTTTCAAATTGTAGGTATATTTAGAATCCCACTTTTTTTTTATTTAGTTTTTTTGTTATTGATTAGATTACACACTGTGAACTGGCAGATGTGGATGATTGTGGCAGGACATAGTCCAGCAAATGAATTCTTCGGTATTTGCGATAAGCAGTCATTGTTTCAGCCAACACCTAGTAAAATTGCAAATTGGCTTGACACTCATAACGCTAAACCATGAAGCAGCAATGAAACTATCAAATTGTCACCGAGATTAGCTAAACGAATATGATAATTTGTTTTTTTATCTTCTAATGAGCAAAATAACAAATTGCAAGTGCAATTAGAATGTTGGCCATACTGAAAATTATAAATACGTGACATCCAGGTACACAGTCGTCATTAGGTCTATCTGCTCTGTAAAATAGTGCACAATTCCTCACAATGAATCTTCAGTTCAGTAGTACACAGTTTTTAGTTTTGATGTTTATCGTTCTCCTTCAAATCGTTGATGGCAGACCTATTTTAAGCTTAGAATCAATCGGAAGTCTGTATAAATCATAAATGGTATGCATTCGATATTAACATAAATTCTACTTTGCAGGCTACATATCTAACATTGTACGTTCAGTAATTTTTGGTTAGCAAACGCAATCTCACTCACCGAATTAGTCCAAATGGGACAGGCAGTTTCTCCAAAACATCAACATCACAGTCGGGAATATGCTTCAAAATGTATTGAGCGGCATAGAATCCAGCCGGTCCAGCACCAACTATACACACTTTTTTTCTAGCTGCCGCGATAGCACTTGTACTAAACTTACATGACGTTCGAATTAAATTGAATCTATTATGTATTACAAAATTATTTACGGCAAACATTTGTAAAAATAGAAGCAGTACACAAATTACCGATTTCACAAATATCACAGCTGGTTTGTTAACAACTCTTGTCACTCTTCAGACTTCACTTTTGATTTTGACGTTACACTTCGACTTTGTTTTGTTATCATAGCAAAGAGCTTTTTGTGGCTTTCAGCAGATTATGTTAACTGATTAAGCGCTTTCGTACGGGGAGACATCTTGAAATTTTAGGGAACGTTATTCATTTGGTTTTGGATTGCGATTCCTTGAAACCTGCCCTCAGATTTGTAATGGAACATTTGTTCGAATGTCGTTTTAAATAAAATGCTGCTTACAATGACATTCATTATGAAGAGCGTCCTTACACGGTGGATCGCACCGCTTATAAAAGTCACCGCTTTGTGTCAATTGCATTGCAACTTTTGATTATTGTCTCTGCTTTTGATTATTTACCTACATAACTGGCCAAAGAAATTATTCAACAAATTTTCATAAGAACGAAGTGGCTATTCGCACGTTATTTTGTGCTGACTGACGTTTGTCTGGCTAAGGACACGGCTACGTATTTGTCGTAACGTAATTGTATTTTCATTAAAAATAGTGTTTTAAGAAATAAGTTGGGTCTTAAAACGTACAGGCTTGTGTCCGAAAATGTAATACTGGAGTTTAGGATCCTTTTTGCGAGCGAAGCGAGCCCTTATTCCACTGTTTTACGCGATTAAACTTTGACATTTCGTTACGTAGCCGTGTCCCGAACGTCGGGCGAATAGCATCAGCCTTTACCAATTTCCAATCAATGTTGCGTCTAGGTACGTTAAATTGAAGTAGGCAACAATATAAAATTACAGCGGTATTTGATCGAACGTCGGGGTACCTTGTCGCATTGCGTGGAACCGCGTTATACCACTTACTTTCGACAGCTACACGGCACAATTTTTCCGAAGCTCTCTGACAACTAATTGCTGCAGTCTGCAGAGTATTTTAATGTGAAATGAACGCGTTTATATGCTTCTTTATTTTGTTCCGAAACGGATACTTCGAACGCAGTTTGAGTTCCGATCGGATTTGACTTTCGTATCGGAATTTTTTTTTTTTTCCGAAAAAATACCTAGTCTATAGGAGTCATTGCTGTAAACAAATTACTTACCTTTACACAGTGCAGTTCAAACTAGTCAAAAACTCTAAAAGACTCAAGAAAATAAAATACAAAATAAAAAGTTTTCCGCTTTTTTTTCTAAAAAAAAAAAAATAAAGAGTTTATTTTGGTTTTTATTGCACTAATATTTACATACATCTCCCTGACTAAAAATATATAGATCGTATGATAGTTTATAGATATAATAAAACCGTTATACATTTTTATTAATCGATTTATTTAATTGGAGTTTCATCTACGACATAAACTTCATGAAACTCGACCAGGAACGCCAGAATCATACAAATACCTGTGTCCAGTCCAACGCAAACGTTTCTTATGTTATTTGTTTTACTTCTAAGTTCTAAGATACTTTCTTTTTGGAAGAAATTAAATTGTTTACTCAACAAAAAGCTTGACACCTTCTCATATGGATGTGTAATAGTATTTCTCTCTCGTTTGTTTGTTATTTGGAAAAAAAAAAACTTAAAAACTTCTAACTTATAACAAAATATTCATATTTTGATAGTAGATGATAGTTACATATTATAATAAGGGTAGGTATAGTAAGAGTTCTCAAAAACATAAAAGTAATACCTGTTGTTAGTATCCGCTTGTGTGAACTACTCTTCGTAGTCGTAGGTGTTTACTGTTTACACAAAAAGATACCACCAACAACGTGTTACATTACATAAACAAGGATCATAGGTAACAAAATATTTATTTACAAAACATTGATCAATGGACATCGCGTTTACGCATTTGACTTAGAAGGGTACGCACACGAACATTTTGTGTGTGCGAGTTAGAGAGAAACAAAAAATGAGGAATTTCGTTTTGTTTAATTCTTTTAGAAGAGCATTACATTAGGTATAGAATATTGCTTGCATGATTGAATATGAAAGTATACATTGTTTCTCAATGGTAGCAAATATTTAAGGAAATAAACTAATTTGAATATCCTATTGTGTATTATACAGTCCTAGGGGTTGCTCAATTGTTACTGTTTTGTAGTTTAAATAGAAAAATATTTAATTTGCTTTTGTGATTTTGTTGAATGTTTAAGACTAAAATTGATTATTTTGAATGTGGTCCAGTGGTTCCGTGGAAAGCCTTCATCACTAGGAATCCAAGAAGTGTTGCTGCTGCAATTCCAATGCCGGCTTTCCACCATACAGTGGGATCCTCTGTTGCTAGGCCAAATTGACGGAGATGTCTATATAGAATCAAAAGAATGAAAGCTTAAATTAGAACACAAATCGGGGTAAGATTTTCATTGTTACATGCGGCAATGCACAATTCTTCTAAGAAAACAAAGATTGAGTAGAGTTTGTTTATTCATACGGGATAAGACATACCAACTTAAAAAAGGAGGGACTATATCACACATCTATGTCCCAGATCTAGTTGAGGTTGTGACTTAAAGCGAATTACAGTGGCAAAGCAGTTGAGCTAACTACGGGACTAGCTCCGAATACTACCCAACCGATGGAAATGATATGCACAGCATTCGAACTATTTCGTTAAATGTGTTGCTGGTAATTTTCTTGGACAACTTTTATAAGTGTGAAACTAAAACACCTAAAGTTCGGTGGATACGCACATTTAGAGCTCTTTCAGCTCAATCACGTTGTTGGGAACATGATACTTGAACTGCTATGAGAAAAACTGCCCAAAATTATTTATGAAACTCTCAACCTTATGGGACACAACAGAAATGTGCTACATCTACGAAAAATAAGAACTGGATAAAAAAAACATGCAACGTTAGAATAAATACATTTCTTTGATTAGATGCTGATTAGTGTTATTAGAGCTTAAAAACTCCTCACCTTACACTTTAAGTATTTCATAAAAATATTGAAACAAAAAATAAACAAACAAAGACAAAAACAATAAAACAACAGAGACAACAAGTCGCAAAATTAAATAGAAAAAAATATTTGTAATGTTTATGGTATCTTTTGGGAAAATTGTTTTGTTTCTCTAACAGTAAAGAAGACGGAAAGAAATGAAAAAAATATTTGTTTTAGTTTTATTAATTCGGTAATAAAATTCACACTTACGCTGACTCCCACAGCTGTACCAACCTGTGCTTGTAAAACAATATCCAAGCGGCTTGGAAACGACTACAATATAAGAACAAATTCCAACCGCACGCCACCACCACATAGAGTAAAAATTGGACAAAAATGTTGAAAGAAAAGTGAACAATTTTATAACAAGTTGTATTTAAAAGAAGAGACCCGAGTTTTTATAAAGAAAATAAAAAAAAGAATTGTCTTTTGGAGTGGTAGATGCAATGCGTGTTTTGGTAAAGAAATGCTAAGTTGATTTTTTTTCTAAGCCGCATTATAACAAATGCGCAATAAAATGCCAGAAGAACACAGAGACAGCTTCTTATTTTGTGATTAGCGGCCGTTTGACTCTCAGAAGACGAACATTTGCGGGAAAAGTGAGTAACAAGGAGGAAGGGTTCTGCTCATAATTGAAATCACCGCTAGTGTGGACTACTCAAGGCCATACGAGTGGTCTCTCCACCCAACTTTGTAGGTATACAAGGAAAAATGAAATCCTTTCTCCCGCATAATGGCTTGGATTCATTGTACACTGCTAGTGACAGAAGCAAAGTATTTCTACTTGAGCTTCTGCGAGCATTTTTTCAGATAGCAATAAATTCTGTGCAGAAACGCACATTATAAACACTTCCAGAGTCGCAAGTTGTTCTTGAGAAACTACCATATTTCACAACAATTCGGAAGGTTCCTTCAAATACACTCTTCACGAGTGAGGTTAGGTTAGGTTAGGTTAGGTTGAGTGGGGTTGTAAGATCTTCAAAAAAAAAAATCAGGCACCAAAGCGGGCCCATCGCCATCCTCAGGGAACCATTACGGTTAAAAAACCTAAACCAAATCGCCCAAACAATTAATTTCCTTCTTCTTCTAAGTTATTAAAGAAGTACCTGCCTAGGTGCTTCCTTCTACTCCGAGCAATTGCTTGACACTCGCATAGAAGGTGGGAGATGTCTTCCGTAACTTGTAGGGCCTCACAGTACCTGCATGTATCCGTATTAGCTAAGCCTAGTCTCATGAGATGCTTCATTAGAAGGCAATGTCAAGGAGTATCCCTACCGTTAACCTTAACTTTGTTCTACTGAGATTGATTAATTCTTCAGACTTCTTCCGATTTAAAACGGGCCACAGTGCCTTTGAGACCCTGTGCCCCTAGTTGTGACCATCTTGTGGCTGCTTTATTGGAGGTTTTCTCAAAGATACCCCTTCTAGCAACGGCCATAGGTGGTCTGATATCCTCAATAATTGTATTTAATGGGAGTTCCCCTCCTACTTTAGCCAAAACGTGGGCCTTTTCGTTACCCTCAATGTCACAATGCCCAGGTACCCAACATAATCTGACACGGTTCTGCGAACATAATGCCTTAAGCATTGTGGGGCAATTCCTGACTGCTTCAGATTTAGTGGTGTGTGACACTAGCGCTTTAAGCGCAGCCTGACTATCACGAGTTGCTGTCAATACGTTTATTGGATACAACTCTGAGCGCAGGTGCATTCGCATAATTGGATGACCAATGTGGGGTTATGTCGAGTACTTCGTTGGGCGGATATCGCAGAGTACAGTTCAGTGGATTATTTGCATAACCTATATGACAAGTGTTGAAAGCTCAAAATATAAATAGGCCTATTTGAATTTCTCTATATTTGTGTCATGTTAAATAGCGGCAGCAAAAACAAACACTAGCCCACAAACAGATAAAGTATGTAGTTCATACCCGGATCTAACTGTCACCATAGTTTTTAAGCCAAGAAGACTACTATAATACTGTAACATGTGTCCTTTTCCATTGGGCAAAAAGAAGCGACCGGAATCGAAAAAATCACTTCTGAAAACGTTCTATTGGCACAAAAAATACTCTTCTGGTGATTCTGAGAAGAGAATTTCGCTTCTCGCTTTGAAGTCAGAATCCACTTAAGAAGTGTAATTTATGTGATTTTTACAAGTCAGCTGACAGGATTAAATCAGAAGCAGTTTTCTCGTTCCACTGGATTACAGAATGAGTTGATCCCCGAGTGAAACCAATGGAAAACGACAATAGTCAAACACTGTAAGATAATACAACCACCCCCATTACATAGCTAAACCCAAAAACAAAGATCCTAGTCCAAATTTAAAGGATGAAGTGGCACAAGCCCCAAGCTCTTATGAATGAGCAACATATTCTTTTTCTCTCTCGCGCGATCAACAACATTTTATCAATAACAAAAATAAAAATGCCACTCGCAAACACACATACACGTGTTAATATGATTAATGGATATCTCTATTTAAAAAAAAAAAATGTTAAAATGTTAAACGCGCATTGCATCATCATCCAAAAACTTTACAATGAGAAATCATAGAAACCGATTGAATACTCACGGGAAGGCAGCCATAGTTGCTAACTTGATATAGAGTTCCTTTTTGTTGTTCTTCAGTGTGAACAAATGCGGTGGCAGAAGTTTGTACTTCTCACAGAACTCCGCTGGTTGCAACAGATAGTCCTGTCGATTCTCACTTAGATCTCCCTTTGTGCCGACAATCATCACTGGAATCTTACTCTCTGCATAGTACTTGATGTAGATACGAGCGACGTATTCAAACGAACGCGGATTGGATGTGTCGTACACCAGGCATGCCACGTCACAATTGACCTCCTGCGGCAGAAGTGGATCTAGTACCTGTTTTACTTCGATATCCCTTAGAATGAGATGCTTCTCCTGGCCGTATACCTGGACTGCGTTCACACAGTACACCACATTTGTCTTGAAGTCTTTTCCAATTAGACTCTTCATATCATCGACTAGAATGCCACGACATAAGCCGGTCTTGCCGGCTCCTTTGGGACCGATCACATGACACATGTACACCGATCTGCTGCTTTGTCTTTTTGCCAAGTCGATTCTACGCTCGCGCGTAACATGAATCGCTGCCAACTGTGATTCGTTTTCATGGACATTGAATCCCAAATAGCCCAAGTATTCTAGCGTTTTTGGCAAATCAATGAGCGTCATCAGGGTCCAACGACACAGCCAGCCGTGTAGGGTCACCCAACCCCGATCGTTGACTGGACACGATTTGCGTATATCTGTCGAATATGACCACGGCGATGAGGGGCAGGTGCTGAATAAAAGTTTGTGTTCATCGGGGGACAATGCGCCGTCTCCGTCTTTGTCGTAACGCTCGAAAAGAGCGATTAAAAACTGTTGGCCGCGATGGGAGAGCTCTGTACTACTGCCGGGTGGTATTTTAATTGGTGGCTGCAGGTATTCCTTGCACATATCCAAGTTCTCATTGTAGCCGAACCGACGCAATACCGCCCAGGTGGTTTCGTTGCGTCCTCTTTGTACAAACAGGCAGTGCAGGTATAAAAATCCTTTCAGAGTGACAGCATCGTTAAATATACCATCGGGGATGTTCTTCAAAATGACGGCTTTCACTTCGTCAAGTATCTGCGGCTGGAGGGGTGTGTTGAAGCATCGTCTTTGGAATAGATTGAGTTCGTAGTCATTCAACAAGTTGTCACCGTCAATGTCGCAAATTTTAAAGATTCGAACTAGAGACTTCTTACACGCTGGCGTCAGCTGCAAATAAAAAAGGTTGTTATGAAAATTTGATGATGGAATTCCACAAGAACTAAGTTTTCAAGTCGTTGGAAGACCAAGTGAGTTGGCTATACAGACAACACAAAGTAGTATCCTGGAGGTTGTAAAGGAATTCCTCCTCAAAGAAGTGTATTATTATTTAAATGCACAATCCGCTTTCGAGTTTGGCATAGCTATACAGCCACATCTAAGATCATTGTAACCGATAAGCTCTTATACAGTCAGTTGCTCCCTAGCTTTGCCCTAACAACTGCACTTCAGATTTCCATTGTTCTCGCTCATACTTGGACCAGATGTCAGATATCGAAAGTCCGAGTCTATATATTCGTGTATAATTACTCGTGTCACTATCACATGGGATAATAAAGATATTGTGTGCCTACTCTCAATAGACTGCTGTTATCAGTTTTGCAAAAACGATATGAAGCTTTCGGATAACGTCAATTTTCCTGACGGAAGAAGGCCCATATCAAACGCTAGTATGCCTTAAGTTGGACCTGCCTAATATATATGGAAAGTTGAAAATTCGATTTGTACTCACATCTTGCTCCTCCATTATGTACAGTGGTGATGTCGGATGCAGTACAGCTTTTTGTGCGTAATAGAACATTTCCGAAATGTTGTGTAAAGTCTTTGCCGAGCATTCCACACAGCTCTCAATCTCTGGAAAGTCTTCCATGACGGTAAGAACACTCTGCAAATAGAAAACAGATTTTTTTTTTTATTTCAAACTTTATATGACAAGCTAACTAACTGGCCAACTTACATCAATTGTCGAGTATTCCACTAAATCGACTTTGTTTCCCACTAATACAACCGGTTTCCTAAGCTGCTGTTGATCTTTGTCGCATGAGTTGCGAATAAAGGGAAGCCAATGCGAAGTGATACGGTCCAGCGTTTCATCGTCATCGACTGCATAGACAATACACACAACATGAGCTTTTTGAATTTCCTCCTGGAGTATCTCGTCGGTCTGTTCAATACCTGAAGAGAACAAAAAAAAAACCTTAACACTGACGATGGCGTAGATTTGATTGTTTCTTACATGAATAGTCAACAATGTTAGTTGGAACCTGCTCGGGCGTTACGTTTGCGGGAATTGTGATCTCTTCAGCTTTGGCGGGTACATCTTCGGGAAACTCTTCACTGACCAACGATAGGATTAGTGAAGTTTTGCCGACGCCCTGATCCCCCACAAGAAGGATGCGAACATTCCGACGAGTCGCATTCCAAGCGACCATATCCCAGCCGTTTCTGTTTGTTTGAATTCCAATTGATCAATCACACACACAAGGCGCGTTGTTGAATACAAGTGCGCTCGCAGTTCAATTTTAATGTTCTATTGGGTCTCTGCAAATGAAAGAGGAGAAGGCTTACTTTATCTCTTAACAGCGAACTACAAAAGATATAACGTGATACGTCTTCTAATTCTGTTGTTATTACCACCACCCTCATGTGTGGTAATCGCAAAAGAAATACGATAGTTTATTGCAAAATACGGTAAGGAAATGCCGCAAAACTAGAAATAGAATTCGATTTTCTCATCGAATTAATCACACACAATTTTTTATAAGCGTAATCGATGATGGACCGAACAAAGTTCGAACGAAACAAAACAAAATCTTTGCAGGGGTTGCTTTTGGAGGATTGTTGTTTGGAAGATCTTCGCAGGAGATATATAGGGGGTCGTTTTGTTCAATCCGCTTCGGTTGAAAATTTTGACATTTCTAGGGGGAGAACAACCACTGCACACGGTAATGGGAAAAATTGTTTTGTTCGGGATATGTCTGGCCGATTAATTAGGCTTTATCACATTGTATGAGTGACAAATTGTTATAGAATCTCATTAGAACTTTAAAATAGAATCAAATTTAGGTCATCTATTTGTTTTTGTTAAATAGTTTTTTATTTAAAAACAAAAAAAAAAATTACATAAACGCAGCCAAACCTTTTTTCCACTACGCGATGACAAATGCTCTTGACAGTTGTTGACAGTTTGTTGAAGTCGGGAAATTAGGAAGTGTTTGTATAAGTTTTTACATACGGTGTGAGGGCGCTCCTGATAAATAGAGGATTTCTTGGGTCAACGTTATACTACGACAAAGGACGAATATAAAAGCAATTTTAAATACATAGGTATTTCTGTTGCACCAAGGAAAAACCGCTAAAGTCGAATTTGAAAAGTTTTTACGAGAGCATAATTAAAGTATCGTTAAAAATTTTAACATTACAAATAGTTCTAGACTATCTATTATTATTAAATGTCGGCATTGTAGCTCCAATTTTGAAGAAAAAGAGCTAGTAAAAATGTATCTTGAAGATTTGGTCATGCTGAATTTAATGATATCAAAACTTTAATTTCGTTTTTTTTTTTTTTTTTTTTTTTTGTTCCCTTATAATGCTAATGCACAGCACGAGTGGAAGGGTTAATAGGGAGGATAGAGAAGAGGTACTGGTGCACATTGGTCTTAAACAATTGTGGGCTGTAATGAGAGGGGAAAACCGTGTGAGGCAATGCATTCCACATGCGTGTTGTTCGGCTCACAAAAGAATCTCTATATTTTACAGTACGTCCGAAGGTAGGCTTAAGGGTGATGTGATGTGCATTCGATGTGTGACGGGTGTTGCGAGAGAATTGTTGAAGGGGCGGAATGCAGTTAGCTATTTCATCAGAGCATCGATGGTGAAAATATCGATAAAATAAAGAAAGGCAAGAAACATTTCTGCGATGTTCGAGCGGGTCAATAGACTCCGCTATATTTCTATCACCTATAAGTTTTATCGCGCGCTTTTGAATTCTGTCTAGTAGGTGCAATGAAGTTTTTGGTGCACCTGACCAGATATGAGCGTTGTACTCAAGCTTAGGCCGAATAAAGGCCTTGTATATTGTAGCTAAGTCGAAGGATGTAAAGTATTTCTTACATCGATTTAAGAAACCTAGACATTTCGCAGCGTTTTTGGCGACTTCGTATATGTGGTCATTCCAACGGAGTTTGTCGTTGACACATATACCAAGTATGGGAAGTCGTTCGGTTTCGTCGATGCAAGTCCCATTCATGGATAATGGGTTAGGGTTCAAGTTTCGCTTTAATGATAGAAGGCAGCATTGTGTTTTGGAAGCATTAAATTCCACTCTATTGATTGTACCCCATTTTATAATGCTGTCAAGATCGGAATTTAATGTGTTTAGCATACGTCGCCGTTCCAGATCCACGGCCGAAGAGCAGGGACGTGAGTCAGGGAACGAATATGAAAAACTGAGGGTGCTATCATCAGCGAAAGAATGTATTGGATTAGAAGTAACAGACAAGAGATCATTGATGAATATGAGAAAGAGTGTCGGAGACAAAACAGAGCCTTGGGGAACACCAGCATTTATACGGTGAATTGCAGACTTGAAGCCGTCCAACACAACTTGAATTGAACGGCCAGAAAGGTAGTTTCTAATCCATTGAAGAAGAGACGCGTCGATCCCATAGGCACGCATTTTCGACAAAAGAGCTTGGTGCCAAACTCTGTCAAATGCTTTCGAAATATCAAGCGCAACAATCTTCGTTTCACCAGAGTGGTGGAGAGATTGGTTCCACTTTTCGGTGAGATAAGTCATCAAATCACCAGTGGACCTGCTGATACGAAAACCGTATTGCCGGTCATTGAGAAGTTTTCGTGATTCAAGATATTTCATAAGCTGACGGTTTATCAGCGTTTCCACGACCTTGGAAAGAATGGACGTAAGTGCAATGGGTCGGTAGTTGGTGGGTGAAGAAGAATCGCCTTTTTTTGGAACGGGCTGGACAAATGCAGTTTTCCATCTACTCGGAAAGAGTCCAGAAGAGTAGGACAAGTGGAAAAGCTTACGCAGTGGTTTTGCCAGCGTGGAAGAACACCTCTTCAGAATTATGGGGGATATACCATCTGGACCAGCGGATTTGTGAATGTTAAGATCTTTTAATACTCTTGCTACTGTGCGAGTGCGGAAATGTATTTGTCCCATGAAATATTCGACGCTCTCTCGCAGATTTGCTTTGTCCAAAGAGCTGACAGCTGGAATGTCATTGTAAACGAGTGTGGGGATTGACGACGTGGTGGAGTTCTTAATATTTTTCACGAAAGACCAAAACTGTTTGTAACCATATGTAATTAAATTCCGCATTGGAGCAATGGTTATATTGTGGTGGAAATTCGTAAGCAATATCATCACGGACGTAAACGGCGAGCCCGCGATGTAAAAAGAATAATGGCACTAAGTGATATCCTGGTAAATCAAAATTCGAGGGAATCGAATTTCTATCCACCTGTGTCTCACAAAGTGCCAAAACAGCTGGTTTGAATTGAAAGACATGGACATACGCAGCAAAGAGATTCCTTTTCAAGCCTCGAATGTTGCAAAAATCAACACGGAACTCACCCCTCATAATACACACAGAGATTTAAAACACAACTCCAACGCAACTTAGCAGAGTTGCAACGTGTATATCCGTCACCAGACTTCCAAAACACTCTGTCACAGGTGTTATGCCCATGCAACAGAGCGAGTCGGTTATCCGGCAAGACACACACTTATGTCGTTTTCAATTGGTTTCACTCGGGGATCGACTCAATCTGAAATCCAATGGAACAAGAAAACTGCTTCTGATTGAATCCACAAAAGTATTGGTGAAATGCCAAAAAATAATCTACGGCAGCTGTCATCTGACTTGTATAAAATACATAAATTGCACTTGTGTGAGTGCTTCTTGAGTGGATTCTGACCAGCGCTGCCAACCAATTTTGACGAAAAAAAGCCTAACTTGAAAAAAAAAGATGCCTTTTTCAATAAAATAATGCCTAAAATATTTTTTTATGTAAATTGGAACAATAAATCAAAATATAAACACAAATATAAAAAAATTAACAAAAACAATTTTTATTTACAAAAAAAACTTAAATTATGTATAAATTACAGAAGAAATAGGAACGAAATTCATGATCATGACTTTTTTTGCCAAGATTTTTTAAGAATGTTTAAAAAAATAAAAAGTCAGTACACGTTGAATTCAAAAAATATATATATTCGAAGTAAAAAAAAAAGATGCCTTTTTGGAAAAAAAAGAGCCTTAAAGCCTTAGCTAATGAAATAATGCCTAAAAGGCATGAAAAAGCCTAGGTTGGCAGCGCTGATTCTGACTTCAAATCCAGAAGCGAAATTCTCTCCTCAGAATCAACAGAAGAGTATTTTTTGTGCCAATGGAACGGTTTCAGAAGTGATTTTTTCGATTCCGGACTCTCCCGGACGCTTCTTTTTGCCCAATGGAAAACGACATTACAACCCGCTATTCATCAGATGTTGGTTTGTGATCGCTGCTTAGCCAAAATTATGACACAGCAGCGATCAAAGAAGCGCAACAGGCGAAAGGAGAAACAAAGGAGAGAGAAAAACCAAAAAACGGGAAGAACAAAGGTCACTCGCGTGTGCGATTTTTTTTGTCTATTGGCACTGCACTTGACACTTTATTTGATTGTTTGATTTATGTTTTTATTTTCTGTTCAATTATTATTATTATATGGTGTTTTGTAGGAAAATGTATTTTGAGTTGTTATTGTTTTTGTGTTTTATGGTGTTTATTTTTATTTAGTGTTATATGTAATATTTGTAATGTATGTAATTTTGTTTCGCGGTGTTTAACTTTCGCGTGCGCGCGCGTTGGGAGGCTACACAGTTGCCGATGGCTTGAGCGGTTTTACTTAGATTTATCTACTTGGCTTGGCAGGAGGAATAGTTCATTTGCACAAGCCGAAATATAATAGATTTTGATATTTCAAATGGTAAATCAAACTTTTGGATTCTATGTAAAGCTCGACGGCCTCGACGGAGTCTAGGAGTATTCACATGGGAGCGAATTAGGAATAGGCGAATTGCGAACAAATCAATTTAACTGTATTTATGAATTGAAAATTGCTGTTTGTTCTATCACAAAACCATTATATTTAATTAATCTGACATCTAATCTAAAAAAACATGAATCCCAATTGTTTTAAGAAGCTAAATTAACAATTAAAACAATCCGCGAATTGAAAATTCTTGCCGCGAACTGTCACACTGTATTCACAATCCACATAAAACTAGTCGCGATCCACAAACCCACGAATGAAAAAATCGTTCGAAGTCAACCTTCAAAAATGAATCTGATACGCGGGTAACTGCGACCAACAAATGTTTCCATTTGAATGAAGTGTCAGAAACTACGAATATTCGCGTGTTCGCAGATCGCAGTCCGCATTTTCGAAGCACTTGTTCAGTTTTTCTTCGAATGAAATGTAAAGAATGATCAATTTCAAATTGTCTGAAAACATTTCCAATAAGGGAAGAATTTTTGCTCTCTGTTACCAACTGGATAAAATTTTCCAATGTCCCAACATACTGAAGCAGGCATGCTATTTATTCTGTATAGCATTATCATAGCCAACAAAATAAGATCGTAAGATTTATATTTGCATTTCTTTAATACAAGAAATTATAGGATTACTATTTTTATTTATTGTATTCAAATACACGGTATATCGTTAAAAAAAAATTCTAGTCTATATCCCCCCATTTAGTTACTACATCTTAGATTTTTCATTGAGTGTTATATTAGAAGTATTCTGAATAGCCTCCCGGAAAATGGTCAATACCAAGTCAACTTTCTCAAACGTTGCATTTTCACCCATCAGACCGATTCGAAAGATTTGATCAGCAGTTGGCCCTAAACCTCCACTGATTTCAAGAAAATATCTGCAAACGAAAAATCACATTAGCAAACAAATTTGAGATTATTCACATTTTGAATCTAAGCTCACTTCTTCATTGCGTATTCGGAAACTTTCCTCCAGTCGACTCCCTTAGGTATTTTGACTGCATTCACGGTTGACAATCGATCATCTTGCACAGGAATAAGCAATTCCAAGCCCATATCTTCGATGCCCTTTTGTAACCTATATGAGCATTCTACATGTCTCCTGATCACCGACTTCAATCCCATGGAACAGAATATAGACAAGGCTTCTCTAAGTCCATACAGCAACGTCGACGAGACTGTATGATGATAGATTCTCGATCCACCAAAACAGTTCCAGTATTGACCCAGTAATGTAACATCCCAGTAGTACACCTTAATTTTTGTCAATCGCGACGTTATGCGAGTCATTGCTCTTTTATTGAATGAGACTGGTGATATGCCAGGAGGTGCAGCTAAAACTTTCTGTGATCCTGTATACGCAACGTCAACCTTCCACTCGTCCATGTAAAATTCCGTGCCTCCCAAAGAGGCAACTGTATCAACTACCAATAGACAATCGTAGCGCTGACAAAGTGCTCCTATTTTACCAATGTTTGACTGTAGAATGCCAGTTGAAGAATCACCCTGAGCTATAAAGAACACCTGTGGTTTGTGTCCCTCCATGGCAAACTCAATTTCATCTATTGTCAGTGAGTGACCAAAACGAGCTTCAACAAAACGTACATCAGCTCCATATCGTTTGGCCATATCAGCGGCACGATGCGCCCACATTCCAGTGACGCCAAGAAGAACTATATCTCCCTCGTCTATAAGGTTGCACATTACGGCGTCCATGGCCCCATGACCTGAGGCACTGATACACATTGTGGCTTCGTTTTTTGTTTGGAAGGCATACTTAATGCCCTCTTTAATTTCGTCCATAATCTGTAAAGAGCAAGTAGAATGTAGAGCTTGAGTGGAGAACGTTTTGTTTGTTTTTAAATTTAAATAGAAAATCGTATTATGAGTATTTTGACTTTATATTTGTTTATAAATATACTTTATCTTTATGTGGGCAGTGAAAAAAAACGTACAACGAAATAAGAAGCGCAAAAACAATTTCGAGCAACTGATAATAATCTGTTTCAAATTGTTAGCTATTTTCTAACAATAGAATGGTTCAATTACATAGTAAGCAATTAGTAAGTAAGGGAATTTGACTTTTTTCGGACGTCAGTTCATTTCTCGTCATTGCTTAGAAGTCATTACCCAACTTACTTCATTAGTTCGTTAATATTCTACACAATTAATTATGGTACTTAATTTCGATTTAAAATTTGAAACAGTCGAGCTAAAGTTTACTACTTCAGTCCTGATAAGAGTCGTGCAAAACAAATCGTAATCTGTAAGTAAGTGCGCCAGCTATTCCATAAATGAGCCCATCCATCACCCGTCCAGATGTAGATTGTGTATGTATCTCGGCTGATCGAAGTTCAATCCATTATTGGATGCAATAATAAAGAATGCCCATTTACTTGTCCTCCAAAGAGATACCACCATGCAATGACTAGTCAAAACAATCAAGCATCTCAGAAATTTAAACGTTATCAACCCTGTGCGTCTATTTAATTACCAGACGAGGCTGCAATATAATCTGCGTACTGACCTGTAAGCACTCTGGATGCAATTGACCAAGAACTGGATTACTCATGGCCTCCAAAACACGTTGTGAGCAGTTCGAGGGTCCTGGTCCCATCATGGTCTTATTGGGGACCATTAGCTGGCGCTTCAGCACTATTGGTGGTGGAATTTCCATTTCGATTTCTACTTGCACTCTTAACGTGGACTTGGTGGATACTAAATTTAATTTCGGTGGCCTGTGCTCTTTTTATATGCCACGCACAACAGTGTCTGGTTATCTCGGTTACTTTCGCGGTTACGAACTTTTCTAGAAAACTGTTGCGCTCATATCACAGCAATGGCTTGCTAAATTTAATATTAATTAAAACTGGTAAATGCTTTGGGATTGAAACCTGCGGACTAACTGAATCTGAGCTAGGGTCTCGGAAGCGTCTTATACGATGTGGCTTATCTGTATATTGTGGCCGCTTATCAGGTATTTACAAAGTATTGTCGAATGCAACTCACGCCTTTTAGTTTTTTTGTTTTTTTTTGTTTTAACTTTCTCAAATAGTGTTGGAAAATAGAAAAAATATATGTATGCGATGCGGTCTGCGTCTGAGATTAGATCGTCGGGTGATATCAGTGATGTCAGATAGGTGGAGAATATTTTGCAGATATGGAGCAAGGGTCATCCGTAAGCCTGTTTCCTAGATTGTTGAGAGAAGTACAACAGATGTACAATGAAATAGCTTATCATTCATCGATGCATTCAGGGATTGCAGGAACATATCATTTTTGATGGGGTGATCGAACCAATTGTATCAAATGAATGACAACATATCATTTGCATTGGGATTAAGTATGCCGAATAGTATTCCGTACAAATTGTTTGACACAGAACTGTGGGCTGGGTGTATCAAATGAGATGCGTGAAGAATCGTCAGTAGACGATCATCATATCTGCTTTTTGTCCAAAATATTATACGTACCTACAAAGACAACGTTTTCCTGAAATGGTACACCATTTGAATTCTAACTAATTAATTGATTAACAACTAACAGTCCATATTTCTTTTGACTTTGAAATATTTCTCAATTTGGAAGGATCAAGTTTATTTTGTCGGAATTTATTATTTAGCAAAATGATATCTGTTTTGGTTCGTTAATAAATTAGTTCGAATCGAACCGAACTTATAGTTGCATGTTTGGTTAATCATTTTAAAAAAATGTTCACGTACGTATGTTATTATTAAATTTTAATCGAAATTTGGTCGACTCTTTTTAAGAACTTGAACTCAATATCCAGCCCGATTGACAGTATAAAAAAAAAAATAGTTGGCGCAACAGGTTCGAAGGGACCCTATGCCTAGCTTCTCACAACCATTCGTTTTGTGTGAATTTTTCATTTTTTAAACGAATGGAAGGGATCTACAATTTTATGCCGACTCCAAATGGCTAATTGAGAAGCTCTTTCAAGACATTTATACTCTTGGATGTTTGTCAGACGTTCGCGAGAGGTAGCGCAGTGAAAAAAAACCCTAAGTTGGAATTTGAGTTTTTGCGGGATTCGAACCTGAGACCCCTCGCTTCCAACTCATTAACCACTAAGCCACTGCGACTACCGATTGACAGTATATGTATGCTTATATGAAATTCTGTTCTGGGGAAATCTGAAAGGCTACAATTAGGTCTATTGTCTTTTTAGCATATACAAATGCACATTATTTTTAATGTGATATTGTAACTATAGATTCGTAGTCATATTCGTGTTTATTAGTGCTTAAAATGATTTTGTTAAGATCACAAGAAACAGCACTTTGTCGCCCGCATTAAGAAACCCAGCAGAGCTTGTCAGTATATTATTTGATAGTTTTTTTTTTTAAATTAAAAGGTGAATTGCTTAGGTATTTAGTTTGAAACGTCCGTACCCAGTCTATTGTGCTTAAGCTTAGTATGCTGCTCGAGCTAAATACAAAAATCTCTCCAAAATTTAGCTGAGCTAAATTTTAGCGAAACCATTTATCTGAGTGGTACGCTGCTCGAGCTAAATAATCAAACTTTTGTTTCAGAATGTACTTCATGTATCTGTCAAAATTTAGAATGCCCATTCAATAGGGCGGTACATTTTCTCAAGCTAAATTTTGACAAATCGTTATATTCGGTTGTGGATGTGTTTTTTTTTTGTTTAATAAATACCTCGACGAAGAGTACCTAGAATCGGAAATGGTTAAAATCAGAGTGTGCAGAGTTATTTTGAAAGAAAAGCTTTTTTCAGTGACAATTATTATCCATGGCGTGCTTTATGTCAAAATTTATGCTGGGATTTTAGCTAATGTTTGGAGAGAAAAGTTTGAGAGCAGATAAAATTAAATTGAAATAAAAAATAAAAATTTACAGTTTCCTGCTCTAGAAATCAGCCTTTGTCACTATTTTTGTGTTCCGTTGGCCACAAAAGAACACTTTTTATAAGAGTCAGAGCAATTTTGCGAATCTCGATTTCTTTAGATTTACTATAAATTTACAAACACTTTGACTAACACCTTTTGACATTTGTAAAATTTTGAAACGTGTAACTACTTACGTATTTAGGCGACGAGTCTGTGGAAAATAGCGAACTATTTACATTTGTCCCTAGCAATGGATATCAATATAAATTGAATGGATTTTTAAAAACAAAAGTTACAATTTATAAACAGCTGACTTTTAAACACACACCAATACAAATGCGAAAAAGGGATAGTCTCATTTTATGTTCCATTGGGCCCGAAAAATCTGGCACGAGAACATATTCTGAAAATCCTTATGGGAAACGAGATAAAATAACAATCTGCAGAAGTTGTAGGTCTGACTATACCTACTTTTCTTCCGACCAGAAACATGCTTAATCAGATTAATTACTGTGCCTATGGTAGTTCTTTCAACTTTTCACTTTTTTTCTTCAATGAAAAAGTTTTTCTACAACCAACTGAAAGGGCATTCATTTTTAGTGCGATAATTTCATTAATCAGTGAAATTTGAGATGAGAAGTATTTGCCTGACGTCATTAGAACCAAATATTATCTTGAATGCAACCATTCCCATTCGACCATTACTCAAATCTGACATAAGAATAATTTATACCATTTGCAATCTGTAGATCCGTTACTGAAGTTAAACCGCGAAAAACTGGCAGAATAAAATTGATTTCATTTCCTTAAATTAACTCTAACTAAATAGGTAGATTGTAAAAATGCCGGATCTAAAATCTCTAGCATTAAGCGGTTCCACGGTAGAAAACTTGTCTCGCCACGAGATGCTACAGTGGGTGAATACCACTCTCTCAACCAAGTACAATAAAATCGAGGAACTTTGCTCCGGTAAATTTCAAATTCTCATTTCACTATACGAATTGTATTGATTTAAGGAGTTTCACAGGTGTTGCTTATTGCCAACTAATGGAAATTCTATTTCCCAACTGCATTGGCATGAAGAAAGTTAAGACAACTGCGAAATTGGAGCACGAGTTCGCATCCAATTTGAAGTTGTTTCAAGGGGCATTCTTAAAGTTGAAATTTGATAAGGTATATTATGCTTGCTGTTCATAATTTTACTAGTGCACTTAAAAATACATATATTCTCTGTAGAGTGTTCCCATTGATCGACTAGTCAAGGGTCGTTTTCAAGACAATTTCGAGTTCTTGCAATGGTTTAAGAAGTTCTTTGATATGCACTCTGGTAATAAGGAAAATTCCAAGTCCCCAAATACACTTACTGTTAAGCCAATCCGAAAGGCCATAAGTACTTCAAATTTAAAATCAGCCTGTGAGTTTAATGCAGTGTTCGTATCCGTTGAACTAATTCTTTCTGACCTGCAGGTAGTTCAGCTGGAATACCAAAGAAGACAACCCCAACATCCGCTTCAAGTTCCAAGTCTTTGCGTGTAAAATCATCATCCACTAGCCACCTTACGCCGACGACTTCGAAATTCAGTCGTCCTGTATCACCGTCCAGTTTGGCAGTATTAAATGACACATTAAACCAACTGAAGGAGGGTGTAAGCTTTAAAAAATTTGTATCATAAGAGGTTATCTTGAGATCGTTTTTTTTTTTTACAGGTTGTCACGACGGAGCAGGAGAGGAACTACTATTTCAATAGGCTGCAGCAGATTGAAATACTGTAAGAGATCTAGCCGTCAGTTGATGCGCTAAATTAGTTTTGCTTTCTTGTTTTGCAGGTGCAATGAATGTGAGAAGAACGGTGAGTATGTGGACGTTGCCAAGAAGGTGCTTAAGATTCTCTATGAGAGTGACAGTGGAGAGCCTGTGGCGTCGACATTCTAGTTTTCATAACCTTTTTTGTAGCGCTCTGATAAAAGTGTGATTTATTTGTTACAGCATTAATTTATTTGTAGTGTTTCACAAGGCTTAAGATGATTTTATATGATTTTTTTTTGTAATAAATGTTGATGAATGCAAAGACCTTCTTTTTCTGTCAACCTTGGCAGTGGGTGAGGAAACGATCATGGACTGAGACCCCCAGCTCCGCTTGTCAAATGGATCAATGGATTTTGAATAATTATAAACCGACAAACGTAGATTTGCTCAGTTTTCCTCACCGGGAAACGAAATTTTCTTAACTTTGCTGTTGGTTCATTGTATGTACGAGTGTATGGAAAATATAGAAAAAGTTTTTGGTTGGCTGCAAATGGCGTAGTTTTTACTTTGCGCCTAATTTTATGCAACATACATTTTTAAACTTGGAAGAAACTCACTTCGAGCGAAGTCAGATTTATTTATTGAGACGGAAAATACAGTTACAGTCATTGTGGCAATGGCAACTTCGTTTATTTAGCCTGTAGGTAGCGTCGATTGCAGAGTGAATAAATGCAGATAATAAGCCATACACAATCAGTGTCATATCTAAGAGCTTATCGGCCACTTAAGACTAAGCAAGTTATCTATAACCCATCATAGCGAAGAAGTATTAGGTACCACGTTTGATAGTAGCAATGTAAGTGGCTCTTGCCGCAATCAGTCTTGCTTCTAGGATCGAGTCAGAACTATGGCGGCCAGAGACAAATGTTTGATAATTTTCCTATCCGTAGGGTTGGCATTAATCTACAAGAGTGTAAACGAATACTTTGGATCAGTTGCGCGACCTGACCTTCCTCTTGATCAGTACTGGGGTGAAGGTGAGATACCAGCGGACTATAACAATTCCGCAAAACTCCAGTTGGTGCGGCCTTATTATCCAGATAGCGTGAGACGAGATCTATTTAAATGCTGACGTGGTTTCCAATTTCATACCCTCCTTCCAGGTTATTCAAGACTTAATAGAACGTTTGAGCAAAAATATTTCACTAACCGAACCGCTTGAGGATGTGAACTTTGAATATGGATTCAATACCAATTACTTAAAGGAGGTGATAAGGTATTGGAGGGGAAACTATCTTCAACGATGGAGAGAGCGAGAGATAAAAATTTGGCAGTTTCCTCATTACACAACTTTTATTCAGGGGTAAGTGAATGTTGAGAGTTCTTGATGAGGAATAACGATTGTTTAACGTTAGGCTCCGCATGCATTACCTAGCCCTAAAAGTCTACGAAGATGTCAAAGAAACTAAACAAATGTATCCGTTACTGATCTTGCATGGTTGGCCCAGTTCTGTTCGAGAATTTTACAATCTTGCTCCAAAGTTATACGAAGGCAATGCCAATAGTAATTATGTCTTCGACATGATAATTCCAAGTTTGCCGGGCTTTGGATGGTCTCAGGTACATTCTCTTTCTTCTATTATTTATAGAGGTTCTCTCACTTTTTGGTATTTCTTCTAGGGTTCCGCTAAAAAAGGCATGGGTCCAGCACAAGCAGCGGTCATTTTAAGAAATTTAATGCTCCGCATTGGCTATAATAAGTTTTTCATTCACGGCAGTGGCTGGGGGTCGGTTATAGGCTCACACATAGCAACTCTATTTCCAGAAAATGTTCTAGGCTTTCATTCAAACATGTGCTCGCTATCCACTCCATTGGCAAGGGTCAAACACTTGGTTGCCAGTCTAGCGCCATCTCTCTTCGTTGAGAGTGAAAATAGGGACTTTTTTTTCCCACTTTCGAAGAGTCTTGCCAGCTTAATAGAAGAAAGTGGTTACTTTCATCTTCAGGCGACCAAGCCCGACACAATTGGAGCTGCTCTCACCGATAATCCAATTGGTCTAGCTGCATACATCTTGGAAAAATTCTCAACGTGGACAAATAGTACTTTTAAGACTCTCCCAGACGGCGGCCTAACTAAACGCTACAAATTGGACACCCTCATTGACAACGTCATGATATATTACCTAACCAACTCCATTACAACTTCACAACGCTTCTTTGCAGAAGCAATGTCGAAGGAGCAACTTGCCCTTAATTTGGATCGAGTGCCAACGTTTGTTCCGACAGCGTGTGCACGCTTCAAGGGAGATTCGCCATATCATTTTACTATGGACTTTCAGTTGAAGGATAAATACAAGAATTTAATTCAGAGTACCTACTATCAGAAGGGTGGTCATTTTGCATCATTAGAACGGTCCGATTTAGTGTACAAAGACTTTATTAGCTTTGTCAAGAAGTCACAGCAGTACATAAAAAAATAAAATTTCAACTAAAATATTTCATTAACACATTTATTTTATTAGATTAGATATTCCAGCGTTGGGGTTTAAAGACATAGAAGGATTTTTGCCTGTCCGGATAATCAACGCTTAGAAGTGTATAGAAATGATAGAAAATACCAAAAAGCGTTCTTAAAGAGTGTCAGTTGCACAAAATTTATAAACACTGTTCCTGGTTACTCGGACTTTGGAATTGAAATATTCAAAACTCAAAACATACCTTAAGTAGGAACATAATGAAACTGGCGCATATTAGAAAACAATGACACAAGCTTTTCAATTTTTTAAAGAAAGTACCCATACATTTTTGCTGACCCATTGATTTTATTTCAAAACTTCAGCAAAGTGCACAACATCTCATACAACAACTTTCTTAACAAACTCAACAAAATCCTTATAAAGCTCATTGGGCAACTCCAGTGCAATAAAATGTCCGCCATCTTCATGATACGTGCTATGAACTAAATTAAGCCATTTATCTTTAAGCTGCCAGTCACTGTCAACAATTAAGTCATGTCTGAATCTAGCACATCCATATGGTGTTTTCGACTGCACTTGTGGAATATGTAAGTCCCGCTCTGACTTGGCGTATGCCTCTGCATACAACCTCTGTGAGGAAGTTATCGAATTGGTCAAATAGTAAATCATAACATTGTCCAAAAGTGAGTCCCATGTGTATCTCTTGCCAATACCACCGTCAGGAAGGTTTCTGAAAGCAGGATTGGTCCAGGTAGAGAACTTCTCAAGTATGTATGCTGCCAAACCAACTGGATTATTAAGCAGAGCAATTCCAATAGTATCCGGTTTAGTTGCCTGGATGTGGAAATAACCTGACTCTTCAATCAGATCTAGGAATTTGTCACTTGCTGGTAGATGGAACTTCTCTTGATGCTTCTCATAGAATGCCGATGGATAAAGGCTTGATATAAAGAGTTTAATAATTGATAGTAAAGTATTGCTGAAGCACATATTGGAGTGGTGTCCAATTGTGTTCTCGGGGAACAATGTTGCCAGACTGCTTCCAATTACACTTCCCCAGTCACCGCCTTGAACTAAAAATCGATTATGACCGAGACGAAGCATTAGATTGCGGAATACAACAGACATTTTTGTAAAACCCATATTCTTCTTGGCAGATGCCTAATGATAAAAAAAGAAATGCATTAAAAAAGTCTAAGGGATGGTCCATGAATGTTTACAAACCTGAGACCAACCATAGCCAACAAGACTTGGAGCGATAACTTCGAATACAAAATCGTGATCTTTTGAGGGAGTTGTTAGCAGTGGAATTAGTTCGTAAAACTCCCGGACGGATCCTGGCCAACCGTGAAGCAACAGCAGAGGGACGACTACTTTGGCACCGGGATTTTTCGGCTTTATGTGCAGGAAGTGGATATTGAGTCTGGAAATTAAAAAAAATAAACTTCATTGAATTAATTTTTTAATAGTTAGTGAGGTTTTTAAACTGGCTGATTTATTATTTCTGATTTCTTTCTAAAAAGTAGGGGCAATAACAAAGTCAACAATTTAAGTATTTAACTTCAGGATGTACTATCTTGAATTGATATTCCTGCAGCTCTGGTAAGAAGTTCTTAAATTCGATTTTATTACCCTTATATTCAAGCAAGCAGGACCGTTTAAGTTGAGTGCATACTGTGTCGTATACGTAACATTTTCTTTTTCATAATTTAATAATTTCGTTTGCTGTAACACCAAATCCATTTTGGTCCATGAAATATTTTACTTAAGTTCGTGTAGCTAATGTTTCAAATGTTTCAAATGAGCTGCTGCTTACGTGTTCGCTTCCTTAAACTGGCAGATGCGGTTTGATAGAACGTCGCTACATAAACTGGTAGGTGCCCTAACAGGTCACAACTTCCTGAGAAACCATACGATGAAATTAAAACTCAAGAATGACGATATATGCAGGGGCCGCGAAGACGAGGAGGTGCACGAGGACACATCTCACTTCCTCTGTCACTGCCCAAGTCTGTTTCACTTGAGGAATAGAACACTTGGAAGATACCACTTCCATGACATACAAGAACTTTCAGATGTTAATTTATCTAATCTTTACATGTTCATAAATACATCTGGATGGATGGACAAGGTCGAGTAACCGAGGGGGAACAAATACTATCGCCAACAACATCGGCTTACCCCCCCACAAGGGCATCACAATGGGTCCACATGGACCTAAGTGGGGTACTGCAGGGATCATTCTGCCGTATCCATCCATAAACCTAACCTAACCTAAAACTGGCAAATTTCTTGAACTGTTTGCTTATACCCTCAGTCATTTGACAGAAGATAAACGTTCTCCCATTGCTCCAAACTTATAGAAGTACGGGAATAGACCTTTAGGAGTTTGTAGGATATCCCCATTTCAACTGATAAAGTATGACACGCATTTGATCTAATAAATCAAGATTCTTTTTTTTTTCAGGAGTAGCCGTTAAGCATTATAATTTCTAGTACTGTCACACAACAGACCTACAACACTAAACTCCATATCGTTACTTCTCGAACAGACTGTAAAACACAAAAATTGCAAAGATTGCCTTATCTGTGAATAAAACGAAGTATTATGGGAACACCAACACAACTAATGTGCTATCGCTTATTATCAATAAAATCTTCAAACTGACATGATCCGGTGATTTTCCCATACATTCACTGTAATGTTTATTATTCATAGTTTGTTCGTAAATTTAATTGAAAATCAAACAAATGAATTGATATATGTTGTGTTTGTTACCTAAAAATAAATAAATGTGAAATGAAATCAACTATTGATACGACTTCGGAAGACTTGGCGAATATGCAACAGATGGTATTTACGAATTTGATGAGAATTATCAGTACAAACACTAACCAAAGAGAATCAGTTTTGTTTATTTATTTTTTTCTGCATTTTTATATTTCCTTATCTAATTTTTGATTGACGAAAATTATATGAGGTAATTTTCAGGTTATGGTTTCAGACTTTCAAGTCGATTTGCAGATCGAAACGACTTTTGCACAACCAGCCGCATTTCACTTATTATTTATAGGAACTGTTAGTGGCCAACTTCACACATATTCCAAAAATACAGACGCCTTACTGTTCTACAGCGAAAAACAAAGTCAACTCTAAACTTAAAACGAAGAGTTTACTTTCATTACAACTTTGCATGGTGTATATGCCAAAATTAGCGCTTTTCCCCCTCGATCTGGGAGCACTGCGCGATGATCACTTCTATGATTTATGGGTATGTATTAAATACTACGGAAAAAAACTCTCCATCCAGTGCACTTACCCCTGAATTTGTGTTGTGAAGTGTGGAAATTTGTTGAGGAACTTCTCACGCTCGGCCCATCGCGGTAGGTAGTCATCCCGCCAGTATGTGATAACTTTTTCCAGCGCTTTACTGTTGAATCCATATTCGAATCCTACATTTTCCAATGGCGCATGCAATTTTAGTGGACGAGCCAGTTGTTGTTTAAGATCCGCAGCTGCTTCTCCATAATTCAGTGCGAACGGCTTGATTGACGTATCCTCCTTGTATGAGGTCTTCGAACCAGGTCCCCAATATTCGTTCACATCTATTTGCGGCACTGGCAATGGCTGCGTAATAGCTTTATAATTCTGATAGAGCACTGCTACGCCCAGTGCAAGGACCACAAAAAATACCCTCGCTCCGAAGCCCATTATAGCCCGTTATACCGAAGTGATCAACACACACTGATCACTGAATCTGTAGCTGGAAATGTGGAAACCGGCCCAGGCATGGCTTCCAGCGATGCGCAAAAAGTGGGAAGGAAACATCTGTGAGCTCTTATCGGGCTAGACATCATACGACATAGCAAATAGCTGACACATACATAGGGCTTCTTGACGGCTGTAAATGAGAGTTTACTCAAAAAGCTCGGTTTATTTTTGTTCAATCTAAACAAATAAAATGTATGAGGTGTGGTAGCGGCAATTCACGAAGCATAGACCGGTTTAGACTTTTGGAAATAGGAAGTCATCATAAGTGAAAAGTGAATTGATTATATTTATGAGAGCATGCTACTGGATATGTTGTTGTTAGATATCGCAGTTTTCGGAGCTTTCAGATGTGTTTATTCTTTAAAAAGAATAGTCACCATACGCAGTCAACTGTGTCGCAGTCACTAATCAATGATCTATTACTGTAGATTGGAATATTTCATTTAATAATTAAAGGGAAATTAGAGACACATTTATTTTTGATTTTTGATTTGCGTGGCCTCAAGAGCGACAGTTGGTAATTAGGTTGTTTGCGATGAGAGTCCTTGACAGTGAAATCTCTATGGCGCTTTTGTCAGTTATTCCTTTAGTTGAATTTGCTCTACTTACACTTTCACGCCTCTATCAATGCTATATACCTAGTTTATTGAATGACGACATTTGGAATGCACCCTTGATGGCTATAGCTGACAGATGGCGGTCAAATCTTGCAATTTTCAATATTGTTTTTTTTTTTTTTTCTCCGAGGTAGGTGGAAATCTTCTAGAAGACACTATGAGGAAACTCGGCGCGTGCTCATAGTAGTGTGAGATTTTTACTCACTAAAACCACCTCCTGCAAATTAATTTTGTACTGCAACTAAGTTATGACTTATCAAGCAATTTTTTTATCACGAAGTTACACGTTTGGCAGGTAACATTCCGGCGAAAGTTCCTGCTCGTTCCGCAATTTTAACGCGGTTGATAATTATCGGGCTAAGTCCGAAGGTTTAGTTCGTTGTAGTCGCCGCAATAAATTTGTTTCATCGAGAATTTCACGGACCGAGCTATTAATATGTCCTAATAATCGATTTCTATGCTTTCGAGCGCATATTTTCGTTTCGTTCTTAACGGTGGAAATTCCGAGGTCTCTATGGAGATCTTCATTTCTAATGTACCACGGTGCACTGACGAATGATCTTAGCACTTTATTTTGAAAAGTTTGTAAAATGTTTAGATTTGAATCGCTGGTACAGCCCCATAACTGTATACCATATGTCCATACAGGCTTCATCACTTGCTTATATAATAAAAGCTTGTTCTCGAGGGTAAGCTTGGAATATTTTCCGAGTAACCAATAAAGTTCTCTATATTTAATTTTAAGTTCTTCGCATTTTTTCTTTACATGCGGTTTCCATTTTAATTTTGTGTCGAGAGTCATTCCAAGATATTTGGCCTCGTTCGCAAAAGGAACTTGTACCGTATTTATAAATACAGGCAAATTATTTGTATTTTTATATGTAAAATCCACGTGGACCGATTTCGTTTCGTTAAGAGCGATCCTCCATGAATTTGTCCATTCATAGACCCGGTTAAGCGCACCTTGTAATATTTTGTTTGTTTCTTTGGTCGTTGAACCAACTGCTAGTATAGCAGTGTCATCGGCAAAGGTGGCTACGGTAGTACCTTCTGTTTGCGGAATATCTCGCGTAAATAACAGGTACAGGAGTGGCCCAAGGACGCTTCCTTGCGGCACACCTGCCCTTATTTCCTTAAATTCCGAATATTCGTTTCCGTGTTTGACACGAAAGAGTCTATTCTCTAGATACGATTCTAGAATTTTCCATAACCGTTCGGGGAGAACTTGTCTTAATTTGCACTTGAGGCCTTCATGCCAAACCTTATCAAATGCTTGCGAGACGTCCAAGAACACGGCAGAGCAAATTTTATTTTCTTCTAGAGCTTTCTCTATTACGTCAGTTATCCGATGCACTTGATCGATTGTCGAATGTTTGCTTCTAAACCCGAACTGATGATCGGGTATAAGACGGTTTTCTTCTATAATTGGTTGTAAGCGTCTGAGTAATATCCTCTCAAAAACTTTGGAAATAATTGGAAGAAGCGAGATGGGTCTATAAGACTTTTTCATTCGGTGGTTTGCCTGGTTTTAGAACCATTATGACTTCCGCGACTTTCCATTGACTCGGAATGTATTGTAATCTGATCGCAGCGTTTATAATGTGAAGAAGCTTAGTCAATGCTTTCCGAGGTAGCATTTTTAGTAGTTCACCCGTGATCAGGTCGTATCCCGGAGCTTTTTTGGGCTTAAGTTTCTTTATAACTTGCCCGAGCTCGGTGAGTGTAGCGTTTACAACTATATTATTTTCAGATGTTCGTCTGTCTGATGGATAAGTATTTCGATTAAGCACTTGACCATCGAACGGCTTAAAAGTTTCTTCTAAATGAGCTGCGAAAACGTCCGCCTTCTCTTTGTCGTTTTTTGCCCAAACATCTCGGGTTATCTTAATAGGCGGCTCTGCGATCTTCGGCCTTTTTGTGGCTTTAATAGCCTTCCAAAGCGAGTAATTGGATTCTTTTTCAGCTGTTAGGCTTTCGAGGTAATTTCTGGCCTCTTCACTTTTAAAATCTTTAATAGACTTTGTTAGCAAGTTAGTAAGTCGATTTAAGTTCGCTTTATCTTGCGGGGCTCGAGTTTGTTGCCATCTTTTTCGCGCTTTTCGTTTTGTTCTGACCATATTAATTATTTCCTGCGGGTATTTGACGCAGTTATAGTTCGACGTTCTCTGCTGGTGAGGAGTATTATTCCATGCAGCTTTCTGTACGATACTGACGAAGCGGTCGACCGCAACTTCTAGTTCGTAAGGCGTCTTGAGTGATTCACGCAGTTCAGTATTGTTCTGGACATCTTTTTTGAAGCCTTCCCAGTCTGTTTTGCCATTTGTTAGCCTTGGCGGTATTTCATTTTTTATAAATGTCTCAGTCGTTGTTAAAATTACCGGAGAATGATCAGAAGAAAGATCAAAACATTCTTCAACTTTAATACGATTGGCGGGTAGTCCTTTTGTAATAAAGAAATCAATCAAATCAGGTATTTTAGCGACATCAGTCGGCCAGTACGTTGGTTTGCCTGTCGAATGAGAATCGCAATTGTACTGCATGCACACTTCGTAAAGTATTCTTCCCTTTCGCGATATGCATCTAGATCCCCAGAAACTATGTTTGGCGTTAAAATCACCTCCAATTATAAAATGTTGTCCGAGGGAATTGATTAGGTTCAAATAATCATTTTTGTCTATCTTGCATCGTGGTGGGCAGTAGATAGAAGATATTTTTAAAAATGCGTTTCGATATTGGACCTGTACAGAGCTCACTTGCATTGTTTCGAGTTCTAATTGTAAATCGATTGAGTGGCCGATACACTCCTTTATATACAAGGATGCTCCACCTCTAGCCTTATTCGACGGGTGAACGGCGTGATAGTCAATGTAACCTTTGATCTTTAGATTTGATTTCTCCTTTATATGGGTTTCTGATATCAAACATATATCGATATCTTTTTCCCTTAAGAACAATTCTAGCTCTCCGAGTTTTTGCCAAAGACCGTTGGCATTCCACGTAAGTATTTTAAACATTCGCTTCATATTTGGTTGTTTTTCTGTCTCGAAATATTACTTTCGAGCTTAACTAGCCTGTCGACAATTAGTTTATTCGTTTTGCTTTGTTCCTCAAGTCTTGACAGAATAATCGAAAAGACATTGGAAACAGCGTCTGGCGGATTATTAGTTTGTCTACTACACGATGCTGCAGCTTGCGCGTATGTTAGCATATCTGTTTTTTGATGTACGATGTCCGATGGCGTTTCTGTTGCCCGTTTTCCTTTTTTATTGTTGGGCTTATCTAACTTTGCCGGTTTTGAGGTACTGATTGACACGGTTTCAATATTGTTTGACAAATGAAATCGCGATGGACACGACAAAATGGATATTTTCAGAAGTGTTCCTTTCCTGACAGAAGTTTTTGATTTATTGTAAGTGACTTCCTGACCCGGCAACCTTCGTTCCGCCTAAATTTGTTAATGTAATGAAAATAATGAATTTCAAATCCAAATTATTTAGAGGTAAGCCCGGAACATGCAAAGAATTCAAAAATTCAACTAACCCCAATAAGGTTTTGTTTTCACGATAAAAGGTCGCATATATCCTTCCTTTCAACCAAAAATCATCAAAATCGAACGATCCGTTCCCGTGTTATGAATGCACATACGGACGTCAGTCTCTTTTATAAAAACTGTACCCACCCGGCTTTGCCCGTAACTTTCGTATTAAATCTTGCTCAGATTTCGCAAAGTGCTTTATTTGGACAATGTCCATTAATAATTTTAATTATACCTTCAACGTTAAAAATAGCGTTTTGTTTTATTCTTGAATGGGAAGTGCCACAACCCGTTTTCCTATCCCGCTTATGTTTTGCAAAGTACCACCTATAGCGTTAAAAACTATCCGAACTTTAAAATTGGAAGCAATCATACCCATCTACAGAATTTCAATCAACTCGGTGAATCTGTTTCGGAGATCAGCAACAGCGCCTAGCAGGTCTAAAGTATCCTATCCTTCAAACGGGAATGAAGAATATACATCTACAAAATTTCATTGAAATCGGTGGAGCGGTTTGGGAGACCGACAACAACGCTACCTATCGGGTTCAAAATCCTATCTTTTAAGACTGCCCAAACCTGAAATACAACAATACGAACAAAACAAAAGAAGAATCATCAAAATTGGCCCAGTGGTTATCGAGTTATATCGTCATCGTGTCACCCCGAAAGAATTATAGGTATACATATAAAGAAGATTATTATTGAAGAAAACTGAATTGAAATGAAAAACGAAATATAGGCCTACAACGCCACATGTTGAGGATTTTCTGACTTTGCTTTTTTCTTAATCCATCCCTGATTCAAGACAAACAAAACAAAAATCATTCAAATCGGTCGAGCCGTTCTGGAGCCCTTACCCGACTAACGCACAGCAATTGATTTTTTTATTTTATATATAGAGATAGAGATTTTAACGGATTAACTCCTTGCAGTAGTAGCAACCAATGTTAGAGAAAAGGTAAACTCATTTTACTCAAGTATATTTAAAAGAAATTTAATTTCAAAAATATTTAACATCCGTTTTTACCAACTAAAACTAGGAACCCATCCACCCCCCACCTACTAACTGGCAGCGACCTTTCCAACAAACGCTACAAAATCTTCATACAACACATTTGGAAGCTCGAGTGCAATAAAATGTCCACCATCCGGATAATAAGTGCTTGTAACCATATTTGTGAACTTGTCCTTCAATTGCCAGTCAGTGTAGTGCGCTATATCATTTCGAAAGCGCGCACAGCCAACTGGTACATTCGTGGGTACCTGATCCAACTTAAGTTTAGAATTGCCAAAGAACTCTGCATACAATCTCTGTGACGTAGTGATAGAGTTTGACAAGTAATAAATCATGACATTGTCCAGAAGGGCATCCAAACTGAATCTCTTTTCAAGGCCGCCATCTTTCAATTGTCTATAGCCAACATTTGTCCAAGTTGAGAATTTCTCCAAAATGTAAGCGGCCAATCCAACAGGATTTGAAGTCAAAGCTGTTCCAATAGTATCCGGCTTAGTGGCTTGGAGGTGGATATAGCCAGATTCTTCAATACTAAAAGACAGAATATTCAAGCCAGGCAAAAAGAATTCGTCATGTTCCTTTTCGATGAAATAAGATGGGAAATTACTGGCAATGATCTGCTTTAAGATAGACAATAACGAGAGGTTATGGCAGGTGTTTGAGTGATAGCCGATGATGTTCTCAGGGAAAAGCGTTGCAATATTCATACCCACAACTGAGCCCGAATCACCGGCTTGGATTAAGAATTTGCTGTGTCCCAAACGAAGCATTAAGCTGCGTAGGATCACAGCAACTTGAGCTGGGCCAAGACCTTTTTTCGATGCAGCCTGTGAAAGGGAAAATATTTTAGGACTTTTATGGAGCATTTGCAGTCAATTTGCATAGGTACCTGTGACCAACCATAACCTGGAAGACTCGGGGCAATCACTTCAAAAACGTAGTCGCTCTTCTTGTTGGGTGTAGTCAAGAGTGGGATAAATTCGTAGAATTCGCGGACTGAACCGGGCCAACCGTGCATCAGAAGAAGTGGGATAACTTTCTTTGTGCCTGGTTTTGATGGCTCCACATGCAGGTAGTGTATATTCATTCTAAAATAAACATAAAAACATTGGAGGTCTATAAAGAACAGTTAGAATATTCATTCAACACTACTCCCACATAGGAGGCGCGTTTAATGGAGTAGTTGCTTTCAAAAAAAGTTTATTTTATTTACAACTGGATTAGTCCAAGCGGTCGGTGATGATGTCAACAATTATTGGCCAGTCACAAGTAATTCAAATCAAATTACTACAAATTTAAGTGGCCGAATTACTATAAAAAAATCTATTACTGATGGTGTTTTCCATTGGTAAAAAAATAATTTTTTTTTTGGTCTAAAACTGTCAACAGACCGATTTTGACAGTTGTTGTATTCCATTGGTAAAAAAAAATGATTTTTTTTTGATCCCAGATCAATTTTGCAAATCTGGATTTCTCGGCAGATTTACCCGTCCTTGCACTAACCCCAATACAATTGACAGCCGTCAGATTGACAAGAGTGGTTTTTGTTTTGATTTTATTACTTCGGTTGTGAGAAACAACACGTTTTGATATATTATTATTTCGATTGTGAAAAAAACCATTAATTATTAAAATGTACTTGTGTGTTTTGAAATTTGACAGCTACACCGATACTAACTTCACGGAGATGAAATTACACCATACAATGACAAAAAAAAAAAAAATCAATCTGATGTCATGTTCCATTGGTAACGAAAAAGATCAAATTTCAGATCAAAATCCAGATTTACCAATGGAAAATGACATGAATCTCCGCAGTCAACTTACCCTTGAATCTGTGTCGTATATTGTGGAAACTTGTTCAGAAACTGTTCGCGTTCACTCCATCGCGTCAGATAGTTGTCTCTCCAGTAGGAGATGACTTTTTCTAGCGCTTTACTATTGAACCCGTACTCAAAACCCACATCCTCCAATGGTGCATGCAATTTCAGAGGACGAGCCAGTTGCTGCTTAAGTTCAGAAACTGTGTCTTCATACTTTAATGTAAATGGCTTAATTGATGGATCTTCCTTGTAGGAGGCATTCGGTCCTGGCCCCCAGTATTCATTTAAATCGAGTTCTGGAGCGGGATATGTCCGAGAAAGATTTTTGTAATTTTGATAAACAAATGCGGCCGTCACTGAGAGCAAAACAAAAAATACTTTTGCTCCGAAGCCCATTTTGTGAAAAAATCAACACTTACACCGTTGAGCACAAACTGACAGTATGAGTCGCAACACCCAACTTGCAACCGGCAAATCTTACCCCAGCTGTCACATATGAATGGCTTAGCGCTTAGGCTTTTATTATCGCTAGGCAATGGGTGAGTTGGTGTGTTGAAAAAAGCTTTTGGTATAAATGTATGCGTGGTAGTAGAGAGAATGCCTATCGCAAATTTTTGGACAACAAACAATCATAGCTTTGGATTTGATTGTCATTTTATATAGCTGTGTGTATGCGTTTGCAGTTATGAATTTAAAATTTATAATTTGTTGTGAGACACCTGATTAGGTTGCATGATAAGGCGGTTCTAAATTTGTTATAGTTGATCGTGACTAGCTAAATTTTGAATTCATAGGCGGGCTAGATAGAATTCAAGTGTTACTTATCAAAATAAAATATGTATGTTTGCGGCGGCTACTTATTTATATTTACCTGTGCAGCTCTGTTATGCGTGAACCGATTTTGATTCTGGAAATTTTCCATGAAAGGTGACATTAATACCATGGTTTGTACGGTCTTTGTAGGTGTATTGGTTCATGAGATATAAGATTTTTAATGTTTTTTTTTGTATGGGCGGCGCCACTCCCCTTTGTCCAATTTTGACTAATCTTTTAGGTATACTCCTGGGCAAATACCTACCTAAGATTGTATGTAAATTTGAACTCAATCGATTCGGTGGCTTTCGAAATATAAGACACTAGAGTTCGGCCAGTGGTAAAAATTCTAATATTATAGTAACCTGGCTTGTACACAAAATATTGGAAATAAATTACACACAGCATTGCATATCTGCACAACCTTTCAAAAAAAAAAAAAAAAAATCAAGCTAATATTATTTTGTGTGTTAGGCAGTGAATGTGGTTCTTAACTATTTGGCTTCGCCTATCTATATATAAGATAGCGTGCCCGGCGAACTTCGTCCCTCCCAAAATTGACTTTTTGACTAAAATAATTTGCACTTCCACCTGAAATTAATTTTATTGATCCCAACTATAGCTTTTGAAAAATACGATCTCACTGTATACTACGATCAAAATTTAAAAAAAAAACTCTCCGTAGAAAATGTAATTTAGGACCCAATTGGTGGCACTGTTTTCGATCTCCGAAACCACTTAACCGATAACAATAAAATTTTGTGGATGTACGTATGCGGTTGGTTCCAGTTTGAAAGATATGATAGCTTTGGACCCTATAGGTGGTAAAAGATAACCGGGATAGGAAAACGGGTTGTTGCACCTCCCAACCAAAAAAAAAAAAAAAGGAAAAAGGAAAAAGATTCAAACCACCTTAGCCAAATCAATGCGTGGCGGTCTTCTAGTACTTACAAAAATATCGATACAAAAATGATTGCTCATAAATTAATGTTATTGCTTTTGAAATTTTTGAAAATATTTATGTATGACTTAGAATTTCATTGCTTATACCAATCGAGATCATAGCAGGTCGCTTCATTAAAGCGCAAAAACTCATTTCTAAGGATTAAAATTTCGACTGTTTTCAGTACACAAACTATGACGAATTTTTGTTTTATTTAAATCTATACAGCAGAAATTATCGTTTCAACGTTTGCAGAGGAATTTGAAAGCGATAAGATATTGAAAATAAATCTTTTAAGATTTAATATGCGATTCTGTCCGCTGTTTTTACTCCTAAAACATTTTTCCAAAAACTTATCAACTACCTACATCAGTTCTATAATCAAATATTTTTCATATTCTAGGCCCCAGTTATAGCCATATACGTAAAACGGAACCGTAAAAATGTTCTGTTGCTTTTTTGACCACTGAAACTTGATGGTTGAAGTCAATCTTGGTCTTAAAATGTTGCTTATGAATTAAAAAGTTAGTTAATTGGTATAGTGTTGTGGCAGTATGTGTATATCTGAAAAATATCAGGATCTGCAAGAGGTGATCCATATCAAAACAAAGTTTGTTTGTTTTCCGAATGGAACATGATCAAAAAAAAAAAAAAAAAAAGAGCCCTTGGCCCAGGGTCGAACAAGTGTTAATTTGGACGTGGATAAAATCACAATATCAATAACAAAACAAAACCACTTATAATGACCTTCAGCCAAAGCAAGTAGAAAACACCAAGTCAGAACCAAACTATATAATTAACTTATGACGCGTAGACACGCAACCGCAATTAGCCAAATTAAATAATGTATTTTCTGGAAAAGTTAAAATCATGTTCATACTTCACAGGTTATAATAAGTCCACATGATTATGGTCAAAAATTGATGACTTGCAGAAGTAAAATAATGACCCCTCATAGTCAGTGTTGTGCTTGAATATTTTGGCTGGCGAAAGCTTCCATCACAACAACATCAGCAGCAGCACCAAGCGATAAGATAGCAAAAACTTTCAGTTATAGCTGGCCCGATGACGCTTTCCAATTTCCCACCCATCTGGTCTCAGATTTAGTTTGTGTTTCGCTTTTCGTTGAAACGATCGTGTTTGGTTAAAATCATTTGTCACTGTTACAATATACAGATGGGGTTTATTATACGAGTATTTTTTGTTGTACTGGCACTTACAGCAGCAGCTCTCTTTCAAAATTACAAGAGCCTTTCGCGGCCACTTCCTGTTCCCAAACTCGATGAAAATGAATACTGGGGTCCCGGATCGCAGTCCTCCTACAAAGAGGATTCATCAATTAAGCCATTTACAATAAATTACGAAGAAGCAGTTGCTGAACTTAAGCAGCAACTGGCTCGTCCTCTAAATTTACATGCACCATTAGAAGATGTCGGCTTTGAGTACGGGTTCAATAGTAAAGCGCTTGAAAAAGTCATCTCCTACTGGAGGGATAGCTATCTAACGCGATGGAGTGAACGCGAAAAATTTCTGAACAAGTTTCCACAATACACGACACAAATTCAGGGGTAAGTTGCTAAGTGTACGGTGTACCGTGAAGTGTTACGTAACGACCGGTAAAGCAAACAGATGATTATTTGAGTGTTATAAAACAGTTTGTTGTCAATAAGCGCTGAGCTTTAGGTTGACTTTTTGGTTTTTGTACATGGAAAGCGCAAATTGCTTTTTGTTAGTAATTTTAATTATATTTGATCTGCTACTGAATGTATTTACTTATCATCATAGAATAACAGGGCCGTAGCCAGACAAATATTTCGGAGCGGGGGATATGATCTTTAAAAAATACATTTTTATTTTGAAGGTTGGAAGCGATTGAGGAAAATAAAATTATCTTAATTTTTATCCATCAAACCCCTGCGACCCCCCCCTCCTCCCCCCCTAGTTACGGCCTTGTAGAAAAGGCCAGTTCTTTATAAAGGGGAGTCTAACTCGATAGAAAAATGCGGACTTAAGACGGTTTTCAAGGTTAGGTACGACTACGATTACCTACATCTCTAACGTCGCAATATTTTCATTCCAGACTGAAGATACACTACCTCCATGTGAAGCCATCAAAAGCGGAAACAAAGAAAGTTGTCCCACTTCTTTTGCTGCACGGTTGGCCCGGTTCAGTCCGCGAATTCTACGAATTGATCCCACTCTTGACTACACCCAACAAGAAGAGCGACTACGTCTTTGAAGTGATTGCCCCGAGTCTGCCAGGTTATGGTTGGTCACAGGTATGCAAATCTTATTTTCAATTTTCTATAAACAATTGCAATATTTTCCTATTTTTAAGGGCTCATCGAAAAAGGGTCTCGGCGCAGTACAGATTGCCGTAGTTCTGCGCAACTTGATGCTCCGTGTGGGGCATGAGAAATTCCTGATCCAAGGCGGCGATTGGGGCTCATTGATCGGCAGCAATATTGCAACACTTTTCCCTGAAAACTGCATCGGCTACCACTCGAATCTGTGCATCAGTCAGTCTCCAGTGGCGATCTTAAAGCATATAGTTGTCAGCAACTTCCCATCATATTTCATTGAAAAGGAGCACGAGGCATTTTATTTGCCTGCCTTGAAAATTGTGTTCTTTAATATAGAAGAGTCCGGCTATAATCACATTCAGTCTACTAAGCCCGACACAATTGGAACAGTTTTAACCACAAGTCCAGTGGGCTTGGCTGCATACCTTTTGGAGAAATTCTCAACTTGGACAAATGCGGGCTTCCGACAACTGAAAGATGGCGGTCTTGAAAAGAAGTTCAGTTTGGATGCCCTTTTGGACAATGTCATGATTTATTACTTGTCAAACTCTATCACCACTTCGCAGAGATTGTACGCAGAGACGTTCAGCAAGGCTCAATTTGCTTTGCAAATCGATCGAGTAACAACAAACGTACCCGTTGGTTGCGCACGCTTCAGGAATGATCTTCTCCACCAGACTGATTGGCAGTTGAAGGAAAAGTTTACAAATCTGGTGACAAGCACTCATCACTCCGATGGTGGTCATTTTGCTGCGCTCGAACTGCCAAATGTGCTGTATGAAGATTTTGTTCAATTTGTTGAAAAAGTTTTCTCTAGTTAACAAGTGTTTTTATTGTGTTTCACTGTCATTTTTTGGAACAACTTGTTTTTTATATTACGAAGTTCACTATTTCGGTCGCTTGATTAACTATTTAATAAATGATTTTTTGTTTCATTGACTTTGATGGCTGTCAGATGCCGAGCCTTTTTCAAAAGATTTTCTCAAATCGAGAAATTCAAAAAAAAAAAAAGAATTGGGCTCTAGCGAAGTATCCGTCGGAATGGAAAATTCTCCGCAACGCATACTCTTTCGGAGGCTCAAATTCCATTTGAGGTGCCCGACTTCGGGAGAGAAATAAACAATTGCGACGGCACAATTGCATCGCATTCCAAATCGTAAACAAATTCCGCAACCAATTTCTGTATTCCAGGGATGCCAATTTGACAAATTTTTGACCGACGACAGTTTTTGAATTCGGTCAAATGCTTTTTGACCGAAAATACAATTCTTTTTGACCGAATTCCCAGTTTATTACCAAATTTCTTCAACATCTTAAATATCTAAAAAAAAAAAAAAATGCAAGACTACAGACGTGACCATATCTAGGAGTTCATTGCGAGGAGAATATTTTCGAACTCCAATCTAAAAACATTACTGAAGAACAAATTGGTGTACTACGTTCCAATTGCAAGAACTCTCTCATCAAGCTCATTGAGGAATTGCAGGCTCGAATGCCCAAAAAAGTTTAATATACTTAAACAAATTAGCCATTTGTTCATTAAAAAGTGCATTGTTTTGCAGAAAAAAAAAACACTGACTCCAATTTAAGGCGAGCTAAATTCGACAGTTTAAGTGGAGACAAAATTTATAGCCAGTGGAAAAGCCTCTCAACGAGCAAATGGCTACACATCAAAATTTCGGAGTCATTTTAGTGCGAGGTGTTTTATTTTAGGGATGCTAGTGGGGAAAATCCTTTCTACGAAATTGCATAATTGCAATTCCAATATTAGTATGGCCGATTTCGAATGCTAAGGCTTAGTACGCTGCTCGAGCTAAACTAAATTTTATCTGGTCTCCAACTTTTCTCTCCAAACATCAGCTAAAGTCCCAGCTCAATTTTGACATAAGGCACGCCGCGGATAATTGTCACTGAAAACAGCTGTTCTTCCAAAATAATTTATTTCAAAAATTCAACACCCTCTGATTTCAACCATTTACGATTCTACGTACACTTCGTCAAGGTATTTATTAAAAAAACTCATCTTTGCTTACTTCTCCCATTCGCCGCAATACAAATTGCAATAAAACAACAGAACATAACGATCTGTCAAAATTTATCTTGAGGAAATGTACCGCCCCATTAAATGGGCACGCTAAATTTTGACAGATACATGAAGTACATTCTGAAACAAAAGTTTGATTATTTAGCTCGAGCAGCATACAACTCAGATAAATGAGTTCGCTAAAATTTAGCTCAGCTCAAATAATAAAATATAATACAAGAGGAAGAAGGTATTGGCTTACTTATATAATGCATTTGTGGAGATCTATTATTATTATTTATTTATATATAACCTTTTTGAATGATATAACAAGATGGAATTCGGTCAAATGTCAGGACCGAAAATCGAGTTTTTAATGGCAACACTGCGGAGGATGTCGGAACCTAACTGTCAAAAATTTAGCAAAAAATGCACTTCATCGCACTCCAACGTAATTTCGCCGATATGCGTTACAAAATGTTGGAACAATTCTCTGAACTGTTCCGAGGAATCGGGTCTATCACAAAATCCGTCGTATTCGGAAGTTTGCTACGAACCCCGAAAAAACTGTTACAGAATCCGTCGTAGGGGAATTTTGAAATTTGTAGAAAGTGGTATCACTGAATATACTACGTTTTACGAATTTCGAAAAAAAATGTACCCTACGACGGATTCTGTGATAGTTCTTTCGGGATTCGTAGCAAAATTCCGAATACGACGAATTCTGTGATAGACCCGAATATTTTTAGCAGCAAAAATCGTTCGAATCGTAGCTGTCAAATTCTATAGCAACCTACCGATGCAAAAACTTGCCGCCAGGGGTAAGCCATTCCGTTCGTCAATAGAGAATCCGCTCCGATGGATACCTCGATAGGGCTGATTGAAATTTTAGAATTTTGTAACGGTTCCAGCGGCATTCACTTTTTTCTTAAATGTTTCCTGCTAATAACCGTGTTTTTCGTTTTTCCTAAAACCAATGATAACCAGAATTAATACTTCTAATCTATTTTATTTATAAACAGTTTTATTTGTAACAAATCGCATTTAACATTCCTGAGCTTAATTAACAATCAAAAGTCTCTAACTCGAAATTACTTGCCTGCATAGACCTTCTTAACGAATTCAATAAATTCATTATAAAGGATATCAGGGACTTCCATGGCCGCAAAATGACCACCATTATCAATATAAGTGCTGTGAAGCAAATTTGGGAATTTATCCCTTAACTGCCAGTCGAACACCGTTGGCAGATCGTGCTTGAAGCGAGTGCATCCCATGGGTACGTAGGAGGTGATCCTGTCGACTGGTATTTTCTTCTGATATTTCGACATCGCCTCGGCATAGAAACGCATACTGGATGTTATTTTATTGTTCAAATAGTAGATCATTATGTTATCCAGTAGACCATCCTTAACTATTGCACTGTTATTCAAACCACCATCCTCTAGTTCCCGATTGTTGAAGTTCGTTCCAGTTGAGAATTTCTCCAAAATATATGCGGCCAAACCAACAGGACTTGAGGCTAATGCAATACCTATTGTATCTGGCTTTGTAGCTTGGAGATGGAAATAACCAGATTCCAAGATTAAATCAGAATACTTTGCTTTCAAGGGGAAGTGAAAGCCTTGATGTTCCTCCTTGACAAACAGTGATGGGTAGACACTAGCGATAAGACTTTTGACTAATGCCAGAGGAGTATTCAACAAACACAGGTTCGAGTGATAGCCAATAACGTTATCGGGGAATAGGGTTGTCAGTTGGCTGCCGATAACTGAACCCCAATCTCCGCCTTGAACTAAAAATTTATCATAGCCCAAACGAAGCATGAGATTGCGCATAACTATGGCCATTTCGTAGATACAGAATCCTTGTTTAGCAGCGGCCTGGAAATAAAATTTAAATGCATTTTAATTAGTGAAGATATAAATTTTTCTGTGAAGGACGTGGCTTAAAATATGTTATTGCTAATATGCCTTAAGTTGCTTTTAATTCATTCCATTCTTATGTTTACATTTTTTAAGGAAAAACCAATGAAATAATTTTTGTTATTGAGAAGTCATAGAAGTGCGTCCAGGTCATGAAAATTGTATTTTCAACAGTCCCTCATTTTTTTTAATACAAACCATTTTGTCTTACCTAACTCTAGTTTGGCCATTATAAATATCAAATTTGAGAACTAAAAACATAAACTGAATGTGTGTTCTATATCCTTAAAACTTATAACTTCACAGATGTCAAAGGCAACGGTTAAATAAATAAATAGTTGGCGCAACAGGTCCGGAGGGACCCTAGGCATAGCTTCTCGCAACCATTCGTTTTGTGTGAGTTTTTCTTTTTGGAACGAATGGAAGGGATCTACAATTTATGCCGCCTCCAAACGGCTAACTGAGAAGCTCTTTCAAGACAGTTATACTCTCGGATGTTTGTCAGACGTTCGCGAGAGGTGGCACAGTGAAAAAAACCCTAAATTGGAATTTGGGTTTTTGCGGGATTCGAACCTCGACCCCTCGCTAAGTAGTTCAACACACTAACCACTACGCCACTGCGCCTACTAAAAGGCGACGGTTAGCAATTAAAATAATTATAACATGTAGCATTAGAAGTAATTAAGTATGAATCCAATGAGTAGTACCTACCTATAGAAAGCTTATTCGTGAGATAATTTGTTTTGGAAATTGACAAATTATTATTTTCGTTGAGATAAAAAGTGCGGTATCATGAGCCAGATCTAATTGGAGGAACTCACAACAGAAACAGGCCCACTTGTGGCCGTGATGTGGTAACGTGCCTCAAACTCCCTCAAGCAATTTAAATCGAAATAATGTGAGACAAAAATAGAAACAAAGCTGATGTCCCGCTTTTGTCGAAAGATAATTGACAATAGTAAATATATTTTCACGTCTTCGAAATCAACTCGTTCTCTAATTGATTTTCCAAATAGAATCTTCCAATTCCCATCTTATTTTCATGCTAATACAATCACGTATGAATGTAATTACTTTAATTGAACTTGCAGGCATATTCGGCTTTTTGTATGTACCTACCATATTTATATTTATTACCAGAAACATGCTGAGAAGGAGGAAGGTCACTGGTCTGACTCAACTTGTGCTAAAAGGCGTCACTATCCCGATCTCAGATGAAGTCAAATATCTGGAAATACTCCTTGATACAAAGCTTCTTGGTCCAAGCATGTGGAATCGAAAACCGATAAGGCGCTGTCAACTTTCTGGCAGTGCAAAGGCGCTTTTGGCAAGACATGGGACTCATCTCCTAAAAGGGTCCCAATGACACCAAAAATCTTACAGCAACAAAACTACCACGTCAACTTTCCTCAGGCAACGGAATGACTTCGGCCAGACTCTGAGCCATGGAAAGAATGCCATCGTTTATTCCAAAACCGGACTGGGGTCTGCTTCCGGAATCTTCGTGGAAAGCGAGAACATTAGACTACACTACCCCTTAGGTAATCATGAGTCTGATTGCGGAGATTTTCGCTATCCGTATGGCTATACGCTATATTTTGACAAACGGGTGGAGGGCTAGAAGAATATGCGTTTGCAGCCATAGCCGAGCTGCATTAAAAGCGTTGCTTAACCCTCTTACCTCGTCTAAGTTAGTGCTCGAACTCAAGCTTTCTTTGAACTTGGTCAGACGGCTAAACACAGTGAATCTTGTTTGGGTCCAGGAAGCTTTTTCAGGACCTAAACCTGCGTTGGGTCTGCCTTGCATCTGGTGGTTGGGTCATCCATTGATACTTGGGTTTCTCGTGTACACGAGTGTCAGTGGCTTGACTGTGCTGGGTGAAGACAGACCAAACGATTGCGTCCGGACATCTGCAAAAGGTCCGCGTTTTTCTTTCCGTCTCTCAGGAGAATCAATTGCAGACTGCTTGTGAGCGTCCTTTCGGTCCACCAAGATTTTTCGCAAATCAAAGGGCAAAAATAAGATGTGCAATATTTTACTTTTTAGATAAAATAAATGACAGAAACCCTACGAACACTTAAGTATTCGAAGCCATTAAATGACTGATGATTAGATCATGCATCATATTTCGGAATTGACATAAGTTAGATACTTGATTTTGTGGCGACAGGCGACACCCAAAAGACAACAACTCACTACAAACCTGAACCGCACTCCACTGGTAGACTGAACGCGACAACGAGACTCGACACTGGGAAGCAAGAAAAAATAGTAAACGTCAGAAATCAGAACCAGATCAGAACTTTCTGGACTTCATTCTCGGTGACACGCGGTGGTAGCGTTTTTGGTGCTGCCTGCTGCTAAATTAATACTGAAAGTCAAATTGCTGTACAACGTCCTTTTTATATCACACTAAACGGGTATATTACTTTTAGTAAACGAACAAGTGTTTTACTCATCGTACATGGGCATGACAGCCCCATAATTTAACTTCCTCCAAACAATCAACACAAGTTAAATACTGTCAATTCTGAGGCAATCAAAGCGCATCGAAAACCTTGCGCTCAAATAAATAAACGACATATTTACATTTTTAATTTGAAAGGGTAGTGGATTATTAATTAAATAGTTTAACCCATTTGCCAGATTAAATTTTCGAAATCACCTATGCACAATTTTAGCTGTCATAAATATGTCAAACTTTTAAAAAGATTCGAACCTTATGCCCTTTTCATCCCACAGGGAAATCTATAAATTGCATTCACACTGAACAATTACGAGTTTTCGTTTGACGTTTCAATCAGCTGTGAGACACTAGTCGGGAAACTTCTGTGTAAACTATTTTGTTTACCAATTTCGATCGTATTAATTAACAAATAAAATGAATTCAGAGTATTTAAAAATAATATTAGCCCATCAATTAAGTGTGGAAAATGATTTTGAGTTGTGAGTTGTGAGATTTGTAAAGTCAGATGCTCTGCTGAATGTTGCAAAAGGTGTGTTTGTTTTAAAAACGCAACGATTGGAAGTCGTTTTGGTGGTGTTTTCGTGGAAAACGACTCTAAACGATTCGTTTTGAAAACTGAAATATGTATGGGAAAACTTCTGTTTTCGATGAAGTTTTCTAGTATTCTCGCGAAAACCAGGTTTTCGGCTCGGTGTGATAGCTTATTAGAAGGTAGTCTAATCTTCTAATGTGACATTAGCTTTTTTAAAGGAAAATATTGCAAAATAAAAAGTGATTTGAATATCGAAAATTTATCATTGACTAATGTTCGGATTCAAAATATTTCGACTCTGCTGAGCGATCGAGGACATTTTGCAAAAACAAGAATATGGAAAAGAAAATGTCCGCCGTACTAATAACAAATTTTAGTCTCGACTTTAAATTTACGGAAGCTCACAATTGCAATATTTAAAATGTTTATTGGTTTATTGGTAAGGCCCATTGTTTGCATAGCGAATCGTTAGCGTGGTAAATTTTACTAAATTTTCGAATTTCGTAAGTTTTAAGGAAACGAACAAATTAAAGCTTAGACATCAATTATAAAACAGAAGAGAAATGTACAGCAACTTACCGATGAAAATCCGTATCCGACTAAACTTGGCACCACAACTTCGAAAACGAATTTGTGGTTCTTCGAATAGCTGGTGAGTTTCGGTATAAAATCGTAAAATTCTCGCACTGAGCCCGGCCATCCATGAAGCAGTAGTACTGGTATCCGAATGTAATTGCCTGCTGCAGCTTTTCCGGTTGGTTTCTCGTGAATAAAATGGATATTCAAGCTAAGCCCATCAGAGAACATTTTTATCAGAAACATATTCGAAATTAAATGGCAATCACTGATCTCACCCGTTAATTTGTGTGGTGTATTGTTTGAACTTGTTGAGGTAATCTTGCCTGGTCTTCCATTTGGGCAAATACACATTCCGCCAGTAATCGACAAACGTTGTCATTTGCTTACTATTAAAACCGTACGTAAAGCCAGCGCCTTCAAGTGGATCTTGCAGTCTCAATGGCCGATCAAGGACGTTCTTCAAATCATCGATAACCTAAATTATAGAGAAGGCTAAGCTACTTTATTCGATACCGAATTTATTTCTTAGATACCTCTTGTCCAAAGTCAATTTTAAAAGACTTAATTGACTCATCCTCGACATATTTGCTGCCATCGCCAGGTCCAAAGTATTTCTTCGTGTCCAATTCTGGAATCGGGAACGTTTTGGTTATCAGTCGAAAACTGACAAATGACAGGACCGCCACTGATATTGCAAGTGCTATTTTTATATTCATGGTTACGGTTACTCTTCGCGCGATCGTCTGTTGTCTGTTCAATTGATTATCAATCAAAATGCATATAGCAACGGCAACTGCGAAACTGTGGACTGAGCCCCTTCACCTTTCAGTGAGTCGACTGGAACGCTTCTGATTGTATAAATATAAACAATGGAGACTGCGCATGGAAATGGAAAGCTTTACCACCCAAACATAGTGTGGCTTATGTAGGTATAGGTATCGTCCAATTGAGTTGCTCTCTTCTTCTTTTTTTTATTCGAATGGTATTGATTTGTTAATTGTGGGGTCTAGAAAAACGACAATGTGGCTTGAATGCTAATCACAATGGACCCGAGGTGCCAAAACCAGAAACGTTTAACTATGGAACCCCAGCTTCATGTCGCAGAAGTAGGCACAGTGATAGTGACGATTTTTATATGTATAAGTGAAAGCTGGGGTATATAGGTTTCAGGGATTGGGTGTGAATTAACTTAGATGTTGGCAGATAAAGAATGGAGAGATAATGGCTTTTGTATAACGCTATAGATAATGATAATTAAAAAATATTATCAAAGTCATTCTATATTTGTTATCAAATTTGAAATCATCGTTGAGTGTTTTTGTTTAAAGATAATTTGGATTATTTACACCTAACAAGATCCCACATTGTGATATCTGACTATGAGCCGATGTCGTTCGTTCAAGATAGTTACAACTTATAATATGTTTTTGTCACGTTATTTACTTTTTATTAAATAAACGTTTTAATACTAAATAGAAACGTTTCTATAGAGAACATAGAAGTCACAACAACTAGTAAAGGTGCCCGTGGCAATCAAAACATTTTTTCCCAACTTTTATACTATATTAAGACCTTAATTATTTATTTAATCAGTTGCCATACGAAATTAAAATAATTAATATACAAGTTCTTCCTTTTTTGATGTGTAAACATCTAAGCGCGCGTTGTTGGAATCTGGTGGAGTAATTCCACACATTTAACTTGCGGGGACAGGGAATGCGTCACTGTGTTTTATCATTGCATACGTTTTTATCATTGCATACATTTATGAGCTGGGGCATATTAAATTCAGCTTTTTGTTGATGTGATATAAAATTTCTCCATTTCGTCCTTGCACCGTACTCAGAAGAAATTTCAAGAATTCTGCAGGGAGATTATCATCTTTTACCATCATCTTTTCATAAGCGGAGACTTCAATATCAATTTTGCAACTCCAGAAGCTCAACCATTTGTTGATTTTATGCAAGATAAATTTAATCTTCAAATGAACTCCAACCGGAATATTTCAACAACACGATATGGAACAACCATCGATGCTGTCTTCCAGCGTAATCTAGATAGATTACATTCTCGAATGTACATATCTTACTTCAGCTGCCACAATCCGATTGTATCTATTCTACCGAAACTAGCACAGAACGAATAAATTATTGTTATTTCATAATATATCAAGAATACGGTTATTACAATTCCCCTTTTTTTCTCAATGACGTGTATCAAGCCACACACATACCGCACGCACGGTGTTTACACATACACATATTTCGGGACTGTTGGATACAGTCGCACCAATTTTTTAAGTCAAGCTATGGATATTTCTCAAGTCAAAAATTGGTTTATGAGCACTGTGTAACTTGTTCCTTGTTTCTTTTTTTTTTTAGTTTCCGTAAATTTGAATAACATATTTTTAATAAAGTTTTTAATTAATAGTATGTTGGTTTTTTCCAGAGAATTGTTCTTTATAAAATAAAATACAACTTGTCTTTATTATATATTCGTTCTATTTATGTATTAAATCTTAAAAATAATTTATTTTGTTATTTATTATTGTTTTAAGAATCCCTAACTATTGTATATTAGGTATCTCCATCTCGAATGGCCAGAATGGACAGAATGTCACCCTTTGTCAAATCTATATTAAAGCAGCATACCTGTAATAAATATTATTTAAAAAAATGCTATGGCCGCTAGATGCGTCAATGTCAAATTAATATCGAAGGGCCTTACTCATACCCACTTTTAACCTCCACACTAAATACGTTCTAGATAACAATGGGCAATTGTAAAATCGATAGCCTGGACATTAAAAATGTTTAATGATTATTTTTATTAGAATCGCGCAATGTCTTTCAAAAATAATTGACATCTAATCATTTGACCTAGAACTCTAATCACTTGTAGTAGAAGCTTTTTTTTGTTTATGTTTACTTTTTGTGTATGAATATTGGCATCTAGATGATTTCATTATATTTCTACTGTTCATTGATTTCATTTGCATGTTCATTTTTTTTTCGGATTACAAATGAGACAACTAAAATGTTTATGCCGTTGTGTCAACTACCGCGATAAATATTCTAGAGTGACACCGCAGGATGAGTCAAACTGAAGCCACTTTACAATTAGAAAATTTCGAAAGAAGTGTCAGTTAGTATACACTAGCCCCCGTATTAATAAACATTGTGTAAAAGTCATCAACTTGTTACTCAGCAGTTGTGTCCAATTTCTGTATGCTATCTGACGTTTGCTAGCTTACTTACTTGTGCATCATTTTTTTATTAATAAGGGGGTAGATTTGTACGCTTTACCTAGGCAGGAGCGGACTGAATTGACGTTAAGTCTTTTTGAAATAACTTACAACAAAAGGCGTTAATTTCGGATCTATTTTTGTTAGCACAAAAAGATGTTCACTGGTTTAAGGGTTAGTTTTATTCTTTACAAAGTTGTACCAAGTATTCATGTTACATGTTCATATAAAATATCTTAAACAACACACGCCAAACACTTTTTCAAAACTTATCAATATGTTTCTTAATTTTGTACTTCTATTCTGACTTGGCTATAATGTTTAAATGCGGTTTAAATTCAACGAAAGTATTATGCACCTTTACATAAACAATTATACGAAAAGGGAAAGACAGCAAAATAACGAGTTATAAGAAAGTTCCTGAGCTGATTGTCAAAATTCAAAAGTTGAGTTACTGGGGTAATACGAAATAGCTGTATATCCAATTTAAGTACTTTTAAACAAGCAGTTGTTCAATTGAGCAATACATCAAATTGATTTCAACTATTTCTTCGAATTTGTCTTACAAATACTGAAGTCTGCCCCTTTCAAAAAGAAAATTCGCCCATTTTGGGAAGTTGGAGTAAATTCTCACAAAGATTTGAAAAGTAACGAATTGCTTTTCTGTACTGAGAATGAGATTATTTTTTTTTCAGAGTCAGAACAATTTTATGAATCTCGATTACTTACATTAACACAAAAAAAAAAGCAGTCATTTGTCAAACTTTGAAAGTGTGTTATTTATATACTGTTACATTCAGGCTTTATTTACACTTTCCAAATATCCACTTATTTATCTCTCAAAACAATATCACTTTAATCAATTCTTCAACGTCTCAATCCAATCGCTTTATTCTATTACTTCACACTTATCTCACAACCGATTACTCTTTCGAACTTAACACCATCGCTTGTTTAAAATCAACTGCACTGCTTGTTGTTAACGCGCCCCCTTTTATATCCGCGCTGCCACCTATCGGCGAATTTTCCAGAAGTAGATAGATCCCAGATGTATACTCCATATCTTCTCTAGATGGTTCTAGAATGAACTAATACAAACTGCAATACAATTCCAGTCTCCAATTGGAAGTGGAACTTTAAGAGGGAAACAGATTGTTACCAGGTGCCCGATTCACCACAATTCCTAAGTGTGTGATTCACTAAGTGCCTGATTTACCACAATACGTTTTAGATGACATCGATAAGTCTGTGAAAAGTGTAGAAAATTTTTCATTTGGTCGCCGCAATGGATATCAACATAAATAGAATGGATTTTTATTATCACAAATTGAAATTTAAGAGCAGCTGATTTTTAAGACACGCACCAAAAATGCAAAGAAAGAAAAATCGCGTTTTATGTTCGATTGGGCACAAAATATCTGAAATCTGAGAGCAAAATCTGAAAATCCCGATGGAAAACGACATAAGATGTATTAAGTTCATAACAAATTCATCAATTGCAAAACCAAATAAATTGTAGAATTTATATTAATGAGAACTGCATTTACTTTAAAAAAATGTAATGCAATACGCACATTTCAATGTAATAGAGTTCAAACCTATGCAGTCATCTCCACGTAATCGCCTTATTGCCTGCTCTTTGAAACCATACAAATGTAGAGCATTATTAAATACTCATTCTGAGCAAGCTTCCAACGCGTTACCCTTACCGTACTGGTGTATTTATCTTATCAATATAATATTCTTAGATAGCTGAAATATTAAAGTAGTAAATTGTCTTGACAACGAAGGCGACTTGTCTCAATAGGTTTACTACCTTTGGCCTATAATCTGATAACTTTTATTTCGTGTGAGATCAAATCCATTTTTGCGAAACAAGTAGGTACGATACGCCTTATAGTTAAATCTGATTTAAGTTATATTTTACCGAAACATTGATTCTCATTAGCCAAGCGTTCATCTATTTAAATTACACACACAGAGTGGCGGTTGTGTAAAGGTAACTTTTCTTTGAACTGTTAAACAGCACTTCGACACGCTTGTTATACTTTCCCACTAAAACTTCAATAACACCAATATAACGCAGAGGAGTGGGTACTTACCAATACTTATGAGCTGTTCCGGCTTCCGGTGGCACCATTACACTGCAGCAGTTAATATGCTTGCCATTGCCTTTGCCAGGAACTAATGGCATTCCAGGAGAGTTTACGTTCAGCCCATGTGCGGTTTTAATTTAACTTTTTCATTTAGTTCCACTGAAGAGGGGTAATAGTACCTACTATTTCGTCGCGTGCTAGTCGCAATTACACAAAGAAGTGTTTTGCGTTTTTGGTTCAGATTTCTAGCCAAAACTTGCATAATTTACATGAAAATGGCCTGTCACACAAATAACATTAAAGTCCATCCTGGCAGTGTGAGTTCAGTGAACTTTGCTGGTTTTTGTGTGCCAATTTGGTTTAATTGGTCACAAGAAAAGCACATTATTTGTTGAAAGAGTAATAATTACTAGGTTGGCCTTTAGTGGTCGAAAATCGACCACACAGTTTTTTTTTTTATAATCTCTAGATATATAAAAATCTATTGCTGTGCGTTAGTCGGGTAAAGGCTCCAGAACGGCTGGACCGATTTGAATGATTTTTGTGTTGTTTTGTTCGTCTTGAATCAGGGATGGTTTAGGAAAAAAGCAAAGTCAGAAAATCCTCAACATGTGGCCTTGTAGGCCTACATTTCGTTTTTCAGTTCAATTCAGTTTTCTTCACTTTTTCCGGGACCACTCAACCGATTTTAATGAAATTTTGTAGATGTACCTACATAATATACTTCGTTCCCGCTTGAAGGATAGTATACTTTTGGACCTGATAGGTGGCGCTGTTGCCGATCTCCGAAACAGCTTCAGCGAGTTGATTGAAATTCTGTAGATGGGTATGATTGCTTCCAGTTTTAAAGTTCGGATAGTTTTTAAGGCTATAGGTGGTAGATACTTTGCAAAACATAAATGGGATAGGAAAACGGGTTGTGGCACGCCCCATTCAAAAATAAAACAAAACGCTATTTCTAATGTTGTAGGTATAATTAAAATTGTTATTAATGGATATTGTCCAAATAAAGCACTTTGTGAAATGTGAGCAAGATTTAATACGAAAGGTACGGGGAAGAGCCTTGCAACAACAAGGCTAAAAAGATGTTCTTCCATTTCAAACAACTATTATACCCCTACTTCCGAAAATATCTCTATCGATCGACGATGGACGTTCGACACAAGTGGACACAAGACTGGATCGGCTTTCGGAATCTAACTCCTTATTTCAACACACCTGCGTCGCTGGCGTGTGCAAGGAATACACATTTTTCAAGTCCTGAGAAAAGGGAAATTTGGGAAAAGTTGCGCTTCTCAAATAATTATTGATGAACCGGAATTCGACTGGGAGAATCGAGAAGGCGAGATGTACTTTGATTCATCAAACTAAGCCAATCACCCATCCGCTTGCACCATTCATCGTCATCCGTGACAGCGCACACCGCCACACCGGCCGCAGAGTTAGCGAAGGCGAAATATTATCTTTCTTTGTATGCGTAGGTACAGTGTTGTTGTTGTCTTGTAACCGAGGTAACTTAAAAAGACTATTTTGACATATTTTGCAAATAAAAATAAATAAATAGTTGGCGCAACAGGTCCGGAGGGACCCTAGGCCTAGCTTCTCACAACCATTCGTTTTGTGTGAGTTTCATTTTTGGAACGAATGGAAGGGATCTACAATTTTATGCCGACTCCAAACGGCTAATTGAGAAGCTCTTTCAAGGCAGTTATACTCTCGGATGTTTGTCAGACGTTCGCGAGAGGTGGCGCAGTGAAAAAAACCCTAAGTTGGAATTTGGGTTTTTGCGGGATTTTATTTTGCAAATACTTTGTTTAAATAACACTGGTCAACAAAAAATCAGTTTTTGTAAGCCCATAAATTAAATTGAACTAATTTTGAGAGAATATTGAAAAACATGAACAGTGGTAGGTACTAATTTCATGACTTACAATTAGTTAGCTCGGGGTTTTTGTGCAAAGATGGCGCGCGGCGTTCGCGCACCCAGTACAAGCTTCAACTAGCATATCTCATTAAGTCGAGCTAAGCCAGCTATGAAACGTATATGGTTGATAACTAGTTATCGAGTACTTTCTGATATTATGACTCATTATTGTTGGGCAAAAACCTTGTTGACCAGTGTAATTATTCATTTCGACCGATCTATTAGAAAGTAGCAAGCTTCAATTTGGTAGAGAAAAATGGAATCGGTCTTCATAAGTAGGGTAATTTGTTCTGAAAGAAATTGTGTCGGCGATTAATATTAGATTCGACGTGGTTGGTGTACACACTTTGGATGGGTGGTTTGGTTTTCCTAAAAATATGCAGCGAAATTTGTAGTTTGATTTTTTAGTTTTGCTTGCGAAGTAGATTTAAGTTGTGAGAACCTGGGGGTTCTCTTTCTGTAAAAGTGAATCGAATAAATCGTTTTCACATTCGCTTTCACGCATTGCTTTCATTTTTTTCGATTCATTTTGTACTAAAATGCCATTCTGGTTAAATAAGGGAAAATATCGTGGTGAATTCAATACCGCACACTGTGTTTTATGAAAGAGGGTTCTCAATTTTCAAACTCTCACTAAAAACATTCACTTGCAAATGGGGCCGTGAAATGAAATCCCTTGTTAGAACCTTATAGCAGAGATGAATTTATTAAAAGAGATGGATTGGATAGGTATATCTAGTACGTCTATCCCTCCAAGTTTTTTTTTGCGTTTTTCACCCACTTTTTGAAAGTTTTGTTGAGTGTTGTTAATTTATTCAGTAATCGCATTAATGTAAGAATTTATTAAAGTTGTTTTTAAGTCGATTTGAACAAAAAAAAAAGAAACCAAATGAAGTCTGTTCTCGTACAGCTAAGTGTTAAAAAACTAACAAAATAAAAAATATCGAGTCCAACCAACCAACCAGCAAAGGTTTCCAGTAGTCGGAGTTCCTTCTTGCAGTTCAAATACTACCCAAGAATTGCTGAATTGCTTCTGTATTATTTTCCATAAAGTTCTAAATGCGTATTAAAGTATCTCACTATCTTTTTTTAGTGGTGAATCCCAAATGAATATCGATATCACTTGTCTAGCTTATTCAATTTTGTTCTGTGCCTAAAAATCCCAAGCGATTGTAAGTCCCCGATCTCGAAACAATCATCAATTAGTAAAGTATAAATACTGAAAGAATCTCCGTCGTTGTTATCAGTAAAGACTCGATTCTAAAAGAGTACTTGTTTCATCTGTCACACAACGTCATTTAGTACAGAAACAGATAGTACCCACGATGCACTCTAAGATTTTTATTCTCGCCTTTTGCATCAGCGCAGCTTTGGCATATCCAGCAGAGCAATACGATGAATTCGATGGGCCGTTATACCATGAGGTAAAAGTTACTTTTAAGTTACTTCTTTTTGTAAATCATTAAAATGGCGACTCTTTAGGAACCCGCTCAGAGCAACTTGGAATACCAAAGGGCTAGACGTCAAATCCAACTTCAAGGCGGTGGTGGTGGCTCACCGCGTCAAGGTTTCGATCTCGGCTTGAATTCTCGCTTCCCCATTTGGCAAAGTCAGAATCAAAGGAACTCGTTGGACGGAACAGCTTCATACTCCCAGCATCTTGGTGGTCCCTATGGCAATAGTCGCCCCAATTATGGTGGTGGACTTATTTTCACGCATCGCTTTTAAATTCCTAAAACCGAAGTGAAGACATATCCGTATCAGACTATCGTGGATGTTTTTGTTTTAAAGTAAAATATTTATTGAAGAACTTTATTATCGAATTTAATCATTTGCTATAATAGTTGTAAGATATAAAGCTCATAAATGGCCGGTACATCCTTGTCATTCATGTGATTACAGAAATGTCATAGTTGCATCGAAATCCCTTCCCCTAACTCATGTGGTATCACAAAGGATATTTCAATCTGGTCTAAGACAGACATACACCTATCCCAGTCTAACCCAACCTATATCGACAGCTATTATAACATGGGCCTTTCTAAGTAAAAGAACATCCCATTGCTCTCCTAAAATAATTAAAACAGGTAGAGGCGATGTCTTTAAGTAACATTGCCACCAACTATGACCGCAATTACGACAAAGAAAATGATATTCCAATTTGCATTGTCTCTCAGATCGCTGATGGCAATAAAAACCGATAAACAAAATCGAAACCAAAAGTGTTGCCAAAGAAATGAACATAGCCTGCTATCAATCATCACCTAACCACTGTACTTACTGTCAGTACGGTACGGATACATCACGAAAAGTTCATTCGTCTGGCTGTCCAATAAATCACTTTAACAAAACCGTTCAGCAGCATTAAAGGTGAACAGTTCAGCACTCACTAATAATTATTAGTAATTGGTATATATAACGGTGTCCATACTATACTTATTCAAATTCAATTGTTCCACTGGGACTTTTGTGCAATCGGAGTTCTCCTCGATACCCGTATACTGTTATTGTTGTTTGTATTTATATATGACTCGTCGAAAGATCAATTTGACCTTTTCCGATTCCGATGGCAAGCATGTTTTTGTTTCTTAGGTCAATTGAAGATGGGCATTTCGCAATTCAGCTGTTGATGTGGTTATTCCCCAGGCATAAGGAAAACTGAAAGTAAAAATAAAAATATACAGCTCTTATCAGTTTTTCTTAGACTTTACTTGACTTTCATCATATTATTAGGTTGTATAGTAAAAAGATACCCAAAAATATCTATTACATGTCATCGAAATGTTATTAAATTGCCAAATCTAAACGGCTGAGAAATTCTGTGCAAACAGTGGACGCATTGAAAATTCTAGTTATCTTTAGTCGACTAGATCGTATTTTCTGAACGCAAACTCTTCAGCCACATATACGAAATGTCAACTTAGTACGTGTCGTGTTCTATGTTTAGTTCACACGTCATTGTTATTCGCTTGTTCACTGTTCAGTCCGTTTATTCTCCTTTATTATAGTAATCTGTCAAACATATTATTCATATTCGAAATATTGATCGTATTTTGTCAATAGTACAGTACGTATAGTCGTATACTCAATCACGAAATGTTTGACTAAATTTGCTAGCTACCTATCCATAAACGTCAACTAAAGAAACTGTTCACGTGAACAATGGTCGGGGAAGTCACTTTTTCTACGTCAGTCACATATGCGAACCGTCAACTGAGAACCTATTCAGTCACGAATTTCTGGACTAGAATCGCCAGCTACCCCTCCATAAACGTCAAATGAAACAGCTGCTCATATAACCGATTTTAGTCAATCAAAAACCGAGATACATCTAGTTAGACAGCTGTCAGACTTACTACACTTAGATTCTTGAACGTTCCCACCTTCCCCACAGTAACTTATATTGTCTTGTTTTGTATTTCAAATTTTGTGACGTAACTGCGCGGAGTCAGAGAAAATTGAAAGTAGGTACTTGTGGCGGATTTGTAAACACAAGAAAACGCCACTCACATGATTTTGCTTTTTGCCTTGGACTACGCCAGGTTTTCGGCTCGGCGAAAACCTGGTTTTTGCGAAACACTCGAACACTTCATCGAAAACAGAAGTTTTCCCATACATATTTCAGTTTTCAAAACGAGTCGTTTGAAGTCTTTTTCCACGAAAACACCGCGAAAACGACTTCCAATCGTTGCGTTGTTGAAACAAACACACCTTTTGCAACATTCAGCAGAGCAGCAGACCGAACAAATGTCACAGCTCACAACTTTCTAATTAACTTTTAAATTATTTTATTTGTTAATTAATGCGACCGAAATTTGTAAACAAAATAGTTTACACAGAAGTTTCACGACTAATGTCTCACAGCTGATTGAAACGTCAAACGAAAACTAGTTATTTTTCGGTGTGATTGCAATTTCGAGTTTTCGACGAAAACACGTTTTTCGCTGCGGTGTGAAAAGGTGAAAAGGGTATTAGTCTGAAACAAAACTAGAGCCCATTTCGTTTCTGAGCGTACAACTCGTTGATTTTTTTTGTTGCAATCTCGGGATTTATTATACAAAAGTTAATCTCATGTAAAGGGAGATGAGAAATGAATTTCTATTATCAACCAGGTTTGCATGTACAGTCCGGTTTGTGAACAAACTTTCCACAGAGATGTCAAAACTACAAAGCAAACAGAGCTGCATTTGACAGAAGTGAAAAATATGACGTCAAACATGGAAAATTGTCACCATCCTCTCTCGAATGGACAGAGCCAGAGAGAATACGTCAAGTCAATCTTCTTTTATTTGGTGGAATCACTTCAGGATTAATTTTAAGCCTCCTGTGCTTAATCTCGGGATTTGTGTCCGGTGGAAACGTAGCATTATAAAGCCAACCAAGTGAACATTTGGTTTATCGCTGTCAGAGAAAATGTGTGACCAACTTTGGGGCAATTTTAATATGTTACATTCCCCATTTGTTTTTCGAAAAGAGAAAATTTAGTTCGAATTTCGAGTGCGTTTACGAGTCGAAATTTTACGTTTCCAGCGTTGCCTTAAAGAAAAAAAAATATTCATGGCCTTTCTGAGGACCATTCCAAAAGAGACAGCTTTTCAAATAAAAAATAAAAAAAGCTATAAGGAAACATAAATAAATTGTTTTCTTTTCTTTTGCTCTGCAGTTATTTAACATTATAAATGGTATAGTAAAATCTATAAAAGAATATAGATTTGCAAGAATAAACTGTGTATTAAATACTTAATATCTTTCCAAAGCTACGCATAAACAACTTCCAGACAAACAACAAACAATAAAAGAAATGACAAACAGAAGTGACAGGTACAGCGTACAAGACAAAAAATACAAAGTCAAATTATTATGACGGGAAGAAACGAAAATGAAACGTCAATCAGAATGAATGAATTCAGTGTCGCTTTCAATACCTTGTGGACTTGTTTATGGAGGAAACACATTGCTAATTAATGAAATAAGTAAGTGTGCTTTTTAGAATCTTACATTATTACAACGCTGATAGAGAGCCACATTTATAAAATTTCCATTCGCAGAGGTATCCACCTAAATTTAATGGATTGTGACAGATATTATGTATTTTCCATTTTTCTCTTAAAAGAGTTAGAAAAGTTTAGCAAGAGACATTTCTCGCAAAGCGCTAGTTCTTTAGGGGACCGTTTCATGTCTTAGCTAAATAAATTTGTGAAATTCAATGTGAATGGAACGCGGAAATTGAAATGAAAGTGAACGTTGTATTTAAACTCGTCTGCCGTCTGTTTGCTATAGCTTTATAGGATCTGAATAGCATAAGCTCTTTTTTATTATATTAAATACTGCGTAATAATCGGAAAGAACGCTAACAGCAATCAACCGCTAGTAGTTGTGTCAAATTTGCTGTATGCTATTTGACGTTTACTAGTTAGCTAACTCGTTCTAACTCACTCATTAAAAAAGGGGTTAGAGTGTTGAATAAACTGAGGTACGAGTTTTGATGAAATTTCAACTAGAAATACTAACTTCCTATGTATTTTTCGCATTTCTAGACCCAATCTGTCACTTAATGAACAATGAAATAAACATTTCCGATTCTCAAGAAGAAACGCTGTTGGGTGTATTACGTTCCATAACATATATCTCTCTTCTTTTTCTTTTTTTTTCTCTTTTTTTAATGAAGGACATTCATTGCTAAAGAAAGAAATCTAATTTTGCTATCATTTACCACTACTATTAACTAGAATCCAACTTGATAAACAAGAGGCACATGGAAATTTCCCCCATTCATCATTAACCTTGACAGCAGGTTTTTATTTATGAGACTCCAGCAATCATAAGCCGATTACTTAATCAATTTGCACGCCGCATTATGTTACAAATGGGCTCCGTCACTGAAATAATAAAGTGTTCTTATAAACACCTGAAAACCTGTCGTGTGTGAATCTATCAAGCACCCAATTGAAACGCAATGCCTTCATGTTAGATGGATATTATATCTAACCCTGCCTAACGGGTGCATGACACTTGGCGTTACATCAGCCGCCATATAAATCAGTTTGTTTAATCAATTAGCCATTGTTTTGGTTACCCAAAGGATATACTCTCAATGCTATTTAAGGTTTTTGTCCTTCTTTGTCTTTTGTGAAGCTATCCCCTTCAAGGTTCTACCTACCTTTGAACGCACTGCCTATGTGCGGACTTCTTTATAACCGCCTCACTTTTCTGAAAACCTATTTACACCAGAACCAATTTCCAGAAACTCAAACACAAACTTCTCACCTGGGGAAAGTATGTCGAAAAGCGCTTGAAACCAGATCAACCCCTTTGTCCGGAACAACTAGGCCGGATCTATTATGAAGTCGTTATAAAGAGCTGAGGTTTAGCACACTTTCTTATCCCGCATACGGATAAGGGATGTGTGCATAAGGTGAGATGGTGTTTCTTCTAAATTATTATCCTCCAACTCGTTGGCTTCCGTCAATAAGTCGAAGGATATGTGAAAGAGGGTATGTATGAGTATGAGTATATAAAACTGTTTGTACGTTTCCTTGTGCGATAAGAACTTCACTCATTATAATTGTAGATGGGAACTGCGGTTTTTCTGAAGAATACAATTTCGGTGGAAACTTGAACAGACGAAAGTTCTTGTGGCGTGTCGCTTTTGAGGCCATTTTCCCCGATGTCAGTGACAAAGAACAAGATGTAGGGATGTTCTATCGAAAGCTTCTTTCAAAGGTTACTGTTTTTATTCACAGAAAACTAAAACTTACAAGAGTATTCAACTCCACCACCGTGGTAGTCGAGTTTGCTGCTGCGGTATGGACAACCCACGTCCCACATGCTGTGAATAGCCAGTTGTGTCATGTACCAAATGACGTTGATTTTGACTTTGCCAAATTGAAGCACGTGCTTGGCGTTCAGACCGAATCCCTGTGACCGTGATTCACCTCCTTGGGCATTGAACTGGCGTTTCACGTGAACTAGCTGGATCTCTGAATCGTCCTATAAAAAAAAAGTTTCCGTGGCCAACTCGAATTAGATCGGAAGATCGAGGTTTTGTAGACGGCTATAAAGCTGAGAATATCAGCTTCTGTTGATGGTCCTGGGGGAAGCCAGACACGTCCTTTCGGGCGAACTGGTATATCGCTCCAGTGCATCACTCTGATGCCTTGTTCCACAGCGGGTTTTTTCGGGACCGTTGTTTTCAAGAAGTCTACCGCACTATTGTTCTTGTATTTCACAGGTTTTACACCGCTTGAGAACCAGCCTCCATCCACGAAGGACGGCGGTCCTGTCGAAAGATTTTCGTCCAGGAATCTTAGGACTTCTCCGGATAGAATAGCTTTGAGCGCTAGCCAGTTTTCCCCGCTCATTTCACCCTCGTCATTGCCCTTGTTGTACAGACCGTAGAGCATGCTATCTTTCACTGAAGGGTCTGTGCGCCGTATCAGCATTCTTCGCCTTCTTGAATGTCGCGGAGGTTTCCTCGAAAGATCTGGGTCGTTTGGTCGTTCAGACCCTTTTGGCAGAAACAACCGAGGGGCTTCCCGAAGCAGGGAGATTTTTCGGGTTGCCGCAAATAGTACTGGGTGCTCCTGAAGCAGGAGCTGATGTCTTTGTGAGTCCTTCCCTGCGAAGGGGTCTCTTTTTTGGGGTTGGACTTATTTGGGCCGTTCGGAGGTAAGGACGGTTGGGTGGCGCTGCTAGTGGAGGGATGCTGACTACCCGCAGCAGGTTGAATTGCGTCCCCCTTCAGCACCTCGCCAGCCCAACGAATCGTGTCCCTGTCCTTTTGATCCCTGGTTTCATCAGGACTGCGGCTAGTTTATTGTGCTTATGTTTGACTGCGCTCGGAGAGGTGTTCTTACCGCGCCAGCCGTACGCCGATTTGAGTTGCCTAAATTCCGCGTCCGAAACAGACGCGTCAACGGATCTTGAATCCAAGTCAAACGCCAGTTTCCTGTAATTTGAAATAGTTGTCGGTCGTTGTCATTGTCTTAGCTTGAAGGGATCGTTTTTGTTTTCGTTTTTGTTTGGGTTTGTGTTTTGAATGTCCATGTAATTCCCACGAGTAAGCCGCTGAAGAAAGGTCCGCCCCAACGTAGACGGTTCTGCTGGGGTAAGGCCCTGTCAAGGCACCTGAAGGAGCTCGTATACGACTGATTGAAACCCTCAGACTTTCATCCCTGGGGCACGGTTTGAATAAAACATTCACACCATACCACTAGAATTGGGTTGGCTATATTTTATAACCCTCCTCCGGAGACCTTACAGTTGAGTCCCTGCTGCAATCGCCCTTCGGTATCAAAAGGTACCTACTCAGCACCACGGCGAGGTAAAAAGTCGAAGATGGATGCAGTAGAATACAAAATATTTCGTTCATCTTGACTTTTCCTATAATCGACTGATAACACGCAAAGTTTAGATTTGGTATTTATACCTTGGGTTATCAGTAATTACGGACTCGCGTTTGAACACGAAAAAAACGTTCAACTTAAAAAACAAATTGGAAAAATTATAATTGTAAAATATGTGACTAGGAAACGCAAGCAAACTACCTATATGTCGATGTTTATCAGCTGTCATAATTGAAGGCGGGTTGAGCAGATCCGATCAAATTTTAGGAAGTTTTCCAAAAGCGGTTGCATTGGAAAGATGACATAGGGTGTCGCTTTTAAGAACGGGCTGTAGTCTTGAGAAAGTCTTGAAGCTCGTCTTCGATATTGTGGGAAGTAGGGGGCATTTTAAAATCTCCATAAAAATACTTATCTTTGAGACAGCTGGGGGTCATTTCTCGTTCAGTGACGTGAAAAAAATGATTCATATGACATTTTTTTAAGTTTGGTTTCACATTTTCCGCATCGAAATTTCGTTTCACTTTTTCACAGAACGATAATTGACCACCTGGACTTAAGGATAACTCATCCATCTGCCATTTCATCCACCATCGCCTCATTGAAGTGAAGTTGACGTTCATTTGAAATACGCGCATTACGCAATTAGCTCTTGTAGGGTGGTCTTTTGAAAATTCTTTACCAAGCACAAAATTTTGGAAGGTGGTTAATATTTACGAATATTTTGATAAATGTCTCATTAAATCGCATTACAATCAACAATTGTCCACCTCGATGACATGCGCCATTCGACATTACAGAGACAGTGGCTTAGTCGTTTGAGTAACATCCTGTGCGAGAATGACAAGTATACGCCCCCTCATAAAAAATCCCATCACATGGCAATTTCTCCAATGCTAGGCACTACCTATACCAGTTGTTCCATCGTGACCACCTATAAGTCATCTATATGCATCAACCCACTAAATCACAGTATCTAATTAAAAACCGATCAAGGACTCTCTCGGCAGCATTTCCTTGAGCAGCACAAAAAGAAACTGTTCTCTTACTGCGTGATATCCTCGCTCCCAGAGTAATTCCATAAAAATACTGATTACCCTCGGCGGGTATACCCGTGGAATGCACCGGCACCCTGCAGCTCGACTCACTAATGGATTCAAAGCGAACAAAAAACAAAGAAAACACCAGAAAACGTGATCAATTGCTTTCAATTTTCAGGAATCAGGCGCACAACTAGGCAGCAGGCGCGCACACAAAACGAAATGAAGACAAATTAATGACGTTCGGATTGGCGTAATCAGCGTTAGTTAGAGCGTGTATCCAAGTAAATATCTTTGGACGTTACTTAATGCAACTAGATTACACATAAACAATTTCATAATTTGTGTACGTTTTGGCGGAGTGGAGCGAAGGAAGACAGCGCCAGGCCACAGGGTTGTTTGGTTGGGCGTGTACTCTTCTGCTCATTGCATTTGGTTCGTGTGATTGCTACAATGAGTATCTCTGTGCGTCTTTTCATAGTTTGCATATGAAGAAATGTGAAGAGATGAGATGGTGATTCTATGTTGGTTGTCGTTAGCAGATAATCACTTTGTTACGAGTATAATTTGGGTTTGTGCAAAACGTATTCGATAGAATGAGGGGAGGGCAATTACAATTGAGACGTATCATTTGTATTTGTTGTTCCTGTTTTTGTTCCTGATAAGTGCACAGTGGGGTTGGGTCAAATGGGCCAATTAGAGAATGAGGAAAACCTATAGCAGCAATCTGTTTATGATTTAACTATGAATTGGACCCATAGAGAGGTAAGGAAGCTGCAAATGAGGATGTCTTTTGAGATTCTACGGGTTTTACAGACAGTTTATGTAAGTCTTTGATAAATACACAGCTAACTTTGAGAGTCTATTGGGAAAGTACGACTTAAAGCAACGGAATGAGATCACACGCAGCAGAATGCGAAAAGCAACAAAGTATCATGACAAGCGAAACAAAAATGTGAACGAATTGAGTAAGCAACAAAATGCGACGACAGGCGACAGCTAAAGCTACAACGAAAAGATTTACAAAAATGCAGCAGATTAAAGAGCAGTAAGATGAAAGCTACAATATACCTCGACAGGCAATAGAATACAGCAAAGAAATACAACACGATGAAGCGCAGTAGAGGGCAACAAATTGCCACCCCAAGATACAAAATAGTAAAAAGTTTAACTGAACTCTACAAAGAGCAGCAAAACTAAACGTTAAGGCTACAAGATCAATTATAATACATTTAGGCAAGCCAACAAAATGCAACGCAATGAAAAGCAATTGCAAGAACGTTTAGTAAACGCAAAGCAGTGCTTCGAAACGAACAACGCAATTTCAAGTTGACAGATGAAAAGTGCATAAAATTGATGTAGCGACAAGTGTGCCAAAACACAAAAATGTGTTAGCGAACGGTATACAAAATAGTGGAATAAAATGCCTACGCGGAGAAAATTTAGGACAAGGAATTATATACGCAACAGAATGAAAAGCTAAACGATGAAAACGCAGCAACTTACAACGCCATGCAACAAATTGAAATGGCTTACCACAAGAAGTTGCAAGTCCATAAAACACATATAACGACCGTCAAGCGACAAAACGCAACAATTCATTTTCGACAAGCGCAGGAATACACTACAAGTATACATAACCACGAGCGGAACGCTTCAAAGCGCTGAACGATAGAACGACTCAACCAAAAGCTACAAATGCAACAAAATATCAAGTCAACGGAATCGAAGTATAATGAAAGACAAAGCCATGAAGTACGACAAATTGCGGAAAAATGCAACACAACTATGAAAGAAAAAGGAACCAAAGCAGAGTGAAGTAATAAACGCAGGAAGAAGCCACAAAGTGGTGCGCTACAAAATTCAATAAAGTGCGCTGGAAAGCAAGCGCTGAATCTTAGCGAAACGGAACAAAGCGCTGCGAAAAAAAGCAACAGAACTACGAAAGAAAAACTAAACTAAGCAGAGTGATCACTGAAGTAATAAACGCAGGAAGAAGCCACAAAGTGGTGCGCTACAAAGTTCAATAAAGTGCGATGGAAATCAAGCGATGAATCGTAGCGAAACGGAACAAAGCGCTGCGAAAAACTGTGACGGCGTTTTACCGTGATTCATCGCATTTGGTGATTTAGTGAAATTTGGTTACCTATAATAGTTCGGTAAGATGAGACACGTTTCAAGACACATTCAATAGCCGCCGAAGTGATTTTCAATCTCATCATCGAACCCACATTCGCTGATCCCTATGACCAAGTCAGTTCAAGAGCACAACCTCTAAAAAAGTCATCAACTATTGACCTTTAATTTAAGCTAAACTCAAATCCGAATACAAACTGGCACTGGGTCATAAATTCGCAGGTAATTCCCCCAACCACAAGACTATACCTATAGCTCCCATGACGAAACACGAGAATCCTAGTCGCGCATCGCAATCAATGCAAATCCACGAAGATCAGCGCCGTTCAATATCGAAGTCGACAATTTAACTGATGCCATATTTATTGACTCATTTGTCAGAGCGCTGCTATGTTGAAGCTGGCTTCATCAAGTAGTGTTCAGGAAAAAACCTTTGAACAAAAAACAGAAAGAAAAAAAAACAAGAAAAACGTTTAAAATGCAGAGGAAAATCCCCGCGGCTTTCGATTCCCACGCAATCTCTGGCAAAATCCTCATCAGCGATCGGCTCCCATCATCAAACTAAAAATGGGGAAGATCTTTTGCCCATAGATCTAAAGACACCCAGTCACAGAAGAGTCACCCATCCCCGAAACAAGAAGAATGGTTTCACTCATAAATCGTCGGAGTAGGAGGAAAGCGGTACCAATTTTCCAATCTGCGAGCGCTGATGGAAATCAAACTCCTTATATACGTGGCAGTCACTCCAATGCACAATGCCACTCTTGGACATGGACAGATGTGCAAAAAGTTTAATTATTTTCCAGCTACAGCTGTGCGGAGTTTTGTAGGTTATAAGGTTTCTCGTTGGAGGACGCGCCACAGCACTAGGCCGATATGTGGGGGCAATAACGGTTCAATTTGTCTAAATGCAATAAAACGGTGTATAACAGAAAGCAATGCGATGCATGACCGAAAGAGAGGAGGACGGAGTTACTTACACCGATGTGTGCAATTTTCTCCGCTAGTTTGTGAATTTCCATTGTTATCGATAAAAGGAAATGAGGAATCAGTCGAATTTATTGTCTTGTTCTTGTTGATCGATTACATAGGCGCATCAGTCGTACAACGAATAATGACAACAACGACTGACAACTGACAAGAGATGGCACTATTACTGAAGACAAAACAATGTCAGTTGTGATCTGGACGAGAGAGTTGTATTTTATTTTGAAGTCGATTTGAAGTTTGTTGTCAGAGAAGTGCTTACTGAAATGGAAATATACATTTAAATATTATTTTACATTTATATGTACACGTTTAAAAACATACGAAGTGGGAAATACATTATTGAAAAACAAAATATTCCAGTTGCATCTAAAATGTCAAGTACTTATTCGATCTTGGGTTTTTAGGTCGGGGACTTAAAGGCACAAGTTTTTAAAGGAAGCTTGTTAAAAGACGAGTACAAAACTTAGCGATGTGTGCAATTTTGTATATGGAGTTTGACATGCCGGTGGTAAGGTAGCGTTCAATGAAACGCACCACTTCAAATCCGAAAAACAAAACAACTTGGTTTACAAATGAAAATAAATAACACGAAGGTCAGCTGTCTGTTGCTCCCAATTATTTATTTACTTAGGTGGCGCTACAGTCCGGGGTGGATCTGGGCCTCAACTAGTACTCCTCTCCAGTTATCGCGATCTTTGGCTAACTGCCTCCAGTTGCGCACTCCAAGTTGGTTGAGGTTCCCTTCCACATGCGCACGCCATACCTAAGGCGAGGTCCTCCTCTACTGCATTGTCCCTTCGGGTTGGAATCGAAGACTCTCCGGGCCGGAGCGTTGGTGTCCATTCGCTCTACATGTCCCAGCCATCTTAGACGACATATGCGTACTTTTCTGACGAGGTCGATGTCGCTGCACAGCTCGTAGAGTTCGCTGTTGAATTTCCTCCTCCATCAGAGTCCGTCAACGCAAACGGGACCAAAAATCACTTGTACAATTTTGCGTTTGAAACGACCGAGGAGATCTTCATCCGCCTTTGATATAGCGTCCATGCTTCTGCATCATAAAGCAGGATTGAGATGATGAGGGTATTATACAGAGTCTCCTTAGTATTTCTCGACAAGGCCTTACTAATCAATTGGCGGTTGGCAAGTGTGATTCTTCGCTTGATTTCTGATGTGATGTCATTGTCAGAGTTTATATCGGAGCCGAGGTAGACAAAGTCCCGAACTACCCCAAAGTTATAGCTGTCTATCGTTACGTTACGTTCTGTCCGATTCGTCGATGTTGTGTGTCCCTTCTTGTTGACAGCATATATTTTGTTTTACCCTCATTCCCCACTAAACCCATTTTTGCCGCTTCTGTACAAATATTTGCAAACGCACCACTGACAGCTCGCTGTGTTCTGCCAATGATGTCGATGTTGTCAGCGTATGCAAGTAGTTGCAGAGATTTCTGGAAAATTGTGCCTCTGGTGTTGGCTTGCGAGTTTCGCACAATCTTTTCAAGAATGATGTTGAAAAAGTCACATGACAGCGCGTCACCTCGTCTAAATCCTTTTTTGACATCAAAGGTCTCGGTGAGATTGTTTCCGAACTTTATGGAGCAGCGAGCGTTCTCCATCGTCATCATCGTTCTGCACAATCTGACAAGTTTGGCAGGAATGTCAAAACTAGACATGGCTCTATATAGCTCGTCTCTATAAATTCTGTCATATGCGGCCATAAAATCGATAAACCGGTGGTGGGTATCGACTTGGACTTCTTGGTTTTTTTCCAGGATTTGCCGTAGTGTGAAAATTTGGTCGGTTTTGGACTTTCCTTAGGCCTAAAACCGCACTGACAGGGTACAATCAGTTCGTTGACATAAGGTTTCAGGCGTTCGCACAGTATACGGCAGATAGGATCTTATATGCAATGTTAAGGAGACTGATGCCTCTTTAGTTGGCGCAGTTTAGAGGGTATCCTTTCTTGTGGATCGGGCAAACAATGCTGTGGTTCCATTAATCAGGCATACTTTCCTCTAACCAAATCTTCGAGACGAGTTGGTGTATGCAGTCTACCAAGTCATCTACGGCTGCATTGAAAAGCTCGGTAGGTAAGCCGTAGTAGTATCATACGGGCCCGTGAGGATGGAGATCTTGGAGATCATTTTAGGAATCTATCATTTGTCATTTTATCTATCAAATATTATTTATTTTCACTTCTTATTCCTCCCTGCAAATGTTTCTTTTTATACTTTTCCAGATGTCAAGTTTCGCATTTGACACATTCACTTGAAAATGCCTAAAGAAATTCTCGGAGCTGTTTAGATCCAAGTGGGAAATCGGTTATTTTGTTAATTTTTTCTTATTCAATTTTTATGAAAATGTGTATTCTCTTTGTACGATTGCGAATGATTTATGTCGAATGCGCTCGAATGCAATCGTTTTTAGAATGATGTAGTTTTGCTCAAAGGTGACAGTGCTGAACACAGCCCATGATTTACCATTGGGGACGTTCGGTTACTTAACTTATGCGTGGTATTCGATTGGGCACTCTCAGAGCATTTTTTTTTACCCTCAGAGCACTTTTTATGATCGTTTGGTACAAACAAAAAACAATCTTTTTCAGATTTCAGAGCACTTTTGCGAATCTAGGATTTTTTCTCAGATTTTGCTTCAGCTTTACCGATACAAGTGCGTTTAAGTTTGACAATTATTGGGGGAGTTTATTTACTATTTCGTGAAGTTTTTCTACTACCAAGAAAGACATTGCATCGGGTGAAACTATTTTTGTAAATTTATTTTATTTTTATTATTTCTATGTATAAAAATTTAGAAATCAATCGGGATGCATATTTCGAATGTTTTAATACAAAATTTTACCGGTTGGAAGGTGTCGAAGGCTAAACATATTCGAATCGCACGAATAATTAAGAAGAAGGGACCCTAGGCCTAGCTTCTCAGAACCATTCGTTTTGTGTGAGTTTTGCATTTTTGGAACGAATGGAAGAGATCTGCAATTTTATGCCGACTCCAAATGGCTAATTGAGAAGCTCTTTCAAGACATTTATACTCTCGGATGTTTGTCAGACGTTCGCGAGAGGTAGGGCAGTGGAAAAAAACCATAGGTTGGAATTTGGGTTTTTGCGGGATTCGAACCTGAGACCCCTCGCTTAGTAGTCCAATACACTAACACTAAGCCACTGCGACTGCGAATCGCACGAATATCAACACAAAAAAGAGCAAGTGACGTTTTTATTTTCGATTAACCACACGAAATTTAAAATCTAAGAGCGAATCTCGAGCTCGATCGACTGCAACGTAAGCTGATGCAGAACGTCAACTAAATTTGTCTGGCTTAGTTATATACGAGCCTGACTTCTCAACTAGATGTCATCTTGAATTGTTAATTAGGGAACCGTTCCAAGTTTTTTAATTTTAGCTGGAACAACACTACCTGCGTATTTTTAGTTAATTGAGTTACATTGTTCTTACAACTGTCACCTTTCATGTGCATACGTATATACAGTTTTTCAATGTCGGTGGGTTTCGGCGTCCATTTATAGTTCTCTCTTTAATCGCGTCAGTTGGTAAAATCCGCGTGCGATGTGAAGTTTTATTGACTACCTATGTATACGCAGTTTGTCTCGCGAAGGAGAAAACACTGTTTTAATAGCTAAATATCCGTCCCTTTATGATTAAGTGAAGGCATCAGTCAGTCAAAACTCTTTAATGGCTCAAAAGTTCACGCAGTGATTTGTCAAAATGTCGCCATCGTCGCTACCACTTTCACTTCCTCAAGCACATTTAAGTACGTTCCTACACGCGATCCATGGACAAAAAAAGGGCCATCTACAGATTAAGTGAAATCATTTGCGATAATGGCCGACCTTTTCCCCCCCAAACTATCGCATTGCCTCCAGCGCGACGCTTCGTTCACTTTCAGTGTTCCTGACAAGCGACAAATTTTCCCTTCGATTTGATTTAATCTCCCTGAAGTGGGTATACACATCGACTGTTGTATCAGATGGCACATCCTTCCATTTCTGATGACTGATGATGAAAAATAGGCCCAAAAAGAAACAAAACTCATTTGGGCTTGCCGCGCGCCAGAGTGTGGAGGTGCAGCAACCAGCAGCGCTTTCTCCATTGTATTCCATTATAGGTGCATTTGCCTTCGTGATTTTGTTAACTCCACAGCTTAATGCACAACAGGGAAGTATGACAAACAATCTGACACGAGAGAGGGAATCCGCCTTCGTACATTTCTATTAAATGCTGCCTGCATTCGGCTTACACCTTAATTTGGCAATAAAATGTCGTATCATCGACGGAGCAGCTTTTATCTTGGCGATTTCCTCAATTTCTTTGTGAAGGAAGCCCAGGTGCCAAAAGTGGAATGGCAGTGATAGGAACGTGCCATAGAGTTGCACTCTTTTATTTAGGCGGCTTTCGAGGAATACGAGTACGAAATATCCCTCCTTTGAGTTTGAGTGCGGTTGACTGTCTTCCTTTTGGCTTGACATTATTATCTAATATCTATAACGGCATCGGGCATCGCAGAGGAGTGTCAAAATTCAAATCATTCGAAGAGAAGAACTACAGTGATATTAACGGGGAAGCTGGCGTGAGATTTCTTTTGTCGTTTCGGTTCATTCTTCAATCATTCACGCACGAAATAAGGTGAGGCTCTCTTTCCCTCTGTGGCTGGAGGCACGTGTGTAGGTTTATATTGGATTTCTTTGCGCGGATCGTTTTGGCTGCCAAATGATTTATATTGCTTGGCGAGGAAATTGATACCTGAGTTGTGTTTGTAAATTTGTTTACTTTGTTTACAAGATGGTTTGCAATTTATAATGGTAGTACGGGGACTTTGTGGAAAATTGTACACGCGCGCAAAGTTCTATGTGCCTAGCTCTTTGACACTCCTTGGCGAAGAGCTACGCTTTGGGGCGGGCATTGAGCTACCAGTTGGCATTTGTACTTGACGTCCGGTGGCTTGATACCACACTGATGTACGAACAGTGGGGTCCCGTCTGCCAGAAAACGAATTGGCTAATCAAGAACTATAGGTCGTTTTGTGGGTGAGACTGTGCGGTTGGTAATGTGTTAGAGTGATTCACCACCATAAATAGCACGACAACCAAGTAAGTCATGTGATTCGCATTTCATTTGCTTGGAGTTCCGGAAAGAAGATTTCGCTCGCGGTCAATTTCATATACGAATCCAAGGGGATCGAAGTCTACCATCGTCTTCGCGGTGAAAGAATTGGTTGCGATTCGACAAAACATAATTAGAAGAGGAAAATGCGAACATCTATAGGAATGTTATGCGGAAGATTATGCGAACTTTCTAGGGAAAGAAAAGCAAACTTAAAGGAGGAAATTACGCGAGCTTGACGTAGAAGAATATACGAAATGTGCGTCACTGTAGAGTGTAGATGACTATGGTGTTAAGAAAATTATAAAAGATGGCGGAAGGTGAAGATTCGTCGTCGTCGGCTAAGGTGTTAAGCTATAAGATTACACGTGTCATTTTTCGTGCCAAATTTTGACAAGCTGACATCACAAGAATTTCTTTCTATTGTCACTCGTGTATCTTTCGTGAGAGTGCGCTGACACAGCCAGGGTGACCAGACGATTGACAAGCGATCACACGTAGTAGACACATTTAGGAGAAGTGTGTACGTCATAATGACGTCGACATGTTAAGATTTGCCACGAAAAATGACACGTGTAATCTTAGCTTTATTACTACCAGCAGACGCAAGTGGCTTCATCTCTGCTGGTAGAATTTATTAGAACTTAATTTTGAAAATAGCTTAAGCCCACACAATTCCATTTGTCAGTTTGACATCTCTGTTTCAGTTCGGTTTCAACAAGCAAATTCCAATTTGTGATACTGAAAATGTTCAAATGCTGTTTGCTATAATTGCTTCTCAAAAACGCGAAATATTAGAGAAAATAAACTGCACGACTGGGTCGAACGAAACTTTCTCGTTCATCAAAAGTTTGGTTGGATGTTTTCTTATTTTATTGGGTAGGGGGGCAAAAATCTGAGAAGCAATGCTAGATAAAAGAAACTGTTCATTAATTATATATACATATTTAATACATGTAAGAATTCAGAGATTTGTTTTTTAATTTTCATTAGCAGTTATATACTGAATATCACGATGGACGTGTGCGAGTTTTTGATTGTGTAAACTCCAAGTGGTTGGAGTAATTTTAAGGTGCATATTCAAAATATTTAAAAAAGAGGAAGTGGGTAATATTAAGTAAAAATAAGTTTTGCATTGCTGTTATTGCATTTTTTAGGGAAGTGCGGTGTTGAATCTTAAAAATATATAGGTATGAACAGAGATCGGCTTTTGGGTAAATACATAATTAAAAAAAAACAATTTATTCAATTTTTTTTTTTGAGAAAAACTACGGAATATTATTAAGAAAGCTGATTTTAGGTATATTTAATATAGATTTTGATCAAAATCGTAAGAGCGGTTTTGTAAAACTAGGCAGACAAAACAGTACCAAATATTGCAATGTTTAGTTTGAAAAATACTATTTGTTAAATATATAGCTGAAAACCGAAACCGAAATAAAAGGGAGCGTATCGGAATCCCGCTTTTTGAAATCCCGCTTTTCAAAAATCCCGAAAAAAAAGTTTTAAAATCCCGTCTGCTAAAATACTGTTTTTTTAAAATCCCGTCTTCTAAAATCCCGCTTGTTCAAAATCCCGATCTTTTATAATCCCGCTTTTTAAAATCCCGCCTATTCCCGCTAATCCCGTTTTTTTTACAAAATATTGTTATCAAAAAAAAAAAAATAGATGTTGGTTATATGCGCTTTTTTATTTATTTTATAAAAATACTCGACCAAAAAGAAAACGCATCCGAATGTTTTTAGTTTTTACTGTGAAGTACATAGGTATTTGTTTTTGCTTACATATTCAACATTGTTTTTACGCATTGCGAAAATAGTATATAAATAAATAAATTGTTGGCGCAACAGGTCCGAAGGGGCCCTAGGCCTAGCTTCTCACAACCATTCGTTTTGTGAGTTTTCATTTTTGGAACGAATGGAACTGATCTACAGTTTTATGCCGACTCCAAACGGCTAATTGAGAAGCTCTTTCAAGACAGTCATACTCTCGGATGTTTGTCAGACGTTCTCGAGAGGTGGCGCAGTGAAAAAAACCCTAAGTTGGAATACCTATGGCTTTTTGCGGGATTCGAACCTCGACCCCTAGCGTAGTAGTCCAACACACTTAGCCACTGCGCCTACAAAAGAAAATAATATATAATGCAAATAAAAACCTTCCTCTTGCTAACGGTTTTACCCTTATCATTTACTGCTGTAATAATAATTGGAGTTTACGACAATTTATATTGTGTAGAATATCATATAACATTATTTTTTTTTTTTTTAATTATTGAAGATTGTCATATTTATTACTTAAAAATGTATTTTGATATTATTTATTTCTTATTTTGTTACTTCCTCTAAAAATGATAAATGTAAAAATAAACTGCATTTCAAAAAAACACCCATTGCTTAATTTATTTTAATGTTCTTACTATCCCGCTTTTACAATCAAAAGTAGTTGTATTATTTTAAAAAATCGCGCGATTTTTTAGAATAAAACAACTACTTTTGATTGTAAAAGCGGGATAATAAGAAACGGGATTATAAAAAACGGGATTATAAGAGGCGGGATTTTAAAAAGCGGGATTTTAAAAAAGCGGGATTATAAAAAGCGGGATTATAAAAAGCGGGATTTTAATAGTGGGATTTTAAGAATCGGCATTATAAAAAGCGGGATATCGAACCCAACCCGAAATAAAATAAAACCAAACTTAAAAAAAAAACGCTTTTTCCAAAAAACCCATTCTACGAAATGACCATGTTACCATAGAAATTTATTTTTGTTACATTACCGTTTTCAAGATATGTTAAAATTGAAAATTGAATATGAAACTGAATAGGTTTGCAGTCATTTTAACCTCACCTACCTGAGCTTAAATATCAATTTTGGTTGAAACCGTTAAAGCCCTTTTTGAACAAATCACGCTGGTATATAATTTTTCTATGGGAAGTACCATTTATATTGAGGTTACGTTGAAAACAAAAAACCGTCCCCGAAGTGTTAACCCACAAACTCCAAATCCAATGTTTGAACGAAATCCGGGCAGCCGTTTAAGCTGTAGGCCTCGGCACAGACAGACACACGGACATAATTTTGGGACCCACGTTTTTGAGTTCCTCTATGTACGATGAAATGTCAGAATTGATTAACATCTCGATTGTGAAATTTTGTACGAAAACAATATTTTTCTCTTACTACGTACTACGTAATCGAGAAAGTTAAAAAAAGAAGAAACAAGGTTGAGGAAGAAGCGGCGCAATCAAATCCACCTAAACCAATCCAAGGAACAATCAATCGAAATTATTCGTATTTGCATACAATAACCGCGGACGGAGCAGTTCTTGGTGTACAAGCTTCAGCGGCCAGCAGCCATTGAAGGTCTTTCGTCTTTGTTTTGTTTTGCTCGCATTGTTATCGTTTGATTGATCTGCGCGCAATTGCAGATCGATGACTGTTCCCGCACAGAACAGGAAATGCATTGCTCGTAAGATAATAATCGAAGAAGAGGTATAATCGCAGGAAAAACAATAAACAAACTGCCGCTATTCACCACCACACACAGCCACGATGGGACGTAGAGGCGCTCAGTCAAGTGAATTGACCTCCAGCATCCAATTATGCAAGTGGTTGTCGTCTATTCCAATTTTCGTTGTTAAATTGTGATCGGGATGATGGTAAAGTAAGTAGATCAGTGGATTTCTTTTGTGTGGATATCGAACGGATAATAGTTCGGAAAAAAAAAAAAAAACTAAGTCAAATAAACCAACAACTGAACTCAGGAGCCTTCCTCCAGTAAAGTCGCAAAATTCATTACCATTTTCCAATATACATTTGTGTGCAGTTTTCTATAGGAAGTTTGATTTATCGGCTGTAGGAAATAAGGCCCCAAAAGTGAAAATGAAATAAGGCCCCAAATTTGGGGTGTTATTTCATAATAAAAAAATAAGAGCCCAATTTTCATTAGGAAATAAGGCCCCAAAAAAGGAAAAAACACCCCAAATTTTATTAAAAATCGTTGTTGTTTCCTGTATAATTTTTTGGGGACTTTTTTCATTTTTATGTTGGGGTCTTATTTCATTGGGGCTTTATTTCGCAGATCCAATTTATCTTCTTGTTTGCATTCGCATTTGCTTCCTCCAGGTGTTCGCCTTTTATTCGCCCGCCTGTATTTCCTAGCGAACCGCATCCGATTTTTCCACTATAATTCGCAGTGGTGTCAAAATGTTCACACACAACACGTGTCGCCTAGGATTCCTTGACGAACGCGCTGGCGAAGTGAACATTCTTCCAGGGAAAACCGAAGCGAATGTTATGCGAATGTTAGAGTTTTGTGAATTGTTTCCATTTCTTTCTTTAATTGAAGTGACGTCAGACTCAGTGGATGAGTCTGCCGAAGTTGTAGCTACTGTCTCGTGGTAACTTCGATCATTAGCAGTTCGCCGGGGACTCCATTCTCATTTGCAAATTTGCACTGAAACTTTCCACTCGATACAAAAAATGTATGTCAAGCCACAACCGGCAACTTGTTCTGACAACATCACGTTACTCGTTAATTTTGTACTCCATGGCAGATAGCCAAGACGCCAAAGTCATTAGTTACCATGGGTAATCCTTACCAGCTAATCCGGAAGCACATAATTTCTAGTAATGATAAATGTGAACGGTGCGCACACGCCCCTCCCAAAGAACATCGCAGCAGAACGTCGTAAGACACAATTAAACGCATAAATCAAATTCAATTAGCGTTCCCCTTCCAGACATACACACGTGCTTTTCCTATGTAATCACACTCCAAAGTGTATGTCGTGGTTGTTATCTATGCGTATTATTAGATTTTTTTTTGTTCGAAAAGCGTTAGGTACCTCTGCCTGTAGCATTGATCTTCTTACCTCCCGAACACTGGCTCACATCATCAGTCATAACACAGTGTAACGTAAACTATGACCTTGGCCCCTGCATAGTCTTCCGCATCAACAGACATCTGTTCTTGGCATCTAGTAAAACGAAAATATTTTGACTCGTAAAAGATACATTTTATTGCCATCATACCTTTATTAAACATAAAAGCGCAACCTCGCCCACTTTGTTCTGAGTGACTGTGGTGAGTTATGAAATACAATTGGCCATACGTAATTCGGCAAATTCTCAACTCTCAAGGTTAGCCCACCTTGAAGGTGGTGCGGTACGTGCTGCAATAAAAAAATATTACTTATCGGCAGCTGCACCACTCGTGCGATGACACCTCACCAAGACGCATCTCTGGCGGAGATTGACAGCCCGGATAAGAGCAGGGGGGTTGCCAGAGAATCTAATCACGACTTGTTTTGTGTGTAATCACCGCAAACAGACATCTAATTAGTGATTATCAATGTTTTTGCCTCCTTGCTGGCCAACAAGGTCACAGTTAGTGTAGGGAAAAAAGTAGCAGCAGCGAGCACGTCAAAGATGGTGAAGTTGATGCATCATCATCATCGCCACTCATCCCGCTGTCTATAGCGATGAACTAACGTAGATATTTTTTGTTGGACGTGGTGTTTCTTTTTCTACGCGATGACTTCACAAAACACTTCAATTGCTGGTCCGACTCGGAGCGGATTTTTCCCCCATCTTCCGGGTGTGCTACCTGTCAATCAATTCCGATTCAACGAAAGAAACGAATAGCCTACGAGTACTAGTACGAGTAGGTACTCCTATCTAACGAGTTAATTTTCTTCTTCCATTGGAGACGGCGAGTATCTGCCACATATACGCACACCGTTAGCTGGATATAATTACACTTTTGCCAAAAAATAATTGCCACCATTTTGGGAAGTTGCACATCACTGTCACGCCACACGGGACTCACCACAGTCGACTGGATGGCGTTGGTCACGTTTTTGACCTAAAAACCGCTTCAAATGGCAGCAGTATGTGTTTCCGATCGCGATTTTTCTTTTTGACACATTAACACACTAACTCGCTGGCTGGAAATTTAATCAAAACTAGTGCGTTGACGACAGTAAATTGCTGGCCTACAATACGTTGACATGTCAGCACAGCAGTCAGATGAAAAATTACGGTGGCCGGTGTTGAAAACTGAAGAAACCTGCGTAGTCATTTGTAAGCAATTAAATAGCCATTAGAGTTTGAGAAGAAGATGCGACTAGGGCAGCATAATTGTACCATACTCACTACTCACACGTGGATTGGTGCGTGAAGCGGTATTCGGGGGAGCAACCTCGTCGCCCAACTGAGTATGGTAAAGTTGCGGAAAATTGTCCCAAAATGGTCAGATTTGAATGGGTTTGCTCGTTCACGCTTTCTCTTTGCAATTTGGCGACGGAGTTATTCTTGATGTCATGCACGTCACGGTCAGAAGATTCGTTAAAATTGTAGTGCGATTTATGGTGACTTAGAAGCCGTGGCTTGGTAATGACAGCTCTCCAATGTTTAGTGAGCTTGTCCAGTTTTTTTTTGTCTCATTTTGGAGAGAGTAACATAAGCTTGGGGTAAAATAAATAAATAGTTGGCGCAACTTAGGCCTAGCTTCTCACAACCATTCATTTTGTGGGATCTACAATTTGATGCCGACGGCTGATTGAGAAGCTCTTTCAAGACAGTCATACTCTCGGATGGTTGTCAAACGTTTGCTAGAGCTGGGACAGTGAAAAAAAAACCCTAAGTTGGAATTTGGATTTTTGCGGGATTCGAACCTCGACCCCTCGCTTAGTAGTCCAACACACTAACCACTAAGCCACTGCACCTACACAAGCTTGGGGAGGTTTTAAGATACCTCTAAAGATAGCTCAACATAAGGCTAGCCATCTCCGGTTGCGCCCCCAAATTGAATGTGGTCCACTTCCATCTATTTTAGGACATCTTCTCCAGCTTTCACTTACTGAAGTAAGTTATAAGATTCCTCGAGTGTTTGTAGAAGACTTTTAAGGACCGAATATTACAGAGCATGGTCTAAAAATAAAAGGTTCTCTTTCGGCTAAGTCTATTTGACTGACAAGAGTGCTGGCTGTCATTAAAATTGTTCAGATCATATCTTTAGAGCATGCCTGGTATTCTTGCTAAATGCGGCTTGTAAAATATTTTTTGGCTCATTTTCGATTTAAATCCTTCCGATCTTTCGTAAGGGGGACTTTCAAAATGGTCCCAACTGCATATAAATCTCCTTTAGTGATAACCTCCTGTCAATATGTGGAAACTATTGTCAATAGAGTGGCACAACAAAAACAGCAACGTTTTTAGTAAATTTTTGACAGCAGCATCAGCATTAAGGGTCATCATTCATCAAAAAAAAGTATGTACCCTAAGGCTGAGTTTCAAAAATGACAACCCACTGACCACATCTCGAAAGGGCGTTCAAATAGATTGCCAAAGCAACTTTAACATCGACTGCAACATTTTTAGAATCAGTTGTTCCTAATGGCTACAGTGACGCAGCAAAATCAACATTTAAGGAGTATGACCTCAAGTTGGTGTCAAAAATGAAGGAAAGTCTCCACCTAAGTTCTGTCAACCCCTGATGTGGAACGTGTTGGTTTAAGGAAATCTATTAAGCTTCCCCTACAGTTATAAGGGTTTGAGTTGGATTTGCTTTTTATGTAAGGCTGAGGTATAAACTTGCAGAGGAACGTAAGCTTTCCATAAGAGGTACAATGGTTTTTTAAAAAAACCGACTGATGACTTTAACTATTGTTAGATAGAACTATCTATTCTTAGCTTAGTTTTTAAAAAGCGGTCCAAATACTTGGAGCTTGGTTCTAAAATGGACTTGTGGCAGAGCAAAGTTGGTGGGTTAGGGTGGCAAAAAGCGGTTAAACAGCAAGCATGGTTCTGAACAGGGTTGCCAGAATTTAGTTCGCTTTAAGCGCCCAAACCTTTAAAAAATGTAGCCCAATATCGTTGCTCAGAAAGAAGCCCAAAAATCGTTGAAAATTTTGGTATTTTTCAGACTTATTCCGTTTTTTTTTTGACTTCTACGCCTTGGATTTTCTTTGACTTTTTTTTTTTCTACTATTGGCTTTTGTGGCTTGTGAATTATTGTGCGTGCAACTTGAACGACTGTTCGATGTGCAAGAGTGTTCGAAAATATTTCTCTTTTTAGTTTTGTGAAAGAACTAAACAAACAAAATTAACACACAATTTGTAAAACAATATATGTAGCCCAAAATTGTATTGGGCGCTCATACGACAAAGTCTGGTTCCTGGGTATATCGTTAGAGATAGACCAGCGTGACTCCAAAAAGCGTGAGAAATTAGAAAGCAAGTGATAAAGTAACTTAAGACTGCAGGATAATTGGAGCGGGAAGATAAGTTGACGATGCAAAATTGAAATCCATTTTTCAGAAAGAAATGCAGCTCCAAAGTTATTCAAACTTCCCCGATTGACACTTACAATCGGGTGAGAAAGAAAAATTCTTTCTAAAGCGAGTGTGAATTATATATCGGCTTAAAAAAAATTACAATGTGTCCAGTGTTGTATATGGGCTTCGTTGCTGTAAGCAGGTGGGGACCATGTTGGTTGAACGTTTTGGTATAAAGTAATCCCTAAAATTCTGTCAAAAGTTTGAATTGACTTGGACGAGATAATTTATCTTCATATTTTGTAGGTACTCAATATTTACCGCTGAACTGATTTTTGTCACAGTGTGTACTGACACTGACCCCGATACCGAATTGTGTTTTCAAAGCTAAAAGGACAAATCTGGAATAACTGCTGGGCTCTTGTCATACCCACTGTATGTGATATGTGATAAACTGCCAGGGCAACGAATTGATTCCTTCAAACCAAACTGATCTTTATAGCCACTTCCATCACACAGATCTGCCCACGAATATTATGTAAACACTCTCATATGTAGCAACATCAACATGGAAGCATCCGTTTTTGGATCCAAATCCATTAAGATTAATCTATTGCTTTATTGGTTTATTAATAGCGTTCCTAGGGCCATAAAACTCGTGCTCTCGAACCCCGCAGCCCAGTGAGTGCAAGTGACTTGCAGCATTAGTAACCAGTTTGAAACTCAAACGATGGGTGATAGGGAAATTTTAGTTACCCCTTTCGATAAGCGATTTATATGGCTCTATCAACGAACAGAAAACCTTTCGACGTAAACGTAATACGGCGTTGAACGAGCGCACGCAGGACGCAAGTGTGCACCATCTATCGATTGCGGCAGGCTTCCCTCGTGTAAACATGTGGCGGCGCGCACGAAGTCCTATCCCGTTCGCAATCATCATAGTGGAACCGTTCAAATTGCTTGTAAAACAATGAATATTAAGCCAACTGGTAGTTGTACTGTACAAGTGATCGACCGATCATGACCAGAGAGGGTAATGTACGATCATGGGCGTGCGGATGGCGAGAGAACCGTTAAAAAGAAATTTAATCGAAATCACAGGCAAATTGCTTCCCCCTACTCACGTAAGCGCAGAGGATCGCGCATCCACGTCCATGTAACTGTAATAAGCGATTCATTTAGCTAAAGCAAATATCACAAGTGCGATCGTGAACATGATCGGCCGGCCTGTGCGGTGGCGGTGGCGGTGGCGATGGTGGTGGTGGTGCACATCTGCGGGTGATGCTGATGGCTACAATGCCATCGTTATCAATCGACTTAAAGACCTTACAATTGTAATCCATGTGGCTTTCATTATACCAGGGAACGTGTACGAGTATGTATGCGGGACACAAATGGCGAATCGCAATAACCGTAAATTGCGTTAGTCGCCGAGGACTTCCGAGCGGCATCATCAACCGAAGACCGCAAAAGGTTCGACTGTAGTATACTATATACGTTTGGGATTGTTTTTTGCTTTTAAATTCGCATTCGTATTTCCCCGCCCTTGTGTGTTCCCTCCCGCATTCGTACGATGATTGCATTTTAGGTTCTGGCACGAAATGCTGGTGGATCCTTTTTTGGCAAAGCGCGGTTGTTTCTGTCATCGTCGTCTATGAATTTATGACCAATGCCGAGTGCAAAAGAATATTACTCTAAGCGGTTTGCAGTGGGTAGGGTACCTATATGTATATGTATGGGGGTATCTATTCTTTGTATATATAGGGGCGGATCGGAATCGCAATTTAATTAATAAAAATGGCATTAACCACATGCGGACACTGTGCAGGAGTAGAGATCCATTAGGGAGGTTATTGAAAAATAAAGATCGGGTTAAATACCTCCACCCACTTTGGACTGAGGTAAGCATCCGAATATAAAGTTGCGAAGAGAAAACATCCTAAACAGAGTGGACATTAATCCCCGCTGGGGAAGGCGTTCGCGGAAATCAACAAGTTGGTCGTCTTAATTTACTGATTCATTCGACGGCTTCTTCATTTCCACAGAGATAGACCACTGTGCATCTGCGAAGACTGTGCGCGGATCTACGTTCCGTGTGCACTTGAGGATTCGAAAACAAACAGTATTTACTCTTGACGCGCTTTTGACACAATAAAAACTCTCTGGCAATTCTCAATGTGTATACTTAAATTCAATAACAGTACTCACCCATTTTATATTGCCTCAGATTTTAAAGATTTATATGCGAAACACTTCATTTATGCACGGGGAACACAGATTAATGACAACCAGAGTAGGAATTCCCCAAGCTGACCAATTTGCACTGTTCGATTGAGTGCTCTATTCGATTCACATTTGAACAACCATCCAAGCAAACTTTTCGATTGAGTACAAGATAAATGTACGCAACTAACAACTGCCTTATCGACTTCGAGTTTCGAGTATAAACAACAGTTTCTTATTGTCAAAATCAGTGTAAATGCGACAGGTTAATAACTTAATTAATTATTAAGAATTCAAGCAATCGGAATGAATGTCAAATGCTATTTAAATTTGGCATTTCCCAAATCCCATACATGTGCAATCTTCTTCGTTCAAACGTCAAAAATAAATAAATAAAAAATTGTAGGAGATCATGACATAAGTTTTAATGTGGAATATTTGACAATATAAAGATAAGCATGTCAAACAATACTAACGCCCTTACTACCTATATAAAATGTTTATCAGAATATTTTAGGCTGGGTTTTCCTTTCTTGTTCTTAAATTTTAGTAAAATTTTACACAAAATTCTATTAAACAGATATAACCAGTGGTCCAAATGAATGTTTTTTTTTTTTTTTCCAATCAAATGTTATTTTGACACTGACAGCTTTGTTTCACATTCTCTCTCAGTCAGTACATATCTGATGCGGAACTTTAAATAACCATTATGGTGCATTTACACGGTCACACATTCCTGTCACGGAAAATTAAAGGGATGCCCAATACTAAACAGCCGTCTGACTGAAAGGGACATCATTACCTAACACGCAAAAAAACGTGATACGTTGTTTGGTCGGCCATCTTGTTTACGTGTTAGGAATTATGGGAAAGCTATGCATGTTGATATTTTTATAGCGATGGCTCACGAAATTTCGTTTTCCTATAAGACAAAATGCCTTTCGGAAGTGATGAACGTACAATTATTTATTTATTTCGTATAAATGATTGATGAATTGTTGGTTTAACTTACTGAAACTAATTAACACACTCATTTCACATATTTTAAATCGGAAATAGAAATGTTTTCATGTGATTGCAGAAATGTTGGTTACCGAAACTTCCGCTTTACGTATCTATAATTATGGGTAGAACATCCATGACAACTTAGGCGTCTGATTTGTGATCTCATTCCTACGCCTTTATTAGCATTGACTGCGGACAAACGGCGCATGCGTGATAGTGTAAATGCAGTTTTACGTGTTATATTCGTTATTTGTAGACGTGTGAACTGAGACTTTTTCAAGTTTCATTTGACTGATAACAGGGATAAACAAACAAACGGCTGTCATGTTTAAAGATTGTATTTTGATCGGAACATAAATATTTCTCGGTGTTGCCAGAAAATGAATTGCCGCCAAAGTCTAAGCCCCGAAGGTAGATATTATGCCCAATTCACAATGTCGCGTTGACAGATTATGTAGAAACAAAGCGTTCATATGGTGCCACACAAAATGCAGCTTCAGGCGTTGAGTCGACTTTAGACCGTAAATATCGTAAAGTTCAACGCGACGCGTGAGTAGAGCTACTTTCTACTATCACGCGCGTTTGACAACTTTATAATTTCGAATTGTTCGATTTGAAGTCATAGAACGTACCGTTTATAGATGGAGTGGCACAGATTCGCTAATGTTTATTATACTCAACTTTTAAAAAGCTATATGATGGTTTTTCAAAGCATAATTAATTAATTCAGTGTGTGGAAATGAATATCAGTTTTCATTGGTACAGAGTGGTCACGTTCACGTGTATAGTTTTTGCAGTTGACGTTTATGGAGGTGAAGCCGACAAATCTAGTCAAGAAAATCCTGCCTGCATAATCAGTTGACATTTCTAAGAGTCAAATTTAAAATAAACAGAATGGCCGCTGAACAATTCTGAAGAGTAAAAAAAAGGGCCAGAGAGGGAGAAAAAGGTGTCATTTCTAAAGCTTCTCTGCAAATTTTCGCACGATATTTACCAATAATTAGTTCGCATAACGCCATAATAGTTTTATGATTGGCAGTCGTGTTACATTTTAACCGTACTTTTTTGGAAATAACAATTTTTGAAAAGAAATTGCGAAGGGGCTTTTCTAAATAAAAAAGCACAAAATCCAATAAAGGTAAAGCTGACCGCAAGATTACAATAACAATTCAAGTTGCCTAGTCAAAGCGTTCGGACAGGTACCTAGTCACGACAAATCTAATTGACGTTTTACATAAACTAGGTAGGTATCCGAACGTCCCCGATAATTTGCACAAGAGTAGGTTTGTTAACTAGTCGTTGTCAACCAAAAACCACTAATTAAATGGAAACGCATATTGCGTACCTACTTTATTAGAATCATCGGCGCCTTAAGAACCTCAATCAAATAAATTTGTGAATCCACCCCTCCCTCGCTAGGCAGCGGAAGAGCTACCAAATCAAACAACCACGTCGACTTGATTCTAAAATTCTAAAATAACTGTCATTCCGAAAAGACTCATAACGACCTCGAACGGTTTTTGGGTCGCTGTCCCCAATATTGTGTGTAATGTCAAGTGCGTTCTTTTGTCATCACTTAACTATACTCGTACGTGCCGAAAAGAGTCTTTCAAAGCAACACCAAACTCGCAGCCATCAAAGGAGCACTCATATACCAAAGAATGGCGCAGCACAGCGCACCATTAGCGATGACAACATCAAAGCATTTCGACAATCAACACTAACGTTCTTCAGTGAGAACGTGTCCCAGCCCACTGTCGCCTGCATGCGGGATCCTCAAACCTCAACGTCAATGTCCGTTGCATAATGCCCGGCCCGGGTACACACATACGAAGTTCCCAGAAAATCTGTGGGCGGATGTGCGATATTCATATAAAGCGAGCGTAATTAATAACCGACAACGCGCGACCATCATACAAATTAGCCATCTAACACTCAGTCAGCGCGCACCATCATCGACCACTGCGAGGAGGCCTAGTGCTAGCTGCTAGTCCCCCAGCCGCCGCCGCCACCACCGCACAATTGATCGCACACACAGAATTGTCCGGGACAGGTGATTTGTCTGGTCGCGAGTCGACGTCGACGGCACGGGTGGGTCTGGTTGGGAGAATACCGTTCGTATACTCCATAAATGCGGATGCCCAGAAGTGTGGTGCGTAAGTGACGATCAAATGCACACAGATGCATCATGCGGCCAAAAAAGTTCACTGAACCGCCGAAGAGCACTTTTTCGATCTATCCGCACCGCGCCGATGCAAACGGATTGAAAGAGTGCTCGCAGAGCGAACCGAGCAATCGCCTCGTGCATGTTAAGTGCTGGGCGAACAATCGCTAGTAGTTGGCTTTGGCTGTTTGGCTCAAGACGGATTACATATTGAGGTGGGGTTCTTCAACTCGCGTTATCGCGACGAAGATGCGGTGCACTGGAAACGCGAGTCAATTGGCCTTTCCGACGAAGTGGATGTTGAGCGAAACATGAAATACGGAAACACGTCGCCGGCCGACCGTTCACTGTCACAAGGCCTGCAGGAGTAATTGGTTAAATCATTGCGTTCACATAGCCGATTGCATAAGCGCGGTAGTGACTTGCTTAGGAATGGGGGTTTTGATAAGGCCATGTCGTTTTGTTGCATCATGGTTGGCAGTTGGTGCAGAGATTGGTAGTATATCAGGCCACAGGGTGGCATTCTTATCATTGGATTGGATTTATGGTGCAACAGGTTGTTGGCGGAAGCTGCGTTGATATAGATGATAGATGTAGAGGTGAAACGACGGTAAATAATTTCGGAATATTCCTTAACCAGTTCAAAATGATCCGAACGAATACCAAATAAATAAGTCGAGCAAATGAAGTACCAAAAATTTGGTCTAGACCTGAGTCACGTATAAAAAGATTGACAAATTTTGAATGCAGCCGCATCAATATTTGGTAGCATTCTGGAAAGAGGTTCTTAAATCTTTGACGCGCTGTTGCTAGCTCACTGAATGCGCATTTCGAAGGTTAGCTGCCTTAGCATTCAAATTAATAATGTGGTCCCTTGACTTGTTATTAGGACAATGTCGGGAAGGCCATTTATGGGCTCCTTTTACATTCACTAGCTTTTGTATTAAGCTCTAATACTCTAGATCTTCTTTGTTACCTTCGCTCTCTTTGGCTTTATAGGTCGCTTCTCGCAAGTCAGAGGTTGGATATAGCCGTTCTTGGAACCCTTGTGCTTTTCTTGATCTAGATTAAGACTTTTTTACTACCTGATCGAAGACGCGTTGCTGCACCTCAAACCTGTCAGCTGCTGGAGCTGAAGAAGATGTGCCATTCCGATTTGAGTCCCTTTCGTTTAAGGAGTTGCCAGGGCTCATCTTTTAGCAGGTTGAAGATTATTGCCAGGTGGCCTCTCAGCAGATATTCTTCACTTAAAGTTACCTAGACTTAAATCAAATTCTGCGAAGCTTCGCGGAGAAGGCGTCTTTTTATATTAGTTCCGTTTCGAGATTCAGATAGTCTGTTAGTGTTTGATTAGAAGGTTGTGCAGAAGTGGATACCATTGATCTTGATTCTCTTGGCTACGAAATATGTAGCCCGCTGGACGGCCGAGCTTTTGCAAAGCGTGGTTTCATACGTCCTTACCGCATTCATCTCTGATTTGTCGTCTATTCAGCTACAAACATCTAACGATCTATACTATTCGGCTCACTGACTAGGGCAATACCGGTCCTTTTTTTGGATCGTAATTCGTAAACTCGTTTACTTCAGGTTGAAGCTTTGAGTCTTTCTGAATCTTATTACCGATTCCCCCATATTGACGGGCTTGAGATCTGACTTTACTCTGCAGAGTAGAGTAGGAGAGTTTTCTGTCCAAACAATAAGTCTCAATATATTTTCATGTTATCTATACTCTATCTACAAAAAGTCTCAATGCGTGTAGGCGTTGCATCTTGGGCGACTTTTTACCCTTACGACTTTTGGCAAAATCGTCGGGCCTATTGCACCTAAGGCTGATTTTTATATAACTTTTGACCAAGCGTTGTTGTCGTCGCTTTAAGTATTTCAGTTTTTCCCGATCTGTCAGTCTTTTGAGGCTTGATTTTCGACTTTATCGTCATTCCGAGGATCCGCTTCGCTTTGGGGCTCCATAGTCCCATGTCAATGACGACGGGTTTCTTCCAACAAACTTTTAAGGTTGGGGATTCAACGTTGGTTTCCAGTTACTAACCTCAAGTTCGACAATTTAAGCACATTTCACCAACTGCACTTTGCGAACTCGCCAAGCGCCCTTTCAGATCAGAAACGAACTACAAACTCAACGCATTTCGTCTGACTCACCTGGGTGAGCTGCATGTGCCGAAAGTACCTACATACTAACCTACACAATATTTGGGTAGGAGGGATTTCCCTACCGAAGAAAACTAGGATACCCGGTTCATGTGTCGGATAAAACAATATTGAGGTTGAATTTCTGGATTAACACAGTCTTCTTTTCACAACTCTCCAACTCCCACTTTTAGTCATTTAGAGGTCTGCGAGGCATTGCTTCTTCCTATAAACCTCGATGGCCCTGTGGTCAAGCGTCTTAATAACCAAAAGCACGTCCTTCGTCTCTCATAGGTTTGTAAATGGGACGCCTCTTAGAAAACGATGCAGTTAACTGCGCCACATGCACAAGAGTCTGCGTTCCGGTAAAAAAAACCTAACAAATCTAATCCCCAAGCAACCTTCAAACTTAATGTGACTTTTAACTGCACTTTACATTTATTTCTCTTCAACCTCTCGTTAAATTTGTTTCTGCCATAGGTACCTATCCACCAAACACTTTCCAAAGTAAAGTTTCTTGCGTACAGTTCCTTTTTCCGGAAATTAAATAGCAACCGCAAAACAAACTGCTATTAGCACCTTGCTGCCACTTGAAGTTTCGCCCGCAATACCTTCGAGTTGGGTCTTGCAAAACTTTCCAGACACCTCCATTTTTTGCCGCCGCCAGAACAAAAAAGTGTCTACTGCAAACGAATTCCATCATTTGCTCGTTACAAGCGAATGTTTCCATTCTAAGGGTCTTTAGCATGTTAGACTTCCGGTATTTAGACTTTGCAATTGCTGGCTTTTTATTTATTCCTTTGCAAAGTAAAACAAACTAACGACTGAGAGACAAATACAAGATACTTTTGCAACGAAAAAAAAAAAAAAAAAAAAAAAAACGGAAATGCAAATCGATTTGCATGTCGTTGTCGTCGTTGCTGGCGTTCTTTGACTACAAATGTAGCCAGCAAATGGCCAGCAAACATGGTCGCCACACTCTTCTTCTGTGGTGGAACTCATTGCGGGTAGATAATTATTACATGCGAATGCGAGTACGAGTAAGTACGCAACTTGGACGCCGCAAAAAAAAAAAAAAGACCACAAGGACTAGGTACCTATACTCGGATCAGTAGAGGCGACGCAATAGAATCCCATGCCAATTGCTTTGGATACGTCGTATTTGGCAGTGGCGTAGCGTGGGTTGGGAACACCCGGGGGCAGACCACTTATGCCCCTAATCATTTTTTTCACACAGTTAAAAAAAAGTTTCTTTGTCTACAGTTTCAACCAGTTATAGCTTCACATACGTATGCCAATAAACTTGATAAAATTACTCTTTAAAATTTGTCAACACTGCTGTTGGTACTACTCTCTAGCAAATGAATCAAAAATTAAGCCGTAAATTTAAAATGTTCCCATATTGGTTACTTCCCGATTTCCAAATATCTAAGTGGAAACAAATTACTTACCTCAGGTTGATATCCAGATAAACAATGGTAATTCCCATTAAACTTTAATTATCTGAATTAAGAATCTTCAGAAAAATAGGGTTCGATTATTTTTCGTAGTTTATTTTCCATTTGTTTGTGAAACTTTGTGAATAAGTTCGTTGGACTGAAAAATGAATCCGTTTTGTAAATTTTATACAATTAAAAAACAATTTCAACCGCTCCAAATTGCCACCTCTAGCAAAGTGCATCCAGGGGCCAGTGCCCCCTTGCCCCTCCCCCCTCGCTCCGCCACTGACAGTCGGATACTATTATGTATGAACGGCGATTCTTATTGTACGTACATGTGCTTGGGATAGTTGATTGCCAATTGGCCTGTGTCGTCGTTGCCGTTGTCTCTTTGCAATAGGGTGGAGGGTCTCTTTGGTTTTCCCATCAGTTACCTATGGCCATAGTCTGCCATTAGCTTGTTTGTGTCCCTATAACAATGTATATCTTTGGGTATACTGTAAATTGTAAAATATCGGTTTAACGGTTCATTTCGCTTGCTCCCCCTATTACAGTTAACGGCGCTGATATACTGCGATATTTTTGTGTTCATGTTATGTGCTGGTAATTTAATTGCGTATATAGTTAGTATCTGCTCTGTGGTGGCGCTAAATGCGTTATGGAGAGAATCGACAAACATCAGGGATGGCTAGGCTATACCTATAAACTGCCAGCGGGTAGCATCAGAACAAGCCAATCTGTGCCAATTTGTTGTGAACGATGAAAAGTTGAGTGGTTCGTAGTGAGATTGGGACTCGTGACACAATTGTTTGGCAGCCAGCTTTGTGTTCTTTTTAGGTGCGTTGAAAGGTCCATTGCAAAACATTAGCTCAATATCCTGTGTGTCTTTATTTATTTATTTATTTATTTAACTACTATACATAATTTCACAGTTAATCAATAATGAACGTACATTTTTACATTTCTTTCAATATTTTTTTTTAAATTGAATTTTGCAAGATTGAAATCAATCACATGATTTTACTTATGAAAATCCCTCGTCAGGTTATTGATGGGGCTATTACTCCCATAGTTACATCGAGACGTCCTTTGGTATAGGAAAATTGTGTTCCTTGTTGTTCTCGGTCTGGTATTGATGTTTACGGAATTGAGAACATATGTGGAGTTGATGTTACCAGTCAGAACGCAAAACAGGAATATAACATTGGATGTCTCTCTACGTTTTCCCAAAGTCTGAAGATTCAACAACTTTAATCGACTTATGTAGGGTGGAAGACGACTTTCGGGGTTCCATGGCAAATCACGTATTGCGAAGAGAAGAAACTGCTTTTGAATACTTTCAATTCTTGAGATTCCAGATTCGTAGGACGGACACCAAACAGGGCTACTTTAATTATGGAACTCTCCTTCAATTGCTGATACTTTTCTTCAATTGTTCAGTGGGATAGATTTTTGAATGGACAAACCGCGATAGTCTTAATTTTTCGAACTCACAATAGTTAAATTTTCCATACGAAATTGCATATTCTAACCGAAAAAATATATAAGGTGAAGGTATAAAGGCTAAAAAATGATTATTAGTGAGCCCAAAGTCTTTCTTCTTCCACCTTGGGTTGACCGTTTTCATTTCTTCGGAATGATAACCAATCTACACAGTTGCCCTTCCTGGCGCTCTAGAAATCCAATTAGGTTAGGAAATCGTTCGCATATTTGATATTTCATAAACACCAATTCATGCATTTGCAACTTGTTTTTCAAGACCTGTCCAAGACCAATCCATGACCAATACCAGGGGCGAACGCAGGTAGGGGTTTTGGGGGTTGAAACCCGAGCAATAGGTAGATTTATTGTCAACTTGCAGCGAAGCTTCAGAATCAGGGTGACCGCTGCAGAATTATGAAAAGTCGCAAGAAAACGATCCAATGAGAAAAGAAGATGTCATTTCTGAAGCTATTCGGCAAATTTCGCGACATTTAACAAAATTTTAGTTGAAAATTACAGCATTTGAAATATTTTTAAAGCCCCTCTAACGAAAAACAGGGCGAAAAGAGCAAAAAGTTGAGACAGGCTCTCGAGAAAAGTATCAAATTGTAATGCGAGAAACAGATTAACACAGCGACAGCAACGGCAACAACGAATTTAGGATAGGCTCTAACGTTGATGTCGCTGTCGATGTTGCTGTGCTAATGTGTTCAAAGTAATCAAAATACATTGGTTCTAAGTTCGCTGTTGCTATTGCTGTTGCAACAGATTGATACAAAATACCTTTCAGGTCGGCAGTGTCGACCAACTGGGCATTGGACTTTCTTCAAAACAAAATAAAAAATGGGCCTCACCATAAAGCTTGTGAAAAAAAAAAAAAAACGGAAGTAGTGACCATTAGAAGAAGAAAATTTGTGGGTACTATTCTGGCAAATGGGTGGCGCAGTGGCTTAGTGGTTAGTGTGTTGGACTACTTAGCGAGAGGTCGACGTTCGAATCCCGCAGAGACCTCTCATTACAGCCCACAATTGTTTAAGACCAATGTGCACCAGTACCTCTTCTCTATCCTCCCTATTAACCCTTCCACTCGTGCTGTGCATTAGCATTATAAGGGAACAAAAACCCCTTGAGCACTAGTGAATTATAAAAAAAAAAAAAAAAAAAACCTAAATTCCAACCGAGTTTTTTTTTTTTTAAACTGCGCCACCTCTCGCGAACGTCTGACAAACATCCGAGAGTATAACTGTCTTGAAAGAGCTTCTCAATTAGCCGTTTGGAATCGGCATAAAATTGCAGATCCCTTCCATTCGTTCCAAAAAGAAAAAAAAAAAAAACTCACACAAAACGAATGGTTGTGAGAAGCTAGGCCTATAGGGTCCCTCCGGACCTTTTGCGCCAATTATTTATTTTTTATCCTGGTAAATGACGGCGAATGCGCAGTGTCTTTCAAACTGTACGAAAAAACTTTAAACTGGTCAAAAATGCTCAGAGTAGACTCCAAAAGAACGCTACTACCTTTGCGATTTTAAAGCTGCATAGCTGGAGTCATCTATATTAAACAACCTATAGGAATTGATAAGTTTTTCAATTCTTTCAGCAATAAAATACATTTTTTACTGAATAAAGATGAAAAAAACGACAGTTGAACTGCAAAATAATTTGACTAACTGCTGTTTGTAGAACGAAATTAACTGTAAACATAAAAATAGAGAGATTTATTTACTACTAACGCCATCTATTGGCAACTTAGAGACATTCATTTACCCATTGCTGTTATTTATTTTATTTGTTTTTTAAGGTTTCTCAACCTGAGAGAGTTTGAGTTTAATTTTGTAAATGAATGGAGTATTTAGTGGTTAAAGTACAAAGGAATTTGTTTGTTATTTTTTAAATTGTTTGCGTTTAATCAACCCAAAAGGTTACAAAAACTTAAGCCAATCAGGGGAGGAATTGCCCTACCCCTGAAGGAGTAATCGGTGAATGAATTTGTTTTATTTTCGAACTGGAATTGGACTTGATTCCGTGAACGTTGTATCTCGTCCAACCATGTGGCAAACAGGCTCATTGGGTAGTCTAAATTGTCTTTGATTATATCAGCATATCAGGTAGCTCCTTTAATGCAGTGCAGCTTATAGAACACCTTGGGCAACACCAGCTTAGCTTAACACATCACGGCTGCTTCGCATCGTTTCATAGCGCTCCCCTGCAATGGCATCCCACAAGGTTCTGAGTTGTCTCTGCAGCTATTTCTCTCGTGGGTATTTCTGCAATAGCCGCGATGTCAAAAGTGTCACATCATTTTAGTGGCAGGAAAATGCGCTTTGGAGGAGATCAAAGAATGGTAAGTTCGGTTGCCTATTCATGTTGTTTGGCAAAAAATCCACGCAAATGACCTTCCTTGCGAAGCCTTCATCCATTAAACTTGCCAAAGTCATGTATAGCCTAACAAATTGCATCGTCACAAACTGAATACGTCCTAGGTGCTCTTAAATTAAAAGCAATCAAACGTAATTTCCCATCCACGGTTCAATGTCTTTCTCTCTCTTTTTATATCTCTATATCCAACAGCTCGTGGTGGACAGTTTTGAAGAAAAAATGCACATACACCAGCACCAGCACCCATCCATTCAAAACCCATAAAGCATTTCTTGGCGCGCAACAAAATCACTCGAACATTCCGTCACGTTTTCCAAATTAACAAAATTGATTCAACATTTCAAACAGATACCAAAGGCGCACACAGCACACACACAGCCTGTCCGATTGGACAATTGAATTGTTCCCGCCATCATCATGGTCATGTGCGGATAGGATAGCACAGAGCACACACTGACGCCATTCTTGTCTCGTTAGAGTCGCCCGCTCCTCGTTGTTCGGTGCGGTGATTCCTTCCTACTTGGACGCTGATTAAACAGAAATTGTTTCCCCATTTTTGCCTATATATATATTTATCTTGTATGGAACACATGACCAACAACGGTCTTCGTCATCTTCGTCATAATCGGCGCGTCGCGTCCACTTTGGCGATGATCCCTGGACTGTGGGATTCTGATGGCGATATACCTCGGAGGGAGGTCACAACACCAAGCCACACGGTCAGTCGGTGCGATCTTGTTAGCCATTTGCGGGCAGCTCCTCGTATGCGTGTGCCAGAAAGGGGTCCCCGAATCAAGGTATATATAGGTATATCTGGCGGATTCATCCGAATTCCGCATAGCAGTAAGGCATGGTCCGTTGTGTTTGGGTCATCACCTTTGGGGCCAATTTATTCAATCAGCGCAGCGAATGAAAATTTACTGTGTGCCAATTTTCAGGTCCTCTCTATGTATATATGTGCGCTCGGTGAACCTGAAATTCGAATTGGAAGCTTACTCATGCGAGATTGTGCTGCCAGAGTGGTGCGGTGGCATCGATATCGCAAGATAGGTTTCCATCTCTTTCGACTTTAGTGGGAGCTTATTAAATAAAATAATTCTGCGGCGAGCTCTGCCAGATAAACGATGCAGTTGCGCTGTGTGATGTAATCGGTCATTTGTGCAGTGGGGTTTGGCGGGGGCTGCCGCCGGTTATGGCCAATCTATTGGAGAATTGGCATAGTTTGGGTCAGGGAATTCTCTGGGGCTGTTGCAGAGACTTATGACTCGACTAGAGGGTTATGGTACGGTTGGGATTACTTCATTGAAATGAATTGTTTTCGTAATTGGCGGCGAATAAATGCAGAAAGTGGTTCAATGAGGAATTTTCAGGCTTCAGGGGTGCGACGTTTGTCAACAATTTGACAGCCAGGAGAGTGTAGTTAGTTGGGTGGAAATAATCCAGTTTAAGTGGATTTTGAGGGTGGAAACTGCAATGATGGAGCTTAATTAAGTCGAAGCGAGAATATGACTGTATATGGTGACATAAGAAGCGACTGGATAGATTTCTACTGATATGGTCAGCGACACCGCCATGTCAACAGAGGATAGAATAATTAGGATCAGGGTCAACAACGATTTTAGGGTTACGTCCGCTTCACAGGCGAATATCTGTCTCTTGTCATCGTTTCACATCATTTTTCGGACTAAATTTGTCGCTGAATGCGAATACCCTTCCTCCCTTAACAAAATGACGATGATCACGCCGAAGAAAGTTAAAAAGATCCAGCAATAAGTTCCTACTGTGACCTGAAAATATCGCTGGCCATTCTTGGTGATTTCGCGAATTTGATAAATACCAGGCTATAAGTAAAAATGTTCATGGATTAGTGCTTTTCCTGGACTTTAGTAAGGCATTCGATACTCTTGACCAAACAAAACTAATATAAGTGGTAGAAAAAGCTGGAATCAGAGGGAAATTGTGTGAATGGTTGAAGGACAATCTTGGGCGACGATCTTCAGAGTAAAAATCAACGAATGCTGCAGGAACAACAAAGACGTTCAATATGGTATACCTCAGGGTTCAAAACTCGGTCCATTGCTGTGTTTTGCTATGTACAAATGACATGCTGAAAGCTTTTCTTTTGCTCAGCTACTCATATAAACAAACTTCAAAAAGTTCAAGACTGTGCGGTCAAATTACTAACGAGATAAAATACCACATCAAACGGAGTGACGGTAATGAAAGTTAAAAATATTTGCGAGATGACTGTAGCGGTGGATGATGATAATGATTTACACTTTAGAACACCAGTTCATCACCAATCAACGAGCAGAGGGCTTTTATGAGCCTCCAGGTATATATAACGTATAAGACAAGGGACAACTTATGTATACAATATCCAGCATCCTTAGCAAAGTTCCGCAGTTTCTGACACATATTCACAATATCAATTGTAGACAATCAAGACTGAAACAATTTTTCCTTGAAGCTATAACTTAGATAATCTTTTTCTTGCAATGAACGATTACAGAAAAAATAAAATAAAAAACAAAAATTATATTTCCATCTTTGGAAAACATTAGAAGTATACTAAGTTCCTCCAACGATACCTATTTGGCTTGAGTACATGGGCACGTAGGCATCAAGGGCAATGAAGGTGCTGACATTGCAGCAAAAGAAGCACTTACCTTGCCTTTCAACAGTTGTAAGCCCAAATTCCATTTGGACAGTTCGAAAAACTTTTGAAGCACTTTAAAATAAAGAGATAGCTACCTCTTGGGAAAATAGCTAATCTTGTTTTTATAGATACCAGCCCCAATATCTTCGTACTCCATACAGCCAAAACCTAACCACAGAAAATTGTATATTACTACGCATGAGGATGGGGAAAATGCTCAGATACAACTGATTCAGTAGCCTAGAGTCTGTGTAAGACCAAGCTTTATCACGTCACTCAACAGGGCCAGCGTGCCCATATAAGTTTTCACTTTAAGAATTAAGTTACTAAATGAATTGAAAAAATGTTTATTTCCTATCTTTCAAACGACAACCAACCATATAGGTACATCCACAAAATTTCATTGAAATAAGTTGAATAGTTTCGGAGATCGACAACTGCGCCACCTATCGATTCCAAACCTACTCTATCTTCCAAGTTGCAAACAACCATATACAACCTCAAAATTTCATTGAAATCATATGAGTAGTTTCGGAGATCGACAACAGCGCCATCTATCGACTCCAAACCTACCCTATCTTCCAAGTTCCAAGCAACCAAACACAACCACAAAATTTCATTGAAATAAGTTGAATAGTTTCGGAGATCGACAACAGCGCCACCTATCGTGACAGGCCAATTTCCGCCTTCGCCACGGAATTTCCGTCTTGGTCGAGTCGATTTTACTCCCAAGTCGAGCGTGCGCCCAAAGATATTTCACATCACATAAATTCATGTAGAATTTTTGACAAACACGATCCATCTGTATATTGCGATTAAAATTTAAAAAAAATCCCAGTAAAAAATGTATGAAAAATAAGTTTTTATGAATTTTTCAATTTCTTTTTAAAATTTTCCAATTTTCTTGACGTATAAACCTCCTTCAGGCGGAGACAGACACAACAAAGAAAATATAGCTCAAATTAGACGATCCCTTCTCGAGTGATGGGCGTTCTTACGGATGCAACTTTGTTTTATATGATGAATAAATATGTTGAAAATTGATTAATTTAATGGAACTTAAAACGTCTGCACATCAATGTTAAATATTTCTTGCAATCAACCTTCTGCAGATAAGCTATTTTATAGCTTCGCAGATGTTTAGTCATATCTACCAATGTAAATCTGAATTCATTAATTAATTAAATAAATGTTGGGCGACGACTATAGATTAATTCCCCCTGAAGTCCGATGAAGATCAGCGCCCCATGTAGAATTGCTCTTCTACCCTGAAGTCAAATGAAGATCATCGACATCCAGTTAATCCCATTTCATCATTGCACATACCAACCGTAATTTGAGAGATCGAGACTGTCTAAATCTTTTTTCCATGCAAAATATGTGTGCAGTTAATTTCCTTCATTATCTTGTGGCTGGCAGAAAATAGTTCGTCGCAGTCGTCACTCTCTACATAAAACACATTTAACAAATAACTTGTATAACTTTGGACATTTCTTTTTTTTATCCAACATAAATAAAATAAAATTGATGCCGAAGGGCTCGCACCATAAGTCTTTTCTAACGCCCTCACAACCCCACTCAACCTAACCTAACCTAACCTTACCAATGCTGTTTGATCGGAGTAAATGCAAAGACTGCTGCATGAAATTGCCTCCGGTTTACACTGTTCTACTGCAAAATGTTGCTATAAGAAGATAGGATATGTTTCTCCGTCATCCACTGTCTGAAAAGTGGTAATCATATAGTAGATACCTTCTAGCTCCTACCTCTGGTTCTTTCTCTAACACAAAATTCTAGGAAGTGCTTTCGTATAATGCTACTTCTGGGTTTTAAATTTGTTGAAGTGGCAGACTGACGAATCGAGGCAATTACCAGCCATGGGAGAGCTTAAAATATTCTAAATGAACACGGCAAAACCTCAAATAGAAATTCCGTTCTTATGACGCCCTCATATTGTTATGTGCTCATCTATTTTCTATCTACCAAACCATCTGTTAGACTGAAATTAATTGCCAAACAATTAATTAAAACCCAAAATGAAATACCACTTCTGATTTTGGTCCCCAACGCATATAGCTTACATCGAATTCACTTTCCTCATTCCGGCATCTAGCTCTTCTTCACTTTTACCCGACACCTTGATGGACTCCCGCAAAGAAAATGAAAAATCGTAACGTATTTATGTATACAAAAAAACCCACAGCCCCCGGGCAAACATTAAAGTTAAACATATCTAATCCGTAGGATCACCTTGCCGCCATTCGCTTGCGGGAATCAAAGCACCTCAACATTTCGAATACACCACTGATACACAAATCGAAGGCACTTAAACCAGAAGAGGATCGTCACAGATATTCGCCGTTGTAACGCTTTGCACTCTAGCATTCAGACTTAGTCGTGTCATCATCACACTAATACGCCAAATGAAGAATCTACTAACGACAACGACACCATAACTTCAGAGACACGTCGAACTCACCGACAGATTCTCTGTCGATTTTCCCAAATTTCCAAATGTCAAATGAAAACGTGTAAAGGTTCGATTCTTCGTCTGAACCCGCGAGAAAGATACAAAACGCAAAAGTCGTGATTACCATGGCGGAGGCTGTAACGAACTGTGTACCGATCGCATGACTGTGAAGATCTTCCCCGTATAAAATAGAAGTCAAATTGACTTATGAAGTGTTGTTGCGATCTTCCAGTGGAATAATGGTGTTTACAATTGCAGAAGTAGTGTTGGCGCGATCAATAGATCACCACTTTGTGGAAGGTTGACATTTTTCGCTGCAATGGGGTTAACGTTTATTGACGTGTCATACCCGGTGCGGCTTCAATGCCACGGGATTGTGTTTTTGGCATTCGAATTTTAAAGATCGTTCGTGAAGTGAGGTTGTGTTTTTATTTTAATTTTATTTTTTCTGGGAGATCATGGTGCAATGCTGTCATAAATGCATCAGGGAAAAGGTGTACCTTATGTACCTTCTGTGCCGTTGATTTTGACACTTACAGGGGTATGTATTCTTTTGGATGGACAGCAATTGTCTTCAGTTGGCTTTGGCGAAAGATTCGTCCCCCTTTTTTTGGCGAAAACTTCTTCCTTAATGTCCACGTAGTCATTTCTAAAATGCAACGCAAATGATGAAGATGATTCTCAACCTTTACGTCAGTTAGCTTTAAGTTGCCTTCGATGAGTTTGCAGTGTGTTCCATTGGACAAGAGAGGGATGGATACCTTCACCTACTATCTCTCAGCGTTGCATAAGACAGCAACACAAAAAAAAAAAGAGAAAAGAAAATAGAGCAACAAATACATCTATTTTAACAGAAAATATTTTTTTCGTTACGAAACACTTGTTTTCAAATATTTACAGTCTTTTTCTTTCAATAAAGAATAAAATCTTACTTAAACTGAAAAAGGGGCTATTTTGACCTTTTTCCAAAAAGTGGGGACCAATGGTCCTGAGGCTTAAAAAGGGACCAAACGGCGACGCTGCTGTTGCCTCTATGCAACATAATATACCGCTCTCAAAAAAGACTATTTGAAGTTTTGAATTTTCCAATTTTAGTTATTTTTTTTAAAACGAAAATGAGCGTGGAAAACAAAAAATTTCCTGCAACGGAAGGAGTATAATTCACAAATGGGTATATAACGTGTAAGGAACATAATCGAATATTTTTACTTTTAGATTTTCTCCTTTCCCGATCACTGTAGCGTTTTTCAAGCGGAAATAATGGCGATAAAAGAAGTCTTATCTTGGCTAAGGGAAAACGTTATATCTGCTAAAGTTATCCGTATCTTCTCGGATAGTCAAGGTGCTATCAAGTGTCTGAAATCGGTCTCTACAAACTCAATAACAGCCCAAGACTGTCGTTCGTCTCTTAGAGAGATGGCGGAGCAGTTCAATATTCACCTCTGTTGGGTGCCGGGGCATAGGGACATCCCAGATAACTGCAAGGCTGATGAACTCGCCAACCACGGAACTACACTACCTATGCTTCCAGTTAAGGATTCTCTATAGGTATTCCAAACGCTACTTTCAAACTCACAATAAAGCTGAATGCTATTGAAAGAGCGAATCTTAGGTGGACACCCGGCTCGACAAGTCTAACCAAAAAACAGATCTGGCCAAAGCTGGACCTAAGACGATCTAGGCATCTGATCTTCCTCGATAGGAAGCATATCAGTGCTACAATAGGTGTCATCACGGGACAATGTCTTATAGGCAGGCATGCAAAAAAGTTTGGCGTATTCTCTAACGATTTTTGCACAAGCTGCTTTGACGAGGAGGAGGAAGAAACTCTCTCACAACGACTAAAACTCCACTTTGAAGGATCTAAAAAAGACAGTCATTCGAAATCTTTTACGCTTCATCAGAAGCTCCAACTGCGAAATGCGTGCTTATTATTTTTGTCCGCGTCCTTCAATTTGATTTAATAGCGGCGCTTTTTCTGCTGGTCGAGTACTGTCTGTTATCGTTGCCAACAATATCCATGTAATTATGGCCCACTACCTGCTAACCTACGCAATTTGTTATGGTATCCTTACATAATACTCCTTTTACAACCACCAAATTATTTTTATTTTTATTTAAAAAACTGAATTAGATCTACCAAACGCACACCGCGTCAGTTCGGCGAATGATTCTCTCCACTTTAACAACTACATGTTCGATTCGAACAATTCTAATCCAACTTTCCAACTGTTATACTCGGTTTACATTTCAAACCGTAGCCCAATCATTTCTGCAGAGTGCAGTTCATCAAACTCGCACTGTGTTGCTGTTTGGCTGCAGCTCCATCATGCAAATTGCAGTGGCTGCAAGAGCTCCATCCGCCAGCACATCAACACTCAACAGTAGTGCAGTTCTTGCTCGTCCTGCTTTCTAACTATATTATCGTCCCACACACTCGCCTCGACGTAATGTACTTCGCCTGTGTAATTTTGAGTTCTTTTGCCCGTTTTTGTCTGTTCTTCGTTTCCCTTTTCATTCGTCTAACGAAATGTTTTTCTATGCTCTTTTTTTTGTGTTGGTTGCTTCTTGTTTAACCTTTTTTTGTTGTTGCTTCCTTTTGTTGAAGCTAAACCGGCTTTTTAAATACCCAAACCCAAACACCCCCAATGCCTTCGATGGTTGGCGGATGGCGGTATCCAATTCAACTGGATTTAACACTCATACAAGTGCACTTGCCTAAGAGAGACATAGAGCGGAATGAATGTGATGAAAGAGGAACACAAAGAGAGGTAGAGAAAAAAAAAAGGTATCCAAATCCAACGATTGGATGGGGAATGGAGTAAAAGACTTTATGCTGGCGAAGGCGATTTAGTATGCCTGTGCTGTTGTTGATTGAAATCGAAATACAAACATTCGCCCACCACCTTCGTGGGGAGAAGTGGAGACTTCTTGCACTATTGGGGTTGGGGGTTGCCATTGCGGTGAGTTGATTTCAATTTAACTCTCATTTATCCGGCATTCTATTAACCGGGAAACTTATTTTCAAAAATGTAATAATAATTTATAAATCGATTATCCGGTATTCACTCACTTATCCGTGATCATTTTCAATAATTTTTTTTAATTTAGTTATTTTATTACAAATAAATATAAAAACATAAATCTGAAGTTGGTTTCTTCTTTGATAATATCATTTTCGATTATCCGGGACTTTCGATTTTTCGGAACGAGCTTGGTCCCGAGCCCGGCCCCGGTTAATTGAGTGTTGACTGTATGAGAAATTTTACACAAAATGAGTATTGTGAGCCCTTTTCCTCCCTAACACTTTCGGCGCCAGTAAGAACATTCAAATGTCCAGTTTAGTAAGTTTGACAGCTTTTAAACTTGAAATATATCACTTTTGACTGTCTTAAATCGGTCAAATTAACAGCTGTTTTAGTTGACGTTTATGGAGGGGTAGCCGAAGAATCTAGTAAAGAAATTGTAGACTGAGTTCTAGGTTGACAGTTCGTACGAGTGTATGTGGTTGACGTAGGAAAAGTGACGTTACTGGAAAATATAGTTTTTGCTTTGAGGTTACATCTAGTCTAGACCAATATAGTCGCCTTAAGACATGTACCTAACTAGATTTTTAAATGTACCCATTCATAGCGACTTAAGTTTGACATACAATTTTATGACTCAGTTTATGTCACAGAAAAAGACTAGATAGAGCCCATCAGGTATTTATATAGAATCTGCATTGTTATAAGCAAGAGGGACCCAGTGCATTTATAAAAGGTATTCCTATTGCCCTTCTTCACGGCTGTCGAAGCAAAGAGGCTGAACAAACAAGGTACCTGCGAATCAAAGGACTAACCTTGTACTCATTTGTGGCGATTAGTTCAAAAAGGTTGGGAAAAGACCCAGAATCCATCTGATGTTCCTTGTAACCGATGATGATGACGATCAGCCTCATATAGATGTAGATAAGAAACTTTTGAAACTACAAGTCTAAAAGACCTCAATGGTTACGCTGAAGGTTTACCTTCAGGTTTTTTCTTTACGGATGGCTTGAAGCTTTTTGTGAAGCTTTATTCTTTTGTATTTGTATTCATTCATAAGGTACGAATGAAATTTGTTCCCGAAAATTATGGATATAGTTGAATATTGAATATAAGAGTCAACCTGTTGGACGTTGTTTATAAGGTCCACGCGTCTCCGCCTAAAGCCGTTGTATTTTCAGCTCTTTGACCAGTTCAGCGTCGCTGAACGTTCGTTGTTGAATCTTCTCCCTTTAAACACTTCATCAATACAAACTGGACCAAGTATCACCCGAAGAATCCTTCTTTGGAAGTGTCCCAGGATGTTTTCGTCCGCTTCTGCAACGTACAGGAGGACCGTGATGATTAAGATGTTATGTAATATCTCCTTTGGTTTTATATGAGAGAATGATTTACTAGATGCCTTCTTTAGTGTAAAGAAACAGCAACTGGCGAGATCTCTCCGCCAAAATCCAATATCCATTGATTAACAATAATCAACATTAGTCTTGAAGCTTACTCAAAGGCTCCACAATTTTCAAAGTGCTTTTAAAAATAAACAAAAATCGCTAAGTGTAGAGTCAAATTTTAACGTTGAGAAAGCCATATTTATCTGGGCAATTAGCTAAATAATACCTCCATTGATGTAATTTTGAGGAGGAATGCAACCATCCAAAATGATTGAGAAGAAAACATGACAGATTTCATGTAGAAAAATGTCTATGGCTTTATATTTTTCTACAAGCATTTCAAATTTTGTAGGCGCAGTGGCGCAGTTTGTTGGACTTCTAAGCGAGGGGACGAAAAAAATGCCAACTTGGGTTTTTTGCACTGCGCAACCTCTCGCGAACGTCTGACAAACATCCGAGAGTATAACTGTCTTGAAAGAGCTTCTGAATAAGCCGTTTGGAGTCGGCAGTTCCTTTCGTTTCAAACTTGAAAAACTCACACAAAATAAATGGTTGTTAGAAGCTAGGCCTAGGGTACATCCGGACCTGTTGCGCCAACTATTTATTTAAAATTTTGTCACTTTCTACATTTCCCGAATTAATACAAGCTAGACAAATTTTAAAAAATCAAATTTGATTTATTTTCACACTTCTACGAGTATATATAGTTTTGCAAACACTGTTTCGTTGCTTGCCAAATTGAAATTGAAAGATGGAAGCGATAGGTTCCTAGAACGCCTATTTCTAGGTGAGATTTTAATTTATTTTGAAACAAATTGTCAGGTTATTATTTCCATATTAAAAAATATTCACTTCCTACGAATAAATCTGTAAAAATAACAAAGTTTTCGGAGCACACGAAATTAAATAACCACGGCTTACAAAGTTTAAAGGAAAAGGGATGAGTTTTATTCATGTCAACTTGACAAGATATGTTGCATGTTTGACAGAAAAGATTGTAAGTAACCAAAGGAGTTGCCAGAAATATTTGCTTTTACTCTATTACAATAAAATCAAAGCATTCTAATAAAGTGCGTTCCGTTTATTTAATAATACGAAGAGATCTTATTACGACATAAATGCACCCATAAATCAATCGCGAAGTATGAGAAAGCCAATGGACGTACATACTACAAAAAGTACCGAAAATGTTGTCCGATCGCACGATAGGGCATAACTAATTTGCATATGACATTCAGAGTCGAATCGCGTTTTCCTTAAATAAAATTTGAGTAGTACAATTTGCAAAAAAAAAAAACCAAAAAAATAAGCAACTTCATTAGATAGGTCAGCGCGTTGCACCTCACTTCGTATTTTGCTCCACAACGACATGATCTATATAAATCTTTGATTTCCATGGTTTACAACAATAGAACGAGATCCAACTGTCGTAAACCATGAAAATCTAGATCATTGTTTGGATCATGTGAGCATAATAAAAAATCAACTGATACCTACCTCTCCGGCACCGCAGCAACACTCATCACTTTGTTACTAACAAGTACTAGCATAAAAAAGAAAAGCAACATCTCTTCCGTTCTTGGAGAATTCTATTGCTGGCTGGCTGGATCTTGCTTGCCTGCGCTGATCCTCATTCCACTATGGCAGCAGCCCGTATGTTACCATAGTCCATCGTCATCAAAACCGGTGTTGTTGGTCACCGTACCACTAAAAGCCAACAACACTGTGCTGCACTCTTAATGATGATGGCGATGCTGATGATGATGATGATGATGATGCTGATGATGATGGTCGATTACCAAGCCATCACGGCAAGAGTTTTAGTTTAGTCTTTATTTATTTTTTGGCTTTTCTTTCCATCGTACCATTCGTTCTCTCACTCTCTTTCTCACCATCTTCATTTATTCCATTTCCAATTCGTAGTGTTTGTGAGCAGAACCAACTGAAAAAGAAGAAAAAAAAAACTCTCCACTGCTATCCATTTAACACACTGCCGTTAGTCAAAGTTGCCCCCATCGCCCTATACAATAGATACTTTTGTATATCTACTACCTCTTTGCAACTGGTAGAAATCCAACACTGCGCTCGCCGAAGACATTTGTTGATTATTGCACTACACTACAGAGACAGACTACACTACTAGTTTAGTTGTGCCAGCCGTTTGGGGCCTAACTCAGTCGAGCTTTTCCATTCGTCGGATGTGTACGCGTTACGTTGGATAGAGAGAGCGGTTCTGTTTCAGTCAGCGATAGAGCACCAGATTTCATCTTCGACTTCTTGAATGCTAGCTACTTCAGCAGAGAATCCGAATACAAAATAGCTCCAGCTACAATCATAAATACAAAAGAATTCTCAACGGTATCCAATTACCATAATATGCATCCACGTGATTAGTTATTGTATTTAAACAACAAATAAATAATAAAACAAAGTGCTGTTTAGTATAATAATTTTTTTTGTCTGTCCTACTGTGCGCGGAAAACATAAGTAAACCGGTTAAAAATAAGTCACAAAAATTAAACAAAACGAGAGAAAAATAAAATTAATTGATCAAGTCGACGAGTTTAGTTAGGCTTAGTAAGCGTATACGTGTATCGTATTGTGTCCGGCCAAGGAGAAAGAAATTGGCTTTTCCTCCTCGCATCCGTTTGTCCGTGGCAAACGAATAAATGTTGAATAAAATTTGTATTTTGTTTTTTTTTGTTTGCTAAGAATTTCATATGCATCGTGTGTCTCTTCTGTTAAACCGTTTCACCGTTGATTCGTGTCGTCTCGAATAACGTATGAAGTGGGAGATAAATTAGCACTTAAGTGAGTTGCAAGCGAGAAAAGTTCGAGAAAATAAAATAAAAATCCGAAATAAATATTAAGCATCAAGTGAATAAGCGATACAAAAAAAAGGTGTCGCTGAAGAAAGGATTAACGGAAGGCCCCCGAAAAAGAGAGAGAAAGATTGATAAATTCGGTCACCCAAATTTGTAACGTTTGCCGATTTCGCCGTTAAAGACTGCAAATAAAAGCAACACCGCGCTCACTGGAGCAGTGGATGAGTTCGCCTGACCAGCCTCCGCAAGAGTATCTGCAAGGTAGGTTGGGATTCAATTCAAATTCAAATTTCCAAATTTCGTTGAATGTTTTTGTTTATTTTTCGTATTTTCTTCAGCTCAAACAATTGAGTGTGGGTGTAGGTAGAAAATATCAAAGTGTTTGGAAAATATTTACCTAAGGGCTGTCGGCTTTGTTGTTGACGAAAGTCAATGGAGTCTTACTAACAACAGCAACTGTCACTGTAACAATATTAATTAATAATTAACTATTTTTTTTAAAGCAAACCGGTGTAGGAAGTCCACGTATAGAGCTTTCCGTGACACTTAAATTTACATACTTGTAGCGGTTGGGCATGGAATGCGGGAGTGTGTGACGTATTGGCTCGGATATGGTGTTACGTTCTCAATTTTATTTACCTGCTATTTTCCCCCTTTCTCTCTAATATTGGATCCAAAATAAGGCAGCGTTATAGAACCCGTTAGAGGTTCCATATTTGATTTGGAAACAGTACGCCTGCCAAACTGTAAACAATATTAGCAACTGGTAGCAACTTTCTGAGAGACGTTGTATATTTTTAATTGCCTACTTATTTAAGGCTTCCTTTTGTTGTTCTGAAGGCCAGTGTGATGTTATTTTGTCATGTGGATATATGAGTAACAGTTGCAAATTGATATTTGGCCAACAAATTTGGCTGTTTATTGATTCTTTTCGCGTCAGTTGGCTATTGGGATGGGCTTTGTTTGTTTGATGAGGTTGTGACAGTTGTACCTACAGGACACAACTGAAGTTATAACTGTCAAATATAGGATACGAGGCTTTAGTTTTAAGCCTTACAAGACTATGCGCAAGGTAGATGGCGTATGACGACGATCGTTTGTGAAATTTTAGAGACCAGAAGGGGCCATGATGATGGTTTAACTTTCAGTTTCAATTTTAATAATAATTAACAAAAGTTTTCATATTTGTGGGAAATGGACGAGAATTTGCCAAGGAATTGATTTAATTTGTAATTATCATTTTTTATTTCTTTCTTTTACTTATGTACTAGACAAAAACGAATAAATCTAATTTAAAACTAACATTTATCTTATTCTAGCTTACTGGCTCTTAGCGAGCACTCTAAACTTAACAATATCGATTTCAATTTATTAATAATTTACAACAATTTATACAACAAGCATATTTTAAAGTTTGCAAGCCTTAAGCGTTAATTTAGAATAACATGTGCAAACAAATAAATACAGTATACCTAAATAAAGTAAATACAAGTAAAAGGAAAGACATTTGCAGTATTAGACAGAATCTAAAAATCGAAGTGGCTATTGGCTCGTCGTAAGGGACAGGACTTCGGTCGACGGCTTATGAATTTTCATTAAAAATAGTGTTTTAAGAAATAAGTTGTGCCCGAAAATGTACAGACTCGTGCCCGAAAATGTAATACTGGAGTCTAGAGTCCTTTTTGCGAGCGAAGCGATCCCTTATACCACTGTTTTACCTAGCCGTCGACCTAAGCCGTGTCCCTAACGACGTGCGAATAGCATTGGCCTTTAAAAATATAGACTAAGAAGGAGTTTCCATTACATAGTTTAAGGTTTTAAAATTAAACGTTTATGACTGTTCCAGTGGTCGGATGTTTTAACAGAGAGGGTTTTAAATTATTCGTGCTTCTAATCTTTCTAATGTTTATGGGCAGAGAATTCCACAATCTTACAGAGCTAACAAAAATCTGACGTTCGGAAATTAGACATGCATAGCTAGTTTGTAAAATAATTGCCTTTCGGCCTTTACTTATTAACACTAAATCGATGCTTTAAACAAATGGATAGTTTCAGTAAAGATCGTCTTAAACATTTGATGACTTACCCTCAGTTTCGTATGTAGCCAAGTTTCGGGACACTTTATCTCCCGCTTTATGGGCTGAGGAGAGACTTATCACTTGATTAAACTAGCCTATTTTGAGGGCGTCAGCCTAATAGCACGGATTCCATGTCACGCCTTGAATCCAAGAAGGAAGCCAAACGAACTTCCTACCTACATATTGCTTACCACAAGTTTTATATTCCACTGTAAGGAGTTCATGTGTATATGTATAGTATAAACGAGGTAGCTACTTCATGCTTTTCGAATTTACGACTTCAAGTAAATGCTAAATTTAAGGCACTTCTTGGCATTGTTTTTGAAGTGGTAAATGGCTTGTTTAAAATGCCTTAGGCCGTAGGCCTGATGGGGGTGTTCTCAAATGCGATGCATGTAGTTTTTGTGCATACAGCTTTTATGAGCTGAATTTATTGCCAATTTAGGAGTACCGCAAATGGAACACTGATGTGTTTATCGTTTTTTTTTTTTCATTAGATACCTTTAAGTCATTGATGCTCTAGGAGTCCACCAACTTTAGTTATATCCGAAGGCTAGCTGTTTGAAGAATGTTGAAGGAGTGTCTGGGTGAATTGAAGCTGAGATAAGTTCATTAACAGAGCGGGATACAAATAAGCATTTTTAACGTCCAGGCTGATTGTACGACCTCACAATGTTCTATATAAAATAACCCATTGTGACCTACAAAATATTTAGTGCGAAGATTAAAAATGATGATTACTAAGGCCCAGAGTTGTTAATTAGTTGTTAGGTGTAGCGTATTATTGGATACGTGCAAATTTTCCCGAAATACACATGGGTGTGGGTACCCTAGTTCATTCTTCATTCTAGATTCTAGAAGCATGCCAAATACAACTTGGGGCTATTTTGGCAATTGGAAAGGTTAGTCAATGATATTTTTGAAATTTTGAAATTTGGAATTAACCATAATTTTAGTATTCATTTACAATTTTTAACCCGCAAAGCAAAGTGCTTATCTGCATAGTTAGGTAACAGCTATGAATCTTATTTAATCTTACAAAATTTAAAAGAAAGCAGCTCAAAGTCGATTTTTTGGTTCGGGTGGCTAGTTCATGCTTCTCTGTTTAAAGTGCACGTTGAAAAAATGTTCTTGAAGCACAGTTTTCTAAAAAGGAGATCAATAAATGCGCGGGTCATATACAAGCCTCGGGAAGTTCAAAGAAAAGAGTCAGTAGCTCATCGACAAAATATAAACTACTGATTAGGTATAGCAACGCCTTAGATCTTTCAAATAATGTAGATCACATAAAGGTTTAGGAAAAACATTTTTAAACTCAGAGCTGTCGGATTTGCAGGTTTATGAAACACCCCTATAAATAAATAGTTGGCGCAACAGGTCTGGAGAGACCCTAGGCCTAGCTTCTCACAACCATTCGTTTTGTGTGAGTTTCTCATTTTTGGAACGAATGGAAGGGATCTACAATTTTATGCCGACTCCAAACGGCTAATTGAGAAGAAGCTCTTTCAAGACATTTATACTCTCGGATGTTTGTCAGACGTTCGCGAGAGGTAGCGCAGCGGAAAAAAACCCTGAGTCGGAATTGGGTTTTTGCGGGATTCGAACCTGGGACTCCCGCATAGCAGTCCAACACACTAACCACTAAGCTACTGCGACTATGAAACACCCCTACATCCAATAAAATGCATTAGGAAAACATTTTACGAGGCTTATTTTTGCGAACCACATTTTTCCTCAAACAAAGCTGCGGGTTCTATCATCATCCATATCTTATATATAAAAATCACGTGTCACAGGTTGCTCCGCGATGGAATCCTAAACTACTGAACCGATTTTAATCAAATTTTGCACATTGTGTGCAGTTTTGTCCCAATTGAGAGATAGGATAGTTTATACCTCAATTTATAGTCGCTGATTTTTTTATTCCAATAAATTCATTTTTGTACACTTTGAAAAAAAAAGAAACTGGATAGAAATCGAGTAGTGACACTTCAAATACAAAAAAAAAATATTTTAAATTTTAAAAGCAATTGTTGTTGTCAATTATTTTAATTATTTTCCAACCAAATTGTTGTTGTCAACAATTTTGAAAGTTTTTTTTTTTTTTAAATACCTATAGGTACCTACCTAAAAAGTTTGTTCTAATAAATTATGTTTACTATGTTACATTAAGTAACTTTTTGAAATGAAGTAGATACTTTGATTATACAAAGATGATAATTATGGCCGACGATATTTTGCATCGAAGTCGCACTGTGACATCGGATAATGAACTGGAGATGTCAGATGGAATGCTCAACAAAGCTTTGATTTTGATCGAGGATATGTGTCTGCTCATGAGTGGCAATTTGTTGTGCAGATTGGGGATGCGACAGCCAAGACGCATTTAATGCAGAATTGGAGAGAGAAATGGACTTCGGTCGAATCGCATTGAGTTAAGCTGTTCGAACAAATGTGCCAATGTTGAATCAAGAATAAAAGAAAGTGTACGATGAATTGATGCAAGCAGTCGATAACGAAAATTGCGGAACTGGAAATACATTCATGATTTCACTTATTTTGGCTACAATGCGTTCGAGATCTGAGATCGCTTTGGCCCTAGCCCCTTCTGGAATAGCGGCTACTTTGTTAGAAGGCGGTCGAAAAGCTCATCCTGCATTGAAATTGCCATTCAATCTGCAAGTGGAAGAAGAACCTACATGCAACATTTCAAAGAACACTGCGATGGCGAAAGTACTGCAGCAATGTAAGATTTATTATATGGGACGATTGCACAATGGCTTACAAACGCGCATTGGAGGCCCTGAATCGTTTACGTAATGACCTTTCGGTGGAGCAATGATCACCGGCCTGATTGAGATTCCACAAAATTTTTGCAACCTTACAACGACACCGGAAGAACTAATCATGAATGTTTTCCCAAATATCGCTCAGAATAATATTGGCCATGATTGGCTGAGTGTAAGAGGAGAGTGATTTTGGCTGCAAAAAACAAGAACGTCGAACATTTGAATTTCGCCATTCAAAACCAAATCGCTGGTGAGTTGCCTTCATACAAATCAGTCGACTCCGTGATGGATGAAAACGAAGCCACCTACTATCCCACGGAATTTTTACATTCTTTGGATGCTTCGGGCTTGCCTCCACACAATTTGAAACTTAAAATCGTCTCAGTAATAATTTTGTTGCGCAACCTAAATGAACCAAAACTTTGTAGCGGTACGCGTTATAAGCAACGATTTTGATTGGAAAATTCATAGGCGAAGGTGTTGTTATTTCGCGGATTCCACTTATTAAGAACGATTTGCCGTTCGTATTTATGTAAGCGTCTTCAATTTCCCGTACGTCTCGCTTTTGCTAAGACAATTAATAAGTCGCAAGGACAATCGCTGGATGTGTGTGGAATAAATCTTGAATTTCACGTATCGGCAAAGCTCTCGCTTTGTACGTGTACACACCCGATAATAGAAATAGAACAAAAAATGTTGTGTACCATTAATCATTTCAGTGAAAAAGCGGTAGGTTGGCCGACAAGGATTTTATTTTATTTATTTACTTAATTTTAATATACCTTTTGAATAGAATGAAGCGAAAGCTCGGAATTATTAACTTCATTACCTACATAAATGAATTTGGGCGGAACGAAGTTCGCCGGGCCAGCTAGTACCATATATAAAGTCTTTTAAAGGACGATGAGCAGTGATTATCTAGGACACGTTGCTTCAAAAATTCACGTTGCGCAAAATTGTTCATACTGTCTTGCAGTTATGGACCACTTTAGGCTAAAGCATCGTCTTCCGAGGTCTAGTAGTCTTTAATTGGCAGCAAAAATCAAGCGACATATGTTAAATCACTTGATCACTTCTGTCGCCTACTTTAATGGAAACTTTTGCAGGCAATATTGCCCTCGCTATTCGTGATATAGAGAGCTTATTACTTGAAAATTGATTGAGCCGTTTTACCTCCAGAAGACGAAAATTGCCTTCAAATAGAAAGAACTGCTTTCAAGTTCTAAAAAAAAAACACTCTTAAGGGTTTGAAGATTTTTAATGGTCCTCCTTATACCCATCAATCCAAAGACTTGATATACGGAAATATGGAATGCCCAGAAAGCTATTACTTCGAAGGGTTTAAGGGCGTCACCGTTCATTGGTCAGATATGCTCGCAGAGCACAGTCGCATTCGATAAGGTGATAATTCGCTCGACAACATAAAAATGCTATATCGAACTATATTAGTAGTTATTTCCATTCCAACCTGACCTAGCTTTCTTCGCAATTAAATCGATTTAATGGCCAGAAAGTGATATATGCCATGGTCTACAAAAAGTAAAAAAGGGGAACCTTTCAAATTTCAATAACACCGCAAGTCATACACCTCAGCCGTCACCACGCCCTCATTACAGAAAAATAGCACCAGCGAAATAGAGATATTAAAATGATCGCACTTTATCTGATTACAAATATCCATAAAGTACATATACCTACCACAAGACTATATACCTACTTCTGCACAGCAGCGCTAGAAACAATTACCCCACTGCATTTGAATTCAGAAACAGAAATATCCGCACAATTAGTGTCTGGTCCGAGCGCACGAGACACGAACCAGCGTTTTGATGCCGCCCAACACAATTCTCGTTCATATTTCACAGCTGAGTTGGCTTTTAAGTGCTTCCAGCTACCGAGGCGGCAATTGCAGTCAATTAAAAGTATCTCCCGCACATTCGCGCAGGTGTGAAGCTTGGTGGTCGTTTTTTGTTTTTTTTTTTTTTTTTTCTTTTTTGCTTATCAAGGAAGTGAAATGTAGAGGCCTAAAGCTGTACAGATAAACATTTTTTTGTTGTTTCCAACTCGATTTCATATACATCTAGGTTCTGGTTAAAATGTAAAAAAAAAAAAAAAATGCGAACTCCCAAAAAAATACTTGAACAATGTGTGATTAATTGGAATTTAAACATAACAAGGTCTTTAACCGTTTAATGAACATGTGATTGAGTAATTGGTTGTGAGATGGATTTCTTTATTCTAGCCGGGTCCTTATAAAAGTCTACGTAATTAGTTTGTTCCCTTTGGCTTGAAACAGATCAGGCCATTTGCGATATGTTCAAAACGATCATCTCCGAGTAGCCTAGGGTTTCAAAGCGCAACTTTATAATTATATATGTATTTGGGATCATTGTCATTGCCAGCCGTACGAGCATTATCTCTGATGGGAGTTTTCCATAAGCAATTTAAGTGCGTCAATATTTGTGAATATTCGCAAAGCTGTAGAATCTAATTAATTATGAGATATAAATGCAGAAAAAAAAAAATACAGACGAATGATTCTAATAAAAAATAAAAATTCCGAGGCACTGAGAGCTTATACAGATTGAATGCGATTTGTGTTTGCTATTTCTGTTTGACTAATTGCCTAAATGAATAAACGCCACTACATCAATATTATGAAACAGCATATTTTAAATATTGCGAATAGCTCAAGTGCAGGCACTTAATTTCTGAATATTGATTCTTGAGAACGTTTGAAGGAGTTACCTATCTAATTATTATTCGGCCATTTGAGTGGGGAATTTTTATGCACGCATGGAAGAGTATTTCAAGAGCACTTTAGTGCCAACTACGATGTTTAGCGGTGGTAAATTATTTTATTTTTACTGCCAGTTACTTTGGAATGGATTTTATTTTATTTTTTGCTAGAACTTTATTTTTTTTTTTGCTTTGATAGGTGAAAAGTGTATGTCAAGTTAGAGTCGGAGTCTCCATTTCATGAAAATCAAAAGTATAATGATCGATACACGCTCAAAAATTGACCCCAACCGAGTGACATTTTTGCTCGACTAAAAAACGGGTAAATTAACTAAATCTCTGTTAAAAAAAACTCACTTAATCAGTTGTTATCAAGCATGTTTCCATACTAATATCAACCAAACAGTTTTATTTTGATTTTTACAACCGAGAAAACTGAAAGGGGAAATTTGATAAATCGGTTATTTTCAACCAAGTCACCTTAAACAAATTGAATCGGTTATTTTTAATCCACTAACTCTGTAAGAGCTGTATAACCGGTATTATTTATTAGCTTTTAACTGAAAGTTGGTTGACTAACTAAAAAAGTAACTTTTGAAATTTATTTTGTATCGTTTTTGAAACTCAGACGACCATTTGAACCTTTGTTTTTTAAATGACTTCTTTTCGATTGCTGGATATCAAACTGAACTTTTCAATTCTGTACTGAGTTTCTAGTTTTAAAGGTCTATCGTTTTGAGGTAGCGTTGCCAGACGGTGAAAGTATTCCCCCCCCAGATAAAAAAAAAAACACCCGAACTTTTTGTCAATATTTTACTGTCTATTTATTTTTTATTTTATTCATTTACTTAACATGTTTTATGTACGACTTAAAAGTAGAAATTTCGAATTTGAAACGAGAAGATTTATGTAAGTTTGGTTTTTCGAAAAAGTGCAAAAGTGTGCGGCAAACAAATACAACGCAAAATGTCAACGCATTTTAAAACCATATTGAAAGATTTTACACAGCGCTTTCGCAACTTTGAAGAAATAGTTGTTTATAAAACTTACAGATGAGGTTGGTACTTACATTCGTAAAAATATTTAAGGAACAATTCCAAAAAAACACTAAAACTCTTACCTTATTTTTGAAAAACTCGTCCAATATCTGGACAAATAAATTACTTGCACTGCAATTATAGCTTTGGAGCAGCGTTGCCATTTAAACATTTCAAAAAAGGGGCTAAAAAGGGTCCCGAGTTGAAAGAAGGGGCCTCCACATTAACTACTGATATAGAAAAGAAAACAGACACAAAAAACATTTATTTTTAACAAATAACATTTTTTTTTTCAATACGAAACACTTCTTTTCATATGTTTGCAGCCTTTTTCGTTTGATAAAGAATAAAATCGTATACTTGAAAAGGGGTAATTTTGTAAATTTTTCAAAAAGTGGGGGCCAAATGTCCTGAGGCTCAAAAAAGAGGCCAAACGGCAACGCTGCCTTGGAGGATCGATCGATTATTTAACAGCATTCTAAAATAACACATACATTTATTTCATCCTCGATTCTCGTGCTCAATTTTGAATCACTTGGTTGTGGACAGAAACAAGTAAAATAGATTAAAAAAACACAGATCTCCCTATCCCCGTCGAATGAAAAAAAAAAAAAACTAAATCTGGGGGGGAACCACCAAACTGGCAACACGATTTTGAGGACAATCTGAAAAACAGATCCCAGGGATAGCTGTTGGCGATTTTTTCTAAAAAAGTCGTTAAATTAATCAGTTGATCGTCAGTTGATGGAGGAGGTATAGATGAACCGTCCCTGCAAGTCTTCAATTCTATGAGAGTATAGGTAACTTGGAGAGCTAGCCAAACTTTGCTGGTAAACTCAAAGATACAACTTTTAATTGTGATTTAAACAAAGTTAGTAACGAAAGAGTTTGAACTTTTTTTTTAAGACCAACTTGCTTATAAAATCAAGGGAATCAGCTCTTTCTATAATTTGAGTGAGTGAATAAGCGGTTACAGGATTTTACTTCTCTGTCACAGATTATACGCAGAGGAAACCAATCCAAGAGGTTTCCTGTTCAAAAATAATAGGCGGTTATGTTATTTACTGAGAGTAAGGTCTTGAAAATTTACCAAAAGGTAGAAAGACCTTGTCAAGGTAGGACAGACCTTCGGAGCGATAAACAAGCAGAACTTTTAATATAGATTCTGATGTTTAAACGGCGAAAACGACCTAAATTCGACACTAATTCAAAACTAAACATTCAACCTAGATTAAGATTAAAAAGAAATAACTAAACCGCTGAGCGGGGCTGATTTAGTGGAGACCATGCCCCAGCTTATTTCGAAAATTTAGTCGGAGAAAAGTAGGTATGCAGGATGTGCGTTATGTGGCACAAGAAGGAAGATCCTCTAATTTGCTCGTTCACGGACAAGGCGATCTTGCCCCCGACTTTATCAACAATACCTACAAAAACTACTGTGGACGCATTGGCTCAGTGGTTAGTCCGCTGGGCTGCACCTTTAATTCAACTTCAGATCTCGAGGATAACAAAATACCGCATACTTCCATGACTTTTACACTATTTCAGCTACATTACGACTTGAATTTTCTCAATAACAGATGTCTCTGGGTGTATTTTTGTTTCAGCAATAGATGCCTCTGCATGTTTTCCTTTTTCAATGCTAGATGTCTCTGAACTGCCTACGCCATTTACTGGCTAACAAGTGATGATTAAATAAAAGGACGATCCAGTGAATCTGGGTCAACAAGATCAATGGTATACAGTATACAAATGTTTCGAAAGTCGCACGTTACGCACTTTTCTCACCAAGTCGAATGACTAATCGAACTGATTAGATCTACCACTTCCATTTGGTTAATCCCATCTCGCCTACGACCGCTCAGTGAAAGACTTGTTTAGATCGTTTCATTGAAGAGCTTCCCAATAACGACAAGTATTCGATCAATTAGACACGTCTCCATCAGTCACCAACCCCTGCCAAGCCTACTGTCAAAATTCGGTGAAACATGCACACAACCATAAGTCGACTTCAGGAAATGAGAAGTAAGTCCCATAAAAAAGCGTCAGAGACAGAGACTGACACTTGAGCCGAAATCAAACAAAGTCTGTATTTTGATAAGAACACCTTTTAGTGGGTGTCGAAAGTGTCGAGTGAGCGTGTGTCTTTCTTTAGAGAATGGAATTGTAAACTCTCACATCCATATAAATAAAGCAATGTGCGCGCTAAAACAACGAAACACTCAAATTAAACATTATTAAGACTTCAATGATTAATTAACTGCCTAAGTAATGATTTAATCATTTTATGAGCCTTAACTATGTAGCACGTCAATGTGTATTTTTAGACGCAGTCAGTAAGAGAGAGCGACAAAAAAAAAATACACAATTTAGGTGAAGGCGTCAGTTTTGATTGGGTGTCTACAAGTCTCGCTGTATTGTATATGTACCTATACGTAGTGAGTTTGAATTGACCAGTTGGAGCGAGCCGTGAAGGCTGCCATCATCGTGACCCTTTCTAAACAATCGCACTATACTCAAGACTATGTTTCTATAAATAATGAACAGTCGAAATGGCCGCTTAATTGAAATTGGTTACGCTAACTTACAAGCTCGAGGTTTATGATGTGTAAAAATAATTGTCCTTTGTTGGCATATAAATTGGGTGGCCAATCGCATCCCTGACGCCCGATGATGATGATGATGACAGTTTTGAGCAAACAAATGGGCGACTTAGTACTTTGCCCACCTCGACGTGGGTGAGTTTGAAATTGCACCTACTCATTGTGAAACTATTAGGGCTCTACGTGTGGCCATTTGGGGTGCGAGGCATTTTTTGATACGGAAATGGAAATGCGCTTGGAGACTGGCCAAGTGATTCTTGAGACAGAGCGTTTCTACCGAGCATCTCATTCAAGTCACGTGTACCCACCATCGGACTATAAGCAACAGTGCCATATTCACTACTCCCCTACCCCACTGCATCGAATTAGTATTAATTTAACTTGTTTTTCGATACAGCATCGCCTTACCAATTATGTATGCAAATCTCCGGCGAGGCACAATTCAAACAGAAATCGTTTTGTTTGTGTGAATTTTCACATCGAGTGAAATACGAGAATTCTCACCTATTACGGATGAACGCACGCCGATCAGAGGGCAGAGGAAATAGGAAACCCTATTAGTGGCATACGTTGCTCACACCTACTACTATGTGCTACTAGCGATCTTGCAGCTGCATCGTTACTTAACTATCTTTGTGTGCCATTATCACTCGGTCTTCCATGCGTTGCAGTGCCAGTTGGAAATGTTGTCTACTCGTCCAGGTGTTGATTACCATCTGTTTGGCGGCCTTGGAAAGGTATAACCGCGAGCGCTGATGTGCGAGACATCTCTGTACGCGTGCAAAAACAAAAGATGGTCTGTTTTCATGACCTTAAACTTGGGTTTTGGCATCTACTTGGTTATGGTGTAGCATCATCATCATCAGCGCATGTAATTAATTTTTTTTTGAAATGAATTTCACACGGTTTAAGCTGTATATAGGTAGTCAGTCGCGAATGGTAGGTATGCTCATGGTCTGGCGAAAAAGACAGAAGCAAAGGCCGATGACATTTTAATGGTAATTGGTTCACGATGGCTGGGTTTTGTGAACTGCGAGAGCTTGTATTTATAAATGCCAGGATTCCTTTTGTTATTTGGCACTTTATGGCGTGCAAACAGGATGGAGGGGGGTTATTGTTTGAGCAACATTTAGTTCAACGGTCAGTTTTTGGGAGTAGTTCTCTCACTAAGCACTTAATGTGTCATACTTGTTGTTTATGGCACCACGGTCCGGAGTAAGCATCGATTCACAAGAAGCCTCTATTTGCGCTTATGCCCATTTTAAATGAGGTCTCTCCTGTGCTGGTGAGCTGGGTGTGTCAGTTATAAGGAAAGATTCTCCTCTACTGCCTTGAGTTCACCCCTGAAAGTCGAAGATTCTATGTCGAAGTCCTGGCCGCATTGATAGTCATGTCTTCCAGTTCTTCTAGCCAGCTTAGGCTATTAATTTGAATCTTTTTTTCGTTGTACAGCTTGTCCAGTTCTGCCTTGTACCTGCTCCCCCAAACCTCTTCAACACGAAGTCTATCATAAGGTAGATCCATAGTTTCATGGGTCGATTCAACGGTCTGATTGCGTGATAATAGACTATTCACACCGAGTCGAAAACTGGGTTTCACAAAAACTCTCGAAATAAGAAATTTTCCCATATTTTCAGTTTTCAAAACGAGTTTTTTAATTCGCCAACTCCAATCCTTGGATTGTTGAAAGAAACATAACTTTTGCAATATTCAGCAAATTCAGCAAATCAGCTGACCGAACAGAAGTCAAAACTCACAACTTCAAATTATTTTCCACGCTAATATTATTTTTAAATGCTCTGAATTCATTTTATTTGTTAATTAATGATCGAAATTTGTTACCAAATCAGTTTACACAGAAGTTTCACGACTAGTGTCTCACAGCTGATTGAAACGTCAAACGAGAACTAATTGAGTTGGTGTTCGGTGTGAATGCATTGACGAATTTTCGAGGAAAACACGGTTTTTGGTGCGGTGTGAATAGGGTATAACCTTACATGGGCTACTTCGACGGTTATCATGAGGAAGACCCATGGTTCGGTGGACCAATTCAACAGTCAAAATGCCAGAAATAATTTACACGAACAGACTAAAGATCACATGGACAATTTTTTAGTTCAAAAAAATTGAATGTTTTTGAGGGGATAGTGTGGGTGTTGTAAAAAATGTTGCTTAGAAACGCATTTGAGAGGAGTTTTCATATTAAAAGGGATATCATTTTGTTAATTCTATTATATAAATAACAATATATATATCAAATTTTAAACATTAATAGTCCCTTCAAAAATATCATTCATTCATGTAGAATTAAGGAAAAAAGAAATATGTATACTTTTCAGTTACATACGTTGACTGACAGTTTTTTAAAACAGGTCATAAACACAATCCAGTATATAACAAAAATTGAAAGCAGAACAGAACCATGATTTTCGAAATACCTAAATTTGCACAATTTGGAACTTGGAAGCGTTGTTCAGGCCTCAGTCTATATTCATGTTGAAATGCCAAACCAAACTAAAAATAAATTGCTTGACAGCTGACAAAATGGCCGCCCGCTAAATTAGTGTTGCCAACTTAAAGTTCTATACATCTAAAAAAAAAAAACCTTTATATGTACCTACTTTTTATGAGTGCTTCTTGTAGATGATTACTACTGATGACTTACTACTTTTAATCTTAAAAATGATTTAAAACTAAGGCAATTTTCATTAAAAAATTAACCGCCCTTTATTTAGTCAAATGCTATTCGGTTTCATTGTTCGTTATTTCATTGATAATTTATTTATTTAATTTGTTATTTAGGTATTTATTTGTTTGTTTGTCAACAAAGTAACGTTTTTCAACTCGCCGGAAGAATTCTTTAAACATGGAGACGGTATTTTGTCACTAGAGACGGGAACAGCAGTAAAAACAGTATAGCAGAACAATAACCATCTGGTCTTAGAATACTCGTACGTTCATGTGAATTTATTTTTGTTATTTACGTATTAGCAGAAATAAACCTCGAAAAAGAGGAACAAAAAAAAAAAAAAAACATGTTGCCGATTTTGACACGTTCATTAACTTATCGGAGAGTAGTGTTGAACTTCAGTTTCAAAGTGACTCAAGTTCCGTTGAGTGGATGAGTTCAGCCAAATTTTAAAGTTTTTAAAATAAAATCATTCATATTTTGATTATCAAAATTTCCAAAAAGTTCTAACATGATCTTCCCCCAGCAATCTCTTTTATTTTAATTTCTTACTTTTCACTTGGTAAAATCGTTCCTGAATTTCTTTAAATATTCACAGGGATGTACCGTGGTTGGCGCTGAGGGTATAGAGGGCCCGAGTCAATTTTGACTCTTCTACAGTGCAAGACGATTTTTTCAAAGATATTATTCAAGCCAAATAGAAGCTTCTTTTTATCTCCGGTAGCACCCTAGTTTTCCCCATTTTCATAACACCTTTTGGATGGTTGCTATGTCAACTTTTGGGCCTCCAAGGTCTCGTTGTACTTATTTTATCTGCGCGTTGGTTCCAGAGGCATGTGCGGGTCTTTTAACAACGTCCAATTGTGGATCTTGCTGGCACTTATAGAGGATGACTGCTGTTTTTTTTTTTTTTTTTTTTCTAGGACTTTTTAGAGCCGATCAACTGCATTCAGAGATGCAGACTCCGGTGATTGACATCTCGTCTGATTTGTTCAATAATAAGTTGGTCCGCGAAAGTACTCAAGGCACAGCGTCCATTCATTTTATCTGAGCTTTTGTTTTTGGCGCACGAATGGAGGAGACCTTCAATTTTGTTCCGAGTCCGACTCCGAACGTCTTAATTGAGAATCTCTTTCATGACAGTCATATATAGGTACTTCAAGACATAAACTGTGTTTTCCGGCGATCGAAGCATGCCCATAGACCTTCTTGGTCGACGATCCTTTCAACGTCTAGGAGATTCAGAAGGTTGTTACATATACGTTCTGATGTCCACTCAAATAAGCTTGCCGAGTGTAAAACTTCCCATTTATTTTTTACCCAGTCAGGTGTAGTTTTAAACTACTATTTATATTTCCCTTCTAGAGCTCACGATCACGATCGATTCAATCACTTTGAACACCTGCCCGCATTCAACGACAGGCGGCTACAAAATTCAAACCTCCTAATATCATAATTTCCGTCCAACATCCTACAAATCATCATTTCAAATTTGTGTAGCAACAAATTCACAAATGTACCCGTATACTCAGATTCGCCTTGACATTCACCTGTCAACTGTTGCACACATTTGCGTCTGCCTTCTGCCTATACCTAGATGCTAGATGTCTCCCAAAAAGGTTCCCACTTCATCTGCATTAGCGTAGTCACTCCAGTGACAATAAAAAAAAAATACCGTAAACGGCCCTCAAAACGGGGAAATGACAAAACTTTAATTTTATTACCAAAATTATAGCCCAAGCCGCCTTTTTCTATATAGGTACACTCTCATCCCACCAACTCTTGATGGGAGCACTTAAGCCATGCCACACCATGTTCGTTGCGGTCGCCTTTTGTGCATATCATATATTGTACCCATTGGATACATTCTGATGAAATCACGGTTTGGTGATCAAAGTTCTCGAAACAAAAGGCAATAACACATCCCGTGGGAGTGATGCATTGAAACCTAACATTTTCTGGAACACACAATGTTGTGTTATTATGAAAATTGATGGTGGCAGTAGACAAACGCGAGAGCAAACGATTTGTCTATGCACGTCTGTCAGAAGATGCTTCCACTCACGATTGTCGATTATGAAATTAAAATCGAGAATGCTCATGTCAGCCGACATCGACATCGACATCGACATCGACATCGACATAGAAAACGTCAATCCATTGACACAAAAGGTAAAGGATACAAATACAAAGTTGAATTTCGACGTGAAGTCGTGCGCTGCATTCTCGGTGAGGTTTTCGAACATAATTACGCAATTAAAGGTGATCGAACTATGCTAAGAAGAAGTATGCTGTAGCATGAGATGAAATGGAAACAAAAAAACGTTCATTAAAAGCCAACACGACGACAATGACGAGAGGGAGTGTCTGCAGTCTCCACGTCTGATGAGAAGTAGAAGATCGAGTTTGAAGTTGACGATTGACAGATTTTATTTCGTTTTCTTCTAAACTTGCCGCTCGTAGATGGGACGGGAAAATGAGACTTTGCCTCTGAATGTTATTCTACTTGAGGAACTTGAATTACTTGACGTAGATTCATAAGACTCTGGTTAGGTAGCTATTTCTGCTTTTAAGGAGTGTTCAAATCTGTGGTGTGAACAGAGGATTTTCTGTACAAAACTAATGGAACCCATTGAAGAGTATTTGTGGACACCGTTTGCTCTGCTGGAAGCTATAAACCTAAGTCCTGAAAAAATGTTGCTAAAGCTACGATTACACATGCAAAATTTTCATGTAAAGTTTTGACATGCCGACGTCATAATGGCGTAAACATTTGTCCTAAATTTGTCACAACGTGTGATCCCCTGTCAAGTTTATGGTTACGTGGGAAGTCGCAGCGCACTCCCACAAAGGACACACGATTTACCACTGAATCTTTGTGATGTCAGCATGCCAACATTTGGCACGTGTAATCGTAGCTTATTAGGTACTGAATAGGTCCACGTGTCCCTATAATACGATTCTTTTTGTACTTTTGCTAATAAAATCTAAATCTACAATGTCAGGCTTATAAGATAGGTACATTGCATGCGGACCTGTATTTGTTACCGCATCACGTTGCAACTACTCACCTAATTCACACGCGCTTCTCGGACATAACGCACGGCTTAGTTGGTCAGCATTTAGCTTTTATTTTATCGAAATCGGCCAACCAGTTCAGAAGATGTGCTTGCTTGCTTGCTTATGGGCCTCCCTACCCGTGAAGAGTCTCCGCCTGAGAAACTGCAGCCTTCCATCTTCTACGATCCCGGGCACGCTGCTTCAAGTTATCTAGACCAAGCGCTCTGGCATCCGCGATGGTTTCGTCTTTGAAACGGAGGTTCGGTCTTCCTTGTCTTCTCGAACCTGAGGGCTCGGATTCGAAGATCCTCTTAGCCGGAGCGTTCAGAAGATGTACGAAATTAAAATTTTATTTTAAAGGGGGTAAATGCCATTATTTGTTTATATAAGTCAAGTGTGTAGGAGATAAAAAAAAGAGAAACCCTCTTGAAGAAAATTCCACCGCACATCCTTCTGAACAACCACAGTTGGCAGCTCCAAATGTGACCCAACAGAAAAACAATTCATCGTACAAACTACTTCGAAAAAACACCACTCCATGCCATTATAAGCCCGTCAAATATACCTCAATAAGAGAAATAAGAGTCGCTGCCAAAGTTGGTTCAAACTTGCCCAGCCCATCTGTCAAAGGTCATCTATCTACTCCAATTCGCAGTAAAATTTTATTGCCTCAGGTCTCACTCAAACGGAATGGAAAGTTAATTTTCGGAACGACTTCCTTTCGAGCGACAAAGCCAATTGGCAAGACAGCGTCTAACTGCCCCATTGACCCACAACTAACCTCTGACATATCGTTCCTCGTCACGCTCGCTCTTCAATTTCCGCGCTTGTGCAGACTTGACTGTAACAAGTATCGAAATCCTCTTTATCTATCCACTCATCGGAATTGTGCTTTTATTTTTTTTTTTTATAAAATTTGTGCTGCCAAAAGTGGTTAATGCGGCAAAATACTAAAATACTGGCCGCGTCTACTTATTTTCATGGACCGGTTGCATGCGACTTCAAATAATGAAGACCGCCACCACCTACGTCGATGGTGGGCACACGAAAAAAAAAAACAAGAAAAATAAAAACAGAAACGTCTACGTAAGAGCTCTTCGGCGTAACCTCAAATCGAGATCACTTTTTTATATTTTATGTATGTTGGTCCAGAAAATTTGCTCGCGATGATCAATTCCACTCACATGCGGTGAAGGAGAGTGCCCCAACCACCACACTTTTACCAGCGACTCTTTGAATCTGCATCTTCAGAAAGTTTAGGAATTTCTCTTGCCGTTGCCGTTGCCATTGCCATATCGTGGAGGTGGTCGAAATCGATTTTATTTTATTAGCCCGCGCCCGGGGTGGTGCTTTGTACCAGGTATGTTATATTGTGTCAACAGAGACTGCCACCGTCGAGTTTCACTCGAACCGAAGAGGATTGCGTAAGAAGGCTTAATAGCCAAAATGTCTGAGCCGATAGTGACTTGGGTATGCTGGGTGTTGTTTTTTTTTTTTTTCTGGCGGCTTTTCGGCTTGACTGTGTGCAGTGGCGGGTATATTGTTCACCGAGTAATTGGTTTTCTATGGCCTTTGACATGCGGCATGGGAGAAATAGGAAATTAAGTTGCGTACTTATTATCCGTCCAGGAGGGGAGTTCTCTCTATGTCTATGCTGTGACAATACGACTTTGGATTGGTATATATTGATTACCTAAAAGCATCTGAGGAGCCGACTTGAGCTAATCGGTTTAAATGTGACTCAATCGCAACGAAAGCTGGGACCATGCCATTAAGTGATTTTTGGGAGGAAAACTTGTCCATCCATTGTAAGAGGATTATAATTTTGTTTGCTTGTTGCGCGCACTATTTCTGTGGCTTTTATTTGGCAATTCATTAGTTTGGGCATGGAAGGCAGTCAAAATGGGAGTAGAGTTTGTGCAGGTTTATGTAATACAGATGGGGATTCAGAGAAGTACGGGCAGTTTAGTTTAGTTTAATTTAGTTTGGTTTATCGAGGTGTGGAGTTGAAGGCGATTGAAAGGCTTTTACCTGAAGACTTGAAACTGATGGTGGGACCCAACTGTGCCTGCTAAAAATGAGTTGTGAATTTTATATAGATCTCGGAAGGTGGTTTAACTTAAGAAATCTATGATATTGACGAAGAAAAATATATTGTGGCTGATGTAGGTATATTTGGGAGGGCGCTACAATACTAATTTCTTTACCTGTACCAAAGTGGGGCGCCACAACTTACTGTTGGGAAGATAAATTAAAAAGCAATCTCTTTGTTTAAGTGACTTAGAAAATGTGTACCAATTTGTTTTGGGAAAATCATTTTCCAGCTGAATTTATTTCAGGTAAGAGTGAATTGGGGCGCCACAAATGAGAAGTTTTTTACTCGATTGTAGACGGCTTTGGTCATAAAGCTAAGATAGACTTGAAAACTGTATCATAATGTATCAATCTACCTTTTTTATGAAATAAAAGTCCTAACTATGTGATCGATTTACAATATCAAGCAAGCGCATTTTTGCTCGACACTGGTAAGAGAGATCCATTTTTCCGCAGTCAAAGGTAATAGAGGCGTAAGAATGAGATCACTAATCAGACGCCTAAAGTGTAATGGATGTAAATAAACACAAATCCCGGTGACCAAAATTTCTGCAATCACTTGCATTTCTATTTCTGATTTAAAATATTTCAAATTAGAGTGGTAATTAGTTTGAGTCATTTAAGCCAACAATTCATCAATCAGTTATAGGTACGAAATAAATAAATAATTGTCGGTTCATCACTTGTGGACAGCGTGACCGGTGCAGAACTCTAAACAGTCGCAAGAAAAAGGGGCAATGAGAAAAAATTGCCATTTCTGAAGCTATTCTGCAAATTTAGAATTTTTGAGGCCAAAATAGCAAAAAAATTGTGGCAGGCTTTCAAAAAAAGTGCCAAATTGCACAACCGTCACGCTGCTTGTGGAAGCCATTTTGTCTTATAGGAAAGCGAATTTCGTAAGCCATCGCTATAAAAATATCAACATGCTGAACTTTCCCATAATTAATGCAAATTAACCGTAACGTAATGCTGTCCCTTTCAGTCAGACGGCGGTTTAGTATTGGGCATCTCTTTAGTCTTCCGTGTTACGATTGTGCGATGTTGTAAATGCAGCATTAGCAAACATTCGTTCAGTTTCGAAGTCTCAAAGAAGAACTGCCAATTTTTTGTGTATACCAACATCTGATGTGCGGATCAAAATATTGCTTACATATTTTATCCCACTTTCAGAACGCAACAAAATTTTAAATGGAATATTTATGTCTGATAACGAAACAAGAATCAGCCACCTGACACCTGTGTCATTAATTTTTGCAGACCAGACTAAGGGAAGAAACTTACTTATGTTTGGGTAGAAATTGGTCCCATCTCCGTTAACACTGTAGTCTGAAATTTCCAAAATATAAGTATTTTGATGGCAAACCAATAATATGCAATTTAAAAGACATTTTATTTCGTCTGGTGTTTTTTCGTGCAGGCAAAATTGGACCAGTAACACCCTCTTGTCCCCGTCACAAATGTTTCACTTTCCACTTCCTTATTCTTGTCAATCTAAAAGTCAGATTTTCAGTAATGTGCCTAAAAACTCTGTTGTTAAACCTTTTGTTAAGCCTGACTTAGAATTATCGAAGAACATGTATCTAAAGCATTTCTGTGGCTCTAGAAAGTATTTGAGTTGGAGACTTCTCATCGAGCAATGTTCTATATTTAGCAGAATATTCTATACCAGATAACATTAACATTTTAGTTACAAAATTGATTACTAAAACGATGTGAATTGAAACAAAATGACCCTAAGATTTCGGTACGAAAATTTATCGCTTGAGCATATGGGCCCAGGAGAAAAGACGAAACCATTGCGATGAGAAACGACTTCTTCTGACAAACAGTGTGTTCCTATCGTAATACACTAAAAATACGTAAATTTCGATCATCAGTGTTAGTAGACTTTAAGGAAAAATATTCCCCAGCTGAATTTTAAAATTTCCCACTGTTATTCACACAACTGTGACAGTAATTTTTCCAATCTAATTGTGTCCTAAAAAGAATCTTAAAGCAAAGCAACGTAATTTAAAGAAATTGAATCACCTCTGTGATTCATTTTAAAGTTTAACAAAAATTCAGAGCCCAGTCTCTGCTCTTACTTAAAACTGGAGGACTATAAAAGAATCAGTAAAGTGACGAGTAACGAGTAATTTTCTCCTTGATTGCGATGACAGTAAAGAGCTCAGATGAACGTTTGAGTACTTTTTCAATCGCCAACCTCTGGACCTCTAGTTCACCTTTCAGATGGAAATAGATTTCGATCCTGGTTGATGCGGATAGTTTGATCAATTGCAGGGGGATGTGATGGTTTTCAATGGAATGTGGCGAATTTTAACAATAGAGTCGAAAATTTGCAGCGAACTTGTGAAAGACTTCGCTTTTGCCTATACTAATGAAGCTCAGAGCAAAAGGTCCACATAGGGCCGTAAGGCTAGCATCTTACAACCACTCGTTTATATGTTTGGAATTTTTGCGACTACAATTATTTTTATGCCCTACCCGAACAGCTGAATTGAAAATCTTTTTATGAAAAGGCAAAGCTCGTACGTTTGTCAAAAGTGCGGCAGTGGAAGAATTCTAAAATTATAATTTGTGATTTTTTGGGGGTTAGGTCCCCGATATTTTTCCACAAAACAGCAAATCACGTAGACTTAAAATCAGTGTCACTCACAATGTGTACAGTAGTGAGTGGAGACCCGAAGCTATCGTAATCAATATCTATACGTTTCATTCTCGCAGTGCATTTAATCACCACAGTTCACAAAGATTGTCAATATATTTCCTTGGTCCCATTTATTCGATCTTTCTATTAGAACTTTGCGTGTGCCCAGTGTTGTTAGCAATCTGCCTTCATTTTTCCCTTTTTTCCATTTTCACCGTACTCATAGATTCCCTTTTAAAATCCCACGATACCTACTTTTTTGCCTCAAAATCCAGTCTTTTAAAGTAAAATTTGGAATATACGGAAAATCACAGTAAATTAACCTTTAGTATAAATACCACAGTTTGTAACATTACTACGATTACTATTTGGTACTAGAAAATGTTGATAAAATGCGATTTTTATGAGCTGCTTTTTATGGACATTCAGCGTGTTGATAATAATCGTAGTGAAATGTAAAAAATTTGATGAAATTTCAGCAAAAATTTATAGTTTGAATGTTTTTAGTTAGATTCCTAAAATTTCCACGATTTGGTGTTTTTTCCCTTTATCGCACGAAAGGCTTTTCGGACATCGAAATTTCAACAAAAGGGGATAAATCCCACAATATAATAACACTGCTTGTGCCAGTTGAGTGCCCAACACTATCATTTGAAGGTCAGCGGTTGACCGTGTCTGAGTTCATTTATCCCTGTCTAAAGAAATCAAATTCTAAAGTAAAATCGCTCTTCCAGTTCTCAAGCGAATGTAAATTGGTTTCAAATTTACCCCCATCTTGTATAACTTCTAAATAACTATCTTAAAATACGTACCTCCTTGGTCCGAGAATAAATTACTTGTCGGTCTTCTGAGTCTTGCATATAATTAATTAAGTCAGTTGTTGTTTACGAAACACATACCCATAACCATTGCTAATTATTATTATTTTGTTGTTCTCATTTCAGGTATGTGGTGTCATCTCAAAATAAACCAGAAACTCTCCAGCAAGCTTTTATAAAGCATCCGCTATTTGCTGCCGCCATAGCTTGGAGTTTGACTAATATTCGAACCAAATTTGTGTAGTGTTGCTAATTAATCAATGTCGCTGCAAATTTACACGTTTAAATCAGACTCGTCTCGTTACCTCATTTAGACGAATTCCGCATGCATTTGTGGCACTATTACGGAGAAGAAAAAAAGCGACTTCCCGCAAATTAGCATATCACCCAATTCTGAAACTAAGAAAAAACACACTACAGTCGGTAATAAGATACACGTCATGTATGACGCGATACGTAAGGCCTGAGTTAATTTAAAACTTCTCAGCTTCTAACACTGGCTACCAATGAAAAAGGTTAATACACCACCCGAAGGTGTGATTGTATCTTTTGACACAAAACGTGTTTTTTCTGTTTAAATGCGCGCACAGTCTATTTTTACAAACTCGTGTTCTTTTTATTTTTATTTTCATTATACCTATATGCAAATTTATTGCAAAACCGATTTTCTAACTCGTATTTTGATGTGTCGACAATAAATGACTTAACCGTTCTAATTGATTAGCCGTATAAGGGGTCGCGCTATTGCTGCCGCCACCCCTTACAGAAGAAATATTTTTCGGTTCACTTGCTAATTAATGTTTTGTTATTGGAGGTTGTTGTTTTTGTTTTTGTTTTGAAGAATGCCACCATTTATGGACCGCTCGTGTTTAAACACACATGAGTGGGAGAAAGTATAATTTGTGTATATTGCCTATAGGGAAAATATTGAAATCTTACAGAGCAAAAAAAAGTGAAAACCGTCCTCAAAAATAAAAGTAGGTTAGAAGAACCGTCACGTTTAAGTACCTAGTTTATATTCTTTGTCGCGTAAATGGAGACGGGCAGCCGAAGAAATTGCGAAATTGCTCTGCTTTTAGTTATGGTTTGTGTCCACTGTTCATGTATAATTAAAAGTGGAACAAAAGATTTAATTAAAAGATGTGCGTGCCGGAGATGTGGGCAAGTTGTAAACAGGCGAGTAAAATTTTGTTGGAAGCCATATTTTCTTTTTATGTGAAGCTGATGGTTTGGATTTTCTGTCCGACTATAAAAATGTATTTGAGTAGAGAGTATAAACCTATAGTTGAGTAAGGGACCACACGTAGTAGGGCTTGAGCTATTTACGACAAGCAGCTTGTAAAGTAGCTAATTGCGTTGTAAAGGGTAATTGAAAACGTCCGTTTAAGTTTGAACGGATCAACTCTGGGTTAGCTATCTTTGGCTGGCGACACTGTCTGTCTGAATAATAAACAATTTTAGTTTCGACTTAAAATTTACGTAAGATCTCAATTGCGAAATTTGTATTAACGATATAGATGCTATTGAGCTCAATAAATTAAAAGTCGGAACTAAAAATGTTTATTTTTCAGACGGACAGTGTCGTCAGGCAAAGATACCCAACCCAGAGTTGATCCGTTCAAACTAAAGCGGACTTTTTTTTTAAGTACTTTAAAGGGATACTTACAAATAAGTTACCTTACAAGTAGCTTGCCGTAAATAGCTCAAGCCCTCCTACGTGTGGTCCCTTATTCAACTATAGGTTTATTCCCTTAGTAAGACGCAATGAGGTTTTTAGTTCAATTATTCAAATCCATCTAGTGGCTGATGCAAAAAGCTGAAACAAACAAAATATGCCAAGTGAGAGTTTTCACATGCTACCTCTGAAAAAATTATAGTTCCCTATCCATGGAGCGACAAGAGACTCAACCAACAGGCCTCTTCAGTTAGCACGGACTTGAGGCGATTCGTTTTAGTTGCGTACTCCGTAGCCTTCTATGGTAGAATCATGAACTCTACGGGCCGGAACGATAGTATTAGTTAGATGAGATGCCCCACCCCACTTAAACGTCGGAAACGCATTTCTTTATACGACCATCCATCCATTGAATAGTCTCATTTAAAACCTGTCCACGTAAACAGAGCCGAATGTCTTTCGAAAACGTTTCTCACTTGTTGATATGTATCTTCATCCGATCTTATATAGGGGTCCGTCTTTCAGATTTGTTGAGCACGACTGGTACCATGAACGTCTCAGACAGATTTGCTCTTAAGCTGTTTGGGGTTTTGACGAGTTTTTCAACTTTAATAGCAGAGCTGAGGCAGACAAAGTCTTTTATTAGGTAGCTGAAAGCGGTCACGAAACTTCTTTGGATATTATATACAACAGCTCGCTGATATACAAACTTGTCATAGAGCTTTCCGCATTTTTTGCAAGACAGCCCTAAGTGATTCCCCTGTCACGAAAATGAACTATTCTATAAGGCCACAGACACTTGCCTTTCGTTGGGCGCCCATTTCTGTGCTCATTTGTAACTTTAATGATTTACGAGTAAGATGCAGGACTTTGTCTTGGGTGACTTGGGGCTCTAGCTATATACTGTTTGGGCACATTGAGGTGGAGAAATTTAAAAATTCAGCGCAACAGCTTTTGGTTACAATTAACCCGTTTATTGGTATCGGGATGGTGACCATATGACATAAATCAACGTGCATCAAACATCTGTTCGTATTTACAATTGAGCGCAACTGATATCTGATACCATTAACAATAATAACAAACAACCAAAACCTAACTATGTAAGTTTTAAAACACGTTAATAGAACCTCTCTTTAGGAGGTTAAAAGAACCTTGACGGTGCCTACGTGATCTTTATCGTGACGGTGCTGTCCATCAGTATAGTCTCAAACAGCGGATAACGATAGAATATTATCCTATCTTTAAATAAGGATATTTTGCAACACGTACAACTGTCAAAAATGGAGCAAATTTCGTGCAGTAGTTCTTAAATTTAATTAAATCAAACGGCTTGTGGGGAAAAACTTTACGTTAAAAGGTTCATTAGGCAATATTTCTAAGAGTACCTTAGAGGCTATCACTTATATTTGGCCGCTTGTCAGAGGCTGAGCTACTATAACCCAAAAAAGGTCTAAATTAAACAAATGTGAAAAGTGGTTGCAAATGTACCGTCCGAAGGTATACGAGAAAGAAGGCTGTGATGGGTTCTGCATGTGCATTATGTGCATAGTTTGTGGCGGAAAGCGAGGCGCCATTCTATAGACAGAAGACCTTCTAACGTAACTAGGTAACTTTTTATGTTCGAAAAAGCACATTTTTACTCGATTTCGGAGCACTTTTGCGAATCCGGATTTTTTCTCACAGTTGCTTCAGATTTACCAATACAAGAAGCGTGTTTTAGTTTGACAAATAGTGGAGTTTATTTACATTACACCTCATGATTATGGGAATAACACAAAACAACACTTGCGGACTATGCAACGAGGACGAAGAATCAGAAAAACACATAGGTACTGTGTCACTGAACACTGTGAATGTCTAGTCAGACTACGTCAACGCACCATCGAGGAAGACCTTACCATGTGGCAGGGGACATATCTGATAGTCAACTCAAAGATCTCCTAGGATTCATCGCCACGTCGTTTATCATTAGCGAGCTCTAAATGGAGGAAATCATAATAGGCACACTCGTGATATTGCAACTTGTTTCCACCTCCCCAAGCAATCTAATCAAATCTTGTTTACGTTTTCGTGGAATTTTTTTTACTGCAGAGAAACGAAATATATCGGGTGGACCAAATTTTGTTAATTATTTATTTCATCTGGACTCAGGTTTCAAATAAAATTTAAACAGCGAATGGGAAAACGCTTAGAAAAGTGTCGATGTCTACACATTTATTCCAATCGCACTTAGATGAACGAAAAATGAGTGACGTGACGCTTCTTACACACAAATTCTGAAATATGAGAGAGAATCTGAAGAAGCCCAATCGAAAACAGCATAAATTAGAAAAGATTAAAAGAAGCGAGCGAAGGAAAAAATTCTTCGCAGGGACATGAAATTTCTAACATTGACGACAACTAGTCACAAATAATGCCAAGCTTCTCAGTGTCTAGGCTTGAGCTTTATGATTTGTGTGTTTTTTTTTCTACTTGAAATATGCCACCCTTTAAAGCGAGTTTCCATCTCCCATTTTGTTTGAAAATTCGCACATTTAAATATCTAATGAAGGTAACAGTTAGCTATTATGAATATTTATCTCTAAAAAAGTCGTTAAAAAGCACCTTCATTTGCATTTATTTTTGCAAAAATATTCACATACTTCTGGAACATACAAAGACGAGGTGGAATTAAAGACTTGAAATAAATCCCATCAACAGAGACAGAGACTCGCGTACATTGTGTACGCTTTTGTTAGTCTTCAGATAGGAGATGATCTCGGAAGTATTTCTGGCAAATTCACACGTAGGTATGCTGTCAAAAACTTTCAAGCATGAAGATAATCGATTTGCATCAGAAGCTTTCGTACAAAATATCACGATTCGAAACCATATCAGTAAAAACATGCGGAACATGGAGTCGTGGCAGTCCTGATATCGGGTAGTTTCTGTTGGAGTTTTGTATCTTGTTGAAAAAAGAAAGAAAAGAAAATACGTGGGATATTACAGAAAGTCACTTAGCTGACTTTGACGTCTTAAATTCCATTTTCTACTGTAGAGCTTTGGTAGGTCTGGAGTCCGATTCTGTGTAAGGAGAAACATCAAAATATTTTCGGGCACACGAATGATTTGCTATAAGTTGCAGAAGTTAATCGTTCGTTTGAACGTTTCGCCTTACAGAATGCAGACCCTGGCTTTTGTAAACTCTACCAATCATTTGGTAAAGTTCCGCCATTTCAATCCGAGGTACGAAGAAGAATAACAGACTTTGCACATTTCTTACATTTGCATTTATTGATTCGACTCATTAAAGAGGTTTTTAAAAATACCTCAAAATTTTATACGTAGAAACCTATAACCCAGCTCAAGTCGGACAAGTTTCATGTAACCCGTCCGGTTTTTTTTTTTAAGTAAAAAGGCAACAAACCTGTCTCAACTTATCAAGCACGCCCATCAAGTGTGAGGACTTCAATGTAAGGGAACCCTTGCAACAATTTCACTTAGAAACACTCACAAGTTTGTTGTCAAATTGAAAACCAAATTAAATTACCCTCATCAAGGCCCATTTTAAATCCCAGATGTCACCATAAGCCATTATAAAACTGGCGATAAAATGCGAAATGTCTATCCACTTACAAGTTTATTACGATTTTATTTATAGTAGGCACGACACAAGTCTGCGAATATCGACCTTTTAATCGGCGAAACCTTTCTCAATCGTGACACACGGATGTCTCATTAGGCGAATGCGTCCCTTTTGCGCCACAGAGACGCATAAAAACTTTAATTCACTATCTTGCCTTTTAATTGATTTTCTTTGAATTCAAATTCGAATCCTTTGAGTTTGCTCGCGGTACCTTTTGATGACAACCGCATCGGTCTCGTCTTCTAATGAGATGCGTGTGGAGGTTGCAAGAGGTGATTTTTTTTTTTCTTTGACAAAGCACAAGACGGGAAATCGATTAGAAAATGATTTATTTATAACCGCGAATAAATTGCAAATTTTCACGACCAATTTTGATTGCTGCACATTTGTCTGTCTGTCTGACTGTCTATGGCTGGCTGTGCGTCTCCGGGCGTAATTATGTGTCAGTTGGCAAGCTGTTAATCGTCAATTTACTACGCTAGCGCAAATTTTAATTGGCAGTGACGTCTGATGTAGGTATTTATGCAATTTATGCCATTACTCAGTACTCACATATCGTATGGACTAGCGAAGTGGGTTCTATTGTTATTTTTAGTACTCCGTACAGTTTGACGCTTGTGCAATTGTGATGACGGAACAGAAATGTTATTTCTTCAGTCACAATGAACTGTGATGTCTGATTCCGCGCAGTCAACGACGCTACGATGATGATGATGAAGTGGACATGGACACCTGGGCTTAGGAGTTGAATATTATGCGGTATTGACAAGCATTGTTTTGTTCCTTTGGCTATGGATTTCATGAATTCCTAATTATTGATGGTGTAATGATGACATCAGGCTGTATGATTGACCATAATTGTGAGGTTTAAGGTGGTAATTAAATTCTGAAGGTAACCGGCACCGCACGGATGAGCTGTGTGCTGGGGAGGGCCGCCTGGAGTTCTAATATTTATATGCACATTTGCTGTCGAGGTTATGGAGCGAACTATCGCTGAATAAAGTTATTATCAATATTCGCATTTAAGGCGATGACTGTTGGTAGTTTGATCTAAAATTCGTAAGCACTCTGAAAATGTGAGTAATGCAACTGCAAGATCGCTGTAAATATCTAGGCGTGGACCTATAGTGATCATGGCACAGGAAGGAATCTTGTACCCTATTCACACCACAATGAAAACCGTATTTTGTCAAAAACTAGTCGATGAATTCACAACCGAACACTAACTCAACTCGTTTTCGTTTGACGTTCTATTAATTAATTTATTTAACTACTGAATATGTAGGCCAGAGTCAATTAATTATTAAGACTTAAAAAAAGTGAGTTACCTGTTTTAAAATATGTTACATTTCTTTTAATATTTGTTTCAACCAGCTGCGAGGCAGTAGTCGTGAAACTTCTTTGTAACTATTTTGGTTAAAAATTTTGATCATTAATTAAAAAATAAAATTAATTCAGAGCATTTAAAAATAATATTAGCCAATGAATTAAATGTGGAAAATAATTTCAAGTTGTGAGTTGTGACTTCTGTTCGATCAGATGGATTTGCTGAGCATTGAACACTGAAAAGTTGCATTTGTTTCCACGAAAACGACTCGTTGTGAAAACTGAAATATGTATGGCAAAACTTATGTTTTCGATTAAGTTTTTGAGTGTTTTCGCGAAAGCCTAGTTTTCGGCTTGGTGTGATTAGGGTATTATTTGTCACGCGCGAGACACGATCGCCTGATCACTGATCTCCGATCACGACTAACTCATTGCAATTGCTTAAATCCTAAACTAAATCCGTTCAAAAAAGATTTGATAGAAAATGAACAATATTTCCAACGCGGCCAATCAGATCAGTTCATCATCCATCATCGATCAGTTTATGAACGTTTGGACCTTGCCTCTGTACTAATGGCAGTTTTTTTTTTGCAAAGCCAACACATTAATAAAGCAACGCATCTGGACCTGTTCGATCGGTGTATAACTTTCGCTCGAATGACTTCAAATGAGTGTTATGACAGCGAACTGACACAAAAAAAGGGTTATACGAATCGAGCCTACGGACCCTTTGCGCCAATTCTTTATTTAATTTTACATGACAGCGATCATGCCGCCTTACGATTGTGATCCACTTTGTGATCGCTATTAAGACTCCCTATTGCCTAATTCTAAATGTCATTATTGCTTATTTTAGCAGCACCGTTTAACAGGGTGCTCTGTTCCAATTCAATCGGGTCACAAATATTGACAGAGCCAGACTTGTATTGCCGAACTTACACGATCATTTTTATTCTCTCGAATGATCAGGTCGTCCAAATTTCCTTTGATCAGACTAACTCTTATCCCCAGTGGATATATTAAGTCGAGAATTCTATGGTAGAATCTGAGGATCGCCTTATAAATATATATAGTCACGATCTGTTCCTAAGGGAAGGTCACTCACAGAGGAAACCGATGCCAAAAACCCTACCCAAAAAGATGCAGTTTTTATGTAAACCTGTTTTTTTTTTTTTTAAACAAAAGAAGCCTTTTTATAAACCAAGCTATAATTGGAAGCATCTTGCCCGCGATCGGACGGAAGGAGACAGGTCTTCAACAGATTTTCAAAAAAGTTTTGAATCATTTTCATTGAACCCATCCATGGCCAGCTCATACCCATTTTTTTTTTTATGATTCCCATTCCCAGATGGCTAACAGTGCGACCTTAAAGATTTATTGTATCATCTCATACCCAGAGGAAGCAACTGATCTCCTGGTCAATTCATCTTTTAGACATTTTATGCACCTTTACTTTGGGGGTGGCTCGCTTCGCTCCCGGCAAATTTTCAAACTGTACTTCGATAATTTATTTTTATGTCTCTGCATGAATTGAAGTGTCTTCTGAAGATAAGATCCATGGATGACTGGCGGGTGAGTTGCACTATACAAAAGCCATTGAGCTTCCTCATCATTCAATCTGTAGTCGAAAGGGGCAACCCTGTCGTCGTCCATCTTTCTTCAAAACACTTCATCATTATTTAATCTATTCAATGACCAAAAATACAAGTACCTACTCACCTTTTTGAATGGCGTCCCCGTCCATCACTTAAAAGTCTTTCCCAAATCAAATGAAATCTAACCTCTCATTAAGCTTGTTGTGTACTCAAAAGTTCACTCACAGTGCTCATCTCTTTAAGGTAAAAAATAAAATAAAAATTTTAATCAGCTTTTGAAGAGTCGAAATTGTTATTTTTATTCCCTTAACCCATGTCTTCATGGTGGTTGGGTGCTGTATGAATAGGGTAGGCACTGATTGGCGTCAACTTGGCGATGCCCAGTCGTTGTAACTGTTCATACACATCAATTGTGCTTATTTTACCTCCGCGTGGTAGCCACCGGGTACTGGTCTTGTCCTTCCGGGCATGACTTGCTAAACTTATAAGCGCGAGTGTTGAACACGAAGAAAATAGCAACACTATAATGCTCTGTCGGAATGACTGCCTGATCGAGTCTCAGAGGTCTTACATGAGCCCCTCAGAAAGAGGACGTACGGCGGATGAATTCACATGGTTGAATCAACGGTGGCGTCAACAGTCAACATGGCAGATACCTCAATGAGCTACTTTGACGTATTTGGAGCTGAGGTCATTGAGGATTTTTCAGCACTAGTCAGGGTGTTGAAATAGAGATGGTGGCGGAAGAGCCCTTAATGGGTCAACGGCAGCTCTCACATCCCCGCAGCGGGTTACTGACTCCGGAATATTCCGGCTCCTTTTGCCCAAGGGGTTACAGAAAGGGCCTGGTCCTCCAGGTTGGGGGTTGTGCGTGGGGTTAACGACCCTACCACGGAAAAAAAAGAATTGTTGCGAAGCAACCAAAAGCCTCGGATAAGGACGGATTCACTGTTGACGACCCTGCAAAACGAAAAAAGGACAATGACGTTCGGATCTGCACGTGGAATGTTCGAACTCTGAACAGACCACGTGCAGCCGAACAACTAGCGGAGGCCCTAGACTGCTACAAAGCAGGTATCACCGCCATCCAGGAAGTGCGGTGGGATGGGCCGGGCAAAAGGAGGATGAAAAACTGTGACATTTACTACGGTGACTGCTACAGAGAACAAAAGCAGCGTCTATTTGGATGCGGATTTGTTGTAAGCGGCAGACTTAGGCAAGAAGTCTTGAGCTTTCGACACGTTAGTGAACGCCTTACAACTATCCGCATCAAGGCTAAATTCGCCAACATCAGCCTGATATGCGCTCACGCCCCCACAGAAGATAAAGACGATGCTACCAAAGAGTGTTTCTACGAGCTCCTCGACAAAACATATGAGCAATGTCCTAAGCATGACGTTAAAATCGTCTTGGGTGATTTTAACGCCAAAATAGGAAAGGAGGACATCTTTGGTAGCACAATCGGAAAACACAGCCTACATGACACCACGTCTGGAAACGGACTTAGGCTGATTGATTTTGCTGCGGGACGTAATGTTACCATAGCTAGCTCACGGTTTCCTCACCTCAATATACACAAAGGAACATGGCGGTCACCTGATCATCAAACCGTCAACCAAATTGATCACGTTGCGATCGACGCAAGGCACTCCTCCAGTATTCTAGATGTCCGAACTTTCCGAGCGGCCAACATAGACTCGGACCACTACCTTGTTGTAGCCAAGGTACGGATGCGGATATCCAAGACGCCACAACAACGAGAAAATACTGTGAGGAGATTTAACGTTGGACGACTACAAACGCAACAAACCGCCAGAACCTTTGCCGATCGCGTATCCCTCAACCTCTCGAGAAGTCCTATGCTGCCAGCATCAAGTGCCGAAGACCAGTGGCGCCGATGCCAAGATGCCATCAAAAACGCCGCAACTGATGTGCTCGGTTTCACCAGTCCACCCCCCCGAAACCCCTGGTTTGACGAAGAGTGCCGGCAAGCACATGCAGCAAAACAAAGTGCCTACGAAGCGTCGCTGCATAGAAGGACGAGAGCAGCTCGTCAGCTCTACGAGCAAAAAAGGAGGGAAGAACATCGGCTTTTCCGGAGAAAAAAGAGAGAGCATGAGAAGCGCGCGATCGAGGATATAGAGAGGTGTTACTCCAGGAACAATGTTCGGAAGTTTTACCAAAAGGTAAAAAGAACGTGTCATGGCAACAAGACCCGAACGGAGACCTGTAGAGACGAGCAAGGAAACCTTGTAGTAGAGTCACAGTCGGTGCTGAGGACATGGAAAAACCATTTCTGCAGACTGCTAAACGGCGAAGACGACACAAATTCCGCTGTTAGGCAGAACGATCCATTCAACCTGGACGATGACAGCCAAGATTTCCGTCCACCTGACCAAAATGAAGTGAGGATAGCAATATCTAAGCTTAAATCCAACAAGGCTGCTGGTCCAGACGGCTTACCTGCCGAGCTCTTCAAGGCAGCCGGAGATGACTTGGTAGAGTGCATACACCAACTCATCTCCAAGATTTGGTTAGAGGAAAGTATGCCTGATGAATGGAACCTCAGCATTGTTTGCCCGATCCACAAGAAAGGAGACCCTCTAAACTGCGCCAACTACAGAGGCATCAGTCTTCTGAACACTGCGTATAAGATCATGTCTGCTGTATTGTGTGAACGCCTGAAACCATTCGTCAACGATCTGATAGGTCCCTATCAGTGCGGTTTTAGGCCCGGTAAGTCCACGACCGATCAAATATTCACACTACGGCAGATCCTGGAAAAAACCCAAGAATACCAGATCGATACTCACCATCTTTTTGTCGATTTTAAGGCCGCATATGACAGCGTTTATAGAGACGAGCTATACAGAGCCATGTCTAGTTTTGGCATCCCTGCCAAACTTGTCAGATTGTGCAGAATGACGATGGAGAACGCTCGCTGCTCCGTAAAGGTCGGAAACAATCTCACCGAGACCTTTGATGTCAAAAAAGGATTTAGACAAGGTGATGCGCTGTCATGTGACTTCTTCAACATCATTCTTGAGAAGATTGTGCGAAACTCACAAGCCAACACCAGAGGCACAATTTTCTATAAGTCTGTGCAACTGCTTGCATACGCTGACGACATTGACATTGTTGGTACAACACAGCGAGCTGTCACTGGTGCGTTTGCAAGTATTAGTACAGAAGCGGCAAAAATGGGTTTAGTGGTGAATGAGGGTAAAACAAAATATATGCTGTCAACAAGAAGGGACACACGACATCGACGAATCGGGCAGAACGTCACGATAGACAGCTATAACTTTGAGGTAGTTAGGGACTTTGTCTACCTCGGCTCCGCTATAAACTCTGATAACGACATCACATCAGAAATCAAACGAAGAATCACACTTGCCAACCGCTGTTTCTTTGGCCTAAGACGGCAACTGATAAGTAAGGCCTTGTCGAGAAATACTAAGGAAACTCTGTATAAGACCCTCACCATCCCAGTCCTGCTTTATGGTGCAGAAGCATGGGCGCTATCAAAGGCGGATGAAGATCTCCTTGGTCGTTTCGAACGCAAAATTCTTCGAGTGATTTTTGGTCCCGTTTGCGTTGACGGGTTTTGGAGGAGAAGATTTAACAGCGAACTCTACGAGCTGTACAGCGGCATCGACCTAGTCAGAAAAGTACGCATCAGTCGTCTAAGATGGCTGGGACATGTAGAGCGAATGGACACCAACGCTCCGGCCCGAAGAGTCTTCGATTCTAACCCGGAGGGACAACGCAGTAGAGGAAGACCTCGCCTTAGGTGGCGCGCGCAAGTGGAAGGGGACCTCAACCAACTTGGAGTGCGCAACTGGAGGCAGTTAGCCAAAGATCGCGCTAACTGGAGAGGCGTATTGGTTGAGGCCCAGGTCCACCCCGGACTGTAGCGCCACCTAAGTAAGTAAGTAACCCATGTCTTCTTTGTTGCTGGTGCTTATGCCATATTAAATATCTTAATATTCCTCTTATCTGCCAACAATAACAAGCTCAATTAAGCAAAGTTTATTGTATCCTTCTTATTCTTCTTCAGCCATTCACATTGTACTCTAATTTCTTGTACGTATACAATTTTACACACAACCTCATTCCATGGATAAAGATCATTGGTCTTACCCCAGAGTGGCTAGCGGCTGATGGTTAATAACTTTTAAACTTTTGCTCTTTTCCTTCTAATTATGTTGGTAAGAAAATTGTTAAAAAAAAAGTAAAAAAACAGAAAACAAATTTTAATACGTTCTTCTGACATGATGATCAGGAGGTGTATGTGTATGCCATTTCGTCATATTTCATAAATTTCGTTTCGCTGTCAAAAGAGGTTATATTGCTCGAAGCTGACTTTAACACGGATACAAATACCAGCCTGTGGTAGCTGGTTTTATTTTTAGTGAAGATTTATTGTTAAACAGTGATGATGTATACAACAATGCGCCATGAGTGGAATTAAATTGAGCTTGGGAAGGCCTGACTTAGTTTGAATGCAAGTCCGACTAATGGTCATTTTGACTATCTTAAAAATTTAACGGAGTCGGTTGAGTTTGGAATTGGATGACAGATGAAGGTATAGTTGATGGGAAGTTTCACTTTCGGCGATTAAAGTGAATACAGATCACTAAAGTATAACGCTGCCAAGTACGGCTGCAGAAGCTGCCGTTTGCCTGCTGAAGATATCAGTGGGTGTCAGATGAAACAGAATGTCAAGTGCAGTGCCGAAGGGGTGGTGCGAAGAGCCCCACCGATGTGCAAGCACGCTGTTCTTTGGACTTTGCTTAGTTTATCGCTTCTAATCGCGAAGCGTACAGCAGACAACCACACCGTACGTGTGTATCGGTCTTATGACCGAAACATATAGCCAGTGAGTGATACGAGGCAGTAAACCCCATTTGTTCCCTATGGCTTTTTTTGCAAGACAAAAGTGCCACAGTGGCTTTCTTAACTCTTTTTTGGATGTTAGCCTTCCAGATTAACTTTCTACCAAAAATAAGACCCAAGTACTTAGCTTCATTTGAGAAAGTCAAGCTAGTGCCATTTATAGATGGAGGGTCAATGTGTGGAATCTTGTATTTCCTAGAGAAGAGGACAAGTTCAGTTTTGTGAGGCTTTACGCCCAGCTCACAATTGTTTGCCCATTTTATTAGCTTGTAAAGAGCGTGTTGTAGGAGTTCTTTTGAAGTGTTTAGGTACTTTCCTTAAACAGCAATAGCAACGTCGTCCGCACAGGCAATCACATTGTAACCCCCCGCTTCCAGGCATATCAGCAGTTCATTCACCACCAAATTCTAAAGAAGGGGAGATAGGACGCCACCTTGCGGGGTTTCTCTACTGACAGATCGTCTGGCAGATATCTCTCCTACACTTGAGTTGATAATTTGGCTATTAAGCAAATAATTGATCAACTCGCCAAGTGAGGCATCACCGTTCAGTGCTGCCAATGCACCAGCGACTGCAGATGACTCGACGTTGTTGATGTGATGTGGGCGAAAGCCTCCCAGAAAACTATGAGGAAGCACCTGCATAGGGTCCAACGCTTAGCATGTATAGAAGTTACAGGTGCAATAAGAACAGCAACATGTGCATTGGAAGTGATACTGTGGATCTTACCGATAGACTTATTTATTAAGAAAACAGCGGCACTTCGTTTGCATCGAGATGTGAAATGGCACAATCGTGGTACCATCTATGGACATAGGAAGATCCTGGAACTTGCCAAAAACGAGATTAGGGAGCTGAACATGCCTATGGATGGGATAACAAGGGTGCGTATTATGGAAAGGAATCACAAGACTTGTATTAAGAACGGATTACTTCCAGAAAAAAGGAGTGGTGAAATAGTGATTTTCAAAGATGGATCCATGATGGATGACGGAGCGGGTGCCGGTATCTATTCAGCAGAGCTGGAACTAGCCCGTCACGTTAGCCGCGGGAAACACACTTCCGTATATCAGGCTGAGATGATTGCATTGCTGCATGCGTTGGACTACTTGCGTGAGAGTCAGGTGGAGGGAAGAAATATCCTTATAGCACTGGACAATCAGGCGGTGATCAGACGCATGGAACAGACAAACATCACAACATCATTGGCACTGGAATTTGTACTTAAGCTCAATAAGTGTTCATCTAAAAATGAAGTAACACTAACTTGGGTACGAGGACACAGGGATCGAAGGCAACGAAAAGGCCGTCTCCCTTGCGAAACAAGGGTCAACTGAAAAGTTGCTGGGACCAGAACCAAAGGAATGGTAGAACGCTGATTCACGAATGGATCACGGCAGAACACCTGAGAAGGTGGTCAACCGTGGAACAATGTAGACAGGCTAAAATGGCAAAATGCGGCCGACCTGCTCCACACAAAGAAGTGTTCTAAGCATGAGTTGAGGAACATTGAAATGGGTGGTGACTTTGTCAACAGGACATGGTAATTTCGGGTATCACTTAAGGAAAATAGGCCTTAGAGAGGATGATACCTGTAAACTATGCCTGGAGGAATCTGAGACAGCGGCACATATACTTTGTCAATATCCGGCGTTGGCTGGCAGAAGAATGAAGATCTTGGGGCATCATTGGGTCAAGACCCAGTCGATGAAACAGGTCTCCCATAAACAGATGCTAGCGTTACCTAACACTAGGAATTGAGCCCAGGGAAGAACTCTGGAGAAATCCAGAGAGTCTCTCTGGGTAAGATTTATAGTGGTAGAGAGACAAAACGCAACCCGGCAATGGTGGTCTGATTCGAATAGGTATCTCTCGAAATCTATACCAGTTCACAATTTTGAATTTTTCCATATTAGATTTTCTGTTGTGACCTTAAAAATATAGTGAAGATTAGTAAGATGTTTATTACCTGTTACCAATTACTTCAACATAAGTAACAGATATGAGGAGATGTAAGTTTCTGTGGATTTTATTTTTAATCTGCCAAACACCACCATCAAACTGCTAGGGAATGATGCGCATTAAATTCTCATGCTGACGTTGCCAACAAAAGCTATCTACCAACCTCACTGACCTACGCCAAACTTGTTGCTTGTTCCAATTTCTCGCCCACCATCCGCAATTAATTTCCATCTTAATAGCTACAAAAAAACCGAAGGAAAAATAAAACTGCAAGCTTCATCGTAAATTATTCACACAGCTATGTAGAATAGGCACACCATGTGCAGTTGTGCACCTATTGCTTAGTGGTAATCTACCCACATTTAAAAATACATAATACAGCGGTTTTTATTTATTCCCATAATTTACACAAAACTTGATGATAATGGAAACCCAATACCGCCCATATACACGCACACTGGGGCCTGGTCACTCTATTAGGTCCCCCTTCCGATGTAATTTAATATTACAGCACTGCAGAGTCGCGAGTGTGTGTGCGGAGTGCCTCTTAAGCCCAAGTTATATCTAGAGCCAAACGGAGACGACAAAAAATAAAATGTACACCATATAGGTATAAGAACGGGCCAGCGCACACCACTTCCAACATAAGCCCGCCATATAACCTTGGACAAGACGACATCAGCTGTCAATGCTCATAATAATTATGCTGCTCATGAAAAACCCAGGTAGTTGGTAGTTGGTACCTGGTTGGTTCCTCCATGCGTGTGCTGCTCTATAGAATCTGGCGCAGCTATATACGGAGATGGGGAAGAACCCTAGCGCGACAACCCCACCACCATCACCATCGTTGTAGCCATATGTGTGATGATGGCTGCTGACTTGAAAGTTGGAGGCTTTTGTTTCTCTTTTTGCACCTCTTATCCATTACAAGTACCTCGCTTGTAATAATCCTCGCTATTCTGCATAATTATGTCTGGCAGAAGTGTATGAATTGCGAAAACCACAACCACAAGGGAAGAGAGAGCGCGCAGCATTTTGTAATAAAAAAATAAAATAAAAATGCATTACCATGAGAGAAGACGATCTCCGACAATGGGATCCCGTGTCTGGGGTGCACGCATGCGCTAAGCATACAACATATGGCCGATCCATTAGGATAAGGACCAGACACACAGAACAGAGTGTATATATATGTAACATGCTGAGCTCAGCTCTTAGGATGTCATGTTTGAAGAAGAAGGTGGCCCGTTTTTTTTTTTTTTTTTTTTTTGGAATTCGTTGCGTGAAGTGGCACAGCCTTGTACTTGCCACACGCAATGGTTTGAACGACTTTCACGATTCTTCATTTATATGAAAGGGAAAACATAAGTGCCTATAAATCAACGGCTGACATAGTTTGAAATTCACTTTTCAGCTGAGGGATCCTTTCCGAGAAGTCCGCCATCGTTGGGACTGAAAGGTGCTTGTTAAAAAAAAACTAAAGCTAAGTCACTCGCAAAAGGAAACTCAGTTCAGTTTCGTGCTTTTTTGAGTGTAGGAATTTAATTTTTGACACCGATGGAAATTACTTTTTTACATTTTAATCATATACTAGCTAGCCCGTGCTCGCCTTGCTTCGCCAGATTTCACACACAAAATTTCCTCCACTGAACGGTGGTAAGTACCAACGATCTTGCTTCAATCGAACATTTTACTTTTTTGAATTGTATAAAATTTATAGTTTATTGCTTATTGTGCGACTTCTGGATAACGTATAGAGATGACTTATATCTTAAAATCTCTGTAAATAGTTGAACTTTATATTAAAAAAAATCCTGTTTCATTTGGATAAGTCATGCAAAAGCTAGGAGCTAGGCATTCGAGAATTGCAACTTTTCTTAGATATCAGCTTAGATTTCCGCTTCCGGACAGCGGATAATGCTAAAACATATCCTATAATCTAATTGTTGAAGCCAAACGCGTCAAATTACGTTACGTATAAATTGTAATTCCAACTTAAAAGTTATTTGCATCATGAGTACCTAGATGGCTCACGTATTAGTAAGGAGTTTAAAAAAACGTCCATTTTGTTTTAGTGGCCTAAGTAATTTCCGCGTGTAACTTTTCTCTTTCGTTAACTAACCCTCACCGAGGTAAGACCTTCTACGAAGAAAAAACCAATAAAATTGTATTCGAAACATTACGTGTTCTTTTTTCATTTATCCCACATTTTTGGAACATCGCCATCGGCATCCCAACATTTATCCCACAATTTGGAGCAACGCCACCGGCAGCCCAACATTTGGTCCTACACGAGCCCGATTATTGCTTCATACAAGAAGTTTACGGAGAAAACGTTTCATTTGATTCCCGACTCATCAAACAGCAATCCTCGTTCTTAATCTTGCTCACAAACCATCGCAGTGCAAGCAACGGAGTTCTTATCATCTAATAAAATCATCATAACACAACAAACATCATACATATTCATCAGGCGAGTGCTTTCTAAGCCACGAGTTTTCATCAGTCGTCAAACACACAAGCTGACAGGCGACGAAAGCTGCATTCGAGCAAACCAGGTCAAGGTCTCGACGGACGCATCATCGACGAACGCATCATCATCAAAACATAATTTAAGAAAGGTACGTGTGGTGTATGGTTTTGTGCAATTTAAAATATACTTAAATATACATACATATATAATTTGATAACCCGCGAAAAATTAGACAATTCCGTTAATAAAATTTTTTTGACGACATACACATTTATATATACACATATAGAGTGGAAAAGTGAAGATTTCGGTATTTAACATTCGTGTTTCTGTGCTCTAATTTAAAAGGCGTGTCTGTTCTCTCAGTTTAACTTAAAATTAAAATGGCAGAGAGTATGGAAACGTTCATATTCTGTGCTGACCATTTGGTAGAATATTTCGCGGATCTAAAGGAAATTCCAGCGACTTCGCTAACGTTAATGTCGCTTCAAGCTAGGAAAATTGAATTAGATAGTTTGTGGTCAGAAGTGAAAGCGGCGTATGCCGATTGCGTTTGCCATCAGGCCGCAGCACTAGATGCAGAAAATGTAAGTGCGGTTAAGTCTAAATACAAACTCTCAACGGAGACTTACATATCGTGCTTAGAATTCATAATGACTATGTCCGCCAAGTTAAATGCACCCAATAAAGAAACTGAATCGTCAGTTCTCAAAGGAAATTCAGCTTCAGTGAATGTCCAAGATGATGTTTTGCATCATGAAAAGAATCACAATTTTTCGCTTCCTCCATGTGATTCCGAAGTTTTTCATGGAGACTATTTATCGTGGCCTTCATTTCGCGATATGTTTTCGGCGGTTTATCTCAATAATACTCGAGCAAGTCCAGTGCAGAAGTTGTTCCATCTTCGTGCAAAGACTCGAGGAGATGCATTTAATATTGTTTCGAAGTTTGCTTTAACAGACAGCAACTTTGCACTTGCGTGGAAGGCACTAAGTGATCAGTACGAAAATAAAAGAATACTAGTCAATTGCCAATTAAAAATTTTGTTAAATCTGCCGAATATCGCTGTTGAAACAGACAAAGCTCTTAAACAACTCAATCGAGATGTGAATGACTGCCTCTGTGCGCTTGAGTCTCATGGTATCAATACAGAGTCATGGGACTCGTTTTTAACATTCTTTATTTCAAATCGGCTTCCGGAAAAAACGCTTTCGCTTTGGGAGCAGGGGTTGGACAAGCCATCGGATATTCCTACCTGGAAAGATATGAGTAAATTTCTCGTCTCAAGATATAAATTATTAGAAACAGTAAGTGATATTAGATTTACAGGAAAGACCAAACAAAGCGTAGGTGCACATATACAGCCAACTCGAAAGGTGCAGTCGCATCATACCAAATCAAATAAATACTCATGCGTGCTTTGTGAAGCACCTCACTCATTACGAATCTGCCCTTCCTTTTTACAAATGCCAGTTAATGACCGATTTGATTTAGTTCGAACTAACAATTTGTGCTCAAACTGCTTGGCGCCTTTTCATACTTCGCAAGCCTGTAAAAGTAAATTTACCTGTAATCATTGCAGGAAACGACACCATACACTTCTTCATAGGTTAGAAAACCAACATACATCGATCGAACCAACTACTTCTTCATCTACCATCAGATCCAATTCCGATATGGATCCGCAATCTCAAATACAGTCCATTATTCCATCCACCTCAGCTAATGTGAGCTCTTATTTTTCGTCCTCCCATAAACAGATCCTCTTAGCAACAGCCTTAATATCAGTTCACATCCAGGGTACTAAATACACGCTTCGCGCTTTAATTGATCCTGGATCAGAGGTCACTCTTATTTCAAAGTCGGCGCAAGCCCGCTTAGGACTTCCTGTAACCCCTATTCAGGCACAAATTTCTGGTATCAATACTGTCTTGGCCACGACGTCCAAATTGTTGTGTCATTTTACCATCGGGTCGGATGTCAGTCCAAACGTTATGATCAATGTTCAAGCTTTAGTGGTTGACCACCCAACTGGGATGCTCCCTTCCCAGAGTGCGAATTCACTTGACTTGGCTGAATTGGCTGATATACAGTTAGCTGATCCCCAATTTCTCAAATCGTCTCCAGTAGATCTACTCATCGGAGCAGATATATATCCTGATATTATCCTGGAGGGATTACAGCATTTTGGAAAATTAATCGCCCAAAGTACTATTTTCGGTTGGGTCATTTCTGGCTCACTACCCCAGGTACAGACATCAACTTACGCAACATTTGCTACACATTTTAGCCACATTTCTCTCGATGAGGAAATAAAGAGTTTCTGGGAACTAGAGGAAATAAAAGATTCAAAGCCGCTTTCGGATGAAGATCGATATTGCGAACACTTATACTCCGAATCGACCTATCGTAACCGTGATGGGAGATATGTGGTAAAGTTACCCTTTAAAACGGAATTTCCTCAAGACATCCATCTTGGCTTTTCCCGTAATATTAGTAGGAAGCGCTTTCTTTGTATGGAACGCCGATTAAGCGGAAACCCTCACTTGCATTCTCAATACAATAATGTTATCAGTGAGTATTTAGATGCAGGTCACATGAAGCGAGTGTCATCAAATGAGTTAGCTGAGGAAAACCATATCATGTCTTATTATTTACCACACCATTCTGTAGTGAAGCCAGAAAGCACCACCACTAAATTGAGAGTGGTGTTCAATGCTTCTAATCCTTCAGAAAATGGAACTAGTCTAAACGACGTTCTGTATACCGGTCCTGTTTTACAACAAGACTTGGTCTTACTTATTCTTGGTTGGCGCAGGTACAGATACGTTTTTAATGCCGACATAGCTCAAATGTACAGACAGATTCGCGTCCACCCGAGTCAAACACCATTTCAAAGAATTATTTTTCGAAATACTCCTGATAAGCCTATTGAAGATTTCGAACTCCAAACTGTAACATTTGGTGTCAAATGTTCACCCTACCTTGCAATACGTACGTTATTGCAGTTAGCTGACGACGAGGGATCGAAATATCCTAACGCCGCTCAAATGTTGCGCAACCAGTTTTATGTGGATGACTTGTTGGCTGGATCTCATTCGTGTGAAGAAGCACTTCAATCGCAATCTGAAATTATTGCGATATTAAAAAACGCCGGCTTTGAACTACGAAAATGGACCGCGAATAATCCATCATTGTTACAGAATATTCCACAGGACCATATTCTAAATGATCAATTCCTCAATCTAAGTGATCAAAGTTCGGTAAAGACCCTTGGGATATTTTGGAACGGCAAGTCTGATTCGTTTCACTTTCAGATAAATCCCATACCCTTTTCAAGTGCTTGTACGAAACGAGAAGTATTCTCTCACATAGCCAAGCTTTTTGATCCAGCTGGGTGGATAGCGCCAGTCATAATTAAAGCAAAAATTCTTATACAACGCATATGGAAGGACAAGACTCCATGGGATGCAAACTTGTCACCTTCATCTTTAGCTATATGGAAGGCCTTCACGGCTACCTTTGAAGATATCGGAAAACTACAAATTCCTCGATGGATACAAACTGCTCCGCAATGCAAAGTACAAATCCACGGATTCTGTGACTCCTCGGAACAAGCATATTCCGCCGCCATTTACGTCCGTGTCCAAAACGTTTTTGGTCAGATCGACTGTCACCTATTATGCGCCAAGACGAAAGTAGCTCCAGTTCAACCAGTTACGCTGCCAAGATTGGAGTTATGTGGCGCAGTTCTATTATCTAAACTAATTTCAAAAATTATTTCTTTATTCAATTCGGATAATCATATGATATACTTGTGGTGTGATTCTTCGATTGTACTTGCATGGTTGGACAAACCGGCATTTTCTTGGCGGACTTTTGTCGCGAACCGAACCAGTAAAATTAAGAGCTATGTTGGAGATGTGAAATGGCGGCATGTAGCATCAGAAGACAACCCAGCAGACCTTGCAACTCGGGGAATGTCTCCTGGTGATCTTCTCGAAAAGGAATTATGGTGGCATGGTCCTAAATGGCTTCGTCTTTCCGAACAGATTTGGCCGTCATGCGCTCGTTCCTCTGTCAATGAAGCGGACCTAGAGTCAAAACCTATCAAATCACATCATAGCCAATACAATCCACCAGAAGATATACTTCAACGTTTTTCCTGCTATTCTCGAGCTATTCGAGTAATATCCTATGCTCTCCGTTTTTATCATTTAACTCATCCCCGGCTTAAGTCTCAATACTCATATTCTACTTATAACCTAGACCGAAATGAGATCAATTCAACCAAGGAAAGATTGATTATACTTTCTCAAAGGACATATTTTCCAGCTGAATATGTTTCCCTCAAAAGCAACAAGTTGATCCATCGTTCTAGCGTACTTTTAACATTGAACCCCGTTCTTGATTCTAAAGGTATTATGCGGGTTAATGGTAGATTGGTCAATTCTCATCTTTCATGGACTGAGAGATACCCTATTATATGTGCTTATAAATCGAAATATGCAGAACTGCTCTTAAATTTCGTTCATAAGATTTCTTTGCATGGAGGAAACCAACTCATGCTAGTCCTCATTCGAAAAGAATATTGGATTCCAAAATTAAAAAATCTTATTAAAGCAAGCATAAGCCGCTGCAAACTTTGTGTGATTCACCGGAAACATCTTCGCTTTCAAATTATGGCAGCACTTCCCCCAGAAAGAACAGAGTTCTCTAGACCCTTCACCAAAGTCGGTGTAGACTTCGCTGGTCCGTTTGATATAAAAACGTATATGGGAAGAAGTTGTCGTATCACCAAGGGTTATGTGTGTGTGTTTGTGTGTTTTTGCACAAAAGCAATTCATTTGGAAGCATGCACCGAGCTCTCCACTGCTGCATTCCTCGCTGCCTTTTATAGATTTGTGTCTAGAAGAGGTGCGCCTCAGGACATCTATTCCGACAACGGAACTAACTTTGTTGGCGCTAGTAGGTCGTTAAAAGAAGAGTTTGAACGGTATTTAAAGGAAGCGGCCTCTGAAATGTGCAAAAAAATTCACTCAGGACTCTCTTGGCATTTTATTCCGCCTGGTGCCCCTCACATGGGCGGCTTGTGGGAAGCCGGGGTCAAAAGCTTCAAAACCCATTTTAAGAAAGTAGCTGATGGGTTTAAATACACATTTGAAGAGTTTTCAACTCTACTGTGTCGGATTGAAGCCTGTTTGAACTCCCGTCCAATCTCTGCGGCTTCTGAAAGTATTAACGACATTCTTGCTCTCACTCCAGGGCACTTCCTAATTGGGGGTCCACTCATTTCTTTACCCGAATCGACTCCACAAGACTCTTCCCTATCTCTCACGAATCGGTGGAACAAGCTAAAGACTCTGCATATTCGCTTCTCACAAAGATGGAAAGAGGAATACTTAAAAGAGATGCACAAGAGATACAAGTGGAAGTTTCCGTCGCGTGATATCCAGATTGGCGATATTGTCGTGGTTAGAAGGGAAAATTTGCCCCCTACAGAATGGCGATTGGGCCGGGTAACTAAGGTTTTTCCGGGAAGTGATGGTAAAGTCCGAGTTGTTGAAATTCGTACGCAACACGGCCAAATCATTCGGCCAATTGTTAAACTTTGTGTCCTTCCGACTGAATAATTCTACGCCATAAATGTGTGAATCTTCTATTTTCATTATGTATATGTGATATGTTGTCAAACAGAATCTAAATTTGAAATCTTAATACAAATAAAATGAATTGCACTGAATTATACTATACACGTAGCTTTAAACTTATAGATACATTTACTAACAATTGAATTTAAAATCTTTATCTATTCCATTCCATAATCAAATTGTTCATAATTCCAGGTTACGATAGCTTAGCTCTTCCTATACTAACATTCCTATCCTCCGGAGTGAGTGGAACCCCTTCGGAAAATAAAAAGGTTCCCCATCTGAATCCTGGATTTAGATATAGGGAGTAGCATAGGGCTTAAATTTGAATTTTATCTATTGCAGACTAAATTCTGCAAGGCGGGCGGCAATGTTGAAGCCAAACGCGTCAAATTACGTTACGTATAAATTGTAATTCCAACTTAAAAGTTATTTGCATCATGAGTACCTAGATGGCTCACGTATTAGTAAGGAGTTTAAAAAAACGTCCATTTTGTTTTAGTGGCCTAAGTAATTTCCGCGTGTAACTTTTCTCTTTCGTTAACTAACCCTCACCGAGGTAAGACCTTCTACGAAGAAAAAACCAATAAAATTGTATTCGAAACATTACGTGTTCTTTTTTCATTTATCCCACATTTTTGGAACATCGCCATCGGCATCCCAACATTTATCCCACAATTTGGAGCAACGCCACCGGCAGCCCAACACTAATCTCGACAATTTTCAATGCAACTGTGGAAACCGAAATCGATTTCGCGCAGTACTTTTTTAATCTATTCCGAACAAACACCTTACAACCGGAATAAAAGTTACAGCTTCATTATAGTAAGGATAAGAAGCTTTCTTGTGACAGCTGTATACTTTCGCATGTATGTGGGTCATTGGGAAGGTGTTTTCTGGAGACGCAACACTTCAATACTGGAAGTAGTATTCCAAGAAAACAAGAAATCCACTTAGATAGCGCCATAGTCCGGTGTGAAAATCGACTAATAAGCCTATTTAGTTAGCCTGCTCCTACACTCCTCCCCAAGTTGCTTGCGGTTGTGTGCAGTTCGGCGCTTTAGGTGCTGCGTCTAATGCGTTGACGCTTTCAAACAAAATTGGTGACCCTGTGATCCTCGCATTTTTTTTTCACTTTTTTTTACTTTTTAATTTGTGAAGTTATTGTTTCTGTAGAAAAGTCAGTCCTTAATTATAGGAACCGGCGATGCCAGATGTGTGGATTTATCATTATAAGCATTTAAGGGAATTTTTCCCAATGGGGAAAAGTGCCTTTAAAATGGGGAAAAAAGAAATAAACGCAAAATTATTACCTTTACATAATTTAAAAATAAAACTCGTATAGTTAACCCTCAAATAAATCCCGAGCATGAAAACATCACCGTAATTTATAAATAAAATCTAAGCGATTGAGCTCTAAACGCATTTCGAACTGAACATCACGTTTACTCACATGTGTCATTTTCATATTCAGTTCACTAACTGCAACCCTTTTGCAAATTCAATATCAGCTGTGATATTTTCAAAAATTTCATCCAAAATGTGGAAAATCTGACATCACTGATAGGGACACATTTTCAAAGCATCTTCTAAGATTCTTCTTACGAAACACCTCTGCAAACTTCTATAAAATTTAATGAATCTGACAGTATAGTTTCCTGGTGAAGTCAAAGCAAAGGTCAGTATAAATACTCCTGCGATTAAAATTTCAGTCTTGCTGTCTTACACTTTAGTTTTGACATTTGTTCAAATTAGGAAATTTGTCCAACAGCTACTTTTAATTCAAAATTCCTTGTTCTATAACTCTAGGAATGCGATCCTGTAAAAAAACAATAAAAAGAAACCTCTTTCGCATTTCAGAAAACGAAAGAAACCACGTGAAAACGAACCATTCATGCAATTCCTTTCGTTTTCTTCTTCTTGTTCGCAAAGATTTAAGAAGCAGCGTAGTTTTAGGTGCACACATTTGTTGTTTCATAGAAGTGATCGAAGAAAATGAAAAATCTCAATAAAATAGGTTTTTCTTTTTTTCTTTTCTTTGCCAAAAAACGAAAATACCTTTCGTTTTCATGTTGCTTGAAGCAGAATATTTGTGCGAACGTAAACGAAATGATGCGAATAAAAGTTATGTCATAACTTGGTCGCAAAAATGATCGATCCCACCATTTTTCTCCATTTCAATGTCAGTTAGTTTTACAGTAAAATTATAAAAAAAAAGTAACACCAACGAAACGAAAACAAACTCGCTTAAGGAAGACGTTCAATTTCCAGGAAAACTCCATGCAAATATGAATATAATGATCTCACTCAATTTGTGAAAAGGGAATGAAAATGCTGACAACCAGACACTTCAACTCTGCCAAGCGGAACCGCACATTTCCATTTCTGGTTCTTAGTCTAACTCGTAAAATGCTGCAACTATACTTTTGGTTGAAATTCAGAGAAATTTCGCTTCGAACATCGTTTTATGTTTAATGTTCTGTTGGTGTTGTTAATTAGTATCTGTACGTCATAGTGCATGGGCAACAAAGCACACATATCTAACAAAAAAAAAAAAAAAAAAAATTCTAGAGAATTCATCGAGCATTTTAATGCTGCCTCTGCAGTGAGTGTGAAAATGAGGTTATTAGTAACAAGGTCGCTATAAGGGGCTTAAAGAGTACCACTCATATCATGCACAGAGGAGAGGTGCCTTATGAAAATGAACAGCGAAAGCAACCAACACACGCACAGATCTAGTTTATCAAATCTAGATTGGGTTCTTGTTCTTGTCGCGGCAGGGGAAGGGCGAAATTTCACTTTTTCTTCCGACTGCTCATGGTAGACAATTAGCGATTAGAATCTTGCCATATGAACTGAATGCATGTGAATCGGTTTAATTTCATTTGAATTAGAAAGTAGACGGGGTGGGGTTTTATGGACCGGAGGTGTAGTATACTGACGCTGGCCATAAAATTCAAATCTGGACGTTTGAAGTGGGTTATCATTGGGATTGTCAGAGACTTATCTTGCGGTTGGGCGCAATGAGTTTTTTTTTCGCGAATTTTATAGATGAAGTGCAATTTTTTTTAAATTTCCGCAGCATTTTTGGGCACAAGTTTCAGGTACCAACTATGAGCCACAAGTTGTTGCAGCTTCACAATGCGATGGAATTTAAATATACACCGTCGAAAGTGTAGTGTGTAACAAGAACTGATTTTAAAGGCGAAAATAGCTCTTGTCGTTTATTTTCAATTCAAAACTCTTAGCAAAACTCTCTGATGTCATTTTTGGGATTTAAATCCAGGCATTTCATACTTTCCGATTTGCAAAACGGTGTCCAACAGCTTAATCGTCATATTTCCATTTTGAAATACTTGAAAATATAGCAAACGCAGTGACAAACTGGCTAGCGTGCGGGGCTGTTGAGCGAGGTGTCTCAGTTTCGATCTCCGGGAAAACACGAATTACATCTCAACTCTCGCGAACGTCTGACAAACCAATCCAAGAGTATATAATACTGCTGTAAAAGCGCTTCTTCATTTAGCCGTTCAGACTTTCCAGACTAATGGTCGTGGGAACTGGCAAGCTAAACCTTAGGGTACCTATACGGATCTATTGCGCCAACTTGTCAACGGAAGAAGATTTAAAGTGTTTTCCGAAAACTCAGTTGTCAGTTTTCGGTGCAACTTTCCTACCTTTCATTTAATATTTGTAACTTTTGTTGAACGTTTATATTCTCGCACCCATTACGCGTGAAGTATTTGCGACAGGAACCAACTCTTCAGAAGATTTTCGTCGAAATAATAGACTTCCAAAAGTGACAACTCCCAAGGGGAACTCTGGGGTCTATAAGGTGAAAACGTTGAAACGCTTTCGTGCTCACGATGGATTTGTTCTAAGTAACAGAAGTAAATCGTTCCTGCACACGAAAACGTTTGAATGTTTTTGTCTAACAGAATGTCGACCCAGCTCTCAAGTCACTAGTTTGAGAGCCTCTTTCAAATTTGTCAAGAAAAAAGCCTACCGATAAGAAATCTCCCTAAAGAGTGCTTATTACGGTTATTAAACTTTAGAAAACGATATCGTCGCAAAGAACATCGTTATACGTAATTTATTGCCTAGTTTTTCTTACATCTTTTTCATTTCTGTGAATATCTGAGGTGGAATTCTGTAAATAAACGAAACGAAAATAATTTTCGCATTTTAGAAAACGAAAGAAATCATTCAAAGTCGGAGCTTTAATTTAAGTAACTCTTGTCGTTTGGCAAACGTTTTATTTTTTTTTGTTTGCAATTCGACTTATTTCAATTTGAATGTGAAGTTTTTTCACACAAACTTGCCATGAAAAGCATCGCCATTTTGTGGGCAGTGGAAACGATTTCTTACCTCGCAGAAGTAAATTTCGTTTTCCTGCTTATATGTTATTTATGGTTGGATGTGAAAATCGCAAATGGGATTTATGCTGCAGAAATAGTCAAGTACCTAAAATGAGACACATAAATGTTTCGTTTAGTTTTCGTTTTCAAAAAAGTCATTCGTTTTGGAAAAAGGAATCAAAAACGAAAATCCCAATCAAATGGGTTAATATTTCCGCTTTTCCGCAAATGCAAATTTGTCTGTTTTCGAAGTTAAATGGAGCAAAACTTTCGTTTTAGCGAAAACGAATTAACGTTTTCAATTAATAAAGTCGCACCCCTGAAATTAAAAGTTTGTGGTTCCATTGAAATTTGTTTTTGCATTCTTTTGCACTTTGCAACATTTTTAAACGACGTCAAGACTAAATTTTTGTGAATTTACCAAACGTACTAGCTCCTATCACTTAGCACGGCATCAGTGTCGCCGCCCCACAAAGCGACTATAAGCTCAAGCACCAACGAAACACTAAACGATGACGATAAATCTTTTTGAACGTGCACCTCTCAAGTCAAGGCCTCTGCAACTCAACTTACATTACACACATCAGCACAGCTCTCAGTGCTGCGGCTGCGGCACTTTATTTCTGCTATACTGCACAGGAGTTATTTCACTCTCTGTCGCATCCAACACCTTGTCCGCCAGCTGTATACGCTTGCCCACATATGAAACGCAATCATCATCTGCACAAGCATGCATTAGATGGTGCATAGATACATGGTGCACTATTGTCATAAATGAGGGTACTCGGATGATGTTCGGGCTTAAATTTAATGTGTCATTAACACGAGTACTTTTCACATAGGAATGTGCTTCGCAGAAACACCGTCCTCCGGGAGGGAGCAGGGAGGGGCGTGCTTTCAGAGGAATATTTCTGTTTATCAATTATCACATTCTTCTGTGCAAAATCACAAGCATGTCGCTGTCGCTGCTGTTCTTCTCGGCAGAGAGCAAGAGCATACATATTCATAGAGTTGGCGTTGGGGCAACAGAATCCGAAAAAAGCGCTGCTGCTCATGTAAAGAGCGCATTGTCTGTGCGGCTTGCACTTTGGCGTACACTACACACATGTGTGCCTTCATAATTTTATGTGAAATGATTTTGGATAATGCAAAGCACAGCATACAAGTATCTGTTGTATGCGCTGTTGCGGAATAATTCAAGTCTTCGTTGCAGGGTTGCATATAGTACGGCCGCCATTGAAAGATGAAAACTAGAACTTCTTGCGCCGAGTATGGGTACTTTTAGGTTTTCGGTGGTTGCGCGCTTTGTAAAAATGTTTATGGATGTGATGCTGGCGAACAAACAATGGAAGAGTGCACAAGGCCAGCAAAAAGTTTACGACATCCAGGCGAATGGTTTGATTTAATGCAGCGGGGACCGAGATTAAGATGGTTTAAGGCTTCCGAGTTTGCACTGCCATTTTAAGGTCGAATTCATGTCATACAAATCCACTTTTGTATATACCCTCTACAGTATTTCTCGCTCTTCGTGCAAATTACATTCGAGAAGCCTCCTTCCATGCCGACACCAACCGAAGGCAATTTAAAACGAAATATCTGTGATTAATGTGTGAAACCGATTCCGGTGGCGCATAAATTTTTCTTGCATGCTCCCGAAAATTGTGCCGCTTATTAGTGCACGACCAAACAATTTGCATGGAAATTTCTTTTTGCTTTTCCTCTTACCCATTTTCGCTGTACATAATTTATTTAATTCAGTCAGAAACTTAACGCGAAATTCTTTCCAAGTATTTAATAACAATTTCGATGCACACGCCTCGGCTCTCGTCCATCACAATAAAAAATGTGGTGTGCGCGCACGATGATTGTTCAATTAGAACACTTAAGGTTGGCTGTTGTATAGGTATGACCTAAATGGTTCTGGGAGTGGAACTTGTATCTAGCATCGATTAAATAAACACCTCGTGGGGGTTGGTCGTCGTTCGGCGACGACGAGTTGGGTGCTGTAGATATACTGACTGTTCTTGGGTGAATCATATTTACCTAGGTGAAAGGTACGTAGTCAGTTGGGTTAGCCGTGGTAAACCCTGCATTTTGTGGGAGTTGGCATTTTATCTGTGGCAGAGGTAGACAGGCGCCTATAATCAACAAGTTCGCTTCCGCTATATTAGATTTGTGCTTGGAAAGACGGACATTTGGCTTCGAAGCGGGAACGAACCCATGCGATAGGTGATATTCGTAAACAAATCATGAGTTTTGTCAGTCGAAAATCGGAAAAGAGTCCATTTGACTTGTTGTTCAATTGATTTAGTCTCAGATATCCCCTTTCGAAAGTCGTAGAAAAGTATACCTAACATACTGCTTTTGCGAGTTGGATTTTGTGGATTGTAAGAGAATTGCTCAAAAAAGGCTCAGGTGTTACTGTGATGAGCTTTCTGTTGAAGGTATACCCTCGTTGGATCCAGAGTCTTATCAAACAAGTTCTGACTTTGGCTACAGATCCGACTTTTATTTCAAAAACTCTTAAAACTACCACTTGAAATCACCTTAGTAATATTGTTCAATCGCTATAGCTTCATATTTATCCTGTAGTCGACCAAATTCGAGGGCAACGGCGAATAAAGGTTCCGAAGTCGGGGATCAGAAATTTAGACCTACGGCGAAACTTGGGCCTCGAGGTCAGAGAGAACAAATTAGACCCTATGGTAGTAAGTCGAAGTCCCTTATCGATAGCAACAGCGAACGTGAGTTTTGGGGACATGAAGAAGAAACACGAAAGAACACGAGTACTTGCTAAGCAGATATCGAACTTGTATCGCGTCTCTCGTGCAAAACCCAAAACCGACCGTGGGTCTCGAGTTTTATTTTCACCATTTTCTCCATTTTGAAGCTTATACCCCTTTTTTCCCCTTTTTTAACAAAAAAAAGCACCGAAATTGGCTTCAATGGTAAAAAATTGGCGCTTTTTCCGTCAATCTGGGACCACTGCGCTGGAGTTAAGAAAAAAGTTGATTTCTTGGAGTAAGTGCTATGATTTTTTCCAGCGACTTCCCCACGGGTTGACAAACTGTCTTCTTATCCAAAGAATGGTCTGCCAAATTGTTTGCGGTTCTCAGTTGTTATTTATACTTCTATGACTGTGTCACCGGCTCTTATGAGGAATACAGGCTCGTTAGGGGGCGACGGATTCAAGTTGCCCTCCGCTATTGCATCTTCCTTTTCACCTGCTGCAGTGGGGGTTCATGAGTCTGTTTTAAGCACGCAGTCTGTCATTTTTGGATCCTTACCAATAACTCGGTTGATCTTCTTAAAGGTGTCCGGTCCGGGTCTGATGGGAACCATGTGGGTTATAGCTTGCTGGATCGGAAATTCCGCAAGAAGTGAATGTTGCTAAAAGCCTACCAACTTATTGATAATGACAACTGAAAAGATGCACCCTTAAAGATGACTTCTGCAACCACGCACAGTCGACTGCGGCCATATAGCCATCATCGGGCATAAGAAAAGACATCCTCATCCTGGAAGTTGGCAGGATACTTGAATAAACATTTCTAATCCCTTATCGGACTTCCAAAGTTAATCTGCCAGCATCTTAAGCCCTCTTTATCCAATTGCCACACAGAAATTTCACAAGTACAGACCCCAGCCCTCAATGGGAGGCATCCATTATATACAGCCCAAGGAGAATATCCTGCCGCTGTAGTCCACATCAACATCACGATCACATTAGGTAAATAAATAGCAATAAATTTTAAATTGTAATAAATTATTACCATCTGCCGGGAATGACAGATAATTCCACCCAGATAATCGCTTAACATTTAACAAAACAGACATCAGTTGAAGAAACTATATATATAATTTACTGGCACTTCAGGAGGTAGTTATCAGATACTAGAAACCCACTAGACATGTCTAGCCAACGCATAATTTGACAGAATTCACCATTAAAGCCAGCAAATGAACAACAAAACAAATAAACCAACGCAAACAGAGACACACGAGCAATCGTAAGCGATTTCTCATCCTCATCCTCGTCGTCGTGGTCGTGGTCGGTCGTCGTCATCATCAACAGTACCAAAGCAAAAGGTGGCCAAAGACAACTGCAGCAACGCCCGTCTCCGGCATCCAGCCGACAATGTTCAGCTAAATATATGTCTCTGTGCTATTTTTAGCCCCAAAGAGACCTTGAGGTATCATCAGCGCCATTTATTAATAGAAGTTTGCACAATTCACCATTGCAGCGTCCGACGTCCCTATAATGAGATTTTTCTCCTGTTTTTCTCTCATTTTTTTTTCTGCTCCAGCGGAAAACTATTTAGCAAAAAAGCCAAGGAAACCGCATTTTTTTGTGCGCGCCACAAACGATTCCAAATCCAATTCGAATTCGAATTCATTTCAATTTATTACGAAGGGGGGCATCTTGTTTGTGGAATTTCAACAAAAACGAAATCACACAGGATCCCTAAGGATGTAATTACAAATTCCCATGATGGGGGTACCACCCATTCATTTGTTGACTCTATGCTGCGCAGTGGTCTTATGGTTTCAAAATCTGAAATAATAATTATAATCACAGAGGCACGAGTGCGAGAGGGGTGGTGGACGAGGCTTACTGAATACTGGAGTCTTGAAGGATTTTTCAATTTGTTGAAATGTTATGAAGAGACCATCAAAGAGGCAAGCAGAATCGCACAAAAGCCCTCTGGCGCGGCAGGGCGAAGAAGTCAAATGCAATTCCATGCCACAAGAGTCGTTCAGTTATACGAAGCATAACTACCCCCTTAGGGGCTTTTGATGACTACTGCGTTTTTTTTTTTTCCTCTTTTCTTGTTCGCTTCCAAGGGAGAGACAATGTTAAAGAAGCGAGAAAAAAAATGTCTTTTCGCTTTTATTCTTTTGGGAGTATATGGTCCAGATCCCTGTGGAGGCTTGATTCTTTGGGTATCCTGTGCGCTTTGAATTGATCTCGTTTAATATTTTTTTTTGTGCCTCTTGTTGGTGATTTCTTGAAGAGTAATCACAGTGTGCATGCAATTTATTTAAAAAAGACCTGCTGAGGCATACAGTTCAAAGGCGATTTATTGTGATTCCAGTGAGCTTTGTGGGATGCTAACATAAGGCATTTATTCCGTTTATTTGCATCCGATTTGAAGTACTTTAAAAGGTTCTACACCCGAAATTGGGGGCTCAATCGGTTGTCCTTTTCTGGTTAAATGAGAATCAATACGAAGGTAGGTGTATGCGAAGACGCTTGTAGTTTACCTTACATTACTGTATTACAAAAAATCACTGCAATGTTTTAGAATCGATTGGCGGTTCAACCGGCTGAACCGGCATTTCGGTTCCATAAGAAAAGCAATACTAATGCTTATAGGGGAAAATGTGTTCATTCTACTTGACCATCACCAGATTATTTTCAAATTATAGTAAGTGTTCAGAATCCATTTGGAGGCTCAGCCGAGTGACCGGATTGTTGTTCGATGAGAGTTGAGGCAACAACAAAGGGCATTTCATCCCAATATTTACTGGATTCCTTCTTGATTCATAATGCACATGGTCCTGTGCCAGATTTAAGGGGTCCAACCGGATAATATTGTTTTTTTTTTCAATAGGTTTAAAAAAGGAAACATATTCATGATAGAACAAATATATTCTTACAGAACCATCAACACAAAATTGTGATTCAATAAAAGGTTAAGGGCCATTTTAGGGGTTAAACCGGCCAGGTTTCGGTTCCAGAAGAATCGATACAACCATTTGTCTTCATACAAAAATCGCAAGTCAATAGTATTCATTTGAACTATTTGCCAACAAGGTCTTACAACAGTTTTGGGGGCTCAACCGCGTGGTCTAGTTATAGATTGCAATCAAAAGATAAGAAACAGGAACGTCGTCACGTCATTATAAGGCCCACATATTCTTACAGCCGTTAATATAAACATTTTTTTGAACAAAATACAATTTTCCAGGTCCACTTGGGGGTTCAACCGGGTTTTCCAATATGAAAGCACTCCAAAATAATTTCATTAAGACTTTCACAATTCATAAGATAATTGGAATCTTGCTGTGAAAATATTTTGCTTTAAATAAATATATGAAATATGAATATCCTTCTGATGTTCACTAATCGACCAGCGGAAACAAAACTCAAATGAAAAGTGATATTGACACCATTTTCTAGCACATGGAGGTGTACTTGTAAAATCAACTTTATTCTAATCTAAAATCAAAAAGTCGAGAGAAATACTTGATCGGTAGTCCTGCATAGCATACGAGGTGCTTAGGTAATGGATTTTAAATTTGGCTTAAATAAATAGGAATAGCATATACAAATTTTTATACAGACAAGTAGATCTAAATTTCGTTCAAACATCGTCCTTACATTGCACATGTCCTTTCAAACTGTCACACTCAGGATTTGGTTGGCACGTACGTCAAGCACTCGAGTTAGAGCTTGGAAATTTCGATGTTCGAACCGTCTTTAAATGTGAAGCTTTAATTTGTCCTAGGTATATGTATATATAAATTTTTTTTCAAATGCGCAAAGCGTATGCGCCTAATTTCCCGCTTCTTTTTAAACCACATCGACGCATTGAAGTAGCCCCGACTCTGAGTATGTAATTACGATAAACCAGTAGTCTCCTAACGTACATTATCTATTCTGTCTGTTTCCGAAACTCAGCAGGTGGATTTTGCAAAATGGCGCCCAACGTAGGGCCCATACGAATTTGATCCCTGCAGCTGAAACAAAGTATTCTCTACTTTTTCCCTTACAACAGCCACACAAAAACATCCAAACTCACAAAATGACATCAACTGCTCCTAACAATTTCCCCCCCAGCTCACCTTTGTGCCACTTCTCACCGAGTGGCTGATCCTGCCTCTACTTCCGTCTATCTATCTACATCGCTTTAGCAAACCACAGTGCGTCACAGAGAAAATCTAACATCATCCAATTTAAAACGCAGGAAGGACTGCTCCACTTTGTGCTGGAAAACAAACTCCATTAACCCACAACCAACTAACTACATTCATCGACATCGACATCGACTAACCAAAACGTCTCTGATATCGATAACTATTTTCCCATGGGAATCAGGTTATCCATAGCAAATCACTGGACTCCACATCTGCCGCACACAAACACACGATCGTTTGCTTTCCTTCAATAAACGTTCCGATTATCTCATAATTCAAGTTTTCAATATGTCAGCAGAAAAATCTCTCAGGTTAACCGAATGGGTTATCCGCATGCGGAGGCTTTCTATCATCATCATCTTCATCAATCTGTGAAGTAGAACATCTTCAAGACCATTGAGTTCTATTCATAGATGCGAATGCGGGTATACACACGAGCTACACACATATAGCCAGCTACCTCTTTGCTAACAAACTATGTATGCGAATAAAAAAATAAAGTTTCATTTTACTCAAATTGCAATCCGCTGTCCCGATACAGATTGCATTTCACCTCTCATCAGGGATCTGTGTGGCGTTGTAGCAGACGGACGGACGGACGGATGAACGGGGAGGCAAAGAGAAAATGCCAATAATACTCGCCTTCGTATACTCGATTACTCGGTCGCAAAATAACGAGGTGAATAATGTTATTAATTACCTATGGCTTGAGCTTGCCCGTTTAGAGTTTAGAGGAGCTCCCGCTCCCCTCTTGTTTGGCGGGTCTTCTTTCACATTCGGTACGTAATATGTGTTATCGAATCTCTGCTTGCGGAAAGATGGCTGTGTTTACGTCGTACTTAAGTAAGATATTTGGGTCAAAAAATCAAAGCGAATGTTGCGTTATCTAACACAAGGTACCGAGGTACTCTCTCTGCGGCTGTTTAACTGTCGGCAGGGTGTTACTGAAATCGCACCATCTAATTGGTTTTGAAAACTGGCCTTTTCTAGAACCTTTGCGGTGTGTATCCGAACGGAACGCACCTACTCTAACTGAAATGGCAAACAATACGCCAAAAGAGCGTCTGTTGATGCCGACATGTTCTGTTACAATTTCTTTTCTCTGGTCGGCCTTCAAACTGGCTATCGCCTGAGCCGGCCAACAAACATTTACAGCTTATTAGCGGCGTTCAGAGTGAGCGGCTTACAGCATTTTAAATTTAAGAAGGCTGCCTACCGGTGTCTTGTTTGTGGACTGATTTCAATCCGAATGTGGGTCACGTGGAGTGTGAAGTTTCGTATATGAGTTATTTTGTCGCAGCCCACGTAAATTCTTGTCGGTCAAGTAGAATTCCTTTAGCACGGCCAACGCGCCTTCCACTACCACATATGCACCCGCGTGCAGATTAAATTGTTTGTTTGCGACACGACTTTTGTGTGTCGTGTCGTGTCGTGTGTGCCATGTCACATGCAGTCGCGGTTTAAATCCAATTAGCTTATATGGCGAATGTCACTTGATTGTGGAGTGCATTGACTTAACCTTTCGAGAGAGTGCGGTCCACACGGATGCGGGCAATGTGTTCACCTGGCTCATCGTTTTGGGTATTGTAATTTACATTTTATGGTATAAAAAAAATACCTTTTTGACCTTTAAGGCACGCGGTCTTCTCATGTTTGATTGCGCTGGCAACTTTTTTTGTTTAATGTTAAATGTAAAGATCGCTCAAATTTTATTGTAAAGTCATGCGCACAAGTCTTACTGTGTTAGCTAATATTTGTTTTTGCTTTTAAGCTTATTCTTGCACTCGATGTGATGTTGTTTTAATTTCTTGTTCGTTTCTTTCGTTTCAGGTGAGTTAAATAATAATTTGGACATCCATAAAGAGAGTTGAAGTAATCGCAGGTATGTGGTTTTATGTGGCATGAGTGGTCATTGGTCACTGGTCACTGGTCGCATATGAAAGCATTATACAACAAGCCCTTCCTGCATATAACAGAAAACATCTTAAGCGATTATTATTACCTAATGTTATTATAGTGCAGCAAAATACTGTAATGTCTCAGAACCGATTGGGGGGCTCAACCGGGTGACGGCGTTTCGTTTTGACGGGAATAGGTACAAAACAGTCCTGATGAGGAAAAGTACTCATTTTTGATATCGCTCTATTATAGGAAATCAATTCAGATATTCATAGCTAATTGGGGGCTCAACCGGCTGACAGTGTTTCGGTTTGAAGGGGGTAGGAACAAAACAGTCTTGATGAGAAAACGTTATCATTTTTGATATCACTTTATGATAGGAAATCAATTCAAATCTTCAGACCCGATTAGGGGGATCAACCGAGTTTCCTATTTATGGTTGTCAATTAGAAAAGGCGTTTTTACTCACCGATTAAGTAGTCAAAGGTGGCAACGAGAAATGCCCTTTCCACAATATCCATTTGAGTATCTTATATTTCATTTATTTTAAATGATACTTCACCCGAAATAGGGGGTTCAACCGGGTAATCCTCTTCTGTTTCTTGAGGAAAATTGGGGGTTCAACCCTCCACGTATTTAATAAAAGAAATATTTAAATAAAAAAAAAAAAAATGTAAATAAATATAAGCAAATAGAAGGTTTATCGTATTCGCTGAAATCTGTCCCATTTCTGTCAGTTGATTTGACAGATGACAAATGGCGAATCGGTTAAACGCACGGGTACTTCTCCGTAGAGAGAGAAGAGAGGGTTTTGACAAATCTCATGGGCTCCAAAGAGGCGGCTTTTTATAGATCTTTCACCGACTCTGATGCCCCATGTTAGAGCCCCCTCATCCATCAACTGCTCTCAGACTGACCCAAACAAAGTTGCATCCTCTAGACCCACAAAGAACCCGTCTGCTGCTAGTTGCAAGCACCAAATTCTGCATCGCCTGACCTCCAGCTCGGGTCTCATAAAAAAGACCAACTCCAACTACTTGTGAAGAAATTCCGAAACCGTCGCAAGTAAGTCATGGCAACTACTATGCTTGGCATTAGCCATCGGGTAGTCGCATACACAGAGTGGAACCATAACCTCTTCCCCATTAAACATCAATCTGTCAGTGAATGATGTATTTACTGCATCTTCAGTGCAAATGCCAGGCATCTGCAAACCGCAGGCATCCTTATCGCTCAGTCAACTTCGTATATCTATACCCAAAGTACGGGCATTAACATAAATTTCAATGAAATCCGCAACATGCAGCCCCCATGACCCACTGACAATATGTCAAACCGCGCTGTCAAAGATCGTCGACCCTGGGCGGGGGGAAGCGCTGCAACCCCGTCTACCTATTTCAGCCTGCGGTTTCAAATGCAAATATGCAAATTGGCCCCCAAACGAATGCAACGCCACCCAAACGAGCTGCAAGCAATAAATCTAGCTACACAAAAACAGCACCGGCAGCAACAACAACGACAGAGTTATAGTGTGCTGCGACACGGCAGCACCAAGCGAAAAAAGCTGTAAAGAGCAGCAGCCAGCCGCAGCATCCATACTCCATTACAAATGGAATCTAATTACTTAACCGTTAGTTTAACTTGTAATTACACGAGTTCAGCTGCCATAGACGAAGTCGAAGTCGAAGTCGGACGACGACTACGGCGACGACGATGCTCAGGCGTAATCTCACTGCTGCACCACGACGACAGTAGCCGACTTGCAATGACTGGCAACATGCCACTTGGATACCCGTCGTCTACCATTCAGTCCACTATGGATACGCGGCAATACCAACCGTGTCAGTGTCTGTGTGTTACGTCTCTCTAGCGCATGAGAGCGACATTTGTGTACAAAGTACAAGCCGCAACCGCGCACCGGAAGAAGATGGAGATTCCAACAATCCCCTGCTATTCAATTTCGATTGCATGCAACACGAACAGGCAGCAAGCTGCACAAATCTCTTGGACGTGAGCCCGATTTAGTGACTTATTTACCGTAGCCCACGTTAGATAGATCATAACTCGGTCTATAGGACCGGCCGGTGCCTCGAATGTGGACCACATGATCGGTGTAGTCGTCCCAAACAATCTTCGTGTATCTATGGTGAAACAAATAATCAACACACAGACAAACCAGGACCGCAACAAATCTCGAATTGTATGCGCGATTAGTGCGGTCTTGCGGTAGCACAATGTTGCATTTAATCGTTCGTTCGTCAGGGCTGAGCTGAGCATGTGGAAAACATATAACAAACAGCTGAGCGCTAGATGGAGATGACTTCGATGGATACGGGCTCGAATGGCTAGGTGCCGTGTCGGCAAAATTGGGTCGCAAACATGAGATGTAGCGCGCAGTAACTTGAGAGTCTTTAGAGGCTTTGTCCAAGTTATGAGGAGAGGCTTCCTTGGTGCTATGGGGGGCGCTGCGAGCATCTGATACATTGTTGTCCATATGGAAGACAAACGGTTTTATTGATTGACTTGGCTTTCTTTTCGCCCCCCCACTTAAGTGAGAGCTCACGCGTGGAAATTAATGGCCATCGGGCTTGCGTTTGGGTGTAGATTATTCAGATTTTATGTAAATTTTCCATGGAAATTGATTGGAATCGATGAATTTAGAGTGGCACAGACAATGGGACGGGTTTTGACAGAGATAATGCTTTGGAAAAGGGCGATGATGTATTTACTTAGGAGCGGTCTGGGCATTTCTTTCTTCTTCAATCGCGATCATCTTGGAGACGTGGGTAGTCCCATAATCGGAAAGCTCTTATTTATGTGATAGTTTGCTGTGGCACTATTACGACTGACTGGGGCTCTTGAGGTAATGGATACTACCCGCTGTCTAATTTTAACTGTATACTAATTGTCAACCTTAGGTTGCGGAAATATCGCTACATGGGATTTGGGTGTGCCTATGAAGCGGCCATTCGAACAATATGGGGTTTAGGGGTTCTTCGAATCTACAGATAGAAGCTGAAAGAGCTTGCCAATAATTCCCCGAGGTATATTGAAACTGTCCCACCTATTCCAGTATGGCACTGAACAAACGTTTTGACGACGAAAATACCTCAGGATTTTTTACAATCAGCTTCAATACACCGAGCCCTTCCTACAAGCCTTTGGAGTTTTGGAGGGTGCGCTGAAGAAAAGGTCGGTCTCAAAAGACTCTACATTCATCGGGAAAGAACAAGTGACTTATCTTTCTTTTCTCACTCAACGGGCTCCAGACTTGTGATGAGCCTCTGGCTTAAACACTGCAGCCTACCATTCTTGTGCTTCTAGTTGGAGACACCTAAGCGTTAGTCATTGAGGGAAAGGTGCAGTCTTCTTTGTCGTATTCAACGTAAAGGTGCTTGGTTTCTAAGGTCCTCTTTTATTGGTCCATTCGCTCAAAGTAGCCAAACGAATCTATCTGATTGGTTTTGGATTTTCAAAATACATCCACGTAGCTCATGTTTCATTCATTCATTCACCCTCTTCTCACCAGAAATGAGTGCTTCAATAGAGCACTGCATCAGCTTAACCTTCAAGATCGGTGCAGAATAAGGGTTCCGTTTATTATATTTAATCCTTCAACTATTTTGTCAAACTAAAGTCATAGAAAGTTCGGCATCGAACTTTCTACAAGAGGCCGTAACTCATTTTAGGTCTACCAATCCGAAAATCGTCACGTCATTCACTGATGATTGGACACTCCGAACAGGTAATGTTAAGGAAGGAAGGCCAAGCTTTAGAAAAGTCCAACGCCCAGTGAAAAGTATTACGCGGTATTGAAATCATTTTTAGTGTCTGGTTGAAATTTTTGAAGCTCACAAAACTTGTTTTTATTTGGAACTATCGACGTGGACCTACAATCAGATGTAAGGGAAAGGTTGTAAATGGTTTTAAGTAGGTTCCATTGATTTATGGCAGTTCAGCCGAATACACCCTGTTATTGTTTACATAGTTTGGGTAAAGAGATTGAATGGAACTAAGGAGTTACATATTCCCACAAGTCCCCTTAAAACCTTTGCTGTTGTTATTTTGTTCTCCAAAGGAAGCCATTTTTACGAACTTGATATTGATCGGAGGATTTTGACATCCAATATCCCATTCATCCACAACACTTCCAAGTTATTGAAATGCCCGTCAAAAGAGTCACATGGGTCATCACCAGTAGGTACATCGATTTTCATTTTTTTTTCATTTCAAAACCTCTTCCAATTCGTCGTGATGCCTTCACCAATCTAATAATCATATCCAAAAAACATGACATCATACTTGTAGTTCCTAAAGAGCCGCCACTCCATTCGAATTCTTTATGATTACTCAATCGTAATGATTGGGAATTTCCCAAGACAGAGCGCTCATCCAACTCCCATACAAGGAAGGGGATCACTCGATCCAAAACTCCTCTCGCTGATGATCGGGCAATTCAAATACCACACTGACTACTGACACACAACCTACAACAATAAAACGATTATTTTCTCTCCTATCAAGATTCGCGGCCCAAAGTGGTCGATTATGCGCGCTTTTGGAGATCTCCCCCCTAGAGAAAGCAATCTATACCTACCAGCAGACCAGTAGCGACACCCGCAGCATACGGGCAGGGTAACCGTGGGTGTTTATTATTCCACCAACGAGCGCCGTGTGTATTCGTATGCACTATCCGTCATGCTTTCCAATGCGAACGAAGCCTATCTCGCTGGCAAATAATCGCGACGCAATTTAATTCATTCACCCGTTCACCGTTCCATTATGCGTCTCACATCCGATGGAGAGCGAGTACCGCTATGTAAAACAATTGCGTTCAATTATGAAAGACTTTTTTCGCGGTTTGGTCAACAAGGGACGACATAAAAAAAAATCCGCATGTAAACAAATAAAAATCTGCAAACAAACAAAAAAGTTTGAAAACCGAAAACTGAAAGTTGCAAATAATTCCAAATTGCAAAGGCGAGTTCGGGTTGCGTTGTCCGTCCGGAACTGGGGTATCTATCTATACATTTTTATCGAATTATATCATGTTTGGGTGTCTGATTGAAGTTGAATAGATTTTTCGCTTTCGTTGTGCATCGGCTTGGTTAAGACAGGTGGTGCGGGAAATGCACACGTTGCGGAATTTCGTTTTGCGTAGAGTTTTGGTTGCCAGCGGAAATGTATGCAAATGGCGGCAGTTTCGCTTACGGAAGGTGAAGTGAAGATTTTAATGCAATGACTTAGGTCGACATTTATGTTTGTTTTGGAAATTTGATTATGTCTTTGATTTTGCATTAAAATTCCTACCAAAGACAGCAGACCAAAGAGAAACACTTGAACACATGAGGGAAGTCCACTGAGGGACTTAGTTCCCATGTTAGGTGGGAAATAAATTCCGAAAACTCTGAGTGGTTTTATTTCCCTTTTAATGTGAAGTAAATTCTCACTGTCGACTAAAAACAAAGTAAAATTAAAGACTCAGGTTGGTACTTTGCAATTTTTATTAAATAAAGAGAAATTAAATTTTAACTGAAGCAGAGTAATATATATAAAAAATTTCAAAATCGAAATTCGGTTTGCAAGACTCTGAAAGTAATCAAAGAAAAATCGACGCACACCAAGACCGGTCGTGCGAATTTTTTACTTTTATTTTCTCAAATTTTCGGTGGTTAAAAATGCTTATTTATTTTCTTAAACAACTTTTTTGTTCAAGCTTTCGAAAGTTTGAGAAAATAAAAGTAAAAAAATAAAAAGTAAAAAATTCGCGCGAATTTAGCATCGTGGACTTATATGTCCCTGCGCCGAAAAATCACCGCAATATTTCTTTGATTATATTCAGAGTCAGGGGTGTCTTTTGTCTCCTCTCCTTTTATTACTTATATGGACTGGATTTTACAGCGCAGCCTTGACAAAGAACGATTTCAATTGGGAGACCTGAGAATAAGTCTTTGCTCTTCGCTGATGACTTGGTCATTCTTGGGGCCTCCCAGACGGAACTTCAGCGCGCACCCGATAGGTTTGTAGCCGTATGTGTTGAAGCTGGGATGAAGGTGAATGTGAACAAATCTGAGGTAGTGGTGGTCTCCAGAACGCCTGTTCAATGCACTCTACATGTTAGTGGAGTCCCATTGAAGCAGGTGGAGGAGTTTAAGTATCTCGGGGTCTTATTCACGAGTGATGGAAGGAGCAATGCTAAGTTTTCCTGTACAATTGGTCAGGCTGGATTAATTCTGAGACAGCTAGGCCATTCTGTTATCAGGAGGACCGAACTTGGTGTCAAAGCTAAGTTGTCGGTCTTTAATTCAGTGATCGTACCTAATCTTACCTATGGTCATGAAATTTGGGTAATGACCGATAGAATAAGATCGCGAATACGAGCTGCCGAAAGGAGATTCCTTCGTTGTATTGCTGGTGTAACTCGCAGAGATCATATAAGGAACACCAGAATGCGTGAGGAAGTGAATGTCGAGCAGCTACTTCTCCGGACGGAGCGGTCCATACTTCGTTGGTTTTGGTCAGGTAAAACGCATGCTTCCAACTCGGATCCCAAGACGTGCAATCGAATCCGTGCCAACAGGTAGGCGTCCCCTAGGAAGACCCAGGATGAGATGGTTAGATCAAGTCCGAAATCTCTCCTCGGCCCGAATGGGAGTTGCCCCTGATGATCTAGAGTCGATGGCGGAAGATCGGGAGCTATGGAGGGTCCACTTAGGCATCCTGAACCCGCGACCCTATTAATGGAAGAGCGTCCATTGAAAATGAATGAATGAATGAAGCTCACATTTGCAAAATTTGTATAGAAAATATATCCACTGTGAACTACTAAAATTCAGAGTCGGAACTAGAAGCGTTTATTGGTTAGGTCCATTCTTTGACCTTCAGTTGGATTTTGTGAGAACGAAGGCCCAAATCGCGACGCAAAATTCGTCAAGTTGAAGTCTTCGAAAGGTTATTCTCCTCTATACACATCAAGGAATTGACTGCTTCGGATTCTTCTGTACACTTTCACTTACCGCTTCAATTTCCTCAGACGATTTTGTACGATCCTTTGACGTACGATTGTTGGCTGATTATTTACCGAACCGGTTGACTCGAATTTGGCCACCAAACGGCGTTGGAGAGTCGACTTTGAAGGGCCACCTTGTCTGGCCTAAAATATTTATTTTTTGCACTGACGAACACTCATATTGATAATTAAATTTAGACATTTGAACATGCTGCACAGTCTCGTAACATCCGCGACTGAATAAAAAACACCACATTAGACAGGCGCCACCAAAACACAGTCCGCCAACATCGAGCCGTCCCAATGGGATGACCCTTTGCAGGAATATTCAAACGACTCTGAACATCAAACTTATTAAATGGATTCACAAATTTTTGCCAGTGTTTTCAGTGACTAATTATTGAATAAACGTTACCATAAAAAAGTACCTCTCCTTCAATTGGACACAAGGAGTGTTGGCGGTACACCATTCTTTGTCTGCACAGTCTCAACAGACAGCACGCGATACTCGCACCGGTATTTCTAGTGAAAAAAAGTAGAAAAATCAAATAACGCTAGAATAGAAACATACAGTTCAGCTGTACTAGTGGACAGTATGCCATACGTCGGTCGTTTGGATACAACAACGCTTGCACCAAAGCTTGTCGCGCGAGTTTCCTGTTAAGCCGGTCGTATGCCGCCAGAGTTGAGCGAAGGTGTAATGTATTTACGACCGACCAGAGAATATCTCATTTTCTCTCTTTGGTCCAGCCCGCAGCAAACCTGATGCATTCAATATTGCATTAGATACATTACATAGGTGAATAAGTGCAGATTGATCAGAGGTTGGCTATTTGATGTCATTTTCAGCGGCGGGTGGGTGGCGGAAGACCAAACACGTGTTACCAGCGACAGCTGAGGAATGTTGCCAACAAAAATTAAAAAAATATATACACCGTACCAGTATTTCCACATGATCAGTAAATTGATTTATTCATAGTGCTTGTTCGATTAGGCTTCTTTGTCTTGTGCACGGTGCACTATGCAGGCTATGGTGGCTCTGGGCAACAAAGGACTTGCAGTGCCAGTACCTACTACCTGTAATATAACACATTGAAGGGTGGTATTTTTGAGTGATGTATGTACCTACCTATATCTGTTGTGGAAATTTACATGTGGGCCGCATTTTTTCAATGAACTGTGCGGTCAGAGTAGAGCGGTCGACTGCAAGTCGTAAGCTGCTGTATAAAGAACAAAAGAGGTGACTGTCCGTTTATTTGGCTGAACCAGTTCTTTGTGATGTTCCGTTGCGATTTGGTGGGCTTTCTGATCGCAAATTCGACATGCCAACATTTACATGCGAATGTAGGTCATACATTCGCATTTATGTAAAGCGAAAGAAATGAAAATAAATAAAGAAAAGGAGGTACGGCGTATTTCTGTCAAATATTTGGTGGATTGCGTAAGATTGGATTATGCACAGTGGCCCCACAAACAACAAACAAAAAACGGTATAAACAATGAATGTCGGCGGCAGTGTATACGACTGTAATTGATTGGGAATTTAAGACAAACGGCAAATGAATGAGCAAATTGCGCTGCGTTGACTTTGACCAAGATTAATTGAAGAATTGTAGTTACATAAGTTGAAGGAGGGAGATAGCTTCAAATCGACTTGAATAAATATTTTGGCGATTGTGTTTGACTCTAGAATAAAGATTCAGCATTCAACTCAAATCTGACACGATGATCAGGTTCACCTTTTAGGTCCTTGTGTCAAAGAAAATGTTTTATTTATGTTATTAAAATGTAAGAAAGCCGACGACACAAAAAAGGTTGGTACTGCTCATTAGCATTCATTTATTCATTTTGAAAGAGAAAAACCTAATAAATTCTAGAAAATTCATAACAAGTTTGGTCATCTTTTAAACGGATTTCTCTGGTCTTTCGTTTGAAAAAAAAAAAATTGTTTGACGTGCTTACGGTGACCATCCGTTCATTATAATAATACAACAGTTCTGTATTTAAAGACGATGTTCACCATACGTATATTGTTTTGAATACGAAAACCTATAAATGTTGTGTATTTTAGGAGTTGTTCATTATTTGTTCTGTATTTTATTGAAATTTTTAAATCGATAATCAAGACACTACGAAAACGAAGAAAATGAAAAATCTAAAGTACCATAACTTTTTGAACGAGCAAACAATTAATCTAGTACTAAAAAATGTGTTATATATATATAACTTTTAGACCTACATATTTATGAAATGAAAAAACAAATTTAATAATTTAAAATTGTGTCGAAATTGTTGTCTTTTTTTGCTAATGTTCATTATTTGGAATTCTAAAATATGGTAGAAAAAAAAAAAATAAATAAATAAATAAATAGCTGGCGCAACAGTTCCGGAGAGACCCTAGGCCTAGCTTCTCTCGGATGTTTGTCAGACGTTGCGTTGGTAGCGCAGCGGAAAAAAACCCTAAGTCGGAATTGTTTTTTTTTGCGGGATTCGAACCTGGGACCCCCGCATAGCAGTCCAACACACTAACCCACTAAGCTACTGCGACTACTAAAAATGCGACTACTAAAATATGGTCACCGTAGATAAAAATAGGAAAATAGGTAGGAAAATTTATTTTGTTTTTCAGCTTCTAACTAAAAAATTATCCAAACGGCGTTGAATTTAATTCAACTCCCTGATTAGTTCATTATTCGGCAAAGAGTTTGAGGTGTCAGTCATAAGCATTACAGTGCGCCTTTTAGAACGGAAGTAGTTATTCAAAATATGATTCGCGCAAACGAAAAAACACAAGAAAATTGAGTGCGATTGCAGTCAAGATGGCACCACTGGCTGAGGGTGTAGGTCAGTTAAGATATTTCTTGGGCGTGTGTCATCCTTATTATTTTCTTTATACATATAAGGGAGACCAGTTGAGGTGCGGATTTTTCACTGAGAAGTGTTGATTCACGACTTTTGCGGATCAATATCCTCACTTTGTAAAATTTCGAGAATTGTGAATACAAAGTCGTGAATAAGTAAATCCTGAGCTAAGCTCTAGAAGGAGACAAAGTTTTCGTGATTCGGCGCTTATTTTTCTTGATTTGATCTTAAACTTTTTTCCGTGGTCAAGGTTGTTCAAGAGTAGGTGGACGCTGTATACCTCTGGATCTTCAAGGGAAATCTGGATCAGTCAATCAATCTGGATCAAGGGCAATCCCAAAATGGGTCGACGAGACGTATTGGACTTTATGTCACGGCAGTTAACAAACCTCTCTAGCTAGCAGGTTCTTTAGCCAGCCACATAACCTCAAAACACACTTCCGAGTGCCACCGGAATTCTTTCTCAGATTGTTGCATCGGTCGGTGGGCATTTGTTCTGCATTTCCTCAAGTCGGCATGTCAGTGTCAGTGTCCCTGTGCAAGACGTTGTTTTTTGCAAACTTGCGCCTGAAGTTAGACTCATTTTTCTGTAGTTTTTTCTCAATAGAAAACAAATTCAAAGACAGTTTGTCAATCACAAGTTCTGCTGCAAGCTTTTGAAATGAAAGGGTAGATACATAGTAAATCAAAACACAAAAATCCTCATCAAATATTTTACTGATAAAGATTCCAACCAGCAGCAAAACCGTTTTTATGTTACATCTAAGACGTTGACGAATTTTCAGTGATGTAGCAGATAAAATGATAGAGCTAACTCTCTACGCAGATCAAGAGAAGTTTGACCAAAATTTCATGGAAACTTGCTGACACCTAAAATTGCATGCATTTACAGCTTAATTGGCCAGCATCACATTTGATATTCCATTGCTATGTGAAAACGAGTATTTTGACGACAATCTGAAACGGGAAACATTTCCTAAATGCCACCTGCAATCAAATTTCGAAAATATTTACTCGTTCACATCATGCAACGAATTTTACGATCAACGACTGATGTTACCCAACACTTACAGCCTATGCCAATTTCGATAAATCGAAATTTTATTGCAGCGAAAGTGACGACAACGCGCAGATTACTGAACGATTACATAGGTGTCAAGTTGAGCGGGTTGCACAAGTGTAAGAAGTGGCACACGGTCTTGTTGGGTGCGTAAAATATGTGGACCAGCGATATGAATTTTGCAATATGTCGATCTATGGGACTTTTTTGAGATATGTACCTTTGCCAATGGTATAATTTGTACGAGAATTGTGAAGTGAAATGGTCTCGAAAAAGTGGAGTAAGTATGGAGGGGCTTACGATCAAAAAGTTTGAATATTTTTGTGTATTCAGACAGAGGCAATAAGATTTTTGTTGAGCATTTTTATGAATGCTGGATGAACTGGATGAAACTTTCAAACTGGTTTCGGAGCCCCGTCGTTTCGATGACAGTCATCTGAAACATGACTAAGGCCCACGTCTCTTTCATAGAACTACCACAGAAAGCAAACTTCTCTTATTGAGTTGTTTATTTCGTCACAAACAAGGTACATATTCTTTTAAGATCCCAACGACTAAAGTTGTAATTTGGCACTTTTCTTGAGAGTGTGCCACAATTTTTTCCTATTTTGGACCTTTTTTCAGTTGAAATAGGTGCTTACAAAATTTCTCAAATAGGTACTGTTATTTACAAATAAAAATGTACCGCAGTTGCCCATACAATTATAGTGTTTAGCGATCCAATGCTTGTTAATATCATTCAAAAATACTAAATGTGCAGTAAAGCTTTAGAAATGGCCCTTTTTTCTCATTGGCCCTTTTTCTTGCGACTTTTCGGAATTCTGCAGCGGTTACGCTGCTTCTAGGTGGTGCTCAATTTATTAGTGTTAATATTGCAAATTAATTTTACTTGTTAATACCTAAATATCAATAGTATAATAATAATAAATATTCTTTCAAAAAGACTGAAGTTTGAGAAATATTTGAAAAATCTCTGGGGCTCGTGTTTCCTGCAGAGGCAACAAACAGCACTCAGTTGATTTTTAATGGCTGTTAGTAAAGTCTTACTGCATTCGTCAAAACAAATATGAAAAAACATTTTATAGCTCTTGATCTCCAACAAGCGTTTTGAATGTTTTTCTTTCATATAGGAATGACCACGCCCTGTTTTCCAATCACTCTCACATTTTGCGAAATGCTTTTAACAGGCCATGTACATCCGTCGTCCATCTACCAAATTCCAAGCAGTCTTTATTATTTTTATTGCATTTTTTCAATAAGTCATACGTTTTTGATGTGCATAGTTTACAAAATGCATCTTAAAGTTCAAAATTTGAAAACGTAAGTTACCATAAAGTGAAGAAATATAGCTTTAAATATTTATATTGAAAAGATTGTAGGTGCCACGCCCCCTTGTCTAAACAAAACTGGCCACATTTTTCTGGGCACCTCGCTCTGGTAATGTACATCCATGTACCAACATTTTGCAACTTCGGCTTGTACAACATTTTGTATCAAGACTGGCAATTGTTTTATAGGAAGTGCCACGCCCCCTAGTCCGAAAACTTTTCCATGGTACTATGAGCACTCTCACATTAATGCTCGCCAGCACATGGATATCAGGATCAGATAAAAATTCTGAAATATTTTCAAAGATAAACCGGCTGAAGATTGGCATATAGTATTTTCTAACCTTCTCAGGAAGAAGGAAGTTTCGTGGCACGACTTGTGATGTCCAAATATGGCTAAATATAGAGAAAAATTAAAGTAAGGATGCTATGTATATCCCCAAAAATGTTTTAGGGGTACCATTTTTATGGTCAATGTCATTTGGCGAACTAACGGTGTCTCGTTTAACGAGTTTTTATACAACAACATTGAACACTTCATAAAACTTAAACAACACAAAAGTTAAATAAATAACATGCGCGGTCTCATATTACGTCTAGTAGTCGTTGCCGTCGTCGTCGTCGTATAGTGTAGTGGTTATGGGTACCTCTACTCGCTGAGCGGTAGTATTGATCGTCTGCTCAGCGGTCAGTCGGTTTGGGTTTGAAGACCACTTAACAGTTAAATGCGCTGGGAATTGATTAAATGTGTCAGGTACATTTACGTATGTAAACAGATACACCGCATGAATACACTTTGAAAAAATTAAAGTAAAAAAAAAACTTAAGGAGGACTGCTTTTTTTTTATAAAAAATTCGGTCCCACTAGGAAGACCAATTAACAACGTAGAATCACATGAGAACATTCTGAAAAGGTATTCCGCAGGCAAAACTATTGCGCAAGCTTTAGATATCTGTCTAAATCGCTTGAACTTTTGCCGAGGACTTATAGAGCAGCATTTTGCCGTTCGTCCCTAAACGGAGCATATTCATCCAATAGCAATCGAACGTCCGTTGCTTTGTAGGGACCTTGGAAATGGTGTTAAGACGTTCTGAAATATCTTAATTCACGAAAAATCCTCATTGACCTACAGCATGAAATTGGTGGCAACAGATGCACTAGGAATTTAAAAGCTTCGATGAGACGTACATTTGTTCCAATTAATATTTCCAAGGCCTTGAAGATGTTTGGAAATCAAGCTCTTTTATTGAAAGTGCGTTCTTTTGAGATCGATGGGTCTTTTCTTCAGTAGACTAGAAGCGACCTTTATTGCCAACTGGTCATGGACGTTTCTATATAAAGATCCATCTGACAGAAAAAAAAGTTAGTTGGCCCATCAGATCTCCTAAAGAATGCTACCAAAAGTTCCTTGAAAACAAAAGAGTTGCAGTGCGAACTGTGAAAAAGCCACTCAAAGAGATTTCCTCTCTAAGGTCCACTGGAAAATAAAAAATAAACATTTTAATGAATTTCGATGGTTAAAATGAAGCCAAAATAATGAAATTTTCGATTTTTTTTTTTAAAAAGAGTTGCTGCTATCAAAAAATGACTCCGTTTTGCTCGCATGGCCGAAAAATTCGAATAAATCGAATTTTCTTTCTGCCTCGAACAGAACATAAAAAGAATCATGAAAACCGGTCCAGCGGTTATCGAGCTATAACGTCATCAAGTTTCACCCCGCAGGAACTAAATATATACCTATATATAGATAGTAGTGAAAGCAAGAACTTTTAGCTTACAATTTTGAAAACATCCAAATTCCTCGCTAAACAAATTTTGTTTTTTTGAGTGTTCACATGATGGGTTACGCTAAATTCAACATAACATTCGTACTCCTCGTCCCACTACGCCACTAGAGCTGTCATTTGAAGCTACCAAAGCGAGAGACATTGAACTCGCCTTCGGCCGTCCAATCAAGTGTTAATCTGGGACAAATTGCAAGCTGGCACTAAATACCCCACCCATTGACCAATTAGCATTTTGTTGCTACTAACTGAATCCATCTGAAGACTACCCACAAACATTTTCGCGTCGCATACGAACACGAATGCGAATTCGAATGCAAATTAGCATTTCGCTTCAATTTTATTGGGCTATTCATATTTACATTTTTTTTTTTTTTTTGTAGCTACTGATGCGGATCGGTGGCAGAGGTGTTTCATCTGAAATAAATCCATCTATCTAACTAGCTATCTCGGAACTTGGATTCGGTTGTTCTTTTTTTTTTTCGCAACACACAGTTCTACCAAATACGAGAGCGAGGCTCGTGCTCGCGCTCTGCCACTGCCAGATATCTATCTCAGTCTGGATGGTGGTTTCGAGTGGCGGATAAGCGCAGTTTAATTGTACTATACCCACCACCGAATGTGATATGTTCCTTTGTCTGGCTTGGCACTCTTTCAGCATGCTGCGGACCCTTGTTGTGAATTGAAGCCAACCTCCGTTGATTTGGGGAGGGTGGGCAGAAAAAAAAAACTACTGACACAACTCGAACTGAGTGAGAAAAATTGCATCTATGCGTCATTGGCTTGTAAATAAAATTTATACACTCCACTTGAAGAATGCAGAAAACAAAAAACTATTGTGGGTGTAAATGCAGTCGACATGGGTCGAGTATTTTTTTTTATTACATGTACCCGTAAAGTAACCGTGTACTTATTCATTGGAAATGCATTTGTTTTGATTGTTTGTTTGTTTGTCAATCGGATAGAGTTTATGCGTGAGGATAGACAGGGAATTTTGTAACAAGTCACGGATAACAGGGTGTGAAAGAAAAGTTGAGTGGTTCTCAGATACAATCCGAATTCTGCGTCGATATAGCATTTGCTTGTTAAAATCGATCTATTTGTTGTTTATCGCGACCCCGCGAAAGCCAAACATTCTTTACCTTTTGCTGTGTGGCATTCGAAATGTTTGTCGCAACAACAATCCGAGACGAGCCTCATTTCCATGACTAGATTCCATCTACGTACATCATTCCATACTCCACTTACACAAGACACAACTGCTAAACCGCACAACGTCGCTTGTTCTCTCTGCTTACATCAACAAAGAAATCGATCATTCAACAGGTATCCGCTTCGGAATCAGTCTGTCTCAAACTAGAGATGCATCAATTATGCAGAGGTCAATGTTTTGCCGCCAGAGAGTACAAGGCCTTTGTGGTGTATCTGTTAATTAAGATCAACAAATACCGCGGTATCGACATTTCAGAGGAATTACGAGTGGATGCTGTGTATATCCCCAAAAATTGTTTAGGGGTACCATTTTTATGGTCAATGTCATTTGGCGAACTAACGGTGTCTCGTTTAACGAGTTTTTATACAACAACATTGAACACTTCATAAAACTTAAACAACACGAAAGTTAAATGACTCACATGCGCGGTCTGATATTACGTCTAGTAGTCGTTGCCGTCGTCGTCGTATAGTGTAGTGGTTATGGGTACCTCTACTCGCTGAGCGGTAGTATTGATCGTCTGCTCAGCGGTCAGTCGGTTTGGGTTTGAAGACCACTTAACAGTTAAATGCGCTGGGAATTGATTAAATGTGTCAGGTACATTTACGTATGTAAACAGATACACCGCATGAATACACTTTGACTTGATTTTTTGTTGCGCTCACTTTTGATCGTTAACATCAAGTTTATAAGTCATTCGGCTGGATGTTATCCTGGTTTATTGATGTAAGCGAATGAGGATGGATTTGCATTTTTATGGGTAGAAAATATCACGACCAAGGACTAGTAGATGAGCGCTTTGGAGGCTCTTATATGCGGGAAAGTACAGGCGGTTCGTAATTTTTGTTTCTTGCTTCCAGTCTCAATGTTCGTCCCTCGTTACTGCCAGCCAATTTAAGACATTACCATCAATATAAGGCACCGATTTTAAGAAAGGGAGCGTGACACGACTTTTGTTAGTTTTGAGCAATTTGACAGTACCTATACTAAAAGCTGTCCAACTTTTTTGTTATATACAATATACATGTTGAGATGCGAAACCAAGAGAAGAGTTTGTCAGGAAATTCAGTCAGAGTCCAGAAGATTCACTGTCAGGAAAGTTATACCCATCTTCAAATGAGAGGGTTGAGTGAAAAAAAAACTGACGAACTGCCGAGAAAAGGCTCAGAAATATCCTTTTTAGGACCAGAACCGTTCTGTGTAATTGTACTAAATCAGTTGTCGGTCTTTAAAAGCCGAAGCGGGTCCTGCAATGCTAGGCTTCTTTTAGAATTCCCAAATTATCAGAGCAACTACTAATGTGTAGCCCTCAAAATATGGTCAAAGAAAGTTGCGCGGTGGCGCCCACTTTTAATCGACCGATTTTCAAAGATAAGACATTTTTGTTGTAACGAGATTTATTTTTTCGAAACGTCACCAAATTTTACCAAGAGTATATAAATCTTTTTAGCAGAACGTAAAAGAACACTTGGCAAAGTGGCTCCTACAACGTCGCATTTGTATTAAAATGCATCAGTTGAATCTTTCAAATCGAATTGTAGCAGAAAGGCATTTCCATTTTTGCGAATTCTGTACTGTAAGGAGTTGCAAGTGCACTAGTTACGGCTTTGTTTTGCCAATGATGTTGAAATTCTTTCGTTAAATTTATTTATTTTTTTTTTTTTGGGTTGCAATGCCGAGAAAATATTAAAATGGAAAGAAAATATCATAATTTAAAGAAAATATTAAATCTTAATATTTTCCATATATTAGAACTAAAAAATCAATGAAATATTTACTGAATTTGAACAATGTATGTATGCTGTTACAAAAATATACAAAAAAAACAATTTAGGATCAAACCCTATATATAACGAAAAGTTATAGAATTTCAATGCACTAGAGTTCGACCTATGGTAGAAATTCTACAATTAGACTGATCTGGCTTATAGACAACACATTGGAAAACAAAATCCACACGGCTTTGCATCTCTGCGCAATCTTCCCAACAAAAACAAAAAATTAAGCGAATACCCGTATGTTGAGGCAGTGAAAGTGGTTCTTAAATATTTCCCTTACCATGAGTATAAAAATGTAATACTTATGCCTTAAATTCAATATTTCTTTGGCTTTTTTAAATCCATGGAATATTCAAACATAATACAATTTAATTACCTATATTTTAATATTTATTAGATTTAATTTGTTCTAACAACAAATATATAATTTTGAATACCCACTTTTATTAGTTTTAAATATTAAAATACAATACATTATAATACAATTTCTAAACCTTGGGTATGAGTAACTCATTAGCTTTTAAAGAATCCTACAGAGTTCCGCTCTACTCCACTCTAGTCATCCACTATGAACTCTACTGAAAACACTAAAATTATAAAATAATACATTTAGTTTCATAAGTAATCCTGATACATATATTTAAAAGTAATTTTGAAGGATTTAAAACTAATTCTTTACCATAATCTTGCAAACCTTGATCCAGATCTTGTATTGAAACCAAATTCAAAAGTATTGAAGTGGGTGTAATTTTATTGAATTCCTATTAAAAATCTATCAAAGTAAGCTTTATTACCGTTCGATGTGTCGTACCCTGACCGACAGGAGTGGCATAGGAACTTAGTTTCGAGGGGAAATGAGATCTCAGTATATACTGACGGATCCAAAACCAGTGAGGGTACGGGGTCAGGTATATACTCCAACGAGTTGGACCTACATATGGCCTGAGACTACCGGACACATGCAGTGTGTTCCAGGCAGAGATTCTGGCCGTACTCAAAGCTGCGGAGGTACTTGAGATGAGATCTATATCCAATAAGAATATCGCCATCTACATTGATAGTCAGGCTGCGCTTAAAGCGCTAGAGTCACATACCACTAAATCTGAACTAGTCAGGAATTGCCGCGCAATGCTTAAGGCATTATGTTCGCAGAACCGTGTTAGATTATGTTGGGTACCTGGACATTGTGATATTGAGGGCAACGAAAGGGCCGACGTTTTGGCTAAGGAAGGAGCGGAACTCCCAGTAAATACAATGATTGAGGGCATCAGACCACCTATGGCCGTTGCTAGAAGGGTTATCGTTGAGAAAACTACCAATAAAGCAGCTACAAGATGGTCACAGCTAGAGGGGCACAGGGTCTCAAAGGCACTGTGGCCCACTTTAAATCGGAAGAGGTCTGAAGAATTAATCAATCTCAGTAGAACAAAGTTAAGATTAACGGTAGGAATACTCTCTGGACACTGCCTTTTAAGGAAGCATGCCATGAGACTAGGTTTGACTAATACGGATACATGTAGGTACTGTGAGGACCTACAAGCTACGGAGGACATCTCCCACCTTCTATGCGAGTGTCAAGCAATTGCTCGGAGTAGAAGGAAGCACCTAGGCAGGTTCTTCTTTAATAACTTAGAGGAGGTTGGTTCCTCAAATAATATTGGGACCATAACCAAATTCTGTAGGGAAATTGATTGTTTGGGCGAATTGGTTTAGGTTTTTAACCGTAATGGTTCCCTGGGGATGGCGATGGGCCCACTTTGGTGCCTGGTCTTTTGTGACGATCTCACAACCCCACCCAACCTAACCTAACCTAACCTAAGCTTTATTATTTAATTCAACTATGTATAACTAAATTGTAATAATTTCCTTATCAAAATATAATTTTAATATTTTAGAACTAAATTATTAGATCTTAATTAAAATTCAGAAAATCGGTATTAAAATAATCATTTTAATGATCGAAATATTGAAGTATTGTATAATACAAAATTATTACAAAAAACAGTTCAATGAATTGAAGATATTAAAACAAATTTTCTTGCATTGCGCATGCACCTGTAATACTGCGAAGGTATTGAAAAAAAAACAGCAATGATGCAAGTAGTTGCACAGGCTTTTGAAATATTGTGCCCTTAGTGTTGGGTTCACATATGACTGCACATCTTGTCCATGTCAACTCTTTTTTGACATAAAGAGTCTCGGCGACACTGTTTTTGGTAATGGAGCAGCGATCGTCCTCCATCGTCATTCTGCACCATCTGACAAGTTTGACAGAGATGCCAAAACTGTCGAGATGGCTCTGTGTAGCTCGTCTCTATAAACGCTGTCTTATGCCCAATTCACAATGTCGCGTTGACGCGCGCGTGCGTTGACAGATTATGTAGAAACAAAGCATTCATATGGTGCCATACACAAAATACAACTTCAGGCGTTGACTCGACTTAAGATCGTAAATATCGTAAAGTTCAACGCGACGCCTGAGTAGAGCTACTTTCTACTATCAATTTTACAAAATTGTTGCTCGCGCGCTTTGGCATTTAAAATCGTAAAACTTCGATAAAGCGTGTCAAAGCGCGCCGACGCATTGTTGTGACGCCGAATTGTGAATTGGGCATTAAAATCGATAAAAAGATGATGAGTATCGATTAAGACTTCTTGGGATTTTTCCATGATCTGCCGCAGTGCGAATATTTGGTCAGTTGTGGACGTACCAGGCCTAAATCCACACTGGTAGAGACCAATTAGGGCGTTAACGGATGGTCTCAGGCGATCACACATTACAGCAGACATAATTTAAGTTTTGTGAGGGTGGTCCCGGCCAAACAATGGAGTCCCTGACAATGTCCGTTACAAATATAAATCGAATAATATTTCCAAAACTATGATCGCGCGAAAAATACTTTCACACGCGTATCTCAAATCGTTAGCAATCCTCGCAGCTAATGGTGATTTTTGAATGATGGTTCTTTGTGAAAATCGATTCCGCCTGGTGTAAGCCAGAAGCTATTTAGAACATTCTTGAGCACAATGGCTGATAGTTATATTTCACTTTTGGGTAAAAATCAGTTTGGGCACGTCAACTCTTTTCGTTTTCGGTTTCCATTTCCATTTCACGAGTGCTTTGTTTTACCTTCGAGCGAAGCCTGTTCGATTGAAGACATTAATCAAGTTTAACAAGTTTTCAATTTCTAAATTCAAGCGGCTTATGTATGTCATGAGAATCACCGCCGACTGTCCATTAATCTTTGTCCTCGTTTGACCTCTGTTTCTCTTTCATTGAATTCTTGTCCAATTACTAAGCTTTTATCAGACAGCGCTCAGTTCAATCAATCAAATATTATTTGTGCATAGACTCTAACCACTTAACAAACACATCAGATGTTAGGTACTCCTGCAATTAAAGACTTTCGTTCGACATTCCGCCACTCATCAAGAGCGAACCCCACTTAAAAGGCATTAAAACCACCTGCCATGCTCAACGACGACGGCGCGGAGGAGGAGGACGACGACGACGACAATGACGTTGACGACAACGACAGACGAACTCTATTTAAATTCACCACAGTCCTCGGCATCGGCATCGGCAGCCAGGAGTGTCAATATTTGATCAACTTAATGCAACTTATTTATGTTGCAAGTGCAACATGAACTTCTTGAATCTCCTTCGCCATGGTGCTGTAGTAATTGCTTTATGCCATTTCTTTGGACTTCCAACTTGGCCAAGTGCGCGCGGTTGGTTTCTTATTTTTTGCTGCTCATGTCTCGTGTGTCCACAAATTCCTTTCATTTACACCATATTCGTATGTTAATGGCCACCTATTTGGTTTGCAGCTCACACTCATCTATGAGAGTTGTCCGCCACAGCGGAGAGCGACCAGCCGCCGCTAGCTCATTGGCATGCATGCTAAATCGTCTATAAAGGACATTTCCGTCCCTTCGGGCATGCGGTGCACAAGTACGATTATATGTGCCTACACCAAGCACTTTCGATCGCGTCGCCGTGGTGCGATTGCATGAAGGAGGGCCATCAATAAATATATGCACTGGCACTCGTTGGCTACTGATTTTCACTCTTTGCCATGGCTAAGACACTTTGTTAGGTGTATACGAGAGCGGGCGCTCTAGGTGCCGGTCCTGGTGTCAGTACATAGAGATATGGGTTTTGTTAGCCGAGTTTGTTCTTCTTTTTTTTTCGCTCTCGGCCTTTGAGGGCCTCCAAGGGGTTATCGATCTGCCAAGTTGTAGGATGTAGGTATAGGGGGATCGTATTGTGTGCGCCGAGCAGACACTGCTGCTTTGGCAAATAACCACAAAAGAAATTCTAGAACTGCCTGCATGTTCGGTGTATCTCACATTTGCATTTTATGGTTTGTGCAAATATTTGTGCCTGTGTGTTTGACTGGCTTTTTCGCTGTTGGCTCTCAGGTGTTACATTCCTTCGTGGCTTAGTGGAGTGGTTGCTGTCTTGTTTTTTGCCTCGCTTTACAGCTGCAAATCAGCTGCACATTCGATACACAAAATTGTGATTTTTTTTTTCCCATCGACTCAAAGTCATTTATAAGATGATATTCATTGGGCGTCTGTGGTTTGGTAAGTGGTTCTTCTTCTTTGGTGCACGTAAAGAACAATTTTCGCTCTAAATATGGGATTCTGGGAAATTGTCACTCGTTCTTTGGTGAGGCGAATTCTTATTAAAAAACAACACAGTAGAAGCGCTTTCAAATGGGAAAGTCCTTGTGCGGTATATGTTATAGTTATGGCCTGTGGAATATAGGACAATTGACTCAAAAGAATGGGAATAAAAGGTTGCAATTTATTACATATGGCATTGGGCTATTATACTGGTGCAGCTAAAGAGATAGGTGCCGCTTTGAAGTTTCCTTCTTTTTTTTTAAACTTTAAAATTGCAAGACTTGCAGTGACACTTTTTTGTTTGTTTTCTTCTTGCAGGTTGCAGCCGGACATTTGGAGTGGTTACAGTTTTGAAAAATATAAGGTGAGTCCGAGTTCATATATTTGCTAATATTTCGGGGTAAAAAGGCTGTTTTGAAGGAAATTTTATTCGCGCGTCAACTCTTTTGTTTAAATTCATTTTTCCGTCTATACAGCTACTAGCTTTCCCGCCCGGCTCTGCCCACGATAAAAAAAAATTGTTTCTGTAAAGAAAATTTATTAAATAATTAAATTCATGTAGAATTTTTGACGAAACTTATATTGCGAACAAAAAAAAAAAAATCGCAGTACAAAATGTACATTTTTTTATGAATTTTCCAATTTCTTTTTAAAATTTTTCAATGAACCTTTCATAGGCGTAGACAAACAGAACAAAGAAAAGATCGATCGAAAAGGCCGATCCGTTCTCAAGTTAAGGGCGTTCCTACGGATGAAAGTTTGTTTTATATGTATAGATACCTATTGTCTCTGCAATGGAATGAGTTTCATTTACAATGCCAAGAATGCATCCAATTTTCGAAGCTCAAATGTAAGAAGCCCACGTTTTAACAAAGATGGCGTGCGAACCAGTTTTCTGAATAGTTTGGTTTTATAGAAACTTGGTCTTTATTTTTGTCCACATAATGATCTCTGTAGGCGCATTGGCTTAGTGGTTAGTGTGTTGGACTTCTAAGTGAGGGGTCGAGGTTCGAATTCCGCAAAAACCCAGAATTCCAACTTAGGGTTTTTTTCACTGCGCCACCTCTCGCGAACGTCTGACAAACATCAGAGAGTATAACTGTCTTGGAAGAGTTTATCAATCAGCCGTTTGGAATCGGCATAAAATTGTAGATCCCTTCCATTCGTTCCAAAAAGAAAAAAAAAAAAAAAACACACACAAAACGAATGGTTGCGAGAAGCTAGGCCTAGGGTCCCTCCGGACCTGTTGCGCCAACTATTGATTTATTTATTTAATGACCTCTGTTTCGCTTTGTGAGCCTACTTTTGGTTGAAGAAAAATTCACCGCAACTTGCATTTTTCAATAGGTATTTGATTTCCTTAGACACCAACCGTATTCACTGCAAAAACCAACACCAAAGTTCTTAACCAATTGTGCAACAAACCGTGTTAAAAGCGGTGTAGACTTTCATTTTCATTGGATTGAATTTCAGCCTAAAGTAGGCTCCATGTAACGTGTGAATATTCAAGTGAATCTTTTTTAACCTATAAATCTAATTATTTTTGAAACATTTTCAAGCACTTTCAAGACTCTGCCTAACTCAAAGTATACTCGTGTGTTGGAAAAATCGGTTAATAATATCTCAATGGATGGAAACTTTTCAGAAAAACCAAGTTTACTTAACTTTCCGACTAATACTTTTATATGGCCTGAGTTTTAAATTTTTCACGACAATAGTTCTAAACATTTTCCGGCAATCGCTATACTGTATCAAATCCAGCTAAACAATTCATCAAGTCCGCAAGTTCCATTGCATACTTTCGGGCTGAAATTCTTCCCTTGAACATAGGTATACCTAATCTGGAGAACATGAATGTTGTTAAGACATTCCTGGTCCAAAACAAATGTATACCGCTACCCCTGATATCTCTTGACTACACATATCTCGATGTTCCTCATTTAAATCACTACGACAAAACCGTGTTGCACTTAAGTTACACAGTCTAGGGGCTCCTAGTCGATGAAGGGGTATTGGCAGTTTGGCGTCAATTTTAAATGTTTAGACGAAGCTATGTTGGTCAACTTCTTTCCCATAAATATCAACATAGAACAACATGATACCAAAAGGAGAACTTTTCGTGTTATCCGCTTCATATCATATCGAGTTGTTGGCAGTCTAAGGCGCTACAATTTATGTGGGTAGCATCTTATCGCTTTAAGGGCACATCACTTTAAAACTAAAAGAGGGACCAAATATCCCACACACGCGACTTGACTAAAATCACCAAATCAACAATCACAGCAATAAAGCTGAAATCCATTTTATAGAGGTAATCCATTTCCTGTTTCCCAACATCAATAGCCTGTAAACTTTGCCCGTAAAATCCGTTGAAATAGATTTCCATTTAAATTTATTTTTATTAGAATCCCAAACAAGTCGCATAAGCTCTTTCCCCCCCATTACAGCACTCAAATGGATGTGTGCAAAGATAAACAAAACAAGAACCAACTGTCACCTGAACCCGCAATAACTCACTCCTAGCTCCATGGTGTATTCACATAAAAAAAAAAAAAAAACAGGGGTGACCGCATCTTCTTATTTATGACTGGCCACCCATGGTATAATACCGTTGTGATTACATCTAAAGATCATTTAATGCCATTCACCACCACCATACCTTAGATCTTGGTAGAACATCTAAGCTCGTCGTCGTTGTTGTCGCCGGCAACACTAATCAACTTTATTAAACTTAATTAGACATCATTAGACATAGAGTGCGGTGCTGGATTCCAAAGAAAAGCACACAAACAGCCCGTAGAGGGCGCTCGCGCTCATTTTCTCACAAAGAAAGGTGAACGCAAACAAAAAATGTTTTCCTATTCATAGGCATTCAAAGGCAACAACGATCGTACGCACTGTGATCTGTGGCTGTGAGTGAGTAATTAACACCTGCGTCGAGTTGTTTTCTTTTGAAAGAAAGAAAGAAAAGTAAATATGTAAATTAATGTGACAATGACAATGACAGTCACAATGGGGGATAAAGAAATGAAGAGCAGATTCTTGGTAATTAAGAGCAAAGAAAACCGAATGTCATTCATTACGAATGAATGTGCGCACACGTCGCTTAATTGCGCTTTCTTTTTCGTTGTCATAATCATCACTCATCGTCATCAGTCATCTCATCACAAAAGAGTAGGTACGCGGAATTGTCGATGGGGGAGGGAAATTTACATCGTCGTCAGTTAGATTCAGATGGGTCACTTGTCAGTTGTCAGTTGTCACAGTGGGGCTACTGAGTACGTATATCAATTATGGCTATATGCCTCCCACAATATTGAAGATCTATCTAATCTAAGCTAAGGCCCCGCAGTTATAGTCATACGTAAAACGAAACCGTAAAAATATTCTTTCTTGGTTGAACTCAATCTTGGTCGTAAAATGTTGCTTATGAATTAAAAAGTTAGTTTATAAAAAAAGTAAGCAAATTAAGTATCTTTAAATTTTCTAGAAAAAGAATTTATTAATTTTTCCGTGATCGGAAAGTTTCGTACGGAAAAATTTATAAATTCTTAATTTCTTTTTTTCTTAAACATTTCCACTGTTTCAAATAGAGCTTACATTGTGGGAATAATTTTCAAATACTGGTAAATGATGTTCAAGCTTAGATCGGTTTATTTCATACAGTTAACTGTCTGTATTTTTGTATTTTTGTGCACCAGAAAACTGACATTATCTAATTTAAAAGGAAGACTAAACTTCGAAGGCATTTTTACCACAACATATGTTGCGTGTACCTGCAGAGAAAAAAAAATCATTAGAAAACAGATAAACAAACTAATATCGACAGGGGGTTGGTTCGAGTAGCTACCTAGAAGCAGAGACACGAAACAACCCCAATGTCAATAGAATGTACTCACCGATGTACACATGCGTCACTGACGACAAATCCCTGCTATTCCCTACCCATTCGCATGGAACATCATCGAATGGTTTACACCCGGTCGCCACCATATCCAGTTGTGGTTGGGTTTTATCACCAATTCGATGATTGTTCCTTGGGTTGCAATGCATTGGTCGCATCCATAATCTAGTTAGTCCTAGAAAGAGCATACAATGACATGAAAATAGGAATAAGCTGGAAAATAATAATAAAAGAAAACAAAATTCAATAATTACCTGTGGTGGATGTCCAAACGCGTGCTTTAAATTTTACTTGTCTTTCTGTTTTGACAGTTGTTGAGTGTTTCGTATGTTCTACATGTACCACTCACTGTTGTCCTTGTCTCTCACTTGATTGACAACCATTGCTACCTCTGTCGTTCACTTCACTAGTGTTCGTGACAATTTATAATGTAGGTCAGGTCACAATAGGAACTGGGTTAATTTTTTTAGTATTATTAGAAAACCCATTTAGACCAATTAGAGTTTAAGTTATGTATTTTAGTTTATGTCATTTAGGATAAGGATATTATTATATTAGCGTTATGTATTTTCGTTTTAATTTTTTTATATGACCAGAGTAGTTAGTTTGTGTAAAGATTTAAGATTCTGTTTTGTGGGATGATGATTCGGTTTTAAGATTCTGTTTTGTGGGATGATGATTAGTATAAAACGATTCGGGGAGAGTCAACTGTGACCAGAACCGATTTCACTCATTGAAGCAAGAAAAAAAAAGGGCAAGAATGAGAAGGCAAATATCTTACACACACAATAATTCGTCACCCGTTGCAATGCAAACTGTGCTGTGCTGTAAATGAGTAGGGGAAAGACAGAAGCACTCAATAATAGGAAGACGAACGAAAGGGCATTGACACTTACTTAATTGGAAATATATAGGTCATTACCAATCTTAGCGTCATAACGAACAGCTGTGTCGTTATAACAGAGTTGCCGAGCAGCAGCGCAACAATAATTCAATTAAAGTGCGAATTTGAACTACCGATAGATAAGAAAGTTTCGTTCTCATTTGAATCAATTTTGGGAGATTTTTTTATCCTAAGCGGTGCAATTAAACGCAGTGAGGTAAAGTAAATATATATATAGATAAAAGAAAAGAAAAATTTTAACCAAAAAAAAAAAAAATGGTACTCTAGATTACCATTTCATAGGAAACCCGGAAAAGGAGTTCAGTAAACCCAAAGGGGATAAAGTATCCAAGACAAAGCAGAGGTAGGTGTTCTGTCGGTCTTGGAATTGGGCGATTTATTTACTTAATTTCCTACACAGGTACTGGATTGAGGCCACCGGTCGTAGAAACGATCCAGGCCTCTGCGATTTTCTTTGTCTTCGCCAAGCGCTGGACTAGCCACCGTCTACGACTCCTATACGGACATCTACGCCGCTGTAAGTTCAGAGCTATCGACAAGCGGCTCCTCAGAAACCGTGGGAGGCCACGTAGTTCGGTGAGCGGGGAAAAGGTTTGCGCAACGGTCTCCAGAACAGCAAGGGCCGACAAAAGCCCCAACGGGTTCCCCAATAGAGGACATAAAAGGTCACCGCTAACAAGTGACAAACAAAAGTGCCAGAAAGAAAAGTCCCTCACAGAGGACAGATCAAGGACATAAGTTTTTTTTTGATAGTGAATTGTGAGCGAGTGCGTTTGGAAACTTAATTTTGATTTGAGTTTTAAGAGTTTTTGTTGCTCGTAAGAAATTGAAGTGCCAATAATTTTAGTTAAATTTTATCTAAAGTGCCTTCTAATATTAATTAGTAACAATAGCCAAGTGTCTATGGTTAAACCATCCGGGCGCGAAAATAGGGTTTTAAATTCCATTTTAAAGGTGTTTCTTCAACATAGCGACGATTTCTCCCAGTGCTGCGCGCAGGACGACGAGGGATCCTCATCACCTTTCGCCACGTGAGTTTTTTTTATATTTTATTTTTGAATTTTGGTGTTTTTTTTTGAATTGAATTAGAGTTAAGTTTTTTTAGTGGTTTAATAATAGATACCCACGCACAGTGGCCTGTTGGCATTTTTAAGTTTTTTTATACTTTTCATTTTTTTTTTTTTCGCTCATACTTTTACATTTTTTTTAATGAATTAAAATAAGATAGCGACCCAGTTTTTTTATTACTGATGAGCCTCGCAAATAAAGATTGTTTCTGTATTATTTTTTTTAAATTGAAAGTGTTTTAGTGTTTCAAATGGAGTAAGTTTAGGAGTGATGTGGTGTGTGGATTGCTGGGAAGGCCGTCCTTCCACAGGTTCTTTTATCGGGGCTTCGTAAGACACAACAGACGCCTACGTACAGATGACATAACAAACATGGACTGACGACTGACTGGTTCCAGTGTTTTAAGGGGTTATCTCCGATTTCTCGGCCAAGGAGATAACCAAGGATAGGCCACTCATGGCATGGGGGTGGGCAGGCCGCGTTTGTGCCAACAACATCAGGCACATCTCCGGAATGAGACGAACCTATACGGAGGGGTGACAGTGGAAGGCTGGAAAGATGCTTAGGATACATTAGGTTAGGTATTAGTTTATTGCGTTCTTTTTTTTCTTTCATTTTTTTTGGTGTCGGGTAGGATTAGGATATATTATAGTTTTTTGAACAGTATCCGAAAGCATCTGACCTTCCACCCTTGCTCCTCGGTATAGGCATAGGTTCTATTGAGCATTTTCTTTTCTTCTTTCCTATCTTCTTTTCTCTTCGCTTTCATCTATAGTTTTTACGTCCGTCCGCCGTCAATTAATTTTAGATCTTCTGCTATCCCTCTTATTTTGTTTTCATGGCACGATTTTTTTTTGTGAAGAGCAGGTGGCTGGTGTGAAGGAAGACAAGAACTACCCCGTCCGACGAGTTTAGCCGTGCAACCGCGAGCGTGCCACCGTCCTCCTCCACCATGCCAAAGATGCCTCTGTGGCCTAACCTCAGCTCCTAACAATGGCGCCCAACGTTATTTTACAGAAAGTCCAGTTGCGCTTCCAAGGGGACGATTTTTACTTACAAAGGTCGTCGCCTTGGACTTGCAACAGATTTTTTTTTGATTTTTTTTGATTTTTTTAGTTTTAACTTAAATTTTTTTTAGCTTTCGCGAATTTAGAATACATTTCTTATCTTTTTCAATTTTACTTTCCTATCTCTCTCTATTGCTCAATAACCGTAGATGCTCGGAGTGCAGATCATAGACCGAGGACGGCTGTCCTGTCCGTAGGCCATGAGCCAAAGGATAATGTGAGGTAGTCCAAAGTCTATGCTAGCACGAAGAGCGGAACGAGGCGGAAAGATTATTGCTCTAACAGCTGTCCGAAGGGCAAGAACTACTAGTTCGGTTCTTCGTGAGGCTGGAGCCTTGATCTGGAAGACTCGTTCGTGTTGGAGATATGTACTGAAAAGCCTTACCAACCTGGTATTTAGTTCAGCTAGATAACAGTAGTGGAGGGATTGGAAGTACATATTCTCAACACTCGTCGAATTCCGGAGAAAAGAACCAGTCAACGACGGACATAAGACACAACTTACTGACTAGTAGAACATACGAACAGACCCGACGACATGACCGACGATAGGTCTTCAGTGGAAGAGTATCGGAAAACCGGAAAGGTGATCCACACACCATCACACAATAATTAACACACCCAGATAAACACAATCTTTCATTTTAGAAATAAAACATTTTAAATCACCTTATATTTTTTTTTTCTATTACAATATTGAATTTTTTTATTACATTTTTTTACCGTATTTTGTGAATGAATGCATACATACATACAATTAATTTTAACCAAATCTTAAGGCATTGAATTTTATTAATTTCATTTTACCTTACTCAGTGAATTTTTAAATACAAAATTTTTTTTTGAAGTCGTATATACATTTTTTTTTTAAATTTTGAAGTGATAACTAAGTAGGGTAGGCAGGCAAAGTCCACAGGCAATCGAAATGCCAAACAAGGATAGCAACAAGGGTGCTATTCCCAAAAACCCTAAGCCTCAGCCAGTAGAGAACCCGCAGAGGCCGGTCACCAGGCAGTGGCAACAAAGGCAGAGAGAATTAGAAGAAGAGGGGAATGTAGGGCAGAGTCAAGAGGCCTGGAACGAAAAGATCTACGAGATGAATTTGTCAGGTTGCGAGCTACCATTTTGGGACCCTTTACCTCCGAGTGGCCAACGTCTAACGTTCGTTGAGGACGATAGGGGCACTATTTCTGGCAAAAGTCAGCCAGCCAAAACGCCAGACTCGGAGGGAAAAACGCCAGCGAAAACGCTCCCGATCATATTAGAGCAGGTCGAATTGCCTACACGGCAAGACTTGGTGGAGCAGGCAGAGCAAACGACGACAACAATGGATATCTCTTCGCAGAAAACAACATCTGCACACGCAATCCAACCAACGGAGCTGCGACAAGAACAACAGACAGACACAAATGAACAGACCGACCAGGTAGAACAGACTACAACGACCGACCAGGAAGACATAGACGACTACATCGACTTGACAGCAGTACAGGCCGAAACAGAACTTCAGTTGCGACAATTAAAAGAGCAACAACTACTTCAGGCCAAGCTCTATAAAGAACAAGAAGCACAGAGACAAAAGCTACTTCAGCTTCAAGAACAGCAGAAGCAACAGCAAATGCTGCTACTACAAAGACAACAAAAACAAAGACTATTAATACAACAAAAACAACAATTACAACAAAAACAACAATTAAGCCGACCGCAGAAACAATTACAACAACAACAGACTGACGAGATAGGGGACGAAAATGCTCGCAACAAGATAAGTGAGGAGAATAAGCGAATATCGCAATACTTGACGGGATTAGTTTCGACAGAAGTAGGGCGTAGCGAGGAGCGTGTTATGGGGGCGGTAGCAAAAAACCTGAGCGAGATAATGACCCAGTTCAATGAAGGCATGCGAACGATGCAAGATAAGCTGACCGAAATCGATGGTAGGTGGAAAGACCACCAAAAACCGGCTGAACGCCGAGTAAGGTTGGAAAATAGCGCTCACAGCGCAAACTATAGGGAATCCACCCCAACTCTGAGTGGGGAAGGGATTGGTCGAAGGCCAGAAGTTTGGCGCGAACAATTATCGCCGCGCTTCTCCGGGAAAAATCCAGACATTCACAAGTGGGGAATTAAGTTTGATGGGTCGTCCAAGTCCATGACTGTAGACAGCTTTCTGTTTAGGATAGAATCCCTCCAAAGGAAAAATGGGTTATCAGATGAACAGCTGTTCACAAATTTCCATCACTTAGTGACAGGCCCAGCAGAGCGATGGTATTGGGAGTACATGGAAGAAAAGGGTAATGATGAGACGATGAGTTACTTAGACCTGAAAATGGATTTGATTGACCAATTTAAAGATAAGAAAAGGGACCACGAAATATTGAGGACAATTATGGATAGACGCCAGCTACCCCATGAATCATTTGACGACTATTACAGCGACATACGAACCTTGACTCTTCAAATGCGAATCAGACCGGATGAGCAGGACCTCGTAGCAATCCTCAGACAAAATATTAAAGACAGGGTAGCTAACCTTATATTCGGGTGTCATATCAGGACAATGCAAGAGCTTAGGGAAGAGTGCAGACGTGCCGAACGGCACATGTCGGCAAGAGACATCAGGAGTAGACGCAACATAAGTGAAGTAATTGACGATAAGGATGAAAAGAAAGACGAGGAGGTAGATTGTAAGGATGAAGAGGTAGAGTTAGCTGCGCTTCTACATAAGCGGCTAAATAGGCCAGCCAATCACTCCAACATGGAGAGACAAACAAATGTCAATTACCGAGAGAATAAGCAGCAAGTTAGGCCGCGAGAGACAGTGAACGCCCCAACGATATGTCAGTCTACATTCCACACGCTGACATGTTTTAGTTGTGGGCAAGGTAGTTTAGCGTTTAACTGTGCCAAGTGCCAGGGAAACCTGAAAGTCGACGGTGCGACCGGGACCAGCCAGTCGATGATGAATCCAGTCCCGGGAACATCGAAGGACAAAGAGCAGTCCGATTTCTGAGAAGGGATCCAAACTCCGAGAGTCCCACCTCAGTGAAAAAGGTTGCTCCAATAAAGAGCCTACACAGACGACTGCAAGAGTATGATGAAGCTAGACGACGAATTTTCGGAGAAGAATTGACGCAAACTAAAAGAAGTAGAAATTTTCACAAGATAGCTAGGTTAAGGGAAAAATGTGCAATATTTAGACGATGTAGGAACAGAATAGAAGCTACAATTTTAAACACTACGGACGATAATAGGCCATACGCAAAGGTCGCCATATGCGGGGAAGAGATTCTCGGCTTATTAGATAGCGGAGCTTCTATTAGTTGTTTAGGCAAGGGAGCATTAGAATTCTTAAAGAAACATGACATAAAAATGACAAAAATGGCTACAGATATTAGGACAGCTGACGGTAATAGTCAGCGCATTCAGGGACGATTTAAGACTCATCTTTCATGGGGTAGCAAAGTTAAAGAGTTAGAACTATACGTTGTTCCAAGCTTGCAACAGCAACTTTATCTAGGGGTCGATTTCTGGAGCGCGTTTAGGGTCGCTCCCAACATTATCAACGAACTTGACCTTCCATCACCGACTGTAGAGAGTCCTCCGGTACAGGCACTTACACCAGCCCAAACTCAACGATTGGAGCAGGTAAAGCAGCTGTTCCCATCTTTCGCAGTGCGAGGTCTGGGTAAAACGAGTCTCGAAACTCATATAATTGAGGTGGATGACGACAAAATACCCATTAAACAGAGACATTACCCGATCTCGCCTGCTATACAAAAGCTGCTCTACGAGGAACTTGACCGAATGCTTTCGCTAGGTGTAATCGAAGAAAGCAACAGTGCTTGGAGCTCTCCAGTTGTTCTAGTTAGGAAGCCAGGAAAGAACAGACTGTGCTTAGACTCACGTAAAGTCAACGCGGTGACTAAGAAGGATGCGTACCCGCTTCCCCACATAGAAGGTCTCCTTAGCAGGTTACAGGATACCCGGTTTATCTCAGGTATAGACCTGAAAGATGCATTCTGGCAGATTCCTCTGGAGAGTGAATCAAGGGAGAAGACGGCCTTCACAGTCCCTGGGCGACCGCTGTATCAGTTCACGGTTATGCCATTCGGATTGTGCAACGCCGCCCAGAGAATGTGTAGGCTCATGGACAAAGTCATACCTTCACGGTTGAAAGAACATGTCTTTGTCTACCTCGATGACCTCTTGGTTTGCTCCCCAGACTTTGAATCGCACGCCAGATTGCTTGAAGAGGTAGCTGTATGTTTACGGGAAGCGGGACTAACTATCAACGTGGAGAAGAGCAAATTCTGCTATAAAGAAATTAAATATCTAGGGTACATAGTCGGTGATGGATGCCTACGAACGGACAAGGACAAGGTGTCGGCGGTCGAAAACTTTCCGGTGCCAAAGACCCCCAAGCAACTCCGACGGTTCCTAGGGATGACGGGTTGGTACAGGCGCTTCATTCCCAATTTCGCGTCTTTATCAAGCCCCATGACCGACTGTCTAAAAAAGGGCCAAAATTTCAACATGACGGAGGAAGCCCTAAGAGCCTTCAACCAGCTCAAAATGTCATTGGTGACTGCGCCAATACTGACTAACCCCGACTTTACGAAACATTTTTACATACAATGCGACGCTTCGACGACCGGTGTGGGCAGTGTTCTCTTCCAGGTGGACGCTGAGAATAATGAGCGGCCGATAGCATTCATGTCCCAAAAGCTTAATTCCGCACAGCGAAATTATAGCGTAACGGAACTTGAGTGCTATGCGGCCGTCCTATCAGTGAAGAAGTTTCGGGCCTACGTCGAAGGGCTACCTTTCACTATAATCACGGATCACGCAAGTCTCAAGTGGTTAATGACCCAAAAGGACCTGTCTGGCCGCTTGGCAAGATGGAGTCTTAAACTCCAAGGGTTTGACTTCGTGATCGAACATAGGAAGGGTACCCAAAACGTGGTCCCGGACACTCTCTCACGTGTCCACATGGAGGAGATCACAGCCGACACTGTTCTCCTTGAAGTTGACCTCGATTCTCCATGCTTTTCTTCGGAAGAGCATGAAGAGTTGAGGAAGACAATCAGGGAGAACCAAGACAGACTACCAGACGTATGCATATCCGACGGGTATGTATACAAACGAACAGAAGTACGGACAGGAGACGAACTCCAAGAAGACAGGGCATGGAAGCTTTGGGTGCCGAAGGAGTTGCGAGAGGGTCTTTTAAAATCCGCGCACAATTCACCAGCAGCAGGTCATGGGGGTATTAACAAGACCCTATCAAAGCTGCGACAGAAATATTTCTGGCCAGGAATGGCATCTGAGGTGCAGAACTTTATAAAGTCCTGCGAAATCTGCAAGTGCAGCAAGCCACCTAACGTGGTAACTCGGCCGCCGATGGGACAACAGACGCCGACCGAGCGACCCTTCCAACGCCTCTATATTGACTTCTTGGGTCCATACCCAAGATCAAAAACAGGAAACACACACATTTTTATTGTATTGGACCATCTTAGTAAATATGTATTGTTACGGCCTATCCGTAAAGCAACGGCAGCGGAGGTAGTTAATTATTTAGAGTCTAATGTGTTTCATGTATTTGGTGTCCCTGAATTTGTCCATTCTGACAACGGCAAACAATTCGTATCTGAATTGTTTACCAGCTTCTTAAATAAATACGGTGTGAAACACGTAAAGACGGCATTCTATTCGCCACAAGCAAACGCTTCAGAAAGGGTCAATCGTTCACTTCTAGGAAAAATCAGATCGTACCTAGACAGTGATCAAAAGAACTGGGACTCACACGTCAGCAATGCAGCCTTTGCACTGCGAAGTGTGGCTCATGAGTCAACTGGCATGGAGCCGTACTATGCCGTATTCGGAATGCCAATGATTCAGCACGCAAGTGCTTACGCGATCCTCCGAAAACTGGACATGTTAAGAGACACAAGACTGAACATAATAAATAAGACTGATAAATTAGAATTAATTAGGAGTAAGATATTTGACAATTTAAAGCTAGCCCACCAAAGAGCCGAAAAGGTATATAATACAAGAAGTAGAGACGTGAAGTACTCAATAGGACAAGTCGTATATAGACGCAATTTTAAGCAGAGCAGCTTACCTAATTGCTACAATGCGAAATTGGGGCCCAAATTCTTAAAGTCCATTGTTCTCAAGGTAATTGGGAACTCACTCTACGAACTAGGCAACCAAAGAGGAGAGAAAGTAGGAGTCTTCCACGCGAAGGACATCCACGCCTAGTATTCACTACACTTTGACGCACTCACGCTAGCCGTTGCTATGTTTATGTATAATATCGTTTATGTCTTTAATTATTTATTGACTGACTTAGCTTATTTATTTATCAGAGAGTTTATTTATTTATATATTAGAGTTATTTATTAGAGAGTATATTTATCAGAGAGTTTATTTATTTATATATATTAGAGTTTATTTATTACATAGTTTATTTATATATATTTATTTACTTTAGAGTTATTTATTTATTTATTTATTTATTTATTCTTGTATCGTCTATCTATGTTATTTATTTATTTATCTATAGCTATGTCCATATAAGACGGATTAGCTCATTGCCCTAGTTATGTTGTTACTCTTATGTAAAGCGAGTTACCTTTGGTAGCCCACCTACTTGCAGAAGAAAAGATACTTGTGATATCACAGATCCGAGTTGTAGCAACCAGAAACGAAGTTAAACAAAAGTTTTTAAATAGTAACTTCAATAGGATTTTTTTTTATTCAAGAATAAATTAACTTCCCTAATTGAAAACACTACTCGACACTACACTACTAGATAACTTGTGCAATATAAGATAGGCAATAAGTATATATCAATAAGGCCAACATACCAGATCCCATTTAATTAAATACGCCTATCCCATGTGCTATGACACTGGAACTCCCAAATCCAAAAACCCAGAGTGTCGTGTGGATACAGTTAAGTGACAACAGAGCATGAGATACAACTCAGGAAGTGGGCCCTTGCCACACGTTCGTTCACTACAGCACAGAGGCACGCTCGCAAAAGTTAATGAAATTGCAGGTAGACTTTTTCTACGAGGTCGGTGTGCTCACGACCATTCACCCACCGGCGTCGATCCTGTTGCGTGTACCTGCAGAGAAAAAAAAATCATTAGAAAACAGATAAACAAACTAATATCGACAGGGGGTTGGTTCGAGTAGCTACCTAGAAGCAGAGACACGAAACAACCCCAATGTCAATAGAATGTACTCACCGATGTACACATGCGTCACTGACGACAAATCCCTGCTATTCCCTACCCATTCGCATGGAACATCATCGAATGGTTTACACCCGGTCGCCACCATATCCAGTTGTGGTTGGGTTTTATCACCAATTCGATGATTGTTCCTTGGGTTGCAATGCATTGGTCGCATCCATAATCTAGTTAGTCCTAGAAAGAGCATACAATGACATGAAAATAGGAATAAGCTGGAAAATAATAATAAAAGAAAACAAAATTCAATAATTACCTGTGGTGGATGTCCAAACGCGTGCTTTAAATTTTACTTGTCTTTCTGTTTTGACAGTTGTTGAGTGTTTCGTATGTTCTACATGTACCACTCACTGTTGTCCTTGTCTCTCACTTGATTGACAACCATTGCTACCTCTGTCGTTCACTTCACTAGTGTTCGTGACAATTTATAATGTAGGTCAGGTCACAATAGGAACTGGGTTAATTTTTTTAGTATTATTAGAAAACCCATTTAGACCAATTAGAGTTTAAGTTATGTATTTTAGTTTATGTCATTTAGGATAAGGATATTATTATATTAGCGTTATGTATTTTCGTTTTAATTTTTTTATATGACCAGAGTAGTTAGTTTGTGTAAAGATTTAAGATTCTGTTTTGTGGGATGATGATTCGGTTTTAAGATTCTGTTTTGTGGGATGATGATTAGTATAAAACGATTCGGGGAGAGTCAACTGTGACCAGAACCGATTTCACTCATTGAAGCAAGAAAAAAAAAGGGCAAGAATGAGAAGGCAAATATCTTACACACACAATAATTCGTCACCCGTTGCAATGCAAACTGTGCTGTGCTGTAAATGAGTAGGGGAAAGACAGAAGCACTCAATAATAGGAAGACGAACGAAAGGGCATTGACACTTACTTAATTGGAAATATATAGGTCATTACCAATCTTAGCGTCATAACGAACAGCTGTGTCGTTATAACAGAGTTGCCGAGCAGCAGCGCAACAATAATTCAATTAAAGTGCGAATTTGAACTACCGATAGATAAGAAAGTTTCGTTCTCATTTGAATCAATTTTGGGAGATTTTTTTATCCTAAGCGGTGCAATTAAACGCAGTGAGGTAAAGTAAATATATATATAGATAAAAGAAAAGAAAAATTTTAACCAAAAAAAAAAAAAATGGTACTCTAGATTACCATTTCATAGGAAACCCGGAAAAGGAGTTCAGTAAACCCAAAGGGGATAAAGTATCCAAGACAAAGCAGAGGTAGGTGTTCTGTCGGTCTTGGAATTGGGCGATTTATTTACTTAATTTCCTACACAGGTACTGGATTGAGGCCACCGGTCGTAGAAACGATCCAGGCCTCTGCGATTTTCTTTGTCTTCGCCAAGCGCTGGACTAGCCACCGTCTACGACTCCTATACGGACATCTACGCCGCTGTAAGTTCAGAGCTATCGACAAGCGGCTCCTCAGAAACCGTGGGAGGCCACGTAGTTCGGTGAGCGGGGAAAAGGTTTGCGCAACGGTCTCCAGAACAGCAAGGGCCGACAAAAGCCCCAACGGGTTCCCCAATAGAGGACATAAAAGGTCACCGCTAACAAGTGACAAACAAAAGTGCCAGAAAGAAAAGTCCCTCACAGAGGACAGATCAAGGACATAAGTTTTTTTTTGATAGTGAATTGTGAGCGAGTGCGTTTGGAAACTTAATTTTGATTTGAGTTTTAAGAGTTTTTGTTGCTCGTAAGAAATTGAAGTGCCAATAATTTTAGTTAAATTTTATCTAAAGTGCCTTCTAATATTAATTAGTAACAATAGCCAAGTGTCTATGGTTAAACCATCCGGGCGCGAAAATAGGGTTTTAAATTCCATTTTAAAGGTGTTTCTTCAACATAGCGACGATTTCTCCCAGTGCTGCGCGCAGGACGACGAGGGATCCTCATCACCTTTCGCCACGTGAGTTTTTTTTATATTTTATTTTTGAATTTTGGTGTTTTTTTTTGAATTGAATTAGAGTTAAGTTTTTTTAGTGGTTTAATAATAGATACCCACGCACAGTGGCCTGTTGGCATTTTTAAGTTTTTTTATACTTTTCATTTTTTTTTTTTTCGCTCATACTTTTACATTTTTTTTAATGAATTAAAATAAGATAGCGACCCAGTTTTTTTATTACTGATGAGCCTCGCAAATAAAGATTGTTTCTGTATTATTTTTTTTAAATTGAAAGTGTTTTAGTGTTTCAAATGGAGTAAGTTTAGGAGTGATGTGGTGTGTGGATTGCTGGGAAGGCCGTCCTTCCACAGGTTCTTTTATCGGGGCTTCGTAAGACACAACAGACGCCTACGTACAGATGACATAACAAACATGGACTGACGACTGACTGGTTCCAGTGTTTTAAGGGGTTATCTCCGATTTCTCGGCCAAGGAGATAACCAAGGATAGGCCACTCATGGCATGGGGGTGGGCAGGCCGCGTTTGTGCCAACAACATCAGGCACATCTCCGGAATGAGACGAACCTATACGGAGGGGTGACAGTGGAAGGCTGGAAAGATGCTTAGGATACATTAGGTTAGGTATTAGTTTATTGCGTTCTTTTTTTTCTTTCATTTTTTTTGGTGTCGGGTAGGATTAGGATATATTATAGTTTTTTGAACAGTATCCGAAAGCATCTGACCTTCCACCCTTGCTCCTCGGTATAGGCATAGGTTCTATTGAGCATTTTCTTTTCTTCTTTCCTATCTTCTTTTCTCTTCGCTTTCATCTATAGTTTTTACGTCCGTCCGCCGTCAATTAATTTTAGATCTTCTGCTATCCCTCTTATTTTGTTTTCATGGCACGATTTTTTTTTGTGAAGAGCAGGTGGCTGGTGTGAAGGAAGACAAGAACTACCCCGTCCGACGAGTTTAGCCGTGCAACCGCGAGCGTGCCACCGTCCTCCTCCACCATGCCAAAGATGCCTCTGTGGCCTAACCTCAGCTCCTAACACATATTTGCATTGTAAAATTTGTCGGATAAAAACTGGAAAAAAGTATTAGGACGCTTCATATTTTGTTCTGTTCACAGTTGCTGTACATTTCTATTGTTTAAATATGACGAACAATCTATGTAAGTGCAGAACCCAAGCAAAGCAAAGATCAAGTGACGCCAAAGTGCATATAAAATTACGCCATACTTACATCTTCATAATCTGCATTTGACAGCCAATATACAAGACATTGGGAAATGGAAACTCCGTGGTCGCCCATGACTTCTTTTCGTACGCTTATAATTTTCCAAAAGTTAGAACGATCAACAAATATTTCTTCTCAGGACATAATCGAAGAAAACGCTTGCATTGTGACGTTAAACTGATGATGAATAGCTCATAGACAGAATTATTGGTTGCGATTGAGGACTTACTATATTTAATTCCAACCCCTCGCACTGGGTAGATCTTTGCTGCTCTGCAAAATTTAGCTTTGGATATTTCTGAAATGTGTTCTGAATTCTTAATTTTTCTGTGAAGACTTTTCAAAGAATAAGTGTAGTACGGTGTAGCTCTCCTCGTTTCTGAATTCTTAAAAAAGAAAATTCCTTCATCATTAGGTAGGTAGACCATGCCAGCAACTTATTTAACACTCGAATTCTGATGGGTGTATTCTAAAAAAAACTGTTTCTAATGAAGGCACTATTAGTGCAGAGTTTTCTGAAATGATAAAGGCTTCGAAAATATTGTTGGACGTTTTGAAATATGTTGAGACCAACTCATATTTTGCTCAATAGTAACACCCAAATATTTTAAAGCGTTTAAGCGGTTTCCAGTCTATGCCATAGGGTATTTTGTTAATAAAAGAAGTCCTTTTAGACACCACAATAAAAATACAGCAATTTTTTCAAAAACATTGATTCAAGGCCAGGGCACTTGCAACTTGCGCTGAATTTTATTTTTGGTATTGCCACCTGGCTTAAAAATATACACTGTGTGCTATGTTCTCAGAAGACGGTCATCTTGATGTTCATCGGCTCTTAAGTGATAAGGAATATCTGCTGCAATGCGAAGATCATCTGCAAATAAACGGCTGACAAATATTTAATGGATTATTAACAGTATTTGACAAAGGGCAGATCTCTGGGGCATCGTGAACTTATAACTTTTTAAAGCTCTAAAAATATGAATTCTCTTTTCGTTTGCCAAATACTAATAAATGCAGAACCTTGTTTACTGCAACCTGCTATAAGCTAAAATACAACGCCCCAAGTGGTCTACTTATTTTTCTTAAGTCACAAACCATGTTTCGTACTATAATTTTCCAGTCATAGTAGAGAGCTCTAAAATAGTAAGGGGCTTCAGTTTTTATTTTGTAAAACAAAAGGTTTTAGCAACTAAAAAACAGTTAACTCTTGATTTCTTTGAAATAAGCTTCGTGACTTTGCTCCCCCTGTAGCTTTCTTTAGGAGAAGTTTTGTGGGCCAACTCTGATTTCTGAGGGCACTTTTTGTATTGAAAAATATTTCCGCGGCAAAACTACTTTTTCGTACAAGAATTGACTGTTCTTAAAAACTGATTTTGATTGACTCGCATTGACTTTAACTGACGCTAGTTGACTTGCTACACTGTTTTGTATTCAGTTTAATAAGGAGCATCGTTGTAGCCTCACATTTCTGACAAATTGGGCATTTGAAGTGAAATACTTTTAATGATTCACAATTTGGGGAACATTTCGTGTGGAAAATGAAGCAGCATTCAGTGACTGAAGCGTGAGTGTTCAGTGATTGAATTCGCTATATTGGGCTCCGTACATCCCTCTTCCACAGACCTCAATTGACTTTAAAATGCTTAAAGACACCTGACCTGGCTCAACCAAGAAGTAGAAAAGTTAGCACAGATCTTAACACAGTTGCTTCAAATTTTCTGTAAAAATCCTTCGTTTAGTCATAAATTCCCTAGTCATCTCATCATATAAGAGTACATTATATTCACATGCTTTGAATTTTCTTCTGCAAATGACAAATCACCCTCCTTTGTCAAACGAAAACCAGCTTACAAACCTCTTCCATCATCATCTGTCTATGAAGCATTTCCTGATGTCACTTCCAGAGCAGCCCGCATTTAAATTAAATTTCGCAAGTTGCACTTTTTCCCATCGCACTAAGTCCACATTCATTCATTAGTCTCGGGGAAATAACAAGTCTCCGACAACCAATTGATATACAAGTACTTTTGCCAGAGTATGTCTTCATTTAGCCGAGATCCCGGCTAAGTTCCCATCACGTCAAACAATCCATTCGAACCTCGAAGGCTTCGAAATGCAAAGACGTATATGATGACCGATGTGCAGCGTCACAGTGCCACTCATACATACACACTTGCTTGATTCTGTATCTAACGGCAAACAGCCTCTAGTACGTAATTGAAATTAAGCGACTCGACTACGACGAGGAAGAACTATTCACGATTCTCTTCAACCGTCATTCCCTATGGCCAAGAAGGCGTCTAATGAATTGACTTTCAGTAATTTCCCATCCACTAGCGTTTATGCAAATTGTGCGCCCCCCCTAGAGCAAATGGATAATTTTCCAGAATCCCACATAAAAGTAGAAGAGAACAAGACGAAGACCAAGACAGTACACACCAGCCAGCCTATGCGATCGTTTGATATATAATTTGTAAAATTCCCAGACATCACTTAGAGAAAAACTCTGTAATTGAAGTAAAGTATCTGAATATAGTTAGCGCAGCCCACCATCGCCACCATCTCCCGCACTGTGTGGAGCCATCATCATGGTTGGCTAGCGAAGAAAATCTTTCTTTCGCTCGGATCGGAGAGTGCGACATTGCAAAAAAAAAAAAAAACCGACTCTGCCCATCTACCAAGTTTTGCAGAATAACCCATGAGAGCAAAAGTACTGTACATCTTCTAGATACAATATATAATTGCCTGCGTTCGTTTGTAAGGCGAAATGTAGAAGACGAGCGCGCAGAACTCAACATAATGACTGTTCATCATGATGATCGTCTCAGGCACGGCTTGTTGGGTTTTCTGAAGTGACAGTTAGAATAGTTCTGTTTCTGAAGTTTCTGCATGGTCTCACCTACAAATTGAGTAAATTCACTTGCGGGGGAGTAAGAGCAAGTTGCATAATAGCCACAAAAGATATACGCGTCTACACGCCTCAATTCTGTGGTGGTACTTGGTGAAAAGAAGTTGGTTCCTTGGAGCTTTATTGACGGTTGCGTGCTGTGCAGATGAACTTTTATTTTCGTGGCAGCAATGTAAAAGGAATAGTAAATGGAAATTCAGATAAGATCACAAGAGCGACAGTTGAAGAAGACAGATTACTAGATAACTGATAAACAAATGGAGATGGTGGGGTGCCTCAGGGGACTGTTTGGGTACCAGCTCTGTTTGAGTGCGGCATTTCTCGAAGTTGGATGGTATATATTAATCACGGGTTTCTGTGTGCTAACTATTGATTTCAAATTCGTCAGTGGGTGTATCTGGCAATGGCAATGTATAACAATGAAGGAAGTCGAATGACCATAGGTGACAAGGAGGATGTAGTTCCAAGAGCATGAATACATTTTGCGGCTCAAAATGACTGAAAAAATACTCCCAGATATCGAAAGGAAATTGAAAAGCTGTCAGTTTTTTTTATTACGACTGCAGGCTATCATTTAGAGTAGAAGACGGAGACGTCGAGGCGGCTACGATACTGTTTCATATGATTACTTATGGTAGAGTTTGAAGATAATTCAGAGACCATCCCTGTATAAGTGGAAACGTTTAAAAACGTTTAATAGCGCAACAACCTCATATCGATAAAAAGAGCTGTTCCTAATTTCCCACCACCGTCCATTATTTGTGGGTTTTTATTTAAGGAACAAAAGACGGTCTTCAATTTTCACGCCGAATTCGAACGGCCGATTTGAGAAGCTTTCTATGCTCAATTGTGCTCTCGGATTTTTTTCTGGGGGTGGAACCTGAAACCTCTCGATAATAGAGACAAAAACGGAACCAGCAACCAAGCTAAGAGCTGAATTTTGATCTTGTTTCTATTTATGTCGAAGGTGATAATGAGCGAAGAAGATATGAAGACCAACTAAACTTAAATAAACATTTAATTGCAAATGCTTTTACGAAGCAAACTAGCGCCATCTGCTGAATTTTTTTTTATCTGTTTCTAATTAACTTGATGTTGGTGATTTTCAATCTTTCCTATCTGTTATTGTAGCTGCTATATTTTTTATCTTCAAATATCACTCCCAAATTGAGTTTTTAATCAGGAATTTGCTACGAAAAGAAAAGCTTTTTTTGCCCAAAATCTATCAAATATACTCATTCTCAAGAAGTGCTGAGAACCGCATCAAAATTCGTTCGATGGTTCTCAAAATTTGCGAAATCATACAAAAAGACGCGCTAAAAATGTAACAACTCTAAAAAAAACAGCGCCATCCATCGGATTTCATTTAAACCACTGACTTAACACTGCCGGCACTTAGAACCAAATTTTGATTGTTTTTCAGCAAAATCGGACGACTAGTTTTAGAGCATTTATTTATTTATTTATTTATTATGGTTCATCTACAAGTATTCTTATAACTAACAGATGTATGAAATAGATATATAATAGAAAGTTATTAGTTTAAAGATAAATATGTACAATAATTTGTTTTTAAATTGAACTCTCGGTAAACATAAATCAATGCTAGGGTAAACGCTATTGAAAGCTTGTATGGCTCTTGTCATGGGCTCATTGCAGCCGTAGTTTGTTCTATGACTTCTTTGAAAGAGAAGATTACGTATTCTTAAGGATCGCGTGGGTGTATAAATTGATATCATCGAGAGCAAACTAGAACATCTTGTATGAAAACATAGCAAGTCTCTTACAAACATTATATCATGTATTTGACGGCGGGATTTTAAAGATTTAATACCAAGTAATAAGCACCTTGCCTTATAATTAGGAGAGAATTCCCAATTCATTTTATAAAAAACGTATTTTGTAAAACGCCTTTGGATCTTTTCAAGGCGATCAGAATAAGTTGAAAAAGCAGGATTCCAAATCACGTCAGCATATTCAAGCAGGGATCGAACTAATGCGGTAAACAGTGAAAGTAAGGCAAAAGGATCTCTAAAGTCTCTTCCATTACGTTTAATAAAACCTACAACTGAGTTAGCCTTCGCAACAGTATATTCAATATGACATTTAAAGGCAAATGTTGTATCGAGCATGACTCCCAAATCTTTGATTTTCATAACTCTATTCAAATACATTGAATTTACCGAGTAATCATATTCAAAGGTAGACGCACATCTATTGAAAGAAATCACATTGCATTTCTTTATATTTAGTTTTAAGCCATTGGCGTTGCACCAATGAACAATATTATTCAGATCTGATTGAATCAAAGAGCAGTCATCAAAACTTTTAATACTTAAATATAGTTTTAAATCATCTGCATACAGTGAGCATCGACTATTTTTGACTGTTGAAACAATATCATTTATAAAAATAACGAAAAGCAGTGGACCTAAATGACTCCCTTGCGGGACACCGGAAGTACAGCTTATACTCTTCGAAAGCGATGTTCCAATTTTTACTCCTTGGTAGCGACCAATTAAAAATGAAGAAATCCAACTAAGCATTTTAGAGTGGATTCCAAAAGCTTCTAGCTTACCAAGAAGAATTGAGTGATTGACTGAGTCAAATGCTTTGCTGAAATCGGTATATATCGCGTCCACTTGACTTCTGTTTTCCATCTCATTTAAAACATAATTTGAAAAAGAAGCCAAGTTAGTGATAGTAGACCGACCAGATATGAAACCATGCTGAGCTTCAGACAAACATTCCTTCGTTAAAAACTCAAGTTTGTTTTTAACGATACTTTCAAAAAGCTTAGGAATTGCGGAGAGTTTACAGATACCGCGATAGTTCTCAACATCACTTTTATCCCCTGCTTTATGAATCGGGACAAGAAAGGAAGTCTTCCAATCATTAAGAAATGTTCCTTCATGGAGAGAACGGTTAAAAATATTTAACAATGGAGTGCAAAGACCTATAGCACAATTTCTTAATATTATTGCTGGAATGCCATCAGCCCCACAATTTGGGTTCGGCCGGAGAGCCTTAAGACCTAACAAGACCTCTTCATAGCTCAGTTCGAGAGATCCAATATTGGCAAGATTGCCAATACTAACATTTGAATTGTTATGGCAACTGCTATTATTATAAACCGATTCAAAAAACCAAGCGAAAAGTTCTAAAGTTGACCCTACATTAGACGATTCCGTGCCTTTGTAATGCATTGTGCTTGGAATCCCAACTGATTTACGCTTGGAATTTATAAAATGCCAAAAGGATTTGCTGTTTATTTTAATTTTACTTTCTATAGAAGTGATATAATTTTTATAAAGGAACTTACTAAGAAAGGTAAATTCTTTACGAAGTTTACTAAATTTATTGTAATCATCGATATTACCTGATCGTTTAAAAATTTTAAAAGCTCGGTTTTTCAAATTCTTTATCTGGTTTAATCTTTTATTATACCAAGGGGGTTTGGATAATGATCGATTATTGGAAATTGGGACAAATCTACCAAAGCCATCATCAAGTATTTCAACAAAGCGCTTATACATGCAATCTAAATTCGTATTGGGCAATTCATTAAACCAATCTATATTATTAAAAAAATTATTCAGTTCAATAAAACTCGTTTTAGAAAAATTAAAACGATTCAGATTATTTTTAAAATTAACATTTGTGTATTCATAGGTTTCAATTTCCATAAATAGCTCTTTATGGTTAATCGATTCAATTAATAAAGAGAATGGTACTTCAGTAACAGTCGCTTTTAATTCATCGCAGCAAACAAAGACTAAATCTAATATTTTAGCAAGAGAGTTCTGAATTGGATTAATTTGACTTAAGTTTAACGAGTGCATAAAATCAATGAAAAAATATTCATGAGGGTGCTTGACATTATTAGCAATAAGAAATGAATTTAACCACGTCCAACAAATATTGGAGTAGTCCACGAGCATCCAAACATTGTACTAATGGGACAGCAGAACTTAAGTTGAGCGTAAACAGTTCATTTGGTTATTGAACAAAATTTTTTTGGAACAAAATTTCGCCTGGTAACCCTCAACGTATTGAGCTACTAATGCGACTCAATCAACATGAGCCTCAAGCTGCATTTCCTAATTAGCCTTTTTGACTGTTTTCCTATAGTTGTGCGTTATTTAAGTGAACTGTGAGGAACTTTCATCAGGGCATCTGCACTTTGAAAGAGCGTTGCCAGGGCTACCATCGAGCATTCCAAGTAGTTCTTCTGATTAGGCTCATGCAAGAAAATGATTTAGTAAAATATTTTCTGCGCTCATATTTTTGGTAAAAGTGTTTATCCTTCATATCTAGAACTTATATTGAAAAAGGGAGTCCGGCGGAACAAAAACGCCGGAACCAGGTCTACATTTGCATGCACCAAAAACAGTTTTTGTTTAAAGATTCGGCTGATTATGTTTCCCTCCCAAAATGAACCAATAAAAGAATGAATCCACAACCGCAAACCTTGAATATGCATTAAAATGTTTATATCAATTTTGCAAACAAAAACCAACAAATATTTAGTCAATTTGATTAGCATCAAAATTATAGTCTGCCACTTCTTTGAATTCCACGTCATCAACTCATTTTCAAGGTTACCAACCAGATTAAAGACCAGTTCGCTGTTCAACACTTTTGTTTGCTTTGCTCGTTTTTTTTTTTTTTTTTGTCGGCCGAAGAAAAAAAATCCACAAATGCAACACTACCGCTAATCGGTCGTTTAATGCATAGCATCTACAGCAAAAGGTAAAAATCAACAACAAGATCGCAAACTGTAGGCAGGTTTTCGCCGTTAGACGTGTCTCTCTCTCTCGTGTAATAATCCACTGGCGCTGCAGGTCTTATAGCACGTTCCATAGACGAATGCCAGCTGCCGCTCGCTCCGAAATCGAGGAAAAACGAAACAATCACTGTCTCAGATTGAGATTCATTAATTTTTGAAAATAATTCACTGAATCCGGACCAAGTGTGCGGGAATATGTGTGTATATACGTACGACCGCGCCAGCAGACAGCCAGACAGATTGATCGTGCAGCATTGGTGCAATTCATAATATTTCAGGTGGTTTGGGCAAATCTAGAGCAGAAAAATGGTAAAAGGCAACAACTGGTCAGTGGAATCCGCCAATCAGTTGGGTGTGACTGACACGGAACATGACACTTGAGAATTTTATTAGAAAAAATTATTGCCGTTGGAAAATCGAAGCTCGAATCGAGTTCGATCGGGAGCTGCGGCAATGAACGATTGCCAATCAGCAGTGTGGCGGAGTTTAAAGTGGGACAGATCATCAAGCTAATTAAAAATTATTCTCAAGGAACTTAGCATATTCCAGCGGAAATAGAGACCATACAGAAACTCCTCGAGAATCGATTAATTACCGAACAAGGTTGGGTGCCCCTATTGGACCGCCGAAAGGTTCTCATCGGATGGTCTAATGAATTTTTATGTTCATTCAAATCGCGGTCTGTTGGGTCGAAAGATTTCTCATGCGCGCATCAGCCATCAGTGTTGATTGATAACACTCGAATGTGGAACATGACACCAACGGTTCAACTGATGGCTTTGATGGTTTCGTCTTTCGTCAGCGCAATGAGGGAGCGACGGTGGCTTTGTTTTGATTTTGTTTTTTTTTTTTTGTTTTTTGTCTTGTGTGGGTGAACGAACTTCAGATGGGCTTTTATGTTAGATGAATAAATGAATGAATGAATAAGTAATGCGCACAGATCGTTCAGACCTGTGTGACTCTATTTGGAGATTGCACACTATCCATCTATTTGCAGATAAGTTGACAACGATCAGTGTTACTAGTGTCACTTGTGTACTAGACCGAAATGTTTTTTATGCGTGAATGCAGATAAGAGATGTTCGCAGAAAGCAGCTCTCTAGAATTAATTGGCCTGCCGCTTATCGGCTGGGCAATTCATTGGAAGGTTGTCGTAACAAATGCCTCAGCATATCTCGCAAGACATCGGAACAATGATGGAGTAGCAAGCAACAGTTTTTCGAAGAATGGATTACCACTTTTTATATAAAGCCGTGCTGAACACAATTATTCGGATGACGGGGATGCAAAGGCGTCCTCGTTAGGACGTCTGTTACAAGCAAGCTGACTAATAGTTTCAGAAATACTCATCGATTTATTGGAGGCCATCGACTTTTGTTTCTTATGCTGGTTCCTGCTTATTTATAAATGTTGCTTGTTTCAGAAAAAAATTAATTGATGTACAAATATTTGCAATTGTTGTTTAAATAAATCGGTTGTAAATCTGAATAGAACCTCTCTAGGTAGGTACTTAAACTGAACTGGATTATTTAAAAAAAATTGTTCTGAAATTATGAAGACCTTGGCTGACGAATCGTATTCAGTCGTGCGTTTGTTATTTTAAAGGAATTAATTTGTATAGGTATTCCCTGAAACAGAAAGCATGTCTTTAGATCGTCAAATCTTAGCCTCTTGAAGAGAGCCCTCTCTACAAATTTTATGTGGCGTCTTTCGAATAAATCAAAAATTCTGTCATTGAGTCCAGTTGCCTATTATTTTCTTCTTTTTAATTTTTAAAGGAAATGGTCCTATATTGTCAAGTCGATTAGAGTTTATCAAATAGTGTATGTTATTTTGTATTAGTCATTAAGATATGTTTCTAAAATATCCCACAAGTAACGCAGGAAATATACAGTATAATCACACATTGCGAAGAGCTCCCTTGAACATACTGACCCTTAGATCACGGAAAAAAATAATTCCTAACTGGAAGTAGAAGTTTCTTAAAACAAGAATATAAACTACGTCAAGCTAATTATTTATTTCTTTTAACATTTTTATTTCATGTGTCCAGAACGAGAATACAAGAAATGGTTTCTTTCAGTACGATTTTTTTGTTTCTTAATTCGTTCATAAGTTTTCTTCACCCAAGAAACTGTTTGCTTAATTATATATATGATATCAAAATAATTTACTTTAATCAATAATAATTATTCTTGATCAAGAACCTGAACTTGAATGCAAGCAGAAAATGACTAAATTGCCCCACTGACATCTACGCCTACTGCCATGTTGCCAACTTAGAATTTTTATTTTATTTCAATAACTTTTTTCTTAAATCTTGCATTTATTATTTAGACTTATTTATGCGAATGTAAATTTTCTTGAAACATGAATAATAAGTTCATTTTCTGATATCAAGTACCTACTTCTTTGGATTTTAATAGAAATCATTCTTCAGCCAATAAAGAAGTTAGAACTAAATGTAAATAAATTAAGAAGAACCTTCAGTTTGTTTGTAAATAATTTTATTTAGAAAAGCAAGTTATGGAGTTACTTACATCATTGTAATTTATTTAAATAATTTGTTACCTTCCACGTTTTCATTGTATTTAACCTTTAGAGCTATGCAGACAATTTATTTGAGTTACATTGAGTTCGTTTTGGATATGTAGCGTATAAACACGCACACTCCAAAAAAGTGAGTGAATGTAGAGTGAATTTCTTCTCGATATGAGAGTTCGCTTTTTTCCCCTTTTCCTAGCCACTTCTCCACAATGATATCAAACTAAAAAAAAGATGATAAACTTATACACATTCGATCTGAAATAAAGTAGAATTAAATCGTATTTTCTCAATAAGTTTAATATAAAATTCGTCTAGGCCACTGCAATTATTTTCTTTATACAAGAAAATCTGTACTAGTTTAAAGCTAAGTTCAAAATTCATAGTTTCATATGCTTACTTTTTGATTTCATAATTATATTTCTTAACTTTATTATACAAAATTCGTTTCTTAAATTAAGAAATATTTGTAGTATGAATATTTTTTACAAATAAGAATCATTTTCTGAATTCAAGAATTAATTTTTAAATACATTTAAATTAAATTCGAATATTTATTAATTTTTAAATTTTCGTGACTAAAAAAACGAAATTTGTTTGTCTTGAAAAATATGTTTTTCTGTGTGGACAAATATTTTAAATCGGGCTTTTATGATTCATGTAGTCTGATATACGTGGTCTTAAAGACGACGATAGCGAGAAAAATTACAAAGATATACTAGAGACGATCGGACTAAGGCCAACTTATTGAGGCCAACCCGTATAACCGCCTAAACTTTTACTTATGCAGCAATTATAATGTCTCCAGTGTAGAGCCTTCCTTTTTTCGCCTGAGACCATGAAAATTTGGCTGATATTTGTCCATAACCGCGCAGATCCAGCTTAGTCGTTTACGATACCAAGAAATTGTGGTAAGCGCTATTGTGACTCTTATGACTTCGGCGACTAAAGTGACATTTTTAGTTCATATATGCAGGTATCCAAAACTTAAAATCGTTGTTGAAGTCTTATATTTTTGAATGATGAACTGTCAATATTTTCTAAGAATAAAGAGCGGTATGACGTCCATATGAGCGGAGAATATGCCACTTGTACCCATTGAGAAAGGACAATCTCTTCAGAGGAACACCCTAGATCAGGTAGGTCTGCGATGCAACTATTAGTCTACCGACAACGCCCATGGGTTTGGCCCTACCTCCAACTTTTGAAAACTCAATTAAATAAGCATTTCGACAAACCACCGTCATCGATCGAATAATTAACCAAATTACATCATCATTCCCAAATTCAATAGTTTGCACTAGTTGAGGCCTGAAACACTTTCCGCTAATTAAAATCGAAGAAAAAAAAAGACCGCCTGCCCGAAAATATATAAATCAAACTCATCTTAATTAGGTGCTAATGGGCATATTACCCAACAACATAATTTTCGGAATAGGTACCAAGGAAAACAACCAATCCCAAAAATTCAAAACAGACAAATAACCTGCCCGCCGAACTGGTTCAGTCAACTGCTCTTTTCAAAGTCAAATTAGCAACAAATCGCAGGTAGCTAATTTTATTTCCAGACATAATGTACTGCAATTCTCTAATAAATCGACACATTATGCACAATTGGATTGCATTTCTATTTCTTTTAATTTTTTGTTACTTTAAAATTTATGGTGGCAGCCTTGAGAGCGATCCAAGTCAATCTCAATCTGTATCAAGTGGCAAAGAGATTTGTTTGCAATACGAGTATCTCTTCAACACGTGTTGTTTCGGTGTGTCTATGTTGGCATGCAATTGAAATCGAAGTCATAAATCAAGGCGAACCATTTTAATTGGTAATATAATTATCTGGCAAATGAGTTGCTAGTTGAGGTGCTTTTTGTTTCTCTATCAGTTTCTCATTTAACACGATGCTAGATCTATGAAGTGTGCCTAGATGGTTATGCCGTGCTAATAGTTCTTCCTTGTATGAGGGGAAAAAAATCATACACTTACGAGTTACGCGACTAAGATAAATGGTTTTGGCATAGATGTTGGTGGTGGCGACTGCAGAAACAAATTCGCAGAACTTGCATTAATGTCCTTGGAGTTGCAATTTATTCTCGAAAATTTATATGCTGAGTTAGCTGACACTTGAAGCGACCTCGCGGGTATTGGTTGCCAGTATTTGGAATGCTTTCGGATTTTTATTCAAAGTACTTTGGGTCTGGCAGATATTTATGGTATTCAGAAATGTAGTAAAATATTTAATTTACTGTACACAGTGACTGGAACACTCACTAATATCGTGATTTTATTTTTCTTTGCAGGTATGGAGAAGTTTGTTACGTATCTTCGGTAGATGAGGTAATTTTTCGCTAATAATTTTGGCAGTATTTCAATTTAAATCCATTAAAAGGGCTGATTGATGAAAATAGTTCCTCAAAAACAATATTTTGCAGCCGATTTTGACATTTCATCTGTCATCAGTGAGAGTGTAGTATTAAGTAGTTGTAGTTGTAGTTTTGAAATATTCAAGTACATACTAGATTTGTTTAATACGATAAATATGAGCTGAGCCCCGATTTTATTAGAAAAAGTTCAAGGCAGGTATTGTGCAAATATCTCGACTCATCTGTTGACTTTCCGGAAAATTCTATGAACGGCAAAAGCGAATTTATTGAAACATCGCTTGAACTAATAAAAAACAACAAAGAACAAAGAAAGAAAAAAAAGATATATCTTTTAATCTGGCATCACTCTCATACTCATACAGAATTGTTTCTACCGTGCCTGGTCATACATCTCGAAACTTTAGATTTACGCAGCTCATCCAAAAGAAAAATGCACTAGGAGACTAGAAACAACCAGATCCAACAAAAGGCATCACATCCGCGGAATTAAAATTAAAATTTAAGTTTAGTCAAATTAGTGCCATACACACTTCCGTTGCGACCGCGAGAACTTAAAATTTAATATGGAATTCCCTTCGTTCCAAGAGGAACTGTAAATGTCTGCGCGATCAGTTGGTAGCTGATACTCTATCCAAGATTAAATGTCAAACCTGTCATAGACATGCACTTAATTATATCTCTGCCAGAGACAATACTGAGAACCCCAACTTCGGCCGATTTTCCGTTAGGTACTTGTTCGATAGAAATTCAACAACAACCATTTCATTTTTGTTAAATGACTGTTCATTCAAAAAAATGTTCACCATCATCATCCATCACAAGTTCACAAGGTACGCGGGTGTAAGATGTTCAAGTGGACCAACCACATGAACTCACGATCGTCCAAAAACAACTCTTATTCATTATAGGATCAATCGCCATAGTGTAAGAGGATAGCTGCGGGTCTTTATCAAAAAATTTCATGCTCGACCTACCCAAAACTATACCCAACCTACTTCTACTGGTTGCAACGCACGTCTTAGTGGCCGGTTGGTTAGGGACATGCGTCTAATGTGACTAAAATAAGAAAAGCAGCTGTTCGATTTTTCGACACAGAGAAACTCAAGTATTCAGAAATTCGTCGCATGATCCCTTCGAGCCATGTCAGCCATACCTCGACGAAAGCTCGTTTCGGCAGCTGGAATCTGAGAACTTAATTTCTATAGCAGCTATTTAGACAAAATTTCTTGGGGAAAATTACAAGTTTTAAAAATCACCGAATCAACGAAAAATAACTTTATTTTGAGACCAAGTTTCTTTCTTCTGATAACTTAGCTTTTTTTACCTGTATTCAAATTAAAAAGGGCCTGTCAAATCTTTCAAGAAAACCAGGTATTGCACCTTCCATCGAGAATACGATTTTTTCACTGCGAATCGTCTAACTTGCAGAGCAAATTGAACAGCCATTCAAGATCAACACTTCGGATTTCGGGGCGTTTACATTCATCGCAAGTGGCTGCCCAATATTCCATGTCAGTGTCCTCAACCTTTACTTTATGCATCTGCATAACAACTCCAACACAAGCGACTACAAGAGATTTATATCGTCTTATTGAAAACGTTCTTCCAGCCTATATCATTTGCACTGGCGGCCTTGACTTCCACCATATTCAACGGAACGTAATTTTCCGGCCTTAGCAAAGCGATTTATAGGCTACAATTTATAAGCCCCTGTATTACTGGATCAGTCCCTTTGATACAGTTTCTTCCAATACAGTTGGGCACGCGTCAGGTTTATACTTTCCCCAATTCGATTGCTCAAGTGAATTTGGAATATTTTGAGGCTCTATTTGGGAATGCTTTGGATCTGTCATTCTCGAAACTCACTCAGAAAATTATCGCCTTATCTACGAAAGAAGCCCATTTCAAAGGAAATAAATTCAATACTTGCTTCCTCCAAGACGAAAGATGAGGTCTACATCCAGAAGAGAAGACAGCTCGTAACTTTTTCGAGAGCAAAATGCATCGACTGTATCAATATTGCAAAATGTATCCTTAAAATGATAAGTAACCTCTTACGAGCAAAAAGCTGCCTTAAGCAAGTCCTCCTTTTATAATATAAAGCAAGGTTAGAGCAGGGCTTGAATTTTGCTTTCACATGTGGAGCTTGGCCACAAAATATTTACGTGAGATTAAGGCCCGTTTGCTGGTACTACTCTTAGCGATTTAAGTCCTACTTAAAACCTTATGTGACAGTTTATGACATAGAAAAAATAGCCCATATGGTATTTAAGTAGAACTTAATTCGCTATGAACAGCATCAGCGACCGGGCCTAAGACTACATTTCATCGCAAAATATAGATAGACGGTAGAAATTAAGCCCTGCGATTGCTAAGTGGCACTTAATCGCGTTAGCATTGAAAGGCAGGTTTTCTATTTTCTGTGGATGAATGATATTGTGACAGAAATGACAGGTGTGTGTCTAACCTGACGTATTTAAGTGCAGAGACGAGCTGTTGAAATATAGAAGATCATAAATCGATATCAAAGGTACCCACGTAAGGATAGACCTATGCCGTATCATTCAGTACTGCGATTAAGCGTTGCGGTTTGGCCCCTTTTTGAGCCTCAGACCCTTGGCTCCAACTTTTAGAAAATTATCAAAATGGCTCCTTTTTCAGTTTAAGTACGGTGCTTTGTCGAACTTTCAAAAATGATTTTTCGCAGCTTGAAGAGGGAAGTTGCAAGTTAATTGGGTTTTTTTTTTCTGTAACGAGTCTCTAGAGTAAATCCGCCCTTAACAGGCTTTATTTCCTTAATAGCTGAAGGCTTCTTGCAGTTGTTTTCTCATCATCAAGCGCTACACCGAAGCCGACCTTTGAACCTCTTAAATATACTTGCTGCAAGATCTTTCTGTATATCATCGTTCTATATAACCCTTCCAACGATCTTCGTGTAATGGAAGCTTGGCTAAAGCTTTGACAGAACCGATATTTCGTTAATAATGTGTACATACAAAGTGTGCACTGGGGAGATTCCACGTTCGAGTAGGTAAATGGGGGACCGAATATCGAACAAAATTGGGCTCCAAAGCGTGAATACACACAAGACGCAAGTGCTACAGTCACATCGTCGTCAAAACTGGTCGTTGGGTTCTAGTCTCCGATGGTCTCTTTTTTCGTCATCATTTTTCAAAAAAAAAAACAAGGCGCCATTTTCTGATAATAGAATCATCGTCCAATACTTGATTGATTGAGTGTCAGGGTGAGTTTTGTGACCGCCACAACATGGACACAAATTCGGCAAGAATTGAACCGACATTTGCTGTCAAATACACGTTGAAAAGCCGTCACACAAAACCATCAGAGTTCTGATCGACTACGGTCAAGGAACTTTGACTTGTGTCACGGCATGTCACAGTGTTTGGAATAAAAAACATTCCAGTGAGACAAATGTTCAATTTCGATGACATTCTTGTTTTTTTTTTTTTTAATAACATTTCATACAACCCGATGGCATTGTTACAAATCTTTCTTGATATAGCACCTACCCTTCGCTGTTCCAATATATACATTGCGGTTCAACTATTTGAACTTTGGGTTCGTGCAACACTTATTCGAACCCAGAAGTACCTACATGACATTTATCACACATCATCCACATACCACATGGCACAAGTATCTCTGTAGGTTGCTGTTGCGGATATTCGTGCATTAAATTCCCTCGAAGAACAGTTATTCATTTGTTTGCCCCTTTTTGTTCTAAAATATTGTGTGGAGCACGAAGTTCCCTCAGTTCCCAAGAGGAATACCACGATTGCTCCTTCGTTGTCAATTTATGTGTCCCACATATATCATCAATAAGGAAGTATATAGGAATGGGACTCGCGATGATTTATAGCGATTCTCCCCAACGCCAATATAGAATCTTCTAGCTCTCTCTCTCTCTCTCTGTAGCCCTGTGGTGGGTTTTATTTATCGAGTATGAGATGAATTACAAATCCAATTATATTGATAATTCTATAAATAACCAGAATGACAAATAATTCCGGGTCTTTGCCCTATAACCGCGAGAGATATATATCGCAATAAAAATAAGAGAAAAAAATATGTGTATGTAAGTCACAAGAAAACAATTAAATTAGCAATCAATTAAAATTATTGCAGATCTGTTATCCGGTTTAACATTCGGGATTATTATTTTTGGCGGCCGGCGGTGGCGCCAATGGCTACAGGGATTGTTCATTGTCTCGCATGAAAGCGACAGTTTTGCGCTCTGTCGAAACTAGTTGTGACATTTAGATTTAGATAGCTCACAGGTATATAAGCCTGATCAAATTTGAGCTGATCTCAATGCCAGATGGAATTGAAGAATTTCTTGGCTTACTTCGCTGGCGGAACGAGTGTCATTGTCATTGAAATTGGTTTAGTGTGTTTCTTGTTTCATTACCAACAGCAGGAAGTGTGCGGGAGATGTATTGGGTGGTCTTAATTTTAAACAGAAAAAACTGCATGCGTAGGTGGTTAGAGTTTCTAAAAGTAGCTCATTTTTAAGACCGTTTTCGCATAGTTTGTTATTTATATACTGGGAAGATGGTTCTGTTTCCTATTTAGAACTGTGGGAAAAAGAGTCGAAGCTTCACGGTTGAGTCCTTGGTGGACGATGGTGCATCTGTCTTTTTAGAAGTGCTAAGTGCTCGAATCTTTGAATGAGAACGTCTGCTGCAGACGATATTCCTGTAACCTTGGACAATTAGACGAATTAAGCAGTAAGCATGTAAAAATCTCTACAAGTGTTCGGTTTATAACAAGCTTACTTTGACGCTGGTAAAAGGCTACAAAATTATTGGGACAACTTTGCGAAATATAGGTAAACCTCAAAGTTCCTCATCCGGTGTCATTTTCCATACTTAAAAGCAGAATGATGAACACCTTGTATACAAATTGAGCCACTGCTGAACACCGGGGACTGCAGTCAAACCAGAAGGGGAAACATGTATAAATGTTGAAATGGTGGCAACATTGCAGCTTTCCCAAGCTACATACGTTCATACGTAGAATGCCTCACAGAACACTAAAACTAGAGTTCTAACCTGGGGAATATGGACCTTCTAGAAGATCACCCATATGCGACAACAACTTGAAGACGTGTGGCATATACTGTTGCGGGCTTAAAAGCCAGACTTTGCGAAGTTAGAGAGAAATCGAACAGTGACGATGGAACTGACCACAACATTGGCTATCATTTCATTTTTATCACTCCAAGTATCAGTAGTTTAGAACGAGAAGATATTGGTCCTCCGAGCGACATACAGTATACAGAATGCTCATAGTCGCACATAGAGAGCGCTGGTTCCCTAGTGTGGAGTTTAAGTTTAATGAAGTCGGAATATTGGAGCTATTAAGGAATGAACCAAACAACCATTAAAATGATGCTGTATCGAATGCGGTTCCTCCACCCGAGTTACAAGAGGAGTTCTCAGGAAACTTAGAAAGTTGTCCATGACTGGGTGCATTCAGCGTTACCGTTGTGCGACTAAAGTTGAAATTTGACACTTTCTTTTGCAATTTAGAACCTTTTTTTAGTCGCAGAAGGCGCTTCAAAAATGTTTCAAATGCTGGTATATCCAAATAACCTTTAACATGTAACACAGTTGCTATCAAAACTCACAACTAAATTAACAGAATAGCTTCAGAAATGACACTCTTTTTCTTATTTTCCCTTTTTCTTGCGACCTTTCAGAACTCTGTTGCGGTCACCCTGGTTGACCATTGAGCATAAGAGGTCTCGGGTTCAAAAATTAGATTCTACTGGTTCTCCTACCTCTCCCTAAGGCCTTACAGACATCAGGTGGTCCTGAAAAAGCTTCTAATCTCTCACTCTCGAACTCGCCATGAAATTGTAACCCCCCTCTATTCGACTTAGAAAAAAATAAGAACCTAAACCCATCCGAATGGCTGTTAAAAATCTTTCTTCTGCTGAAATCATTGATCTGGCGATCTTGTTGGTAGAAGTTTTCTCTTAAAATGCGTCATCTTGTGAGCCCTAAAATTGAGTTTTCCCCTACCACTTCGGTTTTTCAATTTGGTACCTTTAAAACGGTTGAATTGGCACTGGTTACACTACCGTCACACTAAAACCAGGATTCAAATCGTCTGAAAAAGCTCGGTTTCACATAGAAAACAGTGGCTCGCGATTCGGCCACGGCGCGGCGGCTATTTAAAAGTGAATGGACCCTCGAATACCAACGGTCCTATTGGAGCTTACTTCGAAGTATGGCCCACAACCCTAAGAACGTTTTAGTACGTTTTGGACCCAATTTCGAAAAATAAACGCCATTACTTTTTAATCCTCGTCCCTCAAAGCTCTTCCTCACGGCTATCATATCAAATTTAAACGCCGATAATCCATTTCTAACCGTAACCAAGCCCACACTTAAAATTGCATTTAAAATTCCCCAACTTGAGATGAGATGCTCCCTCTAACAGCGTCTCATCATGCACGCGATTCATCGCCTAGCCAGGTTTTCGGACACGTCCCAAGAACGCAGAGGACTTCATTAACAGTAGTACGAGTAGATAGGTATAGACCCGCAGGTTGTATCTCAATCCCAAACAACCAACACTATCACACGGATAAACACGAATCTGTGTATTTCGATCGCAGCGATAATGATTGTGATTTAGATGCGTAATCAATGTAGGCTGTCAAACCGGATCGGGCATTTTAAGTTATTTCTTCGATTCGAATCGTTTGCGAACGAACACATGGCGAGGAAACTCGCCTGACCCAATTTTCGCCTCATTCCGAATGGAATTGAATTCACCTTTCCGTCGTCCCCTTTGGAGAACCATTCCGGTCCGAGGACGGAGCGCATCGTTTTTGTTTATATTCCAATCGATCGACAGATGGACAATCACAGTGTGGAAGATGAATTGCAAATTAAGAGCTCTAAATTCATTCAGTACAATTCGAATTCGAATTCGGTCAACTGTCAGAGGGAGGCTGATGGCTGAGTGCTTGTGGGTGGGTGGGAAAAACAAAATTCATCCTCACAAAAGTGGAACAAATCGCCAGTGGAAACTGGACAACTGCTGGTTCGATGCGTGAGCAATCAATGTTTGACATGACAATAGCTTTCAGCATTCCGATCGTGTGTACATTGTTTTCTTGTTCTTTTAATGGCTTATAAGTGATTTCTTTTTTCGGACTGAGAAAAATCGAAATTAATTTACACGATGCGATCGTGTGTAACGCTTAGTGTTAATGAACTTTTAGATAATAACCGATACCGTTAGAATTGTGTGTAGAGATAGATATACTGGGACTCACGCAAGCGAAGCGGACGAGTCCAAACTCATTTTGGGTGAGTGATAATTGCTGGTTCAGTATTTTTGTGGGCTTGAGTTTGGACTACACTAAAACCGAAAAGGGTGGGTAAACGCAACGACTAATAGTAGGTTTTAGATGAAGATTTTTTTTTAATACGAGGCGTGAAGGTGACAATACTGTTGGTCAACAAGTGGACCTTTCAATAAGTAAACAGGTGGTAGCACTTTGAGGTAATGTGATAATTGTTCGTGAGAACTGAGAAATTCAAATTAAGTTGTGGAAACTTTGCAGAACACCTTTAAGTATAGGACTATTCACATGAGAGCGAATTGCGAACTGTAAACACGCGAAAATTCGTAGTTTCTGACACTTCATTCACATGAAAACTTTTTTTGGTCGCAGATACCTGCGTATCAGTTTCATTTTTAAAGGTTAAGTTCGAACGAATTTTTCATTCGTGGGTTTGTGGATCGCGACTGTTTTGTGTGGATTGTAAAAAAAGTGTGACAGTTCGTGGCAAGAATCTCCAATTCGCGGGAAAATTTCTTTAATTGTTAAATTAGCTGTTTAAATCAATTGAGAGTCATGTTTTTTTTTAGACTAGATGTTAGATTAATTCAATATAACTGTTTTGTGATAGAACAAATAGCAATTTTCAATTAATAAATACAGTTTAATTGATTTGTTCGCAATTCGCCTATTTGCAGTTCACTCTCATGTGAATAGTCCTTAAGGGACCAACAGAGTCAGAGGGTATTTTTTTTAAGTTTGTTTCTCGGCCTGGCAACACTTTTATCAGTGATAATGAATGGGACAGCCAGCAGCTGAATATTCCTTTTGTGTTGCCATTTCTGTGTAATAAGACGTGAGTTTTCGGCTCCATAATGACTGACGGTACACGACTGGAAAAGCAAGTCGAAAACTAGCCTTCAGTGAAAATAAGAAGGCTATGATATCAGCAATGCATGCACTACGCCAACACTAAAGGTGAGCTGCCTGGAAGGCTGGAAAGCAAAAAGCAGGACAGTATAGTTAACAGTGATGCCATTCAGGCATTTTTTTTTCTAGCATTTTCGAAAACTTGGAAGCATTTTTTTTTTTTGTTAATAAAAATGACAAATGCCTTTTTAGCACTTCCTGGAAGTTTTTGTACTTTCCGAATTTTGCTCTTTTTTTTCCTGGAATTTTTGTCATTCGTCTACATTGAAGTTTCAGATGTTTCCCACGTCAAAAACAAAAACAACCACTGTCATTAGATTCATTGAATTGAAAGGGAAATTTATATTTTTGGGTAGGTAAATACTTAAAAAAAAATTGGTACAATAATTGTAATTTTGTTGTTTTGTTTTTTCTAAAGACTGAGGGCTCAATAAACATTTTTAGTTTCGACTCTAAATTTTAGTTGTTCACAGTAGTACACAAATTCGTAATTCTGAGCTTCCGTAAATTTAAAGTCGAGACTAAAATTTGTTAGGGTAGGATGGGGTGTTTTCGACGATGGGACACTTTTGAATTTCGCAATTACGGAAAGGCGGTTAATTTTTAAATAAAATGTTTTATAGCAACTCATGCCACACTGTTCACTGTTTACTCACACTGCAGCAGTTGCGGTAGTTAGACCGGTTTTTAATTTATTCAGTAATTTTTTTAAATATTTCCTGTACACGAGGTAAGTGATATTTAATTGTTTCTTATGGGAATTCTTTGGCTGTGAGTGTCAAACATTTGGGTCTATAATATATTCAAGTTATTTATAACATTTTTGTTTAAGTTTTGTGAAAAACAATAACTTTTACTAAATCAAAGGGTGGGACACTTTCGACAAAAGCATATGGGGAACTGGATCGTCAAGATATTCGAAGCTTATCTATTTTAAGGACATTGATATGAATCAATACAACGTGCAATGATTTTTTTTTTAACAAATCTTTTTATTTTACATTTATCCCTTACTTAAGTATTTTTTTTTTTTATTATCAGTTAATCAATTAAAGATCAGAGGACCAAAAATATTTCTGAAGGCAAATTCCAATAAAGATTTGACTGACTGATCTGACTGCTTCTAAGAACAGTTTACGCGCAGAGTTGTTAGTGGGTCAATCGTATCCAGTATAGCTGTCGGACGTAGCGATTCATTCAGCTGGCGCCCAACGCGGGGTCTCAGGGAAAATGTATCACAATAATAATCTTATTATTTTCTCCCCCTTTCATTAACAGAATAGCATAGAGAGACAGTATGTGTATCGCAGCCATGGACAATACCTACTTCAAACTAAATATAACTAAAGTCCACCAATCTTCACCTTCGTCCATATCACAAGGATAAATTTCACAAGTGGCTTCTGCTACTTTGCGCTCGATAGCCATTCTAATTATCAGCTAAGTAAGCATGATTCTTTCCTATTAAGGTCAACATACTCATGTCAGAAGTGGAAAACACTATGTGAAGTGACTTCGTGCGATATCTTCTGCCAGAGTGACCTTTCGCTCATTGACATACATGTCAAACGGAAAGTCTATTCTCTGGGAACAGTATCATCTGCAACGTCATCATCATGTACCCTTGTTCTCCATTTTCCTATGCTAATAGATCAAAAGACTGAAATCAACGATATCCCACGTATAGGATGCATACCCTTCGAGTGCACCCATTCTGGGTGACGGATTATTTATTCAACGGAAATGTGCAATTCCATTTCTCTGTCTCTGTCACGAATGTCTAACACAAAAAGCGACGAGTACAAAAGGGCGATCAAAAAACCGTTCGCTGGCTTAGTACACTCTATTTGGGCACAGTCATGCCTCATGCCATGCAATGCCACATGTTGCATAAGAGAATCTGCCGTGCGCGCATATATGTATGACAGAGTCCTCAACGCTCAACTCCACCTTGTAGTAGATAGGTACCTCTAGCATATAGGCAGACCGCAGACCAAGTATCTTTAACTCGAAGGGAATTGTTTATCTATTTATGGTTAGATTAGAATTTACAACCATTTTTATGAAAAATTACTTGTCTCCCCATGGGGATTTTTGATATACGAGTTGTACGTGTGTGTGTGTATGTGTGTTGCCTTTGCACCACAAATGGGCAGAGGACTCTTGTCGCTTTTATGGTGTCAAACCATAGCTGTGTATGGCTGTTCCCAGTTTGGTGTGTCACTCTATGTTGCTTTGGTTCTGCGGAACATTTATTATTATTCTTCGTGTGCTGGGTTTGTTTTTTTTTTTTTTGTTTTTTGTTCTTTTTCACTTGGGTGCCATATTGATGTGGTGTTGTGCGGGTACTTCCGTGCTTCCAGTTGCGCAGTTATGTCGTACAGAAAACACTGAAGAACCGTTTGAAAATAACAAGTGTCCTCTAACAAGAATGAATATATATTTGTATTTGTATTTGTATTTGTATTTTAATGGAAATTTATTCAGAGCGGGACCGGGATGTGGGAACGTATACTCCCGACTCCACCGTGTGTGAGAACCGCCCGAACTCGGTACATAAATGATGACATAGAGAAAAATGTCAGCACAACGACCAGAGTGGGTAGGACAGTGGAACAAGCCGATTGAAGGCATTGAATGGAATTGACTTGGTTTGGGAATTGAGCCAGAAATGCATATTGGTATTCCCTTTAAGGCAGAGGGTACCGTAACCGAATGATGGGATTACAATGAGGGATTTCCTCGAAAATGTAGCGGTAAGAAGGGCCACCACCGACACGACTTGTGTGGCGTTCGGGTGGAATGGAGGATATGAGGATATGGGCTGCGGTATGCGGCCTTTCGAGGTGCGGAATCTTATTCCAATCTTTCTCTAATGGATCCGCATGATATGAATACCTGAATTGTTTTATTATTATTTTTTTTTTTAAATATTTGTACTCATGTAAAGAGTCTTTGTTCGGAGCGATGTGAAAGCTGCGTAGACCTGAGGCTTCTCTATTATATTCCGGATACTAGAGAGCATTTCGGCGACAGTGGCTTAATGGTTAGTGTGTTGGACTACTAAACGAGGGGTTACAGGGATTATTTCCCGAAAAAAAAAACTAGTTCTATCTTGAGGGTTTTTTTTCAACTGCGCCACCTCTCGCGAACATTTGAGAAACACCCGATGGTACTACCACAGATAATAAGAATATACTTATTATCTGTGGTACTACCTTCACCTTCATCAAAGTACTTCTCAATTACCCGATTGGACTCGGCATAAAGTTGTAGATCCCTTCCATTCGTCCCAAAAATTAAAAGCCCACACAAAACCAACTGTTAAGAGAAGCTAGGCCTGGGGACCTGTTGCACCATCTATTTATTTTATCAATGACAACAAATTTTATAGACAAGGTCAGGTTACAGTAGGCCTGGTCACAGGCCAATCAGATTCATGCTTCTCGGGAATCTGACTTGTTCTGAGACCACGAGTGAAGTTGGCTTTAAGAATGAAACAAAAACCATCCATCTTAGGCTTACGCTAGACTTAAGTTAGCCTATAGGCTTAGGTGTAGAGTAGGGGGTCTTCGGGAGGGGCCGAGCTATCCAACATGAAAGAGTGGCTCCGAGGCTTGACCGATGCTTATGGCCCCTAGGATGGTATGAACTGAGCTCTTTTTCGTTCCTTCATAAAATCTGTCTCTAACTTCACTTCCTTTTTGGGAACCGAATTATATATATATAGTTGGCGCAACAGGTCCGGAGGGACCCTAGGCCTAGCTTCTCACAACCATTCGTTTTTGTGTGAGTTTTTCATTTTTGGAACAAATGGAAGGGATCTACAATTTTATGCCGACTCCAAACGGCGAATTGAGAAGCTTTTTCAAGACAGTTATACTCGGATGTTTGTCAGACGTTCGCGAGATGGCGCAGTGAAAAAAACCCTGAGTTGGAATTTGGGTTTTTTGCGGGATTCGAACCTCGACCCCTCGCATAGTAGTCCAACACACCGAATTGGCTCTAATAAAAATAACTCTTAAGACCCCCTGCAGCACCAAAAGGCTTGAGCTAAGGCTTCCTCCTGTCCTCGTACTGTCCCAAGAACTAAAAAGAAGCCACACTACTGAACTTCAGAATTGAGACAGCTACACAAAGTTACGTTCCGCACTCAAGCCACAGAACCGAGAACAAAAACTTACGAGAATCCCTAAAAAAGAGCCACCTAATAAAAAGCTGTATTGGAGCCTCTTCTTTTAAGGTTTAAGAACAGTTTCTTCTAATTTGTAGCTGTTTAGAAAAGACTAGAGCTCTTGGACGAATCGCTTATGTCATTTATCATTGGGCAAAAAGAAGCGTCCGGGAGAGTCCGGAATCGAAACAAATCACTTCCGAAACCGAATCCACTCAAGAAGCACTTACACACGTGTAATTTATGTATTTTATACAATTCAGAAGATTATTTTTTGGCATTTTACCAATACTTTCGAAGGTTCAATCCGAAGCAGTTTTCTTGTTCCATTGGATTACAGACTGAGTGGGTCCCCGAGGGAAACCAATTGAAAACGACATTAATCTGCTACTTTACGCTCATTTCATATCCAACACAAAGCCGTTTACATAATTTTCCCCTAAAAAAATATCACTCCGTCACGAGGTACACTACCGACTTTAACTTGTCATAATTTCCGCTCGATTGAGCACCCTCTGGCTGGCCATAAAATTTCCCCCTAGCGTTTTTCTTTCCAAATTTCAATTGATTTCTATGTAGAAATCAATACAACAAGTGTCTGGGGAGGGGGACAACGGACAACGGACAAGTCGTACAACGAAACTATCTATTCTCTCTCCCTTTCTGAAGTCTGATTACTAACTAATTCACAACAAAGAAACCCCCATTTGTTGCCGAACAGTAAAATAAATGCGCGACTTGCGTACACCACGTATGTTGAGTAATCTATTGGGCACAATGGCCCGGGTGGACGAACTATATGGTGTACGGCCATTACGATATTGGTCACAAACAGTAGGTAGCCATACCAAACCGACCAATTTCCCAGGTGTTTTGCTCTTTGTTCTACCGAATGGAAGTGAATTTATTGCTCTGTCGTTGGTGCGTGAGGACAGAGAAAGAGATACAAATAAATTCTACTTCCAAAAAAAAAAAAATAAAAAACAAAAAAACAGCGGCCGCACTTCCGCTGTTAAAAAGGTGTTACTTATGGGTAACGTTGCAGCACGTTTCATTTACAGTTTTTTAGCGACGGAAGTCTCGTATTAAATAATTGACGTTCTGTATAAAATGAGCACCCCCACCCCTCCAAATATGAGCTCACAATCACAATGCAACTTCAGTCAGACAGGAGATATTATCAACTAGGTTGGCTGCAATCGAGTTGGTTTTGCATAAGCTTCGGATAAAAATCGCATATGCTGTTCCCTGTTCATAGCCTGCTCTGCTCAGTGTGCACTATGTGCGCCAGTAACCTTTTCGATCTCTATTACAACATGGATCCGACGACTGTCTGTGTTGCGGTGTATAACAAAAACACCTCCACGCATAAAGTTGCATAACCGTATTGCAACAATGGATTGCCACCGACTTTGTGTCAGATGTGGGGATTTTCCTTTCTTATCCGTTTGAGTTTTATTTTTATTTTCCGTTTGTCCATGTTTTCGGGTGTCAGGAGGATATATGAGGGCTGAGTGAGGCTTAGCTGACAATGAATGATCTGCTTCCTCAATAAAGCCTACTTTAGATTGAAAGCGATGAAATTTCGAAAAGGAGTTGCGGATTTACTGGCGTCCGCTGGTTGTGTCGGTGGGTGGCCTCTGTGCAAAACGCCGGTGGGTGGATGTAGCGAAGAGAGGAAGTCGCAATCGATCTGTAAATTTATAAAGAGGCATTCGATATAGTAAGTTATGGTAATCGGTTTTATAGCTAAATTTATTAGATGTACTAGCACACATTTTGACTCCTCCGAAAAAAAAAAAGGGAGAAAATCAAAAGTTGGGAGGAGCTAGGGCTTAGGCCCTACAGATGTTTTACGACAAATACTTATTTGTTTAATTTCTTGGAACAATATCTAGAGAGAGAGAGAGAGCTTCTCAGGCTACAACACGTCCAGGACTAGGGAACAAATCAACAAAAAGTGTAGAACCATAAGGAAGGTATAGCGACTCGCTTCACTTTCCATACAGCATACAATAATAGGTGGAGTTTTCGCTAAGTTTGTTAACACTCAACGGAGACCATGTGTTCAGAACATTGATTGGCGCATTTCTGTTTTTTCCGCTTAAAAGAAAAAAAACAAGGCCATCACAAAATCAAAAACTGTTTTGAAAGCAGAAAACGAAAAAATCCCAGTTCCAAATCTTAGCGTCTTAAATCAGCTAATGCACTCCAAGTGGAACGCTACCATTGTTTTAAAAAAAATTTATTGTAAACCCCTTCTTCGATGGTAACAATGCTGAAGTTCTACCTAAGAGGGGATCCATTTCCTAGGTACCCCCCATTACAGGGTTTTTCAATTGTAAAGCCTTCTATATGTGCAACAGAGTTTTTCACATTTATGCTTGAAGTTAGCTACGGTTTGATTGGCGTTTCTATTCCTAGACCTGTCATTTAATCACGAAGATGTACAGTGTACACACTGCTAATAAGCAAAGTTTTCAAAGTTTGATTGCAACAACTTCATGCGCTAACTACAAATTTTCTGTCGCCGCAAACTGTCCAGAAAACAAATTTACAATTGGACATTTAGGGTCTGTAACATGAAACAGGAAGTTTGGGTAATAGCGGCATCTTTCAAAAATGATTTACTAAATTGCTACACTTGACCAATACTTGATGTTTAGTATTATAGCCCCCTGGTGGGAGAAATGTGAGTCAACATTTATGCACACGTTAAAAGATTACAACGTTGCCGTCAGGAGTGCTGAGAATATTGAGTCTGCACCGGCAAGTGTAGTAGTTTATGAGGCCCGAAATGTAAGCCGACTCTTTTTCCTGGGACGCTTGTAGAGGTGTCTTAGGTATGCGCCTACAATTTTGGAAGTTGTAGCCCACAGAGTTGAACTCCCTGATTGAGCATATGTAAGGCTAGTTTCTGGCCAATTTTACACAAAGACTTGGACCTGCATCTCTATTTTATAGATAGCTTATATATTCTTATTTTATATATAGGTACATATAGCCTTATATATAGCTTCGACCCAAAAGCTTAAAGAGCAGTAGCATAATTTTGGTGAAAATTTAAGAAAATAATTTTGATTTTCATATCGCAAACTCATTATTAACAGTTGAGGCTATCTAAGTTTTCGCATTCCGTCAAATCGTCAACCCAAAGTCACTTATAAAACATCAAAAGACCTACAAAAATCGACTCTTTGGTGCGGGAATTTTGCTAGGCGGAACATTGGTGCATTCTTATTCTTCAGAAGATTTAAGATGAAAGACAGACGATAAACGACAAAGACAGAAGACCAGTCAGAGGACATCAGGTAGAAGAATGAAAGAGAAAGGCAGAAGACTGAAGGCGGAAGAATTCAGGCAGAAGACATCAGGCAGTAGACAGAAGATACATGAAGGAAGACAGAAAGTAGAAAATAGATGACAGACAAGAAAAGACTTGAGACATCAGTCAGACGACAAATTGCAGGAGACATCAGACTAAAGACAGAATACAGAAGAAAAAAGGCAGGAGACAACAGGCAGAAGACATCAGGCAGTAGACAGAAAATGTATGAAGTACGACAGAAAGTAAAAAATAGATGATAGACAACAAAAGACTGAAGACATCAGACAGAAGACAAAAGAGAGAATTCAGAAGGTTGTCTATATATCGACTAAGAAGGTTGGGTTAGGCTAGGAGGCGACTGCACTCTAAATTCGAATTATGTAATCCACGACACTAGAGTTGCCTATCTCGGCTGCTCTTGGAACTATTTTGAGTTTTAAGGGATTCTGCGCACATTTCTTCAAAGAATAATCTTTACTTGTCTAAATTAACACAGTCATTCACAAGTAGAGGTATCCACAAGTTCTCATGCCCCACCCAGAGTATGCCGTATTTCTCATCGGCAACTATTTGGTAGAAAGAAGTTAGTTCCCTTTATAATTCACACTCGCTTTCTCGGAGACTAACCTTGAGTAACAACGAGGTAGGTGCCATTCATCAACACCCGGACTTGAACACCCTGCGGTCAACCCAGACGACGATGCATACTACGAGTATGAATCCGAGAAGAAAGCCACAATATAAGTAAAACAGTTTTAAGAAGAAAACCATTGTATACTATTGGCCGCCTGTTGTTGAACCAACACCTTTAAATATTAACTATTCACCACCATTTGTTACCTAGCCTTAAGTCAAATTGTATAGGTATACAAAAGTTTAATAAAATCAAATGTAACGTAAATGTCATTCGAGCGAGATCTTTTTCAAGTGAAAAAGACAGACTTATCGAAGCCACAGACTATTCAGATATGCCAACTGTTGCAAACTTCACTTCCAAGTTCCTAAAACAACAGCGCCACTACTGACTTACAGGTTATAGCGGATAAGTAAAGAAACACAAGCGGTCGCCAAAATAAAATTTTCCATAGTAATGCACCATTTTGAAGAGATAACAAAAACAGTGATAGCCCTAAAAAATAACATTCAGCAGGACACGGATTAGGTGTCACCACCTTTCACAGATTTTGTTATCTCTTCCAAAATGGTTACAACAAAAAATCACGTGAAAATATTAACAAAAACAAAATCCGGATCTACAACATTTTATCCACGGTTGGATTACCTCTGGGTATATAAAATATTATATTTCACTGTGACAAACCACAAAATGTACATCCTGCGGTTTTTCTGTAGGCACACCGCTTACTCCCATGTAACATGTGGATACTCGCAGTTGACTTGAAAACAAGCATATTTAATGTGCGCAGTGAAAGTCTTAATGTTCATCAAGGAAGTGATTGCCACACCACTTACCTACATCATAGATGTCTGCAAATCGGTGGTCGATAGTTGTTTAAGTCGATAGCTGTTTAAGTCAATTAGTTCTGTGGCCCCAGCCCACCACCACCCATTAAGCGGTATTTACGGTCAATCGGTGCGTACACCTAATTGCCACCATTACCCGAGCAACTGATGCTTACTATAATAACAACGTTCCCTAATAAAATTGATTAACGCAATTACAGCCCCGCCCTCGAAATAAAACCGAAATTTGGGTTAAACCACAATTGCAGGAAGTACGCAAAAAAGTAAAGAAAGTAATTGCCCAAATTACATCTCGAGAGGCGAACGATGAAGACGTCAAATGAAATTGCAAATAAACTACATGTACACACTGTACGTACACATGACGAAAATTCGGATGGTTCTGACTTGGTCGACCTCAAAAAACCAGATTTCCTTTCGCATTCTTTGGGTCAGTGGGGTAGATTATACTGCTTGACGTTAATTTTTCTTCCAACGGGCATATGGATGGATGGATGTGCGGCCAGGCTAATTTGTCAAATGCGGGACAATTGAATTGGTACACATGACATGTAATTGCTGGCGAAATCGAAAGGTTGACTGGTTTTTCGTGGACCGTTTTTGTCTGACTTGTCAAAAGAGAAGTCTAAAATTAACTGCAGTGGAGTGTACGCGTGTGTGGGATGCGTGCGAGTAGAGTAGGCTTGCTGGGATTTCATTTTTGAATCCGGTTCTTAGAAGTCCCACTTGTAACACTTTTGATGCTGAATTTGTATATTCTTTTACGGAATTCCATGCGATATTTGTTGGGATATAACAAAAGCCGTGAGGAGGCGTGTGGAGTGGTTTTACTTTTTTGTCTAAAAAAAACTTGGGAAAAAATCAACCGCCTGTTCCCGTAGGTTTGGAAATGTACCTACCTGAGCTTGTGACATAGTTTGTGGCGAGTTGTGAGTTGCTGTCTAAATTTATGTTTGAATGTTGAGCATGTGGGGCCAGAAGTTTGTGATATGCTTCGGTTGGACGGCGAGCACAATGACACCTGCGCGTACGTCACTTTCGAAAGATTTCGCTTGCGTTCCTTTTGGGGGATTTTGTTGTTTGTGTTTTTCTGGACAGATGCATTCTTTACAGAATATGCGGGTTAGGTGGGTTGGGAGGCATTTGCTCTTTTAAGGCGATTTTTGACATAAAGTTAAAATGTCCATTGGTACTTCATATGCAACTTGCAGGCTGCCCCATTGTTCGCTGCATATTACTCGGATGGACACAAGTTTGAATGAAAGTAAAGGCAAAAAAAAGAGATTTAAAACTCAAAATAGAAGATTGAGATAGAAGGCTGATGAAATTAGCATTTACACAGTTCAAAAACAGAAACCAAATCGATCATTTAAACAGTTTAACTGCATAGAGATGACAGAAGGCAAAAGACCGAATATTTAAGATGAAAAACAGGCGACAACTGACAAACACAGAAACTAGGCAGAAAACATGAGTTAAAAGAACGAAGAAGAAAGGCAGAAGACAGACGGCGGAAGACTACAGGCAGAAAGCAAAAGAGAGACGTCAGAAGGTAGAAGCCAGACGGCAGAAGACATTGGACAGTAGACAGATGATGTATGAAGGAAGACAGAAGATAGATGACAGACAAGAAAAGACTTAAGACATCAGTCAGACGACAAATTGCAGGAGACATCAGATTAAAGACAGAAGACAGAAGAAAAAATACAAAAAATATCAGACATACGACAGAAGACAAAAGGCAGGAGACATCAGCCAGAAGACATCAGACAGAAGACAGAAAATGAAAGACGGTAGACTGAAGAAAAAAGACATCAGACGAAGACAGAAAGACAAAAGGCACGAGACGTCAGGCAGAAGAACGGGGAAGAAAGGCAGACGACAAAAGACAGAAGGAGGAAGGCTGCAGGGAGAAGACAAAAGAGAAAAATCAGAAGGTAGAAGACAGACGACAGAAGACATCGGGCAGTAGACAGAAGATGCATGAAGGAAGAAAGAAGACAGAAAGTAGAAGAAAGATGACAGTCAAGAAAAGACTTAAGACACTAGTTAGACGACAAATTGCATGAGACATCAGACTAAATACAGAAGACAAAGGCAGGAGACACCAGGCAGAAGACTCCAGACGGTAGACAGAAGATGAAAGACATAAGACTGAAGAAAAAAGGCATCAGACGAAGACAGAAGGTAGAAGACATACCGCAGAAGACAAAAGGCAGGAGACATCAGGCAGAAGAAAATAAATTAAGAATCCATCAGATGGAAGACAAGAGACATCAAAAAAATAAATAGTTGGCGCAACAGGTCCGGAGGGACCCTAGGCCTAGCAAAAGACATCAGGCAGAAGAAAAAATTCAGAATACATCAGATGGAAGACAAGAGACATCAGGCAGAAGACATCAGACGAAGACAGAACGTAGAAGACATACCGCAGAAGACAAAAGGCAGGAGACATCAGGCAGAAGAAAATAAATTAAGAATCCATCAGATGGAAGACAAGAGACATCAAAAAAATAAATAATTGGCGCAACAGGTCCGGAGGGACCCTAGGCCTAGCAAAAGACATCAGGCAGAAGAAAAAATTCAGAATACATCAGATGGAAGACAGAAGGTAGAACCCACAAGGCAGTAGAAAAAATGCAGGAGACAAAATGCCTTCATCGGACAGAAGGCACAGCGAAGAAAACAAAAGACAAAAGTCTTGAAAATCGATATTGTTTAGCCATGCTCGAAAATATATTCTTTTATTATGTCCGACATTGACGAAAAGAGACCCGACAACGGTGGTCTGATACGAATATATCTCGAAATCTATATAAATATGTCCGACATTGAGAAGTCGAAGTTGCCTCCTTGAAATGAAGTCATAGATCTTGCATAAAAAATGTAGCCTCTGGAGTCCGAGTACTCCATGATTTAGACTTTAGAGTCGCCCTAAAAAATAAAACCACAACGAGCCAAAAAAAAGTTGGTTACAAAAAACGCCTTAATTACGATAGTTATTCAAAATCTAGATCAAAACACTCTCCAGCCAAGCGACCGACACTTTGCAAAAGAAAACAATATTCTCAAAGCCACACCAACGCAACGCCCATAAGGAAGCCTTATCGACTATATAGCTTCCCTAAATAGAGCCCCATCATCTTGAGATATCCCTGCTAAGAGCCCTCAACATTCAACCACACAATGTCGTCTCTAGAGAAAAATAATAATCTCTCGCACCACCACCTGCTCTCGAGAAAATATCAAATTCATAGCCAGCAGGGACCGCAGAGCCGCTTAGATATACGCTACGCAGGAGAACCACCACCAGACCTCATGGATATTTATTTACCTGATGTTAATTCGAACACGATCCTCATAACTTCCATTGGATTCTTGAATCCTGTCAACGATCATGCCAAGTTGTCTTTGGTCGTTTTTTTGTTGTTTTTTTTTTTTTCTTTGTGTCTCCTTCATCCGCTTATAGAGGAGCTGTGCCTTTTCTAGCCCGCACCAATAGCTATGGCACTCCCAGAGTTTAACAAGGCACAACAAGCAACATAACCGCATCTTGTCGACGCAGATGGTCTCTCACGACTTGTTCAGGTTTCCATTTCAGTTGTGTCATTTCTGTGTTTCAATTTTTTTTTTCCCCTCTTGTTGTTGTTGGTGGTTCACCACTTGCTATGCACACATCGTATTCGTATATTCATATCCTGTCCTAGCAGCTTGGACTTGGGGTTTCCTTCCGCACAACACCGGGTCTCCTGTCGCCTCCCTTCGGCTCTATATAGAAATTTATGCGCATATTGTTTTTACAAGTGCCGAGAGTAATCGAGACGAGAGTGATATAAAAATGGTAATATACAGGATTAATGTCTACCAATGTTGGTATTACTGCTATAAATATGACTTTATTGATGTATGCGGTTATGCGGTTGGAGGTCGAAACTCGGACACCCCGTAGTCCCTTACAAGTTACACAGGATGTGCCAGAGATCGACGACGACGGCGGCGGTGTTCTTTTACGTTTCCCTTTTGGTGCCCGAAAGGAAGTCCATTTGGAAATCGGTGTTGAACTGTACCTGCAGACTGTATATCTAGTCCTGCTGCGTGTGATGTCCAAATCGAGCGAAGTCACGAAATTCATGCATACACCGGTTGCCAATTAAAATTTTCCAAATCTGTCTAAATTTGGTTCGACTGGGGCCCGCGGCCCGCGGCCGTTGTGGTCAGAAGGACGCGCGAGCTCCAATTGAAATTCTATTGCACTATAAATCCAATTAGCGTTGAATTTAAACTGCGCATACACACTTGACATTGAAAGACGCTTAAGGCTTAAATCCACCAAGAGGATGTCATGTCTCGTCCTTAGATATGCGACAAGGTGGCGAGGTGGTTTTGTGCTGCCAATTTTGTTTACTTTTTCGCTGGTCTTTTCTTTGTGCGTGCAAGGATTTAATTAAATTACACTCAAAAAAAAAAACAAGTCAAAAGCAAATGTCGTCATGTCTTGTTGTGTGTTGTGTCTCCTTGTGCTATTTTCACTCTCGCTCTCTGTCCCTCACTCTCTAATTGCTTACACTGTCGAGGGAATGCCAGTTGCCAGTCAGAGTTACATATTCCAAACCAATCCTAGTCAGTACAAGGAACTATGGAGGTGGCAGGGATGGTGCCGCCGCCATCGCACGCTTTGTATGCGCATTGCGCAATTAAAAACCAAACTTGGACATGGTAAGGGCGCAGTTTTTTTTTTTAATTTCTTTCAACCACTTTATCTGGTTTATTTCATTGCCACGATAGATATCAACCACTCTGCAGCGAAGGGGGTCCAACGCCAGCTGCTGGTTTGAGTCGGAGTGTCCTGTAACCGAGACAGACAGAATTGTGGGAGTGATTTTTTATCTACAGCGTGTTCCCTGCCTGCGAAAATAAAGGAGTGAACAGAAAAATAAATTAATATGTGATTAAGCTAAAAGGTTTTTGTGTCCTTTTTTAATGTTGGCGACAGGATATTTACCGTTTGTGTGCGGACAAGTTTAGTGTTTGTTTTGGTCTCGTCGGGAATGGGAGTGCTTGTGGGTATCTAGTGTCGTGAAAGTGAAGAGATTTTTTGTGAACTATATTTGGAAAGGAAAAGGGCTGTGGTATATAACTAGGTTACCCTTTGATTAAATTGATTTCAAAGAGTAAGCAGTGGATATGGGGTAAGATGCGGAAGAAGTTGTCGGATATATCGTTTCCTTTGTCTGTTAATGGACTTTTTGAAAGGTTCAACCCGTAGTTCGTTGGCTGTATATTTTTTATAGCAGAAAAGACTTAGAGTAAGTAAGGCAAATATGACCCACCCATAACATTTTTTTTTTTTTAAATAAAACCATAAATTTAGGTCTAATTCATTTATTTACTTTTTTTTAAACAGTCTTACAAATTATTTTTGTTTCAGTATTTAGAAACTTTAATTACAAAAACAAACAATGCGGCTAATACGGCCCACCTGGTGTTAAATATGGCCCAGGGTGGGCCTTCAAAGATCCCAACATTTTGTTGTTGATTGCCGATATGGCTTCCGTCATGTCCTCCTTCCGCCAAGTCTTCCGTGGTTGTGGACTTTGTTTAGACATTTTACCAAAAAATTACAACGAAAGTATAGAAAACAAAATGCCCCGTATATCTTCCAGACCCGTCGCGCCACACTCACCACAAAAGACTGCGGCTCAGCATCAGAGTAGGCTACAAATTAACTGGCGCCCAAACACTAGATAAGAAAAATGTAAATGAAATCACGTTATTTAATCTGAACAGCATTGCAGCCGCACCTTAACGAAATATTTGGTGGAACAACTATTGTAAAACTATATCAAAAAGCAAGTACATTAAATCAATGGTTCGCGAATTACTGTTGCATTGACAGGCCGGCAGAGAGACGTTCCTTTTTATAGCATGTTTTAATAATACTAAATTTGAGTATGACAATAAACCTTAACAGGGAATATTTTTAATATTAAGTTGATTGCAGTTCATGACAGCTTACTTTAAAAAAATATATATATATGTATTATATATGGAGACAGTTTATTAATATTAATACCGCGCAATAGTTTCATGGTGCGACATAACAAGAGGCTTTACTCTTACTGTGGAAAGATTTTTTGACCAATTGAATTTTTCCATAAACTATACATTTAACTTTTAGCAAAGAAATTTCGTTTCTAATTTTTTTTTACGATGTCCGGTGCGCTGGAGTTTTAATTACCAGATGTGATCTGAATTCTCAGAGGTTGTTTTAGATCGTTTTATTCGGGAAGGTACAACTTCCTTGACAACATATTCCTACGAATAAAGATAGACACCTAGTACTTACTGAGATAAAGTCTGCATTATTGTTCCCCTTCCCATTTCTTTGTCAAATATTAAGACATAAACGCTGTTGAAAGACGAAATCTGATGTTCGCTCAGAAACAAATTATTTCTGAGGATGTAAAAGTACACTTCTGGCACAAACACCCTTCTGCCAAATTGTATTTGAATGAGAAACGTTGAAGAAAAGCCAACAAATGATCTTGCTTTAAGAAACTGATTCTTTCTTAAAATCAGTAAATGCCACCAAAATGTTCCTTTCCTAAAATCTGCTATCCTTGCTTGCCCTTGTTAAATTTAGATCTGGCAAATCTATCTACCAAAATCCAAAACAAAGTGCCCTCAGCCTTAAATGAAAATTTCCCCGCAGACGCCTAAAATTTCCCCTTTTTCTCAATGCATCTGTTGCTCTTAAAATAAAAATAAACACATGTTGTTTACACAGGCTTTAAAAGGCGCTAACAAAATGTTGTATATCATTTCAAAGTGAAAGCAATTCCTTCGAAGGGAAAATACCCACGAACAGACATCACTAGCATTGAATGCTTTTTTCTATCGGCTGGTTCTTAAAGAGCATTGCGCCCGATTAAATGCCAATTTATTCAAATTTTCTGCCTTCAAAAACAGGTTTTGTGTTTTTTTTTAGTTTCGAGCTGAACTGCTGAACAGTCCCCCTTTTTCATACAAAAATGCTGTTTGTCCCCCCTAACACAAACCACTGCCCCCCTTATAAAGGCAAAATTCAGTAAAAGAAAACTTTGAAAATACTTTCTTTTAATATTTTGAACAAGATTCTCTGTGAACACATCCATTTGAAGTGCAAGCATACTTTCAAAGCTGAATTCATCCAATCACGTACTACTACCACTTCACGTGCTAAAGTTGTTCTCTACGTTTTTGTTTTGTACTGTCATCTTTCTCTCTTTCAGTTTTTGTTTTGAAACCAAAATTTACTTGGTAAAATGTATCTAATGAAATTTATTTTTATTTCACTTTTTTTTTTGACTCCGGTGTTAAAAAAAAGAAAAAAAGAACGCCCTTCTCGTATTTTTTAATCTAGCAACCCTAGATATATGAATTGAGCATTTATTTCCGTTTCGGTGTCACAAAAACTACTAGTTCAAGCGCTAGTATTTCGTTAGGCTGGTAGAAGTTTTGAAAAGCTGCAGTCTGTGTCTGAATGCTCACTGTAACCTGCTTATAATCGGTACCTCCGTTTTATGAAAATGCAAGGGTCAGAATTTCTTCAGAAGATACAATACAAGGTTTTGCCATTTTTCCCTGGCAAACATGATGCTCAAAGCCTCGACCTCGCAATCGAAGTATAGTCCCTTGATGATCCCCAGTGTGTTGACTTGTTTATGCACACAGCGCCCTCTACCGATCCGATCCAATTTGATCTTGATTGAGTCTTAATTCGCATTGTTTACCTTGACAACTTTTCACTCTTCCATTTTGACAACACCCGCAATTCGCTTCTATTATCCGCAGCTTCGTTTTTCCATACTCCTCGTCAATGTCGTCATTTCGCCTCGAATTTCATCTACATAATATTTTATTGCACAGATTCAATCTGCAGCCGTATCAAATTCAATTCACCTACGAAATGTTGCGCTTTCAAACGACATCTGTTGTCATGTTTCACCTTCAAGTTGTATACCGCCACAACGTGTCCCCTTGATACTCCACCATGACAGAAAAAAAAAATATGCCACATATTCCATACCTCATAGCACAGCGCGTGTCTGCTTTCAAACTGCATCATACCCAGTTTTAAGTGTAATATTTGACCGCCCACCGGCAGCTTTTTGTCGCCGCGCTAGGTAGGTATTGCTTCGAGTACACACCCAACTTTTCGGCGTCTGGGATTGAATACTTTTAATTTATGATTAATTGGCCAAATAACTGGGTCCACGGAGCATGTAAAATAAACACACCTCCAATCAAGGACACCTCCTGCCTAAAACACAGACATGGTCGAAAATTTAATCTCCTCTGTTTCATGGTTCAAATGGTCAGAACGAACATTTGCCAGCGGTACATATCAAGTCGAGTCCAGAAACTGTGTCAACTGCGCAGCGGTGTCGCTGAACCCCCCGGCCAGCTTTGGATTCGGTGTGTTAGTTTCACCCAAGGAGCAAGTTTAACTGGTTAGTCATTCACGCAGATCTATTATTTGGCTAAATACCGAATCAAAGAAAGTCATTGACAGCTGAAAGTGTCAAAACAGACTTGAGTGCACTTATTTTTCAACTGACACCGAAGAGATCACTGATCATGATCACCGATCACCTTGTCTTTCCAGTATCAAGCGGAATGACGTCACAGTCATGGTCATTACTGTATGGCAGCATGCCAGCCACCGCCGCAGCTTAAGTGGTGATAATTGCAAGCAAGCGTTAAATCGAAAATTAATACATCATTGAAAACGTGTCGCGCTCGCGAATATGTGCCGTGCCATGGGCTTGTGGCTTGAGGGAGATCAGTTTTTTGAATGTTTCTGGGTTCCATGAAATTGCAACACAACGAACTTGACTTGGTTGTAGCTGGCTACACAGCTGGAGGAGGATTGTATACATATTCCTTGTGGCATTCTTATTTGTGTACAGCTGAAAGTGGGTCACACAATCATTTTAGCACGTACCAGTATCTTGGGCTTAATTTCTATAATTAATGGATTTTTTTCAATAATGTTTGTAATGTCGTAAACAACGAATTTCGCTTAATGTCCTTTCTTTTTATTTCTTCTTCCAGGTAATGAACACCAATCATCACACGCAATTCTTGTAATTTACTACTCTCCGGAGTTTGTATGAATGGCTTTTGTTGGAATGTGGGTATGTAAATGCGGTCTGTAAATGCATGATAGAGCCGTTAAATTCGCATAAAAACGTCAAGGCGAATTCAGGTGTTTTATTGGTGTTGAATGCGCGTGTGTTAAAAATACCAACTACGATATGTTATATAGAACTTTCTTAATTTGTTGGCAGCAAATTAATTTGATAGATATAACAAAAATGCAGTGTGGATTTGAAGTAGGTATACCAACATATTTAGTAAGATCGTCAAAATCGAACTTCTTGGTCGTATAGGGACTTGATTTTATTAAAAGAATTCTTCGTTCATGTCAATGGATGTTTAACCTACCTATAACACACACAACCGAACAACACATTTGGCCTGTTCGCTGTTCCTTTACTTTCTGGTTCAATATCGGTAATCAGGCTGCCAAAAATACTACGATAGGAGTATTATACTCCTTTTTCGTCGGACGTACTCCCGTACTCCCTGAAGATAAATTGTTCCCCTATTTTTAATTTTGGATTTAACTATTTTATTACATTACAATACAAATTTTACTTTCTGGAAATTATAAGAAACCAGCTGACCCGGCGAACTCCGTTCCACCTAAATTCGTTAATGTAATGAAAATAATATTTCGGAGCATGCACAATGAATGCAACTTTATGTAATTTGGTCAGTTCAGATTCGTTATTCAAAAGCTATTAAGTTTTATTATACATTTATTATATTAAATAAAATAGAATTAACTGAAATAGGTATAGCAATTGATGTGTTTCCGCTTTTGCATGGTTTGCTCGCACATGAGCACGCCACATATAGACCATGTGAAAAAACATGGGAATTCAAGATTGATGCGATTTTCCGGATTTTTTTTCTGTTCCTAAACCTGATATACAGCAATACGAACAAAACCAAGAAAGAATTATGAAAATCGTCCCGGGGGCTATCGAGTTATAACATCATCGAATTTCACCCCAAAGAGTTATGTATATAGAAGAAGAAGATAAAGCATTACATTTGACCTTAAGTTATGAAATAGTTAGATTGGAGTCACCGCTGACTAAGTCAGACCTAAAGTGGCATTTCCACTTGCTTTATCTGTCAAATCATAGCAAGTTTTATTGATTTGGTTAACATCAACGACAAGATGCAGCTCGCCCATGGTGAAACATCAAAACTGAGTCACAATAGCTAGCAGAAGTTGACTTTGGACTAGGTGGAATTAAGAGTTTACTAGCAAAAGTGGACTTTAGAATCGATTTTTGTTTTTCTTCTATTTCTAAGGGCCATAGATTCGGAAAGGGCGCACCGTCATACAACTCATCCACGGCCAACTCAAACCCAATTCATCTTCTAAACAATGAAACTAATGGCTAACTCATATCGCAGGCATAGGCATCTCATCCATCATAGTTTGTGTGGTCTACGAACATCGTCCGGCACAATTAGGACCCAACTTTGCCAGTAAAAGCTAGAAGCCTACATCTATGCAGCAGTTCTTTATGGATACAAAGACCACAAATTATTTTATGGTGTGTTGAACATGACGGTATTAAAAAAGTGAATAAGCTGCTATGAACCCAATCAGTTTGCTTGTTTTTCGGAGTAATTATTGACGCTCGTCTAGAATGCTTTCAAACGGCCGTCGAAAGCTATTTCTGACCTGTCAAGGATATTGAGTAACATCGATGCGAAACAAAAAAGAACAGACTTCCATTGCAGCATCTGGGAGTTGGCATCACTGGTTAAGAAATGCATTTGGGTTTGCAATTTTCAAGACCTTCCATACAATTTATGAAACAGCTAGATTTTTTAAAGATATTTCCCGATTTTTAACAGATTGATATCCCTGCAGACTGATTTCAACCTGGTGCGGTAATATTAAGAAAATACCCTGGCACAGTTGTATCACTTTTCCAAAGATTCAGTAAAGGGAAAATGAAACGGGGAGAAAACACAATTTCCTATTACCAAGATCACCAGATGAAGCTGGCAAAGACTTCAGCTAACGCAGTCTACTTTCCTCATTGCTCATGCCTTTAAAAAAAGCATGATGGGCGTCAAGCCTCCCCCGGAATCAATCTCTCACTCAGTTCTTCAATCAGAGGTAATAAATCACTTTGAGAGTCTGCAGCGTCAATCGAAAAGTACACCTCAATCTACGAGGGTGCAGTCGCAGCTGTCTTGTCAATCAAAGAGGTGATTTGCTATGCAATTTATACACCGTAGGTGCACTCTTTTTTTTTTTGGTTTTGTCGAAATTAGGGCGTATCGGTATCATACCATGGATAAATGGATTGTGGTGTAGATTGCACAATAGCGCGCGCAGACAGGAATAAGTTAAAGCTAACTTCTGCCCTTTGTCAGTGAGACAGTGTCTCTTTGTCATTATCTGCATACATGGGAACAACGCAGCAGCGAACAACTGGGTAAGTGAGTCAGAAGTGGGTGCATGCGGGTAATAACTCTTTGAATGCGATTTCGAAATTCATCTTCATTTTAGCACAGGCACACAAGGAAGGGTCTGCCCACACGTTGTTTTTATCTTTTAGGTTGCCAGTGCGAGAGACTATAAGACTTAAGACCCGTAGGGAGTGCATAAATTGTGGCTTTGTGCGTTTTCTTTGTAACAGGCGTCTGCACTGGTTGTTGTGCGAGTAGTTGTGCTTGTGACTTGTGCAGGGAATATGAAATTAAGGCTTGTGCATTGTAAGTTTTCCAGGAACTTTGAACAGATTTGTTTCTTTGTCCATAATGTTACACAAAGCAGTTCACGTGATGTGGCGCAGTGCAAGGGACTATAATTAATGCAGGTCGAGTGGTGTGGTTTTTTTTCAGAATATATATCAACGAAATATATCCCTCAAGACAGTAAGTTTTTTGTCTGCTTTAAGTGGACTGAAATATATTTTTAACCCTGCAAATTAAGAGACTCGAAATGTTTTCTTTTATCAGTCATAAGGATAGTTCTTCGGTTGAGTTCCTTTTGTACGTATTTTGGCAGCACTGCTCGGTGCGATATTTCGTCCGAAATTGACAACCTTTTAGATAGATATTGCGCATTCAAAACTGGCCCTTAATTCCCACCATGCGATCTCTTTTACTGTCGCAAGAAATTAAAAGTTAAAAAAACAAAATTTCAACTTCCAATTGACTTCAATCTACCCCCATTTCAAGGCTAATTTACTCCCTCGATCTTCCAGCCATTGTCGAACCTCGACCCAACATCTTATTCCCCACAAAATACAACATACTCTTCTGGGGCGTTTGAAATTATTATGTCAGAAATACAAGTGGCGAAATGATAAACAGAAAACGAAACCTTCCGTTCAGCCATCTTTCAATTAAAATCAATTTCGATTCATGCTACACATCAACATCAGTAAGATGCGTTTAACCTATACGTGATTCTATCAATCAGCACGATTATGGTCGACAATGTCAAGGCGTCCTGTATCCGACTGGCAAGGCTGCGTAGCTATAACCATAGAGTACAAACAGTTTATTATTGTGATGAACTTTCAATGACATAAGTTGTTAATATGGAGGCGGTGTATTGAGTAGGGTCTATGATTGATGTCTAAAAGCCATATTGATCGTCGTTGGGTATAATTAAATTGATTTTGATAGCTCGATGCGACAGCGGCGCATATTTTATCAGCTGATTGGAAAGATATACATAATGTTGTCATTGTTGACAAGGTCAGTAGCGCCAGCCACATCATGCGAGTGTGCGATTTTGAATTTCATTTCTTGTTGTTGATCAAGATATTTTCGAGCTGAGAAGATGATGTAGTCATTAAAGTTTGAGAAAATAATTATGAATTGACTCAGAGTCGCACACATACTAATTAGTGATGCAAAGTGCACATGTAGCATGATAATTACCTGCGATTGTCTTCCCTATCATGTCTGTACTTGAAAATATTGACTAAATTACATTTAGTGTTCTTTTGTTACTCCGATCGAACTAGAAGTATATTCTCACACAGGGGGTGACAACACATTTTAATCGGTTTCTATGCCTGTCAGTTTCTGGGCCGTGTATAGGTTTCTTTTTCTCTGTTGCACATTGAAAATGTGAAGTAACGATTTTTGACGTTACAATTTGACATCAATTTTAAGTAACGTTTTTAACGTAAAATTTACGATACAGAAAAGTAATTCTAAAAGTTTTTCAACCAATCTTCGATATATATACGATTTTGTTCCACATAAATGTCGTTAACGGATGCATGGAAGCATTTTCTCGTTCAAAATATTACCGCTGAATTTTAGGAGCTCAGAGGTTAAACATTCGAACATTTGACTTTTGAAAAACCAACGCAAAAATTTCGTTTTCAATTTGCACAATTACCTACATCTATACATGGATCCATTAAGCCTTTTAAGGTATACGTTGTCCAGATCTTCTTACTTACCTATATCAGGAATTAAGGGAGGAACAAATTCCGGCTTAAACTGACTCTCGGCAAAAAAACGAAAAAATATTCTGCGACCGTGAATACAAAATTAAACAATCTCGTCCAATATCCACCAAAATATAGAAAGATCCTCATACCATTGAAACGATATTCAGTATAATATACTGAAATTTAAATAAGAACCTCTTGCATAATATTTATAAATGTAACAGTTGTGAACTTGACACTCTTTGGCAAGCTACTGCTATAGCTAAGCCCTCTTCTGAGGATGGTAGAGTTTTCTACTCTGACACACGATTGGGGAGGCTGAATTAGAAACCGTCATTTAACCAAATAGAAGGCTTCGAATTAAAACAAAATATGAATGTAAACCCTATTAAAACTGTACGAGAGTAATCTAGCTTAAGCCAACCTGAGATGACATTTAAAAAGTTTGTCTGGAATGCAATGATAAGCTGATCAACTTAAAGTGTTTAATAATAAGCGATTTTAGCTCATATATAACACCAGCTTAAGCTCATGAAATCCAATTGATGTGAGGACTATTAGATTACGTGGACTTAATCGTATGTCAGAAACTAACTTAAAATCCATTTACGCTCAGCCGAATGCTTAAAATGATTCAGTGATCTGAATATGGTTAGAAAACACATAGTTTCAATTTATTCGCAATTTGGCTTAAGCTGGATTACTCCCATTTAATTTTATAATGGTTCCATCTTATGTAAGGGCTAGGGATGTAGGCCCAATAGTCCGGTCTGGTGATCACTCATGAAAAGTCGACATATATATGAAATGAAATGAATTTGGCTACAATAATACAGCAGGCTAGAAGCCGATAAATCTAGTCATGGAAATACTGCCGGCATACTCATTTCGACATTTCGAAGAGTCAACTTAAAATGAACAGAGTGGCCGCTGCCATATTCAGAAACGGACGAAAAAGGGCCGGTTGGAGAAAAAGATGTCATTTCTTCTACTATACTGTACTCTGAAAATTTAGAATTTTCGCACGATTTTTAGCAACCATTAGTTTGCATAACACTATAATATTGTTGTGATAGGCAAAGCGTTGCATTTAAACGCATTTAATTGGAAATAACAATTTCTGAAAAATTTGCGAAGGACCTTTTCCAAATAAAAAAAAGAAGTAGCAAAAAAGTGTTAAAAGGCTCTCGAAAAAGTGCCAAATTTCGACTTTAGTCAAAGAACGGTAACGCTGACCGTTCCTAGTCAACGCGTTCGGCTTCAGATACCTAGTTTTGACAAATCTAGTTGCATTTTTACATAAACTAGGTATCCGAACGTCCCCATTGATTGACTTGCTAAAATCAAGACTCGATTGGTTCTTTTAGTCGGGGATCTTTATTTTAATGAAAACTTGGCTCTGAGGCCATATATGGAGAATTTGGAAAAATAAAAATCCTTCGCAGACCAAGAGCGAGTTTCATCCGTGAAAAGATTATTTTAGTTTCAAATGAAATAATTAAAAAAACAAAAAAAAAAACAAAAAAGATGGCGCTGCAGGTGCCTACGCCAAGCTACTCAAATTTATTCGGTTTCGTGCGTTTTTATTTTTGGAACATATGCAAATATCTCAATTGAGATGATTTCCTTGAAAAGTTATGATCGCCGATAAATGTCAGACGTTCGCAGCACTGCAACACTTTAAATTTCAGACAACATAATTCCATACGACATTACGAACAATACTCAATTCAAATACATATATTGGAAGCTTGACTTAAGCTGGATTAATCCCATTAAATTAGATTGTGGTTCTGCCTTGAGGGCTTAGTTTTAATCGAGTCAAATTATCCCACAAAAGGCCTTTCTTGGATTTCAAAGAACTTCAATGATGACTTTGGAGCTTGGAGGAACGTAAGCTGCGAGGAACCGTCTGCAAAAAATTGAGTCACGCTAAAAATGTATAAATACATTAACATTAAATGCTCTGACATTCAGATGAGAGTTAGGTACGTAATCACGAATTTTTTAAATTAAATTAGTGACTCCTTGGAACCCATGTGCCCTCCATGACATTTGGTGCGTTTCTGGAAAAGCATTTTTCTAGTTAGATCCAATGTTTCGAAGCTCCCTCGTACCTACATTAATTCAAGAAGTCTCCGACATGGAAGAGCTTTCAAAAGCAGAAATCACGTGATACCTAATTTGCTTAGAATACCTACTCCTTGTGGGATAATGTCATAAAATAATTTTCAGCCACCGTTTGTACCTCAAATGGTACTAATGATAGGCACCTACCTACCAACATAATAAGAAGCAGCTGCCTACGAAGGCAACTACCACCTCGCGGCCTAATATGCCCCCATTTAAACCAAAATCGTTAACTACGTGTTTCCATCTCAATCATACCACATCTGTATCCATTCCGCCGCGAGTTATTCCCAGCCTCTCTCTACTTTCGTCATCTCATAATTGAAAAGTAAAAACGATCGCTCATAGGAATATGATCGGCAGCGTACATAAAACAGATCGATCGGTGGTGGTGGTGGTGGCTTCTTCATCCTAATAACTAGTTTACGCCGTTTAACTGCTCTTTGTTGATCGATTTAACTGTGACTGCACTATTTAATCATTTCCATTCAGGTGGTGTATATTTTTCCAGTTCATTTGTGGTTGCGCTTGATACTGTTTCAACTTTAAAGGCTTAGCGATCCGTTAAGAGAGCATTTACTGTATAGAGTATAGGCCATTGCCAATGCATATAACCTCACATGCACGCACACCTGCCACTGACAGTTATGTTTGCTTAATATGGCGCCACAAAGGTGCAATCTGACGACACACCAGCTGATGTAGTAATGACGGCTAATATCTGCCCATCAACAGGTTGGAATGTCTAAAATTAAATTAGCAGCCATGACTGACGGGTGGCGCTAGTAATGAGGCAGTATCAATTTTTATTTTTATTTTTTAAGTGCCCTTTTCCTTTTTGACCCACAAGATAGGTGATGGCGATCCGTGGCGACTGTGGTTGCGTTCTAAAAATACTAACCGCGCGGGGTTATTACCGCACAAATCAAGCGTAGGTACGTAATGAGCGGTAACAACTAATAGTAGACCCGATGACTTACATATCGTAAGAGAATTTCCACGGAGAGCGGCGAATTTGCATGCAAATTTAACACTAAATACCTGTCAAGATGGCTGGCAAAGAAGCGGGCTATTTGCATGTCATTTGGTCATAAGTGTAAGGACGGGTTCTTTTTTATGAAAATGGGCGCAAGCGCCTCAAATGGCTGAATGTCACGCACAGGAGATGGGAAGTGGGATAAGTCGGGGGCACTTCGATGGAATTTTGAAGAGGCAATAGTTCTTTGGAATAGTTCTGAGGCAGTAAACAGTTTGGCAAGAGAAAGACTGGGTAATGGGTTCTTCCCTTTTAAATACACAACAAGTTGTTGACAATGCGATGGATACCCGCACATAAGACTGAGAGGGCAATTTAGTTTCATTCGTTTTCTCTCAGTCACGAACGGCTTTGATTTTGATTGACAATTTCGTCAAACTATTTCTTAAATTAAAATTAAATTTAACATATAAAATTAACATATAATGTCAGAATTGTGAAAACAACACCTGGATATTTATAACTTTAAAAAAATAAACACCCGCTCAGGAATACTAATTTTCATTCATTCATTCATTCACTTTACAAATAATTCGAGTCACTCATTATAAAAAAATTTAAAAAAAGGAAAAATAACATTCAAGAAAATATTAATATTTCATTTAAACTGAAGATAATAGTTTTAACACTAATTTGGTAACATAATTGGCTGTTTACTTACTAAGGAGACGCTGTAATTCATGGAGAACCGTGGCTTCAAATGAAAGGCCTCTCCAGATGGGCCGGTCCTTAGACTACTGCCGCCAGTTGTGCACATCAAATTAGTACAGAGGTCGTGTTCCTTGTTCGACGAGGTCTTCGCTGGAATCAAAAAGTCTTGGAGTAAATTGTCCATTAGCAATTTTTTGTTTTGTTGGCGTTTGGCGATGTAAATTTGACAGTCCCGCAAATTTTTGACCTTCGTTGTCATTTAACTGTTTGTAGACTTGAGGTTTTGACATCCATTAGCGACTTCAATTTTTTTTAACCTTTTGGCAAGACTTTCGGATATTGCTCCTTTATTTTACCACCAAAGCAACTGATACAGTTTGCTCTTATTTGCTCGTTCAGATGACGAATGACGGCTGCATAAGTCTGACAGTACTTTTTATCAGTCAGGCATTTCCCGGTAGTGGTCATCACTGAAGTTGCTGCGTTGAACGTCAAATCTCTTCACAGCATTCCTCCGTTGTTGTGGCTTATTTGACACCATCCGTATTTTTACCTTGGCTACAAAGGGCCGGTGGTCCTTTTCTGTATTACCAGCTGGCAATGGTCGGTTATAAAGAAAACTAGAAGAATGCCTCAAGTCGATGGTTGCGTAGTAAATGCCAGCACTTGGGTCACCCACTTCTCTACAGAACTGCAAGTGCAATGACGATATTTTCACAACTTGCAGACAGATTCTACACGAACCTCCTGCGCACTTGCCGACTTGAGACGCAGACTCTTCCTTTAAACAAGGGAAAGTCCGGATCTTGTGGTAACAGTTTGTAAAAGTTGCACCGTCGCTTTTTCAGCACTCTAACTCCACATCTGAGATCATTAATTAAATAAATCTATCTACGATGTGTGAGGGACTCACGTCCGACACTTGAGATCCATTCGTCCGCGGAACAACCTTCGAATTAGAAAACTCCCAACACCAAACTATAGTTGTATGGCTGAACCATCTCGCGATCATTCTATTGAACCCTCCAATAGCTGTTGTCTGTCTGCGGGTGTGTAACAAACGACTTGTCTTGCTTCACTTCCTAGAACCCTTGAAAAGATTCTGCGCAGTTTCTGCGTCTTGATCGCGCATAGGAAATCGCTTCTCCCACCGCTGCGCTGCACTGTCTGACTGGGACTATGGCAGATTTATCAATAGAACCACAAGTCAAAGTCAGGTCAAGACGCGCAATTCCATCTCAGAGCACCAATTCTATGGGTATACACCTATCTTCGGTAAATCCAAGTGTTAGTTGTTCTCGTTTTTTTTTTCCACTTAATGCCTAATGTCCGTACACAAATTTCGTGTAGGAGTGCAACAAATTATCCACGATTTGCCTTCCCCGGCGGAACCACTCACTGCCACTCTCAGTTTCAACGTCAAGTCCAAGTCCGAGGTAACAGAGGTCCATACCTATCTATTGGTAAGTCCTATCTGCGCAAACACATCGGAACAGGAAGACCATTCTTCTTGCTTTGTTTTGTTTTGTTGGTGCTGCGTGCCTTGTTACCGAGAGAATCATTTCGCGGTTATTTACCTTTTAGAATAGAAGCAGCCACAGTCGGATCGGATCGGATCGGAACACAACACACAAAAGAACACGAGGTACAGGGAAAAGCGAAAGGAAAATCCACACACACACACACACCAGACAATTGAATGGAAACTGTCGGGTTACTGCCATTGCATTTATTTTTATGCGGGCGTCAAACAAGGAAGACACAAGGAGTGGGTGGCGGTGGTGGCGACGCGCGGTGGCATCGAACCCCCGTCCACCACAAAGTTCAATGAAACCTCTAACAACAGAGAAAATGGAAGCAAAGTGCGCTGGCATCACTGCGGGAAGAGGAAAATGCCTCTAATTGAATTTTTGCATAAATTAATTTGAATCTTTTCTGGAAACGGTTAGAAAAATGGCCGCGCCACATCCCATACCACTTCGGCTTCAGCACGTACTGGCGATAAAGTTAGAACGTATTTTTCTGCTTCGCATCTGCGATCGTGCATATATCCACCGGGCCGCCGCGCCGCACAGTTACATGGTAGCGGATAATTACTTTTATGGATTCATAATTGAAACGTGCTACCTCTACTGTTAGATAGATATATAGCTGGCATGTTATAGTGTTAGATGACCAGCATGTGATTAGATGATGAAGATGACAGCAGCCAACTGTTGTTGTAGTACAACTTCTGGTTGGGAAGAAAGTTGTTGTGTCTCCGTCAGGTATGTGGAGACGACGACGACGACGACGACGACTAACTGCCACCAGAGGTCAGCTGGATGCGCGGTTGACGTTATCTCACGTTGTGGATCAGCAGTAGTAGTACCAGTTACCAGTGGAATGGTTATTCGGGGAATGTGATACTTGGATACGTTGCACTGATTGGCATCTGTGTGTGCGAGAGTAGGTTAGAATAGGTTCTTCTGGGGCTTGTCATCATAGTTACGGTTGAGCCTAATTAAATTCTCTACGTGTTGATGAGTTTCCTAATCACATGTTGGGCATGTTTCACAAATCAACGGCTTCGAAACCACCTGCAGAGCGTGCTTCCCAACAGGGAAGTACTTGCTTGCGAATATGTAGCTAGATGGGGTAATTTTAGGGCACTTATCGAGTTCGATTTAACGACTTAATTGGTATTTGTTTCGCCTATAAGACTGACAGTCAAACGAGGGAAGTTTGTAACAGTTTCTGGCGGCTCCCCTTCGTTTTGTATAGGAACCGTGTAGGGCGCGATCTATTTGAGAAGTCTTCTATAGCACGACACCACTGTCTTCCTTTGAGAAGGGGTTTGTTTCAGAATTCGAGAGTACAGTTGCAAACAAACTTCATTTACAATGCTCTCCAATTAAATCCCAAAAACATCGAGTGTCTGTACAAAAACCCAACAACCATTCGAAGATGAGTCAATCAGCTTTTGTTTGTGCAGAAAAAAAAACAACAGTCACGAATCCCCACATTCAATCACATATTTTCTAGTAACATATAGCGCTCGAAGTCTCGCGCTCAAAGTATAGACGAAAATTCGCGGAATTAAAGTATCTCACCCTCCTCTTCAGTTCGTAGTTAAAATCAATGACCTAAGCACTTTTCAAGCTAAACGCGATCAGTTTTTGGAAAAAATTCGTTCCATCAGTTGTTGGCAAATACTATCTTAATTTTCGTCCATCGCGTATACAGTCGGTTTCGGTTCATTTTAAATGTCAGATCGTACAAAATAAAACTAAAACCAAACAAAAATTAATCTGATTATAATTAAACTCTTTACTTTCGATGATGATGATGAAGATGAAGGCAGAAGGCACCCACAATATAAACAAGCCACCATCAGCCGTCAATATTGAGATAACTATTCAAAAGATGGGTAGGTACTCCCTGTCTTTATGTAAGGTTATTTTCGTTTTCAGTTGAAGACGATCTGTTTTGGTTTGTTGTCGGTTTGTGTGACCTTAATACGGCATAGCTGGGTATTACAATTGTCCAAAGACGAGTGGGTGATGATTAATTCGTCTCCGTGTGAGCGTTTTGCTTTTCAGGAAATCACAAAATAAACAGCCTTGGCAAAGCCTTCTGAAAGATTTCAGTCTCTATAGCTTCTCTACCTCGTTATCTTCAAAAGTGCATAAAATCTATGGAGGCTGCGCTGTTTGGTTTCCTGATTTTAAGGGGGACCCTCCCATATAAAACAGAAAAATATTTGGGGATTCAGTCTTCGACGGGAGTAAGTCCAGGTTTAACCAGTCTTTAGGGAGGGCCACCTGCTGGGAACAGTAGTCCTACTAACTCCATGCAACTTAAACATTTAACATTTGTTGTTTCAACTCTTAATTTTATTAGTTAAAAGTGGCTGTATTTACCATACAAATTTCACAATGGTGGGCTTCAGTAAATTTAAAGTCGATGCCAAAATTTGTTATTAGTACGGCTTCATATGCACAAGCCACATCAGAAAGATGTGAGCTATTTCTCACATAAATTATTTACCCGCCATCTGTGAGTGAGAGTCTTTAACTGGTTGGAAACTGTGGACTGACTTAATGACACATACACCTTTTGGTTGTTCTTAAATTTATCGATTACGTAGTAAGAAAAAGAAATTGTATTCGTACACAGTTTAGAACTCGAGGTGTTAATCAATTCTGACATTACGATGATAGGGGAACTCAAAAAAGTGGGTCGCAAAATGATGCTTGTCTGTCTGTTTGTATGATTAATTTCTAAATGTTGTCATTTCTAACTTAATAAGCGAACTCAGGTTTTCTCTATATTATCGTGCAATGGATTTTTGGAAAAAAGTCTTTTTTTTTTTTAATTTAGTTTTCTTTAGTTTACCTGAAAATGGCAATAGAGATTTCGACCACAATGCAAACTTAGAGTACAATAATTGATGTTCTTAAAATGATTGCGTCCTTAATTTTCAATTCGAATCACCGCAAACGCTTATTTTTCAAACTGCTCATATCTCGAAAACCCCATTTTCGACTTTAATAAAACTTTAAAACCAAGTAATGCTCACATCCGGAACAATAACTTATAAGCCATATCAGATGAAGAACCCAAAAGTGAATTTTATTTAACACTACCCCCCTCTCTATCCTTAATCTAGCATTGCTTCTCCAACTTTTACCCACCTACCTAATAAAATAAGAAAACATCCAACCAAACTTTTGATGAAGGAGAAAGTTCCGTTCGACCCAGTCATGCACTTTATTTTTTAGCAATTTTCTTTTTACAATATTCACTACTAAGGGTACAACACCTTTTACTCATCTTTTAAATTCCATTGAAAACCAGCTGAATGGTAGATATCTGCCTAAAAAAATGTCAAAAATATAAAACGGTGTTCAGTCCGACGGCATATTCCTTTGGAATATTTGGTGTTGATTTTTTTTACGCAGCAAAATTGATCTTCTTTTGTTAAACCTTGTACCTACTATGTTTTCAGCAAAAAAGTTCAGAAGTCGCTAAGTTCTTCTTTTCTACAAATATTCGTATTGTCATCAATTGTAAAAATAAACTGTTGTCCTCCCAACCAAATGAAAGCCGGCTTAAAAATGTTCCTACCCTTCCGGAATTATTTATGACAGATGTCAGCAGCCCACCAGTTCAGTTTTTACTCCTTTCTTTTTAAACTGCGTCAACATTTAATTTTTGACAGCAGTCACCCATTTACCAATTTGTGTACATCAACGTGAGTTAGAAACTTCAAAATAGCCCTGAACTCAATCTTCTAAACAGGCTTGCTATCTGGCGATTATTGTAGCTATTCAAGTAAGGGGAAGTCAATTTTAAGTTTTCTTTTTTGTTGTTAGCGAATCGCTGAAGTTTTAAACTTGGCAATAGACAATAGATGTCGCTAATAAAAGAAATCTGCTTTTGTAATTTTTTTCAGGTCGTTCAAAGTTTCTTGGAACAAAACTAGAGGCTAAATGTTGATTGAGCTGCTGGTTATTTTCCTTCTTTTTGTTTGCATAAGTAAGGTTAGGGTCGTATGTATTTTTATAGTTTTGTCTTTTTTCTGACAGCAGTCTGACGACATTTGTCTCTTATTTTTCTGGTTGGTCTAGATAAATTAAGTCTCAGCAATCCACAGTTAACCCAGGACAACTATTTGGCAGGATGGACACACGGTCTACTTCCTGTAAAATTTATTTGGCAGCACTTATTGTATAAATACGCTCTCAGAAAAATGAACTGGAATAATAATTTCCCTCCTTATGAAGCAAGATGTGCGCTTTTGAATTTAAAACCTCTTGCTAAAAGAAGAACCTATTACTCAGTACTTTTTGCACATGATGTAATTACCTCTACTATTGATTGTTCGTTTTTATTAACACTGTTTAGCATATACACTCCTTTGCGCATTCTTCGGCCTAGGGAACAATATTTTTTTCATGTCTCCAGGCACAGAACAAACTATGGTCGCAACGACCCTATAACTAAGGCTTGTGTCAATTACAATTTATACAGTAACTTAATTGATTTCAATATGAGTAGAATGTTATGTAAAACTGCTATTATGAACTCTTTGTGATTTTAGATTTATATAATTAATTGATTGTTAGATAGTTAAACTTAAACAAATAAATATTTTTTTTGGAATGTATTAGAAGTAGTCTATAATAAGATTGTAACTTATAAGGCGAAATAATAAATAAATAAATAAATGTCATTTTCCCTAAATAATCAATTTGAACTGTCAAATTCGAAATCTGGGTGGGGTGGAAAAATGAGAAGCAAATAATATGTATGATCGGCGATCTCTTTCTGCTGTGTTTCAATGGCTTGGAATAAAACATAGAAACTAAAAAAAGATGAACAGAACAACAAGTGTTGCCGTCTATTAATTAGTGTTATTAATGTTACATGCGAAAGATGATGTCGGGCTTTTATTTGCATCATAATTAACACAAATGATATACAGAGTGGAGTGACAAGGCAATTCTTCGCAGCGTTAACACTCACAGTTATGAACATTCCAATTGAAAAGAAATGCCCAATCTCCATTCTAAACATGAACCCCATCCAGTGAAAGTGAAAGCATTTAATGAAATATTTTGAATTGCTTCCCAACAGTGACAGCCCTTTTCTTTTCAGGTGGATTAACGTATTGTTGGTTTAATTGAAAGGGAAAATTGTCCGTTCCTCGCGTGCCTATAGACTTAAGAGGCAGCTATATCTAGATATTGCAGCAAGACGCTGTCGTAATGGTCCACCTTTGAACAATTGTTGCAATCAGAAATCGCTCCTGGGCGTCCGTCGCGCCGTATAGACAAAAAAAATAAGAAACAGAAAAAACAGAGCTGGAAAATAAATAATGATTTAAACGAAAGCGGACGTCTCTGCTACCAACAATTTAACAGAACGACGAGGCTATTGTGATAAGGAAAGGTTGCCCGCTTCTATGATATAGGTCTCAGTTTCAATTTCAATTACAGATTCGGATTCACCGCAGTATCTCGGATGAGTTGTATATTGTTTGATCGATTAGGCTATAGTTCAACTGAGCGAAGTATTAGTGCGCTGTTCAACCTCTGGTCGGTAACTATTATTCAATTAATCGCCAGCTCGCATACAGGCGAGATGTTACAACATGATGAAGAGTATTTAGCAGACGTTAAGGAAACATAATTGATGGGTAAAATCGCTTTTAAAGGTGAATTTGATGGGCAGTCAGCGGTGTTATACAACGCTTGGATTTCGCATTTAGTGTATGAAATTGAGTACACCTAATTGCTCATTTGTCGGTTATGCAAGTATACAATTTGTAATCGAAATGATGTTTGAATTTGGTGCTGTGATGTGGTTTGAGAGCTTAGGCAAAAGTGTGGATACCGAAGGCTTTGACTTTTGAGCAATTATCTTGCAGTTCGGGAAGCTCAAATCAAGTCATTGTTGATGGAGTTTGAGATGGTCTTCTATGGGAATTAGATTATTATGTTGGTGCTATTTTTAGGACATGAATTGCCTCTTTTATCATTATGAATTTTGGCACCTATTTTTTTATGGAATTCGATATTTTCACAATACATTTAGCCACTTGTCGTTAAAAAAAAAAAATGGATTGCGGCGCCATCTGTACGAGGTATAAGTAACGCTTTTAAATAAGATTCACGATTTTATAAGTCTTCCATAGAAAGAGTCTCCTTTTATTTGGGTTTTAAGGTCCTGTACCATTTATTGCATAAAATAAATATCCACGGATGACTTTTTTGACATTTTAGATTAAGTGGCAATTTTTATTAACAAAAAAGAAATTAGCTTTTAACTAAGACAGGGTACTGTAACGCAATGAAAAGATGTGTGTTGAATGAAACAAAAGAATAAAGTACTAACAAAAGCAAGATTGTTCTATTTTATTGAATTTAAACACGTGTCAAAAGATGAACTGCTCGCCGTCGCTGTCAGAAAGAAAAAAAAGGAAAAAGAGAAAGACCGGAAAAGGCCAATGTGACAGCTGTAAGCGATGGTTTACCAAAATGAATGGTCGTGTTGTAAACGAAGTGGATGGGTGTTGTGTCGTGGCTCTGTTCGATGAGAGCGTTTAGAGCTGCGTTGCCACAGTACTATATACCAAACGTGAGGTGGTGGCGAAAGTTGTTTTACTTCCCCCGGGACTTATTTCTCTGCACCCAGAAATTCAACATTAATTTTAATCTAATTTGTTATTTGAAATCATACGGCCTAAATTAAGGGTGTTTTTTCTGTTTTATAATTATTCAACGTTAACTTGGAGTAAGCGACTGACAGCCACAAGACATTTCACACAAGCTGACGTTTAATAACGTTCAGTGTAGTGCTACGAAATTTCCACCTATAATAGAAGTGTGTGAACGAACTTAAGCTAGTATCAAATATAAACGAAAGCACACTTAAGTTTAAATCCGTCACCTTAATATGATACGTTCCGCTGGTGGGACTATTTTGAAAATTTCTGCGAAAAAGTTTCGGTAAAAAATGCTTATACGTCAAGTATATAGTATTAGTTGGGAATTTCGTAAAAAATAAATCGCCTGGTCTTACATTTAAGTTATCTTGGATTGAACTACATATAATTTGTTTTTTTTTTTTTTTCCTACTAAGTAAAAGGATTTTTCAAAGTACTTCTCTTTGCCTTCACCACGTACGACATCTTGTTGCAAACGACTGTTTTAAGTTGTGAACAAATGGGAAACTCTTCTTTCTTTCATTTTTTCTCCAAAACTGTTATATTGGATAGCAGTACATTTTCAGTCTTAATTTTGAAAACAACAAAGTATTTAGTTCATTTCACGTTTTCTTGTGTTTTTACACTTTTGAGTCGCCATCAGATAAAACTCAAATGTTCAACAAGTTTATTGAGTGCGTTATGTTATAACAGAAGAGAACTGTACCAATTACCAACTTAAAGGTAGATGGGTAAACCATGTTGGCATAGGGTGTTTTTATTTTAAAAGTTTGGTTTTCAAATTTAGCATGAGTGGACTAACGGCACACGGTTTGAACTTTTCGAAAAGGTTTTTTTTTTTTTTAAAGAAGCCTTTTTAATTGGTAGCATAATTTTCAGGGAAACCCGAATCCGACAGCTGTCAGATGATTTTTACTAATTTTTGTGTGTCAATTTACCAAAAGTAGCCCAAAACAAATTATTCGAACAAATTTTTTCAACGACAACCAATTTGACAGCTGAAAGTTGAGCTCGATATGCGCTAATGTGAGTACATTTTCGGACTTTTTACCATGAGTATAGACTTATGACCAGATGACCACTGCTCGAACCGCTCGAAAAACTGTTCAAAAATTCGATTACCTAATTGTGCTTTATTGCCATATTCCTTTATTAAATTTTATAGTATTAATCCTATTATTGCCGGGACATACTTTTCCGATGTATTCGCACGTTGGCTCAAGTCATTCGAAGTGATTCAAAACAAAAGAGTTGACTAGCAAACTGACAAAACTGTCGACTATCCATACAAACAAATACGCGCGATTATACTCCTATGGCTATATCTACAATCTACATAGATGAAGTTGTCGATATACCAAGTCCAAATAAACTCGCATAATCAGCTGTCACTGTCAGTTTAATTTTCCCAAGAGTGATGTTCCCATCACCATGTACAACTTTTGCGAAGGTTCATAAAGAACCAGTGTACCACAGGGAGATCGCGCACATTCCGTCAGTAGTCAGTCGTCACATACGGAACTGACAATCACTTTGCAGTGCCAGCGGGGACTTCGCCTCCTTCACGTCCCGCCCCGTCCATAAGGCGAACTCCATTAAGTGTGATTATGGGAAATTATTGAAATAACCACAATAATCCAGGCAACAATGTTGCTACTTGCATTTGCACAGTAGATTATATGCGCCCGATCGAATGTATCCCATATACACCGCAGCCGATGGGAGGGAATGGGAGAATCATCCTTTTTTTTTTTGACTGTGCGGCAGAAGTAGAGCACAGCGCACAGGTATTGTCCTCCCGGTGTATAGCAAATTGAATTCGAACATAGGAGTTGAGTTGATGATATCATTGTTACTCCATAGAGTATGAGTGCGGGGTGGTGGCTTATTATGTGTGCGATGAACTTTTACCAAAGGTACACCCGTTCGATACCAGGCCGAGTACAAGATACTTACTCAATGTCTTAGGTCTGCCGCCGCCGCCGTTGTCGTCGTCGTATCGTCGTCGCCACCCGTTGGACATTAGAACGGGTGTATACTCGTACTGCACGTAATCCGCGCTCGGCGTGTATACGGTGTATCTTCGCCAAAAGTGCATTGCACTTGAGTCTCTCTCGCGGCCGGAGTGAGGGCGAAGCCGAGCGTGTATGGTGTATACCACTATAGACGATACACCGCAGCGACATTGGTAATGAATTTTAAAATTGCATTAGACCTTCATTTCGTATGCATTACACAAATATACACGCACGCAGGCGGAGGGAGGGCACCTCGGTTGGTTTAGTAGATACTGCACTGCGGATATTGCAGTTTGCAGAATGTCAGTATGGTGGGTTTGGAGCCATTCACCCTACAGTCAGGCAGTTTTGTCGTCGTCGTCGTCGTCTTCTTCTTCTTGGTTTCTTGGGAGTTTTCCGCTACCACCGCTGGCTGAGTTACCACTCTTAGCCGAGTGTGCAATTTAGCTTTCGTACAACATAATTACAATAAATTAGTTTCGCGTGCTGGCATAGAACTTGTAAGCGAAATGACTTAATGAAAAATGTTTTTCCATCTCTACAAGAAGCAAGAAGGCTCAAGCTTCCCCCCCCCCCATTGATACTGCGGACGGGGAATAGTTTCCCTGATTTATCTGGTTGATGATTGGTTTCGGGAGAATCTATGCATCTCAAGGTTTCATCCTTCAAAGCGACCCAATTCACTTGGCACACGCACACACATTTTGATTTGACATTTCAAAGTCCAACAACTGTATAGATGATAGACAATCGCCTAGCCTATCGTTAGAGGGAGCTTAGTATGCAGAACAGCACACGTCTCTCGTGATGTGCATACTCTGATTGAGCAAATATTTATTTTATGTCTGAATATATAGTAATTAAATTGCTGTATGCAAAATATGAACATGCCGATGGAAATGACACGTCCTTTGGCACTGAATATCAAATACCATGTCAGGTATATAATAAAATGTCGCCTCATCTAAATATTCCGTTTAATTAATTTTTATTTAATTTTATTATATGAACAAGTTCAGTGGCATTTCTGTAATAAGGAACATTTTTCACAGATATCTTAGAGCATGAGTGATAAAATTTTAATTATTCTGCTTATTACTATAAAAAACAGAAAATTTATTAGATTTTATTGCCAACGAGTAATTTTGTAATTAACAATTTTGTGGTCTCTTTGTTTACTTTCAGGTATGTTACAGACTTCCATAGGGGGATGACTTTTATTTGCAAACTCGGAATTTGTATGTTAGTATTACTCAACTGCTTCGGTTCTCGTGGTATAAAAAAAAGCTGTGTGAATTTATTTTAAAACTGACGAATGACGATGTTGCGGAGGTTATCGTACAGACTTTAAAACGCTTGTTTTCATAACTCTTTTGCACAGATGACTGGTCATAAAAGTGTCCAAAGATTAAGTCACCTAGTGCCAAATACAAGACCCGCTGTATCGCCTTTTGTCATATTTAGCAGTCCGTGTCTTCATATTGGCATTGGGGCCGCAGCGTGACCGTTGTCCTTTGTGCGACTAAAGTTGCAATTTGGCAATCTTCTTAAAAGCCTGCCACAATTTTTTGCTATTTTGGCGCTTTTTAACTTTTTCCATTATGTAGAAAGAGAAAGATATTGTTTTCGTACAAAATTTCGAACTCGAGAGGTTAACCAATTCTGACATTACGATGATACACGAACTCAAAAAAGAGGGGGTCAAAATTCTGTTCGTTATCATTACGATGATACACGAACTCAAAAAAAGTGGGTCGCAAAACTCTGTCCGGTCTGTCCGTCTGTCTGTCGGTCCGTCCGTCCACAGACCTACAGCCTAAACGGCTGCCCTGATTTCGTTCAAACTTCGGATTTGGAGTTTGTGGGCTTACAGTTCGGGGACGTTTTATGTTTTGTAAGGTAACCTCAATATTAATAGTAATTCCCATATAAAATGTTCGTACCAGTTTAAGTTGCTCGAAAACGACTCTAACGATTTCAACCAAAATTGATTTTAAAGCTGAATTAAGATAGGTTGCCATGACTGCATACCCAGTTTTTGGCTAAGAATTCAAATAATGGATTTTTTGAAATTTGTTCATATCTCGAAGACGGTCAATACGATTGTAACAAAAATTTCTAGGGTAATATGGCTATTTCAAACTTAATAGCAAACTCAGTTTTTGCCTACATTGTCATACAATTGATTTTTGAAAAAAAAAAAATTTTAAATTAGTTTTCTTTAGTCTACCTGAAAACGGCAATAACGATTTTGACAAAAATGCAAATTTAGAGTAATACTGATGTTCTTAAAATTGTTTGTCCTTAATTTTCAATTCGAATCACTGAAAACACTAATTCTTAAAATATATCGAAAACCCTATTTTCGACTTCCATAAAACTTTAAAAACCAAGTAATTCTTACATCCGGAACAATAACTTTTAAGCGGTTTTCAACTTAATAACCACTTGCAGTTTACGCTTAGCCTCGTACTCACAAACTTGTAAAGTTATAAAATAGAACAATAGGTGCTTATAACTCTCTAAGCATAACTTGCGACAATTTCCTGTTTTCGTTTTTTTTATTTTTTTTTTCTGTCGGAGGTTGTTACTATCCGATGGAGCACTGAGACACAACTACTGGTCCATTGTACTGCCAAACAGACACCTTACATTTATGTACTTAGTTTTCCCGTCTTTCGAAGAAAGATTAGAAGGAGCTTCAGTGATGAAGAGCTTAGATGTTCGGCACTCACCACGTCAGCCCCAAAAATCCGCCACCTGATGCGAGCAAAGGAAGGACAGCAACAGAGTGCTCCGCTGTATCGTCATCCTCTCCACAGGCAGAACAGATGGTGGAGACGCTCAAGCTCAAAACATTTAAGTGTTTGGCAAAAGCTTGGTGGCCCGAAAGGACGCCCACAAGCAGTCTACAGTCGCTTCTTTTGAGAGACAGAAGGAAGGCCGCCGACCTTTTGCAGATGTCCGGACGCAGTCCCAGCACAGCCACGCCACCGACACTCGTGTTCGCGAGATACCCAAGTATCAATGGATGACTTAACCACCGATGTAGGCAGACCCAACGCAGGTTCAGGTCCTAAGAATTCTTCCTCTGAACCCAGCCTGGCAAGCTCATCAGCTATGTGTGACCTGGGACCCAAACAAGATACACTGTATTTAGCCTTCTGATCAAGTTCAGAGAAAGCTTGAGTTCGAGCACTAATTTAGACGAGTTTAGAGGGCTAAGCAGCGCTTTTAATGCAGCTTGGCTGTCGCTGCAAACGCATATACTCCTAGCCCTCCACATGTTTCTCACAATACAGCGCATAGCCATAAGAATAGCGAAAATCTCCGCTTGGAAGACAGACGCATGGTTTCCTAAGGGGAAGTGAAGTCTAATGTTCTCGCTTTCCACGAAGACTCCAGAACCAGACCCCTGTCCGTAAAAATACGATGGCATTCTTTCCCTGCCTGTTACCAAGAGGTTCAATGTTTAAAAACTCAAATTGCTGTAGGTACTGCCATATCAGATGAATAACCCAAAAGAGAATTTTATTTTACACTGTTCCCTTTTCTATAGTTTATGAACCGTTTCCTTTATCTAGCATTGCTTCTCAGATTTTTACCTACCTTTACCCAATAAAATAAGAAAAAAAAAACAACCAAGCTTCTGATCAACGGGAAAGTTTCGGTCGACCCAGTCGTGCACTTTATTCATCGCACTCGATAAGAGCCAATTTTTGAGTGGAATTGCCTTCAATAGAAGTAAATTGATGCATAGTTTGGGTAGCTCCATGCCCAAAGACAACCACAACCGATTAAAGCAGGCATCTTAAACGTAAAACAGAAAAATGTAGGCACACCCGTACGACTTCGACATGGCACATTTAGCGGTGACTTAGCGAAGCCTACAACTCATCCAATTATCAAATTTAATTACGCATCTTGCGACCGTACAATCTATGTACTCAGAACAAAGATTGTCAAGTTCAAACTAGAGATACAACTTTATAGCTTATAGCCGCTTCCAAGAACACCGCACACACTCAAAAATAAGTCCATTCAATTATATTAAAGAAAAACGATTCTTCTCACTCCAATTCGGTTAATTGCTGGCAAATGATTCACTGAGTTGCCAAAAACAATATTTTCGAATTTTTAGAGTTTGCGCGGTACTAATTGGCTCCTTGTACGGGCGGACAACGAACGTGAATAATCGTTTTACACTGACGGTAACAATGTAAACAGATCCGACCAACAATAAATCCCATAACATCTGTCCATCGATCCATCAATAGATACGAGTCTTGGATGTTGCCCGCTTTGGTATATTTTCATCTCTGCGTTGGCCTTGAACTTGGTCGTGCACAATGGTGACGTGGCGGTTGTCTATCTTTTTTAATTATTCAGCAAATTTAGCCCAAAAGGCACGTACATCACCCAACCAAGGTATGCTGTCTTGGAATTGATTTTGAAATTCTATGCAAACGTCGTCGCGTCGTTCATTAAACTGCCGCCGAATGTTTGAGTGCGACGCAAAAGAGGTTTGGCACTTTAGAGCCAGCACAATGCGTGCCGTCATCATCTTTAGCCGCTCAACTATAACATGGTCTATTGTTGAACTTGTTCTGGCCTATTGTGTGGCGATCGTTATTTTAACCAACCGCATATGCAAAGTGGCATTGTCGTCAAGTTCTCCCCCCGATGTGTACTCGTATATAGGGACTGCGCAAATGGAATACTGATGGGATGCATACTGCAGGAGGAATTGTTTATGTGGTCATCTTTGGTTGACAGTGCTGGCTACTCCTTTTGGGATGCAAATACTCGTATGTGTGTAAGCTGACTGAAACCGAGTCCAGGCCCTATTTGCGTACACGTACGTCGGGGGCTCATTGTGTGTTATAGTTTACTCAGTATCTAGGATAAGAATCGTCCGCCATGATGGCTGCGAAATGGGTTTAAGGGTTTTTTTGCGGGCGCAGCTTTTGCGAATTTATGCGGACATAAACGGAAGGAGATTGTTTCTATTGCAGTACGGACAGATGACACTGTGCATACATTCTGTGACATCGGCACTTTTTAACTAACCGAAATGTCCAAAAGTGAGCTGGTCACCTAACGCAGATGCCAGACAGAAGGACTCTCCTGGATTTAATTGAATGGAAATAATTGAGGCAGTTGAATACATTTGAGGTGTATGATGCGGATGCGGTCTTTTGGTGTTCCTTTTTTTTTTTTTTTTTTTGAGATGGTAGGGACCTCGAGGTATAGTTGGTTTATGGCGAAAATCGTATGGGGGTGACTTTTTTTGGCGGTAAGATCAGCTAAGGCCTAAAAAAAAGCCTAACCGGTATGGAAAAAAACAGAATGACGACGGCATAAGCTGTTGCTCGAAGTAGCTATAGTTTGAGGTTAGAGTTTGTCGAAATTTGTTTCTAAAGGTAAACAAGTTCAATAACCAAGCTCGAAGCTGACCTTAGAATGGAACGGAAAATGGAAAGGTTAGCACTTGATGGCGGCTTCGTACATTCAAATTGTCGCAGCCTATCTAGTTCCGATAGAGATATGCTACAAGAGATTTCATTCAGCCTTCTGATTTATTTATTAGAGCCATATTTTCTCTGCAGGTCTTTATTTTTAAAGACGAACAAATGTGCCCAAAAACCAAACTTTATGCAGAAAACCTCATCACGTTTAATCACCGACCTTACAAAGTTTAAAATTCAAACAAACTTTATTCGTTCATTCCGAAACTTTAGCCTCCTTTCGGAAGCTAGAAAGTTCTTGAATTTGCTCTTAAAAGTGGTTTGATGTACCTCTCCGTCACCCAAACCGCGTTAAGGTATACTCAGTGCTTAAAAGACTGCACTATAAACTGAATATCAGTGGATATTCGTTCTTTTGGTTAGCAAGTTGTGAATATTTTTACTGGAAAAGGCTCAGAGCGTAGGTAAACACTGCTTCTATAAGAAAAACCCGAACAAGTTTAGATTTGTTGGAGAACGGTCGAGCTTTGGTCTACTCTTGTTCTCAAAATTCATGCGGAGCCGGACGCAATTCGTTCATCTTCCATATAGCTGATATAGTTGATCACATCCAGCTATAGTTTTGACCTAAATCGTTTTGGAAAATCAGCATGCCCAACTGCACTATAAAGAAGAAAATTCAAATGTCTATGCTTGGCCTAAAGGCTACATTACAGCACCCAACTCCATTCTTAAAATGTCGCACGGCCAGCGATTTTTTACATCAGATCCGGTTTTTTAGGCAGCTTAAATTCTTCTTTTAGCAGCCTAATGACGCTACCGTCAGAAGATATGGAGATTGAAATCAATCTTTCGGTGTTCCATAGCTCACAAACCTGCGAGGGATATGTGGGGGTATCCCTCGTAGTATGCAAAAAGAAAAATAAACGCTGACAATAACTTTCCCACAGTTTTGAGCAAGAAAAAAGCTTATGAGTCGAAGATCTATGGAGCTAACCTTCAGTTTTATACTTCAACCTTGGTCCACCATTTATATGATCAACTCAAGCCGCTTTAAAGAAAAGTCGACCTACATGGAAGGGACACTATTAGTGTCTACCTAGTACCTTTTTAATTTAAGGGGCTTAAGAGTGATCAAGATGTGCGCCTCAAAGTAAATACATGCCGGACTTTGTAAGATAGGAATATGAGCTGTGAGAAAGTCATATGTAGACTAAACTTGTCTACCCGAAGACGCTCATCTTTCACCTGGTCTTACAAGGTAGCTCCATAAAAAAGATTAGCTTACGACACAAGAAAGTCCTGCACATGTTGGGCTTACATTTTTTAAGATCTATAGTGATGCATTAGGGGTTATAACTGTTAAACAGTGGAATCTGTGAAAGCCTAAATACATTCTTTAGAAGCCCCGTCCTAGTTTTAGCGTCACGATTTAAACTTTTTTATTGAGTTCGTGCAACTCATTATAGACTTGTGAGAAGGTTTTCCGAATTTCTAAGAGAAGTTTTTTTTTAGGGTTTTATTTCTGGTGTATCAAATTGCTGAGCAGAGTAAATCCTGCTCCCTACATTTAAATATCACCCGTCTAGTTCGTTTAGCTGGTAGATAATTCTGGAGTCAGTCTTCTCAGCGGGGCAAAGAAGTATAGAATGGGCTTACACAAAATCTAGTCATGTATTCCGGGCATAGATTATTCCTCGTGCATTGCGATTACATTTTACTTAAAAAATAATAATAAGTAGTTGGCGCAGCAGTTCCGGAGGGACCCTAGGGAGTAACTTCTCACAAATCTACAATTCTATGCCGACTCCAAACGGCTAATTGAGAACCTCTTTCAAGACAGTTCTACTCTCGGATGTTTATCAGACGTTCGCGAGAGGTGGCGCAGTGGAAAAAACCCTAAGTTGGAATTTGGGCTTTTGCGGGATTCGAGCCTGGGACCCCTCGCTTAGTAGTCCAACACACTAACCACTAAGCCACTGCGCCTGCTTTAATGCGGGACCAAAAACTCACATAAAGAGGTCGTCTAAAAGAAGTTAAGGATCTTTGAAGACCGTCGAAGACGAAATACTGCTTTTAAAAAAAAATGCGGTAGCAAAAATTGAGAACGCAATGCTGAGTGTCAATCTACTCGACTTTGTCGGTAGTATATTTTTCCCATTCGTGCACAAAGTAAGATCGCAACAGATACATACGCGAGGGGAGTGCCTAAGCCCTGTTTAAAGTGAATAGAATGCTCGTTTGTGGCCAAGTATTCTGTTTATTCCTTTAAAACTGCTGCCATCTTCATTTGCGACCACAAGAACTAATCCATTACGAAATATTCCACCCGATCATGTGCTCAAAACATACAGGTACCTCACCTGACGTTCAACACCAATAACCTCTATAGAAAGTGGCATTCAGAGATCGTTAAAACCTCCATCACACCTAGTTAGGCACCCACTCTCAATTATTTTCACACTTTCACACTTAACTAGTGCTGTCCAAGTTACGGCTCAATTTTCATCCAGGAAATCATATCCCAAAATTTAATTGCCACTTAGGCTGGTGCAACTCCCCCAAATCCACTCTCAGTTTTCCAATATCTTTTTTTTTTTAAACCGACAGAGCGAACAAGAAAAAAATTCGCAACCATCATTAAGCACGTATACTTAAAATACCAAAACCCAACCACCATGAGACACAATTTTCCCTTTTTATTGCAGTCGTCGGCATATACCATCTTCGTCCCAACACTTATTGCACGAATGCTCTTGGACTCATAAACTAAATTCGTTTGGTCTTAATAAACCAGCCAACTGGAAGATATGCCAGCCCAGCGAAGCTCATTGAGAAGCAACGAGGAACAGAGCAAAAAAAAACGAGCACTTTCTCCGATACTTTATACACAACTACAGTATCTAGATACAAAAGTTATAATGGAATTCACTTTTCATCGAGTGCAGCGGCAAACCTTCCCCCAAAACAATTGACCCCGATCTATGGAAAAATCAAAACCTCCGTGCAATTTAGTGCACAACCACCGAGAGTAGGTACACTTTGGGGGCACACGCTGTTGCTGGTAGGTGTAGTGCGGTCTTAAAATTCACAATCGCAACATGAAACCCAGTGAGGCTCTGCCCAAGCGATGACATCGATTGGCAAATAGGGGGGTGGAGGAGACCATTAAAATGAGACTCCCATTCAACGTAGGTATATACCCAGACCCACTAAGCCGGTCTGTTGTTGCCTGTCCCTTTCTTTGTCGTCAACGGCACGCTTGTTTCAAGTGCACACGAGTACGACTACGAGTACGAGTATTCTGCCCGATTCAGCATTAATCCAATCGATAGATGCGATACGACCACTTTAGCATATACGGCTATTTCTACGGATACCTACTTCTGCTTGTATAATTCCTTTTTGTCAATTGAAAACGATTTTGCAGGTACATGTCGACTGCGGGACAGCATGTGAACATTTAAACAGACCAATAGCCCATGACTGCGGTGGATAAAGGATACGAACAGGCCACAGACAGTGGAGCGGAAAAAAATCTGATTAAAAGTTGCCTTTCCTTTTCATTGGTCATAAACAAAGGTATCGGGCAAGGAGGATGCCACAAAAAGGCAACCGGCCGGAGAAGAACATGAGGAATGTTGGCTGGCTACAAATAAAAGGGAAATTTCATATTTCCTTTGACACAATCTAATGCTGGGAGCGCGAGTTAAGTATCCATAGCAAAACATATTGAGAAAAAAGATAACATTATTTGTATTCAATGATATCTTTAGTCTCTAGTACAGTCTTGCACACAACGCTACAATGATAACATATGTAAAAGAGATAATATCGTTTGTATACAATGTTGGAATATTATCTCTTCTTCATTATCAAGCAAGACGATTGTACGCTTGGGTCTCCTTGTAGATAGATAAGAAAAGTATATAAATACGACTGTATGATGAATTTATCAATAGTCTTATTGTAACTACATAGTAGCCTTAAGCTCCTTTTAGAATTAGTAAAAAGTATTTCAATAATAAAGGACATAGTTCCAAATAAATATTGTTTAATTTTAAAAGTAAGAAACAAGTGTTTTAATTGGCGATCCTGCCAGGAGGTTAAATATACTTTTTAACTTCAATCGAGCGGACCTCGGGAACAAGTAGTGAAATCTAGTATAAACAGAACACTCGCGTTACCGGTTACAAGAATTACCTAGCATAGCAGGTACAAATATAGCTTCTTCGTACGAAGCAGCAAAGCAATTCAGTGAAAGTGTATATGTGGAGAAAAAAAACACACAAATTCGACGACAACAGACACGAGTTCAAAATGGAACAACTCGCAGTATTAATGGCAAGATTAGAAGCTTTAGAAACCAGGAGCAACACAGTAACACAAACCCTAGAGCACACACGCACAGAGAATGCAAGGTTAGCAGCAATAATAACTAACCAAAATCAAATAAACACTAATTTAGAAACAAAACTAAATGAAGTAAAATCTGGATTAGGCATAGTACCAAACATACCTGTGCTAGAGGAAATAAGAACCACATATACAGATGGTAGTGAAATACAGTTAGACGCATTTAAAAGCCTACCTATTTTCAACGGCGATCAATCAAATTATCGGTCGTGGCGCGAAGAAGCATCCAGATTAATGGACAGCATTAAAAACTTCAAAACACACAGTAAGTACGCAGCAGCATTGACTATAGTGAAAAGTAAAATACAGGGTGCAGCCGCGAATGTGTTAACTAATTATAACACAATTTTTAATTTTGAGGCGATACGTAACAGATTAGATTATACGTACTCTAATCAAGAACCTCTATACGTGCTACAAGACATGATGAAAGCCATCACGCAAAAAAGAAGCACACTGTCTGAATACCACGACGAGATAAATAAAAATCTCAATTTAATAATATCAAAAATCACTATGTCAGGTGATCCGCCGAATATAATCGACAGACTAATTAAAAATGCTAACGACGACGCAGTTCGTATATTCATTGATGGTATGAGTGACAACTTTACAAGAGGATCATTATATTCAGCTACAATAAATGATCTAGAACACGCATTCGCAATTGCTCGCAGAATAGAACATGATAATGTGCACAGGCATTTACATCTCACTCAGGATAAGCACCACAAAAATATGCCACATGAACGCAGAAACGAAAGAAGACCAAATTATTCGAGCCAAACAACGAATTATCAACCCCAGAAGCAATACGATAATATGCAGCAACACAATCAAGGACCACAGCCGATGGAGATAAACTCGAGACAAATTGTACATGCACAGCGACAAAATTGGAATCAATACAAACCCGATGTATATAATCCACCAGCGAAACGTGAACACAGCGGGAGTTTCAACACACACAACAGACCGCAACGATCTTATCAGCAGAACTTCAAGCAGCAGAGAGTAAATAACTCCCGACAACAACGCAGAGACGATGTCAGCAGTACATATGCAGAAGCAGATGAAACGGAATGTATGGTAAATAATAACATAAGAATAGATCATTTAAACTAGTAGACGGGTTGCCCTGCTTAAATTTAACTAGTACTATTTCTAAGAAAATTTATAAAATTCTTATTGATACTGGTGCAACCCATAATTACATTAATAGAAAATGCGATTCTAGCAAAAAAATTAAAATTAAACCTATAAAAATAAAAACAATGCATGGTTATTCTATGGTAGATACAAAGAAAGTAGTTAGGATATTAAAGAAAAATATAACATTTTTTGAATTAGAGGATATTCAGTCTTTTGATATGATATTAGGATATGAAGGACTTAAAGTTCTAAACGCGGAAATAAATTTCAGTAATATGACTCTAACTACCATAAGCAGTGTCGAATCTATTCAGAAAATTAATTACATAATTGGGGAAAATAATATTTATAAAGCAGACATAGATAGACTGATGAAGATTAATAACAGCATAGGACCGTTACCCTTTACAGATACTATAGAAGCAAGCATTAGGACGACCAATGATAATCCGGTTTATGTTAAACAATATCCATATCCCATAGCAGATAACGAATTCGTAAACAAAGAAATACAGAAACTCTTACATGACGATATAATAGAAAAAAGCCATAGTCCTTATAACAGTCCCATATGGACAGTACCTAAAAAAGGTTTGGACGAAAAAGGAAAACCAAAACGGCGCATGGTTGTTGATTTCCAAAAACTTAACGCTCACACTGTAACAGACAGATACCCCATTCCGGATGTCAACATGACAATTCAAAATTTAGGTAAAGCCAAGTACTTTACAACATTAGATTTGGAGTCAGGTTTCCACCAAATTAAAATCAAAACAGATGATAAAGAAAAAACAGCTTTTGCTATAAATGGCGCAAAATATCATTTTAAACGAATGCCTTTCGGGCTCAAAAATGCACCAAGCATATTTCAGAGATGCGTGGACGACATTTTGAGAGACTTTGTAGGTAAATTCGTACACGTTTACATTGATGACGTATTGATATATTCTTCATCTGAGGAAGAACATATACAGCACATAAGTCAAGTATTCGACGTACTCAATAAAGCCACATTAAAAATATCTGATGAGAAAAGTAAGTTTTTTCAAGAAGAAGTAGAATACTTAGGTCACATAATCAGACATGGTAGAATCACTACGAACCCTGAGAAAATAGCAGCTATAGAAAATTTTCCAGTCCCACAAACGGTAAAGGATTTGAGAGGATTTTTAGGTCTTACAGGTTACTATCGTAAGTTTATAAAAGGATACGCAAGCATAGCCAAGCCCCTGACATTATATTTACGAGGAGATAACGGTAAAGTAAACAAAAAACAAAGTAAAAATATTAAGTTAAGTCTGAATGATTCAGCATTAGAAGCGATTAGAATTTTAAAAAATTATTTGAAAGAACAAGTCGAACTTTTTCAACCGGATTATAGTAAACCATTCGAGCTTACTACTGATGCATCCAACATAGCTATTGGAGCCGTACTAAGTCAGAATAAGCAACCTATACACTTCTTGTCAAGAACACTGAGTAAGACAGAAGAGAACTATAGCACAAACGAGAAAGAGCTATTAGCGATCATATGGTCCTTACAAAAACTCAGAAACTACATATATGGTATAGCAGACTTAACCATATATACCGATCACCAGAGCCTTATATATTCTGTATCAGAAAAAAATCCCAACACAAAGCTGAAACGTTGGAAGGGAATCATTGAAGACTTTGGAGCAAAATTAGTTTATAAACCAGGAAACCTAAATCTTGTAGCTGACGCATTATCACGTCAACGCATAAATACTTCTACCATAGAAACAGCACATTCAGCTGAAAGTTCTTCTAATGATATAATAAAAACTGTGAATCAGCCTTTTAATGCATACACTGCACAGTTCGAACTTATTGAAGATATAACAAATAATATCGAAACACAAATCTATTTTAGTAACAAAATAAGACTCATAATAAAGTTTAAGGACAAAGACTCTTTACTAAGGCAGATGAAAGAAGTTATACAACCCCAAAAGATTGTAGCTTTGCATACGAAATTTGAAAACATATACAAATATGGTGAAAACATAAAAAAAGAATTCCCACTAGTAAGATTTATATTCACACCAAGAAAACTTCAAGACGTGACAAATTTGGAGGAACAACTAAAACTTGTAAGGGTAACTCACGAAAGAGCACACCGAGGGTTACGTAACAATATACAAGAAATCTCAGAGAAATATTACTGGCCCGATCTAAATAAACAAGCAAAGAGTTTCAACAGAAAATGCATAGCATGTCTATTTGGAAAATATGAAAGAAAACCTATCAGAGAACCTCTGAATAATTCAGAAATACCAACACATGTGGGAACACACATTCATATGGACATATACTTCAACGACAAGTATACTTTCCTTGTAACAGTAGATAAGTATTCTAAATATACAATCCTTCGGGAAATCGAAACTCGAAACAGACTGTACGACGTTATGGAAGAGGTCTTATCTAATTATTTCCCAAAATGTGAACGACTCATGACAGATAACGAGAAGGGATTCAAAACAGAAATGGTGAACCAAATGTGTTTGAAATACAACATAACTAAAGTAGAAACTCCAGTATACAGATCGACAGCGAACGGTCAGGTAGAACGTGTAAACGGTACAATAACTGAACTGTCTAGAATATTCACAATTCAGAATAAAACAAGACTTATCGAAGAAATATTTAGAACAGTGCGTGAATTAAATAATTCTATACACTCAGTTACCGGTTTGAAACCTAGAGACATTTTCTTTAATCAAAATAAATATAGCAATAGTGAAATTATAATAAATAAACTAAACTCAGCATCCAAAAAAGTGATCGAACGTCTAAATAAAGGAACTCGACACAGAGAGTATAAAAAAGGAGATAAGATAATGGTAAGAATCACAGGTCTTAGAAAGAAATCTAACGCCAGATACATAACAAGAATAGTAGAAGAAGATAAAGGAGACACTGTAATCTCTAAAGAAGGAATAAAAATTCACAAGGATAACATAAAGAATTATCATTTTTCAGATGACGAAAATATTAATATTCCTAACATTACTAGGAATTGTACAGAGTCAAGAAGGGCAAGGAAACGTTCAAATAACTGAGTTACTAAACAAGAAGTTTATACTTACGCAAACAGATGACGTGTATTTATTCAAAGAACAAACTTATTTGTTACATGCCACCAACCTGACTTCGATATTTCAACCTTACGTAAATATCGTAACTAGTAAATATCAACCTACACAAGAAGAAAAAATTTGGTTAAGTAAAATTAAGAATTTAGCAGACCAATTACAAGAACATACTAGGCATACTAGATCAATTAACTTTTTAGGAACAGCTTTCAAATATGTGTTTGGTAATCCTGACCATTATGACTTAGTTAACATAGAAACGAGTATAAATAATCTCATAGAAAACAATAATAAACAAAAAACTATAAATTCTAGATTTGAACAAATTTTGCAACAATTCGAAGGTCAGAGCCTTAAAGAACATTTAGTAATAGAACAAGTGTACGAACAATTATTATTATTGACCAGAACAATTAATGCAGCAAAAAATAATGAATATTTATCAGAAAGCCTAGACTTAGATGACATTAAAAATATTATTCAACATGAAATAATTCAAGTACCCATAATAAATATACTTGAGTACTCTAAAATATTATTAGCTAGAACTGATGAATTCTTCATCACAATATATAAATATCCAGTTCTAATTAAATCATGTAAATTGTATAAAGTAACACCTTTAAATTCAAAACATGGAAAAATCATTACAGATAAAACAATTGCCTTATGTAACCAAACTTATTTAAGAACAAGAAATTGTCAAAATCATCTAAGTAAAAACATTTGTGAAATTAACTTTGAAGAAGAAAATTGTCTTATTCCACTTTTAAAGAATATAACTTCAAAATGCAACATTAAACAAGAATACGATTACGACTTAGAAATTGAATCCGGTGTTATGTTATTAAGCGGTAAGCATAAGTTAAATAATCAAACAATTAATGGTATAAACTTAGTTACTTATGAAAATACTATAAATCTAGACGATAAAATATACAAAAACATGCATAAGCAAATTAAAGAAGTTATATTAAGAAATCATAATTCAGAGTCTTACATCGACCAAATAATTAAAGAAGATACAATGTACAAATTCGATAACATAGATACTTTAAAAAAACTAATTATTCCTTTTGAAGAAAAACCGATATTATCAACTATATACACAATTGTAACACTGATTGTTATTCTAGCATTTACGTACGTAATGATAAAAACTATACAATGTATAACAGATCGTCAAAAACAAAAAAAGATTGACGCATATAACAAAACTTATGAAAGAGAAATGTTAAAAATAGCGTCGAAAAATCGGGACGATTTCGTTTAACAAGGGGGGGAGTTAAGTATCCATAGCAAAACATATTGAGAAAAAAGATAACATTATTTGTATTCAATGATATCTTTAGTCTCTAGTACAGTCTTGCACACAACGCTACAATGATAACATATGTAAAAGAGATAATATCGTTTGTATACAATGTTGGAATATTATCTCTTCTTCATTATCAAGCAAGACGATTGTACGCTTGGGTCTCCTTGTAGATAGATAAGAAAAGTATATAAATACGACTGTATGATGAATTTATCAATAGTCTTATTGTAACTACATAGTAGCCTTAAGCTCCTTTTAGAATTAGTAAAAAGTATTTCAATAATAAAGGACATAGTTCCAAATAAATATTGTTTAATTTTAAAAGTAAGAAACAAGTGTTTTAATTCGCGCACGTTTCTGCATATAAATGGAATCGGCTCTGAATGCCAACTGCACGTATAGACGTTTATGACATAAATTGGATTTTATTGTGTGGACAGAACTCCTCGAAATAGGGCAAGTCAATGGGGATGTGCAGTAGTGCGCAGCGGGGTTTTGAAGACTGTGAATGGTTGAAAGGTTTTTTTGTTTTCGCTTTATTAAGCCGACGCGACGTCCTTACGTTTATAAAATGGCTTACAAAGATGCGAAATCAACCTTAAAGACTGACCTCTTATGTCATGCAATACCCTAGTTATAGCCATAGGTACGTAAAACGAAACCATACAAATTTTCTTCTGCTTTTTTTGACCACTTAAACCTAATGGTTGAACTCAATCTTCCTCTTAAAATGTTGCCCATGAATTATAAAGTTAGTTTATCAAAAAAAAAAAAAAAAAAAATAAGCAAATGATCCTAAACTTTTCAAGAAAAATAATTTATAAATTTTTCCGTACGAACAATTTTTTCCGATCAACTTCCGAGTCAATTCCAAAAAAAAAAAAAAAAAAAAAAATCATTCCCCTGAAATATTTCATTTCTTTACTGTTCCATCTGTCATTCCAATCAGTTGATGTTCATTTTTTTGACAGAATTTTTGCTATGACCGCCTAAACGTAAAAAAAATTGGTGCGACTGTATCCAACAGTCCCGAAATATGTGTAAACACCGTACGTGCGGTATGTGTGTGGGTTGATACACGTCATTCTTGATATATTATGAAATAACAAAAACATGCTTTATTTCACATCAACAAAAAGCTGAAATTAATATGCTCCAGCTCATAAATGTATGCAATGATAAAAACGTATGCAATAATAAAACACAGTGACGCATTTCCGTCCCCGCAAGTTAAATGTGTAGAATTACTCCCCCAGATTCCAACAACGCGCGCTTAGATGTTTATACATCAAAAAAAGGAACACTATATACGATGGACATAGGAATGAGGTTCAAGTGGGTCGAATGGTCCGTCTTGAATCTTGCATTTTGAAAGGCAGCAACGCCAATTGTGAAAAAATCCAAACTGCAAGTAACTTTCCATTGACGCAGTCCATTGTATCGAATGCAACTAATTGTATATGTCGACATAATTCGCTCCAAAAATCAACCTTCCGAAACTCAAAGGTTATCGGAAGTTATTTGGACATTTTGCGCCATCTACGTTTCATTCACTCTTTTGTAAAGATTTAAAAATGTTGAAATCCTTCTGCGCACGAAAACATTTCCTTTTTCCCTATAGGACTTCTACGCACCTTTCTTGCCACATAATCCTTGCGATCAAAACGAATTTATCATTTTGATTACATCCTGTCACATGGTTGACAATTAAACCGCACAAGGTACAAATTAACTCAAGACCAACTCGATTTATTATATCCAAGTTATCTGCGACGCAGAACCCAACACATGCTTCTTCTCATTTCTATACCTCGATAAAGCTATATATCTAAACGAAACATTCGAAATCCTTGCTATACAAGGCTGAGAACAAATACAAATACAAAAAAATGAGACACAAAAACGCTTTGAAAACATTTTGTATCGCTCGTGAGCCCTATACGACAAATTTTAACACACGCCAGAGGTATCCGTCTGTCACAAATTGATTGATGGTACCGAAAAATTTTTGCTTGATGGTCAGAGTCAGATCCGTGCATGGTTTATCTGTCCATCTTAAATGGAGGATTCTGAAAAAGCGAAAAAATAAAACTCGCAGTTGACCACCGAAAGGAGACCTTTTCTAATTTATTACGATCGGATTTCGAAGAAAGATCCCATGTGTTGTTGCATGAATTTCAAGGTCAGTGTATGAGGCACATGATGGGAATTCTAAGTTGTCAGAAAGCGGATCACGTCACAGCCATTCGCACAGACGCACTATGTGGGAATTTAGTTTTGCAAAAGGGCAGGTGGTGGGGTCAGCAATAGGTCAGCAAATACCCACAGATCAACTTTGTAATACTGAACATGTATAAAACCAACAGATGGCGCTTTAGCGCTGTACCAATTTGTTTGTTTTATCGAAGCTCTATCTCTATCTCAGCAGAGCAGTTTAATAATAGCCCAATAAAACTATTCCGAGCAACTTCTTCTCAACTGAAAAAAAAAATCAGCCTGAAAATATGCACGCAATTGTGATTAGTTGGAATAAACTGGTTTATTTGGTATCTCCACGATAATGGCCGCGTTCCACTGCCCGCTAGACGTCTAGCGCAAAATATCCCAGATGAAGGAACGCTCGCGCTAGAACACTAGCGGCAGCGGCAAAACCCCTACTAAAATTAAAGAAATGATTCAATTGAATTAACATTCTTACCAATTTTATCACAATTGCACTTGCTCGGCTTCGTGTTTATTTTTATTTTGCAAACGTTTGAACGATTTCCTTTGAAAGGTCGTTGTTTTTTTTCCTCAATGCAATGGGTAGTTTGGCGCTAGATTGAGAAATTTCCCTGAAAGGGATATTTCACAAAAAATTCTAGACGTTTAGCGCAAATGGTGAAATGTCAATTTTTTTTTATGGAGTTTGACATGCCGCTAGGCATCTAGCGGGCAGTGGGACGCGGCCAATGTAACACTAAAATTTTACCATTCAACCAATTATTTATTTCGCAGTAGTAGCTTCATAAACACATCTCCACCGTAAATGTGTCACTTTGAACTATCGTTAACAATTGATTATTTTCCCAACTCACTTGGAATGAAAACCTATTGTGAATGTGAAAAGTGTCAACTTCGGTGCTGTGAAACGCACTTTAAATCCAAAAAAAAAGCATTCATTAAGCCAGACTCACAACACCTGCGTTACATAATAATTATGTTATTTTATACCCCACTCCTCAACAGATGGCGGCACTCCTTTGCGTACAAATCACAGTTCCACAATCAGAATCGATTAAATAAAGTAAAAATAAAAGCTTTACCGCCACCATTAGTTGCAGTAATTTTTCCCAAAAAACAACAAAATTATCGCACACTCATTCCCGAAATTACGTTATAAATAAAAATCACGCCGATTTTGGAGTGTAAACACTTTTTTAACGCTTCCGTTGTTCCTTTTAAATCCGAGTAACAGTTCCTTTTTTACGAAAATAAATTCAAATGATTAACGATCTTTTTTGTTCAATTTCAAAGAACGAATGCATTTTGATTGTTGCATAAGGGTAACCTGTTGGTAATTATTTCCCCCGGGACTGACACGACTGTGTGCATGACGTTAATAATGATGGTTGTATACTTTACCTATATGTTTTTGTTTTTATTTTGAAAATTATACACTCTGCGGCGAATAATGATTCTTTGACGAGAAGCGCGTTTGAACTCGGATGAACTTTTTTTTCGGCTTCGGTCACAGCTGCAAACGTATTAGTTTGAGTGGGTTCTGATGGGTTGATTGGGGCGTTCTTTCTGTGTGGGTTATGAAATACAAATAACGGGCTTTGGATATTTTCAATGGGAATGATTTAAATCTAAGGATAAGGAAGGATGCGCGCGAATGAAAGGAGGTCAGAGCCAGCAATCACGTAGATTGGGGGTACGGTTTTGAATTTCAAATGATTGTGATTTTTTGCGGCAGATAAATGGAAGATGTTGTAAATTAACTGCGTGTGAAAGTTGCAGGATGTATTTTGAATGCAAAATAAATTTCTATTTTCATGCACGTATTTGTTGACTGTCAAGAAGAGTCATTAGTGCTAAGTTAACTTTTTGACAGATGCCTCTTTATTTTCAAACAACTAGTACGAATAGGGACACAATTCAAGGCTACCTATTACTCCGAGACTTATCAACAATCACAATATTTAGCATTCGTTTAAAAAAAAATCACCTATCTGTCATCACAGCCCAGGTAAGCAATGATCCCGAACCCGAACCCACCTATTATTCAGCCACCATTCAGCACAATCTAACAGAACCAACATTGTTCCACATTTGTCAGTTTTTATATTCACAAATGTCTATTGTTTTCCTTGTTTAATTAAATTTAGTTTAAATGTTATTGAACAACAACTACAATATGTTGCTAATTGCACACTTGGGAGGCTTCATGGGAAAGTTTGATAGGAGCTCATGTCAATCTCGCTAAAAATGATGAAATAAATGTTCCATGAAAAGTTTTAGAAGAGGCTGATACTTTTATTAATTTGTTTATCCATATAAAATTTTACATTTCAATTTTGTCATGGCGACATTTTTTACCTACATTTACCTATAAAACAAAATTTTATAAAATAAAATTGTCTATTGTGATCTACAAGCTATTTAAGGCGAAAGTTAAAGGCAATTATTACTAAGACGCTTCATAAATTTAAGAAATGATATCTTTGTATTGAATAAGATGTCGTTTCTTCTGAAAAATTTGCTTTAAATTAACTGTGAATGACCTCTAAGAAGATGGAACGTTTTCTCAACTTTAAGAGTCGTACAACGATTCCTAGTAAGTACTGCCTACTTTTTAATTCGAATTTAATTGAATTAAAACAAACCACTCTAATTGAAATGGAAAATTCTTTATTAACTATTAAGCCTTCAATTATGCAACTCATTCGTTAATTTGTTGAATTTTATTGTTTAGATATTCAGCAACTTCGTGTTTTGTTAATATTTTTTTAACGTTTTTTGATAAAACATCCACCTACGGAAATTCACTTTTCATTTGTTCCTAATTTCATGTCAATCTGTTTTGAAATATCGCTGCGACAAAGAAAGAGTCTTTGAGTAAAATAAAATGACAGAAAACGTCAGCGGAAAACATACTGAAAAATTACAATTTATGCGGAAGTAAACGTATTACAATATTCCCTTGTTCAGATATCTTTAATACAGTAAATGATTTTGACATTTTAACAAAGAAAGCCTCTCGACTTCGAAGTTGAATAAGCCTTGCTAAGTCCTCTAAAAACATATAGATACCCTAAGTATGTACTAGTGTGTTAAATTCTTGTTTTAAATTCGATAAAGCCCTATGTGAAATGACAAAAATTTGAACTGTCAGATTTTAGAATTTTAAGCATTCTACAGAAGGGAGATTACGATTTATGTCTCAATTTATTTTTAATTTACTCAGTACGTAAACACCTTTGGACTGGGTTTTTGTTTTGATTATTTTACTTTCGAGTACGTAGGTGGACCTTTTTACAACCTGCGCTGGTTTAAAAACTGTCATAAAATATCATATATTGTCAAATTCAGGATATTTTGTCCATCGCAAAAAAAAAGTGTCATTGCGCTAGTACTATACCATCGTCTTTGGTATCTAAACGAAATTTTCAAAATTCACAATGGTAAATATATCCCTAAAAAATGATCTATTATGGACCCATACAAACTTCAGACGTAAAGCTGATCACATCACATCACATCACACTATTATATAAAGAGGTAATGTTTGTTTGGGGAAGGTAATCTCCGGAACTACCGAACCGATTTCAAAAATTCTTTTACTGATAGAAAGCTACGGGATAGAGTATTGTGATAGGCTACTTTATTTTTTAACTTTTCCATTTTGGATTTTTTGGATTTTCTACGCTATTTATTTTGACTTTTCTATATCAAAAATTAATTAGAAAACTACGTACCTACTATGTGCGGATTTTTTTTTTTTTTTTTTAAAGTAGATTGATAAAATCGAGATAAATTTAATGTATTATACATTGGTCAACAGTGATGGTTTGTTTTTGATTTTGTGCATCGCTCCAACAGTTTCATTTCTTTTATACAGTTGATAAGGTAAAAATTAAATGTAAAAAGTTTAAACGCGGACAAAATAGTTATTGAAAAGCAAATTTCAGTTATTTTTTAAAAATGCTAAGACGTATGCGCAAAAATATTGGCCGACGAACAAGGCAAGCAAGTCAACAACAAATATCAACGAAGCCAAACTACAGAAGAAAGCGAAAAGTGGGACATCGCATGGCATAAGACCAGATCAACAGTCAAGAAAATTGAGAGTGCAAGTAATGAGAACTGCGTCAAATCCTACTATTGCTGGGATGGGAGCAAGTTCAAATCGGAGTGGCAATATGCACGTCGTTTCTGACATTCGAAGGACTGGCATTTCAGTAGAAAGAACAGAAAACTATGTCGGTGATGCGATTTTCGATATTGGAGCGATGATTATAATTGTGTGCCACCATTAAAACGCGCTAAAAAACTGCTGTGCGAGTGGCAAAGTAAAAGTAGCACCTGCGGAACCATTTGAATCGGGGGATTTTCTAAAGAACATTTGAGAGTACTACTGTTTTCGTATGACTTCATTGGGAACAAAAATTATTCAAAAAACTGGTTTCATGCCGACTTACAGGGCAATATTTGCTCTCATAGCAAACACAAATTTTCTAACAATGGTACGGGATTCTACGCCGCAAAATTCGGATTTACAGATTCAAGGCCAAATTTACCATCGGATGGGTGTCTTCTTGCCAGTAAATGAGGACGTACAGCAATCTTCGCAGGTGTACTTCATTTTGTCGGCGGATGATCAAGTCGATAGCCTGTACAGAGGGCAAACAGGAGTGACAAAAAACGTCATTCGACAATTGCAACCATTATAAATGCAATCAACGCTTTCATTACAATGTTTAAAACGACGATAGAGAAAATGAATTTAGAAGATCCCACATTTGTTTTCAAACCTGATAATAGAACCGCACTTTGGAAAAAATAGAATGGATAGGAAACGGGTAGTGTCACTTCCAATACAAGAAAAATTATTTAAAATTTTTAATTTTTTAATTCGGATGTTCCGGACCGCTTCACAATTTGAAATTAAAAGTCGGCTCAATATTATTTTGTCGAGCAACCTTAATGCACCGAAACTTTGTACCGGATCGCCTTTGATATGATTGTGAATAATCTCAAATAAAATGTCATGCAAGGACGATTTTGAGTTTAAAAGGCAAACATTGTCATATCACGGACTCCGCTTACTCAGAACGATTTGGCATTTAAGCGTTGATTACATTTGTGAATTTGGGCGGAACGGAGTTCGCCGGGTCTGCTAGTTATTTATAAAGCACATTTGTAGTTACGGACTTGTCTGAAGATGGAGTTCGGTTTATATGGTTTCCCGCCAAAGTGATCCCCAAAAATGACGTGAGTTTTCAACTTACTGTCGCCATTGCTAACTACAAACTCCGACGTGCCACCTAGCACATCTTTTTTTGAAATGGCTTCCAAAAAGAGCGTAACTGTGCAGTAAGTATCAGCCCTAAATGTCCACGCATCACAATTAATCCGAAAAACGATTTCCGTGGCAGTCAGAAAAGCGCACGTCCTTTAGAACCAACCACATACCACCGTTTAATAAATAAATATTTTATCACCACACACGAAAACGACAATTAAACTCTATTGTTAGCAAATCAAGTCATACCTAGGTACCTACACCTGAACAACTTCGAATACCCCCTAACAAAGTACTCTACCGGCATTGTCAACAACACACAAAAAAAAAACACTTATTCAAATAGAACCCATTCACATACGGAGCGACGCCTAGCGGCGCCTATCTCCCGTGATGTCAAATAAAATTTTATTTTTATTTCCTATTATTTGCTGGCGGTAAACATTTGAGATTTAACAGCTCTAACACTTAATCCAAATTTAATCTGTCGTCAATTAACACGTAAATTTGAAAAGTCGTAAAACCGCTTCATACATACAGCCGCCCCGCACCATCGTGCATCAAATGTCAATGAATCACTTAAACGACCTGACAGAGACAGACGGTTTTCTGCTTGTCAAATAATAAATACACACACGGCTTATTGACACCTCAGTGGGACAGTGGAAACACAGTCAAACAGAAAACAGATATTCGTATCTATAGAGAGTGGTTCGTGGTCGTATCCGTCATGATTGACAGCACGATGGCAGATGAGCTGTTTAATGCGAGCGACATGGCCGATGAAGTGACATTCCATGTAAACGTCAATAAAATTCAAATTTCTATTCAAGATGCAAAAAAAAAACAGAAACACTCTCACAGCTCGTTGTCCATTCATCACAAAACAGCACACAAACTCGGACTAATCATTGTCATATCAGTGTGTCTACCTGTCAAGTATGCGGATGATTCAACTTTGGCTTTAATGGTTAACACAGAAAAGGCCAACAACAGCAATTTTATGTTGGTTTCCGATCCGCAGCTTTTGTTTTGTCTTCGTTCGTAAGAAAATCCAAAACTTTTAACCGACTGAACCGGTCGATCGTTTGGTCTTGGTCTGTCTGTGCTGGTCCTCCTCTGGTATGATGAGATGGTGTTGGCGGTTGTAACGCGAAGAATTACTTCATTAAGCGTTTTAGTAGTCGGTAAAGAACACTTTCGATTGGATGTGCCAATTTCATATCGCGCAAGGTGATTAGTGCAAATCGAACAACAGAGACGGAAATAGATCGTAGAAAGTCAAAGTTTTGACTAGTCGTTGCATTTATAGTGTTAAAAAAAAATAGAAAATTCATCAACCCAGTGTTTGTCAATAAAGTGAGGATTTTTGTGACGGTTTAGTTAGTATTACTGTTTGTAATACTTAAACTGCGGTGAATACAAAGCCGATTGGAGGTGAGAGTTTAAACGGTTTTTAGTGGGTCGGCAAATATATTTTTTAACGTGTGGTGAAATTATGTATGGCATGCGTAAGATGGTGAAATAATTCACTCACAAGTTTTGACCGAAAACTATTTGCAGCAACAGAACCCTCGGGGTCAAACAATCATTCGTGCTTTATTTTTGGTACCAGCTAAAAGGGATTTACAAAATTATGTCGCATTTGAGTGACTGTCAGTCAGCATTCGCCAAAGGGACATGTTTAAGCGTTTATTTGAATTGGATTTGTTGGCTTTAATTTGTCACCGTCCTCAATACAAATTTTGATGGGTGACAGTAATAAAAAAAAACGGTGCTATTCGTCAGACTCATAAAATTCACAGCATCGGCGATGACTGCATGCAACTTCGATTAAGTGAGATTAGCGAGGAAACGACTTTCGTGCGAAGGGCATCTTAGAGCTTTTAATTTTTTCCCATGACGCCATGACCATCGCATCTAGACAAATACAAAACTGGTGCATAAATCTATTTTGAACTGTTCTTCAAAAAAAACATTGGTCCTTTAGAAGTCTTTTGACTTTTAAGCCGAAGGAAGTTTTATTCAAGGAAGACTTATTTCTCACTCGTGTATATCCAACAATATTTACTTTCAAAGGCATGTATTTCCAAATACAAGACTTTATTTTCAAATCACGGCCGAAGAGACTATTCCTCGGCCTTTTGTCTTTCTAATGAGCCAGAAGTTTTTTATTTTCTCAAAAGGATTCAAACCATAAAGTAGAAAACAAAAAATCAATTTTGTGAAAACTGAAAAAAGTTTTTTTTAATTGTTTTCGGGCAAATAAAATAAATTGTGTCTGGTTAAAAAAAAAAAAAACAAAGCCGAGCAAATCGTAATTAAGATCTCGGTCTTTTGAATACGACTAGAACTAATTCATTCGCTTAGATAGTGGATTCCAAAAGTGGACAACGGTACGAGGTGTCTTTTTTAAAAAAAAATCGATTTCTGTAGTCTTCGCTCTGACTTACTTTTTCAATTGGCTATGCCGAAGTCTCCTTACTTATCTGGACATTCTGCTTCCTTCCAAACGCACTGGCCTCTGCGACAGTTGGACGTACGACCTTTCGAGCCTGTTGACTGAAATTCGAAGATTCTCTTGGCTGTAACGATTTTGTTTATTTGCTCGAAATGACCGAGCCAATGTAGTGAACCTCATCTTGGTGCAGGCTCATAACGCTTGCAGTTACATCTACCCTCACACAGATAGTCTTAAACTGTATACTTCAACTAAATGGTTGTCTTCCTAAGGATACCACCACCAACAAAATCCTTGCAAGTCCATAAATCACTTCTGAGTCATCTGCAACAGATTTGATTTCATTTTAGAGAACTTTTCACTATATCATCAGTGCCATTTTGAAGATCATTACAACTTCACTCTATTGCCCATTAAGTGCCTTGCTTCCCTATGGTGCAAACGTCATTTCTGTCTGCGAGAAAACAATTTCCCTATAAGGCCTCTCTAATGGTCCAAAGTCAATGCGACTTCTCCTTGGTTTTCCCATCACAATCCCACTCATACTGACACTTTAATTGCTGCAAATGGTAAACTTTTACGATTGCATTTCTTTAATTGACGACGAAAGCGATCCGCTCTACAGGGCAGTTTTATAGTTGTTTTCATCTGGGCGGCTAAGTGAATTCTTTCCCATTGGGATCCCATATGGCATGACATCGCATAGAGTTTCTCAATTGGGCACGCAGAAAGGATGTCGAGTTTATTACGACCATATGGCCAAGGGGCACCAGCAACCACGCTTAGTTGTGCGGATTTTTACGTCCTCCCTCCTCGCATCGATTAGATCATTTTTTATCATTTTATAGATGCGCCAGCCTATTGGTTGTTATACTGCTGATGAGCGCCTAGCGTTGGACACATGTTGCAGTGGGAAAAGTACGCAGTGAGGGACACTTGGAGCCGGCCTAGGGCGTATAGGTGCAGGGAGAGAATCCTTTTTTGTATTCACAGCCAAGGTAACAACCTGCCTAGTTCACCGGAGCCGGACGGGAACATGCAAATGTGGATGGGGTCGTTTTTCTTTTCTGATGGGAAGATATCTGCGTATGCTTTAAAAAGTTGCCAACATAAAATCCTTGAAGGTACGTGGTTTTTTTTTACTGAAAACATCTCGGTGTATTCATCTCATGAGGTGTTGTTTATGGCACAATAAAAAAGCCCACTTTTGACGGATGCAATTTGCGTTGACGACGAAGCTATGCGATTTAAAGTGCAGCAGGATGCGGCAGCCGGTGTAGGATATATTTACATACTGTATGAAGTATGATGAAGAGCACGTATACACATACTCACATTAGCCTCGATTTTGAATGTAGGATAGTAAAGAGTTTTTGTCTTGAGGTATGATTTTGTATCGATTATTTTTAACAGTGGGTAATTCTATGGACTTTTCCCTGCATCGCTGAAATTGCACTCACGAGTCAGTGCTCTGTGAAATTGGAAACGTCGAATAAGAACAAAACAAATTGGCGGAAAAGGTCCATATAGGACAATATGCCAAACTTTATTTATTTTTTTTTAAGTGGCAGTTTTATTATAATACAAAAAATTCATTTTATTTTTTTGTATAACTTTTAAAATAGAATACAAAATAAAACAAAAACCCCTGGCTAAACGTGACAACACTTCCTTGGGTCACATGGATAGCAGATAATCCGACAATTTGATATCAGCACGCAATCACCTTTCATATCCCTGGCATGATTTGGAAGACAATAACATGCAGATGGCGGCCGCATATGAATTATTTGGCATTTTGTTCCTAGGTCCTTGCAGTGCGCATCGCAGGGAGGCGCTTGTCCTTGGTAGAGGTAAATTTCGTTTCGACCACAGATTTTTGGAGGCCTGACAGGAGTTCTATCTGCTAAAAAAGAGATGAATTTATTCCATAAATATAAACATGTTAACGTCAGTGGACTTACCAACAGCACCAGCTAGGATAGCAATGCTCACAATGAAAACGAACTTGTACATGCTTGAGGTTGCTTTTCCAGATTGCGACTTGACATTCAAATTTTTCTGCCACTCAATTTATAGTCTGATTTTTGATCACAACATTTGTACCAGTTGTTGTTGTGCATGAGTTCATGACACCCTTCAAAAGGTCTATTGAAACATAATTACTTTACAATTGTATTGCTTATAGACCTCATGCTTACAGTTTATTTGGAGGCAGATACTCGTTTTTACACTGTGCAAATATTGTCGGATCAGTCATTCAAATGATTGGCAGTCAGTATTTTCTTATTTGTCTTGCAGCTGCACTCGAATGTTGACAATAGCCAGGATATTTTTGATACAGATATTATGATCAATCAAAAAACAGCGAGAAGAATGCAGTCAAGCTTCGTGAACAAAGTCCGTTTGAGGGTTATTGAATGGTATATGCTTTTCAAGCGGATGTTTCGCTTGTTGGAGTTGAAAATTCGTTGACAACCTCTTGTGAGATTTTATGTTCCAAGTTAAATTTAAAAATACATAAGACATAACTAATAGAAATATGTAAACACATAGCGCCATTCTAGAGTAATAAATTTAAGTCTCGACTTTAAAATTACGGAAACTCACAATTGCGAAATTCGTATAGAAAATATGACCATTGTGAACTACTACAATTTAAATTCGAAACTAAAAATTTGTAATGGTAACCCCATATACCTCAATTTGTTTGTTTACAAACACTGAACATCATTATTCAAATATTAAACAACATTTTCTTTTGAGTTATTTTAATCAGAGACAATACTGAGACCCCCAACTCACAATCCTCTTGCCGCTGGCCCCCTCAGTTTTTTTTTCAAATTCGCCATTTTGTTTTCCTATCAGTGTTATGTCTATTTAGAATCCGTGTGACATGCAAAAACATACAAAAAATATAAAATCAATGCTGCCAACTGCTACCAACCATCGGGGAATGTGATAGAGTTCGGGAATACGACATTTTAAGATAACTGAATGCTATTGGTTGGTTATTAAAATTTTTTAAAAGAAGATGAATATAATTTGTTTGGTTAATAAAACTATCTAAATGAATGTTTTATATACTAGAAACATATTAGGACAAATATTGTTGTGTATTTTCCGCTTTTGAATATCATTAACTTCGATTTAATGTGTACATTTTTCTTAAATAACTGAAGAAAAATTGCTCAAAATGTTTTTATTTTCCTACAACCATTCTGCAGTAATCATTTTTCATAAATATTTTCAGCAAAAGTGCACTTATTCCTAAAATAAAATACTATTTACACGAAACGAATAATTTCAAATTTAACTGACAAAATTCTATGAACGCTGGCAGCAACTTTGCCGACAGCGGAAGTGGGACACGCAAGGTGCGAGTGTGTTGGTGAGTGAAGTTACGTGACATTTGTCAATATGAATTTCTATATGTAACAATACTAACGCACTTAGCGTGTACCACCCCATAAAAATATAGCTTGTAGGCAAGTAACGGAAAATCGGCCGAAGTGGGGGGTCTCAGTATTGTCTCTGATTTTAATTGTGAATACGATGACACGTGAATAATAATAAGTGGTTATTGTGAATTAACTAATGTTTGTTAACGTTTATTTACTGACGTAAATAACGTCAACCATTTTTTTATTGAACACTGAACATCATATTAAAATTTCAAACAACATTTTCTTTTTAATAATCCAAGACGATTTTAATTGTGAATAGGACAACATGCACATAGTTGCTAGTTGTAAAAGTTATAAAATTCTATATCAATAATTTATAATTGTTATTGTGAATTAAGACAGATAACTGTTCTATTATGACGTAAAAATGTCTCTTACAGCATAATTGCATATGAAAATATGAGTATATAAACTGCGAAAGATTCAACCGGAGCAAGACCTATTCCCAATAATAAATTTTGAAAATACCACTTAAATAAGTTTCAGTTTTAAATCTGTTTAACTGGAATTACAGTCGGTAACTTTTCTTTAAAATCTTGTTAATTGTGTGAGGCACTATGTTGATAGTTGATATTTATATTATATTTAAATAAGGTTATTATTTTTTTCATTATTTTTCAAAAAATATATATTGCATTCAAGGAAACTGGAATACGTTGATTTTCAAGTGTTATTAAGTTGACCAGAATGTGTTGAATATTAAATTCGTTTTCATTTGCAGTTCTTCTAATTGCTACCCAATGCTCCACTTTCTCCTAAGAATTTTACATCCATATCAATGTAAGTATCTAGCAGTTAGATTCTAGATTAATAGCAATTTTATTTGACTATTCATCGAGGCTCGATTTCAGGCCCTTAAAAAAAGGTACGCCTTGCGAATGCCCAAAGATTTTCGAAATAATAGAAGATTTCACTACTATATGAAATGTGAACCAAAGTACTTTTCCTACTACCAACTCGTGGTCGAAAAAATAGGGTTCTAATCTTCTCCTGCGTGAACGGGTTATACGTGGCGGATGTTTTTTTTTTCATATAAAATCTTATATATAAATAGGTAAAGGAAAATAGTTAAGAACGACTTTTACTGCCGTAAAAACAACATATTCGATTGATTTGTTTTTGTTGGGAAGATAGTGCAGAGATGCAATGCTGCCTGTAATTAGTTTTCCAATTTGTTGTGTATAAGCCAGGTTAATATAATGGTAGAATTTCTACCACTGGGCGACCTCTAGTTCCGTTAAAGTATAGCTCGTTCACGGATGTGACGATTTGGCACTAAAATGTACTCCTGCATCTTGCACTTGAACCAAATTACTGTTACTTCCCTAGTGAGGTTTTTGACGTTAGTGAAGCATATAACGTACTAAAGAGGGCGCACGCAATATTAGGCAGTATATTTTTATTTAAATGTACGAACTTAAATGTACGAAAGGATTCTCAATTATCCCGCTCGGAATCGCTATGAAATTGTTGCAATATTTCCGTGGTGTCCTACACCTGCATGGACCCGTTAAGCCAATGATTTACCTAATTTGTTTTATATCAGCATTTATATCAGGCGTCCCCTATAGGAAGACCCAGGATGAGATTGTTAGATCAAGTCCGAAATCTCTCCTCGGCCCGTATGGGGATTGCTCCTGATGATCTAGAGTCAGTGACGAAAGATCGGGAGCTATGGAGGGTCCACTAAGGCATCCTATACCCGCACCCTACTAATGGAAAAGCGGCCATTGAAAATTAATGAATGAGGATCAGCATATTTTCAGCAGCTTTTGCAAAATCAAACTCACGTAGGTCATCGTTATTTTTCATTTCCCTTTTTTCTATTAGTGAAAAAAAAAAAACCTTTTATCGTCTACATTTAGGTAGGGTAGGCGATTTAATTAAAAAAAACCCAAGTAGCACTATGTGCCGTTTTGTTACCACAACTCATTTGACCCGTTCGTTAAAGATGGTTGAGTAGCACAGCTTAGATCCAGCCTGTGGAATTCAAAAAGGTTATCAGTTCCTTGATAGTACTCTTCGAGACCTCCTCAAGGGAGTCGAAGAAGGGTTTACCAAAAGATCGCTCTCTAGCTCTAGCTAGTGCCGGACAGGTGCATAGGTAGTGAGAGAGGGTTTCTTTTTCGGCCGCGTCATTGCAGCTGCGGCAGTGTGTATTATGCGGGATGCCTAATCTTACAGCGTGATCTCCTATAGGCCAGAGGTCCCTGGTTATCGCTGTTATTCTGGCAATATCTTTTCGTGACATTCTCAGAAGGTGGGTTGCTTTTTCCATGTTGTAGTTTGGCCACATCTTTCTGGATATGATGCAGTTTGTAAGCCTGCTCCATCTAAGGTTGGCCCTCGATTGGAATTCTGAGGAGATATTTGCTTTGACCGCTCCGAGCGGAATATGAACCGTCTACATTTACTTTGACAGTATTTCAATCTATAAAGGGGTTTTCTTGTATAATTCGTTGATCTTCATTTTCAACTTCCGATGGTTGACTCAAGCAAAATTACTCTGCGGTTTGAGTTAACTCATTCACAAAAAAAAAATCCCTTTAGACGGACCCCCGACGACCGTGTTACAGCTAATTCAAATGCAAAATTCCAATGTCGCATCAGTTTGTCACTTAATTCATGTGAAACCGTCAGATTAACACCACATCACGCTGTCAACGAAAATAATTATTATCTCCACAAATCCATACGCATGTACGTCTACATGTTCTTACTCATCAAACATGAACATGGAATTTAATCGTCCTATTAAGTGGTAAAATCGATCGAGGAATGCTTATTTTTTCTACATTTCACACAGAGGCGCGCAAAAGCGTTGCGCATATTAAGTTGACAGTTTGTGAATTCACGCATATCGAATGAGCCTTTGGGATCAGCAGAACCAGCTCCAGGTCGGCTTTAATAATAAAAATTTCCCTTTCATTAAGAATTTCATTCGCATATCCACGATCCGCCGACACGACTTGTTGACGCCTCAATGCATACGAGCGATACTCGCTCTCAACTTTATTTCTCAAGTGGTCTCATTTGCGAGGAATTTCAGTTTCATTCGGGCGGGGTGTATCCGTATAAAATATCGGTTATTATTTAAATAAGCCATGTGTAGGTAGGTATGTTGACCATGAATAAAAATTGACATCAATGGAATACCAAGTGTAAGTAGGTTCGATTTATCATTTCTTCTCCACCACCGCCGCCGCCGTCACGTGAAGTAATCTAACAAATGATGGGTTCATCGAATTTTAATTAACCCCAGCCATACGTCACTCGGCACAAAGAATGCCCTTAAGTCCTTCTGCCAGACGGTGTAAATGCAAGAGAGTCTATAACCAAATGGGCATCGACAAACAGGAAAAGATGCGGCATAGGTGTACGAGCTGTTGCGGATGACTTTGAATTGGAATTGGAATTTCTATATAAATTCTATACCCAAAGAACGAACTACTCATCAAGACGTAGAAGGTTCCGTGGAAGACATATGGTGTGTGGTTTTCAAAAGACGAACAACTTCAATTTCAACTTCAGCTAGGATGTCAAAAGGTCATTGAGGATTCTCCCTTTGCCTAGGTACACTTTTCCTTTGATGGAGCTTGGAGTTTGTCTTTTTTGTTCTTCTATAGTTCTGAGTGTGTGTAGTGTATATAAATATATCCAACATCCAACTAACCGAATTCATGGAGGTTCTTTGATGCAAACATGAAACGGATTTTCTTTTCGTTTCCTTTCTAAACTAAGTGGCATTGAATGGAGTCTTTGACTCTTAAGGAATTCTTATGAATACGTCATTCATTAATCATCCTTTCAGATTTCTTATGCAGGCAAAGACGAAAAGAAGATAAACATCGATGCTTGAGTATCCTTTTCTACCCGTGTGTCGAGTTCGTCGAGAACTTTGCATATGGAACTATCTTAGCACTTAGATTGGGGTTCCAGATAATGGACTTCCGTTTGCTTGGTGAAGGAATATGGGTGCTACGTAGATTGAGGGATGCTTTGCAAGTAGTTTAAGCTGTGTGCAAGGTGCTGCTGCTTTCAACTGATATAGGAAGTAATTATAAAACAAAAGCACACTCAATTTACATACCATTTCCGCAAAATAGTTCATACTCGCATGACAAATATCCAGAGAGAGAGAGAGATTCACGCACCTTACTGCGTGTGACACTTTTTGAGTCTTCCATTGCGAAGGGGCACACTTTTCAGTTTTTTTTTTTTTTTTTCATAGTTTCTTGTGAATCTCTCTTTCATCCTTCCATACCCCCAAGAGCTGTCTGATCAAATCGGATTTTATTTTCCATAATTTCCGTCACTACTGCTACTGTCTATCTATATATCCCTGGAGAATTACAAATGCAGAATAATAACAATAAAAAAGGATTCTTCTTCGTCGTCGTCGTCTTGTTGCTGTCGTCCAAATGGGAATTCTTCACTTTTTACTCGGTTTGTGTTCTCCCATTTCCTACTTACATCATGTTTTTTTGTTTTTAGTCGTCTTCTTTTGATTGAGATAACCACTCGCCTCGTAAGAGAAGCCACATTGTCATCATCAGATAAAAGAGACAAACGCAACAAAAAGAAATAAACGATTGTGTATCATGGAACTCATAGAGATTCCTTTGTAGTCGACGCGAGGACCTAGAAATTGGAATAAAGCAAAAAAACAGCCCTTCCCCACTTTTTGTTTGTTTTTTTGTTTGTGTGGTTCTATAAATTTAATAAAAATGCGTCCTCTCTATATACGATTGCGTCGAGGAGCGCTGGTGTTGCAGGGAAAAGTTCATAAAAATGGAAATTAGTCCCGAGCTCATCCTGAATACTATATGCGAGAAGACGCGAAGCATAGACGTCCTTCCACTCTTACTACTTTTTTTTTTTATTAACTACAACATTCTGCCATTGCAATAACTTTTGCCGGGAATATATTAAAAGTCGGAAAATTTACAACCAACCGCATAGGAAAAACAAGATTTATGACTGACGAGCAGGGCGCTCTGTAAACCTGTAGGAGTGCTCTCGCTAGAACGTGTAATTAAAAATCATTTAAAATTTCAATTTCGAAGGTAAATTGCTGCGCACATTGGTTGCTCTCCTTGTTCTTATTTTTCAACCGATTTGTTACAGGAAGCCAATCATATCCCTAGTGGCTCGAGGTGATTAGTTTTTTGAACTACCGTTGAGGAAGTCACTTAGTTTTATACACCAGGTATCTGCCTGAGCAAAAGTAGATGATTTAAACATTTTTCGCTGAGAATTTCATGAGAACTGAAGAGGTTTTCTTACATTTTTCAACACACAGATAATTTTTGTTTGTGTATCATTTTTTGACGATTTTCCACTCTCTTTCGTTGCAGATTTACCTCCAACTCTACCGAATGCAAGTAAACGCCGCAACGACAAGAATTTCTCCCCAATTGGCCGCATCCTCGCATCCCTCCAACAAGCAACATCCACCCCTTCACAATTCTCCATCGGCAACATCGTTCAACACCCCGCCACCACCATCGACAGCGCCGCCACCGCCAGCTATCACTCAATGAAAAACACACTTGATTAATGTTAACTTCGCGCGAATCAAGGTGTTATCATTATTTCAGAAAGAAGCGATGGCCGCTACCGATGGCCAAATAATATTGGCTGCGTCCCGTTTCGGGGATACAATACCAGTTTACCTGCGCGACTTTTCCAAGCAACAGCTGCCCGCCGTCGCCAAGATTGTCAAGGGTCAACATCAGAATCTTGGCGTTCCGACTTTATCGAATCCCTCGCTGCAGAGTACGGCCCTATTCCTTAGCGCTGGCAAGAAGTATCAAATCCTTGCCCAACCGATCAAAATCAAGGAGGGCCGCAAGCCAACAAATGTCGGCGCTAAGGTGCTTATACCCGAAACGTATCCGGGCTACTTTGAGTTGCTCAGCGAGGATGGTCGTTCGACACGATGCATTGATTCGGTGATGGAGTTGTCGAAGCGACGGAATCTGCGTGTTCTTGTGCGCGAAACATTCCGCTGCACCCAGATGAACAAGACCATCCATGCTGGCGAGCTGCTGACCACAATGAACGACAACGGCAAGTATCTGCAGTGTCGAACGATCAAGGATGAGATTGTCAATTTGCCACTCGAAACCAAAGCAAAGTTTTCACCCATCGCCAAGGAGGATAGCATCAGTGGTGTGCATTCGGTGAAAAATTTATTACTCAAACGTATGCCAGTTATTGTTAGGTAAGGACTTGTGTGGGGAGTTTCTCTTTCATTTTGAGTTGTATAACGAATGTTTTCTCTTGCAGATTAGTCCATGGTAGCGCCCCGAAAGGCCTGAAGCAACCCTTCGTGCCGGAGCTTCGCCTGCTAGGCTGTGTGGAGATTGATCGGGTGTTCGCACTGCCCCTGCAGAAGGATACCGACTTAGTGCCAGTACCGCTGAATGCGAAAATCAAGCTACAGCGTTCAAAGAACATGGAACAGTTGGAGCATTTCATCGAGTACTCCCGCTTTCTGGACAAGGCCCAGCGACTGTTGTCGGATGCGCGTGATCGGCTACAAATTGTCGACATGAAGCTCTCCGAGAAGGAAAAGAAAGACTCGAAGTTTAGCAGTCGAAACAAGCTGCCAATGGTATTGACAGCATCGTCGGCGGGTGTTCTCGAAAATGGCTATGTCCTGCGAAAGAGTGCCAGTCTGGACTCGTACAGCAAACAACAGATCCAGTCAACGACACAAATCGCCGATGAATATAATGAAATCGATCATATTTACGATTATGTGCGCGGATTGACACCGCTGTCGAAGGGTTTGACACGTTTCGAGCCGATCTGTGAGTCACCGACACTGAAGTCACAGGCGACAACTGACAGCGGCAACTACTGCAGTCTGATACGTGTCAGCAGCACGAGCAATAGCCACAATAACAACAACATTAGCACGAATAACAACAATAACAACAACAATTATAGCAGTCTAGAGTCGAACAAACACAACAGTAGTCATCATAGTAGCAGTAATCATCATCATCATAACCATCATTCGAGCAATATCAATAATCACCATCACCATCATCATTCATCGCAGCACCAGCAACAACATCAGCATAACCACAACAGTAGCAGTAGTAATAACAGCAACAACAATCACAATCAGTCACAACAACAACAGCAGCAACAGCACCCGCAACCGCAAATAATACATTTGCAAGCCCACTACAACCACAGCCATATTCAGGAGGACATCAAGCCCGTGCCACCGCCAATTGAGACAATTCCTGGTAAGAAATTGCCAGAGAAACGACAACGGCCAACACTACCAAAGCTCTATGTGAAGAATAACTCGTCGAGCAGTAGTCATCATTCTAAGGTTTTAAGTAATTCACCAAATTTAGTAAACGGTAATTCACCAATTAACGCTGCCATTAATGGAAAGGACTGCGGTCTGGAGCCGCAGAGTCCGCTGTTTCATATAAGGTGAGTAACGCTACATGTATCTAAAGTCGGTCAAGTCGCAATAGCGTTATTTCGATTAAAGCCCCATAAATGATTTCGCTTCATTGTGTGTAGTCCTGAACCCTTGTGGATTGTAAATTTTAAAATTCCAGTCGAAAGTTTTCGAGAGCTTTGTATAAATCCTGAAATCAGTCTCTGCAAGGGACGAACTCCTGTATAACCCAGGTTAATATTTTGCTAGAATTTCTACTGAAGACTAATTTAAATTAATTTTTAAAATAACTTAAAATAATTTTTGAAACTCAAATATTTCAAATTCAAGTTGGGTATAAAAAATCCATTCGACCATATTTAAGAGCTCTTCATAAGCTTTGCTTCAAGCTTAAGACCAACTCCTTGAAGTGACGAAATCCGAACAAAAATTGGTAAACCGTTTTGTACAATATTTATCAATTCCATTTGTACCTAGATGTACCACATAAACTAAACTAATTGCGTTTTCCTTTCAGATACAAAAGTCTCAGCAGTTTACAACTAACTCCAGACAGTAATTCCACAACTCCGATCTCAACAACTCCCAAAGGACCCCAACAAATACAGCAACAACAACAGCAACAGGATGTCGTCAAATGCAACAACAACACCAACAACACCAACAACATCAACAACAACAATCAGCTATTATCAAAAAGTGCAAGTACGGGTGGTGCTCGTGAAGGTACCTTAGATTCGTCTCGCAGTGGCGGCCGAACATCGGGCGATTCCAAATTGCCCGAGAAGAAGACCAGACGCCTGTCGCGACCGCGCAGTCTATCGAATTTAGTTTGGGACTTGAGGCCATCCAAAGAGAAGTCCAAAAAGAAATTATACATTCATCACTTTGATCACCGCCAACAGGCGACATTGTATCTGTAGGATAAAAATGGAAATAATTCTTAAGGTGAGTACCTACTGAGAGTATCTGATGGTCGTGACGCGAATGTGACCCGATCTTTGCTTGACATTTCCAATGTTGTATTCCTGGCCATTTTTGTCCTGCTATTTCCCGTAGAATCTATTTTTAGCTCAAGTCGCAGTTTCTTTCCCCTAATGAACACGAAGCCGGTCATCGGACATGGCAGATGTAATGGGGGAAATGGGAGTAGGTAGCGGCGGCGGTGTCGAGGGAGAGAGTGCAACAGCTAAAATTCCAGATAAATTGAATTTGCCCGGCTGTTTGGGGCAAAAATGGGTAAGCGACCGACGCATCGCGCACCATACGTACTACGTACAACCACAACCACACTCATGATGCACTGAGTGAGTGAACTCTGCGCCAGGTATTGAACCCTTGATGTAGCTGTTCTTGTGTGTAGGTATAGTGTTCTCTCCTAGAATACGCTCATTGCATAAACCAAAAGAGATTCGCTGTGCTTCTTGGCCCCATCATCATCATCATCATCACTATCAACCAACAACAGGTAACATCGACGAAGGAATATTATAGTTGTTCTGTGTGTATATAGCGGTGGTATTTGCACCTACGTATAAAACTCAACCTAGGACAGTCGATCCACTCTTTAAAGGAGTTGAGCACGACAAAAAGAAAAGCGAATAAGAGGAAAAGCAAACCTGCCGGACGAGATTTATGCTGTTCTTGATGAAAAATAGCAAATGCTTCTCGGAGAGTGGAACTGGTTAAGTGGTTACCGATTCGAAGGATTGAGGGACAGCAGCGATCTTCCCTTAACCAGTGCACAAGATTATTGTCAACACTGGTTAAAAATGAAATGAACGTGCGCTCGATTGTTGCGCAGCTATCGTTATGTAATTTCGGGTAATTGCGTGTTCTGTATTGCGTTATCTTCTCAAGGTGGTCAACCTTTTGGTTCTGTTGTTGCTGCTGCTTTTAATTAAATTACTTAAGAGAGGATCCTTGAAATGAGTGTTTTTTTTTTTCTGTTGCCTCTCTCTTTTTGTTCTCACGTAAAAGTCGATTTACAAGTTATTAACACCTGGATGAAAGGGTTTTCGAAATAATTGATTTCATCGGGTGTATTGACATCCGGCAGGCATATGTTGCGGATATTAATCAAGTTGTTTAAAATGGAAAATGCATTGACCCGCCCAGACAGACTGTTGGGAGAGAGGCATCTTTTGTTATGAAGTGCTGTTGACTAATGATGCCTGTTACAGCTTTGTTTTGACAACAACTTATCTGACAATTTGAGTTCTGGGACTATCTACACACTGCGTCTTCAAGTCGAGTTTCGTTTCACGTAAACATAAGTCTACAATGCTTTCCAACACTTGAATTTGAATGATTTTTGGATGAGATTGACTTTGTCCAGTAAAACTCTGCTAATCCTACATAGGTCCACAGTCCGTTGGGAACTTGGCCTCCACCAATGGCTAATTACGATTCACCGCATTCTAACATGTTCTTCTCAAAACCTCTCATATCGGTCTATGGCTTACGGTCCTTCTCTAGCACCCTTACTTCAGGTTTATTGAAGTCCCTTGCAAATGTTGCCACCATCCGCAGGAAAGGATTTATTTTTCGGCGTTGTTTCTCCGGTTTCTAATCCAAAATGAAGGCCTGCGTACTTTTAAGACCAGGTCGATGTCACTGTACAGAAAGAAGAGTGACCTGTTAAGCCTCCTTCTCCAAAAACCGTCAACGCCACTGATTTGTAACGATCAAGGATATCTTCATTCGCCGTCTTCGATATTATGGTTCTTGATAAATTCTTACTACTTAATTACGTTCTTAGGCTAAAGAAACAGTCACTGGCAAGCGTAATTCTTCGCAGTTTCGAAGGCTTCCTAAGTCTCAGTTTTCAATTATTGTTTAAATGGTGCTTTTTGCCAGTTACATCCTGCCTCCTTAAAAAGCTCTGCAGCCGTCTTATTGATTGGCCTTTGGTTTAAATATTTCTATCTCAATTTGAAGTCTAGAGGACGAACGTTTTTGTTGTCATCCAAATTTAAATGGTCCTCGCCATCGAATTGTATCAAAATCTAGGCGTTCTTAAATGTGTACTAATTTTTTTTAATATCCATTTGGCTTTATTGCGCTTTAAACGGTCCGAAGAAAATGTATTATGGTCACGAAACGTATTGCTTTCCAATGCAAACGAACAATGACTTAAACTAGATTACGCCTACGCAGGTCTGATGTTACCGTTCTCGCAGGTACTCCATGTTTCTGACTAAAAAAAACACACACTAAACTCCATAATGTCCCCCTTATCCCACAAACTTTTTCAAAAATCACCCACACTTTTCACTGTCACTAAAAACCACCAATTTAAATTTGTGTTAACACAAACTTCCGAAAAGGACCATAAGGGTAGGACTCCTGAAGTATACAGTATACCCTCATAAATATTTCCCTTAACAAATAAACAACGACTTCACTAAAGTACATGAACTAACTAGCTAACAAAAAAAAACTTTTTGTCCCACTTAACTACCACAAGGAGGCTAATTAAATTTGAATCGTTGCCAGCTAATTGGTATCCTTTCCTGCCTAGCGCCCAGACCCTTAATCCGCTGAATTGGGTTACTGAAAAAAAAAAAATATAATTTCCTCTCATTCCACCTACACTTCCATCAGATAGTTTTAATTAAGTCATTTCGTTTCTCCTTGTATATTTACAGCTTCCTCCTTCATCGCTTTGAAAACGACACAGCCCACTGCAACGACAACAACTAAAATCGCTCTAACAAAAAATACAACAGAAAAATAAAATCATCATTTGGCGCAATCCCCACAAAAAAGGAAAACCACGACATGACACGAAGTGCAATTCCCCGCGCGTACAATCCACCAGACAGCACCATTATTTATGTTCGCCCATCCGACAAACTCCAATAAGTGCACTTGAATGTACCACCCCCACCAGCCAGCATAACCCTTCCAACAATTTGTGGCAGCGCACTCTCACCGACATCAGTATTTCCCAATTAAAATATAGGCCGACCCATCACAGTCCTCTTGAGATGCCTATTGTGTTGTTAGCTGAGGGTAATTGGCGCAAAAGGAAATCTCTTCATCATCACCACCTAGCTGACAACGAATTCGTGAAAACTCAAAATCTCCCAACTATTTCCCTCACCCCTACAACACTAAACCAAATTTTCGTAGGAAAGCAGAGTAAAATAAATAAAATAAAAAAAAAACCTTTCGTAGCCATATAATATCATTCAGGGTTAAATTTAATTTTAAAAATTAAAAAAAAAAAATGAAAAACTTATTCTATTTGACTTTTGCTAAATATTTGATTTTCTTGGAACAAAATCGAAACAAATTTTATGAATAAAAGAAAATCGTATTTTTAAGTGAATTTTTATTTTCCAATTGCTAGTGTAACGAAATTTTCTTCAAATTGAGTCTAATGTCATTTAGACTCCTTTTAGAAAGAGAGAAAAGTAAAAGATTACAAACCTTGTACATTTTGGGTCGTTTTCAAATTACAGTGCTTGAATTTGTTTAGTTGACATGTTGTGAGAAATTGTCACCGTCATCAGCTTTCTGTATACATTTCATAAAATTCCATATTCCATAAAATATTCGTCATAAATTGAAGATTTGTCTTCAACGTATTAAGTTAAAAGTATTTAATTTGAATTAAAACAGGCAAAACAGGAAAGAACAACCCCCGGAAGATGAACATTCCCTTTGAGTATATTTTTAATCCATACATTTGTTTTGTTTTTTAAGAATTAATTAAGTTTTCAAGTCTATTTTATTGTGATTTTAATTTTATGGTTAAATAAAAAAGGAAAAAAATATGTTTTCTCTTTAGAAATATATACTTATTATTCTTTTTTTCAAAAAAAGAAACATATAAATATCTGGAAACGTTTTGTATTCATAATATACTGCCTTTTAAACATATTTAGTTTTAGTTTTATATAATTTTTTTTTTTTTTTGAAGTCACATATTTTTGAGGTTTCCTTTCTTTTGCGTATTTAATTATTATTTTTTTTAGGATAAATAGTTTATTATAAATAACAAAATATATAGTGTGAACCAACAAGAAGTGTTTTATGACACTTCAACATGATGCTCATGATTGATGCATAAACAACACTTAAGTAGATTTGTAAATGTAAACAAATTACAAAGTAAAAATTTGGTAGTTATTCCAATAAAATGTGAAAAATTCTTTGTTTAAAAATTAAAACGTGTGTAGTGTTTTATTTATAAAGGAAAATTTGTCCAAGAAGAGTTGGACTTTCGGAGATAAGTTCGGCGGAAATGTACCTTTGGTGCCGATACCAACAAAAAATATAGGTACCAACTTTCGCTGGGCCACAAAAAAAAAATGTAGAAGGCGATCTGAAAAGGTAACCGAGAAATACTGAGCTACACATCTATCAAGGACCAGGTGGAGACTAAAATAATAAAAGTTCTTTTATTAAGGACTTGACAACTTATTTTTTAAATAAAATGCAAACTACTTGAGACAATTCAAAGAAAATTTTATTGACTTGAATTACTATCAAAACATTCGACATCGTTCATTATGTCCACCACTTGAACGTATGCACCGGTCGATTCGTTGAACCCAAATTTCGATGAATCGACCGTACATTTCGAGTGGTAGATACGGCCGCTATTTCTCGTTCAATATTGTCCCTGAGTTCCTCTAACGTCACCGGCCTTCGTGTACTTCAACACAAAGAAAGTGTTGATTTTACTGAATATTTTGACATTGACAGTTCGGTAATCGGTTTAAGGGTGCGTTCACACTCCAAGTTTTAAGTTGTCGAGTCGCTAATGAAAGCACCTTTACAGGTTGTATGGGTCATTGCAACAAGCTCTAATCCATTTTATATGATGCTTTTCATGAGAATACCGAATACCACGTTTGCTTTAATAAGTATATTATTTATTTAAAATTGTAAAAAAGGATTAAATTATAAAAATTTATAAAAAAAGGTAAACATCGGTTCAAAGGACTTGTGTTATTCGAACACATTAGCGACAAACAACCTTGCATAAAGACGTGCGTACACAATTGCCCTTACTATCTCGAGCATAGCTTGGAATACAAATACATGTCGGTCGCTGGATATTCCCTCTTACGGGACATTTTCTTCCTGAATTGTTGCACAATGCTTCACGCTTAGGTTCTTGTCCTTTTTTAGTGCAAATTTCGTTCTTCCCGCATTTTTTAGTACACCGGGCGGATCCATTATCCGCTAAAAATAGAAAGAGAATAACAAGTTAACCGCAGTATTTAAAACCCGAAAGCGATTGTTCAATAATGCCTCCAGCCAGTCATTAAACTTACCCATAGCCCCGGCAATGATAAAAACAACGACAATCAAAAGTAACTTGTTCATCTTAGATCTTACTTCTTGGCACTGAAGATTCTGAATTGATTGTCTGCAACGTCTCGCATGGTATTTATACTCTAAATTTAGATGATTTTATCGGCAGCTGAGTGCATTAAACTTTTCACTTTTTAAGATTAATTTCGTATCCGCAATCCGCGGTGCAATATTATCATTTATCACACCTTAAGCTCTTAGATAAGCTACATTCACCCGCCCTATGAGTTCCAAGCAAATATTATGGCCACCTGAAATATTATATTTGTGTAGCAATTAATTTGTACAAATTTGTATGTACTTAAAAAACTGGTGAACAAATTTAAGTGTCGTAATTATTAAAATAAAACTGCTATCCTAAGCGCTCCAAAACACCATTGAGAATTTCTGGTGGTAAACTATGAAACGAAACATACTTTCGCATTTTAAAGAACGAAGGAAATCAAATCAATCATCAATAAGTGAAAATTTGCTTCAAGTATATTACTCCCTTCGTTTTCACCTACCTATTGATAAAATTCAAATTGCATAGTTTTAGAATCATTTTCATAGAACTCTGGTGTTTGATAGCAGCATTCGAATGTAACTTTTGTGCGTTTTTACTTCTCCCAGCTTTAAAAGAATATTCACTTTACCTCTCTGGTGTGAAAGCCTCAAATGGTAGCTTTCTGTAGAAATACAATAATCAAAGAAAATGAAGAACGTAGTTGTTTTGCTTTTGCACAAAATATAATTATGCCTTTCGTTTTTCTTGTAGAAAATAAAACAAAAACGCTCATGAAATACTTTCGGTTTTTGTCATCACTTGGAAACGAAAATTCCCTTCGTTCTTAAGCTTTCATGCAGCCAAAAGTTTCTACAAGCGAAAACGATTAAAAGTTTTCGTCTTACAAATCTCCTTCAGGTCCATGCCATTTACACTGATTTCAGTTAAGCGTTTGGACGAGTTGACCACAAGCTTTTTCTTTACAAACTTCAACGCTGAGGGTTTCCTACAGTTTCACCGTTGTTCACCGATGCTTATGCGCAAAAAACGTTGTATCTGTCGTTTTTCGAAACATTCAAGAAATAGGACACATTATTCAGATCATGTGATGTTGCTAAACCTAACTAATTAAATCGTTAACATCCAATTTATAGGTTTTCTTTGGCAATAATATTTCATATAAAGCTTTTAGTTCAAAGGAGAGGTAAATGAATTGAGTTATGGCACAATAGATCTACTCAGGTCGACGTGCCTCTTATCGCGGTTTGCGAGTCAGAATTAAAAATGAAAATATACATATAAGACTAACGGTCTGGTACGTGTACGTATAAATAATAAAAAAAAATGAATTGGAATATCTAATTCATTTATTCAAACAAAAAAATATTTTATTAATTGCTAGCTATTTTAAAATTTAATCCTTAAATATTTTTTGTTTTTCCATTTTGAGCATAAATAAACAAACGGCTGGGGGTACCGACTTTGGAACAGGCAACATAAAGTTGGGCGTGTGAAAAACATGATTCCTCCAAATTCACACCACAAACATGAAGTGTTTGCCCTTGGGCCTTGTTGATGGACATCGCAAATGATAAACGCACAGGATATTGTAATCGTTAGAACTCAAATGGCATATCAGTTGGAATCATAGGGATACGCGGTATCAAACAATATTCGCAAAAACACATTCAATCAATTCATCTATCGTTGCGCAATTGTACAAATATTTTTCGGTACAGCGATCAATCCGTTGGTATTGTCGATTTATATTTTGCCATCACCAATTTCTAACAATTGTTTTGAAAACTCATGGGCAGCTGGATCATTTTGTAGGTGAATACGCATTTTAATGTTCAGTGTCAATTTTTGTACATATCTCCAAAGAACTGATGACTTCAAACAGGCATTTATTTCATCAGCAGGAGTTGATCGAAGAATGACAGGCAATGACGAAAATGACGAAAAACCCCTGACAGTAATATCAAAGCAGCACCAAAAAGCTGTTGATTACCACGTAAATCTTGCATTGTTCGATTAAATGCTTCTTGTGGTTTTTTATTCGCCATTGTACACTCATCCCATAAAATAATTTAAGTTAATTGCAGAACTTTTGCCATAGTAGAATTTCTCGAAATGTTGCAAGTTGGAGTTTCAATCACCTGTACATTCAATGGCAATTTTAATGCATAGTGCGCGGTCCGACCACCTTCTAATAATGTAGCAGCAATTCCCGAAGATACAAGTGCCAATGCAATTTTCTGTTCCGATCGAATAGTCGCTAAAATCATTGATATAACGAATGTTTTGCCTGTACCACCAGGTGCATCCAAGAATTATTGCATTATTGGAAACGGCTTGATTGTGTCATATACATGTTTTTGCTGAATATTCAATCTATATATATAAAAATCAATGGCACTTTTCGTTCCGTTTGTATGAATGCACTCAACAATATGTTTAAAAATATAAACACAAAGCAATAATTATGACCGCATGAATGACATAACAACCTGCTGGTACTGTCAACATTGAAAAAAGTTTCAATTTGACAGCAATATCCCCATTAACAAAATGATCCGCCACTTATTGAATTCATTTGTTACAAAAAATGTGATAAATGAAGAACCGCTTGACCGATTTAGTGCAAACCTCACATAAACCATCCACTGAATAGTCCGAACAAAGCCTTAACATTTGGTTTGGATAGGTGAGCCCGTTCTTGAGTTATAAAATTACAAAGAAAAGTGGCATTGATTTTTATAGATATACTAGCAAACCCATACCCGCTTCGCTAGGCACATTTCCAAGTGGGTGTTCCCTTAAAAAAAAAAGTTTAATTTAGAGGCGTAAAATGCTTTCAATTCTTCAGCCTTCAGTAATGCTGAAACTTAAGAGAACAATAAGAAAACTTTGAATAAAGTTCGCTTTTAAAGTCTTACACTTTATTCTAATATGCTTTCTTATGAACAATATTTTTGGTTTTTCCATCTTTTACATAAATAAAGTGTACACCGGTAGTTTGGAACGATCCGATAAAAGTGAGAAAGTCTTGTCAGAAACTACGAATATTCCCGTGTTCGCAGTTCGCAATTCGCTCTCATGTGAATAATCCTTAACCGTGAACACACAAACGCTCTTCACTTGATTTAGATTTACTCAAAAGAAAAATCACTTAAATTGTTTGCAACACGCAAAGGGTTACCATAATTTTGTTTGCTTTAAGTGCCGAAACCTTAAAAAATGTTTGCTCAAAATCGTTGACCAGAATGAAGTCCAAAAAATTGTGGAAAATTTTGGTATTTTTCCTGATTACCCATTTCACTTATGATTTTATTTGCCTTATGTGGTATTGGGCTTCTTCAGATTCGCTCTCAGATTTCAGATTTCGTATGGCTAATCGAACATAAAACGTCACTTGCTTCTTTTCGTGATAATATTGGTGCGATTCGAATAAGTGTATCCTTCGACACTTTCCAAAGTGTTTTCCATTCGCTGGTTAGATTTAATATTAAGGCATTTAAAATTTGCGTCCCAATAGATTTCTAAATATTTAAACATAAATAATTTACAAAAATTGATTCACCCAATGCAATGCCTTTCTCTGCGGTAGAAGTTCACGAAAACGTAAACAAACTCCGCGAGTTGTTGTCAAACTCAAACGCACTTCTATTGGTAAACCTGAAGAAAATCTGAGAAAAAATCTAGATTCGCAAAAGTTCTCTGAAATCTAAAATGCTTTTTTTGTACCAAACGAACATAAAAATTGCTCTGAGAGCAGAAAAAGTTCTCTGAGAGCGCCCAATCGAGTGCCACATTATATTTTCCGCAATTGTTTGCGTGCAAGTTGAATGACTGTTCGATGTCACTTCACTGCAAGAGTGCTGCCAAGTTTTAAAGGTGCTGAAAATATATATATATTTTTTTTTTGGTTTTGTGAAGGATTAAACGAACAAAATTAACACAAATATTTGTAAAACGATATGTAGTCCAAAATTGTGTTGGGCGCTAATTTTTCCATTTCTATCACTTTTTGAAAAAAGTTAGCCGAAAATACGACAAAGCGCCAAATCTGGCAGCCCATACGCCCATAGCAGAGATGCTGACTATACCAATGAGTGCAATTATCAATTCGAATGGAGTGTGAATGGTAGAAAGGAACGCCAAATAAAGAGTTAATTTGTAAGTAAATTGCTAATTACAGCGTGGACTCCAAAAGAAATATGGAATACTCAAATATTATGTACGCCCTCGACAACACTAACCGTGAACACACAAACACACTTCACTTGATTTAGATTTAGATCTACACAAAAGAAACACAAAAGCTGCCAAACTTGAATTGTATGCAACACGCACAGGGCTGCCATCATTTGGTTTGCTTTTAGCGTTTATATTTATATTTTCTGCAATTGCCTTTTGTGGTTTGTGTCAAATCAGAAGGCCTGCAAAATAAATTGGTGTGCGAGCAAGTTGAACGACTGCTCGCGTCACTTCACTGTGCTGCTAAGTTTTAAAAGTACCGAAAATATTTATTTTCTTTTGATTTTGTGAAACGAACGAAATTAACACAAATATTTGTAAAATATCGCCCAAAAATTTTCCATTTCTATCGCTTTTTGAAAAAAGATAAAACCAAAATACGACAATACCTGGAAACCCTGAATACCCCCATAGCGGATATATGCTGGCTATACCAATGTGTGCAAGAGAGCATCCACTCGAACGGAGTGTGAATGGTAGAAACGGAGAAATGATGTTCTTTCTCCATTCACTCACTTCATTGGCTAAACAATTTTCGATTTCGATTATTTTTTCTTTAGAAAGTTATTGTTTTTTTTTACGTGCAAACCTTCTACAAACGAATACCTTTTGAACAAAAAAAGAATCATAAAATTCGGTGCTGCCGAACTCGAGATATAAACATCCAAACATAATATCCAAGTCATTTTTATATATAAGATGTAGATTTGAGTTAGAATATGAGTAATACCTGAGTAAAAATATATAAGAACGATATGCTTACTTATTACTTAATTTTTAACAGTTATTAGTTATTACAAACGTAAAACGAGACAAAAATAAATAGGAAGTTTGTCGCTGCCTGCATTTTCCTTAAACTTTGCATTATGATTTAGTTTGCCGGCTCCATGAAATTTTGCCCCAATGAAAAATGACAAAAAATGAAAAACTCTTGTGAGAAGATAGGCCTAGGGTCCCTCAGGACCTGTTACGTCATCTTTTTTGCATGTTGGTTAATTAAATTTAAAAATTAAATTCTAAAAAAAAAAACAAAAAATTAACGTATCAGTTTAGGGATGGACGATTGTTTACAGATCCCTCTGTAATTTTCAATAATATTTTTCCTACCGGGTCTAAATTCTGGATGGGTCAAAGTTCTTTTTACAAAATTCGCCTTTCAAAATTCTGCTTTACAAAATTGTGCAAAGCGCGCTTTTGAACACTTTCGAAACCTTTTTTTTATTGTTTGCAGAATTTTGTAAAGAAGCATTTTGAAAAGCAGAGTTTTGAAAAGAAGAATTTTGAATACATAATTTTGAAAGCAGAATTTTGTAAAAAGAACCCGGCTTTCACACCAGAGAGGTAAAGTGAATATTCTTTTAAAGCTGGGAGAAGTAAAAACGCACAAAAGTTACATTCGAATGCTGCTATCAAACACCAGAGTTCTATGAAAATGATTCTAAAACTATGCAATTTGAATTTTATCAATAGGTAGGTGAAAACGAAGGGAGTAATATACTTGAAGCAAATTTTCACTTATTGATGATTGATTTGATTTCCTTCGTTCTTTAAAATGCGAAAGTATGTTTCGTTTCATAGTTTACCACCAGAAATTCTCAATGGTGTTTTGGAGCGCTTAGGATAGCAGTTTTATTTTAATAATTACGACACTTAAATTTGTTCACCAGTTTTTTAAGTACATACAAATTTTGTACAAATTAATTGCTACACAAATATAATATTTCAGGTGGCCATAATATTTGCTTGGAACTCATAGGGCGGGTGAATGTAGCTTATCTAAGAGCTTAAGGTGTGATAAATGATAATATTGCACCGCGGATTGCGGATACGAAATTAATCTTAAAAAGTGAAAAGTTTAATGCACTCAGCTGCCGATAAAATCATCTAAATTTAGAGTATAAATACCATGCGAGACGTTGCAGACAATCAATTCAGAATCTTCAGAGCCAAGAAGTAAGATCTAAGATGAACAAGTTACTTTTGATTGTCGTTGTTTTTATCATTGCCGGGGCTATGGGTAAGTTTAATGACTGGCTGGAGGCATTATTGAACGATCGCTTTCGGTTTTTAAATACTGTGGTTAACTTGTTCTTCTCTTTCTATTTTTAGCGGATAATGGATCTGTCCGGTGTACTAAAAAATGCGGGAAGAACGAAATTTGCACTAAAAAAGGACAAGAACCTAAGCGTGAAGCAATTTGCAACAATTCAGGAAGAAAATGTCCCGTAAGAGGGAATATCCAGCGACCGACATGTATTTGTATTCCAAGCTATGCTCGAGATAGTAAGGGCAATTGTGTACGCACGTCTTTATGCAAGGTTGTTTGTCGCTAATGTGTTCGAATAACACAAGTCGTTTGAACCGATGTTTACATTTTCTATCAATTTTTATAATTTAATTCTTTTTTACAATTTTAAATAAATAATATACTTATTAAAGCAAAAGTGGTATTCGGTATTCTCATGAAAAGCATCATATAAAATGGATTAGAGCTTGTTGCAATGACCCATACAACTTGTAAAGGTTCTTTCATTAGCGACTTGACAACTTTAAACTTGGAGTGTGAACGCACCATTAAACCGATTGCCGAACTGTCAATGTCAAAATATTCAGTAAAATCAACATTTTCATCATGTTGAAGTACACGAAGGCCGTTGACGTTAGAGGAACTCAGGACCAATATTGAACGAGAAATAGCGGCCGTATCTACCACTTGAAATGTACGGTCGATTCATCGAAATTTGGGTTCAACGAATCGACCGGTGCATACGTTCAAGTGGTGGACATAATGAACGATGTCGAATTCCATTCGTAAATGTTTTGATAGTAATTCAAGTCAATAAAATTTTCTTTGAATTGTCTCAAGTAGTTTGCATTTTATTTTAAAAAGAAGTTGTCAAGTCCTTAGTGAAAGACCTTTTATTATATAGTTTATATAGACATATTTTAATCTCCACTTGGTCCTTGATAGATGTGTAGCTCAGTATTTCTCGGTTACCTTTTCAGATCACTTTCTACATATTTCTTTGTGGCCCAGTGTAAGTAGGTACCTATATTTTTTGGGCTTCTAAAAATGGCCAAAAAAAAAAAAAGGAAAACAATATTTTTAGTAAACAGCAACAACGTTGTATAGTCTGATTGGGGTCATTTTTCATTATTTTGGGGCCTTTTTGCATTGATTTGAGGTAAAATTACATTTATGTTTGTGAAATAATTCTTCAATGTAATATTATTGTACCTTTTTGAAGAGTGAAGAAAAAAAAAATTCCAATAGATGAAATATCACCCCCAAAGTAATGAAAAATAGCCCCAAATTCAATGTAAAGGGCCCCAAATTAAAAAAAATATTCAATAAAAGAAACAACTTGTTCGTAAAGTTTTTTATTATTTAAACAAAAAACTTAAATTGCACTTTAAACGTTTTGCCAGCAATACGGCCACTTTTAGATTTGGATGTTATCCACCGCTACTGCTTCGGTCGCAAATTTGTATTTAAAATCCCGAGCTGAATATGAATTTAAATTTTCTAAAGCTTAAAGTCAGCTCAGGTTTTCAAACAACTTTTAATTTTAGCTTTAAAAAATTTGAGGATTCGCACGAATTTTTCACTTTTATTTTCTCAAATTGTCTTAAGATTAAAAGTTATTTGAAAACCTGAGCTGAATCTTGATTTTAATTTTTCTAAATCCTTTTTTTTTTTTTTTTGTCAAAACTTTATGATCACTGCACTTTCGTCACTGAACTGATCGATTTCTACTCACAAATTGAATTCTCGACAAGTTATTTTGTCTTCGAATACGAATCGTATACTTCGCGTTCCTTCTAGTAGAATTTTGTTTTTGATACCAAAATAAGAAAATGAAAAATGGCCGCAAAAAGATGCAAAAATACCCCAAAACAATTAAAATACTCCCCAATTTCGTAATCATTTTTGTTGTTGTTTACCATGCATTTTAGGGCAATTTTTCATTTTTTATGCTAAAATTTTGGGCCCATTCTGCATATTCATTTGGGGTAATATTGCATAAATATTACCCCATATTTTGGGGCCTTTTTTTAATTTTTGTTTGGAACCATTTTTCATTTGGGGCACAATTTCATGGAGCCTAAATTGCCAACCAACTTAATGTACTACAGTTAAAGGCTTGTTCCCTTAGTAATGCATTTTTTTTAGTGATTCCATTTCTCAAAACCAAAGTTGTTTATCTTCACAAATTGTGGCTATAAATGTTAATCGGTCCACAATTAAATATTTGCTTGGTACACGTAGGCGGGATAAATTCAGTTTATGTATCTACAAGATGTAATAAAAACCCATGGCGTATGTTACGAAATTAATTTTAAAAAATGAAGAGTTCAATGTACCCAGCTGCCGATAAAATCTTCTGAATTTAGAGAATAAATTTCATGTGAGACTTTGCAGAAGATCAGTTCACAATCGGCATTGTTTGTGACTAATGTGTTCGATCAAGTTTTTCATCAAATCTGAGTGGGGTGGGTTTTTTGTGTTTTTTTTTTTTTGTTATAAATAAATAATAGCAAGGAGAAATATACACAAATATGTATTGGTATCAAAATTAATAAAAATGTATCTTTAGGTTGGCAAGGGTCAGGGCATGTCCTGTTTTTGCGGGCATGATTTTATAAATCCATCTCCTTTCCTTTAACACTCTTAATAGATGTTGGTTTTGGCACAATATTTTTAATTTTTTTTTTTTTTTTTGCAACAAAATTATAAAATCTACTCCTGAGGCATGCCACTAAGTATAAAAACGAAACGAGTTCAAGGACGTATATCCAAATTGGGAAGTATTTGAAGAAGACCAGCACACTATACCATGCTACAAGGACTAAATAAGCATCCAATAAATTTATTGAAGAAATAGGAACTGAAAGATATACGCCGCATTCTGTTAAGCCAGTTTTTAGCAAGCAATGTGCTTATACCAGGGCGCTTTTTTGTTATTTTATCTAAGCGCCATCTGTTATCGAGTTGTGTGGTAAAAGGTTTGTGTTCAAGCTAATATGAAGAGAAGTTACTACGGTAGCACGTGCTTCGATCATATAAATACGCTTTAATTAACTTCACTTGCCTGCTGATGTGATATCCAAAATCTTACATTGTAAACTTTCCTGAACTTAAGTTCAAGACCCGGTTGTTGTTTAAAGGTATGCAAACCATTACTACTTTGTTTGAATATTATAAGTACCCTTCACTTAAGAGAAACTTTTTTTAATGGCTATTTTGTAAGAATGTTGTCATTCCACGCACATAAGATACAAATTCCGCTTTCGATTTGGTGGTTTTATCTACACTTATGTACAATAAATCACTCACAAATGAATAACCTATCCGCAAGAAAGCTAGCCGCTAGATAACACCGAACAACTGTTCTGAGGGCATACACCTCCCTAGCCAATGTCATAAAGTGCAACCCATTAACATCCGTCGAAACCCAATCCCGACGCAACCATTTCTATCCCCGGGCGAACATCACCCAGCACAAAAAAAAAAAAAAAACACCGAAACCTTTCCTCGCCTGATAATAAAATTGAAAATCATCGTCACCACCTCCTTACCGAGCGACCACGTCAGAGAAGGAGTGTCATGCGCTCTTGGAATTGGCCAAAACCAAAAAAAAAACGGCAACAACGCCCGCAGGTTACAAGCACAACCAACAAAGGTCGACCCTTACTGTATGGCATCCCTGGGTAAATCGATGATCCGCCACGGTCCCCATCCATAACGAAATCATTTTGCGCGAAACACGATCACACTGAGTATAGCGGAGATCGCTCGCCTGCTCCAAGGATTTGCTTTTCTTTGGAATTCCACCATCTGAACTCTCTATGCACTTGGGTTTTGGCCATTACGGCAGTTCCGCAGCGCAATTGATGAACTGACGATGAAGGTGGTTGCGGTGAAAATTCAGAAAAAAAAAAAAAAATTGTGACTTCTGGCGGATTCTCATAGTAAGAGTAGATGTGACCAAACATAGCCGAACCGATAACCGGGAACTCTATGAATCTGTATGGCACTTCATTGTTTCTTGGCCCGGCCAACTTCGCAGACTTTTCGGTTCCGACTTTTCTATTTTGAGAGAGGGGGGAGGGGGGGATATTTGCAATGATGCCCAGCCTTTGGCATGTAAGATGTAGCACACATTGAGAGTCCAAGGCGAAGCAACTGCAATTGGTGTCTAGTTTTTTGTCGCTCTATGTAATCGGTATAGCACGGCAGTTATATGCACGACGACGAGTGGTAAAGGTGACGCCTGTGGGTGCGAAAACGAGCAACAAAATATGCATGATGCTCGCGCATAAACTCTGCCGGACCAGATTGAAATGCATCCTCGCACCTCGTCGTCATCGCGTCATGGTCGTCGTGCTGGTAATGTCCCCGAGGTGGTTTTGTCTTAATCTTAATTCATTTGCTGGCAACATTGATGCTGTGTCAGCGCGGTATGAGTAGAAGGAGAAGTCAAATTACCAGCACTAGAGTGCATTAGGAAGGTGTTAATAGCGAGGAGATTCTTTGGAATCAACGTAATTGGAATGTTTGTAGCACAGGAATGTGGCTCTGATATTGATATATACAATATACCAGTTAATTGACTCAGGACGGTGGTGTATACATTTGTGGTGACATTGTTGTCAAAGTATGTTAATGTTACCGTTTTAATTATCTATGAAATTGTGTTACACAAGAGGGGTCTTCAAAAGGATGCATTACTTTGTTTAAAAAGTCATTTAGATAATTAAAGCGCCAACTTTTTTCAATAGCCGTGTATTTTGTCAGTCACTTGTTTAGGGAAAATGCATGCATGCATGCAATTTAATTAATGTTCATCGATATGTAGGTATCGTCTCCTTAAACAATAATTATCGATTATGTTGATTAATTTTTTGGTTTGTTTCTGCATAGGTAACTAAATCGACGAGTTGACATCTACAATAAATTTCAACTGTCATTTGTGTTTCTATATATCCATGGCAGCTATAAATAAATACATTATATTATTATAAAAAAAAAATGTATTCACTTAATTGTTGTTACTTATTCTGTTTCTATCGCTTAACAAACAATTTTTATTCGTTGCAAACAGCCACCACCCACCATTAAAATACAAACGACACCGAACGATTGCAAATGCAAACGACTAGTGATCGAGACTCGCAACGAAGAAATGAAAAATCGACGACCAACTGTCGATAAAAAAATGTTTCTATCGGTAAGTGACAATCACTTTCAGGTTTTAGCAACCAACTTATATTCTCTTTCAAGTTATATTTCATGTTCATCTCATTTTCCTTTTCAATTTAGTTAATAGGTACACCCCTGCTAATATTTGCGACAACGATTGTCACAACCACAACAATAACGATTGAATGAGTTGCTAAGACTCACGTATAGAATTCCAGCAGGTGTTAAATGCAATACATAAACTTTAAATCTAAATCTGAAGTTTATTCTGTGAAAAAGAAACATGTTTAAGTTGTTGTTTGTCGTTAGTGTTATTGGCACTGCTTGTGTCGGTACGTAAATGAATTGTGCACATTCAAAAACCTAGTTATTTAAAGTCGACTAGATTAGTTTGGACTAGATGTACCTACCCTGAACGCAAAAAATAGATTGGTCTGTGACGTAATTTTCTCCTACGTCAGCCACATATATACAAACTGTCATTTCTTGACTGGATTTGTCGGCTACCCTCCAGCAACGTCAACTGAAAAAGCTGTCCATATGACCGAGAAACATCAAGTCAACCAGCTGTCAGACTTACTAAACTAGATACTTGAAGGTCCCCATTATAATGCTACGTTTCCACGGGACATAAATCCCAAAATTAAGTACAAGAGGCTTAAAATTAATCCTGAAGTGTTTCCACCAAATAAAAGAAGATTAAATTGACGTATTTTCTCTTTCGAGAGCGGATGACGTGTCACGAGAGAGAAAGAGAGAAAATTTTCCATTTTTGACGTCTTGTTTTTCATTTCTGTCAAATGCAGCTCTGTTTGCTTTGTATTTTTGACATCTCGAGCTGTGGAAAGTTTATTCACAAGCCGAACTTTACATGTAAACCTGGTTGATAATAGCGATATATTTCTAATCTCCCTTTTATGAGATTAACTTTTGTTAGATAAATCCCGAGATTTATGCGGGCCTTACGGACATTTTTCTAAATCTCTAAGTTAATCTCCGGTGGAAACGTAGCATAAAACTTTCAAAAATATTTGTGTCAAGCTGAATGCTAGGAAAATCAGGTTTAGATATAAAAATTTGACATCTAACTGACAGCGATTGGCAATTATTTACGAATCTGTTGTGGGTCTTTAAGAATAATGTTTACTTTGATGTGAGGGACTACATACCTACTTACTTACTTACTTAGGTGGCGCTACAGTCCGGGGTGGACCTGGGCCTCAACCAATACGCCTCTCCAGTTAGCGCGATCTTTGGCTAACTGCCTCCAGTTGCGCACTCCAAGTTGGTTGAGGTCCCCTTCCACTTGCGCGCGCCACCTAAGGCGAGGTCTTCCTCTACTGCGTTGTCCCTCCGGGTTAGAATCGAAGACTCTTCGGGCCGGAGCGTTGGTGTGCATTCGCTCTACATGTCCTAACCATCTTAGACGACTGATGCGTACTTTTCTGACCAGGTCGATGTCGCTGTACAGCTCGTAGAGTTCGCTGTTAAAACTTCTCCTCTAAATCCCGTCAACGCAAACGGGACCAAAAATCACTCGAAGAATTTTGCGTTCGAAGCGACCAAGAAGATCCTCATCCGTTTTTGCTAGGATCCATGCTTCTGCGCCATAGAGCAGGACAGGGATGATGAGAGTCTTATATAGAATCTCCTTAGTGCTTCTTGACAAGGCCTTACTAATCAATTGCCGTCTTAGGCCAAAGAAACAGCGGTTGGCAAGTGTGATTCTTCGCTTGATTTCTGATGTGATGTCATTATCAGAGGGACTACATACGGATCTCAAATAAAAATTGTGTCTTTTTGCAGATTTTGAATTTTAGGTGAGTGCTTAAAAGAGGTGCTCAACAACCATCAAAAAATTTAACATTTTTTTGACACTTTACACACAACGATAGTGTCAGAAAATTAGCTGAAAATAATTATTATTCAGAAAAAATTGCAGATAAAAAATGACACATTTTAAATGTCCCTCACTTTTTTACACAAGTAACGTTCAGTAGACATAAGGTTCATTCGTGTACTTTTTTTTAAATGTAAAATTAGGTATTTCAAATTTGCTAAGAAACTGTGCGAATGCGACCACGTACTGAGAAAATTGAAAAAAGGAGAGGGAAATCCACTTCCCCTCTTTTCACTTTTTCGTAATTTTCTACTCGCCGAATTCCGACTTACTGAAAAATGAAAAATGAAAACTGACAACTAACTGACAGCTCAAAAGTTTGACAAGTAAAACTCTATTTATTTTCGTCTTCATCGATGTCGGAGGAAGACGTTTTAATTGAATGTTCTCCTAAAACATATCAGCGCATTCAAAATGGTAAGTTTAATAGGTATTTAGCTTATAAAAAAATCAATTCCACCTTTTTTGTAGATGCTGCATTTAAAGAGATCGTTTGTTTATATTACGATAATGTCAAAATGACATTTCTTAAACTTTTTGTAAGAAAACCGGTCAGGTACTTCTCTTGAAATTGAGAGATTTCTCTCTCGATTTTTGAGATTTGAAATTTTTCATTTTTCTATGCTGAAAGTACACGAACGAACCTATAATGTACTCGTATATGTCAAGTGTAAATTTAAATTGAGTTTATTTGGCATTATAAGCTGGAAGTGATGCCATACCTGGGTAAAAACTCGTCTGAAACATTTTATCTATTTGTTAATAAATAAAACATCCCATTCTTCTTTCAGCTGGCCAAGAAGTCGACATTATTACGCCACTCCCCAGCCCAAACTGCTCTGCAGGTCTTCATGAAATTTATTTCCCTGCAGGGACAGCTCCCAACTGTGATACAGTGTGCAGTCAACTAGGAAGCGCTTGTTATATTGTTTACAAACGACCGCCATCTGGATGCTATTGTCTCCCAGATCATGCCAGAGATGCTAATAATCAGTGTGTACCTATAAATCAGTGTCCCATTAAATGCGTTGTACTTTAGATATAATAATTTTCATATTTCAAACCGCATACCAATATATCCATCCGCATAAGTGCGTTGACCTTCCATACCATCCAAAACACCACGCAATCCCTCTCCTCCTCCAGCAGACCTGGAGTAATAAATTATATCCTTTTCAAACGGACGCACCATCAGAGTAAGTAACAGTCCCCCTTTTGGAATGCATCGCGGTCTCTGGTCAGAATAAATCCCTATTTTCGCTCTCTATACACTCGACGAGAATGAATAATGAATGCATTGAAAAATCTAATAACGTAACTATTATCATCAATCTTCAGAAACGGTCGGACGACATTCAGTCGTCGTTCGTCGTCGTCGTTTGGGCCAGGAAAGCTTTCCTCCTACTCATCCTCTAGCTCCTCCCGCTCTCTAAGCGTATTCAAATGGAATTTACTCGCCAAAGAATCAAAACCGCACATAGAGCGCTGTTTGGTCTGTGCATACAAACGCAGTCATCAATTTTAGTATATTTACTGACTCTGGTGGTGGGTATGGGTAATCAAGCTATTCCCTAGAGTCAGTCCATTTCTATAAAATGTTTGCCGATGGTAGAATGAATAGATTACATTTGCATTGTGCAAAGTTTTCCGATATCGATTTATCAAAATTCACCCAATGGAACGGTGGAAAGGGAAACTCCAATCAAATGTGGAAAAATCATCGCGATTAACCGGGAGATGTGCCTTCTCCTTTATCAATCGACCAACGTAGGTACATTATATGATATCCTGTCTCTAAAGAGCGGAGGACTGATGATAAGCTAGATTCAGCAGAATGAATTGCCTTATTAATTTATTAATCAAAGTCCAGCTTAGAGTGAGATAGGCTAGGGAGGTTTCCCTCACTTCTGTGCAAACAGTATGTCCAACAAGATGCACTTAAAATGGTCCAATCGCGTGCTCGGTTTAAATCGAATGCAGTCACACAAAAGATCTAACACGTTCCCAGTAAAAAGAAGGAGTTCGGCAAACGTATCGGCACAGGTAAAAGATTGTTAAAGGTGTCAAGATGGAACATCATGATTCATGATCTGTGCAATGGTGTTTTGTTGAAACCTAAAATCTGGGGCATGTTCACGAAGTTTCTCTGTAAATCAGAAAATTGAAATATGCGGAACCAAAGTTACCAATTCATTCTAACGTAGATATTTTAAAGTTTAAACCATAAACATCGCAATAATGACTTTCTAGGGTAGTTGTCACATTATGCCAAATGGCTGTTAAAAAAGTGTCGAAAAGAAATTTTAGTTTGACAGATAGCTGTCTTGATGTGTCTCAGTGTTGATCGGTCACATGAACAGCTTTGACGTTTATGCAGAGGTAGCCGTGGAATTCAATCAAAAAATTCGTGAATGACTACTAATTTGACAGTTCGCGCATATGTGGCTGACGTAGGAAAAGCGCATTTACCGACCAATCCAGTTTTTGCGTTTAAAATACATAGAGTTCGGATCAGTCTAGTAGACAAGATAACAAGATTTTTGAATGTATCCAATCTTCCGAAAATCGAATAACCCGCTTAGTTGTTTATCTAGTGTCATTTTTTGGGGTATATTTCTTGGGGTTTTGACCTTACAAAGTGACTCCACTCGTATTTTAGTGGTAAACAAAAATTTACATATGTAGATTTTAACAACATTTTATGAACCCCATTTGATAATATTGAGTTTCGTGTCACAATGCTATCATTTCCTTGCGGAAATTATTTCTTCCGAAGAAAACTTTGACAGCTAAGAACTGCAGTCAATAAAAAGTCGATAAAGGAGCCGCTAAAGTGCTGTATGGTACTCATGCGAATAGCCTGCTTGTAGTTCTGTTCAAGTATGAATCGATGATCTGAATATCTGGAATATCAATTTCCAACGTAGGTAACTGCGATTGGCTTGAACAACTTTGCGCAACTTTCGATCAAGAAGCTGGAGGGCTGATAAAAAGTCAGCTATATTCAAAGAGCCCATTTAGTGCAGTAGAAATAAAAAGAAGTACCTACTTCTGTCGCAGTGATGCCATTCTGGCATTTTTAATGCTAGATCTAGCATTTTCGAAGATTTGAAAGCATTTTTTTAAAAAAGAAAAATGCCAGATGCTGTTTTAGCATTTTTTTGGATTTTTGTATTTTTCGATATTTGCTCTGGAATTTTTGTCATTCGTGTACCTTAAGCTGATATACCTACAGTGCATCGAAGTTTAAGATGTTTTCCACCACTTTTCCACGCATATGAAATGTGAAACGTGCGAACGGATAATGTGTGAGTACGATTATTCGTGTCTATTGGGTACGTGGAGATAAGTATCAGACCAAAAACATAAATGTTAAAAAGGAACCAGAGAGCTCTATAAAAAAAACTCTATTTAACAGAGTCAGTCGTGGAAAGTACCGACATATTATACGAAATATTTGAAGTAGAACAATACTGAAATAACTACAAATTAAGAGAGACATTTTTTTATTTAATCATTATTGACTTAAATTTGATGGGTTCACTGATCAAGTTTTTAAAACCTTTCGAATTGGCGTAATAAAAGAAAACTTGCCAGGTAAGCCCACCAAATTTCAGTCAGTAATAAGTTCTTAGAAAAGTCATGAACTTTGAAGTTGCATGTATATTTTCAAAACGACAATAGCGTCGAATAAAAAATCCTAGATTTTCGAGCTCAACCAAATTTCATTATTCTACAGCAATCGGAAGTCCTCCATATAATTGACAACAATTCTGAGAAAGTGGATGAATAACACGTCCCCTTATAAAGAAACCTCAATTATTCATTTGATTGCCCCACAAGACATACTAGTTACGGTTTTTGTGATTTTTGAAGCCCTTTATTTCAGGAACCACTTATGCTAAAAAGTTTACTGAGGCGCTTAGCAACTTAGCAAATATTTTGAATTTGAAGATTCTGACTTCATTGATACTGAAGATAGAGGATAGTCAAAAATCGCCTGAGTTTGTTCCTGTAAAAAGGGTGTAGTGCTAGAACTTCGCTGGGTACTACCATGCCCTTTGATACATGGGCTTATTAATTGAGACATGTGGTGAAGGATTTATTTATCTATGGTGGATCTCAAACACCAAAAAAATTCACCCACTGTAGTTACTATTGATATTTTTTTCTGAAATAAAATTCATTGTTTTAAAAAGCATGATTTTTATATTTTTTATTTTCTGAGATATTTTTTATGGTCGAAATTCCTAACTCAAGATATGGTTAAGTAAAAAAATGCATTCAGATGAATTTGAAGTTAAAAAGACAAAAAAATATTTTTCATTTTTTTTTTAAAGCTACCGAAAACACTTTTTTTTTTTGTCTAGCATTTTTATTTTTTGTCTTCATACATTCTAGCATATTTTTTTTTCCAATCTAGCATTTTTTTTTTTTTGAAATTCTGGCAACACTGCTTCTGTGTATCCAATAGTGCATGTCAGTATTTACATTTTAAATGTTTAAGTCTTTTTTAGAAACTGTCATGTGTCACCCTACATCAATCAAATCTCTAAAACCTTAAAAGCACAATGGCCGCATTCAAGAATCTAGTTATCTTAAGTCGACTAGATTGGTCTGGATAAGATGTAACCTGAACGCAAAAACTAGATTGGTCGGGAACGTCACTTTTTCTACGTCAGCCACATACCCGAACTGTCAACTTAGTACTCAGTCACTAGATTCGTCGGCTACCCCTCCATAAACGTCAAATGTCACAGGTGCCCACGTGACCGATTTAAACCAATCACAACCGAGATAGATCTAGTCAGACAGCTGTCAGACTTACTAAACTAGATACTTGAACGCCCTCAATACATACTGAGCTTTTTCAAGAGACTGTCCGATTTGAATACAAACTGTTTCTTTTCTCTTCGCACCTACTCTGTCTGCGATTAATCCCAGACGGATATTCTGAAAATCCAGGAATCGTCTTCATCCCTGCATCAGCATCAGCAGCCAGAGTGGAAATCTCTTCCTGGTTTTATTTATAGCGGGGAGATGCTCTATTAGCCGGCACGGTTCTTCTTCTTCGTATCTGCGATGCACTGCAATCCGTCCGAGTGCCACAGTGTGGAACGGTTATATAATTTGTTTTCCGCCATAATTCATCAAGAGGCGACAAGAATATTTTACTTCGAAATTATGTCTGTGCGATTTGGAGTTCTCCTATATTGTGCGCCAAGCATAGTTATATATATGTGTTCAACACTATCGCACTAGCGAATCCGAGAATCTACTCTTTTATATGAAATTGCATCCAATGCAAGTTGTTGAAACCGAAACCGAGCGCGCAGATGGAAATTGCGACCTAAAGGCGCTCTTCGTGGTGTATTTGGTTAGGCGAGGTCTAATGCAGTGCAGGTGGTTCCAGGTTCCAGGTTCCACTCTGCATCTTGTACCTATATCAGTGCGCTATGTGCGCGCACGCGCTCGCGTTAGAATCATCTTCTAGCGCGGCGGCTGACATGTCCATTTGTATCTATTTTTCTTGATGTTCTGTGTTTGGCCACCAACTCAGCTCACGGCTTTTGAGTGTAATGGCATGGTGTAGGATTTGGTTTTCGGACAGACGATCGGAGTTGCTGCACAAGAGTAATGGTTGAACGCTTTTTATTAAAGCCTCCAGCTGTAATGATGATTAATTGAGTAAACGTCAGAAACGTGATGATATCGTAATGATTTCCACCTTTTCAGCATTTATTCGAAGGTGCACTGCAGAATGTACTCGTGTATATCATGAGATACTGTGGTTGCATGAGATAGGTATATACGGACATTCGATGTCCTGAGAAAGGAAACTTCTTATATAGAGAAAAGTGTATGGGTAGATACCTCCGGAGACAGAAGCTATATAATATACACGCTCTGACAGTTCGATGAAAGATAAATTACAAAAAGCGCGTGACACAGAATTGTTGCGGTCTGTCTATTAATTGCAGCCGGCGCCTAAGGCGCCTATACCAGGTATTAGACATACCTAGGACTCTTTACGGACTTTTCCGCTATAGTCACGCTACCTTGCAAAGAGAAGTACGCGTACCTACATAGTGTGTGCAATGGAAGGCAAAGGGAGAATTCCGCAAATCAATTGTTGAGAGTTTTAACTTTGCCAACAGCAAGGTTCTGCCACAGACAGAGATCTCCCATGAGTGAAGGGAATAGCGCAAATTTAATGAGTGTAAAGGCCACATGCCATTCAGCTCATAGTTACAAAAGTAACTATCTGTTGAATTAAATTGAAGTTTTAAAGGCTCGCTGTTGCATCAAGGGATACACGGCAGTAATCAAAATAATACGATGTGCGTGATACAGAAGACACATAACATTCACATCGAATGATATCGAACGGGGATAATTTTCATGACATCAATTATGTAATTTATTGAGGGCACTATATAGACAATGGCGTGTCCTTTTGGCATGTTTGGAGAGCAGCGACGCTTTATATTTAATTGCGTTTGGATGAACGCAGAACAGGCAACAGGGTGAAGCTGAGAGGTTTCTTGGGGAATCGTCTCCCTATGAACAATTGGCTTTAGTTACAGGCACTCTCGTAACCGATGAAAGACAGTCAAAATAGCTCCAAAATGTATCTGATCACAGATCATACATTTCACATAAACTGCGTAAAGTACGTTCAAATTTCCACCTCCACGCGCAGTATTACCTATACCAACGTGATAGAATGCAATTTTGTTCGTTAGCATCGAATTGTAACTGAGCTAAATTACACGTTTATATTTTCAGAATTCACACAAAGTATCGCTATCTTCACCAAAGTATTCTGAACTGAATCATAGGGTATACTATGATACAATATTCACACCTAGCCGAAAACCGGGTTTTCCCATACATATTTCAGTTTTCAAAACGAGTCTTTTAAAATTGTTTTCCACGAAAACGGTTTCCAATCGTTGCCAAATGTCACAACTCACTCAATTGACAATCTTGTTCCATCATTAATTGATGGGCTAATATTATTTTTAAAAGCTCTGAACTCATTTTATTTATTAATTAATGCGATCGAAATTTGTAACCAAAATAGTTTAAAAAAAAAATGACTATTGTCTCACAGCTGATTGAAACGTCAAACGTAAAATAGTTGGTGTTCGGTGTGAATGCATCGACGAGTTTTCCACGAAAACAGGGTTAGAGTTCTGCAGAGCAGAGCCTGAACTGTCAAAAAAGTTCCTGTTTCAGCTTTGACACATAATCGCGATCTCTTCGAGCTCAAAATGAAATAAATGGATTGAGTAAAACGCTGGACATAGCATATTTTGACAGCTAGCCATGATTGTTTATCAGGAATGCGAAAACTGTTACATAGAAAAAAGAAATAGATTGTGCATAAGGAAAGCAAATTTGTACATAATACCTATGTTTTTTTTATTTTTTATTTATTCGTTTGTAGTCATATAGCAACATGTCGTTCAAAAGTAATTCAGATCACTCGGATCATGCTCGAGCTCTGTTCAGTGCTCTACTTTGAAAGATAAAAAAAAAGTAAATATACGTTCACATGGGACGCAATTTCGCTTTCATATTAACTACCATGCTACATTTCAAATGACAGCTAGTATTAAAACTGATTAATGTACATAATTGTGATTATTGTCTTTCGAAATCAGAAGTTATTACGCCTAAAAAAATGATTGCTTTATTAAGTTATCCTAAGCATGAAGTAAAGTTTTACACTTGCTATAGAAAAATAAGATCTAATGTCCACACAAAGTTTTCGTCAAATGAGATAACGTCCTCGATATAAATTCCAAGTCCATACTCACAAATTTTCGCACAAACTGGAAAAAAGTGCATTTAAAAATAATTTGACAGCTGTTTAATTTTGTCAGCACATTTAAAAGTCATCAAATGTAGTGCGACATTCGCGTTTAGGGGTTTGTTCGATTTCATAAACTTATACAAATGCAACGTTGAAATTTAGCATTTGAAAATATATGGCAAGTTGAAACCAACACTTTTGACAACAAAAAAATGTTCAAAGCCTCTGACGAAGCGTCTACAGTCTACACCGAACAGAAAAAATGTAGTTCGCTACTTTAACTTAAAAGGTTGCATTTAGTAAATTGCAAATCAAACTTTTTCTTTGTTCCATATTTATAATTTTAATAAAAAATTGATTGATTTTTGTTGACAGGGTTTTTTTTTTTTTTTTTTTTGTCAGCGGGCTGAAAAGTCATTAAATGACGTGCGGGTTTGTAAAGAAGTTTGTTCGATTTGACAAACTTACAAATGCAGCGACAAAATTCAACATTTCGCTGAAATTGAATATTTGGAAATGTTGGAAAATATAGGGCGAAATGCTGGACGTTGAATTAAGCCGGAACGATGAATTTCGGTGCGGTGTTAATGCAGGCACTATAGGACCTCTTTTCAGCTAAGGGGTGGAATCTTAATTTGTTATTTACACGATATAGGTAATTTTTATAAAGAATACTATACCTAAGCGAAAGTAACTCGTGACCCAGTCGTGCATATCTTGTACATGGATAGGGTAGACTCCAAAACTAATAGTTCCAAACGTATTGTACTTGTAAGCTTTCTGTATATTTTTTATTCTAAAATTGTCTAAATTACGATAACCCGCTTGTACATTTGTATTTGCTATAAATAAAGTGCAAAATATTATGTTTCCATTATTCAAGTTTGAAATGTCGAAGGGAAAGACGTTAATGTTGCTACCAGTTCTTATGGCTGTTGCCGTAGTTGGTGATATTATTAGAGGTTTGGGTGCATTTGAATAAATATTCGAGCTAATGTAAGCAATTTTACTTAAATTTATCGTTTTCTTTTATCTTTTCAGCACTGGAAGCCTCTAAATGTCCACCAGTTCCAAATCCGAAGACCTGCGGTTCGAACACTGTTTACCTCCGACAAGGACTAGCACCGAACTGTGACACGGTTTGTAGTCAAATAGGAAACCCGTGTAACATTAACTACATACAGGCGCCATCTGGATGTTATTGTCTTCCAAGTTTTGCCAGAGATGTTAATAACAGTTGCATACCAATCAGTCAGTGTCCTATTATGTGTGTGACATTGGGTCAATAATAAAAATTGAAATACAAGCACTAAATTAACTCGTAATTCTTTCTTTTAAACAATTATGATGAAATGCATTTTATTTGCGGTTGCGGTCATTTTAATTTAGTTGTTATAAAATTAACCCCGCACTGCAGAGTTTAAGATGAATGTTCTTCGTACCCTGTCTAATACCATGTTCCCGCCAACGTGATTTAGTTAAATCAACTTGATTTAGCTAAATCATCTCATAAATTATGTGATTTACGTGATTTATACGTGTTTAGATTTTAATTACGTAGGTATCTGTCATCGCAAATCCACACAAAATAAAATCGAACATACCCAAATAAAATCAAACATACCTGTTATTATGTTCAGCACTTCATTCAGCAAAGAAAAAAAAACACACAAAACGAACTTTCAAAATTAAATTTTCTTCGTGATTCAGTGAGTTTTGGTATTTTTATTATTATTAAGTATATTTTATTTAACTTGTTTTATTCTTGGCAGGAATGGCAACAAAACCAACAAAAAAAAGAAGGATGTTACGAAATATTGAAAGTTGGACACCTAATGTCAAAGTTGACGTAAATGTCACTCTAAAACAGTTAAAGTTCAGTGGAGACGCGTTTCGTGATTTATGAATCACTTTGGCTAAATCATGTTGGTGGGAACATGGTATAAAAGCCAAGTCAAACCATCTTTTGGCGGAGTAGAGTAGCTGTTCCGGCATTTTTCAATTTTCTGCTGTGCTGCCATTTCAATGAGTGCTGCCAAGTTATATAATAACATTAAACATAATTTTTTTTTTTTCTAAAGATTGAAGTCAACAATATTTAAATTTATATCATACATTGTTGAGCCCAGCTAAACTGCCATATCAAGATGTCTAACAGGCTGGTATGTTGCCCTTTTATGTGTACAGTCATAATTATCCGCTCGCTCTCGAGGTATCCGCCTCCAAGATGCTTCGCGTTTATTAGGAATTAAATTGTCAACTCCTTCTGTGTGAGATAAACTATCGGTCAAGACCCTAAACCTTACAGTTACCGCGCCGCCCAGGCGTCAGCGATACCTTTATTTATAACGCAAGCCCATCATCACCTTCACAGTAGCTGATGATGTGGTCAGGCGCTCGCGTCCACACGACTATATAATTATGTCTCTTTTTCGAAACACCCTGTTGTCCTGCGTCCGCTTCAGGAGGACACCATCTCCACGGACACACATATCGAATGTACCTATTTAAGACTTCACAAAAATTGCTTATCATTAATTTGACTTGTCGTCGTAATTGCATGACAATTCGCCATTTTCCGTGCGTCACGTATCAGCGCACGGAGCGGCGGACAAGCACAAAAACAGCACAACACAACAGAAAAAGGCCAACGCGCACGAGGTACCCCTTTTCGCTAGTCTCTCAAGTCTCAACTAAAAGGAGTTAATAGAGCTTTGCACTTTAAAACCGCTAGCATGCTACACATAGGCCATTGTGCTGTAGTTGCGGTGTCCCTAAGGCGCTGCGCGCACTTTTATGCCGGACAGAGAGGTCGTCTCATGGAATCATCGTCATCGTTGTCGTCGCGCGTCGTCCTCCTCCTGGTAACGCTGCGTGTATATGCTATTTTTAAAGGCCAAACCAAAGACAGTCTATAGGTATACTATGTAAGGCCAGCGGCAGCGGCACCGTGCACTCCATTTTTGTGGTGATGATGCGGCGGCGGCGGCGGCGCGGTGTCCTCCGTCCTCGTTCTTTCTTTTGGCCATGATTGATGGTTAATCTGCAATAGGAATCGGTGTGTATCCAGTTTTCTTTATTACTGGTATCGATATCTATGGGGACCATTTCGGTATAATTGATATTGGTAAGTAATTGCATATAAGTACAAATACACTCACACACATGAGCGCAGAGAGACGCAGACACTCAGTCCACGCAATGTATAAATAATTCAGGCCATGATCTTTCCCTTCGTCTATTATATCATCATTTTAATGTTAACAATTTGTGTGCGCAACACACACGGGCCTGGATAGAGTTTTCTATCGGGCGCCTGTCGATCGGTGATGCTGTCAGTCCGCTGCGGAGCTGTTGCTCCTGCTGGTGGTGCCACTGAACGTTTACATTGTGGTTTCACAAAACGGATTTCGGCTTTCCATGATATTGACTTGTATGGCCTGTACTGGCGGTCATCTCTGGTAAGATGGGATCATAATATTTTGCTGATTTGATGGTTATAGTTGGGAACTCCATGATGACATTAAGTCGATGATGTGATATGCGGGGTGAAAAGGTGCTGATTGTTTGCAGACTTCGCTGGGTGGAAGGTGTACCTGCCTATGTAGCTAAACGGGATAAGTTGGCTTGGTCAGTTATGGGATTGCCGCAGAGTTGCTTGTAAAGGTTACACGGCCTGGCGGTACCTACTGGTTTATGGGTTAACATCTTTGAAATGGTGTGCCAGGGGTTTTCGAGATATTTTGTAGACGTTGCGGCAGACGAACACCGCCTTGCCGAGGTTCTAGATTAAATCAATTTATTTCAATTAAAGTTTGCATTCGAACGCTTAATTGCATAGTTTCGAATCACAAAATTTAAATTTGACATTGAAAATATTCACCCTTTCACAGCAATTTCGATTCTCGTTCTATTTCTCAACGTCAAAATTGTTCATATGAATAATTTCTTTTCACGACCCCATTTGCAAGTTAATGGCCGCATTCAAGAATCTAGTTATCTTAAGTCGACTAGATTGGTCTGGATAAGATGTAACCTGAACGCAAAAACTAGATTGGTCGGGAACGTCACTTTTTCTACGTCAGCCACATACCCGAACTGTCAACTTATTACTCAGTCACGAATTTCTTGACTAGATTCGTCGGCTACCCCTCCATAAACGTCAAATGTCACAGGTGCCCATGTGACCGATTTAAACCAATCACAACCGAGATAGATCTAGTCAGACAGCTGTCAGACTTACTAAACTAGATACTTGAACGCCCTCAATATTTTTATTGAGAGTTTTAAAATTGACAAATGACAACCCTCTTTCATACAACACAGTGTGCGGTATTGAATTCACTACAATATTTTCACTTATTGAACGAGAATCGCATTTTAGTACAAAGTGAATCGAAAAAATGAAAATCGTTCCCCTGTCGTGCTCATAATTGACCTGGAAGTGTACTTTTTTTTTTATTTCAATGAAACATAGAAAGAGCACTTCTATATTTGCTCTTTTCATAGAAAGGCGCGTAAAAAAGGCACTCTAAAAGCACGAACAATGTCAAAAAGTGACAACAGGGCTTGTTTGTATATTTACCTTCTGTCAGATTGCTGTAAAATAACTCAAATCAACTCTCAAAACGTAAAATAACACACTTTAAAGTTTGACAAATGACAAATCGTCGGCTGAGTTCTATCTTGTCCAATGTCCATTTTTCAAATTTTTGGGAAATCGATTTTAAAAGTTTAAGCTCAAAGCTTTTATTCAATTAACCAGATTTATGTTCTGAAGTAATTTTTTTATGAAAGCTCAAACAATTTTATATTTAATAATTAAAATATTTTTGTATTTAAAGTTTCTTCTAATTAATTAAAAATAAAAATGTATCACCAAGTCATTTTGGATATTGGACAATGAAGTATGGGATGAGTAAAAGTTAGTTCAAATGTTGGATATTGAACAAAAAGAAGTTAAATTCAACAAGATAGAAAATAAAGAAAACGTAATAAAGAAACCAGTGTTGCTAATAGTAATATTGAACAAAAAGTCTTCCAACTTAGCTTAAAAAAAAAAAAGGTAAATTAAAGTCTTTTCTTTTATTATTCTTTTATTACAAAAAAATGTATAAGGCTTTTATTAAAACAAATACAATTCAAGACATTTATTTCTTTATAAGAAACTAGCTGACCCGGCGAACTCCGTTATAATGTAATGAAAATAATATTTCCAAGCATGCATAGCGCAAGCTACTTTATGTAATTCCATCAATTCAAATTCTTTATTCAAAAGTTATATTAAATATAATACAAATAACTGAAGTATAGCAATGCCGATGTATTTCAATCAAACCGCAATCATTGACGTGTCGGTCACCCTTCCGCTTTTGCAATAAATTGGTTTGCTCACACGTGAGAACGCCACATACAATTGACCATGTGGAAAACATGAGAATTCAAGATTGATGCTACAAATATCCAGCGATTATCCTTGCGACTTATTATTTGTCATAGACGCTTAGATGCCAAATCGTTCTGAGTAAGCGGAGTCCGCGATATGACAATGCAACAATCATATCAAACGCGATTTGATACAAAGTTTCGGTGCATTAAGGTTGATCAACAAAATTATAACTGAGCCGACTTTTAATTTCAAATTGTAAAGCGGTAAGTTGGGAACATCCGAATTAAAAAATTAAAAATTTTAAATAATTTTTCTTGTATTGGAAGAGACATACTACTACCCCTTTCCTATCCATTCTATTTTTTCCAAAGTGCGGTTCCTTTATCAGGATTGAAGACAAATGTACGATCTTCTAAGTTCATTTTCTCTATCGCCGTTTTAAACATTGTAATGAAAGCGTTGGTTGCATTATTTAATGGTAGCAATTATCGAATGATGTTTTTTGTCACTCCTGTTTGCCCTCTGTAACGCCTATTGACTTGATCATCCCCCGACAAAATGAAGTACACCTGCGAATATTGCTACCCATCCCATCCGATGGTAAATCTGTTTATCCGAATAATGGTGGCACACAATTAAAATAATCGCTCCAATATCGAAAAGCAGTTCTCATTACTTGCACTCTCAATTTTCTTGCCTGTTGATCTGATCTTTCCTCTGATAATTCGGGCTCGGGAGACGATAAGTACTCAATTCCTTGCATTAAATATTGATAATTCAAGCATATTGGACAAAATATCCAAATATAAAAAATAAAGCGTTTCTCTTTATCACGTATTAAATCCTGTCCAATATACTACAAACATTATTTTTAAAGGTTTATTGAACAATTAATACATTCAAAGTTCTAAGAAAAGTGGTTTATTGAACAAAATAGATCTCTATAACTTGAAAACTAAAAGAAATAGAACGAAATGGATTTCACCAAACGAAAGAGGGTCCCCAAATTAGTAAGACTGCGTACTTAACTCAATTTCACTAAAAATGGTCTATTGGACAAGATAGAACTCAGCCGACGAAATGTTTTGATGTTAGTGTAAGTAGGTGTAAATCTCGCTTAGAAATCGAGATTCTCAAAATTGTTCTGACTCTGAAAAACAGCTTTTTTTTGTGGTCAATGGAATATGAAATCTGACAGCCAGCTGATTTCGAGAGCAGAAAAATTGTTTTTTCTTTCAAAATGGAAAACGACATAAGTTTATTTTTGAAATGTGAATTTAAAATTTAAAATAAATAAATGAAATGAAATAACAAATTTTGAGAAAAAGGGATAGAAACATAACTAGGTATACCATTCGAAATCTGACTGAGGCATGGCTTTGTAAGTATGTCGATCTGTAAGGCAAAATTTCACAATCTGCAGGAAAAACCCGAATGGACTCTCCCAATCAATGATTAAGAACCAGTCGAATCGATGACAATATATTTCTGATGTCAGTGCCTGCATAATTTATACTTACAATTTTTATTGATCACTTGATGATGCCCCCAAAGAACAAGCGGATCCATCTTGAATCCTACCACAGTCCACCCGGAAGGTTGAACACTCCTTTCACGGCCCTTTTCATTTATATCTGTTCAGCTTATTGATATAAATGACCGTAAACCGCTTCCCGCAAGATTCGTAATGAATTTATACAATTTAAAATGTTCCAATGAAAAATTACATCCACCACAGTCGTCGAAGGCTAACCGAATCATTATAAGATCTTCGGTCTAGCCCATACGATGAACTGTGGTGTCTTTCGCTTTGCAGATTCTTATTTATTTCCTCCACTATCAGCAATAAGTGCTATCATTTGTTTCTACTCGGACCACAGAAATGACATTGAAGGTTAGGTTTATTTTTTTGTGGCTTTCCATGCTCAAGAGGTGCGACAGTGCCACCAGACGAATCAAGAAATCCCCTCATCAGCTTGATTTCAAACTAAGTGCAAGGAATTATGTTTTATTCTGTCCCAAGAATAGGTATATAAGACCGCTCTTATCTTTGCCCAGCGTGGAGAGCGCACCCAATGATGCATCATAGAACATTACCAATGCTGATGCAACCACACATCTTCCAGAGGTCGCTCTTCACACTCCAGTGGAATGGTGTACACTTTAGCTTATCGCTATATGCAATCTGTATTCCCTTTGGTATAATACGGGGGATGGCTGCGCGTGCGCAGTCGATGATTCTGGCAGTGGGACTACATCCACTTTGGTTACATCTGCTTTTTGCGTCTCTGGGTATCAATTGAAGTGCCAGATACTAAATAATACCATTTTTAATCTTTTTTAACGTAAGTACCTTGCCATCAATCAAGTGCTCCTTGTGCACTGATGTTGGTTGGCGTTGATTTTATTTCAGTTTTCATTCGTTTCGTCCTTCATCGGTGCGGATTGTTGGAATAAAACGATGCGCGTTTCAAGAGGAAATCACATTACACCTTGATGTAGGCTGGCTTATTTGGTGCAACATGGCGTGGCGTAGGCCAATTGGCGCAGTTTAGCGGCGAATGCAATAAATGCACATGACAGGGAATTGAATAGCTGAAGTTAGTTCAAGTTGATAGGATCTCACCACAAGTTCATGGGTTTGAAATCGCCGCCAGTGAAACAAAATCGGTTTGGTTTACGTGTCTTCTCCTTCCAAAAATAATAGTTTGACATATATTCAGGTCAAGTAACGCGCTCATAGAATGAATTTATGTCTTCCCATCACCATTCGGAAAATGAATTAGTACCATATAAACAAACTAACACTCTCTAACGATCTCCAGCGAACTTCCCTGAAAGTGAAAGAAGTAAAAGCAAACAAGGAAAAGAATACTTCGTGCAGTCGTTTGCGCGTTTGAAATTTTGAGTAGGATTATGGGAAATGCGAAATAGGAAAGTTCAAAACGAGTACAGTTAAGTAATTCGGACAGCTGACAGCCTGGACGTGGTTTGTTCCAGTTTTATTGGCCTAGATTCTTCACGTGAATATTTTTTTTCAGCTGACGTTTATGAAGGAGTAGCCGACAAGAATTTCGTATGACTGATGTCGTTTTCCATTGGGACAAAAAATCAACCTTTTTTTTTTATCTAAATCACTTTTCATGTTCCATTGGGCAGAGAAATCAATCTTTTTTTCGATTCGGATCACTTTTTGCAGATCTCGCTATGTTTTCAGATTTACACATACTGCCACAATACCAATATCTATACTTTGCACAGCTGTTTTACGTCATTTTAAACAAAATAACGAAATACATGAAAAGCATTTATATCGGCAATAGGGGAAACATTTTTAAGTCAATATCCATTTGTGATTTTTCCAAAAAACGGATGCAATTTAAACAGCTGAAATGCGTCCAAATAACGAGTATATAAAAGGAGATCAGTATTGTCGCTAGTCTCATGGGCCGCGTAAGATCTGAGATTTGAAAAAAAAATATCTGGTGGTCCGAATGGAAAACGAAATAAATATTCAGTTGTCACATCGTAAGTGTGACTAACGTAGTAAAAGTGAAGTTTCCGATCAATACTGTTCTGGAAACATTTAGTCCATACCTATTATATCTATATCTATACATAATATAATAAAACTGTAGGCATTTTCTTTGTTACCTAATGGCGTGAAAACTACTGCACAGATTTCGATGAAACTTTTTTTGAAATGTTCCTTAAGATTCTGAGAAGGACATAGGCTATTCCTTTCATTGCCATGCCTATTTTTTGGAGCATTTTTGAGGAAATGCGCAGGTGGCTGATGATGTGCGCTGACGGACGTATGGTGGTGTATATAGAAATTGAGATCAAGGTTTTTGTTTTAATGGTTATTATAGTACCTACGATGATACCTACAGTAAGGAAGTTGAATTTAATTTTCTTAAATTAGTGTTTTAGGTAAATCGATTTGTTTAATTTATTGTTTCACATTGACTATGTTCACCGCTTTTATTGGAAATTACCCAGTCTCACGCCGCGTACGAAGTTGCGGTCACAGCTAGTCTATAATACATTTTGTTGACTTAAGCACATAAGTCAATCGTGTGTTCTGACTTAACGTTACATACAATCCCAAGAAAGATTCCGAACACAGCTGTGATAATATCTACCTACATAAGAAGGGTTGGCTAAAAGATTAGATCGGAACCGTACAAAACTGCGGTTTGTTAACTTGGAAGGCACCCCTGCTGTCAATGTCCCCGTTCCACTGTCCGCTAGATGAATAGTGGCATGTCAAACTCCATATAAAGAAATTGATATTTCACGAAAAGTGCTAGACGTCTAGCGCAAATGGTGGAATGTTAATTTTTTTATGGAGTTTGACATGGCCGCTATTCATCTAGCGGGCAATGCGTATACGATTGCGAGACCTTATCAAAAGTCGATGCGCTAATGCTCGATATAAAATCATATGCATCCATCTCATGATGCATACCTAACGTAACGATAGCCAAATGAAGTTCAGCTTCGAGCTGTCAAATCTCTCACAGCCATCAGCATTTCGACATAAGTGCAAAGTTAATAACAAGATGAAAATCGGTGGCATTATGAATGTGATTATTATTATCTACGTTAAGGAGCTATTCCAGAGAAGCCCTTCATTCCATAAGAAAACCTAACCTCAATTATATTCCAAGTTCAATTGGGATGACTTTGTACAAATCGTATGCAGAGAATCATTTGGGATTAAATTATCCACAATTACCGATCGTTCGGAGATAGAATTTCGCAGAGCATTTCCTGGTTGTGAATCCGCATCGCGCAGTCGTCCCATTAAATTGCCTCATGACGATTGGCACTATTTTCAGCGGTTACTGCGCCAAACGGAACATCTATCGATCGATCGACGAAGAGGAAGAAGTCCAAGCCATCATCATACTTTCCTACTCATCATCCAACATGGGGTGACTTTGTCAGTTCCATCGTCGTCATCGCGTCCTGCTGACTTCGCTGACTAACGTAGTTAAAGTCTGCAGAGCTCCCCCTATTCGTTCGACATGTTACTGCCGCGCCGCGCCGAGGGAACTAGTGCGGGGACACCATTTCAATGGGATTTCTCTAATTCCATTACCGTGGAACTCTTCGGTCGTCATAGTTACAATACCTCCGTATATATCGGAAATGTGTGCCTATGCAACGGTGGTAAGTCATACGATCGATCAATAGATGGATGGATGGATCGGCATTGAGCGTTGAGCACTGAGGAGGACTGACAAACAGAGAAATGAAATTGAAATTTCCGCGTTCCCAATTTGTTATGATTAGATTCGATCCATGTCTATGTGCGGATTCCTTTTGGTTGTTACTGCATAGCAGAACCACGAATCCGAAAACGTAAATTGGCTGTGGAGAACAGATCATCACGAGTTGTGCAAAGGGCTTAGGTGTGGGTACCACATTGCTCCCGTTGTTGTTGTTGATGATTATTATGATGACGATGACGGTGGATGGCTATGGCCGCGTGGTGAATGGATTTTGCCTATATGCTGGGTGGAGTGGGCTAACTCCTTAAGGGTACTCATTGCGGTTCGGCACGAATTGCGAATAGAATCCCGGAACCTTTTGAGATTCGCCGTGATGATTTGAGGGCATTCTCTTCCTCCACTTTGTATAGTTGTATTGGCGTTGGAATTAGTGAGGCATATATGGCTAAAAAAGTTTCAACCAACATCCGACCAAAAGGGTCGCATCTGAATTTACGATATCCTGCCAGTTGGCATTTCCATCTATAAAAATCGTTGTCCCATAAATTCACCAGTCGTTTGATTTTAAACATCGAAATAAACAAAGAGGAAACCAGCCCAACCAGACTGAGTTGGATCGCATAAATTCAGCTCTTAATTAGAAACCGATGAAGCCGCCGAAGAAGTTCAATCAAATACATACATTGCAAGTGAATTCATGGCGCACTAAACGGATAAGGCCTATACAGCGCATGCGAAAACGATTTCAACGATTTTAACGATCGCACGAGAGCACGAGATCACTCGCAAAGAATCCGTCCCACATACTATTATATACAGACAGGACACAGAACACAATTGCTCCGTAATAATAAACTAAAAGCGCTGCGACTAGGTTCTGCGTCTCTTCATATGGATTTCGTGCAGACACTGACCGACCTCCTGTGGTGAACTGTTTACCGATCAGGGTAGGCATAAATTATTCTGTTTGTCTGTGATTTTGTAACACTGTTGCAAAAGAAACCGCATCGATGATCTTGGAATAGTTTGGCGCTATTTTCAACTAAAGTTGGATGGGATTTCATTGGCGGTGCACGGTTTTCAAGTTATTTCACCCGAAATTCTAAAAGTTACCCACACATGGTGCTATATAGAGACAATACTTTACTGTTCTATAATATTTTAAAATTACGCACAAAATGACAGCTGCATTCTGCAATGCATTTTAAATAAATGGAACGCATTCGCACAACCGCCAATTATTTGATTTGTACAAACAAACAAACCTAATAATCATCGTGTAAAGTAAAAACAAAAGTAATCGACCGATAATTATTTGTTTTTGGTTTTCGAATCAGGTTTGTAAAACTTTGAAATTGGGAAAAAAAAAATAGACAAGGAAGATTCCTAGATCGAGTAGACGAATGCACCTTTCCTCTCATCTGGATTCCTGGCTCATTGCCTCTTATTTCCGTATGAACTAATGCACTTTTTGCCAGACACAGGCTGGCCACAAATATAAATCACAATAAGTGCCTGCAATTCATTTGAACAGGTTACCAAATCTCACAGCACATCCATAGCACTTTCAAAAGCGAAAAGGAGAGCTTGGTTTGACGATACCCCTAGTGAGGGGTTGGTTCTAACATCAGCACCATCGCCATCATCGCCATCGTGGTGTCGTGGCCAAGAGATGATCGTTGGCAATTAAAGTGAGAGTTAAATATGTCCCCCATTACCAGTTGGCGTCTAGTTATGAGATCGTCCATCTTCGGGATTACACGGCATCTAATATGCGAGGCGCTTCCTCCATACGCATTTGTGGTAGCCCATCAAATGACCTAACACCATCGTCTCACTCTGAATCGCAGGTAACTAGTAAGTGCATTAAAGAAAAATGGATAAACAAATAAGAATGTCCGGGGTCGGGAGTAACTGGGTGTACTTACACGTGTCTATGCACGCTAGTCCATAGACTCCATGGCATAGAGTATGTATACTCCGCTCTGGGAGTGATGCATGGCCAGCGTCTCGAACCACACTTGGGGCACACACTTATTCACTTGGTTAGTGAATGTGATTCAAATAATGCAAACGATGCGCACTGAGTGCGCTCAAGTCTGTGGATAAGTTATAGGAAGAGGTGTCTCACTTCATTGGGTAGTTAGTGGCGCGGGTGGGAGTGTGCAAGATTGTTTGGCATTGTTCACTTCTAAGGATGAGGTCAACGGCTTGATGCTTGCCAGTGGCGGAGATAAGTATACCAGACACAGGTTGTTTATGGTTTGGCATTTTCGCTTTTGCATGGATGGTAGCTTCCTAATGCGAAGTATAAGTGAAAATGTCAAAAGTTGTCGGGAAAGATATGGAGCTAAATTAAGGAAATGTGGAAACTCTTTTTACGCAACGATTTAGCGATCTGCGTGTAAGTATTAAAAGCTGTAGGGATAGAAAATGTTCCTTAGATGTCATTTCTGCCAACCACTGAAATTTGTATGAGTGGTGACTGTATTGGGATCACTTCTATTTTTTAAAAGTTAAATTCGTAGACGTCAAATGGGCTTAAGCCTCTTTAGAAGCTTGCGGCTCAAGAAACCGAAAGGCCAGCCTTTTTTCGCGACTTATGTCGTTTTCCATTGGTTTCACTCGGGGATCCACTCATTCTGTAATCCAATGGAACAAAAAAAAACTGCTTCTGATTGAAAGAGAAAAGAAGTGGTGCAGCTGCCATCTGACTTGTATAAAATACCAACATAAATTACTTTTGGTTAGGACATGTAGAGCGTATGGACACCAACGCTCCGGCCCGGAGAGTCTTCGATTCCAACCCGGAGGGACAACGCAGTAGAGGAAGACCTCGCCTTAGGTGGCGCGCTCAAGTGGAAGGGGACCTCAACCAACTTGGAGTGCGCAACTGGAGGCAGTTAGCCAGAGATCGCGCTAACTAGAGAGGCGTTTTGGTTGAGGCCCAGGTCCACCCCGGACTGTAGCGCCACCTAAGTAAGTAAGTAAATTACTTTTGTGTGAGTGCTTCTAGAGTGGATTCTTACTTCAAATCGCGAAGCGAAATTCTCTTCTCAGAATCACCAGAAGAGTATTTTTTTTGTGCCAATGGAACGGTTTCATAAGCGAATTTTTCGATTCCGGACTCTCCCGAACGCTTCTTTTTGCCCAATGGAAAACGACATTATAACATTGCCCGCGTTCCCCTGCCCGCTAGATGAGTAGCGGCCATGTCTAGTTTGCGCAAGACGTCTGGCACTTTTTGTGAAAGGTCAGTTTTTTTATATGGAGTTTGACATGCCGCTAGTCATCTAGCGGACAGTGGAACGCGGGCATTGCCAAATCATAAGAAAAGAAAAACAATGACAGCAGCATAATGGTTTTTAAAAGTTGTTGAAAAGTTTATAATAAAGTGCAAAGTACTAAAAGTAGCTTGAATATGAAAATAATAGGAATAATATTGTTCTCAAAAAAATAACTTTTTAGATGGGAGCATTGCCCATAAAACCTACTTTCGATCTCCTCCAAGTTTTTACAAAAATTTAACAAAAAGAGGTAGACCAGTGGTCAAAGAATGCTCAACGAATTGCCCTTTGGTGTCTAGTCCCAGAAAACCAAATTCCCATTTTCGAATTGCTACACAACTACAAGTGTCATATTTTATTCTTCACCACTAGAATCAACTCGTTAATTTCCAATACGCATAAATTTTGCAGATGGTTCCTTTGCCTCGTGTATAACGAATTCTTCCATCGACTTTGTTCGCAATTTCAGAATACATGTTGTTTATCGCCTAGGCGTTCAGTTTGATTCGCCAGGAAACAAAGTAGAGTCTTCCAGATTGAGTGACAATATTTTCGTTGTTTTTCTGGGAATTCAAATGACAAAAAGTTTTACGAACAGACGTCAATCTATTGTACTGTTTTGTTTCTATTATTATGGAATTTTAGAAAAAGAGTATGTAAATACCTAAATAATTCCAACAAAAAGTGGTAGCATACAAATTGTTCAAAAATTAATAAAAAAATGCCCTATATTGCACTAAATCCAAGGGACACTATCAAATAAATGACAAAACCAAAAATTGTGTATTCATTTTATATGTAAACGTCCACTTTATTTTTTTCAAGTGTACCTTCATTTCCAAGTAAACTTTCACAAACAGAACTCAACTGTCAACTCTACGAACACTTTGCGCCGCAAAGCAGCTGCTCGAGACTCGACCATTTCTATCTCACATTGGTTTGTTAAATCAAACAAAGCTATCGAAACAATTTGTTTAACATGTCGGCTGGTGTTGTTAAATGTTTGTGCAAAATCGGAATACTACAAACAGAAAAGAATAACATTGAAAGTGTTGCAACATTCGAATATAAAGGCACCACCTTTAAGTATTTAATCGATTGTGATTTCAATCAACTTGCTGCAGGTATTGTTACATTCAGAATTTCCCAATGCAATTTAAATATCTCCACTTTCGTCTCCCCATTTCGGCAGACATTTCCAGGAACCAAGATTTTTGCATAGTCCGACAGAAATGCGATGATGCCGAATACTGTACAATATATCACGATGGAACACGAACAGCAACCCGATATAATCGAGAAGCCCGTGCACGCGTCCTCTCGCTTGTTTTTCCAGACTTCAAATCCAATTGCCCACTTGTCTCGGATGGAGATGAACCAGAGGAGGACAAGGTGTCTATAATGACCTATGTCACCACAAAGCTGTATGACCTTTTAAAAATCGCTCATCAATCAAATCCGATTGTGGAAAATCAGGAAATGGTGGATCATAATCGGCTTCGGCCGACTCTGAGAAATTATCAACGAAAAACAATTCAATGGCTTCTGCGACGCGAACGAGAAACGATTGAACTGCAGCATTTTTATAAGAAACTTACCTCCACCGAAGGCTGCCAGTGCTATGTCAATCTTATGCAGTACGACATCAAAGATGAGAAGCCTGAAAACATTCCAATCCCATCAGGTGGCATACTTGCTGATGAGATGGGCCTAGGAAAGACTGTTGAAATATTGACCTTAATTCTGTTAAATAAGAGACACATAACTCAGCCTATTAGCTCAGGATCAAATGTTATTTTGGCACAACCACCGATTAAAAAAGTTCGCAGTGTAGTCAAGCTTCTGTGCGTATGTCGATCGACTAAAAGAAAGAAACTGATTAAGTGCACCAATTGTGAGTTATCTCAGCATGAGAATTGTGTACTTTCGTACGTGAAATCTTCATCTGATGATGGTGAAGACTACATCTGTCCAAAGTGCTGGGAACAACAAGGTATCACTGTTCCCAGCGCTGCAACAGTAATTGTCTCACCGCATCCCATAAAACTACAGTGGCTCTCCGAAGTCAACAAACACATTAGCCCGCCACTTAAAGTTCTTCTCTATCAAGGAGCCGCCAAACAGAATAGTAGCCCAAAAGAGCTTGCCACCTACGACATCATACTAACCGACTACAATATTCTCCGGAAAGAGATTCACTACACTGCCTCTAATGAGACGAATATAAGCTTTCGCCGAGAACGCAAAACGATGCGAGTTAATTCGCCCCTACTTCTAGTTGAGTGGTGGCGCGTATGCCTAGATGAGGCTCAAATGGTGAGCAGCAACTCGAATGCCTCCCAAATTGTGCGACAACTACCAGGTATGCTTTGCATATTCCATTTGACAGCTTAAATGGCTTTTTATTTTTTTTCAGCAATTCATCGTTGGGCAGTAACTGGAACACCAATTCAACGTTCGCTGGATGATCTCACTGTTTTATTAGAATTCATTGGTCTCTATGATGTGTCGTGTAATGTGGTCTGGCAACAATTGGCTACAGAATTCATTCAAGGACAAAGTGAGCGCTTGATCAATATTCTGCAAAAGATCATGTGGCGAACTTGTAAGTCATCCGTGTTGGATGAGCTCGGCATTCCGCCACAGTCCGAGGTGGTGCACTACGTGGAGCTAAGTAATGTAGAACAGCTGTTCTACTCAGACGAGCATGACGACTGTAAGGCAGCGTTTTTGGAAAAGATTCGGGGCTACTCTGACCTGACAGGAATATCGCCAAAAATCTTAAATAACGTATGCAGGTCCTTTGAGAAGTATTAATCAGTGGAATTGCAATTTTTCCTTACTTTCAGATATTGCAACCAATGTTGAAGCTGCGACAGGATTGCACCATACCAGTACTTTGCATGAAACAGAATGCTGTGAAGAAATTTCTGCAACCTCACGAACTGCTCGACCATATGAAGTGGACCAATGAACAGGAGTGCAAAAGTGAACTGCGCACAATGGCTTCCAGCTACAATGGTATGTTTCATATAAATATTATCGTGCAGACACACGATCTCCAAGACTTAAGCCGATCATTATTTTTTGAGCTTAACTATCAGCTCCTTGTTGACTCCATAAAGAGATGTACTATATGCTGCGTACATCACTGGCACCAAGATTCCTAATGAATCTAATTAGACGGGATGTTTTTCCTTATTAAATCATATTTGTATATTCTTTGGGAAGCAATTGCGGATAGGAACCTAGTCGACTATAACCGGCACAAAGCGTGCAACGTTTTTCCAGGAATTGATTTCATTTAATAATCACGATCATGTAACATAATTTTTAGGAATCGCTGCTATATACTTTCTGCAAGGGAAACACGACGAAGCGATTAAGTACTACAAGCTGGTGATGAAACTAGCTAAGGATTACACTGATAGGATGAGGTGAACTGTCTCCACTGCACATGCTACAATAGTTTTTAAAAAATCTTCCCTTTCTATTACAGCTTGGACAGTCTACTACAGATCCACGCTCTGCACAATATGATTCAAGCCTATCGCGTAAGCGAATCGAAAGACCCAGCCAGTCTTGAAGAATACGAAACACAGTGCAATAAATTGGAATGGAAATACCTCGAACCTTATGCGTCAAATCTTTTATCAGCCTACCAAGGATACACTTCAGCATTGAACGCACTAAACGCCTCTAAAGAAAAAATGCCAGCATCACCGTCGATGTTTTGGTCAGAAGTTCTTGATGCGATTGACCAAACGGACTCCTATCAGATGATTTACAAAATCAACGACGATGTATTTTCGTTGCACAGTCATACTTCATATGAGAGGTTTTTTTTCCGATACTCCCAAAGAAATGCGTAAAATGTTCCCACTTTCAGGTTTCGGTCGACAAATGGTATTCTCCTCGTCATCAATTTGTGGTACGATAAAATAATGAGCGCACGCAAGGATCTGTCGCAGAAATTCGGTGAATTCGATTTCTTTGTACAGAATGTGAAGCCGCGCAATGACGTGCCCGTTGGAAGATGGCGAATGATGATGGCATTCATTCGAAGTGTGTACGACTGTCATTTGAGTGATTTTCGAAACGTAAGCAGTGCAGTCTTGAAAGGTGAATCCAATTGCATTTATGTACATTTTTTCGATTATAGGTAGCAGCTTCGACGAAACCACAAGCAGCTGGCAATGAAAAGAAAATTGTTTGCCAATTGTGTGCAATGCAACGGATCCTACAGAAGTATGAATGCTTAATATTCAACAAGGTGCTGGACGAAAAGACGAGCAACGCTGAAGGCACAAGAAATCCAACACTGCAGGAGACCACTCTTAAAGGTCAGTTTAACCAATATCTTTTGGAGGGATTTACATAACTTTCCATCCTTGCAGCGATATACTCGGCGGTAAAGACAAAACCAGAGCTCTCTATGTTTGCTACAGACTGTGAGCTTCAACTGGAGGCTATAAATTTGATGAAAACGGAGTATAAGGTGAGTTGTTATTTGGTCCGTAAGATCTGTGTTTCAATTATAGGTCGTTGTGTGGGGTATTTTTCATGCCGGTCGTAAGCTGCGACTAAAATTTAAATAAGTTTTATATGCAAAAAAAATATAAGTAAATAAAGCAAAAGAGAAACACCTATGGACGGAGAAGAATATAAGGAGTCCACTGTTAGGAAATGTTACTCCAGGAATAACACAAAAATGTGCACCTAATTAACCTCGTTATCTTTCGTGCTGATATAAGTTAGGTACATTCTTGAAGCTCTGTGCTGTTAGAAAAAAGAGACCTTCCCAGGTGAATGTATCCTCGGATTTTTATCAGATGTTCCTCGATCTTCTGATTGTAGTCCTGTGCTTTCTATCCGCTAATGAAGTGATAAGCTATACTCAACTCCTAGTAAAGTGTTTTATTTCTAAACCAGATTAGGGAATTTGCAATTTTAGCTGTTTTGCACCGATCCGTAAGTACATTGACTAAATATCGCATTTGTTTTCTTTAAATATAGGAGCTGATGAAACTCTGGATTGAGATTGAGTACACAGTAAAGGCGTACGACGAAATAGACATGTGTAAGATGAGAATATCGCTAGCGAAATCCGAAGAGGAGAAAACGAAATATCAGATATCCCCCTACGAGGTTTGTTCCTTGACAAAATCTGCCTTGAATTTAACATTTTAACAAATTTCCCAACAGATCGACAGCTTGTTGAGTGAGTTACAAATGAACTACTTTGATTCGCAAAAGGTATTCGCCCTCAAGTATACTCGAGTGAAATATCTTAGACATTTAGAAAAGGCCACTGATCCGGGTCCATGTCCCATTTGTGGCGCAGAAGAACAAAACAAGGTATAGCTTACTCAGTAATGTTCCTATTTATGCGTAACAAATGTTCTACACTTTCAGTATGTTGTATTAGAATGTGGCCATCATATGTGTTTGATGTGTCTTAAGTTAATGTCCAAGTTGCAGAAAACCTCCACACTCAACTGTTCGATTTGCAGAAACGAACAAAAGTATCAAAGGTGGGTCCGCTTCAGCAGAGCACTTTGAGAATTATTTTTTACAGAAAATTTGTTCTCTTTCTCAGCGTTTATTATGTTACACGCAAGCTAACCACCGACGATGCCGAGTTTGAAGTTAAAGGCGATTACTCGTCGAAAATTCAAGCGATTGTTGGTAACATCCTCAAACTTAGGTCTCTCGATGAGAAGGTGAAAATTCTGATATTTTCCCAGTGGCAACCGATACTTAAAGCTATTGGTGATGCTTTAAATGAGAACTCAATTACGTTCTGCCTGAAGTGGGCGCCGCAAACGCTGCAACAATTCAAGGTAATGCGTTGAGTATTATCTAAATTTATTATGCGTCGTCACATTAAGCATGTTTCATCATAATTGACATAACTGTGATAATCTATTCCGACCCATCAACTCTCTTGTCTGTAGGATGAATCTCTTGGCATCACCTGCATGCTGATGTTGCTCCATCACGGATCGCATGGTCTCAATCTGGTTGAGGCAACACATGTCTTTTTAGTCGAACCAATTCTAAATCCAGGTGAGGAACTTCAAGCTATCGGTCGTGTACATCGAATTGGCCAAACAAAGTGAGTTCAGAAAAGTCCTTCCTACTTCTTTACTTAATAGTTGAAAAATTCGTATATTTCTAGACCAACAACCGTCCACCGCTTCATTGTTAAAGACACAATCGAGGAGAACATATACAATGCCGTTGCGAAAGACAAAACAAGGAAGTGGAGTAATCTGACAATTGAAAGTATAAAGACATTTTTAGAAATAGCCCCGAAAAATTCATAATTTATTGTAGTATTGATGATTGTGCACAATTTCGTGTGTTTGAATGTAATATTGTCAATTGTGATGGCGTACGACATCCCAAGAGAATGGATGAGTATTATTGTGCTCGTTGTGCTGTCAAATAAAACACTTTTATCTTTTATAATACTTATTTAATGACTCTAAATCCAAGACCACGATTGCACACTCATAATCTTGGAAAGCTGTAACTCTCCTGGGGCCCTACTCTGTATTTCGTTCCGAAAGGCAATCCTATTCAAAAGTTCTTTTCGTTCCGCTTTTGATTTTGTACTCTGTTAAATCTGTGCCTAAAAGGTAAACATCTTATGTTCATTTTGTACACTTTTGAGGAGAGCAATTTTAAACTTTGAGCGGTGCTTTACAGTTGATGACTAAAGCTGTTTTACAACAGTTATAACTTCCTCATTATTTGAATTTTTTTCACCTGGTTTGGCTTAGCAAATAGCGTAAGGAAAACAATTCAAAAAAGGTTAAATAGCTAAAACTAGTGTTAATAAAACATCGATAGTTTAATCGATTAATCGATTGTTTTGAACTATCGGGACTATCGATAGTTTGAAAAAAAATATCGATAGTCTTCCAGTTTATGTGTTTATGTTGTTGCGGAAAAAAAATGTAAGCGAATGTCCAAAAGCACCATCTTATCTCACGGCAGAAAACTTTGCAGCTATAGAGGAGATTGTAGGACTTCTAGAACCTTTTGAAGTTGCACCAACTACAATCTCAGGAGAGTCTTATGTCACAGCATCTTTAGTTATACCTCTTATACGAGGTATTTCTATAAAATTGACAAGTTTGCAAAACAGTTTGACAACTTTTGAAGGGCGCGAGGTCTTGCATTCCTTGAATAATTCAATTACCCAGAGATTGAAACCGTTCAATACCAGGTCTATAAATATGCTTTCGACATTGATTGACCCCAGATTTAAAAAGAATGGATTCAGATCGTCTCAAGAAGCATACAACGCATCCCAATTGCTACAAAGAGAGTATGCAGGTATTATTGCGTCCTCAGCAACTCAAAGAACAGAAGTGCCAGCGTTAACAAGTACAAGTTGTGTTTCAACTGACAGTTTGAACTCAAACGATCTCCTCTTTTTGCCTAATCAGGAACAGCATCATATAACAACACCAGTAAGTGACTCAATAATTAACCTGCGTCAATATTTTGAAAAGCCTGTAATAGGAAACAACAAATGTATATTAGAATACTGGGACAAAAACAACAGTAATATGCTAAGTGTCATGGCAAATAAATATTTGTGTTGTCCAGCGACATCCGTTCCTTCTGAAAGGATTTTTTCGAAAGCTGGCCAAATCATGAATGTCAAAAGAAACAGACTAAAAGATAAGAACTTAAATACATTGCTATTTATACATCATAATTATGATATATTCAATATTTCTATTTCTATGTACCTACGTACCTATCGGTCAATTTAAATGTGATGTGAATTGATATATGTATATGTTTTTTTAAATGAAATCTAATTTGAAATAAAGACATACAAATAAATTTTAATTTTAGTTATTATTTATATTAATAACACTATCGATTGTTTATCGATTAATCGATTGTATTAAAAAAAACAATCGATACTATCGAAAACTCCAACAATCGATGTTTTATTAACACTAGCTAAAACAACTTATGTCGACTTAAGATGTTTTGCCTTTTAGGCACAGACAATATACGAAACGGAAAAAATAGTACCACTTTATACTTTTTCCTTTTACGGAATTGTGCTTCAAGTCTCGAATTATTTCTCATTAGATTTGTCAAGTCTCGAATTATTTCTCATTAGATTTGTCAAGTCTCGAACTATTTCTCATGGGATCTGTCAAATCAAGGAATCAAAACAAATAACAAACAAGCCGGATAATAACAAATTACGATTTTTAAAGACGAATAAAACAAAAGAAAATGGATTCGCTTGCACTTTGGATGAAACAAAAAATTATACGGATCAAATCAAACATTATGGAAATGTGTGATAAAAGGTAAAATTATATTGTTGGAAAAAATTCAGTTCACTATTCAACTATTGTTTATTATTTAAGTTGGCTAAACCAAACGAAACATGTCCGTCATAAGGTAAACCAAATTCCGGAAGGGACAAAAAAAAACAGAAGTGGTTCTGTTCCCTGACTATATGCTCACTATATTGCTCACCCTTCAGGATCAAAAAAAATATAAACCGCAGTTATTTTCATAAAAACTACAACTTTATTCTAGATTTTCACTAAATCTAAACCCTAAAATATATACCATAGGCATTTTGTATCCTACTTCATCTTTTTCTGCTTCAACAGGTGGGTCCGCAATGCCTTCTGTTTATCCTTGAAGCTCTTCTTGACCTTGGAGCGAGCCTGGTGACGCATCATTAGGAAGTTCTTTCCCTTGCGTTTTTCCCGGTTTGTTCTTGAGCAATTCTCATTCTTGCGACCGTCCTTGTAGCCGAACTTTTCTCGATCCTTTCGGCCTTCGGCGACCGTTTCTAAACGCGTTTCTTTGTCGTGTTTGCGTTTCTTGTAGATCATCTCAATGCTATCGAGTTTCACAAACTCTGACTTGTCTTTCTCTAGGGGCCGCTTGCGGCTGTTTGTAACAGATTTCTTTATGTTCGCCATGTCGATGCGTTTAAAGTCCTCATCGGTGAAGATACGCGTTAGGGCAAGTTCCTTGGCGGCCTCTTGTTCGTTGAGAAGTTTTGCATCATTGGGCAGTTTCACTTTCTTCTCCTTTTTCACGGTTGTCTTAGACTTCTGAATGTCGGCTTTCTTTGGCTTTGTTTCAGAGGCTTTCTCTTCTTTGTTGTCCGAGTCGTTTATTTCTTCATTATCATTCTCTTCCTCGTCGTCGTCCTCATCATCATCTTCATCATCATCCTCTTCCTCGTCATCATCGCTATCGTCGACTTCTGCTTCGTCATCAGAGTATGGTTCGCCTTCGCTCTCCGATACATCCACCCACTTGTCGTCGTTTGAATCAGACTCCTCCTCGTCGTCACCCAAATCTATGGTTTTGGACTTCTTAAGCAAAACCTCTGCCCCAGGAATACTGTCATGTGCTTGCACCTCTCCGTATCCCTTTATTTTGCGCTCGGCTTGAGCCTCTGTCAAACGACCACGGTCCTTCTTATGCAACAAAGCCGGCAGCTGCTCCCTGTACAGCATGATCAGAGACCTGGCAGCCATCATAACCGACTTCTCCTTGTAAGTCTTGTACATGGCCAAGTCCCGCAGGAGATCCTCTCCCATTGATAAAGGACACCTAGCGCATATTTCACGAGTGGCGTTCAGTCCGATGGCCATGACATCACTGGAATTTCTCTCAGTGATAAAATTGTTTGCAATTGTTTTCAGAATTGGCTCGACAACGTCCCCCGGGACAAGCTCATGCGACGCTTGGGCAGCAAACTGAAGAATTCGCGTCACCTGCCTCTGGTGTGGCTGCAAAAATCTTGTAATATACGGGTAAAAACTGAACAGGAACAGTCCATGGATACCAATCAGACGCGAGATTACGTCCAAGTGCATCAGCTTTACTTCGAAGCGTTCATTGCCCGACTGCAGTTGTTTGAAAAGCCCTTCAGCCAAGCCCTGCGGATTGTGGATGTGATGAATGCCAGAAAAGTTAAAAGGCTCAGCGTTCTTCTTCTTCTTCGACGCCTTTACCACCTGTTTCTTAACTTGTTCTAGCTGCTTCTTGCGTTTTTTTGTCTTTTTGTTTACACGCGTGGCCATCATTGCACCCTTTAAATCAACCTCGTTCTCACTGCCGGATTCATCTGAATCTTTGCCTTCTTCATCGTGACCCAGAAAGAACTTTAGTGACGCAACTTGAACCTAGGAACAAAAAGCATGTTATAGCTGCTTAATTCAATTCTAGAATGCAAAAAAAAACCTTTGTAATCTTTGAAAAGCACCCCACTGTGGCGATGACATTCACTGTTTTCGTATCGTTCCAGATGTTCTTCCTGTACAGTTCGATCATTATGTCGACAGACATCTTGGCCGCCTTTGGATTCGTGTCCTTTAGCATGGAATTCATGAAGTTTTGCAGAGTCTATGGGGTAATCAATGTTTTACATGTTTGATGGTCTGTGGTGGTTACTACTTACCGAATTCAGTTTCATGTCCTTATGCTTAGCATTCATATTCTTGATATCGGTGATAATGTGATTCTGCAAAAATGTACGTAGACTCTTGTCTGGACATCGGAGTAGCTCAAAGAAGAGCGCCAATAAATCCAAAGCTGGGATTAGATTCTTGTTTCTTAACAAAATGAGGGCTTTAACGAAGCTATTGCGCATCGCTGGATCTAGGGTGGTGGCGTGGTTTTTCAACAAGTCCACAAGATGTTGAGGAAACTGTAGGCAGACGTCTGGATAGCATTGGGCGACCTAAAAGCAATTTACAGATAGTAAGGTGAACTAAATAAGCCAACAACAACAGTATGGTACCTGCGCAATAAACATAACCAGCTCATCTAGACTTTTATTCTCGTCACTGGGATTCAACTCGAAGACCTCCAAGCTGCTCAGGAAATGACGGTACTGCTGAGTGAATTCTTCCTTGTAGGACTCCGGATCGCGTTTGATAAGATTCTGCAACTGCGGCAGGTTATCCGGCAGTTGGTTGTTGTGGCGAACCATTTTTGGGTTTTATTTGCAACACCTAGGTCAATATTTTTAAATGTTTATTCAAAACGAGAATGAAAATCAAAAACTTGTGTAAAACACGTTGCTTTCTGCGACACGCGTTTTTGTTTTTGATGGTTAAATTTTTTTTTCAGCGACAGCTAGAAAGTGACAGATACTTCCAGTGGAAGAAGAGGCACCTGGAAAAGTTTTTTATTTATTTATTTAGACTTGTTTGTTTTTGAATTCGAATGCTGATCGGAAAATTACGAAAATCATCGGCAGCCAAAAAATAGTCGATTTTATTTTTCTCTATGTCAATTTTTAAAAATCGTAAAGTTTTAGGATTTTTGTGTAATTTTACTAATAGCAAAGTCTATGGCGTACAGCTGACATTTGTTTAATTTTATGATCGGTAGGATTATGCTTTTGAATTGAATGCTTCTTTTTATTTATTATTAAATTACTATTAGTTTTCGGTGCTTAGCCGTAAGGATTTTTTTTATAAAAGAAACGATTTTTTAAAATTAAATTGCCTGAAATGCCTTTAATTTTTTATGGAGAACTATTAAACAAATATAAAATAAAAGTACTATTGACGGCAACCGTTTCGCAGTAAAAGCAGTCTCAGCCGATGATATATTCTTATAGTTAGAGCAATCTTAAAATTATATTTTTTTTTATTATTGGGAACAGGTTAAAATGAAATGAATTACGAATAACAGAAAACACAACTCCACTCTAATATTTAAAAAATGAAAAGCAAACATTTCGATTCCATTATTGTGCCTCTACTGTAAGCGATTTTGTGTGATACCAGAGATGGATATCTTTCATACGTCTATCCCCCCAAAACCCATTTGTTTACATTGCTGTTTTTGTAATTTCAACCCCCGTCTGTGAATAGGTACCTACGCATGAGCAACAAAAAAACATGTTCCCAATGGCCGACCGCTAATCATTTTGCTTTTATGGGCATCGCGGTGTCTAATTGCTTTTTGTTTCCTATTGGATTTGTTTCGATTTTGTGGAGGTTTTAATTATAATTTTACACAAACCTACATAAAAGAAATGGGCATGGTTGAGTGACTTCATGTTTTTTTTTGGGAAAAATGTTTGTAGGCAAAACGCCTTTGCATTGGAAAGTTATCTATCTCTTTATTCCATTATCTTTGGTGATGATGACAATCGAAAATACAAATGTAAAAGAAAACTTCGGGGAAAGGCGTAAAGGCATTTCCTAAGTATGCGTGCGGCAACAATGGCGCTCCTTTGATTTGTACAGGCACGAATACTTAAGGAAATCCTCTGCGGTTGAAGCAGCTTGTAGTTTTAGTCAAATGTACCGTTTCTGCGGTCAGTTGAACATCTAGTTTGTATCATCTTTGGTTGGAAGTTTGAAGACGCAAAAGCCGCAAAAAGCAAAATCATCTGCAGTGAGTTTGTTGTTATTTTCTACGATAATAAAAGGTACATTTTTCAATAAGCGGTGTTTTTAATACAAAACCTAGCCTTCCGAATTTCCTTTTTTAATTATTTTTATATAAATTTCAGTTAACATTAAATGTCATTCGAAAACACTTTTGGCTGGGACCTATTGTTCAAAACAATCCAGCCTCAGGTCACCAAGAATACAGACGTTCTTATTGCCCTAGCCCATTTTGTATTAATAAAAACAAAGTTTCAGTGCCTTGGAGTTGGTGAGGATGTAAGTTGGTATAATTCAGCTATAGCGATGGATTTGTATTAAATTGTACTTGTAGAAAACATTTTCTGAAGATGAAGAAAGTACGGAACTACTGCCTGACGGCTGGAACAGTTCTCCGCAAAGATATGCTTTAAGATATATTTTCGACAAGAAGCTGTACATTCTCCTTGCTGTAAATTCAGAACATTTACTCATAATAAATCTGTTGGTAAGTACATTTACATTAGAATGGAAAACGATTTTTCTTAATAACATCGTGGATGATGAAGATTTTGCTTGTGTCATCCAAGTACAAGACACGGTCGTTCTTTTTTCCACTACGCAATCAATTCCAGCTCTTATTATACTACTTTTATTGTTTCAATACGCCATAGCAAGTCAATATTGTGTTGTTTATAGTGAAATGCTTGATTTGTCGTTCTGTATGGAAAACTGTTTGTCAACAGTAAAGTAGACAATTTATTGAGTCATGCAGATTATTCTAGATTGCACAAAACAAGTTCGTAATACTTTGTATTGCAAGAACAAATTAATGCAACTTTAGGAATAATAATTGTGCTTGTCAGTTGACATAGAAACCCTGTGTATTGTATTATTATATAAGTTGTTAATCGTTGACTTCAGCTGTGCTAAACACAATCATAATGTACATCAAGGTTATTTTTTTGGTATTCGCTGTTCGGGCTGCCTTATCCTCGACATATCCTACTGAAAAGCTTGAAAACGACAAATATGAAATGGTAAAAATATAAAATATCGTTGATGTACGTTCTGTCATCAGGGGAATGCTTCTGCATGGGGCTTTGTAAAGGTGGATGATGTGGGTGTTGCAATTTTAATCTCAATTCCCATCTTCAACTGTGACCTCTTTTGAACCGATTTTAAACATCACATTAGTTTAAACATGACAATTCCAACACTTCCCAAATTTGTTTTTCTCATTTTAGGACGTCAACACTAAGGAGGTTTCAAATATTGCGTTGGATCCCGAAATATTGGTTAAATCTCTTAAAGGTTCACTGAAAACAGTCCTACCGACAGCTTCAGAAGTAATGGAACGCATTCGCAAGGAACTAATAGATCCGGTAGTACACTTAATTAAGTAATTGTTTGTTTCGGAGTCATTGTAGTTCCATTCAAGGTCTTTGCTGGGACAACTAGAACTGTAACTACACAAACTGCACCCGAAGAACGCAGCAGGGATCCACATTATGTTGTTGATTATGATCCATTACGAATCCCAAGTCATAGACCAGCTGGTTTTCGTACACCAATGTAATCTTGGCTTGACAGCATTAGTCCAATCAAATTCTAATCATTTATTTGTTTCCCTAATTTTAGTGGCAATGGCCCTTTTGGATTTCCACCCGGTGGCATTGGAAGTGGCGACTTAGATCCTCTCGGCCGTTCAGGTGGTGGAAATTTAGGTGTTCTGCCACGACCCGGTCCACAGCGAGGAGGGGCACGATTCGACCCATTCGGTCCAGGTCCAGGAGTACGTCCCAATCCCAACAATGACGAGTTCCAGCCACCAGGATTCGGCGACTATTATATGTGAATACCTACGGAATCTTTTTGGAATAAAAAAAAACTAACCAATTCATTCATTTTTCATATCGATGGTTGAAGAGTTCATTTTGGTGATTTTGAATAAATAACATAAACAAATGTTACAAATTTGTTTTCCTATAATGAAGCAGAACTTGCAGAGGTTGGACTTCCAATCGGAACGACCGCTAGCTGTAAGAAAAACGCATCGTCTTTTGAGAAACTGAGTTTATTCAGTTTAAATAGTTCACAAATTACAGTATGAGAATGAACTGGTTACCATCAATATTGTGAAGGAAACCGAAAAAAAAAACGTACGACTTCATTTTTCTATTAAATATAGTTACAAAAAAATAAAATCCCCAATCGTGAGAATTATCTCCTTCTGCGGTCAGAGGACTTCTTTGTTCGTTTTGGTCCCTTCACGAAACACCAATCGACTTGTATTGTCTGTCCCATGATATCAGACGCGTTGAGAGCCTCTTTTGCGGCAAGTGCTTGTTTATGCGTTTCGTACTCAACAAGAGCATAGCCCTTAGAAAAACCAGTACGTCTGTCCAAATTCAAGTGAATATTCTTTATGTCACCATATTCACAGAATTTCTCTTGGATATCGTCTTCCTGGGCCTCCTCATGAATAGAGGTCACAAACAGAATCCAACCTTCAACAGAACGTTGCGGTCCGGGTTCCAGTTCATCGTCGTCTTCGTTACGAACTCGTTCGTAGCTTTGAATTGGTTCGCGAGAGTTGCTTTCGCTTCCGAAACCACGTCCTTTGCGTTTTTTTGCTTTTTCCTTTAGGCGAACAATTCCCTCTGAAGTCAATTGTTGAAAGAAATAATAGTAGTGCAAAAAGTGAAACTGTACAACTTACGATCGCCATCATCATCGACTTCGAATTCTTCGGCATTATCGATATCTAGTACATCCGCCATTATTTGAGTTAAAGATTAAATGCAATACAATCTAGGATTACGTTGGAAAGAGAATGGTTTAACGCTTATTACAATATGTAATTCGGTGAATAACAAAACACCGCGAAAAAAAAGCCACACAACGTCGCCTGCTTCGTTGACGGAAAAGTGCAGAAAAGAGCCGAATGAAAAATGACATTTCCAAAAAACTGTTTGATTTGGTGATCAGGTTTGGGCCCAAGGCGCGCACGTAATTGACTCAATAAATAAAAAATAAAAAAAGTCTCTATTGCGAGAAACAGATTAATGTGGTATTCGTTTGGGCTTCTTCAGATTCGCTCTCAGATTTCAGATTTCGTGTGGCTAATCGAACATAAAAATGCCACTATGCTCTTTTTTCATTTTTAAATATTTATACATAACCAATTTACTAAAATAAATTCACCCGATACAATGCCTTTCTTTGCTGTAGAACAAATTCACGAAAACCTAAACGCACTCCACCAGTTGTCAAACTAAAACGCACTTCTTGTGTTGGTAAATCTGAGAAAATATCTAGATTCGCAAAAGTGATCTGAAATCTGAAAGAGATTGCTTTTTTTTGTACCAAACGAACATAAGAACTGATCTGAGAGCAAAAAAAGTGATCTGAGAGCGCCCAAACGAATACCACATAACACAGCAACAGCAACTTTGACAACCTTTTAGAACCAATGAAGGTACTTTAATTACTTTGAGCATTTTGATTTTGCGCGGACCACTAACATACGATTTAAGCTAAGAATAGAATCCAATTATGCATATATGAATGCCAACAGGCAAATGATATCAGAACTGTATACAGTATACTAGACTATATATGACCAAAATTACCAATATGGTCATATTTGCCTTGGTAGTCATTTAAGGCATTTGTTATTTTTTGCCAAATATTGTAAGTTCCACAAAAAACATAACGAAAATGAAAATAAAATCACAATCCCTTTAACTCAAGCACCGTGGCAACAACGAAATTTCAATAAAGTGCATATGGACATATAGGGTTTATGCTGGCATTAGTGCTTATTGTCTGATTACAAGATAATTATGCTATTTGGACATTTTTATCTGTCAAAATCAGCGTGGTCATATGTGGCATTTAGGTCATTAGAGCATATGCGATATGCCCATTACATTGTATGACCATATTTTGACAGGAGAACTGTCAGAAATTGTCATTTTATGAGCACTTGGCATACAGTCTAATCTTACCTTTACAAAGACTAGCCATAGCCACCTCTTGCTCAAACATATAGAGATTCTCCTCTGGCGTTCGAACTCCTTCTCACATGACTCCTTTTGTTATAATACACACTTTATATGGAGTTATCCTTATTTGTAAATGTAAAATAACTAAAAAGTTAGCTAGGTACCCAGCTTAATAAAAGAAACAAACGCACCTAACAGTTTTAGTACTTTCACACAATTTATTGTCCTTCCACATCCAATGCATTTTCCAAACACCTGGCAAATGTCATCGTTCTCTTGTTTTTGTTTTGATTCCATTTTCTTTCATATAATCGTATAGGAATAGTATAAATGGAAAAGCAAATATATGTAATCGCATTCCGCCTATTTTCTCTCTTTGGTAAGCATTTGTCTTGTTTATCATTTTATTGATAAATATGAACATTGCTTAATCAACGTAAAAACAGATTTCACACTTAATTAAACAATAGAACCAATCACAATATCGAAGGGAAATGTAGACGTAGCAACGCAGTAGTATTTCTCGCTCCAGACAGTTGATTTTTCTTATTTTACTTTGTGATCACAAATCCTTTTTTTTTTTTGTCTGTTCCATAGAAAACTTTTGTGAATAGTTAATTATATTATTGCAAAATGACGACGGAAGAGCCGCAACAAAATCAAAACGTTCCCACCGCAGCAGCGGATTTCTTGGAAAAAATTCACTGTTTAAAACACCTACTCAGCAGAGACCTCATTGCATGTGATGCCAAATGGACCCTGTTCGTGTCGGCTGCCCAGAGCTATCGTTTTGAATCGCAACTTAAACCATTTCCGCCAAGATTTGCGTCAGAACAAGGCGGTTACAACATCGAAGCGTTGGTAAGTTTGCCCTCAATCGTGTTGCGTCGTCATTGGCTAATAATGAGTTTTGTGTGATATCTATGTACACAGACGGCTATTATCAATGAGACACCTAAACTGAGAGTACTTCTTAAAAATATCAACGATGAGAACTACGACGAATTGGATACTGAGGTCGTGGACTTACTATATTGGGTGCTGCTCTATGTACGTGATCCGTATTTAAGGAGTGTTGACAGCGATGAGGTGAGTAACAAACATTGGGTGCCCTTTTTCATGAGCCGTTTATTTTAAAATGAAGCTAAAGCTCTTCAATTGAGCAGATAAGTTGTGAGGTCGGATCAATTACATGTACAATGCAGTTCCTCTTCGTTTTCCATCTTTTGTATTACAAAATCTATTTTAAATGACACATTCCCAATTATTCACATTACATTTATGAAATGTGTAAAAAGCCTATACTCCTGCCTGTTGTTTATTCAGATTGAATTGTGTCTATGGTTTTTTTGGGTGAGAAAAAACTTAAGTAAATTACTAATGCAAATATAATAAACGCAGATTCAAATTGCGAATAGCATGGTGCAGTCGCCAAAGCCAGGCTACTTATTAAAATCAAAAATGTCCCTTCCATCTTTTGTACAGAGCATTATGCTACACCGTTCCACCTTCAAAAGTACTCAAATATACCCCGGAAATTAGGAATAGCTTTACTGACGCTGTTTGTGTTATAATGTAAAATCGTTTCCCAGTTGAGCTAGGACGAAACTAAGAAAAAAAAATACACTCTAGTATCCGTTAAAACCCCGACTAATTGATAATATACATAGCTCCAAATAAGCAGTGTCCATAGAAATGTATGACTTGATTAGAGAACAGTGAATACCTTTTGGCAACAAATATGCGTGCAGAACGCAAATCATTTTATTTCATATATTGGTATCTTTCAGTACGATGTCATCATATCGAAAATTCCACAAAAAACCGATTTGACTTTTCCCAGTCACATTTTTGCCGTGTGCCCTGCCACAAATTCTAAATCCGAAGAAGTCTTCCAAAAACAAAAAGAAAACTTTTCAAGTAAATTCGCATTTCATGGTAGTAAGCTGGACAGTTTTTACTCAATAATAAATCACGGCTTACATCAGCACATGTGCAAGGTTTGCTATACAATCAATTAACCCTCACTCATTCATAAAACATATCCTGTATTCCATTTAACAGAATGCTCTATTTGGAGAAGGTGTCTACCTATCAACAGAGCTCTCTGTCAGCATCGAATACAGTCCATATGGTGCTGGCTGGGGGGCTTCGAACTGTGGTGCTATGTTATCATGTGTCGCCCTATGTGAATATGTCGAGAATCCAGATCATGTTAAATTCCGACAAGATGGTGAGTTAGAAATTATTAAAATCACTTTGAACAAATATATGCAACTGGCCAATTGAATAGAGAAACACAAGACGGACATTCCCAATACTTATGTGGTGATAACAAACAACGAAGTGGTCAGAGTGCGATATCTGCTCTTCTATGGTCGTCAGTTTCCCGATGAGAGCAGTGCGCGAAGCGTTATATATGATTGGATTGGCCGAAATCGTTACGCACTCTCTTTAATGTGCTACACTCTGTTCCTGGCATCGATTGGACTGGCAAACAGCGGAAATGGATCATACCTGCGACATTTGATAGGTAAAAAGGCATCACACGCTCTAGGGATGTTAAAGAAACTATTATTGGGCGATACTTAGAGAGGTTCTTTGTTGGTTGGTGTGAGTTTAGTCATCTTTTCGTTTTGTTCTATTTCTTTTTTGCAATGCAATTTAGTCAAATTGAATACGTATACCTTTATTTTATAAATAAAATGAAATTAAACATCACTTTATAATAAGTGTTTTTTATTCTCTGTATTTATACGATAACGCTGAAGTGGTAAGTTCGGCATAAGGGTTTTTTCAGTCAATTCTGGCTTAGGTTAGTTAACGACGGATCGCATGTGAAATATAGGGCAGCTATGATCGAATACTTACGGTACCGAGAACGGTTGATCATTTTTAGAACGCGTTGATTCGGTCGTAAAGCATCTTAGAAGTTAAAAAGGGTTTTCTCAGCAATAAATGTCAATTTGACTTTACCCTCGGCCTCTGAAATAGAATGAAATAGAACAGAACCGGACTCTGATATGAATGATGATGAGTGATGGCCAGGGACAGATGAAAATCGAATGGAGACCAACTTCATGGGCGTGTGCAGATGGAAGGTGACCAAAACCAATCCGAAACAGACCGAAGTGTTTGAAGTAAAAAGTCAAGTAAGTTCCAACCTTAAAAAAAAAAAAAACAAGTTAATTTATGTTTATTAATAAAAACTTTTATTGCATGCCTGAACTCTTATCCAGTTTTTGTGATTTAATATATTTAAACCTTTTTTTTTGTTAATTTGAGCTTTTACGAGCCGCAAATAGATGGGTCGGCACATCGCCCAATCGACTTGTCTGTACGGGCGGATTTATTGGATCCAAAATAATCCTGTTTGGTGGTTTTGCCGCAGCATTTACAACAAATGGATTGCGTTTCGTTGCTGATGAAGCAGCAGATGAATCCTTTGAACCTACAGAGGCATTAGAGAGCGTCGGTGCTGATGGTTCCGGCTGTTCGTCGGTAGTAGACTTACTACTTGAACTGCTAGGAATGTCTTCTATGGACGGGTGTCCTGAATCTTCTTGTTCGTCCACGGTATCCCTTCGATGGCCATTTGATTGGGCGGATGCATTGCTTTCGACCATCATTTGGCTTGGGTTCGTTCCATTTGGAAATGATATGTGGCTTAGTGGAGTGGAGCCTGAGTTGTAGCACTGCCTCTCGCACAAATATTGACTGTATACACCATTTAGCAAATCTTCTGTTCGTCTAGACAGGGGAATTATAACACTCTGAGGATTGCCATCGACACTCGGCTCGTAAATGTGTCGCGGATAGTCAGCACCATCGTCTGCTGCGGACATTACTCCCACATGGTTGGTTCGTACGTGATAGGGAAAGCTAATGTTTGCCCTCGATGGCCAGGTTAGCCAGAGAAATGAGGCATGCCCCGATATGCTGAGAATCGTAAAGACTGCGCACATGAAGCTCTCACGCACCCATGGATCGAAGAATATAATTCCCATGAATGTGAGCACTGGTCCACCGAGTATCCACATGGACCCTAATATGCCAAAGGGGTAGTAGAATACAGATTTTTCTGGAAACTTCCGCGTGGTATTTATAATTGAGACGAGAAATGCTCCCCATGAGCCGCAACGAAGTAAGGCAAGCCCCAAGCCCCCAGGCGATTCGTACAAGTTCAAGACTTCTCCGGGATCGAACACTTCCTCTCTGTAGATGAACAAGGACAAATAGCACACTATGTAGATGTTTATGAATATTGTCAGTTTAACAGTGGAACAGGTAGAGATGCGCGCTCTGGTAATCGTGTACCCTTTCGCCATCAACAGGAGTACAATGAGAAATATTATCTCTGCGGCAGCTAACAAAACTGTCCCAAGTCCAGTATATGGACCAACACCATGTACAGCGTACTTGGACCAAGAAACACCTAGAAATAGCACACCGAAAAACTGAAAGCTTACACTCATTGCAAACAGACGATAGGTGCAGTGAAATAAATGACGATTCTTCAACTCAATCGCACAGATGGCGATGGCTAATAGCAAAAATACGTAGATAAGAGCTTCCGTCAATAAAATAGGTGGAATATCTGTAAATATAGGTAGAAACATGGACAATTAGTTCATGAAAAGACCATCCTTCCTTACACATCTCATCTGCGGAAAAATGTTCATGCCAAAAGTCTCCCGGCGGCCCATTCGTCATCCGGAACTTGTACTTGACATCAATGCCATTTTTGTTGCCACAATTGGCGATAGCTATGTACCACCAACGTTCGCGAGAAGTCAAGAATCCTCCAGAGCTGTGACATGTCACTATAAATTTGTTACCAGCCGATCCAAAACCCCGCTTTATTCGAACCTTAAAATCGAGGTAAGTCTCAAAACGTTTTTAAAACTTCAACCTTGCAAGTAGATACCTTTGTTCCGTTTCGTTCAAATTCCTCATCAAACAGCTCTTCAACGTCATCCAAATTCGATGAGGTATCATTTTCGATGTTATTGTAAAAACGCCCTGCATCTGAACCCAAAGGTATATAGTTCACATCGTGGGTTTGATTGAAAGTTTCAGCAGTGTCATTAAATGTGGAATAAGAGATGTTAAATATTTCCAAATCACCAGAGCCGTAGAACTCTGTAGATGTTTCTAGAAACTGATCGAAGTACGACGAGTTTATATCTCCGCCAACAGGCTCTTCAATTGGGATCTCGATGTTCGGCCTGAAGAGAGGTAGAGAGTAACATAAATCATTACAGAGGCTTACTAGGTTACAAACTTTAGTGTGGTATCTTTGTTAGCATTCGATGTTCTTAGAGCGCAACCGGAAACAACGTTGTAAGGGCTCTTGGCAGATAGTGTCACGATTTGATTATCCTCGGGATGAAGTACGCTTATCTTTTGAGCACAGGTCTGAAAGAGAATAAAATTTACGTTTTTTTACAAGACACATCGATTAAAGTTGTAATAGATTTGAGTCCTGCAAATCGAAAAGCGATTAATGACAAATGTATTATCATAAAAAATCAAAAAATAAGTTCTACTTAAGTAACTTTTTCCTTGTCATATACTGACAAATACGATTTTAAATCGTAGTTTAACTTGGGTTGACTTATTCGTGAACACACGCTTCTTTAACGAATACTACGCACTTGTATTCGTGCACTTCGCATAAATAATACAAAAAATGTCCAAGAGCTTTATATACCTACTCCCGAGGCCCGACCACCCATTTCGTGCGTGAATATTTCTTTTCCGTTCAAATAACTGTAGAAAGTGTGTCGAACTTTGTTTTTTTTTAACTTATTTATTTTGCTGCATTTAAAAAAAAAAAGTGTAATAAATCAATGTACTCAATGCAGGTACTTACTTTTTCAGTTTTGTAGATAGCTGGCCACTGGGTCTCATCGTCATAATACAAGAGCAACTGTGGCTCGCCAAATCTCCGCTCAAACTCAATTTGATACTCGTATCGACCTCTGCCCGATAGGAAACAAAATCTTGCCAGAAAAACCCAATCCTAGAAAAGCATAAAAATTATATTTATCTATATGTACTATAGGTTTAAACGAAACCATTTTAACCTCCAGTGTTTTTACATGACCCTCTACATATCTGGCTGTAACCGTCGAACTGGTCACATAAAACAGTGCGCAAACCAAGAACACATTCCCGCAAAGTTGCATTTTTAATAAATATTTAATTTAATCATAAACAAACCTACCCAAAACTAATTGAAAGTAATAAATGAAATTCACATTCTTTTGGACTGTTGCACTGTCATTGTTTGTTGCAAATTGTTATTTTCTTCAATTGCCGCGTTGCTAAGGGTAAAACTGCGCCATAACAAATGTAGAAGGATAATGGAACTGGAAATGTAGGAATTTTGAAAATGTACACAGGTAGTGTACTTAATACTTAACCGTTAAAATCATCCTTGGCAGGGAAGGTACAGTGTAAAAGACACAGAAAATACGAATTTTGCAATAAAAAACATATCAATTTGAATGAAATGGGTGTTAAGGAATTGAACCTGATGTTATATTTTACCTTCTCAAGGAAAAAAAAAAAAAAAAAACATTTACTACGTAACGTTTGAGTGTTTGCATTATTGCGTAAGATTGTTAAGGAACCTAAAACTGTATTCATGCTTATTTTGACATTCGAACGAATGGCCAATTCGAACGAATGTCTATCAAAATACTCAAGAGTTCATTCGAACGAATAGAGACATTCCTTAGAATTGGCTATTCGTTCGAATTTCAAAATATGCATGAATCATGCTAACTCCTACTATAGAGTTTTTCTGCATTCTCCCTTTCGAACCAGCAGCTTTTTGTTTTATTTTGATGACGTACTATCTACTACATTCCGAAGCAGTAGGTTAAGTACGCTAGGACTAAATAATGTTAGATAGACGCAGGGTTGTGAGGAGAACCGTCACAAGACACTAGGCACATTGTACCCTTCGCCTTCCTTGGGAGAACCATTGTTTAATAGACGGAAAAACCTATACGCGCTTTCCCTAAAGCATTTAACTTCCTTACAAAATTTAAATATCCAAGCTTGGTCCATAAACCCTATAATCTTCTGTGTATAGGTATGCTATTAAAGAAGTAGTTTCCCAAAATTTTTTCGCTAGTCCCATTCCCATGCGTCCCGAGAAAACAGTGTCCAGACAGGATTCCTATTCCTATTCTCAGTATCGATTAAATAATACGATCAACTCCATGAACTTGTACCTATGGGAAGTCCTTTACAATTCAGACCCGTTTGCTGATACCTACTACTTATAGCGATTTAAGTTCTACTTAAATACTTTTTCTATGTCATAAACTGTCACCTTAGATTTTAAGTGGAACTTAAATCGCTATGAGTAGTATTAGGAAACGGGCCTTAGAGATTTAACGATTTAAAATTGCAGCAAAATCGCGAGCAAAAAGTTTGTGTTACTTATAGTAGCCGGACATAATGACATTTTGTCGCTTTTCTAAAGCGTCACAAGGCCATTTTTAGGGTTCCGTAGCCAAATGGCAAAAATCGGAACCCTATTAGATTCGTCATGTCTGTCTGTCTGTCTGTCTGTCCGTCCGTATGTCACAGCCACTTTTCTCCGAAACTATAAGAGCTATACCGTTGAAACTTGGTAAGTAGATGTATTCTGTGAACCGCATTAAGATTTTACACAAAAATAGAAAAAAAAACAGTAAATTTTGGGGGTCCCCATACATAAAACTGAAACTCAAAAATTTTTTTTTCATCAAACCCATACGTGTGGGGTATCTCGGGATAGGTCTTCAAAAATGATATTTAGGTTTCTAATATCATTTTTTTCTAAAGCGAATAGTTTGCGCGAGAGACACTTCCAAAGTCGTAAAATGTTGGTCCCCCCCCCCCCTAACTTCTAAAATAAGAGAACGATAAAACTAAAAAAAATATATGATGTACATTACCATGTAAACTTCAAATGAAAATTTTTTGAACGAGATCTAGCGAGTAGTTTTTTTTTTATACGTCATATATTGTAGACCTCAATTTACCTTTAATACAATCAACTCAAAAAAAAAACGTTTAATTTCATAAACATAAACCTTATACATAAGCCCTGAACCATTATTTCCTAATAATAAATGATATAAAAATACACTATTATTAAAAGAGGTATCGATCAAAGTTACAACGAACTACAAGAACTTTTATGTTATGTTACTTGCTGTTTCGGAACCCTTCATGAGCGAGTCCGACTCGCACTTGTCTTACTTTTTAGGGTTCCGTAGCCAAATGGCAAAAATCGGAACCCTATTAGATTCGTCATGTCTGTCTGTCTGTCTGTCTGTCCGTCCGTATGTCACAGCCACTTTTCTCCGAAACTATAAGAGCTATACCGTTGAAACTTGGTAAGTACATGTATTCTGTGAACCGCATTAAGATTTTACACAAAAATAAAGAAAAAACGGTAAATTTTGGGGGTCCCCACCCCATACATAGAACTGAAACTCAAAAAATTTTTTTTCATCAAACCCATACGTGTGGGGTATCTATGGATAGTTCTTCAAAAATGATATTTAGGTTTCTAATATCATTTTTTTCTAAAGTTAATAGTTTGCGCGAGAGACACTTCCAAAGTGGTAAAATGTTGGTCCCCCCCCCCCCTAACTTCTAAAATAAGCGAACGATAAAACTTAAAAAAATATATGATATACATTACCATGTAAACTACAAACGATAATTTTTTGAACGAGATCTATCGAGTAGTTTTTAAAATATCGATCAAAGTTACAACGAACTACAAGAACTTTTATGTTATGTTACTTGCTGTTTCGGAACCCTTCATGAGCGAGTCCGACTCGCACTTGTCTTACTTTTTACTATTATTTTCTTCAACCGAAAGTTCATAGAAACATAGTTTGGAAAATAACAGTCAAAATTGGAATATGATATCAGCTTTCTGTTAAAGAGAACAAAAGTAAACAATTCAACCGTAAAGGTTTTTGTTATTGACACAAATGTCCCATAGGTTGTTGAAATATGGCCCTGTGTCGAAAAAAATATGGCCTTATGTCGCTTTGTGAAATTGCCATAAGGCCGTATTTCGAAATGGCCTTATGTCAAGACAACTGCGGTGAAGGGTGATTACTTTAAAGCACCTGTTATCTAGAATTACCACTTAAAACCCTTGAAACAACTTTGGGTTGCTCAATTTAAATCAAGCAACGAATAACTCTTCAGGCTGAGAAGGCAACTTTATAGTATAAGATCCTCTCCCAAATCACTATCACTACATAGTATGAAACAAAGTCGCTTTCTCTGTCCCTATGTATGCTTACATCTTTAAAACTACGCAACGGATTTTGATGCGGCTTTTTTTAATAGATAGAGTGATTGAAGAGGAAGGTTTATATGTTTATATGTATAATAACCTCCATTAAATAGTGGAGAAATGCTGTTATTTTTGAAGTTTCTAATGTGATGTCGTAATAAATTACATTTTTTCCGCTTACATTGCAAACGCAGGCTGAACCCTACGTGCGAAGCCGGGCGGGTCGCTAGTACTTAATAAAAGAGACTCTCCATCTGAAGCATGCAAATTCTACCAAGGCGGATGAAAATATCCTTGGCAGTTATGAGAGAATAAATCCAATCGTATGATATTCTGTCTTGCGTTGACGGGCTTGGGAAGAGACATTTCTAGGACGAACCATAGTATATCGCAAGAGTAGATGCCTTGAAGGTATTTGGATTTATGTACCTAATTCGTAACAACAACAAATAGTGCTCGCTGCAAACAATTTGCCTCCACGAATAATTATTTGAGTTACTGTACACCTTACACAACCTGTAACGTAATTCTTACGTTATTTGTAAATACGATGAATAGCGGTTTCTCTTATCATACATTTTTTTCTCTCCCGGCGGAAGAGAGTCATTGCTACTGGCCCAAGGTGAAAAATCGCCCACTTCATTCACAAGCATCAAAACAACCTGCTGGCTGGCTGCTGTCACATTCACAGGTTAACCACTTTTACAACAAAAATTTCTAAACAAATCCACTGGTATTCAGCTACCAGCTACCACCATTCATTCCATCCAGCGACCGCTTTGAATCTAGTCAACACTTGGCATCCGAATCGAAGAGAAGTATCTACAGTCCGACGCTGCTCCAAAGCACTTAACTTATTCAAACAGTTGTCAGCGTTCGAGTTTTTCTTGTTTTCCTGTTTATTTTTTTTTTTTTTTTTGTAGTGCTGTTGCTCTGTTCTGTATAAACAGTCAACTACCAATAGAAGTAGTGTTAGTGTTAATTCTTGCATTCTCGGTTCTCTACCAGTGGTTCAGTTAATTATAATACATATCTAGATATTTGGAAGGTATCTTGTATCTCTACCATTTTGGTGATTCGTGTCGTACTTATACGTGCTGTGTTGGAGTTGCCACGCATTCCTAACGAAACGCAAAAGGGAGAAAAAACACAGACCTGCGCTCAGAATCAAACGGGTAGATAGAAATGTTCCTACGTGCGGGGATGCCCATATAACCGACATTCAAACAGACCAAATAGCCATTTGCTATAACAAAATGATGTGAGATACAAAAGCGAATACGACTACACAATACGCGCACATTTTGTTATCACAATTGCCATACCAGATCCCAGTCAGTCAGTATACAGTTTGCAAAATCGCGCTCTCGTGGTTGGGGATTTTTTGTTCCCATAAAAAAAATATCAAGAAGCAGAAATCTCAATTCAGCAGCGTTTATATCTCAATAAAATAAGAAAAATAAAATTCCAATCACGGGAAGTGGAAGGTCATGCTGTGATTATTGTGCGAAAAGTGTTGAAAATTTAAATAAATTGTGAAACAAAGCGATAGCCCCTTGTCAGTGCCAACAGTTGTTTGTTTGAATTGGGAAAATCGATTACCGTCATTTTCGTGTGAACACGATTCTCGCACTTTGGATATAAAAAACAGAACCACAAAGAAAAAGTTTACGACCTAACCATGGGATGGTTCCATATGTTACACCTGATCTGCCTAATTGCGACCTCTGCCCTTGGCCTGCAGTTCTCCCACAACAGCATTGAGGACGATGATGGATACAAGGCCCGAGCTCGTGACCAAGACGGATACACACATGGGCAATTTCCGTTTCTAATGCCCAATGTCAGGCCTAACACGGTATGTAAAATAAAAATATGCATCCTTTGGCGATTATCAAAATTTAGCAAAATATATATTTATACGTACCCATCATTGTAACATAGCTTGCTTAAGAACTCAGTTAATGCCAGGGGTCCTGCAAAGCTATATAGTGTAGGGGGGAGGTGGGGGTAGCTGAGTATCTGATTGAGTTGGCAAGGATGATGAGGATGGTAGTGCCTACACATTTTTGTGCGTCGCCCACTTGTGTATGTGTGCCTGGAGGAAGCCAGGTTATTTTTAGAAATAAGCATCTTCGTCGTCCCACTCGCACGGGGTTGTTGTGGGCGATAATAGATAATTTCAGTAAACATCTCATCCAATTATTTTCATATTTCAAATGTTAACCCCTGAACCCAAATGCGACCCCAAAACCGGAGCTCTTGTGGTTCAACTTGTGTTTGCGTGGGTATAATAATGGCAGCATATCACGATGGAATTCGTTTGCCTTTAGTTTCAAGTTTGAGTAGGCGGTAGGTACCTACTTACACGTAGCCATTTATAAGATGTGTAAAAAGTGAAACAATTTTGAAATGTCCAAGGCTCTGCATCGGTCCTTTTTCTGTAGAAATGAAAATGTCAAAGCAATGATGCCCAGAGCCTTCTTCAAGAAAGAATCATATTTATATGGGAATGAACAATTTGCTACGTAATTTATGAACTGAGGGAATTCTACACAGGGATTGTTATGTGACGGGCATTCAATTTCAATCAAATCTGTCGACTGGTTAGAATAGAAAGGTTAGGGTATGTTTGAAATTCAACAACGACAACCTATTGCGAAAATTTGGCGGAAAGGAATGAGAGTTTCGATTGCCTCTGTAATTATGTTTTTAGTTTGTACCCGTATTGCTGTGGGTTTTGACTTTTGACTTTTGAGTTTCGCGTTATGGTAAAGTAACACTACCAATCAGGATCAGTGGAAATAAGTAAAGAGGCATGTTTGAATATATGTGTACACTGTACAAGTGTTGACATTGACCCCGTTCCCATACTTCTTGGGGTGCATTGCAATATTAAATATTTCAACTACTATAACACAGGCCCAGGTCCACCCCCGGACTGTAGCGCCACCGAATTGCAATTGTGGGTTAAACAGCAACAACTTATGAAGGAAAGCAATGTTGTATGCGTTGGCCGCCTTCAACAGAGAAATCAACCGCGTCTTTCCATTATTAATTTAGTTAATTTACCTATCTTCGAAATGTTACAACTGTCAACGCTGTGTTTAAAATAGGGATGCTCGTCTGACAGCTGGCTGACTTGAGGTCTGTTCTCTTACTTTTGTAGTAAGATAAGAATGGAAAAGACTGTCAAAATGGCAGTGGTGGGGATAAATTCTCTCACAAAGAGAGACACTGACGAAAAAGTTAGGGAACGCTTTTGTAGTAATTTTTAAAAAATGGCATACATATATAAAATATTGAAAAAAAGTGGTACGAAAAGCCGTTAAAATGTCTGATAAACTCGAGAAATTTGCTAATTTATAAAAAAAATTAGTTATATCATCTACCTAGCGATGAAAGTGACCTGGAATTAATCGAACTTCGTTTTGATGAATCCGTGTAGGTATGTGGAAGAGTTTGTACTGATTGAACTACAAGCATTCGAGAAGAGGAAAAAGCGATATCGCATTAAGAATTACATGGAAGAGATTGTTCCTTGTTACAGTGAGGAAGAATTTCATCGCCAATATCGAAAAGAATTTTAAAGGGAACATTCAATGTTATTTTGCCCCCTATTGATACCATTTTAATAAGCAAGAAGTAAAAAAATAATCAACGCATATGCCAAATGGGACAAAAAATTTCAAATCATCTGTTAGTTGTAAGGTGATTGACAGCTTTTCCACTTCTTACACCAAGAAATTTGTTAAGTAAAAATTCGTAAGAATCTCAGTGGAGTACCCCTCCAACTTGCTCTCTCGATGACGCTCTCTTTTACTATTTTTTTCGAGTTAAGAAACGGCACTGAGTAAAAATTCGTAAGACTTAAAAGTAAAGGAACAGAACTTTGATATATGTAGATGTACATATTTCAGTTTTTATTGGCCCAGTTTGGTCACGAGAATAGTTTTTCAATTGATAGTTGTGGAGGAGTAGCAGACAAATCTAGTCAAGAAAATCGTGTCTGCATACTCAGTTGACGTTTTGAAGTGTCATACTTAATTCAAACAAACCGCGAGGATACAAAAACAATTCAAACTGAAGAGTCAATGCGTTCGTATACCTACCTAGTTCAGACAAATCTAGTTGACGTTTTGCATTCGAACGTCCCCAATATCCTAAAAAACGGCTTAATTTTCGGAATGCATCCCTGGGCTAAAAGTTGTTTCTTTTTCTTGCTGCACATGTTTTATTGCAAAAGCAACACAAACAATTAACGAAATCCAACAATACTCAGTTATAAATTGAACGAATTGACAACCGTAGTCTGTCAGATACTCGTATAATAGATCTGTAGAACTAGTCCATACAAATTGAGTGGGCGTGAAGGCATTTGTGCACCGCGTCTATACGAGTCTGAATTATGTCAGACTTTTAAGTCAGATCTCTTGTCCGCCATATTTGCATAGGTTGGGCAAATCGTGTTATGACATTTCATTTCACAATATGTCATCAACGAAGAAACAAGTGAAGGTGGCCCTCTTCTGGCACTTCCTCTTTTTTTGCTGATATGATAGATCGATTTCCAAACATAATTAAAAGAAATTTGAAAAATTTCATGAAAACGTAAACAACCTCCACAAGTTGTTGTCAAACTCAAACGCCCTTTCATTGGTCTGAAGAAAATCTGAAAAAAATCATTTAACGAGGCAATTGCTCTTTTTTATATAACCAAGCCAATATCTTCATAAATACATAAATGCAATTATGCATATTTATTAAATTTAAAGTATCAATTTGCGAAAGTAAAAAATCAGCCATAATCGAATCCGCGCACCTGTATTCCCGAGAATTAAAAAAAACAAAAATTATATTTTGCTTTCAAACGCTGGTCTAGACTTCAATTGTCAAGTTTCCGTCCGAAGATATGTCTGCAGAGATGGCAGGAAAAAAAGTCAGACTGAAAAGTCTGGGTTTCTGTCATGTCCACAAAATCGCGGTCTACAGGAGACATATGGTTATCATGACTGAAGTCTTGACTGAAATTAAGTCTTGTGGAGTATAAGAATTTGTGGCTCTATTCCCTCTAACTTAAAAGAAATCATTTAGTGCAAGCGGTTAAATGACAATATTTTTTATATTGATTTCTTATATTTCGTCAACTTAACGTCGTTTGGCATCTAGCTGTCGAAGAAGCCATCCAAAATAGACTTTTAACATATTTGTAATTTTTGCTCCCATTTTTGAAAGTTAAGTATTGTGCAATCCGTTAAAGGAATTCTTTCGCACTGACGCGAGAATTTACTCGCTATTACAAATATATGTGTTTGTGAAAAAACGCAAACTAAATCCTATTAGGTACTCCACATTGGTATAAAGCTATATACATTCAGATTCCTGGCGAACGCATTTTTAGATTAATTTTGAAAATTGGTTAACATGACCACTTCTTCCACATTCACAAAAGAAGAAGAAAAAAAAAAGTAGGTAATGGTAGGTGGAATCAAATGACCTACCTAGAAGCGACAATACAATTAAAATTATCTAGGTACCTACCCTGATGTGTCTTAAGCGCAACTTAAAATTTCGTATGGTCTTAGAAGCCCTGTAAGTTCGTAAGTAATTAGCTGCCATTCTGTGAAACTAGTTACAAGAGAAGATAAAACGTCATACGAATTTCCTTTTAATTAACATATTATGGCCTTCACCGACAACGTCTCTATAACTGTATATCCACAAACAGGTTTTCTTTCTTAGCTGCTTTTATACCTACCTACCATCTTTTAATGGATTGAACGTTAAACAAAATTCGGTATAGGAAGATGTGATTAGCATTTTTCTATATCATTTGTGCAACTTAAAACTGAATAGTGTACTTTTCACTTTTCAGAAATGTGTACGTTAAGTGGAGTTGGACACATCTTATTCAAACTGTATGTCGTCGCAACTGAATGCCACGATTTGGTTACTAATTTAATAACCAAGCCAGCAAAGTGTCTGCTAATTATTTATATTATATATGTATATACAGTAGTGTCCGCTTATAACGAACTCGAAGGGACTGACCAAATTGGTTCGTTATAACCGAAGTTCGTTATAAGTGATACGCTAAGAAAATCACAAAGTTTTGTTTTGAAAATCAATAAAAAAAAGAAAAAGGGGTTATCAAAACACATAAAAAATAAGTTAATATTTCAGTATAAAAGCATTATATTTTTATTAAATTTTTTATTTAAAAAAGTCATGAATTTTAGATTGTTTTGTTTGATAAGATTCAATTCGCTTAAAAACAACTCGACGTCTGCAAGTCCATATATCGCTTTGTTTTACGCCTTGTTCTAAATGCTTTGTTAAGTCGTATTTGTCTTTTAATGTGAAACATTTTCTTTTATTTGTTTATAAATCTCCCATTTTACTTAAATGATTTTTAAGCGTGTCACTTTACTCAACCTTTCGTTTGTAAACATAAGGTTACTCGGGGAAGTACCGAACAAATTATATTGAAGGACAAAATGTTGTCGTTTGAGAATGTTGGTTCGTACGCAGCTATACAGTTCTCGGGGAGTCCCGAAAAGTTGGGAAAATCTGGATGACAATGTAAAGCGACAGATTTTTGGTTCATTATAACCGGACATTTTCTTAATTTCACGCGCAAAATGGGTTCGTTATATGCGAAAGTTCGCTTTAGGCGGGTTCGCTATATGCGAAATTAAAATTTATAATTCTTATGGGGCATTGATTGGGACTTCATGAAATGGTTCGTTATAACCGAAAGTTCGCTTTAACCGGGTTCGCTTTAAACGGTTACTACTGTAGTTTGAATCGTGAATACGAGTAGTAGGTAAAATTGGCTGAACAACCTTGAGACATGATGCGGTTGTACCAAACTGATTACTCATTCTAAAAGCAAAACGTAATAAACCGAAAATTGTGATTTTTTTTTTTTTTTTTTTCGGCATACTAAACACTGACCGAACCAATACGTGCCCTCAAATACTTGAAGCAGTTGAGTCAATATTAGATCATTCTAAATAATAATTGTCAAAAGAAAGAAAAAGGTATGGCTGAAACTGAATTCAAGAGGGGGTTGATATGACAGTGGCACTTAGCACTGAAGTGTCTATAGTACCTATATGCTTTGAAAAAAAGTGACGATAATGTTGGTACTTGCCTAAGTGGGTGCAAACATATATACACACCTATATCTGTGTATCTACCTCAATTGGAATACAAATATGCAACGAGTAAACAAATCTATACTGCCGGGTCAAAAATTGAACCAGATACGGGAGCCGGAGACTTTTGCAAGTTTAAATGCACAAAACGCACAAACTTCCTTAATGATTTAACATTTTTCGACCTATAATAGTCACCTTGGAAAAAGAATATCAGAAAAGATCCATAGATTATAATTTTCATATAATATAGTCAAGCAGTGATTAAAGGACTAGACAGCAAAACCATAAAGTCGAAGATATGAGCAGCGAAAAAAAGAAAACGAAATTTGCATTTGGCACAATAAGATAGAGAAAATTTGTCTATCCAGTCTCTAAAACAGTCTTAAGATCTCTTTAAACCAGTTTAGAAATTCGTTTTATTTAACATTTATTCTAAAGCAAACGTAACTAGAATCAGTAGGTATAAAAATACGCAAGTTTGACTCAACTTATGTGGTATTCTTCAGATTCGCCCTCAGATTTCATATTTCCTGTGGCCAATCGAACATAAAAACGTCATTTGTTCTTCTTTTTATTTGTGTTTATATTCGTGCCATTCGAATATGTGTACCCCTCGATACGTGTTTTCCATTCACTTGTTAAATTTTATATTAAAACATTCGAAATATTCATCCCGATATTATAATTTATAAATATAAATAAATAATTTACAAAAATAGATTCACCCGATGCAATGCCTTTCTTTGTACTAGTAGAAAAACTTCACGAAAATGTAAACAAACTCCACCAGTTGTCAAACTCAAACGCACTTGTATTGGCGAAATGGAAGCTCTGAAAGCCCCCAATCGAATACCAAAAAATCATAGATATTTATCCGCCATTAAGGTTCAGCTGATGTTCACATCACACTTCACACCGTTGTACCGTTGTAATGTGATGTTTACGAAACTACAGTTGCGTATACAGTTTTTTTTTTCTAACCGTAATGGTATTCTCATCTCATGCATGACACACCAACATTCAATGTTGGTAAAGAAAATATCGAAGCAATAGTACCCCCTGTGACGTTTATAATCATATTTTACCACAATTACCACAGACTTTCAGACTGCAGTTGCCTCTGGCTTAGAAGAACTGACTTGCGACATATTTATTAAGCATTTGTCGACTGTCTTCGTTGATATACTTATAACAAGTGCAGATATGTTTACCGTTCTTAAAAAATAAAACGTGAAACAATTAGTCAAGAGAAAGCATATCAGGCATATAACTGCATCAATTTTCTTAAAGGCACTCCTCTTCAAGAAAATTAAAACAGTAATATAGGTAGGTACATTATTAAAATAAAAGAGTTAACCAGCGAACTTGCACCTGTAGCAGAATTGTAGTTGGCTGTCACCCTAGCCTAAAAATATTGATTGATTTCAATTTCAGCATAAGTCCCTGAGTAAATGACACTTCTACTCTCTCGCCAGAGAGACTTCTGATCTAGATCACATCATGAAGAAATTAGAATACGACTTAAAACAATTGGCCCGACCGTCAGATCAAACCATTGATAGGTGCACCCCACTTTGAATATATTTTATTCTATTTTTACCACCTCAACAAAGTACCTACCTACATCTAAAGTTCAATGACCTACATCATTTTAGAGCACCTGTGCGGAACAGACAACTCACGTTCAAATTTCTTCATCAAAAATTCTCCTTATTTTCACGTTTATTTGGAATTATATAATTTATTTTGAGAAATGTGTTTGGGGCATTACCTATTTATAATTTAAGGTTCAACTGGAGACTTGAAATGATTAAAAGAATGTTGTGTGCCACACGTTTCCTACAGAATGCATTTATTTATGCACATTTACGTTGTACGTATAGAGATAGAGTTGCAGGCGGTTAATGAACATCTCCATCGGTAACACTTGACACGTATGTATTATTGCTTACACAATAACAGGAAAGAAGGTTTTAATAACTGATGCAACCCAGGAAACAATATTGGCTCAAGTGCAACCAAGTGCAGTGACAATTATTACTTGCGGCGGATTTTGTTCGTGCCTACCTACCTATCAAAATACATAAAGTTATTTATAGCCAAAGCGTGAGTGTACTCGTAGCCTTGGACGTATCCTTGGCATCTCCGCAACGTGATGTAAAACCTGTTTTGCTGGATGTATTTATTATTTCCACGGAACAACAAAACATTGTTATAAAAATATGGAAATATTTGAACTGATTTATCGTTTTACTAGGTAGTTACGTTAATTTGTTCATAACTAAGGAATAGGATGGTTTTATAAAGAATCTTGCAATATTGCGTTGCACTTATATCGTCTCCTATACATCACTTGATAATACAATAAGGACGTGAGTAGGTTCTTACCCGTAGGAACGAGTATTTATGTAGGTTAGGTTAGGTTAAAAAAAAATCGGCCAAGTGCGAGTGTCCCTCGCGCACCGAAGGTTCCGTACGATTTTTTTTTTGCTGATGAGGTAAACTACATTAATGGAAGCGTAAAGGTAAGATTAGACGGTATGCCAAGTGGTCATAAAATGCCAATTTCTGACAGTTCTCCTGTCAAAATATGGTCATACAATGTAATGGGCATATCTCATATGCTCTAATGACCTAAATGCCACATATGAGATATGACCAGGCTGATTTTAACAGATAAAAATTCCCAAATAGCATTTATAGTGTAATCGGACAATAAGCATGAATGCCAGCATAAGCCCTATATGCCCATATGCACTTTAATGAAATTTCGTATTGGCATTGCTGGCATTTTTGATGGAAAAGTCGTAAATGGCTATCAAGGCAAGTATGGCCATATTTGTAATTTTGGTCAGTTTGGTACAGTTTTAAAAATCCTGACATTTTGGTCCTTTGACAGCTAATCTGGGGCTGTAGGAAATAAGGCCCCAATGAAATAAGGCCCCAAAAGAGAAAATGAAATAAGGCCCCAAATTTGGGGTGTTATTTCATAATGAAATAACACCCCAATTTCAAATATGAAATAAGGCCCCAAAATAAAAAGAAATAAGGCCCCAAATTTGTGGTTTATTTCATAATGAAATTAAAAATAATGAAAACTACTTTTCATTTAATATTGTTGATATTGGATAAACTAGTTAGGAACTTTTTATATACTCAACCTCGCACCCACCCCGCAATCTAACAGTAAACCCAAGCAGGGTTACGCCTTTCCATATCGGAAGGGTAACAATTAATAATAAAAAAATAATTTTGGGGACTTATTTCATTTCTTTTTTTGGGGTCTTATTTCATAATGAAATAACACCCCAATTTTCATTAAGAAATAAGGCCCCAAAAAAGGAAATAACACCCCAAATTCTATTAAAAATTTTTGTTGTTGTTTCCTGTATAATTTTTTTGGGCCTTATTTCATTTTTCTTTTGGGGCCTTATTTCGCAGAGCCCTAATCTGGGCATTTGCCTGTTGGCATTCATATGCATAATTGGCATAAAGTCTAATCTTAGCTTTAGTACATATTTGACACTTAGATTTATATGCTGTTAACGACAAACCAATTTTTTCAATTCTAGGGGAAACCTAGTCAATAACAGTAGGTACTCATGTATTAATATACTTGTAGGTTTATTTTATACGAGCAATTCTTTTTGTACATATGCAGTTTCGAAGTTAAAGAAAATATTAAAAAAGTTATAAGCTGTTAAAACAACCACAATCAAGCGTTAAACTCTAAAATACATCTTTTTTTATTTTTAATTGCAGCCGGAACTATATCTCTGCACACCAATCAAAGTGGATTACACCACAAGTTATTATATCGGTATGAACCTACTTACACTCTTTATATTTAAAAATGTAGTAACACGATTTCCTTATTATAGTCGGTTATGAGCCAAACGCCACAATGAATACTGCACATCACATGCTGTTGTACGGTTGCGAAGAGCCGGGGTCAACGAAGCCAGTTTGGTAAGTTATAGTGTGGTTTTCGTAATCTTTGTAAAAGAGCTCTCGTGCTGTCACCACGTAAAGGAGCGTCGCACCAGTCACTTTTGGTAAAATGTCAGGTCATCGAGGGTTATTTTGTTGAATAGTCATGATATCAGCTAGGTATAGCTGGATCAATTCGAATTGTGTGGAGACATCTTTTACGCGGCTGCACAATAGAAAAAAAAAATCAATTTCGACAAATCGCATACAATTTTTTTTTTTATTTTAAATAGGAATTGCGGCGAAATGGCTAAAAAGGGATCAGATGAAGACGAAACCTACAGTCCATGTGGAGTTACTGCACACTCCCAAGTAAATACCTTCTAAAAGTTCTACTAACCAAATGCTTATTCGCAGCGTTATTGCTATGTTTTCAGATACTCTACGCCTGGGCTAGAGACGCGCCCAAGCTAAACCTACCCGATGGAGTTGGCTTCAAGGTTGGCAGTGATTCGCCCATCAAATATATGGTTCTGCAGGTGCATTATGCACACATTGACAAATTTAAAGGTAAAACAAATGAAAAAGATTTTTCAAGATCTTCCAATTATGAACTGTCAAAACTGTTGAATTGGTTTGGTTTGGTCTAAATTTTGATTGGAAGATCTGTAATCACATTGGAAAGCAGTTTATTATTTTATTTTATTTTTTAAATATCCAACAGATGGCAGCACTGATGATTCTGGAGTTTTTATTAATTACACAACAGAACCGTAAGTAAATACTTCCCCAAAACAAACACCAAATATGAAAACATCCCTCTTTAACAGCATGAACAAATTGGCCGGTGTTCTTCTGCTTGGAACAGCGGGAATGATTAAGCCGAGGGCAACAGAACATATGGAGACGGCTTGTGAAATAAGCGAACACAAGATTATACATCCGATCGCCTATAGGACTCATACACACAGTTTGGGCAAAGTCGTGTCCGGGTATCGTGTTCGAGCCGACGATCGTGGTGCCCATCACTGGACTTTGTTGGGCAAACGCGATCCCCTAACTCCACAGATGTTCTATCCGATCGAGAATGCAGAACCTATTATTTATGGTGATCAATTGGCTGCTCGCTGCACAATGGAAAGTCATCGAGATCGATATACTGAAATTGGGTAAGGAAAACAAAAAATAAAGTAACCAAGTCCTAGACTTACGTTTTTGCCCCTCACAGAGCAACAAACGAAGATGAAATGTGCAATTTCTATCTGATGTACTACGTGGAGAATGATGAGCCCCTCAACATAAAATACTGCTTTAGTAGTGGACCACCGCAATATTATTGGAAGAATCCCGATGTCGGCCTCACCAACATACCCGACTATGAAGCCAGTCATTTGTAATAAACTAGCAACAATAACGAAAAGCACACATTGACCATTTGAATTAGAAAAGTAAAAAAAAAAACAAAAAATGCATATAGAAAATATTTATTCATAAAAATATAACAGAAAAATAAATAGGGAAAATTCATATTAAAACAAAAAACTGTATTTATCTATAAATATTTCAATGATCGTTTTATGTGAACTGAATGTTATGATTATGAATATGTACTATGTATTTATAATTTAGTTTTCTAATTTTTTTTTTTTTTTTTTATAAAACAACACGTGCAATTTGTTTAAGTTTACAGAGTCTATATTAAATTACTTAATTGATTTTGTTTTTAATTCATGAAAAGTGGTATTAGAAATCAATTAGAGTTGTGTAATCCCTTTTCCCAAATGAACCTAAACATAAAACGATGTAAGATTTAGCATATCGGTATATCAGTCTAACTAAAATAAATAAATTAATTCTATTTATACATGAAAATATATCAAAAAGAGTAGCAGCTATATATATACAAAAAGAGGACATTTATTTAAAAGAACAGAGAAAAATTCTTCCTATAACATATATAAGAAATACATGAATTAAATAAAACTTATAAAATAAAACCAATACATATACATATTATAAAAGTCCACACACAAATTGTAAATTTTATAAAAACTTAAGAAGATATAATTTTGCAAGAACACAAATTGTATAAAAGAAAATATAATAATGTACAATAAATAATACAAACACACATAAAATATATATATAGAACAATATCGTGATAGAAGAAAACTTGTTTTATTTGTTTTTACTTTTTTACAGCTCAATTCTAGAAAGTAAAATCTGTTTAGCTTTTTTTTTTTTTTTGTAATTCGGCACAGCGCGCGCTTCAAGTTTGCAACGGTGCCGTGAAATAAGGCGGAGCGAAATAACACCGAATTTTGTTGTTCGGTCTTATTTCACTTTGCTAAAGTGAAGTAAAGCCCAGTCGGCCTAATTTCGCTTTTAATTTATAAATACATTCCGATGATATGCGCAAATATAGTTTTTATTTTAACTATTAAATATTTGAGCTTTGAGAAAATTCGCGCGAATTTTGAACTATAATTTTCACAAATTTCCCCTCTACTTATTTCAGTATTTAGAATTTAGTTACAGTTAAAATAATAGATATACCTATCTATTTCTGCAAATTATAAAAGTTCTCGGCCATTCTGAAAACATTTGCTTTGACTTTACTTCTCAAGCAATGTTCGGCATTATTTCACTTTGTCAACTTGAAGTAACGCCGAGTTCTAAGATTCGGTTTTTCGAGTGTTTGAATTCGGCGTTATTTCGCTAGGCGTTATTTCACGGCACCGTTTGCAACATGGAAGATGGAGCTTTTTCTGCCAATTCTATGCCGAAATTTGTTTTCGGATTCTCAAGATCCTTGCATAATCGCGTTCACATAAACAGCACGAAATAGTTCGTCAGTTTGTAAGTTACTCTATTTCTATTTTAAATGAATTGAATTTGTTTGATTGCGGTCCTTACCGAGTACCTTGCAATAAATAAATAAATAAATAGTTGGCGCAACAGGTCTGCAGAGACCCTAGGCCTAGCTTCTCACAACCATTCGTTTGTGTGAGTTTCTCATTTTTGGAACGAATGGAAGGGATCTACAATTTTATGCCGACTCCAAACGGCTAATTGAGAAGCTCTTTTAAGACATTTATACTCTCGGATGTTTGTCAGACGTTCGCGAGAGGTAGCGCAGCGGAAAAAAAAACCCTGAGTCGGAATCGGGCTTTTGCGGGATTCGAACCTGGGACTCCCGCATAGCAGTCCAACACACTAACCACTAAGCTACTGCGACCTTGCAATACTTAAATAAAAATAGTAAACTTCCTACTATCAAGGCGCGTATATGCAAAAACCCGATCTATTCAAATAGGTTAAGGAGGTCTTGAAGTTGAAGAATAGTTTACGACAGCGACATTTAAAATATTTATTCAACAATTTAACAGGCCAAAATTGAGTTCCTAAACTGACGATTCTTAAAGAAAGCCAGGTAAATTCTTACTTCCAGAATGATTAGATGATAGCGCTAATAAATTCTATAGCCCGCGCAAATAAAGCTGTTATTACGTTTAAAATGTAGTAAGAATTTAGTGAAAATTAAGCAGCCTCGTGGATTTAATCAAAGCTATGTGTTCATTTAGCTACCATTTACAATAAGCGTTTGCTACAATTATGTATAATAATCTTTTGCCTTATCGCGATTTTGATTAATAAAGTTGCAAGAGTCAAGACAATGACTTCGACCGTGATATTCATCTTGATCTTGAGCAAGACACTATATTTTAATAAAGGTCTGTGTCAACCTCTAGTTTTCTAATGCTGTAAAATAAACATCTCGTTTGAGGAGGTACTAATTTGATTACATGGGCTTAAATGAGACTTGACACTTGGGTGTTGTATTATTGGAGATGCATTGACTTTGACTTAAATGACATTTTCGTTCCTTGCAATAAAAAGGGGTACCTAATAAGCGCTATAACCTATGACAAACCCACGTATCTTTTTTTGGGTCAAAAATAGTACATTTTAAAAAAAGGAGTAGATTGATTAAAAAAAAAAACGTATTTTGCGCAGTATTCAATGAAAATAATTGACAAATATAGCAAATCAACCACCGAGCAAATACCATCATCTGAATTGTCTTCGTTTTCCATTTCTACATCTCCTTCTGTGATTGTTGTTTTGTATTTTGTCCTTTGAATCAATTTGACAAAGAAATTCCGGCTTTGTTTGGATGTAGGTATATAAAGAAATCAACGCATGAATATCTTAAGTTACCTACGCAGTATTTAAAAAAAAAAATCGGTATATGCTGTTTTGGAGTCTAATAAACAGTAGGTAGGTACATATAATACTGCTACTGAGACCCCCCCCCCCCCCCCCCCCCCCCGCCAACTAATAATCCTCTTGCGCTGGCCCTCTCATCTCTCAAAAGTTTTTCAAATTCGCCATTTTGTTTTACTATCGGTGGAATCCGTGTGACATGCAAAAAAGTATTGTCTATGCTGCGAGAAGCAGTATAGATACGACATACGACCGTTAACTATGACAAATGCGCACAAATACATTTTACAGGAACCGGAACTGTGTTTTTTTACATCCTCTCGAATTATTATACATATTATTATTTTATATCGAAAATTTAAAAAAGCACTTGTCTATGGCAACACTGTATCGCTATTAGCTCCTCCTTTCTCTCGTTTTTTTTTATTTGTAGCTTCTGTGTGGCATTGTGGTTGTGGTTTGTGGCTGCTGTTGTAGTTGTAGAGCGCAAGAAAAAAATCTCTTATCAACCTCGGGGCTGTGCCATTAGACAACATTTTTACTGATACGACCCAAGATTTTGACATTTCAGGTTTCACCGATGTAAAATAAACAAATTCAATTCGTTTTGAGTTGTTTACTTGGACAGACGTTTTTGCGCAAAATACAGAATGCAAAACGATAGCTTTAAAATAGTGTCCCTGAAGAGTGAGGACATCCGTTGGCCAACTTCTCTTCTCGCCGATGGATCGGATGCAATGGTAATTAATATAAATCCACTTTGTTTACACGAATTTGTTGTTGATGTGTCACCGTCATTAGCACACCGACCCAGATTACTCTTGTGTCTACGTCACTCTTCAGTTAAAGAATCAATCATATGGAAATGGACTCACGTTTACATTGGGTAAGTTTATTGACCGAATCACTTGATCACTGATAACAGTGATAATTGCCTCTTTACCAGGTCGGGGCACTGAAGTGGTAAAAGCCGCTGTAGACGCAATGAAGCACTTGGTTCTTAACCGCAATTGTTGGGAGATTTTCGACAATTTTGGCGCATTTTGGAGAACTTTGACCAGTGAATCACAACTCAGATGGGTAACACTAAAATTAGCTTAATCTAATTAAAGCAACTATACATAATATTTCAATTTTTAATCGATTCCCTCAGATTGGTCCTGAGAAAGGTGTCACTCACTTAGCTGTTGCTGCTATTATTAATAGCCTTTGGGACTTGTGGGCCAAGTTGGAAGGTAAACCTGTATGGCGACTTTTAGTGGACATGGAACCAGAGGTAAGTCAATCGCTAACCGGTTGTTATTATCAAGTGTTTTGTTTACGCCTGCGGTTGCCAATCCTGCACGAAAATAGTTGAGTTTCGCTTTCACCGGCTTTTAATGGTGCTTATCAATAGTCAACAAGATAGAAACAAAAATCAACATTGCAGTACATATAAGATAGGAGGAGGAAATACTTTAGACCTGATTAAAAACACTCTTCTTTCTTATCGCATACGAGACGAAGTAAATACTCACGATTGCGTGACTTATGAAGGATTGTTAAGGCTGAAAGTTGCATGAGTGCAAATCAAGATGGGTTATTTTTTAAGGGTGTTTGCACAATTTAATAACCGCTCATCAGTGGGGCTGTTTTAAAGAAAATGTATATTGCCATCATTCGTACTGTCTGCATAGCAACAATTTCCAATGTCAAGGAAACATAAATAAAATGAAATAAATACTCGGTTAGTTGGCATGTGAAAGATCTGACAGCTACGCGAATACGCAACTAGCACTGAGATGTTTCCGAAATTTCGTTGGTCTTGCATGCGGAACTCTTGCCAACGGGAACAGAGTTTGACGCAATTTGGCTTGCGGACCTTCAGGCTGATTAGTGACTTCTGTTTTCTTTTTCTTTCTTTAATAATTCCCCCAACCCTATAGAGCGAAAAGGAATTCTTCAAGAATATGAGGGCAGCATCAGACAGATATCAACGTAAAAAAAGACCGACGCAAGACGCAACCGGTTGACTACTAATTATATAGTTAACCAAACGTACATACTTACTTCAGAGATGGTTATTTACTTCCTGCGGCTTTTGTGTTTGATTTAGCTTATCCATATCTGATGTGCTATTGCGCAGAGAATTCTTTCCTAAATCACTTTCCTTGTCCTATAAATTAAGGAATAACTTAACTCACATGGAAACAAACTCCACCAATGTTCTTTTAAATGAGTTATTTTATTGATGACAGACATACCAACCATCAAAATGAATAAAACAGATTTCAACATTTTCTAAAAGATAAAAAAAAATATAATAAAGAGAAAGCATTTCATTTCATTTCAATTAATTTATAAACAATAAGAAATAAAAACAACTTTCGGTAAAGTATTTGTTTGCTTTGCATATAAATCTTTTACAAATTAACAAAGTTTTTTTTTTAGGGTGTCCTACTACAGTTATATTTAAAATTTAATTACTAAAGAACAAATCTCATATATTATAATTCATAAAACAATGTTTTTGTTAAATTAACAAAAAAACAATAAACTAAAGCTACGCAAAGGGCATAACGATTTTTTTTAAACAATTAACTGAAATTCTCCGCTGAATAGTGAGCAAAATGTTATTCGATTCACTCGAAGTGTGTTTAATTTTGAATCATACTCTTGGTTCAAGTTTTACGGGTCAACCATAATAGGGTTGCACGGACCTAAACTTGAGCCAAAAAGTGAACGGAAATCCACTTGCTGACTTGCTCCCATGGTTTCCTATTATGGTTCTCCTTTTATTTTTATCATGGGACAGTTTTGATATAAATCTTTTTTTGACGCCAAGAACAATTGGAAAGGTGATTTGGAACTGAAATTCATTATTAGATTGTAGGGTGACGTTTTTCGTTTATGGCTTTCATCTGACACCAGTTCCGATGTCACGTCTCAAAAGAACTTCAAACATTTTATAAGAAACATTCAGCTCTATTCAAGTTATTTACGACTCTGTTTGTTTTAGACGACTTGTTACAGTGATCGTCACTGAGTTCTGATTACCAACACTCCGATTTATGTACAGATGTTTCAATTACTGAATAAAGTCGAACTGTGATTTAACAGTCAAAAGAACATACAAAATTTACTAAAAAGTAGCCGTGCAAAATAGCAGTCCTTTAATCATAACTTGCGCGGATGTTATGTGACGGTCTACCGAGTTATTTGACGTGAAAGTTGAATTGTATAACTGAGGCCAGTCATGCATTTTTTGGTTGCAAGATGCAATTTTTTAAAACGGCGTGCTAAGATGATTGTTGATCAACTTCTAAGGCCTTAGACCTTTGTTATTGATTCGTTAGATATGTCTTTTTCTTTCGTTTTTATATGAAACGTTTGTTAAATGAAATAAAATGCCAACTTAGTTATATGCAGGCAGACCATAAAAAGATTAACTGAATACAGTATCGACAGCACAAGTGTGCGTTGAATCCTGAAGCCCTTGGGACAAATCAAATGACGACCATAGCTACGTTTGTTTAAAATGAATTTAAATGCAAGCAAATACATTTTTAGCATGATAACAACTCCAAACTAAGGATCTAAAAAAAATAATTAACCCCTCACGCCAAGCCGAATAATTACCACTCAACGGCATGGAAATAATTTGCATCGTAGTTGCCATTATAAGGGTGTTCCCGATTCCAGAGTTACCCGGATTCAAGTTTATTCATTCTGTCTAAATGAGCCCACACTTTTCTATAATAATGCTGAGCAGTTTCTTTCAATTCAATTAATTGGGTTATGTTTCAAAGGAAGCACAACTTCAAACTACCAACGAGCTAAAGAAGTTTTGAATGTATGTATTTCAGAATTCGATAAAAAATAGTTGGCACTGAAAACTGCTGAAAACCTCCTTCTGTTATTCAGCAAACAATTTGTTGCTGTTGTGCCTTTGTTCAAAAAAAAAGATGAATTCCCAGCTCGATTGCAGTTCTCTGCTGAAACCAGCTGAGGTTTAATAACAATTTCGTCCATCGTTTTTCATATTCAGCGGAGAATTGTGTACTGTTCTCGTTCCGCTGTCATCCTTTGTTCAAAACAACAACCCGAGTAGGTACACAACAAAATCAATGTAGCTCGTTTGTTGCAACAAATCTAATAAAGAAAGCCAAACTTATAATTATCACTCACAGTAGTTTCTCGAAACCAATATTTGTCATATTCAGCACGTCTTTTTTTTTTTTCAGCCGTCTTCCATTGAAAACGTGTGCGTTTGTTATTCTCCTACTAGAAAAAAAAAAAAAAACTTGGAGGCTCTTAAAAAATATACAACTATATTATTTTCTTTTAAGAACGAGAGAAAAAAAAACATTATTCTTCCAAAAAAAAAGGTTAATTTAAGTAAAACGCTTAACTAGTACCCAGCGCATTGTCACTGGAGGTTATGATGAAATCTTGTTCACTTTGTTTCAGTTCTCATCCTCGTCCAGCTCATCATCCTCGTCCTCATCATCGTCGTAATCAACCCCGTTGACCACACCAACATAGTCCTTGGTACACTGTTTCATAGACGAGTTGTTCGGGTTAGATGGTTGAAGGCACATCGGTCCCGATTTTGATTTCGGAAACCGGCTGAGGTAGCGTTGCAATCGCAGAAACTTAATCGAAACCAGACGTTTGTCGAACCACCAACCGTTGATTTCGTTGTGGACAATGCCCGCGTCGTATTCAGTGGCGCAGCGCACATAGACACAGCAACTCTGCTTGTCCAGCTGGATGTCGTAGATTTTACACTTTGGGCCGACTTTCTCCAAAATTGCATCTTGTATGATCGTTTTCAGATTGGGGTTGTTTGCTTCGGGCGTCTCAAACATTTGACGGATTTTCAGGCAATTTGTGGGCGGATTTGCGATTTTATTCGATTTATCAAAGGCAGGACTATGCCATTGCTTGACGGTGTTAGTGCTGCGGGCCAGCATGTCAGCGGAAACATTGGCGATCCATTTCATAGTTTTGCACTCCTCTCCGTTGCGCAGCGCCAAATCGAACTGAATGCGGCTGTCGTGGATTTCAAGATTTTGTATCGCCTCATTCCAGGCGGAAGCTTTCTGTTTCCTCTTGGACAGAGGAATTAGTTTGTCGCGCAAGTGGTTCACTACCACTGCCGATTGAGAATGGTCTGCGGTGATCGCCTTCCGCATTAGTTCGGCGATGATTTCGTTGGTGTAGTACTCGATAGCGTCAGAGTGGCTCTTCTTACGGCTCTGGATGAAGCGGTAGCTAATGTGAATCGTGAGTATTACAGCGGCAAGTAAAGTGGCCGATCCGATGATCACAAAGAACTGCTGTATCTTGTTCGAGATCGTACAAGTAATCGGAAGGCGGGGTTTCAATATGGCAAAGGAGTTGCCTTGAGTGGGTCGCAGCTTCACTACCTCACTGAACGCGAGCGCCTCATTTGTTGTCGGAGATACGTGGCTGATTTTCCACTGGGGATTCTTTTCAATCAGATACTCAGCGTTGTGCAGATCCTTTAGAGTTCTGCGCACATCGGTTGCCAGGCCCATTTTATGCATATGATGGACAAAGTCTCGGGCGGATATGGTCGCCGGTTGGGTTGCGTCCTTGCAAAAGTGTTGCTCTGCTCGTCGTTGCAACTCTGGTACGAGGTTCTGCAACATGCGAATGGCGTCCTCCAGCTGATCTTTCTCAATGCACGAATAACCGGCCGTCGCTAAGGCCGAGTCCGCTAGATGCGGACCACAGATAGCATACGCCGTATTCTTTTCATTGATGGTGTTGATCAAATCCGGACTGATGGTCATGTAGAAGAACGCCACAAGAAAGAAGAACAACAACAGAGTACTGACTAGAGCGCATGGAATGAAGGTCTGCTTAAAGCCGTACTGCTCGTCCAGGCGCGAAATTAATTGCGCAAATGCCGTGCTCGGCGATATGTTGTTACTGTCTGAACGCTCCGATTGCTGGTAGACAATGTCAGATGGGTCCACCGATGTTGAGGTGGTGTGAATCTGCCTGAGCGGCAATTTAGGAGCAGTAATACCGCCGATGCTTCGCTTTTGAAGAATGCTATCGCGAATTGTATCCACGCGTAACTTCAGCAACCGCTTCGTGAAATCTCCGCCATAGCCAAGGTCATTGGGTGAATTCTGTCCGTTGCAATTATTTGTTGACAAGGCCGATTGCGTTGGCGATGTCCCATGATAAGTGGACGACGTGTTCCACGAATCATTGAGGGTCCTATCCAGTGTAAAATTATTCGACGACGTTAGGTATGGACTTGTGTATGAAGTGTTTGCTGGTGTGGTATTGTACTGCTTTGGGGTGTAACTGAGATAGTCCGAGTCTTCTTCGCTCTCTGAGGCCAAAATTGGTGGGGGCACGTATATTTTTGGAGAACTCTTCGGCTTTGGTGAGGGAGTATAAGTCGGTCCTGAAGAGTAACCGGTTTGTATTTTGTTTGTTCCGTACGATGTGGTATAGTTGGTAGGGGTGCCTCCGGACCGTCTCCCAAGGACAACTGGTGATGATGGTGGTGGCATTTTGTTGGGCGTCGACAGTGAAGCACCTCGAAAACTCGACATAACCGTTGAACGTCCTCTGATTGGCGATGGTGACACCTCAGACTCTTCGTCAGAGGAGTACCGCGTCACATAGTTGGTTTGACGTTTCAGTTTTGCCTTCTCCGTGTTCAAGTGATTGCGCAGCTTTCGGATGAGAATTTTTCTAGTCGTCTCCGTTACCGGCATATTCTGAAATCCATACTGCAGCAGACGATGGCGCAGTTCGCTGTCGGTCAGCTTGTCAAGGTCTTCCATTTTATTGCTCATGGTGTCTGTAAAGGCAGAGTGGAAACGAAATTAGTTTGATTTTCATCTACACAATTGCATGAGCTGCTAGAAAGAAAGAAGAACATCAACTGATGACACTAGATGGACCTTTGTAAGGGGTTTTTACTTTTACTCTGTGAACTCGATCAATAAGCGTTTAATGGCTAAACTGCCGCGGAGTTTCTAAGCTGTTAATATGCAAGGTACTGATAAGAGCACTTATATTAAATAATGCAATTTTTGTGATAATGATTGATCATTTGACTTTTATCGACCGTTGTATGACAAACTCATGCGATCGACGTTTGTAAAAACTGCGTAGACGCAGAGAAATAAATTCATCCCGACTGAGTATTATGTTTACATTTCGACTTTATGACTAACCTATTACAAGTGAGATTACCGACGAATCTAGTTTTTGCATTAAGAAGAAATCTAGTCGACTTAAGTCGTATTCTTATCATGTTAGGATGTTAGTTGCAGCATCTACGTAATGTTAATATAATTTGCAACTTTAAAAAAAAGCATTGCGTAAGAACATCCCTGTTTCTCAGTTTGAGAGCATCTTCTTTCTCTCTACCCCAATATAAAAATGACGTACAACGAATCCGTCTGCTTCAAGTCAACGTCAATTATATTTTATATTTCACAATTTGCCCTCACACTTTTAATTTAAATGCGAAAACAAAAATGATTACTCACCAAAATAATAGAAATCAATTCAATTTTGTGTTTAAGTTCACGATAAACTCGCATTTGTTGTAAATCCAAAGAAATTTGTTTTTTTCTATACACTTGTTGCTGGCAACTCTAACCGACATTCGACCTTTCACAGCAACAATGCGGTAAAGGAATTCCTTTGACAATGTGAACGGGGGGGATGTGCGCAGCAACGCTTTTTAGTTTGTTTATGAAAATTTAACGCGTGCACCTTGAATGCTGTCGCCTCTCAACATGCATACAAGCTTAGCGCCAACAAATACGATGAGATGTTGAGTGTAATCTTATGGCGGCGGCGGCGTTAAAACTGGCGGCGACAACACTCTTACTTTTTTTATTGTATTTTTTCTTCACGTTTCTAGCAGCTCTAGCCTCGACAAGTTTATGAGAAAAATTTCGGATTTTTGTTTTGCGCTATTTTTAAAATCTGCGTCACGTTCGGGCTGACTTCAGTTTTCCTCTAGCAGAGAACGGCACAAAATTGAATTTTCTTTTTTCAAAAATGTTTTTCGTTTACTTTATTTTCGGTATTTTAGTATTTTGTCACGAAACAACACATAAAAACTATTGAGAACGGTATAGAAGTATGAAAGCGAAAAATATTCTCAAGTGTCTGGCACACACAGCAGAAGTCTGCGTTTACGGAGCACGACAATTGGTTGGGTATTTGTTGTTAACTTGATAACAAGGAAATTTTATCTGACACAGAATACACGTTTATTTATCTTTCTAATCACAATTTATTGGATTTTTTGAGGTGTTTTATCCTAGCATTTGCACAGACATTCAATGGAGCGTTAAAAAAATGTATGTACGGTATGTACGAGCGAGAAGAACTCTTCAAAAATTATTCTGATGAAGCGAAGAACGAGTTGTGCTTGTAAAGTTGTCAATGGTGTGATCTCGTTCTGTCAGCAGAGCAGCGGGCAAGTTGACAGTTGTAGTTGTTGGACAGCTAACATAGGAGAGCAGGAATGTTAAATGGAAGATATTCGTTAGTTTCTTTAATTCTTTTAATGTCGTTTTCCATTGGGATTTTCAGATTTTGCTCTGAGATTTCAGATTTTTCGTGCCCAATGGAACATAAAACGAGATTTTTCTTCCTTTGCATCTGTGGTGGTGCGTGTTTTAAAAGTCACCTATTCTTAAATTGTAATTTGTGTTTATAAAAATCCATTCAACTTATTTTAATAACTTTTGCATCGGCCGGATATAATTTTTTTCTATTTTTCATGGATTTCTCGTCTAAAAACGTACGTAAACACACTTTAAAGTTTGACAAATGACAAATGTTTTGGTGTTAGTGCAAATAGGTGTGAATCTCGCTCGGATATCGAGATTCGCAAAATTGCTCTGACTCTCAAAAAAAGTGCTTTTTTTGCGCCCAATGGAACATGAAATCTGACAGCCAGCTGATTTCGAGAGCAGAAAAACTGCTCTGGCTCTGAAAAAAGTGCTTTTTCTGTCCCAATGGAAAACGACATAAGAATACCTATAGGTACCTATCTTACATTTTATTTTTCGCGGAATATTCAAATCTGAAAATAATCGCGATTAGGTTTGTCTGAAATTTTCCTTATAATTATTGTCTCTAATTTCCAGCTTTATATGTCGGTTAAACTTAAAATGGATGATTTGGATAGATAATTTGAAAGTTAGTTAGAGCGCTTAATTTAATGTTTAACAATTTACAAACCTAACAAATTGATTGCGAGCTTTTGCTTCTTTGATATTGGCAGCAATAAGGAGTGTTCGTTTGTAACTATTTTATACTTTCATAGCATCAGTATTACAGTAGACATCTAAACAGCTAACAACGTTAAAAATAGCCGCCGAAAAATTATTCCAATTTTGCATTAACATTATATCGCTTAGCTTCTTGTATCAGCAATCGACTTTCGCTACATAAGCGATGTTATTACTCCCGAAGAAGCCATTCGTTTATTAAAGCAAAACAGCAGCACAAAGGATGATCGAATCAAGGACCTATTGAAGACAGGATATCCAGCTTATACCACTCAAGTTGGTTGGATGGGTTATAGTGATGAAAAAATCAATCGACTTTGTACGGAATATCTGGATAAAGGTTATACTGCGTTTAAATTGAAAGTTGGCAGAGATTTTGCAAGCGATGTGAAACGCTGCAAGCTCATTCGCGACGCCATTGGGCCTGATAATCAACTCGTAAGACGTTCACAAAAATATTGCCCTTCATTATTTAAATATTTTTCTAACGTTAGATGATTGATGCCAATCAAATATGGGATGTGAATGAAGCCATTGACTGGGTCTCTCGCTTGGCTGAGTTTAGGCCACTATGGATCGAAGAGCCCACTTCGCCAGATGATGTTCTTGGGCATGCTGCTATTTCCAGAGCTCTTAGGTAAGGCCATCCTGAGTTAAGTAGATATATTTTGTTGGCATGTTATACCGTGATTTTCAGGCCTCTCGGTATTGGCGTTGCAACTGGCGAGATGTGTGCCAATCGCGTTATGTTTAAGCAATTCCTACAGTCAGGTGCAATGCAATTTTGCCAAATTGATTCTGCTCGAATTGGAGGTGTTAATGAGATTTTATCGGTTTACTTGATGGCCAAAAAACTTAATGGTTTGTATTAACACTGCGATGTTTTTGCATTTAACAAACATTCTGATTTTTTTTAGTAAAAGTTTGCCCTCACGCTGGTGGCGTTGGTCTTTGCGAAATGGTCCAACACCTACAAATGTGGGACTATATCTCGTTATCGGGCAAAAAAACTGACAGAATGATTGAATATGTTGATCAACAGCATGATCAATTTATTTATCCCGTTAAGATCGAGAACGCATGCTACATGCCACCACTACAGCCGGGATATAGTACTCAATTAAAACAGGAAGCCATTAATAATTATGGTTTTCCAAACGGAATATGGTGGAAAGAAAATTCGACTGTAAAGGAGGGGTTGCATAAGTAATCGATTTTGAATCCTCTGTTAAACGTGCGAGTTTACATTGGCCATGTTATTATTTGTTATTCCTTTCGTCAATCACACAATCAATAAAAATATTGTCCCAATTTTTTTTCGACGTTAAAATGTAAAACATGCATTTTTACAATAAAGTTTAAAATATATAAGAATGCTTTTCTAGCTCCGTCTTTGTTTATTACTTGCACATATAATCCTAGGCTTAGGGAATAGCATGTAGCAATCATTCGTTTGCGTGTCAGTATAAACATTTTTCGATAAATCGAAATACCATAGAAAGCGGCAATAATATCAAAAATTGAGAACGCTATGAGATTTTGGTAATGTTGTTTTATTTCTAAACAATCTGGAAATATAATTGGAAAACTATAACATAATCTATCGGCATCTACGTTTTACCACGTACTTAAGGATACCACTAAACCCGGATTTTTGACCCAGATCGGGCCCTAAGGACACGATTCCCGAGATATCTCCCCGAAATGAGATAAAAAAGCTAAACGGAGATATCTTAGTAAATCAAACGCTTGCGTATTGTCAGGCTGACTTGGAGGAGGTGAACTTAGTTTTTGTACTCTACTTTCGCTTAGGTAGGATGCAAGGATGTTTGTCTTAAGTCCTACATCAAAAACAAACAAAAATGGACCAATCTTCAGAATTTGATATTTCTGTCGGTTTAGCGTTTGGAATCTTTATTTCTGCATGGACCGAAGTGGAAAAAACTCCAGATTAACGAAAGTTTTAAGAAAATTCATTCCACCAGGAAAAATTTGGAGTCCCTGGCGAATCGGGGCCTTGGGTTGATTCTTTAAATTATTTTTCTTTTAGTTTCTATTGTGACCTACTGAATCTATCTTATCTGGCCGTTACCGAATCGGTTGGTAGAAACAAATTTTATTTGGCGCGAACGTTTGACGTTTCGACACTAGTTTGATAACTTTTCTTAACAATTTGACCGGCAGACAAACAATTTAAAATATATATTTAAACTTTTAAAATTAAGACAATACAAACGTAAATAATGGCATTCCAAAGAAGTTCGATGCGATATGCCCACACAAATGGACACACCAGCCTCACGTACACCGAGAATGGAGAGTAAGTTGCCGACCATCATCCGCTTGAGTTTGGATTCAAAAGTTTTAAAATCTGCCTCTCAAAGATATATCATAACTTGTGGATCTGATGGAGATATTCGCAAATGGAGAGGAGTTGACGACGATGACCCATCTTCCAACTGCCTTGGAGAGTTCGTCATTTGCATTGCTCACTATGACAAACGACTATTAGCATCGACTGACCTGAACACTGTTCAAGCATACACCTTTCCTGATATTGATCGCGATGGCACAGAAATGCGCTTTACAGCTCCAGTGACATGCCTGAAAGTTAATGAGAAGGTAAGTCCATTGGAAACAATGTTGGCAAGGGAATGTAAGCTTTTGTTGCAGTTTATTGCCGCCGGTTCGGAAGATACCACTGTTAAGGTGACTCTGCGGAATAAGAATGAAGGAGAATTCGTTTTGGAAGGTCATGCAGGACCTGTTCTTGCAATTGACTTGAGTGTGAAAGACCTGCTAGCTTCGGTGGCTGGCGACGGTTGCTTAAAAATCTGGAATTTGATCGAAAAGAAAGAGATTAAGTCAATTTCTGGACTTCCTAAGTTGAAAACCTTCGAGGATGCTAAGTGCTTCGGTGAATACAAGCTGAAATATAAGTTTATGTCTGTAGGTAAACTTTGTTTTTCGTAGGAACTCCCTCATTCGAGCCACAGACTGGCAACTGTCTGGCTTATGTGCAAGGTAGAGAGGTAGTTGTGTTGAACACCAGCACCTGGGAGACTCAATTCACTCTATCTGATGAGAATATTACTAGCGACTATAGTTGTTGCCAGTTCTCTGCTGATGGGCAATACATTGCCGCTGGAACGCGCATTGGTGAACTGTCGGTATTTAGTTTTGCAAAGAAACAGACAGTTAAGTGCGAAACATCCAACAACGAGTGTCACGGAATCACAGCAATTGCATGGAATCCGAGCAACAATACAGAGGTAGCGTTTTGCGACTCTACCGGACAGTTAGGAACGATTGTGTCAGGTGAGGTGGCTGTCAATGATTTCCTCGATGATGCCGCAATGGATGAAGAAAGTGTTGACAATGAATTCGATGGAAGTAAGTAGCTTTAGGAATGCAGTTGTGCACGTTGTATTTTGTCCGTGTTTAGTGCAATTTCAGGACGGCAATGACGATGACGATGGAGATAATTGTGTATCGCTGGAGAAACTAAAGAACGAAACTATGAGGAAGAACGGTTTAAATGTCGATGACGATTCAAAGGACTCTATGGATTCTCGATCTAAAAGCAGGCGCTCCATCAGTCCCGAGCGCCCTGTAGGAAAGTACTACAAGCATCAAGCACCTTTTCAGCCCAGTTCTACACCAAGCGAACTCGAACACAGGTAAGCAATGGGATCGCCAAAAGATAAGCCTTTCAACTATTGCCCATCAAAAGGTACCTTGTTTGGAACAATGTAGGCATTGTTCGAGCCCATACCGATGATGGGGAGGGCTCAATAGATGTCGAATTTCACGATGCAAGCGTGCATCACTCGCTTCATATGAAAAACTATAACAACCACACAATGGCAAGCCTAAGCTCCACTGTCCTTGCCCTATCGGGAGATTCGTCCACAAAGTTGGTCTGCATTGCATTGGCCGCATCGGGCAATAAGGAATGGTCGGTCGAGTTCCCCGACTGCGAAGGTGTGGTCGCGCTAGCCGCGTCAAACAAACTAGTGGCAGTCTGCACAGATATGCGTTTTTTACGGATATTTAGCATCATGGGTACGCAGCGAGAGGTAATCTCCATTCCTGGACCAGTTCTAGCAATGACTGGCTTTCAGGATCGCCTTATGGTTTGCTACCATAATGCTGCAGCAAATGAGGATCAACATATTTCGGCGCTGCTCCTACAGGCCATTGGGTTGACAGTGAGAACAAAGGAGATTCGCATTCCTCTGCTAACCGCAAGGAAGCTAACATGGGTTGGCTACTCGGACTGTGGGTCACCGGTGATAGCGGACACAATGGGCCTCGTACAGATGTACAGTATGAAGACGAACTGTTGGTATCCAGTGTGTGATACCATGAAGCATGTACGTGTAGAGCTACGTCCGTCCGTCAGCTATTTTTTTTAATTGATTCGTTGCAGAGCCAGAGTGTGTCGAATAACTTCTTTGTCATTGATGTCTCCGAGAAGTCACAAATTATTCAAGCAGTCCTCTGTCGTGGTAGCTCCTACCCGATGACAAATCCACGACCTATGATGACTGAGCTGCCAATGCAGATACCTGTATGTGATTTGGAGTCTGAGCGTTCTACCCTCGAGGAACTACTAATTCGTTCTTCGAACTTCAGTGTGGATAATGCAGAGAAGAATATCAAGGAGACGGCTATAAAGCTGTTTGCTGTCAGTAGTTTTTGCTGTCGTTTGAATTGAAATAATGTTTTTTTGTTTTTGTTTTTCAGATCGCTTGCCGTGCAGAGCTGGAAGCTCGAGCGAAGGAATTGATAGAAATGATTGCCTCACCAGTTTTGCTGCCACTGGCCGTGAAATATGCTACTAAACTGGGCCGAATACACTTAGCGGACAAACTAAGTGAGATGATGCCTCAGCTGGAGGAGAAGGTGAGTTTGCAAGAGGTGTCTCAGATAAGGTAGCTGTTAAATGCGATTACCAAGTTCAATCCCAAACAAGTGTGGCAGGAAGCAGTTGAATATCCAAGTTATAAAGACTTGGCAGGTGCTGACGTTGCTGACGGATAACTCTTCCCTTTAACCAATAAATTGGGTTTACATTTAAAAATCTTGCCATTGCATTTCCACAGGACAAAGAACGAGAAAGGGAACTTCGCGAATTCGAATCAGACGCTCTTGGTATAATTCAAAACAGTCCATTGAATGCCAGCCTTCTCCTTGTGCAAGCCGCTAAAAAATCAGCACCAAACACACCCTCAATACTTGGTCCTGTAAGTATACCTGTTAACTTTGCCATTCGAATGGTATTCAATAATCTTTCCCCAGAGGACCATGGTACTCAGCAGTAAAAAGCGCAATCCCTTTAAGCGCACATCATTCCCAACTGCTCCAGCAGACACTTCACCCGATGTTGAGTTCCTCGCCAAGCAAACAATAGACTATGAACTGAAACAGTCTCAAATGAGAGCACATCTTGAGCAAAAGGCCAAGGCGGACGAACAAAAGGCCAAGTCAAAAGCTCTAAAGCAAAAACACATAGAAGCTGCAGCGAAACCCTTGACAGATAGCCAAGTATCAGTTATTCCAGATAGCCAGGAGCCAGATGAGAATGTTGCTACAAATCAGGTATAAACACAAGCCGACTCTGCTGAATACATTTACTAACGCCGCGTCTTCTTTCAGATTGCACCTGGTATGAATTTCTTCTCGTGGTTCACCAAGAACAAAGCAAACATCCAAAAGGAACACCCTGACGCAACAGCATCGGAAGTAACAAAAATGGGAATGCAACAGTTCAAGGCACTAGGCGGTGGTAAGACGCCAGTAGCATCAGCAAAGAGAAAGTTGGACTCCGAAGAGGCCTCTTCTAAGACGCCACCTGCGAGTAAAACTACAACCTTCGCCAAATTGGCTAAATTCGATTTTAAAAACTAAGTTCTTTTATAATGTCCTTGTAAAAGAATATATGTTCTGTTTTAATTTATTATAATTCGTCAACAGTGTCTTTGATATTACTGCTTGCGTCCAGCACGCTTGTCAAACCTAGAAATGGAAGCATAATAAATTTTGCTGAATATTTAGTACATGGGGACGGGGAGTGGTTATGTACTCAGCTCTTGCGGCAGCTCTAGCGGCTGTATGCGTTGGAAATCCGTTTGATTTCGTTTCAGGAAGCACTTTCTTGACTTGGATGGGCTTAGTCGGTGGGTTCCGGTGTTTGTGGATCATTCTATTGATGGCCGCTCCAAAGCCCGTTGTGAAACAACGTCGGGGTGTTGTAGCATTAGGCAGTGTGAAGGGTGTTTTCTGCTGAGGATTTGTCTTGACTTCCTTTGGTTTTGTGTGATGGCAACAGAACGTTTTCGTTTTCTTTATTTGCATTGGATTGGGTATTGGTGTTGCTCCGGGTATCATTGTAGGAATATGCGTCTTAGTAGGACGGTAGTTATTTTGAAAGGGGTGCGATTTCTGAAAGTACAAGAGAGGAAAAATCTGTCAAAACAGGTACACTGCGATCCCTGTTCTATGTTCAGGCAAGCGGCGAATACAAAAAAACTTTGCTCTCCCGAAAGCTTTCGCTTTAGTTCCGCAAGTATTTTCCACATAAAACCGAGACCTTGGAAGTTTAGGTTTTCAGATTTTGACGCCAACGCTTTTAGGTATATCATGCTTTTATCATGCCGAGTCCAATTGAAAATGTCTCGTTTCTTATGTGGTTTTCCATTGGGACCACCAGAAATCTTTTTCAGATCTCAGATTTTACTGTGCTCATGGAACGCGCAACGAGATTGATCTGCTTTTGTAAATGGATTAGTGCGTTAATTGACAACAATATCAGCTGTTCAAATGGCATTCGTTTTTGGCTAAATCACAAATGGATATCGCCCTCAAAAATGTTTTCCTTCTTGTAGATACAAATGAAGTATTATTGGTGATTTGTAGTCTTCAGATGACGAGGAAGACAATGAAGATAATAATTCCTCCGAAATAATATCCATAGCTATTTATATACTTTGTTATTTTGGTTTTCACGAAACTTTGCGCATTTGCCTCGAAAGCAAACTTCGCAGAATGACGTAAAACAGCTGTGCAAATTATATTGGTATGTGTAGATCTGAAAAAATATCGAGATCTGCAAAAAGTGCTCCGAATCGAAAAAAAGATTGATTTTTCGTCCCAATGGAACGCGAAAAGTGATTTAGATCAAAAAAAAGATTGATTTTTTGTCCCAATGGAAAACCACATTATTCACGCTTATTTTGACATTCGAACGAATAGCCAATTCATACAAATGTCTCTATTCGTTCGAATGAACTTGTGTGTATTTTGATAGACATTCGTTCGAATTGGCTATTCGTTCGAATGTCAAAATAAGCATGATTAACTCACATGAACATCGCTGCCGTAATTGCGCACATCCTGTGCTTCAATTCTCCGCTGCAATTCTTGTAGCTTAACAATATTAAACATTCCCGCCAACGGTGAATATCGCTTCGTATCGATTGTTCGACAAACATCAACCACAGACATATCACACATTTTCGCAAAACGTGCCAAGACCTACAAACAGCACAAACCTTTAATTCTTCCAGCCAAATATTCACTGGTACACTAACCATTTGTTTCCAAGTTGCATCAACCTGAGGATACTCACGATGAAACGGACCATAGATCCAGGCATGAGCTTGTAGATTTAGCATTGTAATCCTGTCGTCCGGGTTCGGGCAGAGCATCCTTTCAATCAAATTTCGAAACACTGCAACCATAAAATGGAAAATTACTGCCCGCAGTGACGCATAACAGGGTATGGGGTGCGGGAATCCTTTCACCATCATCATATCCACCTCGAAACTTACACAACGAAATGTCCACCAAATTCTTTTGGTGTCGGTGAGTTAATCCAATTTTTGTCTCTCGGATTAGTTGTTTCCGTTTCGCTTCCGGTGTGAGTCCGGGCTTGTGCCACGATTGAAATGGTAGCCTGCCCACAAGCATACCGTAGAATATGACACCGCTATATGGAGGGAGGTATAGAGAAGGATGAAAGGTTATTTTGTTGACTGCATTCACGAGCAGTTTTCAGCAAATGGTTCAACTTTTATAATATTGGTTTGTGTGAAAATACGACTGGACGTAGGGTATACATACAGGCTCCAGATGTCCACTTCGGCACCGTATTTCAAACCGCTGATGTAAAGTTCCGGAGCTGCATATTCTGGTGAACCGCAATGGGTGCGAAGCAGCTCAACTCCTCGACGGTAGTTGCTGAGACCAAAGTCTGACGAAAAAGAAAAACAGAAAACCATGTTGGATTAAAACAAACGAGGATTTGAATGTACACTCTATATACGTACCGACCAATTTGATGGTTTCTTTCGTGTCGTCCAGCAAAATGTTTTCCATTTTCAAATCTCTGTGGTGGGGGTGGTAAAAACTTGGATTAGTGAGCTGGCGATTGCGAAATCATCTCGTTCTGGCCATCCTACCTGTGGACAATGCCACGTTCATGCAAATGGGCGACGGCAGAGATAATCTGTCTGGCTAATGGACGCGTCTGTTTTTCATCAAGTTTCCCATCACGTTGCGACGTGATGAACGTACAGAGATCGCCACCGTTTACCAATTCTGTGATTATGTAGTATCGTTTTGTGGTCTAGATGGAGGTGTAGGTAGGTACATCTCTGTTTGTAAGCTTGCGAGGAAGATGAAGGGGGATACTCACAGTTATGGTTTCGAAGAGATAGATTATGTTCGGATGGGAGACTTTTGCAAGAATCTTTGCTTCGCGGCGCATGTTTTTGATAATGTAGTCGTCCTTAACCTCACGAAATGTTAGAACTTTAACGGCAACCTATGGAAGTACAATTTCAGTGGGTTACTTTAAAGAATAATACAGTAATACATATCCTGTTGGTATTTATGAGGCGCAGTAGCTCAGTGGTTAGTGTGTTGGACTGCTATGCGAGGGGTCGAGGTTCGAATCCCGCAAAAACCCAAATTCCGACTTAGGGTTTTTTTCACTGCGCCACCTCTCGCGAACGTCTGACAAACATCCGAGAGTATAAATGTCTTGTAAAAGCTTCTCAATTAGCCGTTTGGAGTCGGCATAAAATTGTAGATCCCTTCCATTCGTTCCAAAAATGAAAAACTCACGCAAAACGAATGGTTGTGAGAAGCTAGGCCTAGGGTCCCTCCGGGCCTGTTGCGCCAACTATTTTTTTTTTTTTTTTTTTTTTTTATTTATGAGTTTGCAAAGCCAAAACAGAAGAGGATTGTGAATTATTGTTTGAGAGAAATAACTCTTAGCCACTTTTGGTAGGAATGTAGCTACTTCGAAGGGTTTAATGAACCACAGCCACTCATAAATATTAACCATTCATGGCGATTGGCGATTTCCCAAAACGTGTTAAGAACTTCGTAATAAACAAAAACAAAAAACCGTCCTATTGACATCCATATTCCATATTCGTCCGTTTTCCGATCTGCTCACAAAGTATGGATCCGACTTTCTCACGCAAATCATCCACCGTGCTATATGGTTACAGTGCGGCTCCTCACCTTTACCCGCCTTGTACAAATTGGCAAGGCATGGTATTGTAGCTTCTGCTATGGCAGTTGTAATTTGCATAAGCCCTCAGCATACATGGCCTACAAGCCAATGCACTTCGGGTTGCAGCCAACACGGTGTGCACCTTTTTCACATAAACTTTCCAATTAAACTGCAACAATACATATGCGCAGCGAGGCCTACCAGCAGCGGCAGATGCTACTGTTCCTGCGACAGTGGCAATCATTGAAGGATGGGCACATACAGCATACAGAGGGCCAAATTGCGTTAGCATGCCCCCTTCTCGAATGGAAAACTAGACAAAAATGGAAAAATACGACGACGACGACGACAACGAAGAAGAAGAAGAAGCAGCAGCAGATGATCATATTGGCGGACATGGGAAATGATTTCTCGCCACACATGGACACAATTGACATCGCAAATAACATATCTGCACCTCCGTATCTAATGGTAGCGGTAGGAAATGGGCAAGCGAACGAGTGCACCTTCAAATGCGGGTCATATATGCTGCGCAAAGAAAACTAGGAATCGAACCACCTGTACGCTGTACCTACTTGTACTTACACACCTCTCTCTTGAGGGCAATCATGGCCATGAGGACGGAGGAGTGTGCGAGCCTTCAACTTCATATATAGGGAGACCACAGCGGCTATGACGATGGTTAACAAGCCGAAGCCATCGTTTGAATAGCGAATATACCAGCTCTCTTAAGTCCAGTGCACAATCGGAAAACATTAAGCGACAAGATATGCTGTGGCAGCGGCAGCGGCAGCCCTCATGCAAACATGAAGCCCCTGGATGGGGCAAACGGCTGGCTAAGCAGCCGCAAATGTCTAATTTATACATTTATTCATTGATTGTCATGTTGGGATTAGAGGAGGCCATTTAATTGACTTTCCCCTTAAATAATGGATTCGCTTAGTGGCTAATTATAGGCCGTGTGTATGTGTGGAGGGGCGAGGAAATGAGCAACATGATGGACAGGTAACTGCTTTCGATGTTGTGAACCAGTTGACGTGTTAATGGGTGGGACACCTCACTATCAGCATGCAATTATGTTTTTAGATACGAGTGACGATGGCGACCGTCATAAGGAGGCGTGGGAAATGTTATGCTAAGTATGCCGAAACACAGGCGAAAGGTCAGTATAACGGCTTGTAAATACTGGGATCTATGCCATAGGGTATGCCGACGACGGCGACGTTGCAATCGTTGTCAGTGGTAAACTCGAAAGCATGGTCTCAGAAATACTGCAATACGCTTTATCTTTTATTCAGAGATGGTGTTATAAAGAAGGTCTTTCTGTAAATCCAAAGAAGACAACTATAGTTCCCGGAGGAAACCTGATCTCCTTATTCGCCCTATCTTGTTTGGCGAAACCATCGAATTCTCTCGAGAAGCCAAATATCTGGGAATTATCCTTGACAGAAAACTATCATGGAACCAGCAGATTGAACATACCGTAAACAGAGCCAACAGATCTCTATGGATCTGTCGTCGAGTCTGCGGTAAAAACTGGAGTCTTAGACCTCGGATGATGTACTGGCTTTATTCGCTCGTCCTCGTCGTAAGACCAGCGGTTAACTATGCTGCCGTGGTCTTGTGGGCGAAGACTTACGAAATCACCACAGTCAAAAAGGTAGAACGAGTCCAACGTGTGGCCGGAAACTGCATGACGGGCTGTTTACGCTCCAGTCCGACTATGGCACTAAATGTCATCCTCGGTCTAACACCCCTTCAAACACATATTCAAATGGAAGCCAGACTAAGTATTCACCGCCTGTTTCATTCGAACAACTTTGACCCCTATACCTACCAGGGAGATCATCTGTCCTTACTCGGTACCATTGAGCCTTCAAGCTCATTCAGCATGCCTCTTGATGACATATGCTTCCGGAATATGTCTTCCATAAAAACTTAGGGTAGAATGGGAAAAATATAAACCTAATCCATCTCGACTTGACATCATCTGGTACACAGGCGGTTCTAAGATGGAATCAGGGACTGGCTCTGGAATCTACGCTGAGTCAAACCAGGTGAACTTGTCTAGCAGTCTTGGGAAAAACTTGTCCATATTCCAGGCTGAAGTCCTTGTTAGTCCTAAGTTGTAACACATCACGTGGAAAAACCATACTCATATTCTCAGATAGCCAAGCAGCTCTCTAAGCTCTTGACTCATCTGTCATTAAATCCAAACTCGTCTTAGAAACATTCTCAACCTATGAACTATCAATCTATGAACTTTCTAAGAAAAATCTAGTCATCCTCCACTGAATTCCAGCCCATAGAGGATTTGAGGGTAACGAATCGGCTGACTCACTGGCTAAAATCGTTCAAGAACTATGCCAAGCACCAATCTCGCATCGAGTCTAAAGAGATCTGGCAAAATACAGCTGGGCAGAATTGACCAGAAAAATTTTCCCTAAATTCTCCTCCAGCACCTGAGAATCTTAACAGGAATAATCAGCGGCCTCGGTTGGGTCAAAAAACATCTTCACCGAGTTGGCGTCTCACCGGATCCCATCTGTAGACTCTGTCTTGAGAGTGACGAATCCTCTCTTCACATAATCACAGAATGCCCGGTTCTTTGTAGTCTCAGGAAAACATCCTTGATGGTGATGAAATCGTCAATTCAGCAACTCTTGCGAATATACACCTAGAGAAGATCCTTGTCTTCTGAAGTGAAAAGATGGCTCTAAGAATTTACCAGGGAAGGCACAATAGGCTCCTTTAAAAATCTCCTTGAAGGCTCTCCCGCTTTTCAATCTATATAAAGCATAACTCGGTACGTTAAAAAATTTAGTTACATACGTCGACGGCTATATTGGCCTGTGTGAAATTTACCTACCCACCTGAAGGCTAAAACTAGATTAAACGTAACTTTTCCTACGTCAGCCACATTATACGATGTCTGCTTATAGTAGGTATACTCAATGATAAACGTCAACTGAAAAAAACTGTTCACGTGAACAATCTACGCGAATGAAAATTGAAACGCACGTCAAGTCAGCCAGCTGTTGGACTTACTAAACTAGGCTAATAATAAATTTAATAAATTCTTGAACGTTCCCAATGAACGTGCTTTATCGCGATTCATTCGACGTCCATGACGATTTCTCTACGTGAAAACTGACACAAATTCAACGGAAACATAAGTAGGTACTTAGAAGGTAAACTTCCCTATAGCCGTCGAATCTGGCACAGGCGTTGAGGGCGTGTACCTAAATTACACCTTCATCTGACTGCAGCTCTGTTAAATGCATATTGCGGCTGTGACTGTGTAAAAATAGGTTTGTTCCTTTACTTTTAAATCTGACGAATTTGTAGTAATTCTTACGAATTTTTACTCAATGTCGTTCCTCTAGTTAAGGAAAGTTCGTAAAAGAGAGCAAGATATCACCCCTCACTCCACTGAGAATACGAACAAATTTCCTGGGGTAAAAATTGGAAAAGCTGTCAGTCGCCTTTCAATTAACAGCTGATTTGAAATTTGATGTTCTATTTTGATTGCTTGCGTTTTAAAATGGTATCAACAGGCGGCAAAATAAAATTGAATGTTCCCTCAAGATTGTTTTCGAAAGTGACGACGAAAATCTTTGTCCCTGTAAGAAGGAACAATCTCTTCAAACAATTACTACAAAAGCATTCCCTAACTTTTTCGTAAGTGCGTCTCTCTGTGAGATAATTTATCCCTATCACTGCCATTCCATTCTTACTACAAAAGGAAAGGAACAAATTTAATATTTGAGGGCAAAATTCCCCGGGACTCAATTTGCTTTTCTTTTTCTACAAGTTTTTTTACTTTTAAGGCCAAAATATAACGGAAAGATAATGTTTCTCAAAATGCTATAACGCCCAGAGTTACCGAGTTCAAACTTATCAAATCCTTGAATGCTAACATATTGGCCGCGTTCCACTGCCCGCTAAATGACTACCGGCATGCCAAACTCCATATAAAAAAATTGACATTTCACCATTTGCGCTAGACGTCTAGCACTTTTTGTGAAATATCCCATTCAGGGAAATTTCTCAATCTAGTGCAAAACTACCCGCTGGACTGGGAATAAAAAAAAAAACAAAAAAACGCTTGTCAAAGGAAATCGTTCAAAAGTTTAGGTACAAAATAAAAATGAATACGAAGCCGAGCAAAGAGACTTTGCCGCTGCCAAAAGCGTTCTAGCGCGAGCGTTCCTTCATCTGAGATATTTTGTGCTAGGCGCCTAGCGGGCAATGGAAACCGGCCATCATATTTCTAAGAATACGTACGTCAAATAATATAATCGGTTTCTGTCAAACTTATAATTTAAGCTTTACTTTAACCAATTTCTAACAAAAGAAACTACAGCTGCATTCAGCGTCTCTTCGGGCTCTCGTTGGATATTTAAGCTGAGGCTGTATCCAGCTCGGCTTCAAGATAAATTGAACAGATCTATAAATGCCATTGGCGAAATTTGAAGCCAATTGTCAATTTGACAGTTTCTATGTCATTTTCCATTGCTTCTGATTGAATCCACAAAAGCTATCTATAGCTGCTGTTAGCTGACTTCTGCAGTTGCTTTTTGAGTGGATTCTGTCTTCAAATCGAGAAGCGAAATATTCTTCAGAAGAGTATTTTTTTTGTGCAAATAGGTCTGTTCCTTTACTTTTAAATCTTACGAATTTTTACTAATTCTTACGAATTCTTACGAATTTTTGCTCAGTGCCGTTCCTTAACTCGAAAAATTCGTAAAAGAGAGCGTCCTCGAGAGAGCAATATATTACCCCTCCAGCCTCCACTGAGAATTTTACGAATTTTTACTCAATAAATTTCTTGGTGTAAGAAGTGGAAAAGCTGTCACGCTGTCAGTCACCTCACAATTAATAGCTGATTTTAAATTTGTTGTCCCATTTGGCATATGCATGGATTATATTTTGATTTCTTGCGTATTAAAACGGTATCAACAGGCGGCAAAATAAAATTGAATGTTCTCCTTGAGATCTCTTCCACATACTCGGATTCATCAAAATCAAATTCAAAATAAATGATAGAACTAATTTTCTTAGTAAATTAACAAATCCCTCGAGTTTGTCAGACATTTTAACAACTTTTCGTACCATTTTTTGAACATTTAAATTATGTATCTGACATTATTCGTAAATTACTACAAAAGTGTTCCTTAACTTTTTCGTAAGCGTCTCTCTCTGTGAGAGAATTCATACCCACCACTGCTTTATTGACAGTCTTTTCCATTCTTACTACTAAAGTAAAGGAACAGACCTAGTATAATAATCTTTTATGGATCGCATACAGAAAGGAAAACCAAACTAAATTACCTACCTCAAGTTTACCCACTTAGGCTGCCAACAAGCAGTGCACGCAACTGTCAAGTGTCAATAATTTATCACGTTGCTCCCTTGTCCTTTGGAAATTATCACAAGTAATTCGCTCTCAGATAAGCAACGTCAGTCGATTACAAAAAATTCGGGTCACTTAAAGTAAAAGCTGACACAAAAGAATAACCCCATTCGAACCTTGGACCATGGCTCAGTTTCAATTCAAATTTTATCTCACGTATACTCGTACCGTATATAAGTTTGTAGATGTTTGTACATTTCCATGTGCTGCGATTACGCTCCCCCATCTGCGATACACGTGCACGCCGGCCGCCTAGAACTGCTTGTGCTTCGCTCCCACTATATAGATTCTAAATAATATCACTAACCACTATTCACGAATGGAAATTAGGTTGCCGCTTGCCGGCCACAACACACTCTCTCGCTTTGAACCATGTTCACCACGTCCGAGTGCGCACATAATTTTTTTCCCCGCCGACAAAATCACACAAATTAATTGCTATCGTGAATTGCACAAATACGCCATACAGCCGTCGACAAGCAGCAACAACACACAGAGTAGAACTCGATTCGGGCATGGGGCGGCAAAACGAACCCAGCTACGGTCCAAATCAATCCGCCTGGCTTAGATTTCGACTTGCTTCGCACTTTATGTTACTGAATCAGCATTACCATGCACACTTCCGATATATACTAGAGTGCTCTCCATTATAGAGAAATCTGAGCTTGGTCGCTGTCACAGCTTCCGTACAAAGTTCAGCTCCCGCGATGCAAAATGCAATGTGACTCACATGTTGTGCACCCACAATTATTGCAAATCTATCATAAAGTTCGCCAGTATCAATATACAATTCGCAAACCGAATCAGAGCACAGAGGGAGCTTGATTTCGAATTTCAATTCGAATTTATCTGCCAGATTTGCGCAAAATGTTTGCAGTCGCTCTAGCTATGGGTGCACTTCGACTTCAGTATTGCGCCGAGGTAGGCATTATTGCACACACCACATACTGAGGTGCAGCACATCTAGATAGATGCCAACGAGAGATACTCGTCGTATACACAATGGCCGGTAGCAGTAACAGCAACCAGAAACACGGTAATGTACGAGTACGAGTATTTATACCCGGGCGAACACGCGTCGTATGTCAGGCTCAGGCGCTGTGCAGCACCATTAATGCCGTTGAGGGTCTCCCGGAGAGGGTGTTGGCACGACAGGAGGGGAGCAGGGAGCTTGCAAATTAAAATTTATTAGCATATCAATTTGGTTAACATTTGGTTAACATTCGTTTGATGAATATTTTCCGATTAAGTTGTGTCAAGTCTGTCGGTTGATGTTGGTTGCGTCTATCGGCTGAACGAGTGCAGGCTCCCTATATGCGGATGTCGATATGTTATGCACACAGAAAGCAGTAGGTTAAGTAAGTTGTCCTTAAGTGGGTGGTTATTTGCTCGCAGTTTCATGCACAGAGAGAATTTGTGGTATAATGTCGACAGATATTAACCAAATGACTGTAACCGTATATACCTATAGTTTTGAGACTTTGCATCAAAATAAGTTAAATGTCACAATGGAAGCAGACTATGCTGAACTTTTTTTTTGAGTTATTTAAAACTCACTTTATTCATTCGCCATGGCTGGGATTCGCTGATGAGCTCGCCGGCGAATGAAATCTACCTCCGCGAAGTTCGAAGCGAAGGAAATGCGAGTCGCCGGTGTATTCCCACTGGAAGTCTTTCAAATTAACAACAGAAAATTTGAGCAAACTAAAACACTAGAGCTTGCTCAGTGAAATGAACAATAACGCGAAATATATAAATATATAGGCACTCCACAAGGAGGAGTCAGCTCCCCCTTACTCTGGGTCCTTGTCATTAATGAAATACTTATGAAATTCAAAAACATGGGAGTTAAAGTAACTGCATATGCAGATGATGTAGTTATACTTACTAAGGGGAAGTTTTTACCGACCATAAGCGAACTGTTAGGAAACTCACTTAGGGTGTTAAGTACGTGGCCTAAACAATGTGGCCTTGGGGTCAATCCGCAGAAAACCGAACTGCCAAACGTGTTTTAAGGATCAGCCAAACTAACACTTGGAATCCTTGCAATTTTGGGCATGCACAGATATTATATAAACACTTACGGAACGTTGTCACTTCTGGCTATATGTCTCCCTATATAGACTTTGACAAACCATTCACCTGCTCCTTTCCGAGGAGGGAAGAATGCAACATAAATGAACCCACAAAAAGGAAACAAATTGAAAGATGGACTGTGGAACCGGTGCCGGCATATTACTACCGACTACCCGATAGCAGTAGTGTCTTCCAGGCGGAGGTTCTGGCTATCGCTGAAGCGGCCCGTAAGGCGTCAATCTTGGCAATACCTCGTAGCGATATTACCATCTTCATTGACAGTCAGGCGGCTATAAATACAGCAGTTTCTGCTAATGAAATAAAATCCAAACTAGCTCGTGGCTGCCGCGAAGAGTTCAAGGTTCTCTGCTCGCAGCACACCACCAATCTCTGCTGGGTCCCTTGACAGAGAGACAAACCGGCAATGAGATGGCGGATGAACTGGCGAGAAAGGGGTCCGTTATAGATCTTGATAGAACACTTCAATCGATCAAGCCACCACTCTGCAATCTCGAGAGAGCGAGTGGAGAACAAAATTCGAAAGAAATCCAACAACCAGTGGAAAGAACTCACTACCTGTGAAATATACGGAAGCTTTGGGCAGAATATAACAAAAGTCGGACCAACAACCTACTACAGTTTCAAAGGTAATCGCTATCTAAGTTAGTAGGGGCTCTGACTGGTCATAACTTCCTTAGAAACTACGCAATGAAACTAAATTTCATAGGTGACGACAAATGTAGAGGCTGCGGAGACGAGGAGGTCCACGAGGACACACCTCACTTCCTTTGTCAATTCCCGAGTCTCTGTCACTTGAGGAACAGAAGCTATTACTTCCATGGCGTACATGAACTTTCTGATGTCTCACTGTCTGATTCTTACAGGTTTCTGAGGACATCGGGATGGCTGTAGACAGCGTCAGATAACCACAAGAGGAGAAGAGATAGAGACCACCGATGTAACACCAACGGTTAACCCCAAAAAGGGCATCACAATGGGTCCACGAGGACCTAAGTGAGGTATTGCAGGGCTCACCCTGCTCTACCTACCCGTTTACCTAGCCTAACCTAAAACACCAGATTATGAACATATTTTTCACCGTGTAACCGAACAGATTCACTCAATCTGCTTAACAACCCATCAAATGCGAGTTATTGGGCTACAGGGTCGCATAGAAGTGATTGGCGAATGCATTTGCATCCAAACGCTATACCCTGCCCCAGATATTTATTCAATAAAATTCAAATTACATTGAAAAATCCACCTTCCTGCACATACCCTTTGGCCGTGGGCATGCGGCATTCGATATTGGCAGACATTATTCATACAAACACCTTCGGTGTGTAATGAGCGGTCTAATGCATTTCGGATTTTATAATGCACTCCTCTCTGAATAGCGATTAGTTTCGATCGCTGCACTGGTACATGGCCCTAATTCGATTGTCATTGCATACATTGCACCGCCACAACGACCATGGTTATGTGACTTTCAACCTCCTTTGTTCGCTATATCTAATGCCGTTCTCGGTCTCTTCCGATCCTAATTGAAAATCTAATTAAGGGTTGCACTCTCAACACACAATTAATGCAAATCGGGTGTACAATTCTTGAACAAATTCTTTCAATGCAAATTCCCGTTCCCATTTGTATTCAATTCAATTTGAAGTGACACAGTGGGCTCCCTGATTCACCTGCGCAATTAGGAATTGCATATACGGCGACGAGCCCGAAGAAATTTACACGCGCTAATCAGTTTGTACAAATCATTCTGGGCCACCAGCTCACTCGGTGCCAATGCCAATGTGTTCGTCTTCCTCAGAAAGGAGATTAAAAGTCCGAAAGTATACCTACACTCTAACGAGGCCAATCTGCATGCAAGGGAGGCCAATAATCGCATTGAACTCCGCACACGAGGCAAAATTAACCATCCAACAATACCTAGTCGTCCCGCAAAGCGTCCGCGCGTCTCCCCAGGAGATGGAGTTTTTTTTTTTGTTTTTTTTTTCTATGCTGTTCCTCTAATAGGCTCATAGCGTTCCACGGAGGTTCATTTGCCTTGCAAGATCATTGAGTGTCTCGCTTCATCAAGTCACGAAGTTGACCTCCAAGATCACTGCAACGCCGATCAATCCAGCTCTCGTCATTTGGCGTCGTCGTTCCTCCTTCTTTCGCCGCAAATGCAACTGCCTCGGCTATACCTACTGTATATAGAGGAATTCTCTGGGTATAATTCTTGGGCAATTCCTTGATTCTTTGCGTGGTTTCAGTGCCACCACTGCCACTGTGAACTGCCGGCCGGGGAGTGCATCATAAACACATCACCATCGCGGATTCGAATCAATGGGCTGTGTTCGGTAATAACAACCGAACCGTGTTTTTCGATGCATTTATGGAATGTCTACGCTGGAATTGTTTTTTTTTTTTTTTATATTTTCAGTGAACCAGTGGGACAGAAGGATCACATCATCTGTAGTCGTGGTTTGGTTGTAAAATTTTATTTCGAAAATTATTCGACACTGGATGTTCGAAAATGCAACTAGGTTGACATTCGTCGGAGGCATTTGTGTTTGTTTTTATTTAGTTTTTTGTTGGTTTCATTTTGATTGAATTCGTGCTGTGTGCGAATGCAATTAACCGGTGTGCAGCACAAGGTATTGGAAACGTATCACGTTTTTTTTTTTGTCGGTTCTGGCCAGGTATGAATGTATTTCCGAATTGGAAACATGCTTTCGCAGTAGCGAGACTATTTATGCGAAAATTATGACAACCGTTGTGGGTCAGATGTCATATTGAGAAATGAAAGGGGGCCACCATGTTGTTTTTTGAAATAGGGATACTTAATGATTGGTTTACGATAGTGATTTGATTTTATTGGATGTGATTTGATAGGGTAGTGGAGGTTGTAATAAAAAATGATATCTTGAATGAGGGTTTTTGATGCGATTCTACGATGGGAAACTACAAAGTCGTTTCGCAATTTAACGAGAACTTTAGTTTGTTAGTTATTGTTGGGGCGATCATTTTAGGGATATAGAAAAGTGATTATTGTTGCATTGATGCAGTTATTTAAAATTTAAGAGGTCAACGCGCTGAAGAAAGATGAAGTCTGAACGCAAATACTACATTGGTCGTTAACGTCACTTTTCCTACGGCAACCATATATGCGAAATATCAACTGGGGAATCAGTCACGAATTTCTTGACCAGATTCGTCGGCTACCATAAACACCAACTGACAAAAACTGTTCATATGCAACCGACTAATACAAATTGAGACACATCAAGTCGTTAGTCAGCTGTCGGACTTACTTAACTAGATACTTCTTTTTCTGAAGTCTATTTCTCTATTTGTCAATGTTTTCTCCAACGGCAATTTGACAGTTGACAGCTCATTTGGGCTCATTTTGATTTTCCATTTCACCGTGGGTAGAGTTTCTCCTGCGTCTTGTCGAAATGTCAATTCCTTGCATAAATCAAACTAGAAGGCCAAGCCTCAGTTTACATTTGTTTATTTGTTTGTTTATTTGTTTATTTGTCAACAAAGTACTAGGCCTTTTTTAGACATGAAAAAATATAATAAAATGAGAGACAACAATTAAGAAAAAAATGAAGTAAATAAATATAATTTAGAAAAAAAAAACAAGTACAAAACTAATTACGAACTGAGCAATACAATTATAACTGGAAATAATTAAACAAGATGGATTTTATTAATGGTATTGTCATATTAATGTCAATTAAAGACGCACATTCATTATACAATAACATTAAGCCATTTAAAGAGGAGGATCTTCCGTAATTTGTACGAGAACGAGGAATATAAAAGAATCTGTTATTACGCAAATTAAGTGATGGAACATTAAGACCCACAAGACTTAAAATATCAGGACAGTGAATCTCCCCAATAAGTATTCTGTGAAGAAAAACAACTCTTGATACCTTTCTCCTAACCTCAAGGGACTCGAGCCCAATAAGTTGTAATCGGGCTGAGTAAGGGGGTAAGTTATTAAAGTCCGACCAAGGTAGACGTCTGAGGGCAAACCTGAGAAATCTTTTTTGAATTGCTTCGATTCTTACTATATGAGTATTGTAGTATGGACACCAAACAATAGACGTATATTCCAGCAGCGATCGAACAAACGACAAATATAAAGTTTTCAGCGCATAGGGTTCGGTGAACACCCTAGCATAACGTTTAAGCATTCCCCATGCTCTATTGGCTTTATTTGTGATGTATTCATAGTGGTAAATATAGGATAGTTTACTATCTAACATAACACCTAGATCTTTTATCAAAGATACACGCGGAATAACACTACTTATGAAGGAATACGCGTGAATGAAAGGCGAGGAACGACGGGAAAAAGTAATAACCGAACATTTACTAACATTAAGGGACAAGTAGTTTTTATTGCACCACAAAACGAAGTCTTGGAGATGTGCATTCAATCTATGAAAACTATTCGGATCATTGCATGAAGAATATATTTTAAAGTCATCGGCAAACATCAGGATATTGCAATGTGGAACAAATTTGTTAACATCATTAACGAATAAAATAAATAAGAGTGGGCCTATATGACTTCCTTGTGGGACACCAGATGTTACAATGATTTCTTTGGATAAGTGTCCTCGAAACCTTACAAACTGGTATCTGTTACTTAGATAGGATGATAGCCATCTAAGAAAAACTGTAGGAAACCCTAAACGTTCAAGTTTGTAAAGAAGAAGTTTGTGATCAACTCGATCAAACGCTTTACTGAAATCAGTGTAAATGGCATCGACCTGATTACCCTTAGATATCTCACTAATAACAAAATTTGTAAAAAGAAGAAGATTCATAGCAGTGGATCTGTTTTTTACAAAGCCATGTTGGTTATTGCAAATTAAATTAAATTTGAATGTCAAAAGAATCGTCTAGTGTCATTTTCTTGCAACAGAACATGTTAAGTTTATTTATTTGTTACGTACAAACAACTTGGGAACTCTGCTCAGTGTTGCCAGATCGTGGGGGATTCCCCTTTTTCGAATTTCAATCAAGAATTTGATGATAGGGGAAAAGAGGAATCTTCCCACTTCTAGAACGAAATGTGGGGAACATAAAACAAATATTAAATATCAATACTAAGATCAAATTTTTCCCTTTTTAACGGAACCCAACTTGCCACACAAAATACAACTTCAAGCAGCGTTGTCAGACGGTTCAAATATTTCCCCCCAGATAAATCTGAAAGACTCCCGGATTTTCTTATTTTTTTCCAAAAAAAAAAAAAAAAAACTTTTTGTAAATATTTTTTAACATGTTTTATGTACGACTTAAAAGAAAGAATTTTGAATTTGAAAGGCATGTAATTTTGGTTTTCCTAATGCAAAAGTGTGCGGGAAATAAATACAACGCAAAATGTCAACGCATGTTGCAGTTCGAAACCATCTTGAAAGAATTTACACAGCTCTTACGCAACTTTGGTGTAATTGTTGTGTATAAAATGTACATATAAGGTTGGCACTAGCTGTTTTTTTTTAAATAGTTGTTAGAAAAATAAATGATTTTCACTGCAAATACAGTTTTTGAGGATCGATCTATTATATGTCATGCTCAATTTTGAATCAATTGTTGAAAACTGCATTTCACTTGGGTGTAAAATTTGTAAGAAGCAGTCAATTTACTCAATATTTTGATTGTGGTGTATCCATGGGGAATGCCACCACGAAGAATGGGGAAAAAGGGGAATTCGAAGGTCTCTGATGGGGAATTTCACTTAAAGTGCCTGGCAACTCTGACTCTGCTCTGAAAAATGAACATCCCTGAAAATGAAAACACTTAAAAAAAATTCAAAACTCGTTTTTAAAAAAATAATTTTGTGCAACTAGGTGAGTGGGTGTTGGGTGAGTATTCTTATGAGAAAGAAATTTGGTCTCCTTCCAATTGTGCAACGGTGCTGTCAAGTGCGATAATATTTTTTTATTCAGCCCTCCATCTGTCAAATCTTGACAATGCTAATTATTTTATATATAAAACGCTACTACTGCTTAAGCTGCAATTAAAGATCACATGACGCGTTAAAAAAAAAGAAAAGTGGTAGGCATGAAACCCATTAGGCTACTTTTTGTCACATTTTATTGCAACAGCCAGCGTGCAGTGCCATTTAAATGGTATAAGCTATCTATCAACATGCTGACGGCTGCGGTCAGCACTTCCGTTTCCATGTATAATTTATATTAATCATTTATTAATTGGAATCAGATCATTCTACATCCCTCCCCACAACCGTTCATTAGTTATTCAGATCATTGATCAAACACTGATGATTAATCCCACTCATTATCCCTTTTAACGGCAGTCGCTTCGCTGGTACTGCAGCCCATAGTGCAGTGCAATAAACTGTCGCTCTTAGCAAGCCACATGTGCCCGTGCGTACATAGTGCATTGATTGAACACCCTTAGCACGCACCTCATCGCAAGCTATAAAAAAACACACCGTGAACAAGGTGTGATGTTAATACAGCTCAATTACTCACTTCGCCTGTGATCGAAGTCTATCCATCAATTACACACATTCTGACGTGATAATCATCATTATCAACAGCACACACAGCGCATGGACTTTAGCTGTGTGTACATTGTACAAGTGCAAGTAGTGTACTGTGTACATATGGGCCATAACGGCTGCTGCCCATTGTATACATATTTCTATTCGGCTTGGCGTTCAGCTTTTGCAAATGCGTCGAATCTGCTCAATCATGCGCCACACAATGCCTCCGGCCCGGCCGGCGGCGGCGTGAAGCTCTAGCTCTTACCTCTTGCTCTTAGTCATGCGACCGGCCAGCCGGACAAAGACCTCTTCCCTCGTTTGGCCGCAGCGGGTGATGGCATGGAGCTGGTCGACTGTGCGATGATGGAGATTCGTCGGATCGTAGGAATCATTCCTTGCATAGTAAACCATAATGTTAACGGCCGAAACACTAGCACGCTTGAGCTATCAAGGCCACCGCAAAAGGGTTGACTAATTGTGCTGTGAAAAGCCTATAGAACTACAAGTCTGTCACAACGATTGATGCGATGTAAACACAGGGAAAAAAAAAGAAAAGAAAAAACACAAACGCGAGGTGTGTGTGAGTGTTGTTGTTAAATGTCGAAACACTCCTCTCTGGATATGTCCAAATCCGAGTGCAAATTTCATATCTCAATCTCAATAGGTATATACAGGTAACACGTTACGAGTGCGATTTCAAGTTCATGAGCCGCATCTCAAACTCAATTCCGAAATGGGAATAACAGGAAGAAGCCTTGAAGTGTGATTTTGTGGTGATTTTAATGCGCGCACGACTTAGTTTTCAGATCTCACGACCTCCTGGAGCGCGCATGCCGTTCAACTGTTGTGTGTTGTGTGTGAGATAAATCTCGCATCGAAAATGGGTTTTAGAGCTTAAAATGGTAAATTAAAGAAAATTGGAGGCAACTCGGTCTGGCAGTAGGTATACGTTTTTTGCGAATTGGTTTGATTGAAATGTGGCTGGGGATGGGGAATTGCTCACCAGAAGTTAATAAATAAATTGCTGTTGGGCATTTAGAGATGTGATAAAATCATGCAATTAAAGTGGATAGATTCGCACATAAACTTGCCATTTAGCTGTGAATAATTGTGGCAATTAGTGTTGCGTGTACCTCAGACCGGGCATAGAGTAAAGGTGATGGAACTGGATGTGAGACAAATATGGCCGCTGAGGGTTTCATTGTTTTCTATCTATTTTAAAGATGGTTTCAAAGAGGTACTTGTATGATGAAGTGTGACACAGATTGGACGGTCTAACTTGAAATGTGAAGAATTTATATTAGGCGCTCAGACCACCGTTCCAGAAGAAAGGAGACCCTCTAGACTGCGCCAACTATCCATATAGAGGCATCAGTCTCCTTAACATCGCATATAAGATCCTATCTGCCGTACTGTTTGAACGCCTGAAACCATTCATCAACGATCTGATAGGTCCCTATCAGTGCGGTTTTAGGCCCGGTAAGTCCACGACCGATCAAATATTCACACTACGGCAGATCCTGGAAAAAACCAAGAAGTCCAAGTCGATACCCATCACCTGCTTATCGATCTTAAGGCCGCATATAACAGAATTTATAGAGACGAGTTATAAAGAGCCATGTCTAGTTTTGAGTTTTGACATCCCTGTAAAATTTGTCCGACTGTGCAAAATTACGATGGAGAACGCTCGCTGCTCCGTAAAGGTCGGAAACAATCTCACCGAGACCTTTGATGTCAAAAAAGGATTTAGACAAGGTGACGCGCTGTCATGTGACTTTTTCAACATCATTCTTGAGAATATTGTGCGAAACTCACAAGCCAACACCAGAGGCACAATTTTCCAGAAGTCTGTGCAACTACTTGCATACGCGGACGACATTGACATCATTGGCACAACACAGCGAGCTGTCACTGGTGCGTTTGCAAGTATTAGTACAGAAGCGGCAAAAATGGGTTTAGTGGTGAATGAGGGTAAAACAAAATAAATGGTTTTCAAATAAGAGGTGTTATTTTGGTATTCAAAGCAAAATGCCATTTTTGGAGACAAATGATCGGATGTTTATTTCATAATAAAGAGGAAGGTATGCCGTTAATTATGAAAAACAACATCAGCCAAGTGGCCACCACGAGCACGCATACAGGAAAATATCCTTTCACAATAACACCTCTTATTGAATAACCCTTTATACGCTGTCAACAAGAAGGGACACACAACATCGACGAATCGGACAGTACGTCACGATAGACAGCTATAACTTTGAGGTAGTTCGGGACTTTGTCTACCTCGGATCCGCAATTAATTCTGAAAATGACATCACCTCAGAATTCAAGCGAAGAATCACACTTGCCAACCGCTGTTATTTCGGTCTAAGAAGGCAATTGATTAGTAAGGCCTTGTTGACAAATGCTAAGGAGACTCTGTATGAGACCCTCATCATCGTAGTCCTGCTTTACGGTGCAGAAGCATGGATGCTATCAAAGGCGGCTGAAGATCTCCTTCATCGTTTCGAACGCAAAATTCTTCGAGTGATTTTTGGTCCCGTTTGCGTTGACGGGCTTTGGAGAAGAAGATTTAACAGCGAACTCTACGAGCTGTACAGCGACATCGGCCTGGTCAGAAAAGTACGAATTAGTCGTCTAAGATGGTTAGGACATGTAGAGCGAATGGACACCAACGCTCCGGCCCGGAGAGTCTTCGATTCCAACCCGGAGGGACAAAGTAGTAGAGGAAAACCTCGCCTTAGGTGGCGCGCGCAAGTGGAAGGGGACCTCAACCAACTTGGAGTGCGCAATTGCAGGCAGTTAGCCAAAGATTGTGCTAACTAGAGAGGCATATTGGTCGAGGGCCAGGTCCACCCAGGACTTTAGCGCCACCTAAGTAAGTAAGTAAACTCAGACCTCACACCCTTCTTTGAGCTGGTTAATGCGACCTTTTGGCATTCTTCGATGAGAAGCGATAACGGCTGGATAAAATGACAGTAGGTAACCGATGGGGCTCTGAAACTTCTTGCCGCAAGCCCGTCGATTATACGCTCATACATTAAAGGGGCTTCTAAGCTTGTTAAATGTAAAAATAATAGTGAAATTTTACCTTTTGAAAGCAAATATCCTACTGCTAAACTCGGTCCGGGATACTAATAGTCCTATCTAGTGTCCAGGCTAGATTTAGCGAACTCACTATGGGGACATTTTTCACATAAAATTACCCATTGTCACCTACCAAATATTTAGAGCGAATGTTAAGAATGATTATTAGTAAGGTCCGCTGTGCAGTTCTTTCAAACTCGGAAGCCCACCAAAGAACCTATAAGATCTCTTTAGGATCATTTATATTACTGAAGCTAATTTTAAACTACTTAATTCGACTTAAGTTCCTCATTTTCTGGCAGAATAGAGAAAGATAATAAGGGCCGGGGAATTCGAATATGAAGATAGGGACTTGATTTTTTTGTCTTGAATGTCATAATGGGCTTATTAGTACCAGAGGCTACAGTGCCTTTTATGGTATGAAAGAATTGGTCTCAGAATTCAAGAGAAGGCTAAGCGACTCATATCAGGCTTGGCAGAGGGCGGGCCCTCAACCGTTCCTTAAGAAGACAAAACCCAGAATACAGAAAACAAATCCAATTCGTCATAGAATGCAGATTCTTTGGTGAACAATGTTGACAAATGCATAAACGAAGACTTTATATATGAGCTTGCAGGCATCAAATTGGAAATGAACCCCTTAACCTCACTATGAAGGTACGGACTTGTTAAAGAAATTTCTATGCATTCCGAGGAGTATAAATATTGTTTTTATTGAAACCGAAGTGCGCAGTGCTTTGCTAAAGTAATTTTGAACGGCTGCAGGAAATAAGGCAGCATGCCCCCCCCATACGTATTCCATGTCGGAAGGGTAACAATTAATAATAAAAAAATAGTTTTGGGGACTTACTTCATTTCTTCTTTTGGGGTCTTATATTCATAATGAAATAAGACCCCAATTTTCATTTGGAAATAAGGCCCCGAAAAAGAAAATATAACCCTACATTTTATTAAAAATCGTTGTTGTTGTTTCCTGTATCATTTTTTGGGGACTTATTTCATTTTTATTTTGGGGACCTATTTCGCAGAGCCATTTTGAACTTGGAGTTCATTTATCATAAGTACAAGCAGCGCAAAAGGCTTAAAACAAAAAGGTCCGAAATATCGTTTTTCTCTTCCAGCTGGTAAATGGGACACTCTGCGCCTTTATTTTTCCTCAATTTTCAATTTTTAACTTTCTCCATTACGTAGTAAGAGTATTGTATGCGTACAAAATATCGAACTCGAGATGTTAATCAATTCTGACATTAAGATGATAGACGAGCTCAAAAAAGTGGCTTGCGAGATTCTGTCAGTCTGTCCGTTCTTCCACAGGCCTACAGCCTAAACGCCAGCGCGGATTTCGTTGAAACTTCAGATTTGCAGTTTGTGGGCTTACAGTTCGGGGCCTTTTTTTTTTTTGGAAGGTAACCTCAATATTAATGGTAATTTACACATAAAATGTTCATACCAGTTTGATTTGTTCAAAAACAGCTCTAACGATTTCAACCAAAATTGCTATTTGAGCTTGAGTAGGTGAGGTTACCATGACTGCAGACCCAGTTTTTGGCTAAGAATTCGAATAAAGGTACTTTCGAAATTTGGATATGTGTATCTCAAAAACGGTCCACACGATTGTAACAAAAATTAATTTCTAAGGTAATATGGTCATTTCTAATTTATTGGCAAACTCAACGGCATTAACGATTATAACCCAAATACAAACTTAGAGTAAAGTTGATATTCTCAAATTTATTGCGTGCTTAATTTTCAATTCGAATCACCAAAAACACCAATTTTAAGAACTGCTTATATCTCGAAAACCCCATTTTCGATTTCGATAGATCTTTAAAAACAAAGTAACGGTTACATCCCGAACAATAACTTATAAACGGTTTTCAGCTAAATATTTAAGCAATAGTAGATATTTTTGGTTCTGTTTTGTCTGCCAAATTTTACAAAAACCACTCTAGAGATTTTAATCAAAATGCAAAGATTCAGTATTAAAAATGAGATCCCATACTTGTTTTTCTCAAAAAGCTGGAATAAGTTTTAAGTTAAGTTATATCTAATAAGTTTTTTTAATAATTTCTCAAAAATGACTACCCAACAGCCGATCTCTGTTCATATATATTTTAAAAACTCAATACCGCACTTAAAAATTCAAATAGCAACAGCCTTAAAAAATGCAATAACAGCAACGCAAAACTTATTTTTAGCAAGTATTACCCACTTATACTTTTTTTTTAACCATTTTGAATATGTACCTCAAAGCAACAAGAGATGTCAAACGAATAAGCGCTTGTTTCTTCAAGTAGCACATACAGAATTCTAATTGGTAAAACAGCCGAGAAAAGTTGGCATAAAATATGTAAAGACGTTTTATTTTTTTATACCTATACAACTCAGCCAACTCAGCAATTAATCCATCGGATTTTGTTCGGTCTCTCCTCCCGCTGAGAAATATATCGTCATCCACTCCTCCCATTGCAATAATAGCCGAGTAAGAAAAAAATCAGCTTAAAAGCCAACTCAGACCACCCATGAGTCATCATACATCAAACACACAATATCGCCGTCCTGCAACAATATCGAACGCAATAGACCGTGAAGAAGTCTATATCGACAAAGTAGCCCACCACAAAAGCCCCACTTAATAATACAGTCCACCGTCTAACGGGTGGGGAATACGGAATACCCCCCGCAATGGGGACGCATATAGCCAATATAAAACCGAAATTCCCGGACGGAAATAAAATTTATTTGGCCAACTCACCGAGAAAACTTCCAAATTATTATCCCTGCCATGGACGCACGATATAAAACGGCCCCATCGACCACATTATAATAGCGTGTGCTAGTGCAACGTGCTTCAACATACCGCTATACGCAATAAAAATAACAAACGTTTCCTGCCCCCCAGAGCGAGGCGCAGGGTGTCCTGCACCGGGGCTCAACTACTTAGGCGCATATACATATTATACATTCCAATACGGATGGTGGGTAGTTTTTGAAATACGTTTGAGAAAGAGAATTCGACCAGGAAATGTGCGATAATTCAGGACTAAGTGAAAGGATTCACTGGGCAAAGGGCAGTCCACCCGATTGAGTGGTAAATCACAATTAATTGCCAGAAGGACCTATATCGTATCCTTTTTGGAAATAAAATCGCCATATCATAACCAGAGAGGAGGGCCTAAGCTCTGCTGGTGGATGTGATTAATTGTTTCGCCCTGTGGGGGACACACATTTATATGGTGACGGTGATGGTGGTGCTTGTCTGAAAACGGAGTTCAAGTGTCGCCCAGCAGTCATACTTGATTAAATACACACAAACAAATTGTTTTGTGTGCTCCATCGTCTGGGAATTTATTTTTGGTTGTGCCAATGCCAAGTTTGTCTTGTACTATGTGTGCAAGGTGGCTTTTGTCATGGCTTCTTTCTTCTGGAAAGTTTTGTCCATTGTAGATGGATACACTTTTGGGTAATGCTTATAGAAGCCATTTGGGGCCGAATTGTGGTGTCGCATTTAACACTTAACAGCAGATTATGAGAAATTAACAAACAGATGATAGGGTGGGGGACAACGATCTGAAGGACAAAAGGATGAAGAGTGCGAAAAGTTTATTGTAAGCAATTTTATGGTAAGGGCTTGCTCAAGACTTTTTGGATTGAGAAAGTTTAGACAGCTGCGCGTGGGTGGCGATAAGGTGAAGTCAAAGTAATAAAAGGAAGTGTAGAAGGAAGCGTCAGGTGTATGCATGTTTGTGCTGCCAGTGGAGCTTTGTTGGGGTCTTATTCAATTCAGTTAAAAGCAATTTTTAAGGCCCATTCATATAAGAGTCAACAGATCCATTTACAATCATAAAATTCCGCATGTTACTATTCTAACAGTAGAATTCTTAACAATCCATTGGTATATCAGAAAATAAAAGTTTATAAAGAGTTCAAATAACGAAATTTCGAAATCCAGAGTCTGCCGTCTCTTTGTCACAGTTTATTCACAGTCCAAAATATTAAAACGCATTCCAAAAACGAGTGAATACAAATTTTGTTCCAACTTAACCTCAAAAAAAGTGGGGACTTCCAAAGATGACCCTGTGGATGTATACGGCCGTAGTGCGTCCAATTCTCACCTATGGTTCACTCGTATGGTGGCCTGCGTTGAGTAAAGGCTACAACCTTACAAAACTAGAAAGACTGCAAAGAACAGCCAGTATAGGTACCACGGGTGCAATGAGGTCGGCCCCAACGGATGCCATTACTGTGCTTCTGCATCTCTTACTTTTCGATCTAAATACCAAATGATACCGCACTTTGCAGCGCTATAAGACTCAGAGAGTCTGGGTGCTGGAGTGCAAGGCCGTATGGCCACAGCAACATTCTGGACTCGTTACCAAACGGCATGGTCACGTTTCCAACCGACTACATCACACCCCAACTTAATTTCAAAAAAGACTTCCAAGTAGTAGTAGTAGTGCAGGGTTTCGACACGTTCATATACACCGACGGATCTAAAATGAACTGCGGTGTGGTGACCGGGGTCTACTCAGAATCACCGATATCAGAATTATATCGTTTGCCGGATTTTGCCAGAGTTTTCCAGGCTGAATTACTGGCTATCTGAGAAGCCTGCGCGCATCTTGGGCGCGACACAACGCACAAACAAAACATTGCTATCCTTATAGATAGCCAAGCTGCCATCAAAGCCATCAATTCGACTACCATATCCGCTAAGCTGGTGCAGGAGTGGCCGAAAGAGCTTGCCCGTCTGGCCGAACGTTTAAGTGTTACAATTCTCTGGGTACCAGGGCATAGTAACATAGTAGGTAACGAGCGTGCAGATGAGCTAGCCAGGGGACTTGCGGCAAGAGTCCACGTTCCACTGGGAGTGGTCAAGGGACGAATTCATTCACACTACCATCAGAAAGCAAATCTTCAATGGAGAGGGTTAACCAACTGCATCATATCAAGGAAGATATGGCCTATACATACGACCAAAATAGAACAAGAAATCTGCTAAACAGAACCCGCCCAGATATCGCCAGAGTCACGGCAATAATCACGGGACATTGGCCAATTGGAGATCATGCGGCTAAGCTTGGGATCCCACACAGCCCTCATTGCCATAGTTGCGGAAATGTAAACGAGAAAGAAACTCTCTTCCATTTCACCTGCAAATGTCCGGCACTAGCAAGAGCCAGATTGCGCACACTGAACCAACCTTTTTTCGACGACCTTAGCGTCATTTCGGGTAAAGGGATATTAGACATAATCCGTTTCCTCAACTCCACAGGTTGGATATAGGCGCGGAATGCATCACACCCGTAACAATCATCACAAACTAGGTCACACGAGTCATGGTAACAAAAAGGCTCATCGTAGTGCTACTTAGGTTCAAAGCTGAACCGCCACTTCTACCTGGCTACCTAACCTCAAAATGGAAGTGCCACTGAAATTTCTATGTATATAATGCTCATTGGATTCGAGGGTCTGGCAAAACTTGTGCATCTTCGTTCGTTATAGTATACAGGTAGTTGGTCGCTCTCTATTTTCATATAAATTTTCATATAAAAACTAAGCCGAAATTGACCGAACTCTTCAGACTGTCTAATTGAGGGAACTACCAGCAATGCAAATTACCCACTGCGTGGACAGCCATAAACTCAAGTTCTGTAAATTAGTGCCTTTCGGTCTCGGCTCGGCACTAAGAGCCATCATTCAATACTACTATGCTGGGTTCCTGGACATGTTGGTGTGGAAGGGAACGAGGCAGCGGATAAACTGGCCAGATGTCGCTTTGAAATGGACATATTTGGCCCTAGAGAGGTATCCCGTATCCGTCGGAAAGGAAAATTCTCCGATTTTATACGATTCGGAGGATTTTTGCTGCGAGGTATTCCTCGCGGAACAACTGTTCGGAGAATTGTTCCGACATTTTGTAATGGATATCGGCGAATTACGTTGAAGTGCAATAAAACGAATTTTTTTGTTAAATTTTTGACACCTAGGTTCCGATTTCCTCCGATCGAAATTGCAATTGTTTATTTCTCTTCCGAAGTCGAACACCTCGAATGGAATTTGAGGCCCCGAATGAGTATGCGTTGAGGAGAATTTTCCATTCCGACGGATACTTCGTTAGAGCCGAATATTAGCTGACAGACAAGTACTTCGTTGATAATGCCACATTAGATTTGGCAAAAGAACGATGGAACAACACTCACGGTTCCATCATAACTCGTAGCTTGTGGCCTGCAATTGAAACTAAAAGTCAAACATACAAATCTAAAAATTGCCAAGCATTTTCGGGCTCATAGCATCTGTCATATCAGAGAATAGTAATTCTGACTTAGAACCTTCCAATATAACCCAAATACTAATAATAACCTAGTTAGACAATTGCAAGGTCCAGAGTTAGGTAAGATTAGGTTAGGTTGAAGTGGCTGTCGGCTAGCCGACATAAGGTCCCTTGTGATACCACATGAAGGTCCAGAGTTAGAATCCTTCTCGCAGGAGCGCTTATAAGACATTTTCGACAATCACCTAATTTGCTTCACAAAAGCCGATCGCAGATTTCAATCCATCTTACACCAAAGGCGGGCAATGCATGTTCAAAACACAAGTAGTAGGTATATAATTGGGGATATAATTTGCCACCTCAAATTAAAACCGACCCATCTACACCTCACATTAGGTATTTCGATGGATAATCCAACTTTCAAACCGACGGTAATGTCTAAATGAAACAAAGAGCGAGGTCGCCAAACTTCAGATTACGGCACGAAGTCGGAAAAACATCATCAAGATCTTAACTCCGAATTGAATACTGTGCCAGAAGAAGGCGACAATAGCGGATATATACATTTCATGACTCAACGAATGAGAACCACCTCGCATGAGCCAATTTCATTGCTGATCTGAAGGGCTATCGCCAGAATTTGAAATTCTTCCTTATTCATCGACTGCTTTGAGCCAAATCCCAAGAAACCCTTCAAAAGTCATCACACAAGTCATCTTAAAAAAAACATCTCTCCCAAAAAAAAAGTATTCCCCGCTGCAATCCACCAACGACGTAACATAATCGGCTTCGCTGTTGCATAAGCTCGAACTCGAAATTTTGCATATCGCACCTTTGCGGTGTGTGCCTGTGCATATACCTACCGATGCACGTTGTTCTTCCCTCTTTCAGAACTCGGCGACTGATGATGGCTCACGTACACAACACCTCGCCGTGCACTTGATTCCTGTGGCACATCGTTTGCCATAAACCAAAAGCTGACATTATGGCTCGGATTCTGTAATCTCTCTCCTCAGAAACTACCCGCTTGCACGTAGCTGTTGCTGCATCGTCGTCGGCCACTTTACAAATCTATGCAAAAGCGGGAAATGCAAAAAAAAAGTAAAGTTCGCAAAAATAAAAATCCATCTCGTTGAACTTTTTTATCAGCAAAATGCCGACGGACCCGCAACGCAACAACGACGTGTGATAACGTGTACACAGTACAGAGCCGCCTCCCCCATTGGTTTAAGTGCAAAGTGTTGCTCGTTGAAAGCGTCCAAGATAAGTGCTACACTCGTCCAGAAGCACCGCCACCTCACCCGCCCAAATGGTTGCGAGTTTCCTTCCATGCCCAGTCAAGCGGAGTCTCGAAACGAAACCTCAATCGAATTTCGCGAGGGCAGCTGCTGCTGCAAAGATGCAAATTCCCCAAAGACGCACACATAGACAGCGTGCACACCGATTGCCAGCAGCCAAGCGTTGCCAGGCCACCGAATGGCCCACAATATGTGTCACGTACCGCCAGACTGTATGTCGCCGTCGTCGTCGTCGCCATGAGCCCATGATTGCCTTTACCGATGTTGTTGTTGTTGTTATTACTGGCGTCGTCGTCGTCGTTTCATGTTTCGCAATTATACAACTGCGAAGCGTTAAGTATTCGCGAGTATAGAGAGAGAGATGATATGTAGCTACCAACACTGTTTGTAACTGGGACTGGGAGCTGGGAGCTGGGACTACGAAACGATACGACAACAGCATGGGGCTGGGGCCATGTGGATCTGGGCGCACACACATATGCATGCATGACTGCAATAACAATTCAATGTCTCGCATCGTAAACCCGTTGCAGCATAGGAGCAGCATAGAGGAACTGCTGCAGATCACTTCACATGTGCCACTTGCCAGTGACCAGTGAGTGAACGAAGTGAGCGGTGGAGATGCACACTCGATGCAGGAGGCTGGAGGAGATGATGCTGCAGCAGAGGTGGTCGCTCCATTCGTTTGCCAATATTATTGTCCCGATAGTGGCCAAAACCGATGCGATGTGCTAGAGTGCATGTGAAGCGACCAACGATGACGACGACAACGACGACGACAAGATGATGTGGTTTTGCGCGATTGGGGCACTCGGCGGAGTGACCATGCTATACCAATTAATTGTACAATGTACGGCGTGTATTGGAATATTGAACTGGTTGTGGGGTGACTGCATGGTTACGTAAGATAAGGGTCTTATTGAGATTAGATTGGAAGTGTGCACTTAGATAAGTTGATTAATGAAGTCGTTGGAAGCCTTGAAATTGTAATTAAAGTCGTACTGGGGGTAAGTCAGTAGCACACCAGAAGCGGCCATGCCGTTTGTTTATTTTCAATAATAAGGGAACAAGTTTTCTAGAGTTTGCTGTCATAGAGGTGGTATCAGGGTTTGGTTTACAGAAAAAAATCCGAGTGAGAGTGAAAAGACATAACAAGCTCTTTTTAAATTTGTGTAGCTACCGTGGTGAAAGCTACAAAATCCTTGACTGGGCTCTGGAATATTGGAATACTTGGCAGGACTGTTGGTTTTTTTTGTTGCATTTTTTTTATTGGGAATTTGGAAGGACTTTTGTTCTTTTTGTGAAAACTCCGTCAGGAATGCTTACTAAAAGCAATCATGTCTAACACTAAAAAAAAAATGGAAAGAAACTCAAAAATGGTTGAAACACGCAGAAATCACTATTGAAAAGAATCCAATGTCCATGTCTTAAGAACTGAATTAGAAAACCCTTAAAAATTTGTCTGACTAATTATAAAAATGAACACGTAAGAAAAATCGTTGAAAATAAACGCCGGCTCGCATCTTTAACTGTCAAAAAAAAATGTTCGTAGGAGCCATTCAAAAACTAAGTAAAAACCCAAAAAGCACCTCAAACATAGTTTGAAAAAAAAAAAAAAAATATATGTCTATAATTATGTATAAATATATATCTCTGACATATCGGTTTACAAATTGTGTGTTAACTTTGTTTGTTTTATTCTTTCACAAAACTAAAAAAAGAAATATTTTCGAACAAACCCACACTTTTAAAACTTGGCAGCACTCTTGCAGTCAAGTGACATCGAATTGTCGTTCAAATTGCACGCACACCAATTCATTTTGCAGGCCTTTTGGTTTGACACAAGCCGCAAAAGCCAATAGCAGACAAAAAAAAGTCAAATAAAATCCAAGGCGTAGAAGTAAAAAAGAACCGCGATGAGAATAAGTCTGAAAAATACTAAAATTTTCAACGATTTCGGGGCTTCTTTCTGAGCAACGATATTGGGCTAAACTTTTTAAAGCTTTGGGCGCTTAAAGCGAACTAAATTCTGGCAACCCTGTACCTCAACTCGAAAAATTCGTAAAAGAGCGCGTCATCGAGAGAGAAAGATAATACCCAAATACAAATTTCTTGTTGTAAGAATTGGAAAAGCTGTCATTTAAAGCTGATTTTAAATTTATTGTCACATTTGACATATGGCGTGCATTTGCTTTGAATTCTTGCGTATTAAAATGGTGTACCAACAGGGGGCAAAATAAAACTGAATGTTCTCCTCAATATTCTTTTCGAAAGCAGCGACGAATTCTTCCTCGCTATAAGAAAGGTTAATCTCCTTTATACCCTTTTCACACCACAGCGAAAACCGTGTTTTTACATTGCATTCACACCGAACAAAAACCAGTTTTCGTTTGACGTTTCAATCAGCTGTGAGACACTAATCGTGAGACTTCTGTGTAAACTATTTTGTTTACAAATTTCGATCGCATTAATTAACAAATAAAATTATTTCAGAGCATATAAAAATAATATTAGCCCATCAATTATTGTGGAAAATGATTTTAAGTTGTGAGTTGTGACATTTGTTCCATCAGCTGCTCTGCTTAATGTTGCAAAAGGTGTGTTTGTTTCAACAACGCAATGATTGGAAGTCGTTTTCGTGGAAAACGAGTTCAAACGACAAACGACGAAATTTAATGAATTAAACAGATTCTGCTCCTAAATCTGAACACCTACATGAAATTTCTTGAAAGAGAAATTAACCAAGGTCCATTAACATCCGTCCACTAAAATTTCGACAGCTTGAAGATCTTTGTGTTCCCGTACTTTTTTGTTTATAGCTAACGCGTGATTTTTTAAGAGGCTTAGAACTTAAAAAAAAAAAAAAAAAACACAAAAAATTCGGAAAAATGAATGAAATATTTATTTAAATCGATAGTTTGAACCTTGCAATTTAATGTTTAAAGATAATTTCATGCAAATGTTGACCGCGGCTGCGTCTCAGGTAGTCCATCCGCTGAGTTCAATTTTGGCATACTCTTTCACACATATCGGCCGGTATCTCACGAATGAATGCATGGATGTTGGCTTCCAGTGCGTCAATCGAAGCGGGCTTGTCCCTATACACATTAGCCTTGACATACCCCCACAAAAATTAATCTAATGGTGTCAAATCGCACGATCTAGGCGGCCAATTGACCGGCCCGAAACGTGAAATTAACTGTTCACCAAACTCGCCTCGCAATTGCGCCATTGTTTCGCGTGCTGTGTGGCATGTGGCACCGTCTTGTTGAAACCACATATCATGCAAGTCAAGAACTTCCATTTCGGGCAAAAAAAAGTTTGTTATCATCGCTCGGTAGCGTTCACCATTGACAGTAACGCTGCGATTCGCATCATCTTTGAAGAAATATGGCCCAATAATGCCGCCGGCCCATAAACCGCACCAAACAGTGGCTTTTTCGGGATGCATTGGTAGCTGTTGCAATGCTTCTGGCTGATCTTCACTCCAAATGCGGCAATTTTGCTTATTTACGTACCCATTCAACCAAAAATGAGCCTCATCGCTGAACACAATTTTTCGATAAAAAAGCGGATCCTCGGCCAGCTTTCCAAGAGCCCATTCACCAAAAATTCGGCGTTGTGGTAGGTCGGCTGGCTTTATTTCTTGCACAAGCTGTATCTTAAAAGGCTTTACGCACAAATCCTTCCGCAAAATTTTCCACGTAGTGCTGTAACAAAGGCCTAACTGCTGGGAACGGCGCCGAATCGACATTTCGCGGTCTTCTGTCACACTAGCTGATACGGCCGCAATATTTTCTTCACTACGCACAGTACGTAAACGTGTTGGTGGTTTAATGTCCAACAAAGTAAATTTGGTGCGAAATTTGGTCACAATCTTCCGAATAGACTGCTCAGAAGGTCGAGAATGCCGATCATAAAATGGAAGCAGCGCGCGATGAACATTTCGAACCGAGCACGAATTTTGATAGTAAAATTCAATAATTTTCAAGCGTTGTTCATTTGTAAGACGATCCATGGTTAAATTGCAAACCAAACTGAAGCTGTATGACAGTGACACAAGGTACTAAACACACGTCAGCTGTCAAAACCAGTGTTGCCAAAACCAAACCAGCTAAAAAATCACCCGTTATAATATTGGTGAAATTGAGATTTGCGAGAGTTAGCGAACGATTTCCTCAGTCGCAAAATTAGAAAAACATAAGTAAGTTTGGGAACAAGGAACAGTCTTAATATATGAAATTTGAAAATTCTAACGCCGGAACACATGAACGCCATTTACTTCCTTTGACAGATTTATTTAATGTTTACCAACAGAAATATTTTTCATTAAAGTCATTCACTGAGAGGAGCTTACTTCTTTATCGAAATGTTGCACTCTGTTTATTGCAAGGCAAACAGAGAACACGGATGAAATGAAATTTAAACTGTCAGTTGTAAATTTGTAGTCAGCTGAAAGCATTATCGTATTGGAATATAGACCTATTGTTTGTACTATCTTTTTGAGCGGTTTTTCCTAGTATTTTAACGACATTATACAAAGCTTGACCTACAGTCTGATTGACAGAGTTGTCAGATAGTTGAGGACCATCCACGGTTCAATTTCTCGAGATCAAGCCTCATTCAGATTTATTAAAAGCGGCAGGACAAGTTTTCAAACTGGATAAATATTTGAAAAAGGAAAGCCCTGCGTATGGTAAAAGTCTGACAAAATGGAAGCAAGACCAGAACCATAAAGTCAGTCGCTAAAATAATTTCTCTAGCTAATTTAAATGAAATTGGACGAAGCCTTTTAATCTGCTATGGACGATATTGTGCAGTTAGTTCGTTTTGGTGCTCAACATTTCTGTCTGCAACTTTTGACGAACAAGTTAGTTGTTTTCATATGGAAAATGCTTGTCAGTCGTAATTTATTCGATGTTGAAATCGGGCTTGGAAAAACACACTGTCAACTTCTCCCACCCAGCACTGCAGTCAACTCTGTCTCTATCTCTGTCTCTCTTTTGCAATTATCTAACGAACTTGGCAATCACAAGTTACGGCTCACTTAATTCGATCCAAGACTCGGCTAATCTTAATACTCGACAAATATGGTAAAATCGCTTTGACATTTCCGTGATTCGAAATCTCCCTCTTAGAATTTGCTTAAATCAAAGACTGACTCGCATCTAATTATAAAAGAAATAGAAAACATATAGCTAGGCACCAACAGCGATATAGTTTTCGACTATAGTGAGTTGGAGAAAAATCGAATAAATAAACCACCTGCAAGCAGCGCACCGCATGACATGCAATTGATCAATCACAACAGAGATAATCCCCACGACCCGTGGAGAAGTGGCTCACTCAGACCGACAGTCTGTCTGACTAACTTTCAATCAAACAAGATCAATCGCGGGTAATTGATATTCGTGTTTGATTCTTGATCCTCTGTATCTACACACATAGATATATCTGAGTCGAGGGGTGACCGCCGCGAATTGCTTTGTTGCATAGGTTTCAGTTTTTTTTTTTTCATTCGAATTTCAATTGTGCAATTATCAACAATTATGGATCGGAGGGGCGATATTGCCCAGGTAACCGCCATCAGCCATGCGGATTGCCCATTATCTGTGCAGTGATCGAAACAAATCGGTAATCAGCTTAAGTTAGCTGATCGTATACCTACATCATGTCGGTCGTCAATACTGATTGAGAGCTGAAAGAGGGAGTGGAACCAAATCGAAATTAGACGGACAGACACATAGGCATCTGCAGAATCAATGCACAGTGTGCATGACGCGACCGCGATGATGTACAACATCAGGCAGCAATAACTTTTAAAAGTCAAGGTGGCCACGACGGCTGCGACTACGACGACGACGACTTGCCGACTACAATGATAAAGAGGGCTTCGCGATTTGATTGTTGGTTGGCTGGGTTTGACCTTGTAGTCTCGATTGGATTCTGACACTTGAGAGGTGCCATTATGCACCTTAGAGCACTCTTAGAGCTTCAATTATAATTGTTATTCGGTTGGGGAGGGACCTTGGGGATTAATGCAAATTTCTGTACGCAAAATAAGGTTAATTGCTTTTAGGTGGGTGCGATTTTGGGGGGCGCAATGATGTATTAAAAGCTTTTAACACTGACCTTGACATTTAGATGGATGTGAGTGGCCTCTTGAACACGGGCAAAATGCCCCTTGCCAAGTACACGTCCTGTCATTGTGTAGTTGCCAACTTTTGCAAGTCTTCTTTCACCTGGAGATTGGGAGCAGACGTGTAAAAATCGAATGAGGCTGCTGAAGGGATTTACTCACCATCAAGACCTGGCGCTAGCATTGCTGTTAGGACACGCGTACGCACAATAAACAATAAACAAATTACAAAATAAAGCTATTTTCTATTTGTTATTAACTGATGAGCGACAGAAATATCAGCGATCACATTATTCAAAGATGGGGAGTTGAAAAAATTTATAGGTGTTTAAAATAATATAAAATGAATTTCGAGTGTCGAAATAAATGTGACCTTGTGTCGTTTTCCATTATAGGTGCAAATAGGTGTAAATCTCGCTGAGATATCGAGATTCTCAAAATTGCTCTGACTCTTAAAAAAGTGCTTTTTTTGCGGCCAATGGAACATGAAATCTGACAGCCAGCTGATTTCGAGAGCAGAAAAACTGCTCTGCTACTGTGAGTCCTCGAGTCCTCGAAGTATCAAGTAGAGCGTAGTCGTGTAATTTGCTGAGATTGGAGCCAAAAAAAAAACATGCCTAATGTATGACCAATTGGCGAGCTTTCCACTAAAAGTATTACGAACGAAATAATATACGCCTAACTTAAAAGTGCGTTTTTGATGTAAAAACAACAGCAAGATACTTCCCAGCTACGCAATAAACTGGCAAAAGGAAAATACCTGAATATCGAACGTCAGATTGTAAATGCCAACATTATTTTATTTTCACTTCTTTTCATATTTATTTGTGTCATTAACTGCAACCAATCGGCAACACTTCATTTTTGTGCTGTCCCCAGCGTTGCCATAAATGCAGATTTGTCTGGATTTGCAGATTTTCGAATTAGCAGCAGACTTTATTTAATCAGAAATCAGCGCTTCAGATTTTGTCTGCATTCGCAATAATGTATTTTTTCTTAAAAAAAAAACAATTTAACATTTTTTGCACACTTCCTTTCCCATATGCTATCATATTCGAATTCAGCTCTTTTTTTGTTATTGTTACTTAAAAAATGTTGTGAAGTAAGATTTTTCCATAGAAATCTGCATTGCAGAATTTTTTTTTGACATAATTGCAGATTTGTCCAAATATTTTTATGGCAACACTGGTTGTCCCGCTCGCCAGTTTCTCCATTTTTCTCTTTTTCCCTTTTCCTTGACAAAATGGGGTCGGTCTTCTTGTGATCGCGTACGTATAAACAATAAAGATAATATTGAATATCGAAATGCAAGTTCATTTCCTGGCAGGGGAAAAACAGAAATGTCTTTCCAAATGGAATTATATACGGAGAATTGACTGTCAGAATTCAAAAACTATTCAAACAATCACTTCAAAGGAGTCTGATGATGAATTAGTGGTGTAGTTCGAAATAGCTATCATTCCTACCAAAAGTGACTGTGTCTACAAGTTGTTGTCAAGAGTTGTTCCCTCGAAAAAACAACAATTCACAAACTGAAATTCGACATAATTTCCCAACAGAAATTGTCAGGGTGAATCCCAAACAAGCGAGAATCGTTGTTACTCCTCGCTTCCCCAACTCAGTAATAAAGATAATAATTATGATTGAATTTTTGTTGAATTCGGCCTTGTGACATTTGTTGCTCAACATTTAGCGGATAAATTTCTTGCCAACTTTCGTAACTTGACATATTCATCAGAACGGAACAAATTTCTTCTCTTCGCTAAACTCCATTCAGTGGAAATGGAATATAAAGAATAAGAAGAATATACCTAATGTATTCATTAAACGAGTTTTAATCCAAGAAACTTCAGTTGGCTTTGTAATCTGTCAAATACAACAAAGAATCTGACGTTTACATATTACTGCCTTCAAAACGAAAAATTTGGTATAATTTATGAAATCTGTTTTTTATGCTTCTCAGCAATTGTGTCTCTACTTTTGTAGTAAGAATGGTAAAGACTGTCAATATGTCAGTGGCGGGGATGAATTCTCTTACAGAGAGAGAGAGAAACTTACGAAAAAGTAAGGTAATCTATGAAAAATGGCAGATTACATAGGTAATTCAAATATGTAGGTATTCAGAAAAGTGTTACGAAAAGTCGGTAAAATATCTGATAAGCTGGAATAATTGTAAAGGAACATTTTAATACGACAAAAAAAAAAATCAAAATAAATGCATGCTTATGCCAAATAGGACAACAGATTTAAAATCAGCTGTTAATAATTGTAAGGCGACTGACAGCTTATCCACTTTTTACACTTCTTCCATCACTTTTGAGTTAAATATTCTACGAAAATGACTGAGAATAGTACTGGAATGGAACCAAGTATTCAAGAGAGTTGTGAGTTCACGTACTAGTTGTAATAACATTTAAAAATTTAAAATTTAAAATCCGTCTAATTCAAAATATTGAGCGAATATATTGCTGGGAACGACACAAATAACCCAAACGTACTAAGTACTAAATTATTTAAACAAAATGAAATACACTGGTAATTTAAAATTTGTATGAACAATTCTGGAACATTGTTCTACTCTTTAATTTACCTATTCCTAAAGTTCTCACATGTTCATTTGAAAATATTCTGAAAGATTTATGAATTCACTTTCAGGGCGATTTCTTTTAAGGAGTGAAGAAAGTTATTAATCGTTATCTACTCGTTAGTTTGATAAATTTCTCTTCATGTCGATGGGAATGACGAATGGGTATGGGAAGTAATATTGTTGGTTATTGGTATCTTCCATTTATTGCCAACAGTGTAACAGATTTATTAAAACATTTCCAGGACCCCTGTTAAGACTTAAGAGCCAAGAGAGTTATTAATCGCTACTCGTTAGTTATCTTAAAAAAGTTTATGTCCATAGGAATTAGTTAAGTGTATTTTTTGGAAAACATTATGACAGCTATATCAATTCCTGCAAGTCAGTAGACATAACGAGCTATGATTCGCTAATCGCTACTCGGTACTTGGGGTGTTCTCTCTTCTAGTGGTATTTTCGATGAGAATGTGTCCAATTGTTGTCTTTAATTAATTTAGGGTTAAAATAAATACTTTTTGATCCGGCTTTCACTGTTATTATCTGCATTGAACAATAAAGGTCTATTCCTACGAAAAATTACTCCGTCACTTATAAAAACCGGACAGTAGAAAAGTGTAAGTGCTAAAAAGGGGCAATAATGCCCCTTAATGCTTAAAACTCTCCCAAAATCTGTTCCCCGTAGCATTTAAAAAAAAAAAAAAAATATTTCGACCTGCAAAAGAATCGCAAATCTACTCGATTTTAAAAAGTGGACTCCTCAACAAAGTGATTTAAATAGAAACCACTCGCAGTGAAATCCGCCGAAATCATTTCACGTAGTTAATGAAATTACTTCCCGCGATCATCGGTTAACAATAAAAATAAAACACCCCCCACCCACGTACACTCAATACTGGCTTTTAAGTGGAAACCTACACGCAGTGAATATCCTTGTGACGATGACGACGACCGACGATAGGATGAATGCCGTATGTAACTCCCCCTTTAAAGAGCGAACCAAGTGAATAATTGGAATTACGTGAATCATTGAATGGAATTCCCCTTGAAAAGTGCCAGACTGTAACCGATTAAAGTGTATATGTCCCGTGTGCGATACGGTCGCAAAAAAGGAGCTTATCCGTACACATAGACATAATATAAAGCTCTACCCGTAGACCCATTGGGTGGTAGCCTATGTGTCCCTTCATATATGGAACTCTCAGCAGAAACCTTTGATCAGAGGGGCATGAACTATATGCATTCAGGAATGCTTCCACTTTGTGAAATTGGTTTTTGGGCGATTAGCGCTAGAGGGGCGTCGGACATTGGCTTCTATTTCTGCAACAGATTTATTATTATTATATTTATTTTAGTGTTGCTCTTTTTTTTCAAAAGGATACTGATGCACCACTCCTTTTATGTGCGGACTTAATTGGTTGACAAATTTATTGATACATCCTTTCGCTTTGCATGTACCTAGTGTCTTCATAAGGGCGTAATTTTAAATCAAAAGGTAAGCAGAAGAATTTTGTCTGGGGAAAAAGTATAAAAAAAAACTTATAACGAAGACTAAAACTGACAGAATGCTATAATTATTCCATTCAGAAATAAAATCCCAAAGTCAATAAGCACACATTAGAAATACGCATAATGATCTAAGCCTTTGATCTGTGGTTTACTTCGCTCAAAACAAATTCACTGTAACAAATTCGAGAAGCAGAGAAATCTAAAAAAAAAAACATAAGCCCCAGTCAAGGTCCTTGTGCCACAATAAATTCTGAAATGCATTCGGGTTAATGGCATCCCATTAGGAGCTCATTCATCATCCGTAACCTTTTTCCCTTTCCCTTTGACCAATTCAACGAACTCGAGAAAATTTCTAAATGCCAATACAAGTCAAATGCACCCACACACAGCCACTATACTGAACGCAGTAAGCACAGCTATTTTCCATGAAATCCTTGAGTACTCCGACAGTCTACCTCAATAAATTGTGCCCAAAAAAAGTTCCACAAGAGTATACAACAGAGTCTCTCACTTCTTTCGGTAAAGGGATTTCATCATCATGCTCATCATCATCTTCTTCGCCGTCGTTGTCGTCGTCCTATTAAAACTCCAGTAAAAGGAAAGGAAAGGAAACTTTTTGCCAACCCAAACCCGTGGGAGAATTTCCAGAACTTTGCCCTTTTTTCCCACCACCCGCACCCGTTGCACCCCAACCCCAAGGACACCGACAATTTTCTTATTTTGTCGTAATCACACGCCAGGTCAATGCCTGTCTGGCCGACAATGTTTTTTTTTTTTTTTTTGTTTGTTTGTTTTCTTTGTAGCTTTTCCTGGGACAAGTGGTGGAACGGATCTTCGCCTCATATTACTGCTGCCCGCCCACAACCAAACACAATTCACACGGTCCTCTCGAGTTGTCGAGTATACGCTCTATCGCTATACTCGTATCTCTCTGTGTTGTTTATTTGCAATGTTGTCGTGTGTAAGGACATGAAACGGATGCGCAGGGTGGGTGCTTCGGCTTCCTATGTTGGATGGTTCGATCAACCACACTCACCCTGCTATACCCAAGGAGCAATGTTCCTGATGCAGGTGCTACTTTGGAAGTCCTCGAACTCGAAAAGTAGATATTACAATCATTATTGTGAGCAATGAAGGGCTTTCAATATTGTGTCTGGTGCAAGGACGATAGATTGGTTCGGTGAGGACATCATCATGACGACGACAATGATTCTGGTGGTGGCGGGTGAAGCGCATTCATCGCGTCAACTCAATACAATCGCTGGGTATATGGTACAGAATACGGTTACATACTTCGTACGAATGGGTTTTGGGATTGCAGATTGATCGGAAATGTCGCTGTGTCGTCGCTGTTGTGCGATGGTTTTGCGGCTAACTGCACATCACTGGAGAGGATGTTGCTTAATCCTCTAACATGAGTTATCACTTGGAATTAAGTGAATTATGGGTTTCGGTAGTTTGACGCAAACGAGGATATGGATTAGGTTTAGGTATAGGTACTCCTCGTCGGATGGTTTATGGACGGGAATGCGAAACAAATGGCTTCGGTTGGGGTGTGCGGTTTTGGATAAATAAATGCAAATTTGATCGTTAATTTTCGAATTCGTTACGGTTATCTGATTTGCATGATTAAGGAGGAGTCGATTAGGTAGGAAATTTTCGGTTTTTACCTCGAGCAGAAGGTAAATAGGTCCAAAATTTATTTCTGACCAGAGAGCTGAGGCGGAAACAATACTTTCAGTGAAGTTTGTTGATTTTTGGGAGCGCTGATTTTTAAAGACTGCCTGTGGAGACTCTAACTATTTGATTCATGTGTTATCACAAGGGACCTTATAATGGCCTAAGTGTGTCGGCTAGTGACAGCCACTTCAACCTAACCTAACCTATGTGGAGTCTCAGGTAATTGAAATAGGTATTCCGATGTGATAATCTCGAGAACAGTCTCTACTGAAAGAAACAATCATAAACAGTCTTTTAGAAAATATTGCAAAGAAATGCTCTTTCGCCATTCTCATAATGAAAAGCGAAAATTTTAAACTCGAAAATGGAGATGAAACTGGCTTCAAAAGATAGAAAGTCAGATGCCACAAAATGGGAAAATTCTTCTAAACACTGATCGAATTATAATAAAACTAGCGAAATAACGAGCGGCGAGTAATTCCTGCCTAGTTTAAAAGAAATAGGAAAGCATTCCTTTTAATGTAAGTATAACCATTCATGATGCATTTTGTCATAAGAAATCAATGGAAAAATGATAATTAGCAAAACAACGAGTAACGAGTAATAATTTTCGATTTTTAATTTAAGAGTTTCCTATTAAAATATACCTAAATCAAATATGGAAAAGTAGAGAGAATTAGAAAGGGATTGAGAGAACTCTCAAAACTACAAGTAACGAGTTGTTCCGTCTAGACAGTAAAAAGCTGGAAAGATTTCTTCTGACTTATGAACGTCTTTCATACATATTGTCTTAAGAAATTAGAGGAAAATAACGAGTAACGGAAAGTAATTCCGTCTGCGAACGTAAAGGGATCACGAACTTTTCCGAATCATTTTGAATATTTTATATACAGTTTTCCATCAAAAATAACAAAACTAGAGAAATTTGTAAAAATAGATTGTATAACGAGTAATTTCCCTTGGTAATAAAAAGTAATTAGTTTTTGCGATAAACTTGGTTTTCAAATATTAGGAGGAAATAAAAAATAAAATAAATAACGAGTAACGAATTATGCTGCAGATACAGTTTTTTATCGATTGTGGCAAACATTGACGGAGTTAATAAAGTAACGAGTAATTTGCCACTTGGGTTAAACTGTTAAACAAGTTCAGAGGATTTTTGTTTAGTCCCAAACGTATGTGACACACATTTTGATGAATAAATACAGAAAAGGAAAGAGTTCCCAAAATAACGAGTAGTTCGATGTGAAAGGCACGAAATAACCCAACGACTGATTTGACGCAGGGAGCTCCCTCATTTTGGTTTGGGCGTGCAAGGAAGTAGCCTCCAAACAAGCTATCAAAGCAGCAGGCAGCATTTAGTGCATTTATTCAATCACCTTCGGAGACCTCGATTTCGGTTCACCTCTCGAGCAACTAGAATTTCCAAGATTTTTGTTTAATGAGCTTTCGTTGTTTATTTTTACTATAAGTATTTGTTCAGTTATTTAGTGTCTATCGCATCGCGAATACCGTGCGCTGTGTGTGTAACACACGATACTCCGTGGGAGGTATGGAACACCATACACCCCAGTGACTGGCACTTTTGGCAAAGTTCCTAATTCGCCTATTTCTGCTACACCTCCGCCAGATACACAACTAAACGTCAATAACCCAGCTGCACCGCATCAGAAACGTGGCACATACGAAAACGAAAACACATTTATCCTCCTTTTATTGCTTTGCTTTTATTTCTGTAATTAAGAATAATAAAAACCACTGTAAGTGTCAAGCGAACGAATGCAACTGCGCGCTGTATACACACCGGTTGCGATGAGATCTGCCGGCAGCGCCGAAGTGTCCTTTGCGCGCCGCATCGCGGACAACTTCTCAGCGAATATGGTGCGTTTAGTTTTTTTTTTTTTTTGCTTCTGTTCCACCGATTTTAAGGTGCGATCTGCGATGATGTAGCCAGCCGGCTGTATCCCCCAGGGACACCTATTATACGAAGCTCTGTTCGCACTCGGCCGCCATTCGTTGGCTATTTTCAGACGCACATATATACGAATCGACTCAATGTTTGGGATAATTGCGACAAATTAATTTATCATTAAGCTAAGTAATTAGTGCGCGGCGACAGTGACTAGTTTGGTGAGTGCCATTACTGCATGTGGAATTCGGACGACTGACTTGTGTCTCGCTTTGGAATTTCCACAAATTTATCCTAGGTCAGGCAAAAAATGTGGAATCGCTGTTCCACCATGTAATAAACACGTCTGCAGACGCAGAGTCCTTTTCCGTTTGACGATTTCAATCAACTTAATGGGATACTCGTCGCCGCCTGTCTAAATAAAAATGCCTTTGCTTTCATTTCCGAAGAAGAAAACGAAGAATTCAGCAACACAAAACCCCTTCGAGAGTGATGCAAGCTCCATTAGAGAGCTCCGTGCATATGTAGGTACCTACTACCTACCTTCGTAAAATCGCAGCATTAGTGTCAATCGAATAGACTTCCCGGGTATATGACGGCTCCGTGCTGCCAGATCTATCAAACGCAAAGGAAACACAACCACAAAACCACAGGGAAGCGACAGGTTGTGATATCAATTGCCGCGACTGTCTACCATTCGCTGTCGTCGGTTTGCAATTTACGAATCGGCAAGATGAATTCCATGTGCGCTGTCGGTAAAATATAAAATTCCCTCAGCTGTTGTAGTCGCAAAGGTAGCTACACACAACACAGAGAGCTAAGGACGATGACGATTTATTTCACCTTTTAATTAAAAAGGCAATTATCGGTACGCCATCAGAGCGGTCGCACAAAAATGGGACACATCCACTCCACAACTTACCCATGGACTGTGCGGGAATTGCATTTAATTGCCGCCAATAGTCTGGAGACATGGCGGAGAAACACTCGGTTGGTCAGTCTCTCAGGTCTCTGCCACACCATCATCAGGAAAGCAGCACGTGGCCCTCGCCTCGGTTGGCTTGTATCGATTGGCGTTTTGGCTTTGGTTGCGTGTCACCTTTTAGCATGCGAAACAAAATTGAACACCATAAATCTAGATGAATGTGACTGACCTAGCCCAACTGTACTACAGGAAGGGCGGTTTTTTTGTTCCGCCTTTTCCATACAGATAAACTTCAGTGACCTTTTTATGTTACCCGTTCCCAAGGGGGTCGTAGTTCTGGTCATTTTATTGTTCAATAAACGAAATATAACTTTTAGGAGGAGGCAAGGCGTTTTTTTTTCACCTACTGACTAACTACAGAACATTGACCGTAGCATAGGATCTAGGTATGGGACTAAGTTGAACTAAATGCTGTTAAAGCGGCCCGTTGCTAGTACCACAGGAAGAGCGAGTTTGACAGGCTCCAGGAAACAAGCCCCCAGGAAATAATGTTCCAAATTAAAAATGAAATAAAGCCTTCAAACATATTTCGTTCTATTTAAATAAAACAAATCAACAATTTAAAAATTAAACACAAACTACAAGCAAAAGACCGTGCACCCACACCGTAATCCAACAGTAAACCCAAGCTGATGGGTTGCAGGGGGGCAGCATGCCCCCCCCCATACATTTTTCATAATACAATTGTAGCAATTCGCGTGCGCCCAATCCGAAGCATGAAATAAGTCCCCAAAAGAACGAAATAAGACCCCAATTCCAAAAGTTGTTGTTGTTTCGCGTATATATTTTGGGGCTTTATTTCATTTTTAGTTTGGTTGGGACATTATTTCCTGGGGCCTTATTTTCTAGAGCCGTTTCACATCCATTGAGATAAATGTTCAATTCGACTGACGTTTCGTTTTCTCATTCCTATTTCATTTCACAAAATACCTTCGACATCAGGAATATTTAAGACACAAACCTCCTAATGTCAGTTAATAGGTAGATAAATAAAAATTTGACATAACTGCTGTGTATCGACTTTTAATACTTGTTTTCTATTTCTCAAAACAGAGATCAGCAATTAACCTGCAAAATCGGCAGTTCCAGACACCCAAAACAAATAAAAGAGAGAAAACCAAACAGGAACACGAACCAATTCTCAAGAAGTAAACAGTTCGAATGTATTCAAATAAAATAAAAGGAATATTATAAAAAACGACTGCCCCCCCGATCGATTTCGTTTTTGTTGTTCTCCGACAATGGCTTCTTGTGACTGCTGCTCTGGAGGTAGACAAGACAGACAAAAATAAAATAAATTTCACGGCAATTCAGCCCGAAAGTGAATGATTCAACTTCCGATTCAGAACCTGAGGTGGCCACTATATATACCAACAAACAAACACAATATACTGCCTTGGGTGGATAAAATATATCACAAAACATGCCAAATGAGAGAGTGAGATAGACAGAAAAAAAAAACAACAAAAATTATCAAAATTTTTTGAACATTTGCATAACATACGAGCCGCCAAAGGAGCACAAATTAACACGGCAACAAGACTAGATTAGCCCCAAATGTCAATGAGGAGCCGCACATCCACTGGGGATAAGCAAGAAAAATCTCTTGCCCGTTTAGCCGCTTATGCGAGTATGCATGGTCATCAAGCAGAAATATTAACTACCTGGGTCGACGAAGTTTATTTAACAATTTTGTATTTCACCATGCCGGCAGAGGGTTTGTGTATGGTTTTGCGCTTTGATTTATGAGATGTGTCGGTATGTCAATGTCAGACAGCGGGCCTGAGAAGACTTCTTTAAAACGTTAACACATTCACACGAGGCAGAGACGAAGTGAAATTTTTACGCTTCAAGGACAAAGTTCTGTGCCATTTCGCATGTCGTCGTCTGGTTGATGATGACGTAAGTTGGATTTGTTTAAGAAGCGGCGCAGATTGAGGTCAATGACCCCTGGTCTGTATGGTGATCTAATAAAAGTATATCGTAGGTATCTCTTTTCTGTTAATTGGACATGGTAAACACGTCAAGGGTATGGAAATCCATATTCGTCAATTTGTGGTGTACGAGTAATCCGCTTGGGGGCGATTGGCACCGATTGTCAATTAGTAAGATTTGGCTTTGGAAGTTTGGGCTTTGTCGATCCATTGTGAATACACACAAATTGTTGTGTCAGTGAAAAAAATTAACAGCCATCATTTTTCCCAGTGGAACCTTCGAGCGTGAACTGTTGGTCTACTTAGGGTGATCACAAAAAGTACGATCTGGACTTTATTAAATGTCATCGTAGCTGTCAAGTTTCGTTTTTAGAGTTACCGTGGTTGAACAATTCAAAAGGGCTTTGAATTTTACAAACTTTTCATTCATATAGAGGGATGAAACATGCAGCAAAACAAAATGGCGAACCAACAACTTTTTACTCACATACTTTTTCACAAAAAAAAAAAAAAAAAAATCGATATCGAATCGATCGTTTTTGATAGTCCTTGGTAGCCCTATGGCTAAATTGAAATGGATCTACATTGATCTAAGTGCGGCGGATTCAGGTTCCCCTCCCCCTGTTTCGCCAACCCGCTAACCTAACCTACCCCTATGGCTAAACCGATGGAATTGCATTTATACTGATATGAAGTGACATCTGTCAGAAAATTTTAAATTATAGCAAAAGTGGAGAGTATTAAACCTACATTTACACGATCACACATTCCTAAAGCTTCGTACGCTGCTCGAGCTAAACTAAATTTTATCTGTTCTCCAATTTTTTCTCTAAACATCAGCTAAAATCCTAGCTAATTTTTGACATAAAGCACCCCGCGGATAAGTGTCACTGAAAACAGCTGTTCTTTCAAAATAATTTACTTCAAAAATTCAACACTCTCTGATTTCAACTATTTCCTATTCTATGTATTCTTCGTCGAGGTATTTATTAAAAAAAAAAAAACACATCCTTGCTTACTTCTCCCATTCTCCGCAACACAAAAACTCAACATAACGATCTGTCAAAATTTAGCTTGAGAAAATGTACCGCCCCATTAAATGGGCACGCTAAATTTTGACAGATACATGAAGAACATTCTGAAACAAAAGTTTGATTATTTAGCTCGAGCAGCGTACCACTCAGCTAAATGGGTTCGCTAAAATTTAGCTCAGCTAAATTTTGGAGAGAATTTTGTATGGTAGCGAAGATTAAGCTCGGGTAGCGTAATAAGCTTAATACGGAAAATTAAAGGGATGTCCAATATTAAAAAAAAATAGTTGTCTGACTGAAAGGGACAGCATTACAAAGCACGCAAAAAAACGTGACACGTATATTTTGATCGGACATCTTGTTTATGTGGTAGGAATTATAGTAAAGTATTTTTATGGCGATGGGTTACGAAATTCCGCGTTCCTATACAACAAACGGACAATGGGCCTTAACAAAACCATTTTTAGTTTCGATTTATATTTACGGAAGCTCACAATTTAAACAAGTGAAATTTGCATTGAAAATATTGCCAGACTTACATTTGTTATTATAAGTTACCACAAATTACCTTAGCCGAATTTACCTGACAATTTGTTCGAACTTACAAAAACAATTCGCACTACTGCTTTTGATCGGTAGCAAGACGCAGAAATAAGTTCTTACTTTCCCCGGAAGATAGCGCTGACTGTACTGCGATGCAGTAAGGGTTCTAAATTCGAAGTCAAAATAAATGTCTGAACCCGTACGTCATTTCTGCGTGTGACATTTTGATTGAAAAAAACCGGCGCTCAAAAGTCAATTGTACGTTACAGATGTATGTTCAACTCGTTGTTCAGCGTCCGATGTATGGTATGTAGGACGTATGAGCATGTTTAAGGATTTTACCTCCTGATCAAATCTTATATACCCTTTTCAAACCGCAGCCAAAACCGTGTTTTCGTCGAAAACTCGAAATTTCATTCACACCGAACAATAACCAGTTTTCGTTTGACGTTTCAATCCGCTGTGAGAGACTAATCATGAAACTTCTGTGTAAACTATTTTGTTTACAAATTTCGATCGCATTAATTAACAAAAAAAATTATTTCACAGGATTTAAAAATAATATTATAAACAATAAAAAATAAATAAATAGTTTGCGCAACAGGCCCGGAGGGACCCTAGGCCTAGCTTCTCACAACCATTCGTTTTGTGTTAGTTTTCATTTTTGGAACGAATGGAAGGGATCTACAATTTTATGCCGACTCCAAACGGCTAATTGAGAAGCTCTTTCAAGACAGTCATACTCTCGGATGTTTGTCAGACATTCGCGAGAGGTGGCGCAGTGAAAAAAACCATAAGTTGTAATTTTGGGTTTTTGCGGGATTCGAACCTCGACCCCTAGCGTAGTAGTCCAACACACTAACCACTAAGTCACTGAGCCTACAAAAATAATATTAGCCCATCAATTAGTGTGGAAAATGATTTTAAGTTGTGAGTTGTGACATTTGTTCGGTCAGCTGCTTTGCTCAATGTTGCAAAAGGTGCGTTAGTTTCAACAACGCAACGATTGGAAGTAGTTTTCGTGAAAAACGACTTTAAACGAATCGTTTTGAAAACTGAAATATGTATGGGAAAACTTCTGTTTTCGCGAAAACCAGGTTTTCGGCTCAGTGTGAATAGCGTATTAGACTTCAGTTATTGCCTGAGTCAATGGATGTTGATGGACATTCAACTAAATGTACGTCACTATTTAAAAATTGGGGACTGGAAGTCTTATTTATTAAATGGATTTTGACGACTTTTGGCAGCAGTTTTTTCAAAGATCTTAAATGTGTATTCCTAAGTTCTGATCCAGATCATATTTTGCGGAACGCTATGATGAGCACAGAGTGTCAGAATCTTTCCATACCCGAAAACTCCTACTAGGTATAGGTACGTAGAAAAAAAAAAAAAAAAAATTCAACCTGAAAGACACAGAAAAACAAAAACAAAGAATCATGCCAAACTTAAGCTTATAATCCACAACAGCATTACCAAAAGTAAATGACAGCTCGCATACGCGCATACTCCCTACAAGTCAATCCATAAAATTCCATAATCGAAATTTGAAAATCAAATGCAATCCAGACAGAGATCATCTGCGATGCAATAAAACACTGTTCTGCCATAAATAATTCCCAGAAACGGTGTGTCAGGTAGTAGCTGTCATTGGCCATAACGAAGCGCCCCCGACAGCCAACACACACAAAAAAATACCTACCTCATGGCTGCATAATCACGGCTTATCTCGAAAGATAAAAATAAACCGAAAAATATTTTCGAATTTGAATATCTACCAAATTAGCACATCTTTGAATTAATTAGGATTTATGTTATGTTCCGTCAGAAAAGTCATGATCGGCGTGGCGGCGGCGGCGGTAGTAGTTGTGCCGGCCGACTGGACCTCCCGCTCTCCCAGCACCACCGAGGATCGTGTTCCGAAAGCCGTTTCAAATCACATTCGAATTGAAACGATATTAATAACTTCATGCCGGTCAGTGTGTGTTTGTAACCGATCTCGTATTTGGGGATATGCCGGCTCGAACATCTCGTATATAACGTTTAATGAGGTGGCGGCATCTTTCGACAAAAGCCCGACTTCTTGTTGATTCCTTCTAGTAGGCAAACGATCGGAGCTTCGTGAATTTATGCCCTCCCATAAAGCCATTTCTGAATACACAATTAATTAATATCAGTGAAAAAGATGAGCCAAATGAAAACATTGTCGTGACTATAAATTGCTACTTAAGGAGTCATCGTCGCACCGCGTCGCTTGTCGTTGTTGTTATTGTCGTATTGCGCTGTCCATGTTGGATAAATAAAGAATTAACAAAAAGATAAGATTAAATCGAAGCCGGTGGTACATACGTATATATATTGGTATAATTTGCAGTTCAGCCAGGGCAAGATGTTGGCTGTCATGTTTGACGCATGTCACCTTCGCAGTGATGTGAATTAATGTGAAATTGTGGATCCTGTTGTATATAAGCTGATTTTGATGATAGCAATATAAGCTTGTGGGTTCATTACCGTTGGAGATTTTTATGGGATAATGGTTCGAGTTTTGACATGAACTTTAAATGACAGTAACGAAGACTATAGTTAATGGGCTACTTAAATTTAATTAAGTGTCAAATCAAAATGTGTCTTATTAGTTGTCAAATTAATTCGGTACACGGCTGTGCTGCGTACAGCAAGTTGTTAACTGTTTTATAGCCGTTTAAGGCGCAGACGACATGGAAATTCAATCAGCCGAAGACTATGATGTTGGAAATTAAAAGAAGAACTTGATGTAGTGGAAATGTGCTTGTAGGAGGTTCAGGAAGTTGCATGTTCAATTATTTCAAAGTAGGTACCTTTAATTGATAAATTCGAGTAGGACTGGAAGGGAGATTTTTTTTACTACACACATTCCTAACACTGAAGGTTAAAGGGATGTCCAATACTAAACAGCCGTCTGACTCAAAGTGACAGCTTTGTATAACGACCAAAAATACGTGACAAGCATTTTGGTCGGCCATCTTGTTTACTTGGTAGGAATTATGGGAAAATTCTGTATGTTGGTATTTTTATAGCGATGACCTACGAAATTTTGCTTTCCTTTAAAATATAATTGCTTCCGGAAGTGATGATCGGATAATTATATATTTATTTCATATAATTGATTGATGAATTGTTGGTTTAATTTACTGACAATAACTACCACTCTTATTTGACATGTTTTAAATCAGAAATGAATGATGAGACATTTTTTTCGCCCTAAAATAAGTTTATTTCCGTTTTACATTATCTATAATTATGGGTAGAAGATCTATAATCTATTACGCTTTAGGCGTCTGATTTGTGATCTCATTATTACGCCTTTATTATCATTGACTGTGGACAAACAGATCACTCTGTCCCGTCTCGTGCAAAAATGCGCGTGCGTGATGTTGTAAATGCAGTTTAAAGAAGGTTTAATAAGTGTTCTAATGTCACAGCTCATAGTACGTAAATTTCGTACACTTCGTAATAGTTTTAGTATTTTTTTATAAAGCTTTTCTTTTATATTGCTGGTCGTCTGTCAAACGACTTGTCATACCTCCTTTTCTTACATTTTTGATCAGTACTTATATATATATTTTTTATAAATCTTTTATCTTTTATCTTTTATATATATAATTTTTTTTCGGGGTGAAACTCGATGATGTTATAACTCGATAACCCCTGGGACGATTTTCATGATTCGTTTTTGGTTTTATACGTATTGCAGTATAACAGGTTTAGGAAGAGAGAAAATTCCGGAAAATCGCCGAGCGGTCCTGACTTGGCATCCAAGAATTCTCCCTATTAAATTTGTATTTTGACTTTTCTATCTCAAATTCGAGGTTCGAATCCCCCAAAATCCCAAATTCCAACTTAGGGTTTTTTTCACTGTGCCACCTCTCGCGAACGTCTGACAAACATCCGAGAGTATAACTGTCTTCAAACAGTTTCTCAATTTAGCCGTTTGGCGTCGGCATAAAATTGTATATCCAAATGTGACTAACTCACACAAAACTCAAGTTGTGAGAAGCTAGGACTAGGGTCCCTCCGGGCCTGTTGCGCCTACTATTTATTTATTTATAATCTTTTAGGAGTAAAAGCGAAAAAACAATTTTTAAGGTATCACAAATTTAACATATTTTAGTATAATAGATAAATTTTATCGTGTCATTTGGCACTTCCTCTCCGGCTATTGCAAATAAATCCGAATAATTTGGCGCTCAAATTATTCGTGTTATTAAGTACTCGCTTGCTTGAGACACTGTCAACATTATTTCTCGTTTATGAGAGTTAAATCGAAAGGGATCAATTTTCTAAGAGATGACCGAAACAGTTTCCTCTCCAGATACCCCTTAAAATGTAAGTAAAACTGAAATATACCGTCCGCCTCTGAATCGGAACATCACTCGAATATTTTTCATCACGACTTAATCATTCTCTGTATAGACTTCACTCAGCCGATAGATATTTTTAGTAGGACAGCATCATTTGAATCGCTCCACGGACAGGCAATGTAAACCACTTGGTGACACTCGGTCTATTTTCAATCTTTGCGTTGGCCAACCGCCGAATCTCTAGCCAATCGGTGCGATTGTCTCTTCACGGTTCTCTTTCCAACAAACTGTTGGTATGGGGGGGTTTTTCCCACAGCTCCTTCGAAAAGCATTTTCCCAATTAGTCATCGCAAATTGCCTGAGAAATCCAACACAAACACAAGCTGCAGAGGGTGGCCGCCAATGTGTACCTGTACATGTCACAATCCAATATTAGCGTGTCCCCCTCCTGGCATGGCGTGGCCTCAGCTTAAATGCATATTTCCTTTGTAATCACCTGAATGCACAATTAATAAAACCAAAGACGCCAAACAAACCCAAAGAGTGTAGGTACTAAAAAAAAAAAAAATTAACACGAGAAGCCATAGATGGGTATGCGCGTCCACCACCTGTGACACGATACAGTTTCGAGTCCAAGTCCAAAGTTTCTGATATCGGCGAGCGAGTGTCGACCCCTCCAGGAGGAGCAGAGCGCACTCTGCCGGCAGATACACCGGACGATTTGATGGCGAAAAGTGATATGCGTGGTCATATCAGTTATCCCGATGAAGGTAGGTACACGCACCGCAATCAGCAGTCACCTGCTTAAACCGAACGTATAAATCTTTCGAGGCGGTGTCACTTTGAAAGTGGATCTAGGTGAACTGACATTTCTATTATGATTTCAATTTGCTTGATGGCAATGACACATGCACAGGCACAGTCAGTGGCATAGGGCCGCGGGCAGCGCCATTGCAACCACTGTCGTCACTGCAACACGAGGATGAGGCACTTGATATAGCTTCTAATGTTTGTTTGTATTGGGCCGGGTGCGCACATGGAAAACAATGCCATCAGCGAGAACATCAAAGGAAAGGGCAAACTTCGGTTTGTCGGCAGCCGACAAAGCTGGCCAACACTTTGATGTCACCGAAATACACCTCAGTGGGACACAGCAGTATTCGGGAAGCTCCACACAGCAGAGAGTCCGATTCCCGACCTGGGGTTAGAACCTGTCGGTGTACTGCCGATTCCATACTGTTTACAGTAACCAGCACGGGAGAGTGCCTACGATATGCTTCCTGGATGCGCGCCGCACCGGTCGCACATTTGACTCTGTTCCGGGAAGGATGGGGTCCTTTGGCTTAAGCACATCCCCCAGTGGGTTATCGAAACAAACGGATAATATTCAATTACCCGGACATGGAATTAGTTATGTTTGCTTTGATGTGGTCGAGTTTACATGGGAATATAGAGAATCGCACGAAATAGGGTAACGCGATGCGGTGACTCATCGGACAGTGACACTTTGACCTGGGTTTTGGCAAGGAAACGGATCGAAAACAATCGCTTTTGGCATGGAATTCCTTTTGTTGGAATGATTTGTTTGGCGAGCTTTGATTGTGGCATGTGACATGTGGCCGAGAGCGCATATACTGATGTCGCAATGCTTTGTACATAAGTGCATTGTAATGGCTTCTTGCTAACATATTAACAATTAAAATGGTTACGTACCGCATGTTCGTAAATCAGTTGCTTTCATAGGTGGCCATACATCAAAAGAACGTCATTGAGACTTCAAATGAATCGGAACTAGGGTGGTTTGCCGCAGAAGCTACAAACGAAATCGTCCTTGATGGGAATTAATCATAAACAAATTTTGTTTATATTGAACTCATCAATCATGCTGTATTTGGGGCGGAACCTGGCGACAAACTTAATAGCTCGTGAAGGCAAATACAGCTCAGGAAAAACCTAAAAAAAAATATTCCTAATGCCAAGTGGCTACCATTACTTTCCGGTCTGTTGTGCTGATTACCAAATTGGTAATTGGAAGCTTTATATAAGGTGACATTCCAAGACCCAGGTGACTTGACAGACAGAGCGAGTCCTGTACTTCTTGTGGAACTTGTAAGTGAACTTACTATTGCGGATTGTGAGTTAAGCAATCTGCCACTGAAAGGGTTGATATATCTCAGTCGATATATAAAGTCTGTTCAAGAAGGTCGCCTTTTGTGACACTCGACTTACACTAGACTCCGAGGGCATAAGTCGAATAGACATAAGCGAAGCCAGCAACAGCATCACCTTTCTTGTGTGGCATGTCCAAATAGAGTAAAGTCCTTGCAAACGGACTTTGCGAAACAAAATTTGTCAATATTGTCGCTGGTGGTCATTCTGCTCTTTACACATTATACACATTTGCTCAACAGTAAACGATAATTCGAAAAGGACACCTGTCAATTGCTCCTAAGTCAACGTATAACGCCATCTATAGGGTTGTGGCATTGATCGCAGCACAGCGCCATCTATTATTTATCTCGTGAACTTCTCCATCCAAAAACCTCTTTTATCACAATGAATTTCACAATCATACGAATGCCATAAAATGCAAAATTTCGACCAAAAAAGAAAAACAAATTTTTGGCGAGCAATTGCACACAAAATTCCATACAAAAAATCAATTTTTCCAATTTCCCGGCTTTGCGGGAGGGTTTTCTCAAAATGTTCTTTCGTAAAAACCTTCTCCTGGCAATTACGAACAAATGAAAAAAAAAGTGAGCCATATCTTCACAGCCATTCTCAATTGAAGAATTACTATTTATTTTTCACACCATTCTTAGGGTTCCGTAGCCAAATGGCAAAATCCGGAACCCTATTAGATTCGTCATGTTTGTCTGTCTGTCCGTCCGTATGTCACAGTCACTTTTCTCCGAAACTAAAAGAGCTATACCCGTGGTCGAAATTCGACCAATTTATTCTATAAGTTCATTTTTGCTTCAATAGGGCGCCAAATCTGAATTTCCACTGGTACCGTCTCTCTCTCTCTCTCTCTCTCCTCTCTCTCTCTCTCTCTCTCTCTCTCCCCCGAAATTCCAACTTGTGGTTTTTTTTCCGATGCGCTATCTCTCGCGAACGTCTGACAAACATCAGAGAGCATAAATGTCTTGAAAGAGCTTCTCAATTAGCCGTTTGGAGTCGGCATAAAATTGTAGATCCCTTCTATTCGTTCCAAAAATGAAAAACTCATACAAAAACGAATGGTTGTGAGAAGCTAGGCCTAGGGTCCCCCCGGACCTGTTGCGAAAGCTGTTTTTTTTTTTTTTAATTATAAAGTGGATCAATGAATATTTAAAATTTCTATTTCTAAAATCTAAGAAAAATTAAATTAAATTTTTTGACATCGCATTCTCTGATTTCCCATGATATAAAATGTTTCCCTTTCGATTGGACTTTCAGTTGACCTACGTGAAGTTAGCCCGCATTTGCTCATTTTTAAGCGATTCCATATTTATATTGCTAAGGAGCTATGAAGGGGAAATGAAGGGGAAATATCGGAGTGCTTAAGAATAGGCAATCGAAACCATTTCAGGCTTCCCTTAAATTGCGAAAAGTGTCCAATAATGCGGGCTGCCTTCTTTTTTATATCAGAGGTAGAAAAGGGTGCATAGAATAGATATGCAAAGTTTCATCGTTTGTAGTTGAACAGTTTTAGAGTTATGAGGACCTTAAGTTAGAAGCCAACATTTTGCTTAAATTTCATATAAATCATAAACCGTTAGGCCGATTGGTACAATTTGAATTTTATTAGATTAGTAATGTCGAACACTTTCGAAAATAGATTTTATGGAAATTTTATCACTTTGCTTGCTGCGGTTTCAGAGATAACAAGGTTTTAACGGATTGCGATTTTTTTTTTTTTAAATGGTTCTAACTTTCTAACGGTTGAAGTACAAACGAAAAGAATTTCTACAAACAACTACAAACGATTGTCTATCGAACTGCATTTCACGTTTTTCATTCTAGAAAAAGTGCGAGCTAACTTCACGTAGGTGCAATGTTGTTGTTGTTGTAATTTCATCCAATTCGCTTAAATTTACCTGCTGTAATTCATAATGTGTGGACAATTTTTGTATTGTGCACTTCTATGTATTGCCCCCTACCCAAATATATATAGTGTTGGCATATCTATGTGACGTATAATAGCAAAAAATGGGTGGAAACACGTTATAGGCACATTATAGATAAATGAGCAATATTAATACAAAAAGAATGTAGTAGACTCTCAGCATTCTATAGTACTTCTGACAACAGACAACTAAATCCATCAAAGTAAAACACCAGCCAGCAGCAGCTACCTCTGTCATTTGAACGGCTCAGAAGAAAAGACCCAAATTAACCAATTCTAACCCGAGCGCAACAAATGACCGGATTTGGTCATGATATCTGCTCCACACAAATCAATTGAAAGTGGCCTCCTTGCAGGGCCACCCGCTGCGTCGACATCTCCTCTATACGAGTATGCACACAGCACACTGCCAATGCCAACTGAGATTCAATAACTTTTTGTTTTGATAAATTCTCGCAATCAATTACACTGCGATGCGGGCCTCGTAGCCGCGTGTAACTGTAACCCACTTTCCACTTACACTTCTGTGGCTGTTCTCACAATCCTTCAGATTCAGATTCAGATATTCAACTGAACACTTAAAAGCTGCTGGGGGGATAGATAGATGTACGAGTGAACACAGCCGCCTGCAAAGAATAATATTGTAAACACATCCGATGGCCAACAACGTTTATCGTCTTCTTCTTCGCCGTCGCCGTCGCGTCGTCGCCATCATCCAGAAACTATTAAAGTGATTTATGCCAGAGGAACCGAAAGCGGACGGCATACAGTTCCAGCAGTTTGGGGTCATAATGCCTGTACTAATGCCTGGATCACGATTGCGTCTAAAATATTGATTTGTCAATTTGTACGCGAGCAATGGGCCAAGAGCAGCCCGACAGCCGCTTGCAGGGTGCTGCTGCTACTTAATTCGGTGTCCCTTGCATTCGTAATGAACAATTGTCAACTGCCAGGTATAGGGCAGGGGCAGAGGGCGGGCGCTCCTGCTTGTTGTCGTTGAGCCGCCAATATTATAATCGTGTTGACCAAGTGCTGTGCCGTTGTTCCTGGGTGGAGTTCACGTCAAGCAATTTGGGCATTAGGAAAATTAGTCACGAGTCTTGCCTGTAGCCTGTTGCGCTCGCTCTATGCAGACCGGCAGGCAGCATGTATAAGCATAGCGTGCCATGCAACATGTAGCGCACAGTCTCTCCCGAATGGATATCGCTGGACATACCCAAATCCGTATGCAGCATGTCACTGCAATTATATTCGCTCGTCATGTGCACCTTGATTGGGCTTAGAAATGGAACTGGGATTGTGTCGCGTTCCCGACCCGACACCGTCTCCTCGTCCAATGGATCATTTTGTTAATTTAAAGCGCCCATGTGGATGGCTGCAGTAGCTGCGCCAATGTTTGGGGCTAAGCATCAGGGACCCATATATGTGCATTGTGCACATGTGTGATTAATTATGCACGCGATGTACTTGGGGAGTGTGGTTCCGTGTCTAGGTAGCTGGCTACCGGAGGAGCTCATAATTGAGTGGTATAGCAGGCAACTCCAATGGGTGCCCTTTTTTCCATTTGATTTCCTTTTCTGGATTTTGTGTCTACCTACGTGGTGGATCGCAGAAACGATCGAGTGTTGGAGATAAGCTCCAGATACATGATGTGATCGGTGTGGAGAAAGTTGATGGTGTTGCACACACACGCAATGGGAGGAGATGTTTATGATGGTTGCGCATGGTCGCGACGACTATTGTAATAACAGCTGCAACAAATTGGACATGACAAGTGGTAATCTATGGGTATGATCTTGGCTAAGGGTCAGCCAATGTCAGATCAGTGGAAATGTTAAAACCCATAGATGATGTGTTACTGTTTCCTGGAAAGTATAACGGACCTCGTTAGAGCTTGACGAACGCACCCATTTCGGGCTCATGTAAATGTTTACTCGAAACCGCATGTAAAACAAATGGATAATTGGAGGGGAAATTTAATAATATTCTTGCGGCTGAAAAGGGTCAACTGGTGGAAGATAATTGTCGGTTTAATTATTTGTTTGTGGGAAAAACCAAATCTGGTCATAACAAATGAATATTCATGTTGTTTTCGTGAAATAAAACGAATTGGGTTTCATCCAATGTCTCATTTATGATGTAAGAATTTTGGAGTAGTGTTAAGGTTGGAGAGGAATTTTTATTTTCACGAAAATAGACCTTCGATGTATTACCGATTGTTGAATATAACAACAAATTAAACGTAGCTTCCTCGGTCCTGTTTCACAAAACTTCTAATTCCAATCTATATTTATATAAAAATGGTGTGAAAATGTGTATAGTAATTCATCAATTGAGAACGGCTGTGTAGATATGGCTCAATTTTTTTTTCATGTGTTCGTCATTGCCAGGGGAAGGATTTTACGGAAGGACATTTTGAGAAAACCCTCCCACAAAGCCGGGGAATTGGAAGAATCGAAAATTTATTTTTTGTATCTAATTTTGTGTGCAAACTTCCGGAATGACTTTTCAAATGAAAAAAAAGGAAAAAAAGCGAAAAATTTGTTTTTCTTTTTTGGTTGAAATTTTTCATTTTATGGCATGATTTGATGTAAAGTTGGAAAAATCTTAGTGAAGCTTTTAAATTTCGGATAATTGTGAAATTCAATTTTGATAAAAGACGTTTTTGGATGGAGAAGTTAACGAGATAAATAATAGGCGAAGAAGACCCGAGAGAACGACAATTGACAAATAAACACCTCGTAGCAAGAACAACGCACAGAGGTTGGTCTTCCCTTCCGTTCTAATCACCAGTTGTCGGGCTTGTACTCGTCGCTCAGTTGATGCAAGTGGTAGTCACTTGGTCAATTGGAGAGAAATCGAAATGCAAGTTTATTTCCTGACAGGGGAAAAACAGAAATGACTTCCCAAGTGGAATTATATACGGAGAATTGACTATCACAATTCAAAACTATTCAAACAATCACTTACTTCAAAGGAGTCTGATGATCAATTAGTGGTGTAGTTCGAAATAGCTATCATTCCTACCAAAAGTGACTGTGTCTGCGAATTGTTGTTAAGAGCTGTTTCTCTCAAACAATTAACAAATTGATATTCGACATAATTTCCCAGGGTAACCCCCAAACAAGCGAGAATCGTTGATACTCCTCGCTTCCCCACTCAGAAGTGTTTTTGTTTATTTTTTAAGTATAATTTTTGTTTTGACAGAAACAAGTTGAGAAGCAAATCTGGTAACTCCTTACATTAAACGAAGGCATTCTATATTTAAGGGTTGAAAGGCATTTTTTAACCGCCATTTCTCACTGTCAAAATTCAATTTACGTAAAAGTCGAAAACTTATGACCCATAGAGACTTCAATCATACCTGCTTCCTTGGGACAATCTCTTCGAAACCAGTCTTGAATATTCCACAAACTGAATACCTTAAACATAATACACCACTTAATATTTAAAAATCAGAAAAGAGTCCAATTGCAGACTCAATTCCGATTATCCGGCTCACCTTCGTGTGACAATCAAACTGCCACCCCATACACGATGGCGCTCACTTCAAAGTCTCTAAAAACATCTCATATACCTACCGAAACATTAAGCTAAGCCTACCCCCCCAATTTGACAGTACTTACACAGCCACCGCCGCGCAATGTCGGAATGACCATATTAAACTCATAACTTATCCGGTGGCATAAAAAAAACTGTGCAAAAAAAAAAAAAAAAAAATGTCAATCATGAGATAGATCACAACATAGATCTCCCAAAAATGGGACCAGAAATGTGATCACTATGACGACTGTTTCACAAAAATGGTGTTGCAAGCGCACCTTAGCCATTACAGCCAGTCCCCCGGCAGACCCCACTGCCACCACCACCCAATAGGAAACACTGTTTAAGGAAACATTGAGAATTCTTGAACATGCGCACGACGATAGTCCCGGGGCTGGGTGCCACCTTGATCGACAGCGGTATTTTTGCAATCGGCTCGTCGATTGAAATGCATTTGCACGCACCTGGTATGGCTATCTATCGATGGAATAGTACACAGTCCATGTGCACATGCGCACACTTCTCAATTACCGCACGACCGTGTGCAGTAGTAAATCAGCCCAAAAGGAAACCAGTTGACCTTTATCCGATTCGCTTTGGTATTTTATCATTCCGGGCAAGTAATATGTTGAAGTGGATATTTTTAGACGGTCGGTGGTGTTAAATATCCCCCTGCCAAGTCATTAATCTCCAAAGTGCATACACAGAACGCTCGATCTCAATCAAATTATCATTCAAAGCCGAAACCAATCAAGATGCTGCGCCACCATTCGGAGTTTGGACATAAATGAATCACTGAACCAGTCAAGCAGTGTGGTAATAAAAATGCAAAATATTACCGTGGGAATCTGAAGAGCTGTCTGTGCTTAAAAATTAATTTTTATGGTCGCGTATAAATCGCACCTTGTCAAATATTAACAAAGATCTCCGACCACATCATTACCGTCAACAGACCACTAGATCATCTGCTGCTCCTTCATCGCTTTCAGAAGCGCGAGAAAATAACCACTTCGAGGCGATATCATAGCCCCGGCGGACAGCCACTCCGCAGTCATCTTCAGCCGAATGGCAGTTCAAACAAGAATTGTGTTGGACACGACGGGCAAGATAAAAAAAAATATTTTCATATGTCCAAACAGTCAGTCGAATTTCTGCGAATTATCATCTCGTCTAATTTGAATTTAAGCAGCTTGTCTCTGGAGGTCGTCTCGTCCCAAAATGGCAAACGGGTGGTCGGCGCTGTCAAAGGCGGCAACGAAGACGACGGCGACGACTGGTAACTTTTTTGACAAGTTCTCGAGAATTTGCTAAATCTTTGCGGTGGCGGCGGCGCAGAGGCGATGGTGGCAGAAACGACGATGGCGTGTGCATGAAATTATAACAGAACCACACCGGAAAAGAGGTGATCCCCGGAATTCAGATGACTAATTGGGGAGCAATATATTTTTGTGCACATTAATATTATGTACTTTGTATACACTTTGTTTATAATTCAAAAATGGGAGGTGTTTTTTTAGAGATCATTTTTAAAGTTATTTGGGATAAGTGTGTCAAGAATAATCAGCTGCTTTTTTTTTGTTAAACAGCAAAAACTTGAGATAGGTACAACATGAAATGGTAATATGAAGCCTTATTTAATGTTTGAGGCAGTAACCAAAGCGTCGAGGCAACACAGACACGAGTAGTTATTTTAGTTTCGTCCTGCGCATCTGTCAAAAAATCATATTTAAAAACATGTGTCTTTAAAAAGACTTGCGAAAAACAAGTTTTTGTAGCATTATCTTTTCAATATGGCAACACTCAGACAGTAGATAATTAATCTGACAGCTGACAGCAACCATAAGCTTTAGTTGTTGTTACATTCAATTTTGAGCTACCAACAGCCAAATTAATCGAAGTGCTTACTAGTTAATTATGTAATTGAAGCCAAATCTAGTACAATTTTTGCAAAATTGTAAATTTGTCTTTACCTGGTAGTTTGCAGGGTCTTTTTTTTTTATTGAAACTTCTTAGTGCTCGTTGACAGTAATTCCAAACAACAATGAAACGAAAAAGCGACAGGTTGTTGGGCAGGGAACGAGCGGCATTGTCCTATAGCTGTAGTAACACACCTGGGCAATAACATGTGTCAGCAATAACGAACTCCGGCGATACAAAAAAGCGCCGGGGGGGGGGGGGGGGTTTATTCTGCTGTGGTATTATTTATATATTTATTCTGCTGGTTCGGGAAGTGATTCCGATTTCCGAACAACGATGAAACGAAAAACGACTCCAAAAGGAAGGTGCTAGCGATACTGTGTGGCAGGTCGGGGAAAATGTAGAGAATGTATAGAATTGGCGACTGCAAACTGAAGAAGTTAGGTCAATGATTCTGAGCTCCGACGGGACGAAAAATCGACAGGAAACGGGATAGGGTAGTGCGCGTTTCGAGGCAGTTCGGGCGAAATATATAACGCGAAGGACATTCATATTAAATTCAGGTGAAACGAAAAATCGGCAGGAAACGGGATATATGATACGAAAGGCAATCATATTAATCACGAAAATGTCGCCATCGCCATCACTACTTCGCCGCTCTCGACTCCTAAACCACTCAACCGATTTTAATCAAATTTTGTGGGTGTTGTGGTTGCTTGCAACTTGTAAGATAGGATAGTTTTGGACCCGATAGGTGGCGCTGTTGTCGATCTCCGCAACTATTCTCAACTGATTTCAATGAAATTTTGTGAATGTATATAGTTGGTCGTAGTTTGAAAGATACTATAAGACATACTTTTCAATTCATTCAACTTAATTCTTAAAGTGAAGACTTATATGGGCGCGCTGTCTTACAAAGATACTAAACTACTGAATCAGTTGATTGAATTTAATCTAAATGCAAACAAAAACTCTAAAAATAGAAAACGTTGGATTTGATTTGATTTGATTGATTTTTAAATACTCTAAATAATGCGCTGTATTAAGATTTTAATATGCTAATAAAGATTTGGTTCTTAAATTAAATTTCTTAATACAATTCAACTACAGCACAATACAATTTAATATCCCAATAAAGGAGAAAAAGTTTCACATCTGGTGTTTTTTTTTCATAAGCCTACAGCTAAATCTAATGGCGTTTTCGATTGATGAAAAAAATGGTCCTTTCTATCGAAAGAGCTATCTTTCTATGTTTTCTATGTTTCATTGATAAGGAAAGTGCACTTCCAGGTCAATCCTCAATACGACAGAGGTGTCCGTAGGAAGCACCTATTCCACTGTAGGAAGGAGTAGGCCAGGTAAGGTGCGTCCTGTTGACATCTATTTACAGGGACTTAATAGTAGCTTGGCAATCAGTAAAGTCAACACCGAGACAAATTCCCCAAAATTCAAAAACATTGACACAACGAACAGGAAATCTGTTTTCGATTTTTTTTTTTTGAAAGAGTGTAAGTCGCTCCCCTTTACAATATTGGACGAACTGTTTTCAGCACACCGCCTTTAATGTCCGCTCCTCTTTTGATATTCACGTCTCCTTTAAACTATTTCTCTGTGGTTTTTTTTTTTTTCCTTTATAAATTCAACTAATAGAATGTGAAATGTTCCAACCAGGCAGCGTGCATGTCACAACAAACATCCACCGCGTGTGTGTAAACATTCCGGCAAATAAAACACGAAACCGCGGACACGACGCGATGTTCATTGCAGTCTTGAAAAGAAGCCTCACACTATGCTGACGCTGAGTGCTGCTGCCTGTCGCCTTGCAGTCGACTGCTGGTTGGAGCTGCTTACACACAGTGCGTACCCCGCCCAAGCAATTATCCATTTACTGCATTTAAAAAACTGCCACCAAGCATACTACACATATAGTTGGTCGGCGCATGCAAGAGATGGCACTGCTCCAGTATACACGGTCGACGAGGGGGGCGCCTCAGCTTGGCTCACTGTTTACAGTCAAGTCAGAGTCAGAGCTCAGAGGTGTGGCGTGTGCAATGAAGTGCACATCACTTAATTAATTGCGCGAATTTTTTCCTTGTTATGATAACTTTTTTCCAGAAAAAAAAAAAAAACAAATGTAGATAGCTGACTTTGGCCTTGGCCGTGTCGTCGTCGCTCGTCGCCTTCTACTAATTTCTATTGCTCTCTATATCTGTTTCTGTAGTCGACTAAAAAATAAAATAAAAAAAAATCATGTCCATTAGGGGTAATCAAGCGAGGAGAGCAAGAGAGATCTCCCCGGCTCCGGGTCCCGATTGAGGGGTAAATTTATTGCATGCAATTTGAAAATAATTGTAAAAACACTTCCTTATGACCAAACGTTGCGCGCGCGATATTTATTCCACTTGATGGTATGATGTTCTTATACCGCGTACCCATTACTCATGTGATGTTATTTATTCGATGCAACAGTGGGGCGGAGTGCAGATTGTGCGAAACATCAAAGGTGGACTTTTTGGAAAAAATAAAAACACACACAGAAAATTCTGTGAAACATTTTCTTAAAGAGGGAAATAATATTCAAAAAGTCCCATACCCATGATGATACTCGAATGTGGTGTTTGTATAATGATCTGTTGTCGTGTGGGTGCAACGTGCAAGGTGCAAGGTCGACAATTGTGTTTGTGCAGAGATAGGTGCGATTTTGTATTTATTTTAAGAGCCATCCATTGTGTTGCCACAAGGAATGCATGAAAAAAAAAGTAATGCGCGGATAATTTATATCTTAAAATTAAATTTTATTAAATGTTTGGGCACTTGAAAGCGGTTAGAAATGGAATTATTCATCGATGCAATAATAAACCGGCAAGACACACACATAATTTCTATTGAGTAATATTTATTTTTGCTGGATTAAGGAAAATAATTTCGCAGTTGCAATTTAATTAGTATTTTGTTGAAATAGACGGTTGCTACAATGTGGCCATAATGGTTTTGCTTCTGCAAGAGAGAATTTATAGCTGCAACTAATTGCGCAAATAAAATGAAACGCCTGACAAGTGGTTGTTGTCATCGGGGAGTGTTTAAATTCCCCAATGGGGTTTAGATAACTTGGTTCGATGACTTTAAATACCCCCATAGAAAATAGTCTATAGATGGGACAAAAAACGCCATCTTGGAAGAATGGCGACGGCTCCATTTCAGGAGGGAATTTTGTGATTGAACGGTTTCTTTAATGACAGAGGCAGAGATCCCAGATTAATAAAAAAAAAAACCCTTTTTTTTAACAACAAAACGATATTTTTCCCCTTTTTCAAAAATAAAAACCCGTAAAATAAACGCTTTAAGATTTATTTAAATATCTTAGAACTAAAATAAATAGTTGGCGCAACAGGTCCGGAGGGACCCTAGGCCTAGCTTCTCACAACCATTCGTTTTGTGTGAGTTTTTCATTTTTGGAACGAATGGAAGGGATCTACAATTTTATGCCGACTCCAAACGGCTAATTGAGAAGCTTTTTCAAGACAGTTATACTCTCGGATGTTTGTCAGACATTCGCGAGAGGTGGCGCAGTGAAAAAAACCCTAAGTTGAAATTTGGGTCGACCCCTCGCATAGTAGTCCAACACACTAACCACTAAGCTACTGCGACTACACTTTATTAAAATAAAATTTTAAGTTTTTTTTTTTCCTTTTTAGATTGTTTTTTTCCCAAAAAAACCGTTCCCCCTTTTTTCCCTTTTGTTCGACAAATTTGCCGACTTTCCCCCCAATCTGCGATCACTGCTCTATGGTTGCACTGAAATGTGGCACCAATGCATAGAATTCAAAGCTAATGTAGATCAAGTCAACTGGGCGTGGATTTGACGGTGACTCGATTTTTTTAATTTTTGCAAAAGAACATCCACATCGCAGTTAACAGTTCATTCTTCTATGTGCATCTTTTATGAACTATTTTTGAATTTCGTACGACATACCTATTCCTTGAGTAAGTCCTGTAGACTGTAGTCCGTTGGATTATTTTCAAATTTAATTCTCAGAAGTTTGCACAAATTTTCAGTCCACTTGGGCTAACGATTTCAACACGATTGACATTAATTTACCCCACTAAGAGCACACAAACCCAATGCAGCCAATATACGAGTACCAAGAGTGCGATGCAACTAAAGACACATCTTGCGCAGATGGATGCCTCAACATCCATTGCAATGAAAGTGAAAAATTGCTCAGCAAGTCTGAAGAAGTAATCATACATCGAATCTCACCGCAGACATTGATTCATGTCGCCTATTCCTAGAAAGCCCGAGACGACTTTTCTATTAAGAATCACAGAGAGCAGGAAAAAAAAAAAAAACGTAGGTACAGCGCAACAGTGTAAACACAAACCCAACATGTTTTCCACGAGGAAAAGTGATACGAACCGAGGTGTGTATGCGCGCAGAGACAGACGGTCAGTAATTAGTGTGATGTGTAAAATTTGTCCCATCCGAACGAAGTGGCTAATGCATCATCGGATGGTTCGTAGGAATTTCTTTCCATGAACCATGATGCGTGCCACAGAGCTACTCGTATAATGGCGAGAAGTATATAGAAGAGGTCCATATTAGTCAGCGCACGCCATGATGACCGATTAGTGGAGAATTTCTCACAAAGTCTGACAGTTTCCATCAGAAATGAAAATTGGTGGACATTTTTTATGTTCAAGCAAACATTAATTTAAGTGCACGCGATAAGACGTGAGAAGTTGATGGGGACGTGACAGTGGTCAGAAAAATGAATGATTGGGGGGAAATTCTCGGGGAAAATTAATTATACTCCGACCGTGCCTCCTTGTCAGTGGTTGACTAAGATTTGTTCAAGATAATGAGGAAGTGCCATATGATAGGGGGATTGGTGCTGGGAATTGGGTGAACTCTGGAAACGCGTTTGACGGAACAATTTTTCTTAATTTATTCAGTTGGTACTTAGCGCATATATTTTTTGACATGTAATGGAACTGCCTTAGATATCCATATTGGCTAGGTTGGCTCTTACAGCGACTTCTATTCGGAGCAAGAAGGCTCCTGGACTAGATGGTGTACGGCAGGCTTTTCGAAAGTGATCACAAAAAACTTTTCTATGAAAATAGACTCAGGATGAATTTGTATGAACTTTTTGAGGGAAGGGAACAATAGCGGAGGAACTTTTTAGTAAAAAAATAGGAGACCTGCCGGCACTTTTTGCCAAATATGGCTTTAAAAAGCTTAAGTTATCAAAATCCGCATTAGTTCCGAAAGCAGACCATCAATAGACCTTGACGCGTTTTTTGACCTATTTTTAGCGCGTTTTTCAAGATTTTTTCGCTCGTTATGCGAGCATTTTTCGACACCTTTTTTCGTACATTTGTTGACGCATTTTCCGCTCGTTTTTGACGCGTTTTGAAAGTGACAGTAACAATAGAAATAGGGTTATTCAATTTTTCACGAACGAATCAATTCGTAATCTGGCGTAAGCGTGAGACTCTTTGTCAGAAGCGGAAGCAGTGTTGCTAGCACTCTCCCTTCATTTATCCCACGAAGCGTGGTCATTTTTCCCTTTTTTCCCTTTTCACCGTACTCAAAATCCCTTTTAAAAACCCACAATACTTTTTTGCCTCAAAATCCAGTTTTCAGAAGTAAAATTTGTTATAGGTACAAGGAAATAAAATCGCGGTTAATTAACTTTTAGTATAAAAATCACAGTTTGTAACATTATTACGATTATTTTTTGGTTTTAGAAAATTTAGATAAAAGAAGATTTATATGGGCAGTTTTTTTTATGCACATTCAGTGTGTTGATAATTATGGTAAAATGAAGGTGTTTTCATGAAATTTCAGCAAAAAATTTAGTTTGAATGTTTTTTGTTAGAATCCTCAAAATCCCATGATTTGGTGCTTTATCCCTTTATCCCACGAAACGCTTTTCGGACATCGAAAATCCCACAAAAAGGGATAAATCCCACGATATAACAACACCGAGCGAAAGGCTGTTGAACAAAATTAATTTTGTAACGAACTATAATATAAATAACGTAGAAATTATTAAATAAATCTTTACTTTGTTCGCGGTAGGATAAATAGTTAGAATCGTAACGAAAAGTGAAACGCTATTTAACGCCCTCATACACCTATCCAACTGAGCAGTACATATGTATCATGTTCCAATATTTATTAAGACCTCATACTGTCAATATAAGCGTCAGTGAAGGCAAGATGTTGTGTTTCATTTTTCGTTACTTTTTGGTGACGTTTTTGTTCATCTTCTTAAAACTCCGAAAAAGGGACGAATGTTGTTGTAAATTTAGGACCACTGACAATAGGCTGGTTTAACGATGATTTGACCAACCTTCGGTACAGAAGAGAGTCTCAGATTGTCTTAGGGCTGAAGTTAGGCACATGACTGGATGAAATAAAAAATAAGCTGCTTTTGAAGGAGGCTTTATGAAAACCGTTTGTATGGTCTGCATATTAAGTGATGTGCTTTTTGTCTAGGCTGGGGTTAGCTCGTCGGATCGCCAAGGTCCTTCCCAAAGAATTCGTGTTTCTTCAGGTCGAGGAGTTTCTTTTATTACAATTCTATCTTAGGCTTACAAAATATAATATTTCAAACAACTTTATAATTCTCCCGACGGTCCTTCTTTTTCCCATATTTCTGATTTTTCTCTCATTTTCGTTCATTCTTTTCTCAACAGAAAACAAGAAACCCATTGAGTCAATACCTGCCACAAGCCGCCTGCAACCGCTTACACCTAGCAATGATTGGAATATCACAGAAAGATTACTTGTCCTTTTTTTATCCTCACTCTCTACAAATGCACTTTTTAAAAAATCGCATCTAAATTAGACAATCAAATTCATTGCAGGCAGCTTGACATAATTTGACAGTCTTTTTGAGGCTATACACTAACCCCCGTATTAATAAACACTGTGTTAAAGTTATCAACTTGTTACTCAGCAGTTATATCCAATTTTTGTATGCTATCTGACGTTTGCTAGCTAACCAACTTGTGTACATTTTTTATTAATAAGGGGGTAATTTGTTCGCAATAAACAGAGAATCTAGCAAGCGGCTGAAGTTCATAAAATTTCTCAAGAATATATACAGTATATAGTATAACTTTTTCCACTTGAGACATGTTTCTGACTTCAATATTCCCACGACATTGTAAATTTCCCACAACATACGAACACTGTTTACCAGACGGGCTAACTACAGTAGAACCTAACAAAATTAGAACAGACGTTTAAATTCTGAACTCAACGATTTACGTGTTGCTGGGTTAACACCGTTGATTCAAAATTCAATATTTACTCTTATGTCGTTTTCCATTGGGCAACAAGAAAGCGTCGTTCCATTGGCACATAAAATACTCTTCTGGGTGATTCTGAGAAGAGAGTTTCGCTTCTCGATTTGAAGTCAGAAACTACTCAAGAAGCACCCACATAAGCTTAATTTATGTATTTTATACAAGCCAGCTGACAGCTGCTGTAGATTATTTGTTGGCATTTCAGCAATACTTTTGTGGATTCAATTAGAAGCAATTTTCTTGTTCCATTGGATTACAGAATGAGTGGATCCCCGAGTGAAACCAATGGAAATGTCATTACAGCCAAAAATATGCTTCCGCTAAAAAATCAATTTGACTATGACCGCGTTCCATTAACAGATAACCAACTAGCAGCACATAAAACCCCTTAAAAAATGGACAATAAACCACTTGCGATAGAGCTCTACACCACAAATGTGTTTAACTTCCCTTAGAGAAATAATCGAATGACACCTAACTCAAGTATGCTAGTAGCTAGACGTCCAGCTGTCATTGGAACACGGCCAATAATACGCAGACAAAATCAACACATCTGCTAGGAATTTCCTCTTTTTTTTATATACGTCAAAAGAAAACACTATTCAAACACCATATTGTGTGTGACGTCTTACGGAAACAGGTTAACATCATTTATTGGCAAAAGTTACATCACTTTAATTCAATTCTATATTAGCAACATATGTTAACTTAACAATTGCACGTACATTTTGTACACTAAATGTGTAGCAGCGCTTGTGAAAAATGCGCAATCACTCTTCCACACGACTTTTAGGTATACGTATAACGTGCAATATCAAATGATCTTGTGCGAGAGCGCACAAAATCTGACAGAATACAACCAAAACAACACGTCCGTAACGGTAAAATTTGCAATGAAATGACAAGAATACACAAATAGGCTTTGTAACTTGTGACTAAGCCGTAAAACAAATATACGAAAGTAATGAAAAAAGAAATAAGTTCTTTGCAACAAATGTGTATAGGTATAGGTACTAGGGTTAAGGCTTACTGACAGTTTGTTGTGTTTGCGGTTTACGTTCCGAAAATGCAATCTTGTCGAATAGGATGATGGGCACTGTGTTTGGTAAAAAGGGGCAGAATAAATTATCCTCGAAGATGGATCGATTTTTAGTTTATCCATCCCAGAGTGATATTGTAAATTGTGTTTTCTACTGTCACCGCAGTTTTAATGCACAACTGCATGCATATGTATAATTTCAATAAATGACAGTCCATAGAACGCCTCGAATTCATAGGGTGCATTACCTATCACCATACACCCACTCGTCCTTAAGTGTTTCGTTTTTTTGCTTACGTTGGTTTTGTCACCTTTTTCGTCGCTTTGGGTAACGCGCGTTTTTTTTTTTTTTTTTTTTTTTTTTCTTTTTTTTTTTTTTTTTTACCGAGGGTTGGTGAAAATCTTCCAAAGACACTATGAGAAAAGCAAGCGCGTGCTCATAGTAGTGTCAGATTTTTACTGACTAAAAACACCACCCATCGAAGAATTGTTAGATACTGCAACTAAGATGTAACTTATCAAGCAATTTTTCTATAACAAAATAAAAACTTTTGACAGGCTACTTTCCAATGAAAGATCCTGCATGTTCCGCAATTTAGACGCGGTTAATCCTATCTTGCCAAGTCGAACGGTTTCGTTCTTTGTAGTCGGCGCAATAAATTGTTCTCGTCCAAAATTTGTCGGACTGAATTGTTGACATGTCCGATTAGTCGGTTTCTATGCTTTCTCGCGAAGCTTTTTGTTTCAGCTTCAATTATTGGAATTCCGAGATCTCTGTGGATATCGTCGTTTCTAATATACCATGGTGCTTGTACAATTTCTCTAAGTACTTTATTTTGAAAAGTTTGTAGAATATTGACATTTGTTTTCTTGGTACAACCCCAGAGTTGTATACCGTAGGTCCACACCGGCTTTAGCACTTGCTTGTATAGAAGCAGTTTGTTTTCGGTACTGAGCTGGGAATATTTTCCGAGGAGCCAGTACATTTCTCTATATTTGATATCGAGTTCTTTACGTTTCATTTTCACGTGCGAATTCCATTTCAGCTTTGCGTCGAGTGTCATTCCCAGGTATTTGGCCTCGTTTGCAAAGGGTATTCGGGCCAAGTTTAAGAAAATTGGCAAGTCATTTGTTTTCTTATACGTGAAATTCACGTGAACAGATTTAGTTTCGTTGAGGGTGATCCGCCAGTCCCTCGTCCATTCATTTACCTTATTTAGTGCGATTTGCAGTTTTGCAGTCGTTTCTTCAATAGTGTTACCTACTGCTAGGATAGCGGTGTCGTCGGCGAACGTAGCGAGAGTAGTGCCATCTTCTCTTGGTATATCGCGAGTATATAGCAGATAGAGAAGGGGCCCTAGGACACTTCCTTGCGGCACGCCGGCCGAAATTTCCTTAAGCTCAGAGTATTCGTTTCCATGTCTAACACGGAAGAGTCTATTCCCGAGATATGATTCTAAAACATCATATAGGTGTATGGGAAGAACTTGTCGTAATTTAAACTTTAATCCGTCATGCCACACCTTATCAAAGGCTTGTGAGACGTCAAGGAATACGCTTGAGCATATCTTTTTTTCTTCAAATGCTTTCTCAATTACGTCAGTAATTCTATGCACTTGATCAATCGTCGAATGCTTGGTTCTGAACCCAAACTGGTGGTCAGGGATAAGATTATTGTTTTCTATAACCGGTTGTAGGCGCGTTAGTAAGATTCTCTCGAAAACTTTGGATACGACTGGAAGAAGGGAAATTGGTCTATACGACTTTACTTCATTTGGCGGTTTTCCTGGTTTTAAAACCATTATAACCTCCGCAACTTTCCATTGGCTCGGTACGTGTTTTAGTCTGAGCGCGGCATTTATTATATGAAGAAGCTTAATTAATGCTTTTCTTGGTAGAACTTTGAGAACTTCTCCCGTGATCAAATCATAACCAGGAGCTTTCTTAGGTTTTAGGGATTCAATTTCACGTTTTAGTTCCCTTAGCGTTGCACTTGTGAGTAATGAATCGTCGGATTGTAATTCCGTCCCAATAACACTGTCGTGTACCGCCCGACCATCGTACGGTTTAAAGGTTTCTTCTAAATAGGCGGCAAAAACGTCCGCTTTTTCCTTATCTTCCCTTGCCCATTCATTTTGATTTATTTTAATTGGCGGCGCGGGGATTTTGGGCCTTTTGGTGCCTTTTACAGCTTTCCAAAGTGAATAATTGGAATCTTTTTTAGCCGTTAAGCTTTCAAGGTAAGAACCTATCGCACGATTTTTAAAGTCCTTGATAGCTGTCTTCAACAAATTGCACAAATAATTCAAATGTGTTTTATGTTGTGGGGCGCGACTCTGTTGCCATTTTTTACGCGCCTTCCTTTTTTCGTTGACCAATTCTTTTATTTCGGGAGGATATCGTAGACCGTATTTGGCCGGCGTTTTCCTTGGATTAGGCGTATTATTCCAGGAAGCGAGCTGTACGATCTCAACGAAGCGATCTACTTCCACCTCAAGTTCATAGGGTGTCGTAAGTGGAACGCTAAGTTCAACATTCTGTTCAATTTCGTTCCTAAAGCCTTCCCAGTTAGTTGTTCTACCAGTTAATCTCGCTGGCTCAAGGTTATTTACTAGTTTTACGCTCAATGTTAAAATAACCGGTGAATGATCAGATGACAGATCAAAGCTCTCTTCAACTTTAATGTGGTTGGTAGATATTCCTTTCACGACGAAAAAATCGATCAGGTCAGGTGTTTTTGAAGTATCAGTTGGCCAGTAGGTCGGTTTGCCCGTCGAGTGGAAATCACAACTATACTCCATACCTGCCCCATATAGCATTCTTCCTTTTCGCGAGATATATCTAGAACCCCAGAACGTGTGTTTTGCATTAAAATCGCCGCCAATAATGAAGTTTGGTTTGAGCGATTTAAGCAAGTTAGTATAATCAGTTTTTTCAAGTGCGGAACGCGGTGGACAGTAGATAGATGAAATTCTAAGAGTACGTTGACTATTTTTCACTCGAATCGTGCACAGTTGCATAGTTTCAAGTTCTATCTTCAGGTCTTCGTATTGTTCAATGCAGTCTTTAATAAACAATGAAGATCCACCTCTCGCGTTTCCCGAAGGGTGACAAGCGTGGAAGTCATTATAGCCTTTTATTTTTAAGCTCGATCCCCTTTTCACGTGAGTTTCAGAAATCAAGCAAATGTCAAGATCTTTCTCGCTTATGAATATTTCCAATTCGTCGAGTTTTTGCAAAAGTCCGTTTGCATTCCAAGTGCATATTTTTAACATTGGTTCTTCATTCATATTTTATTTGATGTACGCGTTTTCCGTGAATTATTTTCGAGCGTAACCAAGCGATCGAGAATAATTTTATTTATTTTGCTTTGTTCTTCAAGTTTCTGGAGAATAACTGAGAAAACATGTGAAGCAGGGTCCGGCGAAGTTTCAACGTTTCTTGCTCCGTCGTATGCCGCGGCCTGAGCGTAGGTCTGCAGTACTCTGGCTGGCCGAGGGCCACTATTCGATGGCTTTACTGATGGTAACTTTTCAGTAGCGTTTCTTTTGGCAACAGAGTTCGAGGGCTTTTCTGTTGTCTCTCTTTCTCTGACATTATTACGCTCTGGAACCGGAGTTTTTATGTTGCCTGCTACCTCCTGGGCGGTCTTACGCTTTGTATTCGTTAGCGGCTTTGTTTTTTTATTTTGAGGCTTGAGGAGCGCATCTCTCCGTTTTTGCAACTCCTTAGCTACTTCACAACCTCTATAATTTGCAGGGTGCTTTCCCTTACAATTAGCGCAAGTAGCGGAGGATTGTTTATTTGCTCCACAGTCTTGGGAGAAATGATTTCCGGCGCATTTCACACATCGCGGCTCTTTTTTGCAATACATTTGTGTGTGATTAAATTCCTGGCAACGTTTGCACTGTGGAATTATTTTCAAATTTCTGCGCATCGGCTCGATTTTAACCACGATATTTACTATGGTTTTAATTCGGTAGATATCTTCGATATTGTCAGACCTATCGAAGGTAAGCATAAAGAGCGGGAGTCCACGCCTTACCACGATATCCTTATCTTCTTCCGTTTGTTGTTTCTCCTTCTTGATGATATTAACAGCATCAAGAATTTTAAACCCTTTGGCTTTGAGGTCATTTATAACCTCTTCTTTTTTGCATGAGGGGTGAAGTCCCCTTGCTACAACACGATGTGGCCTTTCTGACTTTATTTCGAAAGTATACCACTGGATCTTCTCGGTATTTAGCTTTTGGGACACTGCCCGGTAGTCTTCGTGGTTATCGACGTTAATTTTCCACGCATTATTCCTCAAAGATGTAACCTTAAATTTCGATATTATCGTTCCTTTAAGGAGGCTGTGCAATTTATTATACTCCGTTACCCCAACGACGTTTATTGGAGGTGGTGCGCGAATATGCCCTCGGAGTTGTTTTTCTTGCGGTACTTTACGCGTTTGTTCTTTTAAGGGCTCGACTTCAGGCGAAGAACCGGCTCTCCTTTTCTTACTAGGTCTTTTTTTAGTGACCCAATTCGTTTCGCGCGCTAGCTCTTCTTCGTCGGTGTGGTATTCCCGACTAGCCAAGCGTGGTGGAGTACATTCGCGTTCTTTCTGCAAATGAGTGTTCCTTAGAACCTTATTTTGTTCTTTTAACAGTTCTATCTCTTTCTTAAGATCTTGATAGAGTAGATCCATTTCCTTAAGCTTGATTCGGAGTTCTTTATTTTCTTCCTCAAGACTTTTATCTTTCACTGAGTCCTGTTTTTCACGCGCTAGCGCTCCCGGCGGACTTCTTTTCCCGGCGTTATTCGATCTTGTTGGAGGAGATCGAGATACCCTTGAGCTTTTAATAAAAGGGTTAATAGATTGCAATAAGCGGCTCTCCCCAGAATCCGTAGAGCCGACCTCCGAAGAGGGTGGATTTTCCAGTAAAGCTGGACTGCCACCTGGGGTAGTTAATCTTTTCGTTTTGTTCATTGCATTTTTTGTATACACCATTTCGCTCGGTATACGGAGGTTGGATTTTAGTCGCCTTTTACGACAGGCATGCCTACCTCGGGTATATTCTAACCCCTACCCGAAGGGGTAAACGCGCGTGACAATGCAAATCGTGAGGTCAACATACGTCATCTCAACAGCAACATACCGCCTATATACACGTTTACACAATCGAGCGTACATCGCTAACGCAAGATCAATGTGACATTTCCTTGTTCGCCAAATAGGATTTATTTATGTTTTTTTTCTCTCATTTTGCACCGTGTGTTTCGTCTATTGTTGTTGCTATTGCTGAATGTTTTGTGCCTGTCACGTTGCTGCATTGAACGGGGTCGCGTTCTCTAGAGATCTCCCACATTTTGACTTTGATATCGTAAATAAGGAAACCGGTGCGCGCCGAGATGATTCCTTGAGTGTGAACAAAATTTACACACGCATCTTTCCAGCAGCTGCACTGTCAATGTCATTGTTCACAAAACAAAATACAACTATACGAGTTGGACTGTCAAAATGCCTTAAAATGGAGAGCGTATACGGCAAAGTAATTAATTGTCCGTTAGTTTTGCAATGATAGACATGGCGACACAATTATCCATTAAAACCGCTCAAATCGCACTCTGACAGTTCGGGATGATGAACTTTGTTTCCGCTTTTGACACACCAGAAGTGCAACGAAGCTCAAAACAAAAGCGAATTTTTCTGTTTCTATATAGTTGAAGCGTGGGCGTGTAGTAGATATAGTCAATGACATTCGCCGTCAGATAGAGTCGGCCTGACAAAGAGCTTAAAAGTGATTTACTGCAATCTGTGTCAAAGAATAAAAATTCCAAATGATATAGTATTGCGTTTGGGGTTTGCCACCAAGAGCGGGTGACAATTAATGCATTCCATGCAAATCACTTGTATTGTTCTCCCGAGTGTCACCATCTGTCAAAGGGGTTTTGCTTTTATTTGTCGTCGTTGCGCTGCCTATATGGGACAGAAGTGAGTATTATGACGATTTATTTCTACTGCAAATGGACATCTTGAGTCGGGGAACAAAACATCGCGTGGATGCATCTGGACCCGGACCGGTATATGCCTTTTGACTGAACGTAATTAATTGTCACTGACTAATTGCGCTGCGATTTAATTAGAAGTGAAGTAAAATAAAGCACACGCATGCTGACGGGTGGCGTGAGACAAAGGACTTTTGTATACGGTTGGGGTACGGCTTGGATCTTTAACCCCGGAAAGTGGTATGTTCGTCCTCTTCCAAAGGAGATGTACAATGTAAATATTTATGAAATGACACTTTTGCTAAGTGGCATGTGACAATTGGAAATTTTGACAGCTTGTCACAGTCGATCAGTGAAAGAGATTTACTTAATAGTAGAAGGAGGTCGATATACGGTGGGTTGGATTTTTAAGAAATGCGGACGTTACTGACCAACTGTCACGTAGCGAAATTGCACTTTGCTGAACTGATGACAAATTTTATTGTGAATTGACAGAACAAAAAACCATGGAAGACACTCAGCAGTCGATCTGTAAAGGTTCAGAACTTATACACAAATTACCAAGTATATTTTTTGGAAATGCAGTGTTGTGTCAATGAACTCGTTGTCAAGCTGATCAGACTTTGAAGACTATACACAGTAGCGCCATCCCAACCCGCCAAACTTTTAGTTTCCATTGGCAAACATTTCGTAACAAAATTAAGTCTTAGCTCCCCCCAACAAAAGTCCTGCGTACGCTACTGATTTTAGATTTTAAAAAGTATGGTTGTCCATGCCTTAAAATTGTACAAGATACCGGGATTTTGGAAAACGGCTTCAGGGATTTGAATTAAAACTGTGTATATAGCCACTGGTAGGCGCAGTGGCTTAGTGGTTAGTGTGTTGGACTACTAAGCGAGGGGTCCGAGGCTCGAATCCCGCTAAAGCCCAAATTCCAACAAAAATCCGAGAGTATAACTGTCTTGAAAGAGCTTCTCAATTAGCCGTTTGGAGCGAATGGTTGTGAGAAGCTAGGCCTAGGGTCCCTCCGAACCTGTAGCGTCAACTATTTATTTATTTTATATAACCACTAACCACAAAACAACGGCCCTTGGGTCTGGTTCTAAACGAAACTTATCCTGTACTTGGGATAATTCGCTTTAAGGTTACGACCCTGCCAAAGTTTTTGTGCTGTCGAAGAGGTCTACCTAGGGGCTTTTAGTCACCTGGTTTGTCAACAAGTGCTCCGTATGTTATTGCCGCTGTTGCCATTCTTGACCTGCTCCACCCACAAGCATCAACCCGTATGCCGATCTCAACGTTCCCAAGCAAGAAGCTGTCTTCCTACAGCTATAAGATCTAGTACTTTCGCATTTGAAAAGTGAATGCAAAAGTATTCCCACGTCTCCGCTTGCATATGTTTCATGGAATTCCACTGCTTAAAAACTTTTCCACATTCCGTCCGATTATTACCAATGCAAATGCAAAGAAAACTCAAGCAGAAGAAAATTTGTGAATTTTCTTGCATCCTCTGGTAAATAATGCAGCCAGGATATCAGTACACTACTGGGGGCTCTCGCCATTTCCATGGAAATTTAATTAAACTACCGACGCTCAACAATTCCGAAGTGAATACGTACAGCTACACCATATAGCCCACGTCATGCATAAGGGATACGAAAAAGGATGTGTACAGACAAGAAGTAAACTCTTCGTAATTTCGTAAAAGTTATTAGTTGGCCAATGCAAATGGGTGTATACCCACCATCCATACACCATACTTCCAATCAAAGCAGTGACTTGTAAAAAATGCACGCAAAACGGGACACAAGCGGTGTGGAGGGATGTAATGAGATCCTCCGCCCACAAAATGCGAATAGACTCGAGAAGGGCGCCTCAACTTGAAAATATTAAAAAACTACGGGAATTCCAGGATACAAGTGTAATCCTTGAAAGGATAAATTCCCTTCAAGCGCCAAGGTATACCTTTCGAACGTGAGTCTATGAACTGAAATGCATCCCCCTCCCGCACATTATTGCATTAGGTATATCTGCGAGATGTTGCGACGACGGCAGGGAAGGCAATTTGTTGTGGCGTCTTGCTACTTCGATGTCGCAGTCGCACGTTGTGATTGAGGGATTAAGTTGAGTAAGTTGACGGAAATTGCAAGTTGGGATTCCTTTGGGACTTTGCAGGTAAATTGCTGACAACTGAGATAAGGAGATGAGGAGATGGTTCCCACCTTCACTGAGGTAGTTCACCTTCATAAACAGATACACGAAACTGTGTCAACATCCCTTTGGCGGCACGGTGCACAACAAACTCACAAGTGACAGCGCGAGTGAATGACTTTGTCACCTACCCCGCCAACAGGCATAATATTTACCCACCAACATCCTCGAACGTGCAAACAGAAAAAAAAAAAAGCGGTGGCATTGACCGACCGAGATGAAAATGCTCGCGCAAGTGAATGCAATAATTAATGGCTCGACATTTGGAAGTCGTCCATCATTGCGGTTGATGTCCCAGCAGCAGGAGCGGTCACCGCCATCGCCACCATCAGCTCGGCCGGCCGGCGGGGCGCGCACCTTTTCTATCGAAGGAAAAACTTCCAGCGAGAGAAAAACATTCATCAAAAATTATTATTATGACTGTGTGGCAATGGCAATAAGGCAACACACATCTACAGCCAAGAGTGCAAGGCAAAAGAGCCTCGCTGGTGCTAGTGTATATCGTGGCTAATGCGATATCGTGTCCGTAATGGGAGTTACACAAAGAGTGCAATGCACTCTCGGTGTAAAAGTTCTCGATCCTTGGGCAATCCTTGCTGCGATTTCTTTTCCCTGCTGCTTATTTTCCAACCCAACCACCAGGTGGAACCCGGTACTCGGAGTCAGAGGAGGCGGACGGGGACAACGGCCGCCGTTCAATCGCTTCACACTGAGGTCATTCCTCATTCGTGCTAACAATGGTCGGGTTGGTTCGTTGTCGGTGGGGCAGACTTTCCCTTTCCTTTTCGATTATATGAATCAAAACTGCAATCTGGTCGTTTTCGTGTCGCTGCGCCGGTGACACTGCAAGCGATATAGGGATATTTTTCTCGTACAGTCTGGTGGTGGTGGGCAAATTGCACAGCCAACGTTTTACTCCGACAGGTGGACTGAATATTTTATTACAATCCAGGATGGGAAATCATGCACGTGGTTAATCATGCATTCGAATTTTAAAGGAGGCCTTTTTTCAACTTCAAAGAGTGAACCTACCCTTTTTGGATATATATAACCAATACCTTGGTTATGCACAAAAGCCTGCAAGAAAATGGATTGCGGGTACGACTTTATCAATTATCTGAAAGAGGCCAACAACTCAAGTTAATGTCTCCTTTAGGACCATTAAAGGATACTATAAGCTTTGCCGTTATCAAATATTAACAATGCTGGCTGAAGGGGCTGGTGTTAGTCTTACCTGCGTGCAAATTACATGGCGAGCAATGGCGGCCGCACATATCGGGCTCACAGGCAAGGTTGTTGGGTGAAATTTATTTTAATCAGTCAGCTGTGGGAGGAAGTCCTTTTTATATATGTAGTGGTTCCCGTCTATAACGCGGTGTCGGTTTTGATTGGATGCATTTGGCTGTTCCGTCATCTGTGTTCGCTATAAATATATGTACCTGAAAGGTTGCTCAATTCTTTGGAAAGCTGGCTGTTTTCCTCAAACGTTCCATCATGTAAAATCAAAATACATTGCCAGCAATAAGTGCATAGTTCATGTAGGACCCACCTCTAGCATTTGGGTGGAATTTTAAATTAAATTCCCATTCGAACACCGGAATTAGGAAGTTTTCTCTGGGCAGTTTCTGCCTTGGTTGCTGGCAAACATTTACGGAAAAAAGTGTGGCTTTTTTTGGTGTTGAGCCTAGAGCACCACTGTAAATAGTACAACAAGGTGGATAAGTTGCCTTTCTGTAAAAATTTTGATGGCAAGAATCCATCGTATGGGAGAGGAGAAAGAATTATTGCTCCATGGTCAGTTCCATCAACGCAACAGTTCTGTTTGTGCTTTATACGTCTTCCCAATCATTATCCGATGAGATGTCCCTGAACTGTTGCTCATCATTGGGTCTATTAAGAGTGTTCTTAGCACAATGCGAAGAATTTCGAACTAGGGGTGTGGCACCTTCCACGCAACAAACACTTGAGGTCTTAAACTTGGTTCAAAAAACCGCAGATGATAGCATTCGTCGTCAGGAGCTCTAAATGGCGATGGCCGAGTTGGGGATCCTGGCAAAACTGATCCAGCTCAGTCGTCCGAACTATTTCAATAATGCACCGGATTTCGGCAAGTAGACGCGCGACTTCTTCAATTTCGTACTGGAGCAGATAGTGCGCAGAGCAGGTGTCAACACGGAAAGCACTAAGCACTATCTTCAACAGATCCATTCAGGTACTGGGATATGCGGACGATATCGACATCATCGGTCGCTCCCAGTGTGTCGTGATAGAGGCGATTGAAGAACAGGCGAAATTTATTGACCTTGAAGTAAATGAGGACAAGACTAAGTACATGCTATCAACAAACAAACAAACAAGCATCTGTCCACCGCCTAGGACAAAACGTCACTATTGATAGCAACAACTTCGAGGTAGTTAAGGAGTTCGTCTACCTCGGAGCAAACATGAACTCCACGAATGACACCCTAGTGGAGATCCGGCGGAGAATTACCCTAGGAAACCGCTGCTACTTCGGTTTGGCAAAACAATTGGGTTCAAAACTCCTTACTCGAAGGACGAAATTTATGCTTTACAAAACCCTTATCCTGCCAGCTCTGCTTTATGGCGCCGAGTGCTGGACGATAAGCAGGAAGGGAGAGCTAATATTGGGCTCCTTCGAAAGAAAAATTCTTCGGCGGATTTTTGGTTTTCTTGTGCGAGGAGGGCGAACGGAGAAGAAGATACAACTGCGAACGCGAGCTCTATGAGCTGTATCAAGATGGGGATGTAGTCCTAAAAGCCAAAATACGTCGACTACATTGGCTCGGCCACATCGAGGGAATGGACAATAACGCTCCAGCTAAGAGGATCTTCGAATCCCAGCCTCCAGGTTCGAGAAGACAAAGAAGACTGAACCTCCGTTTCAAGGACCAAGGCATCGCGGATGCCAGAGCGCTTGGTCTGGACAACTGGAAGCAGCTTGCATATCTGTCAAAATTCTTTTGCCGGTGAGTGTAGTATGTGAGAGGAACTTAGCAAAATGTAGGCGGAATTGGACTAAGGGACGTGGCACTTCCTCTACAACAAATCAGTTAAACCGTGGGATTTTGTACAGGTATAGCTTCGAAATTTGTTAAGGGTGTATATTTGTTTTTTTTTTTTTTTTGTACTTTGTCAAATGTGGGCGTGGTGCCTCCCATATAGGAACACATAAAACCTCCTATTTCTAGCACTTTTAGCAGTGTGAAATTTGCTACATAGATGTATCAGGAAAAGTAAGGCGAAAATTCAGAAAGAGGCGTGGCACCTCTCGTGCCAGAAAGTCATTCAAAATGGTATTTTGTTTACGGCAAATTTATTCCCCACTTTTTGGTCAAAGGAGGTCTGTTCTGTTGGTGTTTTGAACGCATTTTTCAAAATGTAACGACTGTTCCACAACGGTGGTGGCGCCTATCCAATTTCATTTAAGATCACGTCATGCTTCGTAAAAAAAAAAAAAAACACCTCCCAACCTGTACAATTTACAATCTCAACGCCAGTTCGTTTTGCCAACTAACATGAGACTACCTTCTAGGAGTAAACAGCTTCAGGGGTATTATACACGCAGTAGCGGAAACGGAAATTAGTTCCACCAGCATAAATCAGAAGTGAAAAAAAAAAAAAAAAAACACTTTCCGCTTGGAAATCCTTGAGCCACCACCAGGTAGTACAGGCAGTAGTAACCACGAGCCACGATATCTCCTCCCGCATGAGTTGGTTGCGCTTTTATCTGCTTGAAGTGAAATATTTTAATTCTATCAACCCTGAGTGCTGTGACTCACGCAAAGCCAACAACAACAACAACAACAACGACAGCAACAGTTCAATGTCACGCTCGAAACATTGTCGAGCTTTTTCGTCGGAGCCGCACCACCATGTCGCCTTTGTGGAGCGCCACGCCACCTCATCTTCATCATAACCAGAACCACTGATACGCAGTGCACTCGCAAGAAGGAAGCAATTCAACGGTTGTTAATAGGAACATTAAATGTCGCTGTAGCTTCTGAAGGCCGACACATAGGTGGAGTGCAAAAGCAGCCAACTACGCCAGCAATTAGTACGTTTGCCGTAATTAAATTATTCTCGTATTATCAATCGCGCTGCATGAATATTTTTATAAATAGTATCGCACAAACCCGTTAATAGCGAAACGATTAAGCGTGATGCGTACCAACCACTCTTCGGGCCAGGCGCCCCATCTTTTCTGTTTCTGTTTTTTTGCTTGTTTTTCAAAAAAAAAAATTTTTGTTTTTTAATTTTAATTTGAGCGACGACGAGTGTGGTTGAGGCTGGCGGCGGCGGCCGGCGCTTGGAATTCGCATCCATTTGCGTAGATATGTATGCACTGCGTGTTATTACAACTACACAGCAAATGCAAGGCGGCAATAAAGCGCCGCTGCTGAGGTGGAAAAATAAAATTAAAATGTAAATTTTGTCGATGGCACCGGTTCACCTTGAGAGCGGTCGAGTGGAGCGCAGGTAACCTGGTGGTTGGTTCCCGGGTTCCCTCTGCCTGATATGATAGAGTACCACCAACAACTATACATCGCGAACACGTTTATTTGTGTGTTTTTATTTTTGTTATTATGTATTTTGCACAAATTGCGTGCGCTCACTTCCGGGATTGATTACAGCGCGAGTTTGCTGCTGCGGTAAGACGGCGCTGTGTGTGTGTTTGTGTAGAGCGCGGCTGGATATACTCGTTCATTCGACGAATGGGTGTAATTTCTGCGAGTGTGCAATTCATGTGCTAATTTAATTGGATTGTCCTTCCTGTATAACAAACTATGTGCGTAGTTAGAGCTCATTTGCATTTCGGATTAGAGCCGGGGCGCATTGAGCTTGAGAAATTTCGAGGTCCACTTTGAAGGAGTTTTAAGACGGAAGGTGGTTGTAGGAAATTTCAACAAAAACCATCATAAGCAAAGTTGTATGAGTCATTTTTGGTCATAATTCCAAAAGAAAATTCACTTTGCATGTGGATTCGAAGTAGAATCACGTTAAAACTACTCACGCCATCCGTTTGAAAATTTCAGAAAGGCATAGGGCCAAACATAGAGAAGGTTTTATCACTTATTTCACAGCAATCTTTTCTAATAACGTCTTCTGTGTATTTCAAATGAGTTTGTATCCACTCAGTTTTTCAGAATCAAGTTTAAGAAACGGTCCTAGACAGTTTTTCATAATAAAAAGCCATCTCGACAAGTTAGTGAAGGCTTTGGCAACCGAACGAAAGATTTAAAAGCTTTTACCAAAATTAACGTTTTTTCTTAGGCGCATTGGCTTAGTAGCTAGTGTGTTGGACTAATAAGCGAGGAATTCAAAGTTCGATTCCCGAAAAAAAAAAGTCCAACTTAAGGTCTTTTCCACTGCACCACCTCTCGCGAATGTCTGAGAAACATTAGAAAGTACAACTGTCATGAAAGAGCTTCCCAATTAGCCGTCTGTTCTCAGCAAAATCGTAGATCCCTTCCATTTTACAAAAAAAAAAAATTCAAACAAGACGAATGTTTGTGAGAAGCTAGGCCTAGGGTCCCTAAGGACCTATTGCGCCAACTATTTATTTATTTATTTATTTAGAACGTGTATGTTGGTCTAGACACGTTTTAGTGGCCTCCGGCGACCGAGAATATGACTAAAAGTTTTAAGTAGATTTCAAGAAAAGGCCTTATTCCTTTACTTTCAGGTTATGGCACAATAGGCTTCTTTAAGAAGCCGCAGTCCCAGAGCCCCTTGAAGGTTCTTCCGGTTCGCAATCTACTTTCAGGTTAAAGAAACATCTGTTGACTAGATTTGATCTTTGCTTAGTTCTTGAGGTTATGTTTAGGCAAATTTTAGAGCACGACCAAGGTAGATAGATCCATTGAAAAGTTTTTCCCAATTCCTCGTTGATTGCATTTGGGGACATTCACAGGTGGATAAGTTTGTTTTAAAACCCTTACCGAACTTCAGCTTGCTAGTTCTCATGGCCTGTAATACCGCAATTTCAAGGAAAAAACAGTAGAGCCAATACCTTGCGCTTTGTTTCAAAATCTCCGAGCCCATCGGGACAACAGTTCACAGGCTTCGATTTTATTTCTGGTGCAGTTAAGGATTTTATAGCTACTTGGCTGTTGATACTGTGATACCTTCGGCAGGTTTTTCAGAATCGTGGGCTGCTGTTGTCGGTACCAAGATATATGGTAAAATGAGGGTGCTATGGCTGAAAGGCATATATACGTTTGAATGTCTAACGATTCAGAGAAGATTCCACCCTCGCATCTATTTTAGATCAGCCTGTACAAGTCCATCTCTGTATTCCTCCTGCTGGGGTGGAGAAAGGTCTTTTAAATTCTAAGTATGACCAGATATGGTCCGTGATAGGGACGTTGCAAAGTTCTAAAGAATCGTTAGGTGAACCGCTTCATTATATTTTCAGACTTATGACCGCCAATAATTGCGCAAAGACGTCTAGAGGAAGCCTGGTGATTGAATTTGATCTCGCAGATGGTTCCATTGTAAGCAAGTCTTCGTATTTTTGTAATATGCTTTAGGAAGGCGGCCTTTTTGGTTGTCTACAACCATACGAGACTTTAATTTTGGGCATTCATAGTTCATAGGCGGGGACATCTCGCCGTGTTCTACCACTTATATAAATATCGTCGGCCCACAAAAGTGGAAGGCTATATTTAAAAAGTCTTGGGGAAGATCCTCGTTCGTTATAACCTGTGATGGGACTCGCACAACTCGTTTAACTATGATATAGAAGATGTCACATGATGGCACGTGTCGCCTTGTCTTATACCTATTCTGACATCCAAGGCGGTGCAGATTTTTCGTCATCAAATTATGGTTTCAAATGAGTTTGATGGAGATTACAAAATCAGTCATCACTCTGCACGTTATATTAGGCTTAGAAATCGATACAAAAATACTGAGTAAGCTGATTTAGACTTGGGTATTACTCCAGGATCTTTTATACATCCGTCGAACATTTGAAGGAATTTCGAGGTCTAAATCCGTTCTGGTAGACCCCAATCAATTTGTGGGCTAAACTTTTCTATGCTAGGCATTTCCAAAGCAAGACAGACATGGTTTTCTATTCCCTGTCGAGATTTTTCGATGCCTCTGTAGTTGAAGCAGTTTGAAGGATTTCTTTATTTTGAATCTGGCAAACGGTGCTCAGGTTGTATTCCTCCAGTCAACTCTGGGAAATGACTTGATTTATATTTCACACCTAGTCATATTGCACTGTCTTAAATAACCCGGCAGGTAGAACTTCTGGTTCAGCGGCCTTGTTGGACTTAAAACAAATGAAATAGGTCCGTATATGTAGGTACCGTAGGCCTACATCTTTTCTTACAGCTATTTAAAGTAGATACCCACAATACGAGTAAGAGTATATAGCCTGGAAGGAAGGACATTGGTGCGTTCCTTTGTATGTTTACAGGTGATGGGGCTCGTGTGGCTGATGGAACGAAAGGAAGCCGAGTCTGAACAGTTTGCCAGTTATTTACCCCTTTCGAGGTATCTCTTCGGAAAAATTTCCGATTTGAAAGTCAAATATGGGGCCGAATACCCGCATCCGTGGGCCAGCCATACTTCTCTGAATTTCGTGGATATTCCAAGTGTTCGACGTATCCGTTTCGGAACAAAATATATTGAGCATTTAAACACGTTCATTTCACGTTAAAATATTCCGCAGCAAATAGTTGTGGGAGAGCTTCGGAAAAATGTTCCATGTAGCTGTCAAAAGTAAGTGCGGTAATGGGACAGGGTACGCTATAATGTCATCGGAGAATTTTTCCGAAAGTTGTATCGTTACGGATATCTCGATAGGGGTGATGTTCTTTGATGTTTGTCAGACAAGAGGCGGCGCAGTGATTGTGTTTTTCGGTGGACTCGAACCTGAGACCCCTCGCTCAATAGTCCAGCACACTAATATACCGTGGAAACTTGGTGCCTCGATGGTGATGGACTGGATTTATACAGATTTATTTTGAAAATTGGGTGAGTCGGCAAGACTCACATTAACGTAGCGCTTGAAGCTCTTGACGTACCGCAATTACTGTTGAGTCGATAATGGGACAGCGATTCATTAGTTTTCCAGGCTAAAAAAAGTATGAATAACTAACAGCTTTCTGCAAAGTTCACCATACTTCCGATTATCAAAGGAATATTGTTCCCATTGCTCTGTATGCTATAAATAAACGGCCTCCCGCACCCCCTTATCAGGGACCACCAACAAAATCGCGCGATTAATTCCAAAAGCGATGCGCCGAGCATGAGCCCAGCTACATAACACATAAGTGGCGCGGCAACCAATATGGAGGGAAAGTTGATACATCCATAAGTAATGTGCACGAGAAGGAAAACTGAAGAGCGGCGTACAAAATACAAAAGCGCCTATCCGCCCCGGGGTAGAAGTGTTGAGAACTTTATTTAATTAACGTTTTGTAAAACTTCAATTTCTTGTGTTCCTTGTCCGTCTGCCTCTTTATTGTTATTAATGCGCCTGTCAGTGTTAAATAGGTTAAATGGAAAGGACATGCAAGCCGCTTCTGCATTCAGCTATGTGCGTGTGGCGTTAAATTTGCACTATCTGCTGAGTCTTCTCCATACCACCAGGCGCTACATGCCGGCCGGTTGGCCGGCACGCTGTGATCAGAATTATCTCTTCGGCTTGTTCATATTTCTTCGTTTTGGCCGTGTCGTCACATGGAAAAGATGGCTGCTGCTGTTGCATTTTTATGGCGTTTATTAATTTGACACATCCACGTGGGTACTGGTGTACACTTAACGAATGTTAAGTCGACACGGACTGGGTTTGGGGGTAGGCGGTGTGCCTAACTTGTTGCCACCATGGTGAAGCCTTATGCAGGCGCGGATATCTTGAGCTAATTAAACGGGTATGCGTCTTCGATTATTAATAGGAAAAGGCGGTTTGCATTGCCGGTGTGCGGTTTAGTTCCGGCGATGAAGACTGATTGCATTTGGCTGTAGGACGGAGATTAGGCAAAGTCAGGGAGGAGGAAGCAATATATTTCCGCAAGGGAAATGCTGGCGCCCTAGTATTATGTCGATCGATTAACGTCTTATGTCGCGTCGGTTAGGTGTGGCAGTTGCCGCAAGATTAACATTCTTTTGGCATAGATGGGGGGAGGTTGGCGATTATGTTGGCTTCAGGTTGGGTTCGATTTCGTTTTAAGAGCTTAATCTTTCTAGGGTTCAGTTAGATAGCCGTAAAGCTTTAGCTTTATATGAACCAAATAGGTAAAGGTATTTTTAGACCCCATTTGTAAATGGGGTGGATTAGTTTAATTTCCCTGCTTAACATACCTTTTTGCTACTGGCATTTTAAATTGACAATCTAAGTCGGATCTCTCAATTGAGAAGTATGGAAGAATGTCGCTAGTTGGAGTTGTCTATTATGTGAAGAGGAGCTCCAACCAATACGAGGTGCACCTCTGAATGTAAACAAAAAATGGAACTAGTTATACTAATTCAAGTCTTTCCATCTGTGGTGCCTTTTTTGATGTATTGCATTTATTTTGAAATTTATACCCAAAAAAAACTGTTAGGCGTCTTGTAACCTACTGTCGCTTAATGATGTGAAAACTACTGCACAGATTTCTAAGAAAATTCTTTACAAATATTTCTTACTAGCTATTCCCGCCCGGCTTCGCCCGTGATACAACTGATTCAGTAGTCTAGAGTCTGTGTAAGGCCAAGCTTTATCAGTTCACTGCCCAGGCCAGCCCACCCATATAAGTCTTCACTTTAAGAATTAAAAAAATGTTTATTTCCTATCTTTCAAACTACAACCAACCAGTTGAATAGTTTCGGAGATCGACAACAGCGCCACTTAACGCGACAGGCCTATTTCCGCTGTCGCGTCGCCACGGAATTTCCTTCTCGGTCGAGTGGATTTTATTCCCAAGTTGCGCCTGCGCCTATAGATGTTTCACATCACATAAATTCATGTAGAATTTTTGACAAACACGATCTCTCTGTATATTGCGATTAAAATTTAAAAAAAAAATCCCTGTCAAAAATGCATGCATTTTTATGAATTTTACAATTTCCTTTTAAAATTTTAAAATTGTCTCGAAGTATAAACCTTCCTCAGGCGGAGAGAGACACAACGAAGAAAAGATAGCTCAAATTGGACGATCCGTTCTCGAGTGATGGGCGTTCCTACGGATGTACCTTTGTTTTATATATATAGATGACTCCTTGAACACTTCGTTTATTGGCACGCCTATATTTTGTCTCATTTTTCACCAAAAGGAATACTCAACCTTGAAAAGGAAGATATAACTTCCAGTTCACCCAACGTTTTAGTAGCCCTTTCAACAAGCTCGGACATTACGAACGAGCTCTAAATGGAGGACATCGTAATTTGGGGCTCAATATGCCATACCACCAGCTCCAGCCCACAATCTATTCCAATCTAGAGCGCAATTAGATTTCACGGAAACTCTAAACTGGACAGCTCTAGAGACAAGTATGTTCACCTTCGAACGTCTAAGTTGTTAAAGAGCTGTCTACTGTCTTTGTAAAAATGTTGGAATCGTTTTCGTGATTCAACGACGAGCTGTACATTCGCATCTTTTTCTGGTTCAACGCATTCCTTTTCTTTTTTGTTATTTTTCATTGCGGTGAGTGAATTGTCTCGCAACGGGAGAAATGTGACATATTGTCAATGTTGATTAATTAAGAATTATTTGAGTTATTTCAAGATAAAGGCAGTGAACTCGGAAAAAAAATAATTTTGGTCAAAAACGCTGCCAAAAAGTAGGCGCCTCAATGAACGACTTACCCTTCTCATAGTTTTAAGAAAAATTTAAAGGAAAAGATCGATGACCGACTGGCAACTGTCATACAAAAAAAACCTTTTCAAAGCCAAATACCCCAAAAATGAATTCTTCCATCACCAAAATGTTGTAAGTGTCGATGAGAAAAAAAGTGTCAGTTCTGAAGCTATTCTGTACATTTAGTATTTTTGAAAGATATGTAATGTAAGTCCCAGCGGTCTCATTTGAGATACGTGCAAACAAATTTTTGGCTCGAAAATTTTGCAAACAAGCATTGGCTCGCTAAACACTATTATAGTGTTGTGATAGGCAGATGCGTTACATTTTTGAAGGTTTTTATTTGGAAATAACAGCAGTTGAAATATTTTTGAAGCGCCCTCTTAAGAGGGCCCGACCAACCATATGTGCGAGATGTGCAAATGCACAGGGCGCCAAGTTCTGGGGGCGCATTGCTAGGAAAGAAAAATTAATTTTATCAAGGCTTGTTCAAAAAAGCCCAAAATAATAACAAACATCACACCTCTGCTGAATTATTTCTGGCGCATTAACTCACACACATCATATTTCAATTTCAAGTTATCAACGAAAATGATCCAATGACAAGGTATGTAGTTCCGAGGACCCAATAAAAAAAGAAATTGGCAGTCTACCTCCTGGATGATGTGGAAAAGACCTATGCATGTGTGAAAATATGAAAAAGGGGCGCTTTCTGTAAATCTGGCGCTAGTTTGGCTGGAGCCGGTACTGCCTCGTAAGTAAAAAAGGGCAAAAAATTGTTGCATGCTCTCAAAAAAAATTGCCAAATTGCAACTTTAGCCGCACAACGTTCACTGTGGTTAAGAGCTATGAAATACGCAGGCGCTTATAAATCTCTAACCAGAACTTGCGAAAGTCGCCTGTTGCTGGAGAGATTAAACTTTTAAAAACTGACGTTTTTACCTACTTAGATAGTAAAATAAGAAAACATCCAACCAAGCTTTTGATGAACGAGAAAGTTTCGTTCGACCCAGTCGTGCACTTTATTTCTCAGACGATTCGTCAAATGTTTTTTACTTCGAATGAAATTTGAAGAAAAACTGCAAAAAAGGGTTAAAAGTTGGAGACTCCAAGACCACCCCGCAGTAAGATCGTAATTACTCAAACCGTCCTATACCCACGATGGTCGCACTGTCCGGCGCTAAAAACATCCACTGGCATCATCTGCATCGCCATATGGGCAAGCCGAGACGTGCGTCATCGTTTAATTCAATTCAGACACGCTGCACACACATCCTCCGAACTTCTGGAGTACTTACACTTTGCTGTGTTTTGTGCCAGCTAGTTTATAATTTACAGCGTTGCACTTCACTTAACTCCAACTTCCGTCGGCCTCCCCCCCTTCACTGTGCTGGGGCACTAAAAATGAAAAACAAACTCAAGCGCAAGCCTATAACAGCAAAGACGCGTCCTTCGTTCATGGATCATTAAAATTGCTGCTTAACTCAAATTAAGTGCAATTATTGCACGATTTTTTTTTCGCTTCTTCTTCTGCTCCTCCTGCCTCTCGGGGTGGTTTCCTTGGATTTTCCTTGTGATTTTTTTTCTGTTGTTGTTCTCTCTGTGCGCGCATTTAATGAAGAGAAATAGCTGAAACAAGAAAAAAAAAAAAATAAACAGCAACAAAACGAACGACCGACTAAATACTAAATTAAGTGCAAGAATTTTTGTTGCTGCTGCTGCCGCTGCACTCTGAAGGAAGCAGCAGCAGCAGCATCAGCAGAAGGAAGACAGAACAGAAAATACTTTTAAGCTGAGCGCGCTTTGGCTCGCTGTGCTGCTCAAGTACATCCTCATTAATTTCGCACTTGCGATGCAATGCAATGTGTCCGCCGTGGCGGAAGGTGGCCATAATGATGAAAAAGTTATGAGCTGCTTCGTGCTGCTCACGCTCAGTGCCCAGGCCCAGGTGATGGCGCGCGATGGTGAATTTGATACTACCTGGCAATTCGTGGTGCACAGACATATTCTAATGCCCTTTGTGTCGGATTAGAGAAGTACAATATAAACAGTCTTTAATTGCGCTATCAATTCTGTTTGGATCTTGATCCATGCGAAAGCCGTGACAAGACAACACAACTGCCCGCCAAGTCATTTCCGGATATCGTAGGTCATGATGATGCGCGCATCCTCGTTGTCTCGCGCTTTTGTTTGTGTTTATCTTGCTGTAGGCAAATAAGCAAGGGGAAGGAGCAACTTTGGGTGAAAATAAATGCGCCACCCCTCGTAGCAATGTGTCGCCAATGTGCTGAAGCTGATAAGCCCAATATGGCTACAGTGCGGTTATCAGCGTCGAACGTACATATTTCTGATCGTTGCGAAAAAAAAAATTTGAATCTGCTTACGGTGAGAGGTTTCGGAGAAATTGACGCGTTTGCCAATTTCGTTGTCAGCGCAATGCTTTTGCTTTCTCAGCCCTAGGTCAAGATTGAGTGGCGCATTTTGCTGTCGCCAGCAAAACATGTTTGTTTGCACTTATTTCGGCTTACGTGACATTGATAACGTTTGCGAGACGATGTCATTGGCATTTGGTGTTGTAAGCACTTGATGAAAGGGGTGCGTGCTCGTGAAGTCTCTCGAAGGTGAAGGCAATTATTGATTTACATTGCTGCGCAGTGATGGGGATTTTTGCGAGCAGTTCGAATTGTGGAAGTCCAGGAATGATGCGGGTCAATGGATCGGGTCTGATCTCTGATTAGATTTGCGTGCACGGTAACGACGAATTTTTGCATTCGAAATGGAGTTAAGTTAATGGGGCGAATTTATTTCAGCGATTTAACTGGGCTCACTTCATAAAAGCGGGGGCAAGTTCTACGAAGAATTTTGCCCTACTGTGCGAGAAAATGAATTCCTCTTAAATTACGTGCTAAATGTTGAGTTGACAGTGACAGCTGTTCAACAGAGTGATAGAAACACACATCCCCGTGGTTCGTAGTTGATCGCTTTCGCTTTTCGTTTTGCAAAAATATTTGAAACGCGAGTACATTGATATCGACTTTTTTTCTCTGCTTTTTTGTGGCAAACATTTGAGAAATCGGAATTGAAAGAACTCCGATTCTAGCATGCTGTCGTTTCGTGCTATACAAGCTGCGCAACGATCGCTCTTTGTGCAAAATGTTCAATCATTTTAGAGACGTCGCGTCGCTTTAGGTCCAAGGATAGCCCCGGTTTGACGCATTTTTATGAATAAGCGATGAATCGCGGTCTTTATCAAAAATCGGTGGGACCAGATCGTGGGATTTTTTGCTTTTGAGGAAATAATTCGAAATGAGCTAAAAGGGGACATTTAAGCTTGCAATGGTCAACGAACTATAAAATCTAAAATAACAAATTGTATACAAATTTAAGAGCAAATCCCAATACCCTGATTTCACATAGGGAATAACCGCTAGAGGAGTCATCGGGACATTTTTTCCGAGAACACTGCTGGTCAAATGACAACAGTGGACGGGGCGCGCTATAGCGCCATGTTAACCGAGTTTTTTCTGCCGCAATTGGACGAATTAGGACTGGAGGACATGTGGTTTCAACAGGACGGAGCTACTGCATACACTGCGCGAGGCACAACCGATATTCTGAAGGCGGCGTTCCCGGGTCGCCTCATCTCTCGTTTTGGCGATTTGCACTTGCTCGCAAGATCGCCCGATTTAACCGTTCCAGACTTTTTTTTTGTGGGGTTTTTTTAAGCCCCGTGTGAACAAGTCCGAGACCTTAGAAACCCTCAAAGTGATGAAAAATGCCAGAGCCCGTATATTCCAATCAATTGTGACGGCCGATATCATCTTCTCGACTTGAATAGTAAAATTCGAAAGGTTCAAATAAACATAATAAGAAATCAGAATCGAAGTTTTTCATTTAGCAAAAAAAAAAAAAAAAAATGAGAGCCAAACAATATCGGATGACTTCTTTTTGCCCACCTTGGAGGCTGTTTTTTAAGAAGTAAAGTAGTCAATTGATTTGAACAGCTAAATTAACAAAGTAATTTTCCCGCGAATTGAAAATTATTGCCGCGAACTGTCACACTTTATGCACAATCCACACAAACCCACGAATGAAAATTTCATTCGAACTTAACCTTTAAAAATGAAACTGATACGCGGGTATCTGCGACCAAAAAAAGTTTTCATGTGAATGAAATGTCAGAAACTACGAATATTCGCGTGTTCGCTGTTCGCAATTCGCAATTCGCTTTCATGTGAATAGTCCTTAAGAGTGTTCATCATACATACGAGTGTTCCCACCCATTCTCGATTTATTTAAAGCGACCGTTGTTCAATTTAAACAAAAAATGCAGAATGGAGGGTCATATCCGCAACTTAAACAAATATGACAGCATATTAAGATTTGATTATTATTATTTGAAAATCGATCTACGTTGGGTACTAGTGTTACCAATATCGAGGGAATTTTGTCTGTTCATAAAAGTGCCAAAAATTTCCATCACTGACAGTTGACAGTTACTTATTAAAAAGAATGTTATATTCTTTATTTTGTTATACACACGGAAAACTTCTTTTCGAACGGCTCGTACCGCCATTTTTCTTGTTGAAACTCAAAGAAGTAATAACTTTCCAGTTGGGATTGTGATAGAAATGTCAAATAATTAGTTAATGGTGTGAGAACTTTTACTACAAAATAGTTACGACTCCCTACTCACCGCTTGCCGGTTGAAGAGACGATTTTTATTAATAGCACTGTAATTGCTTCCAACTGTCACTTATTGCTGATATGATTTCTGTGCACAATTTGTCTCCCCACATGTATTGTGCCATTTGACTGTCATCCTTCTACAGAATGGTGGCACTTGTTTAACTTTCTGAAACTAAAAACTAAAATGGCAGCAGTACCTACATTCAAATTGAAAATACTCCAAACACCAACGTCAAATTGAGATAAATACACAACATCTTCGTTCCAATCAAATGCCTAAGTGACTTTTAATGAATTCAAGCAAGCGACGCCGACGGCATATGTCATTTGTGAATACTATCGCCAATCAATTCAATTCACAGAACAATTATAATTAATAGCACTAAGCTGAACGATTATGTTCCCATTAACGATTAAATCGAACAGTTTTCTAATTGTACATTACAGTCGTCATGATGACAGCAATTGCCGTCCTTTGCTATATGATTAACCCATCAAAGAGTCCATCAGGCATCAGAGATATGTTCGCTCTATTGTGGCTTGCATTTCGTGGTAAAAGTACGAGTAGGTTTGCTTCAATCAATTTTATTGACAGCGAAATTTCCAACTTATGCTAATGTCATAATTATATGAAGAAAACACTTAATCCCGCTATAGTGGAAACTGTAATCGATTTTGTGTGCTTTTAGAACGAAAGAGGCAAAGAAAGAAGAGATTAAGGGACAGCACAAATTGAAGAAATCAACATTTATAGCTCTTTTTGACAGACAGTACAAATAATTACAGTTTGTTGGAATTTGTGTATCACGTTCTCACGCAGCGAGTTTAACAAAATTGAGGACGTTCAAAACAATACTTTAGCAATTCTGACAGTTTAAATAATAAATTTAAGTGCCGACTTAAAGTTTACGGAAGCTCACAATTGCGAAAATTGAATGGCAAATATAGCCACTGTGAACTACTTAAATTTTAAGTCGAAAATAAAAATATTTATCGGTAAGGCAAGGCCCGATGTGTTTCTGTTTTTATTGGCCCAAATTGGTCACGTGAACAGTTTTTTTTTAAGGTGACTTTTATGGAAGGTAGCGGACAAATTCAGTTTGCAGTTTCATGCCTAAGTTGACATTTTCAACATCTGATTGACGTACAGGTAAAGGGATGTTACCGTCCATTCTAGTTTTTGCGTTCAGGTAACGTAGAGTCCAGATAAAACTATTCGAACTAACCCAGCGAATCCGAAAAATTGTCATTCTGACAGCTGTCAATAATTGTATCTTTTTTAGAAGTAAATTTGTCGTACAAATATAGTTAATCTAGACCCCAAGGTGAAATATTAATACATAGCTATGCCTGAAAGGTAAAACATCGTATGCCAATTTTGTAGACTTTTCAGGAGAGCAATGTTAAACTTTAAACGGTGCACTACAGTTGATGACTTAAGTTATTTAACAAAAGTTATAACTTCCTCATTATTTGAACTTTTACACCTGGGGCCGAACTACCGCATCCGTGAGCGAGTCATACGTCACTGAATTTTCAGTTTAAAATTAAAACAACTTAAGTCGACTTAAGATGTTTTGCCGGTTAAGCCTCAGTATTTTGTGGTGTGTGTGGCGCATTCTGTTTTCTATACTTTCGTTGCAAGTTTTTGGTAAGTTTTCTTAAGCGTTTTAATATAAAATTCTTCGTTATATTGGCAAGTTTTTTCTGAAGTTAAAAAGTGTTAAATATTTTCTTAATTTGTGTAATGCTAAAATTTAAAAGAATGCTTATCAAGTATGTTAACATTAAAATGAGTAAAAAAATCAAAGGGCGTTTAATATGGCCCACCCCATGTGTTGGTAATATGACCAAGTAGGCCAAATTTTACACGTTTTTTCGATTGAAATTTGATTTATTTATTTATTTAATTTTATTTTTGTTTTTTTGAAGGCTAAAATGTCTAGTCTAAACAAAGTCCACAACCACAGAAGACTGGGCGGAAAGAGGACATGATGGAAGCCATATCGGCAATCAACAACAAAATAATGGGATCTTTGAAGACCCACCCTGGGTCATATTTAACACTAGGTGGGCCATATTAGTCGCTTTTTTTTCCAAACTGTATTATAGAGTTCCTTTAAGTTTTTCTTTTTAACTTTTAGTAATGTTTGTTTTTTTAATTAAAGTTTCTAAAGACTGAAATAAAAATAATTTGTAAGACTGTTTAAAAAAATAATAAATGAATTAGACTTAAATTTACGTTTTTTATTTTTTTTTTTAAATGTCAAGGGTGGGCCATATTTGCCGCACTTACTCTATATGTCAAAGTCACTGACGTCTATTAACCTACATGATAATCGTATTGATACGCCCACTTCTTTGGTGTTTCGTTTGAAGACGAACCAAGATATTTTTATTTTTTGTTTCTTTTCCTCTCGTCAAATATATATCTAAAGAATTCCACAAAAATGATGTGGCAGATATTTATTGATAACTAGTCCCATTCAAGATACACCACGCCAATCTATACATCTGGTACCATAAGCCCGGAAAAAGCGCTCATCTCAATTCCAATCACATTCGACTTCCGGTGTGCGAATGCGATTTTAATCCCCAAGCCCATTTCAATTCAAGCGCCAACATATTTACACATGCACAGGTTGTGTGCATTTATTATTACTACGCGCTGCCCATGCCCATACCCATCGTACAGTGTTTACACCATCGGGTGTGCCATTTAGCAGCAAAAGTTCATAACTCAAATATTTATTCAAAAATAAAATTAACCGAAAAATAAAAATAAAGTAAGATCTACACTTCCAGCTGCAGGCGTGAGTGAATGCTGTTGGTGGTGTTGTCGCTGCCCCGCAACCCCTTGAAAAACAGGAAACAATACAGAATACACAGCCGTAGAGAAAAACGGAACCAGCCACCGAGCAGGGCGCACACAACCAGTTCCAATCAGCCCAGCCAGACTCATTTCGCGTTTTTTTTTTTTGTATGTAAACTGTTATTAATACGCTATTATTACAACAAATCAGTCAGCCTCTGGTGGCGTTCAACCCAGTTCAGCTGAGTGCAGGGAGCAGAACCATGACCTGCCCCACGACATAGTCCAAGGACGAGCGACGATGTTGGAGGAGTCGCTGCCGCCGCCCGTATAAGCCATGCCATGTGTGTCATCAACATTTTAGCTCTCTCCGGCTCGATGGGGATGGGGATGGGGATGGGGATGGGGACTGTGGAGGGTGGAGTTTAGGTTTGGATGTACGCAGGCAGATGTGTTAACGATACAGTACACTTTGCATGGATGGCTGGTATTATTAGTATAGTGCAAAGCAGAAAATTGGCATGTGACAGTTCGAATATGAATGATGATGCCAATGGAAAGTGCGCGCTTGTAAGAGGAACTTTTTAAACAAAAGAAAGGTGCACTTTGCTATACAGGATATGGGTTGACATCTGTTTACCGGGGTATTATCAGTTGGTATTTTCAGGCAATGAAAAGCAAACTTTGGCTCAGAATTGTCATACGTAAGTATGACCTAGTCACGGCACGTTCCAAATGAATGACAGAAAGCTGATGCGGTCAGCAAACAGCAACACGCATTAAATTGACAGTTTACTCTGGTAAGTAGAAGAGTGTTGAGATATATATTCAAGTTTTTTGTTTGCTGTTTATTTTTCGTTAATTTCAGTTCATTTTTGTTAATCATTTATTGTTTCATAATTTTCTATTTGTTAATATTTATTTTTGTTCTGTAAAAACTATCTTTTGCATCACTGTACTTAGTACAACCAATGTCAAAGATCTTCTCTTGTCGCAACAACACGTTTACGCACTACACGAACAATTAGCATGACACGCACAGCTGCTTTACCTGCATTGTGCGAAGGTTGAAGACAACAAGTCTTTACCATGCGTGTAACTAGTCTAGTCTTCGAATATAGCAATAAGGTTCTTTAGTAAAACTGGATAAAGGCATTCCTCCACTCCAGTGTTGTTAGCACTCTATCTTCATTTATCCCACGAAGCGTGGTAATTTTTCCCTTCTTTCCCTTTTCACCGTACTCAAATTCCCTTTTAAAAACCTACGATCCTTTTTTGACTGAAAATCCAGTTCTTAAAGTAAAATTTGTATTACAAGGAAAGAAAGGGGAAAGGAAAGAAAATCACGGTTAATTTACCTTAAGTATAAAAATCACAGTTTGTAACATTATAACGATTATTTTTTGGTACTGGAAAATGTTGACAAAAGACGATTTATATCAGCAGCCTTCTTTTTTTAGACATTTAGTGTGTTGACAATCATGATCAAATGTAGGAGTTTTCATGAAATTTCATCAAAAAATGTTGAATTGAAAATTTTGCATGAAGTTTCAACAAAAAATGTTAAATTGAATGTTTTTTGTTAGATTCCTCAAATTCCGACGATTTGGTGTTTTTTCCCTTTATCCCACGAACGGCTTTTCGGACATCGAAATTCGCACAAAAAGGGATAAATCCCACGATATAACAACACTGCTCCACTCCATCACAAATAATGTCTAAAGAAACAGTCAGAACTAAATAAAATTAGGGATGGCAGGTCAAACGTCACAGTACCTACTTATGTCGTTTTCCATTGGGATTTTGAGATTTTGCTCTCAGATTTCAGATTTTTCGTGCCCAATGGAACATAAAACGAGACTTTTTTTCCTTTGCATTTGCGGTCGTGCGTGTTTTAAAAGTCAGCTTTTCTCAAATTGTTATTTGTGTTTACAAAAATCCATTCAATTTATGTTGATATCTATTGCAGCGGCCAAATGTTATTTTTTTCTCTATTTTTCACAGACTTCTCGTCTTAAAACGTAAGTAAATACACTTCAAAGTTTGACAAAGGAAACATTTTTTGGTGTTAGTGCAAATAGGTTTAAATCTCGCTCGGATATCGAGTTTCGTAAAATTGCTCTGACTCTTAAAAAAAATTGTTTTTTTTTTTTTTTTTTTTTTTTGCGGCCAATGGAACATGAAGTCTGACAGCCAGCTGATTTCGAGAGCAGAAAAACCGGTCTCAATCTGAAAAAAGTGCCTTTTCCGTCCCAATGGAAAACGACACTAGACAGCGGCCCTACGGTAGTATGTTTTAAAAAAAAACTGAACGTCGATGTCGAGACTATAATTATTTTTGCCTTCATAAACAAATCAGGGATGTTAGTCATAGTAATACAACAGCGTTCCTACAGGAGAAAGTTTAAGCAGGGACGAACGACAACGTCCAAGTAAATTGGCTCCTTCATAAATTGCAAAAAAATGCTTCATCAATCTCTGTCTGTCAACAAATCAGTGATGGCAATTCAAATGTCACAGTTAGTAGAAAGCACTCATACAGTAAAACATTCATCTAAGACCCTTAAGGGAAGGAGACCATTGATCTCGCAACTAGTTCTGCACTCCATCACCGAGGAGTCTGTCAAAAAACCAGAGATGTCAGTTCAAATGCCAGAGCAATGAAACAGTCACTTCTACAAAAGCAAGTTTCTCTCTCTCTAAAAAAAATAGTCTATTCCCTTACCTTTGGGTTCAATAAGTATTAGCAATACCTATGTCACATTTTGCTCATTGCGAGAAATTCGCTCACCGAAATGAAATATATCAAAAAGAAATGGAACGCGTTGAACCACAAATTTGAAAAATGTGAAATTTGTCTAGGCGGTAATATTCAAATGTCAGATTTGAATTACTTTGATTGCAGGAATTAAAAAGTGCAATTGTTTTGCTTCTTTACATCTATTTTAGTGCTACGCAAGCACAAAATAATAAATGAAATCAAATAAAAAGTCAGTTACAAATTAGCACTTGAACGATTTGACAACCTAAAGATTTTTTTTAATATTTTCAAGTTTTTATGGAGGAGAAATATTTTGTTCTCCCTTTTTGGCTCTGCCCAACTTTTGAGTAAGGGAACGAAGTTTGACTAAATTTGGCTAATGCGTTCAAATGCTTTATCGTTAGGGAACATAAATAGTATCTCTCACCACATTGATTGCAGAAAATATCTTATCAAACTGTCAAAAAAACTCAGTGATGTCCGTTTAAATGCCAAAGCAATGCAACTGTGGTCCTATAAGAGAAAACTTCTCTTAAGACCTGGCGAAAGGCAGAACGTCGATGTCAAAAGTTTTATCTCCACCAATCTGTTAAAAAAAAAAAAAAAAAACAGGGATGTCAGTTCTAACGACATGCAATCACACAGCTCATCTTCCTGTATCTATATATTTGCTGTGCATGAGATCATTGGGCACATTCAAGAATCTAGTTATCTTAACTCGACATGATTGTTCTGGATAAGATGTAACCTGAACGCAAAAACTAGATTGTTCGGGAACGTCACTTTTTCTACGTCAGCAATATACCCGAACTGTCAACTTAGTACTCAGTTATAGTAAAGTAAAATTTCTTTCCTAGATTCGTCGGCTTCCCTCCATAAACGTCAACTGAAACAGCTGCTCATATGACCGATTTCAGCCAATCAAAGCCGAGATATATCTAGTCAAACAGCTGTCAGATTCGCTAAACTAGATACTTGAACATCCCCATTATTGTAGAACCACAAGTCGCAGTGCAGGTGTTTCTTTTTTTTTATGCCACAAAATGGGGGCCTTCTCAAAACGTCAGAAAGTCATCATCTGACATCTTGGTCCTTGGTGCAATCAAACGGATTCGAGTTAATGTACCTACTGCCGCAACAAATTATCAATTCAAAGTTGAAGGGAAGCACAACAGCATCTCTCCTCTGACACAATATTTACGCCAAATTAAATACACGCACTCTCATTAAAATGTAAGGTATGCAGAAAATATTTACCCTCAGCTCACATCAATCCCCTCATGTTTGAATTCATTTACGCATATAATTTTAAAATTGGCAGAAGCTTGTCATTTGCGTTTTCATCTGCCATTGGAAGAGGTCAAAATACCTTGCCAATGTCAGCTGAGGCATCGTACGCGAACTCACAGCCACAGCTGTTTCATGGGCGCGCAAAGAAACGCACACAAGATCATCCGGGTTCCACTTACACCTCCTTCGCCAACCAACACTCTGACAACGCACAATGTGGTGCAATGATTTCTAGAAACTTAATATAAATATGCGTCGATGCAGTCGCAGCTACGCACACCAACACCAAGTGAGATATGGTGGCTGTCAAATCAAAAATAGCATCACGGCTGCACCTGCCAGTTATGGCGCAGGCCGCAGGATTGAGGCGAGGGCGCACTGGCTACCTCAAATATTTATCAATGAACGAGAGTCGTCGTTCAGCGAGTCGTTTGCGATGCGGAATGATATCATTTTATGCGATCATAGCCATAGCTCATCACCTGTGTGACACACGGGGGCAATGATTTGTAAATTGCTGCGAGTTTTTGTGATTGCTGCGACATGCGACTATGGGGTAGGGCAGTTGCTCTGCCAGACATCTGTTTTGAATTACATTGCAAAAGCAGTGGCAAATATTTTTTTTCTCAGCTTTTTTAACACATTTTAGTAAAAATTTTATAGGATTAAACGCAAACAGAAAAAGTATGGACGCAGAGTAAACAAGTCGCCGCATAGACTTGGTTTTTATTTTGGGTTCAACGATTCATAATCGCATTGACGAAAACGTGATTACGTTCTAATCAGCAAGAGCAATTTTTTTTTATTGAATTGGATGTAGTGAATTTTGCTTTTTAGTTGTTTATTTATTGGCGTACCTATCTGTTTTATTTTTTGGAAAAAAATTGGAATACGGGACTCCCAGGTGGTGGGTTGTGTTTTTTTTAATGTAAACAGAGGGGAATGTACCTATTTGGAGGTTTTGAATTATAGGAATATAGCTCGGGATATATTTGTCGATCTACGGCTTCAAAAATCCATCTGGCCATTTGGCCATTTTGTTTTAAAGTTGTCTCAAAGAAGTGGTATATATATAAAAGGGAGTCATCGGAATTGGATCACCTACGTCATATTTATCAACATCATACTAACCACCAATAAACAACAAAAATACTTGCTTTGGCTTGATAAGTTTAATATCCACAGAAAAGTCCTTCAAATTTATTTAAAAATAAATAGATGGCGCAAGTTTTTAAGGCCGTTTTTTTTACCTTTTTTGAGTGAATGGAAGGGATTGTCAACTCTCCGTATGCCGTATCTAAACTAATAAATTAAGTCAGTTTTTGAAGGCACTCGGATAGTTGGAAGATAATTCCAACCTATAAAGAAATTGTTCCTTTTTGAGGGTTGAACCGGGAAGCCCTAGCTTAACCACACTTTCTTTGGTCAATTCGACTTTCCTTGTAGTAAGTTGAAATGTAGAGCTTACTTAAAACGTCCCTTCGAGCAGTTGCAGTCTTTTAGGGAAATATTTAGTCCCATTTATGTGCGACGTCAAGAATTCTATTAACATTTACTGCTGACATTTCTTCAAACTTCGGAGTTTTGAGAAACTCAAAATGGCGGTGAAAACCAATTTGATATTCTTCGCCTTTTTAAAAATTGATGGACAGCATTTTTGAATACATTGGGGTGTTAAGAAATTTAAAATGGCGGTCAAAAGCATTTTAAGAATAGCAAATGTCCACTGCCCAAACGAGATTTCAGTTTCGTTCAGGTCAAAACGTTTGAAATTGAGAGTTTTTGGCTCCTATGAGATTCCCGTAAAGCTAAATCCAAAATGCGGCCATTTTATTGAATTTGTTTAATCGGCAAGCTATTATTTAAAATGTTTACCTATTTTTCTATTAACTATATTGCTATAAACCTATTGGCCGGTTTTTATTTTTTCTTCTACTTTAGAAACTTAATTTATATTTATACAGTCATTTAAAATGATTTTTATCAGGAACAAATTGGCGGAATTTATGGTTAATTTATTTGAATCGATTTGCGCTACATTTTGCTACATTAACTGACATATGAATATGTTAGGTACGGGCTATGGGATCAGAATGACAGTCACTAGAGAATCAATCAAAAGGTCGCTAACATACACATCGATCAATACGTTCTTCTATTGATATTGACAGTGGCTACATTTTTGCAATCACATAATGTTGGCAGTGTTCCCAGACTGTGAAGACTGTTTTTCCCTTTTTTTATCAGCAAAGGCAATAGTTTTTCAATGAATTCGAAAAAAGTTTTCCATATGAAAAAATTAGAAAAATGTAAGCTGTTTTTAAAAACAAGATTGAAAGGAAATTTAACATAATATTATACAAGGATTGGTTAACTGAATAATATAAAAGTTTGAATTTGAAATGATTTGCTTTTCTTTTAGATAAAATGTCAAAACAGGTGAATGCATTCAGATAGACAAAAATTCTTTCCAAGACGTTCGATGGGTTGTTTCTTTAATGTTTCGTATATGAACATTTCATTCTGGTTACATTTTTCAAAATTTCTTGCAGTGAAAATGCGTTTGAATTTTACTCTCAAGCCATTTAAATTTGTCAGAGATTTTAGATTTTTTTTTCTCTTTTTTCATTATAAAAGGACCCATTTTGTCGATTTTCTCCTCAATCTGGGATCACTGAATGTAGGTTGTAGGTACTTTTGTACACCACATTATATCTTATTTAATCAGAAAAGGAATTTTCTAAATATTCATATTTCCGTCCAGATGGTATTAGGATGAGTGGCATTTTTCAGTTGAAAATTAAATCATCAGGAACGCAGAGTTTCGAAATGTTATTACCACAAGTGCTTCATAAACATAGAGTTGTACAAAATCTAAAACTGAATCTTCAAGCACTTACTATTTAACGTCACAGAGGACTATTGTAAGTTTATTGACAAACACAAGACTGGCCCGTATCCTAGCATGAGCACAGAAATTTACCAACTTTACTCCAATTTAAACCATTCTTGCTCGTTTTTTGGGAAGTTAAAAGAATTTTAATTTTAATTAATTTAGTCGAAGGATGTAGACAAATAAATTTTCTATGCAGGGATAAGTGTACGTCAAAGACCCGTCACTGGACAGGATGAATGTAAGACCTTTATGGCCGCCGGAGAATATCATATCGATGCTTTGGTCATTGGTAAGAGAGGCAACGTCACAACTCTTTTTCGAGATCAAGGAGAAGGTACTACGTTGGTAATGGGAAAGATGAAAAAACCACTTGTCAAAAATACACAGAAAAATAAAAAAATTCACCGTAATTAACTCCAAAATAAATATGATCTACTTTCGAAGAGTGGAACGTTGTCTCTTGATTTGGGGTAAGCAAATTCTCGATTAAGTGAAAATCTTTTAAAATAAAAAATAAACTGATAACAACCCTCCGTGATTTACTATAAATTCAGTTGCCGAAAGTAAAGCACGATTAAGTAGACTTTAAGAAGCTCCACCAGAAACATGTGTAAGATTCTTATAATCGCCACCGTTGTTGCGGCTGTTTGTTGTAAGTAATAAAATTGTGACATCTAGTGGATAATTGAAAATTTAATTTATAATTTACTTTTAGTAATAGCTTCTGCAGACGAGATTTGCGGTCCCAACCAGGTTTACCTACCACAGGGTACAGCTCCCAACTGTGACACGGTTTGTGCTAAGATAGGAGAACGCTGCACCATCGTGCACATCCAGGCGCCATTCGGCTGCTATTGCCTTCCAGATCATGCTAGAAATGCTGAAAATCAGTGTGTACCCATAAGCCAATGTCGCATAAGGTGCCGTTCTTTATGAACATAAATATGTGGACAGCGACAAAAACCTAAAGTTGCAAGGCAAAATTTCGGCTTCACCGAAATCCAGTTAAAAAATTATAAAAAAATTCAAATAAATTAAATAGTTTGGGTGAATTTTGAAGTTTTCGGAAATATTCGAAAAATAGAATAAAAATATAAATTAGGGGGAAACTGTTTCAAGACAAAAATAAAGAAGATGCCATGCCCAACAAATTCTGTCTCGATTTGCAGTTTATCTGAATCTGAAATAAAGTTGTCAGCTGCTTACCCAGCAGTTACGGCAAATATTTGCATGCTAACTGACAGCTGTTAGCTATCTGATTTGTGACCTTAAAAACGTACTGACAGACAAACGGACAGACGGCCGGAATCTTGAAACGGCGTAGGTGCCTGGAATTCTTATATCATCCCAATGCCAGGATTGAGATTGAGCTATTGCAAACATTTTTACGAAAACAAAATCTCACTTTCTCCATAGAAGGGGAAGTTATATATCACCTAGGTATACCATATCAGTTCTGAGCAAATTCTGAGAAGGGTTTTCGAGATGCGGACAGGTTTTTGATGCAGAGGCAGCAGACTTTTTCGGAAAGCTAACAGTCGGCCCTAGCGAGGTATCCGTCGGAACGGAAAATTCTCCGATTTTATACGATACGGAGGATTTTTGCTGCGAGGTATACTTCGGAACAACAGTTCGGAGAATTGTTCCGACAATTTGTAACGCATATCGGCGAACTACGTTGAAGTGTCATGAAGTGCATTTTCTTAAATTTTTTTTTCTTAAATTTTTTGACAGTTAAGTTCCGACATCCTCCGACAGAAATTGTTTGCTGAATTTGCTTACAATTTGCAATTTGCTTACGCCATCGCAATTGTTTATTTTTCTTCCGAAGTCGGACACCTAAATGGAATTTGAGCCTCTGAAAGAGTATGCGTTGCGGAGGATTTTCCGTTCCGTCGGATACCTCGCTATGGCCTAGTATGCATGTTGGCGGACGCGTTTAGAGTCGGGTTTCTTTATAATCTAAAAAAAAAACAGCTTGGTGCAAAATATTGCTCTTCTAGGTTCGGAGAAAAACTGAGATTGCTGTCGAGTGAAGAAGTAATGAACACCGCGATCCTTAAAAGTTGCAAGGCGATACCGACCTACCCAAAGCGCTGCGTATTGCATTTTGAAACTTCTCAGCTTTTAGATCAAATAAACATAAGCGCTCCGGTCCACAGTCTTCGATTATACCTCAAAGGGTTAACGCATTAGAGAACGACCTTTCCAAGGATAAACTGTACTTTCCGAAAATGATTTTTTTTTTCAACTTGTAGTACATAATTGGATGTAGGTGGCCAATGATCGAACTAGCTGAAAACGTTTTTCAGTGGAGTACCAGGTGAGCACTAAAGGTTAAGTTCATAAACGCTTGTTAGGGACCACTTACCCTTTTATGATTACGACGAAACGATTAAAACGTAGTCACACTTTGGCTTAAGCTGACTTCTTTCATGATTCTACAGAATAGGAAACACTTAGTAACTGAACTAAAGGTTAGATTAGGGTGTATGTCGATCTTCAACAATACCAGACAAAATATTGCGAAAATCGCGATGCCTTCTGGAAACACATAAAAATCTCATAACCTATTACCACTTTCCTTCGAACAAATTTTGCGTTCGTAAAGACCCTAGACCTACCTTCTCACAACCATTCGTTTGTGTGAGTTTCATTTTTGGAACGAATGGAAGGGATCTACAATTTTATGCCGATTCCAAACGGCTATTTGAGAAGCCCTTTCAAGACAGTTATACTCTCGGATGTTTGTCAGACGTTCGCGAGAGCATATTTGCATTTGCATATGTCAAAGAATTCCTATATTTCTTAGAATTTTTCCCTCTTACTTTCCAAATTTTTCCGAAAAAGGCACCTCGCTCAGCATATATTTTACGCACCAAGCCTTTAACAGTTCGTTGACATCGAAACCGAGCTCATACAAAACAGCAATGCACTTCTAATGCAAATCCGACATAGTCTACTGCGTTTCCCCTTCTTTGCATTTAGCCATTTACAAAGTTTGTCAAGCAAGCCTTAAGATGTTATTTCAAACCAAAGTCCCTTGGAGCTAGGTGGAACTTCGTAGAGTCCTTCTAAAAAGATTCCCATACGATATGAAATAGCTTCAAAAGCTTTCCCTTCCTTTGTCAGTCAAAGTAAACATCCCTCGAACAGTATTAATCAGACTAATTAAATTTGTTTCTACAGGAAAAAAAGGAAACAAAATCATACCACAAAAAGAACCGACAGAAACTGAAAAACAAAACTCTTTTGACTGTGGAAAGTTTCTGAAGCGAAACAGCTTTCATATACGTAAGGTACATCCTCGCCTCTTGCAAAATGATAACACATAGCGTGCACCCTTTGATATCGTGTATTTATTACACATTATATGTGCGGCACTACTGCATTAGGGTGGCTGGCTGCATCATGGAGGAGAGGCCACTTACTTTGTGGCGCATATCGTACGGATTGTTGCGCCACAAAGCATCAGCAGCAACTTGATGCGTTCATGCGGGATATGCGATATCATTATATACGCTGCAAGCCCACAACTACGCTGACGCTCTGGCAAAGCAATAGCATTCCACCGAACTTCGAACTATACATGCAATCTCTGCCAGTATACATCCACCCGCTCTCAGTTCAATGGATTTCAAGAGTTCATTTCGATTTGACGACGACACAAACACGACGATGCCGACGACAAGGACGTTATTTTTGTATTTATTTTTTTGCCCATCCATAAGTTTTCCATTTCGGTTTTGGCCGCTCACAAGCCGAGAGCGAACTGTGAAGTTTATGTGAGGTTCTCGAAAGTCTAGCATCAGAAGAAGAGGATCCTTGTACTTACCTTTAAGTAATATCCTGGAGCAATTTTCTGCTTAGTACTGAAAGCACCAAAGGAAGAATAACATTTATTGTGAACGAAATTTGATATTTGCTTTTTTTTTGTGTCCTGGGTGGTATTGGTATTATGCCGTAGGTTAGGTGCTTGAGTTTAGTGGTGAACGAGTTGTCAAAGCAGGCAAGCGACGAGTAATCGTTTTCGATTTGATGCACTATCAATATTGCAAATTCAATTTGTGTACTCAGATCAAAAGGTATTTAATTTGAACGATTTATACGGGGTGGTCTCCTCCCAGGCTTGTAACAGAGGTCGCTCTTTGGCTTCGTGCAGTTGGTGGGGCTTTTAAAAATCATAAAGGTAGATTGAGAGCCTACAGTTACGGAGTGAAAGAAATGTTTATTTTAAAATTTGCATATGAAGAGCTTTGAAGCTTAGGAGAAAAAAGCTTTCGGAATAACGACCCGCAAAAGTTATTTATATGTTGCATTCACATTGTCACCATTTTTGGAACATTAAATGCTAACTTAGTCTTTATCTTAGACCCAGCTTAGGAAACGTTTTTTTTGTTAACGAACATTATGTAAAAACTTCAATAAAGCTTTCGACCTTCATTTTCTCTAGAAAATTCGTTTCGTGAGCCTATAGAGCCTTGGCACTAATATTTCTTAAGATAAGCAGCAATAATGTTAGAAACATTTTCTCTCTGACGCTTTAAGGTATCTATGCTTATTCTTGATAAAACAAAACCTTGAAAAGGAAGTTCGGCCTAATTGGCAAGACATTTTGTATGTTAAAAAAACATTAAACGACTTATAAACAGCTTTTAAAGAGCTTTGAAATAAAGCATGGACTATGGAAATAAATGGAATAATATATCTGTCGAATCTGTCCTTAGAGAAGACTGTGTAAATCTAGGTGCAGTTGCTGAGTAGTTAGTTTGTTGGACCACTAAGCGAGGGGTGCCAAGTTCGATCCCCGGAAAAACACAAATTCCAATTCAAAGTTATCTTTTTCCACTGCGCCACCTTTTGCGAACGTCTGATAAACATCCGAGGGTATAACTGTCAGGTTGTGAGAAGATAGGCCTAGGGTGCCTTATAGACATGTTGCGCCAACTATTTTTTTTTGTCTGACCCTATGATAATGGTAATGAGCGTCGGGGTTAATTTAAAAGCTTGGTGATTTTGCAAATTTTGATGAAATAAATCGCGTTTTTCTGTTCCTGCTCCCAAGATGGAATCCTAACTTACAGTCAAACATCTTTTATCTATACCACTAATAGAGGACTGCCCTTGATGATATAAAGTCGATGACAAAAGATGGAGCGTCCGTTTGAGTATACTACACCCGCGGTTGTTACAATGATGGTGATGCGTTACCTTCCGATTTTAATTCAAGATCACAAACTTAACCAGGCTTAGCCTTAAAATATCTATACTGTTAGGTCGTCAATAAATTCGAATGGAGAAGAAAAGATTTATTTATCGAGAAAAACACCATATACCACACTGGCTCATAGGTACACACACATTTTGCGCATTTCTAGCATGACCTGCGATGCAATAACATCCGAATGGCGCCTGAATATACACCCGCGTACATTGCCTTCCGATTTCAGTGCAAACAGAATCGCAGTTTGGGGCTAGTCCCTGCGGCAGGAAGACTTCTCTTGGACCACAAGGGGTCGGCCTTTGGCCGGCAGTAGACGTGATAACTGAAAATAAATAAACGTTTGTAGAAATAGGTCACAAATTACTATTTGATTATACACTTACAACTGGCAACTATGCCGACGGTAAGGATCAATGCAAACTTGCACATGTTTTCAACTGATGCTCGAATTTCAGACTCGGTGCATTTATTATTGTGAACTCAATTTATACTCCAGTTGTACGATCGTTTATCGGCAGCTGCTTATTTTTAATTGACATTTTTGCAGTAATATTTTGCACAAATTTGCGATGTCACTATCAGAAAACGTGCTGGCTGCTTGAAAGTGGTATTTTTTTTCAGCACATTGTTTGAGTTGACGTTTTCTGTATCGTAACATTTTTTAAATACTATTCGAGATTGGAACTTGCATTCTCATGGAGAATTTATAATTTATTGGATATTTGCAATGACGTCTGAAAAAATCACTTCGCGTTTCATTGTTGTACTCTTGATACAAAGTTTGGGGTTGCCTGGGTACATTTATATTCGACTTGCTTGAAATTATAAGCACAAGTAGTATCTAAGCAAGACATATTTAAAAAAAAATTAAACAGAGTAATAGTCTTTTAGAAATGGCTGTCATTCAGGCAGAGTCTCAGAAAATTTACAAGGAGGACTTACGGGATACATTGCGTAAGCTACTTTTATATTAAATTATTTGGATATATTTAATATATTTGGGGCTGAGGTTAAGGTAGGCAAATTTTTAGGACAAACAGGTTATCTAAAAAAAGAACATTCGGGTATATAGCTTTTATGTGCCTTATCTACCGAAGTGGATTACTTGGACCGGAATACCTAAATTCCTGTCCTAAGGCTATAGCATAGGAGCTGTGTTCTCAACATTAGGGGTTGCGTTGACGAAACTACCTCCAGGTGATGATAAAAGTAAGTATAAAAGACACATGAGCAGCTAGACCCAGAATGTCCACCGACAACTATACATTTGAGTATTTAGCTCCAATAATCAGTCGCTTTAACATCTCAGCAGGCGGTACTCAAAACTTGAGTCTGTCGGCAGGCAGCACAAGGTAGACTACAGTGACCCAGGATATACGATAGATAAAGGAAAATACATTTAATGCCAAAATAGGAGAGGCTTCAGAAGATCCTTCTTCTTAGTAAATTGATTTCTAATAGCATTTCATACGCAGTTTTAAATGCTGTAAATGCACACAGGTAACTTGAGCCATTTTAGATGACAACTGGATCGATGCAAGACACAAATCAAATAACCTCAAAGTGAACACTTTATAAATTACACAACATATCGACCCCGATCACTATCTTGTTGCGATCACATAGATTCAGAGCTCGACTTTCGATCGTATGAAAGCTACGAACCACCTAGACGAAGGCTTTGGAGGCCGTAGCATGCATATAATAGCCAGAGTCAACTGACACTGAGAGTGCGTAAATGGGGAAAAAGGGGAATTTAAAGGTCTGTGATGGGGAATTTAACTTAAAGCGCCTGGTAACACTGAGGTAGAACCTATTCCACTACCCAATTAAAAAGACACCGGAAATGGAAAAGCTTTAAAACATTTATGAAAAACAAGGTCGCCGGCTTCTATGGTGTACCAGTGGATTTCTTCAAATATGGACGTGAGTTTTTGGCAAATCACATGAACCAAATCAACAAATGCTTGAAGAATGTATCCTCAAGAAATAATGAGATCCTCTGAATTGGAAGAACTATTTCGGATTTTTTTTGCTTAGTGCTCAACTTATTTTGGAAAGCTAGATCGACCTTAGAACAACGAAATACTTAATTATGCGAGACGGAACATCTCTTCAATACCACAATTAGTTGGTTGTGGCCAACCTGACCGTAAAGTGTGAGACTATCGACCACCCAGGAGAATCACGGAAAAGACCAACGATTCTCAAGTCATCGGCTTCGAAACTGTTTGTGATAGGATTTTTAATATATTTATAAACTAAGGCACTGTACGCCGATGTCCTAGTGTCGCTTGATTAAGCAAATAAACAGTGAAATGTAACACACGCAAAGAACTGCAAAGTCACTAATTGCAAAATTTTGTGTTGCAAAAGTAATTGCAATATGTATTTCATGCCCGATCGCATTATTGACACTGAGAAGTGTTGATTCACGACTTTTGAGGATCAATATCTTCACTTTATACCTACAGTTTCTAGAATTGCGAATAAAATGTCGTGAATTAGTAAATTCTGAGCTAAGCTGTAAAAGGAGACAGACTTTTCGTGATTCGGCGCTTATTTTTCTTGATTTAATCTTAAACTTCTTTCCGTGCATATTTTAAAATAAATAACTTTTTTAAGAAAATATTAATAATTGATTTACTGTGGCTTAAATGTTCAATAGTTAAATAAATAAATAAACGAATTGTGCAATTTAGAAAACGTATTCCAAACATGCACCGGCTTAGAGCAAGGAGTTGGGCTTTGCTTTGAAAATGTCAGTTTTGTTTCTTTCCCTTCTTCTGAAGCCTCTATTTTTGATTTAAAATAAACAAAGAAAGTAGTTTCCAATCCCTACAACTATTTTATGATTTTTTTGAAGATTAGATACAAATAAAATTCAAGATATAAATATTTCCAGCCAACATACGCCAATCACTCAATCAAGTGATTTAATCTCATCTACCTGCTTCCAGGTGTCCACCGAAACAAGTTGACAAATGCTGGTGACACTTCCCTGTTGCCCCATAATTATGGCTTTGTTTTTTAAAAAAAGCAGCATTGCTAGGTAGTATTTCCAGTACCAAGTATTTCCGGGTAGGTACTATTTCAAACTGGAATATTTTGCAAAAAAATTATTGCTTAAAAGCAGAATCAGCCATGTGAAACGAAGTGTACTTATATTCTTGACAAACCTTGATTTAGCTTACATTTCAACATCCCATTAGTTCCGTTTACCACGTCAGTAGTCCTAAATGTGTCGGAATACCTAAGGCCATGAAATATGAGTGGGACAGTATTAAAACTTTGGCGTATTGACACAAGTATAGCTTGAAAATCAAGTTGCCTAAAAGCAGCAAACTTTGTTTCAGATAAAAACTGATTAGCCTGTCACAATGCTTTAAACACTTTTGATTGGTACAATCCATTTTCACTGTTGAATGTGCGAAAACGAAATCATCAATCCTATTCGGCAACTGCCTCGCTCTCCAAGAGAAAAACTTAAATGAGAAACTGTCGAAACGCCACTCGCAAAGTTAAAAACATGTCCGTTGGGAAATAAAAAACTTTTCTTTTGGAAAAGTTCCTGATAAGATTTTCCATTAAACGCCATATCACCCCTTTAATACCACCTATCGACGTGTTTATGACAAATATTTACTCTAACCGATAAGACCAGCGGTAACTTTCAACAAGGCCATCCGAAATGCAAGTTAGGTGCACCTACCCCGTGATTAATTTCAAGGTTTCTCACGTCTATCAGCAGATACCTTTACCTACCCTGATTTCGATTAGAGGGTTCACTTTCACAAATCAACCTAAAAGTTATCGACTTTTACACCAGCCAGGTATATGCTGATACATTTATCTATTCAACAAACACGCACACAACCGCGAATTGATAAAGGCACAACGTGACGAAGCGAGCGCTCTCGTTCGGATAGATGGGAAGGGAAGGTTGAACGAACGATAGCCAGCAAAAATTACCATTCAAAGCTGCAGCAAACACCTAACGTGCATGTGTGCAGAATAATTGATTGTCGGAAAATTAAAAATATCCGAATGACGGAGTACCTACTACTGCTATCCACATGTTCCATCTGAAAAAAGACTACTGCTCGTTTGAGTATCCGCAAATATTCAAATTTTCGTATCCAAACAAAAAACCGAGTAAAACTATCGAAAAAAAAAGAAAACATTTCGCACTACACTATCTTGCGTCAGTGTTTCGGTTAAGGTAGGTCATTCAATTTCCCAACCTCTGCTGTACGATTCAAGGTCAATGTGAAGGCAATCGCAACCGCCGTCGTCGTCGTCGTCGTCGCCGTATCATTCGTCGCGATTTTCAAGTGCAAACGAGACCATTCCATCTCGCTCTCGCGCCACTTGGCGTGTATCGTCGCGGATGGTGTGCGCCTGTTGGCTGGGCGATGTGTTTATTTGTTTATACAACATGGTGTTATTTTTTGCACTAGTAGGTATGTTTGCCAAACATTCATTTATTTTTTTTCCTCTTTTTTTCGTTATTTCCCAAGTTCAACCCGGTGGGAGGCGACGATGACTGCACATGTACACTGTGTTTGTGTACTACTGGATGTGCTGTCACGGTGTTGCTGAAGTGGTATACTTCAGATAAGATAGTGTCCCAAATATTTTGTTTAGGTGCGTTTCAATTTCGATTGAATAAATAGATTCAGCCATTGAAATGGGGTTCATTCATCGATGGGAGTTTTATTTCCGTTTCGATTAAATTTGGCACCGGTCAAGGTTGGAGCACTGGGTAGGCAAAGCACATACCTAGTTTTGTTATCGCATGGCTTGACGCAGGTCTGCCTTGTCTAGAGGAAAGGTGAATGACTTCTTAAAAGGTTTGCTGACTGGATCGTATATCGATTGATGGCATTGATATTGATCAATAAATCAAGTGGCCTTCGTTCGCAACCTGTAGGTTTTTGACCCTATTTACCACTTACTGGAATGAGTTGGCTACTTTCACTTATACTGTTAAATGCGGAACGTCCAAGATTTTAACAATAATCGTCAGAAAAGTAATGCAAACAATGGACCTGACTTTTTACATTCAAATGACAATTAGCAACAAAGCTAAATTTACCAACAGTATTGTATGCTCCAATCACCGCTTGTTGTTTGAATCGATGTTTCCGTGAATTCCTTTGAAAATGTACACTTTTTGCGGAGATGTGCTAAGATTGCCATTTTAACTACTGGGTGCTGGTAACGTAGGTAGTAAAAAAATAACTTAACTACTTGCCCAAACTGCTGCTTGTCTAAGCTGATACTCATGCAAAAACGTTTAACAAAAGCAATGTACGCATTTTATTGCTGGAAATGTGTTTTTTTTTTTTCATAAAATAAATGAAGAAATTAATAGGTATGTCAAAAAAGTACGTATACGTCAGAGTGTACTTTTTATTTCATAAAGGGTGTTTTACTTTGAAATGGAATAAAACAAAGATGATGTTTTTAAATTGAAATAAAATTTACTTTATTCGAAAAATAATCTTCTGGCATTATGATTTAAATACGGTTTCTGGCATATGACAACCATGGCTGACTCGGAAGTAGTCTAATCCGGAGGTCCAATTTTCTTTTTCCAACATTTGTGGCCGCATATCGGCAACAACGCGGCGAATGTTGTCCTCCAAGTGGTCAATCGTTTCGGGATTATCGGTGTAGACTAGCGACTTCACATATCCCCACAGAAAATATTCAAGCGGCATTAAATCGCACGATCTTGGAGGCCAATTCACGGGTCCGCAACGTGCAACCACGCGGTTACCAAACGTTTCCTCCAATAAATCAATTGTGGCACGAGCTGTGTGACATGTTGCGCCGTCTTGTTGAAACCACAGCTCATGCGCATCACGGTTGTTCAATTGATGAACGAAAAAGTCAGTAATCGTGGCTCTATAGCGGTCACCATTGACTGTAACGTTCTGGCCAGCATCGTTTTTAAGGAAGTACGGCCCAATTATTCCACCAACCCATAAAGCAAACCAAAAAGTCAGTTTTTGTGGATGTTACGGTGTCTTAAAATACACTTGAGGACTATCATCACTACAAATACGGCAGTTTTGTTAATTGACGTATCCATTCAACTAAAAGTGAGCTTCATCGCTAAAACATAAAAAATGGACGTAGTGCGCGATACGTATTTCGAACAGAACCATGATTTTCAAAATAAACCTGCTCAATTTGGAAGCGTTGTTCAGGCGTGAGTCTGTTGAAATGCCAAACTAAACTTAAAACAAAATATTTGACAGCTGAAAAAATGGCCGCCAGTTAAAATAGTGTTGCCAACTTAAAGATCTACACCTCTAAAAAACACCTTTTACTTTTTAATTTTAACATCTTCTTTACCTTTGAAATATTTTTTGAATCCATGCTAATAAATAACCATTTTCATCCTCGTGTTCAATTTAAATTAGTTCACAATAGCAAAAAAATAGAAAAATAACATTTTAAGTTTGTGAAAGCTCACAAAAATCAAAAACTGATTTGTTGATCGCAGGTAAAGCACATTGCGCCTTATTGAAATAAAAACGATCAAATGTAGTTGTTTAATATAAACCACACTTTTGGGAAATGGAATCGATTGTGAACTCTTGAAATTTTAAGTCGAAATTGAAATGGTTATTAACTGCCACTTTGTCTTAAGAAATTCACCGTCGACTATAATTAAAATATTGTACCTTATGTTAACCAACAGTGTGTGTGCTCAACTTCACGTCCCTACTGTAATGAGAAGTTAAGTCCGAGCCATCCATGCTTAAACTACCTATTATTTAAAATAGGTGCTGCAGCTCGACTGGGTGAGGTTGGTGGAAAGAGTAGATTTGTGTATATTCATTCTATATCGACGGTTATGGGCGCTCGGTCGAGTTCCCAAGGTGCGAGGGTAATACCCGGCTGAGCGGGAGACTTGCGCCACAAATCTGTTCCCAAACATTTTGCACATGGCAAAAATCTCTTGCGTGTATATAGAGTTAATGTGACTAGCCCTTAAATAGATAAATGTATATTTAAAAAAATTTGTGTTCATAGAAGATTAATAGAAAAGTTGTAGCGTACGACTTAACAAAAAGTGGCTGAAGTCTCCCGCTTTCCCCTTACATAAGAAGCTTTATTTATTCGATGAAATTTTTGCAATTGTGACCCACCGTATAATTTAAGTCAATGCTAGAATTTGTTTCCAATAAGTCTTAATGGGGATTACCATAAGAAATTCCAAGTCTCGTCTTAGCATTGAACTAATTCACAATAGCGATCATTTTCCATACAAATTTTTCAATTGTGATCTTCCGTCATAGTCCAGGATCCCTAGTACATTTTTTTAACATGATTACTATCAAGCTAATTTTCCGTGAGTAGCTTAATTTTGATAAGACGCCCACAATTTCCTTTGCGAAAATTCTTGATTGTGGTAGCTAACAGAGCTAGCAAGGCTAAAATATGTCGATTTGATGATTCTCAAATATTTATTACTAACTGGATTGTGTTTTTTAAATCTTAAGATAATTATCTAAATTATTAGAAAAAATATTTGTCCTACAAATTCCGTGGTACGTTATCCCGGTCCTACGCTCAAAAGTAGTAGTACAGAACTATATAGCTTGGTGCGCTATCGCGGTGCTCCAATTGAATGTGTTGATGAGGGTGGGTTTTTTTTTTTCATGTATTCCTTTTCTGCCTTTTTGGTTCGATTTCATAATACGTTCAGCTTTGTTTTTGTTGTCTGTTGCTTTTATGAATGAGATGAGCAGGTACCTACTTTGTGTGTAGTTTGCATGTGCATTTCTTTTTCTGTGGAAGAATTTCTGCATTACGATTTACGAGATTTTTCAATTCTTGTTTGAGCACATATGAATTGAAATTTTGATTTCTAACTTCTATGGGCATATGACTCATTTACTCGGTCGGTGTGTTTAAAAGATTTTTCACTGTATCTTATGTTACAAATAGGAAAACGAAAAAATGACAATTCTTGTCGGACTAGTGATACATACCTGTTTTTTTGTAGGACATTGTTTTATTTGGGCAGAGAACACACTAACCTATTATTAATATTTTTGTCCTACAGTTAGTAATGATAAAAATGGTCTTATGGTCTTAACAATTTCTGAGCGTAGGACCGGGATAACATACCACGGAATTTGTAGGACAATATGACTGTTAAATTATATAAATATTAACTAATAAATAAAAAAAAAATCAGCTGGTTAGTAATCAGTTTTGGTGATCTCGTTATCGATACATGTTGGAAGGGGGGGACTCGTTGATCAGACCATCGATTTTGTAGGACAAATATTTTTTCAAATAATTTAGATAATTGTCTTAAGATCTAATAAAACACAATCCAGTTAGTAATAAATATTTGAGAATCATCAAATCGACATATTTTAGCCTTGCTAGCTCTGTTAGCTACCACAATCAAGAATTTTCGCAAAGGAAATTGTGGGCGTCTTATCAAAATTAAGCTACTCACGGAAAATTAGCTTGATAGTAATCATGTTAAAAAAATGTACTAGGGATCCTGGACTATCAATTTGAAGTTGAGGCAAATATTTATTTATAAGTATGTCGCAATGAAGCATTGACATATTATACATTGGGCCTTACCAATAAACATTTTGAGTTTCGATTCCTAAATTTTAGTAGGTCACAGTGGCTACATTTTGAATACAAATTTCGCGATTTTGAGCTTCCGTAAATTTTAAGACTAAAATTTGTTATTAGTACGTCGCATCGACTGATAGTAACCAGCTTCGTGTGGGCTAAGCATTTTTATGTAGGTCACGGTGACAAAAAAAAAAAAAAAAACAAATAATAATAAATAGGTAGGTGTATCAAATTACTATCCCACTTTAAGTAAGTAAAATCTAGAGTGATGATACATATAAAAATGAAAAACAGAATTGCAGTGAAATTAGGTCGCTTAAATTGTACATTACAAAAATTGTTGGATATTTTTTTGAAATTAATTATATGTGACATATGTCTGTCTTTACGAATGGCGAGCTGTGTCACACAACAACAATTACAATTTATTTATTTGATTGGTATGTTCATTAAGATAGATGTTATCTTTATAGTAGGTACTTAGAACTTTAGCGTAGTTTTAATATAAATTCAAATTAAAGTCACTGCCCCTAAAGGACTAATGATTTACAAAACGTCAAAAATATCAGGTTTCACTTAAAGCCTAATCACTCGCCTAACCTTAATTCTCTATTTTTTATATTCACTGGAGTTCTGTACGAGGGATCTCCGGATCCGGGATCTCAGGTTTTTCCACAGACATAACTCTGCTGAGTGTCTGAAAAACATTCGAGAGTCCTGAGCATTCTTCTCTAAGGAGTATAAAATTGTAGGTCTCTTCAATTCATCTAAAAAAAAATACACAAATACAAATGACTGTGAGAGTAAAGAGTTATGAACCTATAGCCTATAAAAATTTATTACTTATTTTTGACACATCAATTCAGCTCCATCGGCAACATTTGTCGACGTACTCTACTCAGAGCCTATTTTTATCGAAAGTGTGTTCAGTGTTCACTTCACGCACATTCCTTGTCATCACTCACAGTTTGCATTCCTTCCTGCCGTCGCACTAATAAATTTACCAAGCTCTACTCTTGGTCCCCATACCTAACCACCAGCCAGTGCACCATCTCTCGCCATAACCATCACCATCAACATCACCATCGTCTGCCATCAAGCAATAATAAATCATATCCATCACGGGCTAAAAATATTCCTCACCACTACTCTTGGACCGTCAAATACTGCATGTCACCCTGTCTCCCGTCAGGTTATGATGCCAATTTCACAAACACCATCTCACCGAACAGCACACACATCTGAAGAGCCGCAAGCCATCAACCAAAGTACATATTTAGCGGCTGCTCTCTAAAATTAGAACGCCACGCGGTTCAATTTAGCTTAGAACAATCTATAACGTTTACTTTCTAGTATAGCCAATTTATTGCGAGTCTATCGTCTCTTTCGCACTTTCCGATCGATACCAGAGATGTTATCACGGGACGGTGCGCTGTGCGCATTGCACTCGTGTGTTCCATTGACCCCCAAAACGGAAAAAAATTGTTTTCAAGGCCAGGTCCCTGGCCGGCTGCAAGGTGATTTCGTACGTAATAAACGGGAGTGGGAAATATCGAAAATTCTATTTTGTTCGTTTGTTATGTGTTTTTTTTTTTTTTTTGCTCTCTGGCCGTTGTTTTGTTTTTATTTATCTATTAGGCGCTCTCTTTGCAAGCACAGTTCGGGCCATCGGTCTTCGGTGCTTTGCTAATGGGCGTTGAATGTTTGCCTGTCCTCTCAAATCTCAATTGGTATGAGTTCTGTTTCTAGATTATGTTATGAGTGGAGTGAGAGCAGAACGATAATAAATGGCGCAGAAATAACAAATTTCTCGGGCAATTGATTTGTATTTTGTTTTTGCCAAGACGGTGTGACTAGTGACTTATGTGTTGGAACAGTGGGCGGAGGGTGGGGGCAAACAGAGAGCAATATCCGTGCAAATTTCTGGTGTTCTTTATGATCGATTACAGTTTTTCAATGAGTCGGTGATGGTGTTATGGATCATTTTGGCTATAAACCGATGCGATAAAGCCCACCCACGAAATATTCGAAGACTGCGACTGATTTATTTAATTTGAGAGTTGCAAATTGTCTGATGCAACAAGCAGATTATGAACGTTTGAGAATGACAACTGAGTGACTACGACTTGATTCATGACTCTTGCGAATATTTGCATATTTCTGAAGTTGTATACCCGCTTTGCCACTGTCCAAGAACCATCTGAGGAATATACACTTTTTGGTAAAAAAGGGTGGTTAAGTTTTAAGGGCCGATGTTGATTTTGAATAAAACACAAATTATTTAGGAAATTATTGTCATTTCTTTTTATTATGACAATATTGGTATGGTTCAATTATGTATGGAACAAAATATAGGCCAAATGGCCGCCGCGAACTCGGCGGCACACCTCCATTCGATGGTCCAAATTTTAGACGACTCTTAGGCATAATTGAGGTTATATGCCGTTATTGTGCCGAATAATCTCATCCTTTAGCTCTTGAATTGTTGCTGGCTTATCCACGTATACCTTTTCTTTCAAATAACCCCAAAAAAAGGAAGCCCAACGATGTCAAATCAGATGATCTTGGCCGCCAATTGACATCGCTACCACGTGAGATAACACGGCCATTGAATTTGTCGCACAAAAGAGCCATTGTTTCATTAGCTGTGTGGCAAGCGGCGCCATCCTATTGAAACCACATATCGTCCACATCCATATCTTCCAATTCGGGCCATAAAAAGTTCGTTATCACCTCACAATAGCGAACACCATTCACAGTCACTGCCTGACCGGCCTCATTTTGGAAAAAATACGGCCCGATGATGCCGCCAGCCCATAAACCGCACCAAACAGTCACTCTTTGTGGGTGCATTGGTCTTTCGACAAACACTCTTGGATTATCATTCGCCCAAATGCAGCAATTCTGCTTATTGACGAATCCACTGAGGTGAAAATGTGCCACTGAAGATGATTTTCTTCCAAAATTGATCATTCTGACCATTGACGACGCTTGAAATCGTCAAGAGGCTTTAGTTCTTGAGTCAATTGCACCTTGTCAGTGCGTAAATGCAAGTCTTTATGCATAATGTTCATCAACGGCGAGCGTGAGAGGTGCAATTGTTGGGCACGACGACGAATTGAGGTGGACGGCTCTTCAGCCACACTATCGCGAACAGTAGGAATATTTTCTGCAATACGCGCTGTACGAGCCTGCACTGCTGTTTTCACATCTCCTACAGACCCGGTTTGCTCAAATTTTTGCATGATTTTTCCGATTGTACGCACATTTGGACGATTAAATTGACCAAAAAAATCACGAAGTGCACGATATGCATTTTGATTTGAACGCCCATTTTCATAATAAGCCTGAATAACTTTAACGCGTTGCTCGATTGTGTATCTTTCCATGGTTCAAATTGAATTAGTCTGAAATTGAGAAATGTCACATGAAATGCAAAAAAAAAACTTGACGTTTAGGTGTGTTTCACATTCAACATCGGCCCTTAAAATCTAACCACCCTTTAGTTACCTCCATCTGAAATACGATGTGTCAACTCTGCCTTTGGAATTTCTCACATATTGTGACGTCCGGAGAACAGATCACTTTAAAAAAGTCACATCGGTGTTCCTGCTTCATCTGCTGGTTTCTTTTGGCTTCATAAAGCCTTTCTAACTCCAATAATTAACGACTTTACCAGACACTGCCAAGGCCAGTCTACAGAGGTAACGACATTTTCTTCCTTTGTATACGGAAACTAGAACCCATCGGCACATTGTCCAACAATTGACTTCCAAAAGAAGAAAACCGCATCCGCTGGAACATACCTCCTACCCACCATTTATGATTAACTTTTCATGACTAAGCCTTCGACAGCGACATTTATAACTATCTAATCTGGAAACCTCCTTTTTCTGGTTTATAAGATTCCGCGAATATGATTTTTTTTTCTCAAAAAAAATCTCCAAACGGGCCATAGTTCGTTTCATCTTAATTGCCACACAGCTGATATAAATCTCTGGCGGCTGGCGCCCAAGATCAAAGCAAATAAATTCGCATTAAATTAATTTTCGACAAACCACACAATGACCTCAGCTCGCGCGATTAGCAAATATGATTCTTAGCTGCGTTATAATTATTCACTCTGTGTTTATTTAATTTTGTTGATACTAGTTTCTTGGAATCATTGGTGTCGATCATCACTTTGAATGAGTGCGATAAGATAAATTTAAGGGTAGTTGCACACCAACGAATTTTATTGCGCAGTTGCTGTGATGCGGTGGAGTTTGTCTGTTGTAGCTCTGTTCTATTTTAAGGGACAATGGGGCTTATTTTCGGAAGTCATTTTGACGACATCTGAGCGATTGTGAACTTAGCTGACATTTGATGAGCAGTCGTACTACTAGCTGTTAAAATGTCTGTGCTCTGCTTTCTAAACTCAAAGCGCTGTACTTATAAGAAATTTCTGTCTTTACTTTTAATTTACGGAAGCTCACAGTTGCGAAATTTGTATGCAAAAAAAGGGCCACTGTGAACTTCTAAAATTTGGAGTTGAAATTAAAAATGTTCATAAAAAGCCGAAAAGTGTCAGAGCTAAAAAAGGGGGAACACTTTTTTGGCTACCCACTCTGCGATATTAACTAAAAAAAGGAATGAAATGAGACAAAAAACGTACGACGGTTGACAAAAAGTTGCGCCCATTTTAACACATTGGCGATCTTAAGGTAGCGAACAAATTAAAAGTAATTCTAAGTGGCCCCCAAATGGCTGCCGTTTAAAAAGAGAAGTTACATAAAAAAGCTTGAAATCCCACTAGTGACAATACTTCCTTGTACTTCCTCCAAAAACCTAGTTATATTGCTTAGGCGAAAAATGCCCGTCTCAAGATTTTAATTACAAATGACATTACGAAATAGAAGAACCCAAAAATTAAGTCTGGCAGTTCCGTCCGTTCTGTTTGTGTTCTTAATCAGCTATAGGCTAAGCGGTTCAATGGATTTGTTTCAAGCTTTGTACTTTCGGCTTTTAGGTTCATACCCCGAGATTAATTCGGAATTATTCTCTTAGCCCCAAAATTGAAGGTACTTCTAGAGTTACCATACGCACTCCTTTTCCGTCTGAAAAATGATTTCGTCATCCAAAAATTCAAAATACACAAACAAAATAAAGTGCTCCAACTTTGTCCATTTTCTTAATGAATTGTTATTCAATGATCTTTTGAAACAAAATATTTAAAAATAAATGGTGGGCCATCTAGTGGTTTCTTTTTAAATCATAGGTTATTTTGACATTGACAGCTGTTTCCCGCTTAAAATATTGAAAGAAAGTTGGTATTATAGCTACGCAGAACGAAATGAGTCGCTTTACGTTTGAAAAACGTTGGGAAATATTGAAAACTTATTTCCGAAATGAGTGCTGTGTAGCCCAAACAGTGCGTTTTTTAAAAATAAATTTTTGGCCGAAATGAAGCATCCTGTACGGAAGTTTGCGCAAAAAGTTCGTGAGACTGGTATGCTACTGAAATTAAAGACGTGAATTTAGACGACTTCTGGCTGATGCAGGTGGCGCGCCATGCCACACAGCCCATTCCAAAATCGATCTTTTGCGCACCAAATTCTCAAATCAATTGGCCGCCTCGGAGCAGCGATTTGAACCCTTTGGACTTTTTTTTTTTGTGGAGAATCGTGAAGGACCGATGTTATGACACCTATCCGGAAACGATTCAAACACTTAAGGCCAATATCATCCAAGCAGTCCGTGAGCTACAGCCCGAAACCATAAAAAAGATATTGGAAAGACAGTCGATGCAGCTACTTGAAAGACGTTGTCTTCCATAATTAATGCGAATGTTTGCTCTTACTAATAAAGCCGCAATAGATGGAGAGAATATAATTTTGTTCATATTATTGCATTTTTAAAAAGAAACTTGACCCACCCTGTGTATAGTTTTTTTTTTTTTTTAATCAGCAGGTAAGCTTTTTTACGTTTGCTTAAGTTTGTGTAACTTATAAAGTCCCGATTTTTTCATTTTCCTTCCTGGTAACAGTAGGAACTTCTCACGTAGGTAACAATTTCACAAAACTATTTTTGTCGTTGACTTTTAAGCCTGCGTTCACACTCAACTGCAGCCTAAGCCTCTGGTCGGAATTGCACCAAACTAAAAACCCTACTACATAAGTGTCAGGTCTAGAAACGAGCCCGGAATTTTTAGTCTAGCTCAAAATTTGGTGGTATTTCCCATGCAATGATAAATTTATTAAAAAGTTACATACCATCCAGTCGTGCACATCTTCTTTTATATTTATTTAAGAATTCAGCCCGAGTAAGCTTGCGATGTCAAAATTCGAAAAGAAATCGGAAGATTGACTTGGATTGACTTGAAATTTCGACATTGCGTTGCGTGAAAATACACATGTGTGCTATCAGTAATATTTAGCTCAAAAAGGGGCGTGGCAGCTCTTGTACCAAAGAAATGTTGCACACGCTATTTCTAGCAACTCATTACAGCTAATATGTGTAAAAATTGGAACATTTATGCGGAATAACAAAGTACTTCGGTAAATATGGGCAGTGTAAGAAAATGAGGCGTGGCACTTCCCAATTAATAAAGTAGGAGCAGCCACGCACGCCAAGTACCCGCTATTTGGTTATAACGATACCGCGCATGCAGGTGTTCAAATTTAGCAATTAAGAAGCTTTGCCGGGTCAGCTAAGTTCAATATATATATTTGGGTCAATGAAGAGTCTTAAAAAGTGATACAGATTTTGGCTAGAGTAACACTCATTTCCTTTTTGGTTCTTGGGGAATTACTCGAGTTGCCTATGTTTCGCTAAGAAACGAGCTATGTGCCGGGTTTATTAAGAGCGAGAGAGAGTTTAATAAGAGAGAGGACTCCTGAAACGACTCTTCCATCGTGGGTGTGGGTGCCATTGTGCTTTGTCGTCAAAAAAAATAAATAAAAAAATACCTTATTAGTAACAGAAGTGTCGCTCAAGAAAAATTCGTTCGTGTGCACCTGCCCTTAGTTTTCAAACAAGATAATTTGCATCTCCAGCAATTAGTAAGGAAATTCGCACGACTTCTTTGAAATAAGAGAAGACAGAGATACCACATTCGAAAGAAGCTAAAAATTAGAAATGCATCAATCAATGGACTAAATAATTTGTAACCTTTCCCTCAAAAAGTGTTTAGGTTACAATAATTTTTTTTTGTGGGATTTTAAACATGTAAAATTTAGCTGGGACACAAAAAAATATCATTCGTACCGTTGAATTTAACTGAACAAAATTCATATTCATGGTAGTATACAAGAAAAAACAAAATAGCGTCCGTCTTTTTGGTCGTTTATTTTGTTCCATTTATCCCTTCCGCCTTATCCTTCAATCACATACCCCATGGGCAGAGGAAACAAAACCTGTCTCATTTACCATGATGAACCTTTTTATTTGACATGCTACCAGTTACCACCGACCGACTGCGACTGGATATAGAATGTTCTCCATTAGGGGAGCCCGAGCACTTTAGTCATCGCGAATGATGAAGGTGAATTGAAAGGAAGAAAATAGAAAATGCGACGTAGAAGAAATCATTCGCAAATCCTTTGAAGTTTTACCATTAAAACGTAAGCGAGGGTGGATCACCTCGATTTGGTTTCGAACGTGCAAATGAAATGCACAGGGGAGAAAACATGTCTTGGGGTTGCTTGTCAAAGTGCAGAAAAAAACAAAAAAAGTATCGTCAACTACCCTTTTTTAATTTCTGAAGATATATAATATACGTTTTGTTACCTAGATGTCCCCGTTTTTTTTTCTCGCACACAATGGCAATGGTTTTTAATTATTTTGCATGGAAATGAATGATTTTTCGTCTCGGTTATTATTTTTTTTTATTTTTATTTTATTGCAAACAACTAGGGGAGAACGAAAGAAGGTATCTAGTGCTTTTTAACTTGATACATGCTTGGGGGTGATACCATAAGTAGTTGTTTCATTAGAAAGGGGTAACAGAATGCATAAGTATGTCATAGAGAGTTCACACTAAAATTGCGGGTAAATGGAAAATGTGTAGGGAAGGAGTTTGTCATTGTGTTTCTAGGATAACCTAAAAAAAGAGAAACTAAAAACGAAGAGGACATAATAATATGATACCTAGGGTTGATGTAATTGCTTGGCTCCCCCATTTTTTCCTTTGGTTCGATTCAATAGGATGAGCAATGTTGCATAAAAATGCAGGAAGCACCTTGTTCATAGAGAAACACATGAGTTAGAGTATGGGGTGAAGTGGATGGTTTTAAACATGTTCCGGTTGTCATGCAAAGGCGGGAGTATAGTTCTGTGGAAATGCGGTAACAGCACGAATACAAATTAATCACCAGAAATAGTCAAGGGCTTTCTCCGATCGAGCAACGAAGGCAACTCAATCTTCTCCCACAAAACATACTTTCGTTTTACCATCATCGCCAGCCTTATTTTCAGTTTTGGTGCGACAACTTGCAGTTCAACATTTATATGCTTCTTATACCTTTTGACGTATTTGAGCAGATATTTATCTCTATCAAAAGTCAATTGTGACTCTTCTGACGAGCTTTTGGTGTAAACTGCTTTGATGACATAGTGTAGGATAAGCAATTATTAAGTGACAGAGGCAATCGACTTGCTGTCATCAATCGGCGCTGACAGCACAATCCCCTGTGACTAACAATGACATTAATAGCCAATACCACTTAATTACTTCAAGGCGCTCACAACCACAATAATTGTTCAATAAATACACCTTCGCCTTTGACTAACCGTTTACTTCAATTTTTTTTTTTACATCGATGTCTAAATTTAGCTTCTGACGATGAGTCAGTTAGTTAAGCTCACAATAAAAAAATAAGCTACACCATCGATTTTCGTGTGTCAGCATAAGGCACTTAAAGCCGATAACGTCTGATCTGACGGTGACAATAATTCAAAATAAATGGCATCGCCTCATTTGGGGCAGTCGGACTGTGAGCTATAAGCTGATCAGGATCACATCTAAATCATCGAGGTGAACAGCCCCCGCAGGTCACACAAGCGAATAAAAAAGCACCCTTTGATTTTGATTTCATCACTTTCATGGAGGAATACCAAAGGCCAGACCATGTATACAACGGTCCTTCTATCAATAGTCCCACCTAAAATGGTGGTGCTACGGATTTAATGACAAATAAACGGCAAAAGCATCAGGCTCTATAACGTATTTACAATGCGGCATCACCGCATGTGCACAGTTGTTACATTAACAATTTGAAAGCACATACCCAACACACATGTGTGCGGTAGGTAATTGTGGTCAGTCAAATATGGACCTAATGTCCTTCGGCCCCAACCTCTTGCAGTTGGGGTTGCGGTTTTGGTTGGATGATGCGTACCTACCTATATGCTTTTCGGTCTGGGTGGCAGCTGATAAACGATTATTTTATCAAAATATTGATTGCGGTTCAATGATATTGCTTTCCGAATTCGGTACACTTGCCATGTGTACATATACATATTGGCGGGGCGCGCACTCTTGCTGAAAGCCACAGGCGGGATTTTAATTAAAATTGATTGAAGTGAGATTTTTAGCGAAACCCAATTGGAAACAAATTAAAATCATTTATTGTTTAATTGCAAACAGTTGGTTTGGGCTTGGCGATTGGGTGCAATAGGTTTCTCTTTTGCCTTAGGCTTCAAGATAGAGAAAGGATGTTAAACTTGTCGAAAATAACACGCAAAAGGAAATAATAAATAAAACAATTAGTTGGTGCAACAGAGCCGAAACAGAATTCCAGATCTACTTTCTTACCCAACATTTTGAAGGCTGAGTTGGGAAGGTTCCGTTGATTTGCTATAGGTACCCTTGGATATTTTTTTGACTCTCGAAAAATGCGCGGCGCTATGAAGAAGGTTTTGTTTGTGGCTTTCCATAGATTCGACTTGAGGCCCTTCGCTCTGTTTTACTCAGGAATATTCTACTTTTGTATGAAGAACGAGTTTCTAGAAAAAAAAAAAAAAAAAAATTGAAACGAGTTCTAGGAGGTGCATCCATTTATTTTAAATCCACGCAGATGAATTCACTGCAACACGACTTGCTTCTAAGATTGGTGAGGAAGGGTCGACTTACAAGTCGGCTTGAGAGCCCTTACTTTTGGATTGTTAAAAGGTTATACTCACAGAAGCAGTGTTGCTAGAGCTTCAAAAAGGAAAATGCTAGACTGGAAAAAAAAGGTGTGCAAGAATATATATGAAGCTAAAAAAAGCTATACAAAACGAAAAAAAAAAAAAAAAAAAAATATTATTTTTCATACTACACATTCATCTGAATGTATTTTTCCTACCTATCTGCTATCTACTTCTACTTCTACGCGCCACCTCTCACGAACGTCTGACAAACATCCGAGTGTATAACTGGCTTGAAATAGCTTCTCAATTGGCCGTTTGGAGTCAGCATAAAATTGTAGATCACTTCCATTCGTTTCAAACTTGAAAAACTCACACAAAACGAATGGTTGTGAGAAGCTAGGCCTAGGTTGGAGAGACGAAAAGAGACCCGACAATGTTGGTCTGATTCGAATATCTCTCGAATCTATATACTTTACTTTTTAGTAAGGACATTCGTGCCTAAAAATATATCAGAAAATAATCTTCTTCTTCTATACCATATAATTCTTTCGGGGTGAAACTCGATGACGTTATAACTCGATAACCACAGAGCCAATTTTCACGTTTCTTTTCATGCTTTGTTCGTATTGCTATATTTAAGGTTTAGAAAGTATTAAAATATAGGATACTTTTAGGTGTACCTGTTGTCGATCTCCGAAACCGCTCAACCGATTGCATTGAAATTTTGTGGATGGGTAAGTTTGGCTTCAGTTTGAAAGATAGGATAGTTTTGGACCCTGGAGGTGGTACCTTGCAAAAGATAAGCGGGATAGGAAAACGTGTTTTGGCAACTCGCATTAAAAAAAGAAAGTATGTATTACCTATACAGAAAAAGTCTATTATTCTTAGTAATAATTTATCTTCTTTAACGCAAGGAGAATCACCCTGTTTCTCCAGATTGTTTGTCCTCCTTTTTTCGGAAAATTAATTTTGTCAAAGTATGGCATAAGTTTGGGGATCTGTTGTGCCTGCTCACCAGTGCCGCTGATAATTCACTGCATTGGCAATATATAGGGACATTTGTTTTGCTTTATATAACTCCAAAAACGAAATAAATTTTCGACGTTATTACTCTTTCCAGGGAAAACAACGGCAGCTTTTTCATTCAAGTTTTTACTTTTCTTCAATTATTTCTCTGTATATAACAGATATAATTTACTGTGTATTTTAAATATGGCAATGCTGCTCATGAAAGCCTTGGATTGTGCGGGAAAGAGCCTCAATTATACAGATATCCTAAATATGTATTTTTAAATTTCTTTTAACTTTAATAAGCATAAAGCCCTGGTAGCTAGTGCTATAATTTTGTTTGTTTATATAATCAATTTATGTAACAATAAAGTTTAAATAATAATAATAATAATAATATCTAATAATAAAAAATCCAAAATTGTTGCTACACTGCTTCTAAAACGCCGGCGAATAGGAAAAAGTAAACGAAAGCGAATTTTCGTTTTCGCATGATTTCTTTCGTTTTGTGAAATGCGAAAGTAATTTTCGTATCGTTTTTTGTAGATGCCCACCTCACAATCGTGTCGTTGGTAGTATGTGAATCATTTACAACTGTAGATCACATGGTACAGCCAGAGTGCTGTTGAGATTTTGTATACTCAGAAGGAAAATTTCGGGCACTGGTCTTTAATCTTCGTTCTAGCACAAAATCCTTTGAACTCAGACGAAGTTGCTAATTATTTTATTTTCGGCAGTGCCTTTCGTCAGGGAATGACTCTAATGAGACTGTTTGCTAAAAATTTGTATTCGAGAAGTGGGAGGTTTATTGGATAAGTTGACAAGGTACTAGGTTGCTAAAACGCCTCTAAGGCTAGGGATCTAATCACCAGACAGCTTCAAGATCTGTCAAGGGGATAAGAGTAAAAATAAATAAGGAAGAAATAAATAAAGAAGCCTAATCATGCGCATAGTCTTCGTAGAGACCTAGAGGAGTAGAGTTGCCATGGCTGTCTAAGCTAACCTAGGACAATAAGTTTTAAAATACCTACCGAACCTTGGAGGACATCAACTTTGGAGGAACTCCATCCAAAATATACATGGCAACCCTAAAGAGGAGTAACCACTGACGGACAAAACTCGAACAACTCCTAGTAATAAAATATCACTTAAACCAATTTCAGGAAAGTTAGAACCAATAGGATCACAATGGACCATAAGGTCCATCTCTAAGGCACTTTCCTTAAAATCTAAACCAACCTTACCTATCGAGAGATTTTTTAAACAACTTTTACTTTAGATATTTCCAGGCTCGGACAAGGCAAGTGAGCTCAATTCTTTAGTTCCCTTTGACAAAATATATTTTTTTTTCGTAGGGCTTCGGTTACTTGTTCTTCTTCGATCTATTCTCTCTTGAAAGTGTAAGTACATATCTCAGAATTGCTGTATCTACGTAGTTACTGAAATTCAGAGGAAGGCCCCAGTTATAGCCAAAAGTAAAACGAAAACGTAAAAATTTTTTTTTTGCTTTTTTTGACTACTAAAACGGGATAGTTGAACTCAATCTTGGCCTTAAAATGTTGCTATAGAATTATAAAGTTAGTTAATAAATAAATAGTTGGCGCAACAGGTCCGGAGAGACCCTAGGCCTAGCTTCTCACAACCATTCGTTTTGTGTGAGTTTCTCATTTTTGGAACGAATGGAAGGGATCTACAGTTTTATGCCGACTCCAAACGGCTAATTGAGAAGCTCTTACAAGACATTTATACTCTCGGATGTTTGTCAGACGTTCGCGAGAGGTAGCGCAGCGGAAAAAACCCTACAAAGGCGGAATTGGGTTTTTGCGGGATTCGAACCTTGAACCCCCGCATAGCAGTCCAACACACTAACCACTAAGCTACTGCGACTACATAAAGTTAGTTAGTTAAACATTTTGTCGAGAAGTTCATAGAAACAGTCTTTGGAAAAGAATTGTCTGTTTTCTCCGTAGGTGCGTGAGTGCATATCAGGCTTTGACGAATCGAACCTTTGCAACAGAAGAGGTCTTTGTTTCTTCGAAACGAGCTTTCACTTCAACGCTATTTAATTATTATCATAATTATTATTTATTATTCAGGAAATGTCTTAACAATTTTTATACGAATAATACGATTTGGCGTCTCACAACAGGTCTTGCCAAGTCTTTTAGTAGTGGGTTGTTATTATTGCTCTATGTAGAGCACTCAGACGCATTTGAGTAAAATCAAACTTATGGAATATGACTCAAGAACCATGAAAAAAGTAGCACAGCTTTCGCATCACATCACTGTTCCTGACCTTGCTCTCTAAACCACTAAAGACTGCAAGCGAGACTCTGAATAGCACTTTCCGCCGGCGTAACTTCCCATAGACTAAAGTTGTCAGTCTTATAGTTTGCCCTCTATTACATACCCTACCCACCTTCTTAGCTGCGCCTTCAAATACGCGCGTACTTGCGCCGCAAAAACGCCAATTGCCACATAAAAATTACCGACACCCCTCCTGCTCGCATTAAGTAGGTAAAGGAGCCTTCAATCAACAAGTTCCGTTCTGTTCTATCCACAGCTCCCATTGAGGCAAATGCCAACGACCAAAAGGGCATCAAGATTAAAGCGCGTTACCTCCCTTAATCTACCGGCAATTTATACATCCATTCAACCTGTCTCTCGTCTGCTGTTTCCTTCATATCCCAGTGTTGACGGAATTCCAGCTGTCATCATAATTGACCTTTTTCTGTAATACACGCACGCATATTCAACGGCCAAGGACGCTATTAACCGAACCGCACCCACTCAGTCAGTATAGAAATCCGCCGATATCCACCGTTTGTACCTAGGGAAACAAGTCGAATTACTGTCATCGTTATCGTTGTCGAGTCAAACGAAGGAGCCAGCCACCACCAACTGGAAGGAGACTTTAACAAAAATAAACTATCGCGCTCCCACCCAAATGGGGGTGCGGGGGCCTTCCCTTCCGCCTCAGAGTCAAAAATAATATCATCCGCAGCCAGACGTTAACCTGTTTCAAGACAAAACTCCAAAAAACGACGCGTCTGGTCGTGTTTTTTCATTATCATCATAGTAGTCGTGTCGTCTAAGCTCCACAGACACCGAAGACCGAACATGTATCCACATCTAGTTCTAGGTGTACGCCACTTTCAGCGAACGAAGTAAAAATTCATGCGAACCGATGAGACACTCCATAGCCATACCAGCACCAGCGCCAACCGTACGAGAACTACGACAACGCCGAAGACGATGACTCCTTGTCGGAATCGGAGTCACCATTCGCCACACAAAACTATCATAACCAACCCAACAAAAAAAGAAGACGAAGAAGAAGACGAACAAGCACAAGACTAAACAATACACGACCAGAGTACGAGTGTCTTACTCTCTGGAAATGTCCGTTCTTGAACTCACAATGAATTTACTGACCTACGACAACGTCCCCAAAAAAAGGAAGAACAAAATAAAAACAAAAAAGATAAATACGACGACGACAACAACAACAACAGCCAGCGGCCAAGTCCACAAAAAAGAAGAACGAAGCTATAAAAGAATAAAAATTAAGCACTAAAAGAGCCCGGCACCGAGCCCCAGGCCCCAAGAGGTAAACGATCCAGACGAATCAAAAACATACCCACGTACACACTGCTGCTCGTGTGTATACTGAATACCACTCCCAAGTCCCGAGCAGCAGGCGAAGCGCGGGAGTGCGACGACAATCCAGCAGCAGTTCCAGTCCACCAGACTCATTGTGTTTATACAAGTTGAGCACGAATTACGCCAACCAACCATCCAAATAACCAACAACCCTCCCGCCCGGGTACGCAGGCATCAGGGAAGCCTTCTCCCGCTGCTGCCGCCAATCCATCGGATAAAGTGCCTGTCTAACCTAACCGTCCGCCCGCTCAGCTCCACCACCACCACCCTCCAGCGAAATATGTGTGCACACATTGCGAGTGCAGATGGAGCTTACGACGACTTTCCTGTTTGTAGTTTGTGTTCGGTTGGGTTTCGGTGTGCGAGCTTTTTTCTGCGTGTTTTTTTTTTTAACTTTTTTTTTTTAGCATCGGTTCCTGCCAACGACCTTCTCTCATTCGGAAGGGAGACGTGACAGCAGTGCCAGCCTAAGAGACGATGCGTGTGCGTTTTTATACGAATTTTCGTCTCGGTTTTTGTGTACTTTCCGAGAGAGCGAGAAGCGCGGCTTACTCATCCCTTATGTCATCCGCAGTTTTTGGGGGTCGTTGAATGAGTTCATCTAATGCGTTTGACCTTTTTTCGGGGTTCGGCAAGAGTGCTTTGGCTTAGGCGAGTTCAAGTCCCTGAATATGGTGTATTAAGTGAAAGATAGGCTGTTGGCCTCAAGTTTGGGGGTGAATATTTGTCGATGGTATTCAAGTTCAAAGGTCATGCGAATAGCTGAATAAAGCGAAATTGTCAGGCGCGATGAATCAAGTATAAGAGGGTGTAGTTTGGGAATTGTGTGGTTTTAGAAGCACGTGAACTTATTTGGGTAGTAACCGGCATATTTTGATGTCACTTTATAAATTGTCTGCGGTGATACCAATTCGGGGAGTTGGCTGCTCAGTGAACAGAGGTGGAAGTTTTTCGTGGATGTTTCTCGTCTCAACTTATAGGCTCTGAGAAGAAAAATGAAGCAGTGATTTATTCACTAGTGTCGGGAATTTTGTAAGCCTCCACCTTCTTGAACGAAGGGCAGACTTTATGTAGACCGTGTTGAAATTGAAGGGACCCAAAAAATAGGGCTGTGTGACAATTTTTACAAGACCGACCTAGCATTTTTCAGAGGAAGTCGTCAATACACCGGTCTTAGCTCTACCCAAACGAACGAAAAAAAGTGTCAATTTACTTTTTAATATTACTTTGCGATTTGCGGTAACAAAATAGTTACATACCAAGTGAAAAGCAGCGCAAAAGCTTCCATAACCTGGCATAATGCGAATTTATTTGACATTTTGGAACTTAGCTGAGCTCATACATGTTTTCATAGGTTTTTGTGTGTATAGGGCCTTAAGAAGCATTTTAACAAAATTACATCTAACCGCATATATAGTTAATAACATCGCCAAAATAATGCCAATAGTTTTTAACTCTCTACCTCAATATTCATGGTACTTCCCATATAAAATGTTCGTACCAGTACGGCTCTAACTAATTTTGGACCAAATAAGATATTTTTAAGCTTAAGAAGATGGCGCTACCATAACTACATACCCAGTTTTTATCTTAAAAAAAAATCGAATAACGCTACTTTTGAAATTTGGACATATCTCCAACACGGTCCATATTGTTACAAAAATTCATTTCTGATATTATGTATGGTCAAGGTCATTTCTAACTGAATAACAAACTCAATTTTTGTCTTATTATATCCTACAACAGATTTTTGAAAAAAGGAATTTTATAAAAATTTGTTTTTTTAGTTTACCGGAGAATGTCGATAACGATTTTGACCAAAATGCATAGGTACATAGAAAAATGTTTGTTTTCAAAATTACTGTGTCCTTAATTTTCAATTCGAAGCAAATCACCAAAAACTGATTTTAAGAACTACTCATATCTCGAAAACCCCAATTTTGATTTCGATAAAACTTAAAAAAACAACTAATGCGTGCCTAGATCCCGAACAATAACTTACACTCAGTTTTGAGCTTAATAGTGAAGCAATAGTATTTTTAAAATTAAACAATGCAAAATTCGGTAGGTTTTTGTCTGCGTGATTTTAGAAAAACCACTCTGACGATTTTGATCAAAATAAATATTAAAGATAATAGGTAAACGAATAAATCTGTTTTTTAATTATTTCTCAAAAATGACTCCCTAAAAGAAGAAGTGTGTTCATATATTTTTGTAAAACTTAATACCGCGCCTACGTTAAAAATGCAATAACAGCGACGAAAAAAATATTTTTAGCGATTATGTACTACAGTGCGACCTCAATAAAAGCAACTAATAGAAATTTGGGCAGTTGCTTTTATTGAGTTTGTTGCAATAATCGAGTCAAAATATTGTAGGTGCCAAAAATGAGGCAACAAGTTAAACACCTCAGAATAGTAAAAAAAACAAAAAACGTGTCTTGCACTGGTAAAGAGTTGGTCTCTTGATCATTTAATTCGTAGGTATTAGAAATAAAAAAAAATTAAATTTTAATTGTTTTTAAAAAATTGAGAAATGTTTGATTGTGTCATATATATAGTTGCTTTTATCGAGTCACCTTTTTTTGAGGAGTTGCAATTACTGAGTCAACAATGGTAAGATCTAAGGTGTTGCTTTTAACGAGGAGTTGCACGTATCGAGGGTTGCTTTTATTGAGGTCGCACTGTACCTATTTCTACTTCTTTCAACCATTTTAAATATGCACCTTAAAATAATTCCAACCACTTTTGGTTAACACAACTTCGCTTTTCAACTTTCTCCGATTTTCCGTTACTTTCCTGCAAGCCATATTTTTATGGGGTGAGCATTTGAGCAAGTGCGTTAATATTGTTACCTACATAGGAAGTAGTATTGACAAATATCACGTAACTTCAGAAAATTCAATCGCCAGCGGCAAGAGATTGCGAGTTGGGGGTCTCAGTATTGTCTCTGGTTCACATAATCAGAAAATCTCACTTCATTTACACTCCACACACGTCCGTCGGGATATTCAGTTTATAACTGCTAATGCATATTCAAAAACAAATCTCTGAACTCTTACATATAAGAATAATATACTACTTACAATCATTGACAACATAATTCAGCGTCATTAATCTATTCCAGTAAAAAAATAAAATCATGCCTTACCAGATCAAGAAACAGAAACTCCTACTTTACGTTTGTGCACTTACCCAAAAATCTTGTAAAGTGTAAAAGCTTATAAAATAGTACAGTAGGTGCTTATAGCTCTCTAACCAGAACTGGCGACAATTGCCTGTTAATGAAAGCTTCGACCCTTAAGAACTCACATTGTTATTTGATATGTACCATACCACACCATGCTGTATCAGATGATCTTTACCTACCTATCTAATAAAATAAGAAAACAACCAACCAAGCTCTTTATGAACGAGGAAGTTCCGTTCGACTGAGTCGTGCACTTTATTTTTGTCACAAGAGATCAAATTCCAATTCATTAATTTATTCTAACCCACATACGACATACGATACAAAAACTATTTTAGCTTTCCCTAAAATGCGATCAAATTTTGGCAGCGGGGTTTTTCTATTCATCGTTATTGACGTGAAATTCGAAAGTTGTTTTAAATTTTCATCCCATTGGGCCTTATCAAAAACATTTTTAGTTTCGATTTTAAATTTTATTAGTTCACAGTGGCCATAGAAATTTCGCAATCGTGAGCTTCCGAAAATTTAACGTCGAGACTTAAATTGATTATTAGTATAATGGCGCATTACCTCAGTAAACCTATGCTTCCCAACAAAACGGACAAAGTTGACTCAATTGAAGATATAATTTAAATAGAGTTGGGTAGATCAAGTCAGAAATCTCTCCTCGGCCCGTATGGGGATTGTCCCTGATGATCTAGAATCAGTGGCGGAAGATCGGGAGCTATGAAGGGTCCCCTTAGGCATCCTATAACCTATACCCGCGACCCTACTAATGGAAGAGCGGTCATTGAAAATGATGAATGAATACCTAAATAGAAATTCTTACATACCAAACGTTGATGGATATAATAATTTTAAAGGCCAACTCTCGTGAAATGTTTCAGCTTTCAAGTCACTTTTTAGGCATGGACCTTCGTTTTATAATCATATACCTATAGGTACTCCAAGACGCAAGACCCGCGAGGCTGGTTATCAGTATTGTTGGACACACGCATACCTACTTAAATAAAACCAGCCTACACTTGCGGTATTTATTTATATTTCATACTTAGTTTATGGTTTTAAGTCAGAAATTTTCTTTTTCAATAGACGTGACTTTAATAACATTTTCCAGTTCATAATATCTATACCTTAAGGAGTGGTGTATGTGCAGTGCACAGGCACAAGAGTGCTGTCTTCTACGCAACAGTAAATATTTAATTTTTCGCTCACCTTTTTGAATGAAATTTCCCGAATCCAACAAATAAATTTATACTTTTCATCTGGTGCATATTGTACCTACCACAGACAGGGAATTAAGTATTTCCACTCCAAAAATTCGCATACACGTTCGCATCTATATACAAAATCGATTTCCAGATACACCCATCCAAATGAACGAATAATGGAAATTCCATTTAAACAAATCCACTTAATTTACGTGTAGAACAATCAAAGTTGCTCCATCTTTTTCCGTGAATTTGGTTGGAGGAAAACATTTTTCAGAAAAATCAACAAAAAGAAACTTTTTGCGTACAGCAATCATGACCCTCGCCAAAGAGCAATAAACGGAGCACACACAAAACTCCGCAACCAGCATCACCATCAACAGTTATGGCCATTAAAAGAATGCTAACAAACATCAAACGGAGTCCATTGAATTGTTTTTTCTCGTCCGTCACTTTAGCACGAAATCATCAACACCGTCGTCACCATCAGTTTGCACTCGCTCTCAATTGAATCGACCGCGCCACCACCGCACCGGCCACCGCCCGCATGCTCGGATGGGCAGCAACAGTGGCAGAAGCGATTTTCATGTGACATAAAATAAAAACCGTCGCTATCGCTGTCTCTGTTGCTCTTTCATATAAAGTTTAATTGGCGAAAACATTTAATCATTCGTCGTCGTCGTTGTCGTGTCGTTTGCGTTGTCATCCCAGCAGCGGTCAACGGTACGGTTACAATCGGACACAAATCCCTCAACCTCAGCGCTCAACCACAACCACTACCATTCCCATGCCGTGCTGTTGTTGACCATCACGGTCCGAGACTGCTCCAACGGACCTCGTATTCACTATACATCAGCTCGTCTGGCCGCGTCTTAGGTCAGTGCCACTTGGAGCAGAAAATAAAAATCTGCCAACGTAAGGACGTGTGACCCGCAAAAGGGGAGCAATACAAAATTCCAATGTCGTTACGAAATTTATTACCGACCAGCGACCCGTACCATTTCTGGTCACTTTCCAGTCGGGCTAGCAGACTGACATCAACCCCCACCACTCAGAAAGAATTTTCACCCGAATTTCAACCTAGAAACGCACCCCCAAACCTATTACAAGAGCGGCATCCCAATGGCAGTAATAAAAGTGCAAATGGCCTCGAAGCGAAACTCGAAAGAACGTTCGCTCTCTCTAGCTAACACTAACACATACACCGAACCGATGACGACGCACAGTTCGAGTTCCCTGTCGGCGGGGTGGTTGCTCTACGGAGCCAGCAAAGTGCTCTGCTCAGACAAAGGTCCTTAACCTTAACATATTTCGTACTGGAGGTTAATAACTTTGTGTGTGCTGCTGCCTGCTGCCTAAGAGAGCCCGCTCTCTCGTTGGGTGAGTGTGATTGGATTTTTACGTGTGGATCTTCGTGCTTGGAGTTGGACTTGGAGTTTTTTTTTTAGGGCACGTGCTTGCAAATTTCATTGAACACAGTTACTCTTACCACGGTCTTGCAGACTCACAATCAAAATCGATGGATCATGGATTCTATGGTCGATGTTACAAAATCGAAATGTGAAAAAACGTTTCGTACTTGGCAAGTAGTTAACTGCGAACTGGACAAAAGTCTTCAGGACCTTGTTTAGTCATTAGGTTCTTTTCTTAACCGACTCTAATGACTCTTAAAAATGTGGAAGAAAATAAGCTCTCCTGGCATACCAATACCAGAGCAACCCGGAGAGTGGGTCGTGCAATTTTATCCGTGACTGCATGCAGAACAACGGAATGCAAATGGATTTACATTCAAACTTTGGGGCTCATAGTTTGGGGCAATGCTTTCTATATATCAACTCTAATGCTTGTCAGACCGACGCTTGGTTTGCAAAAGAGTTGAACAGTATAGACAGTTTGACCTTCCACCAAACGGTGAAAAATATAACGTCAAAAACTAACGACGACCCCCAAAAGTGTCATCCGACGACCCCAACAGATCCAAATTATGATTAACTGTGTCAATTACCCTGTACGGCGATCGAACTGCACTCTACTGTCAAATTCCATTCAACTTTCAACCCATTTATGACAAATGACATAAGAGGCGCTCAGCGCACTTATTCATAAAACCGGTGCCGTCACCCACATTATAAACTTCCTAATTGTCACAATAAATCTCTATTGCAGCCCAGGTAACACCTGAAAATTTATTAACCATACAATACACGAGAATATTCGGTGAGCCACCAACTAACCAACTCCCCCAATATCAGTAACCAACATGGAGCAATTCCAACCGACAGATGGCAGGTCATAAACCTCACTCCTCGCATGTGCTAATGACAATTTCATTGACCGTCATCGCGTGGCTGGCCCGGTCGTTCGTCTTCTCGCGACTTATACCTATACATGAGTGTGTGCGTTCTGGATTCTGATGGTAATGACGACGACGACGATTTCGTTTTAATGACACCATAACGGTAACAATAATTTCACGGCATTATGAAATTGGAAGCAGACCGCGAAAGGAGCTTTATCCGCAAGACGGCGCACAAGGTATACTCGCCGTGTACGTATAAACTCCGGCCCACCACAGAGGGTGTGTTCCAAAATCGATGACCAGTTTTGTTGTCGAAAAAATTTCGTATTACACGCACCAGAGCCAATGTCCTTGGTCGTCAGCGTCTCATCACTGTCATGCATGAATGTATGCAATCGCAGTGACAGGGCACTTTTTCTTGAGAGCGCGAGAGTATACAACGGGAGCCCACCTAATTGACGGGCTAAAGGAGGTCTCTCGCTCTACAGGATTTTATTGTCACCCACGGTGACGGGGTTCCATCACAAGTATAGTTGCAGATTTCTGGTAGGACATGGCCACCATAGCGCATACAACTTGTGCTGACATTCAGTTTTCGATGAGTAATGAACATTTGTCGCAGTCAGGTCTCACGACATTCTAGTGTCGGAAGTTAATCCCTTGCATGACGCATTACACACTCGCAGACATATGAAGTTGAAGTCTTATGACTCACATAACACTCATAATGGCATAGGACGGCCATCGAGTAGGACTGCACGGTGTGTGGCGAAACAGGGGGGGGACATCTTTCGCCTTGCTTCACTTTCTGACAGTTTTTGTGTTTTATTTCTTTTTGTCCACACGCAATTAGCGTTCACGTTCCGCCGGACTACAATCACATATCGTATAATCGCATTTGAACGCTCGTTTGAATTAATTATACCACGCGTTGTTAGAACATTTTTGTTGGTACTGATACTGGTGATTTTCTGATGATGACAGTGTTTTCTGTTTTTATTTATATGCGCTTGTTGGTATGATCAAGCAGACGAGTGCATGAAACCTATAAACGTTATGACCTTCGGCGGCACTGTTGTCAATCATCATTGTAGTGGGCAATGTGTTGATTTTCATTTTAATTGAGATGTCAACAATGTGTTAATGAACAGTGGTTATGGTTATTCTTCGAAAACAATGAGAGACGTGTGCTCTTGACAAGTGGCTGTCGACAGTTGGGCACCTACTTGCGATGACTTTCGATTGAATTCAAGTTTAAGTACCTACCTATACCCACACTCTGCTGTGCGTGGTCTGTTAGTACCTACAGATACCACAATCTGTCGAGTGCTGATTTGCCATCGACCATGTAGTTGATTAATTTCAACCTTTGGAGCTATAGGGGGCACTTTTATTGCTCTGTGTGAATTTGACTATGACGTGTGCCAACTAAGCGGCATCGGTCACCTTAATGTCATATAGATCTGTTTCGTATGTGTTGTGCAACATCCATAACGATAAGCACTCAATACTCTCCTACTCTTTCTGAGTACAAACTCAGTTACCTTACAAAATGCAACAAAAGTCGACTGTAATTCATTTCGTTACTTTGATCTGTGATATGAAGAGCCATCAGGTCCATTGGCGTACGCGACTTGATCGAACGCAATCAGTATAAATCAATTGGAAAAAGTCTGCACACGTTTTCATAAAAAAATTACGGAACAAGAGAAAATTATAAAACTAACGAGTAACGAGTAGTTGCCCTCTTGGCTTTGAGGCGATCTGGTAATGGTTTCTGGCATGCACCTACTCGTTAGTATGTCGAATCCAAACAGTTGATAAGTAGATTAAATAAAATCATTGCAAAAAGTTGTTCGGTAAAATATGAGTAAAGTTTAAAAGCAATGTAAATAAATAACGAATTCGATGAAGGAATAGCCGAATGTGATCCCTAAATACAAATTTTAAATATTCCTTGCAATTTAGAGTAGTTCTGTTTTGCACAAATCGAAGCTTGACTTATTGAAGTGGCTCCAAGCGAATTGCCAGTGATGCCACCTGTGCCAGATATTCCAAATGTTGTCAGTGTTTTTCCAAACTTCAAAATAAGTCTAGTTGGCGCAGTGGCTTAGTGGTTAGTGTGTTGGACTACTAAGCGAACGGTCCCAGGTTCGAATTCCGCAAAAACCCAAATTCCAACTTAAGGTTTATTTCCACTGCCCCACCTTTTGCGAACCTCTGACAAACATCCAAGAGTATAACTGTCTTAAAAGAGCTCCTCAAGTACCCGGTTGGAATCGGCATAAAATTGTAGATCCAAAAATGAAAAACTGACACAAAACCAATGGTTGCGAGAAGATATGCCTATAGTCCCGGACTCGTTGCGCCAACTATTTATTATTATTATTTAAATAAATTCTAGAACGTTTTGCCATTCAACAGCTTTTTCCTCTCTATTGTTTCTGATTTAAAAAAAAAAACGCAATTGCAGGTCGCTTTAGGTTCTCCTTTGCTTCGCCGGCAAGTTCTTCAGAGAGTCAAAGGTGATACATCATGTCGTGTGAAATACTTGATGTCGCCGCGTATTTAATGCAAATATGGTTAGCGAAATTGATAAAAAAAAATACCAACATCTATTTAGGTATGTTCGCGATATGTTCATCTAGGAGAACGCAATCGGTCAGTGGTTTACTGGGAACACCCATTATATTCTGTGCCATGTCTGTGCAACTACTTGTTACAATGACTATATAATTGTGTATGTTTTTTGTATGGATGATCAAGAAAAGTTTAAATTTTTACGGCTGCTTTTCCTTCCAACCCATTACATTTTTGAAATTATTAAGTGGCAACCTTGTCTAAGATTTTTCTTTAGAGTTAGTTTTTCACTCTCTGAAAGTTGTGCGCTCAATTCACTTGACTTAATCGATTTCAAATACTCATCGTCGATCAAACAAATATTTCCAGACCCGCGCTGTCGCAAGTACTAAAATAGGAGTATTGTACTCCTTTTTCTTCTGCCGTACTCCGGTACTCCCCAATGAAAAATTGTACTCCAATTTTTAATTATTTCAGATTGAACTATTTTCACTATGCCTTGACATTTTTCTAGCGAGTAAATTGCAAAAACATTTTTTTACTTTCTGGATGTTTCCTTAAAATTGTTTTTGTGTTCAATTTTTCTTACATTCGCGTCAAATAAACGCTTGTGGATGCCAGAAATGGTTTTCACTGACAAACACCTATGTTGATACCAAAGTCAGTGATTGAATAATACACACCAGATTAGAGAGACTCTTCCAAAACAACATGGCCGCCACAGGCTTCAAACATCGAAACCGCCCCATTTGAAAAACACTTAGTTAGAAATAAATTGCTTAATTTTCGTTCTATACTCCCTGGTACTCCCCCAAAAAAGTTCCATTATACTCTCCAACGAAATTATGAAACGGCAGCCCTGGTCCAGATGTATGTAAACCTGTGGATTTCACTGAAAAGCACAGGGCTTAGCAATTTAGCATGGAGGAACATATAGTTTCCATTCGAATTACAAAATTAAGGACCTTGAAGTAAATCTCCTCCGAATTGATTAGACTGGCGTTGGCTACACCTTAATAGAAGATGATCTCTGAATCTTGTTCTTTCGCTACCCATGACCCCTTCGTGAAGAGCACCACAAGGACGACCCAAATCAAAGCTGACAGACATCGCCCAAAATGCCAGTTTTACCATCCTCACCCAATCAAAAAATCAGCTTTAAGCACCCCCAAGGACCATAAATGTCGTTCACGTGCGAGCGAAACGTGCCAAACGAAACTGATAGCTCAATCCAAAACCGTATTTGTTTAGCACACCGTATTTGTTTGGCACACTCATCGCAATTCACACAACCACTTAAATCTATGTACCATCTACCGCCGAGCCTTCTTGTACGGTTCAATGGCAAATTTCCCTAGAAAATGAGTAAACCCGCAAATCGACACGTCTGGCCCATTTCGGATTCAGAACAACAAGTCGTTGAACCGACTGATGGAAATGGAAACCCCAACCAAAACTAGAGACACTCTGCTTGCGGGGATAGCATTAGCATAGGTACCCTTGTTTCGTGCGGCCTCATAATGTCCTCGCGGAGTTTCCCAAGAAAAACTGAATTCGAGTTCTGCTCTTCTCTGTGTAACACTGTCGACGACGACTAATGAACTTTAGATGACGAAATACCAGCACACTAGAGATTTACCACGAAAATCCTTCGAATCCGCCAAAAATCCTTCCGAAAAGCTTTTTCCATCACACCACCTTCAAGCTTCAAATTCAAACACGACCAGGCACCGACTACGGAGCAAGTCTTTGAACCCGTTCCGAGGCAGGCACTTCGACAGCGCGAGGCGCTTCGCTGTACTTGCCTATGTATGTGTATGCAAATTAATTCCGACTCCCAATACAGCCGTTTTGAGATTTAACAATGAGACTAGCGAAAGGACTCGCTATACCTTGTTATGTGCCCCCGTCCGTCGGGTGTCTGCAAAGGAAATACATTCAGGATTACTGCTTGCGATGAATAATACATTCGCCTGGAGCACGTCATTTCTGCGAGGCCCTGTCGGCGGCGGCGGCGGTGAGTTGTTTGTGAATGTGCGACCTTTTTTCCAGAGGTTTTGGCCTGAAAAATGTCCTCGCTTGTGCATAAACTCAATTTATCATTTATGCTTGTAAGGGGCGCGCACTGAAAAAGTTATGGGCTATTACTCGGAAAGGAGCTTGCTCCCTTGTTATACTCCTCCAGACAGGTGTGCTCTCGTTCGGGTTCAAAGTTGTTATTTAGAAATTTAAAAAATAAACTCTACTGAGTGAAGGAACGGGGGAGGAGCAAGAAAGAACTGTTACGTTCGACTTCGAGGTTCGATGTCCCATCACGACGACTTGGCCACGGAATGATGGTATCGGACGGAAATTTATTGACCATTTCATTGACTCTAATTTGCCATTTGAGCCGTTTTGTAACGTGGTGTGCGCTATTTTGCACTCCCAATTGGCTTTCTCACGAGTTGCGACTTGCGAACGCCAGCGTTGCTGATCGAATTCGATCGTTTTATAGTTGCAGTCGTTGTCGTTGTTGTTGTGGTCGTGCAGTGTCAATCGATGATTCGGATACAAATTTTCCACCACCAACTTTAAGTGGTGTTTGTTGGGATGGAAATTCTAAAGTGCTTATCACCAATTAAGGCTTCTAAGTTCGTTCAAGTTGGCTTTATGGGTTTCTGTTTGGCGCTTAAGCGCTCTGGGTGATCGCAAAGCGTGTTGCTGTCTACTAATTTGGACTTTTCCGATGGCTTTAGTGCAATGGCATGCATTGAGGTCAAGACAGTAAGGAACGAAATGTGGGTGTTTGAACAGCCGGTTATAGGTAGGTAGGTAGCTGATGTCGAAATCACAGGTGGTAATAAGGAGGGAGTGGTTTAGGTACTTCTTCTTTGGGGAAAGAATGCTTTTTCTGTAGATGGGTATGGATATTAAACAACGTTGTTGCTGCAGTTGGATTTTTTGTGGGACCATACATTAATTTTCGTGAAAACTTATTCACTTTGTCCCAAAGAACTGCCGGATGAAACTTGAAGTCGAAGATTGTACATTTTTTTCATAAAGCATCGAGTCTTTAGAAGTTCTTGATTTTCAAAATTGGAGAAACATTTTTAAGATATCCATACCTTAAAATTCAAGCATTTACCTCGGACTGTAAGAACTCTCTGATATGACGAATGCTGCATTTACACGATCACACAGTCCTAACACGGAAAATTAAAGGGATGCCCAATACTAAATAGCCGTCTGACTGAAAGTGACAGCAGTATATAACACGCAAAAAAAAGTGACACGTATTTTGGTCGTCCATCTTGTTTACGTAGTAGAAATTATTGTAAAGCAATTTTTATAGCAATAGTAAACAAAATTTCGCGTTACTATAACAAAAAAAAAAAAAAAATGGGTTCCGGAAATGATGATGATGAACGCTGAAAGATGAACACGTTTTAGATCGGAAGTGAAATGTTGGTTGCCGGAACTTGTGGTTATTTCCGCCTTACGTATCTATCATTATGGGAAGAACATCCATTAGGTGTCTGATTTGTGATCTCTTTGTTAGCATTGATTGCGGACAAACGGATTTCCTTGTCCCGTTTTGCGCAAAAATGAGCGACACAATTTTGTAGACTAAATTTTGACAGATGAAGAAAGAAAGTATTTGAGCTCGATTTGCATAAGCACGTGATGTCAATATTTTTAAATATTTAACCGAATGCGTTCTACGCCTTTATATTAACCAGCATGTAAGAAATCTCTTGGAGAGAAAACTGGTAGTCAAATTTGCTTAATTTAAGCGGAAAATACATTTTTGTAAAAACGGCTTCAGACCACAGACTACAAATGCGTGCTTCATTTCATTTTGAAATTTTGTTGAAAATGTTGGCTTGTACACACAATACAGACATTTTAAAAAGAATGTTGCAGATGGCGGGCGACTCTGCAGCGAAGGGAGGTTTTTCGAAGTCATATAAAATATACCTACCAGAAATATTAATTTTGTAGTAGGCCGAATTGTTTTTATTTTCTCACTTTATTAACAAAAATAGATATATGTATTATTTGCTGCACGATAAAACGTGTTTATTCGTTCAAAAAAGTGACAGGCAAAAGACAGAGAGAGAGAGAGAGAGAGATAGAGAGAGAGAGAGAGAGAGAGAGAGAGAGAGAGAGAGAGGGAGAGAGAGAGAAAAGATAAAATGTCAAATAGAATAATGACCACCACTTGTTTGAAGTTAGCTACGATTGCGCATATGATTTAGTCGTGACCACACTCTTAAGATAATCTACTACATTTTATTACTTTTATCGGGTTTAATTTTTTTAAGCGTAGTATGGGCCTGTTCCGAAGCGAAATTTTCCAGTGGTCTCCAAATGGACAGCGAAACGTCTGCGAAAAGGCAGCGGAAAATAATTTGTGGAGAGTTCCATCAGTCTGATACACAAGTAGCAGTGTTACCAGCACTGGCTATTTACCTTCGTGTTTGATATTCGAGCTTTTCACTGGCTCCTTAAAATTGTCATTTGGAAGTTGTCCCAATTTAGTCTATTTACTTTAAAGTTTGGCGATTTTGAGGCTTCTTAGGTATTTATAAAAAAAATGCATACTTTAATTGCGAATGTACTCTCTTCGTATAACGAAAGCTTTTTGTACAGTTAATTGCAAATGAGTCAACTAAATTTTCTTACAGTTTTTGAACAGACTTTTGTATCTCAGCAGTAAAATCATCTCACAAGATATGCATGAATATAAAGCGCACACTTCAAGTATGCAGGTATGCCCCCTTCTAGGAAAATATTTTTATTTTTTTGGGAACATTTTGAAAGCGGAAACTAGAAAAATCTCTAAATTAGGAGTTTGTGTTGTTTTTTTTTTTAATTTAATATTGTCGTTTTTAAAAACAATTTAATCAGAATATGTTTGCCTATGAATTAAAAAAAAAGCTGAAATGAATATGCCCCAGCTCATAAATGTATGCAATGATAAAAATGTATGCAATGATAAAATGTATGCAATGATAGAAACAGTGACGCATTACATGTCCCCGCAAGTTAAATGTGTGAAATTACTCCACCAGATTCCAAAAAATGTATGCAATAATAAAACACAGTGGAGAATTACTCCACCAGATTCCAACAACGCGCGCTTAGATGCTTACACATCAAAAAATACGCATTTTTGATCTTCATATTTGAGTATGGATATTTTTGGCTCCAAAATTTCACAATTTGACTCCATACCTCCTATAAAAGCTGGCAACAGAGTGGAGAACTGTACCAAACAATCTATTACAATTACCTACTTTTTAGCCATCATTTCGCAGCAGCTCGTACGTACTACAAAGCGAATAGAAGAGCGAACATTTTCGTTCATGATTTCGTTGTTATCACTTTTGTATATGATTTTTCGTTCCGGAACAGCTGCGGACTAGGCTTTACATAGCTCAGCGTGTGACCGGAAAGTCCCTTAAAAAGGGAGAAAAAAAAAAAACACGATCTGTCACCACTGAATATGCGTCGGTTCCCAATGGTTTCGACATGTACTCAGCACCGCAAGGCACAGCTACAGTCGAAAAAAATGTTTTGAAAATATTTTCATACAGCTTTTCAAATAAGTTCTGTTTTGGATATTCTTAGCTTAGCTTCTGGCCATGGATAGGAATATTTAAGACCTCAAAACACTGTCGGAAATATTGTCGGAAAATTAAAATTTAAAAATTTGAAATACCCACAAAAAATGAAAAGTTAAAAAAAATTAGGTCACCCCTAGAGCAGGGCTATCAAGCTCTAACTCCTTCATTGTTTTTGCCCTTAAGCATGACAGCCATTATTAGAATGAAGTGAAAAATGCATGTGATAAGTAAGAAATACATAAAGAATATTTAATTTAACTAAAAGTAATATATATTTTTTAAATAGAGACGTAATAACCGAAATATTATTTTTATTATGCAGAAACTTGACATAGAAACATGAAATTAGAAGATTAGAAGTAATTATCCCGAGGGTTGGTCATGGCCCGCGCTGGTCAATTTTTAAAAGTCCCTTCTTATCGGCCGTCTTGATGATTCATCGTAAGAACATGCCTACTTTAAAGTGTCTGGCTCTAACCCCAAGGGTTGGTTTTCAATTATTTAACATTTTCGACTTTTCCATAGTTAATAAAACAACAAAAACAATTTAAACAGAAAATTTAACAAAAACAACACGCCCTTTATCACTTTGCCACTTGGTGATTAAGACAAAAAATAATAAAATTCACAACAACTCAATACAACTGCTGATTCATTCACCTGCCAAAAGCGACACCCGTTATCTTTAGGAGTCTAGAAGTCTACGATTAATGTGCCCCTGAAGAAATCGTTCTCGTATGTATTTTGTAATTTGTTCTCGAAACGATTACGTGTGGCAATACAATTGCATGCTTGCTGCATGTGTGCATAAATGCTCGGCCATCATGTTTCTGTTTCTTTTTTCTTTTTTTCTATCAACCAAAGATAAGGCGAGTTACTTTCTGATTGCTAAATGTTGTGCAATATTTTTGAATTCAAAATTTATAGCCGGATCGCAGAAAAATGTAACTCGCTGCCGGTTGATGGAAAACGGCCTTGACGTATGGATCCGTATGGATGATCTCAGCATGATTATGAGTCTTTGAATAAATAGCACCAACATAGCCCTTGTATAATTTGAGTGGACAGTTCTTCGTTGTTTGTAAATGTGTACTTTTCTTTTAGATGGACACCTGTCCGCACTACGTGAATAATGTTTTGCTTTTTTTTTAACTGACAGCTCAATGTGACGTTTTCCTTTTGATGATTGATTATATAATTATTCATTGTACTTGCAGTGCAGCATTGTGGTGTACAGTGAGATCGATGACAGGCGGATGTTTGTAGTTTACACGTTTACTTAAAAATTTAAAGAAACTAAGAAAAAAAAAGGCGGATTTCTGAAATGTGTGGATTGGAAAATGCACTGAAGAATTTTAGCGGATTGGTGTTCAGCTAAATTATTTGACGGCTCATTAGCCAGGGTAATCAGAATTTCAATAAAGAGTTCTTTAAGCCTTGTCAGAATGCTACTGCTGCTCAGAAAAAAAAAAAAAAAAAAAAAACACAAAACTAGTATTCGCCTATATTCTTACATCAATATTTCTTGGTTCTAATTTTTGAACAATTGTAAGAGACCGACAATTTAATGAAGATCTTAAACGTTGATTTGAGTAGCTTAAGGTAGACAATTCTTGAGTATTTGTCAGACAAGAGATGCGGACGACAAGAACTTGCGGCTTTAGAAGCTTATTATATACACAAAATATTTATTACAATTTATTACAACTTTCACCAGACAAACACATTTAAACAAATCACATGTTACTGTTTGTACAATGTACGAACGAAAAAAAAAAAAAAAAAAAAAAAAATATTTTACAAACACATTCGCTGAATCTACAAAAAATAAATAAATAGTTGGCGTAACAGGTCCGTAGGGACCCTAGGCCTAGATTCTCACAGTCGTTCGTTCTGTGCGAATTTTTTATTTCTAGGATGAATGGAAGGGATCTGCAATTTTATCCCGAGTTGAGCGCCATTTAAGAAGGTCCTTCATTATAACGGGTGATTTTTTAAGAGTTAAGTTTTTCAGGTTGGCAGTACTGGTTAGTAATGGCGTCCAAACGTCATCTGTCAAAGTGAAAAGTTTTCAGTATACTCTGTCATTTAATAATGGAAAGACTTACAAACGAGCAACGATTGCAAATTATTGAAATTTATTATAAAATATCGTGCTCTGTGAAAAATCAAAGACGACCGTGAAAGAAACTGTACCGTCAACGGCGAATGATATCGAGCCATGATACGCTCAGTTACATTTGATTGACATGTGGTTTCATCAAGACGGTGCCAAATGCCACACAGCTCGTGAAACAATGGAAATGTTGAAGGATGAATTTGGTGAGCAGCTTATCTCTCGAAATGGCCCTGTGAGTTGGCCGCCAAGATCATGCGATTCATTTAAGGCCTCTTGATGTAGACAAGCCACCCAAGCCAAATATGATTGAAGTCTTACAGGATAACATAACACGCGTAATTCGTGGAATACAGGCCGAAATGCTCGAAAAACTGACGCAAAATTGGACCTTCCGAATGGACCATTTGAAACGGAGCCGCGGACAAGATTTACATGAAGTTGTCTTTAAAATGTAAATGCCAAGAAAGGCCTATTTATCGATTACAATACAATTTTTGAATATTTGATGCAAATTTGAGTGTTTTATTCGATTAAAAAAAAAAAACTACTATGTGACATTAGACAGGACGTTTGTCAGACGTTCGTGAGAGTTGACGCAGTGGGAAAAAACCTTAAGTTGAATTTTTTTTTGTTGGGATTCGAACCACGAAGCTAGTGCGCCCCCTCATCTACAAACAATAAATACGACGAATGTATTCGTAAAATGTAAGAATTCGTTCGTGAAATTTTTACGAATCCATTTTTTTATTCGGCAAATTTATTTGTACTGTGTACAAATAAATATTTGTTAATATTACGAATGAAGCTGTGTTTACATTTAGCAAATATGGTCGTGTTTAGTAAATTTTGTTTGAGAACAAAACGACTCAAATTGTAAAATATAACATTTGAATCCAAAATATTAATATTTACATAACATTTTTTTACTACATTTTTTACCATACTTCTCTACACATCGTCCGCCATTTTGTGTACGAATGATAATCGTACTATGTAAGGAACTGGCTGAATTTTCGTATTTTTACGAATATTTAATTTGTCTTTGTAAATGTCGCAAAGTACGAACAGCTGTTGTTTCGTACGTATTTCTGGGAAGACTCCATTTGTATTTTTATACTATCTATTTTTTGAGTGTATTACGACTTTGTAAAGTCCTCAAGCCATAATAAACTTCTTTGTAACGAATTGAATGCCAAAAATGTCCCCGGGCTTAGACGACACGCTGACAGTTGGTAAATCGCTCAGCTCTGTGCTATCTGCTAATGGGTCCAAAATCCAAATGCCAAACGCTCGATCGTGTGCCGTACCAAAAATGGTCAAGGCACGATCTACGACCAACGTCAATGCCTTACTCATCACCTAAAGCAGATATATGTAGGTACATGCAGCCAAATTACAACAAAAACAGTGAGCCCCCGAAACCACTCCTAAATGTTGATTGCAATTTAGACCATATCACCCATTTGAGTCCAAAGACTCCTCCGATCGGCGCACAGACAAAAAAAAAGGTTACAGCAAATCACCACCTCGGGGAACGATACTCAGGAAACACAGCACAAAACACAGTCCAAGAGGAAACCAACCAGCCAAACGGAGGAGTCCAACAACTGGTTACCCATGTGATGTTGCCCGAGGGGCAAGCGTTGATAATTAATTCAGTGTGGAACACCAGTAGCTACAATTTGATTTGGTTTAATGTTCTGTGTGTAGCTTAATTCCAGAACCGGTTCCGTCAACAACTGACGACGACGATGATGTTTATGCTGGTGCTGCTGCTTTGCTGGTGCTTGCGCGCTATCATGATCTGCGGAAGGCAGCATAGGGCTTTGGAATCGAAAATGAATCCAAGTTTATGGCCAGCTCGAAGTCGTACACCGTTCGTCGGTGTAGTGTGCACATATACTGCATACCTGCTTACATCCTCTCACCGCAGTACCACACTTGAGTTATGGCCACAGCTCTTCTTAGATGGTAACTCTTTTTCGGTTTTTCGTTTTTGCAACGAAAGACAATGTGGCTGGCTGTTTGTTTGGTCTTGGTATAGTGGGCTGCCACAGGGCTCCGGCTCGAGCTCGGCTCATGACTGCACTTATGGGCCAGCTTTAGTGGCAGACAGACGACGGTTCGGCGGACATAAATTTGTTCACCGTAATTGACCTTTTTTCACCTCACTCTCTAATCCTACGACCGTGTCCTGTTTGTTAGCGACACAGCAACACAAGTTGACAGTGATCACTTGTACGTACGGGTCGTACATTCGTACAGTAAGGTTGCATGTCGCGTCCGCGTGGTAGCAGGCGACTGCGCAGCAAGTGCACTGCAATTGTGTGATTTAATTGCGAGACCTTAGCGAAGATGTCGCCTGCAAGATACGACCAGAGACGACTCAAAAAGCAAAAAGGACAAGGAGGACATTTTCCACCGAGGCAAATGGAAAGTCAATGCACCGACTACGTCGACGACGGCGACACAGCGAGGAATCGATATTCAGTCGGTTAGTTCGTTGGCTCCCTGTCGTCAACATTGTCGTTCGGTTCCATACAACGAGTGGCGGGGGCATTTCTACCGCTGAGGTGAATTCAATTTGTATCGCAGAATCATTAATCTCTGGCTCTGGAGTAGATATTTAGATTAATTGCTGCCAGAGGTTGTCATCGGCTTCGTTTTCTTGATTCTCTTTCCCTGCGCTGCTGTCTCCCGCACTATTCCACTAACCAACCCCACGCAGATTGGAAGTGGAAGTCGAATATAAAACGCATGGATAATGAAATGGGAGTAATTGTGGGCATTAATCCCAGCCAGGCAAAACGGTACTAATTGAATGCAATCGCTCCGCCATTGCTAGCTAGCCAGTCAACCGGCAATGGACTTTGAGGGCTGAGGTAGCGAAAACCGACACAGGCGCAGGGTGTTGCTCAGGAGTAAGTGAAGTGGCAAAATCGATTAATGACGTTCAATTAATTTTGATGGCCGATCGATTGTTGGTATTGAGTGGAAAGTGGTGGGGCCAGGTGTATTCAGGGCGCACAATGAAAGTGGATTAAGTTGGCAATTTGTGGGTAGTGTGGGCCAGTGTCTTCAATCTGCAAAATACACATCAGAAATTCCATGGGAGCTAAGCCGCTGCCCAACCCTTAACAAACAAAATGCGGCAGGCACTAGAATGTTGTCATTAGATTCATGTTTATTGTTTAATCATGATTTGAGTGAGGGTATCCATCCGCTATGGCATTTTGTCCCTTATCGAACTGAATTGCTTTGCTATTTATCGTGAGCGTCACACTCTAAAGTGGCAACAAAAAGTTTGGGTTCAGCCAGTGGATTCTTTGCCATACAAATCTGGTTTAGTTCAATTGGTGGTAAATTTCTTTAAAATATATGAGCTTTTCCAGCAAGTTTATCTGAAAGACCTTTTGAAAGATAAAAGTCAAACGGCCTTAAATCGCTTCATTTGGGTGGCGAATTGTGATTACCAAAAACAGAGAATTACACGATCGTTTGCCTGACAGTAGGGGTTGGAAAAAAGCCTCTTACGATCCAACTCTAGACGGCAAGGGATCTCAGGATGTGGGCAGCGCAATTAGGTACGATAAAGACGCACAAGAATGGCTTGGAAAAATATGAAAAAGAGTAGTTTTGAGCACGAAAACAAAGCTGATCATCTGTTTTGTTCTAACGCCGAACTGAGAGGCTATAAAACTGTCACCCGCAACCTGAAAAGCTTCTCGTCGTCGCAACGCCGTCGATGATATGTAAGTCAAGTTGAATCTCCAGCAAGGAGCTGCTTACGAAAATGGCACAGAAATGAAGTGGGAAATATAGCTTAGCCTTAAGATACCCTATACAATAACTATGCGTGTAGTGGAACCCAAGATAGATGGAAGAGTGAACCGCTCAAAATAAAATTCAGAAGTCGGTGCATTCTATAACTGCGCACCAGTTTTTACTGCTAAGGTTAAGACTTTTACTTTGGGGTCAACATTTTAAGAGAATTTACTTTATTGGGACTGCGTACGAGCCCCCAAGCAGACATTTTGGAACTCAAAAATCGACGAGTATACATATCTTGAATCAGGGCTCGTGAGTGAGTCGCGTTTAAACTAGTTTACCGGGACCCAATAGAGTATGTTTGTGGATTTGAACACGCATCCCATTTATCCATTTCGATTTTTTTTTTTGGAAAATAAACAGCTTCATATGGAGCAGAGCAGATTTTACTTTTTACGAAGTCTAGCCCGTTCCTTCGATTTAAACTGAATCGTAATAGTCTCTGCCGGACCCGTAGTTGGCAATCATACGACTGCCTAGCTCTGAATGAGAATTTTTTTCTGGATACTAAGAGAAAATACTACCCTTTCACTCATTATGCCTCCAAGGCGTTGCAACAACTTAACTTAGTAAAAGTTCGTTAGAGAAAATTTCTGCCATCTAAATGAGATGGTAATTGTCTTGTTATATTTATTTAGGCAATATCCTCCAAGGTTCCATCACATACCTACCTCAAATTTTGTACAATCTCCCACCAGCTCTTACAGTTTACAGATACCCACCAACAGTTGTCCCCAAAGTTTGAGCCTGTATTTATTGAAAAAAAAAAAAAAAAAAATAATAAATATTCGCAACTGTAGGTAGAAGCTTGTTAAAACAAGAACATAAAGTACGATCCAAACCGATTATTTCTTATTTTTAACGTTTTCATTTCATGAGTCAAGAAAGAGAAAAAGATACTAAAATTAGAAAGTATTTCTTAATTTAAGAAAAAAAATGTTTAAAAAGGTGTTTTCCCGCAAGAATTTTTTTCTTAAATCGTTCAGGTTTTATTTTATTGACACCAGAAAAAAAAATAGTGTCTTCTAGAATATTTCCACCTCGGAAAAAAAAACTTAAATCAAGAACATATTTCTTAAATCAAGAATTAATATTCTTGACCAAAGAAAGGAATCTGTTCCTCAGAACTTTTCTTTTATTTCAATAACTTTTTTCTTAAATCATACATTTATTATTCAGACTAATTTAAGTGAACTAACATTTTCTTGAAATATGAATATTGAGTTGATTTTCTGATATCAAGTACAAGAAGTAATTCTTTGGATTTAAATAGAAATCATTTTCCTCAGTCATTAAAGAATTTATCATGTTGAACTTCCAAGTGTTTGTTGTCTTCAAATTTTAGAGCGATGGAAGAAATCTTTTCATTTATTAGACTTGATCTCTTCTTCGGAAAATTCATCTGTTTTTTTTCTAAGAAAACTGAAAAAAAAAAAAAAAAAAAAAAAAAAAATAGATCAATCATAACAAAATAAAATAAAATAAATATTTACCTAAATAGTGACCGTGAAATATTCAAGTACAGGAATCAGGGCTTCTCGCAATAATTCTTATGAGAAAAAGCGCTTCTGCTTCTTATATCCTAGCGGTTTAAAAAATTGCAAAATAAGGAGTTTATGACTGAAGTAAGAAAATTGAGCTCCAGGAAATAACCCCCCAACGAAATAAGCCCCCAAATGGAAAATGAAGTAACCCCCCAAAATTGGAAGGTGAAATAAGTCCCCAAAAACGCAAGAAATAAGTTCCCAATTGTTGTGGTTTATTTCATATGAAATAAATCCTCACCTCCATACAAATTTTGGGGGGTTATTTCATTAGGGGGTTGTTTCCTGCAATTTGTAAAGAAAATGGGTCAAAGCTTTTTGAGGAATAAATGGAACAAGACAAATAAAACATTTTCCAACTGAAAACACGATATAGCAAATCAAAATAACCCAAACAATTATAACATTGAAATAAAATAACTTACCAAAATTAAAGCCGACACTTTTTTCTAAGTACCTACTTTTAGAGCACTCTACATCTACACTCCAACTTACTCAGTAAGAAGAGGGGTAATAGGCCAGCCGTTTATGTTATGCATTTGCAAATCAGAAGCCAGGAAAATAAGTGCTCATGCGCTACTCCTTCGTAACGTACAATATATTCCATATAAGAACTCGGTTCTTATTTGTAGTACAGTAAAACCCGGATAAGTGCTTCTCGCTTAAGAGCCTAACCCGTATAAGTAACGTTTTTTTTTTTTTTTGAGAACCAAAATTCTGAAGATTTTTTCATATAAAACTCATCTTACAAGTACCTTTCGCTTGACTACCTTTCCCGCTTAAAAGCCTTTTATTTTGTATACCTACTTTTATTGAAAATTACCTGAAAAAAATCAGCTGAAAAAATACAAAAGCTTTTTTTCCTTTAGCGCTTCCTTGTGTTTCGTGCTTTAAAAATAGAAAAAAAGTAATAATCTTAGTCTAGTACAATGGTGGAGACTGACTATGTAGCTGGCACTGTCAAAATTTAAACTATCAATGTTATAAATTTAGAGATGAGTGCCTATGTGCACTTAAGCGGATTTTTTTTTATAACTCCCTAGCCCACATAAGTGCCTATCAAAACGGGGTATTAAGGTGAGGCACTTATTCGGGTTTTACTGTAAATCGAGTAGATGGGGGGTAAATATGAATACAAAATTCATTGAGACAATACGAGGGCTGTTTTTTGTATTCGTCCTTGTTTTCTGTATAATAAAATTTGGTTCTTAGCGTACAAGGAAGCACACTTTAAAAAAGCGAACCAAAATGAGGAGTGAATAATATCAAGTAATATCAAGTCACACCCTCCTCCCCCACCCTCTATCCCAGTCACTTATCGTCAATGAAATTGTATGTATCTAAGCAAAAGACGATAATCTTATACACATTGGCCCTTACAAATATAGAAAAAAGAAAGGAACAAAATTCCATTCTAAAGTCCACTTTTGTTAGTGACCCTTAAATTCCACCTAGCATTTCACAGCAATGAAACAAATTTCATAGTCAATTTCTGCCAGCTATTGTGACTCAATTGTGTTGTTTCACCAGGGGCGAGCTTCAAATTGTCGTTAATGTGAAGCTCAACTAAATAAAATTGTTATGATTTGACAGATAAAGCAAGGGGAAATACGAAAAAGTTAAAACGCTTGTGATTTGTCTTGCAACTTGGAACTCACCCCAGTCTGAACTTTAACTTATTGGATTTGACAAATGCCACTTTAGATTTGACTTAGTCAGCGGTGACTCGAATCTTACCATTCCCTAACTTAAACTCAAATTTAATGCTCTATTTTTTCTAATTTAGACTAAGGTAGCTTCCACACCGGATTTCTCGATTCAAGAAACGAAATTTCCTTTGCATCTAGGTACTGATTACCTCGAAAGACGTTTCAGAATTTTATTCGCAACACAGTCTACATCTATATTTGTGACACGTATAGTGTGCTTAAGTCAAACACACATCCCTACACCCATTTTGCACAAATTCGCCAGTCAATAAACGCTCGCATTTGGTCAGTCCATACTCAAACCACCATTCTATGTGCAATCGGCAAGTGTGAGCAACCTACAGCCATACATACGGCACATGATTACACAAACCTTATCAGTCATAAATAACATTTTACTGGGTCACATGTGGAGAGCGAGCACAGCAAACCCGACCAGCTGTCTATCAAATTCTCACAGCTCCAACAGGAAAAACGAAAATTTATCGCGCACCACCACACACCAGAGTGAGATCAGCTCTCAATCACTCCATCAGAGTGGTGGTGGTGGTGGTGAATGGTGGACTTTGGTTGCAAATTCGAATGGGGTTCAAAAGCCGACATCCACAAATCACAGCTAACGGATTGGAGTCGGTCACCATTGCAATCTGTAGTGCACCGCGCCCCGAACTATACCCAGTCGCCATATAGTCTTGCGGCATCACGAATGTGCAATCCAAACATTTGATGCGATATAGGCTCCACTCACATCGCAGAGTCTATATCTGTATACCCACGTGTGGGACGGGATTTTAGATTTTACTATATGACAGCCCACGCATGAATATATCATCATCTATGAGAGGCAGACCGCTTCAGGGTTAAGTGTGCCCGCTGTCAAGTGCCGACTGCGATCTGGCAAGATTAAGTGCAGTCGAATAGACTTTCGACGTGTGTGTGTATCTATGCGATGCTAATTCACTATCTCTCTCCCTAGTTGGGTAACATTTTCGTGGAATTGCCATTAAATTAACAATCGCGCATTGGGGTGTGTTAACCGCCCTCATATACGCCGCGCACACTTGCTTCGAAGAAGAGCGAATTTCAAGCTTCTTCAAGCGGAAAATTAAAAACAAACATTTGACGGAAAGACGAGCGCGCCTTCTCCACCTTCAGTACATATATAGGTATAGAAGACAGCACCAAACGAAGGTGTGGAGAAGTGGCAATCCAGCAAATTACAACGACTTGACCGTTGACCTGCCCAGGTACTCCACTGACAACAAGTACACATGTGGAAGTGGATACAAGGTAATTACAGCAAAGTTTGCTTTATCGCTAGGATGTAAGTCATGGTGTAGTCAGATACAGAAAAGGCAAACTGTCCATAGGTCCTGCCATTTGACAACAAAACACTCTCGTGCCATTGACCTAAGTGAAGTGCATTTCCCTCGAGGCGTCGTTCCCTAATTTGTCTTGCGGGGCATTTTTCCACGATGACACTTACGCGCTGATATCCTTTAATAGCTGTCATGAGTAATCTCCAAATGTGCATCGGAAATGACGACCGACGACCGACGACCGACAACCATAGGGGGAGGACACCACAAAAAAAAAAAAAAAACACCCAAATTCCCTCGTTTAAATGTCATTCCATGTGCGGTGTACCATGCCATCTAAAGCGCGCACAGGCGGGCCAAGTAATTTTGATTAATGTTCTCTTCCAGAAGTTGGCATTCCCTGTTGATTATTGTTTCGGTATTTTTTGTTGCTGCTGGCTGTTGTCATGTAAAAATGCACAGGAAAGACAACATATTGCCTACACAGACACAGCATACGGAAATGTATTTTTAATACGTTAATGACCACGGTGCATGTGTCACTGTCGTCATCGTCGGGGTGGCTTTATGATTGGCTCTAAGTAGATGAACTTTTAATTGAATAAAGGTTCACAAGCAATTTGACCGTATTTTTGTCGAACTTGTCGAGATAGCTGAGGTTTTTCTTCGGTAATTGCAGAAGGTGAGTTGGGTACTTGTACTTGGACCTATTATACAGTCTGGATGGGGGCATCAAAAATGGAGATAGAAAGCCGGAATCTTTCAGATTACCTGAAATGTGTAGAATATCTCAAGCCGAGAAGACAGTGACCTTCTTCAGCAGTCTTTGAATAGAGAGTAACGAAACAGTTTCTGCTGTGGCAACACTGCCAAAAAGTAACATCCTATTCATGATAAAGTTCATCAATTCGACGAAAAAATCATAAATTTCGGTCTAGTGAACTTTTCCAAGAATACGAGTTTATAATTCATCAGCTTTGTTCGTTAATATTATGAAAAATTCATCAATATGATGAACAAAAAAAAGGAGCTCACCATTCATCAATTTTGTTCATCACTGTGACGAAAAAATCATAAATTTTGGTCTAGTGAACTTTTTCATTGATATATGATATGATGATCTAAAAAAGGAGTTCATCATTCATAAACTGTGTTCATTAATATTATGAAAAATTCATCAGTATGATGAACAAAAAAAGGAACTCATCATTCATCAATTTTGTTCATCAATGTGACGAAAAAATCATAAATTTTGGTCTAGTGAACCTTTTCATTGATATGATGAAACGGATTTCATCGATATGACGAACAAAAAAAGGAACTCATCATTCATCAATTTTGTTCATCAATGTGACGAAAAAATCATAAATTTTGGTCTAGTGAACTTTTTCATTGATATATGATATGATGAACAAAAAAAGGAGTTCATCATTCATAAACTGTGTTCATTAATATTATGAAAAATACATCAATATGATGAACAAAAAAGGAACTCATCACTCATCAATTTTGTTCATCATTTTTTGAAGAAAAAATCATAAATGTTGGTCTAGTGAACCTTTTCATTGATATGATGAAACGGATTTCATCGATATGATGAACACAAAAAGGAGTTCATCATTCGTCAACTTTGTTGATCAATATTGTGAAAAATTCATTTGAATGCTGAACAAAAAAAGGAACTCATCATTCATCAACTTTGTTCATCGATATTATGAAAACTTCATCAATATGATGAATAAAAAAAGGAGTTCATCATTCATCAACTTTGTTCAACAATATTGTGAAAAATTCATCAATCTGATGAACGAAAAATGGAAAATATTCAAACGAAAATCAATTTTACCACGAATGTCAATCAATTTTAGTGGCAACACTTCACGCGCTCAAGAAATATTGAGTATTAATAATATCTTATTTTATTTCCAAACTGCTTTTGTTTTCCCTGGGACTTTTTTTTTTGATAATCCCAATTACAATAACAAAGCGGCCACTTGCCTGCCATATGCATTTCTTTAGGTAGGGGCACAGGGTGCACGTGCTGTGCATACATTTGTGTTTGAAATGTGTTTTTGCGTCTTTTGTTGCTTAGTTGTAATCAATATTAAATTGATCCATTCTGTTAAATTCTATAATTTTAAAGGAAGAGAGAACATGTATATAACAAAAGTTTAGTTAAATAATAATATTACATTGACTTTGAAAATAGGTATTTAAATACCTATGCGCCTAGACATGTACTATTTTTTAAAGTGACAGAATAAGATAAACATATTTACATTTATGAATGTAATGAAATTAAAATATTATAAATATAGCGAGCTATCTCTTTTTCTTATATATAAAAATCTCGTTTCACGGTGTTTGTGACACTACTCCTCCGAAACGGCTGGACCGATTTTCATGAAATTTGTTATGTACATTTGATAGGTAAGAGAATCGGTTTAAAGGTATACTTCATACCGCTAAATAATTAAGGTGTCCTTCTTCACAACATTTTTGCTTTTTATTTTTGACGAACATTTTGTTTTGTATTTTTTTTTAGATTTGGCATCAAAAAATATCTATAACCCCAAGCCTTCAACTACCTACCCCAACCCATCATTTTTTAATCACGATTTTAGTATTTTTGTATGAACGAAATTATTTATTTTGTTGAATGACAGATGGCGCTACTTCCCCCCAATTCAAATTTCATCCACACATGCGCAAGTCCTTGATATTTCACTCTGCATTTTTTATTTAATATCAAAACCCTGAACATTTTAAACCGTGAAAACCAGACCTTCTTTCAGAGGTCGATTGTGGGGATTTCTGAAAATTAAAGTTTGTTTGGGATGGAGAAAATTGTAATCTATGGCAATTTGGGCTCATTTTGTCCATCACGAATATTGGATCGCGGTTAATTTTTTTATTATTATTTTTTCGACACCCTGTGATTCTTTACGCTTGGTAAGCAATATCGATGCGTTTTCTTCCAGAAAACAGTCAGTCAAGATAACATAGATACTGGCTACAAGTACTGTTAAACGTATTTCTTAGTTCCTAGACCTTAGTCAGGCAAAATTTTACACAAAGAGTGCATTTGCTTGACCGATCTAATCCGCCACTAATCACCTCAGTCCTTGGAGGTACTTACATTCCCATTCGAAGGTTTGTAGTCAATCCATTCGACATACAAATTCGGACAAATGTCTGCATCAAATTTTAAGCTCAATCATCAAAAAAGAAAAATCACTTCCACTTACTTCATAAAAGGGGAGCCCTTCAATTTGAGGAACAGGAAATCCCCAATTTACGTTCTCAAATTCAATTCACTTCACCAACAGATGATACTTTCTGCGATATGTGCCCACCAACACGAAACCATTACGTAACGTTTAATTGAATTCGTAGGTACCTACTCGTATTTCATTTCCAACTACTGCCATACCACTGGGATACTTTTTTTTGTGCTCTTTCCAGCCCCTCGTGCATGCCAAAGAGGATTATATAACCACCACTTGTATGGTACACCCTCGTCCTAAAGTTTCAAAACGAGATCCCAATTTGGTTATCAATTACCCATGACATGAACTAGGCACACAATCGCGCGCAGCACTGCAGAAACGCCCACACATGCTGGCCTCTAACATTTGCCCAGAAGAAGAAATTTTGGGCCTAGCCCAATTCTTCAACTCGAACATAATCACAGGTGTGGTGTGTGGATCTTATTTGTGTTAACCTGTATCCGCATCGCCATTCGAAGAGCAGAAAACAAAAAAAACTGTTGCACTATATAATGTCCAGGTTGTCGTTTCAGGTTGTGTGCGCCCTTCTCCCCCTAGGGAAATTGTGAGAAAAAAATAAAATAAATATAGAAAGACTACAAATCCAAAAGTACTCCTTTCTGGTTCGGGTGGGATTGCCAACCGTTTTGCCATGTTGTTTGTCGTGTCACGTTTAGGGGCGCTCTCTCAAAAACTCCCACAGTGGACCGATGTGTGTTTGTAGTTATATTCTTACGTCAAATTGGTCCCGGGGTTCTGCACAGTCGAGAGAAGAAAAACGCGTACATGACTGCTTTTGGGGATTATGTCATCTCATTTTGAGATGCGCCCGCGTTTTTGTTCCAGAGATGGTTGGCTCTCTGTTTACCAAACGTGCATGTCATCTGACGGCGACAGGTAAATTTACTTTGACTGATGCAGCCAGCAGCGTCGGAGTGTGTTGTTCTTGAGAGATCCCGCAAGAGCTCTGCACATTTGACACAAACACAGTTCCGTGTTTGGTGAAAAATTCATGAATGTTTTGAGGTATAAATCGGATTATCCAGTCTCAAGGTTTCTTCCTTGCTGGCTGGCCAGATGGGCGACGTATTAATCTGCATAATCTGGCAGACTTTTTGGGCAAATTTTAACCATAAGTTTGTGGGGAATTTTAATTAGACTGCGGTTGTGGCAATTGTGTGTCCAAGGGTGGTGGTAGATGCGCCGATGGTTTCCGATTTAGTTGATGTCACCGCGAGTTGAACAAATTTGTTGCTGGCGTCGATGTAGTGGGATCAGCGAATTTTCGGCAAGAAGTTGAAAAGCTATGGGAGGGGGTTTCCATTCAAACTTGATCATTGCTAAACAGCAAAAGGCAGATCACTCCCGGAGGAGTTTTAATGTTTATAAAGAGCTTCTGGACCTTTCTGCTCTAAAGCCATATCTATACTTACGAGAAGGCCGACTTAGACCCCTTCCATTTATGGTGCAATCATAAAACAACACTTTACAGAGCAGGTTTCGTGAATCAGTAATATTTAGGCTGGCAGCTCGTAAGGAACGCGCCCAGTCCTCTGAAATTGGTGCTGTTCAAGTCAATCAATTCTTCGGCTTACAGAAAGGTTTTATTCTTGCAACTTGCTGAAGCCCCTAGATAGGATTCCCTAGATTTCAGTTCCTAAACTTCCTATTGTATTTTTTCAATGCTGACGCTCGAATTAATGAGGAAGGTTATGATCTTGGAGCCTTTTCTCAGCAGTTTTGCTGCTTTTTTGGTTCTTTCATGCCATATGATAACTTAAGCTTTGGAATTCCACACCTCGTGATATATATATACCTACAGTGGGTCGCATTATGAATCGCAATAGCTTCGGTTGCGTTAAAGCTGGCAAGCTACTAATTTAACATGACTCTTAGCCCCCTAGAGGTAATCGCATAACAACAGACTTTCAGAAAGTTCCCATTAATTGTCGCCACCCGTCATGGCTGGTAAGTGTCGCTTTCCATGCCCGAAGCCCAGGCATTAATAACTTAACATCATTAGTCGACCGCTGGTTGAAAAGTTCGCCAAAGATAAATTAAGCGCTTATGCGTGACAGGCCATTCGGAGACAAAATGTATCCTATCCTGTCGCATAGTTTACCGGCAAAACCGAAAGCCAATGCGTTCAAAGTCAGGCAAAACCCTTTGCGTGTTCATCATCACAACAACGACGCGCTTTGAAAATTGTGCGAATGTAACAGCGCGTGTATAACGCAGATACACATCGATGTCACGCAACTTGTAAGGACCCCCGCATATAACCGATCAGATATTACGTATGCGAGTACCTACGCCATATTGTGTTGAAGTAGTTATTTATGGGAAACTGCGAAACCACATATATACCTACACGCTACACAAAGGCAGCACACACACGTTCATTAGCTATTTCGCTACCAATTGCCGTGAGCTATTATCCTGTCAATGCAATGAATTCAAAGTAAAATAATTACGAGTACTTATGCGGTCCATAAGTGTGATTTATTGCGACCGGTGATGTTAGAAATAAAGATCCGGACATCTTGAACGGTAGAGTATTGCTGGGGTGGTTCTCCTGATTAGGGGATGGGGCAGTGTAAGCGCTTTTAATTGAGTCATTAATCAAAAATTCGTCATGAGCTTGTGATAAATGAAAGTGGCAATCTGTCTCCAACAAAGTCCTAGCGAAAGCAATGCGTGGGGGGGATGAGACTGCCTTTGGAAGGGAGCGAAATAATTTTTCAGCGCAATCATCTTCTCTAGAGTAAAATATTTTTTTTTTGTCAAAATTTCCGAAAGTAGCTCTAATAAATAAATCTGAGAAATTTTAAAGATTGAGTAAATAACTTTCGAAGGGCGGACGATTTCCTTAAAAGAACCTGTGTTTCAAGTTCCCAGTTCGATAGGTAATCAAATTCTTAACAGTATAAATGGTAGCCCTACAAGGATTTTAATTTCTAGTCAAAAGGATGAAGAAGGACTAGGGAGACGAGAAGAAGACTTACTTACACTTTCTCCATACGTCCCTACGGCGACCCTTTTTTAATCACATAAAAGGGGGCAACTTTTCTAAGTAAAAATATAGGGGAATATTGTTAAAGCACATTGATATTATCAAAATTTGTAGGTTTGATGAAAGGAAGTGACGTGGCGCAATACTAATAGTAATAATCATATTTTGAGCGCTAATTTTTGCTTCAATCTAGAGGGGTCAACTAAGTGACGCAATACGAGCTACAGAGCTTAAAATAAAAGTATGTCTGGAAGTCTTCTACGATCTTATCGACTTTAACAATCATACTACAGGCTCTGGGAAGTAGTGTTTTTTTTTTTTAATCGTGAAGCTATGTCGCTCAGAAAAGTCGAACCTTAAACTATCTGCCACAGAAATTACTTCGAACGGATTTATATTATGCGTTTAAAACTACAGCCAAGATATACTTGGACTTCAATAAATCACCATTTTTCTGTTGGTCCCCACGAGAGTCTATTGCAGGTTGGTAACTAGATTCGCTGAAATTGGGAGTTTCAGTGTACCTTGGCTCTGCTTAAAATGTTGTAAGTTGTTGTAGTTCTCACAAAACAAGTCAGAGAACGTGATTCCCAATAAGTTACCTTGTTCCGTAGTCTAAACTTTGTTTTGGAGCATGTCAGTTACAACTGTGGAAGACTAGCAGAATCCAAAAACTATGTAAAGAGAAATTCGAAAGGTAAGCTTCAGCATAAAATTTAGCTTTTAGGTAAGCAACTTACCTAAACAGAACCTACAATAAAATAGATAGCAAGAACCTCAAAGAGGAAAACAAAAGGTGCAAAAAGAGCAACACATTCTTACAACAATTGAGGGTAACCGCCTAACAATATCCACTACAGCAGCCGACGTCAAGATCTATGGTAAAAGAAGCCATATATATCCCAATCTGGTCTAAGTCGTGACACAAATAACTTTAATAATTGACTCCACATGACCTAACAGTCTGCATACGAACTGAAGCACTTTTTCGACAAAATGTTGGTCTCTTTACCGGAACCATTGAATACCTCAGTTATACACCAAAGCTTTGCCTAAAAAAAACAATATATCTTAAAAATATAGAAATATTTAAAACACTTGTCTCGGAAGTGTTTCCAACAAAGGCAAACTGCTTCAACGATAGTTCCAAAAAATTGTTTTGAATATTCTAAGATCCTGCGGTAGTCAGAATTCTTACTGATACTGACGACATTAAGTTTTGGATATCGCAATATTCGACCTCAAAAGCGTGGCGGCTATCTCAGTTGATTGAATAGATTGTGTCCCCAGCCGTCTTAGAATTTTGGAGATTTAATAAGAAATACCTTTGCTTCTCAACTGATTTTTCTATGAATTAAAAGGCGCCACGCCCCCTGTTACCACCTGCCCACAGTTTGAAAAGTGTTACTTTCTTAAAACTCTGTCACGCCTCTGCTTTTAATTTTGCAACCTTCACTGCTATGTACAGAATTTTAAATAACTCTGTTACATGGAAAGTCCCAAGGCTCATTTTGCGATCCCCCCTCGGATTTTCGAAGCAGTTTTCTACATGCAATAGGATTCAGTAGGATTTTATCGATTCAATCGCTGGTATAATAAACGGCAAGGAAAAGTTCTTAAGCATTTCTTTTTTGTGAATTTTCCCGCCCACATTTTGCGGAGTTCTTAAAAAGAAAAATGCGCAAATATGTTCAACACTTTTTGTCTTTTTGTCAAAATATTGGACTTCTTGGGTGATGTTGAGAAAAAAGGTCATTTCTGAAGCTATTCTGCACATTTAGTATTTTTGGACGATATTTAAAAAAACATTGGCTCGCGAAACACTAGTTGCAGAACGGTCACGCTGCCTGTGCCTATATATACCTCCTCACAATCCTTCGTTTGCGTTATTTGTTTTGCTCCTGGAGCGTATAGGAGGGACCTATAATTTTATGTCGATCTAGAACGGCTGATTTGAGAACGTTTCGGAGGACAGTTAAAATTTACTTGAACGCATGTTAAACGTTCGCGAAAGTTATTACAATCCAAAAAAAAAATTGAACTGAGGGACTAGTCTTAAATTAGCGGCGTGAACTTTTCGCAAAATAGTTCCCCCAAAAGCACAAAGGATTGTCTACCTTCAACGCATGTAAAGATATATACCATCTCGTATCCAATCAATGCCACAGTTGACCGCGCCTTGCACTGATGTAAGGTCCCGCTGATAACTGCACACCACATTGCACTAATTCTCAGCTCACTGTGTGTGCATTTAAAACGCAATTATGTGCGGCACGTTATGCAAAAACAAAAAAAACAACGCACATTCAATTGTTTTATACAGGAAAAAAAAAACGAAACAATTACATTCGCGATAAGAATTGCAATTTTCCTCTAACCCTTAGCCTTAATGCATTATCGCCGTCACCCCCATTACAATGAGATCGCACACATGCTGCTGTCACTTGTCACCCGGCCGCATGATTGCCTATGCTTATCTATTCAATTACACTATTTTTGCAGTTTTTAATCTCAAATACGCAAATCAAATTAAAAGGGAAAAACAAATTCCAGCTCCCCCCACCTATACAGCCTTGCTGCTGCAACCACCCGCAGTTTGTCGCTGATGTGACGATGACGATAGTGAGATGTAAGATCTCCGTTAAGCTGTGAATATCTCCACTCCAGACGAGGGCACAGAGGGCACACTTAGAAACTCGTCGCATTTCTGTTGCGCACTTCACGAACTGATCGGTGTAGTTGACAAGCAGTGTCGCCCCAGCCCCATCTGTATAGGCTGCGACCAGTAACAGCTATGGCTGCCATCTCCAATCGCCGATTAATTGATATTTGATTAAGTTATAATTAATTAGCTTATGCAATGAGCTTCAACGATGGCAGACCGGCCGGCAGGGTGGACGGTGCGGACACCTCTTCACCTTCTTTGTCTGGTGATCTGCTCTAAGGACACGTGTTCGGATTAGATCGCACATAAGCCAAGTGTTCGTTGCGCTTGATTTGCGTAGCATTTGTGTGCGGCTGCATTGAAGGGCCCCGTCAAACACGGGACAAAGCGATTTTGAAATTCAAAATGCTACACTGTCGGACGGGGGAAGGTACTCGTATAGTGCTGCCTGTCACTTGGACGTATAATTCGAATTTCCTTTTGTTTGCCTCTGGCTGCGCATATACCACAGCTGAAAGCTGAAAGTGGACGATTCCGAGTTCGGACAAAGGCGGACGTTGTGTCGATGATGTAAGCGGAGCGGCGCGACGGCGTGCGGCTCTCTTGCATTCACCTACTAATCGAAGGCCATTGCAGTTGGTTGTTAGATTAAATTATTTGCCGACTTGCAGTCGTAAATGTAATGGCCGCAGGTTAAGGAGCTTTTGTTCACGCTTTCGATTAAAGTCTTTTACATCGAATGTGTGCGCGCGCGGTGACTAATGCGAGAAGGAAGCGGTTTTGAAATTCAAATTCGGATTTGCGTATACGAAGACGTCGCAACGGAATTGAGTTAGCTGTGACGCGTGTGAATTATATTAGTCCCATCAGGAACGCAGAGTAGCCCGGAAAAGGTCTTAGAAAAGACAGTAACGAGGTAGCCAACCTATAGGTACGAAATAAATGATTGGAGAGCTATGCAGGAGATATGGAAATTTGTTTTTTCGGATCGGAGCTGGGTATCGGGGGCTGAACAAAGGAAGCAACATATTAAGGCGAAGCCATTGAACCAGTCTTGCGTGAGACTCACTTAGATTTGATTTTGCGTAATATATACCGAAGGGAAAGAGAGGGGGAGAAGCGTGTGCTTACTAAGGAGCTTCCTCTCGTTGCAGAGGTCAACGAATGAATTACATATGTGGAATCAACGTCAGAGGAGTCTACCTACAGTTCGATGCAGTCAGATCTATAGAGATGTGCTTCGAAATTTTATATAAAGAATTTAAATACAGAGCCAGTTACAGATGAACCCTATGGGCCACCAGTAGTCCTCTTATACCTACGATGATTGTAATACTTATATAAACTGCGGGAGAAGGTAGTAAAATAGAAATGGCAATCTAGTTTGGTGATTGGCCTTCGGGGTAACTTCTCAAAAATTAATAAGTAAATAGTTGGCGCTGCATGCGTGTTTAGAAAATCTCAAACCTAGTTGGCTGTTATGGCTCAGAACCAGCGTGACCGTTGTACGACTTAAGTTGCAATTTGTCACTTTTTTCGAGAGCCTGGTACAGTTTTTTGCTATTTTGGCCCTTTTTCAGTTGGAAGGAGCACTTCGAAATTTACACAAATTGCTCTTATTCTATAAAAAGCTTTAAAAGTACCGCAGATGCCTATAGCAACACAACACTATTAGTGTTTAGAGAGCCAATGCTTGTTAAATTTGGTTCAAATTCTAGATTTGAAGAATAGCTTTAGGAATGGCTTTTTTTTCTCATTGCGACTTTCCAGAATTCTGCAGCGGTCACACTGCTCAGAACTATTGACCTTGATGTACAATACGAAAATTTCTCAGGCCAGTAGTAGGTGGGTACTCTCGGGTCTCGAATATTTGCCACCCGCTAGTGAAAATGGCTGCAAAAGCCTTCAAATGTAGTAGCTTGTCTTTGTCTGAGGGTAAAACATCAGTTCTCTACCACGCGAAAGGTAAGTAAATTTACGGAACAACAACTTGCGTCGGAAAGGGACCGATTTAATGTTGATAACCCTGATAGTTAAATGAAAAATAATGGTTTAGACATAAGAATCGCACAACAGATCCCTCAGACAGTAATATTTAAAAGAAACATAACCCTCATCCGAGAAGTGCGCTGCGCTGGTTGGCTTTTACTTCTATTATTAGGGGCGAAATTTCTTAGAAGCTATAGACTTTTAGGAGCGTGTCGACGAATGAAAAACGTGCGAAAATGAGGTTATGAAATATTGGGAATTTATTTATAATCAATTGAATTAAACTAACTTTGACTGGCAAACGAACAAATTAAAATTTTAATTAGAAAGGAAATTCTTAAAATGCGTGACAAATGGAATGACATCTGGATGAATTCAAGGTCAAACATTTTTAATTTGAATTTTCAAATAACGGTCGGTTGAATGTAGACTCCTACAGACTTAAGACACGATGTCTTGAGCTTTCGACAGAAGTGAAATTTCGGCCTCGAATACTTCAACGCATCCTTAAAGAAATCGATTGCAATAAGGAAACGGGACCCGATGGAATCCCGGCTATTAAACTCAAGAACTGTGCACCAGAACTTGCACCTGTACTCTGTAAGCTGTTCAGCATGTCGTACTCCCAGAAGACGTTTCCTTCTTGCTGGAAGACCACTCGCATTCAACCTATTCCAAAGAAAGGGAAGAAATGTCTGCCACAAAACTATCGTCCAATAGCGTTACTTTCAATGCTCTCTAAAGTAATGGAAAGGGCAATAAATGTCGAAATAATCAAATATCTAGAAGGCCATCGATTAATAAGCGACAGGCAATACGGATTTCGGAGCCGTCGTTCCACTGGTGACCTGTTAAGCTACGTAACGCACTTATGGACACAATCAATTGAACAACACGGCGAATCCAGAGCCGTAGCCTTGGACATATCAAAGGCAATTGACCGAGTCTGGCATAGAGCCCTATTAGGCAAGTTAGCGTCTTACGGATTACCACAACAACTCTGCGGATGGATGCAAAATTTTCTTCTGGGAAGATCGATCGAAGTTGTTGTAGATGGTGTATCATCCAATTCGTTTGCTATAAATGCAGAAGTGCCCAAGGATCTATTCTTCCTCCAACTCTATTTCTTCTCCACATCAACGATTTGCTTGGATCGACAAATAATAATATTTACAGCTTTACAGATGACAGCACTCTTATATCCTCCATCTCGAACAATGGGCCTGTGAATACGGCTACATCACACAGTCAGAGATGTGAACAAATTAATTCTCTAAATGATGATCTGGACAAAATCTTGAAGTGGGGAAAGGACAATTTGGTTGTATTTAATGCAAACAAGACACAGTTCACAACATTTTCCAGAAAAAATGCATCAACAGTTCCTCAGATCCAAATGGATGACCATCCAATCCATCACAAGGACTCAGTGCACCTTCTAGGAGTCACAATCAATTCAGGAATCACATGGCAGAACCACATATCCTATATCGCAAAATCGGCGTCCGCAAAGTTGAGCTACCTATTTAGAGCAAAGAGGTTAGCCCCAAGCAACTTCTCCTTCTCTACAAAGCACAGGTTAGACCAGGCTTGGAATATTGTTCCCATATATGGAGCTCGGCCCCAAAACATTCACTTAACCTGCTTGATAGCATACAGAGACGAGCAGTTCGACTCATTGGAGACCCTACACTCACATCGAATCTACAACCGTTGGTGCACAGAAGACAAGTCGCTGACCTATGCTTGTTCTATAGGTACTTTCATGGTAGATGTTCTGAGGAACTCAAAGACATTATCCCTCGAAATGCAACTTTTGGGCGCCAAACAAGACAGGCTGCTAATGCTCATGACCATACAGTACACTTGACAACCGCGAGGACATCAACTTTCAAAAACTCCTTCTGTTACAGGACAAGCAAACTTTGGAACTCGCTTCCTGGGGATATATTTCTAGAAGACTACAATTTGCAGCAATTTAGGTGCAGAACAAACATACATCTGCAGGCATCTCGGGGCGCTGTTGAAGCGTTATAGGTTCGCCTTTCCCGGGAGAAGTATATATAAAAAAAAAAAAAAAAAAGTTGACACAAGAGCTTCTTCCACAAGACCATTAACGCCGCCGTTCATACGCCAATAGGATGTTACAGCTAGCCCATGACAATCCCGATTTTCATGAAAAAATCATAATGAGTGACGAGGCCCATTTTCATTTGAATGGATATGTGAATAAACAGAATAGTCAGTTCTGGGCAATGGAAAACCCTAAAATTATTCATCAGTCACCTTTGCATCCATTAAAAGTTACAGTCTGGTGTGCAATTTGGTCAAGAGAAATCATTGGACCTTACTTCTTTGAAAATGAAAACAACGTAACGATAACTTTGAATGGGGAGCGATATCGTGATATGATTGAAAACTTTTTAACGCCACAACTTCATGCTTTGGGCTTGATTAACATGTGGTATCAACAAGACGGTGCCACATCGCATACAGCCAGGATTACAATGGAATTACTGCGAGACCTCTTTCCGCAACAAGTTATTTCAAGAAATGGTGATGTTGATTGGCCTCCACAGTCACCTGATTTGACTGCTCCGGACTTCTTTTTGTGAAGATATCTGAAAAGCAACGCAAAGAAACGCTTGAGCAACTTAATTAAAATATTCGTGATGAAATTAATGAAATACCGCGTAAAATGTGTGAGAATGTAATGAAAAATGTGCTCAAAAGGGCTCGCATTTTAAGACTAACAGAGGCGGACATTTACCTAATATTGTATTCCATACATAATTGCCGATATTAAGTAAAACATTTATCAATACAAGATCCATTCTCTTTCATTTAATCAAAAATTATAAACAAACAAAGTAGTATACCTTCCCGGCGGACACCCTGTAGTTTCCCTTTAATTCTCTCTGACGTGTCTTTTAGACATGAATAATTTTGAACATTCGTCAGTTTAGTGAACCCCTTACGCTACTGCGGATGTAGTAGCTTAACCCTAATATTTCGACTCCTAATTATCAGGTTTGAAGACAAATCTGAGATTACCGTGAGTTCATTTTCTCCAACGCCATTTTAAACATCGTAGTCAAAGCGTTGTTCTTGTCCGCATTCAATAATTGCTGCAATTGTCAAATGATGTTTTTTGTCACTCCTGTTTGCCCTCTGTTCCGCCTATCGACTTGATCATCCTCCGACGAAATGAAATACACCTGCGGATTTTGGTGTACGGCTTCATTTACTGGCAAGAATGCACACATCCGATGGTAAATTTGGCCTTGAATCTCTTAATCCGAAATGTGCAGTGTAGAATCATTGTTAGAAAATGTGTGTTTGCATAATGTACAAGAGAAAGTATTGCCTTACAAGTCGGCATGAAATCTAGTCTTATGAATGATTTTTGTTCCGAACGAAGTCATACGGAAACAGTTGTTGTACCTACTCTCGAATGTTCATTAGAAAATCATCCGATTCAAACGTTTTTAAAGGCTCCGGCGGTGCATCTAATAGACTAAATTTTACTTTGCCACTCGTACAACAAAGGCCGGTCGTTGCGCCTTTCAATGGTGGCACAATATTATAGTCATTGCTCCAATATCGAAATTCGCATCACCGCCATAATTTCTGTTGGTTTATACTGAAATGCCATTCGTTCGTATGTCGCGAACGATGCGCGTCTTGTCACTCTTCGATTTGAACTTGTTCCCATCCCAGCAGCAGTACGGTTTGACGCAGTGACGCAGTTTGTTGCCTGTTGATTTGGTCTTATGCCATGAGATGTCCCACTCGTCGCGTTCTTCTTCAGATTGTTTTGTGTTTAATTTTTATCTTATCAACTGTATAAAAGAAATGGAACTACTGAAGCGATGCACAAAATCAAAAACAAACCATCACTGTCGGCAAACGTATAATACATTAATCTCAAATCTCGATTTTCGCAATTTACTTTTTAAAAAAAATCCGCAGATACGTAACATAGAAAAGTCAAAATAAATATTTAGTAGGAAGTATCATTGTATGCCAAATCAGAACCAACGACGATTTTCCGGAATTTTCTCTCTTTCTAAACCTCATATACAGCAATACGAACAAAACCAAAAAAGAATCATAAACATCGTTCCAGGGATTATCGAGTTATAACATCATCGAGTTTCACCCCGAAATAATTATATATATAGAAGAAGAAGATGAAGATTAAGCGTTAAGCCTATGGGACGTCTTTTTAAAAAATAATAACAGTGAACAGTGGTGACGGGGATGGGATGATCGAGTAAAAGTATTACTAACGTAAAGTATTACGACAGAACAGTACGAATAGTACCCTACCCTACAGAACGAATCATTTCATTTAGTCGAGAATAGCCAAAACTTTCGTCCACTTATTCTAAATAATAAATAGCGTGAAGACAGCAACAAAGGTAAAAACCAGTAACGCTGTGCGATTTTTGAACAAAGTCAGTAGCTCAGCGGTTGATAAGCGCTGGACAACTACACCAAGGCTTAACGGTTTGACCCACAAAGAACACAAAAACTGCTCTACTTCTTAAATCATCTGATAAGTATCTGACAGCATAATTCGGCATAAAATTGTTGCTCCCTCCGACAAAGATATAAGTCTCGCACAAACTATTGGGTTGGAAGCAACTAGTCGTAGTTACATTTATTTAATTGTCATGGCTCGGGGGACGGAGATAGCATGTGCGTGTTTATTATAACTTTTTATGTTAACCAGTGGACGTGACTCCAAGCAGTCGTAACGCTATTTGTTGACGCATGTGGTTGGGTAATATTCATCCCACGAACAACTGTCTTAACTTGTAATGCGAAAGCGTTTAAACTTGGTATATCCTATGACGTACCAACTATTCGGCAGTATTATTCGACACAGCCCAGTTAATAATACAGACCGGTAGGAACATTTGTTCAATGACGTCAGTGAATGCAGTGAAAGTTTGACCTACGAGGTGAAGCATAACTTAGAATCAGGCCAGTGAAAGGTAAAAATAGTTCCATAGTAAAGCCAATTGTGAAACATAACCCCGCTCAATTCAATGGCTTTTACAACACACGCATCTTTGAGAGGAAATAAGTCAACGTATAGAGCCCCATCTAATCTGTCATCATAGTCATCACTATTGCCTCATATCCCCAGACACCTTTTACCAAACACAATCTCAGATTGGTGTATCCATTCCCAGACTCCAAGTTCCAGCTCATCACTTCAATTTGTCAAAGCTGCGGCTATCAGTTTTCCACTCGCCCCAAACGAACAACATTAATCGGACTTAACCACAACAACATCCATTTATAACACCAGCTTAAGTCCGAAAATTAAGTTTAACACTAAAAGGCTGATACAAATGGAAAATACGGAGAGAGAGAGAGAAAAAAAAAAAAAAAAAAAAAACATCAGCTAACGACACATGACAATGATGACGCCAACTTGTCGTTGTCGTCTGGGACAAGCCAGCATCAACGTCTTAATCTTCACCAGAGTAGCCGCGTTTCCGATTACTTTCCATCGACAACACACCTATATTCATCCGCTTATCACGTTTCGCATAATCCCCAACGACAACGATGATGATGTTGACGGGGGAGACAAAAATGAGATGACGACCCATGCTGATGATGATGGAGATGATGGAGATGACGCCTTGGGAGCTGCTTTCCGTCTCCTCCATGTCCTCGTACGTGACACATAAAACGTAAATCAAATGTAAGAGCTCTCCAACCGCCTCCCGAAAAAACGGTTCACAAAAGACGGCAGGCAGGCCGTCTTCGTCTTCGTCTTAGTCTTCGTTTCATATCCCAACAGCAAGCTATATGAATGTCGCAACAAATGTGATTTCTGTTCAACACGAAACCGAAACCATCACTCCGGCGAGAGGGTCCTATGCTCTGCTCTTCGTACTTCGTGTCGCAGACATTAAGTGAAGGTACCTCATTTTTTCGGGGGCCCTTCCCTCGCGGACTTAATTTATGCGCCAATCGCACATGGCGCTGAGATTTTCGCCAAAAGATAGGCTTGTGCCCGCATACAGAGCCATGCGGAGTGGAGCGCACACTTTCCGTGGAACGAAGAGCATAACAAACGCAACAAAACAAAAAATTAAAACCGTTCACGGTTCCACATTTCGTGCAGTGGAATTGTAACCTTTTATGTCGGGGGCTGATTCTGCTTGACTCTGGCCTGGCCCTGTTGCTGATACGAAAACGAATACGATGCACAGGCAGCAGCTGCTGCCGAGTGGTGTGTGGCTAGGCCTATGTGTATAGGGTAAATTACAGTGGTTGCTATAATTCCACTAACATTTGACGCCATCTAAATATCAGGTGAATGCAAATTGCATCTTAAGTTGAGTCTGCCCCCGGCCCATAAGCGAAATAACCGGCAGGCATGGGGCTGGGAAATGTCATGCGATGTTTATATAAGAACCGACGCGCGCTCTTTAAACACGTGTAGGTGTCAGGCGCGGTTTAAGTTTATTTTCCTACAGTGGGTACACACGCGACATCTCCTTTTTTTTTTTTTTTGGGATAGGGGGCGAGCAGTGTGCATGATAAATGAGTGGAAAATGCGAATGAATTTGGTAAAACACTCGTCGCAAAGTGTGTTCTGTGTTGGTTTTAAGGATTACTCTCCTGAGGTATGCGGCTTACATCGAAAGAGGGAGAAGAGAGATGGTTTTCAAATTTGAATGGGATGAGGATGACTGCTGACTGTATGAAGTGCGGGCCTTGTTTTAAATCAAATAATCCGGGGAGCTGAAGGCTGCTTTGACATTCGTGTAGGTTAAATGAGTGGGATAAGTCCTTGAACCTTGAACGTATATAAGTTTCCGCTTCTTAAAAGTCGGAGGAGATTATCTCGGAGGTGGTATGGAATGGAAACTTTCGCTATGAAACGTCAGAGTGCGGGAGGGACGCAGTTTTTTTACTTTCACGATTCTGATCAACAATAACCTTTCACGTGTTTAAAAGGGTTCAAAGCTATAATTCCCTGCGTCTTTTTACGGAGAGAGCGGGTCAGTCTATCCCTGGTCTAATACTGATTTTATTCCGCACCTACCATAGTCCTTACCTAAACAAAACCATATCTCTCTTCCGACTGTAATGTGCTTGGTTGAGGCCCAGGTCCACCCCGGACTGTAGCGCCACATAATTAAGTAAGTAAGTTGTTTGTCCGGAATAGATTTGAGAACAACTGTACGAAACTGAACCCGGTCTTGACAGTTGAATTGCAAAACGTCGCGGTTGAAATATAGGACATGTTTTATCACTATCCGCCAGCCTGAGATGGTGATTTGAGCGGATATCTCAGTAGAGAGTGCTTGAAAAACACCCTCGCGGAGTGGTTTTGTCTGGTACTAATTGAATTCGGAAGTTGACAAGTGGCAAACTGCTGAAGAGAGCCGGCCTAAGTGCGTATCTATATACGAAAAACAACTTACATTCATCCGCAGTGACCCAGAAGGTGGCGTACGTGTTACGAAATCCAATGAATATTAATTTAACACCATCCAACATCCATTGGATGCAGATACTCTCTCGTTTTTCATATTATACAAACCGCATCTTGAGGTATATCTTATCGGACGTACCTTCATTCATGTCCCTATTCCATTACACGCCACCTCCGCGATGTTGATGGTCATGAACATGGCTGGCGAAAAGGAGGCCAGCAGGGGGGCAGACCTGATGGCTGGCGCGGATTGTGCCCCAACGACTGACCAAAAGAAATTGTTTAACTCAAATTGAATTTATTAGTACCATTTGCAACGCATCGCGATAACCATCTCCACTTACAAACTGTAAAAGTAACAAATGATCATTTAAGTTGCCGCGCGCTCAGCAACATGACGCCAGGCAATGCACCAACAACGCGCCGCTTATCATATTTAGTTAAAAGGTCCAAATAGACCACAGCCCCAGGGCTGGCCATACTCCGACGAGTTGAATATGAGAGCCAACTTGGCGGAAGATTAATTGACCACAGCAATGACCGCATTAATCGAAGCAACACATCTGCTGCTGCTGCTGCTGCGGTGTTGTTTTTGTTTTGTTGCTATAAGCGGTGCTGGTTGGCATATACAGGCTCTGCCCAATCATGCAACTAGGTGCTGCCGTTGCATATGACGACGACGACGACGACGACGACGACGACGATGATGATGATGATGATGGTGATGATGATGATGATGCTGGACCAGGAATCACCTCCCGCATCTGGGTTGAGTGCGCAGCAGATATGCAATCGTCGGCGAAGACGATGACCACTTCGATGAGAGAGTTCCAGTGAAGCACTCAATTATCACCATGGCACAGCGTTAAGAGGATTTTACCAATTAATTGCCCCAGCTCTCGAGTTGCCTCTCCACGAAACGCTTTACTATATTCAGCTGCATTTTGTGATACCGCATGCACAATGCTGTTGCTATATTTATGTGAAGAACATCATAAATCCACTTAGTTCGTGATTTAACAGTTCACGTTTATTTTTATGTGCGCTTGGTATACGGTTGCGTGAGGATGAGGATCTGCTGATGCTGATGCTGATGGTGCCGCTACCACTGGTGCTCATCTGGTGTGATGTCTGAACATTTGGTCAGTGCACTCACTTTCAGCCTCAATGGATGTCTTCAATTACGGACGAAGCACAATAAAATGCGAACGAACCGAAATAGACTTTTTGTGGTCGGTCAATGGAACGGAAGGGTCATTGCATAAGGCGCAATGGAAGTACAGTGAGCGACGTTGTCATGGGACTGACATAAGGCCGTATATGATCTTGGAGTCTGAAGGCAGTTTCCATACTTTATAGACGTAAGGTGTCCGCTTATGGACTTTGAGACAGAAAACTGACACCTGGAAGACAATTAGAAGTGTCTGAAACTTCATTTCAGGAAAAAGGTTACACCACATCGATAGGTCTGGCCATGAAAACATTCCGCAAATTGTACTAGCGACATTCACTTTTCCAAGGACTTAGGGAAGGCCTAGTGTTACACTGAACTGTAGGCCCCAACATTCAAGACGCCAAACATAAAATTTCTACCAAGAAAACCAAACACCATTTATAATGAACAACCCTCTACTCGAAAAAGCTCGTAAGAAAGGTCAGATCACCTAAAATTAGTAAGAGGTTTGTTCTCTGATCTTCTGGTCTTTTGGCCGCCCGTGCGCTATCTTCTGTCTTTTGTATTTTTTTTTATCTGTATTCTAGTCTCCTGGTCTTTTGGTCTTTTAGTCTTCTGGTCTTTTGATCTTTTAATCTTTTGGTCTTTTGGTCTTTGTTCTTCTGTCTTCTGTCTTCTGATCATCAGTCTTATAGTCTTCTGGTCTTTTAGTCTTTTGGTCGCCCGTCCTACATTTTCTGGTCTTTTGGACTTCTGGGTCTGCTAGTTTTCTGGTCTTTTGATCTTTAGGTTTGCAGTCTTCTGTCTACTGTCTTCGAATTTCTAGTTTTCTGGTCTTTTGGTCTTCCTGTCATTTGGTCTTTTAGTCTTCTTGTCTTTTGGTCTTTTAGTCTTCTGATCTTTTTGTCGTTTGGTCGTCCGTCTTCCGCCTTCTATCTCCGGTCTTCTTATCTTTTGGTCTTTTCCTCTTCTATGTTCTGTCTTCTCTCTTCACTCTTCCGTCTTCCTTCTTCCGTCTTCTGTCTTTTGTCTTCTCTCTTCTGTCTTCTATCTTTTGGTAATTTGTATTCTAGTCTTCTGGTCCTTTGGTTTTTTAGTCTTCTGTTTTTTTGATCTTTTAATCTTTTGGTCTTTGTTCTTCTGTCTTCTGATCATCAGCCTTATAGTCTATTGATCACTGATCTTCTGGTATTTTAGTCTTTTGGTAGCCCGTCTTACGTCTTTTGGTCTTTTGGACTTCTGGTACTGCTAGTTTTCTGGTCTTTTGATCTTTATGTTTACAGTCTTCTGTCTACTGTCTTCGAATTTCTAGTTTTCTGGTCTTTTGGTCTTCCTGTCATTTGGTCTTTTAGTCTTCTTGTCTTTTGGTCTTCTAGTCTTCTGATCTTTTTGTCGTTTGGTCGTCCGCCTTCTATCTCCGGTCTTCTAATCTTTTGATCTTTTCCTCTTTTTCTCTTCTATGTTCTTTCTTCTCTCTTCACTCTTCCGTCTTCCTTCTTCCGTCTTCTCTCTTCTGTCTTCTGTCTTTTGGTCTTTTGATCATTTGATCTTTTAGTATTCTGGTCTTTTAGTTTTCCGTCTTCCTTCTTTAGTCCTCTGTCTTTCAGCGTCTGTTTCCTCTCTTTGTTGTTTCCATATTCAAGCCGTCACTTTACTCTTTCTAACAGTTTTTTTTTTTGTATGTTCTATGAACTGCAATTTACGTGATTCTATGAAATTTGCGCCCACTGTTTCACCTAACAAATCCACACGTGAAATGTCCACTTAGTAGGAGTACTCCCCGCCGACCGTTTATCAAATGGAAAAGTTATGTGTCATGTGGTTTATAAATAATCCATAAAGCACTGGGACTGGCTCACGTCAGATGGAGAGAGGTGCAACCGCTCTGCGGTAGAAATTTGTTGCGAATTGTTGTCTTCCCTTGAGGAAGCACACGACAAAGCGCTGTACGCACTTACAGCAGTGAAAAAAAAAAAAAAAACGAAAATAGAAGACTGCACTCTGCGAACGCAAAGAAGAAAAAAAAAAAAAAAACACTTTCAAAATACAAATACTGACAGCTGGCACTGTGTCCGTGCGGAGGATGGCAATGGTCACTTGAAAAATACGCCACAAGATGCTGGCACTGGCGCAGGAGGAGAACAACTTCTCGAAAATTATATCCCAGTCGGGAGATGAAAGAATCTTTCGTAATTGGTCGTCGAGGCGATTTTCTCCAAGTCTATAGATACATACGCATGAACAGTGCACATACGGGAAAAGTCTGCATTCGATTGCCAGATAAATCACGATCCCGAGGATATAAATTCTATTCAAGTATTTTTCAAGTAAGTGTTACAATTTTTATTTTCGGTAATTATGTTAACAGCGAACGAATTAATTGCTGCCGGCATGGCGGCGGCAATAGCGGGCGATGGAAATTTCGTTTTCGAAACCATTCTGGAATCTGGGTCAATTTTGGAATATCGGGTAATGACTTAATGTGCCGTTTGACAATAAGTAATGGTCTGGCGGAAGCATGTTGGTTGAAGGATGAATGGACTTTTGGGAGATTTGTGCGTAAAGTATCTGCTCTGAGGAGAATTTACGAGACAATTGCGAACCCGAATGAGATATATTAATGTAGGATATCACGAAAGAAATGTTGATGTTGAGATAAATTTACAACACAGAATTGGAAATTGATTGGATACTCTGGTAATTAGTGGTCGCGTCAGAATAATCTGCAATCCAATATTTTCCTAAGAACGGTAGGCAGATGGTTTTTTTTTAAACCCATGTTTGCAGGGTTCTGTGCCGTTGAAATGGAGACCTTCCACTTAAGTGGTAAATTCTAAGTTTATTTAATAATTTATGTAAATTGGCCTTCATTTTCACCGCGGAAGTTGACGAAGTACACTGAGATGACAGCATCGGCTTTTGACTTTTAAACGTTAAAAAAAGCTTTCAATTGGACTGTAGGTTGAACCATTATGCTTCGGCGATCAGTTGTTTTTTAATCTTACAGTTGCGGAGATGTTTCGATTGTGTTCTTGTCAAACAGGCAACACTATCAAGGCTTAAGGCTTCGAGAGGGCTTTACCATTTGCATGAACTATGAGAGGTAAGCCAATATATGAACCTCAAAATTTTGTTAAAGACTGGCTGTCATTGAAAACTCGAAATAAATCTACAGGACATCTGTATTAACCTTAATTCAGTATAGGCCTTTGCCACTACGTCGAGTTGTGAAAAATGTGATAGGTATCACATGCAATGCTGCATATCCAAATGCAGTTCCAAGGGCGAGAGCAATGCTTATGCAAATTTTGACTAAGCTCTGGTGTGTACTAGACGACCCACGTATGGTTGTTTGTGATTTCCCACAAGAGACAGTACAATTTGCTACTTTTTGAGGCCACAACTCAACTTTCGTTCATAAAATCATAAAATCTTGAACGCATTTGCAGTGGAAGACAGAATCGCTTGTAAGGTTGTGCGCCCCACTTCCTATACCCACAGTTTTGATGTGTAAACGGAAATGCGTCACTGTGTTTTATCATTGCATGCATTTTTTATTACAACTATGGATATGAACGTGGGGATTGTAAGCTTCGGTTTTTCTCAACGACGATGATGGCCTCTTAGTTCATTAGCTCTTTTAGATAGGTGTTTCAAAAGAACACTCCCCAGATGCTCCTTGTGGCTTCCTCAGTGTTAGTTTTTTTTTATTAATGACGGAAAGACTTATACTTTAACAAGTTTGATAATTAGCAACTTTTAAGAGGTTTTTAATTCGTCTACACCTTTTTCGTGAACCGCTGAGTGGTAGGTTTTTCCCAGATGCGCATTTCACGAAGAGGCCGAGTCCTGACAAGGACGGCACTGGCACAATTGATTAGAGCTTATATGAGTTTGCAAGCAAGGGTGAACAGAAGTTTATGGCTTAGTTAGAAAGTGTTTACACGAAGATCTAAAAGCTTTTCAGTATAAAGAGCGGTCGTTATGATTCTTTCAATCAAAAAACATCTGACACGTCAAACGAAATGATCACCAGACACCATCAAGTCTTTAAAGCAATAATAAAGGTAGGATGCAAGGCTTATATCACGATACTCTTGCTTACTTGATAACAAAAGTGTTTGTCGAACTCCTGTCAGTCACAGAATTAGTTAAGAATTTAGAAAGTTGCTTCTCCTATATCATAAGGTTCGCCATCTATATCGTAAGGGCAGTCTTCAGCTTCCTTCCATCAGCAAACATCTTCTTTTCATTTCCCAGAGTAGGTACCTATCCTACTTGGTCCTGGCCAAAATGCACCAATTCTAAACGGTAGCAGAAATATTTTAAACCCACTCTTTTCAACAGTCACAGCATTGGTGAAGTTTTAAATTAATAAAGGTCCCCACAGGGATTCAAAGTCTTATTGTAACTTGTAAGGTGCAATCAAGTAAAAGTTCAATTTTAGCGACTGCTAAAATGCTGTTAAAATTTTGTGTATTTGCTTTTATGGTTACAACCGACAGTGGTAACCTTTTCCAATGGAAACTAGCTGTCGTAAACCCACAATCTGTTTAAGTCGAAGGCTTATTGCTAGATAAGGTCCACCACTTCAGTATTTATCGCCAGCTTATTACGGATTTGAGCTTTTTCGTAACAACAGTTCGGTCGAACAATAGCTCGGTTGATTTGAAAAGAAAACAATAAATCATGGTTCGTGTGTTAAGCCGCACTTCAAGCTAATAACCACAAAATCTCATTTACGCAACGGAGGTCATCCGAACACACCACTTCGTTTGACACTTTTCCCCAACACACGCACCAGACACCTCATGTGTATGTCGCTAATGTCAAACACACACAAATTGCCCGGTAACGTTGGCAAATTGCTGCTCCGACTCCGGCACTGTCATGTAGAACAATCGGTCAAGAGTAAAAGTGCTAACAACGAAAAAAAAAAATCACTTGTCCAGGTGAAAGAGCTCCGTCCAAAGGTACACAAAAATGTGTACCGTTAACGAAAATCGGAAAAAGATACGACCAACAGAAACTTTATACAATTTTGGCCAGATTACATCGCCTCAGTGCGGCCGAAGGAGACCCTCCAGCAGGCATTGCCGTCTCTCGTCGTTGCGTGCCAAGTGTCCATGCACCGCCCTCGCACTGTCCCCCCCCCCCCACCCGTACATGGCTGCAGACAAAATATGTACGTTGTACGTTCATCATAAGTACACACATAATATTTGCTATTTACCCGGCGCATTAAGACGTTTTACGGCTTTTCGGCGACGTAGATGGGCAAACAAGATAACCCACCATCTGGATGTGATTAATTGGGATATTCGCTGTGTGTTCCTTTTTCGCTCAGCTGTAGTTGAACAGTGAGCCAGGCCAGACTCTGACTTGCCAACGGCGACGCCACGCACTTTCTTTTGCGGGTAGTGCGGCGTGCGGGTGTGGGTATACTGGGGGAGGTGTAATTTATTTCTGTGTACCGTTTACACTTTGGCTACTGAGTGCGTGCGGATAACTCTTCAGAGGTCTTCGCATTTTTGGCGAAATGATTCGGCTGGCGATTAGGACTTTTTTTTTTTTGTACGTCGAAATGTCAGGCACACACTTTGGACGGATTGTATATTTGCTTTCGGAGAGTGAGTTCTGAAGTGAGTGCGTAAGTGAAGGTGAGGGCGTTTATTTGAAATCAATTAAGATGGAGAGATTGCGTGGTGTGGTAGCCCCTTGATAAAACAAACGAGCGTGGAGTGTCGACTTTTGTCTTTTGGGTACCTATGTCGAGTGGGAAACGGACTGCGCAGCGCCAAAACGGTGACCTACTTAAGCTGTTTTTTTTTTTTTTTGGAAGATTTATTTTTATCTCGCAAAGTAGATGCCATGGAAAGAAGGAAACGACCACAACGTGATAGCCATGTATTAATCAATAAGCACGATGGAGGCAATTAAATTGAAAATCAATGACACTTTAATTTAAATTTATTTGCGGCGCAGATTGGTTGGTTTAATATACGGAAGGGGGATAACATTCTTCGCAACGTGAGTAAGTACATGCACCGTGGGAGGTAAGTACTTATTAGTCATTGGGAAAGGACAGTGACATCGCGCGTTGTGGGATATCCATGTGGATTAGTGTGACCTGATTCAGGGTAGTCGTTGTGTTACACTTAATCAGGCGGGGATGCTGGGCTACTTTGTTTGGCAAATTTATTTATGGCCGAAAAGGCCTCATTTAAATAATATATCTGTGGAAAATATACTTAAATTTGTTTAAGCAAAGCTTTTGCTTTTGTCCACTTTTTCTCGTTTTCAAGGATGGTGGCATAGTTTATATCGCTCGGTTGACGAAAGTGGTACCTATAGTCGCTTGGACAGTTATGGAAACAAACAACGAGTGGTAAAAGTAATCATTTCCGGGTAAATATTTATGAAATCAAAGTGGTGACATTTTTAACTTTCTCCATTACGTAGTATCTATTTACATAGTATCAATTGTTTTCGGCATTATGATGATAGACGAACTCAAAAAAGTGGTTCGCAAAATTCGGTTCGGTCTGTCCGTCTGTCTGTCTGTTTGTCCGTCCTTCCACAGGCCTACAGCCTAAACGGCTGTTCGGATTTCAAACAAAAAAAACTTCAAACTTCGAATTTGGAGTTGCAAGGTAACCTCAATATTAATGGTACCTACTTCACATATAAAATGTTCGTACCAGTTTGATTTGGTCGAAAACGGCTCAAACGATTTCTACCAAAATTGATATTTAAGCTGAAGTAGGTGAGGTTACCATGACTGCATACATAGTTTTTGGCTAAAAATTCGAGTAACTTCAAGTAGGTAGGTATTTTTGAAATTTGAAAAAAATTGGACATATATTTATCTTGAAAATGGTCCATGCAATTGTAACAAAAATTCACTTATGGGCTAATATAGTCATTTCTAAACTAATGGTAAACTCATTTTTTTTCCGTATTATCGTAAAATGGATTTTTGAAAATAAGTAATTCTTAAAATATTTAGTTTTCTTTAGTTTGCTTTAATACAGCAATACCGGTTTGGACCGAAATGCAAACTTAGAGTAATTTTGATATTCTAAAAATTACTTACTGCGCCCTTAATTTTCAATTCGAATCACTGAAAACGCTAATTTTAAGAACTGCTCATATCTCGAAAACCCCATTTTCGAATTCGATAAAACTTAAAAAAAAACAAGTAATGCTTACATCCCGAGCAATAAATTATAATAGGTTTTCACCTATATAGTTAAAAAATAGTATTTTTCAAACTTAACATTGGAATATTTGGTAGGGGAGAGGTGGCTAGTTTAGGACGGGGGAAGTTTAGGACAACTTAAGAAAACGTACTACAAAAAAAACTTTTTAATGCTTTAATAACATTTTACAGTGGCAACTCCACTTCAAACAAACATCTGATGGATATTGAAACGATACCAACTTTAAGAAATAAAATAAAAAGAAAAGTGTGTTTCCAAACGACGGTTGTAATATTTTTTATTCCTAGACGTAAGCATATTATTCTAACATTATGCTCAATTTACAAATTAAAAGTGTTCAATTATAAGGTTTATATGTGTAGCGATGTTATTCAACCAAAATATTAACAATTTACATTGTTTTTAAAAAATATGAAGTTTTTAGTTTTTTATCCCTCTCGGGGCACTTTTGGACAATGCGCGAGGGGAACTTTTGGGCATGTCCTAATCTGCCCCCTTTTATCGCTTTGAACAATCTATTTCAGTGTGATTGTTTTTGGTTTTATTTGTTTAGGTTTTTTTTTGCACTAATGGTAAGAAATTACAAGAAAAAGAAGGAAACCGCTCCTAATGAGCGTTTTTTTAGACATGTCCAAAACTGCCCCATGGTTGTCCTAAGGGGCCCCCCCAGAGGGGCAGAATGGAACACTTTAAAGAGATTTTTAAAATAAATAAAAAATATATAAATCATAACTATACATATAAGTTTGGATATAAGATTCAAAGATAAAACAACATGTAATAATAATTTTCAAGATCCGAAGGGATACTCCGCTTTTTAATGGATCTAGAGCGATTTTTGTAAAAAGTGTCCTAAGGTGACCACCTCTTCCCTACCTACCTACTGTTTTGGCTGCCAAACTTTTTGTTTTTGTATTTTGACCAAAATGCATTTTAAAGATAATATCAGTAGATATTTTAAATAAGATCCCGTACTTAGTTTTTCGAAATTCGAATGAATCCGTTTTCTTAATTAATTCTCAAAAATGGCCAAAATCCAATCTCTGTTCATATGTATTTTTAAAACTCAATACCGCACTTTAAAATTCAAATTGCATCAGCCATTGAAAATGAAATATGTAACAGCAACGCAAAACTTATTTTCAGCAAATATTAGCGACTTTTACTTTTTTCAACCTTTTTGAATATGGACCTCAAAATAATTCCAACAATCAGACTATCCCACTTCATTTGCACACACGTTCATCGTGATATTCAGTCTATAACTGCTAATGCAAATTAAAAAATAGATCTCTGAATTCTTGCATGCACATATATATAAGGATTTCGATCTATCACACAATTTAAACCAGCGTCATTTATCTATTCCAGTCAAAAAGAAAATCCTTCCCAAGTAGATCAAAAATCAGAAACTTCTCCTACACTTGTTCTGTAGTCAAAAACTTGTAAAGTGTAAAAGCTATAAAATAGTACAAAAGGCGCTTATAACTCTATAACAAGAACTTGCGACAATTGTCTTTTTCTAGAGCTGACGAACGAGAAAGTTTTGTTCGACCCAGTCGTGCACTTTAATTTTTTTAAATGTAAGAACGAAAACAACATGTTAAACAATAAAATTGGCTGCACCTAATACTTTGGCCGAGGAAGTGTGATGTAAATTTATTTATAAACACACTCCTTTTTTTCTGTTTTTTTTTTTTTTTTTGCCAGATAAGACTTCAGTTTGACGACCGCCACATTAGCTTTAAATGCCCATCAAAAATCAGTACTTTTGATGTCGCTACCCGATTTAATCGATTCATATAGTGGAACACTACTCTCAATAGAGGTGATCGAATTATAAATAATCAATGACAAACAATATAATCTGGTGGTTAGCAATTAATTGTCGCAGATAAAGACTAACCCTACTTATTCAATCAGGGCGGGTGATCAATTTTGCAAACGCAAGTAGGTATAGGTACGGTTTGAGTGCTAAATTGGGAAATAGAAAAATGGTTGTCAAGGATCAGGATCAGGTATGAAAAATATAATTTCTATAAGCATAAGCTGACTGTCGTGAAGAGCTAAATGTTTTTATTTTCATAAGCGCGACTGAGTTCTCAAAAGTATTTAACGAAATGCAAACTCTTGGGTTTTGGTTTATAGAAAATACAAAAAGAAATTTCTATTTAGGGAAAAGTAGTTGTTATCGCCAAAGATTCTCATCCTCATCAGCGGTATTTTACGAGTACGTTGGCGGTCGCTGGAAATGGCTCATCAGTTTGTTTGGTGGCGCAGGGACATAAGTCCATAATCAAAAAGTGGAAGCGGGACAAAGGTTCATTATGGACTTATGTCCCTGCGCCTTGTTTGCTTCAGGGCAGCTACGCGCAGCTTACAGTCAGTCGTGGCGATGAAAAAATGTGTGGATAGCCCGAGAAGCTTCTTATTTTCATACCCAAGGTTTGGTTGAGGGCAGTATGGGTCAGTAAGTTAAATCAATAACTCATGGGAAATGTTCTCCCTCGACGCTGACGACAGGCCGGTTTCATAAATGGCGATCGTATAACGGGATGAACTGACCTTTTGGGCCGAATAGCTATACCTACCTCCAATCTTGTCTTTGAAAAGTGATTCCCACTAGTATTTTTTAACACAAAACAGAAGCGATGGGGAGTTACGAAAAAGAATGAAATAGCCATTTATACTGACGAGTAGTTTTAGTTAGACTAAAGGACTATTCACACGAGAGCGAATATTCGTAGTTTTTGACACTTTATTCACATGAAAACATTTTTAGTCGCAGATACCCGCGAATAAGTTTCATTGCTCAAGGTTAAGTTCGAACGAATTTTCCATTCGTCGGTTTGTGGATCGTCTGATTTTGACAGTCGCAGCAAGAATGCTGTAATTGTAAATGTAGCTATTTAAATCAATTGAGAGGCAGGTTTTTTTTTGATAAGGTGTTAGACTGCTTAAATAAAATGCTTGGGTGGTAGAACAAATAGGAATATTCTGTCGCATGCTCAAGTCAAGGGCATAATACCAGCACAAGACAAAAAAATCCTAATGGCCAGTCCGAGTAATATAGAGTTAGATAAGGTTGCAGGAAATGGACCGAAAATACACCCGTGTTTGAACCTAATACCTGCAACAACTTCACTGAATATGTAGGGACGTTCTTGTTCTTCTTTTCGCGGTAACTGCTGGTGGCAGCAACACTTAAATTGGAGCTTAGGGCGACAACCTGGTCGTTCCATCTCTGTCTGTTTGCAGCTCGATACGTCAAAATTTTGGGACTGAGCTTCCGTCATAAGAGTTGATCTCCATGTTGGTTTTAGCCTACCACCTCGTCCTTAGAAACATCAAGAAAATACAATCTCTTCGCCACCTACTTTGCGAATACCCAGCCGAAAAAAACAACAACAACAACAGCATTCTCAGCAATTACCTTTCGGACGAATTTAAAGAGTTTTAAAAGCTCCTACGATGCTTGCATGTCATACCAATTTGTCGGATAAAACTGTAACCACAGCTGGATTGGATTATTGTGCGTCAGTAAAACAGGCTCAGGCCATTTTATATATACTCACGGCGAGACTTCATCCTGTTGCTTACAGTCCAGAGTCCAGAGTCCACTGCCACCCCACAGCTAGCGCCACCCCCTATTTTGACACGAAATCAGAAATAATTCCTTCCGCTTCACTCGCCAGCGTTAAATATAATCCACTGCAGTAACCAACTCCACGTGACCTCTTGTTAGCTATTCGCAGTTCAAATTCGCATTCTCGGGTACTTTCTGACGCCCATTTGGTGTTCTCGAATAATCACCTCAATCAGATGCCATGTCCGCATGCAAAACCGCAACAACACCGAACCGGTACCAAATCACTACTTAATAGGGCTGTCAAAGTGTTTATGCTCCCTTTTGGCCTGGCACTGTATACCACCGTATGTCGTGTATAGTCAAAAACTTGAATCCCAGCATATACCAGTCATAGAGCTCTGTTTTTTTTTTCATAAGCATTCGTGATCACGCGAGAATTCAAATTAAATTTAAAACTCCTTCGGGTGAAATGATACTCTCCGTCAGAGCACAAACAATCGGGTACTGACCTCTTCGGAATAGTACAAGGGTGAACGGGTGTTACGGGAGTCCCCGAAGAGATCTTGTGCCGTGTTTGGCTAACCTTTGTTGTTGCTCAAACCCAACATCGAATCTCAATGGCCATAGGCAAATTCAATGGACCTCCTCGGGTATGTAGATGGCACACAAATTTACGTGCTAACAAGTCGTGAAACTGCTGCCGTCTGCACAATTTATCAATTTTCTTATACCCTCCACTCTCCACTCTCCACTGTTCATAGGTGTATGCTGTTCGTGATTTTTTATGAATGCAAAGGCAAAGGCGGCAGTAGTAGGATGGGTCATCGTCGTCGTCGTCGTCCTCGTCGTTGGTCGATCATTTAAGGTTATGATGTATGAACTTGCGATAAGGGCTGGACGTTTAATTTTTAAGTGCCAGATCCGCGTCACTGATACAAGTGACGTCATATTAATGGGTTAGTTTCCTAATTTATGACACACGTGAACGGTCTGCAATTACGGCAGACGACCCCCAAGTCATGTCGCGTTAAGGCAATAGACGTCTTCGACGTGACACGAATTTGGTATGAGAAGCTCAAAACTTCTCAGCCTGGATGGTGCTCATAGGGCTATAGCGTGACTGTGGCACAAATTATTGTAGAAGGCGCGCTGATTTGTCGGGAATGATGCTTCGAACTTTAATTGCTTAATTGCCACCATTAACAGTGTTAATCCATGAGGACAAGATGAATTTGTAACGGTAGATAAATTGCGAGTGAATGACCTTCTCATGCTGTGACACACATTTCTGACTGAACGACGTTCACTGATCGTACATCGCGATCGTAGCTGTCCCGAATTTTATTATTACCGAGAGAAAAAACGACAATTTGTCAATTGTTGCGCGAAGCAGGAGGCGCGTTGATTTGTTTCTCTTAGTTGCCCGTCATGAGATCAGCGTGACCGTTGTGCAACTGAAGTCGCAATTTGGCAATTTTTTTCGAAATAGCTTTAGCAATGGGAATTTCTTTTCTCGTTGGACCTTTTTTGTGGGACTTTTCATAATTCTGATGCGGTCACCCTGCATGAGATTTGTCAAGGACTTGGTGTATTCTCTAAAAAAATGTTTCTCCTTAATTTGAAGGATGATTAAGTGAAGTTTGAAAATGTGTATTAACAGGACGGCATATGCAGTAAGGGGGGTGAAGAAGCTTCGAGAGAAAGATACTCATAGTTGAAGGTTCGACCTTGCCTTTGGACAGAGAGATTCAGAGACGAGATCCACGAGCTGTACACGTACAGTGGCAAAATGATCTATGCAAAAAATTGTGCATCAGTGTCTCAGGTGCATCAGTGTCTTTGAGCGGATGGTCACAAAAATTTATAGTTTTTAACTCCAACCCATCAGAAGGCCAACACAGTAGAATAAGTACAGGTGAAGCCCCTATAAAGAGGCCGCTTCAACCCGCTTACCTTCTCTAGAATATAATCAGAAATGGGCTACTCTTCACCTTCGTAGCATGTTTTAATTGGAGTCCAAACTGCCTGGGGCAGCATTGCTTTTGTTTCGACATACTGGACTGACCTTGTTATCGACGAATGCAACAAAACTTCCCAACGGAGCTTAGAAAAGTCTCTAGTGACGCAGTTCGATATTGCCCTGCATGCAAAATATATCGTCCATGAGAGAAGGAATCGTGGAATTGGTAACAATTTCATATAGGTACGCTTCAAGTTTTTGTCAGCTTTTAACTCCTGTCGGAGATAGAAGTCTGCATAAGTTCTAGACTGCCCTTTTTTACTTTCCTATACAGATGCTGATGACCTCAAAGCTACGACATTGTTAGCGACTCTAACAGGTCGATCAGAATACGAAAACGTCAAAAAGTAAATTTCACCTCAACTGGTGATGGTTTTTGACTTGTGAGGTATCAGTGACGCTGTAAGATAAATTTATAAGCTCACTTTGTCACTCTGCTCCGTCAATGTTATGGAATACTTTGAGTGGAGACTGGAGAATATCCATTTCAACTTTATCAATATCAATATTTTTAAGCTAGAATTCATCGCCCGAGAATTTCTCCTTGACGAATATGACATTTTTACGTTTTTTAAGAAATTTCAATTTAAGGCTTACGGTTCAATTGAAAGAAAACGAATCGCTGGGAAGGTAGGTAGGTACTTGAAATATCTATTTTCTAGTGATAGCAATAGAAAAATTAAGCCTGTTTTACTTTTTAGATTTTTAAAAATGTTCTGATATTGTTTTGAGGTAAGTCACATAAATCACTTTTTTCTTGCTCTATACGTCGTCAGAAAAAATGCGTCTATACAACATTCGTGCAATAAAAAAAGATTAAAGATTAAATTAGAGATAGGGGTGCTAAATAAAATGTTACAACGATTGAATTTAAGAAAAAGCTTTCCGTGGAAGTATTGCATTTACTTTTTTCTTTTTTTACAAAAGAGCCGTCAGTTGACTTTTTGTATAACATATTTCTCTTAATGATAAGCTCACAGCTCAAATGTTATTTGTTCCAACTTTATTTTTTATGGCATTACCTAATCATTGAAAAGAAAAAAAAAAAAAAAACATTTTTCAAAGAGGGTTGGTGGGAATTTTTCGCAGAGTGGGGGCTGCCAACCCAATGCCTTCAGCTTCTTTTTAAGGCTGTCTTTCTTATGGTCACTCATTAATCTTCATTTTCATGCCTTACAAACCTACCAGAAATGCGTCAATCCAACTGGGTAAAAATGTCCGCCAAACTTTTGCGCTTTACCTATGTCTATGAGCAATCTTTCACATTATATTATTATTCATCCTTATTTTTCTTGCCTTAGGACATTTTGCGGTTGGCTCTTCTAATAATTGTGATAAACATATTCAATTTTCGCAAACAGTTTTTTTTTTCGAAACGTTTTTTTGTCCAGGCTTTGTTGAGTGAGCCTTAAAAGATGCTGGTTACATCTGCATAATTCTAAGCAGAGATAATACTGAGACAATTTTTTTTTTTTTTCAAATTCGCCATTTTGTTTTCCTATCGGTGTTCTGTCAATTTAGAATCCGTGTGACATGCAAAAACATACAAAAAATATAAAATCAATGCTGCCAACCGCTGCCAACCGTGGAGGAATGTGATAGAGTTCGGGAATACGACATTTTAAGATAACTGAATGCTATTGGTTGGTTATTATAAATTCTTAAGGGCGATTGATATAATTTGTTTGGTTAATAATGCTATCTAAATGAGTTGTTTTATATACTAGAAACATATTAGGACAAACATTGTTGTGTATTTTCCGATTTTGAAAATCATTAACTTCGATTTCATGTGTAAATTTTTCTTAAATAACTGAAGAAAAATTGCTCAAAATGTTTTTATTTTCATATAACCATTCTGCAGTAATCATTTCAATGAACGCTGGCAGCAACTTTGTTGACACCGGAATTTGTTGATATTTTTAGAGGGTGTGTTGGTGAGCCGGAATTTTTGAAGTTTCGTGACATTGGTCAATAAGAATTCAGGGAGGATTATTAGCATCTGACACTCCGGGAAGGAATACGAATCTAATGACACCTCACTCCTTAAAATCGGTCAAGCCGTTTAAGCTACAGGGCGTCACCTATGAACGTACACATTATACGCGCGAAACATATAACCCTGCATGTGTCCAGTCGGGTAAAAATAGATTATTCCACCAATAGGTAGTCGCAATAAATGCGTACGTGAGCAAGATGTCGTATTCTAAATGCTCACAAATTTAGTAGTTAACTCACTGATAGATAATATTTCATCATCCTTATCAGCGAATCGCCAGCAACTGTGTGCGCAAAAAATAAAAACCAGCTGAGACGTTAAACGTGTGAGTGGATACCTACAAGCCTCTCTCCGTGTATCACCTCATAACATTGTATATAGAGACTATAGTACTATCACTTCGACTAGAAGATCATTGCGCTCCAAGCGCACAAAACCCAAAGCTCGAATATTTGAGTGGGTGAAGATCATAGATTTCGTTGTTCAGAGTTCAGTTGGCGCAGATACCCCAATGGTGGCAGATGTAATGGTGTCAGCGCTGGTGGTTGCTATTTTTTAAAGGAAAAAAAAACCAAATGAATGCGTATGCATTTGCACTGATGTGTTATGACTTATGATGCTTTCCCTTTCCGATTTCAGAGTATGGATGAGGGGTGGGTTTTGTAATGTAGGTATTCTTTTTCTGCCTTTTTGGTTCGATTTCATATTTTCAGGTTTGTTTTTGTTGTCTGTTGTTTTTATGAATGACATGATCAGGTACCTACTTTGTGTGTAGTTGGATTGTGCATTTCTTTTTCTGTGGAAGAATTTCTGCAATACGATTTGCGAGATTTTTCAATTCTTGGTTGAGCACACATGAATTGATAATTTGATTTCTATCTTCTATGGGCATATGACTGATTTACTCGATGGGTTTAAATTGTTGTGGGGGTAGAATTTTGTACGCAAAATTGTAAGCAAATTGCAAATTTATTTAAAAGTTCACATCTGTTACTTTTGAATAGATGTTGCTCAAAGTTATCAGTTACTGTCTAGTAAAAAAGTATACATCATGCCTACTTATTTTAAACTTATTTTAAAAATACCACGTTGAAGTTTTCATTATGAACAGGTGGATAGGTCCTCATTTCTGAAACTGGTTAAATTGAAATTAGGGTTTTTTATCTCACTCCCATACCTACTATTTTTCATACATTTTTTTATTTAACTAAGACTCGTTTCAGAAAACTAATAAAGCCATGAAATACTGTTTCATTACCCGAACTCTAACCTATGATTGGTTCTTTAAGAAAACATCATATTGGCACTACCCAATGCACTAAGGCCCATTTACCAAATATAATATTTTATAACGGAAGAGTCAGAACTTCTTATTCTTATGGAATATATATAAATATCAACGGCCATCCGCATAATAATGTTTTGTGTTTTAGTGCATTGGTAGATATGCTTTTTACAAGGGGCATCAATCTAAAATCTTAAATTGTCTGCTATGTAGCATTTCTCCGTAAATTTAGGTTTTAAGAAATTTGGAAAAACCTAAGTTAAATTTATTCTTCCCGGAATAATTGTAAAAAAAAAAACAGGTAGTTATGTAGTAGTTATGGTTAGTTTTCTGAGATTCTCATTCCTAAAGAAACGCCCCTATTTTTTTTGTTTTTTTTTTTTTTCAGTTTAGGGTAATAAAATAGACCATTTTGTTGATTTTTTTACTTTTTAACTTGGACAAAGACATCATTCTTTATCTTATTTACAACCCTACGGTAATTTTAACTTAGGTTTTTCTATAGGTATGCAATTCCAAAATTTAGATAGATATCGAACCACATTCAATGAAAAGTTATGAAAACGCTTGACATTATTTTTCGAATAATTCAATGATTCGGTAATATTTAGTTGCAATGCATAGAAACCTGGGGTCAGATTCTGAAAGGCGAAACGTTCAAACGTTTTCGTGTGCATGAGGAAATTTGCTTGTATTTGGGCAAATCTTTCTTGCGCTCGATTTCAATAATAATGTTACCGTGTAACCGACAACAATTTTACAATACATACTTTCCTATTCAAAAATAAATAATATATTGCCTACCTACCTATTTTCTTCGTGTGTTATATTATAGAATTTTAAAAAAATAATACGAGACAAGAATTATTACCTAGTACGAAAATTAAAAAAAAAAAAAACAAAATAAGTAAACTAAAAAGGGTTTTTAAGACCCATTTGCGCAATTTATATCCATATTTATTTATGTACATACTATCAATTAAAAATATTAATTCTTCTTCCGAGCTGCTTTGCATTTTGCAAAAAATGCTGACAACTACCTATAATTCTGTTTCTGCGTTAAAAAAAATCGTATCTCCTTATGTGGTGGATTGGGATTTTTAAGATTCGCTCTTAGATTTCGTGTGTCTAATTTTGTGTTGATATTCGTGTATTCGATTATATCTATCCTTCGCTACTTTTCTACACGTTTCCCAATCACTGGCTAAATTTTATAGGTATTAAGACCTTCGAAATTTGCGTCCCGATTGATCTCTAAATATTTATACATACCTACCTAAATAATTTACAAAAATAGATAAACCCGAAGCAATTTGTTTTTTTTGCAGTAGAAAAACATTACGCAAACGTTAACAAACTCCACCAGTCGTCAAATTCAAACGCACTTTTATTGATAAATCTGAAGCAAATCTGAGAAAAAATCTAGATTCGCAAAAGTGCTCTGAAATCTGAAAAGATTGCTTTGTTTGTACCTACCAAACAAACATAAAAAGTGATCAATAAGTATCAACTTTTATTCGGAATAGCATATATCGGTTGTAATAACGTTTCGTCGTCTTTTTTTAGGTAAGTAGGTTTATCCTCATGCGGACGTTTTTATGCCAATTTGTTTTGTAAATGAAATAACCTGAAAACAATATCGTGCGGCTTATAAACAATGTCAGTTAATTCTCTACGAACGCATGGGTAGGTAGGTATTTATTTTCTGAATATGACATTACCTATCAATCGCACTCTGATTATGTAGGTACATATATGAGGATAAAAACAATCCGATGAAAGACAATCAGCGACCCTAAAATTCGCACGACCAAAGCCACCTGTAGATCAAGGTCATTAATTGTATCTCCTTTCCCATATTTGGAAAGTGAAATTCACATCCACAATTGGAGTTCATTAATTGTAGATATTATTTCAAATAATATCATTAAATTGTTGGACATGAGTTCATAACTAACAGAAGAACGACAAAAACATTAATTGCAATAAATTCCATTTGCGTTCAAATATCGACAGAACGAATTTTCAAATCAAAATAAAAGATCAACCGTCATCTCATCATAAAAACGAACGCAAACAGAATCCTTTTCTTTCATAAGTGCAAATACCTAAATTTGCCTCTCATACGACCGAAATTCCAAATCAGAAATTTGTCATCGTTTCTTTTTCACAGAAACTAGGTACACATTCACGAAAACCTCATTGTGTGAGTAACACAGAAAAGAATCCCAAATGCAGTTTTTTGTCCCTTTTTTTGCTACCTACCCATAGTCATCGTCATCAGCCACCACCACCAATTGTTCGGTTAACTAATTACAAAAACAAATGTGATTTTTCCTCTCATATTTTGGTTCGACAAGAAACTTAGCCGACAACAACGCTATCTGGTGTCGGAAACGGTCAAAATTTTTTTCGTGTTGATGATAGTACTATAGTCTCTATATACAATGCTCATAATCAACCTTGAGTCAGAACAATAACGAAAGTTGCAAGCTCGTCTGCTCAGGTTTCCTTCAGCCTGTGTGCAGGTGTTTATGACGAATCAATCACGACTTAGTCACGTCCCTCCTCTTGTTTTTTTTTTTTTTTTTATATTGGTGTAATGTCAACTCCCAACTACTCGTATATGCATATATTTCGTGGCGAAGCACATGCTGACGCTGCTTACAGCGACTACCTAAAAAGTGTCATGTTCAAGGCTTGCCGATGAAAAAAAAAAAAAAAAAAAAACAGTTTTCAGTTTTGACACGCATCCATACAACATCAAAGTGACTCACTCCATTCAAGCTGCATATTTTTTATTAAAAAAAAATTTAAACTTTTTTCAAACTCAAGTCCTACTCGCCGTTATCTCGTTCTCCGCTGGACACAGTCTGAGTCTGAATAAACATGAAAAAATTCATCGTCGCGTTCTCGGAATGGGACCACTTGACTTAGGAACTGACGAATTTAATTAACAACGCTTTGGGGCCGCTCTATTATCGGATTCAGATCCGTCAAGCGTCAGCAGTATTATTATGATGTAAATGCGTACGAATATTGCACAATCTCTACACACTTCATATATGCATGTAATCGTGTAAACACACAGAGAGTGGAGCTGAGAAAATTTCGACTTTGATGCCGTCTGCGGTGCGGTTGCTTAAATTCATGTGTCAATCTTCGGCACTTGACCGATATGGGTTGTGCGCGATGTGAATCTTTGAGTTGTGCATCTGGTGGGTGGGCTGGGGGTGAATGCATACTTGAGGATGATAAACATGTAAATTATTAGTCGGCGATGTGTTGAAATGGAAATTGGAGCACAATGCGGCCTCCAGCAGTTTGGGAAAATCAAAACCGATGAAAACATGAAAGAGAAAGTTCTATAGACATTGAAGATGTGATCACTCATTTGGGCATCAATTCATGGGAAGTATTTTGGCCCAAAAAAAAAAAAAAAAAAAACATGTTGGGGATACTCGCATGTTGAGTCTTGAGAGTGCGGAGTGGAATATGTTTTTTTTTTTCAGATCATTTTGTGTGATGCCTTTTGTAGGTTAGAAGCGTAATTAAATTGCTTTTGAGTAATCCAGCTTAAGGCGATGTGTGTGTGTTTTTGTTTAATTATCCATGATTTTTTTTTTTATCTGGATGTTGTCTCAAATTCCTATAGGTATGTAACTTACTTACTTACTTACGTGACGCTGCAGTCCGGGGTGGACCGGGCCCTCAACCAATACGCCTTTTCAGTTAGCGCGATCTTTGGCTAACTGCCTCCAGCTGCGCACTCCAAGTTGGTTGAGGTCCCCTTCCAATTGCGCGCGCAACCTATATAAGCCGAGGTTGGAATCGAAGACTCTTCGGCCCGGAGCCGGACCCCGTTGGTGTCCATTCGCTCTATATGTTCAAGCCTTCTTAGACGACTGATGCGTACTTTTCTGACTAGGTCGATGTCGGTGTACAGCTCGTAGAGTTCGCTGCTAAGTCTCCTCCTCCAGAGCCCGTCAACGCAAACAGGACCAAAAGTCACTTGAAGAATTTTACGTTCGAAACGACCAGGAAATCTTCATCCGCTTTTGATAGTGTCCATGCTTCTGCACCATAAGGCAGGACTGGGATGATGAGGGTCTTATACAGAGTCTCCTTAGCATTTCTCGACAAGGCCTTACTACTCAATTGCCTTCTTAGACCGAAATAACAGCGGTTGGCAAGTGTGATTCTTCGATTGATTTCTGATGGGATGTCATTGTCAGAGTTTATAGCGGAGCCGAGGTAGACAAAGTCCCTTACTACCTCAAAGTTATAGCTGTCTATCGTGACGTTCTGTCCGATTCTTCGATGTTCTGTGTCCCTTCTTGTTAACAGCATATAAAGGGTTATTCAATAAGAGGTGTTATTGTGAAAGGATATTGTTCTGTATGCGTGCTCGTGGTGGCCACTTGGCTGATGTTGTTTTTCATTTTTAACGGCATACCTTCCTCTTTATTATGAAATAAACATCCGATCATTTGTCTCAAAAAAAGGCTTTTTGCTTTGAATACAAAAATAACACCTCTTATTGGAAAACCCTTTATTTTGTTTTACCCTCATTCACCACTAAACCCATTTTTGCCGCTTCTGTACTAATACTTGCAAACGCACCCGTGACAGCTCGCTGTGTTCTGCCAACAATATCAATGTCGTCAGCGAATGCAAGTAGTTGCACGGACTTCTGGAAAATTGTGCACCTGGTGTTGGCTTGCGAGTTTCGCACAATCTTCTCAAGAAAGATGTTGAAAAAGTCACATGACAGCGCGTCACCTTGTCTAAATCCAGTCTCGGTGAGATTGTTTCCGACCTTTATGGAGCAGCGAGCGTTCTTCATCGTAATTCTGCACAATCGGACAAGTTTGGCAGGGATGTCAAAACTAGACATTTTTCAATATAGCTGGTCTCTATAAATGCTGTCATATGCGGCCTTAAAATCGATGAACAGGTGGTGCGTATCGACTTGGACTTCTTATTTTTTTTTTTTTTTCAGGATCGGCCGTAGTGTGAATATTTGGTCGGTTGTGGTTTTAACGGGCCTAAAACCGCACTGATAGGGTCCAATCAGTTCGTTGACTTGAGGTTTCAGATGTTCGCACAGTACGGCAGATAGGATCTTATATGCGATGTTAAGGAGATTTCCTGATTCCTCTATAGTTGGCGCAGTTTAGAGAGTCTCCTTTCCCGTGGATCGGGCAAGCAATGCTGAGGTTCCATTCATCAGGCATACTTTCCTCTAACCAAATCTTGGAGACGAGTTGGTGTATGCGCTCTACCAAGTCATCTCCGGCTCGGCAGGTAAGCCGTCTGGTCTAGCAACTTTGTTGGACTTCAGCTTGGATATTGCTATCCTCACATCATTTTGGTCAGGTGGAAGGAAGTCTTGGCTTTTATCGCGTAAGTTGAATGGTTTATTCTGCCTGACAGCGGAATTTATGTCGTCTTCGCCGTTTAACAGCCTGCAGAAATGGTTTTTCCATGTCCTCAGCACCGACTGTGTTTCCACTACAAGGTTTCCTTGTTCATCTCTACAGGTTTAGTTTAGGTATGTTGGCGAATAAAATTCAGCTGTATAGAATGCAAGCACAACCACCCTTATGAACTTATACATTTTCCTACTCAAATCTAACAAAGGAATCAACCGAATCCCTGCATAGACTAGTTTTTCGCCCTCCCCAACTTGTTGGCTTTGTATTTAAGCAGAGAACTTAAAATTCATTGTGCTATTTTAAAAATCTATTGACATACACAGCCGTGTTAGTAATTCCTCTCAACACCAACAGCCTTAAATTATACCCAAGAATTGTCACCCCCTTTGTTAGACGATTTATGCAGCTAATTAGCCATCGGCAGAGAACTCTATAAATCCGCTTACAAAGTACCCGCTGGACAACGAGATAAACTAAAGACAAATTCCTTGGGAACATTATCTTGAGTATAAAACAAGACAAGCGTAACAATTATCGCCTTCATTACAAATTTTCAACATTGCTGAAGCAGAAAAAAAAAAATAACACAGCACCCATTTGTATTGTAGTGTTGTCGCCCAGGGAACTATAAGCACAAAAAATGAAGAAGAAAACTCTGGACAACTGGTCGCCATACGGACAACGGACAACGGACAGCCTCCTGCAGAAACATCTGTCCCCAGACCGAATTCGCAAATCAAAGGAACGTTCGCTGTCGCAGTCATTAAATTTGTTGAACGTGGATCATTCAATTAAATTATAAATATTTTCCCTTTCTTTTGCCACGTAAAAACGTTTCAAGTCGAAAATTATTGCATTTACATCCGCAAACACTGCGCGCTGGAAAGAAAGAAAGAAATGTAGTTATATACGACATCCATGAATCGTAGGGCGGAAATAAATGACTCTCCTGTGTCGCGTCAATTAAATCCTTTTGCACATTTGAATTTTAATGCTCCCCGACTTGAGACTTTTGAGAGTGTGCCTCCCATTCGTTCGGCGAGTAAAAGTGTTTTATTATACTGCCAGGGCTATAAGTGTGATGACAGATTTATTGTATTCAGTGCGAGATGTAATAGTTGACTGCACTATCAAGGACTATGGGTTACCGTCCTGATGCGGGGCTATTGTTGGAGTTATCGTTTTGCAGTTCGATGCGAGTGTGTGCGTCTTGTCGGCAAATGGCTCTGTTGGGCTTTAGTGCATTTTTGATATAAATTGATCTTATTCAATGTGCGGTCGTACGTAGCTCTTACCAAATATGGAGGTCGCTTAAGTGCTTCGCATTTAAAGATTTCAGTTGAATCAACTTGACTCACGTTTTTATAGCATTTTTATTTAAGCATGTCGAAAAGTTACTTTAGCGACGACTTTGTTAAAGTTTCACTCTCCAGGAAATACTAAAATTTGTTGTTAAAATTTGACTTCCGTTCCTTGCTTTCCAATTTTAAGAACTTTACTTTGGTCGAAAAATATTACCTTGATTTTCCAGTGTTTGGATATAGCTGAACTAAAATCTTAAAAGGGGAGAGTTCTTGTCCTAACTACCGCGGAACACTGCTGCGTCTCCTAGCAATTCAATAACTATACGACCACCATACCTTTCGTTCCATTGCAACTACCACCAACACCTTACAGTCTTTGGAATAAATCAAAACTCATAATTTAAATGTTTAATAAAAAAATTATGTTTAATATCGTTTAGTATTGTTATTTACAAGCATTTCATATTTTAAACAAATTTTACAAGAAGTTATGAAAAAAGTTGCATCTTATTTCCATTACTCAATAATATCTCTTAACATGTTTCGCCTTAACCTCCATCTCGCCGGAGTACACATATACCTATACGTTTTAACAAAATCTTCGAAGATCTCTTAATATAAAAAAAATTACTACAATTCTCAGTTCAATGCACATTCATTAATAAACTTACGTTTCTATGTAAACAAACTTAATTTTAAAGTTAATTACTTTCGATAAAAATATTTTATTTTCTTCTTCTATTTTTTATCATTTCATTCATCTCACAGTGTTACAATTAAAATATTCCATGAAAACCCATCAACATTTATTAGAAAACTCTTATATTGTGTTTATTTTTATTTTGTGGTTGTTTGTTACAAAAAAATTGCAAATAAAAAAATACTACCCCATTGTTCCAAACTTTGCCTTTTACAATCTAATTCCATTCTCAAAAAATATTTCCATATAAATATATTATGTTATAATAATACATACATTTATGGTATATATCTCTAATAAAAACCTTGACAAAACTTTTCATTCTTTTGTTTTATTTTTTATTTAAAATTTATTTTGCTTAGAAAACCATTTTTATTTTTATTTTTTTTGTATTTGTTTTATTTTTTTGAAAAAAGATCACTTTTCTGAGTTCTTTTCAGTTAAAATTTCAAAAAGCATATGTTAATTTTTTATTTTTTTGTTTATCAAATAGCTATTTGTTGTTTTTCTTAAATTGTAATTTAAACTTTAACGCTTAATGCTGGTAGAGTTGGAATACAGCTTTGCATTCAGTTAATGTGTGTTTTTTGTTTCAGTTTTTATTTTTTGGTGGGGGGAAAGGTTGCAGATACATGTGGCTAAAAGTTTTGTCCATTATTATTATTTTTTTTATCATTTGAATCGTTCTTATTTTGTTGTTGAAGCTTGCAGAAGGGGTTGCACTTGTGAGTTGGTATATAGTTAAAAGAAGTAGAATGTGGAACTCTTTTTAAAAGCAATGTACGTTCGGTGTTGCTGAAAATAAATCACGGAGTGATAGGTGCAAATTTGTGAAAAATGTATTTGATATAAGATAGCTCTATAAATAGAATCAAGTTCACATTGCACGGTAGATATCAAGACGCCGCAAAATACAATCAGCCCTACCAGTGATACGCTCTTGTTTTATGCGTAAGGTGGTCATTCGCCCTCCCACTTGAGTATGCTTCGTTGTCTTGTCTAAAACCGCCCTCGAAATAGTAGTTAGGATCGCGTTTTGAGCCTTCTTTTTTAAGTTCTGAAAATGCACTTGAACATCATCGCAGAAATGTAAGTCTAACTGTCCATTTTTAACAAACAGAGCTCAGGCAAGATCGCTACTTTCTGCTTCTTCAACAATTCGACAGCAATAATTCAACCGGAGTTACCAATCGTCTAGACTTAATTAAGCTTCCTTTTGGATGAATCATAAAAAATGTAGAGCTTCTTTGATACGAGGCTGAAGAGTAAAAATCGATTCGGTGTCTCTTGCGCACCTTAGTTCTCTCTCTGTCCATAATACAACTTATTCACATTTCAGCAAGTTTCTACTATCAGAGAATGAAATGGTTCATGTACTTGCTAAGTTAAATATTTATATTACCTCAGCTCTACTGTCAAGACTTTTCAAACGACTCCTGCATCGATCCTTTCAAACCATTCAAAGGTAACAACCCGCTATGCGACAACCAAAACTCAAAACAGTCCGATCCACAGTTCCCGATTTGCCATTATTTTGTATGTATGTACATGAAATGTTAAAATTTCAATAAATATTATTTATATATTCTTTTCTTTTGTTTCCATATTTTATATAATAATTTTCTGTGTAATAAATAGACATTTAGATTTGTTGTTTAGAAAAAAAAAAAAAAAAATATCTACTTAAATATTAAGTAAAAGTTTATGTTTGTTTTATGTTAGTTTTTTTGTTTTCTTGTCATCTACACATTTAAAGCGATTTGAATTTTTGTGGGTGGTTTTACTTTGTTCCTTAAAATTTAATGCATTTTATTATTTGAAAAATCAAATCAGAAACAAACTATGCATTTGATTTCTAATTGAAAGGGTTACACCTACCTATTGATTGTTGCAAATATTGCAATGATTCATATTTCTTATATAGTTTTTATTCATAATTTCAAAATCCCATTAAATGTAGTCTTAATTGGAAAATTCGTTTTAAAATTTTTTACGTTTCTTTGACGTGTTTCTATTTCCCTATTTCCCCTATGGGGATACAAAAGAGCATTTTGTTTTATTTTTCATTCGTTGGAATACCGAAAACCATTATTATGTCCAATATATTCAATTTACATTTTTTGTTTCACTTACAACTATCACAAAATAGAATTGAAAGGAAAATTTAATGAAATCGAAATTAATTGAAAACGAATGTGGTTTTTCGGGTGAGAAATAGTTTTGAATATTTTTCATTATTGTTGTTGGGTGAGATAAGTTTTTGTTGGTCTCTCTGTTTTTGTTTTTTTTATATATATATATTGTGTTTATTTATATTTTATTGTTTTATTTCGGTTTTTAGTTCTTTTGCGAAAGAGAAATATTTTATTTTATTTTGTTATATGATTTTGAGTTGAACATCTAACATTGCATTTATATTTTGATGTACACATGTATGATTTTTCTTTTTGTTTCTATATTAGTTGCATATCACAGTTTGTTTGATTACCTGAATATTTTTTTTTTTCATTTGAAATAGATCTTTGAAATGAGAATAAAAATATTTGAAATAAATACTTTAGTTAGAGATGGTAATGTTATTATTTATAGATAATTATTTGCTTAGTCGAGTTTAGTATTTTAATTGTGGTTGTTGTATGGCGGAAAAGTTGCAGTATTCAACAAAATTTGTTTAAAGTGTTTTTTATTCATTGTTGCTTAAAAAATAATAAGTAATACATATTTGAATTGTGGAAAGAAGGAAATTTTATTCATTTGCTTACGAATATGAAAATATATTATACCAACCTATGGACACAGGAAAAGTTTATCTTTTAAAAGCTGTTTTATATCAGGAGTTCCAAACTGTAGCATGGATATTTATAGTACATTTAGTATAACAAATAAAGAGAAAGGTAAGTAAAATTGATGCACAGGAGTTGAAAAGAGGCACCAAGTCCAATTTGTTCCGTAAGAAAATCGGAACTATTTTCCGATAGCGATTTAGTGATTTACTTCGCAAAAATTAAATACGCAAATATTAAGATAAACATTTAAACTTGAAGCCGCTTTAAATGATAAATGACTTATCAAGCCTATTGATATAGTTATAACGTTTTCGGATTTACCGCAACTATGACTTTCTGCTGGGAAACATTTGAAATATTTTCGTGAAAACGATGGATCCAATACCTATCTGTTTTCAATTTTTATATGACTTTATCGAATGCCATTTATGTACCTGCAGTCCTAATGACAAAAAAAGGAAACTAAGTATTTGCATTTGGGAAGTCAAAGTACTTTCAGTGAACGCATTTGGACCATTGGATTTGAGAGTTTGGTCAGTTTTTAAAAGAAGTCATATACCTTCTTTTCAAAAACCTGAGATATTAAAAATAAAATAAATTAATAAATAAATACAAAAACAAATAATGAGGAAGTAAAATAGTTGGCTAAGCTTGATCTAGACCTAGAACTACATTTTTCATCGCACATTTTGAACAAAAATCGTTTAAATATGTCAATTTTAGCAAGAATTATAACCGGCGGCAGGCATGTTTAACATTTCTTGTCGATTCAGGAATATTATGTTAAGAAATTATTAAATATTTAATGAGAAGTAACTTCACTTGGCTGCAGGCAATAGGGCCCAAAAAGAGAAAAAGAAATAAGGCCCCAAATTTGGGGTGTTATTTCATAATGAAATAAAGGAAATAACACCCCAAATTTAATTAAAAATCATAAATAGTTGTTGCTTTATGTATAATTTTTTGCGGCCTTATTTCGCAGAGCCACTTCACTTTTCAAGCTTGAATTCAACAGATTAATCGGAGCTTTGAAACAAAATCATTCGACAAACAAAAGTTTAGGTGAATATTAAAAAAATATAAATACAGTGAGTGCGGTCAGTTACAAAAAATTTAAGTCGAATTTATGAACCAAAAAAGGATAGAATTACCTTAGTACCTAGTTTAATACGACTTATGTACCAGTTATTGTCACGGAGAGCTTCACAGTGAAGATAGCATTGCCTCGATTCAAATAGGGTAGGCAAAGGATACTGGGAATAGTAATAAAGGGTCTTTAGTTAAGGACTTGACGACTTCAAACTTTCAGTGTGAACGTACGCTTGAACCGATTACCGAACTGTCAATGTCAAAATATTCAGTAAAATCAACATTTTCATCATGGTGAAGTACACGAAGGAACAACGTTTACAGATAATACATATTTACTACCGATATTCCGAGTCGTTGGTGGCAACTTTATGAGCGTTAACCCCAAATTTCAATCTTTATCGATGAAGCTCATTTGTGGTTAAGCGTCAATAAGCAAAATATGCGTTACTGGACAGGTGAGGACAGCGGACCGCTGAAGAATTCTGAAAAGTCGCAATAAAAGGGCCAACGAGAAAAAAAGGTGAGATTTCTGAAGCCATTCTCTACATTTTTGAATGATATAATTGTAAGCATTATCTCGCAAAATATCAAAAAATTGTGGCAGGCTCTCAAAAAATTTACAAACTGCAACTTTAGTCGGACAACGGTCACACTGGATGAGAAAACTCTTGTGCTTCATGAAACAACAATTCACCCACAAAAAGTCACAGTTTAGTTTAGCCGCTTTCATGCCGGTGGCGTCATTGGGCCGTTGTTTTCCGTCGATAGAAATGACCGTCACGTTACGGTAAATGGTATTCGCTACAGAGACATTTTGGAACGTTATGTCTTTGAGCAGTTGAATATCAGCGATGTGTGATTCAAACAAGACGGGACCACAAGCCATACAGCGGGTGCAACAATCGAGTTATTGAAGTCTCGAGAACGTGTGATTTAAAGCCTATAGACTTTTTTTTATGGGGCTACATTAAATCATTGGTCTATGCCAACAAGCCGAAAAGAAAGCATGCTTTTTATATCGTTTTGTGTAGAGGAATGAAAGTGCTTAACCGACAACCCCAAGCAACAACTTAACCTTGGCATAACGTGTAGGATTATGGTTCTGAAAGTTTATACAGAGCACTGGGTGCAGTAGTTTAGTGGTTCGTATGTTATATTACAGAGCAAGGGGACCCAGATCAAAGCGCAGCAAAATTCAAAACTACATTTATGCTGCCAACTAAATGCGCTTCTATGTTAGTTCTCATCTCATTGGAACACTGATTGCTAAATATCGCCTACGAGTGTCAAGTGGTTCAAAATTAAAGTTTCAAAACTTGCTAAACTATATCCAGGTGAAATCTCTTTTCCCGATATATCCACATAAAAAAAATTAAATCTCATGATCTGATGTTATCACGATCATAAATACCTTCGACCTATTGCGACATATATTTAAGCGAAAGAAAAAAAATCAAATTTACATCCCCACAAATATCAATTACCTCTGATATATTCTGACGCCTGACATGTTCAATTTTTATTCGAACAAATTTACATAAAATTATTAATTGCCATGTCGTGCCTAGGAACCGCACTATTATATGTCAGAGGTGGCACTGGATTACAAATTAAAGCAACAACGAAGCACAGCAATAAATCATTTGACGACAAAATGTATCCCCAGCAGCAGCCGCCGCCGCCATCTGAATTTAGCATTTAAAAAAAAAATGCTCTATCCAATTTCATGAATTATTGAGTGGAACTCTAATGCAATCTGTCATGTAAATTTGTCTGCGTGTTGTTTTCTTTTATCAGTGACACACACTCCTCTAATCAGATTTAAGCCTCTTAACTCACAGGCGCCACTGTAAATGCGAAACAAAAGTACCTACTCAGTCACAAGTAACCAGTATCCACCAACGCGTGACAATCCGCCACCGGGTGATACTAATCACAAGATGCAATCATATTTCGGTGGCGTCAAAATTGTATTTCCTGCGAATAAACACAGTTTCGAGTTGAGAGAAATCAAACCAGCTTCAGCACACAGAGGCGGAAAACAGCCTGACATCTTAACTTGAACTAATTTCATATGCAAAATGCGTGCCCGAGCAGCCAACTGTCATGACAGTAGCACCACCAGCACCAGTGTTACCAGCAGCAGCCCGTTCAAGGTTAGCGTGTGCACTCTCTCAATCGCAGAGCAAACGCTGGAAGCGGCGATAAATATTAATCACCCCCCCAAACAAATAATACCCGAGCAGCCAGCCCCAGCGTGTGCGTATGTGCACAATGCACTTATACTGGCTGTAGATACAAGAACCGAGCCGAGTTATTATCTGAGAGTATTTTTTGTATATCTGCTCAACGTTACCGTGAGATGCAAACAGGAAAAAAAAAAAACCCGAGTTGAAGGAAATAAGTTTAACTAAACAAATGCACACGCGCTGCCGCCGCCAGTAATGACGTTGATGGTGCACATTTGCATCTATGGTTGCAAAGATACTCTTCTGTGTCTGCAGCCACCCACGGAAGTGTGACACTGCATGTGAACGTGAGACACGAAGCGAATGCAAATTACCCAAGCCACCCCCTTCGCGAAGCAAACATCCACCAACGCACACACATAGTTTGTGCACTCAGTAAGTTTGCACACTTATCCGAGCATTTTCCCAACTCGTAAAAGTAAATTGGGTCTTCGCTAGTTATTGCAGGAGCAGGTGGCGTGTGCTTTAAGTGTGGATACATCATTTCTTAATTGTTTCTTCTGGAGAACCCCTTTAGGGATCGCTGCGAAGGGTGTAAGATTTAAACGGAGAAAATGTTCCACGCAGCTGGTCGTGGGGGTTTAAAAATGGGAATAATCTTCGGACAGGATGCTCGTCCTTTTGGTCGTATTATATAACTGATAAAATGCACTAGTTGGAAGGTGGGTATCGCTTTGACATCTGCGATGTCTTATGTCGTCTTTAATTTGTTTTGTTACCATTTCACTGGAAAACCTACCCACTGGGCAGTTCCTTTGAAAGAGTAATCCACTTAAGCGCCAATTTTCTGGGAAATAAAGCTGCCTACACCACACGAATCATCCGTCAATTCGCCCAAAAAAATAAAAAAGAAAAAAAAAAAAAAAAACCCTGACAGTAACAAAATAAAGGATTCGCTGGCTGATTGAAATCTACTCTAAAAATAAATTTCCAATCACAAATCAATTAGGCAAAGTGTCACTTACTCACTTACCAACAGTTTGAGACCCTCCGTCCTTTTGCAATTCAATTTAAAATGTATCCACTTCTACGTGTCGCATTTCTCATCTGTCAAAAGGATCCATCATAATCCACTGAAAGCCATACGAATACCAACCGCCTGACTTTGAAGTGTGCAACTGTGCAAATCGCATTTCGCATATAGGTATGCAAAAAAAAAATTTGTTTTTTCTTTTCGGTAACTCTGACGACAATGATGACGCTGCCGGCGACATTGTGCAAATTATACAACTTACCACTATATAGGACTACAGCATTTGCCGTGGATTACCAAGTGAATCAGACAAAATGCAGCACTGCATATGGAAAGACTGAAGTCCCCTCGTGAAGTAAACTCCTAGGAATTGCCTTGGGTAGAAAATATTTCCTTTTTGCCGGGCGTAAAAATCGCAAATTGCAAATGAAAGAACCGCCGGTCATGTCTGTAACGATATTGTGAAACGATACACTACATAGTGAGATAGCAAATTAACTGTACGATTGACTGATATGATTGACAGGTGGTAATTCGGTAGAGCGCATAATATCGAATGGTATTTTCGAAATTTGTCATCATTAATCATTGGACTGGTTTTGGCGGTTTTTTTATTATTTTTTTTTAAGAATCCAACGCTCATTTGAGTATTTGAGTATCCAAACAAATTTATTTACCTACGCTATATGACTAAGCTCAAATCAGAGGAATGCCATTATTTTAATTAAGAAATTCCAATCGCTTATGGGCCCACAATTTCGAGGACAAAGCCATCGCATTGAGACTTTAATATAAAGCGAGTTGCGAAAGAAGAAAGCTTTTTAAGCGTTTTACTGTTAATTCTAGTACCAATAAAACAATTCAACTGATCAAATCCCCGCAATTGACAGCAAACACACGTCGCTTCGTTCTTAATAGAACAACAAAAAGAACGACCCTATAAATCCAATCAAAAGATCAATAAAATCACTTTTGATTTGGTTCTTTAAAAATAACAGATAAGACGTTAATCATTATTTCAATTTGCGTCATATGAAGCTGATGTTATAACGGTCGCAACGACTCTAACTCCATTAAATTGCTATTTTTATTTTGTTTCTTGTCATGTTGCACTACTGTCAACATATACGTAATCGAATTATTAATAATCTATGACAAGCAATTTAATCGGATAGTTAGTAATTAATTGCTAAAGATAAAGACCAATCATGCTGAGAGCGGGTAATATACATTTTGCAAATGCAGCATGTTTTCTGAGTGCTGAATTGGGGGAGCACGATTATTGTGAATGACCAGGATCGGGCAGTGTATTGTTTTTTTTTTTGTTGCAATTGTCATACTCGTATTCATACTTCAAGGTACTTCAAGGCTCGTCAAGTGTTATTCAAACAGAAGTTCGTAGTCAAAAAGGGATATGATTCTGAGCCTCACCACTCAACTCAAAAAAGTGCGCCGTAAAATTCTGTCCGTCTGTGCCGAGGCCTACAGCGTAAACAGCTGCCCTTATTTGGTCTAAACTTCGGATTTGGAGTTCGGGGGCTTACAGTTCGGGGATTTTTTTTTCTTTTTTTGCAAGATAACCTCAATATTAATGGTAGGTACTTCCCATACAAAATGTTCGTACCAGTTTGATTCGGTCGAAAACGGCTCTAACGATTTCTACCAAAATTGATATTCACACTTAAGTAAGTAATGTTACCAGGACTGCATACCCAGTTTTGGCTAAAAATGCAAATAACTGTATTTTTGAAATCTGGACATATCTCGAAAACGGTCTTACGATTGTAACAAAAATTCATTTCTACGGTAATATTGTTATTTTTAACTTAATGGCAAACTCAGTTTTTCTTTATATTAGCGTAGGTACAATGGATTTTTTAAAAGAGTAATTTTTTTAAAAATTTGGTTTTCTTTAGTTTTCCTGAAAACGGCAATAACAATTTAGCATTTTGATCAAGTTAGAGTAAAATTGATGTTTCCAAAATTATTGCGAATTAATGTACAATTCGAATCACCGAAAACGCTGATTTTAAATACTGCTCATATGTCGAACACCCAAATTTCGATTTCGCTAAAACTTAAAAAGCCGAGTAATGCTTACACCCCGAAGAATAGCTTATAAGCGGTTTTCAGCTAAATAGTTAAGCAATAGTATTTTTCAAACTAAACATTGCAACATTTTGGTACTGTTTTGTCTGCCAAATTTTACAAAAACCGTTCTAACTTTTTAATTAAAAATAATATCCGTATTCCTTCATAATAAGAAGCACTTAGTTTTTCTCAAAAAATTGAAATAAATCCGTTTTTTTTATTTTATTTCTCAAAAACTACTACCCAAAAGCCGGTAATAATAATAATCCAAGAGTGAATTTTATTTAATACTATTCACTCTCCTATATTTTATGAAGCATCTTTTTTTTTTATCTAGCATTGCTACTCAGATTTTTACCTACATACCTAATAAAATAAGAATACAGCCAAATAAACTTTTGATAACGAGAAAGTTTCGTTCGACCCAGTCGTGCACTTTATTTCTTTTGTGTACGTATTTATTTTTGGGACGAATGGAAGGAACCTACAACTTTTTGCCGCGTCCGGACTCCAAACGTCCGAGTAGCTCTTTTATGACAATTATACTCTCGAATGTTTGTCAGACGTTCCTTAAGTTGGAATTTAAGTTTTTTTTTCAGGAATCGAACATGGGATCCAATACACTAACCACTAAGCCACTGGTAAATGCTAGGACAAAAATAATTAATAAAGTATAACAAAATAGTTAGTAGACGTTCGAAAAAATTCTGAATATAGTGTTTTACAAAACTTGGCACATCAGTTGTTAAATGACAAACAACAACGCAGGGGTTCTTATGAATATATTTGCTGCCCTTCCGAAAATTTAACACTAACCGCTGGTTTTTAGAAAACTGAAGAAGACTTTAAATTTTACATACACTACTGTAAGAGTAACAGCTTTTCAGACGTTCCTCAGTTATAAGACCTAATTTATTGTGGTGTAGTTTTAAACTAAAAGTTTAAGTAGCGAAAGAATTGAACTTGCGGCATAAATCATTGGTTTAGATTGTAAAAATGAATAACCTCATCAGGCAATACCGACAATAACGACGACGCGGAGATCTGGCGTCTAGTGAAGCAAGAATTTTAGTGATTGTTTTTAACATTTTTTGTAAAATTAGCAGTTTTCGCGGCAAAATAGGTTTAGATCGAAGCTGAAGTTACAAAAAAATTTAGGAACATAACTTATGGAAGCGAAGATATGAGGTAACTAAATGTTTGAAAAAAATGTTTATTGTCAACACGTTTATAGCAGATAAAAAAAAATAGTTATTACATTTTTCTGTCGGTTTTCCAGCCTCGCTTATCCCCCCACAGCATGACTTGGGGCCTTAGAGATTCCGGGTGAAAATTAATGCTAGTGGTCAATTGAAAAAATGTAATGTCACAGTCGCTCAAAGCAGACTTTTAGAAATCCCTAATCCCTTATGAGACTAGAACAAATCTTAAAACGGAACAATGGTAAACATAAGCCACAAATAAAATTAAATAGTGAACAGTAGTTGATCATAAACTTAAGTCAACGAGAGCAACACACGCCAATAGGGCATTAGTGTTGCCGAGTTGCCAAAGTCTTCAAATGTTTAAAAAAAGGTATGTGTGACTTTTCGTTTTTATTATTCGGTTTCATAAATATATGCGCAAGGCTTGTAAAAATACAAAGGTTCGTTTTAATCTAACTTTTTTCTAGCTCTCGATTGCCACCCAACACTCAGTACCTCCCCGCGTTCCAGTATTCCGCTGAGAGAATTTTGTGATGCAATATATTTACTATAGCGTGTAGCGTTGCCAGACGTCCCGGTTTGCCCGGGACGTCCCGGATTTATGACAGAATTTTGGTTGTCCCGCCGGGACAGCTTTTGTCCCGGGTTGCGACTAAAATTCGTGAACAAAAAAACTACTGCAAACATCTTTTATTACATTTTTCAGACTTTTAAAATTAAACAGAAACGACAACGAAAATTCCCGATGTGGAGCGAGTGCGTGCACCCCAACCTTATTAACGTAAACATATCAGCTGGCAGCTTTTTTTTTGTTAATATTTCAAGATTTGAAAATAAATTCGTTTGAAAATTTGTTCTATACACGCAGCTGTCTTTTTAGCCTGATTTAATGTAAAAAAAGAGGAAAACATGGGAGAAAAATGGCGTATCATACGAGCTTAAAAAATTCTCGTTCACATTTTCAACCAAGCACACCTAGCATATAGGAATGGGGACGTTCGGATTCCTAGTTTCTGTAAACCGTCAACTAGATATGTCGGGACTAGGTATAGGTATCCGAAAGCGTTGACGGTACAACTTGATTTGTTTTTATATTCTAGCGGTCAGCGTTACCTTTGTGTGATTTTGCCCTTTTTTATTACGAAAAGTCTCTTCATACATTTTCAAAAATTTTAATTCTGAAATAAATTCATTTAAAATGTGCCACGGTTGCCTACCACAACACTATTATACTGTTATGCGAACTAATGGTTGTTAAATATCGTGCGAAAATTCTAAATTTGCAGAGTAGCTTTAGAAATGACACCTTGTTCGCTTTTTCTCTCACCGAACCATTTCTCGACTCTTCAGAATTCTGCAGCGGCCACTCTGTTTATTTTAAATCTGACTCTTCGAAATGTCAATTGAGTACGCAGGCAGGATTTTTTTGACCAGATTCGTCGGATACCCCTCCATAAATTCAAAAACTATACACCTACCACCACTCTAGGGCAATTAAAACTCAAATCCATCTAGTGAGTCAGGTGTCAGACTTACAAAGCTAGAATCCGAACGTCCCCAATGTAATTTTTCAAATTAACAGCTGTTATTCAATTGAATAAAAATTATTTTTTATTTTGTCCCGGGAAAAATTTAGAAATCCCGGGTTTTTTCCACATTTATGCAATTTGTCCCGTCGAGCTGCGAGCAAAATATGGCAACCCTAATAGCGTGGGTATTTTTTTTTTTTAAACATATTAGAAGACCGTAATAAGCCTTATTCTGGGTGACTTTAATTTGTAAAATATTGGAGGTTTTTATAAAATTCTAGTGAGGACCACACTGGATGCTGCTTTCAAACTTTTATCTTACATACTCTTGTTTCAGACTTGGAAGTCCATTATTTTGACGATAATCGTTTGAAAAATTTGCTTAATGAGAACTCATTTAAATGTTGCTATTTCCCAAAATCGTTATATACCCACGACTGCGTCTACTCTAAACTTTTTTTAAATGGCATCTTGTTTATACTACGCACACGTCTCTGTTCTTTTGAAGCCAAAATAAATTCAGTATAAAACAATAAACACTACACAGTGCTATAAAAAAAAGATACAAACAATTATAAAAAAATTAAGGTACAAACCACAATGATAATGTCCAAGAAACAATAATCCAACCGCAATCAAGAAACCGAAACAACCAAGGAAACTGAAAACAATAAACGAAAAGAATGCAGCGGAGCAACAAAACAGCAAAAACCAGAAGAAACCAATTAACCAATGAAATTATAAGAAGTTTTTTTTTGTTCAGTTTTTTCGTTACGGAGAACTTTTTTATGTAATGTTCTGTATGATTATTTTTTACATTTAATATCTTAAAGTAAAAACATATATTTACAAAATGTATATTCTATAGTACACAAACTATTCTTAAATATCAATATAAAAACTAAAAACATTTGTTTCGAATTGAAAACATAATTCATTAACTTTTTTTTTTCTTCTTTTTTTTGTGTCTAATCTAAGATATGCATACAATAATAATAATTAACTAAATAAAAAAATATATATAGCTGATAATATATAACAAAATAAAATTACACAATGGAATTTCAAGTCGATGGTAATGAGAACAGATGACCTTCATCTTTGTTGAATTTTTTACGTTGACGTTGTTAGGTTATTTTTTATTTTTCAAATCGAATATATTTATTATTATTTTTTAAAGAGAAGAAGAAAAATTACACAGCCTTGTAAATATATTTTTGTTTCTATCATTCACATTGAGTTTTCTTTATTTATTTATTTTGTATTCTCTTCCAAACCATCGTTTTTCAAGTAGGGTGTTTTTGGATATTCTCCTTTCGAAATTCAATTGTTTTTATTTTTACTGTGGCAACAAACAAATTTGAAATCATAATTGTAATAGGTAGTAAATAAATGGAGTAATTGTTTATATATTGCTGTTTCTTTTTGTAATAATTATAGATTAAAAAAAAATAATATTTCACTTTAATTTGTAATTAGAATATTTCGTTTAAAACTAAAATTAATTAAAACGGCTGAACAAAGACAGTGATGCTTATTGGTAAATGTGGGGGAACGAAAGGATCGAGGAGATGGCAGAAGTTATATATAATTATGAAGGGTTTCGGTTTCAATTTTTTTTAATTGCTGACATTATTAACACTTGGCTATTGTTTTTGGGGAAACCTTACAGATCGGGTGGTATTAACCCAAATATCGTGAACCCAACCTCCACGTTTCGACTTTATCCGGAGAGATCAGGTAACCAAAGAGCTGTTCGAACTTAATGGGTTTTAAGTCAACAGGCTGAGGACCGCAGCAGTTAGAGAAAAGTCGGGATGGAGGCTGGACGTCGTACTACATTTGAAATACCTAAGCCGAGGGTTTGTTTTCTTTTTCTTCATCAACGTATTGCACAATGGAAATTCAGTTAATATCAGAACTGTCAGCTGCTTGAAACAGAGCGAAATCATTTGTTGTTTTTTTTTTCTGAATAAATTTATTTGTTACAACTATCTATTTAAGACTGAATAATTTATATAGGGTGGATGAGTGTGTATGAAAATACCATTAAGTAACTAGTATCTTAGCATTTGTCGTAGAATTCAATTCACTTTACCTCAAAAGATATCACTTACTTAAGTAATGCTGTTTGGCAGATGACGGTTTAAAAAAAAAAAAAAACATTTAAAAAAATTAAAAACTTTAATGTTAAACGTAAAGAAATAGATTAAAAATGGTGGAAACGGACTCTGTTTCGATTTGGCCGCGACATCGTATTGGATCGGCTCGAAGTCAAAGACGAAAGTCATGCGTTACAAAAAAATCTACCTCAAAGTGCTATAAATTAAAAGAGGAAGGAACTTAACTTTAATAGGTGTATTTTGAAAGAATATACTTTTTTTAACTGGTCCAAAACGTCATTATTTGCTGGCCAAATACGTGGTTTTTAAATTTAAACCAACATTTCACAACCTATGCAAGCCAAGGAAATGTTTAAAAAATGCAAGAACAACCAGACGATGTCAGAACTTCGTACGAAATTCTTAAGCAAGATTTAACAAATTTGACCAAGAAGCTACTAAACTTCCAATCCAGATATAAAAACACTGTTTTATCAAAATATGAAAACCTTGTGTAACAACTTACAGCCGAAATCAGAAATTGCGTACAAAATTGTTTAATCAAAATATTAAGACTTGATCTTTAGTATTTTAGAATACCAATAGAATTGGTTAAATAAAATTGCAAAACGTAGTCGTAACATCTTGTAGCGAAGTCAAAATTTGTGTACGAAATTGTTTCCTTAATAGCTGGCAGCAAGATGTACACATGCGTTCAAAATTTTAAAACTTTGCCGTAACAACTCATAGTTGAAGTCGGAATTGTGTACAAAATTTTATTTTCAATATTTGCGAGGAAATTTATTTTATTATTCAATTTATTTCCATATAAAAGAGTTCCGACAAAATACCGCAGCTTATTTAAGGACACTCATCTGCAACAGAATTCCTTCGCCGTTGCGTTGTTGTTGCGAGCGTTAACAATTTCTGGTAAGATGTTTTTTGGTATTTCTGTATGTTTTCAAAAAGAAAACTTTTTAATAAATTAATATTAATTAATGCTTACGTAGAAATATTTTACTCCAGTTTTTTCTTTCCAATTTAGTCGATCAATATAATAATACAACCAAATTGCAAAGTACGTAATAATATGACGCAAATATTCCACGATCCCATCAATGAGACCGTCTTACAAAACTGAGAAAATTGTTGTTCCGAAAACATAGTCTCTTGATAAAAAGATGTAGGCATGTGAGGCTTTCAAAAACAAATCCCAAGCATGGTCATGTTTTCGAAAAATCGAAAGCAGTTGAAATTAAAAACAGAAAAAAAAAAAAAAAATCAAATATTCAGCACTAAATATTTTGCTTTGCAAATGGAAATCCAAGCTAAATAAAATTGATCGCTTTTCGATCTCAGATCAGGTAACGGTTATATTATGTTAAACACGAACTAAAAATAAAAAAAAAAAAAAAAAATCACTCGTTCTCAAACCTCAAGAGCCGATGTCAAAACAGCATTACTGAAATTGAAAATCTATTAAATTGCTAACCTTTTTGTTTTTCTCTATATCCTTGATGGCAATGAATCTCCTTCCACTTTTCAAATATTTTTCGTTTGCTGACTGAAACACAAAATATTCTATTATATGTATGTATAGTTAAAAAATAATAATAATACAAAATTACCATCTACTTAAGGCTATAAAATATTTCAACAGTTATTTAAATTGTTTTACTTTATGTCTACATGTTATTTGTGTTTTAACTTTTATAAAAAAAAAGACTTCGTATATATATATAAAAGAAAAACAATTGAAAACAAAGCGGTCGCCATTTTGTTTCATCTATGTACACAGTATCTGTTTGGACCGTTCTCTCCATAAAATTTCAATGTAATGCCGAAGTGTGTAAAACCCTTTCATCTAATTGTCTATCTCTTTCGCGATCCAAAAGTAAAACCTAAAGCAAGTATCTAATAGATAGAATTTCCCTTCCTTTTTTTACATGTAAATCTTAACAAACTAATTTACTTTTTTTATATATATATTTTTATGTATAGTATATAACATGTTTTGTGAATATTGTAAATGTATGCGGGTGTGTAAGAAATTAAGATTTTATCTTAAAAAACTTTTTTTTCTTTTTGTTTGTTTTTAAATTAATCCTGATTTTTTGCTTTGCTATTAAAAAAATAAAATAAAAGAAGTAAAAAGAATATTAACATGTGGGTGTGTGTTTGTGTTTGTGTGTGTGTGTGAGGGGGTGAGGGTGACGGTATTTCTTTTGTTTCATTTATTTTGAAATTGTTTTAACTTAAACATAAAATCAACTTTCAAATTCTATACTTTTGGTCAAATTCAAAATGGGATGTAAAATCGTCGTCTAAATTGAATAGGTGCGGATCGAACGCACTGAATATGTAATCTTGTTCTATGGTACAGTTGGCAGTGGCACTGCTGCCGTTGGAGCTGCGATCACCAGCACTGCCGGGACTACAGTAGACGATTGGTGAGGGAGCAGTGTCGCTGGTTATTATGCTGCTATCACTGTCATCGGTTGCACTGACAATTGGATTTGTTGGGAAGTAATCGTCTATTTTGGCAATGACGTTCATGGTGACTGTTTGCTGGCGCAAGTTTTGAATGTTAAGCGTTGTTTCGTTGCTATTGGGGTGTTGCTGGATCTGTTGGTTTTGCTGTGACTGTTGATGGGCCTGCTGATGCTGATGGTTGTGATTGCTGGGGGCTGTCGCCTGTAACAGCTGTTGTTGCTGCTGCTGTTGCAGATGGTGATTGTTGTTGGGGTGTTGATGTTGTTGCTGTTGTGATTGATTGTTCAGTTGAACGGATTGCTGATGCAAACTGTGGTACGAATTGAATGTGGGCAATTTGGTTTGACTGGCAGGATGTAGATTGGGGTCGTTGAAAATTGCGTCCTTGTCATCGATTTCGTTGCAGCCCTGCACCGCATCGTTGCCAACAAATACTGCACTCGAATCCAAGAGTATATCATCATCGCTGTATGTGATCGCAGTATCGTCCGGATGCGGAGTTGTGCTGTCATAGATTCCGGATAAGTAGTCGGGGAGGAATAAATTTGAGTATAATTTCGCCCCCTCTGGTGAATTGGGAATCAGTGGCGATTGGTCGTCTTCGTATTTGATTGTCACGGCAATGTCCATTTCTAAGCTGTTATCGCAATTGTTATTTTCTTGCTGATGGTTATTGTTGTGGTGAATAATGTGATTGGTGTTGTTGTTGGAGTCGTTTCTGTGTCTTTTGCTGCTGCTGCTGCTGCTACTGGTGGTTGTTGTTCGACTACGTTTGGTGGCAGTGTGTTTGGTTTTACGACCGCTGGCAGTGGTTGTTGCTGTTGCTGAGGTATTTGCTGTTGTTGCACCTGTTTTGCCGCCCGGTGTCGATGGTGATGGCGATGCCGATGACAATGATGATGACAACGACGACGACAATGAGGTTTGATTTTGTTGCTGGCCGGATGGGGGGCTATTGGAGGGGGATGCGGACGAGTTGTTTGAGTCTCCGCACGATGCCGTCTTTGACGATTTACTTTGTTTCTTTTGTGGACGGTACTTGTAGCCGGGGTACTCTTTAATGTGCAACTGACGCAAGAGTTCCGCCTCATCGATGTAGGGTTTTCGCTCTTCGGTGGATAGTTTCTTCCATTCGCGACCGAGTTTCTTCGAGATCTCTGCATTGTGCAGTTCAGGGGTTTTTTCGCAGATCTCCCGCCGCTTAATTTGACTAAAGACCATAAAGGAGTTCATTGGACGTTTGATGTGGTTGGGACTGTGTTTCTTCGTCTGCAATGAGAGAAAGTGAAAGAGGTTGAAATTAGTGAAGGAACTATGATAGGAAATGTTTTTGTTTTTGCAGTAAAACCAGTTGAAACTACAAAATATTCCACCGGTGATAACAGTGGAATTTATTTTAATTGTTTGAAAAATACATTTTTAGTGAGGCAATAAAACGCGTCGTATAATTGTACGGGCTATCAGCTGTTGTGCGACTTGTTTTGTATTTTTTGTGAGCCGCTTACTTTGGAGTGTTTTACATAATCAAAGGTCATTTGCCAGCTCGATGTCGCTTGAACAGTGACATGGACTTGGACACATTGTTGTGAAGCATCGAACCGTTGAGTATGTGTAATGTGTTGAATTCGAATAACGATTCTATGAAGAGCAGGTAATTTGGTTGTCAGCCACAGTCAATTGCCTATAAACCATGAATGGTGTTCAAGGTGAATGCTGCACGGAACCAACAATGGCAGGTGATGAACCTTTGCGCTTTAGTGTAGTTTGATGAACTCTATGCCAGTCAAACATTTTTTATAGAGACTCATCCAAGGCAGGTGTATGTTGCACACTTATTGAGCTTTACCTGTATTCAATTGTATTTTATTTATTGAAATAGAAGTATATTTGGATCATGGTAGGCAAAGTAAACACAGTTTAAATTAATTTTTAGCGAAGGCATCATGTTGCGAGGGTAAGACGTGTCATGAAACATGTTCTTACTCCATGAATTACTTACAGAATTAATAGTTAGTGAGATAAGTCAAAAGACCTCCACGAAAGCATGAGAAAACATGAAGCAACATGTTGCATTCATTAAAAAATACAAAATCTGCTCACAAAAGGCTCTATACCAGCGTCCAAAAATCAGTTCGTGCAACATTTTTAACGATAGTGGAATTCGCTAAAATTCCAAACTAATAAAAGCAATTCAACTCCTACAATCCGATTGCAGGACTTCGGAGAATAAATGCAATTTAAACACCATAACAGATTTAAGTTTCCCAAATCGACTAGAATATTTATTTCAACTAAAACATTCCGCAAAACGGAAACAAACCACATTCCTCTTGCTTTCTCCCTCCTTTCCATATCATACTTGGAAATTAAATTTTGAATTTTTCATGACATGCACTCTTTGTGCGCGCACACACAAAAATCGTTGGCTTCGTTGCAATTAATTATTAAAGTATTTTCAGAATTTTCAGAAACAGTGTACTCCACAAAAATAAAAAAAAATAAAAGTACCATCCACTGACTGCCCATCATAAATTCCTTTCACTTGGAATAAAAAGGAAAAGAGGAAAAAGGATAAGCACATTCTATTTATTCGCCTGAGTGCTTGTAACTATCTGTTAAAAATGGGGGAAAAAGAGGTTTTTCGATTTTCCTTGTTTTCTTGTTATACGTCAATTTAATTTCGTCCTTGCTTTATGTGCTCTTACTTGTTTTAGACATTTCTGTCTCGATTGGGTCCCCAATGTTGTTTGAGCTGAGAAGGCGATTTATTCCTTTCTTGTCCACCGTCATCGCGAGACCACCACCAGTAAGGATGTGGTTATGCTCGTGTTACTGCAAACAACCGAAATGGTGGTTGGAAAAGAGTGTCGTTTGTAGCTCTGTGTAGGGTTGGGAAATTTAAGAAACGAGCTTGGATGGACTTTTACTGGGCTCCTTAAAAATGGAATGTATTTGTGAAATTAGTTTCGTTGACAACCCTACGTCAGTTTGGAATATCGTAAGACATTTTTTTTTTTTTAAATATTTCTCTTTGACCTGAACCTGAAAATGGCATCCCAAGATCCTTTAGTTAGATCTGCAATTCAATTTTTGTGACTTAAAATCCTCAGGAGTTTGTATATAAAAGGTATCTGCAAAACGACATGCTTTTGGAATTTGTAGAATTAGCTTTTGTTTCGCAACTTGTTGCTGTAGCCATCTACACTTGTGTATCCTTTTCTGTGGGTTGAAGTTTTATGCTATGAATTAAGGTTTGTTTTGCTCGACCTACATGAATGACCAAGCTGTTCGAAAAGTATATTGCTTACGAAATCGTTTAGGGAAGTAGTTGAAACATGTTGGTGTTGGAGTCAATAAAAAGGAAGCATTGCCTAACCACAAATCCTGCAAATTTAAGGTAATTAAAAAATACGTGCGCGACAGTACACTGGGTACAAATCGAATTCCATGAGAACTTGACGACGAGATATAAGGCGTTGTTCTGCAACAGCTATATTTTCATTTGAACTTAAATGGTACATTAAGTGCAAAAACCTTTTCAACATGTTGCTTGGCCAGAGTGGACAACTTCGGAGTTGAGCAATACGCAAAAGCTTACTAGATGTATAAAGTTAGCTATACAAGTACGCGACCCAACATATAAAATGCAGATAAAATGACTGATCTATCTCTCGCAACATGTTGCTGATACGGAGTGGACAACTAAGGATGCAAAAAATATACTGAATTTTTATAAAACTAGATACGAAGCCGAAACAACTACCTACTCTTAAAAGTTCTAAAGAAAACTCATGCCCAATCTCTTCGCAACATGTTGCGTTCCACTTGGACTTGTTGCAAGGCGAAAACTTCCATCTCATACATCACTCTATACAGAAGATATTCGCAAACGAAACACTTCACATCGATCAACAAGTTACAGTGCCATCAAGAACCACTACATCGTATCTGCAACAAGTTGCTTGTACATTTCTCACTCGCAGCAGTCATAACATATCATTTTTCCCCATCAAATAAACTAAAACAAAAAGCACATTTCTGCGGAATTAATTAAATGACCGACGGAGTACCAAGTTAAGCGGACACTGACACCGAATTTACACACACACACACACACTTGTGTATACGCATACGGTGCTCTCTGCTAAAGTATCAATTATCCCAACGAATCTACAAACAGCTAAATCGCGCGCGTTAATTGACTGAACTTTATGAACCTCACGTATGCGCTCAGCTCTGCGAGAGTGTGTGTAAATTTTCTACAATTATACCGATATCCTATGTTGAATATTAATTATCCGCTTAACCAGGAGCCGCACTGATGGTGGGGTGGTGGTGGTTGTGACGGTTTGGCTCTGGACATCCAAGTCGGGACCGGGCCAGACAACACTGCAGCAACTGACACACAGGGTGTGTGATTCTCTCACATTAATTTATCGCTCATGAATATTCTGCATCGCATTTATAGTTTACTGACATCTCGCGAAAGGACTTTGCCACACCACCAACCCCTCGGGGAGATTTGTTATTCAAAATTGAATTGAGCATATTAAGAAAATTATTGTTTTATTATTATTATTATTATGATGATGATGATGACGATGGTCATAAGTTGGGCTCTTGTTTGCTTTTGACAGCTCGAAGGGGGTTGGCTCTATGCAATAAATAACCATGTGTCATGACATGTTGCAGCAACACACATTGCGGTGTCATTGTCCAGAGTTCATTGTAGTGGATGGGCAAATGACCCCAAAAACTAAACGAATTTCATGATGAACTTTACAGCCCTGATCGGCACAGGGACAGAAAGTGGGGGAGACCGATATAGCATGACATGTTACAACATGCACTAGTTACATAGACGCAAACGTATCCACCGAGTGCATTGTGGCGTGCCAAGGGGCACAAAAATAAAATAAAATCGAGCGCCATCCATAAAGAGTGTTGATGTTGACTTAAAAGTATGTCGGATGCATGCAAATGTGTCATTACTCATCGCCAGCGTATAGTCAGCGCTGTGTCGTATCGTCGTTGGAGTCTTCGCCGCCCCATCATCAACATCGGGGCGTAATAGTTCCAGCAGGAGTTGTGCACTGTTCGCTTTCATTTTTCTTTTCTATTTATCTGAGTTGTTTTGTGTGACTATGCGATATCTCATCTATAAAATTGTCCAGACGGCGGCGACAATAGTAGCGGTGTATGAGTATGAATATGGATAAAAAAAAAAACGTTTAAATGGAATGCAAATCAAGAAAATAAACAAGTGAAAGGACAGAGAGATGGAGAGAGGAAGAGGACAGAGAATTATGAATTACTAGGTCCATTTAGAGTTGTCGTCCTTCTCGTACCTAGAGATTTTTTTTTGGTATTGGAAAAGAAGAAAATATTATTCATATCTTCATCGGTGCGCAGAAGGGAAGAAATTGAAAAAGTTTTCATAGTCTTTTTCTTGACAAATTGGATTGGTCCAAGTAGGGGCGATAAGTAATTGGCTTGGGTTAAGTAGCTATTATAACTTGTCACACAGTATGGATGATGTATGGGTTATTTGCCCAATGGAGGTTATTTGTGTTTGATTGGAGATATTGTTTGAGTTGAAATATAGTCGCAGACTAAGAAGATTAAACCGGTTGTGCAGCGGGGCAACAGATATGAGACATGGGGTCGTGGGCGACAAAGAATTTTATTGGAAAATCACATTAGAGTGCCAAAAGCGAATTGGACAGTAAAAGTGAAAATGGTGATTGGTTTGGAGCTGATTGAAATATGTGCATATATAGCGCCAGCAACATGTTGCGTAATTCATAAAATTCGACATAATCAAAAATGATATCTACTATTGAGATGGGCTTGAATGTTTGTAATATATGAGGAAAAACAAATTTAGTCCGGGCATAATATGAATCAGCAACATGTTTCAAGTGGAAACAGATTGAATTCGTTCCACTGGGATAATTTTTTTTCTTAATAACAATCTGAAGAATAAAGTATGACTAAAAAAATAACAATTTGATAAAATATTTTTTTTTTTTTCAGAGCAAATGCGCAACATGTTGCTACCGATTCGCCTGATTTTGGAAATGGTATTTTTATGGCCCATCCTTTGCACAAAATATATAGGTTCATCTGCACAGGAGATTTTTCGCAAAAAAGAATAGTAAAAATGACAGATTTTATGTTGCCGGAACATGTTGCTGAGCATTTTTTTTTTAATTGAATTTCAGTACAGTTCTTCAACTTCGAACACTATAAACCTCTTCTATAGTTCGCAGATAATAATAAATGTTCACGCAACATGTTGCATGTGCTAAAAATACTGTAAAAGTGTTTAAACATTCAAAAAACCTAAACACAATTTAGCTGTGGAGAGGAGACTTCATTGTTTTAAATTTGCGCAGTTTCCAGTGCTTAAGGAATGCAATGTTGAGTCACAACTTAGAGAGAAAAAAAAAAAAAAAACTTTTGGAGGCTGGTAAGGTGCACCACTTTCTATCTCAATAGCTCAAAGCACAGGGTACCATAATCAGTTGGTGGATTTTTATCATATAACTCATATAAAGCAGTAAGCGATACCTTTATTTTATTTTAAGCACGTCAGATGTTGCCCAAAATGATGCAAAGCAATAGAATCTACTGGAATAGAATAGAATCTATAGCAACATTTTAGGCAACTTAATGAAATAATATCAAACAAAAACACATAAAAAAAAGCCATGGGAAATAACATTTTAAGCCGTTGTTGTGCTACAACAATTGCAGTCCCTCTTTTTAAATTGTTGCGTGTATATAACAACCAGTTACAGAGAATTTCCCAATATTTGACTAATATCTGGCAGATTCCGGTTATCGAACCTGAGACCCCCCGATGAGTAGTTCAACAAACTAACAACTAAGCGTGTGAGGAAATGCAAGTCCAAGCTATAAGTCTTTTAAAACAGTCATTTAAAATGGTCATTTAAAACGCCATCTAGCAACTGAATGACACAACCGAGTAAAAGGTTCATGCATTTGCTAATCGAAGAAAAAATAACATCGACTTCGAGGTAGACAGACAGAATCCCAAGCTATGAAATTTAATCCAGATCTCAACTTCAACTTCTTCGACAATCGTAGCCTTGAAAACCAACGAAGGAAGGCCGATAAAAAACGTAAAACTAATTATACATCTTCAATGCAACAGCCTGGGTCACCTACTTAGTTTCTATTGGCCATGCCGAGCAAACACTCTGCCGGCTGCACTTAACGCTCAATATCATGGCATTAGATGGTATTAATCATTTTTAATTTCAAATTAATTGCCCTCGAAACACTGATGTCAATTTATCTTTCAGCATATAAACAAATTGCTCAGCTACGGCGCCGAGCATGATACTGTCTTATACCAAACAGCTCTCCAGCTTGATATCAACAAATGAACACATTCAGCCAATTTGAAACCACGAGCCGCTCTCCAAGCTTAAGTTCTACTTCATCGTCGTAATCGAGTTTTATTAGAGCGTTGGTAAGACAATTCGTTATTAACTGCACCTCTAGCCTTCGAGCAATGAAACAACCAACCGACAACCACAAAAGAGTACAACGTAAAAAGATACATAAAACAGAACCCGCAGATACGAAAAAGCAAAAAAAAAAAAAAAAAAACTACTAAAAGAGGTTAGTACGATTCTTTCCTACTGTTCATTTTTTTTTTTTTTTTTTTTTGCATGCATCTTGGCCTTGGGCTTAACGACTTTAGAATTACACTTCACTTCTCTTTTATGTTCTTCATTTAGACTTGATTTGCTGTTGGAGTTTTTTTTTTTTGTTTTTGTTCTGTCTGTTTCGTATCTTATTCTCTGATGGCTATTACTATTCAAAATAAAAACTAAGACATGTCCCGGGTAAAGTTTAATTTTCAGCAACAAAAGTAGGAAAAAGCAAACTTTTGAGACTCATCTGATTTGAATGCATATGGAATGAGTTGGAACTCCACTCGCATCTGGAGAGATACCTTTTGCAATTTGGATGACTTGAAATTGGTCGGAAGATATTCACCCATGTGGGTTGCTCTGACTGTCGGCGACGACGACGACGACGACGATGACTGTGCTGAAGTTGTCAGTTTGCCATTTTGTAGTGACTGGTGTACCAGATGCACTGCAGATATCTTGTTGGTGCAAAATTAATTCAGATGCATCTATAATTGGTTGGAGGGATTTTTTTTTTTTGTTTAATTCCTGACCAAGAGGTAGCACAGGGGAGAGGGGGATGTTTGTAATAATGAAAACATAACGTAAAATGCCACGTTTATAATTTTTGTGATTGAAATTGATTTAAGCACATTTTGTGCTTCGTCGTGGAACACCTGAGAGCTGAGAGTTATACTCATTTCCATTTTGAACTCAAGGATCTCAGTGGAGCGGAATTGATTATCATTGCTTGAGATAGTATAGTATGTAGTTGTAGTAGCCATGCAGTTGGACGGGTGCAATATGTGACTTGAGTGGGAGGAATGCATTTGTGATTGCAATTGCCTCCGGGTGGTGTTTAATTTTTGTTTGTTAAGCAATTTGGTGACTCAACAATAGGAGGATAGGTAGGATTTTATTTGTCAATTAAATACACTAGAGGGAGAGGGGGAAAAATCGTTTTTCTTAACATGTTCGTAGTCTGTTGGATTGCCAAACTTGTAGTATGAATTATGCAGCTAATCTACCCATGATGGTTAGCAAAGGTAACACAGAGGCTACTCAAAAATTCGGTTCATGTTCTATCACCTTTGTACAGAAAATAGGTTGTCATGGTTATTTAATCTCAACTAAGGCTCTTAGGCCCGTTTGCTGATAATAATCATAGCGATTTAAGGTCCACTTAAAAACTTATGTGACAGTTTATGAAAGAGAAAAAGTAGCCCATAAGGTTTTTAGTTAGAACTTAAATCGCGATAGTAGTACCAGCAAACGGGCCTTAAACGCTGAACCCTTTTAATGGGCTTGTTTAAGATAGTCGTAGGTGTTGGTTGTGTTGTCCGAGATGGGGTTCATGTTTTATGGAAATTTTCGTTCTACAAAAATTTAAAAAGCATCACATTTACTCTCATCAAGTCTCTCATCATCACAATCTTCTGTAAATATGCTGCCTTTGAAGTCCTCATGCACTGGTTCATGTTTTATATCGCGTTTTTTTTTTTAAGTGACACAATCTGTTGTCTAATTTCGACCACAGATCTTTTAAGATCTCATCAAAAGTGGCCAGGGAAGCTCGAACTGTCTACGTATTTAAATCCAATAAAACTTAATCACTACATACCTCTTTATCATTGTAGACACCCAATCAATGTCTAAGTTCCTCAGAACCCCTTAGCGTGACCATATAACAAACCTACAACAACCTTCGGCTGTACATTCACCACACTTCTCCCCCCAAATCTGTACACTAGTACTCATAGTTACCTGCAAAGAAACAAGCAAAAAGACAAAAGATTAAAACCAACTCAAATCAGATACAGAACAAAACATAATAGATACATAAATACTAAACATGACAACTTGTACTCGGATCTGTACACCGCTAGTCGAATAGATAAAGTTATTTTGTATTTCCCTGACAAGCTCAGAGCTCTTCGATCAAGGTGTTTTGATATGTTTCACGCTCAAGATTAAACGTGTCGAAGGAAAAAGAACAAAACTATTCCATTGCAACATTGTGGCACTGTACAAAGGTGGAACAAGATTATCGTGACAGGCAATAAACAGACAAGCGTCCGCGTCGTCGGCGTTAACTTTCTGTTTCTGGAACACATTTCGTCTAACAAACCATTAAGCCGCAATAAAGAGTGTGCTACGAAGTGCTATATATCATGTTAATGAAACTCGTTTCGCGTAATTGCAACTGAATCACGGTAGAGCAGCATAATTCCTAATTAAATTCACTTGTCCAACCAGCAACAAACGTACGGCAATTACCATAAATGATTCAGGGATTATTTCCATACATGTGTGTAACGTTTAAAAATAATGCCCAAATTTGTAAGAAAAATACGAAACCAGAAATCGATTAAGAACCACAAATCAAGGGATAAAAAAAGAAAAGAGAAACCACAAAAACAGTAACCGGCCAACGCGTGATTCGATGAATTTTTAATATGGGAACTAAGTGATTCTCCTGACCAAACCGTCTTCGAGTTTGAATTTTTTGTTACAGCCTCGGGGCTGGCGCCCGCCACAGCCATACTCAGATTGACGTAGGCCGCGCAACTTTATGCAATAGTCGTGTGTTCGTTAGTTGTAACCCAGGTTTGTTATGTTACAATAAAACCAAACGATTGTAAAACCAACAAAGTAAAAATTAATTGCAAATGTCAATCGTTTGTGCGGCTGAGAATCTTACATCTCTTCCACAAAAAAAAAAAAAAAATCCAAGCACTATTCAAAATTGAATGTCAATTCGAAGAGTAAAAAATTAACATACTCATTGATGGTGCTGAACTTTTGACGCCCGGAGGAGTGACGAGCTGTTGCTATAAAATAACTGTCAGGCTATAGTGTATTTATTTGCTTTGTGCCATTTTTGGACATATCCACTGGTGATTAATTTTTGAATTTTGTAAACTTATACCTCCTCTTTGAGATAGGTATGCAAATGACTGAAGACGACGCAAGTGGGAGGACTTTGATGCGATATGTACCGCAGCAAATGTGGGTGACTTGTGAATTTATTTAAAGGTTCCCCGATAATTTAAAAGAACTTCTACAACACGCTCTCAACAAGCTAATAAAATGGACAAACAGTTGTGGGTTAGGTGTAAACCCTCACAAAACTGAACTTGTCCTCTTCTCTAGGAAATATAAGATTCCACACATTGACCCTCCATCTATAAATGGCACTAGCTTGACGTTCTCAAATGAAGCTAAATACTTAGGCCTTATTTTTGATAGAAAGTTAACCTGGAAGCCTAACATCCAAGAAAGAGTTAAGAAGGCCACTGTGGCACTTTTCTCTTGCAAAAAAGCCATAGGGAACAAATGGGGTTTACAGCCCCGCGTCACTCACTGGCTATATGTCTCGGTCATAAGACCTATACTCACGTACGGTGTGGTTGTCTGGTGGACTGCCTTAGAAAAAGCGATTAATCGCGATAAATTAAGCAAAGTCCAAAGAACGGCTTGCTTGTGCATCGGCGGAGCTCTTCGCAGCACCCCCTCCGCTGCACTTGACATCCTGTTTCATCTGACACCCATTGACATCTTCAGCAGGCAAACGGCAGCTTCGGCAGCCGTACGCCTCAAAGCTATTTCACAATGGACAAGCAAAACAACTGGCCATGCCGCTATCCTCAACAACATAAGGAACCTTCCAGTAAACATCGACTACACCACACCAGAACTACAATTTGATAAAAACTTCCAGGTCTCCATTCCTACTAGATCATTCTGGGAGGAGGAAGCATCCGTGGATGATGAGTCGATCCACTTCTACACAGATGGTTCGAAAACTGTGGACGGTGTTGGTGGCGGTGTCTTCTCTAATAGACTTAATCTTAGTCTCTCCTTCCGTCTTCCTGATCACAGTAGCGTTTTTCAGGCGGAAATAATGGCGATAAAAGAGGTCTTATCTTGGCTAAGGGAAAACGTGATATCTGCTAAAGATATCCGTATCTTCTCTGATAGCCAAGCCGCTATCAAGTGCCTGGAATCAGTTTCCACGAATTCCATAACAGCCCAAGACTGCCGTTCGTCTCTCATGGAGATGGCGGAGCAGTTCAACATTCACCTTTGCTGGGTGCCGGGGCATAGGGACATTCCAGGTAACTGCAGGGCTGATGAACTCGCCAAACACGGAACTACGATACCTCTGCTCCCAATTAAGGATTCCTTAGGTATTCCACTCGCTACTTGCAAACTCAAAATAAAGCTGGACGCTATCGAAAGAACAAATCTTAGGTGGTCAACCGGCTCGACTTGTCTAGTGACAAAGCAGATCTGGCCAAAGCTGGATCTAAAGCGTTCTAGGCATCTGATCTCCCTCGATAGGAAACATATTAGTGCTACAATAGGTGTCATCACGGGACACTGTCTTATCGGCAGGCATGCAAAAAGGCTTGGCGTATTCTCTAATGATTTTTGCAGAAGCTGTTTTGACGAGGAGGAGGAGGAGACTGTTCTCCATCTTCTCTGTACTTGTCCGGCTCTCTCACAGAGACGAAAACTCCACTTTGGAGCTTTCTACCTTAGTGATCTGAACGATCTAAAAAACATAGACATCCGAAATCTACTACGCTTCATCAGAAGCTCCGATTGGTTCAACGAGTAGGAGGAATGAATTATAGATTCACGTGGTATCACAAGGGACCTTATAATGGTCTAAGTGTGTCGACTAACCTAACCAGTTAGCCGACAGCCATTTCAACCTAAACTAACCTAACCTTCCCCGATAATTTGACAGATAAGTTGTTAACAAATTTTTCTTTCACAGAAATCATTTCGTAATTAGCATATGGCAAGTTTAGTTGGTGGGCGACAGCGGCCAAAGAATGGACTTATCGACGCATTGGTCTAACGTGATGAGATTGAAAGGTTGGCAGAGGTTGATCAGTGCGCTCGAAGAGATATATGTGATGTGGAGTAATTTTACTTTTTCTTATAAGAGGTCCCACAAGGTTCTGTGTATTGGCCAGTACTTTTTTTCTATTCGATTTTGTTTTAAATGACTTGGATTTTTGCTTTGCAGCTCTCGTTAATTGTTTAGCTGAACGGGGAAAGATTGTTTCCACAAGAACTAAGGGAGTCAAATCGTCTTTAAGTTGCTGGCTGTCTTGTTTTTATGAAACGATTTAGTTTTGTACTGTCAGATACTAAATTATTCCATCAAAGCGACGGCAATTTAAAGCAATATCCCGAACGGCTGAATTCGGAAATGTTTTCGGGACAGTAGTATGCACTTTGCGACGTTTGGCAGCAGAAAAGACAAGATTATAATTAGACGGTGATATTTTATATAAGTGAAGTCCTCAATGTTATTTATTACGATTTATTTATTGTGTTTATGTGCTGTGGAGTCATAGGCGGCAATGCAATATAAATAAAGAAATAAATAATACATCGAAATATGACGAATTGAATGAAGAATGTCGAATGAAGAATACCCCTGAGGATGTTGGCAAAAAAACGACGAAACGTAGGGCGCAATTATGAAATAAAAGTGTTTTAATTGCATCAAAAATAATAAGACCATCAAGCTGAACTTCAAAAATAATAACAAAATTGATCGAAACAAATTATCAACTGCAGTTGGGTTCAACCTTTAAATTCTCGTTTTTCAGCACAAAAGGTACTAATCCAAGGCACATACAGCTACATTATAAATAGTACCAAATTTTGAGTTATTACTGAGTTGGTTCACGGTCCAACCTTGTCTTTGAAAACATACATTCTCTCGGAAGATTACTAGAAATTTGTTTGTGGATGAGATGTACCAGTGCAACGATTAGCCGCAAGTTCAGTCATTTTGCAGCTGACCAAAATAGGCACAAAGTTGTCAATCCATACTGTGGCTGTATTTAAAAATTCCAAATTATTAACACTTGAAAAAGAAACAAATTTCAACAAAACTTTTATCCATCAAGCAAGTAAATTTCTGTAGATGAAATATCCGTATTATGATTATGTGCGCATGCGGTATATACCATGGATGGGTTGTCTAAATATCAGATAGCTTGTGGGTGAGCTATTTTGTCTCTGAAACCCTCTCCGAAGTTTAAGACCTTAAAACTGCATATTACCATGTAAAGGTCTAGCAGGGGATGACTCCAAAAATTAAAATTTAAGAAATTGTCTTCTATTTTAAAAAACAAAATCAAGAAATATTAAAATTTGAAGAACATATTTTTAAATCAATTTTGTGCATCCCAATATACTTCAGATGTGGGACTAAATTATAAGGCTAACCGCAGACTGGACATTGCAAGTTTTAATAGATCACAGTGGCGACATTTAAATTGCAAATTTCGCTTCATCAAAGGTGTAGATTTAAAATAATTACCAGTAAGGCTCTGGGACCACATTTCTGAAAAAAATCAGTCGACTCAGTGACATTTTGAATTGAACATCCAAAACTATGATTTTTGAGCCCATCAACATTCAAATCGCACCGCGTCACTGTCGCCTTAGTTCCATACAACTTCTTGGAGCAGGCAGGTTTCTTTCTCTCGTCTGTAAGACACAAAGTAAAAAAAAAATAATAATAACAAAAAGGGAATTAATTCCACCGAAGAATGACAGCTGATTTCAACAAACTTTTGCGGAATAAAAAAAAAAAAACACCCCAACTACCACGCCGAGTTCAAAACAAAATCTCCATAGCCTCGAGGCGAGTTCTTCACTCCATAAACCATTCATTCCAATTCGCCGTAGAGTATTCTTTGGCTTCTTCTCCACAAAAGCCCAACACCATACAATTATTATTCATTTCGTGCTTCAAGTAAAGACGAAATGATTAAAATCCAAACGTACACACAATCGAGCGTAAAGGCGGATAAGGTAGTAACACATAATAAAATTGAAGTTGAAGTTAAGAAGAAAAAAAAAACCGATCCTCACGCTGCAAGTTTCGTTAGTTTTTTTTTTATTTTTATTTATTTTTACTCACTTGTTCGCAGTAGGAAGTAATTACTATGTAATGTGTATTTATGACTAAGAAATTGTATATGAAAAAAATAAAGAGATATATCTACAGATACAAACTTGTTGTATCGCTGGTGGCTGGCTGGCTCGATCAATTCGACTTATACGAATCGAATCTATCATGCAATTTAGCTGTTGTCCTTCTTTCAGCCATATATGTCGGTTGATTTGACCCTGAATTGAAAGAGAGTTTCAGCATGATGGTTGGCATTAAATTAAAAAAAAATTCAAAGCAAATAGAAACCGAACAAGTCGGTGGTGCCGATCGGCAAGTAAACGTGGAGAATTATTTTAAATTTGTTTTTTTTTTTTTAAATTTATTTTGTGTGAAAAGTATTGATTTATTTATTGTTCTTTAGAATAATTCCAATTACGCGTGTGTCTGGTATGAAAAGTTGTTTGGGCATACTGGTTTTGTGATGTCTTGTGATCTTGTAAAAAAAAAAAAAAAAAATGGAGAACCAATTTCGTGGAACACTTGGTGGCTATAAGGAAGTAAAACGGAACCACTTGAATGGATAGGCTCACTGTCAATCTTTCGACGAATTGATACTTCTGCCAACAATATGGGTTGATTGGTGGTAATTAGGTCAAAAGTTTCTGTTTTATTTTTGCTAAGAAAAGTTGCTATTTAAAACAAAATTGAAACGCTGATACTCAGTACATCCGACAAATTGGACAGATGATTTCGAAAGCGTTATACGATCCCCATGGTAGACAGAAGCGATCACAATGCTGTACCTTAATTGCCCAGACGATGGTACGTGATCGGCAATGATTATTTATTGTCTACAAGTGGTTAGATTTATCATCTTATTCATAGATTGAATCCGTATTATTGTCTCTCACGTTATCGTATTTCCTTTATTTATTTATTTTATTTTGTTTGCATGCACGTGCCAATGGAAAAATATCTGTAGAACACATTGTAAATTTATACTTTCGGCGACACCGATCTTCCGCATTCGTTAACATATTTAGTTGGATTTTTTTTTTTTTTCTTGCTCGTACGTGCGAAGCATTGATATTTTATATGCCATCCAAGTGGGGGTTGCTTATGGAGATGTCGATGGATGTTTAAATAATAATAAAATAAATAGTTGGCGCAACAGGTCTGGAGAGACCCTAGGCCTAGCTTCTCACAACCATTCGTTTTGTGTGAGTTTTTCATTTTTGGAACGAATGGAAGGGATCTACAATTTTATGCCGACTCCAAACGGCTAATTGAGAAGCTCTTTCAAGACATTTATACTCTCGGATGTTTGTCAGACGTTCGCGAGAGGTAGCGCAGCGGAAAAAAAACCCCTAAGTCGGAATTGGGTTTTTGCGGGATTCGAACCTGGGACTCCCGCATAGCAGTCCAACACACTAACCACTAAGCTACTGCGACTACTGGATGGATGTTTAGTTATTTTTATTTCAACAACTTTGTAAATAGAGAGATATTCCATTGGTGGGCTGGGTGTTGATCGAGCCTCAGATCGTGCTCCTTTGAATAGCTCTGACTCAGAAATTGAACGTAAGTAAGTACGGATTGCGGTTTTATTTTTTGATAGCCAGCTCTACTGATGATGGCAGTTAGTTTGCTACGAGTTGGATGTTCAAAAGAGATAATATAATCCAGGCTGCACTTGTTTTAATACAAGGATCCGACTTGTGGGACATACTATAAACAACCTACTTATGGAAATCATTATTTATCAGTTCCTGATGCATTTTTTCTCCGATTTCCGGGGTATAAGATTATTCAGAAAATGTTGCAGTTAAGGTCATCAGCCTTTAAAAAAAATATATTGCCAATGCCCTTCGCAGCATATTTCAGACTAGTTATTACCTGGGCCCTGCCTCAGGTTACGCTGCTTCTTATTACGCCACCTAAAAAAGGAGTTAGTCCTAAATTAGAGCGAAAATCTAGGCTGGGAAAAAAGTAAAATAAAAATTCAAATGTACCTAAGGTGGGCCAAAAGAGATCACCCTATTGGAAAATGCTCTTATTTTTCCAAATGGCCATTGGCGGCCATCAAATCTGTTTTGACATTTGTGGACTAGAAAGATGTAGAATACAATTGAACAAGTCATGGCGCGATACACTCCCCAAGAACACGGAATAATTTCGAATTTTCGATTTTTCGACCAATATCATAATGAGCCATGGCTCATTTCCACCCCATCGGGTACGCAAACAAGCAAAACTATCGCTTCTGGGGTACCGAAAATCCACGAGTAATGCACGAGGAGCCATAACACCCGCTCAAAGTTACTGCATGGTGCGCTGTTCACGCTGGAGGAGTCATCGGGCTATTTTTTTTTTTTTTTCGAGAACGCCGCTGGTCAAACGACAACATTGGACGGTGCGCGCTATAGGGCCATGTTAACCGAGTTTTTTCTGCCGCAATTGGACGAATTAGGACTGAAAGACATGTGGTTCCAACAGGACGGAGCTACGGCACACACTGCGCGAGCCACAACCGATTTTCTGAAGGCGGCGTTCCCGGGTCGCCTCATCTCTCGTTTTGGCGATTTGCACTGGCCCGCAAGATCGCCCGATTTAACCGTTCCAGACTTTTTTTTTTGTGGGTTTTTTGAAGTCCCGTATTTACGTGAACAAGCCCGAGAGCCTAGAAGCCCTCAAGGACAACATTCGACACGAGTGCGAGAATCTGTCGCCCGAAGTTCTCGCCGAAGTGATGAAAAATGCCATAAAACGAGCCCGTATGACAATCAATTGTGATGGCCCCAATCGGACCGATATCGTCTTCTCGACTTGACTAATAAAATTCTTAAGGTTCAAATAAACATAATAAAAAATCAGAATCGAAGTCTTTCATTTAGAAAATAAAATGAGAGCCAAACAACATCGGATGACTTCTTTTCGCCCACCTGTACAAATTCACGAAAATGTTCCACATACGCCCCCAGTTAAAAATCGAAAACTACCACTTTCGTTACATACTTTTATTTTAGGAAGTTTTGGGGATAATTTTACGGATAATTCCTGAAACAGCTTAACAGTAAAAGGGAATTATATGCAGATACGTTCTGTATACGTCACCGGCCTCCTTTTAGGGTTTAGGAAGTCTCTACTCTCTCACCGAGGAGAGTCAATTTCACACTTTTGAAAGAATGAAAATTGTTGCAACGACTTATCGAGTGTTTAAAATGAAAGAACGACCGCATTGAGTAGAGACGTGGAATGTCCTTTCTTGAACTATTCAAATACATGTGGGCTTTGTTTAGAGCCGCTACTGTAATTCTGCAAGGTCGGCGAATTAAGAAAGATACTGAAGCTGTACTAAAAGAGCTAACAGCTTGAGCTTAATGATTTTTTCCCGATTGAAGATCAACTTTAATTCTCGCACGACGAAGAACGCCTTTACCATAACACACTTTTCTCTAGTTTTAACTGAATTCAATTATTATATAACAAAAAGGACTATATCTGGAACTAAATCAAATAAACTTTGTGAAATCTTTTAAATTTGAAATTCGAAAGTTGTTTTTATTGGACAAAACCCTACATACATTTTTAAGACAATATACATATTTTTCTGAACCATGACTAAGCGAGTTTTTAAACTGAGATGAACCATGTAAAGATAACACTTTCAATAAATATTAGCTAGTAAATAAAGAACCCTTTAGTCACTTTTTAGTTGGGTACAACAATCATTTCGCTATAGAGCACCGACAAAGTAATCGAAATCGAAACCACCACTTGTTCAGCTCATTTAGTTACTGCCATTCTCACAGCAGCGCCTCATCCATGTGAATGCAACACGTGTTCATTTGCAACATTTTACCTCCAAAATCCATTTGCGCTCAGTGCACAGCTGAAAGTCTGTTTACATTGCAATTCTTATCCAGAAGTCAACACAAACAAAATTAAAATGCAAACAAGAAAAAATAATAAGCCAACAAATCTCCTATTACCCATTAAGATCTCTAGTATCTACATCAACAGTAACACAACAAATAAATAAAAAAAAAAACCCAAGCAACAAAACACTCATATCTCATATAACAGTTGTTGCTCGAATAAGCTCGACACAATTTTTTGATGGGGAACACATTTTTTTTCCAAGCGGCCGCCTCACTGTCTGTTCTCCTCCATCAAATACAATTAGTAATTCTATAGTGTACTACATAGAAAAAAAAAAAAATAATTATATCAATTTTGCAGAGTTGCAAAAATCCAAAGAGGTAAAAGACGAAAAAAAAAAAAACAACAACAACAGAAAACCTCTTAAATCACTTTGCAAAGGAAAAATACCGGCCAACTCATGCTAGCCCAAGATACATGTGTTCATCTAGCCAGAGAGTTCTCCAAAAGTCATTTTAAATATCGTGACTGGGATTAATTGGCCAATTTAGAAGATACACATTCGCTCACATACAAGCTACGGATATGTACGTATTTTCGTTTTGGTTAGTTTGAACATATCACTGTATCTGTGGGATGGGGGGGGCATTTCAATAGAATGGCTCGTGCAAAAGTGCAAAACTGCAAAAACTCAATCAGCCATTGCGCGCTCTAAGGTTAGGATAGTTGCACTGGATGGATAAATGGATGAAGTTGATATGGTGCGGTTGTGTGTTGCATGCTGGTGCTCCAATCCATCTACGAGTAGGTACTCCCGTATGTCAGATGCTGACGACGACGACGTCGGACGGTTGCTGCAGACAGATGATGTGAGCTTTTTGTCTGTTTACCAGTTCAAGGCATTACCGCATGCAATCAAGAAATTAATTTTGTTAATTCCTTCGGACATTGCCTCTCACTCTCACGTCACTGCTGATGAGTAGTTTGCACACAACAAAACTCCAAAGATCGAGGTGTGGATGTTTCTATTAGGTGTTCTAGCAGAAATAATTTTTTTTTTTTATGCTGAATTGGCGAAATAAATTTTGCTAGAATTGATTATGAGAAATTAATCATCTCCCGGTTGAAGGTTTTATTAGGTCAGGCGGACGTTCAATCGGCGTATGTTTTGTTGGGAGGAATTGCATTCTGAAGTTGGTCAGAGATTGCCGGAAAAGGTAGGATAGGTAATTACTAATTGGTAATAGTACGTGGATGCCATCAGTTGAGAGGATGGGCTATTTTCGCTTTTATAGAAGCGAGTTAATGGCGATGGAAATGCTAAGCAAAGGGAATTATGCACTCGTGCCTATGGTTATTTCCATAGAATGCTGTCTAGTTTTCGAGGTCCAAGTAAGGCTTTTACGTGTTTACTGTACTTTGTAAATAAACTGGATTTTTGTCCCCTTCTGAGGAGTTTGTGGCTGTCGAATTTTCGAAAAACCTTTTTACCGGCAACAATCAGGTGCAAAAATGTTGAAAAATATGCTTTCCAAAAGGACGCAATACCAAAATATATGTTCACAAACTAATTTCAAATTTTTCGTCAATTTTGAATTTTTCAAAAGTCAGAACTAATTTCCAGTTTTTCAAAATCCCAAACAAGTTTCCAATTTTTCGGCAATTTCGAATATTTCAAAAGTCCAAACAAATTTCCAATTCTTCTTTAATTTCGAAATTTTCAATAGTCAAAACTAATTTCCAATTTTTCGGCAATTTCGAGTTTTTCGAATGTCGCAAGTGTTATCGAATATCTTGGTATTATTTTGAAATTAAGTGATTTTCGAAAAAATATGTTGCATAATTTAAGGAGATAACTAAAACAAGCTGAAACTTTAAATAGAGGTTGGCAAAAGGAAAAGTGCATCCTGTTGCAAGACCACACATCAAGGCTTGATTTGCTCATCCGCGAAAAATAGAATCAACTTCGAAGGTAATTATATAAGAACCTTTCACTTTCTTGTAGTTGTTACTGATGACTGATGAGCTCAATCTGTAGGTGGGACCTTCGTCGTTCTTTTTTTCCTCATACATTCTCATTGACAGCCATAGGTAAGACGAATTTCAGTCATTGTTAACAATAGAGCTTCGAAAGAGGTTACACGATAAAGTCAGATGTTGTCATGAAGTACTACACCATGTCTTCGACCGACTCCATTGTTTACGTCAAAGTTACATCTGTTAGTCGACACGAACCACTTTAAAGGTTGATAAATCATAAATTTATAACTCTAACCAAGGGGTCAAGAATTCTACGGACACGACAATTGAAGAGGCGTGGTGTGACATAATCTACTTCATATGGTCAAGACAATGGCCAAGGTGCACCTATACGAACATGATCTGTCTTAAAGGGTGGTTGGTTATTAATTCATGACTACGACGAAGAAGAAGCCAAGATCAGGACAGTCACGACGTTGTAGAATTTTTTCAGCTGTAAGATGAGATTTGCCTTGTATTTTTCCATTTGTTACAGTGTGATGTGACTTAAAGAGAGTCATAAACACTGGAAGAAAAAGACACATTCCTACAGTGACTTGTATCACTTATCCAGAGGGGCTACAACCCGTCTCAATTTATACGGAAATCAGGAGTACAAATGCATAAAAGAAAACCTGGCAAGTTATTTTGGTTAATCTCTATTCTAGTGGTTCCCCATACACCGGGAGATTTATTAGCCCGCGTGAGATGCAGCTTATTGAATTATTTCTTTGTTGCTTAAGGGATAGTATTGGAGTTTAGTAAATTTTGAAAATTTAAACTTGGTGGCACTTTCATGTACCAGTCTGTATATAAACAAAAAACATGAGTAAGAAGAGGCAACAGTCTTTTTTGGTGAGAAATACACAAAATATGATTTTCAGAAAATTATTTAAGAACCAATCATTTTATAATTTTGTATCCATGTAAAAACGTGTCACATAAAAAATATTCAGAGGGATCTGTGTAGCGTTGTAGGAATTTTTAAATATCTCGTAACTCCAGATTTAAATGTTTTTTTTTTAAACATGTTTATAAAGAACGTTTCATGGCAACTATTCCGGTTGTGAATAAGAAGATCTCCACGTAAGTCATTTTCCGAAAGTCCTAGAGATTTTCTTAAATAAATCATATGAATTCAAATTGAAAAGCGCATCACAACAATGCCTACTGAATTTTTTAGAGCCTTGAGAACCTATTAGAATTTTAATGCAAAAAAGAGCCAACCCCAACTGATCAAATTATCAGTTAAAGAAGTTTTTTTCATAAATAATTGTACTGTCCCAAATAACTAATAATTCGAACCAAGCTTGTTGTAAACAAAGTTGATGTTTTCACAAATAACACGTAAAATGAAAACTCGGTAAAAATGTCTTATGAGAAATTGCCAACTGCCGCTTTTTCCGCTGTCATCAATTCAACCTTTTATCTAGAGTTCGCCCAGTGGTAGGAATTATTATATTGGCCTAGATTATACACAAATTACAGACAGCACTGCATCTCTGCACAGTGTTATTAACAAAAAAAAATTGGTGCGACTGTATCCAACAGCCCCGAAATATGTGTATGTGTAAACACCGTGCGTGCGGTATGTGTGTGGCTTGATACACGTCCTTGAGAAAAGAGGGAATTGTAATAACCGTATTCTTGATATATTATGAAATAACAATAATTTATTCGTTCTGTGCTAGTTTCGGTAGAATAGATACAATCGGATTGTGGTAGCTGAAGGAAGATATGTACATTCAAGACTGTAATCTATCTAGATTACGCTGGAAGACAGCATCGATGGTTGTTCCATATCGTGTTGTTGAAATTTCCTAGTTGGAAATCATTTGAAGATTAAATTTATCTTGCATAAAATCAATAAATGGTTGAGCTTCGGGAGTTGCAAAATTGATATTGAAGTCTCCGCTTATGATTATTGTTAAAATATGATAATCTCCCTGCAGAATTCTTGAAATTTCTTCTGAGTAGGTACGGTGCAAGGACGAAATGGAGAAATTTCATTTCACATCAACAAAAAGCTGAAATTAATATGCCCCAGCTCATAAATGTATGCAATGATAAAAACGTATGCAATGATAAAGCACAGTGACGCATTAATCCCTTAATTTTTAAAAATTCCCACATGTCCCATCGGTTCTGTTCGAACACAATATGTACCCCTTTTTCTTTGAATAGGCATTTGTAGCGACCCTCGTGATATACCTCAGTTCAAACTGTTTCATTCTGAAAGTGTCTTTCATAAAAGACCCAACACGAGCAAAAACGTACAACCCATTCCCCACCTTAATTCGATTTAATTACAAATGCGCATAATATCTATAAATATTTATGATCCCACCATCAGTTTGCAAATAAAAATATAAAAATCTCACCTAGGCGGGTTTTCACGTTCCGCGTCTCTTCAACTGGCAAGCGCATGCATTTATGCTGCGCTACGGAATATTTTCTTCAAGAGATTTTTTTTTTTTTAATAAATTTCTTCACCAACAACACACCAAGTAATTATACATTCGCAATATGTAATAGTATCTAGATGCATTAGTAATTCGAATAATTCATTTCGATTCCAAAGGCATTACACGCGAAATGCACTTATGATGACAGCGCGACGACGATGTCGTGTGATCGTGAGAACTTCTAAACAGAAAAAAAAAACCTCAACTCGAATGACAAAAATGGTCTTATGTGTGACAGCCTACTATGAATACTAACGGGCTTTTGATGTCGATCCCCAGTAAAACTCGATTAAGATAAAAATAAAAAAATAAAAAAAATAAATAAAACAAAAACAATTCAAACGTCAGATACAATTCGAGGACACTTTGAGGTAAATTATGCTACTAATTGCAGCGGTGCAACATTTTTTTTAAAATATATTTCCAGTATACATATCTAATTGGGGTTTGTGTGTAAGCGGTCAGGGAGCTATTAATTTTAGTGGACTTATGTGGAAATTGGTTGTGTACAAATCGGTTTGGAAGACGAGGTGGGAATACTGATAGTGAGAAAACAGCGCATGTGATGCAACTGGAAGTGGGAAGTGTGAGGAAACATGCTGGTTTACGGGTCGTATACGTAACATTTTTTGGGAAATATTTTTCTTCTTTTTTTTTTGTAACCTGGGCTGCCTTTTGATGATGGTTGTTGCTGCTGTTGGATGCAGTGTTCTGAATTGTTTGTAGTACCACTTGGATGTGCATTGTACATATGGCTGGTCTCAGAGAAATGGGTGAATAAAGTCGTGGTTCAGCATTGAAAATCAACATGGAGCTTTTGAGTTGGCTCAGACGGTACTTCAAATGCAACAAAATCGGAGGTATACGCTTCCGTACTTCACTAAGTTTGAACATTTTCACCATTGGACAAACTACGAGGAACATATTTCAGAGAGCACGTGAATCAATTGCCGAACAACCAGCAACCAGTAAAACCCATTATTTCTGTGCCTCGTTCAGTGCTGCCGAAAGTACTCCCATAGGAGTATGGTACTCATTTCAGCTTCTCCGTCCTCCCGTACTCCTCCTTTCACATTCGTAGTCCTATTTTTTTTTTTTTTATAGACCTAAAATCTCTTACACTTGCAGGAAAATGTAATGTCAACCTTAATAAATTTAATTCACTTAAAATTTAATGCAAATTTGGCAGCACTTTTATCTGCCAAACTGTCATTAAACAGGGAATTTCCATCTTTCTAGTTTTTTTTTAGTTTTTTCTGGCTTCATGCAATTTTCAACTGTCAGTTCGGTATTTAATTTAATTTCACCTGAGATTGTGGTTTGGTTGTTCTGTTTTTTTTTTGTTTACACTCCTTGAATTTTTATGTAAAGTTCAAAAAAGATTACTTAAATTAATGCTTGAAATATTATTATTCCTATTAAAATAAATCAAAGTAAACTTGTATTATAGATGTTTAGTGAAGACTTAAAAATATTTGCACTACTATTTTTTTCAAAATACTCCCCTTTTTTGGCTGCGGTAATACCTTATCATATTTTTCTCCGGCAACACTGACTTCGTTATAGAACCTGACATATGCAGCCAGTGATACCAACGCGGAACAAAGTTTTTATTCAAACAAATTATGCCTTTTTTTATAAAAAAGATCAAAACTGAATATTTTACAAAGAAACTAACCTACAAGATGATTAAAATTTGTTAACAGGATGTTGCCCGATCGATGGGTTATTGTAGCTTTTTTGATCTCTATATAATCCAAGGTTTGGTTATAGCGTAAGTCAAGTGGAGAATTGGAAAATAAGCATGACGCACAGTTGCAAATGAAAATTTTGAATTTGGTAAATCTGGGGTTGAATTACCGCATCCGCGAGCGAGCCATAAGTCACTGAATTTGGTGGATTTTACAAGCAAAAGAATAACAAATTCAGTCATGTATTATTCGATCACGGATGCGGTAGTTCAAACCCAGATTTACCAAGTTCAAATTTCATTTGTATGAATTGAATGTAAAAATCAATTTACAAAAAATGATGCCTTTTTTTCTAAGAATTATTCCCCAATGCCTCAAGCATCGGAACTATGCCTAAAAGGCATAATAATGCCTCATTTGGCATCACTGTGTAGAGCACACATTTGCTGCCCATCACGCGGGTCGTACAAGGAAGAATGTTGCCCTTTTCACATTCCCCATTCAAACCCAAATTAGGAAAGCCATCACTTTATATAACCATCCTCGTATCTTCAACTTGATGTTCATACCGTCCATCTCTCAACAATATTGCACTGCAATAATAATAAACAGCAAATTACCAGCACATAATACTCTCACTTAGTCAGTCGACCGAGCGCCGGTTGTTTTGAGCTGAACTACACTACTTTTTGGTTGACTGATGCAGGAAGTACACCTCAATGAAAACCATACCCCGTCCGACTGTGTAATTGTGTGTGTGTTGCGCGAATGATTAATGTTCGCCCATTTAGTACAATTTGCATCAACGCAAGCTCGTCGCTGTCGGTCATACCAACCAATATTCTGGCTGACTAATGTTTTACAAAACAAACGCCAACCCCCTCAACCCCCGGCAAGGTGCTCCAAATGCCATTAGAATTTGAGTAGGTACACTCAATCCACTACCATCATGCAGGGTACTACAAATTAATTTCACTTTCTAAATCAATTAGTTTTTTAACTCAAGACTGAGATTATTAATTGCCAACAGAGTTCACTTCGCAACATAGGTGTGCGTGTGTGTTTTTGTGTGTGTTTATAGAGTCACTACCGGCCATACCGTCATGTTGGCACTGGTGTTCGATTGTAATTAATGCCGGGTTTTACTTTCGTCTTAGCCGAACGATATGACGATGATATTAATGATGATGATGATGTCGGTATGGATATATGCACGGGGATGTGTATAACGACGAGGAAGTTTGCATGTTTGCCAGCCATTAAGAGCGAGTAAAGTGTTTATAAGCACGGTTAGGCTGAGTTTAAGTTTATCCGTTTTATATGCCATGTTGTGGGCTGACCCTGTTCCCTTTCGGTTTTATTTCTCTCTGTGTTTGCTAAAGAATTCGGGTAAAATGAGAAGGTAACGTTAACTAGACGAACGAATGTACACGAGTGTGTGTGTATAAGTGAATGGTAAACTGCATGTTATTATTAGTTGGGGTGTAATTTGAGAAGCAACAGTCTATCCTTTCGGGGGGCACCACCCAGTTAAGAATACGCTTGAGTAAGGAACAAAAAATATTCTCTGCCGGAGGTGACCTTTTCTTGTTCGACAGCTATAACACCGACGACGTCAATGGTCGCAGCGAGGTTATTTTTTTTTTTTTTTTTCCACTGAATATTTGCGAAATAAGGTGACTTATTATATTGAATTGGCAGCAGCAGAAGCGTGGGTGGGGATGAATTTAGAAAGGCTAAAACAATTTGGTTTGTTGCTGAAAGCAATTTTCGGCACCGGCACTGTTTGTGTATGCCCTTGGTTTGACGATCGATTGATTGATTAATGGCCGAGCTGCTGAACCTAATGATCTTTCAAAGTACCTGCAACAAATGTTGATTCATTGACGACAGCTTAGTGAGGCAAGACTGGCTTGGAATAGGTTCGCTGACAGGGTATGGTAAGAATGCACGAACTAAAATCTTCGTGGATCTATCATTCCAAAGGGGTTTCTAAAAAATGTCAGTTCCCCGATGATGTAATGATGATCGATGTTAGCTTTTAAATAGGTACACATTTTGCGCTATCACAAGGCACCTTTCCAGTCTGAGCTGTATCTTGAATACGTTTCTGACTGGGTGTACGATGTGTTTCAAAAATAATTGCCCCGAATGACTGTAAGAAGCTTCCCAAAGCGACCTCAAATGCGGCTCATTTAGCGGTGGACATCTTGTATATATAAATTGGTTGCCTTCGGGTGTAGGACCTACTTTTATCCACCCAAAAACCACGCAGGCTATCAGCTCCTGATCCACATCAATAATAATCGATAAGTATTTGAACAAGTCACCCCCATTCAAATTGAAATGCGTATCTCCGCATCTATTTACATAAGGAATTCATGTGGCAAACTACCAAGAGGTGTGTCCCTCACTTGCGGCGCTATTGCAGTTATTTCAACAACCAGTGTTTTCACTTCCAAACCCGACTTCAACATAATTACTCACGTGAACAAAATAAAAAGTGATGGCTTGGTCTAAAGCCAACAGAAAACCAACCTAACTACGCCAGCAACTAATCCAAAAACGTGATGCAATCCTCTCTCTCTCTCTCTCTTTCTCTTGGCCATATTTCGTACTCAATGTTACCACATGTAGCACACACATGAGCGTGCTAGATACATGTTGCTGTTGCTCAGAAAAGGTGCTACTCGCTGCTGGCTGCTCCACTGACTCGCGCTGTATAGCCACCTAACTGACGCAAGCATATACATAAACACTCTTTTTTTTTTCTACGGTATATCGCCGCTCAAGCGTGGGGATACTACTTCAAGTTCAAATATCATGGCTGAGTAGCGGTTAAAAAAAAAAAAAAAAAACTATCTGCGCGTATATATGGTGTGCCGAGCTGTCCCCATCCGAGTTTGGTCAACTTGGCTTAGAAAATCCTCCACTCGTGCGAATGTGACGACACACAGTAGCTGGGCATATGTGTCGCATGCAAATTACGTACTATGGGAGTCAACGAGTCGACGCGGTCGGCTTGCAATGGCAATTGCTTTTGACATTTTCGTGTTTTGAACGTATATAGTACCGAAGAGGAGACTATCTCCACCAAGATGGGTTTGGAGGACTTTTTTTTTTTTTTTTTGTGTGCGTTTGTGGTTTTTCCTCTATTCCAAGAGATTAGCGCGCGTGCATAATGCGCGTCAATACGATAGATGTGCGGTTGGGGACCCGTAAAAGTCAAAAGTTATCATCATGGCGTGGCTGCTCATCTACGCACGTCTAATGGTGTGGTTTTCAGTTTCTCTCTCTCTCAATCTATCTCTCTTCGATTAGGTAACCGCAAAGCTGTGAATTAGTATTCTACATGAGTTCACACTTTAATTATTATTTTAAGTTTCGCTTTGGATAAATATATGCTGTGGCGTATTTGAAATTCAACGAATGTAGTTCATTTGTGTGCATAAATTGGTTGTAGTCAATGTTATCTTTCTAATAAATCGCCTTCGTATGTGATTGTCATGCATTATCGCGCAGTGCGATAGCATAAAATCCTTGCGTATAAACTTTGAAATAGGAAAATAATTCCATGCTGCAGTGCAGGAAACATGAGCTGCTTTTGAATGATGACACACAGATGAGTGTGTATTTTTAATGACTTATGATTGGTCGTGTTCGTGATCGATGATAATGTTGGGCTTGTTATACATTTGCAACGTGATCGGAGGCTGCTAATTTTGGCCAAGGTGTGAAATGAGGAAGTGGTCGGGTTTTTTGTAAATTGTTTGTGTGATTAAAAGGCACGCCGACAAATATTTGCAAATTGGTTAGTTATGATTTGTGACGGTAATTATGGATAATCTCAGTATTCATTTGACAGTGAAATGGATTGGAGACCATTCCTTCATGAGCAGAATCGAATCGTTGAAGCAAAAGCCTTCTTTACTACTGGACGCTGATGGTCTAAACAAGTGTTAAGGCGAACCTCTGTCAATATGTTTAAGCAGTGTCTCCAATATAGGTTTGCAATACGACGAGCAAGTGATTCGAGTTTGATTAAATGTCCAGCACACTACTCGCAACTTTTTGTGACGTCTAATTACCATTATGACTAAATTCAAAAGACATGAATACCCCCATTAGTCATGATTTGTTTCTGTATTCATGAATAACCTTTGTATGCGTTCAACACAAAAATACTAATCTAACCTAAAAATAACTAAAAAACTACTAAAAACTAATACCCTGCCCTGCACATTGCTCTGTGCTCAGGATGCTTCTGATTTCCAGTACACTCAACACCGATAGCCTTGCTCCTTGCGAGATATTTTTATTCGACTGTCAAAATTTCACGGTTCGTATTCGAGATTCAGCTAGAGAATCGCTGCTACTTATTCGCAGCAGTATATCTTTTCGTACTTACTGAATAGGGTCATTAATAATGCACAGAAGTAGTAATTGAAAAACCGAAATTTGTCAGTAATCATGAGCATAACTAATAAAAAAATAAATAAGTAGCGCACTGCGCCCACTAAGATGGGTGGACCTTGTTTTTTTCTGAAATTATAGGTATTCATGACGACACTTATTCAGTTGCAAAGGCGACTAATTCGAATATTCATGAATAATTTCAGTAGTCATGAGTAGATGCTGTGTAATCACTAAACAGAGAATATTCGAAAATGTATTTTCCAGAATATATGCACAACCTTTCAAGGCTTATTTAGGTTGAGTTCAGTAAACGGGTTTATGATTCACTAAAACACTTTTTTCTTTTTACATCGCAAAAGTAGTTCTGACATTGACATTGCTTCCTGTAAAATTGAATAAATAAAGAAAACACTTTCTGTGGATTGTCCTAAGATTCAAGAAGACAATATCTAGTCGCCTTTCTATTGGAGTTTATATGTGGAGTGAGATGGTGATAATTTGATGAATAAAAGTGAAAGAGTACGGGCTCTTTAACTACTGTGAGTTCGACTCTTCCAAGCCACCAATTGCAGTCGGTTTCGGAGGACATTCCATGGCCCAACTATTACTAAGTTTGTATTTTTGTTGATTCATAGGTGAGTGGTGAATCACAGCTATCGTAATTTATGGCTCAAGGAAATAACCTTTCAACGAAATAACCCCCCCAAATGGAAAATGAAATAACCCCCCAAAATTGGGGAATAATTTCACTGTGAAATTATTCCCTATAATTTCACTGTGAAATTATTCCCTAAATCGAAGATGCAATTAGTCCCCAAAATGGTATCAAATAACCCCTCAAACATATTTCGTTATAATTAAATAAAACAAATTTGAAAATTAAGCAAAACTACAACCGAAAAACCGCGCATCCACCCCGTAATCCAACAGTAAACCCAAGGGTTGCAGGGGGGCGTCATGCCCCTCCGTACATATTTCATAAAACAATGGTAGCAATTCGCGTGCGCCCAATTTGAAGCAGGAAATAAGTTCCCAAAAACCCATGAAATAAATCCCCAATTTTAGGGGTTCATTTCACATGAAATAAATCCCCAACCCCATACTAATTTTGGCGGGTTACTTAATTTTCCATTTGGCGGGTTATTTCTATGGGGGGGATATTTCCTGCAGCCGCAATTTATACCAAGTAAAAGTTCTCTAATCAAATTGCCCACACCGGCACAAGGTACCTACCAAGTTCCTCGTTTTTTTTTTTTTACTAAATTCGCCAGAACTCTGCACACCTTTGCACTCGTAAGACAATTTAATTTAACAACTCAGGAGTCGGTTTCCCATCCGCCAGCAAATGCCCCCAATTCCCATTCTACTGCCTTTCTAATATTGTCAAGTACACACACCGACCTTAGTCTAATGACAAATCACATTCACCATCAATCAAATGGGGCTGTGCAAACCTCTGTCACAGTAAAGCTTCCATGACCTCTCGACCTAAGCCCAAGTGACAGGCACGGCAAGAACATCATACCATTCACTTCTAAAGTGCAATTAGATTGCAAAACACCCAATCATCGGATGACATTCAATGTGACATCATCTTTGATTGTTTGAATTCACTTAAACCACTGTGACATGGTGCAGGTCCTCTTCACAGAGTCTGAGATATATTTTCTTAGAAACTCCAAAAACAAAAAAAAAAAAAACAAAAAAACTCTAATGACACAGCCCCTTTGCTCTTGACCATAAGTCGCACTAAATTGCTCAATTAAAACTGAAGGAGAAGAAGTTGTAGACGAAAAAAAAAAAAAAAAAAACAATAACCAACCTTTTCGAGAATTCACTCTTCGACGACCCTTGTGTTCTCTAATTACACGCTACGTGAACTCAACTTGGCTGGGAGTTCCTCCTGACCGTGCGTCAAAGACGAAAAAAAAAAAAGAAAACCCGACACAGCCCAGCGGAACATGGAAACAAATATAATTCATTTCGTTGAACTCCGCTTCACTGACTGACTACAAAAGCCGGACTTGAGTGCGAAGGGGTTAAAATTCACATCGAGGGCACACACATACACACCGGCACACAGTGCGGAGGCATACATTTTGACAGCTTCATTCTGATTCGGTGATTAATAAAATAAAAACTGAAAACTTAAACAAGACGAGGGGACCCAGCAGACACTACATTGTGCAACAAGTGAGATATGGACAATTAAAGTTGATTTGAGCGATACAAACGGAGGGAGCCCACTCAATAGGCAAATCCGAAAACCCACTGAACCATGGCCCTTTCACGCGAAGCGTTCGCGTTGTATTACTGCATCTTGTCCTATTAATGGTGCACACACGATCAATCGTTCATCAGACGTACAATCGCCCAATCAAGTAGCTTAAGCCAGTCAGCCAAAATGCAGCCTTCTCAGCCATTGCTTGTTGCCCGAGTGTGAGTGTGTTGAAATTATGACCTACCTACTATCGGCCGTCGGACTTTTTGCATTTGAAGAAACTTTGTGTGGTACCCGTTGTCGTCGGTCCCTTGCCTAATGGGAGGACAGAGAAGAACTACACATTGGAACGACAGCGACGACCACCAGCGGCGTTTAACCAAACGACAAACGATGACAGTTGTGACGGCGAGATGGTTGCAAACTGATGGTGGCGGTCGGTCGGTGGTAGCATTGATGATGACGACTGCGACTACGACGACGACGACGACGACGATGACTATGATGATGATGATGTTGATGATGGCAATTGATTGTGCAATCGAGCGAGTTTATCCACCACACAGTAATGACTGTGTAAGCTTAGTTGGTGATGTTTTTTTTTTTTTTTTTCTTCCTCTTGCAGTTGAATGTGATTTGTCGCACTTGAAGTGTGTTTTTTTTTCCACAAAAACAGCATTTAATAGTGCATTTGATGTTTTTCTTCTCTTCTCTGATGGTGTACGGTGATAGGAACGAGGTGATAAATGACTTGGAAGGCAGAGTGAAATATTGATTTCCTGTTGCTAATGTTGAGCTGGGATGCAGTGGCAGTTGTTGATACAAAAATCGCTGATTGCTAACTCTGAGGAGTGGGAAATGGCCGCCATTGACAATTGTTGAGCAGATTGAGGTATACCTAGTTGAGGTAGTACTACAGGGTGTAGTAGAGAGGCAGTCCTAGATTTGTCCTACTTGGTTCTAACACATCGACTTAAAAAATCTGCTTTGATCGCGATGGGCCCATTAGGTGCCTAGTGTAAAACTTCTCATATCCTAACTAAACCACTTTAAAAATTAGAAACAAAGTTTCGTTCCCGCCTTATGAGTGCACATCCGGACGTCAGTCTCTTTAATATGTAGCTGTACCCACCCGGATTAGCTCGTACCTTTCTTTTTAAGTCCTGCTCACATTTTCCAAAGTCCTTTATTTTGACAATGTCCATTAATATTTTTAACTAGCTGACCCGTGCTCGCCTTGCTTCGCCAGAGTTCCACTTCTCAGATTTAAAATAAAATAATTAGCGTTATACAAAAAGATGCTTACCCGAAAAAAGAGAAGAAAAACTGCCAGTAATGCGAGAAACAGATTAACACAGCGACTCTATCAGCAACAGCAAAAGCGAATTTAGGATTAGTTCCAAAGTTGATGACCCTAACTAACTAACTAACTAACTTCTATTATTCCCTTTTAATCTCATTTACATTCCACTTGTTATTGTTAGTTGTTACAATTTATACCCCATCCCTCTCAATCCCATAACCCATATGCGCCATACTCGCTCACTTACTACTCAAACACAAACATCCTCAAGTTCAAATTAAAAAAAAAAAACAGAAAGCAAAACATAAAGCAAAAAAGGTGCAATTGCACAAACAGGTTTTGGCATGCACATGAATCACTATAAAATCAGAATCACTATAACGCATTTTAAATCACAATTACAACTGAGTGTGACTTCCTCTCAATCTCAATTACAGACCAGCGTTGCCAGTTTGCTGCAATATCAGTAGATCTACTGCACTTTTCGCAAAAAATAAATCTGCTGCCACTAAATCCAATCTACTGCACTTTTTTTGTTTGATAAACCTTGTCTTAGGCAGCTGTACAAAACTGACATTCAAAGAACCGCTGCAAAGAACGTCTGAATGAAGTCAACTTATTGTGAAATTGGCCACATTCTCTTTTGAAATGAGTTGACCTTGGCTGCTGTCATTCAGGATATCATGAATCAAATCTGTCTCTGAGAGCTTATTTGAAATTTTAAACATGGATAAATATTTATTGAAAACCACAAAAAAAAAAGTAAAATTGTTTAGAGACCATAGTGCTGCTGCAGAGCGAAAGTTTCCGATTGTAAGCCAATTCAAAAATAACCTACGAAACGTAAATACTCTTAAAAATGTAATTTGTTGTAAGGAAATGAATAATGTCTGGACACCCTCAGACTCTCCTTGGCTTTTATAAAAAAAAAACATTAAAGTGATTATTTATATCTATACGTAGTTTAAAGCAATATTAATCTTTGTTTTTTGTATAATAAAAAATCTACTGCGGAAATATCCAATCTACTGCAATATTTTTTAATGATCTACTGCGCTCCTCTCTTTTTGAAGTGGCAACGCTGTTACAGACCTATCTCTCACAATCCCATGCTCCATTCATCTCATTTACTCTACTACTCAACTCATTATTCATTAATGCGAGGAACAGATTAACACAGCAACAGCAACTTTGACAGAACTTGAGAACCAATGTATTTTAATTAATTTGAACACACTAGCACCGCAACATCGACAGCGACATCAACGTTAGAGCCAAGCCAATCCTAAATTCGCTGTTGCTGTTGCTGTCGCTGTGTTAATCTGTTTCTCGCATAATACTCCAGTTCAATTTAAAAACGTGAAAAAAAAAAACAACAAAAAGCCCAAAAGGTGCATAAAAAAAGAGAAAGAAAAAGCGCACCGCAGAAAGTGTACAGAGAGAGAAACAGGTTTTGCCGCACACACACACAAAATTTCCTCCACTCAACGCTGGAAAAATCCAATGATCTAGCTTCAATCGAACATTTTGATTTTTTCAATTGTATTAAATTTATAGTTTATTGCTTATTGTTCGACTTCAGGATAACGTACAAAGATGACTTATACCTTAAAATCTTTGTACATTATTGAACTTTGTATTAAAAAAAATCACATTTCATTTGGATGAGTGATTCCGAAGCTAGGAGCTAGAAGGCATCCGAGAATTACAACTTTTCTTAGATATCAGCTTAGATTTCCACTTCCGGACAGCGAATAATGGTAAAACATATCCTATTATCAAATCTGAACAATTTCCTATGCAACTGTGAAAACCGGAATCAAATTCGTGCAGTACTTTTTGAATCTATTCTTTGCTCACAGCTTACAGCCGGAAAAAAAGTTACTGTTTTATTATAGTAAGGATTATGCAACTTTAGAAATAGGGTTTGATTATATTTTTAAATGGGAAGTGCTACAACCCGTTTTCCTATCCCGCTTGCCAACCCTGCACACCCACAAAATGTCATTGAAATTGGTTGAGTGGCTTAGGAGACCGACAACAGTGTCGCCTATCGGGTCCAAAAGTATTCTATCTTTCAACCCTTGACACCTATCTGGTCCAAAAGTATTCTATCTTTTAAGCTCACCTGAATGAAATTTTGTGGATGCTAGTCATACGCGCGAGTGGTTTCGGATATCGGCAACAATGCAAATGGGTGCAAAAGTTAAGACTGCCTAAACCTGAAATACAACAATACGTACACAACAAAAGAAGAATCATGAAAATTGGCCCAGTGGTTATCGAGTTATATCGTCATCGAATTTCAAACCGAAAGAATTGTAGGTATAATATAGAAGATAATTGAATTGAACTGAAAATCGGATTAGTTGAGAATTTTCCGTCTTTTCTTCTTTCCTAAACCATCCCTGATTCAAGACGAATAAAACAAAACAAATATCATTCAAATCGGTCGAGCCGTTCTGGAGCCTTTACCCCACTAACGCACAGCAATTGATTCTTATGTACATGGAAATAGAGATTTATAGGTAGTTAAAAGAGTGTAGAGTTATTTGACAAGTGTCAAATCACAGCTTATCCACAATATTACTGTTTAAATGTATATTATGGAAATGGTTTTTTCGTCGGCTACCGACATAAAACATATAAACATCAAATTGGTCAAGAACTCCATCTACACTTTTGTTGCTTAAGTTGGTACGACACAAATTCATTTTGCATTAAGAGCAAATAAATTACTATGCACTTTTTAAATTTTTATCCGGAACAGACTATTGGCGACTAATAGATTTATATTCACGACTTCTTCTTCGGGAATAAATTCAATTCCATCGGAAAGTTTTTGGAAGGCAAATCATGCTTCGGACCAGCTGTTTAAAAAACAAATAGCGTCCCTGTCAAATTTATTTCATTTTTAAACAGCGGATCCGAAGCCTAATTTTCCTTCGACAAACAATCCGATACAATTGCAAATATTCACCTTCAACGACCACTTGATCATGTGACTAATGATAACCGACTACTGATCATCTTCACTTCTGCGAATTCAAACATTTGAATATCGGCATTCACTCCTAACACGATCCTTTATAGAACCCGCTCCCAAAGAAGCCGTGATTTGCTTGCGCCATTAAAGCTACTGCTCATAAAGAAACACCGCACGCAAACTGAATCCCCTACCCAATCCTTATTGACATCGATGAACTCCGAAAAAGCAAGCACCCTCTCCGCCGGCTTTGAAAAATATTAATAATTAAAAAATGAGCGAGAGTTTTGCTTAAAACAAACGAGAAAGGAATACATCCATCTGTGGGATTACCGTGATTAATGCCTCATTCAACACACATGGCGGGTGCGCACATTGTGCAGCTCGTGACGGTCTCACTCAGGCAGGGGGCAAATGCGAATCCCTCGTTACATAATTTGCGTAACCCCTTTTTACATTGTGAGCTTTTTTTTTTTACTTTTTGTTAACAATGTGAGTATATACAGAAGGAGCATTTCTGTTCGAGAGCCCATATTTGCAAAACCCTATAGGTGATTGTACTCCTGTCGATACCTATACTCAGCAGTGAGTAGGCGAAGGGGGGCATCCTTGCTAGCAACAATCAAATACAATATTTTCTATGGATTTCCATCATGAAATTTTCCATATCAAATGCAGTAGCAGAGCAGAATTGTTTTTTTCCTTTTCGTTGAATTGGATGAAAGGATATCAATATGGGATGATGATGTAAGTTGTGTGTACACATTTGTATTATGCGCACGTAGATATGGTGGTGTTTTCATATGCCGGTTGTGTGTTTTTTTTTTTGCAACCCTCATTTATAAAATATTTAAAAAAAAAAAAAAAAATGCATAAACTCGCATGCCTGGGCGTGCAGTACTAATACTTTTGTGCTAATGTTTGGTTTATGCCGTGCGATATCGTGTGTAAATGGACTTGGACTTGTGTGCACAATTTGAAACGTCGTCGTCGCGTCGGTTTCGGGAGGGTAATTTAGATTCACTCGTTGCTAACAGTTTTTTTTTTTTTTTTTTTCCTCCCAGTCAGGATAATAGGATATTAAAATTGAAGTGGAAATGCAAGTACACGTACTGCAATTGAAAAGAATGGTGCGCCATGAGTATGAGAACCTCCGTGATGTATATTAGAGCCGTTTGATGAAGGGGAAAGTTGGTTATGTGAAATGCAATCAATAAAATTGCGGGGTTGCACGAGAGTCTTTAGGAAGGTGTATGCCTATATTTTTGGTTTTGTTTTAAATTTAATTGGAATGAAAGGAAATCTATTAGTTCAGGTGACACGTTCGCCATAGGTGCCTACATCTGTTAATAAGCTTTGATCTGACAAGTGCTGATTTTAAAACGAAAGAGAAAATAGAAAATTAAATACTAAATGCCTGCGTTGGACTTGGTGAATGACGAACAACAAAACGAAAAGAATTATTTTGGACGATGTGCTTATTTGCAATAGAGATGATGCCAATTACAAACAAATATCGATAGCTTGTGCTTCAAAATTAGTAAATAATTTGGAGCATCCGAGAGCTGAGAACTGTTTTACTAATACTTGGAAAAAGACGTTTGTGGTCCCAAAATAAAAAAAAAAGTCCGGGAAGTCTTATTCCTACTAACAAAATGACATATTCTGTGCCGATTTCAAAGAAGCCATTTGCCTATAGTAAAAGACTTTCATCATCCCAGTCCTGTTGTACGGATCTGAAGCACGGACTATTTCCAAAGGAGACGATTCTAACGACAAACTATACAAGCTTTACATCGACATCGAACTAGTCCAAAAACTGCGCATTGGACGTGGACGAATGGATATAAACGCTCCGACCCGCAGAGACTTCTATTCCAATCCTCAACGCAGTAGAGGAAGACCTCGCCTTAGGTGGCGCGCACAAGTAGAAAACGACTTCAACCAACTTGGAGTGCGCAACTGGAGGCAGTTGGCTAAGGATCGGGCTAACTGGAGAGGCTCGTTGGTTGAGGCCCTGGTTCACACCGAACTGTAGCGCCACCTAAGTAAGTATTTGCCTATAGTTTTGCTACACGCCATTGTTTGTGACCCGGCTAAATAAAAATATAGCCCAGACCTGAACCTTTTTAAAAAATCGATCAGCGACAGTACACAAATTTGGATTTCATTTCCGACCCATGCAAGTGAGAAGAAAATACGAAAAGGGACCCAACACGGGCGTCTGAATCGAATATTTCTGTCTTAAGATGTTTCTTCTATTTGTATATTGAGCTAATGCTTTTTGAGTTTAGCTGCATTATTTTTAAATAATTGTTTTTTGGGGAGCTAATAGCACCGTCTTAAAAATAAAGAAGAAACAAATATTGAACGGATGCATTTGCTAGCGTATTTCGCATAAATTTCCATTTGTGATGCAGCAATTATTCTTACAGCATTCCCAAGTCTGAAGTCACATCACGTCTTATCATTTATAGGACGGAAGTAATGGGTTGCGTCACAGAGATAATGGCAAGTCATTGAAAACAAATCAATCTCTAATAAGGTTAGTTTTAAGTTGAAAGTTTAAAGTTTGTTGTTTCTAGCTCACAGTAAATTAAATGTGCTATGTAAGGTGCGTGTCTTAGCTACATGACTAACTTTTTCTATAAGCAGTCTACTTTTATGCTATTCTACAGAAAAGACATGAGGTTTACATACTTCTATAGCACAGTTTGCACTTAAGAGTACTCAGATTAAAAAAAATGCACGTTGTATGTCTTTGCTAACTGGAATAAAATCTTACTAGACAAATTAGAAAAAGAAACAGCTGACGCAACAGATCCATATAGGACCCCAGGCCCAGCTTTAAACAACCATTAATTTGGTTGAGTTTTTCGCATAAGAAAATCTCTAATTAACTTACTTACTGTCAAGATACATAAAGCAAAATCTATACTTAATTACAAAATCATAACACAACGCCTGCCCGACGTCAATTCATCCCATACATCTGCAGTATCTTTGCCACTACAAAAAAAAAAAACCTCCAAAGCCTAACAAATGGAACTTTCAAATTATCACAAACTGGCAATTCCTCAGTGGCGCGTCCAGTTACTGACCTCTAAACAAATTACGCAAATAAATCAAACGTCAGACGCACCGCATAGGTACGACCATAAACCATACCCTGCACAGTGGAGTATCTATGCGGTATACGCACTACTGGTCGTGTTAAAATGATTATGCCATGAATTACAATACTCGTTTAGTTTCCTACTCGCAGATTGAATGTACAAAAAAAGAGAAATAATAAAATCAACAACATACACTACACACGGGTAGATTAAAATTAATGGGCGTTTGTAAACCTCACGCATTCGGAATAAGTCGAAGGAAAACCCACACAAATGGCTCTTATATTTTGAAATATCTTCCGACTATATCAAGTGCGTATTTCAATAAATTTTATTAATTTTTAAAACACACACACACCAAAAAAAAAAAAAAAAAAAAAACATGAACCAAACTAGGGCCACTATTAATCGAGGCCCTATAAGCCCATGCAAGTCCACGGTTTTACGAGACTGTTACGTTTAGCGCGCCGCAAGACACCATCATCATCACCGCATCATATCAGCGGGATTGCTGCCACGCTATGCAATGCCCTTGGCCAAGGAAAAAAAACACAAATAGTTTCTTCAGAGCTTGATTTTTAATTTTATTCGCATGCAATAGCAATTTGGTCGAAAATAGACAACCTCTGTCTATGCGGTGTCTGCGCCGACGAGACGCACGCCGACGAGTATCTTTACGACATAATGTAGACACATAGTGTTGGATTTGACAAAAATTCAATCGAGTTTCGTCGGCACGTGATTAGTGTTTGGCCACCAGGCGAGGAGGACGGGGAAAAATGCTCATTCAAATACAGACACTAAAACCTTCGCAAAGTTTAAAATTTAGGTTGAAGAGATATTGCTACTTTTTTTTTTTTTTTTGTGTGCTTCGCTAAGTCTTAGCTGTTTTTTTTTTTTTTTTAATTTATACAGTGAAATTTTAGCTAAGGTTATGTTGGAGGGTATTTGCGCTAGTTAATGAGCAATTTGAGGCGTTTAGCAAACATTACCCCCATGCCCTATATATTTGTTTTTTTTTTCTTGCTTTCGGTGTTACTATTCGTTTAAAATTGTAAATATCTTTAGCAATGAAATGTGGAAAACAAACGAGCAAAGTTCTTATCGGTGATTTCATAATTCCAAATGGAACAAGTGGGGTATGGTAACACATGGGCGGCACATGGGCAGATTTGTGGTTTGGTTATGCTTTTTTTTTTTGGGTCAATTCAGAAGGCGTTAATGAGAGTTTGGTTACAGGCTGGCAGTGATGAATATGATTGGAATTTACGATGTGGACGTTGGAGTGGAAAGTGGGTTTACTACATCAGCTGATAGAATTGTGTTTTATTTGAATTGTAAGTGCATTTTAAATTATTTCATTAAAAATGGTTTTCGAACTCGAAATTTCGATGTCGAATATTCGAAGACTATTCAATTCCAAGTAAAACCTGAACTTCATTCGTTATGACACCATACGGATGATGCTAGCTAAATTCAAATTGCGATTTATCAGTATCCGAAATTTCGAACTCGAAAGCATTATGTTTTATTGAAATTCGAATAACATTTTTCTTTCAAATTCAGTATTTTTTAGTGGTCTGGATTAGGAGTATATACTGAGTGAAACTTTAGATTTGTTCTGGTATAATGAATGCACTGCACAGAATTCGAACTCAAAGCCAGATGTCCAGAAGTTCGAATTTCATCTCCTGTCTTTTTACACTATATACGTACAATTTGTCTCAAATACGTATTTTTAAGTGGATATAAATTGAATATTTTGTCTCTGAAATGCAAATGTATAGGTTCGAAATGAACCCATTTTCGAACACTAGCAAGAGGGGATCGCGAAATACAAGACAATATCTGCAAGACAATATTTGAAAGCAGAAGAAAAATTTAAGAGGTGTCTGCTAAAATTTCGAAAGAAAAGTGCGATCTTCGACATACACCAGTATCTCTTCAAAGGTTTGGTTCATGTTCGAAAATAAAATATAAATCCAATCTAAATGATGCGTAGGGCGGCAAATATGCGTTCGGATATTAATGTTGTTTTTTAAGAATGATGGCTCGAAGGTTATCACCACTGTGATGGATTTGATTCGAGTATGAATTCGTGATGGTTTGAATTTTCGGTAGGATCAATTTTGCATTTGCTATCGTTCAGGTGAAATCACTTGCGATTTCTACCCCTGTACATGAGGAAGTAAATTTATTTAAACACTAGCTGTGCCCACAACTTCGTACGCGGCATGAGACTGTGTAAAAACCACTAAAACAAAAGCCTTAACGGAAATTTGTATTTACACCAACAATAAATAAATCAAACAACATAATTCACCTATATCGTCTGTACTTCTTGAATTCTTCAATTCTTTACTGTAGGTATCAACGTAGGTACTATAACAACCATTAAAACAAAAACCTTGAACTCAATTTCTATATACACCACCACACCATACGTCCATCAGCACACGTCATCAGCCACCTGCGCATTTCCTCAGAAACACATTGTCGCTGTTGATTACATACACATTCACGTTTCATACTTCTCTTTCGTTTCACTTAATTTGGAGAAAACACCACACAGTTTTTTTTTCATATGAACGTGCTTGTGCGATGTGCGCCACCCAACCACCCCAAAGCAGAACAACGATCAAGAACCGCAGGTGCTGATAATGTTCGATTTGAGAAAATAAATTTATTTTTTTTCATGTTAGATTTTAAAAATAGATCCAAAAAATAGGCATGGCAATGAAAGGAATAGCCTATGTCCATCTCAGAATCATAAGGAACATTTCAAAAAAAAGTTTCATCGAAATCTGTGCAGTAGTTTTCACGCCATTAGGTAACGAAGAAAATGCCTACAGTTTTACTATATGTATAGATATAGATTTATAGATAATTTACGTTCGTAAACTATTGCGAATTAAAGTGATCAACTTTGGCAAGGTTTTCAGTGGTTACTTACATTTAAAAACTTTGCTATCTAATCGGACTACGTCAAAAAGCCAGCATTACAAAAAAAAAAAAAAAAACAATAAATATTCACAATATAAACAAAACTCCAATTGATAGCAATTTTTTTAATTTAAAATTAATGAACAGCACGCTTTTTTGCGTACTTATATAAAAAGAAAACAATTCAACTATGTTTATCACACTTCACCTTCCCCCTCCTGCGGGCTATAGAAAAACTCATCGCCACAAAGTCCAAATAGGGAGTAAAAAAAAAATTATAAATTCATCTCACCACTAACCATAGAACATGATTTTGTTGTTTTCTGTTTTATTAATGACTTTGCTGTGCGTTATTTTATTTTTTATTATATACTCCATGTCGTGTGCACCCACATCCCATTCTTGGTCATCCTCATAATTTGCATTTTATTTTCCATTTTCAAAATGAAGCTTATAAAAAAAAAAAACTCGAGGCAACAAACTAGTTGGTAATAATTATTATTAATTTTTTTTTTTTTTTTTTTCACTATTAGGCATAGAGTGACGACGGCCTATAGCAGTGCTACGACTTTCTGTTTGTTTTACATAAATATTGCTATAGCATTAGTTAGCATAATATATGCCATTGTTCCACAACTATATTTGTTAAGAGTGATATAGAGCTACTATTGTTACGGGGCACACCCACGGTTAAAGAGGTGTCTTGCATATATAGTGATATGAATTTGTTTTTATTTATTTTTGTGCTCCCCCCAATTGATAGAGACAGAGAGAGAGAGTGTGTCTATTTGTCAGGACGGTATGCCATATGCGTGAGTTTGTTTTCTCAGGTGCCTTCCTACGACTGTGCGGAGATATAAAAAAAAGGAAGAAGAAATTAGGAAAAATCGTAGATTACGTAGGTGAAGGTTACCGCAATAATTATGATAATTTAGGACCTACAAAAACCTTATATATTCTACTGCCATGATTGATTGGGGTACAGAGGCAAGTTTCTATTTTTCCGGCATACAAACGACTTGTTTGTATTTTGAGGGGAGCTGAAGCTTTTTTTTTTTTTGTATTGTATTTGGAACTCTTAAAGGCCTACCCGCGGGGCAATGACGAGGTGAAAGTTTGCCGTTGAAGCGACTTACTTTAAATTTGTATTTTTTCTCGGTTTGTTTGTATTTTTAATTATTAGCTGTTTGTTTTCGTTTTTTTTTGTTTTTAAGTGAAATTACTTGACACATTTCGGAGAGGCAGTGTGAAAAAAAATCGTTGGCCATTTATTTCTATTTGCGTAGGCAATTTGTCAATTAAGCTAATTGGGATAACATTTTCGATTTCTATGTCAATCGAATGAGACAGATCATTTTGGGAGATTTTTTCCGTATCGGCGCACTACAAAAATCGACTCATGGAAAGAACAGCAAACTCCAATCAGTGTCATGTCTTGAAAAAGAGTACACAAGAGGTGGACTGAATAATATCACATTGCACCAAATTTCCACAGATAGACCTACAAAAATCTGAAAAGTCAGAACTTTTATAACGAAGGTTAATATTTTTTGCAACCGAATATATTACCGCACCAAAACCTTGTAAAAAGAATGGAAAAGAAATGGAAATGTACCTGATTAACAGTCGATTGCGTTAGTTTGCTTTTAATTCAGCTTATATTTAATTAGTGTGTTTATGCTAATTCGGTTGTTGGACTATTAACGTGCAAGTTCAAGGCAGTAGATTTATTTTAGTGGTTGGTAGTACATCCCTGGGTTAGGGCGTTGCCAGCACGATTTCATTGCAATGAGAAAAATATGTTCAACATTTTTTTTATTATTTTAGAATAATTTTATTATCTAGAACAACGTGAACAACTAGTAAAACTAGATTTATTTTTATGTGTACAATGTACATGTATGTTATAGCAAATCAAACTCAAATAATTGAGTAAAATTAGAAACGCGTCAATGCTTTGCTGATATTCAACTAGTAGTAATATTGGGCCTTTTAATAAACATTTTTAGTTTCGACTCTAAAATTTAGTTCACAGTGGCTATATTTGCCATACAAAATTCGCAATTGTGGGCTCCCGTAAATTAAAAGTCGAAACTAAAATTTGTTATAAATACGGCGCATTAAAATGTCACAACAACTAGCTATGCATGTTTGTCCGGACGAAATTTTGTTGCCAAAATATTTAACTAAATCTTGTTTTATAGATCAAGAGATTATCTATAAATAATTACGGAATCTAATAAAAATCACGTATCTGTCATCGAAATGTGAAACTTAATCTCTTTTCGTTCCATGGAAACTTCCAAAGGGATTATAAAATCAGTTTGATAAATCCTGGCACTGGAAACTTAATATAAGACAAACATTTGGCATCACTGACAATTAGAAAAAAGTTTTCAAAAATGTATTCATATACCCAGAGACCTTGTTTGTGATTTTTAATACATTTTGGGCTCATAATATAGAGGCACCCGTCTTTTCAGTGAGTTTCATTATACTTTTTGTGACATGTAGTTTAGTCGCGTTTGTGTTGACATTTGAAATTCTGTCAACAATATTGTGTATTCTTGATAGATTACGAAAGGTGCTAGAAAGAAGGCTAATATCTAATTAAAACCAACTCAATCATTCAATTCCTTACAATGTAACAGTTATAGTCAATTTAAGAAAATGTGATTTAGCTGTCGGGGTATCAGACTTACTGAACTAGTAGGTTCATTCGCGTACGCGGTTTAAATCGAACGCAATCGCACAAAATCTATACACGTTCTCATCAAAAATTACAGAAAAGAAAAAATTAGCAAAATAACGAGTATCTAACGAGAAGTTCCCCTCTTGGCTCGAAACAGCTCAGAAGATTGCCACCGGGAACTACTGATGAATATGTCAAATGCACACATTTAACAAGAAACATATTCAAAATCCTTCTTAAAAATCAGTTACAACGAAAAAAAAAAAAAAAAAAATCTGTTACAATAAGGAAAATTCCTGGACGGTCAAATGTTCTCCTAGAACATTTCATATGTTGTAAAAAGTTAAGTTTTATTTATTTGTGATATGAAGTATATGTCAAAGATGAAAGTGGCTCAAAGTAGCTCGAAGTTTATCCACGTATTTTGGCGTTTGTAGCTCTCGGGGAGAGTTTCGCTCAATTTTTTTTTTAGTGTGTGACTCGGGAAAGGACGCGAATAGAGCTAGTGTATTGATCACATTCATATGATTAAAAAAAAAAAAAAAAAACAGTTTGTACGATTCGAATAGAATAGGCCCATGTCAATGCCCATGCCCATGTTTATAAATATTAAAACGAATAACAGCTAAAAATCCTGTAGGAGACGAATATTTTCGATATATAAATGTACACGAAACAAAGTTTCAGAGTTGCAATTAAAGCGTAAAATTTAAACTCCTGTGTTAAATAATTTTTCAACAAAACAATTATCTGAAATGACCTACAGGCTTCTTTGAGGTTTAAACAAAAGTGAAAAAGAAACTTCGCGAAACACCCTGATCGAGTAATTTTCCCCTTCGAAGCTTGTACTTCTTTTCGCTGTAGTTCGTTACATTTTAAAGACTTCGGCTAGAGAAAATCTACTCGTCTTCGTTGGCGAGATAACCGTCATACATCAGTAACATTTTAACATCTTTATTTGAATGACCCACACCATTTCAGTCAGGCTGAATAAAAACAGTCTTAGTATGACTTTACACGTTCCCCCTTTAGGCCCACGACCGTATCACCAATCACAGAAACACTTTTCCAAAATGCGTGCTATTAGAACACATTCCCACCTCATAAAAATTCAGTGTAAAGTCACGCTGAGCCAGTGCACCGTAATAAAACTCAGTCCATTACCTCTCAACAAAGATCAAATCGTTAATCAAACTATAAAAAAAAAACTCACAACAAAAACCAACACCAGTTGGAAAGGGTCAACTGGTGTGTGGGTTTTAAGACCCAAAAAAAAAAGTTAAGTTAAGTATTAAGAAATAGCATGCATCGCGGTGCATTTTTCAAAACTAAACGTCAGCCTAAGTGCTAATTAATGCCCAATAAATGTCAAGATCACTATCGTCTCAGTACTACGTGTCCGCGCGCCGAATTTAAGAACCCCAAACTTTCGGTATAGTGTCAGGTGAAAAACATGTAAAAGGAGTTCCGACCCAAATCCTTTCCGAGTTTTTTTTTTTTTTTGTATTTTATGACTTTTCCTATTTGCATACAATTAGGCGACCCCATCTACTTACCTACACCTACCGCTGCGCTGCTGGTGGCGTTTCTTTTCCAATTCTCTGGTAATTAACCAACGATGACATTTCCATTTTACCCGCGTGGTAATGTAGTAAAAGAATTTTGAAATTCTGTTTTTTTTTTTTTTTTCAATTTTTGTTTTTTGTTTGCATGCCATGCAATAATGTCGAGGTAACCAAATACGCGCGTTGTAGCTGTTGCTCTGTTGGTCGAGACGTGCACATCGATGTGTGACGATCTTTTTGGAGGGCTTAACTTTACGCTCTTGCGGTTGGTAATAAAAAAATAGAATTATTTTCTGCTTATTTGTGTATATGTTTTTTTTTTTTTTCTATTAACATTGTAATGGGTCAACTAACACAGTGGCTAACAACAACTGTCAGAGGATGCGGAAAACGATTACCTATTTTAGCTTGTCATTGGCTTTTACAGTTTCACCAGGGCAGGGAGGTTTTTTGTTCTCAATTTTCAAAGGTGGAATTGTTAAATTAATTTGTGACACATCTTGCGTAACATTCTTTCGGGTTTCGTATAAAACTTCTCATTCATTATGGAAGTGGGAAAAAAATCTTCATCTTGTGCGTTCGGTAGGTGCTGAATGCTGATGGTTATGTTCATTATTTTAATGACGACGACGCGATGCGGTACTGGTGCGAATAAACTCTTGGGGTCAGTCATTGACTTGAATAGTTTTTTTTTTTTTTTTTTTCGGAGTTAAAAAACTAAATTAAAACTCATCTTCAAAGTTTATTGGCATTGCTATTTTACCTCTTGATATCTTAATACTGTATAATTACCAGGCGCAACGCAAAATTTAAATATGTTATTATATGGGCGGATTTTATTATCAACAGGGTGTTGCAGAATTAGACGAAAATCTGTAAAACTTGGAATGGTTTTGAAATATTTCAGAACTGAAAGGTCTGACGAGATGTAATTGGAAAAATCTCCTTTTACTCTGTTCATAAAAAAAAACTGTTGTTACAGGAATTTCTAAGTTTTCTGAGTGAAAAAATAAATTAAAGTCGGTATTATTTATCACAAATTTTATTTTCATTTTCACAGCGAAATCAAACAACTGGGCTAGGGTATTCCTAACGACAGATGGCGCTGCCAAATCCAGCTTAAATGATGAATGTTGGTGTTTCGAGAAATTGGATCAAGACAACTAAACTCATCATCATTTTACTAGATCGTCTTTACTCTCGAAATTACTCTCGTGCCCAGTGTTGTTATATCGTGGGACGTATCTCTTTTTGTGGGAGTTTCGATCATCCGAAAACCTTCCGTGGGATGAAGGGAAAAGCACCAATCGTGGGAATTTAATTTAAATTTAACAAAACACATTCAAACTATAATTTTTTTGCTGGCATTTCATCAGGACACCTACATTTCACCATGACTATTAACACACTGAATGTCCATAAAAAACAGCTCATATTAATCGTCTTTTATCACATTTTCTAGTACCAAAAACCAATAGTAGTAATATTACAAACTGCGGTTTTTATACTAAAGGTTAATTTAACGTGATTTTCTTTCCGTGTATTACAAATTTTACTTTTAAAAATGGATTTTGACGCAAAAAAGTATCGTGGGTTTTTAAAAGGGAATTTGAGTACGGTCAAAAGGGAAAAAGGGAAAAATGAACACGCTTCGTGGGATAAATAAAAAGAGAGTACTAACAACACTGCTCGTGCCATCTGTCGTACACTGACTGGACTATTTGTGATTCAGTAACCGGCCAAGACAAGCAAAGAACTGCCAAAAATTGCATCCTCGGGTGGAATGTTTGGAAGCCAATATGGAATACACACCAAAATTGATTTTCATTATCGATATTACAGACAACCTAGCAATGACAACAACCAATTCGCTAGTTTCTACCAACAGATGGCCTCTTAATAGATCTCTTGAATTGTTTCATATATGCGCATTCAGAAACATAAAGAAATGACTAACATGAATTATTTTACAACGCCAACCACGTAATAGATGTCGCTGCTAGCAGCCCAAATATAATGCAACTAGAATTTATATTAAAATCTTGCACATCACTAGTATCCTTCCATACGAAACCATCACCCATTTAATATAATTTCCAGTGTAACCTTTCACCTACTATAACGAACGCTGAGATAAGAAAGATTGCTAAATTACATAAATTGTGGCACACCCTGTATAATTATTTTTTTGCAACCACCAATTTGAAACATTCGCGAAATTGTTTAACTCATTTTAGGCTCATTAAAATGAGCGCATAAGCACAACAGAACAAGTGGTAGAAGACTGTTATAAAACAATTTATATGTAACACACAGAGTTCATTGTACAGTACAAGTCATGCAATATATGCGTTAAGGAGATAAATTGTATTCTTTTTTTGTGTTTAGACAGAAAGGGCATTGTACAGAGTAATTATTTCGGTGATTGTATTAAATTGCTGTTACGGGACTGTATTTATGGGGTTACAAAATGTGAACTGAACTTAAAAGGTGTTCTTAAGATTGAGAGTTTAGTTTCATTAACGATTTCATAAAACTAGAAGTGAAAGATTTTTGTTTGGGTGGAGACTTGGTTTCATAATATTATTGACCACTGGTAGAAAAATGTTGTCTTCTTCAATTTTTATGATTTCCGTATTTTCAACAAAAAAACTGCAAAACTGGTTGGGGTCCTCACTGAAATTATTTTAAATTGCTAGTTCTTTCTGTTATATTATTTTAAATAATTATTTTAGTTATATTATATTTATATTCAATAAAATATCAGGGCAACACATAAAGAGCTTCATTGCAGTTGCTTAGCTGCGTTGATTTCAGTCGATACTCAAACCACTTAAGCATGTCGTTCATAGATGGTAGCGCACAGATTCACAGATAATTGAGCACGAATTCATACCAAACCTACAATCATATATTTAGAGTTGATCCACAATGAGGATTCTATTCAAGTTCCTGACCAGGACCACCCATGAGAGCTTCGTGTCTATATTTCATTTCCACATACATTCCGCAGCAATTACACCCGTCCACCTTTGGAGGCGCTGTTTTAATTGATTTGATTAATTAGCTAATCATTTTATAATTTCACTACAAAGGTGCTCTACCTCTCTCTCATTCATTCTCTCATTCGCCTCAATAACAAATTCGCTCACTCGTGCAGCAACATACGAGTATATGTATTCGCTGTGGAAACATAGAAAAAAAAAATGTTTTGCACGCATTTCCCGATTTTCTTATGAAATTTCCAACACCGAATGCGAATTTTTCCCATTGAAGGTAAAAGTTCCACCATTTAACAGATAGCCCGTAAGAATACAACAACACATTCCTACATTTTTGTTGAAAAGATACAAACAGCAAGGCTTCGAACCACAAAATAATTGCACAGAAAACTGATAGCAGTGGTGGTGGTGTCAACATTGCAAACACTGAATGTATCTATATATCTACATTAGCAACTTTTCTCGATCCGAATGAATAGTTTGGTATCCAGCATTTTGATGGCGGTCTCTTTAGATGTTCCGCGAGCAGAGGACGGGTGTACACTGTACATGTACGGCAAACGCAATGCTGCGTTGTCATGCCGTAAACAGTGCAATCTTTATTTAATCGACGTCAGATTTTGACTCGAACCCAGTGTGCTGTGTGTGCCTGTAGTACAAATGCAAATGCATCTGTTTGGGACTCTTTCAATACGCGAACTCACTGAACCATTGCATGCGAATGGTGCGCCATGGGTGGTGCAAGGGGGGGTTTACATTTAAATTTCACATTTACTGCACATTTTCGAATGCGCGTTCTAAGACACCCTTTTTTTGTACATAACCACACACATGAGGTACAAGTATCTATGACTGCAGCGGCGGCCATGTACATGAACAAGAACTTCACCAGCCAGCCTATGCCAAGCTGATGATGATGATGTTGGATGGGGGATATAGTCACAGCGGCGTCACTTACAGTCGACGGGGCGGTCGGTAGCATGAGGCAGCAACAATTCTATGACGCCGACGACGACGACGACGACAATTCCGTTGATGTTTGATCGAGTGATGAAGATGACGATGGTGATGATGATGATTGTGATGATGGTTGCTTTTTTGTGCTCGGTTTGGTTGCGCTGCGTTCCACGAAACTGTCACGCTTTGTTGGTCATGCCTTTCAATCACTAACCCGAATAAAATGGACTGAGCGCAGCACAACCAGAATAAGGAGCAAAAATGTGTGTAGAAAATTGCAGAATTTGTATTCATGTTTCTGCTGGATACTCATGTCTCCCTGCTGGTTCCTCTTGTACACACATATCTCTATCTATCCACATACAGAGGTTAACTTTGATAAAGGCTAAAGAAAAGACGAACAAAAATTGTCTTGACGTCAGAATTTCGTTACGGTACTCTCGGTGGTATCTGTATATCTCTTAAGACGAAGGTCAGTCGGTACAAATTTTCTAGACGATGAACAGCATGATGTCGATGCTAATGACGATGAATTTTTGGAGAACCAACTTTTCAAAGACGAGATTATATTTATTCTAATTGCATAACCTAATTTGATGGTGTGTTTCTTTTTTTTCTTCCTTTTAGCTCCCCCTTTTTATAGGAATTAAGTGGACGCTTGGTTGGGTAAGGGTTTCACTTCACTTCACGACGAATAAATTCGTGGAAATTTCTCATTGAATGGCTATGAGCGTATGATAATGCTGAGCCGGAAATTGTCATTAAATATTATATAGCTACGAAGTGACCGATGGTATAGCAACAGCGTTTGAAAATTTAATTAAGCAATTTGCTTCAGCTTGTTGTATATTTTTTTTTCTTGGCCAAATTTTTATGGATTGGTTTGCCCTTAGTATGTTTATATATATTTTTTTTTGTTGGGTTCTGTTTTGTTACCTGGATTTTTGCTTGTTTAGGCTGCTTTGCAAGCCAAGAAGGTGTTTGAGAGCAGTTAATTACCTGAAAAGATAAGAGAAACAGTTTAGATTTTGTAATAAATTTAACAGAAATTATAGGGCTTTTACAAGTTAAGGCAGTTCCTTGGGAATAGCAACACGAAAAAGAATAGGTATACAAAGGTCGAGACAGCTATTTCGCTTATGGGTGTTGCGATGGACAAGTTATGACTTTGGAACTAAGTTTCTGAAAAGAGTCTAATGGGGAGCCACAAATAGGACGGTTTGCAAATTGGGGGTTATTTGTATAGATTGTGTTGTAAGAGGTGAGTGACCATTACCATAATTTATCCGTTTAAATCGCTGAAGGCTGATGGTGATTATAGTGGGAGAGTTTACTTAAAGTGGTTGAACAAACAGAAATTAGTAGTTGGCGCAATAGCTGCATACATAACGCTAGGCTAACTTCACATCCATTCGTTTGCGGGAGGTTTTTCTTATTTTGGGCAAAATGCCATGACCATCACATTCGAAAAGAAAAATCTCTTATTGTGTGATACGATCGATAATCGAAGACTCAAAAGTTTATGAACTCAAGCAATTTGCAACAAATTTAAGTTAAACAAAATAACGTTCGAAAAATCAAAGTCACATATACAAAATAATCCCCGAAATAACTATTTTCACAAGGTTTTCTTGGGGCAATTCTATTTCCATTAAAATCTTCTGAATAGCAAAATTTTAATTTGTACTTCAGTATTTTTTCGATAGATGGCACCACAACAAAACAACAAAATAACGTCCGAAAAATCACAGTCACATATACAACATTATCTCCGAAATAACTATTTTCACAAGGTTTTCTTGGAGCAATTCTATTTCCATTAAAATCTTCTGAATAGCAAAATTTTAATTTGTACTTCAGTATTTTTTCGATAGATGGCACCACTTTCGTAATGCAAATTATAGCAAGATATCTTTGAGACATTAACTGGGGAAGAAGTATTACCTACATTTCAGAAACGAAGTTCAATTCTACGATGACATGGGGCGAATGATTTTCGCAGCTAAGGGATACTCATTATACCGATCTTGAAAAATCTTGAATAGATCGTCAATTATTTCTCCAGGAATTTTCGTGGCAGGTACACAAAGCCTTAAGTAGTTCAGTGGCTCATTTAGTGATGACGATCTAGTAAGCAGGATATTCATAGTTCGATCCCCAGAAAAAACTCATTTATTTCACCGACTGATTATTTTGTAAAGGACTTTTAAAAAATATCGTATAGGCGTCTCACAAAACCGGTGTTTTCCACAAGTGATTGGCACATTTTTGTTTGAGAATATTTGTCCAAGTTACCTCTAGGAGAGCAGTTTTTTTTGGCTCGACTTAGCTATTTTAGATGGCACCACTTGCCTTCAATATTTTGTAATTTTGTGTAAAACGTTTTTTTTTTTTTTTTGTATGTAGTTTATCTCACATCTGTTGTAAATTTTGAGTTTTCTTTTAGGGTACCTTGCAATGAAAGATATTAATGTGCGACTTTTCTAGCTCATTGTTGAGTTTTAAAATTATTTATTTATATACTTCAGCAAAATCAACATTGGTTGATAGTGAGAAAAAAATATTAAGAATGTATACACAGTAAAAGCCCTTTAATTCGAAATTCGGGAATCGGTTTTAATTTTTGTTAATATAAGAATTAAATTAAATTAGGAAAAAAAAAAATAAATAAAAATAAAATAAAATAATAAAAATAGCGCAATTATTGAACAAGTATAGGTAGCAAAAATATCTCAAAGATGTAGAAGTCGTAACAAATCATTAAAATGTCTTTTGGGGGAGTCTCGGCAATTCATATTTGGAAGTCGGGAAAAACAATACAAACAAATTTATGTTGAACTAAATATGATGTTTTTTTTTTATGTTTTTCATCTCTTACATTTTCTTAATACGTCTGCATATTTTTTTTTATGTTTTCAGTTACAAAACATAATTATAATACATTTAATGTTTTCCTAGCTGTTCCCGCCCGGCTTCGCCCATGATACAACTGATTCAGTGGTCTAGAGTCTGTGTAAGACCAAGCTTTATCAGTTAACTCCCCAGGGCCTATCTATCTTCCAAGATGTAACCAACCATACACACCTACAAAATCTAATTAAAATCAGTTGAGTAGTTTCGGAGATCGACAACAGCGCCAGCTATCGCGACAGGCCAATTTCCGGCATCGGCACGGAATTTCCGTCTCGGTCGAGTCGATTTTACTCCCAAATCGCGCCTGCGCCTATAGATGTTTCACATCACATAACTTCACGTTGAATTTTCGACAAACACAATCTCACTGCATATTTTTATGAATTTTTTAATTTCCTTTTAAACTTTTCCAATTTTCTTGGCGTATAAACCGTCCTCAGGCGGAGACAGACGCAACAAAGAAAAGATAGCTCAAATTGGACGATCCGTTCTCGAGTGATGGGCGTTCTTACGGACGCAACTTTGTTTTATACATATTGATTTGCAATCTTTTGTGTGAATTTAATTATTTTTTTTCATTTTAAGTTCTTGAATCTTTTAATCAATAGGAACGCGTTTTAGTGCATAAAAAAATCTCTCATTAATTTGGAAAATTCGTTTATTTAAACTGACCTTCCCCCAAAACATTCCGAATTAACGAGCTTTATATGTACCTATATATAAAAGTATCAAATATGTACATTTTTTAATTCTATCGGAATTTGTACGACTCTTTTTTTCAAAATTATGGAAATCACTGACTGTCAAAATTTTCCTATTGAGTTTGAGTTTATCGACGTTCAAAATGTTCTACACTTTACTACCTACTTGAATATTTCACAACGTCACACTTGTTGACTGTGAACCTATACACTTTCCAATCAGATATGTGTGCGATTTGCTATAAAATCCGTTCCATCAGATAGATGTCCCCTAGACAGGCACAGAATAAAATGGTTAGATTGGCTCATCTTCTCATCAAAATTGAAATATGACTTCATGGGTAAGGTAATACCGAACGAACTTGAATTTTATTTTCGCATTGTATTTCCATTCATCGGGAAATCATATTTAAAAAGATAGAAAAGGATATTGATGTGGAAAAACGTTGTTTTCGCTCCTTACAAAAAATTTCTTCGATTTTCCTCGCCCATGAAAACGCACCATCCTCCATCAAATCTCGACGGCTGGTCTACACACTGGTGCGTTTCACCTCCTCAAAAACAATTGCATCGATCTAAACTTGGCACAGAAATCTATTTCCATTTCATATACGGAAATTTCATTGGCATTCAAAAGATCCTCAACTTCGGAATACAAATGCGCTTTTAGCAAATACAAAATTCGCAATTGACTGAAAAAATAAATAAATAACGGATATATATATTCGAAAAGTTTTATTAAACATATTCTAACTGCACACGCGATCGTTCGCAAAAATATTCCAAGATATCTACCTTCACTTTCAAGAGAAGAACAACAAAAACACAAGATGTATATAGATAAAAATGTCCAAACTGTTCAATTTGTTCCGCAATTTGTACGTGTGTACAGTGTCAAAAGTTGTGTGCTCTTAATAGCGCTCGCACAACACATCCAATATGCATGTATATTGTATAGTATGGCAGCAAGCAATTGCAAGCGAATTTCATTTCTGAAAATAATAATTGGCACGTATTCAAATTGCATTCCAATAAAAAAAATCTATACAAATATGTTAAATAAAAACGACAAAAATAGCTAAACATAGATGTGTGTTGTGTTTTTTTTTTTAGTGCATCAGATATTAGTACTTGATATATATCTTATCTGTCGAGGTGATGGTGAATGCATTCACCCCCCATATCAGAGAATATTTGCATATAAAATAAAATTTATAAAATAAATATAAACAGAACCGGGAAATGTAACGATAGGTGCATGTGTATGTATAAGTATATTTTTTGTAGATAGAATAGTGACATACCAACTCTTACTGGCGATGATAGGTTTTAGTTCCGTCATTGCGACAATTTCAATTTAATCACGTGCCAAGTGAGCTGGATGTGTGTATGTCATGTATACGTATGTGCCATGAGGTGGTTATAGAATTATTATATTCGCGTTTATTGCTGAATAAATTACTTAAAAAAAAAATAATTCCTTAATAATATTGCCAGAGTTATGGTTATGCGTTGTTTATTATGAGCGAGAAATATACGCAGAACGACATGCGTTCTTATCGTGTATTAGCTGTGGGACGCAAACATTTGCCATTGCAGTTCATGGAGAGATGTTTTTTTTTTTTTTTCGTTAGTGAATAAATTGTATCCATTCAATTGGCCAGCTAGCACACACCTTGATAGACGAGAAACTAGATCTCTCCTTTTGAATACGACTGGGTATATGTGAGTAGTGAATAAGGAATTTATATCTATGAAATGAAATCAAGGCTGAGAGACGATTATAATGATGACGGTTCGTAGTCATTTTGTCTATTAATCACAGAGTGGTTTCCTTGAAAGCCAGATGATAATCTCATGACCGAGAAACATGCACAAGGAGGCCATTCATCTTCGGAGGATTTCATGTTTTTTTTTTTTTTTTTTTCCATTTCTTTTTCATTTCTTGGTAAGAGATAGATAGATAGTTTTGATTTACTTTGTGGATATTAATTAGGGTTAGTTCTGGAGTACTTGAGAAGATTAGTTGCACAGTTTGTTTGGTGCATCATAGAGTTGGATGAATGGGGGTCATGTGGGTCGATGTGGTTTCGAGCAGTAGATGATAGATAGGTTTTAAATTTGAGGTCGGAGTCAGTACTTTCTGGACAGTAGTATTTTAATGGTGGATCCTGATGACCATAGGTTTTGTACACATAGCACAGTAGGGCCTTGCCAATAAACATATTTAGTTTCGACTATACATTTTTGGTAGCTCACGTGGCTTTATCTAAACATATAAAACGAAGTTGCATCCGTAAGAACGCCGATAACTCGAGAACGGATCGTCCGATTTGGGCTATCTTTCCATTGTTGTGTTTGTCTACGCCTAAGGAAGGTTCATACGGTGAGAAAATTGGAACATTTTAAAAGGAAATTGGAAAATTCTTAAAAATTAACTTTCCATACATTTTTTTTTTTTTTTTTAATTTTATCGCAATATTCAGTGAGATCGTATCTATAAAAAATTCTACATGAATTTAGTTATTTAGTAACAAATAATTTTTTTTTAGCACCGGTAAAGCCAGGAACGGCTAGTTTTTCATACAAATTTCGCAATTGTGAGCTTCGGTTTTTTTTTTTTAAATCGAGACGACTAACTCGGAATAAGAGCTGGAAATGAATGAATGGAGTAGGTACTGATTAAGTTAATATATAAAAGTAGATCTCCTGTAGTTGTAGGAGCTTTATTTTACTTTATTCAGGCGTTCATTAATTTCATAGATATGTTCATCAAATCAGTTGAAATATTCATTTAAATTTTATTTTTAATTATTTAGGTTAGGTTAGGTTTATTGGTGGATACGGCAGAAAGAGATCTGCCACACCCCACTTATAGGGTCTATACACGACACAGACACGTCGCTGCAGCCCAATATATTTGTCTCTATCTGTGTCGTGTGTATCCTATGTCGATCCTTTGCAGCGACCGTCTGCGTGAGTTCAAACTTTTTTAATTTTCCTTGGTCCTCAACGACATCTCTGTGTCGTGTATGGGCCCTATTGTAGGTCCATGTGGACGCATTGTGATTTTTAAATATCAACTTTATGACAAAGTGCTGGATTATCAGCTTTTTTTTTTTGTGGCATTTTACAGTCCACCGGAAGTGCGAATAAAATCAAATATCAAAGCAAGTGAGTCCCCTCCTGACAATGTAGAGACTTTTTTTATGAAAAAAGAAAGAAGAGAAAACTACCGACAATAATCCGGAAACAAAGGTTGCCACCAATTCAGATTAATCTTATAAATGCATCAGCACAAGTATTCAAGCCCCATCTCAATAAATTGTATCGACCGATAGTCGCATCTATAAATCCATCCCACTTTACACACGTACACATCTACCCACACACATGGAATCCTCTCTCCATCCAAGCGAATTATAATTTACTTAGTGCAGGCATGTGAACTCAAACCTCAAACAAATTTCCATCACATTGCTGTGAGTATGGAGTGTGGAGTATGTGTATATGCTCCATGATATCACGAGACCAGGGCATGAACTCTATCTCCATCAAAGAGGACTTATTTTTTTGTTCTTTTGTAATTTTTCGGTCTGATTTTATCCCCTCTGTCTCTGGTATCTCATAACTTTTTACCCTAAAAAAAGAAAAAGCAAAAAAAAAATGAAAATAATATAGAAGAAAATAATTCCCGACTCATCGAAACCTTTGGCTATGCGGCGCGATGGCAGAGGACGAACGCAACGGAGAATGATACCTCAACACAGGCAATGATTTCTCTATACGGTGCTACCGCACTTTCTCTGATTAATGGCTGACGATTAAAGTGTTTTCCTTAAGACGGGTTAAATACATAGGCAGACATGGTAGATAGGTCGGATAACTGATGATTTGTCTGTAGAAAGGACTCTTCAGCACAGCTGTTGTCCCCCATCTGTTTCCATGAAATCATGAAATATATAATTTTCTCATTTGTCGATTGTCGATGTGGGATACCACAAGGAAGTCGACTAGTACCCACATTCCTTCCGTTTGCATGCTGCTCCTAAGTAAACATTAAAAACTAAAACACTCTTACGAAAGTAATAATTTTCTAGTTACTATCCAAGCATATGTTGCACTCAACTTCAGCAGAGTGTGTGCACACACATTCGCATTATAGCGAGAGAAATGTGCACAGATAATATACGTTGCAGCATCATTAATTCGCAGTCTTTGACGTGAACTTTACTTTAGGAGTTAAGTTTGCGCTCAATACTATCTCGAGGAAAGACAGTCGTTTTTTTTTTTTTTTCGTTGTTTTCAGTTATCTTCTGTATGATTTTCGGGAGGGAGAAGCAAGGCGATGTATCTGAAATACACGCAACAGCAGTCAGAAATGGATAAAGTGATAAACACTGGAAATTGCTACTGCAGATAGTAATTATTCGCATGTGCAATGTGATGCTGGTAAAACTTTTGCATTAGAGAGGAGATTATAATAAGGATGCGTGAAATGTGAGATACATGAGATATTTTCGGTTGCAATTAGTTGAGTTTGGAAGGATTAAAGGTTTTGGGGAGAGCTGTGAAACACTTTGACACACACTCCTGCAGATGAAAGTACATATTTTAAACGGAGAGTTGTGTTCGTGTGTCATGGTTTAGTTTCAGGCAAAAGCAAATCACAAATGAGTAATCAACCTCAACCGGTACGAGATCAAACATCAAAGACTATCCTCTTTCTGAGAATAAAAAAAAACACAAACACATGCCAGTCAGTTGGAAAACCCATATCATTTTTCCACACCGGACTAAACATACGAGACGGACAGACAGACATATTGTCTACCGCGATTCATCTATTGGAAAATAAAATAAATGTAATACAGAAAAAAAAACTACATTAACAGATAATTAAATATAATTGCAAACAGCTACCGTTCTGCCAATAATTTCATTTTATTTTCCACTCTAAAGCTTCGAGTTTTTTCCATTAAATCTTCGATGAATCGATTGCGCGAAACATATGAGGAAAACAAAAAAACAAAAAAACACCTAATCGACTAAGGTGAAGACATCTATGGGAAAAAGGTCATCAATGAGGTTAGCGACGTGAGTCTGACCACATACAAGCATTCTCAATTCAAGTGGGTATACGAAAACGATGCTGAGACGGAGCCTATATAAACTTTGCACAAAAGGGAATGTTCTGGTTATGGGAGTATGTTGACACAGTCACGTGGAATATTGAACTGATAGTCTAGAACTTCCGCAATATTATATTAGACAGAATGTGTTTTTGTTTTTTTTTCTAGTTGATATCAGCAAGATTACCAAAGGGATTGTGCGAAAGCATACCTAACTTGGGGTTAGCGGGTGAATTTGTATGCGAATCGGTGTAGATTTCTGAGAAGTCATTCGAATTATGATATAGATCTGTTTCTGTGTTGGAATCAGACTGTCATTCGTAGGTGAGTTTAAATGCAGTGTGATGTTTTTGAGCTTAGTTTTCTTGGATTCCTACTTTTTCAGACAATTGCTGTCAAAATGGTACGAGCGAAGAGCGAAATCCCAGTTCAGTTGACATGCCATGAGGGGATCAGGGAACCGCCAACACTAGGTAAGTTTTTCTCGCTGAAATGCCGTAAGCGGAATTGAATTTAGAAAGTGTAAACAAGGAGATACGAGTTCATGTTTTGAGAAGGTCAACTTGTATTTGTAGTAGATCTTACATTTTTCAATGAAAAGTAAGTATAGGTACACTTTTCCTCACAAAAATGTTGTTATTAGGCCTTTGTTACTAAGCTCATATGATCTATATAGATCATTGATTTCCATGGTTTACAATGACAGGTGGATCCCGTACTATTGTTGTAAACCGTGGAAATCAATGATCATATATGAGCTTAGTAAAAAAGGCCTAATAACAACATTTCAGTGAGGAAGAGTGTACCTTGACCTGCTTTATATAGATCATGCGAGTATAACAAAAAAGGACTGTTAAGTCACGTTTGATTAGGGTTGTCGCGACATGTTGCTAGAAGAGAAATTAATGTAGGTACAAGGAGTAAACTACTCCGGAAAACTGGGAAAAAGCGAAGTATAGTCAGTCACATGTCTCCGACTCATGTTGCTGGAAGAAAAACTTGTTCAAAAACTCGTAGTTTGAGCTTGCAAGTAGTTTTCGCCTCAGCTTTATGTATTTTTATGGTGTAAATGCTGCTTGTTTCTTCAAAAGAACTGTGATTCTACTGACGTTTATTGCCATCTCTAAGAGCTTCGCAATGACGAGTATTTTAAGGGAGAAATATACAATATTTTTGCAGATACATGTAGCATGATGCCAAACAATTTTAAGTACTTATTTTGTAAGAGTTGCATTACAAATTCAAGCTCATTGGTATTTTAAGCGGAACTCAATTTTTGTTTGCATGTTTCAGATGCATGTTGCTAGAAGTTAAACATACAAAAGTCTCAGATACTTGCTGTTAAGAGCTGAAACAGAAAAATACACTTATCTGCCCATATAAATCTGTCCGCAGTAAGGTATTTATCGCACATGTACATAATATATAATATTGAGCGCCCGATATCCCGTGTTGCAGACTCATGTTCTCAAGAGTTTAGGTACATCTTGTGAGAGGAAGATAATGTTTTCAACGTTTTTTTCGCATTTTCCAAAAAGAGTCAGTATTGCTTGGAAGTTTTTTTTTTATATATTTAGATTGATAAGAAATTATAAGCAAAACCAATTCGAAAATGTACGACTTTTTCCCCACACAATTAACTGGCACAATCGTACCAATCTTGACAAGATAATCCATGCAATTGTAAGCCAATTTCAAGTGCAAACAAATCGTTGCTCGGCTTACAACCAAATGTAACCCCCAACTTGAGCCAAATCACGATACCGTACCTACTTGTGTGGTGTTATTACACAGCAAAGTCATGTTCCCAATTAAAGGAAATGATCTCACCGCAGAAAATCACATTTAATGCCACGACTTTCACTTCCGTTTCAATGGTAAGCGAAATAAAAAGAGAATCTGATGTCACTTTTCATAAATCAGGCATAAATATTAAAACAAAATATAATACAACCAGAAAAAAAGAAAAAAACTCTATCCACATGTAGATGGATGAGCTATTTAGCATGATAGACCTTGTCAATACGGTAGCGCACAACCTCACCCACTTTACCCCCACCCGTGTGACAGAGCAAGGAGTGATAGAAGGAAAATTTATTCAGCATCACGATTAACCTGCATCATTCATCCACGCTCACAATACACCATCAGCTACTGGGTACCTACATCGCAGTCTTAGTCATTGTCGTCGGCATCGACGAACGTTTGGCACCTTTACAATTTTTTTATTTTTATTTTTTTTTAATTGAAATCGAAATGAAGAAAGGGGACGACCTACGATAAAGATTACTTTTCAAGAATACCAACACTTGAGCCCATTGTTATGCAGATGTCGGAGCAATTGGTAAGTCTGCCACGTTCTTCTCTTTTTTCCTCCATAATTTGAACCGCAATATCTATGCGAGGAATCATCTCCAAATGGAAAAAAATTAATTCAGCAGAATGCTACAGATGTTCTCTACCTCTGTCCGTGGAAGAAAAAAAACTCAGAAATGCACCTACTGCCCTCGTATAAATATTTCTCTTGCATTCCCCTCGTAAGAAAATAAATATAAATTCAACATTTATCTAGATACAGTATGCATGCATGCATGCATAAAAAAAGAAGAAGAAAAACTGTATCAACCGAGGGCATTCAACACCAACCAACAAGTCATCTGAGAGATATGCAGATATCACCATGAAAGATAGACTCCCGCGAGATATATTAACATCTCAGGCAAATGATGACCGCATCAGCAGATACATAATGTGGTTCTTTTCAACACATGTTGCATGTTGTGGTATGGTCTGGAATTATTTTCATTTTAAATGCCAAGTGCACCACCACCAATTATCCTTATGTAATGGCCAGAATGCGGTTTTGAAATATGATCATTATCTGAACATATGATCGCAAAAGATACCGCACATCAATATGTATGTACAAGCAAAGCATATACATCTAACGGTAGGGAAAAAAATGTCATTTATGCGCTGCATGATTTTGAAGTGCATTCACAACATGTGTGTATACACTGCTGCATGTATGCCAACTTAAATTGCTTCAATTGCTGTCTATAGCTTGACTCAGGCTTGGTGTATCTATTTCAAGCAAAACTGTGCGAAAGGAAAATACGTTTCTTCGCCGTCGTCGTTGTATTTTTTTTTTTTTTCAACGACATGAACACACGTAGACTGGTTGACTGCCGAGTGTAGTAGAAACACGTGCACTCTATTTGCCTCGACATCGTAAATGAAAACTGCAAGCAAGTTTTCTCAACTTTTCCATTACACACACATACACACAGAGAGAAGGAGTGATATGGAAAATGTGCGCATTGTTTTGGTGGGAGGACAAGGTGGTATCTTGGCGCTGTAGGGATTCAAAGAATGAGGGTGTTGAAAAGTTTCAAATGAACACATTTCTTTCAATGGATGCATTTAAGTTGCGTAAACTTTTTCTTGCACGCTGCTGATCGGATGTAACGGCGGAGGCATTCAAATGAGTTTGGAATGTTTTAAGAAACATTTTTTGCTAAGCGATACAATAATTAAAGGGAACGAAATTGAAAATGCAATAAAATTTCAGTGGATGTTGGCTTTGTTTGTTGAATTGGTTGAACAACTTTAAAATATTAATTTGAATATTGTTCGAAAAACTGCTGAAGGTAGGTACATGTTGAAGCGATATGTTGCAATCGGTAAGGCATTCAAGTTAATATGAAAGGTTTTTTTTTTCTAAAGAAAATAGTATCAAAAACCTACCGTCACTTTGTGTAGGAAATAGGTTTTATATATTCATCCAAAATGGCACAAGCGATGGAGAAACATGTTGCTAAGAACTAAACCTGTGGAATCCTTTTCAAATGCTTGAGTTAAGCGAAGGTACATTATACAAGAACTAAGAGAAGGTAGCTGCACTTAACAATTTCTTCCATTGAAATCAACAATGTTGCAGATTCATGTTGCTTAACTTCAGACATTTTGTCATCTTACATATAATAAATAATAAAAAATATATAATAAATAAATATAGGTATCGATATATAAATAATAATAAAAAAAGTTTCTTGCTTAGATATTGAAAGGGATATAAACAAAACTTGCCAGCGATCATGTATCTAACTTGTGGTTGCAGAACACCTATCTGAAACCAATAGCCACTTTGATACCAACATTCAGTAACAGTTTGAACATAATGTGAGTCTTTTATTAAAATTGCTCTGCCCTGTAAGAATGCGCAGGTATACATGTTGCTAGACTAAGACTCACCCAATATTCCATATAGTGTATGATTACCGCAGATCATTCCAACTTCCTTTCCATTTCTTCCGCAAATATCCTTCAAAATGTCCACATACATCTACACATAACCTCAATAATCAGTTTCTTACTGACCTCAATTCAAAACTGTTCTCCTTTAAAAAAAAAAAATGCCTTTTCGCATTTGGCTAGAAAAAAAAAAAAAAAAATACGATACTAACAATCCCCAATCTCGTTTAAATGTCAAACTCTAAATAAACTCCACTATCTGAACCGACGTTTGCCCCAGCCAGACAGCCCCATGCACACACACAGGCCAAACATCTCGCTTACAACAAGAAACCAGTTTCACGCCTCAAAACTCAATCAGCTGGCTAAATGTGTTCCGTGTTATATATCTCTATCGAGCTGGTGTTATATTGCTGTAAGCCATATAATGTCTGTAATTTTCTGCAAGTTAACACCCACTTCCTACGATCTTGATGAGATTGCCACAAACGAACTACAAACATAGAAAAAAAAAAAAAAAAAGCGAAACCAAAAATATTATCTGAAAGCAGCGCGCACAAACCCAACTGGTTTTGCTACATACCCATATGGGTACTCTTACTCTGTACTCTAGGTATCTAGGTATGTTGTCTACCAGCCCAACAACTTGACTTCTTCGTCATAACTATCTGCCCATTACAACAAGCCGCGCCACTGATTTTTTTTTCTGTTTTTTTCTTTTTTTTTATGCAACTCAATGTGAAATGTTGTAACCGCGGTGGTGGTGCTGCCGACAACTATACAGTAGATATATCTACACACGGCAAGTACAAATAAGAAAAATCGACAGCAAAACATTAACTACCGCAATTATTGCACGCAAAACAAGAATTAGTCGAATGGCAACTTAAACTCTTAGTCAATCCGGCAAATGACGAAGAAGACAAGTACTAGTAGTGCACAATTTTCAAAGAGATGGTGGGAGGGACCCAGCCAGCCAGGTAGGGTATAGCATTAGGGAACACAAAACTCACAATGTTAATTGTAGCGATTCCGATTGCAATTGAAATCAATTTGTAATGCACTTGTAAACGTGTACGGTGTCGTTTCTGTTGCTGCAATGTTTATATGCATGAATATGCCATCCACTCAAGCCATCAATCCATTCCCATAGAGTGTGTAACTAGACCAAGTTTATACCCGTATATGAGTATGGACGAAGTGCTGTCTTTAGCGTATCGAATTACGATGACAATGTCGGTGACAAGTAATGTGTAGTTTAATGTGTCTTTTCAATGGCAAAACTAAAGCAACACAGCAAATACCAGACAAGTTGATGTATATAGGGGACACACAAGTGCGATGATGATGATGATGCAATTAATGAGTCGATTATGATTGGGAATTGTGCTGCAGATACGTTTTGATATGGAAGGTAATTGTGTGGGAATATTCTTAGGTTTTGTTTGTGGGAAAATGCCTCTTGTTTTGTTATCGGAAAAGACGGACTTTTGTTATGCGTAGTTTCTGCGGTTTCGATTCAATTGTGAATTGTTTTAGTTATTTGGACAATAGACGGTTGTTGCAATGGCTAAATTAACTGTGTGAAAATGATTTAATTTAATCGGACTACCATCAACAAAGTTCTCTGTAGAGTCTTTTTACGATTCTGCTGCAGCTCCATCGGTTAGGACTTAATTATAACATTGTGGTTGTTGCATCGGCTAAACGGGCCTGCTGTCGAATATACTGCGTATCTCTAAGTCGAGAAAGTCAACACATTTTGTTTCTTTATTCGATGTTAAGTGTAGATGGGACAATTTTGAGGTTACTACTCTTAGTCGAAGTAAACAGACACCAAATAGGGTTACTGCATAAGCATTACACTGAATCAAAGAGTAAAAGGGAAACCCCTCGAAAAAACTTTTATCTACTAAGATTTCATGTCCACGGTAATATTTACATCAGTCTGTGGTTCAGCCTACCTACACTGAAAAAAAAAGGTACACCATAGTAGTGAAAAAGTTCATCAATGTGATGAAAAAATCAACAATTTTAGTCCAGTGAACTTTTTCATTAGTATGATGAAACCGATTTCGTCAATATGATGTTGTTCATCATTCATCAACTTTGTTCATCAATATTATGAAAAATTCATCAATATGATGAACCCAAATTCCCCTTTAATTTCATAATGTGATAAATGTATTCATCATATTGACAAATTTGTTCATCAATATGATGCACACTTTCTGTGCTGTCAAATTTGTTTTCATGTAGTTGTAAGATTATTCACACAAATAAAAACATGAAATAAAAATACTGACACCAATATAAATCGTAAAGATATAGCCTTCCCACTTTCATGGGGATGCTAAAATACTTAAACGAGCATAATGTCATGAAAATGGTAATGGCAATATTATGTGAATTTAACTATTGAATTTCTTCGCATCCGAAAGGAAAATATTCAAACGAAAATCAGTTTTACCACGAAAGTCAATAAAGTGTAGTGGCAAAAACTCACGCGCTCAAGAAATATTGAAGATTTATAAAAATAAATTTTATTTCTGCGTTACTTTTATCACTCCTGGGACAATTTTTTTTTTTTTTTTTCATAATGGATCCCAATGAGAATCAGAGAACGGCCATTTGCCTGCCATATGCATAGAGTCACAGGGTGCATGTGCATACATTTGTGTTTGAAATGTGTTTTTGCGTTTTTTGTTATTTAGTTATCATTTTATTGATCCAATCTGTTGAATTTTATAATGTTGAGGCGTGAGAGAACAATGTACGAGAAAAGTTTGGTTAAATAACAATATTACATTGATTTTGAAAATATTTTTAAAATGTAAATATTTATTTACATTTATGTGTGTAATGAAATCACAACGTTATAATTATATAGCGAGCTCTTTTTTTTTACCAAACGAAAATCGTTGTAGAAAATTCATGATAATTGTAGTTTTATTTTACTGACATATTTATTTAACGTCAAAAAACGACCCTACTGCTAAGTTTCCACCGGAGAATAACTGCGAGATTTAGAAAAATTTCCGTAAATCCTGCATAAATCTCGGAATTTATCATACGAAAGTAATCTCATAAAAAGGGAGATTAGAAATAAAACAAACACACTTTTCACAGCTCGATATGTCAAAAGTGAAAAAAAAAAAAAAAAAAATGAAAGAAAGGACATCAAAAATGGAAAAATGTCTCTCTCTCTCTCGTGAAATGTCATTTTCTCTCAAATGGACAGAGCCAGAGAGAATACGTTAAGTTAATCTTCTTTTATTTGGTGGAAACTTTTCGGGATTAATTCTAAACCTCTTGTACTTAATCTTGGTATTTGTGTTCGGTGGAAACGTAGCTTAACCTACCTTAGTATGTATTCTAAAACACGTACAACAACATTTTTCGATATTTATGTTTAACATTTTACAAATGAAAAAGCTATATCAAGATATCGGAAAAATAAGCCCCTTTGAAAATTAGATAGTCTTACTCATGATTTAGCTTTTAAAACGTCGCTATGAACATTTAGAGCAAACAATTTATGCCGAAAAACGTTCGTTTATATAGTAAAATCATTGAAACGAAATCACTTGGTCAATACCTCCCAGAAATATCTATGCAACTGAATTAAAGTTATACATTAATTGCATACCTTTAATTAAGGCTAGGTAAATTGCATTCTTTTTAGGGTAAATGAGGCGCTCCATCGAAGATATAGGTTATAATTATATAAGTTTCATTATACTGATAACATAATAAATACTTAAAATATATTAATGTATTAAAGCTATTTATGCAAAATTTATAACATTTTATATAATGTGAATAATCGAAGTTAGACTATAGCTTTTGTATATTTCCACCATTCTAATACTAATATTGCATTTTTCACACTTCATTAATTGTTTTAAATTGTATATACTGCAGTTTATTTAGCAAAATCAGTCGCCCGTAGTAAAAGAAAAAATAAAAAAGTTTGCTCATCGCCAAGCAATTGTCAATACATTGTTTAAAATGCAAATGGATACTTTTGGCGGAACATTAATTAAAAGATAAACAAATAATTATGTGATGAAATTTCTAAATCACATATATCGAATCTTTTAATATATTCATCGTTCATCGTAAAACCATTCACAATTTTCATCTATGCCACCCTGTGTAGATACTTTACGCTTGATGAGCAATGACATATAATTATCTACGCATATATACATTAAAAGATTCATCATGCGTGTGTGAGTATAAATGCTGTACCAACATCGCGTGTGTACACCTACAGCATACATCATATTAACAATCTGTGCATCACATTGAAGAAACCGATGAAGAAAGTTCATCAATATGAGGATTCCATTCATCAATATGATGAATATAACGGTGAATTTAATTTTCATTAATAAACCGAATTAGTTCATCTATATTATGAAGATTTACATAAACGTTCTCCTTAATAAAAATTAATGTCTGTTTTTTGACGAACGCTGTCATCAATATAATAAAAGCCGTCATCAAAACGATGATAGTCGTTATCAATATGATAAAAATTCAAAACTTGGCAATCGTACTTGAATATGATGATTCCATTCATGAATAAGACGAATAAATCATCAACTGGATGAACAAATGACTAAATTCATCAAAATAAATGTTTTCGTCATATTGATGAAATGTTTTGATGAAATAATGAACGTAGTTCATAAAAACATACGCTAAATTCTCTTCAGAATCCTGTTGAAAAAATTGATGAATTCATTTTCATCATATTGAAAAACTGTTCATCAATTGTCAAAAAGTTTTCATGAATTTGTTCATCATATTTATGAAAATTACGTCATATCAATGAATATCATGTTGATGAACGCCATTCATCAATACGACGCCGACTTTTTTTTTCAGTGTAGAACTTCGGAAGCTTTTTGTCTTGTTAATCGAAATAAAATGGTCCGGAAAGGTTAAGATGGCTAAGTTTGTTGTTGAATTATGAAATCTAGTTGTCAAGTCAAGTAAGTTGAAAAAGCCAGTACAAAATATTTTCAAACATCTTATATACAAATGTGGCCTTTGTTTAGAAGCAGTTACTGTAATTCTGCAAAGTCGCGAAATTAAGAATGATAGTCAAGCTGTACTAAAAGTCAAGAGCTAACAGCTCGAGCTTAATGATTTTTTTTTTCCTGAGTGTAGATCAACTTTAACTCTCGCACGACGAACAACGCCTTTACCAAAGCACACTTTTGTCTAGTTTTAACTGAATTCAATTATTATATAACAAAAAAGGCTATATCTGGAACTATGTCAAATAAACTTTGTGAAATCTTTTAAATTCGAAAGTGGATTTTATTGGACAAAATCCTACATAAATAGGCGAAAGCAAACAGTTGAGAACCACTTTCACTGCCTTACACACAACATCTTCGCCTGATTGCAAAATCTCTATAATTGCATATGGGATTCCATAGGGTTGACCATAGAAACCTATACTTTATCAGTACTTTTCGTTTTTAATTTGAGAGCGAATTTGAGAGCCATTGGTTTAATTTAATGAGAAATTTTCTGTTCTAGTAAAAAAAAAATAAAGATAAGCATATTATACCAACCTCAACTCAATGTCGGGCATAAAATTATTTTTTGTGGCTCGGTTAAATTTGACGAACTTAAGGCGGAGAAATTCGCCACAAGATATTATCTATTGTGACCCAGAATATATTTAAGGTGAAAATTATGGAGAGACGGACTCATACCTAACACCCAATCCATAGCAGTTTTTACGGACGGATCTAAAATGGAGACCGGGGTAGGGTCAGGCGTCTTCTCTGAGGCGCTGGGTATATCAAATTCGGTCCGTCTCCCTGACCACAGCAGTGTCTTCCAAGCAGAGGTCCTGGCAGTGACAACAGCAGACCGTGAGTCTGTGGTAAGGGCAATATGGTAAGTTTTTATCTTCTTTATCGAGAGCCGGGGCGCAAAAAAAGCATTAACTGCAGTAGAAATAAATTCAGAACTTGTGAAATTCTGCCGCGAAGAACTGACGGTTCTTGGCACTCAGTATAAGGAATTGCTCTGCTGGGTTCCGAGACATGAAGGCATTCCCGACAACGAGAAAGCGGAAGAATCAGCTAGACTATGTTCGACAGCTGTATCAGAGCAAGCTGATCCCTCTGTGAATATCCCGCCTTGCTCAATCAAGCTTTAAAAAGGGAGAAAGGCAACAAGAGGAGGAAACTCAGTGAGTACTTAATCATAGATATTTATAGACAGGGTTATCATGGGTAAGGGACATCATTTTCCCCCCAATGGGCATCACAATATAGGTAGGCGTGAGGCGCAATGAATACCCATTTATCATTTCTTTACCGCTAAGGGTTTATTTCTCTAAATTAAGGAATATGGTCGACCTTTGAAGTGCGAGATTTTCAACTGTCCAATGGGAAAATAAAATATGGATATATGTCAAAGAGTGTGAGCAAAATTTGTGACAGTTAAAATCTTATATATAAACAGGCGAAGGAAAATAGTTAAGAACCACTTTCACTGCCTTAACCACAACATATTCGCTTACTTTTTTTTTATGATAGTGCAGAGATGCAATACTGTCTGTAATTTTTTTTTTTTCCTATTTGTTGAGTATTAGCCAAGTCAATATAATGGTCGAATTTCTGCCACTGAGCCAACTCGAGTAATAAATGAAATCCCTCACAACGTTTGCCAGCTGCCTAATGCAAAAGAAATAAAAAAAATCACCCAAACGATACGGATGCTTCAATGGAAATGCCCATGTGTCGCTTGGACCAAAGAAAATAATAACAAAAAAAATTTTGAGACATAAATGAGACCAAAAAAATCCATCAAACGGAAGAGGTGTCTACGTGTAAGCGATTAACACTTTCCCTCTCCTTCGGGCGACTATACAAACAGCCCATTTCACTTTTGCCCACCACAATCACGACTCTGAAACTTAAATTCACCCAGCCCCTTATTAAAAAGAGAAAAGAACGCAAATCAAAAAAATTAAAAACAAAAAATAACAACAATCATCACTAGTCTCCGACTCGATTTTATGACTAATTTAAAAATGATCAAATAATTTCTCAGAATTTTCTCCCATTTTCGTGTGTGGTCTGTACCGCCACCGCTTATTAAAATCCCGTCAAATTAAGACGCGCCGCTAGCTCCTGCGCGCCGACTTCTGAGGCAATATCCGCTGGGTGTCTGTGTCCGCCATCATGAATCTAGACGTCGTCGTCGCCGTCGTCGTCAGAATTTTGTTTCCAGCGGTTTCTCATGATATTTTCAAAGTCAAGTTCGTGTGGCAGATACAGATGTATCTTTGTGTTTAGTTTTGGTCGTGACAGATATTTTTTTTCTGCTTTTGCATATCTAATATATTTATGACTTAATTAATACCGTCATTGTCACAACAAAGCGTATAATTAATAGGTACGCTGTTGATTTCACTTTCCTTTTTTTTAATGCCTGAACGGAAATGGTTTATCAATGAAATCGAAGAAAATTTCACACAGCAGTGGGATTGATAACCGTTTCGCCAATCGGTCACTTGCAACAGCCTTATCGAATTAAATTTTTAATTGCGTTGTTCACATTGAAAAAGAGCCGTTTTCCTATTAAAAGCCTACATACCTTGTTCATGGTGAATTTCGCAAGTGAAAAAGAGTTCACCAAACCCAATTAGATACGTCAGACGAATATTTCGGAATAGAAAACAACAACAACTCATATATACATGTGGTGTTTACGCAAATACAAAATGCGCCTTGGTACTTAATGCGAACTGGGTCTGAGGTACACAGGGCTTAGATAAGCCAAATAAAGTGTACACACACACACTCTCCCTCTCTCTCTCTCTGTGCTAATTCTAGGCTTAATTTAGTTGAGCCTCCCTAATAGTAATTAAAAGTTTATTTGCTTGTTTACTCCAGAGAATCATATATCTTTCTTTTTCACAAGCTGTGTACATGCCCAATTTAATCACACTTGTAATCTTCTATTCTGATATGTGGGTTCCTTGAACTTATAAGACCAAACAACGGGGACGCCTCTCTGGGGACGGTGAAATGTGAAACATTGCGTGCGATTCACATTCTGATATTTTACACACTTTTCACCATTTCAACATACGCTTAAAAGTGCGTACTGTTCTCTGCTGCTCGCAGGCGATTAAATGCATCAGATTCACAATGGTAAACTACTTGTAACATGAATAATTGTGTTGGGAAAACAACAAGCTAAATATTGTTATAACAATAATTAAGTACGCACAGCACCGATGAGAAATGACGTTTCTTGGAGTTTGCGTTCAAAAGCCACTCGCAAGTGTATACATTTTATAGACACGCAAAATAAAAGCATTTCCACGTGTCAGAAGAGGTAGGCGATTTAACTGCTTGCGGCAATGGCGGCGCAATATTAGATGGCACGTTGAGCGTAAACACTTTGAGATTGGAAATATTTTTAGTCACGAAAATTCCGTGGACTTTACACCGCACGCCGATAAAATGTTCAGTGAACTTTTACAACGTATAGATTCATATTTATTTATAATCCGTTCGCATTTAGTTAATGAAAATGCAAGACTTCTGCATTGCTCGCTTAAGGAAAACAAGCTTATTCAGATGGAATAAATATTCTATCAACAAGTAAATTGTAAACTTGCTGACGAAGGAGTAAAAATATCTGTTTACGAAATGTTGTTGTTTGAGCACTCTTGTGACGTTTTCTGTTCGCGAGATTAGCAAAAATATGTGAAAAAAAAAAAATTCTACAGCAACATGTTGCCGAGTGGATACCTATTTTGACGTTTCAAATGACTGCGCATATTTTTACGATCTGACGAATCTGTGAGAGAACGTATTTGTGAATCAATGGTTTTGATATCGTTTTGGTAAATAAACTAATGAATTAAGTGTTTTTGAGTCAATGTCACCAACATGTTGCGCTGAGGATGGCCTTGGGTAGTTGTATGGGCTTGTTTACTTATCTAACAACGGCGTATCTTTGAGTGACTGTCGAATGCGATAATATTTGATTATAGTTGATGGCATATTATATAAAATAAACATATCGGGTACGTGAAATAATTTGATGTTTATTTTCGTTTAATCAAGGGATGTGTTAAAAGAGGTTAACTGTGTCAACATTTTATTTATTTATTTATTTAAGTTATTTATTTTGCAGTGAAGATGATTTTTTTTTTTTCAATAGACGTATTATTTTCAGGTTTACTACAAAAAGTGTTACCTATCTAAACACTCATTCAAATCACATACCTAAGCTAAGGTGTAAGACTTATATTTAAAATACACTCCAGCAACATGTTGCGGTATATTGAATTTAGCGCGAGTTGTTTACACAAACGAAACTATTGTTACGCATTTGCAAGGGGAAAAAAAAGTGTTAACATTTAACAAACAGTAAACAAGCAAATTAGTTTAATGTGTAGAAATTGCGTATCTGGGTGGAGATACGAATTCTTGTCACATGTTGCGGAATAGATTAAGTGCGTATTGTTTACATGAATTTTGTTAACAGATATTGTTTTCGCTGCTTTTATAATTGTAACAACCATTCACCTTCGGCTGTAGCATAACCTTGAAACTAATAGAAAATAAATAGAAGTAGGTCGTGTGAAAAAAATCAAAGTGTAATTGGTGTTTATCCGGGTATTGAACTTGTAACACCTCACTTAGTGGTCCAGTGCACTAAGCAAAACTCGAGATGGTGTATATAAAATTAATTTTTGTGGGGATAGATATTTAGATATTGTTTCGCAATAGAAATTCCTACGCGTTCATTAACATCAACAACTTATTATCACAGAGCCTCTCAGCTAGTAGCTATAAAGGTATTTCCGTCACCAGTTCCAAAAAAAAAATACGCCAATGGAATTGAATATTCTACAAATATTTTGTAATGTGCGTTTAGTAAAAAAAAAAAAAACATCTGGCATTCCCAAAAAAATGTTGTGGCGCAATTAGCTGATAAAATTAAAGGCCATATTGAAAACCACAAAATTTGATCGCATTTTTTCTTGGAAACCATCAGTATAGGTACTACGAACTTTACGAAATAACCAGAATTTATATCATGCGACAATGGTGGGTGAATTACTAATAATTAATTGACGGCGCAATATGTTGATGTTGTTGCGTCTTCCGTTTTTTTTTTTTCTCTCTTTACCCAAAAATATATGCTTGGAGGTTTTCAAGTGGATTTGGGTGAAATCTAAACTGGTAAATAAAGTACCAAATAAATGCGCAATATGTGGAGGAGAATGTTGCGGAGAAACTTGAGGAGAAACTTGCGGAGGTGTTCTTAGGCGAAAAAAAGAAACGAAAATTACTTAGACATCAGTAGAAAATTTATGCAAGTGAAAGTGTGTTTGGAGTTCCCATAAAAACTGTATAAATCAATTGCATGTTAAGGAATGCACCATTTGCATCATGTTGCAGGCCTGGTCGTTTAAAATCGAAGAGAGTAAACAAAAAAATCGAAGATTAATAGGAATTAAATATGCTAAGACAGTTTTGTATTCCCTATTGAGAAGAATGTTGCGAAGGAGTGGTCAACTTCTCGTGGGTCTATGAAGGAATAGATGTATCCGCAGTAAATCAAGTGTTCCCCAATTTCGGCAATATGTTCCTATACAAAAATTAAAACAAACAAGTGAAACTGCCCTGAAAAAAGACCAACATCTCGATAAATATTTTCATTTAGAAAGATCAGTTGCACAATTTTGCCAGCAACATGTTGCTGTAACCCATCGCCATTTTGTTTAAGGACAATTTACCTGGTTAGTTTTTTTATAACACACAAAATCGAAAGTACACCATTATATTTCAATAAATACTGCATTTTAATTTAAACGATGCGTTCAGCAACATGTTGCCATTCTCAAACAATAAGCAAAATAATAAATGAAGTTGAGTTATTGTTTTTCAGAGAATTATTTTTAAAAACAAAAGTTATTCTCTCAAAAACAATAACTCAACTGAAATTCGACAAAAATTTCCCAGCCGAAATTGTCAGGGCTAACCCAAAAAATTGCGAAGAATCGCAGTTACTCCTCGCTTTCCCATTCAATAAACAAAGTTGTTAAGGCATTTCTTAAAACACAATGCAAAAAATGAATGACCTGATGCAAATATGATAGCACAAAACCAAACTATATGAACGATCCTTTAGCAAAACTTCCACAAACAGACACACAACCACCCGCAGTGCATCACGTATGTATACGAAAGTATCTCCTCATCGTCCACCGAATATTATTAATTTCAACTTCCCTAGGCACTTAATCCGCATTCATCAGCAAAACGTCCAAGGCAGACGTTGCAGTTGATATACCAACCAAATTGACATGGTCAAAACGTCGTCGGTCGACCGGTGGTGTGTACCCTCCATAGAGGAGGGATTTTAGTGTCCATCTTTTCAAAACTACTCCACCGCCCACACACCTACATGACGCAACAAATCCAGTTGACTCCTGGCAGCCAAGCTAGTTGGATTTCAACTAATTCACAACCGCACCACTCATCTGTGTATCCTCGTTTGCTCTTATAACCCAAACTACATTTAACTTTTAATTGAAACATATACTCACATTCGGGCAACATACACACATATATGTTGGCATTGGCTATAGATGCGGAGAAACGATTTCTGACTGTTAGTGGGTAAATGATGCCTTCCTTTAGAACGCACAAGCCCCCGTGTATGTGTCCGCTGGGGGATATAATGTTTATTCGGAACAGAGAATTTCCCTGACGATACAATATTTACACGATTGCCTCCCCTGCTTCACTGCACGAAAGGTAAACGCGCGGTATAAAGCACAAAAATGTTGTGCAAACACAGGGAACACGTGGATATTGCACATGTGGCCATATTTGAAGTATCTACGATGCTATTTCTGTATATCTTTTATTATCTACAATCAGTGGCGGATCTATGGGAAGGGGGGCGGCAACACACCCCATCCGGCGAATGAGGTCGCAGTTTAAGTTTCGAATCCTGATAATGTTTGCCACTATATACGTACAATCCTACATGTAATATTTCAAAATGGCAGCACATCTTTACATGCAAAATATTGCACCACTGCTAGTGCGCGCCCCCTTCCCCCCATTATTCGACCGCCACTGAACAAACTTTACAAACTAGTTGTTTTCCCATTTAAGTCATTAAGTGCCAAAAGTATCGTCAGGAACAACAAAAATTATCGCCGTCACTGTATGGGTAGTCAAAACTACTCCTGTTACAAGTTTTTGTTTGTTATTTACATACGTTTTTGTTATGGTTGCGCTTTGCTGGAAAACTAATAAACTTTCCTTTGATACTACATACGATTGCGCTGGAGGGGACGGAAAGACGAAGACCAACAACTGCTCTGAATTTTCGGTGTCAAAATTGTTATAAACTTTTACATTGAAATGTGGTTAGCTGTTGAGGCAGTCAGCTTGGTAATTAACAATAGCTTTCAGAATGGTTTCATTTAGTTTTCGTTTTCAGAAAATTATACAACAAAAATCTGACTGCGACTGTTCCAGGTGTTCTTAACCACATTGAATTTGAAATTGAATTCAAAGTGGCTCGGTATCCATTGTCGAGAAGAGCTTTAACACACAAACGGAATAATTGCCAGTGTATGCCGTCCAATAAGCAATAGCAAGTTGGAACCAGGCGACGTTGGCAAAGTTTTTAATATCCTAGGTTGTGTGTGTATATGATGTACGCATTTAGTGTGTGGGAATTCATTTCTGCAAGGAAAATCTTTTGGGATTTACTCGAAATTCCTTAGGCTGTGATGGGTCGCACTTTGAAAGGGGATAAAATTAAAAAATTTAAAAAAAAATTTAAATATCAGCAAGTTTCGTGGAAATTTATCGATGGATTTGAGGGAAATCGATGGGATGATGGAAGGGGAAGGTTTACAATGGGGGAAATAGCAGAGAGTCCATCAAATCGGAGTGATTGAAATATTTTACATGAAAAAACAAAATCAGTATGTCGGTGACACTTTGAAGAAGGACACGAGAATCTAAAGTAAGTTCGCAAAGGCAACACTCGACCGTCGTAAAGGCGTTTGTGAAGTAGATAAATAAATATAGTTGGCCCAACAGGTCCGTAGGGACCCTAGGCCTTCTTACAACCATTCGTTTTGTTTAAGTTTTTCATTTTTGGAACGAAATGAAGGGATCTACAATTTTATGCCGATTCCAAACGGCTAATTGAGAAGCTCTTTCAAGGCAGTTATACTCTCGGATGTTTGTCAGACGTTCGCGAGGGTGGCGCAGTGGAAAGAAAATACTGAGTTGGAATTTGGGTTTTTGCAGGATTCGAACCCTCGATTCGTAGTCCAACAAACTAACCACTAATCCACTGCGCCGACGTTGGTGATGTAACTCGATTTGAAAACTGATTCGCCCTCCACTTGGGCAGATTCGTAAAACACCTATAAGTCCTTCGGAATGCTTGTGCGGAAATATATTGATCAGAAGTGCACTTAATAGCAAGACTTTGTGGGCTGAAAAGGTCCCACACACCTTGCAGAGTTTTATAACTAATTTTCAAACAACAAAGTTACTTGAAGACAAAAAATATTAAAAAAGAAATCGCCAGTAAATCGAACCGCCCCTCATCGAATTACAGTATTTCTGACGTGCGATCCTTTGCCGAAACAGCTGTAACCTTCCATTCAGCTTTATGCAGTCAATATCGATGAATATTTTATGTCGGAAACACCTCTTTCATCTACGCCTCTTAATCGATTTTCGCAGAAATTATGCAAATACATATCACAGACTTGACAACGCTGTAAATTGTTAACAAGAAAACCGCAACTCAATTTAGCAGGTTGCCTTACTCTTGCGCGTTTCCTATCTGCTAGGAGCCAAAGGGATCGCAATATGATGATAAATGGAATAAAAAATTCTCGCTTCAACCACCTGTTTTCATTCCCATCGACTTCTTACAATATTCGCAACAGTTAGTGTTAAAAAATTCAAAAGATATCCTACTCCGATTGAAAATTGAAAAAAAAAAATCGCATTCTGACTGACAGCCGACTCACTTAATTGAGTGAATATTATCGATATGTAGCTGTATAGGTATGATTTTTGTTTTTTGTTGATTTCTCATCTGAAATTCTCCGAGTTGACCTTTCCACTGTGAACAGATAGAAAACCAGAAATACCCCTATCTACACCTAACCAGGAAGTAAGTCAACAACATCAATTCTATAAAAAGAACAAACAGTCTGAAGATTAGTAAACAATAAATTTTACGTTGATTTGTTGTTTGTTTTTCGTTTGATTGCAGATATAAATTCAAATCTTTAGTTTATCGTTGCATTCACATTCGCATTCGCATTCACAGTCACAGTCAACATCGTTGTCGTTGTCGTTGTCGTCGTGGTCGTCGTTTACCAGACTCCAAGACTCCAGATAACAAGCTGCTGATATACAACTTATCTTATCACCTTCAGTACAGACTTTAAGGGGATAATTTGAAACTAACTCGACGCGACTTGACTTGTGTACTGCAATTTCAAAGTTCTGATTAGTAGGAAAGGAATACAAAAAAAAACAGCAACCAACACATAGTAGCTATATTAATTAAAGAATTAGATACCAGCGATAAGAATTACTCAACAATTGCAAATGGCAGCAGCCTGGTTGCACCTTACGTAACAAAATCAAACACAAGTAGGTAGTAGGTACCGGATACCGGTTGGAAATAATAATTTCCCCGGTTTGTCTGTGGTGCAGCAGTACAAATCGATATTGAGCCCATAATCAGTCGATTGATAAAGGGACAACATGTGCCGGTAAAAATGCCCGGCCAATGTTGGAGTTGTTAAAACATCTACAACGAGTAACGAGACAGAGATTTATTTTTTTATTTTTTATTGATGCGGCAAGGTAATTGCTGTCGGTTTGAGAAACTTGTCAACCTGCTGTTGTCAGAGGGTTTCTAGAGTGTCATTATAACTTGACATTGACTTGGAAAAGGAAAAGACAGAAGCAAACTAAGCGCGAGACAGAGAGTTGAAATTAATTACTCGGCAAACATGACACATTTTATAATAGTTGTTATTTATTGTCATCAAGTGGCTAATAAATCTTGTTTTCAGATATATATGTATATATAAATACTTGGTGAAACGTCGCGGATGGTGTGATGTATGTGTGCGTGGGAACTTGTGTGGAGTTTTGTGGTTAGAAGTGGACACTGTCAAAGTCCAGTTGTCATGTTGTTTCTAACGAATTCTTGTAGTTTCAATTGAAGTGTGGTATTGAGAGAACGGATACAGGGTGGGGCAAGGTCTAAACGTTTTCGTGTTTGTCATTTGTCCAAAGAGACAAGTGGACAGTTGGCTTTTCATATCTGACATCATGGTGAGCGTTGAAGTAGAGAAAGCACTTTTGATTTAAAAGAGAAGGAGGAGGCTCTGAGTCGCCAATTGTGGAGGGCAGAGCTGCCTCATTTAAGACCATTTGTGGCATAGGATCGGTTTAGGGGAGCAGGAAATTAAAAAAATATTTCGTGGAACTTAAATCGCTATGAGTACTATCAGTAAACGGGTCTAAACCAGTTCAAAACGTAAATAACTCTTGTCCGTACCAGAATTATTGCATTTTGAGTTGCGAAAGCGCTCCTTGTACAAAAGTTCCGTGATTGGAATTGAAATGAATATCTCAAAAGATCACAATTGATCAAAATCGTATCGATTGGTTTGTGCCCAAGCTAAAAGCCAATTATTACTTGTCTTGAAATTCCCCATGGCACTTAGGAAGTTCTGAAAACGGAATGGAACGATTTTTGACGATCATTTTTTGCAGATCAAACTTGTTCCGCATCCGAGCTAGAAACTCTAAAGTAACGCTTAAAGCTGTTTGTTTCAAGACGACCTCAGTCGATCACCAGAAGCATAATTCCTGACGAGGCTGTAATTCTAAATATCATTTGTTTTTGCACATCTCATTGGCTAAACCGATAGCGATTCTATAGGTTCAGATTGTTCACAATATCTCAGCTGATACTTAATGGTTTGTGTACGAACTGAAAATCAGCAGCTGCGATTGAACCAGAACTCCTGAATTTTTTGCAAATTTCAATATGCACTAGATTATAGAGACTTTTTCAAGCAAAAACACTGTTGGCGTTATATTACGATTGAGTCAAGATCACAACCACCTGTCAACTGATCGTCAGCTGTCCAGTAGCTTTTTATTGAAGTCGAGGATTATAAAATCGTATTGCTCGTCTATGCAAGTTTGTCACTAATGTGTTCTGTGTTTGAATTCAGTCTACAAAATCGAGATATTTCAGCTGATACCCGCGATGGTTTGTGTCTAAACTGAAAGTCATGAATTGTAAGTATTTTTTGCTGTAGATTCAAATTTCTTCCCCAGGTTTATAGAAATAATGCGTTTGACATTGAGTTGTATTAATAAACTACTTAATTTTTGTTTCGACATTAAAATTGCCAAGGATCACAATTACGAAACAAACAAATAAAAAATAAACATTTTTAGTTTCGACTCTAAATTTTAGTAGCTCACAGTAGCTACAAAGGTTGGGCCATCTAGTGGTTTCTTTTTAAAAAAAAATAGGTTATTTTGACACTGAAACCTGTTTCCCGCTCGAAGTCTTGACAGAGAGTCAGTTTCATATCTTCGCGGAACGAAATGAGTTCCTTTAAGCTTGAATAACGTTGGGAATTATTGAAAACTCATTTCCAAAGTGAGTGCAGTGTAGCCCAAATAGAGGGTTTTTTGAAACGAAGTTTTAGCCGAAATGAAGCACCCTTCGCGCCTGTTATACACAAGTTTGTGCAAAAAGTTCGTGAGACTGGTTGCTAGTGGGCAACACTCATGGTGCCCGTCGTCGTACGGAGCGCTCAGACGAGAATGTGACTGTTGAAGCTGAGAGTTTGAGATCTCGAAAATGAGACTGGGAACAATGTTTCGGTCAACGGTGGTCGTTACAGAGCCATGTTAACTTTTTGTTTTTACTGTTTTATTGAAGACATGGATTTGGACGACCGTTTGGTTCATGCAGGATGGCGCGCCATGGCACACAACCCATGCCACATTCGATCTTTTGTGCACCAAATTCCGAAACGGAATTATCAGTCTTCTTGTGAAATGACGATGTGAAATGGCCGCCTGGGAGCTGCGATTTGACCCCTATGGACTTTTTTTTGTGGGGAATCGTGAAGGACCGATGTTATGCCGAAAATTCGGAAACGATTCGAGTACTTAAGGCCAAAATCATCCAAGCAACCCGTGAGCTACAACCCGAAACCATCAACAAGGTTAAAAAACGCATGTACTTGCAAAATGTTCACGTAAATTTATTTAAATACTAGCTGTGCCCGCAACTTCGTACGCGGCGTAAGGCTGTGTACTTTCCAATTAAAGAGATTTGACCGTTTTCTCAAAAGCGGTGAACATTGTCAATGTGAAACAATAAATCAAACAAATCTATTTACCTAAAACACCAATTAAGAAAATTAAATTCAACAGCGTAAGTCCTAAAGTTCCACTTCCTTACTGTAGGCATCAACGTAGGTAATATCAAAACAACCACTAAAACAAAAGCCTGAACGGAAATTTGTATCTACACCAACAATAAGTAAATCAAACAACATAATTCACCTATATCGTCTTTACTTCTTGAATTCTTCAATTCTTTACTGTAGTCTGTAGGTATCAACGTAGGTATATAACAACCATTAAAACAAAAACCATGAACTCAGTTTCTATATACACCACCTCCAACATACATTCACCACCACACCACACGTCATCAGCCATCTGCGCATTTCCTCCGATCCGAAACACATTGTCGCTGTTTTTTGTTGTTGTTTTTTTTTCATATGAACGTACTTGTACGATGTGCGCCACCAAACCACCCCCAAGCAGAACAACGATCAAGAACCGCGGCTGCTGATAATATTCGATTTCAGAAAATAAATTTATTTTTTTAATGTTAGATTTTAGGTTGTAGCTCAGCTTCTAGAGGACATAGAAAGCTGATTGATGGCTTGAAATATATATAAAAGTGTTGGCTCTCCTAAGTATTTTGTTTTGTTTGCATTGATAAAGAATTATTTGAGTAATGGCGAGTTAAAGGCAGTAAAGTCGGAAAAAAAACACATTTTGGTCAAAAACGCTCCAAAAAATAGGAATGGCAATGAAAGGAATAGCCTATATGTTGAACAGAATCTTAAGAAACATTTCAAAAAAAGTTTCATCGAAATCTGTGCAGTAGTTCTCACGCCATTAGGTAACAGAAAAATTGCCAACAGTTTTATTATAAGTATAGATAGATGAATTAAATTGAATAACACATAAATACATACTCATAAAAACTGTCTTATTTTCGAAATCCCTTAACCTCCAATATCCGGAAAAATCGATTATCCGGAACACTGTCGGTCCCGAGCTTTCCGGATAAAAGAGTTTTCACTGTACATAAAAAAAAAATTAATTTTGTTCATTTTATTGCATTTTCAAAAAGGAACTTATGTTTAGTCCACCCTGTATTTTCCATGCAAATTTCGCAATTGTGAGCTTCCGTTAATTTAAAGTCTAAACCTAAATTTGTATAAGTACGGCGCAATAAATTTAAAGTCAGAACTCAGATTGTTTATTACTAACCCAGACTGAGTCTTATTAATTAACATTTCTCAATATTAATTTATTATTTTGTGGGTCACAATGGATACCTAATTTTATATGGAAAATACAGAGTTCAGAAAAATTAAGAAGGCACCAAAAATCGAATTAGTACTGTACGCATTGTGCTACAGGGGTTTATGTTGTGCGTGCTTTTAAATTTTAACCAAGTTATTTCTGATTTAGGTCTCAATTCTGTTTGATTAAATGTCGCCTAAATACTCGAGGGATCAATCATGATCAGTGTAAGGCTCTTATAAAAAATGATTTATTTATTTTTTTCATTTTTTCAACAATCGGTCAACCTACTTTTTACCAAAATCCCGAAACTCGACACCACTGCTGGTTGATGGGTTTCATCAAAAATTCCTCAAAGAGTACCAAATTACATACACTCTCTGACTGGCTGTCTCCATTTTATTTTGCTTCTTCTTCTTCTTTGGTTTGGTATTCAATCATTCACTTGAGTGGATTCAGCGTCGCTCGCTGCTGCTGTAGCTACCTAACCAACTACCATGCTACTCCCGAAACAGATATCAATCAGCTTATAGTTTTCTTTTCTGTTTTATCCTCGATAATATTGACTGACAGTTCTGTCGTGCATCGCCAACCGATACCATTATCCGGCGATGAATCTATTCACGACGCATTTCGAGAACAAAAATAAGGACAATCTTCTGGTGGTCCAATGAAATCTACAACCGAATTTGAGCTGTTTTATTTTTTCCTAAGGTTTTCGGTGTAGCTGTCATATAAAAACCGACAAAAAAAAAAAAAAAACGAAAACAAATCTCCTCGAATTACAAAATTATTGCTTGTATCAGAGTGTGGGTATATAGGGAAAATCCAATCACACATCGCCATGATAGTGACACACAGTTGACATAATTACAAACTGATTTACCCAAGCTGTGTCAACAATTTGACAGCGGGGAGCAGAAAAAAATGTGCGAGTAAATATGATACCCTCCTACTTTGTGAATGCATTCCATTCTATTGTATTTGCTCATGATATACAAACCTGACACAGTTGATTGATAGTGTCACTCGCGATCTCTCTCTCACACTCTCTGATATGGAAATGAATGTACTAATCATTAATTACTCGTATCAATGCAAATATTTACACGAAAAAGTGCTGATAGACATGGACGCTGTTGCTCTTGGGTCTAGTGTCTAGCCCCACCAGGACTCCGACTCATGTTGGTATTTTTAAATGCATTACAAATGGTGTACACTGGAAAACTGTTTCTGTTTTGTCACCGACTGCTAAGGAGAATTTTGTAAAAATTGTCAGTTGATTTCCACGGAAACTCTTTGACGGCATACGCCTTTCTGACGAATTGCTAAATGGAGCATGTGTATACAAGTACGTGGTGGGGGTTGGTTTTTGTGAGAAACGTCTATGACACAAATGGTGAAAACAAATTTCGCCACATGCTGGCAGTGATGGGAATAAATTTAAATTTGTCGCAGACTAAATGTCGCTGCCGTATATATAACGGTGATGGTGTACCGAGGAGGAAGATATATTTTGGCAATAGAAATATTTAGCAGTCGTTCTGGGGCCCAGGTGTGTGCCAGTGTCGGTGCCAGTTGGATTGAGTTAAGTCGAAAATATATACGTGCAGATTTGTTCCTATTAATTAGTTTTATGCGCGCACATATGGCTATAACAGATTTGAGTGGCTGTATATGTATGCAGTGTGAGTACGGAATTGGTTGGAATTCGCTAGGAATTATACGAAAATTTAAATTTGAGTCAAGGCATGTGATTTCGATCTGACGTTTGATTGATGTTTTTCAATGGCTTTGGCTTTGAATGCGAAATGGAGGAGAGAGAGATTTTTCAAAAACCTATAAACACTCATGCGATACAGCGAAGCAAATGTTTACATGGTAGGAGTACTGAGTGTTCCGAGTGACGAAGTGTATTAGGTGTGCAAATTTCCAGGAAATGTATAAAAAATCAATCAAAGTGTACAAAGTCTGCTTTCTCTCATGACATCTGTTGATTGACAAATCTACTTCTGGCGTATTCCTTGCTAATTTCCCTCGCGGACGCAGCACGCCACAAACAAATCTATCTCTGCCCAGCACAAGGCGAGAACTCCGTCCGAAATAACACAGATCTACCGCAAAGCTCGCACTCATGGTCACCACAAAGGTAACGACTTATGTGTCACAACACACGGCGCAATGTATAATAAACCACCATATCACCGTCACAGCATGTTGCCGACCCTGAAACATACTTCAAACTGTGAAAAAATAACAAAACACACACACACAGCCAGCAGCACATTACGAAACCAACTTTACTTCCCACTTGAATGCGCATAACGAATCCATATTCTGTTTTTATGGATAGAAAAAAAATACAAAATTAGACACGCACGCGACATAACCATATGTTCCAACATTCGCGGGCGCACATCGGCGGCGGTTACTCCACCATTAGTATAGCGCTCCATCACAAAGTGTTAAGCTATTACCACGAACAAGTTATTAGTACCAATCTTGGCCACCTGAATTCGACACAAACACACTCCAAGCGGTATTGAATGTTAATTAACCAACGCAATGTAATGACTAGTAATGCACAAATGAAACCGCACTAAGCCGCCCACTTGCCATCAAGTTCGAGATACTCGGATTTCTAGTTCAGTGTGGCAACTGGCAACTGGCAACTGGCATCACGCCAACACTTCCTCATCGTCGGAGTTTAATCGCTCATATTTGCACTTTGATTGGAAATGTATAAAAATCTAGTTAGCTGCCTGTGATTTTGATGCCTTTCGAAATTGGAAATTTTTCGATTTTCATTTAAAGTGCGATTTTAACCGACAATGGACGTGGTAACTAGGGCCGCCAACCTAGCTCTAACCAAGGAGAATTTAAGCCTGCGCCAGCAGCTCGCCTCGCTTCGCAACGATCGCTTGGATTTGCAACACGAACTAGTCAAAACAATTGGGGCCAAGGAGTCCTTCAAAATTGAAGTAATCAAGCTAATTACCCAAGCGCAGAACACATTCGAGCGACTAAAAACGTTCATCGAGCACACAACGAGCACGCCACCTAAACCACCACCACCACCACCATTGCCACTGCTGTTAAGTGGCACGGACAAATTGTTACGGCGACAAATTGTCGACGGCTACCAGTACCAGCCACAAAAACAACACCGCCAACGTGGAATCCTTCGGCAAATTCCAATCGTGAAGGACGCTGCACCATCGACGAGCACGTCAGCTCAAGACAAAAACGACGACATGCACTTCATTGATGAGAAAATACGTAAATTGAATACGATTCTCAACAAGTACAAAGGCGACGTTGAGAACGAAGTAAAAAAGGAAAATCAAAAGGAAAAGGAAAAGGAGCCAAAGGTTAGAAGAACCACCGAGTTGGTGGCATTAAAACAACATCCAGCAACAAATGTCAAAGACGAAAATGAAAATCGAAGATACTCAAAGCGATTACTATCGAATGTCAGTAGCGGTAGTCCAGCAATGAAAAAACAAATCAAGGATAATAAGCAAAGCACAAAATTGGCATGTGCATTCAAAGATATCACCAATGTGACAAAGGACGAAATGCGATTAGGCGAAGCTCAGTCTGGGCGAGCACCACTCGCCACCACCCCAAAGAAGAGGGGTAGGAAGCGCAAGATTATTGTTTAGTTGTTAGTTTATGTGTTATAAAGAAAAAAAAAAAAAAAAAAAAAAAAAAATACATTTCACTTCTTAAATCACCGCAAGGACATGTTTTATTTTCTTTAAGACGTCTGTCGCTGTGACGGTGTCGCGTCTGTAATATGATTAATGGCGCGACCATTACGAAAGTGCTTTTGCTAGTAATATAGTTTTGTTGAAGCCACAGCCAGACGTTAACCTCACACACAAAGTTCTGCTGGCCCGCGAAACTGTTAATGATATTTTAATCGCTGGAAATTTGCCATTCTAGAGGAAGTGGGCAGGGACTGCGGGATTATATATCAGTATCCATGCAACAGAACCTCAAGTTGACGACACTTTGGAAATAAATATAATTTAAGAGTTTCCTCCTCGAAGCGTAGTGAATTATTTTCGCATTAAAGTTTCGCACTCTGGCTGGATGTATAAAAATACAAGTTGGTTTCAAAGTTGAAAAGCAGCGACGAGGAGTTGCGACAGAAAGTTACTTAAAGTTTTAAGTGATGATGAGGGATTTTTCTTTTGTTTTTTAATGTTTTTCTTTTTTTTCCGTTTGTCTTCATCTTGTGCATGACGTCGGATCTGATTATTATGTAGTGTCGTAAGAATGTGTTACGAATTGAGTTATTGATTGTGCAATCACAGCTATGAGTGTTTTGAAATGACTTTTCGATTTTAGTTAAATGGTTGCAAATGGATGGAGAATTTAACCGATATAAGTACAAAGAACAGCGCCATCTGTTGGGTGTTGCACCATGAAGGAGCGTTGGTGCTGGGCCAAACGGCAACGCTGTCATGTAGTATTGACTATTAAGTACGTAGAGTATACTTATTGGAAAACAAATATTGATTTCATTTCATACAAAATTAAGTTGTGAATACTAGTCCAGCACATCTAATAAAAAGCTCCTAGTTAAAGAATTCAATCAAGCGAAGAATCACACTTGCCAACCGCTGCTATTTCGGTCTTAGAAGGCAATTGATTAGTAAGGCCTTGTCGGGAAATACTAAGGAGACTCTGTATAAGACCCTCATCATCCCAGTCCTGCTTTATGGTGCTGAAGCATGGACGCTATCAAAGGCGGATGAAGATCGCCTTGGTCGTTTCGAACGCGAAATTCTTCGACTGATGTTTGGTCCTATTTGCGTTGACGGGCTCTGGAGGAGGAGTTTTAACAGCGAACTCTACGTGCTGTACAGCGACATCGACCTCGTAAGAAAGGTACGCATTAGTCGTCTAAGATGGCTGGGACATGTAGAGCGAATAGACACCAACGCTCCGGCCCGAAGAGTCTTCGATTCCAACCCGGAGGGACAACGCAGTAAAGGAAGACATCGCCTTAGGTGGGGCGCGCAAGTGGAAGGGGACCTCAACCAACTTGGAGTGCTCAACTGGAGGCAGTTAGCCAAAGATCGCGCTAACTGGAGAGGCGTATTGGTTGAGGCCCAGGTCCACACCGGATTGTAGCGCCACCGAAGTAAGTAAGTAAGTAAGTTAAAGAATTGTAGTGAGTTACTAGCTTGAATGCAATCAAATGAAGAAATTCAATGGAATACCTCAGGGTACCCATTTAGATGGTATACTGTTTAAGAAAGGAATTTCTTAATTTATTTTAAATAGGTACAATAAATTGAGAGCCTCTCCAAATGGAATGATAGACCTTACACGCTTGAAATATTTATTGGTTGCTTACCGGATCCACAAAGGGCTACAGCACCATCTAGTGTCAACATTATTAGCAATAACCATGAATTCAAGTTGCGTACCTCTACTTTTTGGAACTCAGCCGTTGTTTAAGTGTTCTTACAGCAAGTTGAGGTCTTCCCCAAATGCATTTAAATTATGGTCACAATTTTCCAACTTTTCTGAAAAAAGGCGCTTGTCCTGTTAAATCTTTAAGAGTCGCTGTATCTATTTTACTACCTGACCATTGAATGAATCGATGAAGTCAAGATGTGCTTTTGAGCTTCCTTGGTGGTTTGAAGAGTAGATATTATTTATAAATGCTTAACATAGCACATACAATATTTGATGCTTAAAATAAATGTTAACAGAAAAAGTGACGATTGAAATAACATTTGAACAAAAAATGACCCAAAAAGTTAGGTCAATCTTAAAAGCGTATGGCAATTAATCGCTGTACCTACGACAAAGAATAACAGATACTCCAATGCACGCAGTGTCTCAACTTATGTATGGTTCATCCATTTTAGACACCTTCGCAGAAAAACTTAATTTATAACTCACAGTAAAAGCCAAATTTGCATGGCGGACTTCGCCACGACCATTTACACGCGTATGCGCCCTTACCTGCAACAAGAAACAAAAACCGAAAACAATATTTAGTTGAGTGTTCAACCATCTACAGATAAGATAAATAGTACATTATCATATTTAATGGTTTGGTGAGTTTTTAAACATTACTAAAGTTATAGCAACATTTATATGCAAATTAATTAGACAAGTCCTTCCTGTATGGATTTTTATTTTGTTGTGAAGCGCTTGAGATACCACCTTTCGGCGGTCATCATTATTATCAACATCGTGAAGTCAACGCACAGAAAAAAAACACAAAAAAAGGTACAGATAAGGTGATTAATTATGAACAGAGTTGTTTTTTTTATTTCCTCAGTTTTAGATCCGCAAACACACAAAAACAAAAAAACTAGCGCCTAATACATATTAATAATGGAAATTAGTAGCGAGATTTATTAAAGACACAATTAGTGCTCGTTTAAGCGGTTAGATAATTTGTTTTGCTGTACCCTTCAAGCTAGTTGATCGACAGATTAATTACCCTAGCCAGCGGTATAGTCAGAAGAATTGATCAGAAGCTTTGAGTGTCGAAAGTTACCACTAATGGAGTTTTTTTTTTTTTTTTTTTTTTTTTTTTTTTTTTTCTGCAACACTTATCATGAGGTGTTTGGCATTAAGAAAAATTCGTTTGTGTAATTTGCAAAAAGAACGACGTACCACAGTGTACACTGTACAGCCGTCCGCGCCGTGTATATCGTGCAGTGATAAATTCAAATGAAAATGTGTCCGCCACAATTGACCCAATTTCTCGGGGTCTACTACCAGATCATCAAACGAAAAATCTGCTGCCAAATATGATAAAATAAAATAAAAAAAAAAAATAAAATTTAAGAGCGAAATATACAACAAACCGATGAACAACAAAATAAACATCAACCGAATCTTGAGGCTGAACGGATAATCGCTACGTTGAGATTGAGTTGAGATACTTTTTCTTCTGTTTTTCGCTTCATTTATATCTGAGGAATTTATTTTTAGTAATTTTATGGGGTTCTTCTTCTTTCCATAAAAAATCAATTAAATGTGGGAGAAACGAACGGTAATGTGAGTTGAACAACGGGAGGTATTTTTTTTTTTCTCTTAACAGGGACTTCTAAGTACGGCTTATTTAGTTAGGCTGAATTGAGGGATACCCCCTTTGCCGTTATAATTTCATTCGACGCGTCGATGCAAACATTTAAATTCTCAATAAAATATGTTTTTACGATCAACCAGGAAAAAGAAGAAGAATAAGAAGAAGACGAACTTGAGAGAGCCGTTGCCGATCGCCACTTTGACGAGGTGTTGAAAATTGTGATGTAATTGGTTATTATTTTTATAGCCAATATGGAGATTATTTTCATTCCTCTTCGTTGTGATGTCCTCCATTTATTTCGGAGGGATATCTGACCGAAACTTTCCATTATAGCTTTTCAAATGATTTATCTCGAAGTTCGGCGTGATAATCCATTAGGGATTATTTAAATTTATGGTCGGACGCGCCAGCCGGAATTTAGGTCAAGCGTCGGACATACCGCATGTGCATGTAGTTAGGGATGGTAAGGTTAACGGTTTTTATGTTAGTTGTATATATTTTTTTTAGCAAATGCGATGTTGTTACTTTAAAAGGGGGAAAAAATACTTGTTGGTTATAACATTGGTAAATCTAAGTAAGATGTACCTACTATCAAAGTGGTTTGTGCCCGAACTAAAAAGTTGCTTTGATGATACGTATTAGCTCTGGAGCAAAGATAAATTTGATGGGGGTTTTATTATGGGCTCGTGGCAAGTACAGATAGCCGGTAGAGAATACTTCATTTACCAAGACCAAGTACGAAAGAACCGGTTTTTTTTTACGGTTGGTGTCTGAACTGTCCAATGATATAATTTGAAATATAATTATTAATAATTGTGGACTCATAATATTTTTATTTTTTTTCTAGCGTTGAACTAGGGCTTTTCACTATAAATTAAGTTAAGCAAAAGACCACAAGATATTTGTTCCAAAACAAACGCCTTAAAACTGCTGAGCATTTGATTTTTTAAATTTAAAAATGATGGCAAACGGTTCGATATTGTTAAAAAAAGAGTGAGACCATTGAGAAGAATTTTTAATGATTTGAATGGTAAAAAATTATTTCACACTGGCTGAGCTGAAAATTAACCACAATTTTAATCTCTAAATTCTCCATTTAAAGATCAGAAAGACATCAATCCGTGTCAAGTTTATGCACAAGCCAAGTTGATAAATTACTACCATACAAGATCGGTAAAACCGCAAAAGATCATTATAAAAAAGCAGATTGACAACTGAAATGTGGGTTCATAAGCGTGTTCCAATATTCAAATATTCAGTGGATCCCTCACAAAAATACCCTTAATCTGGACCTACGTATTTCGCATGCTTTTTATGTAGCAAAAAGGCGGACTTGTGCTACATCCACTCGACTAGAATCATGGCCACAGATACTACTTAGAATGTAGCCTGCGTTACATTGAACTCGAAACTGATCTACATATCAAACTAGCTCATTAGCATATAAATTAGTTATTCAATAAATCTAGACATCACATAAATCGGACGCACATGCGGACAAGTTTCTATTTAACAAAAAAAAAAAAAAAAAACAAAAAAAAAAACTCATAAAATAGACACAAAAAGAAAATGACTCATAGGTCAGAAAACCTGAAAGAGGCGTCTGATTGGGAAATCATTCCTAAAATAACTCGACGACATATATATTTAGTTTCAAGGTCGACTTAGTCAATGATAGAGTCAGGAAGAAATTTAGAAAAACCTTTTTTAAGACGATCTGCGACGAATCGGGTTATGAATTTATGGTGTAGAGCTTCAGAACAATGAAGAAGTTTTTTTTGTTTTTTTGACAAAATGACAGCGTCCACGGGGCGCTTTATTTTTTGTACGCTTCTTTATTTCAGAGTGACCAGTCACCATATCTCTGTCCTCTGTGTATAAGCATGTTAACAGATGGTAAAGATGCCGTCCGGAAGGAAGTTTACGATAACTAGCGATACTTGTATACGAACTAGAGTTTCAAAGCTCAGTTTTTTTGTCCAAATAAAATTATAAAAATACAGTAAAAGCCCTTTAATTCGAGAGAGAAAAAATGTCTGAATAAATGGGAGTTTTACATTTTTTTTTATGTACAAATTAAATTAAATTAGCAAAAATTAAATAACTCAATGATTGAAAGCGTGAAGGTACCAAATAGACCTCAAATATATAGAAGTCGGAACAAAACAATTCCGGCAATTCACATATCAGGGAAAACTATACAGCAATAAATTTTATATTATTTGCAATATTTATTTTTGTATTGAAAAATAATTTTTCGTTTTAAGTTCTTCCATTTTTTCATCAATAGGAACGCGTTTTAGTGCATTAAAATAAAATCTCTCATTAATTCGGAAAATTCGTTTATTCAGACCGACCTTCCCCACAACCATTCCGAACTAACGAGCTTTTCGTGTTATAACTTAACAGCCTATAAATTAGGGACTGACGTAGTAAATCAAGGAGTTCTAGAAAAATTCTGCTTGCAAATAACAGCCTCCGCCACACTCAAGTAATAAAAATAGTACTGAATTAGAAGTTTTTGAAGCTTGGATTTATTTTAAAAATAAAACCAAAAAATTAGCCACTTTCGACGCCTCCATAAAGCTTTTTTAAAATATGTTGTGTGCTGTCCTGATATTTATCAACTTTGAGCTAGCCTATCAAAGTGCTGGTATGTTTGCATTTAATTCAATTGAGTTGTGTTTCAGTCAAAAACCATGTAAGGTTTTGGATTTATTTTTGAATGTATAAGGAACACTTCGTAACACCTAGAATGCACCGCCACTTCTGACTTCTTATTAACTACGACTTCGATTTTCGTTGATATGAATCGAATAAATAAATAAATAAATAGTTGGCGCAACAGGTCCGGAGAGACCCTAGGCCTATCTTCTCACAACCATTCGTTTTGTGTGAGTTTTTCATTTTTGGAACGAATGGAAGGGATCTACAGTTTTATGCCGACTCCAAACGGCTAATTGAGAAGCTCTTACAAGACATTTATACTCTCGGATGTTTGTCAGACGTTCGCGAGAGGTAGCGCAGCGGAAAAAACCCTACAAAGGCGGAATTGGGTTTTTGCAGGATTCGAACCTTGAACCCCCGCATAGCAGTCCAACACACTAACCACTAAGCTACTGCGACTACATATATATGATATGAATCGAAACTTCAACGAATTCCGCCACTTAAATCCGTTCCTTTTACAAAGAAATTGAATTCGAACTCAGAAATTTGCAGAATCCAATAACAAACCGTCAAAAATAAAACGATGCGGGAAGTATCGCCACTTCGGACGGACACCCCATTTATAATTTGCATTCAAACATAAATTAAGCCAACTCTCCTGACACACAAATCACACCTGAATCCAACATACATGTGCAAGTTCAAATTAATTAACTACGCAATTTCAAAGTAATTTATGGCTCTTTTTACACAAGACAGACAATTTTCTCTCATTCAGCTACCCACTAAATCCATGGCTAATTATTCTTAGAAAATCAAAATCTCCTTCGCACAAAAATTGAAAACACTTGTGTCGTCCCACAAATAGTAAATGTGCAATCAATCAAATGTCATCGCATAAATAACACAACATGGGTGTCTACAGTTCATAACGATTAAATATATTATTTGTTAATTTTTTCGTTTGTTTTTGCAGCGCGAAAAATGTGTAACCCAGAAATAGGAAAAGTGTGCGCGCACAGAGCTGTTATGCAAATGTGACGATGATGATGATAGCGATGGGAACAATATACATATCTCTACAGCATATACACATACAGTTGAGTCGACCATTCTTTTATCTATTGCCAAAGAGATACCATCTATCAGAGCTAATTAATTACTTATACAGGTGAATACACATCGATTCTTATACAATCGACGCCCTTGCTCTTCGACAGAGTTCTTTTTAAAGTATCTATACCTGTGCCCGGGTGATTTATGACTCGAATTTAAGATTAGATAATGCTGTCGAAAAGTAATTTAGATATAGTCACCACACTTAGTGACGTGAGGAAAATTTATTTGGCGATAGAAAGCTCACTTTGTATAATATACGTTTGCGCACTTTAAAGCGAAACAAGTTGTATCTTTAGACAGATAGCGTGTCCCATGGTGTGGTTATAGATTTTGACATTGAATTTACCCCAAAGGGGATGTTGCTCTTAGAAACAAATTTTTATGTTCACTCCGCATATTGAAAAATCTGTATTATAGTCCTCAAAACATATGAATTTGTTGGCAGGCTCTTGGCCACCCGTCACACAGAAGTCACCACGTCAGTGAGGTGACTGTATCTTTAGCTGTGCACATCGCATTTGGCCGTTTACCTATAAAACACGTCTTGCGACTGCCCCTGTACAGCTTTTCATAGCGCGCATTCAGGAAAAATACAAAATATACACGAAAACAGATGAGAGGCAAGAAAACGCGCAAAAAAAAGAAGGAAATTCACGACTCTGGCCTCATAAACTGATTTGTTTTTGTTGTTGCTGGTTATATGGCGGTGGTGAATGATTTTTGTTTTTGCTGTCGAGTTTCCTTGATAGCTTTTCATTTTATGAATTGTATTGTATATTTGTGCTTCTTTCCCTATTGAGTGATGTGGATGTTTTCCATTTGAGGATGCATTTTTACGGGTAAAGGTTTTCGTTTTTTTGTATTGTTTTATAAATATAAATACCCGGTGAGGATGCCACGTAGAAGGGTGTTTTTTCTTTTTGTTTTCTTTGCCATTTCGATTCGAAAGACATGACTTGATTATTGATGATGAGATGGTTTAGTATATAAGGCTGCGACTGCAGCAGAAGAAAATGCAATTCAATGTGTAAGGTTTGAATAGCTGATGAGATTCGAAAAGGAGACGCATTCAAACTGGTTGAATAGTAATAAATTTACAAAACGATGATGGAGAAAAGGAAGAAAACTCAGATGGAGACATTAATTGATCATTTTCTGTTTCGTTGTGTTTGTGGCCATCAATCGCTTTTAGGAACTGGAATTTGTATGTAAGCTTTGGTGAATCAGATACTACGGGGGTGGTTAGGTAACTGCTGAAGTATGTTTGCTTGTAATTTAGTAGCTCCACCAAAGTAAGATACAAGAGATATTGAATAGAACTTGACTTGAGTTGATCATTTTTACATTTATGAAAATTGCTTTATTTTCTGCAGAATATTTAAGAAATCTCGTTGCAGTTGTTGAATTTGTTTTATGCCTTGCTGACATGTGTTTTAGTAAGTGAGGATCAGATGAGATCTGCATTTCGTACAAACCTCGCAACGAAAGTGAAAAAGATCGCTGGAAAATGCCAAGATCACATAGATTTTTGTCGCGATCGTTTACGCTGATGTGAAGATCACTTCTTGCTTCAGCAAATGACAGTGGTCGGACTTTTAAAACGCGCGAGCAAAATTATGATCGACAAAACATTTCAACTGATCCTCATTAAGTAAAATACCTTCTAGGTTAAGAATCAGACGGTATCTAACCTGTTTTAAAATTACAGACGACAAGAAATATTTATTGGCAATCGTCGCCCCTAAATAATCCTCACTGGAGAGCATACTGCGATAAGTCGGCGTCCAGAAAAACGACTTTCCAAATGACACACGTATTTCCACTTATATTTTCCAAATGTAATACAGATTTCAACGCGATCGATATCGGCACGATCAGACATAATACAGACGCTGCTGACTGACAGCAGTATTCAACCATCATATAATATTCTTTGATTGCAAATGTAGTGTGGTAATTTCACAGACTGACAGACAACGCCGATCGACTGACTTAAGAAAAATCGAGCCACCCGATCGTTTTGGAATAAATCCGTTTGGATATACAATCCGTCTCACTTGATTACGAACAGGCGGTTTTTGCTTTAATTTTACGATATTTTTCAAACCCTTCGCTAATCTGAGAAAAAACAATTGCACGAGGAATAAAGGATATCAAGGGTTTTCCAATAAGAGGTGTTATTTTGGTATTCAAAGAAAAATGTCATTTTTTGAGATAAATGATCGGATGTTTATTTCATAATAAAGAGGAAGGTATGCCGTTAATATTGAAAAACAACATCAGCCAAATGGCCACCACGAGCACGCATACAGGACCATATCCTTTCACAATAACACCTCTTATTGAATAACCCTTTATTATGTAAAAAAAAAAAATGAGATTAAGTTGATAAATGCAATTTTTATGGAGCTTTTCTTCAAAAATGTCATAAAATGTACCCTTTCTTTTTGTCTCACTTGATTACGAAGAGTAGCTTAATCCACCTGTTAGAAGCTTAAAAGGTAAAAAACAATAAAAAATTTGTTTGTACAAATAAATGTTGGTTTTATTAATTTTTTTCAAGGACAAGCTGTGCGTGCGTCTCTTCAAGTTAACTGATCGCTTGGTAACTGAAAGCTAGAGGTGAACCTAAATCCTGTCTTCGATCATTGTTTTGAGATGATCGATATACTTCTGAGGGCTGATTTGGTTTGCAACTTGGATACATGTTTAACGACTTTGATGTGTGAGTGGTTGGTTTCCGTTGGATATAGACCAAATTCTCTGGGTAAGAGTGTCATCATTTGATCTTCATGACTTTTCCGTAAGTTCTTCCAATTCTTTCAATCCAGTGATTTGTTTCGAAAGAGAGTTGAATGAAATTTTTCAAATTGCAGGAATTTATTTATATCCTCAAATAGAAAGACCCTTCCCATATTCTCATCAAAAATGTGTTCCAATTCTTTAGGAATTCACCACTATCGGACTGCCATGAATCATTCACCCAACTGGATGAAGCAGACCTTCTGTGTCAACATTATGCTACATTTGTAATTGTTTACGATTTTCATGCATTCAAGACTTTTGCCAGCGTGTGACAATAAATGCAAACATAACAACAACAGAGCGCCCATGATCCGCGTTGGCATTATTGCTGTGAAATCGCGCGCATCCATTAAAAATGACACACAAATCCTTATCAATGTGGGTCAAAAAAAAAAAAAAAAACATTAACCGATTTATATTCATTGCTTATTTTGCCATTCCGAGGGTAAAATAAATTTCAAGAACAAAAAAATTACAATTACAACAAAAACGTATTATCGGCCATGTCAGGGTGTTTACTTTAAACCACCTTTGGCAAGGCACACCTTTCATCACCCAACCCAAAGCGGCGCCTTATCTCATCGGCGAGGTGATATACCCCGGAAGAAGGTAGAAAATATCCACTTCCGCTTTGGCGTAACCGAAATTTTGAAAATTTAAAATACCCACTTGACAATCGCTGCTACTGCAAATCAATCAGCTGCATAAAAGTTTGCAAGTGTAGCACTTAACCACAAAAACGAATAACCAATATCCATGTCAAGCTTCCAACTAGTGGCTGTACCGCTTTTCTTACGTGCAATCATGCGTTCACATATTTATGCGCATGGTTTGCTTAAACATAAGCCGTGAGCATAAATATAATTTGCTTTTGTTTGCATTCACTACAGACTAACGGTGGAGGTAAAATATTTCCATTCGAATGGCCAAGATTGGCAAATATCGAAAACCAACTAAACACACTGTTGCAAGGTGAAGTGGATTATCTGCTCGCGGTATCTGCGGATTTTTGTGCAGAGTAGGTAAGTAGGTATCTGAAAAAAATATATATATACTTTTTGCAATTAAATAATTTTCCTCACTCACACACGGCTGTGTATTACATAAGTCCGCGATAGAAAGAGTGAATGCATTTATGCACTTATTTAAAACTAATGATATAATTGTTGAATCTACACAGAGCTAAGGTGAATGGATGGTGATGGTAGATGTTTTGAAAAAGAATCTCTGTTTTTGATTCGGTGCCATATCGTTGCGCTGTTATATGCTGCAAGTGATTTGTAATTGAAATATTTTTTTTTTCCTTTGCGATTCGCTTCAAAATGTGCATGAAATAACTTTTTGCAAGTGTCAGTGGGGTGTAAGATTGAATCAATATACTTTTGGCTGTGTTAGGGGTGGAAATTCCTGGGCCATGCAGAAGGGTGAACGGCAATTTAAATTAAATTTAAGAGTATCCCTGACATTCGGAGACTGCATGGCGATGGCAACGATTTTCGGTTTTTGGCTCGTTCATAGTCGAGAGGAAAATGTTTGCAGAATTTGGCGGCGGTAAGTGGTGAGTGTCATCGGAAAAGTGTTTGGCAATAGCTGAAAAAAAGGGGAAAGTTTGGCTTCTCGAAAATGTGGATACGTATTTGTTCGAGTTTAAACAAAATTGCAGCACGTGAAGAATGATAATAACAATGTAGCGGATTAAGAGGTGTGAGGATGAGGAAATATGGTGACTTAATCCGGCTACCATAAGGTTGACAATTTGGGTTGGTTTTTTTTAGTGAATTTGATGGAAGTGCGCTAACGACTGTGCACACATTTGTGTGTGGATGTTCCTCTATTCCAAAATAAAGTGGTGTTGTTGTACCATAATTACTTTTATGGGAATGTCGTGAGTTTTGTCATGCCATTTTGAGTAGGAACGAATTGTATTCGTTGTTGTAACCATTTTGGGATTTGAAAATCATTTGAAGCTCAATATGTCACAGGCGTGAGTTGGTGTTGCCTGATATATGTCATGATATTTGGTGCACAAACTTTGACTTTGGTTTATGCATACAATCCCGATGCACAATTCAATGCAATTCAATTGACAATCCACAGACGTTTTCAGTATGGCGCAGACAAGAGTAGAAGTTGCATGATTTATGTCATGACATGAGCTGTGCAAGTTTTTTTTTTCTATGCAAAGAGTTCTATTTTGTACTGTGGCTATTTATTAAGACAAATGTTTTAGTTACAAGATTTATGTCATGATATATGTGATACCTAACTTTAGTTCAAAATCTAGTTAAATGGAAACGATAGATTATGTCATGATACATATGTGAAACATAATTTTAGTTAAAAACCAGGTCAAACGGAAACGATAAATTATGTCGTGATATATATGACACATAATTTTAGTTAAGAATCTGGTTAAAAGGAAACGACAGATTGCGGTATATGGAAATCCTTTCAAAATGCATGTAACAGTTAAGTGTGACGCGTGATTTATATCCTGATATATATGATGCGTTTCAAATGAACGCCTGTTTGTATACGGAAATATGGTTAAGATCATCAACTCTTTAGCTTTGGGTACAAGACCACAGAAAACCGTTATTTGCTGATAGTTGGGACACAGGGAATCTGCAGCGTGATATACCTATGTCATGATATTTGCTATACGTCATTTAAGTATACATAAGTGGACATCTATTTGGGTGCATTTAGAATATTCTTGATAGACAACAGTAAATTGCGTTACACATATTTTATGTCATGATACATTATTCCGAAATATCGTGCTACATTCAACGCACTTTTTCACGTCGACTTCTGGGACATTCGAAACAACTAAATCATTCAAAATCTTCCCCAACGACAACCAAAGTATCATGCAACTTATTTAATTTTTAAAGCGATAACCATCCAGCACCATTAGAATGAAAAACGTATTATTTAACGCACACGCACACGCACCTGTGACTTCAATGAAATGGTAGCCACTTCCGCTAGACATAACTTCCTCATCGTTTTTAGTATGCCGAACTATCAGGTATAACCTGTTTTCTACTCTGATCAAGTACGATAAGATAAAAAAAAAACACTTTACGAGAGTGATACATTGTTCCCAACCCAGGTTTTACCACCTCATACGCAACAAGAGTACCTCAACATATTATATCAGAGCTAAATGGAAATATAGAACGATGACTCCTCGGCGATGGCGGTTCCCCCAAAGGAAGTCATCATCTGCCGGCAGTTACCCAAACCACATGCTAAATAAATACCCCTGGCTGAAAATAAGCGGGCGTAAGATTTGGTAACATTTTATTAGCATACGTAATTACAAGGCAACTCTACTACCTACCATGTTGCAGATCGCTGACCCAGCAACATGCGTACACGGGCATCAAAAATGGTAAATTATTGGGAACTCTTCGTAAGGTAATTAAGAGGCTAGTGTCGTAACTTCGACACTCGGTAAATGTGCGGTCGAAAAATTAACATAATATCACTTTTCTGTTTGGGCTGAGCTCTCTCAAGTGTTGCTACAAATTATATGTTAATTTTATTTTTTTGTCGATTTCGTTTCAATGTTTTGCGATGATCAACAGAGCGCGCGTTCCATTCCAAAGTGAGTACATTTTTCTTCTTCTTTTTTTTTTTTTAATTTGTTTGTGGAAGTGAAACCGAAGTTAAACTGAAAAAACCTACTCAATCTCGTGCGATTTCACATTCCATATTGCATATAGGCGCAATGTAACCACGCTCGTGCGTAATATGCTGATTGCAAATTTTTCTTTTATTTATGTAATCACTTTTCGAAACGACCCGTAAAGTGGTTCTTATCAGTCGATTTATTTCAATTAAACCATAATTATGACTTCAATCATGCATGGGTAGAGAGGCTAGTTTGCAGCTGATAAGGCGACGATTAAATGTGTGTACCGCAGTTAAATATTGAGAAACGCAAATGAGGCGACATTGCGTTTGATTTGAATGTGCTCCCCCTGTTGATTCCTGGAATGTTGTTGTTGTCTTTTTTTCAATAGCATTTCTTCACAGATATAGGTACTGTATATATTCACACGCGAGTATTTGCAAATCATAAAGTGGTGTGTATATGGGGAAAGCTTTGAAATTGTGCCGCACTTACAAACGGAGAAAACAAAAATTGTAACAGAAGGCGGCCGCGATAAGATATAAAGAGCGCCCTTTGGGCTTGCCTGACAGTTGTTTGCATTTTGCGGTTTGAAATGGGATTTCATTTTTCTGGAAGCCACACCGGTGTCTGTTTGGTTTTTGATAAGCACTAATGCTGCGAACATCTGCTGAAGCTTATTATAAAGAGCATACACACAGATGGGCTGTGTCAACATATGTAAATGTCGCGGGAAGCAAATGTATGGGAATGGGGGCAACTAGAACTGTAGACTGATCAAAGTTCGAATCAATTTTGTGATACTGTTACTGAACTTGCAATATGGAGTGGGATGAGTATTTAATAGCATTTTGTAGAAGTAGAGGATAGGGTGCAGTTTTGGGAGCAAATGCTTTGAAAGTGCTTGGGCCGACTTTGCTAACGACTGCAATCCGGCTCGGAGGACCAGATTTTCATATTTCCAGACACCAGTTACAGGGACCGTTTGTTAGTTTATATAACGTTTGAAAAATAAATCAGTAATACTTATGACTTTTGTATATCGATATATATCGAAGCCCCAAAAGAAATATATTTTCCTTGTATTACCAGGCTCGAAGGACCGTTTTCCTTTTCAGCTAATCATTAAGATATTGAGCGTTCATTTTGTTCAAAAGATACGACGGAGATCTGCGCTGTATTTGGCTCCTTACCTGTTTAAATTTATTTGCTACGAATTTGATTAATTTCTTCGGAGCCAAAATGATTTAAAGACTTATTAATAGCATAGAGTGTATAAAGGGTGCGCCATCTAGTGGTTTCTTTTTAAATAATAGGTTATTTTGACCCTGATAGCTGTTCCCATCTCGAAATTATGACAGAAATTCAGTATCATACCTCCGCGGAACGAAATGAGTCGCTTTAACAACGTTGGGAAATATTGAAAACTTATTTCCAAAGTGAAACAGTGCGTTTTTTAAAAAGCTGTTTTGGCCGAAATGAAGCACCCACCTCATTTATCTCGGTGGCTATTAACAAATAAAATTGCTACATCTGGGGCTCGGAAAACCCGGAAGTAATTGTGGATCGGTGGCAACATTAGAACATTTTTCTTCGAAAATGAGGCTGGAAACAACGTTTCGGTCAACGGTGGTCGTTACAGAGCCACGTTAACCGGCATGTTTTTTTTTTTTTTAATAAATTGAAGACATTTTTTTTTAACCTGGTTCATGCAGGATGGCACGCCATGCCACAATCGATTTTCTGCGCACCACATTCCGAAATCGTGTTATCAGTCCCCTTGACGATGTGAATTGGCCGCTTTGGAGCTACGATTTGACCCCTTTGGTTGGACTTTTTATTGTGGGAACCGTGAAGAACCGATTTCATGCCAACATCCAACAGACCAATATCATCCAAGCAATCCGTGAGCTACAGCCCGAAACCATCAACAAGGTCTTGGAAAATTGGTGTGACAAAATTGGTTGGACAGAATGAGCTTCTGCGAAGCCAGCCGAAATAGCCACTTGAACGACGTTGTGTTCCATAATCAATGGGAATGTTTGCTCCTACCAATAACACATGGAAAAGGTTTAATTTTGTTCATTTTATTGCATTTTTATAAAGAAACTTGTATTTCGCCCACCCTGATGTGTAACTCCAGTTCTGAACTACATGTCGTGTTCTTATTCTACTTGCGAACAATTATTTCGCAACAAGGGATTTGAAACCACCAATCGACTAAAATATACCCTGAATTTGAGCTTTACAATATTTTAATGCATCACCGTGCTCGAAGGACCAATTTTAATATTTAATTTGTCATAAAAAAATACGCATTTTCTATTTAATAACTGGAATAATTTAATTCCTCCTTTATTATGTAGCATAGTGTTGGAAATTCTCATCCCTACAAGCAATTCTTGCATCGAAGCACCTCAAAGTGTAAACGAATCAAACGGCGTGAAGATACTTTACAGATCCACTTTTCTTATCCAGAAGCTCCATCTCATACAAAGTATGATCAGTCTGACACTGCATTCAGAATCGATATAATCACCACATTCGATGGCATATAAAGGCAAGGAAGTCCAGCAAAAAAATGTGAGTTCAAGACCAATTTCCTGCGCAGCTGATACTGGATTTTGTTACATTCAAAAGGAAAAGCCATCACCGCACAGCATGGTCGATAGTATATAATTTCATATAACTATATCTAAAGCAGAAGAAGATGAGACAAGTAATTCGAAATGATTGACCATCAATGCGAGCAGCGGTCGTCATATATGCATCCTCTTCGTGTGCAATCAAGTTATCATTTTGTACACTTTGGAATGATCGAATTCACAGCGACTGCTCCATCTGAGGGTGTTTGTCATAATGATCATGTTTTGTGAAGAAAATCAGTCCTGGAGAGTTGCAAAAAAAGAAAAGAAAAGGAAACTAAACTTCACCGCAAGTGATGTTGCAGTGGGAACGCTATTCATGTTGGTTCGTCCAAGTTCGCTGAATCTTTTTTCTTCTTCTTCAATGGATGGTGTGTGTGTGTGTGTTTATCTTTAATCCGACCACTATAGTATTTATTGATTTTCATTGATATCCTGCTGTTATGAATATTCAATGGTTGCCATTATTGGCGCAGGAGAAAATGTGATACATTGTTGGAATGCGATATAAACAGACACTCTCCGTTGCAGATAGCTGCATCTTGAACATGATTTATTTGCTGTGTGTACGATGTTCGATAAATAGAGTTTCAAATGAATAATGATGCATGTCTGTTGTTTTTATGTAGCAAAGAGTGTCGGCCCTTAGTGAGTTCCCTAGGGTCCGCCATCGGAAAATTTCACTTAAATGGTGCTGGGCGTGGAAAGTTGCTCAATTCGAATTTAATTTCTCATACAAATAAGAGTTTCCAAAAATCAAGATCTAAGACTTCGAAGCACCATTTGCATCTGATATGTTCATTTCAATTTTGATGACATCAAACTACCAAGCAGAATGACTAGTTCATGGAAAACGAAACAAGATGATTGGACGTTTCTGTTTTTTTTTTTTTTTTTTTTTTTTTTGTGTAATGAGTAGCAACCTTGACATGAAGAAGCATTGTAAAATTCAATGGGAAAAACTGAAAACGACGACGAAAAGGTTTATAGAACAGCAACCACAAAAAAAAAAAAAAATTGCATGACTAATAAATAAAAAATTGTAAACTCGGCGAATCAGTTTTCAATTAGCAAGTTTAGTTTTCAGTATGCTAACCTAGAATTCGTCATGATATCGATTAAAGAAGCATTGCGGCGTTTTACGAAGTGGATGGGATTAGTCATATGGCCTATTAATAAAGAGAACGTGAAGGCTGATAGTTGTATAAAAAAAATGGACAAGGGCATAATGTATAGATATTTAAGAAATGATTTATCTGGCTCGAAGGGCCGTAGAGTAATGATCGTGAGGGTATTACTGAGGTCCATTTTTGAGAATATTTTAGATCAATATATACATATATTTTGATTGTACAACTTCCACTTTCGTAAGGTCAAAAGAGCACCGTTAAATGAACGGAGATTGCAAACATTTAGCGATGAAAACACTTGAAAATTCCGTAGACGATTTTTGGTGAAACTTATCATGGAACTTAATTTCCAGCAAGTATCTACTGAAACCGAATATAGTTTGACGAAACATTCCGAAATTTCTAACATATTGAACGTCTTCTTTTATCTGCGAGCAGGTTCCAGCAAATGGAAAATTTCTAAGCGCGCACGTACTATGTATCTACGTGCTACTATTAAAACCACGTCTTCTTAGTTTCTGTTTGTTGCTACGCAAGTTTTTATTCGAAAATGAACGTCTATCAAATACCTGTTTGACGAACAACAAATACCTACAAAAACTATTAATCTCGCCAGACAGCTCATGAATTTTATCTCTAATCAAATGACTTCGTTTTTTTTTTCTTTTTTTTTGTGTTTAATTTTGTTGAACAAACCAATTATTCGAGTATTCCCCCCCGAAACAAATTTAACTGAACTCATAAATAATATTTTTTTGGAACTAAAACTCAGCGCATAATTCAATTTAATTGATTGCGGTCGGTGTAAGACCGAACAAGAATAAAAACAAACGCAATAGGGTCATCGTATTGCATAATGATCTGTGCGCAAAATAAAACATAAACTCTGCCTAGTTTTTAATTATAATTTAGTATAATTCGCATTTAACGATTTTAATGAGTGTGGTGCCAATCTGATGAAAAGATCTTTACGGATTTACTTTATAAAATATGAGTGGGTGTGTAGAGTTTTCAAACATTCTCCGAATCACTATAAATCATCACTTTAGTGGGAAATTACAAAAGCAATCAATTACAAACAGGTAGAGTGCACCGAAGATACTCAAGCATATGTGTATAGTTCAGCCATTGTAATAAACAATGATAAACAATCAATATAAATTAATCTAGCAGGCGGCGGCGGCGACGGCACAAAGCATCAGAACCGAACAGTTCCAGAACTGCAAAAATGCGCAGAAAAACAACGGCAGCCGTTTTTCATTGAGTTATTTGGAAAACGTTGAATACGAGGTAAACACAAAAATATTATGACATGCAATGATCATAATCGGTTTTAATAAATTTTACCCTATAGAGAGAAGTGCGGATAGATATTCAGAGACAGGGTGGTGGCTGTAGCTGTTGTTAGAGATTTGATGTTTGTCTGCCGCTTAAAATGTATATTTCGGCTTTTGCGATCCCAAAATAATAGACGAATAACAAAAAAATGGTTCTGCACCGGCTGCCGGATAAACCACTATCCGATACAACAATCACTTTCGTAAACCTGTACGATCACGACTGAATTTAAATATAAGAAACTATTTGTTTGCAACACAGCATTTTAAACAGTTTTTTTTAAATACTGTTGGTAACTATCGAGCGCCATCTTTCTTGAAAAAACAGAAAATAGTAGATATCTGCAGTAGATATCAATCTTTTTCCTCATGAAGGAGGGAACAGAAGACGAGCAAAAGCTAAAACATACTCCCCGCGAGGTGTATCGCATTACAAAGATAATAACCCTTTGTGTGCGTTAAATGTAAAGCGCCATCTATGACAGCGAGCATGTAATTCAATCCAATTTTACAACCACAATATAACGAGATCTCTTGGTGATCAACAGAGCTGCTCACGCGGTAATTCTAAATTTAGAGCCTTCTTGATACATCATTCACATCATTCACATGTTATAGACTACAAAGTAAGAAGTAATCACCCTTATTGCGAAGATCAACTATCAATTGATAGTTGATACTTATCAATATAAAAATAAATAAATAAATAAAAAGAAATTAAATTAAACAAAAATAAATTTCTTTAAATGGTATTGCGACGATCAATTATCAATTAAGTGTTGATCGACTGTGAACGTGCAGCAATTGTCGGTTGACAAATCGGTATTGTGAATGTCAATCTCGAACAATTTTATTGGTAGTTGCCAACTTTTCTATCAATCGCAATTTCGAGGTTGATAAGGACGGCTCTTAAACGAAAATGTTGAACATCATCGTTTTTAACTATTATTGTTGTTATTTCTTAAGGGCTTTTATGTATATACATTTTGCCATTCGAAAATTCCACTGATGACATATTTTTCCATAAATTTTTACAGATTTGTAACACTCGTAATTATTGTTTAATTAAATTGTTTGCAAAGTCATTAACGATCACTCTTCAAATCAAAAATATTTTAGAACTGTCAAAGTTGAGTTTTCATTCACAATAACTTTATTTTTGGCGTTGTGTTCATAGGTTATATATTTATCAATTATTTTTCGCAATACTAACATCAATTTTAATTGATAAATTTGTCAATTGTCAACAGATTGATAGTTGATCTTTGCAATAGGGCTGAATATTTCTACGATCTGTCTGAATAAGCGCCATCTACGTGGAACGCAAAGTTTAATTTTCATTAGATAACTAAATTTTTCTAAGTTTGGTACGAATTATCGTCTTGTGGATGACAGAAAATAATTTAGGACATAAGACTCAAAGGGATTCTTTCAAATTAAAGCAGCGCCATCTATGTAAAAACATTTATCATACACCGCAACCATATTTAAAAAAAAAATCCGGTCACAACTCCTGCAACCTATCAATCAAACCCACTTTTTATCACCATCACCACCCTGTTTCTATTAATTATTTGCATGTGCATTTGCTGTATATACATACAGATGAGGGATGATCATCGCTAAAAGGCAAGGTCAACACTTGTGAGCATTCCCATAAATTAAATAAATGATGCAAAGCATAGCAAACAATTGCGGCTTTTGTAATAAATCAGTAGCGACTATAGGTCTATCTACAACATCTTCTCTCTGATCGTCCGTCCGTCGTCGTCGTGTGGTGTCTCTAGTATGGGTTCTTGCAACTGTGCGGGCTGGGGCTATACAATAACCCCATGCATTTGGTTAGGAGGAACAGCAATAGATATATTTATAGACACATGAAGACGAATTTATTTGATTTGATGATTTTGAGGTTACTGCCAGCGGCGACAACGACAACCACAGCGCAATGATCTTGATGATGATCATGATGTTGATGATGATGATGATACTAGCATATCCATATTCGTAATCAAAAGGCAAATGACCCGAGCGACTTTACATCACCGCGTAATAAATAGTATGCAAGTGCCAGTGCACTGACTTTTGAAAAAATAAAAGCCGAGGAAGTTGATTGCCGCATCGTCCAGGTATAAGGCGGTTATTAGTTGAAGCTGTGACATAAATCAACCGGCTACAACCAGTGGCAACCTTTGTGTAAACAAGTCATATGCTTCGCATTGGACAATGGGAATATGGCGGTCAGTATTTGAATACGAACAGCGTTATTAAGTTTGATTTAATGCAGTTTATGAGTGGAGTTTTGATTTATTGTATTACGGTTAATGCTATAGTATGATGTATGCTTGTTATGAAAACTTACACAAAGCCGTTATAACTGGGAACGTTCAGCTATTAGGGGTTTGCTTACTGAAGCTACTTTCAGCTGAACTTACCTGCAAATAAAAAATGATACATTTATTAAAAAGGATATTGAAAAATGTTATGGTTATTTTTAAAAAATTGTGGACCACTTGTTTAAAGTATTTTTTTTTTTAATGTTTTCATGCAAACAAAATAAAAACATCTCCTAACGTACAAAAGAGCTTCCATTTTTAAAATGTAACAAGCAAGTGGGCGAAGTGACTCAATGGTTAGTGTGCAGGTTCGATGCCTGAAAAAACACGAATCGTATCTTCGTTTTTTTTTTTCAGTGCGCCACCTCCCGTAAACGTCAAACATCCGAGAGTGAAACTGTCATGAAAGATCTTCTTAATTCGATCGTTTGGTTTTTTCAAAGCAACTTAGTAAGACTGGAACTAAATAGAGAAAGATTGCTGTGAGGGACCATCATGTAACGAATGCAAAAATGAATGCTCATTTAAAAAATGTGCATCGCCATCGCAATTTTTTCTTGGACGCATATTTTTAAAGCAGTCCCTTCAACTTGAAGCAAAAAAGTGCAAAACTAAATCCTATCTGCAATAAATTTGTGAGCCGGAAGAAGAGTTTTAGTGATTTTAGATCCAAATATTCTGAAAAAAAAAAAAAAATGTTTTAAACAAAAAAGTCTTCATTGTGAATAGCTCAACCAAATAACTCCAGCTGACACTGAAACTTATCAAATAAAAACGATTCCTCCATGGAATAGGTTTCTTGAGGTTGTTAAATCGGGTTTTGCATAAAGCAAATGGTTGGAGTCTGAGATAATTGAAGCAAACTACTCGTAAGATATCGGTAAACTTTTCAGCCAGGATTGGGTTTTACAAATTAAACGGTGGATTGGAAATAGTTTCCGAAACAGGTACGAAGGGGCCTTAGGCCAAGCCTCTCGCAACCGTACGTTTTGTGTGAGTTTTTCATTTTTGGGACGATTGTAAGGGATCTGCAAAGAGTCAAAACGGCTAATTGGGAAGCTCTTTCATTACAGTTATACTCTCGGATGTTTGCCAGACGTTCGCGAGAGGTGGCACAGTGGAAAAAAGAAACCTTAAGTTGGAATTGCGTTAGATAGCCCTCGAAAAACCTCCAGTAGGTAGATATCTCTAGAAATTTAATAATCGCCCTATTTTTTGGTGTCTCGGATGATGGGGTAAATTTATAACAAGTTTCTTCAATATCTTTGTTATATAAAACTGACATTCACATCGGAGACTCTTTCACAAGTTTTTTTCCAATCCAATCTCCTCAGACCACCATATATTACAATAGCCCTCGAGACTCCACTAAAACTAGTCCGCCCACAGCAATACCCTACCCTCATACATCTTTTGATAAATTCACTTTACCAGAAAAAATTAAGACGTTTGAAATATCTCTGATCAATTAGTGTCTATCTGCATGGAGCCACCACCATTATATCCCCATTGATACCTCATTTAAAAACCTCTCGTTTCGATGATGAAAAACGATACCATATACAATTAAATTTACAGTATTTTACAATGATTGTGCAGTGGAGAGTCCGGGCCGCCACACCCAGAGAGAGACGATTTTTCATTATCCTAAAGAGACTTACAACACGATCCTCCCCCCCTTTATTTTTGTCGGTTACAAGAGCGTATATACCCAAACTGAAAACCTCCCACGCAACCTCCCATAAACAACTTCCACTTTTTATTCCTCACGTCCCTTTCACTGGCACCGTCACCGTCTCTACAGTGCAGTTTAAAGTGCATTTCATTTTTCGAACATTAGCTAAATGTCGTTAAACAAAAAGTAAAAGAAAATAAAAAATAAAAAACTGGTGGTAATAATAATAAAAGAAAAAAAAAATACCCAACCACCGAAAAGACGAGAAAGACTTAACTTAAAACTCAAAATGATGTCGAAATGATCGATGAATGTTTACATAATACATCTTGACCTTTCCCCCTGCCATCATGCTCCTCTCATCCATCCGTCTCTTTCTCGCGCTCTGTGTCATTATGAGTTCCTGTTTTTTTTTTTTTTTTTTTTTGGTAAATTTGCTGGTTGCGTTCCATGGATACACAGATGCACCCAGCTGCTGAAGAGCGCAGCACTGGGCTGACGTTGATGATGATGATGATGATGATGATGATGATGGCGAATGGTTAGATAGTGAGATGGTTGGTGTCCGTCTAAACTTCCTTTTAATGGAGCCCATATTCGGTTTTGTTAATATTTACAAAAGGCAATATCGCCGAGACTCAAGACTCAACTCGAGGCTTTTTGGTGCTATTGTTTTATTTCGTTTTGTTCGGGCATGGAGATGGATTTAAATGGACGAGAAGAAAGCCGCAGATAAAAGATACACAGAGAGAGAGCACGAATTTGTTGTTTCTGTTAGTCGGCGAAGATAAACACAAGCAATTGTGAGGGCTAATTGTGTTTTGATTTGAATTATGAATTTCGGGGATATGTATTTTTTTTTTTTTTTTGGTTTGTGTGCGACCAGACTGACAGATTGTTTGTGTACTTAAGCGGGTCATAAGGAAGAGATTTTTAGACTGTCTCGTCGTGGAGAAGATGTGATTCAATCAGATACACGTACGACCAAGTGGGTGTATCGAAAAGTAAATAGTGGAGGTACAAAGTGGGAGACATATGTGGCATGTCATGTCCCCCCATTTGTTCTTAGAAATACTGTTAAAATAAGCGCTCAACAGATGGTGGTACCTACATGAGCGTAAAAATGGGATTCTGTATTTTGGGATTGTGAAGTCGCTATTTAATTGAGTTCGTAGGGTACTCACGTTGAGGGCCATTTTGCGGGATCTAATGGAAACGATTTAGTTTAATTTTAATTCATATATACAACCGTCAGAAATTTGTAAGATGACTTTGAGTCATTTTCACAGTGGGCAATCGGGGGTGACATTTCTTTTTCCAAAGAAGTCCTTTAAAATATGATGAGCGCCACCAAATGGATTTAAAAAAATACCAATTTCAATGCCGAGATAAAGAAATTTCTTTGACTGGCATTAAAAATGTGCCCATTCCATTTTCTGAATGCCTGGTTTGCTACATACTTTACTAGGGTGAAATACCCTTCTAACTGTGTGCAAAAAATCCCACCCGAATTCAGTTCTTTGCCCTGTTTATCCAACTACTCATCATGAGATAAGTTGGTAAGCGTATCCCTTTGTTGTTTACCAAAAAAAAAAAAAAAATACCTATGCCCAGTCGAAAACCACCGAATTAAAACCACAAACAATTCATTGTTTAGTCATCAACGCTCATCGGAGTTTCGTTGAAAAACCACAACGACAAGGCGTCCACGGCGAAATTACGAGTCAGACTTTTTTTTTTTTGTTTTTTGCTGTGTATATTTTCCATTTCCACCATTAATTTTACCATCTTCCTGCTGGTGGTGTCTCTGTTTTGAATAATCATTACCACAGTTGGGAAGTACGCAGACGTTTTTACTTTGATAACGGTGAGTTGAGACCCTTTTCCTCAAACCAGCAGGTACTTTTTTTTACTTTCATCTTTCGTTCACTCATTTGCTCATTTTTGTAAATGCCCTTCATAGCTGATGTGGTGTTTATTTAAACAAAAAAAAACCATCGTCAAGCTAGACGGATTTCACTTTTTAACTGCGAAGAAAATTCGGGGGGACGCCGAAGCATTGCGGATGGCTTTTTGTCATTTTTTGCTGAAAAGTGATTACTTGGGTGGCCCTCATTAAGCATACAAAAAAAAAAAAGTCTGCACAGCCCCGCCGTATGGAATGGGCGGTAAGAACTGTAAAAAAAATGTTATATCTCTCGAACAAACTTGATGTTCGCCCACCACCCGGTGGAAACCATTCAATGTCCATTGACCACACCACTGAGCGTGTTTATTTATTTGTTTTATTCATCGTCGCTTTTATTACGCGCATTTTGTTTTTTTTTCTGCACAAATTGGGGCAACACAGAATAGCCCGAAAGGAAAGATACACAAAATTCAGAAAAACAGAATTTATATACACATTGAGCACACTTTTGAGCGCGGTATACAAGAACAACAACAAAACAAATATCACCATCCATATGTTCATATATATTGGATACATAAAATTTATTATTGTCATTCTTGGATCGAGGCCGAGGCTCAGGCCTCAGGGTGACTGACCACAAGCGATAAATTATAACGACCCAACCGCACCACATCCCCATCTATAATAGTGACAGCGGAAGGGGGATAGAAAACCATCCACAACCAGCTGACTGACTAGACGGATGGATAGACCCTTTTTGTTTTGTTTTATTCCATCTTCTTCCTTTCATGGTGCTGCTATTATGTTTATGGCTGCATTTGGATGGGGGGATAATAGAAACCCTCTTTCGTTCGTGCAGCATATGCCGAACGATGGTCATCCTCGTCCTCATCGACTAGCGCGAGGTTCCAAGGAATCAGCTTTCCCTTGGCCACACTCACATGTGACACAGAATGAATTGTATTTGTAGCTTGTCAATATAAATTTTCAGTTGAAATTTATTGACGAACGGCAGAGACGACACACACATAGGAGAACATGAGCACGAAACATAAATGCCGCCGCCGCCGCCGCCGACTCTGCAGTAAAGATGTTACAATTGATAGTGAGATTGACAAAGTACGGCACGTACTCACGTATCTTTAAATAAAAGATATTTCGATTTCGATGTCTGCATCTGTGGGGATTTTCCAAACTGCAAAAAACAGCTGGAATTTATTTTTGCGCATGGCAGTGCTTCCCAAGACCACCACCAGTGATAAGTAGATATTTATGTTGACTGTTGGACATACAGAGAATAGGCCAACTGTAACTAAATGAACCGAAATAATAAAACTGCTAAAATCAGAAAATCCACTAAGCCCAAATGTTGTAAAAAAAAAAAAACTAAGCCCACCCACGGTTAGATTAAAAGGGTCAAAAGTTGAGAACTATACAAACGTGCGCGACTCATTTGATTCCCGACCAAAATAATTTATTTAATTGACAAACAAATTTGACAATTAGCCCTCAGTTAGGGTACAAAGTCGACAACAGATTGTGTGAGCGCCTGTGTGTGCGTCGGCCCGCAATTATAAGTCAGTTCCAGTTCAGTCCAGAATCTATAGGTAGGCGCGCCCGTCGCCGTCGCTCGATTGTGTTAAATCCAATTGCAACCCTCACGCACGAAAATGGGCAACACAAATGATTATAAGTATGATGGCACGTCCCCTTCGACCTAATTAAATGCGTGCGAGAGCGATAATACCTACATTTTCTTTTATTCGACTATGCTCCGATCAAACGTGTATATATTTGTATAAGCATGTTGTAGATACCCAATTTTATAACACTGCGCCACGTCGAATGTTTTGTAAACATAGAGAGCGTTTTCTTTCTTTGGGTGGAATATTATTATTTTATGTCCGATAAGCAGGAAGGCAAATATCGTATCCGTAATAAATTAATTATCAACAAATAATACTTAATAACTTTCTTGTGGTGAGTAATGCAAGTGTGGGTATGGGTCGGCGTTGGGGTGGGCAGACAAAAAATAAACCCTGACATATGGTTATGCAGATTGCAAGGGAGTTTCCAGAAATATTATGCAAGTCACCTTAGAACGGAGGTTGGTTGTTATATAGAGCAAAATCGATATGAGACGAGTTCTAAGAAAAGTGGTCTCATTTCGATAGCCGATACTGTTACATAGCGTCTTTGGTTTACGGACACGTTTTTGCCGAGCGGAATCTAGGGTTAACCGTGCACGATTTTTTTTGGAAGGGTGGTAATGCTGGGTAATCACGGGTAACATGTGGTAATGCAATGAAATAGTTGGTAAGCAGATGCAGTACTACTGGGCAGTGCTTGCGCTTGGAAATAGTGGGTGGCGTTGGATGACGTTTGTTTGCGAATGATCGGTAATGGAAATAAATCGGCTGTCAGTATGTAATTCAAATTTGTGATTACCCCTGACACAGCTAGCATTTATCTTATTCCAGCTTACTGGCTCTTAACTTAACAATAACGTTAAAATTATTGCCTTTCGGCCTTAAATAAGGCTCTGCGAAATAAGATCCCAATATTAAAATGAAATAAGTCCCCAAAAAATTATACAGGAAACAAAAACAACGATTTTTAATAAAATTTGGGGTGGTATTTCCTTTTTTGGGCCTTATTTTCTAATGAAGAAATGAAACAAGTCCCCAAAACTAAGTTTGTATTATTAATTGTTACCCTTCCGCATTGGAATAAGTATGGGGGGGCATGCTGCCCCCCTGCTTGGGTTTACTGTTAGATTACGGGGTGGGTGCGAGGAAGGGGTCCCCGAAAAAAAAAAAACCGATTCCAACTATGGGTTTTTTTCCACTGCGCCACCTCTCGCGAACGTCTGACAAACACCCGAGAGTATATTTGTCTCTACTTCTCAATTAGCCGTTTGGAATCATCATGAAATCGTAGATCCCTTCCATTCGTTTTGTGTGAGTTTATTTATTTTTGGAAGAAGTTAGGCCTAGGTAGGGTCCCAACGGGCCTGTTGCGTTAACTATTTATTTATTAATTATACATAAATGTGGAGTAACATGCGAATTTTAAGAACACACATCCGAATTCCATCAGATCAGATGAGGAAATTAATATCTAAAAAAAAAAAAAAATCCAACCTAAGCTCATACTTTCAAATTTATAAGACAATGTGCCGTACATATAAAAAATTTTAGTCTCAACTTTAAATTTACGGACGCTCAAATGACAATATTTTCAGATCTGGCAATCGTCTGAACATAGCTTAAGGCTTCTGGACTTTTACTTTCCTTATAAAGGCCGTAGATGTATGAATATTTTTTTAACAGCGAAAAATATTCAGTTGACAGCTAACATATTTAAGATATAAGTTCAATATTCAATATGTGTCCCATACTCTTTGGTTTAAGGACACTTGAAGCAGATGATCGGAAGCATATTCTGAATGGCGAACGTGGATGGAGTGTTTTTATATGTATACTAAAACCGCTCTTGAGTACAGAAAGCGAATTAGAGAAGAGGATTTTGAATTTTTCTTCAAACTTATCAAGTAACCTTATTTTTAAAATCGTATTAATTAATACAAAACATGTCAATCCAGTAGACGGCTTTTAGCCAAACTACACGACTTTGTTCTTTAAATTACATTGAAACATTTTATTAGGTACTGCGTTTTTTCTAAAATATTTCAATAAAAAAGTCTTTAAAACTAAAACTAACTAACTGTTCAATATGCAATATTTTTATTTCAACAATTGTTACATAGGTACCTTCATACTTAATCTAACAAAGTTTTATTTTAAAATTAGCAGTGACATTTTTACTTGAAAGTACAAAAAGTGATAATGTCACTTCAAGAAAAATAACATTGAGAAGTGGGGTGAACAGTAAAAATTAAAAAAAAATATAATCACCCCTATCGAGTTATCCGTTCGGAGAAAATTCCGATACGAAAATCAAATCCGATCGGAACTCAAATTGCATTCGAAGTATCCGTTTCGGAATAAAATAAAAGATGCATATAAACGCGTTCATTTCAAATGAAAATATTCCGCAGCAATTCGTTGTCGGAGAGCTTCGGAAAAAATGTTCCCCGTGGCTGTCAAAAGTAAGTGGTATAACGCGGTTCCACGCAATGCGACAAAGTGCGCTATATGTCGTCGGAGAATTTTTCCGAAAGTTGTATCGGAACGGATACCTCGAATGGAATTTTTCCGATTTCGTACAGATCGGAGAAAATTCCGTTCCGAACGGATACCTCGATAGGGGTGAATAATAATTATAAAAAGAGAAATTACGATTTTAAACTTGATTAATTTTTAGTGTTAGTGAGAGTTTCCTCGTATTATAATATATTTTGTCTTCTCCTTAAAATCTTCAACGATTGGGTGCGTCTGACAAACATCTTCATACTTTTTAGGTTGAAAGCCAGATGGCGCTGACGGTTGAACATCTCACACTTCAAAGGTTGACCACATTCCTTAATTGTGGGCAAATGAGCGGAATAAAAACCCTTAGCGGTAAACAAATGAGGGAGAAATCATATAAAGTTACTTTTACCAAAGTTTACACGATATAACTTTTGACTCTATCCACAACTCGCGATGCCAAAATGCTGTCTGATGTTCCTCAGAGTACCGCAATAGAACTTTTATTATTCAAAGTCAATGAGCGCGCGGTCTATTCTTGAGCCGTGACTCAAAGTAATTTTTTATCATATCATATGCCACCACCTATACCGCTCACAAAATCAAAAACAGTGCCCCAAATATAGACCCGCACTTAAAGCATTTGTCACACTTGCCAATCTCATCTCACAAGTACCTTGAGCCACAGTCCTCAGCACGTCCACTTCCTATCCGAATCGCATTACAAAGTACACTTACACCTCATCCAAAGTGATTCCATCTCGCACCTCATCTTTGCGCACATATCCGCATATGAGCTCATTTAGTATGCAATTGTAAGATGAAATTCAGTTTCACAAGTTTAAGTAGGTACATATCCTACGCCTACCAATCTCGTGGGTCCTCTAAAAATAAATCCGATCTACACTGGCACTTTCGAAAAGAATAAACCTTAAACCAGTACAAACACCATCATCATCAAAAGCAGCAACAGCAGCATCACACGGAGTGTCTCTGTAGTACTACAACAGAGTGAGGTTGATAAACCAACTCAATGTCGATGCTAAACGAGTGAAACAAGACGAAGAAGACGGCGTCGACGAAAAAATAGCGCTTCTCCAAGGGAAAACAAAATAATAAATGCAAATAAATGGAATACAAAAAATAACCAACAAAAAGGAATACAACATCGCTCAGCAGTTTGTAGTATGGCAGGCATTCAGCTCCAACCAACAGCACGAGAGATGCTGTTCTGGCAAAAGTAGCAAGCTACACTTCCTTCCTCTAGCTGTTGCAACCACATCTGCATATATATATCATATATCTCCTTGTAGAGATGCTGCTGCACTAAAGAGGCTAACGTAAACAAATCGACGAAAAATATATTTAAAAAAAAAATTTGCTGCTCCACACTTTACGTTTACCATCACGAGCGAAGGAGAAGCCCTGCGCCGCCTCCTTGCGCTCTTCGCAAAGTCAATGTGTTTGCATTTAAACAAAATGCAGATTCGACTGTAAGTATATACGCAGACACACTCTGGTGCTGTGCAAAGGAAGGACGTATCTCTACGTAAACAATTGCTTTTATTTCCGTGCGCGCGTTATTGTGTATAGTCTGCTTGAATTTAAGCAGCAATTCGCCAGGCGGCAAGATATTTAATCCTTCCCACCGGCTGGCTGTTGCTAACCACAAGGAGCGGACAGAAAAAAAAACAGCAACGGTGTTCCCGCTGCATCAGGGATGGGGGACCTTCAAATTCATCCAAAGCACACCCTTACTGCGGTCACTGAATTGTTTACACATTTTCCCGCAGCCATCTCTTCATCTCCCTCGCTTGCATCCACCCTCTTGCATTGCACATTATTATCGTCATTATTTCGCAACATTACAGACTCGCGGCGTACTTAGCAAGTAGAAAATACATACGAGTATGCTACACGGACCCGAGTCCCCCACCCAGAGCTGCGGATCATCATCAGAGGCAGAACGCACCACCAGCAAGCAGCAACACTGTGTGATCTTCAGATCGTGATAAATCCATAAATAACAATGAACCGCGACTCTCGTCTGTCCATCGGATTGTAACATTGAGTTATTTTCTTGTTTTTCCTCTTGGCGTGTATATCTGTGAGCCTATAATAGGTACTTACGTACGTGCAATGAACCTTCGAAGAATCAGAGACCTTGACCCCAGTCAAGCCCAGGAAAAGTTCATATACGCGCGATCTCATGGTTGTAGTAGTTGTATAGGTACACATATCTACTGATTGGATTCAATGTTATTCAAGAATCGAGGCGAATACTTAATTTAACTGATAATGCAAATGCGCCGCAAAACGCACAACACACACACACACATGCACAGAGGACATACCGTATACTCGTATTGCAAGCCGCTGCCTCTCTGTGCTGATAGCAGATTGTGGAGGCTTGCGTTATCGCAACTGCCAATCCACATAACTACAGCCATCAGCAATTATTGCCTCGGCTACTACTACGTGCATGTGCGGTATATAAATGATATAAACGCTTCGCTAGTAACAAAATGTGTATCTGTCGTGGTTTTCCTTCGAATTGTCTGCATTCTAAGCGTGAAACTTTAGCAAACGATATAATGGCAAGCGGTAGATACAAATCCATTTCGTATGACCCAATTTATTGAGCTAAAACTTGTCATTTTGCAGGAATTATTGCTTTTGGGTTGATAAGTCGCTTTGTCGCATGAATCGTTAGTCGTTAGTCATTAGTCGGTTAGTCGGTAGTTATTTGTTTGTTTGAGTAACTCGTTCAGTTGGTTTTATTATTCTTTTTGTAGCTCAAGTAACGAACAAGTCAATCCAGCATATTAATGTTTTATTCATCATCATTTTCGGGTGGCTGTCAAATGCGGAAAACGACAAAAACTCACACAAAACGAATGGTTGTGAGAAGCTAGGGGCCAGATTCTGTAAGGCGAAACGTTCGAACGTTTTCGTGCGCACGAAAAAAACGTTTTATCGTTACAGAATCTGACCCTAGGCCTAGTGGCCCTACGGACCTGTTGCGCCAACTATTTATTTTATTTATTTAAATGATGCAAATAGGATCAACACGGATCGTTCGAAAGATATGACAACATAAAATGCAGGGGAAGGTAGAACACCTGCAGCACAAGTCAATCTGATGATAATTATGCGGCTCGAAGGACCACATTTGCCACTATTTTTGTGGTGATCCTAAGACGATTTATTGTCCCAAAGTGTGGCGCCATCTTAGGTGGTTTCAAATATATATCCACTGCAGATAGAGACCTATCTGCTCAAATAGCAAAAGTCGAACATCTTCACAAGCTGCGAAAGTTGAGTTATAATATTCCATTTGCCCCCTAATAGCCGCTTCTCGAAGGAACAAATTTGAATATCGATGCAAAACTCCACTCGAAGAAGAAGAAGAAATTCATCTGCAACGCAGCCATTTGCAATAAACATCGCAGACAACCGGTCAAAAAAAAAAAATCACGTAAAACCTCACTTCCCACTAGTTTATACTTTCCATCGAGCAGAAAATCTAAGTCCAGTCTAGTCATCTAAAGTGTGGAACAACAAAATTCCAAAACCAGACTGCTATCACCATCTCTAGCCTATCTATCTGAAACAAGTCGCCCAAACAACCTACATTCGCTCATAAAATAATAATAATCAAAACAAAACCCGCGTCTGCCAGTCAATAAAAACAAAATTTGTTATAAAAATAAAAGCCGACAAAATTAAAAATGCCAGTCAAAAGTTTATTGACTCCGTGTAGATTAATGTGCTAATTAAATTGATAACCAGTTTGTACATAGATGTTCACAATACCGCGAGGATCCCGCTACTTTGCGCTGTGGTGTCATCAGCCGCAGATTGCACTGCAATTGAACATGTCCATTACAACACCCGAAATCCATCCAACAAATATTACGTAACCCGTGTAGAAAGTACAAAAAAAAAAAAACATTTCTTCCGAAATTGATAATGTTCTGTGTTTTGTAATTTTTTTACTCAGTTGCTGTCTTTTGTTTTTTGTTTTTTTTTGGCAATTTTCGTCGGGATTTTGTTTCTTATGTAACCACTGCTGATAATTATTACAAAATACAAATTCGCAACGGCCGGCGTGCAATTTTATTGTAAATTCGTTTACAAGTTTTTTTTTTTTGCAAAATAAATATTTTCCCAGCGATCACGCTGATCCGGACCGAGCCGAGCCGAACTGAGCTGGGCTGAGTTGAGTGGTTGTGCGCGCTAAATTGTGCTTGTATGCAAATCATTTGGGTCAATGTTCTTCCCTTACAAACCGACAACAACCCAGTTTGATAGTCGGTGGCTAATGTGTGCGCGCGAATTAAATACACTCGCGTATATTTAGTAATTAAAACAAATTATATTTTTTAGGATTTTATAGTCCTGTTTATTTATATTTATTTTAATTATTAGTTCAAGTTTATTATCACCGAACTGTGGTCTAAGTCGATGTTATTTCTAGACTGCCCCTTGCGTGTTCGTTTCTTATATTTATATCCTACTTAGTAATCTATGCATTTGGTTCAAAATAAAACCTTTTCTTTATTCTTAATCTATCTTTTCTTATCTACTGTGTGTTCAAATACAATCTCTCTTCATTTCTTATCTCATAGTTCTTATTACATTTTAGGTTACAATACAATCTCCTTTCATTTCTTATCTCATAGTTCTTATTACATTTTAGGTTACAATACAATCTCCTTTCATTTCTTATCTCATAGTTCTTATTATTACTTTCTACCCTTATCTAGGTAGGTACACGTTATCTAACGTTTATTTTAGATAAATCTTAATAGATGGTCCTTAGTCTATATGGTTAAGGGTCCTTAACTCCCCCCCTTCTTTAATAAAATCGTCCCGATTTTCTAATTGTTTCATTTTAATTTTTGCCATTTCTTTTTCATATGACTCAATGAATTTTTGCTCAGTTTTTAGTTTTCTGTATTCGATTATAAAATTCACGATTTTCGTTATTACATAAGTTATAACAATAATTATCACAATGATTATGATTGTATTTATAATTGATAATATAGGATGTTCCTCAAATGGAATCATTATTTTGTTTAGGCTATCAATATTATTAAATGCATATAGCCCTTCTGTTTTTATAACAGTATTTATAAAAAAATCATTATTGTGTTTTCTTGCTATTATTTCTTTAATGGCTCCATCCATATTTTTATAATTTTTTCCATCTATGTTTACAGTATCTTCGTATGTGATTAATTTCACATTGTATATGGTCTCGTTATTTATTTTATGATTTCCATGAGTTAATATTACTCCTGGTACTATTTCTAATATATCAAAATTATATTCTTGTTTAATATTACATTTAGATTTTTTATTTTTTAATAATGGAATTATAAATTCTTCTTTTTCAATATTTTCTTCGCAAATATTTTTTCCTAAATAGTTTTGACATTTTTTTATTCTAATGTAATCTTCACAAAATGCTATTAATTCGTCTGTTTGTATTTTCCCATGTTTGAAACTTATCGGGGTTACCTTATAGCATTTACATTGTATTTTTAATATTGGGTATTCATATATTATTATAAAAAGTTCTTCCGTTCTAGCAATTGATATGGTTGCATATTCTAAAATATTTATTATTGGAACTTCCTCTAATTCATGTTTTATTATTTCTTTTATGTCCGTTATATCTAATGCTTCTGAAAGATATTCATTATTCTTTGCTGCGTTTATCGTTCTAGTTAGTAAGAGTAACTCTTCATATACCTGTTCTAAGATTATATGTTCTTTTAAATTGTGTCCCTCGAAATTCTTTAAGATTTGTTCGAATCTAGAGTTTCCCTTCCTCTGTTTGTTATTATTTTCTATTAAATTATTTATTTTGGTTTGTATTTCAATAAGATCATCATGATCTGGGTTACCAAATATAAATTTAATAGCAGATCCTAAGAAATTTATAGATCTCTTACTTCTAGTATGTTCTTCTATTTGATTAGCTAAATTATGTGCCTTTTTTATCCAAATTTCTTCTTCCTGAGTAGGTATGTAATTGCTACTTATTATCTCTACGAATGGATTTAGTAATGTTGTTAGATTTGTTACATGAAATAAATGTGTCTGATCATTAAATATATAAACATCATCGGTTTGAGTTAGTATGTATTTCTTTTCCGTGACGTCTTCTATTTTTGTTGTTCCTTGAGTATGCTTTAGTGCATTCACGAGTAATATGAGGAATGTTAATTTCGTCATCTACAGGAAAAGAATAATTTTTAATATTGTCTTTGTGTACAACTATCCCCTTCGTTGTTAAGATCGTGTCCTCACGGTCTTCCTTTACTATTCTTTTAATATATCTAGTATTACTTTTCTTTCTAATCCCTGAAATTCTTACCATTATTTGTTCTCCTTGTTGGTAGGTTCTATGTTTTGTTCCTTTATTAAGTCTTTCGAGGACTTTTTCCGATGCTTTAATAAGTTTTGTGTGTATATTTGAATCTTTGAATTTTTCTTGATTAAAAAACACTTCTTGAGGTTTGTAGCCTGTGACGGAATGAATTGTGTAATTTAATTCACGCACTGTTTTAAATACTTCCTCGATTAGATTGGTATCGTTTTGTACCATAAATATCCTTGAGAGTTCTGATATTGTTTTATGTGCACTTTCGACTTGCCCGTTTGCTGTCGATCTATAGACTGGCGTCTGTACTTTCTTGATTCCATATTTTATACACATTTGCTTTACCATCTCTGTGTTAAAACAACTTTCGTTATCAGTCATGAGTCTCTCGCAATTAGGGAAATAATTTGATAAGACTTCCTCCATTTTATCATAAAGTCTCTCCTTTGTTTCTAGTTCTCGTATGACCAGATACTTTGAATATTTATCTTTTGATACTAGAAATGAATGTTTGTCGTTGAAGTATAGATCCATGTGGATGTGTGTTCCTACTTGTGTTGGAATTTCTGAGTCGTTCAATGGTTCTCTAACTGGATTTCTCTCGTATTTACCGAATAAGCATGCTACACATTTTTTATTAAAACATTTTGCCTGTTTCCTCATGCCTGGCCAGTAATATGTTTGATTTATCTCTTGAATGTTATTTTTGAATCCTCTATGAGCTCTCTCATGGGTCTCTTTCACTATCTTTATTTGTTCTTCTAGGTTGGTAATATCTTCCAATTTTATGGGTGTGTGTATAAACCTATTTCGTATAAAGACTTCTTTTATCTTTTTCTCGAATGTATACATGTCTTCTGGTTTTGCATGTATTGCTATTATCTTGTTAGGTTGAAGAATTTTTTTCAAATTTCCTAACAGTTCATCTTCCGTTGTGAAATAAATAGTGTGCCTTATCTTTTTTTCAAAAACGGTTTGTGTTTTTATTTCATTTATTTCGTTGTTCGGTATTAATTCTACCTGTAGGCTATATGTGTTAAATGGTTGGCTTACTACTTTGATTACATCTTCAGATGAGCTCTCTTCTGAGTGAACTGTACTTATTGTTGAAGTATTTATTTGTTGCCGCGAAAGAGCGTCTGCAACTACATTCAGGTGTCCCGGTTTGTATACTAACCTTGCACCGAAATCCTCTATTATACTTTTCCATCTCTTCAATTTAGTGTTCGGATTTTTTTCCGATATTGAATATACTAACGATTGATGATCTGTGTATATAGTTAAATCCGCTACTCCGTATACATAATTTCTTATCTTCTGCAGTGCCCATATGATGGCTAATAATTCCTTCTCGTTCGTTCCATAACTTTCTTCTGTCTTTGTCAGAGTTCTACTTAAAAAGAATATAGGTTTTTTGTTTTGACTAAGGACGGCTCCAATAGCTATGTTAGATGCGTCTGTCGTTAGTTCAAAGGGTTTACTATAATCTGGTTGGAATAGCTCTACTTGTTCTCTCAAATGTGCTTTCAAGCTACTAATGGCCTTAATTGCTGCATCGTCTAGATTTATACAAGTATTTTTACTCTTATTTTTTCCTACCTGACCATTTTCTCCTCTTAGGTGTATCGTTAGGGGCTTAGCTATGCTTGCATATCCTTTGATAAATTTCCTATAGTAACCGGTCATTCCTAAAAAACCTCTCAGATCTTTCAACGTTCGGGGAATTGCATAATTATTAATTGCTTCTACCTTTTCCGGATTTGTCCCTATCCTATTATATTTAATAATGTGTCCGAGGTATTCGACTTCTGATTGGAAAAATTTGGATTTATCATCCGAGACCTTCAATGTTGCTTTGTTAAGAGCGTTGAAAATTATATTGATGTGTTTCATATGTTCTTCGGCTGATGAGGAATATATTAACACATCATCTATATAAACATACGCGAATTTCCCGATATATTCTCTTAATATGTCGTCTACACATCTTTGGAATATAGAGGGCGCGTTTTTGAGTCCAAAAGGCATTCTTACGAACTCATATTTACCTCCATTTACGCAAAATGCTGTTTTTTCCCTATCTTCTTTTTTAATTTTAATTTGATGGAATCCTGATTCCAAGTCTAATGTTGTAAAATATCTGGCTTTTCCTAGATTTTGTATTGTCATGTTTACATCTGGGATCACATATCTATCAGTTATTGTTTTATTGTTTAATTTTTGGAAATCTATTACCATTCTTTTCTTTGGTTTTCCGTCTTCACTAAGACCCTTTTTTGGTACTGTCCAAATCGGACTATTGTATGGACTATTACTCCTTTGAATAATACCTTCTTTTAATAATTTAGCTATTTCTTTATTGACAAATTCATTGTCGGCTATCGGATATGGATATTGCTTGGTCCATATGGGTTCATTATTTATAGTTCTGATTGTGGCTTCTATTGTAGTAGTAAAGGGCAGTGGTCCTATGCCAATATTTTCCTTCATCAAACTATCTATTTCTTTTTTATATAACGTTTCTCCTATAATATAGTTTAGTTTACTTTCGGATTGATTGTCACTGCACATGGTGATTAAGGTCATATCCTTCAAGTTTATTTCTGCGTTTAATTCTTTTAAACCTTCTAATCCTAATATCATATCGAATGAATCTATATTATTTAATTCGAAAAATGTTATTTTAGTATTCATTAAATTAATTATTTTCTTTGTATTTACTATGGAATACCCGTTTATAGTTTTAATTTTTATTTCCTTAATTTTTATTCTTTCCGCTGAATCGCATTTTTTATCTATATAATTGTGGGTTGCTCCCGTATCTATTAATATTTTATAAGTTTTGTTAGAAATGCTAGATGTTAATTTTAAACAAGGCAACCCGTCAACTAGTTTTAAAAGGTCAAATCTTAAGTTATTTACCCTTTGTTCTTCCGGTTCTGCATACATGCTGTCTCCGTCTTCTTCTTGTAGTTGTGATGACTGGTTCACCCTTTGTTGTTTGTTGACGTGTTGATTGCTGTTCTGATAGTGCTGCGGCTGCCTATACTGCCCGCTATCCTCTCTTCCTCTCTTCCAATGCTGGTTATTATTAGATGGGTTATAGTTGTTTCGCTGAGGTTGATGTTCTGCTTTACTCTGTGCTTGAACTATTTGTCTTGAATTTATTTCCATAGGCATTTGTATTTCTGTACCAATTGGTTGGTTATGCTTAGGTTGTTGATGTATGCTCCTCTGATAATTCGTATTTGGTACTGTTTCGTAATTTGGTCGGCGTTGATTTCTTAGCACTAGGTTTTCTTCCTTCAGATTTTTGTTGTCGACTCCATGTTGTTTTATTATGTTAGACAATTGTTCTGTTTGTCTATTTGCTTCTTGCAGTTTATTGTTTAACTGTGTGCAGTACATCTCTATTTGTGAGAATCTTGCTGCTAAGGTTGCTAGATCAACTGGTTCTGCCATCTTGATGACTACTTCTTTATTTTCACTTTCACTTTCACTTTCACTTATTATCTCGCGACGATTGTCGTGTAAATTTTTTCTTTTCTTAAATCTATTCATAAAACTTTTACGTTGGATACGTATGTATCTTTGTTCAGGTTGCTTCGTATGAAGGAACGTTTGATGGGTGCCACTATGTGGATCTGATTCCCGATTTTCCCTTGGTCCGCTCCGTGAAGATAAACAATTTATTTACCTCCTGGCAGGATCGCCAATTAAATACACTCGCGTATATTTAGTAATTAAAACAAATTATATTTTTTAGGATTTTATAGTCCTGTTTATTTATATTTATTTTAATTATTAGTTCAAGTTTATTATCACCGAACTGTGGTCTAAGTCGATGTTATTTCTAGACTGCCCCTTGCGTGTTCGTTTCTTATATTTATATCCTACTTAGTAATCTATGCATTTGGTTCAAAATAAAACCTTTTCTTTATTCTTAATCTATCTTTTCTTATCTACTGTGTGTTCAAATACAATCTCTCTTCATTTCTTATCTCATAGTTCTTATTACATTTTAGGTTACAATACAATCTCCTTTCATTTCTTATCTCATAGTTCTTATTACATTTTAGGTTACAATACAATCTCCTTTCATTTCTTATCTCATAGTTCTTATTATTACTTTCTACCCTTATCTAGGTAGGTACACGTTATCTAACGTTTATTTTAGATAAATCTTAATAGATGGTCCTTAGTCTATATGGTTAAGGGTCCTTAACTCGCGCCTGATTTCAATTGGAAGTATACAATTTCCAAGTGGAGTGCTGACCTTCTAATGTGCGCAAGCCAAACTATTTCACAGATTTCACAACATTGTCGCTAGACACGGACATTAGACACTGGCAATTCGATTTTCCTGCCCCTCTGGCAGTTTCTACTATTTGAAACGACATACTTGAGTTTGGCAATGCTCAGCTGTGTGTGATTGCGACCAAAGTGTTTGCAAATCGATTCTATATATGCATAATAAAATTAGAATATTCATATATACGGGAGGGGGACGATGAAACTATAAGATTTTTATGAGCGCGTCAACTTCTAGGGGAGACCACGTCTCCGAATTCAGACTGGGGCCAGTGACTCAGCGCGCACACAAGATGGTGGTGTTGCACATCATTTTATCATCAAACAGCATCATATTCATGAACATGAGCGTTTGAAGAGCGTTTTTGCTGCTTTTTTATGTGGGGGCAATGAACAGTTTTTTTTTTTTTTATCTTTTTCTATGCGCGCACTAGTTTATGGCTGTAGGGAGTTTAAGTTTTATATTCGGCGAGGGAAAATACACAAATGATGAATCAGATGGAAGCGATTCCAGTTGAGAATTTTGGATGAGTTCGGATTTATATAGCCGAGCCAATTATTTGGAATTCGTATTGAAATTCATTCGGGGAATTTATACGGCGTTTTTATATTATGAATGTGGAACGTTTAATCGACCGAAAAATGGCGTTGGGAGTTTTATGAAGTTTTTGACAGCTTTTCCACAGGCTAATGGAACTTGTTGCAGATACATTTAACGCACTAAATAGTAAGTAGGGCCAATGACCGCTCCGGTCGACTTTAATTGAGAAAGTGGTTAAACTTATACAAAGGATGGCGTGATATTGTCAGAAATAGCTACTGGTTCAACCAGAAAAGCTCATAGGAATTTTCAGGCTCATTTAACCTAATGCAAAAGACTGATAGAAAACAGCAAAAATTCCGGTTTTTTTTTTTTTCAAAGTTTGGATAAGAATCCACGTTTTCGATGCGGATCGAAGGACCACATTATTACAAAGTGAATCTTCTACGAGTAGGCTGTTAATAGCGGCATAAACTACAGCAAATTGAAGCGTCGATTATGAGGAGTATTGGCAGAAACTACACCTAACGAAATTGAAAGCTATGGGCATTTTCTACGTTGTATCTACGCAACATGCTACTATGTAGTTCGTGCCCTTGGTTCACAATATCTAAATGTTGATTTGTTGGTCATACGGTGTTCTCTCGAATTCCACTTCAAACGAAAAATAAGCTCGATATTCCTTTAAAGAAACGAGAAGTTAGGCCTATATGAAGCTATTTATTTATTATTTTAATCTACGGCAGTAATACGGTTCAAAGGACCATACATGAGTGAACTTTAAAAAAACACCTGACTGCCGACTGTAATTTAAAATTTGAAGGTGTTGCCTAGGCTTAAGGGGGATTTCATTCCCGGATCGTGTGTTTATACGAAGCCTTATCGTTTTTGGCAGTTTTGAGTGACGATTTTTCTGGTTACTCGCGTCTAAAATCGCCTTCAACAACTTAGAGTGTGGCTATACAAATGGCATTCTCAGCTAACTGAAAACGCAAGTAATCGTTGGAGCGATTTATTTCTGTGGCAATCTCGAATGGCTCGTATTAGGCAGCTGATTGTAAGTTGGTTGTTATAAGCGTTTTTGGAGCTTCGATTATTATTCAAATTAACAATGAAAATCCAGCAAATAAAAACCAAAAAAAAAAACAGAAGTTCTGGCTTAGCAAGCGGTTGCACCGAAAAGAAGACTCTTCGACAGTTATTTGCTCTTTTATAAATTCATAAAACTACAATCCACTGTATTACAAAAATAGGTATTTCGGTAATTGAAAATGATTTAGTACTTTTATTTCAAGTATCTATTTTTAGTATTCAAAACAAAACAATTCATAATTAATGCGAACCATTTACATTAGTGTCGATGTTGCACATTCTTTTCCTTCTAAAAAATAAATATCTTTAAACTAAAGTGAGTTTTCATCTTGGTGTTGCAATGCACCAAATTATGTGTTGAAACAAATTATCATAATTGCCGATGAGTAAAAAAAACTCACAGGAGACAAGATACAATGATGCAACCAGCACCAACGTAATCTGCAGGCTTATTAAATTTGAAAGAGATTTTAACACCGATAACCCGGCTCGAAGGACCACAAACTAAAACCGTTGACCAGAAAAAGATTCTTCTACTTTATATGCGTTTCAATAACTCCTTTAACAACCAGATCTACATACAGCTTTATAAAGAACCCTTAACTGATCTAGATTTGTATTGAAAAGCCACCAGAGGTTTCTCGTAACTTATCAAGATAAAGTTCGCCATATGTTTACAAAGTGGACAACTTTTTTAGAACAATTAAGCACGATCAACCGTTTTTTAAGTGATTTTGTGAAGACTTAAGAGACTATTTAAGGCGGCTGTATATTTTTTACAGAATATTTAATACAGGTACCAGTGGGTTGCCTTCCAACTACCCTCCATTACATTCCGCACACACACCACCCCAATTAGTACAGACCTATTTCAAATCAACAATCCCACATCGGCAAATCAACTTCCTTCCTTTACGTCATGTTTATCTTTCACCAAGTAAAATCCGCCCTCCGCCATTAAAGTACGAATAAACTTCAACTATCATCCGGCTCGAAGGACCACATATGATGCTTCGCAAACTATTTCCTATTTCTGCACAAACTGCAAGCAAAAATTATAATTCTCGTGCTTCATTTAAAGTTTTCCACACCCATAAGAACCGACAGAATCAACTGGAAAGCGGTAGTTTAACTTTCTCATACAAGAAGTTTTAGTCTCGGAAAACAAAAAGCTCCACAAAACATCAAAACTGTGCACCGCAAAAGAAGCACACCAAAAATAAGGAGCAAAAATAAAAACTCTACAGAAAAGTTTTAGTTTCCAATAAAAAAAAAAACGCCTTATCATGCTGGTATGTAACTTATACTCGCAACGTCTAGGTCTTTGTCGCCGGTTGTTGTTTTTTTTTTTTTTTTTTGTCTTGTCTACCTACTACTTCTTGCGTTAATTTACTTTTTAATATGTTTTTGTGAGTTTTTTCAAGCTTTTTCGGTTTTTTCCTGTTTATTAGAAATGTTGCCACGAGGACCGGGACGACAACTAAGTGAATCTGAGAAAAGTTTTGATAATTTTTCAGTTGATTTTTTTACTCGTGTATCCTGTGGCAATCTTTGCGGAACGTATTGGCACTGAAAGTAGTTCATGGTGCCAATATAATGCGTTTTTCTACGAAGGCTATGTGGAGTATAATGCGTAGAAACATGACACATTTTATCGGGGGAACAAAAGATTCAATTGAATTAAAGAAAACGATGGCAACCCCTATAGAAGGAAGCACAATAAAACAGGAGGGGGACCTCCGCCGAGAAGAAAATCGGAGCAATAACCTCGACTTAATGCGGAGAAAATCTTTTTACTCCTGGGGATTATACGACTATACAAACGATACAGGAATATACGCACACTTATCAAACAAGATCCTTGGTCTCGTCCCTTGGGTCGTCATCAACAATGGGATAGGATGCTTGCTGCTGTGGAATGAAGTGCATTGAACACGTATTATGACAACAGGTAGGTAATGCTTGAACATTCCTCATCCTCATCACTCCTCTGTCATTCATCAAGAGAGAGGTACAACCAACAGCAGGTAGATGAGGAGGACTTCTTCTTCTCTTGGCCCCGTTCAATCTCAATCATTTATTCAATTGCGTTCTTTCCTTCGTTTTGTGTTTTGCTTTTTTGTTTTTTTGTTGCAGTTTTCTCCATCCATTCGTGCACCAATTTTGCTATCCCTAAGGTGGATGCATTTTAATGACCTTTTTATGGGTGAAGATGTGTGCGAGAGATACATTCCCCTAGGTGCGATAGCTGGTGGTGTTTTATGTTCCACATTGTTGCAATGGTTGTTTTTTTTTTTTTTTTTTTGTTAAATAATGAATGCCCTTCGGAATATACATATAATAATAATGTGCTTCTGAGGGGTTAATGTATGTTGCTTTTTTTTCGTCGATTGAATAGAAACTCCGAGATGCGGGATGACGACGGCGGTGATGATGATGAAGATGAAGATAAAACCGCATGAGAAAATACTCAAGCGCTGGTGCTGGGCAATGATCCCTTGAGGAGCAGGTGCTGGCTTAAACAAGTTTTTTTTTTTTCCAATCTCTCCGGATTTTGTTGCTTTAATCCATTTTGATACGGTACCTACCTGGGGATGGTGATTGAGTACGATTTTATCCCGAGATACCTGCTCGATTTTGCCACCTTTTCGAATGTCCTACAGGCACAAGGATACCTCTTCTTATTTTGTGATGGGGTGTACGAAAAAAAAAGTAAGAAACGAAAAAAAAAAAACCAATGTGGGTATTATAACAATGAACGGTGGGGATTAGGGAAAGCAGATGACATCAAGTGCCAGTGGGTTCCATTGTTGGACCTGTATTTTTCGGATTATATTGAACGCGAGTCGGATGTAAGCGAATTAATTGCGATTTTATTAAGTTCAAGGGTTTGTGTCGATGGCAATTACATTTTGAAGCGTGGAAGAATTCGCACTAAATCGCGACAGTTTCTCAAGTTTAGTTAAGACACAAACCTTTGTGTGGTAATTAGAACAATAAAAATCAATCAATTGATTCATGTTCGCCCCATCCACCCTTTTAAGAGTTTGCAATGCAAGTGAATGGCCAAGCGTTGTTCATTAGTTTGGGCGACGATTGTGGAGCTAGGATAAGCAGGAAATTATCCGAACTCAGTTAAGACTCCAACCATAATCAACTAAAGACAAATGCGACTTCAAAAGAGCTTTAGCTACCCTGCTTTCATGACTTTACTTGAAGTATTTTAAATGCAAATCTAAAGATTGTCATCAGCTTAATATGATAGAATCTAATGCTAGATTTCATCTGAAATTTTTACTCGATTAGTAAAGACACAAACCGGCTATATTCAAGGCAGAGCTTAAAGAGAAATTTTAGCTATGCTGAATGTAAAAAAAAGACATCACTTCGAACGAAGTTTGATTGACAAAAAGCTAATCTAAGTCTCTGCCCTTGCCCTGTCACGTAAAATATTTTAAAAATATACGCGGATAACATTTTTTCCAAATTCGCCATTATTCTTATGAAACCTTATTCCGTTCATTATAAATTTTCCTCATCTCTGTCTCTTTACATACCCGTATAACCCATTTTACACCATTAATCGTAAATTTCAACGTCAATTAGTTGTGGAGACCTTGAGCTTATCTTAAGCTTCTGCCTCTGCACACTGAATTCGATTTCGACAATGAATTGAAATTTTCATTTTAAAGAGCAATTATTTCTCTTCACGATTAAAGAAAAAAAAAAAATTAAATTTGATAATAATGCAACGAAAAATAAAAAATTTTGTAATCGACATTTCGAGTTCGTTAAAAGTGAAATTGTGTAACATTACAGAAAAAAAAAATTGGTATGCTCGCATACTCGTATGTAATGGCTTAATTGCTCGTAAAAAGAGTTGGAATGGTCCACAGGTTGGGTACGTAAATATTTTAATTACATATGTTCAGACTTAAGCTTTAGAGTGTGTATAGAGTGGGCTTTTAAATCGATTGAGTGTGTTCGATCGGAGTGGAGGCTATTAAAATTGATCGGATTAGCTGAATCATGTTGCTCGCAGATTAACCGCAAATAATGGTAGGTGATTCGCAGATATTTATCTAGATGGTGTAAACAGAAAATTAAAGGTAGTACCTAATCTGCCATTCGGAAGCGAATTAGAGGGGAATCCAATAATGGCGTGATTCTCACCCTGTTTATGACTAGCAATTCGTGTGAACATGTGTAATTCTTTGCACCTAGTTCTTGTGTGCTAGTTCCTGTTAAGTGATTGCATAGAATTGGAAGGGGAACTTGGCCGATTTTGTAAGCTTATTTTTATTACGAAAAAGGGGTTTTTAGTTCGCTGATAGTTGATAGTTGATAGTTCTTCTTTTTAGAATACAGCAGACCAGTTTCAGCAAAATAATTTTTTTTTTTTTTTAATTCTGACATAAAAAAAGCTTTTACAGTCAAAGAGGAGAAAGCTTTGAGTCGAATCGAAGCTTTTAAGAGTACAATTGCCAGACGCAGAGAAAGAGATGGCACATTTATTTTATTCTTTAAAATTGAAGAGCTTTTGATGTTGCGACCCCATAAGAAAAGCTTTTACGATCTTCAACATCAACCAATGAAGGAAAAGATAAGTGATCGAATACATAAGACTTTTTAAATACGATTTTAGCGAGGTGTTTTTTCTGTTTTCTTCGTTAATAAATTGAAAAACTTTTGACATTACGACCCAAAAGTGAATTTTAAATTCGTTTAATGTGCGGATTGCTTTAACTGAATATTTATTTACTAAGGACACTAATAAATAGCTTTGTTAAACTGTTGAGTCGTAAAGTAAAAAGCTTCTTACTCATTGACGAAGCACAACAGATGAGAGGGTCTAACATTTCAAAAGATCTCTATTTCAAAGTCAACTTGGGCCGAAATCAGGATTTTAAAATATGAAACAACATTTCTAGCACGCGTTTTGGACCCAGAAATTTAGCACAGTATTGCAACTGTCTCCCACCGTCCATTAAATGGCTCAAAAGTGCTTGTACAATCAATAAATCTTAGCAGACAATTCACTACCTTTTTCAATAATAATTATATCGATATCGATGCCATCGATGTGTGCAACGAATCTTGTTTTCCCTTGCCTAAAGCACAGGTAAACAAGAACTCCACGCTTAAGTCTTCTTTGATCGATTTTTATGTGTCATTTTGTTTTTTTTGTTAGCCTGTTTCAGTGGCTCTCATTCCACCGGAAATGCCAAGGAGTTGCATTTAAAAATTCTCCGCATGGACACGAGTAAAAAGTTTCCCTTTTGTGCCCTTCTTCTCATGCAAGGGACATGGTTTCATTATTATTTTATAAAAATGCCAACACACGCCTGACTGCATTTATTGTATTAATTGCTTGTCTTGTTGGCACATCAAAAATAATGCAAAAAAAAACATGAAATCATAATTGATTGATTTTCATGTTTTTCTTTTGATAAACCATCAGAGTCACAGTTCCTTGACACCTACTAAAAATCTTGGCTATCACAATTTTGTTGAACTTAAATCAACATAACATCGAGTGAATGTTGTTTATTCAATCTCAACAGGAGAGAATGTAATTAATAAGAAAAAAAACACCAAACAGAACTACTTAAGTAGCTTTTTGTGATGCATCTCGGAACGCCTCTTCACAAATCATTAACTCTCTTGACTAAATGCCCACACTTGTGGATCCGACTGTCATCGGTATGTATTGTGTATTCAAGGAGGAAGCCAAGTATTTTGTTTTTTAATCTTCACGAGAAAGAAGCGTCATTATTTTTGAGTTATTTGAACTTAATCCGTATAAGGAGGATGAATGTTTTTATTTCTTCAACCCAAACAGATAGGTCATTCATCCTGCTGCCTAATAAGAAACACAACAACGAACTTTACAGAAAAAACTACAAGCAGTTTATTAATGTGTTTCGTTTTTTTTTTTTTTTTTTTTTCAAGATAAAATTAAACATCGACAAATGACATTGGCTTGGCGACAGTACACGTGCCGACGACGATTAGAAATTTAAATTACATTTAATCAGGTCCCACACCATAATAAACTCGATTGGGATTCTTATATCATTTGTTTGTGCATGATTACTTGAATAAATGTTTTGCACTGCGTCGCCATCGTCGCCTGAGGGTGCGATAACCCATTTGTATGTACATAATATATATGCCGATGCATTAGCGTCAAATCGAATGCGTTTTTGGCTTTTTGTCATTAGGTATGTTAATCAGAAGCGATTTCTGGCAGATGGAAAGAGTGATCGATGTGGAGGCACAGAGAATATATAAAGAAGAGCTGGTCAAAAGTGGGATCGTGTCAGATCGGTCACTGATTAGCATCAGGCGCATGCATGGACATGAGGTTTGGATGACAAATGAAGCGGATTTCCCATCAAAAACTTAAAAGTGAACGAAAGATTAATACTAGCTTAAATGTCCTTCTAAGGAAGGTTTTTCAAGAGTTGCCACAAACTGCTCCACAAACAGAACTGATTTTAAATCAAATCTTGCTTTAAAATCAAAACTTCGCGGTAAGCGCATCGTTTCTATTTTATATAAAAAAGTAAAGGTCCACACTTTCCCACCTAAGGCAGTCCAGTGGTTGGCTTTGCTAGACGCATTCAATTCTAACACCATTCGAGCTAATGAACTGTAGAAAAAACAATACAGCATTCAACAGAAATAACAAGCGTTTAAAGAACAATAACACATTGTTCAGACGAATACCGCCTTAAAAAATTATAAAAAATAATAATAAATAGTTGGAGCAACAGGTCCGGAGGGACCTTAGGCCTAGCTTCTCACAACTATTCGTTTTTGTGCGAGTTTTTCATTTTTGGAACGAATGAAAGGGATCTACAATTTTATGGCGACTCCAAAAGTCCAAACGGCTAATTGAGAAGCTCTTTATAGACAGTTATACTCTCAGATGTTTGTCAGACTTACTTACTTACTTAGGTGGCGCTACAGTCCGGGGTGGACCTGGGCCTCAACCAATATGCCTCTCCAGTTAGCGCGATCTTTGGCTAACTGCCTCCAGTTGCGCACTCCAAGTTGGTTGAGGTCCCCTTCCACTTGCGCGCGCCACCTAAGGCGAGGTCTTCCTCTACTGCGTTGTCCCTCCGGGTTAGAATCGAAGACTCTTCGGGCCGGAGCGTTGGTGTCCATTCGCTCTACATGTCCCAGCCATCTTAGACGACTGATGCGTACTTTTCTGACTAGGTCAATGTCGCTGTACAGCTCGTAGAGTTCGCTGTTAAATCTTCTCCTCCAAAACCCGTCAACGCAAACGGGACCAAAAATCACTCGAAGAATTTTGCGTTCGAAACGACCAAGGAGATCTTCATCCGCCTTTGATAGCGCCCATGCTTCTGCACCATAAAGCAGGACTGGGATGATGAGGGTCTTATACAGAGTTTCCTTAGTATTTCTCGACAAGGCCTTACTTATCAGTTGCCGTCTTAGGCCAAAGAAACAGCGGTTGGCAAGTGTGATTCTTCGTTTGATTTCTGATGTGATGTCGTTATCAGAGTTTATAGCGGAGCCGAGGTAGACAAAGTCCCTAACTACCTCAAAGTTATAGCTGTCTATCGTGACGTTCTGCCCGATTCGTCGATGTCGTGTGTCCCTTCTTGTTGACAGCATATATTTTGTTTTACCCTCATTCACCACTAAACCCATTTTTGCCGCTTCTGCACTAATACTTGCAAACGCACCAGTGACAGCTCGCTGTGTTGTACCAACAATGTCAATGTCGTCAGCGTATGCAAGCAGTTGCACAGACTTATAGAAAATTGTGCCTCTGGTGTTGGCTTGTGAGTTTCGCACAATCTTCTCAAGAATGATGTTGAAGAAGTCACATGACAGCGCATCACCTTGTCTAAATCCTTTTTTGACATCAAAGGTCTCGGTGAGATTGTTTCCGACCTTTACGGAGCAGCGAGCGTTCTCCATCGTCATTCTGCACAATCTGACAAGTTTGGCAGGGATGCCAAAACTAGACATGGCTCTGTATAGCTCGTCTCTATAAACGCTGTCATATGCGGCCTTAAAATCGACAAAAAGATGGTGAGTATCGATCTGGTATTCTTGGGTTTTTTCCAGGATCTGCCGTAGTGTGAATATTTGATCGGTCGTGGACTTACCGGGCCTAAAACCGCACTGATAGGGACCTATCAGATCGTTGACGAATGGTTTCAGGCGTTCACACAATACAGCAGACATGATCTTATACGCAGTGTTCAGGAGACTGATGCCTCTGTAGTTGGCGCAGTTTAGAGGGTCTCCCTTCTTGTGGATCGGGCAAACAATGCTGAGGTTCCATTCATCAGGCATACTTTCCTCTAACCAAATCTTGGAGATGAGTTGGTGTATGCACTCTACCAAGTCATCTCCGGCTGCCTTGAAGAGCTCGGCAGGTAAGCCGTCTGGACCAGCAGCCTTGTTGGATTTAAGCTAAGATGTTTGTCAGACGTAAGTTGGAATTTGGGGTTTTGCGGGATTCGAACCTCGACCACTCGCTTAGTAGTACAACACACTAGCCACTAAGCCACTGCGCCCACCTGAAAAAATTATAGCCTGAGTGAAAAATGTGATGAATTCCTTCGATCGGTGACTTTCCCCACAGTTATTTTTCCATAACTAGCCTTCCTTTTTATTCAAAAGCAAGAAAATCACAACCCAAAACAGCATGATCAACGAGATAAGTTAAATAAATGAAGTGATCAACGAAACTACGGAAAATTAAAAAAAAAAAAGATCAAGAGCACGGATTTTTGGAGTAATTCCACACATTTAACTTGCGGGGACGGAAATGCGTCACGGAAATGCGTCACTGTGTTTTATCTGCATAATTTTTTTTTTGGAATCTGGTGGAGTAATTCCACACATTTAACTTGCGGGGACAGAAAATGCGCCACTGTGTTTTATCATTGCATACATTTTATCATTGCATACGTTTTTATCATTGCATACATTTATGAGCTGGGGCATATTGATTTAAGCTTTTTGTTGATGTGAAATAAAGCATGTTTTTGTGATTTCATAATATATCAAGAATACGGTTATTACAATTCCCTCTTTTCTCAATGACGTGTATCAAGCCACACACATACCGCACGCACGGTGTTTTTACGTATTTCGGGACTGTTTGATACATTCGCACCAATTTTTTTTATATCCTTTGTCCCAACGTAGCCATTTGCAACATACTATTCCGATGGAAGAAGTATATATTTTCTGCCGATTAAAGACAACAAGTCGCCACTAACATAATATGCTGATTTTTTGTTTATAAAGAAATGTTTAGAGATAACGACGCTGCAAAGTTACTCCCATTTAAAATTGGAGAAATATCAGTCAAAAGCAGAATTCCCAGTTTTTGCAAACATTTAAATTACCCGCAATTTGTATATATTCCTAATCTTACCTAATACCTCCTCTGACCCAATTTTAAAGTGTGATAAGAACGCCGATGCCTTATCTACTGAAGTCGTGTCAGAGCAAATTATTAGGTTCCCGAAAATGAATTCAGGTATCCGCGATTTGGAGTTTAATTTTATCTATGAAAGTACTAACTTGGATAGTTAATCGAGTCAAAATCTAAAGCATCTTCAAGGAAGCAGTTCAAAAAATAATGAAGGGCATCAGCGAACCCAAAAGGCTGACTCAAACATACTTTACGAAAGAAACAAATAACGGCCAAAGAGTGGAACCCAGTGGAATTACACGATTTTTCTCTTAAAATTAAAAGAAAAAAAAAACCTTTAACCAATTTCAGATCACACACTCTATAAAAAATCACTAAAATACTTAAAAAAAAAAATAAATAAATAAATAAACATATTTTGTAACGAGAAATTCCGTCACAGGGGAAAAAGAACACGCACTCAAGTTCATTGACACCTGTCCGGCCCACACAAAGCAACGTCAAATTTATTTCAAAATTCACACAAAAGTATAATAATAAAACTTATTTTTAAAATAATCCCACGATTCGTTCGCTTTGACTACATTAAAAAAAAATAAAAATAAAAAATATTTCCAAAACCGCTTATCTCCATTTACTTTTCCCAAATAAATTTGAACAACACAATCTCGACCCACTGTCGATACTTTGGCAATCCATTCCTTTCTAGGTTATTCATTTACTTCGCAAAATCGCTCTTCGAAATAGATTTAATTTAATTTATAGATCACATACAAAAACCTATCCAAATAAACGATACGCATTGTGAAGCGGGAACAAATAAATATTTTATTTGTATACCTTAATCGCACCCTTCGCCCGCCCGGTCCTGAAGAGCATACATAAAATTTATTTTTGTGAATGAAAGCGTGGTTTGTTTCTGTTGCGAAAAGTACGAATAATATTTGAATTTCAGATGAGTTGTGATTCTTTTTGAATTCGTCTTCCTAATTTTTAATGGCCGCAAAGTCGTGTGAGAATATGGAATGCAATGAATGGGGTGAGTGTTTCCTAAGATATTTAAAACAAGAAAACAACAACCGCCACGATTACCCTGTCAAACAGAGAATTCGTGCCCCAAGAACAGCCACAGGCACAGCACCGCCCCGACTGAAGTGTGTCACGTTGAGTTGATTATTATAATGAATTTCAATTTCAAAGTAGGCAGCCGGAAAACGCGACCGCGAGGTTCTTATACACAGACCCACACCCATTCGAAGGAAGTTCGCTACCAAGGGTATGTGTGTGTGTGGTGTCTGGTGTGAGGTGTGACGGGTAAGTGCGAGTGAGTCTTTGAAAGTCGGCGCCACACGGTGGTAAACAAAACTTCAAGAACTTCTTCGCATTTTTACTAAAAATGTAACTAACTCGTGTGTGGCAATTGATACATCCGTTGCGTTCGATGTTTCATAATGCATCGTACATTTCGCGCGTCTTCACATCAATATTCATAGAGTCGACTAGTAATAGGGAGTGAGTCACAGCACTATGACCAGCAGTTCGGTTTGAGAAATTCCTCAACTTACGAAGTTAATCGTATTTTAAACAGGCAAGCGATTCGAATGAATAAATGGCCCTCGTCCCTTGAGTCGGTCTGTTTCCACATGTACAAATATCGACTGAGTAGTGAATTTACAATTTGAACGGAAAGCATGTAACGTGTACTTTATCCCCCAAGTGAAATGTTTATATACACAGCCCCCACCATCCAACGTAGGTACTATAAAATGTTCACACTTTGTGGATCCCTTTTTTCCTCTGCCTGTGTAGTAACTATCCGATTCGTTTGATGGCTGTGCCAGGGCACAGACATTGCAATGGTTTGTTATCTTTTGCAGCGCCAAATGGATGAGAGCTCAACCACCCTTCCACTATGTCTGCTCTGATGCAATTCGAAGGGTGTTTTCCTTTTCTATATGCTGAGACGGTCTTGATTCCCTTAGACAGACCTACACAAAAAATAAAAATAAAAAAAACCCGAACCAAAACACACACAAAAAGCAAACTCAAATGCAATCGAGTCTGCAAGAGCGTCTGCCAGACGAATAAATATATAAAATTGAATTGAAGACATTATTTTTCTGCGTGTATCCATGCAACTGTACATATATTTGTTTATCTAAGTATGAAACAAATAAAAATGCATTAGATCAAGTCTTGTGGGATGAAAGCAGCACAAATCATCTCAAAACGCAAGCTTTACCGACTTCACACGTTCATAAAAAGAGAATGAATTTAAATCCAAAGAGATACCGTATCGCGAGTTGATTTGCGAACATGTTTTTGTGCTAAGGAGATTTCGAGAACACTCTGTAAACAATTAAGTTGGTGGTGGAGTCACGAAAAATGGGTATAAACGTCCGCCCACTTGTTAAGTTTATAAATCCAAAAGAATGTGGCCTCCGGAAGTGTGTAGTGTAGCAAGAGTCCATAAAATGTAACACGTCAATCAAGGAGACCTTGATCCTGTGCCAAACGACAGTTGCAAGGTTGAAGAAAAAAGAGACGAATCTTTCTAATTTTTGGTGCATCGTCTAGTTCAATTGTAGCAAAAATGCTCCAGTTATCAAAGAGACCTAGTTCATACCGAAGATGTCCATAAAATTGTTAAAAAACAGACCAAAAAAACACCGACCCAAGCAGTTAACCTTGAGGTACTCCAAAAGTGGTACGGGAAATTTTGAATGTGTAAACTTTAAATCGCAATGCAGAAAAATTGTTTACGACAGGAACAGGTCAAAAACAACAGCGTTAGAATTATTTTCCGAGCCCCTTAAAATGTGGAGAGCGAATAAAAATTACAACTCGCCCTTGATTTTGAGACAGAGTATTACTTCCGCATGTAAATACAGAAGAAAATTGGGAAAGATATTCAAACGACAGGGTCCCAAATGCAGCCGTTCTTTGAGCACTGCTTAAGTTTTTGATGTTGTAATTTTATACTATTGCAGTTAAAAATCATTTCCGGTTAAAGTTTACACCGCACAGTATTGTCGCAGATGTAGAAGGTTCACCTGGAACCTGGTGTTTAATTGACTCGCGGAAGCCTGAAAGTCAGAGGTTTATATAAAGGAGGGGACTTCAACTGACTACAAATCAAGTGAAAAACTCCTATCTGCGAGCATTTTGAAGGGCTATTGAAGTTCTCCTATCCCGAGAGAAATATTTAAGCAAAAGAGATTGAGCCTCACCAATAAACATTTTTAGTTCCGAGTTCCGACTCTAAATTTTAGCGGTTAACAGTGGATATATTTTCCATACAAATTTGGCAATTCTGAGCTTCCGTAAATTTAAAGTCGAGACTAAAATTTGGTATTAGTACAGCGAATCGAAAATAAAAATCGGATTCACGGCAAGAACTCTGTCAAGGCGCTTGTCGCCATTGGGGTTATTTCTGTGATGACAGTTATCGGGAGGGAAACATGACTGATCCACTATCACTGACTGTCGATATGTCAAACTCAAAACTGTTGTACATCGCAATTGTATCTGCAACATTGAGTAAGGAGATGTGGTCATTTATAGAATGTTTCTAGTGACTTGAATTATGGTAAGAAAACCGACCCAGATATAGAACCTTGTGGTTCGCCATATTTCCTATTGCAGTTGTCTATTAAAGGAGGAAGTAAAGAATTCTAAAACCTTTAGAAACCTTATGGAAATGGAAAAACGTTGGCGAATCGAGTCTAGGAAATATCTACTGTCCTCCAAAATTGCATAAAAAAAAAGAATAAGATAGCAACCCTGGGGAGAGCTCGCCAAAAAAAGCAACCCTGTGGTACCCCAGCTCACTCTGAAGAAATTCCATAAAAAAAAAACAAGAATTGGTCCAAGATAGCAGCCCTATGGTACATCCGCTCGCCATGCCAAAAATAGCAACCCTGTGGTACCCCAGCTCACTCTGAAGGAATTCCATAAAAAAAACAAGAACTGGTCTAAGATAGCAACCCTGTGGCACACCCGCTCGCTCCGTCGAAATTCCTTAAAAAAAACAAGAACTGGTCCCATATACGAACCTTATGGGACACTGGGTCAGTGTTTCGAAATTTTATAAAAGAAGCAACCACTGGTAGCTCACTCTGAAGGAATTCCATAAAAAAAAACAAGAACTGGTCTAAGATAGCAACCCTTTGGCACACCCGCTCGCTCCGTCGAAATTCCTTAAAAAGAACAAGAACTGGTCCCATATACGAACCTTATGGGACACTGGGTCAGTGTTTCGAAATTTTATAAAAGGAGCAAGCATTGGTAGCAACCCTATGGCACCCCAGCTCACTCTGAAGAAATTCCATAAAAAGAACTGATCCAAGATAGCAACCCTGTGGCACACCAGGTCAGTGCTGCGAAATTACTAAGAAATAAGTGGCGCACTGGTCCCATACACCAACCTTGTGGCATGCCAAACTCTTTGTTTTAGAAAACCTCTCACCCGCATTGGCTGGCCTCAAGTTCAATTTGGCTGCATTCGCATTATCCGCATTTTTATTGGAATTTCCCAATCGAATTGCACAGACCCTACAAAACCCGGAATGCTGATGCCAATTAGAAAAACAAAACAAAAACCCCAACCAAGCAGTTGTAATCGAAACCTTTTTTCCTCATCAAACAGCCACCGCATTCACATCGTTTATCTTAAGAAAAAACAATATTCGCTACCAATCTGCCGAACTGTATCTATCCTAACTGACACCCGCTGTGTGCTGTTGATACTGCATTTGGTTGCATTCGATTTTGAACTGATTTCTATGCTGTCGCTCTATCTCTCTCTCTTTCTGTCCGCCGGCAACTTTTGTAATTTACACCGAAAAAAATAGATGAAAATATAAATTCGTAAGTCTCAATTTAGTGGGTCGGTGCAAATACTCAGTATCAGGGCAGCGGCAGCACTCGTGTTCAGCCGTATGTATGAGTCATCGAATAATTGTGTGTAAATAAAGTCAGGAAACTTATTTAAACGCTTATCTATCGCAGCCGTTCGAGGATTTATCAATGTTTTGGTTGTTGTTTTTTTTTTCCTCTGCTGATATCGATTGAAGTTGCCATTTGAAAGTTTGAAATATTTTTCTCTCAGTATAATAAGTGCAGCTGCGATTACATAATTGCACTTATAGATGCAAATAGTTAGACCAACAAAATAGCGTATCAACCACACCTCGGGTTCAAACAGACATACACACAATGGGGCGGAACATTAAAAAAAAAAAAAAAAAACAACAAAAAAAAAAAACACACAAAACACAAAAAAGCGTTGTTTCTGAAAAGGCGTTGAAAATGACTGCCAGCAGTGGTTGAGGCACGTCTCCAAATAAGCATAAGAGTATCTACAGCGACACGGAGGATACATTTCGGTGAGGTTTTACAACCGTTTTTCTTTTTTGTCCGACTTCTTGTATACGGTCACGACTTGATTTGCTTCTTAGGCTTAGTGTTGGGATTTTATATTATTTTTTTTGAATCCCTTTCATGATGAGTTAATAGCGTGACATGACTTTTTATTACTCACTTTGCTTTCATCCTCTTGTAGGTACATAAAAAATAACAAATAACCCACTATAGGTATTGTGAAGTAAAGCGTTTGCACGAGTACGTAGGTAGGTCTGTCTCTGTACCTATGGGACAAATTGATTGAATGCGCGTCAGTTTGGAAATAATAATTCCAACTGTAATGCACTTAAGTGTGGTGCTGCCTAGCGATCCCTCAAATTGTCCGAAAAGGTGAATTTATTTCCATCAATTTATCAAGTGAAATGATAGAGAAGAAGAAGAGAGACACAAAAAGAAAAAAACTCCATCAGTGTCACTGTGGTCTAGGCACACATATACAGCCGAGTGACTCACATACTTGCCTTGGGTAAGGCTCACGTAGATAAAATCTGATTAACTATTTGTGTATTTTTTTGATTACTCAGCTTCTTTTCTGGTCTTTTTCTGTTTTCTTCTGTTTTCTTCACCAAATCAAAACTCGAAGAAAAAGCTGAGCAAAAAAAAAAAACACAACTAATGTTACTGATGAGTAATGGCCTTGAACTTGTTATTCGAAAAAGTCATGTTGAGAGATAGATTGCCAGATACGAGAGAAACAGGAAAATAATTGGTAAAGTGTCGGATAAGTGCTGCGATGTAAGGCACTTCTAGAGGACGAAAATTTTCTTCTTCTTGTTCCACTTTTTGCCGCCCAAATCTTTGTCTGATTATGATTACAGATGGCAACAGTGAAGGTTTTGCTTTTCTACACTTTCGTATAGACATCATCAATTATTGGGGAATTGAGTGAAATTAGTGATGGTCAATCTATTAGTTGGAGCTTAGTCGATTGTTTGGCCGTTTCACCACAGGTGGCGTATGTTTTTTCTTTCTTTTTTTCTGCAAGTAATAGAGTTTTATATGGAGAAAACAAATCGGAGGTAGGTTTATTTTCTTAGAGAAATACCTGATTGATGTTGTAACAACAAATGGCAGAAAACCAAACTGGGTTTGTCCATTAATCATTTGGATGGATGGTTCTTAAGGAGGTGATGCGGGCCGCAGGAAGTCAACTCATTTAAATGTTGTCTCAGACAAGAGTTCGGGTTGATGCCCTCAGAATTTAAGTTCGGTTGGGTTTGGTGGTATTTTCGATCAAAATCAAACACGAGTTTCAATTGAAACTAGGAATTAATTGTGATATACCATGGGGTTCGGTTTTTCGGCACACCTTACTTAAATGAATGATCGAAAGATGCCGTATCTACTATGGAAAATATTTCCATCCAAACTTAGAAAGCAGGCCTATGATTCGAACATTTTGGAACCCAAGATCTGGTCTAGTACGGTTGGTTTAAAAATATAAACTCATCTCTAGATAGGCCCTTCCGACAAGGAAACATGTTTTTCGCTTGTTACATGGTTTTAAGTGATTAGGAGCGGGCGATGAATTAAGTAGGAAAAATGATGGGCAAACTTTTCATCTAAATTGAGGTTTAAATCGCAGCCTAAATTACACAGTGGTTTGAACTGTTGTACTTTACGTAAACATCGCACTAGGGGACTAAAAGTTTAAACACCCTCCAAAAAGAACGACTTATCAGGCACCGAAAACGAACCTTGTGTCCAGCGTGACCGTTGTGCGACTAAAGTTGGAATTTGGCACTTTTTTGAGATTGCTTATGATTTTGGCCTTTTTTTTAATCGAACACCAACTAGTTATCGTTTGACGTCTCAATCAGATCTGAGACACAAGTCGTGAACATTTCTGTATAAACTACATATGTTGGTTACAAATTTCGATCGCGTTAATCAACAAATGAAATGAATTCAGAGCATTTAAAAATAAAATATAAGCCCATCAATTGAGTGTGGAAAATGGTTTTAAGTTGTGAGTTGTGACGTTTTTTCGGTCAACTCTGAGTTTGCTGAATATCGCTAAACGTTTGTTTGTTTTAACAACCCACCGATTGGAAGTCTCGTTTTGAAAACTGAACTATGTATGGAAAAACCTCTGTTTTCGATTAAGTTTTCGAGTGTTTTTGGCTTGGTGCGTGTTTTGGGTTGGGTTGGGTTGTGAAACTCAATATACACTTTTTATAAGACTCTTAAAAGGCAGGGAAAATTAAAAGGCGTCCTTTTTACTGTGTTGTTCTAAACGCTATAATCTCTATTCGAATTTGTATAAAACTTGTTGTTCCCGCCCGGCTTCGCCCGTGGTACAACTGATTCAGTAGTCTAGTCTAGAGTCGGTGTAAGACCGAGCTTTATCAGTTAGCTCAGTCTTCACTTTAAGAATAAAGTTAAATGAATTGAAAAAGGTTTATTTCCTATCTTTCAAACTTCAACCAACATAAAGTTACATCCATAAAATTTCATTGAAATCATTTGAATAGTTTCAGAGACCGACAACAGCGCCATCTATCGGGTCCAAAACTATTCTATCTTCAAAGATGCAACCTACCGTACACACCCACAAAATCCCATTGAAATCGGTTGAGTGGTTTAGAAGATCAACAACAGCGCCATCTATCGCGATTGGCCAATTTCCGCCGTCAGTCGCCACGGTATTTCCTTCTCGGTCGAGTCGATTTTACTCTAAAGTCGCGCCTGCGCCTATAGATGTTTCACATCACATGAACTCATGTAGAATTTTTGACAATGTATGTATGTTGCGATTAAAAAAAAAAAATCCCAGTAAAAAATATATGAAAAATTAATTTTAATGAATTTTTCAATTTCCTTTTAAAATTTTCCAATTTTCTCGACGTATAAACCTTCCTCAGGCGGAGACAGATACAACAAAGAAAATAAAGCTAGAATTGGACGATTCGTTCTCGGGTGATGGGCGTTCTTACGGATGCAACTTTGTTTTATATATATACAAGAAGTACTATAAAAATCTAAAAAATCTGCATGCACATTTAAAAACGGCTTTTTACCAAAAATTAGAATAGTTTTACAAATCAAAAAAATCACGATCTTAGGAAGCAACCACAATTCGGGCAATACATTTCTAGCCGACAACGCCCTTGGTTATATTTTTATATTTTTTTTTTTTTTTAGTTTTATATAGTTGTTCAAAAAATAAAGTTTTATGCTCAAGTCCCAAAATATAGGTATCAAGGCTCTTTTACGATCTTAGTTCCAGTTTTTTTAGACAATCGGAGCCACAGCAACATCTTTGACTGGTTGTGAATGACATGGATCACATTACCACTGCAACTGCAAGCTGCAACATCGAACTAAATCCTAAGTTCGATTTTGCATTGGAAATGATATCGACCTTTTAGTTGCCTCAACCATGCAAATACAAATTAATTCGAATGACACGTATTATTGAATTATTGAATTTTTCAATCCGTTTCGTTGCTGTCAAAGTTGATGTTGCTGTGGCAATCTGTTTCTGTGTCATTAATTTGTACGGCTCATCATAATATTATAAACAAAAAGGTCCACCCTATTAGAAAGTCCAGTCAGATCAGATACCGTAGTCCGTTTTGATTTATATACCCAACAGCGGGTCGCAAGGTCAAAAGCTCCCCATTCTAATCAACACGCATTGCAAATAAATTTGTATTTTGTGTAAATTCTATTTGTGGAAAGCTTTCAATCGGCAAAACAAATTCCAATAGGAACTGACACTGATTGTATTTGCCATTTTTCCATTTTTCGTTACTGATACTCGTGAGCTCGTTGAAACTGCAGTATATGTCGTCACACCATTCCCAGGGCACTGCCTTCCTGCTGCAATAATCCTTCAACTGTTAAATCGATAAGCAAACATTATTTACATTTTATACCTCGTTTACAGTTTCCGAAGCTAATTTGGAAATCGTGAGCAATCCATTTGCAGCGAAATCTATCTCCCAGTAGGTAGGTACTTTGTCTTTAAACAACACCCAATCATATGCACCTACACCTACAGAATGTTTATTATCAAAAGTATAACGAAAGTAAAAAACAACCCCTCTTACTCCGCCGACAATAAAGATAATTTGCTAAATGCATCTACACATTTCTATTCCTATCTAGTCTATAGGTACAGATACATTCTCTAAAGTGAGAGGAAAAAAAGACATTAAACCAACAGCAGTCTATACTTTTGAGGTGAATAACATTTGAAAATGTTCGCATTAACCTTGAAAAAGTAACAAAAACAAAAAAAAAACAAAAAAAAACAAAACTTGCATTGCAACAAAATTCAACCAAAACAAATGCCATACATACAATAAATTCACAGTATCATATGAGCGTCAATGTGTACTGCAAGATCATAGATAAATGGATCTACCTATATAAGCATCCACCTTTTACCTATATCTAAATATATTCAAATAAATGAAAAAAAAAAAAAAAACAGCAGCAAGAAAGGGGAAATGGCAAATAAATGTCAGAAACTGAACAACAACAACAACCCACCGTCATTCTAATGATAAACAATTGATTAAAACGACTGCTAACCAAGTTAAGTGAACGCTTTGTATCAGTTCAACACTCTCTGTGCCGCGCGTGTGTGTGTGTGTGTGTGTGTAGAAGGAAAGGTAGATGTAGGTACGGTTCTGTCTAAAAAAAAAATATTTCTGTTAATTTTTTTTTTGTTTTGATAAATGGCAAAAAAATGATTCATTTCATGAGTTTGAAGTTGGCGTTGGCTTTCAAATGTACGGCATGTAGTTGATTGCCCTCGAATTGATTTGGTGTTGTATTAGGTGAAAGTCAAGGTCGCTGTGAAGTTCAAAGATAGGTAGAGGTACATATCGATAAAACGAGACGTATGTCCGTTGAAAATAATTAAAACGGAGAAAAACGCAGCACGTACCAAGAGCATAGATGTCCATCTTTGTCGCAGTAGATTGTACATACAATACACGAACACAGCTGATTTTTTTTGTAGGTAGTTGTGATGAATAATCCCAAGAGTACCAATTATGTTATTTTCTTAGATTATGAGAAATAATTTTTTTTTTCGCTTCTTGATGCGATTGCTAAAATTAGATACCGACGTAATGCAGTCGTAGATTTTTTTTTTTATTTTTTTTTTTTTTGCTTTGCAGTTGTTGAGCGGCGTGTGTTGGACAAACAGATTTATTACTTTTTTTTTAATTAGTCATGTTATGCAACACTTGAACGATTGTTAAACAAATTTTGATAAAGATGATGAAGTTGAAGAGATTAGAAATTGAAAAGGGGGGAATTCGGAGAAGAAACTTTCTTGGAAATGAATATAGAGAGGCGTACAGGGTGACATATTTATTAATTTATTTAATTGAAATTAAATGATTTTTTCAGTTAAGAACTAGGTCCCTTTACTAGTTCATAAGATAAAGATGACTTTAAGGACTTTAAGGGAGATATGGAAACAAAAAATTACCTAAAATAGGGACAAAAGGAAATTACATGAATAGAAAATGAGAAAAGAGAAAAAAAATGAGAATTTTAATACTTGGAATTGAAAAGACTAATAATTAAAATTGTGGAGTATTTTTTTTTTTTTACAATATATTTAATTTCATAATTTTGGACTTTTTGTGTTTAGTTTTTTTTTTTAGAGATTTTTAAAATAATTCGCAAAAGAGTAGCGACGCATGTGAGAAAGGCAACCATGTAAGATAAGACACAAACCTCATTCAAACGAGTTATGAGTGTAAATGCAGGTGATACAGATGAGTCAAAAATTTAGTCGTACGTGAAGCTCAGCTCGTTGCTAAAAACATAGACCGCGGTAGCATTGAATAATAGACGGTCTATACCCACAAAAATGTAGACATTCATTTTCCATAATACAGAACCATTTCGAAGAATGGCATGAGAAAGTTCGCATTTTTCGCACGATCTTTGTTGCTGAAATAAATTTTGCTCGATGGAAGGAAAATATTTATAATCAAACTGACGTCGCAGACGATTTTTCGCATTCGTTATAGTCCTTTTTCGGGACTATGCTAATGGTTATCAAGCAAAATAAATTCATAAGAGGTGAACATTAATTCGCATGCGATAATTCGCATTTTTCGAAGGCACACTTAAATAAGTGATTCATTAAAAAAAGTGCAATTCACAAACTACTATTTGTCGCACACACGATTTTTCGCACTCGTTTTAAGTATTCCAGATCACCAAGTTCGCATCGAGCTATTTTCAAATGAGATTTTTCGCAATCCTCAGAAATATTCTGCTCAAATTTTAAGCCCCATCGAGTTTCCAGTGGATAACCATCTCAAAGCGATTTTTACTACCTAAAATCTGACTGCTACTTACGAGATTTTCGCACCCGATTGGTCTTGAATCTATGCAGAGTTGTTAAGGTTTATAAAATTGGTTTTGCAAACAAATAGGGCATCATATAAGGTTAATCAGAGGCTAATAAGCTGCAATTTGAATGCGAATTTTCGCATTTGTTTCTAAATTGTTTTGACAGGATAAAGCGGATGAAAGTGAAGACATTTTCAAACCGAATATTCGCATCTTTCCCTAGTTGCTAAACATTTATATTTGTTTATAAAATTGGTAGGCTAATAAGCTGCAATTTGGATGCGAATTTTCGCATGTGTTTCTAAATTGTATTGAAAGGATAAGGCGGATGATAGTGAAGACATTTTTATACCGAATGTTAGGAACTTTCCCTAGTTGCTTACTTAAGGCGGAGAGTTTTATGAAAAACTAAAAACTTAAACGCACAATTTGGTCGTATCAAAGCCGAGTTCGAGTTCTGGTCATTCGCCTTTGTGAGCAAGTTGTGCCAAAAAACGTTTCACACATACGATTTTGATTCGGATTGAAGAATTATTTGCTTTTCAGGAATTTCTCAAAAACAAACTTCGCACATCAATGCGAACTTTCGCAGGGCTAACAAGTTTTCCATTTTAATGGAATCGCAACAAATATGCATATTAGGGTAGCGACGCACAATCAAACCTACACACCCGAAATTCGTTGCGAATCGCGTACGAAAATGAACCATAACTATTCGCAGAACCCACAGAAAGAAGAAAATTGATATGATTTTTAGAAAATAAAAAAAAAGTGTTAAACTCCCCATCCACCATGCATTCATGCCTCATCGACTATTCAAGTTACCCGCAGCTGTAATTCAATCCACAAGATGGCTTCATTTTTCATACTAATTACAATTACATATAATTTGTTCTGCTCTCGTTATTGAATTGTCCAGAATAGCACAATTGACGTTTGTTTGTCTTGCTTTATTTTTATTTTTTTTAATTATCGCTGTTTCCCTGGGGCGCACGCAGAGCGACATATTTTGAATAATATACCATAGCTCCGTACACCGTTCCGTATCTGGTATAATTTTCGCGTGTCTTTGGTACGTGATTATCGTGTGTTTTCTGCCCGAGTGACTTTAACAAAGTGAGGAAATTATAATGGAAAATTATGACGTCGTACAAGTCGTCCGTCCGTCTGTCTGTCTGCTGCTGCACCGGTTCGATCATGCACACGCTTCATGTTCAATTTCGCGCCGTTTAGTAAAGTTTAAGAGATGTTTTGAAAGAATTAGATTAGAGTTTCCACAGAGATATATATGTACAGGTAGAGTATCTAATATCTGTACTGCAGTTTTCTTTTTCTAATTTTCCCCACCATTGGGTTTTCAGTTTGTTTTGCAATTCTAGCGCTGCACCGAAATTGAAAACCTTTTTGAACAGCAAAGCAAAAATAAAAATTCCATCCCGACTGCTCCCCTTCAATCCGGCCAATGTCATATCGATTTCTGTTCCATTTAGCACTCGAGATATAGTAGTACAGATACACAGATACTTGCTGGGCGCTGGCTGGCACTGGTATGTTAGTGTAGTTCCACTGGTAAGTACTGCATGTACCTATTCACGTACTCGCATGTAATAACAGCCATAGAACGTGGCAACAACAAGTCGCCGTGCTATTTACATTGTCTAACGTTGAGAGAATCAACTTTGGATTTTGTAAATGTATATCGCTGTGGCTACAACACACCGACGACAACGACGCCAAAATGTCTGGGACGGGTTTTGTGAAGGAATACAAAAAAAAAAAGCAAAAATAAAACTGCAAAAAAACGATGAAATTGCGTTAAGTTTGTGTGTTTGCATGGTGTTTATAGTTTCGTACGTACACAGAACTCGCAAAGATTTGAACGGGATTTTACTGCTTTAAAAGATTTAGTTTCACTCTTTACTTTGAATCAATTAAAACTGTATCTCGATTCGCAAGCAGTTCTGGTTGGAGATAAGAACTTTCGTTGTCTGCCTGGTGAGTATGAGTAGTCAGCTCAATTCAATTTTGAACTAGATACATATTAATGGACGGATGTTTTTTTCGTTGAGCTTCAATTGGAATTATTTGTATAAGCAATTCAATGGAATAGGTACGTTATCGTTCGACAATGTGACTGCCGGCTAATTGTATACAATGGCCGATACAAATCTAAATTGAAAGCGTATAGTTGGGGTATCTATGACGGCTATTTAATTCAGCACGCAATCCGCAAGTAATTCGGTGGAATAATTACAAAATTCATCAAACAAATACGCTGTTATTGGGGGGTATGATAAACCAGGACGTACACGGTGAATAAGGGAATTTTCCCAACCAAATCGATCGAGGTATCTTAGCATTTCACGAGAATAAGACCGTCAGTGGGATTCGTCGCCAATTACATCTGTGAATCATTTGCAAATGGAACGCAATCATTGTGATCTAGGTCGCTGATAGTAGGTGAGGTAGTTGAATTGAATAGCCCAAATGGTAGCCCAAATGGACAGTATTGAAGTTTAAGCTCGACCTATTTTTGAAACTTAGAACGAGGACGCAGCTGGCTTAGTTGACACTCCACGGCATTCTATGCTTAGTTACTTTCACAAGAGTTCGTCCAGTGGTGGAAAATCTACCATTCGAATGACCAGGGTTATAAAGGGTGATTTTTTAAGAGGTTTAGAACTTTTAAAAAAAAAAAAAACACAAAAAATTCGAAAAAATGAATGAAATATTTATTTGAATCGATAGTTTGAACCTTGCAATTTAATGTTTAAAGATAATTTCATGCAAATGTTGACCGCGGCTGCGTCTCAGGTAGTCCATCCGCTGAGTCCAATTTTGGCATACTCTTTCACACATATCGGCCGGTATCTCACGAATGAATGCATGGATGTTGGCTTCCAGTGCGTCAATCGAAGCGGGCTTGTCCCTATACACATTAGCCTTGACATACCCCCACAAAAAATAATCTAATGGTGTCAAATCGCACGATCTAGGCGGCCAATTGACCGGCCCGAAACGTGAATTAACTGTTCACCAAACTCGCCTCGCAATTGCGCCATTGTTTCGCGTGCTGTGTGGCATGTGGCACCGTCTTGTTGAAACCACATATCATGCAAGTCAAGAACTTCCATTTCGGGCAAAAAAAAGTTTGTTATCATCGCTCGGTAGCGTTCACCATTGACAGTAACGCTGCGATTCGCACCATCTTTGAAGAAATATGGCCCAATAATGCCGCCGGCCCATAAACCGCACCAAATAGTGGCTTTTTCGGGATGCATTGGTAGCTGTTGCAATGCTTCTGGCTGATCTTCACTCCAAATGCGGCAATTTTGCTTATTTACGTACCCATTCAACCAAAAATGAGCCTCATCGCTGAACACAATTTTTCGATAAAAAAGCGGATCCTCGGCCAGCTTTCCAAGAGCCCATTCACCAAAAATTCGGCGTTTTGGTAGGTCGGCTGGCTTTAGTTCTTGCACAAGCTGTATCTTAAAAGGCTTTACGCACAAATCCTTCCGCAAAATTTTCCACGTAGTGCTGTAATAAAGGCCTAACTGCTGGGAACGGCGCCGAATCGACATTTCGCGGTCTTCTGTCACACTAGCTGATACGGCCGCAATATTTTCTTCACTACGCACAGTAGTTGGTGGTTTAATGTAAAACAAAGTAAATTTGGTGCGAAATTTGGTCACAATCTTCCGAATAGACTGCTCAGAAGGTCGAGAATGGCGATCATAAAATGGAAGCAGCGCGCGATGAACATTTCGAACCGAGCACGAATTTTGATAGTAAAATTCAATAATTTGCAAGCGTTGTTCATTTGTAAGACGATCCATGGTTAAATTGCAAACCAAACTGAAGCTGTTTGACAGTGACACGAGGTACTAAACACACGTCAGCTGTCAAAACCAGTGTTGCCAAAACCAAACCAGCTAAAAAATCACCCGTTATGTAAAATATTGGAAAACCAATTACACACAGCATTGAACCTCTGCACAAACTTCCCTTTAAAAATCAGTTGAATGTGTTGTGCTTAAGGCGTTTAAAGTGGTTCTTAACTTTTTGCTTTCGCCTATTTATATATAAGTAGACTGCCAAACGCATTCGAGAACACCGGGTCCGACTAATCGAAGAAAGTTTTGCCTTTTTAGGGGCATTTTTCACTCTTAAATATGGTATATGAAATTTAACAAGGAATCTACCATTAAAAACATTCATTTCTGAGTTTCTTAAAAATCTATCAACAAATTTGGGGCAATTTCAAAATTTTCAAGCCCCCATTGCTTGCCATTAATCAGGAAATCACCCCTTTGACAGAAATAATGTCAGAAATACGCTTTTTATTTATTTGCTCGGACTTTTGACTCACATTTGGAACACATGACTTTTATTTATTTTTTTGAGGTTTTGTTTTTGAGAGAATAACTTAACAAAAACAATAATTCCACTGAAATTACAAAAAAAGGGTCAACCCCAACCAGCGAGAACCATTGTTACTCCTCGCTTTCCCATCCAATATTTTTTTTTTTTTTTTGCAACAGTCTGGAATAAGGGAAATTTTCGCTCTCTGAGAGGGAACTTTTTTTCCAAGTCTGTGAGCACTAGTACTTTTTTTTTAAAAGGATCTTGGCATTTTCTATGGAGAAAAACGGGATCTCATGAAATAGGGCTAGTAATTAGTTCCCGCATTCGACTATGTTGGTTGGTTTAAGTGGCTGTATTTCCCCGTCTTCTGACGAGGGAAAATACAAATAACGCATTGAGCGCCGTTTTGATGCCAACTAATGGAATCTGAAGATAAAGGGGGAGAAGGAAGTTAAGGAAGCTAAAAACAGCCTGTGGAGTTGAGAAGTTTGACGATCTATTTCGGCTAATTCTTTGTAAAAATAAAAATCGATGCCCTTTTTTACATCTTATAATTCTAGATGACGACATGTCACAGTTGTCTTCCTACAGATTTATAACTAGAGCTCGCACCGTGGTAGAAGTTCTACCATTATAGTAACCAGTCTTATACAAAACATATTAGACACATCATGCATCTCTGCCCAATCTTAAGAACAACAAAAAATAAAAAATTAAGCAATATGTTGTTGTGTTTAATTCAGTGAAAGTGGTTCTTTACCACATATTCGATTTCGCCTATTTTATTTAAATACATAAGACAGTCAACCAAAAATAAAAATCGGTGGGAAATCGCTGTTATAAATAAAGACTCTCTGTTGAGGACGACAGGAACAAATTGCACTTGTCAAGTAAATCTAGTTTGGAATAAAATTAATTAGCTAGCCCCCGCAGAAAAACAACTTTTATTTCGATTTTCAGCAAACTAAAGGTATAATTAACTAGTTTTAATGGAATGCTAATTTTGGTGGTTTTTCTTTATTGAACGGAGCTTATTTGAATTCGTATATTCGTACATAATTCTGTATTTTAAGCCACCGAAATAGTAAATGCACGAGGCTTCAATTTATTTAAGTCGAACCGGGTTTCGCAAGTAATCATCAATTTTATATTTAACACTGATTTTATATACCTATATCTACGATCTTTTCAAAAATACAGCCAAAATGAATGAGAGCTCAAAGAAGCCAATTTTATATAAAACGTCGTTAAGTTTGGCAATTTGGAGTCGACTTTAGAACACATTTTGCTGCACTGTTCTTTGCACAAGGAACTTTCCACAAAAGATTTTAGGTGAATTATTTCCACTAAGTAGGTATAGCTTTATTTATTAGAATTTACTGAAATGCCCCCAACACACTTGTATAGTTATGCAGTGTATAAATCTTAATATATAAAAACGTTCGTGCGTATGTATGACCGACCATAACGGCTGAACCACTGAAGCTATCCCCCTTATATTCACACCATATGTTTGTGTGGTGCTCCGGATGGTTTATGTTTATTTTAGACCCTATAGGGGGCGCTGGGGTCGCTTTTTGGAAATTCTTATTCATGGACCGATTTGGCTCAAATTTACACCATATAACACTTAACAAAATAGAAAGCTTTTGCCAAAATTTGGACCCGATAGGTGGCGCTGGGAGATATTAACGACAAGTTAGATTTGCCTGCATATCAATTTTGTATCAATTTGACATTTCAGTAATTCATATTTCATTTAGCTGTACAATTGTTCGACGAAAATTCCAAATTAGTTTGTAATCAATTTTAAATAGGTAGGTAAATAACATTTCCATTCGATTTCCGGCACAAATAACATAACCAAGGAAAATGTTCTTACTGGGTCAAATTTTATGATTCTTCTTTTGTTTTGTTCGTATTGGCGTATTTCAGGCTTAGGCAGTCTTAAAAGATAAAATTTTGGACCCGATAGATGGCGTTGTTGTCGACCTACTCAACCGATTTCAATGAAATTTTGTGGATGTATATTCTTCGTTCCAACTTGAAGGATAGGATACTTTTGGACATGATAGGTGGCGCTGTTGCCGATCTCCGAAACAGCTCTACCGGGTTGATTGAAATTTGTGGATGGGTAGGTATGGTTGCTTAAAGATTGAAATGTTTCGGACCCTGTAGATGGTTCTTTGCAAAAAATAAGCGAGATAGGAGAACGGGTTGTGAAAGCATTAAAATTATTAATTGACATTGTCCAAATAAAGGACTTTACGAAATGTGAGCAGGACTTAATACGAAAGGTATGAGCAAAGGCGGGTGGGTACAGCTACATATAAAAAAGACAGATGTCCGTATGTGCGCACTCATAACTCGGGAACCAATCCTTCAATTTTTATGATTTTTGGTTTAACTTCGCATGTGCCCAAGGAAGGACATATGCTACTTTTTGTCGTGAAAACAAAACTTTATGGGAATTATGTAGTTGAATTTTTGATTTTTTTTTTATGTTCCGGGCTTACATGTATACAATTGAAAGTCGGCTCAACGCACCGAGACTTTGTAACAGAATGCCTTTAATTTGGTGGTGAGGGATGTCAAATCAAATGTCATGCAAGCGACGGTTTTGAGGAAAAAATTCAAAGACAAACATTCTAATTCCACGGAATCCGCTTATTGAGAACGAATTTGTACGTCATGTACTCTAAACCATTTTAGTCAAAAAGCGGAAGGTTGTTCGACACGTTAATCTTCTTTTTTGCGTTTGTCTACGCCTTTTTCAAAAGCTATAGCTGGGATCAATAAAATTTATTTATGGTGGAAGTGAAAGTTATTTTAGTCAAAAAGTCAATTTTGGGCGGGACGAAGTTCGCCGGGCACGCTAGTATTTATATAACCTCTGGATGGTGTAATCCAAAAAATCCTTATTTACAAAAAAAAAAAACTACCAGCCTTATTTAGTTATAAACGTGTTTTATAGTGTAATAGGAAGTGTAAAAAGTTATGCACTCTTTAAAATGCCTCTAAGCAAAAAACCGTATGCATATATTAGTTATACAGGGCTTAAGTCAGAAAGAGTAATAAAAACGATAAATCTATTACATTTATCTGTCGGAAAATGTAAAAAAAAAAAAAAAAAACTTCAAATGGAATGGAATTCAAAAATGGAAAAATTAAAAGAAAAATTTGTCAGATTTGGGACTCCTATGAAACGGTTATCTTATGTAAATTAAAACAATTTAAAATATCTCATATCTGCGGATATTTCTAATTCAACTTATCGAGGATACTCTTGTAAAAATCTTGACAGTTGAAAATAAAAACGCCAATACCAATCTAGGAATTCAATTCTTATTTTCTTTTTTTCATTTAAAATAAAATGTGACACATTTCTTAAGTCAAAATGACATTTCCAAACTATTCCACCTCTATTCAGGCACTAAGCAACCTCCAAACGCATTTAGCTCATACCAGCTCTATACAACGTTGAAATATTTTTATAAATAGGGTTTTTTGTGCATAACTTTTTACACTTCCTATAACACTATAAAACACGTTTATAACTAAATAAGGCTGGTAGTTCTTTCTTTTTTTTTGCCCACTGTAAACCGAACTTTTTCACATCAAAAGGGACAGAAGACTTGTCTTGGACCTTTTTCGAAATTTCGTTGAGTAAATTATTTCACTGACTTATGTTGACTTACGGAAAGGTGACCTAGGAAAAAAGTAAGTTGGCATTTATTTGTAATTCTTCATGACCGAACTTAACTTTTGTCGTGGGAATTTTCATATAAAATTTTTAGATCTGACAGAATTGTTTAGAAAAAAAAAAAAAAAAACAATTTTGACACTTTATTGCAGTTTGTCTACCAACTTTACGAAAAGTTCATATTTTATTTTTCGAGCAATTTTTTGTTATTATTGTTGCTTGATGAAAAGTTATATGCAAGTCTTTTCGGTTAATTCGAATGTTCACGAATTTTAAATAAACTACATTTAGATCAAACAGTCGGACTTGTTGCTTTGTGTATACCTACCTACCTATGATATGTACTAAATTTTTGTTGCTAAAAACATTTAAATGGAACTGTCAATCTTCAGAAATAGATACCATTTTTGGCTCTAAGGAAAATAACGGAAGTAGTACTTAACTAACAGACTTATCACGTTTTGACAGCGGGGCAATAATATTCTCAGTCATACGTATGAATTCAGCTTGTAGTAAGAATATTAATTTTCACTACAGGAACGCAGTCCGTGAATGTGATTTATTTTACTCCATTTGGCAGATCGCAACAAAAAGTTACCGAAAGAAATTTTGTAAGTAGGAGTTTGTTCTTTCGGTTAACTTCTATAATCTTGTCAATGGAAACGTGAATTATCACTTTATGAGACTTTCAAAGATTTTTTTTAATTTTCAGAAAGATTTTTAAAGGAAACAGAACTTTTTTTTATAAACTCCTTCATTTAGTAGTCCGATTGAATCGACGTTTTTCTCTTCACAAATTTAATAGCTGGTTAACAAAACCTACAGTCAAATTTATTAGAAACAAAACTAATAACTGCTAGGGGCAGAAACAAAATTACACCCAATCCATGGATCTGTTTGTTTGAGAAATTTTCAGCTTCTGCAGTTATGAATCTGCGAACTTCAACTGGGAACTTTGTACCGGAAAGTCGAATAAAACCGATGGTGGTTAAGATTGCTGGTTTTTCGTAGTTATTGCGCTACAAAAAGGGACGACTTGACTGAGATGTCAAAGAAACGGGTACCTAATCATCCGGACCCCGGAGTTGTAATTTTTGTCAGGACTCCTCAGCTGTTTCCATGCTCTTGTACACAAAAGTCCTTCACCATCTACAATTCTACACTCATTTCCTGGGGTACTCCTACTCATGTTTACTTTTGGTCGAATGCTTTGCAAAAGTGGCCAAGTCAAGGAAGTTTCTGTACTAACCTGAGTTGCATCCGAATACGGGGTGGTGGAGTTGACATCCACACGCTGTGATCCAAAGAGCATACTTTTGACAATGTACTTGTTACCGCCATCGGTTGTATCCATTTCGAGGGTACCAAATATATCTGTTGTGTTATTCATGTTGAATTCGGGGTCAATATTGAAATTAGTATTTTTGTTGACGTTACGGAAGCTTAGGTTGTTGGTTAGGGTATTGGCCATAGATTGAATAGCACCGGCGATTGACGGCGATAGCGGTGTTACATTTGATTCTTGTGTGTGCTGTGGCACCATTTTGCTCAACAAAATGCGATAAAGTATTTTTTTTTTCTCTTTTTTTTTTTAATTCACTTGAAATTTATCTTCATAGAACTTGAAACGTAAAAACGAAAATTCTAAGTAAAACGAGGAAATTTATTTATTAATTATGAAATATATTTATATTTCCAATAAACATTTGGTTTTATTTGTTATATGTATGTACTTGTTTGTTATATTCCGGTGGACCGACAAAATGGGTGGGTTATGTTTTTTTTTTTTTTTATGTTGACCGATTGGGTTTATGCAATTTTAAGTTTTAATTAATTAAATGAGCACCGCACGTGTTTTGAGGCAACGAACAAAATGTTCTTAAACTTCACTGGATGGGCTGTAAAAGAACTTTTTTTGTGTTGGATATTCCAATCCGATTTCTTCTATCAGTTGAATTTGATTTTACTACAATTCTGCACAGAAGTGATTTTTTTTTTCTCTTTTGTATTTATTTTATTTATTTACTTGGACTAGATATGTACGAAAATGAATTTTCACTTAATTTTTCCGATCGCGATTAGTTAGCGAAATTGCAAATTTGACACTTCAAAGTGGGGGTGCACTCTGCGAGAGAAATGTATGTAAACATTGTCTGCAACATTTTTTTGCATGCGAGATGTATGTGGTTTGGAGAAATATCTTCGAATCCGTTATGAAGAGGGGGTACTGTTTGCTGTATGGTAAAATCCGTTTTTTATTTTTTCTGTATGATGTGCTCGGGGGAGAATAAGAAATTAAGTTCTTGATCGGAAAAAGTTCTATCACTCCAAACGCGATACAAAATTAAATTGACGTCCGCACGGTTAGTCTTCTAGTTTACAACTAAACCGTATGCTTAATTTTTAGCGACTGTTGAGTGTTGTGTTCAGTTCAGTTCAGACGATTGCTTTTGCTTGCTGGCTGGCTGGCTGTTCCTGTTTGCTGCTGCTGGTTTATTTCTCGTGTTGCTTTGCTCGCATCGTTTCTCTGTGTTGGCTGCATGTTTAGGTGTGAAATGGTGAATACTGATACTGAATATTGTATGACGTATATAAATGGCGATGTGTGCGCTGGTCTGTTATTGTGTGCGGAAAAAACAGCTGTTCTATTGGAAGAGTAGTTAGACAGCAAGCGAGCAGAGCAGATGATAGTCACGCACACGGTTTGCTTCGGAAAATGACTCGGCCAGGCGAAACAGCTATATTCGCAGAAGTTTATCATCCACTGGAAGTATTCATTTTGAAATTCATTTCATCCCCTCGGCGTCACTGCCGTCTGATTACTCTTTGATAACCGATGAAGTACCAGCTGTTCCTGTTGTTTTGTTGTGTCTTGAGAGGGCGCTCGTTTTAGGGGGTGTGAGTGCTGACTGCTGAGTGGTGTGTGTTTATTATTTATTTTTTTTTCTTATTTTCAGAGTTTGCGCTTGCTGGTTGCTGGGCTGCATGGTCTATGTTTCAGGGGAGGAAAGAGGAATGCTTGCCCTGCACTATGAAGCTGTGCTATGATGCTGTGGTGACTGCTGACGTTGAGTGCTTGTGCTTGCTGTTTGCAGTTGCAGCTTACAGCATAATTATGTCAGCTGTTCGTACTTCTGTTACTGAGCTTTGATTGTATGGGTGAGCGTTTTACTGAATTAGCGTTGCAGTCACAGCTCGCAGATGAAATAAATTCTAACTATGTACCTACCTAGTTAGTTATGTTTTACGTACTTAGGTACCTACAATCGAATTAATATTGTGAACTCGCACAAATACCTGCCATCTAACGGTCTTGTTGTCAGATAAAAGTTTTTGAACTAGAAATGATTCACAAGCAACTCGTCAAGATGAGACACATTCTCAGTGAATACTAGAGACAGGCCAGTGGTATGTAGTATGCGAGGTGGATCTTAGATATGACGTAGCTGAAGAAATTTGGGCCTTACCAGTTACCAATAAACATTTTTAGATTTCACTTTAAGTTTTTTGTAGTTCACGGTGACATTATGTTTCATATAAATTTTGCAATTGTGACCTTCCGTAAATTTAAAGTCGAGACTAAAATATGTTATTTGTACCGCGCAATTTTCGTTCGTTATGACTAGGTATAGGTAGGTAGCTTAATAAATTTAACTAGCGCCTTAAAAGCCGATCAAGATCTCTTGGTAATTAAAAAGTGCCTAGATAAAAAAAAGAAGAAGAAGATCCAATGAAAATTGGATAGAACCGGACAAACAAATTAATGTTTGCTACAGGTGCGTTGAGAAAAGGCTGTAGGCACTATGTAGGTAGGTATTTTGCTTGCTAACTGTCTGAATAAAATGCACCCGCAGTCATAAGGGTATAGCAGGGGCCACATTTTGCGTACTTGAAACACATAACCTAGGTACTAACAGAAAAAGTGAGCCCGTGTTTCTTAAACCGCTAGATGATCAGCGGAACGTCAAATGAATGCAGAGTTCTAGATGCATAAAAAAAAATGTGTAGGTATGTGCTAGATGACAAGCCCGGTCGGGCCCATTGGCCCGGGCAGACAAGAAATGGCCCACATATCTTATTTGTTGTATTCCTTAAACTAAACATGTATTCTAAAAAGCACACTTTTTTAGTTAATCACAAAAATTAGCGATGTGTTTCATAAAAAAGTAAATCTTTCATCCTCACTGAAGTTTCTTCTTCTTGTCATTTCTTTTATTGTAGGGGAGAGGGGGCCAGTTTAGGACGAGGCAATTTAGGACAACTTAAGAAAAAGTACTACAAAAAAAACTTTTTAACACTTTAATAACATTTTACAGTGGCAACTCCACTTCAAACAAACATCTGATGGATATTGAAACGAAACCAACTTTTAAAAAAATAAAATAAAAAGAAGAAAAGAAAAAGACGACGGTTGTAATTTTTTTTATTCCTGGACGTAAGCATATTATTCTAAAATTATGCTCAATTTACAAATTAAAAGTGTTCAATTATAATGTTTGTATGTGTAGCGATGTTATTCAACCAAAATATTAACAATTTACATTGTTTCTAAAAAAAAATGAAGTTTTTAGTTTTTTATCCCTCTCGGGGCACCTTTGGACAATGCGCGAGTGGAACTTTTGGACATGTCCTAATCTGCCCCCTTTTATCATTTTGAACAATCTATTTCAGTGTGATTGTATTTGGTTTTATTTGTTTAGATTTATATCTGCACTAATGGTCAGAAATTAGAAGAAAAAGAAGGAAACCGCTCCTAATGAGCGTTTTTTAGACAAGTCCAAAACTGCCCCATAATTGTCCTAAGGTGCCCCCCCCCCGCAGAGGGGCAGAATGGGACAGTTAAAAAAAAATAAAAAATATATAAATCATTACTATACATATTTATTTGGATATAAGGCTCAAAGATAAAAGAACATGTGATAATAATTTTCAAGATCCGAAGGGATACTCCGCTTTTTAATGGATCTAGAGCGATTTTTGTAAAAAGTGTCCCAAGGTGACCCCCTCCCCCCTATGTTGTTTGTCTGGAAGTTGTTTGCGTGTAGTTGTAAAAAGATACTGCGCCGTACTAATAACAAATTTTAGTCTCGACTTTTAATTTACGGAAGCTCACATTTGCGAAATTTTTATGAAAAATATAGCCACTGTGAATTACCTAGTATACTTAAATTTAAAGTCGAAACTAAAAATGTTCTTTAGTAAGGTCCATTAAGTATTTAATAGTTCATTTTTGTGAATCTATTGTCGATTTATAAAATACTCTATATTCTTGTAAAGATTATGCTATTTCATTTAAAATATTAAATAACTACAGGGCAGACAAAGAAAACAATTTATTTATGTTGCCTTATATCTTCCTTTTTTTTTTAAGTTCTCTTTGAAGCTTAATTGAACCCACTTTTTGGAAATGGCCCTTAGAAAGCCCTCCTATTCCAAAGAAAGGAATCCAACCTGCTCTTCGTCAAATATCATATTGAATATCAAATATGCCCATTCTTTTAAGAACTGCATAAATCTACCTTTTCATGATCCATTTTTGAAGAAGGGCTTTGATTTCAAATGAAACTCGATATATAAATAATATAAATTAATACCTACTTAAGAGTAAATGAGGTACGTGGTGATTTTGGTGACTTTTCTCTATCTTTATACCTACCTATACTGCAAGTTGTTGTCAAACATATTACTCACTTATGTGGTTTTCCATTGGGACAAAAAATCAATCTTTTTTTTGATCTAAATCACTTTTTGCGTTCCATTGGGACGAAAAATCAATCTTTTTTTCGATTCGGATCACTTTTAGCAGATCTCGATATTTTTTCAGATTTACGCATACCAATATACCTTGTACAGCTGTTTAACGTCAGTTTAAGAAGTTTCATTTCGAGGCAAATGCGCAAAGTTTCGTGAAAACCAAAATAACAAAATACATAAATAGCTATGGATACGATTTCGGAGGAATTATTATCTTCATTATCTCCCTCGTCATCTGAAGACTACAAACCACCAATAATACTTCATTTGTATCTACAAGAAGAAAAACATTTTTGAGGGCGATATCGATTTGTGATTTAGCCAAAAACGAATGCCATTTGAACAGCTGATATTGTTGTCAATTAACGCACTAATCCATTTACAAAAGCAGATCAATCTCGTTGCGCGTTCCATGAGCACAGTAAAATCTGAGATCTGAAAAAGATTTCTGGTGGTCCCAATGGAAAACCACATTAATATGATGTTCGAAACTGATAACATATCAACGCTTATGGGAATCACTATTGCAAACAATAGAAATTGAAAGCAAATGTTTTTTTTTTTTTTTTTTTCAGATTAATAGGTGTGTAGAGTGTAGTGTACCTATGTGTACTAAATATTTTTCCGCTGAGAATAGCTTTATTTTGTCCAGACTTATTGTCACCACAATTACGCATTTAGCTAATAATTGTGCTTTAATTTTAATAACTGATTGGTATCAATATATTTATGTATTAGGGGATAGGGGGGCACATTTGAACAATTTTTGCTTCAAAGTCTCATAAAAAATAATGTTTTTGAATTATTTTGGAATTATTTGAATTATTGATCTGTAACTAAACTTTAGTTTAAACTTAAGCGTATAATTATATTAGTTTTATAAGGATTTCGATTTATTTATTTATTTTTTTAATGTAGGTAACTACATGCACTAAACACATAGTTTTAAAATACAAATTCAAATGCAGCTACATATGAGAAAGTAAATAGGTGCAATAGAAAAACGAACGGCGACCGTTCAATTTTCAAACCTGCCCCAATGTGTCTTGTAACGAAAAAATACCTCAATATGGTTATTAATGAACCTTCGTCTTCAAAAAGCATTATTCACAAATAATAAAGCTAACCAAACAAATTTTTACTCTTAGATATAAGTAGATATGTAAAGAAAAAAAAAACAGAAATTGGAAATGCAACATAGAAACATCCACACCGAGCTACTTTCAAACGACTACTTAAAATATGACGGAAACCCGTTGACGTTTAAAGAAAACAATATTGCCAGGATAAAAACTTGGAATACGCTCTCAAGTATTTGTTTAATAACATTTTTGTTAGTGCTGTTCAAAGGTACCTACTCCACGTTCAAAAGTGCCCTCCTCTCCCCTAATTTAGCTTTAAAGATTTTGTACAACATATACCTATGTATTTTGAATGGATCGAATAGACAAAGACTTAACCTTCCATAAGAAGCAAGAGATGGTTTGTGAATTATTGTGCACCTTCGTCATGGCAATCCTTTTAGTTTTCGGGAAATCAGACTTAAGGTTAAACTCGATAAAAATTCTGTCAGATTATATTATGTCACATGGAAAATAAATCAACGATCACAATATTTCATGTTTAAATAAAAGACAAATCTGACCAAAATATTTATCTGCTGATATTCTACCAATATTGGAAGCAAACGTCATATACGTGTTGTAAAATGTTGTTTACTACATTCACCTCAAGAAAATATATAAATCTGACAGAAAGTATAAAATGACAGTCAAATTGACAATAAAAATTCCTTGCAGAGCTGTCATAAAAAATTTCAAATCGAATCAATGCACTATTTTAGTCATAGGCAAAATATGTACTATTTCCCTGGATACATGTGTGCCTATTTTTCATTCACAGTCCGTCTCGTTTGTGCCCACAGAAGTATGAGCGAATTTTTGATTTTTTTATAAACTAAATGAGTGTTTTGTAATTAAAGAGAAAACCAACAAATTAAAATAGGCTTTTTAAAAGCTATATATGATTATATCTGATAAGGCATGCTAAAAGTATCCAGTTGTCAATTTTGGTACCAAAATAGCACAAAAAAGGAAATTTCCCGCGACCCCTAAGCACTGGTACCTACCTAGGTCTCGGTAATATTCTAAGTTGTATTATCGGTAGACTCATTGCCGCCAGCTACAACTCGTTTAACTGCGTTTTAATTTAATTGACTGATATCAAACTTCTCTTTATCTATTTCGCAATATTATCGATTTCCTCGATAAGACAAATACTTAACCTTTCACAAAACGTAAGAAGTGGTTGGATTTCGTACATTCATCAATTGTTCTGTATCAACTGCCTGCCTACAGTCACTCGGATTCGGACGCCTAATGTCACGTTTATGCCTTTATATGGTCAGCGGAAAATCATCAGATTATGTGTCATACTATGAAGAAGAAACTAACGACATTGATTGTGCCAAATATGAGTTTAAATTTGAAGTTACATAGAAACGTCAAAGGGAAATTCTTAAAACCTAAACATAGCAACATTTTTTCCGTTAATTGCTAAAAATGAGTAATTCTGTGCCTTGATTTTGTGCGGTTTTTGCCGCAATTGCGCTAGGGAACTTTCCGAATCGGATTTGAATGTGTGAGTGCAAAAATTGGCACTTTTTTCGAAGACTCTAATACAATTTGTTGGTACTTTTTTCCTTTTTTTAGTTGAAAAAGAGTTAATTTATAAAATCAAAAGACCCGACTGAATTTGTCTTGTTCATATCGTTTTAGCTCTATCTTTTTAGCCTATAACACTCCGGGGAAGAATACGAATCTAGTGACACCTCACTCTTTAAAAACGAGCAAGCCGTTTAGGCTACAGAGCGTCACGTAGGAATTTACATAGGATACGCCGCGCGAAACACATAACCCTCCCTGTCCCTGTGTCCAGTCGGGTAGAAATAAAAGTGTCCAAATTTTTGCTGTTCGATAAAAAAGGGTAAAACGTAGGAATTAATTAAATAATGCATTTTGACATATCAAACAATATTCTCCATTTAGCCGAAAGTAGGTCGAATACTTACTCGTGTTTTGATTCAATTTTTTACCCTTTGACATTTTTCCGTAATTTTTTTGAATTTCACAAATCTTAAGCCCTTGACTCCGAGATGTACACGAATTGATTGTAATTTGTGCTAAAATAAATGAGTATGCAAAATGAAGTGCAGAACAAAATGTTAAAGTGACTTTAATAATGCAACCAGCTGTCAAAACAAATTTTTAAATTTAAATAGGTTTAAATAACTGCTTTTGATTTAAGGTTCTTATTCGAACCGCGATAAGAAATTTTCCAAAAAAAAAAAAACATCAATAGTGAAATTAATCTTTTATTTGATCCATATTTCATATTTGACAGTGGCAGTCAAAGTCAACTCGCTCTTAAACCGAAATGTGAAATATTGGGCGATTTGCCTTTTTTTTCTCATTTGACATGACAGCTAGTGACAAATGAATTCTTAAAAATGGTTTTCGCAACTTGACGTTTCTTTTTTAAATATTTTTGGCGAAAATTGCAAACAAAAATACTTCCAAGTTCCAATAATTTAATCCATAGAATAACAGCTATTCTTAACAAAAACTCAAAAATGACTCCGCTCAGAAACCTGAAGGACAAACATAACCAACGAACTACAAACATTATGAACAAGCTGCGACAGGCTTGAACATTATCAACTTCGCATCATAATGTTCAGAGTGTGATCGTGAGTTGGTGACTAAGCAATCTATACATAAAACCAACTCTGTTCAGTAATTTGCAATTATATTGGTTTCTTGTTCTCGTATGTCGTACCTGGTTCCTGGTAGACCCACCGACGACGCGCGACGTGACTATGATCACTGGTCAGAGTTTGCACGTGCAGCACTAAGCCAAGTCCGAAAGATAGGACCGCTTGGTATAGGTTTCTTAAAAAAATCAATAACTGAAAGGCTTAATCATAGGTTTTGATTTTCTAATTTGTATTGTGCAATATATTTATTGACTTGGTTCATTTGTATAGATGTGACGTTGATGTGACTTCTTCGAATTACGAAATGTGATGAAATAATTTTGTCCATGAGCGGTAGGCTTTTTTAGTGGTGCAAATCGTATAAATACTGCGTATTTAAAATGTTTGTTAAAGTGTGGGGAGAACGCTTAACGCCTGTTCAAATTGCGTCTAAATTTCATCGTCGAATGAGTATAGGTTCAAATCGAAACTAATTTTCTAAATTGGAGTGACTTAAGACTGCATGAAAGAGGTGTTATGTAATATAATAATATTCCGACCAATTATCAGTGTCAAAATAGGGTCATGCAGTGTCATGGGCGTATCGAAAATGATCAACCGCAGTACTTGATGGTGCAGTGCAGTTGTTTTCCCTTCTTTTATTTTAATGTTTATAATTGCTTTTAATTGTATGCTATTGGTATTACCAAATTTCATTCTTAGCCTCCTCCACAAACATTTATTATTTTAGGTCATACCATTTCTATGGTATTGTGAATAAATAAAAAATATTTCGGTATTATCACCGCATTATTGACGTTCAATTGTGCAATTTATACGTTTACACTCATCGTTTTAATTATTAATTGTGGTTGTATTACCACAATACAGTTTTGATAATTATTTGAGGCAACAGGCAAGTGCCTCAGACTACTACCTAACCAGCAGGATGTTTTTGTCACATGATTAAGTGCTCCGTCTAAAAAATAATGGTGCAAAATTAAAGTCATCGTGTTTTGTAGAGATTGGTAGAAACTAACTACCAGCACTCTAACTTCAAAGCCGGTGCCTACATTTTTAGTGCATTAAAAACGCTGTAACCTTTTTGTTGCTGTAAATTTTTGTCAAACAGACCCAAGAATTTACAATTTTAGAAACTAAATACAGTTTTCGGAGCTATTTTTAAACAAATTTGAATGCAATGACTGCAAGAAACAAAAACAAAACAAAAAAAAATTAACAGTTTTTTTTTATTGAATCCGTGCGAGTAAAACTACTCGTCATCAAAATCTTCAAAAAGATTTGCTCGGGTTTTCCCCCCCCCCCCTAAAACCACAACATATTTAAACATTTCGAGATCTTCAAAAATATTAATATCCTGGGAACATTTCTTTTAAGGTCTTCAAAGAAGAAAATCCAAAATTTAAATTTAGCAATAGAAATGACAGATGGGAGAAAATTGAGAGTCCATACTAAAGCTCAGTACGCTGCTCGAGATTAACTAAATGTGATCTGCTCTCTAACTTTGCTCTCCAAACACTAGCTAAAATCCCAGTCAAATTTTGACGTAGAGCACGCCGCGGATAAGTGTCACAGAAAACAGCTGTTCTTTGAAAATAGCTGACTCTAGAAATTCACCACTCTCTGATTTCAACCATTTCTAGATACTCCTCGTCGAGGTATTTACGAAAAATAAATTCATCCTTGCTTACTTCTCCCATTCTCCGGAATAAAAAACGCAGCAGAACAAAAGTACACAACGATCTGTCAACATTAAAGTTTTAGGAAATGTGCCGCCCATTAAATGGTACACAACGATCTGTCAACATTTAGTTTGAGAAAATAGGTCTGTTCCCTTACTTTCTGGTTCAATTTTGGCAAAAACTCACATTTCTCTCATTGCGAGAGAATTCGCTCACCGAAATGAAATGTAGCCAAAAAGAAAAGGAACGCGTTGAACCACAAATTTGAAAAATATGATTTTTTCCACGGCGAGAATATTCGAATATCGGTAAAACAAAACAGAAATTTTTATTCAAGACCAAGATTTGTATTGCTTTTATTGCAGAAATTAAAAAAATCAATCCTTTTGTTTCTTACATCTATTTTAATGCTATACAAGCACTAAATATAAATTAGGTAAATCAAATAAAAAGGCAGTTTGAAATTAATATTTGAACGATTTGACAACCATCTGTCAGCAATAACCAACTAGCCCAAAGAAATTTCTTGGGCTAATATTCGCAGGTTTTTTATGGAGGGGAAATGTTTTGCTCTCTCTTTTTGGCTCTGCCCAACTTTTGCGTAAGCGAACGAAGTTTGACTAAATTTGGCGAATGTGTTCGAATGCATTATCGTTAGGGAACAGACCTATGTGTCGCCCATTAAATGGGCACGCTAAATTTTGACAGATACATGAAGTACATTCTGAAACAAAAGTTTGACTATTTATCTCGTGCAGTATATCACTCAGCTCAATGGATTCGCTTGAATTTAGTTAGCTCAGCTAAATTTTGGAGAGAATTTTGTATGGGAACAAAAAATAAAAAACGTCACGTCCATAAAAAAACCTGTAAATATTAGCCCAAGAAATTAATTTTTGTGTTAGTTGGTTATTGCTGACAGATGTCAAATTGTTCAAATGCTTATTTGTATAACTGGCTTTTTATTTGATTGCATTTAAAATAGATGTAAGAAGCAAACGAATTGGACTTTTTAAATTCTGCAATAAAAGCAGTTCCACTGCTACTCTTAATTATACACTTTAACTTTGTTCTACTGATATTTGAATATCCTAGAAAAAATACTAATCTATTATTTAAAACAAAGTTGCATCCGTAAGAACGCCCATCACTCGAGAACGGATCGTCCAATTTGAGCTATCTTTTCTTTGTTGTGTCTGTCTCCGCCTGAGGAAGGTTTAAATACGTTGAGAAAACTGGAAAATTTTAAAAGGAAATTAAAAAATTCATAAAAATTAAATTTCCATACATCTTTTACTGGGATTTTTTTTTAAATTTTAATCACAACATCAGTGAGATCGGTCAAAAATTCTACATGAATTTATGTGATGTGAAACATCTATGGGCGCAGGAGCGACTTGGGAGTAAAATCGACTCGACCGAGACGGAAATTCCGTAGCGACGGCGGAAATTGGCCTGTCGCGATAGGTGGCGCTGTTGTCGATCTCCGAAACTAAACAACTGATTTCAATTAGATTTTGTAGGTGTGTATGGTTGGTTACATCTTGGAAGATTGAATAGTTTTTGACCCGATAGGTGGCGCTGTTGTCGATCTCCGAAACTATTCAACCGATTTCAGTGAAATTTTGTGGATGTAGCTATATGGTTGGTTGTCATTTGATTTTGATTCATTTAACTTAATTCTTAAAGTGAAGACTGAGTGAACTGATAAAGCCTGGTCTTACACAGACCTTAGACTACTGAATCAGTTGTATCACGGGCGAAGCCGGGCGGGAACGGCTAGTTTGTAATAATTATTCAAACCCTACCCTTTACACTAAATATTTTGTAGGTCACAATGGGTAATTTCGTATGGAAATTTTCGCCGTTGTGAGTTAGTAAAATCTAGCCCGGGACACTGAATTTTATTATTAGTATCGCGCTGTGTCGTTCCCGCTGTTGGAGTGGAACGAAAAAGCAGTCTAAAACGCACTCAATCCAAAATATTTATTGGAGGACTAAAAAATATCCATTTTCAATCAAACTTCAAATTTTCAAATTGACTTTCAAGATCACTGACGATGACCACTAATTGGCCCTAACGAGCACAATCCCGATTAATATCTCAATCGACAGATGGATTTCAATAACTTGAATTTAATTGTTTACCACATCAGTGGATATGTTTTAAAAGCCAACTGAGCAATTATTATTTCAGTTACTAAGTGAAACTATGAGGGTTAACAGTTTTTTCGAGATCATAACCATACTTGCTGCTGCGCTAGTTTTAACTAACGTAACGATTTAGTTGCTCTCTATTTTATTGTAAGATTATCAACCTTTTTTTTTTTTCAGTGCGAAGTCTCCATACGCTTTCAAAAGGCAAATTGCATTCTGCACGATCCTGCGACACTGAAAAATGTAAAGTGCTATGCAAAAGCGATTAATCGGACAACGACTTTAATCAACATGAGTGCTGACATTGTTCGTCCACTTCCAAATTTATTTGTAATAGATTTTTCTAAATCGAACGTCAAATTTTGGGAAAAATAAAACTTTTGCTGTCCTTTTAGATAAACTTGCAGATGAACAAAAGAGCAAACATTGTCTATAGACCGTTCCTTGTCAACACAACAGAAAATTACTGTGAGGTTTTCGAAAAGAATCGTGCCAGTCCTTTTATGAGAACGATCATACCGCTCTACTTGCCCTATACTAACTTGAATCATTCGTGTCCCTATTATGTAAGTTGTGTTGCGTAAGAGTGTTTAACAGCATATAAACAGGATTTATATATATTTCAGGGTTTTGCGTACATTCGCAATTTACCAATATATGCAAGTAACTTGTTGAAAATCTGGCCCAATGGTAACTATCGACTGGATGTGAAGGCGTTTGATCACAGTAGGGATATTGTAACCATGCAGTTCTTCCTGGAGTTCAAGGAGATCCTGTTTTAAATTAAAATACAGTCGGCACATGAATGTATACTGACATTCTATTTAAAATTAAAGAAACCATTGGGCATAATTATATGGGTGTGTGGGATTGTTTATGTTTTACGTTTTTCGGCCAAGAACGATTTTACCTGCTATTTTTTTTTTCACAATTAAGATATTTAAACTTTTCGATTGAAAGAATTTTTGCAAAATGGTTGTCATATTTTTTGAAGCTTTTATTTTAGGTAGTAATATTTGGTGGTCCCGTTGCTGCGACAAATTGAGGGACTGTTTCAAAATCGATCCTAAAAAGATGTATTGTATGTCAAAGTTTACCGGAAGCTTTCCGATAAACAGGGTTGCCCAAAATTTCAGCTATGATCCCAGAAGGAAAACTGCATAGGCAACGAAAAGAACAATATTAGTCAAATGTCCTTATTTAATATTTCCTTCATAAATGCTGGAGATCTCTTTTGCCAGTCTCATGCCCACCAATCTTGAAAAGTCTGGGGTCAGATTCTGTAAGGCGAAACGATCAAGCGTTTTCGTGCGCACGAAAACGTTTGATCGTTTCGCCTTAGTTCTGAGTTCAAAAACGAGACGAAGACAAGGAAAATTTACGATAACCACAGTTGGTCGTCATTTTTTCGCGTTCTCTTTGCTTGCACGTATCTTTAGTCAAAATCAGAAGAGACACCATAATACGCATGACGATGGCCTGTGTTGAAGATTCCGCCACAAGTCGTTTGCATATTATATTAGCCTGCGCAAATACGTCACAAAATAAGATATGCGATTTAGCACCTCTGTGTTCGAAAGATGTCAAATATTTCAACAAAAATCATGCAAATGTCCTTATCTTGTATTTCTTTGATCTATGGGAGATCTACTGCGAATTTAATGGAGCAATGACATGAAGAAACATGAAGCTACAGAAAAACATAAATACTCGGCGAACTTGACTTTTTTTCAAGAAGAAAGGAGAGGCAAATTTCACTGTATAGTGCGCTTGGTATGTAGGGATGCCAGACGTCCCCCTTTTTCATACAAAAATGCTGTGTCCCCCCTAGTACAAACCACTGTCCCCCTTATTAAGTTAAAATTCAATAAGAGAAAATATTCAATTCAAACTTCGAAAATACTTTCTTTTAATACAGGGTGTCCGCCGGGAAGGTATACTACTTTGTTTGTTTATAATTTCTGATTAAATGAAAGAGAATGGATCTTATATTGATAAATGTTTTATATAATGTCGGCAATTATGTATGGAATACAATATCAGGCAAATGTCTACCTCTGTTAGTCTCACAAATGGTGCCCTTTGAGCACATTTTTCATTACATGCTCACACATTTCACGCGGTATTTCATTAATTTCATCACGAATATTTTGTTTGAGCTGCTCAGCGTTTCTGGTTTGTTTGTATAAACCTTGCTTTTCAGATATCACCACAAAAAAAAAAAGTCCGGAGCAGTCAAATCAGGCGACCGTGGAGGCCAATCAACATCACCATTTCTTGAAATAACTTGTTGTGGAAAGAGGTCTCGCAGTAATTCCATTGTAATCCTGGCTGTATGCGATGTGGCACCGTCTTGTTGATACCACATGTTAATCAAGCCCAAAGCATGAAGTTGTGGCGTTAAAAAGTTTTCAATCATATCACGATATCGCTCCCCATTCACAGTTGCCGTTACGACGTTTTCATTTTCAAAGGAGAGGTCCAATTCATCAGGTGGCTGATGAATAATTTGAGGGTTTTCAATTACCCAGAACTGACTATTCTGTTTTTTCACACGATAAATAGTGCGTTTTGTTGGCACGTTGTTTCTCCCAAAAATTTCACGTAACTTTCTCATCGTCACAGTAAGCGATGATTGATTTTGATAAAATGTTTTAACGATTAAAACACGTTGGTTTATGGAATATTTTTCCGTAATCAATTTGCCACGTGTCTACTTCACGACTGCCAAATATGAACTGTTAAGATTAATGTTTACCGAAATGGCGGCAAAACAAAGAAGGCGAACACCCTGTATTTTTAACAAGATTCTCTGTGAACACATCCATTTGAAGGGCAAGACATTTCACTTCACGTGCTAAAGTTGTTCTCGTGTACGTTTTTGTTTTGTACTGTAATCTTTCTCTCTTTCAGTTGTTGTTTTGAAACCAAAATTTACTTTGGTAAATGGAAAGAAAAAACAAAAAAAAAAAAAGTATTCATATCCTACCCAGTGTTGGGAACAAAACATTTGTATCTAACGAAACTTATTTTTATTTCACATTGTTTTGACTCTGGTATTCAAAAACAAAAAAGGAATTTTTGTCCCACTCGTTTAACACTTGTCCCTTCTAGAAAACTCACGATGACCCCCTTTTCGTATTTATTAATCTGGCAACCCTATTGGTACCGCGCTTGGTAAGTACTGGCCGGGACTGTATCAGGCATACTGTTTTGGTGAGCCATTGTCAAATCGTAGGTATCTCAAGCAATCAGTTTGGTATTAATAATGGTTAATTAGATAGTTTTTTTTTTATCACCTGAGTCATCAGTTTTAAATTTTGTTTCGCTAAATAATTTTGTTGCCAATTGCTTTAATTATTCATTTATTTCAGGGCTTTACAGGCCTATACCACAGACAAGAGAAATATATTATACGGACATTTTTGCCACCCATTTAGAATCGAGCGGTTCACGACAGTGTTATTGCGGCGGAATCACTATCCGACGATTTAATACCCACAAGTGCAACGCTAAGGCAACTAAAACGTGAAATTGAATCCCTTAAACGTAGGAAAGCTCCTGGTTATGATTTGATCACGGAAGAAGTTCTCAAAGTTCTACCAAGAAAAGCATTAATTAAGCTTCTTCATATTATAAATGCCGCGCTCAGACTAAAATACGTACCGAGCCAATGGAAATTTTCGGAGGTCATAATGGTTTTAAAACCAGGAAAACCGCCAAATGAAGTAAAGTCGTATAGACCAATTTCCCTTCTTCCAGTTATATCCAAAGTTTTCGAGAGAATTTTACTAACGCGCCTACAACCGGTTATAGAAAACAATAATATTATCCCTGGACCGCCAGTTTGGGTTCAGAACCAAGCATTCTACGATTGACCAAGTGCATAGAATTACTGACGTAATTGAGAAAGCATTTGAAAAAAAGAAGATATTCTCAGGCGTATTCCCTGTAGTCTCACAAGCCTTTGATAAGGTGTAGCATGACGGCTAAAAATTTAAATTACCACCAGTTCTCCTCGTACGCCTATTATTCTAGAATCATGTCTCGGGAATAGACTCTTCCCCTTGTTAGAAATGGAAACGAATACTCGGAACTTAAGGAAATTTCGGCCGGCGTACCGCAAGAAAGCGTCCTTGGGCCGCTTCTCTATCTCGGGAACAAGAGAAGACGGCAATACCCTTGCTACGTTCGCCGACGACACCGCTATTTTAGCAGTAGGTAATACAATCGAAGAAACGAATATAAAACTGCAAATCGCACTGAATAAAGTAAACGAATGGACCAGGGACTGGCGGATGGCCGTCAACGGAGCTAAATCTGTTCACATGAATTTCACGTATAATAAACTTGGCCAAATACCTGGGAATGACACTCGACGCAAAGCTGAAATGGAATTCGCACGTGAAAATGAAAGGTAAAGAACTCGATATCAAATATAGAGAAATGTACTGGTTACTCGGAAAACATTCCCAGCTCAGTACCGAAAACATACTGCTTCTATAGAAGCAAGTGCTAAAGCCGGTGTGGACCTACGGTATACAACTCTGAAATTGAAGCTGAAACAAAAAGCTTCGCGAGAAAGCATAGAAACCGACTAATCGGACTTGTCAACAATTCAGTCCGACAAATTCTGGACGAGAACAATTTATTGCGCCGACTACAAACAACGAAACCGTTCGACTTGGCAAGATAAGATTAACCGCGTCTAAATTGCGGAACATGCATTGATGATATTTGAATATTCCCACCTAGAAAAAATACTAATCTATTATTTAAAACAAAGTTGCATCCGTAAGAACGCCCATCACTCGAGAACGGATCGTCCAATTTGAGCTATCTTTTCCTTGTTGTGTCTGCCTCCGCCTGTGGAAGGTTTAAATACGTTGAGAAAACTGGAAAATTTTAAAAGGAAATTAAAAAATTCATAAAAATTAAATTTTCATACATCTTTTACTGGGATTTTTCTAAAATTCTAATCAAAACATCAGTGAGATCGTGTTTGTCAAAAATTCTACATGAATTTATGTGATGTGAAACATCTATAGGCGCAGGAGCGACTTGGGAGTAAAATCGACTCGACCGAGACGGAAATTCCGTAGTTACGGCGGAAATTGGCCTGTCGCGATAGGTGGCGCTGTTGTCGATCTCCGAAACTACTCAACTGATTTCAATTAGATTTTGTAGGTGTGTATGGTTGGTTACATCTTGGAAGATTGAATAGTTTTTGACCCGATAGGTGGCGCTGTTGTCGATCTCCGAAACTATTCAACCGATTTCAGTGAAATTTTGTGGATGTAGCTATATGGTTGGTTGTCATTTGATTTTGATTCATTTAACTTAATTCTTAAAGTGAAGACTGAGTGAACTGATAAAGCCTGGTCTTACACAGACCTTAGACTACTGAATCAGTTGTATCACGGGCGAAGCCGGGCGGGAACGGCTAGTTTGTAATAATTATTCAAACCCTACCCTTTACACTAAATATTTTGTAGGTCACAATGGGTACATTCGTATGGAAATTTTCGCCATTGGGAGTTAGTAAAATCTAGCCCGGGGCACTGAAATTTATTATTAGTATCGCGCTGCGTGTTGTTCCCGCTGTTGGAGTGGAACGAAATAGCAGTCTAAAAAGCACTCAATCCAAAATATTTAAAAATATCAATTTTCAAATCAAACTTTAAAATTTTCAAATTGATTTTCAAGATCACTGACCATGACCACTAATTGGCCCTAACGAGCACAGTCCCGATTAATATCTCAATCGACAGGTGGATTTCAATAACTTGAATTTAATTGTTTACCACAGCAATGGATATGTTTTAAAAGCCAACTGAGCAATAATTATTATTTCAGTTACTAAGTGAAACTATGAGGGTTAACAGTTTTTTCGAGATCATAACCATACTTGCTGCTGCGCTAGTTTTAACTAACGTAACGATTTAGTTGCTCTCTATTTTATTGTAAGATTATCAACCTCTTTTTTTTTTCAGTGCGAAGTCTCCATACGCTTTCAAAAGGCAAATTGCATTCTGCACGATCCTGCGACACTGAAAAATTTAAAGTGCTATGCAAAAGCGATTAATCGGACAACGACTTTAATCAACATTAGTGCTGACATTGTTCGTCCACTTACAAATTTATTTGTAATAGATTTTTCTAAATCGAATATCAAATTTTGGGAAAAATAAAACTTTTGGTGTCCTTTTAGATAAACTTGCAGATGAACAAAAGAGCAGACATTGTCTATAGACCGTTCCTTGTCAACACAACAGAAAACTACTGTGAGGTTTTCGAAAAGAATCGTGCCAGTCCTTTTATGAGAACGATCATACCGCTCTACGTGCCCTATACAAACTTGAATCATTCGTGTCCCTATTCTGTAAGTGGTGTTTCGTAGGAGTGTTTAACAGCATATAAACAGGATTTATATATTTCAGGGTTTTGGGTACATTCGCAATTTACCAATATATGCAAGTAACTTGTTGAAAATCTGGCCCAATGGTAACTATCGACTGGATGTGAAGGCGTTTGAGCCCAGGAGGGATATTATAACCATGCAGTTCTTCCTGGAGTTCAAGGAGATCCTGTTTTAAATAAAAATACAGTCGGCACATGAATGTATACTGTTGTTCTGTTTAAAATTAAAGAAATAACTGGGCATAGGTATATGGGTGTGTGGGATCGTTTATAATATATCTACGTTTATTCGGCCAAGAGCGATTTTACCTCCTTTTTTTTCACAATTGAGATATTTAAACTTCTTGATTGAAAGAATTTTTGCAAAAATTTTGTCATATTTTCGGAAGCTTTTATTTTAGGTAGGTACCTAGTAATATTTAGTGGTCCCGTTGCTGCGACAAATTGAGGGACTATTTCAAAACCTCCAGCTAAATTCAATCCTAAAAAGATGTATTGTATGTCAAAGTTTGCCGGAAGCTTCCCGGTTGCCCAAAATTTCAGCTATTTTTTTTTTTTTATATACTTCTCGCGGGAAAGGCGAACCTATAACGCTTCAACAGCGCCCCGAGATGCTTGCAGATGTATGTTTGCTCTGCACTTAAATTGCTTCAAATTGTAGTCTTCTGGAAATATATCCACAGGAAGCCAGTTCCAAAGTTTGCTTGTCCTGTAACAGAAGGAGTTTTGGATAGTTGATGTCCTCGCGGTTGTCAAGTGTAGTGTATGGTCATGAGCATTAGCTGCCTGTCTTGTGGGGCGCCCAAAAGTTGCATTTCGAGGGATAATGTCTTTGAGTTCATCAGAACATCTACCATGGAAGTACCTATAGAACAAGCATAGGTCAGCGACTTGTCTTCTGCGGTTGTAGATTCGATGTGAGTGTAGGGTCTCCAATGAGTCGAACTGGCTCGTCTCTGTATGCTATCAAGCAGGTTAAGTGAATGTTTTGGGGCCGATCTCCATATATGGGAACAATATTCCAAGCCTGGTCTAACCTGTGCTTTGTAGAGAAGGAGAAGTTGCTTGGGGCTAAAGTACCTCTTTGCTCTAAATAGGTAGCTCAACTTTGCGGACGCTGATTTTGCGATATAGGATATGTGGTTCTGCCATGTGATTCCTGAGTTGACTGTGACTCCTAGAAGGTGCATTGAGTCCTTGTGATGGATTGGATGGTCATCCATTTGGATCTGAGGAACTGTTGATGCATTTTTTCTGGAAAATGTTGTGAGCTGTGTCTTGTTTGCATTAAATACAACCAAATTGTCCTTTCCCCACTTCAAGATTTTGTCCAGATCATCATTTAGAGAATTAATTTGTTCACATCTCTGACTGTGTGATGTAGCCATATTCACAGGCCCATTGTTCGAGATGGAGGATATAAGAGTGCTGTCATCTGCAAAGCTGCAAATATTAGGTATTATTTGTTGATCCAAGCAAATCGTTGATGTGGAGAAGAAACAGAGTTGGAGAAAGAATAGATCCTTGGGGCACTCCTGCATTTATAGCAAACGAATTGGATGATACACCATCTACAACAACTTGGATTGATCTTCCCAGAAGAAAATTTTGCATCCATCCGCAGAGTTGTTGTGGTAATCCGTAAGACGCTATCTTGCCTAATAAGGCTCTATGCCAGACTCGGTCAAATGCCTTTGATATGTCCAAGGCTACGGCTCTGGATTCGCCGAACTTTACGTGGCTAAGTGGTATTTCTATCACTTTTTACACTTTCGGAAATTCTACCAACCTGAACTCGAAATCTACCACCTTTTAACAAAGTTATTTGCTAATAATATTTATTTTCCATCATTAAATTGAAAACTGTACCTACTTTACCTAAGTACTGCTACTCGCTTTACTTTTACCCATACACACTCAGCTATCAGTATTTTTCTCGAAGAATTGCATCAGCAAAAACTTCCAGTCCAGTATACACCATTTACTGCGCCAATACTTCATTATTTGACTGTATTAGTGCAAGGGTGTTTTGCTAAGTTTTGATGTTTTGTATTTAGTGATGAGTTGAATCTATGCCATTTTTTCTGTAGTTTTTTTTAAAATTTTAATTCAAAATTTAAAAGCTGCCAGGAACTTCTGGAGAACGGGGACGATTTTGAACCCCCAAAATTATTGGTAAAATATGCTTCAAAATATGAATTCGCAGACGGTCGCCACACGAAGTAATAATACAGTTTTTTTTTGTTTTGTATAACAAATGTGATTTTTAAAAATAATTGAAATTAAAAATTAGAAATGACTTGTTTATATTTATTTTATTTCCGTTTTTTTTTTTTTGTTATTATTACTATTTCATCGGTATAAATAAATAAATTATTTATCATGGACATTTTTTTTTTTTTTTTCTACCACTTTTCTACCACCGTTTCACTTTCCTCAAGTCCCATCACTGACTTTTCGTTTGCTGAATGAAGTGCTGAACATAATAGAGGTATGTTCGATTTTGTTTTATGTGGACAGATACGTAATTAAAATTTAAACGCGTACAAATCACGTAAGTCTTAATCAAGTGTATCAAATGTATGATAAATCACGCAATTTATGAGATGATTTAACTAAATCACGTTGGTGGAAACATGGTATAAGACTGATATCAAGACAGTTCTAACACCATTTAGAAAAGCATCCTTTGGTCGTTCTAAACAAAATTACTAAAGTACTTCGATTGTGTCAACTAACCGCGCTACCGGGGTAAGTTGACTTACGCTATGAGGTAAGTTGGCCCATGCCGTGCGAGACTGAATTCTTACAACAAATTTAAAGATTAATTTATTTTTTTGTTGCAGTTTACTTTTTTGTAGCAACATAAATGAATTCTGTACCTACTAAGAAACATGTATCACATGATAAGAAAGACCAGTATTTTTAATTTACGGCACTTATGTAGTTCAGTTCTTGCAGTCCCGAAGCAGTGATCAGTGTGCTGGATTAATGAGCGAAGGATCTCAGGTACAACTCCGGATAAAACCCAAACTAAGCCTCGTGTTTTTTTCCGCTTTACCGCATTTGACAAACATCCGAGCCGAGAGTACAACTGCATTATAAATACTTCTTCTTGCATTCGTTTGGGTACATTATAAATAAAACTCACACAAAAGAATGAATAGACCACTTCATTCAATTTTTTTATTTTCTGTTTCCATAACAAATATCAACAGCCACCTTTTCTAAATCAATTTTGATGTTTACGCACTTCGGTTACTTCGAAAAATACCTGCAAAGTCAATCCATTGCTCTCTTTTTCAAAGGCCAAAATGTCCAGTTTATAGTTTCCAACTGGCCAGAACGATGGAAACTTGCCCATGTCCATTTGGAAGTCCTTTAGGTATATATCACCCTGTAAATGACAAATGAACTTCGTTATCACGTTTACTCAGTTTTTTCAACAATACAACTTACAGAATAAGGACAAGTGTGATTAAGATTCGAATACGGCATGTATATCGGAGCCATTATTCGCGTATACGCACTGGTGAACTTTTTCTTCATGAAATCACAGTAGTTGACTGTTACATTAACAAGGTAGGGCCTGTAGATGATTTCCGCCTTCTTATACAGCTGGGCGTGAATCTAGAAACAAATTCATGAAAACCTACTCTTAAAGTGCAAAAAGAATTTCTTACAAACAATTCGTCTATTTGCTGAATTAAACTGAATCTCAAGTTAAGCAGAGTGGTTGTCCGATTGACCGGCTTTAGCCAACATTTTAGGTTCTGAATTTTCGTCGGATTGTGTGACACGCAGTAGCATTTTTGAATTTTAAAAAGTAGCTCGCACTGAGAAGAAGGCCGTTATTAGTTCTAAAATTTGTTTTTAACATGTTTTAGTTTTATTACGTTCATCTGCGTTAGCAGTACACCGAGAATGGTTGCTTTTATCAAATGGCAAACGATACTCATGATCCGCTACAAGTAACTGGCTAGATCAGAACACTAAACGCTAAATTCGCTTGCGTGAAAAGGCGATTACGGGTGACGGTTTATACTATTGAGGCGAGCTCTTATATTTAAAATGCAATTAGTTACGTTACGTTTTAATATGAGTAGATAGTATTTTTAATTTGAAACGTTCAATTTCGTTGGAAGCAATTTGCTTATCACACTAGGATCTTTGAGACCGTTTTCACTAAAATTATGGAACGGAAACAAAATGTTGGGAAGATAGGAATCGCTTTTGTACGTAATATTAAATCAGAAAACGTAATAAGTACGAATTACGATATCTTTCAAATAAAATAAACGTTCATTCCAAAAATTATTGTAGAACGATTATGGTATCATCATTCTTTTGTGTACATTGCAGCTATTGTCTTATTTTAAGTGTAGGCTATTTGCATAAATACAAGAATCGTTCACAGGATCACGGGACCTACACACACCACAATTTTTCACCAGTCTATAAATTTGATAACATTCCTTTTGGTGATATTATACAAATGCGGATATTTTATGCACTGAACGAAGTAATACAAATTTAACAATTTCGTTTATTGCTATAATTTTAATCATTTTTAATAAAAATTATAAAAAAATATTAATGCAAAATAGTTTTCAATACTGTTTTGGTGAAGGTCCATAATTGGTTAGTTAGTGAAATAAAATGGATACAAATCGTTAGTTATACAAATATTTATTATTCTGTACAAAGGCTAAAGAAGAACTGCCAAATTAAATACAATGGTGTTTTTTTTTAACCACCCTACTGCTACTGTTGTATCTCTGCAGAAAATTATGGGTATAATAGGTTGGGGGTTATTTTGATTTTGATTTTCATTTTAATTTATTTAATTTTATTCGTATGCATACACATTAAAACATAAAATTATCGTATAATATAGTAAATGCTTAATAACGTTCAATTCAATTTGATACAAGCTACTGAAATAAAGCCGAAGCACGTCTGAAATATTTCATCATTATTATTATTTTATATTATTTGTTAAATATAAAAATACACTTTAAACTATAATACAGAAGAATACTAGCAACAGAAGCTTTTATAAACATGTAACTATTTCAAATCAATTGAGTTCTAAAATGTAGGCTCATGCATCCATGGCTTAACTTGGATTTAAGCAAATGTAGAGCCATATGTTTCGTCGAGTGCACTTACTAAGTTTCCAGGAAGACCGACCTTTGACCTGCGCAATATCTGACAGTTACGATTCGTTTTTATTTCAAATGACTCGAATTTTGTTTGTTGAATATAATTCAACGATAAAATGTTAAATGAAGTTGAACACTCACTAAATATCAACAGGAAATAGCAAAGCTAGGAAATTTTCGACAGCGTCTAAATAAATAGATAAATAAATATATATCTAGCGCAACATATTTAGAGCAAATTACTAAAACTATGTATTCGTTTCGTTTGAATTTGTATTTTGTTATTTTTTAGGTATGTAAGAGACCTACAAAGTCCGAACGGCTAATTGGAGAAGCTCTGCTGATCTTTATCAGACGTTCCCGAGAGGTGGCGCAGTTGAAAAAAACTTAAAACTTTTCCGGGTATCGAATTTGAGACCAGTAGCTCAGAAGTTTAGGGCACAACAAACAAAAAAAAATTATAATATTGAGAATACTTTTTTGTTGGTCAACTTTTTCTCAGCTAAAGTATCGAGTTGTCAAGCAATGGAGGGTTCTGTATTCGCCCTAGGAAGTTAAATACGATCAATTAAGACAAATATATCTGTATGCGTCCGGTCAGGGGAGTGTCCGCCCAAGGGAACGTAAAATCTAAAATGAGTGAATCAAAAATATAAAAGTTTGGCTAGAAAAATGTATCGATATCTACTAATGATTTGTGCAGCAAAGCGAACTCTCCGCAATTGGAGATATCACTGCATATGGAATGAAATGGAATTAAAATATAAATCGGTGGGAACTGCGCAATGTTCCTCTGAAAATAAGCAAAATAACGAACAACGAGTAACGAGTCCTCCCCTTAGTTTTAAAGAGCTAAGTGAATTTATACCGGCACGTTCCTACTCGTTACTTTGTGAAATCGTAAAAGTTGTTATCTAGAGAAAGTATTTCCAAAAAGTTGTTCGCTAAAAAGGACATAAGAGTAAACATTTAAAAATCCATAATTTGGTGGAATTGTTGGAAGCTCTTCATTAATCTGAAAGTGACTTGAGCTTCCTCGAAATGTGCAAGCGCCTTTGAGGTACTTTTCACTACCCTCCACCAAAAAATGGATTGACGCTTATCTGCCGACGGATTTCAGTAACGAAACAAACAATAAAAACAACAGAAGGAAAACCAACAACACTCAAATCTGTTGTCCTAAAATTCCAGAGGCGACTCGTTGCTTTCGTCAAGGGTTTTTAATGTCAACAAATCCACAGCCTCAAATTTGACAAAATAATATGCACAAACTATACCAATTTCATTCAGTTCTGTGCATTTTTGCATTGAAATCAATCAGCTAAAACCAACAACAACCCGTTCTGCTGCTTTGTTTGGGTGAGGGAGAAAAAACTAAAGGAATGCATACTCACAGATTTTCTGCACAACTTTAGAAGACCCAAACCACCCCTGGTATAGCATCGTCCTTCCATCCACTACCCTCTTTGATGGTTTATTTTATATCCCCTTGACAATGGGTGGCTGGCTGAAATCCAACCAGCATTTGTCATAAATCCTAATCAACCCCTGACAGGGATTAAGCAGCAACGCAATACTCCACCCCCTACCGACAGCAGTTCGGCAAAAGGACCGTACTACGCGATATTTTTCTTTACTCCCTATTCTAAGTGAACAACGAAACGGAAACATTCCAGTGCCACTAACACATACCTCCTTTATTTAAATCAGAATTATGAACATCCTTTTGAAGAATCGATAGCAGCTGTTTGAATCTGACAAGGAGTGCAATAAAAGGAGGAATTTATTTTCACGCCGAAATAATACTGCGTAGTTGTAGTCACAGTTACTGCATTTGTTTCAGACTTCTCCCCGATATACGCACTGTGTCGTTTCGGCTCTGGCATGTAATATGTCAGGGGTTGGTCGGACCGCTTTTGACGTCGGTCATGTAATTCTGAAATGACGCAGACGATTTCTCCATACGTCGTGATATGCGTTACAAAAACCTGCTTTCGTCAATTGCTGCCGTTCTGAATTGTAATCGTTGTGCTATTATCTGTTGTCCTGTGATGCAATTGAAAGGAACGAAAGGGAGGCGAGGTGGATATATATTTCGAATGCGTTCGTGGCGAATTTTGTTTTTACAAAAGTATCACGTGAAAGTACTGTGAAAATGATCGGAGTGGCATGTAAGTAATCAGGTTAGACACACATGGGCACAGAGTTAGAAGTCGCGCTCGTTTAAAGCCCTGATAAGCTTGGGTACCTGCCTATACCCATTTTGGTATATGTGGGTCTGCACCTTACTTACGTGCCCAGCTATGGATAGCTTTGCATTCTGACTCAGCCCCAAGACAAGATTACGAAAAATCTTGTCAGATGAGCAAATTTACACCACAAAAACGTCAAGTCGCAAGTCAGAGAACTGCTAAAGGGGTGAGGGCAGTTGATCTTTAGGTAGTGTGCTGGACAAATGATCTCGGGATCTATGCTAGAATCCCCGAAAAGGTTTGTTTTCTCACTAAGAATTTGAGCTCCGATTGATTGGAACGCTTCTCAATTTAGTCGTCGCTATTCAACCCCCAAACTCAAAACCGAACTGTTTTGACCGGTCCGTGTGCATCAAGGAACTCCTACGACTCAAAAGACTCGGAGTCTCCATGGAGCATTATATATTTCCTTCTCAGACATTCGCAGCCAGAGTGTTACGGCGCTTTGCCTGACCTGTTGTGAAATAGGGAGCTGAACCAGCAAATCTATATCTTCGAACGAAGCAGCTTCAATGGTCTTTCGATGGGTTTCCCAAATGCCTATTGTGTAAACTCTGGACTTGACTACAGCTCTATATGCGAAACCATTATTATATCTACAGATTGTGCCTATTTTATCCGATCTTCCGACACCTAAGCGAGTATATTTACCTGATCGTAAAAGGTTGGTGTCTTGGGCAGATTCAAAGCACGCAACACACTTCTAGAGCATTTATGTAAAGTGACTCTTTTATATATCAATATCGGCGTCATGCAACGCGCTATCCGGCTTCGAAAATCGTTGAATCCAATACATAAGGAGAGACCTAACCCAGCCTAGTTTAACTAGGACAACAACCAACTTGGCTTTTGTAACTTGTACGCATGTTGGGCGGATATTGTTGGGGCTTGAAAGGAACTATAGCAAGGAAGAGCTGAGTATCTATGCAAGGTGTCCATAGTTGACTGTTCAAGTCGCCCATCTCGTCAGAATGTGTTACTTCATTTAGAAGCTGTATTTAAGGTTCCCAACTACTTCCAAAGATAAAAAGAGGGTACTATAAGCACCTATAATCCACTTTCACAGTATTTTAAGCTATCAAGATATTCTACCCTGTCTTGAAAAAGGTGTGGACTGCCTTTGGATCCACTTGGAACCTACTCTACAGCAGCGAAAGTTAAATCATCCCATGTGTACCTTCAACATGTTGACCATGAGACCCTGCACAGCTCTAAAAGCAGTTGAAAAAATCTCTCATTTTGAGAAGAATTGGATTGTCACTTCCACTAGCTGCCATATCAACAATCATTAAAGCGGTTTTGCACCGTTTGTCGAGGCTATAGCATAAAAAAGCTTTACAAGGGCAATCAACCATGTGCCTTGACATAATCCCAAGGCGATCCTTCGAAGCACACACCTCGTGGCTAATACCCATCTCCAAGGCACCCTTCGCTTAAGTTCAACGATGTCTACACTTTACTCTATTGCAAGTTCACCGCTCCGGCTCCACCGCACCAAACGTCCTTGACCCTGCATCCATTTAGAGTTTATCAACATGCAGCCAATTACCATGACAGACCGCACCATATGAACGTCAAACAACCCGCGCAGGAGGAAATCGTTCGTCAAGAACATACCGTCTCTCGTAACACCACCAACTTATTGCGAAAGTACTCTTCCAACGAACCCATATCTAAAACATAAAGAGAAAACTATAAAAACAAAAGATTCTAAAAAATAAATAAAACAAAAACCCAAAAATTGCACACAACAAATAATCCTATTAAGGAATCCTGCCAAAGTCATCGGCCTTTCGCCTCGTTCTTGTGAATGAACCCAAACACTGGCGAGAGTCTCACTGTAAAATTTTGCCAGTTGCCATTGCCACCCCCTCAATGGAATGGAATACTGAAAAATTAAAAGCTTTCCAAACGAATGAACGGACACAACAAAAAAAAGAAGAAGAAGAAAATCATTTAAAGGTGCTAGTGCTAGCTGCGAGAGCCAAAAGGTGGTTCACCCCACAAAACAGAGAAGAAAACAAAAAGACTTACCAGCCATCAAACCCAGAGCAACAGGGTGGTTCCTATTACACCCCCGGCCCAACAAACAATTGCAACGACGACGACGATGCCATAGAAGGACGAACGATTTGATTTTGGGCGCACAGACGGCAAAAGCCCAATACCGTAACGGCGACGACATAGGACAGGAGATAGGAGAGGCGAGCATTGCTTGCTGTATTTTGGTCCTGATCGAAAGGGGGTGTGCGTTTGAAAAGGGTTCCACACTGATAGTGACTGGGATAAATGATTATGATGTTTTGGGATACCCAGGACCCAGCCATGGGGCAAAGGAAGAAAAGGTCGTTAGACGCGCATATTGGCCTATGTACGAGTATACGAGTGTGTATAGCGAGAGTCTATCTGCTGTTCGAGAGGAATAAGTTTCGTTCAACTCTCGCATCTGTATAGAAATGGAAATTGCGTCGTCGTTTTCATTGCCAAATAAAATGCGAACGAGTGTACCTATTCATATATGCGCTTCTCCCAACTTGGTGAATATTTTGAAATTCTGCAGGCGAAGGCGTTTTTTCGTTCGTCGTCGGTGCACCGTAGACGACTCACACACACACACATCGACAACTACACCGATGATGAAAGAATTATTTAAGATGAGGAGGAAGGAACTAGAACTAATTCTTGCGTGGTTAGGACTGAAATGCTTGAAAAGTAAATTTCCTTGAAATGGAATGGGTACAGACAGACGGTTTCTATTTATGTATTGAACAAGATCATGAGAAATCAAGGATCTAGCCTCATATTGTGTAAAATTTTGGGGAGTTGTGGTCTTTGACTATATTTTTGGTAATAAGTTGGATCGAATTGAAAGAGAGAGTAGAGACTGCAGATCAAGCAAAACAAGGAACTGGGGTCGAATCACCACTTCCGTAAACGAGCTATCCGTTCACGGAATTAAGATGGTTTTACATGTGAAACAGAAACAAATTCCGTCACGAAATGCTCGATCACGGAGGAGGCGATTCGACCCCTGTATTGTGGACGCTGTGGACAGTGTAGTGGCTCAGTGGCTAGTTTACGGAGCGCCGGGTAAACCTCAGAAAAGGTTCATCTGATGGCTTTTTCCACTGTGCCACCCTTCGCGAAAGCTTGGACAACTAAGGCCCCTAAAGCGATTTTAGTTCCACTTTAAATCTTATGTGACAGTTTATGACATAAAAAAAAGAAGCCCATTGGTATTTATGTAGAACTTAAATCGCTATGAGTATAGTATGTATCAGCAAACGGGCCTAAGAGTTTAATTGCAAATCATAGGGAAATAGCTCAGAATACGTGTCACTCGATAAACCTTTTGACAAGCAAATTGGCGTGGTTAGCAACATCTTTGGAAATTCTGGAAAATTGTCCAAGAAAAGGAGTCAGCGGGATTAAGACTCTCCCTAAGATAACTGCAGTGAAATCCTATACAGCCTTAGCAATAAACATTTAGCTCTGACTATAAATATTGTTCAAATGGCTATATTTGCCAAACAAAATTTAAATTAAAGGTGGAATTTAGAGGTTGCTAGCAAAAGTTAACTTTAAAATCGGATTTTATTTTTTATATTTTTAAAGGCCTAAGCGCGCCGTTCGAATAACAAATTTCAGTCTCGACTTCAAATTAAAGTGCTTCCTTTGAATTAAAATCGAGACTAAAGTACGGGGCATAGGCCTTTAGAAATAGAAAAAAAAAAGTCCACTTTTGGTATAGTGACCTCTAAATTCTACCTAGCTTCTAGCATTTTATAGAAATGAAACAAAACAAAAGTCAACTTCTACTAGCTCTTGTGACTCAGTTTGGTTGTTTCACCAGAATTTGTCGCTGTAGTTGATGTGAATACAAAAATTGTTATCATTTGACAGATAAAGCAAGGGGCAGATCGAAAAAGTGAAAACGCTTGTGATTTGTCTTGCAACTTGGAACTCGTCTCAGTCTGAACTTTAACTAATTGGATTTGACAAAAAATGAAACTATAGATTTGACTTAGTTAGCGGTGACTCGAAACTAACTGATTCCTAACTTAAAGTCAAATTTAATGCTTTATTTCTTCTAATTTAGACTAAGTTCAAGTTCATTTTTTGCCAAAAGTTGTATCTAAAATGTTTTATTGCCATAGGGTCATGGTATTTAGCCGAAAGATTTATTTATTTATTTTTTGAAGGTGTCTTTTGATCTGTCAGTTTGAAAAGAAAATGCATTCAAAATAATAGAGTAGAAAGTTTGTAGGTAGGTGCGGTACCTACTACCTAACCTACAAAAATAACCCTGAGCGGTTATGACTTATAACAAAATCATAAGCGCGAATTGCTGAATGCACCCACTAATCATTGCATTCCGAAGTGCACATTCAGATTTCAGAGCGCAGCGAAATAAAAAATGCGAAGTGTCATTCTCTCCCTCTTCTTCTCTCTCTCTCGCGGTTTCCGGCCTCTTCGTGTCTTCGTCGAGGCATCGTTTTCCGCGTCCATCTATGGTTTTTAATCTGGTTTATTCATCTCTGGCTGGAGGTAGTCAGCAGTGTGTTCTTTTGTATATACACAAATTTTGCAATATAACGGGTGATTTTTTAAGAGGTTTAGAACTTTTTTAAAAAAAACAACACAAAAAATTCGAAAAAATGAATGAAATATTTATTTGAATCGATAGTTTGAACTTTGCAATTTAAGGTTTAAAGATAATTTCATGCAAATGTTGACCGCGGCTGCGTCTCAGGTAGTCCATCCGCTGAGTCCAATTTTGGCATACTCTTTCACACATATCGGCCGGTATCTCACGAATGAATGCATGGATGTTGGCTTCCAGTGCGTCAATCGAAGCGGGCTTGTCCCTATACACATTAGCCTTGACATACCCCCACAAAAAATAATCTAATGGTGTAAAATCGCACGATCTAGGCGGCCAATTGACCGGCCCGAAACGTGAAATTAACTGTTCACCAAACTCGCCTCGCAATTGCGCCATTGTTTCGCGTGCTGTGTGGCATGTGGCACCGTCTTGTTGAAACCACATATCATGCAAGTCAAGAACTTCCATTTCGGGCAAAAAAAAGTTTGTTATCATCGCTCGGTAGCGTTCACCATTGACAGTAACGCTGCGATTCGCATCATCTTTGAAGAAATATGGCCCAATAATGCCGCCGGCCCGCATAAACCGCACCAAACAGTGGCTTTTTCGGGATGCATTGGTAGCTGTTGCAATGCTTCTGGCTGATCTTCACTCCAAATGCGGCAATTTTGCTTATTTACGTACCCATTCAACCAAAAATGAGCCTCATCGCTGAACACAATTTTTCGATAAAAAAGCGGATCCTCGGCCAGCTTTCCAAGAGCCCATTCACCAAAAATTCGGCGTTGTGGTAGGTCGGCTGGCTTTAGTTCTTGCACAAGCTGTATCTTAAAAGGCTTTACGCACAAATCCTTCCGCAAAATTTTCCACGTAGTGCTGTAACAAAGGCCTAACTGCTGGGAACGGCGCCGAATCGACATTTCGCGGTCTTCTGTCACACTAGCTGATAATAATAAATAAATAAATAGCTGGCGCAACAGGTCTGGAGAGACCCTAGGCCTAGCTTCTCACAACCATTCGTTTTGTGTGAGTTTTTCATTTTTTGGAACGAATGGAAGGGATCTACAGTTTTATGCCGACTCCAAACGGCTAATTGAGAAGCTCTTACAAGACATTTATACTCTCGGATGTTTGTCAGACGTTCGCGAGAGGTAGCGCAGCGGAAAAAAAACCCTAAGTCGGAATTGGGTTTTTGTGGGATTCGAACCTGGGACTCCCGCATAGCAGTCCAACACACTAGCCGCAATATTTTCTTCACTACGCACAGTACATAAACGTGTTGGTGGTTTAATGTCCAACAAAGTAAATTTGGTGCGAAATTTGGTCACAATCTTCCGAATAGACTGCTCAGAAGGTCGAGAATGCCAATCATAAAATGGAAGCAGCGCGCGATGAACATTTCGAACCGAGCACGAATTTTGATAGTAAAATTCAATAATTTACAAGCTAAAAAATCACCCTTTATTAATAAGTTTATTCCCATAGTAAAAAAGAAAACATTATCTGTAAATTCATGATAAGTTTATATTTTGTATACGCGTGGCAATATTAGAACGACCGACGTATCGAAAAATCCTATGTTTTAATGTTTATACTGATTTGACAGTTGGCTCTGACGAGATCATCAAATATGCTGTCGCATTTGAAGGGGAAATCGGGCAACGTGACCCTTGTGTGACTTAAATGCAATTTTTAAATTTGTTGTTCTTCGAAATTTTTCAAAATACATAGGTACTTTTATTTCCATATAAAAACATGGAAAATGTACCGCCGCAACTTCCTGTCACAAAACTAGTATAACCTTTATTAAATACTAGCTGTGCCCGCAACTTCGTACGCCAATAAAACAGGTGAACATTGTCAATCTGAAACAATAAATCAAACAAATCTATTTAGGTATCTAAAACACCAATTTAAGAAAATTAAATTCAACAGCGTAACTACTAAAGTTCCACTTCCTTACTGTAGGTATCAACGTAGGTACTATAAGACTATAACAACCATTAAAACAAAAACCATGAACTCAATTTCTATATACACCACCTCCACCAAACGTCCATCACCACACCACACGTCATCAGCCATCTGCGCATTTCCTCAGAAACACATTGTCGCTGTTTCTTTTTTTTTCATATGAACGTGCTTGTGCGATGTGCGCCAAACCACCCCAAAGCAGAACAACGATCAAGAACCGCGGCTGCTGATAATATTCGATTTGAGAAAATAAATTAATTTTTTTGGTGTTCGATTTTAGGTTGTAGGTCAGCTTCTAGAGGACATAGAAAGCTGATTGATGGCTTGAAATAACTATAAAAGTGTTGGCTCTCTTAAGTATTTTGTTTTGTTTGCATTGATTAAGAATTATTTGAGTAATGGCGAGATAAAGGCAGTAAAGTCAGAAAAAAAAACACATTTTGGTCAAAAACGCTCCAAAAAAAAAGGCATGGCAATGAAAGGAGTAGCCTATGTCCTTCTCAGAATCATAAGGAACATTTTAAAAAAAGTTTCATGGAAATCTGTGCAGTAGTTTTCACGCCATTAGGTAACAAAAAAATTGCCTACAGTTTTATTATAAGTATAGATTGTGCTAAAATTGTAAATTCGAAGAATCGCTTTAGTAATTGGGCTGTTTTTTCTGATTGGCCCTTTTTCTTGCGACTTTTCAGAATTCTATAATGGTCACTCTGAAAACGGGGTTAAAAGTAACAGGAGTAAGTTGTGATATTGAAAATTAAGAGTCCCCTGAAAGAGAAAACTGCGTTGGTCTTCTCCAAAACAAACGACGTGTCTACTTAAGTTTTATTTTTATCGTCAGTAGTTGGAGCCGTTCTGTGTGAGGTCCGGTAAATTGAAAAGTTTGTAGCTTTTTTGGTATTGATTTTCACACGGAAGAGATACAGTGTCGGTCATTTTTTGTAGCTATGCATAGATTTTTCAAAAAGAAATCTATATGTGCTTCCCAAATCGTTTCCTCAAATTTTTAACCACCTCGCACCTCCATTGTGCAAGAGAGACAGTAAACTCAAGAAGTCTCTGAATTTTTTTCGGAAAGTTGAGGTTTGGGTGTAACTTTAGTCCGTCAACTAAAGAAGTCTTTGAGTTCCTTCAGAAGGTTGAAATCTAGGTGCAACTTTTGCGCCTATTTTTTTTTTTTCAGTAAAAAAAAGGCTGCTGATGGGTAGGTACCTGGAAGAGAATTGAAAGAGCTGTGGTATAAGAATTGGACGTTTTTGTTGAAACCTTTAGACTGCCCAGTGAAACGGACTATAACGCGGTTGGGACTTCTGGTGTCTGAAGAGCCTACCACGCTTTTGCTAAAAATCTCTTCATATGTTGGACTTATGCGACCCATGGCCCAGCGGACATTGAGACGTACAGGAAATGAAGAATAAATATCCAATCTAAGAGGGAGAGGGTAGTAGACAAGCAAATTTTCGTACAATAACAACACGTGTATCTTTCAGCTGGCAGTACCTATCCTCCGCAACTGACAATGACAACACCACCGTCACTTTTAGGGTACCTATACCAGAGCTCAAAGCCTAAACACACTCAATACCCAAGACACTCATCACTCAAGAGCGTTATTTACATTTTAAATAAGTACTTCAGAATTGTCACAGATGAAGGAAAATACATATCTTCCAAACTTTTAGCTCCTATGTGCCAAAAGAAACGTTCCAAAAAAATAATACCTATGTAGGCCCGGGATCAGATTCTGTAAGGCGAAAATGTTGAAGCTTTTTCATTTGCACGAATGATTTTCCTTAAGTTACAGAAGTAAATCATTCGTGAACACGAAAAGGTTTGAACCTATCGCCTTACAGAATGCGGACCCTGAAAGTGAAGAGTGACATTAATCAACTTTTGGCGGCAGCTAGCTGTGGATAAATGTGACTCGAGAGCTATTCAGGTAAAATATTTACCTTGACTCTCTAGCTGAAGTATAAGTGATGGTTTTAAAAGATTCGACAGGTACTTACAGGTTAAAGCTGCGGTATTTTCTTCAAGCTGCATAGATCTAGATCTACTTGAAGGGTGGATGTCTTACAGAATTAACAACGCTTATTAATCAACGTAGGGCTCTGTGTTACAGGTCGGAAAGCACCCCTACCCCGGCACATAAATAAAACCTTCCAACTCAGCTTGTCACGTGTAGCGAAAAAGGGAACTTCGAAGTTCGAACTACAAAACATAAGTTCATTCAGAGAAAATGCATCCCCAAATGGAAATAGCTTCCCAAATAGGTGTGCACTATACCCTTTCAGAAGTTGAAAGCAAATAATGGACCGCCTTCCTCTTTGCTCTTAAAGCCTGTCGAACTTGTACCTGATAACCAGGTGAAAATGTAAAAAAAAAAAAATATATACCCCCCAAAGCTGTTATCTCACTTTTCCTCCAGCTATATTCAAGTTCAAGCAAACCACTCGAGGCATCGCTACTCCAACATAAAAGTAAACATTAGCACATCGCAATCACACACATAACCAGTCCGAAACGCGTACCCATCTCGCACATAATCTGTGACGTTGTGGCGCTGCTCAAACCACCTGAAAAGTGAGCAAGAAGGACGAGAGGAGGAATGCCGACGACCGATCGGTGTTGTAAACATAAACATAAGAAAATTGTGCGTCAGCGAGCCGAGAGTGAATCATAACAAACGCGAGCCTAACCAAAACATAAGTTATGCTGGAATAGGTGGTATACACCGATGCAGGTCTACTCCTTGCGCCTTTTCCTTCTGACCGAAACCATGTGCATGGTTGTTTTGTTACTTGTTAGTTGTTACATTGGTCTGGTTAGGAGGCCCCTGGCCTACATACACATCAGGTTTTCACAAAAGTAGTTGAACTCTCCATCTCCATGGTGTCGCAGTCGCAGTGTTTCTGGTTTTCCAAATGCGCACTGGTGTTGGTGTTGTGGAAAAAGAAACTGGAAGTGCTGCAATGAAAAATGAAAATGCAGCTCCATCTGGTGGTATGGCCAAAACAGCTGACTGGAAACAGCCAGTACCACGCAACGATGAAATGTTGCAAAGCCAGCTACCAATTGCACTGATGCTGATGGTTGATATGGTGGTTGGTGGTTGGTGTTTGGTTGTGTGCGCGTTGGTGTGGGAGAATCATGAACGGATGGCATGGAGATGGAACATGGGACATGAGTTCGGGCGATTCTAGTCGCTCCATCTCTAGAGAGTGCTTAGCTCAGCCACCCCTCATGGCTCAGACTGATTTCAATATCTGGTCAATCCGGTTTCTCGTCATGTTATGTGTTGAGTGCTGCCTGCTGCATCTGCGGCGAGCACAGTTTTGCGACGTTTTCTGTGTATGCAGTCTGCACAAGAGCACACATCACATGGGCAGATATACTGGGGACGGGGAGCACCGACCATCTCTCAACCTATGGAGACAACACCAGCAGATAGGTTAATCGCAAGTCTTGCATCGGATAAGGAAAAGTTAAACAAAAACTGGTTCCACTTGAATTCGAGAAGCAGAGCTGGTTTCCTTCCTCTTCATGTTGCGCGAAAGGAGTTGAATAAAATCAAAACAAACTGTCTCTTGTGGTGTATACCTACATTGATGAACCTACATGAGTATGTTCTGCCATTGAAATGGTGCGGTTTGTTTTGGTTAATCGGGCTGTTCATGATTTCATGATTGAGCTGAGGTAGATGGGTATAACTGGAGCGATTCTTGCGTTAATTGAATTTAGCCAAGTATCGGGAAGTTGCTTCCTTTTCGGACCATTCATCGGAAACACTTTTTTTTGTGTCTTGTCCATCTGTCTGTCCTTCACAACTGTTTCTGTTGCAACATTTGAGGAGCTTACAGAATTTTGTTCATAAATTCGTTTGATTAAAAGTCCTTTACATAAGACTTAGCCTCAAAAGACATGAGGACCAAAGTCTAACAAACGGATTTTCACAAACTTTGTACCTACCTTCTGCAGGTCCAGTTTAAGGAGTTGTTACCTTTGAAAAAATGTCGCATAGGTTAGTCAATGTCAGTGTCAACTGTCAAATGAGGGGGAGACAAAATCAAGTACAAGTTTTTTCCTCCCCTCCCTCTCTCGATAAGGCCCATTTTCCTTAACTTAAAGGAACCTCTTAATACAGTTGTTACCATCAGGCGGATCCACTATATTGAACTAGCTCAAGGCATTGTCGCATCTTGCATCCTTACTACCTATCAGAGCAAGACGCCTGTCAATAAACTCGCCCCGGTAAAACTCTTTAAGGACGGGTTCAATATCAGCAGCTCTAGAATTTAGTTCTTAGCGAATTTCTGATCTCCGATGGAGTTAGAGTTGCTGCGAAACTGTAGCCCATACGGGAACATATCCACAAAATTTTCTAATTTTAAGACCCACTGTCTCAGGTGAGCCTTGCCACTATAGCACGATTTGAAAATGATTGCCATTGGAATATCTGTCAATCCAATAAAACAAATTTAACTTTTTTTTCGCCGACTTTAGGGTGTTTGTCCGGAATAGATTTAAAAACTACCGCACGAAATTGGACACCGATTCACAGTTGCATTGCAAAATGTCTCGACTAAAAGATAGAATATGCTTTATCGTTATCCGCTGTTCAGAAGCGGAAATCTAAGCTGATATACCTACCTAAGAAAAGAGTTGACGAATAATTTTTTTTTTTTTTTTTTATATACTTCTCCCGGGAAAGGCGAACCTATAACGCTTCAACAGCGCCCCGAGATGCCTGCAGATGTATGTTTGTTCTGCACTTAAATTGCTGCAAATTTTAGTCTTCTGGAAATGTATCCCCAGGAAGCGAGTTCCAAAGTTTGCCTGTCCTGTAACAGAAGGAGTTTTGGAAAGTTGATGTCCTCGCGGTTGTCAAGTGTACTGTATGGTCATGAGCATTAGCAGCCTGTCTTTTTGGGCGCCCAAAAGTTGCATTTCGAGGGATAATGTCTTTGAGTTCCTCAGAACATCTACCATGGAAGTACCTATAGAACAAGCATAGGTCAGCGACTTGTCTTCTGTGCACCAACGGTTGTAGATTCGATGTGAGTGTAGGGTCTCCAATGAGTCGAACTGCTCGTCTCTGTATGCTATCAAGCAGGTTAAGTGAATGTTTTGGGGCCGAGCTCCATATATAGGAACAATATTCCAAGCCTGGTCTAACCTGTGCTTTGAAGAGAAGGAGAAGTTGCTTGGGGCTAAAGAACCTCTTTGCTCTAAATAGTTAGCTCAACTTTGCGGACGCCGATTTTGCGATATAGGATATGTGGTTCTGCCATGTGATTCCTGAATTGACTGTGACTCCTAGAAGGTGCATTGAGTCCTTGTGATGGATTGGATGGTCATCGATTTGGATCTGAGGAACTGTTGATGCATTTTTTCTGGAAAATGTTGTGAGCTGTGTCTTATTTGCATTAAATACAACCAAGTTGTCCTTTCCCCACTTCAAGATTTTGTCCAGATCATCATATAGAGAATTAATTTGTTCACATGCTAGCTCTTAGCTTCGAAATACCTTTGCTGATTGGATTTTGCAGGCGCAGGCTTAGGGATTAGTGCGTTGGAATACTAAGTGAGATGTCCCATGCTCGATTCCCAAAAAAAAGTCATATTAGGGTATCTATGACAAACATCCAAGAATTTAACTGTCAGAAAAAACTTCTCACTTAGCCGTTTGGATGTAGCATAAAATGAACTCATACAAAACGAATGATTGGGTCTAGACCTAAGGTCCCTTCGGACGTGTTGCGCAAACGATGTTTTTGTATGTACATACAAAGATTTTATGTAAATAAACTTATGAAGCTGGAAAAAAAAAACTTCCATTGGAACAAGATCGCCATAGACTGGAGGAGATCACTTTTTTGTCTACTCAAAAACATCTTCAGTATACCTACCTTTTGTATTGTATTTTATTTTTATTTCGTGCCATATTTGTATTCATTGATGCCTCTTGCAAGAAAATAGCAACCAGCATTTTAAAAAAAACACCTATAAGTTAAAATCTGGAAAGTTGGTAAAAAAAAAATATATATATATACATTATCTTTTTGAGCCAATATGAATTCGACTTATCACTACCTTTTTACTTTTCTCTGATCTATGAACTTAATGTAAATAAATGTCATGGCAGTGGAAACATTTACCTACCTATGTTTAAGTTTTGTTCACGTAAAATTTTCAATTTTCATACGAATTTTTCACGCCGAAATGAGAAAATGAACTTTCCACGTGAAAATTTCACAAGGCAGTACCTACGCAATTCGAATGAAGAGAAGGTGCTGCAAAGACTGATTTTTAGGGGACGGTACCAGTGATGCCAACCCGGATCTAAGTTTTTATGGTTAAATTCGAACAAAATTATGTTTTTTTCAAAAAATTATGACTTTTTGGTAAAAAAAAAAAAAAAATTGCATATTTTACAAAGGAGCTGCAACGAACCTACAATGTGATTAAAATTTGTTACCTAACTGAATGTTGCTCGATCGATTGGTAATTCTACCTTTTTTTTTTATCTCTGTTACCCAAGTTTGGGCTTAGTGTGTGAGTCAAGTAGAGAATTGGAAAACTACCACGGCGCATAGTTGTAAACGAAAATTAGTGATGCGACTTTGATTAAAGGATGTTCCAGATTTGTATGAATTGATTGTAAAAAACAAATCACAAAAATTCGCATTTTCTCTAAAAATGATTCCTTAAATTATTCCTAAAAGGCATAAGTATACCTGAGTTGGCATCACTGGACGGTACTTAAATATCCCAACAGCTATTTCACTTGATTTTTATTTTGCTTCGCTCTAAATTTGTACCATTTCGGCATTTCGTAGAAAAAAAGTGTAGGTATGAACTTATTTTATTTCTATTTATAAAATTCGTTTTAAAAATATCAGTCTTTTAAATTCAATCAGGTGCATCATGCGAGTAGGAACTTTTTCAGTCTGTCAGCAGTTAAACGCGGCTATTATACAAAATAAAAGAAATGGGACTCAATGTCTTGATCCTGACCAAACGCAGTAGTCTTACAAATTCAAATTATATTTTGATGCTCGTGTTCGAAAAATTTCTAAAACCGCATAAAAAATACCAAATTACAAAAAAAAAAAAAAAATTTGGTAAAATATTTATTACCAAAGTGGCAACTATGTTTATATTGTATTTTATTTCTTATTTGATAGGCCCCAAGCACTTGCTGCCTTTAAGAAATAAAAATATATTTCCAATCTCCAGGCAATGGGCTTGTTCACAAGACTTTATTCTGCAGATGGTTGGGTTTGTGTACTTGCTAAAAATACCTGCTAGGTACTTCTCCAAATACGTATTTGCATTTATAATACAAATTTTAAGAAATTGAAAAAAAGCATCTGCGTTACAAAGAGGATATTCGCATAAGGTACATGAAAAACTGTGCATGGAATCTTGCAAGGAGCCATCTCTGTGGACAATTAAGGAGACGCCCCCAAACGTAGCCCCTCTCGAGACTTAGAGAGCAAAAGTTTTACCTACTAGTTACATACCTAAATGGTGGTCTCAGTCTAATACTCCACCAAGTGGTAATTTAAAAAAAAAATCACAACCCCCCAAATGTACTTGCCAAAAATAAACCAAAATTTATAAATAAAACAATTTTTTCTAGGAAAAAAAAAATAAATTGCCAAAGCACGAATATAAAGCATAACTAACTAAAGTTCGGTACACTCGCTGCTGCGCCGGTGATCACCGGGATCAATGCCCTTTTCATGGCTATAGGCTACCCCATACAACTACAGTCATCGATCGATACGCCGGCCGCGCCGATTAATATACCTAGTAGGTACCTACTGCTACTACCTTCATACCATTACCGGTTGGATGTATAATTGTATTTATATGCTGAATTTCGCCGTTCCCCATACAGATGCAGATGCGCGGTGCAAAAACTTCGCCCAATGTCAATGTCATTAAGAACTTCTCTTGACGTGTGTTGCGGTAAACAGAAAATCGATTTTAACGGAATGTACGTAGGCAGGTCTGTCGGTCTGTCTAAAAAAGGCCATCTCCCCCCCTTTCGGCCGCCTGAATTTGTTGAGCGAATTTTTATATTGTTTACCTAGATAATACCAGATATTCGTTTGTGAATTTTGTTTAATCAATTAGCGGGCACCGATTGCAGGTGAATGCCTCAAAGCGACAGCTTTCATATTATGAGCAGACTGTGCCGAAGTCAACCTTCGGATACAAGTACCGCAATTGATTCTCCCAATTGTGAGAATCAATTGAAGTTGGTTTAGTAGTGCTTCCCGAAAGGCAAACAAAAACACCGAAAACCAAAAACAGGTGAATTTCACAAGAGACACAAAAATCACACAATTTGCGTGAATTTTGTTTTTTTTTTTTTCGTTGGCCAAGTGCCATTTCTTTTTCGCCTCACAGATGTATGATGTGGCGGAAGTTGAACAGATAAATCGCCTCGATGATAACTTTTTTTTTTTTTTTTGGCTGCTCTCTGCATCTGCTTGGAGATGTTTTTTTTTTTTTTTTTTGCTGCGTTATCTTAATGATTGTGGGAAATTCAGCATGAGTAGGTACTTGAGCACCCACACTCACAGTTCAGGGAAGTGGTCGTGTTTGGCATTTTTAGTCAGAATTTTGAGTTACTGTTACGGTGTTTGGTTTGGAATTATGAGGTGTTATCTTTATGGCTAACAATGACAATGATTCTTGCAAAGCGATTATACTGTTTGAGAGTGGGGTTTCCCCTGTCTAAGTAGGTGGTTTGAATTCGAGGTATATCGGCAATGAGAAGGCTTTGGAGATTCTTCATTAACGGATGGAATTGGATTGGATTCAAGCAGGCAAATGGAAGGTTTCACTTCCAGCCGCCTATGATAAGGCTTTTGGTTATTACCTAAGGAAACCCTTTCTAAAATCGTCATCAACACAGCCCTGCTTCATGCCGGACTATAGAGTCCTTGTGTAATTTTCGGACAAGATCGGATTCGACGGGCCTTTAAAAATGCGACTTAAGAGCGAGCAGGCCAAGTTAGGGAACGACATCTACATAAAATGTGGGTAAGCCGAAATCTACTTAGAAGAGACTTAGATGGTCTGAGACCCCTAGCTCTCCAAAGAAGCGAATTTCAAATTTATATTTTAAAAGACCTTGATAATCTCCAATTTATACTTTTTAGATCTCTGACAATGTTACAATAGCTCTGTACGTCGGTGCCACAAACCTTTTAATAGATTACAGGCTCTAAAGTGGGCTTAGTAGCTCTTAAAAGGGGTTCTAATAGATCTGCAAAGGGTAGAGAACTGGTAGCGATGGCTCTGGCTTATGTTGCTATTATTAGAGTCACTGACACTAGGCTCTTTGTTTAAGGGGGAAGTCCATGTAAAATTTTCAGAAAATCGTTGTTGCTCATAAGCAACAACAAATGGAAGAAAATCAGCTTTTGGAAGGACTATCATATCGACCTGGGATTGCAGATTAAGTAAGTAAGTAACTAAAGTTTGGGAACTCACGCCGGAGGCAGCAGACAAAAAATTATCCTGAGCCGGCATTTTGAAAGGAAAAAAAAAACTTTTTTTTGTATTCTAGAAAGGTTAAATAAAGTTGGGTTAAAGTTTGATAACAATAAAATTATTTTATCACCTTCAAAAATACTTTCAAAAAAATTACCGATTTTGAGGCTGTTACATGGAAATCCCCCCTTAAACTGTGCGACACGAAATTTGAATTTTGTAGAACTTATAAGACAGAGCTGGGGAATTAAGTAGGGCTGTCGTAGAACAACAGTTTCTTTCCTCTGCGTTAGTAAAATCAGAGTGGGCAAGTTTAGCCACTGTTGACCAAAGTCATCATTACTTAAGGTATGATCCGGAGTGGTATTACAACTCTCCCTTCATTAATCCCACGAAGAGTGGTCATTTTTAAATTTTTCAATTCCCTTCGCACCGTACTCAAATTCCCTTGAAAAATCCCTCGACGTCAAAATCTGGAAAGAAAATCACGTTTATTAACATTAAGTATAAAACCGCAGTTCGTAAAATTACTATGCTTATTTTTTGGTACTAAAATGTTGATAAAAGGCAATAATTTTTATGGACAGTGTGTGTTGATAACCATGGTGAAATTTCAGCTAAAATTTTAAGTTTGAATTTTTTTGTTCTGAAACTCTCACGATTTTGGTTCCATTTCCCTTTATCCACGGAAGCCTTTTCGGACATCGAAATTCCCACAAAAAGGGATAAATCCCAAGATATAACAACACTGCTTGTAACTGCGACTTGAGATGCCTGCCGAACTTTTTTGTCGGGTAAGAGTAATGCCTATTAATGAGCTTTTGATGAATCCTCTAAAAACTGAAGTTGTTCTCTAGAAGACTAGACGAAGGACTGCAACCGGTCTGACTCAGCCAGTGCTAAAAGGAGTCACTGTTCACAGATATTCGATTAAGCGAAATTCCTATGGGATATTGGGATTGGGAGTGATCATTCATACGAAATTTCTTTAGACAAACAAACCATGTCAAGTCGAAAGACATCCAAGCGTTTTCAATTTTCGCGCAGTGTTAGGGGCTTTTGGCATAAGACGAGGGGCTTGCCACCGGAAAATGTCCTTTGGATCTTTACAGCTACGGCGGAACCTTTCTAGCTTCTGCACCTGTTGCTTGGTCCTTTTTAGGCTTTCGCGTAGGCAAGTAAGTGACTGCTATGTGCAATAAACTCCAAAGAAGGACTTATCTCGTCTGCATGGGAGCTTTTTCGAGTTCGTCCGGCTCTGCTCTAGATGCTCTGTATAAATAACTTCCCCTGGATAGCTTTATGATGGGCTGTGCTACCAAAGCAATTTGCCATCTTAGGAGGGGTGGTTTTTGCTATCATCCACAATCGTCACTTAAGTCTTGATGACTCTGCGCCTGCGCGACACTTATCTTTGTAACTACGGCTTCGTTCTTCGGCTGATATGCAATTTTAGAGTCAACTTTCTCCAGTTTGAGCCTGAATTGGGATGTGCCGAATTTGATGGCTTTAGAACTAGTCAAGGCTCAATGGTCCAGTTCTGATGTCTTTGTGGGAATATAAAACACTAGCTGTTCGTAAAGAAAATCTACTAACTAATTAAATTCATGTAGAATTAAATAATAAATAATTATATATATATAATTATTATATTTTACTAATTTTCCAATTAATTTTTTCGCCGTATAAACCTTCCTTAGGCATAGACAAACAAAACAAGGAAAATATAGCTCAAATCGGACAATCCGTTCTCGAGTTATGAGCGGTCTTACGGATGCAACTGGGTGTTAATAAAACGAGTCTACAAGGAAAAACAGCATAAGTCGACTTTTGTGAAAATTGAGCTAATGTTACGATCGTACGCACCGTAGACCGTACGCTGTTTCTTAATTTTAAATATTTTTTTCTTTCAAATATTTATTCCGGTTGCTGGGTTATGAGCCAGAAAAAAAAACACTTCCCTCGTCGTCCCACATCTAAAGTCAAACCTATTCTCGTGAAAAGTAGCTACAAATTACGCATGCTGTTTTTCCTTGTTGCCACAGTATACTAGACTCGTAGGGCAAGCATTCCTCTGTGATTGTAAGTGCCATACTTATCCCAAGCAGAAAGTAGTCCTACGAAAAATTACAGAACCGGCCAACGAAACGAGGGTGGGAAGGGAGAATCGACCAGCGCGACTCCGTACAGTGAGAGCGAACGGGGAAAGGTACTGGTAAGCCACTGGTGGACTAGGTTCATACAACGGATTGGGATTCCAACCCCAAAATACCCGGTCGTCGTTACGGTCGTTTCACTGGATTGGCACTGTATAAACTCGCCAATGGCAACTCTCGGATGCATCTTTCACTCGACAACTCGAAGTTTTCTTTGAAAGTGAGTCAATGCGGATACCATAAATCTACGAATTTTGTAGAATTTTAACGCAGCATTCACAAGAATGTCTTGGGGAAGATCTGAGCGAACTAGAACTATAGTAAGTGCAGAGCTTGTCTGCTCATCGAGAACTTGGCAATTTCGTTTGAAACGCTCGTAGAAAAACCTCATCTCGCACTGATACCCACTCTTCAAAGACTGAACTTAAACTGCTCCAACTGAAGTAAAAATTTGGAAAACAAACAACCACTTTGGCTTCCTTCTAGTGACTTAGCTTAGATAGTGATAGCCACTGTAGTAAGTGACCTCCCGCCATTCATTGCCATTGCCATCACAATTTCCTCCCCGTCTCCACTCCAACTACATCGAGAGCAACACAAAACAGTCCATCGTTTGAATAGGAAACACTAATTGCTGTAATAAATTACAAAACTCCTCCATTCATCAAATCGGTATCTCCTCCTCCGCCTAGGCCCAGACCATGCATTCATTTATTTAGACCGCCACCTTTCTCCCTGTGACCGCACCACTTACACGTTAGACGTAAGTATCACTCCATAATAATGGCGTCCTATCTTCACATTCGCACGATGATCAATGCGCCTACCTCACGGTCAGCGACGAGTTCATGTCTTCATATATACGGCCGTTCGTGCTCCAATAATGGAGGTTGCATTTTACCCTTCAGGTGCTGGTTGGTGGGCCGCCTTTATTGACATGCCGGCCAAACCTACGAGGCCGGACCCCGATGATAGACCAAAACTGAACTATAGTTCCGCAAGTGAACTAGAAAATCGCACAACCATTTCGCCCAATTATCGGCCATGTTAGCATCTGCGCATAAATCGTGAGTATCCATTCCCATCAGGCCTAAAGTGCTGGGGTGAATGACTGATTTGTCCTTCCCCTCTCTTACGTCCGTGCGACGGCAGCCAGTCTTCTGAGAATAGCATACGAAAAGGAGACAGTAAAACACAAAAACGACTCTTCGTCCAGTTAACTGTAAAAGGAGCCTTAAATACACCACACAACGGATTTTAATTTATTCTGACAGCTTCGACGAATCCGCAACAGCCGCACAGGCACAGGCACAGGCACAGTGCTCCGACTCCGACTCGGTTCCATGGCTCCATCGGCTGTGTTCTGTTGGCCGATGGTAACATCCACTTGACAGAGCATTTTAGCAACAAATTATGATGAAACGAATCTCTTAGTCATCCTCCTGTTGCACTCTTGCCACATCCTGTTCCTTTAGCCAGGTTTCTCGTGTATCCATTCGCAGCCAGATATCGGAGCCTAATTCCAGCTCTTAGCGCAGCAGAGTAATTTAACACCCCAACCGTTCGACTTGTAGTATGCTCTGCTCTGTCGGTGTGTTGTGTATGTGGAACCTGTCAACTCGAAGGGCTTATAAATATTTACAGTGTGCCCGTTCAGTCAGTCAGCCGGCTGAATCCGATGTAATCCTCGGACAGCGATGGCCACGATGATCGTGCGGACGGGACCTACGCAACATATGTGGCTGGTTGATTCCTGATTGTTTGCATTTTGGTCAGTGCTCACAATTTTGTGTGTCACCGTCACCTCATGATGGTGCGGGCTCTGTGCGAACGCTCTGACGCGCCCTGTTGGATGTAATAATTAAAAATGACAATTTGGACGTTTTTATTTTGTAAACATGAATTTCGATTGATTTTGTGTGCGCGCACGCTCAATGAACGGAAATTATACTTCCTCCTGACGTTCCATGCTCGGTGGTATGGATAACAATGCTCGACCTGTTTTAGCAGCGTAGTTTTAGGTTATGTCATGGGTGCGCGCTGGCGCAGGCAACGCGGACGATACTCGTAAATATGCGAAATGCAGAGGGCTCTCTTGCAGTTGTTTCCCGTTTCCCTATGTGGTTTCCCTTTTATTTTCCGGACTGTAAATTCGGAAATTTATGGAGCTGCGGCATACGTATGAAGGGTCACAGGGTTAAATTGACGCAAATGCAAATAGACGGAACTGGGGGAGTCTCTGTGGTCAATTGGAATGACATGTGAGGTAATAAAAAATCAAATTTATTCATTGATCCAGTGACAGCATGCGGTTTAGGGATAAATTTACTATAAGGGCAGTTATAATGAAGTAGAGGCAGCTACCAATGTTTTGGGAGCGTCCAATAAGGCCACAATTGGCAAATATGTATAGGTATACAACAATAGTTGTACTGCTGCTTGTTGACTGCTTTTTTGGTTGAATTTATTTTAAAATAATGCGAGTCCCTTCTTAAAACTGGCTGCGAGGTAGTTTCTGAGATGTTTACAGTTACACATGATAAAGCAGAATTGTTTATTTCGAGTGGTAAAGTGCTCGTCAACAGGTACAGATACCGACCTCTGTTGACGTTCAGTTCTGTTTTGTGGAAATTTCTAGGGTTGAAAGACCTCCAATTTGCTGCTTCTCGCTAAAAGAAAAATTGCACATGCTTTAAACCAGTGTCTTAAATTAAAAAATAATTGGTGCGACTATATCCAATAGTCCCGAAATATGTGTATGTGTAAACACCGTGCGTGCGGAATGTGTGTGGCTTGATACACGTCATTGAGAAAAGAGGGAATTGTAATAACCGTATTCTTGATAATTATGAAAAAACAATAATTTATTCGTTCTGTGCTAGTTTCGGTAGAATAGGTACAATCGGATTGTGGTAGCTGAAGTAAGACATGTACATTCGAGACTGTAATCTATCTAGATTACGCTGGAAGACAGCATCGATGGTTGTTCCATATCGTGTTGTTGAAATTTTCCGGTTGGAGTTCATTTGAAGATTAAATTTATCTTGCATAAAATCAATAAATGGTTGAGCTTCTGGAGTTGCGAAATTGATATTGAAGTCTCCGCTTATGATCATTAGTAAAAGATGATAATCTCCCTGCAGAATTCTTGAAATTTCTTCTGAGTACGGTGCAAGGACGAAATGGAGAAATTTTATTTCACATCAACAAAAAGCTGAAATTAATATGCCCCGGCTCATAAATGAATGCAATGATAAAAACGTATGCAATGATAAAACACAGTGACGCATTCCCTGTCCCCGGAAGTTAAATGTGTGGAATTACTCCACCAGATTCCAAAAAATGTATGCAATGATAAAACACAGTGACGCATTTCCGTCCCCGCAAGTTAAATGTGTGGAATTACTCTACCAGATTCCAAAAAATGTATGCAATGATAAAACACAGTGACGCATTTCCGTCCCCGCAAGTTAAATATGTGGAATTACTCCACCAGATTCCAATAACGCGCACTTAGATGTTTACACATCAATAATTATTTCACCATCCGTTTTTTACCTCGATCGCTGAAAGTGTTTCTTCGTAATATCGGTAGCGGTAAAAATAAATAGATAGTTGGGCAACAGGTTCGGATGGACCCTAGCCCTAGCTTCTCACAACCATTCGTTTTGTGTGAGTTTTTCATTTTTGGAACGAATGGAAGGGATCTTCAATTCTATGCCGACCCCAAACGGCTAATAGAGAAGCTCTTTCAAGACATTTATACTCTCAGATGTTTGTCAGACGTTCGTGAGAGGTAGCGCAGTGGATAAAAAACCCTAAGTTGGAATTTGGGTTTTTGCGGGATTCTAATCTAAGACCGCTCGCTTAGTAGTCCAACACACTAACCACTAAGCCACTGCGAACACTTCGGTAGCGGAAATCGTTTGTAAATCTTCGGTAAAAATTCGAACCTCTTATGCAAAGCTATTGCGGGAGCTAAGCTGCTTATTCCTGTTCCGATTTGGCTTCCTACATGTGACACAATTCTTCTTAAGAACACTCTCACTTTTGTGAAAGTCAAAAGCATTTGATAAAGGTTGAAAAAAAAATCACAGACAGAATGACACCATTTTTAAGAGAGGAACATAAGTAGTATAACCTTCCCCAGCCTGGCTAAGGAACCCTTAAGCATTCTGAAACCAAAATGGTAGATCATAAGATAAATTTAAAAGGAACAGATTCTATTAAAAAAATCGTCATAGGCCCTACAATAACCCTACTCCCAACTTTTACTTTCTTATCGATACCACTTCCGGCAAGCCCGTGTACATGTTCACAGTACGCTGTCAATAATAGTGGTCAAAATGCCTCTAACCCAATAAGTAGAAACGCCCATAATTGTTAAGAAACAATTTCCATTTGCAGACTTTGCCAAAATGTCAGCCAACAAACATTTGGTAGCCACCCATGACTCCAGCTAAAAACGCTTTTCTCTCCGCCGAAAATAACTCACAGGAAAGTCGAACAAAAACGCACCGAAGCTATATCCTTTTACGGAACAATAGCTCGATTGCAGCGCCTCTGACTAGTTGCATAAACAATTGACAAAAAAAAAAAAAAAAAACCGTACAAACAAAACGAAAAAAAAACGGCCAAAAATATCGGTACATGTCACCATTTGTCGCATAAAATTGTGTACAACATATAAGCGGAACTTTTTAACCAGGTGGCCGCCAGCAACTTGTAACCAACTTGTGGGCAATTAATAATGCCCACCAGTCAAACAATTAGGTTACTGATTAATGCCGCCTTGAAATGGAAGCCTACGACGCCAGCCGCTGCTCACAGGCATCAGGTACTCGTACTATATACCTACAGCGACAGTGTTTTTGCCGTGTCGTGTGTCGGTTTTCAGCAATTGTCGGCTGGCGTAGTGTTCCTTTTGCGCCCAAAGGGATGCCGAATGATAAATTCCCATTACGGCGCAGTCCAGTTGCATAAGTCAATCGCACCACAAAATTACATCGCATGAATCATGTTTCGGTGGAAGCACAAGCCACTCACGGACTAGACTCTTTCATACAGAACCATAAGCCTGGTGGGGTTCTCTTTTCAACAATTTTTTTATCATCATCATCTCTGTGTGTACAGCACTAATCCTGCTAATTGCACATTCCAGACATTCCACAAGGGATAGGTAATACGCCGGGCCTGGGCTAATTGCCTCACTTTTAGCACCTGATAAGCGGCTAAAAATTTAAATTGCTTAAAGCGCTCTCACTCTCCGTAACGCTAATCACACGGATGATTTACGGAAGACTGTTAAACAAATTTGTAAATGTGGACGGTCGACAGATGACTCGAGATGTAGTACATGCGTTGCTCCCATAAAACTACCGCCTACACACATGACGCATGCCATGGCTTACTAGTTACTACGAATAGAAGCATCAATTAGGGGATGTGTGTAAATGTGAAGTGAATTTGAATAGTGAACGCGAAAGGTTTGGCGAGAGGAACGTGTGCGGAGAATACCTTGCAGGTGAGTCAGACAGTCGGGCGACTTTTAGATGCGAGAAACTTAAAAAAAAAAAAAAAAAAACTGTGTGTATGGGCTTATGCAAATGAGCTCCGCGTGTAAGGGGGCTAATTAGGGTGCGATGACATACGACGCAGAGGAATTTGGAGCGCAGTCTAAACAATGAAGAGCGTTTTGTTTTGATACCGTTTTCGCTTTTTTAGGCACGTGCCCTCGTGGACATTTGGTGTACAGATTAGTGACCGGCTGGGACTTAAGTAAAGCTTTGACAACTGGAGGGTGTGCGTTATTACAGCCCTTACTCGTAAATAAGACTTTAGTGGAGGCGACGATTGCTTAACTCAGTTGAAGTCTTCTCGTTGCGGAAAAAAAAATTTGGCCGGATATTTAAATAACTTCCTGGTCTATTGGATTTTTATTTTGCCTGGGCACAAGCATTAGAAGGAGAGGGTATAGGGATTCACTTAACTTGACAAGGACATCTTGGATATATTCGCTCTTAATGAAACTTTAAAATATATTCGGGCAGTAGAATTAGATGATATGAGCTTAAAAAAAATTCACTTCCGACTCATGGACTTATTGTTGCTCGACCGTTATTCTTTCAATATCGCGGAGACATTGAGCTGAGGGACTACGCACTTGAAACGTTCCTATTGCTGCCACAAGATGGTGATCTCGCTCCACCCCAATATCGCCTACATTTCAATTTCCTACGTCTGATAACTTCTTCACTCACCCCTAACCGCCCACCTGACCTTTTCGTCATCAGTCAATGACTTTTTTTAGGGGTAAAACTGCATGATCTTAAATTGCCCCAACTCTAGTAAAAAATCTGCCCGGTACAGGCTTTTTAATCGAAACAAATCTTCAGTGAAATAATTCAGAGGAAATTGCTTCGAATCATCCCGCAGGTATGCAAGCATTTTGATACAGTGCTGTGAACTTAATAAATTGGTGTGTGTCTCGACTTTTGGTTGGATTCAACGTTCTCCTATAGTACCCTTTTGTTGTGCGTAAATGGCGCTAAAAGCAGTGTCATGAACCAATCTACCAGGAAAGGGGCCAACATGAACTATAAATTCTGCCAAAACGCCCAAAATTTAGCTGCTCCCACTTGGGATAAACATTTTTAGTTTCAACTTAAGATTTTAGTAGTTCACATTGGCCATATTTTCCATACAAATTTCGCAGTTGTGAGCTTCCGTACATTTAAAGTCGAGACTAAAGTGTTTCATATGTACGGCGTTTATAGTGTTAATCACAAACGTGTCAAAAAGATTCATGTTGTCAGGCTGGAGATTTTACTTCACGGAGAAAAAATTATTGGCTGCAAGACTCCTTCGTGCTTTTGGCATAAGACCCTCATTGTTTTTACTGGAGCTCACGGGAGCATTTGTCTAGTGTTATCCGATGGAAATCAATGTAATAGCCTCCTGAATGTAACCACTGACTCTTAATTTGTCCAAATTTTGTTGAAAGGGATTCCTAGATCATTCGCTCCCTGAACCTAAACCGATCCTCACGTTGTATAAACCAATAGCAGCTAAAATAGTTGTCCTACTACCGTCTTGCATAGCCGGAAAATATGTCGGTAGCGCAGGTTGTCGCCCCCGCTAGTTAGTATAGACACGCTGCAAAAGACATAAATATGCATACGAGTTTTTGAAGGGTATTTTTCTTAGAGGCCCACAGATTTAAAGTTAAATAAAATATAGGAAACTAGCCGCTCCCACCCGATATACGATCTCTGTATATTGCGATAAAAATAAAAAAATCGCCGTACAAAATTACGAAAATTATTTTTTACGAATTTTCCAATTTCCTTTTAAAATTTTCCAATAAAAAATAGCTCAAATCGACCATCCGTTTTAAGTTATGGGCGGACTTACGAATGCAACTTTTTTTTATATATCTAGAAATGTTTGCGGTCATGTAATTGGCTTCACTTTTCTTTAACTCCACTACTTTTTAAATTTACGACTTTGGCGACATTGGTGACGCGGTTGACTCGAATGGAACGAAATATGGAAGTTCACTCTTCGAGCACTTTATCGAAAAGGTGAAGTCGTATATTGGCAACAACGCAGCGGAAGCCAATTCTCTATAAAATGGCAAAGCGTACTGAGCGCAATTCTTCTGTCGGCTGTCAAATGCGCATAGTCACTAAAAGCAGTGTTGCCAATTTAAAAATCAAAATTCCAAAAAAACACGCACGTAAAGAACTTATTATTTCCGAAATACATTTGGCCAATAATTTGACAGCGTCGTACACTAGCATAATTCTATTCATAGTGAGCACAAGGCATCTGTAAGACATTAAATGGACTGTTATGAGAAACGGTGTTCCCAATTACAAAAAAAAAAAAAAAAAAACGGGGAACATCTGAACGCGAAATTGGTTGCAGTTATCGTGTTCAAATTGTTGGTATAGAAGTGCCTGTGTGACCTTCACTAGGACACTCATCGAGCAATTTACCTTATTTTTGCTTTATTACCTTTATTACCTTATATTAAAAATATTCGGCCCTAGCTAGGTATCCGTCGGAACGGAAAATTCTCCGATTTTATGCGATTCGGATGATTTTTTTCTGCGAGGTATTCTTCGGGACGCAAAAACCCAAATTCCAACTTAGGGTTTTTTTCCACTGCGCCACCTCTCGCGATCGTCTGACAAACATCCGAGAGTATAACTGTCTTGAAAGAGCTTCTCAATTAGCCGTTTGGAGTCGGCATAAAATTGTAGATCCCTTCCATTCGTTCCAAAAATCAAAAACTCACACAAAACGAATGGTTGTGAGAAGCTAGGCCTAGGGTCCCTCTGGGCCTGTTGCGCCAACTATTTATTTTTATTCTTCGGGACCGATAGCCTGGGACAGACATTGGTTGCGGAATTTGTTTAAGATTTCTCTTCCGAAGTCGAACACCTCGAATGCAATTTGAGCCTCTGAAGGAGTATGTGTTGCGGAGAGTTTTCCGTTCCGACGCATCTTGAATGTTCTTTTTCCCTTTTTTATTTTTAATGACTGACTCGATTTATTTTTACAATGAATGAATGAATAAAAATTATTATTCCTGAGCAGTTGTTGATGTTTTTTATTTTTAAAGCTTGAAATATACAATTTTGACACTTAGGTAGGTAGGTAGGTGTGGCGGTTTTTTTGTTACCACAACTCATTTGACCTGTTTTTTTAAAATTGTCTAATATTAGTGTTAAGATCCAGCCTGTGGAATTCAAAAAGCTTATAAGTTCCCTAAAGCTACTTTTCGAGACCTCCTCAAGGGAGTCGAAAAAGGGTCTACCAAAAGATCGCTGTCTGGCCCTAGCTAGTGCTTGACACCCGCAAAGGAAATGAGTGAGTGTTGCCTTTTCAGCTGCGTCATGACAGTTGCGGCAGTGTGAATGCTAACACTTACTCAAGCCATTGTTAAATGTAACAAACCTACAAACAAAATATTTGTACCTTTAGCGATCCGGGCAGTTATGGCCCTCGCTTCTATCACAACTACAAGAAGCGATAGTTTTACATCGCGGATGGATCCCATTCGGCAATTTATTTGCTGAACTATTTCCAGTCACTGGCTGAACAAGGACGACCCTCTCGCCGAGTAAAAATACCTCAGGTTCAACGTTCAACTGTCACAAATTTCTTCTCTACCTATAGTACAACAAACAAACAGTTTAACAATGCACGTCCGACGAACTTAAATTCGATTCCGCCCCTTTGATCCATAAATAAGCATATCCTTAAATCCATCGCAGAGAAATATTTCCGACAAGGCTTCTCGTAATCCAATCACGTAACCGTGTAAATTAAATTCTGACTCGCAACTCTTCCATTTGCCTGACCTCCCTCTAAATTTTCGAATTAATCATTTTGTTCGAACAGCGTTATGTATAAAATGCACTTCAAAAAGAATCCCCTCCGTGCGGCCAGGATATGTAAAAGCTTGCACGATTCATCTTGTTTGTGCCTCCCCCTATACCCATCGCCGCGGACTTTGCGTGCGTTCCACACCAAAAGGAGGTCACAGCATTTTACATGGAATTATGGTCGTCATGCGGGTGATTGACCCCGTCGAATGTTTCGCCGCCAAATTTGGCAAATTAACAAATTCACGAGTGAGATTCGATTTAAAAATAAATCGCATTCATGCAGCGATTTATCCTCTCCTCCGCCGGGTCCGAATCTCTGGAACAAGCAATTTCAATTAGGTGCGAAGGCGCATCATTGAACAGCATGGTGGCGGGCAGCAGCATCGACAGCAACTGTTGCGATCGGAAGGATAGCCTCCCTCCCCATAAACCGATAATGATGACGAAATTAATTTATTCCATAGCCAGAGATACTGGAAACCGAACGAGTTTCCTGACTGCAGCTAATTAATGGAGTTAGATTGTCATAATAAGATTAATGCGCAGACGGGTCTTTGTCGACGCCACTGATCGACATCACTGTGATGCACCTCTAAAAATGAGTTGCTACAGTCATAAGTCGTTAGAATCTTATATCGCGGGCTCTTATCAGCTATTTTCTACACCGAGGCCTTCACGTGCCATTCCTAATATGGAAATTGTTTATTTTGCTTTACTTTCTCACGCTTTGAAGCCAGAGCATTCCCTGATGCTGGCTACCATCGTAACGTGAGTCGTAAATTTGAATTCCGTCCGGGTGAATCATAGACAATCACACGCTGGCTGGGTGGTGAGGTTTCTGTGGCGCAATCTTGAGGTAGATGTTCTGGCTCGTGGTCAAGGCATTCACTGGGCATTACGCATCAAATGCGATGGCCGAATGATGGCCCATCTTGTGATCTGGTGTACCTTTTGAAGGTCGAGCGGAGTGGCAACTGGCAGTTCGTTTGTTACCTTTTATGGTTGTCAATAATCTTGCAGTCTATGGTGGGACTAATGAGAATTGCACTCACGGCTCGCATGTGGTTGCAAGATGAGTCACTGGCCGTAAATGCCAAACCTATATCTTTACATAAATAATGAAGCTGTGCGGGGGGTTTTATGTCTGTTATCGGTTGAATTGAAAAAATACCATTTTTATACCACATTATCACAAATAGTTGCATACCTGCAGGCTGATATATGTACACTTCCGATAAAAATTGATGTAATCAGCGCGAGATTGTTGAAATACAGTAAAAGCCCTTTAATTCGGAAAACTCGTTTATTCGGAAAACAAAAATTCTGAATAAATGAGAGTTCTAAATTTTTTTATGTAATAATTAAATGGTGGTTTGAACACGTATAGGTAGCAAATAAACCTCAAATATATAGAAGTCGGAACAAATCATCAAAATGTATTTTCAATAATAAATTTTATGTATTATTTGTAATCTTATGTCTTAAAAAAAAATTTGTTTTAAGTTCTTGCATTTTTTTATCAATATGAACGCGTTTTAGTGCATAAAAAAATCTCTCATTAATTCAGAAAATTCATTTATTCGGACTGAGCTTCCCCCCCCAACCATTCCGAACTAACGAGCTTTTACTGTATCAACAAAAAGTCGCGTTGGCTTACACAGTTGGCATTTTGCATACAGCCTTCGCAGCGTATTTCGACGAAAGGCTTGATTGTGTATAAAGCTTGTTGCTACTGTCCGCTGTGGTCTAATATTTTAAAACCGTCATAATTTATAACGGGCAAGCATGAAGTGGACGAATTTAATTCAAAATGATTAGGTACAGTCAAACTTCCATAACTCGAACTTCTATAACTTGAATTTTCTATAACTCGAACTAAATCGAGTGTCAACAGCATTTAGGATTTGGCGATGATAATTTTAAGGCAAGCACAGGTTGGATTGATAAATGGAAGCAGAGGTATTCAGCAAAACTTCTAACTGGCGAAATTTGTAATGACAAAATCTTTAATGCGTTTTATTTAAGGCATGGCGTGAGCCACAAAAAGGCGTGTGGTGAAAGTAATGATGTTCGCGATGAGGACTGCGATACTGAAACTGACGTTTTGCCGTTCTTAATCGAAAAGTATAATGACCGGGATATTTTTAACGCTGATGAAACAGGATTATTTTTGAAATGCCTGCCAGACAAAACATTGACTTTCAAGAACGAGCAGTGCCACGGAGGCAAAAATGGCAAACAACGGGTAACATTAATGTTGGCAACTAATATGGATGGTTCGGAGAAACTAAAAATTCTTTTGATTGGAAAAAGTAATAAACCTCGATGCTTTCGTGTCGTTAAGTGGTTACCCGTCGAATATAAAGCAAACTCCAAAGCGTGGATGACTGGACAACTTTTTGAAGAATGGCTTCTAAAGTTAGATAAGTCGTTTTTACGCGCAGGGCGAAAAATCTTATTGTTTGTTGATAATTGTCCGGCACATCCAAAAGCTTTACAAGTCAAACTGAAGTGCATTGAGTTGGCATTTTTCCCACCGAATATGACTTCCAAATTCATCCGCTTGATCAGGGAGTAATTCAAAATTTAAAGTGCAACTATCGCAGAAGAATCGTTAAAGAAGCTCTGGAACGTATAGAGGCAAATCAAAAACAGGACATTACACTTATGGATTGCATTACTCATGTAACTAAAGCTTGGGATATTGACGTCAAAAATCAAACGATTGCGAACTGTTTCAAAAAAGCCGGATTCGGTCAATGTTCCACCTGGGACGAAGAGGACGACATTCCATTAATTTTCTTAAATAGCGTTGATGAAAACCGAAACTTGATGGAAGATGATTACGAAACATGGTTAAGAGTAAATAAAATAACATCCCATGCTACCCTTCAGGATTATATTGATGTGGACAGTGAGGTTTCCACATCACAGTTTCCGACAGATAACGACAGTATTGAGTATTATAGCTCTGAAATAGTTGAACCGATTTTAAGCGCAACAGAAAGTGATGAAGAGGGTTCGGTAGAAGGAATTATTCATCATCCTTCCAAGACCGATGTAGAAAACGCCTTCAAAACGTTGAATGTATATTTACAAACGATTGACACTACCACTGATGACCACTATAAGGCTTCGAACAAACTTGAATCTCTTTTTGTTGAAAATAACAAGATAAAGGGAAATTTTCAGTCACTAATTTCTTATTTCTTTAATACTCTGTAACTTGTGAAAAGTTTTCGTATTTTTAAATAAATATACAAGTATACACAATAGCAGTTTCATTTAACAACCATAAAAAAAATATAATTTCTGTAAGTCGAAGTCTCTATAAGTCGAACTCTTACCTTGGATACTGGTGATTCGAGTTAGGGAAGTTTGACTGTATATGCTTTTCATTTCTGAGCATAAAATATCCAACTAAAACCTCTCGAACTGGATTTAAATGCACTGAAACCTAGATCACACTAAGCAAGCTCTGCTCATAAAAAAACGGTCCACTCCATTTTTGTCACATTTTGATTAGAAAAATCTGAATAAGCTGCACGAGTGTCTTCAGGATGGTGAATGCACATCATATTAGTAGTATTGGACTCTGAAGCTGACCCTTGAGCTTGTCGATTGCATTTGGTCCAAACAAAGGTTTCACCAGCCAATGCACACCGCATAGAGATTTGCTTTCTTGATACGACTGTCGATATATTTTTTCTTTTTCTTTTTTAATGACTCGACGTTATTCAGCACATTTTAGCGCCACAGTGACACAGATTTATCACAATAAATTTGCAGAGAGGTAAATTCTTTATCGTGTATATTTTTACTAGTAACTCCGCCATGAATCAGTCAATATAGCGACAACAATTACCTCAGCTTCCGCTGTAAATTCAATTCAGCAAACTATATCATGCTCGTAAAACACGGGCAAACAATTGCACATTACAACTACCAATCTCCGCATTGACGGACATGTCAATTTCCATCAGAATCTCTCAGCTCGCGCACTATCCACCACTTTTGTGTACAAAAACCAATTAACCCCCTATAGCCTTTGTCAGCGATTTCGCACAGAACAATCGCAACGGCCATTAGCTTGATTCGAAGCTCTTAGTCAACACTTAGTTAAAAATCAATTATTTCCCAATAAGAGGCGAATTTTCATTAAAATTCTGTCAATCAGAGTTTGTTGAGAATTATAATTTCATTTCATAATCGCCAACACCAATTTCAGAGAGATCACATCAGCCGAACGTACATAATCGAACGAAACATTACTTCAAGGTCACACTGTAAGCCAAAGCCAGATAGGTTGTTGGACGTGCTCGCGTATACGACCAGAATGTAGTAGTTATGCTAATGCTTTGTAGAAAATCTAGAATTATATGGTCGATGGAGGTGTCGGAATTAATAACACTAATTGCATAACGTGCACAGTGCACCACACCATGCTCTCGGTGTCTCTCTCTCCAAATAGATAAGTCAATCGTTATTAATCAAGATCACTCGAGTAGAATTTAATTGCAAGAAATAAAAACGGACATATAAAATCGAATTGATTTTATGCAGAGAAATATACATGTGGCTATACATGTGTGTGAGGCAAACCGAAAGCGGAGGTCGATATTCATATGGATAAGCGTGGCATAACAGCATTCTGCGACAAGTGTGTGATCTTTTGCATTTGAAATGAATTTTGATTGTGACTGTTGCTTTCTATAGGGGAATTCATACTCTGAAATTGTCCGACGTTTGTTAGGTTTCAAAAAATGTTACGATTCACTACGAATTCTTACGAAATCCCTTTCCTTTTTAAGAGGCGAAAAGCGATTCCTTCTTTTGATAAAAAAAAATTGTGTTGGTGAATGGTTTTGAATCTGTCAAATGAAGAGATGAGAGGCCTCCTTCCTCCTAAAGACTTCGTAAAGTGATTAACACACTACACTGCTTGCTTACCTAATTTTTTAGTACATTGTCTCGGTTGTTTTCATGCACTCCATCAATTTGGATTTATTATAACTAGAAACCGACTTCTCGTTTGATAAATTCAGCGTTCTGCGTCTGTGAGAAAAAAATGTCTATTTGGTCCATAATTTTTAAATTTATCTCCCTATCGCATATTTTACTTAATCACGATTCAAAATCTGTAACATTTTTACGCGTTAAATCGAATTTAACGAGTAAAAACAATTTTTACACATATACCCCCTTATTAATAAAAAAATGTACACAAGTTAGTTAGCTAGCAAACGTCAGATAGCATACAAAGATTGGATATAACTGCTGAGTAACAAGTTGATAACTTAAACCCAGTGTTTATTAATACGGCGGATAATGTAAATATAAAAATAAATCTACAGATAAAAAACATTCTTGAATAATAGCAATTCATTAAAAAAAAGAAAAACCGACTGACTATAAAAAAGATCTCATTGACATTTTTTGTGTGACAATTATTATTTATTTTATTTATTTTTTTATATTTATTTGTTTAGCCTAAGACACTCCGGGGAAGAATACCAATTTAATGACACCTCACTCTTTAACATCGGTCAAGCCATTTGGGCTACAGGGCGTCACGTAGGAACGTACATAGGATACGCTTGAAACACATGACCCTCCATGCATGCGTTTTTGTTAATTTTTATATATATTTCGAGTTAAAAATGAACATTTTTCTTTTGGTTACTACAACAACATTTTGTTGGGAGGAGACAAGAAGCTGGTGGGTTTTTGTCCGTTTTAGAGAGTTGAGTGAAAAGAACCATGACAGATATAGCCGTCTGCGTACGGTCAAGCGTCTAGGAAAGTTTCTCTGATTTTCTTATTTTGTTCACCAATGAAAATACTTCTACTCACAACGTTCCAACTGGCAACGGTTGCAACGGACAGACACTTCACGTCAAGGACTTGCGCCTGTGTGGATGAAAGTTCAATTGGGAGGAAGTAGCGCCACCTGTCATTCAACAACATAAATAATTTTGTTTCGTTTTAAAAGAGAACGACGACTAAATTATTTGGAGATTGTTCATACAAAAATACTAAAATAGCGATTAAAAAATGGCGGGTAGGGGTAGGAAGGTGAAGATTTTGGGGTTATATATTATATAACCCCAAAATATATTATATTTGTTGATGCCAAATAAAAAAAGAAATACAAAAAAAAAAACATTTTCGTTAAAAATAAAAAGTAAAAATGTTGTGGACATGGAAACCCTTATCACTTAGCGGTATGAAATATACTTTATAACCGATTCTCATGCCAAACAAATATACATGACAAATTTTATAAAAATCGGTCCAGCTGTGTCGGAGGAGTAGAGGTACAAATACCGTGACACGAGATTTTAATTTATTAGATTGATCGAAAAAGAATGCAAACATATATGAAAAGAAGATTTTCGTAGTGAATAAAATTGTTTTATTTATGAATAAATGTCTTTAATGCTCTGTTCTGTTTTTTGCTATATTATAGTATTCGATGTGCGGTGGCCCCTTTTTAGTCCCCTTTTGGAAATTTTGCAGCGGCAATGCTGCTCCCAAATGAGCATCAACTGTTATGATACGTTCTAGGAGAAATTCTACCACCGCCGAATTTTTATTACTTTCACAGATTTTATTTTTCTGTGCAATTTTTAATATGGATTTCGAATTTTTTGTTCCTAGTCAAATTTGTGGATTTGACATATTTATCAGTACTCGCCGGTTGAAATTCTGTGAGCTCTTTCGAACCAAGAGAGGAACTACTCGCTACTCGTTATTTTGCCAATTTTCTCTTTTTCTGTCATTTTTGATGAGATCGTGTTTAAGCTTTGTGCAATTGCGATCGATTTAAACCGCGTACGCGAATGAGCCTTATTGATAGAAATATTCCATTCGAAGAAGGATTCACGAAAACGATGTCACATTTTTACTGTAGTCATTACAATTTTAAAAGTTTTTATTTCCAATCACTACAACCAGATTCCTGTTCCTAGTCCGACTGACTACATGCATTTCAGTTTTTATTGGCCCATAGTGATCACAGGAATAGTTCTTTTTTCAGTTGCCGTTCATGAAGGCGAAGGGGAAACCGAAAAATCTAGTCAAGAAAATCCTGCCTGCACGCTGCATACTCAGTTGACAAGTTAAAGGACAAATTCAAAATAAACATGCTGAACGCTGCAGAGTTCTGAAAAGACCAAAAAAGGGTCTGTGGGAGAAAAAGTAATCATTCCTCAAAAAAAGAAGATTTCTGAAGCTCCTCTGCAAACTAAGAAATTTCGAACGATATTTAACAAGCATTAGCTCGCATAAAACTATAATTGTATTTTGATAAGCAACCGTGTTACATTTTAAACGAACTTATTTGGAAAGAACATTTTTAGAAAAATTTACGAAGGGCCTTTTCCAAATAAAAGGAAGCAAAGTAGCAGACAATTGTGGCGGCTTCTCGAAAAAAAATGCCAAATTTTAGCATTAGTTACACAACGGTAAGGCTGACCGCGAGAATACAAAAACATTCCAAGTTGCCTTAGCAGCGCGTTCGTATAGCTACTCCAGACAAAATCTAGTTGAAGTTTTTCATGAACTAGGTATCCGAATGTTCCCATTTTCTAGGAACCGTAAAACATATGCTCTTTGTTTAAGGTAAATTTATATAGACGAATGTAGCAAAATGTAGACGACTGGGTCGCGGGTAACTTGCACGTCAATGCCCTATTTGAATTTCGTCAAGATATGAGTTTTGGAGTTTAAACAGAAATTCAAATAGTTACGAATTAAGCTATTGGGAGTGGATCTATTTAATATAAATAAACAGCTACAAAGCTTGAGTAGTATTCGCGTGGTCTTAAAAGGTTCATTAAATTGTGCGCACAGGTTCAAAGTCAAAAAGGCCTTAATTAAAAATGTAATGAATTTTGTTGACATTTTCATCAACAGCTTTTTCTGCGGTCCCGAATCCTCCAAATATTTCATAAACTTATAAGGGCTATATCTCTTAGAAACCTTTTTAATTCGGCAGTTCGAATAAAATTGCCGCTAAATCAAAGTAAAACTGACTTTAACGAGTGCCTGCGTGAGCCTGATCGGCCCGACTTTTCTTGGCCTCCTACGAAGACGGTCACATCGTTATGTAATTAGAGACCTCGTTTCAGAAACGAATATAACGCATAACATATACATTATACACATATTTATAATAATCCATTTCACGCTCACAAATTCTTCAGATTGATGGTTTCTAATTGACTTACGATGTGTTGGGTATCTTAGTCAGTTCAAAACCTACTCCCGACCATCAATGCTCCGTCACGTTTTCTCTGCAAATGAAATTCCCACCGAACCTGCAACAAGTCCAACTGTGATGAGTACCTATTGAAATCCCTGTTCTAATCACCTCGTTAGGCTGGCTCCTTGTTAGATTATCCAGTTAGCTGAATACATTTTTCTGTGAACAAACATTACGCACATCCGGCCGCAATCAATCTTTTGATTTCATTTCCTACTTCCTGTTCAGCAATTGACTGTACATTTCAGAAAGTGGGCTCATCTACACATAGTTGCTCAAATTAGCTGCCATCCCACATGTGTACACAATCCCAAGAACCCGCTCTCTAGATGCACATCACACCGCTAACACTAATATCCGATTGCATAAGACAAACAAGAATCAAATGGCTCCTCCATGTTGTCATCGTTAGCGGACCAAACTCCAGTGCAAGCCAAATCCAGTTTCTGCCAATCCTGCGGTGCCAATAATAGCTCGTCATCTCGGGTGCAAGGGTGGACACTTTCTGCACCGCCATGGTCGGTGGGAAAAACATGCAATCTAAAAAAAACAGAAAACAAAAAAACAAAAAACAACCCAAACTCAAACCGACTTCTAGCTAATAGTATAGTGACACCGAAATGTGTTGGCCCAGACTGTATAATTGACCCGTTCAAGGTTGAGTGTGCTTATTTTTGTTTTGGTGTTTCCTGTCCCGAATGTTGCGATGATTTCTTTTATTTTCCTATTCCAATGGAATTGGGTTTGTTTCATTTTTAATTGGTACCTGTTTGGGAGACTTTGGCCAGCCCCAGACAGACTGGACGTCCGTATGTGAGATTTGGCTTTGCTCGGCCTCGCAGGGGTTGTCTACCTGTGATGGTTATGCGCGAAATTCGGACGCAAACAACAGCATGGGACCAGAATCCAGAACAGAAGGAGTACGACTACGAGTGGCCCGATATAAACATTAGTTCGCCATAAATATCTTCAGAATCGCATAACACCGCACAGCGAAGCAAAGGTTTCTCTGGCGGTTTTTGTTCCTCCTATTTCATATTTTTTATACGAAATTTATGCACATGGCTTGAGTCTGTATCTGTATCTGTATCTGTATAGATATGTAGTTCATTCGCTTTGATTTTGGTTCTGCTACGATGCTGATAGTGTCCGCGACAGAATTTGATTAATTTGAATGAAATTCGTTTTACGTGTACCTTTGGCGGTAGATTTTGGACGAAGACGCGACCATGATTCATTGACACATGCGGAGGGAATTTATAAAATCGAATGAGAGACGGTATTAGAGGTATGGAGTGTGTCTTCTTGGGTGCAGACGTGACCTTGATAACGCCAAGTGCATATAAAGCTGCTCTAATCATGCGAAGATGGGTTTTTTTATTGACAAGCGGAATGGGTGTGACTAAGCTTATATCGGAGGTGATTGTTTTGTAATTTGGAGCCGGCAAGGCATTGACGTTGTGAAACTGTCAAAACGAGGATGACGAAAAAAAAACTGCTCCCCATTTAACCTTTCGGCCGGCTAAACCTTTTCAAAGTTAAGTTACCTACTTTAAGCTGAGAAGTACTTCAGCCCGACTTATTCTCTATAAGGCTCAGGCTAAACAAGGCTCGAATATTGTTTCTATGAAGTTCGGCCCCAAAATTAGATTTGCTTGAGACTTTGAGAAAAGACGCTTTTCAACTTACCTATGGTACAAGGTTCCGACGTTATAAGTTAGACACGAAGTAAACGACCTTCATGCGGTTGATGAAGCTTCTTTCATTTATGACCTATGAGTATTTCTGTTTCCTTCTACACCTACACCTTTTCCGGCCCACCTACAAAGCTACAGTAGCATGTTAAAGATCGCTAGATATTTTTCCATTCAATCTGGCCTTGAAAAAGCAGTCTTTTCAGAGTCTTTTCCAATTGGATAAATCAGAGCAATTATAAACAGAAACCCACCTGCATTTATAGCGCTCAAATAAGGACTCTGCGCAGCGAAATGACCGACAACAAAGTTCAAGCAACTTTGGCCAGAAGTTGCAACATTTGTGCTCTGCTTCTTTAACTGCAACCGTCCCACATCTAAACAAAGTTGAACTTCTGAGTTAAGCAGGAGAAAAACAAACCGGACAACCACATTATGCACAACTTGCGAAGAATGCCTCCGGAAACGACTTTCGATACTTTGTCAAGTGTTGCATCAGCCTATCAACGTCAAATCCCGCCGAGAAGAACAGTCGTAACGACCGAGGTACATCAATTATTCTCAGAAGCTGATAACTTCTGTCTACGTATAACCCCGGCAATTAGAACTTTTATTGGAAAATTTTTACAACCAAATGGTTTCGTTTTATCACCAGTCACCATACCCTTGACAAAGCGAGTTCGGAAGTCTCTACTAAGTGCCACCACTATAAATGTACCTACTCCCCATTACTCATGAAGCAGCCGAAAAACCTTCACCCTCCACGCGCGCATAAATATTGTGATTGTGCCCCATTCTCCTCCATACGGTCATAAAACGAAAACCAATTTCCAATATAAATCGCCGCCTATCATAACTCAAAATTCCTCAACCGATTACTCAAGAATGGACGGGAGGGAAAAAATTAATTGTATAGGACGCGTAATTAACACAGAATACTAAAACTCTTATCTACTCGGGCAACATACTGTTCAGATTCGGATTTGGATTCCTGTTAGACAACCTACAACCGCCTGAGCCCATAAAAACACACGCACCAACGATCCACCGTTGCCGATCATTTTCCCCGAGAGGTCACGTCCATGGGTCATTCCCGACAAATTGGGCAGCTGCCCAGACAACAATTGGTGTGAGTAGGACGGCCAATATCGGTCCGATCATTATTTATGTTCATTAACCTTTGGCTCTGGTCGTGTGTGAGTGTACATGGGTTGTTGTTTTTTTTTTTTTTTTTTTTTTTTTTGTCGTAGTTACATATACTTGTTTTCTGTTTTGTTTGATACACAAAAATTTGTTAACTGATAAGGGAACATTCCTCGGGGCTAATTGGGAGCATACACTGTTATACATATGCATGGACGTTGACTGATTTCTTCCGAGTCCCCCGAATGGTTAACGAGTGTAATGACCGGCGGAATTTGTTTCTTTAATGTAATTTAGATCGGAACAATTCGGGTTATCAGCTTAACTAGGAGTGGGTATAAATATTGAATGGGGATTGAACTGAGAAGATGGACAAAGAAGTTTATGACAAAGGTCTGCAGCGATGGGTTGCGGTCATAAGGTACGTATCTGATGCTCGACGTTAGGGCAAGAGGAAGCTCTAGGCCTCTTAAGATAATTTTTATCAAGGGTGAACGGGGAACCTACCTTATTCTAGAATTTTTGGGTGTGCGATTCTGGCATTCTTAATGCAATAGGTATCTAGCATTTTCGACTACTTGAAAGCATTTAAGAAATAAAAAAAAATAATCCAAATGCTTTTTTTTGCATTTTTTGGATTTTTTTTTTTTTTTAATTTTTGCTTTTTTTACCCGACTGGACACAGGGAAGATTATGACGCCCTGTAGCCTAAAGGTCTTGACCGATTTTAGAGAGTGAGGTGCCACTAAATTCGTATTCTTCCCCAGAGTTTCATAGTTTCATAGGCTTAAAAGATAAAAATAAAAAAACTTAATTTAAAAAATCAAAAAAACCCCGACTGACTGTAAGCTAAAAGAACTAAAAAAGATATGAACAAGACAGATTCAAGTACACCTAACTATTTTGCAGTGGGAGGGTACTCATATTTTTGCTAGGCTCTGTACGTACAGTCTCCGATTGTCAATAATTAGTTAGGTATACTTGAATGTGTCTTGTCAGTCATTCGTATACATTGAGCTGATTAAGTGATTACAGTGCATCGAAGTTTTAGATATTTACCACGCATCTGATGTAATGTGAAATGTGAGCGGGTAAAGTGTGAGTGCGAAGGACTTATATGACATTGTCCGGTGTCCGCCGGGAAGGTATACTACTTTGTTTTGCCGCCATTTTGGTAAACATTAGTCTTGACAGTTCATATTTGGCAGTCGTGAAGTAGACACGTGGCAAATTCATTTAGGAAAAATATTCGATAAACCAACGTGTTTTAATCGTTAAAAGATTTTATCAAAATCAATCGTCATCATCGATACGTGAAATTTTTGGGAGAATCAACGTGCCAACAAAACGCACTATTTATCGTGTAGTGAATGATTTCGAAGAAACAGGGTCTGTAGGTGATTCATCAGTCACCTTTGCATCCATTAAAAGTTACAGTCTGGTGTGCAATTTGGTCAGGAGGAATCATTGGACCTTACTTGTTTGAAAATGAAAACAGCGTAACGGTAACTGTGAATGGGGAGCGATATCGTGATATGATTGAAAACTTTTTAATGCCACAACTTCATGCTTTGGGCTTGATTAACATGTGGTATCAACAAGACGGTGCCACATCGCATACAGCCAGGATTACAATGGAATTACTGCGAGACCTCTTTCCACAACAAGTTATTTCAAGAAATGGTGATGTTGATTGGCCTCCACGGTCGCCTGATTTGACTGCTCCGGACTTCTTTTTTTGGGGATATCTGAAAAGCAAGGTTTATGCAAACAAACCAGAAACGCTTGAGCAACTCAAACAAAATATTCGTGATGGAATTAATGAAATACCGCGTGAAATGTGTGAAAATGTAATGAAAAATGTGCTCAAAAGGCCTCGCATTTGTGAGACTAACAGAGGCGGACATTTACCTGATATTGTACTCCATACATGATTGCCGACATTTAATAAAACATTTATCAATATAAAATCCATTCTCTTTCATTTAATCAAAAATTATATTCCACTTTTAACAGAGATTTGATAATTTTAAATTTATCTTTCTAAGAAATATAACTTTCTATATAGGATAGATGGATAAATGAGAAAAAAAAAATTGTACTAAATCTACTGCAATTGCAGTAAAGTGGAAGCCCTGACTAGAAGTAGTTGTATACACTGTGGACGTTCGGACACTTAGTTCGTGTAAAATGTAAACTAAATTTTTCCGGAATAGTTATGCGAACGCGTTGACTTGCCAACTTGAATTCTTTCGGTATTCTCGTGGCTTATTTTGAAATGTGGCACGTCAAAATGTCAACTGAGAATGCAGGCAGGATTTTCTTGACTAGATTTCTCGGCTACCGTAAACGAAAAATAGAAAACAGAAAAATATATTTACGTGGCCAATCTAGGCCAATAAAAACTGAAATACCTACATCAAGTAAGTTAACTGTCAGATTTAAATCCGAACTGTCAGTACAAATCCGAACGTCCCCGATCCCATTCGTTGGGTTGGTTTTGTGCCAAAAATATTTGTTAAAATTCAGTTTACTCACCAAGAGGTATAGCAAAATTCAATCTACGTAAAGGGAAGCAATGCGACAGACGATTACCATCAGTCAGTGATGCCAGATCGTGGATAATTACCTATTTTTTGTTCATTTTCATTTTCGAAATAAGCTAAAAGTGCGAAGAAAGGACATTTTAATATCTTTCATAGCAAAAAAATGCGTTTCAAATACTGAATCTGCAGAAAAACCATTCGAACTGCTTTTGTTTTTTGTTGTTTTGTTAATTTTTGTGCTTTTTGTATGTGGTAGGTATAGTTATTTATTTATGCATATTTTCGTAGGGGTTTTTCTAACAACGGCATGGGCAAAAATGTTTTTTTTTTTAAACGTCGTGGGCAAGTCAGTCCGGTAAGTCTGGCATCACTGCCACCAGTCCATGCGCAAACATTTCCCAATGAGAGATACTTTTCCGAGCTGGCAACTATAAAACTTTATATACAAAGTTTGCTTGGAAACGAGCTAAGCTTATACCACCTTCTAACTTTAAATGGCAGCTGTATGTCCCGTGGACAAACGTTAATATAGAATCTGCCCGCTTTCATAATTCCTTAAATTCCTTTATTTATTTATCTTTTTTTCCAAAGACCTCTACAGCCTGAAAAAGGACCTGCTTACCCCTTCAATAGCGCCAGCGATGCGATGCTTGCAGGTAGGTACATTTTCTACGATTAAATTGTTTAGTGGTCGTCGTCTAGATTCTAGATTACAGACTCTAGAAATTTGTGAGTATTAGGTATATGGTGATATTTTTATAATTTTTTTTTTTATGTATATGGTGAACCTCTTGTCTTAACAGTCTCCCATGGGACAGTGGTGATAAATTTTATACTGGGCAATGTCTCTTGGCTTTTTTTAGGAAGTCGTGTATTTCTTGCCAGCTGCTCTTTGCAGCTATACTGCTAGATATATGTCTTAACGCAGTTCCTTAAAGCCGCCTCCATTTAGAGGTTGCCCTTCAGTAGGAATTCTTAGACAATTTTTCCCTCGACTGCACCGAGCTCAATATGATAAATCATTACGCCGGAGGCTAAGACACACCCTACAGTTGCGATTGTAACTATATACTACCTTCTAAACTGTCTTTAAAATCGCTCAATTTCGGCTGACAGGTTTACCAAAGGTTTACCATAAGTAAGCAGTTACATACGATGGCATTAGACACTTGTTCTCATCTTCCACTTGTCAATTTGTCCGAAAAGTCATCCACAAACTCTCAACGGGACAAGGTAATCGTCGTTACCATCTCAGTATCTCACATAGCGGCACTCGCCTTCGCCGCTCCATCTCCATTTTCCATCAGTCGCAGCGACACAATTTCCCACTAAATTATTACATCTTTCCCGAACCGATGGCCCACTATAATCATTCTTTTCGATAAACAAATCGTCTTCTCCTTAACTGCACCACATGTTGATCTAATTTCTCCTACTCCCACGAATTTATTGCCTTCTATCAGCGTTAAAAGCTGGCCAAACTAGGTTAAAGGTTTCCCCACTAATTTCCAATTACACACAAAAAGCAAACGAATATATGAGCGCACACGCATTCCCAAAGCGCAATTATAATCTCTCGTTCGTATGCGCTATCGTACTCGCGTCGCGTCGCGCCCATACATTATACAACCGAAGGGCACTTAAAAGTGTCTCGCATTCGTATATAGCAGAATACAACTCGCAGCGAGATCTGTTTATATTCATTTCGGAGATAAAATTGATTTAGATACACTTCCCCACCAGCGCCCATATAGCCCCGTGAATGATATGAAATCGCCCCCAACTGTCATTATTTGAATAAATCTCGAGAGCAGCGCCAAGTTATCGAATCGACCAACAAGACGAGGCATTTTCACTCTCGAGCTCGAGCGTGATGCAACATATACACATGTTGCTTGACTCTATAAAGTAGCAACACTCCCGGACAGATTTGCCTCGTCTCCAAATGGGAGCGATCTTTTCATTTCGGAGACGGAGACCGTTCCCCCGCCGAGTTGCAGCAGCACGTCTCTCAGGCGAGTATAGTATGTCACCGGAATAAATTATCGTAAATGTGATTAGAAGTAATTTTGAGATACTTTCGCTCCGCACAGTTACAGATGCTTTCAATCAGCGGGCGGGCGCGAGGGCCGCATTCAACCGATCGACACGCTGCGCACTCTGTCAAGTGGTTCCTAATGTCTTCCTGGAAGGCTGTGTATTCACACCCAACATGGAAGCCGTATCAGCGTCTATAGCTGGTGACAAGTATCCGAAGCGCATTTGAAAAATAAATCACACAAGCTGAGAAAACTGCTCGCAATAAAACCGAACACCATAAGAGATAATTTAATGCGCGTCCCAATTTCGATTGTATCTACAGTGTACAGTCCATACCGTCGTCGTCGCTGGGCTCACGCGTTTCGAACACGCGTCTTGGATCGCCCACGCCACAAAAGTGCCACTATTTATGCGCGAAAGCAGCTATCCGCTGTACGAAGCTGCAGATGTAATTAAATTCATCGCGCAAACGATACTCAACTCATAGATGCAAATGGGAATAATGGGAGAGTTTTGATTAAATTAGGGGCAGAGGTTTTTTATTGCTCGGCAAATTACAGCCGCTTACGATATTAGATGGCCTGGCGCAGCTATACGTCGACGTCCGCGACTTGTGCACAATTTTATTGGCAATTGGCATCAAGCGAGCGGCTTAAAAAGCACTAAAATATTGAAATATTCATCAGTTGTTCTGGTTATGTCGAGGCGATTTCCACATGGCGATGGCGCCACTGCATCATCGTAGGCGTCAAATAACAGATTCTCTTTCAAGGTGAGTGCATAGACTAAGTTCTTGGGTCGCTCTTTGGATATCGTGTGTTTAACAACTTGAAAATCAGGGGACTGATTCTGTAAAGTGGCCCACAGACATCACACTTGTGCGCACACCGGTGTGCGGTGTGCGGAAATGTGTGCCGTCTGTGGGCTGGTGTGCACACCGATTTTTGGTGTCACACACGGTGCGAGTAAAAATCAAAACTTTTTGATTTTTGGTGTCGGTGTCTCGATCGGTGTGATGTGTGTGGGGATGCACGCGCACTTTCAGTTCTCAGTTGCATCCGAGTCGTTGATATGCGAGGAACGTCGGCATTCGGCCGTTTTTTGGAATGGCACTAAAGTGTGTATGATTTGGTGTGGCGTGTGTGGCGGAATGTCACACCGGTGTCATCACACCGGTGTGCGCACAAGTGTGATGTCTGTGGGCCACTTAAGGCACTTTCAAGGTCGGTTGATGGTTGATTATGAAAGACGTGATTTGGAAGGCAGATCGATAGAGGGTATTCAATGTTTTGCACTTTGGCTTAAATTGAGTGTTCATTGTGATGCCACACAAATGGGACCTATACCCTTTTCATACCACAGCGAAAACCGTGTTTTCGTCGAAAGCTCGAAATTGCATTCACACCGAACAATAACTAGTTTTCGTTTGACGTTTCAATCAGCTGTGAGACACTAATCGTGAAACTTCTTCTTTACAAAATTCGATCGTATTAATTAAGAAATAAAATAAGAAAATAAATGAATATATTTAAAAATAAAACTAGTGTGGAAAATGATTTTAAGTTGTGAGCTGTGACATTTGTTCGGTCAGCTGCTCTACTGAATGTTGGAAAAAGTGTGTTTGTTTCAACAAAGCAACGATTGGATTGGATGTCGTTTTCGAGTGTTTTTGCGAAAACCAGGGGTGGGATTCTGTAAAAAACGAAACGAAAACCCTTCTCGCATTTCAACAAACGAAAGGAATCACACGAAAGTTAAAATTTGCTTCAAGTAACTCCGACTAACACACTTTAAAGTTTGACAAATGACAAATATTTTGGTGTTAGTGTAAATAGGTGTAAATCTCTCTCAGAAACCGAGATTTGCAAAATTGCTCCGACTCTTAAAAAAAGTGTTTTTGTTTTTTCGCGGCCCATGAGACATGAAATCTGACAGCCAGCTGATTTCGAAAGCAGAAACACAGTTTTTTGTGTCCCAAAACGACATTAAATAAATAAATAACAATAATAAAATAACAATAAAATCATTTCCAACTAACAATTGGTATCCTCATCCAGCCAGTACCTACCTCTAATGTTGAGGAAAGTTTTAAAATAGGTGGCACGTATGTCATTCGTGTACCTGTACGCAAATTAATATTGTCCGGCACATACTTAAGTACTAAATGAGTATTAATTGTAAACTTGTAATGTTTGAATAGCTCAGAAGGAGCTAGTATTAAATACAACTACTAATTAAAAGACGGCTTTATTCAATCTTAGACGTTGCACAAAACTAAAAGCAAAAACTTACTTTTTACCTATGAACCAAATTAAAATAAAACAACCTTTTGTCAGGTTATGTGAGAGGATTCGAACAATCTCGCAGATTTTTTATAATTTTTCTTAAGTTCACATGTTCATTTTCAACTCCACTTTCGTCGCTATCGCTGGTCAATAAATAACAGTTTGCTAGCATTTCTAATTAAATATTCAGCACAATCTTAACACCACCAAATATAGTTGGCGATGCTGTGTAATCGTTGCGAACTGCGATCTTAAACATGCAAATATCACTTTCTTAATCGGGCAGGTGCTCAGGATAATTTTGGAAACTACTGCACAAAATTAAGTCCGGTTTTCACACTGCCCACAGTTGCATTCTGAAAAATAGCGACTACAACAGAGGATGTTCTTTATCAGTATCCGCCATCTAGAAGCGGAGATAGGGTTGTCATACAAACGGAACTCGACAGGATTATCCAGATATTTTTAGCTGTGTTCAGAATCCCGGTTAAAAATAAATTTGTCCAGTAAAAAAATCAAAAGTCTCGACGGAACATAATTTTAAAATACCATCAAAATTAAAAAAAGGGTAAGTAAATACATACTAATTACAAATTTTACAATTTTTCAAATTAAATAAGTACATCAAATTAAAAATTCTCTATCAATAATAGTTTTTGTTTAAAAAAGTAAGAACTGGACTGAACTCATCCATTTAATGAAATTACACAACCAATGTAAAACTAGAGTTGAACGCCACCATCCGATAAGTAATTGAGTCTAAGATCCGGTCATGTTTTGTTTTGAACTTTTAATGTACTGCTTCCGCACCTTTTAAGATGCGATTTTTTTTAAAACCTTTACTGAAATAAATATAATGCTTATTTACATCCGTACCTTGGTACAGTTTATAGCTCATAAACAACCCCGTCCAAGTAGCAATAGTATCACAAATGACCTAAACTAATTAAGTCTACGTGTGTCTTTCTAGACAGCCACCTTACCTAACCTTACCGAATTCTGGCTAGATCTCCACTGGGATGTCATTCGTGGAGTTCATGTTTACATTGAGGTATAGGTGAACTACTTGCGCTGAACAGGGTTGAATCGGGTAAAATCGATTTAATTCCGTAAACGTATAGCTCGTTCACTTCAAATTACAAAACTTAGTTATGTAGTGATCTCCCTTCCAAATTCTAAAGACCTATTTAGCTTAAAAGGTGGCGAGGCTGGTTGAAGCTGTGGCTTGATACACGTCATTGAGAAAAGAGGGAATTGTAATAACTGTATTCTTGATATATTATGAAATAACAAATACCCGTTTGCATTTCCATCCCCGCAAGTTAAATGACATCAACTGTTACACAGTAAATGAAAGTGTCGTTGGAATTTCATTCTGCTTGCATTGCATATTGTAGAGGTGCTGGTCAACGACATTTTTGTTAGTTGTTGTCCAGCTGTGATTTCTGCGTGTCTGGTAGTTCACGAAAGACTTGGCACCGAATTTCCTCGAGTAATCCGTCAAAGGGAAGAAATGTGAGACCATCATATATGAAAAACATGCTTTATTTCACATCAACAAAAAGCTGGAATTAATATGCCCCAGCTCATAAATGTATGCAATGATAGAAACGTATGCAATGATAAAATGTATGCAATGATAAAACACAGTGACGCATTTCCGTGACGCATTTGCGTCCCCGCAAGTTAAATGTGTGGAATTACTTCACCAGATTCCAATAACGCGCGCTTAGATGTTTACACATCAAAAAAAAAATACAAATTCGACACTCATGTGTTGGATGCATTTTCAGCCAAATAACTTTTCACCAATCTCGTAAAAGAATTGAATTGTCAGAGAAGGTGATGAGCGTTTGTTAAAGAAACCTGTTAAATCCAAACGGTATTCACCACTTGGCCAGAAGTCGAGTAGTTTTTCCGCATCCATTGATGCATTCCTAGTGTATAATTCTCCCTATGAAAAATTTCAAAACTTTAAGAATTGTTTATCAAATTGTTTGTAAAAAATAATAATATTACAATAAAAGGGCAGCCGTGATTAATATTCGTATACGTCGCAGCGAGTTTCATAAACATCCTTGTATAGGGTACACTCGTTTTTTTGCTAAACAAGTCGCAAAAGTTTTCCTTGACATTAATCAGGAACGGCTTGTAGCCACTGTACTTCTTATACATTCGGATATGCACCTTGATTGAAAATAATATATAATATAATAATTGTGGATAAATAAAGATTAAAATAACTTACTGTTACATCATCGACTTGGCGGTACAAATAGCCACGCAAAGTAAGGATAGTCGTGTTGCGATTGATTGGCCTTGCACGGCAGCTGTAGTTCGCAAAGAAATCGTTATCGAATACGGTGCAGATAACTTTTTTGAACTTTGAAGTGTTTTGATCCTAAAATAAAATTGTTTTATTAATAAACGTATTATTTTAATGGTTATTTTAACTTTTACATTAGCTAAAGTTGTAATGACTGCAAGGTACACAATGCCTAGGACAACCAGAAGTGACTTGACGGACATAGTGCTGCAGCTTAACGTTTCGTTTCCGTTGGAACGTGACATCGGTTTACCAATCGATGTGTCTGTGAAATAATTTATTGCGAATGCTTTCCAGGGCGGAGGAACTAATGACAAACTGTAATTTGTTTCCAGCAATTATTTAGCTATCATTAAAAGTGTATTTAGATAGCAATTTTAATTGTCGTTTTTATAGAGTTTCGTACTAACACAAATAATCCTTCATAATTATAGAAAATATCTCTCTCTCTCTCTCTCTCCAATCCCATTTTTGTAGTCATTTATGTTTTTGAATATGGGGACGTTCGGATTCATCTTATACTTATATAAAAATCACGTGTCACAGGTTGCTCCGCGATGGAATCCTAAACTACTGAACCGATTTTAACTAATTTTGCACATTGTGTGCAGTTTTGTCCCACTTGAGAGATAGGATAGTTTATATCTCAATTTATAGTCGCTGAATTTTTTATTCCAATAAATTAATTTTTGTACACTTTGAAAAAAAAGAAAAAAAGAAACTGGATAGAAATCGAGTAATCGAGACAATTGTTGTTGTCAATTATTTTAATTATTTTCCAACCAAATTGTTGTTGTCAACAATTTTGAAAGTTTTTTTTAAATACCTATAGGTACCTAAAAAGTTTGTTCTAATAAATTATGTTTACTATGTTACATTAAGTAACTTTTTGAAATGAAGTACAGGGTGCGGCAGAGAAACTTACTTATTTGAAAAAATTCCCGCGCGATGAGTTGGGCGGGTAGAGGGGCGAGAGGGGGCGCATCTGGAGGGGGAAGTTCCCACATTTGTTGCCCCTACCAGTCAGTTGCCATCATGCTCTGGTCTAGAGAGCAGCGTGCCTTCGCAGTCGAGACCTTCTTTTCTACCGGTCGCTCAATTGTTGCTACGCAACGTGCCTTCCGCGCTCGCTTTGAAATTCCTCCTCACAGACTCGTTCCTGGCCGTAATTCGATTCTGTCGTGGGTTAACTCATTTCGGGAGTGTGGAAGTGTCGCTAAACCCAGAAATGGACTTCAACGGATCATCAGAACTCCGGAAAATGTCGAAAGAGTGAGGCAGTCAGTTGTGCGTTCTCCCCGGCGTTCGGCTCGCAAACACGCAGCTGCTATGGGAATTTCTGAAACCACTGTTCGACGAATTCTCCATGAAGACCTTCACTTTCATCCCTATAAATTGGCTGTTGTGCAAGAATTAAATGAACGCGATTTTGTTGCCCGTCAAAATGCATGTCAAAAATCGACTTCATCAGTGTATACGCAATGGGGGTCGCCATTTACCCGATGTCATTTTTAAGACTGTATGAAAAAAAAATGGGATATTGTATTCTCAAATAAAAATAAAAAATTAAAACAATAATTGAAGTACTTTTGTTTTTATTGACCTTTCAAATAAGTAAGTTTCTCTGGCGCACCCTGTAGATACTTTTAGATAGAATTCGTACTTTGATATCGGATAATGAACTGGAGATGTCAGTTGCATCGAATTCGTACTGTGGCATCGGATAATGAACTGGAGATGTCAGATGGAATGCGCAACAAAGCTTTGATTTTGATCGAGGATATGTGTCTGCTCATGAGTAGCAATTTGTTGTGCAAATTGGGGATGCCACAGCCAAATCGTTCAATGCAAGACGCATTTAATCGAGAATTGGAGCGAGAAATGGACTTCGGTCGAATCGCATTGAGTTAAGTTGTTCGAACAAACGTGCCAATGTTGAATCAAGAATAAAAGAAAGTGTACGATGAATTGATGCAAGCAGTCGATAACGAAAATTGCGGAACTGGAAATACATTCATGATTTCACTTATTTTGGCTACAATTCGTTCGAGATCTGAGATCGCTTTGGCCCTAGCCTCTTCTGGGATAGCGGCTACTTTGTTAGAAGGCGGTCGAAAAGCTCATCCTGCATTGAAATTGCCATTGAATCTGCAAGTGGAAGAAGAACCTACATGCAACATTTCAAAGAACACTGCGATGGCGAAAGTATACTGCAGCAATGTAAGATTATTATATGGGACGATTGCACAATGGCTTACAAACGCGCATTCGAGGCCCTGAATCGTTTACGTAATGACCTTTCGGTGGAGCAATGATCACCGGCCTGATTGAGATTGCACAAAATTTTTGCAACCTTACAACGACACCGGAAGAACTAATCATGAATGTTTTCCCAAATATCGCTCAGAATAATATTGACCATGATTGGCTGAGTGTAAGAGGAGAGTGATTTTGGCTGCAAAAAACAAGAACGTCGAACATTTGAATTTCGCCATTCAAAACCAAATCGCTGGTGAGTTGCATTCATACAAATCAGTCGACTCCGTGATGGATGAAAACGAAGCCACCTACTATCCCACGGAATTTTTAAATTCTTTGGATGCTTCGGGCTTGCCTCCACACAATTTGAAACTTAAAATCGTCTCAGTAATAATTTTGTTGCGCAACCTAAATGAACCAAAACTTTGTAGCGGTACGTTTGATTGTGAAGAATTTAATATCAAATATAATTCAAGCAACGATTTTGATTGGAAAATTCATAGGCGAAGGTGTTGTTATTTCGCGGATTCCACTTATTCAGAACGATTTGCCGTTCGTATTTATGTAAGCGTCTTCAATTTCCCGTACGTCTCGCTTTTGCTAAGACAATTAATAAGTCGCAAGGACAATCGCTGGATGTGTGTAGAATAAATCTTGAATTTCACGTGTCGGCAAAGCTCTCGCTTTGTACGTGTACACACCCGATAATAGAAATAGAACAAAAAATGTTGTGTACCATTAATCATTTCAGTGAAAAAGCGGTAGGTTGGTCGACAAGGATTTGATTTTATTTATTTACTTAATTTTAATATACCTTTTGAATAGAATGAAGCGAAAGCTCGGAATTATTAACTTCATTACCTACATTAATGAATTTGGGCGGAACGAAGTTCGCCGGGCCAGCTAGTAGTTTATGTAAAACGTCAACTAGATTGGTCGTGACTAGGAATCCGAACGCGTTGACTGAGCAAGTTGAATTGTTTTTGTATTCTCGCGGTCAGCGTTGCCTTTGTTTGATTTGCCCTTTTTTACTCGGAAAAGACCCCTCATCATTTTTTCAAAAATTGATATTTTCATTTAAAATGTAACACGGTTGCCTATCACAACTATATTACACTGTTATGCGAACTAATGGTTGTTAAATATCGTGCGAAAATTCGAAATTTGCAGAGTACCTTTAGAAATAGCACCCTTTTCTCTCACTGGCCCTTTTTTCGACACCTCAGAATTTTGCCAGGGCCACTCTGTTTATTTTAAATCTTTAAAACTCTTCGAAATGTCAACTGAGTATGCAGGCAGGATTTTCCTGACTAGATTTGTCGGCTTCCCCTCCATAAACGTCAACTGCAAAAACTAATCACGTGACCACTCTGGGCCAATCAAAACTGAAATACATCTAGTCAGACAGCCTGTCAACTTACTAAACTATGAATCCGAACGTCCCCTATATGTAATAGCAAGTCTCCTTTCACTTCGAACCTTTTCCAAATGCTAAAGAACTATTTACCTTAAAATTTGGTGAAGGTGGTTAAATTTAATTTTTTTTTTTTTAATTTAAATTAAGACAATTGAAAAAAAAATAAATACATATTCATTTCAGCCAAATAACTTTTCGCCAATCTCGTAAAATAATTGAATTGTCACAGAAGGTGATGAGCGTTTGTTAAAGAAACCTGTTACATCTAAACGGTATTCACCACTTGGCCAGAAGTCGAGTAGTTTTTCCGAATCCATTGATGCATTCCGTGTGTAATATTCTCCCTATGACAAATTTCCGAACTTTAAGAATTGTTTATCAAATTGTTTGTAAAAATAATAAATTTACAATATAAGGGCAGCTGTGATTAATATTCGTATACTTCTCAGCGAGTTTCATAATAATCCTTGTATAAGGTACACTCGATTTTTTGCTAAACAAGTCGCAAAAGTTTTCCTTGACATTAATCAGGAACGGCTTGTAGACACTGTACTTCTTGTACATTCGGATATGCAACTTGATGGAAAAATTATATAATAATTGTGGATCAATAAGGATTAAAATTACTTACTGTGATATCATCGACTTGGCGGTACAAATAGGCACGCAAATTAATGATGGTCGTGTTGCGATTGATTGGCCTTGTACGGCAGCTGTAGTTCGCAAAGAAATCGTTATCGAAAAAGGTGCAGATAACTTTTTTGAACTTTGAAGTGTTTTGATCCTAAAATAAAATGTAGTTATTAATAAAAGTTAATATAACCACTAAAACTTTTACATTAGCTAAAGTTGTAATGACTGTCAGATACACAATGCCTAGGACAAGCAGTATTGACTTGAAGGACATAGTGCTGTAGCTTAACGTTTTGTTTCCGTTGGAACGTGACATCGATTTGGCAGTCGATTTTTCTGTGAAATAATTTATTGCAAATATTTTCCAGGGCGGAGGAACTAATGACAAATTGTAATTTGTTTCCAGCAATCATTTAATTTGGAACAAAATAGTGCTTTTTAATAGCTTCATTAAAAGTGAATTTAGATAGCAATTTTAATTGTCGTTTTTATAGAGTTTCGTACTAACACAAATAACCCTTCATTATTATAGAAAATATCTCTCTCTCTCTCTCCAATCTCATTTTTGTAGTCATTTATGTTTTTGAATATAATAGCAAGTTGAATTAAGTAACTTTCTTTACTTGACGTGAAGAATCGCTGCTTGAAACCCTGCAGTCTTCCATCCTCTATAGTCCCGGGCGTCCAGTATCTAGATCATACACTTTGGCATCTGCGATGGGTTGGTCTTTTAAACGGAGGTACGGTCTTTCTTGTCGCTTCAGACCTGAAGGCTGGGATTCAAAGATTCTCAAAGTTAGATCATTATTGTCGATATTTAAAATCGACGTAATTCTACTTTTTGGACCACATCCATACCTTCGTACAGCTTATAGCTCATAAACAAAAACTGACAAGGTAAGGGCTTGAACCCCGCCCAAGTAGTAATGGATTCATAGAGTAATTCTTGGCCTTTTACCCCCCTTCTTCCCTTAACTCAAGAATGGTATCACAAAGGACCTAAACTAATTTAGTCTGAGTGTGTCTTTCTAGGCAATAACCTTACCTTACCTAACCTAGTTCTTGGCTAAAGGCCATGAGGTCTTTCGATCCCCTCTATCTATAAACAGGGTTCGAATCGTGTCATCCGTGAACCGTCAACGAGCATAACGGAAAATTTCGTGTGTAAAATCGACTGAATTCCATAAACGTATAGCTCGTTCACTTCGTATTACAAAACTTAGCTATGTAGTGACCTACCTTCACTCCGAACCTTTTCCAAATGCTAAAGAACTATTTACCTTAAAAGTTGGTGAAGCTGGTAAAATTTTTTTTTTTTTTTAATTTAAATTAAAACAATTGAAAAAATAAAATAAATACATATTCATTTCAGCCAAATAACTTTTCGCCAATCTCGTAAAAGAATTGAATTTTCATAGAAGGTGATGAGTGTTTGTTAAAGAAACCTGTTACATCTAAACGGTATTCACCACTTGGCCAGAAGTCGAGTAGTTTTTTCGAATCCATTGATGCATTCCGACTGTAATATTCTCCCTATGACAAATTTCCGAACTTTAAGAATTGTTTATCAAATTGTTTGTAAAAATAATAAATTTACAATATAAGGGCAGCTGTGATTAATATTCGTATACTTCTCAGCGAGTTTCATAATAATCCTTGTATAAGGTACACTCGATTTTTTGCTAAACAAGTCGCAAAAGTTTTCCTTGACATTAATCAGGAACGGCTTGTAGACACTGTACTTCTTGTACATTCGGATATGCAACTTGATGGAAAAATTATATAAAAATTGTGGATCAATAAGGATTAAAATTACTTACTGTGATATCATCGACTTGGCGGTACAAATAGGCACGCAAATTAATGATGGTCGTGTTGCGATTGATTGGCCTTACACGGCAGCTGTAGTTCGCAAAGAAATCGTTATCGAAAAAGGTGCAGATAACTTTTTTGAACTTTGAAGTGTTTTGATCCTAAAATGAAATTGTTTTATAAATATAAGTTAATATAACCACTAAAACTTTTACATTAGCTAAAGTTGTAATGACTGTCAGGTACACAATGCCTAGGATAAGTAGTATTGACTTGACGGACATAATGCTGTAGCTTAACGTTTTGTTTCCGTTGGAACGTGACTTCGGTTTGGCAATCGATTTTTCTGTGAAATAGTTTATTGCAAATATTTTCCAGGGCGGAGAAAATAATGACAAATTGTAATTTGTTTCCAGCAATTAATTAATTTGGAACAAAATAGTGCTGTTTAATAGCTTCATTAAAAGTGTATTTAGATAGCAATTTTAATTGTTGACCTTGGCAGCAAGATTATGATTTTCGGACATTAGCACTGGCCACTAATCCAAAAGGCCCGTTTTTATAGAATTTTCACTAACACAAATAATCCTTCATAAATCATAACAATAGAAAAGAAATCTCTCTCTGTCTCTCTCTCTCTCTCTCTCTTGGACGAACAGATCCCTAAGACGGGTAAATTTTCCTTACCAAGTTGTTATGCCCCTAATTTCACACATTTAGCATTCTTTTAGAAGGAACTCTAATGTCCCCAAATGCGACAAGTATTTTTTTATAAAATAATTTTATTTCATTCCCTAAAACTGAGGAAGTTCACAAGAACCCCTTATCGCAATTTTTTTTAAGGCTCTAACGTTTCTTGTCGTACCGACTGCAGTGTTTTTACAAACGACATTTTATGAAATAATGGCCAGATGAAAGTTGAATTTCTGTAAGTGAATTGATCAATTTTTATCGGTTTGGTTGCCCAATTTAATATGATTTCTCTCCCATCATTTGTTTACGGGTTTATTTCTTCTCTCTTTTTCCTGTATGTATTCTGACGTCACAAACGACAAGTCACAAAAGGACAAATGCGACTTTCCGTCAAAGTTTATGAATACAAAAAAAAATCGCAGTAAAATTTTGGCCTGTGGCTTATGTCATGGTTAAAACTGGTTTAATTTTATTTATATCTCAGAATATCTGCTTTGTTTTGTAAAGTTTGTCATATAAAATAAAAACCATTTAAACAGTTAGTAGGTAAATATTACCAAACTTTATTGGACTGTGAACTGTGATAACTTTTTACATTTTTTGTTTTTTTTTTTATGAATTTATACGGCGGTTTTTATCGAATTTTGTTTACTGTAAAAAATTGTAGTTTAAAATAGTAATATATATCAGATCTTAAATTCAAAATTTGATGAATATAAAAAAATGATAGAAAATCTATAAATGCGAAAGAAGCTCTATCTCTCTAAAACCTTTCACGACCTAAACTCTTTAGAAAAAACCGAAATGTAATTTGATAACGAGATAGTTTGGGACTACAGAATTAGTCTGGAAGAATTCGGACAAAGAGGCGTGGCGCACCCTAAACAAAAAACAAAAATTAAAAATCTTATTACTTAAAAACCATCGAACAGATTGATCTCAAATTTTCAGAAAATCTGCGGTAATTTTTGTGAATTTGAGGGACTGATTTAAGAAATTCTCTCAAGACATTTACATAGGTACTCTTGGATGTTTGTCAGGCATTCGCGTGAGGTGGCAAAGTGAAACAAAAAAAAATCTTATAACGTACATATGTACATAAATGCTCAGTATCCAATCCATAGATCAGTGAGCCAGAAATGTCAGTACAAATTGTCATGATAACTTCATCTGATTAAAGTGATGCTTTTAGTTTGGTAGGGCCCCAACGATTCCTACACACTTGTTAAATCTAGAGATAGGATTTCCGATGATTTTATTATAAAACTGAGATACACATCTTTGTAATAGAGCTATACTTGCAACACAAAAATGACTTCCAAGTGTCAATGAAACGATTTGCGATTAAACATCAAAAGTTTATAAAAGCGTGTTGGTTGGTTGGTTTAGATAAGTATTCTGTCATTAATTTCCTGCGAATTAGTTTCACATCTGCGGGGCAACCACGGTTGCCAGATTGGGCGCTTTTTCGTATTTTAGGCTATCTTTTTACTTAAAAAACGATAGAAATTTCCTCCAACACAATTTTGGGCTACATATCGTTTTACAAATTGTGTGTTAATTTTTTTTGTTTCATTCTTTCACAAAACTAAGAAAAGAAATATTTTCGAACAAACCCGCACTTTTAAGACTTGGCAGCACTTTTGCAGTCAAGTGACATCGAACAGTCGTTCAAGTTGCACGCACACCAATTCATTTTGCAGGCCTTTTGGTTTAACACAAGCCACAAAAGACAATAGCAGAAATAAAAAAGTCAAATAAAATCCAAGGCGTAGAAGTCAAAAAAAAAAAACCGGTGAGAATAAGTCTGAAAAATACCAAAATTTTCAACAATTTTTGGGCTTCTTACTGAGCAACGAAATTGGGCTACATTTTTTAAAGGTTTGGGCGCTTAAATCGAACTAAATTCTGACAACCCTGGGGGCAACAGCTGTAGATACAGCGTGACCGTTGTGCGACTAAAGTTTCAATTTGGCACTTTTTTCGAGAGTCTGGCACAATTTTTTGCTGTCTCGGCCCTTTTTTAGTTGGAAAAGGTGCTCTAAAAATTTACAAATTGCTCTTATTTACAATTAGAAACCTTAAGATGTACCGCAGTTGCCTATAACAAAACTATTATAGTGCTAAGAGAGGCAATGCTTGTTAAATGTGGTTCAAAAAGTCTTAATTTGAAGAATAGCTTTAGAAATGACGGTCACACTGAGTAGTATATTGAAATAGGTTACTTCCAAATTCCAATAACCACACATACTATGATTAGTCACTGATGCGTAACTGCTGGCTTCGATGAAGACAAATTTGACGATTTGATAAGTTTTACTAAACATTGCTCAGTTTCAGAAAGATAATTTATATCGAACTAATTTACGAAAAGCTGTTTTTTTTTTTTTAATTCAAAAAGCCCTTTTTAAAAATAGCACATCGATATCACAAATTAAATTGTAAAGCTGGAATAATACAGACCACGAGTAACGATCAGTGATGCCACTTTGGCATTTTTGATGCTAGATTTACAATTTTCGAAAACTAGAAAGAATGTTTTTTTAAATGGCAAATGCTTTTTTAGTATTTTCTGGAATATTTTCTATTGTGTTTTTGGATTTTTGCTCCTTTTTAAGCTGACATCGAAGTTTAAGATGTTTTCCATCACTTTCACTTCACGAGAAAAAGAAAACATCAGTACGACCTGTCGGATTTCAATCTGAAATCTGAAGACAAAAATATGAAGAAACTTTTAAATTGTTAGCTAAATCTGTCTGGCAGGGGAGAGCGGGGCTAGAAGTAAGACTTTAGACTACATTTGATGCTGCTCCTCAGAATTTTCAAATAGTTCAGCCAAACCTATTTTAAAACAAACAGCAATATTTTAGCATCAAAATTCACAAAAAAAAATCGATAAAGTCTGCTCAAAAGATATCGAAAATTAAAAAAAAAAAGAGCGATTTTTACAAATAGCCCCTGCGCTTCGTTTGCTTTAGAGAAGACCAAAACATTTTTCTCTTTCATGCGGGTCTTAATTTTAAGGGGAACCTTTAAATTTTTTAATATAACAAACCTGTTACTTTTAAACCCGTCTTCCCCTACTTCTTGACCATATATTTATTTAGATTCATTTTCTCAAAAAAAACAATAAGTTAAAATCTTAAAATCTTAAGTCTTAAATTCTTAGCCTACAAATTCGATAAAGCCGATGGGCTACAGTTGAGGATAAGTGTCAGGTCTGCACGGTATTCACCACTTGGCCAGAACCCAGAATTCGAGTAACCTTTCTGCATCAAAAGGGGTATTCGAAATGAAAATTTCTCCCTAAAAAGTCGAATCAAGGGATTGAAAACAGACGAATGAAACACTGAAGGAAAAACAATTTCCTATGACTGGCAGTGGCTCTGCCACTCTCTTTTCTGAGAGATGGCGGCGTTTACGATCTACGATGACGAAGATCTATACTCGCCGACGACGGTTGGCTGTAAGTTGCTGAAGCGCTGACAAAATTGCTCCAAAATCACACATCCGCCCTAAGTACGCTATATGTTCTTCCTTAATTTATTCAACGTGACTGGATCGACGCATAAACATCCGTCTAACCACCGCCAGGCATTCACCATCGCTACTAATGGATCTTCAGCATTTAGTCTGCCCCACAATATGTATAAAATCCGAGGCACCGACGATCTCTCGACTATATAAACAAACAATCTCCTACGACGATGGAGTTGATTCTGTGAGTTGTGAGAAGAGGTGCATCTTTCGTGACTTACATATTATAGCAACTGGAAATGGCTCCAAGGACACAACTCCATCGAAGCAATGACCTTCTCAACAACACCACAATACAACAGCCATTCAGCCATCCAGCCATCCCAGTGCGCAGCAGTTTCATTTCCAAGCCTAACCAAATAGAACTTTCGAGACCCTGTGTATCTATAATGTCACATATGCGCACATCTTCAACTCGGACACAAACCTGTATGTTGCAAGTCGACAGAGAGTTTGTTGATCCTTTGAACTGATTGTGAGTCACCCGGCCAGCATGTGTTTCATTTAAGTTTTACATCCCTTTGCGTGTAAGCGCCGCATATTCACGTGTCAGCCACACAGCAAATTACAACTTGTCCGACGAATTAGTGGATTCAATTTTGCGAATAACAGCCACAGACAGCAGACACACCAAATTCGCACTAAATCATGTGGATAATTAATTTTCCTCGATCTGTATGTGAATTGTGATTGTAACCCATGACCATTTCGGATCGGTGTCAGAGAGAGAGATGGTGGAAAGAAGAAGCAAACGTCCTGGGCTGGGCCTGGCCGCGGCACAGATCGTTGCACTTTTGCTTTGTGACTCCTTCTTAGTTGGTTGATGCTTGATGGTTGCGTGCTAGTGTAATTAATTTTCGCTTTCGCGCAAAGTTGCTTATTAGTTCATCAATTCGGAGGGGGGCACTCTTGTGAAATTTGGAAATTTCAAGCGTTTCCCCCTGTCTTCAATTTTAATGACAGGACAGTTTTCCGTTTGGTCAAGTTGCTCGCGAGGGTCGATGATTACGGTCTGTGAAAACGTTTTCGCTGTACGAGGGCAGTAATTTTCTGCAAAGAGTCGTGTTTCGCACGAATTAGGAAGTAACGAGATAAGATTGGTGTTTGAACAAGCGCGAGGCCGTGGCATATACTTGGGGTTAAACAAAAAAAAAATTAGTTGTGCGATGGGAGGGTGGTAACTACTGCTGCAATGTGTTTTGCACTGACTAAGTTCAGTCGGGTATTAGCACCATTGGAAGTCTTTTGGTTGGTTAAATACTGAAAACATGGGATCTCCGTCAATCCTTGTGACCTTTTTTTCTGACTGTGTGACTTCGAAAACGAAAACTGGTAACATTAAAGTTTCCAAAGAGGTTTTGCTAATACCGAGCTCATTTGGAGCAGCAATGGTATCTTAGATGCTACCGACATTGTGGCAGGTCAAAGTCTGTCACTGGGTTCTTTGCTATGAATCAATCTTCTAATGGTCTCTGCCCCATATCACGGGGATCTCTTTTATTAAAAAAATTAAAAAAATGTTTGTGACTTGTGGCGGTATTCTCGGTATAAGAAATGAAGTTCTGATCAAGGTTTAAGCTTCTACAATATTAGCTAGTATTTCTAAATCTTCTCTGGACATTTTTCTAAAACTATTAGTTCGAGTGATCACAGCAGCATTCCTTAACTATATTCACCTCGATACATTTGGAATAATTTAATATTATTTACAAAATAAAATAAAAAATAATAGAAAAACGAATTTCTTTCAGGTAAATTTCAATAAAAAAAATACAAAATAAAAAGCAATTAAGCGGGAAAGGTAGTTAAGCGAAAGTCACTTATCCGGGTCTTACTGTACAAATAAAGATCCAATGCTAAGAATTCACTTAAGAAATAAAGCAAATATTCTGTAACTTCTGCAAATACGTTACTTAACGAACAGCTTAGCTGTTTACGAACTGCTATTCGTTAAGTCAATAAAAGCCCTCATTTGCTGAATTTTAAAGTCTTTGTGCTTTAGAAAGTTTCTATTTTATTCGCTCTAGCTTTTGTTTTCGTGTACATATTTCAGCAAATTTTTTTTTTTAACAATAACAACGTGCAACGATCGACGATCTAGCTGTTCAAAATGAAGTGAGTGAAACACCCAAATTGAAAAGAACTATTTTAAAGGGAGTTTTAAAGCTGAGCATGCATAGCGAAATAGAAGTGCCTTCTTTGTCATCATCACTATCGATCGACAAGACGCAAGACTTGTAAAGGCTTCTTCATTTAATTTGGTTAAAGAATGGATGCGGCATAGGCTTACAGATATTTTCAACGCAGTCATTCACATGACCAATCATCAGGGCAAAAACAAACTTTTAGGAGCTTTTTTCAAACTAATTGATCTGTACAAGTGCGTCTATAAAAGACTGCAACTATTACCTTTGGGAAACACGACTCCTGGTTTGTGAATACTCTTACCAGTGTTATAATTTATATAAAAATCTTCCTTGAGCGCTCTAAGAAGGACCTGTTTACCTTACTTCAACAAAGGCAAGAGTTTCAGAGAAACTAAAATACGTCGTACATTTATTTCAAAATTTGTATTTTAGTAAATTGTCAGTTATTTTCAAAGTTTCATTAGCTTTTCAACAGCTTTTCTAAAGGTAAACATTAAGAGCGATCCAATAACACGATCTCTGAGTGGTAAATTGTTTCCGGATATTTTGATTAAATTATTGTCGTTGAGGGACTAACAATAAATTCATTATATTGGCAGCATATTTCAATTATATATCTACAGTTGACACTGCATGTCAGTTAGAGAATTTCTTCACAACTCAATAGCGCTGCCAGATGGTCAAAATATTTCCCCCGAGATAAAATCTGAAAAATCAGCAGATTTGGTTATTTTATAAAGTAAAATGTAAAATTTCGAATTTGATACGCGAATGTGTAAGTTTGGTTTTCCGAATGCAAAATTGTGTGGGAAATAAATACAACCCAAAATATCAACGCATGTTGCAGTTTGAAACCATGTTGAAAGAATTTACACAGCCCTTACGCAACTTTGATGAAATTGTTGTTTGTAAAATTTGCAGATGAGGTTGTTGCTTAAATTCAGAAAAAAATTTAAGAAACTATTACAAAAAAAAAAACATACATATTCATTTTTTGTAATGAAACTGGCAATAGCTGTTTTTTAAACACTTGTTTTTTTAACAAAAATAGCCCAATATTTTTGGAAAAACAAATAATTTTCACTGCAAATATAGCTTTGGAGCTTCGATCTATTATGCTGCATTTACACGGTCACACATTCCTATCACGGAAAATTAAGGACACGCCCAATACTAAGTAGCCGTCTGACTGAAAGGGACAGCATTACCTAACACGCAAAAAATCTTGACACGTATTTTGGTCGGCCATCTTGGTTACTTGTGGTAGGAATTATGGGACAGCTATGTATGTTGATATTTTTTATAGCGATGGTCTACGAAATTTCGTTTTCCTATAAAACAATATGGCTTCCGGAAGTGATGAACGTACAATTATTTGTTTATTTCGTATAAATGATTGATGAATTGTTGGCCTAATTTACTGAAACTAATTAGCACTCTCATTTCGCATGTTTGAAATCGGAAATCGAAATGTTTTCAAGTGATTGCAGAAATGTTGGTCGCCGGAATTTGTGTTTATTTATTTATTTTTATGGGTACAACATCCATGACAAGTTAGGCGTCTGATTTGTGCTCTCATTCTAAGTCCACGCTAATCCGAAGACACCATCGTCCAATAGCTATCCCCAGTCTCCTCTCTTCAAGGATAGTTGCCTAAGGATTACAGGCGAGGGGTGGACTGTTTCGGTCACCCTTCCCCTTCCGAGGATAAACTGCTCCGATTCTCTCTACGAGGCGTAGGACGATTGCAGACAAAGACAAATTGTCAAAATCACAAAGAAAGCAATATTGCGCCCACTACCATGTCCGGCCTAGATAGCACTCTGGCCTTCTCTCCACCTTTGCTTAACTTATGTGATATCACGAAGGACCTAAACGAACTTGAACAAAGTGGGTTTTTCTAGACAGCCACCTTACCTAACCTAACATATGTCCCGCTTCAGTGGATTTATGTCTCGTGGACTAATGTCGCCTGTCGAATCGACTGAATTTCGTGAAAGAGCTGTACGATCTGCGGGACTTATAAATAACTTTATGAACTTATGACTTATGTACTGCTTTTATATTAGGTATATACGCGTCAGTAGCATTTTCAAAATGGATACAGGCTTTTCAGACTTCCACGACTGTACCGCAGTTAAATTGACATTTATTTAAATTTTGTATTCGCTCAGAATATGCTCCTTGGAAGTCGGCTTCTTTTTGTTAATATTTATACCTACCCCACTTATGCATTGCCTGAAGTATATTTAATGGTATTTATCTCTTCAAAGGTTTCACCGGCTTATTGCAATATCAAACGAGGGCCTCTCAAGCAAATAAAGTATGCAGAATCATTTTATAATCGAAAAAGAGATGAAGGCGACACAAAAAGCCACCGCATCAATTGCACACAATTTAGTGTCGTAAAATTGAAAATAAGTGCTAATTAACCGAGTTTAAGAGAGTCGGCGACGTCCGGCAGCGACATTCCACGTTCGATATGCATCCATCCAGTATTTAGTAGCGGCGCGTTCCAGATACAGATGTTGCCGCCCAAAGGTCGTTTTACGGTTGAGATTGACATAAGCGGAGGTAGGTATTTGGAATTTCGAAATTAAGTTGTTGAATTTATTAAACCTGGTAAATTTACTCCATAATCCGCTTACGGGTGTTACACCTCCACTCAACATTATGTGAACAGGGTGTAGATGTTAGAACACAGGTGGAGATCTTCCAGTGATGCCAGATCGTGGGTAATTAATTACCCAGTTAGTGGCATGCATTTCGAAGTAGGTAAGCTTAAAGGGCGACGAGCAGGCGTTTCTATCCCTCACAACAAAAACAGGGGCATTTCAAATACTGAATCTGAAGAAAAACCCTTCGAGTTCTATAAAAAGTGAGGACCGTTTTTGTTTTTATATGAATCGGAACTATTTATCTCTGTTTATTTTCGTCGCGAATATCGTGGGGTTTTTCTAACAACTGCATGGCCAAAAAGTGTATTTTTGACAATCGTCGTGGGTAGGTCTGTCCGAAACGTCTATAAACCCTCTGATTGTGATGCGACATCTATAACAAGCCTTTAATTCCAAAACAAATAAGTACGAAGTAAATCCAAACTGGACTTTCACACTACAGTTCAGTTAAAAGACGTAGGTATACACTTTCGAAAGGCGGAAACTTTCATTACAAATACTTGCAGTTAATTCTCAAAATGAAGTGTCCTTTGGCCGATTTTTATCATACCCAGCCAAAGGAGCATAAATCGAGGTAATGGATACCAACAAACCGGCACTGATCATAACAGTATATTTCCACCCATCTCCCAGGCCAACATCCAACTTTGTCCACCCACAGCCCCTCAGAGGTCCTCATTCCTGTTCGTCGTTAAACTCATCCAGCCAGACACCACAGCCCTTAACCTAAGCGGATTGTTAGCCGGCAAAAAGACGACCAGAGAAAACATCCCAAAATGCCAATGACTTCCCCTACACCCGTCACCCGACACCCGATATAGCCGACACACAACGAAGCACCCCGATTATCATATCTCGTTGTGAACGCTCTTTTTCCCATAGTTAAAATCGATGGTGCGAAATGTCTGCGATATTAATTTGATTTGCTGGGAGAATTTCTATGGGAAATCATCGCCAAGAAGGACGAACCGAACACGGACCATAGCAACCCCATATAACTCGCCTCTAAGACTAAAAGAGAAACTTTTTTGCACCATAGAGTAAAAGCGAACAAAATAATATCAAGGAAATTGCAAAATATCCTTAACATCCTGAGTCTCGAAACCGACAGCCATCCCAGGATGTCTGGCCATGTAAAACAGTCTCGGCGCTGGCTGCTCCCAAGTGTGTTGTTCGTTTCGACTTTTAATTTAAATAATTGATTCCGAGGACCGCACAACCGCCACACCACCAGAGCCCAGGACACATAGCTTACCGCAAGGTTTCCTTTTCCAGTTGCACAATGTAATACAATAAATTAGGTGATTGTTTCCTTCCCTTTTGCGGGCAGCCCTTCGCACAGCTATATGGCATGTGCATTTACAAAAATTTGCATTTTTAAAGATCCTGTGTGAAAATTCATTAAATAATTATTACACATCCTGGATGCTGGGATGCTGAATGGGACTTCGTTCAATTAATTGCACCGACTGTCTGTGAAGACTAAATGATCAATGAACCCATCAGCGACATCCTTTTTCCTGTCACTTATAGGGAGGCGATATCCTCGCGCGATATATAGACAGTGTGATTTTTCCTGACAAACGTTTCGTCGTGTCGTGCGGACTGCAGCAGAAAATCATTTCGGTCATAGACATCCTTCGCCATAGTAACGAGATAATAAAATCGAAGTGGAAATGAAACGAAAGAAGCAAAACTCTGACAGAAAGGATATCAAATCAACAGCAGTCAAAGAGAATCCTCAACAAATATATAAAACGTTATTACAGAGTACAGACGCAGAGATGTGCTGATGGGAAAGTGCACATCAACGTGCCGGATACGGGCGAAGAGGAAAAGGCCATTCATGGAGTGGGAGACAGGTATGGCATAGAGCACAATCATTCAGTTAGAAGCAGTTATATATAGGAGAGCGAGCGATCAACGCAAGTTGAGTTGCAAGTTTCAACTTTCGATTGCCGCCGCCCACTTGAATCAGAACCGTATGCGCATGGATTCGCATATGAAATCGCACATCTGAAGGAAGGTTGTCGGATGCCATTGCTGTGAGGTTTGACATATGCTATTACCTCCCGTCAAAAACGATCCGAACGGCCAGACGATGGTATTGGGAATTAAATAAAATGTGTCAAAGTCGATATTTCGTTGTGGATACGGATTGATGTTTCAATGTCGGGATTTCTTTATGTTTCTGATGGTTCTACTTTGAGGAGAATGTGTGCAAATGCCATGGGTATTGAGAAGACGAAATTCGATTTGTTTCGATGCGGAGATTCCAAGAAGCCGAGCGGAAGTATTGCAAATAATACTCTACGTGTGTGTGCTACGACGGGTACGAATGCAAAAGGTAACAAGGTTAATAACCTTCTGCCAGTTGGATGGGATTGAGTCAGACGTAAAATATGCTCCTGAGGGGTGGGTATTGCGTATGAGTTTAGACAGGATAACGATGGATATGGAGCGGACAGTGAGATTTGTGTAGTTTGGATTTCAAATGGCAATATTGATAAAGTGATCCCATTTTAGCTGATGAGGAGAGTTTGCCAAAAAAGGAGGTAAAACGGACGGCAGTTTTAATTTTCTAATGAACTCCGATTTGAAAAAAAATTGTCCCGTGTTTTGTTTTAACGACGCAAAAATGCTATTTGTAGAACTCTTACTCCATTTGCAGGGGTCGCCTTTTATTTGTTAAGTTTTTGCTACGAAACTCTTTCGTCAGAGATCAGAAAGCAAATAAAATGCGTCCCAAAATTCGCACAAAATTTGAATTTGCCGCCACTTTTGCTGTAAAGCGCTGCCAATAAAAAAAAAATACAGCGTGACAGCTGTTGGCCTTGGCAGTTGAAAGTTATTAAAAATGGAGCGCTACACGAAAGAACACCGCGTTTTCATTGCTCAGCATTATTTTAAATAAAGTGTAAAATTTAGTCACGCATAACTCGCATCATGATGTGAATGACATTTTGATAAATGTTCATTTATGCAATTTGGCATCACTTTCAACGTCAAGTGTTCATTATTGCAAAGTTGATCAAACTGACGCGCAAACATAACGCAAAAAAGCATCACAGAAATACCTGATGCGCTATTGATTCGCCGGCAAAAAGTAAGAAAAATTACGGAAGTGAAAGAAAAATTATTTAATAAACGTTTTTATCAATAGATTACTATGCTTTTGAAAGACAAATTTATACATTTTTGTTGAACTCTTTACATTATTTTCTTCACAAACAATGCGTTCTGAAACTCAAACGACACATTCAATCACCAAAGCATCAGCATAAACTGTGCATCGCATCAGAATAGCAAATAAGCAGTGACTGCGCAAATGTTTGACGTTTCTGAATTTACACAATGTGCACGACTGGGTCGAGCGGAACTTTCTCGTTCATATCAGCAGTTTGGTTGATGGCTTGTTGTTTTATTGAGTATCTACGTAGGTATTCGAATGCATTATCGTAAGGGAACAGACCTATTGAGTTTGTTTTTTGAATTCTCATAAAAACAGGCCGATTAAAGTGTATATGACAGTTGGAGTACCGATGAAGTGTTTTCAATGGTAGGTATATGTTTAGAAGAAGATCAGTAGATGATAGTTGTCAAAATGAAGTTTTGGCTAGTTGTTATTGTATTTTTATTGAAAGTGAGGCATTGAAATAAATAAAAATGTACCTTATGAATTATGATCGTGACAGATCGATATTTGGGTAGTCATTTCAAAAAAAAATTTAATGAAAACCAAGTATGAGATCTTATCGATCAAAATCGATAGATCTGTTTTTGTAAAATTGTGCTGAGACCTGAGAAAATATTAGGTAACAGGTATTGCAATGTTTAGTTTCAAAAAACTACCGTTTTCGGTAATTCGAATGGAAAATAATGGACGCAGTAATTTAGAAAATATCAATTTTACCCCAAACTTGCAATTTAGTCGAAATCAGTCTGTGCGTTTTCAAGTAGACTATAAAAAAAATGTTTTTGAACTTATTTCTCGATAAATTAGAGAAAAACTGGGCTTGCTGTCGAGTTAGGAGTGACCATATTACATTCATAATTAATTTTTGCTTAAATCGTATGGACATTTTTTAATATAAATCTGATTTTCAAAAGCACCGTCATTTGTTTTTGTTTTTTTTAGTATAAAAGTGGGTATGCAGCGATATAATTCCCACTTACTTCAGCTCAAAGTTCAATTTTTGTCTAAATCGTTTCAGTCGTTTCCGAAAAAAATCAAACTTGTCAAAAACCATTATATCGGAAATACCGTCAATAATGGGGCTGAAGTACAAAAACAAAAAGTGTGTCGCCAATCCCTAAGCCCTTACTTACTTACTTAAGGTGGCGCTACAGTCCGGGGTGGACCTGGGCCTCAATCAATACGCCTCTCCAGTTAGCGCGATCTTTGGCTAACTTTGGCTAATAAGGCGAGGTCTTCCTCTACTGCGTTGTCCCTCCGGCCTCCGGGTTGGAATCGAAGACTCTCCGGGCCGGAGCGTTGTTGTCCATTCGCTCTACATGTCCTAACCGTCTTAGACGACTAATGCGTACTTTTCTGACCAGGTCGATGTCGCTTTACAGCCTTTAGAGTTCGCTGTTAAATCTTCTCCTCCAAATCCCGTCAACGCAAACGGGACCAAAAATCACTCGAAGAATTTTGCGTTCGAAGCGACCAAGAAGATCCTCATCCATTTTTGCTAGGGTCCATGCTTCTGCGCCATAGAGCAGGACAGGAATGATGAGAGTCTTATATAGATTCTCCTAAGTGCTTCTTGACAAGGCCTTACTAATCAATTGCCGTCTTAGGCCAAAGAAACAGCGGTTGGCAAGTGTGATTCTTCGCTTGATTTCTGATGTGATGTCATTATCAGAGTTTATAGCGGAGCCGAGGTAGACAAAGTCCCCAACTACCTCAAAGTTATAGCTGTCTATCGTGACGTTCTGTCCGATTCGTCGATGTTGAGTGTCCCTTCTTGTCGACAGCAAGAACAAGAACAAAATATAGTTCTATCTCTAAGCCCACAAACTCCAATTCCGAAGTTTGAGATAAATCAACCTCAGGAGCCGACGGACAGATGGACAGACAGACAAACGAACAGTATGTCAGAATTGATTTAAATATCGAGTTCGAAATTCTGTGCGAATACAATGGAGATGTGCAAGTATCTATATAGTTTAGTAAGTCTGACAGCTCTCTGACTAGATATACCTGTCTCGGTTTTGATTGGCTGAGATCGGTCTTATGAGCAGCGGTTTTAGTTGACGTTTATGGAGAGGTAGCCGACGAGCCTAGTCAAGAAATTAGAAATTCGTGACTGAGTAGGTACTAAGTTGACAGTTTGGATATACTGCTGACGTAGAAAAGTGATGTTCCCGACCAATCTAGTTTTTGCGTTCAGGTTACATCTTATCCAGATCAATCTAATCGACTTAAGATAACTAGATTCTTGAACGTGCCCAATATCTTTCTCTTACTACGTATTTGAAAATGATAAAAATAACGAAGGTTTGACAGGTACAGTTCAAGAATCTGGGTACTTCAGGGGTTTTTGGTCGTTCAAATAAGACGTGTTTTATTGAACATCTATCTCAACAAAGCAAAGTCAACAACTGCACATGGTACTTTACACTTGCGAGTTTTATATTAGGCTTTAATAACAGGTCGGGAGGGACCCTAGGCCAGGCGTTTGTGTGAGTTTTTCATTTTTGAAACGAATGGAAGGGATTTACAATTTTATGCCGACTCCAAACGGCTAATTGAGAAGCTCTTTTAATACAGTTATACTCTCGGATGTTTGTCAGACGTTCGCGAGAGGTAGCACAGTGGAAAAAACCCTTAGTTAAAATTTGAGTTTTTGCGGCCCTCGCTTAGTAGTCCAACACACTAACCACTAAGCCACTGCGCCTACAATTAGGCTTTAATTCCATGTAAAAGTGACTTTACAGCAGCAGTTTATGTTGGAACCTTACTGGCGATGTGCTAATGCGGTTTCAAAGAAGAATGTAAACCTGCATTCAGATTCATAGGTGCGCCCCAAGGTGTTAACATTAACTACGAGGCTGTCTTTGCACCTCCTTAAGACGCTACAGTCCGAGAAACAATTCAATTGCTGAATGAGCCTTTTCCGACTCAATATAAACTATTCACAAAGAGTCTATTAGGTCATCATAAAGCTGCCATTAAGGCGACTTTATCATTTAAAAAGTAAATTCATCGCCAGTTCTGTATTAACGACACCATAAACAACTCAATTCACCATTAAAAAACTTATTTGAATTTCCTGATTAATTTCCTAGAAAAACTACACCCATCCCAACCCGTTAAGAGCTCCCAAACAAAAAATGATGACAGTTCCGTGTTCATATCCATATGGCAACAACCCAACGTCCTCTAACCCAGTTAAAGGACGACGCCAGATAAGTTCTTTTCTTGTGCAAGTCTTAAATGATTTCAACATGTAATCCTCAATGTAAGGCAGTCATTCATTGTCCTCTTACAAAAAGCCCCACACGAACTCCTCTCCAGCTGCCATCGCTATGTCTGCGTCTGGCTCTGTGCAGCGGCAGCGGCAGCCTCATCAGGTCACTCTTTAAGTCGTTATTCATTTCAATCATAAATGTCAAACAATACGACAAACGATTCGAGCATATTCCACCGCACCGCAAAGCACAGTTTGGTTTTTACTGTCGGCGGCAATAAAACATCTTCCTCTGTGTGTATACGTCAAGCGCTTTATCCTTCATTAAAAACGAAAAAAAAGAAGGAAAATTGAAAAATTTATTTTGAATTACGATTCCCAGGAGATTAATTAAATGCGTTCTACGCACTAAGTGTCATTGGCATTGTAACTCATCCGTTCAAGTGACTGAGGGAACGTCAACTTTGTGAAACTATATACATCGGAGGGCCACCCGTTCACATCGTTACATTCGCGCAAGGACACCCTCGAAGCGAATTAAAAATAGACGCATCTGTCTTACGAAGAGGCTATTAAGTTAATCCCCATAAGTCACTTCATCAGCTGCGTATGGTCTACGGTATCCAAAGGCGATGTGTCAGATGGAAAACAAAGCGCGACAGTCGCACTTAATTAATCGGCCATTTGAGACATTTAAGAATGCTCGCTGCTCACCCGCCCCCCAAAGATGAATCAGCTGGCAACGCCCCAAATGGGATATAGTATCGTGTAATGCACGGCTATGTGCAATTGTTGCCGGAAGTCAACCGCACCTTTGCACTGCCGATCAATGAGAGCCAGGTATCCTGTTGCGCATTTGCATAAGCAGATCCTTATTTGTGCATATCACTGGGCTCGTTGGGCCAGTGACCAGTGAGAGTTACAACTGAAAAAATTTACCACCGATCTGGAGGCGACCACCTGCTCCAGGTGCGTAGCGTCTACCGTCACTCGCATTCACATCGTGTCTCGCCGGATAAATCGAATGAAATGCTTACACCGTTCGGGTAAAAGGTGTGTGAGTACGTTGTCCGTTGTTATCCTCTGTGGAAGCTGCCCCGGGGGGTGTTATACATCGATCTGGTCGGTGGTGTTGTGCAATGATCACTGGGGGTAGTTGAGAGGAACTGATGGCACGATTTTCTGGTTTGTTCTTTCACAAAATGATGGAAGATGGAACCCGCGTGATTGGAATGGAACATCACTACTTTGGTCGCAGGTGAGCTATTAACCCCTATCGGGAATAAGATTTCCCCGGGAATCTTTTCTGTTCAGCAATCTGACTTACATTGCTGACAAGGGAAACATTTCCCACGGAATTTATTCGCGATAACCCCTATTGACTTGAATATCGTTGGGCTGACTGGTGTACCCGTCTTCTAAGTCATCATAAATACTACGGACATTTATTTTTATGACTCAGTCAGACTTTGTCACCATTTATGACCAACAGCTGTACGAGCGAATGCGTGGAATTCACTTATAAAAGGCGGGCTGATTGGATAAAATCAAAAGCCCTTAGGGTCCTCTTTGATTTTTGTTGGCTCAAATTTGTTACCATAACCTTTCCCGATTTGGATTCGATATTTCATTTGTTGCCGACCTCCTTTTAGTCGAAGACGTCTCTGTCTGCCCCGTGAAGTAAGTTGAGTTGACTTTTTGGGCCGAGTTGCAATGTGCACAGTGTTGCCGAAAGTACTCCCAGAGGAGTATTTTACTACTTTTGCCAGCACTTTCATCTTCCAAACTGTCGTCGAAAAGGGAATTTCCCTCTTTTCAGTTTATTTTTCTACTACCTTATAGTATTTCTCTCTGGCAACACTGAATATGCAGCCCTGGTCTAACCTCTCACAGTGTTTATGCTCCATCCAATAGATCCACCTGAAAGTGTGGTTTATCGGTGTTTTTTAAGGAGGGATAGATTCTGTATACGTTTATAGATCGACTTACCAATTCCCCAATTAATATAAACAGAACCAAATCCAGAACGGATTTGATGATCGTATTTAGCTTTGGTCCGCAGAGTCTTCGAGTCTAAACTAGAGGGAAACGCGAACTCAGTAGAGGAAGAGCTCGCCATAGGTGGCGCCCAGAAGAAGAAAGTGGATACAGTTGGCTAAGTTGGCCGCTTTGTCACGTTTCTTATCGCCGGCTCGACACGAATTTCTTTTCCTCCGCTTAAATCTATGGAATTCCATGGACTTGATGCAGTTTCCGCTCCAGCTTCCCCTGGAATGATTTTAGACGGCCTTAAATATCTCTTATTACTTCTAATCCCAGCGCTCTTTCTTTTTCTCAGCCGTCAACTTTTGGACCGCTGTCGAAGATCACTGTGCTACTAAGGTGTCCTTTTCTTCTTAGGAACGGCAGCATTGAACGTATCAGATTACAATCGCAGTAATTATTTTAACAATGAAGTTGCAGGGTACTTCAGAAATTCGGGTTCTGGTTGCCCGATCTTTAGAGGCCTACTTACTCCATGGTTGGAAGGCTATAGTGAATGATGGAATTAGGTCCTCCATATGACGAGTTCATTTCTTTGCTTCTCATCCACCCCCTTGGAGGACCTAGTTTCATATCATTCACAATGGGGCTTGCCCTTACTAATAATCATATTTAACCTTCAAACTAAATATTTTGTAGGTCACAATATGCAATTTTGTATGGAAAATTTCGCCACTGTGAGTTCGAAAAATGTAGCCTCGACACGAAAAATGATTATTAATAACGCGGTATGTCTTTTGATCAGTCTAGGTTGCCCTAAATGACGCCGGTCTTAAGCCTGAGCTGAAGAATATTATAGCTTACCATGCCGCCTTAATACAGAAGGTTAAGGTTAACTCCGGCGACTTCAAGAACACGGAAGTACATCCGAAGGTTTGATGAACAATTTTGTGTGCTCATCAAACTTCATGATGTTCCTCAGGGTTCTATTTGCTACTTTTTTTTCGGCATATTTTTTGTAATACATTTTAATTTTAAAATCTTCTAGGTATAGTCAGAACCAAGGCTGCCGCTCTTTTTTGAGCTTCAAGATCTGTGGATCCCCCTATTTTGTTTTTGTAATGAAAACATTTCTTTTTCTTTCTAAAAATAAATGTTTTTGAATTGTTTTTGGTTTGCTTTTTTTTTCTGCTATATTAGTATTCGGTCTTTTTTTCGTTAGGGCCCCTTTTATTGCCCTTTTTGGAATTTTTCAGCGGCTTCCTTTAGCCCATCAACGAACTGATTAAGACAGCTCTATCCTATCTTTATGAAGCATAAGGATTGCCTGCGCTGATACTTCATAGTCGATGCCCGGGGACATAATTATTTTCAAAGGACTAAACTTTTGAGCGTGTCTTGGGGCGGGCACTGTGAAAGCGTAAGCCTTCATATCTCCAGAGTAAAGTACTTTAACGAAACTAATTTAATGGGTCCACTTAAGCAGCCTGAACCCGCGACTCTTGTAATCGCCGTACAGGGCATAGCCAGCTGATTTATCTCTGTCTGAGGCACTGCAGGTTCATTCTTTGTGCGATGCCGAGCACCCTTCCAGTAACCCTGACCAAGTACTTTGAGCGTGACCAAGTACTTAGTTTCTAAAACGAAGTTTCGGCTCTTTTTATCGAACTTCGCCATCTGTGGTTCAAAGATCTTCGAGGCTGAAGCATTATTGTTCATTCCATCCAATGTTTTGAATTTTGTTGGCTTGGTATAACTCAAAGAATACTTGGTTTCATCTTCTCGTCCATTCGGTATCAGAAGTATCCCTCCTGACAATCGTAAGGCTAATGGTTCCACAAGTGCTTCCGTAAATGACAGACCCAAATTTTAAAGGATACCGAGGGTATTTCTTCGTCAGATTTTCCTAAAGGTACCATTAGCAAAGTAGCGACGTTTACTCCAAGAAAGTTGAGCTCTCCAAACAACCTTTAAGTGAGTGCTGGCTGAATGATTTGATTTTCTTTTTTCATCCGCCATCGTATTTCTGTAATTTCTGCCGTGTAAGTCTCCCTTTCCGATGTGCAGGTTATTGTAGTATATCTGCAAACAGCGTTTTAGGACCTCCCTTATTTGCTCAGAACTCGCAGCAATGTTCTTACGAACAACACTCTTGTTTGGGATCGATTTCTGAAAATGGCATCGCCCCAACTAAATTCCAATGTTAACAAGACTATACTTAGCACAAATATACCAACTGCAGTGCCAAACAGTTCATTGAACACCTGAATGCGCGGCTGCATTGTTCATTCCTATTAGCAGCACAACAATCGGCTGCCGCACCGCTCCGCTCCGCTCAATAACTAAGATTAATGATTCCCAGTCAGCAAATCGTTTACCTACAGTTCATTCTGCTTGGTAAATCTGCACCCACCTACTGCGGAACAGATATCATAAATTCCACGCAAAACACACAATGGCGCGGGTTCTAAATCTAATGGATCGGGTGTTCGAATAGCACCTACCTTCATCTACATATATGCACACTGCACAGTCTAGAGGTGGAGATACATTCCCACCATTTAACCACTTTCATATCATTTTATTGATTTCATTTATCATCACCTCCTTCTGCTTTTTATCTCGGCAGTCGGCGGCTGCCTATATGGCCGAAGACCAGACCCAGACCCAGCCAGATGGTGAATGGTGGAAATGTGTCGCGCCTTATCTACACGCATTGACCAAGTGCAATGACACCCTCAATGACACAAGACCATACACTATCTCGCGGTGGTGCTCTTCGCCATTAATGTCGGTTGTCGCTGTCGCTGTCGCTGTCGAAGCACGGCCACGGAGCTCTCCTGTTTGGCTCCTGTGGCACTGGCATGGCAGTGCCATCACTAATAGGCTAAATGCTGATCAGTTTATAAGCTTCAAATTAACTCCGGGGGCATTGAATGGGCATCCAACTTATCTGCGTCTGATATCACTAAATATGAGTCACGTTTCACAGAATGTGCGACCGGAACGTTCACAATATGCGGCCTCACAGAGCCACCAGCAAAAAGGAATATTAAAGAACAACCGTGATGGAAGTTTAAAGTGGAAAATTGGTGAACGTACGAATAGTAGTAGATGGAGACTGCAAGGTAGGAGCAAAAACGATGAAAAACAGAAGAAGAGTGGAACAAATATAACTGGCGAAGAATTTGAATCGAGCAATATTCCCATGTCTGCATACAGAGGAATGAAGGAATCGATTTGAGATAGTCGGTTGTGAACATGACTGCAAGGGGTTCAATTAATGTCAAGGATTTCGCTCGAATGCGCAACTGGTTTGGCTAAAGTGGAGCCATAGATATGAGTATACGAGTGTAATTTATTGTAAGGACAGCAAATGTTTGCTTACCATTGTTGAAGGATTTGTGTCAAACGTATGTTGGCTATGAGTCTGAAATCCAGTGGCATCCTAGAGCTTGCTGCGCAAATTTCACTTGAAAAGAAGGCACGATCTTCGGATTTGGGTGCAATGATATAATAACCTCAATGGGAATTTTGAAGGGATTTACATATAAATAAAATAATAATATAAATATAAACAAATAATACAATAAAAATGCAAATCTCCTGATACGTCTTCGAATAGTTATAACTTTCTAACCATGCTGTCACTTCTGACAGTTCTTTGACTTAATACGTTCAGTATTATTTGACAATTCGTCGCAAATAAAATGGCGGCACGGTCAAGTACCTAGTTTGTTAAATCTGACAGCTGTCTGGCTTGATGTAGTATCTCAGTTTGGATTGGCGTAGAGCGATCATATGAGCAGCAGTTTCAGTTGACGTTTTAGTTAAGAAATTCATGACTGAGTACTAAGTTGATAGGTCGCATATGTAGCTGACGTTCCAGACCAATCTAGTTTTAAAAAACAACCGATTTTCAGAAGTATTGGTGAAATTTAGCATATTCTCAAATCTAGTTATCTTAGTCCACTATATTTGTCTGGACTAGATGTAACCTGAACGCAAAAACTAGATTGGCCTGAAACGTCACTTTTTCTGCTTCAGGCGCATGTGCGAACTGTCAACTTAGTACTCACTCACGAATTTCTTGACTAGATTCGTCAGCTACCCCTCCATTAACGGCAGCTGTGACAGCTTTTCATGTCTAATCGAAACTGAGATACATCAAGTCTGAACGTCCCCTTCTTCATTGGGTCATATGAATAAAACGTAGCAATTGCTTTTACTCAAGAGAAACGTCAAAATCTAAGCATTTCCTAGGTTTCATATGAATAAAAACTGATTGAAGCTCACAATAACTTTGGACACGTTCGAAAAACGCCGCCACTTACCCTTTACTATGATTGGTATGAATAAAACTTATCAGACAAAGCAAATGCTATGCAAATTCGGAGTCTGCTATTTAGTTGACTCTGACCTTTTGCTAAATATTTTGTTCGCACTTTTTTCATATAAAACTTTAAAATCTAAGTATTGTGAATTTTCGATGTTCGATGAAACATGCTATAAGTTTTCACATTATACCTGTTTTACCTCTTGCTAACGTGCGTGCTGATAAAAAACAGTATAATAAATAAAAAAAAAATAATTGGTGACTATAATACTTTAAACAATTTGTCTCGTTTCACCCCTGAAAATGTTGACTTTTTGTCTAATACTTTTTGAATTGACAATTTTGAGACACGTGGTGCTCTTTCAAATATCCAGAAAATTAAATCTTTCATAAGGAATTTAGGAGATCCAGGCTTTCAGGTACACATATCAAAATTGATGGCTTAACAAGTTAAAAATTTATATGTTTAGTTTGGTGTTGGATAAGATCTTGGTTTTCATCAGTCAACCTTTTCGTTGACAGTTATAACTAATTTGTGTTTGTCAAAAAAATAGTTCAACAAGCCGATAATTGGATACATTTTCCAACAACTGATGTAGAAATCAGACATCAATCACAAAGCAATTTGACAAATAAAATTTACGTTTTCAGGTGTAAAATTGAATATTTAGACAGTAAAAAGTCTCACATTTTAAGGACAGTGTTTTTTAACTTTCTCCATTACGTAGTAAGAGAAATATGTATATCGTTTTCTAACAAAATTTCGAACTCAAGATGTTAATCAATTCTGACATTACGATGACACACGAACTCAAAAAAGTGGTTCGCAAAATTCTGTCGGGTCTGCCCGTCCTTCCACAGACCTACAGCCTAAATGGCTGACCGGATTTCGTTCAAACTTCGGATTTGGAGTTTGTGGGCTTACAGTTCGTTTTTTATTTTTCAAGGTAACCTCAATTTTAATGGTACTTCCCATACAACATTTTCTTACCAGTTTGTTTTGCTCGAAAACGGCTCTAACGATTTCAACCAAAATTGATATTTAAGCTTATGTGGGTGAGGTTACCATGACTACATACCCAGTTTTTTCCTAAAAATTCTAGTAACTCTAGTACTTTTGAAATTTGGACATATCTCGAAAACGGTCCACACGATTGTAACAAAAATTAGTTCCTAAGGTAATATAGTCATTTCCAACTTAATGGCAACTCAGTTTTTTCTCGATATTATCGTAAAATGGATTTTTGAAAAAAGTCATTTTTTTTTTTAAATTTAGTTTTTCTTAGTTTACCAGAAAACGGCCTAAGTGTGTTGAACAAAGTAAAACGTTAGTTGCGCTTTGCTTCGTTGTTGCAAAAAGAAAAGCAATCGAATTTACCACGTTATAAAATTCAATTTATTTTACAGACAGTACAATTTCTGTTTACAATAATTTATGTTGCTTCTGGTCGAGTTGGTGGTTCGAAAGCTAATGACCACTCATCTGCCTTTAGTGAATCGTTGTGCTGCTGCTGCTGGTAGAAATGTACCGGTTTCGCGGTTGGCAAATAAAACGCTGACAAAAGAGATGTTGTGTTATATTGCTTGCAATGCGCTTTACTGCATTTAAGAAATATGCGTAGCTGTTTTGTGTCTTTTATAATAGGGTGGCGCGTGAAATCTTGTAGAGTGCACATTACAATGCTTCGCCCAAATGTGCTGTGTTAAACATCCCGGCCGCCATGAACATCCTTTGGATGTTCATCTTCACTTGGTAGTGGAAACAGATTAGCTACGGCTCGTTTATACAGACCAGTACTAGTTTTGACTTCTGCGACTCGTACAACACCATCCTTCCCTGGAAATGTTTTGGTTATTCTACCCAGTAACCATTTGAGAGGTGGAAGATTCTCTTCTTTGACGACTACTAATGTGCCACTCACTAGATTCGGTTGAGCGCAATTCCATTTTTGTCGTTGCTGTAGTAGATGCAGATATTCAGTTGACCATCGCTGCCAAAATATCTGCTGCATGTACTGAAGCCGTCGAAAGCGTGACAAGCTGCTGAACCTTTTCGATGAAATGTTTGGTTCGGGGAATGAAGAGAGCGGTTGACCGATAAGGAAGTGGCCCGGGGTCAGTGCTTCTAGGTCGTTGGGATCTGACGATAATGGAGTTAATGGGCGTGAGTTTAAGATGCCCTCAACTTGGACAATAACAGTGGCGAGTTCCTCATATGTAAGCGATGCATCTGCGACGACACGCGTGATGTGATGCTTTGCGACCTTAACAGCTGCTTCCCACAGACCTCCGAAATGAGGGGACCGCGGGGGTATGGGTCGCCATTCGATTTGCTCCTTCAGACATAGTTCATGAATTGAACGTTGATGACTTTCGGACTTAAATAGATTTGCCAGTACTGACAATTCATTCCTCGCTCCGATGAAGTTGGTAGCGTTGTCACAAAATATTGTGCTACAAAGACCGCGTCTTGATATAAATCTCCGAAGGGCTCCAATAAATGCTTCCGTGGAAAGATCTCCCACCAGTTCCATATGGACCGCCTTCGTTGCAAAACAAACGAAGATGCACACGTATGCTTTGCAAGGGGTTTTGCCTCGAACTCGTATGTACACGCGAAATGGACCACAGAAATCAACTCCAGTTGTTTGGAATGGGCGTCCAGGGTTAATGCGCTCAGGAGGAAGATTTCCCATGAGATGCTGTATTCCTCTGGGCTTACATCTGAAGCATCTGATGCAGCTGTTGACAGTTTTGCGAGCCAAAAGTCTACCAGATAGGGGCCAGAACATCTGCCGTATAGATGCAAGGAGAGACTGAGGACCAGCATGCATGTTTTTACCATGAAAATAAACAAACAAGATATGAGTAAAGATATGATTTTTGGGTATCAAAATTTGGTGTTTAGTGTTATAAGGTTGGTTAGAATTATGAATGCGACCGCCTACTCGAATGAGGTTGTCGTTCTCATCAATAAAGGGCGAAAGTGATTTTATATGACTCCTTTCACCCGTACGTCCTTCGAAGAATTCACGAAATGCAATACGTTGGACATTGCGAAGTATTCCCATAAGAGCTGTTTGTAGTTCTGTTGGTTGAAGTAACCCCGTTGATCTATTCGTAGGTGCCTTGCAATTGTGTACAAACCTATAAATATATGCAAATATGCGTTCCAATTTCAGCAGAGAGTGATTATGACGAACTCCATCTAACAGATCCCTGTGATGAGAAACCAGTAAAACTGTTTTCACTGTTCGTTGTTCTGGCATATATTCCATTGGGATTTTGATTACATGCTCTTCATCCTCGCTGAATGTCATCTGTAAGTACTCGGGCCCGTTGAACCACAGAGTAGAATCTCTTAGCTCTAGTGGCAATGATCCGCGCGATATGAGATCAGCTGGATTGGCCTTCGTTGGTACATGTTTCCAAACTCCGTCTGCAGTAAGATCTTTTATTTTTGTGACCCGGTTGGCTACGAAGGTTGTCCAATTGTAAGAGGGACACTGCAGCCACTGTAGAACAATTTGTGAATCCGTGTAGAAAACAATTTTACTAAGGTTGATTTGCAATGTTTCCTTCACTCTATTCACTAATTCTGCCATCAGCAGAGCGCCGCATAGTTCCAACTTTGGAATTGAAATACTTTTCAAGGGCGCGACTCTGGATTTCCCACATAGAAGTCGGGTAGTAATGTTACCATGTTCATCTATAGTGCGCATATAGCAACATGCGCCATATGCAAGCTCGCTGCTGTCTGAAAAGGAGTGCAATTCAACTATTTCGTTAGGGCTGCAAGTAGATACGAGTCTAGGGATATGAAATGACTTAAGCTCTACCATTCCTTCAATGTAGTTTTCCCACTTCATGCTTAATTGCGGTGGAAGTGGATCATCCCATGAAAGTTCCTTCATTTTCCAGAGCTGCTGCACGAAGATCTTTCCCAATATTACTACAGGGCCAAGTATACCGAGAGGGTCAAAAATTTTACCAAGATCTGATATAACAGTCCTTTTTGTTATAGTTGTGTGCTCAGGAATCTCAAAATTGTAGTGAAAAGTATCAGAAGTAGGTTGCCAAATGAGACCAAGTGTTTTTACGAATTCATTTTCGTTAATGGACAAAAATGTTTCTCTATCCTCCAATGGAATTGATTCTAGTAACCCTGGATGATTTGCGCAAAACTTACGTAGCTCAAACTTTGCAGTGGATAGTAGAGTTATTATTTCCTTTTGTAAGGTTATGGCAGTATTTAGATCATTTGCACCTGTCATAATATCATCTACGTATGTATTATGTTCTAATACTGAAGATGCCTGGGGAAATGATTGCGCTGAGTCTCTAGCTAGCTGTTGTAGACATCTGGTGGCTAGATACGGAGCAGATGAAAGACCATATGTCACTGTGTTCAGCTGATAATACTTGTAGTTAGTTTCGGCAGAATCACGCCAAGTAATCATTTGGTACTTTCTATCTCTAGGGTCTATTAGAACTTGGCGGTACATTTTGCTTATATCAGCGGTAAATACATATCGAAAGACGCGAAATTGAATGATAATCGAAAATAAATCCGCTTGAACAGTTGGCCCTGTTAGCAGAATGTCATTTAGCGATTTTCCAGAGGATGTTTTTGCCGACGCGTCAAAGACAACCCTTAGTTTGGTTGTGGAGCTATCCGGCTTGAGGACGAAATGATGTGGTAAAAAGTAGTTATTTTTGGGAATACATGTGACTTCAGACATATGACTCAATTGCTTATACTCATTCATGAATTGACGATATTGTCTCTCAACCTGTTCGTCTTTGTTAAGTTTCTTCTCTATTGAGAAAAAGCGACGTTTGGACATTTCAAGTGAAGATCCTAGATTTGCGATTGGGTCGTGTTTGAACGGTAATCGTAGCACAAACCGCCCAGAATCATCTCGTCGAAAGTTGTCGGAGAAATGTAGCTCACAGATACGCTCTTCATTGGATAGCGTTCGAATAGGCGTGTCGTGGGAATCGATTTCCCAAAACCTTTTGAGGATGCTCTCTATAGCTGTTAAAGCTGGTTTCGTGGTTGTGGCAATATTGCACATGTATCTTGTGGGCCTTGAATTCAATGCTTCTCCTATAAACACCCAACCGAAGACCGTGTTTTGTAATGATGGTAGCTTTGGTGCTAGTTGGATAAGCCCGTGATAAAGCAGTTTGCAATACAATTGTGCACCTAACAGTAGGTCAATTTTGCTTGGACAATTGAAGTTTGGGTCGGCTAGTTGGATCCCTGCGGGTATTGGCCAATCTTGGGTATCAACAAATACTTCGGGTATAGCTTGGCTTATCTTTGGTAAAGACTGCACTTCAACTTCAGTATGGAATGAGTTTATATTTGAATGTAACGATATTGTCATCTTATATTTTGATAAGGTATCTATTTCTCCTATTCCCCCTATTTGCACGCATGATGATGACCGTTTAAGACCAAGAAGACAAGCAAATTCTTCAGATATGAAATTGAGTTGTGACCCGGAGTCAATTAGAACTCTACATGCCACAAATTGACCACTGCTATTGAGGACCCGAGCTAGCGCCGTCGCTAAAAGTACTGTTGAGTATTTCGGTTTAGCCGTAGCTGGCAGGTTGGGAGCATTGCTGGTGGTTGTTGTAAATGTAGTAGCAAATGACGTAGTTGGACCTGACTCGATTGATTGCTCTACTATCTCTGCGGAAGGTCTTGGCTTTTCAGCACTGTTCAAGTGGAGGATAGTGTGATGTCGTTTTCCGCAATTGCGGCATGTACCTTTGGAAGTACAGTTTCTATTCATGTGACCGGATCTAAGACAATTGGTGCACAAACTGTGCTGCTTCGCAGTAGATACGCGTTCATTCGTTGGAAGTGCTAAGAACTGAGAGCATTTATAAATAGCATGTGTACCCTTTTGGCAGAAGGTACAAGCGATGCTACCTGTTACTGTAGCGGTGAACGATGCAGGTTGTGGTGGATACCGTGATGGTCTAACTGTATGTTGCTTGCTGGAGGTAGTACTGCCCTCTAATATGCGACACCGTTTGTCTAAAAACCGTAACAACTCACTGAGCGAAGCTAACCTTTGCTGTGCACATTCATCATTCCATTTCTCAATGGTTTGAAAATCCAATTTGGAAAGAATGAGGTGATTGAGGAGATCATCCCAATAAACAACTGGACGACCAAGAGTGGTCAATGCCCTTGTGTGAGCGTTGACCGCGTCGATCAATTCGCGAATATTATTGGACGTTGGTTTTGATATGGGTTTTAGTTCAAAAAGTTTTCTGATGTGCTCTTGAATAATAACGGGCTTTTTGTCATACCGATCGATTAGGAGTTGTAGTGCCACATCATAATTGGCTGACGAAATTTCGAGGGATTCGATTTGTTTTAAGGCACCATCAGTTAACGCGGACCGAAGATAATGGAAACGAGTCACATTGTCTAACGCACTGTTTTTGTGGACCATATTTAAGAATGTTTCGTAAAAGGATGTCCATTGTATATAATTACCCGAGAACATAGGCAACGGTTGCTTAGGAAGCATAAAGTTTATCGTGGGCGTATTGGTTGCGAATTTTTCAGAAGTATTCTGATCAGCTGTTGCAGGCTGGTTCAGTGCAGTTAATGCCATTATTAATAATGGTTTTGTTTCGAAATAGAGTTCTTCAAATGTTGCCCTATCATCATTCTGGACTTCGTCTGGATCAAGTTGTTCGATATTAGCTTGAATAGCTTCAAACGATTTGAAGTAGCCTTCTAGCGATTCAAGGCGTCCTTCTATTTCAGCAGCTCTAGCGGTTTTTATTTTTTCGTCCGTAAAGGTCTTTACGCGCGTAATTTGCCCGACAAGAACTGACCGTTTCGATTTTGCCTTTATAAGCTTTTGTTCTGACATGTTCTGAGGAGACTGAGATCGAAAAACCGTTGGCCGTTACAAACGCACTATGTCTTTTATAAAGGGGAGAGTACCGCACTATGTTTATATATATGTATACGAATATTATGTGTATGTATATTATAATTATGTATATTATGAGAAAGCTGCTTTCTGTGGGTGTTAGTATGGATGTAGGATGTAGGTATTTAATTCTTAGATTAATCTCACCGACCCTTTGTATTGTTGAAAATACTTAAAAACTGTGTTGTGTGTGTGTGTGTGCGTGTATTTGTGTGTGTGTGTGTGTGTGTGTATGTTGCCCTTCGCTGACCTCCAGGAAGTAGATGACTCTATTTCGGCCTTCTGCACTGCCTCCACCAGGTGCCAAATCTTCCAAAATGTGATGTAAAATGATACGATTTGTATATTAATCACGTGAAAGTATCACGTCGGGGTCACCAATGAACAAAGTAAAACGTTAGTTGCGCTTTGCTTCGTTGTTGCAAAAAGAAAAGCAATCGAATTTACCACGTTATAAAATTCAATTTATTTTACAGACAGTACAATTTCTGTTTACAATAATTTATGTTGCTTCTGGTCGAGTTGGTGGTTCGAAAGCTAATGACCACTCATCTGCCTTTAGTGAATCGTTGTGCTGCTGCTGCTGGTAGAAATGTACCGGTTTCGCGGTTGGCAAATAAAACGCTGACAAAAGAGATGTTGTGTTATATTGCTTGCAATGCGCTTTACTGCATTTAAGAAATATGCGTAGCTGTTTTGTGTCTTTTATAATAGGGTGGCGCGTGAAATCTTGTAGAGTGCACATTACAATGCTTCGCCCAAATGTGCTGTGTTAAACATGTGTCTTTCTAGACAGCCACCTTACCTACCTAATTTTCAATTCGAATCACCGGAAACGCTAATTTTAAAAACTGCTCATATCTCGAAAACTCCATTTCTGACTTCGATAAAACTTTAAGAAACAATTAATGCTTATATAGCGAACAACAACTTATAATCGGTTTTCAGCAATATATTTAGTGAACAAATAGTATTTTTCAAACTAAACATTGCAATATTTGGTACTGTTTTGTCTGCCAAATTTTACAAAAACCGCTCCAACGATTTTGATCAAAATACATATTAAAGATAATATCAGTATTCTGAATAAGATCGCGTACTTAGTTTTCTCAAAAAAATTCGAATAAATCCGTTTTTTAATTATTTCCCAAAAATGGCTACCCAAAATCCAAGTACACGTACAGCGAAGTAAAAGCTGTGTTCGAACTTTCGAACTTACTTTAGCAAACTAGGTTTTTATTCATATCGATTCAAAGCAATTGATGAGGGCTTTTACTTTGGTAAAACCTTTTACTCAAAGTAAATGCTAGTTTTTATTCAAACGACCCATTATATGGCCAACCTGTCATGTTCCGCCTCCATTTTGTTTCTAATGGATGATCCATTAAGACAGGTTTTAATTTTAAATAAAGAATACAAAAATTAATTGGGATGGTGAAAACTTTTTTATGGCCTGAAAAAGCAGTGTCTGACATTAGTTTTTGAATATAATTTCATGTGAATGTTGGGACTACGACCTACGTGGTCCAATCTGAAGGTCCAATTTTGGATCACTGCTTCCAGCGTTGCAACCGGTATTTATTTATTTATTGTCGGATCGTTTGGTAGCTGTCTTATCAAAGAAGACTTCGTCAATAACGAACAGACAGTCCCTTCAACAAACTTTGAAGTTGTATTCGAGATTACGACCTACATTTCGCTCAAAGCCAACTCCCCTACCACATGTAGGTATAGAATCGTATGTTTGTCGTTTTTTCCACAGAGGTCCTTTTGCTTTGATAACCTTTTTATAGCCAGACTACATATTTGAAAATTAAAAAAAGGAAAAAAAAAAATTGCGAAAGCAAATATTGGACAACTCTGTTTAATTATTTTCCACTAACCACTTGTTTGCCCCAGTTGCCATTCACGATTCACATATGCAGACCTACCCTCCAATTAAGCAGCCCTAACATAATAATCCTCGACTTACAGACAAACGCGGGCAAAGCGAAAAACATCTCGTACATAATTGAAAGGAGATGCATTTTTAATTAATCAGACGGATGCTTTATGTAAGACCTACATTAAAAGTCCTGTATGAATGAGCCGGGTTCTTCACATCCTTTGAACTTAAACAGCAAAGAAAGTTCCGCCTTTTCGAATTTCAATAGAGGGCGGCGTATACAAGTCTTCGTGTTTTTTTTTTACGAATAGCGACACCTTACATCCAAATCGCTTTTGAAATATCAGTATGCGTCAAATTCACTCACTCTCACCCTCATACGTCTAGAACTAAAACAGTTCAAACGTCACTATTAAGCTTATCGAACGCGGAAAAGTTTTCATATCTCGAATGTCGGTTGTCTGAAATTTCGTCGCCTCTTAGTCACACCAGAATTGGTGCCGCATCGAATTTCAATTCACATGTTCAGCTCCATTTATCGCAGTTTTCTTATTTTCGCAGTTCGTTTACGAGAATTACTCAACAACATACAGATAAGGTGTAGTTGCACACATGTTTGTGACTGGCTGTGGAATTTTATGCATTTTACTGACACTAGAGGAATGTTGTGCCGACAATTCAATGTGACTAATAGAGCGGCTTAGCTATGCGAAGGGAATTCGTATGGCAGAAGCTTTTACTCGTCGTGTCGATTATAGGATTATGTTGTTTTGACTGCGTGCGGTGACATAGTGCCACGGGAGCGTCCTTTGCCTTTCTGTGTGGTACTATAAGCGGCGCAGGGATAGCTCTTTCTTGCTAAATAAGCTCGGTTTTTATCGTATCACTCATTTTGCAATACGGGACAATCGTGCGAGTGGCTGAATGAGTCTCATGACAGGAGTCTAGGTTAGGTAAGGTATGTGGGCTATCGTGGAGTACTCCGTGCCACACTCAGGTCAACATTGACTATTGTGATGCCCATGGGGGAAAGGTTGTCCCTTACCCATAATAGCCCTGTCCATAAATAATAGCAACAAACCATCCCGTGGATTTGAACAAGCACATTATCTTGTCTACGGGTGTGCTGGAAAGCTCGTCTAGATCGTGGAAGAAGTGTCTCCCTAGGAATCTATACCGTTTGTGTTGAAGACCTGGGCAGTGACTGGAAGTTGGAAGTGGGCTGTGCCCACAAGAGCTTCCTCATCACCGCAGCCTCTACAAAGTTCTTCTTCCGTCAAGCGTAATTTCTTCATGTGATACCGCAGAGTGTTGTGTCCCGTTAGGATTACTATGAAGAGTGAAAGAGATTTTCTATCCTTTCGTATGAGGCTCTCGGTTCTGTTTTCATTAAAAGTTGGCGATAGCATTCTTGAGGTACGACAAGTTTCTAGTGCAGCCCATTTATCATTCGCGTCTCTTATAGCCTTTTTCCCTGCTTCAAGCTTGATTGAGCAAGGCAGGATGTTCACCGAGGGATCCGCTTCCAGCTTGTTCTGTTACTGCTGCCGAACCTTATGTAGCTCATTCGTCCGCTTTCTCATTGCCTGGAATGCCTTCATGTCCCGGAACCCAGCAGAGCAATATATTGTGCTCTTCGCGACAGCATTTCACAAGCTTCGATTTTATTTATGTTGCAGTTAAGGCTCTTATTGCTGCCTGTCAATAAAGAAGGTATTGCCCTTACCGCAGACTCACGGCCTGCTCTTGTTACTACCAGGACCCCTGCTTGGAAGACACCGCTGTGGTCGGGGAGGCGTGTCGATTTTTATATACCCAACGATTCGGAGAAGACGCCTGACCCCGTCCCGGTTTCCATTTTAGATCCGTCCGTAAAAACGGCTATGGATTGTGTGTTGGGTACGAGTCCGTCTCTCCACTCTTCTCTGGTGGGATAGGCGCTCGAGAAAGGTCTTGTAAATTCTAAGTATGGCGTATGTAGTCCATGGTTGGTACACAGCCAAAACATTTCTGTGGGAAGGAGTCTTAGATGAGCTTCGCTGAAGTGAAGGGCCTTCAACGGATGAATTTACTATATCGAATAAAGGTTTTCGTCAAAAGTCTGGTAGGACTTTCCATTAGCTACTCATAGTTCCAAATGACGATTTTTGAATTTTTGTTTATGACCTCCCAGGGTCCGATGTCAAAGTTTTTGTAATAGCTTGTTTTATGTTTTCGATGGTGAATATTGACACAGAAACTATTTTCTCTTTATCAGACAGTTAAATCGTCAACCAAATCAACCAAGTGCCAATTTATTGCACATTCCATGAGACTCTTGAGCTCACCTATCTACCTAGAGAAATCGAAAAACCGACTAGAAGAATTATTCGATGCGTTCCCGTGTTAGCAGACCTGGCGTATTCATAGTCTGTTGAAAGCACATGAGGAAGAGTCACCAAAAACAAAAGGTTCCTCTATAGCGAAATCAACAAAGAGGTTTGTCTCAACCGAAGCCGGCGAAGGTTGCAAGCCAACCAGAGAAGGAGCCAGTTTCATGATTACGGAGGCAGGTAACAGTCGATGCACATAATGAAAACGATACATCGCAAGTCCAGTAGTCGAATTGCAAGGACCGTCAACTAACTCTTCCTTGACAATTTGTTTCCAAAAAAAGAATAGAGAGCCTACGCAGTCTGTAACTGAAGAAGATTGAAGAAGTTCCCTATCAGAGGAACGTCAACAGGTTTTATAAGAATGTTAAGCAAATGAGCGGGTGCTTTGAGATCGGGAGGAAGGCTCTTCATAAAAACGAAGGAGTTTTAGTCACCGAAGCGCGTAAGGAGTCAAGCTGTAAGCAGCATTTCCCACAACATGTAAGAAGATAACCCACACTCAGTCAATAAAGAGCCAGTTCCCAAAATAAAAGAGGGTGAAGCTACAAAGAACAACAACAAGTAATAAGGCCGCTTGGCGATGTGATAGATTTTACACGCAGAGCTCTTCAAATACGGAGCTCATATTTTGCTAGGTCGCATGGACCAATTGATAAACCAAACTATCAGTTATATACTTTGGCCTTACCAGAAACATTTTTAGTTTCGAAGAACTTGTGCGAGAATTATCCTTTCACCCCGGTCTTATGGATATGCGGTCTGACACAATGTCTCGAGAAATTCTAACTAACTAACACTTCAATGTTCCTCAGGCAACGGAATGGCTTAGGCCTGAACCAGGGAAAGAATGCCATCGTATATTTAAGGATGGCTCCAAAACCGGACAGGGATCTTCGTGGAAAGCGCGAAAATTAGACTTCACTACCCCTTAGGTAACCATGCATCTGTCTTCCAAGCGGAGATTTTCGCTATCCTTATGGCTATGCGCTATATTGTGACAAACAGGTGCAGGGCTAGACGTACATATGTGCATTTGCAGTGCTGGCCAAGCGGCATTAAAAGCGCTGATTAACCCTCTTACCTCGTCTTAATTAGTGCCCGAACTCAAGCTTTCTCTGAACTTGGTCGGAAGGCTAAATACAGGGTATCTTGTTTGGGTGACAGGTCACACTGGCTTCCAGGGAAATGAGATCGCTGAAGAGCTTGCCAGGCTGGGTTCAGAAGAAGCATTCTTAAGACCTGAACCTGCGTTGGGTCTGCCTACATCGGTGGTCATCCATTGATACTTCGATTTCTCGCATAAGGTCGGCGGCCTTCCATCTGGCTCTTAGGAGAATCGACTGTAGACTGCTTGTGGGCGTCCTTTCGGGCCTCCAAGCTTTTGCGGTTTGACCAAATATATTCTCAACTTTAGTGGTTAGAAGATTACATAATTTTACTGCGCAACTACCACCAAAACTGTTACCAACTCGTTCCAGAAGCCAGAACCAGCAACAAGATTGGAATACTATTCAAATTTGAAATACCTTGCTTGTTGCTTTGCCACAGAGTACGAATCTCTCTAGTTCGATTTTTTAGGTCGCGTTCTCTTTTCCAATATAAAGCTGGTGCCGTTAAGTTTTTTAGTTTTTGTTAGTTCCACAGAAAATTCGCAGTGGAATGTGGAATACAGTGGAATGAAGTGGAATGCAATTTGACGGTCGGCAGTCTATCTGTCGAGCTATTCCAAACTATGGCTGGATTTCGCGTAGTAATTATTATGACTTCGTCAATCCCAGACAGCAGTGTAAAAACAGAATTTGTGTACCTTAAAGCTTAAACCACAATCTGAGATTAAACGTCATTCTCCAAGTCCCTTCCAACTCAGTATGCGCTGTAATTTTTTTGTCAAAATTGGGTCAACCGCATATCCGGCATCAGTAAAACTAAATAATTAAAAGCAAATAAACGACAATGAGTGATACAAATCAGCAAGATCGTGACAATGTAAATTTAAAAGTCCCCAACTACTGTCACAGTGACAGCACATGTAGTGCGCGCGCTCCCAAATGCCATCAAAGTGACACAATTATTGTAATTTAATTAGCGGCTTATAAAACAAAAACACCTTTCGTCGCGTAATCAACTATCACTTTTATGGTTCTCAAGATTTCACTTGTCGTTGTCTTACTTGTTTCTTAGTCTGGATTCTGCTCCCTGATGTCTGATCCGTGTAAACAAAACAGAAATGAATCATCAAGTCGGAAGTTGATGTTCTCGCTCCAAGCAGACCTGTGTTTGTGTACCCATCGTATTGAAAACTGTACATTTTTATGGAGTAATTGCTCAGATTGAATAAGGCAATCCGAAAATGAATGCAAAAAAAAATTATCGTATATTTTACGATGCAACATATTGCAACAGCATGTAGTCACAACTTTATATGTGGACGTGTATATGCATTGGCGGTTCCCGGGCAATAAAACCCTCTATACGGCGAGTTGGTCTTTTTATCTTTTCTCTCGTTTTATGAGTCGTAAAAATATTTAAATTTAATTTAATTAATTAATTGGAAAAGCACGTTCTTGCTGGCAAGAACAAAAGTCAAACTCTGCGACGCGACCGAAGAACGACGATGGGAACTCACAGGGAAATGGAAATTTTCTCCAATAATTTGCAACACGATGCGATGAGTTGAACATTAATTGGGAATTGGACAACGGGAATAAAGAAAAACGAAAGACACATCTGAAACAAGTCCTTTAGTGTTTTACACGAACCAATTGCATGTTAGCGTTGTATATAAACAATGATGTTAGACAGCGCAAAAAGCAGCAACAAATGATGTCCCCAGCGATGTCATTAATCTATGTTGTTGGAGGGATACCTACAGGCGAGGGGGTTGCCACAACAAACAACCCTCCTCGCGACATGTGTGGACGATCCTACACTAAGTCACTGTGGCCGAGGAAATTACTGCATGGTGTCCTTTTTCATTATAGAAATTACCAGACCAAGTTAGCGCGCGTTAAAGGGCGCCGAAGATTCATGGAACAAAAATGTTCACCGATTTGCTATAAATTGTACTTGATGCCGTGGCAAAAAAAAACAACAATCTTGTCTACAAAGTACAGAATTTTTTCCTCGGTCCTTGAACAAAATGTCAAACGAGAGAGAAAAACAAAAATCGAACCGACGCTACAGTAACTTCGGTTAATGAGTGAGTTGAAAGGTGCACACTGCACACTTAAGGCTCTAGAGACTGATAGGACTTGGTGGTAGCTGGAATCAAAATCAAAGTACAAATATATAAACTACAAAGTGTACACAAGCTGAAGTCGAAGATGAGACCGCCGCTGTAGAAGGTAGAACACGAAACTAAGTGGGACATTCAACTCTAACTTAGGTACTTTGAAAATATTACCAGACTCTAGAAAACAAAAAAGTGGCTCAAACGCGATTGCAGTTCAGTGATTATCAAAGGAAATGAAAAAGAGCTACCTACCAACTTGGTGCTGTAGTTGTCAGCTGCACTCTACAATTATTATGGGGAGCATAACAGTTTTTGGCGGTTTGAAGGACTTTCGCATGAGAATAAATTGCGAACTGCAAACAAGCGAATTCGTAGGTATATCGTATTTCTGACACTTGATTACATCAAAACATGTTTAGTCGCAGATACCCGCGATTCAATTTCAGTTTTAAAGGTTAAGTTCGACCGAAATTTTCATTCGCGGGCTTGTGGATCGCGACTGTGTTATGTGGATTGTGAATAAAGTGTGACAGTTCGCTGGAAAATTGTTGTAAACATAAATTTGGCCTCTTAAATCAATTAAGACTCAGGTTTTTCTTAGATTAGATTAGATCACGTGAACTGTGATTTACTGCTCACTATGGAGGAATAAATTTGGTTCATCTTTGTTCAAACTAAATAAAAGCCTAAAAATGAGATAGAGGTTGGCTCTAAATCGAAAGGAGAACTGTACAGCATGGGAGTTGGGAAAAACTGCAGAATTATCGAAGCCATCCGGTATTAACTAGAAGTATACGGCTGGCTTATATTTTTAGCCGAGTGCCAACTGAGCATAATTAGTTTCCAAATTCTCGTCTTATTTGCTGTCATTTTTGCAATAAGTAAGTCTAAATAAGCTTAAGATTGGCTGCGTTCAAGAATACAATATCCAAGGGGTGCCGTGACATGAGGCCATGCGACATAAGGCCATATTCGAACATTATGGCCTTGTGTCAGTTTGCAGAAGCGTCATAAGGCCAATTTGGCTTTATGCCACTTTCAATTTATTTTGCTGTTCAGATTAGTCAATCTGTAAATAATCAAAGCGACAAAATAATTTTTAACTATTATTTTCTTCAACAGAAAGTTGATAGCATATTCGAATTCTTACTATTATTTTCTAAACTATGTTTTTACTATTATTTGTGTTATGTTCGAATATGATCTTATGTCGCTTGGTGAAAGTGTCATAAGGTCATATTTCACAACACCTATCCAAGATAAAAGAACGCTCATTTGAACTCTAGCGCTTTTTTTGCACTGCAAAATCAAACGGGTTTCCCTTGAGAAAATATAATTTCACATTTAATGCACTCTTTTCTGAATTTTAGCGACGAATTCCACCACACCGTTTGGATGATTTTCCAAATTTGTCTACTTTCAGTTGAATTTTTTTTGACCAGTTTTGATAGCTGACCCTTTTTCCCCCTTTTTCTCAATCAAATGACAGGTAGTATTTCGGCGATAGATTTATAATGCTAGAGCAACTGAAGAAATGTCAATATTTTTTTATATGAAATTTGTAATTCTGCTAGTCACCTAGCGGTCTATGAAACGCGCTCGATTTGTGCTAACGCTTTATTGCGCAAATGGCTAAACTACTCGTTTATATGGTGTTTTGCATGTAGCTAGCCATCTAGCGGTAAATAAATTGTGTATACACACACAGCCATTATTCAGGTAAAGTCAATAGTACCACCGTGAATATTGTACACCTACCGTTCATACTTAGATTAAGATTTAGATTGTTTGAGGGAGGTGGAATCAAGTTGCCATTATCACTGCGGCCACGAGTGGGCCTATTGTGATTTCCTCCAATTAGAGCTCGCTCATGATACAGGACTTAGTTATGAATCCTAGTAGATCTTTGAGCGCGCTGTCAGATATGCCCTCTGCCCCAAGGTAAGGTTTACCTAGGTGGTGTTGACGTAATCTGACTAGACATTCACAGTGACACAGTATGTGTTCTGCTGATTCTTCGTCCTCGTTGCATCGTCTGCAAGTGTTGTTTTGTATTATTCCCATAGTCATGAGGTGTTTTTTTGACTTGGCAGTGCCCTTTGAGGAACCCTGTGACTGTACGAATCTGACTCCTTGTTAGGTATTCCTTTCCTTGTATTCCTTAAACGGGTGGGTAGTTTAGTAGCCCGTTTTTCAAAACCTAGGTACTTACAACTGCGTTTTGGAACCACTCATAGGCATAAATGCGGCCTAAAAGCGTCTTAAGATACTCTATAGTTCTGTCGAATGCCTTCGAGATTCCCGCGGGACCGACCAAGCCCCAAAGTCCATCCACAACGTAAGGCTCCACCATCGACATAGAAACGAAAAAAGTGCCTTATATCAGATGTGCTTGTACTCGGTATGCATCGTTCGATACTCCTCTGCAGCCATTGCAGAGTGCCAGTGCCCTTCGATGGAGCACGAAAATAGTGAAAATGCGTTTCTCCCCTTTCGGCGTCAAGTGCAATCGTGTCGCCTGAAGATTTTTTTTCCTTTTTCTGTGCTCCTCAGGGGTGTTCTCTCTATTGGTGATACTCCAGGCATGAATCGGCGGCACACTTGCTAAATGGTGTCCTGTCGTAACCACATAGAAAGTACATTGAAATTAAATGGCCAAAAGTCCTCCAGAAGCAAATACATTTGATGTTTCTGTTTCCCTTTTTTTCTGCAGGCAGCGGTGTGCATTATCGCAATTTCGCTGTTTACCGATTAATCGTGTTAATTTGGATAAAGTCGAGCAAATGGCACGCATTGAGTGACACAGAGTCGCGGCGCCGAAGCCGACACCTCCTTCGCCCTTTTTTGTTTTTGCATTGGAGTGGGTACTCGGTCTTCTTCAAGTCGTGTCGTGACTCGCGATACCGTCATCAATGCGAGTTGTTTTGGTGCGGTACTTTCGCCGATGCAAGGACTGTTTATCAGTTTTTATGCTGCACCACTGGTGATGCTATTCGGGTCGTTCGACACGCACCGCCTGCAACTTGTGTGCCATATGTGCATGCAGTGCATCGCGTCGCATCGCCCCGCCGCTGTCACCATTGCAACTGACAACTTGAGACAGATGGAAATGTTGTTCATTTGGATCGGTGCACTGCCAAAAATGGAAACCGGGACTGCGCAGCATGGGAGGCATGCACTCTGACTCTGAGTCATGCCGGCTTTTTTTCCGGAATGCATTTGTAACTTTTGCCAGAAATAGCAGCAAATCGGAGACATGTCCCTGCGCACCAGATCTACACCACAATTGCATCCCATTCAGTTGGAGACGCTCCCTGTCGGGTGGTGTTTTCCGTAATTAATTTGTTTTATCGTGTAAATGGAGTAATGGCCTGCGATTTGAATCACGCGCTGCATCGGGAGCTGTTCCCGTTCCCGCAACAAGTCGGGTAAATTTAGAAAAGAAGTATAAAACAAGACTGGAAACTAAGAAGACCGAGCGATTGAAGTTTACAAAATTGAAGGTCTCGTACCGTCTTTAAATATCCCATCGCATCAGTTGGCAACATTGACTCACGAACTTTTATATCCGGAGGTGTAGGTGATTTTTACTATGGCGGTACTTATTTGTTGGGCACGGCAATTAGCAAAGTTCTTACCATTGGGAGTCGTACTTATAAGGGCAAGCTGTAGCGGTCCTCTTGGAACTGACAAGTGTCATCTCATCTACAGTGTCATCGGTCTTTATGATGACTCACAAGAGCTCTCGTTATAGATCTACGTGCCACACACGTGTCGTGCAACAGTCGATGTTGTGCGCACGATTTTCCATAAACGTGCAAAGAGCGTGACTTCCTGATTTTGGGCCGCTGGACTTTTACTATCGACCAACGGTTGAAAATAGGTATAGATACCTATGCCGACAATTCAGTCACAATATTGGTCGAGGTCTTAACGGTCTCGAGGTTCAAGCCGCCGAAAATGTACATCGAAATTGGGTTGACGGGTTTTAGGCTACTGTCAAGAGACAGACAGTCCATCGCACAATATTGGTCGAGCTCTCAGCGATCTGGAGCTTCAAACCGCCGAAAATGTACATCGAAATTGGGTTGACGGGTTTTAGGCTACTGTCAAGAGACAGACGGTCCATCGCACAATATTGGTCGAGCTCTCAACGGTCTCGAGCTTCAAACCGCCGAAAATGTGCAGCAAAATTGGTTTGACAGGTTTCAGGCTACTGTCAAGAGACAGGCAGTCCATCTAAGACCTCTATACCTAATTCAATCCATCAACCAACCATCTTTGACAAAACTTTTGGAACAGATTTTATTTTTTTGCAATTTCAAAGGCAGGTCTGCTTTGGCCTATCCTTTACTTCCAAATGCCTAATGGTGATGGTGACTGACGTAAGTCTATCGAACTCCAGCGGCTCTACTCCCACCTTACCTTTCATTACCTTCGCCCCGACACCGAGACGAGATACATTAAGTATGGAAGTTGGAAATATGAATACCATAAACCCAATTAAAACCGATGTCGATCCTCGAAAACCCCTGCCCACAATTGCAATCATTCATTTCATATGCAATGCAAGTCTGTAACGTATCAAATTCAGGCCGAAAATAAAAAGAAATTCTCTGGCCCACAATCACCATCCAGGATTAGTAGCCTGCTAGTCGTCAATACCCTCGGGGGATATCCTTCAATGGTCAACTGCAATTACTCACAACAGTTTGCTTTGCATTTCCAGCCCTTCTATATACACATAATTAAGTTGTGTGGGCATACGCACACAAACCCACACACAAATATTTCTGCTACGGTTGTTTGGTTTCCTTGAGGTTTCGTTTTACAAGGATTACCTAATGAGGAACAAGCTGAAACCACTTCGCCCCCATGTCGCCATCAGGAACGGGCTGTGTACACCGTTGGTACCATAATGTAGAACCAAATTACTCACTCGATGCAATTCCAATTGAAATGTATTGTTTATCTGATTTTAATTAAACTGTGGTTTACCAAAGATATTAATTTACCTACCCATGGCTGCCGAGGGGAGAGCTGCAGACAAGCAACATGTGAAATACTTGTTGGAAATCACGGATAAACATGCAGAACCCAGATCACCTCGTGATGGAAATAAATTTCATCTGAAACAGCAGCAGAAAACAAACGATTTATCTTGGCGTTGATGAGCCCACTCACGCCGACATTAATGAAGGTAAATTTATTGTTTGTTTATTATTTAATAATATTCACCTCAAAAATGAGACGAACGCCGAGGCACGATGCACAGAATTGAACGCATTCGGGGAAGCAACAAATCAGAGTGGCACGAACGACTGCTGCTGGTGCTGGTGCCGCTGCGACTCCTTTTTTCCTTTATTTGTTGTTCGGTTTTTTTTTTTTTTGTGTTGTATATGTATGAATGTTAATTTGACGAGTGACAAATGCTTATCAACACCGAGAGTTATAATTTGGGATTTCTCAATCCGGCCATAGGGTAGGTGTTCCCAATAAGCTGTTCTCGAACCAATATCCAACAAAGTCGTTCATATAGACTCCAGGGTCTAGGATCTAGGCTAATCAATAAAATTCGGTTCAAGTTGTTTACCCGGTTGCTGGTAATTTCAGGGAATACAAAGATAGATGGCGAGCGATGAGAAATAGAAATATGTGACGGGCTTTAACGAGTGAGAAACACATACTTAGAAATTTCTTTGGGGCTTACGTTCCGAGCCACGAAGGTTAGGCTAGGTTAGATGGAAGTGGCTGTCGGCTAGCACACACACACACACGACACACTTAGACTATTATTAGGTCCCTTGTGATATTCTTCCTACTCGTTGAACCAGTTGGAGCTTCTGATGAAGCGTATAAGAGATTTCTAAGGTCTGTGTTTTTTTTAGATCGTTCAGATCACTAAAGTAGAACGCTCCCAAGAGCCGGACAAGTACAGAGAAGATGGAGAATAGTTTCTTCCTTCTCCTCGTCGAAGCAGCTTCTGCAAAAATCGTTAGAGAATACGTCAAGCCTTTTTCCATGTCTGCCTATAAGACGGTGTCCCGTGATGACACCTATTGTAGCACTGATATGCTTCCTATCGAGGGAGATCAGATGCCTAGAACGCTTTGGATCCAGCTTTAGCCAGATCTGTTTCGTCGCTAGACATGTCGAGTCGGTTGTCCACCTAAGATTTGTTTTTTCGATAGCATCCAGCTTTATTATAAGTTTGCAAGTAGCGATTGCAATATCTAAGGAAACCTTAATTAGAAGCAGAGGTATAATGTAGTTCCATTTTTGGCAAGTTCATAAGCCTTGCAGTTACCTGGGATGTCCCTATGCCCCGGCACCCAACAGAGGTGAATATTGAACTGCTCCGCCATCTCTCTGAGAGACGGACGGCAGTTTTGGGCTGTTATAGAGTTTGTGGAGACTGATTCCAAGCCAGAAAACAAATGCCTACTTTTACTGAAATATATGAACAGGTTAGCTTGTGTTGACTTTTTGAACAAAAAAAAAAAATTTTGGCGATTCCTGAAAGTCAATAACGATACTCAGCGAGTTTGTTAAGTGAAAAAGTAAACACTGATTGAGCTATTCCCATTCCTTAGCTTTCTGGTTAAACCTTTTTTTTATTTTGTATACAAAAATGCAAACTTTTAGGTCACAGTTTCAGAGGAAACTATCTAGCAAAGTGTTGACCCATTTTCAGTAATAACATAATAAAAATGGAGGAATACCTCCTTTCGAGTAAATCTTGGTCAGTGTTGCCAGATTGGGAGCTTTGCCGTATTTTGGGCTATCTTTTTTTCTTAAAAAGGAAACTATAGAAATTTCTTCCACGGGCGCCTAGCACGATTTTGGGGCTTTATATCGTTTTATAAATTTTGTGTCAATTTTGTTTGTTGTATTCCTTAAAAAAATTGAAAAAAAAAAATATTTTCGAACAAACCCGCACTTTTAAAACTTGGCAGCACTCTTGCAGTCAAGTGAGATCGAACGACCGTTCAACTTGCTCGCACACCACTTTATTTTGCACGCTTTTGGATTTGACACAAGCCACAAAAGACAATTGCAGAAGATAGTATAAGTCAAATAAAATTCGCGGCGCGAATAAGTGAGATGGTTAAAGGACCATTCAAATGAAAGCGAACTGCGAATAGGCGAATTGCGAACAAATCAATTTAACTTCATTTATGAATTGGAAATTGAAGCGTTGAGAATGAGAAGGTGTTAAGTGACATTTTGGAAAATTTCGATATTTTTTATCTGATAAAGGTATTATGTGACAACTTTAAATTTTTTAATTTAATTAATTTAACATATAGTCTAAAAAAACATGACTTTCAATTGATTTAAACAGCTAAATTAACAATTAAAGCAATTCTCCCGCGAATTGAAAATTCTTGCCGCGAACTGTAACAATTTATTCACAATCCACACAAAACAGTCGCGATCCACAAACCCACGAACGAAAAATTCTTTCGAACTTGACCTTTAAAAATGAAACTGATATGCGGGTATCTGCGACAAAAAAATGTTTTCATGTGAATGAAGTGTCAGAAACTACGAATATTCGCGTGTTCGCAGTTCGCAATTCGCTCTCATGCAAATAGAAGGACTATGTGGAAAAAATACCAAAATGTTCAACGGTTTTTTGGCTTCTCTCTGGGCAAGGATTTTGGGCTACATTTCTTTAAGGCTTGGGTGAAATGAAATGAAATTTGTAGCATCGTACAAATAAAATGAGAGACAAAAAATGAAGAAAAATTAATTAAATCAAGATAATAAAATTATCTTTTTGGGCCTTGTGACCGGAATACGTATATTTGACATTTTGCTAAGATTTTCGAACATTTTTCCTCTCTGTTTATTTAAATTTAAGAAATTTAAATAAATAAATAAGTTTCCAAATCACCCTCGAATACAGGTCGACTGTAGTAGCAAATTCTCAATCAAATACCTAATGCTCATTCACAGAAAAGCTCCTCTAACTTTACCATCCCAAATGTGACCAATCATCGTACACACGGTCCGTCGCACTCTACCACTACCAGTATGGCCCGCATTTTCCCACCAATAATATGTGCCCTATCTTTATTAATTAAATGAACGGTCAAATAAAATAAATCAATTATTCAGATGCTCACAAAAATACCCAGACCCACCCGCATGCCGCCCCATTTACACAGTGTACACGCCCGCTAGCCGAAATGTCTCACATAAAAAAAAAAATGTCTCACATCCTTGCGATAAATTGCCGCATTCACGTCTTAAATCCTCGTTTAATTAATCGCTGGAAAGTGTACCTGTATGACCTGTATTCGTCCATCTTCGGTCGGGCAATAAACTTCATCCCAAAAAGCGGTTATCACGAGCTCATTCAATTACGCGTCATAAATAAAAGAGCGCAAAAAAAAATATTAATTTTTCCGCAACACAAATTTGTTTATTTGCGGGATTCCAAAAATACCAAAGTGACAATTAAAACTGTCATCATTAATTATTCAGTGAAACGATTGTTCATTTTGTATTATTTAGCAGCTTCAAAGAAAAAGGATACAACAAATAGAACAGCCATTCTGTTAAATCATTGAGAACAGAAAATACTCATGTCACACACCTACGAGAGTGAAACGACCTCTTGGCTGCTTCTCCTGCTCTGCGGCGTCCTTCGCCTAAATCCGGCCGAAGATGGTGATTAATTTGAGTGTAATTTTGCAGGCTGCATGCGTGTTCAGGTTGATGTCCATTGTCCACCCCCGTTTAGCCCGTTTAGGGGGATGTTTTGTTTTTATTGTGCTTTACTGTACGGCATGTCTTAAAATATAAATGTCATCAGCTTTGCTGCAACGTTGATACGGGTAATTCACAGCGCTCAAAGCAGATTTTTTTTTCAATAGACTGCAAAGAGTTTTCGAAACACAGGTAGGACAACTGAATAGAGCTAGTTACTTGCTTCATTCCCAAACAGCGCCAGCGTATTACTCAGCGCGGTACCAACCATTTTTAGTGTTTAAATTTTGAAAAATGGTTAAAAATGGCGTTGAAATTTTTATTTTTCATATAGTAGAAGCTATTGATGCGTTTTTGACTTGTCTTTGGGCGTGCCTCTGAGAGCGTTTTTGATGGGTTTTTGGACGTGTTTTTTTAGCGTTTTTCGCCTTTTCTTAGGAGGTGTCTGGGCGGTTTAAGACGGGTTTTTGGACGACGCTTTTAAGTGTTTTGGCGCATTTTTAGCGCGTGTGTTTTGATGCATTTCATGACTTGTTTTTTGAAGTTATTTTTATTTTTATTTAAAGTATTTGTACGTTTTTCGTCTTTTTACGTAACTTTGAAAGTGTTTTTCAGGTGCGTTTTGATATACCTACGCTTTTGGAAATGTTTTGACTGCATTTTTTTAACTTTTTTTTTTTAATCGATTTTGGAGGTGTTTCGGATCGTTTTTTCGTATGTTTTGACGTATTTTTTATATTTTTTCTTTAATGAATTTTTGGAAAAGGTAATTGGCACGTTTTTCGAGGGGGTTGTAGATGAGTTTTTCAACGCGTTTTTAAACATAATTTAAACGATTTTGACAGGTTTTGGAATGCATTGTTTGATTTAATTTTGGAACCATTTTTGGTTGTAATTAGACGCGTATTTTGTTGAGTTTTTTTAAGCGCTTTGTTTTTTTTCTGTTTTTTGAAGCGCATTTTGGGGCGTTTTGCAACTCATTCTTAGGCACTTTTTAAGCGTTTTTTGACGTATATTTATAAGGGAATCCTATGACGTTTGTTGGTCCGTTTTTGGACGATTTTTTTATCTCATTTTAGGAATCGGTTTTTGATGTTATTTTATTGGAACTTTTTTACTAGGTATTTCGACGATTTTTTACCGCAATTTTTTTTTATTTTGTTTATTTATTTATTTATTTATTTATTTATTTCTTCATCAAATTAGAACATTCACTGCTCTAGATAGATTACTTAATACAAAATTTTAATACTTAAATATAAATACTACCACCAAAGCCTAAAGTTAAAATTATTTTATTCTTTAATGAGTCTCTACTGAGATCAAACTCGAACAAACTACTATAATTATTAGATTCTCTTAAGCATCTGGTAACTTGTTCATTACAACCATAGTTAACTCTCTGATATGGAACATAAAATAAAAAGCGGTTTCTAAGCACTCTAGATGGAGCATAAAAACCAACTAATGATAAAAGAAACTCTAGTAAAACGTTTTTGTATCTTCTCAATTCTACTGGAATGTACTTCGTAAAATGGATTCCATACTATACTACAGTATTCAAGAATAGACCTAACAAAAGCAAAGAATAGACATTTAAGAGTAAGCGGATCATGAAAGTCTTTAGAATTCCGCAATATAAAACCCATCATAGAATTACTCTTAGCAACCAGAAAGTCAATATGCTTACAGAAATCGAGTTTTTTTGTCAAATATGACTCCCAGGTCTTTTTTAGAGGAGATAACAGACAGAAGGATATTATTGATCCTGTACGTGTATGATACTGGGGAGAGGTAACGACAAAATGACATGCTTTGACATTTAGAGACATTAAGGCGAAGGTGATTATTATGACACCACAAAGAAAGTCTATTAAGATCTTCCTGCAAAAGTATGCAGTCATGTTCAGACTGAATATGCCGGAATACTTTTACATCATCAGCAAACATCAGACATTGTGAATTCAAAAAGAGATCAGGTATGTCGTTAACAAATAAAAGGAAAAGTAAAGGGCCCAAGTGACTACCCTTTTTCGTTTGTTTTAGGTAACCTTGGAAGTGTTTTTCTGGTGCGTTGTATTACGCTTTTTTGAACGTGATTTTCGACAAGTTCTTAAAGTATTATGACCGTATTTTTAACGCTTTGTAGACGAATTTCTTGACTTGATTTTTGAATCGTTTTCGGATCAGTTTTTCATTGTATTTTAACTCATTTATTACGCGTTTTTGATGCCTTTTTTGTCGACTTTTTGGAGAAGTTTATTGGCATGTTTTTGATAAGTTTTACAACGCTTCTTACCCATTACTTAAGCACTTTTGAGAGGTTTTCGCACGTGTTGTTTGATTTAATTTAGGAAGCATTTTTGGGTGTAGTTAAACTCGTTTTTGGCAGAGCTTTTTTAGCGTTTTGTTGACCCACTTTTATAGGTCTTTTGAAGTGTGTTTCGACGAGTCTTAAAAGCATTTTCTAAGGCACTTTTGACACGTTTTTTGAAGTAAACGTATTGATAAAATCCCTCAACTGTTAAAATCAAAAATTTATCGACTCAACTGACAATTCATTTATCGTTTACCAATGGGTAAAGCATTCCAAGATAGCACACTTCAAATTTTAAATAAGAAATAAATCAATTTAAGAATCGCACTAAGGAGTCCACAAAAATCTGTGAACTCCAAAGGCCTATCATAAGCAACCTGAAATGTGCAGTTTTAAGCTGGGAAAATCCACCAGTGACCATCAAATTGTTGTTGTTTTTTTTTTTGGTCCGTCTGCGAGTTTAACTTCCGTCGCACTTTTTAAAAAGACGTTCATTACTATCTTCCCCCAAAAATGCACTCTTCTTCTGGAATACCGAATAATCATTAGTCTTTACTATCCCTGCATTAAAGAACGCTTTTATCGCTTTTCGCTTTTAAAGCATGTCTGTAGTCCAGCACACAAAAATTTTCAAGTACAGCACAAATCCATTACAGTTAAAGCATTTATAGCGTCGCAGTTGGGGGAACTTCCCTCTGACACAGAAAACAAACCCTTGCCAACCTTGACCCAGTTCCACTTTGCCGCCACTGAAACACTGTAGAGCATGACCAACTCACGTCCTTTCTAATGCATGGCCAACCCACACAGTTCCCCCATGTAAATAAATATATAAAATGATATTCCTTTCGCAATTGACAAGGGATATCGGGATTCTATTTCCTGTTACATGGACCCAAAGGAGCTATACTCAGTGAAGTGTTGTGTTCCGATCTAATATCATGCCGAGTGCAAACACAAAGCAGAGAAAGCTGCTCGTGTGACCTTGAGCGAGGAGCCGAGCGAATGAGAATATCCTTCAATGATTTGGCAAAAGGAGAAGAAAACCGACAAGGAGGGACAACGTGTGTAATGACCAATTTCCTCCATAGGATGTAAAAAGGATTGCGTGTTCAACTTGCACAGGACTCATTTGCACCACGACAACGATGACGGCGACATTTACTCCATCTAACCCACTTTGGGGGAGAGTTCTCTGTGTATCAAGGTCAGTTTGATAGTCTTCTTACGAAATATTCGTTTCCTGTATAGTAGAAGGATGTTCCGGTCCCTAATAGCGCACCAGCATTGATGCACGCTAAGCGAGGAATATAAAAAATGCTTGTCCATGATAGTGGCTCAAGGTGACGTTCTAATGCCATCCATTGCACGTTTATTCTTTCCCGCTGAAGCTTATACAGGGAGGGCGACTGCTGAGGAAAATCACCAAGGTTACAAAAGATTTCTCCTTGATCATATCAGGGAAGGCAAGTTGATAACAAGCTTTTTTCTCTTTATTTGTGTAGATTCAATTTGAAGGGGATTTTCAAGTTCACGACGCACGCCGCACGTGTCTCCTTGAAGCGATTACGATGAGTACCTGTACGTATGTTGGTGGGGAGACAAATTTAAAGTCGTTTCAAGGTTCTTATACAAATTGTCTCTAAGGCGGTATTGTAAAATTGACTGCCAACTTCATCTTGCAGTTTGCAGACAAAAAAGGGGTGACTTAGAAAAATGTCTGGCGAATTTGGAAAACGCAGGTTCCGCTACGAAGACGTCGTCAGTTCCGAGATCGTGTAAAGTGAAATAAAGTGCACGACTGGGTCGAACGAAATTTTCTCGTTCATCAAAAGTTTGGTGGGATGTTTTCTTATTTTATTATTTAGGTATAGGTAAAGATCTGAGAAGCAATGCTTGATAAAAGAAACGGTTCATGAAATATAGAAAAAGGAGTACCTAGTGTTAAATAAAATTCCCTTTTGGGTTATTCATCTGATATGGCAGTACATAACAATGTGAGTTTTTAAAAGTTGAAGCTCTTAAAAGGCAGCTGTCGCAAATTCTGGACTAGAGAGTTATAAGCGCCTACTGCACTATTTTATAGCTTTTACAATTTACAAGTTTTTAGTACATGGACAAGTTTTTTTATTTTATAATTAACACGCGCTAAAGAGGTTGACTACTCTTATAGTGTTTTTGCACAGCCCGGGCATTAAGGAAATTGGGATAGAGGAGATAGGAGATACCGATGCACATTGGTCTTAAATGTCTGTAAATTGCATTGGGGAGGAAAAACAGAGCTGGGCAAGGCATTCCACATTCGCGTTGTACGCCTTATGAAAGAGTCTCTGTATTTCATTGTACGTCCGAAGATAGGCTGGATGGTAAACTGATGGGCATTCCTAGCATGGCGAGTATTGCGGTTGAATTTCTGAAGGGGAGGAATGCAGTTGGCAATTTCATTTGAGCACTGTTTGTAGAAAAAACGATAAAACAATGAGAGACACGAAACGTTTCTACGATTTTCAAGCGAATTGATAGAATTCGTGATATTCGTGTCTCCGATAAGTTTCATCGCACGGTTTTGGATCCTATCTAGTAAGTGTAATATAGTTTTCGGTGCACCAGACCAGATGTGAGAATTGTAGTCAAGTTTTGGGCGAATGAACGCCTTGTATATTGTAGCCAGATCAGAAGGAGTCAAATATTTCTTGCACCGTTTGAGGAAACCTAAACATTTCGCTGCATTCTTGGCGACTTCGTGTACATGGTCATTCCAACGAAGGTTGTCATGAACGCACATACCGAGAATAGAAAGTCTTTCAGTTTCGGTAATGCATTGGCTCGGTGCCAAACTCTGTCAAATGCCTTTGAAATATCGAGCGCAACAATCTTCGATTCACCGAAGTGATGGAGATATTGGTTCCACTTCTCGGTGAGATAAGTCATCAAATCACCAGTGGAACTGTTGCCACGAAAACCGTACTGCCAATCATTGAGGAGTTTCCGTGATTCAAGAGCACTGACGGTTTATCAGCGTTTCCATGACCTTAGAAAGAATGGACGTAAGTGCTATGGGTCAGTAATTGATGGGAGAAGAAGATTCGCCTTTTTTAGGGACGGGCTGGACAAATGCTGTTTTTCACCTACTCGGAAAGAGTCCACAAGAAAAGGACAGATGAAAAAGCTTACGCAGTGGTTTTGCCAGCGTGGAAGAACACCTCTTCAGAACGTTGGGGGAGATACGATCTGGACCAGCGGATTTATTTATGTTGAGATCGTAAAGTACTCTTGCGACTGTACGAGTGCGAAAGTGGATTGGTCCCATGGTAAATTCTACGCACTCGAGTACAGGTGTAGACAAACCGCAATCTGGCTGTAAAATGTGCAGCGAGCAGATTAGCTTTGTCTAAAGAGCTGACAGCTGGAGTGTCATTGTAAATGACATTTTTACAAATGACCAAAAGTTTCTACTACCCTTGGGACATTGTAGTATTTTTTGCCTCAACTTTTGGTTATATAAGAATTTGAAGCGCTTTATGAGGGCATTGCAGTCATTACTGGCTCGTTTAAACTTCTTTCGGTTTTCCTGAGATGGGTTGGCTTTGTAAGACCGAAAACTCAACTCCCTTAATCTAATAGCCTCTTTACAGTGGTATTCGTGATAGATCGATATCTTTACATGGATATTTATATGGATACGTAAGAACTCAGGGATTTGTTTTTGAACTTGCACTATCAGTTATAAACTGAGTATTCCGATTGACGTGTGTGGGTGTGCAAATGAAGTGAGGTTTTCTGATTGTGTGAACTCCAAGTGGTTGGAATTATTTTAAGGTGCATCATATATTCAAAATGGTTGAAAAGTAGAATTGGGTAATATTTGCTAAAAATAAGTTTTGCGTTGCAATTTGAATTTTAAAGCACGGTTTTGAGTTATGAAAATATTTATGAACAGATGTCTGCTTTTGGGTAGTCATTTTTGAGAAATTAATGAATAAAGGGATTCATTCCAATTTTTTGAGAAAAACTAAGTATGGGATCTTATTTAGAATACTGATATTATCTGTACTATGCATTTTGATCAAAATCGTTAGAGGGGATTTTGTAAAATTTGGCAGACAAAAGAGTACCTACCAAAAATTGCAATGTTTAGTTTGAAAAATACAGCTTAAAACCGATTATAGGTTATTATTCGCGATATAAGAATTACTTGGTTTTTTAAGTTTTATCGAAGTCGAAAATGGGGTTTTTTGAGACATGAGCATTTTTTAAAATTAGCGTTTTCGGTGATTTGAATGGAAAATTAAGGAAAACGTAATTTCGAGAAAATCAATTTTACTCTAAGTTCGTACTTTGATCAAAATCGTTGTTGCCGTTTTCAGGCAAACTAAAGAAAATTAAAATTTAAAAACAAAATTATTTTTTTTTTTTTCAAAAATCCATTTTACCATAAAACAGAGAAAAGTGGAGTATGCCATTAAGTTAGAAATGCCAATATTACCTTAAAAATGAATTTTTGTTACAATCGTATAGACCGTTTTCGAAATATGTCCGAATTTTAAAAAAATTGTTTTTTTCAAAAATCCATTTTAGGATAAAACCGGAGAAAAGCCGAGTTTTCCATTAAATTAGAAATGACCATATTACCTTAAAAATTAATTTTTTTTATAATCGTGTCCGAGATATGTCTAAATTTCAAAAGTACCGTTATTCGAATTTTTAGCCAAGAACTGGGTATTCAGTCATGGTAACCTCACCTACTTAAGCTTAAATATGCATTTTAGTTGAAAACGGTTCCGGACTGTTAGCCCACAAACTCCAAGTCCGAAGTTTGAACGAAATCCGGGCAGCCGTTTACGCTGTAGGCCTGTGGAAGGACGGGCAGACAGACAGACAGACAGACAGACGGGCAAACGGACAGCATTTTGCGACCCCCTTTTTTGAGTTCGTCTATCATCGTAATGTCAGAATTGATTAACATCTCGAGTTCGAAATTTTGTTCGAAAACAATATCTTACTCTAACTACGTAATGGAGAAAGTTAAAAAAACAAGTTGCACATTTCTGCTGTTTGAAAAAACGCAAGTGGGATTTTGCTTACTTTTGACAGCTTATCTACATAATTCTATTATTACGTCCGTTTTATTGAAAGTCAAATTTTTGACATCTACTTGCATAATGACTGCACATTTGACACTTTTCAACACTTTTCTGCTAGATGTATTCGCCCAAAAACTATTTCCACTTGTCATTCACTTTTAGCCAGCCAGAGAACGTTAATTCAAACTAAAAGTCGAGACACACATCAAATATACCAGTTTATACCACTTTTCCATGAAAGCAACTATGCATTGTTTTGTTGAGCTTTCGTCAACCTATTGCATTTGATTTCCTGAAATGTGTAGGTGAAAAAATAAACAAAATTCAACAGTCCTGTTTCTCCTACTTCCATTTTCAAAATCATATTTGCAGTAAAAATGACTCTGCGCGGCTGTAAAACCTGTCTCAACTACGTAAACCTACTGCAGAACATTTAAGGGTGAACTTTATTTACGACTTAACACATATCCAGCCAATGACTTTTGCTCATAAAATATCTACCCCGAGGTGACCATAAAAACAAACAGATGAGTGTCCGTTCTGGGAAGAGTTCTATTATCCCACATAGGTATACAGTAGAAAAATAATTACAAATTTCCAATCGGATCACCGTAAATCACTCTACATCTCACGTGTAGTCGTCGTTGATCGCGCGTTCAGTTTGTAAATCTTTTCGTTAATTGTCCCAGAGGAAAAAAAAAGAAGAAAACCTCATATGACTCGGACGGTGTGATCCTAATGATAAATGAAATTAAGTCACGTACGTGGTCGGCTGCACACCGAAACCAAGTGTGGAGATGGTGGCGTGATAAGAGTGAGCTGCCATGATGGGCTTCCTGGTTTCAGCGATACCCGTGGAGGTATCCCCTTTACCTGTGCGGTTTAGCCTGATTCCAAAAGCGGTGGATCGTATTTTCCAGAGTTTATCTGCGGATTAAGTCGTATTGACAAAAAGGACTAATTTTTAATTTCGATTGCGAAGGAAAAAAACAACACAAATTAATGAGTTGCCATTAAATAAAGTGTTGCGCATGCTTATCTTATTGGCGCGATCATTAAGAATATGAGGAGGGCTTCGAAAAGGTTAAATGGGGTACACCGTACACGAATATTTACTGAGGGTTGCGCGCATCAGGCGGTTGGCGATTTATGAAAGGATGCAGGTGATTAATCTCTCTGCAGAGCTTCCTGCATTCCAGATGTTGCATCATTCAGACGACATTATGTATTAATTTATATGGTACAGTTACGACCTCCTCACGCGGGTATGTCTTGTGAATCATCATCCGAAATGCGATTCAGAATTCCGTTGAGGTTGGTCGGTGACTTTCAAAGGGAACCAGAAGATTTCGGCCACTCAAATATTTTTGTATACATATAATACGATTTTAATAGGCGCACACACGTACTTAATCTAGACGAAAGTTATTTTTCCTCGACGCTGCGCATAATTCGATCGTCAGCCAGTCATTCACCCGCGTACAACTTGTATTAGAAGTTTGGTCTTGCGTTGAAGCGTGCCAACAGAAGTGTGTCAAACGGTCGACCATGTATGGATCTGTGAATACGAAGTGTGTATTTTTAGGTCAAATGTGTAATCAAACGGAACATTTTTCCAGATTATAATTGAGAAATATGGTGATTTATAGGCATAGCTCTGGAAGTGGTGGACCTAAGTAGCTTAAGGCAACAATCGGAGCTATTTGGTAAAAATGTCTGAGCAGTAATTTGTGTATTTGAAAGAGTCGCCAACATTTTTGTGGAGATTTCAATTTAGAAATCAATTTGTACGGTACGCTTGTTCCAATGATGGGTAACAAACTTGCAGCAAATAACACCACGCATTTGACTTTATTTAAAATTGATTGAAATCCATGGAGGAAATTCGCAAAAACTAATATTTTCTCCCAAAGTTCGCCATTTGTTCTTCCGCGTGTGTTTTGGCGAATCGCTCGCAAATCTTACATCGCATTATGCGAACGCTGAGTAACATCAACTTAAGAATGAGGTACCGTAGAGATTCGTCCGTCTGTTCTGTCCACAAACATTGATTCAAATTGAACATGACAATCGGGGATGAAATTAATAAATGTGCGTGTTATTTTAGAATGCTGTAAAATAATCGATCGATTCGTCCCAGCCATATTTGCCAGTGAAAATTATTTTTGTTCTATATCTTCGGAATATTTTTGTTACCAAAACACAAGTCATTCAAAAAAAGCTTATACCAGTTCTATTAGGAAAAAGTTGTAGTTTTTTTGTTACAGGTCCTTAAATATTTTTCCAGATTCTGATCCGTAAATTTTCTAACCAAAAATTTCATCAAAGTTGCGTAAGAGAAGTGTGTAAATTCCTAAAAGATGTCGAACTTATATGTTTCGAAATCGAATTAAAAACTCATACTTTTAAGTCGTACCTAAAAAAACATGTTCAAAAATGTTATACAAAATTGTTTTTTTTTTTTTTTTAGCCAAAACTGGGGGGTTTTCAGATTTGTCTGTGGAAATACAGTTGAACCTGGCCTTGGTTAAGTGGAATTAGTGGGCCTGATTCTGGCGCACCTTCATTTTCCTTAAAAACAACTATATAAGTGAAACTTTTTCCACTATAAGTGGAACTTATATTTTGAAAAGTTAACCTCTGTAATTGGACCAGACTTGCAAGTTTATTTATTTTAACCTTTGTAAGTGAGACAGACCTGCAACAAAAATCGTGTTTTTCGCTACAATTGAGAAACTGGGTAATTGGAATACCTCCATAAGTGAGACTGAAATAAATGGCACATTAGATTCCAGTTAACTAGGTTCGACTGTATTTTGATCATGTGGCAACGCGGGACCGGATACAAGCAATTGGCAAAACCATTCTTTCAAAGACCTTAAAGAACTATGAGTGAAATGGCCATACTCCGCTTCAAAATAACATTAATCTGATGATTAAGCGAGAAACCGATAAACACATTTCAAAAGTATGACTTGGACAACAAGAACAACTTGAGCAAAAGATCCAGCATTCGCAGGGAAAAAGGCTCATGTTGTAGCCGAATTTTATAAACAGCTGAAACTTAATGCAGTGCTCGAATTTTGACGATTTCGTACGTAATCTGTCAGCGGCTCTAAAAAGTGCATTATCACTGTCAAAGATCAAAGTTTCTTTATACCAATCTGCATCTCGTACTATTATTTTGCAATATTATAACATGTAGGCGCAGTGGCTTAGCGGTTAGTGTGTTGGACTTCTAAGTGCAGGGGTCGAAGTTCGAATCCCGCAAAAACCCAAATTCCAACTTAGAGTTTTTCCACTGCGCCACCTCTCGCGAAAGTCTGACGAACATGCGAGAGTATAACTGTCTTGAAAGAGCTTTTCAATTAGCCGTTTGGAGTTGGCATAAAATTGTAGACCCCTTACATTCGTTTCAAAAATGAAAAACTCACACAAAACGAATGGTTGTGAGAAGCTAGGCTAGGGTCCCTCCGGACCTGTTGCGCCAACTATTTATATTATAACACTTGACCATTTGACGTGGGTGTATTACAGAAACTGTTATTAGTTGTTCGGCCAGAATGGCCACGCAAGTGGGTGGCTAGTGTACGACCATTGCAGCTTGTAGATGGCAGATTCTTTGAAAATTGTGCTTCATGTACTTGCTGGTGCCGAAAGCAGCGGTCTGTTCTTTCGAGACTCGCTTGTGCTTCATCGCTACCCATTTAAGCCTATTATGCAGCTGTTTCGGAACGAAAAACTCAATACACAAGTGACACAACAAAATCACGAACGTAAAATTTCGCTCCCCTTTTCGTTTTGCAGTACCTAGCGACACATTTGATATCACGGTACATTTAGGATACAGTCTTCTTTGCCCTTTGTCCTTCCCGACGATTTCTCATTCCCAAATTAAATTTATAAAAAAGAAAATTAATTCAACAAAAAACGATAAAATAGGGTAACGTAGGTACATGGCGAACGTACACAATTAACCTTGCAAGATAATATTTTTTATGTTATTTTTAGGTAGTAGGTACGTTCTGAGGTGTACTATAAAATACGATTTGGGTGTTCAATTTATAAAATTTGTTATTTCAGTTGGAAAATTAAATCTTTGTCCCAATGTTGATTTTTCCGTTCCATTCTTTCGGCATATTTGTCCGAAGTTATGTTTTAAGTTGGCAACCGTGCTACGCGCTGCTGGGAATGGGAAATGATGGCGGAAAGTGGGAAATTGTAGTAGTTTTCTTGGTATAATTCTTCACTCTCTTTTCGCAGACATTTATTGTCCGGGACATTAATTGCTTGCGAAAATTTGACTCTTGTATACTTGTGTACAGCTGACCGCTGCAGAATTGTGAAAATTCGCAAGAACAAGAGCAATTGAGAAAAAAGGGACATTTCTGAATCTTTTCTGCACATTTAGTATTTTTTGAAAGATATTTAACGAACATTGGCTCGCTTAACACTTAAGTGCTGTGATAGGCAACTGCGTTACATTTCAAAGGTTTTTATTTGTAAATAACAACATTTTCAAAAAATTTAAAGCGCCTTCTTCAACTCAAAAAGGACCAAAATTGCAAAAAAAAAAAAAGTGGCAGGCTCTCGAAAAAGTGCCAAATTGCAAATTTAGTCGCACTACGGTCACGGTGCTTGTGTAGCAACTTATGGGACCGTCCAGAAATTTTCTTTCCGCTGCTTGTTCGCAGAAGGTTTGCTCTCCATTTTGGAGGCTACCGAAAAGGCCGCTTTCGAGTTTTTTACCAGAAAAACCCAGGCCAGAAGTCTACAACACTAAGCAACAACCATAAGGCAAACAGCTCTTCGTCTTCAGTATGATGCCTTACATTTTGGCAAGAGAAATCGATCTCAGGCGGGATTTTCAGACATGATTTTCTCTTACTTTCAGCACCCGATCCAGGCTTCCTCACTTATAATTTTAATTACCCTCCAAGGGTCCAAGCTCCAACCATCGACCATCTCACCATCGACAGAAACAATTCGGATGAACTGAATTCCGACAACTCCATCAAAATGGATCACAGTGTTGAGTGTCTACGATAAATTTATGTTCGACGGCGACCCCGCATCCCCTTGGCTGGCGCAACTAAATCTACTCCTTTTGCCACACACATCATACAGCAGAAAAAAGCACGAAAGAGGAGCAATCCAAAGGAAAACGACAAAAATTCCATTCCACCAGATGCTTGCAAATTATTACAAAATCGAACAAAAAGTCCTGCGAGTGACCGCAAAACCTCCTCACTCAACCGCCAAATGTCCTTCAGGCCTCTTTCCATAGGCACATACTCTTCTTGCTGTTTCCTCATCTCTCGGGTTTTGCGGCCGATGGCTGCTGTTGTGCGGTGTCCACAAAAGATGATTAAATGCATATTTCCTGTTCTTCTGTGGTAATTTGTCGGCTCCGGTTGGCTTCTACTTTTTTTTGTCCGTACTACGAGTATGTCCCCCTGCTGGACAGAAGTTATTCCACTTAAATTGCAGCATGCTGCCCCGGCTGATGAGTGTATGCCAGCGATTCTCATGCAGCGCATCATTAGGCGGATGTGTGTTTCTTGTGAAAAGCGAGTAAATAGGATTTTAAGTGCGCGACCGCACCATTCGATATCAGGAGCAATAACACTTGCCACCGAGGGGTGAGCCTGGGCACACCACTTTCACATTTATGGAAGCACCAGGTCATCAGGTGAGAAGGTGGACGTGGAGCTAACCGATTATTTGATATCATTACACCACCCACCCGATGGCGGTAAGTAGCGTAGATTACAAGGCCCACTCATTATGGTAATCGGTGTAATGTGTTCTGTGTAGCAGCGTAGCACATCACGTTTCACGTATACCTACGTACGAATATAGAGAAAGGGTGGTGGTGCTGGTGGCTCGTAATTTAATGATGGCTGGGGCTGCATATTGAGATGCTCATCGTGATGCAAATGACACGTATCATATCAGCTGGAGCGCAGCAGTTGCTAATTTTTCACTTTGCTCCGTAATCGATTCGAGTTTGATTCCGGCGTGCAACTGGGAGTAGGCCAATTTGATGGGAGCGTTAAATTGCCATTGATACTGGGATGCTGAGAGCGGCGGATCATGAGCTGTGTGGCCGGCGTGGCAGATTTATAAGTGGCGAGTAGACGTGCAAGCCAGGGTCATGGGGAAGCATTCTCTTGAGGAATCATCGGGGGGAAGCATTTTTTGTTCTCCTAATCAGGTGCAGACAGCAATTAGATGGTTAAACGCTGCTAAGTGTAGTGCATCGGTGTTGGGAATCGTATAAGGCCTGATTTAATAGGCTAATGCGTTTTAATCGCCAGTGGGGACTAATTAAGGTTACTGGGGTGGACGTTCAAGGCCGAAATTAAAATAACTTTCGATCGTGCAACGAACGTCGGCAGAGAGTGATCTGTTTTGAGCGTGGCTAACGTATGTACATGGTGGTGTGAAAAGAGATTGAACAAATTATGGAAAAAAGAGGAATCAAGGAATCAAGTTGAGTTTACATGAGAAAGAAACACAAACTCCGTCACGTAATATTCGTTCACGGACGATGCAGTCGACACGATTCGACATGGGGTTTTTTAAAGTTCTGTTTTATTCGTATTTCGTTATAATCCTTTTTGGTAATCTATTTTAAATCTATTTTAAGGTTTTTAGGGTGATGTGCTTACGTAAAAAAATAAATTTTCAGGCATTCTGCGAACGCAAGAAACGCTGCGTAACTGAAACTTGATAATGAAGTGGCTTACAGATTCTTCGTGTTGTTCTGTCCACAACCAAATGACTCAAAATTCAAAACTTAGCATGGCCATCGAGGCTCATATAAATGCGTTTGTAATTTTAAAATGCTGTAACAAATCGATCGATTCTCCAAAGCTATATTTACCAGCGAAAATTATCTGTTCCAATATCTTACGACTATTTTTGTCAACAAAACAAGTCTTTCAAAGAAAGCTTATCATAGTTTCCTTAGGAAAAAATTAGAATTTTTTGTATATAATAGGTCCTTAAATAGTTTTTTCCCGGATCTAAGCACCGTCTGCATATTTTATGATTAACAATTTCATCAAAGTTGCGTAAGGGCTGTGTAGAATGGAGCAAGATGTTTTCAAAATTTTGAAAAATTCTATACTTTCCATTGGGAAAAACCAACTCACATGCTCGTGTGTCTCAAATTTGAAATTCATACTTTTACATGAAGTTGTACCAATAATATTACATAAAATAAGAAAAAATCCCTACAGCACACAAAGAAAATCCCTACTTTTCCCCTACACCGTCGAATGGGGGAATATTTCGACCATCTGCCAAATCCGCGCCGCCGAAACTCAATCGAGACCACAAGCTTCGGTCACCTGAGATCAGGTTATTATCGCTGGCCATCGCCCTAGCAACGTGCCTCCGAGTCACCTTAATAAGGAAATTGTCAATCCTATTCAGTCGAGGACCATTGTATTTATAAGGTCCTGTTGGGATAGTATTTTATGTACTAAGATTCAGGAGTTCTCCACAACCCTAGACAGGCCCTGAGGCATTGCCTCTCAAACACCCAAATCTTTTCCATTTTGAACCACAAGGGACAGCCATAAGTGATAATAGGCCTTATAAGGGCCACGTCGCAAATGACCTTCACCCTGGAGTCAAGTTCACTGCTGCAAAACAGTCTCTCTCAGCCTCTTAGCGCCAGCAAGACAAGCATCTATATGTTTGTCAAAATACAGATACTGTTCGAGCCGGATGCCGAAATACTTGACCACGTTTTTCACCACCAACAGTCGTCCCTGCTGTCCAATAATTGTTAATTTTCTCCGTTTTTTTCTGGTATCCCTAGAGATCCCAGCCAATGGAGTCCTGAACAGGATTGTTTCCGAATGATTTTCAACTTTCAATCATCGCAATACTTAATTTGCTCGAAGTCACGCTGCAGAAGGATGTTGATGACCTCGATTTTTGGTCCTGACCTGTAGGCCACTAAATCGTCTGCGTACGCTATAGCGTGTCTGAGGGAACCCAACAGATCACTTGTGTAAATATTAAACAGGACCGGAGAATTCACTGCTCCCTGTTGTAAGCCGTTTTTAATTTCAGAAACTCGAGCAGGGTCTGAGTCATTCCCATAAGCATGTCATAAATCATATAGGTACAGCCAAGGTTTTTGAATGCCCATTCTGGTCAACTTATAATAGAGCCCCTCCAACCATACGGTATCGAAGGCCTTCTCAAAGTCGACCAGGCAGGCACTCGTGCATTTGCTTCTTACTTTTATTCCACTGAATGTCGGAGACCATTTTCGACGCGGCATGAAAAGTGTAACTGAGAGACTGCTCTCTGAGACTTGACAGAGATTTTAGTAATTTCTTAAATGTAACGGAACTTTCGGAACCAATTTTGTTTGCAGTTACTAAAATGTGATTTTTTTTTTTGTGTTACATTAGAGTAGCCTCACCGTATTAATTATAGTAAAAAGAAACAAAATTTACTATTTTTTTAAGAGAACAATTTTTATTTGTTTTCGGTAACTAATACAAATACTTTAGTACTTTGTAAGACCTCCCTTATTTTTAATTACCTCAAAAATGCGATCGTTTAAGGAGTCATATAAAACTTTTAAAAAATGTAAAGAAATGTTGGCCCAGTCCAATTTGATACCTTCAATGAGCTCCTCTTTACATGAATGTACTGCTTTCCACCTTCATAAACTTTGCGTGTTACCCAGCCCCACACATTGTCAATAATGTTCAAATCTGGTCAGTAAGGTGGCCAGGATAATTGCTGTATATATTTTGGCTTTGCAACCAGGTTTTAACTACACCGTCCGTGTGGATAGGTGCATTGTCGTGCTGGAAAATAATCGGCAGTGGTCCAAAAACGTTCTGAAACTGAGGCAATGCTGTTTCCAATATGGTTTAGTAGTATTTCGATGTCGTTTTATAGCCCACAAAAACCAAATCGATTGTGCCATAAAATTATATTGCACCCCATACCATAACTCCTCCCTCTCGGCTGTGATGGCGGTCCAAATACAACTTATCTTTTCGCAAATCATGAAAGTAGTTTCTTAATCCGTCCGGTTCATCTAGGATGAACTTTTTTTCATCGTAAAAGATCACTTTTCGCCAATCGTTTGAATTGCTGCTTTCGTCAGTATTCCATGTTGTTTATGCGCATTGTTAAGTGGTGGTTTTTTCTTCAACTTTAGTCGCTTTAGGTGTCCAACACTTTTGATAACCCGACTTGCGATCATTCGGCTAACTTCTAACCCAGCCTCCTGTCTTATTTTATTCAAAGAGTGGGTGGAATTGGAAGCTAATCTAATGATTTTCCGCTTGTCTTGATTGGAAAGAACTGAAGAATTACGGCCTTTATAGTTGTTCCTGTATAATAAAGGATTTTTTAAACAAAATTGTTAAATACTTTCGGACTTTGATCAATTTTATGAACTTCAGTGCGGTTAGAAAGCCCCTGCGCATGGTAGACCTCTCTTTTGGCAATTTCTGCAACAACAACGAACTGAGGTTGGTCTTCCCCTCCGTTCTAATCACCAGTTGTCGGGCTTGTACTCGTCGCACATTTGGCCCAAGTGGTAGCCACTTGGTCAATTGGAGAAAAAATCGAAATGCAAGTTCATTTCCTGACAGGGGAAAACAGAAATGTCTTCCCAAGTGGAATTATATACGGAGAATTGACTGTCAGAATTCAGAACTATTCAAACAATCACTTCAAGGGAGTCTGATGATGAATAAGTGGTGTAGTTCGAAATAGCTATCATTCATACCAAAGTGACTGTGTCAACGAGTTGTTGTTAAGAGTTGTTCCCTCGAAAAACAACAATTCACAATCTTAAATTCGACATCATTTTCCAACAGAAATTGTCAGGGTAACTCCCAAACAAGCGAAAATCGTTGTTACTCCTCGTTTCCCATACTCAACAATTTCTGCTATTGTTAATGATTTTTGTCTACCCATTTGAAAAAAATCTCCGGATAGCTTTTGGACACTCACGCTTCAAAATGTTCGCTTAAACTGTGACTGAGGCTATTATAATGTTACCAAAAAAAAGCACATTTTAGTGACTGCAAACAAAGATGGTTCCGAAAGTTCCGTTTTTGAAATCTCTCTCAAGTCTCAGAGAGCAGTCTCTTACCTTGTCAGTTGTCACTCAATATATAATTCCTTATGTAAGCATGAAGGAAGTAACGGTAACACTTAATAGTAAACAAAAAACAATGCGTGAGGCTATCCAAATGTTACGGACTGTAATTCAAAAGCCATAAGAAGTTCTCAAATGAATGTTACGCTGTCACTTCATACATACCTAAACCTCTACTCGGCGCGACCATTTAGAACCCTGATTGCGTTGTCAATAAAACATAATTTATTTGAGAAAATAACATTCTCTCACACAACAGAATAGAAATAATTATAGTGCCCGACGGAACGTTACATTCACGGCCGTGATGTTAACTTTGATTGAAACGGATCTTATGGGTTCGCCTATTGTCAGTCCCTAAGTATACCAACGCTGGCCATAAACTTTGCCCAGCATTCGTGCATAAGAGGCAAGCAACAGCAACCATACGAGCGATAAAGAAAAAATGTTTTATTAACATTTACGAGCGATAAAAGTAGTAAGAGGAAAAAAATATATATCTTTATCGCTGGAATACTTAACACTAGTTGAATTCTGTTTGGCCATTAGTTTCAACCCCGCGCTATATTTCGGATCGTAATTCGTTTCCGACTGTTATAAGAAGACCAGACGAGACGCACACAATGCACCAACCAACCAAAGCCAGAGCCATCGACCGGAGCTCACTGCTCAGTGCTCACCCCGAGATACCATACCAATACTCTATAAGTCTATAACAGTAGAACTTTTGCGTTGAGAAATGAGGGAAACTCGCCTGCGAACAATATGCCAATGGAAAATCACAATCTGATGCCGGCAATTAAACGCCAGGATAGTACAATAGCCATATTAGGGTGGGTTCATGTAAATGGATATACGACTGCACGGTTCTAATGTTGGAAATTATTTTTCCGAGATGCAATTCCAGGACCGTTGAAAATAAATGAAGATAATATTCCATGTAATCCCCTTGGGATCATGTCTGTTGAATGCATGTTGACAGACTTCGGCAAGGGTTGCGTTTAGAGCTTGCTTTCAGGACCTCAAATATTTGTTGACTCAAATGCAATTCTACTCCTTTAAACTCCAAGAAGGAATTTTTCCCCCCATCAAAAACTACATACGACGAGCTCTCAAGATGCAGAACTAACTGCGGGGTATACCGTATACCGTATACCTGGTTGCCTGGTTTTTTCCACTTGAAAGTTGAAATTCATTTGGGATAATGTTACGCAAACCATTTTTCATTGGTAATCAAAAAAGGCCATATATGTAGATACCAGTCCCTACTTCCATCCAGACAAAATCGATGCAAATATTTATCAAGTGGAACCCAGAAAGGACCAACGATCAAATTAATACAGAAGGCAAATACACATGGCCACACATACCTACCCGCATATGTGGATACGTGCAGTAAGTCAAGGCGAGTTTCTTATATAAAAGTGATTCAAAGAACCAGTCTCTAGGAAACAGCTGTTACTCTTCAACTCTGGTTTCACTTGAAAGGGAATTTTTTTTTTCTCTCTTTTAGTTGTTCCCCTTTAGTGGTATAATTCCTGCACGAATGAATTAAGGATTTCAATTTTTTTTTGTCAGTCTACCTTTGTGGTTACGTTGGGTACATAATTGGGGTTGCGTCTAGAGGACTTCAAGTGCCAGACGTAGATGGATCACCCGAATGTGTGTGTATACCTTTATTAACTGGAACAGGAACAGGTACGTGTAAGTTGGTTGGTATTTCTATATAGTCCCTTAGCGTTTTTGTCCACTTGAGATGAGTGAGTTTGAAATCCTATCGAAAACGAAGAGACCAAAAACGAAAAAGTGAACAAATGAACAATTTGTCTTGAGTTTCCTGTAGAAAGGTGGAGAAAGGAATTCTTCAACGTGAACCGGATTATATGTACACAAACACACACCTATGAAAATCAGCTGTGCACAGGTGATCGTGCGGTGAAAAGATTGGCAAAAAAAAAGACATTTCGGGGTCACTAACCGGATGGTGAGTGAATCTTTTCAAATAAATAAAATACATGGTTGTTTAAAATGATGTCCTTTTCGATGTGAAAAAAATATCGATATTCGAGTTAAACAGACAAAAGGTACTGATAATGATAACCATTTTTAGTTGCTACTTTCACTTTAGGTATAAGGAGTTCGTTGTACGTAGCTACATTCACGCTCAAACCTCGCAAGCAGACTCACTTGATTCGATTTGGCTAGTTCCGTTCATTGCCACTATCTATATGCCCTCCTAAGCTACTTCTTGAGGATCCATTTTCACCACAAGTTTGTTTTACGGAACAAATATCTCAACTAATGTCGTTTTCCATTGGGATTTTCAGATTTTGCTCTCAGATTTCAGATTTTTCGTGCCAAATGGAACATAGAACGAGATTTTTCTTCCTTTGCATCTGTGGTGGTGCGTGTTTTAAAAGTCACCCGTTCTTAAATTGTAATTTGTGTTTATAAAAATCCATTCAATTTATTTTAATAACTTTTGCAGCGGCCAAATATATTTTTTTTTTCTATTTTTCACAGACTTCTCGTCTTAAAACGTAAGTAAACACATTTTAAAGTTTGACAAACGACAAATGTTTTGGTATTAGTGCAAATAGGTGTGAATCTCGCTCGGATATCGAGATTCGCAAAATTGCCTTTTTTGCGCCCAATGGAACATGAAATCTGACATCCAGCTGATTCTGTCCCAAGTAAAGCTAATCAGAAAAGTATTCTATATAAATATGGGCAGCCATTTTTCCTAAATCAACCTGAAAGTATATGTACCTACTCCTACATCTCTCAAGTGTCAACGTAAACAATAAATTTCCCCTAGGGCTTAAAATCCCTTATTGCAATTCTTTATTTCAATAAATAATATCAATTGTGAATCTCAGAAATATAAAAACGTTGACGAAAAACGCACTAAATGTTTGGCTAAAATTTAAAATAACTTAACTGAACATCAACTTTAAGACCGGATTTCAAAATTTTAGTGTCAAAAACCCTCAATCAGTTTATTATTGAACGCAACCTGCACTGAGAGTTAGTATTCTGACTATGCCCAACCAGTTTGAAGACCCAGCACACTGAAGAATCAATATTAGGATCAGGATCTGTCTGTGGCGATACCAGCAACGCCGTCTATATGGAACTTAGAGACATTCATTATTTAGCCCCCTGTTATTAAATTTATTTGTTTTTTTAATGTTTCTCAACCCGAGCTAATTTGGATTTTTATTTTGTAAACGAATTGAATATTGAGTTTTTAAGGAATAAATACATTTTTTGTTATTAAAATTTGTTGAATCAACCCACAGGTCCAATTAGTGTCAGATTTTACGTATTTTTTGACAGTGAAATAAAATAAAAATCAGAGAATACTAGATGTCACTAAAAACGAACCCGATCATTGGAATCTGGCAGTGAAATCTATATCTTAATATATAAAAACGTTCGTGCGTATGTATGACCGACCATAACGGCTGAACCACTGAAGCTATCCCCCTTATATTCACACCATATGTTTGTGTGGTGCTCCGGATGGTTTATGTTTATTTTAGACCCTATAGGGGGCGCTGGGGTCGCTTTTTGAAAATTCTTATTTATGGACCGATTTGGCTCAAATTTACACCATATAACACTTAACAAAATAGAAAGCTTTTGCCAAAATTTGGACCCGATAGGTGGCGCTGGGAGATATTTGCGATAAGTTAGATTTCCCTGCATATCAATTTTGTATCAACAACATTAAATTTAATTGTAATAATGTAGTTGGCGTTGGTTGTCTATACTTTTTTGAATTTGACATTTCAGTAATTCATATTTCATTTCATTTAACCAAGGAAAATTTTATTACTGGGACAAATTTTATGATTCTTCTTTTGTTTTGTTCGTATTGGTGTATTTCAGGCTTAGGCAGTCTTAAAAGATAGACATTTTGGACCCGATAGGTGGCGTTGTTCTCGATCTCCGAAACTGCTCAACCGATTTCAATGAAATTTCGTGGATGTATATTCTTCGTTCCCACTTGAAGGATAGGATACTTTTGGACCTGATAGGTGGCGCTGTTGCCGATCTCCGAAACAGCTCTACCAAGTTGATTGAAATTTTGTAGATGGATATGGTTGCTTCCAGTTTTAAATTTCGGATAGTTTTTGACCCTATAGGTGGTACTCTGAAAAACACAAGCGGGATATGAAAACACATTGTGGCACGTCCCATTCAAAAATAAAATCAAACGCTATTTCTAAAGTTGTATAGTTAAAATTATTAATGGACATTGTCCAAATAAAGCAATTTGCGAAATGTGAGCAAGATTTAATACGAAAGGTACGGGCAAAGCCGGGTGGGTACAGTTACATATAAAAGAGACTGACGTCCGTATGTGCACTCATAACTCTGGGACGGATCGTTCGATTTTTATGATTTTTGGTTGGAGGGAAGCGCATAATGCTACCTTTTGTTGTAAAAAAAAACTTTATGGGGATAAGTTGATTTTTTTTGGTGTTCCGGGCTTACCTCTTCATAATTTGGATTTGAAAGTCGGCTCAGTTAAAATTTTGTTGCGCAACATCAATGTACCTAAACTTTGTAATGGATCGCATTTGATTTATGGTGAAGGATCTCACATTAAATATCATGCAAGTAATGATTTTGAGGGGAAAATTCAAAGGCAAACACTCTTTTTCCGCAGATTTCACTTATTCAGAACGATTTACCATTCGTGGGACTTCAATTTCCCGTGCGTCTCGCTTTCATTATGACAAATAATTTATTGCAAGGATAATCGACGGATGTTTGTGCATTTGTGGCATCAATCTTGATTTCCCATGTTTCTCACATTGTCAATTAAGTGAAAAAGCGGAAAGTTGGCCGACACGTCAAAATCATTGCGGTTTGATTGAAACAAATCAATATTATCATCATTTATTTATATTGCATTTAATATAACTTTTGAATAAAGAATTTTAATTGGCCGAATAACATAAACTAGGAAGTGCATTGTGCATGCTCGGAATTATTATTTTCATTACATTAACAAATTTGGGCGGAACGAAGTTTGCCGGGTCAGCTAGTATTTATATAAAACAACAATATAAAACATCCATAAGAACGCCCATCACTCGAGAACGGATCGTGCAATTTGAGCTGTCTTTTCTTTGTTGTGTTCGTCTCCACCTGAGGAAGGTTTATATGTCGAGGAAATTGAAAAATTTCAAAAGGAAATTGAAAAGTTCATAAAAATTAATTTTCCATAAATTTTGTACTGGGATTATTTTTTTAACATTAATTGCAATATACATTGAAAACACGATTTCAAATGTCAAAAATTCTACATGAATTTATGTGATGTGGAACATCTATAGGCGGAGGCGCGACTTGGGAGTAAAATCAACTCGAACGAAACGGAAATTCCGTGGCGACGGCGGAAATTGGCCTGTCGCGATAGGTGGCGCTGTTGTCGATCTCCGAAACTATTCTGAAATTTTGTGGATGTAACTATATGTTGGTTGAAGTTTGAAAGATCGAAAATAAACATTCTTTTAATTCATTTAACTTAATTCTTAAAGTGAAGACTTATATGGGCACGCTCGCCCCGGGGAGTGACCCGATAAAGCTTGGTCTTACACAGACTCTAGACTACTGAATCAGTTGTATCACGGGCGAAGCCGGGCGGGAACAGCTAGTTTATATTAATAATAAGGAGCTTCTAAAAGCGCATCAACTAAATCCACTTGATTTAGCTAAATCATCTCATAAATTACGTGATTTATCATACATTTTCGTGATTACTAATTACGTGATTTAGACGTGTTTAAATTTTAATTACGTATCTGTCCACACAAAATAAAATCAAACATACCTTTATTATGTTCAGCACTTCATTCAGCAAACGAAAAGTCAGTGATGGAACTTGAGGAAAGTGAAACGGTGGTAGAAAAAAAAATTGTCCATAATAAATAATTCAGTAAATAATGAAGTAATGGCGCAGTAAATGGTGTATACTGGACTGGAAGTTTTTGCTGATGCAATTCTTCAAAAAAAAATACTAATAGCTGAGTGTGTATGGGTAAAAGTAAGTAGTAGCAGTAGGTATAGTACATAGGTACAATTTTCAATTTAATGATGGAAAATAAATATTATTAGCGAATAGCTTTGTTAAAAGGTGGTAGATTTCGAGTTCTGGTAGAATTTCCGAAAGTGTAAAAAGTGATTGAAATACCACTTAAGTGTTAGAAGTCCCATCACTGATATGGCAAAGTTGGCGTAAATGTCACATTTAATCACTTAAAGTTCGGTGGGGACGCGTTTCGTGATTTATAAATCACTTCGGCTAAATCACGTTGGTGGGAACATGGTATAACCTTGCTCCGTAGATTGAAACCCAAATTTGTTTTAATTGTGTGGATAGGTACATACAGTAAATGTCATTTGAAAATTCGGGATTTACTTAAATCTTATTAAATTAAACTGTGCACGAAAGGGAGGTGAAGTTCTCAGCAGGAGCTTTAAAGGTTTCTGCTTTGAATACCCAAAAGTTACTACAAAATGTTGTTGAGTGAATCAATTTAGATGTTTAACCTTTCTTAAAGACTCATACCAACCTACATCAGCTAACAATGTTTCGAAACAGATATGACCGTAAATGGAGGAGTAGCCTCTCTTTATAGTCCTCGCTCGGGTCGCCAGAAGGTACCTAAATAGATACATACCTTTTGTAAAGCATTATCCTCAGCTTTTGCATTTTCCTCCGTCTGATTAAAACTGATCATAACCACATTTATCGATCTAAAAGCACTTCACATCCACTCTGTATACAAAGTATCGTTTGACGACAGACATTTTGAATATTCATACTATCCCAGTTATCGTCATCAGATTTAATGGCGCATTTTCCTACTCAACAAGTTTTAGATACAAGTATCCGTATCTAATTCAAGTGAAAACTCATCTAATCGTATACGACAAGTTGCAAAATTCATCAGAACTACTGTGAGTATCGCCCTCTAACGATTCGATGTAGTTCGTCAGAGGGTGACCAAATGGAGACATAAAACCAATTTTAATGACCGCCCCCGGTATAATCTTCAGTGTTTTCCAGTTAACAGAGTTGTATTAGGAATTTCCCAGATTTAAGTGTCCACTTCGGTGAATTATTAACATTTTGTTGCGATTGCGATGCGACGTCTCGACAGCGGATTCGGATACCGAGATTCATTGATATTGAATATATACAAAAGGGAGGGTTGTAAAAACGGTTTAATTACACAGTTTACGATCAGAAATTAGATAATGGGTTGTAAAATAGTGAATTCACTCATTCAGATGGGTCGCGCTCTGCGGACGTGTTCACTAAGGCTTTAATGGGTTTATCGACCCATTTGCTAATTGATGGATGGTTACTCACTGTATGAGTACGGGCAGTAAATATGTTTACAATCTGAGTATCTATTTTGTATTTTAGGTATAGGTAGGTGCATAATTTTCTTTTTTTATTCCGATCCAGTGGGTGATGAATAGGGTAAGTCAAAGGGCTGGGACTTTATTACAGCTGGGTTATAAATTTGGTGCGAGAACATAACAGATTTGGATAGGTGATCAATATTCATGAAAGTTTTGTGGAAAACTGAATTAGGATTAAGTTGGAGCTCACAATTCATTCGTTACATAAACATAAACTCACACAAACGAATGTTTGTGAGGAGGTAGACCTATATAATCATCTGGTATTCATTGGGAGTCATTTTCGGACTCTATACCCATATTGATGCGATTCGATTTTAAACGAACGTCTGCTTTCTGTAGCGCTGCTGCTGCTAGTAACTTAATTTTGAACTAAAATTAATCAAATGCGACCTATGTCCGGTGTCCGCCTCCGTGTAACAAACTGACCTTGTGCCTAAATTCAAAAGCAATCGGTTTTAGCGTTGACGTGTACAAGCAATACAAACGAACAAGTTTTTTGTGTGAATATAATTTCTTCATTAAGAGTATAGAACTAAACACATAATTCCAGGCAAAGAAATAAGGTCAGAACCAGTGCGAATTGCGAATAGGCGACTTGCGAACAAATCAATTTAATTGTAGGTATTTATGAATTGAAAATTGATTGTTGTTCTACCACCAAAGCATTATAATTAATGTAATAGGTATCATAATCAAAATAAACCTGCCTTTCAATTGATTTAAATAGCTAGATTTACAATTACTGTCACATTTTATTAACAATCCACATAAAACAGTCGCGATCCACAAACCCACGAATGAAAAAATTCGTTCGAACCTAACCTTCAACAATGAAACTGATGCGCGGGTACCTGCAACTAAAAAAAGTTTTCTTGTTAATGAAATGTCAGAATCTACGAATATTCGCCTGTTCGCAGTTCGCAATTCGCTCTCAATAGTCCTTATCGTTTCTCCACGACTCAATATTAATTCTAGTAGCATTTGGTTCCATTTGGCGTGGTAAAATTCGCTCCCATGTGAATAGTCCCTTAGTTTTGCATAAGAGCAAACCTTCGTTTATTTTTCCATTGCACCATCTTTCTCAAACGTCTGAGAAACATCTAAGAATAAAAACGTCTTGAGAAAACAACAGTTCCGGGACGATATCGACGTATTTTCTTAAAACCTCCACTAGTTATTTTCTTTATTTCTTTAATAATAAGTAACACAATACCTAAGCATTATTTGACATCTGACACATCACCCTATCCACCTGTTCCGCGAGATATAACCAGTAGACTTAACCTCCGCACACTCTGGTCAACACAGGTCAGCTCTTCAACTCCATTAGGTTGTGGTTGACTTCTGACTTCTAAAAAAAAAAAAAGATCAGTAATCAATTCTGACACTAGCTGTCATTGTAAATGTTGAAGTTTCAGTGGGAACGCAAAATTGGATTTCGAAATTTTGCCCCCGAAATGTTGAATTTAGGTGCGGTGTAAATGTACTATTATTTGAGTGTTCTCTGTTCTTTCATAGAAATGAGTCAGAAATGAAATGTCAATACTCATGTTCAAAAGAATGTCAATTTCTGATTTCATAACTATATCCACCTGCCAACCAGCTCTCACAAGTAGGTACCTAACCCAAATCCACCTCAAAACAACACTGATCAACTGCGTATGCTTACAGCGACGTAAATATTGTATTCGTCCATTTTGTTTTCGATTGTGCGCTGTCAACTAACAGAATACTTAACATAAATCCTCCGGTTTTATAGCCAACTGTTTCAGAAAAACGTTATTTCTTATCAGCAAACTAACTACAGACGAGCAGATTAAAATGTCCATAACCATCAACCATCCAAGATCGTGGATGAGCGATTAAAAGTCGCTGATAATATCTGTGACAAGAGTTCACGAATCCATTTGACATTTGTGTTTATCAAAAACACCATCAAACGACAATTAAAAAAATTCAAATGGGCAGGCATTCCCCTTCCAACAAAAAAGTAGGTATGTGGAATAGATCTCACTATGGTGACGCATTTTATGCTGTGCAGTGCATGTCCGTATCTATGACTCAACTACAGTCACATCATATCAGTGAAACGTGACAGAAGTACGTTAAAACTCCATTCACACTATCAGGGTGCATTCAGTCGCGCAATCAGTGGACCTTGCATCTGCCACTGCCTCTGCCTCTGCCAGTCGACGCCACCTGTGCGAAGTGAGTTTGCATGAAATCCCGGCGAACAATTAAGAACCAAATTAGTCTTCTATTCAGTTGGCAATAATTGTTGTGCGACAATTAGGAACACTGCGACACAGAGCTGGTTGCGAGGGTGCGGTTCGTTTGTCACCGCAGCAATATTGCAGTTTGCAGACAAAAGCCCTACTGCAGCAGCGAGACTCGTCGTGTGCTGTAATTTTCTGACAGTTAAGTACCTACCTATATTAAAAAATAAAAGTAATCGTTATTACCTTTTGCTTTTGCATTTGTTGTGTTCTTTGTAGTTTTTTTTATTTCATTTCGTTTAGTGGATTATTTTTTAATAATTCAACCAGAAAACGATTGCAAAGCGAGAGGAGCGGGCTTTTTGTTACGTTACGGGACGCGTGTAATTATTGCGCTTTGCGGAAACAACTTTGGATGCATTGGCTGTGCTATAATTAATGATCCGTGATAGTTGGTAATAAATTTTATTTCTTTATTTGGTCATGAATGGCTACGAAACGGGACGGAGCACGAAACGGCTGAGGTATGGCGAGTGTGAAAGTATAAATGTCGTTAAGGATTTTTTTTTTTTTTTTTTTGTCAGATTATTCGATTGATTGTGTTTGGGAATGTTTTTTTTTTTTTTTTCAAAAGGCTTTTGTGATTGATAATTAGAGGCCACGTTAAGTGAGCCTGTTTGGTGATTTCTTTTTGTTTTATTGTAGAAAGGTGAAGGTGGTCTCGGTGGTGGTTTTATTGACTCACAGCCCTATTATGGCTATCAAATATCAACACGATAGGTACCTATTTGATAATAATTGATATATATCAACAAATTGAATGATTCGGTATTATGGTTATCAACCTATCAAAATTGTCGATGAATTGTGAATGATATAAGATTTAAGACCTATTGTGAATAGTTTTATCGGTCAACTTGGTAGGTATTACGGCTATCAACCACAAAATTTCTTGTTATTATCCAATGTCAACAGAATTTGTGTCCTCCCAGAAAACAACAAATGAACTTACGAGTATACCCTATCATTAACAAGTTGGCAGCACTGTAGAGTGTGTGCAAGTTCGTTCGTCATATGAAAGTCGATAAAATGTCAATTACCTAGATTTTTTTCATAATGATTTCTGTCACCTTAAAAATGGTTTAAGTTATGGTGTGGATTACAACACATAATCCGAGTTTTTAGAAATGCAAACTTTAAATTGTTAGTAACATTTCAGACCAAGGAAAAATAATGAATCATAAACTTGATCGTTAGTTGATCCATCTACTTAAAACAGTCACTCGGTCGAAACGAAAAGCGGGCAATTTTGAACAAAGGATTGAATGTAAACACCACTGTAGTGTAACGGTAACCCAGACCAAGATCGTGTCACGAACTTTAATCACGACACGATCGAATATCCTCGCGTGACCCAGATGGAACAAAGTATGTTAGTCACGCGTCGACAAGATAAACGCGAAAAGGTAAGCCCAATAAAAAACGGGTGGAATTCACAGCTTGTGCTAAAAGGACAATGAACAAAGGGTACAAATGAAATTAGGTCAGCGACAGACTATATGTCATCGAGCAGACAAAACAATGCAACAGATGCACCAGTTCAAGAGGCGAAAAACCGGATGGGTTATAATTAATATATGACGAAACCTAAAAAAAAAAATGGTTTCCTGGCATTCATTGATATTGAATTCATGTACTTACTCATCAAACCATCAGGGTTCGCAGAAACTGGGTTTGTCTTACACGTTCATCGAAGAATTCGTTGCCCTGGATATAAAGTATTGGGTCTTGCAAGTAAGTTTAGAAAAGTCTTAAGCTCATACATGGCAGTGCAAAAGCGCAGATCATATTCCAGCTGTCAATGCTAACGAGGCTTATTTATATCCTAAAATCCTTGTTTGGTGATAATCTCCTGGTTTTACCAAAAGCACCCTTGTATTCTCGAAAAGACAAATCGAGCTATTGAGGTTTTCCACTCGACATTCTTAAACCAAGGATTATACCGACATATTTGACTTTGCTGGCAAAGTTTTTAGTTCGGAGCAGAACTTGAACTGTTTTACAAAAAGTTCGTTTTCCTTTTTTAGCTCAGACATACATCAGAACTCTAATTGGTGGTTCTTTTTTCGTTCGGCGCATGATCAGAGTGCGAATAAATTGACTGAAAAGGCTGAGTAAAAAGCTGATTGCACATATTTATGCATACTTACATTCACATTTGACAGGACAAAAAAACAAAAAAAAACAGAAAAAACACGCTCGGTTCAGAACTCGCTCATAATGCTCGAGCTCAGTTCAGTGCTCAGTTCTTAACTAAAAAAGAAAAACGCATGCATCACTCGTTTTCGAATCTTCCGCATTCTAATAAGTAGACTTTCCTCTGCAATTACATTTTACTCGCGTCCCAATCGAAATCATCACAACCGAGAAGTCAATTTAACCGCCCGACCAAAGTAAGTAAACATGTTTCCGACCACCAATATCAAGCTAATTCATCCCTCTATGGATAAGGTTTCGATTCCGATACACTCCATTCAAAAGCAGCTAGTTTACTTAATCTCTCAATCACCTCAAACGAACCCCTCCACTTCCAGTTCAGACTTAAGTAAACCGATTCGTAAATTACCCTAAAAAGTGACCCAAACTCCATGCAGACACATCCCCTAAAACGACAGAAAACTTCTTGACACACCCCAATTGTTATCGTTTGATACGGTAAAAAAAAATATTAACACCGTCGTCGACACCGGCCGCCGGCCGCCGTGTATCCGTGCGGTGGAAATGGAAACCTATTCAAATATTTATGAAGAAAACTGGATACACCCGCCCCAGCACCACCCCATACAAACATCGAGAACTTCCCGACGAGTTTATTAATCAGCTTCGTCCAACCATTTTTCACAACTTTTGCTAATTAAACGAAAGCTGAAGGAAAGGACGCACAAGGACAAAGTGAAGGGAAAAAATCAACACAATCCGATGGTAAAACTTTACCAATTTTCGAGGGAGTGCAGACTATAGACGTCCGGTGCTTGCGACCTTCTCAGCCCTGCCTGCACTGCCACATTCCTCGTTTTGGTTCATATTTTGTGCGCTTATCGTCTACGAACGAGGTATGTTTTTTTTTTCCTCCCCGGAATGGGACAAACTGAGGAGGAACCTGCCAAATGCCAAATGCATTAGTCTTGCTGCATAAAATGCGAACACTATCTGTGGGAGGTGAAACTATTTGCTTAATTACTGAAAAGGCATTTGTTAACAAACACACACATGCCGTCCCTTTGATTCTTGACTGGATCTGGGTGGTGAATGTAAACACATGTGTGTGTAATTGGTGTTTCGCCCAAAGAGTAGACGAAAGGAAATTCCATTCTATCGTATTGCTTTGGGGAGTAAATTATGACTTTGCCCGGCAAAGGGCTGGGGAAATGACGATACAAATTCGCATTTTACCGAGTAATAGGATAGAGGGGCTTTGGCGTTGAGAAATGAATATAGTCTGGGTGTACCTTCAGTAAAATCGGGAAAACGTATAGAAAGACTGGGATGCGTTGAAAGTGTAACAGATTTGGGAGTTCTACGCTATAGTGTAATGTAATGCAGCGGAAAAATAAAGTGTGTCGTCGAGGTACGTAGATTTCACTACAGCCAGCGAAGCGCCAAAATCTATTCTTGACAATTTCCAATAGAGGAATACAGGGTGGCTCTTTTCAAGTCTATAACGTATTTTCCTTTTCTTCACTTGAAGTAAGTAAAATTATTTGTCTTAAGGACTGTTCACATGACAGCTAATTGTGAACTGCGAACAAGCGAATACCTTCTCGTCTTTTCTGAATTCTGACACTTCATTCACATGCAAAACAATTAAATAGCAGATACCTACCCGCGATTCAGTTCCGTTCCTAAAAGTAAGAACTTTATTCGTTAGCCTGTGGATCGCGACTGCATTATGTGGATTGTGTGTGAATAAAGTGTGACAGTTCGTGGGAAGAACTTTTAAGGACTATTCACATGAGAGGGAATTACGAACTGTGCACACGCGAATATTCGTAGTTTCTGATACTTCGTTCACATGAAAATTTTTTTTTTTTGGTTTTAGGTACCCGCGCATCAGTTTCATTTTTAAAGGTTAAGTTCGAACGACTTTTCCATTCGTGGGCTTGTGGATCGCGACTATTTTGTGTGGATTGTGAATAAAGTGTGACAGTTCGCGGCAAGAATTTTCAATTCGCGGGAAAATTGCTTTAGTTGTTAACTTAGCTAAATCAATTGAGATTCATGTTTTTCTTTGATAGATGTTAAATTATTTAAATGTAGGTAATGCTTTTGTGGTAGAACAAATAGCAAATTTCAATTCATAAATACCTACAGTAAAATTGATTTGTTCGCAATTGGCCTATTCGCAATCCGCGCTCATGTGAATAGTCCTATATTTCCAAAACTATTCGAATAAGACGATTTAAAAAAAAATTGGGTCTCACAATTTTGTCCATCGAGTGGAAGAATTCGGTTTAATGCTTAATCTGACTTCGACTTCGGGATCTGACAATTCGCATATTTGCAATCATAAGGTAAATGTCAAACGAACTATTTATATGTGAAAGCGGTCCCCTAGTAAATAGAACTGTCGTGTCCATAGAGGCGCGATGCTTTTTTCGGGAACGCGTGAAAAACAACTCCTCCTCTGGCTTATATTCTGGATTCTATAGAATTGGAACACCGCCAAAACGTCTTGCCTACTAATATGCAACGTATTTTTCTTTTGCTTCATCCTATTTTGTTGATTTGAAAATCAGCACAGCAACCCTATCCTCTGTCTTCTGTTCGAATTTATTATGTTTGAATACCTAGGAATCTACATTTGATTTTGTTTATATTTTATAAAAAAAAATCAGGTTTGAAATAACCTCAAAGACAGTACGACAAAAAAGTGATGATTGTAAATATATTGAAGTTGATTAAGTTCTCACTGGAAAGCAACCTGTTTGAAAAACAAATTAAAGAACGCGTTTTGTGCTTTGAAATTGTTTATATTAGAGAAAGCACATTTTTGTAACCTCAACAATCAACATCTTCGTCAATAGGAAAAATGGCTTTCGAGAAATAGAGACTATTGGCCCTCCAAAACTAACAGCTCTAGGCTTCTTTCTACAAAGTTATCCGAAAGGAATATTCGCGAACTAAAATCCAGTCTCTTGTAGGCCTTGATGGGAAGATTAAGTTCCATACTTTGACCCTGAACTGTAATTCACAATTTTATCGAAAGACTGGTGAATTTCGAAATAAAAAGTGTTGTTCATCTGGAGGATATTATTTTTGATGTAAAAAATAAACAATGGCTAAACTTAAGAATAAAATTCAGAAAATAAATAAAAAAAAATGTCTTTAAATTGTTAACGACCAACATTTTAGTAAATTATTTGTACGTTTCTCTTTATTTATGTAAATGTAAATTTGTTAAGGCATAAAATCTCTCATCCAAATGGTATGAATTGCCTAGGAATAACTTGGGACTTAATGGAGCAGCAGCACTTAGTTTATATGAAAGAATTTAATATTTTCTGAAAGAGGACAAATTTACGTACAAACAAGGGGTACAACTTCCACTGAATATTTCCAAAATCTATGTCAGTAACTGGAAAACGCCTATTAAACATCATCCTAAGAATTAATACGGCTTACGCCAATGTAACGAGAAAAAATGTGATCAAAATATCAGAAAAAAAATTCATGTGGATACTTCCAGTAAGCCGTTAAAATCGATCCCACCCTACACTGCTTGTCGGAAATAAAGAAGAAAATCCAGACATACCGTAACAACTTTCGCTTGGTAATTCGTACACGTGAGTGTCTACATTTTGTAGACTTTTGGCAAATGCACACATTGGTATCGAATTTTTGGGATTGTTTTCACCCTCCAAGAGAATGGTCGGTTGGTTGCCGCCTTGCCTAATTGCTCTCTTCCGGAAAGTATCATATTTTCAAATAAATCCCAATCCATTGACATAGATAGGAGGAATACGGAATAAATAAAAAAAAACACACACACACACACACCCAAAACTACATCCAGGACACAATGTTTCTAGGATTACTGCGTACGCTCGTTAGTCGATTGTCAAAATAAGGACATGAGACGATTGCAATGTAGCCACCCCTCTATGCCACACTGATGCAGGGGAAGGCCTTTTTTCTGTTTCATTAGTTTCTAGTCATTCAGGAGATGATAATGCCAACCAAATGGGCTGACAAGACCGTCACTAAACTATGTACAACCGTACAAGTTGAATAAGGGCTGGATGGGCTTTCAGCTCCAACAATTTGCAAGCATACACTGAAGATTGCAAAAATCCATACGCAACCTTTACTCGTATACAACGTTTATCTGGGTTTATCTTGTGGATATAAATTGAGTTTTCTCTGTGTCCATCGTCGTATGCAACCCGATGTAGTACAGCAGTGGAGGGGGCAGTGTATAATTATATATGGAAAAGTCAATCGTACTTTTGCCATAGAATCAGTATTGACTGACGATTGCTTTTTATTGTCATTGACGGTCGGAGGTGATGGCGTTTTTTGTGGTTTTAAGTTTGAGTAAGTGTAAGCAACCAGAGCTTCTTAAACAATTGTGATATGGAGGGTTATTCACTTTAAGATTGATTTTCGTATTTAATTGTTTTGCCATCTTAAGCTGTGATTCAAATTCGAATGAAAAGGCAAAAGTCGGACCAACAACTTTAACAGAAAATGGCTTCATAAGTTAGGAAGCTCTGTAGGGTCGTATAACTTTCTTAGAGACCGTAAAATCACGCTAACCATACCTCACTTTATCTACCAGTGCAGAGTCTCTTTCACCTGAGAAACAGGACAGTTGGAAGCAACTTCAAATATTGACATACATACCTACCTGGAATTACAAAAATGTCTGATCTCTTAAATGCTATCCAATTTATGTACAGCTTTCTGGAGACTGACTTCTGAATCGACACCATCGAGCTAATACAAGAAAGAGCGACTCAAGGTCGTAGCTAGAGCTGATAGTCCACATTTATGGACATGGCAAAGGCTCTTCAAGGACACAACTATTTGGAATAATTTTTGACAATCACTAGATATATACAAGGTGGACCAAAAGAGATCACCCTATTGGAAAATGGCCGCCAATGTCAAATCTGTTTTGACATTTGTGGATTAGACAGATGTAGAATACAAGTGAACAAGCCATGGAGCGATACACTCCCCCAAGAACGCGGAATAATTTCGAATTTTCGATTTTTCGACCAAAATCATAATGAGCGATGAGGCTCATTTCCACCTCAGCGGGTACGTGAACAAGGAAAACTATCGACATTTTTTTTTCGAGAACGCCACTGGTCAAACGACAACAGTGGACGGTGCGCGCTATAGAGCCATGTTAACCGAGTTTTTCTGCCGCAATTGGACGAATTAGGACTGGAAGACGTGTGGTTCCAACAGGACGGAGCTACGGCACACAATGTGCGAGCCACAACCGATATTCTGAAGGCGGCGTTCCCGGATCGCCTCATCTCTCGTTTGGGCGATGTGCACTGGCCCGCAAGATAGCCCGATTTAACCGTTCCAGACTTTTTTTGTGGGTTTTTTTTTGAAGTCCCGTGTTTACGTGAACAAGCCCGAGAGCCTAGAAGCCCTCAAGGATAACACGAGTGCGAGAATCTGTCGCCCGAAGTTCTCGCCGAAGTGATGAAAAATTCCATAAAACGAGACCGTATGACAATCAATTGCGACGGCCGATATCATCTTCTCGACTTGACCAATAAAATTCTAAAGGTTCAAATAAACATAATCAAAAAACAGAATCGAAGTTTTTCATTTAGAAAGAAAATGAGAGACACACAACATCGGATGACTTCTATTGTATATATTGGACCTAGGATTCTGTGATGATTTGCTTTTCGGAATGAATATGCCTTGTTTGTACCGCACAAAGCGATTGTTTAACTTGTTTTCAGCTTTGAAAAATGCAAGAAGTTCATCGTTTCCGAGCTAAAATAAGTTCCTTATATTTTCGGTAGTAGCTACCAAACGTCACCAGAATACAAGAAGGGGGTAACTTCATTTCCACACTCTTGAGAAATCGACCAAGCAAGTTTTGCTTTTTATTTAAACGAACTTTTCTCAATCTATTTCTGACACAGTTGCAAGATGTTTTTACTGTGCTACTCTTTGAAATTTAAAGAGTGACAAAGGGACGAATACTTATCTCTATTTACATATACAAAACAACTAGCTGAACCCCACCGGCTTCGCCAGGCAGGCACTGATAGAATTTAAGTGGTTTTTTGTTTATTTTTTATTATTATTATTATTACCTATTATTATTATTATTTTGCATTTTTTTGGCCTATCAATTGATCAAAGTAATTACCGACATTTAAAACAAAAAATCAACTAAATTGGTTGAAAATTAAGGGCGACAGAGGGAAACACTTTTTGCCACTCTGTTTTATAAGTTGAGATTTTTGTTACATTGTACCTAGGTAATTACGTTGATCAATTGATAGGCAAAAAAAAATAAAAAAAAAAATTAATAAAAATTTTAAAAAGCAAAAAGAAACCACTTAATCTATCAGTGCCGGCGGGGTTTAGCTAGTTGGTATATAATTATGTTTCTGAGATAAAAATCTTTAAAATAGAAAAAAAAAACATTTATACCTATCCATTTTTTTACACCAACTATTTTAAACTGATTTAAATTTAAATTGACATCAGTTACCTACCTCTTCTTATTTGGCTAGTTTTTGTTTTACCTTTTCCAATAGGTACCTAAACCTATATCTAAGAATAGAATATAAACACCAGCCGTAAGCCTTGGAGCTAGTTCTGTTACTTTAAGACTAACCCGTATGTTTATGTTTAGTGGTTAATAAATAATAATAATAATAATTATATAATATACACCGAAAATCAATTTTAATTAAGTGAAATGATTATTACTGTATTCGAATTAAAAACAAAATTCAGAACATGTTTTACTTCTTCTTCAACCTTACGATGAGGCAAACTTTTGTTAAAGTCAAAGTAATCACGGCCCTGAGGACAGGGGCTTTGTTAAAAAGAGAGAAAATAGGTCTTTAAACTTTCCGCCAGTGATATATATGATACATTAAAATTCGCAAGGCTTCTTCAGGCCCTTTTGGAGCAATCAATGGCCCTAAAAATGTCACTTTTGAACGATTCCTTACATTCGTATGTATATGTACCCATATTTTCTGAATTGGAACCAAGATTTTCTCTGCATAACTATCAGGTTGAAAAGTCATTTTTTCTCTTCGTGACATATTCGTAGACATATGAAGTAGGTAGACAAAATTCATCCAATCAAGGATGTTGACTGCACTAACATCGTGTACGTCATATTATTATTATTATATGAAAGGGGTTTTTGTAAACCTAAATCTCACATTATAAGTCCTAGCATTCTCTCCAATCCTCTTTAAGAACCTAAGAACCTAAGGATGAAAGCTGGTTCCAGACATTATTACCTCATCAGATATGTCGTACTTTTTTTTATATATATACTTCTCCCGGGAAAGGCCTATAACGCTTCAACAGCGCCCCGAGATGCCTGCAGATGTATGTTTGCTCTGCACTTAAATTGCTGCAAATTGTAGTCTTCTGGAAATATATCCAAAGGAAGCGAGTTCCAAAGTTTGCTTGTCCTGAAACAGAAGGAGTTTTGGAAAGTTGATGTCCTCGCGGTTGTCAAGTGTACTGTATGGTCATGAGCATTAGCAGCCTGTCTTGTTGGGCGCCCAAAAGGTGCATTTCGAGGGATAATGTCATTGAGTTCCTCAGAACATCTACCATGGAAGTACCTATAGAACAAGCATAGGTCAGCGACTTGTCTTCTGTGCACCAACGGTTGTAGATTCGATGTGAGTGTAGGGTCTCCAATGAGTCGAACTGCTCGTCTCTGTATGCTATCAAGCAGGTTAAGTGAATGTTTTGGGGCCGAGCTCCATATATGGGAACAATATTCCAAGCCTGGTCTAACCTGTGCTTTGTAGAGAAGGAGAAGTTGCTTGGGGCTAAAGTACCTCTTTGCTCCTAATAGGTAGCTCAACTTTGCGGACGCCGATTTTGCGATATAGGATATGTGGTCCTGCCATGTGATTCCTGAATTGACTGTGACTCCTAGAAGGTGCATTGAGTCCTTGTGATGGATTGGATGGTCATCCATTTGGATCTGAGGAACTGTTGATGCATTTTTTCTGGAAAATGTTGTGAACTGTGTCTTGTTTGCATTAATACAACCAAATTGTCCTTTCCCCACTTCAAGATTTTGTCCAGATCATCATTTAGAGAATTAATTTGTACATCTCTGACTGTGTGATGTAGCCGTATTCACAGGCCCGCTGTTCGAGATGAAGGATATAAGAGTGCTGTCATCTGCAAAGCTGTAGATATTATTATTTGTCGATCCAAGCAAATCGTTGATGTGGAGAAGAAATAGAGTTGGAAAAAAAATAGATCCTTGGGGCACTCCTGCATTTATAGCAAACGAATTGGATGATACACCATCTACAACAACTTGGATCGATCTTCCCAGAAGAAAATTTTGCATCCATCCGCAGAGTTGTTGTGGTAATCCGTAAGACGCTAACTTGCCTAATAGAGCTCTATGGCAGACTCGGTCAAATGCCTTTGATATGTCCAAGGCTACGGCTCTGGATTCGCCGTGTTGTTCAATTGATTGTGTCCATAAGTGCGTTACGTAGCTTAGCAGGTCACCAGTGGAACGACGGCTCCGAAATCCGTATTGCCTGTCGCTTATTAATCGATGGCCTTCTAGATATTTGATTATTTCGACATTTATTGCCTTTTCCATTACTTTAGAGGGCATTGAAAGTAACGCTATTGGACGATAGTTTTGTGGCAGACATTTCCTCCCTTTCTTTGGAATAGGTTGAATGCGAGCGGTCTTCCAGCAAGAAGGAAACGTCTTCTGGGAGTACGACAAGTATTTGAGTCTTTTGGGGTCAGTGCCTCATATGACCCCAATAAGTTATTTTTGATAATGCCGATGCAAGCTTGGAATCTTTTAAGTACTGCCCCAGAAGTTTCTCATCCTGCCTCGTGCCTTCAGTAAACTATATCACAGTTGACTTTGTTTCTGTCAAAGTTGATTCGGACACATTTGTCTATGGCGTAGATTTCAGGCAGAAAGATGCTGGTACTTTGGTACAAACTATTTGGTTCTAGCCCCGAATAATCCCGCTCCAGTTCCCTCATCAGTTCTTGACCAATCTGTGTGCTCTCTTTGTTGTGTGATTGATCAGTTTGTGAATTGTGGTTTTTTCGTTGCTGAGCTTAGTAACAAAGTTCTTTTGGAAATCAAATCGTTTGATGATAGCGTCTCTAGGGAAAGTCATGTTTTTTTTAAGTAGCGCACCAAATTGCCTCGATGTGATGCACTTTCCTCTTCATATTCCATCTTTGGCCATTCTTAAGCTACGATTACACAAGACCATTTTTTTCGTCATTTAAATGGCGCTTTTACATCAAAATCGGGTCACAAAGTCGTTAGATCGCCATTTTAGGGATAACATTTTCCGCGTCATTTAAATGACTACGAAAATGGCGGACCAAAATGACATAAATTTTATGCCATTAAAATGTCTCGAAAAATGGCCTTGTGTAATCGTACCTTAAGAATCGTTTTACTTGCACATTCCTCAACCACAAGGTGCAAGGGAGTCAGTTCCAATAGCACTTCTATAGCTGCAGCTGGGCAAGTTCACATTGCCGCTGTTAATGTTTAAAATTTATATGGCCCACAATTTTATTAATACATCAGTTTTTATTGAACACACAAAAATGTTCTAAAAACTCAAAATATCCTTCCTTTCGAAAATCTCCTCTAGCGTGGGTTATCCCTGAGCAGTCATCCACAAAGAATGAATGTATTGTCGAAGCTCGAAGTGAATACCCATCCCGAAGAGCACTCGAAGAAATTCCCTGAAAGGAAATGTTTTCCTGTTTTTTTTTTTTTTTTTTTAAATCTGCTGGAGTGAAGCATACTTGTGTTCTTGCTCTTGTCAGGAGAGGCACTTGTTAATACAGAGATTTTGGTTTTTTTCTTGCAAATGATGAAAACAAAATTAGAACTACGACGATATAAGAGAATGTGCGCTACAGCAGGTGCAACAGCTACGTAAAACGTAAGTAAGCCTGAAGAAGCTCTCCAAAGCCAAACGTATGCCAAATATTTATGCGAATACAAGCTGAACGCAAATCGTTTGAGGGTCTACATCGACATGCAACAACACAACAATTTACAATAGATGATGTCGGTTACTAAATTTATGCAAGGACACAATCATTTATATTATCGCATGCAGCTTGAAAAGGAGCAGCATGAGGGCTGACTTGGCTTTTCAATATTTGCTTCGTACTTGTTCAAGTAGGTCCTACGTCCTATTCCAAAATATTTCTTATCTCTTTTCTTCATCGGTTATTTCTTTGTTCTTATGATCTTCTGCTAAAATCTGTATGTCAACAACCAGGCTTTCAGAGTAGGTACTACCTACTGACGCATAAGGCCTCAGTTATAGCCATACGGAAAATGCAACCGAAAAAGTTGGAACAGTATGAAAATGAGTTTTTTTTCGCTTAGGCGGTCATAGCGAAAAATCTGTCAGAAAAATGTCTCCCTACGAAAACAATTAAACTATGCATTTACAGTTAATACTATCACGCACGTGCATTTTTGCACGAGACGGGACAGAGAGATCCGTTTGTCCGCAGTCAATGCTAATAAAGGCGTGGGAATGAGATCACAAATCAGACGCCTAAGGTGTCATGGATGTACTACCCATAATTATAGATACGTAAAGCAGAAGTTCCGGCAACCAGCATTTCTGCAATCACATGAAAACATTTATATTTCCGATTTAAAATTTGTGAAATGAGAGTGATAATTAGTTTCAGTAAATTAAACCAACAATTCATCAATCATTTAGGTATACGAAATAAATAAATAAATAATTGTACGTTCATCACTTCCGGAAGCCATTTTGTTTTATAGGAACGCGGAACTTCGTTAACCATCGCTATAAATATATCAACATGCAGAGCTTTCCTATAATTCCTTACACATAAATAAGATGGCCGCGCACGTGTCATGTTTTTTTGCGTGTTAGGTAATGCTGTCACTTTTAGTCAAACGGCTACTTAGTATTGGGCATCTCTTTAATTTTCCGTGTTTTGAATGTGTCACCGTGTAAATGCAGCATTACAACAAACCAACCCCCACTGATTGGATTCCATCAGAAAAAAAAATTCCTGACAGATGGAACAGTAAAGAAATTAAATGTTTCAGTGGAATAATTCGGTTTTTTCTTGTGGAATTGACTGTGAAGAAAATCAAGTTTTTCGTACGGAAAAATGAATAAATTATTTTTCTAGAAAATTCAAACATTATTTGCATATTTTTTTTATAATCTAACTTTATAATTCATAAGCAACATTTTACGATCAAGATTGAGTTCAACCATAAAGTTTAAGTGATCAAAAAAAGCAGAACAAAATGTTTACGGTTTGGTTTTACGTATTGATAATAACTAGGGCCTAAGCTAGCGAGAAAATAGGCTGTAGGAAATAAGGCCCCAATGAAATAAGGCTCCAAAAGAGAAAATGAAATAAGGCCCCAAATTTTGGGTTATTTCATAATGAAATTAAAAATAATGAAAACTACTTTTCATTTAATATTGTTAATATTGGATAAACTAGTTTAGATTAAAGGAACTTTTTATATACTCAACCTCGCACCCACCCCGCAATCTAACAGTAAACCCAAGCAGGGGGGTTGCAGGGGGGCAGCATGTCCCCCATACGCATTCCATATCGGAAGGGTAACAATTAATAATAAAAAAAAATTATTTGCTCATCTATTACAATTGTTGTCTTGTATATGGACTTCGCTCTTCTTTTTTTTTTATCAAAAGGTACATACAAAATACAATACAATAACAATATCGTCATTTTGTCACCACTTGTTTCATGCAGTGATCGCAGACTTTATACTAAAAATTTCCCCCACCAACGAAGCAAAATAACCTCTTTCGCAATGCGCCTTTTTGTTATAAAATTCCCACAGGAACTTCGTGCCGCAGGCTATGCAATGCATGATGTCTTTGATAGTCTTCCGTATCCATCCAGCGCTACGTACAATTATTATTTGTGTCCTTTTTACTAAATTTTCACACTACAAAAATAATAAGGAAAAATGTGTCAATCATTTCGTTTAGTACTTTATTTTTTACAATTGTTGTTATTGTTACAAGTTAATAAAGAAGACTTGATCAATTTTGGATCAATTTAAAAAGCACTAAAAATGCTGAACAAACCCCTGCATTTGAAATGATTTATGTAACTATCAATTTTCGAGCTGTGTTTTAATTTGTTGTTTTAGTTATGAATACATATGTTTATTTACATAAAAATTAATAATTTTAAAGAAATTATTCGTTTTTTTTTTTTTTTGGGGATTTTAACTTTTTTGGGAATGGTTACCTACCCATGAGTATATCCAATTATTTTTTGAGGCTTAACGATAATATACCTGAACGATTTTGTTTCCCATTATAGTAGATATTTAACACGCAATGTAATGCTTAAGTGCGCAATCGCCATTTGGTAGATTTATCGTAAACAATAAAATTACATATTTAAGTTTAAACAAGTGGATAATGCGTTATTTAACTTTAAACACCAGGCAAACACTGCATCAATACCGCTCTCATCGTTGGCTACAGTCGAAGCAATGTTTCCCAAATCAATTCTCATCCTAACAGGAATAGTGTGCCTTCTAGCACTCCACGCTTCAGCTGATGTAAATATTAAAATATACATTTTCAACACATAAATTAACAAACTCTTCTTCCAGAAAGGAAACACTGCAAAGTTCACCAAATTGATATGCAAATTCCATGACAAGGTTCTTATAACTAATTCTTCGTGTCGTGCGAAACCACCAGTCAGTCGCTATCAGAAGCTTATCTCTGCGTAGGTATATGCACTTTGCGCATAAAGTGAATGATGCATCGGTTCGTTAATATAAACAATTTTTATTTCATTACATTAATTTAACATTTTTCTAGATCAAATATCAACTGTATGAAAAGTTCACTGTCTACAGACCGTTTTTGATTAATGTAACAGAAAACTTTTGTCACTTCTTCACCAAAAGATCAGGCATTCCCCACATCAAATTGTTGATGCCAATTGTAGCTCGTTATACGAATGCTAATCATAGTTGTCCTTATGAGGTGAGTTTTATTGGAACAAAAAAAAAAAAACTTTTTATTATTCTTCTACGCAGGGATATGTTTTCTTAAAAGACCTACCAATGGATGCTGAAAAATTAAAGGGTTTCTGGCCAAGTGGAGAACATCGCCTGGATATAGATGGGTATCTAAATAAGGTCCCAACATCTGTTATGACAGCATCAATATTTCTGGAAGTAACAGAAAAGATTTCAATTATATTCGTAAATGAGACCACTCCTACTTAAATAACACTGCGGCATTATACTCCGCACCAGGTATAAGGTGTCTGATTTCAATAGATTTAAAAACTCCAATTTTGGGATCACTGACTTGCACATTGTTGAAATTACAGTTGAAAAAAAAGACGGAAACGCTTTTGTTTTGAAGTAATCGACAAAAAAAAATCTCCAAGTCGAATAAGTATTCCGTTCCTATGCACAAAATTGCGAAATTCCATGTCATTATTAAGCCCATGTGGTAACTGGTAAGCTTCATGGATGCTTAACCATATACTATAAGACGCGCTGCACAATTTCCCAAGTACCTAAACAAAGAGGATTAATTTTCGCAGAGGAGGTATGAAAAAAGTGATTAAGAGTAGAACCTTCAAATTAGAGCGTAATTCCCATCAAACATGTAAATTCGAGATTACGTATTTTTGTCCCTAAAATTGTGCATAAACCGAACAAAACTGCATCATTTAGCAGCCAAACATTACATCGCTTGCCACTTAACGTCGCCGTCTCCTGGTGTACTTTAATTACCAAGCCCCCCGCCCTTGTACAGCATGCAATGCAGACTGCTGGCAGGGATAACTCAACGCTAATAACAATAAGCCATATCCAACAACGGAGATGGAGGTGAGACACAAAATATCCTCGTCTCTCGCATATTAATTTATTCAACTGATCCATTTTATTATTTACCATGGTAGGTAGTAATAAAAAAAATTTGTTCGCTGCATGTTTGTCGTTTTTGAAAGAAGCTACGAGTATCGTGCGTCGTCTTGTTGCCACACACAGATAAGTTGGCTCCATCAACAGCCAGACATAAGTATGGGTGTGCATGCTGAATGGCATTTTGAAGGATACTCAAAGTGCGACTCCATGTGGATGCTATTAAATTTCGTCCTTCGACTTGACTTTGGTTGGATTTTCCTATGCTCGTGGTTCTGCATTTAACTGCATTAAATGAGGGTGCGAAATATGAAGGATAACTAGCGAATTGTGTTGGACTTGGAATCGACGTCGTTGTCGGGACTTTTGTGATAGCTAGAAGGAGAGTTAATAAAACGAACTAACTGGAATCGTAATTCTATGCTGTTGCACCCAAATGGGGTGTGTTTATTAGTGTTGCCGAAAGTACTCCCATAAGAGTAGGTAGTATTGTACTACTTTCAACACCTCCGTACTGCTACTACCGTAATCCTCCTTGCACATTCATACTACTTACTATTTTTTTTTTTTTTAAGACCTAAAAATATGAAACTTGCAGCAAAGTATAATTTTAACCGTATAGGAATTCACTTCAAATTTAATGCAAATTTGGCAGCACTTTTATCTTCCAAACTGTCGTCGAAAAGGGAATTCCCCTCTTTCTAGTTTGTTTTTATTTTTCTGTTTCTTTGTTTGAACTCCGTGAATTTGTATGTACAGTTCAATAAAATGAAAAGCTTTGTTAAATCAATGCTGGAAATATTGTTATTCCTATTGAAATAAATAAAAGTAAACTTGTATTATAGATATTTAGTGAAATTGGATTCCTTGGAGGCGGTAAAGGCAAAAAAAAAGCTGCAATTGTGTCTGATGCTGCTGGAGGTTCTAAAACAAATGAGTCTGCTGTTGTTTCTATATATTTAGCACCAAAATCACCTGATGCAAGAGCCAACGATAGCCAACTTTTGTTATTAGAAATTATTTATTTATTTAGATTTAGTTTTTATTTTCTTAACTTAATTTATGTGCCCACATTCATATTTGAAGACTAAAAAATGTATGTACTACCATTCTTTTCAAAATACTCCCCTTTTTTGACTGCAGTACTAACTTGTAATATTTCTCTCCGGCAGCACTGTGTGTATAGATGTACATAGGTTGTCCTTGTACATTCTTCAAGGGCATGACAGAGAGAAGTGCGGTATACTTTTCTTTTCGAAATGAAAATGGATTCAACGAGATTTGAAGAAACAAAAATGTGCATTTTAATGTTGGACAGCAGACGTCGGAGGACGGAGTTTAGTCTTGTTTACGGTACAGTGTGGTTGGTCAAGAAAGGGTGTGGGTGGATGTGGTGGTGAATAACTTTTTGACAGTTTAAAACGATAATGGGCACATTTAAAAATCTAGTTATCTTTAGATTTGTCTGGACTAGACGTTACCTGAACGCAATAAATATATTGGCCGGGAAAGACACTTTTCCTACGTCAATTGCATATGCGAACTGTCAACTTAGTAGGTACTCAGTTATGAATTTCTTGACGATATTCGTCCGCTACCCCTTCTTAAACGTCAACTAAAAAAGATGCTCATATGATCGATCTAAGCTGTCAGACTTACTAAACTAGATACTTGAACGTCCCCAATTGCTTTGCGCAATTGACACATTTAAACGTCATAAGTAATTGCAGTTGAAATTGAAAGAGTCGCACCAATCACTGAAGAAAGCAAGAGTAACCAAATCTTAACGAAACAATATCAATCACGAATGTTTTAACTACTCTACCTGTGGATTAAATTTGTTTCTTTTCCACATGAAAACCTACATAGTTGACCTTTCTTGTCGGACATACTGCTGCGGACCACCAGGGTTTGTATCATATTCTCCCATATCATTCGCTTCGTGAAAGAGGGGAACTACATTTGTCCTTCAATAGTACGACCTTGATAGATATCGTATTGGCTATGCGAATATCCTTCAAGCTGAATAAATTCTGATATCCACGAAGGACAGGGGGGTGCAACTTCATCTTAATAACAATGAATTCTCCTAATTCCCTGACATACTTTTGCTTAAACAAAGAGCGGTATAATGATTCATTGCAACACTAAGCTGCGGCCAGGACAGCGCGAGCATTTACGTACACTCGCGATGAGTGATTTAATGGATTTAACACCGTGCACCGTTTGAATCGACTCTTAATTAACCTCCTTTTTTTGTTTTTGAATCAAATTTGAACATCTTGTTCAATGGCCATTGAACTGTTCCAAAGGAGGACAATCTTTTGTTTGTCGATTTTCAAGTGCTATGCGGCGTTGGATTCACATTTTGGACGGATTAAATGAGACTGAACCGCGCGCCGCTGACAAATTGACACTGTGACTGTTGACTTTGGTTGATTATGCACGCCACATATAAATCCTCTGTCGGTTCCACCAAGGGACTGTGGAATGCATCATCCGAATCGTGTTTATTTTGAAAATGAAAATTTTCCCTAATTACCCTTCCGACCGACGTGACGCGCCGAACCGTGCGAAATTAACCGAAAATTTGAATAATTCAGCCGCGGATTGCATTAATAAGACGAATTTCCGGGAATCACATTTGATTGTTGGGTTTGATTTCATTTTTTTTTTCTGTTGTTGTAATGTATCCCAGTCGCAAGACAAACCTTTTCCATTCAGCTATACGCCCACATGCAACATTACTGGCAAATTATACATCAACTTAAGTTCCAAGAAGTCACTGATATAAAAAAAAAACTGACAGAGTAAACAACGAAATATAATAAAGTCAAGCAAATCGAAATTAAAGCAGTCATCAGACATCAGAGTCGCAGTCCGCTTTGTTGTTTAATGAGTTATTCTTCCAGATTATAACTTAGACCCGTACAATAATTAGGTACGGATAGGGATACGTACCTTTTTTGTAGGGTACATATAACTTTCAGCGGTACAAGTAGTGAAAGAGTGAGCTTAATGATTGCTAATGGGGTGTTTAAGGGCGTAACAGGTTACTGCGGCTGGCATGGTTTCATGGGCATATGTCTTAGCATTTTCCAGGTAATTTATATAGCATTGGTGCATAAGACCTCTCCACAACAAAGTTGATTGACAATCAACTAAGGCAGACATGGCTGATGTGTTTTAACCAGAATTAACTACCTCCCTAATGATCTATGTGAGGCAGATTATTCGCTCGAATGGTCCAAGCCAACGGGCACTGAGCTTATAATGAATATCTTCATTTCACGCACTCGAGCGGGTAAGGCTTCAACTGCTTCAACTACAAGGTGGCGCAAAAATAACCTTCCGATGTTTTTTGGCTGTAATTTAAAAAAAAAAATGAAAAACTTTTATTCTTCTTGTGGATTATTTTTATTTGGTCTTTTAATTTTTTTTACATCATGTCGAGAATATGATGTCATGTAAATGGCCGCCGCCACAGTTGATTGTCATTTGAGCCCTTTTTATGGCATTTTCCACCACTTTGGCCAAAACTTCCGGCGATAGGTCCTCACGTTCTTAACGGATATTGTCTTTAAGAGCTGCAAGAGTCTGAGGCTTGTTGACATAAACCCGCGACTTCAAAAAGCCCCACAAAAAGAACTCTGAAGCGGTCAAATCAGGCGATCTTGCTGGCAAGTGCAAATCGCCAAAACGGGAGATTAGGCGCCCGGGAAATGCATCCTTCAGCATATCGGTTGTGGCACGTGCAGTGTGTGCCGTTGCACCGTCCTGTTGGAACCACATGTTTTCCAATCCCAATTCATCAAGTTGCGGCAAAAAGAACTCGTTGATCATTTGGCCCGCGACGTCTTCGAAGAAAAAAGGTCCGATGACTCCTCCAGCGAAAACAGCACACCATACAGTGACTTTGAGCGGGTGTAATGGCTCTTCGTGGGTTACACGCGGATTTTCAGTGCCCCAGAAGCGTAAATGCGCCACCTCTCGCGAACGTCTGACAAACATCCGAGAGTATGACTGTCTTGAAAGAGCTTCTCAATTAGCCGTTTGGAGTCGGCATAAAATTTTAGATCCCTTCCATTCGTTCCAAAAAAAAAAAGAAAACTCACACAAAACGAATGGTTGTGAGAAGCTAGGCCTAGGGTCCCTCCGGACCTGTTGCGCCAACTATTTATTTTTTTTTTTTTTTTAGAAGCGTAAATTTTGCTTATTTACTTACGGCCTCATCACTCATGATTATTTTTGATGAAAAATCATCTTCCTCTTGGTGGTGATTAAGGATGGCTTGAGCGTATGTTAGACGCGATTGGCGGTCAGCAGCTAACAGCTGATGCACCGTCTGGACTTTGTATACGGAAACACCTTCAAATCTTTTACCATTCGCTGTAAAGACCGTCGACTGATACCCATTTGCGTGGCACGTCGTCTGGTCGATGTCGACGGCGCTTCCATGACATCTTCGGCTACTGCAGCAATATTCTCTGCAGAACGGCTACTCCGGGCTGTGCCACGCCTGGCAGCATCTCGTGTTGTGCCAGTCTCTTGGAGGCGAGCGGCTAAACGTCGCAGTGTTTTACCAGTAGGCGTTGGACGGCTAGGAAATCTGCGACGAAATTCACGTTGTGCCAAAGTCACCGACCGATTATTGCTCAAATAAATAGTCACCAATATTCCGCGTTCTGGAGCAGTGTAGCGTAACATTGTTTATTAACGTGTATTTCGCATGTGTTTACTACACAAATGTCAAAACAGAACTGACATTAGGGGCCAATCGCAAAATTTATAGCATTTTCTAATAGGAGGATTACTTTTGCGCCACCTTGTACCTATATGCTAGCTTAAAATAAGCCAAGAATCGAATAGATTCACCCTTTCTTTGCTATAGAAAAAATTCACGAAAACCTCAACTACCTCTAACAGTTGTCAAACTCAAAAACACTTGTATTGGTAAATCTGAAGGAAATCTGAGAAAAAAAATCTAGACTCGCAAATGTGCTCTGAAATCTGAAAAAGATTACTTTTTCTGGTACCAAGCGAACATAAAAACTGCTCTGCGAGCAGAAAAAGTGCTCTGAGAGCGCCCAATCGAATACCACATAAGTAAGCATTGCGTTGAAAACCATCATCAGCGAGTACCTACCTAACAGAATACATAGATGATCGAATCGAGCAAATTTCAACGGGTGGCTTACGCTTTACATTAATGTAAGCTGGTTCTAGAAAGCTGAAAAAGTCGATCGTTGAAAACAATTTTTAAAAAAATTTGTATTTCCTGGGCCTTAATTTTCTTTTAAAAGTTGGGAATAATTTCATTATGAATATTTACTCAAATTTTTGGGTTTGTTTCATTTCTTTTTGGGGCCTTATTCCCTGAGGTCTTACATACCCGTGGCCTTTGTTTTCTTCCATGGAAGCTTGAGGCAGTTATCAAACAAATAGTCCTCCAGCTCCTCTTCTCTCTAAAAACACCATGAACTTCGCTAGGTTTCGTAAGACTTCGAATACCGCATACGGCTACAGGCCTTATACATATAGGTACGCCTCCTAGCTAGAACTATCAACATACAAAGCGAACAAAAATGTCTACAAATGAACGAAAATTTATCCAATGAATGAACCACGCCATTGTATGCAAATATTTCAGCTCCCTCATCTGTCGCAGAAGCGTCACCATCACTCGTTTTATTCAAACCAAATAATCAATTGCACACGCTCACGTTTTGGCCACAAAAGACACCAACAAATCCCCCCACCAATAGACCAATGTCAATGGCCAATCGGCTATCAGAAATGCAAAACATTTCCCAATCAATTCTGCTGTATCCTTCCCGCTCCCCCTCTCCCCTATCCATCAGCGTTGTTATGGAAAATTTGTTCCAGAACTTGAAAACCAACAGCCACTTGTTAAGGGATCAATGCAAAGACAAGCAGCCAACATGGCTCGTTCATTATTGTGGTCTTCGGGGCGCAACGCAGCAACATAAATATAGGTACACCCATGTTTCCAATTTGTGTGAACCAAAATGTATTACCTTATGCAGATGCAGCGACTTAGTTGCACGCAAATTTATTGTGATCGGCTGATTTTTGGCATCGCATAGATGTGCAATTGTGCATGTCCTTCCACTACGCATCCCAGCCTCATGAATGTTATAAAGAAGGGACAGATTTGTTTTAAAAACCGTCTCGAAAATATCTGCGAAAAAAAAAACACGACGAAGAATCCCTGATCCCATTTAATGTGCACATTAAAACGGATTTGTGCCAACGTAAATTACCTGCTCATAAATAAGGCACAACCAAGGCTCTGTTGGTCATAATTTTTCTTGTTGTTGTGTTTATTGTTATTTTGTCTGGTACTGTAGTCCACTTTATGGTCCACAACAGAAAACATATTGGAAAAATGTAAATTTCGAAACGAAAGAAAAAAAACGCGATCAACAGGACCAACAGCTTCCTTATGTAAGACGAGAACAATTAAAATCTTTTGTGACGCGGGTTGTAAATCACAAAGAGCGATGATAAATACAAAACCAGTGAATAAATTTGTTAAGAGCATCAACTCGACTCGAACATAAAAAACACAAGAATACAAGACAAAAAAGGTTATTCGGTGCAATAAAGTTTTTTTTTTTTTTTTCTGTAATCTTGTGGGCGCATTGATGTTACTCAATATCTTCACATTGCGGCATTTTTATCTCGAGAGATAAAAGAGTGAAAGATTGGAATTATATTTGGGGTTTTACAGTCCCCATAAGCCACCCGAGAGGAACAGTTTTTTATTGGCTTTCTTCACTGATTTGTGATGGGTGTAGTTAGGTGGATTCCTTTTGATGATTAGTCGAGTCTCGAAGTTTCAGCTGGGTTTAATTGGCCTTAAAATTCCATAACTGACTTTACTTAAATACAAACTAGTAATAAAATAAGTTAAGTAGACGGGTAGATAGGTGGTTTGAGTCATTCGAGCATCGAGCTTCCATTCAGGGGTGGAAATTTTCTACATTATGTGGCTAGCGGATGGATTTTAAATAACTATTTGCCATCCTTTGTCCGTTCCTACGTGACGCTCTGTAGCTCAAACGACTTGACCGATTTTGAAGAGTGCAGTGTTATTAAATTGGTATTCTTTCCCGGAATGTCATAGGCTAAACAAATAAGTATAAAAATATAGGTATGTAAATTAAAAGAAAAAATAAAATTAAAAAAGTTTGGTAATTAAAAAAAACAAAAAAACCCGACCCGAAAAACGAGACATTTTCAAGTATAACTAATTGACAATCGAAAACTACCTACACAATCTGACAAAAATATGTATTGTGGTGTGGAATGTAGCGTTGAAAATAAAATGGTGAAACGGTCACTTAGTCACCTTCCAAGTTCCACTTCCAATGCCAATTGGAAACTCGAATTTGTCAAATAAGTGAACTTTCTAGTTTATTCTAGAACCACTCTCTCTATAGCTCATTGTAGAACCATCCAGAATAGTTGGAATACCTAGGTGGCAGAGCGGAAAGGCATGTTTGAGAAGAGGGAGACACAGTTGATTTTTAACCAGTGATTGTTAAAGTTCGAAAGAGTAATCGGTTGTGTGAGATAAATAAGTGTAAAGTAATACAGTGAATAAAGCGATTGGATTGAAACGTTTGAGAATTGATTTAAGTGATATTGTTTTGGTACTTAATAAGTGAATAATTAGAAATTGTGAATAAAGTGATTTTATTAGAAAAGTTGAACAGAATAGTGTTTTATCTTTCGAATCCCAGCCTGAATGCAACAGTATGTATCATCAAAAAAGTTTTCTGGAAAGTTTTACAAATTTTCAAATGATATTTTGGATAGATTCAGAACTCTGGAACATGTACTAAAGAATTTCCTCCGAATTTTACAATTATAGGACAGGGGAGCTATTGAATAAACACAGGTGCCTACCTACTCCCTTGTTCAACTTATAAAACGAAGTGCATTCTAACCTTTTTTTGTCTTCAATGTAGGTAGCTATTTTAAAAAAGTTATTTTTAAATTCTTCATACTAATAATGAAGCCCCTCAAATCTACTTCACATCTGCTTTTTATAATTTGTTCAATTTAGTCCGCTTTGAGCCAAGAGCGCTAACGCTTATTTTGGAACCAACGCGAAAATTAGCAGTTCATATGAATATTCATTTCAGGATTAATCAATCAGTCTTAAGATGAATAAGTTTTATAATGTTCCCAATAAAAATGCATTTTCGTCGTCAAATTTTTGGTAAAACTTTTTTTCATAACTTCCTGCACCCATCCAAACTAAACAAAAAAAAAAAACAACCATCTTCAGCTGGAACCCGCAAAAATGTCATATCTATTACATTCTATCTCTCTATATTTTAATGGTCAACCAGTTTACGTCCTTTTTCCCTTTAACTATATAGACAAATTGTGGGCACATTAAAAATTGAGAATTAATTGGAATTTGCTGCAAAATGTTAGCCTTCTCCGTGGTATTATATAGAATTCCATTTCATATGCACCTGTATCACGCTTCCATCACCCCGACTTTGTATAGTTGCGATTAAATTGCATACACATGTCGGGTCTGTGTACAATGTACATACTCGTACATGACTTCAAAAGAACCACCCCTATTTGGAATATATGCGGATACGACACGCGATTTAAACAAAATGAAAATGCTACTCCTAAACTCGTGGAAAAAACTGGAAGAAACCCATGACAGCCAAGAAATTGAGTTATTCGACTAAATCATTTATTTAATTTTTCTAATGGCTCACCAAGGCGAAACGCATGCAATTCATGTACCATGTGCCATGACTAAGACCAAGGAAGCAGCGTTTAAATTCCACACTTTGCATAACCGAAGATATTTGGCACAAAAGTGCAACAAACTGCTGACACTCGTACGCCGTTCTGCGCGGATATATTTAATCAAATTCCAACGGATTTCTGGAGCCATAAACCAAATACCCCAAAAATTAACAATACACATATACGAGCAGAAAACGGGACCAATAAGTTCCATTCGTACAGCATGCGTAGAAGGAACTGAAAGCTGTCACCGCAGCTCAACAGGAGGTGATCGTCTTGCTGGCATCAAATTGTCACACCCACATTTGGACCGTTTCTTGCGTTGTAGCGTTAGTGACTAATTTCATTGGACCGTAACCATATCCCTCATGCCCCATGGCACTGAGAGTCGTATATCCTTGGGGCCAGATGATAACCTTAAACTAGTGATCCGGAGACCGTTGTCAATAATTTGTTTCCTTCGCGGTAAAGATTTAATTTTCTGATTTACATCTTTGGAGTTTCGGAAAGAGGATGGATGGCACCAGGGACCAGGCAGGGCCTAACACACACAGGATATATGCCAAAGCATGTAGGTATAGGTACACTAACGGGGAAGATTGCAAACGAAGCGCAACGAAACGACATGGATGAATGTGACCAAGGAAATAAATTCGCCGAAGATTTATTTCCACTTAAACCAAAAATTTCGCAATAACTTTTGGATGATGTGGCAGCGTGGCAGCATCATTGGTAGCGGTGGTGCCCGCGATGGTGTTGTCTACTTTTGTGGTAAGGAAGAGTGTATTCTTCTCGTGGCAGAGAACAAGGAAAATGCATTGAATGCTCGGCATTTCTTTTTTTATGGCTGTGCCCAGAATGTGAAAAATAAGCAAAAACATATTGATATTTATTCCAGTGTAGCAAGGACGGAGTGGGAGGGCATCTGACTCCCCGGTGGATAAAAATAAATAAGTTCATCGACTTTTATTGAGTTTCGTGTGCTTGTTTTGTATACGTATATATGCTGCTACAAATTCGTCATCATGGTCTTAAAAATGTGTCAATTTGTTTCTTACATCATTTCGCAGGCATAATGCTTGAATATCTGAATCTTAAATTCTAGTTCTAAGATAAATTTTGGGACGAATACAAGTATAGAAGCCTTTTTCACTTCAGGATGAAGGGCAGTTGGTAATTGGTATCTTCAGTTAGTAACTCATTAACAGGTATCAGGCCTAACAACTTTCTTTCAACAATGTCATAAAGCCCCAAATCCTCAGGTACTGAGTCAATGAAATAGGTAGGTAGGTACATCAAGATAGAATTTGCATGATTCCTTGTTTTTTTGTTACAGCTTGTCGACACCAAAATGTATAGGATGTTTTCTATGAAAAGAGCAAATCCAAAAGTGCTCTTTCTATGTTTTCTATTTTTAACTGAAAAAAAAGTGCACTTGCAGGTCAATTCTTAAAAAGACAGAAGTGTCCGGCATATTTTTAAAGAACTGTCCTGAACTCACCATCACACACTTGACAAATATCAGGTTGCAAGGGTCTCAAATGAATTTCATTGAATTGGGCAGTTCTAAATTTTGGGGGCAATTTTTTCGGATCTTCAGTGAAAAAACGTGGAGAAACAGAAACAAAAGTGTGGATAGTACTTTATTTTAGGAATATTTGTACTTTTGCTTAAAATATTTATAAAATATAAACAATGTAGATTGGTTGAAGGAAAATAAAAACAATTAAACATTTTGAGCAATTTTTCTTCAGTTATTTAAACAAAATTTACTCATGAAATCGAGGTTATGACATTCAAAAGCGGAAAATACGCAACCATGTTTCCTAATATGTTTCTAGTTTATAAAACATCTCATTTAGATATTTTTTTTAACCAAACAAATTATAGATATTAATCGCATTTTATAATATAACTAGCGACCCGACCCGGCTTCGCATGTAGGGTTCAGCCTGCATTTGCAATGTAAGCGGAGAAAATGTAATTATTTACATCACATTAGAAACCTCAAAAATAACAGTATTTCTCCACTATTTAATGGATGCTAATATACATATAAACCTTCCTCTTCAATCACTATATCTATTAAAAAAAACGCATTAAAATCCGTTGCGTAGTTTTAAAGATTTAAGCATACATAGGGACATAGGGACATAGGGACAGAGAAAAGCGACTTTGTTTAATACTATGTATGGATAGTGATAATATAATAGGAGGAGGCAAGAGGATTGTTTGTGAGTTGGGTGCAGCGTTGCCAAGTCATTCTGGCGTTCGAACACCGTTTTTAAAGTTGTCAGCGTTAATTTTAACCTCTTGGGCACCAAAACTGACCTTTTTTTTAAACAGCTCCAAAGTAGATAACAAAAATAAGAGTAAAAAAACAACAACAATAAAACCTTTAATTTGTTTATTTTTTTAATTGCCCTTGTGATATATGCCTGCAAAGTACCGATTTTGGAAATTACCTACATTTCATACATCATACATCAGGATCTCTTATTATTATTTCTTAGTTTATTTTTGTATTAAACTTATTTGGCTGAAAACCCTTTCCTCATCTCCATTTGAGTCTGGCAAACTAAGCAATTTTAAAGCCAATTTGCAAATATTTTTGAAAGGCTTTTCACTTACTGAATCCTTTAAACTATGTCTGACTATGACTTTCTAGCCATAAATCTTTTGTAGTTTTTGATTTCCACTTCAAATTTGCTAGGATTCTCCATTCCATTTATTCCCTTTGTAGCTTTTCACTATCACGATTAAATAGTTTTGGCTGCAATCAAAGGGCAGCGTTAAAAAAGCACTAAAAAAACGCCCAAGCGCTAGATCTACTTTTTCGGCACTAAAACTTAATATTGGGTACCTACTTATATTAACGCTGAAAGCACTGGCTTGGTAACGCTGGTTGGGGGTCTCAGTATTGCCTCTGTAGAGAAGAATGTACACCTGTATATATGGCTGCGTTCAACAATTCACAGTTTTGTGTAGTCGAGCTTTATTTTTCAAAAAAAAATATGAATACATTTGTGTCTAATCTACAAAAGAGGAATCATTTTTCAAGTCGATATCCATTTGTGATTTTTCCAAAAACGAATGCAATTTGAACAGCTGATATTTTTGTCAAGTAACGCACTAATGCATTTACAAAAGCAAATCGCAACTTCGTTGTATGTTCCGTGAGCAGCGGAAAATCTGAGATGTGAAAAAAATATCTGTTGGTCCCTATTCCCAATGGATTCCAACCCATTCATCTTTTTTAGTTTTAGTATCAGTTTCCATGTACTTTTTAATGGCTCTGAGGAAAATGTGATGTTTTTTTTTAATTTTACTTCGAAAAGTACGAGCACAAACGTCATGTTTGTGATCCCAATTTTTTTTTTTTTTTTTTTTTTTTTTTTTTTTTTCAAAGAAAAAGAAATAAATGGGGAATAAGTTATGTAAGTCAAGAAAGATGTGCGGCATGCCACAGCTAATACGTAGGTATTATTAATTATTAGTTATAGCCATTTGTGACAGTAAGGAGAATCGGGTGACATGGCCAACATTTTGAATTACATCGCTATCCCACCAAAAACCACTTTAAATTTCAATTACACGCAAACAGGTGATTGCGACGTAAATGCATTTCAAAACTAGAACTTGTGCTAATTTTTCTGTTTTACCATCAAGGTTGTCAATAAATTATTATCGATATACCAATACCGCTATATCGAGGTAAATTGCTGGATTTTCCACTCTTTCAATCACCACTTGCCACCGCACCAGAGCCTGTCAGATATGAATAAATCACTTTGCGCGTAAAGCAACCGCGTGTCGCGTATGGTATAATTAAATCGCACACCAATTTGGTGTCATTCGCTGGTAATCAATGCGGAATTAGTGTTAGCTAAATAGTTTCCACCCCACGCCCACTTACAAATGTTAACGGGCCGCTCGGGCGCTCGGTAGACGGGCAACCCGCAACACTCTGTATCACGCTCATACCTACGTTCGATACTCAAATAATTCGCTCACTAATAGCTTATTTCCGTGATGTGGTCTAATTGTTGATGTTAAATATTTAATTTTATTGCCTTTTGCATGAGTGGTTCTTGTATAGTGAATATATCGCAAGGACTTTGCCATGATTGGTTCACCCTCTTTGAAAAAAAGGGCTTTCACAAAACCTTCACAGTCCAGGTGAAGAGTTTGAACAGAAAACCGTCCTTCCATATTCATTTATCGCATAACCCTAACCAGTATTTAGTGCTGCTGGTTTTGTAGTAGTTTGTATAGTTGCACATGCACAGTGTATGCGCAGCAGAAAAGAAAACGAATTTCGCCCATATCCTGTCGACAACACGGTACAGGTTTTCTATGCACATACGACATACCAATACCAGTGCTACATGAATATCCTTGCATGAGAAAAGACATCTGGGAGGCATTCGCCATGGCAAACGAATATTAATGTTACGAAGTTTATGATCGCTTTAAAATTGAATGGAATTTTATAATCGTATGGACGGGCGGTGTCCTGGCGCTGGCCTGTTCCTTCGAGCTGATAGCAGTATCGTAGGTAGCCACGCCAACAATTTGACGTACGTTTTTATGGCTAACAAGTCCTGCCAGTTATTAAATGATGTTATTACTGTGACCCATGCAACTGTTGCCTTGTGACGATACGGTTGACTTTACAAAACGTCTGCGATCTAAGGGGAGTTGGATTTTTTTAGTTTTTAGATTATCCAGTTTATAGTCTTACTGATGTAATGCTTAATAAGGATTGTGGACAATGGGGTAGAAAGATACGAAAACCCTAAAATATTTAACAGGGCATAGGTATTTCAAGTAATAACGAAAAGGCTTATAAAAAAAAACGGATGGGAAGCGATTTTTTTCAAATTGTTTATGGTTACCTACTTAGAGAAATAAAGTGGTGATTGTGACTTGAAATATATTGTAATAGGCACCTATTAGGACTTTGAGGACGTTGGGACTCGAAAATGACAGAAAACCGGATAAGGAAATGACAGTTGGATAGGCTGTGTCAGAGGAAGGGAGAGTGTTGGGTGCGAGGAACGGGGCACGCGAGGGTTCTTGTCCTCGCACACCAAAAATAACTACCTACTAATAAAACATGCATCGTGCCTACACTAACAATTAATCTTATTGTTTCAGAAAGTTTCAGACGCAGAAGGACATTTCCACACAGATGGAGCTTTGTCGATGATATCAGCGCGTCATATCCCACCCTAGCTGAAAGTTCGGAGGACTTCAACATCTTCACAAGATCAAACCATTGGCCGACAACAGCGACTCTTCCACACCCGCTGAAACTTCAATTTTATTACCCATCAAGCGTCTTGGCACCTCTATGAAATTGGTAGCTTTCATCTTGTGCGTGGATTAGCATATTTATATAGTTGACGTTTAATTTTATTAATTTTAAGTATTCAAATTAGCATCAAAAGTATTAATATTGGCAAAAGAGACATAAATAGAAACAAAACTAAACGAGGGACTTTATTTTTGGATTCCACTATCCCCTACCAAACCTGATGACGTCGTAAGGGTTACGTTGCTGGAAAATTGTGTTCCGGACACCACAGACACTTCCACTCTATGTGGCTTGCATGCCGTCGGTTGGTGCTTCCGATTATCCGCAGAACAACTTCACTTCACAATGATAACGATGATAACTCCGATGCCAGGGAAGTCATCCAACTCCTTACGGACAGTTTCGGAACTACGAGACTACAGCTCTATATAAAAGTTTGTTAGAAATTAAATGCAGTGTAATATGGTTTTGTAAATATTCGATGTGTTTTGTGTATTTGGCAAAGCGGTTTCTAAAATATAACGATTTTCTAAAAGTAGTTAATAACAATAACAACAACAAACAACAAAAGCAGATAAATGTATTAGGCGACGCTACTAATTCTAATAAATGTTTAAATTAAAAAATGTAAGCAAAGATGTACAAAAAACTTAAAAGTCCTTCAAAATATACCACAACTCATGGTGGCCTGTGGATAGGTAGGAAGGATGTGAAGCATTTTTTCGACCATTTTCCTTCACCGTTGCAAGTAAATGGTCGACTTGCTTTGCAAACCCTTCCTTGCTATTCTTCGACGGAAGGAAGTCGGTCGCCTAAATAGTGTATTGCGTGTGTGACTGATAAAAAATATGAAATAAAGTTTTAAATACTCACGGTGACGATTCTTGATGCTTTTTCGGGGTATTGTCCATATGTTGGAGTCCGTTGTGCCTGGTGGTCCAGGCCAGATTTTTTCAAGGCTGAGATTATTTTTGCCCCGTTTTTGAATCCCGAGTATAACTTCGAAAAAAGGTTCGGCATCCGCATGTTGCTAATGTTGGCACTTTTGTTCATTCCTTTGTCCATTGCTTTAGTTTTGTTTGTTCGTCTTTTTCTTAAGTTTTCGATTTTTGAGTCTTCTTATCTCGGCTTTGTTTTGATTATTATTTATCGTTTGACAACAAAAGTCAACGCCTGTTTTTTCCTTTCTCCGTCGATCGAGGGAAGTGTTTGTTTTAAAATTGTTTAATTATAAATTGGAGTAGAACGCATTTTCGAGTAGAGGCTTCATTTCTAGCTCCCGTGTTTATAAAAGTTACCAAAATTAATTAATGTGGGTGGGTGTAAATTGTTAAACATTTTGGATTTTGGTTGGTGTCCATTCGCTCTACATGTCCCAGCCATCTTAGACGACTGATGCGTACTTTTCTGACTAGATCGATGTTTCTGTACAGCTCGTAGATTTCGCTATTAAATATCCTCCTCCAGAGCCCGTCAACGCAAACGGGACCAAAAATCACTCGAAGAATTTTGCGTTCGAAACGACCAAGGAGATCTTCTACCGCCTTTGATAGCTCCATGCTTCTGCACCATAAAGCAGGACTTGATGATGAGGGTCTTATACAGAGTCTCCTTAGTATTTCTCGACAAGGCCTTACTAATCAATTGCCTTCTTAGACCGAAATAACAGCGGTGATTTCTGAGGTGATGTCATTTCCAGAATTAATAGCGGATCCGAGGTAGACAAAGTCCCGAACTACCTCAAAGTTATAGCTGTCTATGGTGACGTTCTGTCCGATTCGTCGATGTTGTGTGTCCCTTCTTGTTGACAGCATATATTTTGTTTTGCCCTCATTCACCACTAAACCCATTTTCCCGCTTCTGTACTGATACTTGCAAACGCACCAGTGACAGCTCGCTGTGGTCCTCTATAGGTCCGACTAAAAACTAATTTTATATTCAGCTGTTCATTCAACTCTAAGCTAAGGAAAATAGATTTAAATAAAACTCATTTCCAGTTCAGGTAACAAGTTTCCCCTTTTTATTGATGTAACACGAAATTACTTATCCAACAAATAAACATAATGCTCCTAGTATATATTTTTTTTTATATGCAAACCAGAAAAATAAGGAATAACAAACAAAGCTCATTCATCATAAATGGGAAAAAAGAAAACGAACCACTTTTCAAATACTGAATGACAAAAACCAAGAGTCCTGCATGGTAATTGTTTGGAGAGATGCGAGAAACGGGAAAACAAAAAATTAACAGAATACATAATCGATAAAGGTGAAATTGACCGCCATCCATCTGCCGAGCACACCTTACTTGACCGCCAAAACCGCCAAGGATGCTGTAAAGATGTGCACGACGTCGAGACTTTGAGACAACTCCACCAGGATAAACTTAAAAAGGACATTTTAGAAGGAATGACAGAAAATGTGGGCGAATGTTGTGCGTGTGACACTCTATTCGTTGACATTAATGGTGATTGTCTTGCCCTTGGGATCGTCAAAGCGATCCATAGTGTTGATGTCCATCATCCAGCAGATGCCGACAGCTATAATAGCCAGGAGAATGACAACCACGAAAAGTCCAGCAAGGATGCCAGGCGTGAAGAAACCCACGCAATACCATGGATCTCCGAAAACGAAATCATCTTTGGCTGTTGAGGAGAATGGTGCCTGCATTTGGAGCGAGTTCCACAGTATCACCTTGTTTGTAGTCTTGGAGGTGAATGTCTGATTTCCACAGTAGTACGAGAAGTCTGTTGGCGAACTGATAGCGGGAAGGATGTAGAAGGCTTCTCCATTCAGGTTCAAGTTGGACATCTCGAAATAGCCACCGACTAGGGTAATCAGGAAACTGAGTTTGTTGGAAGGTCCTTCTAGGTTGACAGTGAAAGCAGTACTGTTCTCACCGGACAAGGTCATAGAATTAATGGTGATGGGAGTTTGTTGTACCGTTGTGCCCGATTTTTCCTGCACTGCCAGTGTGGTGTAGTAAATGAGGAACGAGTTCTTTGAACGGAACATGTTACCGTTCACAGTGGCAGCCGTATCGCGACGACGACGACTCTTTCCAGCATCATGCGAATGTGTGCGAGTATAGACTGCGGTTATGGAGCCTTGTTCGGATAGTTTCTTGAACACTTTAGACATGGCGGCATCTAAGTAGGAGGAAGTGAGAATTTAAGTTTACTTTCATGATTTCTTCAGTATACCATGGAATTCCAAGAGTTCATTGCGATCGATATGCTCAGTCGGGGACTCGAAGCTGAGAAAGACTACTTTGCCAGCCTCGTATACGATTTCGTTCTCCAAATTGCCGTTATCGTCGATGGTAGCAAATTCCCTATTAGCACTGACTTGGCGCAGGGCCTCTGTGGGATTTTGGACACGTGCATAGTAGGTCTTCGGGGCGACTCCCTTCAAATTGCTGTAACACGAGTCTTCGGTTTCGGATTCACACACAAGGTCAGTGTTACTCAACTATTCACAGAAGAGGAACATTAAGTATGGATTTCAAATTTGTACAAAATCTCACCCACCTCTGGTTCCAAGAAAGCTACAATCATCGATCTCTTTAGGTTCGGTTCCAAAAGGTCAGCGTATTCATCTTGTGACAGTGTTTGCAGGGCTGGCCTTGAAGCACTGCATGTGGAAATAGATAAAAATTATATATATATAGATGTAAGTATTTGCCTTAGAGGACACGAAGCTTTTGAGCATTTTTCCACCCACCTGTCTGATCCCCACATAAAAACTGGTGCGCTATCGCCCAAAGTAAGACCCACCAAGCAGGCAACCAAAATGATTATCTTGCAAATCATTTTTCTTTGTTGAAATGACGTTCCAACCAATCTCCTTACTCACGAAAATCAAATGAATTAAATAATATACAAAACGCAAATGAAATAAGATAAGAAGAACTAAAAACCGTATCACAAAATTAAAGAGAAATTTTCGTTAATAGTCCATTGACGATGGTCTGCCTGCTCTTGTCAAAAAATAAAAATTTTCAACGTTCATATGACAGTCATGTGACAACTTTTCGCAGGAAAATGGTGGGGCTTGCTGTTGACTTCGAAACGATACTCGCAATCGCAACGGTGAAATTAGTGGTACTTGAGATGTGCTGCCAAGTCGACGATGAATTACGGTATTCTAGTTTGACCACTTCACTTTTTTGTAGGTATTACCCAGTCCACAGACCGACCTACACCGATTGAACCACGACGGTGCATTCTTAAGGACTATTCACATGAGAGCGAATTGCGAACTGCGAACACGCGAATATTCGTAGTTTCTGACTCTTCATTCACATGAAAACTTTTTTTGGTCGCAGATACCCGCGTATCAGTTTCATTTTTAAAGGTTAAGTTCGAACGAATTTTTCATTCGTGAGTTTGTGGATCGCGTCTGTTTTGTGTGGATTGTAAATAAAGTGTGATTTATTCGCAATTCGCCTATTCGCAGCTCGCTCTCATGTGAATGGTATTTTTAGTATTATTATATATTTTTTTGTTTATTAAATATTTTTTTATTCTTACTTTAAGAGTTTTTTTTAATTATGTAATTATTCATAGTCTGTTAATTGTAAAATGTTATACTTAAATAAATAAACAAATAAACAAAAAAAACTTACAACTACATCGAATCGATCTAAAATATTCCCCTAAGGTTGAATCCCAAAAGCCGCGCCTACTGAGAAAGGTGGATGTCACTAAAATGTGGAATAATTTGACTTTAATGTAACTTTACCATAATCTTAACCCTGATCCAACAAAATATATGAAAAAAAAAAATAATCAATTAAAAGAAAACTGAGTTGGCAATACATAGGATAGATGATTCAATTTATCACCTCGAACGAGTATCGCTCATGTGTGACATCTGACATTTGAATGTTAACAAACCTCTGTTTTTCCTCTTCGTCATGAGAATTCATCGTGTTCAATCTTTTTGTTTTCAATGAAAATGCGATCAAAATGCGTAATTAATCATAAATGTGAATAAAATGCAAATCAGTCTGTGCAATTCAAATAGTTATGTTCCACAGATTGTGCCGCTACTACTATTGTGACATAAGTTACATGCTGCGGTATCGAGCAACTTTGTGCTTTGCTTTACTGGCCGTAGTTATTCTCTGGAGGATTGTAAGTTCACTTGCCGATTTTATAAAAACATTTATTCACAGGAATGTGTGCTTTCTCATTTTCCGCTATACAGAACGTAGAATTTATGAAAGACCACTCTGACAACGAAACTTCCTCAGACTGTCCTCATTTCGATGTGGTGTACACTTGGGTAAACGGCTCTGATCCAGAATTTGTGGAGTCCATTCGTCAGTACGATCCGCACTATGATCCCGCAAGATTTGATGACAAGAATGAACTAAAATACTCACTGCGCTCGCTAGAAAAGTATGCGCCATGGATCAGAAACGTTTACATAGTAACGAACGGGCAGATCCCCCATTGGTTAGACCTCAGTTACAGTAGAGTATTTGTGGTTCAACACAGTGAACTGGCTAGATACCCAGAACACCTTCCCACCTTCTCCAGTTCCGCAATAGAAACATTTCTGCATCGAATTCCCAATCTTTCCAAGAGGTTCATCTACATGAACGATGATATCTTCTTGGGAGCCCCACTCTTCCCAGAAGATATGTATACTCAGTCCGAAGGTGTGCGAATCTACACTGCATGGACTCTACCCGATTGCGCAGCAGATTGTCCTTGGGTGTACATAGGCGATGGTGCCTGTGACCAGCACTGCAATATTGCGGAATGCCAGTTCGACGGGGGCGATTGCGTGTACGAGGACACCCATCATTCGGATATAAAACGTCCATCAACACTCCCTCCAATCGTTGAGGTGCCAAAAGTGGAGAAGCCTCGTCCGTGGAAGAAGCGAAAGCGGAACTCGTTTAAGGATGTCATCAAGAAAACAAATTTGTCGACATTCGAGGAGATGAAGAGCATCGTGGAAAGCTTCAACACTCAGCAGAGATCCAAGGTACGTCCGAAAACAGAAGCGCCACAGCCAACAGTAGGATTCAAGTCTACCATGGACATCTTCTCCCAAAGCCTCATCCACACAAACAGGCGACTAAATCAGGCATATGGCTTTAAGGCTCGGAATGTGCTCTCGCACGTTGGTTTCCTGCTGGACAGGAGCACCATAGACACCATGCAGGAGAAGTTTCCAGACGAAATCAAGGAGACAGCCTCGCACCGCTTTCGGGACAAAAAGGATCTGCAGTTCGCGTTTTTCTACTACAGTTACGTGATGAGCGAAACAATGAACGAAACTGTTGAAGAGATATTCGATGAATTCGATACGGACAACTCTATGACTTGGTCTGACCGAGAGGTGAGAACGTTCCTAGCACGCATTTACCCTCTGCCTCTAGATTGGTCCGCTGTGCGGTATTTCGAGGAGGTAGTCACGAATTGCTCGCAGCGACTCGTCGGCGAAGAAAGCAAAAAGCCGCCGCAGTTCACCACTTTGGTCTATGAGCGTTATGAAGACTCGAACGTGGTGAGTAAATTGTATTTGGAAACCAGCGCAAAGATGTACTTCTTGTATTTATTAGCCAACAATTACCCGTGAATTGGTATCACAATGCGCCACTCTTGCCGAAGTAATGCTGGACAACTTCGCTCAGCGTCCACGATATAAATTCAATATCAACACCAAGCGTGGTATGCACAGTAACTTTATGATGCTCACTTCGAATCTAACCGAGGTTGTTGATTCCCTTGACCGGTTGAGAAGGAATCCAAAGTGAGTATGTTTTTCTGCTCAAATTCGTTAATATGTGGCAAACTTCTCTCTTCCTTTACAGAAAATTCAACTGTATCAACGATAACTTGGAACCGCAATACCCCGAGGAAAACGAACTCATTCGACACTTACTCGAGGACTTTTACTTGTCATTCTTTCCCAAACGCAGTCGCTTTGAGCTGCCCGAACGATTCCGCAATCGGTTCACTAACTTCGAGGACTATGAGGCTTGGCGCTGGCGCAAAACAGTGGCGCTTTTCGTTGGCTATAGTGCCAGTGTTGTGCTTATTACATTCCTTTTGAGATTTTGTTTCATGCACAAGGCCAAGTTTGTACGACGTTATATACAGGAAAAGTAATAGAAATACACTCGATGTGTATTGAGCAGCATACCCATGTAATGGACAGAGGCTTTTGTAGACAATTTAGATGTAAATTTCATTCTACATGTTAAATAAATTTAAAAATGAAATTGAGTTTTTAATCCTAAACTGAACTGAATTGAAATCGATTTTCATAGCCCAATTGATGAATGTACGATGCTCTATGGTCGTTCCTGAACTATTTGAATCTTGTGCAAAGACAAACCCACACTTTTTTTTAAGAAGATGCCAGATTTAAGTGCACGAAATGTTTTTGAGAACGACCCGAAGATGACACGGTTTGGCTCTACCAAACACTGACATTTGAGACATATTTTCAGTCAAACGCACGTTTTCTATCTATAACGCGATTGCCTTTGGCAAATCGCAAAGAACTGTTGTACCTATTCAATTTTAATTATTTCAATATTTCCAAATGCCTAAGTAGGAACCTACCTAGGTATATTAAAAATAATAAGATTGGAGAAATGAAGTAATTGGCTGAACTCACCTCCTATCGAAAGAATACTCGAAGATCGAATATAAATTCGACTCTCGTAGCTGTCATATTCCAACATTTCTTTTCAATTGTAATTTGTGATTTGTAACATTATTCACGATTGCCGGTGGAAATTTGTTTATTTTTTCATCAATTCTTATCGACTTACAAATAAAATCTACTTGAATTCATTCCAAATAAAAAAAGCACTCAAATAAGTATGTAAATATTTCTTAATATCCTAGAAGTTATTTTATATGAAACTAGTAACACAATTGAAACGAGAATGACGTGTCACTAAACTTGGTTTATTTATCTTCCCTTAGAAATGATCACCGACGTCCAATTGGCAATCTTCTCAAACGTTTTGGGTGTTTTCCTCTTCCTCCTTGTGGTGGCTTATCACTATATCAATGCGAACTCATCAATTTTCCGATCGAATTTAAAAAATAAGTAAACATGTCAAGGGAAATTCGTTTATGTTTTTATACTTAAGTTTAAGTGAATAAAGGTTGATAAAATGTATTAAAATGTCTTACGGGAATGCATACAATACGCTGTGGTAGTCTCGTTCCCTATGGCTAACTTGTTCAGGACCGTGGGTCAACTCAATTTGGTGTTTTTTGTTCATATTTGGAAAAGTTAGCGAGTATATCGAGAACGTTTTTCACAGCCAGCGTTCACTTTGGTCTATCGCAATGGAAGTCGTTTGCTGTAGTCATCAAAAAATGTTCGGATAGTGTTGCAGTATTTAAAGAGAGCTACGTTGCAAGAACTACCCCCTTCTGCCATATTTGATTGGGATCCTCTGATTTCTGGCGTTCAATCGAGTCCAAATTGTTACCTTTTGTTGTACGATGTTTAAAAATGTATTTACAACTATTTAACCTCAAAAAGAGCTTAATATAATACATAAAACTGAAATGAAGCTTACATGCCGTAATTCTGTAGGCCACTTTGCAAAGCAGACGTAAATATAAGGAGAGAGCCCTTAGGAAGCCTCCTTATCCTTAGCTGCTTAAACCATATCACATAAATGATCTCTACTGGCTTGTGTTACTTTACCAAAAACACAATAATTTCCATTGATTGGTATATTTTTTATTCTAATTTAATCAATCGACAATGGATCATCGCATTACATTCGGAAAAAAAGAAAAGATTTTTGCTTCGGAATCGAAATGCCCATGACAGGGTCCCACACTTAGTGATACTTGTAGTTCCTGTGGTGCTTAATCTTTCCGTAATTGATGGCATAGAAGAAAATCATACAAGAAGTTGTCAACTGGAAGAATGGAGCAATGCCAGCCCTCTTGGGTTGCACGTACTTGTGTTGCCAACGCCACCAGGCACGGCTAATTGCGCCTGCAACAGCCGATGGAGTCTTATTGCGGCGACTGATCCAGGCACCGATTTCTCCAACTTTCACTTGAGCCAATGGAACATCAGCTGAAAAGGATAATAAGCAAATTCAGTAAGAAACTTCACGAGGCCGCAAATGAACGAACAAAATTGCCTAACAGCATCGCCATTACGTAATTTTTCGAGAATTTGATTTTTCGGTCTAAATTTAACAATTTATACAAACCTTTGCCATAAAAGCGAGCTGGATCGTATGGTCCATGGACTTTTGGATTGTACTCCGCTGGATAATCACCGAAAGCCATTTTTGAACGACAGAACTTAAACAGACCAAGTGAATTTTCTTGGCTATGAAGAAAATTAGCAAATTATAGTACAGACTAGAAGTTGATAGAAATACAGTTGTCTCTTTTGCGCACAGCATGTCGGGCAAAGTGTCAAAATCGGTACTGCCTGGAGCAGTGTTTCGCATCGTGGGGATTTTATTTCTCCCTTTATATTTTCGAAAGGGTCCGATTCACCAGGTAAATCACCGTTTTCCTGCTGAATTTTCAACTTTAATCCGGAGTTTTTTGGGTGTTTTATTTTTGTTGGACGCCACAGTTTATTTCACTTTGGTCCATCCGAAAATTATGATTCCAACTTCTAAATCGACAGAAATAACAAATTTTAAAGATTGGTCTTTTTTTTGTGGTGACTTAAAACAAACATCCTATTTATATTCTCATCCAACGATTAGTACAACAATCACTGACACTTTCTCCGAGTCAGTCTGAAAGCATTTGATTATAAGTGTTAGTTATCTCGGTTTTGTTTAACTCAGTTCGGGATGGATATCAATCTCGTAAAGCGTGTCCTTATGGCTCCATTCTGGATCAAATAACCGGGTTTGATTTTTTGTCGAGTTTGGATGATGTGTGAACTGTAAAGCTCCAAAAGACCGGTTGGTGCGATGGGTGTATTTGACAGATTCTTATTTAACAAGAAATATTCAAGAGTGGAGTCAATAAATCCCTAGAATAATTTTTTTGAAAGGGTTTTTCTGTAAGTTATCTTGCTAAACTATGAGAAGAATCTGCCAACCACTCAAACTATTAAATTTTGGTAAAAATTCTTCCAAACATCTTCCATTTAACCATGACCTATCAATAAACTAAATGTCAATAAACAAATCATTAAATCCCTTTTTAGCAAAATGTTCTAGTACAAAAAATGAAGTAGAAATGAGGACATCAATTATTTAATTTAATAAGTCTGACAGCTTTCCGACTAGATTTGTCTCTAAACAAAATTAAAGAAAAACGGATTTTGACTAATAATTCAAAGGATAACGTCCCGTTCTTGGAAAACTCACTTAAAAACACTTTTTCAATCTCATTCTTGTAAGGTCCATAATAGGTTTGTTTGACATTGGCCCTAGTGCGCAATAGTGCGCACTGGGTTAACCCTAATGTGTGAGATATAGCACTGCACTGGCCCTGGTAGGTACTGAAAACCTGCTGAAAACCTTTGTTTGACCTGACTTCTAGAGCACCCTAGTTGTGACCTGAACTGACCCTAGCTAGTTTGACTGGGCAAGAGTTCAGTACTGAGTTTCTCTGCCATTTCGCTTGCTGTCATTCATTTGTTGAGATAACTGACTGTCAGTCCAACATATTTTGCATTTGATATGTGTAGTAGTCGAATTTTCAAGGTTGTGCAGGTTTTTGACAGGCAGTGGACGGGCACTAGAAAGATGTCGTCCTTCCATGCTTACATAAGATGAAATAGTTGTAAAATGAAAATACATTTTTGTGCAATCCCAGAAGTGTATTTCATTCACTATACTATTCTGACCCACATTAGAAAATGTCCTGCTTCTTTCATGTCACAACTCAATTCATGCTACCGAATCGATTTGTTTGCTTCCCCTTATCAAAAACGCACAAAGGTGGTACCAACAAAACTATGAATGAAAAGCTTCTTGCTTTCATTTGTTCGACATCACCCGGCACCGGCACCGGCATTTGGAGGCAAATTTAAGCGACCCCTTAAAGCTTGCCTGTCTGGAAAAGTTTTCCTTCTTGCCGACACTGCTGTGCTAAAGTGCTGACTCGTTAAAGCCATTTTGAATGGTTTATTGTCGTGTAAACCATCCAACAGGTATGTCCGGTACTCTAGTCTTCGAATACCTTTCGAAATAGATATCTTACGCGAAACGTTAAAATTGTCTGTGTCGTTAAATATTCATTTTTGAATCAAATTGTCATGGAGTTTGAGTTTTTACAATTCAATTCGGTAAACGAGCTTGACATTAATAAATAAATTGACATGTGCATGTGCAATGAGTGCCATAAGGGTGTTTTGTGTTTTAGTACCAGTCTTTAAATGAAATTGTGAGCACTAGAACAATTTGTGAACATAACATGAGCAACACTGCAAAGATAACTTAAATATTGGATAAACCCCATACAGAGGCGACGAAGGAATTTATCAAAAACTTTCAACAGCATGTTAAGGTAATTCCAACATATTAGAATACAATGATTTTGGGGATTTTAGATTTTAGAGATAGCTTGCCGGAAATCATTTGTGTAGAGGATGCCTTTCAATATGATTTACGCTATTATGGGCAGCCTTGTAATGGCATAATCTCAATAACGGCGATTTAATTTTTGTGTAATTCCCAAGTAGGTAGCTACATAACACAGTATTAGCCCCATATAATTAGTAATGTGAAATTCAAATTTAACTGGCTTAATTGAATTTTAAATGAAGGGAAGTTTTAATGTCATACAGCTTCTTTTTGTGAGATTATGCTTTTGTATTACAGCCAATTTTACAATCGTTATCCAATTCTAAATGGCGTTGTTACTTTTATCCGACTCTTTTTTTTTTTGTTTTTGATTTAAAGTTTGTTCCGCAATGAAAAATCATTTATTTGTGGACTAGTTTAGGAATTCATTCACAGTGTATTATAAATCTAAATATAATGTGGACAATACGTACAGTGGCGTAGCGTGCCTTGGCGGGGCCCCGTATTAAAATTTGTTTGGGGGCCCTTAGGAAGGGTATAAAGATTTCTCACAAAAGAAAAAAAAGATGTTTGCATAAAATTAAAAGAAATATTTATTCATCATGATTATCTATCTGTCACCTTTTCCAAAATGTTTACAAAAAATTCAAATTAAACTCTCCTTGCCTTTTTTTGGGCAAACTGATTTATTAAATCATTTACAGCTGATGATGATGCCTCCGGAAAACTGGATGCAAGACTATTGAATTGAATTGAATTGAATTTCTTAATGGAATGCATTTTTTGAATTTCAGATTATAAACATGTTTTTAGAGCCTTTAATATATGTATTTAGCCGGCAGTTTTCCGGAAGCGTTTAGGGATGTTTTGTAGGGTGTTGCCAACTTTTGAACTCACGCTTTACACAGGAAAAAAATAAATTGCTTTTTTTGACCTTTGTCATTTCTGAAATAAAAAAAAAAGATTGGAAGGTTTTAATTAATTTTTGCTTACGCACGTTCGGGCCCCGGTAGCTACGCCCCTGAATACCTACCTACTTAATACTGAATTGGGTTCAGAATAGTGCAAACAAAAAAATCAATGTAGGCTTACTCCTATACGTATGAATTGGGACATAACGCATACAGCTTACATACGGTATCACCAAATTGACATGAGCTGGATAACTCCCATGTAACCTTACATTAATGTGGTTTTCCATTGGGACAAAAAATCAATCTTTTTTTTGATCTAAATCACTTTTTGCGTTCCATTGGGACGAAAAATCAATCTTTTTTCGATTCGGATCACTTTTCGCAGATCTCGATATTTTTTCAGATTTACGCATACCAATATACTTTGTACAGCTGTTTAACGTCAGTTTAAGAAGTTTCATTTCGAGGCAAATGCGCAAAGTTTCGTGAAAACCAAAATAACAAAATACATAAATAGCTATGGATACGATTTCGGAGGAATTATTATCTTCATTATCTCCCTCGTCATCTGAAGACTACAAACCACCAATAATACTTCATTTGTATCTACAAGAAGGAAAACATTTTTGAGGGCGATATCCATTTGTGATTTAGCCAAAAACGAATGCCATTTGAACAGCTGATATTGTTGTCAATTAACGCACTAATCCATTTACAAAAGCAGATCAATCTCGTTGCGCGTTCCATGAGCACAGTAAAATCTGAGATCTGAAAAAGATTTCTGGTGGTCCCAATGGAAAACCACATAAGTTTCACTTTTAAAACATTCTGAATTGTATGCGTGCAGTTATACAAATAATTATCGTCTGCAATTTACCCAAACCGTACTATCCCCGAATTGAAGAACCACATTATTGCTTCGGCTCTATAGGAAAGCCGGCCGGATACTCCTATGCCGTGATAAAATTGATGCAAAATTAAACTTTAACAGTCGATGCGGTGTCAATGTGGGAAATAGTAGATATCATAAGAGGTATATCAAAAAAACGTGTTTCTTTTGCTTTCTGAATTTCGAAATCAGTTGCTGCCAATTCTATTCAATTTAATTCCCAGCATTTGCTGGGCGTGGATCTAGCGCTACAGTCAATGGGAACGAACAGAGGAATTAACAGAGATACACAACGTTCCAGTGGGAGGGCGTGTAATATGTAAAGCTAATGATGTATTACAAATGTCTTCCTTTAAAATCCATCTATCAATTTCAGCAAAACAATCGTCTATACACACACAAAACATATTCCCGTTTTACTTAATCCCTACTAAATCTTAATACCTACTAAATATTCAGCTTACTACCTATTCCGGTAACGATTTTAATTACTATTCACCCTGTGGTCGACATGTAATCACCATAAATGTTGTTTTCACTTTGACGTTTAATTAAAAAGATGTAGGTACATGCTCACAAACAGCCACAAACAAACTCATTCTCTTCCATTATTATATTTATACCTCAAGCTTAAAATGCACCACTTTTCTCATAGTACCTACTTTTATCTCGTCCTTTTCTTTTTTTTTTTTTTTTCGTTACCTTCGCTGTATCTCAATGCAAAGATACTGATGTTTTTTGTTTTTTTTTTTTAAGCATGTCGTTTTAATGAAAAATCATCGAATGGTTCTAGAAATGTTTCCAACAAACACACTTTATTCCGACAACTTGTTGTTCTGTTTATTTAGATGGATAATTTTCCCCGGCAATCTATAGGAAATAACAAAAAATTGTACCCACTCATATATAGGTACTCCATATTTTCACTGTTAAAATTGAGACAACAAGATTCATACAAATTACAGTCAAGGAGTGTCAAACAGATGTACAATGTATTTTTGTATAATGGCCATGGGGCATCACTATGTAGTATTTTGGCCATTACAGCAGACAAAATTTATTACAATTTGAACACTCTGCATGCAGCCAAATATTTTCTAAAGGGCAAAACAAAACTAAGTTGTGGGCACATACAAAAATCTGCACCGGTCTCGACAGAACGCCAAAACTAGATTGGTCGAACTGTCAACTAATGTGGTATTCGATTGAGCTTCTTCAGATTCGTTCTCACATTTCCGATTTCGTGTGTCTAATCGAACATAAAAACGTCACTTGCTCTTTTTTGTGTGAATATTCGTGCGATTCGAATATGCGAAGCCTTCGACACTTTCCAAAGTGTTTTCCATTCACAAAATTCGAAATTTGCGTTCCGATTGATTTCTTAATATTTAATAAATAAACAAATAGTTATAAATACGCAACAGGTCCGTAGGGACCCTAGGCCTAGCTTCTCACAAGACACAACCATTCGTTTTGTGTGAGTTTCTCATTTTTTACGAATGGAAGGGATCTACAATTATTGTAAGCCGATTCCAAACGGCTAATTGAGAAGCTCTTTCAAGACAGTTATACTCTCGGGTCTTGGATGTTTGTCAGACGTTCGAAGGAGGTAGCGCAGTGGAATAAACCACAAGTTGGAATTTGGGTTTTTGCGGGATTCGAAACTGGGACCCCACGCTTAGTAGTTCAACACACTAAACACTAAACCACTGCGCTTACAAAAAATAGATTCACCCGATGCAATGCCTTTCTTTGCTCCACCAGTTGTCAACCTCAAACGCACTTTCATTGGTAAATCTGAAGCAAATCTAAGAAAAAATCCAGATTCGCAAAAGTGATCTGAGATCTGAAAAAGATTGTATTTGTAAGAGCGCCCAATCGAATACCACATAAGTACTCAGTTACGAATTTCTTGACTAGATTCGTCGGCTACCCCTCCATAAAAGTCAACTGAAACAGCTGTTTAAATGACCGATCTAAGCCAATAAAACTGGTATACAATTGGGCACTCTCAGAGTCAGAGCACTTTCTTGCTTTTTATGTTGTTTTTTTTATCTTTTTCCAATTTCTGAGCACTTTTGCGAATCCGTTTATTTTTTTTTCTCAGAGTTGCTTCAGATTTACCAATGCAAATGCATTTAAGTTTGACAACTGGTGAACCTTGTTTACTTTTTCGTGAAATTTGTCAACTGCAAAGAAACGCATTGCATCGAGTGGATCTATTTTTGTTAAGTATGTATTCTTGTACAAAAAATGTTTAGAAATCAATCTGGGCGCGAATTACGAATATCTTAATAAAGATGGAAAACGTGTCGAAGGCTACACAGATTCCAATCGCACGAATATCAACAAAAAAAGAGCAAGTGACGTTTTTATGTTCGATTAGTTACACGAAATCGGAAATCTGGTAGCAAATCTTAAGAAGCTCAATCGAATACCACATGAGACACATCAATTCAGACAGCTATCAGAACTACTAAACCAGATAATTGGACCTCATTTCATTTTGAAAGCGACACAGTTCGAAAGGCTCCATTATAGTAGAGAAGTGAATATAGGTTTCTATAGCGAGGGAATCTAGTTCCGAGTTCGAATTCCGATTCTGTTCTGTGCAATCAATATCTTTACATGCGCTTTGATTTTCCGAAGTTAAGCTTCCTGTGCTCTTGGCCCTTAGGTCGTCGCAAAGTAAAATTTTCAAATCTTCAAATGCAGCATCCTTGATAACGAATGAAGGTATTAAATTCCCTTGCTGATCATTCGTCATATACATACATAAAGAGAGAAAAGCAATTTATTACGGTACCTGTGCGCAAAAGGACGATATAGATAGGAACATCCTTCTAGGTACCATCGAATTTTAATCTTCGACGAAAGCTATTCGATTCCTTGGAACACATGCAGAGATACTCGTATTTTGTAGTTTTCAATTTTTATTTTATTTCAATGAAACGAATGCAGTGCATATTTGGTAAACACTTTTCCACAATTTTGTTTTCTGTTTTAATTGTTAATAAAAGCCGAATATTAATTAAAATTTGTCTCGGCACAGAATAGCACATTGCCACCGTCATTCAAACCAAACGTGTAGTCAAAAAAAGAACAAAAACCCACTACCAACATTTTAAGAACGTATTCTTTTTTTATGCACGTGTAAATGTGAGCCATTTGTCGAAATACGCATCGTCATTTTTGGAATTGATTGGAATAATGAAGGATACCATACCGCTTGCCACTACCCACTAAATGTATTCACAAATCACAATGGCAATGCAGGTGTTCGAAATCCCACTTCTTTCCACTTCTTCCCACAATGATTCAAATGAAATTCGATTGTGTGCGGATTAGATTAGTAATCCCAGACTGTGAATTGTGTTCAAGCAAATGCTTAAAGTTCAACATGATTAAATGCAAGCACTGCATTATATAAAGTTGGTGAAGACTCGCTTTCCTATTAAAAAGTCATCTGCAAACGGTAATCTGTTATGACAGGTTGAAGGTCTTTTTTTTTCAAATTTGTAATGAACCCTTTCGCCTACAAAGGCTCTCGATTTCATCTTTACTTTCAGATTAGGTAGAACTGATGATGGGAACAAAATTCATTTTCATAATGCAAAATGTTACAGACGCTGCAAAGGTTTGATTTAAAGTACTAACATTACTGAAGAAAAATTCAATAACAGGGGATTAATATGCTACGTAGAAGTTTTGTTCTTAGTTATCTGACAGAAGTGGCTACAGCACAATTTTACGATAAACAAAACTTGTGTTGTCTGCAGGCTTATCTACTTCGCAGATTCTTTTGTTTCCATATTGCTGTCAATATTGAGTGAGTGTGCTTGTTATAATTGACTCAAAGTTTTGATTTTTGTGTCGAAGTTAAATCTTTGTATGCCAATAGGGAGAGAGTGACCTCTGAAATGAGACATTTTGCTATTGAACTTGTACAAATATTTTAAATGACAGCAATCTTAGCAGTTGGCACATTCACATAAGTTTTTCCTTAGATCTTTCCCCGTACGACAATGAATAAAGTAACATTTGTTCGAACTACGTTCTGGGACCGGGATGCAAATATTTGCCCACGAAAAGAGAGCAAAAGCTTCACCCATCAAAATTCACTTTATAAATCAACGAAATTTCTTGGGCCTTGTTAGTTGTAATGTAACTGACAGGCGGCTATCATTTCTTTATATCATTTTCTTAAGTAGTCAATTTCGGCTAGGGAAATAAGGGAACAAACTTATTCAAATTTTATTCCCAAACCACAACGTCAAAAGTTTCTGTTTGAAGTTAATTACATAGGTACTTCATGATTTCGCAATTTGATAGAAATTAATTAAGGTAAGTCTGAAGTGCAATTTCTGGGAGTTTTTTTTGTCAATATATTCGATCTCAGCAAAGCAAAGTAAAGTAGGATTTTCAGCACGCAATTACAACAACTACGTTCTTTTTTTTTTCTTTTTTTTTATATATACTTCTCCCGGGAAAGGCGAACCTATAACGCTTCAACCGCGCCCCGAGATGCCTGCAGATGTATGTTTGCTCTGCACTTAAATTGCTGCAAATTGTAGTCTTCTGGAAATATATCCCCAGGAAGCGAGTTCCAAAGTTTGCTTGTCCTGTAACAGAAGGAGTTTTTGAAAGTTGATGTCCTCGCGGTTGTCAAGTGTACTGTATGGTCATGAGCATTAGCAGCCTGTCTTGTTGGGCGCCCAAAAGTTGCATTTCGAGGGATAAAGTCTTTGAGTTCCTCAGAACATCTACCATGGAAGTACCTATAGAACAAGCATAGGTCAGCGACTTGTCTTCTGTGCACCAACGGTTGTAGATTCGATGTGAGTGTAGGGTATCCAATGAGTCGAACTGCTCATCTCTGTATGCTATCGAGAACTCACAGTAGGTTTGCTGTAATTTCATAGAAATTCGTATTGACAAAATGTCACGAAACTTCAAAAATTCTGGCTCACCAACACACTCGCACCTTGCTTGTGCCACTTCCGGTCTCAGTATGGTTTGTCTCTGACTCGAACTCTTGCTGAGGTTATATGCATTATACGGCAGCTGAAACTTTCAAATTAAGTATGAAGTCAAAACAATAGCAATTATAAACTTTGCGCCTATTATTTCAGCTAATCCTCTTCATTATTGCACAGATCTTTTGGCCTTTGTGTAGAGCTATAATAGGATTAGTTACAGGCTTAACCTTGTGTTAAACAAGGGGGCGTAAATTCAAATGATTTTAATTCCGCGAAATGGAGCATTATTCTATTAAGTATTCTCATACACGTAAATTTATTAATCGCACATTGACGTCGGCTTTACGGCTTTCATATGTAATCTTATTATGGTTGAAAGGATTTACTTATCCAGTAATACGACAACAATGGTTCAAAGTCACTCAAACAATCACAATACACCCGAATTGGCCTACTTAACCCGAAGAGTTAACAGATTCTTGCCTTTGCATGTATGTGTAAGTGCTTAAATTATATCTACCCATAAAATGTTTTTGAAGTCACTCCAGTAATAGATGTTGTACGTAAGTTTGTAAAATTATGCTTTGCACGTAGATAGTATAAACTAGGTATACTATGGTTGTCCTGTTTCACTTAGGTCAAGTTGTGCAGGCATCGACGAACATCATGATTTTCATGATTCAGATTTCTTCGATCATGTTTCCCATTTTGTATGTTCCTGATTTTGTCTTGCACTAGTAAAGTGTAGTCAACGTCAAGCTGCAGGCTACAGCCCACCAACATTAAAACATTTACGAATATGGGTGCGGCTTTGCAACATAATACCTTATGGAACGTTTCCTATTTCGCCTATTCTAATAGAGGCAGTATTACCATAGGGATTGCTCTGGCATATCCAAGACAAAACTATATTCTGAGGATTGTCCTTTGCGCCTTGTGTGACGCGTAGAGAAATCTCTTCTGTAATTTATATTGCTTTTAAGATTGGAATTCCCTTTGGGGGAAGCAACAGATTCTTATACAGCCGCTTGTCTGCTGAGGAAGGTGTGGATTCCGACTGTGCTGTGGTTTATTGCTCGGTGTTTTTAGGTGCCAAGGAAGGAGGTCGGTTGCTTCAGATAATAGATCTGGGTTGCTCCCTCATCGTTTACCGTCACTTATTATATCGACATCAGAAATTCGCTTCCCTATTCCATTTTGGCAACGTGGTAGTAGTGCTTTTATTCCACTTTACAGAATACTATAGGCAAAATGCATTCAAGCTGTGAAATTCGTTTTGGCAAATGTCCGCTGAATGACTAGCGTCATGTCCACCTCAATTTAAAACAATTTAACATTTTACTATATTGGCACTGGAGCTCTAGCATAAATTGTGATTATCAATTTTAGGTAAAATTTGTAATCTAGTACAAAATTACTTGCTGGAAGCTGGATTGAGAAAAAATTAAACTGTCAATCAATTTTGTTCATCTTTACCTAACTCTGTTAAATTAAGTGCAGACATCATGGAATTATAAGTCTGAATATTCAGTCAGTGGGGAAGTTCGGATTCATAAGTCGTTTTCCATTGGTTTCACTCGGGGTTTTACTCATTCTGTAATCCAAAATGGAACAAGAAAACTGCTTCTGATTGAACCCACAAAAGTATTGGTGAAATGTCAAAAACTATCTACGGCAGCCGTCATCTGACTTGTATAAAATACATAAATTACACTTGTGTGAATGCTTCTTGAGAGGATTCTGACTTCAAATCGAGAAGCAAAATTCTCTCCTCAGAATCGCCAGAAAAGTATTTTGTGTGCTAATGGAACGGTTTCAGATGGGAATTTTTCGATTCCGGACTCTCCCGGACGCTTCTTTTTGCCCAATGGAAAACGACAATAGTTTAGTAAGTCTGACAGCTGGCTGACTAGATGTATTTCAGTTTTGATTGGCCCAGAGTGCTCACGTGATTAGTTTTTGCAGTTGACGTTTATGGAGGGGAAGCCGAGAAATCTAGTCAAAAAAAAAACCTGCCTGCATACTCAGTTGACATTTCGAAGAGTCAGATTTAAAATAAACAGATTGGCCGTGGCAGAATTCTGAAGAGTCGAAAAAAGGGCCGGCGAGAGAAAAAGATGCCATTTCTAAGACTACTCTGCAAATTTCGAATTTTCGCACGATATTTAACAACCAATAGTTCGCATAACAGTGTAATAGTGTTGTGATAAGCAATCGTGTTACATTTTAAATGTACTCATTTGAAAATAACAATTTTTGAAAAAAAAAAAAAAAAAAAAAACTATGAGGGGTCTTTTCCGAATAATAAAGGGCAAAATCAAACAAAGGTAACGCTGACCGCGAGAATACAAAAACAATTCAAGTTGCTAAGTCAACGCGTTCGGATTCCTAATCAAGATGAATCTAGTTGACGTTTTACATAAGCTAGGTATCCGAACGTCCCCAGTGTTATCTCTTTCTTCTGTCAAATTATTGAGTTCTGTGCCTTGATTTTGTGCGGTTTTTGTCGCAATGACGCTAGGGAACGTTCCGAATCGGATTTGAATGTGTGAGTGCACCGCGCGCTGGACCAGCGTGACCGTTATGCGATAATTTGACACTTTTTTGAGGACTCTAATACAATTTTTTGGTACTTTTTCCCTTTTTTTAGTTAAAAAAGGAACTTCACAAATTCTTTAAACAACTGTGATTTCCAAATAAATATGTTTAAAATGTAACGCGGTTGCGTATCACAATACTATTATAACGCCAAGTGAGCCTGTTAAATATCGTGCGAAATTCTAAATTTGCAGAGTAGCTTTAGGCCCCAGTTATATTCATACGTAAAACAGAACCGTACAATTTTTCTTTTGTTTTTTTTTACCACTTAACATTGATAGTTCAGTCTTGGTCTTAAAATGTTGCAAAAACCCTTCCTCTCGACCAAAACAGTCGCTGCTGTTTTCCAGAAATTCCAAATAAACCTTATACATCTATAAATGGTATAAATGATACATTTTTCACTTTAAATGCGTCTAGATTGTTTACAATAAGAAGAAGATCTTACAAACATTTTTAAATGAAAAGCAGAGACAATACTGAGACCCCCAACTCACAATCCTCTTGCCGCTGGCCCTCAGTTTTTTTTTTCATAATCGCCATTTTATTGGTTGGTTATTATAATTTTTTAAAAGACGATATAATTTGTTTAGTTAATAATACTATCTAAATGAGATGTTTTATATACTAGAAACATATTAGGACGAATATTGTTGTGTATTTTCCGCTTTTGAATATCTTTAACTTCGCTTTCATGAGTAAATTTTTCTTAAATAACTGAAGAAAAATTACTCAAAATGTTTTTGCTATCCCTCAACCAATCTACATTGTTCATTTTTCATAAATATTTTCAGCGAAAGTGCACTTATACCTAAAACAAAGTACTATTCACACGTAAATTCAACGGACAAGATTCTATGAACGCTGGCAGCAACTTTGCCGACAGCGGAAGTGGGACATGCAAGGTGCGAGTGTGTTGGTGAGTGAAGTTACGTCACATTTGTCAATTCGAATTTCTATGTAACAATACTAACGCACTTTGCGTGTACACCCCCATAAAAATATAGCTTGTAGGCAATTAACGGAAAGTCAGCCGAAGATGGGGGTCTCAGTATTGTCTCTGATGAAAAGTTATTTTTATTAAATTATGAACTTGTCTGCCGATGTAAAAGAAAAATTATTAAATAAATCGCCACAAATTATGCTCCTCAAGGATGCCATTTTATAATGGAAAATTCAAATGGAATTCGAATCAACGCAGTTAAGGGTGGCTAAAATTGTCTAGAGGTTGAGAGACGCGCCTTTTTAACTTTTTTATTTATATACATAGTTGAAGCATCATGAAAAGAGGAAGATATTTACAATATTGCCGTATTCCTTAAGAAATTAATGGAATTTGGTCTACAATTAGTATTCGTGCTTGAGAAAGTGAGAAGGACAAGTGGGGATAAATAAAAGATAGTTGCCATGGTGGTAGATGAGACTCAGGTATGAAATAAAAAGTTTAAACTGGAGTAAATTTTGCTGTTTGTATAGGAGTAATATCAATAGCTCAGCAGGCAAAGGAAATAAAATCTTCTTTGCTGGAGTCCTTGTGAGATGCTTTACAACGTTTTCAGATGTCTTTCTGTCTGTGTATACCTAATATTTCTTTTTTGCGATAACCACGTTGTTGGTACTTGCGTTGCATATTACATTTCAATAGATCGTTGCGAAAATAAATCCCCGGTGAACTTCTTTTTCACTTGACATTTAGCAAATGTTTATCTGAATGTATATATTATAGCAATGACAGAAGTAAAGCTCTTTGAAATAATAAAGAAATCGGGTTACAAGAGATAATAGCTTGTATGGAGATGGAAGTTACATGATGCGGGGATGCTTACTAAATGCGTACATTTGCTGGTAATCACAGAAGTAGGTAATGCAATTATTTGCATATTTTGAAAGGCAAATTTCTCAATTCTGGAGAATGCCCTTACTACAGAACTGAGTGATTTGTCTACTGAAGTTTACTTGTCGGAGTCGCAAATCACATGCGAGCTATCCGTTTTCGGAAAAAAAATAATTGAAGTGCGATGACGCATTGATTTCATATCTTTGGTATAGTTTGGTGCTTTTTTTTTCTCTGGATCTAGCTCTGGAATCAAAAACTGAAGTGCGTTCCTGTATTGCTTTTTATTTTTATTCTTTATATTTATTAACACTTCACTGTTAATCGTAAATAAATTCCGCAGCTGATTGTTATCGGAGGATATCGGAAACAATTCTTTTGAAGCTGTCAAAAATGTCACTCAAAAACAAACTTGACCGCACTGCAACGCAAGACGCTGGAGTGCGTGACGTTTGTATCGGAACAATTCTCCGAACGGTTGTTCCGAACAATACCTTGCAGCAAAAATCCTCCGAATCTCATAAAATCGGAGATTTTTCCGTTCTGACGGATACCTCGCTAGGGCCGAGAATCTTGTGGGTGTCTAATAGTTTCATAAGATCTGAGAAGAAAAATTGAAAAAATAAATACCATGGTATGCAGCTGAACCACATGCCTGTCAGGGTAAACCAGTATAGTATCGATACTAGAGTTTTTTGAGTGGTATAGTCATCTCCCTAGCGAAAACAGCGCCACTCTCATAAAGTGGTGAGAGTTTTGCTTAAATTAATTGACATATTCATTGAAACTTTGGGACGGGCGAAAGGGCGACGATTCGCAGTTTGTTCGCCGGCGACTTCACCTGATAGTAGAACGCGATAAATGTCTCTAATGTTGCGAAGACCGGTGGAACAATCGACTACAACTCGCCAAAACTTCAGTGGAAGAACAAAATGCCAACATTTGTAATAGTGAGAAATTTGAGCCCGATCTAAAAACACCTCTGGAAGTTTGTCTGGGTCCCTCGACCACATTCTGTACGAGAAGGAGCCGGGCCATGTACCAGTCCTGCGCTGCAATAATGGCGAATGGTGTCAGTTTTTGAAAACATGCATACATCGCATGCTGTCTTTTACTACATTCAAATAAAATATATCGGACTACACATTTATGGAATTCGTTATACGTATTTAATATAATCCAACGACGTGTGAACTATAAGGAGATTTATTATAAATCCGTCATTGTAGCCCACGTAAAAAATAATATTCGGCAGAAAAGAAAAAATTAAAGCAACATAAAGCTTATAAGTTGATTTCTTTGTATTTGTTTGTTGTATTTTGTTCTACCGCGTGACACAAATTATAAGAAACAATCAAAATGGCTTCCAGAAAGTGTAACTAAAGCAACAATTTGTCTGTTTTGTTTCACATATTCGTTGCGATGTGTAAATATTTCATCATCCCATTCAATATTGACTGCAGAAAAAAACATCTCTCTCGCCCTCGTTCGAATATCGTGCAACAAATTTGAATTATTCATTAATTACAATATTTTGTGTTTAATTTTCAATTAAACATATTTCCTTTGGATACGAAAAATATTTTCCCGCAATCGTGTCATAACATCGTTTCGGTATTTTCTATTCGTATAGCTGTATCAAATATCATTTTGATGGAAATGCTCATTTCAACATATCCTGTGATTATCCATACTCCCTAGACCGCAACACAATCATATCAAATAGAACCAATGGGTTTGGCAGAGACATTTCAGTGATGAGAAATTAATTGAAGCATATGTATACAGCTATATCTTCTCTATGGTCAAACGATTCAAAATAATGAAACGCACACAGTGCTTTTGAATATTAGAATATTGAATATTGACCTATACCGGTCCATATGTATTCGACCTCTATCACCGTCCCTTGAGGACAAGAGAACACAGGGTAGAATTTGTAATTCAAAATGTTCCTCTCTGTTCTCGGATTCCAGAAAATTTCAGGAATTTGAGGAAACTAAATGGAAATTGCTTTTAACGCCTCGCTCCAGACACAAGCTATGACAACGATGAAAGCATTGTTTCGGAGAGTAACACATAGTTAAAATACTGCTTCACTCAAGCTGAATGGGCAAAGCTGTATATTTTTGGCAGCAAGTCGAAATTTAATTTTGGAAATTCGTTGTGAGTGTTTAAACAGAGTGATTTCGGAATAAAAGCCCATACGATTCATTCGAGTTGTATGCAAATGGTATGTACATATATCCATTTGATTGAATATTGCCATGTGAGAGGGTAAGCTGCGTTTCAAAAGTTAGCTAAATATGCGTTCTGTTATGACGTTTTGTATAGAATAAGGGATTGGTAAGTTGTATAACAACGATAATCCGGAAATACTCTTTCATCCGTTGCTTGTGTTTCTAAAAGGCAAACCCAGACTTTATTCCGTCAAATAATGTAAATATCAAAATTTAAAAAAGAAAGAACTACAATGAAACTCATTGTTTCAGTTTTGGGTGTTGCCATGCCATTTTTGAAACAATAGGTCTGTTCCTTTACTTTTGTACTAAGAATGGAAAAGACTGTGAAAATGGCAGTGGTGGTGGGGATAAATTCTCTCACAGAGAGTGATGCTTACGAAAGAGTTAGGTAACGCTTTTGTAGTAATTTATGAAAATGAAAAATGACAGATACATAATTCAAATATTCAAAAAATGGTACGAAAAGTCGTTAAAATGTCTGATAAACTCGAGGAATTTGTTAATTTACTACGAAAATTAGTTATATCATATAGCTGGCGAAGAAAGTGATCTGGAATTAACCGAACTTCATTTTGATGAATCCGAGTATGTGGAAGAGTTTGTACTGATTGGACTACAAGCATTCGAAAAGAGGAAAAAGCGCCACTGCATGAAGAATCACATAGAGGAGATTGTTCCTTTCGAAAGAAACTCGAGGAGAACACTAAATTTTATTTAGCCGCCTGTTGATACCATTTTAATACGCAAGAAATAAAAAATAATAATCCACCCGCCAAATGGGACAACAAATTTCAAATCAGCTGTTAATTGTACCTACTTCTTACACCAAGAAATTTGTTGAGTAAAAATTCTTAAGATTCTCAGTGGAGGCTGGAGGGGTGAAATCTTGCTCTCTCGAGGACACTCTCTTTTACGATTTTTTTCGAGTTAAGGAACGGCACTGAGTTAAAATTCGTAAGAATTCTTAAGAATTAGTAAACATTTGTAAGATTTAAAAGTAAAGGAACAGACCTAATAAACCCGGAATTTATTGTGTTATTTTAAATGAACAAGCTCACACATTAAAAATCAGTAGGTACACACAAAAATATAAAGCTGGGCATTTGAAATATCTCTTCTAATCCACACCAGTAAACTGAACTTAAGTCTACCATTTTACATTTTAAATAAAACAACGCCGGCGAACGAACTAATCTTCCGGGAACTCGAAGCGAATGAAATGCGAGCCGCATGGTGTGCTCAAATTTGAAGGAATGAAAAATTGGATAACCCCTCATTATTTTTTATTTTTTTTAAATACATACATCTGATCAATTGCCATTAATTACGCAGTAGACTCTCCAAATATCCTTGGGATTCCATCTTTATTCATGGTCAATACTATTATGACGTACGATTCTAAACTGTTGTTTTAAGGTGCTTTCTTTAAACAAGATCTATATATATGAATAAAAAAGTTGTTAATGATTTGTGCTATATAAATATATAGCGATAAAAAATAAATGTTTCCAGCAACCACCACAGAATGCCCAAAATGTGTCTTCCGAGAATACCTTCCCTACACAGAACTTCTATTGCTCCAATAACAATAAACTCTCAGAACATAATATTATCCTGAAGGACGACAATGGTACATGTTACAAATGACTACGAGTACGAGTCCATGTGCAACTTAATAAACATCGCATTCCATTTCCACAAGTTTGACCCTGTAAGCACACCCTCCTTTTGTTTTCTGTCTAACTATAGATATTTTTTATTTAGTCTTTTATTTTTAATTACGAAAGTATTAATGTCAGTTCCCATTGTTGCTTAGCGAAGGTCAAATATGACTGTGACTGTGCACTGTTATTTTATCTACCTGGGGGGATGATATTCCCATAACAAAATACGACTTAACAGTGGATTGTTTTCACAAAATTTAATATGGGTATGTTACAATGACACCCACTTCAACCTAACCTAACCTATAATAATTAAAAAGGTTATGACCTTAGTATTAATAGTTCTGACAGGCACATTGATCGATTCTTTTTAAATACGCTGGAGTTTTAAAGAGGGATTCAATATTTGACTTTAAATGAATGTTATTGATTGCTAAAAATGTAAATCATAAAATTTTGAATAAAAACATGTTTTTCCTGAAGTAATATTAACAAATACAATTTTTGTTATTGCAACTTGTACGCTGAGTGAGAAATATAACTAAGTTCCCTTGGTCAATTGTCGCGTATTTATCGAAAAATGCCTTTATCGATAGTCGGTCCGTATTGCGAGTCTCGATTACATTATTGCCGAGGGGTTTTGGGTTATAGTTCGCTGTCGACTGGCTATTTGAAACGAAACAAACATGTTGCTAACAAACATAAATAGCTACAGATAATTTATAAAAAAAAAAAACAGTAATGCCAGAAACAGATTAACACAGCGACATCATCAACAGCAACTTTGACAACTTTTTAGAATCAATGTATTTTAATTACTTTGAACACATTAGCACAGCAACATCGACAGCGACATCAACGTTAGAGCTAATCTTAAATTCGCTGTTGCTGTTGCTGCCAAAGTCGCTGTGTTAATAGGTCTGTTCCTTTACTTTGTAGTAAGAATGGAAAAGACTGTCAAAATGGCATAATAATGGGGATAAATTCTCTCACGGAGAGAGACGCTTACAAAAAACTTAAGGAACGCTTTTGTAGTAATTTATGAAAAATGACAGATACATAATTCAAATATTCAAAAAATTGTACGAAAAGTCGTTAAAATGTCTGATAAACTCGAGGAATTTGTTAATTTACTACGAAAATTAGTTATATCATCTAGCTGGCGAAGAAAGTGATCTGGAATTAATCGAACTTCATTTTGATGAATCCGAGTATGTGGAGGAGTTTGTACTTATTGAACTACAAGTATTCGAAAAGAGGAAAAAGCGACACTGCATGAAGAATTACATAGAGGAGTTTGTTCCTTTCGAAAGAATCTCGAGGAGAACACTAAATTTTATTTTGCCGCCTGTTGATACCATTTAAATACGCAAGAAATAAAAAATAATAATCCAAGCATATGCCAAATGGGACAACAAATTCCAAAACAGCTGTTAATTGTAAGGTGACTGACAGCTTTTCCACTTCTTACACCAAGAAATTTATTGCTGGAGGGGTGATATCTTGCTCTCTCGAGGACACTCTCTTTTAAGATTTTTTCGAGTTAAGGAACGGCACTGAGTTAAAATTCGTAAGAATTCGTAAGAATTAGTAAACATTCGTAAGATTTAAAAGTAAAGGAACAGACCTAATGCCTTTATCGATAGTCGGTCCGTATTGCGAGTCTCGATTACATTATTGCCGAGGGGTTTTGGGTTATAGTTCGCTGTCGACTGGCTATTTGAAACGAAACAAACATGTTGCTAACAAACATAAATAGCTACAGATAATTTATAAAAAAAAAACAGTAATGCCAGAAACCGATTAACACAGCGACATCAACAGCAACTTTGACAACTTTTTAGAACCAATGTATTTTAATTACTTTGAACACATTTGCAAAGCAACATCGACAGCGACAACATCGTTAGAGCTTATCTTAAATTCGCTGTTGCTGTAACTGTCAAAGTCGCTTGTTTCTCGCATAAATGTATTTAAATGCCAAAGCTATTTAGATTTTAGAGATTATGTTTACTGCCTAAATCGGATGTGGGTACAGCCTTGCGAGTGACATTTTTGCCAAGTCATATACTCAGTTCTATAAAATACCAAACCCAAAAACCAATTGACAATTATCGGGTCCACTGCTATTTAACAATCGCAATTGGGACATAAAAAACATTTTGCGAAAATTTGAAAATTGTTTTAACTTCAATGAACTTTCAATTCGAAAAAATTTAAGATTAGCCTGACTCACTTTCTTAGTGAAAATGTTCATCCATTCTACTTTGGGTTTTCAGAATAAAGAACAATTTTTAGCATGTAGCATAAACTGTCAAATATTCCCTTCTGACTTCTGCCTTTCTTTAAATAATTATTTTACTTTTCAGAAACCGAACTTAAACTCCTAAGGTATGTACACTAAAAATGATGAAACGATAGCAAAACAAACGTTCACGTCATTCAACTTTTTCAACAATTTGCGTTTTTTTTTGTTAGTTGTTGATGTTTCGAGCTAGAAAAAGATGAATTTAGTGGTCGATTACAAAATCCACTTTAGGCTGATTAACCCTCAATTCTTATGACCGTTTAAATGTGGGTTCTAATTCTGTCCTATTTCAGTAATGATCCCGTAACCCGTACGACAATTCAGAGAGTTAATTTCAATCATGGTCGTCAAAAGCATACATTTTCATTTTTTCATTTACCAGCGAAATTCCCAGGTAAATATTTATTCCCTCAAGTGGTAGCTCTACTGAAATAACAATAAAAACCTAGCTATTGACCTACCGAGCTTTTGGCCAAACAATGAGGAAGAATATTCAAAAATTAAATTAATTAAAATTCCATCAAAACAAACAGTTCAAAGTATAGACTTCCGTTCTGGAAAACAACAAGAACAAACATTTCACTTCTGCTTCACTTCCCTTAGCCAGTGATGGGACTTCTTCCACTTAAGTGGTATTCCTATACCACTTTTTACACTTTTGGAAATTCCACCAATCTGAACTCGAAATTTACCACCTTTTCCTCATCGCTATTCGCTAATAATATTTCTTTTCCATCATTGTATTAAATTGAAAATTGTGCCTCTATACCTACACGCCGTACTTTTACCTTCCAGTCCAGTCCAGCATTTACTGCGTTAATATTTTATTATTTGACTGAATTTGTGCGAGGGTGTTTTGCTGTTTTGAGATCTACCACCTTATTAATAAAAAAATGTACACAAGTAAGTTAGTTAGCAAACATCAGATAGCATACAAAAATTGGACATAACTGCTGAGTAACAAGTTGATAACTTTTACACAGCGTTTATTAATACGGGGGCTAGTGTTTAATGATGAGTTGAATCTATGGCGTTTTTTCTGTAGTTCTTTCAAAATTTCAATTCAAAATTTAAAAGATGACATGGGAAATTTTGCATTGAAAAACCTTTCACCATTTATGTTACAACTTTGTTGTGTACCTCATATTTGCGCAGCTGCTGAACGTAAATTGTCTGCTCTAAGAAATATAAAAAGCTGAGAAAAGAAACAGATTAAATAGTTACTGTAACTTCTGGAGAATGAGGAAGATGTTGAACCCTCGGAATTATTGGTAAAATATGCCTCAAAATATAAATTCACAGGCGGTTGCCATTCGAAGTAATAATTTTGTTTGTTTCGAACGACAAACGTGATTTTTAAAAATAATTTAAAATATTAATAAGAAATAAGTGATATGTGTTTGTTTTATGCCTGTTCCCTAACGATAATGCATTCAAACACATTCGCCAAATTTAGTCAAACTTCGTTCCTTACGCAAAAGTTGGGCAGAAGAGAGCCAAAAGAGAGAGCAAAACATTTCCCCTCCATAAAAAAATGCCTGCAAATATTAGCCCGAGAACTTTCTTTGGGTTAGTTAGTTATTGCTGACAGGTGGTTGTCAAATCGTTCAAAGTCTAATTTGTAACTGACCTTTTATTTAATTTCATTTATATTTAGTGCTTCTATAGCATTAAAATCGATTTTAGAAACAAAAGAATTGTACTTTTAAATTTCTGCTATAAAAGCAATTCAAATCCTGGTCTTAAATATAAATTTGTGCCTTTTCCTACTGAAATTGGAATACTCCCGCCTAGAAAAAATTCACATTTTTCGAATGTGGTTTAACACGTTCCTTTTCTTTTTGGTTATATTTAATTTCATTGAGCATATTCTCTGTGACATATTGCCAAAAGTGAACCAGAAAGTAAGGAAACGGACCTTTTATTTCCTTTTTTTTTATTATTACTATTTAATTGGTATAAATAAATGAATTATTTACCATGGAACAATTTGTTTCTACAACTTTTCTACCACCTTTTTTTAAGGCTATCACCGCTTCGCTTTTCTCAAGTCCCATCACTGCGCCATAGCTGTCTAATTTTAATCCAATCCAATAATATTGCAAAACATTGTCGACTTCTATTTCGAAATCAGAAACTTGAAATCAATTTGACTGGATTTAAATTTTATATTGGTTTCTTGTTTTGTATGGGTATATGTATTTTTTTTATCGTTCATTCTTCCTTCCCATTCCAGGTACCGTTGACAGCAGTGCGTCGCCACCGACGCTTCTGCCAGCACCCAGCAGTATCCAGTCAGCCAACAGTGGAGTGTGGATTACGGTGAACTTGAGATTTGAGACTGGGAGGAAATAAGAATATCAATCGCTCCGTCATTTCAAAGAATATGTCAAATAAAATCAATTAAAAAAAAAAAAACACGAGGAGCGCAAATAGTACCAATTTCATAGAATTTATTTTCATAAATATTTTTCCATTTTGATTGGTGTGCTTTGTGCTATAAAAAAACGTTCAACTTTGAACTCAAATTAATGTCAGTCAATAGGTACGCAGTAAAAATAATTATTCACTGTCTGGTAAAATATTAATCGTGTGCTTAAAGCTTAAATTTGTGCAGCAAATAACGGAAAATGACGCTCGTGTGACTAGGAAATCAAAAAACATTAGTTGGCAGTGCATTTTTTGTTTGTTTTGTTTTTTTGTTTAAACTCTTTTTTGACAAACCATGTTAATTTTGTATGCAAAATATACCTTATTTATGTGCTTGAATTTTGGCAACATTCGAAATTGTGGGAATGAACTAAATGAAGCGAGCACTGGGAGCGGAGTTTACCAGAACTCTGCGTGCATAGCTAAGTGCGTGCTACCTAAAAAGGATAAGGTGAGTGTAAAAGGCACAGTCTTGAATTGCGAATTTTTGTTCTTTAAATGTTTTGGATTTGTAAGAAATATTTGTTGAATGTTTGTCTACCAAAAAAATATACAACGAAAACAGAGTTTGCTTCATTTTTATGAAAGTTATATCAAAAGGTGATTACTTCGGTCATAGCTGGAAACGCAACCTGAAGTTACATTTACACAATTGTTATTTGACAGCGTTTTTGTTTTCCTTTATATAATCTTTATGACAACCTAGTGAGCAGGACGACAGACGGCGAAAGTATCTGCCCATCTTCATTTTAAGTTCGGATCAACGAAGTTCCCTTATCTGCCATAGACAAAAGTTGCATTCCTCTTCGGCGGCAATCGGCTTTCTTGATTTGTTTCAATCATCTCAATCGGATTTAAAGCTATTTTTACGAATTTTGTTCAGGGCTCACGGGAGCACCGATTGTTATTCTATAGGTTATGTGATGTCTAATGTTCCGTACAAGATATCATCAATTCTCCACCAAGGCTTTGTTTACACTCAATTATCTATGCAATTGATAGGTATGCCAATTTGACATAATTTCGGTTCAATTTGACCGGATTTGAAGTATTTTGACCGAAGAAAATCTTCGAATTCGGTAAAATGCTTTTTGACCGAACTCCCAGTTTATTACCAAATATCTACATTGTCTATTAACGAGTGCATTCGTTTGCAAAAAACACTGACTCCAATTTCAAACGAGCTCAATATCGACAGGTTAACTAAAGACAACATTTGTAGCCAGTGGAAAAACCTCTCAACGAACAAATGACTAAACACCGAAAGCTCGTAGGTAGGTGTTTCCACTGATATAATGCAATTGTGGAGATTTATTATTAGTCTATTACCTTTTTGACCGAATTTAACAAAATTGAATTCGGTCAGATTTTTAGCGAAAATCGATTTTTCTAATGGCAGCACTGACAATTGGTAGTACTGAGGTTGTACTTTTTTAATAAATTAATAGAAGCCTAAAACGCATGATAAAATTATTAATTCTACGTAATGAGTAAATTCACAGCTATTAGAAGTGTATTATCGAAGAATCTATATTGATAAGAACTATTACCCCTAGTGACGAACCTTAAGCTATCTCACTCGAAATTGGTAAAACATTCTTTCTGTGATATTTGACAGGTATTATTTACCCACTTAAGGTGGCGCTACAGTCTGGGGTGGACCTGGGCCTCAACCAACAAGCGTTTCCAGCCATCGCGATCTTTAGCTAGCAGTCTCCAGTTTCGCACGCTAATCTGGTTAAGGTCCCCTTCCACTTGCGTGCGCGACCTTAGTCGCGTCCTTCCTCTACTGCGCCTTCCCTCGGGTGTGGATTCGAAGATCTCCCGGGCCGGAGCATTCGTGTCCATACGCTCTGCATGACCCAGCCACCTCAGTCGTTGGACCTTCACTCTTCTAACTAGGTCGATGTTGCTGTACAGCCCGTACAGTTCTTCGTTGAATCTTCTCCTCCATTCACCATCAATGCAGACGGGACCGAAAATCACTCGACGAATTTTCCTCTCGAAACAACCTAGAGTTACTCAATCCGCTTTTGATAGAGTACATGCCTCTGCGCCATATAGCAGGACTGGGACGATTGGGGACTTATAAAGGGTCACTTTAGTTGTTCGAGAGCTACCCAATTGCTTTCTTAGCCCCAAGAAACAGCGGTCGGCAAGAGTTATTCTTCGTTTAATCTCAGCGCTGGTGTCATTGTCTGAGTCCATAGCGGAGCCTAGGTAGACAAAGTCCAAATTTGACAGGTATACATTTCTTAAAATGTGATGGCGGTTGTTTTATATTTTCTATCATCTTGTGTGCATTTTTCTGACCGATGGTTACTTATTTGATAGTATAGAGAATTCATTCCAAATGTTAAAAATACTCACGGTTGTACTCCCAGACTTTGAAGACTTTTTTCCCCTTTTTTTATCACAAAAAGCTTTAATTTCCCATAAACTCAAAAAAAAAATCCCCTTTTTCTCTTGGTGAACTTTTCACTTGTTTTCTTAAAAAAAAAAACTTTAAGACTGCAACTGTTTTTGTTGACAGACTTAAATAGGAATATCACATAAAAATATAAATATATAATATAAAAACGAGTGAATGCATTCAGATGCACAAAAATTCCTACGTAGACGTTTGATGGGCTGTTTTCTTTCATGTGTCATTAGTATGAAAAATTCATTCTTTGAATTTTATCGTTAGGCAAATACGTTTGAATTTTATTATTAAACATTTTACGTGTCACAGAGATTACTAAATCCCCTTTTGTAAAGCTTGTCCCTCTTTTCCCCCCTTTTTCATTCAAAAAGCACCACAATTGACGCATTTCCTTTCAATCTGGGACCACGCTACAGATGTAAAAATAAATAATTTAAAAGACCAAAATAACCCGACTGAATGTAAAAAAGATTTATAAACATTAAAACAAGACACTTTCAAGTACTAATTATTGGCAGTCGGAGGCTGTGCATATTTTTGTCAAATTATGTAGGTAGGTAGGTAATCTCCAATTGCCAATTAGTAATACTTCAAAGTGTCTTGTTTTAATCTTCTTTAATCTTTTTTACAGTCAGTCGGGTTTTTTTTTTTGGTTTTTTAAATTAACTTTTTTATTTTGCGTTTTTTTTTTTAAATTTATATTTTAATATTTATTTGTTTAGCCTATGACACTCAGGGAAAGAATACCAATTTAATGACATCTCACTCTTCAAAATCGGGTAAGCTGTACGTTTGGGCTACAGGGCGTCACGTAGGATTTCTATGTAATTACGCGTGGAACACATAACTTACCCTGAGTTCACACAATCCATCTCCGAAAATTCGCCAATCATTCTTCAGAAAACTTTTGCTATGCAATCGCTTAACCTTCATCTAGATGTTTACATGTTTTTATTCTCTGAGGACTTGGCGAATCGAAGCCGATTATTAGAAAGTTCTCCATTCTTTTTCTGTAAAGTTAAACAGAATCTTTCAGATGTTCACATGTTGATATTCAGCGTGGGTTTGGCAAATCTAGGCGGCGATGTCAAACGAAGGATATATCACCGGGGATTTCTAGATGAATGCCTGTTTAAGAAACGATAATTGCTTAGGAGGGGTGTCTTTCGACGCGTGATATTACATATGTTGTAATTATTAGGATTCTTAGTCCTGCTCTAGAGTTTTACATCTCTCATGAAATATTCAAAGGCCCCGACCAGTTTGTCTCCTTTACGTTGACGTGACGTTGTTTTTTTTTAAGGACAACAGTTTGAGCTATTTCGAATCCAGCTTGTTTCGTCATGAATCAGATCATGAGCCACTTGACTTCACTCTCAAGCTTATTCTCAATTATTCTGTGCGTCTGTACACCGAAACTATCCTCGATAGATTACACATCCCATAAACATTGAGGACACTTTATTTCCTCCTCATAAGTGTTTTCTGTTGTAGGTACGATATTATATAGGTATACTACCCTTAAGTTGTAAAGCGATTTTGTCTGAAATGTCAGCAATGATAAAACGCCAAACAAAGTGTTGGTGCTCCCCAAATAGCATACCCATACGGCATACATATGTAACTTAATTGGTTGTTTCCTGAGAACACCTGAACCTGAGTGTGGTATAGTAGGGTTTACTCGCTCTACCAACCCGTAAACCTAACCTAACCTTCCTGAGAACACATCGGGATTACGGGGCGTATGTGGAACGTTTCATAGCCGGTTAACAGACTAACCTCTGAGCATGTAAACATGAGGTAGGTATAATTAGTTCTATTTTAAGGTCTTTTCAACTTCTCTTAGATATCACACATGATATCACATATGACTGCTATTTGCATATGAAAATATTACATTTGCGATTTCCAAATACATGCTTAAGCTGAATAGGATAGCAGATGTGTAGTTGCCTTGGAAATATCGTTAGGTTTTTAATGAATTTTGTCTACTTTCGAATAATACAAACGTATTTTCGAAATAGTCTGAATAATTAAAGGATTCGAACAAGCAAATGTTGTCGAAGGGTGTTAAGGAAATATTCGTATTTGTGTTTTCCTTCTAGGAGTAGGAATTTGCAAAGTCAGTTATTTAAAAAGATTCTCCCAAACGAAATCACATAGAAAAATATCAATCACGATTGGAAATAGTTGACTGCTACGATTTGATAGGGAAATTTAAGCCACCAACCATTTGAGTTGAGTGCAATTTTCACAAAAAAGAAACTTGATTTGAATTTCGATCAGTTTCGCACCGCTTATTGTTCTTCAATTCGACTTAATTTGTCCCTGGCCTGAACAATACGTTCATTGTGTTGTATTCAAATCGCAACCGTTTTGTGTTTGCAAGAGCAGTTGTATTCACATTTCATTCAGCAACTGTTGGACTTCCCTTTATTTTCGATAAATCACAGAATATAGCCCCCACCTTTTAAAGGCGTTTTTCCTTAAAAAAAAATAAAAATAAAATGGACAAAAAGTTTTTTGAGATACATAGAACAATTTTGGAATTATTATGCGAAGAAATGGGCCACTTTTGACTTAAAGTGATGCTGGTTGAAATTTAAGGGAATCCTATAAAAGAAAGCGCCTGGCAACATTTTTGATGTCGGTTTACAAACTCTCAAACTATGAGTAATAGGTGTCAGGTGCGTGTACCTTTATTTATTTATTGAAATCCAGGGACGTAAACTCCTCATCGTAATCTCACTTTTGCATACCTGTACATAAATAAATTTGAACTTTCTACGTGCTGTTTTTATTTGAGGAAAAAATGTGTGTAAAGGAAATCAAGTGTAAAGAGCACGTTCGAAACGTGTCATTCATACACTAAAGTATGTGTTTGCAAGAAATGTACAGTCGGTTCGGACACAGTGTGCGGTCAGTGCATTTTGGTGGTAAAAACCAAAATCCGCCACAGAAATATGGTTTCATAGTGGACACGAATATGTGACATTCAGATCGGTCACCTTACAAATGTACTTAAAGATAAAACAATTGCGATATTTTTAAGGCGGTTATATGAAAGATTTAAATAAAAATGCCCAGTTAAAATTAGTAGCTCGCCAAAAGGAGACCTACGATTGACGGCTAAATACACAATTTGAACACTTGCCCTGACTAAACCAAACCGTACAAATTTTCTTTTGCTTTTTTTGACCTCTTAAACTTGATGGTTTAACTGAATCTTTTTCAAAATGTTGCTTATGAATTATAAAGTTTGATTATCAAAACAAATCATGCAAATGATCTTTTAGTTTTCTAGAAAAATAATTTATTCATTTTTCCGTACGAAAAACTTTTTCGGATCAACTTCTCGGTCAATTCCATAAATGAAAACCGAATCATTCCACTAAAATACTTCATTTCTTTACTGTTCCATCTGTCAGGAATTTTTTTTTCTGATGAAATCCAATCAGTGGGGGTTGGTTTGTTGTAATTGTTTTCGTAGGGAAACAGTTTTCTGGCAGATTTTTCGCTATGACCACCCAAATGAAAAAAAAAAACTCATTTTCATACTGTTCAAACTTTTTCGATTGCATTTTACGTTTGGCTGTAACTGGAGCCTAAACGCGCCAATTCAAAAATCTAGTAATCTTATGCCGACTAGATTGGTCTGGACTAGATGTAACCTGACAAAATAGATTGGTGGGGAACGTCTCATATTTGAACTGTCAACTTAGTACTCATGTCGTTTTCCATTGGGACAGGAAAAAACACTTTTTTCAGTTTCAGAACAGTTTTTCTGCTCTCGAAATCAGCTGGCTGTTAGATTTCATGTTCCATTGGCCGCAAAAAAAGACAATTTGTTTCAGAGTCAGAGCAGCTTTGCAAATCTCAATTTCTGAGCGAGATTCACACCTGCTTACACTACCATCAAAATATTAGTCATTTGTCAAACTTAAAGTGGGTTTATTTTACGTCTTTAGTGAAGAAAAGTCTGTGAAAAATAGAGAAAAATGTACATTTAGCCAGTGCAATGGATATTAACATAAATTGAATTGATTTTTATAAACACAAATTACAATTTAAGAACAACTTTCGTTCTAACATGCACCACCACAAATGCAAAGAATAAAAAATCTCGTTTTTTATTCCATTGGGGAAGAAGAATCTGAAATCTGAGCAAAATCTGAAAAACTCAATGAGAAACGACATCAGTCACGATTTTCTTGACTAGATTCGTCGTCTACCCCTTCATAGACGTCAACTGAAACAGCTGTTGAAATCAGATAGCCAATCAAATTTGGGCAAATATTGTCTCAGCGATTGATAATTTTAATTACTTGCACACTAAAGAAAGCAATTCCGTTCCAATTATTAAAACCTAACATCTCTAAATGTTCATATTTTGTTCTTCCGTGTGGCTTTTGGCGAGTCGCCGGCGAACATTCTATCGATATTCGCTGTAACGTCAACTATTTTCCATGCTACATGTGTCGCTAAATTTTCTACGGCGAACAAAATACGAATCGCTTTCTACTCCAGCACTTAATGCAAATAAATCTTATCGTATTAGCAGTTTGAAGATAAAATTAGCACTGATTATATATTGAAAGCTGCAACGCATATTCTTCTATTGTAAGCTCGCATAATCAACACTTTTAAACTTGTATATCGACTCATATAGAAAGGATTGCATCATTTTCCTGTAAACATTCGTGCGTGCTTCCTCTGTATGTTCGCATTTTGTACTTGCGCGTGGCTTTTAGGGGACTTGTAGCTGACGGAACGGAATGTTGCGATTGTAACCATTTCCACGAACCATGCATTGCCTTGAATTTTCAAATGGAATCGCCGGCGAACGAAATACGAATCGGCGTTTTAACTTTGGTATAGGGAATGACTTTTATTACATAAATTAAAAGGGGAACAATCTTGTAAAAAGTGTGGTTGCAAAATGCAAATGCTTTCTTAATTTTTCTTGACTAAAAAACATCAGTTCGCTAACTAAGCCACTCTTATTATATTCAACAGAAAATTTACTCATTAACCCCCGTATTCATAAACACTATAAACACTGTGTAAAAGTTATTAACTTCTTACTCAGCAGTTATGTCCGATTTTTGTATGCTATCTGACGTTTGCTAGCTAACTTATTTCTGTAACAATTTTTATCAATAAGGGGGCAAGAATTTATTCAAATGGAAAATAAATTTGTTTGATACTAAAACTAACCGCACTTTTCGTGCTCTCGTCAAGCAGAACTTTGAAAAATGCAACGACTTTTGCCAGTCGCAAAAATTCAACAACCCTATCCCGAAAAAAATCAACGAAAACCACGATCTCGTATTGATTTGCCGCGATGATCGCAGTCTCACACTGAGGGTGATTTTGCCGGCCGAACGACTGGCCAACATTCCCAACATCAATACGGACAATGGCCTTCATCCGCAGAACAACCACCAACAACAGTCGAGGCATTTGTCATTCCACACAAACACCACCAAAACCATGCAAGAGATATATGTAATAAACGTGTCGCAGGCCCATGACGCCGAAGAAATAAATGTTTATCTGGTAGGTATTCATTTAATTCAATTTGTTTGAATTACAATTTTAAATTTCATCTACGTCTTGAAACAGTCAAATGATCACTTCATTACAATCGAGAACCTCCGCCAGAATACAACATACAACATATCCGTGGCAGCTGTGTACTCCAGTAATGAATATTCCATCATCACCAAGGGAAAGCAATTCACGACGCTGCGGCGGGGCTATAAACCAAAGGAGATTCCCGACGACATATCGCTGCTTCGATTCGATGCAGATGAGTCGGACGAGAAACGCGTTACTGCCTTAATAACGTGGAGTCCATCATCGGGTGAGTTAGTTGAAATCGTATTAATTACCATGCAATTTTTTTTTTTTATTCCTTCACGCCAGACATGACGTGCCACTACGATCTAATTTGCTATTCACCGCAACGTGAGGATATGGAACTGACGCCTGTCGAAATTCGAAATGTAAGTACTGTCTGTTACTTAATGCGTACGTCCACTTTATGTGGTTAATTTGATGTATTACTTAGGATGAGTAACTGAAGCATCTTTGAAGAGCGCTTGACATAAATGGCCACATACTTTTCATTATAAGGTTGTTTGGTGTTCGTTTTTAAGGATTTGCGGTAATTCGTGTAGAAAATTGAATATTCTGGCTTGTCAAGGATATCGTCACTTTGGGGAGTTTTTATGTCGGAGAGATATTTGCATTTTTGCCCCGTTTATACAAAGTTACAATCGGTTAGGAGTACACTATAGACTTATTATATATGGGCTGCTAGTAGCCAATTTCGCGTTGGTTCCAACATAAGCGCTAGCGCTCTTGGTTCAGAGCGGAATAAATTGGAAACAAATTATAAGAAGCAGAAGTAAAGTACGTTTTGCGCTTAAATAAAGTCTGGAAAAATAACTAAAATTTGGTAATATAAATAGGTATTTAAAAAAAAAAACATGTAAAACAACAGAAAAAACTCATTCGCCATCACTATAAAATTTTGTTATTCAACTTTTGTTGGCTCCATCTATCATTAACAATTTGAACTACCACATTTTCTATGCGACATCTATTGTAAAACATTCCCCAACAATCATGCTTATTTTGACATTCGAACGAACGTCTATCAAAATACACAAAGTTCATTCGAACGAATAGAGACATTCGTTAGAATTGTCTATTCGTTCGAATGTCAAAATAAGCATGAATATGAATTTCAACCATTTTAGTTAGCGAATCTACTAACACCCAATAGGTGTCTCTAGCATTCTATGGAGAAATCCAAGATGGTTGCTATGGTATACGTACCGATTGTCACACATTTTATTCGCTATGAACCAAGAGCGCTCGATGTTGGCGTCATTTTATGGGCAGAACTTGTACGGAACAGGCAATTCAATTTCAATAGTAGCCCATTATGTTAGTGAAGCGCACCGTCGTATTAATGGCGTTTTCGATTTAAGAAAAGAATTGCACTTTCGATGAAATGAGCAAATCTAGAAGTGCTTTTTCAATGTTTTTTAGGTTTCATTGGAACAACATTTTCCCTTCCAGTTTAACTCTTAACACGACACAAGTGTCCGGGATATTTTTAAAGAATTACACTGAACTCACCAACACAAACTATAGCAAAATGTCAGATTCAAATTTTTGTTATGTTATTAGGTATGTTCCCTTACTTTCTGGTTCACTTTTGGCAATACGTCACATTTCTTTATTGTGAGAGAATATGCTCACTGAAATTAAATATAACTAAAAAGAAAAGGAACGCGTTGAACCAAAAATTTGAAAAATGTGAATGTGAATTTTTACTTCAGTAGAAAAAAGCACAAATTTATATTTAAGACCAGGATTTGAATTGCTTTTATTGCAGAAATTAAAAAGTACAATTCCTTTGTTTCTTACATCGATTTTAATGCTATACAAGCACTAAATATAAATGAAACTAAATAAAAAGTCAGTTACAAATTAGAATTTGAACGATTTGACAACCATCTGTCAGCAATAAACAACTAACCCAAAGGAATTTCTTGGGCTAATATTTGCAGGTTTTTTATGGATCTGAAATGTAGACCAATAAACATTTGTAGATTCGACTGTAAATTTTAGTAGTTCACAGTGGCTGTATTTTCCCTACAAGTTTTGTAATTGTGAACCTCCATATTATATTTAAAGTCGAGACTAAAATTCGTTATTAGTACCGGCGGCAAGTGAATTTCATTTCATTGAAAAGAGCAATTCAGAATTTCGGGACAATTCTCTCGGATTTTCAATGAAAAACGCCTTAGGTGAGGTAAGTTCATATGGTAGGAATGTTATTGGATTGCCAACGCCTTAAGAAAAATCGTAGATCCCTTCAACTCATCCCAAAAATAATACTAATACAAACGGGTGTCTGTGACATTTAGAATAAAGCCAATTCCAGTCCAGCAATTCTCAAACTATGTGGCGGGACTAAAGGCTAAAGTAGAACACAACTTAATTTATAAAATAAAATGAAATGAAATAAGGCTTTGAATAGAATGTAAGTTGAAATTAAACCTCGGCAAAGGATTACGCGATTGGTTTCTCAGTGCGAACGGCGCTAAAAATACGCAATTTATCTGTTAAGCCAAAGAGAGCCAGATGCTTAGACATGTAGCAGAAGAGCCATCGATTCTTGTTCGCCCAATACACCCAGCATCCGTTAAATCACAGAAAATGTACCAAACCCTACCATTTTCTTCTTTGGCCATTGTGAGTTTGTAAGAGGCACTAAAAGTGGTCATTATAGCAGCCTGCTTTGTTGTTAACAACTGCAAATTTACCTCCTCATTCTCACGTAGTAAAGTACAACAATTCAGTTATACGAGCATTCAAGCAGGAGGGCCCTTTGAAAATATTTCACTCGTACAAAAAGCTCCATCATCAGGTCCACAACTAAATCAAATTGGTTGCGTGGATAAATCCATTTAAGGTCAACAATATGTTGGACATCAATGGAGAACAATTTGTAAGGATTTGAAGACATGCCAGGAATACGTATGTTATTTTCTAATTCTATTACTGGAAAAGAACCTAATTGCTGCACTGGATGTAATTTAAGATCTTTCCATTTAGCACGTTCAAAGTTGTGACTTTTCCATCACGTTACAAGTGTGGTTCCGGCTTAGATCTTGGATTTTACTAATATAAATTACACATAGAATTTGGCTATTAAGACCGATTTTTGTAAGGATTTGTTTCCTTTTATATAATTTTTTGGATAACAGTATTGATGAAAAAAATACTAATGGCGGGGTGATTGTTCCAATCAAACTTGCAATAGACAAGAAAGTTTCGTGCGATCCAGTCGAGCACTTTACTTCATTTTTCACTACCACTATGTTGACGCGAGGCAACATCTTATACAAACATCCGCGAGCATAACCTGCCTGATTAAGCTTCTGAAAGCAGCTGTTCATAATGAATTTTCATGAATTTTTCCATTCCATAATGGAAGGTGCTTCCGGCACAACAACTTGCAAAAAATACACGCTCATTATTTTAAAAACTCTTTGTAGCAAAAAAAAACATATAGGGGTCCTTATTTCCTGTTAATTTACATTTAATTAAATTCAGAAATACGATTATTTACGCCAATGTGATATTAATTTATACTCAGATTCAGTCGTGTTTATTTAAATCTGTAGAATTAAGTGCCCACATGTTCAAATATGATTCGTTGTTTAATAAACGAATTATATAAACAGGCAATCGATATTTTATTAAGTGCATTTCAGTTATTGGTTTCAAAGTGTTTGCTTAATTTTGTTACCACAACAATAATTAATATGTATTAGTAATTTTATTTCATTGTCATTCCTTGAATTCCAACATCATCTGGTAACTGAATGTCAAAGTTGCGCTATTTATGTACCTATCCGGGCTGAGCATGAAGCTCCAACAAAACACAATATAACCTCACTTTGAAACCTTAAACATTTCAAAAAATAACTCGTTAAGTAATAAATAAATTATTATTTAAAAAAAAAAAATATTCTTTTTCGTCCTCTTTTTCTATTCTTCTTCTTCTTCTTATAAATCAATTATGGTTCTGTGAAAGAGTGAATCGAATTAATCGTTTTCACATTCGCTTTCACGCATTGCATTAATTTTTTCGACTCACTTTGTACTAAAATGCGATTCTCGTTCAATAAGTGAAAATATCGTGGTGGATTCAATATCGCACCCTGTGTTGTATGAAAGAGGGTTGTCAATTTTCAAACTATCACTAAAAACATTCTCTTGCAAATGGGGCCATGAAAAGAAATTATTCATATGAAAAATGTTGACGTTTGGTTTCACATTTTCGTAGAACGAGAATCGAAATTGCGGTGAAGGGGTGAAAACATTTTCGGTTCACTTTTTCACAGAACGAGAATAGACCGGTTGGTTGGATTGGTTGTATTTCATATTGTATTTCCAAAATCCTGGTCCCATCTGATGTCAATAAAAAATTGAACATCCCTGGGTTTTGTGAGACTATTCATGATTTATTTTTAAAGCAATACACTTGCCATAAAAACAATATTTAAACACTATTTTCTGACCCTAAATAAGTTGTAAAATTTTGAACTTTGATATATACATTGTCTGAACAAACCAGTTTAAAAAATGTGTTCGGTGGTTAGATCGGGGCTTGACACCTTTTATAGAGCAAAAACAGCTAAAGTCAGGAACGATTTATCCCAGTCTTTAGAAGCCTTCTGCCGAAAATATTTGCCCGACATAACCATTTTTGTTACCTCAGCCTTAGGTTACAAGTATTCATCTTTCCTACGAAGCATTTCCATGTTTTGTATGCTCTTTTCACAAATATTGGTCAAGCAGACTGTCAACTAATACAATGTCACTGGAAAGTGGTCATAAAATATTGACACTTACGATGCCATTAAACATCTATCATTCAGTGCTGAGGAATATCGCCTCTTATCTCTATAACATCACTTTTCGATGGGTTACCGGTTACTGGGCCACTCCTAGACTTGACTCCTTTTCTTTAAAAAAAAAAACTATAAACATGCTAATGCAGTAGAAACCTAAATTAAAATACAAATGGCCACAGCTAGTTTCATTTGACCAATTGTGGATTCAAGACGATCTAAACAATTTCTTCACTATTTGGTACTGCATCTTACCTTAATTCCACGCCCACTTTTAGAGACGTATATACCACGATAATGCGGTATTGATTTCTAAGAATTACATATAACAAGAGATGAAAACAAAAGATTTTTGCTGTGGGCCACATTATTTCAAACTAAAATCCGACGTTGAAATATCATTTATAATTCCTGCAGTTCGAATTCTATAGCCTCATTCGAGGAACTTTAGGTATTCCTTATTTTTGATTTTAATTGACCACATTTTGGTTATTCCCATCTGTTGTTCTGTTCTTGGAAATATCAATTTCCCTGCGTTTCGCAGTCCTTTTCACACTTCTAATAAGAGAACTATCGTACCGCGAGAGATGCTGCTTTAGAAATACGTTAACCAAATTAAAATTAAGACGTGCAACGACATTTACTTTTAATTTATATTTCCAGGAAAATTGTCCAAGCAAGCACTATTATTATTATTTCGGGTAAGCATCTGTACCCATAGTAGCTGTAGCTATTTGTGGGAAAAGTATATAAGTTAGGGGCGCGTAAATAATACGACAGTTTTTCACCAAATCATGGAAAATAATTTCAATATTTAGTTAGAATGGTGATAACAAGTGGTGGTTGGTGGTTGTGGACAATTGGTTTTATAAAGCATTTCCTTTCCAAGATAAACCCGCCCACAACAAAAGGCATTTCTGGAGTATAGGTTCTAAGACCTTCGGCAATGTGGGAATATTTGAAATAACGTCTTTTCTAAGATCTTTTGCTCTACCCACATCGTGCGAGGGCACTTGATATAACGACTTTTCGAATTTTATAAATAAAGTGAAGAATATTTTCGTGTACTGATTGATTTCGTTCTTATTACAGCCTCAATCTTTGTATGGCTACACATTGGATAACCTGACATTCTCCACAATCTATCATGTGGGTATTCGCGCGAAAAACACCATCGACTTATCCAAGGAAAGTGATTTAACGTGGAAAATTATTAAAACTCCCTCGTGTATTGAATGGCACCATAACAACTTTAATATTTGCGGTAAGTTTTCAAGTTTTCAAGTTTACAAGGGAATTAGCTTTGTTTGAAGATATTTGTAAAAACTACCAGCGAGTTGGAGACAATTTCATAAAAGTATTTTTTTTTTACATCTAAAGGAACAGCTTTTGAAAAGTGATGCGACATTTTGACATTTAAGTTCAGTATTCTTTGGCAAATAATCCTGAATGGGCTTATTCCCAAAAATCGCCTTCGTAACACTTGAAAATCGGACTTTTTTTGACCGTTAAATCGGGCTTAAACTCACTTGGTTCATGAGCCGGATGTTATATATTGGCTTGTAATAAGAAAACACGTGCAACTTTGATACCACATTTTCTCTTTAATACGGTAGAAGTAGATTATTTTGACAAAAAAATGGGGAGAATTGTCGCATTCAATTATTGTACAGGGATGTCATAAGTTCAACCAAAGTTTGAAGTGACGTATGTTTTCAATCGAAAAGACTTTGCATCGACCCTTTTGGCTTGCGCATCTGTCTTTCTTAATAGGTGACACCGACATTCACTGGGATAGCTATTTTCTCGGCTTTTACTGCAATATTGTCATCGAGAACGAGTTCAGAGCGAGAAACATATCTAATGTCGATTTGCATTGGGACCGAGAAAGCAGATTTAGAGCAGTTTTTTCTGCTCTAGAAATCAGCTGGTTGTCAAAATTCATGTTCCATTAGACCCAAAAAACTCACTTTTGTCAGTCAGTGCAATTCTGCAAAACTCGATTTCTCAACGAGATCTACACCTACTTTCGCTAATTTCGAAATATTTGAAATTTGTCGATACTTGAAGTGTGTTATTATTTACGTTTTTAGACCACAAGTCTGTAAAAAGTAGAAAAAAAAAAAAATAACATTTGACTGCAATGAATGCAGTTTTATAAATACAACTTAACAACTTACTTACTTTCTTAGATGGCGCTACAGTCCGGGATGAACCTGGGCCTCAACCAATACACCTCTCCAGTTAGCGCGATCTTTAGCTAACTGCCTCCAGTTGGTTGAGGTCCCCTTCCACTTGTGCGCTCCACCTAAGGCGAGGTCTTCCTCTACTGCGTTGTCCCTCTGGGTTGGAGTCGAAGACAATGTAACAACAGTTGACTTTTATATCACGCACCAACACAAGTGTAAATTAAAAAAAAAAGGAATTTCTTTTCATATTGACCACGAAAAATCTGAAATCTGAGAGCAAAATCTGCAAATGCCAATGGAAAACGACATAACTGCCTAAAAAGATCTGGACCCCTTTTATGAGATGAACTTGAACACAGCCCTGTAAAGTCTAGCGTGGGTACACTTAATTCTTCTTTTAATGGCCTGTAATGGCCTCGTCCCAGGTTCGAGCCCCGAAAAAGCCCAAATTCCGTCTCAAGTTAATTTTTGAAACGAAGTTCGAAAGCCTACTGCTTTGGCTGCGACACGAAAACCAAACAAATTCCCACAAAATGGACACGATGAATGAAATGAAGGAAGAACTAAAAATTTGCATTTGGCAGAAATTTTGCTGAAATGAAAAATTGTAATAGATTTCTTGGTAGAAATTTCTATGTACATGCTCTCTTTACGCTCACAATTCATTGTTCGGGTCGAGACTTTAATGCTGCATTTACACGATCGCACATTCACGTGACACGTATTTTGGTCGGCCATCTTGTTTACGTGGTAGGAATTTTAGGAAAGCTCCGCATTTTGATATTTTTATAGCGATGGTTAACGAAAGTCCGCGTTCCTATAAAGCAAAATGGCTTCCGGAAGTTGGTTTAATTCACTGACACTAATTACCGCTTTCATTTTAAGGCGTTTTTCTTTTTTAGTTCAGAGCTGAGCACTGAACTGAGCTCGAGCATTATGAGCTCAGATCGTTCTGATGTTTTTCTATTTTTCCTTTTTTTTCTGTCAAATATGACTGGAAGTGTGAATGTATATGTGTAATCAGCTTTTTACTCAGTCTGTTCAGTCAATTTATTCTGAGCTCATAGAGCTCGCTCTGATCATGCTCTGAACGAAAAAAGAAACACAAATTAGAGCTCTGATGTATCTGAGCTAAAAAAGAAACACGCACTTTTTATATAACAGTTCAGGTTGTGCTCTGAACTAAAAAAGAAAAACGCCTTTAGATGTTTTAAGTCGGAAATAGAAATGTTTTCAAGTGATCGCCGGAGCTTCTGTTTATTTCCGCTTTACATAACAATAATTAAGGGTAGAACATCCATGATGCCTTAAGCGCCTGATTTGTGATCTCATTCTTACTCCTTTAAAAGCATAGACTGCGGATAAACGGTTCTCTCTGTACCGGTTCGTGCAAAAATGCACGTTCGTGATGGTGTAAATGCAGTTTAATTGATCGCAAATAAATAACATATTTGAGTGGGGAAGCGAGGACAATACATGACAATTTCTGTTTGTAAATTATGTCGAATTTCAGTTTGTGAATTGTTGTTTTTCGAGGGAACAACTCTTATCAACAACTCGCAGACACAGTAACTTTTTGGTAGGAATGATAGCTATTCCGAACTTCACCACTTATTCATCATCAGGCTCCTTTGAAGTGATTGTTTGAATAGTTTTGAATTCTGACAGTCAATTCTCCGTATATAATTCCATTTGGAAAGACATTTCTGTTTTTCCCCCGTCAGGAAACAGGAACTTGCATTTCGATTTTTCTCCAATTGACCAATTGGCTACCAGTTGCGTCAACTGAGCGAAGAGTACAAGCCCGACAACTGGTGATTAGAACGGAGGGGAAGATCTACCTCTGAGCGTTGTTGTTGCTACGAGGTGTTTATTTGTCAATTTGTCGTTATCTCGGGTCTTCTTCGCCTATTCCTCTCTTTTTCCCGTAAGCTGTGAGATTTCAACAGACTCAGACGAGGAGAGAGGCTATAAATAACATATTTGTTTATTTTTTTATTTTTTGATCTACGAGTATAATTATGACAGCTGCAATTTGTAAAAATGCGTCAATTGAAGAACAGATAAAGCACGACACGTCAGGTGGAAGTTGAATAAAATAAGTACATATAATAAAAAAGGAATTTTAAGTGTGCAGATGGCATTTTGTTTCAGGATTTTCCCAGCTTCTAACGATCTCATGGTAAATTCTATTTTTTTGTTTTTCACCTGTTGAATGCAATTCACAAATAGAAAGGAATGCCCTACTAAAATACAAAAATACCTGTAGCATGATTAACATTCTGATACGATATAATTTTCATCTTATTCATCTTCAAGTGGTAAAACTCGCCACAAATAACTATTCGTTTTCTTTTCGCAGACGTTTCGCATTTGGATTGGTATAGCATCCCTGCGCCAATTCCAAAGCATAGTTCTTACCAACTTTTCTACGAAAAGTTGATTTTGAAAAGAAGAATTTAACTGTAAAATAGTTAACTATCTCTTCGTAAGCAAAATATTGTTACATCCAAGCTGGGATTCGAAAAGATAAAACACTATTCTGTTTAACTTTTATAATAAAATCACTTTATTTACACTTTCTACTTATTCACTTATTAAGTACCAAAACAATATCACTTAAATCAATTCTTAAACGTTTCAATCCAGTCGCTTTATTCACTGTATTACTTTTCACTTATTTATCTCACAACCGATTACTCTTTCGAACTTCACCAATCACTGGTTAAAAATCAACTGTACGTCTCTGTTCTCAACGCGCCCCTTTTATATCCGCTCTGCCACCTATCAGCGAATATTCCAGAAGTACAAATCTCCTCTTCTCTCGATGGTTCTAGAAAGAGACAGATTCCAGTCTCCAATTGGAAGTGGAACTTGGAGAGTGAATAAGTGCCTGATTCACCACAATATATATTCTCCTCTAATGTATGTCCATTTCTTTGGGGTTTTTTTTTTATCCTTTGTGATCAATAAGTTTTAATCCTGCACAACTATGTTATAGTGTAAGCGTTCCCTACGTGTGTATATTTAATAGGAACCATCTGTCAAGAGCTGTCATCAGAAAGCAGAAAATTTGAATAGTGGGAAAACGAAAAATGACTTAATACAACTCCATCCAAACTTAACCAATAGCAATACTTCAGTATTCAGTCACCTTCACTTATAGCTGCTGCCTTGAATATCTAATGAATCATCAAACTTGGTTAATAAACTTTGGGAATAACTTTCGTTTGAAACTGTATTCACTCCTTACATTGGCTTGTTATTAGTTTCTTGACTGTGTATATATTATTTTGATATTTGACTCAATTCCTCGACGTTTTCTTTTACAATTTTTGTTGACGCTTTTTTGGAACGCGTTATCAGATTCGTAGTTGGGATATTATGAATTCGTTTTGGAGTTTATTTGTGACGCAATTTTCGTCACGTTTTCGGATGTTTTTATGGCAATTTTTTTTACGACGTTTTTTGAACGCGGTTTCGAACTTATTTTTGGAGGTATTTTGAATGCGGTCTTTAACAGATAGCCGGAAACTGTGTGAAGGGCTGTTTGTGCTCCACACCGACTATATGACACTCAATGTCATCCTTGGTCGAACACCTCTTCAAACTCATATTCAAATGGAAGCCAGACTAAGTATTCACCGCCTGTTCCGTTCGAACAACTTTGACCCCTATACCTATCAGGGAGGTCATCTGTCACTGGATTCCAGCCCATAGAGGATTTGAGGGTAACGAATCGGCTGACTCACTGGCTAAAATCGGAGCAACCACTCCACTTATCGGACCTGAACCCTTCTGCGGAGTTAGTAAAAATCATTTCATGAACTACATCAAGAGCCAATCTCGTATAGAGTCTAACAAGATCTGGCAAAATATAGCTGGGCAGAATTGCACCAGAACATTTTCCCCCAAATTCTCCTCCAGAAAATCACACTCCTTGATTAATCTGGATAAAAACAACCTGAGAATCCTAACAGGAATATTCAGTGGCAAAGGTTGCGTGAGAAAACATCTTCAACGCATTGGCGTCTCATCGGATCCCATCTGTAGACTTTTCCTCGAGAATGACGCATCCTCTCTTCATATAATCGCAGAATGTCTGGTCCTTTGTCGTCTCAGGAAAACATCATTTATGATGAAATCGTTAATTCAGCAACTCTTGCGAATATACACCCAGAGAAGATCCTTGTATTCCTGGCGGTCTCTGGAGTGAAAATATGGCTCTAAGAATTTACCAGGGAAGGCACAATAGGCTCATTTAAGAAGCCGCAGTGCCAGAGCTCCTTTTAAGGCTCTCCCGCCCTACAATCCTATCTATCCCGAAAAAAAAAATTGTCCCTTTTTGATATACCTGTTAAAGTTGTTTTGCCTTTCAAATACTGTAATCTTGGCAAAATGACAAGAGAATCCTAAAATAACTTCTCATTCATCAATTGACAATTATACACACAGCAAGAGGACAACAATTATTTACCCGCTCCTTACACACATCAAAGGGCGACGTTTATATATTTGTTTTTCCCAGAGAAACATATCATATCTGGTTTGTGATAATGTAACGTAAGCGCCTTAGGGAACATCAATTGAATTCGCTTATAAAGGCGACCAATTATTTATATTTATAAAGCAATGATTTATTATGGTATTACGTTTGATGGAGAAGTGGCGTTGCGCGCGTGAAGGGAAATTGTTTTAGGAACAACAACGCGACACATAATTGGCTTGGAGTGTGCTCTGTGGTGTTTACAAAGCCGTCGTGTCGATTGACGAAACCATTGGCAAATTAGACCGCAAAGTGATTCCTCTCACGCTGTGCCACTGCCAACTGTCAACGGGTTCAACGTACAGAAAATTAAAAAGTAAATCTACTTCATCCGTCGCATACGACACGTGCACTGCTTACGGATCACCTACAGAAAGGTGCTGAGTATCCCACCAACCTGTCATTAAAATACGTTGCCGTAACGCGATGGTTTCTATGACCTCCGCTTGAACGGCCTTACGCGCCCCTTTCAGGGTCCAAATATTATCTTTTCCACTACAAAGGGTCCTCGACGAAAAAACCAACATAATACAAGACTCTTGGGACCGATGGATCGATGATTTTCGAAGAAAAATTTTGAGGAATTTCACAAACTGTTTGATGGTGAATTGTTCCCATGGTAAGTTATCTATATGTGCCCTTTAAAAGTTCTGAAAATACAAAAAGGAAGTTGAATATTATTTAAATCAACGCGTGCCTCACTCATGCTACAAAGCCGTATAATCGGTCTACACCTTCCTATACATCAATCATACATTTTGGGACATCCACCCACGTCTAATTTTAACTACAGTCTCCAAATGGCGCATTTTGTACCTAAATCCATTGGGACGGCTTAGTCATATTAGGTATACCATCAAATTATTCCTTTCCAGCTGCTCACATGAGAGTAATTTCCTTAGATGGATCATACAATCAACTATTCATACAAATTACAGAGAAATTAACAAATAGCTAGGTGTTGGAATGGGAACCATACAAACACACCACGTGTTGTGTGATTCTCACTTTTGGTGTGTTGCAATTCGGAGAAGGATGCTATCATTCAACCCTTTCAAATAAATTAATCATTTCAAAAATGAAATTGCCATAAATTCCAATCGTAGGTCTGTTGTACTTACATCTTCTATTTGAAACCAAAAATATTTCGAGTTTCATTGACGGTATTCGCATACCCATTTTGTTTCAGAACCACTGCAGCCCGAGGAACTATTTGTCGAAGAGCACTTTCTTGCAGCAAATGAATTTTCGTTGAATATTAGCTGGAAGCATCCGAAATTCGAACCAGACTACTACACGCTGAAAATTCTCGACTTGGATCAGCTCAATACGAACGGTGTGAAGTCGCATGTTGTCAATGTCACAAAGGTAAGTTACTGTTTATGATGAGGACACGTTCTAAAGGATTTCCAATTACCCATAAAATCGCTCCAGTTGAAGTTTTAAAGAATTCGTGTTAGAAATTTGTTATATGACTTTGAATGGGGAATGAATGCAAAAGTTCGAATAGGGAGTGATTGCTTAAGGTAATGTTAAATAAACGTAGGGAAGGTATTTTTTCAATATGTCGCGTCATAATGGGTGACAGTCAGTTACGGACACAGACGTATGTAGTAAGATATCGGACGGGACTTCTTCTGTGCGTAAGCAATGTAAAATGAAAGGCGATTCAAAATTGCATGATGTATGCGAGCGCCTGACTTGAGAAGCTTTCTAAAGTCTTAAGACAGTTAAATCTTCGGATGAGTCTCAGACTTCAGCGAAAAGGTATGGGGCAGTTAAAAAGAACAGAGTTTGTGCCGTGGTTTGAAAGGTCACCTGCTCTATAGCCCGTAGAGTTCGCTGTTAAATATCCTCCTAAAAATTCCCTCAGCACAAACGGGACAGAAAATAACTTGAACGATTTTGGGTTTTAAATGACGAAGGAGATCTTCAGTTCGCCATAGACTGGGATGATTGGGGTCTTATATGGAGTCTCCTTATGTTTCTTGGCAAGGTATTTTTAATCAATTTCCGTCTTAAGCCAATGAAACATAAGTATAGATTAGATTGGCAAGTGTAACTGTTTGCTTGATATCTGTTGTGGTGTCATTTTGAGAGTATACAGTGGATTCGAGGTAGACAATATGTTTTAACTACATCAACGTTCCGGTTTATTGTGACGTTCTGTCCGCTTCGTCGATGCTGCATGTCCCTACTTGGTGACAGTATATTTTTTTTGTCGTCCTCTTTCCCCAATACACCGTTTCTGTACTAAATTATAAACGCCCCAGTGACCGTTCGTTCCGTTTTGACAATGTCTGATGTCAATGGGGACATTCAGGGATCTAGTTTAGTAGGTCTGACAGCTGGCTGACCTGATGTGTCTCATTTTTGGGCTGTAGGAAATAAGGCCCCAAAAGAGAAAATGAAATAAGGCCCCAAATTTGGGGTGTTATTTCATAATGAAATGAAAAATGGGACAGTTAAAAGGAACAAAAATCATTGGGGTGTTAACGACCATTCACATGAGAGCGAACTGCGAATAGGCGAATTGCGAACAAATCAATTTAACTGCATTTATGTATTAAAAATTTGTATTTGTTCTATCACAAAACCATTATATTTAATTAATCTAACATCTAGTCTAAACAAAACATTATTCTCAATTGATTTAAACAGCTAAATTAACAATTAAAGCAATTTTCCCGCGAATTGAAAACTCTTGCCGCGAACTGTCACACTTTATTCACAATTCACACAAAATAGTGGCGATCCACAAACCCACGAATGAAAAATTTGTTCGAACTTAACCTTTAAAAATGAAACTGATACGCGGGTATCTGCGACCAAAAAAAGGTTTTCATGTGAACGAAGTGTCAGAAACCACGAATATTCGCGTGTTCGCAGTTCGCAATCCGCTCTCATGTGAATAGTCCTTGATTTCATAATAAAAATAAAAATAACGAAAACTACTTTTTATTTAATATTGTGGATATTGGATAGACTAATTAAGATTAAAGAACTTTGAATATACTCAACCTCGCACCCACCCTTTAATCCAACAGTAAACCCAAGCAGAGGGTTGCAGGGAGGCAGCATTCCCCCCCCCCCCCCCCCCCCCATACGTATTCTATGTCGGAAGGATAACAATTAATAATAAAAAATTAGTTTTGAGGACTTACTTCATTTCTTCTTTTGGAGTCTTGTTTCCTAATGAAATAAGTTGCCAATTTTCATTAGGAAATAAGGCCCCAAAAAAGGAAATAATAACCAAAATTTTATTAAAAATCGTTTTTATTGTTTCCTGTATAACTTTTGGGGATTAAGTGGCGCTGGTTTTAGGTGTTTATGATTGGAAGTAGTACCTAGTAGATAAAACGAATTCGGGGATTTGTTTTTGGGTAGTAATTTTTGAGAAATACTTTAAAAAACTGATTGAATTCGATTTTTTTTTAGAAAAACTAAGCACGGTATCTTATTTAGAATACTTATATTCTCTTTAAAAAATACTACCTACTTCTTAATTATTTTGGTGAAAACTGAGTATCAGATATTATTCGGGTGTAAGCATTATTTGGTTTTTAAAGTTTTATCGGAGTCGAAAATGGGGTTTTCGAGATATGAGCAGTTTTTAAATTTAGCGTTTTTCGGTGATTCGTTATTGAAAATTAAGGATGCACGAACTTTGGAAACATCAATTTTACTCTAACTATGCATTTTAGTCAAAATCTCTAATGCCGTTTTCAGATAAACTATAGAAAAATAAATTTTTAAAAAATCACATTTTTCAAAAATGTATTGTACAATAATATAGATACAACTTGAGTTTTCTATTAAGTTAGAAATGACCATATTAGCTTAGAAATGAATTTTTGTTATAATCGTATTGACCGTTTTCGAGATATGTCCAAATTTCAAAAGTACCGTTATTCGATTTTCCTGGTAACTCCATCTACTTAAACTCAAATATTAATTTTGGTTAAAACCGTTAGAGCCGCTTTCGAACAAATCAAACTGGTACATTTTATATAGGAAGTACCATTAATATTGAGGTTAACGTACAAAAAAAAAACGGCCACGAACTGTAGGCCCACAAACTCCAAATCCGAAGTTTGAACGAAATATGGACAGCCGTTTAGGCTGTAGTCCTCGGTACAGACAGACATAATTTTGCGACCTACTTTTTACCCGACTGGACACAGGGAGGGTTATGTGTTTCGCGCGTATCCCATGTACATTCGTACGTGACGCCCTGTAGCCCGAACGGCTTGAACGATTTTGAAGAGTGAGGTGTCATTAAATTGGTATTCTTTCCCGGAGTGTCATTAACAAATAAATATAAAAATATTAATAAAATAAAATAAACATAAAAAGGGAGATCTTTTTTACAGTCAGTCGAGTTTTTTGGTTTTTAAATTAATTTCTATTATTTGAGTTCCTCTACCTCTATCAAACTTCAAAATTTTGCACAAAAACAATATCTTTCTCTTACTACGTAATGGAGAAAGTTAAAAATCTTGTAAACCAACCACTGCCAAAGAGCAGTGCCTCACCAATAAACATTTTTACTTTCGACTCAAAATTTTAGTCGTTCACAGTGGCTATATTTTCCATACAAATTTTGCAATTGTGAGCTCCTGTAACTTTAAAGTCGAGATCAAAATTTCTTATAAGTACGGCGCAGTCTTTAATAAATTAAATATGACTTTTGCTACTGAAATTCTTCTTGTTGTACGAAGCTGTTTCTTGGAGTTTTGGTTAAAAGTAGCTATCTGAAAAGCGGCCTCTAAATCTATGAATATAGATAATTACGTGTACACCTATAGCGAAATGTGGAGACTGATGGGCCAAAAATAATATGGAAACCACTTCCACCAATCTCTAAGATTTCGATTTATATGTACTCGTATATACCTAAGGGAGAACTAAGTTTTGAAGAATCGTTTTAAAATTTTAAAATTTGAAGTATTCTGGATGTGAGGAAGCTGTTCACCATGTTTGGTGCTCATCATCGCATTTAAATTGAAGCACTTATTCTTTTCTACGTCCTCGATTTTTTTTTAAAAGCTGTTGAACGAGAACTCTCCCTTCTCTTCGGTCATCGCGTCAAGATTCCCCCTTGCCATGTTTTCGTCACAAAACTTTGATGAAGGTTTTTCTTAGAATTTTGATTACAAATATTTTATCCAATTACTCAAACAAAATCATGGAACGATTTTCTGAATTTAATTGCAGGACCAAAACTGGTTGTACATACCGACGCTTACCTTAAAGGGAATGATGTACGAGACCCAACTAACCGCCTTCACTCCAGGTGGCAGCTCAACGGCAGTCGTCACGCTGCCGACTAAAATTCTTGTCCCAGGTAGGAAAGTCAATAAGACTCAATTATACTATACAATTCTTGCACACGACATCTTGCTGATATTTACAGATAAGAACTACGTCTTGAAGCTCATCACCGCAATACTTGCGCCTATCTTCTGCATCACCATCCTTTCACTTGTCGTGTTTATTGTCTGTCATCGACGTGCCAAATTGAAGCGCTACCAGGAACGTTGCAAATACTTTGAGGTATGGTGTTTGGTGTCTCTCAGTTGGTGTTTGTTTTATATTCTAATAATACAACTTTCCCACTTTGTTTCTGCATACACACACATATAGGAGCTGGAGAAGAAAGCGCCTATAGATCCAAAGTCAACATTTGATTTTCCAACAAAGACTCTATCAGTGCCACCCTCACAGGATGATCTACATCAATTTCAATTGGACCTGGAAGAGAAGCTATTCTTCAACGATGACATGGAAGTCAATAGGAGCGCTGTCACCCTCTATGAGGTTCTGGGGGAGGGTGCATTCGGGCTTGTACGACGGGGAATATTTCATCAGACTAAAGTTATGGATGGCGTCGCCGGCTGCGGCGGTGGCAGTGATGGGGCTGCACGACGAGAAGTGGCTGTGAAAATGCTTAAAGGTGAGTGTGGAAGACAGCGTGGGTTTTTCCCTCAATGAAGTGGAACGCGAATTGATTGTGCTTGAGTAACCCATGAATGTACATAGAAAGGATTTCCCCAGCACTCGTTACAGAGGATTCTTTTTGTATTTTCCTAATACGAGTATTTGCTACTGGCAGTGAATCGAATCAATTTTTGTAAAGCTTATGGGAGCTCAATGGATTTGCGAAGATTGCAACTGCATTCGCTGTTCAACTGCTTTTTGTTTTGATTCCCTTATAAATCGAGTGCTACACATCAGAAGTAATAGTGCCAGTAAAGGGAAACAATCAGTAAAGGGAAAGACCACAAGGTCGCAGTGCACTAGACCCTTTCTATTATTATTATTATTATTATTGTTAAAGGGAAACAACAAATTCTGATTAATTCCAACCTTCCCATTTCCTGCCGATAAAAGGGACATGACACATTCTATGAAATGACAGCTCTCCCACCCTGCATACGAACGAGTGGACTTTGGCGGAAAAGACAAAACTGACCGACGACAAAATGTTTGCTCATTCTGTAACGGAAATTCAGATTTTCCTTCCAGATTTGCGTAAACAGGCCACACACACAATTACAATTTGAAGTGAAACTCTCTTGCGGATTTGTGAACGTATAAATTCTATGAAAATATCAAGGCAAGGGATCAGAATTTGGCCCTCAAGTTCCCTAAATGATAGCCTTAATCTCATATACCAGATGAAATGGACTGTCCTAATCCAATATTCCTGAAAATCCATAGAACGTACCTATAATGGGTATTATTTACAGTACCTACGCACAACGTTTGCTTTATTCTGGGAAGTCCTTACACCAGAATTGAAAAGTTATGGATACATATAGCACTCACATCAACATGCACAATGAAATAAATTTACGTTTGCGAAAATTGAATTACATCATTCAAAAATTGTATACTCAAGTTTCATTTGTTCATTATTCCATTGTTCGCAGATCAACCGTCAGTGGATGACGTTCGAGCTTTTCGACGTGAAATCGAAGTTATGAAATCTGTTGGTCGACACCCGAATATCGTTGGCATCATTGGACATTGTACGAGAAAATACAACGAAATGCTGCTGCTCACAGAATACTGTAGTTTTGGGAATTTGCTCAACTTTTTAAGGTAATTTTTCTTTTTCTTTTTAAACGCACACGTGCGCTTGTTATGTGATATTGAATGTTTGTTTGTTTGAAGATTGAGTGTTGCCAGAGAGTACTGGACAATACGACACTGAATCAAAGCAAATTGTTATTATTATTTTTTTTTTCCTAGAATTATTTGGTATAAGTCGAACCTACAATGCTTTACGGAGCCCGGTGCTTAAAAAACAAATGCGTCTAACAAAAGCGTCATTTTCTTTTTCTTTTGACATTTGGATGTGAATTTTGTAAATCGATCTTTATTGTTAAGCTATAGACGGGTTACAATATTTGTGTTTTATTGAACATCTACTTCAGCAAAGTAAAGTAAAGTAGTATCTTCAGCATGTATTTCCAATGACTACACCTGTCATTTCCAAGATGTGATTATCTCAAGTGGGAGTGACTTCAATTCATTTATGACAATGGTCAAATTCAAGAATCTTATCTTAAGTTGACTAGATTGGTCTGGATACGATTAAACCTGAACACAAAAACTATATTGGTCGGGAACGTCACTTTTCCTAAGTCATCCACATATCCGAACTGTCAACTTAGTAGTCAGTCACGAATTTATTGTATTGTATTAACTTCAACTGAAACAGCTGCTCATATGACCGATTTCAGCCAATCAAAACCGAGATACATCAAGCCAGACAGCTGTCAGACTTACTAAACTAGATACTTTAACGTCCCCAATAATTGAAAAATGTTTCTAGCGCCATTCACTTTCAGTGAATTCAGTAGATCGATTAATCAAACTAAAAGTCGCACTATATAATATACTACTTTTTAACAACTGTGACTGGGTCAGTTCTACTCCGCATTTGCCTAGCATACTTTGGTCAAATTGACGTCAATAAAACTCGCCTAGCTGTCATTCATTTTACATGTAATTTTTATCGGTTTATCAAAATTACACACAACTTGTACTTGTTTACGATTTATTATTAACGTTCAAAAATTTCCGATTCCTGAATATATTTTCTCTCTCAGTTGTCAAAGTTATGTGATCTTTCACTTAAACAAGTCTTGGACTCGAAATGGATATTTTTTAACTAATTAAAAATCGTTCGATATGGTTTTTAGATGATTTTATTTAAGTATCTAAAAAATTCATTAATATTTTTGGTTAATACATAAATTGATGGTAAATAATTTGACAGTTGTTTTTACTCAAAATAAAATATGTAAAATCTGTGGTAATTTGCTTTTCAAGAAATTGAGAATAATTTGCAACTGCTTGACGGCAAAATAAACGAAAGTAAAGGATAGTTGTATATAAACACTGCAACTGCGCTACTTGTCGCTAAGAAGTGGATAATAAAATGACAAGTTCGAGTATGAGAGGGGTTTTTGTTTTTCAAAGTCAAACTACATAGCAGAGCAGCTATATTTATTTGGGGTGGAAAATACCTAATGTGGCAACACTGTTAAAAAAAAAAAAAATATAAGAGAAGAAAAAAGACGAGAGGAGGGACTATCGACGTCGTCGTTGCATTGCGAGTACTATCGCAGTGTTCGTAAATCGTAACTCGTGGGAAAAACGGATTACAATTTTGTGGGAAATTCGGTTAATTTACAAAAAAGAATTGTACTTCAATTTCAACCTATGATCATATGTCTACTATCTTATTTAGTGTTCACACAACAAGCCGATCTAAATTGCTTGTTATGTAGTAAATCCACTATCAAAAAAAAAAAAAAACAACTAGTAATGTCACATTTTTGTTTTTTCCTTTATAAACAAACGCATTTTGATTTTCTCCTTCTTACTTCAACCGGTATTTTCATTGTTTTTGTTGTCCTTTTTTTAATGCTACATAATTTCTTGTTTATAAGAATACCTATTGAAAATGAGTTGAGTTTTTTTTTTCTGAATTACCCAAGTGGGAAAATTGTGGGAATTTTGACTAGATACGGAAGGGGAAAATGGGGGAAAATAATAATTGTCCGTGGGAAAAACCATCCCAATGACATGCAACAGAACATAACGATCTGTCTTAATTTAGCTTGAGAAAATGTACCGCCCCATTAAATGGACACGCTAAATTTTGACAGATACATGAGGTATCAGCTAAATGAGTTCGATAAAATTTAGCTCAGCTAAATTTTGGAGAGAATTTTGTATGGGATCGAAAATTTAGCTCGAGTAGCGTACTAAGCTTAACACTAATTTTATTCGAGACGCATATAGAAATTCCCTTGCAATACAAATATTTGTTGCGTTGTATTGCGTTGTATTGCGTTCTAGGAAGCGGTCAAATTTTTCCTATTTTATGACAGATATCATACAAAAATTAAGTCTCACCCAACACAATTCGTTATAAACGTTGACACTCAATTCAACTTTGAAGTTTTGCGCTTCAACGTAGCAACGAGTTATGAGTATAGCAAGCGATTTTCTATCTCCCGATCGCGTTATTTGTGGAAGCGTGAATTAGTGAATTTTTGAACGTCATCTCTCTTATAAAGAAGATTTTTGTTCGCTGCGAATTCCTTCTGAGATTCTTAGGCGATACCCACTGATGTCGTTTTCGGGACAACGAAATTAACTTTTTTCAGATTCGGAACACTTTTTCTGCCCTCGAAATCAGCTGGCTGTCAGATTTTATGTTCCAAAAAAAAAGTCAGAGCAAATTTGCGAATCTCGATTTCTGAGCGAGATTCACACCTACTTACACTAACCCCAAAGTATTTGTCATTTGTCAAACGTAAAGTGTGTTATTTTACGTTTTTATAGATGACAAGTCTGTGAAAATGGATAAAAAATAACATTTGGATAGTGCAATGGATATTAACATAAATTGAATTGATTTTTATAAACACAAATTACAGTTTAAGGACAGCTGTCTTTTAAACACGCACCACTACACTACAAATGCGAAGAATTAAAAATCTCGTTTTATATTCCATTGGGGAAGAAAAATCTGAAATCTGAGCAAAATCTGAAAATCCCTATGGAAAACGACATGAGTACCTACTGATTAGAATGGTTATCGTCGTGGTGACAAATGTCTCTTTTTACAACTTGGAGAACTGCATTTGCCCAATGGTTAACTTGAAGGGTGGGATGCGTCATGCGTTCTTGAGTTATCGTGCCTCATTACATACATCACACCGTGCATCGTAAAATCGTAAAAAATTGTTGTTTAGGGAAAATACGATCTCAGAAGAAATGGATATTAAGTATAGAAGATCACTTTACATCCAACTATAGAGCTCTTTGTCAAACCGACTCCTTTGCATTGTCCATGCGCCGTTTGAATATACCTCCTTTTATAAGTAAACGTCTCCAGTACAATTACTCAACTGATTCACTGGTTTATTTGAAGGCATTTTTTGCAACAGCACTGATAATAATAAAGTCGAGTATATGAAATGTTGCTTAGTAAGTGGAGGGACCTTCAAATGACTGTTAAGGGCTACAAAGTCGAATCTCTTTCGCCGACATTAAAAATCGCCTATAACTTTTCACTTGAGGAGTAAAAACAACAAATTCAGATATCCATACGGAGTATGACGATGGAGGTTAGTGATTTGTTTATTCGAACCTTCTAATTTCTACCGGGCGTACCGGTGATTCAACATAGCATCAAGAACAAGTTCCTATCACTTGATTTACTTGTTTTACTCTGAATATAGATCTAAGTTTTATTTAATTCCAATCGCATTGTATAAATACTGAATCACGTTCTACCCTCCCAAGCAGTTTCAATTAATATTCTAAACAACACAAATCGAAATGAAAGTAAGTTCTATTGATTGATTTAAATTTGGCGTTGTTCACTTTACTCAAATTATCTCATTTCCAGATCGATTTCCTTTCAATTATTTTCATTATGGCCATAGTTGTAGGTGCTGGCTATGCGGCAACGTCTCCTACAATTCGTTACAGCAGTCCTGTTGCTCGTCTACCTGGTCCAGCAATTAGCAAAAAGCCTCCAACACAGCGGACAAAATGTGCCTCAACGAGGTGGAGCGGAATATTTTAAGTTAACAATAAATTAAACAGATATTTGCTATAATTTAGTCTAACATAAGCTCAGTGATAAGATTAGTTTAGGAAATGACTAAAGTATCTACAGTTGAAGCATCTTTACTTCAGTCATTTTTTTTTTTAAAACGGTTTCAAATTTCGGTTGGCGTACTGAATATCTTAAATACTTCTGATGCTTAGCCAACAGACCTACCCAACCAGCCTGGTCCTTGACTAGCTACCAACGACATGTTGCTTTTAACTGGGGACGCAAGCAATGAAATCTTGTACCGCATTTCCCCTCTGGAGTAGAGTTGAGGTCCTTTTGTCCAAAATATTGATGGCCATACGGTCTTAATTCTCTTATTAAATAAATGCCTTTTATCCCAGTAGAAGCAGAGAATGGCGACTGCTCATTGCTGCACTTCAAGTTAGACAGCGATAATAAAATAACAAAATTCATAGAAATTTGCATTGCAGAGTTTTTTGTCATAATTGCCAATTGGTCCAAATATTTTTATGGCAACACTGCACACGACACGCGACGTGTTATTTTGAAAACTCTTGTTGCATAATTGTGTTGATATACGGTGTTTATTTATTTTCTAGATGCAACAAAAAATACCTCCCTGAACAACAATATATATGTACGTTTCCATTTTATTAACATAGAAACTGTTATTTTTTCCATTTGTTTTCAGAAACGAATGGAAGTACCTACACGAGCTATCATTTTATATGGCAGGCGATCCATTAATACCCCCGGAGCCACTTCGCACACACCAAAAACAACAGCAACATTCCCAGTACCCAGTGATAGCGAAAAAGCATCGAAAACTCGGCGACAGTGTGTTTAATTTCGATTCGTCGATAGTGGAAAAAATCAAAATGAAATACAAAAACATCAATTCCACATCGAGCAATGGCTCGGCGGGATATGTAGGATCCCCCGACAGTTTTGGTGGCGGAGGACCACTATCTCCGCCACCACCAGCATCAGTGCCTACAGTGAATGGTCATCAAAAGAAGCCCCAACAACTGGAACAACTGGCCAAATTCAATAAATCGTATGGCTACGATGAAATCTGCACGAATGCGTGCAAGTGTCGAGTGGATATTCTGGCTAGAGATGGTGATTCACAAACGGCTAAAACCAACAGTGAAACGCTCAAGTGTGGGCAAGTAAAAATTAGCAAAAAATGCGAATGTAGGCTTAAGCGAAGGAGCAACTTGCTTTCGCTAAACAACGAAAGCTATTACAAAAACGTGACAGCGGGAACGAACCCATCGGTGAATGAAAAAAGTAATCATTCAATTGAAGAGCCCACCGTTAACGGATCTATTCCGGCAAAGAGGGAGCCGCTAAGAGCAACAGATTTGCTGGATATAGCAAAGCAAGTAGCAATGGGGATGGTAAGTTTATGTAGAATGGATTTTGATCTATAGCACTGTCGGTCGTCTCATGTGCTCGAATAGATGGTGTAAGTTGAGGTCCTCAGAGCCAATGAAGGTCATTCAAATAGTAGATAAATAGAAGTAGAAACAAGTCCTTCAAGGTATAAATAGAAATGCGAACAATTTGTTTGGCATCGATAAATCAGACTTGACATTGCTCCGTTTACGAGAAAGATTGAATGGTCGCTTTTAATTTAAGTATACGCATTTCAGAGTGTCTTTCTTTCCTGTCTGGATGATCTGTCTTCATACAAGCAAGTCTACCAAAATCGAATAAATACAGTCTATAAGGATTCATAGGAAAATAAAAACATTTTAAGCAAACTTTCATCAGTTATTTAAGAAAAATGTATACAGGAAATCGAGGTCAATGATCTCCAATAGGGGAAAATATACAACCATGTTTGCTCTAATATGTTCCTGGTATATAAAACATCTCATTTAGATAGTTTTGTCAACCGAACAAATCAAATTAATCGCCTTGTAACTAACCAATGCATTCAGTACCAAACTTTTAAAATGTGGTATTCCCGAACTCTATCACATTTCCCCACGGTTGGCAGCATTTTATTTTATTATCTTTTGTATGTTTTTGCATGTCACATGGCTTGTAATAGGATAGGAAAACAAAATGGGCGTATTTGAAACACAAAATTGAGGGTGCCAGCGGCAAGAGGATTGCGAGTTGGGGGTCTGAGTATTGTCTCTGGTCAATAAACGCAAGCAATTTTAACTGACACTAACTCGAGTCTTTCCTTCACAATTCTGAGAAAACACTTGCACTCGATATGTATTTACCTCAGCACCCCTCCAGGTGTCTATCTACAAAATCATTGTCACTATTGATCACACTGCCATGAGCGATGAGCTTGAGCATTCTTCTCTTTCGTTCCGCTGCGCTGGAAGAGACAGCTTTCGTTGTGCGCCCGCCGAAGCAGAATTAATCGTTGCTGATATTCTTCCATTTAGTTGGTACGCCATCTGTTGGCCGCACATGTCTACACAAAACGAGTATGCTTCATTTAAACGATCACGCATTAATAACATAATGCTGTATTTAAAACATCACATATTCCTAATACCGAAGAGTAAAGGAACGCCCAGCTGACTAAAAGGGACAGCATTAGATAATATATCTAACACGCAAAAATACGTGATACGCATTTTGGTCGGCCATCTTGTTAACATGGTAGGAATTATGGGGAAGTTCAACATATTGATATTTTTATTGCGATGGCTTACGAAATTTCGCTCTCCTCTAAAACAAAATGGCTTCCGGAAGTGATGAACGGACAATTATTTACTTATTTCATATAAATGATTGATGAATTGTTGGTTTAATTCACTGACACTAATTACCGCTCTCATTTCTCATGTTTTCAATCAGAAATAGAAAAGTTTTTAAGTGATTGCAAAAATGTTGGTCGCCGGAACTTGCATCTATATCCGTTTTATGTATCCATTATTATTGGTGAAACATCCATGACACTTTAGGCAGTTGCATTTTCGTATCATATGATGACAAGACAAACTGACAGATAATAGCTACAGCAAACATTATATTTGCAATTTCTATTTCTTTTCAAAACGTGAACAAAACATATAGAAGTGGGCAAAGGTTGAGAAATATTTTGTACGAGTAGTTGCAATTTCGAAACAACAATTGTATAATTGAGGACATTATTTAAGTACCCTAACTACAGTTGAGACATGTTTAGTTAAAGTATCACTAAAAACTCTAGGGGCCTTACGAATAAACATTTTTAGTTTCGATTTTCAATTTAAGTAGTTCACAATGCCTGGATTTTCCATATAAATTTTGCAATTGTGAACTTCTGATTATTTTTTTTAAGATTTAAATTCGAGACTTAAATTTATTATTAGTACAGCGCTAGATGTATACTTTAAGGTAGCAGTAATATACAGTTGGGAAATCAGATCGCAAATGCACTGAATTTTGCAAAAGGAGGCGCTGTTAAGGCGTTATAAATTCGAAGTGATATTTCTATGTTTCATTGAACTAAGAAAATGCACTTTTAGGTCAATTCTTAACACGCCAGAAGTGTCCGGGATATTTTTAAAGAATTGCCCTGAACTCACCACTAACAAAATGTCAGATTGAAAAGAGCAATTCTGAAAATTTGGGGCTCGGATCTTCAATGAAAAACGCCATAAGACATATTGCTTGCAAAAAACGGAATTGTAGTCGAGACCGTACAACTCACATGACCATTGTAAACAGTGAGTCGTCGAAACTGCGTTATAAGAAAATTCGCTACCTTATAAATAAAAGTAAAAGGCAACTTCAGAGAGCAACTAAAGAGCTGGGTTCAAGTGTCACTTAGAGCACTACATATCATTTAATATCTCATAAGGTTGCCTACTTTAATCAACTGAGAAATCGAACAAAAAACACCGAAAAGGAGTGAATAAATTTCAAAGTCTATTACCATGGGTTATTTTATTTATTTTCATTTGCGCTTGACATGGGTTAACTCATTTTTAAATATTTGCCTTAACACCATTGTCTACTTTCATCTAGGACATGGCTGTATGAAATTCCAGCGGAAATTCCTATATAACTGCCACTCATACGAAAATGGTCGTTCCTATTAACATTTTTGAACAAGAAGCGTATTGTTTATTTCAACGTGACCTTTGTGACTTCATTGAAATGTCAGGTGGCGGAATACGCAATGCAAAAATAAATCAACATTTGGCTAGTTGGGTGGCGATTAGTATTATGATGCAAAATGTACTATTACCGTAAAATTAAATGTGTAACAAAAACAACGACACAACGTTGAATCGATCGAAATCGTGCTGTAATAGAACTCGAGACTGTTTCGAAATGTGCGTTCTCGTTATGTTAAGCTTAGATGTAACTAAATCGTTAACCACATGTAAAATTAAATTCATCCACTGGCTTTAGTTTGTTTGACTAGTTTGTGATTTTATATGGGGACAAAATGTTACGTATACGCCCTCCACAATGTGTGTGCTATCTATTGCTTACGATTAAGCCTCTTAGTGGCAAAACAAAATCCGGGTCCTCGTCGAATGAACTCGAAATTAATAATTTTATACCACTGCTACCCATCTGCATAGCCTCCATCAAAGGACATGCAATGTGTCATGTGGGTTATCTTGAAAGGAGGAATCACTTTGAAATTTAAGATCCTAATTGCAGATGTAGTCAAACAGCACAAACACCTATTTTCTGCACGAGATGACAGCGGTTATTACTTTAACAAAACAGTCATCGGAGTGAACAAATGACCCCGCATGCGAATGTCTGCTTTCTTGAATGTTTGTCAAGAAAGTTTTGCTTTTCGAGGATTTAATAAATCCGCTTATTTACGTTTAAAATGTGACAACAAACTTGGGATGACCGACTGACGAATGTCTTACATCTACAAGGGATTAGATTGAAATTCACACTCGTGCTTGACGCGACGGTCCTGTTTTTTTTTAAATTTTATCAACCATCCCACTTTGTCCAACTAAAGTCAAAGTTAGTTCACTCACATTTTTTTTTTTTTTTTTTTAACAAGCAAAATACTTGAAGGACATTGCGTCCAACTAATCTCTTATTAACAAGTCTTCAAGCATTAGGTATACCACTCAAAAGTAGGTATCAAAAGAGGGAATAATCGTGGGGCGTCAAATCGCACAGCAACATAGGCCGTAGGGTATTTATAATAAGTCGACTGAAAGAATTTAATCTTTCTTGGAATTCAAAGCGGAAGAGGAAGAGAAGGACGAAATTGACTTTAATGTCCAATTCACAATTCGGCGTTGCACGCGTGCGTGCTTCGGCGCGCTTTGACAGGCTTTATCGAAATTCTACGATTTTAAATGCCAAAGCGCGCGAGCAACAATTTTGTAAAACAAAATGCTGCTTTGAAGCAAATACGCGTTAACAGGGAAAAGTTTGACAAACTATAAGTTCTGTTTGTTTTTTGACTGAAAAATACAAATTCAGAGCAGAATTAAAATTTCAAGTCTACTCCCTTTTTTGAAGCTGTAATTTTTATGCACGAATTGAAAAACGATTCTCCAAAATACAAGAAAATCATAATTTTACAAATATATCAAGGCAAACAACAACCACTCCACCTATAAACGGCACATTCTATGACGTCAAATCGAACAATTCGACATTCTAAAGTTGTCAAACGCGCGCGATAGTAGAAAGTAGCTCTACTCAGGCGTCGCGTTGAACTTTACGATATTTACGATCTAAAGTCGAGTCAACGCCTGAAGTTGTATTTTGTGTGACACCATATGAACGCTTTCTTTCTACATAATCTGTCAAAACGCACGCGCGCGTCAACGCAACATTGTGAATTGGGCATAATTCTTGATAAGACAAAGCTAAGGTGTCGGTGTATATATATCCGTATATATTCAAATTTTCATTGCATTTGGTGGTCGGGTTCACTTTCATACTTAATTAATCAGTGTCTACTTTATATAGCACAAGCTGAATTACACCTCGATGGAATTTTCGAAATCGAATTGTAAATGTTGGCATAACGTTCTATTTATATACGGAGAATTGACTGTCAGAATTCAAACTATTCTGATGATGAATTAGTTGTGTAGCTCGAAATAGCTATCCTATCATTCCTACCAAAGTGACTGTCTACGAGTTGTTAAGAGTTGTTCCCTCAAAAACAACAATTCACAAACTGAAATTCGACATAATTTCCCAACAGAAATTGTCACGGTAACCCCCAAACAAGCGAGAATCGTTGTTACTCCTCGCTTCCCCAATCAGTCACCCCAACATGTTGGCATTGACACTGACAAGTACGATTCAAATGTTGTTGCTAGAACATTTAATTTAGAGCCTGTTCGGGAACAGATCACATAATGCAGACTCTGCCTAGAGGATGTTGAATCCTCTGAACAGATTTTCTGGGACTGCCCGGCTTTTCATTGCTTAAGAAAACGTGTCTTTAATAGAGAGACTCGTACACCAGCAGATATAATGCACTCTGCTACTAAAGGCAAGATTAAATTTTATTGCAATTGATCATAAAATGCCAATTTCTGAGAGTTCTCCTGTCAAAATATGGTCATACAATGTAATGGGCATATCTCATATGCTCTAATGACCTAAATTCCACATATTATGACCACGCTGATTTTGACAAATAAAAATGCCCAAATAGCATATAGTGTAATCGGACAATAGGCACGAATGCCAGCATAAAGCCATATATGCCCATATGCACTTTATTGAAATTTCGTTATGGCATTGATGGCATTTTCGATGGAACAAGAATTCTTTTGTTGTCACAGGTTTTTAAGTTTGTGGAATTGGGATTTATTTTCATTTTCGTTCTCTTTTTTTTGTGGAAACCTACTACAACATTTGGTAAATAATAATAAATGCCTTAAATGACCACCAAGGTAAATATGACCATATTGGTAATTTTGGTCATATAGTCTTTTGATAATACTGACAATCTGGTCATTTGCCTGTTGGCATTCATATGCATAATTGGCATACAGTCTAATGTTAGCTTAAGGACTTATTGACCTTCATCATGGAGGTTGCACGTCTCTTGAATCAATTAATACAGATCTTTCAGGTTACAGTGTCAGCCAACATGGGACTTTTTTTAATAATAAATAGGCCCTGTTTTTTTGGAACTCGTTTCTTTTGTACTTTATTGTGTTCATATGGCAAATAAATTGCCAAATTGGTACTAATATGTCACTTGTTGACAGCGCATATACGTAAATCCATTTTGTACACTTCTGAAATATTTGCAAACGCGCAATTGACAGCTAAATAGCCTGCATGACACCATTCAATTAGCGGTGAAACGTAAATAAGCAACTTCGATATGTGGGTTCCAAAAAAATTCGTTTAGCGAGTGTCAGTGTCACCTGTGTGACGGTTCCATTTCCATCGTTATGAGTACGAGTTACTAGATAAAAGATAAATTACAATTTTCACAATAACCTCAGAATTATGTTGCATCGAAATAATCAATGCTACATCTTTTCTAGGAATTCCTTTGCAAAAACAAAGTTGTCCACCGCGATTTGGCTGCCCGCAATGTTCTCGTATCATCAGATCGTACAGTGAAAATTGCCGATTTCGGGTAAGTAATAAAGTCATTGTTAGAAAATAATTTACAATTTTCATCTCTGGCAGACTAAGTCGCGATGTGTACCAGGAAAATGTGTACAAGAAAACCGGAAACGGAAAGCTGCCCATTAAATGGTTGGCACTGGAATCGATGACACATCAGGTGTACACTTCACAAAGTGACGTGTAAGTTTCCTTACGTTTTTAGCCCATGTAAGGGTGTTAACAAAGTTTGTCTTGCAGGTGGTCCTACGGTATTCTTCTTTATGAAATAGCAACACTGGGCGGTACACCTTATCCGTCAATTCCGACAAATAGATTACTGCACTTACTAAAGACTGGCTACCGCATGGAGAAGCCCAAAAACTGTGGACATGAATTGTGAGCCTAAAGCCGTCACTAGTTGCGCCATCAGCACTTAACCTAGTTTCCTTGTTCACAGGTACAGCCTAATGAATTCCTGTTGGCACTCAAATCCAGTAGAGCGACCAAATTTTATACAAATAATCAAAATCCTTGACTGTCTGATGTGTGAGTCACCGCAGCTACAGATTGAGAAACCGTTTATGCCAAGTCTGAAGAATAGGTAAGAAATCGAACCACTCAACCCAAGTAGAAGGTATCACTTAAAAATCCTTTCCAGTCCCGATACACCAACATCTGACGATTCCTATCTGAAGCCACTTTAAACATTGACATCCGCAGATGTGTCGCCCAATAATAGACGAAACAATAAGCAACTGTGACTAAAATGAAACCCTAGATTTAGTCTCTATAGCCACATAAGACTTAGGTATATTTTTATATAGGTTGTTTTCGAACTAAGTTTTCATATCACAAATAGTTTTTTTTAAACTAACATATGTATACGTATCTGGAGCTTGTGAAGTAAATAATTCAAATGACATCTAACTGATTATATTTTATTGAATGCAATTATTGTACTATGCAAAAGTAATAGTTCTTTCAAAACAAATAGATTTATGTAACGTAGAAGAGATGTAAAACGAAAATTAAGTCAATTTTATGTTTGAAAATGTACAGAGGTATTTGCTTATACAATGACACATAATTATACATAATAATATACTCTTTATAAATTAATTATATAAATGCATTTAATATTGTTAGGAATATGCATACCCACCTACCTGAATGGTAAGCTTTAGTTTGCTCGAGCAGCATTGTGGGTGCAGCCAACAATGGTTTCCTAAAATTCTGGTCTTTAACAACAGCAAAATTCTGTAATTTGTTCAAGCTATGAATAGACTGGCTGCCTATTGTAATTATGCATTTGGCCAGGGGTAAATCACCACACTTTCTGTCATAAATTACAACAATTAGAGCTGTCAAGCGCACGTATTAGACACTACTAGACCATCTTGTTTTTGGATTTGGGCCGATGAAAGAAATGAAAACCCCTCGATAGACAAGAGTTTTTTTTTTTTTTTGTTGCGTCAATGGATGTGGTAATCTTCTAAAGATGCGGTAGCCCGTGCTTCCAACATGCACGATTCGCAAACCCGAATAATCGATGCCAGGAGTGGCGCCTACGTACTAATCCAACCACTACGTCCTTAAACCACTCTCCGCGCGGGCCTGGTTAGCAAATCAAGCTATTTATCTTGTTTCACCTGCTGCTGAGGCTTCTGTTGCTTCTGTTGCTTTCCTTAGCCTTTCTATTCTCCGCAGCTCATTTTGTAGAGTTGCTATGTAGGGTGTTTTCATAATCGTCGAAAATCTGCGCTAGTACAATCGTCTTTCTTTTTTGTTGCATTAATAAATACACTTATGTCCGGAATCGAAAAATTCGCTTCTGAAGCCGTTCCATTGGCACAAAAAAATACTCTTCTGGCGATTCTGAGAAGAGAATTTCGCTTCTCGATTTCAAGTCAGAATCCACTCAAGAAGCACTCACATAAGTGTAATTTATGTATTTTATACAAGGCAAATGACATTTGCCGTAGATTATTTTTTGGCACTTCACCAATACTTTTTTTGGATTTAATCAGAAGCAGTTTTCTTGTTTCATTGGATGACAGAATGAGTGGATCCCCGAGTGAAACCAATGGAAAACGACATTAACCGATTTTACTGCAAACTGACAGTTTTTCTTAACCTTTTTTGACAGACCAATAGTGCAGGTTGCCTAATATTAGCAAAATCGTTGTTTTAACGTAGTTTTTAGTATATGAAACAACTCATCTAGATAGTATTATGAACCAAACAAATTATATTAACAAATTATTGTAAAAATGTATAATAACCAACCAATAGCATTCAATTATGATAAAATGTCGTATTCCCGAACTCTATCACATTCCCCCATGGTTGGTAGCGGTTGGCAGCATTGATTTTATATTTTTTGTATGTTTTTGCATGTCAGACGGATTCTAATGTGGTATTCGTTTGGGCTTCTTCAGATTCGCTCTCAGATTTCAGATTTCGTGTGGCTAATCGAACATAAAAACGTCACTTGCTCTTTTTTATGATAATATTCGTGCGATTCGAATATGTGTAGCCGTCAACACTTTTCAAAACGTTTTCCATTCACTGCTTAAGTTTTAAATTAAAACATTTGAAATTTGCGTCTCAATTCATTTTTGAATATTTATACATAACCAATTTACTACAATAAATTCACCCGATGCAATGCCTTTCTTTGCTGTAGAACAAATTCACGAAAACCTAAACGCACTCCACCAGTTGTCAAACTCAAACGCACTTGTGTTGGTAAATCTGAGAAAATATCTAGATTCGCAAAAGTGATCTGAAATCTGAAAAAGATTGATTTTTTTTGTACCAAACGAACATAAGAACTGATCTGAGAGCAAAAAAAGTGATCTGAGAGCGCCCAAACGAATACCACATAAATGGACAGAACACATTATAGGTAAATAAAATGGCGAATTTGAAAAAAAAAAAAATTCAGGGGGTGGGTCAGTGGCAAGTGGATTGCGATTTGGGGGTCTCAGTATGGTTTGTCTCTGGTTTTTACCACAAGTTTGGCAGAAATATTCAGATAGCAGCCTATAAAATTATAAATCCAAACTTTAATCATGTCTACCTTTTCTGAAACAATTGCTGTAGTTTCTTTTTGCACTTTATTAGTCAAGAGATGCGGCAGCCATTGCTGTTTTACTGTATAGCCAGTTTTAATTTCAAATTCATGTCGTTTTCCATTAGGACCTTCAGATTTTGCTCTAAGATTTCAGATTTTTCGTGCCCAATGGAATATAAAACGAGATTTTTCTTTCCTTGCATTTGTGGTGGTGCGTGTTTTAAAAGTCAGCTGTTCTTAATTTATTATTTGTGTTTATAAAAATCTAAAGTTGCAGCCGTCAAGCGTCAACTATCTATAAATCTACAACACACTTTAATAATTGACAAATGTTCTAGGTGTCAGTGCAAGTAGGTGTAAATCTCGCTCAGAAATCGAGGTTCGCAAAATTGCTCTGAATGGAATATGAAATCTGAAAGCCAACTGATTTCGAGAGCAGAAAAACTGCTCTGAATCTGAAATATATGAATCTGGCCCAATGGAAAACGACATAATATGCGCATTCTGCCACATATCGGAAATCGATAGTGTCTGGCCCCTGTATTAATAAACACTGTGTAAAAGTTATCAACTTGTTACTCAGCAGTTATGTCCAATTTTTGTATGCTATCTGGCGTTTGCTAACTAACTTACTTGTGCACATTTTTTTATTAATAAGGGGGTAGGTTTTTAAAGTGTGCCTAAATTTTCCATATGTATTGCAATGACAGCTAATCCGTTATCTGTTAAGAATACAATTAAGGCATAGGCACCAACCACATCAAATCGCGACCCCAGTGCTTAGATTTTTATAAAAAAAAGTGTCTTACCTCAATGAATATATACAAAATCAGATAGCAACAATTTAAAAATACATTTTTAAGTTCTAAAGTTATACTCACTTGTTCGATAAGTTGTTAAATGTATGTGTAGTGCTCTTGTTTTATGTAATCAAATTTTTATTTTCTGCAAAAGTACCTGAAAACCCCTTGTCTGATTAGGTTATCAAATTTAAATAACAAACAAACTACATATTATCAAATGGTAACAACACAAGAAGATAATAATAAACAGCAGACTCAATTTAAATATGCTTATATTTTTATTAATTCTAACACGTATTCCTATTTCAATTTAACTATATCCATGCAAGCCTTAGCACAGACCTAATTAGATTTTAAGCCATTTACAATTCGCATGCATCATGCAACCGAAATTCAATTAGGTAGTTTTAAATAATTGACTGTAGTCAATAATTAGTTAGTTTATTATCATGCCGCAGACAATTTGCTAAAATTTGTCCATAGTTCTGGTATTTAACTCGGAACATGCGCTTAGCTTAATATTTTCATTATTTATGTGGTATTCGCTTGGGCTTCTTCAGATTCGCTCTCAGATTTCAGATTTCGTGTGGCTAATCGAACATAAAAACGTCACTTGCTCTTTTTTGTGATAATATTCGTGGGATTCAAATATTGTAGCCTTCAACACTTTTCAAAGCGTTCACTGGTTAAATTTTAAACTACAAAATTCAAAATTTGCGTCACTTGTATTGAAATCTGAGAAAATATCTAAATTCGCAAAAGTGCTCTGAAATCTGAAAAATATTGTTTTTTTTTTTTTTTTGTACCAAACGAACATAAAACTGCTCTGAGAGCACCCAATCGAATACCACATTAGTATTACCGTCCGATTCTCTTCCGACTGCAACATGTGGTCGATGAGTAGCGACGGACTGGGCAGAGTGATTCTCCATGCAGTGAGGCGTGTGCAATAAAACACTGCATGCTCCGTGTCGTCATCTTCATTTTTGCATTCGGGGCAAGATGGTGAGCTGTCGTGTCCAAATCGGTGGAGATATTTGCGGTAACCACCGTGGCCAGACAGGAACTGCGTAAGATTGTAGTTGCAGTCTAGATGCTTACGACTTATACAGTTTTGGATTGTCGGTATTAGCTTATATGTCCATCTGCCTTTCGTTGTATTTTCCCAACATGTTTGCCACTTAGCTGCTAACGCTGCGTTTTGCTCGTTTTTGATCTTCTTTATACCATTGGCGTCGGGTTGGCTTAAGGCTCTTCTGTTATATACCCTCAACATCTCATCTGCAAGGATGTCGATGGGGACCATTCCAGCTATAACAAAGGTGGCCTCGTCTGAGATGGTTCGAAAGCCGCTGATTGTCCGTAGCGTGCAGAGTCTGTATGTTGACGATAGTCTCTTTTTGGTCTCCTTGGTCCTCAATGCCTGCGCCCAGACTGGGGCCGCATATAATAAAACTGATGTGATGACTCGGGAGAGTAGTAGCGTTTTTGCGTATCCAGTTCCTCTGATGTTAGGCAGTATGCGCGAGAGAGCTCCCTGCATTTGCGACGCTTTCTTGATTAAGTGGTCCACGTGTATTTTGAACTGGAGTTTGTTGCCCAGCATTATTCCAAGGTATTTAACCGCATCTTTGGATCTGATTGTTTGGTTACCGATCCGAAAGTTGGCAAACTCTACAGTTTTCCGACTGGTTATGAGGACCGTTTCTGTTTTAGAATCGGCCAATTCCAGTCCGGCGATTGCTAACCAAACTTTTATCCGGACAATTGCTTCGTTTGTAGCTGATTCAACTGTCCTAATCTGCTTGGCAACTGTCACGACGGCAATGTCATCGGCGAATTCAATTACCGTTACTCAACGTAACGCTAATCGTAGGACTCCATCGTACATGATGTTCCACAGCAACGGTCCCAATACCGATCCCTGTGGAACTCCTGCAGTGACGTTGTAGTATTTTACTCCTTCATCTGTATGGTATCGCAACTTCCTGTTGGTAAAATAGTTCGTCAATACACGCAGCAAGTAATATGGTGTATTCATTCTAACGAGTGATCTTCTAATAAACGGCCAGTTCGCAAAGTTAAACGCGTGTTTAACGTCCAACGTTACCACTGCATCTTTCTCCTTCGATAGCACCTTTTGCGATATCAACTACTGCTCTTATGGCAGCAACAGTAGATCGCATTTTTCTGAACCCAAATTGGCGGTCTGAGAGAGCTCCTTTCTCGTCCGCCACTACCAGTAAACTTTTATAGATTACCTCCTCCAGGATCTTTCCCATAGTGTCCAGGATAGACAGGAGTTGTATTACGGCGTCTATGATCGAGTACTATGTGATTGAATTTGTTAGTGTTTTGCATGTAAACTCCACAAAATTCTCAGTATCGTTTGCAAGATCTTACCTGGCATATTGTGTGAACGCGAAAAACGGTTGTCAACAATTTGATTGTCACCTATCAGCGCGGTTGTTTGGTATGAAGACTCTGATACAACTATAGGCACCAAGAGTCATCTGCCGGTCATTGGATCACGGTCATTAATAGCGTTAACGTAGTGCGTTTGAATGAGCAGAACGAGCCGTTTTAATAAGTAGCAGCACGTTCATACTGATGGACCCATACATTTTTTCACCAAAACCGTACCGTACTTGAATAACTTCCAAGAGTCATGCAAAAATGCCACACAATACGAATCAAAGCCGAAAACAACTATTAGCTGGACTGCTTAAATCAGCAATCCAATCTTCTTCAGCCGGCCACGATTCCATATACTCGTATATTTAGATTTCGAGAGATATTCGAATCAGATCACCATTGTCGGGTCTCTTTTCGTATCTCTACGACTATAAATCTTACCCAGAGACACTCTCTGGATTTCTCCAGAGTTCTTCCCTGGGCTCAATTCCTAGTGTTGATGCTAGCATCTGTTTATGGAAAATCTGTTTCATCGACTGGGTCTCTACCCAATGATGTCCCAAAATCTTCATTGTTCTGCCAGCCAACGCCGGGCTTTGTCACAGTATATGTGCCGCTGTCTCGGATTGCTCCAGGCATAGTTTACAGGTATCATCCTCTCTAAGGCCCATCTTCCTTAAGTGATACCCGAAATTACCATGTCCTGTTAACAAAGCCACCACCCATTTCAATGTTCCTTGACTCATGCTTAGAACCCTTCTTTGAGTGGAGCAGTTCGGCCACTTAATTTCCATTTTAGCCTGTCTACATTGTTCCACGGTTGACATCTTTCTCAGGTGTTCTACCAGATCCATTTGTGAATGAGCTGTTCTAACAATCTTTTGCCAATTGAAGAGACTGGGACTGGTCCCAGAAACTTTTCAGTTGACTCCTTCGATCCCTGTGTCCTCATACCCAAGTCAGTGTTACTTCATTTTTAGATGAACACTTATTAAGCGTAAGTACTCATTCCAGTGCAAATGATGTTGTGATATTTGTCTGTTCCATGCGTCTGATCACCACCTGATTGTCCAGTGCTATACACGATTCCATAACCAAAATAAAAAAAAACACGAAGACAACTTGTCAGTCACAAAAAAATAGCTCAATCAGAAAACTGCGATTCATTAAAAATTGCCCATCAGTCTCCATTTAGATGTAAATATGCAAAAATAGCATAGTTGCGCTTTTATTTGAAGTAGGTACCTTTGGTTTTTTTTTTTTGCATACAAATTCTCAATAATTTAAGCTGTGTTCAACAATAACAATACAAATAGTGCTCCGCAGTTGGGTGGGTTGGTATTTAATACATTGGGCTAAGATTAGTGACCTTGTTCGTTCCATAAAATGGATGAGCTCTGCAATTTATCTGCGTTCGTAGTTAAGCCCAAGAATATTTCGTGCCTGAAACAAAGCAAACATAAAATCAAATCAGCAGCGATCTTTGAGGTAGAAAGGAGTCTTTCTCCACCCACCGTTATGAAGGCAGAATTGAAGGATCTCTGAAAATTGTGCGTCATGTCGCCGGTTTGTGACAGTACTAATTGGATTTGAGCGGCTTCTTCTATGCGGTTCTTTAAGAACGCCCACGTCTCCTGACGGTCCGCGGATGTGTCCCGCAGCATGTATAGCTCAACCATTTTGTAGATTGTCGCTAGACCAATACGACGCGTATACCACCCGAACTGAAATGGAATGGCCTTATATAAAATGAATGTAACAGACAAAGTACTATACTTACATCAACAGATCTATCGCCGGAGTAGTAGCACATGTCATCTACCATAGTGAGCACCTGCGCCAGTGAGGTGGGCACATTCGGAGGTAGCGCTATCAACGCCATAGCCTGAGGCCAATGGCGGATGTAGGGCTCCACCATTTGCAGGCGAAATTTGACCGCACTTATGAGGAACGCTAGCGGATCGGAAATTTCCTTTTGTCCATTATTCGTTTCGGCTTGCAGATGTTTCAACAGCTCATCGTTACACTTTGTCACAAAGTGGGAGACCAGCTCGTAGCCACCGTCTGGGAACATACCGTGCACCTCGCTGGGATAGCCGGCTTCTTCAGCGCCTCGAATTAACGCCTCGCGAGACCAACCATCTGTTGCCACATGCTTTAGAGCTTCGTTGAGTATTTTTACGCGCACCGCATCGGCTTTGGCACGTTTCGAATTGTCTTGCTCCTTGCCGTCGGGCGGTAACTCACTTTCCTGCTTGGCGAACTCCTCTTCGCGTTTCTCTTCTCGGGCACGGAACTCATCGATTTGAGTAGATTTGCCTGCACTGTGTAAGCCAGTGGCGAGGTTTCTTCTAAACGAGGTATATCGATTACAGCATGGCTTTGTTAACTTGTGACTAGACGACTGTTGTTGAGTTGATGTGTCCGCTACTGGAAGGCGATTGCTGTGAAACAATGCCGTCAACACTGAACTGGTTGACGTCGGCTGGAGCAAGTTGTTGAAATCTATGTGGAAGACGACAAGGTAAGGAGTTTAGTCAGATGGCTTTGCATTGTTAAAGGTTAAGTGCGATAGAGACGTTCACCTTCACTGACGTAATAGCGTGTCGCATATTAAATGGGTCTTAAAGTGGGCCAGGGGTGAAAGTCTCATTAGTTTCAAAGTAATTAAAGATAAATGAAATACATGACACCCAATTCACTTTTGAACTATGGGATTGAATCACTCGTACAATACTTTCAGGAAATATGCCTCCGAAAATGGAAATGCGCGTCTCACTCATCTTCATTTAATACTAATCAGAGATATTGTCTAACGTTGTTTATGGACAACCTTATTTGAATCAGTGCAGGCTGTGTCGCACGTCTTTTGAATAACTAATCAAGCTTATGCGATGCAATTGTATTCTAACCGCATCAAAGATTTATTTGCTTAGTGATCCATTAAAAACGTCACAAAGTAGGTGTAGAACGACAGCAGAGTTCTATTGATTTGATATATACATCGAAAAAACGGTTGTGATCCTTTGTTGGGACCCATGTCGCATGGCCCAAGGAGAATTGACTTGTATGGTTATGATGTCATGATGACAGGTCATCACCAGGTTTGGCAAAACAAAAGGGGTTTATCATTGACGGAAACCATGCTCTACAGAAGCGAAACCTTGCCAAATATGCGGGGTAATCGTGTTATCCCCGATCTAGCGACATACAAGGATGTGGAAGTGGTGACAAAAGTCACATCACATCGAAGGTTGAACGTCCGTTTCAAAGACTGATTAGCTGCAGGACAGGAGTTCTATTATTTAAGGCAGAGTCCGTAACTTGTCACAATAAATAGGTACCAGTGAGAGCTTAGCTTCGATGAAAGTTAAGTCCAGTCTTCTTCTTGTCCCAAGTCATCCCTAGCTTGTTTGGTATCCTGGTACGTACATGTATGCTTCTGATGATATCGCCTGACAAAATACTTACTTGCGAGAGTGAGTGCAATAAAAATGGTGATCTCATGCCATTATCTACGCCGAGCTGTGATTTCAGTTCGAACTCCACTGACTTCTGTGCAAACATAGGCACCGTCACCGTCATTGACCTAATGGCCCAAAGTTCTTAAAATTCAGTTGTTGTAATTATTTAGATAAGCAAATACCAACGGCAGTGCGTGTATACTTCCGCCCTTTCTTTTGACAATGTTCGTCATCGTGTTGATTGCTACGCCGGCCGTTTTGAAGTAGTGTCCTATGTGCAAATAATGTAAACACGCCGAAGCGAAAATACATAAAAAATGCACGCGATTGTCAAACGAAAACACAGCGTGACCGTATTCACGTTCTGCAAGTTTATTCAAATTGTATTCAACTGAACAGAGTTAGCGCATTAGCGCGAGTCATCGTATGCCAGCGTCGTTGTTGTCAGATACTTACTTAAATGCAAGCCGAAGTCGCTCACTTGATTAAACGGATTAGCTACTAACATCCGTCATCGCCTGCATTGTCTGCATTTTTTGAAAACAGTTCATCCATCGATTTCCGGAGCATCAATATGCTGATTAGACTGTCAATTCTGAACCTAAATTCACAGTAAACAGCAAAACTATATTGAATCCGTTAATTAGAGCCAATAACTGATATTCGGTGTAATGATTGCGGGCGGTTACGTTCACCCTTCCACTTGAGTTTCAGTGGCGAACAATAAACTGGATAGCATACATCAATCACTATCCCAACAACAGTTTGGAAAATACACTTAATGGCAATTTAATTATGAACAATGACTCATTATGCGCGTTGTAGAGTGCAGATCGTTTGTTTATCCCAAATTCAAAGCCACGAACGCTTTCTTCTTCTTCTACTACTTCTTTATTTGTTCCACAACAATGCAGAACCTGCCTCTGGTGGATCCCCAGCCAACTGATCACAAACAATACCAAACTGTGTGACTGCCACAAAAGATCTAACCAAAGTGAAACTAAAACGACCCTGAAAACTAAACAAATTAACACCTCGCCTCGTAGCCAACAGTAATGAACGACAAAGCGGAATAAAATCTGAATTGCGTTTTATTTCTTTTCATCTGCATCTGCATTACATTTCTTGGTGTTCCGCTTTTCCACGCACTCGGTGGCGCGTGCCAGAAGGCACTTGAGCAAGTCAAATGTTGTCAATGCCTGTTTGAGCACCTCCAAACGTTTGGAGGGGTCCAAAGCGAGCGTAGCATCGGAACCGTTAAGCGCGGAGATGCTCAGAATTTGGGCCATTTTTTCGTAGTTTTTGTTGTTACCCTTGTTGTCCTTGACTGCGTTCATCTCGACTTCATAGTGGGCCACCGACATGTTGATCGCCATTCGCAGAGGATCCAGGAAGTCTTTCTCGATTTTCTTGCGCAAGTCCCAGAAGCCGGTGGCGTTGTTCTCGTCGGTCAGGGCGAAAAAGCGCACGGCGTTCAGAGCTGGCACTATGCGATCAGCGTTTTCGATAAGGTCCGTCTCGACGCCGTCCTTCAGCACACAGGCGTGTTTAAGTAGAAAATCTGCGAACTCAGCACCTGAGTAGCTGGCGGGGAGCTTGCCTCCACTAGCGAGCCTCTCAGCGACGAGGTCTTTGTAGATAGTGCATAGATAACCCTGTAAGCCTGCGTGTTTTAGATTCATGATGAGCGACTTTATGATCACGCAGATTGACTCATCGCTGAAACGGAGAATGTACTTCTTGAGGAGCACAATGCCAGACTGACGATTGCGTTTCACCCCGGAGTAGCCAATAATTTGACTGAGAACACGGCAGAAGTTCTGGTGGATCGGCTCGAAGAGACTCTTGTCGGGAATCTGAAGTGTTCCCATGTTGTCGATGGTTTTGTGGCACAACAAGAGTCCCCGCCACTGTAGCAGTGGAGCTTTTCGAGTTAGAAAATCAGTAACAAGATACAGACACGACTCAAATATGTACACAGGACAGTATACCTTGGGCGCTGAATCCCAGCCGATCCCTTCCACAATCAGCAGGTAGTAGAAGATCCCCATCGACTCGATGGGCAGCTTCTCTTCCATTTTGAAGATGTTATCCAATGAGCTCTCATCCAAGTCATTGCTGCCGCCACGGGATTTGTTTGACACTTTATCCTCCACTAGGCCGAGCAGGTAAAACGGATCTTCTAAAATTTTTGTGGCAGCTTTTACCAGAGAAGTTGCACATTGCATGGTATAGGTGTTGGTCTTGCTCTCGTTTGTCGTCAGATCTAGGTAGCACAGTGGTTTGCCCAGCAGTTGAAGAAAAAAGCAACACAAGACATTGCGACGGTTGGTCTTCTTGATGCCATTCACGTCATCATTTTTGTCCTTTAGCACATCCTCCAGCAGTGGCTCATAGAACAAAGCGAGAGTAATATAGTTGGCCAACACCTTCAGCACATCATCGTCCTGCTCGAGCAGTTTCTCCTGTCGCTGGCCGTAGCCCGATACAAGGTATCCGGGAATTTTCAGATCTGTAATGCGATTCACAATCGAATTGAGCGTCCATTCCAGAGCTCTGGATTTGTCGGCTTTCAGGCGCAGCAAGCATATTTGTAGCGACTTCAGAGCGGTCGTGAACACATTTTCCGATTGACTTTCTTCTACAATCTGTAGCAGTTCGAAGAGCACCTCCTCTGCGTTCGCATGGGTAGCGACAATTTTCATCACTTCCTCACAACACGTATACAGCGCAAGGTTGTTCTTGTAATTATCGTCGTTAAGATGGACCAGCAAAAGTTCTATCAAATCGGCCGCGGCGAACTTGATCGTACTCACATTATCCTCCTTTTCAGGACCAAAGAGAAGCAACACTCTATCGTACTGCTTATCGGCGATAAGCTGCTTTACTGAATCTACTAAACTTCCGGCGTTCGCGGACATTTTTAAATGTGATTTACTAATTTTATTGAGCACACAATCGAATTATCCACTTTTCTGCGTCTTCTTAATAATTTTTCACAAAGTTTTCAAGGCGAGACAAACAACTCCTTTCGTGGATTTATTTTTTCTATTTTTCTTTTCTGACAGTGGCCGGTGGAACTGTCAAATTTTGACAGCGCAAATTACAACCTACTGCGACAGAACTGTTTTTCTTTTTTCATTTTGTGGGGTGGTTTTTTTTTCGTGTTATTTTGTAATAGTTTACAAAGGGTTTGTGGGGCTAATTGTAACTGATAGCACGGGAAATAGGGTGCAGTAATCCTGGAATATAAATGATCGTACTTACTCGAGTGTAGAAAGATTTTTTGTAATTTCGTAATCCGATTAAACGCGCTTAAATTTGCCATCTTTTTTTCGATTACTCCGCGATTAGAACTTGCGCACACTTCGAAATTGATTTTTAAAGGTTTCTTCTAGTAGTGCACCTTACACCAATGACAGCCGTTTAATAACTGACTGCGGAAAGCAGGGCTGGTCGCCCTTTTGTAGGAAACAAATGTTTACATGAGTGTGTTCACTAGATGTAGAGTTTTTCGATACAAATTCAAAATAAGTAGGTACCTACACATAATTATTTAGAGGATGATAATATTTGTAATAGATTCTATAACAAAACACCGAGGAACAAACGTTTCAGGATTCATTCCTACATTCATTCATTCTACCTCAATGCACAGTTTTACTTTGTAATTTATTTCTTAATACATACTCAAAGATTTTGCTATTTGCGGATGACTGTAGGTTGATCTATTCTATAGAAGCCAATAAGGTTAATTTTTTTCACAGGCATGACATTGACACTATGCAGAATCGTGTAAAAGAAACTATATTACGCCAAGATTCAACTGCGCTAATTTATTTTACTAAGGATACTCACTATCCGATGCAACTAATCTTGCATTATTGCGAAAGTTCAACTTTTCTTCGCACTACAACAACAAAATATACTGACTAAAATTTCGCTAATTTTGCACTTTACCTTGATCCTTGACTTTAGGCAATAGAAAAATATAACAGAAATTTCGTTTTCGATTTGGCAAAAAAATATTTTTTTTTAGAAAAAAAAAAAAAAAAAAAAAAAAATTTTATCGAGATTGCTTTTCATGTTCGATTTGCCAAAAAAAGCACTCTCTCTTTTATCTGAGGAAGTTTTGAGAAATCTCGATGTTTTCTCTGATTTACACAACATACTTTCACTAACACCAATGTTTATGACAGCTGGTGGTTACGATTTTTTGTTTGCGTTGGAGAGAATCGAAGGACTGCTTTTTTAGCTTAATTACTAATTTTACTGGAATGGACACGTGTTTTTATATTAAAATAGTTCGAAATGCGTTATTATAAATGTGCGAAAATCAATTGAAGTATTTTAATAGTATTTTTTTGCGGCCAACCCAATATACATAAACGAACCAATAAAATTCGAATTTCATGTTCGATTTGGCAGCAGAAATCTGAAATTCAGATCAAAATCTGAAAAGCCAAACCGAAAACGACATAACATATCTGACAATTACCATAGCATTTCAAACCAAAAGCTACCACACCACTTAAAACTCAGTTTTAAATTTCCACTTCACCCGCAACTTCTTCGTTAAAAATTCCACTCAAAAACGTAGAAAACAATAACAAGAAGAAAATAAAACCGAAAGAGGAATCACTTGTTCGTTGAGTTGAATATATCAGAAAATTTGTTTGAATCAATTTTTCAGTCGACTTCAAACTTTCACCGTGATTTGCTGCGTGTGTTGTTTGTTTTCTCTATTTCGCCCAAAGTTTGCTTCATACCGTCGGCGGAGTTTTCCTTTCTTCCAATAGCGATTAGCATAAAACCAAAATAACCGATTTTCATATTGCAAATCGTAAGTAAATAATTGATTAATATAGTGCTCGTGAAAAGTGCAGTGAAAAATCATAAGATGCTTCCTGAGCCCCTAAATGCAGTGAAAAAGGGTGGAAACCAGTGAAGCAAAGTGCAAAGAAAAAAATTAAAGTGCGAAAATGCACAAACAAATTGTGCAGTGAAAATAGAAGTGCATACGATAAAAAAGAAACAAAAATAAGGATGAGAAAATAATTTCCAGTTGTGTTCATATTTGATAAAGGATATACATATATCTATATCCTGGGTTTAAAATAAAGAGTAAACGAAAGTGTTTTCGAAAAAGAAAATAATTCTACTCCTCTTGATGTTTTACTCATAATCTCTCGGTCTTCATTCTCGTTGTTATTACTATTTTCTTCTTATTATAATAAGTTTTCTTTTATTCGATTATCTTTAAAATTTTCACCGAGAGGCCGTGAAACGGCAGGAGCTGACAAATTCGCAACAAAATGTCGACGCGGTCTCAGTTGACAAAGGATTTGAACGGTGAGTAGAAAAGTGATGACACTTTACGTTGACTTTTTTATTTCGTACTTTTCGGGGGTTGGCTTTTTGTTATACAAAATAATTATGTTTAAAAGATTTTCAGTTTGGCACTACTAAATAATTAATGAAGGCGAGACGTTTGCAATCTTAAAAGACATCAATTAATAAAGACGTAGTTGTTGATCTATTTAATTTATATCGATATAATCTTCAAATAATAGCTTAACCACTGCATCGCATTAAAGAAATTTTTGGAGTCAAATATAGGTACCTACTTATTATTTTTTGCAGTTTTTTAAGTTCTATATTAACACAGTTTCGCAGGGAGTATTGTAGATCTGCGATTGACAAAGACAAATGCTTCCTGAATCTGGACCAACTTTTTTAGAACTAGACGTAGGTAATTCAATTGTAAATTCGGGAACAACCTACAGTAGAGTGTAGTTGTATCATTGCTCTACTGAAATAACTAGATGTTCAATGAAACAAGTTTATAGCAACAACAAATCGATTTTGTGATTTGTGGTACCTTTTTACCGGCTCTTAAAACTTGTAGCTGATTTTCAAATGATACGGACATAAATAAAAAATTTCGTTTGACACACCTATCAGATTAAGAAAAGTTAAAAAAATACAGGTATGGGAGTAACGTTCTCGATTGTAACTAAATACAAGCAATTCTTGGCAACACTCTTCAAATAATGATTAACCCTAATCACCCGGCATTAGCAGAGATAATAGAATTTTATAGGTTAGTAATTAAATTGGTCTAAAAATAGCAATAAAAAAGAAAAAAACAAGTGATGATTGATTGGTTCGTAAAAAATCTTCACTGAAGGGATTCAAGTAAACAATTGGCTACCGATTGTCTAATCCAATAAATGGATATTTTTACGAGACAACCATAATAAAATAGGACTGCTCTAATAAATGGATGCCACTATGCACTCAAACAGAAAAATTGTTAACAAGAACGTGTCCCAAGTTCCCAAAACAACTAAGCTACCAATGAGTGTTTTTTGAGTTAAAATTATATCGGACCGGAACAAGATCCTCAGTTCTCAGTCAAAATTTGATTGAACTGTCCATTGAATACTCCGTCGAGAAATTCTTGACTAATCTAACAAGTTTATTCGAGAGTAACGCGCTATAGTCTTCACTTGCCAAACCGCCTTTTAAACTTTTATTATTTCTGCACAAGTCTTACCTATGCATTGGTGTGAACAATATAATTTAAATGACAAGAAAACATATTGTGCAATCAACGAGGTATTTAACACTAACTGGGTTAACCCGTTAATATGGAAAATAACTATTCGAAATGGGTTATAATTTTAATTGTGGTCAAACGAGTCGAAGTTGGTTGCATAAGATGATCTAGTTGTGTCTATGATCTAACCACAAATAAATTAAAAATATTCGACGGAGTTGCGCTTATATAGAATCCTAGACTAACAACAATTCGTCTGTGTGAATAATAAAATACTTAAAATTCAAATCTGAGAACGACCATCAAGCATGTTTTTAAGTTTCTATAAATTAAATAAATAAATAGGTAGTTGGCGCAACAAGTCCGTATGGACCCTAAGCCCAGCGTAACCTTAAATTTTGTGTGAGTTTTTCATTTTTGGAACGAATGGAAGGGATCTAAAATTGTATGCCGATTCCACACGGCTAATTGAGAAGCTCTTTTAAGACAGTTATACCCTCGGAAGGTTATCAGACGTTTGCGAGAGGTGGCGAAGTGAAAATAAAACCCTAAATTGGAATTTGGACCCCTTGCTTAATAGTCAAACACACTAAACACTAAGCCACTGCGCCGACTTTTAAGTTTATACCTATAGCCATCGCAAAAACGTTCAACATTTTTTTTTTTCAACTGTAGCCCTTCTATTAGGTGTCAGGATTTACAACAGACGAAGCATCAATTTTCAAAAAATCGTATTTGTCCGTCATTCTATCCCAAACGTCACAAACTTTCGTATGTGTTCTTGATGGTATAAGTTATGCGAGAAACAGATTAACACAGCGACAGCAATAGCAACAGCGAATTTAGGATTAGCTCTAACGTTGACGGCGCTGTCGATGTTGCTGTGCTAATGTGTTCAAAGTAATTAAAATACATTGGTACTAAAAAGTTGTCAAAGTTGCTGTTGCTGTTGCTGTGTTAATCTGTTTCTCGCATTAGTTCCTTCTGAGAAACATCTGTGCGGCGGTACTAGGTAAGGGCGGTATTCATCGACCAATATTAAACTAAGAGCTCCGTAAACCTATTCATCAATGGTTATTAGTGCATATTTAGGAGCGCTCATAAGACTTACGAGTGGTCCCAACCACTCTTAAGTTGAGAGCAGTAATAACTTCGAAATTTGAGATCAGTTGTCGTTTCCAAAATGGAAGAAAAGGAAGAGAAGCCAAATCTTTCCGATAAGGAAAAAGAGCAAATAATAACACTGAAATACTCAAGCACATATAATTGCAAAAAAAAAAACTGACTGCATTAGCACCGTCGAAAAAAAAATAAGTGGATACTGGGAGCAATTAAGGGATGAGTTTTATGCTTCCAGCACTTAGTTAAAAAGAAGTTCAAAGCAATTGAAAGATATATTTTCAAAAATATTCAATAGGTATTCCAAAAGCCCACTGATAAAAGATCTTCCTGCAGATAAAATGGAGGCAATCGCACTGGTGGAGGAACCTAAAAAAAAATAATGTAGATGAAAACAATCCTGTTCGTCTCAGAAACCACCCCAATATGCCAGCAGTTGCCGTTATTTCAACATTAAATTTAATCGGAGAATACAATTTATGTTCTATAATTCTAATTTCACATCACACGAATTGATTTTGACAATTAACATTTTCGAAAAAGAGTTCATAAACTCGTCTGAGAAGGCGTTTGGAAATTCGAATTTTATTTGTTCGCATATTCGAAATGACATGGATACAACCCTAATCAAGCGCAACTAATCGCAGGTGGACTAATTTTACAACGTGCCAGACCTCGAAACAGCCTCATCTGGATCCCATGCGTTCAAAAAATCTTACTACACTGAAAAGACTCATAATAAGCACTCCAGTAGGTGTCATCACGGGACACTGCATCATAGGGAGACATGCTCTCAGGTTGGGCCTGTCTTCAAACGATTTCTGCAGAAGCTGTATGGACGACGAGGAGGAGGAGGAGACTATTCTTCACCTTCTCTGTACGTGTCCAGCACTGTCATTCCGTAGAAAACTATACCTCGGAGAATATTTCTTCGACAATCTCATCGAACTCGCAAACATAGGAATAAACTGCCTCCATCGCTTCATTCTTAGCTCTGGCTGGTTCAACGGGTAGATAAGGAGAACATCGCTCCTGTGGTATCACAATGGGCCTACTTTGGTCTAATTGTGACTGCACTTGAGGCGGCCTACCACTGTAACCTAACCTAAACTAACCCTAATAGTGCTTGGTGAATACATCGGAAAAACTCACATTTATGAGCCTCGTAAACTAATATGTAATTGATTTAAGTGCGCTTGATAAATACCGCCCTTAGAGTATTGGAATGCATATACATATATGTATCTATTGTACCACTGCAGGTACTGTGGGTATTCCAATACGTTGCCTTAGGTGGATCTGAAACGCCCTACGAGTTTGATCACTCTGAAAGCATATCAGTTCTAATATAGTTGTCCTTACTGGATACTGTCCTAGATACATGCTTGGCACGTACCCACTCGGCTTTCTTCCAAAAAGTAAACGCTATATGCGAGCCTTTCGTTTTATCCATTTATTCAAAATTTAACAATTATTACTTGGAAGGCTCTCAATGGTAATGAGTGAGTGAGGCGCACTTGTGATATTTCTTCAAAGGCACACAGTTCTTGCATATCAACATTTCAGCTCTATTCGGTTATTTATCCATATAATATAGTCACAATCTAAATAAATTTAAAAACAAATCTAAAAATAATGCAGTGGCATCACTGTTCCACCCAGCAGTAGGATGTAGGAACAGTGCGTGAAAAATCAAATTTGAAAAGGCAAACGGAAAACAGGGTGAGATCTGAGCATGAGATGAATGAAGTTAAAATTTTAATCAACAAACGACCTGAGGGTGCATTGTATCACAATTGCAACTATTAGCGCTAATAAAAATTAGTTTTGTATTGAAAACTATACCAGCAGGGTGTCTTTCCCTCACAATACGGGACTGTGATGATGATGATTTATTGCTAATTTGTTACCATTTCTCTCTTTCCTTCTGAATTTGTATATTGTACTCCCAAAAAAGAAAGGAACACCAGCGCGCATGTATTTTGCTGCTCCCGTTTTTCTCGATTCCTTTGAATTCCTGCTCTCGATGTCGTTCGGTTCGGTTATTTTTGTTTATTTCGCTTACCTCCCTCTTTTGTGGTGTTTGTGTATCCGTCAGGTTGCTGTGAAAAAGCAACAAAAACCGGCATTTTTCCCTTTTGGGTGTTGGGTCTTGCTATCTTGCTCATTGCTCTGCCATCATCTTCATCATTATGATTTTTCTTATTCCTCCTGTTTTCTGTTTATGTGTTGTTGGTCACAGCTCTCAGGTCTCGGCTGTTTTTGTTCTTTTTCGGTAGTTTCTTTCGGATCATGAACATGATTTAGGTCCAGTTTCTAGGAAGAGGAACCAGAACATGACACTTTGTGCAGTCTCCTTTTCCTTCTCATCTTTCCACTTGACTTCGTTTTGTTGTTCGTTCATTTTTTGTCTCTGATGCAGGTGCAAACAAAAAATCTCGAAATCAAGTGAAAAGATCCTTTTGATGAATGGAAATGGAATAAACATTTTCAAGTGGAACTTGCAAATCTTGCAGACCAGTAAATGGACATGGACAATTGTTTATTTATAAACTCCCGAGAATGGGTGGGGCGAGTAGGTAGGTAATTTAAATTTATATTTAAAGATGAAAAGGTGAACGATTTTTTTCAAACGTAACGTACAATCGATTATTAATGCGCTCGAGTAGGTAGGTACCTGTCTGGGTTTGTGGATTTTTATGTAAGGATTCTTCAGTAGTAACTAATTGGTCAACAAACAGTAGGTATTCTAAGAGAAGAGTTGTACTGGGTTCACGTCTACGTGGCAGCCCAGTTCCTTATAACGGGTGATTTTTTAAGAGGTTTAGAACTTTTTTAAAAAAAAAAACACAAAAAATTCGAAAAAATGAATGAAATATTTATTTGAATCGATAGTTTGAACCTTGCAATTTAATGTTTAAAGATAATTTCATGCAAATGTTGACCGCGGCTGCGTCTCAGGTAGTCCATCCGCTGAGTCCAATTTTGGCATACTCTTTCACACATATCGGCCGGTATCTCACGAATGAATGCATGGATGTTGGCTTCCAGTGCGTCAATCGAAGCGGGCTTGTCCCTATACACATTAGCCTTGACATACCCCCACAAAAAATAATCTAATGGTGTCAAATCGCACGATCTAGGCGGCCAATTGACCGGCCCGAAACGTGAAATTAACTGTTCACCAAACTCGCCTCGCAATTGCGCCATTGTTTCGCGTGCTGTGTGGCATGTGGCACCGTCTTGTTGAAACCACATATCATGCAAGTCAAGAACTTCCATTTCGGGCAAAAAAAAGTTTGTTATCATCGCTCGGTAGCGTTCACCATTGACAGTAACGCTGCGATTCGCATCATCTTTGAAGAAATATGGCCCAATAATGCCGCCGGCCCATAAACCGCACCAAACAGTGGCTTTTTCGGGATGCATTGGTAGCTGTTGCAATGCTTCTGGCTGATCTTCACTCCAAATGCGGCAATTTTGCTTATTTACGTACCCAAAACCAAAGCCAAAACCATCAGCTAAAAAATCACCCGTTATAAGTAGGTACCTATGGGTATATAAACCTGAAATAGGGATTGTAGATTTTTGCGATGCTTAAATAGTTGCTAGAAGTGGTCTTAGCATATATGCAGCAGTGAATACGTTTCAACTAATTTTAATGTTGCCGCCCGTGTAGATTGTAAGCATTTTTATTTACAGATACCGCTTTTAGCGTATTTTTTCTTGTTTTTGCTGCAGGTAATGGCTCCAGCTTTCTAGAGTTTTCTTCTTTTCCGTTGTTTTAAAAACATCTCTGAGGCCCGCTCAGTTTAGTTCAACTTAAATCCCTTATGGGCTACTTTTTCTATGTCCTAAACTGTCACATTAGATTTTAAGTGGAACTTAAATGAGTAGGTATAGGTAGTAGGTATCAGCAAACGGGCCTGAAACTTTTCGTGTGCTTTGACAGATGATCACCCAAAGGCGACTGCTTATTGTATTAAAATCGACTACACCTTGCCTTGTTAACACCGGGAGGTAAGATTGCATTTTTTATTTCCGGTGAAAGGGTTTTCATGGAAGACTGCTGATTACCTGTAGTCGAGCAATTGCCTTCAAAGCTTCAGTTCCATTTGCAGGCCTTTTGTTTTTCGTCGACTTTGCATCTAGGTCTGCAAAGAATGTAGGTACACTCTGTGAACACATCCCTAGGAAGTTTCGACTAAAAACGCTCGCCTTTGCAAGGAGCAAATCCTCAAACTGTGTACCTGATGAGTTCCGAAATTCGTATTCACACCACCAACAATGGAGCCAACAAAAGCCAACTTCATTCAAGTAGTGATTTCGCGCAGCATCGAACATCCCTGGTGCAACTAGACATGCAAGTGTTCATTTCCCACTATTGTTGTAAAAAAATCTAAGAACAAAACATCGAAAAGAACAGAACAACGGTAGCTGAAGCTGATTACAAAACACGCCTCTCAAACGATTTTACCACACGTATACAAATTCAAATGGATAACAAAACAACTCTCGAAGTGATTGCTCACAGTGTGTAAAAAAATAATTCACAGTTGGTGCACAAGAGGAATGCGCGTCTGTCAAGCTGACTCATATACCAGCAGTCATTTGTTTGTCTCTTTACTGCTGATTGTTTACTTATTTTTATTTTATCACGATACAGTTATAGTTTTTATTGTCGTTCGCTGCGGTTGGTTTCAAATTAATTATTCGCCTCAATTGGATGACAATCGAAATTGCCGGCATCATGACATTTCCCCCTTACTCGTGCGCTGTATGGGCTGACATCTTCATCATGATTTATATTTATTTCGAGATTTTCCTCTGATGCTAGTAGATTAGTCTCGATTCTCGATCTCGAATAACCACAATGACCGACTGAGTGACTTTCATCCAGCTCTGCAATTGAAGTCAATTAAATGACAATCAACTGGAGCTGGACCGATGGGAGTTTGAGAGCTCGATTCTAATTAGTGGTAGAATTAAGTGCTGAGCGAGTACAGTCATAGCCTCTTCATATTGTGAACTTCAAATCAAATTAATTTCGAACATTCTAAGCCATGTTCGAGTGAGATAAAAGTTCACAAATTTGTGTCATGCACGAAGTGTCTGCTGTCAATTTCAATGGCTCTCATAGCGTCGTAGCTGTCATTGTTTGTTCCCACTCCAAGTGTACGAAACCAAAAGCAAAGGATACTACTATTGATTCGTAATAATTCATACAGGGCCTACTGGTCCACCATATCCTCTTTATCTTTCACCTTGTCATACCTATGCCAACGGCGTTAAGTGCTGTGTGTGCCATACTATCTGTCATCTCGTGTTTTCTTTTATATCTATTGTTTGAAATCCCCTCCGGCGTTATTTGTGAAATATTCAGTTTATCAATAATAATTGTATCTCTGTTAAGCGTGATGTGAATTTCGGATATATTCAGATTTTTTATGGTTGACTAAAGTCGTAAGGCTGGCGATCAATTGACGGCAACCCTAATGGGGGAGCTTTGTGTTTAAGGTCCATTCATCCATGTGATCCATTTTGGGTTGTTGTTGTTTGAAGAGAAAATAAATACACAGTTTGAATATGGTTCCAGAAGTCTAAACAAACCATCCTGAGGGTCATTTACTTGTCAGTTGGTGTGCTGGAAAGCTTGCCAAATTTTACTATTGGTGTGACTTTCTATCCTGCATCTATTTGACTACTAGTGCATAGTCTCGTCTTCGACGGACATTTTTCCCTTCGAGGAAACGATTTCATAAAAAAAAAAAACTGAATTCACTGTCGGTTGCCACGCATAAGTAACAGCACTCTGTTGCATCATCAACGCGGTTGCTGAACATATCCGCCAGTAACTAGTTTGGAACTTGAAAAACAATTTAATTTTGAGAACATTTTCATACCAGTTCGACCAGAATAACGAACACGAAAACAAAATCAATTCAAGTCAATGACACACTGTCGCGGCTGTTGACACTGCAGATTTACACAGTTTTTGCTTTCTTGACACAACGGTGCGCTCTGCGAGTGACATTTAAAACCAACCGAGCTGGTGTTGTGTTTGTTATGCAATTTTATTTAAATGTGCTGCCTTTTCAAATGCAAAATCAAGTACCTAAATTGATTTAGACGTGCAATTAGCATAAGCGCACACATCTTCACATTCTCCCACGTCGTATATTTTACGCCTGGGTACATTTTACACTGAATTGTGTGTGTCATCTGTCAAAGTGTGTTCCGCATGGGTAAACATTAAAGGGCTATTTACACTTGTATTAATACTTCCTCTCTGCGAATATATTATAGCTAGCTCCATCAGATTGCGCGTTGGTAAATACAAATATTGGATGGAAATAGCTGTTGTTGGGATTGCGGCGGCGCTTACGTCAAACGAGGTGTGACAGCCGCAAAAATATAAACCGAGAGTTACAGAAAAGGCAAAGTGAATAGCACAGTAAAAATATTGCGATGGAGGTGTGGTTCTATGAGAAAACTGTTACGTCAATTGATAAGGATTTGCGGCTGGCAAATAGTGACGAAACAGGGATGTGATCAAATATTGGCGTTGAAGGGGCACATTACAGATAAAAAAAAAGTATACAAGGACGTGAACTACACTGAACTTAATGAGCTAACGACAAGGGCCAAAAGTCATCCGATGATGTTTGGCTCTCATTTTTTTTTTCTAAGTGATGAACTTCGATTCTGTTTTTAGATTATGTTTATTTGAACCTTTCGAATTTTATTGGTCAAGTCAAGAAGATGATATCGGCCGTCACAATTGATTGCAATTCGGGCTTGTTTTATGGGATTTTTCATCACTTCGGCGAGAACTTCAGGCGACAGATTCTCGCACACGTGTCGAATGTTGTCCTTGAGGGCTTCTATAGGGTCTATGGCTTGGTCACGTAAACACGGGACTTAAAAAAAAAAACCGCAAAAAAAGTCTGGAAAGGTTAAATCGGGCAATCTTGCGGGCCTGCGCAAATCGCCAAAACGAGAGATGAGGCGAACCGGGAACGCCGCCTTCAGAATATCGGTTGTGGCTCGCGCAGTGTGTGCCATCGTCCTGTTGGAACCACAGTCCAGTCCAGTCCTAATTTGTCCAATTGCGGCAGAAAAAACTCGGTTAACATGGCCTATAGCGCGCACCGTCCACTGTTGTCGTTTGACCAGCGGCGTTCTTGAAAAAAAAAAAAAAAAAAAAATGGCCCTCCAGCTTGACAGCGCACCATGCAGTAACATTGAGCGAGTGTAATGGCTCCTCGTGCATTACTCGTGAATAATTGGTGCCCCAGAAGCGATAGTTTTGCTTTTTCACGTACCCGCTGAGGTGGAAATGAGCCTCATCGCTCATTATGATTTTGGTCGAAAATTCGAAATTATTCCGCGTTCTTCGGGAGTGTATCGCTCCATGGCTTGTTCACTTGTATTCTACATCTGTCTAGTCCACAAATGTCAAAACAAATTTGAAATTGGCGGCCATTTGCAAAAATAAGAGCATCTTCCAATAGGGTGATTTTTTTTTGGCCCACCTTGTATAAGTTAATATGGACGTCACAGAAGTATAAAAGTTGAAACTTTAGTCCCGAAAGTAACCATCGGAGATAGATCTTCGTTACAGAAAGCAACAACCACGGATCTTGTCGTAATCGAGTGATCGTTGATCAGGTAAATGGATGACAATTTCTATCAACGGTTTTAGAGCTGTCGATGATTCAGTAGGTAGCAACTACAACATTGGGCCTTAAACTTATTGAACTAAATGAACGTGGCGAGTAGTACATAAATGTTATGCCAATAAAATACTCTTTCTATATGAGAAATTTCAAAAAGAGAGTTCTTTAGATCGCAAATCGACCTGCCCCCCAACACCAGCGACGTCATAGTTAAGAAAAGTATTGAAAATGGTATATTGCTCCCTTATTTTGGAAGGTCATTCGTAAACCTGTCTATTTCGCACTTACAACCATAGTCTCATGTTTGACACTTGAAATCTTCAGCCTTTCGCAACATCACAGCTGAAATTCACACGACTTGTCTGTTCTCATTCGAAATTGTTCACATTGACATCAAAAATATAAATAGAACGCCTCAAACAATCTTCGAGAAACAAAACAACTGCGTTCCATCGAATCACTTTGGGATGCCATCACCCGAGATAAGGACATGTTTCGATAAATCCATCACCCAAAACAATAAAAACGTTAATCCCTCGCAAGCCATTAACGTATGCAATTAGAAAACCATAAACCAAAATACTCGTAAATCAAGTGCCCTCTAGCACCCATTTTATTATCCTATCGAAAATCCGTTCCACATAATTCCCCTTCCGCCGCATGTACATTGTACACATACAACACCCAACAACAACTACTTTTAAGTGGTTATACTAATTCCAAAAAAAAAAGATAAATTCCATATAATGGCACCCTAATCACAACGAAGACCGGCTTGGAAAAAAACACCATCCGAACTGGGTCAGCCGAAAACGAACCACTTGTGGATTTCTGGAATTTTAATGCATCCCAAATTATGTGGTGAGTTCAAACAAAAATTTGAGCAGAACACTATATATAGGTCAACAGCGTCTACATAAGTTTCACTTTGAATCTTCTGTTGGCAATTATTTTTCCATACCACAGATCGCACAAGTACAAGCGCTCGCCGCAATGGTAACGAATCGGGAAATGCCTCAAGTGGATGCACACGTCAACACCGCAGATTGTGGATACAACTCGAAATCGCAACTATCACTTGAAGATCTTTCTCAAAGGCTGCGATTTATTCGTAGTTTGTACACCCGCATCCATATGGCGCACTCTTCACGATTCCGTGTCAATTGGAAATGATTTCTATTGCGGGAGGCGGGTCACGACCATGAGTTGAGTTTTTTTGTACGAGTACGAGAGTAGACTTTGTCGTTGGAAAGGTGTGCGCCAAACATGAACACGTGTGGTTCAAATGAAAAATTTAACAGATTTGTTGAATGAGAAGAAATGGGAAATTTCACGAACAACTTGAGTGTGTGTCGGTTGACAATAACCTCAGCTTGATAATGACATTTAACATCCACTTTTTGTGGATTAATTGCTTAAGAAAACTGTGCATTTATTTAGTCTTTGTGAATGTCTGATGGACGGGGCTTTCAATGGAAACTTATACTTTTGAAAGTGAGGGACGTGCCTCCGATTTATACGTGGGCAGTGAGCAAGTCAATTATCACCAGAGCTCCTAAAAGGGAAAGCATTGTTTTCACCACAGATGGCAGTAGAGAAATTAAAATGTGGTATATTCCCGAACATTCTCCCACGGTTGGCAGCGGTTGGCATTGGCAGCATTTATTTTATTTTTTTTTTATGTTTTTGCATGTCACACGGACTATAAATTGACATAACACCGATAGAAAAACAAAATGGCGAATTAAAAACCAATAATGAGGGGGACAGCGGCGAGTTAGGGGTCTCAGAGCTCTGCATTGCCTCTGATTGGCCGGGTTCCACTGCCCGCTAGACGTCTAGCACAAAATATCCCAGATGACAAATTACAGACAATTATACTTGCTCGGCTTCGTATTTATATTTATTTTGTACACGTTTGAACGATTTCCTTTGACAGGTTGTTTTTTTTTTTTTCCTCAATGCAGCGGGTAGTTTGGCGCTAAATTGAGAAATTCCCCTAAAAGGGATATTTCACAAAAAGTGCTAGACGTCTAGCGCAAATGTGAAATGTGGAACGCGGCCATTGTCTCTGCTTTGCACTGTAGGTGTAGGTGTCCTCGGCCCATGACGCGGTTGTACAAAAACGAGGGCGAAAGACCTCAAGTCTGTAGCATTTTATAAATTTATCTGAAAGTACTAGATTAATGGATATGAGTATGGTGAACTATTATCTCCGCTCATAGATGGCAATACACGTAAAATAACATTCACTTAGGTTCGAACCAGAAACGGAAATCCGTCTGTACACTGTACAAAGAACATTCCTTAAAACCGATCTTGTTACAAACATGCAAATGCATCAAAATAAAAAAGAAGCACAAAAATTCAGAGTTACCTTATTTAGGTCAAATGTGTGTGCTCAATTTATCAGTTTGACAGCTTTCCCTGTCGAAGGCTAAAATATATACCCTATATAATAAAAAAAAAAAAAAAATACGAAATCTAATATTCCATCTTCAAAGATTCATCAAGAACACGCCAAAACGTCACTTCAGGGTCGGCAATCAGCAATTGATTCCCACCTCCCACGTCAACCTGAGTAAGTGTCCATCTCATCTCGTTCGTCAAAAGTGAAACACATTTTTCCACTCCAGTCGCCCGCAACTATACCCGCATGTACATGGCAACAACTCATTTAAAAATGTTTCCACGAATCAGATCGATAGATAGAACCTAGATTTTGAGTCATCTGTCAAATTACTTCCACCTGACGAGATGAAGTGGGTTCCATGGAAGTTTGGCCACAGACCTGTAAGTGGATATCTTTATGTAACCACTACTGCTACGTGATAACATTTTTAATAGTTCACAGAACAATTCCATTTTGCGCTTGAAGAATATTACATTTTGGCCACGACCGCGAGCGCACGTTCCCCACCGCGCACCAGACAGACTTTCAGGCGTCGCAGGTGTAGCATGGGTAATGGCTAATGGGTAGTCCTCTGCTGCGGTAGTTGTGGTTATTAATTCCTTCAATTTTGCTTGGTGTTTGTATCTTTTTCTTTTTTAGTAATGAAAATCCCTTTGGCAGGGAGGATAAAAAAGAGCTGCGAGCTTCAAGAACAAGTGACCTAGTTTTTTTTTATACCCAAAAAGCTAATATACGTTGTATATGTGTGTAGTTTTTAGGCGCTCCGGTGGGGGTGGTAGCGACGCTAAGGACGGAGAACAAAAGGCAACCCAAATCAATTGTATTATGTATGAGACAGCGTTGCCTTTGTATCACACACACACATTTGATACGGTACGGGATTTATATATGCAAATCGAGAGGAAAAGTTCCTTCCGTCGGCGTCGCGTCGTCATCGCGTCGTCGTTTGCCTTGAGTTTAGCGAAATGATGTCGTCTTCCCCTGGGCTGGGAAACGGGTAATATAATCATATGGCAGTGTCCTTGTGCTGAAACTGCTACTGTGAAATGTTTTTTTTTTTTTTTTCCTTTAGTAGGAATACTTTGGTCGTAAATAAAATATTTAAATTTAAATTTCACACCGTTGGAGTGTTTACTCTTGTCAGTTCAGGCGATATCTGGGTGAGAAGAAAAGAAAAGGTGCGATTGAGAGCCCAGCCAACTTTCTGGACAAGTTTGAAAATGAGTTTGATTTTTTTGATATTTAAACGCGGTATTTCGTGCAAAATGTTAAGTTTGTGGGACTTAAGTGGGGTATGGGATTTTATTTCATTTGAGTACCTGGAATGATTTCTATTTTTACCTGTGAAAGCTTATACGAGTGATTTATTTTTGCATGTTCCATGGGTGCTTACTTTTCGACCCTCTGGTCTAAACCCATATGTAGAGCACCTGACTTCTTTGCTGAATAATTTATTTATGATGAATGGATTGATGGGAAATGTAAATAGAAGCTTTTAAGGAAATCAACAACTTCGCCTACAGTGTCACATTTAGACGAAACGCATTTTGGGAATAAGAGGTCGGTTCGATGTGAGCTCAAGTGTTTGGGGACTTAATCTCGAATGGGGTATACCGTATACATATACATACAACATGTATTCAAACAATAGAGTACAGAAGGTAGGATTTCCCACTATTTCCGGTAAGACAACAAATTGTATGATAAACACGTAACTTCGAAAACGAAAGAAATTTTCGTTTACTACAAAAATGAAAGAAATTTGTAAGCCTAACCCTTGATATGTTTTCGTGTGCACGAACGATTTATTCCGAAACCGATTTTGTACGAAATTGTTCGACAAACACGTTCAATAACTTCAAAACCGAGAGAAATGTTCGGTTACTACAAAAACGAAAGAAATTTGTAAGTTTAAACTTTGAAATGTTTTCGTGTGAACAAACGATTCATTCCGAAACGAATTTTGTGCGAAATTGTTGGACAAACACGTTCAATAACTTCGAAAACGAAAGAAACGTTCGTTTACTTCAAAAACGAAAGACGTTTGTAGGCGTAAACCTTGAAATGTTTTTCGTGTGCATGAACGATTTATTCCGAAACGAATATTTGTACAATAAACACGTTCAATAACTTCGAAATCGAAAGAAATGTTCGGTTACTACAAAACGAAAGAAATTTTTAAGCCTAAACTTTGAAATGTTTTCGTGCGAACAAACGATTCATTCCGAAACGAATTTTGTACGAAATTGTTCGACAAACACGTTCAATAACTTCGAAAACGAAAGAAACGTTCGTTTACTTCAAAAACGAAAGGCGTTTGTGGGCCTTAACCTTGAAATGTTTTTCGTGTGTACGAACGATTTATTCCGAAACGAATATTTGTACAATAAACACGTTCAATAACTTCGAAAACGAACGAAATGTTCGTTTACTTCAAAAACGAAAGACGTTTGTAAGCCTAAACCTTGAAATGTTTTTCTTGTGCACGAATGATTTACTTCGAAATTCTTCGCCGCGAAAGAATACAAACGACAGCTGTTTCGTTGACGTTTTTCTCTTGATACCCTTTGTGATTTTTGCTCAAAAAAATCGTCTAAAATGCAGAAAAATTTAATAAATACCAAAAGTGTTCAATATGTAGTAAAATAATGCAACAATTTCGCAAATTTTTAAGAACGGCAAGGAAAAAATAAAAGGATTCACTTGCAACAAAGTTTTCGTACTATTTCTTTGATTTCTGAAATGCGAAAGTGTGTTTGTGAGTCTATTTTTTTTAATCCGACGACAGTGGTCAGATTCTGTAAGGCGAAAATTTTAACACGTTTTCGTGCGCACGAATGATTTGCTCTAAGTTGCAGAAGTAAATTGCTCGTGCACACGAAAACGTTTGAACGTTTCGGCTTACAGAATGTCAACTTAGACTTTTGTTTCACTTTTTGCAGCAACTCAATACACTGTTCTTTAAAAAAACGAAAACAACTTTCCCAGCCAGAAATTATCAGGGAAAACTCGATACTCCCTGCTTTCTAATTCCGAAAATTATCGCATTTCCAAAGCGAAAGCGAAAATTTGCAGAAATTGTAAAAGAATATTAAAAACGTCAAAAGCTGTCGTTGTTTACCTTTCGCACGAAACGAAAATATTTTTCGTTTTTTAGAGCTATGAAAATTTCTTTCGTTTTCGAAGCTAGATGAACTACATGACTTACAAAATCCCACAGCTAATTCACAATTGTTGCCACCGATTTTTTGTGTACTTAAATGGAAAAGTGTAACTTACCACAGCTGTATTTTGTTTCTTTTGGAAGTATACGACTAATTCATCAATAAATCCAATCAATCCAGATCAGTCATTCGATGTCACAGACCCCTTACGTATCCAAAAGTAGCTTTCCCAATGTCTGATAAGACGCTTATCTATCCCCTAAGTAAGCCTCGGTACCGGCGTCCATTATTTACCGATCGCTTTAAACCCGAAGAAAACTTCCCCTCAGCGATAGCCCGACGCCTTTTAAGCCCTATCTGCGTACTCGACGGTCTGTATGTCCGAAATAAACAATTCGTTTAGCTATTTTTATCTTATCTCCAACTTAATGTAAAGATAAGACCTGTTCAAGGAAAAAGCTTGATTCTTTCGCTTCCGACTAATTTCGATAAGAGCCCGTCGAAGGCGTCATTCGTACATCGTACAGAACTTTCGTTTGTTAAACGAAACGCGCTTTTTCCATTATTCTCTCAGTTTAGTGGTAACTTTACGTGAAATAAGTTGAGTTGATGTTGTTGTGAAACTGCAGAAGAACAAAAAAAAACCGAAAGTGTAAATCCAAAAGTCTTTACTCTTAGCCAAGATGTATACAAAAGAGCTAATGAGTCATGTCATCGACTACATTAAGAGCATAATTGAGATACAACTAGTGGATTTGCTTGGAGGCAACACCAAAAACGATGAAGGTAATCACTAATCACAGACTTGCCCCCTTTTTGTATTATGTCTATAAAATGTATATAATTTGTACTAATGCGAGTCTTTAGTGTGAGCACCCAAATTCAAAGTCCGGCGCACGTAATTAGCTGTTTTGTTTGTTTAGGTTTTCTTGGAATTCCGGCTCCGAAAGTGAAAACGGAACCGCGAAGGCGTTGACCACTTTTCCTGCGTAACAATTTAATGAGATACTTTTTTCTTTTGATGTGATAAAATCGAAGAAGTGATACTAATAGTTTGTTTGTGTCAATAAGTTGTGTAATAAAAAAAAAAGCAGCAGAGGGCGGTGTTGGCGCTTTTGAAGTTCTCCTCATTTCTCGTGTTTTGTGGAGGAAAACAACTTGAGTGCCGAAAAGGTGAGGGCTGTAAATATTTATTTGCGTATGCTGCGCATTTGTGCTTTGTGTTTGTGGGAGCTATAAATACGACCGTGTGATTGACTACTGATAAAAAATACGAATCGGGGACTTTTCGTTATTGTACTTTGAATCGTCCTAAAGGCGGAGGGTTTTTTTTTTTTTTTTTTTGTGATGTTGAAGTCGGCCTATCTCTGAGGAATCATTTATCAGAGGGCGGTCGGGGTTTTTATTCGATTTGAGAGTTTTGTAGTCGAGACTCCAGGTCCCGGTGATTTTGTTAACTTACTTCCAATGAATAAAAACAAATTTTAACATAACAAAGGCACAAATATTTTGAAGTTATTCTCGAACAATGCGATTGGTTCTTAGTATACAAACAACAAAGCTCATTAAATTCCTTTTTTTATGCCTACTGGGAAATAACAGTCCACCAAACATGAGTAGGGGCTCTTCTATTTCGTATCAAAACATTTGTTGCGATAACACAACGGAAGTTGTTGAGGTATATAACAAAAATTATTTGTCAGTGCTTATGTTGTGCGTGATGGGGATTTCAAAGAGGCGAACACAAATGTTAAATTCATTAATAATATGTCTAAATTCAATGACACATTTAATATAGGTAGAGGAAAAGGTGGTAATATGGAACCTGTTGTTAAATTGGAACCCCCTTCTAGAACCAAAACTGTAAGTGCCATCTATTACTCAATAGCTACACGCTGCGAAGGCTCAATCCAAATACTCATATTATAAAGTTACACGACATTCGCTTTGATGATTTCGCCATAAAGTTATTTCTAGTAACCGAGCGAAATGGAAAATTTTTTTTTATTGTTTTTGAAAGTCTAGAAAGTTAATGTCGGCTCATGTTTTTTTCCTGCAAAAAATTCATAAATAATATTTAGTGTTTGAATTAACATTTTTCCAGGAAAGATTTTTCTTATTTCTTTGAATAAGTGATAAAACTAATGTTTTTGTTAAAATATGAAATCTTGTAATACGGAACTCCTAGAGGAACCTAATATGGAACCGGGTTCCATATTACCATTACGTGTTTTTTTGCTAGGTAAGCAATGTTTTTTTTTTTTTTCTTTTTTCCCCAAACAACCGTCATGCCGCGAAGCTAAATAAAAACGCCACCCAAACCTAAAAGAAAGTTCTGGGACAAAAACCAAATGGTTAATGCAATGAAACGTGTTGGGAGGAAAAAAAAAAGAAGACAATGATGTCAGTTGCATGTTCTGCTCTCAAATGTATTCAGACGATTATCCTAATGAAGTTTGGGTTCTATGTAATCCTACAACCTATGGGCACACAATGATTGCGCAGGATGCGATCACGATTATTATGTTTGCGATTTTTGCACACGAAGGTAAAATGTAATTTTTACATACATTTAATATGGAAACCGGGGTTCCATATAAGGAACATAAAAATGAAAAATGTAAAAATGACTTTTTTTGAATAAAGTACAAAATTTAATACAAAAAGTATTCAGAATATGTTTTTTTTTCTTATATATAATGTAAGAATATATACATAGTATAATTAAACAAATTTTAATGTCTTAAGGTAACGGGTATAAACAAAAAATTTAAAAAACCAAATGGGGTTCCATATTCCCACCTTCTCCTCTACTAGGTAAGAATGAGTATGAGACAAATTAATACGAAACGGAAAAGGCGTCTGGTTGCGAAGGCGACACAATTGGGAACGCCAAAACAGCTCGTTGTTGAAGGTGACAACTGTCGTAGGTCGTAGGTGCGTTTGTTCGCTGGTTCAGATGAACGATTGTAAGAGCTGTTCGTAGCTTGGAACTTTATTTTCTCAAACTAAAACACAATTTGTTGAAATTCTACAAAAATAACAAAATGAATGTCGATTTTTACAGAAATAATTTGTTTGGGGGTTACCCTGACAATTTCTGTTGGAAAATTATGTCCAACTTCAGTTTGTGAATTATTGTTTGAGAGAAACAACTCTCAAAAAACATCTCAAAAAATAATTGTTGTTTGTACAAAAATGTACGATAGTTCAATTGTCGTTATTTTATAAAGACTTGACTACTTCTTCTAAAGAGTGGTCCAACGAAAACGCGCGATGTTAATTGTAAATAAAACAAAAAGTTTTCGGAGAATTATCTTAAACATTTTCTATTATTATATAGAAGGATCTATGACAATTATGTATGAAACAAAATATCGGTCAAATGCTTGCCACGGCTTCGGTGACATACCTCTATCCGATGGTCCATATTTTCAATGACTCTGAGACATAATTGAGGTTCAATGTCTTTTATATGACGAATTATCTCATCCTTTAGCTCTTGAACTGTTCTTGGCACACTTTTACTTTTTTTAAATATATCCCCAAAGAAAGAGTCCAACGGTGTCAAATCTGATGATCGTGGCTGCCAATTTACATCGCCACGACGTGAGATAACACGGACATTGAATTTCTCGCGCAAAAGAGCCATTATTTCATTGGATGTGTGTCAAGTGGCACCATCCTGTTGGAAGCACTTATCGTCCAGGTCTATATCCTCAATTTCTGGCCACAAGAAAGCTGTTGTCATCTCGCGATAGCAAACACCATTCACGGTAACTGCTTGGCCGACCTCGTTTTCGAAGAAGTACGGCCCGAGGAAGCCGCCAGCCCATAAACCGCACCAAACCGCCACTCTTTGTGGATGCATCGGCTTTTCTCATTTCCTTCAAATATAGAGTAGGGCTGGTTTGCTCAAAATTTGCGCACAATTCTCCCGATTGTGGACATATTTGGTCGATTATGCTGACCACAAAAATCACGAAGAGCTCGATTTGAACGCCCGTTTTCGTAAAAGGCTTCAACAATCTTAACGCGCTGCTCAGTTTTGTACCTCTCCATCGTTGAATTTGTCAAACACTGGAATAAAGAAATGTCAAATTAAGTTGGGCAAAAAACTTGAAGTTAAGGTGTGACTCACAATTAACATCGTTCATTATGGTTGAACCACCCTTTATATATGTAAAACAAAGTTCCATCCTTAAGAACGCTCATCACTGGAGAAAGGATCGTCCGATTTGAGCTATCTTTTCTTTCTTGTGTCTGTCTCCGCATGAGGAAGGTTTATACGTCGAGAAAATTGAAAAATTTTAAAAGGTGAAAAATTCATAAAAACTAATTTTCCATACATTTTTTACTGTGATTTTTTTTTGAATTTTAATCAAAATATAGAGAGATCGTGTTTGTCAAGAATTCTACATAAATTTATGTGATGTGAAATAGGCGCAAGCGCGACTTGGAAGTAAAATCGACTCAACCGAAAAGGAAATTCCGTGGCGACGGCGGAAATTGGCCTGTCGCGATAGGTGGTGCTGTTGTCGATCTCCGAAACTATTCAACTGATTTCAATGAAATTTTGTGGATGTACCTATATGGTTGGTTGTAGTTTGAAAGATAGGAAGTACGATTTTTTTCAATTCATTTAACTTTATTCTTGAAGTGAAGACTTATATTGGCACGCTCGCTCCGTGGAGTGAACTGATAAAGCTTGGTCTTACAGACTCTAGACTAATGAATCAGTTGTATCAAGGGCGAAGCTTGGCAGGAACAGCTAGTAGGTATATAAAACAAAGTTTCATCGTTAAGAACGCCCATCACTCGAGAACGGATCGTCCTATTTAAGCTATCTTTTCTTTGTTGTGTCTGTCTACGCCTAAGGAAGGTTTATACGAAGGTTTATAAAAGGAAATTGAAAAATTCATAAATTTTAATTTTCCACATATTTTTTTTTAATTCTAAACGTAATATATAAGTGAGATTATGTTTGTCAAAAATTCTATATGAATTTAATTAGTTTATAGATTTTCTTTTCGGAAACTATTTTTTTTATCACGGGCAAGGCCGGATGTGGATAGTTAGTTTTTAAATAAAATTCAAACTACTTGAGATATCTCAAAAAAAAAATTGAATTTTATTGGCTTGAATTACACATTTCAACTGATACGGTCGCTATTGCTCGTTCAATATTGGCTCTGAGCTCCTCTAACGTCACCGGCTTGTTGGCATAGAAGACCAATGATTTTATGTAGCCCCATAAAAAAAAAATAGAGGCGTTAAATCACATGAACTCGGCGGGAAATCTTCGGGTCCGTTTCTCAAGTGAACATGTTAAACTAACTGAGACTTTAATAACTTGATTGTTGCACCCGCTGTGTGGCTTGTGGCATCGTCTTGTTGAAACCACATATCACTGATGTCCAATTCATGCGATTGCTCAGAGAAATAAGGTTCCAACATGTCTCTGTAGCGAATACCATTTGCCGTAACGTGACGATCATTTTTATCGACGAAAAACAACGGCCCAAAGACGCCACCGTCATGAAAACCGCACCCAACAGTGAATTTTTGCAGATGAAGTGCTGTTTCATGAAACACATGAGGGTTGTCACCTGCCCTGTAACGCATATTTTGCTTACTGACGAAGCCGTTTACCAAAAAATGCGCTTCATCACTGAAGAATGAAAATTGGCTTAACGCTCTTAAAGCTGCGACCACCGGTAGTAAATTTTATTTATTTTAAAACGTTGTTCCTTAGTGTACTTCACCATGATTGAAGTTCTTGCTTTCACCGTATGGAGAGGAAAGTTGTCGTATCTCCGGCTTCAAAAACAAGGCTATCAAATAGTGAATTTATTAAAAATCTTCCGGGGTTCAAACCTGTCAACGAAACGCCAACCTCAAGCATCCATAAAACGTGAGAAATCAGAGAATCATTTGTATGAGACGATTCAGCCTCTTATTTCATTTCTACTCCCAAACTTAAAAAATTTACGATAAATTATTTTTTGATTAAAATGTATATCTCCACATTTGTTATATTCCGAGTTGTTGTTTTATAAATGTGTGTGTGATGCCCATTAGAGAATATCAAAGAGCGGAAATGTTGCCTAATCAGCTTTTGTCTACCCAACCGAGGGTGAGTTATTATTGGAAACAATTTTATCGATGTCATTCGTTAACTATACCTAGTATTGTTATCTGCACGGGATTACATACTCGAATGCGTAGCGGATAACGTGTGCTATCTACCTTTTAGCTTGTTATTGATTGAGGCGATAAATGTTGCGGAGTGTAAGCAACTTTTTATATATATAAGTGATCTGTTTTCCAAGTCGATGTCATTACGTTATGAAATTAGCAGAGAGAATCGAAATTGTGGGTAGGAACTTTTTTTCCGAAGGCCTTTAGAACCAAGTTACTCTGTTCTTAGTAAATATACTGTCAGATATCGGCTCTGCGAAATAGGCCACAAATCAAAAATGAAATAAGTCCCAATTATACAGGAATAAAAATAAAAAAATAAATAAATTTTGGGCCTTATTTCCTTATTTCCTCATGAAAATTGGGCTCTTATTTCATTATGAAACAAGACCCCAAAAGAAGAAATGAAATAAGTCCCCAAAACTAATGTTTTATTAGTAATTGTTACCCTTCCGACATGGAATACGTATGGGGGGGCATGCTGCCCCCCTGCAACCCCCCTGTTAGATTACGGGATGGGTGCGAGGTTGAGTATAAATTCCTGTAATCTAAATTAGTTTATTATAACAACAATCTATATATATAAAAATGAATCCCTATTTCCCTTGGTCCCAGCATCACGCACAAACGGCTGGACCGATTTCGTTAATTCTTTTTTTGTTGTGTTTGTTATTGTCAGGAGAACAATGTTATGAAAGAAAAAATTAAGAAAATTGCGCGGAAAATTAGAAAATTAAAGTTTGAATGGTGAAATACACTTTGAAAAAAAATTAACTGGATAGAAATCAAGAAGTGACACTTCAAATAAAAAAAAAATATTTTGAATTTTAAAAGCAATTGTTGTTGTCAATTATTTTAATTATTTTCCAAGCAAATTGTTGTTGTCAACAATTTTGAAGTTTTTTTTTTTTTTTTAAATAGTTTGTTCTAATAAATTATGTTTACTATGTTACATCAAGTAACTTTTTGAAATGAAGTAGATAGGTACTTTGATTATACAAAGATGATATTATGGCCGACGATATTTTGCATCGAATTCGCACTGTTAAACCGGATAATGAACTGGAGATGTCAGATGAAATGCGCAACAAAGCTTTGATTTGACGCATTTAATCGAGAATTGGAGCGAGAAATGGACTTCGAACGAATCGCATTGAGTCAAGCTGTTCGAACAAATGTGCCAATGTTGAATCTATATATATAAAAATGAATCCCTATTTCCCTTGGTCGCGGCATGACGCGTGAACGGCTGGACCGATTTCGCTAAATTTTTTTTTGTTGTGTTTGTTATTGTCAGGAGAAGAATTTTATGAAAGAAAAAATTAAGAAAATTGCGCGGAAAATTAGAAAATTTAAGAATACTTAACCACCATATTAAATGATATCTAATGTAACCATAGCGCTTTTAAAATTCAAACTTTTTTGATGTAACCTTATGGCGTTGGCATAACATTGACAGAATGCGTGCTGCAAATATCGTCAACGAGGATGTAAACAAAAAAAATATCGTTTAAAACAGATGCTTCGATCGGAGTTATTATATTGATAAAATACATATAAAATAATTATTTTATTATTTTTAACAAAAACTGAATTTCTTAGTGCACATCGTCGGAAAATCCTCAACATGTGGCATTGTAGGCGTATGTCGTTTTTCAGTTCAATTAAATTTTCGTTAATTATAATCTTCTTAATTCATACCTATAATTCTTTCGGGATGAAACTCGATGATGATGATATAACTCGATAACCACTGGGTCAATTTTTATGATTCTTCTTTTGTTTTGTTCGTATTGTTGTATTTCAGGTTAAAGCAAACTTAAAAGATAGGATTTTTGACCCGCTATATGGCGTTGTAATCGATCTCCGAAACCACTCACCTGATTTCAATGAAATTTTATAGATTTTTATTCTTCGTTCCCGCTTGAAGGATAGAATACTTTTGAACCTGACATATAAAAGAGACTGACGTCCGTATGTGCAGTGTGCACTCATAACTCGGGGACGGATCGTTCGATTTTTATAATTTTTGGTTGGAAGGAAGGAAATTATGCTACCTTACCTCTACATAATTCGGATTTGAAAGTTGGTTCAGTTCAAATTTTGTTGCGAAACACCAATGTACCGAAACTTAACAACGGATCGCATTTGTTTTATGGTGAAGCATCTCACATCAAATGTCATACAAGTGATGATTTTAAGGGAAAAATTCAAAGGCAAACACTCTTATTCCGCAGATTTCGCTTATTAAGAACGATTTACCATTCGTGCGACTTCAATTTCCCTTGCGTCTCGCTTTCACTATGACCAATAAAAAATTATTTGCAAGGATAATCGATGGATGTTTGTCAATTTAGTGAAAAAGTGGAAGGTTGGACGACACGTCAAAATCATTGCGGTTTGATTGAAACAAATCAACATTGCTCTTCATCATTTATTTCTATTGCATTTAATATAACTTTTGAATAAAGAATTTTAATTGGTCGAATTACATAAATTAGCAAGTGCTTGGTGCATGCTCGGAATTTATTAACAAATTAACAAATTTGGGCGAAACGAGGTTTGCCGGGTCAGCTAGTATTAAAATAAAATCTAGTTAAAAAAGAGTTAGTTTTCGATATTTTTAATTTCATTATGCAATAGCACCCCAAATTTGGGGCCTTATTTCCTGCAGCCTCAGATATAAACTCGCAAAATATTTCGCTGATTTCTCATAGAGAATTAAATCACAAAATTCCAGCACCTTCTGCCTGGGGCGATTCGGCTTCTCATTTGAAATCTGTCGCCAAACTTTTTGTATATATTATAGAAAAGTGTCCATTGGACAAGACCCTCACTGACAGCCTCCGAGGAGCGCCCCCAATCTGTGACATTCTTCTTACATTTCATAGATCATGCCGAAGTCTAATAACAGGCGACTAAAAGGAGGAAATGGTTGTCGCGACCAGTGTTGTTATATCGTGGGACTTACCCCTTTTTGTGGGAACTTCGTTGTCCGAAAAGCCTTTCGTGGGATTAAGGAAAAAAACACCAAATCGTGGGAATTTCCGGAAACTAACAAAAAACATTCAAACCATAAATTTTTGCTGAAATTTTATCCAAACTCCTACAGTGGCTTAGTGTGGCTAGTGTGTTGGACTACTAAGCGAGGCTTCGAGGTTCGAATCCCGCAAAAAGCCAAATTTCAACTCAGGGTTTTTTCCACTGCGCCATCTCTCGCGAACGTCTGACAAACATCCGAGAGTATAACTGTCTTGAAAGAGCTTCTCAATTAGCCGTTTGGAGTCCGCATAAAATTGTAGATCCCTTCCATTCGTTCCAAAAATGAAAAACTCACACAAAACAACCCACATAAATCGTCTTTTATCAACATTTTCTAGTTCCAAAAAACAATCGTAGTAATACAAATTTTAATTTTAAAAACTGGGGTCGAATCGCGTCGTCCGCGAACGAACATTTCGTGACGGAATTTGTTTTTGTTTCACATGTAAAATCAACTTAATTCCGGGAACCTATAGCTCGTTCACGGAAGTGGCGATTCGACACCTGGATTTTAAGGCAAAAAAAGATCGTGGCATTTTAAAAGGGAATTTAAGTACGGTGAAAAGGGAAAAATGACCACGCTTGGTGGGATAAATGAAGAGAGAGTGCTAACAGCGCTGGTCAAAACTCTTTGAGCTCTTTACAAACGCAATAAAGCAGCAAATGTCCGGTTGGGCACATTCATAGTCAGAAGGGATACAAATTAATATCCCTCCTTCGCAGAGATCTATAGAACGTCTTAATTCTATTTGACTTCGTTAACAAGGTCATTTCATCCTGCCGTATGTGCTGCCCATTCAACGATAAAATGGCCTTAACGACCAAAGGCTGGGCGACCAAAATCGTAACCTCCTTCTTAATGATTCCATGAATAATAATTATTTACTAACCTCCTCCACACATTCTATACAAAGATGTTATATATATTTAAATCGCCGTCTAGAAGTGTGATTGTTCCTTCGTCACGCATATGGGCGTTCTGATGGACAGCCGTCAGACTACGGACACATCCAAATCGACGCCATTTTGGATACTCGACACGCTCCGGTCAAGGTTATCAGAGTGTTGTTCGTTGCTAAATTTTACAACACTGTTGTGGTTGGCATTCCCCATCTCGGCGGACTAGTTTCAACTTTTAACTATAACTGGGTCGTCAAAGAAATATGACCGTTTTCTGTGTATATCTCTATCTTTTTGAGGCCCCTCTGCCTCTGTTTGTATGTTGCTGTTCGAGTGATGAGTTTTAATGGAATTTTTAATTGACTCGAATATGAAGCAAAAAATATGAAAAAAAAAATCGAATCCCCAACGGTACGGAAGGCGAAGCAAAAGCAACCCAAAAAGAATGTGGAGTGTAATGAAAAATAAGTTTGCTAATTAAATTCTCAGAATGAGTTACTCATTCATATATATGGCTAACGGGGCAAACGCACAGACAGACAGTTCGAAAGTGCAACTTTATTAAGAGGTAATGGGGTTTATTGTTCGATAGAAGGAATGGACATGCGGTTATCCTCGTTTCTGACAGCCGAAATGGGTTAAATGGGGCTTACGTGGGCACGCCGGATCAGTGCGAGGTTTCAAAGGTTCTGCAAATCGAGACTCGAACAGTAAACTGGCGAATAAACTCAAATGTGTGAATCCGCTGTCAAGGTTAGAACGTAGAACAGAATGAGACACTAATTTGCTTGACATATACAATATACATACATATGCGTTGTTTTGGGAATTGCTGTTTGTTGTTTGAAGTTTTCAATGTGTATGTACATTTTTATGAAATCGATAGAATTGTCCAAGTGTCCAACTCATTACTGATTCCGCTTGTGGTTTCTTTGGGGGTGATAATGAAATCCGTCATCAAGTCATCGAATATGCAAGGGTTTGCTTTGTTAACCAAAGTTATATGGTTGTCACAAAGAAAAGGGGTGAACAGCTCATCACGAACTGCTCACGCTTGTCCGAAATGGTACTCAACGGGAACGTCAACGAAGACCCGTGAGTCATGCTCATGATGTTGTTACACACCCAGGTATAGGTAGATATGACAGGAAAGACACAATTTAACTGTTTACCGCAAATCCCAAGCAATTTGTAGTGTTGATTGTGTACTGATGCGTGAAAAAGGTAAACAATGAAGCAAATGTGAGAAAATAAATCTGTGAGAAGATTGCGGATTTGTTTGACTTGGAAAATAGGTTGGTGCATGGGTCTCTTCGTTGCGAATAAATGGGCGCGTATTTCATCCACTTAGGCAAGGGTTTTGTGATTTTTCTTCTTAAATTTGTAGATTGTAGGTTTAAAAGGCGTTGCTGGAATGGCGTCGCTTACAGTGTTTCTAAGTCTTATGGGATTGTCTTATTGTGCTCCACAGACGAAATCAGATCCAATTGCAGCTACGTTGAGATTACAAATTACAGAATTAATGCCCGCGCTGTGTTTTTGAAACTACATTATAAGAGTAGTCTCATAACCTCTTTAGCGCGTACTTATTAGAAAAATTTATCGATTCTTGAACGCCTTAAAGTATGCAACAAACTTATTCGCTCGGGTGTGTTTTTAAATTTCTCAAATACGTAGTAAGAGAAAGATATTGTATTGGTACAAGAATTTCAAACTCTAGATGTCAAAAAGTGGGTCGCGAAATTCTGTCCGGCTGTCTGTCCGTATGCTCCTGAGACCTACAGCCTAAACGGTTGCCCGGATTTGGTTCAAACTTAAGATTTGGATTTTGGGGGATTACAGTTCGAATAACGGTAGGTACTGTAGAGTTCTATGTTGAGCTGTAAGTAGGACACGTTTTTCTTGTTCGCTTGTTACTATTCCTAGCATCGCTCAGGTCATTTACCTACCTAAAAATAGCCAACCAAACTTTTTATCAACGAGAAAGTTTCGTTCGACCCAGTCGTGCACTTTGTTTTTATTCTCACATGTACAGACTACAGAGGTAGTAAACAACGAATTAAGTGATGCCATCTTCGAATATATAATATTACGAGTATTGAGAACTTTTCTTACGATCGGCGTGCGGCAGCGTCTGTCTTCAAACCTCACGTCTTAAAATACTTAAAATTGCAATAAAATAGATAGCACACACTGAAAAAAAAAGGTACACCATAGTAGTGAAAAAGTTCATCAATGTGATAAAAAAATCAACAATTTTAGTCCAGTGAACTTTTTCATTAGTATGATGAAACCGATTTCGTCAATATGATGTTGTTCATCATTCATCAACTTTGTTCATCAATATTATGAAAAATTCATCAATATGATGAACCCAAATTCCCCTTTAATTTCATAATGTGATGAATGTATTCATCATATTGACAAATTTGTTCATCAATATGATGCACACTTTCTGTCCTGTCAAATTTGTTTTCATGTAGTTGTAAGATTATTCACACAAATAAAAACATGAAATAAAAATACTGACACCAATATAAATCGTAAAGATATAGCCTTCGCACTTTCATGGGGATGCTAAAATACTTAAACGAGCATAATGTCATGAAAATGGTAATGGTAATATTATGTGAATTTAACTATTGAATTTCTTCGCAACCGAGAGGAAAATATTCAAACGAAAATCAGTTTTACCACGAAAGTCAATAAAGTGTAGTGGCAAAAACTCACGCGCTCAAGAAATATTGAAGATTTATAAAAATAAAATTTATTTCTGAGTTACTTTTATCACTCCTGGGACAATTTTTTTTTTTTTTTTTTTGCATAATGGATCCCAATGAGAATCAGAGAACGGCCATTTGCCTGCCATATGCATAGAGTCACAGGGTGCATGTGCATACATTTGTGTTTGAAATGTGTTTTTCCGTTTATTGCTTTGTTTTGTTTTGTTCTGTTGAATTTTATAATGTTGAGGCGTGAGAGAACAATGTACGAGAAAAGTTTGTTTAAATAACAATATTACATTGATTTTGAAAATATTTCAAAAAAGTAAATATTTATTTACATTTATGTGTGAAATGAACTCACAACGTTATAATTATATAGCGAGCTCTTTTTTTTTACCAAAGGAAAATCGTTGTAGAAAATTCATGATAATTGTAGTTTTATTTTAATGACATATTTTGAAAAATTTCCGTAAATCCCGCATAAATCTCGGAATTTATCATACGACAGTAATCTCATAAAAAGGGAGATTAGAAATAAAACAAACACACTTTTCACAGCTCGATATGTCAAAAGTGAAAAAAAAAAAAAAAATTAAAGAAAAGACATCAAAAATGGAAAAATGTCTCTCTCTCTCTCTCTCTCTCTCGTGAAATGTCATTTTCTCTCAAATGGACAGAGCCAGAGAGAATACGTCAAGTTAATCTTCTTTTATTTGGTGGAAATACTTCGGGATTAATTCTAAACCTCTTGTACTTAATCTTGGTATTTGTGTTCGGTGGAAACGTAGCTTAACCTACCTTTTATAAGTATGTATTCTAAAACACGTACAACAACATTTTTCGATATTTACGTTTTACTTTTTACAAATGAAAAAGCTATATCAAGATATCGGAAAAATAAGCCCCTTTGAAAATTAGATAGTCTTACTCATGATTTAGCTTTTAAAACGCCGCTATGAACATTTAGAGCAAACAATTGATGCCGAAAAAAGTTCGTTTACATAGTAAAATCATTGAAACGAAATCACTTGGTCAACACCTCCCAGATATATCTATGCAACTGAATTAAAGTTATACATTAATTGCATACCTTTAATTAAGGCTAGGTAAATTGCATTCTTTTTAGGGTAAATGAGGCGCTCCATCGAAGATATAGGTTCTAATTACGTAAGTTTCATTATACTGATAACATAATAAATACTTAAAATATATTAATGTATTAAAGCTATTTATGCAAAATTTATAACATTTTATATAATGTGAATAATCGAAGTTAGACTATAGTTTTTTTATTTTTCCACCATTTTTGCATTAATATTGAATTTTTCGCACTTCATTAATTGTTTTAAATTGTATATACTGCAGTTTATTTAGCAAAACCAGTTGCCCGTAGTAAAAGCAAAAATAAAAAAGTTTGTTCATCGGCAAGCAATTGTCAATACATTGCTTAAAATGCAAATGAATACTTTTGGCTGGGGGAACATTAATTAAAAGATAAATAATTATGTGATGAAATTTCTAAATCACATATCTCGAATCTTTTAAAATATTCATCGTTCATCGTAAAACCATTCACAATTTTCTTCTATGCCACCCTGTGTAAATACTTTACGCTTGATGAGCAATCGCATATAATTATCTACGCATATATACATCAAGAGATTCATCTTGCGTGTGAGAGTATAAATGCTGTACCAACATCGCGTGTGTACACCTACAGCATACATCATATTAACAATCTGTGCATCACATTGAAGAAACCGATGAAAGAAGTTCATCAATATGATGATTCCATTCATCAATATGATGATTATAATAGTGAATTTAATTGTTTTCATCAATATAACGAATTAGTTCTTCTATATGATGAAGGCTTACATCAACGTTCTCCTTAATAAAAATGATTGTCTGTTTTTTAACGAACGCGGTCATCAATATAATAAAAGCCGTCATCAAAACCATGAACGTCGTTATCAATATGATAAAAATTCAAAACTTGGCAATCGTACTTGAATATGATGATTCCATTCATCAATAAGACGAATAAATCATCAACTGGATGAACAAATGACTAAATTCATCAAAATAAATGTTTTCGTCATATTGATGAAATGTTTTGATGAAATAATGAACGTAGTTCATAAAAACATACGCTAAATTCTCTTCAGAATCGTGTTGAAAAAATTGATGAATTCATTTTCATCATATTGAAAAACTGTTCATCAATTGTCAAAAAGTTTTCATGATTTTGTTCATCATATTTATGAAAATTACGTCATATCAATGAATATCATGTTGATGAACGCCATTCATCAATACGACGCCGACTTTTTTTTTCAGTGCAGGGCGGGCGGAAGGGACCTAGACAAGTTTTCCATTTCCGAGCCTTTAGACGCTTTTTCACGTTTGCAAAGTCTCAGTGGAAAAAAATCAAGGAGACAGATAAACACAGCAACACCAACTGGGACATAATTTGAAACCCAATTGACTTTAGTTATTCAAGTTTAATTGGAAATGCAACTAAATCTTACAATGTGCACTTTATTATTCCACAACTTTCTGACAACTTAATTCTAATGAGTTAAATGCTAGGAAATGTATGCAAGGAAAACTTCGCTCAGTAAACTAAGCTTATAACGAATTAACGAAAGAAAACTAGGTTCAGCGATGAGGAATTTCATATGGCCGGTGTTGCCAACCGCTACACCTTTAACATCCCAAGACGTATTGAACAAATTGAGCACATCGACAGGAGTTTTATCAAGGGTGCAGACAAACTGTTTCTGTCTATTCCTGTCAATGGGAAAAACTAGAAAGAAAAAACTCAAAAAACTAAAGAAAGCTATGCTGATAAATTGAATAGTATTGTAAACGCAAACGCGCCATCTGTGCCTTGCACCTAAAAACGAACGAAAGTAGAATCGGACGCACTCAGTGACTACACCAACTGCACCCCACTTCACTAACTAAGAAAGCGCGTTTGTTGTGTTCTTGTTCGTTGTGTTTTATAGCCGATATTTACACGTTTGTAATGCTACGTTTCCACCGGATATCAATCCAGAGATTAAGTACAAGAGGTTTAAAATGAATCCTGAAGTGTTTCCACCAAATAAAAGAACTTGACATACTCTCTTTGGCTCTGTCCATTCGAGAGAGGGTGACGTTTCACGAGTGAGAGAGAGAGCGACATTTTTCCATTTTTGATGTCTCATTTGTCGTTTCTGTCAAATGCAGCTCTGTTTGCTTTTTTTTTGACATCTTGACCTGTGGAAGTTTTGTTCACAAACCGGACTGTAAATGCAAACCTGGTTGATAATGGAGACTTATTTCTAGTCTCCATTTGATGAGATTAGCTTTTGTATGATAAATCCCAAAATTTATGCGGGATTTACGGAAAATTTTCTAAATCTCGCAGTTGATCTCCGGTGGAAACGTAGCATAAACGTTTAAAGAAATTAATTTTTAATCAGAGGAAATCCTTCATTTTAATCGAAATAAATCAAGTTTTAAGTACGTATATATTTTTTTAGGAAAAGCTTATAAATTAAGAACAACCTGTGAAACAAACCACACGGGTTACTGGACTTGTACTCATCGAATTTATGGCGACAAATACGTTACCCCAGTACTTGTCACTTAGCTAAAACATAAAAATATGCTTTTCAACTTCCAACAACATCGTTTACCGCAATAGAATCCATTTCCAGATTGATTTTTCAAACTCCCCACAGACGAAAACATTTTAATCAATATAAAATAGTTCAGTCTGCTCTTTCTCGGGCACTCACAAGTCACAACACAACAAGTTGAATAACCTATTGCCCATTGTACTGTTTCAGAAAAAACCATATACCAGTTGTCCAATGGATGTCCTGTGCGAAGCTATCATTCCCATTATCTCTTTGACAAACATGAGTTTGTGCGGGGGGGGAAAAAACTCAGCTGTCAGTGAAATTTTCTATCAACCAACTCAACAACGAAATTCGACCCGATTTGCTTATATTTTGATGCATAACTAACACAAAGGCGAATATTTTCAATGAATACTGACGTCTTGTTCATGCGAAAAGATGACAGCCCTTTGATGCGGAATGAAACTAAACAGCCATTCACCTATTTACAAAATAATCTGATGAATCGCTATGCCTCCCATAATGATGGGGCAACACAAAAAAGGACCAAAGTTTCTGTGACAATAATAGTAAACCTCCACCTCTGTCATAATTCTGTGGCTGACATGACCGGAATTCCGCCAGACAAGTTCGCAAAAACCTCAAAATTTTGTAATCCTAATTCTGGTCGGGCGGTAATGCGTGTATCAGCATACTGTCACTCACGGGGTCATGTAAGGAATCTTATAACATCACAGGATACAGTTGCTGCGGCAGGGACACTACAATACAATGGAAAATACTAAATTCATCCAAATGAGCTGTGGTTGCGGTGGAGGGATGGAGGGGGGCAGAACCAACTCCCGCACTTTGACACTGTCCGTAGTCCGTCCAATGACACATATTCTCGCCAGATCAGTTTGTCCTCATGGATATAGAAACGTTTCTCTGTTTCTGTTGGAAACAATTTCACAAGGAGCTCGGGGGAGTGTGCACAGAACTAGGGGACTGGTGTGTATTTGTATACACAGCTAGAGTTTTGCGAAATGATGATTTCGACATTTTGCTGCTTTTGCTCCTTTTGCTGTTCGTCCCTGCAGAAGTATTTTATGGTTTTTGTTGAGTAAATGACATATCGAGGATTATTACTTCACATGAGTGGAGATTACACGATGGCGGGTGAGTTTTGCTCTATCCTTTCTATTCAAGGATTAAGGGCGAGAGTAGGTACTCTGTATATATATATATGATTCTGCAAATGGTGCGGATTAAAAGTGCTTAGGGTTTTTTTTTTTAAATTATCCACTTTAATTGGTTGTCCGATTAGCACAGAGTTTTGAGCGTTCGTTGACAGGATCTTGAACTCACCCGGGCACTTTTTTTTTTTTTTCAAATAAATGAGTGAGAAGCTATGACCTTAGTTCTAAAATGAAAATCATTCAAATAGAAGCCGAAAGCTGTTTAAGTCTCTTCAGTGACCAAGGTGTATTATATTGAACTACTGAGCGAAGAGTTCCAGGTTTAACTCCAGAAAAGATACCCACAACATTTTTAGTTTTCTTCTGCACTTCGTCAGGGCAAAATGCTTCTCAGATCAGCCACTCAAATATGACTCAAATTTAAATTTGTTTACCAAAAGTTTAAGCTAGGGCTAGGCTTCTAAAGAAATCGTTTTAGCCTAAGATTCACTCTTTGAAAAATTCCTCACGCACAGAGACTCGCTGCGCAGCACATGCCATATTTTTTTTTTTAAATGGGAAGAGGGCAGATGCTCAAAAACCCCTCAGACCCTTCGGAAGCGTTGTCCAATTGGCGATGGAAGGTTTTTCATTTACCGGTGTCGTCCAGAATATGGGTTTCTCAATTAAGAGAACGTTCAATTTTGTTGAACTAGTTAGTTCATTTCGTTCATTTCAGTTCAACCATCAGTCAGCTCTGTAGCGGCTTGGACGATTGGGTTGCAAATTTGAATTAAACCATCGAAACAGGGCAGCTCACCATTAGCGTTCTAACTCACTTTTATAGCCTTCAAACGCAATGCGAATTTAACGAGAACAATGTCAGCTTTTTGACTAGTTCGCTTAGTTCACTTGTCAGAAAGCATTTTTGATCAAAATTTCTGTTAACTGCACCAACTCCATACGAATTCTAAGAGTTTAGGCTGCATTTTTGAATTAGGACGTTTGTGACGTAGTTCAAGTGTCAGAGGTTGTTTAAGTACTAGTTTCTTGCTGAACTACACAAGTTGAACCAAAATCCAAACTAATATATTTATTAAAAGGTGAGGAGCGGATTTTTTGAAGTTAGTATTTTTTTGAGTTCACTTGTCAAATGGGATTTGTGTCTTCTCTGATTTGTACATAAATTAGACAAGCAGAAAACGACTGCCAGCAGCTCGAAATGTTTAAGGTTAGTCTTCCCCAAGGGAAGTGTACATTACAGTGGACGTCCAGTATAACGAACGATATAATGTTTGATGTCAATCGTCGCTATATCGAGCTCGATCGTTATGTCGATAGATTTTGATGTGAAACATCTATTGGCGCGACTTGAGAGTAAAATCGACTCGAATGAGACGGAATTGGTCTGTCGCCATCACTACGCCGTCGCTCAACCGATTTCAATGAAATTTTGTGGATAGGATAGTTTTGGACCCGATAGGTGGAGCTGATATCGATCTTCTAAATAAATCAACCGCTTTCAATGAAATTTTGTTCGTGTGCATGGTTGGTTGCAACTTGCAAGATAGGATAGTCTTGGACCCGATAGGTGGCGCTGTTGCGTAGATATAAACTTTTTTTTTCAATTTATTCAACTTAATTCTTAAAGTGAACATTTATATGGACACGCTGGACCTGGGGAGTGAACTGAGAGAGCTAGGTCTGTGTAAGACTACTGAATCAGTTCACTAAATTAAATCTAATTACCATCAAAAGCTCTAAAAATAGAAAACGTTGGATTGGATTGCGTTATGAAAACTTTTTAAATTAATGAATACACTTATCTACTGCGCTGAATTAAGATTATAATAATATAAGAAAGATTTCATTTTTAAATTAAATTTCTTAATATAATTCAACAACAACAAAATACAATTTAACATCCCCATTTAGCGCGAGAAGTTTCACATCTGGTGTGTGGTCACAAGCACACTCTCTGTTTTTTTTGTTTTATACTTTCTTTTAAAATAGAAGTCATTAAAAATGTGCTTATTTAAACAATTTTGTTAATGCTAAATTAAAAAGGTGATGGTCCTTCCATTTAAATATTCGCAGGGCTTTTAATCCAATTTATATATGAATAAATCGTAAAAGCGTTCGTTATATCGTTGCAAAATATCGGATTATGGACATCCATTGCATTCAAAAAAAAAAAAGGAAGCCGCCTTGGTTTTTGTTTCTTCGGATAATATTTACCTATGAGCGTTCTATATCTATATCTGTGATCTAATTCAGTTAATACCTATAAAATGTCCATTCTGTGGAGCAGACATTTACACAACTAAAACCGCCAATCTCCAAAGCGACTTCTCCCCGCATCACCTATTTAAATTCAAATTTGACTCCAAAACGGCAAGCCCTTGTCGATTTTATTTTTTATAAATCTCTATGTATCTTCTGAGGAATAACAAACAACTAAAAAAAAAAAAGAAAAAAGAGAGCGATTAAAGAAAAGTAAAATTTCTTAATCATTATGTTGGCACAGATTCGCCTTAGATTTATTGACACATTCTCAAACTAGCACACAGAATCGAATCTTTTGCGACTGGGCATACTTATACACATTCAACGACTTAACCCACTTCTTGCGGATACACGCACGGTCAGAGATACAATTGAGTAACCGTTTTTCTCGTTTGTTGTTTCTTGTGAGTTGATGACTGATTGACTGATGCGTCAACCTGGTGACTATAGATAGTTTCGCCCTTTTTCCAGCGGTTTTAGTTGTCATATATTGATTGCCCGTAATCGGGCAACGAAATTAACAGAAAACAGACAATGGCCGGCAACGTCAAGTGACCTCAATTGCACAACTGACCACAGCCACACAATTTGTATAGTGTGCGATGTGATGACACAGTCAGAATCAGAAGTCAGAACGCGACAGAGGAAGATGGGAGGATATATAAATATATATATATAAACAATATCTTTTGGTTTTATTATAAGAGAAACCAAACAAACAAAATTAAACGAGTGTGTGTGACCTCATGGCATAAATAGGTACTTTAAATGCTTTATTTATTTTTATTTATTTCTATATGAACAGGGAGGGCATTGAGGGTAATATTATTTGCATATCGAACGGCAGATATGTTTTATTGCATCAAAAACGATTTAATTAGACAAGATTATGGAAATTGTTGGTGGCATTATATATACGCGTAACCGTTAATGATTGACATTAACTGAATTAGTTGGGTTATAGGTTGACATTAATATAACCTGTCACGGAATTTCAGTTTTAATTGAGGAGTTGTTGTTTGTCAGCAGTGGAAGTACTAGATCTATCCATATGAGAAATTGTTAAATAAATGCAAGGAAATGCGTTATTAACTGTCTCATGATGTTAACTGAAACTGACAGCGGCAAAGGTTTGTTGTTTTTTTGCATCATATGTACTCTCTAACGAGTACTTTCAAACTCCTATGAAACGAAAATGCGACAGGCTCTAATTTCGAACATATGCCGAGTGCGTGTTTTTTTTTTATATGAGTTTGGTTTTGTAAAATTTATCCTGAGAGCTCTCCTAAACGATAGAGAATTTTTGCATACCAGGCGAACATTGGTAAGTAAGTCCAATGAGTAAGGGACAACCTTATTCCCCGATGGGCCTCACAATGGGTCAGTTATTGTATGGTTTTAAGCCAGCCCACAAACCGGTACCTAACCTAAGTTCCATGAGTGCCCTAACATCGTCCTCCATTTCTGTCTGATTAAGGCATTTTAAATCACCAATTGTATACACATTTTTGAGACTGTTTCAATAGGATGGTTGAAATGGATTTTCGTGCGAAAGAAGCACGTGAAATGAAGCAATTGTGAAATTTTAGCACAGTTAGCCTTATACAAATTTAACCACTTTACCGGCTTCTAATAGCTCCGTCAACTGAGGCGATATCTATAGGTTCTGCATATAAGGAAATTAAGTGTACGGTCGAATTGGTTTCTGTTTCTGACCTTAAATGTTTCCTAGCAATCGCAATGGACCCACTATGCAACCTAACGCTCTATTCCATGCATATGACTAACCTAAGCAGCGGTATCCTTCTAATTTGTTTTCACTTCTCTATTCAAAGTCAGTAACAATGGTATCACATGCCCAGCCCAGCCCATAGCTGCGTACAAATAAAAGTAAAAGACGTTTTCGTTTGACAGTTGTGCAGCTGTCTTTGCGAGAAACTGTTTGCAAAGAAATTGATTTTAAAAGAACCAAAGCCCAAGGGACAAACAGACGATGAGGATTTTTTTTTTGTCATGCATACCTCCTTTGACACTAACTTGCGCAACCCGTTTGTACTAGTGCGGTGCCGACAAAGTAATAGTTCATGACTCTTCAGTCATGGCTCCAAAGAACATGAAAGCTGTCAAAACAGTTGTTTTGCTTATGCTTAATCTTTGCGGTGGCAAGTGCTGTAATTATACTGCAGAAATAAATTGCATCTGCAATCCCCTTCTTAGGTCAGAATACAAAACAAAAAATGCACAACCGTAACGCGCGCGCCCTCTTTAAGTAATTCAAAGCGCTCTTATAGCTTAGAGCTCTTTATTTTTTGTTTGCATATATGGGGGTGTTGTGCAAGCCCCAAGATACCATGTCACATAATGATGGACAAGTGCTGCAAACCACATACCGTTCACCATAAAAAAAAAAATAATGGTGACCACAGCAGAAAATATAGAAAATGTTTTTTTTTTCTCTCTCCTCTATGCCAGTTGTCATCTAGTTGAATTAAACTCTGGGTGCTGGTTTTAGAGTAGGTGCATTAAAAACACACAGAGAAACATACAAACAGAAACATATAGTGGTTCTGCTGAAATAGTAGAGTAACAAGGAGAGAAACCGTATAGGAGAAATTGTGTCAGCACACCATGTTGTGTCGTCATCGTAGTAGTAGAACATCAATTGCACTTGCGAATTCGTATAGGCAAACCGAATTGGGACACCATCGTAAGTTCGTAACAGTGTATAGCACAACGACAACGCCGACAGTGACATCTTTTGAGGAAGGAAAAGTGGGCGCAGAAAAAACACACACACACACTGAAGTAGAGGAAATCCTAAGATTATGGGAGAAAAAAGGAAAAGCCTTTGATAAATGGTTGAGAGATTGAGAGAGGTTTCCACTGAAGAGGATGTGATTATTAAAAATGAAGAAAATCACTGAAGGTAGTAGTCGTAATTATTTTGACAGATAGCGAAGGCGAACAGACGTGCAAACATATTTATAAAAAAAAAAAAAAAAATGGTGCCATATAGGATGCAATTAAAATTTCACAAATGTGTCATGACAATTTTTTACTCCACTCAATTATTTTAATTTTGCGGCAGTGGGGAAATAGTTTTACACTACCATTCAGTGGAAGTTATACAAAAAATATGACATAAACTAGGTCAACCTTTTATTTTTGTATACAGCTACTTAAAGATATCTCTTAAATACATTAGGTACAAAATTGATGTAGTACCGTGTGTGACTGGTTACGGAGCATAGTGTGTCACAGGTTTTTTGTTTAGGGCACAGAAATTTGTGCTCTTGCTTTCAAATAATCAATATTTGGTATTACTTGTTTAAAACTAGTTTTAGTAAAGTTTATTTCATAAATTATTATATGTATAAATATAATTCAATAATTAAATGTCACACTAATCATCATCATCATTATATTAATACGTGAACGATGAACATCCAAAGTTTCCGTACACTTTTTTAGTATTTGTTATGAAATGAGTAAAATGAAACTTATATCATTCGAAAGGTACTGTGCCATAGATGTACACAAACGAAAAATCGTATGTACAGTAGTGGTCACGAATTTAGCACATTCTTATCAAAAAAGAGAAAATGATGATCCTTTTTTTATTTCAAAATAAAAACGTTATCTATTCATATATTTATGTAATATACATTAGTAAGCGTTGTTTTTTATGAAGGACAATTATGTACTGTACCTGCAAAAAAAAAAGAAAAATATTTTTAGATATTGAAATAATATATACCTTGGACATGAATTTAGCACATCTACTGATTTCACTAAATTATCACAAAAATGAGAACTAATTTAAAGAACTTACTATTATTTCTACTTTACCTTATTTAGTATTTCGTAGGAAATCCTTTATTTTTTATCACAGCAGTACATCTTCTAGGCAAGCTTTCTACCAAAGCCTCGCAACGTCTCTTTGGAATGGCATACCAGGCGCTTTGGATTTCCTTCCACAACTCGGATAAATTGTTCGGTTTTTTTTGTGTAACATGATGTTCAACATCGTTCCAAAGGTTTTCGATTGGGTTCAGATCGGGTGATTGCGCAGGCCAGTTCAGCACGTTAATCTTATTACTTTCTAAGGTACTCTTCACTAGTCTAGAAGTGTGCTTAGGGTCATTATCGTGCATGAAGCGCCACAATATCGGTAAATTGTCTTCTGCATATGGTATCATGTGATTTATTACGATATTGTTGTAAATGTGTTGATCCATTTTGCTATCAATTTTTAGTATTGGGCCAACACCATGCCAGGAAAAAGCAGCCCAGACCATCACATTTCCACCACCATGCTTAACAGTTTTAAGAGTGTACTTTGGGTGATGCTGCATGTTTTGAGGACGCCATACATATTTTTTTCCATCTGATCCGAACCTACAGAATTTTGATTCATCGCTCCAAAGTACATTTTTCCAAAAACTTATTGGCTTAGCAAGGTGGTGTTTAGCGAAGTCAAGTCGGGCCCTCAAATTTTTTTTAGATACAAGCGGTTTTCGTTGTTCTATGCATCCACGTAAATTTTTTTCATTAAGTCGGCGCCTTATGGTCCTTGACGATACATCGATACCATACTCAGACGAAAGCTCATTTTTTATGATGCTGGAGCTTTTAAAGGGATCTTTAGCTGAAGTCCGATGAATTATTTGGTCCTCCTTTGGCGTCGTTTTCCGTGCTCGAGGAACTTGTTTCACATTTTTAGTGACCCCATACATATCAACATGATTTAAAGCATTGTATACCATCTTCCTTGAACACTCCAATAGTTCCGAAATTTCTGCAACCTTCCGGCCTTTAGCTTTCATTTGCAATATAATATCTCTTTTTTCCTCTGAACACCACCGCCCCTTTGCCATACCTAATAACACTTTTTTGATAAAAATTGAAACTTATCACTACCAAATGCATAAATACCTGATAGTTTAATCCGATTAATTAGAAAAAAAAACACAAATATAAGAGCGAGTTAAGATTGTGCTAAAATCTTGTCCAGAACAAAACTCTATGCAGTGACAAAAATAACACATTTTACAGAACTAAAGTAGAATGGTATCGCTAAAGTAACGGAATTTGGTTTGTGTGATTGACACTAACAGATAAACAGATTTACAGTTGGGTGAGAAAAGAAAACTACAGAAAATTTGAAAATACATTAACGAGAGTGATGTGTGCTAAATTCGTGACCACTACGGTATATACCGCCATTAAGACTGGTAAAATTAAATTTAGTATTCCCCATACAAAATGCTTATCAGTTAATTAGACGCATTTTGGTGACAGTCGCCGTCATATTGCCATAGTAAAGTATCCAAATTCAAAATTCATCTTATTGTTAGATTAGAACCTATTTTCCAAATAATGCAATTTACCTACCCCTAAAAGCAAGCAACTGTATACCTTATTTTAGTTCAGGGGCATTATGTCTGCGAGAAATTGACTGTTGGTTTCAGTGATGTTACTATGGAAACGAACATTTTTCGACATACATTTTTTTGGCCTAAAATTTCTTAGTGACGTAAATTGTTAATCAAGAGTAAAAGTTATTTTTAAAGAAGCATATTTTTTCGATATGTAGAAGTCGCTTTTTTGCTTATAAAAAAAAAGCATAAATATCGAAAACTGTGGTACGTTTTTTAGTATTACCTTCGGCATCAAACTTGGCATCACTTTTTTCCTAACCGATGAATTCTGTGAATTTTTTTTTTTTCACTAACCTTCAAACTTTTCGGCACCGGTTTACAACATGAAAAAAACATTTTTTCTACCCACTTCTTGCAATTGCTGTAGCACATTTATAAAAAGGAAAATAACATAAGATACTAAAGGGTTTTCCAATAAGAGGTGTTATTTTGGTATTAATTTTTTGACATAAATGATCGGTTTATTATTTTATAATTTTATAAAAGTTATGCCGTTAATAGAACAACATCAGCCAAATGGCCACCACGAGCACGCATACAGGAACATATCCTTTCACAATAACACCTCTTATTGAATAACCCTATATTTCAAAGTTCTAGAAAAATATCCAGACGATGTATTCCAAAATCATTTTAGAATGTGCCGCTCCACCTTCGATGTAAGCCCACTAATGATTTAAATCTTCCAAAGGAAAACCGAACCATGTTTTTAGGATTAACATAAAGAATTCTCCAAAAATTTATACATTTTTCTGTCAAAAGCGTTTGTATCTGTTGATAAAAATGTGTATTTACTTGCCTCTCTTTCTCTTCCGCCATTTTTCTTACTTTTTTGCCGGCGAGTCAACAGAGCATCAGGTATTTTTTTGTTCGTCGTTTGCGCATCAGTTTGATAACCTTTGCAATAATGAACACTTGACGTTGAAAGTGATGCCAATAGATTGCATTAATGAACGTTTTGCAAAGCATCATGAGCATCATGATGTCAGTTAATCGTTACTGAATTTACGCATACGCAGGATACTGTGCATCCAATCGTATCATTTAACTCTTTGACATATAAGTCGACTTATGGTGTTCTTCCTTTTTCCCACAGTTAATTAAATCGTCAAATCCCGACTACAGCGTAGTCTGACAAATTTTCATTTTGGTTAAACTCGACTGCAATTGACTTGTATTTCCTTTTGAAAAGTAATTTGGCTAACGATTTCCATTTTCCATATTCAGTGTGTCAATTTCCAAATACAAAATGGCGAACCCGGTTTTATTCTTGCTACACCTTTTCTAACGCCAATCCTTACGAAATGTTGACCAATTTTTATGAAACATCTTGTAGCCAAGCAGCTATTCTCTGTTTCGTTCATTTCGTTTTCGTATTGTTAGATTTAGTTGGGAGATTGTGAGCATAAATACAATTCTAACCTCAAAATGTTTACTATAGAGAAATATTATATTATGACACTCCCATTAAGGACTGATTTTTTGGATCTAATACAACAAACTCCACGTGCTACCTTTTCCGACTTTTGTACTGCCCGTCACATGTTGTCCCACAAACATACACGGGCCCCATCTACCATCTCATCGGTCCTTGCATGAGTAACTACGAATTAGAATAAATATACCCCCAGGGGATATCAGAATGCCATAGCAAAACCCATATATACCTGGCCCTCTTGAGTTCCCTTTTTGCTCAAGTCCATTGTTGTTCATTACGAAACACTTGGATACCAAAAACCACACAAACACACCGAGAACTGTGGTGCTCGTAGATGCCCGCACACAGTGAATGAAAATGAGTTCTTTAGCTATCCATCCGATTGATGGTAAACACAAGCAAAATCCATTCAAGCGCAGCACTACAAAGTACTAGAAACACACTTAAATGATCGATTTGCGATTGAAAGCAAGAGCACGAATAGTACGTTTTCTCTCGGAAATCCACTGACCGGCATAAAATGTGGCAACGAGCCATTAACGCCATATAAAAGCAAATTCCCCCCTTGCTCTGCATACCAAAAACCTCGTCCACTAACCATATAAATCCAAGTGAGCGCAGCACTTACTCTTCAGATTTATTAACTCAATCCGACAACAGGCCGAAGGCCGAAGACGACCCACGCGGGGAAAGTGCGTACTGCAAATACGAGTAAACTGGGCTAAACGTTGGCCTCTTTCGATTTGGGCCTAAAAATAGAATCGATACAGATGCGGCCGTCCCCCTCCTGCGCATACCTACGCTGTACAGTGGATTTTGTGAAAGACGCGAACGAATCGTGAGGAATGTTTATATATACAAATGATTTTCAAGTGCGCACACAATCTCAATACAGCCATCGGAATGGAACTATGAAAACCCTTAATTAGCGTCACTTGAACTTGCACGGAAATAAGCTGATTATGGATATGGCGGAAACGACGTCATTATAAACGACAGTACATCGCGTGCGTCAGCTGATGATGTTTAATGGCAGCCAATTATTTTGGGGCTCAGTCAGACGGAGTAGACAGACAGCCACATTGCACACACGTCACACATACTCTGTTGTTATACGGGAACGGGATACGGAAATAGGAATCGACAAAACACTGGTAAATATGAATGGTAGACATTAATAGCTCTCAAGTTCAATGCTGCGAGGTTGGTGTAGCCAGTGCTTGGGTCATGCCTTTGTTTGACTGACCTGATGATGGACAAAAGCAAGGTGTATAAAAAACGTGAGGTGAAGTTAAACGTGCACATGATATTGTTGTGCGCGAGGGGAGGAGCAACCACTACCTGTCGCTATAGAGCTTATAAGTATGGCTTTCTTTTGTCGTTCTGGCGATTCAGTGAAATGATTGCCTTCCGTTGATTCGAAAACAGGAAATCATTAATAAAAACCTGACGATTGTCGGTCCAGTTTTGAAAAGATTAATTATTCAGAGGTGCATGATGACAATCGAGTTTTTAACGGGGCATAGCATACAGGTTGTGCATAGACACGACGCTATTAAGATCTAATTTGACATTTCCAGCTGTGATGGGTGGCATTTGTTGTATAATTTATGTTAAAACTATTATTCTCGTAAATCCATGGGAAAAGGTTACCCGATTGGCGGTCAGATGTTGGATTTTTTAATTATTTTGAACTGTCTTTTCTATCACAAGGAATTTTTGCAACCCAAAGGAATATTCAAGATTAAACTTCGATATTTTTTGGATGTGGAGAATGGAAAATATTCACCCCTATCCGTTTGGAAGGGTGTTTTCTCCGACTTGTACGAAATCAGATGAATTCCATTCGAGATATCCGTTCCGATACAACTTTCGGAAAAATTCTCCGATGACATATAATAGCGCATCTCGTCGCATTGCGTGGATTCGCGTTATACCACTTACTTTTGACAGCTACCCGGCACATTTTTTCCGAAGCTCTCCAAAAACTAATTGCTGCGGAATGTTTAAATTAGAAATGAACTCGTTTGTATGCTTCATTTATTTTGTTCCGAAACAGATTTGACTTTCGTATCGGATTTTTTTCCTAACGGATACCTCGATAGGGTTGTATAATCTAGATCCCTCAGGTTGCAGTTAAATCTCTTGATTTTTTTTTTTCAGTTTCTCAATGTCACGGACACAATTACTTCCTGAAAAAGGAAGGAAAATGAATGATGGCATCTCTGGAGTAAGACACTTCTTAGATCTTACATTGAAAAGGCATCAAATACGTGCCAAATGCAAGATTCAACAGTATGAAATAATTCTTTGACGTTGGGCAAAAAGGTCTTGAGTCAAAAAATTCATTTTGGGTCTATTTCAATTTGGTCTATTTCGTTTGGTATTAACGACTTAAGTCTAGCACAACTTCTTCCCATCGTAATCATTTAGTCTTTGGGCAATAAGTCAGAGTAAACTAACTAAGTTAAGACTAAACTAAACTACTTTTAATTTGGCTTTACGAAAAACTGCAGTTTCTGACTTAAGACCTTTTTACCTAACGTCAAAGAATTATTTACAACATTATTATAACGAAACATGTTTCGTGAGTAGTTCTGATTCAGCTAAAAAACTCACAACAGTTCCGATTCCTCCGCAACAGCGGAACGGAAATATAAGGTACTAGGGTTACCGAGCAAAAACTCTCGCTTAGTAGATTTCAACTTTTTGTGAATGTAAATATTTTAGTTAAGTAAAGGGAAATCGCTTAATTGATAAGATTAGTTGAGTGTGAGAAACGGAAAAGCGATATACTAAAGAAATAATATATAGAGGGTATGTTTGAGTGCGATCAGCGTTGCCATTGACTATGACTAATGGAAGTAGGAAAATTTTGATTTTGCAAAGAACAGTCATATCTTTTATTTTTATACCAATGGCTTTGCCCATTCTGCCCGAATAAACAAAGAGCGTTACCCCAACTTCTGTCGTTCATACTCCGAACCAGTGGCGCCGTTTGGCCCCTTTTTGAGCCTTAAGACTCGCGGCCACTACTTTGTGAAAAATGATCTAAATGGACACTTTTTCGGTTTCAGTAAGATTTTACTCCTTTTTTGAACGAAAAAGAATGTGAAAATATGAAGAAAAATGTGTCGTCATGAATACATTTGTATTGTCATGTTTTTGTTGCTATATTAGTATTTTATGCGGGGGCCACTTTTTTTTGGCTCGGCCCCCTCTTTAAACAATTTCAGCGGCAACGGTGTTCCGAATCTGTCGCTTTTTAATTCTTTTTTTTTTCTCATTTCCGATTCTATTTTATCAAGCGTTCTACTCCCCTTCCTGTCGCTTTTTCGTTCCATTAGTGTCCAACGAGCAATGAGAAGTTCCGCTTCAAAAAATCGCATCTAGCTCAAATTGTTAGAGCTCTAGCGCAAACTTTGAGAGGTAAATTTTCTGTATGTATGCATCTAGTTCTTGTTGAGCTCTATCGTAAGACTTTTGTATATAGAGTTTTACATTTCCCTAGTCTTCCAACGGTCAGTTAAACACGGATAAATTTCGCTACGCGAAGTCCTTAAATAAGCCAATTCTTCCGATCACTATAATTGTGTAAAAAGTGATAGTTTACGACATTTCGCTCTCAGGCGAATGACTGTTAAATTCTAGCAATTTTTGTTGTAGCAGATTTATGGACCGCAGATGATTGTGATAATAATCTGACGACACAGCAAGAATACCGTAGTTCGCAGAAAATTCATTCGAATGCGAAATTTCAAACTCTTAACCTGTTTGGACTTTTATTTAAAAAAAACACATAATTGCAAAATTTAGTAAAAATATTAATTTTGGAAATATTCGCGTTTTTTTTAGAAACTGCTTTAAAATTTGTTCAGTCACAGTTTGATATAGTAATTTAACTTTCATATGTGATTGACATTTCGCAATCATTCTTCGAACACTAGGCAATGCTTGTGACAGATTATACATATTCTTATAATCGCTATTTCACCCGGACGTAGAACTAATCATACAGCAAATTTTTGCAAATTTAGGCATTCGATTCACATGAATTCTTGTTTTTTTGACGCAGAAATTTCCACTGTGACTATTTTTATTTTGTATTTTAATGCTGCATTTACACGATCAAACATACCTACCTAACACGGAATATTAATAGGATACTAAATACTAAATAGCCGTGTGACTGAAAGGGACAGCTTTACCTAACACGAAAAAAAAAACGTGACATGTATTATTTTGGTCGGCCATCTTGTTAACGTGATAGGAATTATAGGAAAGCTCCGTATTTTGATATTTTTATAGCGATGGCTTACGAATTTTCGCTCTCCTCTAAAACAAAATGGCTTCCGGAAGTGATGAACGGACAATTATTTATTTATTTTGTATAAGTGATTGATGAATTGTTGGTTTAATTCACTGATAACAATTACCGCTCTCATTTCACATGTTTTCAATCAGAAATAGAAAAGTTTTCAAGTGATTGAAATAATTGGTGGCCGGAAAATGTGTTTATTTCGGTTTTACGTATCTATAATTATGGGTACAACATCCATGACACTTTAGGCGTCTAATTTGTTATTTCTTTCTCACGTCTTTATAAGCATTGACAGCGGACACGCGGATCTCTCTCTCCCGCCTCGTGCAAAAATGCGCGTGTCAGAGGGTGTAAATGCAGTCTTAGGCTTAGCGATATTCGTGTTTGCTAGTTTATAAAACGCGAACTGAATCTGAAAGTTTTGAGCAAAAATATTGTAGTTTTCATCTAAATCATTAGGAAGCACAATTTTCACATACCTACTTCTGTTTAATGTACTAGATTATATGTCAAATGAACCAATACCTTTTACAGTCTTTTGTAAATTGTGATTCCCTTCGTAATTTCCGATAATAAAAACAAAATACAAAGCGAAAAACCAGTCAAGTGCGTGACAAAATAAAACCAAATGACCCGGAAGTGGGACAGGAATGCCATTCAAATGAAAATTATCACGCAAAAACAACACCCATCATAACTAGCAAATAGAAATAGCATTGGAAAAATGTTCAGTGTAATTTGCGCCGCAGTCATTTCATATTTTTATTTGTCAGAAATATATAGAAACACTTTCATAAAATAAAAACAAACAATCTCTGACTCTGACCACAACAATCATTAAATTTAGCATAATTCTGTTGAGAATTATCATCACTTGGGCTGTGTCCGTTAACCGAATGAAATTTGCGTTCAACTCCAGTGGGCGAGAAGAGCAATTTACACCCGGCAAATAAATGGCAAAGGAATCTCAGCCGTGTAGTGGCTATATCAGCGTTGTCGCTGTGATAAAAGTGTCAGTTGTTGTGCCATTTTTTTTTTTATCATATTTCGTGGCATAATCGACTCATGGATAGTTTACAGTCAGTCGCGTACATTAGGACTGCCTACTGCAGCGAAAGCAACTTTTGTTTTTTTTAAACATAAGCAGAATTCTTCGATTTTGAATTTACGAGCTATATAGGTTTATGACTGGTAACAGGCGGGTTTTTATTACGAATTATTTTTATTAGCGCAGTTGTTTACCTCTGGAAACATTCTTTTTTTTTTTTTAACATATGGCTGTCATCTGTGAGATTTAAATGTATTGAAAAATGTTTTACTCCAATGCACCTCTGGTTTATTTTTACCTGATTTCACAATAAATAAAAGCATGTACACTTTTTTAATATATAACTAAAATATTTTCTTTCTTTTTATATTTTCAGAAAGTGTCAAATCCATTTTGGGACGACACACAAAGATTTTAGTAAAATATATGGTAAAATTGGAAACAAAAGGAGATAAAACTGAAAATCGCGTACTGGTAAGTCCACACAAATTATTTTATTAAATTTATATGTAAATGGGACGTTGCAACAGGTCTAAGCACAATTAAAAAACAATTTCCAACTTTGATCAGAAATTTCTGCAGAAATCATCCTGTCCTATTCAAATGAATTCCAGTTATGGACAAAGTTAAACAGCATATAGTTGGTGACGTAAAGTATTTAAAAAAAACACCAAAACCCCGATTTGTCTTTAATTGGGACTAGAAAAACACGAAGGAAGTAGAAGCGACGCAAATCGAAATAACGATTCTTAATCTTAATTTGAACTTCACTGTTGCAAATGTATTTCTCCAAACTGATCGATTGCCTTAATCTTGGGGAATCCCCTTTCCACAAAAAAGAAACAACCACGACGCAACTTCGAAACCACGATAATTTTTCAAAGACGCAACTTCGAAACGGACCCACAAAAGATTGAAATATACTTGGGCAAGCATCACGGAGAAACTTTTACCTTAACCGAGTGCGATTTTTGCTCGGTTAAAAAAAATGGGTTAAGATAAACTAAGTCCCTGTAGAAAATAAACGACTATTTGTTGTTAGTATTACTTTGTAGTTTTTAACCGAAAGTTGATTGATTTTAAATAAGTGAAGTTTCTTCGTGTACCAACCATCTGATGAGGAAATACTGTCACTGGAGCCAGCTCTCATCCTTAGATTCTTAAAGGAAACTGGACTGGAGAGAGTGCTATAGGACGGATTTCTTCCGCCAAGGAGAAGTAAGAATACAAGAACCTCTAAAATGACTCCGAAAATGATTATACTGTAAGAGGAACTCTTATGAGGGAATATACCTCTCTGAAGCGTAAGCAGAGATTAAAATCGACCGAAAGGTCTCAGTACAACAACCCCTTTCACATATAGTAATAATAACTTCGAAACGACTCAAATCGGAACGACGCAAAGCAAGGTTTTGGTTTAATGAAGTTTTAATTGGCGCTTGCTTCAAAAAGTTGCACTCGCCCCAAACTATTGTTTGTTCAAATTGTGAGGAACCTTTTTAAGTTCCCGCAAGAGATCATTTATATAGAGAATTTCGAAATTCTAAGACACCCGACTCTCACCTTCTAAGAAACTATGTGGCCTTCCCTCAATCTGGTTCACTTGTCAAACAATGTTCTGCCCACCTATAAGCTGTCAATACAATCCGAATGTTTCTATTACAACCATTTAACCGCACGTATTCAATCAAACCGCAATGTTATCCGTATGAAATGGAATTTTATTTCACCGGCTTTACAAAGAAGCTCCTTCTCGATTCGTCTCATCTTTCAGTTCACACTCACCCAAGTAAGTGACACTTAAGTAATTACAAAAACAATAACCAAACGTCAACATGATACTCAACACTGAAATAAGAGTTCCTTTAGCCAAACAGGCGAAAAGAAAAACAGTTCGCCATCGCAAAATCTCAAGCGTGTAATCCGCACCTGCTAATTGAGACTCCACACGATATCGCGTGACAGCCAAGTGCTACTTGTTCATCTCGAACAGAAACCCGCTGCCGCAGATCTAAATACGCAATCTAAATACACTAATTAAATGTATTTTTTAATAAATCAACGCTAACTACTTGATTTAAACTTAACACATAAATAAAAACTTTCATCGCATATGAACAAACAATTCTCGCCTCTCTGTCGTAAGAGACAAATGCCAAAGAGGAGGGACTTTTGTCCCCTTTTAAACTTGCATCCTCTTGTCGAATTCAATTTCAGAAACAGATTTATGGCAAAGTTCAATCCAAACACTTTCAATTTTCTCTGACTCCTCCTATCGTCGTTCGAATTGAATGGGAAATTCTTTAGAAAAATGATTATCACTCCTCATCATCGCCATTATTGTTAAGCGCGCTCTCTGCGGGTTGGGTAAACTTTTGGCAATCATTGATGGATCAAGGGGTAAGATGAAGGATTCCCTATTGTTAGGCGAACAAAACGACAAAAAGAGGGAGAAAACTTTTTACAATAAGTTCGTCGAGCTAGGAACTAATTTAATTAAACTGAAATTATTTCAATCAAACGTTGATTGTCTGCAGGGAGATGTATTTCCTTCGTACTCGTATATATCAGTTACAGGTTAATGCAATTTAAATAAGTCTTCTCCATTCGTAAATGTTTAAAGAATACGAGTGTGAATCCCCATGTGCCGTGTAATTGGAAACGTTTTTGAAAGTTTACATCAACCCACACACATTTTTTTGTAAATAAATGGGGGTTGAAATTACGGCACACTCACAAGGATTACTTGTATAGTTATGGACGAATTTTCCATGTGAATGGCTTCAAAGGTGGGATTACTGTGCGAAGACATTGCTGTCCTTTATGCAGGGGGCCACAGTTCTTTTTCCTTCTAATAGTTTTTCAGGAGTCCCTCAAGGGCATAGTCTGACTAAGAGATTTTATGCCTACTTAGGCAAATGACCGCATACTCGGAGATTCAGGAGTTTTTTTCGGAGTAAATTCGGAGATAATGCGGATTATTGTGAACGACAACAATGCGACTTAAATTGGTGGGATTTCTTTTAAGCGTTACTTACTTTTTTGCATTTTTCACGTACACTTTCTGTTTCCATAAAAAAAAACTTGGGGGCATACTTCAACTTGAACTACCTATAATGCTCACTAGTTGTTCACTCTCGGCTTTTACCGTTCACACAAATTTTATATTGCTTAAATGTGTTCTGCTCTATCGACGTCAAAAAAGGAGATTACCTACCTCTCTTCGAATCACTTATTATCGACTTCGCTCTGTTTCATTTCTTCTTCTGTTGCTTTGACTTCGTATATCTTTTAAAGGAGTTGGCCAATTGAGATGAGTTAAAAACGAAATCTTGCTCCATCAAGCCCGACGTTATGCCTTTAAAACACACATGGATTGAATGAGCGGTTTTAACGTGATGCGGTAACAAATCCACATACAAATAGACAAACAATTTCGTTATATGTAGGGATGTTCATACTTCGTCGGCGCTATACAGTTCAAGCTATATTTTAATAACTGCCTATAGTTGGGCACTTCAAGTCCATGTACGTTAGAGGACCCTACCTTCCACTTACGCGCGCCACCTATTGAGAGTTCTTCCTCTACTGCGTTTGCGTTCTTCTATACCTTGGAGTCGAATTCTGTTCGGGCCGGAGTGATTTAAAAAAAAAAGATGTAACATCGAGCCTTCGAGTCCTGGGACCTCCATCTTATAGTAGTCCACCACACTACCAATTAACCTCTCCACTAAATCGCTACTTAAATAGTTCTCGTTAGATTTGTCATTCATCGTTTCGTTTCTGTCCGGCAGTTTTTTCTATTTCTTTTTTATTTGATTGTAGGACAATATTCAAAACACAGAATACCAAATGAGAGTAAGCAATTTGATTATGTTTCCAGCTGAAAGCCCATTACTGGGGAAATTGCTTTGGAAACATCATTCCACTCCAGTAAAAGTCTTCGGCTTGACATTCCACCTCCACAGTAAACACAGAGAGAGAGAGATGGCGACGGCGAGTGAACAATTTTATGTTCAATTTCATTAGAAAGAGAGCAAACAGAAATATCCACCTCCTCATCCGCATCAATCAACTGTCATCAGACTAAATTAAATTTGCAACATCAGTGGCACGGACGAGAAGGCAAAGGCACTTAAAACAAGGAGGAAACTTCAAAGAACATGCTGTTCCTTCAAGTATTTCGAAGCTCGCTCTGTGTATATAGGGAAAGCGCATCAACACTTACAGTCACAACATCGAGACAATTTGATTTTAATGCCGGTGCAGGGAATTCGGTTGAAGCAACACGTTCTTGGTCGGTTTTTTTTTTTTCTGTCCAAGTGCACTGGACCTGGGACACTGCCGGTTTTTAAGTGGGCCGCACAAAGAGGCGAACAACAGACAAACCGAGGCCGAGACGTTTTATGATGGAACCTGCCAGAGCAAAATTAATATCACCCGACTTGAAGCAATTGATATGCTGCATGCGGGACGACCACGACGATGACAGAATCTTGTTTCTGTGTTATGTCATCCAATGGCGAGCCGGGGAGGGGAATCCCATATTCCAACATCTCGCAGGGCTTGGTTAGATTCACAAATTAAATATGAAAGTCTCGTTGATAGATCAAACAGTCGGAGGAAGCTAGTGCGCACTTTATATCAACGGTGGTTGGGGTGGGTTAAGTTTACATTACATTGTGGGCATTCTGGTCTAGAGAATGGTGCCGCAGCTCTCTGTGTGTGTTGTTTTGTTATTTGATTAATGGATACTCATGGTGCATTAGCACCGTCATCACAATCCACAAAAACCACCACCAACACCCCCTGTTAATCGGAAGAGAGAAATGCAGAATGCAGTTCGTATGTAATCAGCGAGCCATTTGAAAGGCGCTGCACGTTATTGTTATTACAATTAGTTTTTATTTTCTGGGATATTGTTTAGAGAATTATGAATTATTGAATACATAGAGGCGAATTTTATTGTATGAGAGCAGTTAGTAAGTAGGATCGTTGAGGGGAATATACTATTCAAATAGAAATATGGAAGCAGATGGAGCTAACATTAGAGGTGGACAAAGGGACCATTGCCAGTCGCAAGTTGTTTTGGATATAGATACGTAGGTCCAAGCACCAGATTTTTCAACAGCAATTGGTTAATGCAGCTCGTGTACACGTTAAGCGAATGTTTATGATTATGTCGCAACACGGTCCTTTGCATTCTGCTTACGAAATTTGGCAGCACTCTCCCGGGAAAGGCGAAACGATAGTTGTGACTTCTGCTCCTAAAAAGATGTAAGTTGTAATCCTTAGTCTCTGGTTCCAAAATAAAATTGTATCTTCGAAAAATTTGAACAGATTTCACACAAACACAAGAAGCTTATTTAAAATAAATAGCATGGACCCTTGGCCCAGCTTCTCACAACCTTTCGTTTTGTGTGAGTTTTTCACTATTGGAACGATTGGAAGGGATCTACAATTTTATGATGATTCCAAATGGCTAATTGAGAAGCTCTTTAAAGACAGTTATATACTCTCGGATGTTTGTCAGACGTTCGCGAGAAGTGGCACAGTGGAAAAAAAACCTAAATTGGAAACTTAGAAGTCCAACACACTTAACACTAAGCCAGTGCGCCACAGAAGCTTATTTGCCTTAATAAATAGCTCAAATTAATTCAATGAGTATGATAGAAAATTGTTTCCTAGATCCAAGCCGTCACGTAGAAAAATCACCGATTTAAAATCAACCAACTTTCGGTTAAAAACTACCAAGTAATACTGTAAATATATCTCAAACAGAGTTAGTGGATTAAAAATAAGCGAGTCGACTTGTTTAAGGAAACTCGGTTGAAAATAGCCAATTCATCAATTTCCTCCAAATTGTACCGGTCGAAAATTGCCAACTAACTTCTCAGAATTTAACCAACTTTTTGATATTGATCTAGAAACTGGGTTAGTAAAAAAAAAAGATGTTGTTTTTTTCTTACTCTCTCCATTTAACCTTTTTATCTCGGTAGGTTTTAACAACAAATACTCGTTTTTTTTAACAGAGACTTAACGCTCTTCTTTTTTCAACCGATCAAATCTCTCACTCGGTAAGAGCCAATTTTCGAGCGTAGTAAAACAATCGACCTTGTATTGATTTTGTTGGCAGCCACTTTCACCTATAACCTTATTTTTTTACACTTTGGGATTGTAAGACAGGAAAGCTCGTGCTATTATTATTTTGAAGAAATTGGTAATATATTATAAACTGTAGCCACAAACTTAAGTCTGAAAATGAATCTATCGGAAAAGCACTTCGATACTTAATTTTAAGTTTGGGAAAAAAAAAAAACTGACACATTTACAAAAATAAGTACAGTTTCTGATAGAGGACTTTTATCGTAATCGTTTTAACAATTTTTCGTTTTTTTAGTTATTTTATTTTATTTATTACCTACTGCAAAAAGCGTTATAACATTTTTGTCTTGAGTCGACTTAAGCGGTTTTCGCTTGTGGCCATATTTCTTGTTAAATTTATATTTGAGGCTGACAGTTTTTTTTTTATTATTATTTAGCGGATCATACTAAGGCATAATTCAGCATTTGAGTGAGACATTTGCAATATAACATCAAAAACATTTCTTTGGCCAAAAATTGTGACTGACCTCTGAAAAATTGGCCTATATCCTCGAAAAAGTGTTTTTTTTTTTATCTCTTTTTAACGAAAATGAAGAACTTACGTTATGATTATGAGGTGGTAAACTCTATTTTCAACCCTATTATTGTTTTCCGGTTTTCCGTTCAAATGTTTAAGACTGATTTTCTTAAGATGTTTAAAAAAACATAAGAGACATAAGTGCTCCCAATAGAATTTTGTCTTCTTTTTTCCCTTACTAGTGAACAATGCTACTTCATTCAAACAAGTTATTTTAAAATACTCATGACTAAACAGGAAATAATTGGTAATACCCTATTCACACCGAGCTGAAAACCTGGTTTTCGCAAAAACACTCCAAAACTGCATCGAAAACAGAAGTTTTCCTATACATATTTCAGTTTTCAAAGGGAGTCGTTACAGTCCTTTTTCACGAAAGCACAACTCCCAGTCGTTAGTTGTTGAAACAAACACACCTTTCGAAATATTCAGCAAATTCAGCAGAAAAGCTGATTGAACAAATGCCAGAATTCACAATTTAAAAACATTTTCCACACTTTATTGATGGACTAATATTATTTTTAAATTCTCTGAATTTATTATGTAAATTTTGTTTTTTGTAGAGGTATAGAATTTTAAGTTGGCAACACTATTTTGACTGGCAGTCATTTTGTCAGCTGTCAAGTGATTTATTTTTAGTTTGGTTTGGCATAGACTGACGGCTGAACAACGCTTTCAGATTGTGCAAATTTATTTTGAAAATCGTGGTTCTGTTCGAAATACGTATCGCGCACGGTGCAGGGAAATAACTTCACGGGCAATAACTTCACATGGGAAATGAAGTTATTTCCCATGTGAAGTGGGAAATAATTTCACTTTTTTTATGTGAAGTTATTTCCCACTTGAAGTGAACAATAACATCACCACCAATTTTGTGAAATTATTTCCCACCTACAATTTGAGAATTTGTTGATTCTAACTGGAAAACAAAATCAATTTATTTATAATGTGTATAGCTAATTTAGTTAACTTTGCATACACCCAAACTCGCAACTACTCCCACCAATAAACAGAGGCTCCAAGCCGGGGGTTGCAGGGGAGCAGCATGCCCCCCATATATATATGTCGTCGCATGTTAAGAGAAATTATTTCCCACGAAAAAGTGAAGTTTTTGCTCACTTTCATTGGGAAATAACTTCACATAAAAAAAGGGAAATTATTTCCCACTCAAGGTGAAGTTATTTCCCTGCACAATCGCGCTCTACGTCCATTCTACGGTGTTTAGCGATGAAGCTCACTTTTGGTTGAATGGATACGTCAATAAACAAAACTGCCGTATTTCGAGTGATGATAATCCTCAAGTGTATGTTGAGACACCGTTACATCCACAAAATCTGACTGTTTGGTGTGCTTTATGGGCTGGTGGAATAATTGGTCCGTATACTTCTTTATAAACGATGCTGGCCAGAACGTTACAGTCAATGGTGTCCGCTATAGAGCCATGATTACTGACTTTTTCATTCATCAATTGAACAACCATGATGTGCACGAGCTGTGGTTTCAACAAGACAGCGCAATGTGTCACACAGCTCGTGTCACCATTGATTTATTAAAGGAAACGTTTGGTAACCGCATAGTTTCGCGTTGCGGACCCGTTAATTGGCCTCCAAGATCGTGCGATTTAACGCCGCTTGACTATTTTCTGTGGGGATATGTGAAGTCCTAGTCTACGCCGATAGGCCCGAAACGATTGACCGCTTGGAGGACAACAGTCGCCACGTTATTGCTGTCATCGAAAATGTGACCTCCAGCTTAGACTATATCTGAGGTCATATGCCAGAAATCATATTTAAATTATATTGCCAGAAGATTATAAAATAAATTTCATGTCAAATTAAAAAAATAATCTTTGTTTTATGTCTACTAAAAAAACACCCTTTATAAGACGATATTGTCAATTATTTCGAACCTGTAACGGGCGAGAATTGAGTCTATACCTTTGGCTAGTTTGCCTTTTACCAAAAATATTTTGTAGGTACAACGTGTAATATTATATGGAAGATTTCGCCTTTCTAAAATCTAGTCTGGTCAGTTAATAATGATCATTAGTATCGCACGAAGTGCGCAGACACCATTTCCTTACAAAGAAGTTTATTTCCCAATATCCGGCGGATATAGCAAACTCATTTTAAGGAAAATCAGCATAGCTTCTTTCAAAACGAGTTCAGCCGAGTTAATGTCTATATAATGACAAATAAAAAAATGGACGTGTTTATTTATTCCACTACCGCCACCCAAGTATGAATTTGAAATTAATTCCACAAAACACACCTAATTACGCAACTCACACCATCCTCCACCTCTATACTGATTTCCGCACAAAGTTTCCAGTTTTCACTACTATACCCAACGCTCACAAGTCACAAAGTCATTGGCATGACACTGTCATATCATAATATATTCCTCTGATTCATAGAAAATTCAAATAAATTGGCTTAAGTTGCAAACACTCACGTGCCAAATACCTCGCAACATATAATCATAGCCTCCTGGCAAGGGCTGCCCTACCTCACTGCTCACTCCCCAGTCCCCACCTAGCATGCATTTCGATTTCAATTAAGAAAATCCCATAAAAAACGTAGAAAAATAAAACAAAAAAGCAACAACAGCTATATAATAAAAGTGTGCACAAGTTTTAGTCACAAAAGTCACGTTTGGCATTCATCAAAGTATTGTTTTTACTACTCCCGTCGCGTTTTGTGTTATTATTATTCAAATAGTGTTGTACGTTATGCACAGTCATGAGCAGGCGAGTGTCTGTCTGTCTAACCGCAAATGGAAAAGAAAAATAAACAAGACACGCAAGTTGTGTCTTAATATTTAATCTATAAGCTACAAAAATATTTTCCAAATGATATAATAGGACTTTCCATCTTTCTGTCAGCTGCAATACGATGTGACTTGAAAAAAAAAAAAAGATAAACCGAATCTATCCCTGAAACTATGTGTCAGCTTTGATAGCGGCTTCTTTAAAAAAAAAATAACCCCTATAAATTCGATAAGAAGTTTGCCAAAGTCTTGATCCCAAGGTGAAGGATAGACTCACGCGTGTGTTTTGAATAAAAATGTACAAAGTATGAATTGCTGTCAAATTTCAGGAGAACACTCTTATGTCGTATTCGATTGGGGACTCTCAGATCACTGTATTTTTTTGCGCTCAGAGTACTTCTTATGTTCGTATGGTACAAAAAAAACTCTTTTTCAGACTTAAGAGCACTTTTACGTATCTGGATTTTTTTCTCAGATTTGCTTCATATTTACCAATCCAAGTGCGTTTGATTTTGACAACTGAGTGGAGTTTGTTTATGTTTTCGTTGAGTTTTTTTCTACAGCAAAGAAAGGCATTTCATCGGGTTCTATTTTTGTAAATTATTTATGTATAAATATTTAGAAATAAATCAATTTCGAATGTTTTAATATAAAATTTAATAAACCCGCACTTGGTTGGAAGTGAATGGAACACGCTTTGAAAAGTGTCGAAGGCTACACATATTCGAATCGCACGACAATCAACACGAAAAAGAGCAAGTGACGTATTTTGTGTTCGATTGGACAAACGAAATCTGAAATCTGGAAACGAATCTGAAGAAGCCCAATCGAATACCACCCTGACCCAGGTATTAATGAACACGTTTTGAATACAGGGCGTTTCTTTAACCCTTGTCTGAAAATGCCTCTGAACAAACTCGTAAAGTTTCATTTATAAACGTAACAATATGTTTAACGTTGTATAGAGCTTATATATAAGCTAACGCGTTTGGAGGTTATGTAGGGCCTGCATAGAGGTGGAATAGTATCGAAATGTCATTTTGACTTCACGTTATTGAGCAAAATGGAGCAAAAATGCCCCTTTTTGTTTTGGATGCATTATTATGGACGTTTTTTATAAATTACTAGCGGACCTGGCAAACTTCGTCCCGCCCAAAATAGATTTTTTGATTTAAATAATTTGGAGCATCTAACCTTTGTGATCGATTACAGTTGCATTTTAATTGATGATTGATTGAATGACACACAATACAGAAACTTTGTACGGAAACTTCAAAAACATTTAAACTACACGGTTACTAACCTATCGATGGATTGATCATACTTATTTTATTTTCCTCTTCATTGCAGAACATGAGTGGATTGCAATGCGTCGTATGAGCTATGAGTCTTATATAGTTCGACCTGCACGAATTCGCTACGCAGGTGCTCGAAGTTGTTTTTGATAATCTCACCGGAATCACTGAAAACGAAGCATAAAAGACTTGAATATATATCTTCACGAGTTCGATGAAAGAAAAAACCGTAACATAATAACTCACTGACAGCTGTATGCATGTATGCGCTGCAATGTGTATTTGCCTTGTGTATGACAGCAGCATACAGTAAACACATAGCACACGCTCATAGGCGCCTACGTTTTTACGTTTTTTTTTTAATCAGATGTTGACATAACTCACCAACGCCTTGACCAATTTCGTTCAAACTTTAGATAAACCAGCTACACGACCATGCAAACAAACCCTAAAAAATTGATCGAATTCGGTTTGACCGTTCGTGAGTTATAAAGTCACAACACAACGCTTTTGCAACTCTCTTTTATGTAGAGAAGGAGAAGAGAATATACGACGTTTTCCTCGATAATGTGTAAAAATATTGTGTTTTAATTTTCATCGCATTATGTATGTATACACTGTGAATACCTTTTCATAGGACTACCAATTCCCCGAACGTTATCTTTTTACTTTACTGGACACAGGGAGGGTTATGTGACGCCCTGTAGCCTAAGCGGCTTGACCGATTTTAAAGAGGTGTCACTAGATTCGTGTTCTTCCACGGAGTGTCATAGGCTAAAAAGATAAAAATAAAAAAAGTTATTTAAAAAAAAACAAAAAACCCGACTGACTGTAAAAAAAAAAGAGCTAAAAAGATATGAACAAGACAGAAGACACATTCAAGGATTTTTTTTGTAAGAAGCGCCATCTTGTTGAAACTGCAAATGTGCACGGAATTAGCTTCGCAACTGTTCGACAATAGTTATGCACTGCCACCCTCTCCCTCATTCGATTTTTGAATTGTTGGTTATAATCATCAAACTCTTGTGAAAACTTTACTAAGCTGTGAAATTTGATGTGTCGTTTTGAGAGAACAACAACTAAGGTTGGAATATAAGCTATTTCGAACAACATCACTAATTACAACTTATTTGGACTGTTGAGTGTTGAATTCTGAAAGTCAATTCTCCTTTTATATAATCCTTTTCAAAAAACAATCTTGTTTTTTCTCTGGCAGGAAGTGACTCTGCGCACTCCGCGTTGCCGCCAATTGGCCATAGTCTACCACATGGGCCAATTGCGCGGTACAAAACTTATGGCTATTAGCTAGCGAATACAGCAGAGAAGTTGACAACCGCAATATATTTCAATGCTACTTACGAAGTTTGGTCGGTATGTCTCGAGTCTTCTTTTCATTTTCAACTTTTCCACTACAGCCGCGCTTAGGCCTTATTTATATCCCTTTTTTGGACTTTCGCAAAACTTTTAAAACTACACGTGAATAACGCTGCAAACTCCTATCCAATTTCGAGTAGTGAATATTTGAGAATGATGTCATCCCAAAATCTAACTACTTTGAACTAACGATGTGGAAAACTTCTATAGCCAACACCTAACTGCATATATATAAATATATACCCTATTTCGCAGAAGTAGTACGCCGCGGGATATTTGTCATATTTTATTGTGTGCTAACTACATTAAGCGCGAAATACATTCGTCCCTCTAACGAAGGGTACATATTTTCTGAGTTCGTTAGAGTGCCAAATAAACAAACTTTCCACCCCCTAACTAAGTTTTCCGAAAATTTTCACATGACACTAAAGTTTGCAAATTAATTCAAAGAACAAAAAACAAAAAACCTCTCTTGGGTTCTAACTTTTCCAAATTATATTTGAACCAAACCCTTCTTCGCCGGTCCCCAAGAAGGCCTTAAAATTTGAATGCTTGATGACAGCGGCAATGTAGGTAATTCGATAGGCATCCGTCTGCTTGCGCTTGGTTGTCTGATGGTATTGAAATGTAATCCCCCAAGCGCACACACACGTCGTCGCTAAAGGATTAAAAGCATTAAACACTCTCCCCCTCGCTGATTGTCCACAGTGACAGAGCCTTAAATTCGATTTATGCATTTCGTCCTTTTGTTTCATCGGGGGGTTCTTTTTTCTTTGCCGCAATTTCCGTTCACTTCTTGGAAATTTCAAAGTGAGTTAATAGCATGATGAGAGCGCAGTGTAGCCGTTGCGAATAATTGGCTTCTGATACTGTACTCCTTTGTCATTCTTTTGATTTTTTTTTTTTTGTCTCTCGTCGACTCGCATCAGTGAGTACAAATAAAGGGGGACGTATGGCACTTGTTGATGATGATGGTGGTTGTGGTAGGTAGTTCTACTGCTACAAAGTTCGTCGTACTCTGTGGGAATGCGTTAACTAATTGCATTTTAATTAATTTTATAAATTTGTCCACCTGCAGGGAAGAAGAAAGCTGATCGATTAAAATCTTTTTAAGCTACGAACTGGTTGAACGTCTGTATGAAATTTTAATAGTTAACTTAAAGCAGGCTAATTGAACTGCTGTTACAGTCTTTTCTACCTTCTGTTCTCACTACTGGTGTTATTGAACTTTAATTGCAAACGAGTCTAAATCGATCGATTTTACATGAGACAAAAGTAGTTTATTTTATTTAAGAAAGCTATGCAGGCAGAAAACTATGGAGAGTTGAATACCAACGTGTGAAGTTGTCCGCACTACAGCCAGGAATGTGCCAAAATCTCATCGGATTTACCTTACAAACCTCGGTAGCGGTAATTTTTTCTCAAATTATTATTCCACTGACTATTAAGTCGCTAGCGACATTTCAAATAAACGTTAAACTCTCGCTTTCCGAGCAAGGAACGAGAAATTTGAAATTCAAAAATTCTCTGAATTCTACTTAAATCTAATTAAAAATGTCGGTCACTTATACTTTATACAACAAATCACCGGAACGAAACTTGACGTAAATTTGACATGCCGGTAGCCAATGGCCGCTGACATTTTTGTTCATTTTATTTAAACGTGAGAACATAAAACGCAAAAAGGACTTGGCCTTGCAAAATATTTTCCTGCTAATTGATTATAAATGTTTCCTTTCGCCTCATTTAACTTTAATCGGCATCCCTAACCTCTTTCAATTAGATATATCCTTTTCACAAAATATCAAATCAAATAGGTCAAAGACCTAAAAGGGTTTACACAAATAAACCTGCTCAAGACAGCGGATACACATTGTCAGACCGCCTTCAAATTGTTTTTGAAAGTAAAATAAATCGCAAAAGACAACAAAATTGTGATTACAAAAATAAAAAAAAACATCACTCTCCCTCCGACCAGACTATAGTGGGTACCTGTTGCGACCACTTATATCTTTCTTACTAAATAAATTGTTTTTATGCCAAATGTTGACGTGACTAATAAATCCAAAAATTTCCTTTCAGGTCTTTACACCCGTTCGCATATATTTGCTAATCGCCAAAGTTCCCACAAAGGTAAGCGAAATTGTTCTTCCATCTTTAATTATATGTGTATGTAACATTAATTTAATTGCAGATCGAAAGTCATTTTCATTACTTGGACATCCATGCGGTGGAAAGTAAAAAACCCTCTCATTTCTCCATCATCACAAATGATAGAACGTATTCGTTTGCAACGACCGGTGATGCGGGCAATTTTAGTTCAGTAAGTGCACTCGCAGCCACTAATGATTCATATTTTCACTTTTTGTTCTCTCTCGTTTTGTATAGAATGCCGATGTTATCCTCACAGATCTGGCCTCAGCGATAAAGCAAATCTTCCCAACAGTTCCTCTCAAGTACATCATTCGAAAGGTAAGGACGGCGCGGAGTTAGTTGTAGTTTGGAAAACAACTAAAAAGTGAAAACTAGTCAACAATTTAAAATGGAACAAATTTAATTGAACCCCTTTGTCTGATGCTTAACCTCAATTTAGTATGAGCTCAAACGAAACTGAAAGAAATTAAAAATAATTTACATCCAATTGTCGGAGATATGATAAACACAGTGTGTCCCACTTTTTGGTATGCTCATCACGAAATGTTGCGTTTTGAGTCATTCGTTTGTCATATTTACGCGTTCAATTCAATTGTGGTGGGTGTTGGAGATGAGGAAATAGTTATACATGGATTAGGGGTCATGGACAAGGAAATATAAAGGTCACTGTGAGCTTATTACTATGACGGTTTATCAGTCCTTGGAACCAGATGTTTTTTCATTTGCAACTGTGGATATAAATTATCAAATTGACAGGATTTCAACGCCTTACGTACTTACTTACTTAAGGTGGCGCTACAGTCCGGGGTGGACCTGGGCCTCAACCAACAAGCGTCTCCAGCCAGCACGATCTTTGGCCAGCCGTCTCCAGTTTCGCACGCTAAGTTGGTTAAGGTCCCCTTCCTCTTGCTGAGAATAATAATAATAAATTTAGAAAACACCTTGTAGTACTTTGAATACCGGACCTGTTAGGCTCAAAATAAAACTATACAGGATGGCTGATGAATATTGCTACATAAAGAAACTGATATAACAATTTTTCCAGTGTTTGGAATTCATTTTTCTTTTATTCACGTTAAAGCTCATTCAATTTTATTAAATAAAGCTTAGTTAGTTTTAAAAATAATGGAATTTAAATGCCTCCCCTGCTCGTTGATGCATGTGCGGCATCTTACCAAAAAGTTGTTCATTACTGCTTGGAGAGTTGAGACAGGAATAGCCACAATTGTTTCTCGAATGGATTGCTTTAATTCATTCAAATTTGTTGGTTTTGCTTTGTAGACTTCCTGTTTGCAATAACCCCACAAGAAAAAGTCAGATGCAGGAAGGTCAGGCGATCGGGGGACCAACGGAATGTGAAGTTTCTGGATATCAGCTTATTGGGCAATTTTCGTCGCAATTCTGTCATAATAGGCCGGGGTATGTGAGGAGTTGCACCATCTTGCTGAAATCACACAGAGTTGAAAGAAATTCTCATTCGGCGTAATTCTGGATAGAAAAACTCTCTCAACATGCTCAAGTAACGGTCGCCAATAACCGTAACGGTGTGGCCGTTTTCTTCGAAGAAGTAGGGCCCAACAATGCAGCGTGATGAAACTGCACATGATGAAACACTACACGAAGTAGATGAAATTCCGTCTCATGGAGTATCTGGGGGTTGAAAGCACTCCATATTCGGAAGTTTGTTTGTTTATGTTGCCGTTTAAATCGAAATGGGCCTCGCCAGACATAAAAATACAGTGTTGCCGTCCTCTCCCACCATTTAAAGCATCTTCTGGCAAAATTCCAAGCGAATCGGCAAGTCTGCTGCGTTCAGTTTGTTGGCCATTTGAATTTTATATGGGAATAAGTCCAAATCACTGTGCATAATTGACTGCAATGACTGTCTGTTTATACCCATTTGAGCATATAAGCTTCTTGTCGAAACTCGTGGATTGTTTTGTAGGGCAGCAGTTACAGCAGCGATTGTTTCCTCCTACCGAACTGAAGGATTTCGATGGTAAGGTCTTCTTTCGACTTTCCCATGCTCGGCAAAATTGTTACAAAAGTCTCATTATGTTCCATTTGTTCGAAGTATTGCCGCCAAACATGCGTCTATACTCCCTTTGAACCAAAACTACGGACTCCAGGGCTTGATAGCGGCGGACAATCCAAATTCGTGTTTCAGTGTCCCAGTTATCCATTTTTATTAAATCTAAAAATCAATCTGCAAAATAAAAAAAAATAACCAGATTCATTAAATAGAAAGCGGCTTTCATCAGCCACCCTGTATTTAACTATTTGACTGAAAGGAGATGTTGCGCAACTTGACCGACGCATCAGCAGCTCCAATGTCCAAACTATACTGTGCCTACTTACAAATGTTCAGCTTTTTTTTATTTCAAATTCTCCAACCTTCAGACAATCTTCTTAAATTATGCTATTGCGCAAATCAGAAAGGCTAGAAGAAGTTGGTGTTACAATACTTACGCACTTAGGTGTCCCAACAGTTCAGAAACCAAGGCCTCAACCAGCATTGCGTGTTAAGCCCGTAGAAACCGCGATTGTCAAAGCCCGTAGAAACCGCGATTGTCAAAAGTATTTCGTCGATTGATCTGTTGAGGAAGATACAATATTTTACTACCTTATATCTTTCCATTGTGATGTTCTCTCCACTGCACCGACACGGCATACAGGTATTATCTTGTTTCACTCACCTCTAGACCCATCTTTGCTGCTTCTGCTTCAATACTCATAATGCAACTGTGACAGTTCGCTAAGTTGTTTCGATTCCGTCAAATCGGCTTCAATAGTTCGCTTTACTTACCGAGAATGAAAAAAAAAACTAAAAAAGAGGTGTGAGCTGTGTCTAAGTACTTCAGAAGAAAGCACCAGTAACAACAAACAAATTTTCAAATTCAACTCTCCAGCAATTTTCTGAAATAAAACATTTGTCCAATTTTACCAACCCTGAAGGTACTTAGAAAATCATGCGCATTGTGCCCGAGATCTTTTAAAAGTTCCCCTTGTATGAATCCAAAACACAGCACTGCTGTTTAAAATTCCTCTCAAATTGTAAAGAGTCCTTCAAAGAAGCACATTTTACTCTTCAAATACGATAAATACACACAAGTCATAACGTAGCGAAAATTAAAACAACACCAACAATCGTCAAATAGCTTATACCAAGAATATTGTGGCAAGGATGTCCCCCCGTTATCTCTTTCGAATTATAAAGGATACTGCTTCTTGTGCTCACATAATATTGTATGGTTGTGTAATGTGTAATGTGTATGTGTATGCACTCCTCTTTATAATGTCCCCTATCCACGGGTTTTTCGGTTCACTATTCGAAGCACTTTCCTTAATTACCCATTCACTTGAACCGTGTCAATGAGCATTGCTCGCCGACCTACCTCACTTTCCTGCTGCTCTGGCAGCAGCCTGGTGCCTGTCTGCTTGATGTTTGCCTGACTAGCTGTCTGTCAATTTGTTCAACACAAACATTGACGTTAAGTCATGCTCTACAACAAAATGAGTAAAAAAAAAATTGGTAATTGATGGAAGCCACCTTCTTCCACCAGCTCCATCATCGACCGCCACAAAACATCGGCATCTCGTTCCCCCCTCTCTTAGTTTGTATAACAATACACTATTTTGTTGTTGTTGTCTTTGTTTATTTGTTTGTTTATTGTTTTCACAGCAGTAGGGCGGAGGCGGTGTATATACAATTCCGTTCTGCTAACACACAGAAGCGGGCTGACTGACACAAAGTCGTCCATTCATTTATTTTCGTTTCGGTTTTCTTTGTTCTCGTCATGATGGCCTGATGGGATTGCTCCTTCTGACATTAACACGAGACAGATCAAATGGCTTACACTAGACCATCTCCTCCACACACACGCAGCCAATTGACATCGTGCTCATATAAATTATTTAAGTTTAATTGCAGCGATTATTCGTTGCAAAAGTGCGAGTTTCCCATTCCGACTTCTTGACAGATCTGAAATTGAAAAGGATACCGCACTTTGCACTTTTTCCCCTCAGTCGATTATGGGACATAACACATAACTGGTCGCAACATGAAAACTCCATTGCCAGAGCGACAAAAGGTATACACCGGCAGAGTTGGGTGGTACAGGGTGGCATTAAGCGGTAAATGAAATATGAACTCACTTTCAGGTCAGCGATTCAGCATACATCTCAGCATATGGATAGGGATACACCTCCGAGCCCATACACTGTCGTTATTTTTTTTTTTCCTTCTGTCGGATTTAATGGAATTTTTTCTTGGCCATGGGCAGATGGAAAATATAAATGTAGTCGTAGATACGACGTGTATATAAATTCTTCTGCAGAGAAAAGCCTCGTATGACATGGAATTTAATCGAAAAGATGGATTTTGTTTTCCTTGCTTCTCGTTTTGTGTTTGATGTTGTTAAACGGTAGGTGGGTAACGTGCATCTGGGGATTTATGACGAAAATAGAAAGGCTTACGATAGGTTTATTCATCGGAGCTGTGGTGGTCAAGTATCTTATCAGAGGAGTGGTCCTGGCATTGACAAAGAGTTTCATCAAATTGTAGATAAGAAAATAAACCGATTATCATGGTTGGACATGGAAAGTATTTAAGTTTTCTAACCGAAATAGAGGAGATCGCAGAATCAATGGGCGGCATAGTTGAAAAGTACACCCGGTTAAGGGACAGATTAGGATCCGGGAAATAAAGCTTCTCGCAGTGGCCCGCTTCTGTTGTTGTTCTCAGAATTGTTGGCGAAGTTTAATGCCTACTTAGGTGTGAAGTGCCAACAAGCTGTCAAACTTCGTAGATCCAAATCGATATCAATAGCTTCTCGTTTGGTAACCACCTACGACAACATTTATGAAAAACCTCCGTTCGTCTCCTTAGATTGGTAACAGTTAGTTAAAATTAAAACTTCTTTGACATCATAATTCGTATATATACATGGATTTCAAGATATATTCGAATCAGACAACCATTGTCGAGTCTCTTTTCGTCTCTCTATCACTATAAATCTTACCCAGAGAGGCTGGGTTGGATTTCTCCAGAGTTCTTCCCTGGGCTCAATTCCTAGTGTTAATGCTAGCATATGTTTATGAGAGATCTGTTTCATCATAATGCGTAAATTTACATTGCCAAACAGACAATGAAATCTCAAATGTACAACATCACATTTGACAAATCACGTCCCTTCTCATGCCCGTACTACAAAACACATAGCAGACGAGACTTGATGTTGTCCTACATACAAAGCTGGATGATATTTATTTACCTGCCTGTTTGCTTCATTTTCCAACTTCAAAATCGCCGGTTCATTAAACCTAGTCCTTCGACACGCCTTCAAGTTATTTTGCTGAATAATGTAAACGTCTACGTTTAATCACACTGGACATTCTCAACAAATTGTTAGCACGAGTTTTTGTGTACCCTGGCTGACTTTTGTGTATAGGATACAGGATCAGGACATTTGCCGTCATTTTTGCCATCAGGATGTTGAACTGTTAAACTGCCATGCTTAAAACAAGAAGAAAGAAACACATCCTTCTACTTAACAACACTCACTCTCAATAAAGACCAAAAAAAAAAAAAAAAGAAGTCTGAGGGAGAAAACTTTTTTAAGTGCTACACGTCCAGAACAGAGATTAATTTCACTGCAATCTGCCATTCCTCTTGTATACTCTGAGTTCACACTTGAACTCTCAAGTTTGTTTCATGTTGAAGGCGAATTCAAAACTAACCTGATTGAAATGAAACCAGTAACACAAACGCATCTATACATATGCATTTTATTCATCCACAGATTGATATCCACCCGCCAGAACGAGAAACGATATTTTCGGAAGAGCTGCGACCATCTGACCCGCGTAATGTTGGCCCCTGTGGTGGTTTTAGTACACAATACGCCTGCATGTGTGATTTTCATGGTGTTCCTTACCGAGAGGAAGTCGCTTGGGATATTGACACAATATACCTGTCACATGACACTAGGATATTGAATTTGAGAGATTTTGATCATTTGGAACCAAAGTAAGTTTTATCGCACAACTATCAGATTTAGCTTATTGTTGAATCTATATTTCGAAGGGACCTAATGGCAATTGTCTCAGCATTGGAGTATAACACATTTTTTCGTGGCCTAAAAGCCTCCCATATGCGATTGTCACACGAGACACTGGAACGGATATTGCATGTGCTCAAGCGATCAATGTGGCTGGAGGAGCTGCACTTGGAGGCTTTAGGTTTAAGGTGAGACTCTTTTGTGTTGCAAACTTATATTCTATTTCTATATTGGTTAAATATTTTCCAGGTCGGATTTTCTTCATAAATTAGCTGTATCTGTGATTACAAATAACAATCCTGCGATTCGTACTATCGATTTGAGTCATAATTTGATTGAGGACAAAGGTGAGTTGGAGTTTTTTTTTCCCCCTTTAAATGTAATCAAGGATATTTTTTGTATATCTAATGTACATATATTATACTTATAACTACACTCATATCAGTCACAGATCATCAAAAATAAATTGTTGTATCACTAATCTGCACAGCTAACGAACTGTTGACCCTATAAATCTATGTGATCGGAGCACAAGAGAACCTTCTAGCTGGAAAGACTAGAATTTTGTTAAGAGTGTCGTGGCAACACTGTTTCGCTGCTTTTTACATTTGCACTTCTTGTTTTGCAGTGTTGACTAGTCGATATTGTCAGTCAAACCAGGGTTTACTGGTGATGTTTGTGTGAAAAACATCTTTCACCGTACTAAAGATGACTTTCCGGCAGTGTTAGATTTGATTAGATTGTAGGGCGGAAGAGCCTTCAAGGAGCTCTGGCACTGCGGCTTCTTAAAGGAGCCTATTGTGCCTTCCATGGTAAATTCTTCGAGCCATATTTTCACTCCAGAGACCGTCAGGAAGACAAGGATCTTCTCTGGGTGTATATTTGCAAGAGATGCTGAATTAACGATTTCATCACCAAGGATGTTTTTCCTGAGGCGACAAAGGGCCGGACATTCTATGATTATGTGAAGAGAGGATTCGTCACTCCCGAGACAAAGTCTACAGATGGGAGACGTCAATGCGGTGAAGATGTTTTCTCACGCGACCGTGGCCGCTGATTCTTCCTATTATAGGATTCTCAGGTTGTTTTTATCCAGATTAATCAAGAAGAGTGATTTTCTGGAGGAAAATCGGGGGAAAAATGTTCTGGTGCAATTCTGCCCAGCTGTATTTTGCCAGATCTCGTTAGACTCTATACGAGAATGGTTCTTGATGTAGTTCCTGAAATGATTTTTACTGACTCCGCAGAAGGGTTCAGGTCCGATGAGTGGAGTGGTTGCTCCGATTTTAGCCAGTGAGTCAGCCGATTCGTTACCCTCAAATCCTCTATGGGCTGGAATTCAGTGGAGGATGACTAGGTTTTTCTGAGAAAGTTCATAGATTGTTGAGAATGTTTTTAAGAAGAGTTTGGATTTGATGACAGATGAGTCAAGAGCTTTGAGAGCTGCTTGGCTATCTGAAAATATGAATATGGTTTTTCCACGTGTATTATAACTTAGATTTATTCTAGCGCAATCGTTGATTGCAAGGACTTCAGCCTGGAATATGGAAAAGTTTTTCCAAAAGCTGACTGACAAGTTCACCTGGTTTAACTCACCGTTGATTGCAAGGACTTCAGCGTGGAATATGGAAACGTTTTTCCCAAAGCTGACTGACAAGTTCACCTGGTTTAACTCACCGTAGATTCCAGAGCCAGTCCCTAATTCCATCTTAGAACCGTCTGTGTACCAAATGATGTCGAGTCGAGATGGATTAGGTTTATATTTTTTCCATTCTTCCCTTAGGGGGATGATTATGGAGAAGTTTTTATGGAAGACATATTCCGGTATCATGTCGTCAAGAGGCATGCTGAGTGAGCTTGATGAGCTTCCGGCAGTATTGCCTCCAGTCTTCTGTAGCAGTAGCTTCCGACACTATTCTTTCTCACAGCATTTCTTCATGGAAGCCTGCTTTGTTAATCACACTGTGATCAATTCGGTTGACGGTTTTTTGCTTAGTCACTTTGCGTGCTTTCTCCATAAGGTTAGGTTAGGTTAGGTTTTCAAACGAAACAACCTTCAAATATACATGACCAACGTCCCCATCCATTCATCCATTCTCATCTGAGAATCCTTATCCTCAATGAATTATTCACATCCACTTTGATCATGCTATTCCCATCTGTATCATACACACTAAGAGCGAAAAATAAAATATTCAAAACAGGCACACTCAACACATTAATTAGAGCAAATGAATACAAAACAGGATCCACTCTAAGTTCACAAATTCATTTTCATTTCTATAGTTAATTCCACAATAAATTCTTGTTTCAATATAAATTCTATCGTGTGTACTCGTATATTTGTCTAATGTAGGTGCTACATCGTTGTGTGCCCTACTTGGAAAAATTGTTCAAGGTTTGGTTTATATAAAATGTTGCTGTTCACTGTCTCCTTTAGTTTAATTTTTTTATTCATAGAAATCTACCAATCAATTGGCGAATGTGTGCTTATTTACTTTTTTTTTGTCAAACTCCATTTGCTTGCTGCTGTTTCTTTTTTCACACACGAAACTTGTTTTGCATAAATTCAAATAAATCTCCAAAATGCAATAGATTCAATCGGTATTAACTGAAACTTTATTTATGGCTGTTTTTAATAATAGTTGTTTTTAGCTTTATGTTTTGCAAATTTTCTGGCAAAAATACATACATGTGGGATATGGTAAAAATTCGCTTTTTCTTTCTTTCATCATTTTATTTCAGTGCACAATTAATTTTGTTTATAGACATTCACTACTTTTTAACGAAGAGAATGTGAACTTACGGAAACAAAAAACTTGTATACATTTTTAGGAGCAATACATCTGGCGGGTCCGATAGCAAAAGTATCCAAAGGTCTGTGTAAATTGGCTCTGGCACACTGTGGTCTTACATCGAAGGGCGTTAACCAAATGTCACACTCTCTATCGCTAAATCAAAGTATTTCCAATTCATTAACGTATTTAGATTTAAGCGGAAACAGTCTGAAGGATGATATAACCGTAAGTTGCATATATTTTTCTAAACTCTTGTGAAAAATGAAAATTTCTTTCCTCTTCGTAGAATTTACACAACTTTCTGGCCCAACCAAACGTCCTAGAGCATTTGGACCTCTCATCGACTGATATTACTTTAGAGAATGTACGTATTAGTGTACAAACGAAGCGAAGGATAACTTGAAACGATTTCGTTATAGCCGCCTTTGATTGTAACGATGTGTTTGCTTATTGTTTTCAATGAATTTTTGTTCAATTTCAGTTATTTGGTGCCCTATTGCGTGGTTGTTCAACACATTTAAGTAATTTAAACGTCTCACATAATTCGTTTAGTACAAAGAAAGGAAAAGAAATACCACCATCGTTTAAACAATTTTTTACGAGTACATTAAGTTTGAAACATTTAAATATTGCCGGTTGTAAATTGCCAATGGAAGCATTGAAGTAAGTTAATACAATTGATTGGCCATGAAACCAATAAATTACTAAATAATCAACGTAAAGTTCAAAAGTTTACCAAAAACGATTCGCGGCAGATAATTACGATGTATATTCGCATCGAAAGCTGTGGGTGTGGGCGTCTGCTTTGATTAATTGCACAGTATAACGACGTAGGTATCTTTAATTTATTTCTCTTTGTTTCGTTTCAGAAATTTACTCCTCGGTCTTGCATGCAACGAGTCAACAGCTGGGCTGTACTTAGATTTAAGTAGTAATTCATTAGGTGCCCAGGGTGCGCATGTTTTAGAATCATGTGTACATGGTGTTCGTGTTTTACAAAGTCTAGACATAAGTGACAATAGTAAGTACATACCGCGAGCTTCGTTTCTGCAAAACTACATTTGTTTACTCTTTCAAAGATTTGGATGCCGAATTAGCATCAGTATTAACTGCAATATCGAAGAACCCTTCGATCCGATCCCTTCACATGACACGTAGTCTCACCGGTATGAAACCTAAATACATCCCAACCGTAATGGATGCATTGGTGAATCTCATCCAAAAGGATGACTTCCCCCTAGCCGAATTGGTTCTTTCCGAGAACAAGCTAAAGAATGATATTCATGATTTTATTAACGCCTTAGGAAGTAACCAGAGCTTGCAGAAATTAGGTGAGTCTTGTTAACAGTGTTTCAACAGGGCGAATTTCCAAACAATCCTCTATTCTCTGCCAGATATAAGTGGAAATTTTATGGGTGACGTTGGTGCACGACTTCTCGCCAAAGCATTACAAATCAATAACAAACTTCGAACCATCTACATGGATAAGAATAACATCACTCTGCAGGGCTATAACGATATTGTGTACGCTCTGGAAAATAACCATTCAATGCGTACGATACCGTTTCCGGTATTTGATATAGCGCCACATTTGAAAAACCATCCCGAAAAGACCGACACCATTATGCGAAAGATGCAAGAGCTATTGCAACGCAACTGCAATGGACTGAAACGACAGAACGGTCAGGGCTTCCGATTACAACATGGTTTCATGTTATCTTCCACACATCAGCTTGTCGACAAGTTGGTAGCCGAAACTCAGGACACGCTGTCTATAGCGCCAGGCAGTGATTCATGCGCTGTACAACGACTCATTGACGATGCAGAAAATTGCAAGCAACTTATGCCAAAATTGCAGGAAGCAGTTCGTTGTGAATCACATCCGGTTGAGGTTAAACTAACACGAATCGCTAGCGATTTAAGTTATACAATACAGAGTCATCTGGAGGAGACCATGGAGACGATGATTCGAACTGGTATAGAACAGTGTCCTAAGACTTTTGGATGTCAGAATGTTATAATCGATTTGAGGAAGGTGCTGTGCGAGAGATTAGTCATTCCGGATGATTTCCTGCAGACGTGTTTGCTCAACAACGCCGGCAGTGAGATTATGAATAAAGTTGCGTAAGTATTAGGAAATTTATACCCTTTGCTGTTAGAAACGTTTTAATACTAAACTTTTCCGCAATACCCATGATTGCTACATTAATTTACACAACATCTGGCCAATCTGAGGATGTGTAGAGAAAGTTATTTCCTGGTTTACTTATAGATGTCCAACAGTTTGCTCACCTTTATTCAGAGTTTCTTTCTCAGTGCAGAATCTGACGCAAATATTTTCGGCAAATTTTACAAATATACATAATTGTGGCTGAAACGCTAATTCTCATGTGCTGACGATAAAGATTAGATAAAGATGCTTCATAATATGATACTTAAAATTAAAATCAACTCGAGAGCGTCATGTCAACTTTCCGAATGGCATTGATAAAAGTTGTTTTACTACCTTTGTCCACGATACCAACATGTTTACCTGTTAGAAATTCGAAAAGCTTTTGTTGTTTAGACTTGTCTTTATTAACCTGTTATTGGGCATATCGTCGAAGCTTAAACAGCCGATAACACCAATGCCGACGCTTTATAGAAATCCCATCATTTAACTTTGACTTATTATGTTTTTTATATCAATTGTTGCACAATTATGTGACTCAATAATGGTTAATGTGAAATTCGTGTCCAAGGCAATTCCCCTCACCGACAATACCGAATCAGATATTGCTAACAGATGTCTTACAATCGTCTATCTAATAAGCAAAAACATTTCATCGTTGCAAAAACACTTTAACTCCAAACTGCGCACAAAACAAAAAACACATTTTTCGTATGAACGGTGTCATTGAAGAGACACAATCGTTCCATTTATACTGCTTACGAACGAACCTGATTCTCGTTCTCAATTCGGGAGAGTACTGGCGTAACTTTGAAAATTTATCTCCGTCACTATCTACAATGTAGAGTTGAATTTATTTCCAATAACCAAGTTCAGCTAATTGTTTAATTGTGGAGCAAAAAAAAAAAAAAAAAAAACTCGATGCCAAAGTATTTATCTAATTATTACGAAACCCATTCGTCATTGAAAGCCCTCAATGATTATCCGCATACTGTGCAAGGAGAACCATTCATTCTTAGCATATCTCGAATGGAACTGTGCTTTAACTGCTCCCGACGGTATGGTTTTTGTTGTTATATTTTTATTCTGATAAGACTCTTCGGCACCAGCTTTTTGATAAGATTACCCAGAAAGCTGAGTACGAAATATTCGAGAGAGCATATTCATACTAAACTTCTCTCTTCGTCTAAAGATTTTTCGAAAGCACTCCGTTGGTCAGTAGTTGTTGTGTAGCTGTGCCTTTTGTGTATCAACACGCTCGCGATGGGTCTATGTGAAAAAATCTGTTGCTGGTTATCAAGCCGAAGCGATTCAGATGCGGCACGCAGCAGTAACACAGAAAAACTATTGGACAAGTACTCGAAACATATAAACACTGTTTTGTTTTTCTCTTTAACACGGTTTACTTGTTTTTATTTTTAGTGAAATTGAACAATCGATTGCGGCCACAATCTCGGATCGAGCTACAGACGAAGTCTTAGAGGCACTGACACGCTATCGCCGAGGAATGGGCATCTCAGACTCTCCGTCGGTTCTATTGGATGAACCCCAGACGCCGGATATTGTTCGAAGTCGATCTAGTCATGTAAGTTTAACTCTAGCATTGTTGCTGTGTTTATTGTTTAAGCATCAAGTACGCCAAATAATTATTAATGTTGTTTGCTCAACAAACACTCCGATAACGAGTCAACTTACGAAGACGACATGCTGTTTGCTATGGGTTTTTGTAAAAAAAAAATGCATCTAAGTGATGATTATTTATCGAGGCGCGCGCGATATGAGTTCGGTGGTGTTGGTATTACAATCTCGTTGATATACTTACTCCACATTAGGTATGACGTCATGTTGAAATTTGACTATGAACAAACGAAATTGGTATCAAAGTTCTACGCGCTTGAAAACAAAGATAAAATTGTAAAAAGTGGCATTAGTGCGGAGAACCACTCCCTAATTATTGAGGGAAAAGTACCAAGCACTTACGTTTGACCATTGCACTTGCCAATATGTGTTAACCATTGCTTTAGCTAGCCAGTCGTTCTGTCATTCCCTATTGTGAAATCTGGTACATGCGTGTTGCTCGGAATCTAAGAAGTCGCAGTGGGATCTGTAAGGCTGACATTTTGTTAGTGAATTATGATGATCATAATCGGCCGTTAGAATTGGTTTATGAATGATAGTGGGCAGAGAACATGCGGCCCGTTGGTAGCTCACGAAATTGCTTTTAACAGCAAGAAGAGGCGGTTCACGCACGATATTTCTTTCATAACCTGCTCACGACACGTGAAGGGCCTCCACTTGAGAACCTTGCGGGATAGTTTTTTTTTTTTTTTCTCCTGTTGGGGGGAGAAGAAATGCACCATAAGGAGGCCTGTTTGCGTTGACCATCCCCTCTCCGCATGCCTACGGGGCATACGGACTAAAAATCCCCCCAACCCTGTGGTTTCTGACACAACGCCCCTAGGACCGCTCTTCGCATTACTTCAAGGGGGCTGTAATCATACGCCCTTTCGGGCTCACATGCTTTCCCGGTATTGTTCTTCTTCTCTTTTCCTTCTTCTGAGAATATCTTCCAAAAACTGGCAAATTTTTCCCCAATTCGAGTCGCTCGTCATCATTTTGACGACTATGTTTATGTTTTCTGGATTGAAGGTACCAATGCAGCTTTCCAGGACTGTGCGTTGTGTTTCCCATCTTCTGCAGGTATAAAACGTGTGCTGTGCGTCGTCTGTTGGAGAGTCACTGTACTGGCAGGCTGGGCTATCTTTTTGCCAATCTTATGGAGAAAGGCATTGAAAATTCCGTGTCCGGTGAGGAACTGGGTTACGAAGTAGTTGACCTCACCGTGTTTCCGGTCGTTCCACTGCCACGTTTCTTATCAGTCTCGCTGTCCACCTTCCTCTACTTTCCGAGCTTCAGCGCTCTTGCCACTTCCGTATCGTCTGCTGCGCTGCTTGATCGATTGCCGCTTCCAATCCAATTTCCGCCTTGTTGTCGTGGACGTACTTCCTTTGTGTCGCTAGGGGATGGATGGGAGTACTCCTGCAACTACAAGGACGGCTGGTTCCGACACTTTTCCGTAAGATCTAGCCACTCGTAGGGCTCCACGTCTTTGCACTGCCGCCATCTACTTCCGGTACTTATTTTTGTCGAATCGCGTCTGCCCAAATCTCGCTTCCATATAGGATAACTGCATGCGTTGTCGACATTAGTAACCTGCGCTTGCTTGGCGTTGGACCACCTATGTTCGCCAGTAATCTGCTGAGTGCTATTGTAACTCTAGAGGCTCGTTCCGCTGCGAACTTTATCTGTTGCCAGAAAGTTAGTTTTGTGTGGAGCCTCAATCCCAGATATCTTACCGCATCCTTGCTCTTAATGACTTCAGAGCCGATTTGGAAGTCGATTTGCGTGGGGATTCTCTTCTTCGTCAGAAGGACCATCTCAGTTATCTCTGTTGCCAAACTGAGACCGTGCTCATCCATCCAGGAGGTTGTTCGTCGCATGACTTGGTTTAACTTTCTTTGCGCGTTTTCAGACTCTCTTGCCGTTATCACTGCCTCGTTGTCGTCTGCGTATCCAATGAGGAAGGTGTCTTCGGGCATCTCCATCCGCAGTATGTCGTCATAGGAAATATTTCAGAGATCTGGTTCCAAAATTGATCCCTGTGCTGCTCCAGATGTTACTTTCTTCCTTCGTGGGCCTTCTGTGGTCTCGTAGATCAGCTCCCGATGCCTGACATAGTCCTTCACCATATTTAATAGATAAGCTGGGATGATGAATTTATTTTCCAACGCAACGCAATTTAGTATATCGCCCCACCTAGCTGAATTGAATGCATTTCTTACATCCAGGGTTGCCATCAAAACGATCTTCTTAGAACGCTGGCTTCCCTCGTGGGCGGTTTGGGCAGCCTTCACCACTTCTTCAATTACACCGGGATAGTGGCTTTCCGTTGTTCAGACTAAGTGGTCTGGCATTCGCATTGCCTTGGTCTTTGAAATAAATGGATTGTTTTTTTTTTTTTTTATATGAGCTCGCGTACAGTCAATTGAGCGGGGCATGTGTTCTGATACCATAACAAAATTCCGTGACAACGACCTGAAAATACTTAGTACATAGTAGTAGTAGAATGTTTTTTTATTTTCAACTTAAAATCAACAAAATTTACTTACTAATTTATTTGTTTGCATTAAATTTAAAAATACAAAACCTACAACAATGACAAAAGTAGTCTGACGGGTAGTTAATAATTTTCCCATCTATTAACCAAGCTCTCCTAAAGCTTGGAACAGTTTCCACTTTGCAGGCCAATATTTCTTTTTGCCAAAAAATGTTGCCACGTCGAGTTTATGCTTCTCTTCGCTGCACTGTTTCTCTTCTCCACATGCTTTGAGAATGACATCTTCGGAGACAATAATATTCCTAGATATGTATAATTAAAGACAATCGGCCCTAGCGAATTATCCGTTGGAACAGACGCATACTCTTTCGGAGGCTCAAATTCCATTTGTGGTGTCCGACTGCGGAAGAGAAATAAACAATTGCGATGGCGCACTCAAAATCGTAAAGAAATTCCACAACTAATTTCTGTCAGAGGATATTGGAACTTAACTGTTAAAAATTCAAGAAAAGAATGCACTTCATCGCATTTCAACGTAATTCGCCGGTATACATTACAAAATGTCGGAAAAATTCTCCGTACAGTTGTTCCGAAGCATACCTCGAGCAAAAACCCTCCGAATCGTTTAAAATCGAAGAATTTTCCGTTTACCTCGCTAGGGCCGAATACGTATTCCTTCTCCATTTAACATCCAGTTTCCTTGGCAAGAAAGCCTCCCACCATTTCTAAACACCATAATCTCTGATTTTGATATGCTTACTTTTGGGTCCCATTTTTTGCAGTAAGCATCAAGTCGCGTTATATTCTGCTGTAGCACCTTGACATCATCCACCAGAATTACCATGTCGTCTGCGTAAAGCATCTTATGTTGAGCCAATAGATGTAGAGACATCGCATGAGTGCGAAAAGCAGCGGCGAAAGCAAGCATCCCAGATTGAGTATTGGCATATATAGCTTCGATCAGGTTGACGAATTTGGACAAGACTCCCATTGCGTGTAATTCGTAGATAAGCAGTTTTCTTGAAATTTTATCAAATGCAGCTTTCAAGTGAACAAAAAATACGTACACACTCTTATATTAAAGAGGAACAACATTCTTATATGTATACTAGCTGACCCGGCAAACTTCGTTCCGCCCAAATTTGTTAATGTAATGAAAATAATAATTCCGAGCATGTACAATGCGCTTGCTAATTTATGTAATTCGGCCAATTAAAATGCTTCATTCAAAAGTTATATTAAATGCAATAGAAATAAATGACGAAAAGCAATGTTGAATTGTTTCAATCAAACCGCAACGATTGTGACGTTTCGGCCAACCTTCCGCTTTTCACTATATTGACCATGTGAGAAACATGGTAATTCAAGATTGATACTACAAATGCACAAACATCCATCGATTATACTTGCAACAAATTATTTGTCATAGTGAAAGCGAGACGCACAGGAAATCTAAGTCGCTTAAATACGAATCAATGGCAAATCGTTCTGAATAAGCGGAATCTGCGGAATGAGAGTGTTTGCCTTTGGATTTTCCACTCAAAATCGTCACTTGCATGGCATTTGATTTGGGATCCCTTACCACCAAATCAAACGCGTTCTGTTACAAAGTCTCGGTGTATTCAGGTTGCGCAACAAAATTATAACTGAGCCGACTTTCAATTGTATAGATGTAAGCCCGGAACATCCAAAGAATTAAAAAATTCAACTAATCTCCATAAAGTTTTGTTTTCACGACAAAAAGTAGCATATTTCCTTCCTTGGGCCCATGCGAATTTAAACCAAAAATCATAAAAATTGAAGGATCGGTTCCCGAGTTATGAGTGCGCACATACGGACGTCAGTCTTTTTTATATGTAGCTGTACCCACCCGGATTTGCTCATACCTTCGTATTAAGTCCTGCTCACATTTAGCAAAGTCCTTTATTTTGACAATGTCCATTAATAATTTTAATGCTTCCACAACCCGTTCTCCTATCCCGCTTATGTTTTGCAAAGTACCATCTATAGGGTCCGAAACTATAGTATATTTCGTTAGAGCTGTTTCGGAGATCGGCAACAATGCCACCTACAAAAAAAATTGTTGGCGCAACAGGTCCGGAGAGACCCTAGGCCTAGCTTCTCACAACCATTCGTTTTGTGTGAAGGGATCTACAATTTCATGCCGACTCCAAACGGCTAATTGAAAAGCTCTTTCAAGACAGTCATACTCTCGGATGTTTGTCAGATGTTCGCGAGTGGTGGCGCAGTGAAAAAAACCCTAAGTTGGAATTCAGGTTTTTCCGGGATTCGAACCCCGACCCCTAGCATAGTAGTCCAACACACTAACCACTAAGCCACTGCGCCTACCTAACCCAACAGCGCCACCTATCAGGTCCAAAAGTATCCTAGCCTTCAAGTGGGAACGAAGAATATACATCCACGAAATTTCATTGAAATCGGTTGAGCAGTTTCGGAGATCGACAACAACGCCACCTATCGGGTCCAAAAATTTATCTTTTAAGACTGTACCTAAAATACACCAATACGAACAAAACAAAAGAAGAATCATAAAATTTGGCCCAGTAAGAACATTTTCCTCGGTTTTGTTATTTGTGTCGGAAATCGAATGGAAATTTTATTTACCTATTTAAAATTGATTAAAAACTAATTTGGAGTTTTCGTCAAAAAATTGTTCAGCTAAATGAAATATGAATAACGGAAATGTCAAATTCAAAAAAGTGTAAACAACCAACGCCAACGATATTACTACAATTAAATTTAGTGTTGTTGATACAAAATTGATGTGCAGGGAAATCTAACTTGTCGTAAATATCTCCCAGCGCCACCTATCGGGTCCAAATTTTGGCAAAAGCTTTCTATTTTTTTAAGTGTTATATCGTGTAAATTTGAGCCAAATCGGTCCATAAATAAGAATTTTCAAAAAAGCGACCCCAGCGCCCCCTATAGGGTCTAAAATAAACATAAACCATCCGGAGCACCACACAAACATATGGTGTGAATATAAGGGGGAAAGCTTCAGTGGTTCAGCCGTTATCGTCGGTCATACATACGCACGAACGTTTTTATATATTAAGATAATTCTTTTTTTAAAACGCATCTCCGCTTTGTCTATTTTCAGGATGCCGATGGTCTAATTATATCGAGATCAAATCGAGGAAGTGTACTGCCAAAACTTGGACTAGACTCACCCACTGTAAGTTATCCGCATTGGATGCGATAAATTACACAATTTTCTTGCAAATATGTCAACTAGAAAACAGCATTTTGATTCAAACGTATCGTATATATTTATAATATGAATAACAAACTTTACGAGTATACTTAGTGTCAGTGAATTGTACAAAACATGAACTATAACTAGCAACTGAATTGCATTGAAACATTAACAAGTGTGAATACGTTTAGCTCGACTGCTTGAATTTTCCCCCAACAAAAACACAAAAAAAAAAAATCTAATTACAAATTGGCCACAAAATGGACGAGGAAATTCACAGCAAATCAGTAGTAAATCATATGTCGAATATTGTAGTGACAACTTTTTTGTTTGTAGTTTTTTGCATTTGAAATCGAAATGGTATATAAGTAAAACAAAACTCACCACCATCCATCAAACCACACCACATCCAAGAAACAAACAAAAAATTGTAAAAAAAAAAAAGCAAAAACAAAAACTGAAACAAACGAAAATAATTTAAACACAAACAAAATCGAGACACGACAAGTTTTATAATTTTCTCTCCGTGTCTTCCCATCATGCTCTCTCTACTACTTATCACCCTTCATCCGTTTGTTCAGAAATTGGAATATCTAAACCTTGTAAGTAGATCACAGCAATCCTTTCATTTTGTTTTTCTGTTTTATATACCCGTAGTTTTGTTTTTCATTTCATTTTGATTTTATATTTCCTGTTCCTTATGTTTATGAAATGTGTATATATATGAAAGAGAGAAAGAGACTTGTTTGCACGTCCACACAGCCCAGAGTTTGAGTAAAATCACTTCTGTTTTCCCCGCCTCTTGTATAGAAAAGTCTTCAAAATTTTGAATGCATTTGAAGATGAATATCGAATTTCGATAACTCCGGAGAGCACTCGAAATGTAGAGAAACTGATTTGGTATCTAACTTTCAGGCCACACCACATCTGCCATCGAAACGTCGCTCCGTCGCACGCAAAGTTCGGCCACAGTCAGTTGTGGAGAACTTAAGTCTTGGCCATATTCCAGATCTGCTGGAATCTCCGTCTTCACATCGCAGTTCATCGAACATGTCATCGCATGATAAACGTGGCGATGACGAGTGCTGTGATTCGATAACAGAGCTACCGAGTGCCTCATTCCAGTTGCAGCATTTGGTTAAAGGGCGGCCAAAGCGGGCCAAAACTCGTGCACCGTCGCGACCTCTGGTAGCCGATACAAGCACGAGGGAAATCATCGAGGGTTTGGATCAGTTTTTCAGACCTGGCTCGGTGACTCCCACAACGTTGACACCGCTCGTCTCGCCAACATCCGAGGAATGTAGTTCGTTAAGTTTTGCCGACAGTCCAACTATGAGTAGGGACGATAATGGAAGGATGACTTCAGAGGAGACCACTCCCATTTTGGAGGAGAGAAAGCCAATCAAATTGGATCGTAGTTCGCCACTTTTGAGAGGTAATCATGTCGCAGTTGTCAAGAAATTATATAAATTTTGTGTTTTGCAGGTGTTGCATGGGCAACACGTTCGCGATCCACGGACAACCTTGAAAAATACTCGCCACTAGTAGGCCGCAAATCGCCGCTCGTCAAAATGCGCACCGAGGGCGGCAACGACGATCGTTTGGATCGCCTACACGCACCCCATCGTGACGATCGCATGCGTTCCCCCAGCAGTGAGTCAATAAAGAGCCACACCGGTGGCGATAGTGTGATTGTGAAGACAAGCAATGGTATCCTCAGGACACCGATTGTTCTGCAGAAGCCACGTCCATGGTCGGTGGTGGGCAATGAGCCAAAATCTGGAGACTACTCGACTGAGTCGAGTAAAACTACGCCAGAGAAGTTGGACGATGGTAATGAAAAAGAGGTGACACATGGAAGGAGGCACTCATTTTTTTTTTGTGTTTTTTTTTTACAATAGATTGCGATGTAGTGCCATTTGGACAGCAGACTGGAGGCTCTATTGTTGGTATTAGTCCTGGCATTGCACTGGCTTCGAGTGGTGGCGGTGGCAGTATCGTGGGAATCACTCCAGGTACATTGAATTCGGCATGTCGCTTTGTTTTTGGCTTGGCTAATCAAATGCAATAACTAAAACGTTTACAGGTGCAGCACTGGAAAAGAAATCAGTTCGAGAACTGGCAGCTGGACTCAGTCGAATGGGTAAGTAATGGACCATTGTTGCATGTGTATGTCTCTTGTATTTGAAGTTTGATAGTTGATAACAGTTTTGAGGCGGAATTCTCGATGAGAAAACCTCAAGTTCTTGCACCTATCGCGCGCGTTTGACTAACACTTGAGAGTACTATAGTGCAGCTGTTCGGATGCGGCATCAAAATGTGTCATTTGTCACATTATTTTTTCTGTGGAAAAACAAGGCACTTCTTTATTGACGTGCACTCTTAAGAGAAGTCGCTAAGATAGCATATTTTTGTCTTGTAGATTTTTGTGAATTAAATTAAAGTGCGATAAGTCGTTCAAAGCTATTTTGAAAAAAAAAAACACAAATCTCCTATCACAACTGTTGTCAAAGCATGTTCTCTTACAATAGTGCATGAGTACTTTTCATAGATTTTGTTTTATTTAATTTTTATTTCCTTACGATTATTTTACTTTACTACACACGAAACAAAAACTACAATAGATTTGCCTATGAAGCCACAAGTTGGTCCGAGGCCAGCCTCAATTTTGAATAATACATCTCGCACAGTTATTAGTAGCACTACTACGACGAGTACCACGACCAGCAGTAGTAGTGGAACTATTGAAAACATCACAAAGACAATAATTAACACCAATGATAGTGCTACCATAAACGATCTACTCAGCGGAAGTGAAAAGAAAACCGAAACGATAGTGAAACGGATCGCTGGCAAGGAAATAACATCGATATTTGAGGTTTGATTGACTCTTTGGCTTGGAACCTACATTCATGCATATGCGATGGTGTTTTCATCTCTGAATGTTGGGGAATCTCTACTTGCGGTTGTGCATTCATTGTGTTTTGTTTTCATTGTGATGGCAATACAAAATGGCGTTTCGTTTACTCTGAAGGCTGAAATAATAATAATACGTTATGAGGGCGTCGCTCGGGTTTTATTTTCATTTTTAACTGTATTTCATCCTCTGTCCGTGTCTTCCAATATTTTTCCTGCATTTTAATTTCGTATTATTAACTGTTTTCGTTTTTATTAACCGTATGTATATGTTTTATTTGTGTTACATTTTTGCTTGCATTTTGGTTTTTATTTCTATAAATTCTGTTTGACTAGTCTATTGTGTGGAATAACTTTCAAAATATGCTCAAATACAAGAATAACCCGATCACGAGTGAATAATTGTATGCATTGCGTAAGCTTGGCTGTTTTTAACTGTTGCTGGTATGTCTAAGTGAATAGTATTAAATAAAGTTGATAGTACGAACAGGAAATTGGGGTTTAGTCAAATTTTGAAATATATGCCAATTTGGTAACAATAGGCGTTTTTCTTTTTGGTTCAGAGCACAACCTGAACTGTTATACAAAAAGTTTGTGTTTCTTTTTTAGCTCAGATACATCAGAGCTCGAATTTGTGTTTCTTTATTCGTTCAGAGCATGATCAGAGTGCGCTCTATGAGCTCAGAATTAATTGACTGAGCAGGCTCAGTAAAATGCTGATAATAGGCGTTTTTCTTTTTTAGTTCAGAGCACAACCTGAACTGTTATACAAAAAGTTTGTGTTTCTTTTTTAGCTCAGACACTTCAGAGCTCGAATTTGTGTTTCTTTTTTCGTTCAGAGCATGATCAGAGCGCGCTCTATGAGCTCAGAATTAATTGACTGAGTTAAATGCTGATTACACATATACATTCACACTTCCAGTCATATTTGAGAGAAAAGAAAAACAGGAAAAACAGAAAATCATCAGAACGATCTGAGCACGCTCAGTTCAGAGCGCGCTCATATAGCTCGAGCTCAGTTCAGTGCTCAGCTCTGAACTAAAAAAGAAAAACGCCTAATACATTCACACTTCCAGTGAGAGAAAAAAAGAAACAGAAAATCATCAGAACGATCTGAGCACGCTTGGTTCAGAGCGCGCTCATATAGCTCGAGCTCAGTTCAGTGCTCAGCATTGAACTAAAAAAGAAAAACGCCTAATGGGGCATCGAAAACTGTTATATTGTCTTTTAGTGTTTTCGATATATTTATACCTACAGATGGCAGTCGCTTCTCAGACCTTTTTCTCATCTTCCTTTTCTTATGAGATTTTATATTTTTATACTAAAAATACATCAAACGGGGACCTATAATTAGCAAAATAAACTGAAATATACGTGGTATTTGTGGTGACTATGAATACATTGCGCTGGTGTAAACAAAAACAAAGGGAAACTACTATTAACTCTCACCTTACCCTCATTAAATTCATAATATTTTCTGAACTCTACTTCCAAATTCCCAAATTCTATGAACGTTTCTATTAATGTACTTTGATCATAACTATTTTTCACAAGTGTTTGTTTGATGACGAAAAGTAATTGCCCGCGGTGGAAATGAACTATTAGATAAATTAAACCACGTTTCTGTTTCCGGTTGTACAAAATACAAGTGATTTTACTTTATTTAGTAACTTAAATAAAAAATGGTGCCAGCGGCCTTTGCCGCCATGAGACGAGACTCGAGAGTGAATGAATTCTAGATATGACGAAGCCACGGTCTAATAATCGGGTCTATCACAGAATCCGACGTAGGGTACATTTTTTGATTTCGAAATTCGTAGAACGTGGTAGGTATATTCAGTAATACCACTTTCTACGAATTTCAAAATTCCCCTACGACGGATTCTGTAACAGTTCTTTCGGGGTTCGTAGCAAAATTCCGAATACGACGGATTCTGTAATAGACCCGCATAGAGCTCAGCACGCCCACCATGAGCTTCCAGTCCCATGGGAAAGTAAATAGAGCCCACTGGAAAGCTGGTGGGTGTGTTCCGTCGTATTTTGACTTATTCACCAAGAGTCTAGTTTTTTTCGTCCATATCGTTTATTAATCTTCCTATGCCAACATTTTCCAATAAAAAACTGTAAATCCTCTAAAATTGTCCAGCCCCCTTATTATATATATGACAAATTTGTTTGTTACTCGTTGAAACTTGTACCCACCACAGTCCAACGTAATTGATTGTCCCAATTGAGTGTACCTTTCTATTCATTTATAATAATGCCAACAAAACGGACGATCAAACAAATAACTTACAATCCAGCCAGCTTATTCATTTGCATGCGCCTATTACATTTAAAAAAAAAGCCATAAATTACACTCAACAATTGTATATATATTTTATGTATTAATTATTCTTATAGGAGACATTAGTTGAAGGTCTTCAGAGGTCTTCAGTACGTCGAACTTTTAGAGATGCACAATATACAAAGGATGATGTTGTTGATGTATAGAAACAAATGAGCTAACACAAAAATTGATAAATGTGTTGATTATATTATTTGTGCAATTTTATTTTTATTTTATTTAAAAAAAACAATAATTAAAATAAACTACAAAATTAATTTACGTAATTTGTTTATTTAAGTGCCAACATTATGCATAACACATTAGTATGAGTATAGTCATATGTATTATATTTTCGCATCAAATCTCCACCATGGAATGCGGTATTTTTCTAACCCTATTGTAGAGGAAAATGTTTTTTTAAAAAAAGATAATATAATCGGTTAACAGTACGAAATATGATTAAATGTATCGTAGTTGAAATAGGTAAATATACATATGTATTTGCAATATTGCTATTGCATAGGTGTAGACGGTTTATATTTTCTTTGATTTTCTGATGTAGGAATGACTAATTTTAGTTACTTATTGGGTTGTTTCGTAACAGAAGGTCGCCGATGCATTGTTTGTGGCTTGAGCCACTTGACTCGAAATTGGGTCTTACTTATAAACTTTGCAGCACTCATATTTTCTGACCAATTATCCCAATCGTCGAGACTAAATGGTTATGAACTGGGCGCGATGTCATTTAAATGGCTGTGACTTCATTTATGCATTAATATTGGCGGATGATGAACGTTTGGTGTGGATTCATCATTCTGTCGAGGAGTTCAATGTTCAGAACTTCATATGATTCTATCAACATTTAAACTCGTTGCAAGGAATTTTCTTCGCCTATGAACTCGCCTAACCTAGCCTGTCAATTCGCAAATCGTTCTTTTTGCGTAATCTTTCTGTATTCATCCCCAGACACTTTATAAAGATCTTCACGATTTGTTTTTCCGCAGCTTGGGGACAGATCCGTAGACCGTCACATTAACCGCGAGTCACCCATTTCACACGAAACATTCATCGCAAGGGATTCTCGGATGAACTTGCCCTCTGTACCTATATTTATAATTGGTCATATATAGTAGTTATCTTTTATGAATGAACATTGCTGTCTCTTTATTCTACAACCGTAAACGACCTTCTCCAAACATAGCCAATAAGTAAATACATTAGGTATAATAAATGCTAATCAAAAATGTTTTCTTTTTTTTTTTTTCTTGTGTTTTTTTTTTAACAAAATGGCTGTCTTAGAATCATGTGTTCATTTTCTATTCGTTTATGAGGACCTTTTTTCATCAAAAAAAGATTAAAACGTGCAATTTTGTTCCGGTCCTCGCCTTTTAACATAAAATGGTCTTAAATATTTGTAATTGCACACACTTTAAAGAAAAAAGTTCTAAATAAAAAACAAAGAAAATAAATTGAATTATACTATTTAAATTTTGTCAATTTACAAAATAGAATGAAATGTAATCTAAATAAAGGGAAAGCCCATTAAGGTACAAGCCAATTTATTTAAAGGTGATAGACCCACCACAATCCACTATTCCCGTTTTCTACGACTTTGAACCGAATTATTTTTTCATACCAGATAAACAGAAAAAAAAACTCCTAAAATCGATTTAATAATATAAAATCAAAATCATTGCAAGTAAACAAAAAAACAAAATGAAATGAAAACAAAATTACATAAATTGCTCCAACTATAGTCATTAAGTTAAATTGTGTAATAATTGTTATAAATATTTTACTACTAAGATATTAAAATATAAAACAAAAATTATATACCTATCCTGTGATTTATTTTCGTATTTAATAAATCTTTTTCAATCATTTTTTGTATAAATTAATAAATCAAAAACAAATTAAGAAAAACAAAAACAATTTTTTATATGATATACAAAGTATTATTTTTTGTAATGCGTTTTTTTAATTTTTTCTTGTTCGTATTATTCATGGTTTCCTTGTGTAATGTGTTAATACCCAAAATATTAATTGTGTATAAACAAAAAGTGAATTATAATGAAAATCGGTAAATATTTAGTTATATTTTCCTATTGAGAAATTAAATGTTAAACAGTAAATATGCAGAATGCGTAATAGAGACAAAAAAAAAACGGAATAATATATACGCATATATAAAATTTATATAACATAGAAAGTAAATCGTGTATTGGGCGCAGAAACCATTTTATTGTTTGTTTGATTTTTATTTTTGTAGTAACTTTTAAGCAAAATAAGAATTAAATAGACAACAAGTTAATTAAAGGTAAAATGCTAACAAACGATTAAGTGACAGTTTTGAAACAAATGAAAAAATATGTAAAATAAGAAAATATTCTTTACTCAAACAATATAAATTAATTACACTTATATTCGAGAAAATAAACAAAAATTTGAAAAAAAAAATAAAATCTATAGAAAGCAATTTTTTTATTTACTCAGGAAATATGAAGAAAGAGCTAAGAGGAGCATACCCAAGCCGTCTTCCCGTAAGTGAATAAGAGAAGTAGAACCGCTAAGAGGAACGATGCATGTTTAAGAACCATGTTGTTCTGCTAAGCGTATTCGGTATGAACACTGAATATGATGGAAAAAAGCGGGGATGTGTAGAAAACGCCCCATGGAACGCCTGGGATTATGTTAGTATGACTGCCTAAGCCATACTGTATCATAAAAACCACCATAGCTTTTAGGAGCATGCAGTAGTATATCGGCGTCCACAAACCATGTGAAAAAAAAAAACGTTCTGTTTTTCTAGTTATTTATCAAATCATTCTCTATTCAACTTAATGTGGTGTTCGTTTGGAACAAAAAAGCAACTTTTCAGATTTCAAAGCACTTGCGATTTCCTGTTGGAGTTTGTCAAGGTTTTCGTGAAGCTTTTCTACTATAGAGAAAGGCATTGCACCGGCATTTGCATTTCGTAAATTATTTATACATTTAATTCACTGGGAATGGAAAACGCTTTGAAAAGTTTTGAAGGCTATACATATTCGAATCGCCATTGAAGAATCCCAATCGAATACCACAGAACTGCTCCCCTAAGAAATTATTTTATAGGTACCTACCTAAGTTCAAAAACCTTATTATTTATAATTTCCTAGTATTTTAATAGACAAAAATTGCTTTCATTATAAAAAAATGTTGAGCTACTCCCTTTAAATATTATTTTGCTATACAAGCAGTAATTTCGGTACAACAGACAATGCAAAAGAGCCACAATGAGTCTCAAAATTTATTTGATGCGGGACCCCATTTTGTAGATCACAGTAGTTCATTTTTTGTAGTACATAGTTAAAGTTTTATTCACCAGTAACCCGGATAATTCGACACAGAATCGGGCCCTAAGAACACGATTCATGAGATTTCTCCCCAAATTGAGATAAAAAAAAAAACAAAACAGAGATATCTAACTAGCACTACTTATCAAACTCTTGCATACTGTCAGGCTGACTTGGAGGAGGTGACGCTAGTTGTTGTACTTAACTTTCGCTGAGATAGGATGTTTGTTTTAAGTCCTACAACAAAAACAAACAAAAATGGACCATTCTTCAGAATTTGATATTTCTGTCGGTGAAGCGGTTGTTATCTTTATTTTTGAATTGACCGAAGTGGAAAAAATCGGGGCGTTCAATAAAAAAAAAAAAAAAAACTCCGGATTAACGTAAGTCTTATCGTATCCACCAGGAAAATGGTGTTAACCCTGGCGAATCGGGCCTTATTGATAAAATTTATATGTACAATAGGTATTGTGAATTTTGCAGCACACGACGTGAGAAGTGAATCCTCACAGTTAAAATTCTTTGAACACGACCTTACGGCTTACAGCTAACTTTGGTTAAGTGTCAATTTAGCATTCAGTTTGACATTTCAACATAGGCAACTAACCTCTGTAATCGTTTTCGCATTTTCTACCGGACGGCATTTGTTTTTATCAATTTTCGACAAGTATTACCACAATAATTCACCTAAAATGGTTAAACTAACTCCGGAATTAATTAACCAATCAATGCAGTTCATAAATCCATGCAGAGAACGTGAATTGGACTTACGTGGCTATAAAATTCCACAAATTGAAAATATGGGTGCTACTCTGGACCAATTTGACACAATTGACTTGTCCGACAACGATCTGCGTAAATTGGACGGATTCCCATATCTTCCACGTCTCAAGTGTCTTCTGCTCAACAACAATCGCTTGGTGCGTATCGATGATCTCGTCCACGAATCCATACCAAACCTGAACACAATCATCATGACTGGCAATAATATCCAGGAATTTAACGATTTGGATCCTCTAACGCATTTCAAACAGTTGCACACAATCTGTTTACTGGTGAATCCAGTGTCTACGAAGCCGTATTATAGAGAGTACGTCGCTTATAAGTTTCCCAACCTACGCCTGCTGGACTTTAGAAAAATCAAATTAAACGACCGTAAAAATGCGCAGGAGTTCTTCCGTTCCAAAGTAGGCAAGGATCTGCTGAAAGAAGTTGCTAAAAAGGCGAAAATTAGCAGCGCCACTATGAGTGATAATAAGATTGGTGCTGCCGCAACGGGCGGTACTGTCGCTAATCAAGCAGACATCCAGCGCATTAGAGAGGCGATAAGAAACGCAAACTCCCTACAAGAAGTGGAGCGTTTGACGAGGATTCTCCAATCAGGTCATCTACCAGACAACTTTTCCCTAGGTAACGGCCAGGGCGAACCAATGGAAATCTAGTTCTTACAGTGAAGTCTTGTTTTTATGAAATAAATGAAATAAACCATACAAATACTGTTGCATCCTGATTTTTCATTTATTTTTCACAGAAAAATAAACCACAACCTTCAACAGATCTTTGAGCTAACTATGCACCGACCAACACCTCCAATGGCTGTTGCTTTATAGTTCCTTTTCCGCAATAATACTGTCGTAGTGCAGGCCCGTATAGAAGATTATCCACGTGACTAGGAATCCAGCGAATGATGTCATAAAGCCTTCTTTGATCAGTTCCCATGCACCGCCGTACGCCTCCTCATCAATTCCTTGGAAGTTTACCGAGTACAAATAAACGATGCCGCAGCTGATACCTGCAAACCTAGAGGAAGAAACTGTCAAGCTATTTATGCTGATTTCTCTGGGACAACTTACAAAACGAGTCCGAGAAATCCTTTGAGCGGAATAATGCCCCACACCACTCCCAAAATAATGCCAAAGACCTGTCTGGACCAATAGACGACATCGAGGAACTCATCCTGGGAATATTTTAATTAACATTTATTAGAGTTCCAATTATTGACGAAATGGTGGTTCGTAAACACTCATTTTCCGGTCACTTACCTTGTCGGGCCACTCAGACTTTGCTGTAAGAGCACGCGTGCAAATTGTTTTCAGTGATGCTGTTTTCACGCTGCCATTCCTTTCTATGGTGTTAGTTTTTGTAGACATTTTGAATGCAATTATTTATTTCAGTTAGAAAATAAGTAAAAAGTCCGGAAATGATTTCGGAATTTTTATTATTTGCCGATGACGGTGGTGGATGAAAGGAAAAGAAAAATGTCAGATATGACATTTGAGCACTGATTTGCTAAATTGAGCAAAAAGAGCTAATACTTGGAAAACAAGCGACAGTGACATCTATGTGAGAGTTGGTTGTTGTTTTACAGTTTACAGTGCCGTTCAATAGATGTGCCAATTTTAATATAATGGATTTTTTTTTTTGTGAAAGCAATATTATCCTCTGATTAACAATTACCAATTGACACAGCTAATTTCACGAAAAATAAATTTGTTTCTAACACTCCCAATGTAGTTTTTTCGAGGATAACAACAACTGTCAGCGCAATTAAGAGTTTAGACAGTACCTACCAGAAATATTACTATTATTAGTATTAGTATTGTCTCTGGTACCAACTTACCCACACAATTTTGTAGTACAAAGGGAAGGCAAAACTTGTTTGTATAAATAAGTTGCTCATTTGTAAAACTAAATAATGAAAATATTAAGCTAAGTGCATGTTCCGAGTTAAATAGCAGAACTATGGACAAAATTTAGCAAATTGTCTGCGGCATGATAATAAGCTAACTAATTGAATTCAGTCAATTATTTAAAACTATTGAATTTCGGTTGCATGATGCATGCGAATTGTAAATGGCTTAAAATCTAATTCCGTCTGTGCTAAGGCTTTCATGGGTATAGTTAAATTGAAATAGGAATATATGTTAGAATAAATAAAAATATACGCATATTTAAATTGAGTCTGCTGTTTATATTTACTTTTTGTGTTGTTACCATTTGATATGTAGTTTGTTTGTTATTTAAATTTGATAACCTAATCAGACAAGGGGCTCTGAGGTACGTTTGCAGAAAATAAAAATCTGATTACATAAAACAAGTGCACTACACGAACATTTACCAACTTATCTAACAAGTGAGTAGAACTTCAGAAATTAAAAATGTGTTTTCAAATTGTTGCTATCTGATTTTGTATATATTCACTCAGATAAGACACTTTTGTATAAAAATCTAAGCACTGGGGGCGCGATTTGATGTGGTTGGTGTTTATGCCTTTTTTGTAGGTATTCGTAACAGATTACGAAGGATCTTAGGATCTTATGTGGTTTTCCATTGGGGCCAAAAATCAATTTTTTTTTTTTTGATCTAAATCACTTTTCGCGTTCCATTGGGACGAAAAATCAATCTTTTTTTCGATTCGGATCACTTTTTGCAGATCTCGATATTTTTTCAGATCCACACACACCAATTTAATTTGCACAGCTGTTTAACGTCAGTTTAAGAAGTTTGCTTTCGAGAGAAATGCGCAAAGTTTCGTGAAAACCAAAAATAGCAAAATACACAAATAGCTATGAATATGATTTCCGAGGAATTATTATCTTCATTATCTCCCTCGTCATCTGAAAACTACAAACCACCAATAATACTTCATTTGTATCTACAACAAGGAAAACATTTTTGAGGTCGATATCCATTTGCGATTTTGCCAAAAACGAAGCCATTTGAACAGCTGATGTTGTTGTCAATTAACGCACTAATCCATTTACAAAAGCAGATCAATTTCGTTGCGCGTTCCATGAGCACCGTAAAATCTGAGATCTGAAAAAGATTTCAGGTGGTCCCAATGGAAAACCACATTAGTTAGGAACTCTATAAAAACCTAGATACTACCTAGCGATTTCCGATATGTGGCAGATGGCACACTTATGTCGTTTTCCATTGGGACGGATTCATTTTTTTCAGATTTAAGATTCAGAAATCAGCTGACTATCAGATTTCATATTCCATTCAGAGCAATTTTGCAAATCTCGATTTCTGAGCGAGATTTACACCTACTTGCACTGACACCTAGAACATTTGTCAATTAATAAAGTGTGCTATAGATTATAGGTAATTGACGGCTGCAATGGATATCAACTTAAATTTAATAGATTTTTAAAAACACAAATAACAATTTAAGAACAGCTGATTTTTAAAATACGCACCACAACAAATGCAAGGAAAGAAAAATCCCGTTTTATATTCCATTGGGCACGAAAAATCTGAAATTTGAGAGCAAAATCTGAAGGTCCTAATGGAAAACGACATGAATTTGAAATTAAAAAGAGACTTGTTGCATATTTTATTCTATTGCACTTTGCTATACATTAAAACAACAATGGCGGCCGCATTTCATTGACTTAAAAAGTGCAAAAGGAAGCTACAGCAATTGTTTCAGAAAAGGTAGACATGATTAAAATTTACATTTATAGTTTTGTAGGCTGGTACCTGAATATTTCTGCCAGAGTTGTGGTTAAAACTACGATTTTGTTAATATTAGGCAACCTGCACTATAGGTCTGTCAAAAAAAGGTGAAGAAAAACTGTCAGTTTGCAGTAAAATCGGTTAAAGTTATTTGTGTTAAGTCGCAATCTAATCAGATTTTGCTGTTTCTTCTTTTTTTTTATTAATCCCAAATAAAACCATTTTAATTCTCAAGAAAGAAAAACAAAGTATTTCATTACAAATCTACAAAACTATAATTTAACAAAAGAACAACAACACGATATACTAGTAATTTTCAGTGGTTCTGACGTAGTTCACCCCTGATGGCATGGAAACCTTGTCGAAGCCCTTGGGGAATAGCTTGTTAGCCTCTTCATCAGTAACAGTTGGCAAGATCATGACCTTTGTTCCAGGCTAATAGAAATATTAAGAAATCAAATTTTGAAAGCTATAAAAATTAAAAAGTTAAACTCACAGTCCAGTTGGCAGGAGTGGCAACAACCTTCAGCCTATCGGTCAATTGGAGCGAGTCAATGCATCGAAGAATTTCACTGTGAAGGTAGGTAACGTTTTTAACATTAGTGTCCATTTCCAGCGAACTGTTGTTTCACTTACTCAACATTACGGCCAGTCGACATTGGATAGAACATCGACAAACGAACCTTCTTATCGGGACTGATGATGAACAGAGCACGAATGGTCTTGCCAATTTCAGGGTCCTTCTTTTGGTCCTCATCGAGCAGGCCAAATGAAACGGCTAAGTCACGGTTTGGGTCAGCAATGATTGGGTATGGGAAATCACCGGGAATGTCCAAGCAGTATGACTTGATGTCATTGACCCAGTCAACGTGTTGATCAAGCTGATCAACGGAATGAGCTAACAACTTGGTGTTACGTTTGGTGAACTCGGGCTGGTGGACAGCCATGCGGCCAAGTTCGGTGGTGCATACTGGAGTGAAATCCGCGGGATGCGAGAAGAAGACACACCAACTAGAAAATAAAACAAAATAAATTGATGATGGTGTGTTTAGGTGTTTATTGCATGTAAGATGAGACGAAAAATATCAGCAGTAAGAATAAGTTCTTGAAAAATCGATAGCTAGTCACTCCAAAGCATTTTTGGGTGATCATACATTCTACAACCTACGACGCATTTCTTCTACGTCTATATACTTCATTAAGATTCTGTGCAGGCTGTTAAAACGAATGGGAATACTAATCGTTTATTTTTGCCAATGTTGTTGGCCAACAAACTTGGATTGTTGACATAGAATTGCGTTTGTAACTAATGTTAATTAACTATTAATGAAGTACAATAATACGAAGGCGACACTGGCTTGTATTAAATACATGGAAATGATGTAAACCCTACTGTCGTTCGATTTCTTAAGACATATTTCCACACATCCTTGCACAAGCAAGAATTTCGGGGCGCTCTTGAAGAGTTATAAATTCGTACTTCCCTAGAGAAGTATTTAGGAAAAAAAAAAGTTTTTCTGTCTACTCTTTCAAATGTCAATTTGTGACTTCTTGTAATTGCTTCACAATAAAATGGATGCACAATAGAACGAATTACAAACTGTATACTACTTCAGAGGAAGCAAATATACATAGTTGGTATCCGTCGAAACGGAATATTCTCCGCAACGCATACTCCTTCGGCCTTCGGAGGCACAAATTACATACGAGGTGTCTGACTTCGGATTACGATGTCGCACCGCAACGCATTCCAAATCGTAAACAAATTCCGCAACCAATTTCTGTCGGAGGATATCGGAACCTATCTGTCAAATATTTTAGACAAAACCAGACGCAGTGCACTAGGTCACCCTTTTTATAATGACCTTTCTTTCGGGCATCCAAAGTATATCCATTTCAACAAGATAATCAAATTTCTCAACTCCACAAGCTGGCTTTGAGCTCCCTTAACTTTTCTCTCTCCCTTTATCTTTAGGTTCCATTGGTTGTGGTCTCAAAACGGCGCTCAATGCGTTATTTGTGTTTTTCCTCGTCAGAACCTCAGAAGACGGTAGAAATACAGCCACCTAAACCAACCAACCAATATAGTAAATAGGATTTTTTTTCGTTGACATTTAAAATTTCCCGCCTAAAAAAATTGCACGTTCGCAAAGAGAATTCTCTCATAAAATATAGCTGCCAAATGCCAATGTTTCAATAACGGCTCAGAAAGTACCAGAACCGATCTGTCATTTATATGCCTCACAACCGCCATCTTTGATATTTTGTGTAATGAGCTTTTATTTTGACATTAATTACATTTTAGTAACGAAAGGGGCAATTTGGTATGGGACTCGTTTTACTGAAAAGCTTCTCTTAAAAAGGTAACATAATAATCAACTGATCCATTAAAGACCACATTTAAAAATTCAGCGCGGCACCTATATAAATAAAACTATATGCAATAGAGGAAGGTATACTAAATATATGAGCTTGGTTTGTTAACCAAGCACTAATGTCGTTTTCCATTAGGCAAAAAGAAGCGTCCGGGAGTGTCCGGAATCAAAAAACTCGCTTCTGAAACCGTTCCACTGGCACAAAAAATACTCATCTGGTGATTCTGAGAAGAGAATTTCGCTTCTTGATTTGAAGTCAGAATCCACTCACAATCACACAGGTGTAATTTATATATTTTATACAAGGCAGATGACAGTTGCCGTAGATTAATTTTTGGCATTTCACCAATTCTTTTTTGGATTCAATCAGAAACAGTTTTCTTGTTTCATTGGATTACAGAATGAGTGGATCCCCGAGTGAAATCAATGGAAAGCGACATAAAATTGTAAAATGTCGATAAATAAACCATATATTGTTCATTCAAGCTCAAAAAAACAAGCCTTATTAATAAAGCTGTATTCAAGGGGCAAGTTAATTCTTACTTTTTATGCTAATCAACTGGAATGGAGCGTAGTACCTATAGTTTACTCTACCACTATGACTCAACTCAATGACTGCAGTTGCAATCTGGTTGCAATCTTCATTTAAAACTAATGTACCTACGTTATAAAATGCAGTCATCGATATTATATAGGGGTCATGCCACAATCAACTAATTTAGTACAATGTGTAGATAAAGTAGCGGCATCTGCTTCTTCCAGTTCTATTTAAATAGAAAGATTACCGCTGTAGTACCGGTTATCTAAAGGTGAATTGTCGTTGTTTAGCGATACATCAATACATATACAATACACGTACTACAAATTAACGCCTAGTTGTCACAATCAGCATTTCTCAAAGTGCACTTCAAACAATTTAGATAACCGGCCCATGTATATTGTATAACTAAATATATAATGTGCTTGCCCACATCGTTAACCACAATATCACCAAATACAAATTAACTGCGTTTATACCTAAAAAAGGGGAGTCTATTCTGAAAAGAAAAGAACACAAATCAACTTGTATTGCGAGCGCTAAAATTGCAATAAACGGCACTCACGCGACATCACTTTGGACTGATAATTCACTTTTGTTATAATGTATATTCCAATCAAACAATCTTATTAAGATAATTGACTTTTGTAAATTGTAACACTTACGAGTCACCCAACCAATCGTGGAACTGGATTGGCCCCTTGGTGGTTTCGGCCTTGAAATTTGGTACTGTTGATCCCAGACGCATTTTTATGTCACTTTTAATATTCTTTTCAGTAAACTAGCAAACTATGCACTCGCGATCACTTACGTTGACTGATTAAGGAGAACCGTAGAACTTCAGCCTGTTTTTATTTGAATTTTCAACCGAACGCGAGCGGCGGTTCGTGTTCTGAAATGTAAACAGTGTAACAGGGGCGCTCTATTTTAAGGCCAAAAGTAACATCATTATAGGGGGCGTCATCATAGTTTGACAGTACAATATGTAGCTCAATATTTTGCACCATTTTAATTAAGTTGACATTCGTCTACGTCACTTCACATTTGACGTGATGTGATAGTCAGTAAATGCCCGCGTTCCACTGCCCGCTAGATGAATAGCGGCATGTCAAACTTCATATAAAAAAACTGACATTTCACAAAAAGTGATAGACATCTAGCGGAAATAGTGAAACGTACATTTTTTTATATGGAGTTTGACATGTCCGAACGCTGTAAACACGCACTGCGTCGTTAAAGGCGAAACGACGAAATTTCATTAAAAATCCTTAATAATACATCAACACAATACACTCTTCAAGTTTTGGCTTGTTTCTACCCAACTTTTAAGTGTAAGTGTGTTCGAATGCATTACCGTTAGGGAGCAGACCTACCATTTCTGTGTTTGACATAACAACGACGCATATTATGTCATATTCTATAAAACTCATATCGGCCCAATGTAAACTAAGTACGTCCCTGATGTACCCATACCCACTCTATAAGCCACTTGTGGGCTGCTACGCCATTAGCAACACAATCGAAAGTATTTTATACCACTTTGTTGTAGATGTAGATACTTTAGAAGAGTATAATACATAGAGTAGGTATTAGATAAGGAGAGAGCAAAAGTTATTCGATTTGGAAGCTATGATATATTCTTAAAAATCGACGGTGATTGTAAAAACTGATAAAACTTCTTATCCTATGCGGGAGAAGTGTTTCCTTATACTACGATCAGGCAGGGAAAGAGTAGCATGGAAAAGTTTTATGATTAAAATGTCAAACTTGTTATTAATCCAATTTCGCAAATATGCCCAGGCTTCGTAAACAAATGAACAAATTAGTGATCTAAACAATTGAATGGGTCAATAAAGTAGCTTATTATGCATTGTGTTGAAAAGTAGAATCGCGGTTCCACCATTGGTCATTATTTTTTCTCTTGGTGACATTGTCATTTGTTATTCCAAGGAACTCGACTTTAATTTTAATGCTCTATGTTGAAATAAATGTGATGAATTGATTGTTCTGTGTTTACAAACATTTCGGACTTAGATTTGTTTGGTCATTTTTAGCTACAGTTGGTCATTTTTATTTCTAATTTTGGACACAGACATTATATTATTTTTTATTATGTAGAATAATTATGAGTAAGACTCAAAGTGCAGACCCCAGGGGGAAAACATGTATCAGTATTTGTTGCATTTTCTGAGTTTAATGCCATGACATAGTTGGGAAGGGGAAATACCTGCCGTGCTCAAAGATGCACAGCGTATTTTGACATTGAATGGACAGTATCAATAATTCGTGTAGTTATGTTTCGTATGATTGGCATTCATAATATTATATGTAAATTAAAAATTTCAAAAATAGGCGTTGGGTGAGATTGTAGGAAATCAAAGCAGATTTTATAATATGTTGGTGAAAATTGCTATTACTGCAAACTGAAAGAGACACTAATAATGACACTAGTCATTTTATTCAAGTTTATACCACTCATGCACAAATGTGATTGGAACCGTTTTTCGTTGCGGTATCGTCCATTCGTCTGATTACTTTATTTTGTTGATATCGTTTGAAAAAAAAAACAAAAAAACACGCCTAATAAATAACTTGGAATTGCGTAGGTACAGTTATTTTTTCTGCACCAGATATTAATTGTGCCGACGTCGGTTTAAAGCTTAAGAACAATAGTATGAACCACGCAATTTCTATTGCAATGTTAATGCGTTCGTTTTCAAATATTATTAATTTACGTTTTCCAATATGCTCACCGAACAGATAGGGCATTTTCGAAAGCCACGCTTTCCCAGATCTAGCTGATATCTTTCTGGTTTAAACTAATTTAGTACACTATTTTAAATCAGGAAAAATAAATTAAATGAAAAAAAAAAATAAAAATAAAAATAAAAAAATGTTGTAAATTTTATAGCGAATCTCGGAAATGTCAAGTAGGACGTAGTTGTTGTAATTGCGTGCTCTACTTTACTTTGCCTTGCTGAGATAAAAGCTATAAAAAAAAAACAATAGTAGTGTCATCGTGTTTGTTTTTTTCACCCTGTATTCTCATGGTATTCGATTGGGCGCTCTCAGAGCACTTTTTTTTTTGGTCTCAGAGCACTTTTTATATTCGTTTGATAAAAAAAGTAATCTTTTTCAGATTTCAGATCATTTTTTCTCGATTGGTGGTTTGTTAACGTTTTCGTGAAGTTGTTCTACTGCAAAAAAAGGCATTGCATAGGATGAATCTATTTTTGTAAATTATTTATGTATAAATATTTAGAAATCAATCGGGACTCAAATTTCGAATGTTTTAATATAAAATTTATCTAGTGAATATGAAAAGCGTAGAGAAGTATCGAAGTTACTAATATCAACACAAAAAAGAACAATTGACATTATTGTATGTTCGATTAGACACACGAAATATGGGAATCTGAGAGCGAATCTAAAGAATCCCGATCGTAGACCACATTTAATTTGTTCGAATCGATTCTTAAGTAGTTATACTAACGTACTCAATCACAAATATTAACATGTGATATTTAATTATGTCATTTCTGACATTTTAAATAAAAACAGTTTATGAACTGCTCCCGTATTGAAATTACAACGCTCACCTATGCAGCACCATCTATCGTGATTTCTTAGAAACTCATTGCAATTCAAATTTCTCCCTTTTCGTTAAGTTTTCCACTCACCACTACCTACATAGCTATCAATTCTGCATTCTTCGTTTTTCTCCTTCACTTTTTCGTATTTTTCTCTTTTTTATTATACTAGTTGTCTCCAGTTAAACGGGTCGTTCGCTTCTTGATTCATTTTCGAAGTGGCATTAGCGAATCGCACAGCACAAGTGAAAAATCGAAAAAGTTTGTGGAAGGAACAAAAAAATCGAAAGGAAAATATCCTTTCATTGTTGCTCCTTTACAGGCTTTTTGTTATCTACTCGACTTGGTGGAAAAGTTTAAAAAGTGTTTATCAAATTAATCAAAACCAGCGTTGAAGAAAATTTAAATTTTTCGTTTCTTTATTGCAAAGACCTTAGAAAAAAAGAAAACGAAAAAAAGACCAAATAGAGGAAAAATACAACAAAGCAAAGAAAAGAGAATCGTCCGTGTGTGTGTGTGTGAGTTGTGTGGCCAAATGTGTTAACAAGGAAAAAAAAAAAATCTATTAAAAAATGGAAAGACTTTCATGGCCGATAATTATCGTGATGATTTAGTTCAAGCATTATTCAAAAAATATTTCATAATTTTGACCCCAGTTGCTTCCACCCAAAGTCAATCAACAAGCAAACACCAATTTACGTCTTAGAAAGTCAGTGACTGAACCAAGAACCAGAAACAACAACAACAGCAGGGAGTTGTAATCGTTGAACTGCGAAAAGAAAATGGACGGACATCATACGCATCACAACAATTCGTCGTTCTCGACCCCATCGTCGTCTTCGTCTCATCACCATCATCCCCAACCGTTGCTTCAATTGCATCAGCATAGCACTAGCAGCAGTAAACATCAGCACCATCATCATCATCAGGGACAGCAGTTACAGAATCAACAGCAGCACCTGAACGGAAACAGTGGCAGCCTCACAAATAACAGTAATATTCATCAAATCGATCGTCTCAAGATGTTATATCCGAATGTCAACGAAGATGAAACTCCTCTACCTCGATCGTGGAGCTCCAATGACAAGTGCCATGCCATCGGGCTGTCTCAGAATAATTTACGTGTTCACTACAAAGGTTAATATTTTCCTGATTTTTTATACATTTTCCAAAATTGTTGCTCGTCACATTTTGTTATCATTTATTATTTTTATCTAAATTCAGAGTAGGTACCTTTATGCAAGAGCAATTGCATAAATCTTTACTGGCAGATGACTGCATTTTTGATAACCTTTTAAGTTGTTTTTACTCTTTTTCTTTCTTATTTTTAGACAAAGGGTGTATCTAGTTCCATGTTTTTTTCCCTCACCTTTTTGTCATATCATTTGATTGGGTTTGTCTTGTCAGAAAACTATTATCAAAATGTATTTTTTTCGTTCCTCTCTTTGTAATGGCTTTCTCTGTACCTTGCATGTGTACAGTGAGGGTAAGGAGTTTTCGTTCGTCCATTGCCTTGTAACTTGTTTTTAAAGACCGTTCCTGTGAACAAAGGAAACGCGTTTTTCTCGTCATAGGTACCAAATACACAAACGACAAGGGGTCGTGAGTGTAAACCAATTTTTTAAGGATAAAAAGCCGTATCTAGTAAATAATTTTCGTATTGTATCTATTTTTAATTCGTAAATGTTAGTAGTTCACAATCGGATGTTTATCAGAGTCACGAATTGCGTTCGTAAAGTACGTAATAAATAGCTCGAAATAACTTAACTTAATAACTGATTTCAACGGTTTACAACAATAGTACGAGATCCAACTGTTAACCATGGAAATCAATGATATAAGATCATTTGAGCATATTAAAAATGGCCTTATGACAAGCTATATTTGCTACGACTTCATTTGTCACTACATATTTTATTAGCTTGTTTATAATAAAAAAAAAAAAAATTGTTTTAATGAGTGAGACATACTCATTCCACCCACTGTAGTGTCTACGTAGTCTCATTTCTATTTTATCGCCATCATCTGTTTCTGTTGTCGTTGCCAAAACAAAGGCCCCGTTTAACGAACAACCAAAATAATGAAATAAGAGGTATGAGAGCGAGGAAGATAGACGTCTACATTTTTTTCGATGAGGAGAATTCTATTACCTACACACAGTTAATTTTCCCAAATTCATCAAAACACGCATTTTCTGAGCTGCGTGAAAACAAAGACCGTTCCCACAATCATTTCCATATTTTCCCTTTCGTACTGTGCTTGTTTGTAGACTTTTTTCTTTTCTTTTTTTTTGTTGAAAAACTTGCCAATATTTTTTCGTCTCTATTACTTCTTCTGTACCTACCCATATGTTTTCTTCTTGTTCGCTTTCATTTCGTTTTATCTTTTATTTTGATTTTTTTTTTTTTTGAATGCGTAAATAGCATTTGTGGATTGTATACGAGTGTTCATCATCATCATTCTGCGATTGTGTGCGCGACTGCGAGAAGGTTTATTGGTATTGCTTTTACTTGACGAAAAACTCGACGAATATATATCTGTCTTTCTTTTGGGCTTCTATTCCCTCGCTATCTCCGTTTTAGAGTGATATTTGTATTTGTTGTTGCTACTGTACTGATGACTGCCATCAGCTGATTTCCATACTATCGAACTGTCAAAAATTGATTGCATGATTGTTTATGTTGGGGGAAGGGAGACAGGCAGAGTATTTTGGAAATATAGAATGGGGGAGATCACATTTTTTTTTTTGAAAACAAAGGAAAACCTTCAGCAGAAAAATTGGATTTTCTTTTATTAGGTATTATCCTATGTACCATATAAATGTTCAGGGTCTGGGTTTTTGCATTTATGTTCTTTTTCCATTCCTATAAAATGATGATGCTGTAAAATGATAACAAAGACGGGTTGTTATCTACTAATAACTATACCTGCCTGACTATTTTCTACTTTGTAGAGTTATCCTTATGTGTTTTGGACTCTTACCTTTGACCTGTCTTGTTAAGGGAAAAATGAAATCTATTTCCGATCATTTTTATCAAATTAGTGGTTGGGTCGGAGGGATAGCAAATAGCGTTGAATTAGTCTAATGCGAGAAACAGACTAACACAGCAACTTTGACAACTTTTTAGAACCAATGTATTTTAATTACTTTGAACACATTAGCGCAGCAACATCGACAGCGACGTCAACGTTAGAGCTAAACCCGAAATTCGCTGTTGCTGTCGCTGTGTTAATCTGTTTCTCGCATAAGATAGTAAAACATGATCGTCATCATCAACCATCGTACACATGCAAAAGAGAATTTTGTTTTGGCTTGAAAAAGTTGCTAGGTAGAAAAGCCCCGATCGTCATGGTTGTTTGAATGTAGGAAGTTGTTTATGTTGATAACGACGCAGTTTCCTTATCTCATTTTTAATGATGTGATGTCATATTAATATGGAAAAGTTGGTTCTTTTTAAGACTGCGTCGATTATGTACCAATAAGTTTCGTTATTGCTTCAATTTCATTAGGTACATACCTACCTACACAAGCACTTTTGTAGGTGTCATCACGGAACACTGCATCATAGGGAGACATGCTCTCAGGTTGGGCCTCCCTTCAAACGATTCCTGCAGAAGCTGTATGGACGAGGAGGAGGAGGAAATTATTCTTCACCTTCTCTACACATGCGCAGCACTGTCATTCCGTAGAAAACTATACCTCGGAGAATACTTCTTTGACAATCTCAGCGAACTCGCAAACATTGGGATCGACTGCCTCCAATGCTTCATCATTAGCTCCGGTTAGTTCAACGGGTAGGTAGTTTATAAGAACATTGATCCTGTGGTATGAAAATGGACCTACTTTGGCTTAAGTGAGGCTGCATTTGAGGCAACTCCAAAAATAACCTAACTTATGCCTACACAAATTATGTACCTACACAGGAATTTATTAAATTGCGAATATAGGTAGTCGGTAGGTAGGACTGAATTTTAACTTTTATTTGTAATAAATTTAAAACCTGATACCTACAAACACGTTTATACGACCGGAATTCCGCTTTACTAATTATTTTTTGCGTGCAAATGTCAAATGTCAATTTGGAGCCACAAAACATAACCCACAAAATTTGTATGTAAATAGATATTGTACGTAGACGGAAGGCACACTTTGTTTGCTACCTTTCTAAGAACGTGGCTAAATAGGCTTAAATCTTCTTTTTTTTTTTAAACAACCCCAACAAGTGGGTGTACCGTACAGGGTACTGCATTAAACATGAAACTGCACCAGCATTAATAGGATGCCTATATACCTATAGTTGGCGCAACAGGTCCGGAGGGACCCTAGGTCTAGCTTCTCACAACCATTCGTTTTGTGTGGGTTTTTCATTTTTGGAACGAATGGAAGGGATCTACAATTTCATGCCGACTCCAAACGGCTAATTTAGAAGCTCTTTTTAAGACAGTTTATACTCTCGGATGTTTGTCAGACGTTCGCGAGAGGTAGCGCAGCGGAAAAAAACCCTAAGTTGGAATTTGGGTTTTTGCGGGATTCGAACCTGAGACCCCTCGCTAAGTAGTCCATCACACTAACCACTAAGCCACTGAGACTACAATAGGATGCCTGCCACATTAAAAAGAACATCTTAAAATAAAAACCATAAATCACTAGCCAATCACGACGCAAATGGTTCATTTATTAATAAGTTCATGACTTCTACTGATAGCACCTGTTTGTACAAATTAAAGTACATATCTGAATATCCAAAAGCTTCTTTCATTCACGATAGATATAAGTGTAGTAGCTATACCTAAAATAACTACGCTGGTGCAGAACATCAGTATGTAGGTATATTGAATATGTATTATATATTATGCAGCAGCTGGTCATTTCGGCAATAGAAGTGCGCGTGCATTTATTCGTAAAATGAAAACAACAGGAATGAAGAACGCCGTGCATTGGCACTGTAAGACCGCAATAAAAATAATGGACTATAAGTCTATAACCAATGATCCATATAAACAAATTGTCTTTTGCTTTCAACTATAGGTACCTATACCTACGTATCTATATTTTAAGTTGTTTTCCCATGCGTTATTCATGCCATTGTCAAAGTGTATTGACATGAAGATGAATCACAAGTATGACAAGCCAAAACACGGCGATATTCAAAATGAAATTTTCAAGAAAATAACGATAAAATGTGAATGACCTTTGGGAGAGAAATAAAAAAAAAGATGTATTATTATTGTAAGGTCATTTATAACACCTTTGTATCAAGAAGAATTCTTGTGTAAAGTTTATGCACATTTTACGACAAAGAAATAATTTAGATATATAGTTGATCGGTGTACAGTACACTAATCCATTAACGTTTGTTAAACCATTTACGAACTGACTGTCAGAAAGAATAGGTATAAATACCCTAAAGGACTATTCACATGAGAACGAATTGCCAATAGGCGAATAGCAAACAAATCAATTTAAATGTATTTATGAATTGAAAATTGCTATTTGTTCTATCACAAAACCATTATATTTAATTTATTTAACATCTAACCTAAAAAACAACATGAATCTCAATTGATTTAAACATCTAAATTAACAATTTAGGCAATTTGACCGCGAATTGAAAATTATTGCCGCGAACTGTTATACTTTATTCACAATCCACACAAAACAGTCGCGATCCACAAACCCACGAATAAAAAATTCGTTCGAACTTAACCTCTAAAAATGAAACTTATACGGGGATATCTGCGAACTGCGACCAAAAAAAGTTTTCATGTGAATGAAGTGTCAGAAACTACGAATATTCGCGTGTTCGCAGTTCTCAATTCGCTCTCATGTGAATAGTCCTTAAGAAGTATACCTTGTTATAAACAAGATTGAAACACAGAAAAAGAGTTTGATGGGCTGTTTCCTTCGACCCTTAGGTACCGGAGAACTATTCAAATTCGTTTGAGTTCGCAAACAAAATTGTCAATCAGTTACAAGGCAAACAATAATTGTTTGCGTTAGGCAACAGTCATACAAATATGGAATGTGGTATTCGATTGGGCGCTCTCAGGGCACTTTTTCTGTTCGTTTGGTACAAAAATAAAACAATCGTTGTCAGATTTCAGAGCACTTTTGCGAATCTGGATTTTTTCTCAGATTTGCTTCATATTTACTCATACAACTGCGTTTGAGTTTGACAACTGGTTGGAGTTTATTTATGTTTTCGTGAAGTTTTTCTACAGCAACGAAAGGCATTGCATGGGATGAATCTATTTTTGTAAATTATTTATTTATAAATATTTAGAAATCAATTTCGAATGTTTTAATATAAAATTTAATTACCTAGTAAATGGAAACCGCTTTGAAAAGTGTCGAATCGCACGAATATCAACACAAAAAAGGTTAGCCACACCAAATCTGAAATCAGAAATCTGAGAGCGAATCTGAAAAGGCCCAACGGAATACCACATAAATAAAGTTCGAGGAGTTCGTAAATGTTCTCGCTTTTAAGGGCGAACTAAAGTGGATTTCACTGTGTCGTATTGTTAGGGATACCAGACCTGAAAAATTAGCCGGCGGGACATTTTTGCATTTGAAGTGAAAAAAGGTTTTATTTTAGATTACATTTTATTTGTTGTAATAAGTTATACATATTTGGTTTGAGTAAAAGTCTTTTAACTCATATTTGTACATTTTATGTAACTTTTTCAAATCAAATTTGTACAATGTACCTATTTAGTTTTCGGATTTTTCCGATAAGATGAATACCTAGTTCCAAAATTACCTTATTTTGAATTGTTTCAGTGGAAATGTGAAACAGGCGGCTTGCGGCTAACTTTGCTGAGTTCAGAGACCCAAACCACTGAACTATCATTATTCGATTAAGGCGCACTTCACACTTTGTTATTGTTATAGCTAAGCTAACTAAGGCTAGCGCTATATTTCTTTGTCTCATTAATTGCAATTTATTTTATTTAATAATGAAGTAAGAGCGACAAGTTGGCAAGACATTACGGGACAAACTTGTCAATGCGGGACATTCTGCGGGACACTTTTCGTTGCGGGACACTTGCGGGACAAAAGCCTTATATAGGGACAGTCCCGCACTGAGCGGGACGTCAGGCATCCCTACGTTTTGTTCTGTCCAAACTATATTTACACAGAAGCATGGCATTTCTCTGGGGGAATATGATAGAGTTTGGGAATACCACATTTGAATATTACAGTTCGTATATATTTTTAAAAGGCGAACAATATAATTTGGTTGATTAAAAATTCTATGAATGCTTATTCTATAACTTTAACGAAAGCGGAAGTTTCATGTGAAAGGTGCGTGTGTGTTGGTGAGCCGGAATTTTTGAAGTTACGTGACATTTGTCAATACGAATTTCTATGTAAAATAACTAACGCACTAACGCATCTGCCACCCCATACAAATATAGCTTGTAGGCAAAGGCAAGAAACTGAACTGATCGGCGGAAGTTGGGAGTCTCAGTATTGTCTCTGATTTTACTTTGGTGTTTGTCAGACGTTTGCTTGAGATGGTACAGTGGTATACTTTTTGCCTTTGCAGGGCTTAAAACTGATACTCTTCGCGAACGGTACTTTAGCAGCCCTTTGCTAGATGTAGCCGCTGAAACAGCCCTAACAGTACAATATAATAGAAAACAAAGTAACGTAAAAGTGCCCACCCCCAAACAGTTAACTTGTTAATTAAGAATATTAGGAACTAGGAACACTATCTACCCGTTTGTCTGGTTCATAAGATGAACGGTTTTTCTAAATACCAAATCCTTGTGAGAATTCACTAAAATTGACAATGATTTCTAAATTATTTTACATAGGGTGGAATTTCCAAATGTGGGAATTTGCAAGAATGATTGAGTTTGATCATCGATATCACCAGTCAACCACCTATTTTGACGAAACAAATTTCACAGGTACCCTTTTAACACTTCCATTGTTTGTGTTGTGTTGATATTGGTTTGTCCGGCTTTACATTCTCACTCAATGTTATATATAAAAATGTCCTTGGCTTAGCGCATTTTAAATTGAATATTACTTTTCTTTCTGCAACAGGCAAAAGTGTCAACGATGCTGCTGCTGCTGTTCGTACTCCTCATCCAATCCCACCCGCCTGTGGATTGTACTACTTTGAAGTGAAGATCATTTCGAAGGGCAAAAACGGCTACATGGGCATCGGACTCACATCGGAGAACTTCAAAATGAATCGGCTGCCAGGTGAGTATCCTTCTCAATGACCATAACCAACAAGTCGTGTGTATTTAATGTGAATCTCTCTTCTCCAATAGGTTGGGACAAGCAATCCTATGGCTATCATGGGGACGATGGTAATTCGTTTACCGCCTCGAACCGTGGTCAATCGTATGGACCAACATTCACAACGGACGACATAATTGGCTGCGGCGTGAATTTCGTCAATAATACATGTTTCTACACGAAAAATGGAATCGATCTAGGTATTGCATTTAGAGATTTACCGGTAAGTTTCACAGATAAAACAGTTTCCTACTTTGGCTAATGCTGTGCATTGTGTCTCGTTGCAGTCAAAATTATACCCAACAGTCGGCCTGCAAACAGCTGGCGAAGAAGTTGATGCGAATTTCGGGCAGGAACCGTTTAAATTCGATCAAATCGAAGACATGATACGACAAATGCGAGCCGAAACTAAAGCAGCCATTTATGATTTTCCAATGCGAAGCGAATACGGTGATCCAACCACGCTGTTGCACAAGTAAAATCAAATGGTAGCCTCATTCGGTGGCACTTTGTCTGATAATTGCGATTTCTTTCAGAATGGTCTCATCGTATCTAGTCCACAATGGATATAGTCTCACGGCGGAGGCCTTTGGCAGAACCACCGGCCAGAATTTCCCCGAGGAATTAGGTTCAATAAAAAATCGTCAAAGTAAGTCTCTCTCTCTCTCTCTCTCTCTCTCTCACACCGATTTTTTTTTATACACATGTCACAATTTGTCGTCCGTTTGATTGCAGAAATATTAAAACTAGTAATGTCTGGTAAAATGGGCCAAGCAATAGAGCACACCGTACGCTCATATCCTGGACTCTTAGAGAACAATAAGAATCTATTATTTATGCTAAAGTGTAGACAATTCATCGAGATGGTCAATGGATCCGATATTGAAGTAATTCAATCCAAATAGCATGTAGCATCGCGTTTAAGTTCTCAAGTGTAATTAAAATTTGTTTTTACATTTTGTTGCAGTGTTCTCCTGCCAAAACAAATCAAACTTCTGTTATTCAATCAACTAAGTCCTACCAAAATGGTACACAGAATAGCGCTGTGATAACTGCAGAATGCGTTCCAGATAATCAAAATGATATCAAAAATGCGTAAGTACCTATCTAGAACAATGCGGTTACTATTATCTTGGTTACTATTATCTTGGTCCTGTTTGTAGGTTTCTAATAGAAAATACTGACGATATAAACAAGTGCAGCGATATAACGAACAGTGATTATTTGAATGACGTCGAAATGGAGAACGGTCATACAAATGGTAAGTTGGAACTTGGGCGGAACCTATATTTCTTGATAAAACCTAACCCATATTGCTATTCATATTTGTTGCAGGAAATTCGTGTAAAAACGGAACATCTCCAACAAATTTTGCCAATTCGCTGGACGTAGACGAAGACATGGGTAAGTCAGCATTGTTTGTTTTCATTGTGTTGCCACTAAACAAACTGAATTCTCCTGCCAGATATCGATTTATTGCCATCACGTAAATATTGCCATGGCTTTGAGAGAATACTCGAATTTGGCAAGGAACTCTCACAAATGGGCCAACAATTAGAAAAGGAGAGCAAAATGAACGAAGAAGATCGACAGATGTTAGAAGTGAGCTCCCAACACCCTATAAATAAGAACAATAAACACACGACGGAATATACTGATCAAATATTTTTCTTTTCTAGGATGCATTTAGTCTTATAGCGTATTCAAATCCATGGTCAAGTCCGTTGGGCTGGCAACTGTGTCCATCGAAGCGTGAAACAGTCTGCTCGGCCCTCAACTCAGCTATATTAGGTAAGTGCAGCCGGATTTTCAGTGTAAAACATACATCACATTCGCATAAACTCATCGACAGAATCAATGAGCTACCCATGGAGACCACCATTGGAGGTGTGCGTTGCACACGCTGGCGAACTCCTCAAAATTATGGCCAACTCGTCGCTGGGCGCTTGTGCCTTTGTCAACATTGACGACGTATTTCCACAGAATTGACCATGTCCGGTAATGACGGCACCGTCGTCCTCCCCCTCCAATGTCATGTTTGCTACGTTAATTTAAAAACAAAATCGATTTTCGCATCATTTTTATTTTTTAACATAATTATTTAATTATTACTTATGTATATCAAATAACTAGCTTAATTTTTTGATTGTCGCACGCACTTTCAGCAGTGTTTGCGCTATCAAAATGTTTCTTTTTGTTTTTGTTTTTTATTTTACATTTTAAGTTAGTTACTACTATTTTACATTTTATTAAATTTTATGAAATTAAATACGAAAATCCAACTAATTAAATGGAATATTCTCTGTCGATGTGAAATTGGTTAACGAGACTTGAAGTAGAAATCATAAACAAAACGAAAACAATCAATTCTGAATTATGGCAAAGAAATTGTGATGTAAATATGAAGCCTAGAAGTTTTATTTTGTATTTTTATTTGTTCGAAGCAAATATCATCAAGTTCTTAGTGTGCTGCTCAGTTTATATTACATACTATAATTTGATAACAATTTTTAATAATATTTATTGTCTGAGACTTATTTCTGCGGGTGCAGTAAGCGATTCGTCTAGCAAAAGTACATAATACGCAACAGTAATAAGGGTTGCGCTGATAATTAAGTTCACACGTAGATATCAGGATTTTGTTTTTTTTTATGCAATAAGAGTTTTATTAGACATTATTATTTGTTATTAAAAAAGAAATTAACAGTTTATATACAATTTTTCTGAATTTTGTTACAGAAATGCGATTTTTTTTCTGCCTAAAATATGAATTTATATAATGAAATCAAGCATGCAATCTTTTTACTTTTGTTTTTTGTTTGGAGGAGCGCAATTGTTTGCTTATACTTTCCGGAATAATACGTAAGGGAAGTGCAGTCATCAATTCGATTTGAATGTTGTACGCCCGTCACGCCAAAAAATCGATTTCACATTTGAAAAGCAAGATATATAATGATCAACAATTTTGTGATGAGTTTATTTTTGCTTAACCGTGGTTTAGTTTGATGTGTGTTAGGGCCCTATTGTCGTTTGCGAGTCGAATTTTCATTGCAAATGTTTCCGTTTGATAACATGTAAGTCGATTTAAAGGCGAATAATTAAGTTCTCCAATCATAACACTAACAGACGGTTTGTTCGTGAAGCACGTCGAATTGAGCGTGATAGTCTGTAGACAGACTTGCAAAGAAATACACCCTGCAATAAGTTTTCCTTAATTTAAGGGACATTTTAAAATCGTTCACACAGACATTGTTGTGCATTCTTCTTTTTATATAGCCCGCTAAATTTGGTGATCCTGCAGTTGAGCGCCCAGGTCTTGGCTATGTGAGTTTTTACATTGAAGATTAAGGGTTCTGAATAGCGAACACTGCATCTATTTTGTCTAACCGAGGTAGCAGTGGTTTGAGTTCTATTTCATCCCATCCAGATGAATTCCTTAACTACCACGAAGTTGGTGCTGATAATGTTGTATAAGTACAGGTCGGTTGGGTCATCTTAAGTTGCCTCCGAGACCTAGTGCTACCTACCAGGGCAACTGCAAAATCGAATAGGCAGCCTTTTTTCTGTTTTTCGTGGATTCTGCACTTCTCAAGTAATCTTTCAAAGATGTTTTTTCCTCTGTGGGTATTGTATTCTCCTCGTCTATGCTCTGTGATGATACTCAGCGATTTAAGTTCCACTTAAAATCGTATGTGACAGTTTATGATATAGAAAAAGTTTGTGAGAATAACTCTTTAAGAACAACTCGTAGACACAGTCACTTTGATAGAAATTCGACAAAATTTCCCAAAATAAATTGTCAGGGCAATACCCCAACAACTAGCGAGAATCGTTGTTACTCCTCGCTTCCCCACTCATAGAAAAAGTAGCACATAAGGTGTTAAAGTAGAACTTAAATCGCTATGAGTAGTAGAAGCAAACGGGCGTGGTTGTCTTAATCGGTATTACATGGAGACTATATAATCACTACAATCCGTTTCAAAAAAGGTTCAACTTGATGATTTAAACGCGGTATCCTTTCACGCTTACACCACGCAATCCACATATACTGCCGTTTGTGAACGAAAGCAATCGATTTTTGCATTTATTTGAAGTTTTAATATTCAAATTTATGTTTCTATTGTTGTTACGAATAATTTTCAATATTATTTCAATTTCCAAAATGTCCCAAAATTGTATAACCTAACAAAATTTAAATAAAGCAATCAAACGAGACACTGTACACAAACAAGTCATGTAACATGTTTCCTCTTACGTAAGAAAAAAAAAACAACAATTTTTATGTTCATTCAATAATAAAACTAACAAAGTTTATAATAGACAAAATTTAAGTGATGATTGAAAAGAAAACAAAAACTTGTAAAGTACACATGTATTTTCAAAATGCCTATAAAATATTTGTGACTGTAGCTTAAATAAACGCATTTTAAGGATTGATTACAAACATATAAACCCAAATAAGAAAGCGTAAATCAACAGACTTTGTAGAAACTTGCAAAACAACTAAATTACAAACTTATTTCAAAAGTTAAATTGCAATATTTGTACAACAAGAATAAAAACGTATTGTATTCGAAATAAATAAAGTTGTTAACACAGTTTTTATTTGTTACTAATGAAGTTGCAAAATAGAAAATGAAAATAGCCGAAAGCATGCAATAAATAGAAATAGTGTTCTTAAAAAACAATTATAAACAACTTTTTAATCATAAACTAGGACTTCTTTGTTGTTACCTATAGTTACCTACTGCTACCGCTCCTGGTAAGGTGCGTTTTTATTTATAAATTAAAATAACTAGGAAAACCAACTGATTATTAAACCATTTACTCTGCAAACATTGATGTACATGGCTTTAAGAAAATAATAATCCAATTTTTAATACAAAGGAATTTTCGTAGATTGCATGTACAACTAACATAATCGAAAAAAAAAACTAAAACAAAAGAAGCTGTGTTTGTCGTTGTTTTTTGTTACATCCCCAATTTAAAAAATAAATTGAATCATTCGAAATAATAGACCCGTCGTTATTTAGTAGAGAGGCAATAATAATAAATTAGTTTGTAATTAAGGCATGAACAATTTAAGTTGTTATCTTTCGAGTCTTGCGAAAACTTGAGGAAAAAACATTTTTAGTATACCTATACATAATAAAATATATATACAATTTATTATAAAGAACAAATAACTAATAAAACACGTGTATAATGATTTTAATATTTAAGGACAAACATAATGAGAGTTTAACAAATACAATTAAGTAACACGAATAAATAAAAATTTAAATATTCAAACATTTTGTATTTTTTTATGTGTATGGAGGTACTCCGGCTGTGTCATCGGAGAGAATGCCAATTGGTAGCTATGCTTGTTCACTGTTCGGAATAAAAAGCATCACAAACAGAAGTAAAATCGTATACCTATTTAAAAAGAATGCACTAATGCAGCCAAGCCTTAAATATCCTTATACAACGGTCTCTAATTACAATTACCTACCTAATACAAAAGCAAATTGTAATAGAGCTTCAGTGGTGCAGTAGTCATTCAACCCCAGAATAAAAGAAATTCCATTTCACGTTTTTCTTGCAAAACAAGATTCAGTTTTTTATTTGACTATACGGTCAGGTTCTCGTCCTTTTCACGTGGTTTTTAACACGACAGTTTTTCTTTCTTTTTTTACGTTTTTTTCTGAGTCTGCTATTAAGTCGACTCAGACCTTTTGCTAAATATTTTGTACGCACATTTTGTACAAAAAAGTAAGCAATGTGAATTTTCGATGTTTTGTCTATAATAATAGTTAAATTTAGTTTTGTTCGTGCAGGAAAATCATCAAAATCACTACATAGTATAAAACAAAGTCGCTTTCTCTGTCCCTATGTATGCGTAAATCTTTAAAACTACGCAACGGATTTTGATGCAGTTTCTTGTAATAGATAGAGTGATTGAAGACGAAGGTTTATATGTATAATAATATCCATAGAATAGTAGTGGTATTTTTGAGGTTTCTAATGTGATGTCGTAAATAATTACATTTTTTCAGCTTACATTGCAAACGCAGGCTGAACCCTACGTGCGAAGCCGGGGCGGGTCGCTAGTATCTACTAAAATCAATCATGTTTATTTTGACATTCGAACGAATAGCCAATTCTAACGAATGTCTCTATTCGTTCAAATGAACTTTGTGTATTTTGATAGACATTCGTTCGAATGTCAAAATAAGCATGAACTATTTCTTGTCACCTGAAGAAGAAATAAAATATCAACAACCTATTTGGTAAACAAAAATCATATTTCCAGGTGCAATTGGAGCTATAGATTGCAATCATATTTCTGAATTTAATTTTTTTTAATTTCAATTTCCATAATAGTCGTTAGAATCTCAAGGAAAATTCATAAATTCAAATTTACTGGTCAGGTTTGACAGAAATTGCAAGGCAAGTACACGCGCAGCGAAGTAAAAGCTAATGTTCGAATTTTCGAACTTACTTTAGCAAACTAGGTTTTTATTCATACCGATTCAAAGCAATTGCTAGGGGCTTTTACTTGGCTAAAACCTTTTACTCAAAACAAATGCTAGGTTCTATTCATACGACCCATTAAGTCCATTTTGACAACTTTATACAGCACGAAATTTTTTCATTTGCTTGCTCAAGCGCATCTTAATAAATAAAATAAATAGTTGGCGCAACAGGTCTGGAGAGACCCTAGGCCTAGCTTCTCACAACCATTCGTTTTGTGTGAGTTTTTCATTTTTTGGAACGAATGGAAGGGATCTACAGTTTTATGCCGACTCCAAACGGCTAATTGAGAAGCTCTTACAAGACATTTATACTCTCGGATGTTTGTCAGACGTTCGCGAGAGGTAGCGCAGCGGAAAAAAACCCTAAGTCGGAATTGGGTTTTTGCGGGATTCGAACCTGGGACTCCCGCATAGCAGTCCAACACACTAACCACTAAGCTACTGCGACTCAAGCGCATCTTAGACTGTTTTATATCAAGGTTTGGTAGTTTTCTTTTGTTCTGCCCACATGATCTATATAGATCATTGATTTCCATAGTTTACAACAATAATACGAGATCCAACTGTTGTTGTAAACCATGAAATCCATTATCAATATGGATCATGCGGGCATAATAAAAACTCCTTATTAGATAAAAATTCGAAATGGCGACATCAAAATTGTACTAAATCAATAATCTATGTCGTTTTCCTCTTCACTCTACTACTTCAATTTCTCTGCATCTACTACACTTTATAAATGGTTTTATTTACGAACACACCATTGTATACTTCTGCGAACTGTCAAACGTTCGATTTTTTTTCCACCCTAGATAGCTGCTTTTGCTTGGAAAAGTGCAAAAAAGTAAACCGAAGTCGTAAAGAAAAGTTTTCGGGCGGTTTTCGAAATTGTACACCTTTCCATTTAATAAATTTTCAATTTGACCAAAACTCAGTCCGCCTTACGTGTGAGTGTGTTATTTGTGCAAAAACCCAAAAGCGAATATATCCATCGTACCAGTCGAAAAACAGAAGAAAAAAAGAAATACAGAAACGTCGAATACATCAAAAATCATCATCGGTCTTTGGAGAAAAGAAGGGAAAAAATTCACTACAGTGGGAAACTTTTTTTCCGCAGCGAATTTAACGACAAAACTAAATTAAACAAATTGTGAGTTTGGTGCCATTGACTTTGGTGTGTTGTGTTTCGCGATCGGTAAAAGTGATTTAAGTGTTTTACTCGGCATTTTAGTGTTAAAATTCCATTCGAAAGATTCTTTAGTGTGTCCCACCCACTTTTTTCCATCCACTGACAGCTGCTGGTGAGTGGTGCTGTTTCTATCGAACTCCATATCCTTTCACTCGTATTCTGAGTGTGGGGAGGTGGCCGAGGAGTGTTAGCACATTTTAATTTAGTTTTCATTCATTTAATCATAATGCACTGTGAATTGTACATAGATTGCATCACACATAAAATGAGGTGGATTCTTATTGGAATTAACTAAAGGTGGCATCATCAGCTACTGATAAGATGGTAGTGTGTTCTGTTGTCGCCTACCCTCTTAATTGGCACAGCTGCAGCACAGTTTAGTCTGCAAAAATTGTCGGGGTGGCCTGGCACATTCCAAACACCCCAAGTTATTGTAATATGTAAATCCATAAAGTGTGTTGGATATCTGTTCTTAGCGACTAGGTATTCTTATCAGTAGCAGACTTGGTGCTATTTAAGTGCAAAACGTCATAAAAAAAACTCAACAGCTGTGGGAATACGTTGGTATTTCGTTCGGCTATACAGTGCTTGTTACATTTTTTGGAGGCAGCTGCTGTTGGTAGCGATAAAAAATCTGTTTTCCTGATAAATTTAGAAAATCTGGAACTATGAACCATATTTGCTTATTTGTCTACAAAGGGGTTAGACAACACAAGTTAAAGAAAGACCATTGATCGTCATGAATCTTCACGGAATGTGAAATTGTGAATTCAAGCCGGTATGTCTTGTTCATCAGTCACGTTTCTGTTTTATAAAAATCATAATACCTCCCTTGTGCCGATATTGGCTACTTGTCCTTCTTGGCCACAACCCGTGCACTACTTGCACGGCCCATTGTCTCTCTTTCAGCAATACGTGTTCCAATTTAAAGCGCTAAAGGCAATCATTGCTACTAATTTGCCACCTTTGGCTTTCTAAATTAAAGACTCTACCTCGTAAAGCCTGTTGGAACGCTGATTTGATACCACAAAGCTATACCTGACTGAATTAGAGCATCACACTACGCACACATTTAAATCGTCGCCCACTGGCACTCGCATTCGACAAGATTAGCCAAGAAAAATCCTTCGCTGAACGATTTATCGATGATTAATGCGTACCCTACGTGCGTTAGAAGCTGGCAGAAACCGTACACAAGTCCCATATATCATCATCATCATCATCATTGGGCATCGCACCAGCAGCGCACATACCACCCACAGAAATGCACTGGTTCTCGTTCTCCTTTTCATTAATTGTTATTCCAAGTGTACAGTATACGTGGTGTGCCTTGTGCAGCACCGCTTCGGCACTAATAGCTCCATATAACCAACCATACCTAACTATGTAACTTGTTGAATCATTGCTCTGGCTGGGGCTCGGAACAATTCATGCAGTTGGCGCTCAACTGGTGATATCAATTAGCACTTTTGATTGCATTCCAGCGGCGAAGTTAGGGGGCGGCCGCTCTCATTCGAGTTATTTTTATGTTTCAAGTGCCAAACTTTGTAAATCCCTCCGATACACCTCACCGCCACCACTTCTCCATGATAGTCAATTCACTTTTTGTTTATATACCCAACGCACACTCATTCAGTTTTTTTTTGCTGTGTTACTCATTGAGTAAATATTTTTTTACAGCAACTAGAAAAAAAGAAAGAAAAAAAAAATCCCAGTAGTCACCAAATAAAAATCAAAAGATAAACAAAACAAAATCAAACAAAAAAGTGCAATTCATTGAAAACCCATAGAAACTTATATTTAAATAACCAACACCAACAATGGGATGTACCACATCAGCTGAGGAACGTGCCGCCATTCAACGCTCGAAGCAAATCGAAAAGAATCTCAAAGAGGATGGCATCCAGGCGGCAAAGGATATCAAACTGCTGCTTCTCGGTAAGTGTGCACAGTTTTTGTTATTACATTTTAATTCACTCCATTATTTTATTGTTCTTACTTAATACGGTATACGGATGACAGAGACACCGTAAATGTGGGTGAATCCGGGAATCGCAGATTATGTTGCACTTCATATAAAAGTCAAACAATTGAGTTTTAGGTGAAATTACAAAATATATGTATGTAGGTATATCTATAAATTTGCGCTTCCTTTGGTTCGTTCTTTCTGCTGGGCGAGGACGAGTTTGAATATTTTTTTTTTATTTTTTTGGCTTGGTTCCAAGTGTGCGGAGCACATTTCCGAACGAAGGTTAGCAGCAGAGATAATGTTAATGTGCAACAGCTTGTAGGTATGGCTCCTTTAGTGCAAATGGTGTCTGAGTCTATGCTCTATGATGACATTTCCGTGTCACTGTTGTTTCTTTTTTAAGAATTGGCTTATTATGGAGCTGTGCAGTTTTATCGTCTTTTGGGTAGTTGAGTGGATAATGTCTTGCTGAATTAGCGCGATAAATGTTGATTAATGTTTGTTCCGAACTGAGGCGAGTTGGAAATATTTGGCTTTATATTGCAATGATGTTGCAATTAGGCAAATTGATACTTGGTTTACAAGAGGTGCTTGGCACTGGCAAATACAAAAAACTCGTTAGGCGAACGTTATAAAATTTAGTTTATTTCTGTATTCTTAGGCGATCTAATAGCGAGTGATTTAATTTTTCTCTATAAACATTTGAAGTAATCTCGGTACTTTATATGCTAGGAAACAGCTGTTGTATACTTTGGGTCAGTGACCCTTACAATTATTTTCAATACATTTATATAAAAACAATTTAAGCTCTATTCCCCTACAATTAACACATTTGCAATTTATCTTATTAACGCCCCCTATTAAGGGCCTATAGTGCGAGTGCAACATAACTATTTTTGTACACATTATAGGGTTTTCTTGTTGTATAACACACATGCAACTAAGTTCGAGCGTACCACTCGATTTGCTTAAGGCATTACTCATTGTAAGAGAGAGAGAGAGAGAGAGACATCTCTTGTCTTGAGACCGGCAGCTCGGCATCTTTGACATTAAGTTCTGTGCTGTGATTCCGTGTTGTTTGCTTCGTTATTTGTGCCGCGTGTTAAAATGTCGAAATTTAGATATTAATATAATTAATTTAGTGTTCATTTGTTGATGTGCTTTGCGGCCAGTTGCTGTGAATAATGTTTAGGCTTGGTTGAGCCTCAGTGTTTCATATTCACGCAACTAGCTCAACGCAAATCAACTTGTCAGAATCATAAGTGTCAGAGATGCCATGTGCCCTGTGGAATCCCTATCTGATAATTCTGTGCTGTGTAGCTAAATGTACAAATTCTTGTTTGTTGGGAACCAACATGCTGCCCGCCTCTGGGTTTGGTGTGTCGTCTCAAGTTTGGCTTGGTGTTTCCGGCAGCTACCAGTGCATTGCTGTTGTTGTAGTTTGCTGTTCGATATGTTCCTCACGGTCACCACGTCTCGATGTGTTGCCGTTATGATGGTGCCATGCAAAAAACAAAACAATGGATTAAAAATTGTTTTATCGTAATATGGGTCTAAGATAATGTCTATAATCTTTAGCTGCATTAGAGATTGTGTTAATCTATCGAGGGGTAAGTTGACCTTGTTTATTAGGGTTTTCATTTTGTGTTCTATTTACATTATGTGTACAGTCGAACCCGCATAATATCACATCAAACGGGCGACAAAATAATGTGACTTTAAGCGGGCTGTGACTTTAAGCGGGTTGTTACTTTTACAATTTCCTTCCTTGTTTTTCCTCTTTTTAAACACTCTAAAATCTCTATTTTTTGTTTGACTGATAAGTCTCCTCTTTTTTTATTCACACAACTCATTATTTATAATTTTTCACTTAAACAATTTGAAAAATGATTGTTTGTCAACAATGAACTGACCACTGATTAAGGTGTCAAAAGAACAATGAGTTTTTTGTTTATTCTCATTCTCAATAATTCAAGTAAACTCGACACACAAAAAAATAAACACGGAAGTCCAGCATATGCATATGTATGTATCAATCTCACTGTGAGAAAGTCACAAACAGTAAAAGTCACATATATTAAGACAATCGGCAAAAGAAAATGTACATACACACCCCATTTTTGCATTGAAGACGCCTTCCATACATATTACGTATGGACTGTGAAATGTGACTATAAGCGGGCAAAATTGCATGCAGCTTTTCTTTGTAAGCATATTTTTTGTGTGATTTTAAGCGAGTTGTGATATTAAGCGATGTGCTAATAAAAGGGTTTTTGCCAGTACAAATTGTACAAAAAAGACAACTGGCTTCGCATTAGTGTGATATTAAACGAGTTGTGCTATTAAGCGATGTGACATTATCCGGGTTCGACTGTATTAGGTATTATGTGTTTGTTTATTAGATTTCATGTCAGTTTGGTTTTATGTTCTTGGGAGTGTATTATTATGTGTTTGTTTATTAAATTTCATTTCAGTTTAGTTTTATGTTCTTGGGAGGTTTTTTATTCATGGGCTTTTATTTTTTTTTGGATTGTGTCTGTTAATTCGTTCGATGAATTTGATACCGGCAAGGGGGATATTTTTGCGATTGGCCGCTTAAGTGTAGAACTCGCCGTTTTTATGGTCACCACGCGCGTTAGACCGTCTGAACCGGGATGTAGTTCCGTGACCCGCGCGAGTAGCCATGATGCCGGTGGGAGGTTGTCTTCCTTGACGAGGACAATATCTCCTACCTTTACATTTGGTTGTTGTTGTAGCCATTTTGGACGCTGTTGGAGTAGGTGGAGGTATGATGTGCTCCACAGTTTCCAGAAATCCTGTGTAATTCTTTGGACATATCTCCATCTGTCCAGGCTATTAATGTTTTTCTCTTTCAGGTTTCTTTCAGGAACCATTCGTAGTGGTTCACCTATTAAAAAATGACCAGGTGTTAGTGCCGTGAGATCGTCTGGATCCGACGTCATTGGACATAAGGGTCGTGAGTTGAGACAAGCCTCGATTTGTGCGAGAAGTGTCGCATACTCTTCAAATGTCAGTTTGGATGTCCCAATTGTTCTTTTAATGTGGTGTTTTATGGATTTAACCCCAGCCTCCCATAGACCTCCGAAGTGTGGGGATGATGGGGGGTTGAAGTGCCACGCTGTGTTTAGTGATGTCAGTGTGTCCGCTACCTCGGTCGACCATTCAGCTGATATAAATCTGCTATCCTTTCTCAGTTCGTTGTTGGCTCCTTTGAAGTTAGTGCCGCAATCGCTGAATATGTTGGCACAACTTCCGCGCCTTGCAACAAATCTTCTGAACGCTGCGATGAATGCTGCAGCGCTTAAATCGCTAACCAATTCGATGTGTATGGCTTTCGTAGCCAAACAAACAAATACTGCTATGTACCCTTTCGTTATCTTGCTGCATCTGCCTTTCCATAACTTGATCTCTACTGGTCCAGCGTAATCGACTCCCGTGTTTGTAAATGGTCGTGCGATCCGTACCCTCTCTGCTGGGAGATTACCCATTAATTGCTCTTGCATTCGTGCGTTTTGACGGTGGCATCGCACACATTCATGGATAGTGTTTTTTACTAATATTTTTAGATTTGTTATCCAATATGTTAGCCTGCATTCGGCCATCATCAACTGCTGACCACCATGCAGGGTGCGTTGATGTATGTCCCTAACAACCAATTTCGCAAAGTGGTGAGATGGATGGATTATTATTGGATGTCGTTGCTGGAATGGGAGTGACGAGTTACTCAGTCTACCCCCTACCCGTAGGAGACCCTCCTCATCTAGAAATGGGTTCAGGTTGCGTATATGGCTGCCCTTGGCTAGCATTTTCATCTCCCCGAGTGCCTTGACTTCTTCATGAAATGTTTCGTTTTGAACAATTTTTACGATTTTATTATGTGACGTGCTTATTTCGTTCGGTGTAATTGGGTGCGCTTTCAATGGCAGCCGTCCTTTTACATTTTTTATATTATAAAAATATCTCCGCCAGATAGCTACGCTGCGGATGAGACGTTTCAAAGTGGAGTATTGTAGAAAGAATGCATTGTTGATGATAACGCAATGTGATACTACCTGAACGAAACTTGTTGCCGTGTTTACAAAATGTGTGTTATAGAAAGATAGTGTCCTTTGCTCTCTTTTGCCTTGCACCTTGGTTTCCATATTTGTATCTTGCGGGATTGTTGTTGGCCAATCCTTTGCCGAGAAATTTCTAAGATATGCGGGCCCATGCCACCACAACTGGTTGCCCATAAGTTCCTCTGGCGTTAATCCTCTGGAACCTATATCGGCTGGGTTTTCCTTGCTTGTTACGTGTCGCCAACTCGTTTCATCCGTGAGCCTTTGAATTTCTGTGATTCTGTTCGCTGCGAATGTGTTACGCGTTGATGGACTTCCTTTGATCCATGCCAAGGCGATCATCGAATCGGACCATGCGAATATTTCTACCTGTTTGAATTGCATGGCAGTTGATATCCTATTCAACAGTTTTGCTAATAATAAGGCTGCGCAAAGTTCCAACCGTGGCAAGGAAACACATTTTACTGGTGCAACTCTTGTTTTCGCTGCGAGTAAGTGTATCTGCTCTCTGCCGTTTGTAACCACTCGTGCATATACCACAGCTGCATACGCCTTCTCAGAGGCATCACTAAATCCATGCAGCTGTACTCTGGATGCGTTTTCATAGTTGATCCAACGCGGAATCTCCAGAGTTTCCAGCCTTTGCAGGCTATTTCGCAATTCCAACCAAGGACCTTCTACTTCCGAAGGTAGTATTGCATCCCAAGATAGTTCTCGTACCCACAGCTGTTGCAGAATCATTTTTGCCTTGACGATGCATGGGGAGATCCACCCAAGCGGATCAAATAGGCGAGCGATATCTGCGAGAACTGATCGTTTGGTGTGTTTTTCTACCTTGGTTATATTGATTTTGTATTTGAATACATCTTTTGCTGGATACCATTGTATGCCTAGTGTCTTAATGGCATCAGGTGAATCGAATTTTAACGGGATATTTACTTCCCGATCAGTTTGAGGGATCTGCTCCAAAATTTGTGATGAGTTGCTTGCCCATTTACGTAGAGGGAATCCAGCTGCCTTCAATACAGCCAGAACATCTGTTTGTAACCTTATGGCTGCTTCTTCGTTATCGGCTCCGTATAGAAAGTCGTCTACGTAGAAGCCCTCGATAAGCGCCTTGGTTACGTCGGGGTGTTCTTTTTCGCAGTCCATTGCAACCTGGTGCAACGTTCGTACTGCTAAATATGGTGCCGAAGCAGTACCAAATGTCACCGTATTCAGGGCGAAAGTCCTCGTCGGTTCATCGTTTCTAGGTCTCCACAAAATAAGTTGATAGTTAGTATCTTCTGGTGCCATCCATATTTGTCTATACATCATGCTGATGTCCGCAGCCATGGCGACCTTGAACTTGCGCCACTGTGCGATGAGGTCAATGATGTCCTTTTGTAATCGTGGGCCAACCATCAGGTAATCATTTAACGACCTTCCGTTTGATGTCGCACATGAGGCGTCAAAGACCACCCTCAGCTTGGTAGTTGTGCTAGCTTCTTTGAACACTGCATGGTGTGGTACGTAGTAATGTTCTCCTTGTACCTCATTGAAGTTTGGTTTGACTTCTGTCATATGTCCCAACGTAGCGTATTCTTGGATACATTGAGTGTACGCTTCCCTCAGCTTCTTGTTAGCTGCGAGCCGTTTCTCGATTTGAAAGAATCGAGCCATTGCAACTCTTTTCGAGTCTCCAAGCTTTGGTGGATGATTCTCCTTAAATGGAAGCCGTACCTCATATCTTCCATCACTCCTGCGTTTGACCGTGTTCTGGAAGTGTTCTTGACACCTCTCTTCTTCATGAGTCATTTTTCGTTCTTCCATTTTCTCTTCCATCTCCCAAAATTGCTTTAGTTGAGCATCAATTGCATTATGGTGATTTTGTACTACTACCGAGGTCATGTGGGGAGCGCTATTCGTGGCTCCAGTTAAGATCCAACCTAACTCTGTGTTTTGTGCCACTGGGGATCCATTAAGACTCTTAATTAATCCTTGAAGAATTATGGACGCATACACGTCGGCGCCTAATAGTATGTCTATCTTCCCTGGGTAATTGTAAGTGGGATCTGCTAGCGGAAGTTTTGCTAAGTGCTCCCACGAAGTTGATTGTATCTGCTGTGTTGGCAATAAGGAAGTTAATTTTGGGAAGACATACGCACTAACATTGAGACAAAATGAGGGATTAATGAACGAAAATATTTTGAATTGAACCTTGCAGTTTGAGCTACCTGTTGAAGTTTGCCCTAAACCTGTTACGGTGGCCGCTGTGTGTTCCTTCTTTAAGTTTAGAAGCTGTGCTACGTTCTCTCTCATGAACGTTGCCTCTGACCCTGGGTCTACTAAGGCTCTCAGAACGTGGTGCTGTCCATTGGCCGAAAATACCTTCACCAACGCTGTTGCTAACAATACCTTGGATTTCATTTGGTTAAGGTGTGAGTTAAGATTTGGTGCAGAAGTTGAAGCACCCCCTTGCTCACTGTATAGGTTAGCGGGAATAAATTCATTAGAGTTTTGGATCACATGAGCATTGTATGATGACTGATTATGGCCTTGGTATGCCCTCGCCTGGGCATTATTTTGATAATTGCTATGGTACGAATCTATATGCAGCAATGTGTGATGTTTCTGCCCGCATTTTTGACATCTGTTGCTGCTATTGCAATTTGATGCATGATGATCATACCCTAGACAATTTGAACAGACCGAATTTCTCTTCGCCACTTCTGCGCGTGCCTTTGCCTCCATTTTGAGAAATTGTTTGCAGTAACGAATTGCATGTGAGGCCTTACACAGACGACAGAGAAATTTCTTTGTTTCGGGTGACGATTTTATGTGATACGCCGTTGGCGTATTCTTTTTATTATGTGAACCGTGGTGGGCTGTACCCCAATTGGACTCTAAAATATTTTCTAAGGAGCTAAACCTTCCTTCAATGAATTTGGAAAATGCCTTCCAATCTGGAAGAAATTTCGTGGTGCCTAATTTATCTTCCCAATCCTTTTGAGTTTGAGGAGGAAGTTTGTGGTATATGATGTATATGAGAATCGCGTCCCACGTTTCGACTGCGATTCCCAAGTTGGAGAGTGCGTGAATACATTCCGTACTCGTATCGTGCAATGCTTTTAAGGTTTTGGCAGATTCATGATTGAGTTTCTGCTGTTCCATTAAAATTCTCAATTGCGCGTTTACTAATTTTCGTTTATTCTCAAATCGTTCGTTGAGAATTTCCCAAGCAGCCGCATAATTCTTGCCGTCAATTGGCAGGTGCTGAATTAAACGCGCCGCTTCCCCGCACACGTGAGTTTTCAGATATTGCAACTTCTGAATGTCAGACAGGTCAACGTTTTGATCGATCATACTCTCGAACAAATTGTGAAACTCACACCATTCATCTAATTTGCCAGAGAATGGCTTTATTTGAATTGGCGGAAGCCGAATGTCGCAAACTGAGGTTTTCGTTACGTTTAAACGAGAAACATCTAAATTTACGTTGCTTTTTTCACCGAACTTATCCAATTCGTCGTTTAACATTCCCAAAAATGAAAAATAGACGCGTTTGATTCTTGAAAAAATTTCGGATTCAAAATAGTGGTCTTTGATAGGATCCGACGCACTATTCACGATTGCATCGTGATCCCGTTTTGCTCGTTTAAAGCCCTCTTCAATATCCGAAAGACAAGCGTTAATATATCCCCTTGACTTCCGCGCCTCGGTTTCTTTCTTACACTCTTCAAAATCTAATTGAAACTCTTTGAGTACGAGTTCCTGCCGTTCTATATATTTGGATAGTTTTGTCATTATTTCACTTTAAATTTCACTTTTATAATAAATTGTATTTATGCACTTGATATGGGCGTTATATCGTGCTTTGAAGCAGATAGACTTTTAAGAAATTCAAATTAATTTGATAGTATAGCGGTGTGATATTAAGCTATGGCTATTTGTACAAGTATATTGTATATGCAGCAAAAGGTGTAAAAATAGAAATATATTCCTACCTTATTGTGCTTTTGCAACTGCAACTTTAGTATGTTAACTCTCAGTTACAGTTGCAGAAGTCTTTGCGATGCACAGTTCCTTGCTGTGATTGCTGGTGATGTGACCGTTGTGTCTCTTGGAAACTGTTGTATGACTTCCCACGCCGTTAACACGCTTGTGTCCAGTTGCGTTACTGTGTATCCGTTGAGTCTAAGTTACGTTTACTCGTTGGATTTGTGGATGGATATTTTACGAAGCGTTTATGAAATATAAACGTAATGTAAGATTTGCAAACATTTGTATAAAAGAGGAATGATTTTCCTACCTTAGTTTGCTTTAGCAACTGCAACTTTAGTGTTTAAACTCTCAGTTACAGTTGCAGAAAGCTTGCACAGTTCCTTACTGTGATTGATGAGCGTTGTCACCGGTTGATGTGATTGCTGAATCCGTTGACTCACTGTGCTTCAACGTTGGGCTGAATCCGTTGCTTTTATGCACCGGTCCGTTGGCTATCACTGGAGTTCTGGATTATCCTTGGTCGTTGGGTGCTGTGGCCGATTGACTGTCCGTCGATGATCGGATATGTATTTTCTACACTCACTCCACAGCACACTTTTTAAAATGTTCCGAACTGAGGCGAGTTGGAAAATTATTTATTTAACCAAAAAAAAAAACGCACTACTGGTCTTTAATTTAATTTAAAACTCGAAGGACCATGTTCCGAACTGAGGCGAGTTGGAAATATTTGGCTTTATATTGCAATGATGTTGCAATTAGGCAAATTGATACTTGGTTTACAAGAGGTGCTTGGCACTGGCAAATACAAAAAACTCGTTAGGCGAACGTTATAAAATTTAGTTTATTTCTGTATTCTTAGGCGATCTAATAGCGAGTGATTTAATTTTTCTCTATAAACATTTGAAGTAATCTCGGTACTTTATATGCTAGGAAACAGCTGTTGTATACTTTGGGTCAGTGACCCTTACAATTATTTTCAATACATTTATATAAAAACAATTTAAGCTCTATTCCCCTACAATTAACACATTTGCAATTTATCTTATTAACGCCCCCTATTAAGGGCCTATAGTGCGAGTGCAACATAACTATTTTTGTACACATTATAGGGTTTTCTTGTTGTATAACACACATGCAACTAAGTTCGAGCGTACCACTCGATTTGCTTAAGGCATTACTCATTGTAAGAGAGAGAGAGAGAGAGAGACATCTCTTGTCTTGAGACCGGCAGCTCGGCATCTTTGACATTAAGTTCTGTGCTGTGATTCCGTGTTGTTTGCTTCGTTATTTGTGCCGCGTGTTAAAATGTCGAAATTTAGATATTAATATAATTAATTTAGTGTTCATTTGTTGATGTGCTTTGCGGCCAGTTGCTGTGAATAATGTTTAGGCTTGGTTGAGCCTCAGTGTTTCATATTCACGCAACTAGCTCAACGCAAATCAACTTGTCAGAATCATAAGTGTCAGAGATGCCATGTGCCCTGTGGAATCCCTATCTGATAATTCTGTGCTGTGTAGCTAAATGTACAAATTCTTGTTTGTTGGGAACCAACAATGTTAGTTATGGGCAGAACTTTCTGTGTAGTTAATGTCGATGTACAATTTGATAATGATGACATTTTTGGAGACATTTTAAACAGGAGTTGATGCAAGAAAATAACTTGGGTATCATCACAAAGACTGCAACTTCTGCTGTTGATTCGAGAAAATGTGCGATGAATTTTTTGCTACTTTTGGGGGTTCCAAACTTTATAAAGGATCAAAATTATCTACGTCTTAACCCAATTTGGTACGCATTCATTGTGTGTGTATACACACGACACCGTTCTATCCCATCGACTGAGATCCTGTCACGAATTCCAATTACTAAGATGACTTGTATTAAAATAGTGCAAAAAGTCACAACAAAACCCTCGAATTAGGCCAATGTCCTTGTCCAGCACTTAGGGTTCATTACACGATAACACAGAGTCGCTACAAACGATTGACCACAAGCACCCACACCGCACGTCAAGTGGACGAATCGACCTCGAAATCAATAATCCAAATCAACGAACGCTAACTGTCAATTAACACGGTCCGGTTAGACATTATTTTATGGCAGCCCATGGCGTCGTTGTTCCGCTGACCTCGCTCAATCAATTTTGGCTCAATTATAAAACACTTTCGTGTTAACTTCCGCGAGGACTGCTGAGTTGTTGTTTTCTTATGGATGCATTGGCAACATTTTTGTTCACAAGAAAATAGGGACAAAAACAATGCAAAAGAAACACCCAAAACACCTGTGAATTTCTCAATCGCAGGATGTTTTCTACACGCACACTAGCTAATTGCCCACGCGACCGAGCAGTTAAATCAGCAGTCAGGCAGGCCGGCGCGGCAGTCTCCAGCCTGCCTGTCGGTGCTGGCAATTCGCGCGGGGTCGGTAGGTGCGGTCGATTGTTGTGGTCAATTGAAAATTCCATTATCGTACAATCGATTCGCACCGGATGTATGTGTGATGTGATCCGATGGGTCGACTGCTTTTGGCATCACTTGGTGGGTGCAATACCACCGCAAGGCATGCCACACCAATACACGAAGAGGGGCCGTAGTGTCCTTGCAATATTTGTGATTAATGCGGACATTTGTGATGAAAAATACAATTGCCTACACTTTATGGATATGGATACTCCAATTGCACTTGCCACCTATTGGGAAAGGACTAGTGTGACTATAAGGGTTAACTTGTTTCCTTACAAACGTCCGCCTCGCATATAAGCACCTTGGAGAATTTGGGGACATGTTTCGGACTTAGGCTGATCATAATCGTAGTTGAGAAGGACTTCGACAACCATCTGTCAGACGCAACCGGGCTATAAACCAACCAAAGTCCATTAGTGAACAATGTTTGGATATATGTAAGTCATTGCGGGTAATAATATTCGCAGATAATCACCCACCCAAGTATACAATACTGACGACGCCATTTCCAATGACGCCTTCTGTACACATCCATCTATCTAACTTAACCGACTAATTATTTCATATTTCGCGGAATGCATTAATTAAGCTCCATCTATGCATGAACTTTGAACATTCCATCGAACTGTCAAAGAAAGACCACAACCTGTAAAGGCGTACAATAGTTCATCTTCTGTCCACGATCCATTTAAAGCATCTATCTGTCTAAGTCTATTCCCAAACGATGCTAGTCGTATACGAATCGATGTCATTTAGTGGATGCTTCTGCTTGTCTGGGCTGTCATTGTATTTAAATACATCTAGCGTATAAGATTGCAAATAGACTCGAAAACTGAGAACCTCAATCAAAAGAGGTCAAGCGTGTCAATTTGAGAGCCAACTCATTTATCAATGAAATGATTTCATAGATGGCCTCTCCGGCATCGTAAAGAGCATCGCAACCAGCAGAGCTGGCCGGCTCACAGGGTGATACCGTTTTCGTACAATTTGCAGCGCAAATGACATCGGAAATGTCATTAATTTGGCATCCAGACATCGCTGTTGTTGGACGCAATTTTGCTTTCGGTGGGTTTACTTGGGAGAAGTTAAATAATTAAATAATTTAGGAGCCTGCGAGAAGATACGGACAACGGACATGCAGTTCGGAAGTCGTCGAGAGGGGTAATTAATTTCCAATTACGGAACACTGAATAGTGGGGAAATCATCATAGGCAAACCATTAGCCAACTGCTAATAGGTGGAAATTACATTTGCCTTGCAGTTATGTAGGAGAACGCATTTTCAAAGCGAAAGGGCATATTAAGTAGATTTGCTGATCTGTGGCGTTGACAAATATGTAGAGGGTGTTTTTATAAGGACGATGTGACGACGTTTTGACTTTTCTCACACCTTACGGTTTGTACGTCGCAACGCAATTTAATTTAGGCAGCATGTCGCGTTCTACTGTTCGTTGGTAGCATGTCAAAATCCTCACCATTCGACAAGAAAATCTCTGATTGACCGCGTTCCATTAGTCGCTCCTAAATAATAATATTCAAAGTGGAGGAACTCCCTTTTAAGTTTGTTTATTTAGTCACAAAAATAAACAAGTTTCCCATAGAGCGTAGTAGTGTAAACCTTTAATTAAATTTATTTCGCATTTTAATGACTCCGATTTTGGTATAGGTACTTTTCTCAATCTAGCTGACATTTTTGGAAATTTAACGGACATGCCGCTATTTGTCTATCGAATGGTATATCGCAAAATTGCTCTTACTCTTAAAAATTGATTTTTTGCGGCCAATGGAACAAGAAATCTGATAGCCAGCTGATTTCGAGAGCAGAAAAACTACTCTAAATCTGGAAAAAAGTGTTTTTTCCGTCCCAATGGAAAACGACATTAGATCGATCATATGAACAGCTGTTTCAGTTGACGTTTATGGAGGAGTACCCGACGAGTCTAGTCAATAAATTCGTGACAATAGGTTTGTTCCTTTACTTTTGTAGTAAGAATGGGCACATTCAGGAATCTAGTAATCTTAAGTCGACTAGATTGGTCTGGATAAGATATAACCTGAAAAACTAGATTGTTCGGGAACGTCACTTTTCCTACGTTGAACATTTCTTGAGGATTTTTTGTCGTTTTAGAAAATGGTTTTGTAAAGAGATCCATTTCTGTTTCGGAAACAGTTAGTTAAGGTGGCGCTACAGTCCGGGGTGGACCTGGGCCTCAACCAACAACCATCTCCAGCCAGCGCGATCTTTAGCTAGCTGTCTCCAATTTCGCACGCTAGTTGGTTAAGGTCCCCTTCCACTTGCGTGCGCCACCTGAGTCGCGGCCTTCCTCTACTGCGCCTTCCCTCGGGTGTGGATTCGAAGATCTTCCGGGCCGGAGCATTCGTGTCCATACGCTCTACATGACTCAGCCACCTCAGTCGTTGGACCTTCACTCTTCTAACTAGGTCGATGTTGCTGTACAGCCCGTACAGTTCTTCGTTGAATCTTCTCCTTCATTCACCGTCAATGCAGACGGGACCGAAAATCACTCGAAGAATTTTCCTCGAAACAACCTAGAGTTACCTAATCCGCTTTTGATAGAGTACATGCCTCTGCGCCATATAGCAGGACTGGGACGAGAGAGGGCTTTGCTACTCAATTGCTTTTTAAGCCCAAAGAAACAGCGGTTGGCAAGAGTTATTCTTCGTTTAATCTCAGCGCTGGTGTCATTGTCTGAGTTCACAGCGGAGCCTAGGTAGACAAAGTCCTTTACCACCTCAAAGTTATATCTGTCTATTGTGACGTTCTGTCCGAGTCGTCGGTGTTGGGTGTCCTTTTTAGTTGACATCATATACTTCGTCTTGCCCTCATTAACCGCCAAACCCATCTTTGCAGCCTCAGTCTCAATACTCACAAACGCGCCATTTACATCAAGCTGCGTTCTGCCAATTATGTCAATGTCATCGGCGTACGCGAGTAATTGGACGGACTTTTGAAAGATCGTGCCTCTGGTGTTGGCTTGTGAGTTTCGCACAATTTTCTCAAGAATGATGTTGAAGAAGTCACATGACAGCGCGTCACCTTGTCTAAATCCTTTTTTGACATCAAAGGTCTCGGTGAGATTGTTTCCGACCTTTACGGAGCAGCGAGCGTTCTCCATCGTCAATCTGTACAATCTGACAAGTTTGGCAGGGATGCCAAAACTAGACATGGCTCTGTATAGCTCGTCTCTATAAATGCGGTCATATGCGGCCCTAAAATCGATAAACAGGAGGTGGGTATCGACTTGGACTTCTTGGGTTTTTTCCAGGATCTGCCGTAGTGTGAAAATTTGGTCGGTTGTGGACTTACCGGGCATAAAACCGCACTGATAGGGTCCAATCAGTTCGTTGACATAAGGTTTCAGGCGTTCGCACAGTACGGCAGATAGGATCTTATATGCGATGTTGGGGAGACTGATGCCTCTATAGTTGGCGCAGTTTAGAGGGTCTCCTTTCTTGTGGATCGGGCAAACAATGCTGAGGTTCCATTCATCATCAGGCATACTTTCCTCTAAATTTTGGAGACGAGTTGGTGCATGCACTCTATCAAGTCATCTCCGGCTGCCTTGAAGGGCTCGGCAGGTAAGCCGTCTGATCCAGCAGCCTTGTTGGACTTCAGCTTGGATATTGCTATCCTCACCTCATTTTTGTCAGGTGGACGTAAGTCTTGGCTTTCAGGTTGAATGGTTCATTCTGCCTGACAGCGGCCCTATAAACGTCAATCAAAAAAATTATCAATCTAGTACAGACTTTTGACGTTTTTTGGTTTTCTACAGTAAATATGAATGTTTTATTTGGCCAAATCAATGTTTTTTGTATATTTTCGGATCCCATAACAAACATTTCAGTTTGACATTTTGCAAGTGTGTATTGGTGAGTTTAGGGCAATTCTTTTAAAAGACACTTCTATCGTCTTAAGAAATGACCTGGAAGTGCCCTTTTTTCTTCAATGAAACATAGAAACCATAGAAAGAGCACTTCTAGATTTGGTCTTTTGATAGAAAGGGCAATTCTTTTCTTCAATCGAAAGCGCGCCATTAGTCAACTAGAGTTTTGAACGTCACCATATTATATTGCACTCTCTTGTCAAAATATCAGTTAGGGGATTGGGAAAACATATTTTTGAAGAGCACGAGTTTAATGATATTCGATCAGGTCGACTGTAATACATATTTGCTAAGTTAAGGACAAAAAAAAAAAAAAAAACAAGCATGACTTACATCTAATCAACTGACATTTGATCTACGATTATTTTATCTATTTTTGGATGCGGATTCGTGGATGAGATGTACCATAGATGAGGGTTTGTGGCTAAATCTGGAACAGTTGGCAATGGACTTTGATACCATTCCTCAAAAAAAAAAAAAAATCGGACGACATTTTGAAATCAAAAACCTTTTTTTCAGTTGATTGCCAACCTAATGTAGATTGACACGCAACCAGTGCAATTCCTCTTAACCCTCGATACATTCAAACTCAAATGAGATTACGAACTGAATTGGAAGGCATGTATCTCATGTGAAAAGGATTTAAGAATTTCATTCATATTCGTGTAGAATTCGTTTGCATAATATGTACATGACATGACAATCGATTCTGTATTAAGAATGAAAGGAAACGATATCATATCCATTTCAGATCCATTGCTCTCATGATTGTATCCCTAAAAGGAAGCACATTATCGAGTCTAGCACAAAAGCCCGCCCACGCAGTATTCTCGTACGTAATAAGCTTAAATGTATTAGATGATTTATACAGCGTGCGGAACACTACCCTTAAGGATGTGGTGCCTAGCCAAAGGACGCACTGCTAGGTAATATTGCCAATTCTCACAATAATTTCATATTTTCGATACGAGCTGGCGCCCAACATTTGTATTCATGCAACATAACAGTTGCCACTTAAAAGTGCGCAATAAACGTATACATATCTAAGATCTAAGAAAAGTAGGTACAGCTACGTTTGGAAATTATTCCCCTGCGGCCAGTGGCGGGGCGCAACAAGGTGAAACCATAAAAACCTCTTTTCATTCTAGGCATACACAAAGTGGTTTGGTGCAGTGCGAATACGCTTTACGATCTCATCTCAGTGTCGTGTTGTTGGAAGCTATATGTACCTGCATCTGAGCTGTAACAAGTCGTTTAAATATTTTCCAAAAAAACGCAAAACACTCCCACGCATAATTACGCAGAGAGCGTAGGAGCTGTAAAGGGATATTAGGGAAGGGATATAGGGAGAAGCGCGTACATACTCGTACTTTTTGTTCAGCATCGTCTCGCAGATACGCTGTATCTGCGTCTAATTCATTTTCCCAGCTTCAATCTCACTATATAAATAGAAGTTGATGTGATGTCTGTCCGTTTATTCGATGAGCTTCATATATAGGGTGTCGTAAATGAGTAGGTCGTTGACAAATTGTTTGGGGTATGTATGACCATCTTTTCATTCTCATGAATAGTCTGATCTGAATGCATATACGTACACGTATATGCAGCCTGGCCTGTGGCTGGCCAAATGCTTTCACGAATTCTGAATACGACTAGAGCTATGGGGAAGCCCCAAGCGATAAGCACTTTATTGAAATGCTTCCATAGAATATTAGTTGCTTGGCCGTTTATTATGAATATACATTGAAAAGTGACCGATAAGCTCGCCTCGTATGTGCAAATGCATGCAATCGCCAATAGGCAATGAGGTGAATACGAGTGATGTACGTGCAAAGAACGATCTTAATTGAAATTTATATACAGTGATTGGCATGTCTACGCTACGCCGTAATGCTTCCCATGTCCCATTTACTGAAGCATGATTTTATTTTGCTCTTGGTAAGTGTTTTTGGCTGACGAATATTCGAGAGCATAACTGTTATGAGTCCCTTTTCGATCTTGTTGCCGAAATAGTAGATTTTTATTTTTAATCAACATCAGATAAAAACAGTTTTTGACAGTATCCACCTATTGCGAGTCTGTTTATTAACAAGACTAGGGCAGCCAAGAAGAACTTTAACAAATTTAACAATAATCTAGTCCGTTTTTATCGTTCTTCATTTTATCATTAGACCTTTCAACTTTTTATTAACAAAACCCCCCAGCTATGCAATCGCAAAATAAATATAAGCGGTACGGAGAGGGTAAACCGCTCAGCACATTACCCGAAGATTTGGCGACTCCGTCCCAAGTTCTATAGTTGTTAATTTTAAAGCGACTGCAAAACTGACAGTTGAAGAAGGTGACATTTAACTAATGACATTCGTATATGAAATGTAAGCAAATTATAATTTTTATTTTGTTAATGGCGTTATTCATTGAAGATCCGAGAGAATTGCCCCGAACTTCAGAATTGCTCTTTTCAATAAAATTCGATGAAGCACTTTTGTAATAGTGCTAGACACCATGTGTGAGATTTTGTTTTCTGTTGCTACTTTTTTTGTTTTTGTTTTTTTCCACAGCAAATATGAATGTTTATAGGCGAAATTAATATATTTCAATTTAAGTTTACGTTATGCACGCATAATTGTATATTTTCGGATCACATAGCGATTAATTTGTTTCTAATAACACAACAAACATTTCAATCTGACATTTTTCTTGTGTGTGTTGGTGAGTTCAGGGCTGGTATCCGTATCGGCCTGTTGTTGATTGTCGTTTTTGATTATCAACTCTTCTTTGCTCTGCGTAAAGCAATCACTAAAAAATTATTGATTATTGGCAGCACTTAGACTTTTAAACGTCACTTTCTTGTCGACGCTGTCATTCCGAGCAACTGATACATATTCGAAGTGCTTCTTTCTTCTTTCTTTGTGAAAAATGTAAGTGAATTCGAGAATAATAATAAGTTCACAAATAACAACCTATTTGTTTGTTTTTTTAAGGTCTCAAGGGAATAAATAGCAAAAACTTTGACCCATTGGTGCCGCCCATTCAGCCCCAACTTGTCACCACCCCCAAAGAAAATTTAAAGTTACAGGTAATTGAAGTATGGGTGGAACATGCGTTGACCTTATTACAGTTGGTAAACTAGGCAGTCCCAAAACAAACATGAACCTTTCTCTGTTAAGTCGAAACATTTTCAGGAATCTAAAATAAATAATTTATGTGTTGATAATAATTTCTTAAAGAATAGGTATCTATGAAAAAGAAAAAAGTTAGGAAGTTCTATAATTTGTATTTACTTTTTTGAAATTATTTTCTTCATTTATCGCTGCAGCGTAGAATAATTCCATTGAAGTGAACATTTATTTTCATAACTTTGAAATACTTATTTCACAAAACGTACCTACATTGCTGACGAAAACAACACAAAATGTATGAAAACGACACTTAAATAGCTGTAGCAAGCAAGCGGTGGCAAAAATGGGATAGTCAATTTGATAATCACCTTACTTGGAGCCAAAGCATGCATTTTGATTATTAACTATCAACTATCACCTTAGCCGATTCCACCCCAGGGCAATTCTTTAAAAATATCCCGGACACTTCTGTCGTGTTAAGAATTGACCAGAAAGTGCTCTTTTTTCTTCAATGAAACATATAGAATACATAGAAAGAGCACTTCTGGATTTGCTCTTTTCATAGAAAGGACAATTCTTTTCTTCAATCGAAAACGCAATAAGTCAGACTAGATTTATCATTTTTGTCACATAGTTGATTTTTTTTTTGTGTTACATTTGTTGTAATAAAATAAGTTTTTGGAAAGTTTACAGTCTGCATGAGAATACCGAAAACGTGCCTATTTATAATTTGCTGTCACAAGTTGTTTTTAACTTTAATGCAGCGAAAAGTCAGTTCGGTACTTATCAGGGTGCGAAATTTCTTGACTAGACTTGTTGGCTACCCCTCCGTCAAAGTCAAGTTTCAAGGTTAATCCAATAATAAAAAATGGGACAGGTATCTAGTTCAGTAAGTCTGACAGCTGACTGACTTCATGTGCCTTAGTTTTGATTGGTCTAGATCGATCAGATGAACAGCCTTTTCAGTTGACGTTTAAGGAGGGGTAGCCGAGGAATCTAGTCTAGAATTTCCTGACTGAGTACTAAGTTGACGGTGCAGGGAACTAACTTCACGGGAAATAACTTCACCTTGAGTGGGAAATAATTTCACTTTTTTTTTTTTATGTAAAGTTATGGTTCAATGAAAGTGAGCAATAACGTCACCACTTATTTTGTGAAATTATTGCCCACCTACAATTTGAGAATTTGTTGATTCTAACTGGAAAACAAAATCAAATTATTTATAAGTAGTATAGGGGGTTGAAGGGGGGCAGCATGCCCCCTATACATTTTCTACTGTTTATGAATTGTAGGCTTACATATGTCGTCGTATGTTAAGAAAAATTATTTCCCACAAAAAAGTGAAGTTTTTGCTCACTTTCATTGGGAAATAACTTCACATAAATAAATTGAAATTATTTCCCACTCAAGGTGAAGTTATTTCCCGTGTGAAGTTATTGCCCGGGAAGTTATTTTCCTGCACCTAAGTTGACAGTTCTCATACGTATCTATATGTGGCTGACGTATAGGAAAAGTGAATTTTCTGACCAATGTAGTTTATGCGTTCCGGCTTCATCTAGTTCAGACCAATCCAGTAGTCGCCAAGATTTGTGAGTGCGCCCATAATGATTGTCAAGTTTAGAATATAGACTAGAATTCTGAACGGCACCGATAGGTGTCAATAGACACAACCTGATTGACTTGTTTTTTTTTTTTTTTTTTTGGATTTCACGAAAACTACTCCCATACGAGTACGTGTGTAGAAGGTAGCAATATGTGCAAAGCAAATCGCATCAGCAAGTTTTAAATGTGGACATTGCTTAGCAATCAAACTGACAGAGTGCTGACAGCAGTTGTAATGCGATTTTCGATAAGATTACGAATTAGTTTTTTGCGCCTTAAATTGATCGTCATTACTCATAAATCTTAATTATTGGGGACTGCAGAATGCAATTCTAGAGTAGGTGCTCAGTTGACATTCAATCGTGCCAACGGTGTGGCAATTTTAGTACAAAATTTCAAAGCCGTTGTAATATGTACCAAACTGTTACATAAAATGTGAAGACTTGTGGTGTTTATTTTACTAAGAAATTGTGGATAAAAAGGTTGTTCAAAATGACAGGGGCACTAGAAAAATATTGTCCACGAAAGACGACTTTTAAGTGCCCGAAATAGTAGTTGTCAATTTTTTCGCTTTATACTCGATATCTTATGCAACGTCAAAAAATGTGACAAACAACAATTAATTCCAATCCAAAAATCTGAACACTTCCCAAAAGCCAATCCTAACCCTAAAATTTCGTCAAACAACTTCACCCTTCGTAGCGATTTATTCGGGCGAAATTTCGCCCCTCCGCGTTATATTTCAATTAAAACATAAAACTTGTTAAAACCGAGTAACAAACAAGTACACTTCCAAACACCTCCACCAAAAGCATAACAGAAGAACAAAAGTTCCATCCACTTGCGTTATATATGTGGATCTGCTGTGTCACAAGTCGAACGCCAAGGGCGGCATCTCCCTATAAAGAAAATACACACTTAACCGCATGTGTAGATACATGCACTTAGGATAATGAAATTTCTAGCAACTTGCCAAGTATAATTGCATTCCGTGGAGCATTTATAAAGCTGCTCCATAGAGCGCCAACGCCAACAAACAATGACAAACATTCATAAATATATAATCACTGTTTCTCATTAGTGCGCCGTACGATCTAGGGGCATCTCTCTAAAAAGAAGACACACTCGCATGGAATTCCAAACGAACCATTGGAATCTATCGTGTGTATAGTACTTGACGAACTCGTCCGCCACGGTTCAAATGTTATCATTATAGTTTCAGATAAAAGTGAGTGAGCTAACGGAAACTTGTATCTATACACCCGGACAGACATGTGGACATCGTTAACATGAGGGAAAGGTCAAATCAAATAACCGAAGTAGATTGATTGGGAATTTCCATACACAATCAAACCCAATTAGCCGCTGCAACTGATACGGAATGGTAGCGAAACCGCGCCCAATTGGCAACACTCTTAACCGCGTACTATGGCCATGGTGTAGATACGAGCAGTTGGTCGTGGGCATACTTTTCCATTACCTCAATGGAAATCGGTTAGGTGCCTAGAAACATATCCGATTTCCTGTGACAAGACACATGCGCACTGCCCCCAGGAATGGGGTGGGTATGATACAAAAGGAAAAACAAATTTCACAAAATCCTCGACAGGATAAACTCATTGAAATTTATTGTTTTCAAGTTATTTCGGAATTTTTAATAATTTTCGGAGGAAAGGTCTGTACAGAGAGAATGCCAAACACCATGTGACAGCATATTTGCGGTCGCATCCTTGACGACGATACGTAGACGTACAAGTCTGACTCACTTTTCAAAAGAAATCGCGGAGTGGGTCGACTCGTTCGTCCTCGTAAGGCTGCGAGCTGCGACTCGTGTGTTCATCTTTATAGTTGCGATAGCACGCTTCGAACATCACACTATCAAGTGGGCGTGCATCCTTTCTCAACTACAGTCAATGGGGGAAAAAGTCTTTTAAACAGCCATATCCTTGGCGTATCCTTTCGTGGCGCGTTGTAAGCTATTTTTGGGAAAGGAATAGTTTTTCTCGGTACCCTCGCATCGCGTCATTTTCCCAGGTGCACGGTGGCGCGGCAAATGAACACTTGATGCGGATGTGTCTGTGTATGCATGTGCGGTTAAGGCCAGAAAGGAAAAACAGCTTTCTGCCGTCGATTGGCGTAATAGGTGTCAGGAGCACGTCTATTCAGCGACACATTTGATGCGGGTGCGGGTGCGGGTGCGGGTGTAATGTTAAAGTTTTAAAGAGAAATTAATTTAGGGGGTGGTCCACGCCGGGCTGTGAATGGCGAAAGGTGTGAAGGATTTTCTTTCAACGCCATCGGCATTAAACACTGTGATCTTAAAGTGTGTACCTACCATTGAGGTAATGTTTGTGCTTTTGTTAGTCGGAAGGGACTTATTGTTTCACATCGGAGATAAATGCAAATCACGTTCCACCGGCCTTGTTGGTATACATGTTTCTCGAAGGGCTGTTTATAAGGATACTCGTGGATAAGACATTCGAAATTCAATGTTTCAATGTCTGGGGGAACAGTGATTTGCATATATAGTATAGGGCGGTGAAGAGAAGTTGTAAGGATCTGAGATTTTTTTTTCGGTTGCAGACCATGCTCACACAGCTGCGCCAGCGAGTGCGGTTAACTGGGAGTTCGTTGCTTTCATTTCCGTTGTAGTTCGAAATAGCTATCATTCCTACCAAAAGTGACTGTCTGCGAGTTGATGTTAGAGTTGTTCCTCTCAAACAATAATTCACAAACTGAAATTCGACATAATTTCCAAACAGAAATTGTCAGGGTAACCCCCAAACAAGCGAGAATCGCTGTTACTCCTCCCTTCCCCACTCAGTCATCACCAAGTTGATTTGTTTTCCGAGATCCCATGCATGAAATGGTCATTTGGTGTAAGATGGCGCCACATGTATGAATACCAGGGTTACCACTTCAATCAAAATAAGCGAAGGAGATCTATCCCAAAAAGTGAAGTAGATTCAAGAAAAGGGAACTAGATTTCAAATTCTTAGCTTTCATTGCGTTTGTAATAATTCTTGCACGTATTTGGCTAAACTTTTAAGAAACTTTGACGTTGTCAAGTCGCTAATGAAAAATGAATGGCCCCTTCAAATTAAAAAAATATTTTGTTAATACCTCACAAACAGCTTGTGTCATTCTATTTCAAATCTGTAAATATAAATAGTAATAGAAATTGTTTGACGCGAATGTAACAAAATCTAATCACGAAAAAAATGTTAATCAAATTTTTAGAAAGTAACATTTTTACTAGCTAAAGTTAAGTAAAAAGTAAAAATAGTTCAATCAAAAATTTAAAATAGGAGTACAATTTGTCATTGGGGAGTGCCGGAGTAACGTAGCCGAAACAGAGGTACAATACTCTACTCCTATTGTATTACTTTCGGCAGTGCTGCATTTGAGTTTTTATAATTTTCGCCACGGTAAATCAAAAGAGCTAATGCTTATGTTGAACCCACTTGAAGTTGGCTGCTAAAAGTCGATGCGATCATCATTTTTGAGACGATCTGCAAATTTTAAAGGACTATTTTCAACTCTAAAGAATGTTGGCAAACAATGTTTGTTGTCGAAATTAAGTGGTTTTCTCTGATTTATAGCTGTATATCGAAAATACAGGGTGCTACATAGAAAGCTTAAAAACTAGAAAATTTAACTTGAACTGGAATACTTCTGTAATCATATACATCGGTATTCTCAGACGATCTAAAAACTTCAGCAGAATATTTTGAACCCTACAGGGTGTTGTCAAACAATATTTGGTGAAAAAAATAAATCGGAGTTTTTTTTCTGTTCTCTAGTAGGAGTTAATATGTCAACGAACTGATTGGACCCTATCAGTGCGGTTTTAGGCCCGGTAAGTCCACAACCGACCAAATATTCACACTACGGCAGATACTGGAAAAAACCCAAGAAGTCCAAGTCGATACCCACCACCTGTTTATCGATTTTAAGGCCGCATTTATAGAGACGGGCTATATAGAGCCATGTCTAGTTTTGACATCCCTGCCAAACTTGTCAGATTGTGCAGAATGAGAATGAGAATGGAGAACGCTCGCATAAAGGTCGGAAACAATGGCCGCATTCAAGAATCTAGTTATCTTAAGTCGACTAGATTGGTCTGGATAAGATGTAACCTGAACGCAAAAACTAGATTGGTCGGGAACGTCACTTTTTCTACGTCAGCCACATACCCGAACTGTCAACTTAGTACTCAGTCACGAATTTCTTGACTAGATTCGTCGACTACCCCTCCATAAACGTCAAATGTCACAGGTGCCCACGTGACCGATTTAAACCAATCACAACCGAGATAGATCTAGTCAGACAGCTGTCAGACTTACTAAACTAGATACTTGAACGCCCTCAATCTCACCGAGACCTTTGATGTCAAAAAAGGATTTAGACAAGGTGACGTGTTGTCTGTGACTTTTTCAACATCATTCTTGAGAAGATTGTGCGAAACTCGCAAGCCAACACCAGAGGCACAATTTTCCACAAGTCTGTGGAACATTGTCAGAACACAGCGAGCAGTCACTGGTGCGTTTTCAAGTGTCTGCACAGAAGCGGCAAAAATGGGTTTAGTGGTGAATGAAAGAGATGAAAAGAAAGCCCACACAACATCGACGAATCGGACAGAACGTCACGATAGACAGCTATAATTTTGACGTAGTTCGGGACTTTGTCTACCTCGGCTCCGCTATAAATTCTGACAACGACATTACATCAGAAATCAAGAGAAGAATCACACTTGCCAACCGCTGTTTCTTTGGCCTAAGACGGCAATTGATTAGTAAGGCGACTCTGGAGTCTAAGAGACTAAGGAGACTCTGTATAAGACCCTCATCATCCCAGTCCTGCTTTATGGTACAGAAGCATGGACGCTATCAAAGGCGGATAAAGATCTCCTTATTCGTTTCGAACGCAAAATTCTTCGAGTGATTTTTGGTCCCGTTTGCGTTGACGGGATTTGGAGGAGAAGATTTAACAGCGAACTCTACGAGCTGTACAGCGACATCGACCTGGTCAGAAAAGTACGCATAAGTCGTCTAAGATGGTTAGGACATGTAGAGCGAATGGACACCAACGCTCCGGCCCGGAGAGTCTTCGACGCCAACCCGGAGGGACAACGCAGTAGAGGAAGACCTCGCCTTAGGTGGTGCGCACAAGTGGAAGGGGAACTCAACCAGCTTGGAGTGCGCAACTGGAGGCAGTTAGCCAAAGATCGCGCTAACTGGAGAGGCGTATTGGTTGAGGCCCAGGTCCACCCCGGACTGTAGCGCCATCTAAGTAAGTATAAGTAGGAGTTAATAGTAGGAGATGGAATGATCTGGGTAATACAATCCACTTCTCTTCGAATAATTTAGCTGAACATTTGTAATACAGGGTGATTCACTAAAAAATAAGTAGGTTTAGGGTGGGGACCGTTATTCTTTTACATGTTGGTAATCACTTTGACCCAATCTTATTGAAAGTACAACATACTAAGGCGCACAGGGTGACTACGAAATTCGCTGGAGAATGTTAAAAGGGACCGTGTCTTTCATAGTCAGCCCCCATTTCTCTAGTAAATGTACAGTACAGAGGGTTAACTACTGAAAAACATAGAAAATTGACCGAAATTTTAGGGAGAATCAAGAAAGATTGAAGTTTCCAAGTTGATTCTCAAATAGATGATTGTTGCAAGTTTGTGGACGCAAATTGAAGAAATGTTAGCTAAGGGAATAATATTTTTCGCTTGAAAGAAAGACCAAAGGACTAATTATAGCGCTGTACTTTGTATTCCAGAGGCTAAGAGAGGGGGCTGAACTTAGGTGCGATGACCCTAGTATGCCTAAGTGGACCCTCCATAGCTCCCGATCTTCCGCCACCGATTCTAGATCATCAGGGGCAATACCCATTCGGACCGAGGAGAGATTTCGGACTTGATCTAACCATCCATTCTGATAGGTCTTTCTAGGGGACGCCTGCCTGATGATGGCACGGATTCCATAGCACGTCTTGGGATCCGAGTTGGGATTTAGTTAACAATAAAATTGCCTTGCAAATCATTAAAATCGACTGTATAAACAATCAAAAAGAAAACGGAAAAGAAAATTGATTCATCGTTGTCACGAAAACCGCACGATTGCTTGACATATACCTATATACCTAAATATTAACCGCCCTGCTCAAGGACAATGACCCATTAGTATTCGAACCAAGCGTAGGTAAATCGCAAAAGTACGCAACGAATTTGTTTGTTATTTTATTAATAATGAATTGTTTACATTGTACGAATAAAGAATACATAATGTAGGCGTCTGGGCTAACCATAGAAGGGGATGTCTGGGATTTATTGTTAGCCACATTAACGACGGGCTCTTCTGGGAAGTGATGTCGCAAAATTTAGGTTTTTTTTTTTTTTGTTGTGACAATCCCTAGAGTAACATGCTTTTAAACAACATTCTAAGTGGGGACTATGGGCAAATTGTATTATATTTGCTATGTACTGTCCGTTTACAGTTCAAATTTACATAGTACACAAGTGGGTAGCTAGATAATTTTGAAATGATAACGCCAGTTCCGAGCCGCATTACTCACGGCACAGCAAAAAATCAGTGGCCTCCCCAACTCTCCCAAGCACATTTCAAATGCCCATAGACTCCCCATCGACATTTTTTTTTTCCCCTTACCTACTGTAAAGTGGCGCGTCAAATGCATGCCCATTTCAAGCGCTGTCCACACTCGAAACACACACACAACATAAATAAAACAGCATTCATTACTCCACAGTCCACACACCTTATCTGATCGAATAATAAAATAACATGCTGTAGTGTGTAGTCCGATGTCGTCCACTTCCAATATACTGCTATACGTGCTATAGCTGCTGCTGCTGCAATCACCAGGCAGTTCGAATATAGCCAGCGTTAAATCTACACCCCACTGCACATATATTGGATGGACACAACAGTGGGGACTGCTGCCGGGTAGCGTGCAATTACAATTATTCCTCCTCACCGTGTGTCGTCGTCATTGTCGTCCAGTAAAACAGCACTTCCATGACGCCCTATGGACGCTTATGCGCATGCATTTCCATTTCTATTTCCATTTCACTTGTGCGATTCGAGAAAATTGTTCCATTTTTGCTGAGAAATTGCCACCGATATTCCAATTAAATGGTGGTGCGGTACGCCGTGCCGTACGTTGTTTCCTCTTCCTTTCAGAGATTAATTTATATAGTGGAAAACTGGCTCTCACTCTCGGATCCGTGTGTTCGCATAAAGCTGTCAATAGTATACTTGAAAAAGTACTTGCGTTGATCGGTCCTCTTCAGCCTCTCAGTCTCAGCTCCCACATGCTCCAGAAAGCAGAAAGAACTACAAAAAAAGAGAGAGAATAAGCGATGAGATGATGAGAAAATGTGTCTGGAAAACTTATAAATTCCATTTTCCATAAACAAGTAGTGTTGACTGTTGAGGGAAAAACAAAATAGAAAAAAAAAAAACACCCATATTCACCCAATCAGCCAGGGTAAATGGGAAAAGGCTAACCGTCTGCAATAAGTGTTGCCATTTTGTGTTGTTTAATTGTGGAGTGCTTTGTGTTCAAGTTGACCTAGATAGGGTTTTTTTTTTCTCCATACTAAAAGCAAATTTTCCTGGCGGAGTCAAAAGAGAACAAACAGTTCTAATTTAAAGATATAAAATTTGTTTGTTCACAATAAAAAAGAAACTCAGACGTCAGGCCTTTGGTTTGGGTGACGCAGCAATTCAGGGTCACCTGGGCCACTCTCATACTGTCATCTCTGTCATCCATTGCATAGCCACCTGCTTTGGTCGATTAGTGATGTCACCACAATTTGCCGAACGTGAATCACATTATTAAACCAACGTGAATTCCTCTGTTGTTATGAATAGTTAAATAGTTACTGATCCATTAGAAGGTAGCTTTGTGTGTTTTTATAAATGCATGTTTTCCTCGATTACTTTCGCTAATTTGCTGTTCATCTATCCTGAAAGAAATAAGTTGTGCATAATTTACGTTCCTTGTGTGACATCTAATGCATGCAATTTCAAATTGAAATGTCAAACAATTTCATCTGTCCGATCGTTCAGCATTAGTTACTCATTTGGGGATGTGCTCATAAGAGAAGTTTACTAAATCTGACAGTTAGCTGAGTCAAAATTTATAATCTAGTACATTCATTGTTAACATTGCTCATATCTATAATTATTCCAAATTATTCCCATCCCTAACACAAGTTAAATGTCATTTTCATTTCACATTTTTTTCATTAAACTTAATTCCCTTTTGCATTCACTTGAGGTAGTTAGTTTTTCATTTTAACCTCGTCGAAATCTTTAACCATCTCAATAGATATTTTAGTTGTCATTTATAGAGGGGCGACCGACAAATCTTTCCAAGAATTTCTTCTTCACTGCGTAGTGGAGTTGTCATTTTGATTGAGTATTATTATGACAGATTAATCAGTTGACATTTCGGTTGAGTGAAACTATGAAGGATAAGTCAGTTTATATTTTGGTTTGTATTACTTTTACATAGTAGGTAAAGAACTCGTATTTAACGACCAGATCTGGATTTTCGTTCAGGAAACAACCGACTAGACTCCTGAGTATTCAGTTGTTGTTTCTATTCTCCAAACTTTTCCAGCAGTATCAAATATTACTCGGAATTCAGAAATAAAATTGGAGCAACTTCTCTCGTTTTCGATTTGGTTTTTCAGATTTTGATCTGAGATTTTAGATTTCTGCTGCCAAATCGAACATGAAGTCCGAATTTGATTGGTTCTTGTGTGTGTGTTTTGAGAGTTTAGCATATCTGGGTTAATATACCAACATAGAACTGAAACTTCACGACTATCTACTTATTAAAAGTTAATTTTTAAGCTTTGTTTCCGCATCACGGACTTCTCAAAACTTTGTCGGTCTCAAGATAACTTATTTGAAATTTGAGTGACAACTACGGTGCAGGGAAATAACTTCACGGGCAATAACTTTACATGGGAAACAACTTCACCTTGAGTGGGAGTTCAAATCTCAAATGAAATCTCAGATGAAATGAAAACTTCACTTTTTTGTGGGAAATAATTTCTCTTAACATGCGACGACATATGTAAGCCTACAATTCATAAACACTGGAAAATGTATGGGGGGGGCATGCTGCCCCCTTGCAACCTCCCGGCTTGCAGTCTCTTGGAGGTGAGAGTAGTTCAGAGTTTGGGTGTATGCGAAGTTAATTAAATAAGCTATACTACTCATAAATTATTTGATTTTTTTCCCCAGTTAGAATCAACAAATTCTCTAATTGTAGGTGTGAAATAATTTCACAAAATTGGTAGTGATGTTATTGCCCACTTCAATTGGAAAATAACTCCACATAAAAAAGTGAAATTGTTTCCCACTCAAGGTGAGGTTATTTCCCATGTGAAGTTATTTCCCGTGAAGTTATTTCCCTGCACCGACAACTAACCTATGCTCCAGAGCCTAGATAACATTCAGCTCTTATACATAGTTTATTATATTTTATTAGTTTGTCAGGTGTCATTTTATCACATCCAACAACATTCCACTTGATGTTCATTTGGATGAAATCAGGGCTACCATTGACGTTTTCCGGTCTTTTGGCGGCTAATCAAAGAACAGTTTTTAGACAGTGCAGAATGTTGCCACAACTATTAAATTTTTAAACAATTTGAACGCAAGCTAAGTGCCGTTAGTAAAGATTTTTTCGCTTACATTTCTAATAGGATCATCATTTATATAAAAAGTACCCTCCCTACTCCGCAACTCGACACAATGGCAACCCATTTAAGATGCAACAGCGTTTGCGCACCCCCAACCCCAAAAGCGACAATCTCATTCAAAGATAGCTACAATGCCAACGTACACGCGTTCCATTTCACCACTCGTTCATTCGTGCTCAATGCTCTACTGAGGCAGCCTCATGCACAAGAATTCGCGTTTCCAGCACCACTCTCTGTAGTCTGTACTGTTCTACAATAGAAAGTGTGTACTCTTAGTCTGTCGGTGCTCGCTGCTCGCTGCTCCCTGCTCGGTGGTATTATAGTGTGTAAAATCATTTTCCAGTGGTGCTCCGCCACGGTTTTCACGCCTTTCCTTGTGGTTTAATTATCCGTTTGGCTCCCCTCGCATCTTGTGTGCGGGGTCGTCGATGGTGGTTTTTCTGGTGCGCGAAATATAACACACGACGACGCGTATTCCAACACACAACTTGTCGTATACCGTGTGGTGGAACGTCAGAAACAGCCATCATCGTGTGGTGAATCTAAAAAACAGAAAAAAAAAAGAAGAAAATTCCTCGCTAAATATTTAGGGCGGCTCCGCTTCTGTTTCTTCCTCGCTCGTTCGTTTCGTTCGTTCTCACAACGAGCTCTCTGTCATCGCTGTGTGTAATATAAATTGTGAATATTTTTTCTACTGTATACAGAACGCGCTGCTCGTGATTTGTTCTTAAAACAGATTTTTCCAAAATTTATATAGAAAGTACAAACAAATTACGGAAACGTCGATAAAGATTCAAAATTTTTGTGTTTCTTTGAAGTGCGTGTAGTGAAAGAAAACGACGGGGGTTGCTTCTTCAGTGGAAGGCTGCTGCGTGAAGTTAGTCCACCCATTTGACCAGTGATTTTTCGAACGCATCTAGGTGTGCTCTGCCAATAAACGGTCAGTTCTTCAGTGCAACTCACAATATTTGCCGTCAGTTTGGGAAACCTCAAATCCGTGCAACCTTCAACTGGAGAAGCAGAATTTTATTGATTTTTTTTCTCGTGACCCCCGTGTGGATGAATAAAAAAAAAAGAAAAACGCACCACCAACCCTCATAATTTTGGTATACGAAAACACGTATACCACCCCTCAATCGCCCACCACTGTCGAGCGTGTGTTAGTGTCCTGTTCTCCCATAGATACACCGTTTTCACCTCACCACCAATGGTGTGTCTTTAGTTTTGATTTGTTGAAACGTCAGAATAAGTGGCAGTTGGACGGTTTTTGTTTTGTTTCTCAACACTTTGATCGCTATTTCAAAAATTCCAAATTCCTGTTCATCCTTTTAAGACCCACTCGGGGTAGGAAACATCTCTCGTGTCTAGAAAAAAAAAAAACACCACGCATCCCATATTACAATAAGAAAATTGTGTGTGTACACCTTTTTGTTGTTGTATTTAAATACAAGTTCCAATTCCCTCTTCCAGTGTGTAATCAAAAGTAGTATTTGTGAGAGGGCCAACAAAAAATGTACACCTTACTGTGATTGTTAGTGAAAATCGAAAAAAAAAACACCCGAAACCCATACCCCAAACAGCGCGAAAACCAGATACATTCTAACAAGTGCAACAGATCGAAAGGAGCCCCTTGCAGGACCTACATCTTTAAGTAAAACGTCGTCATCGTCGCTCTGCCAGCGCCATCTAGTACAGGTGCAGTTTCGAATTAAGCCAGAGTAAAAGGACCTTTTTCGTATTCTCAACCAATCGTCGGCCATTCACGGCCGATTCCAACGACCTTCAAAACGTTTTGTGTCGAAGCAATACGCACAATGGGCTGCGCACAGTCTGCTGAGGAACGAGCCGCAGCCGCTAGGAGCCGCCTTATCGAAAGGAATCTCAAAGAGGATGGGATACAGGCAGCTAAGGATATTAAACTGTTGTTACTCGGTGGGTTTTCGTTTATTTTCTCCCTTTTTCATTTCTCTCTCTTCGCGCGGCTTCGTTTCTTCGTTCTATTTCGGTATTCACCTCGTCAAAATGTCATAATTGCTTCATTCAGGATAATAGCAATCATTCGAGTTGAATTCCGGAACACTTTTGGGGCAATTCCAACGCCAAATATGTTCTTGTGCCTCTTGGGTGGATTCCAGAGAGGTTATTATGGAGATGCGATGCATTTTGCGATGTGACAGGGATGGTTTTACTGCAAATGGTGGGTGGGGGCTATTATTCCAAATGTAGCACGTTTTTGAGATTGAGCAATCAATTTCAGTTTTTTTGGCATTTGGAACAGGATCAATCTAACGGCCAGGGAGGAGTAATCGGTAGCTGTTTGAAGTAAACGTCCGACGGCCTACTATTTTTTAGAATGTGACGCATAGGCAAACAAACCAGTGGTACATAAAATTCGGTCGCATGACCAAAAATCTAAAATCAGTTACAACTGGCCGAAACAAGCAAATTTCTTGGCATCCCAACCGCGTATCCAACAACTTCTATACCTAAAAAAATTGAAAATTCAGTCATGTTGTTATTTGTATTCCAAGCTTAGTTCGACATGTAGTTTTTATAGTTATTCAGGTAAATTAAACTAAGTTTTAAAAAAAAATACTTTTTCAAAAATCCATCTAACGATAATATAGAGAAAAACTGAGTTTGCTATTATGTTAGAAATGACCATATTACCTGAGAAATGATTTTTTTGATGATGGACCGTTTTCGAGGTACACATGTCCAAAATTTTAAAAGTACCTATACCGTTATTCGTTTTTGTATGAATAACAGTCATGTTAACCTCACCTACTTAAGCTTAAGCAAATATAAATTTTGGTTGAAATCGTTAGAGCCGTTTTCGAACAATTCAAAGTTCGGCCTCAAAGTGTAGGCTCCTAAACTCCAAATCCGAAGTATGAATGAAATCCGGGCAGTCATTTATGCTACGTTTTCACCGGACATAAATCCCGAGATTAAGTACAAGAGGTTTAAAATGAATCCTGAAGTGAAGAGATTTATTTTAATCTCCCTTTTAAGAGAATAAATTTTGTATGATAAATCCTGAGATTTATGCGGGATTTACGGAAATATTTCTTAACCTCGCAGTAACTATCTGGTGGAAACGTAGCATCGAACTATAGGCCTCGGTAAAGACGGACAAACAGACAGACGGACACAATTTTGCGACTCTCTTTTTTGAGTTCCACTATCATCGCAATGTCAGAATTGATTAACATCTCGCGTTTTGTACGAATACAATATCTTCCTCTTACTACGTAATTGAGAAAGTTAAAAAAAAATTGTCCCGTAAAAGAATTTAAAAATGGTTGCCTTTCCGAACACAGAAATTCTGAGTTTCGCTCTGCTACAGACTGATTCCCTGCTTCAAGTCTTAACTTAAAATTGTCTTGTTATATTCAAATTTATATAAATATAAAAAGTTTATATATAGAAAAAAAAGTTGCACCCGTAAGACCGCCCATAACACGAGAACAGATCTTCCGATTTGAGCTAAATTTTCTTTGGGGTAATTGTCTACACCTAAGGAAGGTTCAAATAGCGAGAGAATTGGCAAATTTCAAAAGGTAATTGGAAAATTCGTAAAAATTAATTTTTCATTCATTCATTCAATTCGTGTACAAGAATTTTTTTTTTTTTTCGTATTTGTCAAAAATTTTACATGTATTTAACTTTTAAATTACGATTTTCTTTACGGAAACAATTGTAGTAACAGCCAATAACATATAAAAACATAAGACAACTTCCGATCGAGAATTATTGTACAGTGTTCCAACAGACATTGACAGAGCCGAGTCACAAATTGAAGCAAGAAACGTTTCTAACCATCGATTTTCCCATTCAAGTTTGTTTTTATCTGCCTCTGGCAAAAAAAAAGTTTGAGCAGTCCCGATGGTTGTCTATTTCAATATTTTTTTTTCCTCTTTTCCCGAAAAAGGCCAGTTTAGGTTATGTTTGAAAAAAATCAATCAGCATTTTTTTTTCATTTCTTCCCAAAAGGGGGAAATTTGAAAATTTCCCACAATCTAGCAACACTGTAGGGTGTAAATATCAAGAGAAGGTTTTTAATTTAGTCCCTCGGTTATGAAATAAAATTGTAGGTTCGTTTAATTGGGGAAAACGCAATAAAAATGTAACAAGAAAGCATTGTTCGGAGAATTTCGGTGCAGGGTTGCCATTTTGTACTCCTTTACATATATATATATATATATTTTTTATTCGGAACTTGTTTACGTCTTGTCCAGATTATACTGCATAACGCGTTTAACCATTGACACCCAATGGGAATGGCGTTCTTAGTTCGCTCAATTGACCCCTTGTACTTTTTACATAACCACACTTTACCGAATCAGTCACACTGCGTCACTTTCATTTAAAAAAAAAATCTCTTTCGACTCATGAATAGGTTTAACAATATATTTGCCTAAGGAAATGAGATTGCTCTGTCGAATGTGAGCGCAAGTGTCGCATAAAACTTAACGAAACTGAGCCATACCCTACAAATCCCTTTTAATTGCACTCTTGCAGTGCAGCCATATATGGTTGCCCTGATCAATTTTCTGTATTCTCTACATATGTATGCAATCAAAACAACTTCACCTTTTTCCATTGCCATGATACCCATGATCCCTGCTGATCGAAATCGAACGACAAAATTGTCTGTCATTTTTGGTGTTAAAGACCACCATTTTGAAAATGCGCCTCTGTCAACGCCGCTGAAAAACTTCCCAAAAGAAAATACACATACATATATAATAAATATGGGCTTCCACTTAATTTAATCAAAACTCATTCTTAAAAAATTTACAATTAACAATAATTTACACACATCTGACATTTTATATTATTCGCCGCGACGCATCCGCTGAATGTTCGTCCACAGCCGCATCGTCGGGTAGTAGATCAGCTCGACAATGCTCAGCACAGAGAAGCCCATAAACAGTCCCAGCAGACCGCCACAATTGGCCACAAAGTCTGTCACTCCATACAACTCGGATCGCTTTGATGTGATAAACTGATTCTCCTTGAAGTACAGCGACAAGCGGGACAGTTTGACTCCCACATTCTCGGAGAAATACTTGGTATCCCCATGTGACGCCAGAAGCTTCGCAATGTTGTAGCTCCCCTGTGACAGTTCGGTATTGTAGACCAACGACGTACATGCCGGCAGGCAATTGCACTTTGTCCTGCCCCGTACCTTGAGCTTTGAGTCCGCCATCAGGCCCTCGGCGAACTCGTTGATTAGCAAGTCATCTTCGGCCAGATCGTAGCAGTGAATTTTTGACTCATCGCACACGGGTGTGCCCTCAGTCCTCGGCATGGAAAACTTGACACAACCACACTTGCTGAGCGTGTAGTTGGTAAGGCACTCCAATTCACAGTTGCTCTGCGTGTAGATCTTGAAGTACCGCAAGTAGCGTTCCGTATTGAAGAAGCACTGTCGTCGATTCGGCTCGTAGTCACTGATCCCATTCAGGGTTGTGATCATGTTGGGTTTGACCAAAACCACGACCTCCTTTTCGAATGGCACGCGAATGTACTGCCGCGAAACCTGTGGCACATCGTCGGGCGAGTGGAGAATAACCTTGAAGCCCTCGACTGCGCCACGGCACACATAGTCGAGATCTTTTTCGAAACTTTGCAGCGTGACAAACAGCCCAGCTCGCGGACCAGCTCCCAGAACACGTGCGGGGAAGATCTGAATGCCAGTGTTCTCCTTGTAGCCCTCTTGCAGTGTCCACTCGGCGTCATGGTTGCGCGTGACCATCGGTGTCTGATTGAGAAAGTGTTTGTATTGGTAGGTGTCATCGCGGTAGATTTCCGTCGCATTCAACCCGTTGAATGTGTAGCACACACCTTCCTCGGTGAAGCTCTTAACAAAGATCTGCTCACAGCCGCCGTACTGCGTGACCCACTTGCAAAACGGGTAAGACGTCCCAAAAGGTGGCGCAACGTCGTTTAGGTGGTCGTAAAAGTCGATTGGTTCGTTGGGTGGAAATTTGATGCCGTCAACCAGGTGGTTTCCACAGATCTGCAGGAGGCTTCGCATTTTATGCAGATCACTCGTGGACATATTGTGTGGCGGTTCAAAGGTGCTTCCCCTGAAAGACTTGAGATGACGGTGGAAATTGGTGAAATCAAAGTTCTCGTTCTTGACGCTCTTTGTTTCCGAACAAATTGTTACCGCCGGAAAGGGAATATTCCACACGGGCGTGGACTTCTCCGAGAAACTCACAATCACTGGCGTCTCACACCACTTCATGTAGATGTCGTAGATCAGATTCGAGCAGCAGAAAATCGAGACGACAAATATCAACACCCAGAAGATTTTCTCGTGAAAAGGACGCGTCTGGCCCAAGTACTGGACGCCATGAATCGTCCCGTAGTTGAGGTACTCTTGGTAGAGTTGTTTCACTGCCCGCGAATGGCTGTACGCGTTCGCGACTGGTGGCTGGCGTTTTTCTTCAATGTCCGCCGAATCTTGAGAATCTCCCACGGTGAATATTTTTATTCGATTTCGATTATTTGAATTGTTATTTGATTCTGTCTGTGGCTTCATGGCGGCAATTGGGAACAGAAAAAAAAACCGAAATCACTTGCATGCAGTTTGACAGTTGGATGGGGCGAAGCCGTTACTGCTGGGCTGCGTTACAATGGCGATTGAAATGAGCTGCAGTTAGTTAGTGAATTTAGTTTTGAAAGCTATTGTGATTGTTGTGTGGGAGAACATTATTCTAGTACATACCGCAATTTTGCGACAATCTATTCCGTTATGCAAGCATTGCCACATCGTTGAGTAAATTATTGTTTTAAAATTATGCTGAGTACAGATTTTTGTTACAGAATTTGGAAGTGACCGAAAATAGTTGTAGGCCATATGTCAAATGAACCGAAAATAATTTGTAATTTCTTGTGATTTTAAAACTTTATTTAAATGCAAACGTCAGATCGATTCTGTTTTAACATTTTATTCATTAACAAATTGTTCTTTTAAAGAAATGTAGGCACATTGTTTAAGGCTGTTGATAATTGTTAGAAACACATTCCTGTCAGATGTCACTTTCGATTTGGTTCGTGCAGTGAAAAGTCACTATTACGACTGACAAGCGTGCTGTAAAGTAATATAAATCAGACAGCAATAGGTTTTGCCATAATTTCAGCTATAATATTTTTTGTGCACTTGAATAAACTGGCACTTTTTAATGCAAGTCGACAAGTTCTAGTACAATCAGTTATTTGGTCAGGGAATGTCTTGCAATCGAGCTCCGCAAATATGCATAACCTTACTCAGCTACAATATTTTTTGTGCATTTGAATATACTGGCACTTTTTATTGCTATTTGACAGATTCTAGTACAATCAGTCATTGGTTCAGGGAATGTCTTGCAATCGAGCTCCGCAAATATGCATTACCTTACTCAGCTACAATATTTTTTGTGCATTTGAATATACTGGCACTTTTTATTGCTATTTGACAGATTCTAGTACAATCAGTCATTTGGTCAGGGAATGTCTTGCAATCGAGCTCCGCAAATATGCATAACCTTACTCAGCTACAATAGTTTTTGTGCATTTGAATATACTGGCACTTTTTATTGCTATTCGACAAATTCTAGTACAATCAGTCATTTGGTCAGGGAATGTCTTGCAATCGAGCTCCGCAAATATGCATAACCTTACTCAGCTCAGTTTGAATATGTAGGTAAGCAGCCATAAATATTAAAAACTCACAGAAATATTCATAAATCACAGAAATATAGTTGTTGTCAAATCTGACAGAGATCTACATTTGAAAGTCATAACAAAATACAGCTACAGAAGCACAACTCCAATTCTACTACTAATCTAATCGCATTTGTGAAGTGGTTATCTAATTGCCGTTGTATTAAGGGTGTACTAGAATTTGTCTTGATTCACAAAAAAAACTCTACACGAAAATCCCGTTAACTGTCAGACGTTGAACATAGGCTAGTCGGCTAAACTTCTGTTCACTGCACAGCGGAACACTTGGTTTGATACGAAGCAGTTGCTTTGCTATATATTTATAATTGACAGCCGATTGTGTTTCTTGATTCGTAAATGGAAATATAAACTCAACGTGCCGTAATTTGTATTCTTTCATTCGTAAATAATACATACTGATAAAATAGACGGCGTCGTTTATACATGCAAGGTGTTTGCAACAGATAATATAAATTGTTTCCGTCTTCTTTAGCCCACTTGTCACAGAAAATTGTAAAATTCATAAAATATAAAATTTAGAAGGGCGACGGAAAATATGTTCGAGAGGGAAAAACAAATTTCTTAAACGTATGGTAAAGGTTTGAACAACAAATCTACGAAATTTGTTGCTTAGGGGTGAATTTCATTTTGTGTTCCATTTGATTTGAACAGATCGAAAAAAGAGAATGTCAGTGTGATCAGTAAGTCGGCTGGCACCTGGCACACGTTAAATAAACACACAAAATTTTGACTTAGCAGCTGTTGACAATCGCAGAGTTTTAACATTTATTTGTTATTAGTTAAAGTAAAGTAGCAAGCGTCGTCCTAGGTGTTGTTTTAAGTGAAAAAAGTAATAGAACCAAATTACATAATTGTAAAAAGCTTGGGAACTTAAATGTCATCGAAAATGTATTAGCGTCGCTAAAATTCTCTTCTTTTTTTTTTTAAATAAATAAATTAATCTTTCATTTATTCATTCGATATCGAAAATTAAATAAATTCGAAATTCCAAGCAAATCTCGAATTTGTATGAAGTATTTAGCAAATTTGGTTTGGGTAATTACTTCACGACTTATAAATAATACACACACGTAAGTGTGAGAGGTCATCTTGCCCAAACGCAGAGCCTTTGATTTTGCGTGCAAAAATAGACGAACAACAGGAAACTGATGGTGATATTCCAATTACTCTTTCCAGTGACGAATCTCTGGAACGTCTGTTAATAATTAACTACCAATACTAATGGGACACGGACTCCATGGACTCCATTTATGGATTCAGCCAACTGTGCAAATAAATATCTAATAACGTTTGCCAATGCAAAATCCTTTCGTACCGAATAAAAAGGATGTAATCTCCTGCGAATTAATATGCGTGACAAAAATACTTACTATACAGCAATTAAACTGCTCGGTCGTTTTCACTCTGACGGAGGTAGGGATAGATTCAAACTTTCGACTGTTAAATAATTAAGTGCACAATGATTGTTCCTTTTTTTTCTTTTTTTGTAAATATCACAATCCATTCCCCCCGAAAACCTCGATCCGATTCATCTATATTAGAGTGGTTTCCCTTGTTAAACATTATTTTGTTCTTTAGCTCGCATTTCGCATGACGTCAGCAAGAAAATCTCTTTCCACTCGTCAAATTCGAAATGTACACCTATCCGTGGTAAAACTATATACACAAAATACAAACAAAAGCCCAAATGTGTGAACACACACTCGCTCCTTCTGTACTCACGAAATTAACCTAATGGACTGATGTTACATGTCCCTGTCCTGAGTATTAAATTTATGAAGGGCAATTTCTGTCAATTAGACCGTTGGTAGTGTATATGTTTACAATTACCAGGAATATGTGCATGTGCACTCGTATATCATGATCATGACCATGGGCGTAATGAGGAAATATTTTCCAAACAATAGCTCCCTGAACACCTGCTGGAAGTGCAAAAAAAAGAAGAAGAAAAGAACTTGCACTTGATTTATACAGTTTTTCATAGAAGAGGAAATTTATTTACGTCCTTCAGATCCAGATGAGAGCTGTCCTTCGGCATTTCGAATACATCTCTTCTTGCTTTTCCAACTTAAAACGTTGTTGGACGTATCATAAACACATACCTAAGGGTCAGCTCTTGACGTATGTGCTTTAAAGTTCAAGGCGCTGCTGGCTGGGTGTGAAGACGACATGAGGAGTTTGGAGTATGCCCCTTAAGATGACGTATTTAATGGGAAATTTAATAGACAAGTTGTTTCTATTTTTAAATAGTCCTGCGAAGACCTCGGTAACAGGTGGTGGAATGACGCAACAACGCACAAAGAATTCAATTGAACTTTCAAACTGAAATATTCTGCCTGGTTTATGAGTGCGACCTAACCTTACTTTGAATGGGCTTACTACTGAGACTGACAGTTGGTTGGGTTGCCCTTTTAGGCTGTTAATACCCTTATTATATGGACTAGAGTAACCGGTCCGCATGTTAGGAGGAATTGTGTTTTTAATAATGCATGCTATTTGAACAATTTGTTGTGTATGTGTGTTTAATTGTGTAATGGGTTAACGCTACTGGAAGTGACAGATTTAGTTGGTTGAAGTGATTCGGTTATTTCGGGAAATAGCTAAGGGTTTTGGGGCCTGTTGTGGAGCCATTGCATAATTCATTTATAAACTATGATGGACACTTGTTCATTTCATTGCCAATTGTCTTTGATTGACCAATTTAACTTGCAATACACAGGAGCTTAAAAATGAGAACTTGTGACAGTTCTCCCTCCCTTTTCGTTCCTCAATCTTTAGATGAAACTTTAATGTATTTTTTCAATAAATGTTTAAATATATATAAGTGTAGACCAATAAGTAGTAAAAAATTTAGAAATAAATTTGACAGACATGAACGCCCTGTCACTTTGACAATCCTATTAAATCAAACTTTACACGGTAGCTTTTAGTTCTTAGATCAAACTAGATGTGTGTTTTGGTTGAACTTCGAAACTTCATTGTTGGGATGGTTTAAGTCGCACACCAGTGCTGCCAATCAGAGAAATAGAATTTTTCTAACAAAAAAAAAAATCGTTTGTTTCATTTTCAATTGCAAAGGAAGTCGTTATTAATTGTCAGCAAGATATCACAAACGACTAAGGATATTGTTTTTTCTTTTCCCATTTAATTTATTTCGAGACAGTAGGTTCCCTCAAAAGGGTAAAATTCGATCTGACAACACTTGGCAGCTGGCATAACAAAATACTACTTTTATTACTTGTTTCATATCATTTATGTGAAATTGCTGAGTAGAGCACATTGTTCTATTCGCTGTCCTTTTTCTCAAAAAACAAAAAAGTTTTTTCTATGAATAGGAAAATTTCCACGAAATGTGTCCGGTTGGACTGGACATGGACATACATATACATTATTGTTAACTGGGATCAAATAAGTGACTGATGGATTAGTAAGATCTTCCAATCTGCTCTATATGACTGCCTGTTAAATTTGGAACTATTTTCCATGTGTAACCTAAAATAAAGTGCACGACTGCGTCGAACAAAACTTTCTAGTTCAGCTAAAGTTTGGTTGGTTGTTTTCTTATTTTATTAGGTAATAGTCTGAGAAACAATGGAACATAAAAGAAACGGTTCATAAAATATAGGAAAATGAATAGTGTTAAATAAAATTCACTGGGCTGTCCATCTGAAATTGCAGTTCATATGAAATAATAATTTTTTAAAGGTGGAAGCTTTCAGTAACAGGCAATTGTCTCAAGGTCTGGTCAAAGAGTTATAAAGCTTACTGTACTATATAAGCTCTTACACTTTACATGATTTTTGAGTACGAGGACAAGCGTAAGGAGATTCTGTTTTCTGACCTGGGGCATGTTTTTTTTTTTTTTGACTGGAATAGATTAATGAGGCTGGTTTAAGGTGTCTATGATTGGAAGTAGGGTTTGTGATAGACCGATATCCATAGATATATCGGGGTTTTCAATAAGAGCGCTACAAAAGTTTTTTCAAATAAAACAAAAACGGTTTTGGATATCAATGAAATTCTTTATTCCTGTGAAAGTACGTTCGTGCCATTATGTATGGAACTCGATTTCTTTTGCATGGCCACCACGGGCACGCTTGCAGAAGTCCAGATGCTGAACCCAGTTTTTGACGGTTTTCAAGCATAAATCGGCCTATACTGTTGCAATTTCACGTTCGATATTCGTACGGAGCTCATCAATCGTCTCTGGCTTGTTGGCATAGACCATAGACTTGACGTAGCCCCACAGGATATAGTCTAACGGCGTCAAACCGCACGACCGAGGCGGCCAAGCGACTGGACCATTTCGTGAGATAACACGTTCTCCAAACTTGGTTTCCAATAAATTGATTGTGACATTCGCTGTGTGGCTTGTGGCGCCGTCCTGTTGGAACCACATGTCCTCCAAGTCCATATCATCCAATTGGGGCCAAAAATATTCGGTTATCATTGAACGGTAGCGATTCCCATTCACAGTAACGTGAAGAAGTACGACCCAATGACGCCGCCGGCCCATAAACCACACCAAACCGTAATTTTTTCGGGATGCAATGATGACTCATGGAGTACGTGTGGATTGCTGCCTGACCAATACCGCATATTTTGTTTATTGACGAAGCCATTCAGCCAGAAATGAGCCTCATCGCTGAAGATGATTTTTCGATGAAAATCCGAATCATTTTCAAGTTGTTGCTCAGCCCAATTCACGAACATACGACGCTTCTGGTGGTCAAGCGGCTTCAGTTCTTGCGTCAATTTAATCTTGTAAGGATGTAGGCCAAGATATTTTCGCAAAATTCGCCACAACGACGTCACAGAGATGCCCATTGCCCAACGCTTGAGAACCACGTGTGAGAGACACATTTGGGCTTTCTTCAACTGAGGCCTCAGCGGCAGCAATATTCTCGACACTACGGGCACTTCTTTGCCTCACTGGCACGGGAACATTTTGTACTGTGCCTGTGGATTCAAATTTTTCCACTAGACTCTCAATTGTTGATCTGCTAGGACGATTATGACGACCATAAATTGGACGTAGCGCTCTTAACGTTGAGGCCACTGACTCCGAATTTCGGTAGTAAATTTTAATAATTTCGACTCGCTATTGGCTCGTTTATCTTTCCATCATGAAATGGCAAACCTTACTGAAAAAAAATTCGGTGTCGTTTGCTGTCCCTGTCGCTCTACTTTTGTAGCGTCCCTGTTGAAAAACCCTTAATATGAAAAAATTCAGAGATTTGTTTTTGAATCTTCATTAGCATCAGTTAGAATATCCCGATAAACGTGTGTGGGGTGCAAATGAAGTGGGATTTTCTGGTAAACTCCAACTGGTTGGAATTATTTGAAGGTGCATATTCAAAACGGTTGAAAAAAGAAAAAGAAAGTAGAAGTAGGGTAATATTTGCTTAAAATAAGTTTGCGTCGCTGTTATTGAATTTTTAATGGTGTTCCATTTTTAATTTTAAAGTGCGGTATTGAGTTTTAAAAAAATATACATACGAACAGAGATCGTCTTCATTTTTGAGGAATAATTAAATAACTTATTTATTCCATTTATTTTAGAAAAAGTAAAAGCGGGATCTTATTTAAAATACTTTTATCGTATATCGACGATTCGAAGGGAAATAGTTAAGAACCACTTTCACTGCCTTACCCGCAAAATATTCGCTTAATTTTTCTTTGTTGGGAAGATAGTGCACAGGTGTATGGCTGTGTGTAATTTGTTTTCCAATTTGTTGTGTATAAGCCAGGTCAATATAATGGTAGAATTTCTACCACTGGACAAACTCTAGTTATCCTTAATATGTATTTTGATCAAAATCCTTTTAGCGATTTTTCTTAATTTTGTTACAATGTTTAATTTGGAAAATAAAAATCGAATCGATATATAGGCATCACTTGGTTTTTTAAAGTCGTATCCAACTCGAAAATGGGGTTTTCGAGATATGAGCAGTTTTTAAAATTTGCGTTTTCGGTGTTTCGAATTGAACATTAAGGACAAAATAATTTTGAAAACATCAATTTCACTCTAAGTTCGCATTTTGGTCAAAATCGTTAGTACCTACCGTTTTCAGGTAACCTAAAGAAGACCGCATTTTAAAAAAATTCATTTTTCAAAAATCCATCGTACGATAATAAAGGGAAAAACTGAGTTTGCCATTGAGTTAGAAATGACCACATTGGGATTGTATTGAAGTTTGATTTGATTGAAGTTTTGTTACAATAGTAGGGACCGTTTTGGAGATACGTTCAAATTTCAAAAGTAACGTTATTCGATTTTTTAACATTTTTTCATGTCAGAATTGACTAACATCTCGAGTTCGAAATTTTGTACGAGTACAATATCTCTCTCCTACTACGTAGGTAATCGAGAAAGTCAAAAAAAAAAAAAAAACAGCGGTGCTAAAAAGACTGCTGGCTGTCAAAATATGCGCTGTGCTAATCTGTTTCTATAGCTGTAACTTTTTGCTCTAGTTGATCATTTTTGTCCTGACGATGCTTTTCAGGTTTAAATTGTTGTGCAAAGTGCTATAAAAACAAATCATTGACTGGAGTATTCGACGTTAAAAACACTCACTACATAATTTGCAAGGACTATCAACTTTGGACGGTATTTTTTGCCAGCCAATTAAAAAACGAAAAGGCTGTCATTTCTTTTGCAATTTCGTCTGCCGCTTTTCCACTTCCGACTCTTATGGTCACAATGAAGACCATTTCATAGGTCGGGACATAACATAACAAGAAATGTCAGACAAAAGCCAGTAAAATAAGCGATTGCCGGCAAGAATAATCACTTTTAATACGTTGGATTATTTTGGCACATAGACGTACGTCACCGATTGTTGGCCTTGCCAAACTTTGCTTACTTCCCACAAATTATTCCATACATACAATAACGTTTGTATAAACGTATTCCGTATTGCATATGGTATACCCACTTATACTGATAAGCTAATTAATAGCCACCCCCGTTATTAGTTGTAAGAAATATGACTCAATTATCATATTTGTATATTTATAGAGAAAGAAAAATCAGCCGCAATGGTAGTATGTATTTCGCTTTCCTGTTTTCCAAATGTGTTTCATTTATTCTGTTCGCTCTTCCCAGGCAAAACATCGAATGGTGGGGATGGCCAATCCCTGTACCTAGGCACTGGCTATATCATTAAAATAGCATGATAGACTCCATTAACGGCATACATCACATTACCGCAAAAGTGTATGCAGTAAAATGTGTAGTTTAATGAACTCGCATGAGTCATCTATAGCACTGAGACGTTTGGAATGAAAAAAAAAATCAGCTATCCGGCGATTTTTGTAATAGCTGACACAGGACAACTACAACTGAATCAAGCCGACGTTTTAGACATTAACTCTGAATTATTAATGCAGCTTCTTCGCAGGGTCGGATACACAAACCCATATATAGCAGCGGATAAGTCACATGGTTTCGCTGTGGCAAGGAGTCCTTTTCCCCGGAGCTAGTTGGAACCAAATGAATGAATGGCCAATAATTCTTTATCCACGAGCAAAGCACGCACCCAAATGGACTTTGAGCTGGGTTGTTGTTGTTTTTTTTTTTTTTCTCTCGGAACGAAAATGAAAGCTGCACGTGCAGTTATAAAGCATTGAACGGATTAGTTGAAGTCTGATGATTATTTATGAATGGAGGGGGCGATGCATGATGACGATGAGCTTTTTGGCCATGTGCGGAATGCGATTTTATTCAATACCGCGAATATTTTACACAAATAATTGTTGCTTAAGTTGGAAAAGTGATCTTCTTCTGGTGGTGAGATAATTGGGTGGTGAGTAGGTAGACTTTCTTCAGTTTTTAAAATCTAGTTTCACAATATTTGATGAAAAAGCAATCGAATCAATATAATGCGGGGAATAACTCCGCATAATTTAAAACTTCGCCTTTAAGCGAATAGCATTCATGTAGATTGTAGAGGCACAGATTTGTGTCACGATAAATTATTAGTAATATCCTATGTTATTGAGATAAGAGCCTTGTCCATTTGCGGCTGCTGAAGCAGATCTTAAGCTACGATTACACGTGTCAAAATTTGACATGAAAGGTTGCATGTGTCGTAGCTTTACGGAAAGCTAAGAGTGCTCTTTTGTAGGCTTTCAACTATACTTTGAAAGACATTTACATTTATTGGTTTCATCTCTCGTTTGTCATTTTCACCATAAAGAAAAAAATAAACGCTGCCGAAAATTTCGTATATAAAATTCACCCAGAAACTTCTCGAGCAATTATGTCACTTAGCACATTTTAACACAGATGCTTAATATTAACATCAATCCTCGATACCAATAACCGTTTGTGTCCAGGTCCAGGTTACATTTTTTGAACTCACAATTGTGAAAACTTCAACACAAAATTGCATACTGTGACCTACAAAATATATAAGGTGAAGGTTCAAATTGAATATTAGGCACAATATTTTTTCAATTCACATTTTTTTAAAATAATTGCTTGACATTTCTTTTGCATGCTTTCTTTATTTTTTGTAAGCAAAATAAACATTAAAAATTCAGTCTCAATAACCCTAGCATGCCTCTGTTTCTGTCTCTCATCTCCGTCATAAAACGGAGCGCAAGAAGGTTAAAATAAAATAAGTGACAGTTCTATGCGCACAAGGTATGTTCGATTAGAAAATGAGGTTTATATTGGCAGAAATTCTCAAAAACATTTTAAACTTTGCCTATTTATTTCAAAACTTGTTAAGTTATCCACATAAATAATATGTTATTAACAAGAAATATCCTCTATAAGATGGAAGTAACTATTATTAAATGCGCACAATATTATTTAAGGCAAAGCCCGACTAACAAAAATGTAACTCTTTTTCTATTTTTTTCCGAAACTAAATGAAAACAAAATGGCGATCATGACTAGGTATTCTCTACAGACCTGTGAAAAATTCCTCAGATTACAAACAGAGTTTTCTAAATAGAAACGTGCTATTATTAAGCGTAGGAATGACACAAAGAATATCACATTAACAGCTAAACCACACTTTTTCGAGCCACTGGTTTTTAATAGCTTGTAACACTACCACAGAAACCCTGACATTAAAATCAACTTTGGACTTAAACTCTATATTGTTGCTTTTCAGATGCCAACTTTTTGAAGTTCTCTCAACGTTCAAACGCTAAAATTCTTCAGCAGACTTTGCTATTTATAACTTAAAGAAATATATACAACTTCAATTTTATTAAATTTAAGAAAATTTCAACGGTTTAAGAAATTATTAAAAATTTAAGAAATTATTAAAAAAAAATTTTTTTTTAGCTCTTTTCGTTTTACTTCATGTAGGTATGTGCTTGGTAACGTACTTCTGAGCCGTCAACATTTCTATTCAAGCTGCCACATTTCTGTTTATTCACATTATATATTAATCTACTTTCAAAAATAATTGGTTTGTGTGTCTTAAATAAATACAAAATCACCATTGAAATGCAAATGATCATATAGCAACTACGGTTTCATTCATAAAGCAAAGTGAACATTGAAATTTAAATATGAATGCAACAAAGAAATCTGTTCAACCAGGCTTAGGGCACACATTCTCTAGGTATTTCTCAGCTTCGCGCTGATAACGATGGCTTGTGTAATCATTTTTAAGTGTTAATTGCGATAAAATATTGTAAAAGTTAAGGAGAACTTTATATTCGCCAGAATTTAGTAAGATAAGCGGGGTTGTGAGCAATCAATGGTTGCTTAACAAATAAACAGTGAATAAAAGTGACTGAAAACTGCCCTATATGCCCTATATTCTTTTTTGTTTATTAAATATTTTATAAGCGACATACTTGGGTTCTCTGATTGTTGACGCACTTTTTGTAAAAGTTCTTGATAGAAATAGGCCAAAGGCGCAACACGCACAACGTGTTGATGCAGCAAAAGCTAAATAACTAGGTCCTAGGTGTGAGTTCGGTCGCAATGGTGATATTGTAAATATTTAAAAACGAAAACACCCACTTAACTGCAGCTTAAAGGCGGATCGGAATTTGCCACAAACTTCGTTTACAACTTCCTTAAGATGGCACTCCAAGGTTGAATTTTGAACTAGGCTTTTAAAATGACAGAAGGATTTGGTAATTTAATGTGACAGTTACGTGCGGTCCAGTCAAGCCCATAATTTTCTTTTAGCCCAACGCTTTTCATCGGCCGATATTGAATCTATTAGTAACATATCTATCTCTTGGCCTTATGTACCAAGATGAGCCGAGAATCCTCATCGCCTAGTTCCAGCTCTCGGAAAACAGGGGTCGAATCGCCACGTCCGTGAACGAGGAATTAAGTCGATTTTACATGTGAAACAAAAACAAATTCCGTCATGTAAACGGACGACGCGATTCGACCCCAGACTTTACGAACGTACCCATTTTCAAAATTTCTCCATGGACGCTGTGATTGTCGCAGTGGAAATCAACAGGGCCGCTGACTTTCAGGTCAATTTATGGAATCTTTTTTTTTTTATTTATTTGTATTGCCGCCGCGAGCAGTGACAGTTGCGTTTGTTATATGTTAACGTCGATTTCGAGTGCGATAAGCGACTTTGAAAATGCTCCACCTGCTGCTGCGCTGAAAAGAGGAACGAACCACGCTCAAAATGGACAGTTGAAATTCGTCATATCTGTGACTTTCTCTAACAAAATTATTAGAATGTTGCAAAAGAAAAATTAAGTGAGTTTTTAACGCACAATATTTTCATTTTTCCACCTTTCCCACGGCAGTTCTCAGCCACCAACAAGAAAAATACCTCGCATTCGAATGGTTTAAATCATAAAAATTTTTCCACCGCGGCTGTGTTACAAAACGTCGACTCCTTCGATCTCAACATTCGAAAATATTGAAATACCAAACACTTGGCTTCCATAAAATTTAAATCTCTGGAAAGAACGCCAAACAGTGTATCTCACTTTTTGAATTATGTACTTATTCAAATCTGTTCAGACACACGGACACGCAACTACAGGTATCAATATGTATATGCAGATGTACGTAAGGTATACAGAGATGTTGAATTTTGGGAATTGTAGCAAATGGTACGAGGTATACATACGCGCGAGGAACGAAGGAACGAAGGAACAAATGTAAACAGTTTGATGAGTTTAACTAAACATGACGTAAATTTAGTGTAAACGATTTTCGATTATTTTTAGATATCGGAAAATCTTCTTTTTCTGTTTTCTTTTTTTGGCTCTTTCTTTTTAATAAACAGAAAAAGGCTAAATTGAAATGTTTTCACAAAAGCCAAGAGGCTGGTGCCGCCACTGTGCTGTTTTTCCTCTGGCGCTCTTTTGAACTTAATTTCGATTTATTATTGCTGGGAGTATATATTTTTTTTATATATTTTAATTTTATTTTTACTGTAACAAATTGATTTGAGACGTTTTAAATTGCTTTTCAGTGCAATTGTGTCAGTCAGACAAATTTTATCAAATAACAGCTAAATGTTTGGCTAAATTGATTTTTTTCGGTTGAGAGCGTGCCCTTTTTATGTGTCCTTTTTGTCAGATATGCACAAGCACATGGCACACATCATTAATCGGGTGTGTCATAAATTTTTTCATCTGTCATTTCACCCGATAAACAGAAAAACACTGTCCTCGGTTAACACTTTTGTGAAGGTGAAATAAAGTCGTTCTTTTGACGGTCTCTGAGGTGGATGAAGTGGTGATAGATGTCTTCTAGCCGCTTCTACTGCGATTAGCATCTATTCTTGTACAGAGTGGGGCTATTTTCTCCCAAAATTCCATTGTCCAATAGCAAATGAAATGTAGGATTTACATATTGCCGGGGAGCATCTATAATCAGAGCATAATAAGTCATAACACTGTGACATGTGCCGTTGATAGTGTTGTTTATAGCTTGCCCGTGTGACATGTCAGATGCCACCAAAGATAGTAAATACTTCCTAGAGATATGACTCGTTATAGAGACGACGGACGAGGTGATTTCGTTGACGCTATGACCAAAGCAGGAGGGGGTGAGCTGTTGGTCCTTAGCAGAAGCTATATACATGTATTTTCTTGAAACTAAAAGCGTATTACGAACGAAACTGGGCAGAGATGGATGCATGCTACATTTTCCTACATTTGGCAAACAATTTTGTTGGAAATGGACGGAAAAAGACGTTCAAAATTAGCGGTTTGCAATTATACCCATAGTCCTTGAAAATCCATCTAGCGGACGATGAAAAAATAAACAAATAGTTGGCGCAACAGGTCCGGAGGGACCCTAGGCCTAGCTTCTCACAACCATTCGTTTTGTGTGAGTTTTTCATTTTTGGAACGAATGGAAGGGATCTACAATTTTATGCCGACTCCAAACGGCTAATTGAGAAGCTCTTTCAAGACATTTATACTCTCGGATGATTGTCAGACGTTCGCGAGAGGTAGCGCAGTGGAAAAAAAACCATAAGTTTGAATCTGGGTTTTTGCGGGATTCGAACCTGAGACCGCTCGCTAGTAACCACTAAGCCACTACGTCTACATAATGACAGATACATAATTCAAATATTCCAAAAATGGTACGAAAAGTCGCTAAAATGTCTGACAAACGCATATGCCAAATGGGACAACAAATTTCAAAACAGCTGTTAATTATTGTAAGGTGACTGACAGCTTTTGTTGTTGAGTAAAAATTCGTAAGATTCTCAGTGGAGGCGTAATATATTGCTCTCTCGAGGACGCTCTCTTTTACGAATTTTATCGATTTAAGGAACGGCACTGAGTAGAAATTCATAAGAATTCGTAAGAATAAGTAAAAATTCGTGAAATTTAAAAGTAAAGGAACAGACCTAATGTATGTGCCAATTTTTTTTTTTGCTTTCAGGCGCTGTCATTCGGACTTATGTCAAATATTTGAAAAAGGAATTGTGACGATCGGAATGTGTGAAATTAAAACTGTAAAATAATTGACGTTTTGTGTCAGTTTTTGTAGTAGTTCAATGGAGGTTGTGTAAACTTTTCTACTTAACACCTATTTGTAGAATTTGTAATTTTACCTGACAAAGAAGTCTAGGATTCAAAAATAATTTCATTGGGGACGTTTAAGTATCTAGTTTAGTAAGTCTGACAGCTGTCTGACTAGATGTATCTCGGTTTTGATTGGCTGAAATCGTTCGCATGAGTAGCTGTTTCAGTTGACGTTTATGGAGGGGTAGCCGACGAATCTAGTCAAGGAATTTGCATCGAACTGCATGAGTATTGCAAATCTGCGGTCGATGTATTGAGAGAGGATATTAAACTTAACGAAAGACCGAGAAGGTTCTAATGATTGTATGACGAAAGTCAGTCAGATAGCAGGAACCAATGTGAGAGGAGCAAATATTACTGAGACGGAATAAATATAAGTGTTTTTTTATAACATTTTTCCACTATAATAATCTTGTGTTTTATTTATTCTGACGCGTATTATTTTTGTGCCGGTCTGTTTTCTTTTCTTTCCACTAATTTCCCTGAGCTACGATACAGAATTCGTGACTGAGTACTAAATTGGCAGTTCGCATATGTGGAAAAGTGACATTCCCCACCAATCTAGTTTTTGCGTTCAAGTTGCATCTTATCCAGACCAATCTAGTCGACTCAAGATAACTAGATTCTTGAACGTAACCATTTAAAACGAATATGATGGGCTCCACACGTCATTTGCTTCGACTTATGACAGGTAGATGTCATTTGGTTAGTGGGTCTCCACTTAGTGACAGACGTTTGTAAAACAAGTATTGTTTTCATTTAAAAACAAGACTTGTTCTGATTTTACTTCCCGAATCAGCAGATACCCACAACCTTCCATCACAGTTGCACAACTTTTCAGAAAACCACCCAAGTAAATCGTTGATCCGAAACCACTTTCAATTCCACAATCGGAACCGCATCTATTCTGCTGTACCATTTTGATGGCATCCATCTATAGGAGACTGTATGTTATGATGTTCATAACCGAGTTGAACAACTCTCAACGAACAAGTCAGAGTGTTGTCTCAACTAAATGTTGGCTGATGTCTGATGGTAATTCGATATGACATGTCGCAAAGATTCAGTTTGCTCCTGCAACGAGGTATCTTTGTTTTCAGTATTTTTGCGGCAACGATGCTTGCATCTGCAGGCAGCGATAACGAGCTCTGATTAAGTGCTGTGCACGCATCAATGATTTACCTACCAGTGGTTTTCACTTACCTATTATGCATATTAGTTACACCGCAATTGCAAATGGATGTATGTATGATTGTATATGGCGATTATTATTCGTATCATGACGTACTACATACGAGTACCCTCCGTGGGTTGTGAAAAAGCCAACTGTCCCAGTGCACTTCCATTCCGATTTTGCGTTCCGTTGAAAATAATCCACTTAACCCAAAAAAGGACAAATGACTAAGCCCTCAAAGCATTTGGATTTTTTTTTTGAAATGTCCCTCGTTGTTCATGCTTCATGGGCTGGAGTTTTTCAATGATTTCGACTGTATACAAAACTGCATTCCTCCCACTGGTGCTTTCCCCCGAGCTGCTTTTGTTTACTCCCCATAAATCTTAGTAAAACATTCTCTAATCACTCCTCGCTCACTTCCGTTAAACCTCCAAATCTCGCTGTCTATGGGAGGGTGTGCGGTGCGTGCGTGTTTTGAAATCCTCTTCATCTCCCGTTGAGATTTTCCTCAAAGACGAACATTTGTTTCTAGGGGTATTTTTGTTTTTATTTTTATTTATTTAAATAAATTTTACTAAATATTTACATTTTCTCTGTTCCATTTCAGGTGCTGGTGAATCAGGAAAGAGTACGATAGTCAAACAGATGAAGTACGTACACCTTGAACAAAGGATCCTATAAATCGTAAAGATTGTTCGTCCTTTTCTAAAATGAAATATTTTCGTTTGCTTGCAGAATTATTCACGAAAGCGGTTTCACTTCGGAGGATTTCAAACAATATCGACCAGTTGTATACAGCAACACAATACAATCCCTAGTTGCAATACTTAGAGCCATGCCAAATCTCAGTATTCAGTATAGCAATAACGAAAGAGAGGTATGTATGCGACATGCAAATGCAAATGCAAATGCAAAGCCGATTATTGATTCTATTGCTGAAATGGATTTTCTTCTTTCTTTTTGTGTTTGAATAGAGTGATGCAAAAATGGTGTTCGATGTGTGTCAAAGGATGCACGACACGGAACCGTTCTCAGAGGAACTATTGGCTGCTATGAAACGATTATGGCAGGACACTGGTGTTCAGGAGTGCTTCTCCCGTAGCAACGAATATCAACTAAATGATTCCGCTAAATAGTGAGTGCTAGACATTTAAGTTGACTTCGACATTTGCAGGCAATTTAAACTCTGTCATCTCACACAGACTGATTTTTTTTTCCTTCCCAAACTGATGATAGCTTATGTGGGCTTAAGCTATTGTCTGAATTGGGCGAGAGTCTGCCTGTCAAGTACTTGAGATGGGCTACTCTATGGTCATTATATAAAACAAATTCAAGTATGATTATCGCACTTTGGCTTAAGCTGACTTACACTCTTGGAATCCCATCGTTGTTAGAAAAATAGAATATCTATTTAAGTGAAAGTTGTGTGGACACGCATAAAAAACCTGCATCCGTACAGATGCTTTTCATTTGGACGCAATTTTTTTTTAAGCATAATTCGAAAACGAATTTGTTGACGAACTGACTTTTCATGTTTTTTTAATGTTTTGTGGGCTTAAATATCTTAAATATCTCGTCAAGCGATTCATTTTGCGCCGCTGGGATACAATTCTGCGTTTTTGTAATTTTTTAAACGCGAAAAATCTTTCAGTGGCTGAACAACATGGAATATATGACAGTTTGTAACCAGAAAATGGCGGAGCCTTCAGTAATACGCGTATCGGAATAAAACAATGTTCTGTCATCGAAGCGTGCTATTGTTCGATGAATTTTTGTCGTGCTCCTGAGTTTTATCAAAATGTGCACCACTAAAAAAACTCGAATGGAACAAAGACCGAGACCGATAAACAATCTTTTTTTATTGTCCTCTACTTGGATAAAGCTTTTGGAAAAAGGTATTGAAAATTCTGAAAAATTGTGAGCTGAACAAAATCTGCGTGGTTACGGACTGCCTTTCAAACAATTCAACAAGAATTTCAAAATTCCTCGTTGAACACATGCGTGCGTCGGTGCGCTTGACACGCTTTATCGAAGCTTTACGATTTTAAATACCAAAGCGCGCGACCAACAATTTTGTAAAACGAAGTGCTGTTTTGAAGCGATTACGCGTTGAGAGGGTAGAGAATGACAAAAGTTCGGTTTGTTTTTTTACTGAGAAATACAAATTCAGAGCAGAATTAAAATTTCAAGTCTATTCCCTTTTTTCTTGTAGCCGTAATTTGTATGCACGAATTAAAAAACGATTCTCCAAAATACAATGAAATCATAACAGTTTATCAAAGCAAAAAACAACCCTAATACGGATGCAAGGGCCTTGTAATATTTGTTCTCCAAAAACAAAATTGTTATTCGTCCTTTCCACACACTGAATTAAATATTTTGTATTCAAGGAACACTATATATCTCCTAAAACCTTGTAAGTGATAAATATAAGTGGATCTGTGCCACTCCATCTATGAACGGCACACTCTATGACCTCAAATCGAATAATTTGAAATTCTAATGTCGTTTTCCATTGGTTTCAATCGGGGATCCACTCCGATTTCTGATTGAATCCACAAAAGTATTGGTGAAATGCAAAAAAAAATCTACGGCAGCTGTCATCGGACTTTTATAAAATATGTACATAAATTACACTTGTGTGAGTGCATCTTGAGTGGATTCTGACTTCAAACCGAGAAGCGAACTTCTCTTCTCACAATCACCAGAAGAGTTTTCGTGCCATTGGAACGGTTTCAGAAGGGAATTTTTCGATTCCCGGCAATCCGGAGTCTCCCGGACTGTTCTTTTTGCCCAATGGAAAACGACATAAAGTTGCCAAACGCGCGTGGTAGTAGAAAGTAGGTCTACCCAGTGTCGCGTTGAACTTTACGATATTTACGATCTAAAATCGATTCAACGCCTAAAGTTGTATTTTGTGTGGCAGCATAATCTATCACGCACTCGCTCTTTAACGCGACATTGTGAATTGGGAATGATAAATCCAACACAATATGCCAAATCCGTTAATGAAGATATTTGGTGGAGTATACCTTTTTTTTTAAGATAGTTTATCTTACCCTAAAGCGCATTCGTGGCATTCTTCCTGAGACATTAGTCAAGGTCCGGGAGCTTGTAGATTTATTCCATTAAACAGCCTGTACGTACCTAGACTTTAAACGTTGCTCAAGACTTCATTAGAAAGCGCCTATATAAAAATTCAGTAGAATATGACAATGCAGAGCCATATCCATATTTTTTTTGTTTGCTTTGAATTGCACATTTAAAAAAAAAAAAACTGCATTCAAAATCATTGACAAAATTACGCTTTCAAGTTGTGCATGGAAAATTTGCCATTGTGAGTTTGAAAAATTTAACCTGGACACTAAATTTGATTACTGTAATCGTGCCTTGTCAAGTTAAGACCCTTGTTATCGACATTACTCAAAATTTCTGCTTAAAGCGTAGCACGGACCTCATCCGAAACGAAATATCCCATTCAAAAGTAACGCAACGAAATCATGAACGATACATTTTTCTCTCCTTTTCGTTTTACAGTACGCAGCTGCTGTGAAATGATGGCGGAAAAGTGGGTAATTGTAGTAGATTGCTTGGTACAATTCTCCAATCTCTTTTCGCACACGTTTATTGTCCGGGACATTAATTGCTTGCGAAAATTTGACATTTGTACTGCAGTGCTGCCAGCTCTTATAAGTGGTATGGATCCAATTCGAAAAATGTTGTCACCAAAAGTACCCAAAGAAATTAAGATCGGAAATGTTATTTTTTTGTAATTCATAGGCACACTAATTAAATTGTTTTTAAAGACGACAGCAGTGCTGGTAACACTGCTACTTGTGTAGCAGCTGATGGAACTCTCCACAAATTATTTGCCGGTGAATTTTCGCGAATTTTCGCTTTCCCTTTGCAGACCACCGGAAAATTTCGTTCCGGAACAGCTGTGTACTAGTCTTAAACATTGAAAAGTTTCAGTCCCGTTTGCTGATACTAGTAAAAGCGATTTAAGCTCTAATTAAATACCTTACGGGCTACTTTTCTATGTAACTTAAATCGCTATGAGTAGTATCAGCAAACGGGCCTCAGTGCTAAAAACTTTTAAAAATTCGTTTCATTTATGTATGGCCCACCTCATACAAGCACTGCTCCTGGTAAAAAAAAAGAGACGATCAAAAATTTGAACGAAAATGTACAAAATATCTAGGGGGAAAAAAGAGAACGTATTTTTTTAAAAGCAGTATTCTTGAAACTTGACCCTAACGTCAATATAAATGATGATATTGCTGTGGCAATGTGTTGCGCGACAGTTAAAAGTAAAAACCACGTGTTCTGAAGAGTGTGCCTTGCACTGTAGCTGTACACATCAAAGTAGATATTGCTATTTCTAATTCATTTTCTCGCATTTTAAAAAGTGACGAGATTTTAGTTTTAAATAAAACAGTGAAATGAGTTTGACGTAATAAACTTAGTTGTTGCTTAATTTTGAAGCCTTCACAATGCACTTATGATCGAAACAAAATACTGATCAAAAGTTCACCACGACTTTGGTTACATTGAGGCACCCAAAACCCACTCGTTCAAATTTCTGTTGGTCACCCTTTCCTGATACAAGATACAAAAGAAGTCATCCGATGTTGTTTGGCTCTCATTTTTTTTTATAAATGAAAAACTTCGGTGATTAATTTTATTTAAACCTTTAGAATTTCATTGGTCAAGTCGAGAAGATGATATCGGCCAAATGGGCGCCGTCACAATTGATTGCCATACGGGCTCGTGTTATGGCATTTTTCATCACTTCAGCGAGAACTTCGGGCGACATATTCTCGCACTCGCTTCGAATGTTGTCCTTGAGGGCTTCTAGGGTCTCGGGCTTGTTCACGTAAACACGGGACTTCAAAAAATCCCACAAAAAAATGTCTGGAACGGTTAAATCGGCCGATCTTGCGGGCCAGTGCAAATCGCCAAAAAGAGACCAGTGTGTGCCGTAGCTCCGTCCTCTTGGAACCACATATCCTCCAGTCCTAATTCGTCCAATTGCGGCAGAAAAAACTCGGTTAACATGGCCCTATAGCGCGCACCGTCCACCGTTGTCGTTTGACCAGCGGCGTTCTCGAAAAAAAAAAAAAAAAAAAAAAGGCCAGACGACTCCTCCAGCGTGAACAGCGCACCATGCAGTAACTTTGAGCGGGTGTAATGGCTCCTCGTGCATTACTCGTGCATTTTCGGTGCCCCAGAAGCGATAGTTTTGCTTGTTCACGTACCCGCTGAGGTGGAAATGAGCCTCATCGCTCATTATGATTTTGGTCGAAAAATCGTCCACTTCGATTATTTCGCGTTCATGGGGAATGTATCGCTCCATGGCTTGTTCACTTGTATTCTACAAATGTCAAAACAGATTTGAGATTGGCGGCCATTTGCAAAAATAAGAGCATCTTCCAATAGGGTGATCTCTTTTGGCCCACCTTGTACATTCAGAAAAGTCGCTTTCGCTTCCATTCTCTGCACAGGGCTTGTGAAAGAATATTAAACTCGATAACAGTGCAGGGAGAGCTTGTTTAGATGAGCCATCTCCAAATACATCTTCGTATTTCTTAGTCCCTTGATAAACGTAGTGACTACTCACAGTTGATTATTTATTTAAAATACGACCAGACGGTTCCGATACATCGCAAGAGTATATTTTCCATTAACAAGTCCAAATCAATCTTTGTCAAAGCACTTAACCTACCTCTGTCTGTTCTGCAAATAATTTTATATAACTCTTGACTCTTGACTCTTGACGGTTGGCCCTTCGAATTATCGTCAAACACATTTGATCTGGGAAAATGCATAAATTATTATCGGTTGTCCTTGGAACTCTCTTGACATTAATTCCAAATGAGTGTCCTGATGACAAGAAATGTCTGAAGTTACTACAACATTACTTAGGGCAAACAAGGGATAACATTTTCTAAAACGCTGCGCAGCACTTTCTTTTACAAATTCCTTAAGTAAGAATTATCGAAGAGATTTATCAAAGTTAAGCTGATTGACATGACAAAATAAATTATAATGCTTGGTGCGCACTTTTCGCAAACTGATTAAAAACAACATTATTCCTACGAAAAATATTCGGTGAGACGACGAGCTATTTATCAATCGTTGTTGACATATTTAATGGCGCCAGGGCAGATATATGTTTTCGGTGACATCTCTGGGAACTCATGTGTGGGGTCGTTTCCAATTTATACCAATTACAAACGAGGTAAGTCCTAAGTCCGTTGGCTTCCCACAACCGGTCGTTTGGGTGGGTCTTTATTTCAGGGCGAATTAGGGGACATACAATTTTGGATGTTTGACAGACGTTTGCGAGATATGACACCTTACGAGTACCTTAAGGTGTAATTATTTGTTGGGGGGGTTCAACCGGACCCTTAGGTTAGGTTAGATTAGGTTTATGGGTGGATACGGCAAAGTGAACCCTGCAGTACCCACTTAGGACAATGTGGACCCATTGTGATGCCCTTGTTAGGGGTTAGCCGATGTTGTTGGCGATGGTATTAGTTCCTTCTTAGTTACTCGACCTTGTCCAGCCATCCTGATGTATTTATGAACCTGTAAAGATCAGATAATTTAACATCTGAAAGTTCTTGTATGTCATGGAAGTGGTATCTTCCAAGTGTTCTGTTCCTCAAGTGACACAGACTTGGGCAGTGACAGAGGAAGTGAGGTGTGTCCTCATGCACCTCCTCGTCTTCGCAGCCCCTGCATATATCGTCATTCTTGAGTTTTAATTTCATTGTGGGGTTTCTCAGGAAGTTGTGCCCTGTTAGGGCACCTACCAGTTTATTTAGCGACGTTCTATCAAACCGCACAAGCTTGCTAGTCCGACCTGCATTATATTCCGGCCATAGCTTCCGTGAAATGTCGCAGGTAGTTAATTCCTTCCACCTGTTGTTGGCTTTCACGCGAATCTTGTTTTCCACTCTCTCTCTGAGACAACAGAGCGGTGGATTGACCGTTTTGATCGCCCGACCTTGATCCATAGCAGATGCATTTCTTGCCAGTTTATCAGCCATCTCATTGCCGGCTTTGTTCCTGTGTTCAGGGACCCAGCAGAGAAGCGTGGTATGCTGCGAGCAGAGAACCTTAAGCTTTTCACGGCAGCGGCCATCATTGACACCATATGGGCAGCTTCGGCGATTGCCAGAACCTCCGCCTGAAAAACACTTACCTAACTAACTAACCGGACCCTTTGCTCAGTAGTTTATTACACGAACTGATATAATAAAAAGAAACTCTTACGACAAATTTGACCGATTTTATCACTAAATTTGACCACTAAGCGCTTCGATCTGTAAGCTATTTCGTCTTCATTCCAGGAAAAAAATCTGCTGTCTCTTTAAAGCCGACCTATAAAATTTAGCCCCCTCATTAGGGATGCGCTCTACAAAGTGCGTCCATTAAATTTTAAGTATTCACCACCAAAAAGCAGCCGCCCATATCTACAAATTATCTTATCGTTTATTTTTAAATAGTTCTAAAGCTATACGTATACAAAACATAAACCTACACTAATTCACTTACACATTTTGGTCAATTATAGGAATTACAATCTAATCCATGCACACAAATTGTACTGCGGCCGCTCTTCAATTTACAAATTTACACATAATTCCATCTGTTGTCGCTTTTCAGTGCGGCATGTCACTCACTCGGTCTCTCGCTCTGGACTCTGGAGGGTATTAAAATATTTCCATCGTCGTTATTCCTCCCTTAGCGTCAATTTAAAACTTAGCGGCGACTCTGGAATGTATGTTGAGTTCATTTTGTAGACAAATTCGCCGGAATTGTATTCCACTTTGTACTTCCGGAATATCTATGCAAAAAAAAAAAAAAATAAAATAAATACCAGTGAGGCTATGTGTTAAATGGCGAGAAAAATACTCGACGTTTACCCACATACCTTGGCGAGAATCGTATTTAATTCAATTTCTGCAAATCTCCGTCCGACGCACATTCGACGACCGAAACCAAACGGCAGGCTCACAAAGGGATGAATCTTTTGACCGGCATGTGGACAAGTGACGCCTTCATACACAAAGGCAGAGAGAGAGAGAGAGAGAGGGGGGGAAGGAAAATTCAAATTAACCCAAATATTAGATTTGGCATTCCACATACAACACATAGATACTCACTTGGCTCCATTTGCTTCATCCAACGTTCGGGCATGAATCGCTTTGGCTCGGGGAAGTATGCTGGATCGTTGGACACCACCAAATGGGGGAATATCACATGAGTCTGTACAAATGAAAAAAAAAACAAAACAAAACACGTATCTACATAATAGTGTGTCATAAAAAGAATTGTGAGCAAGAGGAAATTAAGGTTTTTCTCTATAGTCGCCCAAGGACCCTATTTGTGGTTAGGTTAGTGTTGTCAGTTTTCAGGATTCGGCTCTGGAAAGTTTTTTTTTTGTTTTTTTTTGTTTTTTGCATGATGGTCGTCGTAAAGAAGGATAGCACATTTTATTGGATGACAACGAAATTACCTTTTAAATTGAAGGCGGGGCCGGGTAGATATGTACACAGCGAAAGTAGGTTAATTACCTTAGGCAGCCTGGGGTGAGGGCGAGCAAAGCGCTTATGTGAAAGTAATAAGTTCCAAGAGATATACGCTACTACAGACAATTCTGCAAACCAATCTAAATGCTGGTGAGAAGAATGATTTTTTTTTGCTGCTATTACTTTTCATAATGTGGAATTGCGCAATTTGTTTGAGTGAGCTCTTGGCAAATGAGCATCTCATGTTAGCGACGGTATTAGAAGGTTCAACGCAGTATACTTGAGACAGCACCAACGCTGTGGAGAGGTTCCCAAATAATGTGAACTACTCGAGAGAGTATGGCATGCGGGTGGTATTTACCTGGTACTTACTTTCAAAATTGCGGTGGTGGGTGTATTATGGTTTCGAATTTGATAGCTCTATTGCTCTATTTTGCATTTGGGTAGCAGGGTGTTCATTTTGATTGCTTAACTGGTGTGAATATAGTCCTAGGATTAATAACCTGGGGTAGTTTTGAATATTTTAAGCGCCGATCATGGGTGCAACCTAAGAAAGGCTACTCACACCCAAAGGAGGGAATTTGCGTTGCGTGGAACTAGGCGGACAGCGTGTAGAGATCTTAAGTTGATGTACATTTGCGCCTAAAACCCAGCAACACGAAGGTGTTTGCATAAACATAGGAGTAAGGAGTTTTCGCGCATTTTTACGAAAACTGATGAAAGTTTGATCTTTTATACATTAAAAAGTCCTGAGAACGGAAAATGTGTCTGTACAGGCGGACCTGTCCTTCAATACTTATGCTTTTTATCAAGTTAGATCTACGTCTTCTTGTGTCGAGTTACAGCGCCGTACTAATAACTGTAGTAAACTAGCTCCAATGCGACCGGTGAAACGTGAACTTAGATAACAACGCCATCTATTGACGAACACCAAAGATATTGAGTATCGTTGTCTCTCTTTTTGCTTTCGTTGGGTGAGTTTTTTTTTCGGAAAATGAAGAAGAACGAGGCCGGTCGAATTAGAAATGGAAGCGAAACAAAATTAAAAAAAAATCTGTAAAAGTATAAGCAATTTAAGTCAAATAAAACTTAAATTAAATAACAAATTTTAGTATCGACTTTAAATTCACGGAAGCTCACAATTGCGAAATCTGTATGGAAAATATATCCACTGTGAACTACTAAAACTTAGAGTTGAAACTAAAAATGTTTATTGGTAAGGCGGAACGTGTGTATGTGTAGTTCTCTCAGTTAAATATTATAAAGTGGTAGACGTTAAAACTGCATTTAAACCACCACGCACGCGCATTTTTGCACGAGACGGGACAGAGAGATCCGTTAGTCCGCAGTCAATGCTTAAAAAGGCTTAAGAATAAGATCACAAATCAGTCGCCTAAGGTGTCATGGATATTCTACCCATAACTATATATACGTAAAGCGGAAATAAATACAATTTACGGCTACCAACATTTCTGCAATCACTTGAAAAAATGTCTAATTCCGATTTAAAACATGTGAAATGAGTGTTAATTAGTTTCAGTAAGTTAAACCAACATTTATTCATCAATCATTAATGCAAAATAAATAACTGATTGTCTATTTATCACTTCCGGAAGTCATTTTGTTTCGTTAATTTCGTTAACCTTCGCTATAAAAGTGTCAACATGCAGAGCTTTCCTGTAATTCCTAGCACGAAAACAAGATGGCCGACCAAAATACGTGTCACGTTTTTTTGCGTGATAAGTAATGCTGTCCCTTTCAGTCAGATGGCTATTTAGTATTGTATTGGGCATCCCCTTAATTTTCGTGTTAGGAATGTGTGACCGTTTAAAGCCAGCATAAATCTTGTCAAGAATTTTTCGACCGAGTATTCACAGTAGGCACTTCGATTGTATGCTTGACGTTTAGAGCGACGTTACCGATCTGTCTAAAGTTTGTTTTCAATGAAAATCTATTACAAACAAATTTAGGCGATCCGATTTTTAAACGTGCACAATATATGATTGAAAATTTTCACAATGGGGGCGTTCAAGAACCTAGTTCGTTGGGCACTCTGAGAGCACTTTTTTTTTTGCTCTGGGACACTTTTTATGTTCTATTGGTACGAAAAAAGCAATCTTTCTTCGATTTCAAAGCACTTTTTAAGTCTGACAGCTGATGTGTCTCACTTTTGATTGGCCTAGATCGGTCATATTTTTGTTTTGTTTTTTTAGTTGATGTTTATGGAAGAGTAGCCAAAGAATTTTGTGATTGAGTAGATACTAAGCTGACAGTTCGTATATGTTTCTGCCACAGAAAAAGTGATGTTACATCTATTCCAGATCAGTTGAGACGGTTTAATGTCATCAAGAGTACTAAAAGTGCTGCCAAACACATCGAAATTTCTTCACAAACTAACTTTCATTTCCTTGCAGTTCCTTGTAATTTTACTAAAACTATTGAGACACTCTTCAAGACCTCTGAAAACTACGATGATGTGACTCATCACCTTCAGATCAATGACTTGTTATTCCAAGGTTTGGTTCTTCAAAATTATTTCAACCAAATCCGCTATCCCCTAGAAAAGGTATAAATAACTTCATTTCCATCGTCGCGTCGTCATGAGAAGAGAGAAGCATGCATTTGGTTAAATATTTATTTAGCGTCCCACTTGTGCGTTTTTCGGAGCAAGAGTCAATAAACTTATTTAATTTTTTTTCCTCGATTTTCCGATCATAGTCATCGCTGCCACAGCACCGTTGCGTTGTCGTCGTCTGCGGTGTGTTGACATTGACATTCCGTTAAATCACATGTGTAAAAAGGAGGAAGAGCCTCACGTTTGTTTTTTCCCGCAATTCCATTAAAAAATGTTGTTAAACAAATATCAAGACGCCAAAAATATAAATCAATCATTTCTGGGTGGAGTATACGGTATACCCCACAGGCAGCGGGCAAAATGACTTGACCAACGGCTTTGGCAAATAGTAATTCGGAAAAAAAAAAAAAAAATGGTAACGGACAAAGGAAGACATTTCAGGAAACGGAAAATTCAATTAAGTTGTGTGAACATTTTTTATAGAGAATTTTCATCTGATGGAGCATCTGGAAGTGAGCCGAGTGCGAATGGAACATCTGGATTGTATACATCCACATACAGTAGTGCGGTCATGTGCTTGGTTGATGATTGAATTGGGAATGAGAAGCTTCTTTGATTTATTGGCGTTTTTGGTATGAAGGCATTCATCGATTTGGAGCCGGAGAATATACACAACTAAGCACATAATTAGTAGTGGTGTGTGCTTACGTGGCAGCTGTTTTAATAATTATACCGCTTTAAAATGTACACAGCAATTGAGTGGCAGCACTAACATACTCGTAAATGTATTTCACAGCAAATGCAAATCAAATAAACTAATGAAAATGACAGACCATAATTGTGATTCATTCTGGCACAGAACTGTCAAACATATATCGAAAAGAAGTGCACAAAAATGACAGTTGAAATTGAAATAGGCCGCATTCAAGAATCTAGTTATCTTAAGTCGACTAGATTGGTTTGTATAAGATGTAACCTGAACGCAAAAACTAGATTGGTCGGGAACGTCACTTTTTCTACGTCAGTCACATACCCGAACTGTCAACTTAGTACTCAGTCACGAATTTCTTGACTAGATTCGTCGGCTACCCCTCCATAAACGTCAAATGTCACAGGTGCCCACGTGACCGATTTAAACCAATCAAAACCGAGATAGATCTAGTCAGACAGCTGTCAGACTTACTAAACTAGATACTTGAACGCCCTCATATATTTTAGGATTTTATTGGCATAATTTAAAATTGACGTTCGTATCGAGATGTCAAATATTAATCTCAGTTCAACGCGAGCTTGCTCAACAGGGTTGTTAAATTAAGTAAATTTAGTGGTAAATGCGTTCCTTCATTTTAAGCTGTCATTTGTCATTCCGACACCATACGTAAGGTGATGAACTGTCAGAATACCAGACAGAGGTTATAAATTCGAATAATGAGCACATTTATTTAGGACTCTAGCTGGGTATCTTAAGTCGATTAAATTTCCCCTGATAGTATAAAAACTTAAGTGATCGGAACGTCATATTTAATATATCATCGTCAATCACGGAATCGGAATTTCAGCTTAGTACTTCTACTTAGTGAGAACGTTTTTGTATTCTGTCCAAATAATTTCCAAAGAAATGGAAAAAACTTTTTTTTTTTTTTTGAAAATGCGTACAGTACATATACAGAAATCACTACAAGTATGTAGTTTGTACATAGGATTTTAGTTCATATTTTAAAATCGAAATTTTCTGCAATTCTACACACTTCAAGTACGCATTTGCAGGTATAGAAACGGTTTCTGATAATGCGAAAAGGCTGTGCGGGTTTTAACGGTTGTGTTATTCGCAATATTCACACCATGTCGTAATTTAAAATCCAAATATTTACCCAATTCATGCAAACATGTATCAACTTTGATAGTTTATGTCATTTTATCACAGACCGTTTTGTTGCCCTTTAATTAGTTATTTCGGCATTTTTTCGAAGAAATTCGTTTTGAATTAGTATTTCAAAGTCTAAATTAAGCTGACATTGTACGGTTAAATTTCAAATATTCAATTTGCAATTTTAATTGATAGTTGTGAACTTTCGGGGTGTCAGAGTCTTGCAGCAATTATTGAATATTTATGAAATTACTCGAAGAGAAAATGTTACAAGGAAAATTAAGCTTGTAACAAGCGGTAAATGCAGATCGGAAACGCGTTTTGGAAATTTAAAGTTCTGTCAAATCTAGTTGTGTTAAGTTTAAAAGGCCACCAGGAAAATCCGAGAATAAATCGAGTTCAACTTTCAGACTTATTAGAGACCCCCAAACTTACCTAATGAAAAATAAGGAAAATTAGTAAAAATATGTACTCAAATTCACGTCTGAAATCATGCAGAGCGTTCATTCAACTTTGGTCGTTTCATTACTAATAGAAAATAGCCGAATGTTTACAAGAGGCCTGTTTTTGATGTGTAAACATCTAAGCGCGCGTTGTTGGGATCTGGTGGAGTAATTCCACACATTTAACTTGCGGGGACGGTAATGCGTCACTGTGTTTTATCATTGCATACATTTTTTTGGAATCTGGTGGAGTAATTCCACACATTTAACTTGCGGGGACGGTAATGCGTCACTGTGTTTTATCATTGCATACATTTTTTTGGAATCTGGTGGAGTAATTCCACACATTTTACTTGCGGGGACGGAAATGCGTCACAGTGTTTTATCATTGCATACATTTTATCATTGCATACGTTTTTATCATTGCATACATTTATGAGCTGGGACATATTAATTTCAGCTTTTTGTTGATGTGAAATAAAACTTCTCCATTTCGTCCTTGCACCGCACTCAGAAGAAATTTCAAGAATTCTGCAGGGAGAATGATCACAAGCGGAGACTTCAATATCAATTTTGCAACTCCAGAAGCTCAACCATTTATTGATTTTATGCATGATAAATTTAATCTTCAAATGAACTCCAACCGGAAAATTTCAACAACACGATATGGAACATCCATCGATGCTGTCTTCCAGCGTATTCTAGATAGATTACAGTCTCGAATTTACATATCTTACTTCAGCTACCACAATCCGATTGTATCTATTCTGCCGAAACTAGCACAGAACGAATAAATTATTGTTATTTCATAATATATCAAGAATACGGTTATTACAATTCCCTCTTTTCTCAATGACGTGTATCAAGCCACACACATACCGCAGGCACGGTGTTTACACATACACATACTTCGGGACTGTTGGATACAGTCGCACCAATTTTTTTTTTTTTTTTTTTTTAGCTTCGATCTCAGTAAAGCAAAGTAAAGTCGAATTTTCAGCACACAATTACAACAACTACTACTACGCTACTTGACACCTCAAGGACTCACAGTAGAATAGAAAAATATATTCCGATCTAAAAACAAATACATTCAAAGAATTTGTTCCTGACTTTCCGGTAGATCGCATAATTCCTGTGAATTATGCAAGGAAAAGTTCTTTTTGCACTTCACTCGGGTAGATTTGTTTATTATTGCTTCTGGAAATTTTAAATGTAAACTAAAAAAGCTCTGAGCTTTCATAGTTCAGACTTTTCTCATAGATGTCATATATAATGCGTGTGTTTTCGGTGAGTTTCGAGGTGTTCACTTGTTTGTACTTTTACCCACTTTTGTTTCGATGTAGTTCAGGCTTAAACGTTACATTGATTTCGCTATTCGCCTGTCAAAATTAGTGTGTCACGCCGCTACAATTCAATGTGGGAATGTGCTAACATTCAACGTATGCTCGTCAGAAAATCTGCTTAATGTCAGATACTGGCTTAAAATCAGCGCAGTCTGACATTCAGTAATTCTGTGTTTTACTCTGTTATATACATTTATGATCAGTTGGGACTGTGCTAAAAGTAGGCAATCATCACTGCTTATACGTGATGGCAGCAAACACATCCACTACATCACGGTCACTTGCGCAGACTCTTTCTGACTAACAATAAGAACTTTCAATATTCTTTCGCCGAGAGAGCAAACCGATTGGAACGTTAAAGGAAAAGTTATGTACGATTTTTTGAGAGGGTCATATGCCATATGTATATAAACCGCCAGCACTTTTCGGAAATCAAATTATTATAATATCTCGAACTAAAGAAAAAAATTTCCCGAAAAGGCATCACACAACCGCAAACTGTCAGTCAGTCTAGTTGAATTGAAAATCCTACCACTCCTAGACTTGATTCAACAAAATAGTCCAACCATTATGAGTGCTTCAAGAGACCCCCAAAACCACACCCTCATCAGTTTGCGATGGATTTATGCGTACCATCCCCCAGCCAAACTTCAACACTCTGCATAACCACAAACGAAATCAAATCTCACTCACCCCCTTCGGAACATGATATCCACCGATGACTGCATCCGATTGCAAATTTCTACCGTTGGCAATAACCACAGGATACATCCTAAAATCAAACACAAAACCTTATACAATCTCCACCCCCGATATAAATGTGTACCGCCCACCTCAGAGTCTCCTTGATGCAAGCCCGCAAATATGGCATTTGCTCCAAGACATTTTGATTTATTTCCGCCTCTCGGTTGGGAAAGATTGACTTCAACTCTTCGAAGAGTAATTCCTGTTTATCCGGATTCTTACTCAACTGATAGATTGTGGAAGAAGCTGCCACCGAGGTCTACACCATATATATACAAACAGAAATGGATGAATGAATTCTGCCCTCTCGCCCCCAGTACGTACCGTATCCACACCAACTAAAAATAAATCCAGTGCAAGGATGGCAGCCAATTTGCGATTGCCAGTCTTCTTAACAATTCGTTCGACAATCGATATATCGGCCTCGTCTGTGGCCTCGGTCCGACTGTCCGCTTTGTCCATCGTCGAATTGATGTTCTTCATGCAGATTCTATAATAATTTAATGATGATGTACGAAAACACATTTTAATTCGAATGTCATGGAACTTACTCGGTGAAACTGTCAAGTGCCGACACGAAGCTGCGGTACGCTTTAGTCGGATAAAATCGCCAAATTGGCATCCGCAATTCCAGTTCGGGCACGGCCCAAAAGAACGTGTTTATCGCATCGATAATCTTTTGAGATTCCTCATTTCCATCGGCAGATAAACATCCCAAGCGGGTGTCCAAGGCAACCCGACCGACAGCTACACATACAGATTTCGGAAACAAGAAAAAGGGATTTGTTGAGATTAGCTTGTCTTTAAAAAGGAGAAGCAACAGGAAAATAAGTGGAAAATATTTTGATTACATTCCAGTGCCCATTTGTAGAGCTCGTGCAGGAAATTTCCGGGCAATTCGTCGTTTTCGTCTCTCATCTCATGGATTCTGTTAAATTTGTTAAAATTTCAATGAAACTTAGATGAGTTTGACGTTTTGTGTCGTGTAACGTGTATACCTTGTCATAAATTCGGATGCAATTTCATTAAGCGGAACGACATACTTTCTGGCTGTTCGTGGCTGGAGCAGGATTTGCTGAACCTCCTGGCGAAAGCTTTCCCAATTTTTACCATGACTGCGGTGAGAGATGAAGTTAATGTTGATATTTTGTGGTCTTGCTGTTGGTGTATACTTACATCCCAATTAAACCGGCAATGTTGCCGAAGAAATCCCGACGAAGTTCTCCTTTGTAGTGCTTCAGCGACGGCATGGATGGTCTGAGGGAAATATTTGTATGCATTGGAATGTAACGTGTTGGATTTTATTTTTAATAAGGATATGAATTGAAATTTCAAGAAATTTATTTCTTCTACGAAAGTGTATTTGATTTGGGATTTCTCAATACACAGCGGCCTTGGAACTACGTAATGCTACCACATTTCTTTGGACTGGAGAAGAACATCGCAATCGCAAATGGCGTCGTAAAATTTTACCAACTGATTACAGACAATTATTGCAAATGGTGGTGGGGACGTTAAAAAATTGCGTACGCAACTTTGCCTATGAGTTTGGCCCCAATTAGGCGTTTTTCTTCTCTCGTTCAGACTTCAGAGTAGAACACTCAACGCAGCTCGAGCAGAGCGATCTGATACTGATTAATTTATGAAACACAATTGAGCGCTGACAGATTGCTGTAAGAATACACCACATATAAACTGTATATCTTTAATCTATTTCAATTTTTACAATCTTCTTTCTTTTTCTGCAGCGGCATTCGCATTTCTAACTAGCAATCACTTTGTTAGCTGTCAAAATACCCTGTACTCAGATTTTTACTCAGATTGGTCCCATAATTTAAAGTTGAGTTGCGCGCTGAAACGAGAAGAGAAACACAGGGGCCAGATTCTGTAAGGCGAAACGATCAAGCGTTTTCGTTTGTATGAAGAAATTTGCTTGTGTAACATAGGGCAAAACATTCGTGCGCACGAAAACGTTTGATCGTTTCGCCTTACAGAATCTGGCCCCAGAGTTCTGATGTCTAAAGCCTACTATACGCAGCTGTTTCGGAACGAAAAATCCCATACAAAAGCGACACAAGAAAATCATGAACGAAGATATTCGCTCTCGTTCTCATGATGGCGAAAAGTGGGTAATTGTAGTAGATTTCTTTGTACAATTTTCAAATCTCTTTTCGCATACATTTATTGTCTGGGACATTTAATTGCAAATTTTACACTTGTACTCAGTGTTTCCAGCGGTTGTAAGAGGTATGGAGCCAAATTGAAAAATCTCGGAGCCAAACTCAAATATGAAGATCAAAAATTCGCATTTTTTTTTGTAATTTTGTTCTGATTAAATTGTTTTTAAAGACGACAATATTAAACAATAAAAAAAGCAACTGAACTCGTAATTGAGAGACTTTTTTATTTCCCATTTTCCTAGGCTAGGCTTTAGCTAAAACAACAACACAATCTTTGCTTGTTTTGACAGTTCTGGCTCTGCTCTGGTACTAAAAATAGAAAAAAAATTGCTGCTGCTTAAAATGAATCGATTTAAATTAAATTTCCAGTCCAACCATAACCAAAACAACTCCTTCAACGTCGGCCTACACATCTGTCTCTTTGCATAAAGGTCAACTGCAAGCGAGATGATTCGAATAGCCTGCATTCATCAGATAAGAGTAGTCCTGTGCTATTTACGCATTAATATTCCAGTCAAGATGTTCTCAAGTGCTTGCGTCATTGGGTGCCCACGCATGTAGGTAAACTTGAATTCCAAACAAGTTTGCTGACGCCAGTCGTGGACAGTTTTCGCAACTTTGATTGAAAAGCGATTTCATCTGTTTGTATGTATGTGTATGTGTATGCGTATCCTTGCATTTCTGTGCGACAGACAGTGAAAAAATAAATAAATACGAAACGTCACTCACCAGTGCTGTTTATCTATACCACTACATCTTCTGAGAACTATTCATGACTTTGCAACATAATTAAATGCCAGGCAGTTTGTTGTGCTTGCTTCATTGCCCATGTTAACATCGACCCTTCAAAACGCTAGTTGCAAAACTTTTCCTATATCCAAAAACTCACCATCTTTCTTACCGACTTTAGCCATCTTTTGCCGCAAATGTATTACCCCACGGAGCAAGGGGAAAAAAAAACTTCTAAAGTTAAGAAAAGAATTTGTAACCACGACTTGCCTGGGGAAAAACAAAACACCGACCAAGACCCAAACCCATTGTTGACTTTACCCGCTGGCGGCTGGTTAGATGAAAAATGAATTCTTCATGCTTCACTTGCGTATCTTTTGTTTATCTTTTTGTGGATTTTCGAGGGCGAGGGTAGGCACATCATATACTCACAATTGTGTCGTTGGTTTTTGTGGCAACCAAACTCATTACTGTTTTTTTTCGTTTACTTACCACAAGGGCCAAACGAACAACAACAATGGACAGATTTTAGTAGTAGTTGTAGTCATTGTAAAATGGCCTGGGGAGATATTACAGCATCCTTTTATTTTTGAGCGGGCCCTTAAGTTCAAGTTGGATGTGATCGAAGACCAGAAACTACTTTTACTAATCGCCAATAAATGAATAAATTACGTGGAACGTTTAACTTTTAAACAAATAGGAGACAACACAGTGGAACGAATGCCCCTTTTTGAGCCTAAGGACCCTTGGCCACCACCCTTTGAAAAATGAACAAAATTGAACGAAACAGACTGCACACGCACAGATATGAAAAGAAGTGTTTCGTAATAAACATTTTTTTTTTGTTAAAAATAAATGTCTGTTGCTATATTTTTGTGCTATATATATTAGTATTTTATTATTTTATTTTTTGAAAATTTTCAGCGGTAACCCTGCACATAAGGCTTATGAATTCGAATTAAGCCTGGATCTGGATTGTTACTAAAGCCCAAGGCTAGATGACAGTTGTTCGCACTCCATTCTAAAACCAAAACAGAGATATCAGTGTCAGCTTTGCAGGCCTCCAGTATATCCGTGTGTTGGTCGGCAAATATGGAAAATTGCTGCCACCGGTTTAATGGGCTATGTTTTATTTTATCGTATACTATTACGCACTTTTTCATTAGGCTTACAATATTTAAAAACGTTGCTTTAAGCGACATATTTTTCGCCGCTGAGGTATGATACTCTATACTTCTGTCGCGAAAAGGCTAAAAGCTGTCAAAAGAGTACTTCAATTCAGATAAACCACCAGGAACTGGGTGTTTTTTTTTTTCTTTTGTTAGTTTTTCAAATTTGAAACCACTTTTTCAACGACCGACAAACAATTTGACAGCTGATATCTGACTTGTGCTCATTATTGTCTGTCATTTAAATGGAATTATTTTTGCCATTTCACCATAAACATGAGTATAGAGTTTTTGTGAATGACCTTAGCTACTCGGAAAATTAGTAAAAATATGACCTACATGCCAGAAATCATACTAAAAACAGTAATGGTAGAGTGAACTTTCTCATACAGTTTATAGTATCGTCACTACCAAGCGATGTGTATGTGCTTTATTACATTTTGAATTTATTTTTTGAGTTATTTTGAGGTTTCTAAAACATCAATTCGATTGAGCTATAGAAGCTGACACCACAATACGCGTCGCAACTCATCCCCAGACAACTCATCCTAAACCAAGTTTCCACATCTACGGCTGCAAGAAATAAGACCCCAATGAAATAACGCTCCAACAGAGAAAATGAAATAAAGCCCCAAATTTGGGGTGTTATTTCATAATGAAATTTAAAGTAACGAAAAATGTTTTTGTATTTGATTTTAATTTAATATTTTTGATAATTGTTTAGATTAAAGGAACATTGTGTATACTCAACCTCGCACCCACCCCATTATCTAACAGTAAACCCAAGCAGGGGGTCGGCAGGGTAACAATTAATAATAAAAAAATAGTTTTGGGGACTTACTTCATTTCTTGTCTTAGATCATCGAACTACAAGTTTTGTCCATCGACTGCGATTTAAGTTGGCAACCAACTTCTGAAGAAGGTCTCTGCAGATTCTGCGATAAGTCTAGTGAAATCCCTGAACACTTGCTGGGATCATGTGGGGCACTGATCCACAAAAGATTGAAATACTTGGGCAAGTACCAACTATCTGATGAGGAAATACTGTCACTGGAGCCAGCTCTCATCCTTAGATTCTTAAAGAAAACTGGACTGGAGAGAGTGCTATAGGACGGATATCTTCCGCCAAGGAGAAAGAAGTGTACAAGAACCTCTAAAATGATTCCGGAGGAATTATACTGTGAGAGGAACTCTTATGAGGGATTATACCTCTCCGAGGTGTACGCAGGGGGTACAATAGACCAACAGGTCGCAGTACAGCAACCTCTTTCACATAATAATAATAATAATTACTACTGATGTGAAAGATGTACTAATTCTAATAATTAGTACTCACAATGGCTACATTTTCCACATAAAATACCCATTCTAAACTACAATAAATGTATGGTGTATACCCTATTCAAACTGAGCCGAAAACCGGATTTCCGCGAAAACACTCCAACACTTCATCGAAATTCAGTGTTCAAAACGAGTCGCTTAAAGTCGTTTTCCACGAAAACACCACGAAAACGACTTCCAATTGTTGCGTTGATGAAACAAACACACCTTTTGCAATAATCAGCAAATTCAGCAGAAGAGCTGACCGAACAAATAATCACCCCCTTTTGCGAAGATCAACAATCAATTGATACTTATCAATAAATTTCTTGAAATGGTTGATTATCAATTAAGTGTTGATCGACTGTGAACGTACATCAGTTATCGATAGTCGGTTGAAAAATCGGTATTGTGATTGTCAATCTTGAACAATTTTATAAGCAGTTGTTAATTTTTGTATCAATCGCAATTTCGGTGTTGATAAGGACGACTCTCAAACGAACATGTTGAGCATCAACGTTCTTAATTGCTATTTTTTTTGTTTTTGCATTTTGCCATTCGTTTTTCTTCCTCTGTGTAATGATTTATATCCATTTTGGGCAAATGTAATTCGAATATGAATAATGAATAAAAGACACTGTTGCTGTTGACTGCACAAGACCAAGGCTGCAGTTGTAGCCGACACAGGTGCAGAGCTGCAATTAATCGGTTAAGGTTTGAGTCCAATATCTTCCAAAAAATCAACGAATGCACCTCAAAAGCTTAATTTCATTCCTTGGAAATTAAATTAGTTACCTTCGGTAACTTTGAATTGAATTAATTTTATTTATTAATTAATGCGATCGAAAATTGTAAGCAAAATAGTTCACACAGAAGTTTCGCGACTAGTGTTTCACAGCTGATTGAAACGCCAAACGAAAACTAGTTGGTGTTCGGTGTGAGTGCATCGATGAGTTTACGGCGAAAACACGGTTTTCGGTGCGGATTCACACCGCCTATTGCGTATAACAACGAAGGGATAATCAAAATAAGTTCGTCCTTGGCACAACTTAGAACTTTCAAACAAGCAAACACTTCGTTTCACTTAGCACATTTCCAAAGGTATTTAGCCGGTATGCCCTCTGCTGCGAAGACCTTGCATTTGCCCCAAACCCCCAAATAAACTAAATAGCTCTACACTGCGGAACTCTGTACGGAGCTCTGCAAATTAAATGCCCAAACATGGCAGAACTGCAATATAAACCGTCGGTCGTCGTGACATACGGCCGAGATCCAGCCCATGTTTGTCCTAGGAAAGACAAAAGAAAAAAAAAAAAAATACGTATACGCCACCGATTTTCGTGAAACTCTATTCATATTCAATTGAGCCGCTAATCACTTCGTCACTTCATTCGAAAACGAAGTTACAGTCATTTTATCAATTATATTGTCACAAGCTAATGAGGCGGTCCTCCTTCTCGAATTATTACTTTCGAACACAGTTCAGCTGGGTTTGATCAATAAACATAATGACAGCAAAATGCACTCTCTCTCATAGATCCAACTTTAACGATAGCGGCTTGCAGCTGTTGTAGGCCGTCGAACATTGCGTGCAGACAAACGGGCGCCTTGTGGTTATAAATCGTTTCCATGAAACGAACAAATAGAAAACAATGTCAAGATTTAACTCTTTCGATATCTCTACAGATACACATTTTTATCGACTGCATGTGTCTATTGATATTGACTCATGCTTCATTTCTTTGACATTGACAGACAGGAGAGACGTCGTTGAGATGAAAAGTTCACAGCATAAAAATTCACACAATCGGATTGTGCAATGAAATGTGGTTTTCGTTGGCGGTTTGTTACGCTCATTGAATGCGAGATTACCGCCATCACCAGCTGTTTATGGGCGTTCATTCAAATAAATCGATTGGTATGTCAGTTAAAAAGGATAATAAATTGAGCTTCAAATTGCACAAGCGAGAGAACAAGATGCTAATGGAGCCAAGGCCAAGGTTGAGATGCGTTCATGCGTGGCACAAAAACGTGCGACAAGTCTGTGTATCCGATGTCTGCTTGCACCACTATTTAGCGGCATAAATGAATGAGCTCGTTTGTTATTCAAATTTTTATCACATGAGATACACGTTTCTTTCGTGGGCTCCGACCAAATGAAACTTAAATTTAACAAGAATCGGTAGTTTTTTTTGTTAGCTGCCGAATGAGATGGCAATTGAAATTGAATTAGTTTTGGGATATGCGAATATTAGTTGAGAATGGTGCCTATCTACCCTGAGTCCCTATTTGAGGTCATTTAAATGGGCCTGCGACTATCAACCATCAGCAAATGGATAACCACTGTCGTGATCAGTCAGATACCTTTCTCAGAAGCTCTGTAATTAAGCCCGCGCGAAGTTTGCAATGAAAAAATGTTGATCTGTACTCTGAGTGCAAAACCGCAAAGCCTATCTGGATGACATAGTCTTTCTTGCCTTCAAAAAGTATCCTCAATCAGGAACCAAGAAAGTCACTACGACTTAAAAGAGTCACTGTCTTCAAGGTTGGTCTTAGTATCTTAGAGACAAACTTTGGGCTACCGATGACTGATGGTGTAGTGCCCGCTATAAAATTTTCCTACTTCCCTACCGACTTTCCGACTTTCGCTACAGAAGTTCTTTTTAATATTGGTCCACAATGTGTGCATGTAATCGGTAGTTTACAACAAAAGTACGAGATCTCTATAGATCACGTGGGTAAAATAAAAAAAAAATATAATAAGCCATCATTCATATAAATCGTCGATTTACCTGCACTTATACAACAACAGCATATGATCCTGCTTTTAATCGAGATCACAAATCATGATCTGATCTACTATTTCTCGCTGCGTTGTTTGTTTCATTCTTGAATGTTGGTGTGCCTGTAAACGATAGCCAAGCCACTCAGTCACGTTGTCAGACTAAAATATTCAACACGGAATAATTCGAATAAATTTCCCGGCGGTATTTCGAGATGTTGCTACTAATAATCGTACACGTACCACTTTTGAGTTCATCGTCTTCTAATGCAAATGCGAATAAATGTAACAGAACAACCACTCTCTGGAATATGCCAATGAACAGAACTTGTGAGAGCGCCATCTATGAGTATCATTCTGAAAAGTAGAATGCTTAGTTGTAACTAACTTTAATTTTTTCTTCTGGAATTTCGCGCTCAAACCGCTGTCATTTGTCTAATTCCAATCTAAGCGGATCAGAGGTGCAAACTGCGGTAAACTTTTCATTACATTTCGAACTGATTGTAAACCATTTCCTTTTAGAAATAAAACGCCCCATAATTACGAAAGCGGTGTTGTTGTTTTCGAGCCTCTGGCCGTGAATTTCCGACAGTAAAAAACATTTCATAAAAATTTAATAAATAGTTCATCGGCGTTTACACCGGCAAAAACATTTCAGAAATATCTTACAAATGTTTATGAAATGTGTCTGAAGCAAATCAAAAAACACTTAATAAACATTTAAAGAAATATTTCGCTGGTCTAGATTCGGCAAAATAAGAACCGAAACCTTGCAGCAAAATGTTGTTAATTTGTTGCATATTTGAACATAAAATTTTAAATTAGTTTTTAAAAAAACAATATCGCAAATAAAAATTTGATTCAAATGGTAACACCGCCGACAAGCAAGTGAAATGTCATGTCAATAGACATCATGTTGTGACGTCACGTTGCACAGAATGTTTCCAACATGGCTGGTGGCCATATGAAGTTTGTCATAAACTCTACATTAACTGTCGTGCTTTGAAAGCAACTGTTGCCACACCTCAAAAATTTATTAAAAAGTTTTAAAAATTAAAAAAAAAAAAAATTACATGATCCGGATCGGATCAGATCACCGATCACCGATCAGGTCAAAAAAGAAAAAACTTGAAAAACTGCAGATCGCTGGTAAATTGAACATGTTGAACATCTTACTGCTCTATTACATTTTCTTCGATTACTTTCGCAACGATAATTGATCTTGGTAACACAAAAAGTCAGGAATGCATTCACCCCTGGTCAAACCCAGTGGTTTTCACAGTGTCCCGATCGAGAGCCACTTTAACTGAACGAAGCTTGACTATTCGTTGTTTCCCTTTCATTCGTTGAATACAAATGAATTCAAATTTAAAATCGTTGGCCATCTTGGTTGTTTTCAACTAGTTTTCGTTCTTGGAAATGTCACGAAACTGAGTGAATCTCAAGGAAATCTCTGACCTAAATAGGTTTCAAACACAAAACTGTTCATGTTATTTGTTCAATTAACCGGAAAAGTGTTCAAAGTTAATATTTATCCTGCTAGTTTGTTACAACCTAAATCAACAAATTCTATCACGATATCTACGGTACACAGGCGAGAAACTTGGAAAAAAACAGTATCTCCCTAACAAAATCAAGCCAAACACCAACTATTATTCGAAAACAAAAACAACTACCTCTTCGATTAGGTTATTATCTTTTGTGCCTATTTTTTAGTGGCGTTAAATGATTCAATGACGTTGGCTGCACATACGGCCAGCAAAAAAGTCCCTCACACTTTTCCAACCACCCACCACGAGAATATTGTTCAATATTTGTTTATAATTTTTCTTCCCCAAAGTGTAGGCTACTTTGGCCTCTTATTTTCGAAAGTGGGAGAAGAAAACAATAAAAAAAAAAAAAAAACAGAAACAAGAACAACAGAAAAACCCATCTTTCGTTCAAGTGCAAACGATACACTAGAGACGAAGCCAAACAGCCAGAAGTAGCACGAAAAATCACTTGCATGCACATATACATATAGGTATACTGTGTGTTGTATCAACAACTTTTTATATAGCCCTACATATATAGATAGTTGTTATCCCACTTGAGATACATGCTTGTTATTTTGTGTAGATAAATATAACAGATGCTTTCTACTGCAGTTCTTCGTTCGTTCTTGTCGACGTCGTCGTCGTGGTCGTTTGAAGAGAGTACATCCTCGAGATAGGAAGGATTCAAGTGCATGAAGGCTTGAAACAAAGGACATAATAGCTAAGCTTTTTGATGGATACATACAACTAAATATAGCCCCCTCCAAGGTTTGTGTAATTGTTTCTGCTTGAGATAGTCCTAAGGACAAGGCGAATCCCCCCCCCCCCCCCTCCTGCCCGTGACAGACATTTAATGTGACACCTTACCTGTGCGGTAGGGTTTCCTCCTTTTTGAATACATTACGGATTTCATCGCCATCGAATACAAACAACAAATCCGGGTGTCCGATTAGTCCACCAACTTTGGCCATTTTGCCATAGCTTAGGTGCAATTCCTTCATCACTTTATCCAGTTCACTGATCTTGTAATGGCCTAGAAAAAAAAACAAAACAAAAAAACAAAAGAAGTGAACAAAGTTAAATCGACAAGAAGGTGGCAAAAAAAAGAAAGAAAACATGCAGAAAGGAAGTATGGATTGAAAAAAAAATGGTGTTGGGAATTGGCTTTCTCTTTTCATTGCCGGAAAACACGCGATGGTAGTTACTTTAGAGAGGACGAGACAAAAGCAAAAAAAAAACACGTGAAATTAGTTGTAACACGTTACGATAGCGGAATGTAATTTGCCCATCCAGCAGAAAGAAGAAACAGAACGGCACATGTGTTGGTGTACCAAATAGGATCGTAAATCTGGGGGTGTTCAAAATTCGGTAACTACCCCCTTTCTTGACCTGAAGTTATGGGGAAATTATGCACATAGAACGAAGAATGTGCCAGTAACACCAACACCCATATTTGTGTGGGACGGCCGATTTTTTTGTGACAAATTTTGCATTGTTTGCAGACCCAATTTCTTCGCACACATGCGGACGGAATTTCATTGCCAGGATAAGGAGAAAGTTTTATTTTTTTGTCTTTCAAGTTTTGTTTTGTGTAGGCGGGGGCGTTTGTAGGGTGTCTGTTACAAAAAAAGAAAAGACAATATTTGCATTTTAAGGAGAGGACACAGAGATTCTGTTTGGTATATTTATTTATTTATTATTTCGCCTTATAAGTTACAATCTTATTATAGACTACTTCTAATACATTCCAAAAAAAATATTTATTTGTTTAAGTTTAACTATCTAACAATCAACTAATTATATAAATCTAAAATCACAAAGAGTTCATAATAGCAGTTTTACATAACATTCTACTCATATTGAAATCAATTAAGTTACTGTATAAATTGTAATTGACACAAGCCTTAGTTATAGGGTCGTTGCGACCATAGTTTGTTCTGTGCCTGGAGACATGAAAAAAGTATTGTTCCCTAGGCCGAATAATGCGCAAAGGAGTGTATATGCTAAACAGTGTTAATAAAAACGAACAATCAATAGTAGAGGTAATTACATCATGTGCAAAAAGTACTGAGTAATAGGTTCTTCTTTTAGCAAGAGGTTTTAAATTCAAAAGCGCACATCTTGCTTCATAAGGAGGGAAATTATTATTCCAGTTCATTTTTCTGAGAGCGTATTTAGTGAACCGTTTTTGAATTTTTTCAATTCGAACTTCACTATTGCGGTAGTAAGGACTCCAAATAACACAACCATATTCCAATATGGAACGAATTAGTGAATTATAAATTGATTTAAGCGTGTAAGGATCCTTAAAGTCCTTAGAATTTCGGCAAAGAAAACCTAACATACAATTAGCTTTGTGAATGATATAATCAATATGAAGGACAAAATTTAATTCCGGGTCAAAAAGAACTCCCAAATCTTTTTGGTTGGTTACTCTTTTGAGAACTTTTCTTTGAATATTGTAATCAAAGGTAATTGGAGATTTATTTCTATTGAATGTCATGACCGAGCATTTATTTATATTAAAATGTAACCCATTCAAAGTGCACCAATAATTAACTTGGTTAAGATCCGTTTGCAGTTGGACTGCATCAGAAAGAGAATTTACGGATCTAAATATTTTTAAAACATCTGCATATAAAAGAGATTTGGATGATGATATAAAAGATGGTAGGTCATTAATAAATAGAAGGAATAGGAGCGGACCAATATGGCTTCCCTGGGGGACACCTGAGTAATTTAAAATTTCGTTAGACAGAGCGGATCCTAACTTCACAAACTGTTTACGATTGTTCAGATAACTTCCGATCCAAACTAAAATATTAGAGTGGAAACCAAACATTTCAAGTTTCTTTAGCAAAACATTGTGTTGTACCCTGTCAAAGGCCTTCGAAAAATCAGTGTAAACACAATCAACCTGAAGACGATTTTCAATTTTATGAAGACAATAATTAGTGAAAATTACTAAGTTGGTAGTAGATGATCTACCTGTTACGAAACCATGCTGGTTTTGAGATATATGTTTGCACACAGCCGAGTATATCCGCTTCTTTACAACAGCTTCAAATATTTTCGGAAACATTTGCAACTTAGCTATAGGTCTGTAATTTTCAACAAGTCTCTTAGATCCAGATTTATGAATTGGAGTAATATAAGAATACTTCCAGCAATCAAGAAATTCACCTAGCTTAAGAGACTTGTTAAATATAATCGTAAGCGGGCAAACTAAACTACTTTTGCATGCTTTAAAAAACAAAGGTGGAAGGTTGTCAGGAGCAATGCTCGAGCTCGAATCAAGCGATGATAATTCAAGTAGAATTTCATCTTCTGTTAGAAAAAGAGATCCTAAGTCAGTAATTCGTTCACAATTAGGTAATGAATTGCAATCAGTTACGTCATTTACAAAATTTGATTGAAAATATGATGCAAACATGTTACAGATTTCATTCAGGTTATCACTATTAACTCCGTTATAACTCATAATAGATGGTACACCAATTGATTTTCGCTTAGTATTAATGAAAGCCCAAAAGGCTTTAGCATCGCGTTTGATATTGGTTTCCATTGATGAAACGTATTGCATATAAACGAATTTCTTTAAAAATTCATATTCTTTTCTTAATCGCAAATAATTATTTCGCGCAGTTAAATTTTGTTTACTTAACTTATTTGCTTTATTTACAGCATTCTTCAGTCTAGATAAACTTTTATTGAACCAATTAGGTTTATTAGAGCGTATTATTCGCTTTGTTGGTACAAATGAAGAAATCGTGTTATCAATAATTTTTCTAAATTCCGCAAATGCAAAGCTTAAATTATCAGAGTCAAGAGTGATTTGCCAATTTATGGAGCTCAAACAACCGTTTATAGCATTATAGTCTGCTCTAGTAAAATCCAACTTATCACTATTACCTTCCGCACATAATGAGTTTAATATTAACAAATTAAATGATACTTCTAGCGCATCATGGAATATACTATTATTTAATAAGGGAAAATCAGCCCGGCTGACAGACGCTTCAAGCTCTTCGCTAGTAAAGATTAAATCCAGCACATTACCCATAGCGTTCCGAAAATAATTTAACTGTCGGAAATTAGTGGCAAGCATTGTGTCAATTACTTGAGTTTCATTCTCTCTTGAAACATTAAATGGAAGAACACATTTATCATCTTGAGAAAAAACCCAAGTTACATCAGTTAAGTTAAAATCACCTAATACTACAGCATATGATGAGCTATCAAAACAATTGACGATATTGATAATATTATTAATATGAGCTTTGTAAATTCCATTATCTGCATTCGGAGGAATATATGATAGGAAAAAATATATATGAATTAAATCTGCATTTTCAGATAAATAAAAGTCTACACACACACAAATTTGCTCAACCAAACCCGACGAATCAGATAGTGGAATTTCTCTACTCTTATAATTTTTACGCACAGCTAATAATACACCACCTCCTCTATCAAAGCCGGTTTGGATGGGACATCTATCATTTCGGTACACCTCAAAGTCGTTGTCATTGTTGTTGTCGGTAAACAGTTCAATAGATTCAATGTTCGAATGTAACCATGTCTCAGTCAATGCAATAATACCATATGAACAATCAGCAGCAGCAAAAAAGAATTTAGCGATTTTGGTCCTCATTCCTCCAACATTTTGATAGTACAAAGAGAGAGAACAAAGTGCATAGGGCAACGGATTATTGTTAGCAGCGGCGACGGCGGCGGTATCGGCAAGTATTATGCGAGTACGTTTAGGTTCGGCGTGCGCATTTCGTTTTTTGGAAGAAATTTAAATAATCGCACTCGAATGCCATTAAACCACATATTAGAGTTCAGAAATATGTCAATCAGATTTTCTGGTACGCCTAGTTTAAAGTTGATATGACTGAGAGCATTTTCATCGACCCCGTCTTTAATCAGCTTGTGACATTTTAGTTTGGACATGTCCACATTAAACGCAGCTGATACGTATGAAAGTATAGACTGACATGTTGTAGAAGGTTTGAATGAGGATAGATGCAACCATTTGAATTGAGTAATGATCTCTAGTTCTAGACCTATTGCAGAGTTGTTGTTGTTAGTTCCTATGATTGCTCTATCTCGTTTATTTGAATGTTTAGGTTTAATCGTCTCCCAAACATTTGGATTAATCACTAATGAATTAGAAGATGAAGGTATAGATTTGGCAGTAACAGAAGCAGTAGTAGCAGCAGTACACGCATTATCAAATATAACAGGTTCAGCAGCAGCAGCGGCAGCAGTAGAGGCATCGTTCATAACAACAATATTAGAGGCAATATTCGCAGTCATAGCATCAGCACGATTAGCGTCGTTGCTGATCGAAAGAATCGAGTCGGAGTCTGACGGCAAAGTAGAGCCAGCGTTGGCAGCAGATGATGAATTTTTATTATTGATTGTCTTCGAACTAGAAGCAGCCGCGACAATTCGGGGAGTGCGCGGACTGTTATTAAGTGACGAATGGTTAGCAGATGTAGGATGTTGCAAGTTGGACACTTTGGAGCGAGAGAGTGCATTGACCCTACCGGTTGTTTGTGAACGCGTTACCACTTGAGACTTTGTGCAATTTTTAGTTGAAGAACGTAAAACAAATTCTTTAAGTTCAATTATTTCATTATGCAATTGATCGATTTTAGCAAATAATAAGTCATTGTCAACCAGAATATGGCGACACTTAGGGCACTGCAGTGATACCATTACAGGAGCACAATTGAACAATAGAACACTTGTAGTGAAATGGCAAAAACTAGTTGATTAGCACAATAGCAGAGAAACACATCCAATATTGCCAATTGTTCCCAAAGTCTTGGGCTCTGATGTATGCTCCATATTTTTATAGTATGAACATATCCACATATGGCTACATAAATGTATCGGAGGGCTGTTCATGAATTTTGAGTATATGTTAGGAGGGAAACTATTTTTTGGGCAAACTGGCGCTGACTTTTTTTTTCTTGAATCATTTTTACGGTACAATCGAAAAATTATTTCATTTTTATAGTCCTTTAGGCGTATTCGTCCTTCATCGCGGTGTAGCTATTTAAATAGAATGTTCGCCCGCTATCGGAAAAAGCCAAATTACACATTAAGTCTTTCGGACAGCTCCACCTTCCACGAACGTCTGGCTAAAATCGGAGAGTATATGACTGTAGGTATGTTTAGTAGGTCCCTTCCCCTTTTTACACAAACAGACAACTACGAGAGGATTCTGACATGATATACCTATCGTAAGTTTCCAACCTTTTGAAGCCCCAATTCTTGAAATGTCAGAAGATCTGGAACCTCTGAAAACCTCTAAAAAGTCTTATTTTTTAAATGAAATGCAAAATACTTGGGATATTTTTTTTTATTATTGAATATCAAAACATTTATGAATAGAATTCGACTCCGTTCCTGTGTCCATCACGGGAACGTATGCAGCGGTCGATACGTTAAACCCAATTTTCGATGACTCGGCTGCACATTTCGACTGATACGGCCGATATTTCTTTTTTAATATCGGCTCTGAGCTCCTCTAACGTCGCCGGCTTGTTTGCATAGACCAATTATTTAATGTAGCCCAGACAAAAAATTTAGAGGCGTCAAATCGCACGATCTCGACGGCCAATCGACGGGTCCGTTTCTCGAGATAACACGTTCATCGAACTGAGACTTCAATAACTCGATTGTTGCACCCGCTGTGTGGCTTGTGGCACCGTCTAATTAAAACCACATATAACTGATGTCCAATTCATGCAATTGCTCAAAGAATGAAATTTCAAACATGTCTCTGTAGCGAATACCATTTACCGTAACGTGCGGGTCATTCTCATCGACGAAAAAAAATCGGCCCAAGGACGCCACCGTCATGAAAACCGCACCGAACAGTGAATTTTTGAAAATGAAGTGCTATTTCATGAAGCGCATGAGGGTTCTCACCTGCCCAGTAACGCATATTTTGCTAAGTGACGAAGCAGTTTAACCAAAAGTGTGCTTCATCGCTGAAGATTGAAAACTGTCGTTAACGCTTTTAAAGTTGCGACCGCCGACTGGGAATTTCGGTAGTACATTTTAATTATTTGTAAACGTTGTTCCTTCGTCTACTTCACCATAATAAATATTTTGATTTTACCGAATATTTTGACATTGACAGTTCGGAAATCGGTATAAGGGTGCGCTCACACTGAAAGTTTGTGTAATGTCCGTACGAAATGAAAGCACAGTCTTATATACTTTAACTATTTATTCTCCTACTAAGCCAAGTATTCGCGACGCGATCTAGTTAACAACTGACTCGTGTTACACGACTCTACAGTTTGAAGTTGTCAAATAAATAATAATAATAATACTAAATAATCTAATAAAAGACACTTTATAAAATGTGTAAACCTTTTAAATGTCAAAAGGGGTCTAGATTTCCATACTCCTTGTCTGGTTGGACCACTCTCTTATTGCACAGTTTAATATTCACTTCTCGAGGGCACTCTCAGCTTTTTAAAAAATGATAGCATTATTCTCTGAATAGACGCATCGACGTTCGTTCGCGCCCAAAACTATAATTTCTTATATGTTGTTCATAGCTTTTTGCAGAGCGATAGCCTTAAAACAAAATGCATGCTTAACATGAGATATATTTCCAGAAGACATACATTTTCGTTTCATTCTGTGCGTATGAGGCATTTATTAAAGAGAGACGTCAAAATGGTCCGCCATGACAGATGCTTGTACTATTTCCAAACGTTTATATTTACATCTACTACAATGTTCCGCTGGTTGATTGCGATGACAGAGAAACAAAATGTTGCTTCATTAAGCCCTATGAAATGTCTCAGACAGACGGATTGTGTGAGTAGTTTTACCGTAATGCGATCACAAATCCACATACAAACACATAAACAATTATGTTTTATGTAGAGTTTTGTGGTTCCTCACCACTCAAAATATATTCGTCGCACTGTCCAAATAATAAATAAATAAATAAATAATTGGCGCAACAGGTCCGGAGAGACCCTAGGCCTAGCTTCTCACAACCATTCGTTTTGTGTGAGTTTTTCATTTTTGGAACGAATGGAAGGGATCTACAGTTTTATGCCGACTCCAAACGGCTAATTGAGAAGCTCTTACAAGACATTTATACTCTCGGATGTTTGTCAGACGTTCGCGAGAGGTAGCGCAGCGGAAAAAACCCTACAAAGGCGGAATTGGGTTTTTGCGGGATTCGAACCTTGAACCCCCGCATAGCAGTCCAACACACTAACCACTAAGCTACTGCGACTACGCACTGTCCAAATGGAAATGAAAAACCCTGGGAATGAATTACCGCATCCGTGATCGAGTAATACGTGACTGAATTTGTTATTGTTTTGCTTTTTAAATCCACAAAAGTCAGTGACGTATGGCTCGCTCGGTAATTCGACCCCTGGTTTGTCAAACTCAATGTCAAGGTAAAAGGTATAAAAATACAACAAAGTCGAGCGAACACGAAGCTAAAAAAGTGCTCCCACTTTTCGTTTTTGGATGCATTCCATTTTACCTGTTCTAGGAAGGAAGCACAGGGGACAGATTTCTTATGACACTAATCGTCTGGATATCGTTTTTGAAGCTTAAATGACCAAAATGAGTTATATTCTGCCCGAATTTTTAACACTATCGTCAGCTTTCATTACATTTGTGGAAAATTAACTGCATTAAGCACTCAAATTCGTAATTCTTGCACTTAGTCGCTAGTTTTGGAGGTCTATCGTTCCGACGATAATCATCTTAAAAGTTACGGAATGAGTGCCCCGATTAATAATTGATGCCTTACAGGCTTTATCGATAAATGCGCTTAAAATAAAAATTAATAGTATGCCCGTAGTCGCAGGCTTAGTGGTTAGTGTGTTGGACTACTGAGCGAGGGGTCTCAGGTTCGTATCCTGCAAAAACCAAAATTCCAACTTAGGGTTTTTTTCCACTGCGCTACCTCTCGCGAACGTCTGACAAACATCCGTGAGTATAAACTGTCTTAAAAGAGCCTCTCAATTAGCCGTTTGGAGTCGGCATAAAATTGTAGATCCCTTCCATTCGTTCCAAAAATGAAAAACTCACAAAACGAATGGTTGTGAGAAGCTAGGCCTAGGGTCCCACCGGACCTGTTGCGCCAACTATATTTATAGTATGCCCGCCTACGGCCTTGGGGCTCTGTTAGCTCACTTTTTACAGACATCGTTGGTTTTCTCTTCTTCAAAAATATGTACAATGTGCACAGATCCCAATTAAGGAATGTGCAAATAAAATTCTAATTTTAAACATAAACTACCATTCGTTTTGCCATTTGCAAAGCAAACCCACTAAAACTTGAAAAAAAAAACTTCTCTCATTATACATTTGAACGTCATCCAATAAATGGCACTCATTAGCATTTTTGATTGCTCCTCTCCCAACTAATTGCACTTTTTACGCTTCACATCATCATAACTTATAAAACACCATGACAACAAAAATGTGGTTTGACAGAAACTTCCTATTCCGATTCAATAAAACTTTCCTGCACACACCAAAAGTCAAAATCAGTTAGTAGCCATTTTCCACTTCTGGATGCGAAAAGTTGAGACCCAAATTTAGTTAATTTTATTTGTTTGTATGTCATTTTGTTGTAGCACCGGATGCATTAACATAATGATTCCACTTCTACACGATAAACTCGACGAAAAACAATGCGAAACTATGCAGCCAAGTGGGGTAGCAACCGGGCATGAGGACGACTGACTTTTGTCAAAAGTTTTCGTTTGCTATTCAAATCAAAATGTTCGAGGCAAACTTTTCCACAGTATTCAGTGTCCGATAGTAGAACTACCCCCTAAGAATAGAAATGTGTACAGAAAAAAAATGGAACTCACATGACAGCTATATGACATTGGACAGCAGACAATGGGTGCCTTCTCAATTCTGTGTATATGCAAATTACCCTCTTGCGTTTGGAACACGAAAATAACTTCCAATCGCTGCGAGTAGTCCGCAAACTTTTTTATTTGTCTGCCTAATTTATCAGGACAGATGAATATTTCATATTCGTTCAAATGGGAATGGAAAACTGGAAATCCCTGCCAAACTTGCCTCTGAATGGAGTCGTCCGCTTTGAAGCATTTTTCTTTTCAGAATTCGATGAAAAGTTTCGAAGCGATTTCCGTCCTTCAAATATTGGGAAAAAGTTTTTGTTTTTCAAATATTTTGATTTACATATTCCAACCAGGATTTAAGTAATCCAAGGTAGCGCCCATGTTTGCTATTCCCGCAAGCACGCGTGAGGGCCGCCATAAAGTCGAAAACACTCAATTATGCAACGAATCGTTCGGAGATTGCGATGTAATTGCTGCCGAAAGCTGAGAATAAACCGCAGAAGTTTCTAATTTCCTTTGGGAAAAGTGTAAAATTTTGTAACTACCGCTTGTGTCTTGGAGGTCGTAAAATCGATTTATCTTTTGCGTCCGAACGCTAACGAATGAGTAAATAGTAAATAGAAAGAGTCGCGCGTTGCCCCTGGAAAGTGTCATGACAAAAGAGAGCGGGGTTCGTCTGTAATTGACTTTTCTATCGAAACCAATCTGTCTTCATCACGCACGTACTGGATTGGTACTCTGGCGGAGAATTAAATCATACGGCGATCTCTGGAATTGCAATACGATTTACGAACGAGAAGAATTCAATCAGAAGACGAACAATTTATTTCCACAGATTTGCTTTACATTTGGCAGCACCTGACCGACATTGGAACACACAAATAAGCAAATGTTTACTTGGGCATTAATCTAGCTAGCTGTCGTAAGTTAGACAGAAGCGTGCGTATCTTTTAAACTTTTAAATTACCATATCAGAATAAACACATCATCGAGTGAGCACCACTAGAAGACATAAGATGTGTGCTTAAGACACTTACCGATTACTGGCGCAAATCTCCACGAGTTTCCAAGGAACGGCATCTCCCAGGGTCCGGGCACCTCGGCGTATGGTTTCGCATCGCTGTGTTCACTGCAAAGTCAAAGTCACGCCTTTAACAAAAGGTAAACTAATTGAAAGTTAGCAAAGGGATGCTTGAGGGCGTACTTACCGCGGTCTAGTGACAGAATCTATGCGGCTGGGGACATCGATGATTTGATCTATATTAACTGCGGTTGGCATTGGCATGGTGGCGGCAGCGGCGGCCGAAAATGACGTTCGTTTAACGAGAGCAGTTGCCTTCCTTAGGTGCGACATTTTGATGGCTGTCTGGAATTGAAGAGAGGCATTTCAAATTCTGATGCAATTTTTGTAAACTTGCGAATTGGCGTAGTTGGGAAGAACAGGCGGATACCGCAGATATTTTGTCTGTGCTTTTAGTCTACTTTAAAGTGGTAGCTCTCAGTGTACAACCGACCTTCTGAATTCAAATCTAAATCAAAAGCGCGAGTGTTGAAAGAAGGGGGAAAAGTAACAGCTCTGTTAAGATGGAAAGGTTCTATTTACAGAAGGAGGCAGAAAGTCCTGGAAGTGGCTATGACACAAGAGCCAAACTCTTATCTATTTGACAGGAATGGGAGCGCGATGATGGCTGGGTCCAAGAAGTCCGTAATGAACAATGTAACTGGTTTCCCTCTATGAAAATGCGCCTTCACCCTAATATCGAATTGTTTAAAAACGGCCCAAAAAACATTGACAACTGTTTTAAGTTGACCGCGCCCTACTTCAACGATTTCAACAATCAATTTATAAATGAGTGCCACTCGATCAATTGCAATCATTTCCGATCATGAGCAGTCATTTGCATTCGTTTCCGATTATTGGCAGTCATTTACATTCATCTGCATTCGTTTTCAATCATCTTGAATAATTTATTTATTTATTTATTTATTTATTTCATCAACAAGCTTAGCTTACAGATTACGAATTTATATATATATTTATAATACATTAAGTTTAATGGGAAATAGAAAAATAAAATAATAACTATAAGTTGACATTAGTTTGAAAACAATCTAAATAAAATACTTTTGAAGCGCTCTCTTGAAATATGAAAATCCATATGTCTACTTACAACATTGAATGAATTAAGGCATCTAGTAATTGGCTCATTCCGACCATAATTTGCATTTGCATTCTTTGTTATAAATAATAACATTCCTTAAATCATTTGCATCACTTTCTTTCTGTTTGGTATTGATTTCAGACATATCGCAAATGAATGCAAATGATTGGTGATGACTGGTGATGACTGGAAGTGAGTGCATTCCTGATATTGAAATCATTTGATTTGTGAAAGAATGTTACTGGTCTTTTGAGGTGAACATTTAAGTAAATTAATGCATTCAGTCATTAAAAGCATTAATTTTGATCTCTCAAACCAATTCCACAACTAGATTTGGATATTTAAAACTCAACATGAGAAATCACGCAATTCATTGGACACAATTAAGAGTCGTCAATACCTACTGGACCTTTAGTGAACCACGATTCGGTGACTAAACAATTTTTTAATGCTTTTGCTACCTACTCAAAAATGACAGCAAACAATATATTAAATTACTCTTTCAATTCGCAATTAAGTGACGCACACCTGGAAATTCTGTACATCGGACATTGAGTCGCAAAAATATAAAACATTCATTCATTCATTGTTCATTTTAACACGAACAAATGCACATGACACATGGAAAAGTAATTGTGTTACTGAATAAACGTCAAACGGGCAACTCATGTGCCTAGTCTCATTGTCCAAATAATGTACGAAATTTTTGCCAAAACTATAAAACAAAAATATAAAACATTCATTCATTCATTGTTCATTTTAACATGAACAAATGCACATGACACATGGAAAAGTAATTATGTTATTGAATAAACTTCAAACGGGCAACTCATGTGCCTAGTCTCATTGTCCAAATAATGTACGAAAGTTTTGGCAAAACTGTTGGACTTAATTCACAAGCCCGCGGATGCAAATAAATCTCCCAAACTCGAAATACAAATCAGAGCAAAAAAATGTATTTTTACCGAATTTCCCCAAGCATGAAAAAATTTCACATAAACGAAAAGTCTTAATTTGCAAGTGTTAATTCTTTTCAACATGAACAATTGCACATGGTGTACGTTGAAACGTAATTGTGCTACTGAATAAATGCTCAACGAGCAACTGACGTGCCCACCTAGTACAATTTGTCAAAATAATGTACGCAAGTCTTGGCAAGCTGTTGAACTTTATTAACAAGTAAGCAAAAAGACAAAATTTGCATGTGTTAAATCTTTTCAGCATGTTGCATATGGTACGTTGAAATGCAATTGTGTTGTGTCCAACGGGCTGTGGGCTGCTTCCTTGACATCGAAGGAGCCTTTGACAACACCGAACATGCCCAAATATACAGATGCATCCATAACACAGGAGTAGATAATACTACATGTAACTGGATAAAGAACATGCTTAACAGTAGAAACATAAACGCTACATTAGGCAATGACAGTATCAGAGTCACGGCTGCGAAAGGTTGCCCCCAGGGCGGTGTTCTATCCCCCCTGCTATGGTCCATCGTAGTGAACGAACTGCTAAACTTACTCAGTAACAATGGTTTCTATGTCCAAGGATATGCAGATGACATTGCGATCCTAATCAGAGGAAATTTCGAAGACACAATCTCGGAACTCCTGCAGAGGGCACTTAACCTAGTTACTGACTGGCGCAAAAAAGTTGGTCTAACTGTAAACCCCAAAAAAAGCACCATAGTTGCTTTCACAAAAAGAAGAAACCGAGGTAAGCTAAGAAAACCTACTCTGCTTGGTGAAACAATAGAGTTCTCAAAAGAAGTCAAATACCTAGGTGTAACCTTGGACGAAAAACTCACCTGGAACTCTCATCTCATGAAAACCATAGACAAAGCCAGGATCTCTCTGTGGACCAGCAGAAGTCTGATTGGTAAGAGCTGGGGTATAAACCCCAAAATCATGCTATGGCTTTACACAGCCATAACAAGACCAATTGTCACCTATGCAGCTCCAGTATGGTGGCAAAAAACCAAACAAAAGTCAACACAAGTCAGGCTCAATAAACTCCAAAGACTAGCTTGTGTATGCACTACGAGCGCAATGAGAACAACTCCCACTGCAGCGTTGGAAGTTATCCTAAATCTTCCACCCCTCCATCTTCAGATACAGAAAGAAGCCATGACAAATGCCTTCATGCTCATATCTGAAAACACCGAAAACTCCAAGCTCATCCTTCCAGACATCGTTATGGAACTGAAAAAAAGATGAAATACTTGGAATTACCATAATAGACAACTGTCTACCGAAATTCAACTTCAGCCGAAACTACAAAGTTACATTCCCAAATCGACAGAACTGGGAACAGAATAAACCCACATTTGCCAAAGATTCTCATGTATGGTACACAGATGGATCGAAAACAGATGAAGGAGTTGGAGCTGGAGTATACGGGGTCGACACAAAAACGTTCATCCATAAAAGCATGGACAAATGCAACTCCGTATTCCAAGCAGAAATCTTTGCAATAGAACTATGTCTCAGAGAAAATCTAAAAAAATCCATAACAAACAAGAACATATATATTCTCTCTGATAGCAAAGCTGCAATACTGGCTATCAATAGCTATGAAATCACATCAAAGCTAGTATGGGATTGCCTACAATTACTCACATCGCTAGCCAGCACAAACAGAGTACATCTCATTTGGGTGCCAGGACACAGCGGACATGTGGGCAATGAAATAGCAGACATACTAGCCAGAAAAGGATCAGCATCTACCTTTATGATGCCAAGACCATTTTGTGGATTACCCCTTAGCACCGCTAAATTCCGCATTAAAACCTGACTGGAAAACAAAGCAAATCATTACTGGACAAACACTGAAGGTAACAGACAAGCTAAAATGTTCATGCCAACTATTTCCCGTTCAAGAACAAAACAACTCCTTAACCTAACAAGGAGTCAGATCAGAACAGTCACAGGGTTCCTCACGGGGCACTGCCAAGTCAAAAAACACCTCATGACTATGGGAATAATACAGAACAACACTTGCAGACTATGCAACGAGGACGAAGAATCAGCAGAACACATACTGTGTCACTGTGAATGTCTAGTCAGATTACGTCAACACCACCTAGGAAAACCTTACCTTGGGGCAGAGGACATTTCTGACAGCGCGCTCAAAGATCTACTAGGATTCATAACCAAGTCCAGTATCATGAGCGAGCTCTAAATGGAGGAAATCACAATAGGCCCACTCGTGGCCGCAGTGATATGGCAACTTTATTCCACCTCCCTCAAACAATCTAAATCTAAATCTGTGTCCAACGGGCAACTCATGCCTAATTGTCAAAATAATGTACGAAAATTTCGCAAACTGCTGAACTATGTATTCATAATAACGCGGAAGCAAAGAAACCAGTAAACTTTAACCTCAAAATACAAACCACAGCAAAAAAATGTTGTTTTTTTTTTTCGAAAATCCTTAACCATGAAAAAATTTCACATAACGAAAAGTCTTAATTTGCATGTGTTAATCTTTTCAACATGTTGCACATGGTAGGTTGAAATGTAATTGTGTTACTAAAAAAACGTCCAACGGGCAACTCATGCCTAGTTGTCAAAATAATGCAAATTTTCCTAAGCGTGAAAAAATTTCACGTAAGCAAAAAGTCAAAGTTTGCAAATGTTCAATAAATAAATAATGCTCCTGTCACAAAAAAAAAATCAAATTACCCGCCACACATCGTTAAATTTGTATTCACTGTGCCTCTCTCCGTTTGTGCGCTACCTAATTTCCAATCCACCATCACCGGTGTACTACACCATTATAAAGGTAGTAAAAGTCCCTTAAAAGCCATACTAAACAGCATTCCTAAAGCCATTCCACAATGTTATTAACCGTATTTTTGTATTTCACTGCGCTCGCAACAATCGACAAGCTCCAAGATGGTGATTACAACTTACAACCGCTGCCGTGACGGTAGTTTTGTAGGTTAGCAGGTCTCGCCCGCCCTCACCACACAAGGCCATCAAGTTGGTAATATTCTGGTTTTTGATGGTATAACAATTTTATGTCATGGGAATCTCTTTATGGTAGCTCGTGGCCCATAACGACTGCCAGGATTCACAATTCGGGAACAAAAAAACAAGAGAAATAATTATCTCAAACAACATTTTTGTCCGCAACAAAAACATACGAAGGGGGGTTTTAATTTTATCTAACGACATCTTAGTCATCATATTGCATTGAGAAAAAGCAAACTACACAAATAGGAAAGGATTTCAAATTTCCAAACAAATAAAATTATGAATGGCGCTCCAATTAAATAAAATCATAACATCCATCAGCAGTGTTTATTGTGAAACTTTATACCATGGATTTTCCCATCCATCTTCTCAAATGCGTCAGAGAATTGAATGTCACAGAAAAAAAAGAACGAGAAAAAAAGCTTCTTCTAGCACAAAAAGGTCCTTCTGTGACTAAGTAATAACAAAAGGGGTGGAAACCAAAACAGAACCGAGCGCCACCATTTTCTAATTTCTGTTTCGCTCATAGTCATCCTTTTTCAGGGCTCACCCTTTGAGGGCGCTTCACAAAACAACTTTCCACGAGACTATTCCAGTCAAGGTCGAGTTTATTGTGCACTAGTGTTGTATAGTGGTTTTTATTCGCATAAATCTCAGACCGAAAATAAGACATCCTTCCCGCCTTCTCTCTTTGTTACTGGTGTTGCATAGAAATGAACCAACAAAATCTTTTCCCCTCAGTCAGTCATTACACGGCCATCCCTAGCTCGTTGCATTGTGTGCCACCGAATTTTACGACATTTGACCGAAACATTGCCACGTATTTCCAAATGTCTCTTACGGCCAGTTGAACATCGTTCAACAATGAGAAGAAACGGCATGTGCGTGGATTTTATTGCTCTCGATATCAGATCAAGGACATTGTGAAAGTTGAATGGGACACAAGGTCGTTTTCTTTTACGACACTAATTCTTCTGTGACTTTATGGTGCTACTTATAATTGACACGCTTTGGTTTTTAAGACAATTCAATGTGACCTTGCTATATATATCTCCTTTTTGTTCCACCCGCCCTATAGCATGCATGTACATTTGGATTGAGAACAAATAGTTTATGAGAAGTATACTAAAAGCTTTATAGAACTGATTTTTGTATTTGGAAGAAATTGCGCCGCGTCAGGGTTGTGTCCTGATGTGAGAGCTGTAAGTAATCCGGTGGAGCTCAGATCCATTGATCTGTTATGTTTTTGGATTTTTATGTCCATTAATTTTTATGGCACATTGACACTAATAGGAAGGATATTAAATACCTATTGCTTGTACGGAGAAAATGTTGATGTTGTTGCATATTTGTTTATGGCCGATAAAAATTTGTATGACACCGCAGTTAAAGGGTTGCCTAGCGCCAATAACCACTAAAATTATGGTTTCTATAGCATCAATTGAATTATTACTGTCGAAGTATGTAGGTAGTTGGTAAATTTGTTAGTATCATATTTTTAGTCAACCATTTTATGAGTTAGATTGGAGGATGCTTCGTTGACTGTTTACATCCCGGAGTGGGATTTTGCAATTATGTATAAGCAAAACTTATGAAGCACAATCCATCTAAAAAAATCGGTAGTGGTCAGATGGGGATGCTTCTACTCTATTCACACCGAGCCGATAACCGGGTTTTTGGCGTAAACACTCGATAACTTCATCGACAACAGAAGTTTACCCATACATATTTCAGTTTTCAAAACGAGTTGCTTAAACTACTTTCCACGACTTCCAATCGTTGGGTTGTTGAAACAAACACACCTTTTGCAATATTCAGCAAATTCAGCAGAACAGTTGACCGAACATATGTCACAATTCACAACTTAAAATCATTTTCAACACTTAATTGATATTATTTTTAAATGCTCTGAATTTATTTTATTTGTTAATTAATGCGATCGAAATTTGTAAACAAAATAGTTTACACAGAAGTTTCACGACTAGTGTCTCACAGTTGATTGAAACGTCAAACGGAAACTAGTTATTGTTCGGTGTGAACGCAATTTCGTGCTTTCGACGGAAACACGTTGTTCGGTGTGGTGTGAATAAGGTATTACTAAACGGTGCAGGGAAAAAAGTCCCCGGGAATTAAGTTCACTGAGGGACTTAGTTCCCACCTAATGGGAAAAAAAAACACTTTCGTGAATTGGACTCAGTTCCCATGTAAGGTGGGAAATAAATTCCGAAAACTATGAGTGGTTCTATTTCCCTTTTAATGTGAAGTAAATTCTCACCGTCGACTAAGAACAAAGTAAAATTAAAGAGTCAAGTTGGTACTTTGCAAATATTATTAAATAAAGAGAAACTAATTTTTAACTGAGGCAGTGTTATATATATAAAAAATTTCAAAATCGAAATTTAGTTTGCAAGACTCTGAAAGTACCTAATGAAAGAAAAATCGACGCACCCCAAGATCGGTCGTGCGAATTTTGTACTTTTGTTTTCTCAAATTTTCGAAGGCTTAAAAATGACAATTTATTTTCTCAAACAAGTTTTTGATTTAAATCGAAAATCAGTTTTTACTTTCCACTAGGTGGGAACTTAGTCCCTTAGTGGATTCAGTTCCCGGGGACTTATTTCCTTGCACCTTATTAAATACTAGCTGTGCCCGCAACTTCGTACGCGGCGTGAGACTGTGTAATTTCCAATAAAAGATATTTGACCGTTTTCTCAACGGCATATTTGTTTAAAATCAAAAGTCTAGCTAAAACAAAAAGCGGTGAACATTGTCAATGTGAAACAATAAATCAACCAAATCTATTTACCTAAAACACAAATGTAAGAAAATTAAATTCAAGAGCGTAAGTAGGTACTAAAGTTACACTTCCTTACTGTAGGTATCAACGTAGGTAATATCAAAACAACCTCTAAAACAAAAGCCTTAACGGAAATTTGTATCTACACCAACAATAAATAAATCAAACAACATAATTCACCTACATCGTCTTTACTTCTTGAATTCTTCAATTCTTTACTGTAGGTATCAACGTAGGTACTAAATCTGTGGCAATAACTTAAAGTAGCTTATGTCAATTTTGGTAATTTTTCAGGGTGAGAGAAACTTATTTATCTTATAGTTTTTAAATCTATTGTATTACATAGTGCAAATAAATGTATGCTGTTCAGTTTTCTTCAAATTTAACCGCTTTCAATGGTTGTAGAATAACAGGACCTGGACCAAAAGAAAGCTTAGAAAAAGGAGAACCTTGTATGTAAAAAAAACTCGAATTTGGATTATGTCGACATAAGCTACTTCAACTTATTGCCACAGAAATATAACAACCATTAAAAAAATAACCATGAACTCAATTTCTATATACACCACCTCCACCATACGTCCATCACCACACCACATGTCATCAGCCATCTGTGCATTTCCTCAGAAACACATTGTCGCTGGGTTTTTTTTTTTTTCATATGAACGTGCTTGTGCGATGTGCGCCACCAAACCACCCCAAAGCAGAACAACGATCAAGAACCGCGGCTGCTGATAATATTCGATTTGAGAAAATAAATTTATTTTTTTCGTGCTAGATTTTAGGTTGTAGCTCAGCTTCTAGAGGACATAGAAAGCTGATTGATGGCTTGAAATAACTATAAAAGTGTTGGCTCTCCTAAGTATTTTGTTTTGTTTGAATTGATTAAGAATTATCTGAGTAATGGCGAGTTAAAGGCAGTAAAGTCAGAAAAAAAAACACATATTGGTCAAAAACGCTCCAAAAAATAGGCATGGCAATGAAAGGGAATAGCCTATGTGTTGGACAAAATCTTAAGGAACATTTCAAAAAAAATTTCATCGAAATCTGTGCAGTAGATTTCGTGCCTTTAGGTAACAAAAAATTGCCTTCAGTTTTATTATAAGTATAGATATAGATTGTTGTCTCGTTCTGCTCCAAAAAAAACAAAACAAAACAAAAAACACACACACAAAGTGTTTCTGTATGCAGAACTACAATCGAAAACGAGAATCAAAATTGCGCGTGAAGGGTGAAAACATTTTCGTTTCACTTTTTCACAGAACCAAAATCGACCCCCAGGTTTATTTGAGACCTAAGAAACTCATTTACGAAACAACTTGGGTGAGTTGTATAAGTTATGAAGGCAATGTTTTGTATCATTTTCGGACACTATCCTTGAAGGACTAAATCTTTTCTCTAAGAAACCACCTCATTGCAATGATTGAAGTTGAATAAAATGTTAATGGATTAGTTGTCCTTTATTTCGTAGGTGAGGTGTATTGGTATAAAATGCTCATGCTTGGGGAACTTAAGTTTTGCGATAGCTCTAAGTGAAAAATATTAATTCACAATTAAACAACATGAGCATTGCTGTCATCAAGCCAAACGGGAGAATTGCCGCATATCTACATATATAATGCAATCGTGACGTTTGTACTTTTTTTGTTCACGCACAGATGGCGTTGGTATTGTGTTAAGTTCACCTTTGTTTATTTTTACTTTTCACAGTCTTTTGCATTGAAGAATTCTGATCATATTTTATGCGAATGGCGATAATTTTCTAGCTAACCACGCAATGTACTAATTTCGGCCGAAATATACCAGAAACACAGAAAAGTTACGGAGAAATCATTGCGTTTGGCGAGATTAAAAGGCATTTTGTCACACAGCTCACGTGATGTGGTGCAAGCCCAAGAGAAAGACAATACAATTATTTTTTTGTAAAAAGTTTCCCTTTTTGAATTTGCCTCATTATACGACCGAAGTTCCAAAAATGACATTTAGTCCACAACGAACTGCAGCTCTTTACTTAATCCACAATCTTCACCATGGTTCTACGTAAGAGAAATGATGGCTTTGATTCCGAGAAATACATTACTCCACGATGTGATTATGAAAATTACAGTTCGCCAACCACAGGTATTACTAATGATAATGAAGCTATACCAATGTTAACGGTAGGTACCACCATACTTATCCAAGCGTTTATTTAAACAACTGTCTGCAGCAAGACTTTGCCTATCAGGAAAATTGGCAAATGCGTGAAAGAGTCTGAAACCGATTTTTTAAGATAAAAAACCACAACCGCACTTCGCATGAAGATAAAATATAAACAACAAAATATTTGCTGCAACATATTAAATTTAATTAAAAAAATGTTTGCGCAAAGTGAAAAACAACCACGATTTTAATTTAAATTCCACTCAATTATTGAAATTTAATGCTTTACTCAGCTGTTCTGTATAAATGTAATTAAGGCACAATTACAATGTATAATCCAAGTTGAGTTGCCTGCAAATTGGATTCTCACAGACAGTTATATTCCAATCTTCGGAAGTATTCCTACGTCGATTACATCTCAATCCTAAGCAGACATCCATCAGTCGAAATCCGCCCTTCAATCATTTAATACGAAAAAAAAAAGATCAATCTTACAATAACTGAAGGTACTATGGGGCACTCCATTAGCCGTAAGCCATGAGCTATCAGTTTCAGGGTCTCAATACAGCAGAGGATTATATACAAAAGGGCTAATCAATCAGACAACAATTTTTCTTTTAATATAAATTACTGGACCGGTCCTCACCTTGATTGATTTTTTTTTTTTTTTTGTTTATTTATGTAAAAAATACTTCTTGCACTTTTCGTTTTAAGTATTAATGGTTCCCAACGCCTTGATTTAAATTTAACCGTAAATCAAACAGGAAAACAAACGATGCATCGAATTTAGTTTGCGAAATGCACGCGCGAAGCGTATCTATAAAACAACAACTCACACGAGTGATGGATGTGTGTATCTAAGCTGGAACTTCAGTTCCACTCGCAATCGGATTGAAACTAAACTTTGGCTCTAAATTTTCCGGCAACTTATATTAAATTTCTTGGTTTCAAAGTGACGGCTAGATAGAGATGGTGGTGGTTCTCTTGTTTTGTATTGTGCACTTGTGCAGCGGACGTTGCGTTGCGATAGTCGGTGTATCCATGTGTCTTCATTGGTGTACGAGGCGAACGATATTATTCGGCTTCGGGTTCAGGTTTTTCGTTTGTTATATTCACCTGCGGAAAACTGTCATTTTGTTCACGTACTGTCTGTTGGGAGATGTTTACCCGATGAACCACCAACTGGGTGGGAGGAAAGTTATACACGCTTTGTCTGAGAGTGAAATGAAAATTCGCAGAGGAGACATATTTAGATATCGGATGCTAATCAGCGGCATCGTTGCACCAATGTGAGGTGGTAACGATGATGGAAAATATCCTCAACGTTGTTTTGTTACACATGCGATTTTGTACTTGTAAATTGATTGTTTTGTTACTCGCGTATGGACATGGACAGGACATGAGTGTGTGGTTTTTCGTGTTTGCGTGATGAATGATTTTCGAGGAAGTTAGTTTAACTGCGCAATGGTTAATTAAATGGACCGTTTTGTTTGAGTTTTTCAGCACTATATGCACTTAAAAAATATTGTACTAGATCATAAAGTTCCGTATTTGAAATGCATTAAATCCTGTTAGATTTTGCTTTAAGTTACACTTCATTTTCTTAATATAACCTTTCTTTAATGTGAATCCATCATTATAACTTCTTCTTTTTACAACAGTCATATTTTTTTTAAATAATAAAACCACCCTTAAATTTACAAAAGTGTTTTTTTTTGGTATTTTACTTCTATTTCCTCCCATCTCAACCACGACGAAACCCCATCGACAACCAGCGACTAGGTGCTCCTCGAAGGCAACCAAACAGACTTCATAGGTAGTGGGAAACATTGAATCCTTTGTTGTTTGCTGAATGTCCAAAAATGCCAAACCTCGCAATACACACTTGAGCGGTAGGTCTTAAATTCATTTGGCTTTTGGTAACACTACCATATCTGTTGTAGTCAATAGACCCTGATGTTGTATGGATAGTAGGTACTATTATTCGTTTAGTTAATGGAATAACTATATGCATTCCATTGTTATCTTAATGAAGAATTGTACTGCAAACTCCCCGATCTGCTGAAGAAAGTTGGCGCAACAAAGCAGTCTTAGGCCTAGGCCTAGCTTCTCACAACCATTCGTTTTGTGTGAGTTTATCGTTTTTGGAACGAATGGAAGGGATCTACAATTTTATGCCGACTCCAAACGGCTAATTGAGAAGCTCTTTCAAGTCATTTATACTCTCAGATGTTTGTCAGACGTTCGAAGTTAATTTAGAGAATGTTATAATACAAGAGTTTAGAGAGACTATATAATTTGTGCCTTTTTTCATCTGTCCCATTCTTTGAACTGATCTGAATGAACTATTTTCTAGCGATCGTATTGACAGTGTACATTTGATAGTAGAATTTTCGGGATTGGCATTGGCGCGCATCCCACTACCCGCTAAATGACTAGCGTTATGCCAAACTCCATATAACAAATTTAACATTTCACTATTTTGCACCTGAAGTCCAGTATACGTATAATAGAAAACAAAAATTAACTGATATTATTATTATGTGTAGTTTCTTAATTTTTCCAAACTAATACTAAAAATAATAAAACAAAAATCAAACAATTCATTGAAATTCTTTGCATCAACAACGTTTTGCAGAAAACTGAACTTTTAAACTAATTCAGTCTTAAAAAATTGCTTAATGTATACCTATTATTGGCAAAAAATCTACATTTATAAATTACTAGCTGACCCGCCGAACTTTGTTCCGCCCAAATTCGTTAATGTAATGAAAATAATAATTTCGTACGTCATTCGGTCAATTCAATTCAAATTCCATATTCGCAGCATACTTTTTCAATAGAAATATTTGAAGTACTCATAGCAATGTCGATGTATGTTTCATTCAAACCGCAATGATTGACGTGTCGACCAACCTTCCGCTTTTTCGCTAAAGTTCTCTACGTACACAACGTACAAAGCGGAAGGTTTGTTTAAACGTTGCCACGCCCCAACAATTGAAGATGTGAAAAACAGTGGAGTTCAAGATTGATGTGTCCAATTTCCAGCGATTGGAATAGCGAAAGCGAGACGCACGGGAAATTGAAGACGCTTAAATACCAATGGCAAATCGTTTTGAATAATCGGAATCCGCAGAATGACAACGTTTGCCTTTCAATTTTTTTCTCATTTGAGATACTTCACAATCAAATCAAACGCGATCCGTTACAAAAATTTTAAATAATTTTTGTTGTGGTGGAAGTGAGTTTTCTATCCAGTCTATTTTTTTTTTTTTTTTTGTTCAAAATGCTATACAAACTTCTATCCCCAATCTAATACCCATAAAGTTTTGTTTTCACGACAGAAAGTAGCATAATGTCCTTAATTGGGCCAATGCGAATTTAAACTAAAAATCAGAAAAACCGAACTATGCCCGTACCTTCAGTATTAAATCCTGCTCACATTTCCCAAAGTGCTTTATTTGGACAATTTCCATTCATAATATTATTTATACAACTTAAGAAATAGCGTTTGATTTTATTTTTGAATAGGAGGTGCCACAACCAGTTTTCCTATCCCGCTTATATTTTGCAAAGTACCACCTATAGGGTTCAAACGGTAGAGCTGTTTCGGAAATTGGCGACAGCGCCACCTATCGGCTGCAAAAGAATCCTATCGTTTAGGATTACCTAAACCTGATATACAACAATACGAACAAAACCAAAAAAAGAATCATGAAAATCGTCTCGAGTTATAACATCATAGAGTTTCACCCCGGAGGAATTATACATATAGAAGATTTAAAAAATTCATCATCTTTAGCTGTGAGAATCGCTTGAATTATAACACTAGCTTACAATGTATCTGTTGCCGAGAAAATGCTAACTGTTGTTGGCTATACATGACATGCTGAATTCAAATATATAAGTGCAATTTATCGGTCAGCTCTGGTTTTTGAGTTGTAGATATCTAACATGTACGTTACTAACACACAAAAACACTTGAATGATGAAAATTAACAATAAGTCACTTAAGCTGCACAAGAATTTCTGAGGGTAGATTCGAAAATAGAACGTCACGAGTAAAGAAAATCCATCATTAAGTTCGCGGCAACAGACAAAAATTAAAATTTTGTAAACCAGTGTAATTTTTATATACCTCGTTTGTCCCTATTTTTCTTATTTTAAGGAACAAGGCTGTTGCAGAAAAGCCTTTTATTCAACGCGTATATTTTCTTCTTCTCGCTTCAATACATCAAACTTTACAATACGAATGCGGTGTAGTGAAAAAAACCAAACTTCAGAGAAATATTTGCAAAGGCGTAGCGTTTCATATTCAGATTCACTTCCTATAAATCTTGCAGGGTATTCTCACTTCACTTCAGTCTTGTTTGAATGCACAGGCACACCCCAGCAGTCCCACACAGTTTGGTGGGAGCATTCAAATGAGATATGAGACTCCCGCGTGGTCGTTGAGCCCCTGCATTCTAGGAATATTCACAATAAATTGGTTTCTGTATGAAATTGTGAGCGTGTTCGTTAAGTATGGCCAAGTTTTATTCAAATTATAGAAATCTTTCTTTATGTCTGGTCATAGAACAATATTACGTTTCCGGTCAAAAAAGATTTTTCCGGTTAAAAATTCGGTTAGACCGTATTTAAAAATTTCCTCCTGTCAGGGAAGAGTTTTCGGTCAAATATGACCGGAATCCGGTCAGAATGGCAACACTGGTAGTGAGTACTAAGTTGACAGTTCTTATATATGCATGTGGCTGGTTTAGGAAAAGTGACGTTCCCAACGAATCTAGGCTTTGCATACAGGTTCCATTTATATGATAGATATCAAAATAATGAGAGTAAAAATAGCCACTGCCACTGAAATTCGTTAAGACAACAGTGCCTAGTGCTTAAAAATAAATTCGCATACCTTTTTTACATTAAAAAAAAAGAGAGCCCCTTTTCGCCCCTTTCAATCTAGCCAACTACGTCAAGTGACACCCGAACTCAATCTATATAAAATTTGTATTAAATCGTCCAGCACAATCCTTCGGTTAAAATGCATTACATAAGTTCCACTCTCCCGACACAATGCCACATCCAGCAATTATATTTTTTTATAAAAAGTAGTAAGACCTTATAACGCGAATAGACAATAGACCTAAGCACAGCAAAAAATTATGACAAAGCTTCTTTCTTTCATTTGTTCCCTCATCGTTTTTTTTTTATTTGACTTTTTTAACCCAATGCAGATATTTTAAGCCGTGTCCATTTATTATCCATGCTTCCGTTCATGCATGCACGTGGCTCATTCCATATATGTATATATATTTTTTTAATTCAACTCTTGTACGGAAGGATAGTACCTAAGTTTGCATGTCCTTTCGAGAGTACTATATGTACACAATGGTTTTGCTGTTGACAGGGTATCCCTTTTGTGTGGTCTCGCCGTTTGTCCACCCAGTTATACAGTCGATGTTATCCACCACTTATACCCGATGTGACGAAACTCCATTCGCCTGGAATGTGATATTCATATACCCTCCTCCCAGACAAGATGGATGTTTTTTTTGTTTGTTTTAAATCACATTATGCAACAAAAGGCTACAGAAAAGTGTAAAGGGGCATTGCACTTGCTTTCAGCTTGTGGGGTAATAATAGAATGGATGCCAATGGAGGAACGGATTTGGGTAAACAAGCAACTGGAAGAAGGTACTACGCTAGTTACATGTTATGTCATTTTATGGATAATTTAGTACATTAAGCGTAGCTTGTAATAGACAAATTGCGCGGGCTGCAGTCAGGCGGAAAGGACCCGCCGCAAGAGCGAGTGGCTATGCGTGCCTGTTTATGAACAAAAAAAATCATTTTCTACAGCGCAAAGTAATTTTCAGTCGTACATGGTTATTATTATTACTGTCTGCCAATCATTTTACAAAATTGCATCACAATCGAGAGCAGGTTAACATAATTTCCCACAAACCGAAACCACTCTTTTTCTCGTGCATACGATTTAGGTTTGTCGATTGTGGTAGGACAAACGTCAGGTGGAAAAAAAAAACACACACACACACACACACACACACACACATTCGCCATTTGTCAACAATTTGGTATGCCACATCCTGGCATGGCGTCAGTTGGCTTTGGTAAAATATTCAAACTGTTTCGTGTTTGAATTTTAAGCAGGGATTACGTGCTCCATATTTGGGTTAATTAGCTTTGGTTTTATGGTTTGGTTGTTAGGTGTTGCAGAAATATAGCACAATCGGAGAGGGGGGCAATTTGCCACAAGAAGTTTGACCCTTGTGGTGTTCACTTCAATCCGATCATTAGGTGGTTCTTGGTCAGGTATTATGAATTCAACCAAAGTCAGTAATATGCACCGGAATTTGAAAGTATATTGTGATTTCGTCTTTTGTTTTAAATGGATTAGTATTCCAAGGAACAACTAATTTCCTGTGGATTTTTTTTTTCGATTCACCACATGTTTCCTCTATGCTAAATGAAACAATGAAACTGTTGCGCCCTGGACTACGTCGACCTTAGTCACCACCAAAACAAATATCCAAAGCTTTGAGCTCATTTTATTTCCTAAAAAAAAAGCAAATTTTCAATATAAGAATCCAGACATTTAAAAACAAAGGACACCAAAATGACAGCAACGGCAAGAAGAAAGTAAGATCTCAAAGAACTAAAAAAACATATAATCAAACGTGTTTATTGCTCTAACCAAACGGACCCCTCTTATATACTTTCTGCCATCGTTTAAGCCTGGTACGCAGTTCGAGTGAAATCCAGTTTTCATGACAATTTTTCACCGCGGAATGTCAAAATGGACTTTTCACATGGATATTTCATTTGGCAGTACACAGTTCGAGTGAAAAATAGCGCTTCAAAAACTGAGCTGTAGGTGGCGATACTAAAACCTCTCTACAGCATTTACATCTACATTAAATTTTTGACATTTCGGCGTGAAAAATAATTTGTAATAAGACGGTTAAGAAATTTATTTCAATTTCAGATGTTTCTTAAAGAGAGTAGTACATTTTTCGCAAAAGAAAGAAAGAAAATGATTTGTTCGCAGCTCGCAGTTCCCTTTTGTAAAACCGACACGGCGCGCCGCGGCGGCTGCTGCAATTACGCTATAAAATTGAACACGATACTCCTTTTATGCATTTTTATTTTTATTAGGACAAACGCACATGCATGTCATAATTGTATAGATATGATTGAAGGCGTGCTGAATAAGATGTACTTTGTGAATTGTTGTTTTTCGAGAGAACAACCCATAACAACAACTCGTAGACACAGTTACTTTGGTAGGAATGATGGATATTTCGAACTACACCACTAAGAGAGAGTTACTTTAATTAATAATAAATCCTTAAATATTAATGTGGCATTTGATTAGGCGCTCTCAGAGCACTTTTTGTGTTCGTTTGGTACAAAAAAAAAATTATCCAGATTTCAGAGCTTGCTCTTTAAGGCTAGTACGCTGCTCAAGTGAAGTGAAATTTTCACTGCTCTCCAAAAAATGCTGTGAAATCGAAAGTGAAATTTTTTTTTTGTAGATTTTCGTGGAGAAATTAATGCAGGGTGACTGAGCTGAAAAGTTTTTTTTTCTGCTGGGAATTCCATAAGATTTTGTATAGCTATAGTATAAAATAAACATACTTTTTGCACTCTTATTTTACTTAAAATGAATACAGATGGAGGAAAGAAATTGCGAACTTTGTATTATTTTACTTCATACTACCTAGTAATAGTATTTATTTTTGGCAATAATATCTGATTTGTAATTTGGTCTACACCAAATGTATCACATTTTAACAATCAAGAGTGCATAGAGAGTAGGTATACACCTTTTGAAAGATCCGAATTATATTATTGTGATTACTGAACCTCATTGTATTCGAACATTCGAATACTGCTGTATTATTATTTGCAAAAGTTTCTTATGTGGTATTCCAATATACTTCTTCAGATTTGCTTTCAGATTTCAGATTTCGTGTGGCTTATCGAACATAAGAACATCACTTGCCCTTTTCTGTGTTGACATTCGTGCGATTGGAATATGTGTAGCCTTCAACACTATTCAAAGCGTTTTCCATTCACTGGTTAAATTTTATATTCAAACATTCTAAATTACCGCCCCGATAGATTTCTATATATTTATACATAAATAAATGAAACAAATATATTCACCCGATGCAATTACTTTCTTTGCTGTAGAGAAAAAAACAAACTCAAACGCACTTGTATTGGTTAATCTGATTCGCAAAAGCGCTCTGAAATCTGGAAAAGATTGTTTTTCTTTTTTTGTTGTACCAAACGCACATGTGCTCTGAGAGCCTCCACGATAATATTTAAGGATTTATTATTAATTAAAGTAACTCTCATTCATTCATTAATAGTAATAAAAATGCATAAAAAGAGTATCGTGTTCAATTTTATAACGCAATTGCAGCAGCCGACGTGTCGCCTTTACAAAAGGGAACTGCGAGCTGCGAACAAATCATTTTTTGTAAAGCACTTAAAACACTTAATTGCCATTTTAGTATTCATAAACCATTTCATGTAATTGATCTGACCGCCGATTAAAAATCTGTATGGTTATCTTCAGCAAAACATTGTATAACAATTTACTGAGGCACCCTGCTCATCAAAAAGGTCTTCCATGCCACCAACTTTTTGTACACCTAACTTTATGGTACTATATTCAATGCAAAAATGATAAAAGAAGTTCGAAAAATGCAGTACTCTCTTTAAGAAACATCTGAAATTGAAATTAATTTCTCAACCGTCGTCCTACGAATCATTTTTCACGCCGAAACGTCAAAAATTTAATGCGACGGACAATAAAAACCAAGTGAAATAGCTGTGGAGAGATTTTAGTATCGCCACCTACAGCTGAGTTTTTGAAGCGCATTTTTTCACTTGAGCTGCGTACTGCCAAGTGAAATTTCCTTGTGGAAAGTTCATTTTGACATTTCGCGGTGAAAAATTTGTATGAAAAACTGGATTTCACTTGAGCAGCGTACTAGCCTTTAGCAAGTGATGTTCTTATGTTCGATTAGCCACAAAAAATCTGAAATCTGAGAGCGAATCTGAAGTAGCCCAATCGAATACCACACTTATGAGACACTTTTCCAAATAAGAATACCGCAGTATTCAAATGTTCTACTACAATGAGATTCAATAATCACATCAATATAATTCACAGATCTTTCAAAAGGTGTATACTCTCTATGTACTCTTAATTGTTAAAATGTGATACACTGGTCTTATGTACAAATCAGATATTATTGCCAAAATTAAATACTATTACTAGTATGAACTGAAATAAAACAATAAAATAAAAAGTTTTCAATTTCTTTCCTCCATCTGTTTTCATTTTAAAATAAGAGTAAATAAGAGTGCAAAAAGTATGTTTATTTTATAGCTTAGCTGTCCTAGATCTTATGGAATTCCCAGCAGAAAAATTAAACTTTTCAGCTCAGTCACTCTGCATTAATTTCTCCGCGAAAATCTCAAAAAAAAAAAAATACATCGCTTTCGATTTCACAGCATTTTTTGGAGAGTAGTGAAAATTTCACTTCACTTGAACAGCGTACCAGCCTTTACAATAAAAATTCTAAGCCTCTTCAGAGAGGGCAGCTACTACAAATATCTTCTTAATAATATTAATAACGAAACCGATAACAATAATAATAATAAAAGACTAAACCCGCTCGCTGACAGAAACAATGGCGCCTAACAAAAAATATGTTACAAAAGCAGGTGTGGCAGCACATAATTTGATACAATCGAGTTCAGTCGATGCAGTCGAGCTCTGGCAGCACCTAATTTGCCTCAATCGATTATCCTCGATTGTATCGTTGAAGTTGGCAGCATACAAACTAAAAAATAACGATTGAAACAAAACATTTTACTCGACAGAAAATACCTATCGATAACTCATTAAAAATGGAAAATAAGCAATATATGGCTGTTAATAACAAAAACAGATACAAATTTTAACAAATTTTAAATGAAAGAACTTCGAAATTGTTGTCTGTGCCATACTTTTAATAAGTATTTTGTACATTTGTACCTACCGACATTTTATTTTCGTCGAAGTGGCTATTCACACGTTTGTCTGGCTTCGGGACACGGCTACTTATTTGACGTAACGTAATTGTATTTTCATTAAAAACAGTGTTTTAAGAAATAAGTTGGGCCTTAGATTAAAAAAAAATACCCAATTTGACACTTTATGTGACACTTTTAAGTACAAGTCACAATCAAACTCGTTTCAAGTTACGTGCTACCAAAATTTATTTGTTTCGAGTTGGCTGACGATAAACAGTCCTCGATTGTATCAAGTTACGTGCTGGCACCCCAGTACTGTCCATTTCTAATGCCACATCCATGCTCAGTGGATCAATCTTTGTTTTATATTTAATTTTTTGGATAAAAACGGCGGTGGTATCTAAATACAAAGTTTTCCTTTCATTATTAGCTGGAGCGATAGATTTTCAGATCATAACCGATGACATTTGCAAAATCTTTGCCTTAACCATTTGAAAGAACCGACTTAACATGAACTTCGAAATTTAACCTTAATTTTTAGAATATTGCAAGTAAATGGTTGACGGTTGACCTTTTTTGGCAAATAACTCCATCAGAGTGTCTTCCAACAGGACACGTTAATTCTAAAAGCAAATTTGGCTTGTCCCTCTAAAATTGTTTATTATTTCTTCCTCTGAGGAATTGTTAACCTTGCCTAACATCTGAACAAAGAAGTGGTAAATGTGAAGGGGTGTCCTGTGTGCCGTTACATTTAACAAATTAACCTTTGTTGCTTGAAGCTCAATTCATTGTCTCGCATCCTTTCGATATGTTGCTCTTGGCTCGGGAGTAAACTCAGTCACGTAATTAATTTCAACTTGTGTAGGTATATATAAATACATATTTCTAAAACAAAGAACCTTCACGCCGCCAAGGTGGTTTAAAAATTAATTTCAAGGTATTCCCTTCGATAATTATTTGCTATTCTTTCTTTGAATTCGCCTCCTGCACTCCTCCATTGAAATTCCATACATACGACATTGAAGTGAAAGACATTTCTTGATTAACCTCTCGTACTTCCTTACAAAAAAAAAAATAAATAAATAAAAATAAAAATCCCTACAGGGCTCCATAAAACCCAAAGAAAATATGCTCCTTTCAATCCTTTAGGGCTTAACAATGTCACTGCAAAATAAACAATATCCCCGAGTGTCGCTGAACAATGGTGTACCAGCATTTCGATTAAACAAAAATTGTGTGGCTCCTCCTCGGACTTGTTTGTTTCATTTTTTTTTTTTTCTGCACTTGAGGTTAAGGTTATGTTACATTAACTTTAAAGGTCAGTTTCGTATATCCACTGATGTCCCCAGTGAGATCGCTGTTAAAAGAGTTCCGGTATAACCCAATCGATTAGATATCCTGTCGCGGTGCATCTGCTGTCCTCATGGTTCTGAACAGCAGGACAGAAAAAAAATCAATTAAAACAGCTTCCAATTGAAAGTGCAATTTGTAGTCTTTCTGTGCAAATAAAGCGAGCATATTTATCGAAAGGTCATTCTAAAAATAACGACTGTATGTCCTTTGCTCATGTGGGAGAGATTGGGAAATCATTTCGAATCAATTCTCTATCGAAATGGGGATTTTTGTTTCGGTTGAGTATGTTGAAACCTATTACCCTCGTAAAGAAAATTACAAGTTCCCATAGCATAGAGAGAGAGAGGGAGAGAGATTCACGAAAGGCTTCTTGTCTTTTAATAAAATTTGCTACCGAATAGCTTTGCTGCTTATTGAACGGAAATAACAAATTGATTTGCGACAGTAGCACAGAAAGGATTCAGCAAAAGGCGCACCACCGTACCCATCCATAACAGAAACCTTTTAGCAGCCCACTCTTGAGCGCAAAGCATGCCAACATCGTTTAAAACCAATTAGGAATGTTTTCTGTTTAGAAGATGTTGTGACAGCAGCAGTAATTTTCGAGATATTGATTTGTTATGGATGGGATTTCGTGGATCTATTTATAGACACGGTCATTTGGCTTATTCTAAGACATCGTGCGTCAGAGATTTTGGTGATAAAGTGTTTTGTCAGCATCCCTGCGAAAATTGAAGGCCGATGTCTTCCTATTTCAATGTTCTTCTCCTTCATTATGTTTAATTGCAATTTAATTTTCGAAACTCATTATAAATGGATTTACTAATTAAATTGCTTTGTCTTCATCTTTTAATTACAGTTTCCTTGACGACTTGGATCGGTTAGGTGCAAAGGATTACCAGCCAACCGAACAGGATATATTGCGCACTCGTGTCAAAACTACTGGTATTGTTGAAGTGCACTTTTCCTTCAAAAACCTTAATTTTAAGTGAGTATTGAAGAGCTGTAATAATATAGTTATGCGGATAAATAAATTTTACCTCTTTTAGATTATTTGATGTCGGTGGGCAACGTTCTGAGCGAAAGAAATGGATCCATTGCTTCGAAGATGTTACCGCGATCATTTTTTGTGTAGCTATGTCTGAATATGATCAAGTTTTACACGAAGATGAAACTACGGTAAGTTTCAAACTGTTGGATGTATTTTTTTTAAATGTCTCCTTCTTTTTTCAGTTCAATTTAAAACACTGGAGTTTAGGATGTAACGCCATCAAATTCGGCAGAATCATTTTACGTCGTGGGTTTTTTTTTAATTTGGTTTTGTCTAGCCAACAATAACGACAGTAGACGATCTCATCGTCAGGGCCCATGTTCTATAAATATCACGTCGATTTATTTCTCAGTAAAACAATACAAATTGAAAAAAAAATTACAATGTTTTCGATGCGAATTTTTATCGCATGAGTTACCGAACACGGGGGCAGAATAGGATCATGATTAAGCCAGACTCACAAATGAAAATCCACTTAAGTTCAGCTAAGCGCTTGAAAATTGCTACTAATCCTATAGTCAAGATTCATGACATACAATTTGATTGTATCGCCCATTAGCTCCATGTAATCGTATAACAGTTGGCATTTGAGTTCTAGGTTAGGTTAGGTTAGGTTAAAATGGCTGTCGGCTAACTGGTTATGTTAGGCGACACACTTAGACCATAATAAGGTCCCTTGTGATACCACGTGAATCTGTATTCACACCTCCTACTCGTTGAACCAATTGGAGCCTCTGATGAAGCGTAGTAGATTTCGAATGTCTATGTTTTTTATATCGTTCAGATCATTAAAGTAGAACGCTCCCAAGTGGAGTTTTCGTCTTTGTGAGAGAGCCGGACAAGTACAGAGAAGATGGAGAATAGTTTCCTCCTCCTCCTCGTTAAATCAGCTTCTGCAAAAATCGTTAGATGCCAGCCGATAAGACAGTGTCCCGTGATGACACCTATTGTAGCGCTAATATGCTTCCTATCGAGGGAGTTCAGATGCCTAGAACGTTTTAGCTCCAGCTTTAGCCAGATCTGTTTTATCGCTAGACAAGTCGAGCCGGTTGTCCACCTAAGATTTGTTCTTTCGATAGCGTCCAGCTTTATTTTGAGTTTGCAAGAAGCGATTGGAATACCTAAGGAATCCTTAATTGGAAGCAGAGATATTGTAGTTCCGTGTTCATTGTGTTCGTGTTCGCGAGTTCATCAACCTTGCAGTTACCTGGGATGTCCCTGTGCCCCGGCACCCAACAATGGTGAATGTTGAACTGCTCCGCCATCTCTCTGAGAGACGAACGACAGTCTTGGGCTGTTATAAAATTCGTGGAGACTGATTCCAGGCACTTTTTTTGATTTTAGTTCTAACGGACAGCAACTTTCGAAAGTAAATTTACTCAAACTCGGCTGGTTTGTCATCAAGTTCAGCTGAGTGAGATTATTCCCAGTTTTCATTTCTCATTACTGTATGAGATGTGACTCGGTGGTTAGTTCAGCTTTGGATTTCGAGGCTTTTTCAATCAGAAAAATAGTTTCCGCTTATGACGCATGAAAAAGTCTCGTCAATTGAGCAAAAAAAAAGAAGAAAACTCCCATAAAGCACAAACTAATCGTCGTCCTGTAATGTCTTGTGTAAGATAAGATAAGATCTGATGAAGATTTACGCATTGGAGTAATATGTACCCACTTAGTTCATCGTCTCAATCTATACATCTAAAAGCTCATAGGAAATGGTGCAAAAGTTTTGCAACCTCTATTCTCGGATGCGGGAAATATCTAGAGAGTTATCTCCGCTACAGTGCAGATAGTTGGTCTTCTTCTTCATGGTCACCTAATGCACCAACAAAATCGAATGTACTATTAAAATCTTCCTAAGCAGTGAGAAAGACTGACTTTTAATTTCATATCGAATCCAACAGACTTGATCGAGTTAAAAAAGCCACATCAATTATATTACACAGTTACAAAATGTTCTTTGTTCTTTGATAAATTATTGTTTATCCTTGCCTGTCCAGCCCTTGAGCAACATGGATAACCCTATATCAAGTCAGATCATCTGAGGACATGAATTTCCCCTTCGCTCTATAAACATTTTAAGTTCTGACTCTAAATTTTAGTAGTTCACAGTGGCTGTATTTTCCATGTAGATTTTGCAATTGTCGTCTGCCGCAAATTTAAAGTCAAGGCTAACATCTGTTATTAGTAAGGCGCATTTTCTTAATTTTTCAATTTATATTTTTGGTTAATACACTTACAAAAGTCAATGATTTACTGACGCTAAATTGTATCCCCTTCGATTTGATTTCAGAACCGAATGCAAGAGTCACTGAAACTTTTCGATTCCATCTGTAACAACAAATGGTTTACGGATACCTCGATAATTTTATTTTTAAACAAAAAGGATTTATTCGAAGAAAAGATCCGAAAGAGCCCATTGACAATCTGTTTCCCAGAGTACACAGGTAAAACTAAGACCACGCAAACAAACATGTTTTTAATTTTAATATAAATTTGTTTTGTTTTGTTTTTCTATTTAAGGCGGACAAGAGTACGGTGAAGCAGCCGCATACATTCAAGCTCAATTCGAAGCGAAAAACAAATCAACCTCAAAAGAAATCTACTGCCACATGACGTGCGCCACCGATACAAACAATATTCAATTTGTATTCGATGCAGTCACCGATGTAATTATTGCAAATAACCTGCGAGGATGTGGTCTCTACTAGACAATGGCACAAAACCAACAAAAACAACAAGTAATATTTATAATTTATAATAATTTATATAATAACAATAATAATTATTGTTGTTGTTATTTATTATTATTATTATTATGATAATATAATGCAAATTTTACAAAAAAAAAAAAAAAAAAATAATATAAAAACAAAACATAAAACAAACATTTTCTAATTTAAACAAGAAAACAAAAAGAAAAATTTAACTCTAAGGATTAATATAATATTTAATTAGTAATTACTATTATTTAATAAAAAAAAAGAAAAAGAAAAAACGAACAAAAAAAGGATAAAAACAAACTTGTTGAAACATAAATATTATGCCATACAAAAGAACAAAAAAAAAAAAAGTTTCAAACACCACCCACAACCAATTCTAATCAATAATGTCGACTTGTATTCTCTTTGTATTATAATTTAACTGACAAATATTTTATTAAATTATTTAAAAGCAAAATACGCATAATAGGTATTTACCTACTATCTATATTATTATGTTATACAAAACTAAATCTTCACGTTTGCTATTCAAAACGAAAACAATCATCAAACATGCCATATAAACGTGACGATTTTTATTTTATTTTTTAAAATGAATCTTACATTATTTTCTGTAATTTTGTTCAAGTTTTCTGAAAAAAAAAAAGAACAGAAAAGCTAAAACAATTCGCGCACAAGTTCTGTTTTAACAAATAATATCTCCAACATGAGAAAAATGGAAACGATAACGCACATCACGCATACGTATTTATTTCTTTTACTATTACTATCTATTATTTCGAATATTTTATGTATTTTCTTATATTAATTTAAACGAATTTTTTTATGTATATTTTTATTTAGTTTTTAAGTTATATTATTATTTTATTTTGTTTAATAGTTTAATAACAATAATAATAATGTAACAAAATCCAAAGGTGATAATGATAATAAAACAAAAGCTGCAGGCGCTCTGTTCTAGCTACGCGCTGGCTGATTCGTTTGTTGATCTCAAAGAGAGGTGCCAGGAATTGAACGAATGGGAACGGTGTACCATTTTTTAGTATAGTTTTCGGTCAAAAGGTGTCTCGAACTTATGTTTCCAATGGATGGTGAAATGGGGTTCTGTGTGCATTAGAGATTATAGAAATAAAGAAAACAGTCAGAATTCAATGAGCAATAGGCTCGATAGAATCAGTCACGCCTCATGCTCATGCACATGGGATAATCGAATATATTCATTAGTAACGCACAACGAAGTGCGGTTCGAGAAAAAAAAAACGCACAAAGAGCCGCTGAGGTTATGTATGACTGTGCACTTAATTTTGTATGTTCCCTTCTTTCTCATAATTTCGCACGCAAACATTTAAAATGATGGTGTGCGCAAAGAAATATTTAACATACATACATAACGCGCGGATGTGTCCTTAACCACAACTTAACGCTCACACAGAAATTGTAAAGAAATTCCTGAGCATTTAGAATTAGTTTCAATAATAACGCACACTTGACTTTCACAGAAACCTACTGGATACTGAAATAAGCTGTGCAGTTTTATTTTCAGCGAAAGAGCTTGTTTCGAAAACGTCGTCCATTTAAGTTCGCTCACTTTTTATTAGGTTTGCGGCAAATCGCTGAAAGGTAACAGCCAGTTACGAAATTGCATCATCCGTAATCTCATTTTACTTGCCTCAGTCTCAGTATTTATGACCGTTGAACAAAATATGGCGCCCAACGTAGGACTTAGAAAGAATTTCCTCCCAGTTTTGCGCCCATTATGTAAGTTGGCCATTTAGTTATTGTTGAGGAAATATACGGGTATTTCTCTGGGTGTTCTTCTTGGGCTACTTTTATGAGTTTTAGCAGCAGAATATAAAGGGGCGCCCAACGCAAGTTATTGAATTCGCACTCAATATTCAATTTTACACCCCTATTAAGGCATCCGTTCGTAAAAAATGCTGATACGAAAGTCAACTCAAATTGCGCTCTAAGTATCCTTTTCGGATCAAAATAAATGAAGTATATAAACGCGTTCATTTCACACTAAAATATTCCACAGCAATTAGTTGTCGGAGAGCTTCGGAAAAATTGTGCCATGTAGCTGTCTAAAGAAAGTGGTATAACGCGGTTCTCCGCAATGCCACAAGGTGCGCTATATGCCATCGGAGAATTTTTCCGAAAGTTTTATCGGAACGGATATCTGGAATGGAATTTCTCCGATTTCGTACATCTCGGAGAAAATTCCATTCCGAACGGATGACTCCTCTTAAGGGGGGGAATTGTTTGTGCAAACTTTTAAGTGGTATTGTATTATTTAAACAAAAAGGCAAAAACTATCAAAATAAATAATCATGTAATAGTAAAGTTTGGCAATTGCCGTTTGCATGCAACTGTTGGTGTCAACCTTTGAAATGGCGCCCCACGAGAGGTTTTCCTCATAATGATTGACGTATTATTCGACTGATAGTAAGTCATACACTCGAAAAAAGTTAATAACTAAAGTATAAAAGCCCAAACCATTCAAATTCAGCTACATCTCTTCGAAATCACTAAATGTAGGTACAAAACAGACGCCTGGCAATATAATTTAAATTTTATATTTTAGTTTAACTGAAAAATTAACATGAACACATAGGTCGGTACTGGTTTTTCCTATTTTTGCAATAGATCAGTATATAGTAAGAGTGTTTAAAGAGTTTAATAAACAATAAAAACGAACAAAATATATTACGTAACAATAATATTTTCTTTTTTTTTTGTAAACTCTGTTTCTTAAATTAAAATATTTTTTAACAAGAAACCTTGCATTTAAAACATTCCTAATTATGAAAAGGATTTTTTATTTTAAACTTACAACAATATCAATATACACAGGCGCGTTTTAATTTACATTAGTTTATCTGTTATAGCATAATTTATGAAATACTACAGAAAAATCCCTCGCCACCAAAATATATCGCATAAATGTAAATATAACTAAAACTAAAAATGTTTCTTTTATACTGTGTTTGTTTTCAAATTTGTGTGATTCTATGAATCTGTCCTTCTCTCTGTGCACTGTGTGGTCAGTTCAAATGATGAAACAAAAAAAAGTAAATATACCTACAACAATCAAAACAAAAAAAAAAATTGGCTCACTAAAATGAAATTCAATACAAATTACTAACTACAACTGCGGACTATTTTGTGCCAATAAAACTACCTAAAAACACAGACTAAACTTACGCAAACATAACCTCTCCCACAAAACAAAATAGACCAGCAAATTCAATGATAGAAAAAAAAACACACACACAAGAAATATATTTATTATTAATTTATTGACAAAGAATTTTGTTTTTTGTAAAATATAAACAAAACATATACAGATGTGAGAAGCTCATAAAAATTTAAAATTGATAAATAGGAATCAAAAAACAAAAACAAACATATTACAATTAGCTTAGAGGAGATTTATATTCTAAAGTACATCTAGAACAGAGTTTAGAAATGTAATTTTAAATGAATGAACAATTTGAATTAATAACTTAAATAAAACATCGTCAACTTCTCTAAAAGCAAGGCCATCTTTAATTTGTTCAGTTAAATTCTGTAATTGCTGTTTTTTTTTTTTTTTTAATTTCTCTTCATGAGTTTGCACTTAGAAGGTGGTTTTATGAGTTGATTTAGATGCAGTCAGGCGACCCGTAGTAAAAGATACAAAAGTCACAATTATCAAAACCAATCTGGACTTGATAAGGACTACGTGATAATCATTGTGCTACTTAACCCTTAACTTGTACAATGTACAGGGATCACATGACCTCTACTCTCTGTAAAACATTTTGCGGTTTGTGACAGTTGACAATCGTCTAGTAGTACATTTTGAACAACTAGAATCAGGGGTCGAATCGCCACTTCCGTGAACGAGCTACCCGTTCACGGAATTAAGTTGGTTTTACATGTGAAACAAATTCCGTCACGAAATGCTCGATCACCCCAGACCCCAGACCATTTCTTTCAACTCAAAAACTTGAAAAAAATTAAAATTAAAAAATTAATTGTTCTGCAAAGTGTTGTGTTCTTCACTGTCAAAGAACTTTGTACATTTAGAAATCAGCATCAATCCAACATACAAAAAAAAAAAAAAAAACATTAACTAACAGCACACTGACACAATCCAATATATACCAAACGCATTTATCCTGTTCAAGAAATATAAACGTTCCAACTGTTTTCTGGTTTCCCCTCTATTAAAAATAACTTTTGGGCAGTGTTGATCTTGAGTACAAAAATAAAAAATAAAAAAATCACTATGCACGAACTACTCATAAACAAAAGTCGAATAAATAAGGAGAACATAACAAATGCTATAATTTTCTCTAAATTCCCATTTTAAACTTAATTTTTATTTACAAATGTAAACATATAAGTTTAATTTAAACAAAACGTTCATTCAAACACAACAGAAACATTTCTTGCACAAAACATACACAACTTTTAATTGATAAAAAAACCTAAACAATACATTGACCTTTTTTTTTACATAATGTAATAATATTCTTATATGTATATTTTTTACTTATAAAGAAAATATTTGATCATACAATAAACACCTTAAATAAAAATAAAGAAACAAAAAAACAAGTTGAAAACACGCATAAATAATCGGTTGTTGGGAAAAAGTATGTTTTATGCAGATGTAGGGGACTTCTGACGCGTTAGTACGGATCAATTCGAGCTTACAAATAGGTGGTGTTATTTTACCAATCAAATGTTGTATTATATCCTAATAGTCACTTGACAGTCAGTTGACAGCTTGTCCACTTTCCGCAGTCGATAATTTGTAAATCCGTAATCGAATTGTTGCGACTGGGATAATTCGACAGAACACAGGGCATACATAGAATGAAAATCAAATGAAATCTACAAGGTAGAATCAGTAGTTAATTTCGTACGCATTGCTATAATCGTCTCTATATGACATTTATTGCGCCCCTATATTTTTCCGTTGTCGTTTGTCGTAAACGACTAATATATCATTTCGTTATTATGTCAGTGTCAGTGTTTTTGAGACAAACGGATATGAATGGCAGCGAACAAATTAGTCATTCATATAACGACAAACGACAATGGGAAAATGGGTCATTGTCGAAACTACTTTGAGGAAATCTGAGAGAAAAATGCATGGGATCTGTCAAACATGTGTAATATATCTCAAAATTGAGCAGAAGTTGGGGACGTTCGGATACCTAGTTTATGTAAAATGTCAACTAGATTCGTCGTGACTAGGAATCCGAACGCGTTGACTAAGCAACTTGAATTGTTACTGTATTCTCGCGGTCAGCGTTGCCTTTGTTTGATTTTTCCCTTTTTTATTTGGAAAAGGCCCTGCACAAAATTCTCAGAAATTGTTATTTCCAAATAATTACATAGAAAATATAACACACTAAACGTCAATCGCAAAAAGTAATCACGTGATCACTCTGGGCCAATGAAAACTGAAATACATCTAGTTAGACAGCTGTCAGACTTACTAAATTATGAATCCAAATGTCCTCAATATCATTTCAGAGAATTCGCCTCCCCATCGCGCATAAAACATACACATTTTGTATAATCATTCTGATGAACTATAGGTAAATTATTATCATGCAACTGACACACAAAAACACGAAAAAAATATCGCCAACAACACTTTCTATCTCTCTTTCTCTCATTGAAAAAAAAAAAAAAAAAAATCATTCATGCTATCTCACTAAACTTAATAATAAAACACAAACACACACACACAAAAAATGTAATTTTAAAAAATAAAATAAAAACAAACAAAAAATATGCCAACCTAATATTTTTCTAAGAATAATTTTCCCCACACATTTTGTGAACTTTTTAAAATCTAGAACAAAGTGGAAAATAAATTATAAATATATTAAACTACCAGAACCATTCTAATATAAACTGTAAAACTAAACATAAAGTGAAACTTGAAAAACAAAATTTAAAATAGAGCGTAATGTAATTGATTATAAAAATTTATTAAACAAATAAATTATAATTACTGCAGCAAATACCATACAACTATTTGAAATTATATATAAATATTATATACACATAGGTAGACGAAAAGTATATTAATTTTATTCGTTCTAATTTGTTTGTTCTTTTTTTTTCGTTGCGAACAAATAATAAAAAAAATTCTAACGATGGACATGTAAGGATACCAAATCTAAAATGAAAACAAAAATTGTAAAAATGTTGTGTGCATAGCTTAGTTTATGCCTTTTCGCAAAAAAAAAAAAAACAGAAAAAAAACAAAAGTAATAAAACCTTGAAAATAATACTTCTTAAAAAAAAAAACAAAAAAAAAAAACAATATATTAAAAAAACGCTAATTGTATTATATGTACACATTATTAATTTAAAAGAAAACAAAAAAAAAATACAAATTGGGTGTAGTTCTTTTCGCATTTAGTTTTAAACTTGACAAGCATAAATATATATATATATATATAATATAAAATCATGTGTTCATTGAGATGGATAAGTTTTCCAATGAAATACGATATTTTTTCCAACCAATATTATAATTTCTTCCTTTTCTTCGACACGATAAACAAATTATATAACCGCTTTTTTATAATTTGTAAAAGAAAAATTAACAAAAAATCGTCTAGTCTACCAAATATTTTCAATTTTGAATTTATTTTCCAAATAAATTGTTAAATTTACGAAAAGAAAGAAAAAAAAAACATTTTAATAAAATAAATAAGAAAACAAACTTTTGTACACAAAACACGAAGAAAAACAAATATAATACATTTTCCTAACTTGTTTTCTCTTTCAAAATGGTAATGCGGACTTAACATTTATATAAGTAATAAAATCAAACATGAAAATGAATTCCATCTATGCAAAGTAATAATTCAAACAAGAAAATAATGATGAAAAGCAAAAAATAGATTAAAACTAAAAACATACCAAATATCAAATTTTTATGAAATAAAAATGAAATTATATGTTATTTATAAAAAAAAAAAAACAACAAAAAGAACTAAACTTTTCAAGAAAACAAAAAAACCAAAGAAAACAAAAAATCGTATAAATATAACAAAACAAAAATTATATAACATTTAAAACCATGTTTGTATGTAAAAGGAAATCACATGTGTTAGATCATCTTAATAAAGGTATAAAACAAATTACTTTTTTGTCGAAGAGGGTTTCTTTTTAATTTCCCCCGTCTGATGCCAAGTATAGCCTGTGATAGCCTGCTTGAGGCTGAGTTGTTCAAACCAGACTCCATAAATTGTGCCAATGTTAGTATATTAGTAACTTCAACATCGCGTACAAGATCTTATCTGCCGTTCCTGTGACAGGGAAGTCCACAGTCCACTTCAATAAATCATGGAAAAAAAAAACAAAAATTCCAAATCAATGCTCACCGTCTCCTTATCGATATCAAAGCCGCATTTATGACATTATTTATAGAGACGAGCTATATGGAGCTAGGTATGTCTAAGACCTCGCCTTTAGTTGAGATTACAAGTGGAAGGAGGCTTGGAATGCCCAACTGGAGGCGGTTAGCTAAGGAAGGCCTTGTTGGTCGTAGCCCAGGTTCTCGATAACATACTAGGTTTGTGCCTTTACTTTTGTATTAAGAATGGAAAAGACTGTCAAAATGGCAGTGATGGGGACAAATTTTCTCTCAGAGAGAGGCAACGGAAAAGTTAGTAAGCTTTTGTAGTTATCTATGAAAAATGACAAATTTAAAAAAAGTGGTACGAAAAGTCCTTAAAATATCTGATAAACTTGCTAATTTACTAAAAAAAATGTAGTTGATTCATCTACCTAGCGATAAAAGCATTTCGGAATTAATCTTACTTTTTTTTTTATGAATGAGTTTGTTCTGATTACAAGCATTTGGTAAGAGGAACAAGCGAAACTGGGGTCGAATTACCGCATCCGTGATCGAGCCATACCTCACTGAATTTTGTGGATTTTACAAGCAAAACAATAACAAATTCAGTCACGTATTACTCGATCACGGATGTGGTAATTCAACCCCTGGATTAAAAATTACGTTCATTGTCTCCTTTTTACAACGACGAAAAATTTCAAACATTTGCGCAGTGATGCGGCATCACTGCTAATTTGCGATGCTGATGGGATGCACAGTTTATGCTGATGCGTTACTTATTGAATATTACGTTTGAGTTTTAAAAAGCATTGTTTTCCGAGAAAAATTAAAATAAGGAATTTAACAAAAAATTAAAAAAAAAAAACAAAATTGTTTTTCTCCGGGGGTAGGTTAAAATCTTCTTAAGACAATATGAGAACAGCAAGCGCGCACTCATAGCAGTGTCAGATTTTTACTAAAAACACCACAGGTTAATTTCCAATGAAAGAGCCTGCATGTTCCGCAATGTTAGACGCGGTTAATCTTATCTTGCCAAGTCGAACGGTATCATTCTTTGTAGTCGGCGCAATGAATTGCTCTCGTCCAAAATTTGTCGGACTGTTATGTTGATATGTCCGATTATTCGGTTTCTATGCTTTCTCGTGAAGCTTCTAGTTCCAGCTTCAATTATTCAGCCCTATTGCGAAGATCAACTATCAATCGGTTGACGATTGACAAATTTATCAATTAAAATTGATGTTGGTATTGCGAAAAACGATTGATAAAAATATAACCTATTGTGAACATAACGCCAAAAAATAAGGTTATTGTGAATGAAAACTCAACTTTGACAGTTCTAAAATATTTTTGATTCGAAGAGAGTGATTGTTACGATTTTTGCAAACTATTTAATTAAACAATAATTTCGAGTGTAAATCTGTGAAATTTATTGGAAATCGTGTCATCGGTGGAACCATTTTTTGATGATGACGAAGACGAGACAGAGTATGCGGAATTGGCTGCTATACGGAGGAGTTTGCGAGATACATCTAATCCCTTGGAACTGGAAAACCGAAGGTAGCTAATTCCTTTTCCAAGGAATGCTTTTGAGGTGCATTCGTTTATTTTTTTGGAAGATATTGGACCCAAACTTAAACCGATTAATTGCAGCTCTGCTTGGTCTTGCGCAGTCAACAGCAACAACAGTGTCCCTTATTCTAAGTGAACTGCTAAACGCGTTATGGAAAATTATGTGCCCAAAATGGATAAAATTCATTACACATAGGAAGAAATATCTATAGCCTCTAATAAATAACAACAATAACAAATAAAAACGTTGATGTTTAACATTTTCTTTTAAGAGTCGTCCTTATCAACACCGAAATTGCGATTGATAGAAAAATTGACAACTACCAATAAAATTGTTCAAGATTGACACTCACAATACCGATTTGTCAACCGACAATTGCTGCACGTTCACAGTCGATCAACACTTAATTGATAATTGATCTTCGCAATACCATTTAAAGAAATGTATTGATAAGAATCAACTATCAATTGATAGTTGATCTTCGCAATAGGGCTGATTGAAATTCCGAGATCCCTGTTCATATCGTCGTTTCTAATATACCATGGCTTGTACAATTTCTCTAAAAACTTTATTTTGAAAAGTTTGAAGAATATTGGCATTTGTTTTCTTGGTACAACCCCAAAGTTGTATACCGTAGGTCCACACCGGCTTTAGCACTTGCTTGTAACTATAAAAGCAGTTTATTTTCGGTACTGAGCTGGGAATGCTTTCCGAGAAACCAGTACATTTCTCTATAATTTATGTGGTATTCGTTTGGGCTTCTTCAGATTTGCTCTCAGATTTCAGATTTCGTGTGGCTAATCGAACATAAAAACGTCACTTGCTCTTTTTTGTGATAATATTCGTGCGATTCGAATATGTGTAGCCTTCAACACTTTTCAAAACGTTTTCCATTCACTGCTTAGGTTTTAAATTAAAACATTCGAAATTTGCGTCTCGATTCATTTTTAAATATCTATACATAACCAATTTAATAAAATAAATTCACCCGATGCAATGCCTTTCTTTGCTGTAGAACAAATTCACGAAAACCTAAACGCCCTCCACCAGTTGTCAAACTCAAACGCACTTGTGTTGGTAAATCTGAGAAAATATCTAGATTCGCAAAAGTGATCTGAAATCTGAAAAAGATTGCTTTTTTTTGTACCAAACGAACATAAAAACTGATCTGAGAGCAAAAAAAGTGATCTGAGAGCGCCCAAACGAATACCACATTAGTATCGAGTTCTTTACGTTTCATTTTCACGTGCGAATTGATAGAAATGTATTGACTTACCTACCTTTCTTTTCTCTTTCTCTTATCTCACTTTTTTGCCGGCGAATCAACAGCGCATCAGGTATTTCTGTGATGCTTTTCTCGAGGTATCCGTCGGAACGGAAAATTCTCCGATTTTATACGATTCGGAGGATTTTTGCTGCGAGGTATTCTTCGGTAACGCATATTGGTGGTGACAGCGGACAGCTGAGTTCTGATATCCTCCGACAAAAATTAGTTGCGGAAATTGTTTATGATTTGGATTGCGGCGCGCCAACCCAATCGTTTATTTCTCTTCCGAAGTCGGATACCTCGCTAGGGCCGAATGACGTTTTGGTGTTAGTGTAATGTGGTATATATTTGCAAATCTAGATTTTTTTCTCAAATTTGCTTCAGATTTACCAATACAAGTGCGTTTTGACAACAGGTGGAGTTTGTTTAGATTTTCGTGAGTTTTTCAGTCCCAATGGGAAATGCATAAAACTCTCAGTGGAGGGACAAATATCTTGCTCTCCCGATGACGCTCTCTTTTAAGACTTTTTCGAGTTAACGAACGGCATTGAGTAAAAATTCGTAAGATTTAAAAAAAATTGGTGCGCTTGTATCCAACAGTCCCGAAATATGTGTAAACACCGTGCGTGCGGTATGTGTGTGGCTTGATACACGTCATTGAGAAAATAGGGAAATGTAATAACCGTATTCTTGATATATAATGAAATAACAATAATTTATTTTTAAACTCTACGTGAGCCTTAACATGTCTGGGGTACTCTTCGAAGGGCGGAGTGACTACCTGTGGTTGTAAAACTTCATAGATGTCCGTTCTCCTTCTTTTGGCTCGAACTGACGATAAATCCACGTCATTTGTCGTCAGAACATCATTGACTGTTGATCGTGATGTCGTCGGTTCATTATCAGTAATTGTCGCTCCAGTTTGGTTTGCGAGACAAGTTTTCCATTCACGCGAGCGTTCAGTACTCGTTTCCCAACCTTTTTTCCGACTTTCAGAGGTTTACTTGCACGTAAACGCGCCCTATAATCTTTTGCACGTTCTGCATGTCTTTCCCATATCTGAAAATATTTTAAAGCATCTTCAATGACGGCAAAGCATTATTGCCAGAAATATGGAATTGTACCAATTACGTATTTTCCTGTATTTTTCTGCGTTTTACTATTGAAACGCATGTAGGTACCTACAGATGCGAGTTGGATGACAGTTGAGGTTAAGGAGTCACAACTGAATGAATTATAAGCAGTGTATTAAACAGTGAAATCGAACAGTGAAACAACGCGCACTTAGTCGTTTACACATCAACTGTGATTTCTGTGTGCCTGGTAATGCACGAAAGATTTGGCACTGAATTTCCTCGAGATGTCCGTCACAGGAAGAAATGTGAGACCATCATATATGAAAAACATGTTTATTCTACATCAACAAAAAGCTGAAATTAATATACCCCAGGTCATAAATGTATGCAATTATAAAACACAGTGACGCATTTCCGTCCCCGCATGTTAAATGTGTGGAATTACTCCACCAGATTCCAAAAACGCGCGCTTAGATGTTTACACATCAATAAAGGAACAGACCGATTAACTTGGTATCCGATCCGGACGTCCCCATGTGTTGTGCTTCTAAAACAAATAAAGATGTGACCGTCGGGGTGTTATTCTTCAGCGATTTAAGAAACAATAGAATGGACAATGTTGAGTAGGATTAGTCTTACTGTCGCCAATTTTGCGATAGCTAGAAGGATGTAGCACGAGTTTCCTCCAAGTGTTTTTTTCTCAACCATGCCACGAAACGTCAAATATTTTAAACACATCTTTTATATTTATATTTTATAAATATGTTTCAATTTTTCTTGTTTTTATTTCATTGCTGCTGTTTTCTGTGTTTTTTTTTTTATTATTTGCTCAATACTATAAACATACAAATATAAAAATGATTTTATGTAAGTAGATTATTATCTCATACAGTGCTATAGAAAAGAAAATGTTTAATAAATCCATTTCAATACAATGCTCTCCGATTTCTTTAGTTGGGATACTCTTTAATTACTCATATATACAAAGCGAAATGAAAGTCTTGGGTGAATCTCTGTTAAATAGTACTAATGATCGATAACAAAATAATATATTTAAAAGGAATTAATGTCTGAGCGCGCACAGAATCTTCATTATTTTACGAAACAATAAGTTTAGCAAAAACATTTTTGTCTGCCATCTAGATATGAGAGAGGGAATTTCATAAGTTCAGGGATTTCCTTTGTTTATATAATTATGTCGTGCGGACATCTCTTCTTAAATGTCTAGGAAAAAATAAACATTAAAAATTCTAAATATCTATCTATTCCAGTGGTAACAGGGGGAAGTTGTTTTAAATATTATTCAGAAGGCCTTGCTGAGGGATCGTCGCGATCAATTGGTGGTGGTGATGTTAGAACTTCAACGTTTTGGGCAGGTCCTTGCGTTAGATAGCCAGCTGTTGGATTGATACCTAAAAAGAGCAGACTCGTTGACAATTCTTTTTCTAGGAAGGAAACTTCCCAAACTTACCTGTAAGATAGCCTCGAACATTGGTGTCTGTGATGAAGAGATCATGTCGTTGATCTTTGAATTCTGCCCACACGGGGTGTTTGAGTAAAATCTGAGTAACACGGTCGCCGTAGTTCAAATTGTGGGTCATGCCCTTGAGGGCGGCGACAATTTGCGCCTTCACAGTCGACGGATTATCAATAAATTCTAGGCGGCTCTCGAGCAAAGTGAGTAAGAAAGGAATTAAGTTCACTTCCAATGATTGACTGATTAAGGAGTCCTGGCAGAGAGTGCAACATCAAAAAGGAGGAGTTTTGAAATTGTTGTATTTTTCAACTTACATGTTGGTATTTGAAGAGACGACTGAGGGTCTCGCAAGATTTCTCGATGCAATCCCTGTGGTATTCCATGCACTTTTTCAGTGGCAGAATGCATTCTGTTTGCGAAACTGCACTCACGCAGAACTAAAACGATTGGTGACTTAGATGATGGTCGGGTTTAACGTTCATAACTCACCTCAGATAACGACAACTGGTGTAATACTGACAACGTATTTTTTGGTTGAACTGTTAACAAATTGAACAGTTTTGGTATATGACCTAGGACAGGTATATCATCTGCTAAATTGGGCTGAGATCGGAGAAGTTCAACGAGTGCGGTTGTTGACAGATCAAGAACGTCCTTCTGCAAAACACATCAAAAGTTACATACAAAAAGATTAGAGTTTCGAACGGAAGGCCGCGCATTGGGCGCCAGTTCTGGGAGCATTTCTATTTCAGTTTCATGTCGTCGGAAAAATGAATTAGAAAACGTATCCAAAAGCAGTTCAATGTCTTTTAACAAAATGACAAGAAATGACGCGCAACGAACCACTCAACTCACCTCGGACGAACTTTTACTAATCTGATCGACAACAAAGTCTAATAAATCGGACAGAAATTGCTTTGGTTTGCGTAGCGTCCACGCCGGATTACTGACAAACAGCCGCAGATAGACTCCAGCAACGACAACTTCATTGGTGACAATGTCTTTGAGGATTTCTGGGTCCTTCCACAGAATTCGCGAATTGACTTTTTGAGTTTTGTAGAATCTGCAACAAACAACAAAATCAGGTGCCGTTTTAAACGCAATAGATATCTACCATCACCACCTACCCTTCACACATATCCGCAACAGCATCACACACCCTATTTCGAGTTTTATCGTTCCATATCAGCTCGGGGTGCTCGTGAATCGACTCGAACAGTTGGACGGATGTTTGTGGGGATTCAATCATCGCATCAACAAATAACGGCGGGAGAAATTTACAAATTGTAATGCGAACCTGCACAGAGTCAGAGCGAAATATTCCACAGTATTGAATATTATGTAACAAGTTGACTTACTTTTGGTCCGCTTAATCGATCAGCCGTCATCTTGGACATGATCTCGGCGCATAGTTCGCGTATTTGTGGATTTCTCGAATTGCAAAACATATCGAGGAGGTAGATGACCGCGCCTTTGTTTTGCGCTTCCTTAATCATTTCCTGTACGTTCATCAGTCCCGACAGTGTTTCGAGTACTTTAACTTGACTGGCCAGCAGATCCGGATCGCGTAGCGCGACCAGAAAACTACCGAGAATCTCACAGGCAGCTATTTCACTTACGCACTCCTTGTTGCGTGAAACAAGCGCTACCACCTCCAGGGCCACTGTCTTCACCAATGTACTCTAAAGGGGAACAGAGTACACAAATTTGACAAACTCCATTTGGGCTGTGAAACTCACCTCACTGAAGATGTTATTGGCCAGGAAGCCGAAGATCATGTCAAAGTGACCGATGCACTGGATGTCCACTTCGGCGTTGGTTTTTATCACAGATATTAGCGCTCGCAGGACCATAATTGTGTGTGCTTCTATTTTCGAGTCGGACTCAAAGTTATATTTGTACTTACTCCTCGTCTGCAGATCGTTGGAGTTTGTTTCGATCTTTTTGCGATGCTTTGAACGATTGTACGCATTCAGCACATCGTCGATGGTTGTGCCTTTTTTGTCCTGCAGCTGTGGGTGGTTGGGGGCGAGCGTTGGTTGTAGGATACCATCGAGCGTGGTGTTGTTGGCTATTGCTGTGCTGCTTTTACTCGATGTAACGAAATGATAGGATTGTTTCAGATACTCGAGGAGGTCAATGATGAACGATTTGGGATTCACTATCGGGAATGTGGGCATTTCGTTGTAGATCTTGATGAATACGCCGCCAATTTGTAGCTCGTCTCTGCAAAGTAACAAGCAATTCATTAGCCCTTAGAAGAAATAAACTTTAAGCGTTGGGGCACTTGAAACCAGAACACCAGTGGAAACAAGCGAATAATCGTAATCGTCGGCAAACATTCTGTGAAATATTGCTCAGTAATGCTGCCGCTGAGTCTTCCAGAGTGATACAACGATGACACACAAATGTGTGCTCTACTTACTTGTGGGCGTCATATTCAAATTCGGCTGCTACATCGTGCACCATCGTAATGTCTTCGTATGACTCCTTGGTGGATTGTGTGCGTTGCTGTTCGAGAAAATCCATTAGCTGCGCTCTGGTGCCGTTGTCCCAGATCAAATAGGGATTTCTCGTATTTGACGTCAAGATCTTCAGAACCTGCAAAATTACGTCCCAACATCAGATTCTGATGGCAAACAATTTGACACTCAAAACTCACATCACTAGCTCGCTCCTTGGCCAGCTTATTGGCGATGTATGCCGTCAGTAGTCGGTCAAGTATCTGCTTGATTATGACGTTTTTCGCTTCGCTATTTATCACATATTTCTGCTTATTGACGACGTTCTCCTTCTCCGTCTCGGGCGCAGGGCCAAGATCGTTGTCGCTCAACGACTTCTTGTCAGCCGAATCCTGCTTCACTATCGAAGCACTGCTGTCAGTAATGGCCAACTGTTTCGAGGCAATTACGTTGTGGGCGTTTTGTGTATACGAGGACGTAGGCGATGTTTTCGAAGTGGTAGCAACTGCTGCCGTCGCCGATGATGGCGGCGGTGGTGGTGTTGTTTGTTTTGGTGGTGTGTCTGTGCTAGTAGTTTCAACTGGATCAAGTCCGTAGCCCGACAGAGCTATGCAGGCTAGAACAGCCATCTTGGCCAAATTATTTGCTACTTGCTGTTGGTTGGTTTTATCGCTGGCCTCGACGCCACTCTCGTCCAAAGTGTAGTCGTACTCGAAGCAGAAGAGCAGTAGCGACCACAGGACTCCGTTGCGGACGAGGTTGCACTGCAGCTCATAGTTGTTGGCTGCTAAACTGGTCACCAAACTGACAGAGAGGGTGTGCTGGATGGGAGATATAAATATTTTCTAGCTCGCTTGGGACAAACATAGTCACATACCTTAAAGTAGACAACTCGACAGACATCAGACAGCAGTTGAGGTAGTTGAATGATCTTCTGTTTGCAGTTCTCAAACTTGCAGGCAACCTCGAAGCACTTGGTCACATTCGAAATGACCTGGTAATGCAGGGATTCCGGCTTGGAATCGACACCCATGATGGATACACATCGAGTGTACGCTTCGAGGAGCGCTTCTATGCCTTCTTCGCGGCGCAGCTCTTCTGCGTTTAGAGCAGAACAGTGTACCGTGTGGTAGCACAGCTCTGACGATGCAGTAAGCAATTCAACTTCCTTGGAGAAGAGCTGGTCGTCCTTTGTTTCCAAGCGGATCGTCTTTATCAGTTGCGGGTAGCCAGCATACTTGTACGGCCGAAGAACTGAAAGCAGATATGAGTCAGCCAAATGGGGATGGATTTGTGTTGCTCAGACTCACCGTCGGGATACCTATCGAACAGGATGCTCTGTGTCCTCAAGATGAGGACGATATTCTTGGGATCTGGGCCACCAGAACTCCACACTGAGCGAGAGCACAGGAACTCGTAGGCTTGGCTGACCTTTTCAAAGATTTCCTGAAATAATAGACGTACTCGTAATTGTAGCTTCTCACCTCAACATCCGTATGCACTTACCCTTCCTTTGGGATTTTTGTCCGGATGGTACATCTGAGCCAGGCGGTAGTAGCTTTTTCTTATCACCGATTCGTCGGGTTTCTGATTCTTGGTGACGTCAATTCCTAGATCTGCGTATGCCTGTTGTATCGTCATTTGTGGCGGCTTCTTTTCGACTTCCTTGCGCCATGCGTCCAGAGTGTGCTTCAGCAACTGCACTGGATCGGAAATTGGCCAATTGGGGAACTTTTGGGTGTCACACAGATGCCGTAGGTAGTAAATATGACAGAAGAGCTCGTTCTCCAACTGCGGATAGCTAATGACAGGGATTGCTAGGTAAGGATACCTGGCCATCGTGTGTCCCCTTAGCCGTGGCGTAAAGTCGGCAATGTGCGCCGAGATCTTCTCGATCAGCAGTCGTCGCATTTCTGAGCTCCAGATGACCTCGGGTGTGTCAAACTCGCCCAAGAAGATCTCTGCAAACTTCTCTGCACTGTAGTTCTCCAGGAAACAAACCATAGCCTCCGGAAGCAGTTGGCCAAGTATGCTGCGATGCATGATTCCCGATTGCGATGTCTGAAATAAACACATTAGAAGAACTTCGTCGCGCTAATGGTCCTCATACTAGACCTCTTCACTTCGGAATCCCTGCTTCATGTGCGTCATCTTCAAGAACTTGGTGATCGGCAGAATGTTACTACCAGTATACATCAGCATAAAGTAGAACACCCCAGTCAGGTACACCTTCGGCATTTCCGGATTATCCTGAAAAGCACCCAACCGTTTAGAAAAATTCACATGGGCTCATACGGCAAAGCCTTACCTCCATAATTTGGCAAAGCAATGTCGCGACCCTTTCCAGCAAGCCAGGATCGTGTGTCAGGCACACTTGCACAATGTGCGGCAGGCAAATAAACTCAGACAATTTTCGCGACAACTTGGGCCCAGGAATGAGCACAGCTGACCCGTTTTGAGTACGACTGGGGAAGAAGCTAGTGCACTTAATCAGAACATCGAGCACAGTCGAGGCGAGTTCCGATTCGTTGAGAATCGCAGCTCCCTTGGCGATAAGGCACCATTTGAGTTGAGGAATCTGTTGAAGTGATCGCCAGCCATCCATTCCGATGGCCCAACAGCGAGTTTTTGGTGTGATAACACCCTTGTTCCAGAGCTCTTTCAACTAGAAGAGGAAGAGAGAGTTAAAAACTTGTTCCACACGTGGGGACGGTCTCACTTCTGAGTACGTAATTGGGCCTTGCCGTTCGGGTTTCATGCCCTCCTTCTCGATGTTGTAGTACCAATCCTTTTCCTCGTACGCCTGCATATTGGGGCCAGCTTCGATAACATTTGTCTTGGTGTTTGGTTGCGCCCGACCCTTATGCAGATGGGCCAGAGTTATAAGATCCACAAGGCATTGCACATGATCAACAAGTGCGCGGCAGTTTGATTTCTCCAAAACTAAACACGAAACCAGGCCAATTAGGGCGTCTCGCAGCGATGGTGACAGGCACTGCCGAAAGAAGAAGATTACAGTCGCAACGTTTGTGGGAAATGTGAAAAGCATACCCTGTCGATTAGCTGCAAGATGTATGTCATGTCACTGAATCTACCGATCTCCTGGTGGTAACGTTTGTACACTTTGGCCAGAGCTTGCAGTGATGTTACTGTTAACTGGTCGTCGTTGACTCGATTGCGACAAAGAACTCGTCGATATAAGGCGTTGAATAGTTCCACTCTGAAACGATAGGTTTAGGTAAATAGAAAGCTGATAGACTCAACACTTACGGGTCTTTGACAAGATTTTGCGGCCAATCGTCCTTCTCCAAGATCAAACGGATGTAATAGTCTCCAATTTGGATTTCATCAGCCAGGCACTGTCGAATAAATTACAAAATTCTCAAGATCTAGCAATAGACTTGCGTAAAACTCTGCCCACCTGGTATTGCACTTCGAACTCCTGGTAGTTCCATGCTACGATTAAAGTTCCAGCTAGATCACGGTCATTGATAAACTGTCTCAGTTCGTTCTCCAAGCACATTCGCAGTTCTTCTCGGGTCTGCAAAGCCAACAGTTTGAATTCGGCTTCTTGTGATTTTTTTTTTTTTTTTTATAACTACTCACCTTGTGGTTCCAAATTAAATTCGGCAAGCTGTGATCTTTGGCAAAGTTGTAGAAAAAATAAGGCAAATTGACAATGGCATCAGTGGTTTTCTTTTTCTGGCGTCGATTACGCAGCACTACTGGGCGATTCTTTAACGCCTGCGTCTGGTTCTCCTGCTGGTCAATTAGACTCAAGCCCCAATGCTTGATTCCCTGTGGAAACGTGTCAAAGTGATTGCTAAAGAGTGTGCTTCTGGTACTAACCTCTAAATGCTTTCCAATCACGTTTTTCCTAGTCTTATTGGAATGTTGAATTGCAAACTTGAGATTATCCCGAAAATTGAGTTTGTCCTCCTCGACGTCTGTATCTGGGACGGTGTCTTCACTTTCCAGGAACATCAAAAGACCCGCGGGCTAGAGGTGCACACAATCAAATGTATCAAACGACTCAGAAAGACGACCAAACTACTTACGAAGATTCTCTTGAAGAGCTCCATTGCCTCGTCGTTATCGGTAATCCATAGGCCAGTCAAATGACGAGACAGCTGCCGATGTGTGGCCAGCGTGGGGTCATTTGACGGCGTGTATAAGGCTACAAGTAAATGACGGCATAGCGCCGCCTCGTCTAGGGCAAGGGTTTGCATTTGCTTAGCCACTGGTGCTTCTCCTTCCTCGATGATGGCACGCAAAACCAGACCGGCTCCCTTTACAATCGCCAGCGAAGGATGTTGGAATAGTTTATATAGATACCGCCCGCGTTCGGCCACCAACTCGAGCAGTATGTCAAACTGTTTGCCATCAGTTGTCTCGCTATACGGCACACAGAGTGCGAATGTGAGGAAGTCCAACATTGCAGATAGAACAAGAGCACCGCTGCCGTGACTCTGAAGAAGTTGTACTTAGCAATGCGTGGAAAAGAACGACAGGGGTTGCGCAACTTACCACATGATTCGTCCACATATTGAGGAGCGTCTCCAGAAATCCCTTCGACGAGAGGATTGATGATTTGTTCAACTGTTCCTGCTTGAGGTCGTGATCTGCGTTCATTGAGTGCATAAGTGAATTGATCATGTCGATGGCCGAGTATGTAACGGCCAAGTCTTTCCGCCGCAAGGATGCAACGATTTTTGTGCCAATTATTTCGCGAAAACTGTAAAATCAAAAATTAATTTGGAATTCAAATCAATCTGCAACATCTTACCCCGGCAGGTTTGTGAATGCCGCATAGCCCACTTTGCTGGCCAAAAGCCTGGTGAGTGCGTGGAAGATGGCTTCTAGCTCTAAGTTTGTCAGCTGGGCTGTTGGATTGTCCAGTTCCTTCTGCGCTAAGGCCTGCAGAGCACTCATTATCAGCTTCTCCTTGTTCTCCGCAAAAAGACTCTGAAAAGTGAACTATAAAGAACCACGTCTACCAAAGCAATCAACCGACATACGTCTTGAGTGACACTATACTTGAGACCACTGTGAGGAATGTTTGCGTTGAATTTCTCCAGAATCTCGTAGCGTCGGGCGGGGTTTTGAAAGTTATTCATGACCAGACGCAGAAGGTTCGATTCAGTCTCTTCGTCCACGCAGTTGTTTAGTGGTACAAACCGCTTGCCACGCGGTGTGCTAGTAATGCGCACATGCACATCTTGATTGCCGCTAGAACGGACAGCATCCAACACCGTAGCCAGCAGTGAGTCCCTGAAGAATAAAAATTATATATGGCATTCACATTATTGCGTTCGCGCTCACCTGTCATTAGTGATGTACTTCCGAACGATGCCGTTCTTGTATTCGATACAAAACTGTTGAATGTTGTCTTTGTCACGGACCAGAGCGAACACATCAATAAGAGGGCGGAGAGTACACACCTACAAGCACAAACTCTCAACTCGGATTGGAAAGCGAATTGGTTTTACTTACACTGTAGGTCTGCGGATCACGTTCCAGAACGGTGGTCTCTGTTAGACAGAGGATTCTCTTCACTGGCTCCGGGTGGCGCGGCGTAACCTTTTGTACGGTAAACTCAGTCATCGACGTTTGAAATTGATCACCACTACGGTGGGAGGAGGTGGGAAATGAATTATCCAAGAGCAAAATAACAGATGGGCAATAAATTTACCTATATTTTCCGAAACGCTGCCGCTCAAACTGCTCTAGTGTGATCTGACTCTTGAGGATTTTCGTGTCGATTCCCAAGAACTGAGCCGAACGTTGAGCTATGTTCTGAACGATTTCATGATGATTGAGTGCCTTGAATAGATGCAAGCGGCTGAAGCCGCCGTATGCCATAACAATGCCGCCTTCATAGTCCTGTATTCCTGCTTAAAAAGTTTTTCGAAAAGGGAAAAGATAACACACGACGAATATTTAAGTTTAGCAATTTGAAGCTGGACAAGACAAATGATGCAAATCAGATGATGACGAGTGGTGGGCTTTGACCCGGAACTATTGATGCGTACACTGAAGAGGAGATGACAGTCCTTCATAAACGGAATATGTGCGTAAGAAACTCGAGAAGATATGACTTCTATCAAGAGCTCGACATTTTAAAGATATGATTCTATAATAAGCAAAAAACAAGAGATATTACCGCGCTCCCGCTCACACTTTAGTGCAGCGTCTGTTTACATTAATCGTTCGTATTGAATTCAAGTCGAATGATGCTCGCCTGCATAAGCAAACTGCGGGCACATGTAAACAGCAACGAACAATATTAACGCCGTCGTAAATTAGATAATCTAATTTCGTTGCCAGCGCTATATCTAATTACTTTGGGGCAAGCTTATCTTGTCATAAAATAAACTATGAAACGACAGCACGATTACCCGCAGAGCAGTCTTTTTATATCCAGTACTTGTTGCTTATACATTTCGCTAGGATATCGTCATTAGCATTTAACCATTGTAAATGCTTGACCAATCACCAGATAAGCCAAAGCAAATTGCTACTCAACGTTATCGCATGAATCAGAATCATAGTTGTGCGTTTGTGACGTGTTTTTTTTTTAACACCTGTGTCTTACTCATCCACCCCTCTACAACAAAACAATTTCCCCCAAATGTCAATCTTACAAAGCATTAAATGAGAAACATAAGCAAAGCAAGCATTCATCAACAAAACCATTGTACCTATGATCCCCTCTATATCCTTGTACATGTAGCTGGCAAGAACTTCGTTTGTCGTCGGGTCCAGTTGATCCAACGAGCATGGCGTAACCTCCAGCATTGTCGGCAAACTAATGCCAGACCAATGATATTTGTACGCTTGAAAGCGCTGAATCTGATACCGAAGGGAAAAACAAGAAAAACAAGAAAAAAAAAATAACAAAAACCATCTTTCGACTGCACACAAATAAACAGCCCTCACTTGAACATTTTTTGGTTTATCAGCAAATTCCTTGTAGTTCTTCAGTATCGAGCTTAGAATATCGTTACGATACTCGGAGGAGAATTTAATTGTGTCGAGCTTTTTATCTTTCTTTATGGTTAGTACAAATTCATTTGCTATCTGCAAGGGAACACACCGATTAGACACCGATTAAATGGAACAGCACACACAACTCACACTTGAGGCTTTATTTGGTACTGCGGCGACAATGTCCGAGTATGACCAGCGATTAGTTAGATCGAATTTATCCGGATTGTAAGTAGACACACCGGCGGTGCCTATCGATAAAATTCGCTTATATTTACCCTTCCACGAGTGTTTGGTTACGAGAAAACACTCTAGATCGATGTTATCTTTCAATGGAACCATTTTGATAGCTCCTTTACGGTGTTCCTTCGCCTCGGTGCTAATGGCCACATAGAACAATCACTGAAAATGCACTCGCGATGATTATTATTTGTTGATCGAAACAAAAGCGAAACCAAGCAATACAATACCTAGAGATTTTTTGTTTCTTCTTTCTCTATTTATTTTTGTATTTAAGAAAATGTTCTCGATTTGGAGGTGATTAAGCCCCCAATTGACACCATCAATTTAGTTCTTCTTTTATGAAGAAATGAAGCTGAGAACGATGGAGCCAGAAAAAAAAACGATGAATGAAAAAAAAACACGACATGCAAAAAGGGGAGTAAACGTCACGCAAACCGAGAATTTTCAATCGGTGATTTCACTGTGATTTTCGTAAAATTTTCGCAATGCAAACACACGCAATGATTGTGAAGAAATTAAATTTGAAGTTTTTCGTATTTTTATTATCGAATTTTGTGAATTTTTTAGTCTAATTGGGACTTTTTGCGGAACCTTTGTGAGAAAGTCACAACAAAAAACTGCACTCATCACAGAAATGACAGATTGACATTTTGCAGGTAGGGTGATATATGGTTTGACGGTTTGTTCGATTTTATCGATGTAGAAAAAAGAAGTTATCGTAGCATCCATGCAATAAACGAAGTAGGTTGGCTCTTCGTGAGTTTTCGGAATGAAAATCTAAAATTTATCATACAAACCGGTTTTTTGCACAATGTGGGGTTAAGATTATATAATACTCTGGTTTCTTTCGCGATATAAAGTAGCTTTCAATCTAAGCTACCTACATGTTGTTTTAGTTTTAAGCCGCTGAAATGAATGTTTACATGGGTAAAATAAAAAAAAAAACTATATTGTGCTAATTTATTAAAATAGGACTTCTTACTAAGGAATACTCTCTCTCACTCTGTTAGCTATTACTAGCTTTGTTGAATATGCTTTTGTCGATTCAAAATCAATCTTTGGTTTTGTTAAGACTTTTAAAAGATTGTGCTTCGTGTGTTAGCCTGCAGAGTATCGCACAACTCAATTATATATATATAATAATTATAAGTGGTGTGGCGCAGTGATCGAGAACACTCAAATAGGTACAGGTAGATACCCATATTTCTATTTTGTACACCCTATGGCAAAAATCGATATAACATCAAAATATAACATCGATGGTTTTTTCGATATACAATTTCCTGTCCATTACCTCCCAAACAGTTTAATTCTCATCTGTCAGTAGCGCATCTTAAATCAGCTGTTTTCTCCAAATAAAAATTATTTGCATTTCTTTGCATTTGTTGGTTATTTTTGCCGTGAAATTCAATAAAGCAAAAATCGCTATAAGTAAAAAGATGCAAAAATATGAAAAGCTGGAAAAAATCGGTGAAGGCACCTATGGAACAGTGTTCAAAGGCCGCAATCGTGAAACCATGGAAATAGTCGCCCTCAAGCGAGTTCGTTTGGACGAGGATGACGAGGGCGTTCCTAGCTCTGCGTTACGAGAGATTTGCCTTCTCAAGGTTGTATTTCGATCAACCGCTATATTAATACTTAACTACCATTGGCTGACTTTCTCAGGAACTGAAACATAAGAACATAGTCCGCCTCTATGATGTCCTGCATTCGGACCGTAAGCTTACCCTTGTCTTCGAGCACTGCGATCAAGATCTAAAGAAGTACTTTGACAGTTTGAATGGTGATATCGACATGACCGTGTGCCGTAGTTTTATGTTGCAATTGTTACGTGGTCTAGCCTTCTGTCACAGTCACAACGTCCTGCATCGGGATTTGAAGCCACAAAATTTACTAATCAATAAAAATGGAGAACTCAAGTTGGCCGATTTTGGTACGAATTATATCGATTTTATCGGTCACTATTGGACACGGTTTATCATTGTAGGTCTCGCTAGAGCTTTTGGAATTCCAGTCAAATGCTATTCAGCGGAGGTGGTCACTTTGTGGTATCGGCCGCCAGATGTTCTCTTCGGCGCTAAACTATATACGACCAGTATTGATATGTGGTCGGCTGGGTGTATTTTTGCAGAATTAGCCGATGCTGGACGACCGCTTTTCCCCGGATCCGATGTCCTTGATCAGTTGCTGCGTATCTTCCGTGTTTTAGGAACGCCCACAGATGATTCATGGCCCGGAGTGACGCTTCTCTCTGACTACGTATCGTTGCCAAGTATGTATAACGTGTGCTTTCTACTATTTAAAGGTTACAATGTCGCACTCTACACAGCCTTCCCTCCAATAACTTCCTGGAGCCAAATTGTACCTCGACTGAACTCCAAAGGACGTGATTTGTTGCAAAAACTGCTCATCTGCAGGCCAAACCAACGAATAAGCGCCGATGCAGCGATGCAGCATCCATACTTTACAGACAGCTCAACCAATCACTCTTAAGGTTGATCGATTGACGTCGTGATGCAACAGAACACAACTCGTTTAGGTGACCAAATTAATTATACAAGGAAAACCGAAGAAGACATACTATGAGAGACAGTAGATCGCGGAAGTACTTTGTATTATTCTAGTTTACGATATTAACTTATACTCTAGACCTAAGCATACATATTAAAGCAGCCATAGCTGTAGTGGTGGCCATTAGTTTTAGTAGGACTCGCGGTTTCGATATCGAGACCGAATCGGTGAATTATTTGTCTTTTAACTGTGCGTTTGTGTGTCAGCTGTATAACCGATGAGTGACGTTTTGACAAACTGGGTTCTAAATGCATTGTTTTATATGCTAAAGGGGGTACGTATTTATGATTAATGTAGACTTTAACTTATAATAAACGTACATTTAGTGTATTGGTATTTAAATTTATATAGTAAGTCGTTTAAATTATTTTCCATTTCTGTCAAATGGTTGTCCAACGAACAAAATCCTAGTGCTACTAGAGCTGGTGTTCGCTTTTCGTCTTCATAACTTACTTATAGAATTACAGAGTTGCGATTTAGCGAATTCGAACAGTTTCACTTTAGAATCGAGTTTCATAGTAGGGCCTCAGGCGCTACAAACTTGCTGGGGAACAATGGCCAATGTTGCGTTGACAAAAACAAACCGTCAGAAATAAAATTCATTCAGCGATTTTGAATACACAACACAACTCTTTTGGTGCCTGGCCACATGCAGAAATGAAAGTCCTCTGCATCTAAAAAAAAGAGACAAATATTCACCCCTATCGAGGTATCCGTTCGGAGAAAATTCCGATACGAAAGTGAAATCCGATCGGAACTCAAATTGCGTTCGAAGTATCTGTTTCGGAATGAAATAAATGAAGCCTACAAACGTGTTCATTTGACATTAAAATATTCCGCAGCAATTCGTTGTCGGAGAGCTTCGGAATAAATTTGCCGTGTGGCTGTCAAAAATAAGTGGTAAAACGCGGTTCCACGCAATGCGACAAGGTGCGCTATATGCCATCGGAGGATTTTTCCCAAAGTTGTATCGGAACGGATACCTCGAATGGAATTTCTCCGATTTCGTACAGATCGGAGAAAATTCCGTTCCGAACGGATACCTCGATAGGGGTGATTCTTCTTAACTTACGATGCACACGCGTATGCATGTACTAGTACATATATTTGTCCGACAAAATGCAAAATTAATATTCCTATTCCTACTATTAACTTAATTATGCCGCATTCCCATATTTTGCTGTTGCAGTTGTTGCTGATGCAGCTGTTGTTGTTGCAACTGAAGCTGTTGTTGTTGTTGTTGGATGTGTTGCATCTGTTGTTGTTGCTGCAAATGCTGCTGTTGTTGGAGTTGGAATTGTTGCTGCTGTTGCAACTGTTGCTGTTGCAATTGCAATTGCTGCTGCTGTTGCATTTGTTGATGTTGCAAGTGCTGCTGTTGTTGGATTTGCATTTGCTGATGCTGAAGCTGCTGCTGCTGGATACCAACCATGGGATTTATTTGTGATACCTGTTGCGGCTGTTGCGGTTGCTGTTGGGCTTGCGGCTGTTGTTGCTGGGGCATAACTTGTTGTTGAACGACCTGCGGTTGCACTTGTTGCTGCTGTTGTGGTGAAATTCCCTGACTCATTTGTGACGTTGCGGGCAGGTTTGCAGACACACCAATACCAGATTGGGGAACAATCGTTGGTTCGGCGCTGAAATCAAAGAATAAGTGTTTACGAGGCAAAAGACAATTAACTGGGTGTACGCACGTCTTATCGGAATGAATGTCCTCGAGATTAAGATGCGTTATGAATCGCAATCGCATTTGCAGAGCCGGCCTCAAGCGCTTTATAATGGTCTCCGACTCGTTTTTGATTATATTCCCAACATGAATGTACTTAATGTGATACCTGTGGAGTAAGTTTTCCATTAGAGGGGGAGTTGCATGTTTTAAGGTCGCTTACAAGAAATCACAGATCTGATCCATATATTCGAGATTTTCACCCCAATGGTGCTTGTCGACCACTTCCAAGAGCTCGTACAGTAGAATCGCGATGCCAGCTACAGCATTCGGCTTCTCTTGCTCGATCCGCTGCAGGAACGGGCCGAATACATGACACAGAAAGACCAACTGATGCGATGTCTTGACGCATGGCTTTAGTTTCTCCTTTAAATATCTAGAGGCGAAACATTAGTATCCCGCAGAATGAAAAACCGACACTTACCGAGTCATCGTGGCCAATTTGAATCCGCCCATGTGATGGAATACCGAGTGCGCCACTGCAAGCACAACTGCGTACACCTTCTCAATCATCGCCTCGCGAACAGTCTTGAAATTAAATAACTCAAAGGCGGAGAAGCGGTAGGACCACTTGAGCATTTTCGGTGAGCTAATGACTTCCTGCAGCCGATCGTATATTGTGCTCCAATATGTTTCTGGCAACGCAGCCAAGACAATGCCCACAGCGTTGATGTACGCGTGTATCTCCTTCTGTGGTATCAGCGGATAGCCCTTAACGATGACATCGATAAGGTTATTTCCTACGATTTGTGGTGCAACCGGCAGGCTGAGTAGTTCGACACAGGTGACATAGAGGGCGTGACTGGGTGCATTTGGGAACTCATTGAAGCGCCAGTCCGTGACGTAGAAATAGTTCTTCCCGCTGATTGCTGAAAAGGGAAAGATATGTGGAATTTGCTAAAATAAGATTCAAAACTCACTGTCAGCCAATCGGCGGAGAAGACCCATATAGTAGCTGAGTTCGGGGTTCCAGAGGGTCTCCTTATTCTGCAAATAGATTTGATATTGCTCGCTAAGAGCCCAATTCGGTGGGCGGACGTCAACTAAGGCGCCAGTTACGGCACTGACGAGCTTCTTCTTAAGCGAGGGTGTTTCGCGCAGGATCCACTCATAGAAGTGCAGTGTGTTATAGAGGTAGGTTATCGGACGATCTGCAAAAACACAAAACACAATGTCAGCAAGACTCCTTACATAAAACAAACTGCCCCCAGCTTACCATGGAATTTATACAGGCACCCTAGGTGGTCGAGAATCACCTCGAGTATCTGGTGGACATGTTGTATTGGCAGCTCAATAAACCTATGAAAAACGATATCCAAAACCGGCAAAAACCGCAGGCAAACATTTCCAAAGTAGACCGGCAGCGGCGGATGTGACGCCGATTCGTCCGGAGCAAACTTCTCGGGGTATTTCTGATGAAAAGCGAGATGTTTCTCGTGCCTAGAAGGGATGCGTTGTTCAGCGGAGTTCTCCCACTATTGCTGCTTCCACTTACCAATTATTTTGCTTCCAATGGTCGGGACTGTTCTCCTTGAAGAACTCCTGAACTCTGTTTCTCAATTCGGATGCTTTCAGCAGAAGCAGTTGAATTATTAGGAAGCACACCTGAGCCTCGTTACCCTCTTGAGTACGGAGGGCCAAACACAGCACCACACGGTCAATGGTAACAACGTTGTACTTCCAAATCATATTGTTAATGGTATCCACACACTTGTGGATGAAATCCTTGCCATTTGAGTTGGCCACTTCGTACACGAGATAGTCGCACAGCTTCCTCAAGTGAGCGGACAAGGCCCGAGCACTGATGCCCTCAAGGATTCTGGAAAATTGCAATTAATATTATGAGTTCAAGCTAAATGGGTGTCCATGTCGTACTTATAAGCGACGGGACTGATATTCTCCGTCTCCCAGATCATCTTGAAGAGCAGACACAAGAACAGTGGATTCGTGTTGGGACGAATGAAATGCGCAATGATGTCGTTTTCGTTAGACATCGATGTCCAGTTGCAGTACTCCTCATCAACGGACTTCTTCAGCTGTTGTTTGTTTTCCAGTGGAGTGCTGTTTTGGGTGAAGAACTCATTGAGAGCCGGTGGGAAACACTCCAGCGAATGTTTGGCCCAAGAGTGCGGGGTGTTCTGCATAATGTTTGTCAGTAGATCTTTGCACCAAGCCTGCAAGTCGTCACCTAGAACGAATAATTGTTTAAGAGCCGAAGATCAATGCTATTGGCGAGCCCTTACCCGATCCAGTGATGTGCATCGATCTGGCTAGAGTGAGAATCAGAACACGATTGAGCTCCTCACTCTCCATAGATGCCACCGAGCCAGGAGTTTTCTCATTGAAATACCGCGAAAGCTGCGGCTGTACTTCGGCCGACCCAAGTCCTGTTATCAGACGTAAGGCTGTCGATTCGAAACTGCAAACACAATCGCTACATTAATAAGCAAATAATGAGCAGATGCGGACGGACACTTACCACAAATTCAATTGCATTTTGTTCGTTTGCGGAACAGATGCCAAGGAGTGCAAGTGAGACAGCAATTGTACGCGATAGTGTGTAGGAATGTGATGCAGACGATAGGAGAACATCTCCAGTAGCGTGTGCAGAATCCCCCACGCATGGTGCTTGAAAACCGCCGGCAAAAGTTGACCTACAAAATTTGATTAACACCATGTGACACAACAAGATTGTGAGCGTCATACTTAGGAATCCCTTGATGCCCAACGATTCGATTTCTGTGTACACCAAAAGGCGGGAATACGTTTCAACCAATGCAGGAGCCGGTACTGAACTTTTCGTCTGAGATTGCTTAATCATTTGGGTGACAAAACTGAAATGTTGCCCAAGCAATCGAGTTGTCTACTTTGAGGTTAGAAACAAATTTACGTTTACCTGTGTATCAGTGACATTTTGCTGTGCACAGTCAAACTATCCAGTACCACCATGGAAAACGGAACCGATGATATTTGCGACACGCTCGCTGAACCTGGTGCTCCAACGGCTTTTGCATTCCCATTCAACGCCTCAACTACGATGTTCATTGGACGCGAGAAGTACTCTTGGTTGGTTGAGTAGGCATTACAGATGAGTATGATTCGAAAGTCACTGCCTAAGCTCATCGACATCATTGTGTTGGGCATTACCAGGTGCTGGAGGAATCTGTTGATGTAAAATATGTACGCATAAATTTGATTTCGGTTTTAGATGGTTCGCGGACATACTCGTGGTGGTTTTTCAACGCGATGGGGATCGGCCGGTTTATGTTCATGTTTTCCAGTCTGGCCTTCTTCATTAGGTGTATCCATATGCAGATTGGCGCCATCTGCAAAGTAAGGTTCGCGTTTTAATTCAAGATTGGATAAAAAACGGAAACACCAATGGCGACCCTATCCAACTAGTGACTACCAAAAGCAAAGATGGAGGTGCCCTGGATATACACTTTCAGTTCTCGTCCTTTTATTAACACAAAACTATCTTCAAACTTCTTTGTTTTACCTGTCTTAGCGAGGATGACTTGTTGCAGTCGGGCAGCTTTAGCGGCTCCTGTTCGGGATACAGCAAGTCAAACAGTTTAAACATCGGCAAGAAGTTCGAGATCTAAAGCGAGACAAAAACGTGGTTAGGAACAATTCAACATTCTAGTGAACACAATTTGACACTTACCGGATTCTTCTGAATGCTTCCCGAGATGAACTGCAAAAGAATCCACATTAGCTGATCGCGTCCCTTTCTCAACTCCTTTTTAGACAGCTGAAATCGGAAAACTTGTCACAAACCAATCCAAATATATTTGTTGCTTACAACACACCTTCTCATACAACGACAAAACGATATGCATAAAGCTAACAAACTGGAAAAGCACGAAGTAAATCAACTGCGACGATAAGTGCAGCCACACCCACTCATTGGGTGATGTTGTCTCATCTGTTGTCGAAGTATTCATATCGGTTTCAGTCATTTCCATAGCATTTATAATCAAGTTGACCAATTGTTCCTCTAGTGCATTGCAGCGCTGTTTTTGTTGCTTTTGCAAATTCAACATAATCGACACCATCTCACGGGAGTAGGGCTGGTCAAGGACATACCTCAGGAGCTGCGGTTGCTCTTCCAGCAGCTCCGGTTCGTAGGGTAAGCTTCCTTTAAAGTTAAACTTGAGAGTATTGTGGTCCAACTTCCACGAGTTCATCATGTGATCGGCATAACCGAAATGCTCAACGACAGGTAGCATGTGTGGATGGCCAATTATCGAGACCATTTGGGCGGTGTGTCGGAATTCCTCGACGAAATCTGTCATCAACTTGTTGATTTTCTTAAAAGATAAACCAATTTGAATGAGTTCACAGTTTATGCAAAAGAAAGCATTACCCAATGGAAAGAGAACGGTTTCATTATTTCATTGGCGATGAAATACGCTGGAAGCAGGCAGTTGTTTCTGTCGAAAATAAAACGGATTGTCTCTTCTAGTGCCAGAAGTTGAGGTAAGAAACTAACGTTTATATTGACCGGGAAGGTTTGGGCTTTTTCCCGACAAATCTGTTAATTGAGTACTTGTACTTGGGTTATTATTACAAGTGGCTAATAGATATAATTTATACCTTCATAATTTCACGAACGCCCTTGTAGTCCACATGAGTAATTACTTTTTTGATGAGCCTAAAGCTTTCCACCCAGAAGTTTTTATTTTCAAAGACCAACTTATCGCAGAGAAGGATTTTATCGCATAAAAGTCTAAAATACAATTTTTTGTAAAGCGGAAGATGTAAAATACTTGTTAACTTACTTGGCAGTAATCAAATTGCTCGCAACCAGTTTACCCAAAGTGTCCATCAGAACCTTTAGCTGTGTAAGATTCGCAGTGGTGGCAGCTCTTTGTAAATACTGCCGGATGATGGACTCCTTCGACTCGGGGGCGACATTATTAAACGTTGAAACTGTGAAGTGGCGGAAATTAATAGAGGAACACTCTCAAAAGAAGGCGTTTACTTACCAACATTGTTGGAGAATTTCTGAGACTTTTCGTTTTCACCGTCAGTTTTATGGACAATGACACAGAGAAAAGCCTCCTCAATGTTTTCTACTTTCTGTAAAATGCAAATTTAACACAGAAATGCAAAGAAAATTGCAAGACTCCTACCAAGAACTCATTCACGGCGTCTAGTATTTCAATTTCCATATTTATTGGGAAATACACTATATAGTGCAGGCCAATTTTTCGTTTATCAAATCCACTTTTTAGGACCAACGAAAAGAGGAAACGAGGAGTTTTTATGATAATTAAACTCGCTAAAAATATTTGTTTATGCTTTGTTGACGAAACCGAAAGAAAAATGACGGCAGACAGTTTGACAGCCGGCATCGAAAACTGCACAGCGGCTTCTTTGCGTGAAACATAAAAGGAAAGTGCTCGGAATATTTTCAGTTATGGGAACAGGTGGTTCCAGATTTTTAACGCCATAAATAAGCACCGACTCGGAAAATTACAAGAAAGGAGGTAGTACCTACCTAGGTAAATTCAATTGCGGGTAGACATAACCTAACATTATGGAGAATCAAGCCTATTGCAGCACTGTACAGTATACGCTACAAGATAGCGTGCACTTAATTTAAAATACCTTTGACTTAAATTTTCAAGGAAACATTAATTCAAGGAACTGTCATAACTTTTCAACTGTTTGGAAAAATTATTCGAAATTCAAAAAATGATAAGAAAAACATGGCACAAACAACTGCACCGGCGGAAAATTGTAAGTGCGATTTAAAATGTTTGCACAGCTGTTTTAATTTGTTTGGATTAATGCATATATTCTTTTAGTGGAAGACGTTCTCATTTTCAAGCAAAATTTGGTACTACATAAAGCCCTTTGTTGTGCATTTAGTACAAATTTGGTTGCAGCCTCTACCAGTGCCAACAGTTTTAAATCTTGCACTGTCTGCGTGCTTACTAGTTTTTATACTATTTCCTGTAATCTATCCTGGAGCAATACTTTTGGCCACCTATTGGATAATTCAGTTAATCGGAGAGAGGTATACATTTTTGACTTGTATTAATCAAATTGTTAAAAAGGCACTCGCCAACAAATTCCATAGAGATTTTGGTATACAATTTCCGCAGCAATTGGACTTTCACAGATATGTTGGACGTTTTTTCAATGTAGATCCAACGGGCGAGTATAATAGTGCCGTAAGTTACTATTTTCATCAGATCACAGTTTTGGCAGCAACATTTATTTCGATAATTGACTACATTCGATTGGCGAGAATTGCAATTTTTGAAGTTTAATATCCTTGTACAATAGAAGAAGAAACTTTGAAGTATTTCGGGATTTCAAAAAAAAGAGTGTTGGGAAACGAATTGAATAAATTAAAACTCTACAGATAAAAGTTGTAATTCTGCATTTTATTCACAACCTATAACAATAGTCTGCTAGCGTCGTTTGAAATCTGAAGAAAAACGTTGAAAGAGTTAATATTTGTAGTGAAATCCGAATTTTTCCTCAACACCGTCCATTTCGCTCAATTAAAATTGAAATTTTTTCATGGCATTTCCATTGTCATTTTCATTTAAAACTTAGTTCTTATTGGCATTTTCCTTTAGTCCTCTCAACGTTTTAACAGGCTCCCTAAATCAGAAGGCTGAATGCATGTTTTGTGGAAAATAAAACTCAAACTAATTTTTATTTTTTTTAGTATCACAGCGAAGTATAACAGCACATCACATTCCAGTGAGTGACAACAAACACACAATTTGTAAACATTGCAAAAAATGAAATCTTATGTTCGCTTAACTACTCTAATTGCAACTTGTTGTTTTGTTCTTAATACCAATCCATTCTCAAAAGTAATGTCTTCTGGTCTTGTTACAGGTAGGAGTTTATAGTTCTTCACAATGCTTGACAGTAGAACTTTGATCTCAAGCATGGCAAACTTTTGGCCTATTGTATAGAAAAAGAGAGATAAAATCGTGTTTAAAATAGAAAAGCTATCTCGATTACCTATACAGTTTCTTGGACCCGCACTGAAAGGTACAAATGCAAAGGGGTGTCTGTTAAGGGTGTTCTCCGGCAGGAATCGATTTGGATCAAATTTTTCCGGATTTGGAAAATATTTTGGATCACGATGCAAATGGAACGTATGTATATTTATTTGAGTTGATTTTGGCAAGATTATTCCATTCAAAGTTGTTTCCTCCACAACTTCACGCGACATAAAAGGAACAGACGGATATAGCCGGAGTGTTTCCTTAATCACACATTCCAAATACTCCAATTTGTTGAAATCGAAGACGGTAAGGTCTTGCAGATCACCTAAAACAAACCGCGTAAATAAACAAACTAAAATCATACACCTGAAGCTACTTACCTAACTGTTTAACCTCGTCAAATAACTTTTCTTGGATATCTTTGTTATGTGCTATATTCATGAGGGCGAATATTAAATTAGTTGATGTTGTGTCATATCCCTCGAACATAAAGGTGTCGACCTCTTCACATATTCCTTTGTGATCAATGAGACCTTTAGCCTCCGCATCAAGCAGTGTATCCAACATTGCGTAGCGCTTCTTCTGGCCGAATTCGTTGCTGAAAAGGTTACAAAAAACATCATTTGAAGCTTGCTCTTGTTTAAGCCATCGGAAATTACCTTTCGACATTATTGAAGGCATTCTTTCGATATTCCTCGCGCTTTTTATTGATGACACCAGTCGTGAATGCATGTACTCTCTGAATTGTCTTCATATACTCTGTGTAGTCACCAAAGATTTTGTATATCCACTCATAGTAAAACAATACGTTGCAGGATCGTTTCACCATTCGCACCTCTAGTTCAGTAATGTGTGTTCGATAATCATCGCCATCGCTCATGTTGTCCAGTTTTACCCCCATAGCAGTTTCTAAAATAGAGACGTACCTATTTGTCCAGAGCTTATGCTATACCTAGCTGTCTAGGATTGGTAAACATACCACATATGTTGTTAAGGGTAAATCTTGGAATGACGTCGACCAACGGTAGATCCTTGTCGATTTTTGTATCCAAAACCTTTATGAACTTGACACTTTCTTCTCTGAAATATCATTTTATTTGGCAATGTCTGTAAAAGAAAATTATCTTCTTACTTGAAAATTTCTACAAAAGACTGTAGAACGTTAAAGTGAAAGGCTGGGGTTAGAAGTTTTCTACGCGAATGCCACTTTTTGTCTGTGCTAGTCAGAAGACCAGTTCCAAGGAAAGTATGCAGCAACTCATATACAACTCCTTTCGTCAGTAAAGTTTGACTATTGAGAATATGTTCAACTTCTTCAGCTTGACACACGTTGTAGACTGCGCTCTCAATAAATCGCCAGATGAAACTCCTGCCTTTAGAGACTTTAAAACAGTTGGAAATGTATTCGAAGACCTTTTCTGAAATTTAATTTAACAACATAAAAGATGGCCTGTTTATAAATATTTAAATATTATATTATCTTCAATGCTGCAATAATTTGCAAAATATCTGGTACTGGGTTCCCGGCCATAGGAACATTGAGGGGAATGATGAAGCTGATGAACTTGCCAGGAGAGGCTCTGCTCTGTGCGTGTGCGTGTCTCGTGCGGAGGAAGTCTTCCCTCCGCTGGGGTACGTCAAGAGAGAGAGATCCTCCTGCACTTCACCTTAAGGGCCGAGACTAGATGCATGAACCTGACGAACTGCGTCATTTCAAGGAAGATCTGGCCTACGATGAAGCCAGAAAAACAACCTCTTAGTCCGAACGCGAGTAGAAGTCGCCAGACTACCGGCATTGCCGTAGCTTCGCCGACACATAACAAGACTGAAACAGTGTTTCATCTTCTTTGCGTGTGTCCGGCCCTAGCCAAAACCAGATGCAGTGCACTAGGTCACCCTTTTTATGACGACCTTTCGGCCATCCAAGATCCAAAGTATCCATTTTAACAAGATCATAACATTTCTCAACTCCACAGGCTCCCATAACTTTCTTCTTCTCCTTTTTCTTCAGGTTCTCAATGCGTTTAAAAATTTATTTTAGATTTTGATACCTACATAGGACTTTTTTAACTTTCAATAAACCGTATTGGCTGATAACACTTTGTAGGTACCACATACATACATTTTATAATTAGCTTATGCTTCCTTTTTTATATTAAAAACCCTATTAAAAATAATCTATAACAATAATTATTGAATATCAATTGGTCAAACAGGAGCCATTAAAATAAGGACAATTATAAAATCCCTTATTTACCTTGCCTGAAACCTGTAACCTGTATTTGTGATGGACATAGAACTTTTTTATTTTACTTTTAAAGTTACATAGGTACTTAAAATTACAAAATCCTATGTGAGAATTTCAAGAACACAAAGTTCTATCACCCTATATCTTAATGTTAATAAATGTTCAATACGATTGAATGACAAAGTTCTATGTACTAATATTGTTGCATAGAACTTTGTTACAGCAAAAAGTTTTAACATTTTGTAGGATAGAACTTCGTTTTTCTTCAGATTTGGTATGGTACGAAACCTTAAAGGCCCCGTTATTATACTCAAACGAAAGTACTCTCGAAGACGAATCGTTTGATACCAAAAACTTATTTTTGATAAAAATGGCTTATGGAACGGTGTTGCTTTGAGGTGACGATTTGTCAATAAACAAACGATTTATAATAAAAACTAAAGTCCAACGATCGAATTTTCCACTTAGTTGTAATAAAACTACAGATTGTTAGTAAGTCTTTTAGCTTGCTACGTATTTAGTACCTAATTAAACATCATAAATATTTATTAAGTGCCGCATCAATTATTGTGTAGCTCAAAGATACCGTTTCATATATGACATAGAATTGCACAAACGGATTTTCTATATAAACGAAGCAGAGTCTATTAAGCTATTGGAGTGCAGCAATTATCTGTCATTAAGGTCATTGTGTATTATAATGTGATAACAAGGAATTAATTTTCTTTATAAAATGTCTGGAAAGCAAATACCTACAATAGTCCTACCAAGAACAAGGGTCGATTAGTAGGTTATTTGTTTTATGGTAGATCGGCCCTATAGACTTTAAGTTATTTTTTCTTGTTCTGTGTGGTGTGTGGATGACATTAACCTTCACATCAAAAAGCTTATCTAGCTTAAAGTAGGTGATTGCATTAAAATTATTATACATAATCAGAACTGACATCATAACTGCTTAGTTAACTCATGATCTTATGTCTTTTTCGATTTAGCAAAATGTATTGATTGCTTTCATGTTCAATTTGCAAGAAAAATTCTTCTTTTTTTTTATCTGAGGAGTTATTACTTTTTTATCTGAATTATTCATTTTACTCGTATGGAAACGAGTTTTTATATTAAATTACTTCGAAATGCGTTATAATAAATGTGCGAAAATCAATTAAAGTGGATTTCCAGTGCAATGTAACCTAGCGGTGTACCTATAATTATTTATATTAAGTAGAAAAAGCATGCGAGACTTTGCATGTGCAGCGTGTAGGTACCTATGTATATATACGTAAGTAGCAGTTCTTACAAAATGATAATGTAGTTCATGTATATCTGATAGCCGATAAAAACAAAGTAAGATGCTGCCATCTGACATCTTTGACATAAAAATTCAGACTGTGCGAAACATGCATTCCAACAGGCACACATTTTCGAAATCAGCATTAAATGAATGAACGCAAATTAAATTGACTTAATAAATATCCTAAAATGCTGCCGGGAAAAAAAAATGACGAACATTTATCGCAACGAAATCAATTACGATGTTTAGTCCTTTGGTCTTTGTTGCAATTGAAAGACTAAAAATTTCAAAACAAAACAAAAAAGACACAAGTATAAATGACATATCATACCTTCTCCTATGACATGCAAAAAAATAACAAATCCCATAATCTAAAGGCAGTCATTAATATGGTATTCGATTGGGCGCTCTCAGAGTACTTTTTAATAAAAAATTTAACCAGTGAATAAAAAACGCGTTGAAACGTATTCGAATCGCACGATTAGCCACACGAAACCTCAAATCTGAGAGCGAATCTGAAGAAGCCTAATCAAATACCTACCACATAAACCTAAAGGCATTCATTAAATGAGAATTCTTCAAAAGGCATGCCTACATACAAATCACATTCATGTCAAAAAGATCCAGAGCCCAGAGCGCTGACACCGCCAATTTACACTCACGACTCCGCCGTCTAACGGCAATGTAAATAATCCAGCTTTGCCGCTGCAATTTTTCAAAAAGGGGGACTAAAAAGGGGCCAGAGCCGAAAAAAGAGCCCCCACGTCAAAAACTAATAAATAGCAAAAAAAAGTTTAAAAAAATAAAAGAAAACAGAGCAACAAAGACATTGCAAATTTGTTCATGTGTTTGCAGTCTTTTTCGTTCAGTAAAGAATAAAATCTCAATTAAACTGAAAAAGGGGTAATTTTGAAAATTTTTCGAAAAGTTGGGCCAAGGATCCAGAGGCTCAAAAAGGGGCCAAATAGTAACACTGATTCCTCTTTACTTATAATGCACTCAAATAACAAAATAAAACAGCTGTGCAAAGATTGAAAACAGAAAACGCAATCGGAAAACTTGAGAAATCGGAAATACAAATGTTGTTGTAGCTGCAGTTGACAGCTCTCTAAAGAAGACGATAAGAATAACAGAATTGAACATAACCATAAACATTCCGCCCGTCCGCCGCACTAATAACAACTTTTAATCACAACTGCAAATTTTTTATGGAAAATATAGCCACTGTGAATTACTAAAATTTAGAGTCGAAACTAAAAATGTTTATTGGCAAGGCCCACAGAGTTTATTTTCCGCACATTAAGGATTCACATTAAACCAAGCATGTGCAATGTAATACTACCGCAATGGTATGTAAAGAAACAGCACGTTTGCAAAATTAAAGCTCCACAAAGTGTAACTGTAACTGATAACTATCAGATGAGTACCTATATCAGCTTTCCATTCTTTGCACTTGTACACATTTTTCTATACCTATTCCTATTTAAATAATATACTGCCCTTGATACGAACGAGTATATACTGCTCCAAGTGCGCAAGACTGACAAATGCAACAAAAAACTAAACGAATTTAATTTGTTTATAGATAGCTAGACATATATCACGTTGAATCGGATATGTTTATCAAATCAAACAGGTTGTGGCCAACAAAATTAAATAAATACCTAGTCACAAATCCAATCAAGGATAACGAAATGTAGTTTTAACTCTGTACAGTCTGTACCTGGGGTCATCGCAGCTATGTCAAAATTATTGCCAAAAATCGTTTTTCCCGGAATCACTGGATACAGCTCGTTCAAATCACCTCCATCCACGCGTTTAATTTTCTTGCACAGGGACAGAATCCAATAGTCCTTATTCAGTCGATGAATAAGGACTGCAAGGGCTAATACTCCGATCAAAGCTAACCACATCGTTATCGGTTGGAAATTTTACTATAAACTTCGCGAGCAAACTGTCCACCGCCCGCGTAATATTCGACAGAAAATTAATCTTTTAGATACTGCCTGGCACTGGCACAGGCACTCACTAGCATGTGCTAGGGGTAAGATACAGAAAATGACTGAGCATGAGTACCGTATCCGTATGAGCGCGAAGCTTTACGCTTGGCGAAAATACGTAAACATGTCCGTATAAATAGTAAATAGAAACACGTAGAGCATGCCGTTGGTCATTGTTTCGGTTATCGGACCTGAGGTTATCAACTTGATCTGTTCCGTTTAGTTGATCATTTTATGGTGAAAATGTTTATCAATTTGTTATAAAGCCGGTGCCTCAAAGCGAAGTGTATTCTGATTCCAATTCGGGATGTTAAGCATCGCAAAGCAATTCGATTTGGTAGTCTTATTCATGTGTCGTGTCGTTGCACTTGAGTTATTGGTAAATCGATGAATGCAAAATCGTGGCTTGAGCCTTATGGCAGAATATGGCTTGTCAAAATTGTATAAACCAACGACAGGAGTTTCATACATCCGATGACCGAAAGGCCGCCGCCCCTTGGCCAGTGACGTTAAAACTAATTGATATTCGGGACCATGTCCATACACTTTCGATTCAGCCAATTTTGATTCTTATGCAGTCGATGTTCAGATAGCGGGACGAATTTTGATATGTTACAAACAGGAGTCATATTTTATTTAATGTCTTTTTCGATTTGGCTGAGATGTAAGTTCTAAGATTTCTGCTGCCAAATCGAACATGAGGTCTGAATTTTATGGTTCTTTTATATATTGGGTTGGCCGCAAAATAATATTAATAATAACGCATTTCGAAATACATAATTTAATATAAAAACTCGCTCCCACACGTGTAAAATAAATAATTCACAATTCGTAACCGCCAGCTGTGTGCCATAAACATTGGTAGTAGCAAAAGTATGTGTAAATCTGTGAAGATATAGAAATTTCTCAAAAGTTCGTCAGATCAAAAAAAGATTGATTTTTTTTGCAAATCGAACATGAAAAGCAATCTCGATCAAATAAAAAAATTTACTTTTGTTTTTCAAAAAATTATCTTTTTGCCAACTCGAAAATGACATAAAACTTATTCAGTCGGTACACTTGGTATAAAGCATACGCCAGCTTTTTGATATTAACATCAAGAAGTTCAACTGATGCTGGCATTGGCTTTCTTTGGTCTGAACACGAATGGAGCTCAGTAGATTTGAAACCCTAATTGTTTTATGTTTCATGTGGGTAATGTCAGACAAAAATCTAGTGAATTTCTAAAAACTGACAATCATATTTAGTGCCCAGACTAAATTTTACAAACTCACAATTGTAAAATAATGTAAACTTTAGCAACCTGGTCAATTATAAGTCTTTGGAGCGGTATGAAGATGAAAAACGATTGAGGATGAGAGGGAATTGTGGCATTCAATTGGCTATAGTCGAAGTGAAAGATGTTAATCAAATAAAATTGAAATATTAAAAACTATCGAGAAGTCTTTTATTAACAATTTTCCATATAAAACTACCCATTGTGACCTACAAAATATTTAGTATGAATAGTGAAAATGATTATTAGTAAGGTCCAGGTAAATGTATTCAATGGGGTTTTACAGATTGACACGCTGCGCAATGGCCTGTCAAATTCCTGGGAAACAACATTAGGTAAATAAAAAAGAGTCATAATGCCAAGTCAAAGATTACTCAAATGTAATTTATTTGCTGCGTAGGTACCTACGCAAAAATTAGGCAACATATTTACTGTAGAAATCTCCTACGCTTCATCAGAAGCTCCAACTGGTTCAATGAGCAGGAAGAATAAATATAGATTCATGTGGCATCACAAGGGACCTGATAATGGTCTAAGTGTGTCGGCTAGCCGACAGCCACTTCAACCTAACCTAACCTACTGTAGAACGTAGATAATGCTTTCAAATTTTATCTGCACTTCCAGACTCTGTATGAGTTTTTTAATGGGGAATTTACAAGTAATGTGAACTGATGATTTCTTGTCTGTCTGTAAAAATGATATCAGTCAGTTACAGTAAATAACTAAATAAGTGCGACAACTCAAGAGGTCTGTTATAAATGATAAGAAAGAGCGAGGTAAATGTTTTTTTTTTAAGATTAATATTCACAGCATGCTTTTTATCGTGTTTTCTATGAAAATATATTGGACTTCCCGATTGTATCAAAGTTATAAATAAGGAAAAGAGTGTCGAAGTATATGATATCGAATGTATCGAGTAGTGCTTTCGGTAGTTTGCATTTAGTGATTGTTCTCAAGGGAATCCTTCTTCTATGTTTGCAATTCGATTCCTCTATATTTAGAAATAAGTTCAAATTACCTATCCGGAAATAACAGATATTAAAAATAATCATACGGCACACCCTACAGGCACCTCATCAAATAGATCCAAACTTTGGGATAAAAAACAACTGGTCTGGCACTCGCCATTGCCAACCAGGTAAACTTATATTTATGTATATAGGCTCTTATTTTGACATTTTTGTATCCTTATTAGGGGTTACGATGCGATGTTATTTGATATCTCTCTTCAAACATAGGTCACCACACCCAGTAAATATACATAAATTTACCTGAAATTGTTTTTAATGGCGCCCGTGGATCGTTAAAACATTTAAGAACGATTTCATTGACAATCGATGCACTTAAGCCTTTGTGAGTTGATGAAACTGATCAACAAGTTATCCTCAGAATATTGCTAGACAATTTTGAATGACAAAATTAATTGACATGACAGGAATGCTATATCCAATGACTATGCTCTATACATTTCTCCCCCTTGCTCAGTGACGTAAAAGCTTATTAATATTCTGGACATAAATCTATATCACTTTAACCGTGTCCAATTGGTATGCAAAATTGGGTCTGAAAATAGGTGTCAGGCCGAATTTTGATTGAATTTTGGGAAATTTGTCTATAAAACTTGGCGTTTGATATGTTGTTAGGTATTCATACATTAAAAAATGATTATGCCGCTGTTTGACTCTCCTAGAATCAGTTTTAGCTGCAATTAAATCAAAATTATGGATTATTTCATTTGTATAAGCGTATGTTCTTCATACGGAACCAGAAATGTGAGTAGAAATGGACATTTATCACAACCGAATACTAAAAAATACATACATGTACATTATGATGATCACATCTAGATCGGTTTTGTGGACTCAGTGTTAAGCTATATAGGCATTATTTCTAGCTTTAAGAAGCGAAAAAAACACAAATTCCCATCTTACATGAGAGATCAGTTGCTTAAATAATATGGATCATAATTGTAGATCGTTTTGATCTCTATGCGGGTGCGTTTTCTTTATTGTTTTATGGACTGGTTGTTACACCGCAGCCATTACCAAAAAATTAGAAGACCAAACAATTATTAACTGATTTGCTCTTGACTGATGACTTGTTATCTGGGTTCTCCTAGATTAAACTTAAACTAAGCGTGCGCAATGAAGGATAACCTGAGTAAATATCAAGTTGGTAATGGCCAAATCCAGAGTGCCTTGCCTGTTTTGGTACAGATATATTGTGGTATTATTTACAAACCACGGAATAAGAAACGCTAAGCTTTCCTTGAGAATTTTCAAGGTGTATCAATTTTGAAACAACTTGGTCAATCTGCTATCACCTCAATTCAGTTGTCCCGAATTGACATAAGATTGTATGTGTTTCCATTCGTCCCAAGAAAAAATAAAACAAAACAATTATTTTTTGTAATAATCACCCCTATGGCGAAGATCAAATATCAATCGGTGGGCGATTGACAAAATTTATCAATTAAAATTGATACTGGTATTGCGAAACGTAAGCCCACAAACTCCAAATCCGAAGTTTGAACGAACCGGGCAGCCGTTACGTTTTTCGCAGTCTCCAAAACTATTGTCGTTAGTAATTTTTTGTGTTACAGCGAAATGAGGCACACACAAAATGAGTCTCAACATTTTTTTGATGCCCGACCCAATTTTGTCGATCAGGTTGTTCACTTTTTGTACTACCTATTAAGGATTTATTCACCCACCAGTAACCCCGATAATTTGACACAGAATCGGGCCCTAACGACACGATCTCCCCAAATTGAGATAAAAAAGCGCAAAACAGAGATAGGTATCTAACTAGCACTTATCAAACGTTTGCATAATGTCAGACTGACTATAGGAGGAGGTGACACAAGAATTTGTACTTTATTTTCGCTAGGAAAGGAGTTTGTTTTAAGTTGTTTTAAGTCCTTCAACAAAAACAAGAAAAAATTGGATCAATCTTAAGAATTTGATATTTCTGTCGGTGTAGCGGTTGGAATCTTTATTTCTGAATGGACCGAAGTGGAAGAAACCGAGGCGTCCAATAAAAATAGAAAAAAAAAAACAAGTTTTTATGGTGAAATCCCTGGCGAATCGGGCCCTTAGCAGTGCAATAATAACTTCTCGTCTGGCAGTGCTACCGATTAACTAACCCGGTCGAGTCTCGTTGACTGAATCAGCTGTCAGTAGAATTTTCTCAAATTTGACATTTCATAGATATCCCTTCTTTCGATTCTTTTCTTCTCCATCACGTTGATAAGCATGGCCGCCGCACGGGGTTTTGCTAGTTTTTCGAAAAATTCAAGAATTCTTCAATGCGGAAAGCTGCAATCACTTCCTAGCCGACAACTATCATCTTCGTCAACATCTTCCGGCCGTTTGGACGTCACCAGGCAGCATGCCTATGCCGGAAAACATTCGACAAAGCCGCGTAAGTTGTGAGAAGTTTTTTTTTTTCAAATTTCACCAAAAGTTACATCATTCCACCGTTGACGGTCAAAAAGTAAAAAAACATCAACACGAAACTTGAAACTTCTGCTTCTATCGAAATGAGAAAATTCCTTTTTCAAACTGCAATTTCGCCATATGTATCAAACTTCAATTTCTAGAAACGTTTCATCTTCTCATTTTAGTACTATCAGCGGTAGGGCAACAGCCAATAACAACAATCATACGCGTATTCCATCGTACTGCGAAGCTGAATAGAACTGATTATTACCAAACGCTAGGTGTCCCAAAGAATGCGGCCGCAAAGGACATCAAGAAGGCTTACTATCAACTGGCCAAGAAGTACCATCCCGATACAAACAAGGATGATCCAGACGCTGGCAAGAAATTTCAAGAGGTATCCGAAGCGTATGAAGTTCTCAGTGACGAACAGAAGCGCAGGGAGTACGATACATACGGTCAGACAACAGAGGACATGAACCGTTCTGGGTATGGTACCGATCCCCGAGGACCACAAGGATTCTCGCAGAGTTGGCAGTTCCGTTCAACAATTGATCCTGAGGAGCTGTTTCGCAAAATTTTCGGCGAAGCCAATTTCCGTTCGAATAATTTCGAAGATTTCGCTGAGTCGCAATATGGATTTGGCAGTGCCCAAGAAGTGGTAATGGACTTGACGTTTGCGCAAGCAGCACGTGGTGTGAACAAGGATGTCAATGTGAATATTGTCGATACATGCCGCAAGTGTAATGGAAGCAAATGTGAACCCGGAACCAAGCCAGGCAGATGCCAATATTGCAATGGCACCGGCATGGAGACGATATCCACAGGACCGTTTGTCATGAGGTCGACTTGTCGTTATTGTCAGGGCAGCAGACAGTTTATCAAGTATCCGTGTACAGAATGTGAGGGCAAGGGACAAGCGGTAATGCAGTTTATAAAATGCGAGCGCAATGGTTTCTAATTGTTTACCTCTCTGGCAGGTTCAAAGGAAAAAGGTTACAGTTCCGGTTCCCGCTGGTGTTGAGCATGGGCAGACTGTTCGGCTAGCTGTTGGTCGTAAAGAGATATTCGTTACTTTCAGGTGAGTTTTTTTTGTAAACATCCTCTGGCCTAAGATTATTGCTACTGGTTAAAGCGACTGCGTTGTCACTTCGATTCAATAATAGAAAATGTTGATGCCTGCACTTACTAACTTTCAAATTTCCCGTAGAGTTGAGAAAAGCAACTATTTCCGACGAGATGGTTCTGATGTCCACACTGATGCCTCGATATCGCTGTCACAGGCGCTCTTAGGAGGAACAATCCGTATACAAGGCATCTACGAAGATCATGTCATCAACGTAAGTTACATATCTGCACACATTTGAATATGAAAGTAAAACCCGTACTTTTCCAGATTGAACCCGGTACATCATCTCATCACAAATTATCCCTACGCAGTAAGGGATTGAAGCGTGTCAACGCCCACGGACATGGTGATCACTATGTGAATATAAAAATCGATATACCCAAGAAACTAACGAGGGAACAAAGAGCTCTAATACAAGTAAGTTGCGCAACATCAAGTGCTGGTTCGTTTTGGTTTATGTAATCTACTCTCTTACAGGCCTACGCAGAATTGGAAAAAGACACACCAGGACAGATCAATGGCATTGTTCAGAAAAAAGACGGTAAGTCCAACAAATCGTCCACAAGTGAAAATCTATCCAGTGAATATACGCAAGGTGCAGACGAATCAGAAAAAGCGTACACTCCACACGATGATAGCGCCACGAGGGAAAAACCCTTAGGTCCGAGAGTTTACTTCGGAATAGGCATGATTATTGCCTTTTTTTTGGTATATTACTTAGCTGATAAGAACACCGATTCTTTTCTGGAAGAAGAACGTGCGTTTAGTTTTGAACAAAGGCAACGCGATGCATTACTACGCGAACAAGTTGCCAAGGAAAGAGAGATGAATATGCGCGAACAACAGCGTTATCAAAAACATTCGGACACTGAGGCAGGCCCATTTAGATCTGCTTAGAGAAAGTCGGTTATTGTGATTGAGGAGGTGCTTGTTTAGGTGGTTTAGAAAATGTTTTTTTTTTTTTGTTTTGTTTAGTGTCGGTGTCTTCCCGGAATTTGTTTGCTTAACTGAGTTGCCAATCTGCAATGTTATAACACTTTTAATGCAATAAAAACTATTTTTCATACCTGTGAAATGGCTTGGGCATCCGTTACGTCCCCCATCACCTCTTAACGAGTGTGGCCGACTAGGTTTGTATTGCCAAACATTTATCTCAGCAAAGTAAAGTAAACAAATGCTCAATCACGCAACTGTGTGTCTTACCACTCAGTTCATACCGGAAAACTCCTGGGGTCCAATCGCCACTGTACGAAATCGGAGAAATTCCGACATCCACACGGCACATTTTTTCCGAAGTAGGATCGCGTTTCTATGCTTCATTTATTTGGTTCCGAAACGGATATTTCGAACGCAATTTGAGTTCCGATCAGATTTGACTTTCGATCGGAATTTTTTTCCGAAAGGATAGATACCTCGACAGGGGTAAATGGATTTCTAGTACCAAATATTCTGCTGCCAAGCGGCTCCATTCCTTTTCGGCACCACCGTTCCTTACACTTTAATTTCGTTCAGATTTTGCTTCTTGCTTGCTTGCTGAAATTGTTGGAACCAAACTTGTCTGTTGGAAGTAGTACAACTCTTCTATAGCGATTGTAACATTTCTGCATTAAACTCTCTTACAATGGTGGGTCTTGTTGCATCCATATCTTTGTCGGAACAATGCTTCGAATCGATTTTTTTTTTTTAACTTGAGAACCGTCAAATGTCTTTTCCATTCAACGGGTAGAGTTCTTTGATCTAAAATTGATTTCTTAAATAATTTTTCTATTAAATTCTGTTCAGTACTTCAGTAAATGCCCTCGCTTCCGATATTGGCGCTAAAATCTCCATGGTTGATCTGGACGCTGTCGAAACTTAAATTTTGCTCGTAGGTCTGTTCGAGATGCTAATAAAATCTACTTCTTAAGTTTCATCCCCTTTCTCAACGGCACAAGTGCAAGTGTGGTATATATTTCGTGCGAATTGTTATCACTTACCTGAAGAAAGTTTTCCGCCCTAATCTGACAGCAAAGGCACATCAAAGCTGTGACCCAATTATATAACTTTTTAGCTAATTGTCGTCGAAACACACTTGAAATGAAAATGTAAATGGGTAATTAAATGCAAAATCTAAATTTGTTTAGACCACCATTTCAGTTGAGGCTCCGCAGTTATCAAAAACCCTGCCAATAATCCAACGGTATCCGTTCGGGAAATAGCTTATTTTGATCGATTAAAATTCTATAACAATGGGCCTTACAAATAATCATTTATAACGTTCTCCTTGCTTGTTTCTAAAAATGTAATTTATGAAATGAATTGTCAATCCAGGTTACATCGAATCTAAAGTGCCTTTTTTTATTTGAAACAAATGTCGGCCGATTGGTGTAATTTAATCTCCCGGTTAAATGATTCACAATAGAGATGAAAAGTTGAGTTGTTTTAAAAGACAGATTCTATGAAAAGTAAAATTTAAGGTGCATAGTTGTTTTTCTAATCGAAAGTAGTCATTCAAATCGTGCACAATCGTCAATTAATAACCCTCAGTGCATAAAAATCTACCTGCACGCTGCGCTTACTTCATAAACGGTACGCTTTACTTTCCATCAGCTAGTGTGTCTGTCCTGTCCTTCTCATTTGTAAATAAATAAGTAAACTTTCAACCAAAAAATGCGTTTTATTGTTAAATGTTGAACCTTATTTAAAGTCCTACTTAAAGTCTTATAATTGTTTTTATTCATTCGTTTCATTTGAAGGCAAAACAAGTTGAAGTATTCTATTCCACAGAATGCCCAAACAAAACCAAAAGAACGAGTCAAGCAAAGATTTAATTGATTTCGTTATTTATAATTTAATTAATATATATTTTTTTGTATATTTATAAAAGAAAAAAAAAACTGTTAAATGTTTTATGTATGTAAATACTTCAACAGACGAACTACTAGTAATAAAATGATCTGAAAACAATTATAAGGCTTCTCTGAGTTTTTATTTTAATCGAAAGAAAATTACCGCTTTTGCTTTTAACTTCAATTTTAGGAACCAAGGAAAGTACAACGGATCCAAATAATCTATCAAATGCTATAAGGGAGGCTTTAAAAGCAGCTCAAGCAACGCCATCCGATAGTAGTGATAAAAAGGAGAACACAACACCAAGTCAAGCAGAAACTAAAGATGCAGAAAAACTGAGTAAAGAAGAAGCTACAAGCAAACAAGAACATCAAGAAGAAGATACCACAAGTAAACAGGAGCGAAGTAAAATATAAGCCGGTTCATGCAGAACATCACTCTACCTATGTTAGTTTCTTTTTATTTTGTTAATTTTTGTAATTTAGTGCTAAAAACTGTGTACTATAAAATGAATGCATACAGGTAGTTCACCGAAGATTTGTGTTAAGAAACGTTCCACTTCCACTGGTGAATTAGTCTAATTATTGTTGTTGTTTGTATGGAGTTCTATGAACTTGAATCACTGTGCGCTGTAGGGAAATGATATCTTTATGATGAATGTTTTTTTTTCTCGCAGAACATTGTACTTTCTTGGCTTTGTTATTCGAATGTGAGTGAGTTGAGACTCGCTTTAAGGTTAACAATAAACAGAAATGCAGCAGCACAATTGCGGTTTTATTTAGAAGGCGCAAGCTTATGCAAAGTAATAGGAATGTATTGTGCGACCACGCAGAAGATGGATATGGAATATGGATACACAAAATATACTTTACACTCAGTGGTAGTACATAAAACAAAACAAAATCCCTAAAGTACACAAAGAAAATTCCTACTTTTTTCCTACACCGTTGAATAATTCTCTCAATCTCTCTCAATACAATCTCTCTACATTCTTGTTTTATCCATACAGTTTTTTTCTTTTTAGTTTTTTATTGTTTTGAATGTCAATCACTACTTACTGGTTACATTTGATTTGATTTGAAATAGTACCCACTTAAAACTCTAATATCGTTTTCCATTGGGGCAGAAAAAGCTTTTTTTCGGATTCAGAGCAGTTTTTCTGCTCTCGAAATCAGCTGGCTGTCAGATTTCATGTTCCAAATGAACAATTGTCATTTGTCAAACTTTAATGTGTGTTTACTTACGATTTTAGACGAGAAGTCTATGAAAAATACAGAACAAATTACATTTGGCCGCTGCAGTAGATATCAACATAAATTGAATGGATTTTTAACACAAATAACAATTTGAGAACAGCTGACTTTTAAAACACGCACCACCATAAATGCAAAGGAAGAAAAACCTCGTTTTATGTTTCATTGGGCACGAAAAACCTTAAATCTGAGAGCAAAATCTGAAAATCCCGATGGAAAACGACATAAAATTAATTTGATAAAAACTAGACTTGTGGCTAATGTCACTTTTACGTCATCAATCAAGCAATCAAAAAATGTCAACTTTGTACTCAGTCGCGAAATTCATGGAAATTCACACCTCAACTGAAAAATCTGATCACATGATTAATGTGAGCCGATAAAAACTCGGGAGTCGAGTCGCGTCATCCGTGAACGAGCAATAGATGACAGAGTTTGTTTTTGTTTTGAATGTGATATCGGCTTTATTCCGAGAACGTGTGACTCGTTCTCGGTAAGTAAGCTAGAATTTTGAACTTCACCATTATAGAAACCACCCTTATCGAGGTATCCGTTCGGAAAAAATTCCGATACGAAAGTCAAATCCGATTGGAACTCAAATTGCGTTCGAAGTATAAGTTTCGGAAAAAAAATAAATGAAGCATATAAACGCGTTCATTTCATATGAAATTATTCCGCAGCAATTCGTTGTGGGAGAGCTTCGGAAAAAATGTGCCGTATAACTGTCAAAAATAAGTGTTGTAAAGCGGTTCCACGGAATGCGACAAGGTGCGCTATATGTCATCGGAGAATTTTCCCGAAAGTTGTATCGGAACGGATATCTCGAATGGAATTTCTCCGATTTCGTACAATTCGAAGAAAATTATGATCCGAACGGGTACCGCGATTGGGGTGAATAAATATGTGCAAACCTACAAATGCTTCCTATCACGAAATTTCTTGAGCGCCAACTGTCAATTTATTTTGTTCTTTTGTTTTTTAGAATATGGATGGAAAACGAGGAAAGCTTTTCTTAATAAACACTGGGCGGTATGAATAAAACGTAGCAATTGCTTTTATTACAACGAAATGTCAAAATCGAAGCATATGCTAATGTGGTTTTCCATAGGGACCACCAGAAATCTTTTTCAGATCTCAGATTTTACGGTGCTCATGGAACGCGCAACGAAATTGATCTGCATTTGTAAATGGATTAGTGCGTTCGAAAAGCGGCGCCACTTACTTTTTACTCAGATCCGTATGAATAAAACGTATATCAATTGCTACGAAATTCCAAATGTCCAATTCCAATGCACATTTTTAATTAATAGTTCTTCTTTATCCAAGATCAAAATTCAAAAATTCGTTTTCACGCGTTTCTTTCATTTTTTCGATTGACTTTGTAATAAATTGAATCGATTCTGGTTCAATAAGTGAAAATATCATGGTGAATTCAATACCGAACACTGTTTTTATGAAAGAGGATTCCCAATTTTCAAACTCTCACTAAAAAAATTCAATTGCAAATGGGGCCGTGAAAAGAAATTATTCATATGAAAAATTTTGACGTTTGGTTTCACATTTTCATAGAACGAGAATCAAAATTGCGCGTGAAAGGGTGAAAACATTTTCGTTTCACTTTTTCAAAGAATCAGAATCGACCCTCAGGTTTGCCAGGAATTGCAAGGCAAATACACGTACAGCGAAGTAAATGCTATGTTCGAATTTTCGAACTCACTTTAGAAAAAGCCGTTTTTTATCATCCGTATCCATATCAGATCACGCTAAAGTAGGTTTTTATTCATACGGATTCAAAGCAATTGCTAAGGGCTTTTATTTTGCTCGTTTTTTTTCATATGATCCCCTGCATTCGACCAGTTCGTTCGTTCTTTCTTCATGCTAGCCACAAGCAATCGTCGTTTTCTTTTAAATTACCTATTTCTCCAAATGTGATAGACAGACGAGAATTTCCTTTGTCATTAATTGTGGTGATAACAATTTGATTAAGAGCAAATATTATTGTCAGCTACTTTCGTAACATTTGCAATATACTAATTAGGTTAATGGATCACGCAAGGTTGAGCCACCTTAAACTGGTCGATAGATGTAAGCTCTGGACAAATATTAATTTAAGTTTCTCAGTCACGTACCTCGTAAAGAAACAAAACATTCTCATTGTTCAAAGATCGTAGAGTGTGAGTGTCATCGTCGCGACGATAGTAATTGTCACTATTGTATAAAGCAAGGTATTCTACTTGTGTAACGTGTAGAGCTGCCAAAAATGAGATATACAAAACAAACTGACCGAGTCAGGGCTCCGAGGGGTTGCCACAAAGTCGCAAGCTACAAAAGGAAATGACGTGTAGATGGCTGTCAATTTGTTTTGTTTCGGGAAAATCCCCAATTACGTCGATCATCACTGTCTCAATTTTTTTTTTTTTGTTGCAAGAGGAACTCGCTTTCACATGAGATTATTCATGAGGTAAAATGACAAACTAATTGAGTAGGTACAATGGTACATGGTGAACATTTGTTTAAGGATGCATTTTTAAATCACCGTCCTTGGAGCTTAGTTCAGCAAGCTGTTTATTAATACAGAAAATATGCAGTTTAAGTGCATAATACTAGGTCAGTTCGTATTCATATACTACTTAGGAAGTAAATATGATACTAATTAAATTCGTGCAAGAGAAAGAGATGATTGTTCGAATATTTCAAACTGGGTACGCAAAAAACTATAGATCCTCTTAATAACTAAGCAGCCTGCAAGTGAGAAATATCTCGCAAAAAGCTCAAACTATTACCTGCATGTAGTTCATACGATTTGCAATTAATCTCGGTAGACATTTACTCGCCATTAACAACATGATGGATCTATTTGAATTCACAACCAACCCGTTCGAACTGACCAGTCAGGCAGCTAGTTAAATACTTTAATGGCGCCGAACAGTAGAGAATAATGTGTAATAATTGACAGTAAAATTTACAAATTGAGCCTAAGCCGCGATCATCGCGGAAATCAGATATTTTAGAGCAAAACAATGATTTTCATTCAACATAAAATAACCCATTAACAGCACTAATATACTTCGAGGACATTCACCGCATCTAATGGAATACTTAAAGATTCTAGCAACCTTGATTACTCCATCCTTATCTCCTATTTATCTTTCAATGAACGTTTTGAGCAATAAGACTAACGAAAAAATAAAAATAAAAAAATAAACGAAGAATAGCATGTGAGCAGAATAACTTATCCGACTGAATTGCCCTCACCTGGTAGAAGAGGTAGCGACGAATACAAGACAAACACAAATAGCTACGTGATGTTAAAAAATGTAATTGACTCATTTTCGTTTGGAATTAATAGGACGCCATATGTCTTCTTGGTGTATAATTAATCTAAAAAAATCCGATTTGATTGTTAAATGTTTTCATGTAAAATTTAACACACAAAATTGTTTTTGAAAACAAAAGAGTTCAACAGCAAACTTGTTTACAACTTTAAACAAACGAGTGCCTAATCATGAGTTACATACATATTCGGTGATGCGAAATAGTAAGTACATAATACATCAATGTCATGATTCAAATTCGCATACATTATGGGTTGTGATGTGACACATTTGTTTACGAAAACAAGCCAAAGGTGATTCCGCCGCTTGGAGGATGGTTTTTTTAAAAGAGCAGGTACTTGTAGTTCAAAGCTAATTATTAAAAAGAAAAATGCAAAAGTGCTGCGCAGATTTGTTAAAGCATTCAATTTCTTGTGCCAATAAACCCAATTTTAACCGCACATTAACGGAAGTACGGACTTTACACTTTTTGGATATGTATCTCTGATGTCAGCTTGTAACTCTCTAATGCAGTTTTCCATTGGGACAGAAAAATAAGTTTTTCTGCTCTCGAAATTAGCTGGCTATTAGATTTCATGTTCCATTGGCCGCAAAAAAAAAGCCTGTTTTTCAGAGTCAGAGCAATTTTGCGAATCTCGATTTCTGAGCGAGATTCACACCTACTTAAAACATTTGTCACTTGACAAACTTTAGAGTTTGTTATTAATTACGCTTTTAGACGACATGTCTGTGAAATGGATTCTAATAAACAAAAGTTACAGTTTAACAACAGCTGATTTTTAAAACACGCACCACTACAAATGCAAAGAAATAAAAATCTCGTTTTTAATTCCAGTGGGCACGAAAAATCGAAGTCTGAGACCAAAATCTGAACGCAAGAATAGTGTTTAACCAATTTCATGAAAGACGTCACATTTTCTTAAATGTCTGGATTAATGTTGATCATTCAACATAAAGCCCTTAAGCAGACTTGTGGAAAGAAAAAAAAGGAATCTTTTGCTACTTTTCACAACTTTTTGTCAGGTCCCGAACAAATTTTCTTCCACTCTTCCATGACAGGCAAACTTTCGAGAGTAAAACTGTCACGAAAAAGCTCATTTAATCAATAGAAGATGACATAAAACTGTTCCAATCTGTCGGCTTCAAAACCAGACTCACCCGCACATATGAATTTATAAGATTACAAAGTGCAGTTCGATTTTGTGTTTGAATTAACCAAATCCACGCTTTTAAAAGTATACCTCCACTTATATCCAGATCCAAGCTGACTCTTAACCTCTTTTCCGTTTTCTCAAGGAAACAACATCCACTTCCGCTGTCCATATAAAATTTGTCTCCCCAAGCCATATACGAATACACTCTTATTAAAACGACTGCAAAATTATATCTTCCTGTGTCACATGAAAACGAAAACGTACATAGGTACTTTGTTGGTGCAAACAATTGGAGTCAGTCTTTTAGTCTGGCAATTTTTCCAAAACTCGCATACACAATTGTGTCTTGTTCCATGTCCGAGGCTACACGCTAAACATAATGCTTGCATTGTCATGCTTTTGACCCTTACTGGAATCACGGTGGCCACTTAGTCCGTCAGAGGCTTAAAACTTACAGCCTACATAGCCAAAGCTATGGGGAGACAGAATATAAATTAAAATATATTAAACCGACAACAACGATGACAGTAAACGTATGCTTAAAGTTATCATCGCGTGCAGACACTGCTTGTGCTTGTGCGTGGAATTCGCTTTCAGACAACTAAAATGATATATTACACGCTTCTCGGGCAGAGGTAATTTACAAGTGACGTCATTTTAACCACAAACACCGATGGCAGAACCAAAAATTGCTGCGTCAAGTGGAAGTCAAGTTCAAATCGCTTAGCACTCTGAAAACCGATTTTGACATTAACATGAATGTTATTAGTTGTTTTCCTTTTTTACTACGTACTTTGTTTGTACTCGTATGTGCGGTGTAATTAGCTGCGCTTGGGTTGACAGCATGACTTAGATTCGAAGAGCATCCGCCTTTGATCTAGATGTCTGAAAAATTGAATCATTGCCTAATTACCGACATTTTTTTTTTGTTTTTTGTTTTTTGGAGGAGCGACAATGGAAATTGAAAAACAATCGACAAGCGTAGCTAATGCTCTGATGGGGTATTGACATCCAAGGTTGAAGGCTGCATGTCAATAGATTAGAATAGAATAGAAACAAACTGCAAGGATAATTTTGTACTTATACCCAAATAACGATGTGTAGGGGAGAGGTGGTGACCTTAGGACACTTTTTACAAAAATCGCTCTAGATCCATTAAAAAGCGGAGTATCCCTTCGGATCTTGAAAATTATTATTACATGTTGTTTTATCTTTGAATCTTATATCCAAACTTATATGTATAGTTATGATTTACCTATATATTTTTTATTTATTTTAATAATCTCTTTAAAGTGTCCCATTCTGCCCCTCTGGGGGGGCACCTTAGGACAACCATGGGACAGTTTTGGACATGTCTAAAAAAACGCGCATTAAGAGCGGTTTCCTTCTTTTTCTTGTAATTTTTGACCATTAGTGCAGAGATTAACCTAAACAAATAAAACCAAAAACAATCATACTGAAATAGATTGTTCAAAGTGATAAAAGGGGGCAGATGAGGACATGCCCAAAAGTTCCCCTCGCGCATTGTCCAAAAGTGCCCCGAAAGGGATAAAAAACTAAAAACTTTATACTTTTTTAGAAACAATGTAAATTGTTAATATTTTGGTTGAATAACATCGCTACACATATAAACATTATACTTGAACACTTTTAATTTGTAAATTGAGCATAATGTTAGAATAATATGCTTACGTCTAGGAATAAAAAAATTACAACCGTCGTCTGGAAACACACTTTTCTTTTTATTTTTTAAAGTTGGTATCGTTTCAATATCCATCAGATGTTTGTTTGAAGTGGATTTGCCACTGTAAAATTTTATAAAAGTATTAAAAAGCTTTTTTTTTGTAGTACTTTTTCTTAAGTTGTCCTAAACTGCCCCCCTCTCCCCTATATTCGCGGCCACAGTTTTTATGTATTGAATTCTATTGGCTGTTGTGGCTTAGGTTAGGAACACTACCATCGTTTATTTATATTTTATTGCAGTTAGAAAACTTTCCACGCTTATGTGGTATTCGATTGGGCGCTCTCAGAGGATTTTTCATGTTCGTTTGGTACGAAAAAAAAAAAAAATCTTCTTCAGATTTGCTTCAGATTTAACAATTAACAAGTGAGTTTGAATTTTACAACTGGTGGATTTTGTTAACGTTTTCGTGAAATTTTTCTACTGAAAAAAAAAAAAAAAAAACACTGCATTGGGTGAATCTATTTTTGTAAATTATTTACGTATGAATATTTAGAAATCAATCGGGACGCAAAATTGATTTAATTGAAATTAAAATTTATTTAACATAACAAATTTAACCAGTGAGTGGAAAACGCATCAACGCAGAAAAGTATCGACAGCTCTACACATTCGAATCGCACGAATGTCAACACAAAAAAAAAAAAAAATTTAAGGACGTTTTTATGTTCGATTAGACACACGAAATCTGAAATCTGAGAGCGGATCTTAAGAATCTCAATCGAATACCACATTATTAACTTCTCTGTACTGTATTTGTTCAACAAAATCAATTAAATTTTGTTTCAACATTCCATTCTGTTTTCAAACAAATTATTCCCCTGAACAACGCATTTAATAAATTGTCACTTTAATTTTAAATGACACCGTGATGTCAATTGAATACACAACTAAGCGGGAACTAAATGCGTCGTATTTGCGCAGCCTCCGCCGGCTTTGATTAGTACGTGAACTTTTCGTAAAACATTATTATATATAAAAAAAAACCTTGCTGCCACATCTAAAGCCTCCGTTTTCCAACAGCCAATAGAACACATAAACCTTCAATCGAAAACCACACGTAACTCTCATATATAGGGGCGCAGCGGCACTTTCAGGGTTTCTGGCTCATAATTTGCTAGCAGTTTCTTATAATCACATGAGAACATTAAGTGGTAGATGGCTGTGACAGCGAGCATGTCAAATTGTCAAGTTCGAATTTGTTTTTAAGAAATCAAATTCCTTTGGTTATCAAATTTTCGATGTAATTTAAATTAACCACGAATTCAGGCTAAAATAAATTATGCAAAGGCGTTAATAATATCCACCAATATTACAAAAGAGATTTACAAATTCACGCATGTACGATGTGTGCGTCGCTAGGGTCAACGAAACCGAAATGACGCCCAACGCAACAGAGTCATCTCACGGGATAGCGCAATCAACTTTGACTGTATGTACGATAGTGATGTCGCCTTCCTTGCATTGTCATTCATTATGAACTCACTGTCATTAGTTTGGTACTTTCACTTTCAACTGTCATCAAGTGTGTAATCAATTACAATAGTGATACGGCATTTATACAGTTTAACTGAACAAATTTCAGAATTATATTCTAGGGAGAATCTATTATTATGCCATTTCGACGGAACGGATTTATATGACAAATACTAGACAGTTCACATCTCGTATATGGGGGTATTGCTAGACATCATGTGGAATATTAAAATGACGTTATCACAGCGTGCCACTAAAATATTAATGCCTTCAGCGAGTAATATGTTAACCTTGACAATGAACACTTCAATTGCAAAACAATAAGCACTTGAGGAGATTGAGTCAGTACGACTAGCAAAATAGTAGTAGAACTCACTAATAGGAATAAAAATCTTTTATAATTAAATTAAGTCGTGATTGCAATCATATAAACAATGTGAACTTGTTTGCTTTCCTATAACGTAGGATACATTAAGATGCTATCGAAATGGGTGAGCAATATTTTTTCCCGGGACCGATAGAGATGTGAGCTTTTTCCCACAATTATAAGATTTAACTGATTTACATTTCGATTATATTAACTAAGGGTTTAGGATATAAAAAAAAAGGTTTTATAAAAATTGCACGTAATGATCAAATGGTTATGGGACAAAATAGAGGTTAGGCAATAAAGTGGAATGATTTTTCGGAAAAGAACTATTTTAGCAATGGAAGGTAAGCAAATAAGTCCGTTTGCTTTCTTTCCGAGCTAGCATTATGTCAAAGTTAAAACGACTAAGCTATAACCTCTCAGATAGGCAAAGATTAACTCAACATTTTTATTGTATTTTAAACTTAGTAGATTAAGTAAATAAATATTATCAAGTAAAGGTTAGTACGCTGCTCGAGCTAAACCAAATTTTATCTGCTCTCCAACTTTTCTCTCCAAATATTACCTTAAATCCCAGCTAAATTTTGACATAAAGCACGCCGCGGATAAGTGTCACAGAAAACAGCTGTTCTTTCAAAATAATTTACTTCAAAAACTCAGCACTCTCTGATTTTGACCATTTCCGATTCTAAGTACTCCTCGTCGAGGTACAGGGTGTCCGCCGGTATACTACTTTGTTTTGCCGCCATTTTGGTAAACATTAGTCTTGATCTTGACAGTTCATATTTGGCAGTCATGAAGTAGACACGTGGGTAATTTGTTATGGAAAAATTTTCGCTAAACCCACGTGTTTTAATCGTTAAAACATTTTATCAAAATCAATCATTGATTACTGTGACGATGAGAAAGTTGCGGGAAATTTTTTTGAGAAACAACGTGCCAACAAAACGCACTTTTTATCGTGTAGTGAATGATTTCGAAGAAAGAGGGTCTGTAGGTGATAGGCCCAAGCATGGACCACAACGTACTGCAAGATCGTTGTCTGAAAACATTACTGCTGCTCAAGGAAGTGTTCAAAACAATCCATCAACCTCAATTCGACGCCGTGCTCAGGAGCTTGGTCTTCAAAGATATGATTGAAAAAACTTTTTATCGCCACAACTTCATGCTTTGGGCTTGATTAACATGCGGTATCAAAAAGACGGTGCCACATCGCATACAGCCAGGATTACAATGGAATTACTGCGAGACCTCTTTCCACAACAAGTTATTTCAAGAAATGGTGATGTTGATTGGCCTCCACGGTCGCCTGATTTGCCTGCTCCGGACTTCTTTTTGTGGGGATATCTGAAAGGCAAGGTTTGTGCAAACAAACCAGAAACGCTTGAGCAACTCAAACAAAATATTGGTGATGAAATTAACGAAATACCGCTTGAAATGTGTGATTGCAAATATAGCCGACATTAAGTAAAACATTTATCAATATAAGATTCTTCCGGCGGACACCCTGTATTTATTAAAAAAAAACACATCCTTGCTTCCTTCTCCCATTCTCTGCAATACAAAATTCCAACAGAAACCAACGATCTGTCAAATTTTAGCTTGAGAAAATGTACATTCTGAAACAAAAGTTTGATTATTTAGCTCGAGCAGTGTACCACTCAGCTAAATGGGTTCGCTTAGATTTAGCTTAGCTAAATTTTGAAGAGAATTTTGTATGGGAGCGAGCAGCGTACTAAGCTTGACGATTTAAAATGTCCACGACATATTGTTGGACAACAATAAACTAATTTAATCCTGATATTCGCTCAATTGCATTCTTATTTTACTCCACCGAATAAGTAACTTTCAGGAAAATAATTTCTTTCATTTGTTTACCTGACACTGTTTTGCTTTTGACAGATTTGTCAGTTCAAACTGAAAGACATCTTCTGCTCGCTACAGCCAAGTGTGGCCTACTCGTTACTCGTTCAAATACCGTAGTTAAATTTGCTTATTCCCACGCATTACTTACATGTTTACGCGTTACCACTTAGAAGAAAGCGCGAAAAACACGACTTTCGATTTTATTGCACACTATAATCGGCCCTCACCGTTATGCAACCAGCATACGTCAACACAATAGAATACTTGTTAATGGATTAGTCCATAAAACTTCCTCAAACTCTACGCCCTCCAAACAGAGAAGAACAGACTCTTCTTTGTACATGTACAGACACCTAGTTGTTACACAATTCCAGGCTAGGGTTTATCAGGCCTGTCATAAGCTGTCTTCGCACAAATAGTTTGCACTTAACAAAGTGAGGGAACAGTCTTAGGGAGAAGCTAGAAAATTCCCTGCCTTGAAGTGGGTACATATACTTACGCAAAATATGTTAACAACCCACTTAAAGCGCATCGTATAACTAATGCCAGTGCTTCTGACAAACTCCAATTCAATGCAACCGCAAATAATAAATTGACTATTACGCGAGTACGTTCGGTAATTATAATCGGCTTGTGACTCTAATTCAAATCAACTCGGTCATAGAATACCTTACCTAGGTGTGATGGGAACACCACGACTTGCAAAATAGCTCTGACTGAAATTATAAGTATAAAGTAATAACAATCTGAATTAATTTAATCATTCACAGAACCTTAATCATCTTGAAATACGTACAGTCGCAGCCTTAAAATTGCAATTCGCCTCAGATCCCACAGTGTGAGTGTCATCGAAATCGCACGGTGAGCTATATGAATTATGCTAGAGACATTCAAGTTCACTGTCACATCTCACATAGTGATGTCAGAAAGACAATTGAGACTACATTTAAATAAATTTAAGTATAATAGGATTCTGGGCGAGTAATTGTTTATGAAATTCGTGTAAAAAACTGCGCGTGATTATTTGTACGTTGCCAAATTGTTGGCATTGTAAATTTTGTTGTATTTTTGTCGTAAAGTTCGTTAACCGTTTACTCATCCATTGACAGAGATTGAAGGTGAACTTTTTTTTTGGAATTTTGAATGAAGCTTTTAACTGGTTTTTAAATATTTATTGAATGTACAAACAAAATAAAAAAACGAGAATTATTAGAAAAGAAGAATTTATGTAAATTATGATGTGGGTTTTAGCGAAGGCGTCAATTTTATGCGCATTATTGTGAATGTGCTGTCATAAAAAAGGCAAAAGCAAAGGCAAAGCAAATTTTAAACATTTTTCAAAGAAAAACAAAAGTATTGCAACACTTTTCTGTATGCAAAATATAAGTCTATGGGAGGGTAACTACTTGGGTGTGTAAGTTATACTTTCGGGAGAAAAGGGGAGGCCAATGTAATGCTGTTCTAAACTGGGTGAATTGTCAGATTTCACTCACAGTGCAACAAACTCGTATATTAAACAAAAAGTTGCACCTTAACTTCAAAGCACGAATTGCAACTATAAATCGACAACTTAAATGTCAAAATGCATTCGGTGACAGTTCGTCAATCTTTCTCATTTTGCAACTTTAATAGAACGAAACACTTCCACAGTGTGACTAGTTTCAAACCGATTAAAAACCGACATAGCTATTTATAAATGAATCCACGGTTTTCAAGCAGAAATCCTGGATATTGCACCTTTTATTCATAATTTTAGGCCCCAGTTATAGCACTACGTATAACCAAACTGTAAACATTTTCTTTTGTTTTTTTTTGGCCACTTAAACTTGATGGTTGAATGAAATCTTGGTCTTAAAATGTTGTTTATGAATTATAAAGTTAGATTATCGAAACAAAAAATGCAAATGATCTTTTTAATTTTGTTCAAAAATAATTTATTAATTTTTCCGTACGAAAAACTTTTTCTGATCAACTTCTCAGTCAATTCCACAAAAGAAAACAGAATCATTCCACGGAAATATTTCATTTCTTTACTGTTCCATCTGTCGTAGGGAAACATTTTTCCGACAGATTTTTCGCTATGACCGCCTGAACGAAAAAAAAACCTCACATATGGCTATAACAGGGGCCCAATGTAATGCCATTTTAAAGTAGGTGAACTGTCAGATTTCACTCACAGTGTGACTAGTTTCAAACCTATTAAAAACCGACATAGCTTCAAATCCACGGTTTTCAGGCAGGTGGATATTCCACCTTTTATTCTTAATTTTATACAGAGAACTCCAGTAAAATTCTTACAGTCAAATATGGAAAATAGTCAACATAATGATTTGCGATCCTTAAAATCACTGCATCACTCAGGAACGAAACAGAAAACAAAAACAAATAATAGGTCTGTTCCTTTACGTTTAAATCTTATGAATTTTTACTAATTCTTAAGAATTCTTACGAATTTTTACTCAGTGCCGTTCCTTAACTCGAAAAATTCGTAAAAGAGAGCGTCATCGAGAGAGCAATATATTATGACTGAAAATCTTACGAATTTTTACTCAACAAATTTCTTGGTGTAAGAAGTGAAAAAATTGTCAGTCACCTAACAATTAACAGCTGATTTGAAATTTGTTGTCCCATTTGGCATATGCGTGGATTATTTTTGATTTCTTGCGTATTAAAATGGTATCAACAGGCGGCAAAATAATATTTGGAAGATTATTTCGAAAGTGGAGACGAGATTCTTCCTCGCTGGAACAAGGAACAATCTCCTCCATGTAATTCTTCAAGCAGTGTCGCTTTTTCCTCTTTTCGAATGCTTGTAGTTTAATCAGTACAAACTTTTCCACATACTCGGATTCATCAAAATGAAGTTTGATTAATTCCAGATCACTTTCTTCGCTAGCTAGATGATATAACTCATTTTCTTAGTAAATAACAAATTCCTCGAGTTTATCAAACATTTTAACGACTTTTCGTATAATATTTGAACTATGTATCTGTCATTTTCATAAATTACTACAAAAGCGTTCCCTAACTTTTTAACTTTTTCGAAAGCGTCTCTCTCTGTGAGAGAAGTGAGAGAATTTATCCCCACCACTGCTATTTTGACAATGTTTTCTATTCTTACTACAAAAGTAAAGGAGCAGACCTCTTGTCATCCGGCTTAAACGTTTTTTTTTTTAAAGCAATAGCTGTCTTTCTATATTTTGAAAAATATTATAGCTAGAGCCGATTTTATAGCAAAACCTTTTAGTAACAAGTTCGGCGGGCTTATAGTGCAGTCTTTAATAACACACGTTATTTTAGCAAACTTTAGTAAGAAATATACAAGGATCCTTCATAAATCGTTTGCAAAATCTATTCCTTAACTCTCTGGAGTGCAATATGCAAGCTTGAATTTAATCTACAAAAAAAAAAAAAACAGAAAACATTTTATTCGTTTCGTTTCTTCGCTATCTCGAGGATTTATATAAAACGTTGTGTAATTATTCTAATCGAACGTACTTACTTACTTAGGTGGAGCTACAATTCGGGGTGAACCTGGGCCTAAAATAAATCGTTGACGCAACAGGTTCATACGGTTCCTAGGCCTAGCTTCTCACAATCAATCGCTTTGTGTGAGTTTTTAATTTTCGGCACGAACGGAAGGGATCTACAATTTTATGCCGATTCCAAAAGGCGAATTGAGAAGGTCTTTCATGACATTTGAACTCTCGGATGTTTGTCAGACGTTCGCGAGTTCTAATCGAAAACTATTTTGAAATTTAATAGTTTCATTGGGAACACAAATTCGGTCGCAAACACAAAAACCCAACGTCATCCACAATTCACCTGTTGCCCTGCTTACGCCGTCAAACAAAGGCGTATTCGTTGAACAATTACAAGTCGCCATACAAATTCGAATAGTCACATGAGCTGACTAATTGGTAAACAAAACAAGCCCACAATACCTTGCCGGTCATTCAGCTAACTTTTCTACTGTGTATAATAAAACAAAAATTTGTTAAAAAAAAAAAAATGTAAACAATAAACATACGCTCCCTCTCTGTTCGCTGTTCTCTCGATGTGAGTTTCTTGCTAATTTGACTACACGAACGCGAGAAGAAATAAATATATGCGATTGCCTGAGCTGTCGGTTACATTATAATAACATCTTGACGGAGTAACATCGCGACCGGGTCTCAGAAGAAGTTAAAAAAAGCGTTCAAGTGCGTAGTTATTTACAAAGTGAAACGTGTGTGTGGATAATTAACTGCATCCTTGAGAGGGGATAAGTGAAACTGCAAAGGAAACCAACAATTAAATTAGATATCTGAAAAAGTTGTGTTACAAAAAATAATGTAAGTGGCTAAGGGGATTTTTTTTTTTGTATTTGTAAATCAAGATCCAATACGTGCTAGAAATTCACCTCAAATTTATGTTAACGATATTGACAACGTGTTATGCTAATTCTACTGTGATGTATTCTACTACTGACTTAAATTCTATTTATTATTGAATTAATTCACATTCTTTATGGAATTTGTGACTTTATGTTGACGGTTTTTTTTTTTTTTTATTATTTATATACAGACTTCGAGGACAAAGTCAGATGGAAAAAATAAAACGCTTTCCTTCCTTGAATGCTGATATTATATCCACTGACGTTCTGTGATTGCGTAGTTTTGGTTCTAATGGAATAAAAAGTTAATAAATGAAAAAAGGTTACGTATACGCCATACGTGCGAAAAAAAAAAGAGAAAACAATTAATTTCAGTAGCTTCCACTATACTTAGCCATAAATCATAATTTCAAATTCATCACTCTGAAGCATAATTTCTAAAAAGGATTGATGATTATTCGCAAAATAAATAATAAAGAAATTAGCAACACCTTTGCGGTTTATCATTGCAACCCAAAGTTGGTTTGCCTGATTCAAACTATTAGAATTTGTAATTATACATTTGCTGTTTAGCTACTTCATTATCTGTTTTGATTTATTATTATAACCAGTTTCGGGATATGACTGAAAAAAGTGTGAATGAATTTCGGTGTATTGCCCAAAGGAAAGACGTATACTAATTGGTCGCCTACTCAAAGTTAATAATATCAATGCAACCGAAATGTTGGTTAAGATTCACTGAATGAGGTTACGTTAAATAGTTTCTAGTCCGCTGAGAAGGATTACAACATTAAGGAGATTACAGCATTCCCCCAGTTGCCTTTTCTTATTTCCGTGGCCGAGCTGAGCCTCAAACGATATGCCTCTGTAGCTAGCTCGATCTGGGGCTTGCTAGATCCCATTGATTTGTGGGGTTAAGTCGCTTCCAAATGTGGCACCCCACCTTCCGCTGGAGTAGATTCTAATAACCTATTCACACCACACCGAAAACTCGTCGATGCATTCACACCGAACACCAAACTAGTTTTCGTTTGATTGAAAATCAGCTATGAGACACTGGTCGTGAAACTTCTGTGTAAACTATTTTGGTTACAAAAATTGCGATCGCATTAAACAAATAAAATGAATTCAGAGCATTTTAAACCAATATTAACCCATCAATTGTGGCATTTGTTCGGTCAGCTCTTCTGCTGAATTTGTCGCTTATTGCAAAAGGTATGTTTGTTTCAACAACGCAACGATTGGAAGTCGTTTCCGTTGTGTTTTCGTGGAAAAAGACTTTATGCGACTCGTTTTGAAAACTGAAATATATGGGATAACTTTTGTTTTTGATGAAGTTTTCGAGTGTTTTCGCGAAAACCCGGTTTTCGGTTCGGTGTGAATAGGGCATAAAAGACTCTCTATTCTGTTAGGTTTAGAGGTTGATTGTACCCCAAGCAGGATAAACAGACAAATAGAAGACCAGGCGAAAGCAGTGGCCACTAACTCAGACTTGTAATTTTCTGTTTTCGATTATCGATATTCGATTATATTTTTGTTTTCCTTCTTAAGGCACCAATTGACGAAGAACAGAAACAGGAACAGAAACAAAATCCCACACATTTGCAACAAAAACAGAATAAGGAACAGAGCTTTTTTGTTCAGCAACAGAAAAAAAGGATTATAGCCGCAATTCAACAATTAGCTTCATGTAAATCGTCTTCACTAAACATTTCCAAAATCTGTTCAAAATATATATAAATTCTAAAGCTCGTCTGTTTGTATGTGGATTTGTGAACGCTTCAGGTTAAAACTACTTTCCCAATCGATGCATTTGTCAGGAAAACATGAAACTGCATTTACAACATCACGCACGCTCATTTTTGCGTGAAATGGATAGTGAGATCCGTTTGTCCGCAGTCAATTGTAATAAAGGTTTGAGAATGAGATCACAAATCAGACGCCTAAAGTGTCACGGATGATCTACCCATATTTATAGACAAGTTCCGCTGACCAGCATTTCTGGAATCACTTGAAAAACGTTTCATTACTGATTTAAAACCAACAATTCATCAATCAATTAGGTAGCCATTTTGTTTTTTAGTAAAGCGAAATTCCCCAAGCAATTTCCACAAAAATATCAGCATACAGAACTTTTCCATAATTCCTACCAGGTAATCAAGATGGCCGATCAGCATAGGGAATGTTAGATAATGCTGTCGCTTAACAGTCAGATGGCAGCGCAAGGCTTACCATGGATCAACATTTTGTCTTTCAGAATCGGCCAACTCTTTAAGATATTTGTTTTTTTTTTTCTTTTTATGGAAAAAGGACAGATGTCATTATCCACGCACATATACATAAGCTGTGGCAGTGGCTCTGTGGTTATTGTGCTGGAATACAGAGCGACGGGTCTCGGGTACGATTCTCCAAAAACAAACATATTACATCTTATGGTTTTTTCCACTGCGCTACTGTCATAAAGTGTAACTGTCATAAAAGAGCTTCTCAATTGGCCATTTGGACTTGGTATAAAATTGTAGGTCCTTCCATTTTTCCCAAAAGTAACAAAACTCACACAAACGAATGGTTGTGAGACGCTAGGCCTAGGTTTTTAGGTTTTTAGGTTTTTACATCCCTGCTTATTTCAGTGGTAAAAGTTAAAATGGCGGAACGCTATTTTTTTTTTATAGGAAAGCGAATTTGAAATCTCTTCCTGTAAGGATTTGTATACATTCAAATCTTCAAAGATATGAGAATCTTTATACTCGGGAAATATTTCATTAAAATTTATTATGAAGTATTGGGGCCCGTTTGTTCATACTATTCATAGAGACCTAAGTTCCACTTAAAATCTCATGTGACAGTTTATGACATAGAAAAAAAGCCCATAAGGTATTTCAGTAGAGCTTAAATCGCTCTATGAGTGGTATCAGCAAACGGGTATACGAAATTTAAATATTGTTCTTTCTGTAGACTTACGTTTAGAACGAGGTGATAACGATAAACTCGGTTTTATTTCGACTCTCATTGCCAAAACACTTATAGTTACAACGTCTGAAATCCTTTGAAAGTGTACTTTATTCGACTGTGAGTTTATGCCTCATAGCCTTAACTACAGGACAGCCATTTGTTTCCCTGGAATGTTTTCCTAACAAAGATTATAACTAAAAAAAAAAAATCTAATCGATCATCATTACCTTTGGTGACGCATTATGGCTGACAACTTATTCATAAATTTTAAATAAAAAAATGCCAAACCAATTTTGGTTAACATCCATTTTTCGTAAATAAAAATGATTAATTTCAGAAAATCCCAAGCTAAATCGGTACCGATGTTTATTTGAATGGCAAAATACAATTTGACTGGAACTTATGATCATTGTGCAAAAGCTTAGCCTAAAGTCTTTGTCTGTAAGACGTCAATAAGATCCAAGCACGCCCCATTCAATAAAACCACGTAATCACATACGCGTTGTCTGCGTACATGATTCCTATCGCACGAACATAAACAACTCCGCCTTGTCCCGCCGGCGATCTTTATTTCCGCCAACAAAAGACACCGCCATTCATTGACTTTTCCCACATTTAAGCCAATGTTGTTTTGATTTTCAAAGTCACACACTTAAACAGTTCAAAATTTCACACTTCATTGCATTTGTGTTATGAAACTGTAACAAGTTTTATCGCGGCTCGAAAAATAAATAAACAAAATTCGCTAAAATAGCCAAATTAGAAAATCAATAAACAAATCAAGTTTAGCAACAATTGAGCCAGATACGAGAGGGTATCGGTTGCGGTATATTTAACAAAAATTAATGTTTAAAGCATCACTGAGCAAAGCAACACAAAAAAAAAAATTAATTGCTATTCACATGAATTTTCATTTATTTTTGAGGACAGCACTTATCGCTAATTTAGGCAGAGAATCGAAAGTGAAATATTTCCATATATCCAATTTGCTCTGCCCATTAAATGTGCTAATTCGCCCACAGTGACTCTGCGGTACAAATAAAATTGTTAATATTTAAATTTAAACCACAACCATCCATTATCCGGTCGACAACAATTCGTGCATTGTGATGGGTTAAAGTCGAAAACTTTCCTGTCATTGAAACTGAATAAGTCTCGGCATGAAGAAGACACATTCTTCTTCAAGTGATGACGCACTAAAATTCGCGATCCGGATAACGATTATAAAACTAGAAATCGTATAGGGTGTGGGAGCGCTAAACATGTTGAAGTATTTACAAAAAAATACAGTCCTCCTTTTCCGTTTGCACCTACAAGCTACAATAAGCCGAGTTATTCGCACGGAAAATTACATCTATTTGGTGTTCTAAGAGCTTCGAAAGCACCACACACTGACGGCGCGTGCATAAATGTTTAAGTACCAGTAGTGCCAGTTAAAAAAATATTACTTAACATTTTTGAAGGTCAATATCAAGTTGGGAAACACTAAAATTTAATTTTAGTGGAGTTTTTCTCCTTCGGCTGGGATCCATTGCAAGCTGTACACTTTTATTTTGAGAAAAGTAGGTACGTGCACGGTGCACCAACTCATTTGATTTGCATGTCACGAATTCGTACCTAACGCCATATTTGTGAATAAAATTATAATGCTTGTAAAATTGGAAGGACAAGCGTTAGTCAGCGGCATAGATGTGATAATTCCATAAGCAGGGTAAAATTTAATAAACAAGTTATTAAATCCCGTGCGGATTCACTTTGTCATAGAGTGGAAAATGCGAGTGTGAAAAAAGTGATTGGAGCAATAAAAACATTCATAAACAGAATGATTGCGCAGTACGGACCACGAAGTTAGGGAGAACTGTTAAGTTGTTTTTTTTTTTCGATGACTACCTACTACTTCGAAAGCGATACCAAGAAACTTTTATTGAAACCAATTGATTGCTATGGACGGTGACGGTGATATAAATTAAGCAAAAATAAATACATAGTGTATGCGATGTTTTGATGTTTTTAATATTCAAATTGATTATGGTTGCTGTATGCATCAATGACCTTGGATTCACCGATTAAACTTGTTAAAAGTCATCAACAAGCAGTGCGAGAAAAAAGACGCGATGTGTTTATTACCTGGTTGCAAACATTTTTTGTGAAAGACCGACAACCGGTCAATTTACAGCCAGGGGATTGCTGTGAATAATCGATTTTATGGAGAGGCAAATGGGGTAAAAGGTTTCAAATGAGGTTTTTTTTGGTGATCTTTTGCTAAAAACGAGTTAGATGTGTTTCTTTTGCTTTAGGAGAGAAAAATCACATTTTTTTTGGACTGAGGGCAGTTTTTCTGCTCTCGAAATAAGCTGGCTGACAGATTTCTTGTTTTATTGGCTGCAAAGTAAAAAAACACATTTTTTAGGTTCACAGCAATTTAGCGAATCTCGATTTCTGAACCAGATTTACACCTACTTAAAACATTTGTCATTTGTCAATCTTTAGAGTGTGTTTTTAATTACGCTTTTAGACGAGAAGTCTGTGAAAAGTAGAGACAAATTTACATTTGGCCACTGCAATAAATATAAAAATAAATGGAATGGATTCTTATAAACACAAATAACAATTTAAGGACAGCTGCAGTTTAAAACCAGCAATACCACAAATGCTAAATCTCGTTTTATATTCCATTAGGCACGAAAAATCTTAAATCTGAGAGCAAAATCTGAAAATCTCAATGGAAAACGACATAATGTGTTCGAATGGGAGAGTATCGGCATCCAGCTTTTTAAAGTATCGAATTTTTTTTAAATCCCGCTTAAAAAGTTTTAAAAAACCGTCTTCTACAATCCCGTTTTTTTTAAATACTATCTCTGAAAACCTCGCTCATTCTAAATCCAGATCTATTATAATCCCGCTTTTGCGGCGATTTTTAAAAATAAAAAATCTAGTTTCGATTGCAAAAGCTAGATTATAAAAAAACGGCAATAAATCGGACTTATAAGAAACTGGATTATAAAACTTATAAGAAACTGGATTATAAAAACGGGATTTTAAAAAGCAGTACATATTTTGAAAAGCAGAATATCGTACCCTTTTCGAATGGATTATTGTGAGGGAACAGACCTAAAATGAGCTTACTTTGTTTTTGCCTAGATTTTACAGTTTTAAATGTCAGAGGTAGCAGATGTCGCATTTCGCTTGTATGGTAGTCGATTGTTCACTCTCAGAGCACTTTTTTGTTCTGTCACTTTTTATGTTCGATTGGTACGTCAAAAAGCAATCTTTGTCCGATTTCAAAGTACTTTTGCGAATCTGGATTTATTTTTCTCAGAGTTGCTTGAGATTTACATTCTTAAGTATTTTTGAGTTTGACAGGTAGGTAGTGGAAATGTTTACGTTTTTGTGAAATGTTTCAACTACAAAGAATCGCATTGCATTTTGCATTGGTTGGATGTATTTTTGTTAATTATTTATGTACAAATGTTTAGAAATCAATCTAGGCGAAAATTTTGAATGTTTTAAAATAAAATTTAACCAGTGAATGCAACAAAAAAGTCGAAACGGACGAATATTAACAAAAAAAAAGCAAGTGACGTTTTTATGTTCGATTAGACCGGCGAAATCTGAAATCTGAGAGCGAATCTGAAGAAGGCCAATCGAATACCAGATTAATATGCGGATGCGAATAGATCATATCGGTTTACCCACTTGCAGAAGAGCAGTCACTGTGTTCGGTGAAAAGAGGTCCAGTAATTTAGCTCCAGTAGAAGAGAGAACGTTCTTTTTAGTGGAATCGCGTCACTATGTCTAGACATCATTTCTGATACCACCCTGCTGACCTTCACAACCATTCGTTTTCATTTTTGGGACGAATGAAAGGGATCTACAATTCTATGCCGAATCCAAACGAATAATTGAGAAGCTCTATCATGACAGTTATACGCTCGGATGTTTGTCAGACGTTCGCGTGAGGTGGCGTAGTGGAAAAAAACCTAAAGTTGAAATTAGTTTTTTTTTTTCGGCACATATTGCCAACTGCAAAAATTAGAGAAATAACTATGACAACCGAGGCAGGGATGTCTACATACAATAGAGGAGTGATCTCGTGAAAGAAGGATCCGATTTACTGAAGCAGGGCGGCTTTATACCCCTTTTTACACCGCAGCGAAAACCGTGTTTTCGTCGAAATTGCATTCACACCGAACAATAACCAGTTTTCGTTTGACGTTTCAATTAGATGTGAGACACTAGTCGTGAAACTTCTGTGTAATCTATTTTGTTCACAATTACGATCGCATTATTTAACACATAAAATGAATTCAGAGTATTTAAAAAATAATATTAGCCCATTAATTAGCGCGAAAAATGATTTTACGTTGTGAGTTGTGACATTTGTTTGATCAGCTGCTCTGCTGACTGTTGCAAAAGGTGTGTTTGTTTCAACAACGCAACGATTGGAAGTGAAAACGACTTCTGTTTTCGTGGAAAACGACTTTAAACGACTCGTTTTTAAAACTGAAATATGTATGGGAAAACTTATGTTTTCGATTAAGTTTTCAGCAGAACTTATCTTATATACAAATAGGTGAAGGGAAATAGTATAGAACCTCTTTCAATGCCTTAACCACAACATATTTGCTTGATTTTTTTGTTGGGAAGATAGTACAGAGATGTGATGCTGTCTGTAATTTGTTTTCCCATTTGTAGTGTATAAGCCAAGTCAATATAATGATAGAATTTCTGGCACTTGGCGAACTTTAGTTTAGGTAAGTTCTTGGAGCCCTCACTCAGCCCCAACAATTACAACGCCCGGTTAGAGGTCCGCAAATTATTTTTAAAATGAGTCACCTCCCGTAAAACTAAACTTCAAATCAAGATCAATCACTGAATACCTAAGCAAGCCATGCGTATCTACAAGTTCAAAAAAAAAAGTTACTCATACGCCCTGGTGAACACGAAGAACATTAGCTTGGCTTAATTGTTTTCCCATTTAAACTTAATTGAAACCAATTACATGAATGAAAGTAAAACCAAGTCAGTCGACATCGTTATTTATTTATTCTCGTGCAAATTTATAACTCGACCGACTGATTTTCCAATAACAACCTCGTCGGCATACTCACGTCTCCCTTATAGTGCACGATCAATCCCAACCACATCGCATCTCAGAGCAATTAGATGCTGTCTGAAAATCTAAAACAAAAATCGCTCTTCGTGCAAAAATCATGACCCATCCATTAGTGGGAGGACGGTCTATACTACTTTAAAAACCATTATACGGCAGCAATAACAATTATTTCCCATTTAAATTACATTCGCAGGTGCTGATCATCACTGATCTTGAGAAGCATTTTGTGAGCACACAACGAATCTGAAATTAGTCGGTGAGAATGAATGCACACTTGGTGTGTGTGGCACTGGTAAGCTGCCTACTGACAGCTACCTCATTGGCACAACAGACATACTTCAATGGAGCTCCACCACCGCTGCCGCCGTCCGGTCCAGAATCCGAGGAGGAGATCTCACTGAGTGAGAAACAATTTCGAGTTGTCTACGAGTGGCGAACAATTGATTTTGCCTACGCGGATGAGTATCAACGCGGACGTGCGCGTCAAACAGGCGAATTTATCGAACGCAATGTGCTCATATCGGACGTGAAGGCATTCGCGCAGCGCTTGTATGTGACACTGCCGCGAATGATGCCAGGTGTTCCGGCTACGCTTGGCTGGATCATATCGCCCGATAACAATGGACGGACAGATCCTCTGGTCGAACCGTTCCCATCGTGGGAGATGAATCGCGAGGGTGATTGTAAGGCGCTGCAGTTCGTGCAGGGTATTGCGATCGATGCCGATGGACTGTTGTGGGTTGTCGACTCTGGACGGATCCATACACTGAGACCAGGTAAGGGGGTAACAGAAAGTGTTTTGTCATAATGATAACAGATTTCATTGATAGATTTCGATTTTTAACTTCTTTGCTAAACACCTCTCATCGTCTATTTGAACTCTCGTTTCAGATCGACCAAAGAACACCTGCCAACCGAAACTGCTGATCCTCGACCTCAAGCGAAATGGCACCGTCGTCCATCGCTACGATTTCCCCAGCGAAGTGGTGGCCAGGGGAACAAACTACTTGAACAAAATCGTCGTCGATGACGCTTATGGTGGATTTGCCTACATAACAGACAACAGTGGCTCAGATCCAGGTATCGTGGTCTTCTCGAGAAAACTCAACCGATCATGGAAAGTCCGAGAGCCAAATTCGATGAGAGCTGCCCTCAACGCAGTCGACTTTGCCGTCAACGGAACTAACCTGAGATTTTCCATTCACATTGACGGCATCGCCCTGGGGCCGTATTTCAATCCGAATAGCGGTGGGGACTCCTTAAATATCAATTCACCGAAATTCACCAACGAAAACTACGAGCGCAATGTCTACTACTCACCGTTGTCCAGTTATCATTTATATTCCATCCCAGCGTCCGTCCTTCGTGATGCGGAATTCTCAAGAAGATCAACGCCCCGACAGGTTTTCGAATCTGTCACCGACTATGGGCTGAAGATCTCTCAAACCGACGGTATGATCATGGACAACCGTGGTATGCTCTACTATGGCCTCCTAAAGGAGCACGCTGTTGCTAAGTGGGATTCGTATCAGCCCTTCACCCCATTCAATCAGCATGTCATTGCCAAGGATGAGGATTTCATTCAGTGGGTTGATGGCATGTCTTTCGATGAGAACGGCTATCTGTACATCGTTGTCAATCGGCTGCACAATTTTGTTGCAGGTCGACTGAATCCAAACGAAGTAAACTATCGTATTTTACGCGCGAAAACTGGTGGGTTAGCTTACACATTCACCAACAGTCCGGGCGTTGGAAATATCGGACCAATTGGCTTTGTGCCTGAGGGCGAGCCATTTGGAAATGCTATCGGTTTTGGATTGTCATCGACGACGCCATTCTATAACCCATTGGAGGGACATGATCCGTATTACAGTGCAGCTGGTAAGGTTGTTGTTGTGATAGCAAATGTGCTACTGACTGCATTCCTAGGCGTATGGCTGCGTTAACTTTTTCATTGCGTCCATTCTTTGTGCTCAAACAATTTGCATCGACAGTTAGCAGTATTTCATTTGCATCAAAGTTTTGTAAATTTATCTTTTCAAATTGCTAATTATCCCAATAGAGGGCAGTTATTGTATCGCCAACATCTTCATAATACCAAAAATGTATTTAAATTAAATAAAACTGTATTTGTAGAAAGAGATCATAGTAAAAAGACGAAACTCATTGTTACTTAATTTTTGATTAAGAAATTTAGGTTAAGATTACTACATGTAGAATGTTTTTTTAAAAATAAATCTATTTTATTTTAATATTATGGTGTTGTTTTTTTAATTTAAATCTGTGTTTGAATTTATGAATGTGACAATTACCCAACATTGGCCAAGGAAGCATGGGATCAGATCCAATTGTATGACATACGGCGTGAAAGAATTTCTGGAACAGACACTTTTTTAAACCAAAATACATATTTCAATTGTTGCTCTGTCTCCGAGTATCCAACGAAATCCCAATGTTTCAAATGTTTACGTTAATGCAGTACGAATGATTCATAAAATACGTAATGCATTCTTTGGAGTCACCACACCTTTGAAATTTCAATGGTAGGCATTACTATGTAGAGTATAGACTCTGTCACTGAATTTCTATTCGAACCTCGGCTCTGTTACAACAATCTGTTTGTCCATTTGTAGGGTATAATTATTCTAATTGTTAGCTCATGATGAATTACTTACTCATCACAGCACAAATCAATCGGAATGTAGTTAAAACAAAATACTAATTAAGTTCCCTTGCGCATATCAATTTGGTGAATAATTTGCGGAATGATAAATTACACTAATCAAAGCTTTAGCAAACCAGAAGCAACTTAAACCACTATCTCCTGGCAAACCAAAATGCAAATGAATGCTATTGTGACTTGTTGTTTTGTGCCAAAACTGGTAGTTCCGGTGAGCTCCATTTAAACCACCAACGGTAGGTATCAATATCGGTTTGAGTTCCTCTTTCCCCATTCTAATTTGGTAGACGCTTGGTCAAGTTTATCGCCAGGTCTATTGTAGATTCGTAGAACGTTTTCAAGTTCAACTCGCCGGTTGTTGCATTGCGGAAACTGGTTTTACACATATGGAAGCAGCTCGATTCTAAGGCATTCGGGAAATGCATGAGTGGGTATTATGAGGCCAATGTGAATGACTTTTGTAAAACAGATCGATACACGTAGGTATGTGGAATTGGTATCTCACAAATGGGGAGTCAATTAGATAAAATTTTAACAAAATAGCTACAGTGTGACATGTCAATGGCGGCGTGGGAAGCGAAGTTTTCTCACGGTTTAATTTATGCAAACTTGCAAGCACACTGCTTTTGGTTGAATTTACAAAAGCATTGATGAAGTGTTAAAAATGAATCTACCTACTGCTGCTGCCAGTCCAGCATCTAGCTCAGCTGGATTTTACAAAATACATATAATTGAAATAGCATTAGTTGCTTCCGGGTCATTCTGAATCAAATTAGGAAGCGTTTGAGTTAATAATCATTTATTGCCACTTAAGTTAAGTACTAAAATAACAAAATTCATAATTCGTCTCTAACCGGGTGGCCATTTGAGTTGTCTTCCTCCCAGAACATGCAGATGCAAATGATATACACTTTGGCAGCCATGCACACCATTATTCACCACTACACGGAACCCTTCCGGAGCACTATTCTTTCCTAGCTCTCCAGCTACTCTCATCAAGTGTCCAAGCATAGCAGCATCTTCTTTGGTGGTGCCATCCAGCGTAGGTATTCTGTATTTTGGTATAACTAGAAAATGAACTGGTGCCTGAGGAGCAACATCATGAAACGCTAAACACTTGTCGTCTTCGTAGAATACTTTAGCGGGTATTTCTTTCGAGATGATTTTATCGAAGATTGTTGGTTCACCACGGGATAGGTGATGACCTTTTGTTGCTGCATATTTGGCCTTACGTTCTTCACATTGTAATTGGATTGAGGTTGATAAGCGGGCACTCTGAGAAAGGAGTATTTGCAATTGCTTTCTTCCTGTTCGAATCAGGGCCGGAAGTATGTTCATATCTGGAGAAATCCTTTATCAGTCACTGGGGAAAGGAAATGGCAGTCGGTTGTTCTTATACTGGTATACATCAAATTATTTACTGTCAAAAACTTGACACTGTTTTGGTAACAGCTGTACGCAAAATGGTGTGTGTACTTACTACGAAGAAATGAACGCATTCAGTGGATAGAAGCGAAAAGCGAAATCTTTGGCACTGCCATTCCTACAAAAACTTCTGTTAAGTTTTTTATTATTTATTTTTATTGACTATAGAAATTTTCACGAAAAGAATCAGCGTTCTAAACAGATGTTATCAGGGGGCGTACGAAGCAAATATTAAATAGAAGTGCTCATTAATGACTCAACAACATTTTGTGGTTGAGATCAAAATATTTTTAAGCTATTATTCTATTCGTTTGGAAATGAAGAAAAGGTTAATACCTACTATTCCTTTTCAATGGTTATTTGATTTGATTATGTTTAATTAATGGAATGATAACAACTATTGACTAGAAATTCGTAAATTCTAAGGTGGACTTACAAGATCTTTGAGGAAGGATTCACTTTAATGGCTAGTTAAAGACTATTCACATGAGAGCGAACAAATCAATTTAACTGTGTTTATGAATTGAAAATTGCTATTTGTTCTATCACAAAACCATTATATTTAGTTAATCTAACATCTAATCTAAAAAAAAAAGAATCTCAATTGATTTAAAAAGCTAAATTAACAATCAAAGCAATTTTCCCGCGAATTGAAAATTCTTGCCGCGAACTGTTACACTATATTCACAATCCACACAAAACAGTCTCGATCCACAAACCCACGAATGAAAAATTCGTTCGAATTTAACCTTAAAAAATGAAACTGATACGAGGGTATCTGCGACCAAAAAAAGTTTTCATGTGAATGAAGTGTCAGAAACTACGAATATTCGCGTGTTCGCAATTCGCTCTCATGTGAATAGTCCTTTACGTGAGAATCTGAGGAAATTTATATTTGGTGCGAAATGGTGAATATCGTGGCAAATGAAAAACTAAAGTCGATTTTCTAGAATAATTTTTTAAACAAGTATTTATGCATTGTTCTCTATCATTTAAAAAATACTCAATGTGATCGATTGGAAATTTCATTATTTCATAAATTGTTCCATATTATTTTACCTCTCTGCCACTCCTGGGCCCGAAATATTCCTAGTTGTACACGCGGTCATATTTGACAACTTACCGCAACTAATATGGTCTGGCATCACCACAAATCTGTCAAACACTCGCCGACGACAGGACAGAGACAACAGCAGCATCGTTTGCAATTTTTCCCTGGTCAGCAGTTGCGTTTTCTTTCTTCCATCGAGTTAGACGGGTGCGCGTTTATTCTGGAAAAATATACTTCTTACGTTTTCAATTCGTGTTTTATACAATAACCGCAGTGTACCCAATGTGAGCGTGTGATAAAAAGTGAAAATAAATTTCAACTAAAAAGTGTGCTTCCCGAGTGCTTTGCTTGCCAGCTAAACCACAAAGTGAATAAGTTACCCTTGTGAATCCCAAAACGCGAGTGATTTTCCCCTCAACAACTTTATTCATCATCACTTGGAGAAAACAGACATATTCTGTTAGCCTATATTTTACCAACTGCAAGAAGATGAACCGTTCGAGTGAGTAATAAACAAAAAAAATTAAATCTACATGCCCAACCAAACATTTTTTTCTTATTAAATTTACTCAACCTCGCACCGGTTAATTATGTTTAAAGTTTGTCTGTCGCATTCATCATGGGCTTGCCCAGACAAACGATAGAAAGGGATGGGAGGTGTCGTAAATGAACACACCACCACCGTTTTTGTTAAACGCACCCGTTGTAAACATTTAAGAAAATATTTGTTATCTAGTTTTGTGGTCGCACATTTCTTTGTCCAAAAAATTTACAATTAGATATTAAATGACCTTGACTGTCACGAAGGCGTATTTGTGGTGTATCAACAAACAAAGGTAGGTTACCCTTATCCACCTTTCTGGTTGTTTGGTGCATTTTTGTCCGCGCAAACAAGAGAAAAAAAAAAAAAAAAAAAAAAAAAAAAAGCGGCTGAATTCGAGACTCGATTTAACTGTCATTGCACTTGTTCGACCAGTTCAAATTACGTAGCTGATTTTGATTTTTAATTAATTCAAGTAAATAAATTTATTGAAACAATACATATATACAACATACAACAACCAACCACAAGCGGAAGATAGATAATATGTTGCGCGATGGGGATGAAGTGTTTTTCTAATCAAAGAAGCGGCCACGGCAATGCTGATTTTGTTTAGTGGAATTCCTTATCGATAAAAAACAGTGCAGAGTGTTCTTGTTTAGTTTTTCTTTTATCTCTACTGCTCAGCGTGAACTGTGATACGAATTTTTGAATGATTAAGAAAGTAATGCTAATAGAGGAAAGAGGATTGCTCTAGGCAAGCGGATGCGAAGCGAGAGTTTTGCACAAATGATTTGTGTTAAGAGTGACGCACACAGACTGAACAGCAAAATGTGTGTTACTCGATGGATGAATCACTGTGCTGGCCATTAAATGAAAGCGAAAATATCCAAGTTGCTAAATGGCAACAATACAAATTATGGAGCTTAGCTTTATTTACTTTTTAAATAGGTAAACGTAAATATATTACGAGTCGTGAAGATAAAATTGTTAGGACTGCATCAACCAAAACAAATAATGACAGGAAATGTGTCATCTTTAAAAGTGGAAGAGCTTGGATATGGAACTAATGAACAAACAGATAGTGCTGCGACCTCGGAGCTTGGAGAATGTTCATTGCGACTGTGCGACTGGCATTCACACAGTGGGATATGCCGACGACATAGCAATAGTGGCCAGAGTCAAATTCAAAGACTTCAACGCAGATATCATGAGGAATGCGCTCAAAGTTGTTGAACGGTGGTGTCTGGAACAAGGGTTTTCCATTAATGCGGATAAAACAGATCTAATAATCTTCACAAGGAAGTTGAAAAATCTGGAATTTTGACCCTTAACACTTTTCGGATCGGAACTAACATCGGCCAAGAAGGTTAAGTATCTGGGGGTCTATCTAGAATCTAGATACTAGTATTACTTGGAAGTACCATGTTAAGGAGAAGTTCAGGAAGGCACATCAGTGCAAACGCGTATGTGGAAAGAGGTGGGGACTCTCCCCTAGGTCAGCTACTGACTAGACCCATTAACAACTACTCATGGGTTGTATACCTAGTGGGCGAAAGCCCCCCAGAAAACTGTGAGGAAGCACCTGCATAGGGTCCAACGCTTAGCATGTATAGGAGTTACAGCTTACAGGTGCAATAAGGACAACACCAACATGCGCATTAGAAGTGATCCTGGGGATCTTACCGCTAGACTTACTTATTAAGAAAACAGCGGCCATAACGACACTTCGTTTTGCATCGAGAGGCGAAATGGGACAATCGTGGTACTATCTATGGGCATAGAAAGATCCTGGAACTTGTCAAAAACCTATGGATGGAAGAACAAGGGTGCGTATTATGGAAAGGAATCACAAGACTCGTGTTGAGAACGGATTACTTCCAGTAAAAAGAAGTGGTGAAATAGTGATTTTCACAGATGGATCCATGATAGATGGCGGAGCGGGTGCAGTTATCTATTCAGTAGAGCTGGACCCATCCCGTCACGTTAGCCTCGGGAAACACGATTCCGTATACCATGCTGAGATGATTGCATTGCTGCATGCGTTGGAATACTTGCTTAAGGGTCAGGTGGAGGAAAGAAATATCCTTATAGCACTGGACAATCAGGCGGTGATCAGACGCATGAAACCAAAAAAAAAATCACAACATCAATGGCACTGGAATGCGTATATTTAAGATCAATAAGTGTTCATCTAAAAATGAAGTAAAACTGACTTGCGTACGAGGACACTTAGGGATCGAAAGCAACAAAAAGGCGGACTCCCTTGCAAAACAGGGGTCAACTGAAAAGTTTCTTGGACCAGAACCGTTCTCTTCAATTGGCAAAGGATTGGTAGAACAGCTGATTCACAAATGGATCACGGCAGAACACCTGAGAAGGTGGTCAACCGTGGAACAAGTAGACAGGCTAAAATGGCAGTTAAGTGGCCGACCTGCTCCACTCAAAGAAGGGTTCTAAGCATGAGTTGAGGGCCATTGAAATAGGTGGTGGCTTTGTCAACAGGACGTGGTAATTTCGGGTATCACTTAAGGAAGATGGGTGAGGATGATACCTGTAAACAATGATTGGAGGAAGCTGAGACAGCGGCACATATACTGTGTCAGTGTCCGTCGTTGGCTGGCAGAAGAATGAAGATCTTGGGACATCATTGGGTTGAGACACAGTCGATGAAACAGATCTCCCATAAACAGATGGGTTAACATTGGGGATTGAGCGCAGGGAAGAACTCTGGAGAAATCCAGAGAGTCTATCTGGGTAAGATTTATATTGGTTGAGAGACGAAAAGAGTCCCGACAATGGTGGTCTGATTCGAATATCCCTCCAAATCTATATACATATGCATACTCCTACACAATTATACCTGCATATATAAATTAAGGATCAATAAACATGCACGAGATAAGCTTTCTTATTTGCGTAATCAGTGATATTATATATGTATAACTACATCTGTTAAAATAGTACAACACGATAACATTTTATTTTATTGACTTGTATTATGTACTTTGGACTTTTGTGCGGAGGTAGATAAATATTTTTTATGCGCACCATCAGCGTTATTTATCAATGCCATTTGATGTGCCTTATCATTGGCATACTTGCAATTCCAGCATTGAAGCTTCTGGTAAATTAATCCAAAGGTTACAGTTTGCAAAGATAACACAAATCTATTGACATTGACAGGAACACCTACTGCCACTGCAGCTGTATACATATAATCTTGACAGCAATATCAGACAGAACTCTCTTAATTTATTCCACTCAAGTGAGGTTGTCATTGACTCGAGTGCTGCTGATAGTAACTTTATCTGCAAAGATATTTGTATAAAGCATTCGAAAGGTAACATATTTGAGACGCATGCATGATGACATATCCGGTTTACTGACATCAAGAAGGCAAACTGTGCCTTATTCCTTGTATACCTACATAGAGAAATATGGATGTAGGTAGGTACGTTTTATTCGTTTACGATTTGCAGAATTAGGAGGCGCCACGCTTAAGCTCGAGGCACGCCACACAATTAGCTGGGTGCCAATCACATCTAACAGGCGCATTCTGGTCCATGGCAAAGGCAATCAGTAATAACTTTAGTTGTTCTTCTTTTCCAACTCTAGTAAAAGAAGACGGCACGCTAGTAACAACACCTAAAGAAAAGGCAGATCTTTTCGCTAGCATGTTTTCAAAGAATTCCACCCTAGATTCTGCACAGCTAGAGCCACCAAATATCCCAAGGATACAATCATCGATGGCAGAAGTGAAATTTCGGCCTCGAATAATTCAACGCATCCTTAAAGAACTAGATTGCAATAAGGCAACGGGACCCGATGAAATCCCGGCTATAGTACTCAAGAACTGTGCACCAGAACTTGGACCTGTACTCTGTAAGCTGTTTAGCATGTCATACTACCAGATGACGTTTGCTTCTTGCTGGAAGACCGCTCGCATTCAACCTATTCCAAAGAAAGGGAAGAAATGTCTGCCACAAAACTATCGTCCAATAGCGTTACTTTCAATGCTCTCTAAAGTAATGGAAAAGGCAATAAATGTCGAAATAATCAAATATCTAGAAGGCCATCGATTAATAAGCGACAGTCAATACGGATTTCGGAGCCGTCGTTCCACTGGTGACCTGCTAAGCTACGTAACGCACTTATGGACACAATCAATTGAACAACACGGCGAATTCAGAGCCGTAACCTTGGACATATCAAAGGCATTTGACCGAGTCTGGCATAGAGCCCTATTAGGCAAATTAGCGTCTTACGGATTACCAAAATTTTCTTCTGGGAAGATCGATCCAAGTTGTTGTAGATGGTGTATCATCCAATTCGTTTGCTATAAATGCAGGAGTGCCCCAAGGATCTATTCTTTCTCCAACTCTATTTCTTCTCCACATCAACGATTTGCTTGGATTGACAAATAATAATATCTACAGCTTTGCAGATGACAGCACTCTTATGTCCTCCATCTCGAACAATGAGCCTGTGAATACGGCTACATCACACAGTCAGAGATGTGAACAAATTAATTCTCTAAATGATGATCTGGACAAAATCTTGAAGTGGGGAAAGCACAATTTGGTTGTATTTAATGCAAACAAGACACAGTTCACAACATTTTCCAGAAAAAATGCATCAACAGTTCCTCAGATCCAAATGGATGACCATCCAATCCATCACAAGGACTCAATGCACCTTCTAGGAGTCACAGTCAATTCAGGAATCACATGGCAGAACCACATATCCTATATCGCAAAATCGGCGTCCGCAAAGTTGAGCTACCTATTTAGAGCAAAGGGGTACTTTAGCCCCAAGCAACTTCTCCTTCTCTACAAAGCACAGGTAAGGCCAGGCTTGGAATATTGTTCCCATATATGGAGCTCGGCCCCAAAACATTCACTTAACCTGCTTGATAGCATACAGAGACTAGCAGTTCGACTCATTGGAGACCCTACACTCACATCGAATCTACAACCGTTGGTGCACAGAAGACAAGTCGCTGACCTATGCTTGTTCTATAGGTACTTCCATGGTAGATGTTCGACATTATCCCTTGAAATACAACTTTTGGCCGCTCAAGAAGACAGGCTGCTAATGCTCATGACCATACAGAACACTTGACAACCGCGAAGACATCAACTTTCCAAAACTCCTTCTGTTACAGGACAAGCAAACATTGGAACTCGCTTCCTGGGGATATATTTCCAGAAGACGACAGTTTGCAGCAATTTAAGTGCAGAGCAAACATACATCTGCAGGCATCTCGGGGCGCTGTTGAAGCGTTATAGGTTCGCCTTTCCCGGGAGAAATATATATTAAAAAAAAAAAAAGAACAGGCGGATAAGCTTGTAAGAAACGGGTCGAAAATACATGCATCTATGGCCCTTAAATCAGTAAGAATTCCGCTAAGCACGCTTGCAAGGAAGATTTCATTACCTGAAATCTTCCAATCTCATTACCTGCAGGCACGCACTAAAGAACTATGGCCGGAGGTGAGCAAAAAGAGATTTAAATGTATGATCGGCCGTTGATTTTTGCAGAAGCTGTAGGGACGTAGAAGAAATAGAATCTGTTCGCCACCTACTTTGCGAATGCCCAGCCCTTAAAAACAGCAGACATTCTCTGTTTTCAACAGTTACCTCTTCGATGACCTAGCGGATCTGAAGAATGTTGATCTCAAAGTACTCCTGAGATTCACACTTAAATCTGGGTGGTTCTAGTAGACAAACAAACTTCTTATAAGTAGCTACTAACTCGTAGGAAGAACTAGAGCATCAGGTTACAATGGAGCTTTAAGAACCAATGAGGTTCATACTATATCTATGTTGCTCCAATAGAAAGAGCTGTATATTTTTTTTCTCAACAGGCTGCACTGGATGGTCCCCGTAACTGGACACAATGAACCCAACTGATGGTCTAAGTGAAGCTGTGGCAACCGCCACAAGAGAACCCATTTACCTACCTACCTAACTCTTAAAATTTGTTAAACATCTTGTTTTTTACCGAAGGACCGGACCACTGACAATTACTGTAGGTCTGTTCTTTAACTTTTAAATCTTACGAACTTTTACTCAGTGCCCTTCCATACGTAATCTGTAACTCGAAAAATTCGTAAAACAGAGCGTCATCGAGAGAGCAAGTTATTACAGCTCCACTGAGAATCTTACGAATTTTTATTCAACAAATTTCTTGGTGTAAGAAGTGGAAAAGCTGTCAAGTCACCTTACAATTAACAGCTGATTTGAAATTTGTTGTCCCATTTGGCATATGCGTGGATTATTTTTTGATTTCTTGCGTATTCAAATTGTTTCAAAAGGCGACAGACATTTTAAGGACTTTTCGTAGCGCTTTTTTTTAATAGATTACTACAAAAGCGTTCCCTAACTTTTCCGTGATTGCCTCGTCTCTCTGTGAGAGAATTTATCCCCACCACTGCCATTTTGACAGTCTTTTCCATTCTTACTACAAAAGTAAAGGAACAGACCTTAAAAGCTGTCAGACTAGGAGCGGACTGCATTTTCAGACTTGTATTGCAGGAAATTTTATCGCTTTTCAAAAGCAAATCGTCCGCCACCTTACACTTTACACATATTATAAAAATATTTATACAAATCAACCGCCAAACGAGCAGAGGGGTAAACAGACTCAATTATATACCAACAAATTACGCTGGAGGCTGTAGGTATATTTAGGTATACCCATCCCCGCCAACTATACACAGAACCGAAGGAAAATGCCGTCATTGGTAATTTTTCCAAGTGAAGTCATCATCATCATCATCGGGGTGTTCATGATAGTCCCTAATGGGCTTCATGGAGACCATGACAGTTTTCGACGTCCCATCGCATCGTTCACGTTAAAAACTTTTTTTCGAATATCATTGCGATTTTATGGCTCACACAACACACAGTCGCTTACGTCAACATTACACACACATAGTTTCCTGCTCGTAAACAAGACAATACTATAAAGGGAAAAATTATTGCACAGGAATGCCAATTTATGGCGCTAACCCGCATCGTTTGTCAAACGGGGAATACACTCCAACGCACTTGAGAACGAACAAAATATAAAGATAACACGCAAACTTCCTGACGAACATATGCGGCAAAAGTGCGGAACTACCACAACAGCAAACAAAAACCACCACACATTTGTGCAGATGCATAGATACGCGTATGCGCTAAATACACATCCCACAACCCACAAGTATGCAATGAGTCACCCCTCGAAATGAAGTGATTTAGGAATAAAATGTCACCCAAGGCTGACATTCAATCAAATCCTTTGAACAAACCAATACTGGGGACGGAGCTACAGCACATATGCTATATGCTTTTGCTGAAACTATCCTTGCATCGTTTTCCAACTCATTAATCACGAAAAAACAAAAAAAACAAAAAATTGTGCTAGACTTGCAAGAAGGGCGGAACATGAAAATCCATATGCAGGTCCTTATCCTTCAGAGCATTGAAAGGATACACTCTCGGCAGAGCTATTTTCCACTCAACCTTTGTGGCAGCTACTTAACCCTTTTTCTATGCGGTCCTGCTACTTGTCGCCTGTCCTCGCCGGTGTTCGTCTTCTTGGAAATTGCCTAGTTGCAGCCATCGGTCGGTCGATACGTACATATAAGCCGGCAACAAAAACAAAACAGCAAGGTTGCTCCATGCACAGCACCCCATCCCCTAATACATTTGTGGATTGTCATGTGCATGTCGCATACACGAGCAGCACACATGGTGTTTGGGTAGCTCTCAGTATAGATGAGAGGAGCTTGACCTATTCGCTCGCGTTCGTATGAGTGCGCACACATACCGTACACACACAACACAACACACAACAGTTATTTAATTAACAAAGAACGCGCGCGCAAATTCTCTTCCTCCCACTGACAACTCTGATGATGGTGACGATCTGACGAATGCTAAAATGCGACCGAAACGTGTTTTCTTAAAAGCAGCCGTTCCTCGTCCTATCGAGCACACTATTTCGGTTATTGTCTGCGCAACAGAACAATGAACAACCATAGAGAGCCCCTATAACCACGTAAACCAATCTCCATTCGACGGCGGCGGCGGCGCTTGCGATTATAATACCTACCTACCGGCCCGGGGGTTAGGCGGTTGATTCCTGCGCCGGCTGAGTGCACATTACCCTATTCCGATATCAAAGCCAGACGCTAATGACACAAACACCAACCGGTGTCGTTATTGGCAACCGAATACATTGTTTTTGCACGCCCGACAAAAAAGTTGTCCTACACACAGGACTCTTGGTGCAATGCGTCGTGATTTGAGAAACACGGAAAGAGTACCGCCTGTTCGATTCCAATTACAACCGGCTAATTGTGTTCAAACTAATGAATGGTACAGTTGGGGTGGCGGTCTTGTAATATAATGACCCAGTTACTGCAGCAGGATCGCTTGTGGTACAAAATTGGTTCTGGCTCTAATGAGAACATTGTGCTCGACTTGGGTTTTGCCAGGAAGGAAGCGCTTATGTTGGGAGGGATTTTTTTTTGTATGTTGTAATTCAATCGGCCAAGCGCAATTGTGTGGTGTAATTTTATCGATGATTTATAAAGCGGATAACTGTTCATGACAGATTGCGAAATGAAATTTGAGACGGAGTACAAATTCAAAAGTTGCAGGTGCTTGTCAATGAAGGGTGGTACTCTGAACGAGGGTGTTGCACAGGCTGACTGTTCCACTTAGGTCTTAGGTGGGTGTCTTGATTAACTCTGTCGAAATTGGACTGTCAAGCTGAGGCCATCTGCTTTTCGGCGTTCGTTTTCAGTTTTTGGCAACAAGATGAGTTCGTTCCTCAATCTATTGTCGAGCTTTAGCCTTGGCTACGGCGACTGTAACAATGCTCCAGTGGATCGAAAACTTTATAGAGATGTGCGCTAAAATTTCAGAATGTTCAGGCTGTGTATAGAAAATACCTGGACGATCATTCTTGGGGTGCAAATAAATTATACGTGACTGTTTGGAAGGCACGTCTCTAAGGAGCGGCCATGTTGGATTTTTTTTTGCATTCTCGCGCGATCTCGCAATGTCATACTGTAATGGCGCTTTCTACTTTGTTTCTAATTAACAAAGAAGTCGAATGATTCAGACATCGCCATCATTACATCTTTTTGCCTCCTTTTGCGACTGAACCAATGAAATGGGTTTCAGGATCAACCTACGCTCAAGTGCTACTAACTTATTGCGTTTCAGGCAATTGCTGTTTCGTTTTATTTCAACACGTCTGCAACGAGTTTGCTTATTTGCACAAAAATGGAATTATCTTCTTGTGATCTTTGGACGAATCGTGTACCTCTTGGCATTCCTTTTAAATATCAACAATAAACCCGAAAATCGTCGTCAGACTTTAAAATTTTATCGCTCTTCGAGGAGGCCAATGGCATTGTGTACGTTTCGTTTTAGTAAGCAAATAAAACAGAAATTCATCGACTCGACAGTTGGCAGGAGTTGAAAACATTAAGTCAGTGGGATGGGCAAATGTGAAAGGAGTGTATTTTTTTTTTTTTACTGAAAACCCATTTTACTCCGAATGCTTCGAAAATGGAATTATTCCACCTTTTACAGAATAACAAAAGTTCAATATTCCTTTGTCGCTGGGCGGTTGCATTTTATGCTAAAGCACTGCGACCTGTCGACCATGGACTTTCCTTTTGTAGAAGCTTATCTTTCGCACGTATATACAGCTGGGTTTCATTGTCGAAATCTATTTATAGATCGTCGACCCGACAAGTCCTTCCAAGCGAGAAGGTAAAATAAGCCTATACGTAATTCAGGTCCTGAATTAATTTTGAGTCCATCCCGCTGTCAATGTTAAACACATCAAGAATAACACTCATCGTTGTTGCCCTTAAGTTGCCCAAATTTCACCTTTTGACAATGCAATCGGATCGAGCTTTCTGAGTACTGACAAAGGCATTCGTTGAGGGTAAACAGATTTTAGCCTTTGACAATGAGCTATTGGGCAGATTCAAAAATCTAGTTCTAGATTTAAGTCGGCCAGATTGGTTATGTTAGGTTTGTGGGTTGGCGAGGAAAGATTCCGCGCCGTACTCAGGTTAAAATTGACCCATTGTGATACTCGTAGGGGAAAAAGAGAATTAGATGCAACCGGAACTCAAAAAACTTGGTCTGGAACGTCAATTTTCCTACGTCAGCCACATAGTGAAACTGTCAACTTATTACCCAGTCACGACTAGTCACCCTTGACTAGATTCATCGGCTACCCTGCCATTTTCAACCAGCCAAAATGAACTACTTAACGTTCTCAGCATTTCCTTTCATGTTGCAGCATTCTTAAGGGTCAACCACAACATATGATTATGCGGGCTTAAGCTACTGTCAAAAATGGATGAATGTTTACCAAAATTCATAACTCCATTTCGAAATTCGAAATCCATTTAGGAAAATGTTATCGTAAACTTATTCTCCCTTCTCCCTCCTCATCCTCGATCCCAGTCCTAGTCCTATTTAGTTTTAACTTTTTCTGATAGACACTCGTCAGTGTAAACGTATAACGCTCCGTAAGCAAGAGCAATCTTTCCCTCCAATATATAGGTAGGTAAAGCACAAATTTAAGCCAACTGGGCATTCAAACATGTACCTATGTCGAACGTAACTAAATGAGATGGCCATACTTTTACAGCCTCTCTTTCTGTACATCAAGAAACAAGAAAAAAATTGTATACCAATTTTAAGCAACCTGCAATTCTTAAGTCTTCATAAAGAAAATTTCAAAATTTACCAAAATTCAGTCAAGCGCTTAAAAGTAGTCGTTTATGTTCACGATATACATAACAATCTAAACATAAGCGCACGTTGGCTTAAGCTGGATTACTCTCAAATTATACCTCCCACCTTTCGATATACTTAACTACATTTTTCGTTCGTATAATTTCGAAATTCGAACACTTTGCCAACCTAAGTTGCAACTTTACACCCATTTGCTTTGACTGCATAATTTTAACCCCATGATTCACCACGCAAACGCAGCAGTTGTTATCAAGACAGTTCGTTTACATTGCATGTGATGGGAATTACAATTTTAACTTGTGCGAATAAAATAAATTTGCAACGCGCTTCGTTCCGCCGCTGCCCCGTTTACATCCGCCGGCCATTGGTTTGGCAGCACTAAACCAAACCCCACACCTCGGGAATACGAATTATACGCGTGAATGCGAAACAAGTGTAATGGGACAATGGCAAACCGAAACAAAACAAAAATATTTTAAATTGAAATTATCTAGATCTTGGCCATCATCATCATCGGTACACGTTTTTAAGATTCGTCCAGTACGGGGAGTAGCATATATCTTTTTGTTCTCTTCGCGGACACATAAAGTATTTTTATTTGTATATGTACTCCTGATGGCTAGTACGCAAAACACGTTTACGTTTCGAATCTGAAACAGAGGAGAGGAATGAGCCACTAATTGCACAAAAAAAAAAAAAAAAAAGAAGACAGAAAACGAATCTTCAACAAAAAATACTGGCGAGCTGATGATTGTATTTTTTTTTTGTTGGCAAAAACAATTGAGAATTAAACTTGAAATAAATTACATACAAACATATGAGTGTGGGCTTTGGTACGTTTTTTTTTGTAGTTGCGTTGGTTGAATTACTTACAAACAAAACTACATACAGGTACACACTTGAGGTGAGGAAACCCGAGTGAAATCGAAGTTCCTTGTGTGGCATCAAGGCTAAGGATGATCTTTGTTTCAAAAAACATGGAAGACTTCTAGCGAGCATAGGTAAGCATGCTGCTTGACACCCATTTTCCAGCGAGCTCCTTACTTTTTTTCATAAGAGACAGACTGCTTTTGACGCAAAGCTTCACATCATACAAATCTGCAGGATCACGCGGCATAATGACAGTTGTGCGACTTTGGACCTTTGGATGGCATCCCACCACTGCTAGAGTAATGCCCAATTCACAATGTCGCGTTGACGCGCGCGTGCATTGACAGATCATGTAGAAAAAAATCGATCATATGCTGCCACACAAAAGACAACTTCAGGCGTTGAATCGACTCTAGATCGCAAATAAATATATATGAGGTTGGATATTTTCGGCTTCAAAGATTCTCAATTTGACTCCACACCTCTTATAAAAGCTGGCAACATTGCGCAGTACAAATGCCAAATTTTCGCAAGCGATTTCCCGGACAACAAACGTGTGCGAAAAGAGAGTGGCAAATTTTACCAAGCAATCTACTACAATTAATCACTTTTCCGGCATCATTTCGCAGCAGCTTACTTACTTAGGTGGCGCTACAGTCCGGGATGGACCTGGTCCTCAACCAATACGTCTCTCCAGCTGCGCACTCCAAGTTGGTTGAGGTCCCCTTCCACTTGCGCGCGCCACCTAAGGCGAGGTCTTCCTCTACTGCGTTGTCCCTCCGGGTTGGGGTCGAAGACTCTTCGGGCCGGAGCGTTGGTGTCCATTCGCTCTACTTGTCTCAGCCTTCTTAGAAGACTGATGCGTACTTTTTTGACTAGGTCGATGTCGCTGTACAGCTCGTAGAGTTTGCTGTTAAATCTCCTCCTCCAGAGCCCGTCAACGCAAACGGCACCAAAAATCACTCGAAGAAATTTGCGTTCGAAACGACCAAGGAGATCTTCATCCGCCTTTGATAGCGTCCATGCTTCTGCACCATAAAGCAGGACTGCGATGATGAGGGTCTTATACAGAGTCTCCTTAATATTTCTCGACAAGGCCTTACTAATCAATTGCCTTCTTAGACCGAAATAACAGCGGTTGGCAAGAGTTCGCTTGATTTCTGAGGTGATGTCATTTTCAGAGTTAGTAGCGGATCCGAGGTAGACAAACTTCCGAACTACCTCAAAGTAATAGCTGTCTATCGTGACGTTCTGTCCGATTCGTCGATGTTGTGTGTCCCTTCTTGTTGACAGCATATATTTTGTTTTGCCCTCATTCACCACTCAACCCATTTTTGCTGCTTCTGTACTAATAGTTGCAAACGCACCAGTGACAGCTCGCTGTGTTCTGCCAATGATATCAATGTCGTCAGTAGTTGCACAGTCTTCTGGAAAATTGTGCCTCTGTTGTTGGCTTGCAAGTTTCGCACAATCTTCTCAAGAACGATGCTGAAAAAGTCACATGACAACGCGTCACCTTCTCTAAATCCTTTTTTGACATCAAAGGTCTCGGTGAGATTGTTTCCGACCTTTATGGAGCAGCGAGCGTTCTCCATCGTCATTCTGCACAATCGGACAAGTTTGGCACGGATGCCAAAACTAGACATGGCTCCATATAGCACGTCTATATAAATGCTGTCATATGCGGCCTTAAAATCGATAAACAGGTGGTGAGTATCGACTTGGACTCCTTGGGGTTTTTCCAGGATCTGCCGTAGTGTGAATATTTGGTCGGTTGTGGACTTACCGGGCCTAAAACCGGACTGATAGGGTCCAATCAGTTCGTTGACATAAGGTTTCAAGCGTTCGCACAGTACGGCAGATAGGATCTTATATGCGATGTTAAGGAGACTGATGCCTCTATAGGTAGTTGGCGCAGTTTAGAGGGTCTCCTTTCTTGTGGATCGGGCAAACAATGCTGAGGTTCCATTCATCATTTTTCAGCAGTAGCTGCGTACTGCAAAACGAAATGGAGAGCGACATTTTTTTTGTTTCAGAACAACAGAACGGACTTGCCTTTTAGGTAGAAAGCTTACTTGGCTGCTCACCAGGCCGATTATCAACTTGAAACTTGGTGTAAGTTCTGCTACATACCTTGTAAGTATGGAGGAACGCCACAAGGTGGCGTGCTGTCCCCTCTTCTCTTTAATTTAGTATTTAAGAAGCTACTGACATGCCTTCAAGAAAAGGGTTGACGGGTTATCACAATTCGGGAAAGACATTGCTATACTCACATCTCAGGAAGCCACTTCAATGCCTTAAGGGAAGTTCTGCACTTTTTGGAAATCAAGGTAATGAGTGCAAAAAGTAATATTTGAAACATCAACTAAAATGAAGCAAAACGAGCGATTATCTCTGAAAGAGCGCAAATAAAACTAATGGTGATACCTATTTCAGGACACATCAATCTTAATAGACATGCAAATAGAATCGGCATTTCAGAAACATCGATATGCCCAAACTGCCAGGAGAAGAAGGAAGATATAGAACATTTCCTCTGCCACTGTTCAGCTACAGCGAGGCTACGTACCAGACCTAACATACCTCAGGAATGTGGAACTAAGCGACATCATGGAGTTCTCCAAGCGATCAAACAAATTTGCTGACAACGCAAACCTCACATATATTGGCTAGCCATAATTTAACCAACCCTTTACCCCCTATCCTTTCACACATCCTAATAATATTATTCCGACAGTTTCTAAAAAACAAGAGGGGACGACAACGGGTCCATCAGAGGCCTCAGTGAAGAGTGGAAAGCTCACCCTGACCAACCAACTTAATTTTGTCCCTACTAATTTGCAGACCTACGCAGCACGACATGTTGGATCACATGATTTTAAATCTCCAAATATGAGTTTCAAAAGGCTCACCATCGCCGCTGGTGAAATAGCAAGGCAACCAGCTCACTTATGGTGCAAACTGGGAAACACATAGCCACGTGATACCTTATTATTTAAATATTCCCAACTTTGGCCCAGAGTATTCTGCTCGTTTGCCCGAAAGAAAGCAATTTTTTGTCCCCACTTATACGTAAACGTAATCTAAATATATTCGCCATTAAAAAAAGCAAGCTCCCTGCTGCCGCATGTCCGGACAATGATCCCATCTTCCAACAATTCATATCAACCTCCCAAATATTTTTAACTTTTTTTTTATGATCCAATAAAACAATTCGAGCAATAACCCAAATAAAAAAAACTACTCTGGCACTTGAAGCACATCTTGCGGGTCGCCCTTTCACATGTACGTGTGTCAGGCATAAAAAATCGTTGACATCTCTTAATAGATACCTACTATAACAATTAAATTCGCCGGTAGATTGACTCGCGCCGTAGGCAATTCAGCCTCGTGCCAAAGCGTGTGGGCATGACTTTGGCATGATTCACACGACGAGAAACGAAAAAAAAAAAAAAAAAAAACTCGGTCAAACATTCAGGCGAAAGTGGGCGTGTGCACTTCATAAAAAAAAACTCCAAGACAAGTCTACGATAGTTGAAGGAAATTGCATACTCAATAGCCAAACAGTGAATTGTTTAGATTTTGAAAGTCGAAAACCCATTACAGGCTAGAGAAGTATAAACAGAAAAATTTCTATCGAGCTGCGAATGTAAACTTATTTCCTTCCATTTCCAGGAATAAACTTCATTTACAACAGGCGCAGTCGGAGCGCGAGCCGAATGGTGTATCTCGTTCTCGAAAAACAAACAACCAGAGGAATCCCTAGAACGCACCACCATCACCACCAACACCAACAGATGTTGTTGTTTGATGATGCGTTGAGGGTGATGAGGGGGTGCGATGTGGGGCCCCATGGATGTGATGACTGCTGGATGAGATTATCTTAAGCAAATTACCGTTTCGTTGTCTATTTTTAATATGCATTCCAAACAAAGGTGCAAATGGAATGACTGCGTTTACTCGTAGATCGCTTCACCCCTTTATCGAGGGTGAAATGTGTGCGAGGTGTTGTACTGATGTGATGACTCATGTAAAGAGTTGGTACTTCTGGCGCTCTCATGGTGATGTTTATTGTAGAAGATGCACTGTGTGTGTATGGGTGCTTTAACCCTTTCGATGTTTGTGCTGATGTCGGGGCGTTGGCGATGAGGCAGGGAGCTGTTCGAATAATGTAGGACATCGAGGTGAATGGAATGCAGGAGCTACTACAGCAAATAGCAGAAAATGAAAACATTTCCATAATGACAGCGATTACTTATCTCCCGTCGGATAACTATCTCTCTAGTTATGGAGTGTAATTAAAATGGTGTGATGAAGCAGAGTGCGGCATGAATTAATGAAGCACAGCTGAGCGCACCATCCAATGGAATGGAATGAAAGGATGACTTGGATGTTAGTTGGAGTCTTTCACACTGGGGATTGAATTGTTCTCGAAAGTTCTATAAAATACGATCGGTTGGAATTGCAAATTTTGCCAAGAATGCTTCTTTTCAATGTTGTTAGCGCTCTCTTTTCATTTATCCCACGGAGCGTTGTAATTTTTCCCGTTTTTTCCTTTTCACCGTACTCAAATTCCCTTTTAAAACCCCACGATACTTTTTTTTTGCCTCAAAGTCCAGTTTTTTAAAGTAAAATTTGGATTGCACGGAAAGAAAATCACGATTAATTAATCCTAAGTATATTTATTAATTTAAAAAAAAACAAAAAACCCGACTGACTGTAAAAAAAAAATCTCACTGGCATTTGTATGACAAACGTTCTTTTTTTTTATTTTATATTTTTATATTTATTTATTTAGCCTAAACACTCCGGGAAAGAATACCAATTTAATGACACCTCACTTTTCAAAATCGGTCAAGCCGTTTGGGCTACGGAGCGTCACTTAGGAACGTACATAGGATATGCGCGAAAAACATAACCCTCCCTGTGTCCAGTCGGGTAAAAACCACAATTTGTATTATTACTACGATCATTTGTTGGTACTAGAAAATTTTGAAAGGCGATTTGAGCTGTTTTTTGATGTGTAAACATCTAAGCGCGCGTTATTGGAATCTGGTGGAGTAATTCCACACATTTAACTTGCGGGGACAGAAATGTGTAGCGGAAATGCGTCACTTGGTTTTATCATTGTAAAATTTGTTATCATTGCATACATTTAGCTGGGGCATATTCATATTAGCTTTTTGTTGATGTGAAATAAAGCATAATGGGGTATTCACGATCCGGTGCAACTGGTCTTGTATCATTGCGAAAATGCGAAAGTGCAACTTTTTTTTTCGCACTACAACAACAAAATATACTAACAAAAATTGTGCTACACTTTTGCACTTTATCTATACCCTGATCCTATTGTAACCGAAAATTACAACAGAGTAGCCTTATCAAGTTGACAGTTCGCTAAATTATTAATTCCTGTGTGCAGCTATCGGAAAAAATAAAGAGAATGGAAACCAAAAATAAGTGCCGCCGTAGGGAAAATAATAATTTTCATTCTGTAATATTAACTAGTTATATAACATAATGTCTCCATTGTCTTCCAATTAACATTGAATATTTTTTCTTTTTCGATTTTTAAAAGTTTTTTTTTTTTCAGAACAATAATTGTCAATTGTCAAACTGGATCTGTCATTTGTTTCAGTTTTGCTATAGATGAGAAAAAGTGTGTTCACGATCTGATAAAAAAAATAAAATTTTTACTAGGTCCGGTACACCGAATCGTGAATACCCTTATGTTTTTCATATATGATGGTCACACACATTTCTTCCCTGTGACGGACATCTCGAGGAAATTCAGTGCCAAATCTTTCGTGAATTACCAGGCACGCAGAAATCACAGCTGGACAACAACTAGCAAAAATGTCGTAGACCAGAACCTTACAATGTGCAATGCAAGCCGAATGAAATTCCAATGACACTTTCATTTCCTGTGTAACAGCAAACGGGTATTTTCCACTGCATAATGTTAGGAGTGCTTATTGATACGTAAACATCTAAGTGCGCGTTGTTTCACTGCTCGATTTCACTGTTGAATACATGCGTTTCAATAGTAAAACGCAGAAAAATACAGGAAAATAAGTAATTGGTACAATTCCATATTTCTGTCAATAATGCAATGTTTTGCCGTCATTGCAGATGCATTAAAATATTTTCAGATATGGGAAAGCCAGATGCAGAACGTGCGAAATTAAAGGGCGCGTTTACGTGCAAGTAAACCTCTGAAAGTCGGAAAAAAGGTTGGGGAAAACGAGTACTGAACGCTCGTGTGAATGGAGAACTCGTCTCGCAAACCAAACGGGAGCGACTTCAAATGAACTCCAACCGGAAAATTTCAACAACACGATATGGAACAACCATCGATGCTGTCTTCCAGCGTAATCTAGATAGATTACAGTCTCGAATGTACATATCTGACTTTAGCTACCACAATCCGATTGTATCTATTCTACCGAAACGCAGCACAGAAAGAATAAATTATTGTTATTTCATAATATATCCAGAATACGGTTATTACAATTCCCTCTTTTCTCAATGACGCGTATCAAGCCACACACATACCGCACACATACCGCACGCACGGTGTTTACACATACACATTTTTTGGGACTGTTGGATACAGTCGCACCAGTTTTTTTTAATCACATTCAGTGTCTTGATAGTCATGGTGAAATGTAGGATTTTCTATGAATTCTCAGCAAAAATTTATAGATTCCTGAAATTCCCACGATTTGGTGCTTTTTCCTTTTATTGGACGAAAGGCTTTTCGGACATAGAAATTCTCACCAAAAAGGAATAAATCCCCCGTATAACAACACTGCTTCTGTGCAATGGTTGCTGCCTAATTGTACAGTTCGTCTTTTAGATTTTGTGGAAGTATAGACAAATGGGACGAAAATGGAATTACGATTGTTCGGCGCAGTCTTCGCTTTGAGTCGAAAGCGAGCTTAAGCGGAGCTAGTAAATCTTGTTTCCATATAAAAAATATAAGTAGCAAACAAACGGATCCGAACAGACTCTTGTCATGTCGCCAGAGATCTGGTAGAACGTGGAAGGTTTTCCTCTGCAGCGTTATCCCTCAGAAAGTACTCGAAGACTCTTCGATCTGGTGCGCTTTTTTCTATTTACATTCCAAGTGACTCAACCTTCGAAGTCTTGTTTTGCTTGCAGGCTTTTGAAGAAGTCAAAGTCGCTGCATAGCCTGTAAAGTTCTTCGTTGAGTTTTCTCCTTTTCATCCGGTCGCAAACTGAGCCGAACATCTTCCAAGAATCTTTATCTGAAAACCTTACAGCAGTATTTCATTCGATTTCGACAAGAAGACGTGAAACGTTCTTACTATCCAGCAAGTGCGTTATTCGACTTATTATTATTATTATTGACTGTTTGACACAAGTACATGGCAGAAAAGTACAGTGAGAGCAATAGCTACCATGGCTTCCTCGACACGTTCTTTAATGTTGGATCGACACTCTACCATAGACAGTCCGTTTTGAGAGTTTTCAGCAAAAATTTAAGGATACTTTAAGGACGTCTGGCGGGGTGAAGGCTGAAAAGAAAACGTCTGGGACCTAAAGATTTGAAATCAGTACGCAATTATCTATTGTTTGAATATGCATTGAAGTGGTTATACCTCCGGCACAAAAATCGGAAAAATTTCCGTTTTCAAGCGCCCGCCCACAGCCCCGGCTGAAAAGCAACCCCGCCAGATGTTTGAATTTGTATTATTGTTGTGTGTATCTACACGTACAGGTATATGCATTTTGGTTATACCTCCACTCCCAAAATTTGCTGTCGGCTCTTAGACTATTTTTATTCAACGTTTTTGAAGTGTCGATGATCAAAATTAGGTGTTCAGGCCGATTTTTGTTTGATTATCGCAAGTTTTCAATACATTTGTGGAGAGTGGACTAGATGAAACTTTTAAACTCGTACTCAGTTGCTAATTTTGGAGGTCCATCGCTTCGACGATAATCGTCTCAAAAGTTTCGGCCCAACACTCACTTCATGCCTCAACCAGTTCACACAAACCACAAAAAGGAACAAACAGCATTCGTCCTTTCGGTCCGTATGTGTGTAGCTTTATATAGATTTAGCTATTTCGAATTTAAGTACGAATACATGCCCAGCATAATGCTGCCTTGTTCTGTGGAAAAATTATAATAAAGGGAAAAGATTGCCTCACAGCGAACGCAGGCATAATGCGACGTCACTTTTTTTTTGTTATAGAGGGAATGACACTACAAAAGGGAAAAACTACAAAATGTGCACGTACTACACAATATTCTCGGTGTTCTGCCACATTTAGTTATATTGCGGCTATTTTTAGCGCAACATACGTTCGGTGCCTGAGCTTGAGTCGAGATATTCCTATTTCATGTTCGTCACAATTTTTATGTATTCCACTAAAGATTGGGGAGAGAAAAAAAATTCAAGGTCTTGCCTTGCATCTGCCTACTGTGCGGCTGATGCCATTTCCAATTCCAGTGTATCCCACTCTTTTGACAATTTTTTTTTTCTTCTTAATTTATTACTTCTTCATGCAAGTGACTCTGTGTTAATGTGAAAAATATCAGAGAAAATATTTAATTCCTGTTAAGAATGCGTGGATTTATAACGAGCACGAGGACAGACAATAGAACGATCTACGTTTGGGGGAGATGGAACATCGATGTGAATGATTTGTAGATGGGCGGATGCAGTTTAGGAAAACACATAAACAAATTTGAGATCTTTACAAACAGATTGGAGTAATCCTTAAGTTCATGTGTGGGAAGCCCCGCGATATTTGAAGTGAACTGTGATTAAGAGTTGGGCGGAACTTGAAATTTTTAGTCGTATGGTGTGTTTTATAGTTGAAAGAGAATCACAGTCTAATTTGTACCTAATTTGAGATTTCTGGCCAACTTTTTTTGAAAATCAACAGAAGAATATATTGTTTTGGGAGGGAGCCAATACTTGTTGGAAATGGAGGTTCCGAGATTTTTCATTAAGATCCCCTTGGACTTGCTTCCGCCACCTAATGTCTTTCATAACAGCGTTCTATCTCCAAAGTTGTAATCAAACATTCGTATTTCAAGTTCAAAATGTAAAAATTCATCATTTAGTCAATCTTTCTTAAAAAATTCAGGCCCGTTTGTTGATACCATACGCATAGAGATTTAAGGTCCACTTAAAATCTTATGTGACAGTTTATGACATAGAAAAAGTAGCCCATAAGGTAAAAGTCAAATCGCTATGAGTAGTAGCAAACGGGCGTCAGTTATTTTAGTGATCGACTTTTAATAGGTAACTGCCAGACTTTTACTGCTCGGATTAATTTATGCAGCAAAAAGTAGTAGACTCGAAAGTTTCTACAAAAATTTGTTCGAACTATAAACCTGGTTAGTGGATTGGTCTACTAAGTGAAGGGTCCCATGTTCTAAAACAAAAATTACATCGTAAGGTTTTTTCCACTGCGCCACCTTTCGCGAATGTCTGACAACCATCCGAAAGTAGAACTGTCATGAAATAGCTTCTCAATTTGCCGTTTGGACTCGTTCCAAAAATGAAAAACACGCACAAAACGAATGGTTGTGAGAAGCTAGGCCTAGGGTTCATACCAACTTGTTGTGGCCAACTATTTATTTTTAAAAACCTGTCTTGATGAAGTTGGAACGCAGTAGCATAATTCGCTTTAAATCATCTCTATACCCTATTCACACCGCACCGGAAACTATGTTTTCGTCGAAAAGTCGTCGATGCATTATGCATTCACACTGAGAACAAACTAGTTTTCGTTTGACGTTTCAATCAGCTGTGTGACACTAGTCGTGAAACTTCTGTGTAAACTATTTTGGTTACAAATTTCGATCGCATTAAACAAATAAAATTAAGTCAGCGTTTTAAAATAATATCAACCCATCAATTAAGTGTGGAAAATGATTTTAAGTTGTGAATTGTGACATTTGTTCGGTCAGCTGTTCTGCTGAATTTTCTGAATATTGCAAAAGGTGTGTTTGTTTCAACAAACCAACGATTGGGAGTCGTTTTCGTGGCGTTTTCGTGGAAAACGACTTTAAACGAGTCGTTTTGAAAACTGTAATATGTATGTATGGGAAAACTCCAGTTTTCGATGAAGTTATCGAGTCTGAACTATTAGTTTGCCCTTTTTCGAACATGCCTTTGTAGGGTTTTTTTTTCTCTGCAACTTAAAACTGTTGTAGGGTTTTCCACAGAATTTTGTTCGTATAATCCAGATCAAGGTTTAAGTTTCATTTTGCAAATGGCACGCACAATTCAGAGATGATTTCGACCAAATGGGGTTCCTTTCAAATAAATCCTGTACCGGTTGTTCGTCTGTGTTCCGCCAACAAGTCTGTCTGCGAATTGGTAATTTTCAGCATCAGTGGATTATGTCGTAAAATCATTATACAGCCTGATGTTCGACTAGCAACTGTTTTGTAATTGCAACGCAATGTGAAATGCACCTCCAAAGCCCATTGGCAAACGTCAGCCACAACCACTACTGCCTCGCGAGTGCATGTTCCGTCCCATTAGCGCCCGAACATCATACGTAACGTATAACGCTATCTTAGCGAAATCTACACCACAATTAATTACTTTAAAAGGTTTTGCTTCTAAAATTAGAGCTCCAATTTCCAGGAAACCACTGTAATTTTTCGTGTTCACACTCAGGCGTTTTTCGAATGTCCTGTCTGATGGGAGGATTTAATTAAACGCAAAGCGAATGACACTGCCTCGCACTCGCTCAGCTCAGTAAAGCGACGTACACAAAATGAATCACGACATTTTAAAACGCGAATATGCATATATACGTGAAGTTAGCTGTCATAGATATATATATAATATATAATAACTGTCACACGTTGGCGTCACCCCCATTTATGCGAAGGTATAGCTTTCTTCTTTTCGCGTATTTGCACATTCCGAATGAATTTGCTTAAGGACGACTTCGCTGAGTGCTAAGCCTCTTCTTCGCCATTACCATCTGTCATCGTTCGTATACCCAGCCCATCAATGAGAGCGGAATTAGGAAAGCAATAAATGCAAATTTTCTCTCGTCTTAACAGTTATATTTGTATTTTTAACACCCAACTCGTATACTTTTTGCGGGTAATGGGGAAGGAAGCGAAAAAATACAAAAAAAAGTAACGCGTGGATATGCAAATGTTTGCGAAGCCCGCGAGTACTCGCTGAGTTTTATTAATGAATTAAGGTTGGGATTGGGATTAGTGACTTTTGCGCGAGAAGAAACGCATTTATATGACAATTTTGCTACTGTCTCTCAGTTGGATGTGACAAAGAAGAGAGTCATCTTCAAACGTTGTCTGTTATTGGGCTTAATAAAAACGTGACACAATACTAGAATGGTTGTTAAGAATTAAGTGCCTTAGCTGACAAGTCGATGTTAGTATTGGACTTGGAGTTAATAATTAATGTATGGCAATGGCAAGCTGCGTTCCAGTTGACCGCTGTAGGTGGTTGAATAACCAATGCATTAGCATGTGTACCTAAATTTATGCACAGCGTGTTTAAGCCCTCCGCTGAGGGAGTGTGTACATTTTTATTGGAGTGTGGCGCTAGGAGGATAAATAATTTAATTTTGCTGTGTTGTAATGTGCAAGCGTGCTACCAAGGATTTGATAATAGGTCTCGTGTGTGGAAATCAATAAAAATAATAGCCGTGCTCGACCGCGACGGGAAAAACCACCCCTTTAGCACAAAGTGCGAGGTTTTTAGAATTTATCATTGCAGTATAGAGATTCACTTAGAAAACAAATGGCAAGTAAGGTGTTGGTTGTGACCTGCAACTCAGAGTTTTCTTGCCTCGGTCGAGCATACAATTTTGTCTGAATCAGCCTTTTTTCGCTCTTTATAATTTCATGTAGATTTGGGGATGTTCAAATATCTAGTTTTGTAAGTCTGACAGATGTATCTCGGTTTTAACTGATGGGTGAAATCGGTCATATGAGCAGCTGTTTCAGTTGACGTTTGCGGAGGGTTACAAGACGAATCTAGTCAAGAAATTCCTGATTGAGTACAGTTGACAGTTCGCATATGTGTCTGACCTCTGACGTATGAAAAGTGACGTTCCCGAGCCATATAGTTTTTGCGTTCAGGTTACATCTTGTTGACGTTGACGGTGACGACTGAATTACGCACCCACTGACAGAAAATTTCACAGGTGATTTGTACATAAAGACGAAACGTCAAATTTTTTTAAACAACAAAATCATGAACATGAATGACAGATAAAGTGTTCGGAAAATGGACATAGCTATCGCACCCTCTCAGTATTTTCTTAAAAAATGACTATTTTAAAACTTGGCAGCACTCTTGTAGTGAAGTGACATCGAATAGTCGTATTGGCCGTGTGATGTGCACACAGTAAACATACAGCACACGCTCATAGGCGCCTAGGTTTTTTTTATACGGACAAAGTCAGATGTTGACATAACTCACGAACGCGTGGACCAATTTCGTCCAAACTTTAGATAAACCAACTACACGACCATGCAAACAAACCCTAAAAATTTGATCGAATTCGGTTTCACCGTTCGTGAGTTATAAAGTCACAACGCTTTTGCAACTCTCATTTATATAACGTAGAAGAGAAGAGATAGAGAAGAGATTTTAGAAATAAGATTTTAACAGAACTTAGTTTATCAAAAAAAAAAAAAAAGCAAATGATCTTTAAATTTCCTAGAAAAATAATTTCTTCATTCTTCCGTACGAAAAACTTTCTCCAATCAACCTCTCAGTCGATTCCACAAAATAAGAAACCAAATCATTCCACTGAAATATTTAATTTCTTTACTATTCCATCTGTCATGAGTCTTTTTTTCGATGAAATCCAATCAATGGTGGTTGATTTGTTGTAAAACTGTTTTCCTAGAGAAACATTTTTGTAAGAAATTTTTTGCTATGACCGCCTAAACGTGAACAAAATAATTTTCATACTGTTCCAACTTTTGCGGTTGCATTTTACTAGATTCTTGAATGTACCCATTGGCAATCTGTGTTTGGATTTTTTATTTGTCAGCCATCTTGTTTTCACAATTTTTTTTTTTTTTTTTTTGTTGAAGAATATTTTTGACATTTCGTGACAGTTGTCAATTTGTCATAAGCGAAGTAATAGTACAACGTAATTATTGTCTCTTGGTTTCATCGTATGTGATATCTCTCCACAGAAATCCGTATATCTCCGGTACACTGCGCTTTTACAATTCGAATAGAAGCTGACTTATCGAAAGGAGCTTCCAAAGATATCTAGAGGAAGTTTCATGCGACCCAGTCATGCACTTTATTTTTTCTTGTCAAATGTAAGTGCGAAAACGCATAATCGGTTAAATCAGTTATGAGCACGTAGCGTACGACGACCATTCAACTGTTCGATTGTAAATCTGTCTTAAATTTCATCGACTCAATTTCGGTTTCAAATGTCCGTGTCATATTAAGTTTGACACTGCGATTTTGATTGATGTTAAGTTAAGCGGATTACAAATGCAAATGTCGACAGTAAATCTTGCGCCATTCGTTTTGTGTTTAGGTTTTTTCATAGGAGTATATTTCTAATGATGGAAAATGTCTAGCCTGGACACTAAAAATCATTATTATTGGCACAACTTCAACAGTCTAATCTCTCAATAGAACAACTACCCATTTTCGAATTCATTGGACCATAACTCTTGCTCTTTTATGCTCATCCGTTATTAAAATCCCCATTATCCAATCACCCTCTGCAAAAGTCAAAGACCATGTCTAGCAATTTTAAGGGTCAAGTCATCGATTCTCTTTACCCAACTCTTGGGCAATCCCCACTGAGCAACATAAACAATTCCGTCTGGCAGCGGTTAATATATCAAAGTACTGACAACGCCACAAACAAGGATCCTTTCCTTTCTACATACTCTCGTCATTACAATTGAAAATTAAATATTAACAAAACCAAAATCATTATTCATAAACCTACTCAGCGAAAAGGTATATGTACCTCATGTCTGTGCCTAATAAAAAGCACAACGGCTGGGGGATGAATGACTTCATCGGAGGAAATATTTTGGAAGTCTTCCAAACTCAAAAAAGCGCAGAGTTACTTGTATAATTTATAAATTGAAGATTGTATTGATTGGATTGTTGTTATTTGTGTGCTCCCGAAATCTGTCTTAACAGGGGTTCACTAACCCTCGGAGTGGGCAGACAAAAATACGTCTGGTAATATATTCCGAGTAGATAAGTTGAGGCTTGGGGGTAGGTATACACGTACCTACTGCAGATAATATTTGCGATGAAGGTAGGCCCTTTTTTTTGGGAAAGTGGTTAAACACACTCGAGAAATTAGGGCGTCATTTATTCAGAGCATCTTTTCTATCTCGGAGAGTTGAATATGGGTATAGGGAGAAATGGGAAATTTATTTATAAAGAATTCGAATCGTAACAGCGTTTAAGACAAATTACCATTTAATTTATAATTTTTCTTTGTCTTTAGGGGACTTGTGGTTTCAACTTTTAAAAGACTATGTCTATCAAAGGCTTTTGTGAATTAAGGAACGGAGTACACGACTTGATCGCACCAAACTTTCTCCTTTGCAAAATTGTTATAAATTTAAAACTTTTGTTATTATAAATAAACAAATAGTGAGAGCAACAACTCTATAGGACCCTAGGCGTATTTTCTTCAACATTAAAGCGTTTTTTTTTTTTGAAAACAACAAATTCTTTGGATATACAAGATGGTCATGTCCCAAAAATAATAAACCGTAGGAGCTGTTGTCTCGAGCTGTGAGACCTCCAGGTAGGTACCTAGGTATAAGTGACGGCTCAGCTTCGAACCCAAGTAGCACTGTGATGTGCATTTTTGTCACCACTCGTGTGACCTAGTTTGTTATGATTGTTCAGGGCGTGATGCATTCGGTGCCTATATCCAACCTGTGGAGCTGAGGATTACGAACTGAGATTAACAGATTATGTCTAAAATCCCTTTACCCGAAATGTCGCTAAGTTCGTCGAAAAAAGGTTGGTTTAGCATGCGCAATCTGACTCTTGCTAGTGCCGGACATTTGCAGAAGAAATGGGAGAGAGTTTCTTGAGTCCCTCCAACTCCATATACATAATCAATGTTGGAAGCAAATCCATCCAGCGGCTTATCCTGCAGCCATTTAAACCTTCAGCCCATCTGGCAGAATGACGAGAGACGCCAAAACTGATAAAAATCCCTTTTTTCAAAACTTTTACCAAAAGATTATATCTACCAACATAAAGAAATAAAAAATAAAAACAAAGTAAAAGCGAATCTCAACGACCCTAACCCTTTTATTTTTTTTTTTTTTTTATAAACTTCTCGAACTTCGCGAACCTATAACGCTTCAACAGCGCCCCGAGATGCTTGCAGATGTATGTTTGCTCTTATTCACAGTCATTAGCTGGTCTGAGTTTTGTTTTTGAGACGAATGAAAGAGATCTACAATTTTATGTGGCTTTTGGCTCATAAGTTGCTGTTTAAGAAAAAATTACACTTTCACTGGACTTTTCCGAGGCGAGTTTAAACAATGTTTAAGCTCTAAAGTTTTTTTTTTTTAAATGCTTCCAATATTTCCACCCAACTGAGACGCGCCAGTTTTTAGGGCGGTGTTCATTTCCTTACTTGTAAAACATTTATTTATAGAAGATTGAAAGAAAAATGTTTATTTTTTAAAAAAATTAGAAAAACCTCAAGCCTTATTGAATTAGTTCATTCATTCATTTTCAATGGCCGATCTTCCATTAGTAGGGTCGCGGGTATAGGATGCCTAAGTGAACCCTCCATAGCTCCCGACTTCCGGCACCGACTCTAGATCATCAGGGGGAATCCCCATACGGGCCGTGGAGAGATTTCGGACTTGAATTAGTTAAAAAAAAATAAAAATGATTGACAGATGTTTAGGCTTAATGTACTAAGTGTAGGAGTTGCACCAACAACCAATTTATTTAATTTTACTTCCGTTCACCCTATCTAAGCGCTAGCATTTGCAAAGTCTAGTGTATACACAAACCACATTTCGTACTGAAGATTTATAGATGTCGCTTTATACGGCACAATACTACATTCAGTCGTGAATATCATGCTTGAATTATTTTCATTTGAACCAAAAATAAAACCTCGGAGAACCGATTTTTGTTAGTTAGGCCTGGGGTCGTATATCAACATTTTCAGTTTAAATTAATTTTGAGTGAAGGGTCCTTTTTTCGAAATCACCTTCTCGCTAAAACTTTATCTGGACATGTTATGGCTGCGGTCTTCGAATGGCATCTCGTTAAAAACACATCTCTTCCGCGTTATCGGATGGATGACAATCCATCTTTTTAAACATTGCGCAATGACGATTTCCCATGACGTTATCCCAAAAATCCGGCCTCAATTTTCAAAGAAATACTTGCCGGTGATGTCAAACCCTGCCAAAAAGTGTATTTCTGAATGTAATTGTGTTTTATTGACCTCTTGTTGATGGATTTCGTCTTGACATAAGCGAATATGTTGGAAATTAAAAAAAAAAAAAAACATTAACCCAAAAATGAGCCTCATAGCTTAAGCCAATTATCGTCCATAAAAGTCACGACGTAAACACTTGTCATAAATGTCAAAAGTCTGGTCACGCTGGCTGTCGCAGCGTATTCTCATGAAATGACACGTGTAATCTTAGCTTTAGAGTGTTAAAGATTTGTTAAAAAGTAAACTGCACACATTACAAAAAAAAAGAAAAAGAAGAAGAAATAAGTCATTGCCTGGCAGGCCTGTAGACCTATACCTGACTGTAAAATAAAAGTAGTCGTACCTTCCTGAAGTAAAAGCATTTTACGACTTTGGCATCAGCTTATTTTGAAGATCACGCGGCCAATTTATCCTTGCTTGAAAACAGGCGCCAGATTAACGTACCTGTGAGTGAACGCATACTGTCAGATTCGGAGAGAAAAAACGGACTTTATACATTTCTACGGTTGACAATTTTGACAATGGGGGGACACTTTAATGAACATCAAAATGTTCTTTCTTCTCAGTTTCAGGTTTAAAAATAAAAACCACGCAATATTTTTTAATATTTTTTTTTTTTAAATTCAACTCAGTTTGACAGATTATTTCCAACAAAAATAAGAGAGGCTTCCATAAAATCGTTCATCTTTCGATGATTTCGATTCATCAAGCGAGGACCAATTTGTTGAACACCCCCCCAACAAAAAAAGTGGCAGTTGTATACCAACTGCGAAATAATATGAAAGTGAATAGGCTTTAATTTTTTTATGACAGCATATTCCAAATCCAAAGACTCAATTTTATTTCACTAACTTCATCAATTAGCTGTCCAGAATGAGGCAATAACATGTGGACGTTCCATCCCCACCTACCTCATATCAAAACCGATCCACCATCGTTTCAAGTGTTTACAACATTTTCCCATCCGGAAAGCCAAACCTCGTTAAAACTTGTACACTCACCCCGTGTCGTCCGTGTGCATTAATGAAGTAACACTTACTTTCGGAAATGGCTAATTGCTGGGCGAAATAATAATAAAACTCCATCCATAATGGACGCGTGCTGGCCAAAAACACAATTCATTAGTTTCTGTGGTTGAAGCTTGGAATATGCTTTGGCTACACAGGCCCATAGCCGCACATGTACAAGCGCAGGAAAATCACATCAATCAATGCGAACAGTGTACTATTAAATCACAATAACAATCCAGAGCTTGTTACACGAAAGTTTTGAGTTTTTACGAATAATCGATTCGTTAACCCCTGGGATCCCGAGTACGTTTTGACCTCATCAGCGAGCCATTGTCTTGATTCTCTCACATAATTAACATTGTTTGCTATGAGAACTGGCTGGCTATCTGTACAATTTGGCCTTTGGAGCGTCTTCGGCGTAGTGGTGAAATTCATTGCACCTGCAACGCAAGAATGACGAAAGAGGGCCGCCTTTTATGCCTCTGTGTACACAATGCGGTCGAACTCCGGTGAAAGTCATACAAGTGGCGACGCACTGTCAATTGAGCGGGTGAGTTTGTGAATCGTCGCCCTATAGCACGCAACCCAGTTAACTGCACGGCACAGAAAAAAGGGGGTGACAAGTTTCATACCCCCAGTCGCGAGAAACGATTGCCATCCGTGCCCCCGACCATACCTTCTTCCAATGAACTGGAAAGATTTAGATATATGCGACGTACGTACTTCGCATTCGCATTCAGTGTGTACAAATGGCGTACCGCTATGCGGCACCACGTACGGGACACACCATCTAGGCATAGCATACCAAAGCCTCGCAAAGTACAAACAATGTTAATTAACTCGAATATTTATTCCCGACCTGTAAGGTGTACGGTAGGTGTTTTTTTGTATAGCCCGCTCTGGCCCCGCATGAAGGGAATGACAGAAGCGCGTCGTAAGTTGGAATTCCCCCTCCCCGGCTCTCGCAGTTGAGAATTCTTTCAGCGAATTTTTAGGTATCTTACGGTGGCTGTTGCAGCAAAAAACAAAAAACAAATGAAACGGTACGTTCCAACGAGAGGGGGCCACGGGCCACCCTTGGATTTGGTTATGGAGGAGCGGTTTAGTGGTTTTCTTTTGGTTCAATGGATTGTCTGGCTGTGTGGTTAATTTAGTTGCGTTTTGGATTATCGCCTCAATTGATGTGAATTCAATTGCTGTACGTACACCCGTTTGCTGGTCGCTCTGCAAATTTACTGTTTGCGTTGCGTATTGTCGAGCTTTTCGGGATCTCAATTGAGTGGATTTTCATTTAAATTTCGAGTGCCAGAGCTCGTTTTCGTATTTCCTGTGGTGTTCCTTGTTTGCGTAGTGTTTCCCTTTTGTGCATCCATTAAGTGTAAATTTCGCATTTTTATTGTAATACACGCGAATTCGTTCGAATCGTACACACATCGCTCAAATAACAATAACAATTGGTATATTTTGTTGTTCCCCGCAATGGGAGTGCGCGTATTCGAAACGAAGTGATGTTGCTTTTGGATCTGTTGTTGCTGGCTGAGTTCTCAAGTGGAATGCGGAATGTGTTTTCGTCGAAAGAAATGAGGATATAATAACTGCGGAAGGAAATTGACGTGTAAACAGTAGATTGCCTGTAATTGAGGCTAAACGGGTTTTGTGGATTAAGCACTCGGAAAGATTAGCTTTTGAAATCAGCTTGGAGCTCTAACGCAACTATCTACCGTCGGACCGCAAATAATTAATCCACTTGATGATTTTGTTAACCAAATTGGCCTGGAAATGTTCAATTAACTAGTCTGTAGCTTGCGTGTGGTTCGGTTTTAAAAACGGTGGTTTAATTGTCTCATAAATTTGACCGGCTGTCAGTTGGAATTCACTTCTGTATAGGCAAAATATTTTTACAAAGAAATTGAGGTTATATACACTCAGCTTTGATATTTTCATAGCAAGATTGTGCATCAATGTGTTCTTAGGTTCCAAAAAAAAAAAAACATTGAAAGGGAAGCGAAACACCAACTGACTGTGGGCCAGTGTGACCGTTGCAGAATTCTGAAAAGTCGAAAGAAAAAAGGCCAATGCGATAAAAAAATAGTCATTTCTGAAGCTTTTCTGCTAATTTAGAATTTTCGAATGATATTTAACAAGTATTGGCTCGCTAGTGTTGTGATATAGGCAACTGCGTTACGTCTTAAAGGTTTTCAGTTGGAAACAACACCATTTACACATTTTTTGAAGCACCTTCTCCAACTAAAAGAAGGGCCAAAATATCAAAAATGCGTGGAAGGCTCTCAAAAAAAAGTGCCAAATTGCAACTTTAGTCGCACAACGGTCATGCTGGCTGTGGCTACTCGTCTTTAAGAGCCTTTAGTGTTATATTTAACTTTCTCCATTATTTTTAGTTTCATTAGTGAAGACCGAAGGGGAATAATTTATTTCCAATCATACAGGAACAGACTTCTGTATTTCAGTCAGATACGGACCTAGCCCCGAAAAACTATTGTGGCATCCGATCGGGCTTCAAAACACCTTTTTGCTCTAGGTCACTTACCTACTTCTTATGTTCGATTGCTATTTTTCGATTTCAGAGCACTTTTGCGCACGGAAATAAGTTTAAGATCAAATCAAGAAAAATAAGCGCCGAATCACGAAAAGTCGGTCTCATCTTCGAGCTTAGCTCAGGATTTACTAATTCACGACTTTTTATTCGCAATTCTAGAAATTGTACAAAGTGAAGATATTGACCATCAAAAGTCGTGAATCAACACTTCTCAGTTTCAATAATGCGATCGGGCATGAAACACATATTGCCATAAACGATCGCAATTTGACACAAATAGCCACAAAATTGACAAAATCGTTGTGATTTGCGAAAAATATATAATTCGTGATTTGCAACTCAAAATTTTGCAATTGGTGACTATGCAGTTCTTTCCGTTTCTTGAAACTTACTAACAAGTGCGTTTGAGTTCGACAACTAGTGGAGTTTGCTTACGTTTTTGCGGAAAATGTTCACCTGCATCGGATGAATCTTTTTTGTTATTTTTTGACGTCGAAATGTTTACAATTAATTCGAATGATCGAATATAAAATTTACCCATTGAATGGAAAACACGTAAGGAACTGTCGAAGGCAAGAATATCAACAAAAAATAGAGCATGTGATGTTTTTGTGTTGTTTTTGGCGATCTAATTTAATTTACATACATTTTGATTTTGAAAGTGCGCCCGTTGTGGGGATTTAAATAAACCAGAGTAGAATTTTGAAAATAAGCCAATATAAAGTGTTACTCAAAAATGCACCTACAACAAGCAAAAGACTTCAGACTTCGGAGAACAAGTAAAATCGCATGCTCTGAATGACCAATTCAGGGAAATTTCACGACCACAAAATTGAGCATAAATTGTTTCTCACGAATGGCATGATAAGCGGCTCCATCTTTCTGAAACCACATGTCCCCATCCTCTTGCAATTTATGTACAAAAAACTGCATTATCGCATCGCAAAAGTGGGCATGAGCACCAATAACTTTTATTGCTATTTCTATTTTATTCTCAAAGAAAAATGGCCCGACATTGCCACGTAGTGTTGACATTTGTTTTTCAACAACCACTCGTGAAATTTCTGAACCACAAAATTGAAAATTTCGACGACTTACGATTTTGAAGTTTTTCAAATACTTTCCAACAACGAAAACGCGTTGTTCTTTCGTGTAGAGGTTCTTTCTTCTTTGACGTTGGCAGCACTTTACCAAACAAATTCAAATCTGACATGGAGACACCCTTTAAATATCTTTCAAGTGAATTAAGTTTTAGCTTAAAATAGTGTTGATACTGATCGTGCAAGGAGACGTTTTTCATTAAAGAATTAATGAAAAAAAATAACTGAGGAAAAACGAGAAGCTAAAAACCTAAAACTGTGAACTACAGATGTTTCTGCTTGGTGTTATTTGTGTACAATAAATCGTTGAAATTATCGCCGATAATTCATTTATTAATTTTGAACATAAAAATTGCGAAAACCGAATCGTATTCTGGTCACACTGTTTTTATCATTTTGTTCCATCAGTCGTCGAAAAAAAAGTGCTACCAAATTCTCTCTAAATTGATTTTGATAAATTGTTGCAAGGCTTTAAAAGTTAAAAAAAATAATGTAAAAACAAAAAAACCTCCAGCTGGTATTTTATCTAAGCAAGATTTGCCAACCAAAGCTGTATGAAAATTATACTCTGCTGCGTAATGTCGGTCTTTTTGAGAAGTCAGAAATACATTTGCAAGGCTACCGGAAGTCTACCTAAACTCCTCATGACACAGTGTCCAGTTTTCTAGGACTTGAGTAACTTTTTCCTACTTAAAACCAATCCAAGCTTCGAATTTAAAGTTTCATAGGCTCACAACTGATTTTCACATGAAAAATATGTCCGTCCATTGTGGGGTACTAAAGTCATATTTGTACTAAAACTCAATATTTTCCATACAAATTTATGGAAAGAGGGGACTTTTGAAATTCACAATAAATTCCAAGTTGATCACCTTAAATTCAAAGTCTGAACTTCAAAACCCCCTCTTACATCGTACCTGGTTACACGGCCAACAGCAAGAGTACCTATCTCCGGAATTTGCTTCGACTTCCTACCAAACTTTCGAATTCATTACACCTGCCTCTGTGGGTTTATTCAACTGCGAATAAATTATGTCTAAAACTTTGCAAAAAGTGGCCCTATCCGGCTCCGCGCAATAAGTGCTTCCTACGAAGGCACAAGTGCACCGCACTACCGCTTTCCTGTATACATGCATTTGCATAGTATAGACAGGGTATCAATGATATAACACAAACAGTGGCCGAGGTAAAGTATCGCACTAACATTTTGTACTTCCACCTCTACCGCACACAGCAAACACGATACGTGCGATGACATACTCCATAAAACAAGCCGCAAAAATGTATGCGGTTTACTGATGCAATTCATTGCACACGCGAGACTACTGATGCTTTGAAAACGGAGTACCTACCTCCTACCCTATGTCTATATGCTTCGAGATGCTGTTGCTGGCTCTCTGTGTACCGTCTTAATAGATATTCAAATACAAAGTGTTACAGAGAAAAACAACAGAGAAAACAATGTGTCTCGCTTGAATGTGTGCCCTCTTTGATCTGTTACGCTAAGTTAAATACGTTTTGCTATTTGGTGTGCTGCAGGAAGCAGATTTCTTCTCTTCTACACCGCGAGGATATACGGCGGCTTGTTAACAATTTATATCCGAATGAACTTGAATACATAAATCGATGAAAGAGAAATAAAAAACAATCTGGTTGATATGATTTATTGTTATATCGTGCTCACATAAAATTCCACTAAAACACTCGAGCCTTGCATGTTAACCGCGCATAAATATGAGTGAATCAGCGGAAGGAGCAAAAGTGAATTCAATATCGGGAGAATGTTTGTTTCCGGTGAGGAGATGTATGGTTTCTGGTGGATGAATGAATAAAAATCAATGTTCTCCTAAGGTTCTGCAAATGAAAAATGCCACAGCAAAGGGTGACTATGATTACAAAATTTCACTCACACCCTTTTAACTTGAGTACAATTGCGAAATGTTTTGTAACCTGTGACTGTCATTGCATCACTAGTGAGTCGCCAATTTTTAGACCAGCGTTTAAACCATTTTCATTGACACAACCGAGATTCCTTCAACAAAAGAAGATGCGAGTCAATAATAACTAGAATTGGTGAGTTAATATAGGTGACTGCTGTCTAAAATCTTCGAACATAGTGACAAGCAAGCCGTTAAGACTTGAAATTAACTGCCAGTCTCTAAACTTCAACTTGCGAAGTAATTTCTTTGCCACACTCATGTTTTATCAAGCGGTGAGATGAATTAGTGACTGTCACTCACCAAATTTATATTTTAATCAGCCGGCTCGGTAATATTTTTGACTGCGCTTACAAGAACAGTTGAAATCGCTTCAGTAAGTTGCTTGCAGCGACCTCTTGGTCATCAATTACCATCAGTGACTCACCAATTGCTCAATCGATAAAAATGGCGAGTGACTATCTCACCATTTCTGAGTTTTATTAGGGAAAACAGTGATTGGTAAGTCGGGAGCTAAAAGCAATACAATATTTTGTAGTTTAGAGCTCATTTCCTCACCACATGTCACGTATTACCAAGTGTGCACTGTATGAGTGTTGAATGGTGAGTTGGTGACTGTCACTCACTAAAGTCTTATCCCAATCAACCAAAAATTAAATATAGTTTGGTGGCCTTTTCAAAATTTACTTCCACAACATTTTTAGAAGATGTTTCCAGCACCTTTTACAGTAGATATAGCGACAGTGATTTTCAAAAATCTACGGCCCGTTTTTAGAAGCAGAATTCGTCGGTTCCGTAGACTCCTTGAAACAGCTCTTGACAGGTAATTTCGCAAAAGAACACTGAACGTAAAATCCATAATAAAACCCCTGCACGAAATGTTTATCGCTAAATATCTCTCTCTGACTTTAATCTTCCTTCTCCTCGTATTTAAGTGCATTTAATTATTTCCTGCATACTTTTAGGAAACATTTTTTTCGCCTCGAAAGATAATTGAAAGGCAACTTGAGGAACCTCAGAGGCGATAGTTCCCTAAAGGAATTGAAAATATTCTTCCTCGACTATCGTAACAGTCCAACACATCCACACATTTCTTATCGCCGGATCCTTAATCCCAGAAATAGAACTTTGTAACCAATTCACGATAGAACTGCCTTCGCACGATAGCAGCCGCTGAACTAATTATCTATTTAACCGGAAGGGAAATCTATTAATGAAACCAACACAAACGCCAACTGGACTATACGAAAACTGAGGAACAGGAAAACCATAAAAAAAATGCATTTCGTCCTTATCAACCTCACAACCTAAATATTTCCATCCTATCAGAGTCAGAGCTTGGCAAGAATAGCTGTATGGCAAAGCGAAGCGAATCCCCTCTCGGTTGGAATAAACGTCAACTCTATATAGAGGCTAAAGAAAAGGAAATGGAACCACAACAAGAATGAATGAACAATGCAGTCAGGCAGGCAGGACAAACGATTCCTTTGGGATTTTTTTTTTCTCATTTTTTTCCAAGTCGCATGGTCTTGCGGCACGACATTGTAGCACCCTCCTATACTTGAACAATGTGCTGTCATTGTTTTCGAAAACGCATTCCAGGAATTCCATTCCATTCCCCGATCGTCATCAGCATACATTATCCACTTGAAAGTCACCCAGAAAATGACGCGTCGCGCACTTTTAGTTTATTTTTAGTCATCTAAAACGTTGATATTGAAAAATATATATAAAAAAAAATGAGTCTAGTGTCAGCCGAGAACAAGATATCGATTATGATATGCGAGTCGAAGAAGGAAATGATTTTGAATAATAATTCAGCTGCAGCCATGAGGAGGTATCCACATACACAGCTGCACCACTCCTCGGTGGTAACATCGCGTAAGTTAATTTCGGTTGTGTTGATTTAATTTTTAATTAAAGTGCGTAAGATATATACACACCCGGTATTTAAACAGCACTCGCTCGGATGGACTGGAATTCATCTGGGAATTCTTCTGTACACGAACTGTGGCGACTTAATTGGTTGTATCAACGGGATATGTTTACAGCTTTTGACATGAATGGGTGACGGGCTTTCTTTTAATTGTTGCTGTTGCTTTTCTTTTTATTTTAGATTTTACAAGGTACAGCTACGGGAGTACGTTTATTGGAATTCGAAACGTTTTTGATGTGATTGTTGGTCAATCTTTTTCTCCTGTAAGGATATACTAGTTCTTTTGGTTTTGCGTTCGAATATGAGGCCTTAGCATATCGCAAAGAGTGGCGTTTAAACTTTTTCTCTCATGAAAGAGATGGAATTAAAATGATCACGATCTAAGAAGGATGAACTGTTGCAGCTGTGCGTAAATAATATTTTACGCAATCGAATGTGTTTCTTTGCGCCTGATGTCAGGGTCGATTTTATGGCAATCGCTCAATATAAATCAACGTTTTTGTCAAAAAGAATGAGAGTATGAAACAGCTAGTTCAAAATGCTAACTGGGTGACCTTTTATTGCAGCACAATCTTCGTATTAAACTGGTCACAGCCATCGACCCTGACATCCGTGTGATAAAATTTAGCGAATGCTGATTGCAGAATTAGCAATGCAATTTAATTTGTCCAATCTATTGTACGAAGTTTAATAAAAAAATACGTCAAGTTACGGCACAAGAAGTACATGACAGGCGAACAAAATAGCTGAAAACTTTTTACTCTCTTGTAGAGACTCGTGAATTGGTGTATTCCACTGATTTAACTTACTAGTTTGTTTTTGATTAATTTTACTTGATTCACACTTGCTCATGCTTTTTACAAAATAACAGACCGAAAAATGCCAGTATGTCCTGAATCATGTTAAGGACAGTTTTAAAAGACTGCCTGATATTTTACCTACAATTTTTTTTCTACAGTCAATTCTTTAGTCGCTTTTGAAAAGATACCATTTGCCTAAGGGCAACCCGAAAATGTACATGTTGATGCGCGGTTTTTTTTTTTTAAATGCTCAACTTTTTTCGGAACGCATTTACATTCCTTTAATCGAATCCTGCAAAATCAATTGCGAATTATATTATAAATCTAAATTTATTGTAGAAAGTGACGATAAAAATAGAATCAAATTTAAATTTAAAGTCAACAGCCGAAAAATATGCAAAAGTATTAGGTATACATTAGGCATTAGGGTGTCCCTTATATCGGATAAAAAAAAATTCAGTATTTGTTCACGCATACCCTTATTTTTTTCTTAATGCCAATACTAGTTTCGATGCAAAATATTTTGATGCTGGAATGGTGCTTACACGTGTCGACTAGACTAGCAAAGTCAACATTGAAAATCTGTACGAAATTAAGAACAAAAAAAGTTTCACATGCAAATATTTCATTTCAATTTCAAATTTGTATTAAATAGCTACATATACTAAACACTTAAATAAGAATAATTGGTAACAAAAAGAAATTATTTCGGATACTTCCTCTTCAAAACTTCTTTCCCGCAATCAGGATATAACTTCCTGTGCTCTTTCACACAACGAAGAAGAAATTGATTTTGCTCTTCTTCTGCTGAATGATTTTTGGGGACCTGATTTTTAGTTACTTATCGACATCTCCTTCTAAGAATATTATTGGAGGTTCAGTAAGAACTCTCCAAAGTAAGAACTTAAAAATTCGGTAATTTCAATGTCTGCACCGGTTTGAAAATTGTTGAAATTAGTGTCAATATTTTTCCATTCATCTCGAAACGCTTTAAAAATAGGTATGTCTGAACTTATCGTTACTGTTCCTTTCGAAGACACTTTAAAGCACGAGCTCATACATTTGATGCCGTCAGCTAAAAATGACTATCTCTCTTTATAATTTCTGTTCCAAGAGAACAGGTCTAACGTCATGTGTAAGATGCAGTTGTATCGCAAAACATAATCTGAAATTTTTCATCCAAATTTCAGTCTTTAATTGCTCTAAAAACAGCATTAGTTTGTTCTTTACCAGAAGAATTTTCCAATTTTGGCACGGATAGAAGTAAGAAGTAAGTCGTTCTTCCCTAGCACACCTAACATTCAAGCCAGGAAATAATTTCCCATCCCAGTGAACAGTGAACAGTGAACAGTAACGACCTCCGGAATATTATTTTGAAAATCGGTTTTAATGTTTTCTGCCCGTTCTTTTCTAATCCGTGCCCGCACGCATTGAATCGAAGACTTATTGATTGCAAAATCCTCAAAGTTAAGCCCTAGATATTCCCCAACTATAAGAGCTATCTAGCGAGGTGTGGACCAATCACTCCAAGTTGTTCCTCTATGCATTCAAACTTAATATTAATACATAAGTAATATTTGCAATCAATAATCTGATAAATTTTAAACAAATACTGATTAAGTGGGAGTAGTTTTCTCAACGGCAACGATTTTTTTCAAACAGGTGCATACACTAGTTAAACAAACAAACGCCCATCTAGCTCAAAAAGTGCATGTCAACAATTTATGACTCTTTTAGGTATTTCTTTACTTTGTATAAGGACATCGTTAATTCCTGTTGTTGTCCTATTTCCTATTTGATATACTAGTTTTTGAATTAAAAATACATTTCTGTCCAAATTTTGAATGCGGAGAGGAGATAGCTATTAAAGAAGAAAGTCGCAAGCGAAAACATGAAGGCGGATAATTCCTCTGCACTTAATCTAGGTTCATGATTATGTTGTGCCTTTCCCGTCAAAGTTTCCAGCAGGTAAATTTAAAACCACACAGGCATGAATTTCGCGTTGCATAAAATAAAACTAGCACCTAACTCGTAAAAGTTCTATCAACCATATCTATTACACAATATCTCGTCGTACAGAAACAAAAGCCAAATCTAATTGCATATAGAAAGGCATGAATGTACGACTCAATTCAATGCACAAAAGCGATGTTCAGAAAGCTATAAAACAAGGAAACGTTATTGCTACAAAAAAAGTACACAAAACGAGCAAACTTAATAACACAGAAAAGATTGCTGAAATGTAAAGTCCGCAAAAAAAAAATGAAGGTACTGCCACTGTTAAGTAAAACACCAGCACATCGGTTGTAGCAGTCAATGACTCTTGTGTGCGGTGCATGGTACTCCTCTGACAATAGAAAGGAACACGAACGACAACAAAAATACGACCAAGACGACGACAAAGAATGGAATTGGCTTTAAAAGGGATTTCAATCGACTGACGTTCCTAGACTTAACAAACCACATTACACATCCATCAAACATGGCAGGGCAGTGGTTTGTTGCAGAGGAAGCGAATTAGGAAATTACTATATAGAGAACCTGAATACATGGCAGGAAAGCCATGAGAGAATGTGACGCTGCTCCTTTTGTTTATAGGTTTCAGTCGTATATTGAAGACGTAGTTAAAGGACAAGTTCTGGCAGGTAATTTGCCATTGAACTCGGATGAACATTGTACGTACACTAAGTTCTTGGGAGTAAATTGTTGTACATTTTGATCTTTCAAGAACGTTTACAAGCCGGTGGTTTTTGTGTACCGCAATCAGTACTGGAAATATGCGTTTTACAAAGCAGCTTCATAGTAGCAAAATCTTTTACGAAGGCTTGTCTCTCGGCTTCTTTTGGTGGCGCTACAGTTCGAGGTAAATCTGGGCGTAAGCTAGCTATAGCCCTCGACTGAGGTCCTCAAAACCAAACAGTTTTCAAAAAGCTACAACTTTTTTTTTTTTTTTATTGTTGAGAGTTGATTGGATAATAAATATTAAGTTCTGAATTTGACATTGACAGGGAGATGTGTGCAACCTTTTAGAAACTGCATTCGGGAGGTACAAATTCGACAAAAATATCGCTGACAACGTTAGATTCGAGGCGTCTTGGTAGTCAATCGACTGATCCGACTTATGAGGTAGTCTTATGGCCGGTAATCCCAAAGTTTGGCAAGCAGTAGAGCTTGTTTCGCGGTTCCAGGTAAAACCACAGGATTTCCTGTTTGATGTCACGCAATTTTGGGAACAAATTATCGCTAATCATCGTTGGAAAGACTTAGTCTTATTTTTTGAAAAAAGAAGAAGATCCGAATTTCCCATCAGACCACAAACAAGGGCGCTCAGTGAGCTCCTTCTTAGGCTATATAAACTACTACATATTATCGATAAGAACAAACAGTATAGGTACGTTTCTATCTTCAAGCTGACGAGTCAAGAACAGTCTATAACTCCAGCCTTTGGCGTAGGTCTGTCCAAGTTCTTGTTTATAAGGCTGTTTCCTATTTTTTATTTATTAATAATTCAATTTCTATGAATAGAAATAGATTCCCGCAAAAATCCGAAATTCCAACTCGAGGTTTCTTTTCACTGCGCCACCTCTCGCGAGAGTCTGACAAACATCCGAAGGTACTGTCTTGAAAGAGCTTCTCAATTAGGTTTTTGGAATCGGCATAAAATTGTAGATCCCTTACATTCGTTCCAAAAATAAAAAACCCACATAAAACGAAATAAATCTATCGCAATCCCACAAAGTCTATACCCGTACTCGTCAAAAGTGACAGGAAAAGAGAAAATAAGCAAAATAACGAGTAACGAGCAGCTCCTCTCTTGGCTCGAAAATTCTTTGGTGGCGGAATGTTCTACTAGACCGTTTCATATGTTGCAAAAATGTAAGTTATAGATTTTTTTTTGATGTGTATTAAATGTCAAAAATATAAGTGGCTCAAAGTAGCTCGTAGTCAATCCACGTATTTATGAGTATATTTTCGGCTCTGAGAGATTTCCGCATCATTTTTGAATTTTGACAGATTTTTAGTGCTTGGCTCGGGAAAGTACGCGAATAGACCTAGTATTAGATTAATACGATATCGATTATAACGATAATATTTACATTCGAACCCATTGGTCCAACTTCGTTTCTTTACTCATTATTTGGGTAGAAAGGAACGAAGTTTGACTAAATTTGACTAATTTGTTCGAATTCATTGGGACCTTCGGATTCCTAGTTTAGTAAGTCTGACAGCTGTCTGACTAGATGTATTTCAGTCAGTTTTTACTGACCCAGAGTAGTCACGTGATTCATTTTTGCAGTTGACGTTTATGGAGGGGAAGCCGACACATCTAGTCAAAAAAAATCCTGCCTGCATACTCAGTTGACTTTTCGAAGAGTTAAATTTAAAATAAACAGAGTGGCCGTGGCAGAATTCTGAAGAATCGAAAAAAGGGCCGGTGAGAGAAAAAGCTGTCATTTCTAAAGTTACTCTGCAAATTTTGAATTTTCGCACGATGTTTAAAAAGCATTAGTTCGCGTAACAGTGTAATAGTGTTGTGATAGGCAACCGTATTATATTTCAATCGTACCTACAGTAGAATTCCAGTATAACGAAAGATATAATGTTTGGTGTCATTTACTATATCGAGCGCGTTCGTTATATCGATCGACTTTTTATACTATTTTTTTTTTTTAAAAATAAGTCATTACAAAATGGTGCCGTCATTTAAATACATTCAGGGTTTTTAAACCAACTTATACAAGGTGGCGCAAAAATAACCTTCCGATGTTTTTTGGCTGTAATTTAAAAAAAAAAAAAAAACTTTGATTCTTCTTGTGGATTTTTTTTATTTGGTCTTTTAATTTTTTTTACATCAAGTCAAGCCACAAATGTCAAAACAGAACTGACATTAGGGGCCAATCGCAAAATTTATAGCATTTTCTGATAGGAGGATAACTTTTGCGCCACCCTGTATGTTCGTTCCTTATATAGGCCAGTAAATCGTGGGCACCATTCGCTATACAGAGATACTAATGTATTTCTGAAAAGCGTTCGTTATATCGCAACGCAAATTCGCTATATCGGTTATTCGTTATAATGGACGTCCACTGTATTTGAAAATAAAAATTTTTGAAAAAAATTAGGAAGGCCTTTTTTGGAATAAAAAAGGGCAAAATCAAACAAAGGTAACGCTGACCGCGAGAATACAAAAACAATTCAATTTGCCTAGTCAACGCGTTCGGATACCTAGTCACGACAAATCTAGTTGACGTTTGACTTAAACTAGGTGTCCGAACGTCCGCATTATCATTCTTATTATGTTTCTAGTGTATAAAACATCTATCAAATGATATTCGCCTTTTAAAAATATATAATAACTAACCAATAGCATTCAGTGATGTTGAAATGTGGTATTCCCGAACTCTATCCCACTCCCCAACGATTGGCAGCATTGATTTTATATTTTTTGTATGTTCTTGCATGTCACACGGATTCTAAATTGACAGAAAACCGATAGGAAAACAAAATTGCGAATTGAAATTAAGGGGCCAGTTGCAAGGGGACTGCTGTTGGTGTTGGGGTCTCAGTATTGTCTCTGGATGTGGCGATTGAAAAAATAAAATAAAAATAAAAACTGAATTGTCAAATTGCCCAACAGATTGCGTGACCCTGGCGAAACTAAGACACTTAAGACACTTTCAGGTTCCAGTTATCTTCTGTCAAATGTACTCTGCACCTTTGATTTAAATATTTAATATTCTCTGCACAAAATCTCATATATATATTTTATAATCAATTTTTCTTTTGATTTAAATTAAAAATATGCAAATGTTTTCTCGTACACTTTTCTCTATTTAATTTATAATTAAAACTTTTATTTATGCATCTTTTCCGTTTATTTCTATTTTTTATGAACTTCATGTTAATGCTCATCATCACAATGCCCACTTCTGGACTTGAACACTACACCACCACCACCACCACTCCTCATAAAAAAAAAAATCGCCATCTTCTCACCAATAACGGACACGATATAATTACACACGTTTTGTTTTGAACATCATTCCTCCGACAGCTGTAAGTACCAACTACGAATAATCATTAAAATTTTTATTTCTATCTGTAAATTGTGTGTTTTTTTTTATAACCTGCATCTGCACTAAGCCGTGATTTGGTTTTGATTTTAATTTTCCTTTTCCTTTTGTTTGGCTGCACTGCTCAATGTTGCGAGTTAATAATGTTATTCCAATTAAAACGTTTTATATTGGCCGGCTGACCGAAATCCATTAAATTAATTCGATTAGTCTGGCGTGCAGTTCGGTTACTGGTTGATAGCTAAAAGTGAACAACAACAAGTGGATAACAAGACCACGGGACCACAACTACCATACCATCAGCAATCCACTTGGGTAATGCTCACTGACCGAAAATGTTGCGTTTTAATAATAATCACAGTCGGCCACCAAAACTGCTTCTGTCGATACGGATTCAGCCAAAGAGTATGTGCAATTGAGCATGTGCACGTGCCCGTGCCGGTGCCTTATGAGACGACCACAACGGGACCGGGTATCGCTTATAAGTTTCTGTTTCATAATTGATGGACATGTCGGACATATTTAGAACGGCTCTCTAGTTTCAGATGGTTTTTGTAAAACTTTAGACAAGAAGTGCTGCCTGTGGAAAGTCAAAAAGTTTGCGGAAGCGCTTTTTTTTTTTTTGTTTTAGAAATGCGGTAATTTCTTCTGCACCATAAGATGAAACGCTGCAATTATCTCGAGCACAATTGAAATTAATTCCACGGAGCTGCGGGAATGAGTAATTTGGTGAGTATTTGTATTCGCTCACCACCGACCGTCGTCGTCGTGTGTAAGTTGATGCGACGCAACAGACGGGTTTGCCAAGTAAACACGGGAATTGTGTGAAGGTTTGATTGATGACTAAACACCATATTTGTCAGAATCTGCGAACTGCGAGAAGGGGAGCGATGGAGCGGCTGCAAATGACTGTTTCTCCATTTGAATGTGGTCATCGAGATGGGAATACGCAAAACCTGCGGCTTGCGCGGCATCAAGCTACGTAATTCAGACGGATTTGTTAAACTATTTGTTTGTTTCTGGAATAGTTGCACGTAGTGTGGGACCGTGCAAATGGCGGTCATTTAAGTGACAGATGTAAAGTGGAAACGGACAGCTCATACAAATTTTCATGAAACGTACTCCGCTGACAGTGAAACGATGTGGAAATTGGTCAACAATGTCATCCGTCTCGTTTACTAGTTCCAAAATATTTTTAAGTTATACCTGTGAGTTGCTAAACGAAAATTCAACATATCTGCCAACATATATGACCCAGTGGCGTCGCGTGAATTATTTAGATGGGGGTGCAATTGTGGAAAATTACGTTTATTTTTTTTAATTTTCATTTAACTGCCGTTTTCTCAACCACAATTTAAAAAGAGGACCACTCAAAAATTCAAACATAAAAGCACCGCACGAGACTCTAACCACTTGGAAAATAATACCTTAACGGAAAGCAAAGTTCATTCATAATTCATTCATTCATCGAAAGTCGTGAACTGCTTTTTTTTTTTGCGCGAGCGTCGATGGAATGCATTGTATTATGACCTATGAAGCTTTACGAAAACAGAAACGGAAAAAAATACGAAAGAAAAGAAAATAAGAATACGTGCACAGAAAACCCTCGCACGAGTTCACTACAAGTTCATCAAAGGGCGGTGAATAACGATGAATACTTGGGAAATCTTGTAGGTTTGGAGTTGGATGAATTTATTTGATGAAATCAACAGAACACGTGCACAGCGAGATTTCGTTAGATTTTTTTTTTTTTTTTTCTCAACGATGAAGGAATTTTGAAAAAAAAACTAGGAAGGATGAATATGAATATGGTGAACGGTGAGATCGGCTGTGGGATGGAGGTTTTAAGGGTTGTGTAATTATTATTAGTGCACATCATATTTGTGTGTGCTATTTTTATTACACAGTGTTCGATGAGGTATTTTTTTTTCGTTAGATCAGGGTGTGCATTGCACGCATTGCACACCTTGCACACCCTGACGAGACGCCACTGTCGCAGACGTATGCAATGCAAGTCATGAACTTGAACAAAATGCCAAAAAGTATGCAGTGGTATTTTTAAGCACCCATTTTCGGTCTTCAAGAAGTTTTATCATGTTTTTACCGAAGAGTTTTAGCAAGAGGTGACAATCCAAAATCAGCTGCCAAATTGGTTGGATTAGGATTGGCTGGAAAGTGTTGCCAGTTGTAAAAAATAAATGCTTAAAACGACCTCTTGAAGTCAAAACCAGGGGTTGAATTACCGCACCATGATCGAGTAATACGTGACTGAATTTGTTACTATTTTGCTTGTAAAATCCCAAAAATTCAGTGACGTATGGCTTGCTCGCGGATGCGGTAATTCGGCCCCAGAACCAAGCGAAACAGCTCTTAATGGCTTCGGTTTGCCTGCATTTAAACTTCAGACCAATTAATGTGAATCTTCGCTTGTGGCCATTTAGCTGAGAAGAATTCTAAATGGCCACAAGCGGAAATTCACATTAATTGGTCTAACTTTAAATACAGACCAACCTTATAAATCTTACATTCCGTAAAATTCCCAAACAAAAAATGCCTCAAATTTCTCTTTTCCTTAAAAAAAAAAAAGCCTCCCTCCCACGAGCAGGGATTCATCCAATCAACCAAACCACCGTGGATCGCGTGCCCTATTTAAGTGGCTGACATTCCGACCTATGCGGCGACACATAATTTCTTTATTTACAGTTAATTCTTTGGCATTTTGTTTTTCCTTTCGCCCAAGTGAGGGAAGAGCGCACATTATTATTCTACCCAAGTCGCATGCCATCAAACTGTTTCTACTTTGGCCAAGATCACCATTGCTGGGGTGTGCGATTCTAAAATGGGTGTTTCGAGCCAACACCAATGACCGTAAAAGGTACACTCGCGTATCTTGGACATTGCGACTTCATAGTCCGAAAGAAAATCAAGTGGACACCTTTCAGTAGATAGACAGGTACACACGTAGATACCAGCGAGGTAATAGTATCGATTTATTCCGCATGTTGTACTGTAATTCCGGCTGTCAGTGTCTGCCTCTTGCGGCGTATCGTTCTTTGTCCAGTGTTTTTTTTTTTTTTTTTTTTGTTTTACAATCGCACCTGCCCAAATCGGCGTCGCTCTATACGCAGACATAGACACAGCTACAACTATGACGAAAGCGGTCGATTGCCCCTGGAAGAGTGCGGTGATAACATCGGCAAAGTGTAATATCAACGCAGCGCGCACTCTATGGTTTTTCGTTATGAACTTGCAACACGTTTGCCTTTTTATTTATGAACTTATCATTGTTTGGGTATTTTTTTTTTTTATAAACTAAGCTTCTGTTTGTCAACACTTAATACTGAAATGAGTTGTGACTGTGAGACGACCAGTGGTAGGGGGGTTTCGAGTAGAATTGGGGCCATAAGATTAGGTTGAACTAAAATGCAATCAATTGCGGGCAATGTGCTGTTGTTTGAATGGGTGGAGCAGTACTTGAGTAAGTGGATATTGGATAATGGTCATTTTGTGCTTGGGAAAATGCACTTCAGTGTGCTCTGTTTGTTTCGTTTAAACTGCAAACGATTGAGGGTATGAGCGCACAATTGAACTGGGGGAGCAAAGCTTTGATTGAGGAACAACCAGATAATCTGCCCTTTGATGTTGTCGTTGTTGTTCTTTGGAAATTTCACAGGAAAATGGTGCCTAGAGCTTACCTTACTTGTTTAACGCGTTGTTAACTTTTTTTTCTTGTTAAAGTGGGTGGGTTTTGTTCAGTGCGGCATTATATGCGTGCCAAATCGAGTTCAGGCACAGATCGAGCTGCTCTCGCTGATATACCAGTCACAGTTACATTCAAGGTATGCTGTAATAGCCCTAAAGCTGTCACTTTGTCAGCATAGGAAGTGGGTTGTGTCTTCAAGAGCTTCCTCTGCATTTTCTTCATGTGGTACCGTAGAGTTTTGTGTCCCGTTTGCGATACCTATGAGAGCTGAAGGAGATTTTCTGTCCTTCCGTATGAGACTCTCGGTTCTGGCTTCATTGGAGGTTATAGCATTCTTGTGGCACGACAAGTTTTTAGTGCCTTCCATCTAACGTTCGCCTCTCTTGTTGCTTTTATCGCTGCTTCAAGCTAAAGGCGGGATATTCACAGAGGGATCAGCTTGTTCTGATAGAGCTACCGAACCTTGTCTTGCCAATTCGTCGGCTTTGTCATTGCCTGGAATACCTACACCTACATGTCCCCACACCCAGCAAAGCAATACCTTATGTTGAGTACCAATGACCTTGAATTCTTCTCGGAAGCATTTCACACGCTTCGGTTTTATTTGCGTTGCAGTTAATCCTTTTATTGCCGGGGCTGTCGATAAAGAAGGTAATACCTTCAGGTTGTATTGCCCTTACCAAAAACTCACGCACGGGCCGCTGTTGTCACTGCCAGCACCTCTGCTTGAATGGCTTTGCTAAGGTCGGGGAGGCGTTCTGATTTAGAAATACCCCGATCTCCATCGCTTTTCGAACGTATTTGCTTCATGAAGAAATATGCCTGCAAAGTTTGTAACTTCTTGTACGATGCTGTTCTAAAATTTCATTAGTTGATTAACCTACTACCTGCTAGGGTTTTTAACTTTTTCATAAACAGTACTGTGCTTGTTGACCTTTTCTGTTTGGTTGTAATATTTATGACGATTTTTAAAAAGATGCAAGGGCGCTCGTTGTAATGAAGACCATCACTGACCTTAAGCGACTCACGAGCCTTAGTAGTGGGACCAATATCCAAACCCTGGTCTAACCTGCTAACTTTAAAAAACTGATAAATACACGGCAACTGCTAACGACCCTTTGCATTGCGTAGGACAGCTGCTCCCGGACTCGAAGCAATAAATTAGTTTTTACTTACATTTTATCGCACCAACCATTTAATTTCAAATCCGCAACATTTGACATGCGGACCTGAATTGTATAGAATGAACATACAGGCCGAAAGAGTGGGTCGGAGAAATCAACATTGGGACAAATATTTAATTTTCCAACTGAAATAACAAATTTTAAAAGTTTTATAAATTGCTCACCTAACTTGTATTTTAGTACACCTCCAAACGTATTACCTTAAAATAACCTAAAAAATATGTTTTCCATAACCAAGGTTATTTGTGTACAACCCTATTTTTTAGTTGTTGAATTAAAATAACCTTCGGACTGAGAAATCGTCGGGGAAGGACAAAGGTCAAAGAAACATTGGGAAAGACAAATACTTTGTCCCAATCCCAAATGTAAAGTGTTGGCAACCGTGTGTACAATGTACATAGTATGTGTTCACGTGAATAAGAAACTACGTATTACCGACATTAACGACGTGAATCTAAATTCAATTCGAATGCATAATAGAATAGTGTTCAGTGAAAATTGAAGACTAGTTACCCCCGATGAATAGCAGAATAGGGCTGTAGTAGGGTGATGGCACCAGTAGTCAGCCCTTAAACTTTTTTTTTTGAGCTTGATTGGTCCTTACAAATCCATTCTTCAAGTATTTGGTTCTTCTGAATGTTTGAAGTCTTTAGATTCGAAAATACTAAGCTTGTGTATGAGCTACCTAATGCAAATTATTTAGAAAATAAGTTAAAAGGGTATGATTTGGAAGTAGTCAGCCCCTCAGCTCCATTAGGAGCCCTGAGGGGGCTGAGCCTAGGATAATCATAAAAACCCTCTTAATTAATACTGGAGAGGGCTGAACTTAGGTGCCATCATCCTATCAGCAATACAGCAAACGGGCTTTACAGTTTTAGTCTTCCCTCTAGTAGTGGAAATCTCACCTGAAAGTTTTATTTATTGAGTTTTGATTTATCCCATTTAGACACTTGTCAAAATTTGCATTGTACCTACGTTGAAGGTCTTCTTAAAAATTTACAAAAATTACTTATATTTTTTTTTTTTTCAGACGTCACATTGCAAAGTAACCATACTCACCATTTTATTCCGATTTTCAATAAAACGCCCTTGTCTACCGCGATGGCATTCCACAAAAAAACTCCTCAATACGTGTATACGTAATCCATAAAATAAAAGAAATACTTCGTGCACCTTTTACAGGAAATCATGCTTGAAAAAAAAAACCTTAACAATCAAAAAACAACCATTGCAGATTATATTTGCAGCCGCTTACGAAAACTGTTTCTTTTGTGTTGTTGTTCTTTATCATTCTCGTCAGTTCTCTGATTTCTAGTAGTATAGGTCAGTTTTGTTATTTGCCATGGCACCCAGCTATTAGCAAAAAGAACATGACTTTTTGTTGTCTTTTCCCGCAGCACAGCCATTTGTCATGCGTCGGCATTCGGCACCATGCTGCTGATTTTTTTTTTTTTTGCTGCACATCTCCATTAGCAACATTGCTGCCAATTATTGTTTGTTTAGAAAATAACAATAAATTTCCCCTCGTGTATTCACCACGGGCACTATTTCCCCTCTGTCATTCGGAGCGACGAAGGACTTTCGCAAGATATTTTTTATTTAGGCGTGGTCCTTGACCATGTGTTCGGCGTGAATTTGAATTCGACTCATGACCAGCGTTGCCACTTAAATCTTAAGCAAATGTAGTACATTAGAGAAAAAAAAGTAGCATTTTCAAACAAAATGTAGTACCTGTTTTTTTTTGTATTGAAATTAAATAGTTATATATAATATAATATTTATTTAGATAGTTTTTCAAATTATAAGTTTCCAAAACTATTTTTTTGTTTGTTTAATTCCAACTTTATTGCCACAATGTCACTATTTTGAGGTCCACATTTCAAAATAAGATCGAAAGCCCCAGTCAACAAGCGCCACTGCTCATTTAAAATTTCCAAATTTGCTTTCTTACAGGGAAACTCCTTAAATAAATTTTAAATGGTTGGTTCTTACGAAATGTAGTACTTTTGGGTAACGATGTAGTATGTAGTACGGAGTTAAAAAATCCAGCAAATATGTAGCACAGTACTACATATGTAGTACAAGTGGCAACGCTGCTCATGACTCACGCAGTCAAGTCAAGTCACATGAGTCATTGTTAACACTTTATGGTCTTTCATTTTCATTTGGGCAATTATTTTCCATTTTATGTAGTAACCTAAATACTGGCGGGCTGCATTTAAGTTGCACAAAACAACGTTTAGCCAAATGACTCGGTTATTACTTGTGTCTCCGTTAGTAGCACATTTTCGCAAGCGGATAATTGTACAGCTTTTGGTTTTTCTTTTCTCTTTTATTGCCCGTATGTCGGTTTCGTTTGCCGTATTTTCTCGGATTCTTGTATGCTCATCATTTCATCGACGTCATGGGGAAGTGGTTGCTGTATGCATGGTGAAGAAGATTGAAGAAGACTCTTCCCTTTCCACGGGAACCGGTCTTTTAAATTTTGTTGCTAATTTTTTGTTTTCTCGCTTTTGCGTCTTTTTTTTTTTTATTTGCTTACTTTCCATTTCAATTTTATTTGCTGTGCTTTGTGGTATATTTTGAGAAACAGTATTTCGCCATTGCCATTGAACTTTGATTGGGGAGACCTCTGGCGTCAAATCTTCTTCCTATGCACTTTTCTGTCGTAGGTATTAGTTATTATTATTATGTGTATTTCTTGGTGGTGTTCTGGTTCTGGTGTATCTAATCGGATTAAGTATGTAAATGATCCACTTCCTGGCAAGAGCGAAACAAAAGACCTGCCCTGGAATTGTAAAGTATAAGAACAAGAACGAGAACGAGAAGTTCGACAAGACTCTTGTATGGAAAGAAACAGTTTTGAATGCAAGAAGAATGTTGTAAAGAAGATGATGTTCGTTTTGTGGTTTGTAGAAAAGTACAATCTATTTTAATGGATTTCATTCATCGCTGTGAAGTCTCTCTTGCTGGGTGTTTGCGGACGTAATTCAATGCAGTTCTCATTGAGTGGAGTAGGTTCTGCATTATTTATCAATCCTGTTTGGTGAGTGCTTTTAAAATAAATGGCCTGTTGATGCGTTAATTCGTCTTGTTTGAAAATTGAGCTCGTAAACGGTAAGTAATGTCTGAACGTTTCCTGTTGATTCATTACTAATAATGGTTAATAATAAAATTAGTAATTGGTTAGGTGGTTAATGGAGTTTTCAACCAGGCTAAGGTAGGAAATTCTGAAAACTTTTGTAACAACAAACATGTCATCGTTTTTAATGTCCCGTATGCTCAATAGACTTCGATCAGTCTGCTTTTAGTTTTAAATTATGGGGTAGTGTCTGCGGATCAATGTCTCTGAAAATAGCCAACGATATCAATGCGGGGTTTTTAGGACGGTAACTATTGCTTTTGAACATAGGCTAGGCAGGCACCCATGCACTACTTTCCAACAGCGACCAGGAAGTTGCTGCCAAATCTCTAAGCTCCCAAATTTGACGTCCAAACTAGCACACATTGATCGCAGATTGAGGGTAAAACCGCCAATTTTGACGTTTTTTGAATGAAAAATGGGAAAACGAGGGACGGGTTTAAAAATAGTGAAACAAATCAAAAAATTCTGTGAAACGTAAATTGTTTCAAAATGAAATTAGAATTTCTTTTTGTTCATTTATTGTAGGTAGGTACACATGAAAGAAAACAGCCCATCGAACGACTACGTAAGAACTTCTGTGTACCTGAATGCATTCACTCGGTTTGATAAATTGACTGCGTTCCACTGCGTGCTAGATGACTAGCGGCATGTTAAACACCATATACAAAATTACATTTCACCATTTTTGCTAGACATCTAGCATTTTTTGTGAAATATCCCTTTTAGGGAATTTTTTTCTCAATCTAGCGAGAAGAAACAGAAACAAAAAAAACGACCCGCCAAAGGAAATCGTTGAAACAAATTAAAATTAACACCAAGTTCAGCAAGTGTAATTGTGATAAAATTGGTAATAATGAAAGTAAAACAGCAATTCAGATATTGTTTTTATAATAGGGGTTATCGCGAATAAATTCCGTGGGAAATGTTTCCCTTGTCAGCAATGTAAGTCAGATTGCTGAACAGAAAAGATTCCCGGGAAAATCTTATTCCCGATAGGGGTTAATATTTATATCATTTCTTTAATTGTAGTGTGGAAATAATGACACTTTCCTGCTTTCGCTAGGGTTCTAGCGCGGGCGTTCCTTTAAGTGGGATATTTTGTGCTAGACGACTAGCGGGCAGTGGAACGCGGCCATTACGATGAATAGAAAAGGAAATTATTGTATTTGTTCATAAAAACAGTTAAATTTTTTCTAAATTTTTTAATATGAAAGTGTAAATATAGGTTAGGTTAGGTTGGGTGGGGTTGTGAGATCGTCACAAAAGAAAGTGTAAATATCAATGAGAGGGAAAAATAGGAGAATTATTTTTGACTTAAACGAATGCTTTTGCTGATAAGAAAAGGTGGAAAGAGTCTTAAAAGTCTGGGAAAACTGCTGGCACAACGCTGTTAAACTAAAAAAAAAAAAAAAATCGTTTAAGCGTGTAGCTTATAGGTAAGGTAGGTACATATCCCTTATATAAATTTGAGATTAGGTTAGGCAGCAAGGGTTGTTGTCTTGACACTGGTGTTACATCTTTAAAACAAGTCCATATTGTCAAAAAAAAGAAGAATTATCGGCAATCGCTATTCCTTTGGTCTCAAAAAGTAACGTCGCATTAGATCCGTCTCCCAAACAAATAGGGACACTGTCTATGCGCCTTTTTGAAAGTAAAGGTTTGGGCTTTACCGTGTAAGAGATTCGGTCATCATCATTAGGAGCTCTTTAGCAACAAAGATATATTTAAATAAATTTACAATGCGCTTCTAAAATCATGGATTAGAATGTAAAGCAAATAGACGTTACGGCCCGCAAAGTTTTCGATTCTAACGCAGTCTTACGGAAAGGGGGATAGCTAGTCTTAGGTGGTGCTCATAAGTATAAAGTCCACAACTGGGGTTTAATTACCGTATCGAGTACTACGTGACTGAATTTGTTCATGCTTTGCTTGTAAAATCCACAAAATTAGACCCCTGAACTCGCAAATAAAGGCAGCTGTCTAAGTACCGGACTAAATGCAGAGGCTAGTTGGTTAAAACCTCCACCTCAGTAGGTAAAAACATGTAGACGGTCTTACTTTATCTACGAATACCCCTTACGTGTTTATTGTCGGCTAAATTCCGAGAAATCTGTTGGCTTTTAGTATTCTAAATTTTAGTTGAAAGAGGACGCTGTGTAAAGACATAGAAAAGGTGCCAAGCGCCTTAAGGAGATCTTCAAACAATTTATTAAGTAGGCAAGCGTCGTAATCAGCTTTCGAACGAAGATCGGCTTATGAGGGGTTTTTTGTTTGTTTTCAAAATCGTCTTATGAGTTACAATGTGTCTTATTATCATTTCAGTCTAAAAGGTAGGCTCCTTTATGGGCTTATGCTGTTTAGTCGGTATGTGCGTACTTAGCTGAGTTGTAAGTTTCAAGTTTATTTATTTATTTGAACTACAAGTTCGTGTTTTGAGTTAGTTTAGGTGTATCGTACAGATTGTAGATGTGGAATAGCGCAGAATAAAAGAACGCGCGCGTTCAAAACACTTCAAAATGAACTGCATGGACAATATTGAGACGGGAGGAACACCCTGGGTGGTTACTGGATTGTCGAAAAGGGTTGTCAAATCAAAATTTGGCTGATGTAAGCTCTGTGAAGTGTGTGCACCCAGCGGTTTGGGTGCTTTGGCTGCTAACAATTAAAAAAATAGTGGCGACTTGGAGAAAATCAACTGCAAAGTTATAAACTGGCTGCGGCAGAAACCTTACCTACCACTTACTTTTTTTAAAGGACATCCAAGTAGGTACCACGTCAGATATTATCTCCAACTTAACACTTGGATACATTGCTGGCCTTCCTTATAATCAATAATAGCAGCCTTGATATGAAATCACCCACTCACTTAAATTGAGCCTACTTTCCTCATTTTTTGTTCATCTTTGTAATACCAGTCTATCGCAACTGCATTTGCATTGGCATAGAATATTAAATAGCCCCATTCAGACACTTATCCCTGGCTTTATTAAATTGCCGTGAAGGAAGTGCTATACAGAAAAAAATGTTAATCTCTCCACTTAAGGGCTTTGCTCTAGATCTAGATGCCCAGTTACTTTTTTTTTTTTTACAATTTCCAGATCCCAGAGAATCATCCATCCACTTGAAAGTATCGACTGATTGAGCTTGTCAACATGCTGCGTAGAAAAGAATCTTCGCTCCAGTAAAGCAACATTTCCCCATCTCTTTCGGAACTGGAACTCGATTTCTGAACGGAGCGAGAGTGCAAACACACTCAAACTCCATACTCAACTCAAGTAAATGTAGTTCACCTCGAAAGAGGGGAAATTTCATAGTCACCACACACCACATCGCGGTAAGCAGCCGCCTTTCTGTTTTTGTGGTGCGCTTAACCTTTTGTTGTTGTGTTATCTCAACAGCGACGATGACGAACCAAACTGTGTGAGAACGAGCGAGCGGAACGCATATTCGTCCAGTCGAGGTCGTTACGTTGTCAGAGTCGGGAACAGATGATATCTTTCCTTGCAGCTGTTAGATACTCTTTTCGCTTTCAGTTAGTATAATTCGCCGCGATTGCATAAAACGGTTAAAGCCAACAGTGAAACTGATCAATTTTTCAATTGAAACTCAAAAGTGATTGTCAAGGAAAACACAGTTTTTCCCATTTGAAAAGAAGAAACCCAAAAGCAAAAAAAAAAGAAAAAGAGGAAGAACGTCCTTTTCTCCTTGTGTAGGTATATAATAATGAATCTCAAAGTGCTTCAGTGTGTGTGTTTTTAGCTGTAAATTCCCCAAAAAAAAAGAAAGAGAAAGAGAGCAAAAAATTAATTTTCCTCGCATTTTGTGGATGGGTGTCGGTGTGTGTGTTTCGTGGAAGGGAACACAATGCCAAATGCGCGTGAAAGAGGAAACAATAGCTAGAAATAAACCAACAAAAAACAAATTTGGTTACAAAATTTTAGTTTTTTTTTTAATCTTGTCGATTTAAAGAAGCCGGCACGACAAGGTAGCTTCACCATGGTGCATGGTGTGTGTGTGTGAGTGAAGAAGACGATGGTGAATATGGCTCCTTATTGATGTTTCTCAACACAGAAATGCACTTTCGTAGATACTTTTTTGTTTGCATTGTTGGACTTGTGAACTTGTGTGTTATATTTTTGTTTTATCTATTAATGGAAACCCCTGAACTCAAGGTTCACCCCCTGATAAGAACTAACGTGATAAGGAAGAATATTTTTTATTGACATCGATGGGGTTAACAGAACGGCGTATCTACGCAGTCTATCGGCGGCAAGGGGGGATTAAACCGGCTCAATTTTAATAGCTAAACAATTTGTTTTTCTAGCTTCTTGGCTCTTGGGGTTTTATTTTTATTTTTTGTTTACCCACAGTTGGCTAGCAAATTCAAATACCTTTTGGTTTTGCCGCACAGGTGTATTTTTTCCGCACAGCCGAATTGTGTAACATTCCATTCCGGTTGGGTGAAGCAAAAATGGTTGTAGCAACTACCAAAGCCGATAGTAGGGGCACCTGCACCTCTGGCGGCTATTAACACCTCATTCAGGTTTTCTATTGACCTATTCATGTTGTTTGTGGTCGGTGTTTATGTGAAATGAACGCAATGGTGTTCCGCAAGCCTGCCAAATGTTGAATAATTGTGTAGATTTTTTCGCAAAATTAAGCAATGGGTGCTCGGGCATTTGATTAATCTAGGGAACATGTATTTTGTATGCATATAGATCGTTAGATACCGCTCTATAGGTACCTATCGCCTTGTGGTCAATTCCGATAGTGCTATGCGTTGTTGATCTCTATCCTTTTATAGAGTTGGGGGAAAAGGTGAGCATTCATTTTGCAGGATATGCATTGCATACTTTCTATTAAAATAAGTCGAAAAATAAGTCGAAATAAGCCTGTTTGCGTGCCTAGAGTAATAGTAGATTTAAAGCGGACCTCAATTCAACATTCAGGGCCAAATGTGCAGCATTTACCAGGCATTTACCATATATTTTCCATCATTTCCAAATGTTGGATTTCGTCGCTGCATTTGTAAGTTTGCCAAATCGAACAAACCTCCTTTCAAATTTCGCACGACATTATAGACTTTTCAGCGCGCTGACAAAAAAACAGCTGTCAATAAATCAATAATTTCAAGTTATTCATATTATAAGTAATGAAACGAAAAAGTTATAAACAAAGAAAAGGGAAGTGGTTGCATGTCTATATTGAGTCAGCAATATACATATTTAATATGTCTGAATCAGCAATTAAATTCATCATGTTTACATTAATATAGCTAAAAAAATAAACTCTTTAGGTTCAACTACTTCTTATGTTTAAACAGAAAAAAGGATTAGCAATCAATTCTGCCACTGGCTGTCATTTGAAATGTTGAATTTTCAGTGGGAACGCAAAATTGGATTTCGATTTTTTTTCCCGAAATATTGAATTTAGGTGAGGTGTAAATGTACTATAACTTACTATCTAGGTATATGGAACAGTTTACGTCACCAACTCCCTATCCAATTATTAATTTATGTTGTTTGCAGTGATGCCAGATCTTTTTATTGCCGAAATTCCCCATTTTGGGTGAAATTTTTGAAAATTGTCCCCATTCCATATCCGTTTTTCCACACGTTTTTTTCCCATTTCGATTCATTGAAGAAAAGTAAAGATGAATTTTTAATATAATACAAATCTGTTTTCTTTTATTAAGACATTTTTGTTAAGAATGTAATACAAAATTTATATAGTTCATAAATAATAATTAATTCACTATACGTTGACTTTAAAGTAAATCAAACTACAGGTAAAAGAAAAACAAGTCTTTGCTCTGTAATAAAAAGCGATAGTAATAAATAACAAATAGGGTAAAGGCACTAGTATCCGGACAGTTAACGTATTTGGTAACTTTGATTTCCAACAGTTCGGTCAATTTTAAAGCTACCGCAAAAAAATAAAATGTTTGTAGAAGTGGCGAATGTTACGTTCTGAATATTTATAAAAAATAAATTCAAAAAAGTTCGATTTGCACTAGTATCCGGACAGCAGAATTTAGTTTCCGGACACTTTTTTTTTAGTATCCGGGCAGAAAAGTTTATATGAAGTTTAAGCCGTTTTTTGCCTTTATTTGATTAAAAAAAATTTTTTTTTATAAAATATAGGTACTTTAACTATAAATATATGTACCCACATTAAAATGATAACTTCTAAAACGATATTGGTATCAACTCCAACATTTCTTAATTGTTCTGACAATGCCTCAATCACATCGACAGCAATCTTTAATTTTGATGTTTTAGTCGATTGTTCTTCATCGAATAATTCTGGAGTTTGAGTTTGAACTATTCTTAATCTCTCCACATTGTTTTTAGCGCATTTCGTATAATAAATAGCTGATGGGTCAAAGGAATACAAGCCACATCTTTTAAATGCATTTTGTATGGTAGCAACCGTATCTTTTTTTTGACAATAGCATCATTCAAAAGGGGACAGAAGTTTCTCTTTGTTAAGGCCCGTCTCAAATGTTTGGATTCCCATTCACGATTGTTTTTTTTTTTTTTTCAATTGGACTTCAAAGGCTTAAAAACACTAACGTCAGCCAGTTGCATGATGTGGGTGGTATTCGGTGGCAACGCATATAAACAATTATTTGGTTGTTGGTAAACTCACTGAGTTCGCAGGGTTAGATGCGACTTGTGCCCATCTACGAGCAATATTACAGGTCGTTCCACGTTTTTAATCAGCAAAAACCATGTTTTTGGCATGCTGTCAACAATGTCTTTTGGAGGACGCAAGTATGGAAACAGTTAGGTTAGGGGTTAGGTTTATGGGTGGATACGGCAGAGCGAGCCCTACCGCACCCCACTTAGGTCCATGTGGACCCATTGTGATGGCCTTGAAGGGGGTTAGCCGATGTTGTTGGCGGTGATGAGTGTTACTTCACAGTTACTCGACCTTGTCCAGCCATCCCGATGTCCTCAGAAACCTGTTAAGATCAGATGTGAGACATGAGAAAGTTCATGTACGTCATGGAAGCAATAGTTCCAAGTGTTCTGTTCCTCAAGTGACAGAGACTCGGGCAATGACACAGGAAGTGAGGTGTGTCCTCGTGTACTTCCTCGTCAGCCCCTGCATATATCGTCATTCTTGAGTTTCAATTTCATTGTGTGGTTTCTTAGGAAGTTGTAACCTGTTAATCAGGATCAAACCGCATAAGCTTGCTAGTCCGACTAGGATTATATTCCGACCATAGCTTCCGTGTTATTTCCCAAGTGGTTTAATCTTTCCACCTGTTATTGGCTTTCATTCGGATCTTATTTTTCAATCTCTCTCTGAGATTGCAAAGTGGTGGTTTGATGGACTTAATCGCCCGATCTTGATCCATAGCAGAACCATTTCTTGTTAGTTCATCGGCCATCTCATTGCCGGTTTTCTCCCTGTGTCCAGGGATCCAGCAGAGGGCACCGTAAGCTTTTCGCGGCAGCGGCGAACTAGCTTCGATTTTATTTCAATAGCAGACACTGCTTTTATAGCCGCCTGGCTTTCAATGAATATGGTAATATCTGTATTTGGTATTGCTAAATGGAAACAGTAATATGGGTTCAAAAAAAGTTCCGTCTGCTGAAAAAAACAATAAGCACCGTTAACGTCTCATTTTCATTTCTAGCAGCAATTTGGTATATGTTTTTGTAATCTTTTGGGGCTATAACCATGCCAGTTTTTGGACAGATGCTTTCGTCACTATTTAAATTTAATTTGTTTAGGCTCATTTATGATTTGCTCCAGACCAATGCTTTTCAAATATTCAATAAGTTCCCTAACATTTTAATATGGGTTCTGGGTGACTGCTGCCCTAACCTTGCTGATGTTTAACAGATCGTGGACCTTAATAAGAAATCCACACTTGTAAAGATCGGCACACCACTGAGCAATCCGTTCCTGCTCTTCATTTGTCAAATAAGGATCTTATCCCATTTTCGTAGCTTTTTCACCAATCTTTTGCCCTCTAACCGGTCATGTAATGTTGAACGGCATAAACCAGCTTTACACGAATGATTAACTGATTTGTCCCTAGGTATATCGTCTAAGGCATTAGCTATACTTTCTGCAACCACTTCTTAAAAATGATAATTAGAGCTTTGAAAACCGAAAATAACATTCAAAACAATAAGTTGTCCGGAAACTGAAACTAATTTTTCAGTATCCGGACAGATATATTCTCACTTAGTATACCCTGTCCGAATACTGAAAACCTGCGAGAAAAACACAATTCCTTTTCTCTCTCTCATTAGAAACATACATAAGTATGTTTTAGGAGCATTTAAACGAGGATTTGTATTTCCTCTCAAATTTTCAGTATCCGGACAGGTTGTCCGGATACCGAAAATGCTCTTTAATTTTAGTTTTAGTATCCGGACACTAAAAATTAGACCAAAAAAATAATTTTATTCTATTTTTTTTTTAATTATGAAAGTGGGTTCTATTTAAAGGAAAACAGAGTACTTTCCAGAAGAATACGTTAAAAATACTCTTTGAATAACTTACTTTTTGTAAATGCTCGCACTATTTTTTTGGTATGCAAAATGACAATAAAACCAAACTCTCGCAGCTCAGCCACAACACTGCCGCTTAACTCTTACATTATGCATCTGATTGATTTCAAACTTCGTATGGATATGAGTGACACATAAAGGATTATATTATTGTTAATATTTGAGACTATTTATGTGTGGTATACCTATTTTTATCAGATAAACAACATAGTGTTCGGACACTAACACTGTCCGGATACTAGTGCCTCTACCCTAGGTATATGGTTGTAGGCATATTGTTCAGAAGGGTCTATTTTACTTATACTTCTTACTGCGCGTCTAGATATTTAATGGAATATACACTAAAAAATTTCACGAATCTACGATTAGTGGTTTGGCGTCCCCTGTCTTTTTGATGTATAAAGACAAGTCCGTTCAACAAGTTATGCGGAAACTCAACCCGAAAACAACACAGCCATTCTAGAATATGCAATAAACTAAATACTGAAATTAGACAAAAAGTAATACTCATTTTTTATTCATATAGATTAATAAAACGTTAAATTAAAAACTAAAAGAAGTCGCAACATAAATATTGTAGAAATAAACAGAAGGCATAACCCAAAAAATGCAAAACTACACTCTAAGACCGGAAACCATTCAGTCGAATTATCGAATGAAAAATAATTATTTTTCAACGATTTAAGCGGTCAGACTCAGTCTTACTAACAAATTTAGTAGTTGAACGAAAAGTTGAACGAGTGAAATAATTCAAACGTCCTATCGAATGAAAATATTTATTGGTTGCACGAAAAACTGAATGGAATCGTTCGAACTTATTATTATTATTACTTTTCGTTCAGTTACTATTTTCATTCGATAGCAGTATGAATAATTTTTCAACTACTATCGAATGAATGAATTTTCAGCTTCGAATAAGTCGATAGTTTTTATTCGATTGCCCCCAACACTAGGTATTCGAAATGCGTTTAGAGCTAAATCGCTTAGATTCTATAAACGCGGTGATGTGTTTATGTTCGGGATTTATTTCCAAAGTTAACTACACGATTTTTATTTTTAAATTAATACAAAATTAATAAACATTCGTCAGCAGCGTCGCGTGAATTATTTAGATGGGTGTGCAAATTCTTTAAAATTATACATTTTTTAGAAATATCAATTAATTGCCTGAAAACACGTCCCATTTATTGTTTTCTCAATCATTGTTTTGCTGTTTTTGATATCTTATTTTGTATTCAAAATAAAATATAGAAAAATAAAACTTTCCCATACAAAATCAAAAGCACCGCACGAAACTGCAACCCCAATCCCCAACCACTTAAACGAAAAGCTAAGTTCAACCATTCATTCATCGGCTTTCGTTTTCGTGCACAGCTTTTATTTGCACGAGTATCGATGTAATACATTGTGTATTTGACTTATGACGCTTTACGGAAACAGAACAGAACAGATGCAAAAGAAGAGAAAATGAATACAGCCCGTGCACAGAAAACCTTCGCACGAGTTCACTACAAGTTCATCAAATTAAAGCGATTTAAGTACCTACGATGGCGTGCGGGTGACGAATGACGATGGGGATGAATACTGGAGAAATCTTGTAGAGGGATATAGTTTGGAGTTGGATGAATTTATTTGATGAAATCAACAGAATGGTGCACAGCGAGTTTTTGTACGAGTTAATTTTTTTTTTCTCAGCGGTGAAGGAATTTTGAAAGAAGATTTATATAATTTATAAAGGATGAATATGAATAGGTATGGTGTAGGCTGTAGCTGTTGGCTGTGTTATGGAGGTTTTATGGGTTATGGAATTGTGCATATCATTATTTGTGTGTTATTATTATTACACAGTGTTTGATGAGGGACTTATTTTCGTTAGATCAGGGTGTGCAATGCACACCTTGCACACCCTGACGAGACGCCACTGACATTCGTGTATTTCGTTTTTCCCCATTTTAATAGTACTTTTCCCCATTTAGTGAAAAAATTTCCCAAAGTGCAAAAAAAATCCCCACATCTGGCATCGCTGTTTGTTAGGGTACCCAGTTTCGGCTCCAGGTTAGTCACAATGCAGTTACTTACTTAGGTGGCGCTAAAGTTACGTTGCGGGTGAACCTGAACAATGCAGTTAAGTGCATTCTCGTTAAGTGCAGTCTCGAATAAGTTTACCATATGTTCTCTCAACTTAAAGGCAGGACTTATCGTTGCATATTTTATGCATTGTTAGGAAAATTCCCCGCCGCATTTGGTATGACAAAGATTCGAACCGATATCCAAAATACGTTTACAAACTTTAGGCGGCTTGTATCCCCTACCTATTCTGCCAGCTTTTCTATTTAACGGCAGGGACTTTGAATACCTATTAGGGACTTACCCGGAAAACTGAAATTTCAGAAAACAAGTGACAGTCTTGATTAGCACTCATTCAACCGGAACAGACTATGAGAATTTCAAAAGCAAACCTCTGCGCACAGACCACCTTTCAAAGTTCAACTGAAACACACTCGTCCCATGATAATACAGATCTCAAAGAACGCATACTAAACAGAACCCGCCCTGTTAAATACTATTAAACGTTCTTCGACGAGAACAAATTGAACGTGTCGTTCCAATCGATCCATATGCATCGAATCGAACGATCAATGTTAAAAGATCAAGTGGCCAACTCGAAGCGCGCTCGCTAGACGCCGACTTAATTGAGCTAATAAAACGTCCGCTGTCTCTCTCTGAAAAGACATTTGATTACTTTTCTTTTCCGACTTTAAATACCTCAAACGATATCGATTTGTTTATGGCTCTTTAAAGTCGATGTATTTATTACTCTTTAAAGTCCTAAATTCGTTTCGGAAATTCAACACTCTTCCAATCAAAGAACAGAAATGACAAAGCAAATAGATTTCATTAAAGCGAAATATAAACACAAGATTAGATAACAAAACAAACTGCTCCGTTTATTTTTGTTTCGACATTTGTGTAGCTGGTGTCGGGAATGGATCCATTTTATTGCAATATTCGCAGAAAGTGGAAACATATTCTGCGGTGTATACTGTGAATCCCTCTTATCGTTTCGCCCGGTAAGACTATCTGTAATCGGGGTTTGTATAGATAGCGTATATCTGTTTGACAACGAAAACAATTTTCTTGTTGTCTCAACTCTACCTGCGGTTGGCCAAGAAATACGTCGCCAAGCATCGTATTTCATATTTTCACAGAGATCCGCCAGCTCATACTGTGAGTGAATGACTTGACTGCAATTGAATTCCGTGAAGATTCGTTCGCAGCACACAACTATACTGGCTGAATAAATCACTGTGACAAGTGGCGAACAATTACCTCGGAGTTATTGTTTAGATTCTGTGACAGCGGCCGACCACTGCGCCAGCCAGGGTTGCCATATTCACATATTGCGCACTTTGTCGTATTTTGAGCGGTTTTTTTCTTTAAAAAAATGTGAGCCCATCACAATTTTGGGCTACATATCGTTTTAAAAAAATTGTGATAATTTGTTCGTTTTATTCCTGTACAAAACTAAAAAAGGAAAGAAATATTTTCGAACAAACCCGCACTTTTAAAACTTGGCGGCACTCTACCAGTGAAGTGACATCGAACAGTCGTTCAACTTGCACGAACACCAATTTATTTTGCAGGCCTTTTGATTTGACACAAGCGGCAAAAGTTAATTGCATAAAAATAGAAGTCGACTAAAATCCGCGGCGCGCATAAGTGAGATGGGTACCTACCTAAGTGGGAAAAATATCCAAATTTTCCACGATTTTTTTGGGCTTCTTTTGGGGATATATTTTTTTTTTAAGGTTTGGGCGCTTAAAGGAAAACGTAATTTCGGTAACCCTGGCACCAGCTACAAGCATATGAGGTTCAAGTTCTTTGTATATTGTTGGCGAATGGCTTTTGTTTTTTTACTTTTTTCTGTTTTAATGTCAACTTTTTGTTTAGAGAGCTACTTATGTGGCCGTAATTGGGAGTAGACGGTTTGTTTTTCATTTTCTTTGTACTTGAAATGTCAGATCACTTACAATAGCGATACTTCGACGAATTATTCACTCACATTTCTGTCAAACGATTTTGTCAGTCAAAAGGAGTAACAAAATCAAATAAAAAAAAACCCGGAAACTTTGACATTTCATTGCCGTGTGATCTTGTTTTGGTCACACGAACTTCAGGTGGTCAGTTGCGGATTTGTGGAACGCGTTTTATGAATTTAAGCGGTCTTCTAATTGCGATCGAACAAATATCGATATCTGACGTTTCATTCGAAACTGGTATTATTTGATCACAGCAACTCGCATATTTCGGCTGTCAGTCTTCAGTTACAAATCAGTTCTTGTTTATTTTGAAAGGGCTGTGGATTTTTGTTGAACTATTGTTGAACAAAGAATAACAAAACTATGTTGATTCGTTGGAACTATAGCTATTTCGAGAAAGAAAACTAATCACCATCATAGACTGTTTGAAGCCTTTTGAACTCTGTCTGTCAAATCTCGGTAATAGATTTCAGATGATGATTTAGCGAAGTTGCTTGGCAAAGTTTTGTTTCCAACCAAAGTGATTGTTGGCAACGTATTTTTGCTGTTCTCTCAGGAACAATTAAAAAAAGAAATCCTCTTTTTCGGATTTCAAAAACTGACTTAATCTACGCGGTAAAAAACCGCCGTCAAAACTGGTTGCTTCTAAAAGAGGTTCATCGCAGTATTCTTCAGTCTTAAGTGCTTCATTCTTTCCAACCCGTGAAGAACTAAAGTCCAAATCCTTACGGCCTCATATTCTTTGCAATGTTGGGCTCACTGCCTTCAGTTGTCCAGACCCGTGACCTGCGATTGCTTTGACGTTAAGGTTCCGTCTTAGGTCCATCCATATATGCTCTGCCTTAAACCCCCTTTACATCTGTCCAAAATGGCCAAAGTGAAGCAAAAGTAAATGTTGATAAGGATTTAAAACAAAAAACAACCAGCTGACAAACTGTCAAAACAGGTTCCGCAGCGGTTGTTGATTCGTTTGGAGTGCGTTCTGAAAACAACTGAATAAATGGTCAGAAATTGCAGAATATACCTAGAGTAGTTCAGATACAAACCATGTAGCAAATACCAGAACCAATTCATTGAAACCTTCATCCAAATGAAGTGATTTTATGTTTCAAAGTTGTTTAGACTCTCTAAAATAGTATTGAAATGGCTGTCGCTCCATTCAAAGTCATAGAGACAAAAAACAAAACAATCCCTCACCAGCAAAGACACAAACCACTGGTGAAATGTCTACAGACCGTCTTTGTGGCTCGCACTAGTCGGATGAGGCAATAAAAATGCCCACTGCATAGAACAGTAACATAAGCAAAGGTTCGGTGGCGAAATTGCCAAAGTGAAGGAGTAAGTTTATGCACGAAGTTGTAAAAATGTTTCCTCAACTCCTTCCATCATAATTAATTAATTATTTCGTCGGCGATAGCACTGCAGACAGCGATTCTTCGATTCTCACAAACTTATCTCGTTGTTTCTCCCGAATCCGCCATTTTCCATTCTCTAACGACACACCGCATATACCAGCTCATACCACACCCTCACCAAAAATACCCAAAACGTCGTCTGGCTTTGTCAAGAGTATCTAAAATTATTCGCCCGCTTCATAACTTCATTTGGTGGCCATTCTTGTGCCATCCGTGCACAGCATATGGTACACATGGAAGGGAAGTACATGCCGTGTAAATATGATGACGATCCCTTTTCCCGCCCACCCACCACCCGTTCGTCACACATCTGCTATCTGTATGTCTGCCAACCTCGGCGAACATCCGTCTCTTCCAGTCGCCTGCGAAATGCACGCATCCTTAACCCTGAAAATTGGATTTCATTTTTTTTTTCTCTCGTTATTTTTGGAACTAAAAACGAGGGGACTGCTTGATGTAGATGCTCGAATACTCGACTCTGTTGCCGGTTATTCGATTTGAATTTTGCCATATTGTGTGTGGTGTTGGTGTCCTTTTGTTTCACTTGGCATGTTGCCCAGAAAACCTCATGTAAACCCATTCAAATGGGCGACAAGTGTACCAACTCTCTGTTGTTGCGTAACTAGGTTAACGGTGTATGTAGAAGATGCTTCCAGACAACGCCGCCGAGATGATTCAGCGCAAAATCACCAAAAACCCTCCATGGTGGGTTCTGTTTCGTACGACTCTATGTAGGTATATGTAATGTATCCCTCTGCTGAGGACAGAGTAAGAGCGAGCATTTTATTTTTTATTTTTTTCTGTAACTGCCACATGGACTGGTTTTTGCGAATCTCATCAGTGCCCATGCCTGTGCATCTCTGAACCTGAAGTGGTAATGAGAAGGGGATTTTGGAAGCCCCAGTATCTGAAGGGTGTACCGTGTAAGTGCAAATAAAACAGCTCCCTACCCCCATGCACACAGAAGCGTTTTCTTTCTTTTAATGAAAATGTCCGGTGGCAATTAAAGAGGAACCCAGGCGCAGCGCAGTCACACGCCGCACAAATGAAACTCGGAGAGTTTTCATTGGAAATTTCCGCATTAATTAACAATTGAGCGTTTACAATGAACCCGAATCCGAGCTGTGTTCTGTGTATCCACATCCATGCGTTTGTGTGAGTGAGGAAGCAAAAAAAAAAAAAAAATCTGTGCCAACCCCACCGCTGATGGGTAGAAAAAATCTCAAAATTCACTCTTGTTTGGTTTGACTTTGTTATTATTTGTTGTTCAACGCCAGCCCCCCTCGAAAATTTCCATTTTTAATCGTTTGGCCGGACATTTTGCACATAAAGCACTCGTACGTAACCCTCAGAGGTTATAAATCGCGCGGTCTGGCTACAGTTTCAGTTCCGTTTTCGAGCCGATACGATACGAAATACGAGCGCGTTTTCGACCGACATTGAGCGTTTTCTAGTTTTGACATTTTGGCGCGCTGTTTTCTGTTTTACTTTATTTTTTTTTGTGATGGCTGTGAACCGTACTACATCCGGTAAATACATTTTGCAAAAGATACCTTTTCTGTTTTCGCCCAACCCCATTGGTTGGTGGTTCCTTTTTGTAAGGAAATTATAGACGAAACTAGGATGTGTACACACACTACACCGAGTGCTGTGTAGCAAAAAACACAGAAATTTCGAAGAAGAAAGACAAATAGAGAGTGGAGAACCCGAAACGAAGGGAAATGAAAAGTTTTGCTTAATATCGATTTTTTTTTTCTCGCGAACTCCTGGGGGCTGTGTGCTGTTGCTCTGGCTCTGGCTCTGTATATATGACCTTACTGTGTACCGTACCAAGTGAGGGGTGATTCCATGGGACTGACGAGGTGCAGAGAGAGGGCGATTTTATTGCTCGATTGTGGAAGGAGATATGTTTGAGTTTGAGTCCATTTTACACATGCCTGCTAGTGCGCTCTCTAATGACAAACGCTGTGAAGGAGTTTGATTTTTTTCTTCGTTCTGTGAAAGGAAACTCTTGGATAAATAAATAGATATACTTGACTTAGCTGGTGCGTTTGTGGAGGGAAGTGTGTCTATACTCCATATGGGCTGGTGGCTATAATTAAAAACAGAAAAAAAAAAAAAAATGACAGAAAATCTTCGTTGGCTTTAAAAAATGAAACTAAGTTCGTGCCGTCATTAATTAATAATCGTACATCCTTGACTGGCGGTGGAGAACTAAGCAAGCAAATTGCTCATTTGACCATGACCTCAGATGGACACGTATTTGTGTGATGATGGCCAGTTGTATCCTAAGTGGGTTGAAGATGGACTGGAGGTCGCTGGGTCTATTCAAGTGCGGTACCAAACGGTCTTTTTTTTGCCGACACTTTGCGATGAATCAATTCTAGTGTCGACGATAATTTGCGAGTGAAAAAAGTCAACAAGTCGCTAGTTGAAAAATTTGTCAGTCCTTTTGTTTTAAACATTCGGTTCATGTGCTTGCTAAACGATTACCCTTACTGACAGTGGGTTTCGTAAACTGGTTGGTGTATTGGATAATTTCCAACAAGGGCTATCGATTGTGATGCTCTCAAAAGAGGCAAGTTAGCTACATCAAAAGGAATGATGGAAGCTGGGCTGAAAACAGTCAGGAAGTTCTAGAAACTCTTGTGGAATCCCACTTCCCCGGGGCTTCTATCCCAGAGGTAACTGACGAAATCAATAGTAACCCCCTTCCAGGTGAAAAAATTACTAATCTCATAAACCGGAAAAAAAAAATACGGTGGGCTTTTCAATCCTTCAAGCCGTATAAATCTCCAGGTCCAGATGGCGTTCTGCCGATCATGCTGTAAAAAGCATAGGAAACTGCGTTAGCGAAAATTATGGAAATTCTAAGACATAGTTTGAAATTAGGACATATAACAATAGCTTGGAGGGAAGTAAAAGTTGTTTTTATTCCCAAAGCAGGCAAGCAGGTGCATAGAGCCGCGAAGGATTTCAGACCAATCAGTCTGTCATCTTTTATGTTGAAAACCCTCGAACGCCTTCTAGATTCACATACAAGGAGTATATGCGGTAATGGCTTCTTAAAAGAATCACAACGCACACATGAAGGGAAAGTCAGTAGAAACGGCTCTACACCATGTAGTAGGAAAAATAGAAAGGAGTCTACATCTAGGTGAGTTTGCTTTAGTAGCTTTCCTAGACAAAGAAGGGGCTTTCAACAACGTGGAGGGCAGATCGATCGAAAGTGCAATGGTGAATGCTAACATTGAATAAACGGCATTCGTTTTTGGGTAAGCAACATGCTTAAAAGTAGGAAAATTAACTGCTCCCTGGGGCGAAGTTCACTCAGAATGTCAGCAACCAGAGGGACCCCGCAAGGTGGAGTATTATCACCTCTTTTGTGGATACTGGTTACTGATGGCATTTTGAAGAAACTAAGTTCTGTGGGGTTAAGTGTCACAGCGTAAGCGGACGATGTGGTTAACACTGTTCACGGAAAGTATTTAAACACTCTAAGTGAAATCATGGAGGGTGCTTTAAGGATACAGCCAGTGGGCCAAAGGGTGTGGGCGATCTATATCTGGAAGGGATATTGCCATCTACATCGATAGCCAGGTTGCACTCAAGGCACTGGAATCCCCAAACATAAATTCCGAAATAGTCAGGGACTGTCGCACAATGCTCAAGGCATTATGCAGTCAGAACCAAGTGAGACTGTGTTGGGGGCCACGACATTGCTGTATAACAGGAAATGAGAAAGCTGACGAGCTTGCGAGGAAAAGAGGGGAACTAGGTACAAAAGAGGAAGCATGGCCTAAACCAACTCTATGTATACTAAAAGTTAAAATCAAACCGAAATGAAAGCCGATCTAAGTTATCAAACATCACCGGACAAAAAGTGTCCAAGGCACTTTGGCCACAAGTCAACAACATCAAGAAATCTAGGGAAATTCTAAAATTAGGTACGGAACAACTCAGAATATTGGTAGGAATCCTGTCAAGGCACTTCCTTCTAAAAAAAACATACAAAAAGACTTGGACTGATAGACACGGACACTTGTAGATTCTGCGACGACCCAAGCCGATGAAAAAATCACACACACACTGTGTGAATGCGAAGCAATATCTCGCAACCGAAGGAAGTTTTTGGGTAGGTCCTTTTTCCAACATCTAGAGGAGATAGACCACACAAACTTCAAAGGGCTACTCAATTTCTGTAAGGAGTGTTTTTCATGGGAAAATGTTTAGTTTTGTTCACTGTGGTTTACTGCAATTAGTTCCCCAGGGATCGCAATAGGTCCTTATGGTGCCTAGTGCCGTAGGAGACCTTACTATCTCATACCCCTTTTTTACCTAACCTAACCTATCGATTATGATCTAAATTGTATTCAATGTGACTGTTGGAAATTGTAGGTAAAGAGCTGTAACCGTTCGGCTTTGGAAAACTGTTCATTTTTGAGCAAAAATGAAACCTTCCTTTTTAAAGTCGCACATCTACTGACTGAGTTGGCCGCTTCCGATGAAATAAATGCTAAAAGTAGCTCCATTAAGTATTGTCCTATGTTTGTCAAATTCCAAAGGGTTTCTGTGGGTAGATTTCACGTTATAAGGGAACAAATCCACATGCAAACGGAGACAATAAATTTTATTACATTGAAGTAGATGAAAATTGAAAAATAGAAAACAAAAACCAATAACCCTGACGGAATAAGTGTAAACCATCACAACTTCCTTCGCTGCATCTTTATAAATATTTTATGGACCTGGCCTACGCTTTCCTGGTTGCAAAAGTCACAAAGCACATACGTTAACAGCGTATGCACTTCTCGAACGATGGTCGATCTGCTGGCAGACTATGGGATAGTCTCCCTTTCATTATTCATTCGTCCTGTCCTCTACCTCTCAAGTTCATCGCTGACAGGATAAACAAGTTAGTTGCTGATTGCGTATCTAAATATCTGACTTATTTGGTATACTTTCGTCTCTGTATATATACACTGTCCGTGTTTGTGCAATTTCAGGTTTAAAATTCCTCCAGGCAGATTGCTTGAAGAGTTTTTCCTTCGTTTTTCCCTTTTTTTATTTTCTGTCATCCTTACCATATTTGGGAAGGACAGCATTTTCACGTCAGCGACGATGGTTGGTACACACAATACACACACCCAAAATGGTGCCACTTGTATTTGCGGGAATACTTTGATTATATTCTTGAGATAACAGGCTGGAGGACATTCCATTAAATCAGCATCAAAAGGCATTGTGTGCGAACATATTGAAGTAAATTCTCGGGGATTTTTTTTTCTTGTGTACTTAGACGGGCCAGCTTTGGTCCCGACTCCCGATTTGTGTGTCAGACTGGAAAGTCTCTATAGAGTCATAGTTTATTTACTGATAAGCAGGCAGCGATGTCATCTGAGTGTGGGGTGGCAAATGCATGTCAATGACATAGGCGAAGCCAGCACATCAGCAGCATCCTTGAAATAGTTTTAATCTGGGAGTTGTGATTTATAGTTTTTTTGTTGTTCTTTTTTTTTCGTTCAGTGATGAAGGTCTTGTGCGTCGTATCTTGTGCACTTGTGCATAGACTTCGTGTCAATGTTGTTCCTCTGTTGACTTATTTCGTATTCTCAATGCCTAGCGAGGGGTTTTTTCTGTACCAGAGATTCTTCTGTGCAGACAGTTATATAAGTCTGGTGAAAGAGTTTGGAGGATTTTGGATTCCATATCAAGTGGAATGTTAAATGGAATTTGAAGTTAAGTAGAAGCAGCTGATGGAAGGAAAAATGTTGCCAGTTCAACTTTTTTTTTTTTTAATTTATTGCAAATGCCAACAATGATACAATTAATTTTTAACTTTTTTGTTATCGCACAGGTAGACGACACAAATTTCAATTTGCCTTACTGCGAATCGTTTTTAGCCTTAACGATTTTAAACTGGATTTATGTCGATTATGTTATGTTAAAGTGGCTCTCGATGAGAGAAACACTAAGGCTTCCTTAACTGGTTACTCATCTAAACAACTTACCCGTTAATAAAGCTTAATAAAGCTAAAATTGCTAGCAGCGCTGGTGTAGCACAGACCACTAAGATCATTGAGGAAGTAGTTTCCTAAGTACGCCATCCTTAGATTTGATAGGGTAGGGCAGCTGCAGAGAAAGTGGATGACGGACTCATCCTCTTCCCCATCCCTGCTGCTTCTGCAAAAGTCATTGTATGGCAATTCAAGTCTTTGCGCGTGTCTGCCCAGAATACAATGACCGGTAATGACATTAACAACCAACGAGATACTAGGTCTTTTTAGTCGCAGAAGCTCCTTGGATCTTTTAGAATCCATCAGTGTCGGCCGCAAGTAAGCTTGGCAACGTCGCAATATCCCAAATGTTTCCATCTATGGTTTGCCATTGTTGTTGCGTCCGCGTTAATGATTTGTTTAGCGTAAGACAGCGGTGCGTGCACGTTGTACAGACTAACGCTATCAACACCGGAGGAGCATAATCTTGCAAGTTTATCAGCTGCACAGTTCCCTGGGATGTCACAGTGTCACGCAACCCAAAAAAGGGTGAGGTTGTACTGTCCAGCTATCTCGTTAAGAGGTACGCGGCAATCTTCCACCGCTTTAGGTCTTATTTCGCTGGAAACTAAGGATCTGATTGCAGCCTGACTGTCAATATAAATAACAATATCCCTGTGTCATTTAGTATTAATCGACAGCTTGACGAATAGCTGTGATTTCGGCTTGGAAGACACTACAGTGTTTCGGAAGAGAGCAGGAGAGGCCCGACTCCCTGCCCCGACTCCCTCTAATGTTTTGGAACCGTCCATAAATATTGACAGTGCTCCTTCATGTAGGACACACCGTGATTCCCATTGGGATCTGTCCGGTATTTACTTTGTATGGCCTTTTTCGAAGTCGATTTTCGTAGGCAGATAATAAGTCGTAGTAGGTAAAGGGGCTTGTCTGCAGGAGGATGCTGGCATATCCAGTTGGTTGTCCTCTCCAGTGCTTACCTTCCCTTAGTCTGAGGGCTGCGTTAGCGGCGTATTCCTTGCTGACGATGTCCAGAGGAAGAAGATTGAGCATTATTTGTAGAGCGGCGGTAGGAGATGTCCTCAGTGCACCCGTGATTCGTATGCATGCTAGGCGTTGAGTCTTCTCAAGGGCCTTCAGATTGGGGATCTTGTAAAAAATCGATTAAAATGAAGGATTTCCTCGGAATATGAAGGATTTCCTTGGAATAATAATCGACCCTAGCCGATTCCGTTACGTCGGAACGGAAAATTCTCCGATTTTATACGATTCGGAGGATTTTTGCTGCGAGGTATACTTCGGAACAACAGTTCGGAAAATTGTTCCGACATTTTGTAACGCATATCGGCGAACTACGTTTAAGTGCGATGAGGTGCCTTTTTTTCTTAAATTTTTGACATTAAGTTCCAATAGGTATCCTCCGATAGAAATTGGTTGCGGAAATTGTTTACGATTTGCAGAACGCCATCGCAATTGTTTATTTCTCTTCCGAAGTCGGACACCTTGAATAGAATTTGAGATTCCGAAAGAGTATGCGTTGCGGAGAATTTTCCGTTCCGACGGATATATAGCTAGGGCCTAATTAATTCCTTTAAACGTTTACAAACATGTACATATCGTCAAAAAGTACAACGAACAAGAATAAACTCGCTTTCTTAGTTAGTGAAGTTGGGTGCAGTTGGTGTTGTCATTGGGTGTGTCCAATTTAGCTACACGCTAAATTCCAACTTAAGGGTTTTTTCCCACTGCGCCACCTCTCGCGAACGTCTAACGAAAATCCGAGAGTGTAACTGTCTTGAAAGAGCTTCTCAATTAGCCGTTTGGAGTCGGCATAAAATTGTAGATCCCTTCCATTCGTTCCTAAAATGAAAAATTCACATAAAACGAATGGTTGTGAGGAGCTAGGCTTAGGTTCCCTCCGGACCTGTCACGCCAACTATTTTCTTTCTTTTTTTTACACGCTAAATATTTTGTGGGTCATAATTGGTACATAGTTTTTGCTAAAAATTTCCCCATTTAGAGTTCGTAAAATCTAGTCCGAACACTAAATTTGATTATAAGTACCACGAAATGTGGACGTGGTGTCTTTTTACGTTTTCCCAGACATTTCAAACACTCTTTAGGAATTTCAACGTCAAAAACAAGAACCTTTTGCAAGAAATTTCCCACAAAACAGACGGCAGCTCCACCGAAATTCTTCAAACTCATTGCAATCAAATCGAAGAATGCGCTCAAATTGGTCAATCAAAAATCACATCAACCACAATCGGGCTCAGATTCGGAGGGCTGCCAGCAGAGAAACCTCCAAGTAATTAGATCGCATTCCACTTTCAATTAAGCAACCAACTGGTTCAGTGCACTGCAATCATTGGAAATCAATTTTTCGAAATGTAATTATAAATACAACCGACGACGACGACGCCGAACGAGCACCACAATCCACAAGACAGGAAAGTGGGAGACGGATACCGCACTACGAAACAAAACCACCAATTATGACACACGTTGTGTGTGTGTGGGGTAGTGGATGCGAACAACGGAAGAGCGCACTCATTCCGCCCGAAGAAGGGCACTCCAAACTCAAGACGGCTAACCGTGTCGGTTGTCGGCGGGTGTGGGTCTGGCTCTGGACGGTTTAGATACTCGTTCTATATCTATTAATCTATGAGTTACAGCCAACAAATAAACATACTTCTTTCTTGTTCTTTGTTTTGACCACCAAGCATATGCGAGTGGAGAATTATCGGCGCACCCACAACTCTCGAGAGGACTGCGGTACTGCCCCGCGAGGTCTTCCTCGTCATCCCCTTTCCAAGCCCACGTCACCGTGAATTATTGGATTAAGAGGAACAAGTCCAAAGGCTCTTGCAATTGACGCGACGCAACAAGTACGAGTACAGCCGGCGCACACTCGAACGCATAAAGGGTGAACTGTTTGTTGTTGGCTGCATTTTTATGTTTTTATTTAGCCGCCTTTTTGTTTGTTTTTATTTTTATTTTTACTTTTAATTATATTATGTGGCTGTGCACTTTGGCTAATGAGGGCAATGCCCTGGCTGTTGTAGTGTGGCTGTAGCGTGGTGCGGCACGCGGCACACTGTGTACTTGTGGACTATTTGTTGTGTGAACTTCTCGGTGAGGTGTCCTCCCTGTTTTTGGCTTTTGTTTTGCCTTGCTTAGTGGTTTTGTTTTAGGTATATGCGGACGCTAATGTCCGGAGTTGGGTTCCATATCGCGCCGGGCAAGTGTATTGCACTTCACTTACTTTTGCTTTTAATTGAATTATGTGCTTTTCGGTGAATGAAATGGGTATTGTAGTTGTTTGCGGGCATCATCTGCTGTTTGTTTGACAGGTTTTCGGGAACAAAATCAATTAAGGCGATGAAATGAAACCGAATGACGGTGGTTGTGGTGTATACACAAGTGGGCACGTCACACGGTTAAACACAGACTGGCGGTGGAGGTGTTCTAGTCATTAAGAAAACACTTGGTTTGAAAATAGCTGCTGAAGTGACACGTATTTATCAAAACAGCTGGGGTCGAATCGCGTCCTCCGTGATCGAGCATTTCGTGACGGAATATGTTTTTGTTTCACATGTAAAACCAACTAAATTCCGTGCACGGGTAGCTCGTTCACGGAAGTGGCGATTCGACCCCTGCTTTCGAACTTCTGAATGGGGGATAAAGGATTTGTAAATATTTCCAACAATATCTCGAATGGTGTCCACCCACTAAGTGAGATGTAAAGAGGATGGTTGAGAGGAGTTTCGATCAAGCGAAAGGGATTATCTATATAGCTTTATTTCTTTGTACAGTCTTCCATTAATTTCGCTGTATTTTTAAAGTAAAGATGTCTATTCTTTAACAGTTGTCGATTTGAAACTAAACGGAAAGATATACCCGAGAACACGAAATTAAATTGGGAACCACTTTTCTTCGGTCGTGTTAACGCATCTTTTGTCGCAGCTACTGACAAGTTTGGATTTAAACAAAACCAACACATTTCCAATGGACCCATCTCAACCCTTCCCAGATGACTTAGCTGGCGAAAAACCTTTTTGAAGAAATGCGAGTTAAAAATTACCAATCCAATTTTATTTAAACTTATTTTACGTTATTTCTGAGACTACTAATTAAAATATTGCGACCTGCTTCAGCTGCATCGAGAGGCTAAGTTTGTTTTAGCACGAGGCTGCGAAATAATGACAGTTCAGAACAAAAACAAACATCCCAAAAGCTGACGACTATAGAAAGTCGAGCGATGCTGCCAAATACAAACTTTTTGCATGCACATCGTGAACCTGGAAGTAGTCCAACAGCCACCGTTTTGAATTTCAAAATCCTGGAGGTTGAAAATTCTTGTCTATATTTTCTATACCAAGCAGAAACCGCACATCTCGCGAAAGCCTGCCAAACATCCGAGAGTATAAATGGCTTAGAAGAGCTTCCCAATTCAAACGTACGGTCTCGGCCTAAAATTGAAGCTTTTATTCCGTTCGTCCCAACAATGGAAAACTTACACAAAACGAATGATTGTGCGAAGCTAGGCCTAGGTTCCCTACGGACCTGTTGCGTCAATTTTTGTGAAAAGCCAAGCTAGGAATCCCTATTTAAATATGTTTTAATTTAGTACCAATTTGTTCTTTTTCTCCCAAAAATAACAACTTCGCTTTTAAGAAGATTTACTGAGCGCCCATTTTCAGTACCTACACCAATCATCGGTCGGGCTCAGAGCCATCTAGTGGACAGTGGCATCAGCTGCTTCTATATCTATCAACCGACTTTTTAAATGCCTCTTTTGGACAAAGACCGAACCTTTACCTTTCAGTTAAACGCTTCAACTGCTTAACCAGATGATTGCAGATAGGTGGATTCAAATTGCTGCAGCTGTCGACATTTGGAAGAGTGTGTTTTTAGGAAGCGAATTCAAAAGTTTGCCTGTCCTGTAGCCAAAGCAGTTTCGCAAAAGTATAATACCATGTCAAGTGTGCTTATTCTCATAGTGTCCCTCTTATGCAGCAGATCAATGAGAATCGGACCATTCTAAGGACGCAAACACAATCGCAACTTGTGGAGAGACAGTATAATTGCCCGTCTTCCCTTTATAGGAAGGTAGCTGTTCCCGCCCGGATTTGCACAAAATTGTTTCCGTAAAGAAAATCGACTAAATAATTAAATTTTTCACAAATACGATCTCGCACTGTATATTGCGATCAAAATGAAAACAAAAGAGAAAATTCCCCGTCCAAAATGTATGGAAAATGAATTTATACGAATTTTCCAATTTCCTTTTAAAATTTTCTCTCCGTATGAACCTTCCTTAGGCATAGACAAACACAACAGAGAAAAGACAGCTCAAATCGGACGATCCGTTCTCGAGTTATGGGCGGTCTTATGGATGCAACTTTGTTTTTGATATAAAACACAACAAGGTTTTGTTCTTGCCATGCTTGTCCAAATAGGCATGTTGCCAAAAGTCACATTGCCACTAAATATCGATGAAAAAGTCCATTGCTAGTCCCATATTCTGTGAAGTTAAGATTCAATCTTTTTCTACAAAGGTTTTCCAAAAACAATTTCAATATCAGTCTTATTTCGCTAAAAAAAAAAAAAAAACGTTATTTCTAGCCATCGCCCTCTCTGATGTTGTATAACATGTACCTATAACGCTGTCAAGACAGCCACCCAACCTTACCTAACTGACTTTCTTAAGAAGACGCCTTGACATTGGCTTTATTTTTAAGCTCTGCACACATGAGTGTGCGATTTTATGCACTTCAATCTCCCGGTAGTTAAAAATGTCGGTCACTCTTAAAAATAGTGTTTTAAAGAGAACTTCTTGAAGAAAAATGAAAGCCAGGAGCTTCAAAAAGCCTTAAAGATCCACTGCTATAGTGAAATTAATAACACAAAAGTACACCAAACATCTGCCTTTGGGTGCTGCCGTCGAATTTGACTACTTGCATTAACCAGGTAACTACTATCTGAGCCGTTAGCGGTATTTCGACAAAAAATATACACCTGAGAAAGCTGTACTTTTTTAAAAGTCAGCTTTTTACAAGACCTGTATATATGTATGTTTATATTTTTATCGGGGCGCCGCTAAAAAAAAAACTGGTTACTTTTGTTCGGTATGAACGCAATTTGGAGTTTTCGACGATAACACGGTTTTTGGTGCGCTGTGAATTGGTTATTATGAACTGAATCTTAAAACCAAAATACGTGTCCCATTTTATTTGACTCACACAGTTCAATGTCGTATTATATGACTATTCAGGTATTACAGTGGTAAAAGTCGTCCACAGAGAGACTTATCCCTTTTCCGCAGGTTCGTGTTGCTTCATTTATGGGGATCAAGGGATTTTGTTTCCATTTCCAGAGAAAATGGAAAAAGATTAAATGCACTTAGAATAATCCACGAGATGCACTTTGTTTCATGAAACAGGTCTTTGGAGTCAGTTGCTAAGCCACTTGCAAGTCTTTTGGGAAAAGCTGATGCTGACACTAATTCTGTACTATTATGTTGGGGACTCTTCCATAAATAGGAGATACCATCCCTATAAACGTAGAATTTTCCAATGATAAGGTTTTGCGATGCAGCTGTATTAATTTAAGTGAAGTTTGTAGGAAAAGAAGAGCTCTATCAGATGTTTCCAAAAAACGAAATATAATAAACAGCGCCAACCACAAAAAATCACTGAAATGTATTTTAAACATCTCAGACATGAACCTTTATACGCAAAATCTTGAACAAAAGCCTAGTTTCGCACCTAGAAAACGTTTCTCTTTGGAATAGTGTACTTTTAGGCGCAGTAATGAAAATACTCTTTCAGGGGTAAGTTGTAAGAAGAGTCGTAGGTTCCAACGCAGTGAAGGACGACCTCATTTAAGGAGGTACGATCCAATGAAACGGTGCATCAAAGCAATAGCAAGCCAAACACCCCGGTAACTGAAGAGGCCTATTGAATGAGCGCAATCTAAGTAAGTTATCATTTATTTCGGACTTTCAATTCTCACCTTTCAGGTGCACATCAGTTTTAACCTACAAATAAATGCAAACTCTGTTCATTTCTTCTTTGTTTTGAGCGCATGATGAATCAATGTCACGGTCACAGAGTTATTCACTTCTACAAGTATCTACTTTTTGCTTGTGGTGGCCCCATTTGGAAAGAGCTGTAATAACGTTGACACGTACAATGCAAATCATTAAAATTCGAACAATAAAAAAAGTATCTACAAGACAAAAGCGTGCTATGATGTTGCTGATATGCAATTAAAAAAACAAAAGCGGTGTGAAAATATGATATATGCAGAATTTAACAGGCGTTGAGTTCTGAAGTTTGATTACAGTTCATAGGCTTGCGAATCACTTTTTCAAAAGGTCATAGCCTGCATTGAATGTTAGAATTAAATCGACACTCTACACCTTCATATTCGTTACTTTTCTGACTCATTCAGGGTTCAGCTGAAATTCTGATCGTATAGAATATTCTTGCGAAAATTGGTGAACAAATGCCAATTCAACTGGTGGTACAACGGAACGATATAATCCAACACAACAAGACCAGGAGAGGCTAATGGAAGAAACAGAAATTACTGACGTGGTGATCTCATTGTGGTTATAATTTTAATTTAACTAAAAGGCCGCATAATTACGATGGGATTATCAGTAATCCATTGGGCTTAGACTTGCAAACTTGTGGTGACACCATTTTGAAAGTCGTTGGTATGTCCGGTCTGTGGTATAATGGTAGGTGAATCCGAAGGCTGGCGTATGTTCTCACATGCGATTTGCTTGTTAACTACGATGTACATTTACTCTGTAGACTATATCTATGTGTAAAGTGCAGTTTTTGTTTTCACTAAGTTTAGCAAATATTACTAAGCTACTCTGAACGGACTTGAGTGCAGTCTTTGCGAACGCTTGAGAAATATTGACAACGATAAATCTTGTTATGAGGAATTTCTGTACAAAAGATAATAGGGAACAAATTAATTTGTTAGATTTTTTTGCCACTTAACCTAGATAGAACTTGGAAAAAAAGAAGACACGTTTGGGTTTCCTATAGACCGAAGTTTGAGTCTTATCTCTGGCGGTTAATAGAAGAAGGTGCCAGGCAAGACAGGACGTTTTATATATATTTTGTTTACCGAGGTATGAACCTCCGAGCTTTCACTAAATATTTCACTAATTTGTGGGACCAGTGTCCCCAGACTTTGAAGACTGTTTTTGCCTTTTTCTTATCAGCAAAATGTTAAGTTTTCTCCTGCTCACTTTTCCCCATAAGTGAAATTTGCACTTGTTTTTATATGAAAAATAAAATAAAAAATGTAACCGCTTTATTAATAACAAGCTTAAAAGAAGCTTATAATATTAAAATAGACATATTACGCAATAATTCCCTTTTCTATTAAACATTATTAGGTTCGTTCGTGTACTTTCAGCATAGAAAAATGAAAATGTCAAATCTCAAAAATAAAGAAAAAAATACCTCAATTTCAAGATAAGTACCTGACCGATTTTCTTCCAAAAAGTTTAATAAAGGTAATTTTTACATTATCGTAGAAAAAAGAAGCGTTCTCTTCAAATGCGGCATCTACAAAATAAGTTAGATTTGAATTTTGTATAACTAAATACCCATTTCTAACCTAATCTTGGTCAGCCACTTCATCATAACCTAAATAATAATAACCTAGAAAATAACCTAGTATTTTCTAGGAGAACATTCAATTACAACTTCTTCCTCCGACCTCGTTGTAGACGAAAATAAATAGAGTTTTACTTGTCAAACTTTTGAGCTGTCAGTTTTCATTTTTCATTTTACAGTAAATCGAAATTTGGCGAGTAAAAAAAAGAGGGGAATTGGATTGGATACGAGGTCGCATTTCCACAGTTTCTTAGCAAATTTTTAATAATTTTACGTTTGCAAAAAAGTACAATAACAAACCTAATTTATCAAACCGAGTGAATGCATTCAGGTACACAAAACCACTAACGAAGACGTTCGATGGGCCGTTTCCTTTCATGTTGAATATGAACAGTTCATTCTTTAAAATTTTTCCGTAAATACTGAAAATACGTTTTAATTTTATTGAGAAACAATTTACGTTTCACAGAGATTTTTGATTTATTTTTTTTTTTCCTTTTTAATTTTCTCGATTACGTAGTAATCAATTCTGACATTTCGATGGCAGAGGATCCTAAAAAAGTGGGTCTCGAAATTCTGTTCATCTGTCCAGAGGCCTACAGGCTAAACGGCTGCCCGGATTTAGTTTAAACTTCGGATTTGGAGTTTGGGGGCTTACAGTTCGGTGGGGTTTTTTTTTTTTTTTTTGTTCACACTAGTTTGATTTGTTCGAAAACAGCTTAAGTAGGTGAGGTAACCATGAATGCATACCCAGTTTTTGGCTAAAAATTTTGAAATTTGGACATATCTCGAGAACGGTCCATACGATTGTAACAAAAATTCATTTCTAAGGTAATATGGTAATTAATTTAATAGCAAACTCAGTTTACGTTTACCTGAAAACGGCAATAACGATTTTGACCAAAATGCAAACTTAGAGTACCTGATATTGATATTCTTAAAGTTATTGCGTCCTTAATTTTCAATTCGAATCACAGAAAACGTTAATCTTAAAAAAACTGCACATATCTCGAAAACCCCATTTTCGATTTGGATAAAACTTTAAAAACCAAGTGATTCCAATATCTCGAACAATATCAAATATGCACTTTTTAGCTAACGAATTAAACAATAGTATTTTTTAAACTAAACATTGCAATATTGGTAACTGTTTTGTCTGCCAAATTTTACAAAAACCCGTAACGATTTTGATCAAAATACACACTAAGGATAATATCAGTCTTCTAAATAAGATTCCGTACTTATTTTTTCTCCAAAAATTCGAATTAATCCGTTTTTTTAATTATTTCTCAAAAATGACTAACCAAAAACAAATCTCCGAATTTGTATTATAGACACATTAAACCAGCACCACTAATTTATTCCAGTCAAAAATAAGACATGTCCTAATCCTAACAGATCAAAAAACAAAAACTCCTACTACGCTTGTCCTCGCACTCGAAAACCTTGTAAAGTGTAAGAGAAGAGCTTTTAAAATAGAACAGTAGGCAGGACTTGCGAAAATTGCCTGTTATTCAGAGCTAAAACTGATAAATACTCGCATTGTTATTTGATATACGTACCTACTGCCATATCGAATAAATAACCTTAAAGTGCATTTTATTTAACACTACCTATTCTTACATTTTAAGTACTCAATTGACTCGACCAAACTTTTGATGAACGAGAAAGTTTCGTGCCACCCAGTCGTGTACTTTATTTTAAATTTGTCTCTCGTTTTCCCATTTTTTATTCAATAAAGGCCAAAGTTTGGCGCTTCTGGCATCACTATGTAAGACACGAGCATTGTATCAGTGGTTAGTATACTTTATACTAGACTACTAAGCATGAGGTCTAAGGTTCATTCCGCGGAAATACACAAATCACACCTTTAGGTTTTTTCCGTCGCTTCTTGCGAACGTCTGACAAAACGAGAGTACAACTGTCATAATCAGCCGAACTGAAGGCATTCGAGTCGCAAGTAAATACTCAATCAAGCACCTAATATCGAGTTTGATGTTCTTTTCTTTACTCTGTGGGAGTTGCCCGATTTTTATAGCAATCTGCAGGCCAGAATTAGCAAGTCCAAATTTTTCACTCTTTTGAAATGGTTGATGTAACTTTTTTCGACAGTAAAAGTACTTAAAGCGTTGAAATAAATTAACAACCTACGGTAGAACTATAAATGTTTCTCTCCTTAAAAGTTGTACACTTCTGTTTAGGTTATGTTTTTGTAATTCCATGCAAGAGCAATGTTCTTCTCGTTTCTTTATTCTTTTTAATTACTTTTTCTCATTACCAGCCATAATCTTTGCATTTATTTTTGTTTCACATGTTTAAATGTCACTTTGAAATATGCCCCCTGCACGCATATATTTAACAAACCCACGAACGTTCCGAACAAAAACACGTCAGCTTGAGAAAAGAAGAAAAAAAAAAGGACATTCCAGGATTTCTTTGCACGTCAACCGCACTATGCATTTATGTTTGTTTTATTTTTTATTTTTTTTCTCCAAGTTCTTCAACTGGGATTCGGAGCGATGATGGCATCAGCTGCACTCCACCCAGATACTATTGAAACGACGCACGACACGGATACAGATAACAGAAACAGCCCAGATACAGGCGAAAAAAAAAGAAGAAGAAAAGATTCTTCTGACAACAAAATGTAACAACATGTGGGCTGATGTGAGTTAAGAAGAACCAAAGCCCGATCATGTACTATACACACGAGCTTTAGTTCAATATACCGAAACGATGTCATATCCTTTTACATGGAACAAATGCAAAAGCTGATTCCCATCGTCGTCGTCGTCATCTTTTATAAGATGCAAACATAAGCATATGTTTCGATCAAATTTTCAAGTATCATTGTTGTCTTGTGAAAGGAAGTCATCGTGGGGAAAAGGCAGGCGCATGCAGAGAGAGTTCGATTCTTTCAAGTTTTAAAGTATTTTATTTATAATTTAGAAAAACAGGGAAGCTATTGAGGTTATTGTTTTACAAGAGATATTTTGTTGTGCTGCTCCCTGTAACACTTGAACTGCGGTTCCTCATAAAAGAAGAAGATGCCATAATTCCATTTGAAAATACGAAGGTCCTTCAAATTGCAATTGAAAATAAATTTAAATTGAACGGATAACAAAACGGTTTTGTTGGAGAAATTATTTATTTTGAGAGTTGTAAATAGTCACGGATGTATGATTGTTTTGATTATTTCCCACGTATGTAGGACGTCGATCTCAAGTTGTCACACTTTCGTAGTGAATCGAACCTTCCGAGAAGGAAAGCCCTCTGAAATTAAGTAAATTCGACGCAAATAGAATTTCTACGACACGGTGAACAGATGTGTTAGAGTAGAGGCTTTGAGGAGATTAAAAAAATTCAGGCAATTTGCAACCAAAATTCGGTATTAATCATTAAAATCCTGGAAACTGTCCTTATGTGTGCGCAATTTGCCACAAAATGGGATTCTTAGTTCTAAGCTCTTTATGACTTTATACCCAATATTGTTATTTTCCCGTTACACCATTTTAAATTAATTTCTTCCATACTCGTTTGGTTTATGGGAATAGGTTAGGTAGGTACTTACCGCTGAAACGTGGGTGTAACTACCTTCGGTAGGCAAACATGGGGAAACTTCTCCCAAGCGAAGGGATTTATGGTATTAAAGGGAAAGGATTAAAACTTAGTTTCGTGCACAGTATAGATGCTGGGGACGACATGCACATGCACAATGCACGTTGAACATTTTTTGCGGCAGTTATTGTGTGACGTACGATTTTGTGCAGGCCTTAAGGTTAAGCAGTCTTAAAGGTGTTCCTTCCTGTTGGGAAATGCTCGATAGCGTTGTAAAGAAGTCAAACGAAAAACAGGCACGTTAGTTAAATAAAAGTGCAGCGTATAATTATACTTATGGTCAAATGACGAAACAAAGTGACAACAAATCAGCTGTCAACAGTCAAATTGGTTATCGGTGGTAAAAGTTAATTCAAAAGACAGGCCTTTAGAAAAAACGCACTTTACTTATGTGTCACTCTGTTTGGTTTGCGTGTTCACTTGTTGAGGCATCAATCATCGAAGACCCAAACCAATTCACTTAATATTAGCTCTTCCAAACTTTTATTTTCTAAGGATTCGTTATGTGGTATAAGTCCGAATTCTTAGACAATTTGCCACTCAACTATAGCAAACATTTTATTGGTCTGCACTACTGCCACCAGAAGGCTCTTTTGCTTGCTTGACTTTTCAAACAGTCTTTGTGCTCTGTCTTTGTTGCTCTGTTTTCTTTGTTTTTGTTATAAGTATTTTAATGGGGGGCCCTTTTTAGTCCCTTTTTGAAAAATGTTCAGCTGCAACACTGCTACAGTTCTCTATTTCGATTTTTCTATCTACAAGGTTTGCGTATTTACTGCGTTCATCGTGTATTAGATGACTCACCATTTATTTGCCGACTTTGTACCTTTTGACTGAAGGTTCCTCCAGTAATTAACTTTTCAACTCTCGAGATAAGAACGAAGCACAAACCTGATTTTGACAGCGTTTATTAATACGGCTGTCAGTTATTTTTTCTAACCTCTCACGCATCATAAGAAACAATGCCGAACCGAAAGCAATCATAACCTTAGGCTTTTCGCTCTGAAATTGATGGAGTACACCCGATCAAGTTCATCTCTGACTAATGGATTGTTCATTAATTTTGGGCCATAAGTCAGCTGTAAAATTCGTGTTCGCCATTTGAGTTATTATTCAGCAGGGTGGTTTACAAATGCGAGCTCATTTGTATCTCTCATCGTGTAGATGTAATTTTTAGAAAAATGTTGCTCGTTAAAAACCTGAAGCGAAATACATAATTTCTTCGAACAAATAAGAGAACAATGTAACCAGTCCCTCCAACAGGTATAGAACGTCCTGCAACTAAATGTCTCCTTTTTCGCCGCAAAAAGTGTCATTCAGCACTTTTGAGTAAGTAATTAAATAATTAATTAAATTTACAGTGGGGCCACTGCATTGCAAGTGGCGCTACATCAACCTCAGACAGGGACAAAGAAATTCATTTAATTAACCACCAAATAGAGCGGGGTACCCGTTAGAACGCATTTTCTCCCAATCGCCCCGAGGGGAATCGTGATTTTCATCACAAAACTCGGTATCCTTTACAAACCTTTGGGGGGCGAAGAATTTCCACACTTGATTGTGAGTTCAAAATTTCAAACAGACCCGAGCAAAGTATCGCACTTGACGCGCACAATTGAATGGTTTGAGCGTTGGGTTTAAGAGGGAAATGAATAAAAAAATACAGGGAGCGTAAAAATAACACCCAAGTTGCTTGCTTTAAAATATGGATGCAGAATCGACTGGAAAAGGGTTGCAAAACCCTATAGCAGCTCGTGTATGGGTTTAGCTGCTTTATTGCCTCCGGGTGAGGTGTAGAACACACTTTGTCAGGGGGCATTCCACTCAGCTCCCTAATGTGCATCTATTGCATTTCGCAATGAATGTTGAAAGAGAAATAAAAATATAAAAATGCAACACAAACACAAGTAATTAAGTCGCGCCAAAAATATATAAAAAAAAAAAAACAAATCAAAAACAAACAAACAAAGAGTTGGCTTTTCACCTTTTTTTCCGCTGCTGGTGGTGGAATGTTCATTGTGTTTGTTTCTTTGAGCGTTTTATTCGTTAGGGATGCATAGATAAACAGTTTTTCTTCGTTTTTACGCCGAGGGTTCTATATGCTTCGAGTGCTGTGTGTGTATAATTTGGATGACTTTAACGACCTGATACATGTATTCAGTGTAGAGGTAGACAGACTGATTAAGGACTCGCAAGGAGGATACACAGAAAGAAACAAATATTCCGTCGAGCCGTGAAATTTGCATGTTATTATGCTTGAGTGAATTGCCAGTCACATGGGGTTTTCAATGCAATTTTGTCAAATTAATGCGTAAGTATGTAAGAGGGGAAGAAATGTTTTTTTTTTTTTCCGACAAAAAGGTGGAGAAAGTAAAACACTGCTTGCAACATTTTTCGGGAGGAAACTTCTAAATTAGGAAGGAATTTTTTTTTATAATTTTAAATAATAGGTAATTTATACAAGTCCGGTTGTGATATTGCTCTCTAAATTCGATTGGCATGTGCGTTTGTTCGAAAAGTGTGCGGAACGTCTAAACTCTAAAGGAACGAGTGATATGTCTTTCGCATTTTATTCAGATTAATTCGATTGAATATCAAGGCTCTGGCGTATAATTTTGAGCATTTAAAGAATGTGCGCTGAAGTCTATCAAAATGACAACATATTTTCATATTTCTTCGTAATGCTTGGGTGTATTTTGCGTCATTCATCGTTGGTAATTTTGAAAGAATTTATAATATTCCCTTTGAAATACTACCTGGCAACCAATATGCATTCTTAGTAACACAGTAAACATGTAAAACTCGTCAAAATCGTTTCAATTTTCCTATAGACTTAGCAAATATAGAGACGCACACGTATGTGTGCTTTCGCTAAGTCTCATAACTAATTGAGTGTGCGTTTGACTTTCAAGAAAACTGCACTAGAGTCTATATCAGTAAAAACATATTACCACATCTCCTTGTTTAAAACGCACCGAAACGCACACGTATGTGCGCTTTCGCTAAATCTCATAACCAATTGAGTGTGCGTTTGACTTTCAAGAAAACTGCACTAGAGTTTATATCAGTAAAAACATATTACCACATCTCCTTGTTTAAAACGCACCGAAACGCACACGTATGTGCGCTTTCGCTAAATCTTATAACTCATTGAGTGTGCGTTTGACTTTCAAGAAAACTGCACTAGGGTCTATCACAGTAAAAACATATTTACACATCTCCTTGTTTGAAACACACAGAAACGCACACGTATGTGCGCTTTCGCCAAATCTTTTCACTTGTCATACATATCATAAAATCGTGTGTGCGTTTGGCTTCCAAAGAATCATGTGCGCAATTTATTAACATTTATTGAAAGTCTAAGCGCACATTTGGAAGTGTTTATTCGCAACTTTTTATAGTTATGAATTAACAAAATAAGAGAATACATTTACCTTTCAATATTTAATGGAATATTTGTATTTCAAAATAAAGTTTACATTTATGGATTATGTGCTGAACCACACTCGAGTTTTCCTCTTGATTCGGTATACTTTTTCTGGTGAAACGGACCTTAAGCCTTCTTTTTTTTTGCCTATGCACAATTTTTTTACACTACCACCAGAAGCCTTAACATCTCACTCAATCCAACTTTCTTTAGTTTGTTTGCACATTTGAAGCGACATTAGAAATATTTGCATTGCACACTGTCATTAGTCAATTAAGTAGACTTAAAATCTGACATCATTCTCTTTGCTCGATTTAATCACGTCCATCCATCCGTTAATTCCAGCCCTATAGTCGCGGCATAAATTGGTCCGATGACAGAGTAAATAAGTAGCTGCTGAGCATATATTACTGCAAATTGCAATCACTCAAATAATTGTCGTGGTTGGCCATTTAACAGTTGTGTTGTTGTGTCTGTTTCATTTCCGTTTGTCTCCCCCTAACCCTAAAACCAAAAAAAAAAAAAAAATCTCCAAATCAAATCAAGCTCGTAGAACAAATCCAAATCGGCTTACGACAATCGTTCTGGTGAATCTCGGTTTATTTCCCTCCCGTCAGTTGTCACATATGATCGCGACCCGACGACGATGAGCTCCAATTAAATAGACATTTAGGTCGGATATTATGGCTCTATGACTACCCCGCGAACTAACGCACCCATTCACATGATGGCGTCGTGTGTAAGTCACACAACAAATTTGCTCTCTTTCTCTTGTCATATGGGAATTGAATGTCACTTTGACATTTGTCTGTTCCTAATAGGAGTATTTTCTTTTTCTTTCAAATAATTTCAGCTAAAACGTCTTCAACTATGAAGTAAATTAATAGAAACAGTGAATATAAAAAAACAAAAAACAAAATATTATGTTAAAATGAGTACAACAACATCAGTGAATCCAACAGTCACGTCAAACGGTGGTCCTGGCGCCAATGACAACAATAACACCACTAACGGAGCTGCGACACCAACTGTCACACTGAACAATTCGAATTCGAATACAAACAGCGGCACAAGTGTCACTTCGAACACGAACAACACATCATCCACAACAGTGACATCAAAATCAATTGGACCGCCACCGATTCCGCCAACCAAACCGGTTCTCTCCTCACCCGGTGCATATAAACACAATTTTGTTAATTCGACAAATATTAATCTCAGTAGTACAGGTACAGTAACGGCCGGTATCCACAGTGTGAACAAAGCACATTTACCGATCAGCGAGAAACCAGCGATTGCAGCTCGACCAATACCGCCGCCAACGTTGCCGAAATATTCATCGAGCTTTGGCAAAATCGATCGGGATCGTAATGAGTTTGCCAAAATCGATCGAGCCGACAGGGAAAAGGTATGAATGCACTGCTTCTTGTTTTTATTCCCAAAGTTGTTTCTTTTGTAAATTATATTTAAGAAAAAAAATTAATAATGTTGGAATGGTTCTTTTTTGTATATTCTGTTAAAAAAAAAATATTTTCCTTATGATTGTTAAGTAACACTGGTTGGCATTGAGATAGATGAACATTTTTAATATGAGGCACTTATTTTTTACTTGTTCTGCTGCCATAATCTTGATCTTGATCTTGATTTGAGTGTAAATCAGTGTCGCATTTATGCATAGGCTCCCGGGGTGGATAAGCGATAAGCCAATTCGGATCTAGCTAACATAACATCGGCGAAAGTACGGATAACCACTGCATAAGAAATGAAAAATAAATCTTAAAAAAAAACAATTACAAATATTCGAAAGCTTTTTTTATTTTGTAAAACTTCTAAAAAGCTCTTTTTTAAACACTTCTTCCATTAAACTCATCACTAAACTGTCCAAATTCCGTGAAAACTTTTCCCATTTGGAAATTGATGTTCGAAAGCTTTTTTTTATTTTCAAAACTTCTAAAAAGCCCTTTTTAAAACACTTCTTCCATTAAACTCCATTGTCACTGTCCAAATTCCGTGAAAACTTTTCGCATTTGGAAATTGATGTTCGAAAGCTTTTTTTATTTTCAAAACTTCTAAAAACCCCTTTTTAAAACACTTCTTCCATTAAACTCCATTATCACTGTCCAAATTCCGTGAAAACTTTTCGCATTTGGAAATTGATGTTCGAAAGCTTTTTTTATTTTCTAAAACTTCTAAAAAGCCCTTTTTAAAACACTTCTTCCATTAAACTCCATTGTCACTGTCCAAATTCCGTGAAAACTTTTCGCATTTGGAAATTGATGTTCGAAAGCTTTTTTTATTTTCAAAACTTCTAAAAACCCCTTTTTAAAACACTTCTTCCATTAAACTCCATTATCACTGTCCAAATTCCGTGAAATTCAATTCAAATTTGGAAATTGATTTTCGAAAGCTTATTTTTAAATGTTCGAACTTAAATCAGCAAAAAAGTGGTTTAAAAAACCCATCTAATTAATCACATAAGTTTGTACAAAACATTATGCAAACTCTGTGGAACTATCTCCCAAAGGCAAATAAATCTCGAAAGATTTTGTTTATTATTTCGAAAACTTAAAAAATGAGAAATTGCTAACACCAATTTTTAAAATCGCATAAATTGTTCGATTGTCGAAAGTTAGTGAAAACTAGATCTTCGGAAGTTTTTTTTTTATTATGTTCGAAAAAAAAGTCTACAGTCAAGTCAGTCAGTCAGCGCTGCTTCATTTGACACAAATGTGTTCTAATCATAAAAGAATAATTTAACCCCAAGCGACGCCTCTGTCTGTCAGACACCTACATATTTGTTTTCTTTAGATTGTACAATTATTTGACAGGGACAGGGCTCAAAAGTCACTTTTAAATCTGTCTAAAGATCGATCGAATGGACATCGCTGTATTATTCCACTATGCGTTATTCCACTCGATTGATTTTAAGACGGAGGCAAAAGTGACTTGTGAGCGCTGCCTCTGACAGCTGGTGTCAAAAACTAAAAGAACAGAGTGTCATTTACTATCAGAATCAGTGAGATTCATGCCTTCTATTATCATAGCGTAAAATTTCAATGCAATCGGAAATTGACTTAAGCTGTATTACTCCAACGAAATCCTTCAATTTGTCTCCTTTGTCTGTTTCTTTCCACTTCGGATTAAGCTGTTATTTAGAGAGGTAGCAGAAATGAGTCAATGAGGAGTTTTAGCCGAAAAGAATGATGTTAAATGGACTTGTACTTTTAAAGCTTCATCGTCCATTGCTTTCAATTCGCTATTTCAATATGCAGACTCTCAGTAGACTATTCCTTTTACAGAATCTCCGTCGTTCCGACCGATCAAACCGTCATTTGACACATCAATATTTACTGCATGCATATATATCTTGATGACAGATAGGGATAACAGCCGACGCATTTTTTTTTTTTTTTTAAACGTATTTCTAGATCTTTCCATAAGCTTTCACTCTCAAGGCTTGTTTACTCCATCCAATCTTATCTTTTCGCCGCAAATCAAATACAGCCTTCGGGTATCTTATCTCCGCAAAGCCAATCCTTTGAAACTTAACAATCATAAATCAATCTCTTGCTGTTACAATTTTATTTCACTGTTCTCCTGTTCAAATACATTTACTACATTCACAACTTTATACCGTAGATATAATTTTATTTCTTGGATTTTTTGCATTTTGTTCGTTCGAGTTCTTGTTACAAATATTCCACATATATACTTCAATTCAATTTGTTAAATAATCTCCGTTGGTTATAAGAAACAGAAAACCATAAACTGACTGAAATAAGTCAGCAAATGATGTTGCTATTTTTAATTTATTTTTTATTGCTTTCAATTGGAATGACAGTTATACATTTTATGCATCCGTTTGTGTTCGATATAAATGCTTCTTTTCATGTGATTTCTCTATATTGTATCTGTGTTTGTGTAAATATGTATTGATTCGACTCTTAATTCGGAAAAAAAATTAAATATGTCAACGACCACGTTAACCATGTATATGTCACTTGGCCAGACAAAAGTGAGTGCTCACAATTCACATCAGTTCCGCAGTAAGTAATTTAGTTGCCAGTGTCTATGGAGTTAACTTCGATGCGGTTCCACCTTTGCTGGCGCGGGAGCATCATGGTTCGATTTGTTCTCAATCCATTCATCCGTATCGTCGCATCGTTCCAATAAGTGTGTACTTTGTCGTTCTTGTTGTAATCTATTTCGTACATAGTTCGTTGAATCCACAAGCAGTCCTACAGGGTGGTTATAGTTACATTTGCATTTAGCTACTTTTAATTACCGCTTCCATTCAGTGGCGAAATAACTTCCTTCTGAATGGTGCTCTTTGTGCCACCTGAATGTGCATTTTTTCAGCAAAAAGACACCCGGGATACGCGCAAAAGGCAACAACAACAACAAAAATTGTGTAATTTGTCATAACTCTATGTGGAGGGTTGTGGAAGTGTCCTCGTTTTAAAATCCTGTTCCTACTGGAGAGGAGACAAAAAAAGAAAGCACAATTGTCCTCGTTGCTTTGTCATTATGTGCGGAGATGCGATTGTTACGAGACAATGTCTCCCATTATGTAATGGGAAGTCCTGTGAATCTATGCCGTTGAACTTTTAGAAGGGGTGGGAAGATGATTCAATTCCTCATTGTGCATGATAATTTATATTTAACTATCCCGAACAATTCGTCGAAAAAAAGGCGGGTTTTATATAAAGCCGCTAGATGGCGGAAGGGGAAATGAATAAGTCTTTGTTCAAATTCAAGTTTTTTCTTACAATTATAACTGATATAGAATTATTTACGCATATTCCTATATTATTCCTATAATTTGGCATGTTTAATTTAGCATTGGAAAAATCAAATTATTGTTCTGAGCTTTACTTCCATTGTTTAGTAGATGTCGCTACCCTTTGGACTGGAGCGTATTTGAATATGACAGCGAGAAAAGACTTCCTTTTTTTAATTTCCAGCTAAATTCTGGTGCGTTAAAATATAATCTTATCCTCTGCCTATACTTAAATTTAATGCCCACCGTCCTTGTTGACAAAGTCATAGAACATTGTGGGGACGTTTTCCGCCAAATAAGCTACACCCTACTGGGACCAATACACATATGGCCTTTTTCGAAATTAATAAAACAATTAGTGCCATAAGCTTCATCTCTAAAATCTGTAGAGCATTCTTTTCCTAAACTTTTCTGTGTCACAAGTGTTGGACGACCAAAATGATCCGTCCCACAGGATCTTCAACTCTACTTCAGACACTTAGAGACCAGTTAAAAGTAACCTCAGTCGAGATTAAACAATTTGCATCTATGCACCGCAGAACCAGATAAAGGATATTCATTTTTGCTATTCCCACTCCACACATCAGACAACTAAGAGGTCCCTAACTCAACAGATAACAATCGTCGATCGTTGTATGATCACTTAGAATCACAGGCACGAATGGCGAATCCAATTTGTGACCTGCCTCTATAACTTCGTCATGATCGCTTGAAATTGTTGTTACCGCCTTCAGAAAATGTCGAAGCTATCTTCGCATGTTCAGTCGCTTGGAGAACTTTCTCATGATCGCTTGAAATTGTTGTTTATACGTTAGGCGACCATCGAATCGATCCCGTGTAGTAAAGATCATCTGCAAAATCAAATAAAAGATGCAGTATTATCACTCACTGAATTGGCCGTTGTCATAACCATCAAATATTCCTAAATACTATATAGAGATCCGTGCCTGATCGTGTAAATTTTGTAGTCTTAACTGAACATCAGAATCGATCTCCTTACGTTTGAGGACATCCCTGTATAAATGGTATGATCACTTAGAAAGGGGAATACTTGATCGATGATCTTCAAATATCTAAAATTATGTTCCAATGTTCTCTTCATCTTAAGTTTTTTGTGCCGATCTTCTACAAGTTTTTATCACTTAGCTCGAAAACATTGATCTTCGGATATTCGGATCTTTTTAAAAGATCACTTTACTTCTTTAGAAATTGTTAACTTCTACTGGATGTTATACTGCTAGCAACAGAAATTGAATCAAATTCGCAGCGAAGTGATCGTCCGGCAAGATCCGTTGGACAATTTAACGAAGGGGTTAGGAACCTACGGCTAATATAAGACTGTCGGTCAGACCCCCAATTTAAATTTTTTGTTTGTTCGAATAGATATCCGTATCCATAAATGAAAACCCACTTGATTGAAGCTGGCGTATTTAACAAAATGACGGTCTGTTGGACAACTTAACGAATTGCCATAGCTGGGGCACAAACCTACGGCTAATGTAAGACTGTCGGTCAGACCCCCAATTTTAATTTTGTTTGTTTGTTCCCCTCACTTAATTAAAGCTGGCGTATTTAACAAAATAAAGATCTGTAGAACAAGATATAGAATTGCCATAATGGGGTACGAACCTTCGGCTAATGTAAGACTGTCGGTCAGACCCCCAGTTTTAATTTTTTGTTCGTTCGAATAGATATCGGTATCCATAAATGACCACCCACTTGATTGAAGCTGGCGTATTTAGCAAAATGAAGATCCGTTGGACAATTTAACGAATTGCTATAATTGAGGTACGAACCTACCGCTAATATATTATTGGTTTCAATCACCGGCAGTCGCTATTCAAGGACACATTGGACATACTTTTTCTTAGAGGATATCATCCCGAAGTAGTTTATATTAATTGTAGGTTAATTAATTGTATCTGTTGTAGCAGACTGATTTATACAAGTTTATTTCACATTCTCTCTTGTTTGACATTCACCATTTACTTTACTATTCTGGAAAAAAATCTACCAACTATCTGAAAGATTTCTTTGTTCAGATCGATAGTCTGTTGGTGATTTGGTCGTTATTTTAATTTCATTGAGAGTCAGTAAATAATAGATAAGAACCATCTATTCTTCTCCTAAATTCAATTTCCTCTAAAACATCCCTGTACATTCATAATTCAATTATCGCTCGACACTGCTGGGTGCCATTTCTCACCAGTGGTGCATACATTTCTTTCGTATCGAATTAAGTTGCTGCGCACATTTTAACATCCTCTTCGATATCATCTATATCTATATCAATGAAACCAATCACGTTCTAACTCAGATGTACAACAAATGACAAAAAAAAAATGAAATAAATACAAACACAGTCATTCCCTTTGTTAAATGCAATTCAATTAGAAATTCCCATCACACAAACACACCCCATGGAGATCGGTGGCGTCTGTAAATGTTGTCGGCAAATTGACCTCGTTATAATAAATATTCTCGTCCTGCCTCCCGTTTAATGTCATTATTAACAACATAATGCATGCCAGCGGGTGCATCTCGTGCATTACGATTTTAAAATTTGCATTCATTTTGCAAACAATTAACTAATTAAGCCGTAGAGATGCATCACACATCACACTGCAGATATGTTACATTGACTGGCAATTTTCGCTTCCAATCGTGTGTTTGTCCTTTCGGATTCAATTAGCGGAACTAACTCGAGTTGATGCACCATCATCCTTAACTTAAAAAATAAACCAAATTGGCAGCGGCAATAAATGGGGTCGATGGGTGAATAATAAATTTCCATTCTCAAGATGTAAACGCGCACTTGATTAAAGGGTTAGTTGCGCTCGATGGTGTTGGACAAAGGCGCAACTTGCCTCCACTTCGTATAATGTCGGCTAAATTGTGGTGAATGCAGCGTCAGTTGTTTTATTTATCACAAGTGGCCAATAAACACTTTCGAATGGAGGGCGGCTTAAATGTTGCGCAAATGGTGGATAAATCAAGGAGATTACCCAGTAAAGGGGTTACGCTGCACAGCAGAACTGTATCTCGAGAGGGGCTGATGTTGAAGGCACTCAATTTGAGGAAGTGTGCTATGGGCTGGATTGTTTTGGTTGACATGCATTGTATGTATGCTGGGTATCTGCAGTTTTTTCCTCTCTCTTCTTATTATTAAGGCTTAAGATATGCTGTCAGAAAAAGAAGTGTATTTTTTTACTCCTTTTACTCCCTTTTTAAAAACTACTGAATGAAATCTGAGAATGGTGTTGCCACAAAACAGGAGTCGAACAAAAAGAAAAACCCATTTTTATGATGGCTAAGTCGTGGCATAAGATTCATTTAAAATTATGAATACTGGGTCCAAAGCAACAGTGACTTTATGAATCGAAATTAAAGCTTAGTGCGCTGCTCCAGCTAAATTTTAGCTTCCATACAAAATTATCTCAAAAAATTAGCTCCTGCAGCGTACTAAGCTTTGATTTTAATTCATAAAAGTCTTGGATCCAGTATTCAGAAATTTAAATTAATCTTATGCCATAACCTTAGCCTGAAAAGAGGTTTTTCCTTTAGCCCACTGGTACGCACTTCAAGATAAAATTTCAAACTTTTGTGTCAGAATGTACTATGTATCTGTCAAAATTCAGCGTGCGCATTTAAAGAATCAGCACATTAAGCTAAATTTTGACAGATTTGTTCTGCTATTCTGTTGCGATTTTGTGCTGCGGAAAAGTGATAAAAAGATGAGCTTCTTTAATGACTACCTATACGAGGAGTAGGTACTTAGAATCTGAAATGATTGATATATGATAGAATTGAATTTTTGAAGCCAGTTTTTTGTCAAAAGACAGCTGTTTTCCGTGACACTTATCCACAACGTATTCTATGTCAAAATTTAGCTAGGATTCTAGCTAATGTTTGAAGAGAAAAGTTGGAGAGCAGCTAAAATTTAGTTTAGCTCGAGCGGCGTACTTAGGCCTCAGTTATAGCCATACATAAAATGCAACCAAAAAAGTTGGAACAGTGTGAAAATTAGTTTTTTTTTTACGTTTAGGCGGTAATAGCAAAAAAAATTCGAACAGAAAAATTTGTCCCTTCGAAAACAATACAACAAATCAAAATCAATTCAATCCAACCGATTGGATTCCATCAGAAAACAAATACCTGACAGATAGTACAGTAAGGAAAGGAAATATTTCAGTGGAATGATTTTTTTTTTTTAACTGAGATTTGATCGGAAAAAGTTTATCGTACGGAAAAATAAGTAAACTATTTTTCTAGAAAATTTAAAAATCATGTGCTAATATTTTTTTGATGAACAAACTTAATAATTCATCGTTAACATCATTTTTAGACCAAGTTTGAGGTCAACCATTAGGAGTTGTCAAAAAAAGGAAAAGAATTTTTTACGGTTTAGTTTAACGTATGGCTATAAGTAGGACCTTAGCTTAAAAGTTGAACAAATTACCTTGAACGGATTACCTTGAAATGATAAAAGTATGCAACAATATTCGGTACAAAAATAAACTATTTATTTTTATAGCCATTCAGATTTTGTATATTCATATATAAGTTTTTATTTACGAAGGAAACAACATTAGGTAATCCAAGGATGAGCGGATACATTTCAGTTATTTTTTTTGTATATTACTTAATATAAATTTGCGCTGCATAGTTTTAGGCAAAATTCGTCTATAGGCACTTATAGTGTTTGGGAATGCTTTCAACCAGAGTGAAGGAACCTGTCGATTGTTCTGAAATCAGTCATTTTCTAGGTCAACTATGGATTTGTTTGTATACAGCATTTAACTCGATTTTCGACCACTTCTGTCGGATTAATTCGGAACCGACATGGTTCAAATTTCGCAAAATCTGTGCTTGCTCCAAAAGATTTTAGGTCAGTTAGTTGTTCCAATTTACAACTTAGACAAAAAAAAATGCTTTAGTCCGGTAATAGTGCAATACAAGCCTTAAGACTGCTGATCAACTGTTTCCACAGCCTGATTTGAAACACTAAGGGTTTCACTGAACTATAAGAGATCCAATCATGCAAAATTTTAGTTGTGCCAATGTTTTTCCTTAAAAAAAAAACACAATATTTCGACCCTTCATTATGTTAAAATTTTTGTAGTCCGGTATTAGGACTTGATCTTTTGGATCGTTGCTGTGGGTTCTTTGCGTAATCCGTTTTCGTTAAAACACCCCGAAAGGAGGCTGCCAATTGAAAATATCAAATCACTTCTTTGAAATCTTGTGGGGGTCAAGCCCCATAAAACCATAAATTACACCTGTAAGTATTTTCCTCTTTGCGCCACCTCTCGCCAAAGTCTTGATAAATGTACAAGAGCTACTATTTTAATAGAACCTTTCGGATTCGGCAACAAATTGTAGGTCCCTTCCATTTGAACCCGAAAATAAAAACTTGCAGAAACGAGTGGTTCTGGTTTATAGAAACTACACCTAGAGTCCTCTATGAATTAGTTTCGCAAACTATTTATTTTTTAAGCGTTTTCAAAAATCAAAAGTGTCACATTTTGTCCTCCTTTCACAAGTGTTTTATCAACAACTACAATCATTTGTACCGTGTTTTGGAATTTTCTGTTGAATATTAATATTGTTTTTGTCCTTTTTCGCGAGGTAATGTTTGCTATTAAATTTTGTCTTGCAGTGAAAAATGAAAAATGTTGCTCTGAATGTTCTAACTGATGCCTAAGACTTACTTATGACGTTATGACCTTCTTCGAAGCTGTGACAATCTATGATCGATAATCTTGCGTTACTTTTCTACCAAATTCATATTTATCACAGACCATAAACCATTAAAGCCAAGTTCCAAACCTATATCAAAATATGCATTGAAAGAGTATACTTCTAGGCGTAAGGAATTGCTCTCAGTTTAAATTTCAGTTTTTCAATTGTCAATCAGTCCGAAATTTGCAAATTTTCTCATCATCCTGTTTCCAACTTATTGCAACTGTTCCTTTGTCTGACAGTGGTCGGCTTTTTTATGCCCATTGACCCACTTGAATCAACATATGACCAACTTTTCAATCGATAAAGATCTGCTTCCGGTTACTAAATGCAGGAAGTAAGCAAAACTGGTCAGATAATTTTCCGTATTTACGCTTTCCCTCTCTGCATACATCTCGTTCCCATGTCACAATCATCACAACTGTAGGTATAACTTCTAACCTAACCTTTCGTCTATATGCCTTTATCTTATCTCCCCCACAATCTGGTGGGAAGACGAACAAAAACAGAAACTTAACACCACAATGTGTGGCGTCCACCACCTACCTATTTTTTTCTTGTTCCGGTCTCTACTGCATCTGCTTTTCTTTGTTCAACTTCAACAGCTAGACTATGACAGAACCAAACCCAGAGGGGAAGTTTGTCATTCGTACTGTAGTTTGTCAAAATTACTCAAAATTTAAATTGATTATTCCAATTTGAATGGGAACTTGAGACAGCTTGATTTAGCATGTCGCTGGTGCCCCTTTCTCCTTATCTAATGAATTGGCTATCAGCAGTGTTTGCGTTTTGTGCTTGTGTGCAAGTTTTCAATTAATACCGCTATTGCTTAGCAGAGTTTCTCGCAAATCGTAACAAAATGCAAAAATCCAGGAAACACAAAAATGGGAGACAGACTAAAATACAAGAAAAAAAAAATCGTCCTTTTTGGCTTGGTACTTGTTTCCCAATTTTTTGTTTTGAGTTTGTTTTGTTTGGTTTTTTTTTCAATAATTTGTTTTTGTTTGTTTGTTTGTGTTCGAAACAATTCCCACCAACATTATGTTTAATTTTTGTTTAAAGGAGGGAATCGGTGGCTCGTATCGTTTAGCTAGCCTGGATCGATTGGCAAACCGACAACGAATCCTCGAACAGAACGGTGGTTTGGGTAATGTATCACTACTTGACAAGAATGGCGTACGCCACGAAACAACTAATGGACATTCGGCTATACAAATGTCGATGACGACGACGAATTCATCATCAGCAACAACTGCAACTTCAGCCACAGTGACGGTAAGCGACAGAATAAACAAAAAACAAAAAAACTTTTGCAAAACAGAAGCAAAAACGAAAATAATAAAATTTGTGCTTTGTTGTTGTTGGCGGTTGGATGTGGTAAATTAATAATATTTCGGCGAAAGCGTGTACACTGTCTAGGCTTTGAAAAACTAAAATATATGCAAAATACGTGTTAAAATAATAAAAGAAAAAACAACACACTAGATGATCTAAAGAAAGTATTTGGTTTGTTTTAGTTTTAAGATTTGTTTTTAAGTTTTTTTTAAGTTTAAGAAGAAATGGTTTTTGTGGTATGTAATATGCTTTCTCGTTGGAGAAAACAAATGGTTCTAATATGGGATAGGCGTGACTTTGTATCAATGAGAAATAATAATACGAGTCTACGAGTCCACTCAAACAAATATTTCTGAGAAGATAGGCCTTCTATTTGGATTTTTTTTTCTTTCAAGTTTGACTTAAGACTTAAGTTTGACATTGCATATTTTCCGTGATTAAGAAATTACAAATCACATCTGGAATGAAATTCTGTAAACAAAAATACAAAACAGAAATCACTTCGCATTTAAAAAAAAAAAAAAAAAAACAACAGGAATCATGCGAAAGCGAAAACTTCTTCATGTAACTCCTTTCGTTTTCGCTTGACTATGTGCTAAAGTTTAAGAAGCACTGTACCCTACTTTGCATAGTTTTAACATAATTTTCACTCTTCGAGAAAGTTTGGCTTAAGACACGAGCTCTTGGAATGTGATTCAATGAAAAACGAAACGAAAAACTTTTTTCATTAAAAAAAAAACGACAGGAATCATGCGAAAGCGAAAAATTCTTCATGTAACTCCTTTCGTTTTCGTTTGACGTTCGAGCTTTTGGAATGTGATTCAGTGAAAAACGAAACGAAAAACATTTTTTATTAAAAAAACAGAAATCATGCGACAGCAAAAACTTCTTAATTTTGTTTTTCTGGTTTTATAGGAATATAATGTTTGATTTTAATTATGCAACTTATTTTATTTGCCCACAGAGCAGTCTTGTTCATGTCTTCCCTTGAATTACTCTTTTTTTCCTTGGAAAATCTCATTGAAAAGTTTTTCGTTGATATTCTTTTCCACAAAACGAAAATGCCTTTCGTTTTTAGAGCTACATGAGGAATAACGTTCGTTCAGAAAAAACGATTGAACGTTTTCATTTTACAGAATCCCACACCAGCGGTTGTGCTGCATAATTTGCGCATACATTTCCATTGCATACTTTTGGGCTTGTTATTACACCGAAAGATATTTTTGATGTTTTTTTTTCTTTGCATAATCTCAGTTGTAAGGTTAACGAAAAACATTATTTCTTTCAAATTTTCATTGCATCTTACTAAATCACTCACTTACCTATTGTGTGATCTGTGTCTTACATTTTCCTTTCAAAAAATGTACACACAAAACAGCTGTCAAATTAAAATTACATCAACCACTGATCGATGCCGAGGGACTCGTCAAATTACTGCCAAACTTTACGTAAAAAAGTGCATCTCTAAAGTTTGTGGTGGACTTTCAACCATTTGTGTTTGATATGCCTATAAGCAGTTTGACCTGCCCCTAGCGGTCAATGGAACACTGGCTAAGAATATTTCTAAAAAAAAAAAAAAAAAACAGGTCTGAACTTACCTAATTGCAGAGATTGTGTGTCAGTAGCGATACCTGTTGAACTAACCCCTCACGCATAGAAATAGAAAGACCTTGTCAGCTAAGAAATTGGCAGCCATAAACCAATCTAATCTCTTCAACTTTCTTCTGTAGTTTCTTTCATAGTGAAAGTTTTAGCACAGTCAATTTGCAAGCTTTATGTGACAGGTGAATTCCGGCTAATCGAAGAACGATAGCTCTTAGCATGCGTTTACATTTTTTCCAAAAGTCAGTCCGACCTTCCCAAAGTGACAATTCCTTTTTAATTGCTCTATTATATCGATATACACGTTTTCCTATAATTATTATGCGTATTTGCTTTTGTTTCTATAATTTTATGTAAATTTGATAGTCCCCTTTGCTATCTCATTCCTCCTTCAGTTCCACTCGAATCTAATCTCTCAGTGGCTCTGCTAATTAACATACTGCAGTGTTCGTCTTTCGATAGCCTAATTACTAATCCAGTTGATATTTTATTGTATAGTTGACATTAAAATATGGGAACCCAACAGCGCGATTGGAGCGTTCGACTTAATCTCTGCCTTAATTTAACAAATGGCCTAATATCTATAGTTTATTAATCACTCCCAATAAAGTCAATAAACTTTGTTTATATACCCATCATATTAATTTTAAATGGCTACATGCACCACTCAAATGATTGACGTTTAATTTTTGTCGATTTGCGAATCCCAAATAAAATAGTGACTCACTATGCATGCATGCATCGTCCAATGACTCTGCAAAAGTTGCAAAAATTCAACCCCCCTGGTAGTGACTGCCGAAACAATAACTGCAAATGATTCTCATGAATCATGTCTTTTCGGGTCAATTTATGGACGCATTCAGGCCCGATCAGACTCTACATGACATTTGTTGTCATGTTCTATATCCGATGGAATTAAATTTATGAATCGAATCGTTCTCCTTCTCTTAATTGCATATACGTACATTGGGACGGAGATCCTGTTTGGCGCGTATAGCTTCGCTCCGCATTATGCAGCTTACTCGCTATGCTCGTTTTCGTCAGCGCATGTAAAAGTAGTATATGTGTGCCCTACGCAATTTATATGCATCTCTACCGGTTATTCGCTTTGGTATATACCTTCCTAGAAGACCCACACTCGTTGTGGAGTTTGCTCCCAATGGTATAAGTAGATTGGTGCGCTTCTTTTCTATGCATGCATTTAGTATGCAACAAATTTTCGCGTTCGTAGTTGCGAAATCTATTAATAGAATGTTATGTTGCATGGAATGCTGAATTTCTAGAACCTATGATGCACTGGGAGAAATTGTTTCGTTCATTTTAGAGATGAGGCTTTTTATTTTTTGCAAGAGTTTTCTGTACAAATTATATAGTACATTTCACAAACACAAATTTGGAAACAATTTTGACGGCTAAACCTATTCAATCTTGTGGCAAATCTGTAATAGTCGCAAGCAATGTCATAGGTCAACCTTTTTTCTTTTGAGCTGGCAACTGCCTATATCCCGCATAGTCAGCGTATATGTGAACGCAAATAAAAAACTTGTTTCAAAGCGCTAGGCGCTACTGTGAAATTTACGTATAAAAAGTGCTAACGAGGTCGCTCTTTTTTTTTGGCAACTGTCAAAAAAAGCATGGTTTTGTGTTTTGTCTAGGAAAGGCTCACAAAATGGCCAATATCGTTTCGGGAAAAAAATCCATTTCTGCAGATAACTCAATTCGACATTTAACTTAACTTAATTTGATGGAACGCATCGTTTCAAAATGTAACGTTGAAAACAAGCAAATTTAGTTAATTTTCCTTCGTCACCCTAAGTTTCATGTGGAAATGTCAGAAAATTTAACTTAAAAGCCTAACAGCATTACCTACATGGAATTAATCCAGCTTAAGCCAATAATTGACTACATTGGAATTATTTGTCTTGACCACATTATTATTAGCAAATATTTTTAGTGTTTAGCAGAACTTAAGTGACTTTCTTTATATTTTTCATTAGCTTAAGCCAACTTAAGTTCTACCTCCAAAGTAAATCAAAACATTTTTATTTCACAAAACTTGTTAATTTGTTATTTATAACATTGTAGGACGCGCACTTCTAAATTATTTTTATTTATCTGTGTGGATTACACCAAACTTAATGAATCGATGTTTGCGAAAAGTTATTCCGCCGTTAAAATGTCTCCATATGAATTATTATAATACACGTCCAACTTATTTTCCTTATGCTTCGTTTTAGAAAAATCTCCGGAAATCCCGCATAAATCTCTGGATTTATCATCTAAAAGTAAATCTCATGAAAATGAAGATTAGAAATAAATATCTGTCATAAGCCAAGTTTGCATATATAGTCCGGTTTGTGAACACACTTTCCACAGCTCGAAATGTCAAAAATACAAAGCGAACAGAGCTGCATTTGACAGAAATAAAAAATAAGACGTCAAAAATGGAAAAATGTCTCTCTCTCTCGTGAAACGTCATTTTCTCTCGAATAGACAGAGCCCGAGAGAATACGTCAAGTTAATCTTCTTTTATTTGTTGAAAACACTTCAATTTTAAACCTCTTGTACTTGATCTCGGGATTTGTATCCGGTGCAAACGTAGCATTAATTTTTTCTCACATAACTTGCAGTAAAACACAACCAAAAGTGCGTTCAGTCATATGATGTTTCAGTTTAATTTCACTTGACGACACCTTGTGTTACAACGAACTTTGTTGAACATACCCACTTTACGAAAAGTTTACGCCGTCAAAATTTTACGATTTACGATTACCCTCGTATTTATGAAAGAAAATGTGCATAAGTTAGTAATTTAGCAGACGTCAGTTTGCATACAAAAATTTGACGCAAATGCTCTACGCCAGGCATCACAAATACGGGGGATAATGCAAAAATCTTGCAGTCACAGTTCGCAAAACTAAAGCATTTTTTGGTCGTCGTGAAGCACCTTGTCGGACCGCAATACAGAAATTGGTGGAAAAATTCGAGCTGTTGGGACAAGTTACTGATGTGAAGAATAAAACCCGTGCACGTCGCTCAAGAATAACTGAGAATATTGCTGCTGCAGCCCAAAGTGTTGAAGAAAACCCAGGATTGTCCATTCCTCGTCGTTCTTTGGAATTGGGCATTCCACAAACGTCATTACACGGTATTTTGCATAAAAACTTGGGTTTTAAGGCTTATAAAGTTCAGTTAACACAAGAACTCAAGCCGGCCGATCATCAACAACGTTGTGTCTTTGCTGATTGGGTCCTTGAAAGGCATGAAAATGATCCGGAATTCCATCGAAAAATCATCTTGACTGATGAGGCCCATTTCCACCTCGGTGGGTATGTCAACGAGCAAAATTGTCGCATCTGGGGCTCGGAAAACCCAAGAGTTATTGTTGAGAAGCCTCTCCATCCTCAACGTGTGACTGTTTGGTGCGGTTTATAGTCCGGCGGGGTCATTGGACCTTACTTTTTCGAAAATGAGGTTGGATCAACAGTTACGGTGAATGAATTGCGTTGGATGGTATTGATCTGGACAACGTTTACATTCAACAAGACGGCGCTACGTGCCACACAAGCAACGAAACCATTGATCTTTTACAGGAAAAGTTTCCGGACCCCGTTATCCCTCGAAGAGGTGATCAAAATTGGCCACCGAGATCTTGTGATTTAACACCTTGCGACTTCTTCCTTTGGGGCCACGTGAAAGATAAGGCCTACAGCAACAGCCCAGTGCGATTCAAGACCTCAAAGATAAAATTCGTGAGGCTATCGAGGAAATAGGGCAGCCACTTTGCGATTTGGTTATGGAAAATTTCATGAAAAGGATATGGTTCTGTATGCGAGCCGTTGTTTTTCATTATTAACGGCATAATTTCCTCCTTATTATGAAATAAACATCCGATCATTTATCTTCAAAAATGACATTTTTCTTTGAATACCAAAATAACACCTCTTATTGGAAAACCCTTTACAATGTACTTGCTTCATTAGATATCTTATAGCCTATTCACACCTTGTTTTTGTCGAAAACTCGTAGATGCATTCACACCGAACACCAACTAGTTTTCGTTTGACGTTTCAATCAGCTGTAAGACACTAGTCGCGAAACTTCTGTGTAAACTATTTTGTTTACAAATTTCGATCACATTAAGTAATGGAAAATGATTTTAAGTTCATTTGTTCGATCTGCTCTTCTGCTGAATTTGCTGAATACTGCAAAAGGTGTATTTGATTCAACTGGTGGAAAACAACTTTAAAGGACTCGTTTTGAAAACTGAAATATGTATGGGAAAACTTCTGCTTGCGATTTTCGGTCCAGTGTGAACAGGGTAATAGCAAGCAGATAGACTTGGACAGTATATTGACAACAAAAATATTTCCCTGAATTCGCGCCCAAAATAAGGTGTCGTATCATCCCATTCCTTAACGATTCTCATTACCAACTTTTTCCAATTTAACACCCTTTTGTTTTAAAAATGCTAAACTCATCCGGTGGCTCTATAAAGAATGAAAAAACATCTATTAAGGACATTCGCATGAATAATAGGGAAATCAAAATTCCAGACGAATTATAATATACTGGATTTCGACCAGAGGTAGAAATTGTACTTTTATAGTTACCTGGATTATACACAACATTGCAACTCTTCACAATCTTCCCAACAAAAAATCAAGCGAATATGTTTTGTTGATGGTAGTGAAAGTGTGGAAATGTTTTTTCCTTCGTCTTCCATTTCCACAAACTACATATAAACATCAAATTGGTCAAGAACTCTATCTACGGTAGTGAAAGTGGTTTTTAACTATTTGTCTTCGCCTGTTAATATAAGAAGATGTGCACCTTCAGATATCCCTCCAATCTGCCAGATAAAGTGTAGAGTAACTCCCGAAAACTTTTGACGTGTTCTTAAGATAAAAATTGAAATTGAATGGATAAGTTTCTGCTTCTAGTTCCTACTCCACTTTAAAGAAAATAACACGCATTTGTAGTCTGATATATTAAACTCACTTATCTGACAGATAACTTTCTCCACAAGTGTAGGTGGCGAATGAAAGTTACTTCCAAAAATAAAGAAACAAAATAAGACTTAAATTGGAAGTTAAGTATCATAACAAGAATGTAGGTCTTGGTTTGAGGGAAATCACAAGCATTTTTAACCAATAGATAAAATTAGCTGATTAGCCTTCCAAAACGGTCCATGAAACTCGTGCCAGATCGTCCGGGTAGACACAGAAGGAGATGTTAGTGGCGCATCTTTCCTCTAGCCTTATGCTGTGTAACCGATTGACAAACTTTGCACTGTATACTGGGGTAACACAAAACTCATATTTCAAAAATGTGGACCAAATCTTCTTCTGATTTATTCGACACTTTATCTGTTAGATAACACAATATGCACATCTAAATGTCAGTTCCCTGCAGTCAACTTTCAATTATTTTCAAAAGAAATTGTAATCACAAATAACATACTCACTGTCACACCATCACCGTTACACTAATCACCTGTCAAATGATCCGTACGTTGTCTGCGCAACTAAATAAGTTTGTTTCCGAAAAATCACCAAATAATATAAGATTGCCCCATCTAATGACATTAACAGTATCACACAACAATCCACCGACTGACAGTGTTATTGTGACTCTTTCTCGGAACCTAATTAGAACGTCATCATAAGTGTGCACGCACCGCAATGTAAACATTGAACGATCACGATTATTAGTTCAATTTCAATGACACTTTTCTTACCGTGTACAGGTATCGCTAGACCGTTTCTCTCGGGTGTCCATGTTTGCTTTTGAAATTTCCTTCCTATTACGCTGACAAACTCAGTTGCGTGCCCCCGATTCCACACCTCATTCCGAGCGCACATGATTCACGGCAGCGACTCCGCTCCTAATCTTATCAGGCAAATATAAAACTTGTCAAACTATATCGACGATGAGTTGGGTTAAAGCAACAACAAAACCCCCATAAATGTCGACTTGTGTGTTTTTAATTTATATTTTTCGAGACCGTAAATAAAAGACAAAAAAAAAAAGAAAAGCTTTCTCTCGCTCCTCTCTCGGCTTGTTGGAAAATCTCACCGAATCGTGGCGGTCGGTCTAGCTGCAACTGCAAGTGGACCCACCAAACCCCAAAGCTGATGTTTGGTTGTTTGTTCACGACCCGCGAAACCGAAACGTATAAGAGTATGAGATACTTTGCTGCTCCAATACCCGTTCGCTTGTCTGATTCACCCAGCTCTCCCAAGCTCGGCGCACCAGAGAGCTGACTGACTGGTTCATCGACGCGATACGCCACTGAGGTGAGGTGAATAATACTATATGCACAACAATACGCGGCTGCATCGCGGGCCAAGTTAAACGGTTTTCGTGCCTTTAGTAGCGATCCGCAGTTGATTTGGTTTAGAGTGCGTGCGCGTTGTCAGCAAAGTGCGGTGCGTCTTTAGTTAATGTGTAGGTGCAACGCCGATATAATCGAATCGAGTTTTTCAACTTCTTCTTCTCCCATCTATATACTGATCCCGGTGATTAATTGATCAAGTGTTATTGTTTTTTTGGAGAGAAAATTTCGCGTTCTACTACCTGTAGGATACACATTTTGATTTTGTCGGTTTTCGAAAGTTTTTTTATGTCGCGACGCAGCCATGAGTAGCTACTCGTTCAACAATCCAAGTCGAGTAACACAATTGCAGAGCTATTTCGCTGATAAGATACGTTCAAACGATGAGTACAATCGGGGCATAGGTGGTAGTAGCAAATACTCCTTTAACCGAATCGATAACCGAGTGAGTGTCAAAAATGATGATCTTCATCACTTAATTTAAGAACTTAGTCATGGTGTGCTTTGTTTTTCTAATTTCCCATACGTGTGTCGGTGGCTAATTGTCGGGGGGTAAAATACGCCCCTCATTGCAGCAATTAGCAGCGAATTGCGAGCGTTTTCTTCCGTTGTGACTAAGGTTGGAGTGAGGGAAAAAACGGAGGAAGCTGTTGTTCTGATAAGGGTTCTTTTTATAACTATAGATCTGAGATTGTACCCAAATGCTTTCGGATTTTGGTGCCAAACTTGGCTGTAAGTAAACTCAGTAGGTCCCAGGTCTGTAGTAACTGGACGGTGCGCAGAAGCGTTTTCAGGCTGGAATGACATAATATGATTTCTCTGGTTGATTGATTTTCTTTCGAAGCGAAAAATACTCTTAATTATTAGTTGCATAAAGTGTTGCGTCAAACTAAATCAATTACTATAACCCTCTAGCGGCAGTGTGAAGTTATTCAATCGTAGGCACTGATGGTGTTTTGTGCATTCGAGGGGGCAAATTGGCACTTCAAGTGGTGCACCTAAACATGGAGCTTGATGCAATTGACTTACCTACTTACCTTGACCTAATTTCTTTGAATATATTCATCTAAAAAGCTACTCCTACTGACTGGGACCCAATCGACAGCCAGTTTGATGATATTTCCCTCATTTTTAAAATAACTTTTTGTCATAATGCGACTTATACTTGTCAAAGTAGCTGCTTCTAAGTAATACATTCAAAAACAGGACATTTTGTCAGTGTAGCGCACTTAAAAAAAAAAGATAAAATAATGGAGTTCATAAGCGGGACAACTGATCTACAGGGCAGGAAATCTACAAGACAGCTTATCCATAGCCAAAGAAGCCCAATAAATGTTGATTAACATACGTTGTATGGGGCGGTGTTCTACCCTACAATAAAATAAGAGACATGAATGCATTTTTTGGTGAGGTAGGCATCCAATTCTTTAATTACGAAGATGAATTGTACACAACAGTCAGGTATTTTGAAAATTGTTTAAAAAAATGTTGCATTCATTAAATTGACGATATGATACAGAAAATACGATCAATCGACAACTTAGAACAATTGCACGTTAAATAAAACTGAAGAACTGTAAAGGAAGGCTGAAGTTTTGAGCGCGCCTTCCACTACATGTATTTCACAAAATACTCGCCCATCTCCTTTCTAACTGACCAGGACCTATATATTTCTAGCAGGCTCTAATTCATTGGACCCTTGTGATAAAACTGTTAATATATTGTAGGTCAAAATAGCAAAAAGAATAAATATAAGTTATCAATGTGACCCCCTTTAATGGGGTTTTGTTTGAAAAATCAAATTGCGTGCTTTTTTAGGCTACAACCACACTGAATGGAAAAAACGGCTTAGACAAACAACCTGTTTTTCCGTGTGTTGCTGAAATTAAAATACACACATTTAAATACGCGCGCCCACACTGAATAAGGCAAAACAAAGCAAGAAGACGTTTTGTTCCATCCGGTGTGCAAGCCCCCTTACAGCTCTTCTTCAATGATTGGTCAGCACGAACTCAGATTGGACTTCAAACTCGGCATATTGGATGTCATTTTCTGAAAGAGTTTCCCTACAAAGGAGTTTCTTTTCGAAAAATGTTAAACCCCGTGTGTTTTGAGTTAAAATTTTGAGTCATTCTTCTTTTTCCAAGCTTGCAGTGAATGGGTGCTTTCCAAAATTCAAATCATTGATTTATTTAAAACTTTTCTTCCTAGGAACATTTTGACATTGGATTTTTTTTGCCCCTCTATATAGGGGTCAGATAAAAAAGATCCGCATTTGTATTGCTACCTATATCTATTTCTGTCCTAAGTCTTATGTCAACGTGTGATTTGGGTAGTGTGTTGAAACTTGCAGTACATACACATGCATGTATGATATATGACATTCAGATAGTCAGAGCCGTTTGGCCCCTCTTTTCGGGGGAGGAACTCTGAAGGTCGTATAGGATTTTACGTAATTGTAAATGTACCTCAACTCCCATATATAAAAAACTAATTTTCGCCATTAGTTAATAGCAAACGGCACTTTGTAGGCGCAGTGGCTTAGTGGTTAGTGTGTTGGACTACTAAGCGAGGGGTCGAGATTCGAATCCCGCAAAAACCTAAATTCCAATTTAGAGTTTTTTTTTCCACTGCGCCACCTCTCGCGAACAACTGACAAACATCCGAGAGTATAACTGTCTTGAAAGAGCTTCTCAATTAACCGTTTGGAGTCGGCATAAAATTGTAGATCCCTTCCATTCGTTGCAAAAATGAAAAACTCACACAAAACGAATGGTTGTGAGAAAGCTATGCCTAGGGTCCCTCCGGACCTGTTGCCTTAACTATTAATTGATTAAACGTCACTAAGCATACACAAATTTGACGTAAGCACTGTGTTACCGTGTTGTTAATGCACTGATGAGTCTTTTTTTTTTCCAAAACAGTATGCAAAATTCACTTAGCAAGAAGGTTATTAGAATAACGTCTTCAACATCGTTATTCACATATTAGACCTGTCAGATCAATAAAGACTACCACCACGTCTACCACTGAGTAGCAGAAGCCGTTTTGCACTTTACGCATTTCATTATGACATTTCCAATATTACGAATGTGTATTTATTTCCAATTCCCATTCTGTTCCCCTTATTTTTTTCTACAGAATAGATTGCATTTATTTTTTAAGGATTGCTGCGTCAAATGAGTTCTCTTTATGTTCAAGTGGTCATCTAAATATAAGTTTCCCGTTATTATTTTCAAACTACGCAGTTGACGTCGATTTTGACGTAACAATTGAGTCAAATTAGTTACCACCATTACTTTTAGGTCTTTGACGTCTGGGGAGCTGTCCGAAAAATGTGTTTCTTTTGGATAACATCATTTGAATAATCAAAGTTCAATTAGATATCCAATTTGTATCCTTTTTCGTTCAGTATTCCTGCGCGTCTATGTCATTCCATTTGATATCGTTCAGAGTGGAAATAGTGTTTCGTTTTAATGGCTTCTGTTTCACTACGCATTAGCGTTTGATGCAGCATTATGTTCCAGTCCAAGTCATTAAAAGTAGGTATCACTGTTTTAACTCCTTCCTCGACATTATTTTCTAGCTGGACTTGTCCCTTGCAGACATAAAATCCCTTCTTAAAGAGTTATCCAATTATAAGATTTCATGGCACATGATTTTTCAACACAATTTAACACCCAGTTCTTTAACAGTCAATAAATATATTTATTAACACCACGGAAATAATTAAACACCCTAAGAACATTTCACCCAGACAGTAACAACATTTCGGTGGAACTTGGAACTGAATCATCGAGCGATTCCCTGATCTACAAGAACTTTGAATTGTAAATTAATTTTAATTTGACGCATGCTGATGGATTGAATGTTTTTTTTTTTTTTTTTTAAATTATGTATGCGGTATACATTTATCTGTCGTTATCATTTAAATAAACAATTAATTGAGAGTGCTGTGCATTTCCGTTTGTTTTGGGTTAAATCCACACCTACACTTTGTAAATATTTTATTACTAATCAATTGAGTTGATATGCTGGCGGAAGCCTTTGAGGCGGTGGCCTCTCCAACAAAAAATGTATTTCATCCGATGTAAATATTTACGCATTCTTATTATTGTAATTAATTTGATTTTTCTTGCTTTCTTTTATTTGCAGCTGCAATCGAAGCGTGAGATGTTCTTCAAGAGCGACTCACATAGCAGTCCATCTGGTCCACCGCCTACACCACCAACGTTAAACAATCATGTGAATAGTAATTCAACATCACAGGTAAAAGCAGGACAATTTGAGTGCTAAATATTTAAAAAAAAAAAATGCAAATGGAGTTTACGATTTTTAGAAAGATGGTTTGACATCTTGTTATATAGGTAAAATGTTTGTTGTGACAGCTTGAGAGAAAGGTTTGAATGACGTTTTCGAAAACCTAATCACAGTTCGACTTGTAAATGACAATCATGGAGTAAATAATGAAAATGAAAATGTTTTCTCAATTCAGTCTTAATTTCGTGCGCGTTCTGAAGTTTATAAATGTAGCCCTGGAATGTAGTGTTCTAAGTAGGACACGTCTTTGTTATTCGCTTGTTCACAATTCCGTCCGTTTGTTCGCCTTTATTCTAGTAAACTTTTAAACATAATATTATTCATATTCGACATGTTGATCGTACTCATTTTTATAATAGTACAGTACAGATTTTGCCAGTACTACACAACCTAAAGGTTATTTTAACGAATAACTTTGAGAATAATATTGAGACTCAGCATGAAGCCACCAAGCGAAGATTTTGGAGCCCAAAAATTCAAGAATTATCTCTTATTAAAGGTTAGCCTAACCTTCGCTCGTCGTTCTATTTAGACATCTCACTGACGTATTATTTATGTGGGTTAATAGCAACAAACTTCAAGTTGTTACAAACCTAAACGCTAACCTTATGTGTTCACTGTTCACTGAAGATCAGCAACTCTAAAACGTCAGCCAACCATTTGTGCGGGTAATAGTTGAAATAAAGTGACATGTAGTTGATTTATATCACAAGGAATTTTACCATTTTTTTATTTTTTATTGTTAAATTGATTGGTTAGGTTATACCATTTGTTGATGAACAAATCGAACTATATATTCTATTTGCAACTTTGGTTTTTTGTTTCATAATGAAGGCGCTTGAGTTCTAAAAAGAGCTTTCGCTTTTGTTATACGCACACCGAGTCGGAAATCTGGTTTTCGCGAAAACACTCGAAAGCTTAATCGAAAACAGAAGTTTACCCATACAAATTTCAGTTTTCAAAACGAAAACGACTTCCAATCGTTGGGTTGTTGAAACAAACACACCTTTTGCAACATTCAGCAGAGCAACTGACAGTCAGAACTCACAACTTAAAATCATTTTCCACAATAATTGATAGGTTAATATTATTTTAAAATGTTCTGAATTCATTTTATTTGTTAATTAATGCGATAGAAATTCATAAACAAAACAGTTTACCCAGAAGTTTCACGCCTAGTGTCTCACAGCTGATTGAAACGTCAAACGAAAACTTGTGAATGCTATTTCGAGTTTTCGCCGAAAACACGGTTTTCGCTGCGGTGTGAAAAGGGTATTAGGTTTGTATGAAAGCGAAATTTTACTAGAAACTCATGTAAAATATACGTCAATGGGTCGTGCTATACTACTCGTCTAAGTAGGAAGGTCGTAAGCGCCAATAATCAACTTCAGACACATACTCGAAGGAGGTTTCCAATCTATTTGTGGTTGACAGCATAAACCCATCAATCAGCGGAATTATCTAATGCAAACAAAAACTAATCGCAATGTCATGCAAGCAGGCTGTTGACGATAAGTTGACATATTTTAAACACGTCGCGATCATTTGATTATACATAGTCGACAAGTTTCCTTACAATTAGTTCCCACACCATTTGAGGTCTATAACACAATGCGACTAGTAGACCTGCAGACGAACGCAACAAAAATTGTCAACTTGTCGCGTTGTGTTATAAGACCCTGGTCTGTTTTTTTTTTAACATTGCCAAACATTTTCATTACATTTAACAAAGTCCAATCTGACATAGCTCGCGCATGCAATTCCAATCCTTCGCACATTGCATTCACGTCTCATTTGTAGTTACTCCATAATTAACTCGTTCCATCACATTTTTTCCCTCATAACCCCTTAAACCCTGCAACCAATTTGTTATAAATAATCGTAAAATTTTACTTGAACATTTTTTTAGAATTCCTCGATAAACAACACACCGTCAGCGGCAAATGACAAACACCATCATATTAGCAATAATATACAAAATAACCACCACACATCTTCGTCAACACTGAACAGTAGTTCAACACTAATATCGCAAGAACAGCAGCACAGTAAAATTTCCAATTCAACAACAACAACGACGGTCAATTCAGTAACATCCGCACCTGTTGGCAGTGGTGGTGGCATTACATCGAATGTCACCGCTCTGGCGAACAATATCAATAATTTGTCTTTGAAGGAGAAACAACAACAGCTCCTAATGAACAATGATAGTTACTCGGATTCGAATAAGATCGCCAGCGAGCGCTATGACAAGGAAAAAGTTCAAGCGGTAGTACGACCCAAACCTAAAGAGCTGGACGGTTATGTGGGCTTTGCAAATCTGCCAAATCAAGTGTACCGAAAGGCGGTGAAAAAGGGTTTTGAGTTCACCCTTATGGTTGTGGGTAAGTTGGAATTGGTGTATTGCTTCAATGGAATTAACTTATTTTGTGTTTTTTTTAGGTGAAAGTGGACTGGGAAAGTCAACGCTGATCAATTCAATGTTCCTATCGGACATTTATAATCAGGACCAACATCCGGGGCCGTCGCTACGTATTAAGAAAACCGTTGCCGTAGAATCGACCAGAGTATTGCTCAAAGAGAATGGTGTTAATCTAACGTTGACGGTTGTCGATACACCTGGATTTGGTGATGCCGTAGATAATAGTAATTGGTAAGTGGCGTTAGGAAATTTGTTTGTCAGTGGCTATGGAAACTTGCAGAAGAAGTGAGCATGCGTGTCATGCACTACTGGCTTCGTTTAAATCCAGGGCTTCGCTTTATGTTAGAAAACGATTTGCTTTTCGGGTTTTCTGATGTTAGTTTTGTGTTCCTTTCAGTTGGGTGCCCATAATCGACTTTGTCGAAAGTAAATACGAAGAATATCTGACAGCTGAATCCCGCGTTCATCGCAAAGCCACCCCCGACAATCGTGTACATTCTTGTCTCTACTTTATCGCCCCATCCGGACACGGCCTGAAGCCGCTCGATGTCGAATTCATGCAGCGTCTATGCGATAAAGTGAATATAATTCCAGTTATTGCCAAAGCCGACACAATGACACCCGAAGAAGTGCAACTATTTAAGAAACAAATTCTCAACGAAATTGCTCAACATAAAATTAAGATTTACGATTTCCCTGAACCGCTCGAGGACGAGGAAGAGGCCAAAGCCCTACGGACACTAAGGAGTCGTGTACCATTTGCGGTTGTCGGTGCGAATACAGTGATTGAAGTCGATGGAAAGAAAATTCGCGGACGACGATATCCCTGGGGTATTGCTGAAGGTGAGTTGAACGCAATTTAGGCTTGTTAGGTGTCCATAAAATAAACGGTACTTTCCGCCAATTTCAGTTGAAAACCTCGATCACTGCGATTTTATTGCCCTACGCAATATGGTCATCCGAACGCATCTGCAGGACTTGAAGGACGTAACAAACAACGTGCACTACGAGAACTATCGGTGTAGAAAATTGGCCGGACTAGGTGCTGATGGTAAAGCCAGATTAACCAACAAGTGAGTGGAAGCGTAGCGTCCTTCTGTGTGTGACATATAAATGTGTGCTTTTTCTGTGGTGTGCTATTGTGTGAATTCAGATAATGTTTTGTTTAGATTTTTTTTTCGCTTTTATTTCGACAACATCAAGTCCCCCGTTGAAAACTTTTAATTAAATGGATCAAATTGAGATAACGAAACGTTTTTATAGACAAACAAAATCAAATTCAAATCACATTTCATTCATTCATGTTCATCATTGTTGTATACCTTGTCTCTCTTCTCTCATATAGTTTTTGCCCTCAAGGAATTATGAATAGCTTTATGATTGTTTGGTAAGTTCATTCCCATATTTGTTTTCATTTTCTCTTTCTCTCTGTCTATAAATCATTATCAGTTCATTTTCATTTTGTCTCTGTTTAGTTGTGTTTTTGAATTAGTTTGTCAGCAGTTTAGTTTCTATTTAAATTAGTTTTGATTTGTAGTCGATGAAGACCCTCATTCTTTTTGCCACTTTGGGTGCGTGGCATTTTAATTTCCTCTGCACCGCTAGCTTTGAATACCTGAAAGGTATTCGCCCTTAGATTGTGTGCCTAGGATTTGAACTTCTTTGAGACGGAAAGGTAGGTTTTTTATTGGAAATATGGGTGCGTCCCTCCGATTTGAAAACGTAGTGCATACCTATGTAGCAAATTCTACCTTCCTTCCTTCCAGTTTCTATATTTTGTTTATGCAATTTAATCCATTTATTCTAAGTTGTTTCTTCTTAGTCGACCTCAGTTTGCATAGTGATAGAGTAGACCCTTGCATCTTGCCACACTAAGTTCGTTATATCCTATTCGAAAGTACGGGCGTTTTCGGAAATGTAAAATAGTAAACGCTGCCGAAAACGTGTATGCTCTCTTGTGTTCTTTTTTATTTCTGTATATAACTAGTAATGTATCGTTGGTGATGAACTAAAAAAAAAATTAAGCCCTTCCCCATGTGTGTGTATTTTGATTAATTTTTGGTTTCGTTTGTTTTACATTTTTACCCAACAAAAACAAAAAAAAAAAAAACACAATTTTCAGGAATCCACTTGCTCAAATGGAAGAGGAGAAACGTGAACACGATTTGAAAATGAAGAAGATGGAAGCCGAAATGGAACAGGTCTTCGAAATGAAGGTGAAAGAAAAGAAACAAAAGCTAAAAGATTCGGAACTAGAATTGACAAGGCGACACGAGGAACGTAAAAAGGTCAGTATGAGTTTTCATTTCTTTAATTTTCTCTTTTGGGATTTGCTCTTTTTGCGATGTAGCGCTTAGGAGAACAGCGTGTGAATATTTTAGTACAGATTTGAAGAAATATTAAGCTCATACGTGTAGATGCGTATCATAACAGAATATTGCTCTTAGAGTTTCATTAACCACCATTACGCTGAAAACCATCTCTCGGTTAAAGAGAGGTGGCTTTTGGTACCACGCGCATTGGAATTTTGAAAACTTGTGCGAGAATTATCCTTTGACCCCGGTCTTATGGATATGCCCTCTGACGCAATGACTCCAGAAATCCTACTGCGACAAAACTACCACGTCAACTTTCCTCAGGCAACGGAATGGCTTAGGCCAGACTCTGAGCCAGGGAAAGAATGCCATCGTATATTTACGGATGGCTCCAAAACCGGACAGGGCTCCGGTTCTGGAGTCTTCGTGGAAAGCGAGAACAATAGACTTCACTACCCCTCAGGTAACCATGCGTCTGTCTTCCAAGCGGAGATTTTCGCTTTCCTTATGGCTATGTGCTATATTGTGACAAACAGGTGGAGGGCTAGGAGTATATGGGTTTGCAGCGACAGCCAAGCTGCATTAAAAGCGCTGCTTTAACCCTCTTACCTAAATTAGTGCTCGAACTCAAGCTTTCTCTGAACTTGGTCGGAAGGCTAAATACAGTGTATCTTGTTTGGAACCCAGGTCACACTGGTATCCGAAAAAAAAACACCATTACACGGACAGATATCCATCAAACTTTTGAAGATAGCAGCCTATGACAGAGCTCCGCAAATAGCAAGAATATAGTTTGGCTGGTAGTATGATATGCTGCGCTATTGACAGTACATAGCTCTTTAGTTTGATGTCACGCAGATGTTGAGACAAGAATTAGTCCTTCGTTAACGGACTGGGCTACATTGATGGTATTGAAAGTTCATGACTCAAGTTAGGTTGCGCGATTGATGTGTATTTCTAGGATTCGCATAGCCTTGTCTTGGCTCGCGTGGGTTGCCACCTTTCTTCGTTTCTTACTGTTTGGGATATTGCGTATTAATCATCATCAACGCCAGTAATGGTGCGTATTATTAATCTTGGCATCGGCGTCACAGCTTCCTCTACAAAAATGCGTGAATGCTTAATAGCTTGTGCATTTTTATGACTTGACTGTAATTGCGCCGTACTAATAACAAATTTGAGTCTCGATTTAAATTTACGGAAGCTCACAATTGCGAAAGTTATATGGAAAATATACCCACTGTGAACTATTAAAATTTAGAGTCAAAACTAAGAATGTTTATTGTGTTTGAGCGATAATCGTCTTATACATGCACCTTCTAAGAGCCGGTACGATGCATCTAAGCCTGCGCTCAAAATAATAGATTAAATATTTAATTACATCCACTGAATGGGGGAAAGAGAATGTTAACAATTGGCATTTTAAAAAGGGAGTCATTGAACGCAGTTTTCGCCATTGTTTTTATCCGTGGCATTTTTATTTCCACCGACTACTTTAAGGGCATAAAATATACATCTTGATTATAAAAAAAAAACCTTTAAATAGACTAGTCCACTGAAGTAAAAACTCCTCATGCCGGCCGGTGCCAAATCAGTGCCATGGAATCCTAAACCAATACGTCGTAGATAGCTTAACAAGCACTATTCCTAAAAAAAATATTTACCAGAGACTTGGGGTCCAGCCTTAAGTTCATTTTTTGTACACAAAACAACTTTTGACTAACTCTCCATTACCACAGGCACTCGAATTACAAATCCGTGAATTGGAGGACCGAAGACGATGTTTTGAACAGGAGAAGAAAGATTGGGAAGACACCAACCACATTACGTTAGACGAACTCAGACGACGAAGCTTAGAAGCGAATAGTAGAGAGTGAGTACAAACCCATAAATACTCGATTTCTTTTTGTTCTTCTATTTTTTTTAAAACAAAAATATATTTTAACCTTCTTTAATCGAACAGTAAAAAACTATACTTTCATTTTATCTGTACGCTTGATTTCTCTGAAATTTATTTTCGTTTCCATTTCATTTTCATTTTGTGTTCGTTTTATTCATTTCACTTTGAGTTTATTAACTATTTTTATTTTATTTATTTTTATTTTTTTCTATCTGTCTTTAGTCTTTCATATTAATTTCGTATGTAAATATCTAGTAAAAACATTTTATTGAATTGATTCTAAATTTTAAGAAACAAAAAAAAAACACGCAAACATAATACAAAACTTTTTTTAGTTTATAATATCCGATTTATTATATATATATTTTTTTTTTATTGCAACAGCAAAATTTTTGATACTTGATACTGAAAAAAAAAGTTAAACAAAAGTTTTCACCTTATGATACTACAAACTGGGATATAATATTCATTTTCCAAATCATATATCGTTTCTTCGATTTATTTGTGTTTTTCTCTCTTTTTTTTTATAATACGAATCTTAAATGTTTGCGTTCCTTCTACAAAAAAAGTAAAACTTAGAGGTTTCAGCATTTTGTTTTAAACAAATGGAAGCACTTGTATATTTGCGTGAAAGACAATAAGGTTGCTAAAAATATTTAATTCCCACTGTGTGAAACGTAAATTTGCAAAAAAAAATCTATTAGAAAAACATACGTTGGCATTCGAAATGAAATTATAAAAAAAAAAACTATATAGTTGCATTTGATTTATGTTTAATTTTCGTATTGTTTTTCTTTGAGTATTTAGTTTAATTATGGATTTTATTTATTTTATTTATTTTTTACACTTTCTTTATCTTAGAATATATTAGTAGGTAGTAAAAAATTCTATACTTCTCTTCCCAATATTGTGCTCGAAAGTTGCTTAATATAGATCTGCTAATCGACATCACGATTTTACACGTAAAAATTTGTTTCTTTTGCTAATTCGTACAAATCTTTTTATTTATTTGATTTTAATTGAAAGTTTTTTTTTTTGTTTTGTTGGTTATATCTAAATTGCTTCACAGTAAAAGAGGTTAAGTAAATCTAACTCTTGTTAAGAAATTAATTGCTTAGGTAAGGTCAACAAATAATTTGGCTAGAAAGAAACCTACTTCTTCAAACATTTTTGGCATTTAAATAAAAGTTTCTACACCACCATTCGACAAACAGTCCTGTAAAAAAATGTCGGTTTCACCTTGCAAACTGCTAGAAAATAGTGTGCACAACAGCGTGGCATGTGATTCCTTAGCGCGTTAGTTAAGGACACATCGCAGAAAGTCATCGGTTACAAAATTTGCGGGAGTTTTTAAGTGCTGTTTGCCGAGGCTTTTCAGAAATCACACCGATTTCACGTTGCTTTCGAAGATTCTCAATTTATAAGATTAGAGAATTTCAAACTGCAGAAAGGATTGTAATAAGGAACTTAAAGGTGTATAACCTCATTGACTGCTCTTTGCAAGTTCCGCCTTTTTTACTTTTTTTTATTTATCAATTTCTGATTCGTCATCGCTATAAGAGGCACGTCGACCTGAGTAGATCTACTGTCCCATTTAAGGCTATTAGAGTTTCTACTTTCCTAATGTAGCTGACGATGCTTCCAGCAGAGGATGTCTTTACTTCTTCTGAGCTTATTATTTCCCTAACGAAGAAATTCCTTTTAATACTACCAAGGGTTAGGCATTCACATAAGATATGCTCAGTTGGTTCGTTTTCTTCAAGACAGGCGTCACTCCGAAGAGTCGGATACATGTATTTTTTTTAGGTGATATCGCAACAGTGCTGCCCTGTTATGTAGCCAACTAGATTTTTGATATCGTGCCTAAGTGGATTAAGAATCTTTTTGGCGTTATTTTTGAAAAGTTTAATAACTTTTTTGGCCTCCTACGCCTGGGATGCTCTCCTAATGTGAAGTGCCGCCCATAGTCCACTTCCCTGAGTAGCTCACTTCTTACAGGGGGGAACACAAAATATATATAGGTAGTGAATCTTAGATTTTGAGTAATGAAAAATTTATTCAAAACCACAAAAATATGTTGATTTAAATTCCTGCTAGAGGATAGAGAAGCGAGTATTCCCACAAAACTCTCTCTTATGTTGCTCGGAACAGGAAGAGGCCAAACATAAAAATAAAAGCAAGTGTGTATTGTTTTTGCTAAAAATGTTCTATTAAGCAATTTGATTAATAATACTTTTTATAAAACGACTACATGTACCCTGCGCGCGTTGCAACGCCACCAACTAAAATAAATTTGAAGAAAAGACAATACACAAATATTCAATTCATTTTGAGTCATTTTATTGATTTTGTTCATTTCGACAAAAATTTACAATATTTCTTGTTTTTCCATCTGGTGCGAAAACGAATATGTCAGAAGGTTTTCCGACGCGTGAGCAGGCCACATAGAGCTGCCCATGTGAGAAGCATGGATTCTCCAAATTGCAACGATTGTCCTCGTGCTTTGTTGATAGTCATTGCGAAAGCGAGCCGCACCGGGAACTGCAAACGTTTGAATTCGAACGGCATATCTGTCGGGATCATTGGGATACGCGGTAACCAATTCACTGAGGAAAATTTGAAGTGAAAAAATCTGCATTCGAGAAAAGTTGCAATCGATTTTAATTCCACTCACGATGATATCCGAAAAAAAAAAAAGAAACTGCACAGCAAATGCGTTCGGAACGTCAATCAGCAGTCAGATCCTTCACATACACATTCGATGATCTTCGTGAGTTCACTGTAGAGAATGAATAAAATCAGCTCACGGAAACTACGAAAATTTAATTCGATTGAACTATTTATCTAAATTAATTTAACTCATCTGCACAAACTCTATTCGAAAAACGACAATATTTTCTGTTCAATGTGAGCCGGACGTGAATTTCACAATTAACATAAATTCTTATGTCATCCACAAACTCGAAACGTCATCATTCGTTCGCTGTTTTCGTTTCAATTCAAATCAGCATGAACTGTCACGGCAATATATGAAATTCATTGGAATGACAGTGGCGCCATCTGTCGAAAATTGCTCCTACCAACTCAGAAACCTTCGTGGGCTCATGCGCAACTACTTTGCAAAAGATAATCACATGATCAAATGCATAGTTTACGATTCTATAAAGGACATACAGACAAACATTCATTTTTATAGATTTAAATATATGGGAGCAAGAAACATGCCGCCTAGACCTGTATTTGGTGTTTGTTAGATTTTGTCAACGTCAGTGGGGCTTGTTGCAACCAGACACGGGCACGCGAACCGTTATTATATACCCATTTGCGTCTTCAAATAAATAGGATTATAAACACTTTTTTTTTCTATCGCTTCTGAATTATTCCTGAGCTCTTAAAAGCTGAATCTTATATTTTGTCTATCGACATGGCCATTAAGGTAGAAATAGATTACATTTAATAGATTCTGGATGAAAGCAGACTTTTCTCCAATTTTCTTTTTAAAATTTCAGCTGTTCTTAATCGGTCTTAATTTAAATATCCAGAAGCATTCAATGTTGATTATTAAGATTATTTGTGGCGGCTAGTTGAGTTTTACTTGGGTCAGCAGAACTATTACTAAAATGTTATCGCCAAAAACAAAAAATAAATGACACTTCCAGTTCGGTCTGGTAAATTTTCAAAATTTGCTGACATTTGCTTTATTGGTTTTAAGAACGTAATAAGGTGAAAACCCCGGACCCGATCTCGCAAATTGGAAAAAAATAAAATAAAATAACTGTCAAATTTTCAATCCAAAATATGTACAACTTTTCCTTATTTAAGTATAAACTGTTGAAATTGAGGGCGCAGTGGATCACTCCTGAAAATTCCGGACTACTCACCTTAAATTCCCGGAAAAAAATACATCTTAAGGTTTTTTTTTCCCTTGCTCTACCTCTGACAAACAGCTACTCAGTTCAGTCCCTCGGAATCGGCATAAAGTTCATCCCAAGGATGAAAACTCAGACAAACCGATTAGTTGTGAGAAGCTGGGACTAGTCTTTGTATGGACCTGTTGCCCCGAATATATATATCTATATATTTCAATGTCTGAACCTGTATTTGATTATGCTACAAAATAACGCTCCTCGAATTAATGGAAAATTTTCTCTTACGAATATTTTGTGTTTGCATTGATTAACCACTAAAATCTAAAAGGAGATGTGTATAGTAAATTCCAGTGTTATCCGCTTTTTTAATATTGTTTCCTTATTTCATCAAGCAACATTTTGCAAGCTCTAACATCAGCAGCTACTTAGTTTTTCTCCGTTACTCACATTTGTTTTTTCGTTGAAAATAAAATAACTTGCAGGAAAATTTCTTTTTCAAAATACGTAAACTTCATTTGATAAATCAGAGAAAAGAAAAGAAACCAAAGCGATCCACGTGCAACTTTCGTGCTCAATTTTTAAAAGAAACATTGGTAGCTTACAAAAAGAATACAAAACAAAAGAAATTATTTAAATTAAAACAAAACTATAAAAGCAACCAAAGAAAAACAAAAACCAAATACCCCCCGACATTTTCCAGGACCGCATCAATGACATCACGAGGTTCGGATGAGTCGAAGGGTCGCCGTGTATTTGGATCATTATTACGACGTCATACAAGTTTTGGAGCCCCCGATGCTCATCTACATCGGGGTGGTGGCGCCAATACAGCCATACCATCGGCTGGACTCAACTCAACCAATTCACTACCACCAAATTGTAATAATGAAGAAAATCACGAATCACCTAAAAACTGCAAATAAATATATGCATATACATATCAACTAAATAAACATTTACATATAATTTTTGTTTCTTAAAAAAAAAGAACTAAGAATAGTTACTAATTTTTCACATCAAGTTTTGTTTTCTGTTTTCTTTCTGCGCAATTATTTTTTTATTTGTAGAATTTTAGTTATTAAGGTTGTTTAATATTAATGGAATATTTTTTTCTATTTTCTCTGTTTCCAATACTTTTCCTTTTCCTCAATTGTTTTCTTCTACGTTCCGTCTTTGTGTGCTATTTTGACACAAAACCTGTTCAAAAGCAAAAAGAATAAATGAAAACTTAAAAATGAATTTATGTATTTCCCGGTATAATGTTTAATTTTAATTTTATTATATCCCAGTATGTATTTACTTTTCATTTTAATTATTTTTTTGTGTATTTCTACAATTTTGCACACATTTGTAAATTTGTTTAGAAAATAAATAAATGCTCATGATATCATCACTACCACACGCCAGCTTACTTTGATGTGCTAGATTATAACAAAGTTCACAAATTTAACACATTATCGTGCCATACACTCTCACACACACTATTTCATTGAATAGTGAAAATATTATACACAAAATTTTTATTTATTATTTTTGTAATGCTGCATGGCTAATTTAACATTTAAATGTTTTTTTTTTTTTTAGCAGATAGTAATGAAAAATAAGAAACAATCAATCAACCGATTGACGTCTTGCTCAATCGGGTATATTGTATTTATATGAAGTGATTTTTGTTTTAGGTCAGCAATTAAAATTAAAAAAAAATTAATAATAATAATAACAGATACTATTTCAAAGTTTGGTACACGCTCCTAGACTTACCTTCTCGAAAATATGGGTTACATTTTTGACGCCAAATAAAGACAGCTGCAGCATCCAAACTCGATTTTTAAGAATTTAAACTAAAAACCTTCTCAAAGGTCCCACTCGGGAACCATACGTTTGACCGGGAAATTTGAACTCGCTTGCACTAAAGGCCATGAATTTCTATCACAGCATTTTAAAGTACAGGGTCAGTTTCGGAATATTTAAAAATATAAACTTTTGTTTACAAGAAATAGTTTTTTTTTGTTTTTTAATTTTTTTAAGTTGGGTTCTAATTGCATAATATGATGTTCGCAAATTATGAACCTTTGACTAGAGTTATATAATATATACTCGTATGTATAGATTTCGAGAGATATTCGAATCAGACCACCATTTTCGGGTCTATTTTCGTCTCTCTACCCAGAGAGACACTGGATTTCTCCAGAGTTCTTCCCTGGGCTCAATTTATAGTGTTAACGCTAGCATCTGTTGATGGGAGCTCTTCTGCCAGCCAACACCGGACATTGACACAGTATATGTGCCGCTGTCTCAGCTTCCTCCACTCATAGTTTACAGGTATCATCCTCCCATCTTCTTAAGTGATATCCGAAATTACCATGTCCTGTTGACAAAGTCACCACCCATTTCAATGTTCCTCGACTCATGCTTAGATCCCTTCTTTGAGTGAAGCAGGTCGGCCACTTAATTGCCATTTTAGCCTGTCTACATTGTTCCACGGTTGACCACCTTTTTAGGTGTTCTGCCGTGATCCGTTTGTAAATCAGCTGTCCTACCATTCCTTTGCCAATTGAAGAGAATAGTTTTGGTCCGAGCTACTTTTCAGTTGACCCCTGTTTTGCAAGGAAATCCGCCTTTTCGTTGCCTTCATTCCATATGTGTCCTCGTACCCAACTCAGTGTTACTTCATTTTTAGATGAACACTTATTGAGCTTAAGTACACATTCCAGTGCCAATGATGTTGTGATGTTTGTCAGTGCTATAAGGATATTTCTTCCCTCCAACTGACTCTCAAGCACGTAGTCTAGTAGTTTGACTAGAGTTAACCAAGCAACTGACCCTCATCATCGCTTTTTTTTTTTTAGACATTTTTTGTAAACATTCTTCTGGATTTCAGTCAAACAAACCCAACCTATCCAACACGATATCCATTTTTTGTGGCTTTGATTAAAAAAAAACCTGCGTACCATATATTGAAGATTCTTTTTCGAACTTTTAAGTGCAGACGCAACTACTTTTCTGCAAGACTTTCATTAGGCGTCAGTGTTTGGAGTAGTTAAATATATTAGATACAATAGTCATTATCCACTTGTTAAAATATGAAATGAAAAGTTGGAAAAAATGTGAGATAACCCTCCAGAAATTCGTTCAGAAGAACGCAAATTACACCGAGAACTTGTGAAGCTCCTTTTTTGTTCGCTTACTAAAAAGAACATTACATATCTAAATTGATCTCCAGGAAATACTAAGCCTGAACAAATTATTACGCAAGCGAATCTTGAAAAATCATAAACTCATCCGCATTGTGAAAAAAAAAAAAAAAAATATATAAAACAAAAAACCGAAAGAAAAGTAATCTAAGGATGTAATTATGCAAAAAATACCGACCCCACCTTCTTTAAGACTGGATCCCTTTGTGTGTCCTTGGGTTGCGCGTCATTGTGTGCGGTTAACAACAATTTTCCACAGGTGTTCCAATCATCCTCTATGTACACACTTCCTTGACGACTGACTTCTCCGAAATGAAATAACATTGGGACTCCGGGGACGTATCTCAGCAGCCCAATTTGTGCAAATTTATAAATATTTGATTAAGACCGTCGAACTCGTTCGCTGCTCCTCGCCGTGAACGGATAACTAAAATCCCTTGGCCTAGATCCTCTCAACCAAATTCATACCATTGGTGCGTATGTTTTCTGCTCCCTTCATCAAATTAACTAACCACTTCATACCCAACATATACCAACACATTGGCTCACAAATTTAAAGTCAAATGCTAAAACTCCTCACAGAAACTAAATACCATAATGTATATATTCGCGGGTTTTGGTGGGCGGGTTTCACATTCCCCTAACTCCCACCTATCACATTCACTATTAACCGAGCGCACACATATTGGAAGTAATCTTTACTATTATAAAAAAAAAATAAAAAATCGATACAATGTTTTTAAAATTTTGTTTGTTTTCAGTTGTGGAAGCTATTCCACCATAAAACAGAAAAAAATTATTATCACAAACCCACAAAGCTTTGGTCTACGTCAGTTATACTTTTACTAGGTAACACATGTAGCAAAAGAAACAAAAAACAGACAAGCAAAAATCACTTCATATAGCCAAAGTTGCAGAAAAATATAATCTTCGAAAATATTTTGTACAATTTTTATTCACATCGTTTTTATTTTGTGTTTCGTGTTTTCCGAAATCAAAACATCACTCATTGTAAAATATACCTAATTCAACATCTACATTTGACAACAAAAAAAAAAAAAAAACCTCATAAATATTATATTTATTGAAAATCAGCATCAACAAAACAAAAAACCAAGAAAAGAAAAAATCTCCAACAATTCCCTTTTTACAGAACCGTTGACGGCAAAGACAAAAAAGACAAGAAAAAGAAGAGTTTGTTCTAGAGGTCAATATCTTGAGTGGAGGAATACACTCATAGGAAATAAAAATAATATAAATATACCTATATATAAAATTATATATAAAATAGTTATGTAAAGATTTATATACATTTAATTTATGATTCAAATATTTATGTATATCAGAAACAAACACTCCAAATCAAAATGATGTGCAAAAAAAAAAAAAAAATCACAAAATTCAACTTCACACCACACGTTAACTTTCTCCCTATTGTTCTATTTTTTTTTTCACGTCTTCCTCTTTCTTTACACATTCTTTTACCATTCCCTCGTAACAAATGTCTACCACCAAATCAAACCGATACACATATTTTTGTTATTACATCTAATTTCCTATACAATAAGTAAATAGTATTTTTTCTTCTTAAAAAAACAAAACAATTGCACTACTACTAAAAATCCTTTTCTGATAAAAAAAAAACTCTCTGATATAGCTTAGATTTCGCAAAATAAAATAAAAATACCTTGTGTAACTAATATTATTGTTGAAAAATATAAAAGAAATAGAAACGAATATTAAATAATACATACGAATTGTATCGTCGTGTTTCCTTTCTAATTAACAAAAATAAAAACAAAACAAAAACCTTTCATAATTTAAGGAATTAAACAACTAAATATATATATTATATATTATTTAAATAGTTATATAAAATTTGAAACAAGAGTTAAACAACAACATCTAAAAACAAAAACTGTTCATCAAGATTTTTCCATTTTTTCCCTCTTCTGTTAGTAATTTTTACTAAGAAATTAAATTATGAATTAAGCATTTAAATGAGGATTCAGAAAAGTAATATAACATAATACTTTTTTTTTGTCTAGTATTATATTTAATAATTTAATATAAAAGTGTTATAAATATATAAAAATTAAAATGATATATTCAATAGATGCAGCGGCAGCAACAAATGATAACGACAAACAATTTTAATAATGAACTCGATGCTTTGTACAATTATTAATTACAATTGCTATTATTAAAATATTATAATAAAATTGAACAAAAATAAAAATTATAACAATAACCGTCTTGTGATTTTTATATTTGTAGTGGAAAGTAAATTACAAGTAAGTATGTATGCGCAGAGGAGTAGGATTTAGCAACAGTCCATTAAACTCCAAACATCATATGGGTCCACATGGACCTAAGTGGGGTACTGCTGGGATCACTCTGCCGTATCCACCCATAAACCTAACCTAACCTAAACTCCTACAACGGCCAAATCTAATACGAATGGTTATAAAATGAGTTATTGAGTATTTTCATAAACGTCTGCCTAACTAAGATCTGCGTAAGACGTGTTCATAAAGTCAGATTTTTGATCGAACAAACGCAGATGAAGTGTAAATTTAGTAACGCATCACTCGCATCATGATGCTGACGATGTTTTGCATCATGTTCATTAATGCAAACTATTGGCATCATTTTTAACGTCAAGTTGATCGAACTGATGCGCAAACATAACGCAAAAAAGCATCACAGAAATACCTGATGCGCTGTTGATTCGCCGGCAAAAAAGTAAGAAAAATGCCGGAAGTGAAAGAAAAATAAGTAAATACATATACATTTTTATCAATAGATTACTATGCTTTTGAAAGACAAATTTGTAAATTTTTGTTGAAGTCGTTATACTAATTTTTTCACAAACAATGCGTTCTAAAACTCAAACGACACATTCAATCACCAACGCATCAGCATAATCTGTGCATCGCATCATCATAGCAAATAAGCAGTGATGCCGCATCACTGCGCAAATGTTTGACGTTTCTGAATTTACACGAATTGCAGAAGATATGTTCGTAAACGTCATAAATGTCATCAGCGTCTGACAGATTGTGCATCCATATTTTTTTGACTGCAGAAAGCGCGGGAGGTAACAATTTGAAAAGTGCGAAAAAAGCGTTTATGGGCAATTTTTTATGTGTTTTCACAATTAAATTTAAATTTTTTAAGGGAAAAAGAAGCTGCGGCGTGGAATGTCACGAAAACCAAACTATTGTGATGATTTTTTTTTATTTTTGTGAGACGTTTATGAACATTTAGTGACCACTTCAAATTGTACTAAAGCAGGCCTGCACACGTGTTGCAGAATAAGTGTAGGTGTGTCATTAGGTCTGTTCCTTTACTTTTGTAGTAAGAATGGAAAAGACTGTCAAAATGGCAGTGGTGGGGATAAATTCTCTCACAGAGAGAGACGCTTACGAAAAAGTTAAGGAACGCTTTTGTAGTAATTTATGAAAAATGACAGATACATAAATCAAATATTCAAAAAATTGTACGAAAAGTCGTTAAAATGTCAGAATTTTTTAATTTACTAAGAAAATTGGTTCTATCATTTATTTTTAACTTTATTTGGATGAATCTGAGTATGTGGAAGAGTTTGTACTGATTGAACTACAAGCATTCGAGAAGAGGAAAAGGCGACACTGCATTAAGAATTACATGGAAGAGATCTTACCTTGTTACAGTAAGGAAGAATTTCGACGCCAATATCGAAAAGAATCTTAAAGAGAACATTCAATTTTATTTTGCCGCCTGTTGATACCATTTTAATAAGCAAGAAGTCAAAAAATAATTAACGCATATGCCAAATGGGACAACAAATTTCAAATCAGCTGTTGGTTGTAAGGTGACTGACAGCTTTTTCATTTCTTACACCAAGAAATTTGTTGAGTAAAAATTCGTAAGATTCTCAGTGGAGGGGTAATATCTTGCTCTCTCGATGACGCTCTCTTTTACGAATTTTTTGAGTTAAGGAACGGCATTGAGTAAAAATTCGTAAGATTTAAAAGTAAAGGAACAGACCTATTCATGCTTATTTTGACATTCGAACGAATAGCCAATTCATACGAATGTCTCTATTCGTTCGAATGAACTTGTGTGTATTTTAATAGACATTCGTTAGAATTGGCTATTCGTTCGAATGTCAAAATAAGCATGATTAATGCAACAAAACAGAACGACGATTGTACTAGCGCAGATTTTCGACGTTTATGAAAACACCCTTTGTATTGTAATTAATAGGCCCTATACACTGCGACCAGAATAGAACTATTGTGTTGGCCTCTATTATTTAACCCAGGGAGCTGTTGAGGCTCTTTACCTTAGTACCCTTCTTGGTTCCATGTTTCCTGTCAGTGTAATAGCTGGTTGAAAAGGAGTTTCACCCTAATCATATGTTTGGTATTTAATAGTCAAGCAGCTGTTAGCTTAACTATAATTGATTGAAAATAAGCCCCTTCTGAGACTCCGCTCTAGCGACGTAAACAAATTACGACAGATTTCTGAAGCGAACCGAAATCCCCTTAGAAAAAATTGGACGACTATTAAACTACTAAATTTAACTCTAAGAAGCTGGTAACACAAGAAGTGATTCTTAAATTTCGGAACAACGTTGGCCTAATGTGGTATTCGATTGGGCTTCTTCAGATTCGCTCTCAGATTTCGTGTGGCTAATCGAACATGCAAACGTCACTTGCTCTTTTTGGGGTTGATATTCGTGCGATTCGAATATGTGTAGCCTTCAACACTTTTCGAAGCGGTTTCCATTCACTGGTTAAATTTTATATAAAAACATTAAAAATTTGCGTCCCGATTGATTTCTAAATATTTATACATAAATAATTTCCAAAAATAGATTCACCCGATGCAATACCTTTCTTTGCTGTAAAATTCACGAAAACCTAAACAAACTCCACCAATTTATTAAAATAATTTATTTTATTTAAATAATAAATAAGTTCCGTAGTATTAAGAGTACACCGTCACTGAAAAGCAGACTGGATATTAACTGATCGTATTATTGGACTATTTCTGCGGCTTAGGACTTAACTCGTCATCGCTAATTAGAAATTGGCCTATAAATTTACAAAGTTTATAAATTTGATTGGCTATTTCAGCATATTGATTTGTGATCAATCATTTTGGCCCACTGAATGTATAAGATTCATTACCTACTATTAATATTTATCGGTAATATTATTGTGTCCCATCTACCTATAGTAAAGGGTTTTCCAATAAGAGGTGTTATCTTGGTATTCAAAGAAAAATGCCATTTTTTGAGATAAATGATCGGATGTTTATTTCATAATAAATAGGAAGGTATGCCGTTAATAATAAAAAACAACATCAGCCAAATGGCTACCACGAGCACGCATACAGAACCATATCCTTTCACAATAACACCTCTTATTGAATAACCCTTTATAATAGTTACAACCAAAGAGGAGGAATCAACATTTGCCTGCGGATTTCCTGAGCTAATCAAAGAAATAATTTGTCATGTGGGGGAAAATTATTTATTTCCATTAGTTTGGATTGGAACTACGGCAATTTCAAACTATACAACTAATAGTATAGTCATCAATTGATAGTATAGTTTAAAAAGTTTTAACATTTTTAAGCAGTGTACAAAGAAAAATTAGTCGCTGAAACGATGGTTGGAAGGAAACGAGTCTCGTGGGGCGATGATGGAGTATGACTAATGATCCCATCTCATTTTTGCTGAAAAACAGGAGAAATTCTCAAAATCGTAGCGTTTCACAGGTTTTTTATTTTGAAAAAAAGGTGTAAAACAGGAGTTCAATGTGAGTACTAATTTAATGTTTAATGTAACAAAAATACGTAATAATATGTATTAAAGAATATTTAAAAAAATGCTTAGTCAATAATCATCATCATCTTCAAGGTCAATGTCAGTCGTCATCTGTTTCTACGTTGGCATCAGCGTTGCCACTTACATCCTTAGCAAATGTAGTACATACGAGAAAAAAAAGTAGCATTTTCAAACAAAATGTAGTACATGTTTTTTTTTAATTGAAATTAACTTCCTTTCATCAGAAGCACTACTGTGTGGTGTGGTAGACAGCTAAGTCCAGCATGTATGCAGATAGTTCTTCAAATAATTAAGTTTCCTTAACTATTTTCTGTTTGTTTAATTTCACCCATATTGCCACAATGTCGCTATTTTGATGTCCACATTTCAAAATAAGATCGAAAACCCCAATCAACAAGCGCCACTGGTCATTTAAAGTGTCCAAATTTGCTTTCTTACAGGGAAACTCCTTAAATAAATTTAAAGTGGTTGGCTCTTAAGAAATGTAGTACTTTTGGGTAACAATGTAGTATGTAGTACGGCGTTAAAAAATCCAGCAAATATGTAGCACAGTACTACATATGTAGTACAAGTGGTAACGCTGGTTGGCATCACCAAAATAACAAAATGCAAAAAAGCTATGGATTTGATTTCGGAGGAATTATTGTCTTCATTGTCTTCCTTGTCATCTGAAGACTACGAATCACCAGAGAAAAACCCGGCTCTGCGAAATAAGCCCCAATTAAATGAGGCCGCAATATAAAAATGAATTAAGTCCCCAAAAAAACTGTACAGGAAAAAACAACAACGATTTCTAATAAAATTTGTGGTTTTATTTCCCTTTTTGGGGCCTTATTTCCTAATGAAAATTGGGGTCTTATTTCCCCAAAATAAGAAATGAAGAAGTCCCCAGAACTATTTTTGTATTATTATTTGTTACCCTTCCGACATGGAATACGTATGGGGGGGCATGCTGCCCCCCTGCAAGCACCCTGCTTGGGTTTGTTGTTAGATTACAGGGTAGGAGCGAGGTTGATTATATTCAAAGTTCCTTTAATCTAAATAATTAGTTTATCCAATATCAATAATATTAAATAAAAAGTAGTTTTCGTTTATTTTAATTTCATTATGAAATAAACCCTAAATTTGGGGCCTTATTTCACCTTTTTTTTTTTTGGGTATATTTCATTGGGGCCTTATTTCCTTCAGCCAAATACCCCATTTGTATCTACAACAGAGAAAACATTTTCAGTTCGATATCCATTTGTGATTTTGCCAAAAAGGAATGCAATTTGAACAGCTGATATTGTTGTCAAATAACGCACTAATCCATTTACAAAAGCAGATCAATTTCGTTGCACGTTCCGTGAGCAGCGTAGAATCTGAGATCTGAAAAAGATTTCTGGTGGTTCCAATAGAAAACGACATTATAGAGCAAATTATTTTACGTAATTTAGGTGTGTGGTATTCGATTGGGCGCTCTCAGAGCACTTTTTATGTTCGTTTGGTACAAAAAAAAAAAAAAAAAAACAATATTTTTTAGATTTCAGAGTACTTTTGCTTGCGAATCTGGATTTTTTGCTTCAGATTTACACTGAGTGTCTGGGCTAGAAAAGAAACACGATTTTTTTGTATAACAGTTTGTCTAAACTTCAGAGCTGAGCACTGAACTGAGCTTGAGCTATATGAGCGCGCTCTGAACCGAGCGTGCTCAGATCGTTCTAATGAATTTCTGTTTTTCCTGTTTTTTTTCTCTCTCAAATATGACTGGAAGTATGAATGTATATGTGTGCTCAGCATTTTACTCAGCCTGCTCAGCTCAGTCAAAGTGGAAACTATTGCAAAGATTACAAAACAGAAGATAAGAAGCACCGTGGGAAATCGACTTAATCTTATTCAGATTATTCTCTACTAATTGTTTTTTCCACACAGTTACACTTGTATTATTTGCTTGCTTCGTTGCCAATACTTCCGATATTTATTTATTTATGACTGCTTCACTAATATTAATACGCGTTTTCCTTTCCGATAAGAAAACTTGTCGTCATCATCTTTGTCTACTGACAACGATAAGTCCACCATTAGTCAATATGAACTATTTTCGCCATCCCCTCCATATATATGAATAAAACAGCTGGGCTTGCAGTGAAATTCACCTTTATTTGTGTGTGTGTGGGTGTCATAAATACGAAGGCATGTCGAACAGATTCGTGGTCATATAACCGTTCGAGCGTTTCTAATCTTTTTAAGTAGGTGCGATATGATAAGACCATCAACAAATCCTCTTCATTGTCCGTTTAGTAGTCGCTTTTCCCTAGAAGCGATTAGATAGTGCAAATTTTTGTGTCAAAAGTTTAAATTTATTTTTTTCCGTTGTGAAAATCGCACGTCTTTTGCAAATTGTATTGTTAAAGGCTTCATGACTGTTCTAATTGTGGTGGTGTTTATGGTAGTATCTTGCACTACTTTTGTCTGTATAGTTAGTGTCTATCAATTAATTTGTAAAAATCATAAACTTTCAAACGGAATGTGTTTTCTAAAATTTCAGTTGTCCTATTGCAAAGCAAGGATTTTGAAAAGTACGGAAAGAAGTTCGTATACCTTTTGTCATTATACTTATATCTTGCAAAACTCATCCATTTATTCAAATTACTCAATTCGCAGTGAATAACCCGCGAAACCAACTGAATTCAACTGAATCCAGATCTAGATCAAGAAACACAATCTTTGTAGTGCCAACAACGAGTCAAGTGATTGAAATGTACATCACCCAGGCAAATGCGGCCGCCATCAACAACGTAAATAATTCATCGTCCGTAGATAGTTCCGTGAGGAGACCCCCAAGCTATGGTACAGTAATTGTGGATGTGCCACCCACCTATGATCAAGCTATTCAGCACTTAGCCAAGGAAATGAAATAGGAACGTTTTTTTCTGGGATAGTTAGTTTGTAAATACATTTTGCTATTGTTATTAGTTTCAGTATATGCATTCCTGATATAGGTAGTTCTACAAGTCAAGCTGAATTCCGGTCAGGTGGTTCGGTGTTCAATTAAGTTAATATCGATAGCAGTGATAAATTATTAGCTCGATTTCAGAGCGCTCTTGAACTTGGACTACAAAGTTTATTATGTACTAACGTTCGCACAAGTGTGGGAAAGTTGAAATTATTGATAACGTCTTCAAAGGGTGCCGATAACAATGGGTGCAACCTGAACATAAATGTACAATATAAATGACGTCAATTGAAAAACCTGAAGTTTATTTTTCCTATCGTTTCAAGATTTAACAAATATTTGAATTTTCACCAGTTGCTATGTACTAGATTGGCTCGGAAGGTCCGAAAAGCAGAAGTAAAGAACTTGGCGATCGAAGCAACGTACAGAGCAGAGACAATAGGTACTGAGACCCCCAACTTCGGCCGATTTCCCGTTACCTTGTCTAGAAGCTATATTTTTACGGAGTGTACTCGATTTGTTGCGCTAGTATTGATACATAGAAATTCGTATTGACAAATGTCACGAAACTTCAAAAATTCCGGCTCACCAACAACTTCCGGTGTCGGCAAAGTTGTTGTCAGCGTTCATAGAATTTTGTCCGTTAAATTTGAAATTATTCGTTACGTGTGAATAGTATTTTATTTTAGGAATAAGTGCACTTCTGGTAAAAATATTTATGAAAAAGGATTACTGCAGAATGGCTTTAGGAAAATAAAAACATTTTGAGCAATTTTTCTTCAGTTATTTAAGAAAAATGTACACATGAAATCGAAGTTAATGATATTCAAAAACGGAAAATACACAACAATGTTTGTACTAATACGTTTCTAGTAAAACAACTCATTTAGACAGTTTAATTGACCAAACAAATTATATTAATCGTCTTTAAAAAAATTTATAATAACCACCAAATAGCATTCAGTTAGGTATCTTAAAATGTGATATTCCCGAGCTCTATCCTATCACATTCCCCTATGGTTGGTAGCGGTTGGCAGCAGTGATTTCATATTTTTTGTATGTTTTTGCATGTCACACGGATTCTAAATTGACAAAACACCGACAGAAAACAAAATGGCGAATTTAAAAAAAAAAAAAAAAAAAAAAAAAAACTGAGGGGGCCAGTGGCAAAAGGATTGTCAGTTGGGGCTCTCAGTATTGCCTCTGATACAGAGTCTGTACAAATACTTGAATCAAAATGCATGCTCTGGATATATTTAAGTGACAGACCGATCAATCAGATCATCGCAAATGGCAAAGTGCGTATAGATCGATCGTTCAATTTGCAAATCTACTACATTTGCTTAGCTTCCTTTGTCCAATTTTTGGTATTTTTGTTTTATTACTTTTTAATACAATTTCTATAAATAGAAAAAATCTTTTTTTAAAGTAAAGCCTACGAGTGCTACTTACTTTTTCGTGTCAATTGAAAAATACGAAACGGTCCTACAATAGTGTTCGCGTTCCTTGCAACTTTCCGTGGCAATCGATTCTTTTTTGTAATAGTTTTCGCATGCGTGGAGCGTTGTTGAAATATAACTTTATTGCCAATTCCCCAGTCCCTAGTGTTGGTTTGGGATGTATTTAAGTCTGGCAGAGTGACAGAAAACGGGGCCAGATTCTATAAGGCGAAACGTTCAGCGTTTTCGTGCGCTCGAATGACTTGGCCAGCAAGCAAATTTCTTCGTGCACACGACAACGTTTGAACGTTTCGCCTATTTTTAATTTTAATTTTAATTGCTTCATACAAGCATGTAAAAAACTAACAATAAACAATAAAGTAAACTTAAGACTAAAAAAAAAAGGGTTGCTTTGGTACAATTTAGGCCAAATAAGTTGGGCGCCATGTTTGCTTTGCAAAGCATTCTCGTTAAAGGCTCGTGTTGGCCATAGTCAGTACGGTGATGGGGAAGGCGGAAAAAGGGAATTGATCGTAAACGACGAGGATTAGTATTTAGTGAAATCTTATGCAGTAGATGCGGGCAATCTATGTTTCCAGATAGTAACTGATGAATAAAAATTATGTCAGCGATATCGCGACGAGTCATAAGAGCCTTTACATTGAGCAACTTTAGGCGATTCTCGTAGGGAGGTAAATTGTGAGGGTCATTTCAGTCAAGTCCACGTAAGGCGAAACGAATGAATCTACGCTGGACAGCTTCGATTCTCAAAATATGTACCTGATGGTAAGGTGACGAGACTTGGCTGGCATATTCAAGAAGTGGTCTAACAAACGTCGTATATAGGGATTTAGTGACATAGGGGTTTGAAAACTCCTTCGAACAACGTTTAACAAACCCAAGTGCAGAATTAGCCCTGTTAATAATGTTGTCGATGTGATGTCGAAAATTAAGTTGAGCGTCGCAGATTATGCCCAGATCACGAATAGATGAAACAGTGGAGACAGACTCGTTGTTTATGAAATAAGATCTAATAGAATCTGGCCCCGTTTGGGCTTTCAGCAAGCTCTTTAATTGGTAAATTTATACTTTATGGGCGATTCGACCAGTATGTAGGTATTTGTTGTTTATTTTTTCAATAAAAGACGTCATAATTTTTGGTTAGTAAGAACTCAAAATAAATTTACACCAAATTGTTACATTTTTTATTAAAAATCTTTACTTTCTTTGTATCTAGGACCAGCCTAATTTATTATTCGACGATGTTGTTTATTTAGGTTTTTGATTTTTACTTTGGTGAGCGGTGACCGTTTAGTAGCGAACAAACATTGGTTAAGTTCTATATAAATAGGCATATGTCTCATCTGTCAAAATTAGATTCCTCGAAAATGTTGATCTATGGAATTCGTTACATCTGTCTTCTGCTTGATTTTTCGGTCACATTTTCAGTTTCTTAATAATGAATAGAAAAAGTAATTGGCGTTCACTTTTTTTTTAATTCTACAAAATTGTTCTACATTGAATTTTCGGCGTACAATCAAAAGACAGCCCACTGCTTTGAGTAATCTAAAAGATTTTATCATAGCCTATGTCTAATATCAATGGTTTTAATTACCAACCCACACTTCATTCATAAAATACACGAAATAAAACAAAATTTCAAACCTAAATTGTTGAATGCGTATTTATAAAAATAGAGGAAAAAGAACCATCAATTATAAAACTGCCCTTAAACATTTAAACTTTTTCAAAATCAAGATCCATATTCATCTGTATTTCATTGTCTATTCAACGCCATTTTTAATATTCTTTACAAGATCAGTAGCAGCTTCCATTATCTGAGAAGCATCCCCACTGACATCCCTGACTGTGGAATTGTCTACATTTTTCTCCAATTTCTCAGATTTTTCATATGCAGAAGTTTTCACTTCCTCCGGCTTGTTATTCTCCTCTGTTTTTTTAATTTCATTTAACTTCTCCGTCTTTTCGGGTCTATCTTCTTTCTCTGGTTCGTCCATTGTCTCATCTTCCATAATCTTCTTCATTTTCTCTGTAATGCACTTCTGCTCGCATTCCTCCGAATTTCTATTATCAGGAATGTGTTGAGGTGGTAATTTCTCAACTTCAATAATTGTTGTATGACCGTTAGATTCGTTGGATGGAGCGACTTTTAATGTCACAGGGGTACTTCCTGTTATTTGCTCAGTAGATCTAAGGCCAACCAAATCTTCACTGGCTGTCCACAACCATTCAGCCATTTTCTTATTTGTACCTTTTGGCAGTATTGGACATTTTATTGTGTCAAAATAATATCCACCCGTTGATTTTTCCAGAGCTGGGTCTAAAGCCAGTCTAAGCGAGGTTTGTGCACCGGCTTTTGCTGTTTTAAAGAAAAACCGTATCACGGGATCTAGAAGTGACCTTTTAAATAAATAAGGAAAATTATTAGTAACCACCTAACTACTGTAGTTCTTTTTAACTTACTTTGTAATTCCATATATGATGTGTCGAGTCAATTCGGTTTTAACAACTCCCGGATGAAGACAGTTAACAGTGACACCGGATCCTTTAAGTTTCTCACTCAGATGGGTCGTGAAGAGAACATTCGCCAACTTACTCTGAGCGTATGCACCCCATTTGCTATACGACTTCTCGAAGTTCAAATCATCCTTCCTAATTCTACCAATCCCGTACAAGGCACTAGACACAACCACAATCCGACTTGGCGCTGACTGTCTCAATGTGTCCAATAGCAGATTTGTCAAAAGAAAATGCCCCAAGTGATTCGTACCCAGCTGTAGATCGAAGCCATCTTTAGTTACTCCCTTTTGAGTGGCCATAACACCGGCATTGTTAATAAGTATATCAAGACGAGACTCTTCACCAATGAATCTAGAAGTGAAATGAGAGTGTATTCAGGGATTTTTAGTGGTTTAATTGAATTTTTACTTTTCTGCAAATTTGCGGACAGACTCTAGGTCCCCCAAGTCCAGTGTTCGATTGAAAACATTTTGGTTCTTGGTTTTTTCAATGATTTCCAAACGAGCAGCTTCGCACCGGACAGGATCTCGACAAGCCATGTAGATCTTTGCTCCCCGACTAGCCAACTCTAAAGCGGTTTCTTTTCCAATTCCTGTGTTACATCCGGTGATGATGACAACTTTGCCATCGATGCGGTTCTTTTTACGGTAGGAGGGTCCTTGCACGATTTTCCTTAATAAAAAACAATAGTTACCAAATTAACGCCTTGCCTACTTGAAAATAAATATAAAACATACACCATCACTCAAAACCGTATATAAAAAGTGCTGCCAAACACTGAAAACATTTCTTTCTACTTAGTGTGCTGACAATATTTTTACATAAATATCTTAAGTGACTCCATTATGTTACTTTGCCTAATAAATTGTAGTAGACCATTACCATTTTAGTTTGCTTGACAGAAGCTTATGATAAGCTGACGTTGAAAAATGTACCAGATGTTAAATCCATATTCCACAATCTATGTGCAAATCACTCACAAAAATCCCAGTGTCTGGCATTTGCTGACCAACCACACCACTCAATTGCTTCATACACATCAAACGGAAAATTGGTTTAAATATAAATAAAAATAAAATACTTATTTTCAATTAATTACGTTTTATTTACACTAGATGGGGTTCTTATTCCAAACGAAACCCCTTTGGCAGTAGGCGTCAGCTACTCAGTTACAAGCATTAAATCTTAGACTTATATTTACTTAAGTATTAGGGATGAGTATTAAATAAAAAACGATTATTAAACTAAATTTGATCTTAAATAAATCATATCCATTGAAATTATATAGCCTTCTCGGAGGTATGCGCCTTGTCGGCGGTGTTCTTTTCCGCCCCATCTATCTTCTCTATCACATCGGCCTTTTCAATGGCATCTATATTCTCTACTGGGCTTTTCGCTTCCACTACAATATCTGCATTTTTTGCAGTTTCAATTTTATCAGCGATATCCTCAGTAACATCCCTGATAATAGTAACATGACCGTTAATTTCCGCAAGACTGTTATCAACTTCTTTCATCATTTTTTCCAACTTCTCTTGCACTTCTGTCTTCAGTTGATTAGCACTTTCCCCATGCTTGTTATTATCGTCCGACTTTTTGTTTTCGTCCAACCTTTCAAGCTTCTCCATCTTTTCGGATCTATCAGCCTTTTCTGGTTCATCCATTTTCTCGCTATGCTCGCCCACCATCATTTGCTTCATTTTCTCTGAAATGTCTTTCATCTCGCAACTGCCCTTTTCGCATTCTTCAATATTTTTATTGTCAGGGATGTTTTGAGTCGGAATCTTCTCCACTTCAATAATTGTTGTGTGGACTTTAGTTTCGTTCGAGGGAGGAACTTGCAGAGTAACAGGAACAGCTGACATTTTTTGTTCTGTGCGCTTTAAACCAACTAATTCTTCACTGGTTGTCCACAACCATTCAGCCATTTCCTTGTTCTTAGCTTTTGGCAAAAGTGGGAACCTGATTGTGTCAAAGTAATAGCCACCTGTGGATTTTTCCAGAGCGGGATCTAGAGCAACCCTCAATGATGTTTGAGCACCGGCCTTGGGTGTTTTGAAGAAGAACCCTGTCAGAGGGTCCAACAAGGCCCTGTAATTTGGAAAACAGTTATTCAAGAATCCATACTAATCTTATTTTATACTTACTTTGTTCTACCAGAGATCATGTGACGGCCCAACTCGGTCTTGACGACTCCCGGGTGGACACAATTAACAGTGACATCAGTTCCATGAAGCATCTCACTCAGTTTAGTTGTGAACAGAGCATTTGCCAATTTGCTCTGAGTGTATGCACGAAATGAGCTATAACTCTTATCCGAGTTCAAATCGTCCTTGTCGATTTTACCAAACGCATACAATGCACTTGACACAACCACAATGCGACTTGGTGCTGAATGCTTCAAGGTGTCCAAAAGCAGATTGGTCAAAAGGAAGTGTCCCAAGTGGTTTGTTGCGAGTGTAAGCTCGAAGCCATCTTTGGTTTGTCCCTTTGGAACGCCCATAATACCGGCATTGTTGATAAGTATGTCCAACCGAGATTCCTCAGCAATGAACCTAGATGAACAGACAGCATAAATGGCGTGTTTCGTTATGAGCAATATTTAGTGAACCTACTTGTCTGCGAATTTACGAACAGACTCCAGTGATCCCACGTCTAAAGTACGGTTGAAAATATTTTCATTTTTTGTCTTCTCGATTATCTCCAAACGTGCACCTTCACACCGAACAGGATCACGACAAGCCATGTAGATCTTTGCACCGCGTCTGGCCAACTCTAGGGCAGTTTCCTTGCCAATTCCTGTGTTGCAACCGGTGATGATGACCACCTTGCCATCAATGCGGTTCTTTTTGCGGTAGAAGGGTCCTTGGACGATTTTCCTACGGGAAAATAAAAATGTTGTAAATAAATACGGTTTTCAATTCAAAGATAAGTATGAAATTTACTGTACGTCACTAAAAACCGTAAAAAGTGCTGCCACATTTCGAATATTTACACTGGCAGTTTTCGTTTTATATACATTAATACCCTTTTCACACCGCAGCGAAAACCGTGTTTTCGTCGAAAACTCAAAATTTCATTCACACCGAATAATAACTAGTTTTCGTTTGACGTTTCAATCAGCTGTGAGACACTAATCGTGAAACTTCTGTGTAAACTATTCGGTTTACAAATTTCGATCGCATTTAATAACAAATAAAATTAATTCAGAGCATTTAAAAATAATGTTAGCCCATCAATTAGTGTGGAAAGTGATTTTAAGTTGTGAGTTGTGACATTTATTCGGTCAGCTGCTATGCTGAATGTTGCAAAAGGTGGTGTTTGTTTCAACAACGCAACGATTGGAAGTCGTTTTCGTGGAAAACGATCAACTCTTGATCAACAAAGCATTTCGTTTCGAATGTATAAACTGTACAATGTACATACATATAACAAAAGATGTTATTTTAAGTGATGCCGACATCTTACACTTCACATAATATGAGTCTTGAATTGAGCTTTATATTAATCTCAACAAAGATGATTTATATTTTATGTAGAAAAGGTAATTTTAGGCACGATTTACAAAATTTTCACTTGCACTATAAATGGTGGCCAATTAAAAATTTGTTTTCCTTACTGTCAAAATTTAATTTTCCAGAAAATGAAGGCGGAGCAAGAAGTTATACCACGAGTAATGGACATCAGTCGAAATGACGTTCTCCAAGCATTACTGTCTGATCTTAGTTGTTTCTTAGAAAGGAACTAACAAATCAAACCCGAAGTAACAAATAAATGAATTACAATCCTTGTTAAAAAGTTACGGTTCATTCAAACTAAAGGGGATTGTTATTTGAACCCCTCTAGCAACACTGGCCGGCTAGTACTGTACATGGCAAAAGTAAACCTTTATTAAGTGAGTACTACATTTACATACATAAGTAACAAAATAATAAAAAAAAAAGGAAACGAGTGATGTCCATCGATTTCACTGGGGCCCCTCTGGTCAAAAAATTCTTCCCTCATACTCAATAGCATCTCTGAAATGAACGTCAGAGCTTGCTAGTTTTAATTGGTTTAAACTTCTCATTCTTTTCAAAGTCTTCTGCTTTTCAAGAGTGTGTATTTTGGGGGCTTGTCTATATTTTTTGAGTAAGGGCTGTTCGAGTTGGTTCCTTCTCGAGTTCAATAACTGTTGTTTTGTCAGTGGGCCTAATGCCAACCATTTCTTCACTGACTGTCCACAGCCACTCGGCCATTTCCTTGTTTCTAGCTTTTGGTAGTAGAGGCATTCTTATTGAGTCAAAATAATAACTACCAGTGCGTTTCTCCAAAGCTGGATCTAGAGCCAGTCTCAGCGAGGTTTGAGCACCGGCCTTGAGTGTCTTAAGGAAGAACGCTGTCAAAGGAGACATCAATTTCCTATTAAATTGAAAAGATATTTAGTCAGCGATCGCCAGCAATTAAGTCATACTTACGTCATTAGGCGTTTGTCTTTTTTAGTTAAGAGCTGAGCACTGAACTGAGCTCGAGCTATATGAGCGCGCTCTGAACCGAGCGTGCTCAGATCGTTCTGATGATTTTCTGTTTTTCCTGTTTTTTTTTTTTTTTTTTTTTTTCTCTCAAATGTGAATGGAAGTGTGAATGTATAAATGTGTAATCAGCATTTTACTCAGCCTGCTCAGTCAATTAATTCTGAGCTCATAGAGCGCGCTCTGATCATGCTCTGAACGAAAAAAGAAACACAAATTCGAGCTCTGATGTATCTGAGCTAAAAAAGAAACACAAATTTTTTGTATAACAGTTCAGGTTGTGCTCTGAACTAAAGAGGAAAAACGCCTTATAAGTTCATTTTTGAAGGGGAAATGAAGGGGAAATATCGGAGCCCCTAAAAATAGGCAATCGAAACCATTTCAGGCTTCCCTTAAATTGCGAATAAAAAGTGTCCAGTAATGCGGGCTGTCTTCTATTTTATATCACAGGTAGAAAAGGGTGCATAGAATAGATAATATTATGCAAAGTTTCATCGTTTGAAGTTCAACAGTTTTAGAGTTATGAGGACCTTAAGTTAGAAGCCAAAATTTTTCTTAAATTTCATATAAATCATAAACCGTTAGGCCGATTGGTACGATTTGAATTTTATTGGATTAGTAATGTCGAACACTTTCGAAGATAGCATTTAGAAATTTTATGACTTTGCTAGCTGCGGTTTCAGAAATAACACGGTCTTAAGGGATTGGGATTTTGTTTTTTCAAATGGTTCTAACTTTGTAACGGTTGAACTACAAACGAAAATAATTTCACTACAAACAACTACAAACGATTGTCTATCGAACTGTATTAACGAATTAACTTCACGTAGGTGCAATGTTGTTGTTGTTGTAATTTCATGCAATTCGCTTAAATTTACCTGCTGTAATTCATAATTTGTGGATAATTTTTGTATTGTGCACTTCTATGTATTGTCCCCTACCCAAATATATTTATATTGTTGGCCTATTTATGTGACGTATAATAGGAAAAATGAGTGGAAACACGTTATAGGCAACTCCGTATTAATATATAGATTAGTTAAATTTTTTTGTATGCAGACTTACGTCTGTACTCGTAAGGACGTTTTTCATTGAAGATCCAAGAAAATTGCTCCGAAATTCAGAATTGCTCTTTTCAATGAAATACTTTGCAGCACTTTTGCAACAGTGGTAGACACCGTATTATGTGAAATTTTGTTTTCTGTTGCCACTTTTTTGTTACTTTCTAAAATAAATATTAATGTTTTAATAAGCCAAATCAATTCATTGCAATTAAAGTTTACATTCGCAGCTTAATTGCATATTTCCGGATCACATTCACATAGCGCAAAATTTGTTTCCAACAACACAACAAACATCTAACATTTGGCTAGTGTGAGTTTAGTGGGTGAATTCAGGGCAATTGTTTAAAAATATCCAGGACACTTTTGTCGTGTTAAGAACTGATCCGGAAGTGCCATTTTGTTCTTCAATAAAACATAGAAAACACAGAAAGAGCATTTCTAGATTTGATATTTAGATAGAAAGGGCAATTATTTTTTTCAATCGAAAACGCCATAAGCTTACTAACTTCTGGCCATTGTGTTTTTTTATAAATGTTGTTGGCTGTCTAAGAATCACATCAGATGTCTGAGTTTTTATTTGCCTGGGCTGATCATGATCACGTAAACAGTTTTTCCTTAGCTGACGGAGCGGTTACCGATAAGTCTAGTCAATAATTTCTCAACTCAGTACTCATCGACATTCCGATTGTGCGTGTTATGTGTTTTAACTTTAAAATGACAATAAGGGAAAATCTAGTTAAGTCAAATATAGTCGCAATAATAATAAATTATTTAATTTGTGCCTATCGTGCATCACAGGTGGCACAGGTGGTTTGGTGTTGATGAATAGGGTAGACACTAATGGCGTCAACTTGGCGATGCCCAGTTGTTGCAACTGTTCAGATACACCAATTGTGCTTATTTTACCTGCAAGTGGTCACCACCGGGTACTGGTCTATGTCCATCCGGAATTGACTTGCTAAACTTACAAGTGCGAGTGTTGAACACGTAGAAAATAGCAACACTATAATGCTCTGTTGGAGTTGACTGTCTGCTCGAGTCTCAGAAGTCTTACATGAGCCCCTCAGAAAGAGGACGTATGGCGGATGAACTCACATGGTTGAATCAACGGTGGCGTCAACATGGCAGATACCTCAATGAGCTACTTCGACGTATTTGGCGCTGAGGTCATTGAGGATTTTCAGCACTAGTCAGTTTGTTGATATAAAGATGGTGGCGGAAGAGCCCTTAATGGGTCAACGGCAGCTCTCACATCCCCGCAGCGGGTTACTGACTCCGGAATTTTCCGGCCCCTTTTGCCCAAGGGGTCGCAGAAAGGGCCTGGTCCTCCAGGTTGGGGGTTGTGCGTGGGGTTAACTACCCTACCACGGAAAACCAAACATATTGCGAAGCAACCAATAGCCTCGGATAAGGACGGACCCTGCAAAACGAAAAAAGGACAATGACGTTCGGATCTGCACGTGGAATGTTCGAACTCTGAACAGACCGCGTGCAGCCGAACAACTAGCGGAGGCCCTTGACTGCTACAGAGCAGGCATCACCGCCATCCAGGAAGTGCGGTGGGATGGGCCGGGCAAAAGAAGGATGAAAAACTGTGACATTTACTACGGTGACTGCTATAGGGAACAAAAGCAGCGTCTATTTGGATGCGAATTTGTTGTAAGCGGCAGACTTAGGCAAGAAGTCTTGAGCTTTCGACACGTAAGTGAACGCCTTACAACAATCCGCATAAAGGCTAAATTCGCAAACATTAGCCTAATATGCGCTCACGCCCCCACAGAAGAAAAAGACGATGCGACCAAAGAGTGTTTCTACGAGCTCCTCGACAAAACATATGAGCAATGTCCTAAGCATGACGTTAAAATCGTCTTGGGTGATTTTAACGCCAAAATAGGAAAGGAGGACATCTTTGGTAGCACAATCGGAAAACACAGCCTACACGACACCACGTCTGGAAACGGACTTAGGCTGATTGATTTTGCTGCGGGACGTAATATTACCATAGCTAGTTCACGGTTTCCTCACCTCAATATACACAAAGGAACATGGCGGTCACCTGACCATCAAACCGTCAACCAAATTGATCACGTTCCGATCGACGCAAGGCACTCCTCCAGTATTCTATATGTCCGAACTTTTCGAGCGGCCAACATAGACTCGGACCACTACCTTGTTGTAGCCAAGGTACGGATGCGGATATCCAAGACGCCACAACAACGAGAAAATACTGTGAGGAGATTTAACGTTGGACGACTACAAACGCAACAAACCGCCAGAACCTATGCCGATCGCGTATCCCTCAACCTCTCGAGAAGTCCTATGCTGCCAGCATCAAGTGCCGAAGAACAGTGGCGCCGATGCCAAGAAGCCATCAAAAACGCCGCAACTGATGTGCTCGGTTTCACCAGCCCACCCCCCCAGCCCCCCCCCCGAAACCCCTGGTTTGACGAAGAGTGCCGGCAAGCATACATGCAGCAAAACAAAGTGCCTACGAAACGTCGCTGCATAGAAGGACGAGAGCAGCTCGTCAGCTCTACGAGCAAAAGAGGAGGAAGAACATCGGCTTCTCCGGAGAAAAAAGAGAGAGCATGAGAAGCGCGCGATAGAGAGGTGTTGCTCCAGGAACAATGTTCGGAAGTTTTACCAAAAGGTAAAAAGAACGTGTCATCCCAACAAGACCCGAACGGAGACCAGCACAGTCGGTGCTGAGGACATGGAAAAACCATTTCTGCAGACTGCTTAACGGCGAAGACGACACAAATTCCGCTGTCAGGCAGAACGAACCATTCAACCTGGACGATGAAAGCCAAGACTTCCGTCCACCTGACCAAAACGAAGTGAGGATAGCAATATCCAAGCTGAAGTCCAACAAGGCTGCTGAACCAGACGGCTTACCTGCCGAGCTCTTCAAGGCAGCCGGAGATGACGGTAGAGTGCATACATCAACTCGCCTCCAAAATTTGGTTAGAGGAAAGTATGCCTGATGAATGGAACCTCAGCATCGTTTGCCCGATCCACAAGAAAGGAGACTCTCTAAACTGCGCCAACTATAGAGGCATCAGTCTCCTTAACACTGCGTATAAGATCATGTCTGCTGTACTGTGTGAACGCCTGAAACCATTCGTCAACGATCTGATAGGTCCCTGTCAGTGCGGTTTAAGGCCCGGTAAGTCCACGGTCGCAGCATTTATAGAGACGAGCTATACAGAGCCATGTCTAGTTTTGGCATCCCTGCCAAACTTGTCAGATTGTGCAGAATGACGATGGAGAATGCTCGCTGCTCCGTAAAGGTCGGAAACAATCTCACCGAGACCTTTGATGTCAAAAAAGGATTTAGACAAGGTGACGCGCTGTCATGTGACTTCTTCAACATCATTCTTGAGAAAATTGTGCGAAACTCACAAGCCAACACCAGAGGCACAATTTTCCATAAGTCTGTGCAACTACTTGCATACACTGACGACATTGACATTGTTGGCAGAACACAGCGAGCTGTCACTGGTGCGTTTGCTAGTATTAGTATCAACAAAAGCGGCAAAAATGGGTTTAGTGGTGAATGAGGGTAAAACAAAATATATGCTGTCAACAAGAAGGGATACCCAACATCGACGAATCGGACAGAACGTCACGATAGACAGCTATAACTTTGAGGTAGTTAGGGACTTTGTCTACCTCGGCTCCGCTATAAACTCTTATAATGACATCACATCAGAAATCAAGCTTCGAACGCAAAATTCTTCGAGTGATTTTTGGTCCCGTTTGCGTTGACGGGATTTGGAGGAGAAGATTTAACAGCGAACTCTACGAGCTGTACAGCGACATCGACCTGGTCAGAAAAGTACGCATTAGTCGTCTAAGATGGTTAGGACATGTAGAGCGAATGGACACCAACGCTCCGGCCCGGAGAGTCTTCGATTCCAACCCGGAGGGACAACGCAGTAGAGGAAGACCTCGCCTTAGGGGGCGCGCGCAAGTGGAAGGGGACCTCAACCAACTTGGAGTGCGCAACTGGAGGCAGTTAGCCAAAGATCGTGCTAACTGGAGAGGCGTATTGGTTGAGACCCAGGTCCACCCCGGAATGTAGCGCCACCTTAAGTAAGTAAGATATATTGCAAGATATGAAATATTGCTCGTGGAGACACTAGGTGAGAAGAGAATTTCGCCTCTCGATTTAAAGTCAGAATCCACTCAAAAAGCACTCACACAAGTGTAATTTATGTATTTTATACAAGTCAGATGACAGCTGCCGGCTGCCGTAGATTATTTTTTGGCATTTCACCAAACTTTTGTGGATTCAATCAGAAGCAGTTTTCTTGTTCCATTCGATTACAGATTGAGTCGATCCCCGAGTGAAACCAATGGAAAACGACACAAGTCAATGGTTAGTATGAAAATGATCCGTTTTCCAACGGAATTTGAAATTTAAAACGCAATTTCCGAATCTTGCAGTCTCAAATAAATTCGTATGTACGATGTGGCAAAATCCTACGAATGCACTTGACAAACTTTATGTGCCATACAAATTTAAATCTAATTGTGAACTTCAATGAGCGTGTTAATTTTCTTGTTGGAAGTAATGGCAGTGGAAAGAGCGCCATCCTAGCTGCTCTGGTTCTTCGCCTGGGAGCTAGGGCTGGCTCGACAAATAAAAAAAAATTCAGTTTAGTTTTTCTACAAGCTTGGGTGTTTTATTTAGAGTTTCTAATGAAAGAGGATATCATAGCACATGTTCACATCCTGAAAATTAAGAAAAAAAATATTGAAATTAAGACAAATGCTAAGTTTAGAACGACTCACCCTCCTCGTCACATCTACTCTCTCAATAGCTTTTTTTAAGCTAGCAAGGACGGCAACCGGGTATATTTAATTTTAGTATACAGCAGTCAAAGGGATGCAAACTAAATTTATCTGTTGTTTTAATTTTGTCACCTGCGGTATCTGCTGGCTTGGTACTTGCGATACCAATTTCAAAAGCAACCAAGAGTACGACGAGAATTAGATGTATGAGCTTCATTTTGAGAATTGATGTGTTCTAGTTCGATCGAGGGCTCTTATATACCAGGTAATTTTGCAACTCTAGATGGTTGAATCAATAGGGAGTGATACAGTGTTTGCAATTGTTGTTTGATCAAGTGTTTGAAATAGGCGCGCATGTGACGCTTGCATCCAGGTATAAGGTGATGGTGGTGAGTGGAAAAATACGACTGACAAATTTTGCAACTCTAAACGGTTGAATCAATACGAAGTGATACAGTGTTTGCAATTGTTCTTTGATCAAGTGTTTGAAGTAGGCATGAGTGGAAAAATACGACTGTTTGCGAATAGTTTCGTGGCAATAAAGAATATGTTCGATGAACAATATGGACACAATGTTTGACGATTTGCGTTGTTGATATCATCAACATGTTTAATTTCCTTGCTATTCATTGGGCGCGAGTGTAGGCTGGCCGAATAATCCCTAAGTTGCGCCTCAGAATTAGAAATGGTGCAATGCAAGTAACGAATAAGTAACATGATTCCTGGGCACTGCTATCAGTTCTGCACACCAGGACCTCACGCTGAAAACTGTATATAGAGGGAGCCTAAAAATATTCACATGCTTGGTCATCTGTGGAGCCATGTAACTTATTTATGACGAATCCCATATCGTAGCCACAAATCCTTCCAAACCTTCCTTCTGCAAAAAGGAGAGCACCAAACAGCCATTATTTTCTTAACTCTATTTCTTCTCTTCTCCCTTCCGATCCCTCAAAGTCAACAAATAATAATATTTGTAGCTCTGCTGATGACTGCGAGTGCAATTACATCTGATCAAAATCTTAAAGTAGGGAAAGTACAACTCTGTCGTATTTACTGCACTTAAGACACAGCTCACCGCTTTTGCGAATAAAAAAAAATTGGCCACTGATGAAAATGAACGACCAACCCATCAAAAAATCTTCACTCAGGAGTGTTTTCTTTCTGTTTTAAATACCACTCCACTTCGCAATAGCCAAGATTCTTGAGAAGGCTGTAAATCAGGCAGATTCCTTTTGAGTTCCTTCAGTCATTAGCTCAATTCGGTCAGCATTTCCTGGCCATCTCAAATATGAACTCTTCCAGACTCTTCCGAATATAGATATTAAACAAAAGCAGTTTGAAGTTGTCTTTTAGTTCGTGTCTTTACAATTTCTATCATTTCTACAAAGAGGTTTTATTAAAAAAAAAAAAAAAAACAATAAAGGTTACATTTTATTTATATTATCTTACCTCCGCATGGAACGCACCGATTAAAGTCCACAAGCTCCATGGCTTGTTCACTTGTATTCTACATCTGTCTAGTCCGCAAATGTCAAAACAGATTTGACATTGGCGGCCATTTGCAAAAAAAAGAGCATCTTCCAATAGGGTGATCTATTTTGGCCCACCTTGTATTAATCTCTGAAGTATAAAAGGTGCAAGGTATTAGAATTAGGGCGAACTATAAGAAAACCGTTCTACCTTAATCCAGCTTAAGCCAAAGCGCCAAATGATTTCGAAATTGTGTGATTATTATATGATAAGTATTCAATTTCAAATTCTTGGCAGAATTTAAGTCTATTGACGTCCAGTTTTGTTTTATCTTAAGTTCACAAAATGCTATTACGGTATAGTGAAAATGAGTCTTATTTTGACATTGATATAATAATTAAGGTATTCAGATTAGAGATTACTAAGATCAGTGTGGAGATGATAAATATTTCTTTAGAGAAATATGTTTATATTTCAATTACAATTAGGTACTACGATTTCAAGTAATTAAACAAATTTATGAGCATCGCTCGTTTTAAGAAACAAATTCTTTCAACACAAACTACTATAGCTATTACTTATTTATTTTTTATTCAACATACCTTTAAGCATGTGCGGATGTTAACTATACACGCACGCAATAAAAATAAAGTGAACGAAAATAATATTAAACTTAAATTGAAAATGGATAATTAAAAGAACAATTACTAGTTGTATGCTTACACACGTATCTACACGTAATTTTTGTATAGCAAAACCTTTTCGTTTATATTCATAAGTGTATGTTAATTGTATTAACGTATTTAAGTAATGATGCATCATGTCCGATGAGTAATTTCCTCAAAATAACTTAATTTTAATAAATACATTGACGGATCGTAAATTGCATACTTTTATGTTTGAGTTGATTATTTTGTATGTCCTTTTTATATTTTAAGTTCAAATATATGTCCAACGTAATTCTGACAACGAAATACGTATTACGATCGACTTGATACTAACTTTTTATTAATAAAGTTTGTGTATTATTGACCACGACCTACAAGAGGAAATATTTCAAATGTAATTTGAACTAAGTCGTAAATGCAATTTGTTTTAAAATATTTTATACTGAATTAAGTAAATAGATTTGACACAGAGCGCATATACTCAAATGTATTGTAAACAACAGTGAAATTTATGAAGAGTTTAAAAATGATTAACGAAACTAAAGGCAACAACAGAACATCAATTGCGTTTGGATCTTTTTTTTAAGTGAACGATTGCATTTTGTATCAAACCTGTTTTATAATGTTAACGCGGTGTTTATGCTCTCTTACTACAGCAAAACCCGGATAAGTGCCTCGCCTTAAATGTCCCGTTTTGATAGGCAGTTATAAAAAAAATCCGCTTAAGTGCACATAGGAACTTATCTCTAAATTTATATAAAAAAAAAATTCTTTTATAAAACTACATTGACAGTTTAAATTTTGACAGTGACAGCTACCCACCATAACTGTAGTAAATTAAGAGTACTATTTTTTTTATTTTTTATTTTTAAAGCATGAAACACAAGGAAGCGCTAAAGAAAAAAAAAACTTTTGCATTTTTTCAGCTGATTACAAAAATGTGTAGTACTTAAAAGATTTTTTTTTTGGGTAAATATCAATAAAAGTACTAAATAAAAGGCAGTTAAGCGGGAAAGACAGTTAAGCGAAATGTACTTATAAGAGTTTTATATGAAAAAATCCTCAGAATGTTGGTTCTAAAAAAAAGGTCCTTGTGCGGGCTAGGCGGTTGGATGTTGAATGAATAGGGTAGACACTGATTGGCGTCAACTTGGCGATGCCCAGTTGTTGCAACTGTTCAGATACACCAATTGTGCTTATTTTACCTCCAAGTGGTCACCACCGGGTACTGGTCTATGTCCATCCGAAATTGACTTGCTAAACTTATAAGTGCGAGTGTTGAACACGTAGAAAATAGCAACACTATAATGCTCTGTTGGAGTTGACTGTCTGCTCGAGTCTCAGAAGTCTTACATGAGCCCCTCAGAAAGAGGACGTATGGCGGATGAACTCACATGGTTGAATCAACGGTGGCGTCAACAGTCAACATGGCAGATACCTCAATGAGCTACTTCGACGTATTTGGAGCTGAGGTCATTGAGGATTTTCAGCACTAGTCAGTTTGTTGATATAAAGATGGTGGCGGAAGAGCCCTTAATGGGTCAACGGCAGCTCTCACATCCCCGCAGCGGGTTACTGACTCCGGAATTTTCCGGCCCCTTTTGCCCAAGGGGTCGCAGAAAGGGCCTGGTCCTCCAGGTTGGGGGTTGTGCGTGGGGTTAACTACCCTACCACGGAAAACCAAACATGTTGCGAAGCAACCAATAGCCTCGGATAAGGACGGACCCTGCAAAACGAAAAAAGGACAATGACGTTCGGATCTGCACGTGGAATGTTCGAACTCTGAACAGACCGCGTGCAGCCGAACAACTAGCGGAGGCCCTTGACTGCTACAGAGCAGGCATCACCGCCATCCAGGAAGTGCGGTGGGATGGGCCGGGCAAAAGAAGGATGAAAAACTGTGACATTTACTACGGTGACTGCTATAGGGAACAAAAGCAGCGTCTATTTGGATGCGAATTTGTTGTAAGCGGCAGACTTAGGCAAGAAGTCTTGAGCTTTCGACACGTAAGTGAACGCCTTACAACAATCCGCATAAAGGCTAAATTCGCAAACATTAGCCTAATATGCGCTCACGCCCCCACAGAAGAAAAAGACGATGCTACCAAAGAGTGTTTCTACGAGCTCCTCGACAAAACATATGAGCAATGTCCTAAGCATGACGATAAAACCGTCTTGGGTGATTTTAACGCCAAAATAGGAAAGGAGGACATCTTTGGTAGCACAATCGGAAAACACAGCCTACACGACACCACGTCTGGAAACGGACTTAGGCTGATTGATTTTGCTGCGGGACGTAATATTACCATAGCTAGTTCACGGTTTCCTCACCTCAATATACACAAAGGAACATGGCGGTCACCTGACCATCAAACCGTCAACCAAATTGATCACGTTCCGATCGACGCAAGGCACTCCTCCAGTATTCTATATGTCCGAACTTTTCGAGCGGCCAACATAGACTCGGACCACTACCTTGTTGTAGCCAAGGTACGGATGCGGATATCCAAGACGCCACAACAACGAGAAAATACTGTGAGGAGATTTAACGTTGGACGACTACAAACGCAACAAACCGCCAGAACCTATGCCGATCGCGTATCCCTCAACCTCTCGAGAAGTCCTATGCTGCCAGCATCAAGTGCCGAAGAACAGTGGCGCCGATGCCAAGAAGCCATCAAAAACGCCGCAACTGATGTGCTCGGTTTCACCAGCCCACCCCCCCAGCCCCCCCCCCCCCCCGAAACCCCTGGTTTGACGAAGAGTGCCGGCAAGCATACATGCAGCAAAACAAAGTGCCTACGAAACGTCGCTGCATAGAAGGACGAGAGCAGCTCGTCAGCTCTACGAGCAAAAGAGGAGGAAGAACATCGGCTTCTCCGGAGAAAAAAGAGAGAGCATGAGAAGCGCGCGATAGAGAGGTGTTGCTCCAGGAACAATGTTCGGAAGTTTTACCAAAAGGTAAAAAGAACGTGTCATCCCAACAAGACCCGAACGGAGACCAGCACAGTCGGTGCTGAGGACATGGAAAAACCATTTCTGCAGACTGCTTAACGGCGAAGACGACACAAATTCCGCTGTCAGGCAGAACGAACCATTCAACCTGGACGATGAAAGCCAAGACTTCCGTCCACCTGACCAAAACGAAGTGAGGATAGCTATATCCAAGCTGAAGTCCAACAAGGCTGCTGAACCAGACGGCTTACCTGCCGAGCTCTTCAAGGCAGCTGGAGATGACGGTAGAGTGCATACATCAACTCGCCTCCAAAATTTGGTTAGAGGAAAGTATGCCTGATGAATGGAACCTCAGCATCGTTTGCCCGATCCACAAGAAAGGAGACTCTCTAAACTGCGCCAACTATAGAGGCATCAGTCTCCTTAACACTGCGTATAAGATCATGTCTGCTGTACTGTGTGAACGCCTGAAACCATTCGTCAACGATCTGATAGGTCCCTGTCAGTGCGGTTTAAGGCCCGGTAAGTCCACGACCGATCAAATATTCACACTACGGCAGATCCTGGAGAAAACCCAAGAAGTCCAGATCGATACTCACCATCTTTTTATCGATTTTAAGGTCGCAGCATTTATAGAGACGAGCTATACAGAGCCATGTCTAGTTTTGGCATCCCTGCCAAACTTGTCAGATTGTGCAGAACGACGATGGAGAATGCTCGCTGCTCCGTAAAGGTCGGAAACAATCTCACCGAGACCTTTGATGTCAAAAAAGGATTTAGACAAGGTGACGCGCTGTCATGTGACTTCTTCAACATCATTCTTGAGAAAATTGTGCGAAACTCACAAGCCAACACCAGAGGCACAATTTTCCATAAGTCTGTGCAACTACTTGCATACACTGACGACATTGACATTGTTGGCAGAACACAGCGAGCTGTCACTGGTGCGTTTGCTAGTATTAGTACAGAAGCGGCAAAAATGGGTTTAGTGATGAATGAGGGTAAAACAAAATATATGCTGTCAACAAGAAGGGATACCCAACATCGACGAATCGGACAGAACGTCACGATAGACAGCTATAACTTTGAGGTAGTTAGGGACTTTGTCTACCTCGGCTCCGCTATAAACTCTTATAATGACATCACATCAGAAATCAAGCGAAGAACCACACTTGCCAACCGCTGTTTCTTTGGCCTAAGACGGCAATTGATTAGTAAGGCCTTGTCAAGAAGCACTAAGGAGATTCTATATAAGACTCTCATCATCCCTGTCCTGCTCTATGGCGCAGAAGCGTGAACCCTAGCAAAAACGGATGAGGATCTTCTTGGTCGCTTCGAACGCAAAATTCTTCGAGTGATTTAACAGCGAACTCTACGAGCTGTACAGCGACATCGACCTGGTCAGAAAAGTACGCATTAGTCGTCTAAGATGGTTAGGACATGTAGAGCGAATGGACACCAACGCTCCGGCCCGGAGAGTCTTCGATTCCAACCCGGAGGGACAACGCAGTAGAGGAAGACCTCGCCTTAGGTGGCGCGCGCAAGTGGAAGGGGACCTCAACCAACTTGGAGTGCGCAACTGGAGGCAGTTAGCCAAAGATCGTGCTAACTGGAGAGGCGTATTGGTTGAGGCCCAGGTCCACCCCGGACTGTAGCGCCACCTTAAGTAAGTAAGATATATTGCAAGATATGAAATATTGCTCGTGGAGACACTAGGTGAGAAGAGAATTTCGCCTCTCGATTTAAAGTCAGAATCCACTCAAAAAGCACTCACACAAGTGTAATTTATGTATTTTATACAAGTCAGATGACAGCTGCCGGCTGCCGTAGATTATTTTTTGGCATTTCACCAAACTTTTGTGGATTCAATCAGAAGCAGTTCTCTTGTTCCATTCGATTACAGATTGAGTCGATCCCCGAGTGAAACCAATGGAAAACGACACAAGTCAATGGTTAGTATGAAAATGATCCGTTTTCCAACGGAATTTGAAATTTAAAACGCAATTTCCGAATCTTGCAGTCTCAAATAAATTCGTATGTACGATGTGGCAAAATCCTACGAATGCACTTGACAAACTTTATGTGCCATACAAATTTAAATCTAATTGTGAACTTCAATGAGCGTGTTAATTTGCTTGTTGGAAGTAATGGCAGTGGAAAGAGCGCCATCCTAGCTGCTCTGGTTCTTCGCCTGGGAGCTAGGGCTGGCTCGACAAATAAAAAAAAATTCAGTTTAGTTTTTCTACAAGCTTGGGTGTTTTATTTAGAGTTTCTAATGAAAGAGGATATCATAGCACATGTTCACATCCTGAAAATTAAGAAAAAAAATATTGAAATTAAGACAAATGCTAAGTTTAGAACGACTCACCCTCCTCGTCACATCTACTCTCTCAATAGCTTTTTTTAAGCTAGCAAGGACGGCAACCGGGTATATTTAATTTTAGTATACAGCAGTCAAAGGGATGCAAACTAAATTTATCTGTTGTTTTAATTTTGTCACCTGCGGTATCTGCTGGCTTGGTACTTGCGATACCAATTTCAAAAGCAACCAAGAGTACGACGAGAATTAGATGTATGAGCTTCATTTTGAGAATTGATGTGTTCTAGTTCGATCGAGGGCTCTTATATACCAGGTAATTTTGCAACTCTAGATGGTTGAATCAATAGGGAGTGATACAGTGTTTGCAATTGTTGTTTGATCAAGTGTTTGAAATAGGCGCGCATGTGACGCTTGCATCCAGGTATAAGGTGATGGTGGTGAGTGGAAAAATACGACTGACAAATTTTGCAACTCTAAACGGTTGAATCAATACGAAGTGATACAGTGTTTGCAATTGTTCTTTGATCAAGTGTTTGAAGTAGGCATGAGTGGAAAAATACGACTGTTTGCGAATAGTTTCGTGGCAATAAAGAATATGTTCGATGAACAATATGGACACAATGTTTGACGATTTGCGTTGTTGATATCATCAACATGTTTAATTTCCTTGCTATTCATTGGGCGCGAGTGTAGGCTGGCCGAATAATCCCTAAGTTGCGCCTCAGAATTAGAAATGGTGCAATGCAAGTAACGAATAAGTAACATGATTCCTGGGCACTGCTATCAGTTCTGCACACCAGGACCTCACGCTGAAAACTGTATATAGAGGGAGCCTAAAAATATTCACATGCTTGGTCATCTGTGGAGCCATGTAACTTATTTATGACGAATCCCATATCGTAGCCACAAATCCTTCCAAACCTTCCTTCTGCAAAAAGGAGAGCACCAAACAGCCATTATTTTCTTAACTCTATTTCTTCTCTTCTCCCTTCCGATCCCTCAAAGTCAACAAATAATAATATTTGTAGCTCTGCTGATGACTGCGAGTGCAATTACATCTGATCAAAATCTTAAAGTAGGGAAAGTACAACTCTGTCGTATTTACTGCACTTAAGACACAGCTCACCGCTTTTGCGAATAAAAAAAAATTGGCCACTGATGAAAATGAACGACCAACCCATCAAAAAATCTTCACTCAGGAGTGTTTTCTTTCTGTTTTAAATACCACTCCACTTCGCAATAGCCCAGATTCTTGAGAAGGCTGTAAATCAGGCAGATTCCTTTTGAGTTCCTTCAGTCATTAGCTCAATTCGGTCAGCATTTCCTGGCCATCTCAAATATGAACTCTTCCAGACTCTTCCGAATATAGATATTAAACAAAAGCAGTTTGAAGTTGTCTTTTAGTTCGTGTCTTTACAATTTCTATCATTTCTACAAAGAGGTTTTATTAAAAAAAAAAAAAAAAACAATAAAGGTTACATTTTATTTATATTATCTTACCTCCGCATGGAACGCACCGATTAAAGTCCACAAGCTCCATGGCTTGTTCACTTGTATTCTACATCTGTCTAGTCCGCAAATGTCAAAACAGATTTGACATTGGCGGCCATTTGCAAAAAAAAGAGCATCTTCCAATAGGGTGATCTATTTTGGCCCACCTTGTATTAATCTCTGAAGTATAAAAGGTGCAAGGTATTAGAATTAGGGCGAACTATAAGAAAACCGTTCTACCTTAATCCAGCTTAAGCCAAAGCGCCAAATGATTTCGAAATTGTGTGATTATTATATGATAAGTATTCAATTTCAAATTCTTGGCAGAATTTAAGTCTATTGACGTCCAGTTTTGTTTTATCTTAAGTTCACAAAATGCTATTACGGTATAGTGAAAATGAGTCTTATTTTGACATTGATATAATAATTAAGGTATTCAGATTAGAGATTACTAAGATCAGTGTGGAGATGATAAATATTTCTTTAGAGAAATATGTTTATATTTCAATTACAATTAGGTACTACGATTTCAAGTAATTAAACAAATTTATGAGCATCGCTCGTTTTAAGAAACAAATTCTTTCAACACAAACTACTATAGCTATTACTTATTTATTTTTTATTCAACATACCTTTAAGCATGTGCGGATGTTAACTATACACGCACGCAATAAAAATAAAGTGAACGAAAATAATATTAAACTTAAATTGAAAATGGATAATTAAAAGAACAATTACTAGTTGTATGCTTACACACGTATCTACACGTAATTTTTGTATAGCAAAACCTTTTCGTTTATATTCATAAGTGTATGTTAATTGTATTAACGTATTTAAGTAATGATGCATCATGTCCGATGAGTAATTTCCTCAAAATAACTTAATTTTAATAAATACATTGACGGATCGTAAATTGCATACTTTTATGTTTGAGTTGATTATTTTGTATGTCCTTTTTATATTTTAAGTTCAAATATATGTCCAACGTAATTCTGACAACGAAATACGTATTACGATCGACTTGATACTAACTTTTTATTAATAAAGTTTGTGTATTATTGACCACGACCTACAAGAGGAAATATTTCAAATGTAATTTGAACTAAGTCGTAAATCCAATTTGTTTTAAAATATTTTATACTGAATTAAGTAAATAGATTTGACACAGAGCGCATATACTCAAATGTATTGTAAACAACAGTGAAATTTATGAAGAGTTTAAAAATGATTAACGAAACTAAAGGCAACAACAGAACATCAATTGCGTTTGGATCTTTTTTTTAAGTGAACGATTGCATTTTGTATCAAACCTGTTTTATAATGTTAACGCGGTGTTTATGCTCTCTTACTACAGCAAAACCCGGATAAGTGCCTCGCCTTAAATGTCCCGTTTTGATAGGCAGTTATAAAAAAAATCCGCTTAAGTGCACATAGGAACTTATCTCTAAATTTATATAAAAAAAAAATTCTTTTATAAAACTACATTGACAGTTTAAATTTTGACAGTGACAGCTACCCACCATAACTGTAGTAAATTAAGAGTACTATTTTTTTTATTTTTTATTTTTAAAGCATGAAACACAAGGAAGCGCTAAAGAAAAAAAAAACTTTTGCATTTTTTCAGCTGATTACAAAAATGTGTAGTACTTAAAAGATTTTTTTTTTGGGTAAATATCAATAAAAGTACTAAATAAAAGGCAGTTAAGCGGGAAAGACAGTTAAGCGAAATGTACTTATAAGAGTTTTATATGAAAAAATCCTCAGAATGTTGGTTCTAAAAAAAAGGTCCTTGTGCGGGCTAGGCGGTTGGATGTTGAATGAATAGGGTAGACACTGATTGGCGTCAACTTGGCGATGCCCAGTTGTTGCAACTGTTCAGATACACCAATTGTGCTTATTTTACCTCCAAGTGGTCACCACCGGGTACTGGTCTATGTCCATCCGAAATTGACTTGCTAAACTTATAAGTGCGAGTGTTGAACACGTAGAAAATAGCAACACTATAATGCTCTGTTGGAGTTGACTGTCTGCTCGAGTCTCAGAAGTCTTACATGAGCCCCTCAGAAAGAGGACGTATGGCGGATGAACTCACATGGTTGAATCAACGGTGGCGTCAACAGTCAACATGGCAGATACCTCAATGAGCTACTTCGACGTATTTGGAGCTGAGGTCATTGAGGATTTTCAGCACTAGTCAGTTTGTTGATATAAAGATGGTGGCGGAAGAGCCCTTAATGGGTCAACGGCAGCTCTCACATCCCCGCAGCGGGTTACTGACTCCGGAATTTTCCGGCCCCTTTTGCCCAAGGGGTCGCAGAAAGGGCCTGGTCCTCCAGGTTGGGGGTTGTGCGTGGGGTTAACTACCCTACCACGGAAAACCAAACATGTTGCGAAGCAACCAATAGCCTCGGATAAGGACGGATTCACTATTGACGACCCTGCAAAACGAAAAAAGGACAATGACGTTCGGATCTGCACGTGGAATGTTCGAACTCTGAACAGATCGCGTGCAGCCGAACAACTAGCGGAGGCCCTTGACTGCTACAGAGCAGGCATCACCGCCATCCAGGAAGTGCGGTGGGATGGGCCGGGCAAAAGAAGGATGAAAAACTGTGACATTTACTACGGTGACTGCTATAGGGAACAAAAGCAGCGTCTATTTGGATGCGAATTTGTTGTAAGCGGCAGACTTAGGCAAGAAGTCTTGAGCTTTCGACACGTAAGTGAACGCCTTACAACAATCCGCATAAAGGCTAAATTCGCAAACATTAGCCTAATATGCGCTCACGCCCCCACAGAAGAAAAAGACGATGCTACCAAAGAGTGTTTCTACGAGCTCCTCGACAAAACATATGAGCAATGTCCTAAGCATGACGATAAAACCGTCTTGGGTGATTTTAACGCCAAAATAGGAAAGGAGGACATCTTTGGTAGCACAATCGGAAAACACAGCCTACACGACACCACGTCTGGAAACGGACTTAGGCTGATTGATTTTGCTGCGGGACGTAATATTACCATAGCTAGTTCACGGTTTCCTCACCTCAATATACACAAAGGAACATGGCGGTCACCTGACCATCAAACCGTCAACCAAATTGATCACGTTCCGATCGACGCAAGGCACTCCTCCAGTATTCTATATGTCCGAACTTTTCGAGCGGCCAACATAGACTCGGACCACTACCTTGTTGTAGCCAAGGTACGGATGCGGATATCCAAGACGCCACAACAACGAGAAAATACTGTGAGGAGATTTAACGTTGGACGACTACAAACGCAACAAACCGCCAGAACCTATGCCGATCGCGTATCCCTCAACCTCTCGAGAAGTCCTATGCTGCCAGCATCAAGTGCCGAAGAACAGTGGCGCCGATGCCAAGAAGCCATCAAAAACGCCGCAACTGATGTGCTCGGTTTCACCAGACCACCCCCCCAGCCCCCCCCCCCCCCCGAAACCCCTGGTTTGACGAAGAGTGCCGGCAAGCATACATGCAGCAAAACAAAGTGCCTACGAAACGTCGCTGCATAGAAGGACGAGAGCAGCTCGTCAGCTCTACGAGCAAAAGAGGAGGAAGAACATCGGCTTCTCCGGAGAAAAAAGAGAGAGCATGAGAAGCGCGCGATAGAGAGGTGTTGCTCCAGGAACAATGTTCGGAAGTTTTACCAAAAGGTAAAAAGAACGTGTCATCCCAACAAGACCCGAACGGAGACCAGCACAGTCGGTGCTGAGGACATGGAAAAACCATTTCTGCAGACTGCTTAACGGCGAAGACGACACAAATTCCGCTGTCAGGCAGAACGAACCATTCAACCTGGACGATGAAAGCCAAGACTTCCGTCCACCTGACCAAAACGAAGTGAGGATAGCAATATCCAAGCTGAAGTCCAACAAGGCTGCTGAACCAGACGGCTTACCTGCCGAGCTCTTCAAGGCAGCCGGAGATGACGGTAGAGTGCATACATCAACTCGCCTCCAAAATTTGGTTAGAGGAAAGTATGCCTGATGAATGGAACCTCAGCATCGTTTGCCCGATCCACAAGAAAGGAGACTCTCTAAACTGCGCCAACTATAGAGGCATCAGTCTCCTTAACACTGCGTATAAGATCATGTCTGCTGTACTGTGTGAACGCCTGAAACCATTCGTCAACGATCTGATAGGTCCCTGTCAGTGCGGTTTAAGGCCCGGTAAGTCCACGACCGATCAAATATTCACACTACGGCAGATCCTGGAGAAAACCCAAGAAGTCCAGATCGATACTCACCATCTTTTTATCGATTTTAAGGTCGCAGCATTTATAGAGACGAGCTATACAGAGCCATGTCTAGTTTTGGCATCCCTGCCAAACTTGTCAGATTGTGCAGAACGACGATGGAGAATGCTCGCTGCTCCGTAAAGGTCGGAAACAATCTCACCGAGACCTTTGATGTCAAAAAAGGATTTAGACAAGGTGACGCGCTGTCATGTGACTTCTTCAACATCATTCTTGAGAAAATTGTGCGAAACTCACAAGCCAACACCAGAGGCACAATTTTCCATAAGTCTGTGCAACTACTTGCATACACTGACGACATTGACATTGTTGGCAGAACACAGCGAGCTGTCACTGGTGCGTTTGCTAGTATTAGTACAGAAGCGGCAAAAATGGGTTTAGTGATGAATGAGGGTAAAACAAAATATATGCTGTCAACAAGAAGGGATACCCAACATCGACGAATCGGACAGAACGTCACGATAGACAGCTATAACTTTGAGGTAGTTAGGGACTTTGTCTACCTCGGCTCCGCTATAAACTCTTATAATGACATCACATCAGAAATCAAGCGAAGAACCACACTTGCCAACCGCTGTTTCTTTGGCCTAAGACGGCAATTGATTAGTAAGGCCTTGTCAAGAAGCACTAAGGAGATTCTATATAAGACTCTCATCATCCCTGTCCTGCTCTATGGCGCAGAAGCGTGAACCCTAGCAAAAACGGATGAGGATCTTCTTGGTCGCTTCGAACGCAAAATTCTTCGAGTGATTTAACAGCGAACTCTACGAGCTGTACAGCGACATCGACCTGGTCAGAAAAGTACGCATTAGTCGTCTAAGATGGTTAGGACATGTAGAGCGAATGGACACCAACGCTCCGGCCCGGAGAGTCTTCGATTCCAACCCGGAGGGACAACGCAGTAGAGGAAGACCTCGCCTTAGGTGGCGCGCGCAAGTGGAAGGGGACCTCAACCAACTTGGAGTGCGCAACTGGAGGCAGTTAGCCAAAGATCGTGCTAACTGGAGAGGCGTATTGGTTGAGGCCCAGGTCCACCCCGGACTGTAGCGCCACCTTAAGTAAGTAAGATATATTGCAAGATATGAAATATTGCTCGTGGAGACACTAGGTGAGAAGAGAATTTCGCCTCTCGATTTAAAGTCAGAATCCACTCAAAAAGCACTCACACAAGTGTAATTTATGTATTTTATACAAGTCAGATGACAGCTGCCGGCTGCCGTAGATTATTTTTTGGCATTTCACCAAACTTTTGTGGATTCAATCAGAAGCAGTTTTCTTGTTCCATTCGATTACAGATTGAGTCGATCCCCGAGTGAAACCAATGGAAAACGACACAAGTCAATGGTTAGTATGAAAATGATCCGTTTTCCAACGGAATTTGAAATTTAAAACGCAATTTCCGAATCTTGCAGTCTCAAATAAATTCGTATGTACGATGTGGCAAAATCCTACGAATGCACTTGACAAACTTTATGTGCCATACAAATTTAAATCTAATTGTGAACTTCAATGAGCGTGTTAATTTTCTTGTTGGAAGTAATGGCAGTGGAAAGAGCGCCATCCTAGCTGCTCTGGTTCTTCGCCTGGGAGCTAGGGCTGGCTCGACAAATAAAAAAAAATTCAGTTTAGTTTTTCTACAAGCTTGGGTGTTTTATTTAGAGTTTCTAATGAAAGAGGATATCATAGCACATGTTCACATCCTGAAAATTAAGAAAAAAAATATTGAAATTAAGACAAATGCTAAGTTTAGAACGACTCACCCTCCTCGTCACATCTACTCTCTCAATAGCTTTTTTTAAGCTAGCAAGGACGGCAACCGGGTATATTTAATTTTAGTATACAGCAGTCAAAGGGATGCAAACTAAATTTATCTGTTGTTTTAATTTTGTCACCTGCGGTATCTGCTGGCTTGGTACTTGCGATACCAATTTCAAAAGCAACCAAGAGTACGACGAGAATTAGATGTATGAGCTTCATTTTGAGAATTGATGTGTTCTAGTTCGATCGAGGGCTCTTATATACCAGGTAATTTTGCAACTCTAGATGGTTGAATCAATAGGGAGTGATACAGTGTTTGCAATTGTTGTTTGATCAAGTGTTTGAAATAGGCGCGCATGTGACGCTTGCATCCAGGTATAAGGTGATGGTGGTGAGTGGAAAAATACGACTGACAAATTTTGCAACTCTAAACGGTTGAATCAATACGAAGTGATACAGTGTTTGCAATTGTTCTTTGATCAAGTGTTTGAAGTAGGCATGAGTGGAAAAATACGACTGTTTGCGAATAGTTTCGTGGCAATAAAGAATATGTTCGATGAACAATATGGACACAATGTTTGACGATTTGCGTTGTTGATATCATCAACATGTTTAATTTCCTTGCTATTCATTGGGCGCGAGTGTAGGCTGGCCGAATAATCCCTAAGTTGCGCCTCAGAATTAGAAATGGTGCAATGCAAGTAACGAATAAGTAACATGATTCCTGGGCACTGCTATCAGTTCTGCACACCAGGACCTCACGCTGAAAACTGTATATAGAGGGAGCCTAAAAATATTCACATGCTTGGTCATCTGTGGAGCCATGTAACTTATTTATGACGAATCCCATATCGTAGCCACAAATCCTTCCAAACCTTCCTTCTGCAAAAAGGAGAGCACCAAACAGCCATTATTTTCTTAACTCTATTTCTTCTCTTCTCCCTTCCGATCCCTCAAAGTCAACAAATAATAATATTTGTAGCTCTGCTGATGACTGCGAGTGCAATTACATCTGATCAAAATCTTAAAGTAGGGAAAGTACAACTCTGTCGTATTTACTGCACTTAAGACACAGCTCACCGCTTTTGCGAATAAAAAAAAATTGGCCACTGATGAAAATGAACGACCAACCCATCAAAAAATCTTCACTCAGGAGTGTTTTCTTTCTGTTTTAAATACCACTCCACTTCGCAATAGCCAAGATTCTTGAGAAGGCTGTAAATCAGGCAGATTCCTTTTGAGTTCCTTCAGTCATTAGCTCAATTCGGTCAGCATTTCCTGGCCATCTCAAATATGAACTCTTCCAGACTCTTCCGAATATAGATATTAAACAAAAGCAGTTTGAAGTTGTCTTTTAGTTCGTGTCTTTACAATTTCTATCATTTCTACAAAGAGGTTTTATTAAAAAAAAAAAAAAAAACAATAAAGGTTACATTTTATTTATATTATCTTACCTCCGCATGGAACGCACCGATTAAAGTCCACAAGCTCCATGGCTTGTTCACTTGTATTCTACATCTGTCTAGTCCGCAAATGTCAAAACAGATTTGACATTGGCGGCCATTTGCAAAAAAAAGAGCATCTTCCAATAGGGTGATCTATTTTGGCCCACCTTGTATTAATCTCTGAAGTATAAAAGGTGCAAGGTATTAGAATTAGGGCGAACTATAAGAAAACCGTTCTACCTTAATCCAGCTTAAGCCAAAGCGCCAAATGATTTCGAAATTGTGTGATTATTATATGATAAGTATTCAATTTCAAATTCTTGGCAGAATTTAAGTCTATTGACGTCCAGTTTTGTTTTATCTTAAGTTCACAAAATGCTATTACGGTATAGTGAAAATGAGTCTTATTTTGACATTGATATAATAATTAAGGTATTCAGATTAGAGATTACTAAGATCAGTGTGGAGATGATAAATATTTCTTTAGAGAAATATGTTTATATTTCAATTACAATTAGGTACTACGATTTCAAGTAATTAAACAAATTTATGAGCATCGCTCGTTTTAAGAAACAAATTCTTTCAACACAAACTACTATAGCTATTACTTATTTATTTTTTATTCAACATACCTTTAAGCATGTGCGGATGTTAACTATACACGCACGCAATAAAAATAAAGTGAACGAAAATAATATTAAACTTAAATTGAAAATGGATAATTAAAAGAACAATTACTAGTTGTATGCTTACACACGTATCTACACGTAATTTTTGTATAGCAAAACCTTTTCGTTTATATTCATAAGTGTATGTTAATTGTATTAACGTATTTAAGTAATGATGCATCATGTCCGATGAGTAATTTCCTCAAAATAACTTAATTTTAATAAATACATTGACGGATCGTAAATTGCATACTTTTATGTTTGAGTTGATTATTTTGTATGTCCTTTTTATATTTTAAGTTCAAATATATGTCCAACGTAATTCTGACAACGAAATACGTATTACGATCGACTTGATACTAACTTTTTATTAATAAAGTTCGTGTATTATTGACCATGACCTACAAGAGGAAATATTTCAAATGTAATTTGAACTAAGTCGTAAATCCAATTTGTTTTAAAATATTTTATACTGAATTAAGTAAATAGATTTGACACAGAGCGCATATACTCAAATGTATTGTAAACAACAGTGAAATTTATGAAGAGTTTAAAAATGATTAACGAAACTAAAGGCAACAACTGAACATCAATTGCGTTTGGATCTTTTTTTTTAAGTGAACGATTGCATTTTATATCAAAACTGTTTTATAATGTTAACGCGGTGCTTATGCTCTCTTACTACAGCAAAACCCGGATAAGTGCCTCGCCTTAAATGTCCCGTTTTGATAGGCAGTTATAAAAAAAATCCGCTTAAGTGCACATAGGAACTTATCTCTAAATTTATAAAAAAAAAAAATTCTTTTATAAAATTACATTGACAGTTTAAATTTTGACAGTGACAGCTACCCACCATAACTGTAGTAAATTAAGAGTATTATTTTTTTTATTTTTTATTTTTAAAGCATGAAACACAAGGAAGCGCTAAAGAAAAAAAAACTTTTGCATTTTTTCAGCTGATTACAAAAATGTGTAGTACTTAAAAGATTTTTTTTTTGGGTAAATATCAATAAAAGTACTAAATAAAAGGCAGTTAAGCGGGAAAGACAGTTAAGCGAAATGTACTTATAAGAGTTTTATATGAAAAAATCCTCAGAATTTTGGTTCTAAAAAAAAGGTCCTTGTGCGGGCTAGGCGGTTGGATGTTGAATGAATAGGGTAGACACTGATTGGCGTCAACTTGGCGATGCCCAGTTGTTGCAACTGTTCAGATACACCAATTGTGCTTATTTTACCTCCAAGTGGTCACCACCGGGTACTGGTCTATGTCCATCCGGAATTGACTTGCTAAACTTATAAGTGCGAGTGTTGAACACGTAGAAAATAGCAACACTATAATGCTCTGTTGGAGTTGACTGTCTGCTCGAGTCTCAGAAGTCTTACATGAGCCCCTCAGAAAGAGGACGTATGTCGGATGAACTCACATGGTTGAATCAACGGTGGCGTCAACAGTCAACATGGCAGATACCTCAATGAGCTACTTCGACGTATTTGGAGCTGAGGTCATTGAGGATTTTCAGCACTAGTCAGTTTGTTGATATAAAGATGGTGGCGGAAGAGCCCTTAATGGGTCAACGGCAGCTCTCACATCCCCGCAGCGGGTTACTGACTCCGGAATTTTCCGGCCCCTTTTGCCCAAGGGGTCGCAGAAAGGGCCTGGTCCTCCAGGTTGGGGGTTGTGCGTGGGGTTAACTACCCTACCACGGAAAACCAAACATGTTGCGAAGCAACCAATAGCCTCGGATAAGGACGGATTCACTATTGACGACCCTGCAAAACGAAAAAAGGACAATGACGTTCGGATCTGCACGTGGAATGTTCGAACTCTGAACAGATCGCGTGCAGCCGAACAACTAGCGGAGGCCCTTGACTGCTACAGAGCAGGCATCACCGCCATCCAGGAAGTGCGGTGGGATGGGCCGGGCAAAAGAAGGATGAAAAACTGTGACATTTACTACGGTGACTGCTATAGGGAACAAAAGCAGCGTCTATTTGGATGCGAATTTGTTGTAAGCGGCAGACTTAGGCAAGAAGTCTTGAGCTTTCGACACGTAAGTGAACGCCTTACAACAATCCGCATAAAGGCTAAATTCGCAAACATTAGCCTAATATGCGCTCACGCCCCCACAGAAGAAAAAGACGATGCTACCAAAGAGTGTTTCTACGAGCTCCTCGACAAAACATATGAGCAATGTCCTAAGCATGACGATAAAACCGTCTTGGGTGATTTTAACGCCAAAATAGGAAAGGAGGACATCTTTGGTAGCACAATCGGAAAACACAGCCTACACGACACCACGTCTGGAAACGGACTTAGGCTGATTGATTTTGCTGCGGGACGTAATATTACCATAGCTAGTTCACGGTTTCCTCACCTCAATATACACAAAGGAACATGGCGGTCACCTGACCATCAAACCGTCAACCAAATTGATCACGTTCCGATCGACGCAAGGCACTCCTCCAGTATTCTATATGTCCGAACTTTTCGAGCGGCCAACATAGACTCGGACCACTACCTTGTTGTAGCCAAGGTACGGATGCGGATATCCAAGACGCCACAACAACGAGAAAATACTGTGAGGAGATTTAACGTTGGACGACTACAAACGCAACAAACCGCCAGAACCTATGCCGATCGCGTATCCCTCAACCTCTCGAGAAGTCCTATGCTGCCAGCATCAAGTGCCGAAGAACAGTGGCGCCGATGCCAAGAAGCCATCAAAAACGCCGCAACTGATGTGCTCGGTTTCACCAGCCCACCCCCCCAGCCCCCCCCCCCCCGAAACCCCTGGTTTGACGAAGAGTGCCGGCAAGCATACATGCAGCAAAACAAAGTGCCTACGAAACGTCGCTGCATAGAAGGACGAGAGCAGCTCGTCAGCTCTACGAGCAAAAGAGGAGGAAGAACATCGGCTTCTCCGGAGAAAAAAGAGAGAGCATGAGAAGCGCGCGATAGAGAGGTGTTGCTCCAGGAACAATGTTCGGAAGTTTTACCAAAAGGTAAAAAGAACGTGTCATCCCAACAAGACCCGAACGGAGACCAGCACAGTCGGTGCTGAGGACATGGAAAAACCATTTCTGCAGACTGCTTAACGGCGAAGACGACACAAATTCCGCTGTCAGGCAGAACGAACCATTCAACCTGGACGATGAAAGCCAAGACTTCCGTCCACCTGACCAAAACGAAGTGAGGATAGCAATATCCAAGCTGAAGTCCAACAAGGCTGCTGAACCAGACGGCTTACCTGCCGAGCTCTTCAAGGCAGCCGGAGATGACGGTAGAGTGCATACATCAACTCGCCTCCAAAATTTGGTTAGAGGAAAGTATGCCTGATGAATGGAACCTCAGCATCGTTTGCCCGATCCACAAGAAAGGAGACTCTCTAAACTGCGCCAACTATAGAGGCATCAGTCTCCTTAACACTGCGTATAAGATCATGTCTGCTGTACTGTGTGAACGCCTGAAACCATTCGTCAACGATCTGATAGGTCCCTGTCAGTGCGGTTTAAGGCCCGGTAAGTCCACGGTCGCAGCATTTATAGAGACGAGCTATACAGAGCCATGTCTAGTTTTGGCATCCCTGCCAAACTTGTCAGATTGTGCAGAATGACGATGGAGAATGCTCGCTGCTCCGTAAAGGTCGGAAACAATCTCACCGAGACCTTTGATGTCAAAAAAGGATTTAGACAAGGTGACGCGCTGTCATGTGACTTCTTCAACATCATTCTTGAGAAAATTGTGCGAAACTCACAAGCCAACACCAGAGGCACAATTTTCCATAAGTCTGTGCAACTACTTGCATACACTGACGACATTGACATTGTTGGCAGAACACAGCGAGCTGTCACTGGTGCGTTTGCTAGTATTAGTACAAAAGCGGCAAAAATGGGTTTAGTGGTGAATGAGGGTAAAACAAAATATATGCTGTCAACAAGAAGGGATACCCAACATCGACGAATCGGACAGAACGTCACGATAGACAGCTATAACTTTGAGGTAGTTAGGGACTTTGTCTACCTCGGCTCCGCTATAAACTCTTATAATGACATCACATCAGAAATCAAGCGAAGAACCACACTTGCCAACCGCTGTTTCTTTGGCCTAAGACGGCAATTGATTAGTAAGGCCTTGTCAAGAAGCACTAAGGAGATTCTATATAAGACTCTCATCATCCCTGTCCTGCTCTATGGCGCAGAAGCGTGAACCCTAGCAAAAACGGATGAGGATCTTCTTGGTCGCTTCGAACGCAAAATTCTTCGAGTGATTTTTGGTCCCGTTTGCGTTGACGGGATTTGGAGGAGAAGATTTAACATCGAACTCTACGAGCTGTACAGCGACATCGACCTGGTCAGAAAAGTACGCATTAGTCGTCTAAGATGGCTAGGACATGTAGAGCGAATGAACACCAACGCTCCGGCCCGGAGAGTCTTCGATTCCAACCCGGAGGGACAACGCAGTAGAGGAAGACCTCGCCTTAGGTGGCGCGCTCAAGTGGAAGGGGACCTCAACCAACTTGGTGTGCGCAACTGGAGGCAGTTAGCCAAAGATCGTGCTAACTGGAGAGGCGTATTGGTTGAGGCCCAGGTCCACCCCGGACTGTAGCGCCACCTTAAGTAAGTAAGTGCATCACAGGTACATAACGATACCTAACGTGATTTTGTTCGGTGTGTGAACTTAAGGTCCCCATGTTAGAAGATTGACAGAATCACCACACCCACTTTCCACGCTCTATCTGCGCATTGTAATTATTGCTGTTTACAATCCTGAGTCCGACAACAATAGATACTTATGCCTTAAAAATCTGGCATCCCATTAAATACACCTATCAAAATTCTATCGACAAAATCAGGCGTAGAGTATTATATGTGCATTGAAATTAAAAAGACGGAAAACTTCAATTGGTATTCCTTTTAATATGAGACTAATTAAGAAACCATAAAGTTTGCTTATAATATAAAATTTCACTTGACAGACATCCAGTCTTTTCTTTGAACAACTCTCGCTGAATTAGGCTTGCATACGAATTCTTCCACGTATCGCACGCGATGATTGGAATGTCAATTGACTTCATAATGCCATAACACAATCACTGTGCGACACCGCAGCCGATTGTTTACCAAGTTTTCTTTGTTGGTTTCCATTTAATAAAAAGAATGCAAATTTACATTTTTTTTTTTATATAATATTACGTCTTGTATATAGGTTTGCTGGGGAATAACGAACTACACAACGAAACAAGTTTTGGGGCGGTTTCGTCGCTACATTATAGGTATATCTCTGTGAATCAATTAAGTAACCAAATAAATATGGAGGAATTCGTAAAAGTAAATATTATGTCAAGTACCTACTTGGCTTTGTAAATTACAAACACAAACACTGGCCTGGTATCAAAACAAAAACTACAGAAAACATTTGGAAAACGTAGTAGAACAGTATTTATTGCGCAAGTGCAATTTTAAAAGCGGTTATTATGGCTTGTCTTGTGCAATTCTTCTACATTTATATGTATGTGGTTGAGGAAAACAAAAGTGATAACTGATAAGTAAGTGTAGGGCTAACCTCTATTACAATGAATTTTTATTGCACAATAACAACAGCTTTTAAAGCCGGATTGAACATTTTCCCCCTTAGTAATAAAAAATGTGCACTATATAGTAAGTTAGTTAGCAAACGTCAGATAGCATACAAAAATTGGACATAACTGCTGAGTAACAAGTTGAAAACTTTTAAACAGCGTTTATTAATACGGGGGTAAGTTGTAATTTTTATCAAAAATTCAACTAAAAAACTTTCAAAAAGTTTTTGTTTTTTTAAGAGTGTACTACCACTAATGACAGAAAAGCGGTTGTAACACTATTCATCGCCAGTCCAAAATCCCAATTTGTTGTCGAAATATTTTCATTTCTTTATTTATTTTGCCAATACCAAAATATATAGCTATGTTTCGATTAAATTAAACAGATGGGCTGGTGTTGTCAACATATTCTTCTGCGCATAAATTCATCTATTATAATAACAAATGAGTTTCATTGATTTAAACGCATTCTTATGCAGGATATTTACCTTTATAGACTAAACTAAACCATGGGCTTAGATATTTATAAGAAAAGAATATTCTTTGGATTTTTTTTGTTTGGACACAGTTCAAAAGCGAGTGAGTTTGTTTTGTCAAATGCGCCCTCATATACATAAAACATTCCACGTCGAATCGAGCAAACGTTTTATGTTGTATGTATGTATGTAATTTGATATGAGGTTTGATATAGCCTCGATCAAAAAAGATTCTTTATAATTTAGAACAAAATATGGGTTGGTATTTTATTATCGTGTCTTCGCATTTAATCCAATCCGTAAGCGTGAATTTTAAGGAGTCAGGACGTTTTTAAGTGGAATTGCGTCCGCAGTTGACACTAGCTTAAGCAAACGCAATCTTATTGTGACTAAGTAGTTAGTTATGTGGTATTCGATTGGTCGCTCTCAGAGCACTTTTTTGCTCTCAGAGCAATTTTTATGTTCGTTTGGTACAAAAATGCAATATTTTTCAGATTTCAGAACACTTTTGCGAATGTTTTAATACAAAATTCAACCAGTGAATGGAAAACGGTTCGAAAAGTGTTTGAGGCTACACATATTCGAATCGCACAAATATCAACACAAAAAAGAGCAAGTGACGTTTTTATCTTCGATTAGCCACACGAAATCTGAAGAACAAGAAGCCCAATCGAATACAACATTAGTTTGCGAATCTCGATTTCTGAGCGAGATTCACACCTACTTACACAAACACCAAAACATTTGTCATTTGCCAAATTTAAAGTGTGTTATTTTACGTTTTCAGAGACGAAAAGTCTGTGAAAAATAGAGACAAATTTACATTTGGCCGCTGCAATGGATATCAACATAATTTGAATGGATTTTTTTTAAACACAAATTACATTTTAAGAACAGCTTACTTTTAAGACACACACCACCACAAATACAAAGAAAGAAAAATCTCATTTTATGTTCCATTGGGCACAAAAAAATCTGAAATCTGAGAGCAAAATCTCCACAATCCAATGGAAAACGACATGAGAAAGAAAGAGAAAAAGCTGTCAACACAATTTAATTAGAGTAAGAGCTCTAGTACAACTTATTAATTTTTATTTTCTTTTACAGTAAAACCTGAACAAGTGCCTAGCCCGCACAAGGACCTTTTTTTTAGAACCAAAATTCTGAGGATTTTTTCATATAAAACTCTTATAAGTACCTTTCGCTTAACTATCTTTCCCGCTTAACTGCCTTTTATTTTGTACTTTTATTGATATTTACCTAAAAAAAAAATCTTTTAAGTACTACACATTTTTGTAATCAGCTGAAAAAATGCAAAAGTTTTTTTTTCTTTAGCGCTTCCTTGTGTTTCATGCTTTAAAAATAAAAAATAAAAAAAGTAATACTCTTAATTTACTACAGTTATGGTGGGTAGCTGTCACTGTCAAAATTTAAACTGTCAATGTAATTTTATAAAAGAATTTTTTTTTTTATAAATTTAGAGATAAGTTCCTATGTGCACTTAAGCGGATTTTTTTTATAACTGCCTATCAAAACGGGACATTTAAGGCGAGGCACTTATCCGGGTTTTGCTGTAGTAAGAAAGCATAAGCACCGCGTTAACATTATAAAACAGTTTTGATATAAAATGCAATCGTTCACTTAAAAAAAAGATCCAAACGCAATTGATGTTCTGTTTTTGCCTTTAGTTTCGTTAATCATTTTTAAACTCTTCATAAATTTCACTGTTGTTTACAATACATTTGAGTATATGCGCTCTGTGTCAAATCTATTTACTTAATTCAGTATAAAATATTTTAAAACAAATTGGATTTACGACTTAGTTCAAATTACATTTGAAATATTTCCTCTTGTAGGTCGTGGTCAATAATACACGAACTTTATTAATAAAAAGTTAGTATCAAGTCGATCGTAATACGTATTTCGTTGTCAGAATTACGTTGGACATATATTTGAACTTAAAATATAAAAAGGACATACAAAATAATCAACTCAAACATAAAAGTATGCAATTTACGATCCGTCAATGTATTTATTAAAATTAAGTTATTTTGAGGAAATTACTCATCGGACATGATGCATCATTACTTAAATACGTTAATACAATTAACATACACTTATGAATATAAACGAAAAGGTTTTGCTATACAAAAATTACGTGTAGATACGTGTGTAAGCATACAACTAGTAATTGTTCTTTTAATTATCCATTTTCAATTTAAGTTTAATATTATTTTCGTTCACTTTATTTTTATTGCGTGCGTGTATAGTTAACATCCGCACATGCTTAAAGGTATGTTGAATAAAAAATAAATAAGTAATAGCTATAGTAGTTTGTGTTGAAAGAATTTGTTTCTCAAAACGAGCGATGCTCATAAATTTGTTTAATTACTTGAAATCGTAGTACCTAATTGTAATTGAAATATAAACATATTTCTCTAAAGAAATATTTATCATCTCCACACTGATCTTAGTAATCTCTAATCTGAATACCTTAATTATTATATCAATGTCAAAATAAGACTCATTTTCACTATACCGTAATAGCATTTTGTGAACTTAAGATAAAACAAAACTGGACGTCAATAGACTTAAATTCTGCCAAGAATTTGAAATTGAATACTTATCATATAATAATCACACAATTTCGAAATCATTTGGCGCTTTGGCTTAAGCTGGATTAAGGTAGAACGGTTTTCTTATAGTTCGCCCTAATTCTAATACCTTGCACCTTTTATACTTCAGAGATTAATACAAGGTGGGCCAAAAGAGATCACCCTATTGGAAGATGCTCTTTTTTTTGCAAATGGCCGCCAATGTCAAATCTGTTTTGACATTTGCGGACTAGACAGATGTAGAATACAAGTGAACAAGCCATGGAGCTTGTGGACTTTAATCGGTGCGTTCCATGCGGAGGTAAGATAATATAAATAAAATGTAACCTTTATTGTTTTTTTTTTTTTTTTAATAAAACCTCTTTCTAGAAATGATAGAAATTGTAAAGACACGAACTAAAAGACAACTTCAAACTGCTTTTGTTTAATATCTATATTCGGAAGAGTCTGGAAGAGTTCATATTTGAGATGGCCAGGAAATGCTGACCGAATTGAGCTAATGACTGAAGGAACTCAAAAGGAATCTGCCTGATTTACAGCCTTCTCAAGAATCTGGGCTATTGCGAAGTGGAGTGGTATTTAAAACAGAAAGAAAACACTCCTGAGTGAAGATTTTTTGATGGGTTGGTCGTTCATTTTCATCAGTGGTCAATTTTTTTTTATTCGCAAAAGCGGTGAGCTGTGTCTTAAGTGCAGTAAATACGACAGAGTTGTACTTTCCCTACTTTAAGATTTTGATCAGATGTAATTGCACTCGCAGTCATCAGCAGAGCTACAAATATTATTATTTGTTGACTTTGAGGGATCGGAAGGGAGAAGAGAAGAAATAGAGTTAAGAAAATAATGGCTGTTTGGTGCTCTCCTTTTTGCAGAAGGAAGGTTTGGAAGGATTTGTGGCTACGATATGGGATTCGTCATAAATAAGTTACATGGCTCCACAGATGACCAAGCATGTGAATATTTTTAGGCTCCCTCTATATACAGTTTTCAGCGTGAGGTCCTGGTGTGCAGAACTGATAGCAGTGCCCAGGAATCATGTTACTTATTCGTTACTTGCATTGCACCATTTCTAATTCTGAGGCGCAACTTAGGGATTATTCGGCCAGCCTACACTCGCGCCCAATGAATAGCAAGGAAATTAAACATGTTGATGATATCAACAACGCAAATCGTCAAACATTGTGTCCATATTGTTCATCGAACATATTCTTTATTGCCACGAAACTATTCGCAAACAGTCGTATTTTTCCCCTCATGCCTACTTCAAACACTTGATCAAAGAACAATTGCAAACACTGTATCACTTCGTATTGATTCAACCGTTTAGAGTTGCAAAATTTGTCAGTCGTATTTTCCCACTCATCACCTTATACCTGGATGCATGCCTACTTCAAACACTTGATCAAAGAACAATTGCAAACACTGTATCACTTCGTATTGATTCAACCGTTTAGAGTTGCAAAATTTGTCAGTCGTATTTTTCCACTCACCACCATCACCTTATACCTGGATGCAAGCGTCACATGCGCGCCTATTTCAAACACTTGATCAAACAACAATTGCAAACACTGTATCACTTCGTATTGATTCAACCATCTAGAGTTGCAAAATTACCTGGTATATAAGAGCCCTCGATCGAACTAGAACACATCAATTCTCAAAATGAAGCTCATACATCTAATTCTCGTCGTACTCTTGGTTGCTTTTGAAATTGGTATCGCAAGTACCAAGCCAGCAGATACCGCAGGTGACAAAATTAAAACAACAGATAAATTTAGTTTGCATCCCTTTGACTGCTGTATACTAAAATTAAATATACCCGGTTGCCGTCCTTGCTAGCTTAAAAAAAGCTATTGAGAGAGTAGATGTGACGAGGAGGGTGAGTCGTTCTAAACTTAGCATTTGTCTTAATTTCAATATTTTTTTTCTTAATTTTCAGGATGTGAACATGTGCTATGATATCCTCTTTCATTAGAAACTCTAAATAAAACACCCAAGCTTGTAGAAAAACTAAACTGAATTTTTTTTTATTTGTCGAGCCAGCCCTAGCTCCCAGGCGAAGAACCAGAGCAGCTAGGATGGCGCTCTTTCCACTGCCATTACTTCCAACAAGAAAATTAACACGCTCATTGAAGTTCACAATTAGATTTAAATTTGTATGGCACATAAAGTTTGTCAAGTGCATTCGTAGGATTTTGCCACATCGTACATACGAATTTATTTGAGACTGCAAGATTCGGAAATTGCGTTTTAAATTTCAAATTCCGTTGGAAAACGGATCATTTTCATACTAACCATTGACTTGTGTCGTTTTCCATTGGTTTCACTCGGGGATCGACTCAATCTGTAATCGAATGGAACAAGAAAACTGCTTCTGATTGAATCCACAAAAGTTTGGTGAAATGCCAAAAAATAATCTACGGCAGCCGGCAGCTGTCATCTGACTTGTATAAAATACATAAATTAGGTACACTTGTGTGAGTGCTTTTTGAGTGGATTCTGACTTCAAATCGAGAGGCGAAATTCTCTTAACCAGCTAAAGAGTATTTTTTGTGCCAATGGAAGAGTTTCAGTTTTAAGAAGCGAATTTTTCGATTTCGGACACCGGACTCTCCCGGACGCATCTTTTTGCCCAATGGAAAACGACATTACCAAAAAATGACGCCAACATAACTAGCGCTCTTGGTTCACAGCGAATAAAAAGTGTAACAAAATTCCAACCATCTTGGATTTCTCCATAGAAAGCTAGGGACACCTATTGGGTGTTGGGTGGAGCAGATTTGCTAAGTAAAACGGTTGAAATTCAAATTGTTGCGGAATGTTTTACAATAGTTCAAGTTGTAAACAACAGATGGAACCAAACAAATGTGAATTAAAAATCGTATTTTCATAAAATGCACAGCTTTGGTATATTTATGTCGAATGAGATTTTTATTGTTTAAATTATTTTATGCTCTACAAATGCACTTAGTTATATAAATGCAACAATCTCTTCAAATGGTGAGTTGTTCATCAGCGATGTAGTCAAAAATTAGTATATCCGCCTCGTTTCCACTACAGAGATTGGAAGTAGCTCCCATTTTAAAGACGATGCAAGTAAAATTTTGGTATTGTCACAAGAAATGCAGTTTCCTTCAGCAGAAGAACGAACTTCATTAATCATTTTGAATAAGTAATCGTTTATAAGCTGAAGACAGCTGTTGGATTATTATTAAAACGACCCCTAGATCTTATGCTCGAAAGCAAAAGTTCTGAGTGATCTTGCCTTAAGGCAATTAGGTATGTTTAAATCCGTTTTTCTGTTTCAGTCTAATAGACCTGAATGCTATTGGTTGGTTATTGTACATTTTTAGAAGACGATTAATATAATTTGTTTGATTAATAATATTATCTAAATGAGTAGTTTTACATACTAGAAACTTGAATATCATTAACGATTTCATGTGTAAATTTTCTTAAATACTTAACTGAAGAAAAATTGCTCAAAATGTTTTTATTTTCCCTCAACCAAACTAATTTGTTCATTTTCAATAAATACTTTCAGCAAAAGTGCACTTATTCCTAAAATAAAATACTATTCACACTTAACGAATAATTTCAAATTTAACGGACAAAATTCTATGAACGCTGGCAGCAACTTTGCCAACACCGAAAGTGTTTGATATTGTTTGAGGGTGTGTTGGTAAGCCGGAATTTTTGAAGTTTCGTGACATTTGTCAATACGAGATTCTATGTATCAATACCAGCGCACCAAATCGAGTGCACTCCGTAAAACAGATATAATATAGATACTGTCGAGTCTATAATGTTTGCCAAACAAATAAAAGGTGAATATACCTAAAATGCATAACAATTCTAAAAAAAAGTTTAGAACACAAATGAATTTTAAGAAAGTACATACATATAACTCTTGCAGTTATATTTATTTCTTAAGTTTGTTTTTAAAGTTTTTTTTTTTTTTTTTTTGTAGGGTCAGTTGGGATAAATGTAAAAACGGGATAACTGTGAACGGCGGTTATTTTATCCTTTCAAAATTAATTGTCGTAGGCCAAGAAACAACAAAAAAACAATTTGAATTGCCACCAATCTGTCGCCGCACTTACTCGTCGGTGACTTTCATATATCACTGACAATTTTAGTCGTAAAAAATCAATATCAATCAATAGCCAGTTCTTACTTGTTTACATTCACCCCATACCGAAGTCCAAGGCCGGGGTAAATGTAAACAGCACTATTTTGCGCTTCATGGTTACAGATCAGGCGGATGAAGATCTCCTTGGTCGTTTCGAACGCAAAATTCTTCGAGTGATTTTTGGTCCCGTTTGCGTTGACGGGCTTTGGAGGAGAAGATTTAACAGCGAACTCTACGAGCTGTACAGCGACATCGACCTAGTCAGAAAAGTACGCATCAGTCGTCTAAGATGGCTGGGACATGTAGAGCGAATGGACACCAACGCTCCGGCCCGAAGAGTCTTCGATTCTAACCCGGAGGGACAACGCAGTAGAGGAAGACCTCGCCTTAGGTGGCGCGCGCAAGTGGAAGGGGACCTCAACCAACTTGGAGTGCGCAACTGGAGGCACTTAGCCAAAGATCGCGCTAACTGGAGAGGCGTATTGGTTGAGGCCCAGGTCCACCCCGGACTGTAGCGCCACCTAAGTAAGTAAGTAAGGTTCCAGATCAGGAGTGCAATGATCACCAGTACAATTCTTTGTGTTTTTAATAATAATATTAATATCCGAAAGTCGAAAGGAAGTACCAAACATTTTTGTTTTTATTTTTTTCAAAATTTGGGTTAAAAAAACGGCTGAAAGTGTTTCCATTTACCTACCCCAACTACTAAATGAATTGAATGCTCAAAGGCTTTGTTTATTAAGGATTTACATTTTTGTTTTAGATACTTTTGATACATTTTAAGAAAAAAAAAAAAAAAAAGTTCGTTCCCATAGAAACATGTAAAAAACAGAGCGACATCTTGTGCGAAGGAATTCTACAATCTACAATCTACAAAGAGTGATTTCAAATTAATTTGGAATGTTTACTTTTCTTTATTTATTGACCCATAAACTAAAAACAAAAAAGCCTATAGGTATCTTCCACGTATGATTCAATCAAACTAATACTTACATCGTGCGAGGTAAGTCTTCGGTGGAAGATAAATTAGTGCGCCGTAGTCAATCGTACGACGGAATTTTGAATTGGTGCAACGCAAAGCGGGGGAGTAAATATTTATTTGTTTATCTTGGGTTAGCTATCCAGAAATTTATTTAGTTATCCAGTAACTTGGTGCAAGTGGCCCTCAATGTGTTTCCATTTTATTCATCGCGAGATATGCGACTATTTCCTTATTTTTTTCTTTCTAATGATGTAGTTCTAAGATCTATACTCTGTCCAACAAAAATTTTCAGAATTTGCTCTCAGACTTCAGATTTTTCGTGCCCAATGGAACATAAAATGAGATTTTTCTTTCTCTGCATTTTTAAGGTGGTGCGTGTTTTAAAAGTCAGCTGTTCTAAAATTTTAGTTTGTGTTTACAAAAATCTATTAAATTTATGTTAATACCCATTGCACTGACCAAATGGGCACCTAAAATGACGAACACAGTCGCCCCCACTTGAAATTTCATCTAATAATGGCCGCCCGATTGACTTGAAGTCCCTGCACAGGAATTTCCTAAGTATGCGTGCGGCAGCAATGGCGCTCCTTTGATTTGTACAGGCACGAATACTTAGGAAATTCCTGTGCAGGACAAGGTCACAGGAAGCTTCGTCTTGTAGGCAAATGTACCGTTTCTACTCTCAGTTGGCTCTCTAGTTTGGATACTCTTTGAACACCAACCTCTCTAAAGTGAAAATGAGTTCTTTGTTGTTGTATCTGTTGAACTCACACACCTCCCGCTTGTAAACCGAGATTTTTTTCCTGAAGTACGTTTACCACTTTTTGCGAAGCGTAATGCCCAATTCACGACGCCGAATTGTGAATTAAGAATGATGCGACTTTAATTACCTTTGGTAATCCTTGTTTATTGACTGAGGCTAATCGGTGCGTTCACTGCTGACGCTGAGCAGTGTTGCCACTAAAAAAAAGCGAATCCGGTCAAATCTGACCGAATGACCGATTTTAATTTTTTTAAATTCGGTCAAAAATTGAAATAAGAATTTTTGACCAGAAGTCCGGTCAAAAATAGAATATAGACATATATTTTTATGAAAAATGGAAAACAAAAATTAAATCTGATGTATAAAATTATCGTGTCACGGGGTGCGTTGTTGAACTCCTCCGAAACGGCTCTACCGATTTTCGTGAAATTTAGTGTACACATGGGCTAGGGTTGAGGATCGGACAACATCTATTTTGCATATCCCTAAATGGTCCACCACTATATATATATATATTTTTGAAGTGAAACTTCTTATGCGACTTCCAACTCAAGGTCGCGTTAAACGCTTAACGCTAATAATTGGATACTCAAAGGTGTGAGCGAGGGTGAGGGTGGCGCACATTGCACAGCACAAGCACGTTCATATGAAAAAAAAAACAAATGAGTGGTGTTTTCTCCAAAAAAAAGTGAAACGAAAGAGAAGTATGCGAGGTGAATGTGTATAATCAACAGGCACAATGTTTTTCTGAGGAAATGCGCAGATGGCTGTTGACGTGCGCTGATGGAGTTATGGTGGTGTGTATACAAAATTGAGTTCAAGGTTTTTGTTTTAACGGTTGTTATAGTACATACCTACATACGTTGATACCTACAATAAAGAATTGAAGGATTCAAGAAGTAAAGACGATAAAGGTGAATAATGTTGTTTGATTTATTGAAGTGAAACTTCTTAAATGCTTAATGCTACTATTTATAAGCAATGCATACTCAAAGGTGAGAGGGTACCGCTCACGCTTCAGAGTATGCAATGGTGAGTGAGTTTATTGGCACCAAATGCTGAGAGAAGAATTCTGTGGTGAAGATTTATTTCCAAAAATAATGACTAAATTGGCAATTAATGTCTTATTGAAGTGAAACTTCTAATGCGACTTCCAACAAGGTTGGGTTAAACGTTCAACGCTCCTGGGGAGGAGGAATAGAAGGAGACAGAGCGAGAGTGAATGCGCGTAGTATACCTGTTACAGGCCAGCGCGAGCGTTAGCAACGAGAAGCATCCTCATTATTTCATTTACTTGTTTTAGTTTGATTTGATACACATACCTATAATTTAATAGGGTAGTATTTTTGAAGTGAAACTTCTAATGCGACTTCCAACATATCGTATCTTTTTTTAGTTGTCATTATCCCATTGTAAATGTTATGGATTTGGATATTTCTCCACTCGAAAAGTATAATTAAAAGATGCGACCAATTGTGAATTGTAAGCAATGTTAATAAAGTTTGTCTTAAAGCCTAGTATCCTGCTCGCGCTAAATTTGATCTCCAATACAAAAATGTCTACAAAGATAAAATTGAGCGAGGCAGTTTAGCAAAGTATCAGTATCCTGTTCGCACGCTAAATCCTTAACTTTATATAGATGGGCCGATGAAAAGTCTCCACTCATTTAGCTCGCGAAATAAATGTCCGGTGCATAAAATCGAAGATAAATTTTGACATAAAAAAATGGAGGAAAGTGTTTGTGTTGTGTTTGCAATGATTTTTTTTTTTTTTGCGGAAAACGCAGACAATGTTTGCGTGGTAAAAAAAAGAAAACGCAAAGCCAAACAACAGAGCCAAAAACAGAGATACATATATGTAAATATAAATAAAGCGAATCGATTTTCAGGGGGACTTATGCTCTCATTTGGCGTCGTCTTTTGGGTAATAACAAGTGTTCCACTATGGTAAGGAGATTGTGGAAAGTTTGAGGACACATGTCGAACTTCTTCTTATAATTTCTAGGTTTCTTACGTCTTTCAAGTCTGAAATTCGTAAATAAATAAATAAATAGTTGGCGCAACAGGTCTGGAGAGACCCTAGGCCTAGCTTCTCACAACCATTCGTTTTGTGTGAGTTTCTCATTTTTGGAACGAATGGTAGGGATCTACAATTTTATGCCGACTCCAAACGGCTAATTGAGAAGCTCTTTCAAGACATTTATACTCTCGGATGTTTGTCAGACGTTCGCGAGAGGTAGCGCAGCGGAAAAAAACCCTCAGTCGGAATTGGGTTTTTGCGGGATTCGAACCTGGGACTCCCGCATAGCAGTCCAACACACTAACCACTAAGCTACTGCGACTAAATTCTATTAAAATTACGTTTACTGATCTATCTGTCATGGTACTCATGGTTCATAAGCATATGGGTCTTGTCCCATCTATATCTTGTTTAATAATAATTTAGCGAGCATTTATCTTTGGTGTAGAAACGAAGTGAAGACTAGGGGCGCTAAAATTTAGCGCGAGCAGGATACTAGGCTTAAAGAAACAATATGATTTCATTAAAAATCAATTTCAACCCCTTCCTATTTTCATTTCCACATTACGAAGTTTCACTTCTTCCGCGCGGAGGGACTCCACGCACTATTTTTTTTTTTATGGGGAAATACACTTAAAAAAAAAAAACTGGATAAAATCTAGTGACACTTCAAATACAAAAAAAAAAAATAATTTTAAAAGCAATTATTGTTATTGTCAATTATTTAAATTATTTTCCAAGCGAATTGTTGTTGTCAACAATTTTGGAATACACCTAAAAAGTTTGTTCTAATAAATTATGTTTACTATGTTACATTAAGTAACTTTTTGAAATGAAGTAGATACTTTGATTGTAACAAAGATAATGTGGCCGACGATATTTTGCATCGAATTCGCACAGTGACATCGGATAATGAAGTGGAGATGTCAATGCGCAACAAAGCTTTTTTTGTGTGTTTTATGTATCTGCTCATGAGTGGCAATTTGTTGTGCAAATTGGGGATGCCACAGCCAAATCGTTCAATGCAAGACGCATTCACTCCTGATTTCACTGATTTTGGCTATAATTCGTCCGAGATCTGAGATCGCTTTGGACCTAGCCTCTTTTGGGATAGCACACCGAAAGTGGCTACTTTGTTAGAAGGCGTTCGAACAGCATTGAAATTGCCATTGAATCTGTAAGTTGATAAAGAACTTACATGCAACATTTCAAAGAACACTGCGATGGCGAAAGCACTGCAGCAATGATCTTGCTATCAGGCGATTTTCGTCAAACGCTGCCTGTCATTTCGAGATTAACTGCCTGAAGGCGTCTGCTTTATGGCGATACGTCAAGAAATTGCATTGGACAACAAACATGCGAGTTTCTTTACAAAATGACCAGTCCGCTGCAGAGTTCTCCAGGCAATTGTTGTCGAGGGGCAATGGTGTGGTTCCAGCAAACTTCTATTATATAAAAATGAGTCCCTATTTCCCTTGGTGACGGCATCACACGTGAAAGGCTGGACCGATTTCGCTAATTCTTTTTTTTTTGTGTTTGTTATTGTCAGGAGAAGAATCTTATGAAAGAAAAAATGAATTAATTAATTAAATTGCGCGGAAAATTAGAAAATTTAAGAATACTTAACCACCATATTAAATTATATCTAATGTAACCATAGCGCTTTTGCTTTGCGTGCTGCAAATATCGGCAAAGAGGATGTAAAAAAAAGAATATCGTTTAAAACAGATGCTTCGATCGGAGTTATTAAATTGATAATATACATATAAAATAATGAATTTATTATTTCTTACTAAAACTGAATTTCTTGGTGCACATCACCGTTAGTTCAGAGCTATAGCGCCTAATATTAAATGTTTAATTTAATATGGAGTTTTGGTAAGTTTGGATAGACTAACATACCAATTGCTATGCGTTAGTCGGGGAAAAGGCTCCAGAACGGCTAGACCGATTTAAGTGATTTTTGTTTTGTTCGTCTTGAATCAGGGATGGTCTAGGATAAAAGAAAAATCGGAAAATCCTCAACATGTGGCGTTGTAGGCGTATACGTTGTTTTTCAGTTCAATTCAATTTTCTTCAATAATAATCTTCTTTTATATACCTACCTACAATTCTTCGGGGTGAAACTCGATAACGATATGACTCTATAAACACTGGGTCAATTTTTATGATTCTTCTTTTGTTTTGTTCGTATTGGTGTATTTCAGGTCTAGGCAGTCTTAAAAGATAGGATTTTGGACCCAATAGGTGGCGTTGTTGTCGATCTCCGCAACCACTTAACCGATTTCAATGACATTTTGTGGATGTATATGGTTGGTTTTCGGTTGAAAGACAGGATACTTTTGGACGCGATAGATATTTTCCGTTCCCGCTTGAAGAATAGCATACTTATGGACCTGATAGGTGGCGCTGTTGCCGATCTCCGAAACAGCGCTACCAAGTTGATTGAAATTTTGTAGATGGATATGGTTGCTTCCAGTTTTAAATGTCGGATAGTTTTTGAAGTGGTTTAAAGAAGAACACAATCGGGATAAGAAAACAGATTGTGGCACGTCCCATTCAAAAATAAAATCAAACGCTATCTCTAAAGTTGTATAATTAAAATTATTAATGAACATCGTCCAAATAAACCAATTTGCGAAATGTGAGCAAGATTTAATACAAAAGGTACGGGCAAAGCCGGGTGAGTGCAGTTACATATAAAAGAGACTGACGTCAGTATGTGCACTCATAACTCGGGGACGGATCGATCAATTTTTATGTTTTTGGTTGGAAGGAAGTTCATAATGCTACCTTTTGTTGTGAAAAAAAAAGCTTTATGGGGATTAGTTGAATTTTTTAATTCTTTGGATGGCTTACCTCTTCATAATCTGGATTTGAAAGTCGGCTCGGTTAAATTTTTGTTGCGCAACATCAATCTACCGAAACTTTGTAACGGATTGCATTTGATTTATCTCAAATCAAATATCATGCAAGTGATGATTTTGAGGGGAAAATTCAAAGGCAAACACTCCTATTTCGCAGATTTCGCTTATTCAGAACGGATTACAATTCCTGCAACTTCAATTTCCCGTGCGTCTCGCTTTCACTATGAAAAATAGTTTATTGCAAGGATAATCGATGGATGTTTGTGCATTTGTGGCATCAATCTTGATTTCCCATGTTTCTTACATTTTCAATTTAGTGAAAAAGCGGAAGGTTGGCCGACACGTCAAAATCATTGCGGTTTGATTGAAACAAATCAACATTGCTATTCATCATTTGCTTATATTGCATTTAATAAAATTAATTACATAAATTAGGAAGTGCATTGTGCATGCTCGGAATTATTATATTCATTACACTAGCTGTACCCGCCCGGCTTCGCACGTGCAAAATGTGGTTTCATAACATTTGTGATATTTGCTGCATTGCTTATCCTCTTGCACGCTACACATAAATGCCCGTGCGTGAAGCAATTCTTGCTTAAATCAACTCGCGCATCCCGCTTTTCTTAAAGTTTGAGCTTGTAACTTATTCAATAGGAAATTGAATCCGTTGAAACTGAAATGGGTTATTCTTGGCAATTATTGGTATTTTTGGTATAAACCGTATCTCCTTAACCACAATCAGTTAAAATTAACGCCCCAATAACCTTTTTCTGCAACGAAATCACTCTCAAAAAGAATTTTGCAAATATCAGAATCCCCCGATACTGCTCTCATATTCTGAGTCAAGTACATTGTTCTAAAGTATCGCCAAAGCACTGAACGTTTAGTAATTAATCTTCGTCTGAAATCACCAGAGAACAAAAATGTAACTCCACCGACAAATCTGTTTTTATTTAGCATATCTTGCATAGTCCTATTAACCGCTTCTATTGATATGTTATTTATTAGCCATAGTGCATTCGCCCTTTGGCTATTCTTTTAAATACCACACACTGGGTATTCCATGTGTTCCGCTTTTATAGGTATTAATCGAACAAAATGTGAATAAAATTGATGTTTTTCATTTTTTAAATACAAAATGCAAAAATATCATAGATATTGATAGATTTTTTTTTTTTTTGTAAGCAAAACACAGATAAACAAACCTTTCCTTCATATTTGACAAAGCTTATGTACATCCAAAAAAATAAACCCTACAGTGCACAAAGAAAATTCCTACTTTTTCCCTACACCGTCGATTTATTTTATAAATTTATAAAATTATAAATATATTACATAACTATTTTGTCCATACATACACGAATAAAATCGAATCCAACTTCTCATACGCAATCTCAACCACAAATGAATTTTTCCTTTTTGTTGACTCTTCAAATCATGTCATCTAATTTCATTCCTTAGCGAATATAGACGAATGTAAGAGCAAAATATTAAAAGTAAAAAAATAATAAATATTTCTTGACTGAGCAAAGATGAAAATGTTTCATTTTTAGATCCCTACGTGTAGGGACTTTTACACTACATATACTAACACTGATTTGACATTTCTTTTATAAGTTTCTTTTTTTCCAAGCAAACCAAACAGTATACTGTCTCCCTCTCCGTCACAGGAGTAAATTAAGGTTAAAAGAGATGTCAATATATTGTGCTGTTAGTATGTTTGATTTGAGAATGAAGTGCATATCCACTCACCGAGGCGAAAATCGTAGAAATATTTCAAGTTTTTCCTATTTATTTGAAAACTTTTTAAGTTATCGAGATAATGGTTATCCTGAATTGTACTTACAGATGTCCTTTATAAGCTGGTACTTAGTATATTTAAATGCTCCCAGTATTTTCGAATGCAAAGCGTTGCAAAGAAAAAATCGAAGAGAAACGAAAAAAAAAAAAAAAATTACTCTTGTCCATTTTTTTCCGGAATTTATAGAGATATAGAGTTAAGACAAAGTGGAGATTGTAGGCCTAAGTATCCTCTATAAGCCTGTGAAAATTCACCAGAATATATTCAGCAATTTCTAAGATTTTTGCATTTAAAGACATGCAGTCAATTTCAATTTTAGTCGAACAGAACTACACCAATTTTATTTATATGTAGAGATTAACAAATTTGGGCGCAACGAAGTTTGCCGGGTCAGCTAGTAGACATATATTTTTATAAAAAATGGAAAACAAAAATTAAATGATATTATAATATGTAGTTTATTTATTTTTCCAAACTAATATTAAACCTAATAAAACAAAAATCAAACAATTCATTGAAATTTTGTGCACCACAACGTTTTGCAGAAAAATGGACTTTCAATCTACATAATTCAACCTTAAAAAATATTGCTAAATGTATACGTATTATTGGAAAAAAAATGTACGTTTATAAATTATAATATTATAAATAAATTATAAAATCATCATCTTCAGCTATCGGAATCGCTTGAATTATAATTTTGATATGCCCCGTTTGTACCTATTTTTCTTATGATTTTAAGGAAGAAGGCTATTGTAGAAAAGCCTTTTTTTCAACGCATTTATTTTCTTCTTTTCACTTCAATACATTCAATTTACCAATACAAATGCAATATATCTAGTGACAAAAACCAAAATTCAGACTTCAGAGAAATATTTGCAAAAACGTATAAATATTCAGATTCACTTTCTATATATCTTGCAGGGTATACTCACTTCACTTCAGTCTTGTTTGAATGCAAATTGCACATTGCACAACCCCAATCACAGTTTGGTGGGAGCATTCAAATGAGATATCAGATGCCGCGTGGTCTAGGACGTGGACCCCCTGTATTCTAGGATTATTCACAGTAAATTGGTTTCTGTATGAAATTGTGAGCGTGTTCGTTAAGTATGACCAAGTTTTATTATAGAAATCTTTCTTTCTTTCTTTATGTCTATCCATAGAACAACTTTATTTTTCCAGTTAAAGAATTTTTTGTTTCGGTTAAAAATTCGGTTAGACCGGATTTCAAAATTTTCTCCGGTCAGGGTGAAGAGTTTTCGGTCAAATATGACCGGAATCCGGTCAGAATGGCAACACTGCTGCTGAGGTAAGATAATATAAATAAATTGTAACCTTTATCGTTTTTTTTTTTTTTTTAAAACCTCGTTGTAGAAAGATACACTCAAATTTATGACCATCAGCACAAATGTCATCGGAAGTAGTGACGTGACGGGTAACTACAAATCTGGAGATGAAATTGAAAAGACACGAAATAAAAGACAACTTCAAACTGCTTTTGTTTAATATATGCGGAAGAGGCTGGAAGAGTTCGTATTTCAGATGGCCAGGAAATGCTGACCGAATTGAGCTAATGACTGAAGGAACTCAAAAGGAATCTGCCTGATTTACAGCCTTCTCAAGAATCTGGGCTTCGCAATAGTTGAGTGGTATTTAAAACAGAAAGAAAACACTCCTGAGTGAAGATTTTTTGATGGGTTGGTCGTTCATTTTCATCAGTGGTCAATGTATTTTTATTCGCAAAAGCGGTGAGCTGTGTCTTAAGTGCAGTAAATACGACAGAGTTGTACTTTCCCTACTTTAAGATTTTGATCAGATGTAATTGCACTTGCAGTCATCAGCAGAGCTACAAATATTATTATTTGTTGACTTTGGTGGATGGGTAGGGAGAAGAGAAGAAATAGAGTTGAGAAAATAATGGCTGCTTGGTGCTCTCCTTTTTGCAGAAGGAAGGTTTGGAACCGAGGAGTTGTGGCTACGATATAGGATTCGTCATAAATAAGTTACATGGCTCCACAGATGACCAAGGAGGTGAATATTTTTAGGCTCCCTCTATATACAGTTTTCAGCGTGAGGTCCTGGTGTGCAGAACTGATAGCAGTGCCCAGGAATCATGTTACTTATTCGTTACTTGCATTGCACCATTTCTAATTCTGAGGCGCAACTTAGGGATTATTCGACCAGCCTACACTCGCGCCCAATGAATAGCAAGGAAATTAAACATGTTGATGATATCAACAACGCAAATCGTCAAACATTGTGTCCATATTGTTCATCGAACATATTCTTTATTGCCACGAAACTATTCGCAAACAGTCGTATTTTTCCACTCATGCCTACTTCAAACACTTGATCAAAGAACAATTGCAAACACTGTATCACTTCGTATTGATTCAACCGTTTAGAGTTGCAAAATTTGTCAGTCGTATTTTTCCACTCACCACCATCACCTTATACCTGGATGCAAGCGTCACACGCGCGCCTACTTCAAACACTTGATCAAAGAACAATTGCAAACACTGCATCACTCCCTATTGATTCAACCATCTACAGTTGCAAAATTACCTGGTATATAAGAGCCCTCGATCGAACTAGAACACATCAATTCTCAAAATGAAGCTCATACATCTAATTCTCGTCGTACTCTTGGTTGCTTTTGAAATTGGCATCGCAAATACCGCAGATACCGCAGGTGACGAAATTAAAGGAGAAGATAAAAAAACTAATTTTCATATCTTTGACTGCTGTTTTAAACATTTAAAAATACCCGGTTGCCGCAATTGCTAGCTTACGTAAAAAAAGCTATTGAGAGAGTAGATGTGACGAGGATGGTGAGTCGTTCTAAACTTAGCATTTGTCTTAATTTCAATATTTTTTTTCTTAATTTTCAGGATGTGAACATGTGCTATGATATCCTCTTTCATTAGAAACTCTAAATAAAACACCCAAGCTTGTAGAAAAACTAAACAGAATTTTTTTTATTTGTCGAGCCAGCCCTAGCTCCCAGGCGAAGAACCAGAGCAGCTAGGATGGCGCTCTTTCCACTGCCATTACTTCCAACAAGAAAATTAACACGCTCATTGAAGTTCACAATTAGATTTGAATGGCACATAAAGTTTGTCAAGTGCATTCGTAGGATTTTGCCACATCGTACATACGAATTTATTTGAGACTGCAAGATTCGGAAATTGCGTTTTAAATTTCAAATTTCGTTGGAAAACGGAACATTTTCATACTAACCATTGACTTGTGTCGTTTTCCATTGGTTTCACTCGGGGATCGACTCATCTGTAATCGAATGGAACAAGAAAACTGCTTCTGATTGAATCCACAAAAGTTTGGTGAAATGCCAAAAAATAATCTACGGCAGCCGGCAGCTGTCATCTGACTTGTATAAAATACATAAATTAGGTACACTTGTGTGAGTGCTTTTTGAGTGGATTCTGACTTCAAATCGAGAGGCGAAATTCTCTTCTCACCTAGTGTCTCCACGAGCAATATTTCATATCTTGCAATATATCATACTATGAAAATTGCCAGTGGAGACCACAAATAGTATGATATAAAAAATTTCCTGAAATATATTGCTCAGCTCATAGAATGATATCGATATTCGATGGTATGATATGAGCTGTCATTTCTGTGCAGTTTGACACTTGTATCCCTTTTTTAACGATGGCTGAGTAGCGAATGGACGGTGTATTAAGGCATCTAATGCGAGAATGCAACGACATGCTCTGCTCAGCGGCATTTGAACGAATGAAATAGTATGCTATGAAATGCCCTACCTACATTTTATTGCATACCTACTATCGTTCTTTCTTTCTATCAATTTTGACAGATATCAAGCTATGAAATATTGCTCGTGGAGATACTAGGTCGTAACCAGCAAAAGAGTATTTTTTGTGCCAATGGAACAGTTTCAGTTTTAAGAAGCGAATTTTTCGATTTCGGACACCGGACTCTCCCGGACGCTTCTTTTTGCCCAGTGGAAAACGACATTACTATACGTATATGGAGTGCAAGTGAAATATCAGTTCCATACAAGCTCTGCCCAAAAAATGACGCCAACATAACTAGCGCTCTTGGTTCGCAGCGAATAAAAAGTGTAACAAAATTCCAACCATCTGGGATTTCTCCTTAGAAAGCTAGGGACACCTATTGGGTGTTGGGTGGAGCAGATTTGCTAAGTAAAACGGTTGAAATTCAAATTGTTGCGGAATGTTTTACAATAGATGTCGGACTGAAAATATGGTAGTTCAAGTTGTAAACAATAGATGGAACCAAACAAACTTGAATTAAAAATAGTATTTTCATAAAATGCACAGCTTTGGTATATTTATGTCAAATGAGATTTTTAATGTTTACGTTTTGAACATTTAATTGTTTAAATTATTTTGTGCTCTACAAATGCACTTAGTTATATAAATGCAACAATCTCTTCAAATGGTGAGTTGTTCATCAGCGATGTAGTCAAAAATTAGTATATCCGCCTCGTTTCCACTACAGAGATTGGAAGTAGCTCCCATTTTAAAGACGATGCAAGTAAAATTTTGGTATTGTCACAAGAAATGCAGTTTCCTTCAGCAGAAGAACGAACTTCATTAATCATTTTGAATAAGTAATCGTTTATAAGCTGAAGACAGCTGTTGGATTATTATTAAAACGACCCCTAGATCTTATGCTCGAAAGCAAAAGTTCTGAGTGATCTTGCCTTAAGGCAATTAGGTATGTTTAAATCCGTTTTTCTGTTTCAGTCTAATAGACCTGAATGCTATTGGTTGGTTATTGTACATTTTTAGAAGACGATTAATATAATTTGTTTGATTAATAATATTATCCAAATGAGTAGTTTTACATACTAGAAACTTGAATATCATTAACGATTTCATGTGTAAATTTTCTTAAATACTTAACTGAAGAAAAATTGCTCAAAATGTTTTTATTTTCCCTCAACCAATCTACTTTGTTTTCCCTCAACCAATCTACTTTGTTCGGTGGTTGGGTGCTGTATGAATAGGGTAGGCACTGATTGGCGTCAACTTGGCGATGTCCAGTCGTTGTAACTGTTCATACACATCAATTGTGCTTATTTTACCTCCGCGTGGTAGCCACCGGGTACTGGTCCTGTCCTTCCGGGCATGACTTGCTAAACTTATAAGCGCGAGTGTTGAACACGAAGAAAATAGCAACACTATAATGCTCTGTTGGAGTTGACTGTCTGCTCGAGTCTCAGAAGTCTTACATGAGCCCCTCAGAAAGAGGACGTATGGCGGATGAACTCACATGGTTGAATCAACGGTGGCGTCAACAGTCAACATGGCAGATACCTCAATGAGCTACTTCGACGTATTTGGAGCTGAGGTCATTGAGGATTTTCAGCACTAGTCAGGGTGTTGAAATAGAGATGGTGGCGGAAGAGCCCTTAATGGGTCAACGGCAGCTCTCACATCCCCGCAGCGGGTTACTGACTCCGGAATATTCCGGCTCCTTTTGCCCAAGGGGTTACAGAAAGGGCCTGGTCCACCAGGTTGGGGGTTGTGCGTGGGGTTAACGACCCTACCACGGAAAAAAAAAGAATTGTTGCGAAGCAACCAAAAGCCTCGGATAAGGACGGATTCACTGTTGACGACCCTGCAAAACGAAAAAAGGACAATGACGTTCGGATCTGCACGTGGAATGTTCGAACTCTGAACAGACCGCGTGCAGCCGAACAACTAGCGGAGGCCCTAGACTGCTACAAAGCAGGTATCACCGCCATCCAGGAAGTGCGGTGGGATGGGCCGGGCAAAAGGAGGATGAAAAACTGTGACATTTACTACGGTGACTGCTACAGAGAACAAAAGCAGCGTCTATTTGGATGCGGATTTGTTGTAAGCGGCAGACTTAGGCAAGAAGTCTTGAGCTTTCGACACGTTAGTGAACGCCTTACAACTATCCGCATCAAGGCTAAATTCGCCAACATCAGCCTGATATGCGCTCACGCCCCCACAGAAGATAAAGACGATGCTACCAAAGAGTGTTTCTACGAGCTCCTCGACAAAACATATGAGCAATGTCCTAAGCATGACGATAAAACCGTCTTGGGTGATTTTAACGCCAAAATAGGAAAGGAGGACATCTTTGGTAGCACAATCGGAAAACACAGCCTACACGACACCACGTCTGGAAACGGACTTAGGCTGATTGATTTTGCTGCGGGACGTAATATTACCATAGCTAGCTCACGGTTTCCTCACCTCAATATACACAAAGGAACATGGCGGTCACCTGACCATCAAACCGTCAACCAAATTGATCACGTTCCGATCGACGCAAGGCACTCCTCCAGTATTCTATATGTCCGAACTTTTCGAGCGGCCAACATAGACTCGGACCACTACCTTGTTGTAGCCAAGGTACGGATGCGGATATCCAAGACGCCACAACAACGAGAAAATACTGTGAGGAGATTTAACGTTGGACGACTACAAACGCAACAAACCGCCAGAACCTATGCCGATCGCGTATCCCTCAACCTCTCGAGAAGTCCTATGCTGCCAGCATCAAGTGCCGAAGACCAGTGGCGCCGATGCCAAGAAGCCATCAAAAACGCCGCAACTGATGTGCTCGGTTTCACCAGTCCACCCCCCCGAAACCCCTGGTTTGACGAAGAGTGCCGGCAAGCACATGCAGCAAAACAAAGTGCCTACGAAGCGTCGCTGCATAGAAGGACGAGAGCAGCTCGTCAGCTCTACGAGCAAAAAAGGAGGGAAGAACATCGGCTTCTCCGAAGAAAAAAGAGAGAGCATGAGAAGCGCGCGATCGAGGATATAGAGAGGTGTTACTCCAGGAATAATGTTCGGAAGTTTTACCAAAAGGTAAAAAGAACGTGTCATGCCAACAAGACCCGAACGGAGACCTGTAGAGACGAGCAAGGAAACCTTGTAGTAGAGTCACAGTCGGTGCTGAGGACATGGAAAAACCATTTCTGCAGACTGCTAAACGGCGAAGACGACACAAATTCCGCTGTTAGGCAGAACGATCCATTCAACCTGGACGATGACAGCCAAGATTTCCGTCCACCTGACCAAAATGAAGTGAGGATAGCAATATCTAAGCTTAAATCCAACAAGGCTGCTGGCCCAGACGGCTTACCTGCCGAGCTCTTCAAGGCAGCCGGAGATGACTTGGTAGAGTGCATACACCAACTCATCTCCAAGATTTGGTTAGAGGAAAGTATGCCTGATGAATGGAACCTCAGCATTGTTTGCCCGATCCACAAGAAGGGAGACCCTCTAAACTGCGCCAACTACAGAGGCATCAGTCTCCTGAACACTGCGTATAAGATCATGTCTGCTGTATTGTGTGAACGCCTGAAACCATTCGTCAACGATCTGATAGGTCCCTATCAGTGCGGTTTTAGGCCCGGTAAGTCCACGACCGATCAAATATTCACACTACGGCAGATCCTGGAAAAAACCCAAGAATACCAGATCGATACTCACCATCTTTTTGTCGATTTTAAGGCCGCATATGACAGCGTTTATAGAGACGAGCTATACAGAGCCATGTCTAGTTTTGGCATCCCTGCCAAACTTGTCAGATTGTGCAGAATGACGATGGAGAATGCTCGCTGCTCCGTAAAGGTCGGAAACAATCTCACCGAGACCTTTGATGTCAAAAAAGGATTTAGACAAGGTGATGCGCTGTCATGTGACTTCTTCAACATCATTCTTGAGAAGATTGTGCGAAACTCACAAGCCAACACCAGAGGCACGATTTTCTATAAGTCTGTGCAACTGCTTGCATACGCTGACGACATTGACATTGTTGGTACAACACAGCGAGCTGTCACTGGTGCGTTTGCAAGTATTAGTGCAGAAGCGGCAAAAATGGGTTTAGTGGTGAATGAGGGTAAAACAAAATATATGCTGTCAACAAGAAGGGACACACGACATCGACGAATCGGGCAGAACGTCACAATAGACAGCTATAACTTTGAGGTAGTTAGGGACTTTGTCTACCTCGGCTCCGCTATAAACTCTGATAACGACATCACATCAGAAATCAAACGAAGAATCACACTTGCCAACCGCTGTTTCTTTGGCCTAAGACGGCAACTGATAAGTAAGGCCTTGTCGAGAAATACTAAGGAAACTCTGTATAAGACCCTCATCATCCCAGTCCTGCTTTATGGTGCAGAAGCATGGGCGCTATCAAAGGCGGATGAAGATCTCCTTGGTCGTTTCGAACGCAAAATTCTTCGAGTGATTTTTGCTCCCGTTTGCGTTGACGGGTTTTGGAGGAGAAGATTTAACAGCGAACTCTACGAGCTGTACAGCGACATTGACCTAGTCAGAAAAGTACGCATCAGTCGTCTAAGATGGCTGGGACATGTAGAGCGAATGGACACCAACGCTCCGGCCCGAAGAGTCTTCGATTCTAACCCGGAGGGACAACGCAGTAGAGGAAGACCTCGCCTTAGGTGGCGCGCGCAAGTGGAAGGGGACCTCAACCAACTTGGAGTGCGCAACTGGAGGCAGTTAGCCAAAGATCGCGCTAACTGGAGAGGCGTATTGGTTGAGGCCCAGGTCCACCCCGGACTGTAGCGCCACCTAAGTAAGTAAGTAATCTACTTTGTTCATTTTCAATAAATATTTTCAGCAAAAGTGCACTTATTTCTAAAATAAAATACTATTCACACTCAACGAATAATTTCAAATTTAACGGACAAAATTCTATGAACGCTGGCAGCAACTTTGCCAACACCGAAAGTGTTTGATATTTTTTGAGGGTGTGTTGGTAAGCCGGAATTTTTGAAGTTTCGTGACATTTGTCAATACGAGATTCTATGTATCAATACTAGCGCACCAAATCGAGTACACTCCGTAAAAATATAGCTTGTAGGCAAGGCAACGGGAAATCAGCCGAAGTTTGGGGTCTCAGTGGGGACGTTCGGATTCATAGTTTATGTAAAACGTCAACAAGATTCGTCGTGACTAGGAATCCGAACGCGTTGACTGAGCAACTTGAATTGTTTTTGTATTCTCGCGATCAGCGTTGCCTTTGTTTGATTTGCCCTTTTTTATTCGGAAAATACCCTTCATAATTTTTTCAAAAATTGATTTTTTCAAATGAGTTCATTTAAAATGTAACACGGTTGCCTATCACAACACTATTACACTGTTATGCGAACTAATGGTTGTAAAATATATGGGACCCTTTTTTCTCACTGGCCCTTTTTCGACTCTTTAGAATTCTGCCACGGCCACTCTGTTTATTTTAAATCTGACTCTTCGAAATGTCAACTGAGTATGCAGGCAGGATTTTCTTGACTAGATTTGTCGGCTTCCCCTCCATAAACGTCAACTGCAAAAACTAATCACGTGACCACTCTGGGCCAATCAAAACTGAAATACATCTAGTCAGACAGCTTGTCAACTTACTAAACTATGAATCCGAACGTCCCCAGTATTGTCTCTGGTTCACAAAATTGTCAAAGTCAACAGTGGCTTTCTACCGTTTTATTTGATATACACACATTATGTTAGCTTGAATTAAATTGTACTAGAATAGAGAATTGTTCGGTATGCACTGAGAAAACTTATGTGATATTCGTTTGGGCACTCTCAAAATACTCTTTGTCGCTTTTTATGTTCGTTTGGCACAAAAGGAAAACAATATTTTCCGATTTTAGAGCACAATCTGGATTTTTTCTCAGGATTGCTTCAGACTTATTAATACAACATAAAAGTGCGTTTTAGTTTGACAACAACTGAAATTTTTCAACTGCAAAAAAAGACTTCGTATCTGGTGTATGTATAAATATATTTGTTAATTATGTTAAAAATGAATGTTTTAATATAAAATTTAACTAGTGAATGGAAAAGGCTTAGAAAAGTTTCGAAGGCTACACAATACACATATTCCAATTGCACGAATATCAACAACAATAAGAGAAAGTGAAGTTTTTCTGTTCGATTAGACACACGAAATCTGAAATCTGAGAGCAAATCAGAAGAAGCCCGAATCGAATACCACATTAAATTAAGATCTTGGTATTTTCAATCTTCGATCTTCATGGGCGGTTATTATTACAGATTGTGGAGCTCTTATACGACTTACGAACGTTAAATAAAAAAATAAATAGTTGGGGCAACATGTCCGGAGGGACCCTATAGGCCTAGCTTCTCGCAACCATTCGTTTTTTTCTTTTTGGAACGAATGGAAGGGATCTACAATTGTATGCCGATTCCAAACGGCTAAATGAGAAGCTCTTTCAAGACAGTCGGATGTTTGTCAGACGATCGCGAGAGGTGGCACAGTGGAAAAAGCCTAAGTTGGAATTTGGGTTTTTGCGGGATTCGAACCTCGACCCCTCGCTTAGTAGTCCAGTACACTTACGAAGTTGTAGGCGCAGTGGCTTAGTGGCTTAGTGTTGCTCACTCACAAAGCTAAGAGCGACCCTAACCTTACACAGAGCACGCTGTCATATTCTACGCAAAAAAATATGAAAGCATATTGAAAGTTATTACCTATTCGTATAGGGCACATTCAAAAATCGAGTTATAATAACTCGACTAGATTGATCTGAATTGGGTGAATACGAAAACTATATTGATCAGTAACGTCATTTTTCCTATGTCAGCTTCAGGAAGGAACTGACAACTTTGTACTCAGTTGCGATATTCTTAATTAGACTTGTAGTCTACCGCTCCATAAACTGAAAAGTACTGTTTATGTGGCCGATCTAGTCCAATCAAAATTGAGACACATCAAGTCAGCCAGCTGTCAGAATTTACTAAGCTATGTATGTTCTTGAACGTTCCCATTGCTTTTTTCTTTTTGTAAATTTCACTTTTATTTGAGTTTTTTTGTTATATATATTTTATTATAATTACTAGGTTATAATCAATTTTTTTGATTTAAGATTATTTTACTTTCTTCAATCGCTTAAAACCTTTAAGATAAAAAGTTTTTTTTTCCGGAAATGTTTGCCTACGGCCTTGGACTACATTCATTTGATTGTTTCAAATTATTTCGTTTGATTCAATTAATTAAACAATCATTGACTGAAAAATATCGTCTTTGACAGATTATAACCTACAACAAAAAAAAAAAAAAAAATAAATTGGCGCAACAGGTTCACGACCAATTCAAGCTTCTCGCAACCGCATTCGCTTGTGACTTTTTTGTTTTAAAACGAATGGAAGTACATAGGTAATTTGCAATTTTTCTGATATTGAAATGGTTTCTCACTCTCACTTCAAGTTTCAGTTTTTTTTTTTTTTTTTAAGCTGAAACTTCAACCCATCGCTCAAACCCCAGCCACTGTGAGCACAAATTATAATGCATTACTCATTCGTTCAGACTTGGTTAATCAGAGGAAATAACATAAATACGCAGAAGGCAATTGTAATCCTCACCATCACCGCTAGCAACTTCACATCAGCTGAATAATGAATTACCACTTCCAGTGGCAATTATATTTTATTATCTGAGATAGAGTATACTAAAGCGAATGCGCTGAACCTGTTTGAACCGCCAATTACCTAATACTGCACCATTAACGTTGACACATGTCAAAGCGAAAGTTGAATTTTAATGAAAACCTAAATAAACACTTTCGCTTCTTTTATATAACTTCAATGACATGATGCTTGAACCTTGCCACAGACTAACGATATATAAATTAAACACACATTTCTATAATCATTTGATGGAGTTTTCTCGACAAGAAGTCTCTAGCCGCAGAAGAAAAAGTAACCTTTCTCTGTCACGCGGATGTGTGGTATGAACTTGTCTTAACCACGAAACCCAATGAGTACCTACCTATTAACCACCGAAAAAAAAAGTTTCACTTTTCATCCGAACCAAAAGAAGATGGTAAGTAAGGCCACCGCAATAGCTCAATAAAATATATCTGAGCTAGCAGTAGTCGAGTCTTTTCACATACCCACTTATCGTCACTATGTTAACCAGCTTTTGTTCGAATCAGAACATGACCCACAAAAACAATATCCACCAAGCAATTGTTTATTAATTTTAATTTCCAGCTCGCTAATGCATGACACGGCTGAGCCGTGCTGAGGTGTGCTCCCTTCCCAATGCACTGTACCACATCGACAGACCAATTTAGGAACAATCTGAACTTTCTTTTTGTAACAACAACGGGTACAAGTATACGGAACAGACAACAACAAGAGAGTATTGTTTGATAAAATAGCATGCAACACACCTACCTGGAGAATTTGGAAATCATTGTCGCACCAATGCGCGTTATTTTCCTCTGATTTGGCGGTGGATTGCCGCTACACCAACACCATATATGTAGTACACCAACAGTTGGAGCATGTATTGTAGGGTTATGGTTTTGGCAGAGGTTCCGAAAAGACGGTCTCAATTACTTCTCGGATAGGCACTCTGTACGAGGAAAAAAACAACTATACTACGGTATACACTTGGAGTGAGCGTACTCTGTCTCGACGGCCGACGCTTCGCGTTTCAAACTGAAACTGGGACAAACGCTACCGAACGGATGAAAAACGTATTACCTCCTCTTTCGGTACTCTTTTAGCACGACTTCCGATTCCGATTGGAAGCGGCTCAGCCACAGAGTCGGAGATCACTTCAATTGCCATGGCTATACTTTCTTTCTTGCGCCTCACACAACAAACACACGGCGTTGTCGTTGTTGCCGCATTCCATAGAATTGAGAAAACGCGCGCCAAACGATTTTAAGCTGCGCTTTTCACTCGTTTACGTTTTACTTTCACGCTTCGTTCGATTAGCTATATCGACAACAATCGCCGTGTAAATATTTATCGAACGCTAGCGAGTTTGAGGTGTGTATGGAACAGATGGGGAAATCATACTGTCGGTGTCGCGAGTTCATGCGATCGGATGTGAAATCTAAATAAACACTGAACGTGTTGTAATTTATGAGCTTCTTCGGTTAAACAGTTAGCCGCGTAGTATTGAGTCTACTATGAATATGAACTCTGGTAGTGAATCGTGAAGGTGGCAAACGCGATCCATCAGACGTGAAATCGTGGGTAAGTCGCGGTGAAAAGCGCTGGATTTTCGAACAGAGATAAACAAACATGGCTTGATTTTCGAACAAAGATGAGCAAACATGAGTGTGCCTTGAATGGCGAGGAGCACACATGATCGCATTACATTTATTGTCATAACTTGATAGACTAAATTAAGGTTGAGGTATTTGGAACGCACTCTTAGCATAACCAGATTTTAGAGAAAACCAAAATGACACGCTTTGTCTTTTGGAATATTCTTGTTTAAGAACCGATATGGAGTAGGTAGCTATGGGTAAAATGTAAATGCGCTTAAAGTGGATAAAGGAATCGGCGTGTATTGAGCCCTTTCCAACTATATACAGTGTATGCACAAATCAGCAGCCCGTTCTTTATAAGGAAAATGTTCGCTAGGTAAGCCATCTTGCTTAAGTCATCAGTTTCCAAACAGTACCTACATACTTTTCAAATGTAAAAGTCTCCACAGCCGCCCTAAATCTAAAGCTTAACTGATGGAAGACGGCTAAACGAAAAATAATGGTTTCATATTAAAACTCTCCGCATTATATAGATTGACAATTAAATGTGAGATTGGGTTCTACTGAATTTTATGAAACCCCATTAATTCAGTCTCAAAATTAGAGTATGACTTCACCCACTTTCCGGTTGAGAGGTTCAGAGTCATCACATACTGTAACCTAAAAATCGTTTTATCGTTATCGTTTTTGAAGCGAAAAACTTGTGACTATCAGCTCAAATCCGTTTAGCGAAAATGTCAACATACCTTGATTTTGACAACCCCAGTTCGCCGGCTAACTCTTTTGTTTTATGAGAAAAAAAAAAAACAAATTAAAATACACAGACTCTCCTCCCCATGTTGCTAAACTTGAATAAAGTAACACAAGTTCCCCCAATCACCCCCTTAAGTCACTCATGTCGAGTTTAGAAAAACGAAATCTTTCAAAAATTCGTTAAACGCAAAAGTCACTTAAAAAAAAAAAGATAGTTGGCGCCACAGTTCCGGAGTGACACTAGGTCTAGCTTCTCACAACCATGGGGAATGGAAGGGATCTACAATTTTATGCCGACTCCAAGCGGCTAATTGAGAAGCTCTTTCAAGACAGTTATATACTCTCGGATGTTTGTCAGACGTTCGCGAGAGGTGGCGCAGTGGAAAAAACCCTGAGTTGGAATTTTGGATTTTGTGGGATTCGAACCTCGACCCCTCGCTTAGTCAAAAGTCACCTATACTCTTCCAAAAATAGACAAACCAACTACATTGTTAAACTCAACCCACAGAACTCTATAAAACGACGAGTTGGTCAGCAAACTGTACATCTCCATATATAAGTAATCAAGCAACTATTCTGTGCGAATGAATCATCAATTCGGTTGAGTGGTTTTATGTTCGTAGAGCGCAGCTCATACACACGGGTTTGCTTTGATTTTGAATGTGGGCAAGACCGAAATTCGTTTTAATTTCTCCGCTATAAAAAACGACCGAGAGCGATAGATCTAGATTTATATAATGTAAAACCCTAGGTACAGCTTCATGCGACCATTTGTGTGAGGTTTTTGTATTGGAAAAAGAAAACCGGAGAATATTCAAAACCGCTTCTGAAGATTCAAACAGCTTAATCCGCAATCAGTTTCATACGAATCGGCGCAAACTATGCACATTAAATGTCAAAATGACGTAATAATAATAAATTAATCTTATTTGACTGGAATCAAAATAAATACGATCTAGCCGCAATTTTAGTTTATTTATATTTTTAAAAAGTACGGGTCACCGACTTATCGGATGTGTGTGCTATTATAATTATATATTTGAATGAACTATTGCGTCGTATCAAACACCAAACTATTCAAAGTCACTTAAACTTCTTAAATAATCTACAATGTTCTAAATAAACAATATCATATCATTACTTTCTATATTTCCCCTATTGAAATTACGCTATTGATAGCATCAGCACCTTTTGTGCGAGTACATTATAGCTACAGTAATTGTAGTGTCCACTTAAAATACTACCAGCTCACAGGTAATTTCAATGCAAAGTCGATAATACATTTTAGGTGCTGATTTAGCTGATTTAGCGAGGCCCCAAAATACCAACTGTCAGCAGTTGTTTTCTCAAAAAAACTTTGATTTCGAAATTCGAACATTGGGATGAAAGTGTACAAGTTAAGTCTCACATTAAAGCAAATTTATTTATGTTGAATGGACCTAGACCAATGTGAAGCGATAGCTGAGACCCACCTTAACCCCAGAACGCCGGCTTCAGTAGCATAATTTATGTAACTTTCAAGTTATAGACAAATAAATACATGGAAACAAAAAATACAACTGAATCGATAATAATCTACTACAAACCTTTTATCAGCATTAACGAAAACAAACACAAAAACTATCATCACTTTCCCTATCGAAGTGCTTACCTGATTATCCACAATATAATGAGTACACCCAAAATGATGCCAACTGTCAGCAGGGTCCAGTATAGTGGTGCACTGATGCATCTGTCATCGTCTGTTGAAGATTTCATTGTCACATTCGATGTCTGCGATGTCATTTCACTTTTTCTTTTTCGTTTTTTTTTTTTTTACTTATTATTTATGAAAATGAATTTTCTAAATTAACAAACACCAGATGAAACCGAATGAGGAATAGAAACCTCTACAAAACAAACGTAAAAAGTTTGTCACACGCACATTTACGTAAGAAATACGATCAGAAAGGAAAGAGAAATCTCACTTGCACCCGTCAATTGCGATCAATATTATTGCAATGAGTTTGATTTTGTTTTCGAAATCGAATTCGAAAGATTACGTTCTTTTCTTTATAACTTGCGTTGAGTTTCAGCGCTAAATCTAAACTGAATGCTGTTCGCGGTAGCACAGAGTCAACAGTGCGCACCTGAACTGAATGATGGTTTCCTTGATTCGATGAGGCGGAAGGTGGGGTTAAACGTTAAAGAGAGCTATAAGAGAATTATAAAAACTTGAAATTGGTTGGTTTGGCTATGGTTAGCTGTATCTGTATTCTGTATTGTATGTTGATTTGATGTTGGTCGCTTTTAATTGACTTTTTCATATTTTATAATAATATAGGGTGTAACCGTGTAACGTGTAACAGTTCAAAGTGGAATATGGGTATGGGTAGAGTCTGTCGAAGCATTATAATAAAGTTTTTAATGCGATTCAATTGACAGCTCAGAATCAGAACAAACGTTGACAGTATTGACGCTACGTCTGGTATGCTTGTTACATTGGATGCGTCCATTGACTGCTAGACCACCATTTATTGCTATCGGTTGCCATTTGTTTTTTGGTAGGTTGTTAAAAAAAATTGACCGCCACCTTGGGCATATTCAAAAATCTGGTTATCTTAAGTCGACTGGATCGGTCTAGATAAGATGTAACCTGAACGGAAAAAGTAGATTGGTCGGAACGTCACTTTTCCTACGTCAGCCACATATCCAAACTGTCAACTTAGTACTCAGTCTCGAACTTCTTGACTAGAGTCGTCTCCTACTCCTGCTCCATGCGTCAACTGAAACAGCTGTTCATGTGACCAATTTCAGCCAATCAAAGCCGAGATACATCTAGTCAGAAAGCTGTAAGACTTACTATTCTAAACTAGATACTTGAACGTTCCCATTTACTTTGCTCAGATTGCACGATTGCAATTTTTTTCGCAATAAAGTGTTCGAATTTTTTTTGTCGTTTGACACGAAACCCCCTGTAAGCTATAGTTATAAAGGAGTTATACTTACCTACCTACAAAAAATATGCATTCCTCTGAAGGGTGGTGGCTGTAGCTGGGGGCATACGCCGCTCGCCGCCACTCGAAATTATGAGAGGAGTAGCATGAGGATTTGGCGGTCAGTTCTGGAATGCATGAATGGGTTTAACTAATTTTCGGTGTTTATTGTAAGATTTGCTGAGTCACAACAATGTTGTCCTCATCGATGAATACCAGAATAAAAGCACTAATATAGATTGGCGGTGGGCGTTGGTTTGAAAAAATGTGCTTCGGATCGGGCATTATTGTCTTCATCGGTTAAACTCTGTTAGGCGTAAAATGTTTGGTGCGACTGTCAAAATCCGTGTTTGGATAAGACGTATATGGATTTTTGTTTGTATTTTAGTTACGTAACTTAGGCCCCGGTTATAGCCAAACGTATAACGAAACGCTAAATATTTTTTTTTTCTTTTTTTGAAACTTGATGGTTGGACTCATTCTTGGTCTTAAAATGTTGATTATGAATTATAAAGTCAGTTTATCAACAAAAAAAAAAAAATGTCAAATTAAATTATGTCTTTAAATAAGAATTCATAAATTTTTCCGTATGAAAAAAATGTTTCCGATCAAGGAAAAATGAACGAATTCTTTTTCTAGAAAATTGAAATCCGTTTTATATATGGCTTATTAGGGCCTTATTAGATGACAAGAGATGGCTGTGACATATGAATTTATTGGAGGGAAATACCTGTTGAGTTTCATTTGGAAACGAAGTGATTTAAAAAGGATCTTAGTCGGCGTCGAATGTGATTAGTGGTAATGGAAGGGCTACTTTTGACTTTATTTCGTTTTTCTCGCTTATTGGCGACATTAAATTCAAATTTGATGTTTGTTTTTTGTTTACTTATTTATTTATTTATTTATTTATAAATTAACTTAAACTTATAACTTAAAAATGACAATACTAAAACCCGTGTGTGACTTAAAGGGACGTCATTGGGTCGTATGAGAAATGTAAAAATCGAAGCATTTGCTACGTTTCGTACGAATAAAAACCGATTTGAGTTAATTCCAACTTTTGACATGTTCGAAAAGCGGCGGCACTGACCTTTTACTCAGATCGGTATGAATAAAACTTATCAGACAAAGCAAATGCTATGCAAATTCTGTGTCTTCTATTTAGTTGACTCAACCCTTTTGCTAAATAACGGGTGATTTTTTAGCTGGTTTGGTTTTGGCAACACTGGTTTTGACAGCTGACGTGTGTTTAGTACCTTGTGTCACTGTCAAACAGCTTCAGTTTGGTTTGCAATTTAACCATGGATCGTCTTACAAATGAACAACGCTTGCAAATTATTGAATTTTACTATCAAAATTCGTGCTCGGTTCGAAATGTTCATCGCGCGCTGCTTCCATTTTATGATCGGCATTCTCGACCCTCTGAGCAGTCTATTCGGAAGATTGTGACCAAATTTCGCACCAAATTTACTTTGTTGGACATTAAACCACCAACACGTTTACGTACTGTGCGTAGTGAAGAAAATATTGCGGCCGTATCAGCTAGTGTGACAGAAGACCGCGAAATGTCGATTCGGCGCCGTTCCCAGCAGTTAGGCCTTTGTTACAGCACTACGTGGAAAATTTTGCGGAAGGATTTGTGCGTAAAGCCTTTTAAGATACAGCTTGTGCAAGAACTAAAGCCAGGCGACCTACCACAACGCCGAATTTTTGGTGAATGGGCTCTTGGAAAGCTGGCCGAGGATCCGCTTTTTTATCGAAAAATTGTGTTCGGCGATGAGGCTCATTTGACTGGCGTGTCAACAAATATTTCCAACAAGCCTATGATCTGATACAATTCCCGGCACCTGAAGAAGAAATAAATCATCAACAACCTATTTGGCAGACAAAAATCATATTTCCAGGTGCAATTGGAACTATAGAATATTCTTGACAGAAATTGCAAGCGTACAGCGAAGTTAAAGCTGTATTCAAATTTTCGAACTTACTTTAGCTAACTAGGTTTTTATTCATACCGATTCAAAGTAATTGCTAAGGGCTTTTACTTTGCTAAAACCTTTTACTCAAAGCAAATGCTAGGTTTTATACATACGACCCACTAACTAACACGCAAAAGAAAGTGGACGTGTGTTGGCCGGCCATCTTGTTAACGTGGTAGTTTGAAAGTTTAACATGTTGATATTTTTGTACCGATGGCTTATGAAATTTCGCTTTTCTATAAAACAAAATGGCTTCTGGAAGTGATGAATTGATGAATTGGTTGTTTAATTTGCTGACACTAATTACCACTCTCACTTCAAATGTCTTAAATCAGAAATAGAAACGTGTTTAAGTGTTTGCAGAGATGCTGCTCGCCGGAACGTTTATGGGTAGGACACTTTAGGCGTCTGATTTGAGATCTCATTCTTACGGCTTTGTTGTCGCACTGACTGCGGATTAACTGAACTCTCTGTCCCGTCTAATGCAAAAATGTTCATGCATGATGATGTAAAGGCAGTTAAACCTCCTGCTTATTAAGTCTCCAAAACTATCCCAAATAATCGAACATGTCGAACAATTTTACCAAACCATCGAAGTCAAATTTAACCTGCAATTCATACCTATACATCACATTGCAGCCTGCAAATCACACGGTGTGTATTTGAAGTAGCTACTGCGCACATTTGTGTTAAAATAATTGTCTGTTTTGTTTTTCCCAAGCCTCGTCATGGAAGCTTGCCGTTGCCTGTGCAGTAGAACAATTTCGATTCAACCAACTACAGTCGACTTGCGAACAGGTTTTCCGATTTATCGAAGCACCGAACTACTCAACACACAGGCCAACTAAAAAAAAAAAAAAAAACAAGTTTTTATCAGTTGACCAGTACAATAAGCAATAAGGGTGGTTATAGTCGACTACATGGCCAAGACCTCTTTTTACCTGGCTCTGCGGTCTTCGATGGTGCACAAACCAAACAGCAAGATCAACTCGAACTTGGTCAGCCAGCATTCTTTGCACGCTGCATAACTAGCCGCGAATATCATCATCACCGGCATCGTTAACCATATATATTTTGTGTGGTGTGGTAGTGGTATCCTTGGCCATGACCGTTTCTCGGTCAAATGCGGTTAAAGTCTTAGGCATTTTGTAATGGCTTGCACCTTAGCCTGTTCAGCGAGTTGTTTAGTTTTTCTCCTGCTTTTTTTTTTTGGCACTGTATACATTCTTGTTGAGCAACCATGTGTATTTTATTTTCCTTGGTTGTAGTTTAAGAGCCACAGGTTATTTGTTACATAGTTTTGCATTAGAGTTCATTTCATACCATTCAACGGCTCACGGAAGCGTCAAATTAGAATGGTGTTTCCTTGGTGCATTTCATGTACCTGTTTTGCTCTTCTTAAGTGGGATAGCGGATCACAATTTTCCGAGGAATTTGCTTTAATAACATTTGCGGTGGACCGTGGAGTTATTTGCATGTGGATAGGGATACTGATGTGTCGTCAGTTATCTAGCGGTACGTGGTCATTTTATGATTGTCAAATTAGTTACAGGTGTTCAAAAAACAAATTTAGCTGCAACTCTTACTTGGGAAAACATTCCCATTACTTTTTGTTACCGGTTTATGCTGGATTTATGTGAATTATTCCTTGGCATGCCATTTTGTCATTGTACAATGTACATGCGCACGAATGATTTGCAAAAGCTACCGACATTTAACACAAAGTTAAAGTAGACACGGAACTGGAAATTAAAAACAGCTAGCTACATATATATGTACTTTCGTTTTGTGTAATGACATCAACTTATCGCAATCGTTCATATATAAAAAGTGAACGTAGTACCACGCCAACTAAGAACGGTTTGGTGTAAAACGGTTTTCACCCGCGTTGAAGGAGGGGTAAAATTTGCGAGTTTTTGAGTGCCACCGGAAACGAAGAAATAAATGAGTGATTCGATACTACTTTATGGAAGGCTTCAGGCGGTCTTAAATCATTGGGCATGCCTTTCTTATTACCAATCATTTTAATCACAATACCCGTTGTATTCTAATCACGTTTTATTAATTTCATAGTAACACCAGTCATAGTGAAAAATACTTATTCTGCTAATTGTCAGGTCGTGTCAAGCGTTTTATTCAGAGCATGTCTAAATTAATTAGAAATTCAATATTAGATATAGGTATATACTTTATGCAATATGTTCTGATAACCTATGAATATATACGCGTTTGACTAGAGCTGCGTTTAACGTAAGTTTTTGTAACAATTTGAGTTGGATTGCGCCCTTTGAACGGGTCATTACAGCAATCGTGCTGTTTTTAGAATAACAACGTGTAAATGTTTTAATTGGGTGGTTTTTTACACCATAACCATACCGTATACCAGCCAGCATTTAAAATTGAAACCAAATGCATGATTAATTGCGCAGTTGGGCATAATAGGCGCTTTTTATTAAATATGCCCGCGTGATCCATATAGATCATTTATTTTCATCGCTTACGACAACAGTTGGATCTCGTATTATTGCCTAATACCTACTGCAGTTACACGATCTCACATTTCTAACACAGAAGATTAAAGGGATGCTAAATACATACCCCCTTATTAATAAAAAAATGTGTACGAATAAGTTAGTTAGCAAACGTCAGATAGCATACAAAAATTGGACATAGCTGCTGAGTAACAAGTTGATAACTTTAACACAATGTTTTTTAATACGGGGGATACTAAATAGCCGCCTGACTGAGAGGGACATCTTTACATAATATGAAAAAAAAAACGTGACACGTATATTTTGATCGGCCATCTTGTTTACGTGGTAGGAATTATATTTTTATAGCGATTGATAACGAAATTCCGCGTTCCTGTAAATCAAAATGGCTTCCGGAAGTGATGGATTGGCAATTATTCATTTATTTCCTATAACCAATTGATGAATTGTTGGTTTATTTTACTGAAACCAATTTATACTCTCATTTTGAATGTTTTAAATCGGAGTTAAAACTATTTTCAAGTGATTGCAGAGATGTTGGTCGCCGGAACTTTTGATTATTTCCGCTTTACGTATCTACAATTATGGGTAGAACATTCATGACACCTTAGGCGTCTGATTTGAGATCTAATTCTTTCGCCTTTATTAGCATTGACTGCAGACGAAGACGGATATCTCTGTCCCGTCTCGTGCACGATGGTGTAAATGCAGTTTAAATAGCATAAATAGGTATAGTCGCCTCGTTGGTATGCTTAATTTTAAGGCTAGTCACCCTTTCCATCAAAAGAAAAATATTTCACTTACCAAAAAACAAGAATAGTTACTTATTTGGAAAGCTAACTGCGGTTTGTTGTATTTTTCAAGATTGTCGGTTGAATAATATGACGCGTAAACAAAAAAGCATACATAATCATCACAAAAACAAGTTAAAACAACCCCTTTTACAGGAAAATCAACGTGTTTTTATATTGTGGTCTCCATAGGAACGATTCGGAATAACAAAGCTAAAGGCACACTGTTATATTTATTTAGACTTCCGCAATTGATTCTTGGGTAGATATAGATATGCTTCAACCTGTTGACTGTTTATTGTTTCATATGCTAGATGTTTTTAGTTATTAGTATTACCTAATTATTAAAAGTGGCAACCACCCATTTGGGTGTAATGTTGCTATGCGATGATTTGTTTTACTACAATGTCTTATCCGATTAGAAGTTTCAAAACTTTATTTGAAGGTCAAATCGGATAAATGAATTATTAGGATCCTCTAAGTTGGTGTCTTCCGACACGTTATCTGAGCTCGTAAACTATTTCATTTGCGCTACAGTGACCACAACCAAAGATAATGGAATGCAGAGATATATAACTTTCCAGTGGAAAGGCGGCTGCCTACAAGCGGTTTACCCGCAATATTCATGAAGTCACGCAAATATGCTCATTTCTTTTCTAGTATAATTATGTGAGTCCTTGAATTAGACTTTAATGCAAGAATTCGCTATTCCGAAATGTATATTTCTATTCTTTTCTATTCAATACGAAACATAAAACAATTGAACAACGCGATGCCCATAAAAGCAAGCTAGTTGGCGGCCGGCCATCAGCAACATGTTTTTTTGTAGCTCTCAGCCTCACACGTTGAAATTACAAAAACAACAATGTAATCAAATCGGTCTTGGGGGGATAGACGTACGAAAGATATACATCTCTTTTAATTAGGTATTTTATCTCTGCCACAACAAAAGTCACTTAACGAACTCGTCCGAATTGCAATGAATCCTCTTATCAGCACTACTGCCTATATCTCAAATACGTCTCTCCGGGGTACTACAAAACCGTTTGAACTGTCACTTACATGTGCGATGTCATAACACAAATATTATCTGTTCTTACATTATTGTAAACAAAATAGATTTGATCATGTTTTTCTCCAAGAAATTCATGAGAAACGCGCTTCGTTACAACTGCAGAAGGTAGCTTTACATATAGTGTCACCATCGTAATCTAACTCTACGCTTGTCAATAGATATTTCGGTGAAAAATCCACCGACAAGTTCTACGATGTGGTTGTAATTGGTGGTGGACATGCTGGAACTGAGGCTTGTGCAGCCGCAACTCGAAAGGGAGCGAAAACTTTACTGGTCACTCATAAAAAGGAAACCATTGGTATACTGAAGCTGTCACAGCAAATACGTATATATATACCGCTTTCATTTTAGGAGAAATGTCGTGCAATCCATCATTTGGTGGCATCGGTAAGGGACATCTTCTTCGTGAAGTCGACGCTCTAGATGGAATCTGCGGCCGGTGTTGTGATGTTTCTGGTGTTCAGTATAAGGTAGTATAATCGATTTACAATGGATATTGTCGCAAACGTAGAATTTCTTTGTGTAAGGTTCTAAATCGACGCCGAGGACCAGCTGTATGGGGCCCTAGAGCACAGATCGATCGTGAACTTTACAAAGAAGCAGTGCAAAAGGAACTCTTTGCGATTCCGAACTTGGATATACTCTGCACACCAGTTGAAGACCTCATCATTGACGAGTGTACTCCGGAGGATAACTCCGAGACAGCTATTGTCAAATGCTCTGGAGTTATTCTCCAAAACGGCGACAAAATTCACTCTCACAGTGTGGTCATCACAACGGGAACATTCCTGCGTGCTCACATCAACATCGGACTAGAAATTCGACCAGCTGGTCGCATGGGTGATGCTCCTGCTATTGGACTTGCGAACAGCTTAGAAAGTCTCAAGTTTCGTATGGGCCGCCTGAAGACTGGAACTCCACCACGTATTCGAAAGGATTCCATTGACTATTCGAAGTTGGAGCGTCAGTATGGTGACGATCCACCTGTGCCCTTTTCTTTTATGAATGACAGGGTGTGGATTGACGCAAAGGATCAGCTTATATGCCACCTGACCTACACCACATTGAAAGTGAACGAGATTGTTAAGGAAAATCTGCACGTAAATCGACATGTAACAGAGGAAATCACCGGACCACGGTATTGCCCATCGATTGAATCGAAAGTTCTTCGCTTTGGCGAAAAAACACATCAAGTCTGGCTCGAGCCAGAAGGATTCAACAGTGACCTGGTGTATCCGCAGGGTCTGTCGTGCACCCTTCCTGTGGAACAACAAGTTGAGTTGATTCACTCGATTCTAGGCCTTGAACGAGCGGAAGTTGTTCGCCCTGGCTATGGAGTGGAGTACGATTACATTGACCCTCGAGAACTGTTCCCAACGCTGGAAACCAAACGTGTTGCCGGTTTGTATCTGGCTGGACAAATCAACGGAACCACTGGCTATGAGGAAGCTGCAAGTCAGGGGATATTGGCCGGAGCAAATGCAGCTGGAAAGGGCCTGAAGCAGGGACAGATGACTCTCAGTCGAACAGAGGCATACATTGGCGTGCTGGTGGATGACTTGACAACGCTCGGGACTAACGAGCCATATCGAATGTTCACAAGTCGAGCAGAGTTCCGCCTGCTGCTGCGACCGGATAATGCAGATTTACGGCTTACAGAAAAGGTACTCATATGCGAAGTCTGAATTGCTTATCTGCAAATGGTTTATCTCTTTCTTCTTTATAGGGATACAACTTTGGAATAGTTTCTAAAGAACGATACACTCGAATGCTAAGCACCAAAGCGAAACTTGAGGAAACTATTCATATTCTAAAAGATCTGAAACGTCAATCGAATCAATGGCGCTCCAGCTTTGATTTACCCGAATCCAAGAGTTCCGCCGTAAAGAGGTATGTTCTAGTAGATGACGTTTGAATTGTCCTTCAATTCTCTATTATAGTGCATTTGAGATGCTTGCCGTACCTTTGGATGCTATTTCGTGTGAAAAAATTGCCGCTCTAGAGCCGGACATTTTGGGCAAGCTACTAGCTGATGAACAAATCGCGTCACGCGTCAAAATCGAAGCGCTGTATGATCACTTCGTTGATGAACAAGCAAACGACGTTGAAGCCGTCCGTCGAGAGGAGCAGCTCCTTATCCCAGCAAATATTGATTATTTCGCGTGAGTATTTCTTCACAATTTATGCCATCAACTTCGGTAGTGGCAGAGCAGAAAGGTATGCAGTGTAAGAGTCGATAAAACAAACGAAAAAGTTATCGCAGCCGGTAGGATTCGAACCTACGCTCCCAGAGGGAATCTGATTTCGAGTCAGACGCCTTAACCACTCGGCCACGACTGCTTGTGTTGGCCTCGGGTCAAGACCTCCAATTGTTCGCAAGCAAAATTTATGTTTACTAAAATGCAGTATATTGTTTTTTTTTTTTTTTTTTTTTTTTCATCAAAGTAATAGCCACTCCTTTCCTTTTTTGTTCAGAAAATCGTTGAATCTCTCCAATGAAGAACGACAAAAGCTAACAATGATCCAACCGCAAACGGTAGGCCGTAATTACAATTACTCAGAAGTTTGTCAATTTGTTTTTATTTTCTAGATTGCAGCTGCTAGTAGAATTCAAGGCGTAACACCATCTACAGTAGTACGTCTACTAAAATTCATTAAACAACTTCCTCGCGATAACGTTGCAGTAATCTGAAGAGAAATAAAACCTTTATGTATATAGATTTGATAAAGTTAAATAAAACCAATGTAATCGGCGCAATTGATTTCATTTTCATTTTGAGAAGTTACATTTAAGACGCATATAGGCTTAAGCTGGGGTACTCCCACTCCCGTTCAATCCGATTCTGATTTTCTGGAAGCATTTGACAGAACTTCAAATTTAATATAACTTAACGTCCCTTTTTGTTCAAGGGCCCAATTCAAAGAATCCGTCAAATCAGTAGGTTTATGGCGTTTTTCATTGAACATCCGACAGAATTGCCCCGAAATTCAGAATTGTTAATTTCAATGAAATTCGTTGGAGCATTTTTGTAATAGTGGTAGACACCATGGTATTTTGTTACTACTTTTTTTTTCCACAGTAAATGGCCGCGTTCCAATGCCCGCTAGGTGACTAGCGGCATGTCAAACTCCATATAAAAAAATTGACATTTCACCATTTGCGCAAGCACTTTGAAATTTCTCAATCTAGCGCTAAGACTACCCGCTGCATTAAAAAAAAAAAACAACGATCTGTCAAAGGAAATAGTTGAAACGTTTACAAAATAAAAATAAATACGAAGCCGAGCAAGTGTAATTGTGATAAAATTGGTAATTTTAGTGGGGACTTTGCCGCTGCCACTAGTGTTCTAGCGCCAGCGTTCCTTTATCTGGGATAATTTGTGCTAGACGTCGAGCAGACAGTGGAACCCGGCAACTGTATATTTTCAGATCACATAGCGATAAATTTGTTTCTATAAGTACAACAAACATTTCAATCTGGCATTTTTCTTATGTGTGAATTGGTGAGTTCAGGGCAATTCTCTAAAAATATCCCGGACACTTATATCACGTTAAGAATTGACCTGAAAGCTGGAAGTACCTACACTTCTTTTTTCAATGAAAAATAGAAACATAGAAAGAACGCTTCTGGATTTGCTATTTTCATAGAAAGGGATGCTTTTCTTCAATCGAAAACGCCACTAGTTTTTACTTTTTTTTCCGTTGGACCCCAACCCGTTGACCTTGACACTACTTGACAGTGGCCAGCGTGAGAGGAAGTACTTTCATTGGAGGAAATATTGAGAAAATGAGAAAAACTGTCATTGGCTGTCACCGTATGTGACTAATTCTATGGGACTGTTCGTTTCGCCAAACACGTCAATATGAAGTGATGATAGCAACGGATTTTATGGGCGGAGCCCTTGATATTTTCGGAAGGAAATGCAACGCGTCGACTTCGTTCTAATTTTATGTCGTTTTCATTGCTACAAAAAATTATTCTTTTTTTTGGATCTAAAGCACTTTTTATCGTGTTCCTTTGGGCAAATAAATCAATCTTTTTTTTCGATTCGGATCACTTTTTGCAAATCTCGATATTTTTTCAGATTTGCACCACAGTTCCGCTATACTTTGCACAGCTTTTTTACGTCATTTTGAGAATTTTGAATTCAAAACAAAGACGCCAAGTCTCGTGAAATATATGAATAGCTATGGATATAATTTCGGAGAAATTGTTATCTTCATTGCCTTCCTCGTCATCGGAAGACTAGAAATCACCAAAAATACTTCATTTGTACTTACAATAGGGGAAATATTTTTCAAGTCGATATCCATTTGTGATTTTCCCAAAAACGAATGCAATTTGAACTACTGATATGGTTGTCCTTCGAGATAAATTTACCCAGTCCATTTGGAACAAACAACCATCCGCAAATAAAACATTGAGCAAATTAAAAGTTTATAACATTTTATGTATAAAAAATCCATTAAATAGTGCATAAGTATATAAATTAAAATCTTAGTCTATATTTAGCGCACTTAACGTATTGCAGCAACTTATCTATTTGTCGCTCACGCTGCGTGCCACACATCACTCTTGGTTTATGTCAACTTTGTTACAGCTAAATACATTTATTTACAAACAAAGAAAATATTATTTATACAGGATCAGTCGAGTTAACAGCAACATAATACAATTTGTCCCGATTTCGGTTGTCGTTCGTTTTTAAAATGGTTATTCTGGAAGTTACGATTTTCAATCGCATGGTATAAAAATGCTTCGAACGACCACAGAACTCGAAATGGCTCTTATTTTAAGTTAAGTTTTGCGTCTCATACGGTAGCAATAAACATGCAATAGCTGCACAAACCGCCATCAGGCTATACACCGAAACAGCACTCCACACAGAGGTTTGCAAGAGGACTTGTGCCACGTATGGCGTTGCCATTGCCCCAATCCTTGCCAGAGCTGAACAGCCACCGACGCCAATCGATCTTAGTGCAGTCGGGTAGACTTCGGGTGTGTAAACATAGGCTGCTTGAAAGAGACCAGCAATCACTCCACGAGCCACGAACAGTACAATCGTGAGGTAAATACGTCTGAAATGGCACAGAAGCAAATTCTTATTTAATAATTCCCACTAGATGGCAGTGGATAGGTTTTACTCTGTTGTTGATGTTAGAAGCACCACACATGCGGCGTACAACAGAAATTGCAAGGCCATTGTGCTCTTTCTGCCGAAACGCTCAATTATAGCTATAGTCGCAAATATGCCCGGAAACTCGGCCAGCGTGGTCCAAAGAAGATCCATGTAGTCGGTTGTCTCTAAGGGCCGACAATCGTCAATATTGTCCGAAACGTCTTTCGAGTCCGATGAATTATTTGCAAAGAGTTCAGTTGACATAAGCACCAAACCGTAGTAGCAAAATGCACAGGACATCCATATGAACCACAACAATAGGGTGGTACGTCTTAGTCCCGGACTGAGAAGGGCCTTTACGCTGCCCTTAGTTGTTGGCGAACCGTCAACAACTAAGCGACCCAAAAGCATTGGACGTTTGTTATCTCGCGCAATCTGAAATTGGATATTGAAAAAATGACTAAAATGTTTTTTTGTGAAAAAAGAAATCCTTACATCTTCTAAGGTTTTAAGAGCCTTCTCTGTATTCCCATTGGAAACGTGGTATCTGGCTGACTCTGGCAACCACTAAAATGAGAAAAAAAGTAAATTCTTTCAAACAACCCCCTATTTTTTGTCAAATGTGCCACTAACCGGTGTAATCACAGCAAAAACGAAAAGCGGAGCAGCAGACAGTCCAAGTAGCCATCTCCAGCCAAAGTTCGGAGCTACAGCAAGGGCAAGCGCTACCTCAAAACATGCACCCAAGGCCCAAAAGCACTTAAAAAAAAGAACATTATTCAATCTCTTGAATATTTTTAGAGACAAGCTCAACTCACATCCAAGAGAACGACACACTTCGCCCTTTGTTTTGTTGGCAAAAACTCTGCATACAAGGTAACCCTATCAAAAATAGTACTGTCAAATTTAAAACCAATCCTGTTTCACTTTTATACTTACGATTGTGGAACACATCCGATGGCAAAGCCAACTAACCCTCTTAAAAGTAATAGCCAGCCGAAGCTTGGCGCCACTGCACTCAATAGGCCGTACAAGAATAGCAGAATACCGCAAAGTGTTAGTGCCTTTAAATGGAAAACGAAATGGAAGTAAATGAAGAACATGTAGTCTTGTAAAATATAAAGAAACCACTTTCTTAACCTACAGGCTTTCGACCATACCGATCGCTTAGCTGCGTCCAAAATGTTGAGCTTAGCATCATTCCAAGGAATACAATGGTTGTAGTTAGAGCCTGTTGATATCTTGTGATACCCCAGTCGCAGTGTAGGGCCGGTCCCAAAACACTGAGTATTGTCATCTCCATGGAATCAGCCATCCAACATAGGCCAACGCAAAGAGATAACTTCACGTGAAACCAGCCGAAGCCAAGCGCATTGACCGCTTGCTGAACAGTGAAGGTATCTAGAGAGGGGTGGACAAATTTGACTTTAAAATGTATACATCTATACCACGTGTAGGTACTCACCATCAGGAACAATAGTAACTGAAGATAATTCAAATTCAGGTCCCAATGCAGGATCGGCCATTAAGGTGGTGCCATTTGTCGCTGGAATATTTGCTCCGTTCATTTCCTCGTAGCCACGATTGAAACCTGGCCTTCGAACACCCATGTTGCTGAAAGACTTGAAATAGAAAATAAAAATATCAGGATCGTTTCCGGTACGCACGAGAGGCGGGGTGTTCTCAATTCTAGGTATCGCGTCGATCGAGTCGTTACGTTTTCTTTTCAAATAGAAAAGTGAAAGCGATGCATTGTTTTTCCCTCTTTCTATTTTCTGGATACAAGAGTGATCCTTTCTATGACGTCAATAATTCCACCCAACACAAGAATAATCCGAGATTCATAGGCATACTTGCAGGCGAACGAAAAGCGAATCATTTTTTTTTTTTTTGCTGAATTGAAGCCCAAAACAAACGTGCGCCTCAAAAGCTTGCATTGGATTTTCGCCCTGCCCTGACTTATAAAAACGCATGACGCCCCAACGCTTGCTTCGCTCGAACACGGGTTTAAGCTTTTCCGGTGATATTACAAGTACGGTGCGTTTATGTGTGTGTGTACCACAGATGTTAGCGCCACTCCTGTCCACACTAAAGTCCACTCCAGACAGATCTAAAGCTACGATTACACGTGTCATTTTTGTAGAACATTTTGACAAAAATGTCCCCATTCGGTGGTCACTCGTGTGTCTTTCGTGACATGTAGTGACAAATTTAGGACAAATGTTAACGTCATAATGACGTGGGCATGTCAAAATTTGACATGAAAATTGCCATGCGTAATCGTAGCAAATGCAACTATGGAATAGATGAAAATGTTTAAACATGCATGCCGACTGAAATTAAAATGGAAATGCATTTGACAAGCGTATGACTTTTGTGATTTTATTTGATTTTTGCGGTGCCATTTTGGCTACAGAAAGAAAATTGTCTTTCTTTTATCTCGTGCACGTGATAGCTTGCGTGTCCATGAGTGAAACAAAGAGCCCATGACGTTAGATGTTTTTTGCCAAATTGCAGGAGAGCTATAATCACCTAGTATGTCAACTTCGAATACCAAAATTAACCTTAGTAATATCGTAGAAATCGGAAACCATTTCATAATATTCAGAAACGAATTCATTCGAATTATAACTCGTGCTTATCATCCTCATTTCTTTTACTCTCTTAAATGGGCCAGTAGGTAAGTCGCCCAAGATCGCAAGAGTAGCCCATGGTACCTACCTACCTGCGATGTGAATAATTTCTCCAGTTTTTTTTTTTTTAAATCGCTTTATACATTTTAATTATACTTTCATGGATTGGGTTCGTTGAGCTCCATTCACATGCCAGTAGTGCAGCCTATCGAATCCATTTCACATTGTAAGTGCATTGAACCTATCAGTCATACTCGTACTACTTATACCATTTTAGCTTTTAAAGAAACGCATTTTTTGATGGAATGGAATTTAGGAAGAGTTTGAAGAAAAGATGCAAAAGGTACCTCCGGTTTCAATTAAAGCTAATGGCTGAATTCCTATCGATTCAACTAAATTTTCTAAAGTTTGGAATGGTTCGAGTTCAATAAACGATTGGCGGTTAGCGAGAAAATGACATTTGGGATTTGTGTCTTTGATTTTAAGGTTTCGTTGTTGTAATAGCCCAGTGTTTTTGTTAGCAAACACGAGAAAAAGACCAATAACAGGCAACAGTCAAAATTCCACTGCCCACTAGACGTCTAGCACAAAATATCCCAGATGAAGGAACGGTCGCGCTAGAACACTTGCGGCAGCGGCAAAGTCCCCACTACAATTAAGGAAATGATACAAATATCATTAAAAGTATATCTGAATTGCTATTTCATTTACATTATTACCGATTTTATCACAATCAAAGTTACTCGGCTTCGTATTTATTTTCATTTTTTAAAAGTTTGAACGATTTTCTTTGACAGGTCGTAGTTCTTTTCTCAATGCAGCGGGTAGTTTTGCGCTAGATTGCGCTTAATTTCCTTGAAAGGGATATTTCACAAAAAGTGCTAGACGTCTAGCGCAAATGATGAAATGTCCATTTTTTTGTATGGAGTTTGACATTCCGCTAGTCATCTAGCCGGGCAGTGGAACGCGGACATTATGTTCAAGTTAAATTTTGACTGCTTGTGTGTTGTGTCAGTCATGAGGGAGTAGCTGGAATCACTGGGGTATTATAAGCACTTTCCATATGAAAGTATTATTATATTATAAGTCATCTGACTGCATTAACCTATATCATCCTCTGAAAATGTTCCCTCGCCAGTGACTCTCTGGAAACGCATCGTTCTGACGTTTATCAATGGAATATGAAATGTTGTTATTCCATGGATATTTAATGTCGTTTTCCTTTCCATCCATTCCATTTACGGATTTTTCCTGCCCAATGGAACATAAAACGAGATTTTTTTTTCCTTTGCATTTATGGTGGTGAGTGTTTTAAAAGTCAGCTGTTCTCAAATTGTAATTTGTGTTTATAAAAATCCATTCAATTAATGTTGATATCCACTACAGCGGCCAAATGTAAATTGTTCTCTATTTTTTACAATCTGTCGTTTAAACGTAAATAATAACACGCTTTGAAGTTTGACAAATGACAATTTTTTTGATGTTAGTGTAAGTAGGTGTAAATCTCTTTCAGTAATCTAGATTCGAAAAATTGCTCTGCTTTTTTTGGAACATGAAATCTGACGGAAAAATTGTTCTGAATCTGATAAAAAAAAAAAGTGTTTTTCTATCCCAATGGAAAACGACATAAGGTTTGTTGGAAATGGCAGACTTAATTTGTTCCTTTACTGAAACAGTAAGAATGAAAAAGACTGTCAAAATGGCAGTGAGAGACAGAGAGAGACACTTACGAAAACAAAAAATAGGGAACGCTTTTGTATATTCTATGAAAAATGACAGGTGCATAATTCAAAAGTTCAAAATATTTGATAAACTCGAACAATTTGCCAATTTATTAACAAAATTAGTTGATTGATGTACCTATAGCGATGAAAGTGATTGCGAATTAATCGAACTTCTTTTTTATGAATCCGAGTATGTGGATGGGCTAGTACCTAATGATTGAAATACAAGCACTCGGCAAGAGGAAAAAGCGACACTACATAAAACGTTTCGTCGCCACTTTCGAAAAGAATCTTAAGTATCTAGAACATTCAATTTTATATTGCCGCCTGTTGCTACCATTTTAATACGCAGGAAATGAAAACATATGCACTCGTATGCCAAATAGGACAACCAAATTTCGAATCATCAATCATCATCAAATGGAGTAAAAATTTGAAAGACTCTCAGTAGAGGGGTAACGGGAAATATCATGCACTCTGGATGACGCTCTCTTTTACGAATTTTTCTAGTTTAGAAACGGCATTGAGTAAAAATTCGTAAAAATTAGTGCAAATTCGTAAAATTTGAAAGTAAAGAACAGACCTATAGAGTAAAGACAAAATGTCAAAATAGGCTTTGCGCTAAGCGCAATGTAAATTGTGATTTTTGACAGATCAACAGAAAAATCCTGATATGCCTTGTACAATCGTTTAGAGAATATTACGATGTTAACGTATTGTAAGATACGTAAGTATACCAGCATTATTTCTTGGTAAACATAGACATACCTAACTTAAATCCGCAATTTTATAGACTTATATAGGTATTGGTGAGAGGTAAAAGGCTGGTAGTCGTTACACAGCAATTGACCAACCGCTCTATTTACGATTGCAATTTAATTCAAGTACACATAAATACAGTTTAATTGTTTAATAGCCTGTCATAAAAAAAAGAAAAAAAAACCAGCTCTTGAATAACTTCGACCGCTTCGCCAGCACCTCATTAGCTTCTCAGCTCAACTCGAACTGGCATAATGACTTTTGTACAGAGAAGCAACAAAACGAACACAGTTTTGTTCAAATTATTCGACTATCTAGCGGCATATCTATCTATCTATGTATCTTAATTGTCGGCCGGCTAGTCGAGGAGGCCCATCGCCATCATCTCGTTCGTAAACAAACCGCGTTATTGTGTTTTGCCTGGCTTCTCAAGGGAGATTCAAATTATTTTTATGAGTTCAACAACAAATTATCTGTTCTCTTTGTGCGGTTCGTACCTGGTCTCTATTTTAGTGTCTGTTTCGGTTTGTTGTTTCGCCAAATCAGCAAAACAATGCGAAATTCCACAGACGAAACAAATCATCAAAGTGCTATACTATATCACCCAACAACAATAACCCAAGAGAAATGATGTCACTGGAAAGAAGGTGGTGGAAGACTAGGCGAGCCATACGCTCCCTCCAGTCAAACATAAGCAAATAGCATTCCGCCAACCGCCATTCCTTCCGCTCATCCACCCGATAAGTCCAGCTTTTGTTGAAGAACGAAGAAGATACAAGGCGCGCTACAGGCTGCAGAGCGAAGAAACGGACAACAACGCTCCGCGAAAATACAGATAGCCTTATTTCAGATGGAAAGTGACCGTTGCTTGAATACTTTATTCTGTATTCCGCTCATGTGTGAAGTGTGACCCACCTGTGCTGCAATTCGGCTATGAGCTATGACTATGACTCTTGAAGTTGAGTTTCTCCCTCGCTTTTGTTTGGCTAATTAATGTTTTTCTACTTTTTTCACTGTTTTTATAGCAAGTTTACACCTGACATCAGCTTGTGTCACAAATTTGCTTATTGATTAAGCAATTATTTGAACGATTATTTCACTCCCTAGCAGATTATGCACCGAAACCCTGTTCCGTGTATGGGTACCCTCGAGCTTCACCACAATATTTCCCTCCGTACATGGCGGTCGAACGATTTCACTAAAAATGTATTCATTTTGGCGACCGATTACTGTTAGTTGGTAGATACACGTACGCACGTATGGCTTATGGTTACCATCTTAATCCGAAGAAACTTACTATAATAAATTGAACGTAGGTACAAAAATAACCGTCACCTATCAAGCGAACATCTCGACGTTAACTGAAACTACAGGGATTATTGTTGTCGTTTTCTTGCCCGAAGTGAACATGCACATGTATCTTTTCTTTCTAATAAGCGGCGCTCAGAGTCAGACGCAAAACTTGTGTGCCTATACGTCTACGTCACAGTGGCAGTTATAATATTTGTAGTGGGGACTGGGGAAACCTAAGCAAACCGAACTGGAATAAAGAGAAAGAAAATGTTTAGCGAAGAAAGCCAGTTTTTCCACTTGGATGGTTGAAATTCCCCGGCTATTCCAGAAAGGGATTGCATTTCTTGTTCCCCAATGTCCAACTCAAGATAATAACAAGTGGATAAAAAAAGACGCAAAAGAGAGTTTGAGTATACAGGTGCACACCACACAGCATAATTATTGAGGGGGGCTTTTATAACTACAAAGGTAATGTCAATGTAGCGTGAAGAGAGCTTCGTTTAAGAAAGTGAAAATGTTAAAGTACAAGCCAAGAGGTAGGTACACCTAGGAGCCTTACTAACACCTGTATACTTTAACGCTGCATTTAAGTTTCCAACACAGTCCAGTCGGATTTTCGTACCTGTGCTATCTGACATTAACTAGCTAATTAACTTGTGCAAATTTTTTTTATAAATTTGGAAAAAAATTAATGTATTGTAATATTTCAGTAGTAAGTAGTAAAAATAAGAGAAAATACACTGAAAACCGCAAAGAAATTTATTTATTTTCTCCTACGCGATTATTTTAACCAAATTTTATGATGTCTTAGGCAGTCTTACTAAATCCTGTCTACGCCAAATTTCATCAATCAGAAACAGCCTTTTGCGAAATGTTCGTAAATCTTTCAAACAAAACAAGTGCAATAGTATTAATGTGTTCCCACCGCCAAACCGTTCTCGTACTAATGACCAACTTTAGCTTATGCTAGGAAAATCTGGACCAAAGCTCTAGCATTTGATGTTTTATTCTTTTATAAACTTTACTGATAAAAAGTATTCAGGAACAGGGATATATTGTCACAAGTCTGTTAATAACAGTTTTGTTCAGGCTCACCAGTATTTTTACGAGTGGTAAATAAAGAAGTAGTCTTACGAAATTTTACTAAAATCTGTTCTCGTGCAAAAGTGTATGTATAATGGAATGATTGAAAGGAATTTTTTGTATTTCCCGCGAAAATATGGAGTCGCTTACATAGTGGCTGCAGTGGCCACAAAAAATTCCAAATTCATGAAGTTCCCAATGCTTTCAATAAAATCCGCAATTTTGTTTTCCGTCGCTACTGTCATTAAGAAGAATAAATATTTTTTACTCCTATGCCATATCTGTACAGGTGGCGATTTTGACATACTTCTCTGAAAAATGTCAAACTTACTGCAGTACCTACAAAATTTTTGTGTGTTTTTTTTATTTAACGTGACGTTGGCCGATTTTGCAAAACAAAAATTGTATTAAAGAGATTTTAAATGTTTTAACCTGTTAGTTATTTTGACAAAATGCCGGCCTATAAAATGATTTTATCCGTGTGTGTTAACGTCTTGTGAATTATTTGAACATTTTAATTTTATTCTCTGTGTATGGGAGCATGATAGGTCCTTGGGATTCTTTAAAATAAAAACAAGTCTCTTTGCCACGGTAAGTTGATTAGTTCTTAATTAATTCTTTTTTTATACATAAAATAATGGAGACTTCAAAATCAGTTTTCGATTGTGTTATCACTTTAGTTGTCCATATCTCATCATTGATCTGTACAACGAAAAAACTAATTCAACAAATTTCGCTATCATGTAGAGTATTTCTAATCTAATTGAAGCAAAACGACATATTTTAAGTATACACAAACTAGCCATTTCCTTTTGAAAGATTTATTTCTAATAAACAATAAAGAATTTATTATAGATGCAAATTTATACACATCTGTTACTGAAGCCTAATGCGTGGTTTAAGTCACTTTAACCGGTTTCTGTCTACAATCTTGCTAGAATGTGAATGCAACATTTGAAGCCCTACAACTTCTACAACGAGACGTGGGTTGTTCGCATTAACATAAGAATATATTGCGTAAGCAGCTTTTTGATTTAAGTTGTTATCAAACATTGAAGACAAAGAGTGAAATCACAATGCGTTATGTACTGCTGAAGATCAATAACCCTGCACATGCCTGACGAGACGATACGAAAAATGTTTTGATCTTTGGGAATGATATAGTGAACGTTCTTACTTAACACACAACATGACTTCCAAATTGAAAATATAAGATTGTTACATGTTTTATTATCATGTCATCGTTGTTTTAGTTAATAAACAAAAGTTGGTAACTAATTGGCGAGATGAAATCATTTCGCGCTGTTGGAGAACAGTATTCCTCACTATTTGATGACGGAAGTCCATCCATTGGAAGAGAATTATTTTTCCCCATGTTGGGCGAAAAACATTTTGTCTAGAAAGAATGGATATCGGATTCATAACGACAACGATACGCTTGGGTAGGTGGATTCTATATTAAGATGAACATGTTGCATCAGTGGTCTCTTCGCTCTGTTAGGTGTGACTAATTTGGAGCGAGGCCATAAATGACAACTGACGTTAAGAAAGCACTCTGTAGCTCAACAGGAATACCGGCATATTCATCCCCAAAATGCTTCCTTTTTTCGTGAGGTTATTTAGTTTTCAAACCGGTAACAGATCCGTGTTTTTTTTTTATTGCCGCTTAACTGTCCGAGAACATTTGGAGGCCCCTGTACCCAATGAGAGTTATAAAACGTCTGTTACGAATCGCTTGAGTTCAACAATGAAGGTGATCAGACATGGTATGAACGTTGTGCTGGATGTCAGTAAACTACGCGAGTCAATAAAGCAGCCGCAATAATGGAGTCTATAGCTCAACAAAACCACCGATTTTATAGTGCACACAATCAATTGGACAAGATAGTGATCGCGCTTTTCGGCGTATTACTGATAAGCTGTTTATCTTATATATAAATAGGCGAAAGGAAATATTTAAGAACCACTTTTACTGCCTAAATCTAAATGGAACCAAGGTAGGTAGATAGGTAAATGGGTGTTCCTGGCGGTTGCCACAGATCCACTTCGACCATCAGTTGGTTCCATTGTTTAAAAAAAAAAAAGTGGAACCAAAACAAGAAGAACGTTAAAAGACACAAATCTTTAAGGAAATATTTTAAGTTTCATATAAATTTATACTTTTAACAATGCATATGGCTCGACCTCAGTGTAATAATCGCACAATGTCACATGAGCGACAGTTGATGAGGTACTCCTACAGAAACTCTGCTCAATGTAGTGACAACATTTTGCACACAGACCAGCTTCTAAAGAACGGAAATTTTATCTACCATTCCCAAAGAAGCTAGAACAGTACGAATAAATCAAAAATATATTAATCTGTTAAGATTGTTGTTTAATTAGCGTTAATCTCGAGTCGTAAATTAAATATTTTTATTGCCGTACTTGATATATTTACCGAGAAATTTGTTTTGCAAATATCTAACAATCGTAGGATGATAAAAAAGATCTTGATAAATAAATAAATAAATAAAATAAATAATAATTACAATTTAGTTAAATCAACTCTATGTTTGCTATACAAGTCGTTTATATATGCACTAGGGAGTGTTAGACGTTATTAGGAGCTGGTATTTTGTAACTACATAGTTGTATCTTTACTTTTGCCGATCGCGTATCCCTCAACCTCTCGAGAAGTCCTATGCTGCCAGCATCAAGTGTCGAAGACCAGTGGCGCCGATACCAAGAAGCCATCAAAAACTCCGCAACTGATGTTTCACCAGCCCACCAGCAGAACGAACCATTCAACCTGGACGATGAAAGCCAAGATTTCCGTCCACCTCACCAAAAGGAAGTGCAAAGATAGCAATATCTAAGCTTTCATCCATCAAGGCTGCTGGACCGGACGGCTAAACTGCCGAGCTGTTTAAGGCAGCGGGAGATGACCTGGAAGAGAGCATACACCAACTCGTCTCTAAGATTTGGTCAGACGAAAGAATTCCTGATGAATGGAACCTCAGCATCGTTTGCCCGATCCACAAGAAAGGAGAGTCTCTAAACTGCGCCAACTATAGAGGCATCATTCCCCTGAACACTGCTTATAAGATCATGTCTGCTGAACTGTGTGAACGCCTGAAACCATTCGTCAACGATCTGATAGGTCCCTATCAGTGCGGTTTTAGGCCCGGTAAGTCTACGACCGATCAAATATTCACACTACGGCAGATCCTGGAAAAAACCCAAGAAGTCCAGATCGATACTCACCATTTTTTTTATCGATTTTAAGGCCGCATTTATAGAGACGAGCTATACAGAGCCATTTCTAGTTTTGGCATCCCTGCCAAACATCTCACATTGTGCAGAATGACGATGGAGAACGCTCGCTGCTCCGTAAAAGTCGGAAGCAATCTAACCGAGACGTTTGATGTCAAAAAAGGATTTAGACAAGGCGACGCGCTGTCATGTGACTTCTTCAATATCATTGACATTGTTGGCAAAACACAGCGAGCTGTCACTGGTGCGTTTGCTAGTATTAGTACAGAAGCGGCAAAAATGGGTTTAGTGGTGAATGAGGGTAAAACAAGATATATGCTATCAACAAGAAGGGACACACAACATCGACGAATCGGACAGAACATCACGATAGACAGCTATAACTTTGAGGTAGTTAGGGACTTTGTCTACCTCGGCTCCGCTATAAACTCTGACAATGACATCACATCAGAAATCAAGCGAAGAAATTTATATAGTTAAGAAAAGTCGAAATGTAATAAAAGCATAGTACGCTGCTAGAGCCAATCATTAGACCTTTTTTATTATGCTCAAAGGATCATTGCTTACAACAACATTTACAATATTTCGTACTGCTGTTGTAAGCCGTGGAAATCAATGATCTATATAGATCAGGTGCGCAATATAAAAAAGACCTATTATAGTTCGTTAGCGTCAGTTCTTCTGAGTAGAAGACTTTCTGTGATTGAGTCACAAACCTCCACATTACATCTAACAAGGAACAATAAATGCAGCAAAAGTGCATCAAAGTTACCAAATAACCTTACGACGAGCGGTCTGAAAATCCTTAAATTTATCTTTTTGTACAGACAGCCCCAAATAATCTACCACTTTATTGTGCAAAAATTGCGTTGCTGCCAGAAACCAAGCGGCAAGTGTCAAACTTTCTTGAAATGACTTTCAATTTACTGCCTTTGAGTGTATGGTGTTAGAGCTGATGGAATTATGATTAAAAGATAGCCTTGCCATCTGTTCTGAGGCAAGTTCTAAACACATGTTTTTGGGCAGAAGCCAGTGCAGTGCGTAATGTGCGTTCTATGGATTAAATCAAGTGATTGGACTCTTTTAGGGATCTACTGGCAAAGGTATATTTATTAAAATGAAGTCTGCTGAATCCTTTTAGCAAAGAGCAGGGATCATTTTTACTCTACATATAAATAGAAAAAATAAACAGAGCTTCTATACAAAAGGAAGAGGACAACTGGAATCAAATTCTGTAAGGCGAAGAGGTTGAAACGTTTACCTACGCACGAATAAAAATAATAAATAGTTGGCGCAACAGGTCCGGAGAGTGCCTAGGCCTAGCTTCTTATCCCAACCATTCGTTTTGTGTGAGTTTTTAATTTTTGGAACGAATGGAAGGGAACTAAAATTTGATGGCGACTCCAAACGGCTAATTGAGAAGCTCTTCCAGACATTTATACTCTCGGATGTTTTTCAGACCGTCGCGAGAGGACCCCTCGCACGAATGCTTTGCTCCAAATTGGAGAAGTAAATCGTTCGTCCACCCGAACACGTTTGAACGTTACACCTAACTGAATGCCAACCCTGGATTTTTGGGAAATTCATTTGATTTTTTATGTTCCATGTTCTGTTTTTACATTAATGCGGTTCTGAGAGTAGGAAGGATTTACAAATATTCTACGAGCTTACTTACATCATGATGTTGTTGGGTAATCAACCTTTAATTACGTTGCTTTGGTCTTCCTTGGCAAGCCTCAATTGGCGATTATTTTTAAAACTTAACCAACTAATAACAGTCACTTTTCCTGAAAATGGTTTAAATTAGGTCTTGCAAGCAAAAGTTCGTAAGCACTTTTCCAATGCAGATCTTCCTTTGCGCCATTGCTCCCTGATGCAAAATAGGATTCCACATGTCTAGTACATGGGATTCCATCTCTGGTGCATACTTTCGTCGAATGACACACACAAAAAATTCAGTTAAAATATATTTAAACTTATCTTCTCATAATTTATACCCTTCAATTCCTAATCTTCAGAATTATATGTATAAAAAAAAAAAACGCCTCACTTAATCGCCATTCCGTAATGGTTTATGGCGCACATGACATCAAAATGGTGGCATATATGATAGTGTGGCTGGCAAATGTGTTGTGTGCAAAATTACCCCAACACTTTCGTATGGAGTGATAAGATCGACGATGTCGCTTGAACGTCATCAAGGCATGCTCCAACCTGCTTATGAGCAATACTCTTCTAATCCAAGAAGCCTTGATATAATATTGGCGGGCGTACGCTACCGTTTACTCAAGTGATTCGTCTTCATTCAGAGGTTTAGAGAAAAAATGATCTTGTTACAAAATATGACTCCACGCCCTCAAATTCCAAATACCGATCCAACAGAGCTTTGATCAGCAACTGTCAATGAATAAGTGTCTTGACTTGGCTTTTATAGGAAAAAATCTGGCGGTCCGGCTTATCTGACAAACAATTGAATTATTTGCACGCAGTTTGTACATTCACTTAAGTAAATTGTACCCAACACCACACATAACTCAAGAAGGGATTAGTTAATGTCAGAAAAGTCGACCTGTTTTATGAGACAGAAGTGTACACACAACTGTTGAATACACAGGGAACACTCATCGTTCGAAGGTGCCATAATGTGTTGTGATTGTGATTGTGCTGTAAAGTGTACGCTTGAGGGCACCCTAAGCCTCATACATAATGCCTGTAATTCCTCACGCCGAACCATTTGGTCACGTATATTTATCGTAGTTTTCTACTGTTTATGCGGCGAATTTTTATTGTGTCTGTGTTGTTCCATCTGCTTTCGCCGTCAGCAGTTGGATTGAGGACTGAAGAGACGACAAAACACAACTAAACCAAATGGCAAAATTTGTACAGTTGTCATTTGATAAAAGGCTGGAGGTGTGAAGTATAGGGTTTCAGTTATCACTTTTCTGAATTATCTGGAAAAATATGCTTAACGGCTGTCGATCGTGTCGGGTTTTGGAAAAACTATTACTGCAAACTCCACGACTTTTTAAAACATTGAACTGAAAGCTTTTGAGTTTTATATCTTCTTAGAATGGCGAGAAGAGTCTGTATGAAAGAATATTCCTTACTGGAATTACTAATAAGCACAAACATCCATATATTCACAGACAGCATTAAGCGCCCTTAGCTCAATCATTGTCTCAAAATCAATCCTACACTCCAATACCCTCCAGATGCTCGGCTCTAGAAACAAAACGAAAATGGTCACGTATATTTATCGTAGTTTTCTACTGTTTATGCGGCGAATTTTTATGGTGTCTGTGTTGTTCCATCTGCTTTCGCCGTCAGCAGTTGGATTGAGGACTGAGGAGACGACAAAACACAACTAAACCAAATGGCAAAATTTGTACAGTTGTCATTTGATAAAAGGCTGGATGTGTGAAGTATAGGGTTTCAGTTATCACTTTTCTGAATTATCTGGAAAAATATGCTTAACGGCTGTCGATCGTGTCGGGTTTCAGAAAACTATTACTGCGAACTCCACGACTTTTTAAAACATTGAACTGAAAGCTTTTGAGTTTTATATCTTCTTAGAATGGCGAGAAGAGTCTGTATGAAAGAATATTCCTTACTTGAATTACTAATAAGCACAAACATCCATATATTCACAGACAGCATTAAGCGCCCTTAGCTCACTAATCATTGTCTCAAAATCAATCCTACACTCCAATACCCTCCAGATTCTCGGCTCTAGAAACAAAACGAAAATGTGGTAGTTCGCTGGCTCGAGGGTATCGAAAACGAAAAAGCGGATAAACTTGCCAGAAATGAAAGGCTCTTACTTACTTTACTTTGCGGTGCGGTGCTGACCACAGCCTCAACCAACAAGACCCTCCAGCTAGCTCGGTCCCTAGTCAGCTGCCTACAAGAACGCACACCAAATTGGTTGATGTCGCCCTCCAATTGTCCCCTTTTAATGGACCAAAACCCTTCTCCCCAGTCACTAAATCAGCTGTTAACTCGGTCATTAACAGCTGGGAACACAACATGCGTATCAAATATTTTGAAAAAACCCCAGCTCGCATCAGACAGGTCAAAAGGGCTGGATTGCCCTTTGCCATTTAACAACAATGCCAACAAAATTCTATATTTACGAAGTCACGATATCAAAACCATGGTTTTTTAAAATACAACTAGCCAACTCCACATAGTGCCGGCTATGTCTTGAGGAGGACGAAGAATGCCCGACTCTATAAAGTCAGAAGCGAGTTCTCATTCGCGGAAATACCTAGTCCTGGGGGTCAAACGGTAAAACCACCACGGTTGTGTAATGGCACCCGATTAGTCATTAAAAAAATAATGAAAATGATGCGCAGTGTCCGTCATTTTATTTTGGGACACAAATTACGATGATGGTCATTTCGTGTGATCGCCATTTTTTCGCAAATGAACAATGACAAATCGTAGCTTGAATGTCACTCTACTGCGAGATTTTTTCCTAATCGTACCTTAAAACTGTGGCGGAGCCGAAACTCTAACTAATACTGTAGGTGTTTGCTTCTGAGGTGGCAAGATTTATTTGCAGCTTGGGGCCGTTTAAAGCTACCGTTAATGCCAAGTTATTGCGTTTTAAGTTACTTTCTTCTACGCAAGGTGCCACTTAGGTGAGGTAAGGTTACTTAAAAAAGGGGTATGAGATAGTAAGGTCTTATACGACAGGTGCCACTTGGTGCTTTCTTCAAATCCGCCCCATTTTGAATCTTCACACTAAATATTTTGTAGGTCTTAATGGGTAATTTTATAAGGAAAATTTCGCTATTGTGAGTTCATAAAATCTAGTCCAGGTACTGAAAAATATACATTATGATTATTAGCATCGCGCAATGTAAGTATTTAAATAATAATTCCGAGTTTTACAATTCTATTGGGATAAGTGCCACGTATAGCGAATGTAATGTATTTTATTGTTTGTAGTGTGTTTGTTATAGGGAAGATGTCACGCCGCCTAACCTCAAACCCGGTGTTGAAGCCGACAAAAGAATAGGCGAGAGAAGCATAATATAACTGGTTACTTCAAATTTTATACTTGTTTGATATTTGTTTTTATGTTACTTTTACTTTACGAACTTTGTCAGAGCAAAAAAGGAATAAATTAATATAATACAAAATTTTCTTCACAAAGATTTTTACAAATTGGATATACAAGGCAAAAAAAGATAGTTTTCAAGTAATATATACAGTCCACACTTGCCTAAGGATCTGAGCCATTGAAAACACCCAGTAAATACGTCCGTTCATGGTTAGAAAACCGTGAAAATATTCCGGAATAGTAACCATATAGTAGAATATTATGTTTTTAGCACAAAAATTCAATTTACTCAATAAAAGGAAACATTCGCCTTAGTCCGTAGTTACATTTCAAGAAGATACTTCTTTGTGGGTTTCATTCATTTTCAAGGTAGGCATTCTGAAGGTGAACTCTGCAGTCACAAATTCTTACTATTTACCCGTGTATTTAATTGTCAAACAGCTGTATAAAATGCCAAAGAAAACGCGAAGAAAAAAATAACAAAATATGTTGGTTACATGATTCTTATCAAACGTACACGTCATATGGCAACTGCTGGCACCACTCCGCCACATCAATATGATTTATACATCTCTAAACAATCGACTGTGCGATTGTGACAGTGCCATGCTCGAGAATCTCAATTTAACCGAGCGCAAAGCCAATACAATTTTCCAGTCATCGGTTAGCAATTGTCTGCACAAGTAGCGCACTCGTTCTAGTATCCCTGTCAAAGTTATTTCGCTATCGAATTGCAAGTTCTAAATTGATAAATAAAATAAAAGTATATTCACATATAAATTTATATATCTATATCTAATATATAAACGTGGCAATTTGAATTAATTTTGTTTTTTTTTTCTAATTTGCAGACGTTTGATTCGAGCAGCCACCACAGTGTACTGAATACAGATACAATTTGTATTGTATTGGATTGGTTTCATTTTAAAGTGATTGGTTTTCGCTGTTGCTATAATTGGGGATACCTCGTGGTGTCCAATTGTTTATTTTTTGTTGTGTTAATTTTAAGAATCGCCCAAGAGTCAATATGATCCCTGGATATGGACCTGTAACACAGGCGCTGCTTGGTACACTTCTAACGTGGGGCCTTACAGCGGCCGGCTCCGGTATGGTGGTGTTTGTGCGCGGAAATCAAGTGAGTTTTTGTTTGTTTACTATGAATTTATTTATACGGTTCAATTGAAGCCAATTGCTACAGCACAGTGCGGTATTTAGTGTTCATTTAAGCTTGTCTAAGCTATTCGGTCATTTGAGCTTGGGTGTTATTGAACTTGCTTGATAGCGGCTTTTTTATGCGTAAGGTATTGTCTGCAGCAATTTTTGCTTTTTCAGCAACTGTAAACTGTGACATAGACAATTAGACTATAAGTCGGGATAGCCTTAATGGGGCCCTGGAACTGCGGACTCTCTTAAAGTGACATGGCTTGTGTTTCCTTTCGCACAAAGGACTAAGGCATCGGAGGTTTGTCAGTGTTATTATCGCAAGGTCATATTATGTTCCGCGAACTGATTTTCGTTTCAATCATGCTTTTCCACAGAAAACAAATTTTTCGCAATGCCACATACGCAATGTTTTATGTTTGCTTGTACACAGTGCTCGCAGCTGTTTCCATTTTCTTTCGACTTTTGATGTTCGTTATCTACATCCCGCATGCTTCACTCACTTATTCATGGGTTAGAAAACGTTTAGATCAACGAAAATAAGTTGAATCTCCGATGCGACCAGTCGATGTGTCTTGTGGCTCTACGAGGTAAAAAAGCTGTTTACATATATAATTCGTATGTAAATGGTGAATATTTGAGATCAGATCTATCGGTTGTGCATATTATAGGGGGCACAGCTGGTGCAAATGTCCAATACTTAATGATGGAAATTCCAAAAACAGCTTAATCGCGTTTCAAACATGTGTGACGAGAAATAAAAATCCAAGTGGCGAACCCTCAAAACTGTTGATTTATTCAAACGTTTCAGCTCCAATATTATTAATAGCATCTTGTCTTGTGTCTTGTATTTTCTAAAAATAAATAAGTCTATACTGCCAAACTTAACTCTTGAATTCTGAACTTCCAGCCTCTTTTGAATTATATTCGATCTCCAATCGATCTATCCGTAGGCGCAGTGGCTCAGTGTTTAGTGTGTTGGACTACTAAGCAAGGGTTCTCAGGTTCGAATCCCGCCAAAACCCAAATTCCAACTTAGAGTTTTTTTCACTGCGCCACCTCTCGCGAACGTCTGACGAACATCTGAGAGTATAACTGTCTTGAAAGAGCTTCTCAATTAACCAGCCGTTTGGAGTCGGCATAAAATTGTAGATCCCTTCCATTCGTTCCAAAAATACAAAACTCACACAAAACGAATGGTTGTGAGAAGCTAGGCCTAGGGTCCCTCCGGACCTGTTGCGCCAACTATTTATTTATTTTAATCGATCTATCCTCCTTTCCTTGAAAACAGTTACACAGAAATCCGATGATTGCCGAGAATGGCACTTAGTTCTCTAACCACATTCGTGCTGTGTTGTTTTCAACTATCAAAACGAAACGAAACGAAAACGAATTGCTTGTCAGAGTCTTAAGATAGATGAGAAGTTGAGTACTCGCCATAATTTAATCGTCTTGTCACGCCAGTCACTCTAATATGGCTTACATATACAAACTGCCAAATGAGTGATGGTATCTATTGTGTTAACATTTATCTCTTGCTTAGTTGTTTGAACATTTTCATCACATTTTACTTGATGTTGTCGAGGTGTACAGTCGCATTCTGTCTAAGAAATCGGAATTCACATGAAAGATAATGAATGTTTCAATTACCTTATCTATGACTTTGATTACTAATCAGTTATACGAATGACAACCAATAACACTGAAGATTTGCCCTTGTTCTGTCTAGCATTTTGTTTAGGCATTTAAAGGGTGTTTTTTTTTAGAGGTATACCACTTTAAGTTGACAACACTATTTTAACTGGCGGCCATTTTTTCCGCTGTCAAGTGAATTATTTTTAGTTTGGTTTGGCATTTCAGACTGACGTCTGAATAACGCTTCCAAATTGTGCAATTTTATTTTGAAAAACATGGTTCTGTTCGAAATACGCATCGCGCACTACGGTGTTTAGCGATGAAGCTGGTTGAATGGATACGTCAAAAAACAAAACTGCTGTATTTGTAGTGGTGATAATCCTCAAGTGTATGTTGAGACACCGATACATCCACAAAAACTGACAAAAACTGCTTTATGGGTGGAATAATTGGTCCGTACTTCCTTAAAAACGATGCTGGCAAGAACGTTATAGTCAATGGTGACCGCTTTAGAGCCATAGTTACTGCCTTTTTTTCTTCATCAATTGAACAACCATGATGTGCAGGAGCTGTGATTTCAAAAAGACGGGCAACATGTCACACACCTCGTGCTACAATTGATTTATTGAAGGAAACGTTTGGTAACCGCATAGTTTTACGTTGCAGACCCGTGAACTGGCCTCCAAGATCGTGCGATTTAACGCCGCTTGACTATTTCCTGTGGGGATATGTGAAGCTAGTTTACGCCGACAAGCCCGAAACGATTGACCACTTGGAGGAAACTTGGAAAAAGTCATCGAAAATTGGACCTCCAGATCAGACTAGGTCCGAGCCAGCCGTGGCGGTCATATGCCAGAAATCATATTTAAATTATAATGCCAGAAGATTATCTTTCGAAAAAAGTAAATTCCACGTCAATTTAAAAAAAGAATCATCTTTGTTTTCCATTTCAAAGCTCTATATCTCTAAAAAAAAAAAAAAAACACCATTTAGTTTGGAAGCAATGTACTTTGTATTAATGAACAAATTTTCACAATTTAGCCAAAGAAAGCATGCACTAATAGGGGCCATACACGACACCAGACATGTCGTTGCAGACCAAGGAAAATTCAAAAAGTTTCGAATTCACGCAGTCGGTCGCTGCAATTATAGATATAGGCTACACACGATACTGATAGAGAGAAATATACTAATTTGCAACGACATGTCATTTTACGCAGCGTTTACTAATCTTCTGATTCTCATTTGCAGAGAAAATCCCTAGATGCGGCGTTAGGATTCGCCGCTGGGGTAATGATTGCAGCCTCATTCTGGTCGCTACTAGCCCCAGCTATCGAGCTGGCGGAAGGCTCCGGTCTTTACGCTCAGTTTTCATTCCTGCCAGTTGCCGGTGGATTTTTGTTGGGATCAATATTCGTCTACGGCACTGATAAGCTGATATCCTATCTGGGCATTAATAGTTCACACATGATGATCTGTGAGTAAAACATAACAAGAAAATCACAAAACGTGATATAATATTTGATCCGTTTTCAGCACTCACGCACACAAACAAGGATAAGGCCGAAATCGCCTTAGACGACACACATATGACTCACTCGCGGCATAGTGTTGGTGAGTTAAATTCAAAATAACAAACGAGTTGATTTTGATTTTATGTTTGTACTCCTAATATCGTACATCAACCAAAGGAATGGACAGTTTTTCGGATTGCCTTAGTGTACAACACAGTGGAGAATCGCGCAGGCGAAAGAACAAGAGCAACACCGATGTGGAGCAGAACACCTACTCGGATCAAGCACGTATCGATCACGAGAATGCGATATCGCAATGGAAGCGAATTATGTTGCTGGTAGTTGCCATCACTGTGCACAATATCCCCGAAGGACTGGCGGTAGGAGTAAGCTTTGGCGCTGTCGGCACTACCGAATCGGCCACATTTGAAAACGCCAGGTATGACCGATTTTATTTGTTTTTTTTTTTTTTTTTTTTTCTCCAAGGGGTTTAACTTTGTTTGTTTGTTTGATAGAAACCTTGCCATCGGCATTGGAATACAAAACTTCCCCGAGGGCTTGGCCGTAAGTCTACCACTGCATGCTGCTGGTTTCAGCGTGCCAAGAGCGTTCTGGTATGGCCAACTGTCGGGCATGGTTGAGCCAATATTTGGCATTCTGGGAGCTGTTGCTGTAACGTTCGCCAATCTAATTCTGCCTTATGCACTGTCGTTTGCGGCGGGAGCAATGATTTACATTGTTGCTGATGATATACTGCCAGAAGCTCATGCGAGGTAAGTTGATCAAAAGATATCTGTTCATTTTTAACAATTAATACATCACTTCTTCATTTTGTTTAATTTCAGCGGCAATGGTCTGTTAGCCACTTGGGGGACAATCATTGGTTTTATTATAATGATGTGCCTTGATGTTTCATTATCTTGATTTCCATTTTACCAAATTGAACGAGTCTATCTATAAGAAGACATACAGACCCTATTCGAATTGACCGACTCATCCCTAAGGCATTAGTTGTTCTATTCTTAAATGTGTTATTTAAGTAAATGTATTTTAAAGTTCTAAGTTGAATCACAAAGAAGAGGTGTTCAAACAGATTTTCGGCGGAATTCCTCTTCCAAGTCCTTTTTCCTTCTCCTCTAACAGAAGACTCCAAGTTTATTGTCTTTCTAAATGTGATTTTAAAAATACTTAATTTTTATTTCTTCGTAAAGAAACTTATTCATATACATATTTTTATAAAGGTAATACAAACATAATTTTGTAAAAAACTGAATAGAATGTCCACGTGCAAAAGAAAACAAACAGAACCGCTTGTACAAAACTTAAATTTGTATTGATATAGTGAGTGATTTAGTTTCGTTTTATATTAGCGCACAGTCTTACTGTCAATTCTTAACTTTTATAGAAAATTGCTTAATAATGTCAACTTGTAAATAGAAATACAAATGCGCAATTTCTTACTTGTTACATTTTCCCAGTTGTCAATAAATGTTTTCCTAATTATACATACATTTATACATGATATACAATATATTTTATTGCCATTTTAATTTGTTACCATAAGAAATAAAATAAAAATGCAAATGCTTTCCTATTTTATTAAAGGATATACCTATAGTGTTAGAAAGTTTTAATTAAACTAAAACATAAATAGAATTGTATTATTTGAAATAATATAATAAAATGTTTATTTTTATAATTTTAATACACTCGTGTAAAGATATTGAGAGAACGAAAAAATATTGTTAAATAAAATGAACATTTTGTAAATAGAAAATCAAAATCGACTTTTATTTCTTATTTTACTAAAGCGCGCACTTTTACCTGATTGACTAAAAATTAATGATGGCAAATTCTACCAAAAGAATAATCGGCCCTAGTGAGATATCCGTCGGAACGGAAAATTCTCCGCAACGCATACTCTTTGGAGGCTCAAATTGCATTCGAGGTGTCCGCCTTCGGAAGAGAAATAATGCGAGAAATGGATTAACAGAGCGACTTTAACAGCAACAGCAACAGCAACAGCGAATTTAGGATTAGCTCTAACGTGGATGTCGCTGTGCTAATGTGTTCAAAGTAATTAAGATACATTGGTTTTAAAAAGTTGTCAAAGTTGCTGTTGATGTCGCTGTGTTAATCTGTTTCTCGCATAAATAATTGCCATGGCGCACCACATCGCACTCCAAATAGCACACGAATTCTGTCGGAAGACATCGGAACCTAGTTGTCAAAAATTTAACAAAAAAATGCACTTCATCGCACTTAAACGTAATTCGGCGATATGCGCAACAAAATGTAGGAACAGGGCCGAATGGATTTTGTGTAAATTCAGAAACGTCAAACATTTGCATAGTGATGCGGCATCACTGCTTATTTGCGATGTTGATGCGTTGCTTATTGAATGTGACCGTGACGTTTGAGTTTTAGAACGCATTGTTGCTGATTAAAATTAAAATAAAGAATCCAACAAAAATGTATAACTTTTTCTGTCAAAAGAATGTGTATCTATTGATAAAAATGTTTATTTACTTACTTTTCTTTCGATCACAAAGGTCCTAAATGAATATGGTCTAAGTGTGTCTTTCTAGACAGCCACCTTACCTTACCTACTTCTCTTTCTCTTCCGACATTTTTCTTGCTTTTTCTGCCTGGGAATCAACAACGCATCAAGTATTTCTGTAATGCTTTTTTTTTCGTTATGTTTGCGCATCAATTTGAGCAACTTTGCAATAATGAACACTTGACGTTGAAACTGATGCCAATAGCATTAATGAACATTTTGCACAGCATCTGATGCGAGTGATGCGTTACGCAATTTACACTTAAGGACTATTCACATGACAGCGAATTGCGAACTGCGAACACACGAATATTCGTAGTTTCTGACACTTCATTCACATGAAAACTTTTTTTGTCGCAAATACCCGCGTATCAGTTTCATTTTTAAAGGTCAAGTTCGAACGAATTTTTCATTCGTGGGTTTGCGGATCGCGACTGTTTTGTGTCGATTGTGAATAAAGTGTGAAAGTTCGCGGCAAGAATTTTCAATTCGCGGGAAAATTGCTTTAATTGTTAATTTAGCTGTCCAATTGTGATTCATTCATTCATTTTGAACATTCATTGAGATTCATGTTTTTTTAGACTAGATGTTAGATTAATTAAGTACCATTATTGTTATAGAACAAATAGCATCTTTCAATTCATAAATACAGTTAAATTGATTTGTTCGCAATTTGCTCCCATGTGAATAGTCCTTTATATTCGAAATCTATCTCTAAAAGGTGACGCAAAAGTCATCACCCTATCAGAAGATGCAATAATTTTTTCAAATAGCGACAAAATGTAATTTCTACTTTGATATTTTGTAAAGTAAACAAATACATGCACGAGATGGTGCCAAGTCCAGAACCAGCCATTTTGTCTGAGAATATCGGAGCTATGACTGAAGATGACGCGGAGGAACCCGGAAACGGCTACTGTGGATGGCGAGCGTTACAGACTAAACAGCCATGTTCCAGGACTCCTTCTCCTTCCCCAATTGGATGAATTGGATGTGGACAACATGTAGTTCCGATAGGATGGGGCAGTAGCGAAATTCTGAGGTCTGCATTTCCCAGTCGGCTAATCTCTCCTTTTGGCGATTTGCACTGGCCGGGAAGATCGCCTGATGCAACCCGTCAAGAAAGCGAGGACCTATCGCCGAAAGTTTTGGGAAGAGTGATGGAAAATTGAATAAATCTGCCCCGAAAGGACATAGATTCTTGAATGGAACACAATTTAAGACATCAAAAAACAGAACAAACGTTTTTCATTCGTACAAAAGATTAAAACCGAAGAACATCGGGTGAGAACTTTTCGGCCACCATGTTAATGGACAAGACAAGAAAACAAAGAAACCAAGATCCATGCCTGCGCGGTTTGGAGGGCAATATGGAGGACATAGTGTAAGAAGGGAGGCTTTGAGCGAAGACAAAACAGTGAGTATAATAAGATAGGAAAGGTGTCCAACCAATACATGTCGATAACATTGGCTTGGCTACATCGATCGGTTGAATAATTATTGTCCATTAGATATGATCTTCAAGTTCCAGCACCCAGATTCAATACGAAAAGGAAGACAGAACGTTCGTGTTAAAGCGCTTGGTGTAGATAAAGAGCATGCAATTGCAAGAAATTGTAGGCTGCAGTGTCTAAGGCTGGGCTTCTTTACGTGACAGAAGTTCTATTAGTTAAGGCAAGTCTACCATCCCAACGAAGACAAGAATCGTTGAGAACAAGCTGCTTTGGTCTAGAGATGTGGATGAAAGCAACCACAACTTAGTGCTACATCTGAACGACTGTATTGAGAAGTTTTATAGTGCAGCTATGCCCTCGGATGTCTGTCAGACTTGATAAGATTTTACGAAGTTCTAAAACCCCTTAGGTGTTCCTAACTTTCTTGAAATTCCCTTTGTCAAAGAAATGTCCACAGTGGACCAGTGATTTTTCCTCGGAGTTCGTTTTCGTAAATCGAATTTAATTATTTCCTGTTCATCGTAATTATTTTCCTACGTAATTACTGTGATTGCTGCTGTCACTATTTTAAACCTACTTTCTGAGCCCAACATAATGCAGGATTAAGGATGATGTAAGCAGTCGTGGCCGAGTGGTTAAGGCGTCTGACTCGAAATCAGATTCCCTCTGGGAGCGTAGGTTCGAATCCTACCGGCTGCGTGTATTTTAAAGTCAAGGTATTTCTTAAGTATAAAATGAATCCTTTCATAAAATGGAATACAAAATTAATTCGCGCACTGTGTCGTATACGTAATATTTTTTTGTATTTATAGTTCAACGTTTCTATAGCAAGGCGCATTTAGAAGACTTATTTTAGCCTGACAGTTTTCTGAGTGCAGATGTAATATTTTCCCTTAAAAATTGTAGCTTCGAGGTTCATAAGTTCCTTCACCACAAGCCGAGTACGATTTAAAGGTACGTGCTTTGTTGATATTTTGTTGATCATTATGCGGTAACCCGGCAATTTCAGTGGGTTTAAAAGTCGCGTTGGATAGTAAACATCATCTTGTAATAAACCAAATTATTTATAACATTTCGCAAACAATTTCATTTTGAATTTGGAAATATATTTCGTTGGTATCTTTGGTTCTGCTGTTTGATTTGTTGAACCGACAAAAATCGGAAGGGAATGCGGTGCATCCAGACGAAGAGTCAACGTTGATTTTTTGTCATTGTCAATGTCCATCAATTATTAAACAAAATTCTCCAGAATTGATTTTGCAGAACGATTTCATTCTTAATTTGATTGTTTTGACTTATTTCCATAAAACCGATGACTTCAAAATATGCATTTAGTTCATTGGCTGGCGTTGATCTTTGGATCATTGGTAATGTTTCATTGGAAATCATCTGCCAACAGAATCATCACACAACCAAACAGGTTTTGTTATACTTCTTAAGTCTCTCATCGTGCGTTTTAATGTCTCCAAATAATGTTTGTGTGCCGTCGAACGTTTATCCCAAACGACCAATTTACATTGCTCTCACACCTTGGCCATAATTGAGCTCATACCTTGTTGGTTAGCATTAAGCACTCGTGTCTTCAATTACAATTAACGCTTCATTGTACATTTCCCCGCTCATTTCCACGTTTGGATTTGATGTATTTGATTGCTGTGTGCCGTTTTGTCACTACAACTCGTTAGACCTGGTTATTTGAGATTTTCGAAGAGAAGAGGTAAGATCGAGCTTTGAATTTCAAAAAGGTTATCCCTTGAAGCAGTGTTTTCCCATGGATCGCTGTCTGGTCATAGCTAGTACCGGACTTTCGTAGTGAGGGTTTCTTTTTCGGCTGTATTATGTGGGATACCGATTCCGCAAGTGAACAGTGGAGGGTTGAGTCAGCTCGCCGGAATGTTCGTCTCCGTAAACGTTGCTATGACCTGGAACTCAAATCGGGGTAACTTTGAACTGATCAAGCGAGGCCAGCTTGGTAATCCTCCTTCAACTATTGCCAACATTTTAAAACAAAAAATTCTTCAAATCGGTGCAGTCTTTTTCAACAAAATGTCGATTAATTTTGATCTACTTTTTGTTGCGTTATTGAGGTCGAATTTTAAAACATTTTGTTGGTTAATTATTAAATTTGTGATCATGTTCAGCATGTATAGTATAAGAACAACGTAGATTTAAATGTAATAGTGAAAGCACCAAGCTCTTTCCTTCAAGAACTGAAACAAAAACATTTGTACGACTATTATGTTCAGTTTATATTTTATTTCTGTTAAATAATTTCAAAGAGCAACAGTGGTAGAGCGAAAATGTTGTTTTCTTTTTCTTTTCTTTTTTTTACTTAGAGGTTCCTCGTTATTAGCTTTGCTTAACAAACGTAAAGTTATACAATATTTATAATGCTTAAGTATATCCAAGAATGTTTACTCTGTTTAGTTTTAATTTGTTTCATAATTATTATTTTTCTTAATTTATTTTATGTATAGAAACAACAACATTTAACATCGTTTTGTAAATTTTAAAAGAATACTTCAACTAATTTTTAATTGTTATTAATTATTATTTGTTGTTTGTTTTTCATTTGTTTGCTAAGATTTCTATTTTCATTTATTCTTTTCACATTTTGTGTATATGTATATATTTTTTTTGTAAATAATTGTATTTACCCTAATAACTATTTATATTATTATTTTAATGTTCATTAATCTATAGTTCAGCAAGTCTTTTGAAGTGTTTTAAATTTGTTTTATATATAATATTCATTAATAAACAGAAATATAAGAATCAAGTAAAATGTATAAGAAAGTAATGTGGCAAAGAGTGGGGTGGTGGGAAAAATAGTTTATAAAACTTTACTCTCTATCTAGACAAATTTTATTCTCACGCATAATTTAACCTCGTCCTTGTGTTAAATAATTTAGAAAACACTTGGCATAGTTTGAATCCTTTTAGGTTACACACTTGCAATCAGCTAAACTGTAAATTTATCTGTACAATGTGTAGTGTATATAAGAGTTTTCTTTTTGTTTATATATTTTGTTTGTAAATAGAAATATCAACAAGAAACCAGTTTTAAAAATAAGACTGAAATGTAATAAAAAACGGCATTTCATTCTTAACATACTATAATCTATTATATTCATTTGTCTGTTGTAACATATAATAATCGTATATTTTACGATACATAATCTAAACACTCTTTTAAACATATCTACATAATAATTAATATTATTTAACATTAAGATACGTTTTTGTTTTGGGTGGAGAAAGAAGCGGCTACATATTTGTTTCTAGTTTGTATTTGTATTTCTTGTTTGCAGTATTTTGTTAGTACATAATTTTTATAGTTATACTATGTACATATTTGTGGTTTTGTGTACAAATACGGGAAAAAAATATATACGCACTTACTTCGAATTTTCTATATAACTAGCAATGGTATCTCTACGTATAATAAATTTCATTACATACATATATTATTTTTGTTTTCTTTGTTTTAATTTATTTTGTAAATGCAATTATGTATTCATATATATTTAATATTTATGTATATATTTAGTAGATAATGGTTGTATTGTCAAAGAATTTTAGATAAGTGTTGGCTTTTGCTTTATTTAATAATATTGAGATATTTAGGTTTGTTTTTTTTTCTTTTTTTTAAGAGATTGGAATGCTTTTGTTTTTGGCATGGAAAATAGAACTGTATTAAAAATTAAATGGAAAATATTGAAACCATTAAAAATACAATTTTAAATAAAGGAGAATGAAACAAAATGATTGAAAACGTAGTGCAAAAAATACTGTCAAAAAGAGATTGGTATATACTCGTATATGTATATAATAAAAATAAAAATCGAAAAGTGCTCCTCCTACGTGTTGATCTGGGTCAACTCCTAGTGCTAAAGAAAGGTCGAAAACAATTTGGAAAGTTGTCCTGGGGCCCTACTCTGTATTTCGTTCCGAAAGGCAATCCTATTCAAAGGTGCTTTTCCTTCCGCTTTTGATTTTGTACCCTGTTAAATATACGAAACGGAAAAAAATAGTACTTAATACTTTTCCCTTTTACGGAATTGTGTTTTCAAATCTCGAATTATTTCTAATTAGATTTGTCAAGTCTCGAGCTATTTCTCATGAGATCTGTCTAATCAAGAAATCAAAACAAATAACAAACAAGCCGGATAATAACAAATTACGATTTTTAAAGACAAATAAAACAAAAGAAAATGGATTCGGTTGCACTTTGGATGAAACAAAAAATTATACAGGTGAAATCAAACATTATGGAAATGTGTGATAAAAAGTAAAATGTTATTGGTGGGAAAAATTCAGTTCACTATTTTTAACTATTGTTTATTATTTAAAATTTGTATAGAACATTCGGCTTTCGAAGAACGCTTTTTTGTATGTCTTTAATGCCATACAAGATGAACTCTCTGCTCCTTTAAGATCAACTGAAATTCCAGCCAACTTATAACTAACTGCTACCTTACAGTTTTTAAGGCAAGGAGGATATAATCGGGTCTCTCCCGTCGTAGGGGAATTTTGAAATTCGTAGAAAGTGGTATCACTGAATATATACCACGTTCTACGAATTTCGAAAGCAAAAAATGTATCCTACGACAGATTCTGTGATAGTTCTTTCGGGGTTCGTAGCAGAATTCCGAATACGACGGATTCTGTGATAGACCCGAATGACTAGATATTCCCCGGGCATGGCACAATAAAAAACATGAAGTTGTATTGCAAAGGTAGATAGAAAAAATATTGCGTACAAAACACACCAATTTTCTAAAAAAAAAAAAACATATTTTAAGACATTCGGATTCACTTCCGTGATCACATTTGTTGTAGAAACAAATTTTCCGTTTTAGAATGCTTTTGACATTCGAAAATGAGTTGCCAGGTACGAAAATTCCACTATCGGAATTGTTTATCCGAAAGTAGTAGATTTCAATCCGTTTTTTAAATAGAGAGTACAAAATATTCGTTTTCGGAGATTTTCACTATCGGAACGAAATACAGAGTAGGGCCCCTGAACTCAAAAATACACTACCAACAAACCACGCGAAAGTCGTTATTCATTTTATTTCAAAATAGAAAGCCAACATCTTCGAAACCCAATTCATATTTACTTGGAAAAACATCTGACAAGCATTTTGTGGAAACAATCTGTGTTGAAGTTAAATGAATAATTACTCAATTTAAAAAATATATATATAATGTAGAGTCGAATCCCTTTAAGGCGAACCTCTTTTAACTCGAATTTTTCGACACAATCGGGTCTATCACAGAATCTGTCGTATTCGGAATTTTGCTACGAATCCCGAAAGAACTATCACAGAATCCGTCGTAGGCGACATTTTTTGCTTTCGAAATTCGTAGAAAGTGGTACATTCAGTGATACCACTTTCCAGGAATTTCAAAATTTCCCTACGACAGATTCTGTAACAGTTCTTTCGGGGCTCGTAGAAAAGTTCCAAATACGACCCGAATTTTTCATTTCCTTTAATTTTGCAGAGAAAAGTCATCCTGTAAATCGAAATCCCTATAAATTGAAAATCTCTCTAATGAACATATTCTTTTGGTTCTTGACCTATTACATTATTCTTCTACGTCGAATTTTTCGTCTGAAGACAACAAAATCAAAAAAAAAAAAAGAAAGAAAAAAGATCTCCGTCCCTTCAGTGTTGCGTCGGGACGATACGTTGTCTTTCTACATACAATATTATGTAATATGCATTAAGATATGTACATAATAGATATATTCTGCTTAAAAAAATAAATGCGCTACATTTGTAGGTGCAGAACACTTGTGTTGTTGTTCTAGTTAGTGATGGAGAAAAAAATTGCAGGCGCCAATGTTGGTTGAGTCGCAAATTTTGAATCAAAAATAACTAATTTTGTTCAAAATGTACCTTCTTTCCTAACTCGATTTTTTTCAGAAATCCCTCTAACTCGAATTAATTTCTATCTCCCTTGAAAATTCGACTTCGAGGGATTCGTCTGTATATATAAATCTATGACGCGTTTTTCGCATATTTTTTATCTACCAAAGTCAACCTCGTACATTGGCATACTGTTTCCAAATTCGCACAAACTTCCCCTTGAATTGGCAGGAAAGTTCCATGATCATTGAGAGAAAATGGCGACGGATAGTACCTAATCCATGCTGAAAGATGTGTTGTCGATGTGACTGTGGAAGTACGTGAATAACTGGTGCAACTCAGTGACTTACTTCAATCTGTTCATAGCTGATTCCGTTGCATTGAATAAGAAGGTAAGACCGCGATTTAAGTAGCCTTTCTTTTGAACCAGAAAAGTGTAAAGATTACAAAAAAAAAACCGTTAATTGGAGTCGGACGAAATAAGCTCTGAAATTTTTGCAAATGATTAAAAGACAAAATAGAATATTCCTTGCAGTTATCCTCTCTTCTATTCTATTCAAAAGCTGTTGGACTGAAGCTTATCACTCAATAAGTTCAAGTGTAATGCCATTTTCGACGGCAATCGTTTGAGGAAGTCATGAATAAGTTGTTCGGCTTCGGATGCGGCAAAAACTGTAACTCTTTTCGCCTTAGTTCTGCATAGTTTTAATACCTATCAGCTTAAATATTCGTCCGTCGTAGTATCACGTCCGTAGACGTTGAGCAACACATGCCAATAGTAACTCCCAAAAAAATAGTAGTAAAAATCATAAGCAAAACCAAAAGTTTAATTAAATATTTTCGATTTATTGTTAATAAATTTGTAATAATAAAAATTATAACATGAAATATTTGTGATTAAATTAAGTACTTAAAATAAATATAATCGGTTAAATAATAATAATAATAATAATAATAATAATAAAAAAAACAGCTTAAGCAAATTACAATTATATAAATAAACTGTCATCGATAGTCAGTGTCTTTTAAGTAAATTAAGTATAGGTACATTTTAAAATAGTAGTAGAATGTTAAGAACAAAATATAGGAAACGCAAAGTTCGTTAGCAATCAACGAACGCAATTGCAAACAAATTATAGTAGAACACACAAAATTTCATCTTCTCGACAATAAAATTCCTCATTAAGTACAAACCGAAAACTGTAAAGAAAAAACTGAAGAAACTGAATGCATAAATGAAGTAAAATTACTGTTCGTGTTCCTAGTGTAAATATTTATAATAAATTTAAGATTAAATTGAAGTTTTCTCTTGTGTTGATTTATTACAAGTAAACTCGAGAAACTCTCTGTCATATTTTTTTTTTTTGCAACATCTACATGATAACATAAAATACTATTAAATGTTTTTTTTTTTTTTTAAATAAAAAGAAAAAGTTTATTATTCTCCTTTTTATTACTAATACTTCGTACATTCACAATTTATATTTTTTTTATATATTTAGCTCTTTTTATCGCTTGAGTTCACACTTAGCTTTTTTTCAGTAGTTTACTTAAGGTACATGAGAAGAAGTCATAGGTACATGAATATAAAATAGAAAATAATCTACGCACTTGTATTTAAAATGTAGTTGAAAGATGTTTTGGATAATTATCATATTTATTCCAACATAAGCGTCATATACCATGATGAACAAAATATATAGTTTTGTAAGGAATTTTAATTTTATTATTTTAAATTATTGCTTAACTTGATATTAAATGCAAAACTGGAATGATATGGGTTTAATTATGAAATGCGAATAAATGATAAGAGAATATGATTTTTATCAATGGGTCAAACCTTCGCGTCTGTGAACTAGCAGTCTGTTAATGGAATTGCCGCTTTAATTGTACGTTGACGGATGAAGCGATCCGGATGCAGAGCATTCGATTTAATTTTCACATGAAAGTGGAGTGTAGAATGGTTGGTTCTATTTAAAAAGAAATGAACTGAAAACATGTTTACCTTTTGTTTTGCATGCCTACATATGCATATATAGATTCGATTGATTATGTCAACAGGAACACACAGCGTTTCCCATATTTTTGTACTAAAAGTTATCTCCTAATTACTTGCGGATTTTTGAGAAATTTTCATAGACTGTGAACACCTAATAAGCTATTCACACCGAGCCGAAAACCTGGTTTTCTCGAAAACACTCGAAAACTTAATCGAAAACAGAAGTTTCCCCATACATATTTCAGTTTTCAAAACGAGTCGTTTAAAGTCGTTTTTAACGAAAACACCACGAAAACGACTTCCAATCGTTGTGTTGTTGAAACAAACACACCTTTTGCAACATTCAGCAGAGCAGCTGACCGAACAAATGTCAGAACTCACAACTAAAATTCATTTTCTTCACTTATTTAGCCCATCAATTAGTATTATTATTTTTTAACACTCTGAATTAATTTTATTTGTTAATTAATGCGATCGAAATTGGTAAGATAGATTACACAGAAGTTTCAAGACTAGTGTCTCACAGCTGATTAAAACGTCAAACGAAAACTGGTTATTGTTCGGTGTGAATGCAATTTCGAGTTTTCGACGAAAACACGGTTTTCGCTGCGGTGTGAAAAGGGTATAAGTAAACACTGCTTTTGTTTTGCAGATTGTCTGACATAGCTAGAGCAAAAACCTTCATTCTCGAAACACGTGCAAACGTCGTTGGAGAGTCGCGCATGCAGAAAAGCTTGGCGTATAAGCCATTGCCGAGGATTTGGGTTTAACGCACCCCTTAAACCCAAATCCTCGGGTTTCAAATGACAGTGAAACTGTATTTTCAGTTCAATTCAATTCAATTTTTATAAAGGAAAGTACAAATAAGAACATATTCTTTAAATGTCCAATTTTAGGTTAAACTTGACATCGGGTTCTACGCAGGGCATTAATTGATCACGGACATTTCAGGCATAAATTTCAATAACATGATCAAGCTCCTCAACCCCACAGGCTGGTTTGCAGTTTCGGCCTCATGTTCTGTACGTTATAAACAGATTTTTGGAGCTGTGGTTTTCAAACACGATGGGTTAGGCGCTAACTATACATAATGAGGAGAGCACATTGTGGAAAGCCCACCAACCTAAGCGCGCTACCTAGTAGCCGATACCTAACAACGAGTTGGCACTACCTTTTTCGATCGTGGTTCTTCTTCTTTCCATGGCCAGCCATTTTATTTCCGGATTACTTTCTACTTTCTTCTCGAAAGCCAAGGAAAGAGGTGCAAACCGCGGTAAGTGTGATTATAAAAGATTTCAATATATTGTAAAACTTCCTTTTGAAGAAATAAACACTCCCATATACCATCAGTTTGAGCGTGCGCTTTAACTCCCGCAATCGAGAACACACATTGAATTTAAAAGACGCCCATTAGAGCTAAAAACAATAAACAAAGCATCCACTTTCTGGTGGATACGTTTTTGGATACAGTGCGTGTATGTAGGTACATGATTTATGGGCATGCCGTCTGAACTGAAATGAATCGATGTTTTCATAACTCAAAACACTTAATGATTGACATTAAAAGGAGTTTAACACTGATAACTGTGGAATAAAATACCACAGTTTGCAGTTTGTTTTAATTTATTTTGGCTGTCAACTATAGTATAATCGGTACATTTATTTGTAAGAAACATCCATAATCTTCGCATCTGGCAGCGAATGTCATCAAAAAATGCATGATAATCTCCAAAACAGTGCAAGCGGTAATAATTGTTTGTAATGAACACAGTTTTATGTCTGACAATAAAACGGCAACCGAGCTGCAAGGTCCGAGAGGCTCTAGGTTTTTTTTAATCAAACAACTCGTTTCTGCTGTTCAAAAGTCATCCCATCTCAACTTCCATGCCAAAATCAAATCATCTGCTCGTTAATTCACGATGGATGACATAAAAAAAAAAAAATTGTTCAATGGAATGTTGGCGCCAAAATAGTATTGGACTTCAATAAACAAAAACAAATTCGTTGTTATTCAAAATTAGTTTAGGTTAAATTAAAATCAATCTCAATATCAAACGGACACAAGTGAATGTATTGAGAGACATATTGAGACAGAGGAGCAACTCCGAAAATAGGCGCCATCTTAATCTTGAAGTGTTATTTTTTGTTGAAGTCCTATCAGATTTTAATCTAAACGATACTTAGCTATAGAAATATATATGCATGTGTATATGTATATAGAAAAATTTAACAGTTTATAAACAACAGTCACAGCTTAATTTTTTATTTTATTATTTTTTTAAAGCTTAACGAAGCTTAGGAAGATATAAATAAAGGTCCGCTAAAAATGATGTATTGCATTGTATTGCTAAACAAAATGTTGTCGCTTTCCCTAATCTAAAATGTTTTTAGCATTCGAAATAAAATACTTTTTTTTGTTTGCTTTGTCTTAGTGTTAAAGTAAATCGTAGTGAAAAAAGGAAGCTTTCTATTAATTACCTTGTTTTGTTTTGTTTCTTATGTCAAAATGTTAATGCTTAGCGTAAGTTTCTTAAATTCACCTCTTCTTAAAAATATATATACGTTTTTATCGTCAATTCCTGTTGTATTTTTATTTATTATGTTTCTAAGTTATCTGGATGAGACTTAGATTTCCACTTCGACTGGCATATATCAGAAGTATATCTCCTCCTCATCGGGTGGAGAGTTTTGCTGTTGTTGCTTCTTTTTATCGAGCGTTGATTGCCGATTGCTGCTACTACTGTTGCTAGTAGTGGAGGCTGACGATGAGGTGGAACATGTCGACGCGGTACTTAGTTTTTGCGTAAGCGTTATGTTTGATGGGGATGGTGACGGTGCTCCAGAACGTGAGACAATTGGCGGAGGTGATGACGGATTTATGGGAGCATATGCACCCATATTGCGACCCGTGGTTGAGGTTTGATGATAATTAACGAGGGAAGTGGGAACAGCTGCTGATGGGAGACCGACATCGGAACTAAGTAAACGATATCGTTCCGGCAGTTTCGGATACGTGTTCGTTCTGAAGTTTGTTGTTTTAGAATTCTTTATGTGTCGCTTGGGGTATATATATTTGTTAAGTCAACTCTTACCTTGTTGCTGGATTGCCTGTTTGTTGTGGTTGCTGTTGAATTATTGCTGGGCTACTTCCGGTCCTTGAATGATTTGGTGTCATTTGGTTCTGGAAATACACATCTGTTAGAGTACTCCCTATGTGTAGTAAATCGTTGTAAACTAAATGCACAATTTCGAATAACTACAGCGAAATTTAATTCATAAACACTATACAAAGTTTAAAATGTAATTTTCCGACAAAGCAAATCAATCCGCCCGGAACACGTGTCGTTTCCATTTCTGTAGCATCTATTATCGATAAAAAAAAAACTCCATAAAGTCTTCCATTATCTAGCCTTCTTGTTCAAAATGGAAAGACTTTCTCGAAACGGCGACAAAATATTTAGTGTGATGCAAAACAAACCTAAAACCGAACGCGTCGTAAGGCGCACTAATATTCCCGATTCGTTTAAGTCCTATGGGCCGCCTTTAGTAGGTAGGTACAAAAAAAAAACATATGTATGACTCGCTTAAAAATACAACCACTAGTTATGGTAGAGGATACGACTGCTAAGGGAGCTTAAAGTCGCCTTAGAAACTTGCAAAACGTATGAAGGTGTGAATAAGAAGTATTTAAAGAAAAGGGTTATTGAATAAGAGGTGTTATTGGGAAAGGATATGGTCCTGTATGGGTGCTCGTGGTGGCCATTTGGCTGATGTTGTTTTTCATTATTAACGGCATACCTTCCTCTTTATTATGAAATAAACATCCGATCATTTATCTCAAAAAATGACATTTTTCTTTGAATACCAAAATAACACCTCTTATTGGAGAACCCTTAAGAAAGAAAGTCTGCTCGTGCATAAAGAACAGTCACCGACCATATAATCGATTATTATAATATTTTTTCTTATTTTCTTTCTTTTCTTATTATAACTTCAGCCTAAACATATACACCAAAACTAGTGCTACACTTCACCGAAAATTGCAAACAAAACATTTAAACGCTAAGGCACACCTCCAACAAACAAGAAAAAAATAACCGCCTTCCTTATAAATAAAATAAAACTAAATAAAAATACAAATAAAAGAAGTAATCGATGCTCACCTTTTTATCAGCTAATTTAAGTGGAAACATTTGAGTGATACCTCCACTTGAATTATTACTGCAATTAGGTGGTGAAGTGATGTTATTGCTAGAATTTGTGGATTGTGGTGATTTTTCAGATTTTGTGCTAAAAGAAAATAATTACACAAGCAAAAACCGAAAAAAAGACGACGAAGAAAAGGGGGGAATAAGAAAGAGGGAAATACGGATTTGGTTGACATAATGAATTGGAATGTGGAGTAATGGGGCAAAAACGATTATTGAGAATGTCAAGGAAAAATACTGCACAGAAGGACATGAAATGAAAAGAAAGAGAAAAAAGAAAAAATAGTGACAGGACTCAAATAAAACAAACAAAAACAAGTGAGAATGAGAGAAAAGAAAATATTACTAATGCTGATGATGATGATGATCAACTGCCACACAACTCCAAACAGAGAACTAAATAAAATTACCTAGACAACGAGGATAGCTTCATCGGGATCTGTTGCTTGACGCTGCTCTGATTGACTTTGGGCGCATTAGTGGCGCTTAACAAGTTCACTGGCGGTGTCTTCGGTACTGCTGGAACGAAAAAATCTTGTAAATGAATCATTAAACTCCTCAAGCGAGGGGAAGGCATTCGTTTCTTCATCGATATTCATAGACTTGGGTTTCTTAGCGATCTTCAACGATGATCGTCGAAAGAGGGATTTTCTTAAATCTAAGGATGGGCGGTATGATCTAGTATTTAGGATGACTGCACGATGAATGAAACTGTCTGTATGCACTCACTTGAAGCTGATCGCCATTTGTCTTTTCGCCGATCTGCTGTGCCATCGACCGAGTGATGCTCATCGCCACTGCTGTGTGGCGGGTGATTCTCATCCGTATTTGGCACAATATTTCCAATCGGTAGAGGGGTCTGCAATAGATACATTTTCTTTAGATATGCATATGGAAAAACGCCCGTATGCACTTACACTTGGAGACAACAACAATCCCTGACTGGAGAGCAACTCCATTTTTCGATAGAGCTTCTCGCGCTGCTGTTTGATGTCCTCTTGCTCTGCTTTTATTTGTTTTTGCAATACCTCTTGGGCAGTCCGTTGTTCCTCTAGATCACGTTCTTGCTGTTCCTTTTGCTTCAGCCACGATGTCTTCTCCTCTTGCAGTTTGTCTTGAAGATTACGCAACTCTTCCAGCTGGTCGTTATGCTTGTACAGAGTTTTGGGATTGTCCCGAAACGAGGCCAACTGCATTTGCAGATTCTGTATGGTGGTCATTTGTTGTGACACTATACAGAGTAGAGTTTGTAAATAATGTGACACCTGTAGGGCAGCATAGTTATTATCCTTGAGGCAGATGTTCTCGGTATTATTGCGCAGAATTGCTATCTGCTGTACAGAGAGACTGTTTGAGTTGGCATCGTATTCTGTTGCCATCGATGATGAGGATTCTTTCAGATGATTGTCGCGACTAGGTATGGGAGACATGGGTAACGTCGATAGGATTGCATCGCGGCACGAGAAGGCGTTCTATAACAAACAAACAAAAATAGATCAAAATTTGAAAAAGTGATTTAACTCAAAAAAAAAAAAAAAAAAAAAAACATACCTTGCTTCGTTTCTCATCGAATCCACCAAATGTTTCGGCTCGTTTTGGCAACGTAGGTGATGAGTATGCATCGCTTTGTTTCTCACCCACGGAACTGGTGGAGCGTGACACAGATAGGCCAGTTGCTGCTGTATACAGGGTCGATGCCAGTTGGTAGATCTCCTAGATAAATAGCAAACCAATAAGTTTGTTCAATGTGTTCCACATACAATATCGCCCGACTTACCTGAACAGTATTTAATACTCTTTTCCATATTTCTATGGTATCACAGTCATCGTTGATTAAGTCTCTATAGGTTCCGAAATTCGATAAGAACGCCTCGGCACTTGGAATTGTTGATTCGGGTCTTTTCTCTTTAAGTAGGCTGAGTTGTAAGAGGATTTTCTCTTCCAGTATGAGAGCCTGTTCGATGTCCTTCTGACGCATTTTGTCTACAAATCCGAGCGATTAAAAATTAATTGATAGCCAAAATAGGTTTTTAGTACAAGAGAATAGGCGTGGTTGAGCTGCATGTGTAAGTGGTAGGTGCTGTACAAATGTGTTTAGCTATTCTGTGACTTATGCGTGGAACATTAGTTAGCGGAATTTAGGACTAGAATGATGTCAGAGGAGGAAAAAAACGATTTCGAATTGAACATATAAACAGTCATTTCAGTGGCTAAACAGTTCACTCAGTTAGAAGACAAGTTAACAAGAAGCGTTCATGAGTGATCATGAAGTACAAACCAACCAGTTGATAGGTTATGTTGTAAAGAAATTTATAAACCCAAGACTGAGTTAGAAGTAGAACTCCATGCAAAGTCTATACGAGTCTATAATTATGGAGAATTGATTTCTTTCCCACGCCGATCTGTGCTCGGGAAACTGCGATACATTTTTCAAAAGTAAATAGAACCAGCTCAGCCGCGCCAGTTAAAAATCACTAATCACTAATTTGCGTCACTTGAATATTCGGAACCGATTCGCAACCGGTTTATTATCTAATGCACTTGCCCCAATTTACGGCAATCTATCAGCACTATCGCTTGGTAGTTAAACGAAAATTTGCGCCTATAAATAGAGCGTCCCAAACACACAAAACAAAAACACGTTCAATTTCCCTACACAAATCAAAATAATCATCAATCTACGTAGGAGCTCCCTTATGGCAATGGGTCGATAATTATTCGTATTTTCATTACATATGTGTACTCGAGCATGCAGTGCAAATATAAACAAATCGAAAAACAACGATCAACTTGGAACAGTTGCGTCAGGATTGCTTCAGGGGAAGTGCGACACACAGACTGAGCGATAGGACTGCATTTCCATTTGAAGCATTTCCTTAAGGGGTACGGCAAGCAGCGATTCCCCTCAGTTGAGTCAATTTAGTGCATTGGAAAGGTGTGCACAGTAGTGTTGCCTTATCTCTTCCAGATAAGATAAGATAGGTCTCACAGCGATAAGTCATGAAAAACGAGCTTTTTCTGAGTTTCACATCACACTTTCTCGAGGAGCTGTCAACGAATTTAGTAAAATTTTGTAATTTTTCGAAGACACACACTGACGGTGCAAGGAAATGATTCTGAAAGACTTTTCCGTATTCTAGTGCTTCAAATCAGAGGAATAATGATAGTCAAAATAAAATCACTGCGATTGTTAGTCATCGCGGTTGCAATCACAGTGTGTGGACAAACAACGAAGGGAAGTGAAATAAGACAGTGTCCCGCATATTGTTCGTGTGACTTGTTTGAAAACCTCAATCGCGCCGATTGCAGGTAAGGCGTACTGATATTTCCGTATTAGAATTATGATTCACAATATTTGTTTAGTGGACAGCGGCTGATAACCCCAAATGTAGAGGTCCCGTCTGCTGTGGAATTGCTTGATATTTCATACAATGACATCACTATCTTGGATAATACCTGCTTTGAGGTGAGTTGGGGGCTTTTCTTGCCGCTGAACAGATAAGGCGAGTAATGCTTATTTGTAAATAAAACAGACTACCAATGAGGAGGAATTTTTCATAAATATAAACAACGCCCATTCTAAAGATGACCAAAAGCCACACAGAAATAAAATTCTTCCTAATGTCGGGGAATATTCTATTAGTGAAAATTGGAACTAAGTTTGTGTAGGCCTGGAAAACTATAAAATTGGTTTAATGCCAAATATGGTTCGAAAATCTGTCACGCCATTCAATTTCTTGTAATCGCACGTTGGCTTAAGCCAGATCACGACGATCGCCTATTCGATATCGTGTTTGAAATTTTGATAATCAAACAAAGAAAGCGGACTTAAAAACTTTTATATACATAACTTTTTTTGATCATCAAAATTTCAAAAACGATATCGAATAGGTGATCTGGCCCCTGGCTTAAGCCAACGTGCGATTACAACAGATTGAATGGGGTGATAGAATCGAATATTTTCAACACATTTGTGGAGAATGAGCTCTTAAACTCGTACTTTTTGCACTAAGTTGCTAGCTTTGGAGCAGGTATCGTTTCGACGACAACTGTCTCAAAAGTTACGTGATTAGGGCCCAGAAAAAATAAAGTTTTTTTCTCGCTGATAATTCATGAACGGATGCTTGTCTGAAATGGACACAAATCTGTCGGGCCAACTGCACCAGGCACACATTTAACAGCTCATAACCTCATTTGCTAAACAAAAGTGGACAAAAACCAGCAACACGCTTCTCTTTTCAGGGTCTCATCTACGTGGTCAATCTAACTATAGCGCACAATGCGCTCCATACAGTCTATCTAGACGCATTCGGACCACTGAAAGACGTCAAGTTCATCGATTTGTCATACAATCGCTTGGAATACTTCGACGAGCGAATTTTCGAAGCAAATACGAAGCTCACGCGTCTCGACTTGTCGGGAAACAAATTCATGTCACTTCAGAACAAACCATTCCTAAGAAGTACAACCATTCGATATTTGGGTCTGCAAGACGCTCAAATCACCTACATATATCCGAAGATGTTTACAGAGATGCCCGCCCTCCGTGATGTGGACGTTTCCAACAATCTGATGATAACTCTCAGTTCGACACCATTCAATACTTTGCACCAGTTGGAGGAGGTTAATTTAGAAGAAAATCGTTGGATCTGTGATAAAACCGTGGAGGTCACTCTGCAGTTCCTCAAGGACCGTGGCGTAGAGGTAAAACTAAGCGCGTGTGCGATGTTCGAAACAGCAAAGGCCCGAGGCATGGGCGCTCACATGTTTGAACGAATGATGGAAGCACCCGCCAGCGAAATTTCGCCCAAGGAATCTACTTCAATCGACGCCATCTGGCGGCCAAAGAAGCCGGTCGACTTAGAGCGCGAAGAGGAGCTATCTTGCGAACAACAGACTCCCGACAAAGTGTGCAGACTATATCGCAATTGCTTGGCCAACAATAGGATCTTAACCGAACAAAAAGCCGATCGCCACGGTCAGTATACAATAAATGACCTACATTTTGTGTTCCTGACGGGAATCTCATTGGGGATTGCCGTCACCATCTGCATGGTAACTTGTTGGATGTGCATAAAACGTTGTTGGGCAACACACAAGAAAATTTCACAGCGGCGTGCAGAACGCCGAGGTAAGATGAAAACGTTTAAACCTATTTTTCACTGAAAAAACAAATAAATTCTCTCCCTAGCTGCCAATGCTGCAAATGCCCGTCATCCAATTCCTCCACCAGTACCGCTAAGACAGCGTCGAACAAATCGTCGTTCAGCAAATCTCCCACCATTAAATCGATCACTATCGAGTCCCGTGCGCAGGGGATCACCGCCCGACGGCAATCAGAGTGACTTTGCGACGTTTGTGTCGAGATTTTTTGAAAGACCTTCACGCCACCAGTACTATAGAACGATTAATGAGAACGCGGGACGCATGATTCGACGTCTGAGTCAGAGTAACTTGCTGGGCAATCGTCTGAGCCAGCACTTTAGTGGTGCTCGCAATGGGGACACTGAAAACGTCCAACATACGGAACCTCTCATCTATCCACAGGCAGTTGGAGATCGATCTGCTTCGAGGCTAGCTCAGGTTCATCTAGCTTCTCCGAGCGGCCATGGAACGGGTCTATCATTTACGCGGTATGAAGAAACACCAACGCATTCGGAAATAACCCCATCGGTTCGGCCGGAAACACCACCACCGTCGTATGTCGATGTTATGAAGCCCAAAGTCGACGTTTGACAGAGCTACGAGTTCTGTTTGAGACTTGCAGTTATCATGTCATGTAGTTTAGATAATTTTTTGTGTATAAATTATTCCGCTTTTAATAAAAGTTGTATAGACTTTTTATTTAAATCTCATTGCATTGACAGATGGCGGTACATAGCCTAATATTTCCTTATTTTGAACTTTGTCGACAAATATTTTGACTAAGAAACTCCAAAGATCAAAGAGCTACATGTCTACTGAAGCGAAAACGAAAAGCAAGCAGTACTCTGGTTCGTGACTGTGCTATTTGTTTCCACGAACAGATGACCCTAACACAACTGTTATGTAATACTGGAGTTACAGAAAGCCTTTTTGATGTCATGCAATCATCTAAATAACATCTAGGCAAAAGAGTTATAATATGAACCATTTACGAATGTGAAAACTCGAAGAAACTCCTATACTCTGTCCAAGAAAAATTGTCAGTACAGGGAAGATAGGCTGTTTGTCTCTCAGTCTGGTTGCAATGACTTACATAAATCGGTCCCTTTTTAAAGCTCTCACAGGGTTGCCGTAGTGTTTATGATAATTCGCCATAACTCAGAGAGCAATACTGTAAGGGTTACCATCTTCCAATTTAAAATAAAAATATTGCTGATTGAAATAAATTCCAACAACAAATTCTTTCGCTGACGTTTGACGAATTTAAGTCCGAGATCTTTTTGCAATATTGTATGCAAAGTTGATCTGCTTAGTTTTGTTATATTTTCGCTTTTTTGTACTTCCAATAATATCTTGTCTAGCGTTGGAAGGTCATTATCCATAAAAAACTGATGGACTATCCGCCTAATCGCACATTTGTCAAAATCATCCACCTTGCTCTTCATACCGGAATTATTTTTCTTCTTTGGTGGTGAATTGTGGCCTTTTGCTTTTTCCCTTAAAAGCCTGTATACAGTTCGTTCCGTAACAGAAAAAACAGTAGCCGCATTTCCTACGGCTTCCGATTTACTTTTGAAAAGGCCATGGAATTTTTCAGTTGCATCAACAATTTGTTGTTTCTTTTCTACACTTAGGTCCTTTGAAGACTTTGTAGCCATGTTTCTGTTAATTCATATGCACAATAAAGTTTACCACTTGCTTAGATGCACTATCCGCTATTGAGATAACAACCATTGTTTCCGCCTTATATACACAAAAACAGGCAATTAGAAAAATTATATAACCACGACGCAATGTCATATACCTAAACAGATGGTAAAAGGACTGCACTTGTGCAGCTCTACATAATTTTTTTTAATATAGACATATATACCTAGATTACATATTTGTTAAAAAAATTATTACCCGTCAATGCAGAACTTCGCGGAAACAGTAGCAAAAAAAGGATCATAAAATCCTTTCAAGGCATTTGCTTTAGTGGAGAGGAGTGACCGGATGTGGTAAAACACAACGACCGAAAATAAACAGTATAGGTCTACCTGCTTCATCATGCTCTATGCTCTACAAAGTGAAATATGAATTTATACCTACCAAAACATGCAGAAATATTCCCCGAACGAATAATAATTTATCGCAATATCACTACAACGCACATCATGATCACTTGTTGCGTTAATGAAATGATTGCATCAAAACAACTCACGAATAAACCTTATTTCTAAAAGACAACATTAAAAAATATGTTTTAACTGAATATTATTGGATCTTTCAGAAATACAAACAAATTAAAACCGAATGGCAGCACCCCAAATAATATGCCGCTCTCAAAAGCTCCAAAAAGCTCCAAAAAGCACCAAAACCGAAAGTTCTTTGACAAAATTCAAAGAAAAACCCTTAATGATATGCTAAAATTCACATATGGTAACATTTCTCAGATGTGCTTCAGTCACTCACACTGCTTATTTTGGTTGATGATAATAGCAAGCGGACACAAGCGATCGTGCTCATTCTGCCCGCAACTGTGTGGCAGAGTGGTTGTGGAGGGATGTATGCGAATTTCAGGAAAATTACAACAACAAAATGCTTTGGAATGCCAGTCGTTTCGTTTTTATTTCAGTGGCAAATCTTGTGTTTGAGTGCCGTGAGAGAGCTACAGGCACCACTGGTAGAAAAAAGAGCTTCCCATAAGGCCTGTACTGACAATTTTTCTTGGACAGAGTATAGTTTTGTACCAGTTACAGAATGCAAAATTGATATAGGGCTCATTCAATTAAGTCTTCGCGACATTATCTTAGCTCTTGATAATCTCAAGCCCAATTCAAGTCCCGGCCCCGAAGGCATTCCCGCGATTATTTATTAAATGTGTTCTCAAGCAATTTGCAACCCCCCTTTTCAAATTTTCAATCTGTCATTATCCTCAGGAATTTTTCTTGACGAATGGAAATCATCGTTTCTTATTCCAATTTTTAAATCTGTATCTAAGAATGATATTGAAAACTATAGAGAAATTTACAAATTATCTGCTTTTCCAAAGCATTTCGAAAGTATCGTTAAATCAAAATTGGAATTTTTTATAAAGGAATTTATTTGTGATACACAGCATGGATTTGCGTCTGGGAAGTCCACCACCACTAATCTGGCCTGCTTCTCTCAAGTCGACTGTGCTTACACTGACTTCAGTAAAGCATTTGATACTGTCAATCATCATATCTTATTAAAAAAACTGGAAAGTTTTGGCTTTCACTCCGCAATGCTTGGGTGGTTAGCATCTTATTTGATTGGCAGGAGTCAAAGGGTTGAAATAGATGATTACTTTTCACGACCTTTTGGATGTAGATGTGGAGTACCACAGGGTAGTCATTTGGGTCCGCTGCTCTTTATAGTTTTTATCAACGACATTTCGAATGTATTAAAATATTGCTATTGTTTGATGTATGCGGATGACTTAAAACTGTTCCTTAAAATAAAAACTACACTCGATTGTGAGTTTTTGCAATATGATCTAGAAAGTTTATCTATTTGGTGCGTCAAAAATTGTATGATGTTATATATTAGAAAATGCTTTATAATATCTTTTTACAGAAGCTCTTCTCTCCTTGAGTATCAATAAGAAATCGACAATATTGCACTAAACAGAGTCGAAGAGGTTAAAGATCTGGGTATTGAAATTGATTCCAGGTTCACCTTTGCACTTCACGTTGACTTCGTTATCGCTAAAGCAAATAAACTTTCTGGTTTTAAAAAATGAAATACATAGTAAGAAATTTTCCGACCCTCATACCCTTATTTCACTCTTCATTGCGTTAGTTAGGTCTCTGCTAGTGTATGCTGATATTATATGAAACCCCTTATACAAAAAATTCACTCAGACCAGAGGCGTTTTACAAAATATATTTTTCGGAAAATGTGCTGGGACTTTGAAATTCCTTACCGAACTCGATGTCAATTATTAGGGATTTCAACTTTGAGATCAAGAAGAAAAGCTCATGACATCATGTTTTTAGGGGACTTATTATGCTATCATCTTAAGTGCCCATGTCCCGGCTAGACCTTTAAGGGGAAAGATATCTCCTCCTTCGACCTGTTCACAGAAATAACTACGGCCATACTGAGCCTTTATCCAGAACTATTGTTTCATTCAATAAGGTTTGTAATTATCTTGATTTACATTTTTCTCGTAATCGCTTCAAATATGTTTTATTTGATTTGTTGTTGGCATTACCTTAGTCTTAAGTAGTTATTTTTCTTTTATTTAAATAATTGGTATTTATACTTGTAATCTGTATAGCTAAGTTAGTAGATGAAATGAAATAAATACATAAATAAATAAAAACATCGCCTTGACCAGAGTGCACAGCGAAATAACACACGAAGACCTTTTTCATCACAAATAATTGGCAGAGAAAGAGAAAACAATACATTTTTAACACTTAAGTCAGACAAATGACTGATAGATTTGAAATTCAGCTGCTTATTATATACAAATCTTGTTCGCGTGAAATTCTATGTACAAATGTGGTATTGATTATTTAGCACTTGATTTTTTTTCTACAAAATCTTACCTTCAAGCTCGCTATTTCCCATAGCTATAGTATGATTTTAAGCAATACAAAGAATATACAAAAGCATTGTTATTTTTGGATGTGGTTAGTTGATTGTTAAGATGAAGAAGGAAATACATTATGAGAAAAGCAAACGATAATGGAGAAAATCAAAAGAATTATGATCAAAACTCAATAAGACAATATTTATGGAAGCTCAAATATATTGCGCTACACTTTTACAGAGACAACAAACAAACTGGACCATCTGAACTTACCAATCAATTCTCTCATATTAGCCTGCTTGGCGTCAATTAGTTTTTGCTTCTCTTCGGCGGTAAGATCATCGGTTTCGATATCATCCGAAGGACATTCGAGTACAGCGGCTCTGCAGAAGGAAAACAAATTATAATAAAAAAAAATCCTCACTACAAACAAATCGAGTGCATGCATGAAATCTTTTCCATTTAACTTACCTTATAGCTTGAATCCAGGCGTTCTTATCCTTTGGCTGTTGTACTTTGAGTTCGTACATCTCGGGAAACGCAGGATTCGAGGAAATAATATAAATACCACGGGATTCAGTTCCGGCTTTCTCGCGTATGAGCAGCTTCTGTAGCGACACAACTCCAGCCTGAAACCAAAGGACACATGATTAGTTGCCAAATTAACCACAAAAGAGTAGCTCACCTTATTTTCTGGGGTGAAGAATGTGTACTTATTGTGTGAACTCTCCTGTAGGAAGAATAAACAATCGGAAAGCACCACAACCAGTACAACTTGCATTTTCGATCGTCCCTGCATCAACATAGCATATCCTTCGAATCTGCGAATAAAAACAAAATTAAAATTCCAATTGCATTAATAAAACAAGTCATCAGCTCACTTCAATCGCCTTTGGGGGCCAACACAAATCTCCGACTTCCTAAACTGTTTGTTCTTGTACATCGCATACGACTTGACATCGATGCGACGAAAGATCTCCAACTGACGATCCTGTTTCTCCTTCTCCGCTACACAGGCGTCAACATCCACCAGCATACTCTTAACCAGATTCATGGCTCTCTGTAGTTTCTCCTGTTCGACACGATCCTCGCGTGAACTCTTCAGCAACGGGTCGATGAGTAGGGGATATTTTGTAAGACGCTGCAATAAACAAATTCAAAGAGTCAATGTGATGGTGTTATTGTTGTTATTGTCTATTTAAACTCACCTGCGTCACAAACAGTATACACTCGGGAATGCCTTTCTTCTTCAGCAGCGGATTGGACAGGCAATGCTTATACCATTCGGCAAATGTTTGATCGCTTGTCATGCAAAATTTGAATTTATCGAGTGCAGAACGATGATTTGAGCAGAATTCACCTGAAAATAGAGAACGAGGTGTTAGTCGTATACCAATTAATTACTTTAGAGAGGAAACCGTTTATGCAGTGTATGCACGCGGTGCATGTACGCGAATAGCTCATCGAATTACATAGGGTTAATAATATATGCTTTCGCTGGGGTATGCACAATTGTTAAGTGTGAGCCGCGCGCCGCATGTATGCGATAATGAACGAGGTGCCAGCAATTTGGAGGGGCACACTCAGTTCAAATTGAAAGAAAGGTCGCGTGGGTTTAATTACCTTGCGAGTGTGCAAGTGGGTCACTTTTGATGCGATGTAACCAAACCATCGGCGGCGGTGATTTCTCTATTGTTTGTCGATGATGTCATGTGTGAATGAGAGGGAATAGTTCACAATGTGCAATTATGCGCTTATAGACTTGGTTTTGTTGTACTAATTAAAGTCACGTGTCGGTGGCCGGTAGTCAGAAGAGGTATATATTTGAAGAAGTGAGTGGATTGATTTTTTTTTACTTCGAAAGCACAGCGAAACGCGAAGCATGTGATTGATCAGGCAGTGAAAAAATGTTTCTGTCGTTTCTATTGGTGGCCCGGTATCGAGCAGCATATTAGCAAAACGGTTTCAGAGTGCTCAACATGTAAATTCAACGCCTGCAACTCTTCAAATAAATATAGATCAATTAATAAAGGACTTGGCAGTTCATTATCAAAAGCCTTCTTTCGACAAATTATTTTTCGAAACCCGTGCACTGTGTCGTATGTGGAACATTTTTGTTTATTTATTTTTGAGCTGCATACTCACCATAAGCAACTTTAAGCCTCTGTGCATTCGTCGATGAGAAGAAATCCACAAGGATGTCTGCAATGCTATCAACTATGTAATTTTCTCTTTGTTTTTGACGAAGTTTTTTCAGAAAGCTGCAAAAAAGAAATAATGAAATCAGTTGGAAAGACTTTTTATCACTACTGTGACATATGACACTCACCACGTGTGCAATTCAGTCAACTCAGCAAGCCGAGGGAACATACGATTAATATGCAATCCAGCGAAATGCCTCTCCAGACTTTCGACAAACACTTTCTGCATGACTAGAAGGGTCTGGCAGTGATGTTTCTCCGTCATAATGAACTCATAAATATGTTCCTGACGTTTAACCTGCACCAAATAAAATGTACAAATATAGTAAATGGAGTTACAAATAATTCCTGCCTTTACCTGCTTATCCTTAAGCGATTTGACGACCTCTTTCGGTACACTTGGACTCCATGAGTCATGCTCATCGAGTGCGATACCCAATGCCGGATCTGCGCCTAAATCATGCGGCCCAATTGGCGGTTCATTTAGGAATTCCACTCGAATTAAAGGCGTTTCATCTGAATAACTGCAATAAAAAATAAAAAAAATAATACAAAAAACACTTATTGTTATTTATACACGCTTTTAATTTATTTATTCAGTAGTCAGTTAAGTTATATAGAGTTTTCTTCGTGTCAGAGTGTATCTGAATATTATATATTATATATATAGTAGATGCTGTTGGTGGTATATTCGTTTATTATAGTGGAATGAAAACAAAATTGAAAAGTTATCCTGTTTCAACACATACATTGACTTCAAAAACAGCAATCAAGTCGATAATAAACAAAACCAAAAATAAAAACAGTTGATATAATAATTATAGGAATAAGAAAGCGAAACAGATTTAAGAAAATAAAGCAGTTACTGTCATATGTATAGATCTGATTTGAGTAGTAGCTTTTTTGCGATACTTACTTTGAATGTTCATTTTGCGAATGTCCATCATAGTAATCCCGGCCATCGTCATGATGCGAAGTATGGCTAAATTAGAAAATGCAAGCGTAAAAACAAAAATAATGTGTATAATGGAAATAAACACTGCCATAACGAAACGAATTAAATAATAATAATAGTAAACAAAACATAACATAACATTGCGATATAAAGAGATGTTTTTATAACAAAAGCATTTTACAAAGGAATTATGTTTTTGTAAATGAAACAAAAGGATAAACGAAGCAAATAAAAAATTTGTTTATTCCAAGACTACTTTGCCTAATAGTGTGACATGAGAAGGGATGAATTGTGAAAAAAATGTCAGGTTATTGTAAGCCAGTTTGATAGAAGGGACTAGAAGGAAGGGACGGCGAAATAATGGAAACACGAAATGTACAGCAGAGGCAAGCAAAAAGCTCACATAACTGCTGTCAATCAGACTGAAAATAGTTTCTAGTTGTTGTTTCAACTTTTACAATGAAATCGAAAGAAAATGGTTTATTTTATGTTTGAATTCAAGTAACTTAACTTTGGTCATAACAATTGCATTTGTTCGGCGGGCCTTTCGAGTTCGGTATAAGCGGCCTCTACTGTATGGAATAGGTTGCTTCTGGTGTCTTTTTTCTTTTCTTTTTTAATATGCCGTTTTAGGTTTTATTGCACTGGTTACCGTTGGTTTTGTCTCGTTTCAAGGAATAGTTAAAATGTGATTGTTCATTTCAAAGTTTTTTTACTACATCCTAGTCTAATTCCATCGAATGTTGTAAACCAATTTCAACCAACATGCATACTTTTTCAGAAAGCAAAATGTGCTAAATGTAATAAAAAAAAAAACCCCTACACAAGTAGTTTAGAAAAAGTGAAAGAGATTTCCTTCCAAAATGTTATCAACTATGTAAAATTACATCCACAATATCCATATTAAGAACCAAAACATTTCTTAAATATTCACCCCTATTGCGAAGATCAACTATCAATTGATAGTTGATACTCATCAATAAATTTCTTTAAATGGTATTGCGAGGATCAATTATCAATTAAGTGGTGATCGACTGTGAACGTGCAGCAATTGTCCGTTGACAGATCGGTATTGTGAATGTCAATCTTGAACAATTTTAGTGGCAGTTGTCAATTTTTCTATCAATCGCATTTTCGTTGTTGATAAGGACGGCTCTTAAACGAAAATGTTGATCATCAACGTTTTTAATTGTTATTGTTGTTATTTTTTAAGTATATATTTATATATATTTTGATGAACTTTATCCATTTTGGGCACATGTAATTTTCCATACCGCGTTTAGCAGTTCACTTATAGTAGAATAAAGGACACTGTTGACTGCACAAGACCAAGGTTGGTCGTTGCCGACACAGGTGCAGAGCTGCGATTAATCGGTTAAAATCTGGGTCTCATATCTTCCGAAAAGTCAACGAATGCACCTCAAAAGCTTAATTTCATTCCTTGGAAATTAAATTAGTTACCTTCGGTTTTACAGTTCCAAAGGATTAGATGCGTCTCGCAAACTCCTCCGTATAGCAGCCAATTCTGCGTTCTATGTCTCGCCTTAAGTCATCATCAAAAAAAATCCCACTGATGACATATTTTTCAATAAATTTTATATATTTGTAACACTCGTAATTATTGTTTAATTAAATTGTTTGCGAATGTCGTAACGATCACGATTACGTTCGCAATAGTTTTTATTTTTATCAATTTTGATTTCGCAATACCAGCATCAATTTTAATTGATAAATTTTGTCAATCGTCAACCGATTGATAGTTGATCTTCGCAATAGGGGTGATTGTTTGCTCCAACATTTTACCATCTTGATGGGAGAAATAACATGAACAGATTAACGTGCAACATGACACTTGGATTTCATGTAAAAATGTCAAAAAAAGCGACGCTAGGCTACCTGTTCCAACAACGTTTGCTTCTACCATTTTAAAAGTTTACTAAGCAACAGCACTTTATAGCAGGTGCGTTGTGTGCTTTCATTGAAAACACCATTAACACGTTGTCAACCAATTGTTAGTTTCATTTATTTACTTGTCGACTTTTCATGTAAACTCATTGTCAGCCATTAAAAACGCACTGTCTGTTAATTCAATGGCAGCCCAAATTAAGCTAGTGTGACCCAAGATGAATTTAGCGCAGTCCACAGAATATATACTGTTTTCGAAAAAAAAATTATTGTACATTTACACCGCACCTAAATGCAACAATTTTGAAATCCAATTTTACGTTCCCACTGAAACTTCAACATTTCAAATGACAGCTGTCAGAATTGATTACTGATCTTTTTTTCTGCTTATGTGGTATTCGTTTGGGCTTCTTCAGATTTGCTCTCAGATTTCAGATTTCGTGTGGCTAATCGAACATAAAAACGTCACTTGCTCTTTTTTATGAAAATATTCGTGCGATTCGAATATGTGTACCCTTCAACACTTTTCAAATCGTTTTCCATTCACTGGTTAAATTTTAAATTAAAACATTCGAAATTTGAATCTCGATTGATTTTTAAATATTTATACATAACCAATTTACAAAAATAGATTCACCCCATGCAATGCCTTTCTTTGCAGTAGAACAAATTCACGAAAACCTAAACGCCCTCCACCAGTTGTCAAACTCAAACGCACTTGTGTTGGTAAATCTGAGAAAATATCTAGATTCGCAAAAGTGCTCTGAAATCTGAAAAAGATTGCTTTTTGTTGTACCAAACGAACATAAAAACTGCTCTGAGAGCAAAAAAAGTGATCTGAGAGCGCCCAATCGAATACGACATTAGAAATCCGAAGTGGTTGAAGAACAGTTCAACATAAAGTATTTATTTTTTTAGCTTTATTAATGTAAATAGAATTTTATATGCTAATTCAGACATATTAAATATATTGCTGACTCAATATAGAGCTCACTTCCTTCTTCTTTGATTATAACTTTTTCGTTCCATATTCATAATTTTAATAACTTGAAATGATTGATTTGTTGACAGCTGCTGTTATTTTCTTTCTTTTTTTGTCAGCGAGCTGAAAAGTCATGAAATGACGTGCGGAATTTATAGAGGTTTGTTCGATTTTAAAAAGTTACAGCTACAGCGAAAAAACTCAACATTTCACTTAAATTCAACATTTGGAAAAGTTGGAAAATATATGGCGAAATGTTGGACATTTTCCTGAAATGTTGAATTTAGCCGAAACGATGAATTCAGGTGAGGTGTAAATAAACTATTAGTACGTCATAAAGAAATTATCAAATTATTTGCCCCGTCAAATTTGATGTCAAACTGGCTTACGAATGTGTATTTAAGTTTTTCTTTTTCTTTTTTAAATTTATGTATGTAAGATTGAAAGTAAAATTTAGATTTATGTAAGTTTTAAGGGAAAGCACGTTAATACCTTTTTGTTTATTCAACAAGTAGAGCTACTGAGACTTACGGTAAGAGTCCTTTAACATTGAACAAAAAATCACAAACGTCAAAGTGCACACTTAGATATTTTAAAATTAGTGAACAAACATTGTTTGCATGCATTTCATTCTATATAATACAGTTGGAAATAAAAAATAATTTAAATAAACCCATAAACGAAAACAGTTTAATTCAATAAAATGCACCATTAAAATAAACTTCCAACAATAGTAGAGAATAGTTCCTTTTACCATAGACAGAGTGAGTGAATAACAGAGAGTAAGATGTAATAGGGCTCAACAATGTGGAACATAGTTTAAACCATAATTCGAAGATAATGTCAATTATTTATAGAATATGACAGATTGACAGAGTGTCACGAGGAAAATAATTGAATTTTGCGAACAAAATAAATATTCGTACTCAAAGGCCGTTCAATAAACAAATTAAGAAACAAAAACAAAAAAAAAAAAAAAAAAGATTGAATTTTGGTTGCTTAAATAAGATATGAAATAAAATTGTAAAATACAATAACACTACCAATAGTAACTTCAAATTTTGAATATAATATATTTTTTGTTAAGCCAAAATTAAGACAGACTTCACATTGCTCAATTTACAGAAGTTGAGTGTGTTGTCTTGAAAAAGACTTGCAAGTTTGTTTCTTCGACAGCGTGTACAAGTGTAGAACGGTGAGTATAGGAGTATAATGCGGAGTGTATAACAGATAAAGACGAAGTGTAAATGAATGTACGAAGTGTTTTAGTGGCATTAAAAACAGTTTATGTAACGATCAAATTGCTTTTATAAAACCTCAAGAATCTACACAAAAATATGAGCGCAGGAAGATTTCAAATAGAGAGAAGGCGTTATCGTGAGCGTCTTGACATTGACTTGATTTTGCAACACGTTCAGGAACAGAAAACAGAATCAAAATGGGTTCCATGAAAACGTTAATTTGACAAACACATACAATTGCTTGAGGTTTCCAAAAACGCCCAGAGTTGTAAAGTTTAATTATTACGATGTTTCTGCTAATACGATTTAGCAAAATATAACAGATCAAGTTAAATCACCTTAAAAATCTCGAAACTTATTATAAACAAACGTATCTGGCTTGGTGATCATGAAAAGATGTCATTTGGCTCTAAAAACAAACAGAACAAGAAATTGCTCACATCTGTGACCTATCATCCACCCAAAAGTTTAAGGCTTTTGCATTATACTTTTTTATAAAAATGAAAAGTTGTTACAATTAAACTACAAAGTAGCAGTAAAAGTTTGACAGCTTCTGTCAATTTTATTAGAACTGTCAAATAAAAACCTCTATTCATACAATGGCTACATTTAAAGCGATGACTCTGACTAAATCTCGACAGTAGAAACATGGTATAGGAAATATGCATTTGATAATAACGGGATTCAAGTATAATTTAACAAACATTTAAATATAATACACAAGCAAGCAACTATTTTAAGAAGAGGGTTCTATTTTTTCTTTGATGAAACAATAAAATAGTATGATCGCTTGAATTTGATTGGCCCGCGTCTGTTTTCTATTGGCAATAGCGACCTTAATTTATTGTGTTTAATGAACGTGTAGGTATGCCATTTTAAGGGTTTTTGACATGTTCCGCTTGCAGGCAAGAGTTTAAACTATGTTTATTTCGAAAACAACGATCTCTGATCTTGATTTTTTTCGTACAATATTTAGCGCTGATGATGTGAATATTTCTTTATGCGCTCTATTATACATTTGAGGTTAGCTCTACGAAATTTGTATTAGTAAGGCCCTATAAACTAATAGGAACAGCGGGCTTAGTTATTTATTCTCGTAGTTCTTTAATGTATTTATTCGTACATGGTCATTTTTCTTTAATGCTAATAATATTGACATTAGCACGATTGCAGGTGTTCAAACACAGGTGGCTGGCTTTTAACATCAAGTTTATGCTGTCATCGAGGAAGGCGTTCCAACAAAATTATATAACTTCGAAGTTCTGCCAATTAACGCTATATGGCGTCTAAAACGATGTTACACAGCAAACATTTTAACTGATGTAATTTTACAGTTCCATGAACATTTTCGAAACCATTTACAAGTTTTGCTGTAAGGACCTGCTTCTGAAGAATACTTTAAAGAAATTTGTACCAAAGGTAGAGGTTTGCTACAAACATTTATAAAAATCTCTTTCGTTCAGTTTACACAAATAATTCGATGAAAATTTAACTTTGTTCTATAGACAGGTACATCTACAGAATATCTTACTCACTAATTTGTTAAAAGAATGGCAAATTTGAAACATCACAGTTTCGAAAATCATCGTTTAAAAATGAATAAATTCATAGAGACGGCGAGTATTTTCCTCGCTCAGGATCAGTATAAACTATAAATTACAAGAATTGTGTTCAAATGAGACAGAGAGAGATAGAGAGAGAGACAGTGAGAACAAAGTTTTGTTTGTCTTGTTTGTGAGAAACCAATCGAAGTTGAAGAGGAAAAGAAGTGTGAAGAACAGAATAGTTTTTGCTGTTTGTTTGTTTCTTATATAACGAATAAACAATACTTTAAGTATAGAAAATAAAATAATAAAGCACGTACAACTGAGAACAAAAAGGCAAATTTATTTTCATGGTGATTGTTGTTGTTTAACTCTGGAGAATTTATGTAGGAAAATTATATTCTGTGTTTTATTAGAGACAATTTAACGAAAGTAAAACAAAATAAATGAACAATTGTTTTAAGCAAATACTCTCATCTTGATTATATGATATAAAAACTTATTTTGTTCTTGTTTAAACAATTTGTTTTAATGAATTTGTTTTTTTATTTTTTTATTTTTTTTTTTCTGATGTTTCTCTGGTGGGGTTATATGTTTTTATGTTACCTAGCGTGATGTGAAGTCACGCCTAATTTGTTAGCAACCAATCTCCAAGGAGAGTAGCATCCGGTCATTTTCTTGCCGCTTTGAAAAATGCAATATATCAACAAAAAAATTAATTGAATTCGTTTTTTGTTTGGTATTTCAAAAGCGTTTTTTTTTTTTTGGTTGTTTTCTTTTGTTTTATTTCAATTTCTTAATGCATAATAATTTTGTGACAATTTTGACAAAAACAAAAAAGAAGACAAAAACGTAAAAGTTTAACAAAACAACAAACCGAAAAATCAATCCAAATCTACTTCATACAAACTTGTTACTGTTTTTTTTTTTTTTTTTTTTATATAAATGTATACATCTTTTTTGGAAAAAGCGTAGTGGGCGAGAAAATGTCCTTAAATGCTGAAAGTCTTTATTCTTTATTATAGAACATAAAGCTGATTGGTGACAGATTGAACAAAAAACAAAATGGACCTTGAAGTCTCATTTTGGAAACGAACACACAATAGATATGAACAAATATTTTACTGTTTTTAAATAAAATTGATATGAACTGAATTTAAGAAATGTATTAAGTAAACGGTACTCCTGATGAAAGAAATTACAAACAGTGACGGAGTTCGATGTCAAAGTGTAATTTTAGAGAGGAAATGTTTGAAAAGTCATTACTGGAGCACATTCGCCAGTAATTCAAAAATACACCAATTCAAATATCGTCTTTGGTCGAGTTTTTGAAATACGGAATTTAAATTGTCTCGTCGATGTGGATGAGTTTCGATGACATCGTTTGTAACTTGTATTGTATTATTTTCAACCAAAGTTTTAAAGGAAATATAACGTGTCTGTTATGCTTTATGAGATATCTAGATATTTTTATTTTTATTTTCTATTCGCAACTTTGCTTTTTGATGCGTCTTGCAATGGAACGCTCGGATTTAAAATTCACTAGCCATCATGTGAAGCATAGATGATAAACCCGGGTTGGTCCAAATGGATCACGTGAACAATTTTTTAATAACATTGACGGAAGGGTAGCCTACAAATCTAGTTGAGAAATTCCTGTTTGAATATTCCGGGCTTTACAATTTTTTGCCAAGACCTCAACATTCAAATTGGCCGATCCAATGCACATAACCGTACAAATTTGGAAAATTGAAACAAAATTTGTAATAGATGTTCAGGTATAGGGCCAAGTGTGTATTCGATATTTTATTGCGTCCTTTAATTTGGTGTATACGAATGGCTGAATTCAGAAGCTTGCGTCGTTTTCGATTGAGATTCTCAAGTCTTTTTTCGAAAAAATGTGCTTTTTTTGTTCCAATGGATATCGACATTATTCATTATTCATAATTGATTTCTACCGAGCAATTGGTCGATTTGAACTGTTGTACCTTACGGTGAGAGGCGTATTTAACTTCCATTTGCAGCGCAATTCCAAAAAAACTGTTGGCAACATTTTGATTCTTCTATCACAATAACTTGTAAAAAATGCACATCTTTTATGCATTTATGTGACACGTGAAAATTTCAACTAAGAAATATATCAAACAATGATTCTTTTTGAATACGTTACAGATACTAAATTATTCACTTATCACTAAATAAATTTCCACAATTAAATTGTCTAGCAAATGTCAGTTAGCAAATAAAACTCTCGTGACTTGATGCGAATACGCAGTCGTTAATATTAATACTAGCTGACCCGGCGAACTTCGTTCCGCCCAAATTCATCAATGAGCTTTCGCTTCATTCTCGTCATGTAATTCGGTCAATTCAATTTTTTAATTCAAAAGTTATATTAAAATTAAATAAATAGGTTAATAAAATCAAATACTTGTCGGCCAACCTACCGCTTTTTCACTGAAGTGCTTTATAGTACACAACATTTTTTGTTCTATTTCTATTATCGGGTGCGTACATGTACAAAGCGAGAGCTTTAACGACACGTGAAATTCAAGATTTATGCCACACACATCCAGCGATTGTCCTTGCGACTTATTAATAATTTTCATAGCAAAAGCGAGAAGTACGGGAAATTTAAGACGCTTAAACACGAACGGCAAATCGTTCTGAATAAGTGGAATCCGATATTAAATTCTTCACAATCAAACGCGTACCGTGACAACGTTTTGGTTCATTTAGGTTGCGCAACAAAATTATTACTGAGACGGTGTTTAGTTCCAAATTGTGTGGAGGCAAGTCCGAAACATCCAAAGAGTTTAAAAATTCCGTGGGCTAGTTGGTGACTTCGTTTTCATCCATCACGGAGTCGACTTTGTATGAATGCAACTCACCAGCGATTTGGGTTTGAATGGCGAAATTCAAATGATCGACGTTCTTGTTTTTCGCAGCCAAAATCACTCTTACACTCAGCCAATCATGGTCAATATAATTTTAAGCGATATTCGGGAAAACATTCATGATTAGTTCTTCCAATGTCGTTGTAAAGTTGCAAAAATGTTGTGGAAACTCTGCCTGGAGAACTCTGCAGCGGACTGGTCATTTTGTAAAGAAACTTGCATGTTTGCTGTCAGGCAAGCATTCAATTCATCAGTCGGAGTTGATCTCGAAATGAAAGGCAGCGTTTTACGAAAATCGCCTGATAGCAAGATCATTGCTCCACCTAAAGGTCATTACGTAAACGATTCAGAGCCTCCAATGCGCGTTTGTAGGCCATTGTGCATTCGTCCCATATAATAATCTTACATTGCTGCAGTATTCTTTGCATGCAGGTTCGTCATCCACTTGCAGATTCAATGGCGATTTCAATGCAGAATGAGCTGTTCGACCGCCTTCTAACAAAGTAGCCACTATCCCAGAAGAGGCTAGGGCCAAAGCGATCTCAGATCTCGAACGAATTGTAGCTAAAATCAGTGAAATTAGGAATGTATTTCCAGTTCCACCGGGCGCATCAAGGAAGAAAATTCCGCCATTTTCGATATCGACTGCTTGCATCAATTCATCGTACACTTTCTTTTATTCTTGACTCAATACTGGCACATTTGTTCGAACAGCTTGACTCAATGCGATTCGACCGAAGTCCATTTCTCGCTCCAATTCTGGATTAAATGCGTCTTGCATTGAACAATTTGGCTGTGGCATCCCCAATTTGCACAACAAATTGCCACTCCTGAGCAGACACATATCCTCGATCAAAATCAAAGCTTTGTTGCGCATTTCATCTGACATCTCCAGTTCATTATCCGATGTCACAGTACGAATTCGATGCAACTGACATCTCCAGTTCACTATCCGATGTCACAGTACGAATTCGATGCAAATATCGTCGTCCATATCATCTTTGTATAATCAATGTAACTACTTCATTTCAAAAATTTACTTAATGTAACATAGTAAACATAATTTATTAGAACAAACTTTTTAGGTTAGGTATTTAAAAAAAAAAAAGCTTTCAAAATTGTTGGCAACAACAATTGCTTTTAAAATTTAAAATATTTTTTTTTATTTGAAGTGTCACTACTCGATTTCTATCCAGTTTTTTTTTTTTCAATGTGTACAAAAATGAATTTATTGGAATGGCGGTTGCGCCTTCTTTCAAAAATGTATCATACTAATAGATAGATAGATAAGGTCGATAATTTCTTATACATCTACTGTATTATATGTAGATATGTATATATAAAACAAAACAAACGTGTAATAAAATAAATATAGAAAAAAAAAATAATTTAAACAAAAAGGCATTTATGAATTCTTATTTCTGAATATTTATTTTTTATATAATTATGATAATTGAATGCATATGTGTATATTATATATAGTTACCTCGTATATGCTGTTGCCTTACATCCGTGGACCAATATACCATATTTTCTTTTAATCAATATTCTAGCATTTCGCTAAACTAGCTAGGTGCATATTTGTATCCAATAGGTAATTATTTTATGTATAAGGTAAGGATATGTATTTATATAATATTGAAGTCAAAAGTCAATACTTCTCGCATGTGCCCACTACACTTTTTTTTTTTTTCGACTAAAATTTGATTTGTTGTTAAATGGAAATACAATGTTTTATTTACAAAGCATGAACGATGTTTGCATATTAAAAGTAAAAATAAAGAAACAACTAAACTTGCTTATTAAAGTGCAAAGTTATTATAAAAATGCATGAACTGTTCTTTTCGTTGGTCCATATAACAAAGTTTCAAGCAATTCTATAAATGGTATTATGTATTATTATTGCCAGCCGAAGCGACTTCTATAGTTGGAATTTGTATTAAGAAAAATGTTCGCGTGTTCTTTTATTGAAATTTTCAAAAGAAATAAATAAAATAATTCGCTTGGGTTGTTTAAAACAAAAATTATTTTCAATCCGGTTTTGGTGCATTATTCATAAAATAAAATAAAACTCAAACTCTTTTAATCAACTTAGTTGACACAGATAAATAAAGTGTAAATTAAAAGTGTAAATAATATCACACAAAACGAAATTATAATTGATCCGTCTGATGGTGGTTTGATTTCTTTTTACGTAAGCATTGAGGAAAGTTTAACATTTTAAGCTTCGACTTTTAATTTAAGGATAGCAAAATCGATTATACTTCAAATACGAATTTTTGAAATTTGAGCTTTTGCACATTTACAGTCGAGACTAAAAATGGTTGCACGTAGGGCTATAATGTCTAAAGGCTTGATTGGATTATGGTGGCTTGTATCAAAAATTGACAAAAGAGGGTTCATTTTAAATGTCTAGATAAACTGGCTCTGGAACGGTGAGTCAAACCAGGTGAACTTGTCAGTCAGCCTTGGGAAAAACGTATCCATATTCCAGGCTGAAGTCCTTGCAATCCATTGCGCTAGAATAAATCTAACACACGTGTAAAAACCATACTCATATTCTCATATAGCCAAGCAGCTCTCAAAGCTCTCGACTCATCTGTCATCCCCAAATTCTCCTCTAGAAAATCACTCTTCTTGAGTAATCTGGATAAAAACAACCTGAGAATCCTAACAGGAATAATCAGCGACCACGGTCGGGTGAGAAAACATCTTCACCGCATTGCCGTCTCACCGGATCCCATCTGCAGACTTTGTCTCGAGAGTGACGAATCCTCTCTTCACATAATCACAGAATGTCCGGCTCTTTGTCGTCTCAGGAAAAACATCCTTGGTGATGAAATCGTTAATTCAGCATATCTTGCGAATATACACCCAGAGAAGATGCTTGTCTTCCTGACGGTCTCTGGAGTGAAAATTTGGCTCTAAGAATTTACCAGGGAAGGCACAATAGGCCCCTTTAAGAAGCCGCAGTGCCGAGCTCCTTGAAGGCTCGCCCGCCCTAAAATCTATCTATCTATCTAATGCCAAGAATGGGTAACTAATCTTTGTATGGTAACGATTAACGATATATTATTTGAATGTAATCTTATATTCCCTTAAGCTGGATTACTCGCGAAATTTACGTAATTGAATTCAAATTTAAAACGGACTTCCCTTAAGAATATGACAGTTGGTACTAGATTTGCATAGACACAGATAAATAAAGTTTTTACTCGATGAAATTTATTCTCCTTGGTCTAATATAATAGAGATTTCCTTTTTCAAATAATTTTAAATAATTTCTTAATCCTAAACAGGAGATAACTTCAGGATCCGCCATATTTTAGACCAAAGTAGTCGTAAATCATTATCTAATTCCAAGTGCGAATTGATAACATGGAGCAAAACAATCACCCCTATCGAGGTATCCGTTCGAAATGGAATTTTCTCCGATTTGTAAGAAATCGGAAAGATTCCATTCGAGACATCCTTTGTAGCGCACCTTGTGGCAATAAGTGGAACCGCGTTATACCGCTTATTTTTGACAGCTTCACGGCATAATTTTTCCGAAGCTCTCCGACAAGTAATTGCTGCGGAATATTAATGTGAAATGAATGCGTTTATATCCTTCGTTTATTTCGTTCCAAAACGGATACTTCGAACGCAATTTGAGTTCGGATCGGATTTGACTTTCGTATTGGATTTTCTTCCGAACGGATACCTCGATAGGGGTGTGATTGTTTCGACAATTATGGTGGGTTCGGTTATAAGAATGACTTAGTTGACTAATTGTTTCTAAATGTTATATTGCTGGAATAAATAACGGCTGGTTAGTTAGCAGTCATGGCCAATACCTCGGACGTACAAGCACAGACAGACACTACTGACTGCTGACATAAATCCGGAAAGTGCTGACTCGAACGACGGTTTTTTCGTGGTCGAAGACCCGCAGGAGAGTGTGGATTTGATGGGAGCTTTCTTTGAAAATGTGTATACGGTAAACAACCCTGTTCGCCGTAACCGCAACCTCGAGGAGAGGGCCTTTCTTAACCACTCTCATCTGCGGATCTAAATTCAAAATTGGCGATCCGAGAAAAACGGTTTTACCGTGTTCAATGACAACAACCGTGTAAATGGCACAATCGCCGATGTAAATTCTCACCTGTTCGCGAATAAAGATGAACTCCGGTGCATCCATTGGCAGGGGCCTCTAGGGATACCGGATACCAGAAAAAACTGTAGAAAATTAACAATTATTGGACAGCAGGGGCGACCATTGGCGATGAGAAACGTGGTCAGGTATCTTGGCATCCGGCTCGACCAGTATCTGTATTTTGACAAACATATAAATGCTTGTCTTGCTGGAGCTAAGAGAGCCTACTGTTCACCGAATTTTGGTGGCTTGAGGAAGAGGTGAGGGTGGATACGCTCTCCCTGGCCGGTGCGCTACTTACATAGCATCCTCCTTAGTTTTAAGCTAGATATTAAGTTAGTAGGTTTAGCCGTAGAGTAGGGTGTCCTTGGGATTGTCCGGGCTAGCCAGCATGAAAGAGTGCTTTCGAGACTTGACCGACGCTTATGGCCTCGCTCGAGTCTAGGCGGCGCAGATGAACCCATGCTGGCGGGAGACAGGCAACCATGGAAGCGATCAGGATGGTGACCAATCGATAAGATTGCTCACCACACTGATTATAGGTAGTTTAGGTTAAGTAGCTTACAACATAAAACTACCGGATTTACTTTCTAATATACGTATTTGCCACACCGTCTTCACCAGTATGGTAAAAGACTAGAGAAATGCAGTACTTTTTTAACATACACAGATCTTTTGACAGTTCTTTAACATTTATCTTCAGTTTTTTTAAGCAATAATCAAGAAGACTTGTAACATACGAAAATTTAGTTTATTTTAAGAATTGGTATTGTTTTTTTTTTTTTTTTTTTTGTGCTTGGTACATGTAGTACCAGTTTTGTCTGAATGGGTTTATCGAAGAAGCTACTATTTTGTTTCTGTAGGGAAATGGAGTTTCTATATGGCAAATGTTCCACCTCCAAAGCATGAAGAAATCATCTAGTTCCATCCAGCCACCGTTTTTTGAAAATTATTATAATAAATAAGAAAAATCAAAGCAAAAATAAAAACTTTTTACCACAAAGAGCCAAAAAACAAAAACAAAATCTCGGATATAATTAAAGCAACATTATCATGTGCATTCGCTAGCTGGGAATAAAATATATGAATATGTATCTCACACGCTTTTCAAATATAAAATCTTACAAAAAGCATGACATATTAAATCTTAAGACTAAATAAAAAAAAAAAAAATACTATAACAATTGCTATTCGCAATGAATGCATTGAAGAATTTGTTAAATAATATGTATATGTTTTAATATATTACATGTAAAGTTTTCGGTTAGTATATATATATAAATATTTTTTTTTTGTTATTAATTTTCAAAATACATATATGTATTAAAAAAAATATTAAATCCATTCACACGATACATAATATGTTCTTTTTTTTTCTTGTTAATATATGTAATATATTTATTTTTGGAGTATATGTTGGTATACTATTATAGAATATAAAATAGTTTTACTTGGGGAATGTGGGTAAAGAAAATTACCTGTTCGCTGAACTCTTTTTTCCTGAATTCGATTTGGAGGATTGCTTTTGCGAGTTTTTCCCCTTGCACTCAAACTGATGATCTTTTACAGTTGACAGGTTTATTACAGTGCCGCATGCTAGGGGAAGAAAACAAAAATAAACAAATTCCCTATTCAAACAAGTCGCGCACAGAACAACTTGTACTTACCATCACATGTAGTTGATTGTCCTTTGGTTTTTGTTTTGTCCTTTTTCTTGCGAAAAAAGAGGGAGCCTCGTTTTCGTCGTTTCTCTGGATGATCGTAAACTTCACTGGAATTGGAAACGTACAGATTTTAATACAATTTGTCATCGGTATTTATTTATATATTTTATATTTGGTATATATTTTGGTTCTATTATAAGAAAAAAAAATTACGAAAAGAAAATCAGGACACGAATGACACTGTGCATACATAGATTGAATCGCATATTGAAAGCATTTCAGTGTTTGACAAAAGAATAAATAAAAAGGATTGTGCTTTCGAGGTGTACCATTCGTATTTGTAAAGAAATCGACACTCGGTTCAGTTTCTGTGCGAATGTTGTTCGACTTTCCGAAATTGTTGGGCAAATTTCATTTTAATTTTTTTTTTATTTTTTATTCTTACGTAAAATAAAACATGTAGGTACTTACATTTTATCATGCACACACAATAATGAGCGATCATCTTGATTGTCGTCTTCACTATCAGACAGATGTCTTGATCTGTGATTGATTCGTTTGAGAAGAAAATGAGCAAAGAAACGAAACCAAAAATAAAAATAAAAGACAAAATAATATATATAATATGTACAAATAAGAACAAAAAAAAAATGTATTTTCATTTAAAGCCAATTTTGATACATAATAATATTTTCTACTCAACAATTAACAATTGAACAATTGAAAGTAATTCTTTTTTGAAATTGTGTGTGTTCTTTCTTTTCTAGTCCATTGTATTGTACGAATGTTCATGTTCATTGCATATAATCATTAATCAGTTCCGACTGGATTTGAATTAGTGCGCATTTTCGGCGTGCTCAACATATGACCATTTGTGTTCACTTTCACTTTCAATTCCGTTTTCGAATTGTGAAGCGCTTATTTCAAAGGATCGAATAAGTATGCAAGTGAATTGAGGACACCGAACTTTATATGAATTCAAATCAGGTCGAAATTCAGTTGTATGTCTTGATTTCTAATTTCTAATAATACATAATACATTTATATACAAAAGTAAAAAAGTTGCTTAAGCTTATTTTGGATAAAAAAAGTAGCATCAGGCATAAGCATTTATTTTCTAAGAGTTGAGAAGCAAAACTGAAACAGCTTTTGAAGAACAGACCAAGCAATAATTCGGAGGCGTTTGCGTTTAATACCATCAGTTTTGGCCTTCATATTAAGTATTTTGTAGGTCCCAATAGCGAACTTTATATGGAAAATTTTGTCATTGTGATTTCGTTGTCTTTTAGGTGACAGTACAATAAGTTATTATCTCTAATCATTTCGCTCTTAATTTTCTACTGCAGAATTCTAAATGAAGCGCAAATTTTTAAAGCTTTCAAGCGTTTTCCCTTGTTTTACATAAATAAAGTTTATAAATTCTCGACGGATGATACCATTTACGTTTATTCCTCTGATAAAATATTATACTTTAAAATTTAATATATAGAAGTTATTAATCACTTCGATAAAGAGTTGTGCCAGTTTTGACTTCGAGAAACGTTACCCTTAAATCTGATTTCTAAACCAGGACATGGCAATGTTAAATATCAACTGAATAAATGTCATTTTGTTTTTCCGCAGATAGCTACCCCACTTTTATCTGACAGTCCGTTAGTACAATGTACAAATCTCAAAAGCAAACGGTATTAATTTTGATTTAAGAAACAATTTCAAATTAATTAAAAGGACCACAATGTTGACTGTACAATAAAATAAAGAAAGTTTAGGTAAAAAACATTTTGTTGCTTTTATATTTTTTTTCTTAGCGTTAAGCATTTGCAGTAATGGTGCATATATAATCTTGGTAAAAATTAATTATTTATAAATATTAGATGCAAAATAAGTAAAAGCTACATTTGAATTGTAAAAATTTGTATTCAGACACATAAAACTTACGTTGTAATATTGTTTTCTTCTTTGGCACTCGGTATTCGCAGCGGAGCTATCGATGGCGTTGAAATGCTCTTTTGCAAAGGTATACGACTGATTAAAGCAGGAGCTAAATTACGTTTGGCTGCAATACGCTCAAAGTCACGCTACAAAGGATCAAAAAAAAGTATTAATGGCAATAGTGTAAACAAGATAAGTATAGGTATGTAAAACATTTATATAGGCTGTAAGGCAGAACAAACCATTTCAGGTTCCAACTCAAATAATGCAAACCAAGACTTCAGCCCAGCCGAGCAAAATCAAGCGGTTATGAGAATATACAAACGCAACGATTAAGGAACACATGGCTTGATCGAGAGCAATTAACAACTTTTATCCAAGAATTGTTCGGAAAAAGTATGCACTGATGAGTGTCATATTTCCATACCCCCTTTGAGCGGGTTTCACCAATTTTACACCAGTACTGCGATTTACTGAAGAAGCGGTCTTATGAAAGAGTGTATTTTAATTACTGGTTAGCTTTCACGTTTTGATGCTTTAAATGTTGAATTATTGACTCTAGACCTTTTGAAACACCTATACTTTGGAGTTAAATTTTATATTTAAATATGCGACTCATTAGAATGGCAGATGTTCTGCCCCACTTGTTATTATGTTTATAAAAGAAAGTACGCACGTTAATTGCTAGAAAACCGGGGTTTAAGAGGCTTTTTTACTTACCGCTAATTCAGCTTCATTGAGGGAATGCGTTGAAATGCCACCAGTGCTGTTTCGACTCGAACGATGTCGCTCAGCTACACGTATGGATTCCTGCTCTTCACTGTCTAAGCTCGAGAGGCTCACACTGCTTTAAAATAAACCATAAACATGAATTAATATTAGAACAACAACAAAGCGCATTTTATTCTATGTATAGTTCGATATAGTTTGTTTACAACTTTTGGTTGTACAATTATTAGACTATCATTAACTTTGATTTCATGCGTGTACATTTTTCTTAAACAACTGATGAAAGTTTGCTCAAAATGTTTTAATTTTCTTACAACCAATCTACATTGTTCATTTTTCATAAATATTTTAAGCAAAAGTACACTTATTCCTAAAAAAAAATACAATCCACACGATACGAACGTTACGAATAATTTCAAATTTAACGTAAAAAATTCTTTGAACCCTGGCAGCAACTTTGTCCACAGCGGAAGTTGTTCATATTTTTTGAGGGTGTGAGCCGAAGTTTTTGAAGTTTCGTGACATAAGTTAATTCGAATTTCTATCAATTCTAGCGCACCAAAACGAGGACACTACGTTAAAATATACCTTGTAGGCAAAGTAACGGGAAATCGGCGGAAGTCGGTGCTTGGTGGTCTCTGGTTGTTACATTGTTTTTTTCGCACAGCATCGCTGATACAGTGCATGTACAGGTGCACACAATAGCCGATCGATTGCCCCGCCACCCACATTGGTACATGTTAAGTACCACCCTCGCACTAGTTGTCATGTCATTGGTTGTCATATTGTTTTCTCGCGAACCGAATCACTTTTAAGTTACATGATTGTGCATAAGACATACTTTCGCCACACCAACAAGCAACAATTGACGGCGCCGCCCCGCTCTCTTTGCCATTTCGTGTATCACGTTTCACGTACACCAAAGACCAAACCACCGCACTATTTCAGTGTTGCTGTGGTGGTAAAAATATATATGGTTTTAACGACCAACGATTTTTGCATTCTTGATAGAATTCACACCCGCTCGCTGTCATGAATTCAATGAGACCACCGGTGGAATCTCAAACAAATCGAAGAAAATCACACAGTTGAATCGTACCAATCCCGTGTACCACTGATTTGTTCCACAAGTAGTTGTTTGAACTGCTTGGAATTTTTAATGCTAGCAGGCCTGCGGGTAGCTAGCGAATTGCCGAATCCTTGCACAAGTGACAACAACAAAAAATAAATGTGATTTTACGTGAAATTTAACATTTAGTATGTTTTAAATTGAGCTTTAATTGGTTTAAACTCCGCGTTAAAATGTAATCCAGCGGATTTAATGCATGTTTTTGAGTACCTATCCTATTATAAAATGTTAACTATCACCGGGTTCAAACAAAATACGGACAGAAATAGAAAACTAGAATGTAAAATTATTTTGAACCTAATTTACACTCGGAGTGGAAAAATATGGCCGTTAGATTCATTAAAATATGATTTTTTTTTTTTTTGCTGGAATTTATGTTATGGCCAGCGTTGCCATAACTGCAGATTTGTCTGCATTTTGCAGATCTTCAACCTTGCTGCAGATTTTTAAAAACCAGAAATCTGCGCTTCAGATTTTGTCTGCATCCGCAATAATGTATTTTGTTCTTTTTAACAATTTTTATTATTTGTTGCACACTTGATTTCGCTGTATGTATTCGTATTCAGCTTTTTTGTTATTGTTACATAAATAAAAAAAAAATTTTGTGTACTGAAACTGCTTTTCAGTTTTTAGTAAAATTGAGAAACGTCGATTTGCATTACTGGTCCTCCGTAGGAAGATTCGTATTTCGTAAGCTACCAGGGCTGTCGCAAACGGACCTGTAAGTTACCAGAACTGTCGCAAGACGAAAGACAAGTAATAAAAGAAAGCTCCGCTATACCTAAGGTTCGTTTTTCTTTAGAAAGAACATTGGCGATCCAACGAGCTAACCTTAACCTTGGACAAAAAGCACATCACGAGATGATGATTCGAAATGCGAGACCTAACGATTATTTCACACTATAATAATGGCACAGTTTAGACTTTTATACTCATGTGTTGAAACTGGAATAAAGGTAAATGTAAACTGGAAAAAAGAAAAGGGAGAAAGTAAAGGTGAATAAACTAATTATGAACATATAACTATGCAGCTTAAATCAAGGCATCTATCCGAATAACTCTACGTACAACCAAAACAAACCCCCACCCATTAAAACACCAGCTATCATACTGACAAAGAACAAAACATAAACAAGCAATTCAGCCGCAAAAAAACATACCTCTTGTGCGAGCTCTTATTTGTACATTCAGTGAGATCTTCAATTGCCGTCCATGACTTCCGTCGATCCGAATTGATTAAATACTGTTGCGGTGACCACATATTACAATTTCCGGTTGCAGCGGTTAAGTCCGGCAGCGAGGGACACGAAGAAAACAATCGAGATGAACTCAGCTATAACCAAATGCAAAATGAATATTCATAAGCGCGCCACTCGCAGAGAGTCTGAACCTCATATACTCACCACAGCGCTATTCACTAAGGAATAATTATTCGGTAATCCCTGCATGTGAACTGTTGAATTCTTCATCTGCACCACGCTCTCGCGGATATTCTGCAACTGATTCAATGTATCCTCTGCAAGAAAAAAAAGGCACAAATTAAATCGAAACGAAAGAAATTCCAACTAAAATTCAATAAAATGCGACATTGAAGTGTCAGCAAACGGGAGCTGAGCTAAGCTGACACTATCGTTCTCTTACCCAGGATGCTGTTGTACTTGGCGCCCGGGCTATGCGGGGTGACACTGATTATTGGCACCATGTTCGTATTGTTCGTTATCGGTGGAGTATTGATTGCCGGAATTGTGTGCGGCGGTGGGGGTGGTTGTGCTGCCGTTACTACTGGATGTAATGTCGGTGGTGGCGGTGGCGGTGGTTGTGAGGGCGGCTGACTCTGGGGCTGGTATTGTGTGATATTATTGAGTTTTTGGATATTATTCTGTTTGGAATTCAGCGTGACAGCATCTCTGTTGGTGTTGGAATTTGAATGACTTGTATTCGCTTTGCCATTTTTTAGAGCACCAGCCATGCTGGCTCCGCCCATGCAGATGCCTCCTCCACCACCAACACCGCCGCCGTTTGCACTCAGAAAGTCGGTAACAAGATCACCATCACTATCGTCATCTGAAAAGGTAAAGAGGAAATTTATTATTTAACATTCATTTCTATTTTTAAGAAAGAGATGCAAACTTATCGACAATTTGACGAGAGAAGAGTGTGACTGGGGCAACGCAAATCATTTCTACTTACAATAGGTAAGTCCCGGATACTTCAACTTAAAATAAATTGCCAAGGTCGCAGCGTAGGTAGTCAATCTTCAGCATAAGGCCAACTCAACACAAAGTTAGGTGTTCGAAGCTGAGCATAGGACATCTGTTCGTGATGAGAATACCCACCCTTTTACGTATGCGTCAGGGGAGAGCAGAATGAATAGATATAGCTACCGATACATACGTTCGTCTTCCACATGAGGAGAGACAGACCCCCTCTCAGCAAATATCTCATGAAAAAGTTATCAAGTCGTGGAAGTGGAACACATCCCCATAAGCAAACTTCAATAACTGACGAGGGATATTTTTGGAATAGTTCGTTTAGGAAGCAGATGACATCCAAACAGGGATTGAGTTAGGGCAGCAACGGAAGCAAAAGTAAGCAAAAAAAAAAAAAAAATACAGCAAACCTAACAAATATTTGATTGATGCTGACCTACAGAATCGTTTTTTTTTTTTTTTTTTGCGAGTTTTTTTTAGCGCACAATCAAGAAACAAATCTATATCCTCTGACAGACATTCATGCGCCCACACATGAAGCGAAGCACGTTCCAGTGTGATTAACTGAACTATCTCCTCCACATACTGTCACCGTTGTTAGTATCGCAGTCATCGATGGGACTTTGAAAAGCGTAAAACGAAGGCAGAACAATATATCCTTCTAGGCCAAGGTTATGATGAATGGTTGCGGGATGAAACAAAGAAAGAAGAGAACAAAAAAAGAGTGAAACCGAATTTACATAGAAATGCTAACCCAAATATTTGTGAACGCAGCTTAGATAGATTTGAACGACACCACAGGAAGATTGTACACGTTCTTCACTTTCGGATGATGCGTATTTATATACTCGTAACGCGCGTGACCCACTTTTGGAACAAACATCGAGTGTTTGCCAATAGGAAATGATGCAAATGTGTCCAAAGTGACTGCGGCGTTCAGATATAAATTTAACGAAAATAACTTTAATTACATTGTGCAGATACTTGTCTTTTTTGGATTCATAATGTCTTGCATAAATCACATTCACATACAGTGGCACAAAGAATCCCTTGATGCGAGAAGGGATTCAGTTAATTCGTGATATCCTTGACGAGTTTTACGAGCACCTACACCTACTGCCGTACACTTTAATGACCAAAATGAGTACACGTGGGAAGAGGGTATATTTTTTTGTTAATTTGTTTTAATTTTTAATATCTACCTTGTTAGGTAAAGTTGAAGGCAAAATTAATGAAAATTAAATATTTACCACTTTTGTTATAGTTTATGTACAAACTGTTGTCAGTGTCTGTCAAAACTAAGGTGATTCTCGATATATTACTCGTTTGTGTCTCCTGTCAATGGATCTTTTGACAGATAAATGCGACTGTTTGTCAGGGATTACGTTTTGTTATTCATGTATAGGTATTTGATAGGGTATGGGTTGTCTTCGTCAGATCCAGATTTGACAACAAATATTGGTCTCCATCGAAAGTAGGGTGGGAAGGTTTGGGTTAATATCTCAGAATACGGTGTCGACTGGCGAATATAGAAGCGGGCAATTGTTTTTGCATCCAAAGATTTCGAGTGGTGATTTTTGAGAGCGTGCTCTGTTCTTTTTATCAATCAAAGTTAACATTCAACATTTCGACAGATCAATGTATGTAAGGGGATACGGGTCATACGGGCGACCTAGGTCCCTAGGACCTAGGACCGATTGAGACTGGCTACATGGGTCTAAAACTAGGTTGGGGAAAATACAAAATCATACCTACTCCGTTGTCAAAACGGCATTTGGAAGGCACAACATAGAAAGAACTTACGTGGTTAAGACTATCAGACACTCGAATAAATATTACTCACCGGATAGAAGGAATCAAATGGGCTACACCAATTGATCAACAGTGGATAAATGTTTGAAGCACATATACAAAAGTGAAAGAAAGAGATATTTTGCGGCTCATATGGGCTTGTGCAAAAGCGATTGAGACCATTGAGGTAATAGTTTGAGGTTTGGCACTGGAAATCCATTGCAATTGATTTCCACACATTTATAACGTCGCATTTCGAAATACAGTAATCCCCGGATTGTTGCGTCGATAAAAATGGACACTTTTCAACGGTACCGTGACATAAGGCCATGCGACATAAGGCCATGCGACATAAGGCCATATTCGAACATATAGCCTTATGTCACTTTCAAGTTATTTTACTGTTCTGATAAGTCAATCTGTAGACAATCAAAGCGACAAAAGAATTTTTAACTATTATTTTCTTCAACAGAAAGTTGATAGAAACATAGTTTAGAAAAAAATAGTAAAATTCGAATATGCTATCAACTTTCTATTGAAGAAAAGAATAGTAAAAAATTCGCGCAAAATTCGAATTTTTATTAAAGGAACTTTGCATATCATCAACCTCGCACTCACCCCGTAATCCAATATTAAACCCAAGCAGTGGGGTTGGAGGGGGGCAGCATGCCCCCCCATACATATTCCCTGTTGAAAGATTTACAATTCTGGCGCTGTTATCCAAGAAATCAGTTGACATTGTTACCTGCGATCGTTTAAAAAATATTTTTGTTGTGCGTGTCCATTTAACCGGGAGATTTTGTATGAACTCTTACGAGAACCTTTACTTTTAGCGCAAATAACCGGGTAACAGATTTAAGCGGTACCTATTTAAACGGGAAAGTATCTGTACATTTCTTATGGAAAGCTTTGCTTGCTCAGTTTTCGGATGAATTCAACGAGAAACGCAATTAAGCGAGGGTCACTTTTCCGGGAATCACTGTAATTAAATATATAAACTGTTTTCCATATACTTAAAACGAATAATTCAGCTAAAAAAAAAGCAATCCTTCCGATGACATAAAATACGTTACTGACAGAGGTGTGTGTAATAAACATTGAAAGTGAAAGTATGTGTAAATCTGAGAAAAAAAAATTGAGATTTCTCGAAACTACTCCGGATTAAGAAAAAACTGATTTTTTGGCAAAACGAACATGAAAAGCAGTCTTGATAAAAAAAAATGAACACCAATATTAGGAGCGTCTTTTTGAGCTTCAATCTCAGCAAAGCAAAGTAAAGTAGAATTTTCAGCACGCATAATTACAACGGGGGTCGAATCGCCACTTCCGTGAACGAGCTATACGTTCACGGAATTAAGTTGATTTTACATGTGAAACAAAAACAAATTCCGTCACGTAATGCTCGTTAAAGGACGACGCGATTCGACCCCAGGTGTGAGTCCACGAAGTGTCAAGTAGAGCATAGGTATCCTTATTATAAAAAAAAATAGTTGGCGCAACAGGTCCGGAGGGACCCTAGGCCTAGCTTCTCACAACCAGTGAGTTTTTCATTTTGGAACGAATGGAAGGGATCTACAATTTGATGCCGACTCCAAACGGCTTATTGAGAAGCTCTTTCAAGACAGTTATACTCTCGGATGTTTGTCAGACGTTCGCGAGAGGTGGCACAGTGGCCCTCGCTTAGTAGTCCAACACACTAACTACTAAGCCACTGCGCCTACAGGTATCCTAATTGCGTGCTGAAAATCGAAGCTGAGAAAAACAGGTCTATAATCGGAATAAGTGTGCCTAAAGAATTTAAAGGAAAATGCGCACTTTTAATCTTTATATTTTAGGTTGGCTATTTTTGGCTCCAAGATGTTTCAAATTTGGCCTCATACCTCTTATAACAGCTAGCAACACTGCAGTACAAATAATGTCAAATTTTCGCAAGCAATTAATCTCCCGGACAATAAATGCCCGCGTTCCACTGGTCGCTAGATGAATAGCGGCTATGTCAAACTCGATATAAAAAAATTGACATTTTACCATTTGCGCTAGACGTCTCACTTTTTGTTAAATGTCAGTTTTTTTTTTTATATGGAGTTTGACACGCCGCTATTCATCTAATTGTAATTTATAGGCCCTGTACACCGCGACCTGAAGAGATCTATTGTGTTGGCCCCTGTTATTTAACCCAAGGAGCTATTGAGGCTCTTTATAAATCTCAGTACCCTTCTTGGTTGCATTTTTCCTATATCTGCAGGTCTTAAAAACGCCCCTTGCATATGGATCGATCTACTCCTTGCCACAGCAGGGCATTCGCAGAGTATGTGTTCCGTTGTCTTCCTCCTCTTCTCCGCAGAGTCGACAGGAGTCATCGTCGGAGAGTCTCATTTTTTTGAGATGGTATCTTAGTGGCAAGTGACCAGTAAGATAACCCATTAAGATCCTTAGATCTTCCTTGCTTAGCTCAAGTAATTTTCTTGTTTTACTACGAGCTGGGCTTATGAATCTTTTCGCCTGCCTCTGTCCTTTGGATTCCGTCCAGTATTGGGCAAGGTGATCATCTTCCCATTTCCTGAATTTCGAGCGTACGTAACTTGAAGGTACCCCGAAATAGGGCTCAGAACCAGTGAACAGGCGTGATGTGCCTCTTCTTGTTAGACAATCCGCCCGTTCATTGCCCTCAAATCCCTCACGACCTGGTATCCAAGCACCGGTGACTGTGTTGTCCTTGGCCAGATCTTAGAGGGGGTTGAAACATTCCCAAACTACCTTTGATCTGATCGAATACGATCTTAGGGCCTTAAGAGCTGCTTGGCTGTCTGAGATGATGTAGATGCGGGCACCTTTAGTGCGCCTTTGTATAGGCATTCTCGGATACATATCTCTATGGCGTGTACCTCCGCTTGAAAAATGTCTGGTGATTTTCCAAGTGCTATATCTCTTTGGAACCTAGGCCTATATAGACCCCAACACCGGTGGCATCATCTTCCACCTTTTAACCTGATGGTATTACGAATTGGTTGGTTCTCCAGGTACTCCTGTCAGATGAGACTATCTTAAATTTTCTGGAGAAGCGAAGCCTTTCTCTCCCGCTATTCATCTAACGGACAGTGGAACGCGGACATTGAGTTCGAAAAGAGAGTGGAGAATTGTACCAACAAATTTACTACAATTACCAACCTTTCGCCATCACTTTGCAGCAGCAGCGTACAGCTAAACGAAAAGGATGTCACTTTTGTATGAACATTTTATATGGGATACACCATTAATATTGAGGTTACCTTGCAAAAAAAATTTAGGGCAGCCGTTAAGGCTTTAGTCCTCGGTGTAGCTTCTGATAAATATTTTCTATTTGTTCCGATCGCACAGAAAACTAAAAAGTCAAGCTTTGCGTGCTCCTAATCTTCAATTGCTTCGCAACGATATAAGTAAAATGTTGGTGGTCCATTTTTGTTTTTACAAAATTTACAAAAATATATCCGAAACACGTTTTTGTTGAATATTTGCTTACACCGGTTTGACCGGTTTTAGGCTCGGTGTGAATAGGGTATTACACCAAATTCCACCTACCTGTCAAAAGAAATCCACAGCTAATTTCATCAGCTAATCCAAATTATTAAGAAAGTAATCCGACAAAATAACACCAAACAGCAAGTGTAATTTATAAATGCGTTTCCAAATTAATTGCTACTGTGTGTTAACCTAATTGGTGCCGCCCGCCACAGCCACATTAAACCCAATCAATAAGAGCGTGCTATTTAATTTCAATACTTTGTCAATGTATGACATGAAATCCACTTGTGTAGGGAAAAAAAAAGAAACGTCACAATTTCACTTTCTGTGTTATGTACTCGTATGTCGTACACCGTACAAACACACACGGAAAGCGTCTCATTGTGCTAAACCGGACAACGGGATGACAGAAACGAAAAATAATAGACAACGCTAATAAAAAGTCGAAGAAAATCGATATAAAGCATAAATTCCTTTCAACAGGTGCCATGCACTACCATCCCCATTCATCTAGCTCTAGCCCATCCATCCACCCGATTTGTCGTCGGTCGGCCATGTAGTTGGACTACATACGAGTATCCACCAGGTATTTGGGTTAAAAATGTTTTGACCAGATGCATCAACTCAACATAAATTGAACTACTCGAATACATGCAAGGGTGGATATTGGACTGAGGGTGGTTGTGGGTGGCGGACCCATTTCGAGCTTGACCATAAAATCGACACCGATGAACGACCGATGCCAACAAACACAATCACCAACAGAAGCCAATTTAATGCCAATAATTTCATATACCCTGCTGTGTCTTCGAATTTGCCAAACTTAATTATATTAGAAGCACAGGACACTACACAGGGAGGGGGCAGTCTAATGAGACGCGCAGCTATATCCACACAAATCACAGCGTCGACAAAAGCATTTTAGGGTTGAAAACAATCACCACACACACACACACACACTGTGAGTATTTGCATGCATCGTCCTCAGTACAGAATAGTGCTAGTCGTACAGAGAGGTGAAGAGTCATTGCCTTTCCAATGGGTGCGGGTGGTTGCGGGTGACTGAGTGAGTTTGTGTAAAACAAAAAAAAAACAAAAAACACGAAGAATGCTGTTTTCTTACTTCACAGCCAGAAAGCGGAGGAACGTACATTGTAGCTGTAGGTGTCCGTGTCACATTGAACAGCCATGATGCGGGGGGAGAGTGAGAAGTGAGAAGGAGTGAGGAGTAAGCCGCACATCGCACTCCAGCAACAGCGTATAATTAACATTATGAAAATGGGCAAAAGTTTCGGTGGCCAAGCGTAACAGAGTCGTTGTGGTTTGATGGCTGTGCCACTGCTTTGGGGGAGTTGGTGGGTGTATAACTTTGCACCAAATGGTAAAAGTTCACAGACATCTTTGATGGTATTTTCTCATTCGGAGCGAGGGGGGAGATGCGCGCATCAAGCGCATAGTTAAATCCAACAATTGTACACAATCAAAATTAGTGGCAACATAATGGGAGTGCAAAGTGTGACCGTGAAACACGGTGGAAATGGAAGTTCAAATGTTTCTTGGATTTGCTATATATACGCTCCGAATGATGGCAGCTCAGAAGGATAGTCAGTCGCTTTTCCACTTTCTTGGTGGTTCAGCAGAACTTGATGATTTGTTTTAGAGTCGGATTTGCGTTTGTTTTAAATGAGTCGAAGCGCATAGCGTCATCGCATCAGCTAAATTGGCTTGCTGTCTTAGAGTAGGCAAACCGTTTGTTTTTTTTTTTTTTTTTTTCTTTTTTACGCCTTGAGTTTGTTCGATGATAATGAAATCAGGATGTTAGTCGAAAAAAATATAAAGGTATCGGATAGAGGTGGGGATTGTGGTGCCGAACTTGGCAGGTGCCGTAGCCGTAGACATCTATACATATAAAAAAAACTGTAGGCTATTTCCTTTGTTACCTAATGGCGTGAAAACTACTGCACAGATTTAGATGAAACTTTTTTTGAAATGTTCCTTAAGATTCTGTGCAAGACATAGGCTATTCCTTTAATTGTCATGCCTATTTTTTTTTTTTAGCGTTTTTGACCAAAATGTGTTTTTTTCGCACATCGCACAAGCACGTTCATATGAAAAAAAAATTGCGTGGTGAAGAGAATTATGCGACGTGAATGTGCATGTAATCAATAGCGACAATGTGTTTCTGAGGAAATGCGCAGATGGCTGATGGATGACGTGCGCTGACGGACGTATGGTGGTGTATATAGAAATTGAGTTCAAGGTATTTGTTTTAATGGTTGTTTTGATATTACCTACGTTGATACCTACAGTAAGGATGTGGAACTTTAGCTTTAGTTTAAATAGATTTGTTTGATTTATTGTTTCACATTGACAATGTTCACCGCTTTGTTTTAGCTAGACTGTTGGTTTTAAACAAATATGCCGTTGAGAAACGGGTCAAATCTCTTTTATTGGAAATTATACAGTCTCACGCCGTGTACGAAGTTGCGGGCACAGCTAGTACTAAATATGGACTGCTACTGCTAGTGAAATGTCATTTTCATATACTTCTGTAGGAAAATAAGTTCCGTAACAGTAAAGGCGCTACTGTTTTACAGTGGATTAGCAAAGAAGCACATCGCACATACCGCCGTCAAGTTTAATGCAAAAAAATGCAACATTTTTTCAAAAAAAAAAAAAAAAAGTTCGTTCCCATAGAAACATGTAAAAAAATAGAGCGACATCTTGTGCGAAGGAATTCTACAATCTACAAAGAGTGATTTCAAATTAATTTGGAATGTTTACTTTTCTTTATTTATTGACCCATAAACTAAAAACAAAAAAGCCTACAGGTATCTTCCACGTATGATTCAATCAAACTAATAACATCGTGCGAGGTAAGTCTTCGGTGGAAGATAAATTAGTGCGCCGTAGTCAATCGTACGACGGAATTTTGAATTGGTGCAACGCAAAGCGGGGGAGTAAATACTGCCTTGAAAGAGCTTCTCAATAAGCCGTTTAGGTTAGGTTAGGTTGGGTGGGGTTGTGAGATCGTCACAAAAGACCAGGCACCAAAGCGGTCCCATCGCCATCCCCAGGGAATCATTACGGTTAAAAACCTAAACCAAATCGCCAAAACAATCAATTCCCCTACAGAATTTCATTATGGTCCCAATATTATTTGCGGAACCAACCTCCTCTAAGTTATTAAAAGAAGAACCTGCCTAGGTGGTTCCTTCTACTCCGAGCAATTGCTTGACACTCGCATAGAAGGTGAGAGATGTCTTCCGTAGCTTGTAGGTCCTCACAGTACCTACATGTATCCGTATTAGCTAAGCCTAGTCTCATGGCATGCTTCCTTAGAAGGCAGTGTCCAGAGAGTATTCCTACCGTTAATCTTAACTTTGTTCTACTGGGATTGATTAATTCTTCAGATTTCTTCCGATTTAAAGCGGGCCACAGTGCCTTTGAGACCCTGTGCCCCTCTAGTTGTGACCATCAATTAGCCGTTTGGAGTCGGCATAAAATTGTAGATCCCTTCTATTCGTTCCAAAAAAGAAAAAAACTCTCACGAAACGAATGGATGCGAGAAGCTAGGCCTAGGGTCCCTCCGGACCTGTTGCGCCAACTTATTATTTTTTAGAATTTGCTCTCAGACTTCAGATTTTTCGTGCCCAATGGAACGTAAAATGAGATTTTTCTTTCTTTGCATTTTGAAGGTGGTGCGTGTTTTAAAAGTCAGCTGTTCTTAAATTTTAGCTTGTGTTTACAAAAATCTATTAAATTTATGTTAATACCCATTTCACTGACCAATTGGGCACCTAAAATGACGAACACAGTCGCCCCCAATTGAAATTCCACCTTAATAATGGCCGCCGATTGACTTGAAGTCCCTGCACAGGAATTTCCTGAGGATGCGTGCGGCAGCAATGGCGCTCCTTTGATTTGTACAGGCACGAATACTTAGGAAATTCCTGTGCAGGACAAGGTCACAGGAAGCTTGTCTTGTAAGCAAATATACCGTTTCTACTCTACTTACTCTACATAAACAAATAATAAAGTATCCAAGTTTTCTAAAGTTTCTTGGAAATTAAAAAACAAAACAAATCATAGATATAGATAGATTTAAGGCCGAAAGGTAATAATTTTAAGGATATTGTTAAGTTTAGGGCGCTCGCTAAGAGCCAGTACGCTAGAATAAGAAAAATGTTAGTTTTAAATTAGATTTAATCGTTTTTGTCTAGTATGTAAGTTAAAAAAATAATTAATAAAAATGAACATAAAATGAAAAAACCGTTTCTACTGACGATTTAAAAATATTTTTGCGTGTTAAAAGCATTTTCGATTGCAATAGGCTTCAATCCGATTTGAACTCAATTGTCAATTGGTGCAAGCTAAACCAGCTGTCCTTGAATATTACAAAATGTCATTCCTTATCTGTTTACCGTATTTTGTCTCCAGTTATTTATCAATATAACATTTCAGAAATTTCACTTTTTAACGTAACTGAAGTTAAAGATCTTGGGGTGATTTTTGACACCAAAATTTCATTTTCACTTCACATTGACTATGTTGTTGCTAAAGCTAACTCTATGCTTGGATTCCTCAAACGATCATGTGCCGTATTTTCTAGTCCTTATGCTCTTAAATCTGTTTATATGTCCCTTGTTCGTCCTTTTCTTGAATATTGTTCCATTATTTGGTGTCCTAACAATTTTACTTCCATTAATCGGTTGGAAAGAGTGCAAAAGTCATTTACAAGATTTGTAATTGCTCAATTGAAATGGAACCTTCATGAAAGACCCTCTTATTCTACTAGATGTGCATTAATAGGGTTAGATACCCTAGAGAAAAGACGTAATGTTCAGTGTATACTGTTTGTTCATGATGTGTTTTCTTATCGTATAAAGTGTCCTGATATTCTAAAGAATTTTTTGTTTTACGCACCTGAAAGAATACTCAGATCTAGAAATTTATTATTCAATCCTAGGCATATTTACAATTATGGTCTCAATGAGCCTACTACTAAATGTATTAATTTATTCAATTCAGTTTGTACAGAAATTGATTTGTGTGATGATAGAGAGAAAGTTAAATCAGTAATTTTAAATATTCATGTATAAAATTTTGCTTCTTGTTAATTTATTAATTTCCTAAAGTTACTTAAAACTTATTGTATTATACTATATACTTTTAATTATTATATCACCATATATTATATCTGAAATCTGTTAGAGTTAAGCTCGGTAGATGAATAAAGCAAACATTAAACATTAAACATACTCTCAGTTGGCTCTCTAGTTTGGATACTCTTTGAACACCAACCTCTCTGAAGTGAAAATGAGTTCTTTGTTGTTGTATCTGTTGAACGCATTGCACAGCGTTGTCTTGGCTCACACACCTCCCGCTTGTGAACCGAGATTTTTTCCTGAAGTACGTTGACCGTTTACCACTTTTTGCTAAGCGTAAGAATGATGCGACTTTAATTAGGTACTTGACTGAGGCTAATCGGTGCGTTCCATGCGGAGGTTTAGATAATATAAATAAATTGTAACCTTTATTGCCTTTTTTTTTAATAAAACCTCTTTGTAGAAAGATACACTCAAATTTATGACCACGAATGTCATCCGAAGTAGTGACGTGACAGGTAACTACAAATCTGGAGATGAAATTGTAAAGACACGAAATAAAAGACAACTTCAAACTGCTTTTGTTTAATATAATGCGGAAGAGTTCATATTTGAGATGGCCAGGAAATGCTGACCGAATTGAGCTCATGACTGAAGGAACTCAAAAGGAATCTGCCTGATTTACAGCCTTCTCAAGAATCAGGGCTTCGCAATAGTGGAGTGGTATTTAAAACAGAAAGAAAACACTTCTGAGTGAAGATTTTTTGATGGGTTGGTCGTTCATTTTCATCAGTGGTCAATGTATTTTTATTCGCAAAAGCGTTGAGCTGTGTCTTAAGTGCAGTAAATACGACAGAGTTGTACTTTCCCTACTTTAAGATTTTGATCAGATGTAATTGCACTCGCAGTCATCAGCAGAGCTACAAATATTATTATTTGTTGACTTTGAGGGATCGGAAGGGAGAAGAGAAGAAATAGAGTTAAGAAAATAATAGCTGTTTGGTGCTCTCCTTTTTGCAGAAGGAAGGTTTGGAACCGAGGAGTTGTGGCTACGATATAGGATTCGTCATAAATAAGTTACATGGCTCCACAGATGACCAAGCAGGTGAATATTTTTAGGCTCCCTCTATATACAGTTTTCAGCGTGAGGTCCTGGTGTGCAGAACTGATAGCAGTGCCCAGGAATCATGTTACTTATTCGTTACTTGCATTGCACCATTTCTAATTCTGAGGCGCAACTTAGGGATTATTCGGCCAGCCTACACTCGCGCCCAATGAATAGCAAGGAAATTAAACATGTTGATGATATCAACAACGCAAATCGTCAAACATTGTGTCCATATTGTTCATCGAACATATTCTTTATTGCCACGAAACTATTCGCAAACAGTCGTATTTTTCCACTCATGCCTACTTCAAACACTTGATCAAAGAACAATTGCAAACACTGTATCACTTCGTATTGATTCAACCGTTTAGAGTTGCAAAATTTGTCAGTCGTATTTTTCCACTCACCACCATCACCTTATACCTGGATGCAAGCATCACACGCGCGCCTATCAAACACTTGATCAAACAACAATTGCAAACACTGTATCACTCCCTATTGATTCAACCATCTAGAGTTGCAAAATGACCTGGTATATAAGAGCCCTCGATCGAACTAGAACACATCAATTCTCAAAATGAAGCTCATACATCTAATTCTCGTTGTACTCTTGGTTGCTTTTGAAATTGGTATCGCAAGTACCGCAGATACCCCAGATGACGAAATTAAAGGAGAAGATAAAAAAAAAATTAATTTTCATATCTTTGACTGCTGTTTTAAACATTTAAAAATACCCGGTTGCCGCAATTGCTAGCTTACCTAAATAAAGCTATTGAGAGAGTAGATGTGACGAGGAGGGTGAGTCGTTCTAAACTTAGCATTTGTCTTAATTTCAATATTTTTTTTCTTAATTTTCAGGATGTGAACATGTGCTATGATATCCTCTTTCATTAGAAACTCTAAATAAAATACCCAAGCTTGTAGAAAAACTAAACAGAATTTTTTTTTGATTTGTCGAGCCAGCCCTAGCTCCCAGGCGAAGAACCAGAGCAGATAGGATGGCGCTCTTTCCACTGCCATTACTTCCAACAAGAAAATTAACACGCTCATTGAAGTTCACAATTAGATTTAAATTTGTATGGCACATAAAGTTTGTCAAGTGCATTCGTAGGATTTTGCCACATCGTACATACGAATTTATTTGAGACTGCAAGATTCGGAAACTGGGTTTTAAATTTCAAATTCCGTTGGAAAACGGAACATTTTCATACTAACCATTGACTTGTGTCGTTTTCCATTGGTTTCACTCGGGGATCGACTCAATCTGTAATCGAATGGAACAAGAAAACTGCTTCTGATTGAATCCACAAAAGTTTGGTGAAATGCCAAAAAATAATCTACGGCAGCCGGCAGCTGTCATCTGACTTGTATAAAATACATAAATTACACTCTTGTGTGAGTGCTTTTTGAGTGGATTCTGACTTCAAATCGAGAGGCGAAATTCTCTTCTCACCTAGTGTCTCCACGAGCAATATTTCATATCTTGCAATATATCATACTATGAAAATTGCCAGTGGAGACCACAAATAGTATGATATAAAAAATTTCTTGAAATATATTGCTCAGCTCATAGAATGATATCGATAGTATGATATGAGCTGTCATTTCTGTGCAGTTTGACACTTGTATCCCTTTTTTTACGTGGGTTAATTAGCGAATGGACGGTGTATTAAGGCATCTAATGCGAGAATGCAACGACATGCTCTGCTCAGCGGCATTTGAACGAATGAAATAGTATATGCTATGAAATGCCCACCCTACATTTTATTGCATACTATCGTTCTTTCTTTCTATCAAATTTGACAGATATCAAGCTATGAAATATTGCTCGTGGAGACACTAGGTCATCACCAGCTAAAGAGTATTTTTTGTGCCAATGGAACAGTTTCAGTTTTAAGAAGCGAATTTTTCGATTTCGGACACCGGACTCTCCCGGACGCATATTTTTGCCCAATGGAAAACGACATTACTATACCTATATGGAGAGCAAGTGAAATGTCAGTTCCATACAAGCTCTGCCCAAAAAATGACGCCAACATAACTAGCGCTCTTGGTTCACAGCGAATAAAAAGTGTAACAAAATTCCAACCATCTGGGATTTCTCCATAGAAAGCTAGGGACACCTATTGGGTGTGGGGTGGAGCAGATTTGCTAAGTAAAACGGTTGAAATTCAAATTGTTGCGGAATGTCTTACAATAGATGTCGGACTGAAAATATGGTAGTTCAAGTGGTAAACAATAGATGGAACCAAATAAATTTGAATTAAAAATCATATTTTCGTAAAATGTACAGCTTTGGTTTATTGTTATTATTGTTTAAATTATTTTGTGATCTACAAATGCACTTAGTTATATAAATTCAACAATCTCTTCAAATAGTGAGTTGTTCATCAGCGATGTAGTCAAAAATTAGTATATCCGCCTCGTTTTCCACTACAGAGATTGGAAGTAGCTCCCATTTTAAGGACGATGCAAGTAAAATATTGGTATTGTCACAAGAAATGCAGTTTGCTTCAGCAGACGAACGAACTTCATTTACATATAAGCTGAAGCAAGCTGTGCGATTATTATTAAAACGACCCCTAGATCTTATGCTCGAAAGCAAAAGTTCTAAGTGATCTTGCAATTAGGTAATATGTTTACATCCGTTTTTCTGTTTCAGTCTAGTAAAAATAAAAAATAAATTTGTTGAGTATGTCAGTTCCATACTCAAAATAATGGAATATAAGTTTTAGTATTCGCATTTGAGAAGTAACGACCTATAAGCCCAAAACAAGACAAAAATAAATTTGTTTTCTGCACCTTACCTATGAAAATAGACTTTTTTCCATTTTCAGAGCATATGGAATATAAATTTAAATCACAACCATTATATCTTTTAAATCGCGATAATAGAATACCGTTTCTGCACAACCGACAAAGAAATCACAACAAATTGTGAGTTTCTAAAAAAGGAAATAAACATTCCTATACCTACATATGTACGTGTGAATAGCTATTCCGTGGAAATTTCCCAAAAGCTGCTCTCTCACTCACGCACATCGCACACATTTCATTTTTAGTAAGTTGGTGAGTTTTACTTAATTCTCGGAATTCGGTATTCCGTTGTGTACCTATAAATATTTCTTTCCAATTTCGATTTCTGCATCTCAGGTTTCCAAATTATTCCGCTGTGAATGTTGGAACCAACGTGAAGTTGGCTACTAGCAGTCCATATATAATAGGTCTATGATACTAACCAAATTAACGCCTTGCGATAGATTCCTCCGTTTCGAGGATGTTTCATCTGAAGGGGTTTATGGTGGCGGCAGACGCTTTTTGGCTGGTGCCATTTTATTGAATATTATTATTCTTCAATTATTTCGAGCACTTAACAAGCAAAATGTATTTATTAATCGACGAAGGCACAAATCAATTTGTTTGTTTGTTTGAGATTTTTCCGCCATCGGCATTCAGCGGTTATGTCAAAATCAAGTATCAGAGTTGCCAATTTTACGAATAGTGATTTTTTTTTATTAAAGTTGATTATAACAATTGTGCGTACTGTACGTTAAGCAGCGCTTTCATTGCTAGATGTACAAAATATCAAAAATGAAGTGTAGAGAAAAAGTCTCTTTATGTAGTATTCGACTAGGCGCTCTTTTTATGTTCTTTTTGTACAAAATAGGAATTTTTTTCAGATTTCAGATCACTTGCGAATCTAGATATTTTCTCAGATTTACCAATACAATTACAATAATTAGAATAAATCAATTTTTGAATTACTTCTTAAAAATGACTAGGTACCCAAGCAACTTATTTTTTGTGCGAAATCGTGAAGGACCGATGTTATGGAAACAATCCGAAAACAATTCAAGCACTTAAGGCCAATATCATCCAAGCAATCCGTGAGCTACAGCCCGAAACCATCAACAAGGTCTTGAAAAATTGGTGTGACAGAATGCGCTACTGCGAAGCCAGCCGAGGTAGCCACTTGAACGGCGGTGAGTTCCGTATAATTAATGAAATTGTTTGCTCCTATTTATAAGGCCATAACAAATTAATTTTGTTCATTTTATTGTTTTTAAAAAGAAACTTGTATTTGGTCCCACCCTGTACATTTCATTCCGCTTTCGAAATAGGTTGCGAAAAACGTTCGTTTCCCAAAAAAAAAAAGAGTTACTTTCGGCACGAGATATAAAGTCGAAGATGCATTTTTAAAATAATCTTCAATATTGGAGTACCTAATCAGCTGTTTTTGGAGGTGCGAATCAACGACGCTGTTAAACGCCTTATAGTCTTTGCTCTCAGTTGCACTTTACTCTCCGTATATATATAGTTTAGTGATAATTTAAATCGTCACGATGGATTGATGCCACTTCGCAGAACGCTTTCGTTTTCGAACCAGCCTCCTTTTAATGTACACCCACTTTATGCACTTCTCGTGGAAATCTCAACCTCCAACCCTGCTTATTCATACGTGTATCCACACTGCATTCTAGGCTCTATTATTAGCCTTATCTTGCGGTTTCAAAGAGGTTCTGATTACAAGTACCATCGATTCTGTACCTTTTTTTTGCGTCTCCTTAACGACATGAAACGAGAAAAACGTTCGCTGTTTACTCCCGCCCATTCTCAACACTGCATATGGAAGTGTGCATCGCGCGCGGCCTTCATCGTGGATTTTTCCTTCCGGCTCAGCATTGATTTTCCTTGCATTTATAGTAGTTTACATCCGAGTATAAGAGAACAATTGTTTTCATGGTCCCGATATGCGTTCTAGGTGTAATATGCCATCGTCCTCCTTCTCTCCATACTCAACGGGTTCTATATAGAATTTTGAAATACGTGCGCGTTGTAAGGCAAACTTCAAATCGGAAACTGCATGGTGCGTTATTCAATGCGGCATCGAAAGGACCAGAATCAATAAGACTTAATGAAGGAAGTGTGCAGTCTTTTTTTTTTTTTTGTCCTCATACTGAGCATGGGGAACAGCTTAATGCACTCTATAACGCAGCAGCGGAATAGAGAAGCTTCAAGTTAATAATAGAGTGCTGAGATGAAAATAGTTGCAGCGCGTTTTTGTTATTAGAATTTTATTAAAGGAAGAAAGGGTTGCATCGGTTCGAGGGATATTTTATAGCATCGCTTACCAAATATTGTTATAAGTTCACTTTCTAGGAAAAAATACAGCTGCTGTCTCGAGTTAAGGGAGAGATGTAGTGCTTCAAGAAAGAAGGACAGATATGCGCGCTAGAAGAATACAGAGGAATATACACTGCCCATCACTACGATAAGGCAATAAAATTTGCAATCGATTTTCACACTTTAACCTGTTTGAAATTTTGTACGCGGAAACTATTACTACCTGTTACCAGGTACATATTTTACCAACAGTAAGCCATAAAATTGTAGGCGCAGTGGCTTAGTGGTTGGACTACTAAACGAGGGGTCGAGGTTCGAATCCCGCAAAAACCCAAATTCCAACTTAGGGTTTTTTTCACTGTGCCACCTCTCGCGAACGTCTGACAAATATCCGAGAGTATAACTGTCTTGAAAGAGCTTCCCAATTAGCCGTTTGGAGTCGGCATAAAATTGTAGAATCTTTCCATTCGTCCTAAAAAGAAAAAAAACTCACACAAAACGAATGGTTGTGAGAAGCTAGGCCTAGGGTCCCTCCGGACCTGTTGCGCCGACTATTTATTTTTTTTTAAGTCATCAAATTAAAGGGTAAATAAAATACGAAGGCTGGAATTTTCCAAGATCAAACAATGAACTACTTGAAAAGCGTATAAAAATATGCTCCACTGGGATGAGGCCATTGCGAATATTTCGTTGCAGGAGTTCACATCAGCGATTTTTTTTTAAGTTGTTTTAAGAGTATTTAAAAAAGCGTATAAGCACTGTTGTTATTTAGTATCAACAAAAAATGGGTTCCGGAAAGACTTTGACAGCGACAGAAAAGGAAAAATAGATTCTTTCAAGGAGTTAGGACTTTCAGGCAAAGAAATTGCAAGGAGGCTTAATAGAAGTAAAACTGTTGTAAGTTATCTTGCGGATCAGCCAGCATATCAACGGTCCGAAGGATAATACAGAAAAGTGGTTCTATACAGAGAAGAACTTAAAAATAAACCTGTTTTGAGGCAAGCACACAAGGAGCATCGACAAATGAATTTTGCAAGTGAACATGTCGCTTGGAGCAGTGAATACAAAAGCGTTGTCTTTTCGGATGAAAAAAAAAAAGTTTAACCTTGACGGCCCCGATGGTTACAACTTTTATTTCCATGATCTAAGGAAGGAGGAGCTTATATTGGCAAGACATCACAGTCGTACATCAGGTGTAATGGTGTGGGGAGCTATTACCTACTATGGCACAATCGAGTTGAAATTTTAATCAACAACAATGAACGAAAACAACTACAAATGTTTGCTGGAACGGTCATTTCCGAAATTGAAAAACATTTTCGGACCCCTGCCTTGGATATTCCAACAAGACAATACCCCTATCCACACTTTCAGGGTTGTTAGAGTTGGATTCAATCAGAAGATGTAGAACTTTTGCCATGGCCGCCCTATTCACCGGACTTAAACATAATCGAAAATTGGGAATTGTTATCTCGTAAAGTGTATGAAGGCCCAAATTTCTCTTGATTATTAAAAAAAAAAAACTGTATGATTCTATTCCAAACCGTCTTACAGAGGTCATATCGAAAAATGGCGGGCATACTCATTATTAACGTAGAAAAACATTATTAATAAATGTTTTAAAACCATAAAATGTAAAAATTTTATTCATTTTTTTCATTTTTTTCGAAGATTTTGCATTCGGCCTGGTCCTAGTGATCGGCAGTGTATATATACCTGTCACTGCTTACACAAAGCCCATCCGCAGTTTGAAAAGTATGGAGGTGATAGTTGACAGAATGAAATGGAAGCGGCAACTGGCTACTTTCTTAGGTGTCCCATACACGTTACCATAAACTGCTTCAATTAAAAACAATCGAAAACATGAAACTTTTTTGTATTAATTAAGAATTATTTAAGATAAAGGCAATTGGTAGGAAAAAATATACATTTTGGTCAAAAACGCTACAAAAAAAAGTAGGCGTGGCATGGACGGATATAGTCTACAAGATGTCAAGAAAATGTTCAAGTTAAATCAAACATTTAACATCAACTGTTGCAAGGGTTTTTTATGTCTTGCAAGATTCGCTTTCCAAAGAGTCTTCTTGACTACAACTTGTCTTGAAACTGTGCTACCGTTGACAAAAAATATCACAACAATATAGCAGTAACACATTTCTGTAATACAGACTATTAAGCCGAATGTTGATCTTATTATCTGGTTACGAACAATTTGTTTTGCGATGCGTTCTAACAGATTACAAAGATAGTTCATAGTTCAATCTGGGGGTTTTTCAGATTTATCTGGGCGAAAATATTTTGTCCGTCTGGCAATGCTGTCTTCATATTAGAAAATGTTAACAATTTTTGTTCTTTTTTTTGCTATATTTAAAAAAAAAATGGTTAGGGAAAACTTAGAAAATGATCATGGAAAGTCAGGGATAGTCAATAGAAATTATTTTGAAAAATAGTGGCAACAATGTGGTTGCAATTCCATGCAATATAATAATCCCCTTCAATGATAATCGTCATTAAACAGAAGACGCCTACCAACGTATTTCACTAGGTAGGTACTCCTAATTTTGTCCCTCTTTCTATATTTGCGCACAATATGCGACCTGATAGCTCGATTTACATCAGCAAAATCCCCAAATCTGAGCGGAAAAATAGTAAAATTTCAATTGAATAAAATTTCCAACATTCAAATGTATTACGAGAACTTTGCGGATTTCCACAGATGAAACCAATTTACACTTTTTCGTATCGATTCAAGAGCCGAACCCGATCCGTGGATTAAATTAATGGAGCAGCACTCTTAATGCTTCACCCGAGTCGTTTCCATCGCCAATTTCCTATCAATTAGTTTGTTGACATTGGTGATGAAATTCTCACCGCACGCGAGTTTCGAGTTTCGAGTTTCCACTTTACGAATCGAAAGTGCAAATTAATTCCTCTCTGGCTACAGCTGCAGCACGGGTTGCACCCGTAATCACAAATCCAATTCAATGCACCAGCATACCATTACCATAGGTACCGCACTTTCGTGGCAACCAGTGATGAATGATTTCTTTTTTTCTTTTTTCTTTTTGCTGTAGAAAATAAAATATCGATTAACCCGCGCAGAGGGTTCTCTTCTTCGTCACAAGAGGTGATCGTTGGATGAGGCGCTCTCACTCAAATCGGGTCATTTGGTCGGATTAAGTCAACAGAACTTATTTAATTGAAAATATATATTAAAACTCTCACTCTCGCTCTCGCTATGTTTCCACAGTGTGCGGCACCTGTTACCGTCAACTTCAGCACCCCTTTTGTGTTTTGTTTTTATGTAGAAAATTGCATAACAAAATGAAAAAAATTTAAATCAGCAAAACAAAGTGAAACAAAAACAAGGAAACAACAAACACAATATACGACTATACAATGCAAAGGTTTAGCGTTTCCCATTGCGCCGCACATGCACATTTCCTGGATATAGTGCGCAAAGTGCAAGTCGTTTTTTTTTCTCTTATATTTTGATAAATAATAAAAAATTGTAAATTATTTCGTATCATAGGCGAGACATCGTTACCTAATGTTTTACATGAAGGTGTGCTCATATACCACCACCAACTATTGTTACGTGTTCTAGTTTGTAAAGTTTGTTTTACTGTTGTTCAAGTATCGAAACATTGTAGATAGTACATGCAATTTGTTATCGCCGCACCACATTCCACGGTGGAATGTTATCTTTGAGCGCTTTCGTATGTGTGTACATGCGTTCCATGGTGGTGCCACAGGTCGTTACCTTGAAAATGTATTTAAATTTTAGTGAGATGTTATCCAAGTTTGGCTGCAATCGGAGGGATATAAGAAAAACTGACAGAAATGGTGTCCACATCCATATATTCACAAACAGCTGTAAGTGAAAAGTCAGTTTCACTTTCAATTGAGAGTTAATATCACTGGGAGAGACCCCATGCCGAAGTCAGGCCAAACTAGACCATGATATCAATAAATTTACAAGTCAGCACAGTTCCCGATATCGCCTTAAAAATTAAACTAGTCGACTCTCTAGGTTGCCGACTGTGGCTTGGCAGACCACCAGCCAAATTATCAATGTCCCCCATAACCAATATAATGGTGGTGGGTTTAGGCTGCTGTAAACGGAGGGTCGTCGACATAGAGTTGGATAATAGGCTAATCATTTCCTAACACATATGACACTATAGATCTGGTAGGGCGGGAGGGCATTCAATGAGCTCTGGCACTGCGGCTTCTTAGAGGAGCCTATAGTGCCTTATAGATTTGGTAGCTCGACGTGCCTTTCATCGCCGAGGCATGATACTGCAACTAAGATATAACTTATCAAGCAATTTTTCCATTACGAAATAACAACTTTTGACAGGTTACTTTCCAATGAAAGATCCTGCTTGTTCGACAATTTAGGCACGGTTAATCTTATCTTCCCAAGTCGAACGGTTTTGTTTTTTGTAGTCGGCGCAATAAATTGCCCTCGTCCAACATTTGTCGGACTGTAGTGTTGATATGTCCGATTAGTCGGTTTATATGCTTTCTCGCGGAGCTTCTAGTTTCAGCTTCAATTGTTGGAATTCCGAGATCCCTGTGGATATCGTCGTTTCTAATATACCATGGTGCTTGTACAATTTCTCTAAGCACTTTATTTTGAAAAGTTTGTAGAATATTGACATTTGTTTTCTTGGTACAACCCCAAAGTTGTATACCGTAGGTCCACATCGGCTTTAGCACTTGCTTGTATAGAAGCAGTTTGTTTTCGGTACTGAGCTGGGAATGTTTTCCGAGTAGCCAGTACATTTCTCTATATTTGATATCGAGTTCTTTACGTTTCATTTTCACGTGCGAATTCCATTTCAGCTTTGCGTCGAGTGTCTTACTTATTTACTTAAGGTGGCGCTACAGTCCGGGGTGGACCTGGGCCTCAACCAATACGCCTCTCCAGTTAGCGCGATCTTTGGCTAACTGCCTCCAGTTGCGCTCTCCAAGTTGGTTGAGGTCCCCGTCCACTTGCACGCGCCACCTAAGGCGAGGTCTTCCTCTACTGCGTTGTCCCTCCGGGTTGGAATCGAAGACTCTCCGGGCCGGAGCGTTGGTGTCCATTCGCTCTACATGTCCTAACCATCTTAGACGACTAATGCGTACTTTTCTGACCAGGTCGATGTCGCTGTACAGCTCGTAGAGTTCGCTGTTAAATCTTCTCCTCCAAATCCCGTCAACGCAAACGGGACCAAAAATCACTCGAAGAATTTTGCGTTCGAAGCGACCAAGAAGATCCTCATCCGTTTTTGCTAGGGTCCATGCTTCTGCGCCATAGAGCAGGACAGGGATGATGAGAGTCTTATATAGGATCTCCTTCGTGCTTCTTGACAAGGCCTTACTAATCAATTGCCGTCTTAGGCCAAAGAAACAGCGGTTGGCAAGTGTGGTTCTTCGCTTGATTTCTGAGGTGATGTCATTTTCAGAGTTAATAGCGGAGCCGAGATAGACAAAGTCCCTAACTACCTCAAAGTTATAGCTGTCTATCGTGACGTTCTGTCCGATTCGTCAATGTTGTGTGTTCCTCCTGCGTCGAGTGTCATTCCCAGATATTTGGCCTCGTTTTCAAGGGGTATTCGGGTTTAGAAACATTGGCAAGTCATTAGTTTTCTTATACGTGAAATTCATGTGAACAGATTTAGATTCGTTGAGGGCAATCCGCCAGTCTCTCGTTCATTCATTTACCTTATTCAGTGCGATTTGTAGTTTTGCAGTCGTTTTTTCAATTGTATTACCTATTGCGAGGTAAGGTAGTGCCATCTTCTCTTGGTATATTGCGAGTATATATTAACAGATAGAGAAGCGACCCAAGGACATTTCCTTGCGACACGCCGGCCGAAATTACCTTAAGCTCAGAAAATTCGTTTCCGTGTTTAACAAGGAAGTCTATTTACGAGATACGATTCTAGAATATAATATAAGGATACGGGGAGAACTTTTCGTTATTTAAATTTCAAGCCGTCGTGCCACACTTTATCAAAGGCAAGGAATACGCTTGAACATATCTTTTTTTCTTCAAATTTTTTCTCGATTACGTCAGTAATTCTATGCACTCGGTCAATCGTTGAATGCTTGGTTCTGAACCCAAACTGGTGGTCAGGGATAAGATTATTGTCTTCTATAACTGGTTGGTTGTAGGCGGCTTAGCAATATTCTCTCAAAAACTTTGGATATGACTGGAAGAAGGGGAATTGGTCTATACGATTTTACTTCATTTGACGGCTTTTCTGGTCTTGAAGCCATTTTGAACTCCGCAACTTTCCATTGGCTCGGCAAGTGTTTTAGTCTGAGCGCAGCATTTTTGCTCATTTGCTTGGTCAAGATTTTTAAATATATTTTTAATACATCCCCCTATTCTATTAAGGCATTCTTAAGACTTTCAAGTCAAAATCTCAGCTATTCGTCAAGCAGTACCTGTTTGGTTGGCGGGTGATACACGGGCTTGGTTGTTGGTAGCCAAGTCAAGTAAAGTCAACAAATCTCGTTGATAGCACTGTAAATTTGATTCAACATGTGAAAACATTCAGTCTCAATTGTCGCCATTTATAACTAGGTAGAACCCAATAAAATCCTGTGTGATATTTACTCAATTTATGCAGATTTGTACTAAAGTTTTGGTTCGTGCGTAGACGAGTCATTGAGCTTCATATTCACCCGAAGAATGCAAGATGAACAATGTCAAGTACAATATTTAAATAGTCCCCAGGCATGGCACTTAAAAGTCCAACAATAGTATGACTAAGCAATCAAAAAAGTAACTAACATTCAAACAATCCTCATGATCCATATTTGGACACGTTACTACCGCATCTTGCCAAATTCAAACAATACGCTTTTCAGTATCAAAACAAAGACCAGTACTGGTTTTTTGATAATTGCCTTGGTATTCCACATGACTTTTAACACAATACAATCAGATTGACCTCAGAATAAAAGCAAACAAATATTCTACTCACCCCCTGATGATGGCATTAAACGTTCTGTTGAAATTATATCCATAGTATTCCCTTTCCGTCTCTTGTTGGCCACATTAATGCTGTTGTTTTGGAGGTTTTACAATTTTATTGCACTGCTATAAACAATAATAATAATAAAGAAAAAAAAAACCTAAAACCGGTCCCGGCTGCAATTAACACCCGCACATAAAATACCAAAATGGTGCAATGGTTAAAACTCAAAACCGATTGTATACGTTGTTGCGGTGACGATAATTCTGGTTAATCGTTTGAAAACCGTTAACGATGTGAATTCACTTTACATGTAAAATATATGCGAATATTTAAACGAGGTACGACGTTTTTATTCCATCTGCTACCGATAGGTTATTCCAATTAAAATGTATCGATACCATCATTGTGTGCTGTTCGCACGCACAGTAATCAATTGAATTTGGTTTCAAATTGAGTTCAATTGTGAATGCATGCTGAAAATAGAACAAGAAAACGTTCGAATTAAATTTAATTTAACTCCATATAGGACATGAGTGGAAAATTAAAAAAAGTTCACAATGCAATTTGATTTTAATCGAAGTTACGTCTACAAGACATGTGGAACAAGATTGTCTGTGGCTTAAAAGGACTTTTTAAACACTTCAAAGTGGGGGACAGTCTGAGAATAACTCCAAATACAAAGCTGGCACAAGCTACGAAGGTGTATTAACGAGTTTGTATTATTCACCAGGCACGGGACGTAACTCTTGAAAAGCACATTACACACAGATCGGAGACGAAATTAATTCAAGGACTTTGAAGAGGTACGTTTTTAAATCAATTACCCATTGAATAGTATACTTATGCTATGCATAGGTCTAGTGTGTATAGATATCCGTTCTGCTGCAACAAATAAAGCCAAATCCCCTAAATGATTTATCGAATTTGTTTCTTAAACTAGAGGAAATCTTAAACTACAACAGACAGTTCTCCTAGTGGCATACAAACGAAGAGTTTTTAACCACTTGTGCCGTACAAGTGGAGTTATGTAGTAACTTGCACGTCTACCCCGTCGCATATTTGTTTCCACCCACCAGCCACGTACATATTCCTGCTCTATTTGAATTTCAATTTCGAAAAACTTTTACCATCCATCGATTTTCTTAGCTATTTTTAAATTCGAATGCCAAGTTGTGATTGATTAAAAAAGGATTGCATTTAGGCATGGGTTGGGGTTTTCAATTCAATTCTTGTAGGTACATACCTACTTAGTTAGGTTCCAATTAAATTTCTCTGGTGGTTTGTGATGTAAAACATGTCAGTTTGGCTTGGCAGTCATAATGACTTTTCTAATGAAACTAAAAACGTAAGTCTCGAAAAGACAAGAAGGCTTACAACGTTGGATGTTGGTAAACAATCCCAGGATGAGAGGGTTGTATCAGGTGCGACATCTCTTCCCTACTCGTATGGGAATCCCTTTTTGATTTATAGTCGGTGGCTGAATTACAGCCGTCTACAATCGTGGAATACCTATATTAAAAACGGTAATGGCGAGCATTATTATTTTACAATAGCAATTGAGGAAAATTTAGAAACACAGGACAGTTGGATAACAGTCCTCACGACACCGCATTCTTAAATAGAAGTTTCTTTTATGTGTCAAAGAATAAAAACTGCTTCCATGGCTGGCTGGGCATGGAAAAGTGCCCCAAGGAATCACAGAATGTGATTTTACATTTAAGCGGTGTCATGCTGAACTCATTGACAATTTTGTGTCGGAGAAAGGGCCAATTTTAGGCAGTTTACCATAAAGAACGTCCCCCGAACCACAACATTTAACCAGTTTGCATAATAGATATATATATTCACTGAAACCCTTCCAGAGACATTTAATTAATTTGTTAAATACACATCCACTTGCAGAAATATGGATCTCAATCGATTATACTCCATAATCTGACTGAGTTGTGATGTCACGCTCGCCCCGCTCACGTAACTAACATCCTAAAACACCTGTTTGCAGGGAATCCACTTGGTTATTTCGCCAGAAAATAATCGATAAGATAACCAATCAGTCTCAGTCTCTTCACACTTAGGTATTTATTTCCAATTCGAAAGTTTATTGTGTCCCTGGTCCAACTGGTACTACAGCAAACAATGAAAAAAGAATCAGTAGGTAATTGTATACCCATCCCTTTAGTGGGGGATGGCGATCAAAGATGGATCTTTCTTGTACTCACATCTTCTATGTTTAAACACTTACCAACCAACCATCACCACTTTTACAGTGGTAGATTGTGGATTGAGTAAGAACAAGAGAAAGAAAAAAAGCGTAAGGAATATGTAGGTACCTAGGCAAAAGGGTGTTCCTTCTCCACAACGGTCTCCCGCAGTCCAGCAGACAACTCCTTCTAATCCTTCGATTGGGGTATCTTTTTATATTTTTTCTATGCACTTCACTTCAAATATCAAAAGCAAAATAAATAAAAATGTTTAACTTTCGTTGAATTTTTTTTTTTTTTTTTCGCGCAGCACTCTTCGTTTTCTTGTTGTTGTTGGCCAAAAGCAAGTTGGTGGGACTATTTTTTTATTTTTTATTATTCGTTTCGTGTTTTTGGGAGGAAAATTCAGAGAAAAATTATACACGAAAAATTGTCTGGGCACTGTTTTTCTTCTTTTTCGTTTTTTTCCGTCGCCTTTACACTTGTATCTTCACTCTTCTCTCGAACGAAAAATCAAATAAACAAAAATGCCCATGGGTGTGTAGGTATGTGTGATGGAGAAGAATTCACAGGTTTTTCTTTTTTGGGTACCTATTCAACAACTTCGAGTGTATTCTGATTACCCGATGAATTTGATAAAAGAAAAACACGAATTGAACAGTTTATTATTCCGGATTTAATTAAAGTTTTATTTTTCAGTGAACAACCGACGACGACAACGTTAGACGTTCTTAACTACGACAAGCTCCAGCCATTTCTATTTTTCCTAGTGACGTCAGGTAAAACTGAAGTTGTGCAGAAAATTGAACGAAACATGTCTTGTTTTTGTAGTGTGAGTGCGGGGGAACGAATTGAACAGGTGTGTAATGGAGTAGATTTTTGGAAAGGCTGTAGTAGATTTTTCCAATTGGTGTATTGTTTGTTTTTCAACAGGTGGAGTGAAATTTTCGTCAATATATTTGCACTTTCGTAAGTGTTTAATATTTAGATCTGAGATTTATGAATTTTAACTCCAAAATGGTTGACTATTTGTCATAAAAACTGTTAGCCTTAATTTGTTATCTTTAAGGAATAATAGTATAGCGCACAAATGTTGTTTTGGACTAAAAACAATTTCTCAAAGCGTTGATAAAAAATTATTAGTGAAATTAAGATTGAATGGTCTCTGGGGTCCTGGTTCTTTGAAAACCTATCGGAATTGGCCAGATCAGAGATACCGAATCTTCTCAAATTCGCGAAGAGCACCAAGCCACCAATTGGTTTAAACAGTCAGAAAGATGAAGAGTCCATGAGACTGTTTTAGGGCTTGTTTAATCTACGAAGGGATTCACAAATTCACACCCTTCCCTAACCTAACCTAAGATTGAATGATGAAATATTTAATTGATTTAATTCCGAAATACATTTCTTAACGATTAAAACGGCTCAAAGGTGCCTTCACAATGATACCTTCTATCGTTTTAACTAACTGTTAGTAGGTATTAGAAGAACTCGCAATTTTTAAACATTGCTAATGTAGTTTTCTTAAAGGGTTTTAAGATTTGCTTCAGGTCTGAATTTGGCCAGTTTAATCTTAAATAAATAGGCCAAGGCAAATTGTTGAGAACCACTTTCACTGCCTTAAGCTTAATTTTTTTTGTAATGTTAGGCAGAGATGTAATTCTGTATGTGATTTGTTTTCCAATATTTTACATATAAGCCCGTCACTATAACGGTCGAATTTCTACCACTGGGCGATCTCTAGATGACAGTAAAAACAGAAACTCCGAATCTCAGTGTGGCAACTAACAATATTTTTTCAAATCAAAGTACATATTACGATATGTTTTTTCTCAATGTTTTCTTATGTTTTATAAAAATAAAAAAAGTTAAGTACAAAATCCATTCAACAGCGCTGACCACACCCAACATCTGAAAACGAGAATGTACCAATCATTCGTCTACTACTTATTCAAAACAATATTTTGCTAAAATTGTCCGACGGTTTGTGTCGAGATAAAACAAAACAACGGGTCAAATCACTACTAATGGGAGAGCTTTAGTGTTAAAACTGCAGATGGCAGGCACGTCACTTACAACGTCTTGAACACTTAAATTTCGCGAGGGTTATTGTAATTTATAATTATGTAGGTACAAAAAATGCAAACCACCATTGTGAAAAATCAGATACATAAATGCTCACACCTTTTGTGGGTCATCAGGTGTTGTAAAAAAATAAATATTATTTAAAACGAGAAAAAAACTACTTCCCATACCGGGAATCGAACCCGGGCCTCCTGGGTGAGAGCCAGGTATCCTAACCACTAGACAATATGGGACTTAACATTTATTTTTAAAAATCGAATTGAAAATATATTTTGTGCCGAATTTGTTATCGTCTAATAAATTAGAAAAAAATAATCAAAGCCTGCTTTTTATTTATGTAATACGAACAAATAATGTTTTTTATAAACAAAAGACCGGCATCTGGCTTTACTTATGTGGTATTCGATTATGGGCTTAGATTTGCTCTCAGATTTCACATTTCGTGTGGCTAATCGAACATGAAAACGTCACTTGCTCTTTTTTGTGTTGACATTCGTGCGAATATGTGTAGCCTTCACCACTTTACAGAAGGTTTTCCATTCACTAGTTAAATTTAAAATTAAAACATTCGAAATTTTCGTCTCGATTGATTTTTTAATATTAATACATAACCAATTTACTAAAATAAATTCACCCGATGCAATGCCTTTCTTTGCTGTAGAACAAATTCACGAAAACCTAAGCGCCCTCCACCAGTTGTTAAACTCAAACGCACTTGTGTTGGTAAATTTGAGAAAATATCTAGATTCGCGAAAGTGCTCTGAAATCTGAAAAAGATTTTTTTTTTTTTTTGTACCAAACGAACATAAAAACTGCTCTGAGAGCTCCCAATCGAATACTACAGCAAACAAACTCCACCAGTTGCTGTCAAACTTAAACGCACTTGCATTGGTGAACCTAAGAAAATATCGCTAATTGGCAAAAGTGCTCTGATATCTGATTGCTTTTTAGTACCAAACGAACATAAAAAGCGCTCAGAGAGCGCCTAATCGAATACCACATTACATTATTATCTACATTCCCATAGCAACTAGGTTCCTATGTATTATTTATATGTATGTATCTACTATGGAAATTTAAATTTGGCTGCCCATCGCCGTACGTTTTTTGAATGCGAACTGTCAAGATAGGGTCATGCTTCACGCAGTGTAATTGGATTTTCCCAAATGCTCCAATGACCTCTTGATCATTATGACTTTGAAAGTAGGTATAAAAATGGTCAAATGTAATTTATTGGAGTTTAATTAAATTTGGTGATGACAGTTTATATAAATCAGTGCAGTGCATTCTTGTCAGTACAATGGTGCATTGTAAACATTAATATTTTGTTCATTTGACAGATAGGTAATGGGGTTATTTATTTCTGGTCACTCATATTGGAAACCGAGACACTATCGCGATTTACGCGATAAAACTGCTTCATCTCATTATAGTAAATACATGAAAGACACTAAAAGTTAAGTGAGCTATATGCAGCTATAATCGAAGGTATATGACTATGAATGATAAAGAATATTTTTGGTCTGGATAAAAAATCTATTATGAAACCAACATAAAAAAGTTGAAAGTTTTTGCGAAATTACAGTCTTACAACTGTGGAACTCTTAAATCTTGATTTCTTATACAGTCGAAGTCGAACATTCGGAAATTACATAATTCGAAATATCAAAGAGGTTGACATGTCTGCACCTGGTCTGCACTCTGCACATGTGCAGTTCTGCGGCATTCCGGTTATTTCTTATGCGAATCTCCATAGTCCAGATTTATTTTTAAGAAGGGATTCGGATTCGGATAGGCCGACGAAGCAAAGTACAAATATTACTATTCCGAACTAAGCTAGGAAGCCGCAAACAGTAACAGTGCGTACCTAATTTTATAATTTCATTATCAAATCTCTTAAGCTGAAATATATCAATAAACTAATGTGGTATTCGATTGGGCAATTGTTATGTTCGTTTGGTACAAAAAAAAAAAAACATTATTTTTCAGAGTTGAGAGCACTTTTGCGAATCTAGATTTTTTCTCAAATTTGCTTCGGATTTACCAACACAAGTGCGTTTTAGTTTTACAACTTATGGAGTTTGTTAAGGTTTTCGCGGATTTTTCCTACAGCAACGCAATGGTATTGCATCGGGTGAATCTATTTTTGGAAACTATTTATGTATAAGTTATAAGAAATCAAGAAAAGGCCCAAATTTCAAATTTTTTAATATAAAATTTAAGTAGTGAATAAAAAACGTTTGGGAAAGTGTCGAAGGCTATACACATTTTCATTCATTTTAAATTCATTTTTATTGTTATCTTTAAATAAACTTACGTGCTAGACAAAAACGATTAAATCTAATTTAAAACTAACATTTATCTTATTCTAGCTTACTGGCTCCAAGCGAGCGCTCTAAACTTAACAATATCCTTAAAATTATTGCCTTTCGGCCTTAAATCTATCTATGTCTATGATTTGTTTTGTTTTTTATTTTTCAAGAAACTTTAGAAAACTTGAAATCTTTATTATTGGTTTTGCTTAAAACTACTTAAAACTACCTAAGCTACTTAGCCTACATTACCTATAATCAGGGTGGTGAGCAATCTTATCGATTGGTCACCATCCTGATCGCGTCTTTGGTTGCCTGTCGGCCGCCAACAAGGGTTCATCCGCGCCGCCGAGCCTCCACCGAGGCCATGAGCGTCGGTCAAGTCTCGGAAGCACTCTTTCATGTTGGCTAGTCCAGCACTTCCCAAAGACCCCCTACACTAAACCTAAACCTACTACCTTAAATCTAGCTTAAAACTAAGGAGGATGCTACGTAAGTAGCGCACCGGCCCGGGAGAGCGTATCCACTCTCACCTCTTCCTCAAGCCACCAAAATTCGGTGAACTGCTTTACCGTATCGACCCTGTCCCGTTCCGCAATTGCGGTACTAAAACGGAGGAGCTCCTGAGCATTGGCGGCGTACCCGTCGTGGATGAGCCGCTTATCCCTCGCGCCGCGGTGGCTGTGGTACAATACCGGCACACCATCTTTTTTCTGGACTAACCCTTTCATGTCTACATGAAGAAATGCCTCAGGCGGGATAAAGCCAGACCGAAGCGTACTCTCGTGGTACATTAAATTGGGGTAGTAAGCCCCTGAGATCAGGTTATTATCACTGGCCATCGCAACGTGCCTCCGAATCACCTTAATAAGGAAATTGTCAATCCTATTCAGTCGGGCCCCATTGTATAAGGTCCGGTTGGGATAGTATTTTATGTACTGAGATTCAGGAGTTCTAAACAACCCTAGACAGGCCCTGAGGCATTGCCTCTCAAACACCCGAATCCTTTCCATATAGGACGGCGCTATATTGAACCACATGGGACAGCCATAAGCGATGATAGGCCTTATAAGGGCCACGTAGCAAATGACCTTCACCCTGGAGTCAAGTTGACTGCTGCGAAACAGTCTCCTTGTCAGAGCGTAGGCCCTCTTAGCCCCAGCAAGACAAGCATCTATATGTTTGTCAAAATACAGATACTGGTCGAGCCGGATGCCGAGATACCTGACCACGTTTTTCACCACCAATGGTCGTCCCTGCTGTCCAATAATTGTTAATTTTCTCCAGTTGTTTCTGGTGTCCCTAGAGGCCCCAGCCAATGGAGTTCTGAACAGGATTGTTTCCGATTTTTGGAAATTGATTTTCAACTTCCAATCATCGCAATACCTCTTAATTTGCTCGAAGTCACGCTGCAGAAGGATGTTGATGACCTCGATTTTTGGTCCTGACCTGTACGCCACTAAATCGTCTGCGTACGCTATAGCGTGTCTGAGGGAACCCACCAGATCACTTGTGTAAATATTAAACAGGACCGGAGAATTCACTGCTCCCTGTTGTAAGCCGTTTTTAATTTCAAAAACCCTGCTCGAAGTCACGTTGCCAGCTTTGACAACGAACTTCTTTCCCATAAGCATGTCGTAAATCATATACAGCAAAGGTTTTTGAATGCCCATTCTGGTCAGCTTATAAAAGAGCCCTTCCAACCATACGGTATCGAAGGCTATACACATATCGCACGAATATGAACACAAAAAAGAGCAAGTGACGTTTTTATCAGTGACAGAACTGAGACCACCAACTCGCAATCCTCTTGCCGCTGGCCCCCTCAATTTTTTTTTTTTTTTTAAATTCGCCATTTTGTTTTCCTATCAGTGTTCTATCAATTTAGAATCCATGTGACATGCAAAACCTTACAAAAAATATAAAATCAATGCTGCCAACCGTGGGTAAATGTGATAGAGTTCGGGAATATCACATTTTCACATAACTGAATATCTACTATTGGTTGGTTATTATATATTTTTAAAAGACGATTAATATAATTTGCTTGTTTAATAAAACTATCTAAATGAGATGTTTTAGATACAAGAAACATATAAGAACAAACAAGGTTGTGTATTTTCCGCTTTTGAATATCATTAACTACGATTTCATGCGTGTACATTTTTCTTAAACAACTGATGAAAGTTTGCTCAAAGTGTTTTAATTTTCTTACAACCAATCTACATTGTTAATTTTTTATAAATATTTTAAGCAAAAAAAAATTCTTAAAAAAAGTATTTCCCACACCTAACGAATAATTTCAAATTTAACGGATAAAATTCTATCACGCTGGCAGCAACTTTGCCCACAGCGGAAGTTGTTCATATATTTTAAGAGTGTGTTTGTGAGCCGGAATTTTTGAAGTTTCGTGATATTTGTCAATAGGAATTTCTATATTTATCAATACTATCGCACCAAAAAGAGGATACTCCGTAAAAATATCGCTTGTAGGCAAAGTAACGGGAAATCGGCCGTAGTTGGTGGTCTCAGTATTGTCTCTGGTTTTTATGTTCGATTAGACACACGAAATCTGAGAGCAAATATAAAGAAGCCCAATCGAATACGACATAAAGATAAGAAGAATTAAATGAAATGAAGGATAAGGCTACAACGAATTTGACAGTGAAATATTTCCAATCTCCTGTCAAAACTGACTTTTGACAAACGATTTTGCAAGTCCCATATTGTCTAGTGGTTAGGATACCTGGCTCTCACCCAGGAGGCCCGGGTTCGATTCCCGGTATGGGAAATAACTTTTTTTTATTCTAACTAATAACAAATTTTAAGTAAAATTACTTTCATGCGTATTGAACTAGAGTTAAGTACTTTGCCTACGTAGGCTGATATCGTTCAGGTTCTGCTCGGCAATTGCAAATATTTTAATTTTCTGTCGACAATTTTGATTTATCAGTGTGAACTTATTAAACTCGATGATGAAATATGTACTTTCGATTATAAATAAAAAATGTATCACGTAGCTAATCTTAAACTAAAATTTAATTATATGTATAAACAAGTCGGAAAAGAAGAAATAATCTACCACCAATATTAGGTATATTTTACAGTTATCTCTACTCCTACTTTTTTCTTAACATTGAACGCACGTGCTCACAAATACTTGAGCAACATTGTTAATACTGGGTTAATACCAATGCTATATGTTTACGGGAAGAAGAAAGGGGTTCAAGATTAGTGTAGCATTAAAAGATAGCGCCGGCCATTTAGAAACTCCAGACGTACAAAGTACAAAATAAAATCAATGCTGAGATTTACTAACTGCATGTTGTCGTCGACTTGTCGCGTCGCGCTGGCTCTTTCCATTGACTTTTAACACCCACCCCCATTCCCCATACAAAATAAATTGTGTCCGATTCGAGCATGGCTAACGAAATTCCACATCTAAAGTTACTCCAATCGCTATCAGTGATGAGTTTATCTGGAACGAAATGTACATACATTGTGAACTAACTAGACTGTTTTTTTTTGGAATGTAAAAAGTATAATGACACTCCTGTTTTGCTTGACCGTCTAGCGGTGATAAGGCCCCAGTTATAGCCATACTTAAACCGAAACCGTTTTTGCTTTTTTTGACCACTTAAATTTGATTGTTGAACTCAATCTTGGTCTTAAAACGTTGCTTATGAATTATAAAGTTGGTTTAAAAAAAAAAAACAAAAATGATTTGAATCTGAAATCACAAATCAGTGGCCTAGATGCCAGAGTTGATGTCTGATAAAGTTTACTTAAAAGGAGATATATTTCCTATAGTAGTGGAAATGTTAATATTTGATTCTTGCTCTTACTGGCCGCAAGCTACCTACATACAAATTATTTTTTTAAGTAGTTTGTGTGAGAGACTGTTAACAATAACAATCCCTTATTAGGGTCCAAATCACCTGGTGTTCAGCATTTGAAATTTCTTGGGAGTTGCAATTGGATGGGGCTTATTGCTATCAACCCACCTTCGATTGAATTTAACTGCATCCAATGTTGATGACCCTCATTATATATAGGTAGCCAAAACTGGTCTCCGAAGTAGAACACATCGTTGCATGATTTATCGAAGGGCCATCCACAATCCACATGCAGCGCCGCCAACTTCCCGTCTGTCAAACTGTTTTATTTTATATCACATCGCCACAGTCCCATGTCATACAAAATACACAATCGTAGATCCGATTCCGAATCCATCGAGGGAGTGCGTTTTTAATTTCCAAAAATTTTCCACTGCATCTGTTTTTTTTGGATTTACCACGCACACGCTCAGTATTTTTCCAGAGCGAGAGAGGTAAAATGGGAAAATGTCTCGGCCTGCAACATTACCACGCGTTATGGAAAATCCCATGCACGCATTTACCACGTGATGGTGTTGTGCATTCTATCGTACTTCTTGTCGTTGGTTTCTTTTTTTATTTTCCTTCTTTGGGTTGAATTTTAAGTTTTTTTTTTTTTTTTAAATAGAGAATACTTATATTATAATAGAAAAGAAGAAATCAAATAAAATGTCAACGGCGGTTTTAGATCTACGAATGCAGATACGGAGTAGCTATAAGTAGAATTGGTTACAAAAGGTTTGGACTTTGTACGCTGTACGGTCATGGATAGGTAAAAATGTCTAAAATTGTCGTGGTTAGGTGCGAGGGAGCAGCGATTATTGTGTAATGCTTATTAAGGAGGTTAATAGACATTGGATTTTTGGATGTTTGTTGATACTTCCCATAGAGATTCAAGTTCCATTTAAAATCATATGTGACAGTTTATGACATATACTGCCCTATGTAGCCCTTAAGGGTAGTATCAGCTTCGAAAACCATTTATACTTAACTCGCTTGGTTTAGAATATTTGATACCTCACTGTACATTTCAAAATTAGCCACTTGTATGGGAAATTGAGCAACTGTCAAAAATAAATATAAGTTTGACTTAAGTCTTGACAAACGTTACAACACTTTCACACGATTGAACAGTATGTGGTAAATCCGTCAATAAACAGAACTCCGACCTAGGAGCTGTATAATTACGTACTGTCATCTGTCACTTCCTGTCACGTATCCGCAATGGAAGATCTGAAAAATCGGTCTATCTCTTAATGTCACCACTTGGTTCATGCAGTCAGTGACTACCTACAATCGCACCAAATCGACCAAGGAAATGCATGTCAAATAGATTAATTACAGAGATATTAATGCACGTTAGCTTAAGCTGGATTACTCATTAAAAATATAAGAAAATTGGTTTCTGAGATCTGGATGGATATTGAAGAAAAGCTTTAAAACATTTCGTGACTCACTATACTTTATATAGTGATGCCACCACTTAATATGATAAGCTCCTACACACCAAGACGCCTTTAGTACAATTTTCTTGCACAGCAAAGCCAACATTTTCTGACCCCAACAAATAATAAGCTAAGCAAGTTAAGTAATGTTTAATTAAAATGTCGGCAATATCTTGACAAGCCTCAGGAAATCTAATTGTAGACACCGGCTTTTGCCGATAACCTATATTGCTATATAGAAAGAAAGAAACTCAAATTCAAAGACAACTACGCCGCGTTCACCATTCCGAGTGTCAAAGTCTTATTTACTCGAAATCGCTTTGCATATAATGTACCTACAAATCCACAACAAAATTAACGTCTCTTATCAATCAGGCAGACTCTATAGGTTCAATCAAAATCCACTTCCACTTCACTGACCGCCATCTTTGAATTTCAAAATAATATTTCGATTCGCAAGACAAAAAAGTTTTAGTTTCTTTTAGATCGTGGTGTGCTTATTCTTAACGAACTCGGGACGGCCGGCGGTAGAAAAGTTTTAGACAAAGTTTTGGAATATGCTTCCCCGCCTTTCGGCCAGCATGAAAATAGCCCCAAGTGCAAGACAAAGTCGTAGTGGAAGCCGTCGCCGCCAGCGAAGGAAACCTAAAAGGTTCAGTGACAAAGCAAAGAGTATGTATTGAGATGTACCTACCCTATTTTCTTTTTGTTTTGCAATGTGACTTCCGTTAAGCTATCGCGAATAAAATAAAATCAAAGCTTGAATTTTTCCAAAGTCTCTCAATATACATAATGTGATCAGCTCTCTCTCTCTCTTATCAGTGATAGTTCCAGTGTCTGGGTTCCGGCTTCCGGGTATGTTTTCATTTCGTATTTGTGGCAGAAAACGCTCACTCGCTTTCAAGGGCATGGCTTGGATTATCACCCTTTTGACAGATAAAAATACTGCACATATTTGCACAATTGCACAGACAGCAGAATTATTGTAGCTTTCGTATTCGAATTGTTGATAACCTAATGGCTGTCTCAACTCTCAATTGAAATTTTAAGTAACACGAATTACAGACACGTGCACTTAAATTTATAGATTTGAAACACTGACTAATATAACGCAGCGTACATGCTAAATCGATTTGAATTAATTGCTGGCGTTTTTTGGATACCTATATTGGTTTAAAATAACTCACATAATGTGTTTGTGCACCGCAATCAAGTTGCGGGATTTGTTTTGAAAATATGTACTAGCTGATTAAGTAAATATTTATAATTGAGATTATAGATTATTATAGGTACATATATTTTTAAATATGCAATAAGAGGCTCATTAGAAATATTGTTTACGTAATAAGATTTGTGTAATAATCTGCACTTAATTGGTTATGAAATTCAGCGCTAACGTAGGTAATGCAAATGACGTACCTATGTAATAGATCAGCGACTATAATTTATTTAAAACTACCATTTACGACGGTTCCAGATGACTGGCATAATAAATTTAATAAATATCCCTTAACAGACTGTGATAGCTTTTATTATATTCCTTTGAATATTGAATATTGAATCGAGCTGTTCTTGGGGTTTATTTTAAATAATCTGAGGTACAACTTACCCCGTTCGTTTGTGTGAAAACAGCATAGCTGCCATTTTGAGTAAATACAATATGGACGACAATTTAGGCTTTTACAAGCCTGTATTCAAAGACCTTTACACAATTTTCATCTTCTACAGTTTCAAAATTCACCTACCTCTTTTTAACTCTAGTACTTTGTTAGCATTAGAGGTCGTTTATTCGATTTCTTTTGTAGAATTAGTACTGTTCAGAGTTTAATGCACCTTTTATTATAAAGTACAAACTAAAGTATCAAAGTAAATATAATTGTAGCCGACCATTTATGCCCTTGATACAACAGCGGTATACTGCAGAAGGAACTGCACTTGTTAAAATAAATCCAACTGATCCAATTGCAGATCGAGAAACGCGCACATTGAAACAAAATGGCAAATACTCTCCCCCGTATTAATAAACACTGTGTAAAAGTTATCAGCTTGTTACTCACCTAGAATCGGAAATGTTTGAAATCAGAGAGTGTTAAATTTTTGATGTAATTTATTTTGAAAAAAAAAAAAAAGGCTGTTTTCTGTGACACTTATCCGCGGCGTGCTTTATGTCAAAATTTACTTGTGATTTTAGCTAATGTTTGGAGAGAAAAGTTGGAGAGCAGATGATAAAATTTAATTTAGCTCGAGCAACGTACTAAGCTTATATTGAGAAATATCCCAATTTGTACTAGAGCTCTAGCGCAAATGTTGAAATGCATATTTTTTTATAGAGTTTGAAATGCCGCTGTCGGCAAGTGGATAATAGGACACGGACAATGTCAAACTATAACCGCGATTTGCGTCAGAGCTCTTACAATTTTTACAGTAAGTATGTATTTTTTTATTAAATTACGAAAAAAGCTTAACTATTTCATTCCATCAATGCAATGGCGCTTATTATTCAGTGAGTTTAACTCACCGACTGAAACTTATGTCGATTTCCATTGGGATTTCGAGATTTTGCTCTGAGATTTCAGATTTTTCGTGCCCAATGGAACATTAAACGAGATTTTTCTTCCTAAATTGTATTTTTGTTTATAAGAATCCATTCAATTTTTGCTTATATTCATTACAGCGGCCAAATGTATTTTGTTCTCTATTTTTCACAGACTTCTCGTCTAAAAACGTAAGTAAACACACTTTAAAGTTTGACAAACAACAAATGTTTTGGTGTTAGTGCAAATAGGTGTGAATCTCGCTCGGATATCGAGATTCGCAAAATTGCTCTGACTCTCAAAAAAAGTGATTTTTTTGCGCCCAATGGAACATGAAATCTGACAGCCAGCTGATTTCGAAAGCAGAAAAACTGCTCTGACTCGGAAAAAAGTGCTTTTTCTGTCCCAATGGAAAACAACATTAGGTAATTTCATTGACAGCTCCGTTGACACATTAGGCAGAATATTTTTAATGATCGCAATTGAAGGACAGTTCCCTTTGATCTCTATTGAATTGCTTTGCTTAATGGACAGAATACCCAGAACTATTGAATGTCAATCTGCATGACTGTCATTTTCTCGGTTCCTTTTTTGGACGCCAGAATTCTGGAATAGAAACCGGGCATCGTATAGATCTTCAACTGTAATGGGACATCACTTCCAATCTCAATGTGGTATTGAAATTGAATTGTGAGGTCGACATTCAATACGATGATCGCTATCTCTTACCGGCATATCTTAGCCAATTGTGGAGGAATTTCTGGTCTCTCATCAACCATACCATATGTTACATATTGGTCTTCGATTCTGATGGTGACAGTATCTATATATTTTTGTAGTTCAACAAATTTAACTGGGTAAACTTAACAAACTCGTATCTCATATATTTGTGTCTTTGTCGTTGGAAGCGGTTATGCCATCGACCACATGAAATGCATGTAGGTACTTTTGCAACAGTTGCATGGGCGACAGTTCTGCACATTTGTAGGTTAGGTACACGTTGGGGTGTACATATACACCATCATGTTGGTTACCATATGCCATTGTTGGCAAGCGAATATTTTCTGTTTGGATCGTAGTTGCTGGCGCATTTTGTCTTCAGTTTCGATTCTTATTGCATCATTACGTACATGCAACTTTGAGAGAATCAAATTTCGGACTTAATTGAGGTTAACGGATTACTGTACTATGATCTGTATGGTATTACGATATTTTGTGGAAATCTAATGTGGTATTCGTTTGGGCTTCTTCAGATTCGCTCTGAGATTTCAGATTTCGGGTGGCTAATCGAACATAAAAACGTCACTTGCTCTTTTTTGTGATAATATTCGTGCGATTCGAATATGTGTATCCGTCAACACTTTACATAAGGTTTTCCATTCACTGGTTAAATTCTAAATTAAAACATTCGAAATTTGCGTCTCGATTGATTTTTAAATATTTATACATAACCAATTTACTAAAATAAATTCACCCGATGCAATGCTTTTCTTTGCTTTAAAACAAATTCACAAAAACCTAAACGCCTTCCACCAGTCGTCAAACTCAAACGCACTTGCAATGGTAAATCTGAGAAAATATCTAGATTCGCAAAAGTGCTCTGAAATCTGAAAAAGATTGCTTTTTTTTTGTACCAAACGAACATAAAAACTGCTCTGAGAGCAAAAAAGTGCTCTGAGAGCGCCCAATCGAATACCACATAACTCTTTATCTGTCAAACCGATTTATTGCGAGTAGGGAGTAGCATTTATATCACGCATAGACGTGTAGAATAGCTGTAATGTATTTGTCATTTGTGTTCTTTTACATGTAAGATTTTTGACAGATTTTCTCTTATACAAGAGATTCCGATGCGAAAGTGACTTTGTATACCAGGAGATAGATGAAACTCCTTGATTGCAGGATAAACTCTTTTCAAAATAAAAAAAAGGGGACGTTCAAGTTTCTAGCTTAGGAAGCCTGACAGCTGGCTTGATATAGATATGTCAGTTTTGATTGGCCCGTCGATTATACACAGTTCTTTTCAGTTGACGTCTATGGCGGGGTAGCCAATGAATCTAGTCAAATATGTTGTGAGTAAGTAGGTATGTACATACCTCCTAATGTCATTTTCGATTTGGCAGAAAGTTCTTCTTTTTTTTCGAGAAAAAATCAATTTCTTAACAAGATTGTTTTTTTTTTGTGTGAGGTACTTTTGAAAAATTTCGATATTTTCTCAGATCTATACATATCTTTCGCTAACACCAATGCTTATGACACACTGCTGGCGGTTATGATTATTTATTTATTTATTTATTTTTTTTTTTTGGGAGGATTCCTTTTTACCCGACTGGACACAGGGATCATGATTATAGGGTTATGTGTTTCGCGCGTATCCTATGTACGTTCCTACGTGACGCCCTATAGCCCAACCGGCTTGACCGATTTTGAAGAGTGAGGTGTCATTAAATTGGTATTATTTTCCGGAATAGACTAAACAAATAAATTTAAAAATATAAAAATATAAATTAAAAAAAAAATAACCCAAAAAACAATTGTAACACAAATGTCAGTGAGATCTTTTTTACAGTCATTCGGGTTTTTTTTTTTGTGTTTTAAATTAACTTTTTTTTTTTTATCTGAATTCATTTTAGTCATATGAAAATCTGAGATCTCAGGTCAACATCTGAAAAGCCAAATCGAAAACGACATAAGTTGACAGCTCGTATATGGTTCGTATCTATGCGGATTACGTAGGAAAAGTGACATATGGGCCGATCTACTTTTTGCGTTCATAACTAGGAAGCTAGATTTTTGAACGTGCCTATTTTTCTCCAATAAAAGTGTTAGGTAGAGTAGATAAGTGCTGCAAATATGGCCCACCCTTAACATTTTTTTAAATAAAACCATAAATTTAAGTCTAATTCATTTATTATTTTTTTAAATAGTCTTACAAATTATTTTTATTTCAGTTTTTAGCAACTTTAATTAAAAAAACAAACATAACTAAAAGTTAAAAACAAAAAAAAAGTGCGGCTAATATGGCCCACCTGGTGTTAAATATGGCCCAGGGTGGGCCTTCAAAGATCCCATTATTTTGTTGTTGATAGCCGATATGGCTTTCATCACTTCTCCTTCCGCCAAGTCTTCCGTGGTTGTGGACTTTGTTTAGACATTTTAGCCTTCAAAAAAAAAAAAAAAAAAAATTAAATTAAATAAATAAATAAATCAAATTTCAATCAAAAAAACGTGTCAAATATGGCCTACTTGGTCATATTACCAACACATGGGGTGGGCCATATTAAACACACTTTGATTTTTTTACTCATTTTAATTTTCAACACACTTCATAAACTTTCTTTTAAATTTTAAGTTCACACAAATTAACGAAATATTAAACACTATTTAATTTTAGAAAAAAACTTACCAATTTAACACAGAATTTTATGTAAAAACACTTAAGAAAACTTACCAAAAAATTACAACGAAAGTATAGAAAACAAAATGTTGGTATATCTTCCACACCCGTCGCGCCACACTCGCCACAAAAGACTTAGGCTAAACTGAGTTCAACGTGTTCGTAGTGAAACATTTTTTATTGAGCTGTGGGTTATGGTTTGGGAAATACAGTGGTGGGCCATATTACCTACATGGGCCATATTTGCCGCACTTACTCTACTGACTTCTACCAAAAACATGCTTTCACATCTCTACGTTTCTATAAACAAGCTGCATTTATTGAACACGAACACATAACAGGTATTTTATAAATTGTTGACGATGGCTAGCCATTTCAAAGTCAAACCTCTGTCTAAATGTCAGTGGGAAATTGAAGCAATGGCAAAAATTAACCTACAAATCCAAATGTGAACAAAACTACAAGAAACCTTTAAGGATGTTTTTGGCTGTAGTCTGCTGTGACAATTAAAAAATAGCTTTGCTGTCACTTTGCCCAACTTCAAGCGTTTGATGGAACTTTTTCTTTTGTTCGCTTTTGTCTTCGAGGCTATATGCCAAAACCGAACGAACCTTTTAGCAATTCCACTCCGATATCCGCTTGATCATATCAAATATTCTTGCCAAACAGAGTGACTAACAAATTTTGAATAAAATTGAATCATTCATGAAGTCAGACAACAACAATTTTGAGATTTATAGGGGTAATCGTTCACTTCTTAGATCCGTTTAAATTTGTTACTGATTAAGCCTTTTTTTCTACACCAATTTCTTCCTAATTGATAAAAAATCTACAACAACTGTTGATTTATGACTCACTAAAACAAAAACACCCACTTGACTCGATATGGTCAAGAATAATTGTATTTGTCTTGAAAAGAGGAAACTATTTTTGGCATATCTACAGTCGTCTATGGGGTCGAGGCTTTTGCGTAATGTCTGGAAAATAATTTGCGCACACCGTACATTGTCAGATAAGTCAATTTTTGTAGTGGAGTGCTAGCCTAATCTCTGACATTGAGCGCCGGACAAATTTCAAAAACAAGAACATCCAGCTAGATGATGTTTTCTGATAAAAGCACTACGGGAAATGTATGTACAACGGTACAGCCTTCCTGAGTCCGATGTCCGTATTCTTAACTAGTGACCTCGATTTTAGTGTCACAAGTGTGTCTGAAATAATCCATATAAATTGATTAAAATGCGAATGAACTCCTAAATTTCGCCAATTTTTTTTGCAAATAAAATCATGCCACTCTGAACAATTTGGCACGTTTTGATAAGGTGCAACAGCAATAGCAGTGTAATAAAAGTGAGTGGTTTTTTAATATCAAAGAAGTGTGAAAAATGTTTTTTTTTGTTTTAATTCTAGGCTCGTTGTCAGGCAATGGTTTGGCAGATTTTTGAGAAAATTACAAGAGGAATATATTGGCTGGGAAATGCTTTTAGAAAATTGTTTGTTTTTCCTAAAAGGAGGAATATCCATAGCCTAGGTATAAACAGTCCTCCGCTGGGCGCCAATTATGTTTGACGCAAATTATATCTCGCTTATAGACCTTTTTTTTTCAGACATCAACATGAGTCAGGGTGACCGCTGGAGATTTCTGAAAAATGGAAAAAAAAACCCGACTGACTGTAAAAAAGATCTCACTGACATTTGTGTGACAATAGTTTTTTGTTTTTTATTTTATCTATATTTTTATTTTTATTTGTTTAGCCTTGGCTCGCGATATACTATAATAGTATTGTGATCGGCAACTGCATTACATTTTAATGGTTAGGTATTAGGCGACTTATCCAACTAAAAAGAGGTCGAAAATGGGAACAAAAAGTGACAAATTGCAAAAAGTCGCACAACGGTCACGCTGTCGGTCAGTTACATTTGGGAATTTGTCCAACGATATTCATCCCCTTGCGACTTCCTAGTAGGTTGATGGCACCAGTAGTCAGCCCTTTAACTTCTTTTTTTTTTTTTTTTTTTTTTTTTTGAGTTTGATTGGTCCTTAAAAATCCATTCTTCAAGTATTTAATCAAGTATTTGGTTCTTCTGAATGTTTGAAGCCTGTAGATTCGAAAATATGAGCTACCCTATGCAAACTATTTAGAAAATAAATTAAAAGGGTATGATTTGCGAGTAGTCAGCCTCCTCAGCTCCAGTAGTCGGCCACGAAAGTATCCAGTAGTCGTAGTCAGCCCCAATTTAATTTACCTACTTACACATTTTCATAAAAAGGGGGGCTGACAACTGGAGGACGTTTATAGGAACCGTGTCTTTTATAGTCAGCCCCCATTAAATATACGGGGGGGCTGACTACTGGAAAACAAAGAAAATTGATCGAAATTTTGGTGCGGAGACAGATTGAAGTTTCCATTCATTTTGCATACTCAGTTATTGTAAAAAAAAAAAATTAACGTAGTCTCCAGTAGTCAGTCGGAGGGGCTGAGCCTAGGATAATCATCAAATAATGTCTCATAAGGTCGGCCCCCCTCTTAATTATTTACCAAAACATATTTTTAACATTTTAAGTTAAGAAATAGTTAAAATAAACTGTCAATAACATAACAATAATCACAAAATGCACATACCTTAAATGGATTAATATTTGTACCGCTTTTCCAAGACTACTTCCACTATTTATTTTTTTGGAATAGGTACCACTCGTTTTCTGCGTTTATAAAAACTGTACTTAAGTATATATTTTTTACGCGCGAAGCAGCACCAGGATTGTTGCAAGTTTTTGGACGCAGATAGAAGAAATATTAGCCAAGGGAATAATATTTTTCGCTTGATAGAAAGACCAAAGGATTAACTATTGCGCTGCATTTTGTATTCCAAAGGCTGACTACTGGAGGGGACTGAACTTAGGTGCCATCACCCTACATGTTGAAAACAAACATTCTTTTCAGAAAACCATGTTTTCGTTCTGTATAGAATTTGAGCTGTTACGAAATTCTAAAAAACAGGATCAATGAATACTACCTATATTTATTTTTAAACAAAATCTTGCCTATCGTACCTAGGCCTTTTAAAGTGATAGGTGTTCTTATCAAACAAATAATATTGACACCCATGACGTGTTCGGTTTGCCCCGAAGGAGAGAGTTTCTTATGAGTTTCCGTTTGTTCTTGCAATTTACTTGCATTCCTTGTCCTTATACGAGAGACCCTTAAATCAACACTCTATCAATCAGGTAGACATATCTCTGCTATACCTAGCCAAATACCCGCAGCATATTTGTCAAACAATGAGTGATCCCAAGAAGATGAAAAATTCCATCTGCCTTTCATCTGGAACACAACAATTTTCAATATCTCTTCTGATTGTGAGTTCGGCCACAAAGATATTATGAATAAAGCAACCCCACGTTGTAAAAGAAAAACAACAACAACAAGACCAAAATAATGTGCACTCAACAATCACGTGCACACCCATAGAAATGCTGTTACCTCGGTTCGTCTGATCACTTGGTTTGCGCGTGATATCCACGAAAATTTTCCAATCTCCCACCTAAAGAAAAAGGTCAGCCCTTCGTATAAATAACAGCGCTTGAGTAATTTTTGTTTTTCAACCTAAAAATCAGTCTCAGCAGCGCCACTCTTATCTCGTTTGTCCGTTTGAATTGGGATAGACCTCATTTCGTACTATAGTATCTATAGTATCTATTTTTACAGTCAGTTGGTGGGTGATAAAAGCAGGGAAATCCATTCGCAGATACTGCGTTGTGGACATGGTGGCTATAGGTATAGGTATAGCTGTTTGCAGATCGTTTAAGATGACAATATTTTTCCGTCTCTGCGATAAACCAATTAAAATATCGCTAAAAGCAGGAAATCATCTTCGATGCGACAGACAGTCGGGTTACAAAAGACCGGGGCACTGTTGTTGTAGCCAAAGGCCATGAATTGGTTGAATTAATTCTCGTATAGAGAGGGACTGTAGGCAAAGGGAAAGCAAAGCGGTGCTTTTTGTTTATAAACAAAAGAGACCGAGTGAGTGCGTGACGTGAACGTGACTCTGGTAGGGTACGCGGAACGCAGTACACTACACATATCAGGTTGGAAATATGTATAGTATTTTTAGAACTCGATGGATGATACGCTAGCCACAGTCAGAATACCATGCCAAGGACAGTTGGGCGGTGGATAGATGGATTATGCAATGCGAAACAGAAGCACGTAAACAAGAAGTGTTTGTTATTGTTTGTACAATCGGTACTAGATATGTATAGGTGTAGGTAGTGATGTCGAAGTTCGTTGACGAAGTTTCCGCAACTGAAATAAAACATGACCCTTGTGACATTTCACTCGGGCCGCGGTTGCTCTGGGAGATAATTTAGGAAATCAAAGGCATGCTGCTGAACGCGTGGTGTGAACTGCGAAGGCGAATAACTTCTTTAAAGTGTTGTCATTTTTTGTCAATGTATATAGAGATATAAGGTCTGTTCCTTTACTTTTAAATCTTACGAATTTTTACTAACTCTTACGAATTTTTACTCAGTGCCGTTCCTTAACTCGAAAAATTCGTAAAAGAGAGCGTCCTCGAGAGAGCAATATATTACCCCTCCACTGAGAATCTTACGAATTTTTACTCAACAAATTTCTTGGTGTACGGTAAGAAGTGGAAAAGCTGTCAGTCACCTTACAATTAACAGCTGATTTGAAATTTGTTGTCCCATTTGGCATATGCGTGGATTATTTTTTGATTTCTTGCGTATTAAAATGGTATCAACAGGCGGCAAAATAAAATTGAATGTTCTCCTCGAGATTCTTTCTAAAGTGGCGACGAAATTCTTCTTCGCTGGAACAGGGAATAACATCCTCCATGTAATTCTTCATGCAGTGTCGCTTTTTCCACTTATCTCTTCCACATACTCGGATTCATCAAAATAAAATTCAAAATAAATGATAGAACTAATTTTCTTAGTAAATTAACAAATTCCTCGAGTTTGTCAGACATTTTAACGACTTTTCGTACCATTTTTTGAATATTTGAATTATGTACCTATCTGTCATTTTTAATAAATTACTACAAAAGCGTTCCTTAACTTTTTCGTGAGCGTCTCTCTCTTAGAGAGAATATATCCCCACCACTGCTATTTGACAGTCTTTTCCATTCTTCCTACAAAAGTAAAGGAACAGACTTATAGCTTAGAGTAGAACTAATTTAAATATTTTGTTTTCTTTTCCAGATAATACATTCTTGAAAGACGGTAAGGCTGCTCTTTGTACATAATATATATTGTGCTCTATATTTTTAGCTAAAGGCGAGATCATCTCGAGATCGAGACACTATCAGCATTTTATATGAAGACTTATGCTATCAGCTTGTCTGTCGAGTATGTTTATTTTATTAAAAATAAGAAACATAAAAAAAACTATCGACAACAGATAGAATTACCAGTAGAATTTTTACGGATTAAACTATTAAACTAGACTTGTTGTCAAAGTAACGCCAGTCAAAGTCAAGTTCCTCTTGTATGGATAGTGAAATGTCGCGAATAAAAAAATAGTAAATACAACGCCATTCAAATTCTGTACACAATACGTATGGTATGAATAAAACGTATAAATAGCTTTTGCTCAAACGAAATGTCAAAAACGAAGCATTTCCTACGTTTCACATGAATTAAAACTGAAGGTAGGTAGGTTACACTATAACTTTTGACATGTTCGAATAGCGGCGCCACTTACATTTTACTCAGATCCGTATGAATAAAACGTAGCAATTGCTACGAAATTCCAAGTCACACTCAGGACTTTTTTGTATACACATTTTTAACATAAAACAATCCAAGCATTGTGAATTTCGATATTTTTTTTATAAATAGGTAGTTAAGTTAAATTCTGTTTGTACAGGAAAACCATCAGCAATTATTTCCTGTCACGCCAAGTATTGAATGTGGACTATTTGGCTAATATTTCTTTCAGATGAAAATGTTAAGACAGAATCATTTCTAAGGTAGGTATATAGGAGATCCTGGCTTTTAGGTTGACAGTTCAAAAACCTCTCGGCTCACAAATATTTCCAACGAGCCTGTGATCTTATACAATTCCCGGCACCTGAAGAAGAAATAAAACGTTAACATCCTATTTGGCAAACGAAATTTCAATTTTCCTCAAAAATCAAGGAAATCAAGGAAATTTTAAAAATTTAAATTTACTGATCAGGGGTCGAATCGCGTCACTGTGTACGAGCATTACGTGACGGATTTTGTTTTTGTTTCACATGTAAAATCGACTTAATTCCGTGAACGTATTGCTCGTTCACGGAAGTGGCGATTCGACCCCAGGTTTGCAAGGCAAGTACAAGTACAGTGAAGTAAATGCTGTGTTCGAATTTTCGAACTTATACTTTAGCCAAGTAGGTTTTTATTCATATACAGATTCAAAGCAATTGCTAAGGGCTTTTACTTGCTACAACCTTGTTATTCTTACGACCCAAGGCAATAGGTAGTTAGTTGATGTAAGGACCTACCTTCATTTAAACAAAATTTGTGAAAGAGTACTGAAAGGTAACTACTGTGAACGTTCAACATAAGTGCTTTTTCGATGTAACGAGAAATCATTAAAATTGCATTGGCAACTCTTAAGCTAAGATTAGACTCTATTCCAATTATGCATATGAATGCCAACAGGCAAATGACAGATTAGCTGTCAAATGACCAAAATGCCTGGATTATCAAAACTGTATACCTACAGTATACCTATTAGACTATATGACCAAAATTAACAATATGGTCATATTTGCCTTGGTGGTCATTTAAGGCATTTGTTATTTTTTACCTATTTGTTATTTTTCCAGAAAAAAGAGAACGAAAATGAAAATAAATCACAATCATACGAACTCAAACACCGATGACAACAAAATAATTCTTGTTGCATCAAAAATGCCAGCATTGCCACAACGAAATTTCAAAAGTGCATATAGGTAGGCATATATGGCTTCCTTATGCTGGCATTCGTGCTTATTGCCCGATTACACTACCTAAATATATGCTATTTGGGCATTTTTATCTGTCAAAATCAACGTGGTCATATGTGGGATTTAGGTCATTAGGGCATATGAGATATGCCCATTACATTGTATGACCATATTTTGACAGGAGAACTGTCAGAAATTGGCATTTTATGACCCCTTGGTATACCGCCTAATCTTAGCTTTAGTAGCGAGCGTTTACACACGCCCATTTATTTTTATTTATCATTCGTTATTTGGATAACTATAGGTATGAAATCGATTGTGATATCTGATACCTATCTAGTCATAAATTTCCTTAGCAAGGTTTAATTCCTCATCAACTGCTTTACAAAAGGAGCTCAATTCGTCACGTTGTCAATTCATCAAAGTCGAAGGGCCGACGGAGAAGCAATTCATGCGCGACCGACAACAGAACATTTCAGGGCCATTGCAATGCGATGTGGCAAAGTCGCTGCTTAATTTGCAATCGTTTTGTAAACAAAACAAACATAATATAAAATGCAAGCGGAATACCAAATAAACGCATCGTACCTAGTAGGTATGCACTTTTAATCAGTGGCGTAGCGAGGGTTGGAGCCGCCCGGGGCAGGCCCGATTTGTGCCGCCCCCATAATTTTTTCACACATTAAAAAAATACCTTTGTAAACTTGGTAAAATTTCTGGAATCGAATAACGCTACTTTTGAAATTTCGAAATATCTCGAAAACAAAAATTCATTTCTATGGTAATTTATGGTCATTTCTACCTGAATAGAGGGCTCAGTTTTTGTCTATATTTTGCAAAATTCATTCGGTTTTTATTTGTTTGCCCTCAGTCGTTAAATATTTCCTTTATTTTGCAATCCTGAATTTTGAATTTGGTTTTTTATTCCTTATATATTTCAATCATTGCGCGATTACTAATTGGCGTTTTTATCTTTCGTATTTTTTTGAAATGATTTTTGATCATTTCCCAAAAATCATTTGGCAATTTGCTGATGTTGTTGTCAAGTAATTTTTCAACGAAATATCGTTTCGACGTTTTACTATTTCCCAGATTGATCATTTCGCCACCCCGGCGAAACGGGAATTTTCCCAACAATTTAAGCGAAACGTACCGTACCCATTATCGTACAATAGATTTTTGAAAAGAAGTTTTTTCTTTTAATTTCGTTTCCAGGTTTGAGTCCCGCAAAAAACCCAAATTCCAACTTAGGGTTTTTTTTCACTGTGCTACCTCTCGCGAACGTCTGACAAACATCCGAGAGTATAACTGTCTTGAAAAAAATTAAAAAAAAAAAACTCACACAAAACAATGGTTGTGAGAAGCTAGGCCTAGGGTTCCATTGACCTGTTGCGCCAACTGCTTATTACGGTACGGTTTTTTCTTCGTAATTTTACAAAAACCTCTCTAACGATTTTGATCAAAATACATATTAAAGATAATACAGGTATTTTAAATAAGATACCCTACTTAGTTTTTCTCAAAAATTCGACTAAATCAATTTCTTTAATTATTTCTGAAAAATTACTACCCAAAAGCCGATCTGTGTTCATATATTTTTTTAAAACTCCGCACTTCCATTAAGAATGCAATAGCAGCTAAGCCGAAAATAAGCGCCGAATCACGACAAGTTTGTCTCATTATAGAGCTAAGCTCAGGATTTACTAATTCACGACTTTTTATTCGCAATTCTAGAAATTGTACAAAGTGAAGATATTGACCCTCAAAAGTCTAGAATCAACACTTCTCAGTGTCAATAATGCGATCGGGCATGAAATACATATTGCCACAACCGATCGCAATTTGACAAAAATAGTTATCAATTTTTTATTGCTGTGGTTGTGAAATTCAAACAAAATATCGTAAATTACAACTTTTCTGTTGCAATTACGATTTCATCCCTTAGTAAATTGCAACAGGGGTTGATTTACTACTTCAGTAGTTGCAATTTACAAATTCTTAATCGTAAATTGCAACTTATTTTTATCAATTTGCAAATCATATTTTGCAATTTACGTCTTCATCATTCAGTGGTGGTAAATTACGAAATATTTTTTGCAATTTGAGATTTTAAAGTGGTGTTTGAGGAATTGACCTTTTGAAGTAGCTAATCGCGCCAAAAATGTCGCATATCAGTACAAATAAATGAATCTCGAATTAATACTTCTAATCGCAATATTCAAAAAACAGATTTTGATATTTTTCGCCGTTTTCAATATCAAATTACCAATTTTTGTATCAATTCAAGACAAAATCGTTGTGATTTGCGAAAAATATATAATTCGTGATTTGCAACTCAAAATTTTGCAATTAGTGACTTTGCAGTTCTTTCCGTGTAACGTGTTATGCAAATTCAAGAACAAATCTCTGAATTCTTAGATATACTCGTACATAATGTAAGGATATCGATCTATCGCCAACACTACTTGCAATCAAAAAACAGAAACTCCTACTACGCCTGTCAACTTGTAAACTGTAAGAGCTTATAAAATAGTACAGTAGGCGCTTATAGCTCTCTAACCAGAACTTGCCAAAATGATATTAATAAATATATACATATATAAATTATTTATTTAAAAAAAAATGAACTGCTCCAAATTGCCGCCCCTAGCAAAGTGCCGCCCGGGGCCTGTGCCCCCCTTGCCCCCCCCTTGCCCCCCCCTTGCTACGCCACTGCTTTTAATGTGTCAATTTATTGCAATACATAATCGATAACATTTTAGATTCAAAACAATTTGTTGATGTTACCATTACCTATTTATGTTTATTAATTAACTACCATTTTGCTAATTTTAAGTAGACAAATTTGCTATTGTAACCTGCAATAAATGTTTAGTGACGATTTAAAATTAATTCGAAAGGAGAAGGCCTTAAGGCTATAGATTGTTTATAAAGTTGTAATAGTAACTCAGTAAATTGAACGTCGTGTTAGGGATATATAGAGATTAGAGATAACAATTGCACTCAAGTGCTTCTCCAAGCAATCCAAACTCCGGGACTCACACGCAACGCTCAACGCAGTTCAGTGCAGTCTGCATTTTCACAATTTAGTGTCTTCTTCTGTTTCTTTTTACGAATTGCGCAATGCGAATGTATCGTATGCGTATTACAACAGATAAAATTCAGCTGGGTAGGTTACCAGTTTTGTTGTTGTTTACATATTCGGCGTTGTCGTGCTTTGTTGTGTTTGTACTTTTACACTGGTTTTGTTAAGACTTATTAAAAGATTTTACATTTAACCCTTTGTTCCCGGAGGTGTTGTTTTTTTCAAATATTTTTATATTTGTTTGAAATTTTGATAAAACTTGCTTTAGTGATGTTAAAAAAATATATTTAAAAAAAAAAATTAAAATATGTCACCCTTTTATTGTTGTTTAAAAAAGCGATTTTAGCACGTAAATAAGAGAAAACTTGGTAAAAAATACGTAAATCACTTCGTCTGACAAAATCGATGAATCTAAATGCACGATTTAGCACGTTCGAAGCTCTCATAACAGACAAAACAGTTTTTTTTTTACTTTTAAATGAGATACAGTTCCTTAAAATCTATTTGGTTTTGCAGTGAAACCACCAGGAAAAAATAGAAAAAATATTTTCTATGTGGTTTCTTTGTGAAACCACTAGGAAGAAAAGGGTTAAAGAATCATCCCGCCGTACTAATAACAACTTTTAGTCTCGACTTTGAATTTACGGAAGCTCACAATTGCAAAATTTGTATGGAAAATATGGCCACTTTGAACTACTTAAATTTAAAACCGAAACTAAAAATGTTTATTGGTAAGGCCCATCGTCTTTAAAAAATATTACCACAAACAAACTTAGCGGAAGCTTGACAACAGCAACTCTCGGATTAACAATCGAATAGTTAGTCGTGCAGATGCAAGCGTTTTTAACCAATTATGCTACTAATATGCTATTAATCTATTAATGCAGAAACAGACTTTTTGGTTCTCTTTTCTTTATATTAATTTAAGAAGTTGGTATTTGACCATTTTTTAAACCAATTGAGAATAAGACAAACAAGGTAGTCTTACAGCTACTAGCAATTAAACATTTGGCAAATGACCTCAAATAATACACTTTGCTGTGGAGCTTAAAAAAATATTTTTGAATACAACTGGCATAAAACCTGAAAAGTAGCCGAACGGCAACACTATTCGAACCTTATCATTATCAGTATCATGTTCCCACTTTCCCAGTCCCACACGATCGGATCGCAGCCAGCGTTACCACTTAAGAAAAAAAAAAGCGAAGTAGATTTGACCCAAAAACTGATTCATGAAAAAGGAAGTAAATTTCTAAATCTTGGTGTTCATAGCGTCTTTCACGTAGGTAACACGTATTTGGTTAAACTTTTCAGAACAAACAGACAGGAACCAAAACCAAACAAAACGTATACCTACCTAACGTCTTAACCTCTTTGGCAGAAAATTAAAATAGTGCGAAGTGGGGAGCAGATTTTTTTTTTTTTTTTTTTGTTTTCTAAAATTGAAGTAAATCTACTTCAATTGAAGTAAAGTGGTATCGCTGTCACAGCTACCTATATTCTATTTAATATAAATATTCCTCTTCCATCCACATATTGTTTTTCCTCTTCCGTTTTATTATCAAAAATTCAAAATGCCGGCATTTTGTCCTCTTCCTATTCCTTTTCCTTTACATTTACTCACTCAAACTGTAATCAATTTTTAGCTCTTTGCTTTTGCATAGGAAAGGAAGTGTTTATTGCAGTGTTGTTAGCACTCTATCTTCATTTATCCCACGAAGCGTGGTCATTTTTCCCTTTTTTCCCTTCTCACTATACTCAAAATCCCTTTTAAATCCCACGACACTTCTTCGCCTCAAAATCCAGTTTTTAGAAGTAAAATTTGTTATACAAGGAAAAAAAATCACGGTTAATTAACTTTTAGTATACAAATCACATTATTACGATTATTTTTTGGTACTAGAAAATTTTGATAAGAGACAATTTATATAAGCAGTTTTTTATGCACATTGAGTGTGTTAATAATCATCGTGAAATGTAGGAGTTTTCATGAAATTTCAGCAAAAATTTATAGTTTTAATGTTTTTTCTTAGATTCCTAAAAATCCCACGATTTGGTGCTTTATCCCTTTATCCCACGAAAGGCTTTTCGGACATCGAAATTCCCACGAAAAGAGATAAATCCCACGATATAACAACACTGGTTTATTGTATTTGTGTTGTATATTGTATTTGTATTTGTTATTTGTTAATCATCATTTTGAGTTTTCTACGAAAAAGACTCCGCTTGAGTGGAACATTTCCCGTTTAAGAAATGAGTGCTTGCAGAAGTTGAGTTCAGTTGAAAGTTAGCCACAGTGGTGTCTGTTTCGTGTGTATCTACGTTCTCGATTCTTGCTTCAGATAGCGATATTCGTGTGTTCTTTTTCGGTCAAGCAGAAAATTGATATTCTTACAAAAAAGAAAAGAAAAAAAAAAGTGCTTACTGGAAATATTTCCACCGCGTACAAAGAATACTTTTATTTGCTGCGAATTGCCGTAAAACAAAAAGTGTGCCAACCCAGTGGCAGTAATGAAATAACGGTTCCTATTAAAGCCAATAAAACACTGTTAACAGTGCACAATTTATCAACTGTTAACAAAAAAAAAAAAAAAAAAAAAAACGCAACAACAACAAGAAAGGAAAAACCGAAAACTCTTCCTCATCAATTTGCTTGAGGAACAAAACACCTTTTTCGAAATATTCCATCAAACTTAATTAAATGAAATATAGTGAATTAGCCAACAGCAGTGGCTTGCTTACGATCGTACAACAAATGGATAAAGCTGCGCTCTTGTCCTTTAGCAGAATAAAATACGAAAACTATTCCTTAACAAGCATTTAGATGCAAAACGGTTTTCTTTCATCATAAACCGTCAATTCTACCAAAGATCAATTAGAAAAAAGAAGTCGTGTTCCTTTTCCAGATTTCCAGGGGTGGAAAAAACACCATTTTTGTGATAAAAAATTCACTAAGTGAAAAGTTAGAGCCTAAGTAAAGTTTCGCATTCACATCAAACACCAAATTTTGGCCAACACGCACTAGAGAGAAGAACCAACAGAGAAAAGACTCACAAAGAAGGGGAAACCAAAGAAGTGATTAGAAATTAAAAAAGAAAAGAGAAATATTATATTTTGCAACAAAATGTCGTCCCTACCGGAGAAATCGCAGCCATTAGCTGCAGTAGCTGCGACAACAACAACAACAACAAGCATCGGTGCAAGTCCAACGACGAAGACATTCTTCTTTCGTTCGGACTCGATCCAAAAGATCAAGTGCTCCGCTGTGTACCCTTTTCAAGTTGCTGGTATGTATTTATTTGATACACTTTTTTTTAGTATTATTTATTTAAGAAAATGTCTTATAAATAATCGATTAGGTGGTTTGCCATGTCAATACGTTGGTTTGTGTATTAGTCATAGTCGGATTGTGCATCGTTAAGTCAATGGTAGTCCGTCATGGAAATGTTCACAAATAATCTCGTGCGTTGTTAGCCTGTCTTTAAGCACGTAGAATCTGACATTTGGGGAGGTTGTCAGATGCGCCCTGCACATAGCCTACTATGACTAATGTGAATGCATTCATTGCAATCGTCAAGTCTCGTATCTACCCGCAGCATTCAACAGCGACATTCAATTATTTTATTATACTCAGTAAAGTCTCCATTGTAATCGCTTCCAGATGCTATGCTATGCAGCTTTTACCGAGCAATGCTTGTTGAGTGATAATGATAACGTATAAGGGCTTGCTCTCACCACAAAATACTTATTTGCGTTTTAAATGTGGCCGCGGTTTTAATGACGTCTTTCATGAAATGTACGACGGACCTAACTATGGAGTGCACTGTGCACCGGAAGTCCTAACTTTTCGAGTCGATAGTTGAGCATTCTTTTCTTCATTGAGGCTAGGTTCACTGATTATCACATTTTTTCCAGACCTAAGGTTCCCTTCTGTGTTATAGCTGTTCTTGTGATCAGATTTTAATCAAATAAAACACAGCACTTGGGTTATTGAATATGGGAACTCTCAAAGCGATTAAGTACTCCAATCGACGCCGAGCGAATAGGTACCTTCCTTTATCCAGAATATTTGTATGACATTCCAACCACTAACAAAGACACCAGACGAGAGATAAGCTGTGTTTTTCCCTTATTATGATTGGAGTAGCCATGTTGGAAATACATTTACCTACACGTGTTACAAACTAAAGCTACAAGCAATCTAAAGAAACCTGTCCAAAATAAGCCCTTTTACAACCTCAGTCTCAGTCAGTCAGAACACGTTTCCAACGCATTAAAAAAGAGACTTGTTTATTTTGTTGTCGCATGGGTAAGAGAAAAAGTGGCCTAAACTACCTACTACCTCTTGTTAAACACATAAACCTCAAAGATGGTGAAATGTCAGTTTTGTTTCCTCATTTTGCAAAATGGTTCTTTTTTTAATTGCTTGCACTTGTTGTCTACGTATTCACTTATCCATGAGCATAGGTGAACATATTTTGCATCGGTCTGTGTCAAAAATGTTCAAACCCTTAACATTTGAATTATTATCATCGTTAAAACTGAACACACCCATGAAAGGCGTAAAATCTGCAAGTGCAGCTGTACCTACTGTTACCTATCTACTGTCAACAAAATAAACACAAAAATATATTTCTGTCCATTACATAAAGAAACGTCAAACTAATAAACCTCTTTGTATAATGTATTTATATTTTAAGAGGAATCTCCATTTAGCCACCTAACAGAGCAGAGAAATATTGTGTAATCGCATTTCGTTTTCACCAAGATATTCAGCATAATCATTCAGCGAAGAAGCAAAAAATTCAGGCGATACACTTCGATATGTCATTTCTCGTTTGTTATTCGCGAAACTTTGTGTAGCTCTACCTGCGTATTATTATAACCGTTTGCCAGATTGAAAGAAAGAAAATCGCGAAAGTAGGTTTCGAGCTTGAAAAGAAACAACAAATAAAAAGATCCAATATAGCTATTGATAATAATCGAATGGTACTGTCACTTTCTTCTTACGATCGATAACAATAATGAAATCGAAAACTCAATTTGATATATTGATATAGCGCACAGCGGCGACAGAAGTATGGAAACGATGTTTTTTCTTATATATTTTGTTGTTGTTTCCTCAGTGACAGTGAGTTCTGACTGCTGAGTGTTTTTCTCATTTCTTTTTATGAGTGCACCTATGGCTGAATTGTAGGTTTGATGAACTTTGTAAATTGTAATGGAAAAAATATGAACATATCGATAAAAGCGTGACCAACTATAAGAATAAAGTGGGGTAAAGTAGAAAATTATTGACAGTCCTTCAAGAAAAGAATCAACATTGTTTGCTTAAGCACTTTAGAGAAGTAAACGGTGCCACACGAGGGCGCGCATGTAAAGGTTGTTGTCCTAAGGTACATGTGGCTTGTGGCTTTCTTATCACAAGTAGTTGCATCGATTTCGAATTATCTTCCGACCTTCTTTTAGACTGATTTTGATTAATAAGCGTTTGTTATAAGCCAATGCTTATAATGCTATCGTTTATTTTATATCATATATAATTAAGCAGAATTTTACACAATTCAACCAGTTCGAGTATATACTTATCATTTGTCAGACTACCTAGTCAGATGTTGTTTGCCGGTCACGTTTAGTAATAAAAAATATCTAAATGGGTATGTAAAGAGTTAAAAATGAACATTTAAGCAGCAAAAGGTTACTCCCTAAATCGGCGTATTTAAGTGTAGGTCCATAAGGGTGGAGGCACAAATTATGTTGTACCTTTATATAAATTTGTTCCGATATTCAGATCTATCAAAGTTTAAGCTTTGCGGGAACTAGTTAGTCACAAATAATCGTAAATGCAATTTCGAATAGATGTAACTTTGCTGAAATAAGTACAGTTTACAACTCCGAAAGACATTCATTCAGCATTTGATAATCCAAAATCGAAATTCAAAATGTCAGAACATTAAAATATGTAGGTATGTATATAATTGTAATTATTATGAGTTATGATTGAATAGGCATTCATGTCAAACCGAACCACTTGAAATATTTCTTCCACTCAAAATTAAAAAAAAAAAAACATTTTAGTAAATTTAATTTCTTTTGGATTTGACAGACAAACTGTCAAAACGGTGATAAAATTCAATACTAGGTCTATTCCTTTACTTTTAAATCTTACGAATATTTACTAATTTTTACAAATTCATACGAATTTTTAATCAGTGCCGTTCCTTAACTCGAAAAATTCGTAAAGAAGAGCGTCATCGAGAGAGCAAGATATTTCTCCTCCACTGAGAATCTTACGAATCTTACTCAACAAATTTCTTGGTGTAAGAAGGGGAAAAGCTGTCAGTCCAGTGGCGTAGCGTGGGTTGGAGCCGCCCGGGGCAGATCCAATCTATGCCGCCCCCGTAATTTTTTCATACACTAAAAAAACCTTTGTAAACTTGGTAAACATTTCTGGAATCGAATAACGGTACTTTTGAAATTTCGAAATATCTCGAAAACAAAAATTCATTTCTAAGGTAATATTGTCATTTCTAACTGAATAGCAGGCTAACGTTTTTTCTATATTATCGTACAATAGATTTAAGAAAAATTTGGTTTTCATTAGTTTTCTAGGGAAACGGCGATAAAGATTTTGACCAAAATGAATCACCGAAAACGCTAATTTTAAAAACTTCTTATATCTCGAGAACCCTAATTTTGATCTCGATAAAACTCTAAAAACTAAGTAATGCTTACATCCCGAAAAATAACTTTCAGTCAGTTTTCAGCTATATAGTTAGGCAATAGTATATTTTTTAAACTAAACATTGCAAAATTTGGTACAGTTTTGTCTGCGTAATTACAAAAACCGGTCTAAAGATTTTGATCAAATTGCATGCTAAAGATAATATCCGTATTTCAAATAAGACCCCGTACTACTTTGATTTCCTCGAAAAATTCGAATAAATACATTTTTAGATTATTTCTCAAAAATGACTACCCAAAAGCCGATCTGTGTTTACATTTTTTTTTTTTTAGAACTCAGCACTTCCACTATAAATGCAATAGCAGCAAATATTGTCCACTTCTTCTTTTTTTTCAATCATTTTGAATATGCAGCCAGCATTGCCATAAGTGCAGATTTGTCTGCATTTTGCAGATTATCAACCTTGCTGCAGACTTTTAAAAACCACAAATCTGCGCTTCAGATTTTGTCTGCATCCGCAATAATATATTTTGTTCTTCTACACTTGAATTCGCTGTATGCTCTCTCTTTTGTATTCAGCTTTTTTGTTATTTTTTGTTATCCTTACTATAATAAAACTGTAACTTTTTTTCCGGCTGTAAACTGTTCGCTATGAATAGATTTAAAAAGTTCTGCACGAATTTGATTCCGGTTTTCACAGTTGCATAGGAAATTGTTCAGATTAGGTTATAGGATATGATTTACCATTATTCGCTGTCCGGAAGCGGAAATCTAAGCTGATATCTAAGAAATGTTGTAATTCTCGAATGCCTTTTAGCTCCTAGCCTTGGAATGACTCATCCAAATAAAATGGGATTTTTTTTAATACAGAGTCCAATTATTTACAAAGATTTTAAGATATAAATCATCTTTGTACATTATCCTGAAGTCGAACAATAAGCAATAAACTATAAATTTTATACAATTCAAAAAAGTCAAATGTTCTATTGAGGTAAGATCGTTGGATTTTCCCGGCGTTCAGTGGAGGAAATTTTGTTGTGTGTGTGCGGTAAAATCTGTTTCTCTCTCTGTACACTTTCTGCGGTGCGCTTTTTCTTTCTCTTTTTTATGCACCTTTTGGGCTTTGTGTTGTTTTTTTTTTGCTCTTCTTTTTCTTTTGAGCAAAATAAAACACAATAGAAAAGTATACCTGCAATGTTGTGTGTGTGTTTGGGTGTGTAGAGAGAGTGTCTGAACTAATTATATTAGATACCTCTAATACCAACAAAAGCAAAACCATAATTATACTTATTCGCAGTAACTCCAGTTTCCAGCAATACATCGCTTACAGTTTCATACGCACACACCCAACTTCTAGCGAGAAAAGAGAAAAGGGGTATTTTCGAATGCAGATGTGCACACAGTGTTTAATTTGTGTTTAAAATTTCTGAAAAAATGCAGTTGCATACTAGGGAGCAGCGTTCATTGGATTTCGTTGTTAAGAAACACAAGGAATGTTGTGCAATGTTGTTACTTACTGTGAAAAAAAAAAAAAATTAACTGCTCCAAATTGCCGCCCCTGGCAAAGTGCCGCCCGGGGCCTATGCCCCCCTTGCCCCCCCCTTGCTACGCCACTGTGTCAGTCACCTTACAATTAACAGCTGGTTTGAAATTTGTTATCCTATTTGGCATATGCGTGCATTTCTTTGATTTGTTTCATATTAAAATGGTATCAAGACGGCAAAATAAAATTGAATGTTCTACTCAAAATTATTTTCAATAGTGGCGACGAAATTCTTCCGTGCTGTAAGAGTTCAATCGGTACAAACTTTTTCACATAGGTAGATGAATCAACTAATATTGTTACTAAATTAGGCAATTCTTCGAGTTTATCAGATATTTTAACGACTTTTCGTATGAAATTTTTCAATTTTTAAATTATGTGTCTTTTCATTTTTCACAGATTACTACAAAAGCGTTCCCCAAATTTTTCGTAAGTGTCTCTCTCTGTGAGAGAATTTATTCGCACCACTGCCATTTTGACAGTCTTTTCCATTCTTACTACAAAAGTTAAGGAACAGACCTACTGTTGTATTAACTGCATAGCTGAATTTTGTAATATCTAGTTCTATTCGTTTTGACAGATGCCAAACAGTTTTTTTTTCTCTCTCTCTCAGCGCTGCAGTTTCGTGAACAAATGTAGGTACTTCAAGTAATACTACTCCATCAGTCAATGGGTGTTTTCATAATTGTCGAAAATCTGCGCCAGTAAAATCGTCTTTCTTTTTTGTTGCATTAATGAACACACTTTTTTTGCAGCACGTGTGCAGGCCTGCCTTAGTACAATTTTATGTAGTCACTGAATGTTCATAAACGTTCATAAACATTCCACGCCGCAGCTTCTTTTCCCCTTAAAAAAAAGTTAAATTTAATTGTGAAAACACATAAAAAATTGCCAAAAAAAAATCATTTTTCGCAATTTACATTTTTTTTACGTCCCGCGCTTTATGCAGTCAAAAAAATATGGATGCACAATCTGCCAGACACTGATGGCATTTATGACGTTTACAAAAATATCTGCTGCAATTTATCTCGGTTTGTTCAATCAAATATCTGACTTTATGAACACGTCCTAAGCAGATCTTAGTTAGGCAGACGTTTTTGAAAACACCCAATTTCTATCCGATTAATTTCTGACATACATTTAGATAAATTTAGTGGATTGTAGGACAACGCCAACACACCACACAACACACAGTGACATAAATACTTCAAAAACCCCTACCCGTTGCATAATTAGACGCGCAATTACCAATTTACAAATTTTCAGTCAATCAACTGCCTGGCCCATGACAGTTTGCAGCTGAATCAACAAATTTGCACTTCAATTTGATCGAGCATTTTACTTCGAGTTACTGAAATCCGTCGCAACAGTAATCAGGTCGTCTTGTTGTATACCTATTACTTTTGTATTCAAAAATTGAGCTGACCAGTCACTTAATATAATGCTGCATTACAAATGTCAAACAAATTATTTACCCCACAGGTGCTTCCGCCGACCGCTCTTGGGCTGTGTGCTTAAGACGCATAGTTACCAACCGTACATGCTATAGTTTTAGACATGATTTGTGTTTATTTTAACTGTTAACACAATAGTTGTTTGCTATGTATGTGTAGTAGGTATAGGCGACCATCAATATACTGGCTGCCATAATAAACTAACTTTCTAGACTGACTTTTTAGCATGTTGAATGTAGGTCTTACCTACGCCACAAAATTGATGACTAATATGTTGCTTTGGATTTGAGTTAAGGCTAGCTATAGCTTCCGGATTTTGTCGTGAAATGTCTATACCTATTCGAACATTTCCTAGAATTGAATGTTCAAATTTGATAAAGTAATAAACTGTTGTTAGCATCGTTTATTCATTACGAAAAAGTACAGAAATGACTTATTTTTAACAACTTTCAATTTCTGACAGCTACAAGTAACATTGGATAACAATTTTGCTCACACATCAAAATAAGGTGTAAATTATGTAAAAAATATTTTGTCGATAAAGTCTAAAGTTCAACAAACATTAGAACATTGGGCAAGAGTAATGACTACTTTACAGTTGACACTGATAAAATGCACCTTGAACGTGCTCCGAATTAGTTATGACTACCAATCATGATTCATGACTATTTAAACGAACTGAACAAGTAAATACCATAAATTGATTCAACATGCGTATAGAATGTACTTAAATTTTACTTTATGGGGTATTTATAGGTGCGTCGAAGAAAATTATTTCTGACAGATTGCCTTCTAAAATTTTGTTGACAGTTGCGTGCTGAGTACATAATTGGACCTAACCTCAAGATGCATAAGATGTAGGCATGTCACCAGTCCCAAAACTTGTCAAATTTGTGCCAATTTTCGTCAAATGTGCTTAATTTGTGATGTTAAATAATTTAATACAGTTGTTAATGTTCTGATCTGATCTGCTCCTTTCAAACAAACAGATCGTACGCAGTTTTATTTTTAAACAGCATACGAATAGAACTCGGCGAACAAAATATCGTGCGCATGCATCTGCATACCACAGGCAACCATCTTCCGGCAGGTTTGTTAAATGTGAAATGTCTTCTCGCCATTTTCCAGTTAAATATAACTTGTTCACTTGGAGGCAATAGACTCTGCCAAAAAAAAAAAAAAATAGTGCGTGGAGTCCCTCCGCGCGGAAGAAGTGAAACTTCGTAATGTGGAAATGAAAATAGGAAGGGGTAGAAATTGATTTTTAGTGAAATCGTATTGTTTCTTTAAGCCTAGTATCCTGCTCGCGCTAAATTTTAGCGCCCCTAGTCTCCACTTCGTTTCTCCACACCAAAGATAAATGGTCGCTAAATTATTATTAAACATGATGTACCTAGATGGGACAAAACCCATATGCTTATGAACCATGAGTACCATGACTGATATCAGACAGTAAACGAAATTTTAATAGAATTTTCGAATTTCAAACTTGAAAGAAGTAAGAAACCTAGAAATTATAAGAAGAAGTTCAACATGTGTCCTCAAACTTTCCACAATCTCCTTACCATAGTGAAAACACTTGTTATTACCCAAAAGATGAAGCCAAATTAGAGCATAAGTCCCCCTGAAAATTGATTCGCTTTATTTATATGTAGGTATGTGTATCTCTGTTTTGGAGCTGTTATTTGGCTTTGCGTTTTCTTTTATTTATCACGCAAACATTATCCGCGTTTTCCGCCACAAAAAATTCTTTGCAAACACAACACAAACACTTTTCTCCGTTTTTTTATGTCAAAATTTATCTTCGATTTAATGCACCGGACATTTATTTCGCGAGCTAAATGAGTGGAGACTTTTCATCGGCCCATCTATATGAAATGAAGGATTTAACGTGCGAACAGGATACTGATGCTTTGCTAAACTGCCTCGCTCAATTTTATCTTTGTAGCCATTTTTGTATGGGAGATAAAATTTAGCGCGAGCAGGATACTAGGCTTTAAGACAAACTTTATTAACATTGCTTGCAACTCATAATTGATCGCATCTTTTAATTATCATATTCGAGTGGAGAAATATCCAAATCCATAACATTTACAATGGGATAATGACAACTAAAGTAAGATACGATATGTTGGAAGTCGCATTAGAAGTTTCACTTCAAAAATACTACCCTATTGAATTATATGTATGTATATCAAATCAAACTAAAACAAGTAAATGAAATAATGAGGAAGCTACTCGTTGCTAACGCTCGCGCTGGCCTCAGGGGGTATTTGCTCAGAAACAACCACCACTTTTCTTTCCTTTTTCATATGAACGTGCTTGTGCTGTGCAATGTGCGCTACCCTCACCCTCGCTCACGCCTTTGAGTATCCAATTATTAGCATCAAACGTTTAACGCGACCTTGAGTTGGAAGTCGCATAAGAAGTTTCACTTCAATAAATCAAACAACATACATAATTCACCTATATCGTCTTTACTTCTTGAATTCTTCAATTCTGTACTGTAGGTATCAACGTATGTAGGTATGTACTATAACAACCATTGAAACAAAACCCTTGAACTCAATTTCTATATACACCACCATAAGTCCATCAGCGCACGTCAACAGCCATGTGCGCATTTCCTCAGAAACAACCACCACTTTTCTTTTCTTTTCCATATGAACGTGCTTGCGCTGTGCAATGTGCGCCACCCTCACCCTCGCTCACACCTTTGAGTCCATCAGCGCACGTCAACCAACAGCCATCTGCGCATTTCCTCAGAAACAACCACCACTTTTTTCATATGAACGTGCTTGTGCTGTGCAATGTGCGCCACCCTCACCCTCGCTCACACCTTTGAGTATCCAATTATTAGCGTTAAACGTTTAACGCGTCCTTGAGTTGGAAGTCGCATAAGAAGTTTCACTTCAAAAAAAAAAACATCCAGACACTAACTAAAAATACTGATTGCGCGTGTGCTTGATGTTGCAATTTACCGTGCCATCTTTATTCCACATCCTGTGCACAAGATACCTACTATTTATAACCAAAAGGATGTGCCGCCAGACATCGTTTTTGCCATCTTCACGTAGGTATCAAATTAGTAAACAAAAAATTCGAACAAAATATTCCCTTGGGCACGAAAGTAATTTCAAAATTAATATGTTTTTGTTGCTTTGTTTTCTGTCTGTCCCTCTTTTAGTCTGTTCTTTTAGGTACTTGTAGGCAGTGTTGTAGTACTCTCTCTTCATTTATCCCACGAAGCGAGGTAATTTTTCCCTTTTTCCCACCGTACTCAAATTCCCTTTTAAAATCCCACGATACTTTTTTGCCTCAAAATCCAGTTTTTAAAAGTAAAATTTGTATTACAAGGAAAGAAAATCATGGTTTATTAACCTTTAGTATAAAAATCACAGTTTGTAACATTATTACGATTTTTTTTTGGTACTAGAAAATTTTGATAAGAGACAATTTCCATAAGCAGTTTTCTTATGCACATTCAGTGTGTTAATAATCACCGTGAAAGGTAGGAGTTTTCATGAAATTTCTTCAAAGATTTATAGTTTTAATGTTTTTTGTTAGATTCCACAAATTCCCACGATTTGGTGCTTTTTTCCTTTATCCCACGAAAGGTTTTTCGGACATCGAAATTCCCAGATATAATAACACTGCTTACCAGGTATACCATATTTATAGGTAAAAGAAGTACCTATGTAAAATGCACAAGGGCATTATTGATGGATATGGAGACGGACACAAGACACAAGGCAGTGCACTCGTATACTCTGTCTGCCTTAGGGCTTGAATATTCGTTCTTTCTTTTTTCCAAATTCATCATTCAATTGATTTTCAATTGATATTCGTTTTCTTTTTGGCTTTGTTCTTCAAGTTGTGTTTGAACTCTGTTGTCGATCTTCAGGTTTTTGTTTTGTTAATCTCCACCACCTGTCTACGGGCACGGTTGCCAGATTTGGCGCTTTGTCGTATTTTGGGCTATCTTTTTACTTAAAAAACGATAGAAATTTCTTCCATGAGCGCCGAACACAATTTTGGGCTACATATCGTTTTACAAATTGTGTGTTAATTTTGTTTGTTTTATTCTTTCACAAAATTAAAAAAAGAAATATTTTCGAACAAACCCGCACTTTTAAAACTTGGCAGCACTCTTGCAGTTAAGTGATATCGAACAGTCGTTCAAGTTGCACGCACACCAATTCATTTTGCAGGCTTTTTAGTTTGACACAAGCCACAAAAGCCAATAGCAGAAAAAAAAGTGAAATAAAATCCAAGGCGTAGAAGTCAAAAAAAAAAAAAAAACCGCGGTGAGAAGTCAGAAAAATACCAAAATTTTCAACGATTTTTGGGCTTCTTTCTGAACAACGATATTGGGCTACATTCTTAAAGGTTTGGGTGCTTGAAGCGAACTAAATTATGGCAACCCTGTCTGCGGGGAGTTTATAGTCTGTTTCACTCTTTTCAACTCAATTTGGATAAAGTAGGTATATTTCGTCACGATTTTCGCACAGTGTAGACAGTACCTAAACAGTACACCCCACGATCCACTGAACTTTGGAACGAGTACTCGAGTAGCAAGCTTGTGAAATAGACTAATGATGATGAGACCAACGAAATACGACATCTTCAAGGTTTTTTCATATATATAAATAATTTAAATAAATGAACTCGAATTTGACTATGAGAATGTGCATTGTGTATGCCGTTGGATTGTGAATCACTGTTGAGTGTTAAGTTGCATGCACACTAGATTGGTCGTTATTCTGGTCACGTTGTTTTTTTTTTTTTTTTTGATGAAGAAATGTAAACTACCGGATGCGCTTGACAGTTAATTTATCGATTGCATTTCAGTAAATTTTCATTGCCCGCGTTCCACTGCCCGCGTTCCACTGCCCGCTAGATGAGTAGCGGCCATGCGCTAGACGTCTACCACCTTTTGTGAAATGTCAGTTTTTTTTTTATATGGAGTTTGACATGCTGCCATTCATCTGGCGGGCAGTGGAACGCGGACGTTGATAATGCCGACGATTTTGTGTTCTAAACATATTCAGTTATCGATTTAAAATCGTTCCACATCATCGGACATCATTCCAGTGGAAGAATGACATTGCTGATTGACATATAGTAATCAACTCGCGTTTAGTGTGCGCTAGACCTAATCCGAAATGAATTTATGAAAAGGTACAATGGTTGATTGCAAAACACCACTTAAGAGACGAAAATAAAACTGTTTAAGCAATTTGAATGATGTTTTCGGAGTTAGGTACGACAATCGTATGACAGGGGCAGCCTTGTTCCAAAGAAATGGGAACTTCTTGCGACGGAACAACGCAGTAGATAGAGTGAAGGTAGATCTTTAGTGTAAATAACTGCGCTGTGAATAGGGGAAGAAATACTACTACGTGTATATATAAAAAAATTCACCGTTCAATTAACTTAATATGCACAAGTGGTGAACAATAGACATAGACGGTCATCTGATAAGAATGACTTGCGCGAAGTTATCGTTGGCTTTGCTCTGTCAAATTTCGGTGTGCATTCCAATTAATGGCGATTCTGCTATTCTTTAAGGAACTCATTTCATAAATTGATGTAGATATTTGTTCGGATATATATTTACTGTGGAACATAAAATGGCATGGTCAGGGGAAACTGCTGGAACATAAGCGCATGGGAGTTCGGTACATTGACAGTCGGTAGGATTTCTACTTTGGGCCTGATATTGATCATTTACCGATCTTTCATGTTTGTGAGCAATCTCTTTCTCTGTTCCGATATGACACAGATTTCTGGTCAGTGATCGCTGATTTACATTGTTAATTGAAACGGAGGGGGATTAGTCTATTTAGGTCAGGGAACACACCATCACCTGCGGTCTAATATTCATAGCTGCCAAAATAAATTGCGCCGTACTAATAATATATTTATGTCTCGACTTTAAACTTATGGAAGCTCACAATTGCAAAATTTGTTTGGAAAATATTTCCACTAAGAACTATGTAGATATTTAAATTAAAAAGAAAAAAAAAATATTGGCAAGGTCCATTTATTATGCTGATATTGTCTACAAAAATGTAAATTGATTATCTAGCTCGATCCTTATCGACATGGGTTGTTGAAAGGTCCTAATCACGCGGTTTTTATATATTTAGCCGAAATTGCCATTTCACCAGCAATTGTTTTGGTTATCTCAAGAAATTGCTTAAATCAATCGTTTTACTTTTTCAATATTACAAAAAAAAAGAAAAAAAAATCCCCTTGAGTTTCTATGTGGAAGTAAAAATAGCGCTTACATGGTGCCGAGATGGATCTTTTTTTTATAGACAATAGCTATGGCAACAATTTATTGGCAAACATGTTGCTGTCTGGTACTTGCTTTCTAAATGATAACGATTTTGACTCTTCTGTTATAAAACAAGTGAACTCAATTTGCAATTAATACTGTTTTCGTTTTGTTTTTTACCTATATTTAGTAAAACTTGATTGCTGGCTATTACTGATAAGGGGTTAGGAATTTTTATTCATTTTATTACCCGCCTCGGACTGGATGTGATTAAACACACGCTGATGTGATAATTGATGATGACTGGCATGATTCGATTATTGGCAGGGGAATGCTGGTTTCGGTTTCATCTCTATGCCTACCGCTTTATGAGAATACCCACCATTCTATTGTCTTTTGCGATTTATTAATTTCTATCGATTAAAATGTAATATCCGTTTGTGTGAAAAAAAAAAACGAATGTCAACAGAACAAGAAACGTTTGATTATTTGATTATTTGTATCACAAAGGCTTTTTTCGGAAAGAATTCTAGTACAATTCGATGTTTACTTGAACTCAGTGTGACCAATTTTGTATATTTCCTGCTAAAGTTAACAAGATTATTTTAATTTTTAGCATCTTTTCATTCAAATCATGCAAGCGTTTTTGTTTAGCAGGATTTTTGTTTAGCCACATTATGAATTAAAATCATAAAATAAAATCAAAGCAGCCGAACCTTAGTTTGAACAAGCTATTACAATTCTAATTTGACAGTGAACACAACCATTTCAACAAATTCAATAACAACTTCAGCAAGGCTACAATTGCAATCAGTTTTTCAAACACATTCTATTTTTGTGAAATATTTATCTTCTTTTTTTTCTGAAAACAGCTTTTTTGTTAATTTGTTTGGGTTTTGATAAAAAAAAACATGCTTAGTGTTCAAATATGGAATATTGGAATATGAAAAAGTAAAGAACTACCCCCGTGCCCGTATTATACAAATTATTACTCAGTTACTCAGCAGTTATACTTCAAACTTTTGTACGCTATCTGAAGTTTGCTATAGCTAACTTACTTGTGCATATTTTGTTTACTACCACGGACAGTATTGTCTTTACCATAAGGGCCAAGGTCCCCCATCCTTACGGGGCCTCGAATGACCGATATATCCACTTAGGCACTATAACTTTTATTTTATTTTATTTTTTTTGCTAGATAGCTTGAAAAAAAAAATTAGATAGTAAAAGAGTCGCGATTTTGGCGCCTTTATGACAACAGTGATAAGCTAAGATAAAGCCGATGCTGAGGTTAATAGAAAATGTGTCACTGCCAGGTCAGAAACTTGTAGGTACTTCCACAGTTCGCCACTTTTTGTCGGCTGGTTGTACTAAGAATTTCCATTAACATTTTTAAATTAAAATCAGTGAAGTTCGAGATCGAGTTCATAAAATCAGACACCACATCATTTTATTTTTTTATTTTTATGAATGTTATATATAGGAATTGAAGAGTGGAAGTCTTATTTCTTTAGATAGTTATTCTTTTCAATTTAAATATACCTGCATCAGTATTTGAATACCAAAAATGAAGTTTAATAGGTAATAATGTTTTTTTTTTTTTTAATTATTTTAAATAAAACATAAAAACCGAATTATATTAAAAATTAAAAAAAAAAAAACAGCTAGGTATGTCGCCCGAGGCAAAAATTTCATTTATTTTACTGCTGAAGCCCCCTGAAAACTTTATTTCAACGCTAAACATCCTTAAAAAAAATTATATTATATATATACCTATATATACCTATATATATATATATATATTCGCCGCTAAATCTAATGAAAAAAATATATTTGAGCGACTGAACCTCATGAGAGAAATTATATTAATTTATATTTTCAATAACAGAGGTCTAACTAATTAATTCGTATTATTACTATTACAGTGTGAATTTAAATAAACTTAATCTTAAACTTAAGCTTCATGAATATCGGTTATAATTTATGATAAGTCTACTTTTATTCTGTTTATTAGTTACTAGCTGACGCGTGCTCGCGTTTCTTCTCAGAATTGTTAGAAAACTTCTACTTGCTATTCTGTAATAAGATTATAGCAAACAAATTGTAACTTTCCTTTTTTACTTTTCAATAGGGCCCCAGCATACCCTAAGTTGGCGGCCCTGACCACGGAGGGTAGTTTGCGTATACCTACTTCCCTTATCTGTTAGTATGTACTAGGTACCTATCTATATTGGAAATCTAGTTTGCCTCAAACTGCGTAATTGATTTCAATACGAGATTACTACTTTCGACTGCATGACGTCAATTTGAATGAAGACTGGAGGGAATTAGATAGGTAATGCAGGTGCGTTTGAATTTCCAATTAATAAGATTTAAAACTTTTACTAAATAGATGCACCTTGTATAGATACTAACCACATTTTGCCGTCTAGTTTGCGTCGGCTTTTAAATTAGCTCATTGACATGATGTATTTATTGTAACAGGTTTTATAAGTGAAGTGATGATTAGCGTCTGCAACAATGTTGTTATAATTTAGCTATTGAGACACTCGAAGAACCTGTTTAAATCGAAGCCACGTGTACTTACCGTAAAAAGGTTAACCACACTTTGGAGAATAGTTAATTTTAAGGGCATTAAAATGTAAATCAAACGGTCATTCAAAAAGTGATGGGACTTCCTACCACTTGTATTTCTACCACTTTTTACACTCGCGGAAATTCTACCAACCTGAACTCAAAATCTACCACCTTTTACTCATCGCTATTTGCTAATAATATTTCTTTTCCATCATTGAATTAAATTGAAAATTGTACCTATACCTACTCGCCCTACTTTTACCCATACACACTCAGCTACCAGTATTTTTCTCTGAGAATTGCATCAGCAAAAACTTCCACTCCAGTGTACCATTTATTTACTGCGCTAATATTTCATTATTTGCTATGTTTTGACATTTTTTGTTTAATTATAAGTTGAATCGATGGTGTTTTATCTGTAGTTCTTTCAAAATTTCAATTAAAAATTTAAAAGATGGCATGGGAAATTTTACATTTAATAGTTTTTCATCATACTTGCATGTACAACTTTTTTGTTAACCTCATAATAGCGCAACTGCTGAAATGTAAATGTTCACATCTAAAAAATATAAAAAGTGAGGAAAGAAACACATTAAATACGGTTCTACGGAACGGGGAAGACTTTGAACCCGCGGAATTATTGGTAAAATATGCTTCAAAATATAAATTCGCAGACGGTTTGCTTTGAACGACAAACGTGATTTTTAAAATGTATGTTTATTTTATTTCCCTGTTTTTTGTTTTTATTATTACTATTTAATTGGTAAAAATAAATGAATTATTTACCATGAACATTTTTTTTTTCTACCACTTTTCTACCACCCTTTTCTAAGGCTAAATACCACCGCTTCGCTTTTCTCAAGTCCCATCACTATTCATAGAGACAATTCTTAAGTTTTTTTTTTTTTTTTTGAGGTATTTGTTATTATACTTCCAGTATAATGCTAAATTAAAGCAATGCCCAGGGCTTGAGGAATTATACCTTATACCATTTAACTGTCTTAAAATTTTTCGAATAAAAATATACTACAAATAAACACTCAACTCCATTCTGTGAATACCTTATCCAAAGTTTATTAACATAACATTCATCGGATAAGAAAAGGTAACAGAAATTTGTGTTATTAGTAAATCTCACAAATTGAACTCCACACAGCATCAATGCATTCTTCAGCGACGTGAATAAAGTGTTGGAGATAACCAGATAACGCAAAACAGAAATACATATTTGAATAGCAATATTTGGAAAAATGATCGTCTGTCTTTTGTTGTAAATGAAATATTTTTATATGGCGGTGTAAAAAGTATTTGCATACACCAGCTAAAATAAATACGTACTCCGCTAATTTGTAAATGTTCTGACCAAAGTAAGTAAGTAAGTAAGTTAAGTATTTTATTTTAAATGATCGTAGCAATGTGTTATTAGCAGCAATTTATGTTCGAGTGCATCCCTAAAGTTATTTCCTATAGTCGTTAATAAACATGTCTATTAACCTTAAACTTATTTAAATTATAAAGATTCAATGCGAAGTCAATTACTTATAGTCAGTAAATACGCTTGACATGTGTAGGTAATTGTTGTCCTAAGCTTCAGTCAATTAATATCGATGAACTCCTGATTTTCTGTTCTAACCTCTCGTGTATAAATGACGTGTTTTTTAATTACATCAACTAATGATTTATGAACGAAACTTTGTTTTTTCTTAACTACTCAGCCCTTCGTTATAAAAAGTCAATTCAAGAGCTCGACTATAACCTCCAGTTTCCAATTATTGAGCGAGACCTACTTTTATAGGAATCACACATTTAGTTCCCTTTCCTAAACGACAATCCAACGTCCAATTCCACTTGCAATTATTATTACTATTAAAAAAAAAAACTAAGTTACGTCTACCGCATTGTGAATAGGTTGCACGTTAGTTTCTCACGTGGTAAACGTGCTCGAAGCACGGGCCACTACATTTCGCAGCATTTATCAGCATTTTTTCTAGACCTGAACAGCTTTACGATCCGCAAGTGAGATTAGGGACTTATTTGCATATAAATCACTGATATCTACAAAAAAAAGATTTCAGTGCGTAAATTATAAATTAGTATGCACATAGGCAAACTATTCTATAAAAAGTCGAGAGTAATTAGAGGTATTCTTTTTGCAAAGACAGACACTTAACTGACTTATGTAAGACATTTGTTTTATATATAAAGTCGACAAAGTTAAACAAAAAATACGTGTTGATCATCGCCTTTTGCTACCCCGGTTGCAAGTTATTTAAATTTAACAGTATACTTATTGATCGTAACCCGTTGACAAGATCTTGTCTTCAATTTGTGACGCAAACTATTATGCGAGAAACAGATTAACACAGCGACCTTGATAGCAACAGCAACAGCGAATTTGTGATTAGCTCTTACGTTGATTTCGCTGTCGATGTTGCTGTGCTAATGTGTTCAAAGTAATTAAAATACGCAGTGGTTCTAAAAAATTGTCAAAGTTGCTGCTGATGTCGCTGTGTTAATCTGTTTCTCGCATTAAATTTGTAGATTGAGAAATAGATGGAGAGGGTTCATTTAACCACAGGGCAGATGGGCCGAGTAAAATCGATCTTCGGCGGAAGAAGAGGTTAGGTTAGGTTTAGAAAAAAATAATACATTGTTAAAAATAAAATAATCCTGCTAAATGTGTCAGAAAATATTCTATACAGCAAGTTTACTGACTGCTTTTATTTAACAAAGACCAGAGGTACCTATCTACTATTGTTATTTTTGAACTCTTCAGCTCAACGACCTTACACCGTATACTTATTTCTTCGATATGCCCATGTCAGTATGATTTATCGAACACGCCCATTTAGACCAACCATTTCGTTTCATTAGCAACAATCTTCCAACCTGCACCTTGACAAAAACTGCTTCTTCTTAAATCATAAAAATGCATTCCATTAAAAATGCTAATTAAGAAGAAAAAAAAAAAAGGCAACGTGCAAATATGCAAGACTGTGTCAGACGGAAAAAAAGCATCCATACATTAAACGCATCGACAAGACAATGCATTTTTAATTCCCTAAACGCACAATGCGGTTATCCTTCAGCAACCTTTAAGGGCATGTCTGCATCCAGCGGTCAACCAGTGTTGCAGGTAACCCTTCATTATGGTTTATTTCAGGCAATTCTGCTTTTTATTAGCGCGCAAGGATGTTGCTTCGTTATATTAAAAAAAAAAAACCCCTGCCTTACCTTGTTACCATAGTATAAATGGGATTTTAATTTCTTTCTGCATGTATATTTGCCATAATTTTGTCGTCCTTCGCGTTCATAATGTCGTCTTTATATTGTGTTTACCCATTGACACAGTGACACGGCAGGTTGATGGTTCAACTTCAAATTTTGGCACCAGTAATCCAGATCCAAACAATATGCTGCTCCTTTCAGTGATTACACTTATTTATAAATTTTTTCTGTCATGGAAAAAAGAAAAGAAATAGAAACGAAAAAATAATAATCTTCAGTGCATTTCATCAAGCGGGTCATCACGGTAGGAAGCAGAGGTTATCGCATCAAACTTCTTTAAAATAATTGCTTGATAAGCTTTAACATTAGAGATTTAAAGGCGCACTCGTGACCTCCTGCTGTCAAGAAAGAAATTTATTTTGATTTCACTGTGATAGTGAAATACCTAAATCATAAATGTTGTTATGTAGGCAGTCTATAACGAGATGGTTGGCGAATAATAATATTTTGATTAATTGTCGGTCAAATGGTAGTCCTAAAAAAAAAAGTACAAAAATGTATTGTTCGTTATACTTTTTTAACTTCTATACGTACGCCGGCTACCCCGTATGTCACAATTTTTAACAAAACTAGACATTAGATGTCATTTCGTGCAGTCCTTGAGAAATTTTCTCTTGAAAGATCTTCGCACTCAGAACTGTGTGGTAATGTACAATAAAACTTTTGATTTACATTTTTGAATTCTGCGTGAACTAGTACCCCTAGTGTAAAAATTGTGTATCAATCAATCATATCAATCAATTTAACTGTTGGTATTTATGAATAGAAAATTGCAATTTTTTCTATCACAAAACCATTATATTTAATTATTCTTACATCTAATCTAAAAAAAACATGAATCTCAATTGATGTAAACAGTAAAACAAACAATTAAAGCAATTTTCCCGCGAATTGAAAATTCTTGCCGCGAACTGTCACACTTTATTCACAATCCACACAAAACAGTCGCGATCCACAAACCCACGAAAGAAAATATCGTTCGAACTTAACCTTTAAAAATGAAACTGATACGCGGGTATCTGCGATAAAACATTTTTTCATGTGAATGAAGTGTCAGAAACTACCAATATTCGCGTGTTCGCAGTTCGCAATTCGCTCTCATGTGAATAGTCCTTTATTGAGCTTCTTCGACGAACGAAGTGGCTATCGAGTAAAATGCTGCGACTGTGTAAAAGTCCCAGCATTTCAATAAGAAAGAAGAAGAAAAAACACTAAGATGGCAGCACTAATGCACCGCAAGGGGAGTGCTGCAGGCAGTGCCTTGATCAACATTTTCCAAACAAAGCTAAAATTTACTTCGTTCGTAGAAGCGACAAGCGAGATCAACTGAAATCTGAATCTGTTCGTTCTCGCTGCATTTTCACCATTTTAGAAGTGAACTGTTGTCGACTCCTCTAAGAAGCCGCAGTGCCAGAGCTCATTGAAAGCTCTCCCGCCTTACAATCTAATCTAATCTACCTAAATAGAACTTATCATGAATTGTAAGGTACATTTTTAAATGTGTCCCAAAAAATTGTGTATGTATTGTTCAGGACTAATTTTTGATTACATACCTAACCTACAGCCTCATAAATACTATCTAGCTAACAGACAAGATTTTGTTGGCCGAACTCCACCTAAATTTAAAGCGTGGGTAACAAACTTTTTTTTATCACCTACTACCTACATCAAACAAATGATAAATCCACTAACACTAACCACACATTTTTCTCTTTTCTTCAAATAGGTATAAAGCTCAGCAAAAGTGTCATCATCGAACTTTTGGAGACCAATATGCAAAAAGCTCGCATTTGTACGCAGAAAACTATGCTAAACTTTTACTGCGTTATCTTGAAGCTTCTCAGTACGCTTTTCACACTTTTTGACAACAAAGCTCCAGTCAAAGCTGCTGCAAAGCAAATCACGGTGGATAGCGAAAGCTCGCGTGCTACCAAACTAAATGTAAGTTCACTTTTAAGCTTTTTTTTTTTTTTTTTTCTACCAGCTACAGTTGTGCCTGAAAGTGTTGCGCATTTTACTAAATATCTTTTTTAAATCCTTTCAGAATCCCAAAAAACTAACCACCGACAAACCATCCATCGAATCCTATCAAACTCGCTTAGATGAGAGGCTAAATAAAATCCAAAAGCACAAGAGCCGTTTAAATGGTGTAAAACTCTTTGCATCGTGCCCCGCTTTGCCCACTACATCTGATGTCACTCCCTCCGCCACGTCTACCAACGATCTCACCTGCCTAACTGCATGCAAAGGCAACAGCTCATCTGCAGATAACCTACGATTATTCAACTTGCGATCTCGCAGTCTTGTCCTAACCAACACCAAATGCAAGGAGTACCTCTTAGTCGTTTGTGTACATGCTAGTCTAGTTGTGATGTACCTACAGGTTGTGATTTTAGGAATAGCACTGAATACCACCTACGTACCGTTGGGACTGATCTTTATGCTAGCCACCATTGGTATTATTGGATACATTTTTGTCAAGGTAATGATTAATGTAAAGCACAGCTTGGTAGCATATTTCTAAAACGGATATTTTCCTATTGCAGGTTTCCTTCGTTAAACATCCGGTGGCAACGAAGTCTCCAAAGTCTTCACCCGTACCAAAGGCTAAGAGTTCTCGCAGCAGCCGAGACCTCATTAAAGACGACTTCAGTCCAGAGCGTCCGAGCCGTTCAAAGGCGAAAAAGGTTCCAATTTCCGAATTGCAGTACCAAGCATTGAGCAAGATTAAGCTGTTGTAGATGGCGCTGGTTGTCTCCGAAACTATGTTGCCCAAGAACAAACTATTATTTTTTTTTTACTTTCTGTAGGTAGGATCCATTGATTAGGGCAGACATATCTTAAAAGCGAGCATATTCATTTAATACATTTTAAGAATCAATTATTATTTTTCCCCGAAAAAGTACAACTACTGAATATATATATATAGGCTAGGAATTCTTCCTTTCTTGACAGATGAAAAGAAATTTACTTCTGTCAGCTCAGTCAGAGATGTAAGGATGTCGTAGGGAAAACACTTAATTTAAAACAAGCTCAGATTTAGATGACAAAATCCTGAAATCGGTAAAGTTCGCTGGGATTTTTTTTTCTAGTTATCAAAACTGTTTGAAAGCAGCGGCCACAAAAAATCGTCAAAATGTCATAGGCATTCCTTGCTGCATTTATTATCGACGACACTTTTCTGATTCTTTTTTTGTGGCTGTGCTGTTAAAAAAATGTCCCACGTCTCTATGAGTTCTCCATCTCTGACACAATCTTTCTCTCTATATTTTCTTCTTAATGATGATAACTTGTAGGGCTATGCGATTACTGTTTTTCTAATTGTTATGTATGGTGAAGTGACACATAAACTTATCATTATCAACTGTCATCTTGAGAGACTTTCATCCAGTTCAGGTTCGTTTCCAAATTTACCAAAAATGTGGCCAAAAATGCACTAAGCTCATTAATCGACTGAGGTGAAACTTTTTCAAGCTGCCAGTTGACATTTATACTACATATAATTTACCCAAATGATTTTAGGACGCAATCCCATTCCTATGTTAACGAACTGTCAATTGGTTTCAGTTGTTTCAATTTCGTTCAATCATCCTTGAGAGTGATTTGTAAATTTCTAATATTCTTTTTTTATTTTGTGTTTTGTTGACAACATTTTTTATTGTAACTTTTCTTTGTCAATGATAACGAAAGGAATTGAACTGTCAACTTAAATCAATTGAGCTGTTGGATTATTTTTCGAATTGAAATATGAATAAATAATTGCTGTTTCCTCATTATGAATAAAACAATATAACTACTTAATGAAATATTAACAACAAAATCTATTCCGTTTTTGACACTTTCAACTCGTACTGCACGATCAGAAATGATAACCTCTCGAATATGATTGCCTTTTCAATTTGCTTATGTCATCTGTCACTTTAATTTTCTTGTAACCAAATGGATACAATGTTATTGTGAAAAAAATGTTACATTTTCGTGACTCGTCCATGTCAAAGTGACAGATTTTGTGTCAAAACATTAATTTTCTGTAAAACTTTCCCTTGTTTGAATGTGATAGCGTGTTCTATGTTTTTTTTTTTTTTTATTCTTTTCTTTTCTTGTCTTTCTTTTCCTATACAAAATAATTAATATAAAGTGAGACTGACAAACGTATTTAGAGTAGATTCGTGTTCAAAATTTAACAAAGACAAATTTCCCTACACACAAAAAAGAAATTTAACTTTACTAATCATGTATTTTTGTACAGTGATTTGGTTTTCTTGTGTTTATTCGGCCAGAATTTAATTATATAAAAAAGATGTAGGTACTCTTCGTTTTTATGTAAGCAGCGAATAGATATTTTATTTGCTTATTGAAAAATTAATTCCTGTTTGATTGTGATGCGTGCATGTGATTCTGGTAAATTATTAAAAAGTAAACAATTTTTACATTTACAATGTTTTTTTTTTATATAAAGTTTCTTTAGATTATAGATTTTGAGATCAGTTTTTGTAATACGATATTTTCTTATGGCTTAAATGTTTAATACTTAAATAAAATGATGATAAATATTAAGTTAAGATTATATTATATAGGTACAGAGAAAACAGAACAAATTGTTCGAAAAATAAATAAATGTGAAAAATATATAATTTATTCATTTTAATACAAAAGTTTGTGTTATTTATATGGAAAATGATATTGGCAGGTTTGGATGCACAATAGGTACAAACCGGAACCGATATAAAGCCACACCAAATCTAAGTATTCCATTGAGGAACAGGATATGGCATTAGGTGGTGATAGCTATTCTGCTATTCTGTCAGCTGTTCAGCGACTCATTTTTGACAAACCGGTTCAGTTGTTTGATGATGGTTTTAATTTTATTTACTCAAAACCAAAGTCATTCTCATTCCAAAACTGTAATACTTCCCACGTAATGGAGGCCAACTTCCGCTTTGATGAAAACTCCTCCCCGAGCTAAAATTCGCATTAGCTAATTCAGTCGTGAATGTCGGGAACCACTACCAGAGACAATACTGAGACCCCCAACTCACAATCCTCTTGCCGCTGGCCCCCTCAGTTTTTTTTTCAAATTCGCCATTTTGTTTTCCTATCGGTGTTATGTCTATTTAGAATCCGTGTGACATGTAAAAACATACAAAAAATATAAATTCAATGCTGCCAACCGCTACCAACCATGGGGGAATGTGATAGAGTTCGAGAATACCACATTTTAAGATAACTGAATGCTATTGGTTGGTTATTATAAATTTAAAAAAACCGATAAATATCATTTGTTTAGTTAATAATGCGATCTAAATGAGATGTTTTATATACTAGAAACATATAAGGACAAATATTGTTGTGTATTTTCTGCTTTTGAATATCATTAACTTCGATTTTATGTGTACATTTTTCTTAAATAACTGAAGAAAAATTGCCCAAAATGTTTTTATTTTCATACAACCATTCTACAGTAATCATTTTTCATAAATATTTTCAGCAAAAGTGCACTAATTCCTAAAATAAAATACTATTTACACGAAACGAATAATTTCAAATTTAACTGACAAAATTCTATGAACGCTGGAAGCAACTTTGCCGACAGCGGAAGTGGGACACGCAAGGTGCGAGTGTGTTGGTGAGTGACAGTTGTCAATACGAATTTCTATGTAAAAATACTAACGCACTTAGCGTGTACCACCCCATAGAAATATAGCTTGTAGGCAAGTAACGGAAAATCGGCCGAAGTTGGGGGTCTCAGTATTGTCTCTGACCACTACTATCTACTGCTGGGCGCCACTTTCACCTTTTTACGAAAACAAAAAGGACCCAAATATATTATACCATCGATTCTAACCACACACATCGTCATATCATTTAGTTAGGTATGCACACCTCAACACTTGAGTAATTCAAATACCCATAGGCTCCTTAAAAACCTTTGTCGTTCGTGTGAACCCGTTGGACCCGAATAACAAACGAGTTTATCAACTTTTTCTGTTGCATACCAACTCGAAACCCATTTCGTAACTTTCTTCTTTTTTTTCGACTTTCGAACCAAGAAAACGCTTTTAAGCGTTCGCTTTTGTTGGACCCCATCGACAAAAGGAGAAAGCAAAAAAAAAAAAAAAAAAAACAGTAGTGAAAATACTTTTGTTCGCTGAGACGAAACTTTTACATTGCAACGCATTGCACGACATTTCACAGACATACCGCCGCCAGTTAACTCATTTCAGTGGTTATCCTGGTTTGGGTAGGTATCCCAAAATGGGTACAGCCCCCCACTCGAAAGTAGTGCTACCCTCTAATATGACTTTCTTCTTCATTTTTCATTTCCCTATGGTTTGGGCAAAATGAAAAAAAAAAAAAACACTGCCACACATGTAAAATAGAAAAATGCTCAGCGTAAGCGCAAAGAGAGAAACTCACCACTTTATTTATCCTAATTAATTACTTCATCACTGGAACTGGGTTTGTGAACCAAAGGATGAAAAGATAAACGAGAAACCATAAAAAAAAACGAGGAAAAAATCCCCATTTCCCAATGAATGACTGACACAATCCTCTATGTCCTAGTGCTGGAGTAGGTATAGGTACCAAGCAACAGAGAGTCCGAAGGCAAACCCAGGAACGAACCCCATAGAGAGACACTCCCTCTCTGTGATTCCATCATTTCCAACCGATTCCTCATCGTCGCGTCGCGTGCATCGGATTCTTCGTTTTTGCCTTTCGTTATTTTTATCCGCATTTTCCTAGGTTTTATTGTCCCCCCGCAGCCGCCACGCCATATCCCGTGTATATAGAACATTGCTTTCTTCCGTTGTGCTTGTGACTTTTACGTTCTACGGTTCTACCCCATTTCGGGCCCGATTCCATTACGCGGTCGTTGACGTCACGGAAGCATACACTATGCCCACACTCTGTGAGTGTAACCGGCGAAATTCAAGAAAATTACAAAAAAACTGCAGGTTTTTCTACGACTGCTCTTTGTGTTGACATTTGTCAGGTCACTGGGTTTTTTACACCATCATTCACTACTCTGAGGATTGGTTATGCGCAAAAGCAGGACATGAACATAAATGAGCGTGCTGAGCGAATGCGGGAAAGCTTTCACAGGGCTAGCCGGCTAGGGCCTAGGGGAGAACATCCTCCCACTTCACCGGTGGAGACTTATTTTATTTCTGGGGAAATCCTACGGATTTACTTACAGTGCGTTAGGTCAGGAGCGGCCGATAAGTGTTATGTGTCGCTTGTGAGTGTGAAGCAGCAGCAGAAACCGGCTAATTGGTCAATGCAGTGACAAATTCCCAGGTAATTCCCCGCAATGTAGGTTCAAAAATTGTTTATACTTTCAGCAATATTGGAAATTCAATTCTTCACCGCGGCGACATAAACTATCGAAGACACAGTCCGTTCCAAATCACTTGAAGCAGGGTAACAAGAAAAAAAAAAAAATGATTTCCTTATAGAAACCTGCTGCGAAGTGATTTGGAAGGGACTAATAAATGATACGCAAGGTGCTGTTTATATGAAGGAAGTTGACGTGACAGATGGTGGCACGAATACAGCTTACGTACCTATACATAAACTAAGACTAAACTGGTACTGGTGGAGATGTTATCGCATGGATCACACTCGCGAACTGAATCCCGCCCCAGCCAACTGGAGTATATGGTCTAGCTGCCTGGCTTACTAAAAAATCGAAAGTGGTTTGTATAGTAGAAAGCCGTCCAAACTGAGGACTAACAGGTACGCACACAGGAGTGCTCAATTGGAAGTCGTACTTTATGTCAAATATGGAAAAGTAGGTACGACTGAAGTGGGTCATTTGGAATGCGATTCGTGCGATGCGTTGTGTAACTGCGGTGAAAAGGGCAGTGGCGTAGCGTGGGTTACAGCCGCCCGGGGCAGATCCAATTTATGCAGCCCCCCGTAATTGTTTTCACACACTTAAAAAGAAAAAAACCTTGTAAACTTGGTAAAATTTCTGGAATCGAATAACGGTACTTTTGAAATTTCGAAATACTAATTAGTTTCTAGGGTAATATGGTCATTTCTAACTGAATAGCAGGTTCAGTTTTTTTTCCTATATTATCGTTCAATCGATTTTTTTTAAAAAAGTATTTTTTTTTTTCTTAAATTGGTTTTCTTTAGTCTTCGAGGAAAACGGCGATAACGATTTTGACCAAAATGCGTAGTTAGAGTAAACTTTATGTTTTCAAAATTATTCTGGCCTTAATTTTAAATTCGAATCTCACCGAAAACGCAAATTTTAAAAACTGCTTATATTTCGAAAACCTCAATTTTGATTTCGATAAAACTCTAAAAACCAATTAATGCTTACATCCGAAACAGTAACGTATATGGGTAGCCAGTTTTCAGCTAAATAGTTAGGCAATAGCATTTTTCAAACTAAACATTGCAAAATTTGGTACGGTTTTGTCTGCATAATTTTACAAAAAACCTCTTTAACGATTTTGATCAAAATATATATAAAAGATAATATAAGTAGGTATTCTTAATAAGATCCTGTACTTAGCTTTTCTTTAAAAATTTGAATAAATCAATTTTTTAATTATTTCTCAAAAATGAATACCCAAGCAACTTATTTTTTGCAAATATTGCCCACTTCTTGTTCTTTTTTTCAACCATTTTGAATATGCACCTTAAAATAATTCCAACCAATTTGAGCGTTCCACACGTCCATCGAGATATTCGGTCTATAACTTCTAATGCAAATTCAAAAACAAGTCTCTGAATTCTGAATTCTTACAACACTATTGAAGAAACGACTGCAAAACTGCAAATCGCACTGAATAAGGTAAATGAATGGACGAGGGACTGGCGGATCACCCTCAGCGAAACTAAAGCTGTTCACGTGAATTTCACGTATAAGAAAACTAATGACTTGCCAATTTTCCTAAAATTGACCCGAATATACCCTTTGCAAACGAGGCCAATTACCTGGGAATGACACTCGACGCAAAGCTGAAATGGAATTCGCACGTGAAAATGACACGTAAGGAACTCGATATCAAATATAGAGAAATGTACAGGCTACTCGGAAAACATTCCCAGCTCAGTACCGAAAACAAACTGCTTCTATACAACCAAGTGCTAAAGCCGGTGTGGACCTACGGTATACAACTTTGGGGTTGTACCAAGAAAACAAATGTCAATATTCTACAAACTTTTCAAAATAAAGTGGACGAGATCCACAGGGATCTCGGAATTCCAACAATTGAAGCTGAAACTAGAAACTTCGCGAGAAAGCATAGAAACCGACTAATCGGACATATCAACAATACAGTCCGACAAATTTTGGACGAAAGCAATTTATTGCACCGACTACAAAGAACGAAACAGTTCGACTTGGCAAGATAAGATTAACCGCGTCTAAATTGCGGAACACGCAGGATCTTTCACTGGAAAGTAGCCTGCCAAAAGTCGTTATTTCATTATAGAAAAATTGCTTGATATGTTATATCTTAGTTGCAGTACCTAACAATTCTTCTAAGGGTGGTGTTTTTAGTCAGTAAAAATCTGTGAACCAAGAGCGCTAGTTATGTTGGCGTCATTTTTTGGGCAGAGCTTGTATGGAACTGACATTTCACTTGCACTCCATATACCTATAGTAATGTCGTTTTCCATTGGGCAAAAAGAAGCGTCCGGGAGAGTCCGTTGTCCAGAATCGAAAAATTCGCTTCTGAAAACTGAAACTGTTCCATTGGCACAAAAAATACTCTTCTGCGGATTATGAGAAGAGAATTTCGCTTCTCGATTTGAAGTCAAAAAGCACTCACACAAGTGTAATTTATGTATTTTATACAAGTCAGATGAAAGCTGCCGTAGATTATAATTTGGCATTTCACCAATACTTTTGTGCATTCGATCAGAAGTAGTTTTCTTGTTCCATTGGATTACAGATTTAGTCGATCCCCGATTGAAACCAATGGAAAACGAACTAAGTCAATGGTTAGTCTGAAAATGTTCCGTTTTCCAACGGAATTTGAAATTCAAAACGCAGTTTCCGAATCTGGCAGTCAAATAAATTCGTATGTACGATGTGGCAAAATCCTACGAATGCACTTAACAAACTTTATGTGCCATTCAAATCTAATTGTGAACTTCAATGAGCGTGTTAATTTTCTTGTTGGAAGTAATGGCAGTGGAAGGAGCGCCATCCTAGCTTCTCTGGTTCTTCGCCTGGGAGCTAGGGCTGGCTCGACAAATAGATCACAGAGCATGAAACGTAAGTAAAAAAAATCTGTTTCGTTTTTCTACAAGCTTGGGTGTTTTATTTAGAGTTTCTTATGAGTGAAGATATCAAAGCACATGTTCACATCCTGAAAATTAAGAAAAAAAAAAAATTTAAATTAAGACAAATGCTAAGTTTAGAATGACTCACACTACTCGTCACATCTGATCTCTCAATAAGTTCTCCAATGCAAGGTAGGTTTGGAATTGCACATAGGGCGTTTTTCCCATGACCACGGCATGTGAGTTTTGCGCAGCAGCGTTGAGATCTTTCTTCTGCGGTAATATTGGTACTTGCGGTACTTTCGATAGATCGAGAGCTAGGGCTGGATCGACAAATAGATCACAGAGCATGTAAGTAAAAAAAAAAAATTTCGTTTTTCTACAAGCTTGGGTGTTTTATATAGAGTTTCTAATTACCCATAGCGGATATTAAAGCACATTTCCACATCCTGAAAATTAAGAAAAGAAAAAAAATTATTGAAATTAAGAAAAATGCTAAGTTTCGAATGACTCACCGCATCCATGAAATTTATTCTGGTAAAACTATCTTTTAGGCAAAACCCTGGGTATGGAATATAACAGTTGGTCAGACCGCACCTGGGTTTTGTGCAGCATTCAAATCTATCTGGTACGTAAATTGCGGTACTTTCGATGCTTGCGGTACTTGCGGTACTTGCGGTACTAATTTGAATAGCAACCAAGATTACGACGAGAATTAGATATATGAACTTCATTTTGAGAATTGATGTGTTCTAGTTTGATCGAGGGCTCTTATATACCAGGTAATTTTGCAACTCTAGACGGTTGAATCAGTAGGAAGTGATACAGTGTTTGCAATTGTTGTTTGATCAAGTGTTTGAAGTAGGCATGCGTGTGACGCTTGTATCCAGGTATAAGGTGATGAGTGGAAAAATACGACTGACAAATTTTGTCACTCCAGACGGTTGAATCAATACGAAGTGAAGGGTGGTGTTTTAAGTCAGTAAAAATCTGACACTACTATGAGCACGCGCTTGCTATTCTCATAGTGTCTTTGGAAGATTTTCACCTACCCTCGGTAAAAAAAAAAACATGTACTCGTTCATATCTATTACGAACACTACTTGCAATCGAAAAACAGATCAAAAAAGAGAAACTCCTACTACGCTTGTCCTCACTCTCAAACATCTTGTAACTTGTAAGCTGTACGAGCTTATAAAATAGTACAGTAGGCGCTTATAGCTCTATAACCAGAACTTGTCAAAATTGCCTGTTATTGAGATATAAAACTTATAAGAACTCACATTGTTATTTGGCATACGTACATACCTACTACCTGCTGCCATATCGAAGGAATAAGCTAAAAGTGTATATGAAAGGGAAAGTTTCGTGCCTACAAATTGCCGCCCCAAGCAAAGTGCTGCCCGGGGCCTGTACCCATCCCCTCCTTTTTTTATTTTATTTATTTATTTATTTTCACTAGTTGTGTATATAAGCAATTCAGAGTTAATAAACTAGTACAATTGTACAATAAATATTTTCAAAAAAAAAGAAAGAGCATGAGAAGCGCGCGATCGAGGAAATTGAGAGATGCTACTGCAGGAATGAGATTCGGAAGTTTTACCAAAGGGTAAAAAGAACCTCACAAGGCTACAGAGCCCGAACCGAAGCCTGCAAGGACGAACAAGGGAACATCGTAGTAGAATCGCAGTCGATGCTGAGGGTATGGAAGAACTACTTCTGCAGACTGTTTAACGGCGATGACGAACAAAATCCCGCTGTCAGGCAGAATGAACCATTCAACCTGGACGATGAAGACCAACAATTCCGTCCACCCGACCTGGACGAGGTGAAGATAGCCATATCTAAGCTGAAGTCCAACAAAGCCGCTGGAGCAGATGGCCTAGCCGCCGAGCTATTCAAAGCGGCAGGCGATGACTTGGGTAGGAGCATGCACCAACTCATCTGTAAAATATGGTCGGAGGAAAGTATGCCCGATGAATGGAACCTCAGCATTGTTTGCCCGATCCTCAAGAAAGGAGATCCTCTGAACTGCGCCAACTACAGAGGTATAAGTATTCTTAACATCGCCTACAAGATCTTATCTGCCGTGTTGTGTGAACGCCTGAAGCCTTTCGTCAACAACCTGATTGGTCCCTATCAGTGTGGCTTCAGGCCAGGAAAGGCTACCATTGACCAAATATTCACACTGCGGCAGATCTTGGAGAAAACCCAGGAAGTCCAAATCGATACCCACCACCTTTTTATCGATTTTAAGGCCGCCTATGACAGCATTTATAGGGACGAGCTATATAGAGCAATGTCTAGTTTTGGCATCCCTGCCAAACTCGTCCGTTTGTGCAGGATGACAATGGAGAATGCACGCTGCTCCATTAAGGTCGGTAAAAAACTCACCGAGACCTTCGATGTCAAAAAAAGGATTTAGACAAGGCGATGCGCTGTCATGTGACTTCTTTAACATCGTTCTTGAAAGAATAGTGCAAAACTCAAACGCTAACACCAGAGGCACTATCTTCTATAAGTCCGTCCAACTACTCGCTTACGCCGACGACATCGACATAATCGGCAGATCGAAGCGTGATGTCACTGACGCGTTCGTGAGCATTGAGACGGAAGCGGCAAAGATGGGTTTGGCGGTCAATGAGGGCAAGACAAAGTATATGCTGTCATCAAGAAAGGACAACCAACACCGACGTCTTGGACAAAATGTCACCATAGACAGATATAACTTTGAGGTGGTAAAGGACTTTGTCTACCTAGGCTCCGCTATGACTTCAGACAATGACACCAGCGCTGAGATTAAACGAAGAATAACTCTTGCCAATCGCTGTTTCTTTGGGCTAAGAAAGCAATTGAGTAGCAAAGCCCTCTCTCGAACAACTAAAGTGACCCTTTATAAGACCTTGATCATCCCAGTCCTACTTTATGGTGCAGAGGCATGGACTCTATCAAAAGCGGATGAGGCTACTCTTGGTTACTTCGAGAGGAAAATTCTTCGAGTAATTTTCGGTCCCGTCTGCATAGACGGTGAATGGAGGAGGAGATACAACGACGAACTGTACGGGCTGTACAGCGACATCGACCTAGCCAGAAGAGTGAAGGTCCAACGACTGAGGTGGCTGGGTCATGTAGAGCGAATGGACGTCAATGCTCCGGCCCGGAAGATCTTCGAATCCACACCCGAGGGACGGCGCAGTAGAGGAAGACCGCGACTCAGGTGGCGCACGCAAGTGGAAGGGGACCTTAACCAACTTAGCGTGCGAAACTGGAGACGGCTGGCCAAAGATCGTGCTGGCTGGAGACGCTTGTTGGTTGAGGCCCAGGTCCACCCCGGACTGTAGCGCCACCTTAAGTAAGTAAGTAAGTAAGTAACAATTACATCAAAATCCAAGTAAAAGGCCCTTGCCTTTGTCCCCCCCCCCACCATCGCTACGCCACTGCTATTATGCTTAGATATTAGCCGAGCACTATTCTTCTTGAGGTCATTCAAAAGAAAACGGCCACCCACTCAACGACGAGACTTAGTTTGTCCTTAACAACCTCTGCGTTATCGATGGCACGATGTACATTCATCATTTACCACGAAATCGAACCATCATTCGGAGGCAGTTATTACATCCTTCCCCATTCTCCCATTCCATTACCCGTTTTTTTCTCAGGAGACACTATCACTTTTCTGATTATCCCACTCAATTTACGGATAGCATAAAAACGTAGGTTTTTCCAACTGTATAGCTTAGCTAGACAATCATCCAGCATGTTCTGCCACCGATATTTTCACCCTGGGCACCAATTTCCGCCCCATCTAGCTGTGGATTTGGTCGTAAATCTTTACTACTCCTGAAAACCCTATTGTGACCTGGCCCTACTCATTTCAGTCAAAAAGTCAGATAATAGTAATCTTTATATTCCCCCGCCGCGTAAGTCGAATTGTTTATATTTTTGGGTGAATCGTGACTATTTATTTATTTAATTCTCTACAGACGTTTTCCTGTTGCCAATATCTCCTGACTGCCGCTGTAGCGAAAAATTTCTAAGCTTCCAGCCCGCCAAGCAAAGTACCTAATTTGTTTGGCAACGGTACGAACAAAAACACGCATCCCTTGGCCATTCAAATTCCCTTTTTTTCTGATTACAGGTGGCTGCAACAGGATGAACACGGCCTCTTAGTCTGGCTACAGAAAAAGAACCGATGTAGTCCTTCTGACGAAGAAAAGAGTCCCGACCCTAATCGACTTCCAAATCAGCCAGGAGGTAATAAGAGGAAAAGACGCTGTGAAGTATTTGGTTGTGACCATCAACACCAAGCTTACTTTTTGGCATCAGATAAAAACCGGCGTAAGCGTCGCAAGTGACCGCGTCACTGATTAGGCTGACCATCGCATGTAAGTAAGCGGTCCAACGGCCAGCAATCGTGGGTCCTAATGTCGACAACGCAGGACTACCTTCGACAGCAAAAGTACAGAAAGCATATGGCAGCAGTAGGAGCTCTACCTGTGGAAATAGACCTCCTAGCAGCAGAAAGGAAGTGTGTCTACGACAAAAAGACGGAAGCTGGAGTGGAAACAGCAATAGAAGAGGTTAAACAGCTGACGAAACAGATCTAGCAAGAGCGCTGGAACTCGGAAAGCAGACGACAATGGACATCAAGGCTGATCACTTTAATTACCTTTGGTAATCCTTATTTGTTGACTGAGATTAATCGGTGCGTTTCATGCGGAGCTAAGATAATATAGATAAATTGTAACCTTCATTGTTTTTTTTTAATAAAACCTCTTTGTAGAAAGGTACACTCAAATTTATGACCACGAATGTCATCCGAAGTAGTGACGTGACGGGTAACTAACACACGAAATAAAAGACAACTTCAAACTGTTTTTGTTTGATATATGCGGAGGAGTCTGGAAGAGTTCATATATGAGATGGCCAGGAAATGCTGACCGAATTGAGCGAATGACTCAAGGAACTCAAAAGGAATCTGCCTGATTTACAGCCTTCTCAAGAATCTGGGCTTTGCAATAGTGGAATGGTATTTAAAACAGAAAGAAAACACTCCTGAGTGAAGATTTTTTGATGGGTTGGTCGTTCATTTTCATCAGTGGTCAATGTATTTTTCTTTGCAAAAGCGGTGAGCTGTGTCTTGAGTGCAGTAAATACGACAGAGTTGTACTTTCCCTACTTTAAGATTTTGATCAGATGTAATTGCACTCGCAGTGATCAGCAGAGCTACAAATATTATTATTTGTTGACTTTGGGGGATCGGTAGGGAGAAGAGAAGAAATAGAGTTAAGAAAATAATGGCTGCTTGGTGCTCTCCTTTTTGCAGAAGGAAGGTTTGGAACCGAGGAGTTGTGGCTACGATATAGGATTCGTCATAAATAAGTTACATGGCTCCACAGATGACCAAGCAGGTGAGTATTTTTAGGCTGCCTCTATATACAGTTTTCAGCGTGAAGTCCTGGTGTACTGATAGCAGTGCCCAGGAATCATGTTCCTTATTCGTTACTTGCATTGCACCATTTCTAGTTCTGAGGCGCAACTTAGGGATTATTCGGCCGGCCTACACTCGCGCCCAATGAATAGCAAGGAAATGAAACATGTTGATGATATCAACAACGCAAATCGTCAAACATTGTCCATATTGTCCATATTGTTCATCGAACATATTCTTTATTGCCACGAAACTATTCGCAAACAGTCGTATTTTTCCACTCATCACCTTATACCTGGATGCAAGCGTCACACGCATGCCTACTTCAAACACTTGATCAAACACCTATTGCAAACACTGTATCACTTCGTATTGATTCAACCGCCTGGAGCTGCAAAATTTGTCAGTCGTATTTTTCCACTCATCACCTTATACGTGGATGGAAGCGTCCCACACGTGCCTACTTCAAACAAATGATCATACAACAATTGCAAACACTGTATCACTTCGTATTGATTCAACAGTCTGGAGTTGCAAAATTTGTCAGCCGTATTTTTCCACTCACCACCTTATACCTACATGGATGCAAGCGTCACACGCGCGCCTACTTCAAACACTTGATCAAACAACAATTGCAAACACTGTATCACTTCCTATTGATTGAACCGTCTAGAGTTGCAAAATTAGCTGGTATATAAGAGCCCTCGATCGGACTAGAACACATCAATTCTAAAAATGAAGCTCATACATCTAATTCTCGTCGCTATCTTGGTTGCTATTGAAATTAGTACCGCAAGTACCGCAAGTACCGCAAGTCCCGATATTACCGCAAATACCGCAAATACCAAAAATAACCCAAGTAACGACATTACCACAGAAGAACTAGCTAAACAATGCTGCACAAAACCCAGCTGCGGCCTGACCAACTGTGAAATTTTATTCTCAGGTGCTTGCGTACAATATGCTTTTACGAGAGTAAATGTCACGGAGGGAGTGGTGAGTCATTCTAAACTTAGCATTTGTCCTAATTTCAATATTTTTTTTCTTAATTTTTAGGATGTGAACCTGTGCTTTAATATCAAAAAATAATAGAAACTCTAAATAAAACACCCAAGCTTGTAGAAAAACTAAACAGAATTTTTTTTTTTACTAACGTTTCATGCTCTGTGATCTATTTGTCGAGCCAGCCCTAGCTCCCAGGCGAAGAACCAGAGAAGCTAGGATGGCGCTCCTTCCACTGCCATTACTTCCAACAAGAAAATTAACACGCTCATTGAAGTTCACAATTAGATTTGAATGGCACATAAAGTTTGTTAAGTGCATTCGTAGGATTTTGCCACATCGTACATACGAATTTATTTGACTGCCAGATTCGGAAACTGCGTTTTGAATTTCAAATTCCGTTGGAAAACGGAACATTTTCAGACTAACCATTGACTTATGTCGTTTTCCATTGGTTTCACTCGGGGAGTCGGGGATCGACTCAATCTGTAATCCAATGGAACAAGAAAACTGCTTCTGATTGAATCCAAAAAAGTATTGGTGAAATGCCAACAAATAATCAAATTTGACTTCAAATCGAGAAGCGAAATTCTCTTCTCATAATCCGCAGAAGAGTATTTTTTGTGCCAATGGAACAGTTTCAGTTTTCAGAAGCGAATTTTTCGATTTTGGACACCGGACCACTGTTGCCACTTTAGCGATTTTTTCGCTATTTCTAGCGTATTTTTAAGGCTCTCGGCGATTTTTAATAAAATGTTGTCGCTAAAAAAATAATTGGCGATTTCTAGCTACTTTTCATTACTACACCATCACGTACAAATAGCATCTCCGACCCATTCGAATATAATTTTTCAAGTACAAAAATGCTGCAGGGGTAAATAATTTGCAAGAACTGACTGATTCGGCAATCACTAGTGCTATCTCTTCCCCACTCAAATGCTGAAGTTGAACGAATTTTTAGTGGAATGAACATTGTAAAAAAACAAACTTCGGAATCAACTTTCAACCCTGACGTTGAATTCTATATTAAAAGTGATGAACAGGAGTCTTGTAACTACGACCTGCCAGACGAGGTTATAAGAAAAATAGGAGAAACAAAAAAATCTAAAACTGAAGAAAATACAGCAGAAGCCTCTACTTCAAACTTGGAAGAAATGGACAGCCAAGAAAGAAATTTCAATTTATTTATTTTTTTTTAAAACGTTTTTTTTTTTTACTTCACATAATTTTTTGTTATCTTGAATTAATTGGGTGTTTTTTTTTTTTTCATTCAGTATTTAATTTGATTAATAATTTAATAATTAACAATTTATTTTAAAAATAAATACATATTTTATTTTTTATTTTTTTTTTTTATTTATTTTTATTTAACATTTCTAGCGGATTTTAGGTTATGGTCTAGCGAACATTTTTTTTCCTCAGCGGCAACACTGCACCGGACTCTCCTGGACGTTTCTTTTTGCCAAATGGAAAACGACATTACTATATGTTATGTATATGGAGTGCAAGTGAAATGCCAGTTCCATACAAGCTCTGCCCAAAAAATGACGCCAACATAACTAGCGCTCTTGGTTCACAGCGAATAAAAAGTGTAACAAACCATCAAACCATCTTGCATTACTCCTGTGGCGAATACCAGCCATTGTATAACATAATACCTCTAAATTCCGTAGCTGAGGAATTGGCGCCACCGGTATCACAAGGATAATGTAGGCAATGCTTAAAACTAATTAAGGTACTTGGTGATTTGGCAGCACCCTTTTGTAATTAAGAAAGGTTAGCTACCTGCGTTAATGACCATGCAGACGGGTATCTATAAATACCAAGAGCAGGGAGTAGAATAGGATCAGTACACGAGTATATGTTATATAGTTAAGTGATGTAAATAAATAATATTTGTTTAAGTGAACTTCCTATTTTTATTTGGATTAACAAATTTCATAGTGAGCTACGGCAATCATCGCTATACTCCATAGAAAGCTAGGGACACCTGTTGGGTGTTGGGTGGAGCAGATTTGCTAAGTAAAACGGTTGAAATTCAAATTGTTGCGGAATGTTTTACAATAGATGGCGGACTGAAAATATGGTAGTTCAAGTTGTAAATAATAGATGGAACCAAACAAATTTTAATTGTGGGTAATTCGTTTCCCACAAAAAGATTGCAGTTCCTTTGAGATACAGTATATTACTTTATTTTATACAAAAGGTTAATTACATATTTACAAGAAAATCTTAATTTAAAAAGAAGCAAACGTTTAGAAAGCGCGTGGCTCGTTAATTGAAAAGAAAGATGAAAGACAGTTTTGTAGATTGTAGTTGGTACTGCTGTTTTGATTGGGGTTTGTGCATGGGATATAGCCGCCACAGAATTAAAAATCGTATTTTCATAAAATGCCCAGCTTTGGTATATTTATGCCAAATGAGATTTTTATTGTTTGCGTTTTGAATATTTAATTGTTTGAGTTATTTTGTGCTCTACAAATGCACTTAGTTATATAAATGCATCAATCTCTTCAAATGGTGAGTTGTTCATCAGCGATGTTGTCAAAAAATTAGTATTAGTATATTAGGAAGTAGCTCCCATTTTAAGGACGATGCAAGTAAAATTTTGGTATTGTCACAAGAAATGCAGTTTTCTTCAGCAGACGAACGAACTTCATTAATCATTATGAATAAATAATCGTTTATAAGCTAAAGCAAGCTGTTGGATTATTATTAAAACGACCCCTAGATCTTATGCGCGGAAGCAAAAGTTCTAAGTGATCTTGCCTTAGGGCAATTACATAGGTATCTATGTTCAAATCCGTTTTCCTGTTTCAGTCTAATTAAAATAAAGAAATAAATTTGTTGAGTATGTCAGTTCCATACTCAAAATAATGGAATATAAGTTTTAGTATTCGCATTTAAGAAGTAATGACCATTCGTATTCAGAAATATAAAAATGTTCATTATTTCAAAAGCAGCTGTTCATTATTTGTTCAGTATTTTATTCAATTTTGTTGAAACAAAAACGAAAAACTATCCAAACTAACCAAAATTCTTAAAACAAAGTGATAAAGCAAACGTGCTCTAATTTACTGAATGTACAAAAATGGTAATGTAGTGCAAATCTTTCATTTCGGAACAATATCCCTAAATCATACTCGGAACTCACCTTATGTCAAAATTCAGATAATAATCAATTCAAATGCTTTTCAAAATTCGAATAAAAAAAAAATTCGTTGTGGTAAACATTAAAATTGGTATATTTTATTTGATATTATTAATTCAAAAATACCTAATTAAACATTAATAATTATCTTTAAGTTCACTGATGCCACCCAGAAGAAAATGTATTTTTAATGAAGAACTAAAAAAGTATATAAATTCTTAAAAAAAAAAAAACAATAGAAGGCGATGTAAAATGCAACAAGTTCATGGCCACATTTTCTATTGCCAACAGTAGAAAACTCGACATAGAACAATATTGGGTGCATTAGGTCCTTATTTTAAATAATGAGGATACTTATTTAGTTTTCAAGCGTTTATTTTACAACATTTAGTTTAATTAAAGACTGCATTTTATTTATTTATTTATTTTGCCTAACATAGGTACAAAGTAAGAGTTCCTTCTGTAATATTAATTTTAACTAACTACGGCAAAGACTGAATCCTTGTGTTATATTTTTCTTTTTTAAGTTATTTTTTAAAATAAAAAATAATAATAACTAAGAACTGGGCTTAATTTTTTTTTTTCATTATTTGGAACCCAAACAGATGGTCACCCTACTTATAATAGGTCTATATATAATAGGTCTATGATACTAACCAAAGGATGTTTCATCTGAAGGGTTTGATGGTGGCGGAGGCCGCTTTTTGGCTGGTGCCATTTTATTGAATATTATTTTTCTTCAATTATTTCGAGCACTTAACGAGCAAAATGTATTTATTAATCGACGCCAGCGACGAAGGCACAAATCAATTTGTTTGTTTGTTTGAGTCTTTTGCGCCATCGGCATTCAGCAGTTATGTCAAAATCAAGTAGGTATCAGAGTTACCAATTTTACGAATAGTGATTTTTTGTTATTATTGTGCATTATAGCAGTTGTGCGTACTGTACGTTAAGCAGCGCTTTCATTGCTAGATGTACAAAATATCAAAAATGAAGTGTAGAGAAAAAGTCTCTTTAGGTATGTGGTATTCGATTGGGCGCTCTCAGAGCACTTTTAACGTTCTTTTGGTACAAAGAAAACAATCTTTTTCAGATTTCAGAAAACTTGCGAATCTAGATATTTTCTCAGATCTACCAATACAATTAGAATAATTAGAATAAATCAATTTTTTAATTTTTTCTCAAAAATTACTAGGCAACTTATTTTTTGCAAATATTTCCCACTTCTTCTTCTTTTTTTTCAACCATTTTGAATATGCACCTTCTAATGCAAATTCAAAAACAAGTCTCTGAATTCTTACATGTACCTACTCGTACATATCTATCACGAACACTACTTGCAATCGAAAACAGATAAAAAAACATAAACTCCTACTACGCTTGTCCTCATACTCAAACATCTTGTAACTTGTAAGCTGTAAGAGCTTATAAAATAGTACAGTAGGCGCTTATAGCTCTATAACCAGAACTTGCGAAATTATCCGCCCTACGAACGATTCTCCTGGTCGAGGCGTTCTACTGGCCATTCACAATAGACTAGACCCATCCCCGCTTGCTATGTACTTCCTCATCTTCAAAGCTTGACTTTGGTTTCCATAAAAATAACACTCCCCCAGAGGTTCCTTTACGTTATGTGTTTCTATATTCTACCAGCCCAACCAATCGAATCGCACCAACTTGCCATTGACGCGGTTGACAAAATATTCCACTCATCTGACTCCCTCGGCAATATCCTTATTTTCGGCGATTTTAATCTGCCCCAGCTGCACTGGACTCCGTCAGAAGATGAATATTTCTTCCTAACTTCAAATGCCAAATCAACTAAGGAGTGTCTCTTCATAGATAGCCTGACAGACTCTAGTCTATGCCAAGTTAGTGGGGTCTCAAACTACATGGGTAGGCAATTAGACCTAATATTCACAACTGACCCCATTAACTCCTCAGTCCCGTCTTGTACCCTATCTCTATCTACTATTGACAGCCTTCATCCCCTTCTTCTTCTTTCATTTTTCCACAACTCTTCAGCTCCACCCCAGTCCAGTTCTCCCGGACTTCCAAAAAATGAATGCCTATCTTAGTAAATGCTCTTTCGATTTTGCCAATCTTTCATTAAATGATGCTCTTTCCATATTTTACAGAGTTACCTCCATTTCTCTCTATGTTCCCTTTTGTCGCCATAGAACTTTATCCAATTCCCCCCGTGGTATATAAGAAGACTTCGTTCCTTACGTAACAAAAGAAATAAGCTATGGGCAGTTTTTCTCCGCTCCGGTTCTTCTTCCGACTTTTCCAACTATCTCGGTATTTATCTTAGTTTTACCCAGCCATATAACTCTCTCTACCAACGCTATCTAAATGATGCACATACCAATCTAATAAACGACCCTTAGTCCTTTTTCCAATTCGTCAACTATAAAAAAAATCCGACGGCTACCCTCCTTCTCTCTCTTATAAAAATGCATCTTCCACAGACCCAGATACCATTGCAAACTTTTTTGCCACATTTTTTAAGCTATCTTTTGCCGATAACTCCTTTGTACCGGATGCCTCTTACTTTAGCTACCTACCGAACTTCTCTATCGGTCCCTTTCTCTCTCACACAGTAGACCCTTCTGTCGCGGAGCGGGGCTGGATACAGCCATCGCTGAAAAGTAAAACCGCAACCAGAATATTCGCTGATTGCTGCCACAGTTTTTTCCTGTCAAGTTGGTTGCCGTTTCACTTGAAATGATTTTTAACTTGAATGGAAGCCGAGCGAAAGGGAAAAACTGCGGTAAGCAAAATATAAGAAAAGTAAATATAAAATGAATATTGTTCAATTTTTTGAAATTTGCTCGGCGACACCTTCTCTTATTGAAATTAAGTTACAAAAGCTTAATGATGAATTCTTACCCGGCCCAGATGGTCTTCCAGCCATTTTTCTTAAGAAGTGTTCTTCCAATCTCTCGCTCCCACTTTCTGATCTCTTTCGTCTTTCTCTCTCAAACGGAGAATTTACCCAGATTTGGAAAACCTCGTTCATTACCCCGATACACAAAAAAGGACCAAAAATGAAGTCACTAAATACCGGCCAATTGCCAAACTCTCGCATATACCCAAACTTTTTGAAAGTATTTTATACGAAGTCTTCAGTTTTCATGGCTTCCTGAAAGGTAGATCGACTACTACAAATCTCGTCGAATTTGTATCCTTTGCCGTCTCAACCTTAGAGAATGGCAACGAAGTCGACGTCATCGCAACTGACTTCAGTAAGGCCTTTGATAAGATATCACACCGATAAATCCTCTTAATAGGCTTTGAACCTATATTGATAAAATGGATATCTTCCTACCTTGAAAACAGGTATTATAGCTTTCGCTTTAGGTCCGTACTTCTGTCCTCCTTCTTAGCAACATCTGGTGCCCCACAAGGCAACCATTTAGGGCCCCTTCTCTTCATCCTAACGGTATATGATCTTGAAAAGGTCATCAAACACTCGTCCCTCTCTCTCTACGCAGATGATACTAAATTCTTCAAAAGCATCTCTTCACCTCAAGACTCCTGTCTCCTTCAACAAGACCTTGATCGCTTTTCCACCTGGTGCCTCCAAAATAGCTTAGAACTCAACCTCGCCAAATGCCAATCCATTACCCTATCATGCGAGCGGAACAAGCCCCCTCCCCGACTCTACCTTCTCCACGGTCAACCGATCTCTCTCGTTCATTCCCTTTCGCGACCTTGGCATATTGTATGACAGCGAGCTAAATTTTCGTTCGCATATTGACGAAATAATTTGTAAGGCCAATTCCTTGCTCGGCTTTGTTAAACGATGGTCTAAAGAATTCTCCGACCCTTACGTGACTAGATCTCTCTATATCACCTTAGTTCGTTCCCTTCTTGAATACGCTAGTCAAGTGTGGTCTCCCTTTCATCGAGCGCATGCACACAGCATCGAGAACGTCCAACGTCGCTTTCTTCGATTTGCCCTTCGAGGTCTGCCTTGGGGCGATCCTTTTATCTTGCCACCCTACATAGACCGGCTCAAACTCATTAACCTGAACACCCTTGAGGAACGCAGAGACGCTGCGGACATACCTACTTTTCATTTACCGTCTTCTCTCAAGCTCCGTCGATTGCGTGTCTTCTTACAACTCTATATTCTTTAACACAAACCCCCGTAATTTACGTTGCCCTCGACTCTTTTACCCATCAAACCACCGTACCTCATATGGCTCCAATGAACCAATCTCCAGTATGCTGCGAAAGGTTAAGTCTAACCTTTCAATTTTCGATTTCAACCGCAGCTCTACCCACCTCTAGCTCGATCTCCTTCACCAATCTCCTTATCTTTAAGTCTAAGTTTTAAGGCTTTCCATGTCTTAGTTTTAAGTTGTCTTAAATGTTAGTTTTAGCGTGTATTAATCCAAATAATTGGGGTATTGCCCCCACTGAAATTAAAATTCCAAATCAGTCAGGAGGTAATAAGAAGAAAAGACGCTGTGAAGTATTTGGTTGTGACCACCAACACCAAGCTTACTTTTTGGCATCAGATAAAAACCGGCGGAAGAGTCGCAAGTGACCGCGTCACTGATTAGGTTGACCGTCGAACGTAAGTAAGCGGCCCAACGGCCAGCAAGCGTAGGCTCCTAATGTCGACAACGCATGACTACCTTCGACAGCAAAAGTACAGAAAGCATATGTCAGCCGTAGCAGCTCTACCTGTGGCAATAGACCTCCTAGCAGCAGAAAGGAAGTGTGTCTACGACAAAAAGACGGAAGCTGGAGTGGAAACAGCAATAGAAGAGGTTAAACAGCTCACGATACAGATCTAGCAAGAGCGCTGGGACTCGGAACGCAGACGACAATGGACAGCAAGGCTGATTAGGAACGTGGCACCACACGCGGATACTTTAACGCCTTCCGGCACAAAAGAGGCAAAAAGAATAGCCGCAAAGATGCCGATGAGCAGAATTGCAATCGAATCCTACAAATAAAAGCAAACCCAAAAGTACGCTTTACGAATACTTGTTAAATTACGATGCAGGTAAATGTTTGGTAATCAAATGAAATAAAGTTAACGCCTCTTACAACAATAAGATGACTGCAGCAGACATTGATTTACGCTTAACACAGGGTATTATGTGTCATTGTTTGAACAGCATTTAAAATAGGTCAATCATATAAAGCGGACCTTTTCAAAATGTGCAATAAAATTGACAAATACGCTGTATGCAATGTCAAAGTAACACCAACCTCTCTGTCTCTGAAGTGAAAATGAGTTCTTTGTTGTTTTATCTGTTGAACGCATGCAGAGCGTTGTCATTGCTCCCACACCTCCCGTCTGTGAGATTTTTTCCTTAAGTACGCTTACCACTTTTTGCTAAGCGTAAGAATGATGCGACTTCAATTAACTTTGGTAATCCTTGTTTATTGACTGAGATTAATCGGTGCGTTCCATGCGGAGCTAAGATAATATAGATAAATTGTAACCTTCATTGTTTTTTAATAAAACCTCTTTGTAGAAACAAACACTCAAATTTATGACAACCAATGTCATCCGAAGTAGTGACGTGACGGGTAACTAACACACGAAATAAAAGACAACTTCAAACTGCTTTTGTTTGATATATGCGGAGGAGTCTGGAAGAGTTCATATATGAGATGGCCAGGAAATGCTGACCGAATTGAGCGAATGACTCAAGGAACTCAAAAGGAATCTGCCTGATTTACAGCCTTCTCAAGAATCTGGGCTTCGCAATAGTGGAATGGTATTTAAAACAGAAAGAAAACACTCCTGAGTGAAGATTTTTTGATGGGTTGGTCGTTCATTTTCATCAGTGGTCAATGTATTTTTCTTTGCAAAAGCGGTGAGCTGTGTCTTGAGTGCAGTAAATACGACAGAGTTGTACTTTCCCTACTTTAAGATTTTGATCAGATGTAATTGCACTCGCAGTCATCAGCAGAGCTACAAATATTATTATTTGTTGACTTTGGGGGATCGGTAGGGAGAAGAGAAGAAATAGAGTTAAGAAAATAATGGCTGCTTGGTGCTCTCCTTTTTGCAGAAGGAAGGTTTGGAACCGAGGAGTTGTGGCTACGATATAGGATTCGTCATAAATAAGTTACATGGCTCCACAGATGACCAAGCAGGTGAATATTTTTAGGCTGCCTCTATATACAGTTTTCAGCGTGAAGTCCTGGTGTACTGATAGCAGTGCCCAGGAATCATGTTCCTTATTCGTTACTTGCATTGCACCATTTCTAGTTCTGAGGCGCAACTTAGGGATTATTCGGCCGGCCTACACTCGCGCCCAATGAATAGCAAGGAAATGAAACATGTTGATGATATCAACAACGCAAATCGTCAAACATTGTGTCCATATTGTTCATCGAAAATATTCTTTATTGCCTCGAAACTACGCAAAGAGTCGTATTTTTCCACTCATCACCTTATACGTGGATGAAAGCGTCCCACACGTGCCTACTTCAAACAAATGATCAAACAACAATTGCAAACACTGTATCACTTCGTATTGATTCAACCGTCTGGAGTTGCAAAATTTGTCAGCCGTATTTTTCCACTCACCACCTTATACCTACCTGGATGCAAGCGTCACACGCGCGCCTACTTCAAACACTTGATCAAACAACAATTGCAAACACTGTATCACTTCGTATTGATTCAACAGTCTGGAGCTGCAAAATTAGCTGGTATATAAGAGCCCTCGATCGAACTAGAACACATCAATTCTCAAAATGAAGTTCATATATCTAATTCTCGTCGTAATCTTGGTTGCTATTCAAATTAGTACCGCAAGTACCGCAAGTACCGCAAGTATCGAAAGTACCGCAGGTACCGATATTACCGCAGTTACCAGAACTGATAGATTTGAATGCTGCACAAGACCCAGATGCGGTCTGACCAACTGTTATATTCCATACCCAGGTATCTGCCTAAAATATAGTTTTACCAAAATAAATTTCATGGATGTGGTGAGTCATTCGAAACTTAGCATTTGTCTTAATTTCAATATTATTTTTTTTTCTTAATTTTCAGGATGTGAACATGTGCTTTAATATCCGCTACGGGTAATTAGAAACTCTAAATAAAACCCCCAAGCTTGTAGAAAAACGAAAAATAATTTTTTTTACTTCCGTTTCATGCTCTGTGATCTATTTGTCGATCCAGCCCTAGCTCTCGATCTATCGAAAGTACCGCAAGTACCAATATTACCGCAGAAGAAAGATATCAAAACTGCTGCGCAAGACTCACATGCCGTGGTCATGGGAAAAACGCCCTATGTGCAATTCCAAACCTACCTTGCATTGGAGAACTTATTGAGAGATCAGATGTGACGAGCAGTGTGAGTCATTCTAAACTTATCATTTGTCTTAATTTCAATATTTTTTTTCTTAATTTTCAGGATGTGAACATGTGCTTTAATATCTTCACTCATGAGAAACTCTAAATAAAACACCCAAGCTTGTAGAAAAACGAACCATAATTTTTTTTTACTTACGTTTCATGCTCTGTGATCTATTTGTCGAGCCAGCCCTAGCTCCCAGGCGAAGAACCAGAGCAGCTAGGATGGCGCTCTTTCCACTGCCATTACTTCCAACAAGAAAATTAACACGCTCATTGAAGTTCACAATTAGATTTGAATGGCACATAAAGTTTGTCAAGTGCATTCGTAGGATTTTGCCACATCGTACAAACGAATTTATTTGAGACTGCAAGATTGGGAAATTGCGTTTTAAATTTCGAATTCCGTTGGAAAACGGAACATTTTCATACTAACCATTGACTTGTGTCATTTTCCATTGGTTTCACTCGGGTAGTCGGGGATCGACTCAATCTATAATCCAATGGAACAAGAAAACTGCATCTGATTGAATCCACAAAAGTATTAGTGAAATGCCAAAAACAAATCAATTTTGTCGCTACAATGCAGAACTAGTCTAAGTCCAAAATTTCGAAATTTACGAGTTTTACATAAGAAATAAACTAAAATAAAAATGCTTCTTCAAAAATCTAGTGCCGCTAACATAGAGCTCAAATAAATAATGTACCTAATGTCTTTCACGCAAAGGTGTTTCATAAAATTGTTTAGGAGTAAATAAATTTTCAAATTTAAAAAACGCTCTGCTGAATTTTTGTTTAAGGACTTAGTCTAGTTCTGCATTGTAGCGACGATTTGTTTGTTTGTTTGAGATTTTTCCGCCATTTTGAATATGCACCTTTAAATAATTCCAGCCACTTTGAGCGTTACACAATCACAAAATTACACGTCCATCGGGATATTCGGTTTATAACTTCTAATGCAAATTCAAAAACAAGTCTCTGAATTCTTACATGTACCTACTCGTACATATCTATCACGAACACTACTTGCAATCGAAAAACAGATCAAAAAAGAGAAACTCCTACTACGCTTGTCCTCATACTCAAACATCTTGTAACTTGTAAGCTGTACGAGCTTATAAAATAGTACAGTAGGCGCTTATAGCTCTATAACCAGAACTTGTCAAAATTGCCTGTTATTGGGGACGTTCGGATTCATAGTTTATGTAAAACGTCAACTAGATTGGTCGTGACTAGGAATCCGAACGCGTCGACTGAGCAAGTTGAATTGTTTTTGTATTCTCGCGGTCAGCGTTGCCTTTGTTTGATTTGCCCTTTTTTATTCGGAAAAGACCCCTCATAATTTTTTTCAAAAATTGATATTTTCAAATAAGTACATTTAAAATGTAACACGGTTGCCTATCACAACTATATTACACTGTTATGCGAACTAATGGTTGTTAAATATCGTGCGAAAATTCGAAATTTGCAGAGTACGTTTAGAAATGGCACCCTTTTCTCTCACTGGCCCTTTTTTCGACACCTCAGAATTCTGCCACGGCCACTCTGTTTATTTTAAATCTGACTCTTCGAAATGTCAACTGAGTATGCAGGCAGGATTTTCCTGACTAGATTTGTCGGCTTCCCCTCCATAAACGTCAACTGCAAAAACTAATCACGTGACCACTCTGGGCCAATCAAAACTGAAATACATCTAGTTGACAGCTTGTCAACTTACTAAACTATGAATCCGAACGTCCCCATTGAGATATAAAACTTATAAGAACTCACATTGTTATTTGGCATACGTACCTACTACCTGCTGCCATATCGAAGGAATAAGCTAAAAGTGTATGGTTGCTTCTGAACTTTTTACCTATACCTACCAATTACGAACGAGAAAGTTTCGTGCGTCCAAATTGCCGACCCTAGCACAGTGCCGCCCGGGGCCTGTGCCCCCCTTGCACCCCCCCCCCTCTACTACGCCACTGCAAAATGGACAGAACTGATTGGTACTGGATGCATCCTGGATACTTAAAACGATTATGTATGATGTTGATGCTTTGGGCACTTCACTTTAACTTCCAAGTTGCATTCTGGTGTGCGGTTTGGTGTGGTGTGGTAAAGTAAATTAGCCTTACAATTAATTGCCCCCAGAATAGTCAACATAAAAATGTAACTACCTAGGTAGTTATCAATAAAAACCTGTGGTCCTATAGGAACTTGAACCTATAAATAAATAAATAAATAGTTGGCGCAACAGGCCCGGAGGGACCCTAGGCCTAGCTTCTCACAACCATTCGTTTTGTGTGAGTTTTTTATTTTTGTAACGAATGGAAGGGATCTACAATTTTATGCCGACTCCAAACGGCTAATTGAGAAGCTTTTTCAAGACATTTATACTCTCGGATGTTTGTCAGACGTTCGCGAGAGGTGGCGCAGTAAAAAAAACCCTAAGTCGGAATTTGGGTTTTTGCGGGATTCGAACCTCGACCCCTCGCATAGCAGTCCAACACACTAACCACTAAGATACTGCGCCTACAAAACTTGAACCTATATCACATAAAAAAATTTTTTTCTCATCTCACTACGGCATAAATATAATAGCAGCGGGTCGAAACGCTTGTTCAAAAATGTTGCTTACCAAATGTGTATTTTCTCACGGAAAGATCCTGCCTTTCAAAATAATGGCAGTGAATAGATGTTTAAAACAAACAAAACTCAACTGAAGAATATAAGCAAGAAGAAATTTTTGATGTTCTACTCCTACGTCTACATAAATATTAAACAATAGTCGCCCAACGTCGAAAGTTCTGCCCAGTGGCCCAGCCATAACTATAAACTTTTATAAACTTTATTGAAAATCTATATCCTATAACGATTTCCGGCTAGCTTGTCGTATAGATTGATGGGCAAGCAACCATTAAACTTTAATTACAATTTAATTACCTAACATTAAAGTTGGCAACCTCTAAGAGGACATTTGTTTCCAAAACTACTCCCCTTTTTTAAAGAACGAATTTGAAAAAAAAAGCCAAACGAAAAATAACTAAGGATTACTTAACATTCTTGATGATTTGACTGATGAGCTGCTGTTGTAAAAAATCAATTCCCATCAATTATTATATCAATATGAAAGTAACTAATGATTTAAACGAATTGAAAATATTCTGAAGTAAGCGTGGGCCATCTAGTGGTTTCTTTTTAAATCATAGCTTATTTTGACACTGGCAGCTGTTTCCCGCTCAAAATCTTTACAGAAAGTCAGTTTCATAACTCCGCGGAACGAAATTATTCGCTTTACGCTTGAAAAGTTTTGGGAAATAATGACAAATTATTTCCAAAGTGAGTACTGTGTAGCCAAAGCGGGCGGTTTTTTTAAAAGTACGTTTTGGCTGAAATTAAGCACCCGCACCGGGCCTTCTGTACGCAAGTTTGTGCAAAAAGTTTGTGAGACTGCGGTATGCTTATGGTCCCCGTCGTCGTACACATGGTGCACATAGATGAGACTGAGGCTGCTGTAGCCGAGAGTGTGAGACTAAAATTCTTCCTCGAAAATGAGGCTGGGAAAAACGTTTCGGTCAACGGTGGGCGTTACAGAGCCATGTTAACCGACTTTTTCTTTTTACTGAAATTTGAGACATGGATTTGGACGACCTCTGGTCTATGCAGGATGGCACGTCATGCCACACAGCGCATGCCACAATCGATCTTTTGTGCACCAAATTCTCAAATCGTGTTATCAGCCGTTTTGACGATTTCATTTGGCCTGCGATTTGACCCCTTCACGCTTTTTTTTTTTTTTTTTGTGGGGAACCGTGAAAGACCGATACTGTGCCAACAATCCGAAAACGATTTAAGCACTTATGGCCAATACTATCCAAGCAATCCGTGAGCTACAACCCTACAACCCCAAACCATCAACAAGGTCTTGGAAAATTGGAGTCACAGAATGCGCTACTGCGAAGCCAGTGGACGCAGCCACTTTAACGGCGTTGTGTTCCTTAATAATTGAAATGTTTTGCTTTTACTAATAAAGCCCTAATACATTGAAACAAATTAACTTTGTTCATTTTATTGCATTTTTAAAAAGAAACTTGTATTTGGCCCACCCTATAATTCTGAACTTGCCAGAGGGTATTTTTCAACTTTTTCGTTCATAAACTATAAATATAGTGGCGAGATTTCGCTTAACTGCGATCTGTTATCGAAAGACGATCAGCATTTCCATTTATTAAACTCTGCCTGACATCGATCTGGAAGACATTAATCAACGACAAAACATATGCCAAATATAGATTCAGCCGAACGTTGAGAGTGTGAAGTGAGGAGTGGTGCTGTTCAACGATAATTATCTTCCCACGAAATCGATTGTTCATTTTAAAATGAAAAAAAAAAAAACACTGTTTCCGATATCTGCTCTATCATGTTTCCATATATTTTTTAATACGTGAACAATGATTGTCCAAAGTTATCGTACGCATTTTTAGCATTTCTTATGAAATGAGGAGAATGAAACTCATAACATTCGAAAGTTCCTATGTCATAGATGTGCACAAACGAACAATTGTGGGTATATGTAGGTGTTAAAATAAATTTAACAATTTCCCATACAAAATGCTATCAGTTGAATAAAAGCATGTTGATGACATTCAATTTGTCGTTACCATATTGCTACAGTAAGGTCTGTTGCAACAAGGAAAAACCGCTAAAGTCGAGTTTAGACGAAACTGAGCTTTTAATACCATTTGATTCAGCATGTCCAAATCACCAAAGCAATTTTTTTTCTAGCTCTTTATCTTCAAAATCGGAGCACAGCCGACTTTTATTAATAGATAGTCCTGAACCATTTGCCATTTTATACAAATTTTATACATTTTATACATAAACTTTCATATTCTCTCCTGAAAAATGATCAAATTCGACTTTAGCGGTCTTTCCTTGTTGCAACAGACGAACTCAAATGTAAATCATCTTAGATTCGAACCTATTTTCGAAAGATTGCATTTTACCCACCCCCAAAATTAAGTAACGTGTGATTTTTTAAAAGTTAAGTTTTTCAGGTTGGCAGCACTGGTTAGTAATGGCGTCCATACGTCATCTGTCAAAGTGAAAAGTTTTCAGTATACTCTGCCATTTAATCATGGAAAGACTTACAAACGAGCAACGATTACAAATTATTGAAATTTATCATAAAAATTCGTGCTCTGTGAAAAATGTGCACCAAAGACGACTGTGGCAGAAACATTACGACTTTTTTTTGCCCCAGTTGGCTGGTTTGAACTTGGTTGACATGTGGTTTCATCAAGACGGTGCCACATGCCACACAGCTCCTGAAACAATTGAAATGTTGAAGGATGAATTTGATGAGCAGCTTATCTCTCGAAATGGCCCGGTGAGGTGGCCGTCAAGATCATGCGATTTAACGCGTCTTGATTATTTCTTGTGGGGTTTTGTAAGGTTGTTAGCCTATGTGGACACCCCGAACATGATTGAAGCCTTACAGGATAACATAATCACGTAATTCGTGGAGTGCAGGCCGAAATGCTCGAAAAAGTGGCGCAAAATTGGACCTTCCGAATGGACCATTTGAAGCGGAGCCGCGGACAACATTTACATGAAGTTGTCCTTAAAACGTAAATGGCAAAGGCCTATTTATCGATTACAATAATTTTGAATATTTGATATGCAAATTTGAGTGTTTTATTCGATTTAAAAAAAAAAAAAAACTACGCCTAAAAAATCACCCGTTAATTGTATAATTTTAATTCGAGGGCATTATATTTATAGGACAAGGGACAACCACTTTTGTTTCAAAGACGTTACTATGGAAAATATTTTTCTACAAAAATGTTTTGCTCTAAATTATCAGTGACGTATTCAAATGTAAATCATTTTCGATATCTAGATGTCGCTTTTTCGTTTATAAAAAAAACTGCGTATAAACATCGAAAATTCTGGTACCGACGTTTAGTATTACATACTTATAAAAGGAAGAGTCGATTTTCGACGACAAGCGAGACGAGTTTAGTATAAGTCTCCACTTTAAAATTAACCAATAAATATGTATGTTTAACTAAAAAATAGTATCCATTATGCAACCTCACAATGTGTCACAGAAAAAGTTACTAAAATTTGCAAGTCCCATATTGTCTAGTGGTTAGGATACCTGGCTCTCACCCAGGAGGCCCGGGTTCGATTCCCGGTATGGGAAAATTATTTTTTTTTTAATTTTTTCCTTTCGGTAGATGTATCAATAACAACTTTCGAAGTCGATCGTCAATTTGTATTCTTGAAATAAGATAAATTCTACATAAATAACATGTCCTCACATCGCTTTGCCAGTCTGGCACTTTATAAAATAAGTCTTTCAGTCTTTTCAGACCTGCGATGGAGAAACTTCAAAAGGCATATATTTTTATAGGCATATTCTGACTTTCCGTCATAAATTTCATTTAGTTGGGAGCTTCGTTTCCCATAGGGGAAGGGGACTGCAACTTATTAAAATGTAAGTCCAGAAATTACATCTACCTCTGGGCACTGCTGAGGGTCTGAGGTGTTTGTATATTGGAGATAAATAATATAGTACATATAGTTCTAAGAATAGATTGCCTTGTAATGTTATCCGGCCAAGATTATGTTAACGCACAAGCCACCAGTAACATTATCGAAAACCGAGCTAGTTTTTTTTCACGAATAAAAGAATAATACCGCAATTCGAGCCACGAACTTTTGAGGGAATACCCCTAAGGGTAGCAGATAGTGCGAGATACTTGGGAATTATCCTTGATAGCAAACTTAATTGGAAGCCGAATGTCAATAACAAGATTGAAGAAAGCAGCGAATGCCTTCTACGCATGCAACCGCATCTTTGGCAGGAGTTGGGGACCAAACCCCAAAATCATCCTCTGGATGTACACGGCGATCATGCGACCAATACTCACATATGGCAGCGTGGTCTGGTGGCAAGCCGCCAGCACGGCGACCAATCTTAAGTTAATGGCAAAAATATAAAGAATATAGCTTGTATAGGGACAATCGGCGCTATAAGAACCACACCTACCGCTGGACTATAGGCGATCCTCAATTTGACACCTCTAGACCAATATATATATATAGATTTCGAGAGATATTCGAATCAGACCACCATTGTCGGGTCTCTCTTCGTCTCTCTACCACCATAAATCTTACCCAGAGAGACTTTCTGGATTTCTCCAGAGTTCTTCCCTGAGCTCAATTCCTAGTGTTAACGCTAGCATCTGTTTATGGGAGATCTGTTTCATCGATTGGGTCTCGACCCAATGATGTCCCAAGATCCTCATTCGTTTGCCAGCCAACGCCGGACATTGACACAGTATGTGTGCCGCTGTCTGAGGTTCCTCCAGGCATAGTTGACAGGTATCATCCTCTCTAAGGCCCATCTTCCTTAAGTGATACCCGAAATTACCATGTCCTGTTAACAAAGCCACCACCCACTTCAATGTTCCTCGACTCATGCTTAGAACCCTTCTTTGAGTGGAGCAGGTCGGCCAATTAATTGCCATTTTAGCCTGTCTACACTGTTCCACGGTTGACCACCTTCTCAGGTGTTCCGCCGTGATCCATTTGTGAATAAGCTGTTCTACCATTCCTTTGCCAATTGAAGAGAATGGTTCTGGTCCCAGCAACTTTTCAGTTGACCCCTGTTTTGCAAGGGAGTCCGCCTTTTCGTTGCCTTCGATCCCTATGTGTCCTCGTACCCAAGTCAGTGTTACTTCATTTTTAGATGAACACGTATTGAGTTTAAGTACACATTCCAGTGCCAATGATGTTGTTATGTTTGTTTGTTCCATGCTTCTGATCACCGCCTGATTTTCCAGTGCTATAAGGATATTTCTTCCCTCCACCTGACTCTCAAGCAAGTAGTCCAACGCATGCAGCAATGCAATCATCTCAGCCTGGTATACAGAAGTGTGATTCCCGAGGCTAACATGACGGGCTAGTTCCAGCTCTGCTGAATAGATACCGGCACCCGCTCCGTCATCCATCATGGATCCATCTGTGAAAATCACTATTTCACCACTCCTTTTTTCTGGAAGTAATCCATCCTCAATACGAGTTTTGTGATTCCTTTCCATAATACGCACCCTTGTTATCCCATCCATAGGCATGTTCAGTTCCCTAATCTCGTTTTTGACAAGTTCCAGGATCTTCCTATGTCCATAGATGGTACCACGATTGTGCCATTTCGCATCTCGATGCAAACGGAGTGCCGTTAGGGCCGCTGTTTTCTTAATAAATAAGAAAACAAAATCTAGACCAATAGGTACATGGAAGAATCCGCTGCCAAAAGTGCTTTAGGGATCAGCCAAACTAACACTTGGAATCCTTGCATTGGGCATTCACAGATCTTATATAAACACGTAGGGAACTATGTCACTTCTGACTATATGTCTTCCTATGTAGACTTTGACAAACCATTCCCCTGCTCCTTTCCGAGTAGGGAAGAATGGAACACAAATGAACTCACAAAAAGAAAATCAACATCCATCTACATGGATGGTTCAAAGATGGACTGTGGAACCGGTGCCGGTGTATTTTCTGAGGAATTAAATATACATTGCTCCATCAGACTAAACGATAGTAGTAGTGTCTTTCCAGGCGGAGGTTCTGGCTATCGCTGAAGCGGCTCGTTAAGCGTCAATGTTGGCAGTACCTCGTAGCGATATAACCATCTTCATTGACAGTCAGGCGGCTATAAAAACAGTTTCTGCTTATGAAAGAAAATCCAAACTAGTTTATCGGCGCAATGAGATGGCGGATATACTGACAAGAAAGGGGTCCGTAATGGATCTTGATACAGCACTTCAATCGATCAAGCCACCACTCTGCAATCTCAGAGAGCGAGTGGAGAACAAAATTCGAATGAAAACCAACAACAGGTGGAAAGAACTCACGACCTGTGAAATATCACGGAAGCTTTGGCCAGAATATAACAGAAGCCGGACCAACAAACTACTACAGTTTGACAGGTCATCGCTATCTAAGTTAGTAGGGGCTCTAACTGGTCATTACTTCCTTAGAAACCACGCAATGAAACTAAAAATCAAAGATGACGACATACGTAGAGGCTGCGGAGATGAGGAGCTCCACGAAGACACACCTCACTTCCTCTGGCATTGCCCGAGTCTCTGTCACTTGAGGAACAGAACACTTGGAAGCTATTACTTCCATGACGTACATGAGCTTTCTGATGTCTCACTGTCTGATCTTTACAGGTTTCTGACGACACCGGGATGGCTCGACAGCGTTAGGTAGCCACAAGAGGAGAAGGGATGGAGACCGCCGATGTAACACCAACGGTTAAACCCAAAAAGGCCTTCATAATGGGTCCACGAGGACCTAAGTGAGGTATTGCAGGGCGCACCCTGCTCTACCTACCCGTTTACGTAACCTAACCTAACCTAACATTATCGTCAGTTTCAATGTAATCGCACATTAGCTATCGTCCCTCCGAGAACCATGATTTTGTGTTGTTTTATTTATTGGGGCTATTGTGGTTGATATAACAAATTAAAATACTTGATGGCCTACCAGATTTATAAAAAAAGAAGGATAAACCCAAGTAGAAATTGATGGTTATAGTGGAGGCGCTGATCCTACATTTCGGAATGTTTCCGTAACAGTAACAGCGTGTATAGGCTCTCAATGTGCGTACTGTTTCCACTGCAGGGTGTAACGCTGACCAAAGTGGGGAATCAGTTTTACCTCTTTAAATTACTATTTCGGGAAACACACATAATGGTATTTCGGCTATGCTTTGTAACCAAAGTGTGACCGAATCTTAGTGAGCTGTCAAATTTGTTTTCATGTGTTTGTATGTTGCTTCACATGAAAAAGAAAATGTGAAGTAGAAATACTGCGATAGCAATATAAAACGTGCACACATAACCTATCCTCTTTAATGGGGATGCTAAAATACCTAAACGAGCATATGTCATGAAAATGGTAAAGCAGGTAATATTATGAGAATTTGATAATTATTGCATTTCTTTGTACCAGAATGCTAAATATTCAAACGAAAATCAGTTTCACCACAAATATCAATAAGTTGTACTGGCAAAAACTCACGCGCTCAAGAAATATTGAGTATTTAAGAAATTAATTTTATTTCGACGCTAGGTACTTGCATTTTTCCATGGACTATTTTTTTTTTTTTGACAATGAATCCCTATTAGAATCAGAAAGCGACCACTTGCCTGCCATTTGCATTTCTTTAGGAGGGAGCACAGGGTGCATGCACATACATTGAGGAAACTTTTTTTTTTTTGCGCTTATATATTATTATTAAATCGTAATATTTAAATGATTCATTTTTTTGAATTCTACCTTTTAGAGTATATGAGAACATGCACAAAAGTTTGGGGGGAATAATAAGAAACGGATTTGCAAATTTTAAAATATTTTCGCTTCTAATTTTTGTACTGCTATTCTGGTTTGCTAAGACCGACATAATAAAGTTAACATGTTTACCTACATGAAGGAAATACAATTGAATGTATACAACGTTTGTTGTCCATATATGGGAATATTTTCTTACAAAACCCACCCCTCATACGCATTCACTTGGCTGGTTTAATTTTATTGTACTAAATCGCTGCAGAAGGTTATGATATTTCTACCATTATTTCATTTTATATACGTATAACATGCTATTTATTCAAAAATATTGGTACCATTTGATATATTGTGAATGATAGAAGTTAGAATATTGTTTTTTTTTTTTTAACTTTTTCAAATCAAATATAATTATTTTATTATCTCGCACTTCATTATTTGTTTCCAATTCAATCTGCTGGAGTTAATGTGTAGTAAAATCGGAAAGCATTCTCATTTTTCTCCTACAATACTATTGAAACGTCGGAAAGCAGCGAAGCGCACAAATTAAAAGTACAATGAAAAGTTTATTCGATGTTGCACTACAACGGCAAACAATTTTCAATACACCTTTTAAAATGAAAAAATAATACTTTAGGAGGAAAACTTATGAAAAGATATACGTATTCCAAAATAATGAAGTCTCTAATTTACATATTTCCATTCTTTTTAGATAGATTCATTGTCCATCATCAAACCATTCGCGGTGTTTTTTTTTTCATGTCACCCTATATTCCCTTTTACGCTTGATGCGCCATAGTTATAGAATTATCCGTGCACGCCTGGTTGGTAACAATCAGTGGTCACAATTTCGACTGTGGGTAGTCGATTTGCGTAGCTGTTAAGTGGTAACCAGGTGGTAACATTAAATAGTAACCTCACAGTTTTTGTGTGTTTGAAAGGTTACAGTAAAGGACATTTGTATCTTTGAGACACGTAATGGTCACAAAAATGTCAAATCGTTACCATCTTATTGGAATGGAGTTAAGCGACACAAAACCGAGTCGAATATACCGTTTGGTGACTATAGTTTAAAGTAAATGTGGATAAGAGTCACAAATTTCTACTTGGGAAGTAGAACAAATAATGTCTCATCGCCATAAAATGGGATTTAACAACACACAAGCTCATCCCACTCACATGGCCATCAGCTCAACCTCAGCTGAACTACTCCGGAATAGTCTTCAACTCCATAAGTCCAGAATTCATATTTTCAGAACGGTTACTGGCATAACACCTTTCAGGCTGCTGCATTTAAAAGAAAACCCACAATTTAAGGTAGGCACTTCTTTTCCCAATAAATTTGAATACATTTTGGCCAACTTCCTCTCTGGCCTTAAGTTATATACAAACACCTCCCAACAAGGCTTTTGCATATCTCCGTGAATTTAAATAACAAAACAAATTCGCACAAGAAACAAACACGAAACGAATCCAGCACCGTCGCACAATGACATTGCGAGTCATTAAAACTAATTCAAAACACGAACACCCAAGAATGACCTCATTTACGACCGCATAACCAAAGTTGTTCTCTCATTTTTCCGGCATAAACATTACACCACCATCGAGTTTAACATTTACGCGAAAAACCTCTCAAGACATTTACCCAACTGAAAAGTCAACTACTTGTGCGCCGATGACAGTGCTTGACAAAACCTGCTCCACATACATTTTGGCCACAATATCAGCAACTCTTAATAAAACCACACACCGCCCCATCGCCATCGCGTCACCTCCATTCCACAAAGCCAATATAGTGGCCATCGAAGAGCACCTACACTGGAATTTTCTACTCGCACCCAACCGACCAGACGTTACCAAATTTAGAAACATGAACTGCCAAACGAAACTATACCAACGGCTGAGCGAATTTGCTGGCTTGCACTGCAACTTTAGTCGACGGTAAAATCTCGATACGAACGGTTCGCATTTAGTTATAGTCAAGTGAAAACGTACAAGGAAAAAGAGAAAAATCCTCCACCGCCATACCATGATAAATGGGAAATTTTTCACAGGCCTACCGCCGAATATGATTGACCGGTCCAAGGGTCTCGATCGACAGCAAACGAACTTCTTCTGGCCGGACGACTCGCAAAATCAGTCCGCAGTCGAGTCCAGAGTCAAGCGAAGGTCCAGCATACAGGCCGAGAACAGGAATGCATACGTCCACCGGCCAGAGCAATCGAACTCCGACGCGGAGAACAAGGAGCGCTTCAAGAAGGAGTTCACCAAGTCCAGTATTCAGTTCAACGACGATGTGGAACAGACTCCTGCCAGCCGCAACAGACAAAAGATAACCTCTCCGCCGCAGCAGAAGCCACAGAATGTCCAACCACATGTGAGTACCCGTGGCAAGCCGGAGTCATATACGTCACGCATCGAGTTCTACGACTTCGCCGATGACCTCAACAACGTTCCCAGGACCGACAAGAACAACAAAGTCGAAGTGGAGCGCAACACCAAGAACAGCCCGAAGCTGCAAAATAAACACCTGTCCTTCGATCCGCCAGACGAGGCCATCAACTTCATCGCGAACGATGTTAGGAACATGAGGGTAACTGCGCCCCCTAGGCGCCGGAATACCGTCAGGGACAACCGTCCAAGGTACGGCCGGCCACTAGCTAACGACGGCCAAAATTACTCAGACTACAAGGAGGACTACCACTCCCCGAGGAGACTCCCCTTACCACAGCCCCCCGTGCGAAGTAGGTACCCCGAATCCGATCCAGACTTCGAGGATTTCTCCCCCAGGAGATTGGGAGCGAAACCCAGAGCCACATACGACGGCATAGATGGCCCAATTGGACGCCCCAGACGTCAAGATCTCTTCGATGACGAGACAGTATCGACGAGGAAAATAGGGCGACAGGTTCACTTCAACTACTCGCCCGGCAACGAACACAACTCGATGGCAGTCGATCGGTCCCAAGACTACCACGAAATGGGACCACCCCCGCAACAGACGACGAGAAAGGTAAACATCTTGAAGGTGGACAACGACTTCAAGAACAATGAGCACAGAACCGCGCAGCACGAATCGTCATCGCCGCAACCAACTTCACCAACAGCTGGAGCGTCCCACAAGCACTTGATGAGCAACATATGTTTCAGTGACACTGAATCGACAACTACTTCGACGCCCCCATGTCCGCCACGAAGGAACATTCGCAGCAGCGCGGTAAACAGAGTGAGCGTGGGCCTGCCTGATTAACCAAGTCGCCACGTCGCCAGCCCCATCACCGCATCAGATCAGAACGCGCCATCTATGGACGTTATTTATGGCAGCACCTTTGTTGTCGCCCTGAGAATCGCCATAAAACGGAAGAGAAAATCGCTGCGTTTGTGTTTAAATTAGTTTTAATATTACATACGAATACGAGTACAGAGAGAGGTGAATTTGTAATTTGTTTAGGTATGGTTAATGTGGAATTATATCAGATGTGTCATTTGTGTCAGATGAATGCGTCAAGTTGGCCATGAAGTTGACACTCCGCCGCCGCCGCCGCACACATCTCGGTATGGCTGAAGCAGAATGAATTTTTGTTTTTGCGTTTGTGTATTGTGTTTATCTATGGACGTTCTAATAATAATAAAAAGTGTAAACAGCGAGTTGCTGCAACCCACATGAGTGTAGTTTCGTGGTTTTAATGGTTGCCATTGGGAGCTGGGGCCAAGCCATTACAACAATGAGAGGGCTTTCAGTAGATGCAAAGGGAGTGAGTGGAAGATGGAACAACCAAGACCTACCACTCGCTAACGAGTTAGCTGTAGCTCATTGAAAGAGTGATCATTTGAAACTTTGAGCGATGTTACCTAAGTGGTTGCAAATCTGTTTCGCTGCAAATAACTCGGCGACAGAGGGTTGCTTAACGAGTTACGGTTACGGCTTACGGAAGGTGATTAATAAAACGTGTAGCGGTGTAGCTATGTGTATACACACTCAAAGGTGACTTTTGGTGGTCTGTAAGCAGTCATTTTATTCTGACACGTGACATTTGGTGAGTAGCTCCCCTTCGTTGTTGTTGAGGTCACGTTGGAGGTGTTTATTTTCTAATTAAGTGGGTTGTTTGACGGTGGCAAATAAGAGGTTCCATAATTAACCTCTATAAGGAGTTGCAATCGTGACTACATTTGTAATAAAGTGAATAAACGACGAGGAACAACAATTTGGAGGCATTTTGGTCTGTTTTGTTCACGTTTTAAATTTAGGTTAGGGATTGCTGCTGCTGGGGACACAAAATAAGTCGAATTTTGATGGAAGCTAATTTTTTCTTATAGGAACGTCGACTCTGGAAACAAGACAACAAGAAACAGGTGTCGCCTTTTACTCTGTCGCGCTGTATAAATGTATAAATCAATACCAGAGACACTGTGTAAATTCAGTTACGCATCACTCGCATCATGATCAGTAGAGATGCCACGAATAGTAATTTGGCCGAATACCGAATACCGAATATTCGGCGAGGCTCGTGGCCGAAGCGACGAATATTCGGCGGCCGAATATTCGGCGACACTTTGTAGTAATTTCCGTGAGTGACAAGTCACAACTCGTCACTTACGAGTTTAAACTTGTATCGCTGAAATTGTACGTATGTAGGCGTGGCCAGTTTTGTTTTATTTGCGATTAGGTCGCGGTCGTGTCATAACACTTATTATTTGTATGTCTGTTGGTGCTTCTTTACGTACTGAGTGTTTCTTTTTTTTTCATGATTTTCTATTAACTTTTCACTATTCGGTATTCGGCCGAATGTTGCAAACTATTCGGCCGAATACCGAATAGTGAAAAATGTGGCCGAATAGCCGAATACCGAATAGTTGCCGAATATTCGTGGCATCTCTAATGATCAGTGATAGATAGATAGATAGATAGATAGCTTTATTTCGTATATAAATTTACAAGGACTTTGTTACCACACATTTTACAATTCAGAGATATGATAAGTTATACCTATCTTTCTTCTGAAACATTATTTTTACAATAAGGATGATTTTGAGATTTACATTGAAATATTACATTTGAAGGAAAATACGAAGAAAACCTTCAATTAAAGTAGAGAGAAAAAGAACAAAAAAAAAAAAAAAAAAAAAAAGGATATAAAATGACTAGTAAATAAAGGTAAATCAGGTACATGTGTTAACGATTTCACCGAACATTTTGATGTAATACATAGGTATTTAAGAAGTTTACAGATTAAGAAACAAATAACAGCAAAAAAAATAGGTGAATAAATAAATAAATAAACAAATAAATAAATATATATATATAAATAAATTATAAATAAATAAACAAATAAATAAATAGGTATATAAATAAATAAATAAATAAATAAATAAATAAACAAATAAATAAATAAATATATATAAATAAATTAATAATTAAATAAATAAATAAATAAATATGTATATAAATAAATAAATAAATAAATAAATAAATAAATATGTAAAAAAAATAAATATGAAAATAAATAAATAAATATACACATATGTAAACAAATAAATATAAGAAATAGAAAAAAATATATAAATATGGATTAACATCCAATAAGTAACAAAAACAAATAACGAAGAAGAGAGAAAAAAAAACAAATGACAAACTTATCAACTATCGAGTCGGATATAATTAGTATTTAAAATATTTACTAAAGGATTATCGGCAAAATCACAGCGTTCTAGAAAACGTTGATGATCAGTGATAATACATTCGAAAAATAAAAATACCTACCACGGCTGTAAAAACTCCCTATCCACGTAAGATTTTCTCTACAAATCTGCCTGCTTACAATCATAACCTTAGGGAAAAATAAAATAAATGTGTTCAAATGATAATATTGCTGTATTTATATTATTTCATTTTTATTTTTTATTTAGAAAAGTTTGTTACTTTAGGTAACCACCTTTCCCCTATAGATAGGGGCAAAGTATGGAATGACAAAAAGCGAACGGTGAGACATTTCCAAAAAGCAAATAGTGAGACGTGTCTCACAGCACTGCAGCATATCTCGGGCAACTTCGTTTAACAGGCACAATGAGAACAAGTTCTACGACCATTTGTTCGACGTCCTATCATGATCTTCCGAGGGATTTTCTTCAGGAACTCGCATATATAACATTGACGAAACCTTAATTTATTTAATAAAATACTGATTACCTAGTTATTTAATGTTTTATTACTTTTTTTAGTTTTTTTTTGTTTTATTTTGTTTGTTTTATTATTTGCCTTACACTGTCTCATTGATCGCACCGCTCGCAAGCAGTTTGTTGTGATGCTCTCGTGGGCCCTCCCACTAAAATTTGAATTGGAACATTAAGGTAAAATATGCCTTAAAATTAACTCCAAGTTTTGCTTAGATTGCTTGAAAACATTCAGATATATACCAATTTAAAAGAAAAGTGTCTCACTGTTCGCACCTTTCTCCTACCTATTTAATACTTGGTTGAACAAAGTTAAGGTAGAAATAGAGTTGTGAATTCAGGGTAACAGGTATGTAGCAACATCTCAAATCTAGTTCCGCTAAGGATTATTAGACAACTTTAGTAAATTAAAAAAAAAATCTTTTTTTTTTTCTTTTTATAAAATATTAAAAATACCTAAGTTTACAGAAAGCGGTTTTAAATATTAAAAATTTGTCCTTTTTCCCCTACGGAGTAATATTTTAGTCGAAAATACCTACATTTAGGGATTTTTTCCTACGTGTATCATCACTGATCATGATGCTCATAAATGATGCTTTGCAAAATGTTCATTAATGCAAACTATTCGCACCACTTTGAACGTCAATTTCGTCAAGTGTTCATTATTGCAAAGTTGATCAAACTGATGCGCAGCCATAACAAAAACAAACCTGAAAATATTATGAAATCGAACCAAAAAGGCAGAAAGAAGAAGTGAAAGCATCATAAAACAGCAGTGCAAATGCATACGCATTCACTAAGGTGGTTTGCCTTTTAAAAAATAGCAACTACCAGCGCTGACGCCATTGCAACCGCCACCATTGAGGTTTCTGCGCCAGCCAACTGAACTCTAAGGTCTAAGCACAGATAAGAAATATACAGATGTCTCATCCATATGGGAAAAGATGATGTATGAAAACGAAATCTACTTAAAAAAAAAGCTTTTTCAAAAGCTTCATATATGCACAATTGTTAAATGAATCTTTGCCTCTTTTTCTTCTCTCTTCTTCTTTCCACGCATAAAAAAACCGCACACAGAAAGAACATTGCTTTCTTTCAATTCACACAACGTTAAGAAAAAATTTTTTTTTTTGGTTTCTTTATTTTAACTTGCGGTTTGTGCGTAGGGGTGGATCGTGGTTATCGTGATCGTCATCATTGATTTAGCACAAACTCGTATCCATGTTAAGATGTTTGGTTGTTATTTTGTTTGAATTTTGATGTGCAGTGCGTATTTTAGGATTAGGATATTTTAGTTCATATTGTAGATATCCTGCTATTCTATATTTATTTCCTGTTGAATATTTAGATTTCCATTGAAAATTATGTAGGAACATTATAATATGCTACCTAGTTGTTTTTAATAAGCAACTTCGGCCTCAGATAACGAGGCAAATTGTACATTTTAATAAAATAACCTTTGAAACAGAATGCTCTATTTCTCGCTTTTATCGGTTCAATGTTAAGCATATAAATTTGCATTTCCTGTAAAAAACTAATATTTTGATCATTCAGTGTAAGCGCAAGTTTCTCATTAAGAAGGTCAAAAACCTATTTATTTTTCTTATAAATTCTTGGGTTCAATTTCAAATTGTGTAGGTGATTTAATAACGTAATTTTTGTTGTGTTGGAAGTGAGTTTTTTATCCAGACAATTTTTTTTTTTTTTTTTTTTTTTTTTTTCAAAATGCCATACAAACAGAAAGTAGCATATTATATGTCCTTAATTGGGGCAATGCGAATTTAAACCAAAAATCAGAAAAACGGAACGATCCCGAGTTATGAGTGTACGTACGGACGTCAGTCTTTATATGTAGCTGTACCCACCCGGCTTTGCCCGCACCTATCACATTAAGTCACATTGGTCACGTTTCCCAAAGTGCTTTATTTGGACAGTGTCCATTAATAAATTTAATTACACAACTTGAGAAATAGCGTTTCCACGCTATGGGAGGTGCCACAAATAGTTTTCCTATCCCGGTTATGTTTTCCAAAGTACCACCTATAGGTTCCAAAACTATCCCGTCTTTCAAACTGGAACCAACAAATGAAATCAGTAGAGCTGTTTCGGAAATCGGCGACAGCGCCATCTATCTAGTACATAGTACTTAGCTTTCTAATTAATTTTTGAGATAGAAAAGTCAAAATAAATATTTAATAGGAAGAATTATTGGATGCCAAATTCAATCACATTCCCCCATGCTTGGTAGCAGTTGGCAGCATTGATTTTATATTTTTTGTATGTATTTGCATGTCACACGGATTCTAAATAGACATAACGCCGATAGGAAAACAAAATGGCGAATTTGAAAAAAAAAAAAAAACGGGGCCAGCGGCAAGAGGATTGTGAGTTGGGGCTTGGGGGTCTAAGTATTGTCTCTGGTACGTTGTGGTCCATGCTTGGGCCTATCACCCACAGACCCTCTTTCTTCGAAATTATTCACTACACGATAAATAGTGCGTTTTTTGGCACTCCCAAAAATTTCACGTAACTTTCTCATCATCCAACTAATCGATGATTGATTTTGATAAAAATTTTAGCGATTAAAACACGTTAGTTTATGGAATATTTTTCCATAATAAATTTGCCACGGGTCTACTACTACTTCACGACTGCCAAATATGAACTTGCAACTAATGTTTACCAAAATGGCGGCAAAACAAAGTAGTACACCTTCCCGGCGGATACCCTGTATATATAGAGATTACATAATTATATTCATTCCTTTGCTCTTGCTGTGTCTCAACCACAAGGCAAAAAGGACTCGCTTTTATTAAAAATGCACATCACTTGAAACCAAATAACATGAAAAAAAAAAGAAGATTTCTTCTAGAGTCTGGCATCAAGTGATTCGAAACGAATTATGCCTGCTGCTGCTTATCAATATCTGGCAGCGTGCTTCTGCTCAGCGTTGCCACTTCAAAAAAAAAAAGAGGAGCGCAGTAGATCATTAAAAAATATGCAGTAGATTCGATCTTTCCGCAGTAGATAATCACTTTAATATTGTTTTTATAAACGTTTCATTAAATAAATTAACATTTTGGAAATACTAAAGCCCAGGAGAGTGGGCTCTATGGGTGTCCAGCAACCGTTTCTGACATTCATTGAAATTCACGTTAAGTTTGTTTCGTAGTTTATTTTTTAAATGTCTTACAATCGAAAACTTTCGCTCTGCAGCTCAAAATCCCGTTAGTTAAGCAGAAAACGAGAAAATAATAGAAATATAGACAGAGAGAAATTGGTTTCATGATCCATGAAAAGGTTTATCAAACAAATAAAGTGCAGTAGATTGGATTTAGTGGCAGCAGATTTTTTTGCGAAAAATGCAGTAGATTTACTGCTGTTGCAGCAAAGTGGCAACGCTGCTTCTGCTTACTTCGTGTATTATTATATTTTTGTTGTCTTTCTCGATCATTATTCGGCAATTATATAATTCCTTTCTTCTTGCTTTGTCATAAACTCACAAGAACAATGCGTAAGGGAAGGGGGAAGCTCTTTGCCTACACAAATGAATGGAGCGAAGAGAAAGGCACACGGAAACAAAAGAGCTTTATTCTCAACGCTTATTTTGAAAGCTCCTTGTCTGGTAAGGCGATGAAAAAGGTTGTCTGGTAAGGAAAAAATATGCTTCAAAATTTTGTACAGGCATGAGACATCTGTATATTTATTGTGCTTAGACCACAGACAATAAATATACAGATGTCTCATGCCTGTACAAAATTTTGAAGCATATTTTTTCCTTACCAGACAACCTTTTTCATCGCCTTACCAGACAAGGAGCTTTCAAAATAAGCGTTGAGAATAAAGCTCTTTTATTTCCTAGTGCCTTTCCTTCGCTCCATTCATTTGTGTTTGCAAAGAGCTTGCCCCCTTCCCTTACGCCTTGTTCTTGTGGCCTTATGACAAAGCAAGAGGAAAGGAATTATAAATTGCCGAATAATGAAAGAGAAAGATAACAAAAATATAATAATACACCAAGTAAGCAGAAGCAGCGTTGCCACTTTGCTGCAACAGCAGTAAATCTACTGCATTTTTCGCAAAAAAAAAAATCTGCACTTTTTTTGTTTGATAAACCTTCTCATGGATCATGAAACCAATTTCTCTCTGTCTATATTTCTATTATTTTCTCGTTTTCTGCTTAACTAACGGGATTTTGAGCTGAGAGGATTTTTGAAATTTAAATTCTTGTATCGCCTATCGTGTCAGTGTGGAAAACTCTTATTTAACAAGACGAAAATTATTAAAAAAAAAAAAAAGAGGATAAATTAATATTTATTGAAAACCACAAACAAAAAAGTTAAAATTATTGTTCTGACCATTAGTAGTGCTGCTGCAGAGCGAAAGTTTTCCATTGTAAGACATTTAAAAAATAAACTACGAAACAAACTTAACGTGAATGTCAATGAATGTCTGAAATGAATGTCAGAAACGGTTGCTGGACACCCATAGAGCCCACTCTCCTGGGCTTTAGTATTTCCAAAATGTTAATTTATTTAATGGAGCGTTTATAAAAACAATATTAAAGTGATTATCTACTGCGGAAAGATCGAATCTACTGCATATTTTTTAATGATCTACTGAGCTCCTCTTTTTTTGAAGTGGCAACGCTAAGCAGAAGCACGCTGCCAGATATTGATAAGATGTGCGATTCTCATACTGAAGTTTTGTTGGTTCCAGTTTGAAAGACGGGATAGTTTTGGAACCTATAGGTGGTACTTTGCAAAACATAACCGGGATAGGAAAACTATTTGTGGCACCTCCCATAGCGTGGAAACGCTATTTCTCAAGTTGTGTAATTAAATTTATTAATGGACACTGTCCAAATAAAGCACTTTGGGAAACGTGGCCAATGTGACTTAATGTGAAAGGTGCGGCCAAAGCCGAGTGGGTACAGCTACATATAAAGACTGACGTCCCACGTCCGTACGTACACTCATAACTCGGAATCGTTCCGTTTTTCTGATTTTTACATTTTTATACAATCTGAACTAAAATATCCTAAACCTAAAATACGCACTGCACATCAAAATTCAAACAAAATAACAACCAAACATCTTAACATGGATACGAGTTTGTGCTAAATCAATGATGACGATCACGATAACCACGATCCACCCCTACGCACAAACCGCAAGTTAAAATAAACAAACCAAAAAAAAAAAAAATGTTCTCAACGTTGTGTGAATTGAAGCAAAAGGCAGGAAGAAAGCAATGTACTAACTTTCTGTGTGCGGTTTTTTTATGCGTGGAAAGTAGAAGAGAGAAGAAAAGAGGCAAAGATTCATTTAACTATTGTGCATATATGAAGCTTTTGAAAAAGCTTTTTTTTTAAGTAGATTTCGTTTTCATACATCATCTTTTCCCATATGGATGAGACATCTGTATATTTCTTATCTGTGGTCTAAGCCAACGAATAGTACTATAGTCTCTCTCTCTCTCTCATCGATAGCTTTTTACTATCGGCACTATCGATGTTGTCGCAGTAGCTTAGTGGTTAGTGTGTTGGACTGCTATGCGGGAGTCTCAGGTTCGAATCCCGCAAAAACCGATTTAGGGTTTTTTTCCGCTGCGCTACCTCCCGCGAACGTCTGACAAACATCCGAGAGTATAAATGTCTGGTAAGAGCTTCTCAATTAGCCGTTTGGAGTCGGCATAAAACTGTAGATCCCTTCCATTCGTTCCAAAAATGAAAAACTCACACAAAACGAATGGTTGTGAGAAGCTAGGCCTAGGGTCTCTCCAGACCTGTTGCGCCAACTATTTATTTATTTACTATCGATGTTTCAAAAAATTTATCGATACTATCAAAACGCATATATGATTGATCAAAAACTCAGTTTCGATACTAACGATAGTATCGATCATTTTATTCCGAAATTATCGATACAATCGAAATGTTAAACTATCGTTACGATAGCTCGAGTGTTACACTTGATTTTACTCCTCATAAAATTTCCGTACCGAGCCCTATAACTACAATCGTTTCTTAAGGTAAGGTAAACTAAAAAAAAAGGCTTAACAGAAAATCCTGACGCGCTGTTGATTCGTAGGCAAATAAGTGAGAGAAATGTCGGAAGAGAAAGAAAAGTAAGTAAATAAACATTTTGTATCAAAAGATACTTATGCATTTGACAGGAAAATTTACAAGCTTTTGTTCAATTCTCTATTTTAATTTTTCTCACAAGCAATGCGTTCTAAAACTCAAACGTCATATTCAATCAATTCAATCCTTAACCCTGCCTTGAACGAGCAAGTACAAATCCAAAATATCAAAAATTTTGTAAGATATCTCAGTTTTATCTCGTGGGGTTTTGAAGTCATCGAGGATGCATTAATAACCAGACCAGTAACATCACTGTTTGCTGAATCTTGTATCACACCTATAGCATAGACCCAACTATCCTTGACGAGCTCTTTCCCTTCGCGAATGGAGCGTTTTATGCAGCTAAAATATTCTGCAATATCGCTTGTGGTTATCGAGAAAGTCGGAGATAAATCTCGGTTCATCGGTATTTGGGATAATGCTGCACGATAAATAGAATATTAACAACAATTTAAAGAACTTTAAACAGTTAAAAAAGAGTAAAAAAAAAAATGTTTAAATGAAACCTACAAGGCATTTATATCAATTAAAATAGTTTGTCATTTATAAAATAAATAAATTACCTTTACAAAAATTCACGTACCGCTTTCCAATGATAGATTCCCGTATGTCTGATAGGGTTCTTTTCTTTGCCACCAGATATCGCAGGCCAACTTGTACATTTGACAATGGGTGTTGTGTCAATTTAGAATCCTTGTGACATGCGAAAACTTACAAAAATGCTGCCAACCGCTGCCAACATTCGGGGAATGTGATAGAGTTCGGGAACACAACATTTGAAAATTACTAAAAGGCGAATAATATAATTGCTTGGTTAATAAAACTGTCTAAATGAGATGTTTTATTTATAAGCAACATCTTGGGACAAATATGGTTGTGTTTTGTCCGCTCTTGCATATCATTAACTTCGATTTCATGTAAACAACATTTTTCCTAAATAACTGAAGAAATATTGCTCCATATATTTTTATTTTCCCTCAACCAATTTCCATTGTTAATTTTTTGTAAATATTTTAAGCAAAAGTACACTCTTTCCTAAAAAAAAATAATATCCACACGTAACGAATAATTTAAAATTTAACGGATAAAATTCTATGAACGTTGGCAGCAATTTTGCCCTCATATTTTTTGCGAGTGTGGGAGAGCCGCGGGATTTTTAAAGTTACGTTACATTTGTCAATACTAATTCCAATGTAGCAATACTGGCGCACCAAGTCGTAACCACTCCGTAAAAATATAGCTTGTAGGAAAAGTAGTTGGAGCTTGGAGGTCTCACTGTCTCTGGTCTTCTGTTTGCTCTCAATCAGTGGTGGACTGGTGCGGGGTCCCAAAAGGAAACTCAAAATCAAAACACATTTGACTCAGCTAATGTTTCGTTCGGTACCAATGGCGCTGTTGTGGTCCGATGCTAGGATTTCATGATCCAAACAAACAGCACACTGCACACACTGGGTCCATGCTGGAGTGAATGGCTTGCATTTTTAACTCATCACTCTAAGGTCGGTCAGACAAGGGACAAGTACCTAAATTGAATTTTGAGTGGGTGTCAGTGTCAGCATAAATATGGGTGTCCTGGAAGTCCCCAACTACATTACTTGTCTTGAATTCGCACTTTATGTGTACGTCAGTGGCCTTTGGCATATTAGGACCATACCAAGGGGAATAATCGCACAAAATTTATGGCGAAACGACGGAGACGAACTCAAATCTGACCGTAAAATTGAAGATAAGAAAAGACCTTGTCATCCCATTCTCCTTAGGGAGGGCTAAGCATAATTGTTTGGACGGGGTTTGGGTTTTCTGCAACATGAGTGGATTAATATTTATTCAGGGCGTGTGCGTGCAAAATCAAAGAAGACCCATGTGGATTGAGAATGGACCTACGTACGCACTTATGGAAAGTGGAACAGATAAAATGGAATAGACAGCTTTAAATAAATGAATCGGTTTATGGAGATTTACAAGTGTTCGATCTGGGGGAGGCAATTAATTTATTTCAAGTGAAGGGCGGCGCACTTGGCAGGAGGTCGAACAGCTTGGGACTTATGAGAATTATCGTAAATAGCAAATGCAGGCGCTTTTGTAAAACAATAGTTTGAATATAATCGAAGTAGATAAATATTTGCTTTAGGTGTTAAATCGATTGTCAATTATATATTTGATTTAAGAATATTGACTCTTTTTGAACGTTGACTTTCAAGGATTCTCTGAGCTTCTGCCAAATTTATTGTACAATTTGTTACACAAATCGAATTCCTTAAATTAATCAAACGTAAACTGCGCCTTATATTGATGCCCACACGCCGATCCAATTTGGATCCCCGACAAGTGGCCTCTAAGTGCCGTCAAAATTCAATCTTATTCTTTTATCCCAGCAATTGATCCATATAGTCCAAGTCCGGAAATGGAATAAAATCAATTATAGCATCCTATTCCAACAAATCAACCTCTGAGAACACATCATCACCACATAATCTATATTTATTTAACCTTTAGATAAATCGAAAAAGAGACAGAAACAACAAAAAATAGGCTTTCATCTGAGTGAACCTGAATGTCCTGGCGTGTATACCTACCAACAACAATGACACCGGGCGGACATTCGTGGCTTTTTGTGTATTTACAGCAATCTGTTGTGTTTTCCCATAGTTTTCCCTTTTATTTTCCAAAGCTCTCATTTTTTGGCAACCACATGACATCGATATAGAACAAAATCCTTGGTGTATACAAATTCATACGAGTATGTAAAGTACAAAAATGGAGTACGAATGTGCACGGGTGTGTTCATACAATTTGTATATTGTTTTTCCTTTTGTCGACCAAAATCGGGCAACGATGTGAACAATATTCCAGTGATGTTGGCGGAATTAATGTCACCGGCTAGTTCACTGAACCTGCATGAATGGGATGACCTCTAATGCGGATGTTTTCATACGTAGGTATCTCTGAAATAAATCTCTGAGAACAACAGCAGTAGGACACTGGGACACACTACTGGGCAAGCTGTGACAGTTTAATGTGATTTTAAGTAACATGTAATGAGTTTCTGCGCTGGACTGTGGGTATACTTGCAGCTTCGACTCGTTCTGCTATGAGATATAGATGGGTTTGTTTTCCGAAGAACTCATTCTTTAGGTTTAGGATTTCTGCGGACAGTTTATATTACTTTTGCAGTCACACGCTTAAGGTAGGTCGAAAGCAAGGAATTCTAGTTGATAGTAATTTCCCACAGAGAATCCTCTAAATTGCATTTTTTCTATCCCAAATGTGTTTCTTTACTCACTTGATCGAACGTCAGACTGTGGGTGGGGAAGGACTATAAGAAACTAAGTCTGAAAAGGGGAGGCTGACTGCCTTTAACGTAGTTAGGTACTAGCAAAATGGTTCTTCACATCAACCTATGAACTCCAAGTCACAAGATCTGCAAACCGTTAACCAAATTGATCGTATTATTCTATAGATCTCCGAATTATAGATCTCTTCCAAGACAGATTCGGATCGCTTTCTTATGGTAGCCAATGTTCGAAATCGAATGATTTAATGTTGGACGTATCTAAGGCAAAACCAGTGGAATCTATATCAAAAACTATTAAAAATGCAACAACTGACATTGCTTCGGGATCAAATTTCGATTCTTAACTCTTTTGGCGAGCTGATAGTCTCTGACTGCACCCCAAAATAAGTTCATGTTGTCATTTTGATTATATTCTTCTAAGAAAATCGAAAAGTTTTTCAATAACCTTGCTCTCAGAAGTCAGAACTTATTATATACAAGTACCTAGTGATTTATTTAGACTTGTTTTTAGTTTCTTACTTATCGGGCTCCCGACCCGTGAAGAGTCTCTGCCTGAGACACTGCATCCTTTCATCCTCTATACGATCCCGGGCACGCTGCTTCCAGTTGTCCAGACCAAGCGCTCTGGCATCCGCGATGGCTTGGTATTTGAAACGGAGGTTCGGTCTTCCTTGTCTTCTCGAACCTGGGGCCTGTGATTCGAAGATCCTCTTAGCCGGAGCATTATTGTTCATTCGCTCGATGTGGCCGAGTCAATGTAGTCGACGTGTTTTGGCTTTTCGGACCACATCCACATCTTGGTACAGATAATAGAGTTCGCGGTGGTATCTTCTCCTCCAATCGCCCTCCTCGCACACAGGACCAAAAATCCGCTGAAGAATTTTTCTTTCGAAGGAGCCCAGAATCAGCTCTCCCTTCTTGCCTATGGTCCAGCACTCGGCGCCATAAAGCAGGAATGGCAATATAAGGGTCTTGTAAAGCACATATTTCGTCCTTCGAGTTAGGAGTTTTGAACCCAGTTGTTTTGCCAAACCGAAGTAGCAACGGCTTCCTAGGGTAATTCTTCGCCGGATCTCCACTATGGTATCATTCGTGGAGGTTATGTTTACTCCGTGGTAGGTGAACTCCTTAACTACCTCGAAATTGTTGCTATCAGTAGTGACGTTTTGTCCTAGGCGGTAGACAGATGCTTGTTTGTTTGTTTATAGTATGTACTTGCTCTTGCCCTCATTTACTTCAAGGCCAACGGATGTCGCCTGTTCTTCAATCGCCGTGAATGCTTCTATCACGGAACGGACCGATGATGTCAATATCGTCCGCATAGCCCAGCAGCTGGACGAACCTCTTGAAGATAGTGCCTTCGGTGTTGACACCTGCCATGCGCACTATTAGCTCCAGTCCGAGATTGAAGAAGTCGCATGATAGCGCGTCTCCTTGCCGAAATCCGGCGCATGTCTGAAATAGTTCGGAGGAGCTACTTCCAAACTGCTGCAGCGCGTGTTTTCCAGCGTCACGCGACACAATTGAATCGGTTTTGCCGGAATTTCGAATTCGACCATCGCCATATAGAGCTCCTGACGATGTATGCCATCATATGCGGCTTTGAAGGCCATGAATAGGTGGTGAGTTTCGACTTGAAATTCGTTGGTCTTTTCCAGGATTTGCTCAGTGTGAAAATTTGGTCGATCGTCGATCTGCCGGGCCGGAAGCCACACTGGTTTTTGTAATAGTTTTTGTTTTTGACAGACCACTCGTATTTAAAATAATTCCTTCATTAAAGTGATTACTTAATTAATAATTAATAACCTATTAATTAATTAAACAAAAAATATTTTTTTTTTTTTCAAATCGCTTTTAAAGCTATTTAAAATGATTCTTATATTAATAAGACTATTAAATAAATTAATAAAATACCTACATCAAGTGCCTTTCAATTTTTTTTAAATAATTCTTACATGAGGCGTGTTATTTAATAATCGCGTTAATAGGCCTGTTTTTCTGAGCTTCGATCTCAGCAAAGCAAAAGAAAGTAGGATTTTCAGCACGTAAATAAAGAAGCTCAGAAAAACAGGCCTATTAACGCGATTATTAAATAAATTAAAAACATTAAATAAAAAAGGGTAAAAAACGCAAAAATTATTAGAATATATATATTTTTGTTAAATTCCATTAAAAACTTCACGTCCACAAGTGGTTCATTGATTTCCGGACTAAGGGACAGATTGAAAAACGTGGTTTTGGTAGCACGGATTAAAAGCTATATTTTTCGTCTACTTGCGCCAGATTTTATTCGATGTCAGCATTTTCCGACAGCCAGGCTTACACTTTTCTTTAACTAGAAAAACCTAGAAGGCTATCACAGTCAGTACAAACGTTACATTTCTTCTGTACATGTAAATATTGGGCTGCAGTACTCCCAGAATGGTCACCTTATCGGTCATTAGAATCCTACGTTTCTCAATCTTTACATGTGATTGATAAAAGAAACATAAAAAAACAGCATGAGTTGAAAGAACTGCTAAAATATTAACTATATGAAGAAACACTGTGGCTGTTCGTTATAAGAATGCCAATTATCTATACAAAATTTCATTGCAAGCACATTTCTGGAAACAGCAACTGCGACAATAAACGCCTCCAACCTCCATTCATTATTGATGAGTTCAGAATGCTAAGGCCAGTTGATTACATTGAAAATGTATCAAGTCTCCAATTATTCAGACAAAGTAATAACTTCTTGTGACTGTATTGGTATAGGTATAATGCCAGCAAGTCTACACACAGAGCGCTTCCAAAAATTCCCGCAATCCTAAACTTTTCATAAGGCGAAGTCAGTTTGAATGAACAAAAATAAATTTTTACACTCCCATAGAAAAATAATACACTTAACTTAGGTATGCGCAATAAAATCACTTCACTATTCACTTACAAATTGAATAATATCATAGAGGCACTTGGAATCTAATTCCGACCGAAGGCGAAAATCATTTCAACCAAAGTTTCCCTAGAAACTCATCAATAAAATGCTTCTTTACTATTCAGCGATTAGCGCCTCATTATTCATAAGGATTTCTTCTTTTCAATTTTTCATATCAATGCAACGATGCAAAAGGTCCTTAGAGCACACACACACACACACACACACACACGCAGGGCGCAATCCACCTCGGACCATCATCTATAATTTAAGCAATTATTTCCTGGGAGCCCATATGAATACATTCCAAAGGGCTAATGCAAATGTTTGAAAGAATCATCAGAGAAGAAGCTCGAAGAAGGACACCAACAAAAAATAACATCAACGAGAAAGTAGGAACTGGGAAGTCCCATAGAGCATAGAAGTCATTTTCAATAACCGTTTTCCTTTGGCAGGATGTAGCTGAATGAATTTACCAACGAAAATGTAATAAAAGTCCGTAGGCACAATCGGGGAGTGCTCGAGCCTGCAAAATTTATCGATCACCGAGCGGGAAAGTGGAGGTGTGTTTACTTTTAAATTACAATCGTACTCTGCGCAGTTCATGTGAGCCAATGTGCGATGGCAGCCGTCAGAATTAAGTGCCACTGGACGTGAACGTGAACGGTGCTCGTTTAACAATGATTGCTTCCACTGCCGTGTTGTGTGTAGGAAATCAATGAATTCCGTTCGTAATGTATCCTCTTTGGTGTGGTGGGTCTTTCGTTTATTAACGCGGAATTATTGCGAGGGATTAGTAATGAATCGTTTCATAGAGTTTTCATTCCATCGGTGGGATATAGTCAAGCTTGCTAAGAATGTCCTGATACTGTCATACTGAATGGTGCTACAGGGACACAAATAGTTTCATAGTAAAACATTTGACGTATAGTTACCATTTTTGTGAATAATTGCTTTTTCAATAAATAAAATAATTACTTCTGTTGTCTTTTGGTGTTTTAAGTATTATGCTAAGCAAAAGTGAACATTTTTCAAGGCAATCCTGAACTTTCTGTGCAACTCGAAATTGGCAACAAAAATTATGCTTTCAAACGACGAAGTGATGCCAAATTTGTATATCAATTTTCAGATATTTTTATACGTAGAAGAAGAACGATTTGACTGTCTCATTTGATTTGCCCCTAAATCTTTTTTTTTTTGATAGAAACTATTTTAAAAACTTGTCATTTAGACAAGAAAGCAAAAATTGAACCTACTTTTTCCGCCGCATTCTACATAGGTATGCGTTGCTTCCATAAGCTGTATTTTACAGGGTGTTCGCCGGGAAGGTATACTACTTTGTTTGTTTATAATTTTTGATTAAATGAAAGAGAATGGATCTTATATTGATAAATGTTTTATTTCGGCAATTATGTATGGAATACAATTTACAATTTCAGGTAAATGTCCGCCTCTGTTAGTCTCACAAATGCGAGCCCTTTTGAGCACATTTTTCATTCCATTCTCACACATTTCACGCGGTATTTCATTAATTTCATCACGAATATTTTATTTGAGTTGCTCAGGCGTTTCTGGTTTGTTTGCATAAACCTTGCTTTTCAGATATCTCCACAAAAAGAAGTCCGGAGCAGTCAAATCAGGCGACCGTGGAGGCCAATCAACATCACCATTTCTTGAAATAACTTGTTGTGGAAAGAGGTCTCGCAGGAATTCCATTGTAATCCTGGCTGTATGCGATGTGGCACCGTCTTGTTGATACCACATGTTCATCAAGCCCAAGGTATGAAGTTGTGGCATTACAAAGTTTTCAATCATATCACGATATCGCTCCCCATTCACAGTTACCGTTACGCCGTTTTCATTTTCAAAGAAGTAAAGTCCAATGATTCCTTCTGTCCAAATTGCACACCAGACTGTAACTTTTAATGGATGCAAAGGTGACTGATGAATAAAATTATTTGAGGGTTTTCCATTGCCCAGAACCGACTATTCTGTTTATTCACATATCCATTCAAATGAAAATGTGCCTCACCACTCATTATGATTTTTTCATGAAAATCGGGGTTGATTTTTGATAAATTGTTTTAACGATTAAAACACGTTGGTTTATCGAATATTTTTTCGTAATAAATTTGCCACGTGTCTACTTCACGACTGCCAAATATGAACTATCAAGACTAATGTTAACGAAAATGGCGGCAAAACAAAATAGTATACCTTGCCGGCGGACACCCTGTATCAACCTGTCAGTTAAGGAGCGATTTAGTCGAAACCAAGCCAAGGGAACTAAACCAACTTGGAGTGGGAAATTGCAGGCAGCTGGCTTATGATCCAGCTAACTGAAGAGGATCGTTATTATTTGTTGAGGACCATTTCTGCCAAAGGTATATGTAGTGCAAATTTACTTCATTTAATTAAAGAAAACTTCAGTCCCACTTATAAACAAGGAATAGGTACTGCAGGTTTTGATCTGAGATTTTCTTAAATCATTATTCTTTGCTTAGTATTTGTCGCACTTAAATTGTGTATCAAAATTCAGGCAAACCTTTAATTACCTACACGTTTGTTTCTACATTAAACAGTAAAGACATCGCTTCAGTTGACAGTTCAGGGTTATTAAAAATGGAGCCTAACACGAAATAACAACACGTTTTCGTTGTTGAACAATATGTTAAAAATAATGAAGCTTTGGCAATAAAAGTTGGCAATTTGTGTGTCGTGACGACGAGGCTCCAATTGCTCTCTCTAGGTATCGATCAAATTTAGTAATTCTATGCAAAATGGTGAAAAAAGATTCCGCACAAATGAGTCCGTTGAGGCCATTTACCCGACGTCCTATTTCATTCCCGAACTTTATAAGTCGATAACAAATTTAAAAATTAAACCTGCTTTTTACCCGAATTACTTCTTGCAACTTATCTGCAGGAACTATGATATTTTTATATTCACCCTCTTTGAGTCGAGAAGTTTGGAGACTGTGGAGCACCCCTGCACACGCCACTATGGTTACATGTAAGTCAACGTGGACGTATGTTTGCTCGTGCCTACCCATGTTTTACGAGCCTTGGGTTTATGCGGGTATTTTTTTTTTTATAATTTTTTTTTTTATAGTTTAAGGGAATCGACTAAGGTCCGTTATTAGATCGATTTTATTCCTTGACTTCGAACCTTTCATCAGTGTTTAAATATTATTTATTTTCAAAGCGCATTCGAAGCCTACCGCGCCAGCGGACACTCCTGCTGCTCACTGTACTTGAGCCCGAATTGCCTTCGTTCAATTGTTGCATAAACTGCACTCGTACCAGCCTCGAAAGCAATAGACATTTCAATGGCTCGCACAGTTATATCGGAATAGTATTTCAGCTGATTGCATTGTTGATTCGAGTATCATCCATTTGATCTGGAAGCGATTCGTTTAAATCCTATATCCGGAAGTATACGCAAGGGATACCGAAGTGCTCTGTGCAACTAATCTGCGTTTGAAATGGATTTGCGTCCGGCTATTTTGAGGGAATGCGAAAAAAAAACTTAACTCGACTGCAATTCCAGTTAATTACACTTTTATACGACCCAATAGCATCGGCGCGCCGCACCACAGCGTGCAACAGAATAAAAATAAAACTTTAATGGTGCTATTCTCATATGAGCACATCCTTCGGTGAAGTACCACCAAATACGTAAACGGTTCAAAACGGAGATAGCTGCTAGAATTAACAACTTGACGCCAGTACCTAATAAAAAGCAACGATATCATAGGAGGGAAGAAGCAAAATTAGTAACAAAGTGAGAGAGAGGGATGGGATGAGTATCATCACTGCCACGGGCGGCGGCGACACTCTAATCTAAGTGATGAGGACGCTTGAACAAGATTCAATAATCTCGGCGGGCATCTAGTTCAAAAGGGTAGGTAGGTACACATGTTTTTTTTTTTTTTTTTAATGGAGGAGGTGTCCTAATAGTACTTAAGTACCTAGTTCATGAATGGCTAGGAGAAAAAGAAAGGAACTGTACTGATGATGGACCTTACAGAACTTGAAAGATTTATTGTCATGTACACACCCAAAAAAACAAGTGCCTGGCATTCAAAAAATCTAACAGGTACCTACGTACAAAAACCGCAAAGAAACCATGCACCGCTTGTGAAATTATCCTTTTACCGAATGAGTCAATGATTGTGCTGTCGTTCAGGCTTCAGGGCTGTGTCTGTGTATCCCCATTTGGATGGAAATGAGTTACCCTTCACAGTTAGTGTGCAACACTGGAAGCACAACAATGTCCAATCCCACCTCGTTCAATTTCATTTTGTTGAATTAAATCCATTTTAGTGGCACGTGGCTGCAAAGGACATGTGCGGTGGAAATATATGTCACATTTATTGAAACGAAAAGTACTTGTCCGGGTACAGCGACCAGTATGTCGCGTGTATAGGCGTTTATAGTTGGCACTTGGCAGTGGCACTGACATTGGCTCGAGGTCAGACAGACTACTTAATTACATGCAGCACAAAGCAAAAAGGACATATACAAACACCAATTAACTAAGGAGAGCTAATTGCATTTTATATTAAAGTTTAATTACTTTTTTAGTTCACAGTCCATGCAGTTATAAAACCCGGGGTGCGAGGTAATGGCATCATAGAAGCTGCGCTCATAATCATTGTGCGGTTGGTTTTATTTTTCACCCAAAGGAAGAGTTTGACGTTACAAGTTTTCTTTTCTTGTGGGTTGGACTGCATTTGAAAATAAATTGCATAACCGCAAGCAATTTCCATCGGAATTGGTTAAAAGGAATGATCGTAGGTACCTACATACATACCTACAGCGAGTTATAGTTGTAGCGTGAGCTGAGCATTAAGGTATTTTAATAAACGGCGAGGTCGTTCACGAAGAACCAATTACTGGGGCTCTTTGATGTAAACTTTCACCCACCACCTAGGTATAGGTACCTACCTACTTATTGTACTTTTGTGGCAGCCGTACCACACTAATTAATAATTAACCAGCTGAGGGCGACCACACAAAACAGTCAATCGTTGTTAAGTTATTTAAACGAAATGTAGTTACCTCAGCTACCTTAACATCTACTTCTACTTCAATGCCCAAAGCAAATTTTCATTATAAAATTGGATCACAAAATATTCTAATCGCTGAAAATTGTTTCTCCGGAGCCGGGACGGCAGCCGGATCTTCCTTTTAAAATTTTGGTCATCCTCAATCGTCAATGACTACCTACGAAAATTTTGTGTAAATATGGCTGGTTGTGTGCAGCGTTACCACTTGTACTACATATATGTAGTACTGTGCTACATATTTACTGGATTTTTTAACGACGTACTACATACCTACTACATCGTTACGCAAAGTATACTACTACATTCCTTAAGAGCCAGCCATTTTTAATTTATTTGAGTTTCCCTGTAAGAAAGCAATTTTGGAAATTTATAATGAGCAGTGGCTTAGTGGTTAGTGTGGTGGACTACTAAGCGAGGGGTCGAGGTTCGAATCCCGCAAAAACCCAAATTCCAACTTAGGGTTTTTTCCACTGCGCCACCTCTCGCGATCGTCTGACAAACATCCGAGAGTAGGTATACCTAACTGTCTTGAAAGAGCTTCTCAATTAGCCGTTTGGATTCGACATAAAATTGTAGATCCCTTCCATTCGTTCCAAAAATGAAAAACTCACATAAAACGAATGGTTGTGAAAAGCTAGGCCTAGGGTCCTTCCGGACCTGTTGCGCCAACTAATTTATTTATTTATTTTAGTGGCGCTTGTTGATCTTATTTTGAAATGTCGACTTCGAAATAGCGACATTGTGGCAATATAGGTATGTAGGTGGAATTAAGCCAACAAACAAAAAATTGTAAATTGTAAATCTTCGCTTAGAGAAAGTTAATTTTAATACAAAAATTTTGTTTGAAAATGCTCCTTTTTGTTCGTCTAACGTTTGCAAAAGATTTTAGTGGCAACGCTGGCCGGCTAGCGATAGCGACTAACAAAAAAAAATCTAAATCTAAAAACATTAACTAAACCACTTTTATTATAACTATTATTCATTGTAAGCACCATAAACAAATCATACTTTATTTAAATTTAGCTTGTAGGCAAATAGTAAGAGTAACTGTTAATCGGTCGAAGATGGGGATTTCCTCTTACCTGCTCTGGTAAGCACTCAAAATCATACGTCAAACGTCATACTGTCATACACAGTGTTGTTAGCACTCTCTCTTCATTTATCCCACGAAACGTGGTAATTTTTCCCTTTTTTCCCTTTTCACTGTACTCAAAATCCCTTTTAAATCCCACGACACTTTTTCGCCTCAAAATCCAGTTTTTAGAAGTAAAATTTGTTATACAAGGAAAGAAAATCACGGATAATTAACTTTTAGTATAAAAATCACAGTTTGTAACATTATTACGATTATTTTTTGGTACTAGAAAATTTTGATAAGAGACAATTCATATAAGCAGTTCTTTATGCACATTTAATAATCATCGTGAAATGTAGGAGTTTTCATGAAATTTCAGCAAAAACTTATAGTTTTAACGTTTTTTGTCAGATTCCTCAAAATCCCACGATTTGGTGCTTTATCCCTTTATCCCACGAAAGGCTTTTCGGACATCGAAATTCCCACGAAAAGGGATAAATCCCACGATATAACAACACTGGCTCATACATAAGCAGTAACGATAACGAATTTAATCACACCATACACCAAGTAGATCTCACTTTCTTTTGTTTCCAATTCACCATAAGTGCTTTTATAAATAATTAAGGTCGGGGCGGCGCGAACGCCATCCCCGGCTACCAAAAATTACACGCACGAGTTATTCGCATTAGGAATAATCGCGGAGGTCAACTCAGCCGGATGTGCAATGGCCAAGCCTCGCCCCGGGGGAACCGCCTTCATGATCACGGTAACCCCTACGCCAGGTAAGTATGCTTTGCTCCGACATCGACTTGCCTCTTATGGTTTCCCATTCTAAGACAGAATGTGAACTGTACAAGAGAATGTAACTGTATATGAGTTGTTGTTTGTGTTATTTGAAATATTGACAGAGATGAGTAGTTTGCAAAGCAGAGAACAAGAGCAGTCGCATAGAAAAAATGATTCAACGATGGATGAGCGGAGCGATAAAGTGGAAAAGGAAAGCATATTAGCAACTAGCAAGTAGGTAGAAATTGAGATTTGAGATAAATGTGTAGCACATTTGAATGGTTTGGCTGTCGTTTTTCATTTCGCTTTGGATTTGCAATTTTGCATCAAAAATTCAAAGTAATAAAACTGTTGATACGTAGGTAGGTACCTATGCACAATTGGCATTTAAGAAATAAGTAAATTTTCCATTTTGTTTGGCGGCAGCGGCGGTGGCAGTGGCAACCACCAATTAACAAAGTGTGGTGTGTGGCTTCCTCACATCTGTTGTGTTAGGTACTAGCATTGAGTTTATACACATAGAGGAATCATGTTGGTTTTCCAACTCTCGTAATAGATGTCGCTACCAGTACCATATTCGACAAAATTAAATTTGTGTAGAGAGAGTGAGTGCTAACAGAAACCACTCCACTCATTCAAATTGAACTCGATCGGGATTTGAGGCGCAGGAAATGAAAATAGGTATATATTTATATATGTTTTGTACCTTTTTGTATCGATTTCTGTGCGGTTGTCTTATTCCCGAAAAATTGAGAAGGGGATTGACTTTCTTACAAAAGGGATGATTTTTTAACAAAATCGAATAGCTAGATTGCTGAGTTATGTCATTACAAACATAAATACGTGTGTTCTTTTCAAGGACATTGTTTGAAATCAATATTTTTTTTTTTTTTTTCGCCAAATGTAATGCCTCTATAATAAAATAACTATACCTACTCATATTCCTAGTATAACAAATAATTATTTGCATCGCATCATTTTTATATCATCGCATAGTGCAACAAGAGAAAATTAGTAAATTAATAAACAAACCTATAAAGCTTCAAAAGTGCCCCGAGATGATTGCAGGCAGGTGTTAGTTCTATGCTTTTAAATTGTACTTCTCTGGAAATATGTCTCCAGGAAGCAAGTTCCATAGTTCACCTGTCCTGTAGCTAAAAGAGTTTTTTTTAAAGTGATGTCCTCGCAGTAGTTAAGTGTACTGAAAGTGAAATGCATTGGTTGTATCGCATAGCTCGAAAATAACTCTCAACCTTTATTTTCAATTGGTTTCTCACTGAGAGATATTAAATTCGGCTTCAACATTAAGGTCTTGCTCTGAGATATATTTATATACTCTTGGCTTTTTGCTCTTTGGTTGATCGTTATTTTAAAAATTTGGATATATCTCTCATTAGTTAACTTTTACCATAACATTTTAATGGAATTGATCAACCAAAGACCTCATTTGTTATTCAGTTATTTTCTTTGTTTAGCATATAGCTATATTAAAAATATTTTACGAATTGCACTTGACTTTCATCTTGCTGGATATTGTCCTCTAAAGTTTTCAAATCAACACATTCCTCAAGTTGACCTACTCGTGCATTATCGTTCTTAGAATTGGATGACGAATGTTCGAGTAAGTTTATTGAATTTGAATACTCATAACCACTAACAGAAGACGATTTCAAATTTTGAAAACAGATCCACTTCAGATTACGACATACACGGGCAGCAGATGGATTTTTTTCATATGAACCGCGATTAGTTCTGATCATAGAAATCGTATTTTCAAGTGGATCTTGATTAAGGTGCGATGTTATTAAAAAAGATTGATCTGGGTCCACTGATATGCGATCCCATAGTTGTAAAATCCCATTCATTGTTTGCTGCAACTCCACAAAACAGTATGGTATCTTCATTTTCCCCTCAGATCTCCATAGAGCAATAGTTGTCAATGTGTATCGCAAATTATTTATTATGCCGGATTGGTTTTCTCCTATTGCATTTTTATCTGGATTTTCGGAATACCTACAAACACTATTCAAATTGTCAAACAACTTATTCATTGAAGAAATAAAAGTTGCTGTTGATATGGCTGTACTTTTCTCGGCATCAGTAAAAAAATTATTTGCAACAGCCGCAAGAATACCCATTGCAACCTTGTTGCTAAATACCGGAGTGGCTAGTTTGACTGACAACTTATCAAAAGGATTTGGTCGGATATGCTCTCTCGTCAGCTTATAAAATATTTTTAAATTTTAAAAATAAATCCCTTTCTTCATGACTCCATTTAGAATTCGGTTTATGATTTAATTGGGCTAGAATGAACGTTCGGACAGGATCACTCTTATTAGCAAATATGGTATCAATTCTGTTAGTGCCTAAATTCTCAATAGTAGTCGGCTTGCGTTTTTTAGGAGATGTTAAAATAAATTGAGGGACACGAGTTGTTTGCAAGTGTGATCTATATTAGTCTCATCGCAATTGCACGCACCATCAATTGGAATGGGATATGAATTAGGTTTCAGTATTTTCGATGTGTAAAAATGTTTTTCGCAGAATTTAATCTGCGTTCTTATATTTACTAATTTTTCCAATAAGATATTGCCTGAATGTTTTATCCACATCAACCTTCTACCATCACTTGATAAATTGAAAAAAGATAAAGAACATCCAAAAGCATAACTGTTGAAACAATTTTTATAAGAGCTCGAACTCGTATTTTTTTCAGTATTTCTCTATACAGGCTTCAACACGTCCACTCTGTACGAGCAAATAATTGCATATGAACATTACCCACTCGAACAAACACTAATTTACCTGTTTATCATCAGGAAATATAAACACTCATTCATCAACCATCCATCATGCTCAAGCCGAGCGTGACGCGAGATGGTGACGAACAACAACACGACCCAATACACTGAGTCCTTACTCCTCATTTCTCTCTGTATTCCAGATTCCACTCGAAGTGTTAAGAAGTGCAAATACAATGTACAATAACAAAAACAGCAAAAAAATATTGGTGGTTTTCATCCCTTTCTTTCTTCTATGCAATGCACTCATTATTACCATTGAGTGTATAAACTCAAAGTCTCATTACCGAGAGAACACCGATTGAAGCGACATTGTCGGGGATCGGGACAATTAGGTAACTTCGATTTCGCAATGATGGTTCCTCTATGTGTATAAACTCAATGGTACTAGGTACGTGTGTGGGCAACATCTCAATGCTATGGCTCCTAGTGTATTAACTCCTTATGAAATAGGTACCTAGTTCCTAATAAAGAAATTCCTAACCATGAATGCAATAATTTTTAAATTGAAATAAATCCCAACTTCGGATGACACATCTTCTGACCCAGAAATGAAATGAATCAAAACATGTACCTACCTATAGGTACGTATGTTTTATACAAAAGTCTGAAAAAAATTACAATTGAAGAAGACTATGAAGATTCACTTCGAAGAACAAAGAATCGCATTTTTTTTATAATATTTGCAGCTGAAATTTCTCGCCGATTCAATCGGCCTTACCAATAATCAACTTTATTCTGGCAGTTTACGCAAAGACTCCAGACTTTCCAAAATCGCGTTACCAATAAACAAAAATAGTTGCCACAATATCGCTAACTGTAGAGTTAAATAATGTTAATGGTGAGGAAGTCATGTTTATCTGAATAAATCCTCCCTTAATGTAATTTTGAAGATGAGTGTTGCCCAACTCAGAGTAGGTACCTATATAATATATTTTAGAGTAGAGACACTCTCCGCGTGTTTCTTATCAGTTAACAATTTGTAGTCTCATGTGAGAAACAGATTAACACAGCGACAGCAACAGCAAGAGCAACAGCAACAGCAGAACCAATGTATAGTTATTTCAATTACTTTGAAACACATTAGAACAGCAACATCGACAGCGAAGTCAACGTTAAAGCCGTCAAAAATTCGTTGCTGTTGCTGTTTTAATCTGTTTCTCGCAAAACCTAGTGTCTCCACGGGCAATATTTCATATCTTGCAAGTTGCAATATATCATACTATGAAAATTGCCAGTGGAGACCACAAACACCTAGTATGATATAAAAAATTTCTTGAAATATAATGCTGATTACACATATACATTCACACTTCCAGTCATATTTGAGAGAAAAAAAAACAGGAAAAACAGAAAATCATCAGAACGATCCGAGCACGCTCGGTTCAGAGCGCGCTCATATAGCTCGAGCTCAGTTCAGTGCTCAGCTCTGACCTAAAAAAGAAAAACGCCTATAGAATGATATCGATAGTATGATATGAGCTGTCATTTCTGTGCAGTTTGGCACTTGTATCCCTTTTTTGACGATGGCTGAGTAGCAAATGGACGGTGTATTAAGGCATCTTATGCGAGAGTGCAACGACATGCTCTGCTCAGCGGTATATGAACGAATGAAATAGTATGCTATGAAATGCGTACCCTACTCCCTACATTTTATTGCATACTATCGTTCTTTCTTTCTATCAAATTTGACAGATATGAAGCCATGAAATATTGCTCGTGGAGACACTAGGTAACATACCAAGAAATAGATGACAATAAAAGTGCTCTAGTAAAAGAGGGATGGAAGAGTAGAAAAACGATTTCGAAATGCACAGGGTGTGACGCAAAAAAAGCAAAAATCATTTTGTAATTCTTTTTATTGAACAATTTATAATACATACTTAAATATTTTTGTTTGTTGCTACTTTTTTTGTTATCTTTATTGAACTTTTCGTAAAATGTGATAATTTCGTACTCGGACATAAAATTTAGCAACAAATTCCTTATTTTGATTTTTACAACAATGTTGCATTCTTAGAATGTTAAAAACATTAGCCTCAAAATTATTTATAAAATACATATATGGAATACCTATATGAAATACATTTTTGTTCAAGATTTTCTAATGAGTCTAAAAATTCTTGTAAGGGCCGGTGTCAATTTCGCACCTTCACATTCTTTGAAATCTGTAAAAACGATAAGTTGTGGACTCAATTTCAACTCACACTTGCGGTTTAGGTGGTATTTCTTCAAAATATAACCTGCGAAATAATATAATGCACACCTAATCAGTACCGGTCGACAAATTTATAATCAGATTCCGTTTTGAAAGCGTTAACCAAATTGTACTTATTTTGTTTTGCTTGTTAAATCTGTACTTCAATGTCTGGAAGTTCAATATTATGTAAATAGTAGCATCTTCCATATACTTTGCCTAATATATAGTGACCATAATTTTTTAAAGACAATGCGGGACACATTTTAAAAGTTTTTTTTTTTTGTTATTTTTTATTATTTTATTATATCATATTTGGTTATACCTTATTAGTTTATGTAATTTTAAAGAAGGGCGAGATTTGGAGGAGAAGATTTAACAGCGAACTCTACAAGCTGTACAACGACATCGACCTGGTCAGAAAAGTACGCATTAGTCGTCTAAGATGGTTAGGACATGTAGAGCGAATGGACACCAACGCTCCGGCCCGAAGAGTCTTCGATTCTAACCCGGAGGGACAACGCGCCTTAGGTGGCGCGCGCAAGTGGAAGGGGACGTCAACCAACTTGGAGTGCGCAACTGGAGGTGCCAAGCAACTGCTTTGACAGCTACGTCAAAACAAAATGACAATAATAATCGTAAAGCACTGTTCACATGCGTATTATTTAAAATCACTTGTAATTGAGAGTTTGCATGTGCTACATTTCAAGTACTATACTTTGAAATTTTCTATGTTTATAATTTTGCGGGACTTTGCGGGACAAGTCTGTAAATGAGGGACATTTTTTCGGCATTTTGTGATGCGGGACAGTCATGTGAAATGCGGGACTGTCCCGCAAAATGCGGGACGTCTGGTCACTATAGCCTAATAATATATTTTAATTGAGCACATAAATTGAAATGGAGTCAGCAACTGGTTGTGTGCTCCTCGGTTGCGGGAAACGGCAAAGGTAAATATTTTCCAAGCAATTTTAATTTGATCGATTTCTTGTTAAACGAAGCTTAACACCGTCCTCCTTTATTGCAGCAAAAATACGAATTAAGTCATTTATATTCTGTTGGCATCATTTTATAAAACGCATTTGTTACATTTCTAGACAACCTAGGTAGACAAGAAAATTCATATTAGCAAAAAATAAACAAATAATCCTCAATCCGTCGAACATTTTTTTTTCTATTTCTATTAAATGTGATTTGTTGATAGAACTTAACCACTTTACACTTCTGAAAATAAAACGAGTTTTTTTTTATTTTAATACGTTTTTTTCTTTTACGATTATTATTTCCTTAAAAAGTAATCAAAAAAACAAGTTTTTCTTATCTCCGTAAATTGCATTCCATTAATTTTACTATGCTTACCTTTCACTATTTTTCGGTACAGAAAAATATTTGACTCCTAAATTTAGTTTTTTCTCTCAACCGCAAGCCAAACACTTTAATGTATGTTTTCCCATTTCTTCTTGCAATATTTTTAAATTCAAAAACAGTTGAACCTTAACTTTATCACTTCTTATTCTCTTATTTTTGCACTGAGAACTAACACGCGTCACCCCGTATTGCTTTTTCTTGACTTGTTTCGCTGATAAGAATGCAAGTCAATACAATACGCCTTTGGAAATACATTATGATATGAAAAAACTTAAGCACCGCCTACCACACCTTATTCCAAAACCAGTGTGACCAATAACCATAGAAACTAGAAAATAATGAGTCAAATTTCAGGGAAGTCAAAGCAAAGAAAAAACATTCGTTTTCATATTTTTTTCAGAATGGTGTAATTAGTGCAAAAAAAAAAAATCACAAAAAAAAAAGCCATAAAACCATTTAAAAAAAGCAAAGCAGGTAGCACTGCACAAAGTGAAATGATACACACAACGATGATGAAGTAGATGCGCCTTTAAAAAAACATTATGAAAAAACCCACGATCGTTCGTCTTACGAAGCGCTTCTCAGATAGTGATACAGGCACAATAATATAGTGTGTACCTACCTACCCTTTTTTTTACAGGAGTCGTTGTAGGTACAAGGGTTAAAACAGATCCGTTCGCCCTTCTCTCACTTATTGTAGGTTTTTTTATGCATTTTTATTTGTGGTTTATTGTGCTTTGTGCATATGTGTAGAGAGTGTCTCTACTCAATAATATATACATACTCTGCACAAGACACTAGGTCAGCGGTTCCCAATCTTTTTTAGTCGCGGAGCACTTTTTAGGTAAAAATTTCCTCGCGGAGCACTTCGTTGCACTAATGCTATTTTCGGGGATTCCATATACATAATGTTGATATTATCATTCCATATCACATATTGTTAGTTTGTTGTATGTGTTGATTTCTTTTAAATGAGCATTTCAAATTCGCATTTCTGCGATCAAAATGACATGTTCAGAAGCACAAAATTAACTAGTCACTAATATAATAGAATTTTGTTAGGTATTTATCTTTTTTTTTTATCTTTCCGCGGAGCAGTTGAATATCCTTCGCGGAGCACTTGGTGCTTCGCGGAGCACACTTTGGGAACCGCTGCACTAGGTAATTTGTTTCTCGCATAAAACAGTGCTGCAGACTGAACACTGAAGCCACAACGTAGGTAGGTAGGTACAACACAAATTTCTTTCTTATCGCAGCACAATGAACTCCCGGGCCCCGGCCTAGGCATACATTAATAATAATTTGTTGAGTATAATGTAAGTAATGGAATAGTATATAGTATAGTATGGTATAGGTATGTATAACCAATGTAACAAATGTACCTAGGTACATAATTCGGAAACAAATACCTAGGTACCTATATGCTACTTGCTAGTTGCTGTTGCTACATGCATAAATGCTACTACACCAGGACGGCGACGGGCACGGCACGCTTTGCTCTAGGTCTAGCGGGGTAGTACTTTTGTTTTTGTTCTTCTTTGCTCATTATCAGTGTTGCCATTCTGACCGGATTCCGGTCATATTTGACCGAAAACTCTTCACCCTGACCGGAGAAAATTTTGAAATCCGGTCTAACCGAATTTCTAACCGAAACAAAAAAATCTTTAACCGGAAAAACCTTTTTTGACCGGAAAAATAATATTGTTCTATAAAGATAGATTTCTATAATTTGAATAAAACTTGGTCATACTTAACGAACACACTCACAATTTATTGTGAATAACCCTAGACTGCAGGCGCTCCACGACCACGCGGCTCAGTCTCATATTCATTTGAATGTTCCCACCAAACTGTGATTGGGTTTGGTTTTTGCACTATATTGCATTTGTATTGTAAAATTTGACGTATTGAAGATTGAAGTGAGAAGAAGAAAATTAACGCGTTGAAAAGGCTTGTTCCTTAAAATCGTAAGAAAAATAGGGACCAACGGGGTAGATACCTATATAAAAATTAAAATTCAAGCGATTCCGATAGCTGAAGACGATGAGTTTATAAATATGCATTTTTTCCAATGTACTATACATTTCGCAATATTTTTTAACACTGAATTAGATTGAAAGTTTATTTTTCTTTAAAACGTTGTGATGTAAAGCATTTCAATGAATTGTTTGATTTTTGTTTTATTAGGTTTAATAAAATTAGTTATACCTAACCGAAACAATATCAGTTAAGTTTTGTTTTCTATTTTTCGTAAAAATATATAACTATATCCTATTTTTGACGGGACTTCTGGTCAAAAATTCTTATTTGAACTTTTGACCGGATTTTTTGACCGAATTTAAAAAAATCAAAATCGGTCATACGGTCAGATTTGACCGGATTCGCTTTTTTTCAGTGGCAGCACTGCTCATTATAGCCATTCACATTCTTGTTCATATGGAAAAATTAATTCCAATTACACAAACAACAACGCATATACAGTTACATTCTCTTTTACAGTTCACATTCTGTATTAGAAGGGGAAACCATAAGAGGCAAGTCGATGGCGGAGCAAAGCATACTTACCTGGCGTAGGGGTTACCGTGATCATGAAGGCGGTTCCCCCGGGGCGAGGCTTGGCCATTGCACATCCGGCTGAGTTGACCTCCGCGATTATTCCTAATGCGAATAACTCGTGCGTGTAATTTTTGGTAGCCGGGGATGGCGTTCGCGCCGCCCCGACCTTAATTATTTATGAAAGTGGATGTTGTTGAAATTGGAAACAAAAGAAAGTGAGATATCTGATTGAATTCGTTACTGCTTATTCTTATGTTTATGTATGACGTACACGTAACACGTAGGTAAGGTAAGAGTATGAGTGCTTTGCTTACAATGAATAATATAATAAAAGCGGTTTATTCGTTAATTAAACATTAATATTATTAAAATATTATTAGATTTATTTAGATTGTTTTTTTGTTAATCGCTAGCGGCCAGCGCTGCCATTATTTTTTTATTCGTTTTCGTACTGGGTTTGTGTTAGTATATGACGCGGCACGCGGGCAGTAATCGATCAAATGGGTTGGCGAGATTCAGATGACGAAAAATGCATAATTTAGCTACCAGTACCAAAATCCCAATCCCAATGGATTTTTTTCTTGATACAGCATCAAACTATGCTAAAAAAAAAATGCTTGCATGATTAAAACAATAAAATAATCGTACTAAATTTAGCAGAAAATAATTATGCTTAAATGGTGATGGTAACCGACCAGCGTTGCCATTTGCCAAGTCATTCTGGCGTTCGAGCACCGTTTTTAACATTTTCAGCGTTAATTTTGACCTGTTGGGCACCAAAATTGACTTAAAAAACAAGAACAGAAGTTTATTCCCATTCGGTCATATATTGCACAGTAAAATAAAAATAAATGCTTCAATAAAACCTAGTAAAACCAAATAGGTTGGTACTGGTATAAGGTACACATACATTTAATTTGTTTTTTGAATTGCACCTGTGTTGTGATTTACCTATGCCTGCAAAGTACCGATCTTGGAAATTACATTTTCAGGAATTCTAATTATTATTTCTTAGTTTATTTTTGCATTAAACTCATTTGGCTAAGAACCCTTTCGACATCTCCGTTTAAGTCTGGCAAACATAGCAAATTTAAGGCGAATTCGTAGGTTTTTTGGAAAGGCTTTTCACCTACTGAATCCCTCAAACTATGCCTGACTATGATTTTCTAGTCATTAATCTTTTGTAGTTTTTGATTGACACTTCATATTTGCTAGGATTCTACATTCCATTTTATTCCCCTTGTAGCTTTTCACTATCACTTTTAAATAGTTTGGCGAGATTAATACAAATTAGCGAAAAGGCAAACAGAAGAACGCATTACATTTCAAGAGAAATGAACTGAAAGAAAGAGAAAGTTAAAAGGCGGTGTGCAGCAGCAGCGTTAAAAAAACACTAAAATATATTTTAATGCACTAAAAAAAACGCCCAAGCGCTAAATCTACTTTTTCGTCTCTAAAACTAAATTTTGGACACTAAAATTAACGCTGAAAGCACTGACTTGGTAACGCTGATTATGACATTGCCTGAGCTTGAAACTCATAACAGAACGAGTTTTTAATGAAAAGTAGAATCTAGTCAACGCTCTGTGTAAAACTTAAAAACAAATACCTAGATCGGTACGTTATTTGACTCGATTTTCTATTTTTGGAAAAATACAAATTGAAAGAGAATTTGAAAGATTTAGATAATTTGTATCTAAATAAGGTAAATTGTACTTTTGCACATTTGAACCCTGACTGCAACTAGGTAATTGCAGTTTCATGCTGTCAAAGGAAATCGTTCAAACGTTTATAAAATGAGAATATTCAATTCAATTCAATTAGTTTTATTGATTCTAGATTAATAATGTAAATTAAATAGCAATTCAGATATTATTATGATATTTGCAAGGGTACCTAATCGAAATGAAATAGTGTTTCCTGAAATAAACTTGTTTTGGCGAAAAATACCTATGTTAGGTATTCTATAGAAATATCCTAAACGTTTCGTCTTCGAAATTTATTCTTCCCCGGAGGTCTTCCACAAATGCCATGTAATAATATTTTGCATGTAGTTTTGTTGGCTATTTCATGATTTGGCACTTTGTATTTTTTAAAGAAGGATAGCAACTGCGTTACTTTTGAAGAAAAAAAAAATGTTTGGTAACCTTTTCGAGCGGATTGTATCATTTCTGGATAGTCAAGCGCGTTACATTTAAGCGGTATATCGCATTTCACTACATAGTATAAGACAGAGTCGCTTTCTCTGTCCCTATGTCCCTATGTCCCTATGTACGCTTAAATCTTTAAAACTACGCAACGGATTTTTATGCGGTTTTTTTTAATAGATAGAGTGATTGAAGAGGAAGGTTTATATGTATAATACCATCCATTAAATAGTGGAGAATACTGTTATTTTTGAGGTTTCTAATGTGATGTCGTAAATAATTACATTTTTTCCGTTTACATTGCAAACGCAGGCTGAACCCTACGTGCGAAGCCGGGGCGGGTCGCTCGTTTATTTATAAATAACATTTTTTGAAAAATTTACAAAAAGCGTCAGAATAGAAAAGTATTGTTATAGAGCTTTCCCGCTGCGTCCAAGTAGCTCCATTGATATAGCGGGATCAGCTAAGACAATCCCACGTCGGTGCAGAGAAATTACTTCAATAGCTTCCCATGGCAAACAACTTCAAACCCGAGTAGGCCGAGTGGGAAATACCTAATTTAAGTTTTTATGTGAAGCTATTTTCCGTGAACTTATTTCCCTGCACCTCTATATTCTGAGTGGCTCATGTTTGACCATTGGAGATTGGAGTAGTGCGAAAAGAAAGGAAAAGAAAGGACTTTTTTTATCAGCGGTGTTGCTATTTCCTTCCTGCTCATCAGTCACAATTTAAGTTAGCCGAGTCCGGTTGGGATGGACAAACATATCCGACCTAGTGGCTACATCGGGAAGTTAAAATACGCATACACACATACCTACCTAGTTGATGTTCATGAAATTATAATTTCTCCACCACCACCACTCAACCATCTAAAAACATAGTTATTCGAATCAGCCACCTGTAGGTATAAATATAAAGGGTTTTTCCTTGGTTAGGTTAGGTTAGGTTGAGCGGTGTTGTGAGATCTTCACAAAAGAACAGGCACCAAAGCGGGCCCATCGCCATCCCCAGCATTAGCGACTTGACAACTTTAAACTTTCAGTGTGAACACACCCTTAAACTGATTACCGAACTGTCAATGCCAAAATATTCAGTAAAAATAACATTTTTACTGAACGATGAAAATGACCATCACGTTACGGTTAATGGTATTCGCTACATAGACATGTTGGCACGTTATTCCTTTGAGCAACTGCATGAATTGGAAATCAGTGATACCTACATCTGGTTCCAAAAAGACGGTGCCACACAGTGGGTGCAACAATCGAGTTATTTAAGTCTCAGTTCGGTGAACGTGTTATCTTGAGAAACGGACCCGTCGATTGGCTATACACTAAATCATGTGTCTCTGACAAGTGACAACAGACCGGAGACCTTTAGATTTAAAGGTCTCATGCCAATATTGAACGAGAAATAGCGAGCGTATGGATCGACTCGAAATGTGCGACCGAGTCATCGAAAATTGGGTTCAACGTATCGACCGCTGCATACGTTCCCGTGGTGGACATATAAACAAAGTCGAATCCCATTCATAAATGTTTTGATAGTAATTTCAAGCAAATACATTTTTTTTAAAGATATCTCAAGTACCTACCTAGTTTGCATTTTATTTAAAAAAAAAGTTGTCAACCCTTTACACCTATATATTTTCAAATATATAAGTACCTACTTCCCTCGATAGACTAGCCTTGCTGATAAGTCTGTTTGCATTTTCCCTTTAAATCCAAATAATAAAACCAACGCGTGCATAATCTCCCAGGCACTCAGTTTAAACTCTCCACTTCAACAATTCCCCAATAGAAAAAGCTGCTTCCCCTCAAATCAAATGTCATCCAACCAACCAGCACCCAAAGATGATCTAGGCAAGTCTCTCAAATTGACTCCCACAAACACCTGCAACTGCAACTGTCAATGAAATGGAAATCCGCCGCACGGCCGCACGGCCAAAAGAAAATTCTCTCGGAAAATGAATTTCCCCCAAAATTTACCATTTTCTGTCATACAGTACAGCAGAGCAGAACACTATACAGTGTACACTGTACACGCACGGACGAGAGCCGAGAGCCGAGAGCCGAGACCGATGCCCAACACCGACAACACCGTACACCGACTACCCCTTTCCATTTGCAACAGTGTTCGCTGTTCGTGTTCGTGTTCGTGTTCGCTTGCCGAGTAAACAAATCGACCGCTGCTTTGCCATTTCTGATGTCTCACCCATTCGCGAATACAATGTCGATAAAAAGCCGGAAAATGTGGAAATTGCTTTGAAAAGTGTGGAAAATCCTCTCCCGTTGGTCGTTCTCTCGGAAAATCCCCAACTATTTCGTGGTGTGGTGCTTTTCGTTTTCTTTCTTACTTTTTATTTTGGCAATACTATGCTGTTGCAAATTCTGCACATTTCCACACAACCGAGAGTTTAGTTGATTTGAAGTCTTCGGCGAAAATGGACGTGTAACGCGATTTTCACCACGGCAAAAGAAAAACACAAGAGGAAAAACTGAAGAAAACCCCCGACCAAAGAGGAAAGCAAATTCAAAACAACCCCCTCCGTACGCGAACTTTGATGTTGTAATTTTTTGTTTAAGTTCAATTTTCGTACTTCTTTTCTACAGTAGTTTTTCCTACTGAACTACTTCCACTGCTACTTCTGCTATTTACTTTCTGCTACTTGGCACCACTACTACAACTAACGAAAGTCATAATATTAAGCGAAAAGTGTTTCATCCGCCGTCGTAGTCGTCGTCGTCGTCGTGTGACAAATCCGCCGCATTTAGTGTATTTTTTTTTATCCGTTCTTGTTGTTGTTAGCGGGCTCCGGGCTCCTTCAGTTCGTCGTCGTTGTCCATACATACACTCAGCGTATATGTGTAATTTCTTTTCGGAAAATTCGTCATAACAGCAAGAATTTCCCACTCGATTCGGTTTAGTGGTCGATAGTATTCGGATCTGTGACAGTGAAAGGAAAAATTCGATTCTTTCTTTCTGTAAATAGTGTAGTTAATAAATTTGTAAATAAATGCAAAATTCGAAAATACATAGTAAAAATTAATTTCACAAATAGAAATTAAGTTTATTTATACTAAACCGCTACCAATTTAATAAAAATCGCTAAATACATAGTTAAGCAAAAAAATTTATACCGCCTAGTGCTTAAATCAGACACGGAAAATTTAATTCGCCTATAGTTTTACTAAATATGCTTGCATTCGTAATTATAAGAGTTAGATAATCTCAAGGCAATGATAATAATTAATTAAATTCATTGAGTCACTTACCGCGTAAGGATTACCAAAATTTATCGCGTGTGCAAAAAAAAAAAAAAAATCATTACTCGGTTCACGGATTAAACAGCCCGAAACCCGTCATCATTTGGAAAACCAAAAAGGATTAATATATTTGTAGCACAGAAAAAAAAAAAAACTCACTCGTAAAAACAAGTAACAAAAAGAAAACGAAAACTCCAGATGCATTCAAATGCTCGTGTATGGATGACAGCAAAAAGTTCTGCACGAAGGATCCCTGCAATCATTACCGTTGCAGTAGGCTGAAAGGGATAAAGCTGGGGAAAAAAACTTTCAAAACTCATTGCTACGGGCAACACTGTGGACTCGGAAGGATTACAATTCATAAATTATAATCAACTGTAGAAAAAGTAGATAATCCGTGTGAAAGGGATTTTTTGTTGTTGCTCCACATCGTATATTAATTCATGTAAGTATTGGTGTGAACATCCAAGCCCTTTAAATTAAACATCAAACGGGTGAGAGTTATTCAGGATCAGGTGGTACATTTTGTTCGGCCTTACAAGCCAAGTTAAGCTCATTTATGGATGGGCTTTATCAGCTGAAGGTGAAGAGTATTATAAGATTGCGAATTGCGAAACAAAAAGCAGCGAATGAAATAGTAAAATCTCCTCTCTGTCATACAAGTATTTTTTACTTCTTCAGCAGAATTAAGTATTTCGTATAAGGGGGAGTATAATTCACGTTAGAGAAAGAGGTTTTCATATACATGCGACGTACGAGAGTTAGATCATAATTATTATCAGCGCTTTATGAACCCCATCGTTTGGGAACTATAGGCAGTCTGTCCGAACGTAGTTCAAAAAGTTTCCGTCGGAATGTCGGTTTAATTTTCAGGGTGAAAGGGTGCGTAAAACGTCTGGGCACTTATGTGGTTATACCAATTATTTCAAAAAAAGAATTTTTGCATACTGTTAGCACGTCTGGCAGGGTGAGAGCGTCGCCTTAAACGTCTGGGACCTATTTTTTTTTTGTAATCAGATTGACCTGTTCTAGGACTTAAGGACTTTCAGACTTCCAGACTTCGGAAAAATGCTTTCAGGTTACTATTGCTTACCTCAGCTGTGACAAAATCATGCCAGAATTAAATTTTTGACATTGTCTGTTGCAGTGCTTCAAACTCATGTACCTAGCAATATTTTGGTTATTATCCTCAGACCCAAAATTTGCTGTGGGCTCTTGGCCTATGAGTGCGTGCGTTGAGTGATTCAATTTGATCGCGGGTATAGTTTGTGTCTAAGGGCGGATAAGGCTGCACGCCAGGTGCCTCTAAAAATACCCTTTACGACAATTTGAGTTGTCAAAGTAGGATCGAGCGGTTGCGGCGGTTGACCAATTGCCAAGTTTAGGTTAAGGTAGTCTTATCGGAAATTTTAAATTCAGTTTTTTTTTTGTCTTGTGTAGGATGTTTGGGCACATTTTTTAGTAAGTTTATTTAGTTTACTTAGTTTTTGCTGTATTTTGAAGCAAAATCAGTTACGTTCGAAACAAGATAAAGTTATAATGTCCACCAGTGACTCATTTTACACTGACGCCTGATGCAAATTATCGGTAGATACAATTTTTGATAACCCAAATAATAAAATAAACAAACGTTGAGAAGCTAAGCAGAAGCTTCGGCATCATTCGCGTTCGCTTTTTTAAGGCTTTTTTAATGCATTGAAAAATGACCGCCGCGATCGTTTTCCACATCTTGGAGACGCCGATCGACGTTACAACTTGAAAATAATAATAAGTGTATGAGAGAGTTACCACTGTGCTTTTTATAATAGTTTATTCAGAATTGGAAAGAGAAAAATTAGAAGTTCTTTATTGGTTTTCAAAATATGTACATTGTACATATTAGATTAATGAGTGTTCTAAAGGGTTTTCCAATAAGAGGTGTTATTTTGGTATTCAAAGAAAAATGTCATTTTTTGAGATAAATGATCGGATGTTTATTTCATAATAAAGGGGAAGGTATGCGGTTAATAACGAAAAACAGCATAAGCCAAATGGCCGCCACGAGCATGCATACAGGACCATATCCTTTCACAATAACACCTCTTATTGAATAACCCTTTATATTTATTAAACGCACTTATGGAAAAAAAAGAAAAACAAAACACGAGAGAGAGAGAGATAGTTCAACAAAAAGTTAAAACCTATACTTAAAAAAGAATCAAAGTGTAGTGCGTGCATTCTGTTAACTGCAGTCTTGGTTTGGCATGCTTTCGAAACCGGGTCTTAAAGCCTTTGCATGTTCTGTTATTTCGGCTACTGGAACATAACCTCTTAGTTTGACTGTATTTGATTAATTTTCTTACTTTTTAAAGTTCAGCAAGCATTTTCGAGCAACTTATTTTATTTGCCCAAAGCAATCTCCCTTTTTTCGAACTAAATTGGTCCACCTTTCCAAAGGTTGTTAATGGCAGCTTTTCTTCAACTACTTTTGTCTAAGGGAGTTGGTTCATCCCACTTATGTAATGAACTCGAAAGTGTGCCTAAAAATGTCCATGAAATCCCAGCTTGCTGCTTAGAGAATTCATCAACGCAAGCGCTGGCACCTTTTTAAAAGCTGAATGAGTTACATTTATTGAAGAGTGGATCTCTAAAGGAAAATATCGATAGCCTGCCATCATTTTCATCCAACCTTTTTTTCATCTAGTTCTTTTTCTACAAATTTCAACATACAACGCCAAATACAAAATAATCCGTAACTTTTCAGACGATTATCCTCGAAACGGTAGATACCAAAATTTAACACAAGCAACTAAGTGCACAAATTATGACTTTGGCAGCTTGATGCAGTTCATTTTCCACAACTGTAATGAAATATTCTGCCCGAGTTTTTATGACTATAGGTGTTATGATACCTAGTCAAAACAATTCGGACTAACTTAACTTATTGTGATCATCAACATTTAAAAAAAATATATTCTCCAAGGCGTGAAAATCCCAAGCAAGGGGACCGGGTTAAAAACTTTAATAAAAAATCAACATTTTTGATCTATACTCAGCACGATGTCAGAGAATTTGCCGACGGTGTTTATTGAATGCACTTAGCGCTACCTAAGTAACTTGGCATACGGACCTAAAAACTAAATTCAGATTTAACTCTACATCAGTTTTTGGAAATATGGTGCATTGCCACGCCCACTTCCACGCCGAAAAGTCTATGTAAGTCTGCATTTGTTTTAGCCTCGAGATAGGGTAGATACTAAGGGACCTCTTTTGAGGAAGTTTCCATTATAACGGGTGATTTTTTAAGAGGTTTAGAACTTAAAAAAAAAAAAAAAAACACAAAAAATTCGAAAAAATGAATGAAATATTTATTTGAATCGATAGTTTGAACCTTGCAATTTAATGTTTAAAGATAATTTCATGCAAATGTTGACCGCGGCTGCGTCTCAGGTAGTCCATCCGCTGAGTCCAATTTTGGCATACTCTTTCACACATATCGGCCGGTATCTCACGAATGAATGCATGGATGTTGGCTTCCAGTGCGTCAATCGAAGCGGGCTTGTCCCTATACACATTAGCCTTGACATACCCCCACAAAAAATAATCTAATGGTGTCAAATCGCACGATCTAGGCGGCCAATTGACCAGCCCGAAACGTGAAATTAACTGTTCACCAAACTCGCCTCGCAATTGCGCCATTGTTTCGCGTGCTGTGTGGCATGTGGCACCGTCTTGTTGAAACCACATATCATGCAAGTCAAGAACTTCCATTTCGGGCAAAAAAAAGTTTGTTATCATCGCTCGGTAGCTATCACCATTGACAGTAACGCTGCGATTCGCATCATCTTTGAAGAAATATGGCCCAATAATGCCGCCGGCCCATAAACCGCACCAAACAGTGGCTTTTTCGGGATGCATTGGTAGCTGTTGCAATGCTTCTGGCTGATCTTCACTCCAAATGCGGCAATTTTGTTTATTTACGTACCCATTCAACCAAAAATGAGCCTCATCGCTGAATACAATTTTTCGATAAAAAAGCGGATCCTCGGCCAGCTTTCCAAGAGCCCATTCACCAAAAATTCGGTGTTGTGGTAGGTCGCCTGGCTTTAGTTCTTGCACAAGCTGTATCTTAAAAGGCTTTACGCACAAATCCTTCCGCAAAATTTTCCACGTAGTGCTGTAACAAAGGCCTAACTGCTGCGAACGGCGCCGAATCGACATTTCGCGGTCTTCTGTCACACTAGCTGATACGGCCGCAATATTTCTTCACTACGCACAGTACGTAAACGTGTTGGTGGTTTAATATCCAACAAAGTAAATTTGGTGCGAAATTTGGTCACAATCTTCCGAATAGACTGCTCAGAAGGTCGAGAATGCCGATCATAAAATGGAAGCAGCGCGCGATGAACATTTCGAACCGAGCACGAATTCTGATAGTAAAATTCAATAATTTGCAAGCGTTGTTCATTTGTAAGACGATCCATGGTTAAATTGCAAACCAAACTGAAGCTGTTTGACAGTGACACAAGGTACTAAACACACGTCAGCTGTCAAAACCAGTGTTGCCAAAACCAAACCAGCTAAAAAATCACCCGTTATAATGCATTTAAAAAAAAGTGTTTTTAGTTTTTTTAGACTCAATAATCAACATGCTAAATTTAAATAGGCAATTTTAGGGATTTATTCTTTTTACCTAAATTAAAAACAATTTACATTTTTAGGCAGTGGTGCCAATTCAGGTCTTAAGTCTCGAGATGACTTGAATAGAAATGATAAGTTTTAACTAGGTACCTGTTTGCCAAATTCGGACATATACCGCAGACTTTTATTTGCAGACATATATCTAAGCCTAACTCTTAACGGGGTCTTAACTTTAATGAAAAAGCCACTAATGTTTCAATGGACCTTACCAATAACTATTTTCAGTTTCTACTTTGAATTTTACGAGCTCACGATAGCTTTATTCTTAAAAAAAAAAACTTTGCTATTGTGATCTACCGCGAAGTTAAGGAATTTGTTCTTAGTACGGCGCAATATGTTTTGCAAAAGCCTTTAAAGATTCGTAGTTCTTAAACGAATTTAACAATAATACATAAACAAATTTAAGTAAAAAGGGGGATCTTTTTACCTTAAACACTCCCAAGTATGCGCAATGGTTTAGTGGTTATTGTGTTCGACTACTAAGCGAGGGGTCCGAGGTTCGAATCCCGCTAAAACCTAAATTCCAACTTAGGGTTTTTTCCACTGCGCCACCTCTCGTGATCGTCTGACAAACTTCCGAGAGTATAACTGTCTTGAAAGAGCTCCTAGTCCTCAATTAGCCATTTGGAGTCGGCATACAATTGCAGATCCCTTTCATTCGTTCCAAAAATGAAAAACTCACACAAAACGAATGGTTGTGGGAAGCTAGGCCTAGGGTCTCTCCGGACCTGTTGCGCAACATTTTTTTTTTTTTTTTTAATCCCAAGAGATAATTCCAAGTAATCGACAAAGAAACGTCTTTAGAAAACATTGGGCCTTACCGAAAAACATTTTTAGTTTTAAGTGGGGAAGCGAGGTGTAACAAAAATTCTCGTTAGTTTGGGGGTTACCGGTTACCCTGATTTTTGATTTCTGTTGGGAAATTATGTCGAATTTCCGTTTTAGTTTTGACTTTAAAGAAGTTCACAGTTTTTTTCATACAAATTTCGCAATTGTGAGCTTCAGTAAATTAAAAGTCGGTGTCTAAATTTAGTCTTTGGTAAAGCTACGATTTCACGCGTGTTCGTGGCAAATTTTGTCATGCTGACGTCACAAAAATTCGGCCATTCGGTGGTCAATCGTGTGGCTTTCGTGAGAGTGCGCTGCGAAAGCCCGCGTGACCAGAAGCTTGATAGGCTATCACACGTAGTGACAAATTTAGGACATATTTTTACGCCATAATGACGTCGCCATGTCAAAATTTGACAAGAAAGTGACATGTGTAATCGTAGCTTAAGGCCGATTATTTAGTTTTAGCTTTCGACTATTTTTTGTTGAGTAATGGCGGGCCATGTTATACTCGGTTTGAAATGGCAAAACAAGTTAATCACAAATCGGTTGTCAGCTATCACACTGGCTGTTGCTGTAGAAGGAATGACCGATTCCAAACACAAACCTCTATACAAGAAAACGAGTCACATAATCGTGTCTCCTTTTTTACTATATCTGACTTGTAAGCACTTGTGCTTACTACTTCCTTGATTGCAGAGAAATCACAACATAGAACTACAACAATTCAAGTTGACCTTTCAGCGAAGCTCCCTTTGAAGACTTATTTTCAATTGAAGTTAAATTGATCGCAAGCCCTAGTAAACTCCATCAGTACGTATACCAATTTCACATTGCATCGCAGTTTTTCGACATCCGCATTGTAGGTCGTAGGTTCTCTGTATGTTCATTTGTATAAATTGCGTCGTTTACGAAAATCCCATTAATTGGAAACGTAGCTCGGTTGTCGTTTTACTGTCACATTGGCAATGTCTACGGTTGCACTTATTTCCGTCATTGACGGTGTCAGCAGTTTCGATTTTTTTTTCTGTATATAGTTTGACATTCACAGCGTGTACCTACATTATATATTTATTATTAACAACATTTTAAAATTCAAATTACGAATCTGCACACCTGAGAATGAAATGTGTCAATCGTCTCAGAGCGAGTTGCAACTGAAACGTTAAATATCAGCAGCATGTCAGTTTGTACACAATGGGTATGCAAGTTTGTATGTCGTCCAATAAAAGAAATTAATATATATGCGACATAATACACCTACTCTACTCTTCAGTGATGACCTGTGTAAAAAATTTGGCGCCATATTTGAAGTGATAACTTCCGATATGTATGGGACGAGATTTCATATGACATTTCTTCTGAATAAAAAGCAGCTGACTAAAAAGAAGAAATGAACCAGCTTTTATTGTTTTTTAAAGCTTCTAATCAATTTGGCACCTTCTAATAACTTCTACCATTCACAATCGACTTTTTTACTGCTCTAAGTGACAATTTTTCACTAGTTAGTTATTCCGTGAGTGAGTTTATCAGCGAACTCACTAATTGTCTCTGAATTCGAGCATTTAATAGAATTATCACCAATAAACTTGCCATTAGGCATAACTTTCATTAAATAATCAGCCGGTGTTTGCTTATTTAATTTTAGAATGATATCTAGCGACCGACGCGACGGTTGGAGGATAAAGTAAGGAGATTCAAATGTGATTTGAAGATGATAGTCCATGTTCAAGCATACCCTAGCTTTAGCAGTTTTTCGTAGACACTTTGATACCCGGATGGTCGCAGGAAATTACGGACATTTTGAAGCTGAATGTCCTTTAACAGTGTCTTCTTTCAATGCACAAGGTTCAGTTCATCGTAGCTAATCACACGAATTAATTCTTTTAGGTATTTGAAAACATTTTGACAGCTGTTTTAACTCGCTTATTGCATTATCAACAGCATTTATGTTTCAATTTTATAGTACTTGTTCACTTCCTTAGATATTTAATGACTACAAAATTCCAGAAACTTAATATAAACTTAATTAAGCTTCATGGAAGCTCTCTTAATAACGACCGCTACACACCGTCTCGGAGGACAACAAACTTTGCTAAAACTTAACCTTTCTTTCATGGATGATGATGAACTTTGTAAAGTAGGTGGAGCGTGAAGGCAACTGCCAACAGTATTGTTGTGTTATTATTTGTTTGTCAAGGAAACGCAATCGTGCATTTTGGAAATTCCACCTTATAAAAAACATGTCAATCAAGTGAATATTTTTCATGTCATGCTGACGGTTAGTGATGTGTCCGAACATTTTTGACCATAGCCCATCATACTGATTAAATTTTTTTTTATAATAGTTTTTCCATGATATATATTCAGTAGAGACGGCTTTATTTTGACAGCTGAGTGGGGGAGAACGTTTTATAAAAGCTATCTGCTGCAAATGAAGGCTTGAAAGTTCCTTGGTCATTGTGGAGCTGGAGTTTGATTTTAAGTTGCTTAAAATAACAAAATGCACTCGATTACCATCTTTATTTAAAATTTTACATTAGCGATAGGGGGCCTATGCAATTGCTGTTCTTTTTTTCTATAAGTTTGTTTACAAGCCCATGGCTGACTAATAGATGCACATGTTAAACAGCCTTCCAGGTAGGGTTGCCAGTTCGAAATAATGTTGATATTCGGGTACTCGTCTGAAAATTTTAAAGATCGATGATTTTAAATTTTATGTTTTTTTTTTAATGACTAAAAGAGTTTATTTTTTTGTTCTATTATGTAAGTCTATTATATAAAAATCTCGTGTCACGGAGTTTGTGGTCTTACTCCTCCGAAACGGTTCGACCTATTTTTATGAAATTGTTTGTGTATATTTGGTAGGTATGAGAATAGGTTTTAAAAAATATTTAATACCGCTAGGTGATAAGGGTGTCCGTATCCAGAAGATGTATTTTTTTTTGTATATATTTTAGTTTTGGGATCAGAAAATACCTCCAAATTTTCACTCTCCCATTTTGTATATCGCGATTTTAGTACTTTTATATGAACAATATCTAAATAATTCAACCGTCGTTAGTTTTTCAAACAGAACGTAATTATTTATGTTGTTGATTGACAGATGACGCTACCTCCGCCGCATTGAACTTTTATTCGCACTCGCGCAAGTCATCGGGGACGTTCATGTATCTAGTTTAGTTAGTCTGACAGCTGTCTGACTAGATGTATCACGGTTTTGACTGGCTGAAATCGGTCATATAAGCAGCTGTTTCAGTTGACGTTTATGGAGCAGGGGTAGCCGTGGAATCTAGTCAAGAAATTCGTGACGAGTACTAAGTTAGTTCGGACGTAGGAAAAGTGACGTTACCTACCGACCAATCTAGTTTTTGCGTTCAGTTTACGTCTTATCCAGACCAATTTAGTCGACTTAAGATATAACTAGATATTTCATTCTGCCGAAAACTTAAAATTTCAACCGGAAAAGTTGGACAACCGTGGAAACCAGAATTTGTATACTTTCAGAGGTATGGATGGTGGTCATTTCTGAAAATTAAATTTTGTTTAAAATGGAGAAAAATTTAATCTTCCTATGGACTGATTTTGTTTATCACGAATCACATATTTCATTCTACAAAATAAATAATATTTAAATCATATTTTCAAATCTTGATCTATAAACTAATAGAGAGAAAATTTGCCCTAGTAAAATATATAGGTATTTCAAGTTTTAAATAAGTTCAAAACGAAAACAAATTAAATTCATATTTATTTTCAGTTGTATAATTTACATTGACCGACGGCTTTTCTGATCATAAGTAGTTGCCAAACAAACATATTTGTTAACCTAAATTTTGTACATAAACGAAGTCTTTATTTTGTCAATAGACACGGTTTATGGAAAGTGAATTAAAGATTCTCGGGAACAGCATTAAAACCAGTAGAAACCAGAGCCATGGTATATATGTACTGAGAGGCAAAACATCAACTCGTACGTTCATGTAAATTTAGTTTTGTTATTTACAATATTTACCTTATATGTATTAACAGAACCAATACTCGAAAATCAGGAAATTGAAGATTAAAAAAAAACATATTGCCGGGTTTGGCATTTAAGTTCATTAAATTATCGAATACCTAGTGCGGGGTTCAACTTCAGTTTCAAAGAGATTCAAATTCCGTTAAGTGGATGAGTTCAGTCAAATTCTTATCTTTTTAAATTAAAAACATTTCAATGTTTTATGGATTGAAAAAATATGTTTTACGCAGACCTTTGAGCTTTTGACTGGACAAATTGTTTTTAACCGGGACTCTGGACACGACTAAAAATATCCAGGCCGAGACCCCGCGCCGTCGAAAATCAACTATTTTTTCTTAAATTTCGAAGCAGTGATTTTGGGCGATAAAAGTTAGTGCGCTGCACTACTGAGCGACCAGTCTCAGGTCTGATCCCTGGAACAACGCTGCGCAGGAAAACAACTTTTTAATTCAGACTCAGCATGAAAAGATGTCCCTTCCATTCGTCTTCCACATAAGAACTCATATAATCGAATGGTTGTGGAAAGTTTGATCTTTGGCTCTTGAAAGTTCGTCTTCAATATTTGCTTCTTACGAGTTTTTTTTTTTTTTTTTTTTTCGAATACTTTTATAGTGTAATCGGACTTGTAAAAATATTTAAAATAGGAACTGTTTGAGAAAAACCTACAAACACAGCTACATAAGTGGCGCTAACTTTCGATATAAGCTTCAGTCTTTTTTAGCTAGCCCTAGACTTAAGCTAGGAATTCATATTTTCATCTGCGTTTATATTGATGTTTCTATATATCCTGGGCCATCTAGGCGTTAGTATTGTGATAGGCCTTTGAGCCATCCAATGCGATGTTCTTTGATTTGACCAGAATCGCTGTTGGATGTTGGTTGTTGAATCCCATCTTAAAAATTTCGTTATTATTTTGTTGCTGGTTTGTTGCCTCTTCGCATTTTTAGTAAGCGCGGTCATTTCTTTAAGGTTGTACTTCATTTGCTCTCGCCAGCTACTAAGTTGTACCTTCAGGTTAAAATCGAAGACTCTTCGGCCGCAGAAGTTGGTGTCGATTAAGAGCGACGGTAACTATGTAGATCTATATCTCATTAAGTTCGCTGCTAAATCTTCTCTTTTGAAGCCCGAAAACGTCCGGAGAAAGCTCGAAGAATTTTGCTTGTTTCACTAACGTCCATGGCTTCGTCTCCATTGAGCAGGACTGATATATGAGAGTCGCCATTACATTTCTTTGAATAAAGGCCTATTTGATTTCTTCTTCTCAAGATAATCCGATTGGCATTTCTTCTCTTGATTTCTATCATGAAGCCTTTGTCAAAGTCTTTGTCAGAGTTTGTAGGAGACCCGATCCGCGCTGCCGAAAGTCGTCGGCTGTACTCCCGTACTCCTCAAAGACAAAATGTACTATTTTTAATTTCGGATTTTACTATTTTCACTTGCCTCGACATTTCGCTACCCAGTAAAGTGCAAAAGAAATTTTACTTTCTGATGTTTCATTGATACTTTTTTTATTTTCGATTTTGTTAAATTCGTGTCGAACAAACACTTGCGGATCCTGGAAATTCCTCTGCTTCTACCACTATTTGTTTTTTTTTTTTTTTTCAATAAGGACTGGTAGATGTTGAAACGGGGTTAAACGAACTGTGTTTGAGGTATTAACGAAATTCTTTTTTTATGCCATTCCTACAACATAAAATCTTTCAAAGTGGCATGGCTCCTTTGCAAGGTGTCATGGATCTTTTGTCCAATTAGGTTGAATATTTGCCAAACCTTTTGTGTTGAATTTTTTGAAACGTTGGAGTTCAATTTGAAGGGCCACCGCGTCTGCTGTAAAATGGGCGCAAATTTTCTGACGAATACTCATTTTGGTAATAGTTTTTGTGATAGGTTGCTTTGGCATCAGTGACTGAATAATAAACAAACAAAACACCAGATAAGACAGAGGACGCCACCAAAACAACATGGCCGCCACAGGCTGACAACATCGACCCGTCCCAATTGAAAAACGCTTGGCTAAAAATAAGTTTCTTTGATTTTGTTCTGTACTCCCCGGTACACCCCAAAAAAATTCCATTATACTCCCCAGCCAAATATGAAACATGAAATTAAAAACGAAAATTAGTCCGTTACAGCATTCGCTTTGCCCTATCAAAATTTGGAAAAACTGCCTTTAACCTTTAACGCTCCTTATAAAAATGGCTTTTAACCTTCAACGCTCCCTATTGATGGCCTCAAGTTAAATTACCTCGTATTATAGGTGGAACCGCCGGAAAAATGCAAAATGCTAACCTTAATATTTTCTGTAGCTTATCCTAGAAATTAATTGACGCAAGCTCTCTTTACCAAGCAAAACTTGCCGCCTTGAAAATTCTTAAAAACAGCGCTCTTTGTCTTGGCGTCCACGCTTATCCGTGGTCCGATTAAATATTGGCGGGGCCGACAGGCCGGAGGGATGCTAAACCAAACGACTAGTGCGACATATTTTCTCTGCGCAGGCTCTCCTCTTCCTTGTCAAGCCCAAGTCAAATTGGTTTGGAGATAAATTTCGTCTTCATCAAGTAGCTTAGTTGTAATCGTGTCCCTGTCCGACAACTTATTTTGGCAAGCAGGTATAATCACGGAAAAAAGTTTAACATCAAATCAAGAAAAATAAGCGCCGAATCACGAAAACTTCGTCTCATTTTAGAGCTTAGCTCAGGATTTACTAATTCACGACGTTTTATTCGCAATTCTAGAAATTGTACAAAGTGAAGATATTGATCCTCAAAAGTCGTGTTGATACTTCTACACAATGTCAAATTACGAATTTTTGTATAGTTCAAGACAAAATCGTTGTGATTTGTGAAAAATATAAATTTCGTGAATTGGAACTCAAAATTTTGCAATTGGTGACTTGAGTCATCAGTAAAAGACCATCACATCTGATTTATATGTAATAGGTACGTTTGGTTGTTAAAGTTTTGTTGTCAAAAAGCCACCTTGAACCATAATCGTAGCATGGAAATAGACAGATAGAGAGAAATATTCACCGCCAGCGGCCAGCTTTGTTTCGATATAAAAAAAAACCTTCATACTTACTTACGTGTCAGTTCGGGATGAACCAGGGCTCAAGAAGCAAATCTCTTTAGTTCACAGGGTCCTACGTCCTGGCACTCCAAGTTGCTTTGAAGTAAGTAAAATGGGTTTATTAACGCATTCAGTTTCAAAGAAGATATCACGTGATATTTCGTAAGTTAGGTTTTATCGGAAAAGAGCGCCCGGAAAGCGCCCTCAGTGAAGCCGATTCTTCGAAAGCACTATATCGCCCGCCTGTAATCTCAAAAGCGCCAAAGGAACAAACAAATACCGCTTGCAATGCAAATCACGTTTCCCTTTGAGGGATTTCGAACAGCATTCCAGATGAATGTTTTCCACCGCCGCCGCGCCGAAACAAAATCCAATTGAAAAAGAGAACTCACTCAATCAGAGGCCGCATTCTTTTGCTAGCCGTCGTCCTCTTTACACTCTATTACCTTCGATAAAGCTCGAAAACTCGAATGTACCAACACCACCGGCAAAGTGGAGTATTTTCACAGGAATTGATTTTCGCCAACTAAAGAAAAAGCTGACTACGGCAAATCCTGATCAAAATGTATCACTTTGCGGCGCATGCATGCAGTCATCCTTCAAAATTCTCTCGACTGAAATATTAAAACCTTAAAGTGTGCACACATTCGCTCGGCACATCCCTTCTGTACATACAAGGGTAGACATTAAAAAAAAAAAAAAAACTCTTATAAACATCTCTATGCAAATGACAGGATGATGATGACGTTGATGATAATGTCGATGTGCTGGTGACGATGATGAGTGTTACGTTACTTTTTACACATGCAAGTGCAGACCGGCTCCTCCGCCCCTCTCTAACGGTGTCGGTTGCTTAATGGAGTCGAGCATAATCATCCTCACACGTTGCTCGGGTGTACTTGTAAATTATTTAGATTTTAATTTTCAGCGCCGGCATGTCTATCGTCATCGTCATTGAGCGGCGCTATCGCTATCTCCTCGTTTCCGAGAGACGAAGATGGCTGTCCTCCGTGCACCGTTCTCTCCCTAATCCATTTCCACATTCCACAGGCGAAAGTTGTAAACTTTGGCCGCACTCAATGAAAGATTTTTAAATATTTAACTTTTTCATTTCGAAAAAGACATCCAGGTGGGGTGGCGCGCTCTATAAAGAACTTCCAATCACGGTGGATGGGGCCATGGGGGTGAACTGGCCAAAGCCTCCTGGTAACTCTGTTGAAATATTGAAAGTCATTGTACATCCTCACAGGAAATTCGATTTATCCTATGGGTCACTGGGATGCAAAAAAAAAAAAAAAACCCGATACCCGGTACACCGCACCGGAACAAATGCTGATGAATTATTTGACAAACTGTCGCATCGTCGTCAGAGCCACGGGCCCCCGTCATCCGCCACTGTTAAATAAAACGAGCAAAAATAAATTTAAATATGAAATACCACAGAGGATGAGATGTTGGTAGGTTGTCCGGAAGTGCGGCTAGGGAACCCATCCCACTCCACGTGTTCTTGCTCTTTTTATGTTAGGTTGATGTCGTGATTATTGAACGCGCAACTTATGTCGACATGGTGTCTAATTATGTTTGATTTTGTGTTTCGGTTGGAATACGTTTTTCATTTAATTAGTTTTACGGTCATGATGTGTGCGGTCGCCAGAGGTTAGAACTGGCGTGTGTCATCTGCCATCACAGCATCGTGACATGACATGGAAACTAGAAATTTTATATTAAAAGGCATCCATCCAGTTGGGAAATGGACGCACACATTTCGTTTGAATAATGCAATTTTTGAGTTATGATTAGATAGGTGGATGCATTTTGCGGTAAGTTTATGCAATTTCACATCCGACCAGGACCATGTGGTATTTGTAGCTATGGTAGCAGTTTTGCGGTTCATTTGTTATGAATACGTTCTGTCGGCAAAGTCGTTGCATTTGCGCAAGGATAATTGAGTTGTGCAACTCTATGTGCGGTGAGAGTCAAATTAATGAATGAATTGTAGTGATTGGCGCGGCAGGGTGGTGACTTAACAACGACCACCAGAGATTAAAGTGGAATTTAGAAATTTTGGTTTGGAAAAATAAAAGCACATGTTAGTGGGGTGAAATACAGTGGGACGGGTGTAAAGTTAAAACCGAAAAACGGACAAATAACATTTTGAGGTTTGTTTCACCACATACATGAATTTATGAGGATGCCGGACAAACCTCCGAAAGCAAACCTGACCTGAGAGAGCTTCTCAATTTAAACTGTTAATTTTATTTCCTCACGATTCTTTGTCACATGGAGGAGACCAGTGGTACCAGAGTTTAGGTTCAGATATCTATATATTAATACACGTCACATAAATATGCCAACACTATATATATTTGGGTAGGGGACAATACATAGAAGTTCACAATACAAAAAATATCCACATATTGTGAATTACAGCAGGTAAATTTAAGAGAAAAATGATAAAACATTGAATATCTATTCTATGCCCCCTTTATTACTACCTGTGATATAAAATAGAAGACAGCCCGCATTTCTCAATTCGCAATTTAAGGGAAGCCTGAAATGGTTTCGATTGCCTATTTTTAAGCGCTCCGATATTTTCCCTTCATTTCCCCTTCAAAAATGAACTTATAGAATAAATTGGTCGAATTTCGACCCCTTGTTCGCTATAAATCGAACGCAATTTGCGTCTAAAAAAATTGTTGTTGAAAAATGATTAAATAGGGTACATTTTACAAAAGTAACGAGTAACGAATAATTCACTGCTTTATGTGAAACTTCTCTCGCTGATTGTGGATGTTTAATTGGAAATGAGTTGTAGTTGAAATGTATTCAGAAATTTAATTTAAAAACCAACCTCCTTATTAATAAAAAAATGTGCACAAGTAAGCTAGCTAGCAAACATCAGATAGCATACAAAATTTTTACATAACTGCTGAGTAACAAGTTGATAAATTTTACACATTCATTCAGTAGTCTAGTGTCTGTGCAAGACCTAGCTTTATCAGTTCACTCCCCAGGCCGAGCGTGCCCATATAAGTATTCCCTTTAAGAATTAAGTTGAACAACAGCGCCACCTATCGGGTCCTCGGGTCATAGACTATCCTATCTTTCAAACTGCAACCAACCGTATACAATACACATCCACAGCATTTCATTGAAATCGGTTGAGTGGCTTAGAAGTTCGACAACAGCGCCACCTATTGGGTTCAAAACTATCCTATCTTTCAAGTTACAAGCAACACAATTTGGACAGGCCAATTTCCGCCGTAAAGCCGGAATTTCCAACTTCTTCGAGTCGATTTTATTCACAAGTGGGGAATTTCACTTTTGGACATAGATCGCTTTAAATCGTTCAGAATCTACCAGTAGCGTAGAGTGCCTTGGCGGGGCTCTGTATAAAAATTTGTTTGGGGGCCCTTAGGAAGGGTTAGGAATTCTCACAAAAGTAAAATCAAAAATTACAAATTTATTCATCATAATTATCTATCTGTCACTTTTTCCAAAATGTTAACAAACAATTCAAATTAAATATACACTCTCCTTGACTTTTTTCGCTTCAATTCTAAATCGGTTTAACTCGGTTTGAAAAATTAAGGGGTTGGCACATCACTGGCGATAACCGATGTAGGGTGTTGCCAACTTTTGAACGCACACTTTACGCGGAAAAAAAAATAAATTGCTTTTTTTGACTTTTGTCATTTCTGAAATAAAAAAAATTTTGGGAAGTTATTTTTAATTTTTGTTTCCCCAAGTTGGGGGGCTCCGTGGCCCGGGGGCCCCGTATAATTAATACGGCAGATACGGCGATAGCTACGCCTCTGGAATCTATGGATGTTGTCATTAAACATTACAAATAAAGTAAAGAGTTATACTCCTCTGTCCTCTTGGATATAAAACTCAATTCGTGCACATATTACACGTTCGGGTGCATATGAGAAGGCAGCCTCCTCCAAAAGAGTAACCTCTGAGGTAGTTCCTTCTACTGCGAGGAGACTTACAACAAAGTCTCTTCGAGAAACTAGAACTAGATTTTTCCTCCTCGCAGAAAGAATCTTAAGAAAAATATGCAGCTTCTCTAATTTGACTAATTTGATCAAAGGCGTTCTACACTTCCTTGCACAAAGTCCTATAAACAAAATTAAAAGTAAATAGATGGGCCCTAGGACCCTAGACCAACTTCGTTCACCCATTTTCTAGTTGGAATGTCTCTAAGTCATATATGTACTGTGAAAAAGGTGGGACGGACCTTATATTTTTGAACTTCGAACCACAAAAACGGTTATCATGGTAAAATGGTTTTAGGTTTAAGGCTAAGATTACACGACCGTGTCATTTTTCGTGGCAAATTTTGACATGCTGATGTCACAAAAATTCGGTCTTTCCATTTAGGAGATACATATTTCATTTAAAATTGATAGCAGTCACAAAAAGTCTATTAAAAATTGAGATTTTACAAAGTAACGAGTAATACGTATTTTTCCTTTTAGCTGTCAATCTCAAATTAATTTCAATCAATAAATATCAATCGCCATCGTAGAAAAATTGCAAACGTTTCACATTTGAAATGACAACGAGCGTGCGATTTAACTAAGCACCAACTGACAAGTGATTCTCGTTTTGGCGGTAAAAGTCATACAAAATGTTGACTCGTTTCCAAAAAAAAGTATGTTGAAGTAGGTATGCGATGGTGAGGCTTACGAGCCTTTACACTGAAAGACACAATACTCAAAACCCCTTTTACTCGCGTGCACGTTTCAATATTTAACTTCATCGTCACAGACGTTTTAATAGTCTTAAATTTTATGGTTTTCTTCACAATATTATAAATAGCCAAAAAGACTGCACACTTTGTATTTTTATAGCAATTTTGTCTACAGTAGTACTTAAACACCAGTTGTCAACACTCAATATTGCATCGCTGAAATACACAATATTTCACTTTTCATCTGTCAAGGTCAGTTCACCAAATCGTATAATTCAAAACAAAAAATATTCCACGCGATCTATCAACGAAATTATTTTTTCGATAACAGATAAATTTGTACTTATCATTCCTATTTATTCGTAAGCTTAAATCTTTCATCGGGCAAAATAACAATTAAGACATCAGACTTCCCACGCAAAGCTAATTTGAAAATACCGCACATGCATCATCAATACGCGCACGCATGATTTTTGAAAAACGCACATTATGCATCGGCGGCGACTGTTCGGGTTCACCTGTTTTGAAATGTTTTCAAGGGGAACCAACTGAAAAAACAATATCGACACAAATAACAGACGAACGACCTGAAAACAGAGTTTCATTTGCAGCCTCCTGAATGTCAGGGGATTTGTAATCGATGACGAAAATCATCGAGTGCCGACGTCGGTCGTTCTCTGGCTGTTGACGACACAATGATGTCGATATTTTTAGCATCAAGAGCTTCGAGGCAAATACCTAGCACTAGTACTTGTTGTGCTGCTGCTCTCCTCACCACGACGATGGGATGCTTGACATTAGTAGTGGGCTGGATAATCGGTATTTGCTATCTACAAAAATCTATATTCAACGATGTCGCTGTTATGGATGGTTGTTTTGACCGTAGGGGATTTCAAGTGACGTTCTATAAAAAAAAAATGTCAAAAAGTTATAGGTATTGCGCACGAGGAGGATAATTCCGAAATTCTTTGGGAAAATGTTGCATTTTACAGACATTTTTATTTTGAAGATGAATTAGGTGCAGGGGGAACATTTTTGATTGGTCTTGTATATAATGCACCATTAAAGAGGTCATTCCTTAAAATCGGTGAGTGCTGGGGAAACTTTCACGAGCTTGACTTAGACATTGCATAATCGACATCGACATCGCTAAATAGAAAGGGAAGAGTGAGTCGCGTCACCTCGTGGAGTGCATCGGCCAGGAATCTTGAAAATAAAGCAACATTATGCCTTCAGATTCAGACTATTAAATTCAATATTGAGAGGCAATTAGTATTAGGAAAATGAACTCCGAGATCATATGCTGCTGTCAAACTTCAGCAAAGTTCTTAAATGACTTTAACCTACAAAACCATATTTGTAAAGACTTTTTCCCAAAGATATCTGGCTGTAATCAAGTGAACAAGTGAGGTGAATTGCGAAAAAAAAAAAAAAAAAAAAAAAAAATGCCGCAAAAACCCCTCGGCTTTGACATCCATTATATTCCATCTAAATACTGAACTGTCAAATCGCCATTAGTCTCCGATTTGACAGAAACCTCACAATGTCCTAAAAAATTCCAATCCGACGGCGCTAATCTAGAAGTCTTTGTCGTCGTTGCCACGAAACATTTTATTTCGCATTAGCATTGCTTGGCTATCACAATTTCAGATCGCAAATCTATTCTAAACTTGAGTAATGAGTTTTTCCGGCCCTGAAAATCGGTCCAAAACATTAGCCAACCACCTATAGTCCGCACGTAAACTCTGTAATAAATTTCCCGTTCAGTCATCTGCCCCGACGAGGTTTTTTTTTTCTTTTACAATAGTGGGTCTGGGACACGCGGGGCTGTAGTTGTATACAATCACGCTCCCGATACATCAACTCACTTAATAATACAGTAGAGTCTGAGAAAGATGAACAGATATAAAATTGGTCCCCTATCATCATATTTTGAAGTAGGTATACTTAAAGCAGAACATATAGCCATACATACAAACATTAAGTATATTAAAATAAAATTTAATTTTAGGTATTAAAAAAAAAAAAAAAACGACAAGACACGTAACAAAAAAAAAAAAAAATGAATTTAGTTATGAAGGGTATAAAAACGGACTTATATATACGGTTTTCGAAAACAAAAATCTGCTCTATGGTAGACCGTCGGAACACTTCAATGTCAATCAAACATCGTTCAACTTTTCATCTCATACAAGCGTTCATGTTTCCGAGATTCTACTGTATTTACAAGCGATGTAGGAGAAATGTTTTCCTATGACTTGTGATTGCCTATCGAGTGAAAATTGCATTAATTGCGCTTATGGTGGGCCCAAAAATAGAAAAATGCTTTCACCCTCCGCATCCGCACACACGCAGCGGGAAAAGCGAAATTTTTGTTTTTGGCAACGACGAACATACTGACCCAAAACAAATATTTGTGCCCCCACTGCCTAAAAATAGTTTCACTTTGCAGTTCATAATCCGCAAATACGAACGGAAAACGCAGCGAGAAATGGACATTTTTTTTTGTTGTTTTCTTAGGAACAAAAGTGGGTCACGAGGCACGACATGGTAATGACCACCTTAACGGGGCACCGGACACATTAGACGGGAGCACACCACCCAACAGATCCCTTCGTCGAGGTTCATAAATATAAATCCGATTAATCCAAATTGCAGAGGACTTGCTGTCCGCTTTGAAGTAGCTAGCACCGAAATGCCTTAACATGCACACTTCGACATGTGTGTTGTGTGTGTGTGTGTGCTTTTGTGTGCGCACACAATATAATGTCAGAGTGCACTCAATTATCCAGCGATGAGATTGCTGCTTGCTAGCTAGCGTTACTTAAATGGGTGTCCTCGCGAGCGTTTATTTCACTATTTCACAGCCCTCTGCCTCATTCGTCGTAGTGCTCTTTTGTCCTCGGGCAGGACATTATTTCTAGTCACCCTATGAAGAGTGGCGAACTTTGTGGCGCCAATCGGTTGCTCTTTCTCTCTCTATCATGGCAGTTGGTCTTCCCCCAAATGTGATGACACAGCGCCAAAAGGCGAACTTTGACTAATGTCGACCGGGGGTTGATATGGTATGGCATGGCGTCGAGGTCCTGTTATGGGTATATAGCACAATACTTTTGTGTAAACATTTTTTTTTTGGCGCAGTGAAGTTAGTAAATGTCTTTAGGGCTAGCGATGGCGGGGCAAAGGGTGTTTAACAAACGGCATAGAGGTAGGTTGTATGTATAGAGGAAGAAGTGGTAGCCTGCGGCTAAATGGGTCAGTCATTGGAGTGGTTCTACTTCTTCGGTCTAGTTGTTGATAATCCTTGCTTGATAGTTCTTGCAAAATCCTCATCTTCTTCACCGTGTCCGTTATTATATGTATGGAAGTATATATGGCTGTGTGTGTCATTGTTGTTGTATATTTTTGTCATCGTGCGCCACTGGGAAGATTTTTGTTTTCGTTTTCGTTTTAACACTATACGCAAATAGTGTAGGTATATGCGATTATGTCCTTCTAGCTCTAGGGACATTTGTTATGGTGTCGAGAAAATATTTTCTGGGTAGGTATTTGGCTTAAATTAAAAGATTGTTTTATTATTTTGGAATATTTTTCAACCCCCTGCGGGTAGAGGTAGAAAATCGATATACAATCGATAGCCCTCTCGAAGGTTTGTTGCTTTTGTTGTTGCTCTTGACCTGGTGCACACGAACTGCTATTGTGCGGTGAGGCTATATAGATGGGTTGCTTGTTTGGAATTCATGATGATAAATATTTTTAAGAGCTATTTTAAACTTTCTGTGGGATAGGTCAGCTTGGGAATGCTGTAAAAGTTGGGTGATTAGACAAATTTTGGTTTGCGGCACGTGGTAGAGATATTTATTTAATATTTGGGTCTTTTATATTAATATCTAGAGCGAGTTGGTGTCTTTTTGGATGTGTTTTCTTGTATGGGAAGAAATGTTTACCATAGGGAACTATGTTTGATTTGAGAATAAAGAGAGACCCATCCAACAGAAGAACACAGAAACATTTTGAGCTTCGCTTATATCAAAAAATCTTAAGTTATCGAGCTAAACGAAGTCCTATGTTTTAGGCGCAAATCTGCTCTATAAATTTAAGTGCGCTCAGTAGTTTTTTTTTTTTTCAAAAAGCCAAACAAAAACAATGGAACAAGAATAATAATCTTTTCGTAAATTTTCCAGAACTTATAGAGCCAAAAGAGTTGATACGAATTGAAAAATCTGTCAGAATACAAGACACAGTTTTCTACACTTTAATATTTTACCGGTCCTATTTGTGTATTAAAAACTGAAACCCTTCAGTAGTTTTACTCTTGGTTTAAATAAAACATACAAGAGCCCAAAAATTCTTTTTTTTTACACTTTTTTCCATAAGATCTACCTAAATAATTATGTTTCAAATTGGAGCTATCTCGGCCTAATCTAATAGCCATTTGAATTATGTAAGAGCGGTACAAAAAATACGAACTGTAAAAAAATCTCGTTAGAAATCAGTTGAAAAATGTGAGTCGATTTTTGAGAAAAGTTTTATCAAAAAGTTGGATCAGTCTGTTTGAGACTTTTCAAATCTGTGCGCAGTTTTGATTGCGCTACAATTCGTCGTTCAAAACATTCACTTAACTTATAAAATAAACCGAGTTCTGGTAGGAATTTGGACTGTTTTCAAAATGTAAAGCAAATGTCAAAAACGAAACGAGAATCTAACTCTAAATATTATGCAAAATAAAAAATCACACTAGACCTATGCAAAGTTCATTTCTAATCTTCCTTATCTCAAAATATTATACCCTGCTGGTGTCGTGTAGGTATATTTCTTGCACATTCAATCGCAAAATATTCATAAGAAAATATGTCAAACACAAAAATGAAAAAAAAAAAAAAACAGGGCGCTAGGTTCGCGAGAGGTGGCGCAGTGAAAAAAAAAAAGTCTAAAGATGGAATTTGGGTCTTTTCGGGAATCAAATGAGAGGCCCCTCGTTTAGTAGTCCAACACGCTAACCACTAAGCCACTGCGCAGTTAGTTCATCGAAAACGAACGTACCCATTCGAAACTATCGCACCTTCCATTTCATAAAATGTAAAGGAGAAAGGTACCTAAATCTGCTTCAAGGGCGACTTCAAAGAGTTAAGGAATTTTATACATTCGAGTCTCCTAACGCAGTTCAATTTGTTATAAATTTAGCCCCAATAAGAATAAAAATAACCTATAGCTAACAGAGGATCGATACGCACTCAAAAGATTAAAAAAAAAAAAAGGCAACACTAATTAGAAGAAAAAAAAAAAAAAAAATCCCAACAATATGAGCAGACTACCTATAGCTAACAGAAGATCCAGGAAAAATACAGAAATTGACCGAAATCACACTTAAAAGATCTAAAACAAAAATTGGCAACACTGATTTGAAATAGAAAAAAAAACTCTCCCAGCAATATACCTACCTCCGCTCCATGTTAACATTAAACTTATCCAGAGTTTAAATAAGTGCATATTTATAGCTATACAGATTCGATTCCTCTAGAGAAATTCCACTTGAACTTGTTCTAGTCCAAAAAGTCGAAAGAAAAAACTTCCAACTTCCCAAGAGATGCACAAACAAAACGTGTAAACATTATCCTTAAGGACAACAACATGTCTATTGATAATTCTACTCTGATAGAATACCCATTTGAAAAATCTCATCGCACCCCACACACACTCAACCGCATGACTGCTTGTAAGGATTTTGTAAAATCAATCCACCGAAGGAGCTCGACTCATCCTTGCAAAATCTCACAATCCGATACCGATAGATTGCGAAACTTCTTTCACGCATCACCTGTCTCTATAGATGAAGTATTTGTCGGAAAAACTTGTCGACTTCCTATTAGCTTATGACATTCCAAAATGGAACGTAAACAGATATATGATCCGGACCGGACTCGATGCGACTGTAAGTCTGTGCCGCATATAGGTTAGGTACCATACAATCTCACTACTCTTGATATAGTCGGCAGATACCATCGCCAAGTAAACAAATTTCATCCACTTTAAGGACAGCGGCAAATTGAAAAAAAAAAAAAAAAACAACACACGTTTCCCTTTTTTTCTCCTGATTGATTGACTGATTGATGAGTTCCGCTTGGGAAAGTGACTCCGTCATCACAAGCAAAAACTCGCCCCGAGGAAAAATAGTATAGTTCTACAAGCTTCCGGCAGGCGGCAGCGGGTTGATTTAATTTCTCTAAATGAAGCACGTGTTTGTTTTGACGTCGAAAGTATGTTAAGTTAATGGTTGGTTAATTTTTTATAGACGGGCAGAGATACGCGTACGTACGCTTGGGGATATTTGAAGAGTTGATGCAGCACTGTAGAGGCATAAAATATTCCTATTTGTTGGTCGATTGAAGGGAATCAATAGCCCTTGACGATGGACTGCTGGGAATCGAAATCAAGTGGAATTACCTTTTTATTGTGATGCCGTTCGAAGGGAGTTGCTTTACCTCTTTTTCATTTTTGATAATTGTTCTGCTTCATCGAACATGTTCTTATGAAGAACTTTTCTTAGAACTCGAACAAGGAAAATCTATAAAAATCAGGGTTCTCACAAGGACTCAAGTTGAGAGAGATGTTGCAAGGGATAAGTATACAGCTCCACGTCATAAGTTTTCGCACGCAAGTTTCGCAATCGCATTGACCGACAGTTCAAGTACAAGTATACAATATATTCCCAAGTCTTCATTGTTAATCAGCCGTAGAGACAAGGGCATCTAAGAATAGACAGTTGCTCGTACCCCAAATACCTACCTACAACTGTAATAGCATGTCCCGCTCAATGTTATTGCCAAAGTACTCTGCCATAAAATGCCTAAGCATGTTCTCAAGTGACACTCATGGCAAAAGCCAAATAATTATAATGCAAATGATAATAATCCAATAAATGCCACCGCAAACTGTCCGTGCCTTGAACATACACCCCATAGGCATGGGCGTACCTGCTTGAAGCCCTTGTTCCTTCTGCCACAGTACGTACCTATTGCTGTTTTATTTCATTTTTATTTTATTTCTTTTTTGTTTTGCATTTAGTTTTAGCGTCATTTAGGTGTCATTGTAGCCTAATGCCCTCGGTCGTAAATCGTGCGCGCCGCAGAAGCGTGTGTAACGTTCTCTACGGCAACCATAACCAACTATCAACGACCAAGGACCAACCCCATGTTTCGTTTAAGCGATATCGGTGACAGTTCAAGGTAATCCATCCAATTGATGGCTGCAAAAGAGGGTACAGTGTACACTCTGTTCAAGTTCTTCTGTTCCTCCGCCACCGCCACATCACTCATACCACAACGTGTCGGCGCATAGCGTGTGTATTGTGTCTTGTTTCACAACTCTGTCGCGAGCACATTAGCACAAGCCTAGTAAAACAGAACAGCCATCCATATATATGTACGTATAACAGGTACACCGCATTCTCCGTTTCTTTGATGACTTTCCTTCCGTTCAGCTTTTCACGAGCCCCCCCCCTAGTGGAGGCGACGCGACGTCATCGTACAGTCGGGCGCACACAATCACTTAACTTCATTTAGAGACCGAAACGGGCCTGAATGGCATAACGGAAAACTCAGTGAATTACCATAAACTGCACACACCACATCTTCACAATATATACCGCACACTTTTAACACCACTAACCCATATATATGTCTAGCCTATGCACGCTCATAGAATTCACCCAGCGATGCCAACTAATACCCTTTTCACACCGCAGCGAAAACCGTGTTTTCGTCGAAAACTCGAAATTGCATTCACACCAAACAATAAACCAGTTTTCGTTTGACGTTTCAATCAGCTGTGAGACTGTAGTCGTGAAACTTTTGTATGAATTATTTTGTTAACAAATTTCGATCGCATTAATTAACAAATAAAATGAATTTAGAGCATTTAAAAATAATATTAGCCCATCAATTAAGTGTGAAAAATGATTTTTGTTGTGAGTTGTGACATTTGTTCGGTCAGCTGCTTTGCTGAATGTTGCAACAGGTGTGTTTGTTTCAACAACGCAACGATTGGACGTCGTTTTCTTGGTGTTTTTGTGGAAAACGACTTTAAACGACTCGTTTTGAAAACTGAAATATGTATATGTGAAAACTTTTGTTTTCGATTAAGTTTTCGAGTGTTTTCGTTAACGTATAAGTTTTTTTCATGCATTATTTCATTAGCTTTAAAGCTTGTTTGTTTACAAAATATTTTTCCTTTTTTTAATTCAACTTTTTATTTTTTGAAACATTCTTAAACAACAAATTCGTTTCCACCTTCAAACTCTGCTCATTTTATGAATACTTTATTTGTCATTATTTTCTTTATTTTCAGCTTCCACCTTCCAGTGAGTGGAATGAAATTGGAAACAAATTTGAAAGCCTGTTGCTTGTTTGTTTTTTGTGCTTTGCTTTTCTTCGCCTGCGTTTTTTATTTCGAAAGAGTTTGTTGTTAAACAAAGGCAGTAACTCATTTTATTATTTTGCCTTGAAATTTATAACTCTATTTAACAGATTATCGCTCTAAAATGGATGATTTACATGATTTAAGTTTTTTTTTTTGGAAATTTTTTTGTTTTTGCTTATTCTGTTTATATTACTGTTTAATTTTTGATTTATTGTTTCACTTTACCTACAAAAATTATTTAAGGCATTATTATAGTTTATTGAAAAGGAATTTTTTTCAAGTAAGGCATTTTTTCGTCAAAAGTTGTTGGCAACCAGTGCTGCCACAACGGAAAAAATTGCGTAACAAAAATGAATTTGCGTAGCAAAGCTCAAAAGTCCAAAATATAATTTTTTTTTTTCGAAAACAAAAAACAATAACAAACTCTGACAGCAAGAACATGGACAAAGATGTGCGTGCATGCAGATTTGCTACTCTTGTTTTCCATTACAATTTTACAATGCAATTCCAGACCGATTCCAGATTCCAGTCAAATTCAAACACATATACACATCCGAAGAAAGGGGTACTTGTTGGGTATGGTAGAAAAGAATATAAGTTGGGAAAGTGAGTAAAAATTTAACATACTTTTGTTTATTTTATTTTATTTATTTTTTTTTTTTAAGAAAAATGCCAAGATTTATGTTGACATTTCGTGCTTTAAAAAAAGTAGCAAAATAGATGTTTTTAGGGAGAGTGCGTAGCAGCGTAGCAGATTGGAAACCGCGTAGCAGTTTTGCGATCGTAGCAAACTGGCAGCGCTGTTGGCAACGCTGATATTCACCTCACCTCTTGGGGTGGGCTCTTTGTTTGCAGCGCAGAAAAAAAAGAGAGCGACTTGTACTTGAGTAGAAAAAAAACCCCATCCCCCGGTCGATCCGGAATTAACAGTGAAGAAGTTGGTCGCGTGAAATTTTCCATGCGCCACTGTGTAAGTGTGTAGACTGTAGTGTGAATGACAAATCTCATTTCTACCCACTTCCCGCTGTAGGGGAGGGCCTCTCCCACACCATATACCCGACCCAGAGAAAATGTTATGAAAATGGAAATTTTAACTTTAAGCCGCGACAAGTATACGTATACCATATCACCCTCTCAATGTCACCGTCGTCCATCGCAGTCGCAGCGCAGCGCACCGCACACACTTTGCCGCCTTTCACCCTACTCGGGGATGGGAGATGACACACAACACACAAGGCAAAGAGCTGCCTATTTGCATATGCGCTTCTTGGGGGGGATGTGCGTGCATGAGCAGGAGCACACATCTAATGCGCTCAGCTTTCGTGGAAATAGCTTTTCCGTTTTATTCTTGTATTTTTTGGTTTTCCTGGTCGAGAACATTATTACATGTTGGCTTTTACGTTAACTGGGAATATTTTTGTGTGGCCTGGACAGTGTATACCAAACCAAGGCGTATCTATCGGCTTAACGTCCGTTCAGAGCTGAAGTGCCACCATTGTTTCGCATAACTCGAAGGTAATGGACTTTGGTTTTGTTGTCGCGTATGATGTAACGTCGCGAATGGGAATTCATTTAGGGGGTAAGAGTTGAAAATTCGTTAAATTATTTTACGTAAATATTCGGTTTCGGTTCCGTAATGGAGAGTTTTAGACATCGTTTTTCTGTCCAGCAGGGTGAGGGTATTAAATGTCATGGGTCCGTATTTGGTTTCTGAAAAATAATGCAACTGTGGTCACTGTCATTGAAATGGTTGTGTCAGCCCCGTTATTGGACTCCACTACTGTATGGCTTAAGTAGGTAATTTTCGGGACATGCCGTAGAAGTTCAAAGAACGCCTCATTGGTAAAATTGAATCGTTTGTCTGCTATCTACAAAAATGTCAAAAACGGGTTGTAGGCTGTTTCAAAAATGGGGTATATGCAATGCGCACAGCATCGCAACTGTAAGAGTACAACATCTGGACTTATTTGACGTTTCCAGTGATTGCCGTCAGGTATACCGTATTCGTCAAGTTGTCCTTGATTGATAACCTTATAAGCGCAAGTGTTGGCCTATAAATTTAAGATTTTGCGAGACTCAGTGTTCAAGCATCACCTGAAATGTGTTCATAGCCCTATAGCGAAAAAGATGTGCCACTATACGAGCTTCTTGATAAAGCAATGACAGAAAACCTTATTATGACGTTCAAGTCATCCTCGGCAATTTTAACGTCAAAATAGGTCTGGAAACGGACATATATAAACTGCATTTGCTGCGGTACGATATATTAACACGTTTATCAGTCAGTTCCCTTATTTTAGAGGACACAAGGAACAGGCTAACAGATCCTTAAGCCGCCAATTAAGTAAAAGTGCGATTCTTAACTATTTTCCGTCGCCTATTTATAAAATAAAAAAAAATAGGGTTCTAATATATCAAGCTAGTGTTTAATTTACATAATTTTTACTTATTCACGGTTAAGGTTTACATTGACGCAAACGATCGTTAAAATTATTGATCAAGAATTCTCTGGTGGACAAACGTTGCGCCCTGACAACTCAATTCGAGATTTTTTTTCTTAGTTTCCAATTCCAAACGGTGGGGAAGTGGCAAACGCTGAATGGTGAAATTAAAATAAATATCTGGGAACGATAAATATCTTGAAAAAGATTATAGACCTTTTATCGCGACGGCAACAACAGGGCTGCAACCACAACAAACTGACAGCATCCCTCAACCCTCATAAAAAGTCAACATGATAAAGATAAGTCTTAAACTAACGACGACGCGATCCAGATAGACCCGTATACCCAGAGATGTTTTAGAAGTTACCAGTTGCAGATTGTCTTGCTGACATCTTCGCACCTATATGCAACTGATGCTAACTTTTGAAACGTCTCTGGTACACGGGTCTATCTGGATGGCGTCGTCGTTAGTTTAAGACTTACCATCTATGGTATAGAGAAAGAGGTTGTTAAATCGGCGCAAGTCTCTAAAAACTGCCAAGCTATCAATTTCAAATTCCATTCGACACGAAGACTCTGACTAGCTCTCCTTTCAAAATATGATACATCTAAGGAAGAATGAAAATGTGATGAAGCAAATGGACTTATAGGATCGTCTGAAATTTCTACTTTTTACTTCAATGAGCAATGCTCGAAGTTCCTTGAAGTACAACCTTCAAGCTACTGAACCTATTTCAGCGATGAACTTCCATCGTATGCACGCCCAAGTATACGGACTCAGTTCCGACTTTATGATTCAACACTTGCTATTCATTTGAATTGCATTGAATGGCATTGTCGCTGTAAAAATAATTTATTTTGTGTTTACCTCTCCCGGCGAAAGTCGTCTTAATGCAAGCAAGCAACCACCAACAACTGAACTTGACTCAAATGTGTCATTTTCACATTCAGTTCATTAACTGCAACCCCTGTGCAGATTTAATATCAGATGTGACGTTCGCCGTTTCATTCGCCGCTCAACATTTTCTATAACTTTAACCTTAAATATTTTTTTATTTATATATACATTTTTTATTATTTACGTTCAATTTTAATTTATAATTTACTATAAACCTACTCGAAATGTGGGGAGCTACAAACAATTATATTATGTAAGACTTTGTTATTTATGAATTACATATGCTGCTTTTTAAATCTATTCAGTTAATTCAACTTATTAGTTGTTTATTTTTTTATTAGTTTTTACAGTACCTTGCATGGATTCATAGAATTTTAAACTGAAACTTTGAATATTTTACTTTCCTTGTATATTTAATATTCATTTTTTACCTTCTTTGTATGTATATACCTTAAACAACAATGTGTTTTATGGATTACCTATATTGCTTCTCTAACGTATTTTGATCATGCACCTGTAATATTAGATTTTAATTTATTATTATTATCACTTTTTATTAAAGAGTAAAGACTTGTTTTTGTTTTACCTGGATATTAACTTTATAGTCAACATATAATGAACTAATTACTTATGTTTTAAATTCACATAAATTTTGCATTACCTCTCAAAATGTCTTAATGAAAAAAACAACATTTTATTATACCTATTAAAAATTCATATTAGGTACTTTTCTTCAGAGGGAATAAATGGGGAAAAAACAGATATGAAAAGGGGAATTTTTATAAAAAATTTCTCCAAAGTGGGGAATTTCGACAAAAAAAATCTGGTATCACTGCATGTGGGCCAGAGTGTAGCTATACCTAGGGTTGCCGTTAACTTAAAAAAAATTCACTAGCTCGAACCTAAAAAGCCAGAAAAAAATTGTTCACTACCTACCTACAAATGTAAAAAAAAAATTTATGTATATATATATATATATTCAAATTTAACAATATTTTTGCTTTGAACAATAAATCCAAAATATTTCTAATATTTGTAAATACATAATGTTAACTTATACCTATATAAAAAAAAATCGGTCTCAAAGCCACAATAAAAAACAAAATAGTTTTTAGAATGACTACAAATCAGAAATAATTAGATCGATTTCATCTTCATCACTTTCATTTACCTCAATATCGAAGGCATTTTTAAAATTAAAATATATAGAAATAGAAGAAATAAATTTTTGTCACTAAACTTTTGAAAATTCCACTAGATATAGCGTCAAATAATTCATTTTTGATTAGGTATTTAAATTTATTCATTGATGGTTGAATTTCAATATAGTATATAATTATTCACAATTTTACATATACGAAAAGAAGTACATATGTATACCTTTTGCCAAAAGCTCCATTCCACACTCGAACTTCAATGACAAATAGAATTTGTGAAAAAAGTTTAATTACGACAAGGACTCTAAAGCGATAAAATACCGACACTATCGCTTTATTGTTTTTATTGAAAAAATTAACTGCGAACTGAAATAAGATTTAACAAAGAAAAAACGCGACAAACAAAAAGTAAACAAACAACTTTGGCAGCTATATTAGTGACATTTACCTGACACTAAATTTGAGTTTCGGTATACAGTAGCGGACATAAAAACTGCAACATGTCTGAAAACAGTAACGTCGATAAAAAGCTAGACACCATATTAACTGCTTTGAACAACTTAAAAACGGAGCTGACAAACTAATCAACTAGAGCAAAAATTAAACTACTTAACCGAAAAAATCAACATTTTGAAGAAAAACAAAACTAAAAAATATTTAGAAAAGACGTTAAAAAGAAAAAAATTCTTAGTATTGAATAATATTAACGAAGTGGAATCCGATGTCGAAGATCTTCGCGAATGTATACCTACTCCATCTCTTTAAAGAAGTACTAGAAGTCGAAACCAAAAAGGAAGAACTTGACTTTATAAGACGTATCGGAAAAAAGGAGAAAAAATCAGACCACTTTTAGTAGGATTGACAACACAAATCAAAAAAGACACTACCTGTATTGAAAAACAAGACAAAATTCGGAGCTTATAAAAAAGCAATTATATACATAAAGGAAGATCAGACTAAAGGAGACCTTAACGCAGCACTCAGAGAAAAGAAAGACATATCGAAGCCTCTTGAGAAGAGAAACAACTAAATTTAACCCTAAGAGAAGACGATTGCAGAACATAAAGGACAAAGGGTATAACCCCCAATACATAAAAACAATACCAAAATAAAAAACAAACAAAGGAGCAGCTTTAAAAACACTTTACAAATCTGTACCCTTAATGTTAAATCATTATCCGTGAACGAACGAATAGAAGATCTAAAGAACGCGATATCGAAGAGAAGAGAAGAAACTAAAGAGAGAAAAACTAAGATATGAGATAAATTAACAGGATAATGACTTAAACAACGAGATGACAATTAAAAACATACCTGCTGCAGAATACAAAGTCAATCAGAAAAACTAAACAGTTTCTAAATAATGAAAAGGAATGGATAACTTCGATGAGTAAAAATAATAAGCAAATAACAAACCGAAATTTTATAAATGAAACAACAACCTGCTTCATCGAAAAACTATTTAGCACAACACAATACCAACCTGACGAAACAAACATTCAAAGCAGAACTACAATCTTAGATGATGTGCCATTATTTGAACTTGACGATATAGAGAAATCCATTGACGAAATTAAAACAGAAAAAGGTCCTGGAAATGACGGAATTTCAGCAGAAATGTTAAAATATGGAAAAAACACATTATCCCCTCTACTGACCATTTTATTCAACGCCATTTTGACTAGACAACCAATCCCGAATCAATGGAAACACAATACAATAACATTGATACATAAAAAAGGTAGCAAAGACGCCATTAACAACTACAGAGAAACAGTGTATAAACTATTTTCAAAGACTATATATCGGAGCATCAAAACCGAACCAAACAACAAACAGCCAGGGGAACAAGCAGGATTCAGGGAAGGATTCTCTACAACGGACCATCTACAGACCATAAACCAACTGATTAAAAAATGCAACGAGTACAGACAACCCCTATATCTCCTATACATCGACTTTAGCAAGGCATTCGACTCAATAGAACACAACAAATAATGGACAGCCTTAGAAAACCAAGGGATTCATGATTTATACATCAAAACTCTAGGAAACCTATGTAAAAACAACACTGGACAAATAATAACAGAAAGAACAGGACGAATGTTCAGCATAAAAAGAGGTGTACGACCAACATCACGACCATTATTCTGTGCAGTACTCGAAGAGATTTTACGTCACCGCTCTACCTCATGTTCGTAGACTTTGAGAAGGCCTTTGACCGAGTCAACCGCGAATGGATCTGGATATCCTTAGATAGAAGAGGGATTCCCCCGAAGATTGTTGCTGTTATAAAGGAGTCCTATCATGCCGCAAGATGCTTCGTTCTACATAATGGACAGCTTTCCGATGCTTTTGAAGTGCGACAGGGAGTAAGACAAGGGGATATTCTGTCGTAGGTACATCCGAAAGACATGGTATCCAATGGAGACCGTTTGAGAGGCTAAGCCACCTGGATTATGCCGACGATATCTATTTCCTAACAAAAACCAACAGCGGGATAAATGAGATGTGTCAATCACTGCAAATGAATGCAGAGATGGCTGGTCTTAGGATCAATCGCAACCAGACCAAAATAATGCACACTGGCCGCTCAGCATATCAGGCCATTATTCTGAGACAGACACCTATTGAGGAGGTCAAGGAATTTAACTATCTAGACAGTTTTGTTTCATCCGAAGGAGGAACGGATCTGGATGTTAATAAAAAATAAATAAATAGTTGGCGCAACAGGTCCGAAGGGACCCTAGGCCTAGCTTCTCACAACCATTCGTTTTGTGTGAGTTTTTCATTTTTGGAACGAATGGAAGGGATCTACAATTTCATGCCGACTCCAAACGGCTAATTGAGAAGCTCTTTCAAGACAGTTATACTCTCGGAATTTAGTCAGACGATCGCGAGAGGTGGCGCAGTGGAAAAAACCTTAAGTTGGAATTTGGGTTTTTGCGGGATTCGAACCTCGACCCCTCGCTTAGTAGTCCAACACACTAACCACTAAGCCACTGCGCCTACTTGTTGATTATGTTAATAACAGAATAAGTAAAGCCCGCAGCGCCTTTGGAATGCTATCCTCAGTATGGAACTCCAGTCGAATTTCCCTACGCACCAAGTTAAGGCTCTTCGAATCCAACGTCAAGTCAAGTACTGCTGTATGCCTGCGAAACCTCGAAAGTCTCTACCTCCATCTCTAGAAGACTGCAGGCATACGTTAACCGCTGCTTGCTATACATCCTTAGAATCCTATGGCCGCAAATTATATCTAACCAAGAATTGTGGCATATAACGCATCAAAACCTGTTGAATGCAGAAATTAGCCAGAGGAAGTGGTGCTGGATTGGCCACACGTTGAGGCGACCAAACGACAACATCGCGAAGCAATCCTTCGAATGGAACCCTCAAGGTACACGGCGAGTTGGTAGACCTAATATCACAAAAAAGGGGACAACATTCAGACAATGGTAACACAGCTGGCTTCGATTTGTAAAAACTACGGACTATGCATAAATAAGTCTAAAACAAAAATGATGACCAATACTCGATGGCGTAAATATTGATTATGTTGAGGACTATATTTATTTGGGGCAGTTAAAATCATTTAAAAATCAGGAAGAAAAGGAGATAGATAGACGAACATCAAATAATTCTGGAACATGAAGGAGATACTCAACGCATTGGGCTTAACAGCAAATCTAACCGATGAATTAAGGATCTGTCAGACAAAAATGGAGAGGAAACTTCTCTATATAAGACTAATACAAAGAGTGCGGAACGAAGAAATAAGAAGACAACGGACATCATTGATGTAATAAAAAAGGACAAAACAAATTAAATGGAACTGGGCAGGACAAATATCAACAATTACAGATAATAGATGGACCAAACTTCTAATCAAACGGACACCACCAGCGACAAGATCAACCGGACAACCACGAACAAGATGAGTTGCAGATATTAACCAATTTATCATGACACAAAAAAAAAAAAAAAAACAGAGATTTATGGTCAACTATTATATGTACTACTTGCAACTAACTTTGAAAACAATGCTTAGACTTTGCCAAATTATAAAAAATTAGTTTTATGTATTATAAATTAAATACTTCTAATAACAATGTAATAATAGAAAGGAAACATGTATCTAATAATGTGATGAAAAACTTGTAATCCTAATAATTATAATAATAATAATAATAATAATAGCGACAAAGTCACTAAAACGGCAACCGTGGCTATACCTGATATTGAAAACGGTCTTGAATTTATCATAATGGGTCTTCGAAGATCAGCGATTGGCTCTGATTCAGCTAGAAGTTTAACGCAAACCTCATTAAACGACTTACAACTTGTAAATTGTGCCGAGGCGCCGAAAACTGTGCGAAGCCTTTAGGTCTTCTTGTCTTTACGATATACAGCTTTTTGAATCATGCAGCACGTTTAAACTTTTAACACTGGAAATTCAGGATCTCCCTTATTCCTTAGTCGTATTTGAAAAAAAAACATTGCTTACCTACCGGAGACTCGTTTCACCAAAGTTCAAATTCAGAATTTGCCTTTCGAGAGCAGTCGCGGGCAGACTGAGTGCATCTTTTGACAACGCATTTGTTATAGTGTTCCTCCCATAAGGGGTACTTTTTTGTGTGAAGTATTTAAGACTCGAAATATTCCCTCATCGATTGCGTTAACTTCTAACACTATCGTACTATTAGAGAACTAGAAAAACTATTAAGAGCGGGACTGAAATGTCCTCTTCTATATTTGCCAATCAAAAGGACGTCTGTGAGTTAAGACGAGAGACATCTAGGCAAATTGTCAACGCATTTGAACATTCTACCGTCGACAGCTTTTTATATCTTCCAAAGAAATGACACAGTTATTTCGGCCACATCAGGTAAAGTGAGTCTTATAATGAAAATTAATTTCACACCGCCCTTTCAACAATTGCGCGACTTTTTTCTCTGCCCGAAAACCTTAATAAAGAACTGAGCCAATAGTCTAATGTGCTAATGTGTAATTTTATTTAACTGCTAGTAATAATAATAATAAAGAGCTTTCTTTCTGAGCCACTGAATAGCACTTCCACTACCTATATATATTTTTTTAATTCTGCTCGCATGTAGAGGCAAACCAAACCCCAATTATTTACCAATTATTTATCAATTACCAGCCCAATTTGGTTTGTCAATAAAATTAACATTCCAATTCGAAAATAGCTGGGTGGATTTTTTGTTTTTAAGAACAAAAGAACAAATCAACTAAACACACAATTGTCCTTCTAAATTAACAGTGGCGCGTCCACAGCCGAAAATTATTTAACCTTTTTATTGATCCAACGACTCGTTGAACTTTGGACGTTTGTTTGTTGATAATAATTATGCTGCCGGTTGGTTGATTTATTAAGAATTTCACAACAATTGGTACAACCCACGCCGTCATGTTAATTACTGGCTGTAGGGATGAATACATTTTTTTTTGCATACAAAAAAAAAAAAAAAAACTGAGAGAAAGGAAGAGTTTATTATGGTAACACAACAGTTTCGGGGTAGTTTTGTGCTAGTTTACAAAAATGTATATGAACTGCTTGGAATTGATCGTGTTTGACCCAGTTGCAGTTCCGAAACACGAGTGGGTAGCGATGCGGCCATGCGGGTAGATTTGTATGAGAGTTTCGCTCTCCACAAAAAAATAACAGAAAAAAAGAAACCTCAGCGCTAAGTAGGAAATATAGGTTTCTATCATTTAACCGCATAAATCGTACCGTTGTTGTCCACCCACACGTACACGAGATATGCAAAAACGAATGTCTGCAAAGTTCCTCCCTCCTTTTGACAAATGTCCAACTCTACTTGGAGCGAACATTATAATGTAATGCAATGTGTGATGGGGACTGAAGTTCAAAAGATTGATGAAAGTTGAGTCGAGTTCAAATGATATGGGGGTCGATTTGAGAGCATTTACGGTCCAACTAATAGGGGTCGTCCTTTAAGTTTGACTTTTCAAGTGACTTGTCCAATTTGGAGCAGTATGGATTGATTTTCTTAGAGAAATCACGACCAGCTAAGGGAATTCTTTTGCAGTTCGATGAATAGTAATCGACCAATGACAGTTGACAGTCAAAAAGAATTGTGAAGTCGAGGTTGATATTACGTTAATGGGCAAACACGAAAGATGACTGCTATTAACTTTTAATAATTTTAAATCTTGGCATTGACCTTCCTAACTGATTCACAAAAAAAATTAAAAAATCCCTCCACTTAAGTGGGAAATAACTTCACATAAGAAAAGGTAAATTATTTCCCACCCAAGGTGAAGTTATTTCCCATGTGATGTTATTGGCCGTGAATTTATTTCTCTGTACCAAACTTGTCATCATGTTCTTCATGTGCAGTATTACTATGCCCATAGGATAATTTTTCCCTCAAGTAGTTGGGATTTTCCCTTTCTTCCCATAAGATCGAAAAATTATTTTCTTTTACGTTTTCTCCTACTACTGAATATTTTCTATGAACGTTTGCCGTAATATCTGCCGTAGAGTTGAATATTTTGAGTGACTTCGAGTCAGTGAAAGTCTTTATCTCTTGTCGCAATGTTGATGGAGTTTCCTTTTTTTTTTCTGTGTGGACAAAACGATGGTTTTATTGATTTTTTTTATCTATCTACCAATATAACAGCCATAACGTCGGTTTTTCTTTTTTTGGGAACGTTGTTTTTAAACGCTTAAATTAAAAAAATAAATAAATAATATAATGTTTGATGTCCGTCAGTTTATCGACCGCGTTCGTTATCGATCGACTTCTATACTATTTTAAAAAAAAAGAAAGTAATTCATGAATACATATTTTTTAAAGTAAGTATTTGTTCGATTTAATTCGCTATATCGATTATTCGCACCATTTAGCTGATAAAAATTGCGTAAACAGAATAGCTGAATATTTTTTTTGACATCGCTGATGGCTTTCAAAAGCAAGTACTAGAATAACTGAAAAAAAGAAATAGAGTGTTGAAAACAATTATTATTATAATAAATTTAATTATTATTATAATTGAGGCCTAATTTTCATTTAACAATGGGGCATAATTTCATTATGAAAATTTACCCCAATTTTGGGGTTTGTTTAATTTGTTTTGAGGACTTATTTCATTTAGGAACTTAGCACCGAAAAGGGATTTTCGACCATTTTTCTGCGGGTCATGATAGTCGCGTCCTTGTACTTTGTCTTTAAATGCAGATTTTGCTTTGAACTTTATTGACGACTTGCGAAAAATACGCAATAAAACTCATTAAATCAAAGTATTTCTCATTCGGTTTTATAAAAATATAAGGAAAAAAGTGTCTTTCTGCATCCAAATGTGCTATACCGGAATAGATATATTTTCACACTTAGTAGAGCCTCGCTTTCTTTTTGGACAACGCTGCTGAGTTTCCCCATAAGAAGTTTGCAGAGGGCCACTTTTCAGATGTCAGGTTTTTGATGTGTAAACAGCTAAGCGCGCGTTGTTGGAATCTGGTGGAGTAATTCCACACATTTAATTTTTATAATTGCATACATTTTATCATTGCATACGTTTTTATTTATGCATACATTTATGAGCTAGGGCATATTAATTTCAGCTTTTTGTTGATGTGAAATAAAGCATGTTTTTCATACATGATGGTCTCACATTTCTTCCCTGTGACGGACATCTCGAGGAAATTCAGAGCCAAATCTTTCGTGAATTACCAGGCACGCAAAAATAACAGCTAGACAACAATTAACAAAAATGTCGTAGATCAGCACCTCTACAATATGCAATGCAAGCCGAATGAAATTCCAATGACACTTTCATTTACTGTATAACAGTTGACGTCATTTAACTTGCGGGGATGGATTGCATACATTTATGAGCTGGCGCATATTAATTACAATTCCCTCTTTTCTCAATGACGTGTATAAAGCCACACACATACCGCATGCACGGTGTTTACACATACACATATTTCGGGACTGTTGGATACAGTGGCACCAATTTTTTTCGGCTAAGCTTGTCCAAGAGTAAAACCCGACGCAAAAACTAAAAAATAAATTTGAGTGCCGTAAAAAAATGTTTACGCACGAGTCTTTTAGAGTCCCTAGCAAAACGTCTACGGTCAATTTGTGCGGGATAAACTACCTATACTCCCTCGTAAGTTTGCTAAGTCAAATTCGCTCCCTATTTATCCTAAATATATTTGTTTGAGTGGGTTTTTCTTTTTCATTTTTATTTCTGGCAAGATTGGAAGTGACTTACATATTTAAGCGGAATCCAATCGACTGAAAAGTCTTCTTACGAAATATTTATCAAACGTTTGCAAGAGGTATATCAATGAAAAAATCGATTTGTGGTTTTACTGAGGTTTGAACCTGTGAATCCTGGCGTTGAATTACCGCATCCGTGATCGAGTAATACGTGACTGAATTTGTTATTGCTTTGCTTGTAAAATCCACAAAATTCAGTGACGTATGGCTCGCTCATGCGGAAACGGCAATTTGGTCCCTGATTTTGTATGGCGTGGACTAGGGCCTACATTTGCTGAAAGGTGATAGTCATTTGCTTCTTTCTTTATGGTATGAATGCTGTCTTCAAAAGGACCACCATCTCGATGGCTTTTGTATCGCTCTTCTACTTCGAAACTTCTATAGTGGTACATTTGTCGTTTAAAGTAGTTAACACACAAAATGGTAACAAGGGAATACAAAATATCTCCACCATCGCCATAAGTAAACATAATATTCCCTTCGAAGATGCGGCACACTTTTCAATAACAAACTAATTTTGGTGCCGCAAAATCTCACGGCTTAAAAAAATAACCAAAAACACCCATCTGCACGGCTGTTCTCAGCTCAAGGTAAGTTTTCCTCATTTAATCAGAACACAGCTCTGAACAATGCTCATCGCGGCTCATCCCTCACCCGATTTGCCTATCTCTGGTGGGTGCGCCATCAGGCACACCCCCCGCGTACAAGTTGTCCTTGGCATTTTTCCAAAAAAAAAAAAAAAAAAATGGAACTGCAAAATTGGAAGACGCACTAGAAGAAACAACATAGCACACTAAAAGGACTCACTGTGCGCCGAAAGTCCAAAATATTGCCAACAATAAGATCAATGGCGCGGGGAAAACTGAATTACACAAATGGACGTCCTCCACCGTCACCACGTCGTCTTTGCCTGAGATGTTATCTTTTCGAGCAATTATTCGATAGTTCGTTTTTTTCCCATCGTCGTTCGTTTGTTTTAAATTATTTCTCTCATCAATTCCCATAAATAAACGAGCAAAAGGGGTGAGAAAAAAATGCATCGCCACGGCCACCCGTCGAAGGGATTTGGATTTTACTCATTCTCTAACGAGTCCAAGTACTCGGGATCGGGATCACAGGAATTCTACAGATAAATACAAAGAGGTCACTCTACAACTACAGTTTTGCGGTCATTCTTGACGACCCTTAAAAAAAGCCCCCGAAGTAGGTTGCTGCACTTGATGCACCAGAGCAGCGCAGGCCAATTCAATCGTATGGTAAATATGGAAATGGAAAAGGAAATCCCTCCAACCTCCAACCAAGGAGTCGACAAAAAGTCGAAGAAGATGGAAAACAGAGAAGCAACATGGACAAGGACACCATTGTTTTTTTTTAACCACAGGCTCAGTCGATTGGCAAAGTTTTTCAATCCTTTTTGCCTGCATTTTCTCCTAGGATTACCGAACGGAAATATGATTGGGGATTATTTTCGTTCATTTTTTTTTTCTCTTTTGCTGTACTTAGTTGGGAGACGTTTTAATCCCGTCTATACTTTTTGTGCTGCTCCTTGGAGAAGCCAACACTTTAAGACTTCTATGGGAGTGGGAATGGAAATATGGAATATCAGTGCAGAGTCAAGTGGGCTCTCTCTCTCGCTTGTCTGTTGCTAGTTGCTACTGATGATGGAATTATCGTTTGAGTAATGTGATATAGCCTCTGAACTTCTGAAGTAGGTATGGCATTACAATACGACTGTCTATTGTTCACGTTCGTGCCGTCATTTGATTATGGAATGTAAAAGAAAAACTCCTTCGATGGTGTAGTAAAAAATGATAATGGATCCAAGGGGTTTAAATTATGGAAATGACGAGATGGGACGCTGAATATTTAATACATCATATTAAACTATTCCAAAGGCGACATCAATGAGAATCTGATAATTTGACTCAACAAAATTTGTAAGCTCATGCATATTCATGGGGAGAGGGATGCAAAAGGCGCACAAGTTCTGAAATAAAATTTTTTTCTTACGATTTTCTATTTTTGTGCTCGAAAATGGGTACGCACAATTTATAGGAACAGTAACTGTTCCCATAAATTGTTGTTTTGTGTCAGTAGAGAAAGCATTAAATGATTCACTATATTTGAGTACTTCTTTTAAGGAGACGAAATTATTTTGTTTTCAAATTCATATTGGATTTTTTAATTTAATTTATCATTTAGTTCTATATATAAGCATGGTTTTATTTCTGAAATACATTTAACACTGCAGAGTTCAGGGGACATCAAAGGGCTTTGCTATTGCCAACAAAATCAGGGTTATTAGAACTTTGAACCCCAACTTCAGTAAATTTGACCTCATAACCACGCACGATACCCGAGATTAGGCCTAACTCACTAGCCTAGCCCTAGGCTGTCTTTAATGATTTCTCCCGATTGACCGTACACGTTAAAGACTGCCGCTTAAAGTCCGTACAAAATTGATCGGCACAAGACGACGTGGGAGGGAGCCAATAACATGTTTACAAGTGACTGCCTTTTTTGTTAAACTAAAATCGACGTATTTGGTGGTCATATACGTCATATACTATCGTCCAATAGCGTTACTTTCAATGCTCTCTAAAGTAATGGAAAAGGCAATAAATGTCGAAATAATCAAATATCTAGAAGGCCATCGATTAATAAGCGACAGGCAATACGGATTTCGGAGCCGTGTCGTTCCACTGGTGACCTTTTAAGCTACGTAACGCACTTATGGACACAATCAATTGAACAACACGGCGAATCCAGAGCCGTAGCCTTGGACATATCAAAGGCATTTGACCGAGTCTGGCATAGAGCCCTATATTAGGCAAGTTAGCGTCTTACGGATTACCACAACAACTCTGCGGATGGATGCAAAATTTTCTTCTGGGAAGATCGATCCAAGTTGTTGTAGATGGTGTATCATCCAATTAGTTTGCTATAAATGCAGGAGTGCCCTAAGGATCTATTCTTTCTCCAACTCTATTTCTTCTCCACATCAACGATCTGCTTGGATCGACAAATAATAATATCTACAGCTTTGCAGATGACAGCACTCTTATATAATCCATCTCGAACAGTGGGCCTGTGAATACGGCTACATCACACAGTCAGAGATGTGAACAAATTAATTCTCTAAATGATGATCTGGACAAAATCTTGAAGTGGGGAAAGGACAATTTGGTTGTTTTTAATGCAAACAAGACACAGTTCACAACATTTTCCAGAAAAAATGCATCAACAGTTCCTCAGATCCAAATGGATGACCATCCAATCCATCAAAAGGACTCAATGCACCTTCTTGGAGTCACAGTCAATTCAGGAATCACATGGCAGAACCTCATATCCTATATCGCAAAATCGGCGTCCGCAAAGTTGAGCTACCTATTTAGAGCAAAGAGGTACTTTAGCCCCAAGCAACTTCTCCTTCTCTACAAAGCACAGGTTAGACCAGGCTTGGAATATTGTTCTCATATATGGAGCTCGGCCCCAAAACATTCACTTAACCTGCTTGATAGCATACAGAGACGAGCAGTTCGACTCATTGGAGACCCTACACTCACATCGAATCTACAACCATTAGTGCACAGAAGACAAGTCGCTGACCTATGCTTGTTCTATAGGTACTTCCATGGTAGATGTTCTGAGGAACTCAAAGACATTATCCCTCGAAATGCAACTTTTGGGCGCCCAACAAGACAGGCTGCTAATGCTCATGACCATACAGTACCTACACTTGACAACCGCGAGGACATCAACTGTCCAAAACTCCTTCTGTTACAGGACAAGCAATCTTTGGAACTCGCTTCCTGGAGATATATTTCCAGAAGACTACAATTTGCAATGTTAAGTGCAGAGCAAACATACATCTGCAAGCATCTCGGGGCGCTGTTGAAGCGTTATAGGTTCGCCTTTAGTCGCATTTGCTTCATGTGGTATCGCAAGGTGTTGTGTCCCGTAAGGATACCTACAAGCGTAGAGAGACATCTCGGGTTATTCCGCATGATTCTCTCTGTTCTGGATTTACAGAAAGATGGCCATAGTTTCCTTGTGTTTTCGCACGTATCCATGGATTGCCATCTAGCGTTTGGCTCATCCGTGGCCTTTTTCCCTGTTTCTAGCTTTAGTGTACAGAGCGGGATGCACACAGAGGAGCATGTTTGTTCTAGAGCATTAGCCGAGCCATGTCGTGCTAGTTCATCCGCTTTCTCATTGCCTGGAATGCCTTCTTGTCCAGGGACCCAGCACAGTAATACATTGTGCTGTGTTCCAAGAGCTCTGAGCTCTTCGCGACAGCTCTTCACAAGCTTCGATTTTATTTCTGGGGCAGTTAAAGCTTTTATAGCTGCCTGGCTGTCGATAAAGAAGGTGATACCTTCCGGAGGTATCACCTTTATCGCAGACTCACGGGCGGCTCTTGTCACTGCCATGACTTCCGCTTGGAATACACTGCAGTGGTTTGGAAGGCGTATTGATGTTGAGATGCCCAGCGGTTCAGAGTAGATGCCTGACCCCACGCCGTTGTCCATTTTAGATCCGTCTGTGTACACGGGAATAGATTGCGTGTCAGGTACAAGTCCATCTCTCCATTCTTCCCTGCTGGGGTAGGCGCTAGAGAAGGGTCTTCTGAATTCCAAATATGGCGTTATGTAATTCGTGTTAGGTACATTGCCAAGGTACTTCTGTAGGATCGTTGAGTGACCCTCTTCATCGTGTTTCCAGTCTATTGATTGGTTAATTCTCATGGCACTTGTTGCTGGCACAGACTATACAAAGATGTCTAGCGGAAGCAGGTTGAGGATAGCCTCAAGCCCGGCGGTTGGAGTTGATCTCATCGCGCTGGTGACCCCGATGCATGCTAGTCTTTGCACTTTTGTGATAGCCTTTAGGTGTGTAGCCTTTTTTGTTGCTGGCCACCATACAAGACTGCCACATGTCAGTATTGGTCTTAAAATAGCTGTGTACAACCAGAGTTTGATCTTCGGAGATGGTCCCCATGTTTTCCCAAAAATGTTGCTGCAGGTGTAGAATGCTATTGTGACTTTCTTGATTCGTTCGTCTATGTTCATTTTCCAATTTAGTTTCTTATCTAGTATTAGTCCCAGGTATTTAGCATTGTCAGAGATTCTGAGGGGTGTACCGCTAACAGAAGGCATGACAAACTGCGGAATTTTCCTTTTATTTGTGAATAATACCAGTTCTATCTTCTAAGGATTGACTAATAGGACGCATTTCCTGGTCCAGGAGTCAAGGATGGAGAGGGCTCCATTTAATTGTTCAGCTAGTGTTGGCAGATATTTGCCGGTTGCCATTAGCACAACATCATCCGCGTAGGCAGTTATTCTTATGCCTGTATGTCTGAGTTGCATAAGTGCCTCATTTAAGACGATAACCCAAAGTAGTGGGGAAATAACCCCTCCCTGAGGTGTTCCTCTTGAGGCGAAGGCTTCAAGCCTGGAGTCCCCAAGTTCGGTTACTAGGTGTCTGGCCTTAAGTGCGTTGATAATCCAATTGATGACCGTGGTGTCAATGTTGAGTTTACTCAGTGTTCTGCATATGGCGTCTGTTTTGACATTGTTGAAAGCTCCTTCAATGTCTAGGAATGCTGCTAAGGTGTATTCCTTTATTCTTAGTGATTTTTCAATTACTCTTTCAACACAGTGTAGCGCAGTTTCTACGCTTTTTCCTTTTGTGTAAGCGTGCTGAGCTTGTGATATATCATCCGGGCATAAGTTGCTGCGAATGTGTATATCTATCAATCTTTCTAGGGTCTTAAGTATGAAGGAGGTGAGGCTTATTGGCCTGAAATCTTTGGCGTTAACATGGCTTGCTTTGCCCGCCTTGGGTATAAAGATAACCTTCACTTGTTTACAACTTGAACTACCATATTTTCAGTCCGACATCTATTGTAAAACATTCCGCAACAATTTGAATTTCAACCGTTTTACTTAGCAAATCTGCTCCACCCAACACCCAATAGGTGTCCCTAGCTTTCTATGGAGAAATCCAAGTGGTTTGAATTTTGTTACACTTTTTATTCGCTGTGAACCAAGAGCGCTAGTTATATTGGCTTCATTTTTTGAGCAGAGCTTGTATGGAACTGACATTTCACTTGCACTCCATATTTATAGTAATGTCGTATTCCATTGGCCAAAAAGAATCGTCCGGGAGAGTCCGGTGTCCGGAATCGAAAAATTCGCTTCGGAAAACTGAAACTGTTCCATTGGCACAAAAAATACTCTTCTGCTGATTATAAGAAGAGAATTTCGCTTCTCGATTTGAAGTCAAAAAGCACTCACACAAGTGTAATTTATGTATTTTACACAAGTCAGATGACAGCTGCCGACCTGCCGTAGTTTATTTTTGTGCATTTCACCAATACTTTTGTGGATTCAATCAGAAGCGGGTTTCTTGTTCCATTGGGTTACAGATTGAGTCGATCCCCGACTCCCCGAGTGAAACCAATGGAAAACGACATAAGTCAATGGTTAGTATGAAAATGTTCCGTTTTCTAACGGAATTTGAAATTTAAAACGCAATTTCCGAATCTTGCAGTCTCAAATAAATTCGTATGTACGATGTGGCAAAATCCTACGAATGCACTTGACAAACTTTATGTGCCATTCAAATTCAAATCTAATTGTGAACTTCAATGAGCGTGTTAATTTTCTTGTTGGAAGTAATGGCAGTGGAAAGAGCGCCATCCTAGCTGCTCTGGTTCTTCGCCTGGGAGCTAGGGCATGGCTCGACAAATAGATCACAGAGCATGAAACGTAAGTAAAAAAATTCTGTTTCGTTTTTCTAAAAGCTTGGGTGTTTTATTTAGTGTTTCTTATGAAATATGATATTATAGCACATGTTCACATTCTGAAAATTAAGAAAAAAAATATTGAAATTCAGACAAATGCTAAGTTTGGAATGACTCACACTGCTCGTCACATCTGATCTCTCAATAAGTTCTCCAATGCAAGCCAGGTTTGGAATTGCACATAGGGCGTTTTTCCCATGACCACGGCATGTGAGTCTTGCGCAGCAGTATTTTGATCTTTCTTCTGCGGTAATATTGGTACTTGCGGTACTTTCGATAGATGGAGAGATATAGCTGGATCGACAAATAGATCACAGAGCATGAAACGTAAGTAAAAAAAATTATTTTTCGCTTTCCTACAAGCTTGGGTGTTTTATTTAGAGTTTCTAATTACCCATAGCGGATATTAAAGCACATCATCACACTCTGAAAATTAAGAAAAAAAAAAAAAAAAAAAAATTGAAATTAAGGCAAATGCTAAGTTTCGAATGACTCACCTCTTCCATGAAATTTATTCTGGTAAAACTATCTTTTAGGCAAAAACCTGGGTATGGAATATTACAGTTGGTCAGACTGCAGCTGGGTTTTGTGCAGCATTGAAAAGATAGTTCTTCTGCGGTAGTTTCGTTACTTGGGTTATTCTTGGTATTTGCGGTATTTGCGGTAATATCGGGACTTGCGGTACTTGCGGTACTTGCGGTACTAATCTCAATAGCAACCGAGATTACGACGAGAATTAGATATATGAACTTCATTTTGAGAATTGATGTGTTCTAGTTCGATCGAGGGCTCTTATATACCAGCTAATTTTGCAACTCTAGACGGTTCAATCAATAGGAAGTGATACAGTGTTTGCAATTGTTGTTTGATCAAGTGTTTGAAGAAGGCGCGCGTGTGATGCTTGCATCCAGGTATAAGGTGATGAGTGGAAAAATACGACTGACAAATTTTGCAGCTCCAGACGGTTGAATCAATACGAAGTGATACAGTGTTTGCAATTGTTGTTTGATCATTTGTTTGAAGTAGGCACGTGTGGGACGCTTCCATCCACGTATAAGGTGATGAGTGGAAAAATACGACTCTTTGCGTAGTTTCGAGGCAATAAAGAATATGTTCGATGAACAATATGGACACAATGTTTGACGATTTGCGTTGTTGATATCATCAACATGTTTAATTTCCTTGGTATTCATTGGGCGCGAGTGTAGGCTGCCCGAATAATCCCTAAGTTGCGCCTCAGAACTAGAAATGGTGCAATGCTAGTAAAGAATAAGTAACATGATTCCTATCAGTTCTGCACAACAGTCTTTCCTTCTGCAAAAGGAGAGCACCAAACAGCCATTATTTTCTTAACTCTATTTCTTCTCTTCTTCTCTTCTCCCTACCGATCCCCCAAAGTCAACAAATAATTTGTAGCTCTGCTGATGGCTGCGAGTGCAATTACGTCTGATCAAAAGCTTAAAGTAGGGAAAGTACAACTCTGTCGTATTTACTGCACCTAAGACACAGCTCACCGCTTTTGCAAAGAACAATACATTGACCACAAATGAAAATGAACGACCAACCCATCAAAAAATTTGAATTTTTTCAATCCGAACTTCACTATTGCGGAAGTATCTAAGGACTCCAAATAACGCAAGAATATTCCAATATCCGAGCCTTTATTTATATTAAAATGTAACCCATTCAAAGTGCACCAATAATTAACTTGGTTAAGATCAGTTTTCAGCTGGACTGCATCAGAAAGAGAATTTACGGATCTAAATATTTTTAAATCATCTGCAGATAAAAGAGATCTAGATGATGATACGAGAGATGGCATCTCGTTAATAAAAAGAAGGAATAGGAGCGGACCAATATGCTTTCCCTGGGGGACACCTGAGTGATTTAAAATTTCGTTAGACAGAGCGGATCCTAACTTCACAAACTGTTTACGATTGCTCAGATAACTTCCGATCCAATTTAAAATATTAGAGTAGAAACCACCACATTTCAAGTTTCTTTAGCAAAACATTGCGTTGCACCCCGTCAAAGGCCTTCGAAAAATCAGTGTAAACACAATCCACCTGAAGACGATTCTCAATTTTATGAAGACAATAATTTGTGAAGCAACCATATCGGCAACAGCGCCACCTATCAGGTCCAAAAGTATCCTATCCTTCAAGCGGGAACGAAGAATATAAATCTACAAAATTTCATTGAAATCGGGTGAGTGGTTTCGGAGATCGTGAAACAACGCCATATAGATTGTCAAAAATGCTATCTTTTAAGGTTGCTTAACGCAACTGAAACCTGAAATACAACAATACGAACAAAACAAAAGAAGAATCATAAAAATTGACCCAGTGGTTATCGAGTTATATCATCATCATCGAGTTTCATCCCGAAAGAATTATAGGTATACATAAATTAAGAAGATTATTATTAAAGAAAATTTAACTGAACTGAAAAATGACATATACGCCTATAACGCCACATGTTGAAGATTTTCCGACGATGTGCACTAGGAAATTCAGTTATGTATTTTATCAATGTAATAACTCCGAACGAAGCATCTGTTTTAAATGATATTCATTTTTTTTTACATCCTCTTTGACGATATTTGCAGCACGCATTCTGTCAATGTTATGCCAAACGCCATAAGGTTACATCAAAAAAGTTTGAATTGTAAAAGCGCTATGGTTATATTAGATATAATTTAATATGTTGGTTAAGTATTCTTAAATTTTCTAGTTTTCCGCGCAATTTTCCTAACTTTTTCTTTCATAAGATTCTTCTCCCGATAATAACAAATACAACCAAAAAAGAATTAGCGAAATCGGTGTAGCCGTTCACGCGTGATGCCGTAACCAAGGCAAATAGGGATTCGTTTTTTATATATGTAGATTACACAGTCTCACGCCGCGTACGAAGTTGCGGGCACAGCTAGTTTTGAATAAGTCTCTTAGATCCAGATTTATGAATTGGAGTAATATAGGAATACTTCCAGCAATCAAGAAATTCACCTAGCTTAAGAGACTAGTTAAACATAATCGCATAAGCGGGCAAACTAAACTACTTTTGCATGCTTTAAAAAACAAAGGGGGAAGGTTGTCAGGAGTAATGCTCGAGCTAGAATCAAGCGGTGATAATTCAAGAAGAATTTCATCTTCTGTAAGAAAAAAAGATCCTAAATCAGTAATTCGTTTACAATAAGTAAATGAATTGCAATCAGTTACATCATTTACAAAATTTGATTGAAAATATGATGTAAACATGTTACATATTTCATTCAGGTTATCAGTATTAACTCCGTTATAACTCATAATAAATAGATGGTACACCAATTGATTTTCGCTTAGTGTTAATGAAAGCCCAAAAGGCTTTAGCATCGCGTTTAATATTAGAGTCCATTGATGAAACGTATTGCATAAAATTCATATTCCTTTCTTAATCGGAAAAAATTATTTCACGCAGTTAAATTTTGTTTACTTAACTCATTGGCTTTATTTACAGCATTCTTCAATCTAGATAAACTTTTATTGAACCAATTAGGTTTATGAGAGCGTAGTATTCGAATGTAGAAATCATATTATCAATAATTTTTCTAAATTCTGCAAATGCAAAGCTAAAATTATCAGAGTCAAGAGTGATTTGCCAATTTATGGAGCTTAAACAACTGTTTATAGCATTATAGTCTGCTCTAGTGAAATCCAACTTATAACTATCACCTCCCGCAAATAATGAGTTTAATATTAACAAATTAAATGATAGGGGGAAAGCGGGAGACTTGAACATATGGGAGACTTGAACCACTCTCAATAATTCTCTCAAATTCCACTCAAACCCTCCAATGGTAAACTCAAATGTCGCAGAGCTTGATCCTTTACTTCCACATAAAAATAATTCTAAATTGTCAATTGACTTTGGCTATTAGAAGTGAAAATATGTTTTTTTGTGCAAAAAGTTAAACCATTTTTTTTAACGTGGTAAGTAATAAAAGTTAATATTATGTTATAAAACAGTTATTTGACTTTGTAGATATTAGAACGAAATCCAGCTAGCTTGTGTTTCACAAATGTTATTAGTTTTTAATTGTGAAAAAATGTGAACGGGAGACTTGAGCCGGTTTCAAAGGGGAGAGTTGATCAGTGGTTCTGATGAAATAATGGATATGCGACTTTGTGTCTTAGTAACAAATACGTGCAAGATAGGTATATGTGTTGGACTGAACAAAAGGGACAATGAGATCTTTAAATGCCCTAACTGTGATACCAATTAGAGGCTAATCGTACACATGACATAAAATACCTTAATGATAGTTTATTAAGAAATTAAGTTATTTACGTTTTTAAAGTTTTTTTTTTAATATTGTCTTTTACTTTTTAGTCTCTATTATCTTATTATTGTTTGAAAACTCAATAATTTTCTCTTTTTAATATACATTATATAGGTATGTTTTTCAGTTTGTATTAGTTTTTGTTTTTCTTTACAAAAAACGTTATAGAGTTTTTTTGTTCTTTCATAATACCAAAAATATAATAAAAATGAGTTCTAATGAGATATTAACTGAATAAATTACTTGTTCTATTATTATACCCGAAGAATTGAAGTATGTTCAAGTCTCCCCAAGGGGGTGGAGCCATAAATCTGTTCCCAAACATTTTGCACGTGGCAAAAACCTCTTGCGTGCATATAGAGTTTATGTGACTAACATTAAAATAGATAAATGTATATTTAAAAAAATTGTGTTCAACATGTGGCTAAGATTAATAGAACGAATTAACAAAAAGTGGCTCAAGTCTCCCGCTTTCCCCCTACTTGTAGCGCATCGTGGAAAATACTATTATTTAATAAGGGAAAATCAGCCCGGCTGACAGACGCTTCAAGCTCTTCGCTAGTAAAGATTAAATCTAGCACATTACCCATAGCGTTCCGAAAATCATTTAGTTGTCGGAAATTCGAGGCAAGTACAGTGTCAATTACTTGAGTTTCATTCTCTCTTGAAACATTAAATGGAAGAACACATTTATCATCTTGAGAAAAAACCCAAGTTACATCAGTTAAGTTAAAATCACCTAATACTACAGCATAGTTGAAAACAAAAGTGACACTAAACAAAAAACCTCATTTTCGAATATGGCCGTTTAAAGTTGTGAACCAACTTTAATGGTCGATAGCTACAAAACAAAATTTTAAAAAGTTATGTTACTTGGCCAAAGTAAAGTATCACTATATTTTTGTAAAATTAAATTTTGAGATTTAAACAAGAAATTGTGGATATAGTTATAAGGAAAAGGGTCCTTTTGATAAAGATTTGTATAGTGTCAGTTTTTTGTTGAATACTGTTACGTATTTTATAATAAAACCGTAAAATTGTACAGATTTGAAAAGAAAAAAACAGGTTGAAATAGAGCTAGAAACGTATTGTACTTTTTTCTTTTTTCTTCTTTTTAGTATTTTTAGCTGTCTCTGGCATCAGATTCTCGTTATTAGGATTCCCAAGAGGAATATTGGTAGTTGAATTATTTTGGTCGGTTTGCAAGTTATCGTCAATATGAGAAATAGCGGCAGTTAAATAATTTCGCGGAAGAGCTGGTCAAAGTCATTGTTACTACTTGTACCTGCTAGCATCTCACTATTTTGTTTGGAAACGTGCGACTCTACATTAGGATCATTGGCATTTTGAATTACTTGCGAAGATTTGGACGAAGACGAAGAAGAACTAGATGACGAGGAAGATGATGAAGACGATCGTGGGCGGTTTTTATTTTTTGTTGGCAAGTCCCTACGTCACATCATTATCAGATGCGGGGGGAAAATCTGCTTCATCAGCAAAATCGATTTCATAGCTGTAACGGCTTCGGCTTGTGGATGTGGGTTGATTGTCTATTTTATTTAAAATTGATGCTATCTTTTCTGAAAGTGGCATGTTGCATTCTGAATCAATTGCATGATGAGTCTGGGACGTTACATTTTTCTTTTTAAACATAACATGCCAATGTTTCACTATCGTGATATAAAGAAAGTAATATTTTACTATTATAACAATGGCACTAAACAAAAAATCATTGTTATGCATTAACTATTTTTTTTTAGGTTTTTAAAAATTGTTATTGAAAGAGTGACTCTAAACCAAAAGTGCCTGTTAATTAATTTTACACAACATCAATTCAGGTTTTTTTTTTTTTTTTTGTGGAGAAAACCGGCACAGAACGATATACCTATGACACTTATGAATTCACTTATCTGTAAAATAATAACTCTAGCTTAGATTTATATCGACATTATACGAAAAGTGACACTTTGTCACTTATCTCGACATGAACTCCCTCCAACGACCAGTCTTAAAATGCCGTTTTATTTAAAATGTCGTTTTATCTATTACCGATAGAGTGATTTACATCAAAGTAATAAGTGACACTAGTGACCTCTTATGGAGATTAGACAAAGTATCAGGAAGAGCATCTCTTCAAAATAGGTATGCGTTGTATATATCGGAACCTAGATGTCGCTCTAACCCAAAAATGTAAGACTTTTTTTAGAGTGCCACTTTTGTTTTTAACGTGCGATATGATGAGCTATCAAAACAATTGACGATATTGATAATGTTTTAATATGAGCTTTGTAAATTCCATTATCTGCAATCGGAGGAATATATGATAGGAAAAAGTATACATGAATTAAATTTGCATTTTCAGATAAATAAAGGTATACACACACACAAATTTGCTCAATCAAACCAGACGAATCAGATGGTGGAATTTATCTACTTTTATCATTTTTACGCACAGCTAATAATACACCACCTCCTCTATCAAAGCCGGTTTGGATGGGACATCTATCATTTCGGTACACTTCAAAGTCGTTGTCATCGTTGTTGTCGGTTCGATAGAATTAATGTTCGAATGTAACCATGTCTCAGTCAATGCGATAATAGCATTTGAACAATCAGCAGCAGCAAAGAAGAATTTAGCGATTTTTGTCCTCATTCCTTCAACATTTTGATAGTACAAGGAGAGAGAACATAATTCATAGGGCAACGGATTATTGTTAGCAGCAGCGGCGCCATCAGCATCTATTATGCGAGTACGTGTTTAGGTTCGGCGTAGGTACGCATATCGTTTTTTGGAAGAAATTTAAATAATCGCACCCGAATGCCATTAAACCACATATTAGAGTTCAGAAATATGGCAATCAGATTTTCTGGTACGCCTAGTTTAAAGTTGATATGATTGGGAGCATTTTCATCGACACCTTCTTTAATCAGCTTGTGAGATTTTAGTTTGGAAATGTCCACAGTAAACGCAGCTGAAAACTGAAACTCTTCCATTGGCATAAAAAATACTGATTATGAGAAGAGATTTTCGCTTCTCGAATTAATGCAAGTCAGATGACAGCTGCCATAGATTATTTTTTGGCATTTCACCAATACTTTTGTGGACTCAATCAGAAGCAGTTTTCTCGTTCCATTGATTACAGATTGGGTCGATCCCCGAGTGAAACCAATGGAAAACGACAAAATTTCCGACAATGTTCCGTTTTCCAACGGAATTTGAAATTTAAAACGCAGTTTCCGAATCTTGCAGTCTCAAATATATTCGTATGTACGATGTGGCAAAATCCTACGAATGCACTTGACAAACTTTATGTGCCATTCAAATTCAAATCTAATTGTGAACTTCAATGAGCGTGTTAATTTTCTTGTTGGAAGTAATGGCAGTGGAAAGAGCGCCATCCTAGCTGCTCTGGTTCTTCGCCTGGGAGCTAGGGCTGGCTCGACAAATAGATCACAGAGCATGAAACGTAAGTAAAAAAAAAAAAATCTGTTTCGTTTTTCTACAAGCTTGGGTGTTTTATTTAGAGTTTCTATTATTTCTTGATATTAAAGCACAGGTTCACATCCTAAAAATTAAGAAAAAAAATATATAAATATTAAGACAAATGCTATGTTTAGAATGACTCACCACTCCCTCCGTGACATTTACTCTCGAAAAAGCATATTGTACGCAAGCACCTGAGAATAAAATTTCACAGTCGGTCAGACCGCAGCTGGGTTTTGTGCAGCATTGTTTAGCTAGTTCGTCTGTGGTAATTTCGTTACTTGGGTTATTTTTGGTATTTGCGGTATTTGCGGTAATATCGGGACTTGCGGTACTTGCGGTACTTGCGGTACTAATTTGAGTAGCAACCAAGATAGCGACGAGAATTAGATATATGAACTTCATTTTGAGAATTGATGTGTTCTAGTTCGATCGAGGGCTCTTATATACCAGCTAATTTTGCAACTCTAGACGGTTCAATCAATAGGAAGTGATACAGTGTTTGCAATTGTTGTTTGATCAAGTGTTTGAAGTAGGCGCGCGTGTGACGCTTGCATCCAGGTATAAGGTGATGAGTGGAAAAATACGACTGACAATTTTTGCAGCTCCAGACGGTTGAATCAATAGGTACGAAGTGATACAGTGTTTGCAATTGTTGTTTGATCATTTGTTTGAAGTAGGCACGTGTGGGACGCTTCCATCCACGTATAAGGTGAAGAGTGGAAAAATACGACTCTTTGTGTAGCTACGAGGCAATAAAGAATATGTTCGATGAACAATATGGACACAATGTTTGACGATTTGCGTTGTTGAAATCATCAACATGTTTAATTTCCTTGCTATTCATTGGGCGCGAGTGTATAGGCTGCCCGAATAAACCCTTAAGTTGCGCCTCAGAATTAGAAATGGTGCAATGCAAGTAACGAATAAATAACATGATTCCTGGGCACTGCTATCAGTTCTGCACACCAGGACCTCACGCTGAAAACTGTATATAGAGGCAGCCTAAAAATATTCACCTGCTTGCTCATCTGTGGAGCCATGTAACTTATTTATGACGATTCCTATATCGTAGCCACAACTCCTCGCTCCTCGGTTCCAAACCTTACTTCTACAAAAAGGAGAGCACCAGGCAGCCATTATTTTCTTAACTCTATTTCTTCTCTTCTCCCTACCGATCCCCCAAAGTCAACAAATAATAATATTTGTAGATCTGCTGATGACTGCGAGTGCAATTACATCTGATCAAAATCTTAAAGTAGGGAAAGTACAACTCTTTCGTATTTACTGCACTTAAGACACAGCTCACCGCTTTTGCAAAGAAAAATACACTGACCACAAATAAAAATGAACGACCAACCCATCAAAAAATCTTCACTCAGGAGTGTTTTCTTTCTGTTTTAAATACCATTCCACTATTGCGAAGCCCAGATTGTTGAGAAGGCTGTAAATCAGGCAGATTCCTTTTGAGTTCCTTGAGTCATTCGCTCAATTCGCTCAGCATTTCCTGGCCATCTCAAATATGAACTCTTCCAGACTCTTCCGCATATATTAAACAAAAGCGTCTCCTGAGAAAAAAACGGGTAATGGAATGGGAGAATGGGGAAGGATGTAATAACTGCTCCGACTGATGGTTCGATTTCGTGGTAAATGATGAATTTACATCGTGCCATCGATAACGCAGAGGTCGTTAAGGACAAACTAAGTCTCGTCGTTGGGTGGGTGACCGTTTTCTTTTGAAAGACCTCAAGAAGAATAGTGCTCGGCTAATATCTAAGCATAATAGCAGTGGCGTAGCGATGGGGGGGGGGGGGGGGGCAAGGCAATGGCCTTTTACTTGGATTTTGATGTAATTGTTACAATTAATTATTAAAATGTAAATTACTTACACTAAAGGGTCACCCCACCCATTTATTTTTTTGTATTGCTATTAAGAAAATGTAAATGACATTTAATACTATTTCTGTTAAAGAAATATAAAATGTCAACTCATTTTTTCTAGTTGCAAATATTTATTGCACAATTGTACTAGTTTATTAACTCTGAATTATTTATATACACAACTAGTAAAAATAAATAAAATAAAAAAAGGAGGGGGGGGGGGCACAGGCCCCGGGCAGCACTTTGCTAGGGACGGCAATTTGGACGCACGAAACTTTCTCGTTCATAATTGGTAGGTATAGGTAAAAAGTTCAGAAGCAACCATACACTTTTAGGTTATTCATTCTATATGGCAGTAGGTAGTGGGTGCTCAAAGGTATAGGTACGTATATCAAATAACAATGTGAGTCCTTATAAGTTTTAGATTTCAATAACAGGCAATTTTGTCAAGTTCTGGTTATAGAGCTATAAGCGCCTACAGTAGGTACCATTTTATAAGCTCTTACAGCTTACAAGTTATAAGATGTTTGAGTATGAAGACAAGGGTAGTAGGAGTTTCCTGTTTTTTTATCTGCTTTTCGATTGCAAGTAGTGTTCGTGATAGATATGTACGAATAGGTACATGTAAGAATTCAGAGACTTGTTTTTGAATTTGCATTAGAAGTTATAAACTGAATATCCCGATGGACGTGTTATTTTGTGATTGTGAAACGCTCAAAGTGGTTGAAATTATTTAAAGGTGCATATTCAAAATGGCGGAAAAATCTCAAACAAACAAACAAATTGATTTGTGCCTTCGTCGCTGGCGTCGATTAATAAATACATTTTGCTTGTTAGTGCTCGAAATAATTGAAGAATAATAATATTCAATAAAAGCGGCCAGCGGTGGCAGCCACCATCAAACCCTTCAGATGAAACATCCTCGAAACGGAGGAATTTATCGGAAGGCGTTAATTTGGTTAGTATCATAGACCTATTATATATGGACTGCTAGTAGCCAACTTCACGTTGATTCCAACATAAGCGCTAGCGCTCTTGGTTCACAGCGGAATAAATTAAAAACCTGAGATGCAGAAGTCCAAATTGGAAAGAAATATTTATAGGTACAAGACGGAATACCGAATTCGGAGAATTAAGTAAAACTCACCAACTTACTAAAAATGAAATGTGTGCGATGTGCGTGAGTGAGAGAACAGTTTTTTGGAAATTTCCACGGAATAGCTATTCACACGTATGTAGTTATAGGAATGTTTATTTCCTTTGTTAGAAACTCACAATTTGTTGTGATTTCTTTTAAGTCGGTTGTGCAGAAACGGTGTTCTAATATCGCGACTTAAAAGATATAATGGTTGTGATTTAAATTTATATTCCATATGCTCTGAAAATGGAAAAAAGTCTATTTTTGTCTTGTTTTGGGCTTATAGGTCGTTACTTCTCAAATGCGAATACTAAAACTTATATTCCATTATTTTGAGTATGGAACTGACATACTCAACAAATTTATTTTTTATTTTTATTAGACTGAAACAGAAAAACGGATGAAAACATATACTTAATTGCCCTAAGGCAAGATCACTTAGAACTTTTGCTTTCGGGCATAAGATCTAGGGGTCGTTTTAATAATAATCCAACAGCTTGCTTCAGCTTATAAACGATTACTTATTCATAATGATTAATGAAGTTCGTTCGTCTGCTGAAGCAAACTGCATTTCTTGTGACAATACCAATATTTTACTTGCATCGTCCTTAAAATGGGAGCTACTTCCTCTCTGTGGTGGAAAACGAGGCGGATTTACTAATTTTTGACTACATCGCTGATAAACAACTCACCTTTTGAAGAGATTGTTGCATTTATATAACTAAGTGAATTCAATTCTGGGGCGGCTATATCACATGCACAAACCCCAATCAAAACAGCAGTACCAACTACAATCTACAAAACGTAAAAAAGCTGACTGTCATCGGCTGTCTGTCATCTTTCTTTTCAATTAACGAGCCACGCGCTTTCTAAACGTTTGCTTCTTTTTAAATTAAGATTTTATTGTAAATAGTTAACCTTTTATATAAAATAAAGTAATCTACTGTATCTTAAAGGAACTACAATATTTTTGTGGGAAACGAATTACCCACAATTCAACTTTGTTTCGTTCCATCTATTGTTTACAACTTGAACTACCATATTTTCAGTCCGACATCTATTGTAAAACATTCCGCAACAATTTGAAATTCAACCGTTTTACTTAGCAAATCTGCTCCACCCAACACCCAACAGGTGTCCCTAGCTTTCTATGGAGAAATCCAAGATGATTAGAATTTTGTTACACTTTTTATTCGCTGTGAACCAATCGAAAAATTCGCTTCTGAAAACTGAAACTGTTCCATTGGCACAAAAAATACTCTTCTGCTGATTATGAGAAGAGAATTTCGCTTATCGATTTGAAGTCAGAAATCAGAATCCACTCAAAAAGCACTCACACAAATGTAATTTATGTATTTTATACAAGTCAGACTCAGTGATGAAAGATCGGGGGATTTTTCCCTTTTTGTGGGATTTTCTCACTTCAAATAAGCTAAAAGGGTAAAAGGGATTTTTCAAACCTCATAGTGCAAAAAAGGGATTTACTTTTTGGTCAATTTTTGTTCATAATTTGCTAGTTTCATTAAGAATAAAAAAATTAGTCGACCTACGATCAAATTAAATATTAACATGTTTAAAAAAAAAATCATTGAAAACGTATCTTAATAGTGTATTTATTTTTTGTTAGCTTGCATTGTTAGGTAATGTATAATGTAACTTGTATTTGGTAATAGTAAAAAAGGCTAAAAGCCCGATTCTGGCAAACTCACTGAAACGTCACAAGTCACAAAACCCTCACAAGGTGAGGTGAAATTTATTTTATGAGGTTTTCGTATTTTGTCAGCTCACTCTCAACTTGCGAGGCTCACAAAAACAACCGAAACTGTGATCTCTTATGGAGCAGGTCACAAAATTTAAAACCAGTCATAACGACTCATAAGTGACAATATTTGTATTGGATGGCACTGGTACCCTATTTCTACATACTTAATGACCCGAAAATTCCATTTCATGCTATATTTATAATCATTTCGGAAAATAGGCATTTGTTAGGGAATTTAATTTATGACAAATGTCGGAAATAATTATGTTTCTTCAGTTCTAAAACATTTCTGTGTTAATATTATGCGTATTCGCGAATCAAAATAAACCTCACATGAAATCAACCTCACACGGTCTTGTGTGCGAAATTTTAACGAGGGATAAAAGGTATTTTTTGGGTGTAACCGTGGGATAACCTGCTTCTTAAGTCTGGCATCACTGGTCAGACTCAGATGACAGCTGCTGTAGATTATTTTTTGGCATTTCAATAATACAGTGGATGCAATCAGAAGCAGTTTTTTTGTTCCATTGGGTTACAGATTGAGTCGATTCCCGACTCCCCGAGTGAAACCAATGCTTAGTATGAAAATGTTCCGTTTTCCAACGGAATTTGAAATTCAAAACGCAGTTTCCGAATCTTGCAGTCTCAAATAAATTCGTATGTACGATGTGGCAAAATCCTACGAATGCACTTGACAAACTTTATGTGCCATTCAATTCTAATTGTGAACTTCAATGAGCGTGTAAATTTTCTTGTTGGAAGTAATGGCAGTGGAAAGAGCGCCATCCTAGCTGCTCTGGTTCTTCGCCTGGGAGCTAGGGCTGGCTAGACAAATAGAGCAGAACACAGAGCATGAAACGTAAGTAAAAAAAATTCTGTTTCGTTTTTCTACAGGCTTGGGTGTTTTATTTAGAGTTTCTAATCATCGTGGATATCAAAGCACAGGTTCACATCCTGAAAATTAAGAACAAAAATATTGAAATTGAACAAATCAAAGTTTAGAATGACTCACCCCCTTACTGAAACTCAGACTCCGAAAAGCATCACCTATGCATAAACCTGGGTATCGAAAGTTACAGTTTCTCCGATCGCAGCTGAGTTTTGAGCAGCATTGTTTAGTTAGTTCTTCTGTGGTAATTTCGGTACTTGCGTTATTTTTGGTATTTGCGGTATTTGCGGTAATATCGGTACTTGCGGTACTAATTTGAATAGCAACCAAGATTACGACGAGAATTAGATGTATGAGCTTCATTTTGAGAATTGATGTTTTCTAGTTCGATTGAGGGCTCTTATATACCAGGTAATTTTGCAACTCTAGATGGTTGAATCAATAGGAAGTGATACAGTGTTTGCAATTGTTGTTTGATCAAGTGTTTGAAGAAGGCGCGCGTGTGATGCTTGCATCCAGGTATAAGGTGATGAGTGGAAAAATACGAATGACAAATTTTGCAGCTCCAGACGGTTGAATCAATACGAAGTGATACAGTGTTTGCAATTGTTGTTTGATCAAGTGTTTGAAGAAGGCGCGCGTGTGATGCTTGCATCCAGGTATAAGGTGATGAGTGGAAAAATACGAATGACAAATTTTGCAGCTCCAGACGGTTGAATCAATACGTAGTGATACAGTGTTTGCAATTGTTGTTTGATCATTTGTTTGAAGTAGGCATGCGCGTGACACTTGCATCCAGGTATAAGGCAATGAGTGGAAAAATACCACTGTTTGCGAAGTTTCGTGGCAATAAAGAATATGTTCGCTGAACAATATGGACACAATGTTTGACGATTTGCGTTGTTGATATCATCAACATGTTTAATTTCCTTGCTATTCATTGGGCGCGAGTGTAGGCTGCCCGAATAATCCCTAAGTTGCGCCTCAGAACTAGAAATGATGCAATGCTAGTAAAGAATAAGTAACATGATTCCTATCAGTTCTGCACAACAGGACCTCACGCTAAAAACTGTATATAGAGGGAGCCTAAAAATATATTCACCTGCTTGGTCATCTGTGGACCCATGTAACTTATTTATGACGAATCCTATATCGTAGCCACAACTCCTCGGTTCCAACCCTTCCTTCTGCAAAAAGGAGAGCACCAAGCAGCTATTATTTTCTTAACTCTATTTCTTCTCTTCTCCCTTCCTATCCCCCAAAGTCAACAAATAATAATATTTGTAGCTCTGCTGATGACTGCGAGTGCCTTTCCCGGGAGAAGTATATAAAAAAAAAAAATTACATCTGATCAAAATCTTAAAGTAGAGAAAGTACCTACAACTCTGTCGTATTTACTGCACTCAAGACACAGCTCACCGCTTTTGCAAAGAAAAATACACTGACCAGTGACCAAAAATGAAAATGAACGACCAACCAATCAAAAAATCTTCACTCAGGAGTGTTTTCTTTCTGTTTTAAATACCATTCCACTATTTCGAAGCCCAGATTGTTGAGAAGGCTGTAAATCAGGCAGATTCCTTTTGAGTTCCTTGAGTCATTCGCTCAATTCGGTCAGCATTTCCTGGCCATCTCAAATATGAACTCTTCCAGACTCTTCCGCATATATTAAACAAAAGCGTCTCCTGAGAAAAAAACGGGTAATGGAATGGGAGAATGGGGAAGGATGTAATAACTGCCTCCGAATGATGGTTCGTGGTTTTCGTGGTAAATGATGAATGTACATCGTGCCATCGATAACGCAGAGGTCGTTAAGGACAAACTAAGTCTCGTCGTTGAGTGGGTGACCGTTTTCTTTTGAAAGACCTCAAGAAGAATAGTGCTCGGCTAATATCTAAGCATAATAGCAGTGGCGTAGCGATGGGGGGGGGGGGGGGGGCAAGGCAATGGCCTTTTACTTGGATTTTGATGTAATTGTTACAATTAATTATTAAAATGTAAATTACTTACACTAAAGGGTCACCCCACCCATTAGTTTTTTGTATTGCTATTATTTAATACTATTTCTGTTAAAGAAATATAAAATGTCAACTCATTTTTTCTAGTTGCAAATATTTATTGCACAATTGTACTAGTTTATTAACTCTGAATTATTTATATACACAACTAGTAAAAATAAATAAAATAAAAAAAGGAGGAGGAGGAGGATGCTAGGGACGGCAATTTGGACGCACGAAACTTTCTCGTTCATAATTGGTAGGTATAGGTAAAAAGTTCAGAAGCAACCATACACTTTTAGGTTATTCATTCGATATAAGTTTTAGATTTCAATAACAGGCAATTTTGTCAAGTTCTGGTTATAGAGCTATAAGCGCCTACTGTACCATTTTATAAGCTCTTACAGCTTACAAGTTATAAGATGTTTGAGTATGAAGACAAGGGTAGTAGGAGTTTCTGCTTTTTGATCTTTTTTTCGATTGAAAGTAGTGTTCGTGATAGATATGTACGAGTACATGTAAGAATTCAGAGACTTGTTTTTGAATTTGCATTAGAAGGTGCATATTCAAAATGGTTGAAAAAAAAAAGAAGAAGTGGGCAATATTTGCAAAAAATAAGTTGCCTAGTCATTTTTGAGAAATAATTAAAAAATTGATTTATTCTAATTATTCTAATTGTATTGGGAGATCTTAGAAAATATCTAGAATCGCAAGTTTTCTGAGATCTGAAAAAGATTGTTTTCTTTGTACCAAAAGAAAGTTAAAAATGCTCTGAGAGCGCCCAATCGAATACCACATAAAGAGACTTTTTCTCTACACTGGCACCAGCCAAAAAGCGGCCGCCGCCACCATCAAGCCCTTCAGATGAAACATCCTCGAAACGGACGAATTTATCGGAAGGCGTTAATTTGGTTAGTATCATAGACCTATTATATATGGATTGCTAGTAGCCAACTTCACGTTGATTCCAACATTAGCGCTAGCGCTCTTGGTTCACAGCGGAATAAACTAAAAACCGGATATGCAGAAGTCCAAATTGGAAAGAAATATTTATAGGTACACGACGGAATACCGAATTCGGAGAATTAAGTAAAACTCACCAACTTACTAAAAATGAAATGTGTGTGATGTGCGTGAGTGAGAGAACAGTTTTTGGGAAATTTCCACGGAATAGCTATTCACACGTATGTAGGCATAGGAATGTTTATTTCCTTTGTTAGAAACTCACAATAATTTGTTTTGATTTCTTTTAAGTCGGTTGTGCAGAAACGGTGTTCTACTATCGCGATTTAAAAGATAATATCTAGGTGACCGACCTTTGCTCGGTTATTACTAGGGCTCGGATTTTTATGGGGTAAGAAACACAAAAAATTCGCATAAAATATGCACGTAAAATGTAAAAATATGCTTGGAAAAATAATAAAAAAGACCTTGAAAATTTAAAATAATACAGTTTTTTATTTAACAACAATAACAAAAAAACATGAGCCTCTCAGAAAGAGGACGTACGGCGGCTGAATTAACATGGCTGAATCAACAACGGTGGCATCAACAGTCAACATGGCAGATACCTCAATGTGCTACTTCGACGTATTGAGGATTTTCAACACTAGTCAGGGTGTTGCAATAGAGATGGTGGCGGAAGAGCCCTAAATGGGTCAACGGCAGCTCTCACATCCCCGCAGCGCGTTACTGACTCCGGAATACGGAATATTCCGGCTCCTGTTGCCCAAGGGGTCGCAGAAAGGGCCTGGTCCTCCAGGTTGGGGGTTGTGCGTGGGGTTAACTACCCTACCACGGAAACAAAAATATGTTGCGAAGCCTCGGATAAGGACGGATTCACTGTTGACGTCCCTGCAAGACGGAAAAAGGACAATGACGTTCGGATCTGCACGTGGAATGTTCGAACTCTGAAAAGACCGCGTGCAGCCGAACAACTAGCGGAGGCCCTTGACTGCTACAAAGCAGGTATCACCGCCATCCAGGAAGTGCGGTGGGGTGGGCCGGGCAAAAGAAGGATGAAAAACTGTGACATCTACTACGGTGACTGCTATAGGGAACAAAAGAAGCGTCTATTTGGATGCGGATTTGTTGTAAGCGGCAGACTTAGGCAAGAAGTCTTGAGCTTTCGACAGGTAAGTGAACGCCTTACAACAATCCGCATAAAGTCTAAATTCGCCAACATAAGCCTAATATGCGCTCACGCACCCACAGAAGAAAAAGACGATGCTACCAAAGAGTGTTTCTACGAGCTCCTCGACAAAACATATGAGCAATGTCCTAAGCATGACGTTAAAATCGTCTTGGGTGATTTTAACGCCAAAATAGGAAAGGAGGACATCTTTGGTAGCACAATCCGAAAACACCAGCCTACACGACACCACGTCTGGAAACGGACTTAGGCTGATTGATTTTGCTGCGGGACGTAATGTTACCATAGCTAGTTCACGGTTTCCTCACCTCAATATACACAAAGGAACATGGCGGTCACCTGATCATCAAACCGTCAACCAAATTGATCACGTTGCGATCGACGCAAGGCACTCCTCCAGTATTCTAGATGTCCGAACTTTCCGAGCGGCCAACATAGACTCGGACCACTACTTTGTTGTAGCCAAGGTACGGATGCGGATATCCCAGACGCCACAAAAACGAGAAAATACTGTGAGGAGATTTAACGTCGGACGACTACAAACGCAACAAACCGCCAGAACCTATGCCGATCGCGTATCCCTCAACCTCTCGAAAAGTCCTATGCTGCCAGCATCAAGTGCCGAAGACCAGTGGCCCCGATGCCAAAAAGTCATCAAAAACGCCGCAACTGATGTGCTCGGTTTCGGTTTAAATATTCACACTACGGCAGATCCTGGAGTAAACCCAAGAATTCCAGATCGATACTCACCATCTTTTTATCGATTTTAAGGCCGCATATGACAGCATTTATAGAGACGAGCTATACAGAGCCATGTCTAGTTTTGGCATCCCTGCCAAACTTGTCAGATTGTGCAGAATGACGATGGGGAATGCTCGCTGCTCCGTAAAGGTCGGAAACAATCTCACCGAGACCTTTGATGTCAAAAAAGGATTTAGACAAGGCGACGCGCTGTCATGTGACTTCTTCAATATCATTCTTGAGGCACAATCTTCCATAAGTCTGTGCAACTGCTTGCATAACGCTGACGACATTGACATTTTTGGCAGAACACAGCGAGCTGTTACTGGAGCGTTTGCTAGTATAAGTACAGAAACGGCAAAAATGGGTTTAGTGGTGAATGAGGGTAAAACAAAATATATGCTGTCAACAAGAAGGGACACACAACATCGACGAATTGGACAGAACATCACGATAGACAGCTATAACTTTGAGGTAGTTCTTCGATTCCAACCCGGAGGGACAACGCAGTAGAGGAAGACCTCGCCTTAGGTGGCGCGCGCAAGTGGAAGGGGACCTCAACCAACTTGGAGTGCGCAACTGGAGGCAGTTAGCCAAAGATCGCGCTAAGTGGTGAGGCGTATTGATTGAAGCCCAGGTCCACCCCGGACTGTAGCGCCACCTTAGTAAGTAAGTAAATATTCTAGGATTATTCACAATAAATTGGTTTCTGTATGAAATTGTGAGCGTGTTCGTTAAGTATGGCCAAGTTTTATACAAATTATAGTCATCTATCTTTATGTTTAGTCATAGAACAATATTATTGTCCCGGTTAAAGAATTTTTTGTTTCGGTTAAAAATTCGGTTAGACCGGATTTCAATTCAATTTTCTCTGGTCAGGGTGAAGAGTCCAACAGCTTACTTCAGCTTATAAACGAATACTTATTCATAATGATTAATGAAGTTCGTTCGTCTGCTGAAGCAAACTGCATTTCTTGTGACAATACCAATATTTTACTTGCATCGTCCTTTAAATGGGAGCTACTTCCAATCTCTGTAGTGGAAAACGAGGCGGATATACTAATTTTGACTACATCGCTAACTAAGTGCATTTGTAGAGCACAAACAAATTTAAACAATTAAATGTTCAAAACGTAAACAATATCTAAAAATCTCATTCGACATAAATATACCAAAGCTGTGCATTTTATGAAAATACGATTTTTAATTCAAATTTGTTTGGTTCCATCTGTTGTTTAGGTTAGGTTAGGTTGGTGGGCTGGTGGGGAGTGTCCCGCGCCACACTCAGGTCAAAATTGACCCATTGTGATACCCGTCGGGGGAAAGGTTTTATCCCTTACCCGTAGTAACCTATTCTGCCTGTAAATTAATTAATTTATTACTTACTGTGTCGTTGCATACAAACCATCTTGAGGATTTGATGAAGTTCATGATTTTGTCCGTTGGTGTGCTAGATAGCTCGTTCAGGTTGTTAAAGAAAAATTTTCCAAGGACTCTATATCTGGAGTGTTGAAGACCTGGACAGTGACATAGGAAGTGGGTTGTATCCTCTATAACTCCCTCGTCACCCCAGCCTCTGCAAAGTTCTTCCTCGGTCAGTCGCATTTTCTTCATGTGGTATCGCAAGGTGTTGTGTCCCGTAAGGATACCTACAAGCGTAGAGAGACATCTCCGGTTATTCCGCATGATTCTCTCTGTTCTGGATTTACAGAAAGATGGCCATAGTTTCCTTGTGTTTTCGCACGTATCCATCTAGCGTTTGGCTCATCCGTGGCCTTTTTCCCTGTTTCTAGCTTTAGTGTACAGAGCGGGATGCACACAGAGGGGCATGTTTGTTCTAGAGCATTAGCCGAGCCATGTCGTGCTAGTTCATCCGCTTTCTCATTGCCTGGAATGCCTTCATGTCCAGGGACCCAGCACAGTAATACCTTGTGCTGTGTTATCCAAGAGCTCTGAGCTCTTCGCGACAGCTCTTCACAAGCTTCGATTTTATTTCTGGGGCAGTTAAAGCTTTTATAGCTGCCTGGCTGTCGATAAAGAAGGTGATACCTTCCGGAGGTATCACCTTTATCGCAGACTCACGGGCGGCTCTTGTCACTGCCATGACTTCCGCTTGGAATACACTGCAGTGGTCTGGAAGGCGTATTGATGTTGAGATGCCCAGCGGTTCAGAGTAGATGCCTGACCCCACGCCGTTGTCCATTTTAGATCCGTCTGTGTACACGGGAATAGATTGCGTGTCAGGTACAAGTCCATCTCTCCATTCTTCCCTGCTGGGGTAGGCGCTAGAGAAGGGTCTTCTGAATTCCAAATATGGCGTTATGTAATTCGTGTTAGGTACATTGCCAAGGTACTTCTGTAGGATCGTTGAGTGACCCTCTTCATCGTGTTTCCAGTCTATTGATTGGTTAATTCTCATGGCACTTGTTGCTGGCACAGACTATACAAAGATGTCTAGCGGAAGCAGGTTGAGGATAGCCTCAAGCCCGGCGGTTGGAGTTGATCTCATCGCGCTGGTGACCCCGATGCATGCTAGTCTTTGCACTTTTGTGATAGCCTTTAGGTGTGTAGCCTTTTTTGTTGCTGGCCACCATACAAGACTGCCACATGTCAGTATTGGTCTTAAAATAGCTGTGTACAACCAGAGTTTGATCTTCGGAGATGGTCCCCATGTTTTCCCAAAAATGTTGCTGCAGGTGTAGAATGCTATTGTGACTTTCTTGATTCGTTCGTCTATGTTCATTTTCCAATTTAGTTTCTTATCTAGTATTAGTCCCAGGTATTTAGCATTGTCAGAGATTCTGAGGGGTGTACCGCTAACAGAAGGCATGACAAACTGCGGAATTTTCCTTTTATTTGTGAATAATACCAGTTCTATCTTCTAAGGATTGACTAATAGGACGCATTTCCTGGTCCAGGAGTCAAGGATGGAGAGGGCTCCATTTAATTGTTCAGCTAGTGTTGGCAGATATTTGCCGGTTGCCATTAGCACAACATCATCCGCGTAGGCAGTTATTCTTATGCCTGTATGTCTGAGTTGCATAAGTGCCTCATTTAAGACGATAACCCAAAGTAGTGGGGAAATAACCCCTCCCTGAGGTGTTCCTCTTGAAGCGTAGGCATCTATTGTAAAACATTCCGCAACAATTTGAATTTCAACCGTTTTACTTAGCAAATCTGCTCCACCCAACACCCAATAGGTGTCCCTAGGTTTCTATGGAGAAATCCAAGTGGTTTGAATTTTGTTACACTTTTTATTCGCTGTGAACCAAGAGCGCTAGTTATATTGGCTTCATTTTTTGAGCAGAGCTTGTATGGAACTGACATTTCACTTGCACTCCATATTTATAGTAATGTCGTTTTCCATTGGGCAAAAAGAATCATCCGGGAGAGTCCGGTGTCCGGAATCGAAAAATTTGCTTCGGAAAACTAAAACTGTTCCATTGGCACAAAAAATACTCTTCTGCTGATTATAAGAAGAGAATTTCGCTTCTCGATTTGAAGTCAAAAAGCACTCACACAAGTGTAATTTATGTATTTTATACAAGTCAGATGACAGCTGCCTTAGATTATTTTTTGGCATTTCACCAATACTTTTGTGGATTCAATCAGAAGCAGTTTTCTTGTTCCATTGGGTTACAGATTGAGTCGATCCCCGACTCCCCGAGTGAAACCAATGGAAAACGACATAAGTCAATGGTTAGTATGAAAATGTTCCGTTTTCGAAACGGAATTTGAAATTCAAAACGCAGTTTCCGAATCTTGCACTCTCAAATAAATACGTATGTACGATGTGGCAAAATCCTACGAATGCACTTGACAAACTTTAGGTGTCATTCAAATCTAATTGTGAACTTCAATGAACGTGTTAATTTTCTTGTTGGAAGTAATGGCAGTGGAAAGAGCGCCATCCTAGCTGCTCTGGTTCTTCGCCTGGGAGCTAGGGCTGGCTCGACAAATATAGATCACAGAGCATGAAACGTAAGTAAAAAAAAATGCTGTTTAGTTTTTCTACAAGCTTGGGTATTTTATTTAGAAGTGCTTATGAAAGGTGATAGTATAGCATAAGTTCACATTCTGCAAATTAAGAACAAAAATATTGAAATTAGGACAAACACTAAGTTTAGAATGACTCACCGTCCTCTTCATATTTACTCTGTCAATAGCTTTTTTTACGCAAGGTAGTGCTGGAATTGTACATCTGGAGCTCCAATCACCACGGCATGTGACTCTTGTGCAGCAGCGTTCAGTTCCGTCTTCTGCGCCAATTTCGGTACTTACAGTATTTGCGGTACTTGCGATACTAATTTGAATAGCAACCAAGATTACGACGAGAATTAGATGTATGAGCTTCATTTTGAGAATTGATGTTTTCTAGTTCGATTGAGGGCTCTTATATACCAGGTAATTTTGCAACTCTAGATGGTTGAATCAATAGGAAGTGATACAGTGTTTGCAATTGTTGTTTGATCAAGTGTTTGAAATAGGCGCGCGTGTGACACTTGCATCCAGGTATAAGGCGATGAGTGGAAAAATACGACTGACAAATCTTGCAACTTCAGACGGTTGAGTCAATACGAAGTGATACAGTGTTTGCAATTGTTGTTTGATCAAGTGTTTGAAGAAGGCGCGCGTGTGATGCTTGCATCCAGGTATAAGGTGATGAGTGGAAAAATACGAATGACAAATTTTGCAGCTCCAGACGGTTGAATCAATACGAAGTGATACAGTGTTTGCAATTGTTGTTTGATCATTTGTTTGAAGTAGGCACGTGTGGGACGCTTCCATCCACGTATAAGGTGATGAGTGGAAAAATACGACTCTTTGCGTAGTTTCGAGGCAATAAAGAATATGTTCGATGAACAATATGGACACAATGTTTGACGATTTGCGTTGTTGATATCATCAACATGTTTAATTTCCTTGCTATTCATTGGGCGCGAGTGTAGGCTGCCCGAATAATCCCTAAGTTGCGCCTCAGAACTAGGAATGGTGCAATGCTAGTAAAGAATAAGTAACATGATTCCTATCAGTTCTGCACAACAGTCTTTCCTTCTGCAAAAGGAGAGCACCAAACAGCCATTATTTTCTTAACTCTATTTCTTCTCTTCTCCCTACCGATCCCCCAAAGTCAACAAATAATAATATTTGTAGCTCTGCTGATGGCTGCGAGTGCAATTACATCTGATCAAAAGCTTAAAGTAGGGGAAGTACAACTCTGTCGTATTTACTGCACTCAAGACACAGCTCACCGCTTTTGCAAACAAAAATACATTGACCACAAATGAAAATGAACGACCAACCCATCAAAAAATTTGAATTTTTTCAATCCGAACTTCACTATTGCGGAAGTATCTAAGGACTCCAAATAACGCAACAATATTCCAATATCCGAGCATTTATTTATATTAAAATGTAACCCATTCAAAGTGCACCAATAATTAACTTGGTTAAGATCAGTTTTCAGGTGGACTGCATCAGAAAGAGAATTTACGGATCTAAATATTTTTAAATCATCTGCATATAAAAGAGATCTAGATGATGATACGAAAGGTGGCAGGTCGTTAATAAAAAGAAGGAATAGGAGCGGACCAATATGCTTTCCCTGAGTTACATGTTCCCAAGATCCATACAACATGAATCTATGAAACATGAGCAAGCCACGTGACGGCCTGCACCTGCAGTAAACATATTTACCAATTTTGCACACGGCCTGCACTTGCAGTAAATATATTTACCAATTTTGCACACGACCTGCACCTGCAAATCAGCAAGTGCGGCTGTATAACAGGACTAAGCAAATGTGGTAAATGTGTTTACCATATCCAAGCCAGCTTGCAGCTGCCTATCAAAAAGTCATGTTCCAACAACGGAACTAATAGAAAGAAGCAGTGAACATGTTATAATATGCATGCACTGCCTGCAGCTGTATAACAGTACAAGCGAGGAGTCTAATTTCTGTTGTCTAGCTGTTGCGTGTTGTGTGTTACATATATATTCTTTGCTTTGTTTTGCTATTTTGAAACCAAGTATAAATATGAGCCAAGACTATTGGTTTGAGTCAGTTCAAGTTTGACCATCGATAGATGATAGTTATTATAAAAGTTTTAAGTCATTTAAAAATAAATGTAAAAGAAGTGTTCTATTAATATTGAAGATATTTAAATAAAGTGTAAACAAAAAGTTTTAAATAATTGTTTTATTCGAGTCACACACGTTACTGGCGCAGTCGGAAAAAACGAAAAAAAAAAAAGCATTTAAAAGTGGTGAAAAATATGTATAAGACAATAAGTGAAAAAAAAAAAAAAACAAGAACTCATTCCATTTCAAAGAAAAGTCATCATCGGAATCAACAGCCTAGCAGAAACACCTTTAAGAAGCAAAATAAAATAAAAACAGAGGTATGGCAAATTTTAATTTACTTGAACTCGTAAGAGAAATCGCGGATTTCACGGGATTAGCAGAAGAATTAGATTTATTTATTAAGCAAGTTGACTATATTTATATATTTATACAAACTCTAGATGAAAATTCAAGAGGCTTTTTAGATTTAAGAATACGACAAAAAATTAAAGGCAAAGCCAATTTAATTTTAATTAATAATAATAATCCAACTCATTGGCCTTTAATAAAAAATGTGTTAAAATCTAACTGTGGTGTAAACGAAAGTGTCGAAAATATTGTTAATGAAATAAAAGTTTTAAAATTTGAAAACTCAGTTGAAGAATTCTTTGAAAAAAATTTAAATCTTTTAACAAAGTTGAATATAAAATCTTCTTTGAGTTCGGATATCCCGACGTGGTTTAATAGCGGACAGAATGAGGAAATTGTTTTAAAATTATTTATTAGCAAGTTACCTAGTGAACCAAAATTAATTCTCAATGCTAGGAACCCATCAAACTTAGCAGAAGCAAAAGCTATTCTTGTTGAAACTGACAATTTTTTTAAGCAGTTTTATAACAATTACAATACACAAATAAAAACTCAGAACAATCTAAACTTTCCCATTAATAGCAATTTCATATATAGGCATTCTAATTCTAATCCACAAAACTTTAGACCCATAAATAGAAATGTACAACAGACAAATTCAGTAAATATTGACAGACAAGCTTATCCAAGGAATACAGAAAATTATCGGCCAGAATATTTTCAACAGAATAGGGCACATAACTTCCAAAATATTACAAATGGCTCAGGTTATAATAATCCAAATAACTCAGTCCATATAAATAATAGAACTAACAACTCAGGGATCAGGCACAATACTCGGGGCTCAGAATCTTTTAGAAATAGAAATCAAAATATGGAAGTAGACCACATACAGACAGACAGCTCTCATGAAGGTCAGTTGCAAGAAAATATCCAAGCTGAACATTTCAATGATTCACGATTTCAAAATTATTCAATCAACCACCTCAGAGCTCTTCCTTGCATAATAGTGAGAACTAATTCAAGTCCATTAAAATTACTTATTGATTCCGGAGCAACTACATCGGTTATACAAAAAGGTATATTTCATAGTTCCTACAAAACGGAACTTGAAAAGCCACTGATGATTAAGTCTATCAGTTCGAGGTCGTGTATTAACACAAAAATAACGATTCCACTTTTTAAGGAGTTCAACAGACCTTTAGCAAAAATCGAAATGCTTGAAACAGAATTATATAGTGATTTTGATGGCATAATTGGATGTAATGTTTTAAAGCCTTTACAATCAAAAATCGATTTTTCTAATTCACAGCTTATAACAAAAGAAGCTACAATACCACTAGTTTTTAGCAATCTTCCAACTCCATTTTCACAAGATGAGATTCATGTCATCACTCAAAATGAAATTAATTTTGAAAAACCCGATATTTATAATATAATACAAAGATTGAAGCTCGATAACCTTAATGGGGAAGAAATACAGTCGTTAACAGCAACTATTCGAAAGTTTAAAGAAGTATTTTACATAGAAGGGGAACATTTGTCATCTGTCATAAAATATACTCATAAAATTCCGACAAGAAACGATATTCCTATATTTTCAAAATCATATAGGTATCCTGAGGCACATAAAGCTGAAGTTGATAGACAAATAGCAGACATGCTTAGTTCTGGGATTATTGTAAAGTCAAACAGCCCATACAGTGCTCCAATTTGGGTTGTCCCAAAAAAGATAGATAACTCAGGCCAGCAAAAATGGCGCATTGTTGTCGATTATAGGAAACTGAATGACGCTACGATCGATGATAGGTTTCCAATCCCTAATATGGAGGATATATTTTCCAAATTAGGAAATGCCCAATACTTCTCAACCCTCGACTTGGCAAAAGGCTTTCACCAAATTCCTGTAAGTAAAGAAGACAGGCATAAAACAGCCTTTTCAACCACGAGCGGGCACTATGAGTTTACTCGAATGCCGTTCGGATTGAAAAATGCTCCAGCGTCTTTCCAAAGGATGATGAACGAAGTTCTATCCGATTTTGTTAATAAAATTTGTGTAGTATATTTAGATGATATACTTATTTTCTCAACATCACTTCAGGAGCACATAGATTCTCTTAACAAAATCTTTAAAAGACTTCTCCAATATAATCTTAAGGTCCAAATCGACAAATGTAACTTTTTAAAGCGTGAAACTGAGTATCTGGGACACATAATTTCCGAGGAAGGTATAAAGCCCAATCCTAATAAAATCGAATTGATTAAACGGATAAAAGTACCCCAGACCATAAAACAAATAAAATCGTTTTTAGGAGTCACAGGATTTTATAGGAAATTCATTAAAGACTACTCAAAAGTAGTCCTCCCAATGACAAAATACCTTAAAAAAGGCATTAAAATAGACGTTAAAAACAAGCAGTACATAGAGTCTTTTAACAAGCTTAAAAAACTCTTATGTACCTGCCCAGTTTTGGCATATCCAAATTTTGACAACCTATTTACGCTCACAACCGATGCTAGCAATTTAGCTTTGGGAGCAGTCCTCTCTCAAAATAAACATCCCATTGCATTTGCTTCAAGGACTTTAAATCGCCATGAAATGCATTACAGCACGGTGGAAAAGGAGCTTCTCTCCATAGTATGGGCGACTAAGTATTTTAGACCATATTTGTTTGGGCGTAAATTCATAGTACAGACTGATCATCGACCGTTAGTGTGGTTGCATTCCTTGAAAGAACCAAATTCCAAGCTACAACGCTGGAAAATCAAACTGAATGAATATGACTTTGATATCGAATACATTAAAGGAAAAGAAAACACTGTAGCCGATTTCTTAAGTCGTTTAGAAACCAATTATGTCGAAAATGATGATATTAGATCTGATTTGGCAACAATACACAGTGGTATTGAAAATCAAAACGACCATATTTTTATTACAGAAACCCCATTAAATGTCTACAAAAACCAGATTCTATTAGAGAAAAGCTACGCAAACAAAAAAACCAACAAATTTTTATATAAAAAGAAAAGGAGGACAATTATAACAGTGAAAAACTATGATGAGGAGTTTGTTTTAAGGGTCCTCAAAGAAATGTTTCCAATAAAGGGAACAGTTGGAGTATATTGTGATCATGATCGTACGTTTATAGAGTTCCAAAAAACAGCAGTGAAGTTTTTTTCAAATTCACCGGATATGAAGTTTCTTAGATGTACCAAGATTTTACCAGACATTACCTGCAAAGAAAAATTATTAGAAATAATTGAAAAAACTCATCTGAATAAAAATCATAGGGGAATTGAAGAAACCTATTTTGAAATTAAAAATTTATATTACTATCCAAATCTTCGACTAGAGATACATAAATACATAAATAACTGTATTTTTTGCAATATGTGTAAGTATGACAGAAACCCAATCAAACCAAAATTAATGATTTCCGAGACTCCCAACAAACCCAACGAAATAGTACATATAGATATATGGTTTTTAAATAAGAACACTATGTTTCTAACGTGTATCGATAAATTGACTAAACATGTGTCTATTTACCCCATAACTGACAGAAATTCCCTAACTATAGTTGATACTCTAAAAGAAAGGTTTGCAATCTTAGGTAAACCAGGTAAAATAGTTTCTGACAATGAGTTTAACACCGCATATATTAAGGATTTCCTAAGAAAAGAAAATATACTATACCATTTTACATCCCCAAACACACACACAGGTAATTCAGTAATTGAAAGATTTCATTTAACATTAAATGAGCATATTAGATTATTAAAACTTAATAAAGAAAATAAAGATACTAATGATAAGTTGCTAGTATTTAAAGCAGTCGAATTATACAATGATACTTTTCATTCGACAACTAAATACAAACCAAACGATCTTCTTAATTCTGTTTTGGACAAATCACAATGGGAAGAACTGAAACAAAGAATTCATTCAAATAAAGAAAAAAAAAATAAACAAAATTAACAATACACGAGTAGATACACCACAGTATAGAGATCGTGAATTAGTTAAGAATTTAGGCTTTCATAACATTAAATACTTACCAAGATATATAATAAAAGATGTTAAACGAAAAGACAAAACTTATTTTGAAGATAAAGATGGATTTAAACGTGATAGGCAAGTTGTAAAAAGAAATTATAAACACGAGAATCCAATCGAAAATATACAATTTGATAGAAGGCTTACAGGAAGAGATTACACCAAAAAAAAAAAAAAAAAATAATAATAACAATGTAATTCTTGTTTAATTCTTGCAAGCAAACAAAAAATAAAATTGTAATAATAAATTAATTTGATGTTAAACAGCCTCATATTATTATACTATAAACCTTTATTATTGTTAGAATATAAACTTAATTTAGTTAACACCCTTCCGTGTACATTCGTTTTATTTGAATAATATCTAAAATTTAATTTAATTTAATTTAAATCTAACTACGTACTAAATATTTAGACTTATTAGTTAAGCACATGCATTTCCTAACAATTATATTAATACAAATAAATCTAAGAACATACATAAAATTCTAAACCAATAGCAAGCAAAGTAAAGAATTAAGGAAGAATAGTTACGCATACGCCACAGTAGCCCGTATGGTATACATAATAAATACCGATGCTGGCAATTAATAATTATAAACAAATCTGATCAACGTTGCAAAAAAAAAAAAAAAAAAAAAATGATAATAATAATAACGTATGGACATTCACGTCTTATCAACACGTTCTCTCCATACTACGGTTGGAGGAGTTACATGTTCCCAAGATCCATACAACATGAATCTATGAAACATGAGCAAGCCACGTGACGGCCTGCACCTGCAGTAAACATATTTACCAATTTTGCACACGGCCTGCACTTGCAGTAAATATATTTACCAATTTTGCACACGACCTGCACCTGCAAATCAGCAAGTGCGGCTGTATAACAGGACTAAGCAAATGTGGTAAATGTGTTTACCATATCCAAGCCAGCTTGCAGCTGCCTATCAAAAAGTCATGTTCCAACAACGGAACTAATAGAAAGAAGCAGTGAACATGTTATAATATGCATGCACTGCCTGCAGCTGTATAACAGTACAAGCGAGGAGTCTAATTTCTGTTGTCTAGCTGTTGCGTGTTGTGTGTTACATATATATTCTTTGCTTTGTTTTGCTATTTTGAAACCAAGTATAAATATGAGCCAAGACTATTGGTTTGAGTCAGTTCAAGTTTGACCATCGATAGATGATAGTTATTATAAAAGTTTTAAGTCATTTAAAAATAAATGTAAAAGAAGTGTTCTATTAATATTGAAGATATTTAAATAAAGTGTAAACAAAAAGTTTTAAATAATTGTTTTATTCGAGTCACACACGTTACTCCTGGGGGACACCTGAGTGATTTAAAATTTCGTTAGACAGAGCGGATCCTAACTTCACAAACTGTTTACGATTGCTCAGATAACTTCCGATCCAATTTAAAATATTAGAGTCGAAACCACCACATTTCAAGTTTCTTTAGCAAAATATTGTGTTGCACCCTGTCAAAGGCCTTCGAAAAATCAGTGTTAACACAATCAACCTGAAGACGATTCTCAATTTAATGAAGACAATAATTTGTGAAGCAACCGTATCCATCTACAAAATTTCAATCAACTTGGTAGACTTGTTTCGGAGCTCGGTAACAGCGCCACCTATCAGGTCCAAAAGTATCCTATCCTTCAAGCGGGAACGAAGAATATAAATCTACAAAATTTCATTGAAATCGGGTGAGTGGTTTCGGAGATCGTGAAACAACGCCATATAGATTGTCAAAAATGCTATCTTTTAAGGTTGCTTAACGCAACTGAAACCTGAAATACAACAATACGAACAAAACAAAAGAAGAATCATAAAAATTGACCCAGTGGTTATCGAGTTATATCATCATCATCGAGTTTCATCCCGAAAGAATTATAGGTATAAATTAAGAAGATTATTATTAAAGAAAATTTAACTGAACTGAAAAATGACATATACGCCTATAACGCCACATGTTGAAGATTTTCCGACGATGTGCACTAGGAAATTCAGCTATGTACTTTATCGAAGCATCTGTTTTAAATGATATTCATTTTTTTTACATCCTCTTTGACGATATTTGCAGCACGCATTCTGTCAATGTTATGCCAAACGCCATAAGGTTACATCAAAAAAGTTTGAATTGTAAAAGCGCTATGGTTATATTAGATATAATTTAATATGTTGATTAAGTATTCTTAAATTTTCTAATTTTCCGCGCAATTTTCCTCACTTTTTCTTTCATAAGAGTCTTCTCCCGATAATAACAAATACAACCGAAAAAGAATTAGCGAAATCGGTCTAGCCGTTCACGCGTGATGCCGTAACCAAGGCAAATAGGGATTCATTTTTTATATATGTAGATTACACAGTCTCACGGCGCGTACGAAGTTGCGGGCACAGCTAGTTTTGAATAAGTCTCTTAGATCCAGATTTATGAATTGGAGTAATATAGGAATACTTCCAGCAATCAAGAAATTCACCTAGCTTAAGAGACTTGTTAAACATAATCGCATAAGCGAGCAAACTAAACTACTTTTGCATGCTTTAAAAAACAAAGGGGGAAGGTTGTCAGGAGTAATGCTCGAGCTAGAATCAAGCGGTGATAATTCAAGAAGAATTTCATCTTCTGTAAGAAAAAAAGATCCTAAATCAGTAATTCGTTTACAATATGTAAATGAATTGCAATCAGTTACATCATTTACAAAATTTGATTGAAAATATGATGTAAACATGTTACATATTTCATTCAGGTTATCAGTATTAACTCCGTTGTAACTCATAATAAATAGATGGTACACCAATTGATTTTCGCTTAGTGTTAATGAAAGCCCAAAAGGTTTTAGCATCGCGTTTAATATTAGAGTCCATTGATGAAACGTATTGCATAAAATTCATATTCCTTTCTTAATCGGAAAAAATTATTTCACGCAGTTAAATTTTGTTTACTTAACTCATTGGCTTTATTTACAGCATTCTTCAATCTAGATAAACTTTTATTGAACCAATTAGGTTTATGAGAGCGTAGTATTCGAATGTAGAAATCATATTATCAATAATTTTTCTAAATTCTGCAAATGCAAAGCTAAAATTATCAGAGTCAAGAGTGATTTGCCAATTTATGGAGCTTAAACAACTGTTTATAGCATTATAGTCTGCTCTAGTGAAATCCAACTTATAACTATCACCTCCCGCAAATAATGAGTTTAATATTAACAAATTAAATGATAGGGGGAAAGCGGGAGACTTGAACCTACTCTCAATAATTCCCTCAGATTCCACTCAAACCCTCCAACGGTAAACTCAAATGTCGCAGAGCTTGATCCTTTACTTCCACATAAAAATAATTCTAAATTGTCGATTGACTTTGGCTGTTAGAAGTGAAAATATATTTTTTTGTGCAAAAAGTTAAACCATTTTTTTTTAACGTGGTAAGTAATAAAAGTTAACATTATGTTATAAAACAGTTATTTGACTTTGTAGATATTAGAACGAAATCCAGCTAGCTTGTGTTTCACAAATGTTATTAGTTTTTAATTGTGAAAAAATGTGAACGGGAGACTTGAGCCGGTTTCAAAGGGGAGAGTTGATCAGTGGTTCTGATGAAATAATGGATATGCGACTTTGTACTTAGTAACAAATACGTGCACGATATATGTGTTGGACTGAACAAAAGGGACAATGAGATCTTTAAATGCCGTCGTTCCACTGTTGACCTGTTAAGCTACGTAACGCACTTATGGACACAATCAATTGAACAACACGGCGAATCCAGAGCCGTAGCCTTGGACATATCAAAGGCATTTGACCGAGTCTGGCATAGAGCCCTATTAGGCAAGTTAGCGTCTTACGGATTACCACAACAAATCTGTGGATGGATGCACAATTTTCTTCTGGGAAGATCGATCCAAGTTGTTGTAGATGGTGTATCATCCAATTCGTTTGCTATAAATGCAGGAGTGCCCCAAGGATCTATTCTTTCTCCAACTCTATTTCTTCTCCACATCAACGATCTGCTTGGATCGACAAATAATAATTTCTACAGCTTTGCAGATGACAGCACTCTTATATCCTCCATCTCGAACAATGGGCATGTGAATACGGCTACATAACACAGTCAGAGATGTGAACAAATTAATTCTCTAAATGATGATCTGGACAAAATCTTGAAGTGGGGAAAGGACAATTTGGTTGTATTTAATGCAAACAAGACACAGTTCACAACATTTTCCAGAAAAAATGCATCAACAGTTCCTCAGATCCAAATGGATGACCATCCAATCCATCACAAGGACTCAATGCACCTTCTAGGAGTCACAGTCAATTCAGGAATCACATGGCAGAACCACATATCCTATATCGCAAAATCGGCGTCCGCAAAGTTGAGCTACCTATTTAGAGCAAAGAGGTACTTTAGCCCCAAGCAACTTCTCCTTCTCTACAAAGCACAGGTTAGACCCAGGCTCGGCCCCAAAACATTCACTTAGCCTGCTTGATAGCATACAGAGACGAGCAGTTCGACTCACAGAAGACAAGTCGCTGACCTATGCTTGTTTTATAGGTACTTCCATGGTAGATGTTCTGAGGAACTCAAAGACATTATCCCTCGAAATGCAACTTTTGGGCGCCCAACAAGACAGGCTGCTAATGCTCATGACCATAGAGTATACTTGACAACCGCGAGGCCATCAACTTTCCAAAACTCCTTCTGTTACAGGACAAGCAAAATTTGGAACTCGCTTCCTGGGGATAAATTTCCAGAAGACTACAATTTGCAGCAATTTAAGTGCAGAGCAAACATACATCTGCAGGCATCTCGGGGCGCTGTTGAAGCGTTATAGGTTCGCCTTTCCCGGGAGAAGTTTTAAAAAAAAAAATCAAACCTTATGGGTGCTGTAAAGATCACAATATTATTATTTAATCTTTAGCAAGTGAATATTTTCGCAAATAGAAATAATAGCCTGTTAATTTATTTCAGAAATAGCTATCAAGTAGGAAGCCAAAGCATTTTAAGAACCTTTCGCTTCCGTTTTTGAATTTCAATTTGCAACGATACAGTGCTTGCCAAAGTATATAGAAGTGTAAAAATAAATACAATTTGATCTTTTAAAAATTCTAGAGATTATATTAGAACAAAATTTTAAATTCTCGCAGAAAAATATAAATCTGTGGCGTACATTTTATGGGCGAAAACTGTCACGTTTCTCTCCCCTTCCCTGAATTCACACATATTACCTGCTTTTCCTCCAGAAGTTCCTTAATTTGTTAAATTGCTTGTATTTTGCTGAGTGGTGGCAATTATATTCTTATATCGAGGTATATTTTCCGTGAAGTCAAACTTTTCACACCAACCATTGTTTCCTCATCCTCATTCTCGGTAAACAAAATTTTGCAAAGAGTTTAATAAGGGTTTGGTTGCAGCCAAATATCTATTTTAGGTTCTGAGAATTGTTGGAAAAAGTAGGTACTCAGGTATGAGCCGTTCAAACCTAAGAAGCAGATATTTTATTCCGTTTGCGACGACTATCATGAATATCTTGGAAATATCCCAAACTTATATAAAATAATTTCATTGTTCATTGCTTGCAAACTATTTTAAAAGGAAAACCAATTCAAAGGCAAGAACTATCGGTTAAAGAAGGTAAAACAGAGAAAAACACAGAATTATATGCTTCAAGTGTTTAGAATATTTTGTCATTTTTTGCATACATTTTTACTAATTTGTGTTTGTTAGACTTAAAAACCATTTGCATTGTTGTATTACAACGAATAAAATTATAAAACATTTACAATTTACTAACATTAATTTATAATTGTAAACGCCCAGTCTGAACACCAGCGTATTTAAATTTGCTCCTATTACGAAATTTAATACCGTGATTTTGGACGGTTGGGCAACACTCGTCTTCAAAATGACATTAAGGGAGTATTTATTTAGCTAATGCCCGAGATAAACATGACTTTCTCACCATTAACATTTAACCCTACAGTTAGCGATATTCTGGCAACTATTTTTGTTTATTGGTAAAGCGATTTGGGAAAGTCTGGAATCTTTCCGTAAAATGCCAGACTAAAGTTGATTATTGGTAAGGCCGAATGGCACTAAACAAAAAATCATTGTTATGCATTAACTATTTTTTTTAGGTTTTTAAAAATTGTTATTGAAAGAGTGACTCTAAACCAAAAGTGCCTGTTAATTAATTTCACACAACATCAATTCACGTTTTTTTTTTTTTTGTAGAGAAAACCGGCACAAAACGATATATGACACTTATGAATTCACTTGTCTGTAAAATAATAACTCTAGCTTAGATTTATATCGACATCATGCGAAAAGTGACACTTTGTCACTTATCTCGACATGAACTCCCTCCAACGACCAGTCTTAAAATGCCGTTTTATTTAAAATGTCGTTTTATCTACCGATAGAGTGATTTACATCAAAGTAATAAGTGACACTAGTGACCTCTTATGGAGATTAGACAAAGTATCAGGAAGAGCATCTCTTCAAAACAGGTATGCGTTGTATATATCGGAACCTAGATGTCGCTCTAACTCAAAAATGTAAGATTTCTGGGTAGATGTACCAGTACCCGGCCACCTAACACTTTTTCATACATTGTTCCGTGATAACTAATTCACCTTGCCATTTAAACAAGGTTTTTCCTTTTTTTTTGCTTTTGATAGACAATTTTTGTTCGATAAAAAAAATGGTTGAATATAATTGGGTTTTTGGATTTTAAATTAAAATTAAGTTTTTGAAAGACGTCAAATTTCACCAGTACCCGGCCAGCAAAATTCAGTAGTCGGCCACTTTTGTACCAGTATCCGGCCAGGATATTACAAAGAAAATTAGACATTTAAAACCGATTTTAATCGATTATTTAACAAAAATACGTTTTTAATTTTGTATCATATATGTTATATGCATTTATACACAATATAATTCCGGTAATTTAAATTTTGTAGACTTGTCAACAATGCTGCTATCAACCGATTTTGTTCAGTAGGCAAAAGTTTGCTGGATTCATAAGATTTTGTGGACACTTTTTTAAGTATGTCTTGAACTCAGTTTCCATAATCTATAGCATTTGCATCAAATGGGAAAAAGCCACACTTTCTGAATCCATTTCTTATGGTATTATGAGCAAGATTTCTAGAAGTGGGAAAAAGTCTTTAAGAGTTAGAACATTTCCTCTGTTATTCATGTTCCATTGTTTTACCGTCTTCTTGCAGTCTTGTTTTAGTGGCTTAAACACACTAACGTCAGCTAGTTGAAGGATATGGGTGGCAGAGCATAAAGTAATATTTTTTGCATGGCAAAGTTGGCTTAGTTGCATGGATAAATGCAACCTTATCCACCTTGTCCACCTTGGCCGGACACTAAAACACCTCAAAGAAAAAAGTTCTAGTGACCGGCCACCATCTAATAACTAGTTAAAAAGAAATGAAAATTCCGTGTTTTTGGCACATATTATGATTAATAATTATACAACTTAACAGATAAACAATTAAAAAGTTCGTAAATATTTAAGAAAAATACTGAAACCTACGTTTTCCGTTTGACACCTCCATTAACAATCTCGAACTCTAAAACGCACTTTTCACTTCCTCGAAGACTGCGCATTTTTTTCTTGCAGTTTAGTGAAGTTCACAGCCGTCAAATTTTACCAGTACGATAAATAGGCCAAAAATTATAGCCCCAATTTTTGGCCTGTGAAAATAGCGATTAATTTACTTATTATAAACTATTTAACGCAAAGTGGCCGGCTACTAGTGACTGGCCGGGTACTGGTACACCTAGTGCCACTTTTGTTTTTAACGTGCGATATGATGAGCTATCAAAACAATTGACGATATTGATAATGTTTTAATATGAGCTTTGTAAATTCCATTATCTGCAATCGGAGGAATATATGATAGGAAAAAGTATGTATGAATTAAATTTGCATTTTCAGATAAATAAAGGTCTACACACACACAAATTTGCTCAATCAAACCAGACGAATCAGATGGTGGAATTTCTCTACTTTTATCATTTTTACGCACAGCTAATAATACACCACCTCCTCTATCAAAGCCGGTTTGGATGGGACATCTATCATTTCGGTACACTTCAAAGTCGTTGTCATCGTTGTTGTCGGTAAACATTCGATAGAATCAATGTTCGAATGTAACCATGTCTCAGTCAATGCGATAATAGCATTTGAACAATCAGCAGCAGCAAAGAAGAATTTAGCGATTTTTGTCCTCATTCCTTCAACATTTTGATAGTACAAGGAGAGAGAACAAAATTCATAGGGCAGCGGCGGCATCAGCATGTATTATGCGAGTACGTGCTTAGGTTCGGCGTAGGTACGCATAGCATATCGTTTTTTGGAAGAAATTTAAATAATCGCACCCGAATGCCATTAAACCACATATTATTAGAGTTCAGAAATATGGCAATCAGATTTTCTGGTACGCCTAGTTTAAAGTTGATATGATTGGGAGCATTTTCATCGACACCTTCTTTAACCAGCTTGTGAGATTTTAGTTTGGAAATGTCCACATTAAACGCAGCTGAAAACTGAAACTGTTCCATTGGCATAAAAAATACTGATTATGAGAAGAGATTTTCGCTTCTCGAATTAATGCAAGTCAGATGACAGCTGCCATAGATTATTTTTTGGCATTTCACCAATACTTTTGTGGATTCAATCAGAAGCAGTTTTCTCGTTCCATTGATTACAGATTGGGTCGATCCCCGAGTGAAACCAATGGAAAACGACAAAATTTCCGACAATGTTCCGTTTTCCAACGGAATTTGAAATTTAAAACGCAGTTTCCGAATCTTGCAGTCTCAAATATATTCGTATGTACGATGTGGCAAAATCCTACGAATGCACTTGACAAACTTTATGTGCCATTCAATTCTAATTGTGAACTTCAATGAGCGTGTAAATTTTCTTGTTGGAAGTAATGGCAGTGGAAAGAGCGCCATCCTAGCTGCTCTGGTTCTTCGCCTGGGAGCTAGGGCTGGCTAGACAAATAGAGCAGAACACAGAGCATGAAACGTAAGTAAAAAAAATTCTGTTTCGTTTTTCTACAGGCTTGGGTGTTTTATTTAGAGTTTCTAATCATCGTGGATATCAAAGCACAGGTTCACATCCTGAAAATTAAGAACAAAAATATTGAAATTGAACAAATCAAAGTTTAGAATGACTCACCCCCTTACTGAAACTCAGACTCCGAAAAGCATCACCTATGCATAAACCTGGGTATCGAAAGTTACAGTTTCTCCGATCGCAGCTGAGTTTTGAGCAGCATTGTTTAGTTAGTTCTTCTGTGGTAATTTCGGTACTTGCGTTATTTTTGGTATTTGCGGTATTTGCGGTAATATCGGTACTTGCGGTACTTGCGGTACTAATTTGAATAGCAACCAAGATTACGACGAGAATTAGATGTATGAGCTTCATTTTGAGAATTGATGTTTTCTAGTTCGATTGAGGGCTCTTATATACCAGGTAATTTTGCAACTCTAGATGGTTGAATCAATAGGAAGTGATACAGTGTTTGCAATTGTTGTTTGATCAAGTGTTTGAAGAAGGCGCGCGTGTGATGCTTGCATCCAGGTATAAGGTGATGAGTGGAAAAATACGAATGACAAATTTTGCAGCTCCAGACGGTTGAATCAATACGAAGTGATACAGTGTTTGCAATTGTTGTTTGATCATTTGTTTGAAGTAGGCACGTGTGGGACGCTTCCATCCACGTATAAGGTGATGAGTGGAAAAATACGACTGTTTGCGAATAGTTTCGTGGCAATAAAGAATATGTTCGATGAACAATATGGACACAATGTTTGACGATTTGCGTTGTTGATATCATCAACATGTTTAATTTCCTTGCTATTCATTGGGCGCGAGTGTAGGCTGCCCGAATAATCCCTAAGTTGCGCCTCAGAATTAGAAATGGTGCAATACAAGTAACGAATAAATAACATGATTCCTGGACACTGCTATCAGTTCTGCACACCAGGACCTCACGCTGAAAACTGTATATAGAGGGAGCCTAAAAATATATTCACCTGCTTGGTCATCTGTGGAGCCATGTAACTTATTTATGACGAATCCTAAATCGTAGCCACAACTCCTCGGTTCCAAACCTTCCTTCTGCAAAAAGGAGAGCACCAAGCAGCCATTATTTTCTTAACTCTATTTCTTCTCTTCTCCCTTCCGATCCCCCAAAGTCAACAAATAATAATATTTGTAGCTCTGCTGATGACTGCGAGTGCAATTACATCTGATCAAAATCTTAAAGTAGGGAAAGAACAACTCTGTCGTATTTACTGCACTCAAGACACAGCTCACCGCTTTTGCAAAGAAAAATACATTGACCACTGATGAAAATGAACGACCAACCCATCAAAAAATCTTCACTCAGGAGTGTTTTCTTTCTGTTTTAAATACCATTCCACTATTGCGAAGCCCAGATTCTTGAGAAGGCTGTAAATCAGGCAGATTCCTTTTGAGTTCCTTGAGTCATTCGCTCAATTCGGTCAGCATTTCCTGGCCATCTCAAATATGAACTCTTCCAGACTCTTCCGCATATATTAAACAAAAGCGTCTCCTGAGAAAAAAACGGGTAATGGAATGGGAGAATGGGGAAGGATGTAATAACTGCCTCCGAATGATGGTTCGTGGTTTTCGTGGTAAATGATGAATGTACATCGTGCCATCGATAACGCAGAGGTCGTTAAGGACAAACTAAGTCTCGTCGTTGAGTGGGTGACCGTTTTCTTTTGAAAGACCTCAAGAAGAGGAGTGCTCGGCTTATATCTAACTAAGTATAATAGCAGTGGCGTAGCGAGGGGGGGGGGAGGGGGCCAGGCAGGGGCCTTTTACTTGGATTTTGATGTAATTGTTACAATTAATTATTAAAATGTAAATTACTTGCACGGGTTACCCCACCCATTTATTTTTTTGTATTGCTATTAAGAAAATGTAAATGACATTTAATACCATTTCGGTTAAAGAAATATAAAATGTCAATTCATTTTTTCTAGTTGAAAATATTTATTGTACAATAATTGTACTAGTTTATTAACTCTGAAATGCTTATATACACAACTAACGAAAATAAATAAATAAATAAAATAGGTAAAAAAAAAAAATAAAAAAAAGGATGGGAGGGGCACAGGCCCCGGGCAGCACTTTGCTAGGGGCGGCAATTTGGAGGCACGAAACTTTCTCTTTCATTATTGGTAGGTAGGTAAAAAGTTCAGAAGCAACCATACACTTTTAGGTTATTCATTCGATATGGCAGTAGGTAGTGGGTGCTCAAAGGTATAGGTACCGTATATGAAATAACAATGTGAGTCCTTATAAGTTTTAGATTTCAATAACAAGCAATTTTGTCAAGTTCTGGTTATAGAGCTATAAGCGCCTACTGTACCATTTTATAAGCTCTTACAGCTTACAAGTTACAAGATGTTTGAGTATGAGGACAAGCGTGGTAGGAGTTTCTCTTTTTTGATCTGTTTTTCGATTGCAAGTAGTGTTCGTAATAGATATGAACGAGTACATGTTTTTTTTTACCGAGGGTAGGTGAAAATCTTCCTAAGACACTATGAGAATAGCAAGCACGTGATCATAGTAGTGTCAGATTTTCACTGACTAAAAACACCACCCTTCATTTCGTATTGATTCAACCGTCTGGAGCTGCAAAAATTGTCAGTCGTATTTTTCCACTCATCACCTTATACCTGAATGCAAGCGTCACACGCGCGCCTACTTCAAACACTTGATCAAACAACAATTGCAAACACTGTATCACTTCCTACTGATTGAACCGTCTAGAGTTGCAAAATTAGCTGGTATATAAGAGCCCTCGATCGAACTAGAACACATCAATTCTCAAAATGAAGTTCATATATCTAATTCTCGTCGTAATCTTGGTTGCTATTCAAATTAGTACCGCAAGTACCGCAAGTACCGCAAGCATCGAAAGTACCGCAATTTACGTACCAGATAAATTTGAATGCTGCACAAAACCCAGGTGCGGGCTGACTTACTGTAAAATTCCATACCCAGGTGGTTGCCTAAAAGATACTTTTACAAAAATAAATTTCATGGAAGAGGTGAGTCATTCGAAACTTAGCATTATTTGTCTTAATTTGAATATTTTTTTTTTCTTAATTTTCAGGATGTGGACATGTGCCTTAATATCCGCTATGGGTAATTAGAAACTCTAAATAAAACACCCAAGCTTGTAGGAAAGCGAAAAATATTTTTTTTTACTTACGTTTCATGCTCTGTGATCTATTTGTCGATCCAGCCCTATGTCTCGATCTATCGAAAGTACCGCAAGTACCAATATTACCGCAGAAGAAAGATCTAGAAGCTGCTGCGCAAGACTCATATGCCGTGGTCATGGGAAAAACGCCCTATGTGCAATTCCAAACCTACCTTGCATTGGAGAACTTATTGAGAGATCAGATGTGACGAGCAGTGTGAGTCATTCCAAACATAGCATTTGTCTTAATTTCAATATTTTTTTTCTTAATTTTCAGAATGTGAACATGTGCTTTAATATCATCTCTCATAAGAGACTCTAAATAAAACACCCAAGCTTTTAGAAAAACGAAACAGAGTTTTTTTTACTTACGTTTCATGCTCTGTGATCTATTTGTCGAGCCAGCCCTAGCTCCCCGGCGAAGAACCAGAGGAGCTAGGATGGCGCTCTTTCCACTGCCATTACTTCCAAAAAGAAAATTTACACGCTCATTGAAGTTTACAATTAGATTTGAATGACACATAGAGTTTGTCAAGTGCATTCGTTGGATTTTGCCACATCGTACATACGAATTTGTTTGAGACTGCAAGATTCGGAAATTGCGTTTTAAATTTCAAATTCCGTTGGAAAACGGAACATTTTCATACTAACCATTGACTTGTGTCGTTTTCCATTGGTTTCACTCGGGGATCGACTAAATCTGTAATCCAATGGAACAGGAAAACTGCTTCTGATTGAATGCACAAAAGTATTGGTGAAATGCCAAATTATAATCTACGGCAGCTGTCATCGAGAAGCGAAATTCTCTTCTCATAATCAGCAGAAGAGTATTTTTTGTGCCAATGGAACAGTTTCAGTTTTCAGAAGCGAATTTTTCGATTCTGGACAACGGACTCTCCCGGACGCTTCTTTTTGCCAAATGGAAAACGACATTACTATAGGTATATGGAGTGCAAGTGAAATGTCAGTTCCATACAAGCTCTGCCCAAAAAATGGCACCAACATAACTAGCGCTCTTGGTTCACAGATTTTTACTGACTAAAAACACCACCCTTCGAAGAATTGTTATAGGTACTGCAACTAAGATACAACTTATCAAGCAATTTTTCTATAATGAAATAACAACTTTTGGCAGGCTACTTTCCAGTGAAAGATGCCAAGTCGAACTGTTTCGTTCTTTGTAGTCGGCACAATAAATTGCTTTCGTCCAAAATTTGTCGGACTGTATTGTTGATATGTCCGTTTAGTCGGTTTCTATGCTTTCTCGCGAAGTTTCTAGTTTCAGCTTCAATTGTTGGAATTCCGAGATCCCTGTGGATATCGTCCACTTTATTTTGAAAAGTTTGTAGAATATTGACATTTGTTTTCTTGGTACAACCCCAAAGTTGTATACCGTAGGTCCACACCGGCTTTAGCACTTGGTTGTATAGACGCAGTTTGTTTTCGGTACTGAGCTGGGAATGTTTTCCGAGTAGCCAGTACATTTCTCTATATTTGATATCGAGTTCCTTACGTGTCATTTTCACGTGCGAATTCCATTTCAGTTTTGTGTCGAGTGTCATTCCCAGGTAATTGGCCTCGTTTGCAAAGGGTATATTCGGGTCAATTTTAGGAAAATTGGCAAGTCATTAGTTTTCTTATACGTGAAATTCACGTGAACAGATTTAGTTTCGCTGAGGGTGATCCGCCAGTCCCTCGTCCATTCGTTTACCTTGTTCAGTGCGATTTGCAGTTTTGCAGTCGTTTCTTCAATAGTGTTGTAAGAATTCAGAATTCAGAGACTTGTTTTTGAATTTGCATTAGCAGTTATAAACTGAATATCCCGATGGACGTGTGTAACGCTCAAAGTATGGTTGGAATTATTTAAAGGTGCATATTCAAAATGGTTGAAAAAAAAAAAAAAAACAAGAAGTGGGCAATATTTGCAAAAAATAAGTTGCTTGGGTATTCATTTTTGAGAAATAATTAAAAAATTGATTTATTCAAATTTTTAAAGAAAAGCTAAGTACAGGATCTTATTAAGAATACCTACTTATATTATCTTTTATATATATTTTGATCAAAATCGTTAAAGAGGTTTTTTGTAAAATTATGCAGACAAAACCGTACCAAATTTTGCAATGCTTAGTTTGAAAAATGCTATTGCCTAACTATTAAGCTGAAAACTGACTACCTATATACGTTACTGTTCCGGATGTAAGTATTAATTGGATTTTAGAGTTTTATCGAAATCAAAATTGAGGTTTTCGAAATATAAGCAGTTTTTAAAATTTGCGTTTTCGGTGAGATTCGAATTTAAAATTAAGGCCACAATAATTTTGAAAACATGAATTTTACTTTAACTACGCATTTTGGTCAAAATCGTTATTGCCGTTTTTGAAGAAGACTAAAGAAAACCAATTTAAGAAAAAAAAAAAAAAAAAATACTTTAAAAAAAAATCGATTGTACGATAATATAGGAAAAAACTGAACCTGCTATTCAGTTAGAAATGACCATATTACCCTAGAAATTAATTTTTGTTTTCGAGACATGTATTTCGAAATTTTAAAAGTACCGTTATTCGATTCCAGAAATTTTACCAAGGCTTTTTTTTTTACAATTATGAACTCTCACACTTACATACTTTAGCTTTGAACAAAAATGTGCAGTTCGGCTGCACTTAAATAACTTCACGACATGAGTGTCATTCTCATGACGTATAATTTCTAGCAGCCATCTAGCAGTGAAAGCAAGTAACATTTGTGCTGTTCCGAAGCTTGTTATTTTACAAAGAAGCAACTCCTCAATTTTGTTTACTGAACGTCACTTTAAGAAATTAACCAGCTCTCCCTGTCATATGTCAACCCAAATGTCACTCCACATTATCCATGTGACACGTCTCATAGTCTCGTTCATATAATGTCCCTCTGAATAATATTCAGAAATGCCAAATCTCTAATGCTGCCACTGATTTTTCATTAGATTTACTGCATTGTTTCCGTATTCTCTATATGATGTTATGGGATCCATCCCGCAAAATCCACTCTCTGCAGTCAAGGATTCTCTGCATCCAAAGCGGATGTTTATTCCGATTTCTTTCAATTTTCTATGGAACTCAATAAGCATGTACACATCGATGACATTCAAAGGACATTTCACATGAGGCTAGTTCTTTTGCGGATGTGTGGGACTCTTTCGAGGACGAAGACAAAATGCCATTGTCGACGAAATTGGGAAATTCGATTTTCGCGTTGGGTACATGGACTCTATGTGTGTCATAGAAAGTGATTGCTTTGGTGAAATGGGTCCGTCTGTGCGAGTTGTTTTTGCCAAAATACACGACTTGCTGTGTCGATATGTGTTTGTGTGTAATAAAATTCACAATCAAATAGCTGTTTGTTTGAACAGCGAAATGGTTAATTATTGCCTTACAGCATTCGAGTTTTTGCTGCCAAGTTGTTTGACTTACATAAATACGGAGTTTACGAGGCCTACTGGGGGGTTTATCTTATCTCTAACAAATAAAACAAAGGGAGTTCCTTTGCCTTTAAATTTTTGGCTTTTTTTCTAACTCTTATGCGTTCTCACGCATTTTTACTCAATGCCGTTCCTTAACTCGGAAAATTCATAAAAGAGAGCGTCATCGAGAGTGCAACCCAAGCTACATATTACCTGTTACCCCTCTACTGAAAATGTTACGAAGTTTTACTCAAAAAAATCTTTGTGTAAGAATTAGAAAAGCTGTCTGTCACCTGACTACTTGGCATACGCGTGCGCGTGCATATATTGAGAATTTCTGAGAATATTAGAAGTTTTTACAGGCGGCAAAATAAAATTGAATGCACCTACTCTTGAAAATTCTTGTCGAAAGTGGCGACTAAATTTTGAATGCACTGTCGCTTTATCCTCTTCTCGAATACTTGCAGTTCAATCAGTACAAACTCTTCCACATAATCGGATTCATTAAACAGAAGTTTGAATATTTCCGAATCGCATTCACCCCTTAATGAATCAACTAATACTAATTGGCAAATTCTTCGAGTTTATGAAACATTTTAACGACTTTTCGTACAACTTCTTTGAATTTTTTTTATAGATTACTACAACAGCGTTCCTTCACGTTTTCATAAGTTTCCATCTCTGAGAGAGAATCTATCCCCCCCCCCCCTCTGCCGTTTTGACAGTCTTTTCCATTTCTTTACTACACAAGTAAAGGAACAAACCTACAGGCTACAAACTACAGTCAGATCCAAATGACAGCTCTGTACACGGATGCACAGTTAACTTGTTGTACAAGTCGTCAAAAAATCAATCTCATCAGAGGGGAAATTTAATAATGACAGTAAAACCCACGAGTACACATAAAAGAATATGCCCAGCTCATTGGTTATGCCTTATGAGTGCCGAAAAATAAATCCCATACTGTGTAGTCAGGCGCCAGGAGTTCTGCCATTCCAGACGAAGCCATTGGACTATATTTTTGTTTTTATTTGAAATGGAGTTCAGTGTTGAGGTATCAGTTATGAGCAGTTGTACTTTGGAGCAACGTGGTGGTGGGTCTGGGTTGTTAATATCGTTAATGCGAGGAATGGCTGGAGGCGGTTGTCGATTTTATTTCATTTTCGACAACGCGACCCCTAGGTCTGTTTAAAAGAAATTCAATTTTTATAAGATTGAATAAAAGGACCAATAGAACAAAAAACAGAATTAAGGGTCTCGTGAAAACGACAGCGGCTTTGAAAAGGCGCATGGAACACCGTTTACAATATATACCTTAATATTATTGAGGGGGCTTCTAGCTATAGATATTACCGCCTCAACAGAGCAAGAGTTTGAAGATTGAGCCTTGCGGATGTGCTAAAATTTTTCAAATGCGGCAATGCTCACAAGTCCCAGGCTGTCAGGCAGAGTTTTAAGGTAAGAGTAGCCATCTCAACACTTAAGCTTTAAATATCAGCTCTAGTCTGCTGTACCTTAACCAACTTAATGTGTGAAACTGGAGACAGGTGTCTAGAGATCGTGCTGGCTGGAGACGCTCGTGGGTTGAGGCCCAATTTAACCCCGGACCACCTTAAATAAGAAAGTAAGCTCTGCTATATGCTCATGAAGCTCAGTCCAGATACCCAGCTTGAATTTTATTGAAGTGTGAATTTTAAGGGATATAATAATAAAGATATATGGAAGGAGGTCGCCGGTCGCACACGGCAAATGTCTGAAAAGATTGAACATACATAGTTGAACTATTTCTCTGGGTTAGCAGGATGAAAGGCAGTTCTGTTCAACAGCATCAGCCATAAGCTATTGCGTCTAAAAGTGAGCTGGCTGTGAAGTGAAACAGATCTCTCAAGCGGTTATTGGTGAGAAGAAGAACGGCGTGGTTTAAAGTACTTTAAGTTCAAGTAGTCATTAGAGTGAAGAAAAGGCCTTCAAGTTGCATATCCACTAAGGGGACGCAGTTTTTTGGAATTTGAACCCAAGAGCTTGCAAAATATCTGTTTAAAAGCAGCCTTGATGTAAAAAGATTCGACGAAAAATTAGTCCGTGATCATACTTAAATAGGTATACCTCAAAGCTAGGTAGGTAAATAGTGAAACATCGTTCTAAGGGATAGTTAACTGCTGCCGGAAGAAATGGACAGCTTACACTGATGAAGTTCGCACTTCTCTGAGTTGCTCAATCGAGCACTTATGTTACTTCCATGCAAAGCTGATGACACCCGCTATGCGGCTAAGTTAAAAATATATGTAGGTATTTGAGCCACTAGCTCTCAAGTTGTTATATTTCTATATCTCCTCGAAAATGTCAAAAAAATGTGTTTTTTCTTATTTTCATAGTTCCAACCATCCGTCTTCTCCTTTTACAGAGACACACTGCTAGATTCCATTCTTTTCTCCATTCCTCTTGCTTTTTGACGTTTTCCAATAACAAAACCAAAGCACACACAACAACTAAGATTAGAATCGTCAAAAAGAATTACGAATGCAAGTCCCAGAGCCAATTTCTTTGTTTCCGTTCACCTTTAGAGACATCACACCTACCTCTCGGACTTCCTTGTTTGTACACTTAATTTAAAAATACGAATCTTGAAAAACTCGAAACGTATCCTAAACACTCGAGCAAATCTTAAAGAGCGAAATACTAAAGGAGAGGGCAACTCCTAAGATGGTATTAACAGAAAAAAAAAAAAAAAAAACGACCCACATCGGCAAGCTTTTGTTTAATCCATCCAATGGTGTTCAAGATCCGTACATGCGTTCCAACCAGACAAAGGATATCCTTCTTTGTTATCCTTTTGTTTACACATACATATAGATGCATGTCTCTTTATCGGTGGATATGAACAAAGACTGCGAGATAAAGCCTCAAAGCGTTGCATCCACGCGTTGGCACAATACGCTCAATACTGCTGCTCGTATATGAACAGATGAACACCCTGTAGTCTGTATTCGTGCTATAAAGTACGCTCAAGTACGCAAGCATGAGAGGGAGTACCTTTATTACTCATCATAGTCGCAACACCCATTGTACGCGTGCAGTGCAATGTAGGCGGTTGTTGTTGTTGTTGTTGCGTCGTCGTCAGAAGGACTGAGGAATGTTTTCGACAAAGAATAACCCAAAATGGAGAACGTTGAGGATTGGATTGCACATATGGCATACCTTGTCGGTTGAACATTATTGTGAATGTGCATTGTGACTTGCCGTCTTACAGGGAGTTGTCAGAATGAATTGAGTAAATGGCCAAGGCAAAGTAGATGGAATGTGCAAAGTCTCGAGGGTGGTTTTCAGGTTGGTTTACATCGACCGTCATTATCACACAGAAGCAGAGGTCCAGGCAGGCCAGCAGGCCAGCAGGTTTCTGCGAATCGAGGGAAGAAATATTGACAGATTTGAACTTACGAAGCGTATTAAAGTTTAGCATCAAATGATGACAGCCAGCTGACTTGACCTCTTTTGATGCTCAGTATTTGAATGTAGGAACAAGTTTTTTTTTTATCCAAGGAGGACTTTTCCTACTACCTTTAACTCTTTAGAAATGCTTTTGTAACTTACGTCAGGTGACACGATTTTTGAATGTCATTTCTGATTTGCTAAAACGTAATCCATCATTTGGGGAAATTGGAGTAGCTGCAAAAGCTTAAACAATATATAATAAAAACCTTAACTATTTTGTAGAAGACGAAGAAAATTTTTGCAATTAGATATTCGAAACAAGTTTCATTTCCAACTTTTTGTATAAGAAGTCAAGATAAAATTGGATACTCCGGTTTAAAGTGCACAAGTTTTTTGCTGGAACAGGAGACGACTCTTGCAAATAAATTTATTTCAAAAGTATCGTGGGCATTTGTAATAATCTCCAACCTCCGAGGCAGCAAGCTGCGTCTATTATACATATCCGTTCAGTATAGTATTTGAGGCCGAAATGTTTTCCTCTAGAAAAATGTATCTGCTTGGATACCAACTTTTTCGAAAATCCTGTTCATCGGCAGTTCTGTTTTTTTTTTTTTTTTAACCCGCAGATTCTTATAAATTTGATCAAAAATGTGGTTCTTAATTTGCCAATGGATGGAAGGACAAAGGCTCTCGTGACCAAGAGTTGAAGAAGTATCGTTTCCATTCAAAAGTGAGCAAGAAATCACCCTCTTTATGGTTGGAGGTTGATGAATTTTAAATAAAAACAGTTGACTTTTTAGGTTTAGCCTCCCATCTCAGGCTAGGAACGAAGATTTCATATGTTTCCAGGCCTATACGATGGGAAATTTACCCTTTAATGCGCGAATTTGACGACACAAATGCGTCTAGTGAGAAAAGCTGGAAAATTTTGATCTGGAAAATAAAACTTTGGAGAAAATTCAGAAAAAAAAAAATGCAAAACATGTGATCAGCCAAATTTTCATTTTTCCGAAAGTGCAAATTACATCTTCAAAATTTGTCTAGTGCTTGTTTCAGGAGCTATGGCTTCTTTTTTGATTAAGAAATTCAGTTTGAACAAATCATCGGTACAATTTTGGGCAACGCTTTCGGGCGTCTGGCTCTCTATCTCATCAATAACAGTAGCGGAGTGAACAGCGACTTCCAAACAGGGTGGCCAGGTCTTCAACTAGATCGATAGCCCAATTTAAAAAAAAAATTGTAGTCCAAAATCGGAGCCCAAAATGTAGCCCAAAAAGTAGCCCAATCAAAACAAATAACTTTAAAAATAATTTATTTTAATTTTAAAACTAGTGGTTCCGCTCGGCTTTGCCCGTGTTAAAAAAAATTGTTTCGGTAAGGAAAATCTATTAAATAATTAAATGCATGTAGAATTTTTGACAAATACGATCTTATTGTAAACTGTGACTAAAATTAAAAGAAAAAAAAAATCCCCGGATAAAATGTTTAGAAAATCAATTTTCCAATTCATTTTTTAAATTTTCTCGCCGTATAAACCTTCCTTAGACACAGACAAACACAACAACAAAAAATATAGATCAAATCGAAGGATCCGTTCTCGAGTTATGGGCGGTCTTACGGATGCAACTTTATTTTATATATATACCTAGATTAAAAGCAAATAAACACATTCTTATGGAAAAACAAATAAAGTAATACCTACAAAATGTAGTTGTGCTTAATTTTAAATGTCAAAATCAATAAGTGAAATCAGTGAATAAAAAGCAGTGGCAAATTGTAGAATTCCTTAAGACTATTTAGGGGGGCGAAAAGCGGTATAGAAAAATAGTCGCCGGAGATAAAAAATGATCAGATTTATAGCCCAATTAGGATTATATTAAACATTTTGTCGGAAATTTAGGAAAAAGATAGCCCAATTTCTGATAAATAGCCCAATCTGGCAAGCCTGCGTCGAATGCTTAAGTAAAGGGTTATTCAATAAGAGCTGTTATTGTGAAAGGATATGGTCCTGTATGCGTGCTCGTGGTGGCCATTTGGTTGATGTTGTTTTTATTAACGGCATACCTTCCTCCTTATTATGAAATGAACATCCGATCATTTATCTCAAAAAATGACATTTTTCTTTGAATACCAAAATAACACCTCTTATTGGAAAACCCTTTAGTTCGCTATTTATCAGAAAGATCACTGACCTGCTACTGACCAACAAGAGAAAATGAAGTTTCATCAAAACGCACCAAATCGGTATTCATTTCGCGATAAGGTACTGTCATTAAAGTACTCTGTAAGTCGAAAGTGTCATGAAAAGACAAGTAGCTTGAACCTAGTGTCAAAAACCAATTTTCCATTAAAGTAAAATCGGATTCTCGAAAAAAAAATTCAAAGCATTCTTCTGGTCTTTTTCAAGATAGTTTGCCAAACACTACTGAGCCAAAATGAAAAAGAACCTGTCAAAAATAACAAAACGACAAATAAATCAGTTTAAAAAAACATCCTTGACATAGCACCTTCTAAACGCAATTGGGGTAACGACTTATGCTTCGAACGGCAGTCCTAAAATAGTTCCTCTTCCTATATTCAATATATTTTCTAAAAAAATATATAACCAATCGCTACCGGACACGTTCCTATTTACAATTTGCCTGTCTCCGATAGATATACATCCGCGCATTCCGCAGCGGCCAATCAACATTAATCTTCTATTCGCCGTCAAATGTCACCAGACTCGAGACATTCTATTACTCTCCCAAAAGCGTTCCGCCGTTCACCCCGCACTGTGACAGACAGACAGATTACACCTGCGCTGCTGAAATGTTTTTTTTTTTTATATATAAAAAATACGACCAAGTTATTCTGTTTTCTATGGTCTGCTCCACCACTGAGAGCGTCATTGGCACACATAAAAAAATAAGATAAAAAGTTATACAAAATATGGAAGTCACCCCGCCATCACATTTTCAAGGCTTCCACGCAACTCTACTTCACACAATAAAATCTGTTTAGTTTTATGTCTGCCGTAGACGATGGAGAATTCGTGACCTACCTTGGCTATCCTATGCTATCACCCATACTGCTGTCAAGTGACGTGACGTAGAGTAACTACAGATGGTGGTGGATCTTGGACAGAAAAAAAAAAACAAACAAATTATTCAACAATATTTCATATTTTATAAACGCAAGCATAAAGTAGCGACATCTTTGTGTAAATGGGTGTCTTCTGGTTCTGGCTTTGTATGCAGAGTGCGAGAGTCGATAGAGACATTCATTCGACCGCCGCCGTCGTCAGGGGGAAATTTTGAGTGCGCCATGAGATGACAGCTTGGCTGTTCTGACTCCTGTCCTGAGAATTCAAGTAAATAAAATTATTTTTAAGTTTATTATGTCTAAAACTGAAAGTTTTTATGGTTTTCCAATTTCTCTGATTTATTTTCATGTTTAGTTTATTTATAAATTGCTTGGGGATTTTTTGAAAACTTATTTCTAAATGAAGACGAGACCTTGATCATTCTGTGAATGATTTTCGGTTAATATTGGTTTATTATGAAAGCAGTTCATAGCCCAGTGGCGCATCCAAAAATAGGTTTAAATAATTTTAAAGGTTAATGTAAAGAGGGCGATTTGGCGCAGTTAATACGGAATATCATTGGGTGTGAAAAAGGAAGGGATGGAGGCATTCCTTGAGATTGTTGAATAAAAGTTCGATTTAAAGTATAGCTGGATGCAAACTAAAGACACTTTTTTCTGCGGGAGGTGAAGATGGACATTTTATAACAACTAGCGAACCATTTGTTGTCGGAAAGGGTAATGGGCTTAAGACGAGGCGACGCCCCATCCCGGAGCTTTTCTTTTTCTTTATTCATGAGTCAATTATCTTGCAAAAATGGATCTAGATGTTAATGGATATAGATCGAAGCAAGAACAACTATTACCACCGATCACTCAAACGAAACGTGTGGACAGATTAATTTTTGAAATAAAGCATAATCTAATTGGGCTACATATAAGCTCACAGTATTTCGTAGATCAGGGATTAGTTTGCTGGACGACTGAGCGAGGAGTCTCAAATTCGATATCTTGAAGAACACAGATTACATCTAAAGGTAACATCTCGCAAATGTCTGAAAAACATTCGAGAGTAAAGGGTTTTTCAATAAGAGGTGTTATTGTGAGAGGATATGGTCCTGTATGCGTGCTCGTGGTGGCCATTTGCCTGATGTTGTTTTTCATTATTAAGGGCATACTCTTCTCTTTATTATGAAATAAACATCCGATCGTTTTTCTCAAAAAATGACATTTTTCTTTGAATACTAAAATAACACCTCTTATTGGAAAACCCTTTATAACTCTCCGGGAAGAGCTTTCCTCTTTCAGATTCCTTCCATTCGTCCAAGGAATAAGAAACTGAAACAAAACGAATGGTTGTGAAGCCTAGGGTCTCAAACTATTTATTTGTTACAGAGGTGCAGAGATAAATCGTAGTACCACCACTACCAATCGCTGCTTCTTCGGGCCAAGAAGGCGTATGAGAAGTAAGATCCTGTATCATACGAACAAGGAAACAGCGTTGCCGTTTGTACCCCTTTTAAGTCTAAAGACCAGTGGTCCCCACTTCTTAAAAATTATAAAAATGGCCCCTCTTTCAGTTGAAGTAAGATTTTATTCTTCATTGAGTGAAAAGGAATGTAAAAATATGAACAAAAGTGTTTTTTTTTTTGTGTACTTTTTTTTTTTTTTTTTTGCCTGTTGCCATTTGACTCGAACCCCTTTTTATTCCCATTTTTGATACTTTTCATCGGCAACGCTGGAAGGAATGGCTCTTATCGTTCTCATATCATCCCTTCAACATGATTTTTCTAAGCTCTTATTAGGATCCCCTCTCATTTTTTCTTTGCTGTTATTTTTACGTCGTTTGATGTATTGTCGTTGTCATGCATCGGTGCAGTTTAAGTCAATTTTGAAATATAAGTCAAACCAAGCTGCATAAATCTGCAAAATAAAAACGTTCAGTCGTCCTTATTCGCGCGAACGTTTTGATTCATCTAGTTTCGAAGACGAAAGAAAATTCAGCGAAAAAAAAAAAAAAACGAAAGCTTACATTCGACTTTTCGTTTATGTTGATCTATATAATTTAAAAAAAAAAAAATGCGAATCTTGAACATGATCTCTAAACTATGCAGTTCTTCAGTTCACTGCATTTTATACTTTTTCGAATAGGACAAACAAATCGAAGTGAGTTACATACGGCAAACTTGTGCTTTCTCTTTATTTCCTTCGTTTTTTGAAATGCGAAATGAGTTTTTGTTTCGGATTTTAAAGAATTCCCCTTTAAATAATAATTTTTGTTCGCACCACTACTAATTTTCATCAATTTCCTTCTTTTCTTTCAGACTTCAATCGGATTTGAAGGCACACACCAAACAGCAAAAATAAAAACAAAAACCTTCCTCAAGAATGTAACAATCTAATAATAATAACGCAATCCTAATTTTTCACCTAAACAAAAGAGTAAAAATAGTTTTTTAATAAAATATATATAACTACTAGTTTTCAAACAAAAATTCATAACAGAAATTAATGAAAATGGTTTTCACATAAGTGCTTTAGTGTCTCACAACAACAAATAAAAAAAAATAATTTAAATCGAAATTCTACTATAAATTAGATAAATATATTTGTATATGTACACAAATGGCGTTTCGTGCTTTATAATTTAAGTAGCTAATACTAAAATGATAATTAGTCAAATTTATTAAATAAATTTCTAGTATAATATTTTGTGATATATAATCAAAAGAGTTTTTTTTTTTATATAAATATAAAAGTAAATAATTAGTTTTCTCATCGCATTTACATAGTGTGCTTTAAATGATTTCTACACAGAGTTGTAAAAAAAAATGTTTGTATATAGTAGGATTACTAGAATAACGCAAATCGCTTAGTCGGTGAATAGTCAATGCAATTTTTTTACACAAATTATTTATACATAATTATATTTAAAAGTGAAATCAAAATCTTTGCTTATCCAAAAGTTTGCTTCACGTAAAATATAAATCAAAAAAAAAAGAAAGAAATCAAAATTCAAAGTTTGTGCACGCGCATTGTTTAAGTTTTCGTTAAGTTTTAATTGAATAGTTAAAGTTAAAAAAAAAAAAAAAAAAGTGAAAAAATTAGTTTAGTGAAATTCATTGGAATAATTGGTTTCGAAAATTTGTGTAGTCTTTAAACCAATCGTTAAAAAGAAAAGAGTGAAAATCAAGTTAAAGCAGATAAACCGGTAAATAAAAGGACACACATGTGTTTGTGTTGAAGCCCATGTAGCCATAAATTTGCATGATAAGAAGCTGTCTGGTTACAGCTGCTTTTTTTGGAATTACCGTCGAAACTGTTAAAAATAAATAGAGAAGCATTGCAAACATACACAGCCACACCATGCCAGTGCGAAGAGGACACGTGGCCCCCAAGACCACGCTAATTGAGACTATCATCAGGAAATTCGATACGCATAGTAAGTACTCGTAATAGATGATGAATTTCGTGTTTACCATTTATTTGAATTAATTGCTGGTGGGGGGGTTTTGAATGTCGTTGTTTACAAAACAATCTGTGTTGCCGTGGGATATTGTTTTGTTTCAGTATGGGGCAGATCGCCAAAAAGGATAACCGATTCGATGCCAATTACATAGGTTCGGTGTGCAACAGTTTACCACTGTAATGGGATTCTCCATTGGGGTATTGTTTTTCGGTTAGTTTGGTGTTTTTTGTGCAGCTTTGGAGGAATTTAATTTTCAGATTGGATTTACTTTTTTGTTTTGTGGCTTTCGAATCAGCAATACCGTACAATCGTTATAATTAAATTCAAATTGAACTCATACCCCTCTCCCAGTTATACGACCATGAACGGCTACAGGAACTTTATTTTTGTTTCGTTATTTATTGCAGCACTTGCATTCCTTATAAAGGACTATTATTATTATTTATTATTATTTATTTTTCAATATTCTCAGACATAAAATATATACAATTGTGTTTTAACTAAGATTAAGTTTATATAAATAAGAGGTTCCGAACCGATGGGAGGTTCTGAACCGATTTCGGTGGGGGTTTTACCCCAGTAAGGGGATTTTTCCGAGAAGGCTTTTACTACACTCTTTAAGTTTGGGAAGCTGTTCTAAAGTAAAATTATTTACAAAGTGGTAGCACATTCTTGTGTTATTTCAATATAACAACGAAGATGGTTCTTTGGCGTTCATTGCTTCGAATATTTTAACTGAGGAGAGTGTAAGGAAAATGAAGAATGCAATGGAGAGAAGTTCAATCAGGATCTTTTATTTTTCTATATAGCTACCCTATAGCTATTTTGTCTTTGTAATTGCGATAAAGTTCGTAACCCGTGAACAGATGTCGACTAGGTTTTCACTTACTTTTGTATTTTCTACGTCTTTACTTCACTTACTTTTGTATTTTCTACGGCCTTTTTACATCTTCTTGAGGAAAGGAAAAATAAATAAAGCGTCTTCTGAGGGCTGAGGCTATTAATATTTAAATGCTTGACTTCATAAGAACATTGTTTTTGGTTTTGTATATATCTTAATATATAAAAACGTTGGTGCGTATGTATGACCGACGATAACGACTGAACCACTGAAGCTATCCCCCTTATATTCACACAATATGTTTGTGTGGTGCTCCGGATGGTTTATGTTGTTTTAGACCCTATAGGGGGCGCTGGTGTCGCTTTTTTGAAAATTCTTATTTATGGACCGATTTGGCTCAAATTTACACCATATAACACTTAAGAAAATAGAGAGCTTTTGCCAAAATTTGGACCCGATAGGTGGCGCTGGGAGAAAGTTAGATTTCCCTGCATATCAATATTGTATCAACAACATTAAATTTAATTGTAATAATATAGTTGGCGTTGGTTGTCCAAACCTTTTTGAATTTGACATTTCAGTAATTCATATTTCATTTAGCTGTACAATTCTTCGACGAAAACTCCAAATTAGTTTTTAATCAATTTGAAATAGGTAAATAACATTTCCATTCAATTTCCGGCACAATTAAAATGACCAAGGAAAATGTTCTTACTGGCCAAATTGTACAGTTCTTCTTTTGTTTTGTTCGAATCGGTGTATTTCAGGCAGTCTTAAAAGATAAAATTTTGGACCCGATTTCAATGAAATTTTGTGGATGTGTGGTTGATTCCAGCTTGAAAGATAGGATACTTTTCGACCCGATAGGTGGCGGTGTTGTCGTTTTCCGAAACAGTTTTATTGAGACGATTGAAATTTTTGGGATGGGTATGGTTGCTTAAAGTTTGACAGAGAGGATAGTTATGGACCCTATTGTTGGTACTCTACGAAAAAAAGGCGGGATAGGAAAACGGGTTGCGGCACTTCTCATTCAAAAATAAAACCAAACGCTAGGAAGGACATACTATGCTACTCTTTGTCGTGAAAACAAAACTTTATGGGGATTAGTTGAATTTTTGAATTCCTTGGATGTTCCGGGCAGTTATAATTTTGCTGCGCAACGTCAATGCGCCGACACTTTGTAACGGAACGCGTTTGATTTGAAGGTGAAAGTTCAAATCAAATGTCATCCAAGCGACGGTTTCGAGGGGAAATTTAAAGGCAAACATTCTCATTGCTCGGATTCCCCTTATTCAGAACGATTTGCCATTCGTATTTAAGCGTCTTGAATTTTCCGTGCGTCTCCTTTTCAATCTCAGAGATGGTAACACCTACAACAAAATTTTTCATATGAGGGCAATCGAGAACGGAACTTCCGATTTGAGAAAAGAGTAGGTATTGGATACTCTTTGGATTTGAGCTATCTTTTCTTTGTTGTGTTTGTCTACGCCTAAGAAAGTTTCATACGACGAAAAAAATTGAAAATTCGAAAGGGAAATTGGAGAACTGTAGAAATTTATTTTCCATATATTTTGTACGGGGAGTGTTATTTTTATTTTTTTTTTTTTTTTTGGATTTGATCGCAGAATATACAGTGAGACCGCATTTGTCAAAAGATATTTTGGATCAAAAAAATGTATTTCTGGTGGAATAGTGAATGCTCCAAATTCAAATAATTTCATCCAAAAAGTCAATATTGGGTGGGACGAAGTTCGCCGGGCACGCTAGTATATATATATATTTTTTTTTTTTTCGATTTAGAAAGAACCCCAACAAAGAACTTAAAAGAGAACTCAATACTTGGAGAATATGTGATACCAAATATTTGAATCTTCTGTCAAAATTGTAATCTTCACTAGTTTATAAAACTATTTTGTCTTAAAGTGGAAAATTCCAAGTAAATAAATAAAATAAATAAAAATTAATAAATATGCATATACATATTTGAAAAAAAAAAAAAATATAAATATATGATGGGAAGTGGACGTTCTCTTGCGAAGCGTCCATGTACCCACAATTTGGATACTTATTTTGCTGCACTTACCAAAGTTAAATCATTAAGACTGATAGAGATGGAGCTAACATTGCTGGTTATATACTCGAAGCTTCTATTTATAAGTTTAAGGGATAGTTGTGAAAGTATTTTTTTAGTTTAGCATTGACAGAGTTGGCAATTGTTGTCTGTTCCTTCCTCATTTCTGCTGGATTCTGCCAGAAATCACTGCAGGACAAGTTCAAATTGCTGCATAGTTATAGTATTCATTTACGAAAGGAAGAACCAGACATCCTTCCTCTGCAACAATTTCCTTTCACCCGTGATATTGTCTACGAGCCAGTCGGTCTGCTCTTTCAGCAACAGTGGATCCTTTGAATTTAACCAGAAAACCATTAGCGTTTTTCCTCTATCTATCCTGTGCTCCTTTGTTATCTATTAATAGCATTAAATTCATTGCGAAGCGTGCACAAAAATTAAATTTCCTTCTCCATTGTTAACAATTTCACTACGATCATAAAAAACAATCAGTTTCTGTCTCTCTTTCACAGAGACCATCTCTGCAGCTATATACAGTTACAAGGCATAAAATGTTAAGAAATCTAAATAACATAGCAACAGCAAGAGAGAAAAGGCAACCAACAAACTCAGCAAGAAGAAAAAAAAAATGCATAATTTTTGTCCCAAGGATATGCAAACACAAGATGCATTCAAGTTTGAAAATGTGTTTCTTTTTTTTTTTTTTTGTCTCTCTCACCCAATAATCAGTCTATTCGAGTTTTTTTTTGGCGTGTCTACGGCAACAACTTTCTGACAAATATCTGGAACGAAGATATTATAGGAGTCGAGAATTTGAGTTGGCCGCCGGGTTTAGGTTTGGGCGAGAGACAGCCAGATTGCAACAGCAATATTCATGATATTTCCACATCCGAGTAGCATCGTGGCTGGGGAGTAAAAATGAAAAAAATATATATCAAAATGGGGGGGGGGGGGGAAACTGAATCTAGATACTGCATTTGTATCCGAAAATCTACTGTTATCAAGTAGACAAAGAGATGGGATGCAAAAAGAAACCGAAATCAAACAACAACGCCCATATTGAGAAAGGACGAGTAAAAAAAGAAAAGAAAAAATAAGCCACCCACATTATCTATTAAAGCAGCTTCCTCTGGTGTGTATTTTGGTCCGCCAAAAGGATGTCGCTTAGAGGAGAACACACTCGGGGAAATTGCATCTTCAGTCTGCTTGAATATTCTGCGAAAATGTGAAAATTTAAACACGGATGGAGACGATTTTCTTGGCAGGATTATTTACTTTAACAGTTTTCTCTGCTTTCCGGCGTGTTACTGCCAAAAGGAAATTTTCCATCAAGTTTGTTCGAAGTATGCGCCCTTGGCAGGTTTCACTCGATGAAAATGTCATTATTCAGTAGGCACATGACCTGAAAGAAGCGGAATGTACTTTTTCAGAAGGGATGTGTATGTGGGGGTCACATATTTTGGGCGCCAATTTGTGTACTAGTTGCCAGCTTTATTGCATAATCAATACCATTTATATCAGTTATCTGCAATGAGTATGGAAATTGTTTAAAAGTTAGGTTTATCGGGACGCAAGTGAGGGTAGAAAGATGGGCGTTGGGCGCCAGTTAAGGAAACACAAATGCTTGCTTCGATGCCGCAGTCTGTGGCAGACTCGCAGCTCTTATAACACGCCCCTCTAGACAGCGCTGTGTTTTCTACCTACCGCCATTTTGCTGCAGTTCACTAAAGTCTTCCTTTACTTGTACACGCCACGTAAGCCGGGATCTTCATTTACTGCGGGGTTTTTCCATGATGGAGTTTAAGACTCCTTGCGAGTACGAGTGTCCCTTCACTCTGCATATCTTACCCAATTTCGACGACTCGTCAACGATATTTTAGGAAATTATCTTAGATCGACTTGGGCATGTCTAACTTTCCATTTATGACTACGCATTCTTCTTGTGTATTCAAATGTTATAGTTTTGTCAATTGTTGTTTCTCCTCAGCCAACCCTTCAAAACGCCGAAAGCTTTCTTTTATCTATTAGCGGTATCACGAAAAACCAAGTCTCTCTGTTGGGCGCCAGTTAAAGTGTGTTCTGAATATTATATTTCGCTGAAATCGTAATAGCCTAGGTTCTCACAACCATTCGATTCGTGTGACGTATTGGAAGGGATATACAACTTTATGCCAAGCCCAAACGTCTAATTGAGAAGCTCCTTTATGACTTTTACAGTCTGGGAATTTTTCAGACGTTAGCGAGAGGTGGTGGGGTCGAAAAAACTTAAAATGTAATTCTGTGTTTTTCTGGGGTGGCAGCACGTAACTTGATATAATCGAGTTCAGTCGATACAGTCGAATCTCGCCGCAGCATCTAATTTGTCTCAATCGATTATCCTCGATTGTATCGTTGAAGTTGGCAGCATACAAAATATTTTCTATTTTGACGATTGAAACAAAATATTTTACTCGATAGAAAATACCTATCGCTAACTAATTAAAAATGGAAAATAAGCAAAATATGGTTTCTAATAAAATAACAGATGAAAGAACTTCGAAATTGTTGTCTGTGGTATTTGGTATACATTTGTACCTACCGATATTTTATTTTCTTCGAAGTGGCTATTCACACGTTTGTCTGGCTTCGAGACACGGCTACGTATTTGACGTAACGTAATTGTATTTTCATAAAAAACAGTGTTTTAAGAAATAAGTTGGGCCTTAGATTAAGAAAAATACCCAATTTGACACTTTATGTGACACTCTTAAGTACAAGTCACAATCAAACTCGTTTCAAGTTACGTGCGACCGAAATTAATTTGTTTCGAGTTGGCTGACGATGAACAGTCCTCGATTGTATCAAGTTATGTGCAGGCACCCCTGGGTATCGAACCTGGGTTCCCTCATTTAGTAGGGCGAGCACCCTTACCTCTAAGCCACTGCGTCAAATCATGATCACATTTTTTCATTTCAACCCTTAGCTGCTGCGGTGTAAATTCCCACATGCCTTCATATGAGAGGTCACACATTTCAGCCATCCATGTACATTTTATTGTGCAACAAAATGGTATAATTTTGATACTTGAACGCTTAACATAGAACTCCCTTCAAAATGCAAAATTGCTTCCATATCATATTATCAGTTGCTGCAGCAGAAACTGAATAATCTTTATTGGGCGCCAGTTAAAAGATTTATATAATTTCCCCAATAGCAATCCAAATATTGAGGACATTTTTTAACTTCGTTCCTATCTACCAGTATAGCAGCTGAAAAATTAGGCATTATTCACCCCTCTAGAAGCTACATGTGTGAGGTCAAACATTGGGCGCCAATTATCGACGCGTTAAAACATTTATTTTCCAAAAAGTTCTTACAATTTCAACATTTATACTGTCTATATACAGCTCCCTTCATAATATGAATCACTTTCCACTCCAACGCAATTTCGTTTGCTGGGCGCCAGTTAATACGGTCATTGAACATCACCTCGCACGCTTCCACTTAAACTTATTTATGGGAAAATCTCGCATAACCCAATTTCTAATTGTCAACGCGATAACTTCCTTAAATTGACCTGCTGCCACATTTGGCAGCCAACCTTGGTCCCCTTTCTATAATTCCGCACCTCGATCAATGGTCTATAATTATCAGTAAAACTTCTTACTACTAAAAAAAAAAAAATAATTACGCTCCAATAACGTCGGCAATTAAAAGGTCATATTTCATATTTAATTAGCTATTCATAAGGACATTTCTTATTACGATACAAAAAGAAGGAGCAATCTTAACAGGTACCGCGTGTCACCATATAAAAAGCTTGTAACACAATGCCCCACATACATATTTTTATATTTTTATGTGAACATAAATAAATGATTGCGACTTTATCTGAAAGAAAGTTAATTATGTCAGGACACACAGAGAGAACGAAATGAAAATGAGGGGCGACCACTCGCAGACGAACAAAGAAAATAGCTGTGCTTCAAGTTGACGCCATCCGAATGAGTGAATGGAAACCAACAACATATAGGATCCCATTCAATGGATACAAATATCCTTGTACAGGACATTGCAAATGAAATTAGAGCAAAATGGAAATGACTTTGTTATAAATTGTGGTAATGCCAAATGCTTTGGGTTGGGTTTGTGTGCTTGTGCCGCCGGATGTCACTGTCACTGTCCTGTCTGTGGGTTGAGTAGAAAGGATGCTTAGTGATGCATTATTATGTGCAGCCATATGGACTGCGCTGTGTATGGTATGCTGCTATGCATGATGTAATCATTTTACCCGGATGATCGGCGATGTGTTCAGCTAATCGATGGTTTAGAGAGGGATTTGATTTTTCAATTTCCTCATTTTTTTTTTTTTGGCAATAATTTTTGGGAGGTTTTTGTCGAATTTCCGACTCATATAAGATTTCTAAAGTCCCAACAGAATTTGCCAACTATTCAAAATATTTTTGACCAAAAAAATGAATTCATCTTAATTTTAGATGAATGTATCGCGACGGTGTTGCCAGAATTCAGTATTTATCGCCGATTTGGGTACTCGAACTCTTCACTGGTTCCTTTAAATTGTCATTTGCCATTTATCGCAATTTTACTGACTTTAAAGTTTGACGATTTTATGCTCCTTAGGAATTTATTAAAAGAAAAAAACGAATATTTTTATTGCAAACGGTAAAAACGGTTCGCGTAATCATTCGTATAACTAAAACTTTCTAAACAGTTAATTAAAATGAATGAGCCAACTCCATTTTTATACAGTTTTTTAACAGACTCTCACATCTCAGCAGTGAAATCATCTCACAAATTATGCATGAATATGAAAACACACTGATTAATTTTATAAGTTTATTTTGTTACATTGGAAAGTTGAAACTCTCTAATCTAGCCTCTCAATTACGAGTTTCTGTAGCGTTTTTTTTTTTAACTAAACATTGTCTTCTTTAACCCTTTTGGTACAATTTTTGAATATATAACATAAAAAATATTTTGTATCATATTGTTGGCTTATTTTGGGCTCAGAAACCAATTAAAACAAAAAAACAAGTTGCAAAATGCTCAAGGACACTTCAAGGAGGTGTTACCAAACGGCAACAATTCGACATTGGGAAGTAAAACAAACATGAAAACCGCAGGTATTTTTTTTTTTTTTTTTTTTAATTTCAGTTTTAAAAATAGGTAACATTTTATACAAAAAGGCTTTATAAAAAGAAGGGAAACAACAAAATAAATAAATAAATATTAGCAAACAATAAATAATTCAAGCAATTAAAAAGTTAAATTAATATTAAATTATAATTCTTAATTAATTTTAAATAGGTACTGAGCGTGAGCATTATATATATAATACTAGCTGACCCGGCGAACTCCGTTCCGCCTAAATTCGTATAATGAAAATAATATTTCGGAGCTTGCACAATGAATGCTACCTACTTAATGTAATTTGGTCAATTCAAATTCGTTATTCAAAAGTATTTATATTAAATAAAATATAAATAACTGAAGTAGGTATAACAATCGATGTATTTCCGCTTTTGCACTAAAGTGGTTTGCTCGCACGTGAGCACGCCATACACAATTGATCATGTGAAAAACGTGGGAATTCAAGATTGATGCCATAAATATCCTATCCAGCGATTATCCTGGCGACTTATTATTTGTCATAGATGATTAAATGCCAATGGCAAATCGTTCTGAATAAGGAGGCAAATCTGCGATTTTCTGAGCTCATTTTCTCCATCGCCGTTTTAAACATCGTATTCAAAGCGTTGTTCTTGTTTGCATTAAATAATTGTTGCAATTGTCGAATGACGTTTTTTGTCACCTCTGTTTGCCCTCTGCACAGCCCAGTACAGCCTATCGACTTGATCATCCCCCAACAAAATAAAGTACACCTGCGAATATTGGTGTACGTCCTCATTTACTGGCAAGAAGGCACATATCCGATGGTAACTTTGGCCTTGAATCTGTTAATCCGAATTTTGCAGCGTAGAGTCCCATGCCATTGTTAGAAAATGTGTGTTTGCATGATGTACATGTAAGAGGGAGAAGTGGTGGAAGGCGCCCGACGTGACGGCCCAGTGGTGGCATGCGCGTGAGCTGCGCGCGGTACTGTAAAGTACTTGAACATTGCAACATTACTTCATTTTTCTAAAATTAAATAATTTTTCTAAAATAAAATTATCCTAAGTTACTCCTTATTACATCAGCTACCTGCCAATAAAACTCCCGTCAAAATCGGTCCAGCCATTTCAGAGATTAGCCGAAACAAACAGACAGACAGACAAAAATTGTTGCCTGAATTGTCGAAATTCTCGAACACTTCCAGAATTTCACCTTGGGTTCTAAGAACCATGCGTCTTACTTACTTGCTTAAGGTGGCGCTACAGTCCGGGGTGGACCTGGGCCTCAACCAACAAGCCTCTCCAGCCAGCACGATCTTTGGCCAGCTGTCTCCAGTTTCGCACGCTAAGTTGGTTAAGGTCCCCTTCCACCTGCGTGCGCCACCTGAGTCGCGGTCTACCTCTACTGCGCCGTCCCTCGGGTGTGGATTCGAAAATCTTCCGGACCGGAGCATTGACGTCCATTCGCTCCACATGACCCAGCCACCTCAGTCGTTGGACCTTCACTCTTCTGGCTAGGTCGATGTCGCTGTATAGCCCGTACAGTTCGTCATTGTATCTCCTCCTCCATTCACCGTCTATGCAGACGGGACCGAAAATTACTTGAAGAATTTTCCTCTCGAAGTAATCAAGAGTAGCCTCATCCGCTTTTGATAGAGTCCATGCCTCTGCACCATAAAGTAGGACTGGGATGATCAAGGTCTTATAAAGGGTCACTTTAGTTGTTCGAGAGAGGGCTTTGCTACTCAATTGCTTTCTTAGCCCAAAGAAACAGCGATTGGCAAGAGTTATTCTTCGTTACCATGCGTCTTATTGGTGCTAAAAAATTATGTTTGCCCACATTAGGAAGTCTCAAAATCATATGACTACTGAATGTTGCTATACGGCAACAATTATTTTCCCACAAAAACATAGCCCTTTTCACGAATTGTTGCCGTAAGGCAACACACTATTTTAACATTTTTTTTTATCGTGTTCAAAGTAAGTAAAGATACTTTATTTGATTATTTTATATAATTATAACACGTTAGAATATATAATTAGCCTTTTTATTAAAAATTGATAACATTAGAACCAAGTAGATCTTAATTCAAAATGTGGACTTACCGGCCATTTGTTAGTTTCCGGCTACCTGGTCAGCTGTCTTTAAAATAATAATATGAAATTGGCGGGCTGTTTGACAGATAGGTTTAGATACTCTTAGAAAAAAGTGCTGCCACTGAGTTTTTATTACTTTTTGTAAGGAAATCAGTTTGTAGTGCCTTAAAAAAGAGTATTTTGTTGATGTTGCCATGGCAACAAAAACACCGAAAGGGTTAAAAACAATTTAAGTAAAGAATTACAAAAATGCGCATTTTTTTCTTCATTTTTGGCTCCAAGATTATTTAAATTTGGCTCCATACCCATACCTGTTATAAAGGTGGCAACACTGATCGCGAATTTCGTTTAATTTCATTTGAATATACAAGAGGGATATTGAGTGATCTTTGTTATTTTTTCTAACTTCCATTACCGTCCCCCTTTTAAAATCTCGGACATCAGGGGCAGAACTACCGCATCCGTGAGCGAGCAATATGTCACTGAATTTTATGGATTTTACAAGCAAACCAATAACACGAAACACGATGAGTTCCATCGCTATCTCCCTCTAATAAGAAGCTATGTAGGTACTTGTACTTGTACATATCTGACGAGCGAACAATTTTGAAACTGAACTAAAAACTTTCCAATAATGAAAAACAGAACTACTCATCAAATTTCCTAATTTGCATAATCTTCCTCCGGATGTTCGCATATTCTTTTTTCGCGTGGATTTTTACGAATCATCTGCGATACCTTCCAATCCGATTCGCCGTGAAGTTTACCCTCTTACTTCTTATGTGACACATAAATCGCATGGGATTCCCAGATGAACTTCCAGGCAAACAAAGTCTTCTTAAAGGGAGTTAAACGCGAACGAAATGCGAATCGTCTGGTTTAGTTTAAGTTTTTCTTTAAGTAATCAATCAAGAATTAAAAGTGCGACGCGACGCCTTAAAAAGGTTCAGATTGCGGCGGTATTTAAATACGATTTGACTGGCTAAAGTGCACCTCTGCTTAGACTTAATTTTTTAATATATTATACGTAAACCAGCGAGAGAGCAATAACTCTTAAGATAACTGGATTTTGTGAGTTGGGCTTCAGATGTACTTTTATACTTTAATATCTGAACTGCGCAAGTCTTTTGTGATTAAAGACATAACCGCTCATGTGCTTCATAAGAGGACTTAGATCTACTCCACTTGAACCGATTGGAAATATGATCCATAGTTCAAAACCCAGCTGAATATTCGGTAAAGTCGAAGGCCCCCCTCGCCAAACACACAATCATCGTCATCGGTCTCTTTTCTCTTATCATAAACAAACCCCATAAAGAGCTACCCCGATTTAAGCGCATTCCACCGAAAGGATATATAAAGAACGGCATAGGAAGTGCCATTTTCAACTTAATCGAATGAATTCACCTTCGCCAGCACTTTAGAGTCATTATTTCCGACTGACATATGCACAGCAAATCGTTTATACCGCCTACGCCTCGCCGTAGCACAATTGAATGAAATCCCGTGGGGCAATGATGTTGTCATCGTTAAGTGAGACACACACCCAGGCTCTGTATAGAAACTCACTCTTAGCTGTCGGCCGGCCGGCGGCGCGGTGATGATCCCAGAACTAAGGATTAGCTTTTTCGTTTTCTGTATACCTATTCACTTTTTTCCAACCCCATATATCGCGTCGTCACAGAGCAACAGAGGATGACTGCACTGCACTGTACTGCACAGTTTATTATAGTGAAACTTAGTCTCGATATTTTGTTGCAGTTTCTATCAGTTTCGTCCTTTTTCGATTGTTCTTTGCGTTGAATTATGGATCTGAGTGGGGAACGTACCATTTAACTAGAAGTGCATTCTCGGTGTCTCTCTATATCGCTTGTGTAGATGTGTGTGGATGGGTCAAATGTCGCCAGTGGAAATTAATGCGCCTATAAAACTGTCCGGCCAACTACTTCATCCTCGACTGTGCCATGGGGAAAGTTATATACCTAAAATGGATTTATGTAGAATCGGGTGGCTTGTTTGCTCTATGGTCGATAAGAGGCTCCATCGACAATTACCCTAAACTACTATTCCCAGTAAGGTGGGGAGGCATTTTCAAGGCATTGTGCGGCCGGCAGTGAAAGTCGCATCACAGGTAAATTGTTGGGAATCGCTTGTGGAATGAAATCGATTGACCAGAGCTAGAATAAATGTTTGCAAATTAAGCGGTTTCGCTTCGATACCCTGGGGACATCGGGTCCTTTTATTTGGTGATTAGCTGTTTGGTTTTGCTCACCAGGCAAATCGGGCAGACACTGGACTTTGATTTGAATTGGTTGGGGATGTTCTATCTACTTATATGTGTGGGCGATGGGAGTTGTACGATTGGCACCAGTATACGTAACGCCAGGGATACATTTTACAATAATTTTCGTTAAACTTTTTCCAACATTAGACATTAGAGGGCCTTGTACTGTATGACTCATTGCACAAAGTGTGGCGTGTGAGTGCATTGTGTAGTTCTGTCTCGGAGGACCCAAGTATTGCCAAGCTATCAGCGAATAGGTCTCCGAATTTGAAATATTTTTCACTGCGTCTGCGGTGTTTCATTCGTTCCGTCCATAAAAATAAAGATGAAGACCAACGCTACCCTGACTATAATTTTGCAAAGCGTAGCTATATTGTTAGGTAAGAAATACGCATGTAGTGCACTTGCTGACGTCACAAAAATTCGGCCATTCGGTGGTCACTCGTGTGCTACCGAGCCTTGTCTAGCTAATTTTTCCGCTTTCTCATTGCCTGGAATGCCTTCATGTCCCGGAACCCAGCAGAGCAATATCTTGAGCTGAGTACCAAGAACCTTGAGCTCTTCGCGACAGCATTTAACAAGCTTCGATTTTATTTCTGTTGCAGTTATGGCTTTCTTGTATACTGTAAGTATGTACACAGCCAAAGTATTTCTGTAGGATCGACGAATGACCCATTTCGTTCAGTTTCCAGTTTTCTGATTGGCTTATTCTCATGGCACTAATGGCGGCTAATGTTTATACAAAGATGTCTAGCGGAAGCAAATTGAGGATAGCCTCAAGACCCGCGGTTGGGGTTGTCCTCATTACACTGGTGGTGCCGATATACGCTAGTCTTTGTACTTTTGTAATGGCCTTTAGGTAGGTGGCTTTGTAGGTTGCCGGCCACCATACGAGATCAGTATGGGTCTTACTATATCCGTGTACATCCACAGCGTAATTTTAGAAGATGGTCCCCTGGGTTTCCCAAAAATTCTGCTGCAGGAGTAAAAGGCTATTGTGGCTTTTTTTTATTCTTTCATGTGTGTTCATTTTCCAATTTAGTTTTTTATCCAGAATAAGTCCCAGGTATTTCGCGCTGTCAGAGATTCTGAGGAGTGTGCCACGCTGGATTAAGAGTGAACCGATAAAGCTCGGTCTTTCACAGAAACTAAACTACTGAATCAGTTGATTAAATTAAATTTAAATGTAAAGAAAAACTCTAAAAATATAAAACGTTGAATTCCACTGCGTTATGAAATCTTTCTAAATGAATGAATAAATTAAATTAAACTAAATTTCTTAATAAAATTCAACTACAACACATACTCAATTTAAGATCCACATTTAGGGCGAGAAGTTTCACATCTGGCGTGTTGTCACAAGCTCCCTCTCTGTTTTTTTTTTTTTTTAGAAAGATAACTTAAAGTTTGAATATAAAAATCCATTCATCAACAAAATTGCTTCCATCAATTGCAAGCTAATTCATCAAAGGTCTCCTGTGCTGCAGACGCTGCCGGGAAAGCCATGCCATCCATCAACACCAACACACTTCGCTAGTTATTCGCCAAACAAATCTAATCAATCAACAAGTTCAACAGAATATCATCACCTCATCGATTAACAGCGCTAGTCGAGACCTCTTCCATTGTGTCTGATCAGCTGGATAACCACATCAATGTCAGCACTAACTAACAGACCGTTGTTAACCTCATTAACCTCTCAACAAGCAGCAGTCCTTTGTATAACACGTGTAGTCAAACGCATCAGACTTTGGCATTTTTGAGATCATCATAACATGACTGCGCTGTTTAAATTAGCTTAGAGCTGCCAAAGGTATATTCATCTTGGGAGCGATTCTATGACCCTTAATGCGTGTTTATGTTACCTACTCGTTCTTTGTCAGAGAAAAAAAAAATCCATTTAATGGAAAAAGTACTTATACGAAGGACGGAGTCATCGCCCCATCTCCCTGTTCACCAAATGTAAATATCCCGATTATATTTCTACAAATGAAATCATTTCCGGCACTTGCCTCGAGAGCAGATTCGATGGAGGGGTAGGCTGCCGCAAATTGCAAATTAATTCAAAACTTTGTTGCGTCCAAACCCTACCACCTACGGGAGAAGGTGTTAACTCTGATTTAGGATACTTTTCCGTCAGTCATTTCCGTTGCTCAAAAATGTTCGTATTTAGTTTCGAACTCATTCGAGTGCGCAAACCGAACGTGGAAATGGGGATGTCAGTTTGTCGCCGCACAGTACCACCCCTAAACCACACAAACTGGACACGAGCAGTATAATTCAGTTATTTACTTTGACTTAAATGCACTACAGTAGGTGAGGGAATTCAACTGCCATATCCTAAATGGAAATGAGTATTTACCGAATAATTAAAGTGTCCATCAAAGTCAATAAGGAAAACGTACTAAGGGAACGGTTATATACGGCATTGCCGTACCAGCAGCAAAGGCAAACTGTACCGAAACACACCGCAACGTGTTTGATGTGAAATTAAAGAGCAATTTTTATTTTCTTCCCCCAGGGGGGTGGTTTTTCCCATTTTTATTCGGGGGTGTAAGATATGGTTGGCATGTTGAGGCACGACTTCTTTGTGTGCATAGAATTAGGGGCGATTTTGGTTGAACTTGGGGTGACATTAGGTGGGTGTATCTACCGTATGTAGGTCATCTCTAAATGCGGTTAATATCCGACTGAGTAGTAAGTTAGGGCGGTCTTTTTTTTTATGAAATTCCCTGCCTGCAAGATCGAAGCATCGGGGAATAAGCCGCAAGAGAGACAAACCCCGCATGGACCTTGGATACCTACGTGAATAGCCACGGGTATGATTATACTTCGAAGAAACCAGAACCAAGAGACGAATCACGAATGTGAAATGACAAAGAGTTCTTGATGGCACAAGACTTTGCCCAGGTCCTCAGCATTGTACATGAAGAAACCTCTTGGTAGGCTCTTCGTCCATAACTCAGATGATCTATCTGCTGCCTTGCACATCCACAGAAAAAAATCATAAACCTTAGAAAGTCTTCAAGATGGTTTGTATATGCAGCAGTGTAGGGTTAAGAGGCAACCTTAATATTGACTTCAGTGGCACCGATTATCTACTTCAACACGCTACAAAAATCTACTACTCTGCAACTTGTTCCGAAATGGTATCAACCTTCCGTTAGGCGCGCCCTATTTTCTCACACCGTTAGTCGCGCTACACCTGTGAGGTGATTTCTCAAGTTTTGACTTTAAACTCTACAAGTTTGCTATCAATACTTGGGGTTGGGGCTACTTTGATTTTCATTTTAGAGAGCAATCTTTCGTCTATCTGGAATCTAGCTTAGGTTCGGATTGGTTAGGTGGCGAAATTATCCGATATCTTCCCAGTAAGTCACTTAGACCAAATTAGGTCCATTGTGCTACCACATAATCTAACTCAAAGATTTTTATGTACTGCGTACTGAATAGGGGCTGGCATTTTACTTCAGTTAACCGAGAAGGGTTGTCTTCGAAAAAACACTCAATAAAGAAGCCACAAAATAAAATGGTCACTAGAATGTCACAGTGTTCCTTAAAGGCACTTTGGCCCGTTTTAAATCGGAGAAAGTCTGAAGGATTAATAAATCTCAGTAGAACAAAGCTAATATTAATAACAGGAATACTCTTTGGACACTATGGGGGCTGGTCTTTTGTGCCGACCTCACAACCCCATTCGACCTAACCTCACCTACCCTTACCAAACATAGGGCGTTTGAAATAATTAAACTCATTCAAGGACGGAATTTTTGATGCATGTGAACTGCAAGAACTGGCGTTCGTTTTGTGTGAGTTTTTTTTTTTTCATTTTTGGAACGAATGGAAGCGATCTACAATTTTATGCCGACTCAAAACGGCTAATTGAGAAGCTCTTTCAAGAAATTTATATTCTCGGATGTTTGTCGGACGTTCGCGAGAGGTACCGCAGTGGAAAAAAAACCCTAAGTTGGAATTTGGTTTTTTGCGGGATTCGAACCTGAGGCCCCTCGCTTAGTAGTCCAACACACTAACCACTAAGCCACTGCGACTACTCATAAACCAACTACCATGGGTAAAATTATTCAATAGTTACCAATCGAGTTCAAACCAGGGCTTCGTGGAGAAGACTTGACTCCCATATTTAAATTAAAGAAAAATCGAACTGACGACACAGTTCGAAAAATACCTACCCTGCAAGATATGCTGAGAAAAAGGAGTTCAAATGAATTAACCGCAGATTTAAGGAGTATGTTAGTGTAATGTTGGCTCCACTTGTGCTTAAACGGGATTATTTCAGCCGGACCACAGAAATGCCGGCTCCAAACTTTTGAAGCGGAAGATTTTCACCATAAAATTCTTTTCATTTCCACAAATCACAAGTCAAATTTAAGAAGAAAAGAACTAAAAAAGAATAGATAAAACAGGAATGAAAAAAAAAGCAGTAAACTCGTCCACACTTTTAACATCCCCCAAAAGAAATCAATAAGAATGGGGATGCCCTATATTAGACTTGGCGCCAGACATACATATTTTATGGTTCTTTTTTTTTTCTCTTTTATATCCAGAAGATTACTTCAATATGGAAGTGAATGTCGAAGTCGAAGGGGAGACTTACACATAATTTATTACGAGGAATAAACTCCCCCCTCCCCCATCCGCAACTGGGGTATGCCAGTTCCCTCTTGACCTTTTAATAGGTACCCTCACCGATTCCCTCTAGTCATTTCAATTAGAGAAGAGACTTGTATTTCGAAATCAAGTTTTAAACATATGAAATTGCCTGTTTACGTCATAGCGCTTGAGTGTGTATAGGAAGTACATCCCTCCTAACAGGCATCATACGAGTATCGTAATTCGTCTGATATGCCAAAAGCGATATTATTAGAAAATTAAAGACAACAATTCAGCGATTTCAGATGAAATATCGAATAAAAAACAACAACAGCTACTCAACTGGTTCTCAATTGCGCGTAAAGTGGGTATTTCGACCCCAGCATGAGTCTTTGAGCGGAGGGTGTTTGTAGATGTTTGCACATGTTCCCGAGAAAATAATAATAGACCCAGGGCTGGGAGGAGTACTTTTTTTTGCTAAACTACATATAACCTATGTTACAGGAGCAAGGAAGTTGATGGACTTATTTTTTATTACGTTTAGACGTAGATGCGTGTAGGACGATAGGGGGGAAAAGTTCATTCATGCGCGACTTATTTGTGGGGCGGCATGGTTGGGTATAGTAAAATGATTTATCGAAGGAATAAATATCCGTCCGTCGGCGGAGACGAGGTGTGGCCCGAAAGTTGTCCCGCAATAACGACGGGCGAGACATCAACTAAACTGAAAAGGAATTTGTATACATATCTGTAGCTACTTGTACTACCACACTTGAGTGGCTTGTAGCTGTCGACTGTTTTTATTTATATAGTTGGGTTTTTACAGACTACAGACTATTTTGGAAATAACTTATCTCCTGTGACCTATATATGTAGATGGAGCACATCTTAAAGGTTATAAATTTCAAATGATGTAGGTGTAGGTGTTGCCATATTTAGGGTGGAATCGACAGGTAGGACTTAGGGGGTTTCATTATTGATACAGAAGGTCGTGGGAAGGCATACTAAAAGCGAGTTTTGGGACATTTTTTAGAACTCGAATGTTTGGAGGTCAGAATTCTATTATCCGACAAAAGGCACTGAAAGCTAACTTGAATTGGTGTGAACTCCCTCCCCTTTATCAGTTTGAACAAGGAACCCAATGTGCTGCAGAATAAAGAGTCCGCAATTATAAAGGGTGGCTAAATTTTAAGGGCCGATGTTGAATGTTAACCACACCTAAACGTCAAGTTTTTTTTTGTATTTCATTTGAGATTTCTCAATTTCAGACTAACTCAATTTGAACCATGGAAAGATTCACAATCAAGCAACGCGTTAAAGTTATTCAGGCTTATTATGAAAATGTGCGCTCAAATCAAAATGCATATCGTGCACTTCGTGATTTTTTCGGTCAATTTAATCGTCCAAATGTGCGTACAATTGGAAAAATCGTGCAAAAAATTGAGCAAACCGGGTCTGTAGGAGATGCGAAAACACCAGTGCATGCTCGTACAGCTCGGACTGCAGAAAATATTGCTGCTGTTCGCGATAGTGTGGCTGAAGAGCCGTCCACCTCAACTCGTCGTCGTGCCCAACAATTGCACCTCTCACGTGAAATGATAACGAACTTTTTATGGCCCGAATTGGAAGATATGGATGTGGACGTTATTTGGTTTCAACTGGACGGTGCCACTTGCCACACAGCTAACGAAACAATGGCTCTTTTGAGCGACAAAATCAATGGCCGTGTTATCTCACGTGGTGGCGATGTCCATTGGCCGCCAAGATCATGTGATGTGGCACCGTTGGACTTCTTTCTTTGGGGTTATTTGAAAGAAAAGGTGTACGTCGATAAGCCAGCAACAATTCAAGAGCTAAAGGATGAGATAATTCGGCACATTAACGGCATAGAACCCCAATTATGCCTCAGCGTCATCGAAAATTTGGACCATCGGATGGAGGTGTGCCGCCGAGGCCACGGCGGCCATTTGGGCGATATGTTGTTCCATACATAATTGAACCATACCAATATTATCATAATAAACATATCATAGTGACAATAATATCCTTAATAATTTGTGTTTTATTCAAAATCAACATCGGCCCTTAAAACTTAACCACTCTTAATTAGAAAGCAGAATTCTGTTGCCTGGTGTAGCTGTGGTGAAGGATTGTTTAAAAATCGTCATTTTTTAGATCAAATCCTTTTTACCGTCTAAATTGAAAACTACAAACCCGTTGATAATGATCTGCTTCCAATTTACATTGACGATTGGTGACAAAGTGTTGTTGGTCTCAATCATCAAACAAGTAAATCCTTTACCAATGTCTCTTTCAGGATTATACTAGCTTTGAATTGATCCCTTGTGGATCGGAGCCGCTCCAAATGTTGCTTTGGATTTCATTACTAAAACAACATTATTCCACCTGTCTATGAACGGGTAACGCAGTTGAGAAATACCCCGCCAAGGCCCAGCTTAAGGTGACCACAGTTAACAAAAGAAATTGTGTCGGCTAACAACGAAATAGTTTTGCAATGGGCAACGTGGCCTGTACGAATTTGAAATCGTTCTTAGCGATTTTATTCGTAAATCGAGGAAAATCGCACCTAAACCGTCTAAACCAGCTGATATTTATTTTTATATCATAACGATCTATCATACGCTATACATGCTCAACGGGTTCAACTCTAAAAAAAAAAAAACGGAGCCACTTTCTCCAGAAATATGTTCAACTTATTCGCGTTCGAAATGATTCCCAGGTAGTTGCTCGCAGTTGTATGTTGTCAGTCTTTAAGCTCGTGCTGCTCCTTGGACACAGTTGAGAATCACGTTGAGCAATTACATACTTCAACACGATGTTCTACATATTGTCTTCTGCACGATTGTCCATTTGCGAGGGCTCCCAAGTTCGAATCCCGCAAAAATCCAAAATTCCAACTTAGGGGTTTTTTTTCCACTGCGCCACTTCTCGCGAACGTCTGATAAAACATCGGAGAGCATAAACCTGTCTTGAAAGAGCTTCTCAATTAGCCGTTTGGTATCGGCATACAATTTTAGATCAAACAAATGGTGGTTGTGAGAAGCTAGGCCTGGGGTTTCTACGGACATGATGCGCAGTCTATTTATTAATTTGTTTTTACCTGAAGCTTTATTTCACGGAACGCTGCCTTTCAGTTTGTCTAATTTTCAACACTGATCTTTTCTTGACAAAATCGTCCATCAAAATACTCTAGGGAACCTCTAGTAACATGGATATATGTGCATAGGTAACATAAATTTGTAAATTCTCCCTTTTTGTATGTGAATTTGCTTATTAAAACAACCCACCCAATCCCAACGTCTTTAAAAAAAAAAAAAAAAACCGTAGCCCTTAACATGGAGCAGTTTTTGTTTACTTCGTCGCAATCGGCCAACTCTTAATGATTCCCAATTTAAGTTGTCAACTCACAGATGTCTTTCATCGGGAAATGCCCCAATTCAAAACCATAAAATCGGTACAAGTCTGCGACCACCCTCTAGTTGAAAAGCCAACAAAAACTGTTGAAAAAATTGAGTGAATTTCAAAAACCAAATCCCTTTGTCACCCAACCGACGCCGACGTGACCTTGATATTTAACTTTCGCCATTCCGTATATACCTATTAGTGACATTTCTGTTAACCCTACAATTACACATAGCCCCATTCTAAAATACTTAGTATATCGATTTGCTAGCTCCGCAAAAAAGCTAAATAAATGCAGTAATAAAACGCCAACGATAACAATCCACTCTGACCATAGATACGAGTACTTTCGGCCACCATGCACGCAAATTATCCATCGCCACAACGCAAACCAAACATGTTGTCCATAATGTCACAAGTCGCAAGTATCATAACTGTCATTGCCATTTAGGGTAGCAAAAAATGTACGACCATCAACTTTTTATGCTTTATCCCTCTGCAACACCACACAAGTGACCACAAAGATGTGTGCCGCATGCGTCCCATAAACTACACTCGCAACATGTTTCACAGAGTTTAAGCCTCCTCGCTGTGTCAACATCGGTGTTTACACGAACCGATCCGCGCATTTTGCGCCCGACATGGCCAATGTTATAACAAGAACCGACCAAGGTAAATCGAAATGAGACGGCAGCAGCAAAATGACTAACGCCACCCCAGCAACAACAACACATCGACCAAGTTAAATCCAAACTTGACCTCATTTTAACCCTAGTGCCGCGACGCCACCCACAGATATCTCCCTGTTTCGTGTAAGGGAATGTGCTACTTCTGCCCCCCCTAGCACGATACGTGAGTTTATTGTTTTCATTTTCATGAGAGCCAAAATGGGCCATAGCGTTGGGGGGTGGTTGTTATTCGACAAACAATTATATTTCTCTCACCTGACTTCGCATTCGCATATATAGAGAGGGCGCTTCACTTTTTTTCTAGTCATTTATCCTTGCGAAGGGAAAATGTCGCAGAAGGTGCAGCCAACGAAAAGGTGGTTGGGTGGTTATTATTTGTTTTTTTTTTTTTTTTTTTTTTGTTCAAGGGGCATTACGCTAGGTGTCCTTTTAAAGCATTTCTATATGGAAATGACCATAACGTGCAATTATAAGGAAACAACCAGAGGAAGGACGAACAAAAACTAAAAGTAATGATGGCCATGTTGTGTTGTGTACTCACATGCATGCGATATTAACATGCATATGCAATTGAAAAGTTTTTCTAAGTACTTGTACTTATCTAAAAAAAAAAATAAAAAAAAAAACCCCTCCGCCTTTGTGCACGAGAAAGTCCTCCTCATTCGTGTGTGAAATTAGAGAGAGAAATTTCTGCCGTCAGTAGTCAGTACAGGAAAATATACAGTCCACCGAATTTATTATTTTAAATTGTATATCGAAGAGCGAAAGCAAAACAACACAAATCAATAAAACATGAAAATTAAATATTAAAAATACAATTTCAACAAGACAAGTGTAGAGAGAGTGAGAGATAGTATAAATAAAAGCGCTTGCCGAGGTTGGCATTGTGTACAAAACGATCAACGAGAAAGAAACAAAAATACCAGAACGACTCGTCCTGCCTTCTGACCTGACCTCAGTCGAGTATAAAAGTATACTTGAAACTCGAATGCAAAATATGATAGCAATTTTCGATGCAATAAATCATTGATGGTAAATTCGGTGGAAATTACTTTCAGAGCACTGGCACGAATTAATTTTTACTTTATAAAATGCAATTTTTCGAAACGTGACATCAACCGAGGGCGGCTTTGGCATACAGCACAGTTGATGGCAGGCTACGGCGCAGGGTAATTTACTGCAGCGCTTGTTACTGTGGCCTGTGGGCGGAGGACCTCAGTAAATGTCATCGTTGCGATTCACATGCCATTTCAGTTGATAATGAGCGTAATTTATTACTCCATAGGAAAAAAATCAATAGCATCTAAAATGATGGGAACTTACAAGAGTTTTTTGAAGTGGCAGTACAAACTGGCAAAGTAAAGGACGAGGACTACTGCTAATGACACTTCTATGTTGCTTTAAAACAGTGAATCACTGTTCTTTGAGGACACATGAACTCGGTTGTAGGCCCGGATCTAGTGGTTGTACTATGTGCAGGTTCAATCCGGGACAGATCCACCGACCAAACAAGCGAAACAAACAACAGTCAATGTATAGAAATGGGGCTTTCTGTCACAATCGACCGAGTATCAATTCAGAGTGCTCTGGGATTTGTACTTCCCTGTCTGCGAGTTAACTAGGAATGTGAGCTCACTGAACTGGAAAGACGACGGTTTAAAATAGGGTGTAGAGGTCCTTCGAATTTCTTTACCTTGTAGGCGACAAAGCAACTGCGGGATGTAAGAGTGCAAAAGCCTACAAATTTGATTGAAGAGGAAGTCCAGTGTACACCTTTTTTCGTGATCAATCTCCAGCATATGGGCCACTTTTGCAAATATTTTGTCACCATCTTTAAGCAATTAGAGGATGGAATTCCTTCTTCTGTTTATTTAATGCGGTGCCACATCTTTGGTTCTAATTTGATCACTTCCGATTCAAGCGACTTTCAAAAGCTAAAGGGTCTTAAAAGACTAAAAAAGTACAAGAGAATAGCTGGATGGACAGCAATTACTAAAACAAGTTTTGTGAGTATACAGACCTTACAAGGCGGAACTTAAATTACGGCACTTACAGTATAATTTGACAAGAGGAACAAACTGATTTCCTGGCAGAATCACTGAAAAATTATCCAACAAATGACGTTCTATGCCAAAAAGGCTTCGTAAGCCAGCTCTATTAAAAAAAAAAATTGGTGCGACTGTATCCAACAGTCCCAAAATATGTGTATGTGTAAACACCGTGCGTGCGGTATGTGTGTGGCTTGATATACGTCATTGAGAAAAGAGGGAATTGTAATAACCGTATTCTTGATATATTATGAAGTAACAATAATTTATTCGTTCTGTGCCAGTTTCGGTAGAATAGATACAATCGGATTGTGGTATCTGAAGTAAGATATGAACATTCGAGACTGTAATCCATCTAGATTACGCTGGAAGTCAGCATCGATGGTTGTTCCATATCATGTTGTTGAAATTTTCCGGTTGGAGTTCATTTGAAGATTAAATTTATCTTGCATAAAATCAATAAATGTTTGAGCTTCTGGAGTTGCAAAATTTATATTGAAGTCTCCGCTTATGATCATTGGTAAAAGATGATAATCTCCCTGCAGAATTCTTGAAATTTCTTCTGAGTACGGTACAAGGACGAAATGGAGAAATTTTATTTCACATCAACAAAAAGCTGAAATTAATGTGCCCCAGCTCATAAATGTATGCAATGATAAAAACGTATGCAATGATAAAAAACAAAGTGACGCATTTCCGTCCCCGCAAGTTAAATGCGTGGAATTACTCCACCAGATTCCAACAACGCGCGCTTAGATGTTTACACATCAAAAACAATTACGTGATCTGCTCACTTGTCTATTAAACAAGGAGTACCACAAGTTTTCAGTTTGCGACCAGTCTTTCTTTGCATTTTTATCAATAAATTTCCTCTGGCCCGCAAACATATTTCATTCCTATGATGTCAACTTTATCTCTCCAGAACTTCAAATAATATTACTGAATTTGTGTCTAGGTTTGAATTATAACCTAAGGGTTTTGCTGCAAATGATTGGGCAATACAAAAATGGGTTGCTTTTAAGCCCCGCTTGATCTTTAACTTGAAGCCAATATTTTTCAACAGATTATTTTCATCAAATGCCAAAATAAAGTTACTACCCTTCGTTTAGTCATAAGATAAATAAATAGTTGGCGCAACAGGTCCGTAGGCACCCTAGGCCTAGCTTCTCATTACCATTCATTTTGTGTGAAAGTTTTTTTAAGGATCTACAATTGTATGCCGAGTCCAAATGGCCAGTGTGAGCGCTGCAGATTTCTGAAAAGTCGCAAGAAAAAGAGCCAGTGAGAAAACAAAGTGTCATTTCTAAGGCTATTCTCTAATTTTGTAACCATATTTAACAAGCTAGCTAAACACTATAATAGAGATGAGATGTAATAGGCAACTGCGGTACATTTTAAAGGTTTTTATTAGGTAACTAGCTGTGCCCGCAACTTCGTACGCGGCGTGAGACTGTGTAATTTCCAATAAAAGAGATTTGACCGTTTTCTCAACGGCATATTTGTTTAAAATCAACAGTCTAGCTAAAACAAAGCGGTGAACATTGTCAATGTGAAACAATAAATCAAACAAATCTATTTACCTAAACACCAATTTAAGAAAATTAAATTCAACAGCATAAATACTATAGTTTCACTTCCTTAATCCTTACTGTAGGTACAACGTAGGTAATATCAAAACAACCACTTAAACAAAAGCCTGAACGGAAATTTGTATCTACACCAACAATACGTAAATCAAACAACATAATTCACCTACATCTTCTTTACTTCTTGAATTCTTCAATTCTTTACTGTAGGTATCAATGTAGATACTATAACAACCATTAAAACAAAAACCATGAACTCCAACATACGTCCATCACCACCAATGTTGCCATAAAAATGTTTTTACAAATCTGCAATTATGACAAAAAAAAATGCAATGCAGATTTCTATTGAAAAATCTTCCTTCACAATTTTTTTTTTATGTATGTAACAATAACAAAAAAACAAAAAAGCTGAATACGAAAATGACAGCTACAGCGAAATCAAGTGTGCAACAAATGTTAAAATTTGTTAAAAAGAACAAAATATATTATTGCGGATGCAGGCAAAATCTGAAGCGCAGATTTCTGGTTTTTAAAAATATGCAGCAAGGTTGAAAATCTGCAAAATGCAGACAAATCTGCACAAATGGCAACGCTGATCACCACACGTCATCAGCCATCTGCGCATTTCCTCAGAAACACATTGTTGCTGTTGATTCAATATACATATGTAGGTATATTCACGTCCCATACTTCTCTTTCGTTTCACTTAATTTGGAGAAAACACCACGCAGTTTTTTTTTCATATGAACGTGCCTGTGCGATGTGCGCCACCAAACCACCCCCAAGCAGAACAGCGATCAAGAACCGCGGCGGCTGATAATATTCGATTTGAGAAAATAAATTTATTTTTTTCATGTTAGATTTTAGGTTGTAGCTCAGCTTCAAGTGGACATAGAAAGCTGATTGATGGCTTGAAATAACGATAAAAGTGTTGGCTCTCCTAAGTATTTTGTTTTGTTTGCATTGATAAAGAATTATCTGAGTAATGGCGAGTTAAGGGCAGTAAAGTCAGAAAAAAAAACACATTTTGGTCAAAAACGCTCCAAAAAATAGGCATTTCAATGAAAGGAATAGCCTATATGTTGCACAGAATCTTAAGAAACATTTCAAAAAAAGTTTCATCGAAATCTGTGCAGTAGTTTTCACGCCATTAGGTAACAAAAAAATTGCTTACAGTTTTATTATAAGTATAGATAAGAGCAGTTTGTAAAATTTTCCAAGCGCCTTTTCCAACTAAAAAAGGACCAAAATAGCAAAAAATTGTGCAGGCTCTCGAAAAAAGTGCCGAATGGAAACTTTAGTCGCACAAGAGTCACGCTGCAAACGGCTAACTGAGAAGCTCTTTCATGACAGTTATACTCTCGGATGTTTGTCAGATGTTCGCGAGAGGTGGCGCAGTGGAAAAAACCCTAAGTTCGAATTTGGGTTTCTGCGGTATTCGAACCTCTAAGCCACTGCGCCTACTTGCAGAAGCTTTATTTATTTATTATTATTATTTATTTTTTTTTTTTTTCTCAACCATGAAGGAATTTTGAACGAAAAATTAGGAAGGATGATTATGAATATGGTGTACGGTGTAGGCTGTGGGATGGAGGTTTTATAGGTTATAGAATATTGTGCATATAAGGAATTTTTGAAGTGATTACTTCTTTAGGCGTGTTGGGCACTTTTGGATGGGCAAAAACCAATAAACTCGCAACATAACAGCGACACTCTGAAAGGTTCTTATCCAGGTAACGCCTAGTTGTATATTTCTGTTTATTTACTCAAATGCAAATTCACAAGTTTGATTGATGGGAAAAACGCCTAGTTGTATACTTCTGTTTATTGGCTCGATATGAAAATTCATGAGTTTCATTGGTAATCATTTCAAAGAATACCCATTATTTATTAAATTAAATATTTTATGTAGGTATCCATAAATTTACATTTTAAGCAATAGATTGCACTTTTTTTTATGTAAAATAGTATGCAGTATTTTTGTAGTAGTAGTTTATAATAATAAATAATAAACACTCTATTTAAAAGTACTTCCTGGACAATAAAACATTTCCTGACGATTCGAAAAATACACACGTAATTGTTCAAGTTGTCACTTCTGTCGGCACTCCCGGAGTGAATTTGGTCTTTTTTTTTTCATTAGATCAGGGTGTGCAAGGTGTGCAAAAAAGACGCCACTGATATATTCAGGCGGCAGCCATGTTTTTATGGATCTGTTTCTGTTTCAGTTTTGTGTAGCTGAGCGAGCAATGTAAAAAGACCCAGAATTAACTACAGAACGAAAAAACTTTCTGTTCTGTTCCTATTTCTGTTCTTTGTCACTTGGCGCCTTAAGGAGCGACTACGGTATAGGTAGGTACTTTTTCTTTCGTCTAGCTAGGAATAACTTTTCAATTGCTGTTGTTAACCCGGAGTAAGGGAATACCTTAATGGGAATTGCATTCTTACGGTACGGCAGCTCTTTGTTTTCTTTGCTTTGTTTTATTCTAAATTCTTCGTAATACAATCGATTATACCTTTGTCAGCTGTTTGCAAGGCATGATAATTTTTAAGAATTTTGAATTGTTCTTCAAAAACCAGTTATTCATCAACACATATGCTTTAAAATGCTTCATTAAACGTATGTCCTCTGCTCCTCCTCTGAAAAGAACAACCAATGCATGACGATGACTGTTCAATATCTCATTGTCCGCCCGGTGACTGCGGGAGAAAGCTCACCCAAAAACAATATCCAAACTCACATAAACTATTTATATAAATTTTCATTGTAATCCGGCGAAAAAGAAAACAGCCAAACTTCGTGTCTTCCCACTCCCATGTTATAAAGTTTGCCTCGAAAAACGGATATGAAGAACAACTAAAAGTACATATTTTATAATAGTCTTATTGACATAGTAGGCGCTTGTGTCGTACACTAAACCATACCAAGCGAGTAGACTTCTGTACTACTAAAATACCATCATCGAATTATATCCAGGTCGATAGTGCATGCACTGCAAACCCTTCGAGCGCAATGCCATCACCACTGCCAGCAGCCACCACCACCAGCACTTGCACCACCATCTCATCACCAGCAGCAGGAAAATAACAACTCACGTGCTATTTTCATAGCCAGAGCCAGAGCCAGTCCATGGCCTTTGAGTTGTGTGGAGAGCAAGTTTATCTTTTCACTGAAAATTAAGTTTGCCGAAGGAAAACAGAAAACACCGGCGCAAGTGAAAATGAGAAGACAAAGTAGCAATTCTGCAAAAGGAAAAGCGCAAAAAAAAGAAAGCACTCGAGGTCTCTGTCTCAGATTGTTGAATTTGGGATAACACATGTCAAAAGAAAGACAAGACTGCAACTGCCAGTGTGTTTAATAATGTTGTGTCTTGTGCACAATGCACATTGAATGCCCAAAATGAGTGTGTCCTCTCTGTAGATATACTCCACCTTTACGGTGTACCTAACTTGATTTCCGTTGACACTAAGATGGAGTGCTTTTCTTTTAAAGCTGAAATCCAGACGGAAGTCACTCGGGCAGCATCTTGAAATCAACTTTTTCTAAGGTTTCCTATTCAAAAAGGGTATTTTTTTTTTATGTAAAGAACTTTAAGTTGGCAACACTTTTTTAACTGGCGGCCATTTTTGTCAGCTGTCAAGTGATTTATTTTTAGTTTGGTTTGCCATTTCAACATGAATAGAGTGACGCCTGAACAACGCTTCCAAATTGTGCAAATTTATTTTGAAAATCATAGTTCTGTTCGAAATACGTCGACGAGCTGTCAATTTTTAAAAAAATTCTAGAATTTCTCCGAATTAAAAAAAAAAAGTTTGACATATAAACAAAGCTTTTGCTAAATTTTAAAGCTGGGACAACACAATTATCTTTGAAATATTTTCAGAACGCACGCGATCATTCCGAATTTAGATCACTCAATTTGCTGATGAACAAACTTTGAGCACCAACAACTAAGCTCAAGCCCGATCTTTGTCAATATTTTTTTAAGCCGTCGAAAAGCGTCAAACAATGCTTGATGAGGCTACACACTATTCCAAATAGGTATATTAAGACTTATACAAGTAAAAATAAGAAAAATATGTGTCAGGATCCTCTCGCGAACGTCTGACAAACATTCGAAAGTATAACTGTCATGAAAGCGCTTCTTAATTAGCCATTTGGAGTCGGCATAAAATTGTAGATCCCTTTCATCTGTCCCAAAAACCTTCAAACCTCACACAAAACGAATTGCTGTGAGAAGCTAGGACTAGGGTCTATGTGGTAATTATTTATATTTTTGAGTCAGGAACCTATAAATCGCTATAGACAAACAATCACCCCATTTAGAACACTTTTGCGCCTCGGTCCAGATCGAAGCAAATTTTATTGACCTGGATTTAAAGGCCAGAGTGGGCTTGCCAAAGCACGGTGGCCACTTATTTTTGCGATTTGGCGACAACCATTTTCCACGATTTGAAATCGTTTATGCTGAGCTCTGTGGAAGATCAAAGATTGTCTCTATATTACCATTTCCCAAACGTTGAAGAGATAATCACATATATGTAATACCCTTTTCACACCGCAGCGAAAACCGTTTCGTCAAAAACTTGAAATTGCATTCACACCGAACAATAACTAGTTTTCGTTTGACGTTTCATTAAGCTGTGAGACTGTAGTCGTGAAACTTCTGTGTAAACTATTTTGTTAACCAATTTCGATCGCATTAATTAACAAATAAAATTAATCCAGAGCATTTAAAAATAATATTAGCCCATCAATTACATGACATTTGTTCGGTCAGCTGCTCTGCTGAATGTTGCAAAAGGTGTGTTTGTTTCAACAACGCAACGGTTGGAAGTGGTTTTCGTGGTGTTTTTGTGGAAAACTGAAATATGTTTGGGAAAACTTCTGTTTTCGATGAAGTTTTCGAGTGTTTTCGCGAAAACAGGTTTTCGGCTCGGTGTGAATAGCGTAAAAGAAAATTGCGTTAGCTACACATACGTGCCGAAAAGTGTACAAGAATTACAAAGATTCTAGAAACTTCCCTGCATATGCACGAAACTATTCTTAAAGATTGTTTTTCTATAAATATTTATTTAATTAGTTCAGATTGTGTGATGCTTCGCGTCTGTTTTTATTTACCAGTTGTAACCCCGGTGGACCATTAAAAACAACAGCAACAAAAAACAACCCTCCCCCCATAAGAAGCCACCTATACTACAAATAGTTTCCAAGTTCATAAGCACCTTCTTTTGTGTGCCCATTTTGAAATAAAACTTTTGCCCGAATTCCCTCCAAACTGATCTCTGATGCTATTCATCTTTACTCACTTCTCTATGTTGCATCTGGATTTGGTCGACAAATAATTGCAAAACAACTATACCTACCCAACGAATTTGCTATTCAAAAGTACCTCAAAAACTCATATTCCTATAATTTCAAGTCCAGAAGGCGATGAAATCGTCGGCATCGAAAAAGAGAGGTATTACCTCAGTTATCCGTCTCATTCCACAGGATTTATTCGTGTATCTAAATTCGAATAAACAAAATTATGAGCTAAGACATCACTTCGAAAACAATTAAACACTCGTAAATTGCCCCCGCTCGCGAAAAACGTGTAAGTCAGGAGATCAAAAAAAACTCTTAGCAGGTTTTCACTTTCCACCTCAGTTGCGATTTATAATTTTCGAATTTTTCTTTCAACGAAAATATTTTTCTTTTGTGCGCTCTCCAAATAAACAAAACCGATTTCGAAGCAGTGCGCAGTGCCCATAGAGTAGAAAATACGAAGGCACCCGCACCAGATTCACGCACTAATTGAATAAACAAACAGAACGAGCAAAGGGGAGTTATGCTTGTGCTCCAGAGCTCACTCTGGCCCGGCAGTATATACGCTGCCGGATGTTTATTTATCTATTACTGATGAGACAATGTGTGTACTAGGGTGGATTTGATTATTCAATTAAAGTTTGTCTTCTATTCCGAAATTTAAACAGACGACGCATCCTTTTTCGTTTGGCATATACCTACTACCTCTTCTGGAAATGCAATTCAATTCCATTTAATTGAGTTTACAATAGTTCGCTGCCGCAAAACATTACGTTCAGCTGGCTTTTCCGTTTAGATGGGGCACACACAAGACACAAGGCAGCGCCATTTGTCATAATGAAATGAAAGGGCGGAAGGATATACGGGGGTAGAAGCAAAACTGCAAATGGGAAAACATTTACAACCCGCGAGGACTTAATGGGCTCGCGACATGCAAAAATTCCTCGACAACAAGTCCGCGCACTATATTAGGAATGTCATGTGGAACAGGCTGCCCTGAGACTGAGGCACTAAGGCACCGAGTCACTAAGGCACTATGCCCGGGTCGGCGCACAGTTGTTGTGATTTAGTGCGACGACGAGCTGTGGAATTAATGACGTGTGACGTTTTGGGTTATGACACAAGAAAATACGCGATAAGGTCACTAATGGTATATGCGGGCTTTCACTCTTTGCCTGGTGTGCTATAAATGCCAAACAAATTGGCAGAGCTGTATAAATAGCGCATACGTGGTGTTTAGATGGTGCTTTGGTGTAATTTATTATTTACATGGTTCCACTCAATAGAGAGTGCAGGACGATAAGGATGTATAAGGAATAGCGAATGTGTCCCTGAAATGAGTGTTACCTAATGCTAAGCTTTTATGCGAACCACTGCGCAAATGAAAGAAGGAGTCTGTCGGTCTTACGGAAAGCTGGGTAGAGGAGGTACAATACCTTTTCTATACCTTCGCCGAAGTGAGGCTGGACTTTGTTATGCCGAGCTTATATTTGACAGGCTGTTGCTTGCACTCTACCTTGTTTGGCGAAACCATTGAATTCTCTCGAGAAGCCAAATATCTGGAAATTATCCTTGACAGTAAACTATCATGAAACCAGCAGATTGAACGTACCGTATAAACAGAGCCACCAGATCTCTATGGATCTGTCGTCGAGTCTGCGGTAAAAACTGGGGTCTTAGACCTCGGATGATATACTAGCTTTATTCGCTCGTCCTAAGACCAGCGGTTACCTATGCTGCCTTGGTCAAGTGAACGAAGACTAACGAAATCACCACAGTCAAAAAGCTAGAACGAGTCCAATGTATAGCCGGAAACTGTATGAAGGGCTGTTTACGCTCCACACCGACTATGGCACTCAATGTCATCCTTGGTCTAACACCCCTTCAAACACATGTTCAAATGGAAGCCAGACTAAGTATTTAGGGTCTGTTACATTGGAACAAGTTTGACCCCTTTACCTATCAGGGAGGTCATCTGTCCTTACTCGGCATCATTGAGCCTTCAAGATCAAGATTCTAAGATGGAATCAGGGACAGGCTCTGACATCTACGGTGAGTCAAACCAGGTGAACTTATCAGTCTGCCTTGGGAAAAACGTATCCATATTCCAGGCTGAAGTCCTTGCAATCAACGATTGCGCTAGAATAAATCTAGGTTCTAACACACGTGGAAAAACCATATTCATAGTCTCTAAGAAAAACCTAGTCATCTTCCACTGGATTCCAGCCCATAGAGGATTTGAGGATAACGAACCGGCTGACTCACTGGCTAAAATCGGAGCAACCACTCCACTTAGCGGAACTGAACTCTTCTGCGGAGTCAGCAAAAATCATTTCAGGAACAACATCAAGAACCAATCTCGTATAGAGTCTAACGAGATCTGGCAAAATACAGCTGGGCCAAATTGCACCAGAACATTTTTCCCCAAATTCTCCTCCAGAAAATCACTCTCCTTGATTAATCTGGATAAAAACAACCTGAGAATCCTAACAGGAATAATCAGCGACCACGGTCGGGTGAGAAAACATCTTCACCGCATTGCCGTCTCACCGGATCCCATCTGTAGACTTTGTCTCGAGAGTGATAAATCCTCTCTTCCCATAATCACAGAATGTCCGGCTCTTTGGCGTCTCAGGAAAAACATCCTTGGTGAAGAAATGGTCAATTCAGCAACTCCCGCCCTACAATCTTATCTACACTCATTGTGAATGGAGCTTTGAATTGATAGGTGGGTCAACTATATATAAATATTGAACAACGGGACGGAAGCGGCTGATAGTTCCCTCGTTTAGGAGCTCAGCATTTTTCCAAAATTGGTCTGCGATTATTCCTAACGTACGCAGTCCGGATCAATCTAGCCGCCTTAAGATAACAAGGTTTTTGAATGTGCCCATTGTAAAAAATCTGCTGTCCACATTCAGCGTGACGTTTGGGCGACTAAAGTTGCAATTTGGAACTTTTTTCGAGAGGATGGCAACATTTTGGCTATTTTGGAACTTTTTTTAGTTAGAAAAGGCTCTTCGAATATTTTCGGAATGCTCTTATTTCCAATAAAAAAAAACTTTCAAAGGTACCGCAGTTGTCTCTCACAACAAAATAATAGTGTTTGGAGCTTGTTAAATATGGTTCAACAATTCTTAATTTGGAGAATAGTTTCAAAAATATATTTTTTTTTCTCATTGGACCTTTTCTTTGCTACTTTTCAAAATTCTGCAGCGGTCACACTGCCACAAGCTCGCCGAGGGATTGTGTACAAAAACCTCGTCAAAAATTCCGTGGAAAAATAATTTGCCGAGTCCTAATAAGACGGGTAAAATTTACAAGCCATATGAAAAGTTGTCACTGAATTTAGAAAAATTATGGAAAATTAAAAAAAAGCTGAATTGAAATTGCTCTATCTTTGCTTATCCCATAATAACACTGACTTGGGTACGAGGACACATAGGGGTCGAAAGCAAAGTAAAGGCGGACTCCCTTGCAAAACAGGGGTCAACTGAAAAGTTTCAGGGACCAGAACCATTCTCTTCAATAAGCAAAGGAATGGTAGAACATCTGATGCCAAAAACGGATCACGGCAGAACACCTGAGAAGGTGGTTAACCGTGGAACATTGTAGGCAGGCTAAATTTGCAATTAAGTGGCCGACCTGCACCACTCAAAGAAGGGTTCTAAGCACGAGTCGAGGAACATTGAAATGGGTGGTGGCTTTGTTAACAGGACATGGTAATTTCGGGTATCACTTAAGGAAGATTGACCTTAGAGAGGATGATACCTGTAAACTATGCCTAGACTAATCTGAGACAGCGGAACATATACTGTGTCAATGTCCGGCGTTGGCTGGCAGAAGAATCCATATCAAATTAGTGTCCTTAGAAAATCTTGGGACATCGTTGGGTCGAGACTCAGTCGATGAAACAGATCTCTAGGAACTGAGCCCAGGGAAGAACTCTGGAAAAATAAAGAGAGTCTCTCTGGGTAGGATTTATAATGGCAGAGAGACGAAAAGAGAATGGTGGTCTGATTCGAATATCTCTCAAAATCTATATATGTATCCCATAATTTTATTTTGCCCTGAAAAATGTTTTCAATGAAGCGGCTCCGATTCGTCGTATTTTTGTAGCTTCCTCCATATGTTTCAAAATTAAAAATGACTCTGAAAAGTTACGCATCGGGTCATACACGAACCTTATGTCTCAACTCTTTATACGTTTTTCGTTGTCTTTTTGTAATTTTCTGCACAAAGTAAAATCCTCATTCTATTTACAAGTGTGTTAAGATTCTTTGCAGCATATATTTAAAGGGTGGGCCATCTAGTGGTTTCTTTTGAAACCATAGTTTATTTTGACACTGACGGCTGTTTCCCGCTCAAAATATTGACAGAAAGTAAGTTTCATACCTCCACGAAACGAAATGAGCCGCTTTACACTTGAACAGCGGTGGGGAAATTTGAAAACTTATTTCCCACGTAAGTGCTTTGTAGCCCAAATAGTGCGTTTTTTGGAAAGAAATTTTGGTCGAAATGAAGCTCCCACTGCTGTACGATCGTTGGTGTAAAAATTCCGTGAGACTGGTATGCTAGTGCCGCATCTGGGGCTCAGAAAACCCGAACGTTATTGTCGAAAAGCCAATGCGTCCACACTCCACATAGAGTGACAGTTTGGTTTGGAGTGATGGCATCATTGGACCATTTTGCTTTAAAAATGAGTCTGGGAACAACGTTTCGGTCCACGGTGTGTGTTACAGAGTCAACTTTTTTTTTTTTTTACTGAAATTGAAGACATGAATGGCGCGCCATGCCACAATCGATATTTTGTGCGCACCAAATTCCCAAATTATCAGCCGCCTTGGCGGTGTAAATTGGCAGCCTCGGAGCTGCGATTTGACCCCTTTGGACTTTTTTTGTTGGGAACCGTGAAAGACAACAATCCAAAACCAATTCAAGCACTTAAGGCTAATATAATCCAAGCAACCCGTGAGCTTTAGTCCGAAACCATCAACAAGGTCTTGGAAAATTGGAGTGACAGAATGCGCTAGTGCGAAGCCAGCCAAGGCTGCCTTGAACTTAAACGACGTGGTGTTCCATGATTTATGGGAATGTTTGCTCTTACTATAGTAAAGCCATAATGCATGGAAACAATTTAATTTTGTTCAATTTATTGCACTTTTAAAAAGAAACTTGTATTTGGCCCACCCTGTATATCAAGAACTTGCCTTACCTTGTACCAATTTCTCTTGACAGCTGTTACAAAATCTAGTATTTTATGCGAAGCTTATTTTTGAACCTCTGATTCAGATTGGTCATGGTTGTTGTTTCCCTCCACCGTAGCAAGTATACAGTGCTATTATCTGTCATATTATGTAGGTACATGTGATTTACGGATGTTTGCTATAACTTATCGACATATGGAAATACGAGTATCAGCAAGTTATGGGGTCACATTTCATCATTATCTTTTGCAATTCCTTAAGCTGATTTGAGTATGGATAGGTAGGTGTGCTTTCTGAATATAGATTAGTCGGTGCCCACTATCTACACTTTACAATTTTAAGGGTTGACACCTAATTGCACCAACTGTCCTTTTTATCTTTCATTGTAAACATTTTATAATTTTTATAGCAAGTGCTGTTGAGTACAATTCCAACAATAAAATGGCAGAGCTAAGTACGAAAAGATAAGCTAAATAGGAAGAACAGTGCACACAGAAGGCTTCCTTGATTTAGAGACATCTTCTGAATATTATACCGACTTATGGGAATATCAGAATATTACGATGGAAGGTCCCAATTACCTACTGACAAAAGATGCTCATTGGAAATATTTTGAAGAAGCCTTTCAAACAATTTTAAAGCAACGATTAAAGTTCTACTTAAATACCTTATGGGCTTTACTTTTTCTATGTCGTAAACTGTCACTTCAGATTTTAAGTGGAACTTAAATCGCTATGAGTAGTATCAGCAAACGTGCCCCAGTGACATATATCTGAATCTGATTATTCGTTAATTAATCGTAGCTCTGTTTAAAAGGCTTAGTGCAGTTGCATTCGCTAAGCCGGCTAATAAATTTCCCACTCTTACAACAAAATCCCTTTTTGCAGCAAGAGCTTACCGACGAGTAAATCAGAGAACTTTTCTACGAAAAACTTTATTATCGCATCATGCACACGAATGCACCTGGAATACGGATACGTGAAAGGTGGAAAGGCACTGAAAGTGTCGATTTAAATACAGCATGCCGCTACCGGAGACTATTGCGCCCGCCAACTCATTATTGATCGACTTTTCGCTCATTATTACTCGGCAGATTCCACCGATTCATTGTCTTTGTCTTCCGCATAAATTGGGAACACTTTTCTTCTTTTTAAATAGTTCCTTAAAAAAAAAAACCTAAATAATAAATAATTCCGAGTACCTACTAGGGCAGGCTTTGTAATTAACACACTGGCCTGCCCATGGCTTCTCAATCAGCTACCGGATTTAATTAAATACCTCTTCCTCTTTTTCGTATGGATATGCCGGCCCCCTTGTCCTCCCATCAGAACAATCAACAAATTGAGCACGAAACGTACGCACACACAAGCAGCCTTCTTTTTCATGCTCACATTGTGTTGTTTAGTATTATACGTATACGGTATACGATACCCTATGCCTATGCCGCACCGGACTGTCTTGTGGGTGCGAATGTGAGGGAGGCGAGCTGTGCTTATTATTTTTGCCTTGATTTTGTGATACATTTGAAATACGTACTGGCGCAATGGCAACACTTGGGCACATGTGCGACTGTGCGTGCTAACAATGTTGTTATAACAAATAAAGCAGCAGTATAGGTATTTAGTAGAAATAGCAAATCGATCGATATCATCGAATAGACAAACACATTGACAATACAAAACGTATACAGTGGTTAACGTCAGGCCGAATGCATTCTATGATTTATCGTTTTTTGTTCATGTTTATGTTCATGTGGATTTTTTTCCCCGTTTTCCAAGGATGGTCTGTTATGAATTATGAGTGTAGTCGGTTTGGAGAGATTATGAAACAGAAATGATTGATGGAAAGGTAGTAGTATCGTATGCACAAATATTGTTGCAACAATAGCTTAAAATATGGTCGAATTACCGCATCCGTGAGCGACCCATACGTCACTGAATTCGGTGTTCTATTGGGCTATCGATAGTTAGTTTTGGAGAATTGTGGAACACTTGATAAAAGGGTGGCCTAAAATTTAGCTGCATAACTTAATAAGTACCTATACTTAAATTATTTGGCTGCGTCACAATCATTTTTAACATATGGACAGCAATGGACACTTTTAAAAACCTAGTTATCTTAAGTCGACTAGATTGATCGGACTGTACTATAGATGTAACCTGAACGCAAAAAATTGATCGCGAACGTCACTTTTCCTACGTCAGCGACATTATGCGAATTGTCAAGTAGTCCGTCACGAATTTCTTGACTAGATTCGTCGGCTACCTATCCGTGAACGTCAACTGAAACAGCTGTTCATATGACAGATCCAAGGCAATCAAAACTGAGATACATCAAGTCAGACAGCTGTCAGACTTACTTAACTAGATACTTGAACGTCGCCAATGGAATGAAGCGCAATTTTGATTGAGTTGACTTATGGTCAGCATTTACCAGTGGCGTCTCGTCAGGGTGTGCAAGGTGTGCATTGCACACCCTGATCTAACGAAAATAAGTCCCTCATCACTGTGTAATAATAATAACACACAAATAATGATATGCACAATTCCATAACCCATAAAACCTCCATAACACAGCCAACAGCTACAGCCTACACCATACCTATTCATATTCATCCTTTATAAATTATAAATCTTCTTTCAAAATTCCTTCACCGCTGAGAAAAAAAAGAAATTAACTCGTACAAAAACTCGCTGTGCACCATTCTGTTGATTTCATCAAATAAATTCATCCAACTCCAAACTATATCCCTCTACTCTACAAGATTTCTCCAGTATTCATCCCCATCGTCATTCGTCGGCCGCACGCCGCTTTACTTTGATGAACTTGTAGTGAACTCGTGCGAAGGTTTTCTGTGCACGGGCTGTATTCATTTTCTCTTCTTTTGCATCTGTTCTGTTCTGTTTCCGTAAAGCGTCATAAGTCAAATACACAATGTATTACATCGATACTCGTGCAAATAAAAGCTGTGCACGAAAGCCGATGAATGAATGGTTGAACTTAGCTTTTCGTTTAAGTGGTTGGGGATTGGGGTTGCAGTTTCGGTGCTTTTGATTTTGTATGCGAAAGTTTTATTTTTCTATATTTTATTTTGAAAACAAAATAAGATTTCAAAAACAGCAAAACAATGATTGAGAAAACAATAAATGGGACGTGTTTTCAGGCAATTAATTGATATTTCTAAAAAATGTATAATTTTAAAGAATTTGCACACCCATCTAAATAATTCACGCGACGCTGCTGGCATTTACTACTATAAGTCGGGAACTGTCACCGTTTTTAACAGTCATGTACCGACATCCAGGCGAGCTTAAAGGTGTCCCGACAAATATGAAGTTTGGTTTGAGCGATTTAAGCAAGTTAGTATAATAAGTTTTTTCAAGCGCGAAACGCGGTGGACAGTAGATAGATGAAATTCATAGAGTATGCTGACTATTTTTTACTCGAATCGTGCACAGTTGCATAGTTTCAAGCTTTATCTTCAGGTCTTCGTATTGTTCAATGCAGTCTTTAATAAACAATGACGATCCACCTCTCGCGTTTCCCGAAGGGTGACAAGCGTGGAAGTCATTATAGACTTTTAATTTTTAGGTTGGATCCCTTTTTCACGTGCGTTTCAGAAATCAAGCAAATGTCAAGATCTTTCTCGCATATGAATATTTCCAATTCGTCGAGTTTTTGCAAAAGTCCGTTTTTAACATTGGGTTTTCATTCATATTTTATTTAATGTACGCGTTTTCCGTGAATTATTCTCGAGCTTAACCAAGCGATCGAGAACAATTTTATTTATTTTGCTTTGTTCTTCAAGTTTCTGGAGAATAACTGAGAATACATGAGAAACAGGTTCCGGCGAAGTTTCAACGTTTTTTGCTCCGTCGTATGCCGCGGCCTGAGCTTAGGTCTGCACTACTCTGGCTGGCCGAGGGCCACTATTCGATGGCTTTACTGATGGTAACTTTTCAGTAGCGTTTCTTTTGGCAACAGAGGTCGAGGGCTTTTCTATTGTCTCTCTTTCTCTGACATTATTACGCTCTGGAACCGGTGGTTTTATATTGCCTACTACCTCCTGGGCGGTCTTATGCTTTGTATTCGTTAGCGGCTTTGTTTTTTTTATTTTGAGGCTTAAGGAGCGCATCTCTCCGTTTTTGCAACTCCTTAGCTACTTCACAACCTCTATAATTTGCAGGGTGCTTTCCCTTACAGTTAGCACAAGTAGCGGAGGATTGTTTATTTGCTCCACAGTCTTGGGAGAACTGATTTCCGGCGCATTTCACACATCGCGGCTCTTTTTTGCAATACATTTGCGTGTGATTAAATTCCTGGAAACGTTTGCACTGTGGAATTATTTTCAAATTTCTGCCCATCGGTTCGATTTTAACCACGATATTTACTATGGTTTTAATTCGGTAGATATCTTCGATATTATCAGACCTATCGAAGGTAAGAATAAAGAGCGGCAGTCCACGCCTTACCAGGACATGCTTATCTTCTTCCGATTTCTGTTTCTCCTTCTTGATGATATTAACGGCATCAAGAATTTTAAACCCTTTGGCTTGAGGGTCGTTTATAACCTCTTCTTTTTTGCATGAGGGGTGGAGTGCCCTTGCTACAACACGATGTGGCCTTTCTGACTTTATTTCGAAAGTATACCACTGGATCTTCTCAGTACTTAGCTTTTGGGACACTGCCCGGTTATAGTCTTCGTGGTTATCGACGTTAATTTTCCACGCATTATCCCTCAAAGATGTAACCTTAAATTTCGATATTATCGTTCCTTTAAGGAGGCCGTGCAATTTATTGTACTCCGTTACCCCAACGACGTTTATTGGAGGCGGTGCGCGAATATGCGCTCGGAGTTGTTTTTCTTGTGATACTTTACGCGTTTGTTCTTTTAAGGGCTCGACTTCAGGCGAAGAACCGGCTCTCCTTTTCTTACTAGGTCTTTTTTTAGTGACCCAATTCGTTTCGCGCGCTAGCTCTTCTTCGTCGGTGTGGTATTCCCGACTAGCCAAGCGTGGTGGAGTACATTCGCGTTCTTTTTGCAAATGGGTGTTCCTTAGAACCTTATTTTGGTCTTTTAACAGATCTATCTCTTTCTTAAGAACTTGATCCATTTCCTTAAGCTTGATTCGGAGTTCTTTATTTTCTTCCTCAAGACTTTTATCTTTCACTGAGTCCTGTTTTTCACGCGCTAGCGCTCCCGGCGGACTTCTTTTCCCGGCGTTATTCGATCTTGTTGGAGGAGATCGAGATACCCTTGAGCTTTTAATAAAAGGGTCGATAGATTGCAATAAGCGGCTCTCCCCAGAATCCGTAGAGCCGACCTCCGAAGAGGGTGGATTTTCCAGTAAAGCTAGGCTGCCACCTGGGGTAGTTAATCTTTTCGTTTTGTTCGTTGCATTTTTTGTATACACCATTTCGCTCGGTATACGGAGGTTGGATTTTAGTCGCCTTTAACGACAGGCATGCATACCTCGGGTATATTCTAAACCCTACCCTCATTGTCGGAACAAAGCAATTTGCGAAATGTGGTTGGGCCCTTATACGAAAATTTAAATATAAGGGTAAAGCCGGACGGGTAGAGCGAATGGTTGTATACTAAATGAAGCAACTGATGGCATCAGGAGGTTTTGAAGGTGTTGTTCCGTTGAATACTTTCGAGGATTTTACAGACGATCGTGAGAGGTGAGACTAAACTGCAAAACTCTCAGTAGTCCATTTAAGTTCAGTTCACTGCAGTCCGTATAAAAATCTCCTGTTTACCAAAATGTCACGACGATGGCAACGCTATAAATTTGTTTTATGGCAACAATTGATATTTATAAACAATCTCCGTCATACATACATACACTTGGCTACCATTTACAAACTAATTGCATTTGAACAGTTCAATTTTCAGTCAGACACACAGTACAAAATTTGTATTCCTAAAACCTTTTAGTTCAGCTCGTATAAACCACCTCACGCCACTTGCAATCCGCTACAGCGTACAACTATAGAATTTCACCTTCCTTGAACTAGACACATGCATGGACTTTGAATCTGTCCATGGGTTTGCAGTCTTCTCTTTGTGTTATTGAAAATAGCAAAACCGATGGGAAATTAACCACCGACAAGTGGGTGGTCAAGTTGGGTAGGCAATGCGATATAATAATCCATGTAAGACAATTTTCCTATATAGGTGTGTTCGCACGCCGGCTTCCCTAGGAAAACAGAAACCATGTGAGATAAAACACACACACCAGGTGTCATTTTCGTTTCCAAGGAGGTTGAACTTGCTATACTTACAAATGTCTACCTAAACGCACGCTCCACTGAGCGCATAGTCTCGAAATATGATCGACTCAATTATCTTCCGTATTTCGAGCAATTCCAAATGTGCAGATTCAACAAAATTGCAAGTCCCACCGATATGGATTAAAGCCAAACAGATTTATTTAACAACACTGCAGGCACCCGTATTTCGAATACACATCCAATTTTATTGTTGTCCAGAAATTGCATTTGCAGTGCGCTCCTGGGTGAAACCTGCTGTAGCACATCGTCCTATACCATTCAGCTATAGCCATAGTGAATTCCCCAGCGGTTTACCCCGAAAACTGTGTCCATGTGAGCCTAATACCGAATTACTTGGTTTCATTGCAACGAACTCAATTTTCGAAATCATAAATCTCCATCAAAACTGAAATCTCTCCCGTGGGCAATTCGGTATATACAACGGAAAAGTCCTTCCAGTCCAATTGAGTTGACAAGAAATAATTCCCAACACTTTTGGACAAATAGTGTCCGGAGTACAGGGGCGAGGCAGCAGGCCGCCCCTAAAATTAGGTCCTTGTGCAATTTATGATCATTTTTCAAACTGCATTTACATTTTTTTTCTCTCTCTCTCTCTCTTTTTGAAATGAAATCCCATATATCCCCATTCCGATTTGCAGGAGTCTATTTTTAACCACTCTACGGATTCAATCAACAATAGTTAAATGCACGATGGAGAACAAAAGCAAGGACCCTCCCCACCATCACCAGTAGCAGATAGTCCTCGCTCAGTCTTATTATTAGTAATTCATCAAATGTGACTGATGGCCAGCGAGCTGAAACAAAAACATGGCCATTTAAATGGAATTTAATTTGAAATTCCTTAAGGATATACGACCGTTGAACGGATAGATGACACATGCTGAGAACAAAAATGAAGGCATTGCCTTGGTATGTTTTTTTTTTGCAGTTTTTAAATCGATATAAGGCCAGTTGGGCCAGTTGGAAAAATTTACAATTTTCCAGAACGAAATGCCATCGGAAGACGGAAGAAAAATTGAACAGCAGAAAGGACGTATATGAGAATGTGGGCAGTTGAAATTCAAAAGGAATTCCAATTGCCTGCCTTGATTTTGTTTTGCATTTCAGATGCAGCATGGTGCATGGTCGACATTAGACCGGTCTGTTACTTGTGTAACATGTTGTGTGGATGCTTGCCCGACGTGAGTTGGATTATCGATCAAATGAATAGGAATCGACAAGGGGGATATTGTTTGCGGGATTTTTCTCGTCTTCTCGGTTCGAAATACATTCTGCTGGGAGGGCGAACCTGTAACCATGTAACAGCTTGAGGATAGATAGAAGGTCTGCACTTAAATTGCTGCAATTTGTGGTTCTATGCAAATGTGTCTCTGATGGGTATGAAGTCACAAAGTTTAATTGTTATGATGCCTTTGCGGTCGATATTGCTGTTCTGTTTTGCTAAAACATCACAATTCGAGAAATAGTTTGGTTAAGTACCTCGAAACATATAGGAGTTACTATAAGAAAACTTATTGCAGAGATGTGCCGACTCATCGAAATCGGGAGGTGTTTCCATGCAGAAGTTTTTTTTTTTGAGTCTAAGACAGGGACAGTCTTAAAAACATTTTCAGAGTATTAGCGTTTCTTCTCTTAAAGCGTATAGTTGCACATATTTATGTTTAATCAAAAATTTCAATAATTCAGAACTGATTTTAAAAATTGTTTTATGGAAAAATTTACTTGTCTTAAATATTGAAAATTTAAATATTCACTAAAAAGAAAAAAAAAATTATAACTTTTCGTTTTCAAGTATGGAACAGTGTTCCCAGACTTTGAAGACTTTGTTCCCCTTTTATTTTATCACTACGGGAATTATTTTCCCCCAACATTTGAAAAATGTTCCCCTTTTTTCTAAGTGAAATTGGCATTTTCATATGAAAAAACATTGAAAAATGTAAGTCGTTTTTATTAACAAGAATAGAATAAAGATATAACATAAAAATAAACATACTATATGCAGATCGGTTAACTGAATCGTATTAAAGATTGAATTTTAAACGATTTCCTTATCTATTGTGCTGAATATATAACTTCATACATTCCTAGCATGGAAGATTAAATGGATGCCCGATACTAAATAGCCGGGAGACTAAAAGGGACAGCATTACCTAACACGCAAAAATATGTGACACGTATTTTGGTCGGCCATGTTGGTCATGTGGAAGGAATTATGGGACAGCTCAGCAGTTGATAATGTTTATAGCGATGAGTTACGAAATTTCGCTTTCTTATAAAACAAAATGTCTTCCGGATGTGATGATCGGACAGTTATTTATTGAATTCGTATACCTAACTGATTGATGAATTGTTAGTTTAATTTACTGACACTTATTACCACTTTCATTTTTTCACAGGCCTTAGATCAGAAATGTTTTCAAGTCGTTGCAGAAATGTTGGTCGCCGGAACTTGATTTAGTATAGAACCAACTTTATATGTAGAACCAACCAATCCATGGGACTTTAGGCTTCTGATTTTTTATCTCATTCTTACACCTCTATTGGCATTGACAAAGGGATCTCTCCATCTACTGCAAAAATGAGCGTGCGTGATGTTTTAAATGCAGTCTTAGGGAGCATCCACACCGGATGGAACGAAACGCCTTATTTTGTTTTCATGCTTTGTTTTGTCTTATTCAGTGTGGGCAAGAGTATTTAAATGTATGCATTTTTTCAGAAACACACAGAAAAACAGTTTTGTTTGTCTAAAGCGTTTTGTTCCATCCGGTGTGGAAGAACCCTTAGACAACATAAAAAAAAATAAGTGAATGCGTTCAGACCATAAAATAAGTACTAAATAGACTGACAGATTCAGCCAAAAAAGAGAAATTGCCTACAAGCTGAATTTGGCCTTGAGTGTAGCCCAGTTTGAATTCATGTATTTGTGCCATGTTAATTAAAGGGGGCACACATATACTTGAGAAAAACCAGCCTACACTGCCGGTTTAACCAGATGTCAGGTAGCCTGATGTGGATTCTCATTTCTATATCGAGTGTGGGACTGTTTTGCATTTTTACACGTATTCACAGACCGGCTCGCTCTCAGAGAGAGAAAGGGAGTACCTATTACTGAAAAAATCTGCGGGATGACGTACGAAAGCTGACAGTCTATTTCATATTTAGTTTTTGGTTCAGACTCACAAACAGTTTTACGCAGACGTTCGATGGGTTGTTTTCTGTTTTCTAATCTAATGCTATAATTTCTAAAAAAAAAAAAAAAATAGTTGGCGCAACAGGTCTGGAGAGACCCTAGGCCTAGCTTCTCACAACCATTCGTTTGTGTGAGTTTCTCATTTTTGGAACGAATGGATGGGATCTACAATTTTATGCCGACTCCAAACGGCTAATTGAGAAGCTCTTTCAAGACATTTATACTCTCGGATGTTTGTCAGACTTTCGCGAGAGGTAGCGCAGCGGAAAAAAACCCTGAGTCGGAATTGGGTTTTTGCGGGATTCGAACCTGGGACTCCCGCATAGTAGTCCAACACACTAACCACTAAGCTACTGCGACTACATATAATTTCTATGTCTTATTAATTGCAATTTGTTTTATTTAATAATGAAGTAAGGGCAAGTTAAAAGGCGGGACATTACGGGAAAAACTTTTCAATGCGGGACATTCTGCGGGACACTTTTCGTTGCGGGAAATTTGCGGGACAAAAGCCTTATATCGGCACAGTCAAGCACTTAGCGGGACGTCTGGCATCCCTACTTGTACACAAACGTGGCTCTCGGTCCTTTCACTCATTAGAGTAGAGCGTGTTTTCTCCTCTTCTCTTACGCTTTCATTCATCTAGTTTACCTCATGAGCAAAAAATTTCAAAAAGAAACTTCGGTGTGCGAGTGACACTCGCACTTGGCCAGTTTTTTTTTTTAAGATTGTCCCGCGTTTTTTCCCTTTTAGGGCTCCGTAGCCAACTACTGGCGAAAAACGGAACCCTTATAGATTCGTCATGGCTGTCGGTCACAGCCACTTTTTTCCGACGTTTTAAGAGCTACATATACTGTTGAAACTTGGTAAGTAGATGTATTGTGTGAACCGCATTAAGATTTTACACAAAAATAGAAAAAAAAAATTTGGGGGGTTCTGAAACTCAACATTTTTCAGTCTTCAAAAATCATACTTAGGTTTTTAATATCATTTTTTTCTAAACTGAATAGTTTGCACGAGAGACACTTCCAAAGTGGCAAAATGCGTGTCCCCACTACTACTTTTCAGCTATTCATTTTTATTCTGCGGAAAGGAAATCACAATAAATTAACCTTCAGTATAAAAATTGCAGTTTTTTAACGTTATAATGATTATTTTTTGGTAGGTACACGAAATTTTTGCTAAATACAAATCTCCTTTTTATAGACATTTAGTAGATATGCTGATGTTCATAGTAAAATGTAATTTGAATGTTTTCTTGTCAGACTATTGATATTCCCATAATTATGATTTTTTTATACGCACGGAAAGCTTTTCGCAAATCTAAATCCCCACAAAAAGGCAGAGATACCAGTGGCGTAGCGAGGGGTGGGGGGCATATGCACTGGGCGGCACTTTGCGAGGGGCGGCAATTTGGACGCACGAAACTTTCTATTTCATAATTGGTAGGTATAGGTAAAAAGCTCAGAAGCAACCATACACTTTTAGGTTATTCATTCGATATGGCAGTGGGTAGTAGGTATGTATATCAAATAACAATGTGAGTTCTTACTGAGTGGGGGAAGCGAGGAGTAACAACGATTCTCGCTTGTTTGGGATTCACCCTGACAATTTCTGTTGGGAAATTATGTCGAATGTGAGTTCTTATTTATAAGTTTTAGATCTCAATAACAGGCAATTTCGGCAAGTTCTGGTTATAGAGCTATAAGCGCCTACTGTACTATTTTATAATCTCTTATAGCTTACAAGTTACATGATTTTTGAGTATGAGGACAAGCGTAGTAGGAGTTTTTGCTTTTTGATCTGTTTTTCGATCGCAATTAGTGTTCGTGATAGATATGTACGAGTACATGTACGAATTCAGAGACTTCTTTTTGAATTTGCATTAGAAGGTGCATATTCAAAGTGGTTGAAAAAAAAGAAGAAGAAGTGGGCAATATTTGCAAAAAATAAGTTGCTTGGGTACCTAGTCAATTTCGAGCAATAATTAAAAAAATGATTTGCCTATTCTAATTGTATTGGTAATTCTGAGAAAATATCTAGATTCGCAAGTTTTCTGAAATCTGAAAAAAAATACCACATAAAGAGACTTTTTCTCTACACTTCATTTTTGATATTTTGTACATCTAGCAATGAAAGCGCTGCCTAACGTACAGTACGCACAACTGCTATAATTAACTATAAGAAAAAAATCACTACCTATTCGTAAAATTGGCAACTCTGATACTTGATTTTGACATAACCGCTGAATGCCGATGGCGGAAAAATCTCAAATAAACAAACAAATTGATTTGTGACTTCGTTGCTGGCGTTGATTAATAAATACATTTAGCTTGAACACCACTTGCAATCCAAAGGAATTTGAAATTTAAAACGCAATTTTCGAATCCTGCAGTCTCAAATAATTTTTTATGTACGATGTGGCAAAATCCTACGAATGCACTTGACAAACTTTATGTGCCATTCAAATTCAAATCTAATTGTGAACTTCAATGAGCGTGTTAATTTTCTTGTTGGAAGTAATGGCAGTGGAAAGAGCGCCATCCTAGCTGCTCTGGTTCTTCGCCTGGGAGCTAGGGCTGGCTCGACAAATAGATCACAGAGCATGAAACGTAAGTAAAAAAATTCTGTTTCGTTTTTCTACAAGCTTGGGTGTTTTATTTAGAGTTTCTAATCATCGTGGATATCAAAGCACAGGTTCACATCCTAAAAATAAAGAACAAAACTATTGAAATTAAGACAAAAGCTAAGTTAAGAATGACTCACCCTCCTCGTCACATCTACTCTCTCAATAGCTTCTTTTACGCAAGCTAGCATATGCTTTTGCAGCGAGGTGATATTGGTCCTGTTCCGCAGCAGGGTTTTCTTGATTCGGAAATATCGGTATCTGCGGTACTTGCGATACTAATTTCGAAAGCAACCAAGATTACGACGAGAATTAGATGTATGAGCTTCATTTTGAGAATTGATGTGTTCTACTTCGGTCGAGGGCTCTTATATACCAACTTTAGATTGTTGAATCAATACGAAGTGATACAGTGTTTGCAATTGTTGTTTGATCAAGTGTTTGAAGTAGGCGCGCGTGTGACGCTTGCATCCAGGTATAAGGTGATGTAGTGTTCCTTAAATATCGATAGTTTTTTACTATCGATACTATCGATGGTTCAAAAAAACTGTCGATACTATCGAAATGCATATATGAGCACATATTCAAAGCAAACTTAGAAGTACTGATAAAAGATAAAACCGGTGAAATATGGACGTAAAAGAAGTATTTTGTTTCTTCCACTGACAAAGGACAGGCGATTGGGCAAAAACTCAGTAATATACCTGCTGTACATAAGAATACGTAAAGCTTCCATATCTTTCTTACTTATTAAAAAATGTAGAGCCTTTACACTCAAGTATAAAGTTCTGATATTCATACGTCAAAAGTACTTCCGTAACAGGAGTACTATTTTTCTACGTATACAAATAGGCGCCTTTAAGTACAGGTAAGATTAGACTGTATGCCAAGTGGTCATAAAATGACAAATTCTTGCAGTTCTCCTGTTAAAATATGGTCATACCATCGGCCCTAGCGAGGTATCCGTGGGAACGGAAAATTCTCCGATTTTATACGATTCGGAGGATTTTTGCTGCGAGGTTTTCTTCGAAACAACTGTTCGGAGAATTGTTCCGATATTTTGTAACGCATATAGGCAAATTACATTTTAGAGCGATGAAGTGCATTTTATTGTTAAATTTTTGACAGCTAGGTTCCGATATCCTCCGACAGATATTGGTTTTGCAATTGTTTATTTCTCTTCCGAAGTCGGACTCCTCGAATGGAATTTGAGCCTTCGAAAGAGTATGCGTTGCGGATAATTTTTTATTTTTTTTTTATGGTGCTTGGGCATATTTCATAAATGCTCTAATGACCTAAATGCCACATATGACCAGGCTGATTTTGACAGATAAAAATGCCCAAATAGCATAAGTGTAATCGGGCAATAAGCACGAATGCCAGCATAAGTCATATTATGCCCATATGCACTTTATTGAAATTTCGTTGTGGCAATGCTGGCATTTTTGATGGTCAAGGATTATTTTGTTGTCATCGGTGTTTGAGTTCGTGAAATTGTGAATTATTTTCATTTTCGTTCTCTCTTTTTGTGGAACCTTACTACAACATTTGTTAGTAAATAGCAAATGCCTTAAATGACCATATTGGTAATTTTGGTCATATAGTCGAATATACAAATTTGATAATCTTGACATTTTGGTCATTTGAGAGCTAATCTGTTCACTTGCCTGTTGGCATTCATATGCGTGATTGGCATACAGTCTAATCTTAGCTTAAACTATAGTAAAATACAAATGCGAGTCCTTTTAAAACATTTCTTGACGACAGCTGCGATACTTTCGATACTATCGATAGTTTTATTCCGAAACTGTCGATACTATCGAAATGTAAAACTATCGATGTTTAAGGAACACTAGGTGATGAGTGGAAAAATACGACTGAAAAATTTTGCAACTCTAAACGGTTGAATCAATACGAAGTGACACAGTGTATGCAATTGTTGTTTGATCAAGTGTTTGAAGTAGGCATGCGCGTGACGCTTGCATCCAGGTATAAGGTGATAAGTGGAAAAATACCACTGTTTGCGTAGTTTCGTGGCAATAACGACTATGTTCGATGAAAAATATGGACAAAATGTTTGACGATTTGCGTTGTTGATATCATCAACATGTTTAATTTCCTTGCTATTCATTGGGCGCGAGTAAAGGCTGCCCGAATAATCCCTAAGTTGCGCCTCAGAATTAGAAATGGCACACCGGGACCTCACGCTGAAAACTGTATATAGAGGCAGACTAAAAATATTCACCTGCTTGGTCATCTGTGGAGCCATGTAACTTATTTATGACGAATCCTATATCGTAGCCACAACTCCTCGGTTCAAAACCTTCCTTCTGCAAAAGGAGAGCACCAAGCAGCCATTATTTTCTTAACTCTATTTCTTCTCTTCTCCCTACCGATCCCCCAAAGTCAACAAATAATAATATTTGTAGCTCTGCTGATCACTGCGAGTGCAATTACATCTGATCAAAATCTTAAAGTAGGGAAAGTACAACTCTGTCGTATTTACAGCACTTAAGATACAGCTTACCGCTTTTGCGAATAAAAATACATTGACCACAGATGAAAATGAACGACCAACCCATCAAAAAATCTTCACTCAGGAGTGTTTTCTTTCTGTTTTAAATACCATTCCACTATTGCGAAGCCCAGATTCTTGAGAAGGCTGTAAATCAGGCAGATTCCTTTTGAGTTCCTTGAGTCATTCGCTCAATTTGGTCAGCATTTCCTGGCCATCTCATATATGAACTCTTCCAGACTCTTCCGCATATATTAAACAAAAGCAGTTTGAAGTTGTCTTTAGTCGATTTAGATTTGTAGTTACCCGTCACGTCACTACTTCGGATGACATTCTTCATAAATTAGAGTGTATCTTTCTACAAAGAGTCAGTGACAAGGTCACTTGCGACGCTTCCGCCGGTTTTTATCTGATGCCAAAAAGTAAGCTTGGTGTTGATGGTCACAACAAAATACTTCACAGCGTCTTTTCCTCTTATTACCTCCTGGCTGATTTGGAAGTCGATTAAAGTCGGGACTCTTTTCTTCGTCAGAAGGACTATATTGGTTGTTTTTCTGTAGCCAGACTGAGGCCGTGTTCATCCTGTTGCAGCCACCTGTAATCAGAAAGAAAAGGGAATTTGAATGGCCAAGGGATGCGTGTTTTTGTTCGTACCGTTGCCAAACAAATTAGGTACTTTGCTTGGCGCGCTGGAGGCTTAGAAATTTTTCGCTTCAGCGGCAGTCAGGAGATATTGGCAACAGGTAAACGTAAATAAATAAATAGTCACGATTCACCCAAAGATATAAACATTCGACTTACCCATAATACACGCGTCGGGGGAATATCAAAATTACTGTTGCCTGACTTTTTGATAGAAATGAGTAACAGTAGGGCCAGGTCACAATAGGGTTTTCAGGAGTAGTAAAGATTTACGACCAAATCCACAGCTAGATGGGGCGGAAATTAGTGCCCAGGGTGAAAATATCGGTGGCAGAACATGCTGGATGGTTGTCTAGCTAGGCTACAGTTGGAAAAACATAGGTTTTTATGCTATCCGTAAATTGAGTGGGAAAATCAGAAGAGCGATAGTGTCTCCTGAGAAAAAAACGGGTAATGGAATGGGAGAATGGGGAAGGATGTAATAACTGCCTCCGACTGATGGTTCGATTTCGTGGTAAATTATGAATTTACATCGTGCCATCGAACGCAGAGGTCGTTAAGGAAAAACTTATGTGGTATTCGATTGGGCTTCTTCAGTTTCGCTCTCATATTTCAGATTTCGTGTGGCTAATCGAACATAAAAACGTCACTTGCTCTTTTTTGTGATAATATTCGTGCGACTCGAATATGTGTAGCCTTTAACACCTTACAAAAGGTTTTCCATTCACTGGTTAAATTTTAAATTAAAACATTCGAAATTTGCGTCTCGATTGATTTTTAAATATTTATACATAACCAATTTACTAAAATAAATTCACCCGATACAATGCCTTTCTTTGCTGTAGAACAAATTCACAAAAAATCTAAACGCCCTCCACCAGTTGTCAAACTCAAACGCACTTCTGTTGGTAAATCTGAGAAAATATCTAGATTCGCAAAAGTGCTCTGAAACCTGAAAAAGGTTGCTTTTTTTTGTACCAAACGAACAAAAAAACTGATCTGAGAGCAAAAAAAAGTGCTCTGAGAGCGCCCAAATCGAATACCACATAAAGAGACTTGTTCTCTACACTTCTTTTTTGATATTTTGTACATCTAGCAATGGAAGCGCTGCTTAACGTACAGTACGCACAACTACTATAATCAACTAAAATAAAAAAAAATCTTTGAACCAGTGATGCCACTAAAAAAAGGCGAATTCGGTCAAATCTGGCCGAATGACCGATTTTTATTTTTTTTAATTTTCTCCGAGGTAGGTGGAAATCTTCTGGAAGACACTATGTCGACACTCGGCGCGTGCTCATAGTAGTGTGAGATTTTTACTCACTGAAACCACCTTCTACAAATTTCTTTTGTACTGTAACTAAGTTATGACTTATAAAGCAATTTTTTTATCACGAAGTTTTACACGCTTGGTAGGCAACATTCCGGCGGAAGTTCCTGCTCGATCCGCAATTTTAACGCGCTTATGATAATTATCGGGCTAAGTCCGAAGGTTTAGTTCGTTGTAGACGCTGCAATAAATTTGTTTCATCGAGAATTTCATGGTCCGAGCTATTTATATGTCCTAATAATCGATTTCTATGCTTTCGAGCGCATATCTTCGTTTCGTCCTTAACGGTGGGAATTCCGAGGTCTCTATGGAGATCTTCATTTCTAATGTACCACTGTGCTGTGCACGCCCCTGTATTCTAGGATTATTCACAATAATTTGGTTTCTGTATAAAATTGTGAGCGTGTTCGTTAACTATGACCAAGTTCTATTCAAGTTATAGTAATCTTTCTTAATGTCTAGTCATAGAACAATGTTATTTTTCCGGTTAAAAAAAATTTTGTTTCGGTTAAAAATTCGGTCAGACCGGATTTCAAAATTTTCTCCGGTCCGGGTGAAGAGTTTTCGGCCAAATATGACCGGAATCCGGTCAGAATGGCAACACTGCTTCGAACTTTTGCTTTCGAGCATAAGATCTAGGGTACGTTTTAATAATAATCCAACTGCTTGCTTCAGCTTATAAACGATTACTTATTCATAATGATTAATGAAGTTCGTTCGTCTGCTGAAGCAAACTGCATTTCTTGTGACAATACCAATATTTTACTTGCATCGTCCTTAAAATGGGAGCTACTTCCGATCTCTGTAGTGGAAAACGAGGCGGATATACTAATTTTTGCTAACATCGCTGATGAACAACTCACCATTTGAAGAGATTGTTGCATTTATATAACTAAGTGCATTTGTAGAGAACAAAATAATTGTGAAACAATAAAAATCTGATTCGACATAAATAAGCCAAAGCTGTGCATTTTATGAAAATACGATTTTTAATTCAAATTTATTTGGTTCCATCTATTGTTTACAACTTGAACTACCATATTTTCAGTCCGACATCTATTGTAAAACATTCCGCAACAATTTGAATTTCAACCGTTTTACTTAGCAAATCTGCTCCACCCAAGCTTTCTATGGAGAAATCCAAGATGGTTGGAATTTTGTTACACTTTTTATTCGCTGTGAACCAAGAGCGCTAGTTATGTTGGCGTCATTTCTTGGGCACAGCTTGTATGGAACTGACATTTCACTTGCACTCCATATATATAGTAATGTCGTTTTCCATTGGGCAAAAAGAAGCGTCCGGTGTCCGAAATTGAAAAATACGCTTCTGAAAACTGAAACTTCCATTGGCACAAAAAATACTCTTCTGCTGATTATGAGAAGAGAAAGTGTGAGAAAGCACTCAGCAAGCATGACGGCTGCCGTAGATTATTTTTTGGCATTTCACCAATACTTTTGTGGATACAATCAGAAGCAGTTTTCTTGTTCCATTCGATTACAGATTGAGTCGATCCCCGAGTGAAACCAATGGAAAACGGCACAAGTCAATGGTTAGTATGAAAATGTTCCGTTTTCCAACGGAATTTGAAATTCAAAACGCAGTTTCCGAATCTTCCAGTCTCAAATAAATTCGTATGTACGATGTGGCAAAATCCTACGAATGCACTTGACAAACTTTATGTGCCATTCAAATTTAATTGTGAACTTCAATGAGCGTGTTAATTTTCTTGTTGGAAGTAATGGCAGTGGAAAGAGCGCCATCCTAGCTGCTCTGGTTCTTCGCCTGGGAGCTAGGGCTGGCTCGACAAATAGATCACAGAGCATGAAACGTAAGTAAAAAAAAATTCTGTTTCATTTTTCTACAAGCTTGGGTGTTTTATTTAGAGTTTCTAATGAAAGAGGATATTATAGCACATGTTCACATCCTGAAAATTAAGAAAAAAAATATTGAAATTACGACAAATGCTAAGTTTAGAATGACTCACCCACCTCGTCACATCTACTCTCTCAATAGCTTCTTTTACGCAAGCTAATCGCATGTGATTTTGCATCGGTATTTTTTTATTTTTGAGCAGCATAGTCTTTTTCTTTCTTCTGTGGTAAGTTCGTCACCTGCGGTACTTGCGGTACTTGCGATACCAATTTCAAAAGCAACCAAGAGTACGACGAGAATTAGATGTATGAGTTTCATTTTGAGAATTGATGTGTTCTAGTTCGATCGGGGGCTCTTATATACCAGGTAATTTTGCAACTCTAGATGGTTGAATCAATACGAAGTGATACAGTGTTTGCAATTGTTGTTTGATCAAGTGTTTGAAGTAGGCGCGCGTGTGACGCATGCATCCAGGTATAAGTATAAGGTGATGAGTGGAAAAAACCACTGTTTGCTGTTTTTTCGTGGCAATAGAGAATATTTTCGATGAGCAATACGGACACAATGTTTGACGATTTGCGTTGTTGATATCATCAACATGTTTAATTTCCTTGCTATTCATTGGGCGCGAGTGTAGGCTTTCCGAATAATCCCTAAGTTGCGCCTCAGAATTAGAAATGGTGCAATGCAAGTAACGAATAAGTAACATGATTCCTGGGCACTGCTATCAGTTCTGCACACCAGGACCTCACGCTGAAAACTGTATATAGAGGGAGCCTGAAAATATTCACCTGCTTGGTCATCTGTGGAGCCATGTAACTTATTTATGACGAATCCTATATCGTAGCCACAACTCCTCGGTTCCAAACCTTCCTTCTGCAAAAAGGAGAGCACCAGCCAACCATTATTTTCTTAACTCTATTTCTTCTCTTCTCCCTACAAATCCCCCAAAGTCAACAAATAATAATATCTGTAGCTCTGCTGATGACTGCGAGTGCAATTACATCTGATCAAAATCTTATAAAGTAGTGAAAGTACGACTCTGTCGTATTTACTGCACTTAAGACGCAGCTCACCGCTTTTGCAAAGAAAAATACATTGACCACTGATGAAAACGAACGACCAAGACCAACCCATCAAAAAATCTTCACTCAGGAGTGTTTTCTTTCTGTTTTAAATACAATTCCACTACTGCGAAGCCCAGATTCTTGAGAAGGCTGTAAATCAGGCAGATTCCTTTTGAGTTCCTTGAGTCATTAGCTCAATTTGGTCAAATTAAAACCTGAAGAAGTACATATTGCAACTGCATTCCATGAGTAGGTACTTTGATACCTGACAACATCCGTTATTCAACAAGGTCAACCTTTACTGATTGGAACATTGTTATCCACAAGACTGACAACATTGATGAAATATCCCCCATCTAGCTAAAAATTAATCAAATGCACGAGAAGAAGAAGAAGAAGTTACAACTGGCTACCATGTAACTGCAAATGCCAACTGACACCCCAGGGAGTACATTCGACGGGCCATGTCGGTCCGCAAACGATTCGATCCAATCTTTGCTAACCTGCAACTGTTTGCAAGGAAGCCATTCGCAAATTGCATTTCCCTTCAAACTCAAAGACACATTGTCATTGACATCGTTTGGTCTCTTTTTTAACCATTCAATTTTTGGCTTTCTGCCTTTTTCAACCCATACATGGGTCCTTTTGTATCCATAATTGAATTCTTTCCAGTGTCTCATTGAACAAAAATTGAAGGAACAACCCACAAACGATGAATAGCAGGTGGAAGCAGCCTCCTTTGTTAGCAATACATTTTTATTACCGCACTAACTGAATGACAAGTTCAAAATGGCAGCAACCCCCTCCAATTGAAGAGTCGACCTTTATTAAATTCCGTTTGCTGGGGCTAGCCATTGCTATCATATCCAGGATACTCGGTGATGAAAACACACACGTCCGCTACCGCCACCGCCACCACCACTACCTGTGATGACAATAACCCGTGCTTCCATAAGTTTTTAGGTCAACTTGGTACACATTCGGCCGATGTTACTGTGAAAAACAACCGCACCTATACAGCTCCTCCAGCTGTATACTCGTGTCGTATGATTTGTCGCCATGCAGCTGTCAACGGACAATAAGTTGTCCATTGTTCATCTGCGACAAGTCGGGTTTGTTAACAGAAAGACCAACAAAAAAACAAAAAAAAAAAAATACCAACGACAATTTGGGATTAAAACCCGCTGTGGATTATGTCCTTATGAGAGAATATGGAAATGGAATATTTTTCTCGAGCTTTTCTATGTGGGGTATTTGGTATTTCATGACAAAATGACACAATGAAGTCGGCTGCGATATGGTGCACCTAATGGTGAGGGAGACCCAGCAACAACGTCTACTGCATGATATGGTATCGTTGATCGTGGTATCCTCGAGCTCGGCTCTTGTGCCGGATATAACAAAGTTCGTTGGATGGGGTGGGGTCAGCCATCGCATCTCGTCATCACTGTGGTGTATTCATCGTCATCGGGAAACACCACCACAGCATGAATGATGTACTCACAGTTACAGCAAGTCAAAGCAATTCAGGAGGGAAATGTGAAAAGTTTCATAAAAAAAAAAACATGTTTAATGATGTCTGGCTGTAGGAGTTGATTTCTGTAGAAGTGGAACTGTTCATTTACATGGAAATTTTCCAGCGAGGCATTTTATAAACAAATATCTGTACATTTGGTACAGACTTTACTTTCGAGGGGTTTTCTACTTTACATCGATTGACTGAGGGAAGGATACTTACATTTAAAAGTCCTTAAAAACGACCTTCAAGGAAAACATGTCAGTGACAGTTAGGGTTGCGAGAAATGTTTCTCAACAAATCGGGAGATTAAAAAAAAACAAAACCTCATTACTTCCTTAAAATAAATGCAGTCTGTTTATTTGCAACATTATTTAATGTATTTAATATTGAAATTCATGTTAAATAACTTACATTTGATATTTTTCGTGTCCACTAGTACGTGCTAATTTCCACGCCCGTCAAAAACCCTGCATAAACCTCAAAACTCGGCAACTACCTATATCGAACGCAAAATATGTTGCCCTGGAGACTCTCCGTTTTTTGAGATTTGAAAATTGAAAAATATTTATCTTTCGGTGAAGGGAGTATGAAGAAGTTAACACTTTTGTCCGTTTATTGTTAAAAATGAGTGCACTCAATTCTTATCTTTTGCCTTCCATAATGCAAATAGTTGATAAAAATGTTTGGAATATACCTATAGATGATTCGTTTGAAAATTTGTTTAGCTTGGATTCCAGCTTTTTCCATTCCATTTTCCTGCAATAGGTACAAGCTGTTTCCGTCCAGCATTGCCCGTGCTAAAAAAAAATGTTTCCGTAAAGAAAATCTACTAAATATGTAATTAAATTCATGTAGAATTTTTGACAAATATGATTTCACTCTATATTGCGATCGAAATAATAAAAAAAAATCCGTGTACAAAATGATTCGAAAATTAAGTTTTACGAATTTTCCAATATCATTTTAAAATTGTTCAATTTTCTCACCGTACGAACCGTCGTTAGGTGTAGACAAACACAGCAAAGAGAAGATAGCTCAAATCGGACGATCCATTCTCGAGTTATGGGCGTTCTTATCAGGGTTGCCGTTAACTTAAAAAAAAAGTCACTAACTCGAACCACCAGATATGCTAAAATAAAATAAAAAATTACTAGAAAAAAATGGTCACTACCTACAAATAAAAAAAAAATATATATATATACATATGTACCTACATCTATATATTCAATTTTGACAACTTTTTGTTTTTTTTTTTGACCATAAATCAAAAACGTACAATATGTAAATACATAATGTTAACTTATAAAAAAAAAAAAACAAATTCAGTCTCAAAGTTACAATAAGAAATCAAAATCGTTTTTAAAATCACTTCAAATCAGAAATAATTAGATCGATTTCATCTTCATCACTTTCATTTACCTCAATATCAGAGGCATTTTTAAAATTATTTCTTAAAAGAACATTTTTAGGAATTTTGTAGGTATTCATGACAAGTAGGTATTATTTTGTATTTTTAGTAGGTAGATTTCTGATGAGATGAGCATTATTGAGTTCAAAGTTTTCGTTGACATTTTATTTCTCAACTTATTTTAAACTGTGTTCATCATCCTAAAAATGAGTTCCACTTCGGCATTTGACTGTGGAAGCGACATTAAGGACTATTCACATGAGAGCGAATTGCGAACACCGAACACGCGAATTTCGCAGTTTCTGACATTTCATTCACATGAAAACTTTTTTGCTCGCAGATACCCGCGTATCAGTTTCATTTTTAAAGGTTAAGTTCCAACGATTTTTTCATTCCCGGGTTTGTGGATCGCGACTGTTTTGTATAAATGTGAATATAGTGTGACAGTTCGCGGCAAGATTTTTCAATTCACGGGAAAATTGCTTTAATTGTTAATTTGGCTGTTTAAATCAATTGAGAGTAATGTTTTTTTTTTAAACTAGATGTTAGATTAATTAAATATAATAGTTTTGTGATAGAACAAATACCAATTTTCAATTCATAAATACAGTTAAATTGATTTATTCGCAATTCGCCTATTCGCAGTTCGCTCTCATGTGAATGGTCCTTTGTTTAGGCGGCTCTCCCACTGAAGCAACAAGCAACAAGCAACTGGCAATAGGAAACATGCGATATTATCGCTAACAGTTATTTTACATTGAATCAAATTAGACGTCTCACATTAAAGCAACTCAATATCGGTTGAACGAAAAATGTTGCTGATTGCGGCAACATTATTGCTGGCGATACAAAGCGCATGTTGAAAAGCGATATAGGTATATCGCGTCGTTGTATCAAAATTTGCGAGTAGTGAGTGCAGTGATAGTGCATGTAGGTAAAAATCCCTGCACGTAGGGATTTCCGATCTAAAAATGACGCCGTAGGCAAAAAGGGACAGATTTGTAACGTAGGTATTTTTTTCGGATGAAACATTTTCATCTTATTTGTAGGTAAATTGATTTGCTCAGTCAAAAAATGTTTATTATTTTTTTTTATCTATTATATTTTGCTCTTACATTCGTCGATATTAGCTAAGGAATGAAATGGAATGACATAACTTGAAGAGTCAACAAAAAGGAAAAATTCATTTGTGGTTGAAATTGAGTATGAGAAGTTTGATTCGATTTTATTCATATATGATAAAATAATTATGTAGAGAGTTTGTATTGAAAATTATTCGACGGTGTAGGGAAAAGTAGGGATTTTCTTTGTGTACTGTAAGGATTTTTCCTGTGTTTTCTGTACTATCACTAAGTGAGTGACAGGTCGCTAGAAATACTGTTGCTTCAATGTGAGAATAGGTTAAAATAAAAGTTGCGTGTTGCTTATTGCTTATTGCTAGTTGTTTATTGCTTATTGCTTGTTGCCTCAGTGGGAGAGCCGCCTTACAGTTCGAGCAATTTGGAATAATATTGCAATTTGCAAGTGTCAAACTCGAACACCAGGGATGTGACATCACCAGGGGCGTAATAATTTAGAAAAACATGTTTTTGCAAAAAGTCACTAGAAAAGTAACTAGAATTTTTAAGTGACAAAAAATAAATTTTTGTCACTAAACTTTTGAAAATTCCACTAGATATAGTGACAAAGTCACTAAAACGGCAACCGTGGTTCTTATACGGTAGTAGATTATTTTAAGAGTGTGTTCACGGCTAAACCAAAGGCACATAACAACTAACTTCAAGTAAGCGGTGGCCAACTTTTCATTTTTTATCTCTGACGTTTGTCGATATTCTCTCATACATCCGAGTAGTTGTTGTTTCACTTCATTTTGAAATAAAGAAATAAGAACACGTTGCATTTTGTGTGGTAAAATTATTAATAAAGGGTTTTCCAATGAGAGGTGATATTTTGGTATTCAAAGAAAAATGCCATTTTTTGAGATAAATGATCGGATGTTTGTTTTATAATAAAGAGGAAGGTACATATGTCGTTAATAATGAAAAACAACATCAGCGAAATGGCCACCACGAGCTCGCATACAGGACCATATCCTTTCACAATAACAACTCTTATTGAATAAATCTTTATAATGGAAAAGACAAATATTTTTGAGTACTACAATATAGATAAAATTTTAGAACGACAGCAAGCGAAATGACAGCGAAGTTCAGCACTGAATTCTTGCCCCGACAAATCAACTGGGGTCAGCTCAGGGCATAACTAGGGTGTCCAAGTCATGTCAATCACAGGTTTTCAGTGCGCATGGATCACTTTTTGTTGCTCTCTGAGCACTTTTTAGGAGACTCGCTACACTGCGCCAACTATAGAGGCTGTATCGTAGCTCGGGGAAATTAGTGGAAAGAAAAGAAAACAGACCGGCACGAAAATAATACGCGTCAGAATAAATAAAAACACAAGATAATTATAGTGGAAAAATGTTATAAAAAACCATTTATATTTATTCCGTCTCAGTAATATTGCTCCTCTCACATTGGTTCCTGCTATCTGACTGACTTTCGTCATACAATCATTAGAACCTTTTTGGTCTTTCGTTAAGTTTTATATCCCCTCTCAATACATCGACCGCAATACTCATGCAGTTCGATACAGAGGCATCAGTCTCCTTAACACTGCGTATAATATCATGTCTGCTGTACTGTGTGAACGCCTGAAACCATTCGTCAACGATCTGATAGGTCCCTATCCGTGCGGTTCGGTAAGTCCGAGACCGATCAAATATTCACACTACGGCAGATCCTGGAGAAAACCCAACAAGTCCAGATCGATACTCACCATCTTTTTATCGATTTTAAGGCCGCATATGATAGCATTTATAGAGACGAGCTATACAGACACAGAGCCATGTCTAGTTTTGGCATCCCTGCCAAACTTGTCAGATAGTGCAGAATGACGGTGGAGAACACTCGCTGCTCCGTAAAGGTCGGAAACAATCTCACCGAGACCTTTGATGTCAAAAATGTCAAAAAAGGATTTAGACAAGGCGACGCGCTGTCATGTGACTTCTTCAACATCATTCTTGAGAAATTTGTGCGAAACTCAAGCCAACACCAGAGGCACAATTTTCCAAAAGTCTGTGCAACAGCTTGCATACGCTGGCGACATTGAAATTGTTGGCAGAACACAGCGAGCTGTTACTGGAGCGTTTGCTAGCATTAGTACAGAAGCGGCAAAAATGGGTTTAGTGGTGAATGAGGGTAAAACACAATATATGCTGTCAACAAGAAGGGACACACAACATCGAGGGATCGGACAGAAAGTCACGATAGACAGCTATAACTTTGAGGTAGTTAGGGACTTTGTCTACCTCGGATCCGCTATTAACTCTGAAAACGACATCACCTCAGAAATCAAGCGAAGAATCACTCTTGCCAACCGCTGTTTCTTTGGCCTAAGACGGCAATTGATTAGTAAGGCATTGTCAAGAAGCACTAAGGAGGTTCTATATAAGACTCTCATCATCCCTGTCCTGCTATATGGGGCAGAAGCATGGACCCTAGCAAAAACGGATGAGGATCTTCTTGGTCGCTTCGAACGCAAAATTCTTCGAGTGATTTTTGGTCCCGTTTACGTTGACGGGATTTGGAGGAGAAGATTTAACAGCGAACTCTACGAGCTGTACAGCGACATCGACCTGGTCAGAAAAGTACGCATTAGTCGTCTAAGATGGTTAGGACATGTAGAGCGAATGGACACCAACGCTCCGGTCCGGAGAGTCTTCGATTCCAACCCGGAGGGACAACGCAGTAGAGTAGTAGACCTCGCCTTAGGTGGCGCGCGCAAGTGGAAGGGGACCTCAACCAACTTGGAGTGCGCAACTGGAGGTAGTTAGCCAAAGATCGCGCTAACTGGAGAGGCGTATTGGTTGAGGCCCTGGTCCACCCCGGACTGTAGTGCCACCTTAAGTAAGTTTATTTAAAGACAGATAGTATAAAATTCGCTTCAAGTCAAATATTGCTACACCAATTTTATTTATATGATGATATTGTAAAAACTGTGTGGTCGATTTTTGAACACTGGGCGAACCTAGTCAACGTTTAAAAGACCTCCTTATGGTCCATAAAGCATTTCACCTCCCCAAATAAAAAAGACATTTTCTCGCTCGGTATTGCACTTTTGTCGACAACTACATGCACCGGCCTACTGGTTTGTCGACATTTGGAAACGTCAATAACATTAAGAAATTCTTCGTAACATATCGATAGCTATTAAGGAACCTACTGCCTCCAATTGGCATCTGATCACGGCGACCGTATTATTCTACTGATGGAGATTGCATATAATTCCAAATGTTGTCGGTAACCATGTTTACATGAGTTGCGTACCCGTACGTGTCTTCAAATTTGCAATATCTCCGCCATCCAATAATTCCAGAGTTAAATTGTTTTTTAAGGCAAGCTGTGTGAGTGAAAAATGCTAGTAGCGACTTAATTCCCAAGGCTAGCTAAAACCCAATAGTACGCTTTCATTAAATTACGATGCAGGTAAATGTTTGGTAATCAAATGAAATAAAGTTAACGCCTCTTACAACAATAAGATGACTGCAGCAGACATTAACATTGATTTACCCTTAACACAGGGTATTATGTGCCATTGTTTAAAATAGGTCAATCATATAAAGCGGACCTTTTCAAAATGTGCAATAAAATTGACAAATCCGCTGAATGAAATCTCACAGTAACACCAACCTCTCTGTCTCTGAAGTGAAAATGAGTTCATTGTTGTTGTATCTGTTGAACGCATTGCAGAGCGTTGTCATGGCTCCAACACCTCCCGCTTGTGAGATTTTTTCCTGAAGTACGCTTACAACTTTTTGCTAAGCGTAACAATGATGCGACTTTAATTACCTTAAAAACCTCTTTGTAGAAAGATACACTCAAATTTATGACCACGAATGTCATCCGAAGTAGTGACGTGACGGGTAACTACAAATCTGGAGATGAAATTGTAAAGACGCGAAATAAAAGACAACTTCAAACAGCTTTTGTTTGATATATGCGGAAGAGTCTGAAGGAGTTCATATATGAGATGGCCAGGAAATGCTGACCGAATTGAGCGAATGACTCAAGGAACTCAAAAGGAATCTGCCTGATTTACAGCCTTCTCAAGAATATGGGCTTCGAAATAGTGGAATGGTATTTAAAAGAGAAAGAAAACACTCCTGAGTGAAGATTTTTTGATGGGTTGTTCGTTCATTTTCATTTGTGGTCAATGTATCTTAAGTGTCAATGTGTCTTAAGTGCAGTAAATACGACAGAGTTGTACTTTCCCTACTTTAAGATTTTGATCAGATGTAATTGCACTCGCAGTGATCAGCAGAGCTACAAATATTATTATTTGTTGACTTTTGGGGATCGGAAGGGAGAAGAGAAGAAATAGAGTTAAGAAAATAATGGCTGCTTGGTGCTCTCCTTTTGCAGAAGGAAGGTTTTGAACCGAGGAGTTGTGGCTACGATATAGGATTCGTCATAAATAAGTTACATGGCTCCACAGATGACCAAGCAGGTGAATAGTTTTAGGCTACCTGTATACAGTTTTCAGCGTGAGATCCTGGTGTGCAGAACTGATAGCAGTGCCCAGGAATCATGTTACTTATTCGTTACTTGCATTGCACCATTTCTAATTCTGAGGCGCAACTTAGGGATTATTCGGGCAGCATGTTGATGATATCAACAACGCAAATCGTCAAACATTTTGTCCATATTTTTCTTCGAACATATTCTTTGTTGCTACGAAACTATTCGCAAACAGTCGTATTTTTCCAGTCATGCCTACTTCAAACACTTGATCAAACAACAATTGCAAACTCTGTATCACTCCCTATTGATTCAACCATCTAGAGTTGCAAAATTACCTCAGTATATAAGAGCCCTCGATCGAACTAGAAAACATCAATTCTCAAAATGAAGCTCATACATCTAATTCTCGTCGTACTCTTGGTTGCTTTTGAAATTGGTATCGCAAGTACCGCACCTACCGCAAGTGACAAAATTACCATAGAAGAAAGAAGAAGACTATGCTGCTCAAAAATAATAAAAAACCAATGCATAATCATATGCGATTTGCTTGCGTAAAAGAAGCTATTGAGAGAGTAGATGTGACGAGGAGGGTGAGTCATTCTAAACTTAGCATTTGTCTTAATTTCAATATATATATATTTTTTTTTTTTAATTTTCAGGATGTGAACATGTGCTATAACATCCTCTTTCATTAGAAACTCTAAATAAAACACCCAAGCTTGTAGAAAAACGAAACAGAATTTTTTTTTTACGTTTCATGCTGTGATCTATTTGTCGAGCCAGCCCTAGCTCCCAGGCGAAGAACCAGAGCAGCTAGGATGGCGCTCTTTCCACTGCCATTACTTCCAACAAGAAAATCAACACGCTCATTGAAGTTCACAATTATGGATTTGAATGGCACATAAAATTTGTCAAGTGCATTCGTAGGATTTTGCCACATCGTACATACGAATTTATTTGAGACTGGAAGATTCGGAAACTGCGTTTTGATTTTCAAATTCCGTTGGAAAACGGAACATTTTCATACTAACCATTGACTTGTGTCGTTTTCCATTGGTTTCAATCGGGGAGTCGGGGATCGACTCAATCTGTAACCCAATGGAACAAGAAACCCGCTTCTGATTGAATCCACAAAAGTATTGGTGAAATGCACAAAAATAAACTACGGCAGGTCGGCAGCTGTCATCTGACTTGTGTAAAATACATAAATTACACTTGTGTGAGTGCTTTTTGACTTCAAATCGAGAAGCGAAATTCTCTTCTCATAATCAGCAGAAGAGTATTTTTTGTGCCAATGGAACAGTTTCAGTTTTAAGAAGCGAATTTTTCGATTTCGGACACCGGACTCTCCCGGACGCTTCTTTTTGCCCAATGGAAAACGACATTACTATATATGGAGTGCAACTGAAATGTCAGTTCCACACAAGCTGTGCCCAAAAAATGACGCCAACATAACTAGCGCTCTTGGTTCACAGCAAATAAAAAGTGTAACAAAATTCAAACTACTTGGATTTCTCCATAGAAAGCTAGGGACACCTATTGGGTGTTGGGTGGAGCAGATTTGCTAAGTAAAACGGTTGAAATTCAAATTGTTGCGGAATGTTTTACAATAGATGTCGGACTGAAACAATAGTGGAATGGTATTTAAAACAGAAAGAAAACACTCCTGAGTGAAGATTTTTTGATGGGTTGGTCGTTCATTTTCATTTGTGGTCACTGGTCAAATTATTTTTCTTTGCAAAAGCGGTGAGCTGTGTCTTGAGTGCAGTAAATACGACAGAGTTGTACCCTCCCTACTTTAAGATTTTGATCAGATGTAATTGCACTCGCAGTCATCAGCAGAGCTACAAATATTATTATTTGTTGACTCTGGGGGATCGGTAGGGAGAAGAGAAGAAATAGAGTTAAGAAAATAATGGCTGCTTGGTGCTCTCCTTTTTGCAGAAGTAAGGTTTAGAACCGAGGAGCGAGGAGTTGTGGCTACGATATAGGAATCGTCATAAATAAGTTACATGGCTCCACAGATGACCAAGCAGGTGAATATTTTTAGGCTCCCTCTATATACAGTTTTCAGCGTGAGGTCCTGGTGTACTGATAGCAGAGCCCGGGAATCATGTTACTTATTCGTTACTTACCCAGTTACCCAGTGCATTTGCATTGCACCATTTCTAATTCTGAGGAGCAACTTAGGGATTATTCGGCCAGCCTACACTCGCGCCCAATGAATAGAAAGGAAATTAAACATGTTGATGATATCAACAACGCAAGTCGTCAAACATTTTGTCCATATTTTTCATCGAACATAGTCGTTATTGACACGAAACTACGCAAACAGTGGTATTTTTCCACTCATCACCTTATACCTGGATGCAAGCGTCACGCGCATGCCTACTTCAAACACTTGATCAAACAACAATTGCAAACACTGTATCACTTTCGTATTGATTCAACCGTTTAGAGTTGCAAAATTTTTCAGTCGTATTTTTCCATTCATCACCTAGTGTTCCTTAAACATCGATAGTTTTATATTTCGATAGTATCGATAGTTTTATATGCTTAAGATTCTCTAAGGACGGCGTTGTCCATAATTTAGTAATAAAAATTATATAAAAACAAACATATTTTATTCGAATACCGAAGTAGCTGTGGTCACGAAATGTTTTAAAAGGACTCGCATTTGTATTTTACTATCGTTTAAGCTAAGATTAGACTGTATGCCAATCACGCATATGAATGCCAACAGGCAAATGAACAGATTAGCTCTCAAATGACCAAAATGTCTAGATTATCAAATTTGTATATTCGACTATATGACCAAAATTACCAAAATGGTCATTAAAGGCATTTGTTTTTTACTGCCAAATGTTGTAGTAAGGTTCCACAAAAAGAGAGAACAAAAATGAAAATAATTCACAATTTCACGAACTCAAACACCGATGACAACAAAATAATTCTTGTTCCATCAAAAATGCCAGCAATGCCATATAGAAATTTCAATAAAGTGCATATGGGCATATATGGCTTATGCTGGCATTCGTGCTTATTGTCCGATTACACTTATGCTATTTGGGCATTTTTATCTGTCAACATCAGCCTCGTCAAATGTGGCATTTAGGTCATTAGAGCATATGAGATATGCCCAAGCCCAATAAATTCGGCCCCAGCTAGGTATTCGTCGGAACGGAAAATTCTCCGCAACGCATACTCTTTCGAAGGCTCAAATTCCATTCGAGGAGTCCGACTTCGGAAGAGAAATAAACAATTGCAAAACCAATATCTGTCGGAGGATATCGTAACCTAGCTGTCGAAAATTTAACAATAAAATGCACTTCATCGCTCTAAAATGTAATTTGCCAATATGCGTTACAAAATATCGGAACAATTCTCCGAACAGTTGTTTCGAAGAAAACCTCGCAGCAAAAATCCTCCGAATCGTATAAAATCGGAGAATTTTCCGTTCCCACGGATACCTCGCTAGGGCCGATGGTATGACCATATTTTAACAGGAGAACTGCAAGAATTTGTCATTTTATGACCACTTGGCATACAGTCTAATCTTACCTGTACTTAAAGGCGCCTATTTGTATACGTAGAAAAATAGTACTCCTGTTACGGAAGTACTTTTGACGTATGAATATCAGAACTTTATACTTGAGTGTAAAGGCTCTACATTTTTTAATAAGTAAGAAAGATATGGAAGCTTCACGTATTCTTATGTACAGCAGGTATATTACTGAGTTTTTGCCCAATCGCCTGTCCTTTGTCAGTGGAAGAAACAAAATACTTTTTTTACGTCCATATTTCACCGGTTTTATCTTTTATCAGTACTTCTAAGTTTGCTTTGAATATGTGCTCATATATGCATTTCGATAGTATCGACAGTTTTTTTTTGAACCATCGATAGTATCGATAGTAAAAAACTATCGATATTTAAGGAACACTACATCACCTTATACCTGGATGCAAGCGTTACACGCGCGCCTACTTCAAACACTTGATCAAACAACAATTGCAAACACTGTATCACTTCGTATTGATTCAACAATCTAAAGTTGGTATATAAGAGCCCTCGATCGAACTAGAACTCATCAATTCTCAAAATGAAGCTCATACATCTAATTCTCGTCGTAATCTTGGTTGCTTTCGAAATTGGTATCGCAAGTACCGCAAGTACCGCAGGTGACGAACTTACCGCAGAAGAAAGAAACGTTTATTACTGCTGCAAAAAACCATCAACACCCTTATGCCGCACCATTTGCTAATGGCATTGCGTAAAAGAAGCTTATGAGAGAGTAGATGTGACGAGTAGGGTGAGTCATTCTAAACTTAGCATTTGTCTTAATTTCAATACATATATATTTTTTTTAATTTTCAGGATGTGAACATGTGCTATACTATCCTCTTTCATTAGAAACTCTAAATAAAACACCCAAGCTTTTAGAAAAACGAAACAACATTTTTTTTACTTACGTTTCATGCTGTAGCTCCCAGGCGAAGAACCAGAGCAGCTAGGATGGCATTCTTTCCACTGCCATTACTTCCAACAAGAAAACTAACACGCTCATTGAAGTTCACAATTAGATTTAAATTTGTATGGCACATAAAGTTTGTCAAGTGCATTCGTAGAATTTCGTCACATCGCACATCCGAATTTATTTGAGACTGCAACATTCGGAAATTGCGTTTTAAATTTCAAATTCCGTTGGAAAACGGAACATTTTCATACTAACCATTGACTTGTGTCGTTTTCCATTGGTTTCAATCGGGGAGTCGGGGATCGAATCAATCTGTAACCCAATGGAACAAGAAAACCGCTTCTGATTGAGTCCACAAAAGTATTGGTGAAATGCCAAAAAATAATCTACGGCAGCTGTCATCTGACTTGTATAAAATACATAAATTACACTTGTGTGAGTGCTTCTTGACTTCAAATCGAGAAGCGAAATTCTCTTCTCATAATCAGCAGAGAGCATTTTTTGTGCCAATGGAACAGTTTCAGTTTTCAGAAGCGAATTTTTCGATTTTGGACACCGGACTCTCCCGGACGCTTCTTTTTGCCCAATGGAAACGACATTACTATACCTATATGGAGTGCAAGTGAAATGTGCTAAATTCGCCAACATCACCCTAATATACGCTGACGTCCCCACAGAAGAAAAAGACGATGCTACCAAACAGTGTTTCTACGAGCTCCTCGACAAAACATATGAGCAATGTCCTAAGCATGACGTTAAAATCGTCTTGGATGATTTTAACGCCAAAATAGGAAAGGAGGACATCTTTGGTAGCACAATCGGAAAACACAGCCTACATGACACCACGTCTGGAAACGGACTTAGGCTGATTGATTTTGCTGCGGGACGTAATGTTACCATAGCTAGCTCCCGGTTTCCTCACCTCAATATACACAAAGGAACATGGCGGTCACCTGATCATCAAACCGTCAACCAAATTGATCACGTTGCGATCGACGCAAGGCACTCCTCCAGTATTCTAGATGTCCGAACTTTCCGAGCGGCCAACATAGACTCGGACCACTACCTTGTTGTAGCCAAGGTGCGTATGCGGATATCGCAGACGCCACAACAGCGAGAAAATACTGTGAGGAGATTTAACGTTGGACGACTACAAACGCAACAAACCGCCAGAACCTTTGCCGATCGCGTATCCCTCAACCTCTCGAGAAGTCCTATGTTGACAGCATCAAGTGCCGAAGACCAGTGGCGCCGATGCCAAGAAGCCATCAAAAACGCCGCAACTGATGTGCTCGGTTTCACCAGCCTACCCCCCGAAACCCCTGGTTTGACGAAGAGTGCCGGCAAGCACATGCAGAAAAACAAAGTGCCTACGAAGCGTCGCTGCATAGAAGGACGAGAGCAGCTCGTCAGCTCTACGAGCAAAAAAGGAGGGAAGAACATCGGCTTCTTCGGAGAAAAAAAGAGAGAGCAGAGAAGCGCGCGATCGAGGATATAGAGAGGTGTTACTCCAGGAACAATGTTCGGAAGTTTTACCAAAAGGTAAAAAGAACGTGTCATGCCAACAAGACCCGAACGGAGACCTGTAGAGACGAACAAGGAAACCTTGTAGTTAGTAGAGTCACAGTCGGTGCTGAGGACATGGAAAAACCATTTCTGCAGACTGCTAAACGGCGAAGACGACACAAATTCCGCTGTCAGGCAGAACGAGCCATTCAACCTGGACGATGAAAGCCAAGATTTCCGTCCACCTGACCAAAATGAAGTGAGGATAGCAATATCTAAGCTTAAGTCCAACAAGGCTGCTGGACCGGACGGCTTAACTGCCGAGCTGTTTAAGGCAGCGGGAGATGACCTGGTAGAGAGCATACACCAACTCGTCTCCAAGATTTGGTCAGACGAAAGTATGCCTGATGAATGGAACCTCAGCATCGTTTGCCCGATCCACAAGAAAGGAGACTCTCTAAATTGCGGCAACTATAGAGGCATCAGTCTCCTTAACACTGCGTATAAGATCATGTCTGCTGTACTGTGTGAACGCCTGTCCACGACCGATCAAATATTCACACTACGGCAGATCCTGGAGAAAACCCAACAAGTCCAGATCGATACTCACCATCTTTTTATCGATTTTAAGGCCGCATATGACAGCATTTATAGAGACGAGCTATACAGAGCCATGTCTAATTTTGGCATCCCTGCCAAACTTGTCAGATTGTGCAGAATGACGATGGAGAACGCTCGCTGCTCCGTAAAGGTCGGAAACAATCTCACCGAGGCCTTTGATGTCAAAAAAGGATTTAGACAAGGCGACGCGCTGTCATGTGACTTCTTCAACATCATTCTTGAGAAAATTGTGCGAAACTCACAAGCCAACACCAGGGGCACAATCTTCCAAAAGTCTGTGCAACTGCTTGCATACGCTGACGACATTGACATTGTTGGCAGAACACAGCGAGCTGTCACTGGTGCGTTTGCAAGTATCAGTACAGAAGCGGCAAAAATGGGTTTAGTGGTGAATGGACGTATTTTTTCGCTGATCTTCCTGGACAGTTAACCACCCATACCAGTATTAAGGGCTGACAGTTTGTACCACCAGAGCTACGTGAGTATGGTTGCCAATTTTCTTAGGGACTTAAAGTTCTGGCAAAAACAGACCAGGGATGGTATTGAAAAACTGCTGTTGAGTTTGTAAGAACCAGCTCAAAGACTCGAGCCTATTTAAGAACTACCGGTTTTACGCTGACAGTTTACCCTGTGTGGTGGGTTTTTTTTTTCTTGGCTCATATGCTTCTCTGTTTGGACTTAATTTAATTATGTATTATGATTGGGTGGGTTCGTATCTAACCAAATATACCCAGTACGTACAAGAGTACATATACGGACCTCTAAGTCACGTACTTCTTAATTTGTACGCATATGAAGTTATAGCTTTTGAAGCTTTGGAACCGCATTTGAGAAGCCTTTATATTATTGGAGCATGTTATGGGTCTATTTATATCTAGTGGATAATTTTTGCTCAGAGATTTTGGCGCAAATCGAAAGGCCTCTTCTAGATGTTGAAAATCGTTGGTACCCTATCAAGATTTTGTGTCCTACCTTCTGCGGCTAACTAGGCCTCCAGGGCACCCTATTTGAAAAAATAGCCACTCTCCCTGTTTAAACAAAATTTGGTTTATGTTCTTAATCCTTAAAATCGAAATCACTTTACGCTCGAACGACTGTTTTTCCTTGACAAGCCTGGTCAGTTCGGGCCAACTTTTAAACTTTTAGGCACTGAAAATATACGAGGTCCTTTGAGGTGTATTCTCCTGCGTGTACAGTATAAATATTTCATTTGAACTTAGCTCCTTGAATTGCCAATGTTAGTGCCTACAGTTCGATCCAAGTCTTTGCTTTTGGTATAGTTTCCGCGTCCTTTCTTTGTGTATATAAATGTCATCTCTAAAATTTGAATGGGAAGCGCCTTCGTAGTTTTTTAACTTAGCAATTTCCATCAAGACTTTGGGGTCCCATCTTCGTGGCATCGTCCAAATTCGGCTTAGTCTAAACTACTCCACAAAACCCAAAATACTCGACAACAAATAAAAAGAACTCTTGTCTAGCATGTATTGAATTATCCTTCCACTGTGTGACTGCGGTTTCTAACAATACCAGAAATCGATTCAACAGTGTAACCCGAAACATACCTCAATTAGATTGTCCCCCGTTTATCAATTACTCGCAATCACTGTCAATTTCACGTGTCCTCCCACTAGTGCACCGTGTATGTAACCTCATTCGCTATGGGTCCTCCTGACTTGCACGACATGGCTATATCCTCCTTTTTGTAATGACAGTGGCAGCAGAGGTGTTAATTTATATACGTGAGAGCTGACACAAAACGATGCACTCTGCGACAGTATACCAAATACCATATCCTCTTCGGCCAGTCGAGCGTAATTGATCGGCAATTAGGCGATGTAATTAACCACCCCGCCCTCAAACCCTGTGCGCTGTGCCTCGATTATCGATGGAGACATTTTAATTAACAAAAATTAAATTGACAATGACTCCGCCGGCATATGGCGCAAAGCCACTCTCCGCCAATCACGGCGGCAACATTCAATTAGATTAAGTGCCCCCTTTTAGGACAATCAGGTGCAGGATTCCTGTTGCCTCTTCTATGACATTTGTTGTTTTTATTACTTGATCCTGAATACATTTACAAAACTCGTTTTAATTTTTTTCTTGCAGATCGAAGTTTCCTCGTCGCTAACGCTCAATCAGACACTCATCATATCATTTGGTGTTCGGATGGCTTCTGCAAGATGACCGGCTTCCCACGGGCTGAAGTGATGCAACAATCTAGTGCAACAGAGTTCCTCCACGGGCCGATGACATCACAAATGGCTGTGAATCTAATTAAAGAGGCGCTCAGCAAGGGCTACGAGAAGCACTTCGAGATCCTCTACTATCGCAAAAACGGTAAGTGCCTCCTTTTTAATGAGTTATGCTATAGTTGGGTTCGGGGGATTTTTCTCTTTTCGTCCGTATAAAGTGGGTGCCTGTGTGTTTGTGTGCACGAGGTTAATCCTTATGCCAAACGGATGCGATCCATACACTTGAGTCGGATGTGGAGAATGATAAGAGACTTTCACATGGTTTCACCTCCTCGCGCTCGCTGCTGCTGGGGAAAGGGAAACATGCGGTGATACCTGAAAAGGATGTCAAAATTGCCACATGCTTTCCCCATTGATATGCCATTCATGGCAATGAGCTTTCGAGATATTTCTGTTTTTTTTTTTTTTTTTTTTTTCATTCCTTTTCGGTGCACTCTTTGTTGTTTCCTTTAGATTACGATTATTTCTTTATTCGTCCTTTTTCATCGAGGGTAAACATACCGGGTATGTTGTAGTTGTTGTGCTGTGCACACATGGTTTAATGTTTTTTTTTTTTCTTGATTTCATCATTATGGCTAGGGAAGTGCGGCTGGAGTGAGTTGAGCCAATAAATGCGACAATCTGGCGTACGTCTATGAGGATTCTAAGGATTCTCGTGGTGATTATGAGGAAGAAAGGTCGCATGGACAAGATGGTGTGACAATTTGAATGGGGATTTTTTTGTTTATCGTCCTTGTAAATACGTATATAAATGGTTAAGTTCAAGGACGAACGTTTTTTTTCTGTGCCAATACAGGATGGTGTGTAATCAATAAGTTTATATGAGGTCGAAAGTTACTGGGTATATATTGGTAAATGGCGTACAAAGTGATCTAGGAACGATGAACAGACTTGGTGGGTGAATTTGAACTTTGAAGTCGGATTTGGATTTTTAAAATATTCAAGGCGGAGTGTATAAACTGATGTATAAGATATTGGAAAAAGCAATCGATTTGGAGGATTGGACATGCATCGCCATGGTCTACCACTTTAGGAGCATGAACTCCAGAAGCGCATAACTGACCACATACATTGGGATTTTCTACCAGCCTTTTAATTTTTAAGGACGCTGTATTTAAAAATTAAAATATTTATACCTAGGTACCTAAATTAAAATATTTATACCCACAATACTTTTCCATGTTTCCGTAAAGCTCGATGGTCAGTTGTTGCAGGCTTGCTACGTTGTCTTTAAAAAACATTTTGCACAACTGGTCATAGAACCATCTGGGTCCCTACACAGGGAACCGCATTTTTTCGCAAGCCTTCTTCTTCGTCACTTAACTAGCTTAATATGTGTTTTCGGAAGAAAGGGGCACAGCATCCCTTGAAATGTGCGTCAAACTCGGATTGTGTTATTTCCTCGCTTCATCGGATCAGAGTGGACCGAGGTAGGTACCCGATTATAGCTATTGTGATGAACGCAGTGATGACTCTTCTTTTCTGGCTTCACATCTACTGTATCAAGGAGCGTGCCATTTGGGACTGGTCTTACCTAGGCCGTTGTACTCCAAATCCGCTTTGGCGATGAGGAATATAATATTTTTGTTCGCCTTTCTACCCAATTACTCGAGGAGTAGCTTCGAACTCCAACGTCTTGAGACTCATCACTGTCGCCACTGCTTGGTGAACTTTTCCGCAAAATTGGTAGGCAGCTGCCACCAATCCAATTTGGTCTTCTAAAAGGAGTTCAATAGCGGAGGCTTTTCGCGTACCTAAATCAAGAACTAAATTCTTTGAAGTAACATGCGGATGATCCTTTCTAGAACCTGACGCAAATTCATCCATCAAGTAGTTCACAGAAGATGCTTTTACCTATATAAACAGTTTTCAGACTTGCATATCTACACTATATAGTTTTTCTGCAATTATGATGTCCGGTGCAATCGAGCAAACCATGCTGTTCGTATTTCGTTCGCTTCTTGTTCCGCGGAGAAGATTTCGTTCGCCTGCAAATTCACCTAAGAATCCCAAGCGATAAATGTGTAGATGCATGTATTGTCTGATATCGTCAACGTAAAAAATCGATAAATTGCTGGCGATTCGCTAAACATCAGCGGAAGAACAATATCCGAAGATCTAAATGCAGTTTTTGCGAATGTATAAGGGAAGAATTTGCACACTCACTTGTGAACAAAATTCTAATATATCTTTACGCATCGCACCTTTACTCTTCTAGAAACAACATATATCTATTCTGTATTACAACATTTTTTCAAAAATATTCTAGCAATGGATCGTTCTAACTTCAGTCGCCATCTGTATTTCTTTTACAGGGACGAAATTTCTGTGTTCAGAAATAATCGCACCAATTCAGTCTGAAGCCGATGACATATCCTTGTTCATCATTAATTTTGAGGACTTGTCAAATCCGTCTGCAGTGGAGCCACCATTAGTCGCAAGATTAAGTAAATGTAAGTATTGAATGTTATCCGCTATGTAGATACCGTTTTGTAACTAATAACAAACAGTTTTGTATTTGTATTAAAATGTGTTGCACTCTTGTGTCGTGTCTCTTAAATAGTTAATTGAGTTCCAATTGAGTTTCCAATTTGTAAATGTTAACTGTTTTTAATTTTAATAAAATGTCTTGTCGAAAGCGAAAAGCTCTATGAAAGTAACCAGCACGGTTACCTACATAAGTGCATTGGAACAACAAAGTGACGTGTAAGTGGTCTAACATTGGACTAACATTGAAACTTTGTAGATCTATATACACACATTTCTGTTTCCCATCCTTCCCTACTCACATTGTATATAGAGAGTCTCTATATACAATGCTACTCAGAACCTTACACTCGTTCAACATCAAATACAACATGCAACTGACATTGGAACGAGTTCCACGCATTATATCAGGTGTAACACATTACTGGGCACGTTCAAGAATCTAGTTTAGTTAATCTGACAGCTATCTGACTAGATGTATCTCGGTTTTGATTGGCTGAAATCGGTGATATGAGCAGCTGATTCAGTTGATGTTTATGGATGGTTAGCCGACGATTCTAGTCAAGAAATTCGTGACTGAGTACTAAGTTGACAGTTCGCATATATGGCTGAAGTAAGAAAAGTGACGTTCCCGATTAATCTATACTTGCTGCGTTCAGGGGTTGAATTACCACACCCGTTATCGAGTACTAGTAAATAAGTTATTTTTGGAGTACAAAATATGAATTTAAGAGCTATGGCTAAGTCGTCAGCCTATCGAGTACTACGTGACTGAATTTGTTATTGTTTTGCTTGTAAAATCCACAAAATTCAGTGACGTATGCGTATGGCTTGCTCTCGGATGTAGTTATTCGACCCCAGGTTACATCTAGTCCAGACCAATTTAGTCGACTTAGATAACTAGATTTTTGAATGCACCCATTCGCAGCACAGTGAGAGTGATATGAAAAAGGCGTGTGTGCTCAAAGCGGTCTGACTGCTTCTAGCACTAGCTGCTGTCATATAAACCAAGCGGGCAGTATTTACTCCAATTTACTTTTTACAGTCTATTTTTATTTTCTTTGCCTACCAGAATTCATATTAAATATTTCCGATCTCTCGTTAGCTGTCAAAATATGCTGCGCTTAGATTGACAGCTAACCTGCCTCTGTCAATTTATTCTTAGTTCATTAAGTACGCTCTCAATCTGATCAATGATCATGTTTTGAACCAAGTAAAACACAAATTCAGAGCTACAACACTTTTTTTGTCGGCGTTAAAAATAATAAGCGCGAACATTTTTTTGACAGTTCAAAATCTGCTCGAAACTGAAAAAAGAAAAACGATTTTTGCGACATTTGCATTAAATGTATAGGTATCTTGGTTTTGTTGTAAAACTTTAAAGGTAGGCATGTAGCTTGATGTGACGCCGAAATGTATAGACTCTTGTGGCTATCTCATTATGTCTCGTAAGAGAAATTTAATTTTAAAGTTTAAAAATGAATTAAAAAAATAAGAGTTATAATAATATATTAGCTCACGTCCTAATTCAACTAAAACGAGAATTTCAATTTGTAAAGGAAAACTGAAGATCAAAATGTTGGCACTGAACTGTGCATTCAGAGTGACTGTGTTCTAGCTGACAAAAATAGCGCTTACTTTTGCTTTGTCAGCGCTTTTATGCGCTTTATGTACGCAATTGATTTAATTTCATTTTAAAAATTATATAAGTATCTTGCGATTGGTTATTCCTTTTATTTTGTGAGGCTTCTGCGCAATTCGCGAGAAAATGCAATAAAAAAGTGGCAACTGCAACGTCATGAACTTGGTATCTTCTTCGACTGCATCTTTTGGTTTGGTACGATTTACATATCTCAACAACGCGACCACTTGAGTGCAACACATTTTTTTATTATTATAATTTTTTTTTTTTTTTTTTTTTCAATTTATTCACTCCCTCCACCAATCTCTCGCACACCTTTTAACCTATTCTCCACAAATTATTGCCTATATTTGCAGTCGATAGAGCTCGTGCTAGTTTTAAGCGTTCATTTAGATTTGGTAACTTAAGAGAAAGGGGCCTTAGATTAGCAGGGTACTTGACACCGCCTTCCGATGTTACTCAAGAGGAGGAGGAAGCACACGAAAAGTAATAAAACGTTTTCTAACTCAATTTCTCACATCATTCATCCGACTCTTCTCATGCATCTCATCGGTTGTTGTCTATACTAACCATTTCACAACAAACACGGTACTTTTTCCACATTTTGTATTCACAGCCAAATAACCCTCCCGAAAATCGAGTCTGGTAAACTCTGGACACCAATGTCAACACCAACACTACGAAGTAAAGAGACTGAAAAATTACGTGATTCCTTACGTTTAGAAGATTTAAAAGTCATTTTACCTGAAGTAACATCTGTTGAGTACCGTTTTGATTACAAAAATGTTTTCTCCGTTAGTACCAATGAAACTAATTCCATCTTTTCTATTTCTCTTTCTCTTTTTATTTTCTCGTATTTATATTTTTTCTCTTTTTTACTGGTTTACTGTGTACACGTAATATTTTTTTTTTTTTTTTTCTGTCAATTGTCAAATGTCATATGTGTTATGCTCATGTGTCATTTGTCAAATACAAAAACACATGATTCTTTTCATTTATCAACCATTGAATTGTCATCATCTCTAAAACAAAACAAACAATCCATTTCGTTTCGTTTCATTCCCCGTTCTCTTTCTCTCTCTTTCTCTTTCTGTTTCTGTTCTTTTGTGTATTTTTGCAGAAACCTACAGTTATCACAACAACACATATAACAACTGCAAAAGACAAATCAGAATTTGTACATACAAAAAGTTTAGATTTCGATAGTAGCCAAATAAGAGGTGAGTTTATCCGTAAATGTCAAAAGTGTTGAATGTGTCTTAAATTGGAAAAGAAAAGTGCTTCACATAAACCCCGTATGTCTGTACTTACGGACAAACATACACACTGGAAGTGAGAAGAAGTTTGCTTTCCATTCGATGCGAAAAAGCTCATGGAAGAAGCTTCTTCTCCAGCCAGAGGTTGTGTTCTCTGGCTATCATTATGCTTTCATTCAATACAACAACCACAAAGCTAATGACTAAAGTTTGAAAATGTGCTTGTTATATTTAATTCAATACCTGAACCAATAGCTCATTTAGCAGTTGTACTTGGTTTAGGCCATGTCTTAAAATGCTCGCAATTGTATTGTATTTTCTATGTTATTCGATGTTTTTTCGTTTCATTTCGTTTCGTTTGTCGTTGGAACTTGTGTTGGAACTTGTGTTCGAATTTCAAATTTAAATGTTTTTCAACGTGTTTATGTGTATATGTTTTGGTTTTAAATTTATTTTGTTTATTCAAGGACATGAACGTAAGGATGAATCGCTTTTAATGTTTCTATTTTGTTTCTGTGTTTGGAGAATTCATTTTTTTAAATTTTTAAATCGCGGTGTTTTTTGTTCATATTTTTGGTATCGATTGTACTAAGTGTTTGATGTCGTACATAATGTTTGTTATCATTTGTCGCAATGAATGTGTGTTTTTATTTTATTTTATTTATTAATTTCTTTCGGTTAAAAATGGTAAATTTTACTAGTTTTACAATACGAGGCGAGTTCTTCTTGCAGGGCAAAGGACACGAGTAGTATTAAGTGTCACCATGGGTCCATGAGTTCCGGAGTAGAATTAAGTAGGCCTATTTTATGGGTTTTTCTCGGAGGACATTTTTATAAATTTGGTTACTGCGTAAATTCTACATAAGTCGATATCTGTGAGCATACGGTTTATATACCTCGTTTAAAGCCTCATTAAAGATCTCCAGTACCTATACACAGAGCTATTGGAATGTATTTACATAGCTTACAAGCCCAAGACCGAAGCCCCACCAAAAGACTCCCAAATGGGAAGCTGTCATAGCCTATGAACGATTTGTAATACCAAAGCCTAAAGCTTTTTGAACCTTTTCATGCAGCCAGAGCAAGGTCTTTTCCTCTAACAGCGTTCAGTGCCCTTTTTTTCAGGTCAATGTAACTATACAGCTCGTTGTTCAATCACCTCCTTCGAAACTCATCAACACAAACAAGACCGAATATCTTGCGAATAATTAACGTCTCGAAACCGGGAAGGATATCTTCATCCAGTCTTAAAATGTCCCATTTTTGGATCAATAGAGCAGAACTTGAGTTTGAGTTTGTGGTACTCTTTATACAGACTCTTTATAATTGTACGAGAGTGGGTCTTAGAAAACCGTCTAAGGTTGAACGACTGAATATGTTCTTTCCTATAAAAGGATTTGGGCAGGCCACTATCTTAAATTCCTACATGAAGTTGATGAGATCGAGTTTTATTTTAGCTTGTTCAGTTGAGGAACCATCCCTTTGCTGATATTCCATTCTCTCTTGGCCAGCGACCTTGGTTATTTTTCAGTTTGAATATTGTTAAATATTTCCGTCTGTTGGTTGAAGCTTGTCCTAAACATACAGATTGTTTGATCGGCAGGTTTATATAGAAACATAGCCCCACTTGATTTTTTTTTCCTTTTTTCTAAGACGAAGGGGCCTCCCAGTGGCGTAGCGCGGGTTGTAACCGCCCGGGGTAGACCCAATTTATGCCGCCCCCTGTAATTTCTTCACACGCTAAAAAAAACTTTGTAAGCCATTAAAAAAAAAAATAACTGCTCCAAATTGTCGCTCCTAGCAAAGTGCCGCCCGGGGCCTGTGCCCCCCCCCCCTCCCTACGCCACTGGGACCTCCAATCTATTGTCAATTTCGAGAGGCTTTCTCAGGGAAGACATGCTTTTAATTGTCAGACTTGCGAAAGGCATGAGCCAGCGAAAAAAATAACTTCAGCACTGGCTGACTAATTTCCTTCGTCTACAGGTTTCTGTGCAGGTTATGTCGTTATGTCCGAGTTGTTTTGACCTAGCGCCAAGTTTCCCAAAGGTTTTGGTTAGACTTGCGTACAGAACCGAATTTACCGAATGACGAATTTCTTAATTCTCTTCAAGCGCATGATTATTTTTTTTTTCCACTCTTAAGAATCTTCTATGAGTCGACTTGCTTGTCTTTAAATGGGCGGATTTAAGCTGGGATTGAGGCTGTCTGGAGCGGAAGACAAAATACCATTGCCAATACTGCCTGGGTAATAAAAGGTTGTGTCTTACTGAGCAGACGTCTCTCATCTGCCGCCATTAGTAATCTTCCAAAGCCATTAATTACTCAATCTTCAGCTGAGCTACTAGTCAATCAGCTGTCACCAACAAGATATAAGTTGATAGTTAGAGTAAAATCTGAGCACGCGTTTGTGTTGCCATATTTTTCTAGCGGTAATCATTCAAAACCAACTATGATTGCAATCGCATGTCAAAAGTAAGTAACCCTGATTTTTGTTACATGGGTATACATATTTCTATAAGTAATGTAGTCACCTATTTACGAGAACTCATGGAACCTTCTCAGGGAACTTACTTTTAAGATATTTACCATAAACGTTTTATAAAATGCAAGAGACACATTTTATAGCTTTTAACTTAGAAGCCTTGTACTATAACCTACACCAATCGAAAAATATCACACACCAACTATACTCGTACTAAATCCAATGCACACCCTTCCAATAAATAATTCGTATAGTAGTCTAATCCTAACTATTATTTTTGTTTTTGTTTTTTTTTTTTTTTTCTATTTTTCTTTTTACGAAACTTTTTCCTTTAACATTATAGGTACTCTTTCTTTTGTTTATTTTTTCTTTATTTTTCATTTATTTTGTTTTATTTTCGTGTAAAACTGTTCTTTGCCGCTATTATAGATGAGGAACAAAGACTTATACATGTAAATGAAGTTAATGAGACCGCTAAAACGCTAAGCGATCGTCGTAGTCAAATGCAAAAGCGGGCGCACACGATAGACGACTTCATGACAGGTAACCAATAATTAAAAAAAAAAAATAAAAAAGAACAAAACAAAAGAACTTTTCAATTTTACAACGAAGTAGACACGAATTTTTATAATTAACTCAAACTATAATATAATTATAGTTCTTTATAATCTTTAATACTGAACTCTTTTATTTTGATTTTTTATTAGTATATACCAACGAACCTTAGACAAAAAAAAAAAACAAAATTCCAAATAATCAGGAACAAGATATTTTCCCAAACTTTTCATTTTTTTTTTCCTAACGTTGAGAATCGATTTTTTTCTTTTCTTTTTGAACTAGTTTTGATACAAACCATTTCTACGAGTTTTAAGAACTTTTTTTTTACTTAAATTTTGGTTTTTGATATAACAATTTAATTTTTAGCTTCTAATGCTAAGTTTATTTAAAAAAAAAAAATTGTTTTTGGCGGAAATTTGAAATTTACAAATTTTGCAAACACAACAAAGTGAATGTAGGAAATATTAAATTTGTGCTAACTATTGTTGTTATAAGTATAACTGTTGATTGTAGCATGTTTTTTACGGTAATGTTTTTATTTTTACGTTGCATTTTTGAGTGATATAAATGTATTTTTCAAGTAAAATTGTTGTGGTTTTTAGTAAAAAAAAAAAAGGTAGATATGGGGAAGACAAGGAAGAGGAAGGCTTTCAAATGGGAAATGCATTTTTTAGAATGGGCTAATTCAGCTATAAGTCTGCAGTTTTGTAATAACATTTTCGTTTTCCGGTAAAGTGCAATCTTTCTGCCAGATTTTTTCTGTTCGAACTCTATAGTTGCGACAGAGCTCTCACTGCAAATCGAAAAAGATTTTTTGTCGGCAACACTATTTTGCTCCCCACATTTAGAAAAGATGAAAGACTTTGTGGTCCCGTTTGGCTTCCGTCAACAAAAATTTGCAATAACATCCGCCCAACTCCGAAACAAGGATTGGTATTTCAAAAGTTTTAGACGAAGCTTATCTATAACATGAACACAGGAATCGAGCAACTGACATTCACCTTTTATTTGGTTCATATTTCATTTAATTGAGTTTTGAAATAACGCCATAGTCGGTACGACAAAAAGGACCTTAATTTGTCTGCGCTCGTCAAACTGTAACAGCAACATTGGGTAAACTTACAAAATTCTGACCTCGATAAAATTATATCCTGGGTATAATCTAATTGAGCAGACTTTACAGCGATTCCTCAAAATATATGGCTTGTTCATTGGTCAAGTCTGACATTCTGCAGAAAACAAGGCCACAGGTGTTTTTGAAGACGTTTGTAAAAATACAAATTTCAATTACAGCGCCAGAAGTCTCCCAGAATTTCTTGTCTTCCCTCAGCCACTTGTTTATGTATCCCTTGTGTAACTAAATTTATTTTCAACTGTATTTTTTCATTAACCTTCTAAACAGTAGGAACTGCATCAAATGTCTGCATAAGTAGTTTGAACTTGTATAGTTGTAAATGGCTTTCCGTATTTTAGATTGAAAACAAAATAAACTCTTTAACTACATAATCTTGCCCTACTGATCAACGATGACTTGGTACTAGATTTATAAACATATATCCTTTGTGTAAAATTGAAATAAAAAGGAAACCCTCCAAGTCATCGTTGTGAATAAGGTACTTGTAAAAATATCCGTTTAACAAATACACGCCAACAAAGTAGAGCCATTTTTTCAGAGCTTATTAAAATATTATCCTTACAGGTTCAACTGGTCAAACGTCCAGACAATATTTTCCCTACGTCTCCTCAGAAAGTGATCTACAACGATACAAAGCAATTCCAATCCGTCAAAATGCATGTCAAAGTGAAACACATCACCAACGAACCACAAGTTCATCACTGTCAAATGTGCCTTCAGATTTAAAATCAGACCGGATTAAGGTGAGCTCGCAAGTAGAATTTCTCTTCACACAAACTACGCTTTGAATGTGCGAATACTATATACACCAGCCGATACACATCAACACCAATAAAATATTTTATTTCCTTAATAAATACTCGCTTTATACACTTTGATCAGCTTAATTTTAACAACTTTGTTTTACAAGGACCAAAAGTCTGCCCTACTACTTTGACAATGAGAATTTTCTTTCAAATGTCGTGTTTTGTATTTCTTTTAATTTAATGCTTACCACTACAACGACTATCAAAATTGTATACACACAAAAAATATATATAAACAAAATTATAATAAAAAAATAAAAATAAATTTTTCGTAAACACTGACAGCCATTGAGCACGCATAGCACACCGCGAAGCATTGCTAAGCCGATGGTGGATAAGCATGAAATCAAAGTAACGTATTTCTTCTCTTGTATAATTATATACATCCCAGTTTTTTAGCAGTTGATGTAGTACCCTGTATGATGTTGAGCGTTCAATTAAAGTTTCAACCCTTCTCCGTCCAAAATTTAGTCCTTTGTACATAGATTTGATTATTTTTCTTACTTTTTAGAGTCCGTAGTGTTTGGTTGGATTTATTCATAGCGCCCCATGATGAATGTGAATTAACATAATTTAGTGGACTAGCGTGGGCTTAGTGGAAATTAGGTAAACTTTTCCTTCCGCAGCTCATAATTACTCGACTTTCGGTGAGTGACAAGAGTTGATGGACAAATTGAGGTCGAAAAGGTGGGGGAACGGCTGCGGGATAGCCATTCAATGGGCAGTGGGGACAACCGATGTTCAAAGTAGCTGGGAATAATTAATAAAAGTTGCTTTAATGCTTCCTCGGCCTTACCTTGGTTGTTTCGATCTTGTGGGCGGGTGGGCTTGACAAATTTCCTTCGTTGGGGCTTTAATGTAAGGCTGATGCAGACTATGCGCGTTTTGAATATTCATATTTGGTTAAAAATTTAATTTCATTTGTATTTGCTTAAGTCCTGCAGGACCAATTATTTTATGAAGACAGAGTGACTGTCCTCCTGCGTATTGTCCTTCACTCACCACCATCAGGTGAAATATTTTGCAGAGTACTTATGTCCTCTTCTCATATATTTATTAGAACTTTTTCTTAGAATAAGTCCACAACATTACTGCAAATTTTAGGTAAAACTCCTAAAAATGTGCGTTCCTGTATGTCCGCACTAATCTAGAGAGACGATAAACCGATTTGAATGCGGTTTTCACTGTTACTATCTCCATTTCTTGGGGAAAGGTTTAAGCGTATAAGAAACTGCTGTGTCACTTTTAGGAGCTGAGTATAAGAGGTCTAAATGGATAAACTGTCTCTCATTTTGTAGGGTGACGGCAGAGCTCTAACTTAAGAATGACTTGTTGTATTTAAAACGGAGAAGACATCAAATTTCGGCTGTTTGTATGAAGAGAATCCGCTTCGGCTTAAATAGCTAATCTTCAGTGCTGTCGAAAGAAAACTTTTGAACAGGTTTATGATTTTTTCATTATTTTTATGATTTTTTTTTTTTTGTACCTATTAATGCATGAGCATTTTGTCGTCCTTAAACAAAATTAATAAAATAAATAGTTGGCGCAACAGGTCCGGAGGGACCCTAGGCCTAGCTTTTCACCACCATTCGTTTTGTGTGAGTTTTTCAAGTTTGAAACGAATGGAAGGGATTTACAATTTTATGCCGACTCCAAACGGCTAATTGAGTAGCTCTTTCAAGATATTTGTACTCTCGGATGTTTGTCAGATGTTCGCGAGAGGTGGGGCAGTGGAAAAAACCCTAAGTTGGAATTTCAGATTTTGCGGGATTCGAAGCTCGACCCCTCGCTTAGTAGTCCAACACACTTCGCCGTACTAATAACAAACTTAAATCTAGACTTTAAGTTTACGGAAAATCGATTGTCGTCCCTACCAACTTCAACATCAGTTAAGCTCGGATTTCTTCTTCGTATTTACTTACAATCTTCATTTATAAGTACCTCCCGATTTGAAAAGCTGATTTGACCACAAAAATGTTCCATTTCAGCATTTCGTCGCTAACTTAACACTTGTGCTTGAAACTTCCAATATTCAAACTATAGGCATTTATCTCAAGTTGACAGCAGCTGATGCTTAAGTGCTTATCTTTAAAAAAATTTGAGATTTGGTCCTGAATGCGCTATTGTTGAACATGTCTAAGTGGGACTTGCTTAGGCGGAATTAGTGGGTTTTAATTTTGAGAAACTCTGCCTTTCATTTTTCACAAAAAAAAACCCTGCTAAGTAAAACCTATTCCACCCATAAAAGTGAAACTTTTGTATGTATATACCTATATTAAATTAGCAAAGTTTTTTACTTTAACCTCTACCAGACAGACTTGCTACAAAAATCGCTATGAGCAGGGTTGCCATAATTTGGAAATTGTCAGGGGACTAACCCCAACTAGCGAGAACCGTTGTTACTCCTCGCTTCCCATTTAGAATTTAGTTTGCTTTTAGCGCCCATACCTCAAAAATATAGCCCAAAATCTTTTCCCAGAAAGAAGCCTAAAAAATCGTGGAAAAGTTGAACGACTGTTCAATGTCACTTCACTGCAAGAGTGCTACAAAGTTTTAAAAGTGCGTGTTTGTTCAAAAATATTTCTGTTTTGTCAAGGAACAAGACGAAGAAAATCTGTAAAAGGTATGTGGCCCAAAATTGTGTTCGGCGCTCATTTTTTCGCTTCTATTGTCTTTTAAGAAAAAAGATAGCCCAAAATACGACAAAGCGTGGCAACCCTGGCTATAAGTGCTGGCTTTATTTAAAGACATTCTTAAGTGAAAAGAGTCTTTGCTATACCTGGATAAGTAAAAAATTGGGTAACTGAAATACCTTTAAAAGTAAGACAGAAATAAGTTTTCCAATAAAACATGCTCAACAAATAATATTTCACCGAATGAACGGTGACGCGTTCTTTCTATTGTTTCACTATTTAGATATGAAACACTCTGTTAATTTGGATCTTTCATTTGGACATGCGGGAATTCACCGACTGCTATTCAACTTTCCACAAAAATCAAAAGAAAACCAACAAAAAAGCCGTGTAGCCTTTTGATAAAACAGTGGTTGAATAGAGAACCCTTAACCCTCAGGTAGTCTTACTAGTTGTAAATATTTTAGAAGCAAAATGCTGTTAAAAAGAAGTAGAAAGTCTTATAAAATCTCTTTCTTCTGTCATTTCATTTGTTAGGAGTGGTTGAGTATGTGAACACAAAGGCGATCTTTACTTCAAAAATCACATAGAGGGCTTGATTCTTGATTGATTCAACACCTGCCTTTTCTATTCCACATAACCGATATCCAAATTACCAACAATTTTTGTTAACTTAACCAACACTTTTAATTCGTAAGACTTGTAGTAAGAGAACAAAATTCGTACAAAATTTCGAACTCGCTTGAATAGTTCATCAATTCTGACTTTACGATGATAGAGGAACTCTAAAAAATGGGTCCCGAAATTCTATCCATCTGTCCGTAAGGTCCTGAAGCCTTTGCCCTGATTTATCTCAAACTTCGGATTTGGAAGGATTTTGTAGGCCCTACAATTCGGGACCGTTTTTTTTTGCACAGTAACCTCATTTTTAATGGTACTTCCCATATAAAATATTCACACCGGGGGGTCGATTCTCGTTCTATGAAAGAGTAAATCGAATAACTTTGTACTAAAATTCGATTCTCGTTCAGTAAGTGAAAATATCGTGGTGAATTCAATACTGTACACTGTGTTGTATGAAAGAGGGGTCTCAATTTTCAAACTCTCACTTAAAACATTCACTCGCAAATGGGAATGGAACCGTGAAAAGAAATTATTCATATGAAAAATTTTGACGTTTGGTTTCACATTTTCATACAACGAAAATTGACCCTCAGTTTGATTTGTTCGAAAACGGCTCTAAGGATTTCAACCAAAATTCATATTTGAGCTTAAGTGGGTAAGGTTAACATGCGTGCATACTCAGTTTTTTGCTAAAAAATCGAACAACGTTACTTTTGTAATTTCGACATATCTCGAAAATGGTCTATACGATTGTAACAAAAATTGATTTCTAAGGTAGTGTGGTTATTTCTGGCTTACATTCCGAATAATATCTAATAATCAGTTGTCAGCCAAATAGTTAAGCATCACTCAGAAAACTACAGAGCTACGATACGCCACCTCTCTTTGTGTAGGCACATCAACTGCTAACTTTGTTGCTGCTACAACCAAAAGTAAGGTCTGATGCCTTCAGTTATATGGGTACAGCACATTAACAGAGCTGCAGAAACCAACAAAATATATTTGAGGACAATCAAGTTTGCTATCAGACCCGCATACAGAGCTGCTAATACCTCTTTCCAGAGCTAATGCGAAGGCAGTGGAGGCCACCACAGCCTCTCAACAGATTTATGGTATCCATATACAGAGCTATCAGAACCTCATGATAGGCTGTCATAGCCTCTACACAGATTTATGGCACCATTATACAGAGCTGTAACACCCTCTTGAAAGGCTAACAGAAACTTCTGAGAGGCTGTCACAGCCTCTTTAAGATTTGTAGCAACCACATACAGAGCTGTTAGCACCTTATTGAGAGGTTCTGACAACCCAAATGGGAAGCCCCTTATTATACTTAGCCTGACTTCCTAAGAAATTTGAAAGCACACCGTTTGGGAGCTGTCTCTTGAAACCCGATTCATAGCTGCATATATTCGTCCTTGTCTGTTGTATTTAAAAATAAAATTGAAGAGAATCGGTGTCTTTTTTTCACTCTTGATATAACTATTTACGTGCATACAAAATTATTAGAACAGTTTTAAACAAAATTGAACTCTTAACAGGCGAAATTAATAACGCGTCTGAACAGCGCGATATCTTCGATACTAATAGCAGTAGAAATGTAGATAGAGAATTGCTTGGACCAACACAGAGCTGTCATAGCCGCATGTCAGTTGTTATACCTAAAACCACTCAGTTGTCACTTATTCTACGAGCCAGAACAACCTTATAGCCTAAGCAGAACTGTACAAAAAAGAGCTATCATAGCCGTATGGCAGTGCTTGTGCCATAACGACTAAGTAACGCAGCTGATAAAAGGTTGTTGTAAACAAACATAGCAAGCTTAGCGGGTAATAGGACATTGGTGTACGGTGTTCATACCCGACTACATTAGCCTCGATTTTGGAATGACATCCAAGACATGGGTAAGCTTGCCAAGTTATGGGTGTAGGAAAGAAATTTTCGGGTTTGGTACCCATATTTTTAAATTTAGTTTTCTCACAGTAGTATTTTTCAAACTAAAAATTGCAATACTGTTTTATCTGCATAATTTTACAAGAACCGCTCTAGCGATTTTGTTCTAAATGTATGTTTAGGACAATTAATTAAATAATTCTAATTAAGATCCCTTACTTAGTTTTTCTGAAAAAATCTAATAAATCAGTTTTCTAATTAATTCTCAAATACGACTACCCAAAAGGCGATCTGTGTGCAGATTTTTCATATAAAATTATCAATTGTGACTGTTAGGATGCGTCGAGATAGATACTTTTCGCTGGTTGTATACTCGTGAGGGGTATTTCGGACGAGAAATAAAACATATGATAGAATTCTGAGTAAGGGTTTCTTTTTCTTTATTAGAGTTCTTAAGGATAGGTCTTACCTCGTTGAGAGTTGTAACAAGATGACCGATGTTAGGTTAAATAGTTGGGGAATTGGGGTATTGACAATGGCGTATGGAAGTCGTAAGCGACATCTTACATAAAAAATGACATAATCTAGTACAATAGTTTTAAATGGTTTGCTTAGTGATGGGCTTTCACTCCAACAGTGACCTACAAAATACTTAGTGGGAAGGTTAAAGAGGATTTTTAGTAAGGCGCAAATGAGACCTCCTACGTATACTCTTCACGTTATGTTAGCTTATTTTGTAAATGAATTAAGCGGAGCATCACCCTCAGACAGAACGGATCAGCGCTTTATTTCTGGCTCCTTTATTATATTATAGGTCGCAAAAAATATTTAAATCGTCTACCTATAGGCGCATGTGAAAACATTTTAATAGATTCAAACTCCTTGCATGTGTTCAATATTCGTTTGTAAAAAGATTACGCATTCTTCTTTCTGTTTTATTTATATTTCAATTATTAAAGTTGCTTACAATATTTCTATACAATTTTCCGATTTCAGGATAATGGATCAGCGAAATATTTTCAAGGAAGTCGTCACACGCCCAATATGGGAGAAAAAGTAGCACAGGTAAGTGCGTAGCCAGTAAAAAAAAAAAATATATTTGCTTATAAAATATCATGCATTCGAGAAGCTATCGACGATTCGCCACCATGATACGTCAGCCATGATAACAAAATAATAAAGGTTAACATTCAGCATTGAACTAGACATCAGCCGGAGTTCGTTATCATCGCAATACGCATTCAGCAACTGCATGGAAGAGTTGGGACCACACCCCACCCCTCTCCCTCATCTATCCAGTGTCCATGTTCCATCATTTATCTTGTTTCGTCATCTTGACCTACTTCAACTTTTTCTATTCAAACAAGATAGTTCAATCGAACTGTTCCGCCTCCTCCATCCTGATGACGGAGATGAATTTGCTTTTCAGGTTGTGCGACTGTCGTTACGTCATAAAAACATCAACATAGCTGGACAGTTTATTGTCTCACAAAAAATAAGGTAAAAGAATTCAGTAAAAGACATTAAAATCGATTTTCAGGACTTGCATTTATCCTTCGTACATGTGTTTGTAGGTGTGCAATAAGGGATAGTCCGAAAACACTTGAGAAATCAAAGTTTCTCCCCAGACACAATGAAAGTGTATTTTACTGTATAACTGCACGTTGGGTATTGGGGTATATTTTCGGAGAGTACCTCCGGATTGGGGTCTGGAAAAGTCTACTTTGTCGGGAGGTAGCGCAAAGCGTCGTGTTAATTGTGAAAGTTTAATTAAAGTGACTCTTCCTCGTTTAAGGCTCTTAAGTTCATAGAGGACGCGCGAAGTTTTCCACCTCTCTCGGCACACATTTCCTATTGGATTAAAGTGGAGAAATCCAATGTTACCCAGCAGAAGTTGGGCAGTAATCGTTGCAAATTATCATACAGGCTATTGGATTGGGCATGTGTATTGTTAGTTGCATTTCACGACAGCATGTCTTTGACGAAGGGAACGAGGAAACAAAGAAAGACACCCTTTAAGCGAGAAATATGGTTTTCTGAAAAACAAATTCAGGACATCTTCTCAGCCAATATTTAAGTATTTCCCACGTCCGATATTGAATGGCACATCATGCCTCACTCATCACTATGAACCATAGAAAGCCTTCCAATTTTCAAAAATCGAATTAGACAACCTGATTGCAACACTCGCTTGGTTATTGGTGACACACATCTTCCAGCAGCGATGCTCAGTACTCAAACAACATAACCTTGAATTACGACACCCGTGCTGTGCATAGGTAGATATGCCCGATCAAATTACGCAACTGATGTGCAATTGTGCATGTGCATAGCTGCAGTCATACCCTCATGACTTTTGCAACATTAACTGACAATCGCACTAATTTTCTTCCATAATAATAAGCATCATTGACATCCACTCCAGCTCTGGCAATGAACTGTCTACAATTTTGAAGGACATGTGTACAAGTGCAATCCACTAACTATACGATCATAAGGCCGATTTATTGCACCCAAAGGTCACCCAGTTAGGCATTCCATTCATTCAGCCATCGGTTTTGGTTCGATTTCATCTATTCACTCGAATAGCCGGCAACAGATGAGTCATCACAATCGATTTGACCACAAAATCGAAATGAGACTGATCCCTATCCATACAGAAATGGCAATCCAATTAAGTTGAGCTCATAATTTTGAAGTTCAATAAGCCTGTTTGACACTTTATTATGCCATGCACATGAGTGTCACATAGGGGCACGTCGCGGCTTAGTGTACGCGCGACATTCATGGTGAATGACATTAGCAATGGTAATGAAAATGAATGCGAACACCAAGGCAAATAGAGGTACAGCCGAAGATTTATTATGAGGAAACAGCCTCGAGGAAACTTTGAAGACATAGTGAGTAACGTTTTAAACGAAATCCTTTTCTTTTGGCTGGCATCCGCATTTCTCTTGATTTGCCATAAAGGTCTGTCGGGACAATTCACACAGGAGCCGTCTATCCATCTATCTATTTCCGAGTGCACATAGAAGTGGAAAAAGATAGGGAAAACCATCTATCCTGGCCCTCCTTGTAGTGACCTACTTGCGGAAATATGTGCATTCCGTAGTTGTAAGTGTGTGCATTGTTTGTTGCTGCCTTCTCTCCCCCACAATCCTCACCATATACTCGTATGTCGTTTGTCTATTTTATCGGATCTAGAGCTTAGTCTTATAACTCGGTGAAGAATTGGGGGGGCGCTGGCTGAAGGCATTCACACCACAGATACAAGGTGTGTGCAACTCGGCCAACAAACAACGATATTAAAATTATTATCGTGTCGTCTATGGTCGGTTTTCTTAGGAAGGAATAAAATGAAAGACGGACGTTGCAACAAACACACGGCAGGCGAGTCTCGTATAATGTATAGTCCTTTCGTTGTTTTCTGCTGTGGCGCCTTTGTGCAGAGATTGGAAACCTTTAAATAATGCGCTCCACAAAATAACATTTTGGAACATGTCAAAGTGAGTTCTGGAAAAGCTTCTCAATTCAGCCTTTCGGACTCGATGTAAAATTGAAGGTCCCTTCCATTTTTCCCCTCAAAAAATGGAACAAGAACTGTGAAGCTATCTCTACGGACCGGACCAGGTCATATTTCTCAATTTCACTCAAAAACGATTGGTGACATATTCATACTTAAGTGGCGCTACAGTTCGGGATAAACCAAGGCCTACGATCGCAACCGCGCAGCAGTATTTGTCATTTTTAGTGTCTTGATTAGACCCTAGTTATAGCCATACGTAAAACAAAGCCGTACAAAAAAATTTGCATTTTTTTTCCACTTAAAGTAGGTGCAGTGGCTTAGTGGTTAGTGTGTTGGACTACTAAGCGCGGGGTCGAGGTTCGAATCCCGCAAAAAACCCAAATTCCAACTTAGGGTTTTTTTTTCACTGCACCACCTCTCGCGAAGGTCTGACAAACATCCGAGAGTATAACTGTATTGAAATAGCTTCTCAGTTGACCGTTTGGAGTCGGCATAAAATTGTAGATCCCTTTTATTCGTTTCAAACTTGAAATACTCACGCAAAACGAATGGTTGTGAGAAGCTAGGCCTAGGTTTGAGAGACGAAAAGAGACCCGACAATGATGGTCTGATTCGAATATCTCTCGAATCTATATACTTTTGGCCACTTAAAGCTAATGTCTTGAACTTAAAATGTTGCTTATGAATTATAGAGTTAGTTTATCGAAAAAAAAAATAAATAATAAGCAAATGATCTTTACATTTTCTAGAAAAATAATTTATTCATTTGTTCAATTTCTCAGTGAATTCCACAAAAAAATCATTCCACTGAAATATTTCATTTCTTTACCCTTCCATCTGTTAAGAATTTTTTTTCTGATGGATTCCGATCAGTGTTGGTTGGTTTGTTGTAATTGTTTTCGTAGAAAAAAATTTTTCTGACAGATTTTTTTGCTATGACCGCTTAAACGTAAAAAAAAACTCATTTTCATACTGTTCCATCTTTTTCGGTCGCATATACGTAAAATATGGACATAACTATGGGTGAGCGAGCCCTGCCGCACCCCACTACTTAGGTCCATGTGGACCCATTGTGACTGAACTGAGGCCTTACAGTTTACGAACTCTTATGGAAAAATTTTCTATGTAAAGTTAGCTATTGTGAACCAAAAGAAATTTATGGCGATTCAAAATGGTTGTAAGTAAGTCCCTTTGAGGATTTTAAGTTATTTTTTCAGAAAAGGTGAACCACTGATTTAACAAAATATTTAAGAGTAAAAAATGCGCCACAGATCTCTTCGGCTGGAATGGAAAATCACAATTTTGTCAATCAAGAGCTGTTTGTTACAAGTTGACCTCAAAACTGCTGTACAGATTTCAATAAAAGAATCTTTGAAATGTTTCTGAGGACTCGAAGAATGCTATAGGGAGGCTATATATAGAAACTCAGTGTTGCCATGCCTACTTTTTGGAGGCATTTTTAACCAAAATCAATTTTTTTTTCTTACTTTACTGTCTCTAACTTGCTACTATTACTCAAATAGTATTTAAAAAATGCCAAAAATACGGAATTTAGGAAGCCAATACTTTGAGAAATATGTTAAGCCTGACAGCTTTCTGCTTCGTTCGGAAGCTGAACTACAGTCTTGCATGATTATTTTAATTTTATTTCAACGCAATGATTATTCTTGGTCGTGGTTATGTTTTTTTTTTCTGTTTAAGGTTAAGGGTGCACATCGAAAACACTGTTTGTCATTTTCTCAGCTGGAAAGATAAAAAAAAACGTCTATTTTGAAGTATAAAAGATCACATCATGGAGACCCTCCAAACTCTGCATTATGTGACTAAGCTTCAAAAATAAAGTTCAATAGATTCCTATACTCTGTTCAATTTATATTTTCAGTACAGGGAAGATAGGCTATTTGCCTTTCACCCTTACTATTAGGGATTTTAATAAGCTGTCTCCATTTTAAAGCTCTCACATGGTTGCCATAGTGAGCACTATAAATTGGCATAATTCTCTCACAAATATCGGTAGGGCTACCAAATCCAACCCTTTATTAAGAAAAAATGGTTTAACTGCATGTTAACAGATCCTTCAGATATACAAAATAATTAAAGGAGTACCTAAAAACTGTATGGCAGCATCCCACATAATCAAATTCATTTATTCGCTCTCAAAAGCTTTAAAAAGCATCAAAACCGAAAGTTCTTTGAAAATATCCATAGAAAAACCCGTAAAGATATTTTTGCAAATAGATTATGGTAACACTCTTCTGACACACACATGTTTATTTTCTGCGATAAAATAGCAACCGCACACGAGAATATCACCCTCGTCGTCATCCTCATTCTGCTCGCGACTTTGTGGCAGACTGGTCATGGTGGGATGTATGCACCTTTGAGGAAAATTGGTTGGGTTTTTCGTAAATTACAACAACAAATTCTTTGGAATCACCAGTGGTTTCGCTTTTATTTCAGTGGCAAATCTTGTGTTGAGTGCCGTGAGAGTAGCTACAGGCACCACTGGTAGAAAAAAGAGCTTCCCATAAGGCCTGTACTGAAAATATAAATTGAACAGAGTATAGAAAAATTTAACACAACTTATAAAGGACTAATCACGTGAAAACAATTAGAGCACAAACTATAGTCTACAATATACAATGTAACTTGGGCCTTCAGTTAGGTCGTGAACAGTATTATAGTACATTTTTTGTTAGTCGTAAGACAATGTACTGAATTTTTCTTGTATACTTTTCCTAGCGGAACTCAGTGGTAGTACATGTAGGAAAAAATCCCTGTGGGGCAAAAATCCCAAATTGGAGGAGTAGGTATTTTCGACTAAAAACTCCATAGGGGAAAAAGAACAGATTTTTAATATTTAAAAATATTTAAAAGAAAAAAAAACCTGATAAACGAGAACTTGTATTTCTTTTTTAGTTTTTCAAAGTTTTTTATGTCTATACTGGAACTTAAAAAAGTTTTTTATATTAAATTAGATATAACAACATTTTCTAAATAAATAAAAAAATAAATACAGCAATATGAGCAGTTCTAATAACACATTTCTTTAATTTTTTCGAAAAACGATGTAGGTAAGCAGATTTGTAGGGGAAATCTAACGTCGATAGGGCATTTTGAGCCGTGGTATGAATTTTTATTTTTTGAATGTTACTGGTGTAACTTTCCTGAATTTTTTACCAAGAGTCGATCATTTTGCTTACACTACTGTAATATTATTTTCCCATCCTCGGGTTCGGGTGACGGAAAAATGAGCAACCACCCTAAATACAGACCGTATATCTATTACCAATTCAGACAAATTTCCATTGACGAGAAAGTTTCGTGCGATCCAGTCGTCTACTTTATTTTGAGTACTAAGTTGTTTATTTCGCTTAAATTCCACAAAAAAAAAAAAAAAACTACCGCCATTCCCTTAGCATGTGACAAAATAAAATGATAATACCACCTACCCCTATAATTGTCTTAGTAATTTGTGATCCACTGCAATGTCCTTGGCATTATTCTCCGCAAAGAGTAACAGAACATCCTATATATGCAGGACACTACACAAATTAAAAAGTTCAATTAGGAGACACCTCGTGCAGAAAACCCCACCACCCTCCATCGCACGAAAAAAAAAAAAATAAACTGAACTTTCTAAATTAACAAGCCACTATTGAAGTGAATATAATATGCACAAAGGATCTGAAAAGCTTTCCAATTAAATGTAGGACTAGCTGAACAGAAAAAAAGAAAAAAATTAAAATAAAAAATTGGTCAGAATAACCAGGTTATCTAGCTCCTCAATATTTGATTACAAAAAGGAAAGCAAAAAAAAAAAAAAAAATCTTTTCCCTTCAAATTAAAGTTCACTTCTCGTCGCTTTTTACACTATAGCTATGTATACCTCGTCGTTGTGTAGTTTTTCCAACTAAATAATCACCGCTAGTCACGTTAGATTCTTCCAAGCTTACTTACAACGCGAGGTCTATACTTTCCAGGCCGCCGTTTCCATGCATTTTATTTTACTCTAATTAATTTCATTCACGCAAATTTTACAACCAAACCAAGGGTTCACCAGAAGGGCAGGTTATACATAGAGTATTTTGATGGTATAGCCGAATGGGGGGAACCCGGGACGATATGAAAAACACCAACGTCCGGTCAAAAGCTTGGCGGGGGCGCGGGAACGTGCTACCAGCCTGTCGGTCTTATCTGTGTCAATCTCTGAGGCAGAAATATTACATCCAAGGAAATTATGATTACAATTATTATTATTCTGTATTGTGTGGCTACACATGCTCGTACATATAAGTAGACAGTCATGGGGGGGTGGATTCTAATTTTGGAAGTTTAGTCCTTTTTGTAATCCAACAGTGGCAGAATGGAAAGAAATACGCACAGAAACCATAGTTACATACGCTTTTAGATTTACATAGAATTGGGAAAGCCCAATTGCTGAGCTTACTGGGGAACGATGTTAATAGGTTGGCGAGACTTGGAATTCAACATTAGCGTGCGTATACTTAACTTAAAAGTTTGGAAAAATTCGAAGAATGCACTAAAAGTTGATGAGATTTAAGGGAACGGGCCACTGATTTCTGTTTAATGTATTTACCGGGGGTAGTTTGAAGTTGGTTTAACAGCTTCGCAGAAGAACGGATATAAGACGCTTCCAAAGCCTAGGAGATAAAGATCGAGTAGAACCCTCGATTCTTAACACAAAAGTTCAACACGGTAGAGGAAGTATTCGCCTTTAGTAGCAACCACAATTTGGCAAAAAACCTTTTTGAAGTGCCTAACTGATGGCAGTTGGCTAACTGGAGAGGTTTGTCGGTTGAGTCCCGGGCTTACAGTAAACTGAAGGTGTTGCCCAGCTTTTCAAAGAATAATAATACACCCCACAACGACCAGTGTTTGTATAATGCTATATGGCGATTTGTGTCAAAAATGCTTGTGCTTACTTAAGTTGTAAGGTTCAAGTCTTTTGAATAAACTTTCAAGACCATCACCACTCACTCTCATGAAAGCTACGAACGTTTCGATTTCAGGAAGTCAATGCAGCACTTAAGAGGCTTACGCTCTACTTTATATAATGTTTAGAGTACAATTTTCTCTGATAGTAAGTCCTCCAAAGGAGGGGGCCTTTCATAATAACTGAAGAATTGCGGCTGTAAGACCGACTTCATCCAAAAACTCATTTTAAATCCCTTAAAGACATTCAGCCATTCCTTTCTCTTCTGCTTCATACCAAGGTACTTGACCACACGTGAGAGCCTTATCCGAATACCTTCCAATATCGGTGGTTCATGTTTCGGTAGAAATCTTGCATTTACCAGTGAGAAGGCTAAATCCATGTTTTTAGTGTTAACAAGACCAGTGAAAAACTGAAGTCGTTACTCCCAATGATGGTGGTTTTCGACATGATAATGGCCATGCCTTGCTCAGTATCTCCATCACCACCAACAAGCTCTAGCACCGTGGACGTTCTTAAAGAGAAGAACAATCTTTTGCTGTTAACATTTTAGTTCTAGACGAATTTTCTAAATGTTTGCATAGGTCACCGCTGCTATTTTAGGGTCAACCTAACCCCAAACGGAACTTGCCTTACTTACAACAGAGAGATGAAGGTGCGTTGCTTCACTCTTTCCAACCGGATTGATACCGTACTTGAATTCGTCAGCAGGGCTCAGGATTGAAGATATGTCGTTTCCATTGAGAGGGATATTACCAAAGATTCGTACAACTTTCCAGAAGCATAAACTTTTGCAGAAGAACTTTAGTCTTTAAATGGGGCCCTAGACCAATAACTCGTTTGATAACTAGATCTTGTTGGTATTGTTCTAAGGCTCGAATCTAAACAAAAGCTCCAAATCAAGGCATCAAATGACTGTACATATAAAAACTGTTCCCTTCAAAACCCCTGATTAGCCTTCTTCCTCTAGACATCGTAAAAAAAAATTTGCAGCACTCAGGCTCGGGAAAGGCAGACGTTAGGGAGACCCAACTGACAACACTGATTCTCAGACATGACCTTCTTCCAAAGCAGCTGATTTTGTCAAAGTTAAAAGACTATAAGGTAAAATTTGTCAATGAAATACCGGACCCATAGGAACTACGGAATATTCTCTATGAAAAATCTTGCCCAACTTTCACAGAAGGCTCAAAAACCTCTGAGGGCGGGCTTAGTCCCTCCACCGCTCACCAAAAGCTACCAGAGTATATCTCGAAGGCTCAAGGTTTTACAGGCATAGGCTGCTGCCACGCAGTGATTGACTAGCAACTGAGCGATTAAGCGATCTCGCTCTCCCTATTAAAAATCGCTAATCGCTTAGGGCGGCACATATGATTTCATATGTTTCCCTCGTCGCTCACTGCGTGGCCGAAGCTTTATCACATATTGAGTGTAATTTGTCATCCTATCCTAACTTGCCCGAGAGGGAGTAATATCTTAAACTATTCTCCAGTCTTATTTTCTCTTCGTTTAGACAAAAAGTCGTCCGCAATTAAATCGGCAATTTAAGGAGCTCACAATAAGACTCGAAACTTGTCACAAAACCCCCCATCCCCCACTCCATTCCGTAAGCAATTATAATGGCGGTTCTTACCTGGCAAAAAAAAAAAAAAAAAAAAACAAATGTCCACCGTGTGCATTCTATTTCCTTTTTATCCGCCTGAGACATGAAATTCCTAAATTCTTCGAAAATTGTCTAGTTGACATTTATATCCTTCCGGCCATATGGGGGTTTATGGCATGTCGGTGGTGGTGGTGCTGGTGGTGATGATGCAATGAGAATGAACCGTTTTCGCAATTTGCACTCTGTTTGCTTTCACCCGGAAAGAAAACTTGCAAAATGAAAGCACAGAGGATAAAGAACAACAACTACCTACTCCACAGCCACACACCCGAATACTCACGACAAAGAGGACACAGGCTTAGGTATGAACTTTCGCCCCAGCTGAGAGCAGCATCTTTGGCCAAAAAATGAATTCGAAAATATTGTTTCACACTATGTTAAGGATTACTCGGGATTGGTACGAGTAATCGGGTTGTCCTGGTTGACACACATAAATGTATTGCCTCGGTCTTCGGTCTCATGTTGGCAAGTGTCCCATCCCACTTGCAACAACTTGTTGCTTTACACAGTGCAGATGCAGAGTGTGCAGTTGATTTGCACTCTGCTCGGATGAGCTTTCCCGAGGATTGGATGGTCTTTTGCATTCAAAAAAAAAAAAAAATATGCACATCTCACTTGTTTGTGAGTGTGCTCACGAGAAAGTGAAACAACAGTGACAATGAATGTTTGGTTTTCGTGTTTGGAGAAAATGCAAATTTTTTAATTGGGACTTGTCAACATGATGACTCACTTCCGCTTTTGGGGTAGTGGATTTTTGTTTGCCTTTGTCAGTGTATTAGGGAGATGAGGGGGAAGTTGACGTATTTTTAATTGAATATGACATCTAGAGATGGGTCATGTTTGCCCATCTTTGGGTATTGTATTCCCGAAGAAGATTCGAATACTACAGGCGGTGTACAAGTACATCTGAACTACAAATATTTTATTTGTTGAAATTTCAGGCTGTTCCGTACCTTCATAAAACCCATTCACGGTCAGTTCATATACCCAGTTCATGTACCCACACAAGTCAGCTACGACCTTTAGCGCAACTCATCTGTCCGGACATTTCATCCACGCCAGCATGTTCGTAGTGGCTGACTTGATTCGTTTAAAAAAAAATCTACTACTTTCTAGTGGTATTTTGAAATTTAAGTTTAACCCCATTAAATAAATAAAATTGTGTATGAGATGGATGAGTTGTCCTTTAATAATAACAATACTAATAATAAAAAGGGCCTAATGCACTGCGACCTATGTCGCTAAGTTTACGTATTTCGTGGATGAACTGAATGAATTTTGCGGTTGATAAGTTGCGATGCAGAGATAAAAACAAGACAGCTCGCTCGGGAGCGAAGCGAGCCACCTAACCTGAGAATAACAACAACATTTCATGGATGACCTGTGGTTCAGTTGTCCCATTCAGACATTGCCTGACCGAAGTTGATTGCTGTTGTACTTGTTTCTCGTTACGCATAATATTTTTCCCTAAATGCTGTTATTTCAAAATGATCTAAAAGGATATAGCCTCTCGTTAACCGAAGAAAGCTTCTAAATTGGGTCATTTGCAGAAGGTGTTAAAATGCAATCCTCAGCTAAGTGAATGGTTTTGAGAAGGTTTTATATTGACTTGATGTTACTTGCATCTTGCGTTAAGTCTTTCACCTGTTGAAGCACCCTAAAGACTTTAATAAAGTATGGAACTAGCACCGTAAAATGAATTAAAACAAACGCCCTGAAATGAATGTTTGTGAAAAGCAAACTCTAAGGATCCACCCTGCTTTTTGAAGAATTATCTGCCTGGCAGTACAGTCAATCAGTCCTTTTTAAACTGTGTCCCCAAAGGAACGTCACCCATTTTCATTGCCTCTTTAAAAATCACATCTGTGGGAATTTCCACACAAAACAACAACAGCCCTCATTGCTTTGACGACAACAACAAAAACAAAAAGCAACGAAAAACTAATGTCAAACATTAGAGCTTAACTAAAGCGCTCGCACTTATCTACAAGTGCATACACCCAAAGGTACAATGCGATTAAAGTATCACGCCAACTTTAAAACAAAACCGTGGATATAGGTAGAGAAGAGCCTACCCTTCATTTTGACGCCGCACTATAAAACAAAGTGACTAGAGGACGCTTACCCCTTTTGGATAATTGCGTAACTTTGTTGACATCGTGTAATTGCATAATTAGTGCCGCTCGCTAAGTTGTGCAAATGAGTTAATTGAAAGCTTTGCGGGGTTGGTTTGTCGCAACGATCTCAATAATTTAGATGGCAACTAAGTATACGCCAATCCGTGCTGCGCCTTTTGCTACACATTCGTTTTTTTTGTTAATATTTTCTGCTGAATGCATTTTTTCTCCTTCTACCCCTTTGAGGTATAGGATTCTTGACCAGCCACCATTAATCATTCTCGTCATGGGGTTCCGGAAATACTTTGACGGAAGTGTGGTTTCCTGTAATTGTTTCCTGTTTTTTAGGCTTTGCTATGTGCATTCATGGATTAGAGGTTGTAGTATTGTTAATTGTTGGCCGGGAAGGGGGTTCGTCCACTCTACTGTTTCTGTTTCTGTTTGTGTGCTGCACAACGACTGACAGGTGAAATAAAGTCTTGATGTTGTGATTGCGGGCTTATATTCGCGCTGTTTTTCTTTCGCCTTGAGACACGCTACTTTTATTATTGCGTGAATACATTTGTGGGCAATAAAAGGATGATTTTGGACAACATTTATTGACGAGAATTGGAATGGTTTGAGTGAATGTGAGAAATGCAAAACAAATCATTAATATACAGCTATACAGATATACAGTGTCCTTATAGTTTTGTGAGTTATCATTTATGAGGTATTTCCTGTTTTACCAAGGGGAACTCCTCTATTGAACTCGTGACATCGTTTGCAGTTTCAGGCAGTTCCTCGTTAAAATCCTTGTTAACTATTTTGAATACTAGGTCTTCTTCTTCTATTTTTTATCCCACCATGCGTTAACGGGTTCATTTGCATCGCAGAAGCTGCCGAATTTTGTACACTCAATCTATTCCCATTAGATAGATAATCGTGCATACTAGTTCCTATTCCGTTTTCTTCTCTGTAGATCTAAGATTGTGCCTGAAAATCGTCACAAGCGATCTATTAACAATCATTTGCAGACTTTCTTCAGCAGCATCGATCACCATTTAAGAGCTAAGTTCATTTAACATTCCGGATTCAATATCTGAGCGAAATAGGATTGCAGTCTTTGTGCTGTCGATTAACTTCCAACGTCTGAGTCTCTGACAATTTCTGGGGACCCACGCGGAGGAAGAAAATGCGAATATCCATGGGAATCCTATTCGAGTTGAGAAGAACCATACGTGGGGATAACGAGACTGCCAGCGATTCCCTATTATGCAGCCGGGAGAAGAAAATGCAAACATCTAAAAGATGCGTAGAAAGAGTACCGAGAAAAGTGATGCAAACTTTTTGGGATACGAAAAGCACACTTACAAAGGTTGATTATGAAACGCCATGTATAATCAGAAACACCCTTCGAAATTTTTACTTTAACCGATGGTGGTTTCGAGGAGAATGAATTATCTTCTCCTTCTATAGATGTTCGCATTTTGTTCTTCCGCGTTAGTTTCGGCGAATCGTTGGTAATTTTGTCAATGACATTCGTGTGCATAAAGTTCCTCTATGCGTTCGCATATATTTTCTTAAGACGATCACATTTTGTTCTTCTGCGTGGGTTTCGGGGAGTCGTTGCATATGTTTCCTCCAGACGATCGCATTTTGTTCTTCCGCGTTTGCATATATTTCCTGCAGACGATCGCATTTTGTTCTTCCGCGTGGTTTTGGCAGATTAAAAATTCACTGCCACGTCAACCATTTTACACGAAACGTGTTTTGCTTGACTTTCGCAAATGAACTAACGAAATTTTTGCGATTGATTGCCATGGAATCTTTTCTTGGGTAGTGTTATTAGCTCCCATTCTTTAGCGAAATATTACCCAAACTTTTTTTTTATTTCAATATTCTACGACTATTGTGATAAATATACATTTGAAATGAATGAACTTTAGACCTCAAACTTTTCGCACTAGTTTTGAAAACTTTCTGTTGTCACGTGCGAAGATCGTTTATTTCTCTTTTTTAACCGTCACCTTTATTTAGCAAACTTTCTCTTTAATAGCCGTCAGCACTCAACAGACCTCAAATGGCTGTAACGTGGAAGTAATATTCAAAGTGTTGTCCACTTATCATTACAATTCAAAAGCATGTAAGTGCAACTGATACTTATTTGTGATACAACTGATGGTAAAATTGTCCACCCAATGCACAGCTAAACGTGTTTATCTTCACTAATCAGCTGTTGTCAAACTGATTGTCACCTCTATGGCCATGAAATAAATTTCTTCGTGCCATTAGAATATTTACTTCCAACGTCATACGTCAATGTATAAACACAGTGCAAACAGTGTAATGGAATAAATTGTATTCCATCGGTACACACAGCAATTAGGAGAGAACCTATTTAACAAAATTACGCCCGCCCATATCAATCGCTCAGCGATATCGAACAGACAATGCAGAACATCAATAGGTATTAGGCAGAGCACCACCCCGACAAAAGTCGCGCCTTACAAGCACACAGTTGTCAGTTACATTTCCAATTTGATTTTCGCTCAACACGAGCCCCTATACTCTCGATGGGTGGATATAAAGCTTTGCGCTACATAGAAATATGTATGGCACCCCTGTCCCTGTCTTCACCGTCTGCCTGAGTTGCATGGTATTTTTTTGAAGGCATCTCTACTCGTGCATGCGTATTTCGTTGACGAAAGAGTTGCACTTGAATGTGTGCGACAGTGAAAATGAGAATGAAAACTGCTGGTAAACTATAGAAAAAGTTGGGCGAGTATTTTGTTTCCCTCCTTTTTCTAGGGAAAACACGACTTATTGTGTTGGAATGAAGGGCTTTGTTAAAGTTATAGGTGCAGTCAACAACTCGTTGACTGACTACGTGTACGGTGTACCGTGTTCGTGTACGAGATACGAGTGGGGGTGGAAAAGTGTCGCTTAAAACTGTTATACTGGCTCTCAGGAGAGTGGATATTTATTTGAGTCTAGGTCTAGGTAAAGAAGATGCTACCTCTGTCGAAGGAACATTGGCAACACTGAGAATTTATTTAGTACTTTTAAATCATAGCTCGCTCAATTAAGAAACTAGTACTGAACTGTTATTGGTGGGACAGTGTACCGCCTTCTTCCAGATCAAAGAGTTTGACTGAAAATTCATTTCCCGGTACAAAGAAGAAAGAACGTTTAACTTTCTAGGTTGCCTGGCTATCTACCTATTCATCTTCTTCATGTACCTTCAGCCAAAATGTCTGGAACGGATTGGAATTAAATAGAAAAAACTACAACTACTTATGACACGTACCTATATCTTTATACAAATTTAGTGACGACCCTACCAATAGTAAAATTCATATCAGCGTTCGAATTGTAACCTATATTTCTCCCACTTGAGAGTTGAGACACCACATTCGCACGAAATTAGTCTCAAACCAAATTAGTTGCAGACGCGAAAATACCTATCACTCATCTGAAGGAATATAAATCGCATTACTAACCCACCAAGCTACGATTTGTCCTCTCAAGCCTCAACTCTCATCTCTGGTCTTGGTCCATCACATGCAGCATTGTTCTTAATAGTTCTAAATAGTTTTCGGACATTTTGTTTTCAGGTCATGACGCATTGGGTTGTATCAATTATTTTACACTCATAAAAAACCCCTGCACTAATGATTTAAGGATGCGAATTTTGTCAGACAACTGCACATAGTACCGCATGTTGTTTGAAATTATTTTTTGAAACATTGCCAACAGAAATTTATAAAATGTTGCAACCATAGATTTTTTATTTTATTCGACTGTATAATATTGCGTTCCGTTTGAAGGGTAGTTGTTTGAATAAGAACTTGCAGGACAATTAGTTGTATAGTGGTTGACATTTTTGTAAAATAAACAAAATATTATTCTTGTGCCTAGACAAAAGTTCAAAGTCATCTGTCACCTGTTCGATTGGTAGGATTTTGGAAATTTTAAATATTTTTAAATTGGTTTCTTAAAAAGCTGCCGCCTTAAATTATAAAGCTAATAACTGGTGATGGCTTTATTTTTACATTTCGTAACCTGCTCAGTGCTCACTTTTAAGGGCACATCCAGTGAATTACTTTCTGTAAATCTATATAGCCCGTCGTATTGTTCGCCACTTAAACGTGTTTAAATCATTCGGTTCGCTAGTAAATCCTTTTTAAACCATAAGTAAATTTCCACTCCCTTTTTAGACAAAACTTTAAATTAAATCTTTAAATAAAATTTAAATTTTTATGTTTTAAATTAAAAAAAAAAAAAAAAAAACTGTTGCCAGTAAGTGTCCTTGAATTTCCTGGTTACTATTCACTGACCCACGCTCACCTTAAAGGGAAGTTTGAACTAGCAAAATATCCGCTAAGTACGTTTGGGTCCATCTATGAGCGTGATACAGTAAAAAACCTTCAAGTCAGTTGACTGACTGGGCCATTATTAAAAATCACATTGATTGCCACGCCCACTTTTTGAGCGAACATATAATTTTCCTAAAATGTTCTTAAAAGCTTTTAAAATCTGTAGCCATTAAAATTCCATCATTTTACTCAAAACAGCTCACCAAACCCCGCCCACTTTAAATAGGCGTTTTCCTTCAGCAAAAACATTCATTGTATTCCTCCCTGTCCATCCATCTAGACCGGTGTAATGCTAGCCACACAAAACTGACTAAATCAATTTGCTAATTGTTACAATAATTGAAGGATAAATAAATTTGCCACGCCCACTTTGAAAAAAAAAAAAAATATATTATTTACTAGAAAATGCTGCTGGGAAAGAAATTTATTGGAAAAAATGTTGACAAAACCTTCGCCAGTACAGAGTAATGAGACACGCCCACCTTAAAAGGGGCTTTTTCCTCAGAAAAACGCTCTATTAATTTTCGATAAATAAATTGCTTGACAAGTCATAACTTAGTTGCACAAATAAATTTGTCGGAGGTGGTTTTAGTGAGAAAAAACCTCACACTGCTATGAGCATGCACTCGGCTGTTCTCATAGCGTCTTCTAGAAGATGTCCACCTACCTCGGAGAAAAAAGAAAAAATTGATTTAAAAACAATTTAACTCGTGATTAACCTGAACATAGGCAATGTCCATGAACCCTCTAAATATTGACAGCCACGTCGACTTTATAAAACCCTCTTTGCTCACACGAACAGAAACGGATGTAATTTTCGAAAAGAACATTTTTCTGTTCTTTCTTAAGACCCAGTTATAGCCACACGTAAAACGAAACCGTAAACATTTTCTTTTGCTTTTTTCTTGACCACTTAGACTTGATTAAAAAAAACTTAAACTTGAGATTGAGTTCAACGATCAAGTTTAAGTGGTCAAAAGAAGCAAAAGTTTACGTTTCCGTTATGACTATAACTGAGAAGTAGAATTTTCTGACAGCAAAGAACTATCGGTTCAGTATTTTTATGAATCACCTAACGGTTTGACAGATTTCCATTCAGCGCTTACGCAAAAGAAGGAATATTTTACAAGGGAACGTTTAGAACTACATAGTCATTCATTCAACTTTAATAAATAATGTTAATGATTAATCAAGTGAGCTGTCAAACGTCAGATTGTAACACAAGTTGTCCAACTGTCAATCTAAAAACGGCACACCATTGAATAGTTTGCGTAACAGGTCCGGATCCGGAGGGACCCTAGCTTCTCACAACTGCTCGTTTTGTGTGAGTTTTTCATTTTGGATCCCTTCCAGATCTACAATTTTATGCCGACTCCAAACGGCTAATTGAGAAGCTCGGATGTTTGTCAGACGTTCGCGAGAGAAAAAAACCCCAAGTTAGAATTTGGGTTTTTGTGGGACTCGAACCGCGACCCCTCGCTTAGTAATCCAACACACTAACCACTAAGCCACTGCGCCGGCACTCCATTCAAAATGCACACTTTTTCCCTACTACTCTGAGTGCGATTCGACAACACTATCTGGCCTGCAATTCGCAGCAATAAAAGCTTTCACCTTACCACTCACACAGTCGCACCTTCCACAGCTGGTTGTGGTTGGTGGTACTCTCTCATTCAACCCTTATAACAGAAATCGCTTGGGATTTCTCGGTTCGCGCTCTCTCTTGGCAAGGCACAGTAAATTTTTCCAACCAAACTCATCGAATGGCAAATACACTTGGCTCAGATTATAACGGCCAGTGAGGGTGGAAAATCGTCACCACCGTTTGTCGGCGCGTTGTCGGGCATTATTTCCACGGCGGTTCTTTCTTTTTTTTGTTTGCCTTACTACAACTTCGTCTGTAAATTATAATTTTCCACGCAAAACAAGGAAACAAAAACAGACCTTCGGGAATGATTGCATTACACAAAGTGGAATACTCTCTGTGGATATTGTTTTTCGCAATTCGATTGCTGCTGCCACGATACACGCATTGATACTCGAACTCATTCTTCATCTGTCACTTGCTATGGACTGAAGGATATCGTTTTCAGTTGACTTTTCCGTTTCGTGTTCTCGTTTATGCGCCGACACAATTTCGTAAACCATACGCGGGTGTAGTTCTGCATCGAAGAAAAAAACACCAATGAATGACGTCATTGATAAAAAAATAAAAAATAAATCCATCACGTCACCCTCGCCAGTGGAAAGCGAATAAAATTATTAAAATATTCATCCTTCGTGTCCACCCGCAACCAAAAGAGGATATCTTTTTATTAAGTGCAAGAATTAACAGTGTGCGCCCTTCTTCGCCGTCCGGCGCGGATTCTTTTATCCAAACTAAAGACAATTAATCGAGCCCAAGGATTCGCGAAAATCCTTCAAACAGTTGATGATTCCTTTTGTGTGCGACCGCGGTGCAAATTATAGGTATCCCCTCGAAGGGGAAATTAATATTTAATCTCTCAGTGTTTCAACCACCCACAAAAGAAGTTTCTGTCTTATACTGCTAGGAGCAGCAATATATATGCATATATTTTTTTCTCGCCGATATTAATAATAAATGCCGTTTCCGTCGTCCTGTCTCGGTGACTGAAGAATTTGTCGTCGAGTCGAGTAATTATTGTATTATTAAATGAAAAACCAGCGCTGGAAATTTTGTGCGAAAGTGAAATTTGTTGCTTTTAATTGGAAACGGAATCCGCCTTCTGTCGGCAGTGTGTAAACAAATTCATTTAAGTGGTGGACTCGGCAGATCCACAGGGATGGTTGCAACAAAGTGCATTCGAAAAAGTGTTTTCCTCAGTGGCACTGAGTGTATGTGTGTGTGTTTTTTTTTTTTTTTTGTGAATGGAATGGATACATCCTGCATTATTACATAACTCGTCAGAATTTTGATTTCTGTCTTATTTTTTTTTTTTTTTTGGAATACCAACACATGTACGTATATGTATCGGGAATGAAATGTACGACAACGGGAATGTGTGGAGCATAATCTAGTGTTAGCCACAGGGGGTGATGTGTTGATGTGTAACGAAACTACGCCCACCTGTTTCGAGCCATAATATTGGACTTTGAGGAGGGTTATTACAGTTCTTGGTGACATTGATAGATTTTGGTTTCACCGTAGATGGAGGCGGCCATGACGTAGGGTTTTCTTTTGTTTTCCATTTTTGGTTTTGGCAACGTAACTCGTGTGTTCTGAAACGATTCGGAAACAGCGCAGGAAGGACCTCAAACCTCAAAGTGAGGTGTGCAATTTTGTGTAGCATAGCATAATAAATTGAGAGCGAGAGAGAGTTGCGGAAATTGCAAGCACTTCCGTTGCCATTATAAATTTAAAGGTGTTTTCAGGAAGTGCGTGTTGCACAGAGGTTCCGCTCTAGTTGTTTTTTTTTTTTTTTTTTACAATTCCGGGTACCTATGAAAATGTGAAACAAACTTTTTTTTGAAAGCCATCATCACCAAAAAAAAGTTATCTACTGTACTTGTCACTCAAGACAGCCGTTACTCGTTAATGTTGTCATATTGTCATCGCTTGACGATGATTGACATCGAAAGAGGGTGATGCCACCCTTTGCGAAAGAATTCCAAGTGGAGGAATGCGAATTAATACTTTCCACCCCGAAATGCGATGCGTCTACAGTGCTCATGGGAATTCCAAATGACTTTTAGGGTAGCTTTCTGAATGTATTTTCCTTTTGTTTACTTATCGCAAAAATGGTCAGTAAATTCGTTTGACTCCATCAAACATTTTTGGTTTGAACCTTGAATTTATAAATCAATATTCAGGGGCTCACGGGTCACGGCTCACCCTTGAACTGCGAGAGTGTTCTGAGACGGCAACCTGATTGTCAGTGATTTCCCCTCGAAAATGAATTAACATATTTTGGCAGTTTACATTTTCCGTCACATGATGTCACTGACTGACTTTTGACCGTAGTTTTATGGTAAATAAATTTTCATCACATTTCTTAGCATTTGTTGTAGTTGTCGGGATGAGGATGTAGTTAGAAAGCAGTGTATGGCAATGGGGTTGAAATTATTATATACCCTATACAAAAGGGCTATAAAAAAGTTCAAAAAGAAGCACTCTATTCCATCTTTTCATAACTGTTGGATATGAAAACTCAACCCCTTTCAAGATCTTAACAGATATCTCATTTGTTGCGATTAAGGGTAAAAGGGGGTAAAAGGGGCAAAAGGGAATGGAAAAATAATATATGTTGTAACAGGAAAAAGGACTTAAAGAATTTAAACGACGAGCTTACAAAAAAAAAAAGAAGAAATTAGCTTCTAAAACTTACAGATATGGAAGATGTGCGCCCTCTAGCAAATGACGCCCGTAGACTCTTTCCATTTAAGTTATAAAAACAACGCCACTGTGCTATGATAATATCCAGCGCTTGTCCAGCAAATACGTGAGGTTATTGAATCGGCAAGAGTTATGCTTGGTTTGTGTCGATTACCGAAATTTGTTGAATGCCCCAAACTTCGAAGCCAAAATAAATCTTTCAAAAAAAAACTTAAAAACTTAAAGCGTTTTTTTTTTTTTTTTTGTATAATACTTTTATGAAATTGTGGCTTGTTGGTTTGGTGGATGTTAAACGGTTGATAAATGTTGCAATAAAGCCAGGAAATGTATGCTATAGGAAAAGCGAAGCAAGCAGCTTAAACCAATAGTACTAGATCAGCACAAATATACTAAATGCTGTCTGAGGTGTAGTTTGCATTAAAGTGCTTTTATAGCAAAACTTGATATTCTAGCACAGCGGTACCAGGCGGTCAAAAAATTTCCCCCGAGATTAATCTGAAAAACTTACAGATTTGGCTATTTTTTCCCGACTGCACAGGGAGGGTGAGGGTTATGTGTTTCGGGCGTATCCTATGTACGTTTCTACGTGACGCCCTGTAGCCTAAACGGCTTGACCGATTTTGAAGAGTGAGGTTTCACCAGATTCGTATTTTTCTCCGGAGTGTCATAGGCTAAATTATAAAAATAAAAAAAGTTAACTTAAAAAAAGCCTGACTGACTGTAAAAAAAAAGAGCTAAAAATATATGAACAAGACACATTCAAGTATACCTAACTATTTTGCAGTCGGGGGGTACTCATTTTTCTGTAAGGCTGTGTAGGTACAGTCTCCGATGGTCAATAATTAGTTAGGTATACTTGAATATTTCTTGTTCATATATTTTTAGTTCTTTTTTTTACAGTCAGTCGGGTTTTCTGATTTTTCAAATAAACTTTCTTATTTTATTATTTTTTTTAACATGTTTTCTGTTCAAATTAAAAATAAATAATAAGTTGGCGCCACAGATCCGTAGAGACCCTAGGCCGAGCTCTCGCAACCCTCTCGCAACCATCGTTTTGTAAGAGTTCTTCATTTTTGGAACGAGTGAAAGGGATCTATAATTTCATGTCTAGTCCAAGTCCGAGTTACAATCTCGGATGTTTGCCAGACGTTTGCAAGATGTGGCGCAGTGGAAAAAAAACTTAAGATGGAATTTGTTGTTTTTTTTTTTTCGGGAATCGAGCCTGAGAGCTGAGACTGAGACTCTCGCTTAGAAGTCCAACACACTAACCTCTAATCCACTAATAAGTTACTCAGCGTTTCTTACATTCACCGAATGCCTATAAATTTTATTTTTCTGTGGAAGCTCATTTTAAGGTTACCAAAAAGGATATTCGAAATACAAATAAAACAGAATTTAGGAAAACTCCAGATTTCCCCCTAACAATGTTCATGTTATACTCAGCCCTGGCCTGTGACTTTCACACAATTTTATCTAGTCTGATGTCGAGGAAGTCATGCCTGAACAAATTTTTGACATCGAAAGTTGTTTCCGACATTAATTGAGTTGCAAGTGTCCTCTATCGTCATTCTGAACAACCTAACAAGTTTACCAAAACTTGGCATGCCTACATATTACTCGTCCCAATGAATGCTGTCATATTGGCCCTTAAAGTCGGTAGACAGATGGTGGGTAAAGCCCTCAGCTTCTTTTATTTTCCCCAGGATCTGCGGTAGTGTGAATATTTGGTCGATTGTGGAGGAAAAACACACTGACAATCATAAAACACGGTAGACAGAATCACAATGATCACTGGAAGCTCTTTAATTGGGACCGGCCTTCTTTTTTGTTTATCTGACAAACAAGCTGGGGGTTTCTTCTGGCAAAGTCTTGATGATAATCTGGCGTGTGTTTGTTTATTTCTACCAAGTCGTGCCACATGCTTTCAATCATCCTTACTGAACTTGATCTTAAATATTGCTATCCTCGCTTTAATTTGTTTGAGGTAACGGAGGTCTTTGCATTAAGTTTCAAAGGGAGCTCCGGTCGTCTTCGCAGTTCAATATTATTTTTTGAACAAGTCCCATGCCCAGTTGGCTGACACTGCGACCTGAAAGATCTATTTTATAAATGGGAAAAGGTTAATCTAAGAGACTTGCAAAATCTCTGATGATAGTCAATAAGTTTAATCACCACCATCTTTAGAAGACTTCTCCATGTTTTATCGAGAGCTTGTAGAAACCGCCTTTGGCATCACCCTGAAAATTGCTGCTCTTTTAGGTTTTGTATGAGGAATTTAGACATTCAGCTGACATCGCTCACATTAAATTAGAAATTACTGAACCATCTTCTGAAGTTCTCTTTTTTTTTTTTCTTTTTCTTTTTTTTGTATTTTTCATCTATTTATTTCATCGCTTTTTCAATTCAGAACTCTACTGTAATCAAACTCATTGAGAGCCATTTAAACAAACAATCTAAAAGCATTCGCTAATTAAATTGACTTTGATTGAGACAACAAAAATATCCTGTCCCTCATACCGGTCGTTTGCCTTCAGAAGTCGAAGGGATTCGAAAAAAAAACATTTCAACCTCATTCCCTCCATAAAACTCCGCCACGGTCCTTTTTCCCTTCAATCAAATTTTCTCTCCAAATGCAAAAGGGAAAATGGGCACGGACATGATGATATAAGTTTGTGGTTTTCCCCGTTGATGGTTAATTTCGTTTGAGCACTAAATGCGTTTGGTATTCCATTAAGGACACAGCTCCCCTCACTGTCACAAGTCTGCTAGATGGCATTCAAATTTGAATTCAATTTTAATCACATTTACTCAAAGCTAATCCTTGGATTGAAAAAACAATTTTGTATTCTTCTCTTGGCAAAAGATTAACAACAGACACGGATGCGTATACGTGACGTAACATTTTGCATTCAACAACTGACTGCTGCTGGCGGAGTACCACAAAGAAATTGTGTTTCCATGTTTACAGTGATACTTCCGTCAAAACAAGAGCAGAAAGGAAGATGTGGGACAATGTCCTCATGCAGATATTGTTTTTATAGGGATGTGAATAGAGGACGCCTACCGCAGGGCGGGCATGCTAAAGAGAAAATCAACATTTGCTGGAAATGTGACGACAACATTAACTAAGTGAAATCGTGGTTCTCTTTCGGTTTTTAATGTGTGGCTTTGGTTGGAGCAGGGTGTGAATGTGTGTGGTACATCGTTGCCAGACGGTCAAAATATTTTCCCCCAGATTTGGTTATTTTTTCCAAGAAAAAACCCCAACTTTTTCAATATTTTCTGAACATGTTTCATGTACGACTTTTAAGTTAAATTGTCGAATTTTTAAAGGCGAACGTGTGAGTTTTGTTTTACAAATGCAAAAGTGTGCGGGAAATACATGCAACGCAAAATGTTAATGCATGATGCAGTTGAAACTATATTTGTTGTTTATAAGATTTACAGATGAGTTTGGTGCTTAAATCCCGAAAAATATTTAAGGAACTATTCCAAAAAATTATAACTTTTTCGAAATCAAACTGGCAGTAGCTGTTTTTTAAAGACTGAGATTCCGTAAACAAAAATAATCCAATATATGTATTTGGTCGAAACAAATAATTTTCACAGCGAATATAGCTTTGGAGGATCGATCTATTTTTAAAAAGCATTTTAAAATAATACACACAATTAGTTCAGTATCGATTTTCTTGCTAAATTTTGAATCATTTGATTGTGGGCAGAACAACAAGAAAAATCTCTATTCTATCTCATCCTAAGTTGAAGTTACTCAGCGTTGCTTACGTTCGCAGAATGCCTATAAATTGCACATTTTAAATTACCAAAATGGATTTTATAACGAAATAAAAAAAAAAAAAATCCAGATTGTCCCTAAACAATTTCCCTCCGTCGATCAAAAAAAAAATTTTAAAAAACGCAAATCTCTGGGGAAAACCCCCAAACTGGCAACGCTGGTGTGGTTATTCGAAAGCAATGAGCTATTAGTGATATGACACCATGGGGAAAAGATTTGCAACTCACGTTCAGGTGGTTTTTACGAGATTGGTCAACTTTCGATTATCGTTGCTCATACGGCTCATTTGCAAGTGCGAAGCGATCTTTAAGCATCTTAGGTTCCCCATTCTCCAGAGAATTGCTTCAAAAAAATGCAGGCTGACTTGCTGCTTCGTTTCAGTATTGAAGACCTTGGTCTTACTGTCGGTAATCAGAGTTTTAGACACTTTTCACTATAACGTTTATCAGGGTAATGAGCGAAATTGGAAGTGCGACCGATTTGTTTTGGAAAAAAAGTCACACAATCATTTTACGTTCTTGAGTAGCCGTTCTAATGAAGGTTGCTTCTGGTGTTTAAAAACACAATGAATGGTGTGCAGCGATTGCAGCTGATGATTAACAGTTTTTGGTGAGGGATCGATCGGGATCTATGTTGGTTTTACGAGTTATACGCTGCATTTGAAAATGATTTAGACCAGACTATTACTCTGTTCGAAAAAATTCCTTTTTTGGTCGTAAATTTTTGTCTACTCCTGGAATAATTTTCCTACATACTTAAAAAGCATTCTTGTCCAAGTCATTGTGTCGCTCTGTGAACTTAAATTTCTAAGCCAGTCAAGTGGAAGGTTCACTTCCGGACACCGGAGACCGGAATGTGTCTTTCCCAGAGGAATACATGTGTTTAAATTTAGAATTCAACTGTCCAAGCATTTAAGGACTCTCTTATTGATTTAGTTATATATGAAAACAGCTATGATTTTAATAATTGTGTTTTTAGGTAAGATAAAATTGCTGTTCTCTCAAAAAATAATATAAAAGACAAAATTCGGAAATAAATTCCAATTAAATTTTTCAGAACCCTTTTGCATCATTTCGCTTTCCCACATTCAACCCTTTCCGGGTGCAACTCAACAGGTTTAGGCCCAAAAGCATTCAATGATCCGTAGGGCAATCCATTGACTGTGCCCGACCTATTTTTAAAATTAAAATTAGGCTCGACAAAGATACACACCAAATTGCCACTTGTTGTTTAATGGGCTGGTTGTTAGATGGTTGCTCTTGAATTTTTTTGTTGTTCCGCAAATGTGGCAGTTCCATGTGTACCAAAAATGAAAGCTCAGTCAAATGAGAATCTTAAATGATTTTAGGAAGATAGACTTATGGCCCTGTGTGCGTTTTTTAAGTCAACTTATATTTTTTACGAGGGTTCTGCTTATGATCGAAGCCTCATAAATGAAAATATTCCAAGTCGCTTATGATGGCGTTGTCCTTTGCCCGCTTATGTCCATTCTACTTCAACCTTACCTCGTTAGCTTGACTAACAAGACGTGCTTACAAAATTTGCCCGAAACGTCTTTCAGTCGACAAGCCAGGGCGCTAATCGCGTGATCCGTGAACAAGTACAGTGCGACCTCAATGAAAGCAACTGCCTGAACTTCTCTTAAATGCTTTTATTGAGGTCGCACTTCACTTGTTCATGGATCACGGTTTGTTGCAATAATCGAGTCAAAAAATTGTGGGTGCCAAAAATGAGACAAAAAGTTAAACACCTCAGAATAGTAAAAAAGACCTTCGTAACCTTAATTTAATTCATATTAAAAAAATTAAAATTCCAGTTGTTTTTGATTGATTGTTTCTTTTTCTACGCAGAACTCTTTTCCATAGCTAATTTTCGTAAGTTTTACAGGTCTAAAATTTTATTCAGTGAAGCCTCCATTGCTTCAGCTCATTGAAGGCTAATTTTTAGTGATTGAACAAATAGCGAACGAAATAAGAGTTCTTGAAACAATCGCTGCTTTTACCGAGTCAATTTGTTTTGAGGAGTTCCAATTACTGAGTCGATAATTTTAAGATTTAAGTTGTTGCTTTTATTGAGGTCGCACTGTAATACATTATGGAATTTGTTTTTATTTCTCATGTAAAATCAACTTTATTCCGCGAAATTTATAATTTGCACGATTCGCACCCCAGGTTTCCAGAGACAATTTCAGTCAAAGCTGCAATTTTTTCGGCTCGAAATAAGATGGAGTCACGGCGCGGCTTTTATGAGGGGCCCATGGTTTCGAAACGAAAAACTATTCAATGATAATATTCATTATATGTTATGAGGCTTTGAAATTCCTTCACTTTACTTACTTGGACCCGGCCTTTTTTCATCCCAGGATAGAGTTTTCTCTCTCTTCTTCCCAAAGTCTGACTGATATACACAAAATTTACTGATCAGCTTCACAATAGCCAGGCGATAGTGTGGAACCTTACAAATGGTATAAATATTGAATGTTGCGAGGTGCCTCCGTGAAATCTACGCCATCTGCTTAGGGAATTTTCAGGCGTTGGTCAGCTGCATATCTTCTATATACTCATTGACAGCGTAGCCTTTCATTTCCACCTGTCAGTTTCAAACTGAATTCCTTGATTTTAATAAACAAATGCTTTGTGAAATGTCCTGCACCTCTCGCGTTCTATTTGTCATCTCAAGTTTTTCCTCCCTGCACCTCTCTCAATCCATTTATCATCTCATGTTTTTTCTACCTCCAAATTTAAACAACTAAGTGCCTGAAATTAATACTATCCAACCGCGATTGTATACAGAAAATGCTCCCCAAAATATTCGTCCTTTCTGAATATTCACCTAAAATTCCGCGCACTTTAACCTTAAATCCATACCCACGCCCACTACATATCCATTAAAATATACAAAAATCAATACTAAAATGGGAGCAATTTTCTTGCTTTCATAGCCTGAACTCTAATTCAACTGAAATGTCAACCCGATGTAGTACCCGCCTAGATCTCATTTGCCTTGTATTCCAAAGGAAAAAGTTCAACCTATTCGTTCTTCTCGCAACATCCTTGACACATGCAAGTTTATTAGAGCTTGTTCCTGGAAAAAAAAAACGAAAACTTTCTTCTTCTTTTTTATTTGAGATCCATCTGCAAGAATGTCACTTCATAAATCTCAAACAAAAGTTTGAACAGCATAGAAAATGCAATAGAGTTGAATGCGCCTTTTTCTCCTCACATTAAATTAGACCGGAACGATTTTCAAGAGGGTATATCCTCCGCTCCGATATAGAGTATGATACAATTAGGTTGGGAAAATCGACAGAAAAATCTGTAAATAGCCCAAAGGCTGTCGAGGCAATCGACCATGAAATTTATTTCCAATTGGTAGCCCCATTTACATTGAACTGTCAGTCGTTACTGAAGTACTTTTGACAGCGAGCTTTAATGGGAAATTGTTTTCCAATCCAGCAGCACAAACCAACAGGAAATATTTTTCTTTTGGCCAAGCAAAATAAATTTGGTATACAGGATTTTTTTTTATTATTGAATTCTATGAAGCGACCGTGTCAACGCAGAAATTGGGTCTTTTAATGGTAGCATGATACCACCAATTTTCTGATTTTATGGCTGGTGTTTTTCTTCGGCGGAATTGTTGATTTAAAAGCATATGCTCCTTGAATAAACTGAAAATTAATTATCGTACTTGATTGAAGGGAGAAGGATACAATCGAATCAATGTGTATGTGTGTGCATAGGGTTTTCAGAAATGCATTCAATAATAAATCATATTTTTAAATAATTCCTTCGGACTGTTAACTAAAACAAAGAAATTTGCATCAGCGTTGATTTTAGTTAACATACAGAAACTTCTCTTCAAAAATATGTCCCTCTCTAATTGCTACAACCAAAAGAAGCTACCATTGTTTAATATCTTATTTCACATTTTATTTAGACAAATGGTTAACTAAATAAAAATAAAATTTAAAATTTAGCTTGAATTTGGATTTTTGAAGGCACTTTAAAACTACGTGAACGTTCGAAGGTTTTTCCGACCGTCAACCTCGGGACCTCTAGTTGACCTTCGAGTAAGGGCTAGATAGATAATGGTTGCTGCGAGTAACCAACTTGTCAAACGGATGCGAGTATGCGAATCTTGCGGTTGCGACAAAGAAACGCGATAGCGAGCGAAGAAAAACAATATAGTTTCCCCGAAGCTCTAAACGTTCTCATCGAACGGAGCCATGACACAACACCCATCCACTTCGTTAACAACACGACCATCCATTTGGAAAACCATCGCTGACCAGCTGTTACATTGGCCTTTTTCCGGTCTCTTTTTCTTTGACAGCTACGGCGAGTAGAAATCATTTTACACGTGTTTGAATTATTTAATAAAATAGAACAATCTTGTTTTTATTTTATTCTTTTGTTTTATTGAATCGAACTCATCTTTTCATAACAGAGGGTTTAAATACAAAATACAATATGGAAATAACAGGTTTTGTGTTCGCCTATCAGGCGATAAGATTACGTTATATTTAAAAATTCGAATTATGTGGCGAATTAGCAAAATACAAAAATACAAAAAATTTGGAACTAGGATGGTGATGATGTGGATGATGACAAATTTTATGCTCCATTACTACGCGTATAGAAAATATACGAAAACATAGGGTTTAATTAACACAGAGCGTAGATCTTCGTCGCCTCAATCGGCATATTCATTCGGAAGATGTACGATTTTAAATTTTTTAAAAGATGACAGATGTCAGTGAGATTGTTGTGCGACTAAAATTGCAATTTGGCACTTTTTTCGAGAGCGTGGCACAATTTTTGTTCTCTTTGGCCCTTTTTCTTGTAACTTTTCAAAATTCTGCAGCGGTCACACTGATTATGCAACTTTCCTAAAGAAGTTGCGTAAACCATTCATAACTTTATTGGGTCGTATGATTAAAAAAATTACTTTGAGCAAAAGCTTGTAGCGAAGTTAAATCACTTAACAATTCATTGTTTTGAATCGGAATGAATAAAAGCCTACTTTGCTAACGTAAGTTCGAAAATTCGAACATAGTATTTACTTGGCAGTTCGTTTACTTGCCTTGTAGTTCCTGTCAAACCTGACCAGTAAATTGAATTTTGGGAATTTTCCTTAGGATTCATACGGCTTTCGTCAAAATTGATATTGAAAGAATAAAATTCAGAAATTTGAATTGTATCCGGTCGCGGTCATAGGCTTGTTGGAAATATTTTTGATGTGTAAACATCTAAGCGCGCGTTATTGGAATCTGGTGGAGCAATTTCACACATTTAACTTGTGGGGACGGAAATGCGTCACGGAAATGCGTCACTGTGTTTTATCATTGCATAAATTCTGAAATTGAATCTGGTGGAGTAATTCCACACATTTAACTTGTGGGGACGGAAATGCGTCACTGTGTTTTATTATTGCATACATTTTATCATTGCATACATTTATGAGCTGGGGCATATTAATTTCAGCTTTTTGTTGATGTGAAATAAATCATGTTTTTCATATATGATGATCTCACATTTCTTCCCTGTGACGGATATCTCGAGGAAATTCAGTGCCAAGTCTTTCGTGAATTAACAGGCATGTAGAAATCACAGCTGGACAACAACTAACAAAAATGTCGTAGACCAGCACCTCTACAATATGCAATGCAAGCCGAATGAAATTCTAATGACTTTTTCATTTACTGTATAACAGTTGATGTCATTTAACTTGCGGGGATGGATTGCATACATTTATGATTATTATTATTAATTACAATTCCCTCTTTTCTCAATGACGTGTATCAAGCCACACACATACCGCACGCACGGTGTTTACACATACACATATTTCGGGATTGTTGGATATTAACACACTAGCCAATTAGTTAAAGAAGAACTATGAATTACTGATGGGTCCATCTAAACGCCCGAATCTCCTATATACCTTAGGAATTATTCCGTCTAAACTTTTCGAAGATGTCAATAGTTGGTGTTAGCTCAAATCAGTTTTTATTCGTACGAACCGTGTCAAATGCTTCGATTTTGACATTTCGATTGAGTAAAAGCCATTGCTACGTTTTCCATTATCCGTCCATTATGCCCCATTATATGAGAGACTTTTGAAATACTCTTGCCAAGCGGCTTGGCAACAAATATTCAATAGCACTTTTCTCCTTTACCTTTTGCCAGGTCTGTTGCGCTTTAATCTGTTCGTTTAATGTTAATGTTAATTTTCGATGACGCTGAGGCATAATTGAGGTTCTATGCCGTTAATGTGCCGAATTATCTCATCCAGTTCTTGAATTGTTGCTGGCTTACCGACGTACACCTTTCCTTTCAAATAACCCCAAAGAAAGAAGTCCGACGGTGTGAAATCACATGATCTTAGCGGCCAATTGACATCGCCACCACGTGAGATAACATGGCCAATGAATTTGTCTCCCAAAAGAGCCATTGTTTCGTTAGCTGTGTGGCAAGTGGCACCGTGCTGTTGAAACCACATATCGTCCACATCCATATCTTTCAATTCGGGCCACAAAAAGTTCGTTATCGTCTCACGATAGCGAACACCATTCACAGTAACTGCCTGACCGGCTTCATTTTGGGAAAAAATACGGCCCGATGATGCCGCCAGCCCATAAACCGCACCAAACAGTCCCTCTTTGTGGGTGCATTGGTTTTTCGACAATCACTCTTGGATTGTCATTCGCCCAAATGCGGCAATTCTGCTTATTGACAAATCCACTGAGGTGAAAATGTGCCTCATCACTGAAGATGATTTTCCTCGAAAATTGATCATCCACTGTGTCTATTTGTTGCCACCATTCTGACCATTGACGACGATTGAAATCGGCAAGAGGCTTTAGTTCTTGAGTCAATTGCACCTTGTAAACGCGTAAATGCAAAGCTTTATGCATAATTTTCATGAACGACGAGCGTGAGAGGTCCAATTGTTTGGGGGCGACTCTTCAGCCACACTATCGCGAACAGCAGCAATATTTTCTGCAGTACGAGCTCTACGAGCATGCACTGGTGTTTTCACATCTCCTACAGACCCGGTGCTCAAATTTTTGCACGATTTTTTCAATTGTACGCACATTTGGACGATAAAATCGACCGAAACTATCACGGAGTAAACGATATGCATTTTGATTTGAACGCCCACTTTCATAATAAGCCTGAATAACTTTAACGCGTCGCTCGATTGTGTATCTTTCCATGGTTCAAATTGAGTTAGTCTGAAATTGAGAAATGTCAAATGAAATGCAGAAAAAAACTAGACTAGGTGTGGTTCACATTCAACATCGGCCCTTAATAAACCACCCTTTAGTACCTACATTTAAACCGCATCTAAATTCAATATTTTAAGAGGTTTGTTCGATTTGACAAGCTTACAAATACAGCGACGAAATTCAACATTTCGCTGAAATTCAACATTTGGAAATTTTGGAAAATATATGGCAAAATTGTGGACATTTGGCCTGAAATGTTGAATTTAGCCGAAACCATGAATTAAGGACCGGTGTAAATATACTTTTAAACGTTCACAGAATTCGGGCTGCAGAAAATAAACTCTTAAGGTGTTACTATTGCTTTCCGGGTGTCGAGACCACCACCCCTCAATACGATCCTCACCTATACCCACTAAGTGATGGCCGTATAGGAATAAATTCGCTCGCACAGCCTATGTTGGTTTAAAGTGCGATGAACCCCAGCGAAGACCCTCACAGTAATGGAGGAGATTTAAAATATCATATAACGTCTGCAGGTTACTACACATCAATCGTCTAGACACGAAACAGTCACCACACTGATTTCCTTAAAGTAATCTCAGGTAAGAGAAGACGAAACGATAGAAACGCTTGTCTGCGGTTTGAAGAGACCATACCGCGTATCCAAGGAGCACACCTACCACACCCGTTAATAGTATTAAATTATTCAGAAAAGTTTATACCTCCAATTATATGAGCACATATCCAATTACCATTAGCTACTGTCTTCGAAAATCAATGCAGAAAACAGACGAATATGTCTTTAGCGAGAGCTTATACCTTTTAAAAACAAGACGAAAAGGAATTATGAGGTTTCTTCCGGCCGCCAACACAAAACGCTTTATTTTTAGATTTATACAGAAGTAAAAAAAAAAACCAATACATTCATTAGGCATACATCGAAAATGCGTACAAAGTATGCGTTCAACGAATGTTTTTGTTTTAAAATCGCTTACAAGCTCAGTTCTTGTGCACCCCTGAGGTCTTAAGGTCTTGAAATCTGTCAAGTCTTAAATTTTTTTTAAAAATAAATATAAAAACAAAATAGTTCGCGCGATTTTAATATTTATTCGCTCAGTTGCTGTGAACCCTTAAGGGCTTAATGTCTTGAAGTCTTCCAAGTCTTAAATTTGTTCAAAAACAGAATTAAAGTAGTTTGCACGATGGTGAGGTGTTATCAAAATTGTTAAATATTATTCGCAGTGGACATTTGCACTTAAATCGTGCTAGCAATTCTGTGGCTGGTATTATTGGTGTGACCCCCTGGGGGTCAATTCTGGTTCTGTGAAAGAGTGAATCCGATAAAATCGTTTTCACATTTGCTTTCACGCATTGCTGTTATTTTTTCGATTCACTTTGTACTAAAATGCGAATGTCGTTCAATAAGTGAAAATATCGTGTTGAGTTCAATACCGCACACTGTTTTGTATGCAAGAGGGTTGTCAATTTTCAATAAAAACATTCACTTGCAAATGGGACCGTGAAAAGAAATTATTCATTTATGAAAAATTTTGACGTTTGGTTTCACATTTTCATAGAACGGGAATCAAAATTGCGCGTGAAAGGATGAAAACATTTTCATTTCACTTTTTCACAGAACCAGAATTGATCCCCTGGACACTAAATATGATTATTAGTATCGCGCATTGTCTACAAGTAGTAGGGTTCAAATTAAATTTTAAAACTGTGTTTCCAAATCGATCCTCATTTAGTAAAAATTGTCCACCGAATATGAGACAGCTGTAAGCGGGATAAAAATCGATTCACTTAAGCCTGCGAAAAATATCCCTTGACAGAGCGGAATGCATGACTTCTTCCATATTTCTTGATGTTTTTAAAATTAGAAAATGGACTTGCAGGTGGCTACTTTTTTAATGATGAGTGCAAAAGGGAAATTAAACTTTTAGCTTGGACATTTTCATATAATAAAACAAAGCTGCATCCGTAAGACCGGCCATACCTCGAAAACGGATCATCCGATTCAAGATATCTTTTCTATGTTGTTTTTGTCTACGCCTAAGGTAGGTTCATAATGCGAGAAAATTGGAAACTTTTAAAAGGAAATTTGAAAATTCGTTAATAAAACAATTTTCCAATCCAAATTTTTATTTCGATCGGAATATGAATTTAAATATTTAGTAGATTTACTTTACGGAAAGATTTTTTTAGCACGGGCAAAGTCGGTCGGGAACAGCTTGTTTTAACATATAAAATCAGTCAAGACTGGTATGCTCTAACTGCGATTCTAGTTGTGTTTTAACTCTGCACAGTTTCTCCCTATGAGGATCCAAAGCTCTTCAGTCTGCATCGTAGTTTTTCATTCTTTTTTATGTATTTGAGAAATTCGCTACGAACTTATTTGTTATATTAAATGAGAGACCACTCCCCAGTAGAAATCTTGATGCTTTAAATCTAAGTTTTAGCTACCAAAACCCACTGCTATGGCATATTGTGAGAATGATAGGCAAAAGACGTAGTCGTACATTTGCATGGGAGACCTATTTAAAGGCGTTTTTTTTTATAAACTCTGTAGGGCTTCACAAAAGGAAACTGATATTTATGCGGCTTGCGTATGGAACGTGAGATCAAAACTTGTGCTAGTAGATATCTTTTTCAAGTCATCAACAGCGATTTATCCGCCTCCGTAGATTTAGTATGCAGTCTGTCGTTCTGAAAATTCCTTTTCGCCTCCTAAAGTGAGCATCCTACTTTTGATGTGAAATCCTATACCAGTGAACTGAAAGTATACCTCCGTTTGGACGCATGTGTTTTAAAAATAGGCGAATGCAGCATAGACTTTCTGACAGAACCCTTCGTTCTTTGGAACGTCGATAATTTAATTTAATTTCGGATACCAAAGTTTGATTCTTTTACTGGTTTCTTTTCAGCCAATTGCTTAAAGCCGTTGTGGTCTCAAAACGGCGCTCAATGCGTTTTTTGTGTTTTCCCTCGTCAGACGACGGTATATTTTTCAAAATTTATTGAGATATTTTGAAGGAAATACTTTCGATTTGTCATGAAATATAATTACAATTTTGTCGTCGATTTTCGACGGTTTAAAGACATATTTCACGAAAAGCTCGGCCAATATTGTGACCGATCTGCAGCTAGACTATCAGCACAACATCGATTTTTATCGGTTCATAACAAATTTCAGAAATGTCTGACTCCAGGATTTTTGAACTAAGTGCGCAAAAAGTCCGATCGTTGGATAGCTTGTATGCCCTACGGTTCAGTGTTGTTACTCGAAAATATTGCTATTTCGAACTTATAATAAATCAAAAAAAAAAAAAAAGGAGGGTAGAAATAAAAGTCGACTATTTCCAAAGACGTTATGAAATGAACCAATATTTATTAGCGCCAAAAGTACATTTTTCACGGGAGATTTTTGCTTAGACGTCAGATGTCATTATCTGTCAAACTGAATTCAGGGTGCATCTGGGTGCATCCAGAGTTCTACAGCACCCTTATTGTGACGTAATACTCACCAACACCAACCAACCAACACCAACTAAAACCGGGAATCGAAAGTCAATTCTTGACGTATTTCAGTATACTGGCGGACTAGTTGTGATCATTCAGCTGGCGGAAGTCTTAACCGCTTTTATTGACCGGGATATGCCAGGTTTACTTCCAGAAAAGGGACGTATATAATGTGTCTTTCGAAAAGGGTATACATGAGGAGAATTGACTTTCTCAGTGGCTTCAAATTTATTTTTCTTCAACAGCTCATCAAAAATTTGTTGAGCAAAAACTGAAAGCCTTCGTAAGCTATACCTACTCGTGAGCTTGAAATATGTTTTTGCACCTATTTCCGTAAACACTAGGTACTTATGTTTAAATTTTCATGCCAAATTTTCTCCGAGTTAGTTTTGATCTGACAGAGCATTGCTTACAGAGAACAACTTGGTGAGTTATTGTAGAGGATCGACCAGCGACCAGATGGCCCCCCTTCTTTTTTGTATGCTCAGTTCTGTCAGTTTTTGGGCTCAAATTTGTCTAGCGGAGTGTTCTGTATTATTAAAGGGGGAAACTTCTATCCGAAAGTGTTTGTTCTACAAAATTAAGTATACATTGCACAAAGATGCGTTTCCAATATTCTGCTTTATAAAATTCTGCAAAAAAAAAAAAATATTTGAAAAATATTCGAAAGCGTGCGCTTTTTAATATTTTTCAAACATTATTTGAATATGTGTAGAGTTTTCTAAAGCAGAGATGTTAGGGAACATTTTCTTTTTACTATTTGCATTTGTATTTTTTTATGAGAAAGAATTTGATTTTTTTGTAAATTAAATTTCGCATTTTTTTTGCAGTTTTTTTTTATCTTTGTATACCTTGGCCCAAACCACCTCTAGCTATACCAAAAGGTAAAATCAAAAACCAAACCGAAATGAAGGCTGATCTAAGGTGGTCAAACATCACCGGACAAAAAGTGTCCAAGGCACTTTGGCCACAACTCAACATCAAAAAATCTAGGGAAATTCTAAAATTAGGTAGGGAACAACTCAGAACATTGGTTGGAATCCTGTCAGGGCACTGTCTTCTAAGAAAACATGCAAAACGACTTAGACTATGACAGACACGGACAGTAGTAGATTCTGCGACGACCTGCAAGCCGATGAAGAAATCACACGCTGCTGTGTGAATGCGAACCAATATCTCGCAACCGAAGGAAGTTTTTGGGTAGGTACTTTTTCCAACAACTGGAGGAGATAGACCACACAAATATCAAAGGGCTACTCAATTTCTGTAAGGAGATTAATTTTTTGTTTTTTCAAGGGAAAATGTTCAAGTTTTGTTCACTGTTGCTTACTGCAATTGGTTCCCCAGGGATCGCGATGGGCCCTTATGGTGCTTAGTGCCGCATGAGATCTTATTATCTCATACCCCTTTTTTACCTAACCTTACCTATACCTATTTTTTTTTTTTTTTTTTTATTTTATTTACATTTTTTAGTATTTAACATAATTTTATTGTTTCATTTATGTTTTTTTGATTTTATAACTTAAAATTGTAGATTTTCATTTTTTAATTTTGTTTTGTTGTTTATATTTGTTTGTTGGAAATAGCAGAATTTTGTTGCCTCAAATTTGAAAAACATTGGAGAAGACAGAATTCCGCAAAGCAGAATTTTGAAAGCAGCATTTCGACCCACTCCCGCTTCGAACATCCCACCGTTTGAACAGATTGAAATAACAATTCTGTCAACTTTAAATGCTATCGTCTTTCTACAGACAAGACACCAAGTCCTATTTTGTCACTTCACCGCTTTCGGGCTAAGTATCCGCAGCTGCATTGCCTAATTTATTTTCTCATTAAAGAAAATCACAATCGCAATCTGAACAGTCCTGAGACACATTGAAATGTGATAATTGCTGTGAAAAGTACCGGTCTCTTTGTAAAGCACCTAAAACCACATTCAGGCGCTCACCCCACCCCAAGTTGGCAAGGCATTGTAATTCATTTCGCTATTACAACACCATGCAAAGGATATTTACCACAATATAATGGTCGAACTCCAATTTGGTTGCGCTTGTCTGCTCGTTTATGCCGTCATTTGAAGCAATGGTGATATACAATTATTTTCCCATCATTATTATTATACTCGCTTTCGAACGAAAGTCTTTTGTGTACACATTTCCACGTCGTGCTTCTTTATACATACAGTATACATTTACTGAAATTTGAAGAATATAAACAACCAAGCCTTTCGTCCGCCCACCAGCTATACCTAGCTATACCTACCTCCCCCATGAAGCGAAGCCCCTTTCCCAGCCAAAAGTTACAGGGCGAGTCGATTCGAGGAGGCAACCTAGAGTAAATCTGAAAATCGATACAAGATTAGCATAAATGTTTCAGCTGTGTATTGTGGGCTTTTATTAAAGTGGAATAAAAAAGGATTTTTGGCATAGTTTTGAATTACCTATTCAGAAGTAGTTCAAGTGTGTGAATGGGGAAACAGTAAACTTCGAGTATGTCTTCTTGCTTTTAAAAGTTGCTTTGGGTCGTAGATGGAAGGTTGAGTTGCGTTTCCACATGACTGTATGTGTATGTATATCAGAAGGGTTTCCATACAGTGGCGCGAGTTCAACGCGAAGACAGCCTAATATTTGTTGAAGAATTTTTATTTGAATACTTTCAATATTTTGCATTGTAAAAATTTCGAAAATTGCCATATTTGCGACAGACGTTTACTTTTGTAATAAGCCAGCAGCATCTTTTGTGTTTGTTAGTTCATTTCCTAAGCAGTCGTGTAATTGTGACAGCGTACCCACGCAGTGGTCTTATACAATCAGCAACAGATTCGCTATCAACTTGAACAGGCCAACCCGGAATGATGGAAAAATAATGAGCATTCAATGGCAGACACCATCTTTTTGTGGATCAATATATTTCTTCCAAAGAGTTGTTTTATAGGTAGGGGTGAAATTTAAAGGCAAACCGATTTATTCTGACGCAATACTTTAAGAGAGAAATGACCTAAAGTGGATTTTATATTATCTGTCGACTGTTTCTATGATTTTTTTATATACCGCGGCAAAGAATACCACCGATAACCGCTGAAGTCTTTGTAGGGTCATACGACTTACAGTATGTTTCTGTATGTCATGCTAACCTTACTGTCATGCGATTAGAATAGTCGGGCGGCCAGATTGATATGGCTCCTAAGCCACTTACAGGCTGATCTTTGCGCTTAATGAATACCTAACCTTGGTCACAGGCTTAAACTTCTAAACCTTCTGACTCAAACTCACATTTGCTAATAAGACCGTCTTTGCGCTAAAGGAATCTCTAAGCCTGATCACAGGTCTAAAACCTTGCGATTCAAGCTCACGCTGGTATCCAGTGCCCGATAAGTTTAAAAAGTGGTTTTCAGAGTACCCCCAAGTGGTTATGGGCACCACTCTATGTGCTTAAGCTTTATCCCAGGTCTCAAACTCTTCGATTCAAGCTCACGCTGGCAACCAGTGCAAGACAAGTTTGAAAAGAGGTTTTAAGAGGCCCCGAACCAACCCTAGGTTTGCCAGCATCTGCGGTTATGGGCACCACTCTTAGGAGCTTACTAATAAGATCATCTATGCCCTAAGGGAATCTCTAAGCTTGGTCACAGGTCTAAAACCTTTTGATTCAAGCTCACGCTGGTATCCAGTGCAAGACAAGTTTAAAAGAGGTTCAGAGGTCCCGCATCAAACCTAAAGGGCCATCCCATCATATTCTGTGGTTAAGTGAAGCCTCCAATTGATGCTGTTGGCACTGACTCAGCCTGATTTATGCCAGTCTTATAAAATGTGTTTGATTTGGTTCAATATGTTAGCCTTTCAAATAGTCTTCCCGCTGTCAAGGTCTACCCACGATAAAGGTCTGAGATGAAAGGCAAAGTTTGATTTTTTTTAATCAGCGAGAAATTTTCCAGAACATTGAAAAAGGCTTTAGAATCGCGTGAGTCGCTTTTTAAAATTCGTGCCACTGTTCTGGTTAAATTCTCGAAATATAACATCAAGACCGACAAACTTGCCTGCCTTGAGCGGGAATCGACGACGCTGTGAGCTCGACTGACGCTTTTTCATAACGATTTCCGTGACATTTCGCTGATTTTGCTTTCTATTGCTAGGCTGGCGATATTCAAAGCTGTGACATTTGAGCTCAGTACCGATAACATAGGAGCCTATTGGGCTGTACTATTGGAATATAGTTTTTGAGGCAGGCTTTCCAGGGAATATCTTTTTGACAGCGTATCGTGTCGACTTTAACAGTTCTTTAACAGTGACTTGATTTGACTGAACTCTTTAAAAAGGCGCTCGTTTTTTTGAATGCCTTTCATTCTTGATTGGTTTTTCTGTTACGTCACAACACCCGTAAATGTGACGAAGATAAGCCTCGTCGTTTGCCAACATATATTTAAAAAGATCTTCCTTCCTAAGACCACCGCACAATGTTTGACGCACGTCAAATATATTACTTGTTTCTTGTGCGATCAATCTCAGTCCAACATAGGTTATGCTCCACACACACCCACGCCCCGCAGCTCGTAAAGTAAATCCCACTTCAATTGCATTCATTCTCTCATCCTTAGCAAACAGCAAAACATGTACTTCGTGCGAGCAAAACGGCACGATAATGACAAAAATGAATAGTGCTTGTGAAAATTGTAAACAAATCAGAAATCAGTGAAACCAGTAACAGAAAAAAAAATCAACAACAAAAACATCCCATCCCATTCATGTCGAATGGCAAGGTAAACCGTAAAAAATGTCCGATTCCGATGTTCGTACGAATTCCTGCATAGAACTGTCGGAAATCCGCAAACTCGACAATCTGCTGACACAATGTGAGACGAGCAGCTGTGAGAACATCTGCATGGACTGCTGTGAAAGTCTGGGCAACTCCCGTAGTGAGGTCGATCACGTAGGGGCCGGTCTGGGCACATGTCCACCACCTGCAACGAGCAACACCACCACACCGGGCACAACGGCCGCATTTCCGAAGCCGCCCTCGACGTCTGCGAAACTGCCACCGACGCTCGCACAAACTCGCGAATCGTCAGCCAGCCAGCTGCTGTCGTTGGTGTCGAAACTGAATCGCAGCTTTGATCGGAACACATCCGCCTCGGATGTGGTGATGGAGGCGAATTTTCTGATGCAAGGAGCGGCATCTGCCGGTGGGAGGCAACACGACGATCGCAGTACATCCGGCTGCAAGCACAAACATCACAGGCACTTCAAGCATTCGAAGAAGTGCACCAGCTTGGATGGCAGCGACAACGACCTGTCTGCGTCGTCGAAAAAGGTAGATCTCGGCGAATCGCAGCGGTACTACAGCTTGGACAAGGATCGTCAGGATCGAGACAAGTCAGCCGGTGAGGGTGGTTCTGATGTTTATGTCGGCAAGAAGCATTGCTCCTTCGATCGGTCGGTGCTGATGAACGAGAACGATGGCGGCGGCGGCGGCGCAGGAGGAGGAGACCCACTGAACCTGCAAAAGCTTCGCAGACTGTCTGTTCGCAACGAACAAATATGCATCTGCGAGAACTGCGAGAAGGGTAACGTTATCTGTGTCAAGTCGACAACCGGCGGCGGTTTGTTCTCACGAAAGTCGAGAGACAGCACCGCCGGCATTGCCCGCACGGGAATCGGCCTTAAATCGGTAAAGTCCAGCGAGACTAGTCTGAAGGACCGCGAATCGGACCGTGATTCAACGCACGGTAGCCTACGATCGAAATTCTCACCACAAATCTTCGGTCGAAAGATCTCGTCGCGGAGTCACGCGCATCACACGGACAGTGATCATGACCCGGACACGGCCGACAAGGAGGCCCTTCTGGGTCACAAAATCGATATAAAACTGCCAGAGCCTGTGGAAACTGTACGTATGCAATTTATATTTCACTTTTTAAATACTTTTCAGATTGTCCTGCATCTCCATCTGTCTGTTTGACTTTTGAGTTTGTACACGTCCTTGAACAAATTTCGATCCGCTTTTGAGCGCTTCTACGTGAGTGAGTTTATAAATTCCACTGATGAATGCATCGTCCTGGTGATGGGTATTTTTTTTTTCCAGCATGAACTGGAAATTTAGTTGCAGCACTTAATTTCGATGACGAGAGGGTGTTTTTTTTTTTTTGTCGATCCGAAATTGCTGCCATGAATATTTATGCGCGCACATTTGAGGGAATCGAGATGTCTTTTCGTCAGCGTCAGCGTACAATGGCAAGGAGTGCTGGTGCATTTCAGGAACGGTGGTGCGAATGGCACGAGTTTTGGCTCGTGGCTAATTAGGGGGGGGGGGAGTGAAACTGTGATGGCTTCCCAAATCGTGCTTGCTGTCATCGCTTCGGGAGATAAAATATCGCATGCCCATTAGACCAGATTATGAGACGGGAGAGCCTTCAAATGTCTAAAAATGCGGCCTCTGTTAAAGGAGCATATTGTGCCTTCTCTGGTGACGTCTTAGGGTCATATTTTCAACCCGGAGGCAGTCAGGAATACAAGGATCTTCTGTGGGTGCATTTCATCGCCGATGATGTTATTTTTGAGACAAAATAGAGCCGGACATGGCCATAATATCTCCCTCATGTTCCATCCGTCATTTTTTCTTCAAACAAATGTTTGTCATCCTGCAGCACATTTTGCCTAGACCGCACAATCTGTGTAGATATCGATTCTGGTCTAATACCCACCTGCATTTGTTGACAAGCAGTGCCTGCATGGGATGTTGAGGTATAACTTCTGACACTATTTCTATCGACAGAGGTTGTATTTTTAGTGTCACTAAACAAGACGTCGTCTTGTTCAATGACAAATATTATTGACTTTACTTAGGGTTGCGCAATATATTTTAAATCTACAAAAAAATCAAACACTCAACAGCATTCGCAAGGCAAAAAGCATCTTAAACACTACACCGCCTTGTGGAACTCCATTCTTTATAAGTTATAACCAATTAAACGGACAGCCCATAGAGATTCCTTGACATATGCCACTGATATGTTTCGGAAATACTTCTTAGCATTATAGGAAATCGGTAACCCCTTTCGAATGTCAAATTTCAAAATTTATTTATCTACCAACGTTTTCACTGTCGCAACTTGATTCATTAATGACTTCTGCCGGAGTAAGCTACCTACGTTTTTCCAACGCCGATCGAAAGTTCATATGTCTTCATTCAAAACGTCTTACACCAAATTGAGCCGGTTTACTTCAATATTCAGGTATTTTTTGGCCCTTGATCTTTGACAAAAGCAGCTTTGGTATCAGCCATCAGTTGTGTGCTAAAATCTAAGCGTGGACGTGAACCACTTTGACGAACATCGGGTGGGAAAACTAGTCCAAGTCGACATCGATGTTAAATAACTAAATCAAAAGTTCAAGCTACTTTTGAGCCCTGTGATAAAGGTGTCAAAGTATAAAGTAGCTCCCCAATCACCTTTTATAATTTGGGACTTGCTATGTTCTTATGCAAGAGACTAAACTTATCTTGAGGCAAGTCTTTTGTTCAAGAAATATTCGTCCAACGAGAATGTGATTTAAAAGTTCTTTAAAGTTTTTGAAATAGTTACAAACTTTGGTGTGAACCTAAGCCTCAACCAGGAAGGCTCTTCAGTAAGGCCGGTTCTTATCCAACTGCCTCCAGATGCGCATTCCATGTCAGACGATTCTTGGGCAATTTCTTTTTCTACTGCGTTATCCTATCCCTCCGGGACAGACTCGAAGACTCTACGAACCGAAGCGATCGTATAAATACGTTCTACTTGTCCTAGGTATGTTAGACAACTCTTGGGAAATTTGTTTAACTATGTTACACACATAGTTCGTCGATGAATTTTCTCCTTTAAAGCCCGTCAACGTAAAAGGGACCGACAATTTTACAAAAGGTCTTTTCTTCGGAAACTACCGAGTAGATCTTCATATACTTCAGATAAAGTCCAAGCCTTGACACCATGAATTAAGACTGGGACGATCAAGTTCTTGTATAGGATGTCCTAATGTTATTCGGTATCGGAGTATACCAGTCAATTGACTTTTAGGTCCAAAGTCATTCTTTCTCTTCTAACATTTAAGGCAAATCGGAGGTAGACAAAGTGCCTTACTTATTCAAAGTTACAGCTGTCAATTCCGACCCTGAATATTTCAAATAAAGTCGCTTACTACCTCAAAGTTATAGCTGGCAATTCCGACCCTGAAAATTTCAAGTAAAGTCCCTTACTACCTCAAAGTTACAGCTGCCATAATGCGGACCCTATCAAGGTTAGCCGACGGGGAATGGTTTTATAATTTTCATATTAATAGTTGACAACTTTTCAAAGCTTGTTTCCCTCTGTAGATCGAGTCTATTCGGCGTTAGTGTAAACTTTCCTATTTTTCTCAGTAAAATAATATTCTACTTCTGTAACAATGATTCCGGAGAGTGTTATAATTCTCCTTATTCAGCAGCAAGTGGTAGAAAACAGGGCGCTCAACTCCGTTTACCATCAAGTTGTACAAGTGCAAGGATCTATTCGACTTATCCAATCAAAAATTCTTCGCTTATTCTCTCAGTCGAAACAGATATAAACTTCAAGTAAAACCTCGTAACGGAGATCTAAGAGTTATTTTTGGCATCAAAAGCTATCTGCTGTATAGACATTTATTCAACAAACACCTTCAAGGTTGTAAGGAGTATCATCCACCGCAAGAGGAAATAGCACTTACTGAAGCTTTTACGACCTTTTCAAATGTGGGACATTGAATCGATTTGGTGTTTGTTGACATCCAAACTTAAGTCTTCCTACCTGTCCAGCGGCCCTTCTCTATACCTCATTCTGAGAGTGAAATTCTTCGAGAACGAACGAACGTTTTGTACTCTCTAATTCGAAAGAGCGAATGAAATCTATTACTCTTGGACTTACAATACCCAAAGTAATATTAATAGTACCTACTTATTAAAGTACGGCCCCAGCTCTACATACAAACTTTGTCATTACCCCCAATGGCCTCAACTTGATTTCTCCGTATCATCGACATCAGCATGTCAGCAAAAGTTTTACCGAGATGCCAAACGTTTAACGTAATCCAATCAAAACTGCAATCGGTCTGAATTATATTTCTATTTGTATTCCTTTGCAACCGTTGCGCTTGTCTGGCTTTCCTTGGAAATGCTTTCGCCGCACATACGCTATCACATTTCACATGGCTGTCACGTTTTATTTAGAAGACAACACAAATCCCGACCGACTCCTCTCGAGCAGAACAACCTCTAAAGCGAATTTCCCATTCGAACCCAATTTGCGCCACCTTTCCCCCCCTTGGCCACTGATGGGAATTTCCGGAAATAGCTGTCAATGTGTTCAAGTAAAAACCATGCCCAACAACTGACTTATCGCACCCAATCTCCTGGTGCGGAACAAGCAGGATTTGCATTTCCTGGGTATGTACATGCATAAGCTCTAAGCTCTATGACCACGAGTACTTTTAGGGGCACACCGGCAACATGCCCAAAGGTAGTGCATCCAAACTTTAAACCAAAGACGTTCGCCACTTAAAGGTGCCACCTTGACCGGTTTTCCCGCAGACATTTTGGCTCGCCAACATCCACCAACATGGCTCCTGACTGGTGCAATGGTTTGGTTTGTGTTTTTCTCCTTGCACGATCCTTTTCAGTTTTGGCTTTTATTTATTTTGGCAATCACATTGTCTGATGGAAATGCACATTTTTTTGGTTTGAAAAGTGTTATTCTGCGGTGCATCTTGGTGTCCTTTTACTTATTGGGTGGATGTGACTGTTTGTGTGCGGAAGATGTGTCAAGACTAAGTAGGAGGACGACTTATGTATTGATTTTCGCATTTGTGTATATGAAGCTGATGCACGTGTATCGTGTTTTTCTTATTTTTTTTTTTTTTTTTTTTTTGGGAGGGTGTCCTTTTTGTATCCATTTCAGGCTTAATGAGTCATAAATTGGCATGGGTTTGAGTGGATTGCTGTTAAGTATTTCGTGACACATTATTCCACTTGAATGCCCCTGAATTCGTGCGACAATTAGGTCTTGAGAATGTCGGCGGAAGAGGGAGGGTCGGTTTGGTAATTACGCACTTTATTACGGTGGTAGAAAATGAATTTGATTTATGGCCAAAAAAAAAAGGAGGCAAATATGAATCTAAATGAGGGACAGGTTCGTCATTTGAATACGAAATGGGCCTCTGAATCGGATTAGTGGAAAGCAAGTCTTATATCTGTCGTTGTTGTGATATGCTTTTGCATAATTTACCGCGGGAGTCGTTTTCTGTGGAGCATTTTATTTCCCTAGCGAATTCTAAAAAGCCATTTGGTCTTACTTACTTAAGTGGCCTACAGACATCACACTTGTGCGCACACCGGTGTGATGACACCGGTGTGACATTCCGCCACACACGCCACACCAAATCATACACACTTTAGTGCCATTCCAAAAAACGGCCGAATGCCGACGTTCAACGCATATCAACGACTCGGATGCAACTGAGAACTGAAAGTGCTGAACTGAAAGTCACACCGATCGAGACACCGACACCAAAAATCAAAAAGTTTTGATTTTTACTCGCACCGTGTGTGACACCAAAAATCGGTGTGCACACCAGCCCACAGACGGCACACATTAACGCACACCGCACACCGGTGTGCGCACAAGTGTGATGTCTGTAGGCCACTTTAGGTGGCGCTACAGTCCGGGGTGGACCTGGGCCTCAACCAATACGCCTCTCCAGTTAGCGCGATCTTTGGCTAACTGCCTCCAGTTGCGCACTCCAAGTTGGTTGAGGTCCCCTTCCACTTGCGCGCGCCACCTAAGGCGAGGTCTTCCTCTACTGCGTTGTCCCTCCGGGTTAGAATCGAAGACTCTTCGGGCCGGAGCGTTGGTGTCCATTCGCTCTACATGTCCCAGCCATCTTAGACGACTGATGCGTACTTTTCTGACTAGGTCGATGTCGCTGTACAGCTCGTAGAGTTCGCTGTTAAATCTTCTCCTCCAAAACCCGTCAACGCAAACGGGACCAAAAATCACTCGAAGAATTTTGCGTTCGAGACGACCAAGGAGATCTTCATCCGCCTTTGATAGCGCCCATGCTTCTGCACCATAAAGCAGGACTGGGATGATGAGGGTCTTATACAGAGTTTCCTTAGTATTTCTCGACAAGGCCTTACTTATCAGTTGCCGTCTTAGGCCAAAGAAACAGCGGTTGGCAAGTGTGATTCTTCGTTTGATTTCTGATGTGATGTCGTTATCAGAGTTTATAGCGGAGCCGAGGTAGACAAAGTCCCTAACTACCTCAAAGTTATAGCTGTCTATCGTGACGTTCTGCCCGATTCGTCGATGTCGTGTGTCCCTTCTTGTTGACAGCATATATTTTGTTTTACCCTCATTCACCACTAAACCCATTTTTGCCGCTTCTGCACTAATACTTGCAAACGCACCAGTGACAGCTCGCTGTATTGTACCAACAATGTCAATGTCGTCAGCGTATGCAAGCAGTTGCACAGACTTATAGAAAATTGTGCCTCTGGTGTTGGCTTGTGAGTTTCGCACAATCTTCTCAAGAATGATGTTGAAGAAGTCACATGACAGCGCATCACCTTGTCTAAATCCTTTTTTGACATCAAAGGTCTCGGTGAGATTGTTTCCGACCTTTACGGAGCAGCGAGCGTTCTCCATCGTCATTCTGCACAATCTGACAAGTTTGGCAGGGATGCCAAAACTAGACATGGCTCTGTATAGCTCGTCTCTATAAACGCTGTCATATGCGGCCTTAAAATCGACAAAAAGATGGTGAGTATCGATCTGGTATTCTTGGGTTTTTTCCAGGATCTGCCGTAGTGTGAATATTTGATCGGTCGTGGACTTACCGGGCCTAAAACCGCACTGATAGGGACCTATCAGATCGTTGACGAATGGTTTCAGGCGTTCACACAATACAGCAGACATGATCTTATACGCAGTGTTCAGGAGACTGATGCCTCTGTAGTTGGCGCAGTTTAGAGGGTCTCCTTTCTTGTGGATCGGGCAAACAATGCTGAGGTTCCATTCATCAGGCATACTTTCCTCTAACCAAATCTTGGAGATGAGTTGGTGTATGCACTCTACCAAGTCATCTCCGGCTGCCTTGAAGAGCTCGGCAGGTAAGCCGTCTGGACCAGCAGCCTTGTTGGATTTAAGCTTAGATATTGCTATCCTCACTTCATTTTGGTCAGGTGGACGGAAATCTTGGCTGTCATCGTCCAGGTTGAATGGTTCGTTCTGCCTAACAGCGGAATTTGTGTCGTCTTCGCCGTTTAACAGTCTGCAGAAATGGTTTTTCCATGTTCTCAGCACCGACTGTGACTCTACTACAAGGTTTCCTTCTTCGTCTCTACAGGTCTCCGTTCGGGTCTTGTTGGCATGACACGTTCTTTTTACCTTTTGGTAAAACTTCCGAATATTGTTCCTGGAGTAACACCTCTCTATATCCTCGATCGCGCGCTTCTCATGCTCTCTCTCTTTTTTCTCCGGAGAAGCCGATGTTCTTCCCTCCTTTTTTGCTCGTAGAGCTGACGAGCTGCTCTCGTCCTTCTACGCAGCGACGCTTCGTAGGCACTTTGTTTTGCTGCATGTGCTTGCCGGCACTCTTCGTCAAACCAGGGGTTTCGGGGGGGTGGACTGGTGAAACCGAGCACATCAGTTGCGGCGTTTTTGATGGCTTCTTGGCATCGGCGCCACTGGTCTTCGGCACTTGATGCTGGCAGCATAGGACTTCTCGAGAGGTTGAGGGATACGCGATCGGCAAAGGTTCTGGCGGTTTGTTGCGTTTGTAGTCGTCCAACGTTAAATCTCCTCACAGTATTTTCTCGTTGTTGTGGCGTCTTGGATATCCGCATCCGTACCTTGGCTACAACAAGGTAGTGGTCCGAGTATATGTTGGCCGCTCGGAAAGTTCGGACATCTAGAATACTGGAGGAGTGCCTTGCGTCGATCGCAACGTGATCAATTTGGTTGACGGTTTGATGATCAGGTGACCGCCATGTTCCTTTGTGTATATTGAGGTGAGGAAACCGTGAGCTAGCTATGGTAACATTACGTCCCGCAGCAAAATCAATCAGCCTAAGTCCGTTTCCAGACGTGGTGTCGCGTAGGCTGTGTTTTCCGATTGTGCTACCAAAGATGTCCTCCTTTCCTATTTTGGCGTTAAAATCATCCAAGACGATTTTAACGTCATGCTTAGGACATTGCTCATATGTTTTGTCGAGGAGCTCGTAGAAACACTCTTTGGTAGCATCGTCTTTATCTTCTGTGGGGGCGTGAGCGCATATCAGGCTGATGTTGGCGAATTTAGCCTTGATGCGGATAGTTGTAAGGCGTTCACTAACGTTTCGAAAACTCAAGACTTCTTGCCTAAGTCTGCCGCTTACAACAAATCCGCATCCAAATAGACGCTGCTTTTGTTCTCTGTAGCAGTCACCGTAGTAAATGTCACAGTTTTTCATCCTCCTTTTGCCCGGCCCATCCCACCGCACTTCCTGGATGGCGGTGATACCTGCTTTGTAGCAGTCTAGGGCCTCCGCTAGTTGTTCGGCTGCACGCGGTCTGTTCAGAGTTCGAACATTCCACGTGCAGATCCGAACGTCATTGTCCTTTTTTCGTTTTGCAGGGTCGTCAACAGTGAATCCGTCCTTATCCGAGGCTTTTGGTTGCTTCGCAACAATTCTTTTTTTTCCGTGGTAGGGTCGTTAACCCCACGCACAACCCCCAACCTGGAGGACCAGGCCCTTTCTGTAACCCCTTGGGCAAAAGGAGCCGGAATATTCCGGAGTCAGTAACCCGCTGCGGGGATGTGAGAGCTGCCGTTGACCCATTAAGGGCTCTTCCGCCACCATCTCTATTTCAACACCCTGACTAGTGCTGAAAAATCCTCAATGACCTCAGCCATTTGGTCGATTAAATTAATTTCAGGTTTCTAAATGGGTCCGTAGGGTAGCAATTGGATATCATTGAGTCACCAGTCAAGTCACTAGTTAAACAGGGCTTCCACATATACTTTTAAATCATCTTCATCAGCGACAATCCCTATAGGGGACAGATGTTGAACATGATCTAATCATCCTCTCTTGAACCTCTTTGGATTCAGACTATGCTATATTTTCTGAAAGTTTTTGTTGTCCGGCTAGTCAAGACTGACCTAAATGGGAATATTCATCTGACATCTTTGGTCGTCTTCCCAATTAAAAATGAATTCAATTATTAAAACTTGTAGTTTCATATAAAAATGTCCGCAAGAAGTGTGTTGGAAAGCTTAGTTGTCCTGAAGACGCTTTTGAAAAGTAATAAGCGCCTACTGTACTATTTTATAAGCTCTTACTTTTTAAAGCTTTATTAAGAAAATCGGTACTTCAAAAAATATGGAAACTACTATAAAATAAGGCGCAACCTAAACATTCCGCAACCAAATTCTGTCGGAGAATATCGGACTGTAAAAAATTCAAGAAAAAAATGCACTTCATCGCATTCCAACGTAATTCGCTAATATGCGTTGCAAAATGTTGGAACAATTCTCCGAACAGTTCCGACGGATACCTCGCTATGGCCGAATGTCTTAAGTATGCATTTTGATCAAAATCGTTATTGCCGTTTTCGAACAAAATCACACTGGTATAAACATTTTGTATGGGATATTGAGGTTACTGTGAAAAAAAAACGACCCCGAACTGTGAGCCCTCAAACACCAAATCCGAAGTTCGAACGAAATCCGAGCAGCCGTTTAAGCTATAGGCCTCGGCACAGACGGACAGATAGACAGACGGACAGCATTTTGCGACGCACTTTTTTGAGTTCCTCTATCATTCTTTGATTAAATAAACACGAGGAATGGCTATACCATCAATGCAATACATATACATGACAAGAGCTTTACAATGAAAAAATGTTGTAATAGAACACTTAGAAATGCTTAAAGAGAGGTTGCTTTTAGACCACCACAGAAAAAATTTCTGAAGATGTGAAAGTAGAAGGTAATAATAGTAATTAATTTAAAAAACAAAAAACCGGACTGACTGTAAAAAAATATCTCACTGACAATAATTGTGTGACAATTGTTTAGCTTATAACACTCTGGGGAAAAATTCTAATTTAATGACACCTCACTCTTCAAAATCGGTCAAGCAATTTGGGCTATAGGGCGTCACGTAAGAGCGTACATGGGATACGCTCGAAACACATAACCCTCCCTGTGTCCAGTCGGGTAAAAAGGACAATTATCATGTCCCGGTACTTAAAGTCATCAGCAAACATAAACAAAAAGCATCCATGTAAAAACTAAACGATATCGTTCAGAAACAGGAAAAAGAGTTGTGGATTGTGGTCCAATACGACTTGCTTGGGGGACTTCAGAAGTTACAGATGTATTTTTCAAAACTATAACTAATCAGATTCTTATATTGACCTGTCTCATACACAACAAATGAGAAAACAAATTACAGACAGCATTGCATCTTTCCACAATCTTCAATACAAAAAAATTAATCGAATATGTTGTGGCTAAGGCAGTGAAAGTGGTTCTTAATTATTTCCTTTCGCCTATTTATTTATAAGTTATGACCACGAAACTTTACATTTTGGTATCTGTCCGAGAAGAAGAATGAAAGACATTTTAAACATAAGACTGGAAAACTCAATCTTGTAAGTTTATATAGCAACAATTTAAAGCAAACTCGATCAAAAGCTTTACTAAAATTTGTATAGATATTGCATCAACTAACCAGGGTCAGATTCTGTAAGGCGAAACGATCAAACGTCAGAAGCAAATTTCTTCGTGCACACGAAAACGCCTACAAGTGGGAAGTAACTTCACATAAAAAAAGGGAAATTATTTCCCACTCAAGGTGAAGTTATTTCCCATGTGAAGTTATTGCCCGTGCAGTTATTTCCCTGCACCGTAATTTACAGTAGAACTTTAATCTTTCGGTTCTAGAGAGTCGAACAATTTTGGAATAGAAGATTGCTTACATATTGCATCAAGATGAAGTATTTTTCTCTTATAATTGAGTGTACTTTAAGAAAAATCAAATACCGCGTTGTACAAAAAAAAAGTAGGGACCACCTGTCAATTTTCCGTAAACCGTCTTCCTGGTTGTCATCCCTTTCATATCGACGTTGGCATTTATTTGCAGTCGTAGTTTCGACCAGTAATACTCACTCGAAATAAATTAATGACACACAAAAGTGATAAGGTCCGCACCACAGAAAAGTTAGAGCCAATTTCGAGCACTAAGGGCCGTTTTATTCACTCGAAGTTGAACACAACTTGGGGATTTTTATATACCAAACTCACCAAGTTGTGTTCAATTTCGAGTGAATAAAACGGCCCTAAAAATATTCCATGCCTAATCCAAAGTTGAGCGGACAGCTGTCGTATTAGTCTTGTCACATTTATGGCTCTATCAGAATACATAACTTATTTCCAATACAATATATAGATATAGATGTTTTTTTTTTGCTAAGACCAAGTCTTGTTTATACAAGAGCAGGTAGGCAGGCAGGCACACATAATGCCTTTCGACCAAGAAGGGTATGGAAACAACTTGAAATGAGCGACCTTGCATTTTCCGATAAGTAGACATAAAAATAATAAGCTCCGAGTGTTTTTGTTCCATTTCTTCGTGCATGCTCCTTCCCATAGGTACCTAGATAAATATGTATGAGAATTTCCTACATAGGAAAGCATACGTTTTCATTTTCTTTAGCAAAAATTAATTGGTGTTCGAGCACAAGAGCGAATTTATACATAGCGATAGCACGTGTGTTTCAGGGTGGTATCTGTATCTGGTGAAGTCTCTTCAAAACATTTTCAAAAGGTACGTGCATGCATATGTGAGTGCGAGTGTGTTTGTAACGACTCCCAAGTCAGTGTTTATGCAGATTTTTAATTTACATAAAATACTCGGTGGTATACGTACCACCACGGCTTGGCGGTTTAATTTGTAATCCGATTCCGTATTCCAACCGACATTACGAACGAAATTAATGATGCAAGTAATTAACTGATTGCGATTCATATTTGTGTTTACTTTGGGATTAGGCCAACTCATTCGTTGGGTAGATTCTCCCTAATTGTTGGTTGTTTCGATTAGCTTCTTCGTTGCAATGTTAAATCATGTTGTAGACTTGGGTATTTAGAGGGGATTAAGTCGAGGATTAGGTGATTACGTAACAGGTAGTGATTGATGGGGTGACTAACGGAAATATACACAAACTGAATACAATGAGTCTTTCGCATCGAGTGTCTGAAATTTTGTATAGAAATGTCTGCTCAGAACACCGAAGGGACAAATTATTTAATAGGCTTCAGAGAGATTTGTCTGTAAAGAGATATCTCTATTCAGAAATTCGTAAGTACATCAAATTGACAGTACTGCCAAAGTCAACTTAACCCAGGCGAATCGGCATTGTCTCCTATTTCCAGAGACGTATAAACTGTTGCCGTAGGTTAGTAGCTCTGAGATATGGGCCAATTACCAGCAACATTATGATTTCACAATTCACCCGCAATGACTTCCCAAAAATAGAACGTCCTGCTGTGGAAATATCGGCCGCGTCCTAGATGTTGGCTTTCAAAAATTGATACGTGTAATCATCATGAAACGACGGCCCAATGATATTTTACTCAAATTTTCTTTAGAAACGAAACGTCGCCTTGCAACGGCCGTCTCTTTTTATTTTGGTTACCAAATCAAATCAATTCCTTTTGATAAGCACGGACTAGTGACCCCATTTCAAAGGGGTAAACGACCCATTCTCCAGCAACAAATTGCCTCAGAAGACTTCCATCTGTGCTTTTGTTGTGTTAAACAATGTAAGTGGGAGAAAATTAAGTTAGGGGGCCCACATACCCCTGAAACAATGTCGACTAATACCCCCCACAAAACCCTATAAAACCAAACTAAGGAGAACAGCAATTTCAATATGATTGAGGAGCACACGCGATAACGTGCCACCGCATAAAAGTCGTCCCTTTCGATATCGAGAAGCGAAAGCTTTTAAGTGTTCCATGTGTGTGCCTGTAAACAACCAGAGAAAGATACCAATAAATTTATCTAAACCAACAAAATAGGTAAATTGCTTCAAAATTTCCACCAACCTACATATAGTGATACACTTTCGAAAAATGGTCACATATGCCACCGTGGCTTGTGGAAAAAATTGGGACACCGATAGTGGCAAGTAAACAGTCCTTCCAATTCCAAACCAGCAAATCATCATTAACGTCACTCTACACCAGACACCACCTACCACCTACCCCAACTGTTGATAAATTGAGCAAAACCAGAGGCGAGAAAAAAAGAAAGCTCCGCGCACACATCCTGTGTGTGGGTGTATGTGTGTTTGTACGTTTCAGTTAGTGCGCGGAAATTCTCCATCGGATATAGATACCTTATACGGTGCAGGTGGATCGTACATGTGTGTGGATGACACTCCTTGTGGAATACCAACCCGAAGCCGAACCCGAACCCACAAACGAAAGGGAACGCTCCGACGCGTACAGGCGTACAAGCGACGGATGCGACCTGGGGAGGAGGGCATTTCGAAATTATGAAAGTGGGTTTACCTTATTATTGCAAAGGGAGAAAGGATAAAGCATTATTCATTGTTTTCGTATGAGTTTTTGGAAAATTGCTTTGAGGCAGCAAGTAAACAAAACTATCTCCACCTTTATGAGTTAGGGAATGTCATCGTATACTGCAGCTGAATATCCTTATGACATGCAAGAACAGACATCGTCTTTACTTGTTTCTTGGTGAAACACGAGTGTCCTTAAGCATGGTTTTGTTGATTTTCTCATTTCAATGGGCAATTTTCTGATGACTAAGCTTTGGAGTAACATCGAAAAGGCTTCTCAAACAAATCGAATCGGTGGGTGTTTATATAGGATACATTTTCGGTCGTCAAAGATTTCAGAACAAGCAAAGATTTCTAATAATATAGAGAATCGCTGGGAAATCAAGAAGGACACAAGTTAATTGATCTAGTATTTCTCACAAAAAATAAAAAATCGGAGTAGGTCATTCACGGTAGAAGACTTTTAGTACAAGGTTGGTAGACGACGATTCAGATAATTTGCCTTCGCTAGAGGATCTCTGCAAAAAAAAAAAAACTCCTATAGGTCCTTGCATTCAAATAAATACATGTTCTGAGAGAAAAAGCAAGTAACCGTTTCGGTAAAAATCGAATATCGACCCAAACTGCCATTCGAAGTGAGTTGTGCGGCGATCGTCATTAGGGCACCGATTTACCTAAGTGTGACCACCTTTCCAAGAGCTCATTTACGTACAGAGAAGTTTTCATCATCATTCATTTCACTACAAAATTCTATACAAAATTGAATGCAGTTTATTATTCGATATTCGAATAAATTTAACAAAAAAAAAATGTTAGTTCTGTGTAATCGATTCGTCGATCTTGATTGGTTTTCTTGAACGCGCCCCTTCCATCGGATGCAGTTTAATAAAACATTTAAAGCTGGCTCCTTAGAAGATCTCGTAATGTCTCGATTTTCAACTGTGATTTTTATCTTTCCAAATCGGATGGATCGCAGGGAAAAGAGATTTCGTTTAGTTTATCAAAAACGAATGGAAAACGAACGAACACAATCAGGCTTATTTTGACATTCGAACGAATAGCCAATTCTAACGAATGGTCTATTCGTTCGAATGAACTTTGTGTATTTTGATAGACATTCGTTCGAATTAGCTATTAGTTCGAATGTCCAAATAAGCCTGACATTCTAACGCTAACGCGATTTAAATCCAACGTATTCGATATGAATCGATCCCTATCGTCCAAAATCTATAGACATTCTCAATTAGCAAAAAAACGAGTAACGATCAGGTCCTCTCATGGCTCCAAACAGATCAGAGAATCTGATCGAGATGAAGAATGAAGAGAAAAAAACTTAAGTCGACCAGATTGGTCTGTAACCTGAACGCAAAAGCTAGATTTGTCGGTAACGTCACTTGTACTACGTCAGCCACATATGCAAACTGTCAACAACTCAGCAACTCAGTCACGAATTTCTTGATTAGAAAAGTCGGCTATCCCTCCACAAATGTCAACTGAAACAGCTGTTCATATGTCCGATCTAGGCCAAAAAACAACCTGAGACGCATCAAGTCAGTTATCTGTCAGACCTACTGAACTAGATAGTTGAACGTTCCCAAGTGCTACCAGGAAGTACTGATAAATAATGTCAAATGCACAAAGTTGACAAGTAACCAATTCAAAATTCGTCTTAAAAGACAGATGTACACAAAAAATCAAGAAAAATACAAGTTCATCGTTGCTATTGCTCAATAAATTATATAAAATCTTTTGTTTTAGATTTTCTTCCTACATTTTTTGCCAAAAAAAAAAAAATTGTTTTTGATATAATCACCCTTATCGAGGTGTCCGTACGGAATGGAATTATCTCCTATTTGTACGAAATCGGAGAAATTTCATTCGAACTATCCGTTCCGATACAACTTTCGGAACAATTCTCCGATGACATATTGCGCACCTTGTCGCATTAAGTGGAACTGCGTTATAACACTTATTTTTGACAGGTACATATATGGCACATTTTTTCCGAAGCTCTCCGACAACGAATTGCTGCGGAAGATTTTCGTGTGAAATCAACGCGTTTATATGCGTCATTTATTTTATTCCGAAACGGAACGATTCGAGCGCAATTTGAGTTGCGATCAGATTTGACTTTCGTATCGGAATTTTTTCCGAACAGATACCTCGATAGGGGTGAATAATTTATTTGCTTTAAATTTTTTTGAAGACACATCTCTAATATCTGTTGTTTTATTGTAGTGTCTGACACAGCTCAAAATTGTCCAAGTAATTTGGAATATGTTTTCCGTTCCCCGAAAGAGTTCCACTTAACTTTTTAAGTTTGAGACTAATTATTGTTATGTTTTTAGAAGTACACAGAACTTTTTCTTTGATCTTTTCCTGCCTTTGAAGTAAATGTCAGTTACAAAAATATTTCCTCGCTTCAATTTACGTATATTTTCGTGACTTTGAGCTATCGCTCGGTACACAAACCATGAGACTCCAAATTTACGTACTGTACTTGTCATTTACGTACAGGTGGTCACTCTACTGATTTACCTATGATTGAAAATATGCTGGATGTAGGTTGCGGTTCTACTTAAAACACAAATCTAGCTGTGATTGGAATGCTAGGAGTGCCCTCCTGTATAACGTTTATATAGAAGAACTACTTCTGACGCAACCTGCGTAGGTGTTTATTCCTCTTTTATTCGTTGGATCTAAATACCTACTTTCGTAGGTCTGCAATAACGTCAAGCTTAGGTTGTCGCTTTTCGTAAAACTTTATTTATAAAATTTTTCGTATGCACGTTAACAATTTTTTCGCACAGTTTTCAATTTTAATATACTATAGAGAAGGTTTCGACAATCAACAACTTGGGCTTCTATGAAACTTTAGAATTTTGACGGTATCCAAAAAAATCCGTCGTTAAATATGATAACAGGATGAGATTCCTGAATTGGTAGATCTGATGTTGGATTCGTTGGTATTCTTAATGTAAGACGATTCACTTGGGGTATTGCAGATTTGTCCAAACAGCCCCTCTAAACAGTTTCAAACCAAAAGAGTCCTACCTTCAAATTTAAATATCTTCTACTTTAAAAGCAATTTCCAAATAGGCTTCAAAAGCCAACCAATCATCATCTCGACTGAAGTTGACACTTGAGAATATTCGCCAGAATATTGATGCAATCAAAATGCTTCGCACTTTAGTTCTTATTAGGACAATCCATTTATCTACCCTTTGGCACATAGCACACATATTTAAGATATAACCACATCTATATAGAAGACGAAAATAAAATTCCTCCAACTGGATATCCATGTGCGGTACACACAATTTGCGACATGAGTAAAAGGATGAGCAAAAGGGATGTGTGGTTATTTTACGGTTCGTGCTTTTCTACCACTTTTTTGTGGTGCTTTGCCAGCCGGAAACCGGATGAAGCGGAGTAAAAGCGTTTTGTCGTCATCCGTCCATAGACATTCCCGTATACACACAAACACAGTCTTCATATTCGCATAATTGGAATGCACTCGTGAATATGGATATCTCGGGGCTAAGAGGTAGCGGGATATATGTGCAATGCTGGAGGCAACACTTTTGCAACCTCAGAGTCTGTATGGTGTGGCTGGTGCATAGGTATAAGGGAGCAGCAGGAAACAACAAAAAGGGGTATGGTTCGTCCTTTGAACTAAAGCTGCCAGAACAAACATATGTCTCTTAGCCGGGGTGACGGCTACGAGATTGCGACATAATGCATATGACAGTGTGTGTCACTTTTGTGAAGCATTTTTCAAGCCGACGAAGATTTACCGATTTCCATTGCGTCGAGTGTTTTTATCGTAACGGGGCTTGGTAGTTTATTTTGTTTCCCCCTTTTATTGTAAATTTTATTGCAGTTTTTTTGTGATGGAATTTGCGTTTGAAATTTTAGGTATCCATCAGAAAGTAAACGAGGCCGAAGCATTTGATATGCGATCAAATGTGGATTTGGTGTACAAATTGTTGTATATTTTCGACCAATTCAATGCACATTTCGGAAGAAATTCTGGCCAACGATCAATGTTACTTATGGTATTTGGAGCAGGGAGTGTCTGCATCATCCCAACTCTAAAAGAATACTGGTTGCTAAAAAATTATAGCCCTTGGAGTGGCGAAAAAAATTAAAAACAAACACTTTGGTTGGAGTTGCAGGGATCTTAAACGACACCAACCTTAACATTAAATAAAATCACTTGCTAGCATTGAACAAAATAAAAATAAAAAATATGTCTTTCTAAGAACTGACTGTCACAAAGTCCAAATGCTGAAAACAAATTAGTACTAAAAGCAATGTTTTTATGAATATGTTTGAGATGGCTATATAGTTCCAACCAATATATATAGATTTCGAGAGATATTCGAATCAGGCCACAATTTTCGGGTCACTTTTCGTCTCTCTACCACCATAAATCTTACCCAGAGAGACTCTCTTTATTTCTCCAGAGTTCTTCCCTCGGCACTAGCATCTGTTTATGGGAAATCTGTTTCATCGACTGGGTTTCGACCCAACGATGTCCCAAGATCTTCATTCTTCTGCCAGCCAACGCCGGACAGATTCCTCCAGGCATAGTTTACAGGCATCATCTTCTCTAAGGACTCTTTTTTTTTTTCTGTCGGAGGTTGTTGCTATCCAATGGAGCACTCAGACACAACTGCTGGTCCATTGTACTGCCAAACAGACACCTTACATTTATGTACTTAGTTTTCCCGTCTTTCGAAGAAAGATGAGAAGGAGCTTCAGTGATGAAGAGCTTAGATGTTCGGCACTCACCACGTCAGCCCCAAAAATCCGCCACCTGATGCGAGCAAAGGCAGGACACCTACAGAGGAAGTGCTCCGCTGTATCGTCATCCTCTCCACAGGCAGGACAGATGGTGGAGATGCTCAAGCCCAAAACATTTAAGTGTTTGGCAAAAGCTTGGTGGCCCGAAAGGACGCCCACAAGCAGTCTACAGTCGCTTCTTCTGAGAGACAGAAGGAAGGCCGCCGACCTTTTGCAGATGTCCGGACGCAGTCGTTTGGTCTGTCTACACCCAGCACAGCCACGACACCGACACTCGTGTTCGCGAGAAACCCAAGTATCAATGGATGACTTAACCACCGATGAAGGCAGACCCAACGCAGGTTCAGGTCCTAAGAATTCTTCCTCTGAACCCAGCCTGGCAAGCTCATCAGCTATCTCATTTCCAAGGATACCAGTGTGACCTGGGACCCAAACAAGAAACACTGTATTTAGCCTTTCGACCAAATTCAGAGAAAGTTCGAGCACTAATTTAGACGAGGTAAGAGGGTTAAGCAGCGCTTTTAATGCAGCTTGGCTGTCGCTGCAAACGCATATACTCCTAGCCCTCCACCTGTTTGTCACAATATAGCGCATAGCCATAAGGATAGCGAAAATCTCCGCTTGGAAGACAGACGCATGGTTTCCTAAGGGGTAGGGAAGTCTAATGTTCTCGCTTTCCACGAAGACTCCAGAACCAGACCCCTGTCCGGTTTTAGAGCCATCCGTAAAAATACGATGGCATTCTTTCCCTGGCTCAGAGTCTGGCCTAAGCCATTCCGTTGCCTGAGGAAAGTTGAAGTGGTAGTTTTGTCGCAGTAGGACTTCTGGAGTCATTGCGTCAGAGGGCATGTCCATAAGACAGGGGTCAAAGGATAATTCTCGCACAAGTCCTTCAAAACTCCAATGCACGTGGTACCAAAAGCCACCTCTCTTTAACTGGGAGATGGTTTTCAGCGTACACCCCATGATAAAAATATCAAGGGGGGGGGGGAGGTTCATCATAGCGTCTAGAGCGGAGCCCGGCGTGCTGGGGAAGGCCCCTGTGCAGCCGAGACAAACCGTTCTTTGAAGTCTGGCAAAAGAGGCAGTAACACGTTTCCGTGAAAGCCTGTTCCACCATACAACCGACGCGTATGAGAGGAGTGGTCTTACCATTGCCGTATAGATCCAAAGGACCCTTTTGGGAGATAAGCCCCATGTCTTGCCAAAAGTGCCTTTACACTACCAGAAAGTTGACAGCGCTTTATCGGTTTTCGATTCGACATGCTTGGACCAAAAAGGCTTTCTATCGAGGATTACTCCCAGATATTTGACTTCATCGGAGATCGGAGTAGTGACACCTTTTAACACAAGCTGAGTCAGACCAGTGACCTTCCTCCTTCTCGTGAAGAGAACAACAGTCGTTTTAAGAGGATTCACTGAAAGCCCATTTCTTGTGCACCAGCCATCGATCAAGCCCAAGGATCTCTGAGCCCGAGAGCAGACAGTCCCTAGGTCAGAACCGACAGACAGAACGGCGACATCATCCGCGTATGCTTAAATGGCAATGACTCATGCTTAGAACCCTTCTTTGAGTGGATCAGGTCGGCCACTTAATTGCCATTTTAGCCTGTCTAATTATTCGAAGTTTTCCGTTTGTGAATCAGCTGTTCTACCGTTCCTTTGCCAATTGAAGAGAATGGCAACTTTTCAGTTGACCCCTGTTTTGCAAGGCAGTCCGCCTTTTCGTTGCCTTCGATCCCTGTGTTTCCTCGTACCCAAGTCAGTGTTACTTCATTTTTAGATGAACACTTAATGCGCTTAAGTACACATTCCAGTTCCAACCAAAGTGTTTTCTGTTTTGGAATATTTGTCCTCCCCCAAACAACACGTTTGTGAGATTCAACTTTAACCAAAAAGCTCATGGATCGCTCACCAATTTAGAGAGACATTTTATTATTTTATTTTAAAACTAACCCACCAATTTTCAAGATTGTGTGCAGCTTAAGGGCATGCCCAGATAATTTTTGCGCGAGTGAAGTTTTTACGTATAAATAAATAACGAAAGCGGTAAACTGTTGTAAACATCTTGCCCAGTAGTGTTGATCGGAAAAGGATTGTCCTTCCTACTTTACCTACAGTCCTAAATAGAACATTCCTTCTATTTCGAATCCTCTCGCCGGATGCAGTAATTCGTTTCGCATTTCACCCGGCTTATTTGTAGAAAAACACACGCAACAGTTGCATTCCTTTGCAACCCCATTTAATCCCATCCGATTGTAAAGCGTGTGACCCATTAATTCACCATTATTACCACCGTTATCGAACGTCATTGGATGAAATTAACTTTTCCAATAATACTTTAAGTCCACAACAACAATCCCATCAAGTGAATTCCAATTTCAAATAGTTTCAAGTGGGCACTCAGTTCCGCCCGCAGTTCATTCATCAATCATGCTTAGTAACCCTCTCCCGTTGGCACTTCAGTTCACTGCTTCATTCGCGATGACAGCAAATAAAATATGAATGCAATGAATTGCATTTTAAATTATTTATAGTCTCCTACTCCTTTCGAAAATCAATTTCGCATTTGCCATTCATCCTGTTGTTCTAAGCCCTTCTCTCTGCCTTGTTTGAACATCCGCCCCAACCATAACTACCTGCTTTGTGAGAAAGCTTACTAGTTTCCCGTATGATGGTGGTGTACTCGTGTATGCCATCCCGGAAATATGTAATGTGGAGGAAAAACTATATAGAACCTTGACATTAATATTCAAACAACCTCATCGATTCATCGACCTGAATAGTTTGTGGGTGGGTGAGCACTGAGCAGATCTACCCACTCGTCTCTTTCGTTCATTTCTATCGTTTTGTCGGTGCAAAGCAACCATTTGTCGAACATTTTCTACTCGAATGGCCACACAAATTTCACGTGGCAAATGTGAATTGTATTGGTGGTCGAAATAGTCTGTTGCCATTCGCGTAATCGCATTAAACGAACGAATAGATTCTATGGATAAGGCAACAGGGCTTTAACGATGGGCGTTAATGTAACGATTAACATTTGGATAATCGCTTTGTGAAATTGATATCGTTGATGCAACCTGTCATCGTAATATATGGCAATGTGGGTAATGGATGTCGTGAAGGCTTCAATATCGGGAAAGGTATTACGGAACAGTTAAGAGCAAGTTTTACTGGGAAGTACGTTTTTCTAGTCCAAGAAGAAAATATATACTTCGCTGACGATTAATGAAGGCGAAAACATTATGCAGCGCCATCTTTCGGGAAGTAGAACTGTAGTCATCAGAAAAACAAAACTGAAGAGAGATTTCCAGTTTAAGCCTTGGTTTACTTTGTCTTATTTATATTTGAAAGCCAACTCATTTTTTACTTTGTAGGTGGGCCAAAAGAAGTCATCCGATGTTGTTTGGCTCTTTAGAATTTTATTGGTCAAGTCGAGAAGATGATATCGGCCGTCACAATAGATTGCCATACGGGCTCGTTTTATGGCTTTTTTCATCACTTCGGCGAGAACTTCAGGCGACAAATTCTCGCACTCGTGTCGAACTTTGTCCTTGAGGGCTTCTAGGGACTCGGGCTTGTTCACGTACACACGGGACTTCAAAAAACCCCACAAAAAATAGTCTGGAATGGTTAAATCGGGCGATCTTGCGGGCCAATGCAAATCGCCAAAGCGAGAGATGAGGCGACCCGGGAACGCTGCCTTCAGAATATCGGTTGTGGCTCGCGCAGTGTCTGCCGTAGCACCGTCCTGTTGGAACCACATGTCCTCCAGTCCTAATTCGTTCAATTGCGGCAGAAAAAACTCGGTTAATATGGCCCTATAGCGCGCACCGTCCACTGTTGTCGTTTGACCAGCGGCGTTCTCGAAAAAAATGGCCCGATTACTCCTCCAGCGTGAACAACGCACCATGCAGTAACTTTGAGTAGGTGTAATGGCTCCTCGTGCATTACTATTGGATTTTCGGTGGCCCAGAAGCGGGAGTGTATCGCTCCATGACTTGTTCACTTGTATTCTAGATCTGTCTTGTCCACAAATGTCAAAACAGATTTGACATTGGCAACCATTTGCAAAAATAAGAGCATCTTCCAATAGGGTTATCTCTTTTGGCCCACCTGTTATAGTGTCAATTGTCATAAAAATAAATAAATAGTTGGCGCAACAGGTCCGGAGAAACCCTAAGCCTAGCTTCTCACAACCATTCGCTTTGTGTTAGTTTTTCATTTTTAGAACGAATGGAAGGGATCTACAATTGTATGCCGACTCCAAACGGCTAATTGAGAAGCTCTTTCAAGACAGTTATACTCTCGGATTTTTGTCAGACGTTCGCGAGAGGTGGCGCAGTGGAAAAAACCCTAGGTTGTAATTTGGGTTTTTGCGGTATTCGAACCCCAACCCCTCACTTAGTAGTCCAACACATTAACCACTAAGCCACTGCGTCGACTGTCATAATCATAGATTTATTATAATGAACGGCTAGTAGCCAACTTCGCGTTGGTTTGATTATTAGCGCAAGAGCGCTCTCGGTTCAGAGCGGAATAAATTGGAAACAAACTACAAGAAGAAATAAAGTAGGTTTATCGGCTTCATTATTAGTATGAGGAATTTCCGAAAAAAAAAACGTTTATTGGAGTACAGTACAAGTTTACTCAATAGCTCCCATGTCCTATACCTATTTGTAAAATGAGGTGGGAATTCCATCCGATCCAGCAACCTTTTCATTGTTCAGATGATTTAAAGCCGTCGGTACAACGTCCAGCGTTCTGAATGTATCCAAAATATCATTCGAAAATTTGTAAAACTGTCCAGAAAACTTTTTTGGAAGACACATAAATGTAAAACAACATCAAAAATCTCATTCGCCGCCAATTTATGGGCCAAATGCATTTACAATACGATTTTTATTAAAATTTGTTTAGTTTCAACCAAAGATAATGGAGTACAGAGATATATAACTTTCCAGTGGAAAGGCAGCTGCATGCAAGCTGTTTTCCCGAAAAAAATAGTCAAGTCACGCACATAATGCTCATTTCTTTTCTAATATATTTTAGTTCAATAATTGGATTTTAATGCCTTAACAAAAACCAAACAAGTTCAATTCGAAACACAAAACAATTGAACATCGCGATGCCCATAAAAGCAAAAGGAATGGTGGCCGGCGATTAACACCATGCTTTTTTTTAAGTCCCACGTATTCACAGAAAGGCGTTGAAATTACAAAACAAACAAATGTAAACAAATGGGTTTTTAGGACGATGGACCCGAGGAACATATCCAAATCCATATATGTATTTTAACCAATTTTTCTCTTCAATCTATTGGAAAACATTCCGCAACAATTTGAATTTCAACCGTTTTACTTAGCAAATTTACTAACTCCCCATAGATGTCTCTAGCATTCTGTGGAGAAATCCAAGATGGTTGGCATTTTGTTACATTTTTTATTCACTTTGAACCAAGAGCGCTAGTTATGGCATCATTTTTTGGGCAGAGCTAGTATGAAACTGACATTTCACCAGCAGTCCGTATATAGTAAGTCAGTGGTCACAACCAGTCACAACCTTTTGAGTATCAACCGAGAAAAAAATCCTAATACGAACAACATCCATTATTACATTCATCGAAATCGTGTGCTTTTTGTATATAATTGCGTATGACCATTTGTAAATTTAACAACAAAATTTGTTTATTTTACAAAAATGTTTGACCGAAATCCGAAAGGTGGTGCTGTTGTTTTTACCTGGTTTTTACCGTGGGTCTTACCTTTTTATACGACTATTTTTGTGACTGCGCTAATTTCGAGAACAACTAAAATCTTTTTGATGCTGTTTCATTGTTTTTTTTTTCTTCTTTTGTTTGTTATTCTTGGAAACTATGTACGTGTTTTTAGAAATTACATACTACCACTTGAATGGGCAGAGTTTCAGAAAGGTCTGAGTAACATGAAGGTGGCTAAGATTCAAATTTCCTTCATCAGTACACAACCCTTACCAAACTCAATATCTGCTTATTGCGTTCAGAAAAAGACAGAATGCGATTTCATTAATCATATTTGGAGTCTTGGCTAGATTTTATCAAACTCAAAATGGCGAAATTTACCACACAAAATTTCGCACTGTGACCTACAAAATATTTATTCTGAAGGTTAAAAATGATTTTATTACTATGGCCCAGAGTGCTCCTTTTTAGTAAGTTTGTTCATTATTCATTTGACCTATATAAAGCTGAACAACGTTCAAAACAATTCAACAAAGATTCACCAACAACGCACTGTCGTTAGTGGAGACCGCAACCAATACCTAGTCATGCTTCAGTGGCTAGCGTCGATGTAGTATATTTCGTGAATGCATGGAAGTAATTTTAATAATTTCATCCTTTGTAAAATAGAAGACAAAGAGAATATAATAAAAATAGAAGAGAAGTTAAAAAAGATTGAAAGTTACAGACACGAACTAAGTCTCTAAAGTTGTAACTGAAAACGTTTAAAAAAACGCAGACAAAACTTGAGGCCCTTCGCTCAGTTGTCCAACACACTAAACTCAGTGATACTGCGCCCATCTGCTGTACTAAATTTGAGTACCTTTATTATGTTGCTATGTTATGTACCTTTATTCGTTTGGGCGGTCATAGCGAGAATCTCTCAGAAAAATGTTTTCCCTACTGATTGGATTTCATCAGAAAAAAAAAAAAAAAAAATTCCTGACAGATGGATAAGTAAGGAAATGAAGTACTTCAGTTGATCAGAAAAAGTTTTTCGTACGGACAAATGAATAAATTATTTTTCTAGCAAACTAAAAGATCATTTGCATATTTTGTTTTGATAATTTAACTTTATAATTCATAAGCAACATTTTAAGACCAAGATTGCGTTAAACCATCAAGTTTAAGTTTTTGGTCAAAAAAAAAAAAACAAAACAAAACAAAAGAAAATTTGTACGGTTTGATTTTACGTATTGCTATAACTGGGGCCTTAGAAACAAACGTTCGCTTACATAACAAAAATTGACCTATTGCCTAAAAGTTGTCCCCGGACCATGAAACTGCATCGAAACCTTTAACAACTAGCTCTCTTCTCCTGCCACCACCCGCATCAGTAAATATCACATTACAGCTGTCATTCCCTCTCTTTTGATCAAGAATTTAGTACCTATGACCTCGTAGTTAGTTGATGATCAAAAAGGCAGGAATGTCATTCCAAAAAAGAACTTCCCCGACAGTCAAACTTTAACTGATCAAAATTTTAATTAAAAATACTATCCTTGAATGACGAAATTGTTACACGTTATTCAATATTGCTTAGAGTTTCTCGTAAACAACTTGTTGCTCTTCCCCAACAACCCATAATCCGCTCCTTCTAAAACATCCTTTTCATCTGTGAACTTTGAAAAATATTTAATTGCTTTGCGTGACCATCTTTTGCATAGCATCTGTTATGTTATGTATGATTGCTTTTCCAAAGTTGGCAGCTAAACCAAAAGTTTTCTAATATCTCAGCTGTGTGTTGTACGAACTCATTGATTATGTCGGAAGAATGGATTTTTTAACTCTGAAAATGGGTAAAATATTTTCGAAAACTTTCAGCTGCAATATTTTGTGTTTTCTATTTCAAAGTTTATGCGAGTTATTTCAAGTGTCGGTTTTTCTTAAACAAGAGCGAACACAAATTTAAATGATATACAGGGTGGGCAGGAGTCTCTTTTATTACACTTGATACGGCGAAAAAGCGAAAAAGTCCGTGAGGCATGTATTTTTCTAACATTTAACAGAAATCATTTTTAAAATGCATGAATTAAAGTAAATTTTTAAGTGTTTAGCGCTTTGCTTGAATATTTTTATATTTATTATTTGAATTTTTGACCACCCTGTATGACTGATTATTTCAAAGTGATAAAGGAACACTTTTGCAGCTCGTTTTTAGTGTCCTGGAAGATTTTAAAGCTGAATTTATATAATTTGCATACACGATCCACTTAGTTGATACACAAACCGTAATCATACACTCTTGGTCAAAAACAGTCGGCCAGTTTGGACTACCAAACGAGGGTTCTCAAATTTGACCACCGAAAAAATGAAAATTATACCATAAAGTCAAGTATTTTTATTTTTATTTTATTGACTTCAAAGACATATACAAATTACTATTTCTTAACTTTATGTTTGACTTAAGCCTTAAAGGTGGTTTGAACGAAGGCCGTCTACCAGATAAAGTCAAGTGCCTGCCATCTCTCTCTGAAATATTGTCCTTCGAAGGCTAATCTACTCACTATAAAAAACAGGGTAGTCCCCTTTTAACAAGAACTATCCCTTGGGTCCTCATTCACACATTGCTTCAATAATTTACTTTTTTACGATTTTTATGAACCCCAAAGAGAACTAAGCAGGTGGACCTCTCATTTTATTTAAGACACAAACCAGTATTCAGTTAAATAGCACAAATAAAAAAAAGAATAACTTTAGAAATAAAAAGCCTCACCCACTATAGTCCTAAGGTCACCGAAAAAATGTAACCTTTAATCCAACTCCCTTCCTGAATCCCTTCTGCTTATTTTCGCGCCATAAAGCATTTTTGAAAAATAAATCGCAGCCGGAGGTACGATGTGTGCTTAGAATATTTGAACTTCAACTCCGTCAATGGTATGTCGCCATATCGGAAGCGAATCGGGGGAAACACCATCAGCAGTACTCACAATAAAAGGATATTCGTATCTGTATGCCATTGTGCGGTAGCTAAAATATAACAAAGCGCTGCATTGCGCTTTTGTGTTGCCTATCAATGGTTAGCCTTAGAGTTCTATTTTCTTTTTTGTCACCATTTCGCCGAACCGCGCCACTCCTAATGAGAGATGGTACATGGTAGTTTATTTTTCCCCCCACTACATGTTGATACTTATTTCCAATTCAGTTGGATTTAAACTCAAGCGCTATGAACGAAACTGCTCGCTTAATATCCTTGCGATCCTATTAGTTGGATGTATATTAGATTGTCAATCAATTTGTCTCCAAGCTTTTTGCATCCTCCTCCAGAGGTGTCTGTTCACATACTGTCCTCCCGAACGCTTCGATAAAGGTCAAGTTGCTTCCCTGTTTGTGCACTTTATGTAGATACCTGCCTCTAACAAGTCAAGTGATGCTTATTGAAATTGCTTAGCTGCTGGCACAGTATCTTCATAGCAGGACGGGTGCTTTGTTCGCTTCAGTTGATGCTGTGTGTGGCTGTGTTTCGTTTTTTGCTTGCACTTTTTGGATATGCTTAACGCTAAGCACCAACTAAAGGATATATCCGTATGTATAAAGGATTCATTAAATGAGGCTCATTCAACGGCACAGCAACGTTTCCTTTGTCTTGGAGGAGGGCGCCTCTTATTGTGGTTGGCATACCGGAGGCATATCATTAGGCAGAGGGCGAGGATATTCTCCTTACGACTGCAAGTAAGTGACCTCAAATATTTCGGTAGAGGAAAAGTTCATCCGCATCTTTCGCGACGACATGCAAAAGGATTCGAAAAGGAATCAGCGCTACCAACAATATATGTGTATTCGTTTCCAAATTGGCTTTTTTCCATTCGAATCAAGTGCTTCCTCTTACAAAGAGACTTGATTTCGCACAAGGACATTTTCGTACCTACACTTCGCCGCAAACGTGCGCTCCAATTCGTTGTTCAAATAAAGAGAGACTCACGAACGTCGTCGTTTCATTAAACATTTAAATCACTTGATTGAGGATGAGCACACGTATACGCACTCGAAAACATGCCGTACCTCTGGCTCTGAAAAGGGAGGCGCGGCACGGCGTCAACGAAACCCTCCCAATGATGATGATAATGTATTTTGTACGCTTAATGATAAACACAAACGGGCACAAATGGCAAAGTCGGCTTGTTTTTCTTTTTCTAGCACTTACCTCTCCGCTCTGTCAACACACAATCCGGGCCGTTCCGTTCGTTGTCGCATTTCTATTTCCTGTGTGTGCGGCCTTTCCACACGTACCTACACCGTATACGTGGATGCTCCGGCACAGGATGCAAGCGTTTTAAATAGCATATATGAGATTAAAATTAATGAAAATGTGTGGAAAAACTTGTCCACAGAGATTTAACTATTATGGCAGCGTCAGTTTGCATGTGTCACTGTGTGACTTGGTGTGTGTATGCGAAGCGAAGGAGGACCATCGAGGCAGGAAATTACGGTCAGCTTTGAGGTTGTTGCTTCCACGTTGAATATAGTATACGTGGGAATAGGTCCCCCCCCCCCCACGACCCAACAGCAATCTGCTATTGAAAATTGCATGCAATTAATTTGGACTTGAATAAGTGAGGTGGTAGTCTTACTTCTGTAGCGGAAGACTGCAATGTATGGGAGGGTATACATAGGTTATATGTTTGGCTAAGCAATTTCTTAGCTGCAAGATAAACACGGACGGCTTTTGAAACTTTTGTTCAGCTAAGACGTGAGGAAGGGTGTGTTGTATCTCCTTGCGGGTTGGGGCAGTCTTTTAGGTTTAGTGCCCCTTGATCGCTCTTAGTAATATTGGGCATTCAAATTTATAGTTTTGGGTATTTAATGGTCTTTGGGTATATTGCTTAGTACTTCTAGAGGGTTACTTCAACAGAGACGTGCAAAACTTGCACTGCCAATGGGGAAGTTCAATGTTTATGACTAGAATTGGTATAAATGTTGGACAGATATACGTCCTCATTTATAAAAAGAGTCAAAGTATGCAGCTAGAAACGTACAATAGGCTCCTTTAAGAAGCCGCAATGCCAGAGCTCCTTGAAGGCTCTCCCGCCCTACAATCTAATACAGGTTTGGATAAGGGTGATTTCAGTAGACATATATAGTTCCTATAAAGCAAATGACGGACAGACAACTGCCGAAGGAAGGTAGCTATGTGAGGTTTCTTCTTACTGAGACTTTCAGACAGCTTGTAAACTACGACCTGTTTCTCACCTTTCATCTAGATAAATACTCTTAAGAAGAGACATCACTTCTAGCTCCATTGGACCGTTCTATATCATTCATAAATTCATATTGTTCTCATAAAATGTTCACTCTTTAAGGGAGGCAGCTCAAAGGCAATCTTTTTGCATTATTAAAAAAACATTTTGGAGTGCCTCAGCTTCGTTTTTAGGAGCTTTAACTGGTAGACTGATAAACTGACAATTGGCAACCTTGAAATAGATGAATAGATGGTGGCTGTCGATTTGGAATTCGGTGAAATTTGATGAATGACGATCTTAGGTCACAGATAAGGACCTATGATAGGGATAAGATTGTTGAAAGTCGGCTCTCTACATGATACGGTTATTACATGTTGAAACTTGTATGCCATGCTGTTGAAGAAACTAACTGCTTGGGTCAGGACCGGCCATCTGATGCTGAAGTTTTATTTATCGGACATAGGTCCCTTCATTGAAACAAGTCTTACTGATGATATGGGTATATGATCCTTTCCAAACTATTTCCTCAGGCTCTGAAGAGCCAAGTGACCAAGGTGTGGCTTCTGCAGCTTCTTTGGACCTAAGTTCAGATACGTCTATCATTTGGGTCAGGTTGACGACGTTCATTTCTTGCCTCATCGTCATCTATGTTGTAGCCTGAGAGCGGGATCTTTGATCGCCTTTGAGCAGCCTGCAGAACTGGCCATTTTAAATTCTTATCATCGAATGTAACTCCCTTATTCGCTGTCGTCTTATATTACGCTTCAATTCTATTTTTACCGCCTCGCCCTGTTCTTTTTGACTTTAAAGCATATATTTCGTCACAGTGGCTCAATTGTTGATGGTTTATTGAGCAGGGTTCGATCCTCGGACAAAAACAATTTACGTCTTAAAAAGATTTTCTCCACTGCGCCACCTCTGGTCTGACAAACAACACAGAGTATAACCGACCTGAAAAAAAGCTTTTCCATTCAGTCGTCCTGACTTGGCACACAATTGTCGGTCCCTTCCATTCATCCCCAAAAATAGAAATCCCACCAAGGAATAGTTGTAAAAGGCTAGGCCTGATGGGGTACCTTCACGGACCTGTTACGTCAACTTTTTACTGATTTTTTTAAGAACTTTTAAAACACTTTTCTGGAGTGGCATTGTCTCTCAGCTAAGTACGGTAAAATCAGTCTAATGAAGGGAAACACAATATAACTTGGTAAATTAATAACCAATTTTTTTTTTTTGCTATTATGCCATAAGTATCTTTTGTGGGGCCCTTTTTGGATCGGGCGCTTTTTTTCTGTAATATTTTAACCGCACCCACCATTGCTCAACTAGCCAACTTCGTTATAAGTCTCCTTAGAAAACACCAACAGCTTTACTCAAGCCATTAATTAAGTTTAGAGCCTTAAACTGAAAGTGCGTAACTGCGTTTAACCGGAAATAATCCTTTTCAGAAAACTCAAACAAAGTTTTCGAAATGTAGGTGTTACCAACGATTCTCCACTACCAGACTATCAGTCGGTACTTTTCTTTCGTCATTGTCCTGCGGTCTTTTCCCGACTGTAAGGTGTTTGCCCGGAATAGATTTAGAAATCACTGCGCGAAATTACCTCTTGTTTTCACATTTCTATCGCAAAGTGTTGCGGTTTAATCATAGGATATAGGTTTCATCGTTATCCACTTTCACAGAAATCTAAAGCCGATATCAAAGCAGAAAATACTTCAAAATTGTCTTACATCTAGCTCAAAAAAAAAAAAAAATTGTCCCTCAATTTGTTGAGATTTTTCCCGCAATCACGTCGAAATAAACTAAATTCCATCATTTAGCATGTGTTAATGGACAACCGAACAGGCAGGTGTCATGTCCTTTTATCCGGAACTTCATTTAAGAATCGCATCACATACGCCTGGTAACATGTCGCACGTGAACAGAATCCTACCCCCATTCGATATCTCACTGATTTTCAATCAAAAAAAAAAAAAAAATAGCTCGTGATATTATTTGTCGCAAGGCCATATACACACCACTCGCACACACCCATCCCACATCAGCATTAACAATTCAATTCGCATCATTCGTTGGAAATGGGATTAAATTCAGTTTAGCAGTTTCTCCTTTCACTTGGTTCGTGCCTCGTGCGATGCAATAAATTTCAATTAAATTCAAAAGACGGACAAAAACAAGCAATTCACGCTAAGTGCAAACCGCTGGAATGCATTCAACGTCCTGGAAAGTATTTCCATAGGTATGTGCATTTCTCCCGGATATACACACTCATATGAGGGCATTCATCAAATTCATATTTCACCCAAAGGATTCTCGCGCAATAGAGTTATAAAGCGGCTATAGCTCTGAATGGTATTCCATAAATATTTAGGTGAGCTGAACGGAAAGGACCCTGGCCAGTCAATTTGCCGTCGCTATGCTAATGTAATATTCCCCATGCTGACTTCATGTATTATGAGTGCAATATCAATCCAACTGAGCGGGCAGAGCGAGATAGCGCACTATTAAAATGTTTTACAAACGACAACGATAAGCTACGACATAGTACCTCTACTACATAATCGCCGCAACACCAAACCCTATATAATCTTAGGGCTCTCCCTGGCGTTTTATAGCTGAAAGTGCGATAAATATTCCTTATAATGTGCGGCTAAATGACCCACATAACAAGTTGTGTGGAACGATCTATATAGATGTGATGAGAACTTAGCAGGAATAATGGCAGAGCCTTCATGTCGGATATGGAGGAAGTTCGGAAAGAAAAGAACTTAACGTTGTCCCGATAGTGCACTCTGGATCCGGGGTGGTAAAGCCTTTCGCACCTGTTCCACTTGAATGGAGTTTCGGCTTAAATGGGCGGAGTGTGCAGTGCACTTTTCTTTGAAGTTGGAAGCCGATGAAGAGGAATCCCTGCGGAGGAACACGAGCTTATGGCGGGTTGTCTAAGGACCAAAGTTTGTCTATAATTAGTCGAATCTATTTTTTATTTTGACTTGATGGCATAAATGGCTGTATGTACGTATCTATATTTGGAAAAACAAAAAGTTGCCTTTAGATACGTACACCAAATGCACAAACTGCCGTCAAATAAGGAACTGAATCCTGTTCGGGATTGGATTCTATTTAAATGCGTTGTAATCACAATACCTATCCTTGAGTTCAATCCAATTGGAAGGAAAGAGAAAGAAAGCCCCGAATAACCAAATTTCTAAAATTTGGTAACTCTGTGTTTAGGTTCGTTTAATGGATTTTTGAAAAGTGTGGGCGGCGTTGGACATCTGGGCGTGGCAGCTCCCATTACAAGGTGCTTTTGACACCCTTTGCTTTCGCTTCCGGAATTTATTAATGGATGTTATTCTTTTGCCCGTTTAAAGCGTTCTGCACTTCAAAATGTGGGCGATATTTAAGAAAGAGGCGTGGCGCATCCCCGAACCGATGGTATTTAATGGTTAAAAACACATGTTTTGACAGCCTTGTGGTTGAATTTTCATAAATGAATTTACCTATATTTTGGTAGCATTTAGTAAAATTTGTCGATATTGGCCAAAGGGGCGTGGCAAATCTAGTGTTACCAGATTTGAAAACAAGAAGAGGGGGGATTTTACATACATTTTTAGGGAGGTTAATTCTTAAATTAGGGTTGCAAAAACCTTAACGAACGATGGGCTTCTCTGTCACCCTATCGTATTTTGAATAATTTTTGGGGACAAAATTATTTTTTAAGACGAAAAATGGGTACCTATGGTAACCCTAAACACTTCCTATACCACAAAAAAAAAAAAAAAAAAAAAAACATTTAAGAGCTAGGTATATAAAATACCGCAGCTAATCTTGACGAATTTTGGAACATGAAAAGAAATTTAATACTTATTACTTTATCGAATTGAATACTCGAAAAAAAATTCTAAAATCTGCAGGAGATTGCTCTTGGGTTTCATCTAGCAAAATCGACCGATTTTAGCCATTAAACTCCCATCAAATCCTACAGCTTTTGATGCTCTCTGAAAATATTTATTTGCTGCCTTCTCTTGTAGTGTTAAAGAAATCTTCGAGTAATGACAGGTTTAGAACCCCAAGTGTATTACAAAGGATCTACATTGATCTAAGTGTTACGGATACAGATTCCCCCTGTCTCGCCTACCGCCTTACCAAACCTAATGGCAAGTTTAAGGAAGTGAAGTCAGGAAAATTTACCATGGGTCAAAGGCGCTCCCAAAAAGTAGGCCTGGCAATGAACAACACAACCTATATTCCTCTCGGAGTCTGAAGAAACATTTCAAAAAAAGTTTCATCTCAATCTGTCCCGTAGTTTTCACCCCAATTGGTAACAAAAATACATTTCAATATAAATCTTAGCTATTTCTTTAAAGAACATTCAGTGTCATGCATAATTTTACGAATTCAAAGGTTTTTCGCTCTAAGTAGTTTATAAATTAAATTTTATCTCTACCGTCGTGGTGGGACTGCGTCGAAACTGCCTCCTTTAGGGCGAGCTTTTTCTGCTACAGCCTTATTTGTTGTAATCGTACAACAGTTGGTGAAACGGGTCAGAAATGAGTCTAAGTTTTGTTTCACTTCCGGTTGTATATTTTACATTCCACTGCATAGGACCTGCCACTTCACCTTGTGGAACTTCGTTTGGTATCTTCATTATCATTTTGGTATCCATTTGGATTTTAGGTTTAATATTTTTTCATTTCAGTTGGCTTAATTGAAACCATTTTTACGTACATGGTCCAATACTGTTTATCCACGTTTCCATCTTCTTCGCCAAAGCTCGAAGGCCTACCCTGATATTCTAAAAACTTCTGGGACAACCTTTCTTACCAAGTGCTTCTTTTGGAAACTGCAGATTTTAATGTCTATCTCTTGAGTGCCATTGGCAAAATAAAACCGTTCTAAGACCATAATTATCCGGTACCCTATTCCGTTTTGAAATGGCCATGGATCATTTAATTCTGCAGGAGGTACCTACCTACTGTGTGAATTTTATTGATTTTGTTTCTGTTCCTCAAGGATACTCAATCTTTCTTGGATTATATAAATTAAGCCAAAAGTCGCTGGTATTCGTTTTATTTCTGTCAGCTGTCAATCCTAATGGGTGTCTATTTAGGCATCATAAAAACGATTATACACTTGCTTCCTTCTTACAAACGGCACACAGAGCCCATTAACCACCATTCAGGTGGCGGAAATAAGATCCAACGATACTGTGTATGTGTATACTAATCTACTGAATAGATATCGTGCTAAAAGTTATGATGTAGATGTACAGAACGCTGTACAGATACGGGGCATTGCTACCTATTCATTTTTAAATGATATTAAATTTTACCTACCTACATCCTACACTAATCTCCTTCCTTCAACGGTGTTTACCTACAATTCACCAACCAGGATAACCTTTAAAGTATGCCTAGGTAAGGTATGCATTTCGCATCTTGCCACGGTTGCCAACACGGTACATTTGGGACAAAGTCTTTGTCTTTCCCAATGTGTCTTTGCCCTCTGTCATTCCCGAGGATTTCTCAGTCCCAAACTTAATTTTTAAAAAAGAAAATTAATTTAACAAACAACTAAAAAACAAAAAACCCGACTGAATATAAAAGAGATACCGCTGACATTTGTGTGACAATTGTTTTTTTTTTTAATTTGTTCAGCCTATGACACTCTCACTCTTCAAAATCGGTCAAGCCTTTTGTGCTACAGGGCGTCACGTAGGAACGTACATAGGATACGCGCGAAACACATAACCCTCCCTGTGTATTAAGTCGGATAATTAAGTCGGGTAAAAATAGGGTAATGTACAGAACGTACACAGTTAGGTGGTCAGGCGAAAAGATATTTTTTAGGTTATTTTTAGTAGTACGTTTTGAGGTGTACTAAAATACGAATTTATAAAGTTTTTAAAATTTGTTATTTCAGTTGGAAGATTAAATCTTTGTCCCAATGTTGATTTCTCCATCCCATTCTCTCAATATATTTGTCCGAAGTTATGTTTCAAGTTGGCAACCGTGCTTCTTGCATCCATTCAGTCATCGTTTCGAACATTTTGCCCTGTTTAAGTAATTACTTTTTACTTTAAATTATAAAACTGAACGCTAAAAAGAAAAGAAAGAAGAAAGCCCATCACTAAGCTTCGCTTAACGCCACGCCAAACTTAACGACACAATACAAAGCTCGCTATTTCCAATGCACTCACCAACCCACATGCCACATCCCTAGCAAAGCATTTCATTTTGCACAAAGTTTGATTTAAAATTATTAACAACACGTGTGCACAATTTTGTTAAACAAATATTTTCTTTTGTTTTTTTTTTTTTCTTTCTTTTTTCTACAGCCAACTTTAGACCAGGTAAACACACAAGACACAAGACACAAACACTCATTTACAAATTAAGCACCAACAGGTTGTCATGGCGCAAAGCTCCACAAGCTCTATGTTCTTGCTACTTTCTGAAACGGCTTTCTTTCTGAAATTTAGTGCAAAAGAGCTTCAGTCAGCTTCGGTCAGCTTTTACTTAACCTACGAAAAGCTTGGTGGTTTGTCTAACAGTCGACAGATGGCGGTAAATGCAGTTTTGCCAACTAATTGGAAATCCGCCCTAATCCCTATGGACAAATAAAAATGTACACCTTCCAAAATTTTAAATCTAGGGACATTTGCTGCATAAGTATTTAAGTTCTTTGTGGATTTGGTAAAAACACAAAAACGTACAGAAAAAAAAACTAATTTAGAGCAAAGCACAGTGACAGATATACAATGTCATTTAGTGTCTGTTGGCAATTATCCTAAAAGGATATTTCTGTTATGCACTTCGATAAATTGGCTGTGTGATACACAAAGTAGCGCACAGCCTTGTACAGTAACAAGGACATGTGTTTCGTAAATAATGGTAATTTGTTGGTCGTACAAACTACTGGGTCTTATCCAAGCGGCTTGTTACGATTTTTGGGTTAATTATTATTTTTGCCGTTTGTTCTCATACGTAAATGATAATCCACCAAAATGGGAGGATATCCTTTTTTTTGGAAAGGACATTATTCTCCATCTGTATAAAATGTACATAACCTCATTTATACAAAGGCAACTAATTAAAATGTTAATCCTGTCATCTGGGAGGGGAAGAAGAATGCATTCAAATTTCAAAGTGATCATTATTTTTTCAGTGATCCGTTTGATTTAGTTATTATTCTCAAGCAAGGACCTTAGTCAAAACAGTTTGGACTACCTATTGTGAATAGGGATAGTGGTTTCGGTTGTTCGATATTATGCTAATTCTATTTTTTTGAGGAGGTTGAAAGGTATGAAGCTTCTTCTACTTCTACTCTTCTTCTCTGATTGAGTACTAAAAAGTAAGGTAGTATATAATTAAAGCCGACAGAGATTGCTCAGTGGAATTCCTGTGGCCTCGGCAGATTACCTGCCATCTAAAGGGCGTCCCTTACCTTCATTTATAAACTCCACAGTATCCCAAACTAAGCCCCGTGCTAGATGTCTGGATACTCGGAATAGCTTTAGACAGTCCTGTTGAATATTCTTTCCTCGATATCTGTTTTTTTTTTTCGAAATCTTTAGGAACTTCGTTTGCAATATCACTCCCAGATGTCACTAGCAAAGCTATGTGTATTGGTATTTCTGGGGTTATTTATGTGGACTGACAATGGCCAGCTTCACTCCTGCTTAAATAGGTAAATATACCTACAATGATGTAAAAATTGCAATTTGCAACTTTTTCTTAAAACTAGATGGCGCTGTGCAGATCATAGAGTTCGCTGCATGTCAAACAAAACGAGAACTTAAATCGCTTGAAGAATTTTGCATTAAAAACGACCTAAAATATTTTCGTCACTTACGTCATATATCAGCAGAACTAGGATGATGCTCATTTGTGGCATAAAATGTTATATTCAATGCTTCGTGTAACAGAAAGTGTGTTCTGCAGTTGCGAAAAAAGAACATTTAAACAAATTCCTGTTGCCTATGTCCTGTATTTGATTCCAAAATAATTTTTTTAATATTTTAATGCAAGGACTATTTAATGTGATTTCGTTTTCCTACATTCCTCTCATATCGGTTGGAATGGAGTTCCTTCTAATCCGCCAAGAAGATAGTCCAAGGGTCGAATTACCGCATCCGTGAGTGAGCAATACGTAACCGAATTATGCGGATTGTATCCACAAAAAGAATATCAAATTCAAACTTGGCCCCTGATTTGAGAGTCATGAAAAATCTCTTATATAAAAATGAATGTCTGTTTGTATATCCTTTATAGAATCCTAAACTATGCATTTGATCATGTGATGATCCTTAGCAAAGTTGTTGTGCATGAGCCCCCGAAGGTTTCTGAGTTGGTACGACCAATTTTGGACAAAGGGGCGTGGCACCGCCCATACAAAAAAAAACATTAAAAACCTTATATATCGAAAGCCACCAAATCGATTGAGTTCAAATTGATTGCCGTGACAGTTAATGTTGAGTTGTGGGTGACATACGAATTTATGTAAAATGTGAAATTCATTTAAAGGACTTTAGTGAAAAAACGAAAGGCTGACTGAGACTGATACGAAAGAAATTGAGTGGCATGTGCTTTGTGCATGCTCGGAACTATTATTTTCATTACATAAACGAATTTGGCGGAACGAAGTTCCCCGGGTCAGCTAGTGTATTTATATATTTATTATGGTGTAGACGGCACATTTTATTCAATTCTTAATAGAAATCAACAAGAATACGTAAAAGTCCTTTGTCAAAAAATCGAAAAAACAGAAAACCCTTTTACCGACTGATAGAAAAATTGATTCCAAAAAGAGCATAGCCCGTTCCCCCTGTCATTCCAAATGGTTGCGAGGTCCGTTCTCACACAAAGCGTTTCACTCATTTAAAAATCACTGAATGAAGCTCACGAGTCCATTGAAAAGATTCGGTCTGTCCCTAAAACGTAGACAGAAGCCAGCAACAAAGGCAAAATCATTCCCAACAGAGGACATAAAAATACCAAAGGGCGCGCTGCGCCGTATGATAAAAATAAAATGGAACCTTAAGCGGCAACCCTTTTGAAATTGACAAAAAAAAAAAAAGACGAAGGGAAACGCGACAAATAAAAAACATCACAAAGTTGTTTTTGTCTACCAGGAGCGGGAGTGGAACATTTTTCCATTCGCATATTCGAAAAATATCTGCAAAACACTTCTTTCCGTGGTTACACCTGCAAGCTTTCACATTAGCCAATGGGGTGTGGGGAAATTTTATAGGAACTATTCTAATGGAAGGGACTCGTTTTAATGGGGGTGTATGCAAGTGCTACAGTATTGAAATTGAAAGCTTACCTACTGCTATTATTTTAGGTGCAGTTTGTATGAACAAAGCGCGAGTTCCCTTCCATTATTTGCCGGCTATAATTGCGACATATATTGTGTAAGTTCGATATGCACAAATAAGCAAGAGAGGAGTCCTTTGTTTTTATCACTTTTTTTAACCTCTGTTTTTTATTTCGTTTATGAGATGCAGGATTTTATTTGAACTATGCGGTGATTATTTTCAGAGTCAATACTGAGACCACCAACTTCGGCCGATTTCCCGTTACTTTGCCTACAAGCCATAATTTTACGGAGTGTCCTCGTTTTGGTGCGCTAGTATTGGTACATAGAAATTTGTATTAACGAATGTTACGAAACTTAAACACCCTCAAAAAATATGAACACTTCCGCTGCGGGAAAAGTTGCTGCCAGCGTTCATAGAATTTTATCCGTTAAATTTGAAATTATTCGTTAGGTGTGAAAAGTATTTTTTTTAGGAATGAGTGTACTTTTACTTAAAATATTTATGAAAAATTAACACTGCAGATTAGGTGAAAGAAAATAAAAACATTTTGATCAAACTTTCATCGGTTATTTAAGAAAAATGTACACGCATGAAATCGAAGTTAATGATATTCAAAAGTGGAAAATACACAACCATGTTTGTCGTAACATATTTCTAGTATACAAAACATCTCATTTAGATGGTTTTATGAACCAAACAAATTATATTAATCGCCTTTTAGAAAAATATGATAAATAACCAATAGCATTCAATTATGTTAAAATGTGGTATTCCCGAACTCTATCACATTCCCACACGGTTGGCAGCGGTTGGCAGCATTGATTTTATATTCTTTGTAAGTTTATGCATGTCACACGGATTCCAAATTGACAGAACACTGATAGGAAAACAAAATGGCGAATTCAGAAAAAAAATTGAGGGGTACAGCGGCAAGAGGATTGTGAGTTGGTTGTCTCAGTATATGGTTAGTGTCTGATTATTTTATTTAATAATTTTTGTCAATTCCTTTTGTGGTAGCACTGCAAACTTAACTTTTCAATTTTTGTGTACACAACTTACTAGGTATCTAATTCACTATATGATTAAGCTGTTAAACTTCACAGACATTGAGCTGGAATTTGGGTTTTTTGCGGGATTTGAGCCTGGGACCCCTCGCTTAGATATAAGTCCAACATGCCATTGCGCCTACAAAATCTAAATTCAGTGAGTAGTAAGAGGCAGTTTTTTGTTTATAAATGGACAAACACACTACGGCACCATTTGCGCATTTAAGTGATGCAAAAACAAAAAAAATAATGCAGCCCTATACAAAAGAACAACGCGTTCCCATTGGGGGCGTTCGGATTACTAGTTTAATAAATCTGACAGCTGACTGACGATGACGAGATGTATTTATGTATTACTGGCCCAGGAGTAACGTGTGTGACACGAATAAAACATATTTAAAACCTTTTTGTTTACACTTTATTTAAATATCTTCAATATTATTAGAACACTATTTATTTACATTTATTTTTAAATGACATTAAATTTGGACAACTTAAAACTTTTACAATTATCATCTATCGATGGTCAAACTTGAACTGACCTAAACCAATAGTCTTGGCTCATATTTATACTTGGTTTTAAATAGCAAAACAAAGCAAAGAATATATATGTAACACAACACACAACAGCTAGACAACAGAAATTAGACTCCTCGCTTATACTGTTACAGCTGCAGGCAGTGCATGCATATTATAACATGTTCACTGCTTCTTTCTATTAGTTCCGTTGTTGGAACATGACTTTTTGATAGGCAGCTGCAAGCTGGCTTGGATATGGTAAACACATTTACCACATTTGTTTAGTCCTGTTATACAGCCGCACTTGCTGATTTGCAGGTGCAGGCCGTGTGCAAAATTGGTAAATATGTTTACTGCAGGTGCAGGCCGTGTGCAAAATTGGTAAATATGTTTACTGCAGGTGCAGGCCGTCACGTGGCTTGCTCATGTTTCATAGATTCATGTTGTATGGATCTTGGGAACATGTAACTCAGGGTGGTCACGTGAAAAGTTTTTTTTTTTTTTTTCAGTTGACAGTGATGAATTATTGTTTTGCGAGAATAACTTTTAACAACAATTCGTAGGCACAGTCGTTTTGGTAGGAATGACTGCTATTTCGAGCTACACCACTATATAATCAGACTCCTTTGAAGTGATTGTTTGTTTGATTAGTTTGAATTCTGATAGTCGATTCTCCGTATTTATAATCCACTTGGGAAGAATGAGTGATGTAGTTCGAAATAGCTATCACTCATACCAAAGTGACTGTGTCTACGAGCTGTTGTTAAAAGTTGTTCTCTCGAAACAATAATTCATAAAACTGAAATTCGACAAAATTCCCCAACAGAAATTGTCAGGACCAACCCCAACTAGCGAGAATCGTTTTTACTTTTCGCCGCTTCCCCACTCAGTATAAATGTTGCCATCTTATCTTTAATTGTAGTGCCGCTGGGGCTAGGGTTCAAGTTCTGGCCCGTTCGTTCCTTCATCTGGGATATTTTCTGTTAGACATCTAGCGGGCAATGGAACGCGGCCATAAGCTCGCATAACACTATAATAGTATTGTTAAAGGCAAGGGTGTTACATTTTAAACGTAGGTACTTATTTGGAAATCCTTTTTTTTTTTTTGCTAATGGCCATTTCCATATAAACAAAGCGAAAATTAGCAAACACTTGTGGCGGGCTGTCAAAAAATGCCAAATCTCGACTTTATTCGCACAACGGTAGCGCTGACAGTGTGACTAAATAAATAATTCAAGTTGCCTAGTCAACACGCTCGAACACCTGGTCCAGGTAAATCTGACGTTTTACTTGAACCAGGTATCCGATCGTCCCCATTGCTTAGCAATATTTTCAAAATGTTAAAGGTTTGGTAACTACACTGCGCTCTTTCGTACGTAATTTAACGACAAGGCTCATACTCGTCTTTCTGACCATGTTTATCTTTAAAATGTTCGAATTTGAGTCAATTGCAATTGTGATTTCAACAAGGCGGTGCCACATGCCAAAAAAAAAAAAGAAAAGAAAAAGAATTGAACTATCGCATACGTCAGTCATCAGAAAAGGCCGCTCATAACTTGCGATTTAACTCCTTTCGATGTTTTCTTAAGTCGAAGGTTCATTCCAACAACAACACGACCATTCACGCATTGAAAAAGAACAACCTTAACGCTGTTTTTCATTCAACTCCAGTCAAACCAACATCTCAGCACTTGCTATCATCAAACAAACTTCTCACTCGGCATGACAATTTGTGCCGAAATTGTCAGAAAATATAACCAGGTTAGTAGGACATCTACTGGATACCCACTTTCTTAATGTTACTGATAATATTTTCAGCAGAGGTTTGTCTTAACTTTTCTGGACTTAAAACCTCCCTGAAGAAGATCTCCCTTCTGATGTTGTATAGAGCTGCGGACATTCGTATATTATATGCTTAGCTGTTTCGCCTTCTTTCTCGACACATGTTTTCGGCACTCCGAAAAGCTGGCTATAGGTGAATTATGTTTTTGGTGATATGGCAATGACATGATGTCCTGGAATAGACCAAGTGCCCACAACAAATTTTGGGTGCGAGATATAACCAAAAAAATTAGATTTTGTAGCAATTTTTCGGCGAAAAGCGACGACATCAGCATTTGTCGTAGAAGTTATCGTTTCTTGTCAATAAAATGGCTGCCAGAATCTTACTTATACTTACTTATACTTAGGTGGCGCTTCAGTCCGGGGTGGACCTGGGCCTCAACCAATACGGCTCTCCAGTAGGCGCGATCTTTGGTTAACTGCCTTCAGTAGCGCACTCCAATTTGGTTGAGGTCCCCTTCCACATGCGTGCGCCACCTAAGGCGAGGTCTTCCTCTACTGCGTTGTCCCTCCGGGCTCCGTGTTTGAATCGAAGACTCTTCGGGCCGGAGCGCTGGTTGCCATTCACTCTACATATCCCACCCATCTTAGACGACGGATGCGTACTTTTCTGACTAGGTCGATGCCACTGTACAGCTCGTAGAGTTCGCTGTTATATCTCCTCCAGAGCCTGTCAACGCAAACGGGACCAAAATCGCTTTGAAAAAAACCTTTTCAAAAACTAATAAAGTTGTTTAAAATAATTCGAAGCAAGGCGTTTGACTAAAAATAGTCGCGACTAAATTCCGGGTGTGTATTATTTACTCTCCAGACATCCCTGAGCTCGACTGAACTCTTTGTTGGACAATAAAGTGCAAAAATCGATAACACCTACCACACGCTTAAAAATAGTCCCTGATCGAGTTCTAATCGGGGTAAATTTTGCTCGGTTAAAAAAAAGAAGAAATGGGTTACAATTGACTAAGTAACTGTTGGAAAAAAAGAGTATTCGTTGTTAAAAACAACCGAGCTAAAAAAGTTAAATGCGTACTATTAAAAATAATCACAACTTATCAATTGTAATCAAACAAATCTCTAGACTAAAATCAACCAGTTGGTTAAATTGTACAGAGTTTATTTCTTATTTACGACCCAGAACATTTGATGGAAATTGATAAATCAGTTATTTTTAACCAAGTTTACCTACTTAAAAAAGTTGACTCAGTTACCTTAATTCCACTATCTCTGTAGGAGCTGTATTGACAGTGTATGCGATTTGTCCTTGATTGTTTTTTTTCCTTTAGCGCTCCCTTGTGTTTCATGCTTTTAAAATAAAAAATAAAAAAAGTAATAATCTTAATCTACTACTATGGTGGAGAGTGGCTGTCACTGTCAAAATGTAAGCTGTCAATGTTTTTTGTTATAAAAAAAAAAAATATTTTCTTATTTTTTTTTTATAAATTTAGAGATAAGTGCCTATGTGCACTTAAGCGGATTTTTTTTATAACTGCCTAACCCGCATAAATGCCTATCATAACGGGGCATTTAAGGTGAGGCACTTATCCGGGTTTTACTGTAGAACAATTTTTTCTTCTTTTAATAGGAAGAGCATAATTATAGACGCGACCAAAGAAAAATGAACCAATGATGGAAAACGTCAAAGAAAAAAATATATAAACAAAAAAAGTGATGCCAAGTTTCAAACAGACAGACGACAGAATATTTCTTGGTTGTTTTTAACCGAAACTGTGTTGATTTTAAATAAGTATTTTTTCTGCATGCAATTGATCCGTAATTTTATAAATACAAAACCTCTTTTCATATCTTGAAGCTGTCATCTACTTTGTACGCTTACAGATGCCTTTCCATGTTCGGAGGGCAATTTTAATTGAATTTAAATACACTCACCCACCGTCCCTAGTGTCCCTTAAAACCTCAGTAATTGTTATTGTTGTTATTTAAATGAATTTGCTTTTGTAACGAACTCTGTTGAATTGAAATTAAATTGCAGTCTTCCGTAAATAAATGTAAAAGTGCTGCAAGCCTTTGATTCCCGTGGACCTGTTTTCAGTTGGTAAAGGCTTTAATTTCTCATGCAAGTGCAGTCGAAATTCAGACAAAAAATTGTTACTGGTGCTCTCTCGTTCGATGTGGGTATGGATTTTTTTTTTTTTTTTTTGTCTGCCTGGTTTATGGCACACTTCCGAGTATGCATTCCAGCTACGTGCTCTGCACATTTATTCGCCAATAAATACTCGTCTGCTTGTCAGAGAGGAGATATTTTTTGCTCTGTTTCAAAATGCAGAACGGATAAATTCGAGCTGCCAAAAATTACTCTTACAGCACTGGGCAATGTAACAAAGCGTTATATCTAATGCCATTTTGTGGTAGCCCCCAAATAATTGTGGTGGGTATATATTCGCATAAGGAATGCACGGCTCTGATCGATTTGTCTGGGAGGAACTAATCGAGCATTGATTCGATGGTCGAGGTGACTGCATATATGGACATGCTCTAAACGTGGGCTTTCGAAATGGATCTGAAATTGGGGTATAAATGGCTGTTGGACATGCAAATGATTTAAAAGGAGCACCATGTATACTTGGGCACTGAAAAGTGTTGGCACTCAATGGCAGATGTCGTTTTTGGCAGCCGCTTAGCGGCCTATTTCTTCAGTCTCACTTGACATGTGAATTAAGTTACAAGTTACATTAATTGCCGCCAATATTTACATGGCATGTGACTTAATGGGGTTAAGCATACCTGCACACATGTGTATAGAAGGTTTGGCTTGGCTTGGCTTGAAGGTCGCTTGGAAAAAAATCCACTTAGTCTCATTGAAAAAAACATTCAGCAAGGGACCAATGTCCTCGCCAAAATATTTTAATTTCTTGCTTGGCAGCCGTCCATCGTTGGGGGTGAGTTTTTGCGCTGCAGTTGAATGGAAGAGTAATAATATCTGCGCCCACACATGGCGGTCGTATTACCACGATTTTGCGATATCCTTTTGATACTAAAGTGGGACTTTGTGTGACCTGGTATAGTTGGGGTATTTGTGACCCGGCAAATTTCGTTTTACCCCCTACTTTGCTTGTATGAGTATTGGGATGGGATATTATTTTTAGGCATTTCACGCATCGGAAAGTCCGAAATCAGCCGTTGCTAAGGCCACGTAGCTTTTTTATCAAAAAACTCCAGATCTACGGATAAAAGTAAATCTCCCATTACCACTAAAGCTGCTCCAAACGATGTTTATACATTTTTTTCCACTAATCTATCAGAGCCCAGAAGAGCACATTACATCTTGTGTAATAGCTCTTTTCAGTTTTGGAACAGATCAGCGAGTAAACGAATTAAAAATAAACAAATTTAAAAACAAACTTCCCCCAGTGTTAATTGGAAAATTAAATCAAAACGCAAAGTTCCTCCTCACCGTCATTCCAACCTCAAATGGCAACTTTTTACTCGTCATTATCTCAACCGAAAAGGTTACACTAGTGTCAATTAAAAGTGAAACAAGAGAGCGGCAAAATAAGAAAAGAAGAAGACGCAAAACAAGATCAAAAAGTTCTTCCCACGATGGACTATTTAAATTTTAATTACATGGATTGATTTTCGCTGTCAAACGGGAGTGGGAACAGGTGTTTCTTTTTCTCATCATAATTGGGCAATTCGGAAACGAATCGCAAACTTTGAAGGAAGTATTAATTTCACACTCAAGTGGGAACATTTCACTGATGAGCAGTCCTACTATTTTGAAATATGCGTATCCTTCAAAATAATTAGCAATAAGAACCCCTGACGGGATGAGTATACTAATTAAGAAACGATTTCAGGTGCCATTAGTGTAAATGAAAAAAGGGGGTCCCCTTGTTATTCAAAATTCGAAATAACTTTCCAACACCAATCAGACATAAGAAAAGCGAGCGAAAGAAGGAATGAGTACCTTCACGTAAAGGGTGAGGATAATTAAAATTTTAACTATACCCCTTGTAATGGCTAAAGGTTGTCGAACTATTATTTGCTCTGTTCGCTTTGACACTATGCAGTCTGTAAAGTTGTGCTCAAGTTTTGCTTTGTATAAATTCACTTGGAAAATTCAGTCGAATGGCAGTAGATGCTGTTCCCTCCCTGGGCATTGACCTTACTTCATTGTAAGTCACTGTTTGAAGTTTCCAATCAAAACATTGTCCTCAACACCTGGAAACCTATGTAAAACGCATGATATGTATTCCAGCATTTGCTGATTTATTTCGAAAGCCACGGGCAGTGGCGCTTCTTCCCGGTAAATATCCACGGGACAACTTTTTAGAGTGTTTTTTTTAAAGCAAAATACCGCATTGATGGGGAAACTTGGTAATGGAGTACCTATACTGCCTATAGATAGTTGCCTTGTTAACTATCCACCAGAAGAAGTTGCAAAGTGAAGAGGTTTCCATTGCCTTTATTTATTTGAATAAAAAAAGTTGGAAAAACTTTTAAACGACAACAAAAATAGTCTAGGCCAATTGTTTTTAACTTTCTCGATTACGTAGTACGAGGAAGATATTGTTTTCGTATAAAATATTCGAACTCGAGATGTTTATAAATTCTGACATTACGATGATAGAGAAACTTAAAAAAAAAATGGGTCGCAAAATTCTGTCGTCTGTTCCGAGGCCTACAGCCTAAACGGCTGGCCGGATTTCGTTGAAACTTTGGATTTAGAGTTTGGGATCTTACAGTTCGAGCCCTTTTTTTTTTTTGCAAGGTAGCCCCAATATTAATGGTACTTCCCATATAAAATTTGTGTGTACCATTTCGATTTGTTTGAAAACGGCTCTAACGATTTCAACCAAAATTGATATTCGAGCTTAAGTAGATGGGGCTACCATGACTGCATACCCAGTTTTTTGCTTAAAATACGAATAACGGTACTTTAAAAATGTTGACATACATAAATGTATCTCGAAAACGGTCCATACGATTGTAACAAAAATGAATTTCTAAGGTAATATTGACATTTCTTATTTAATAGCAAACAACTTTTGTCTATATTATCGTACAGTAGATCTTTCAAAAACGTCATGTCTTAAAAACTTAGTTTCCTTAGTTTTACCTACTCGAAAACGGCAATGTCGAATTTGACCAACTTGCATAGTTGTAGTAAAATTGATGTTTTCAAAATTCGTGTGTTCTTAATTTTCAATGTGAATCAAAGGTGAATCGATCACCGAAAACGCTACCTTATTTTAAAAACAGCTCATATCTCGAAAACCCATTTTTGATTTCGATAAAACTTTAAAAACCAAGTGATTCTTACATCACGAACAATATCTTATAGTCAGCTTTTAGCTAAATAGTTACGCAATAGTATTTTTTAGACTAAACACTGCATTATTTGTTACTGTTTTGTGTGACAAATTTTACAAAAACTGCTGTAATGATTTGGATCAAAATGCATACTAGAGATAATATTAGTGTTCTAAATACGATCCCGTCTAGTTGTTCTCAAAAAATTGAATTCAATTAGTTTTTGAATTATTTTTCAAAAATGACTACATACCCAAAAACAAATCTCCGAATTCGTATTTTCTATTGCTACTTCCAATCATAGGCACCTTAAACCAGCGCCACTAATCTATTCCAGTTAAAAATAAAGAAATAACAGATTCAGTACTACGCTTGTACTTGCATAAATTATGTTCAAAAATCTTGTAAAGTGTAAGAGCTTATAAAATAGTACGGTAGGTGCTTATTACTCTCTAACCAGAAATTGAAATATTTGCCTGTTACTGAGAGCTTCAACTTACAAAAACTCACATTTTTATTTGATATTACTGTTTTGGGTTGGGTTGGGTTGATAAACTCAATATACACTCTTCTATAAAATTTATAGAAAGCGGAGAAAATTGAAAAGGCGTCCGTTTTTCTTGAATACGTTATAATAACTTTTGTTTTTTTAACATTTATGTAAAATGAAAACTGTTTTAAGAAGTGATTTTTAAATTATGTGTATATTTTTCATATAAGTGGCAATTGTCAAAAAACTCTCCACGAAGTGTGGACTCTAATATCTCGAGTTGCCAATTATATTTAAATTCTATTTGTTTGTATTATATAAATAAATTAAATAATGTTTCGCCAACATGTACCTACTGCCATATCAGATGAATAACCTAAAAGTAAATTTTATTTATTAACCCTACCTATTCTTTTGAACTTTTTACATACATACCAATTGACTCAACTAAACTTTTGAAGAACAAGAAAGTTTCGTGCGACCCAGTCGTGCACTTTTTTTTTCTTTTAAATGCAATCGGCAGAAGTATCTATTTTGACTCCAGTAAACTTGACAGTCTTAAATGTGCAATGTCATTTCTCAAAAATGAATAAAAGTGCGTACTAGCGATTGATCATTAAAATTATTGTGTAAAAATGTATGCTTTAAACCCATGTTGTTACAATCGACTTAATTATACGCGGAATCTTTGCAGTTCGTATTATATATCTCAGCTGATAGGACATTCAAATTTAGTCGTTTTAACCGAAATTGGATTTCCGATGAATCACTCACTCATCGGCTTTGTACTTAAGTTTCTAAAAATAAAAATACAAAATTGTTCCTTAAACAGATGCAAATACAGGGGCTGCAACCTAAGCAGGCATAACTGATATTAATCAGTCTACGTAAAAAATGAAAATAACAAAGATATCTACTTCTCAGGTCTTAATTTTAATAAATTTTCAACATTTGTTTCTGAAAATAAGAAGCATTTTCTTCAAATAAGAAACATTTTCTAAAATTAAGAAATGCATTCTTAAGATAACTAAATAAATAATAAATTGAAATAAGAAACAAAAATCAGAATCTTGTTTTCTTAATTTTAGCAAAAATAAATAGAAGGTGAATTGTATCCTTTCTTGATAAATACAGTTTTCACCCTAAAACACTTCATGTTTGATATTCCTAACGTGAAATAAATATTCGCGGCACATTCGCCACAAACTGCGCTGAGAAAGAGTTTGAGAAAAAATCAATCTTCATTGTGTCCCATCCAAATTATCCATTCTTCCATACAGTTTCCTCGATTTGTAGTCATCTTTCTGCAGCCTAACACGACAGTTGAGATAATTGACAATAGCTTGAACTGTTTTCCAGATTTCAATCGTGGGCTCTTTAAATAATAACACACGTCGTAAGCGACATTGAATCGCTTATCTGTGTCGCCGGAGGAAAAGTCATAAATCGAGTTCTCCAAACAATGTGATTCCAGGACCGGTTTCTAATTCTTTGTTTAGATATTTATAAGACGCGGCAAGGTTATTAGCCTCTTCATATAGATAATCGCCTCGTATAACAACGAAGCCTTGAAGTTCGAGGTCCTGCACTCACCGGCGATTTTTAACATTCCCTCTAAAAAATATTTTATCTGCATAAGAGTGCGAAAAAAACTATCAAATATTCAACAGCCTCATTTATTTCATAACTCTACACAATCTATGCATTCAGTAAATAGATTGGTAGAGCTTTCTGTCATACCGCCCGACCAACCCCATCCGATCCGCCACAATGACCTTTAATATCATTTAACCCGTTGGACTGTACTCAGGTCTCTTGAGAACTCGCTCGAGTGGAAGCTATTCCATTCGCGCGCGTACATGCACTCTCATGAATTTTATAGTGTACAACAAAGCCAATCATTTAGACCGCCTTCGTTTAGTACCGACCGTTAATTAGTAAATTACCAAGCGGCCAAATGGACTAGCAGACCGCAATGATTATTTTTCCATTCAGCTGTATGGTACCTTACCTACTCACCCCACCATCGATAGCACTTTCAACTCGGAAATTTATCATCGAATGAACGGAGCATACAATGCACCCCCCAATTGTGCCGTAACGGGGTTACTACACTCGCTTCTATTTCGGATTAACTGGGGGAAAGCTCACCTGCACCCTCTCTGTGTCGCTTGACAAACATTTTATGGGAAAGTTCAAACAACAACCCTTTTTCCTTCGAGTTCGGGACATTCAAATTAGGGGAAGATTAGATTTTTTTTGCAGGTTTCTTTTGTTCAAATGTATACATTAAGTCGGTAAAGGAAGCTTGACAAAAGCTTAACTGGTTGCTCCCCTTCTGCCATCGAGACCGCGAGTGGAGAAAGAGAGTAAAACTCAAAATGGGATCACGAGAGAACACATTTTATAGCATCCCCTGTTTTCGATATCGCTTAGGTGTACTTCTTTCAAAGGATACTTTAATAGTCCTGACGGGGTACGCTGTGCAGTATGTACCATCGAACCGAGCCAGTTTTTTGTCTCTTCCTTGCAATCGCGTTCTAATTCTCAAAATTAAATAATAAAATTTGTTTGTTTACGTCTTGTTATTAACAAAGAAATCTTAGTATAGCTGGCAGCAAACCAAAAAAACAAAAAGAAAAGAAATATTCCAAGCCCATAATCGAGTGTGTTTTTGGGGGCTCAACCGGTATTGTTAATAATTAAAATACAACCCCTCGGAGTGAAAGTGTTTGAAAAGAGAAAAACCCCTTTAACAGAAAAATCATTCATGTTTTCAATTTTTGTCTAAAATTAATAATAATAACCAACTTTTATATACAACCGTGTAAAGTTAGTGTGTACCTAGACGTATCCGTGTTTTTCTTTTCCATTTTGTTTTTTTTTTTTTTTCTTGCGATTTTACTCATCTACGTGTACATAGTGTAAGAGACTTGTAGTTTTGACTGTATGCATTTCTGAAAATCGATAAAATGTGGTTGTGGAAAATTAAGCTGGTCTCGTTTTTTTTTTTTTTTGTGGAAACTTTAGGAAAGGGCATGTCAAAATGATGCAATAAAAAATAATTAATACCTTAATAGGATCGCGGGCGCGTAGGAACAAAGGGGTTGCTTGCGATAGCCACCTACTTTGAGGAGTTTTTTTTTTCGAATGGGCATTCGAAATTTATTTTGCTTTCATCGGTTGGATAAATTCGGAAGGCCTAGAGAGTGTCTTCTTTTTTGGTGAAGGGATTTTTCTTTCATTTAGAAAAAGAAACACAAGCGCCCCCAACCCCCATGTTTGCTTACTTCTATGTTCATCCACGCGGGGTGTAGGGTGTAACCCCGGGGATCTAATATGTCGATTGGAGATTTATATTGAATAGCGGGGGTGTATTTTCTTTAGATTTCTGTAGAAATAGTGGCCTACGGAATGTTTTCAAAAATGTGTGCTTTCTTTCGCAGATCATTCATCTGGTTATGTGCGGCGTTTGACGTTTAATGAAACAGGTTGTTGGCAAACGCATTTATGGAATCAAAATGTTCTCTTTAAGACTGAGAACCGCTGTGGATATATCGAGAGGTTGTTTTTTTCGTGTTTAAACTTCGTTGATCAGTGTACTTCGGGAAGTTGTCGACCCTGACTCCTATCCAGGATGTTTCAATTGACAAAGCCAGTCCATGTGCGTTTATTCAGTATGTCTTACAAATGCTTGTGGTCATGTGAATGGAGGTGTGCAGACGCCATTTTATTTACCGGAGCATAGAAGCTATGTAACTTCTCAGATGACCTGTCATAAATGGCTTTTTAAAAGCGCGAGGCTCGAGTAGCCGGGAGTCTCGGCAATTAGTCAAAGGCATTGTTACTCCTCGTTTTCCCACTTCCGAAAAGCATGTCGCCTTTTCAAATTTGAACTGTGGCTATTTAATTTGAGAAAACGTTCTAAACCAGTGTACTTTTCTTCGTTGCTTTTACAGGAGTATTGATTTTATGAATTTTTAAGTTTCTCAAATGGGGGATTCAAAACTGTAAGATTTTTTTGCAAGTCATAAACAAATACCTGTGGGAAGTCATGTGTCGTTTTATTTATCGTGTGAAATGATTTTTACGTAAACGACGCATGTGTACATCTATAGTTTAGTTTAGAGATGATACGGAGCTTCGACTCTGAATCCGATGTGTCGGAACCTCCGGTTTAAATTGCACCTCCGAATCTGGCTCCGGTTCCGATATAATCACATCGGAGGTTTTTCGGAGCACCATCGGTGACGAGGCGACCGATGAACATGAACAACAAAGAATTATCGAGTTGCGACATCTTACAATACGACTGTCTTTTCACTATTTTATTTATTTCACATAAGTAGGCTAGATTTGCATTGCATTGAAGAGTGCGTGCGTCAATTTTATATTTCCAAATTTTAGATTTTAATATTTTGTGTCTGCGTGCGACCCCTAATTCCGAATCTGCGGAGGTCGGTATGAGGCTTCCGACTCCGGTAAAACCACCTCCTTAACATCCTTAGTTTAGTTGTTTTGGGGGATTTATTATTATCTAAAAACAATTAATTTTTGTTGTAGAAAATTTATTCTTTTAATACCTCTTGAATTAAATTTTTTTTTTGCAAGGGTTCTTTAAAACTTCTTGTGCAAATTTTTAAAAACAAAGACTCACAAGTGAACGCAAAATGTGACTACGACTTTGTAATTTATTGTTCTTCAAGTTCTCTTCGCATCTATTTATCTACCGAGAATCATTTCCAAAAGATATATTTACAAGCAGATGACGTTGTTCTGTGTAATGATTCCGCCATAAGAGCTTTGCTTTTTGTCACTCTCTACGCAAATTACGTCACAATATAAGGAAAACGATGTCACAGAGTAATACTATCATAGATTTCCGTTTCGAGAAGCTTACAGGTCTTGCTACAAAAAAAAAAGGAATCGCACAATCTCTTATTTATTTTTTTTATATTCATGCAACTTACCTGACCTGGCACCGAAGAGTTTGAACGGACAATCGGTAACGGAATTGTTTTTGTTTCGTATGTAAAACTAACCGTATTCTGTGAACATTGAGCTTCTTCGATTATACCGTATTTTGGCCTGATATTGCGAATCCGGAGTGGAGTTTGAAAAAGAATAGTGTCATCAGTTCTCAACTGGTTAGCATATTATACAAATTCGTTCAATAAAAAAATCAAAAGTTGTATTAAAGTTTAAGTTTAGGTAAAACAAGAACGACTGAATGGACTAATTTAGTTATGGGTTTATTTTGGAGATTCTACAAAGCAAATATGTTTACAATACCGGATCAATACATGCGAACGTCTTTTTTACAATAATCCGATCGCTTCAATTTTTGATCACCCAGTTTTTTTGGTGATGTGCGAAGAGCATCCACAACTGAGCTCGAACTTTGATAACATTTGTTGGTAGTTACTGAAGAAGTCGGCATTTAGTGTCAAAAACTATACCTATATGGTAAAACTGCTGAATATTTTGACACTTTAAAGTTAAAAAAGTAATACTTCAGTTGATTTTGAGTGGCGCTCCTAAGACGCTTGGCGTTTTGAAACAACAATGGTTCTTTTCCGATCATCTCAATTGATGATCAGCGGTTGAATTATTTCAAAACAAAAACAATTATGGTCACGTTGTTTACAGTTTACAGATGCGATAACTTAACCTCGAGTTGAAGGTGTTTTTGTTGTTATTCGGCCAGAGCTTCTTATAGAGAACTCCGTTTCTAATGCTTTTTTTTATGCTTTACTGTGAAAGTCCGGTTAAGCTAGCAGTTTACTCATTCTAGCTGGGAATTCAAAGGAAGGTTACACTTAAACGTTCGCTTATCTTTCATCTAGGAAGTTCTTGTTTTGCGCTGCTGGCCCTTAATTTGCTATAATTGCAATGGGACCTATTACCCTGCATATTTTTACAGAAGTTATCACTTATTTTTGCAGAATAAACAACGCGTCTGGTAGATGTTATAACACTGAGACTCTTAAATCTCCTGAGATCAATTGAATCTTGTATATCAAAAGTGGGACACAGCTTTGCCATTCCGCTCTACGAGCACTTGGGGCTTTTGTCTTTCATGATTTTGTCATTTTTTAAGGTTTGGATTTGATTTTTATTTCTCAGATTGCAAGAAAGTGTAACATTAACCAAATCTTACTTTGTTGTAAATAACCCCTTTCAGGCATTTAGCTCTTTAAAGCAGCCTCAGGACCTTTGGCTCCCACTTTTTGAAAAATTATCAAAATTGCCCCTTTTCCAGTTTTTTCTAGAAAGACCCAATCCAACCCTTAGCTCAGTGTTACCTTTCGGGACGCTTTAGAGTCATTTTGACTACTTTTTGAGCGCCTGGACTCCGGACTCATCTTTTTAAAAATCAGTGAATTCGGACTCCTTTCAAAAATGTAGGAAATTTTAGCTATAATTCAAAATTGTTCAGTCTATTTAGTTGAATTCGAAAGAATTTGGCCTTACCTGAATTTGAATTGAACAGTTTGTTTATTTAAAAAAGGAAAGAAATTATTGAAATCGAAATGGGACTCCTTTTTTCATTGAGGACTCTTTTTTGGACTCTTTCTGAAAATGTTCAGAGGTAACACTGGCTAGCTGTCATGAGGGCAACAGACATGGGATTCTCCTTCAGCTTTTTAAGATGAAGCAAAATGTTCAATCTCTCAGCCATGACTTCCATTAAAATATAATAGAATAAAATAATAATAATAATTATAATGCATTATTATTTAAAATATTACTCTTGGCAAAAATTAAGCCTTGGTCTAAATTATAAGAAATAAAGCATTAAATTTGATTTTAAGTTAGGAAATAGTAAGACTGGAGTCACCGCTGACTGGGTGAAATCTAATGTGACATTTGACAAATAACACAAATCACAATGGGGACGTTCGGATTCATAGTTTATGTAAAACGTCAACTAGATTCGTCGTGACTACGAATCCGAACGCGTTGACTGAGCAACTTGAATTATTTTTGTATTCTCGCGGTTAGTGTTGCCTTTGTTTGATTTGCCCTTTTTTATTCGGAAAAGACCCCTCATCATTTTTTCCAAAATTGATATTTTCAAATAAGTACATATAAAATGTAACACGTTTGCCTATCACAACACTATTACACTATTATGCGAACTAATGGTTGTTAAATATGATGCGAAAATTCTAAATTTGCAGAGTAGCTTTAGAAATGGCACCCTTTTCTCTCATTGGCCCTTTTTTCGACTCTTCAAAATCTGCCACGGCCACTCTGTTTATTTTAAATCTGACTCTTCGAAATGTCAACTGAGTATTCAGGCAGGATTTAATAAACGTCAACTGCAAAAACTAATCACGTGACCACTCTGGGCCAATCAAAACTGAAATACATCTAGTCAGACAGCTTGTCAACTTACTAAACTATGAATCCGAACGTCCCCAATCGCTTGTACTTTTTCGAATTTCCCCTTGCTGAATCTATCAAATCAGAACAATTTTTGTTTATTTAGTTCACATCAATGACAACTTAAAGCGCGAACAACAAAATTAAGTCACAATAGCTAGCGGAAGTTGACTTATGTTGTTAAATTTGTTTTTTGCAAAAGGACTTTAGAATCGAATTTTGTTGTTTCCATTTCTAAGAGCCAATGTGCTCATCGCTATTTGTCCGATGAAATTTGTACTAGATTTTTTAGCTTTACCATTTCATTTAATAACCTTTTTGGCAGAAAAAAACAACGACAGTAATTAGGAGTCCACTATATACAACTTTTTTTTAAAACGAAACTTTGCACACGAGGTACAAATGTATACACAATTTCAACACAACATTGCATACAATAAAAAAAAAAACCTTACAATAAAAAACAAAAAAATCGCTCTTTTTATGTTCAGCCACTGACTATTTTCAGGTGGGAAATTATTTACCTTTCGAGCTTGAAGTAACTTCAGCTGTATAGACAGTCAATGTCATTTACGGAAAATGAAACGATTCTTATTTTATTTTCTTCAAGTCGTACGGAGTCCCCAATTATCTGCTCAGCTAGGATGCTAGGATTGGTATTATATAACAGAAAATACATTCCCCCAAATAGCATCCCCTCTCTTGACTCGATTGATGATTTTCGTACGGAACTTCCATAATCCAGACGTACTCATAATTCAATAAAAATCTCTTAATACATCGGATGGTGTATCCAGGGGATGCCATCAAAAGTTGTCTTTACGACTGCTCCAACTCCAACCCAGTTGGGATTTTTCTCTCACACAAACACCCAAACACCATTCCATTCATTGAAGGGTTGTTAGCCATGTCTGGCGTAAGTGCGGAGTCACATATACAATCCCATTTGGATATCAAACAATTATGGAAGGCAACTGAAGAATAATTTGAAAATGTGTCTGATATATTTGCACGAGAGTTTCTTCTGAGAAACCTTGCAGAACGACTGGATTTAGTTCAAAAATTAGATGAGATAATTTATGCACCCCCCAGGGCTTCCTTATGCAGAGTGTTGCATAATTTATTAAAACTTTAATTTTGGTTTCTTAGAATAAGTTTTTCGCCTGAACTTATTCAGTAGTTTTTAAGACACCTACATGAATTCTGGATTTCTGTTCCGGAAAATATGAATTAAGATAGCTTACGCAAATTTGAATAAATTAAAAGGAACTCGTTTATCATGGTTATTTGTAATCTGTCTTCGAACAAAATATATGTGCATTTGTTTCGACTTGTTAAATTAAAAAAAAAAAAAGGTAGCTATATAAAAAAATCGGACAGCATGGCTGCTTTCAGGGAAAGCTTTGAGTAAAAAAGAATCGATATTTTCAATTCGACTGGAGTTACTGTCAGTTATCGGAGTAAAACTCGTTATAACTTTGCCTAGTGAATTTGCTACTAAACCCGAAGTCTTTTTCAATATCCGTTTCTGTCTGCAAAATGCAATTGCAGGTCTCGGGGGAGAATTTTGACAGAAATTTGACATTGCCCACAAAGGCACCTGGACTGCATCATCTTTTGGAAACAAATTTTGTTGTTGTTCGAATAATGTCAAATGGTGTACCAGGCGCTATTCGATTTACGGTCAATTTTGACAATTTAGTAGCTTGTAACTTGAAAAAGTTAAATTCTTATTTCTTCTCAACGAATTGGCCGATTGTAATGAAATAAAAAGTAAATGTTGGTCAATAATTGGCCAAGTGCTTTTCCAGATACCCACACGGATTGGGCCAGTAGTTTTAACGTGATACCAGCACAAACCCGCATACAAACTAGAATACTTAAAAAATGGATACTATACTAAGTGCATTCGTGCTATTTTTTCAGCGGGTTTTTTTAAATATAGCTTTTTCTATAAACGGATTTTCAGGCTGAATGCTTTAATACTGTTATAATTTATATAGAATTTTGTAGATATATAGTCCACTCGGTAATAGTACGCAGGTATTTTCCGGGTTTTTGGATTAGGTTCGTTTTTTTTTTTTTTTTTTTTTTCTTAAATGGTGCCCTTTTAATCCCGAATTCATAGATGCTAGTTCTTAGATACTACTTTCTTACTTTCTACACCACAAAGTTGGGGGACCCTTTTGCATTCTCGGTTTTAATTGCATAGACATTTTACGACAACCCACTATTTTTCATTTATAGATACGTTGGACCCTTAAAGTCACAACCCGACAATCAGAATTTTCAGAAATGCAGCTCAAAACTCTAAGAGTTTAAATTTATTTCTCAATTTGCAGTGCTCAAATAATAATCAATGAAACTTCCCTCAAAATCCATCCAAAAAATGTGAATTTAATTAAAAAAATTAAAAAAACAAAATGCCCCTCAAGTGTTAACTGTGCAACTTTACAAAAAAAAAAAAATATAAAAATGAGCAAATCCGGCGTGATAGATAGCTCAAGTGTTCCGCTCATTTTAACAAACACAAACAATAAAAATTTCAGTGGAGTAGACAGTGACACATCGGATGGGGACGACGATGACGATGTGATTGCAAAAAAAATTCGCATGGACTCTGGCCTCGGTGGCGGAGGTGGTGGTGTTGCTCCGACTGCGGGCCTAGGTATTGTTGCCTCGAACAGTATCCCCTATCACGATGACGACGATGTACGGTCGCCGTATAGTAGAAAATCGTCGGTGAAAAATGTCAATGCACCACCATCCGATGACAGCGACGACAAGGTGAACAATTTCAATAGTAGCAATGCCCCATCGTTTGGCAGTAGTTGTTCTGGGCTGACAATTGCTGTGAATCCGCCATCGCTGCCATCGCTGCCACTTCAACAAACATCATCATCTGCATCTGCAACTCAGCTCTCATCTTCATCTTCTGTTTGTGTTAACGCTGTTGCTGGGGTTGGTGGTGGTGCGGCTGTTGTTGTCACTTCACCACCCACCAGTCCTGCTGCTGCATCCAACTCTTCCGCTGCCGCTGCCGCTGCTGCTATAGCTAGTGTTGTTAATAGTCCTGCTGCTGCCATTGCCACCGCCGCCCACCAAACCATCACAATGTATTCGAATGCGAAGAGCTACAGAAAGAAATCTCACAGCAACGGCAACAACCTCAACCACAGTACGAGCTTCTCGAATGTGATTAACATAACCGCCAACGAGCATTGCAACGCGTACTATGCCAATCACTTGGACTACTTCGATCCGAGTGATCAGAGCTACACAAATGCAAACATCATCAACAACAACAACTACAACAGCAGCAACAACAACAACAACAACAATTGGGAAATGGCAACGCACAATGGGAGTGGTGGCAATGGGCCAGCACTAAGTCCGGATAGCGCGAACACTAGTGACCATGGTCTCGAGCTCAACTTCAAGGACAGATCCTGTCGCAGTTTTGTGCGCCAATCGAAGTTGAGCTCGAAGCATCGCAATAAATCCGTTCCGCATAGTTTACAGGTTCCAATTTGATCCTTTAGTACATTTTACAGTTGTTGTTGTTTTTTTTTTTTTTTTTAACTTAATTGAAGCGTAAAAGTTCGCAGAAAGTTGCTATAAAAAGTTTGGCGCCGTGTGCGCATGTGTTGCTATAAAAATGAAAATTTCACCGTAGCGCTAGCCTGGGGTACAGATGTCAGATTTTTGTGACATTTGTTGTCTTTTGGTGTGCGTGGGTGTTCGTGGGTGTGGGTGGATACTACAATTTTAGCACAGGCATTGTTTTGGTTTTGTACCCGTCAAGGATATTTCCATAGAAATGTGTGTTCTGTTCCGTGAGTGAGTTTGTTTGCGTGCTTGTGTTAACGCCGACATTTGCCAGTCAGCGGGCTTGTTTCGCCTTTTTACGAGCCGCAATTGTTGACAATTTGACGCGTGGTTGGATGGAAATAAAAAAAAAACAAGAAAAATAAATAATAAGTGTGTGTTCTTCTTGTTTTTGGACGCAATACTGTTTCTGTTTCGTTGTGCAATGGCTGTGGGTTGGAAATTGGCTCTTCTGTTTTTTTTTTTTTTAAAGCTGACATCATTGGAAGTGGTGCGATGGCACGACATACGAATACGAATACGAATTACTGGAGCTCGCTTTCGGCGGAGGTGTGGATCGACTTGAATCATCCCAGAGGGCGCTTTGTGCTCTATTTCGATATTGCTGCTATAAATGTTAAATTCATGTCACTAAGTGACCTTAATGGTGACATTAGAAATGACAAATGAATTGGGGGGAAATCATGCGAGCTACACGAGTGCGTTTTATGTTGTTATATTGGGGGTAATAACCCCTGCATCTGATATCGAGTCGAGTCGAGTGTACACATGTACAGAAAATTGCACAAATTGACACGCGGTTATTTTGCAGCACAGATGTGAAGTTGCAGCACTTTGTATGTGGGCTAATGGAGCTGGGTTTTACTAATAAACTGAAAATTAGCTGAAGACTGGGTCGGTCATAGGATGCTACTTGGTGGTGTTTTTCTGGATCTACCTCAGAGTGGCTATTTGGTCTATGACAGTCACTCTGTTAAATACTAAGTTGCAGAAGGTATGTTCACACCGTAGATGGGGTAGGATCTTGTATGCTTCATCAAGCAGGGATGTAGCTTTGGTTCTTCTTACAATCCGTGGGAAGTTTATTTTATGGAGCAGATGGCCTTCAGACATTTTTTTTTTTTTTTTTTTTTTTTTTTTTTTTTTTCAGGACTACTGGGCAAGATCAGAGGCGATTTTGTGTCAGCGGCATTTTTTTTTTCTTAAACTGCGGTCAAAATTTTCTGCACTGACCATCGGTTGCTCTTATTTTGTCCCGACAGGTGAGCATCAATTGATCATAAAATTTCTTAAAAGGTCCACTTTTTTAATACCAAAAGAAGCACAACTTGTGTCTAATGGGCTTGCTTTTGCTGCGACAGAAAATGGGGTGTTCATCGAAAAATCATTTATTAGAACTACGTCACTATCGTTATGTCGATCAATACGTGTTCTCTTGCAAATCAAACCTCAACCCAAGAAGCATTTCAAAGACCGCAAGGACTGGCGTTCATTGGTATCACAGATGGTTGAGCTTTTGCCAAACTGTAGACTTGGAGGTACATCTCAACCTTCCTCCAGTACACAGAAAAAATATTGCCTTGGCCAGAAAATTGTCACCTCGTTCAAAAATGCAAACTAGGTGATCTGAGTATTTCAATGAATGACATCAGTTCATTTTATGTCAAACTAGTTGACCCGTGCTCGCCTTGCTTCGCCAGAGTTCCACTTCTCAAATTTAAAACAAAATAATTAGCGTTATACAAAAAATAGCCTACCCGAAAAAAGAGAAGAAAAATTGTCAGCAAAACAATCCAACGAATAGTTAGGCTAACTTCTATTATTCCCTCTCAATCTCATTTACATTCCACTTGTTAGTTCTTAGATTTTATACTCCATCTCTCTCCATCAAATAACCCATATGCGCCACAACCACACTCGCTCACTTACTAATCAAACACAAACATCCTCGAGTTCAAATTAAAAAAAGAGAAAAAAATATAAATATAAAGCCAGGTTTTGGCATGCACATGAATCACATGAATAAGATCAGAGTCACTATAGCGCGTGACTCCCTCTCAATCTCAATTACATAACTATCTATCTCTCTCAATCCCATGTCCCCCCCCCCCCCCATCCCACCACATTCGATCTACTACTCAACTCAACTCATTATTCATTAATACTGCAGTTTAATTTAAAAACGTGAGCCCAAAAAAAAAAACAACACAAAGCCCAAAAGGTGCATAAAAAATATGTCCGGCCAGAGTGTTCTAGGCCGGACATACTAGTGGGCGTATTGCTATCTTTGTGCCTGTGACTTTTGTCTTCTTTGTCTAGAAACAATTCTTACGTCTCGTGTAGAGAGTTGGGGCAGTTTATCCTCGGATAGGGGAGGGGTGACCGAAACAGACGTTCCCTCCCCTGTAATCCTCAGACAACTCCTTGAAGGGAGGTAAACCGAAACAGTGTACCCTTCGCTTGTAATCCTATAACGTCTCGTCATGATGGCGTAGCCGTGTGCGCCATTGGTGACTAGTAAATCGGTACTTTCATTGTGTACCTTACTTGGGAGATTTGTTAAGGCTGGTCAAGGAGTAGGTGACCGGTCGACAGTATGCCTTCGGATGGGCGAGTGGTGACCGTATCAGTACAACCCTCGCTTGTGTCCTCTGGCAACTTATCGAATAGGGCGGATGCAGCAAAAAGCGCGGTATTAGTGGCGATTGCAGCAATCAGCCTACAAAGGCATGTTGCGCTTTGACCGAGTTTGACCGAGTGACGGTTTGTTTCGGATGTACGAAAGGGGTGACCGAAACAGTCTACCCCTCGATTGCAATCCACAGACAGCCCGTCTAAGAGAGAATGGATGATGTGTAGAAGATCATTGAAGCCATTTGGTCTTTGTAATGTATTTGCTGATACAGCGTATGTCTATGCTAGACAAGTCACTGAGGTCATCGAAGAAGTAGTCTCCTAAGTTTGTTTTGCGCAAATTTGCAAGGGCTGGACAGTTGCAGAGAAGATGAAGAACGGTTTCTTCCTCCTCCTCATCCATGCAGCTCCTACAAAAATCATTGTAGGGTGTACCCAGTCTACGGGCGTGCACCGAAAACAAAATTTGTAAAAAACAGCCGTAATATTGATATTTTTCATTGACAAAATCGAGCTGATGTTGAAAATATCAATTCTGATATGACTCCAATATTAATTTCACATACGTTTCGAATGTAATTTTAACAATGAATTCATGTGGAATTGATATTAGAATTTTATAATATTTTAATATTAAAAATGTGAAATTGATACGATACGCATTTACTTTTGATATTGAGAACATCGATTTTTGATATTAAAATTTAGTAATCGATATGATAAAAAGGTAAAATGAATATAGCTTTCATTTATTTTTGATAAGAATAATTTAAATTTTGATATTAAAATTGTTTAATTTATATGAAATAAATGTAATCAATTTTATATTAGAAATTTAAAATCAATATTCATTTTTACTTACTTATTTTAAATATCGATGTTCTAATTTTGTCCAAGCGGTGTATTTCAAACCTTAATTCATAAGTTGACTTATTTTGCAATAAGGTTTTGTATTTTTTTTTTTTTTTTTCTTTTTTTATTATCCTAAAATAGGTTTAGACGACTTTGTACGTCTTCAGTAATAAAAAAATTAGGTAATAACAATTTATTTTAATATATTTTATTTCTCATTAAAAATGTTCCAACTGGAAAATAGTAAACATGAATTGGAGGACTTGTAAAGTCGGCAATAGCTATTATTTTCAAGGAAATACTTTTGGAACCTACAGAGTATAACTGATCGTGATCTATAAATTCTCTATGTTTCGATTCATATCGGTAGCTCCATAAGCATTTCAGAGGCCCAGACTGCCTTATTACGGTTACATAATGGGTTAATTTCTGGTTTTCTGTAATTAAATGATTTACACGATAAAGTTACAAAGATTACCAAAATACGTAATAAAAACTTACACAAAAGAGCAGTAAAAGCTGTCTCTAACGAAATTACCTTACACGATTCTTCCGGAAGGGATTCTACGGATTCAACCTCCAAAGAATCCGGAAAACTTCGAGGGTTTCCGAGATCATCATCCCCTATTATTTCGCTAACTGGCTAAATAAACTGGTCTTGATGTTCATCCATTATCTCTTTTTTTGAACACAAATTCAAGAAATTACTCGAACTGATTATTATTATTACTGTGTTTTTACAGATTTTTTTTAACACTAAATATTACACAAATTGCAAAATTGCACATTAAATTAAAAGTTAACACGGAAAACACTCTACAAACAAACCGATCACTACGAGTAAACCACTGCAAGTGCGACTGCAGTTTCAATTTCAGACTCGTTTATTTCGTTAGCAACTGCCTTTTTACATTATTCATATCAAATATGTTGGTAATATCAAAAATTGCACCTTAGGGTACCGGTATTTTGGGGCTTCGGCTTATTTTTACATGTCTCACATAAACAGTACATTTTGTCAATATTAAAAACACATTAAATCATATTGGTTTTTAATTTGTGAAGTATATTAAAATTAAAGCTTATCAAGTTTACATTTTTAACATCACAACAATACGCGTAATGTAGAATTGACATTAAATCTTGTAAACATTATATTACAGAACATCATACAAAATTTTATATTGCTTATTGATATGGGAATGTAAATCGTAATTTCAAAAAATGTAAGCTTTTAATGTAAATCTGCCATGAAAATTATTAATCTGATATTTTTAATATTAAAAAAATACGTTTTTATTCAAATTTTGAAATTTTCGCATGAAATTGAAGTTGATATGACAAAAATATCAATTTGAAATTACATTTTTTTTTGGGTGTGCCTACCTTTTAAACAGTGTCCTGTTAATGCCCCCACTACGGAGCTGCTTCTGTTTCTGCCTACAGAGAGAAGTCTTTGAGTCCTTTTAGCGTCTAGTTTTGGCCAGATTTGCTTGGGTATGACGCAAGTATCAATGCTTTTCCACCTATTGTTTGCAGCCTTTATTGCCTCTTTGAATAGGAGGAATTTGATAGATGATAGTACATGTAAGTTAATATGCAATTTTGTATGGAAAGTTTGAAAAATTTCGCCTGGGCAATAAAATTATTATAATTAGCTACCGCGGAATGGAACTTAACTCTCTGCGGGAGAATGTTTGAGACGAAGACTGAGAAGGGACAGCCAAGCAGCGCTAAAAGCTCATGAATCATACAAAACCTAACTCCAGACTAATTTGGAAGGCGCAGTGGCTTAGTGGTTAGTGTGTTGGATTAACAACGTGTCGAAATAGATCTGGCCTCAGCTGGATCCCAAGCGGTCTAAAAATCTTACTACACTGAAAAGACCCATGATAAGCACTCTAGTAGGTTTCATCACGGGACACTGTATCATAGGGAGACATGCTCTCAGGTTGGGCCTCCCTTCAAATGATTTCTGCAGAAGCTGTATGAACGTGGAGGAGGAGGAGACTGTTCTTCACCTTCTCTGTACGTCTTCGTTCCGTAGAAAACTATACCTCGGAAAATATTTCTTCGACAATCTCAGCGAACTCGCAAATATAGGAGTCCACTGCCTCCATCGCATCATTCTTTATTCCTGGTTATCAAGTCCTGAGTTGAAGGCAACGAAAGGGCTGCTCACAAGGACTCATTTTTCTATAATATTGTAGCGACTGGTGTTGCGTAGAAATTTCCTAACAATTGCACTTGTTGCTTGATATTGAATTACCCGAAATACGTGAGCTCGCATCTTTTAGCTCTTCCGTAATTAGTTGGTAGTCATTCAGCCATTCCTCTGATTCTTCTTTCCACTTGTACGATCGCAGATAACCGCACAGAGTGTAGGTATACGCTTTCATCAAAGTGCGTATACCAGTCTATTGGAATCCAAATCGCCTCAGTATTATCTTATGGTGCCAGCACTCCCATAAACGAAAAAGAAGTTATACACAAAAACATCAAAAACATCGCCATCGATCTAGAGGCAGTTTTTAATTTCTGCAACCAAAGTTCCCCAATGACAGATGCTACCATGGAGTGGATACAGATAATGGAACTACCTTTGCGTACAGTCAGATGTCGGCTGGAACCAATTGGAAAAGCAACTTTTAATTAAGCACCATATTTAGAAACTGTGTGCAAATCAAATTAACGAACATAAAACCCGTTCGTTCTTTTTTGTAAGCGATCGCAGTGCGAAGAGAGTTTAGTTTGCCGCAGTTAAAATTGAACTCTCAAGCAAGTTGGCATTTTCATTGTGACAGACCGGGCAGTTTGTAACGAAATCTTTTTTTCTAAAAAATGGTGAGCATTGAATTTAAAAAAAAAATATATCTTTCGTAGTAAAATCCGCTTTACGTTTGATGACAGTTGCATGTGTTTTTAATTAAGTCGCGGATATTCCATTTTTCCCCAACAAGCTGCATTGAATTGCTCCACACTTCCTGTAGATCAAGACTTCGACAGTTAAGCAATGAAAATAGGTTTACCAAAAATTCAGTTTTAAGTGAAAAATTCTTTTGTTCCTAACTCCGAAGATACTCCAACCTGCCATCGGTCTTGAATTATCCCAAATGCATTTCATTTCCATTTCGAAGCAAGTTTAAAATTTCTTCCTTGAGAGCGCTTAAATTAACTTCAAGAACAACCAAACCGGATATACCAATCGCTTCCTGCGTTTCATCCTGCCTTTAAAATTAGTATACGTTAGGGAAGAAATGAGTTAATTTTAATTATACTCCTTGTTCTTATTACGGAAGTTTATTGAGCAAATTTGTGCAGTTCACCTATTCAAGGGGAAAGTAAAATTAATTTAAAACTTTGCATTTGTTCCTCTCTTTTTTTCAGAAAAAAAAAAAAACGAAACTACTAATTAGAAGAAATTGAAAAAGTTTTTTTCAGAGTTGCGAATTTAAATTGAAATCAAATTGCAAATTGCATATAGTGATAGTAACAGACATGTCACACACAACAATCAAACGGATGCCTTCTGGGAAAATGTACGGAAATTGTTTGTTCCTTTGAATCAAATTCCTGGACGACATGATTATGTAAGCGCGTGTTTCCATATTCTGGGTACTATTACTCGTGCCTTGAGTTGGAGTCGTGGTTTCTAGGGAGTCAAAAGTCAAAAGTGAACATCCAAAGGCAATGAAATAAGTGGCTGCGCAATATGTTATTATGATTGAGTGTTGACTGTTGACTATTAGCACTCTTGGGAGGAATTTTCGAATAATGTTACAATACAACTTGTTGGAATTTGGGAGTATTTCAGGATTGTATTTTCTTTAAAGTCATCACTCAATAGCATTGACAAAATTACAAATTGAGAGCCCAAGGAAATCTAGCACGTGGGTGGATACCCACCGCTCTTATCACCAACGCTTTGCCAAAAAGGACTATTGCTGTTTGCAGAATGATGGCATTTTCTCCTCTGCCCCATTTTTCATATAACTTTTTTGACAGTGGGCTGAATCTAAGTTTCTATTCAGAACATGGTGGGTGTCTTTGCTAAATAAGTTAGTTCCATTAATATCTTGTATTTTTGTACTCGGATCGATTTTGATTCAGGCGTCGTGGTTTGAACACTTCTACCATCCCAATCTACGCTGATTTAGTTGCTGATATTTTCCATGACTATTTGCTGTTTTAAAAGTTTTTGTTTTCCTGGTTTGAAACTTAGATAATTATCAGCAGCATAATTATTTGCTGAAATTGGCTCCGTTGCAATTCTGAAGTTGTTCTTAATACACTTGGAATACACGGTTCGGAGGAGCAGTGACAGGAATACGCTCGAAATTCAAGAAACCTGTTTGAACAGTAAACGAGCGCGAATTACGAACAAATCCATTTAACTGTATATTGAATATTGCTATTCGTTGTACGACAAAAGCAATATATTTAAATAGCGAAATTTACAATAATAGAAATTTCCCCGCGAACTGTCACACTTTATTCACAATCCACAGATTACACTCGCGATAGACTAATGATTACAAACCCACGAATGAAAACATCGGTCGAACTTAACCTTTAAAAATTTAACTGAGCCACAGGTATCTGCGACTAAAACAAGTTTTCACGTAAATGATATGTCAGGAACTACGAATATTCGCTTTCATATGAATAGTCCTTATAGTCTACGCTTTACACCCAGTGGTTGATAATAACGGGTGATTTCTTAAACGTAGTTTTTTGAATCAAATAAAACACTCAAATTTGCATCAAATCTTTATCTATACTTATATTAAAACCGTAAGGAATTTTTTTTGTTACCAAATGGCGTGAAAACTACTGCACAGATTTCGATGAAACTTTTTTTGAAATGTTCCTTAAGATTTTGTGCAACACATAGGCTATTCCCTTTCATTGCCGTGGCTATTTTTTTGAGCGGTTTTAACCAAAATGTGTTTTTTTTCTGACTTTACTGCCTTTAACTCGCCATTACTCAAATAATTCTTAGTCAATGCAAACAAAACAAAATACTTAGGAGAGCCAACACTTTTATAGATATTTCAAGCCATCAATCAGCTTTCTATGTCCTCCAGAAGCTGAGCTACAACCTAAAATCTAACATTAAAAAAATAAATTTATTTTCTCCAATCGAATATTATCAGCAGCCGCGGTTCTTGATCGTTGTTCTGCTTTGGGGTGGTTTGGTGGCGCACATCGCACAAGCACGTTCATATGAAAAAAAAAAAAAAACAGCGACAATGTGTTTCTGAGGAAATGCGCAGATGGCTGATGACGTGTGGTGTGGTGATGGACGTATGGTGGAGGTGGTGTATATAGAAGTTGAGTTCATGGTTTTTGTTTTAATGTTTGTTATAGTACCTACGTTGATACCTACAGTAAATAATTGAAGAATTCAAGAAGTAAGGACGATAAAGGTGAACTATGTTGTTTGATTTATTTATTGTTCGTGTAGATACAAATTTCCGTTAAGGTTTTTGTTTTAGTGGTTGTTTCGATATTACCCTTCGTTGAATTTAATTTTCTTAAATTGGTGTTTTAGGTAAATAGATTTGTTTGATTTATTTTTCACATTGACAATGTTCACCGCTCTTTTTTAGCTAGACTGTGGATTTTAAACAAATATGCCGTTGAGAAAACGGTCAAATCTCTTTAATTGGAAATTACGCAGTCTCACGCCGCGTACGACGTTGCGGCTTGCGGGCACAGCCAGTATTCAAATATTTTTATTGTAATCGATAAATAGGCCTTTGCCATTTACATTTTAAAGACAACTTCATGTTATTGTTGTCTGCCGCTCCGTTTCAAATGGTCCATTCGGAAGGTCCAATTTTGCGTCACTTTTTCGAGCATTTCGGCCTGTATTCCACGAATTACGCGTGTTATGTTATCCTGTAAGGCTTCAATCGTACTCGGCTTGTCCACATAGACTAACGACTTTACATAACCCCACAATAAATAATCAAGAGGCGTTAAATCGCATGATTTTGGCGGCCAACTCACAGGGCCATTTCAAGAGATAAGCTGCTCACCAAAAATTCATCCTTCATGCATGTGGCACCGTCTTGATAAAACCACATGTCAACCAAGTTCAACTCAGCCAACTGGGGCAAAAAAAGTCGCGTATCATGGCTCGATATCGTCTTTGGTGCACATTTTTCACAGAGTACGAATTTTTATAATAAATTTCAATAATTTGCAATCGTTGCTCGTTTGTAGGTCTCTTTGACAGATGACGTTTGCATGTCATTTAGATGTGCTGCTAACCTGAAAAACTTAACTCTTAAAGAATCACCCATTAGCTGTTTATGAAATATTTCGCTGGTCTGGGCATACGTTTATAGAATGAAAAAGCAACATCTCGAAAAACGGACAGAAAATTTATTCGAATGTGAAAAAAATGCTTATTGATTATTTGTGTTATGAATGGTGTTGAATATTTTGAATATTTTAGTCAACATTTAAGAATGAAACAAACAAAGCCAAACAATGCAGCGAGAAATAGTTGAATCAATTTTCAGATCATAATTTATGATCTCGATGAAAAGCAGGATCATATTTTGTTGTAGGTGCATTTAAATCGATGATCTATATGGATCGTAGCTGATAATAAAAAACGGCTATTGTGCACTTTTATTTGTCAGTGGTAGTTCTCTCAACTGTCTCTGGAAAATGCATTCCATTTCCAACTGCGCAAATACACAAAATTCAAAGAGAGTTGTAAAACGTACTGCTTTCCCTGAAACTAGATCTGGAAATCTCTACGAATATGATTGTGCGAAACCTTTTTGTATTAATCATTTTTTGGCTTCGGTTTTATGTCTGTCTTAACTATTAATGGTTCTTATTTAATTATTTAGTAATTCAGAGCTAACTTGTGTGGTTTGTTCACGAAAATTTAGAGTAGAAGTATTCTAAAAATTGTTTATATTTATAGGGCCAATAAATTTGCTTGGCAACACCGACTTAAGACATTTCAGACATCAAATAAATCCCATCATATCAAATATGTCTTACAAAGTGGCCTATTGAATACGTCACATTAATCAGCGTAAAGAGATAACCAATGGAAACCCGACAAAAAAAATCCACATCCAATATACCTACGTACAAGTACCTTTTCCTTTAAAAAATATTACCAATGAAATTTAAAAGTCACCACGCCATAGATGTCCACTTAGTGGCAATCGAAACGAATAAATTCCCAACTAAAAACCAATAAACTGCACTGAACAATTTACGAAAATTTAATTACCATCAATTCACAGACGGAATGTGTGAAATATTTTATTTCATAAAAATCCAAACAGCTCGCTATGTAGTGGCCAGTTAACGTAATCGTACGTAAGAAATGCAATTTATTCCGACGTGTATTTGTGGGACCATTTTGGTCCACATGCTGCATGATACTAGTAGTTTGATTTTACTATTGCAATTGTGTGCGGGGGTGTTTTTTTTTTTTTTTTTTGTTCACTCTCGCTCTGTTCGCTTAGACGACTGAAAATACCATTTGCGCTCAACTATATAATAAAACAATATTTTTTCTTGGTTATTGCTCTCGACACAAAGAGGATTTTATTTTACGCAGCATTGTGCCGCTCAGTGATGCTGCTCAGCCATGAAAAATAAGTCCACCTTGGGGTATTTCTATGATGCGCAGATGTGGGTACTTGGTATAGTTGCTCCCTATTGAAAATTAAATATTAAGCGACAATTTTAAATTTCCGATTGGTGTGGCAATTTGCGCGCACAATTGTGCTGTTAAATTATGAGGAAGGGCTGTGCTATCGATCTGTCTATTATGGATACGTATATGTCGAGTGTCATACATTTTTCTAGTCTAGAGTTAAGATTCCTTTTGTACGGAATCAATTTTAACAGATGGGGGAACATTCCCCGAAGAAACTCATTTTTACTTTATTAATAGAAATGATTGGAATATAAAATTCGCACTGACACGCAAGAATATATTTCGTTTGCAGTATATTACCATCTCAACGAGTGAGCTGTTGAAATAAAGCACCTAAGGAGGAATCTTGCATTACAAGATGTATCGATTTAAAAAAGGAAAAACTCGCACGATTTTGCTGGTCCTGCAAGTGAAGTACGTTTGAGTTCTTGGAAATGTCTTTACGCATTCTGACAATTCAATTTTGCTAAATATTCATATGAACACGAACAGAGTATGGAGGACGTCAATGCTGGCTTATTGTACTCCAAATTCGATTTCATTCCATTTTTACAAAGTCCTTGCTTCAGCATTGTACATTGCTGAAGGACAGAGATGATGAGGGTCTTGTATAACCTACGTCTTTTTGATATTCTCAGTAGGGACTTAGTTTTCCATCGTTTGGTATAACCTCTGATGTCATTGGCAGAGTTAAGTCAGAGCAAAGACGTATTATTTCCTCTGAAAGAAGAACCCTTTGATCAGCTTTTGAAATAAATGTTTGCTATGTTTGCTGGCTTACTGCCGCCAAGTTGCCATTTTAATTATGTCAACGTCATCTGCATAACCGAAGCACTTGTTCACATTTTGTAAAAGCAAAATAAATAAAATATTCAAAATCAATTTGTTAAAATAAATAAATATAATACTGAATGGTTTTACCCAGCGTGACCGTTGTGCGACTATAAAATTGCAATTTGGCACCTTTTTCGAGCGCCTGCAACACTTTTTTCCTATTTTGACCCTTTTTTTAGTTGGAGAAGGCGCTTAAATTTGTTTTCAAATGCTGTTCCCAACTCCATTATAGTATTTATAGAGCCAATGCTTGTTAAATATCGTTCAAAAATTTTTAATTTGCTTATTAGCTTCAGAAATTCCACTTTGCACTTTTCCTTACGATTTTTCAGAACTCTGCGGCGGTCACACTGGCCTTTTGCCCACTATCCTCTACACTCTACAGTAACAAGTTAAAGGGACTGCATGACAGAAGTTATGCTGTCTGAAAATTTTATCTTTTTAATTGAGGATCCAGGATCTACCGTAAAGTAAAAATTTGATTGATTTTGAATTTTTTTAAGCCGGAAACTGGTATGACTTACGACAACGTTGCCAGAAAATAAAATAAAAATAAAATATTTCCCCACAGATAAATCTGAAAAACCTCCAGATTTGGGTACTTTTCCCCAAAAAAAAAGTTATTTTACAAAAAAGGATATTAAAGGGAAATACATATAAAACTGAATAAAAAAAAAATCTGGGGGGGGGGGAAACCCCCAAACTATGGCAACCCTGACTTACGAAGATATTACTTATTCTTCTTGTTCTTTTTCGACGGTGTTATGCTGCATTTACACGGTCACACATTTCTATCACGGAAAATTAAAGGGATGCCCAATACTAAACAGCCGTCTGACTGAAAGGGACTTCATTAATTAACACGCAAAAAAACGTGATACATTTTTTGGTCGGCCATCTTGTTTACGTAGTAGGAATTATTGGAAAGCTATGCATGTTGACATTTTAATAGCGATGGCTTACGATATCTCGTTTCCTATAAAACAAAATGGCTTCCGGAAGTGATGAAAGTACAATTTCACATATTTTATAGAAATAGGAAATAGAAATGTTTTCATGTGATTGCAGGAATGTTGGTTGCCGGAACTTCCGCTTTACGTATCTATAATAATGGGTAAGACATCCTTGACACCTTAGGCATCTGATTTGTGATCTCATTCCTACGACTTTATTAGCATTGACTGCGGACAAACGGATCTCTCTGTCCCGTCTCGTGCAAAAATGCGCGTGCGTGATAGTGTAAATGCAGTTTTAATGATCAACAACTTTGGAGCTGCCTGTCGGGGACGCCATATTGACCTTAAAATACGTCACTTCGATGGTCCTAAAGGTTTTTAATTGTTCCATCTATGAGGCTGATGTTGCTGCATTTGTTCGCACCAGAGGTTTAAAGGCCTCCATGGTTCAATTGTAACGTCGGTATGGAGTGCCTTTTTGACCTGATTCACAGGTTGTCGCTTCTAACTCTTTATGGAGACTTTTTACGGGACGGCTTCCTCTATTTGTCTTCCTTTTAAGCCGATACAGCGTTGCACTTTTGCGATCATACGAAGCGTCTTCAATTCACCTGCAGACATGTTCCTCTCTTACTTGTGCTAAAGTATTTTCTGTCGTGCACTGTAAACTGTATGTAAGAGCTGGGGATGGACGGATATGTAGAGCCTTTCTCTCACCTTAGAGACCATTTTTTGGTCAGAAAAGATTCATCTGTAACCGCATGTGCGTGACGGATTTCCCTACTCATTTTCTCATGGCATGGAATGCCAATCACCTGGTTAGTGAGGATGTAACGGGTGATTTTTTAAGAGGTTTAGAACTTTAAAAAAAAAAAAAACACAAAAAGTTCAAAAAAATGAATGAAATATTTATTCGAATCGATAGTTTGAACCTTGCAATTTAATGTTTAAAGATAATTTCATGCAAATGTTGACCGCGGCTGCGTCTCAGGTAGTCCATCCGCTGAGTCCAATTTTGGCATACTCTTTCACACATATCGGCCGGTATCTCACGAATGAATGCATGGATGTTGGCTTCCAGTGCGTCAATCGAAGCGGGCTTGTCCCTATACACATTAGCCTTGACATAACCCCACAAAAAATAATCTAATGGTGTCAAATCGCACGATCTAGGCGGCCAATTGACCGGCCCGAAACGTGAAATTAACTGTTCACCAAACTCGCCTCGCAATTGCGCCATTGTTTCGCGTGCTGTGTGGCATGTGGCACCGTCTTGTTGAAACCACATATCATGCAAGTCAAGAACTTCCATTTCGGGCAAAAAAAAGTTTGTTATCATCACTCGGTATAGCGTTCACCATTGACAGTAACGCTGCGATTCGCATCATCTTTGAAGAAATATGGCCCAATAATGCCGCCGGCCCATAAACCGCACCAAACAGTGGCTTTTTCGGGATGCATTGGTAGCTGTTGCAATGCTTCTGGCTGATCTTCACTCCAAATGCGGCAATTTTGCTTATTTACGTACCCATTCAACCAAAAATGGGCCTCATCGCTGAACACAATTTTTCGATAAAAAAGCGGATCCTCGGCCAGCTTTCCAAGAGCCCATTCACCAAAAATTCTGCGTTGTGTTAGGTCGGCTGGCTTTAGTTCTTGCACAAGCTGTATCTTAAAAGGCTTTACGCATAAATCCTTCCGCAAAATTTTCCACGTAGTGCTGTAACAAAGGCCTAACTGCTTAGAACGGCGCCGAATCGACATTTCGCGGTCTTCTGTCACACTAGCTGATACGGCCGCAATATTTTCTTCACTACGCACAGTACGTAAACGTGTTGGTGGTTTAATGTCCAACAAAGTAAATTTGGTGCGAAATTTGGTCACAATCTTCCGAATAGACTGCTCAGAAGGTCGAGAATGCCGATCATAAAATGGAAGCAGCGCGCGATGAACATTTCGAACCGAGCACGAATTTTGATAGTAAAATTCAATAATTTGTAAGCGCTGTTCATTTGTAAGACGATCCATGGTTAAATTGCAAACCAAACTGAAGCTGTTTGACAGTGACACAAGGTACTAAACACACGTCAGCTGTCAAAACCAGTGTTGCCAAAACCAAACCAGCTAAAAAATCACCCATTAGTATGTTTAGTGGACACTCTCAGCCTCTTTGGCTCGATTGGCGTCATCGACTTATTCTCTTTATAAGTTATCGATGAAGAAAGTAAAACCGGAGCTAACTCGGTTGGGAAAAAGGGATATAGCTGTGGCTTACTTCGTATAAAGAAGGTGTAAAAAGAAGTCGACACTGAAGCGAGCATCTTGCATTAAATTTAAAATGTAGGTAATAAAGTAATCCTCTTGTTATTTTAATGGCAAGACTGAAATTTAACCGCTTTGTCTGCATAACTGGAAGTAATACCGAAATACCCATCGACGAGGATGACAGGCTCCTTCAATCTCTAGCTGATATACGGGTAATCGGTGTGGTGTTAGTTTATGTTTAATAAATCTTGATCAGGTAACTTCCACTTTACTACCAAAATTTGCACAGCAGCAAAGTCAATGAGGCTTAGTCCCTTCCTAGGAGCAGTGGCTTTCATTTGACCAAAAGATGTCATCTCTTTTTCTTGGGCTTTGTCATGGAGATCAAAAAAACTAACCTCGGGGATATCCTCTTTCACCTCTAAGAGCTACAGAGAGCAAATTCAGCCTCAACGAAAACCCAGTGTGACTTAAATAACTCTGAGTCCAAGAAGCAACTTCTCGATGCCTTTTTCGCACTGTGATTTTGAAAGAACCGGTTTTATAAAATAAAACAAAAATGGTTGGCCATACCTCTAAATACCTCAAACAAAAATCCCGCCTGCTCTTCTTTAGGATAGAACATCCACAAACAACTCCATACCTCCTTAGATGTCTGCCTTGTAATTCACCACGTGTAGCTTATCACGTCCTTTCCACCCCCTCATCCCCACCCTACATATCACATTAACAGACTCGAATGCACCTCTTGAGCGATATACACTTGCTGGCGTTCAAAACACGTTACAAACCCATTTCATCACGTTCCACCTGTGCGTCATCTGAGGCTTTCATGTCAAGTTGTTAATGAAGCATGCACCCGTCAACTCGAGCGAAAATTACCTCACCTATAATGCGCGTGATTTTTTGAACAAACCATCAATTTCACTTGAAACAAGAGTACACCTTCGCTAGCACACAAAATCGCAATACATTACCGGAGAAGGTCACAGGTCGCAGTCGAAGGATTCCGCATATAAGTGCAGGTGCTGTCCCCAGCCAAGAGACTTTAAAAATGCGTTTTTCTGCTTGGATTTCGTGGGCTTTACTTGTTTTTATGCGAAAAGATTGCATCACATTAAATAGGATATCCATCCCCCAATAAATAGTCGCCCATTTGGCACCCCTTTGTCGTTGTCTCAATTTTAGGACAAACGCATTAGGTCCTCGTTATGACGGGGAGATATATTTCGGGTGACATGCAGACTGCGGGGCGACAAAAACTCTGACAAATACAAAACTAGTATACTCGTATAGGGACACAAATTGCCAACCCCTTCCTCAAGCACCAACCCCGGGTAAAATTTGTTGACGGACGATGAAATGAGCTTTTAATGGCTACGAAATTAGCATAGCTTACTTTCCATAAGGGACACCTAAAAGAATCAACAGTTCTTGTTCTTGCTCCTATATTCTTGGGGACTACTCGAGATTTCTCCATGTCATCCCTAAAAAGCGAAAGCTTTCCCTATGTAAGTAAGGATGCGAAATTGGATTTCTCATGTGTGAAAAATAGGATCATGCGCTCGAGGGATACAGCATGAGGCTTGTTTGTAAAAAAACTCACAAAAAAAAAACGCCAACAATAAGGACAAAAGGCTCGAGGGGTACACTTATGTGGAACCAATTTAAGAAATACATTTGTGCTACTGAATATGTTGCTGCCATTGCGGTTGTCGAAAATACAGCGAAATGAAAGGCATCCGGAGCGATGTATAACCGCTGATAACTATTGGATATTTTCACAGCTGGGAAAAGGAATAGATTATATTTATTTTGCTGCTCTGTATAAACAGTTGGATTGAATTTCAATCAAAATTGTCTCCAGCAACAGCTGAGGCATGATGTTCTTGTTACTCGCCTTCTTTGTTGGTGCAGTAAAATATTTATTCACTCCTTTTAATCTTGATCTTTTGTACAGACACAACAGGATGTGTTTTATGGTTGTTATAACTTTTCGGAGTAGTCCCGACTGGTTGTAGTTAAGAGGAGGTCTGTTTTGAGTCGATCTGCAGTGAAGCAAATATTTCAAGGACCATGAATTTCGAAAAAAAAAAAATACTCCGGAAACTATGGGATTGAATAATTTTCGTAACAGTCACAGATATTGTGACTCACGGAGATATAGAAAAGTAAAATACGACCGACCGACGCCGACGTGGCCTCGCAAGGGTCTGAAGAGGATACACTGGAGTATAGATTAAACTTTCCGATATAGTTTAGAAAACTCTGGGATTTGAATTTGTGTTAAAGACTAAGCTAGCCCTAGCATTCATGAAACGACGAGAAAGATGTTTTCTTTCCGACTGGAGTGGCATTTTGTAATAATTCAGAAAAGCAATTTTGTATATCGGTGCAGGATTCACAATGAACGAGAAAGTTTCGCCTGATCGAGTCGTGCGCAAATCTGTTTTTAATGAGTTTTTAAAACTTTTGATTAGAATTTAATTATAAACCAATTCTGGTCAAGAAAGAAGAAAGAAACATCTGTAGTACTTTTTCTGTTTGTCTTGCTAAAACGTTTTATTAAATTAGCAAATTTCGTGAATCAAATTGAAAGAGTTGGATTCGAAATCTACACATTAAATGATGCTAAAGTTCCTATGTGCCATTGTAGGCGCAGTGACTTAGTGGTTAGTGTGTTGGACTACTAAGCAAGTGGTGTGATCTGCGAAAATACCCAAATTCCATTTTAAGGTTTTTTTTTTCACTGCTCCACCTCTCGGGCAGGTCTGGCAAAAATCCGAGCGTAGAACCAGTGTTGTTATATCGTGGGATTTATCCCTTTTTGTGGGAATTTCGATGTCTGAAAAGCCTTTCGTGGGATAAAGGGAAAAAGCACCAAATCGTGGGATTTTGAGGAATGTAACAAAAATCATTAAAACTATACATTTTTGCAGAAATTTCATGAAAACTCCTACATTTCACCATGATTATTAAAACACTGAATGTGCATAAAAAATAAATTCATATAAATTGTCCCGTAATAATGTTACAAACTGTGATTTTTATATTTTATGATTAATTAACCGCGATTTTTTTTCCTTGTTATACAAATTTTACTTTAAAAAACTGGATTTTGAGGTAAAAAAGGATCGTGGGTTTCCAAAAGGGAATTTGAGTACGGTGAAATGGGAAAAAAGGGAAAAATGACAATGCTTCGTGGGATAAATGAAGAGAGAGTACCTACTAACAACACTGCGTAGAACTATCATGAAAATCCTTCTCAATTAACCGTTTGGACTTGTCCGAAAAATGAAAAACACACACAAAACGAATAGTGGTTGTGTTGCACCAACTATTTATTCAAGGAGGAGCTCAAAACCACTGTCAAGTTTGTAAGGAGTTGCCAGCTTTCAGTGCAACTTGTTGTCTCTCTGTACTTTCCAGATAAAATTTCACAAACTCACAACATCTTTTCAATTAAGAATGGATCTATTGTGACCCTAAATAAAAGGGCAAGTTCAGAATGGTCTAAAAGTCGTCGTCCCAATTTGTCTGAAGAAGTTCTCTAAGTAAAGGCTAAGGTACTTAAAACTGCTATTTAAAAAGAGAGTCAAGTCAAGTTAGGAATTTTTTGAAACTTACAATTTTCTAAGACGAAAGTCATCGCACAAAATCTGGACAACTCGAACGAAATTTTGAAATAAAAAATTCAAAATAAAATCCTCCTCAGCCTTCGGTTCAAAAACAATGCAATAATTCTAAATTAGAAAGAAGTTGTAGCATCACTTTCATATATTTAAAAATATATTTAAGTTTATCTAATATTTTTATTGAGAAGAAAAACAGCTCGACTCTCTACCATTATCTTTCCAGGAATATGAAGTTAGAGGGATTAGCTCAGAAATAAAAAGCATGCTTAACGTGAACACCTGCCTTGACGGCCTCATTTCACGGTGGGCACACCCACATTAGAGTCCCTGAGAAAGACGTTGACTAAACGTCCCAAGGCCAGTACAAGTACTGACCTTAGTAGAATTACCGTGGCTGATTGGTAAGATTACAGTCCATCGACCCATTCGTATTGGGCGAGGCCTATCTTGACACCTCTTCATTCTGAAAGAATGCACTTGTCTTTCGCATTTGGAATAAACCACAGCCACCACGAATCCAACCGCTAAATGATGAGGGCTCACCAATAGTGAATAGTGGTGGTTCGATGTTCCACGCTTGTTGTTTTTTATAGAAAACGACACATATTAATTTATCTATGGGAGAACTATGACGCTGCGCCATCTAGCGACAGAGTAGTCCAAAATGAACGAGTATTGACGACATGTTTCTGTTCTATTCTTCTGGCGCTAGATGGTGCCACTTGTTTTTGGTGACAAAAAAAAACTTGTTTTCTATTATCAGTTCTATTTCCGTTCCTTGTCACTAGACGACTTAAGTCCTTGGCAATTTATGGAGCGAAACTTCAAATTTATGAACCTTCGAAACAATTAACGTACAAACGTATTTTCGCCCAAGGAAAGTTGTTAGTGAACCGGCACGAACGTCACTTTCGTACATTCAATACCTGGGCCTAGAGCACAGATCTGCAAATTCTTGGAATGTATTTCAAGTGTAAAGAATTTTGAAGAAGATTTACAAGCCAAGACTCCACTTTATCACAAGTCAAATTCAGTAGGCACTGTAGGACAAAATATTGGTTTCCTGTTGAAGTCTAGAAAAAAGTCCAGCTCACTCTTTATGTAAGTCGGTTCTTTGTCGGCTACTGATCGTTGAAACTTCGTTACATCTTACTAATATGCTATCAGTCTAAGGAAATCTCTCGAATAAAAATTGTTATGAACTGGGCTCGTGTCAAATGAAAACATAGTCCGCCGCTCACACGTCCCTATGCAAACTGCAAAGTAGGCAAATGCGTGCAAAAGTCCTATTAAAATAGTAAATTGGTGTCAAGGAACCATCACCCAAACACGTATCTGCAGCATTGCTCTTTTTATTTCAAAAGGGAGATGGCAACCGCACCTGACTTTAGTGCACACCTGCAATTCTTGCCGGCCAACTATATTCTCCTGTCCAAGCCAAAATCTTAATCAATCATAATTTCATTCTCCGGCCAGTTGGCAGTATCCAGTATCTGAACTTTGTGCAGTTTATTCAAAGTAAACCCGTTCGATGGCATTCTCCGAATATGAACTAAAAATGCAATAACTTTAATTTGAGGTTAAGGTTGCATTCAATTTCCTTATTAAGTACTCACCTACCTTTGCCTAGCGTGGCCTGAATTTCCATTTCCGCCTTCTTCGTTTAGCCTCATTTCTGTATGTATGCCATGCCAAACTTAAACTTTATTTCAGCACAATATTCGCCTCTGTTAGGACTGAGGAGTAGGTGTAGTGGAGCTTTTTCCTCCCCACTCTCCCTCTCTCTCTCTCTATCTGCCAAGTGTCTGTGTTCTCCCAAAAGTAGGCGAAATTTTCTATTCCAGTTTCTATCTGGCCATCGATAGATGAAAGCAAAATAGGCGCAGCAAATATAAATCAGAGAAAAATGTCAAAACTACATCTTGACAGATCTGACACATGCGATGTTGAAGTTTGAAGTTGTCTCTTGTGTATCCGCTCTCTCTCTCTCTCTCTCTCTCTCTCTCTTCCCCCTGTGCCTGTGTTAAAATGGAGAAGTCCCATTGAAGAGACCAAGTGCATGCCTGCTTAGAGGATCCAGAGAATCTGCAGCTGCACTCCTTTTGGGGGCGAACGGGGTGACAGGTGTAGCTATAAAATGCGATTGCATGTCGGATAACAGTCCAGAGTTGTTGTGTGAATCCCTTCGAGTGGTGCCGTGTGCGGACGTGTGAACTTGACTCCTTTTCGCTATATAAGTCGCCGAATGCAGTTGCAATTTCCATCGATAACGGTTGTCGGTTGTTTTCCTTCTTTACTCTCTCTCACTCGGCTGTGTGTAATTTATTCATTTGCTGTGTTAATTTCCAATCAAGGACATTCGCGTGTGTGTAAATAACAGCTCTCGAAGGAGCTAAAAAAAAAAGGGCAAATCAGTGCAGTCGTGTAATTTTGCGATTGCTTTCATGTTGTCTTTGCGTGTTCTTAATGAGTAAGGAAAATTGGATCAACAAACCCAGACCCAGCCCAGTGTCGCCGTTGAGTGTAATAACTTACAAATCACATCGGCAACATCACCGCAAGGACGTGTTATTCGCATCATTAACATGCACGGCCTGATCCATAGGCAGTGCTCAGAGTGTGAGTGAAGGTAAACTATGTGTTATGTGTGCGTCCTCATTGTTGTTGCAAGTGGTTGACCTAGAAGCTGGGTTTCACAGTGTGTGCTCGAACGAAGGCTCCTACCTACGACGAAATTCGTTACAAGTGCCAATGTAATTGATTCATTTTTGTCCTGTCAAAATATTTGCTCACAACTCTGGCTAAGAATGGGCTCCCTTTTGGGCATGAAGGCACACAAATATTGCACCTAAAACTATAGCTGAATGGGAGCATAAATATTGGGAGTGCTCCAAAAATCTAATCACCTTAATGGGGTAGTTCCTCAGTCGTGAAAATATAAACCGACATCAACCCAATCATGGCTGTAAAAATGGACAAACTTTCGCTATGCGCTGTCATAAATTAAATATACTCCAGCCATTTTTGAGTGTCAGTTCCGTCTAAAGAGGAAGGCATACCAAAGAAGGTGCTACTCATTTCAGAAAATTCACTAACTCATCACGTGGATTTTTAGTTCTTCTGTTTTGCCCGCAGAAAGTTCAAATTTGTTCCGTGGAGAGAAAGTTGTTTTTCTGTTTTTGTCTCTTGTTCTGGATTTAATATATATAATATAATACCAAGCTTTGTCAGCGGTGACTTTTAATTTTAATGTTCAAAGGCAAGTTAAACTTTTAATTTTGTGTCACTTTTGAAACTTTTGCCAAGGGGTAAGGACGGGCTCAGCGATGGCTTTTTCATGCCTTTTAGGAATTATTTCATTAACTAAGTCTTTGAAGGTTGTCTCTTTCCAAAAGTCATCTTTTTTCCATTTGAAACATTTTTCTTTTTCTTAATTCTACTTTTTATTTTTTAAAACATTCTTTTAAAATCTTGGCCAAGAATAATTTTATATCTAACCTCGGTCTTAAAGAATGTGTTTCCACCTTCAAACTCTACCCATTTTTCAAATACTTTATGAGTGATTCTTAAAGAATAATTCCAGCTTCGCTTTACCTAAATAAAAAATATTTTAGGCAGTATATTATTAAAAAAGGCATCTTTTTTTCAAGTTATACATTTTTTCGTCAAAAGTGGTTGGTTGGCAACGCTGGCACGGGCTACTTTTTTCAATCTGATAATTTTACTGAGGGACTTGGGGGAAAAAATATCCTCAGGGGTTTTGAGGGAGTGGAAATTTGCTTAAACAGATTTGTGGTTGTGTGTTCATAATGGCCACCAACAAAATTTTAAGGAGGAATTCGGGCAATGAACTCAATTAACGCCGCCGTGGCTCAATGCAGGTTTTTCAGTCATCACACATGATGTATACATTTTTTTTTCGCTATGGTATGGGACGGAAATGTCTGGTACGCTATACTTTTGCAAGTGGAGGCTGGCCACTTCGTATTTCATGTTTGCCATTCGATCTTCTAGTCTGGGAAATTCACGTCATCTTTTTGGAACTATTTGGCTCTTCTGGGGTAGCTGAATAGCCCACTTGATCGAAATGATCTGCTTAATAAAACTAAGTACTACTCCCTGTCCCTTCAGCAGAAGAGTGTAGAAACCATGTGGCAGCGCAGATTTTTCTTCCAAGCTCGGCTTTATTTATGAGGAAAACATTAGACCGTATTTCGCTGTTTATTTGAGCCTCACGTAGTATACATTTTGTGGAGCTTGCAAATCCCGCCAATGATGTGTGTACCTGAGTCTTTTTATTATGCACTTACCCAGAAATGAATATTCAAATCTTAAGGGTCTGTTTCGATGATTCAAAAACTCATTGCGTCCATAAAAATACTAAAAACTTAAGCTGGAAAATGTCATCATGTACCCAGGTCATGTATAGTTCGAGAAATATTCAAATCTTTTTAACATATTCCTATGTCCTCCAAACAAAGTTGACATCCGTATGTTAAGGAAAATGAAGCATGACTTATGATAATGATCCAACTGAAAAAGATTGTTTAAATAGCTGTGTTTGACGAATTATTGACGAGCAAAGGCAGGACAGCTACAGAGGAAGTGCTCCGATGTATCGTCATCCTCTCCACAGGCAGGACAGATGGTGGAGACGCTCAAGCCCAAAACATTTAAGTCTTTGGCAAAACAACTGCAATGCGCGTGGTACCAAAAGCCACCTCTCTTTAACCGAGAGATGGTTTTCAGCGTACACCCCATGATAAAAATATCATAGGGGGGGAGGTTCATCATGGCGTCTAGAGCGGTGCCCGGTGTGCTGAGGAAGGCCCCTGTGCAACCGAGACAAACCGTTCTTTGAAGTCTGGCAAAAGAGGCAGTAAAACGTTTCCGTGAAAGCCTGTTCCACCATACAACTGACGCGTATGAGAGGAGTGGTCTTACCATTGCCGTATAGATCCAAAGGACCCTTTTAGGAGATAAGCCCGATGTCTTGCCAAAAGCGCCTTTACACTGCCAGAAAGCTGACAGCGCTTTATCGGTTTTCGATTCGACATGCTTGGACCAAAGAAGCTTTCTATCGAGGATTACTCCCAGATATTTGACTTCATCGGAGATCGGAATAGTGACACCTTTTAACACAAGTTGAGTGGCTGAGTCAGACCAGTGACCTTCCTCCTTCTCGTGAAGAGAACTACAGTCGTTTATTTTCAGAATTACTCATAATTTACATTTTAATACGTCACTATGACAATTTAGAGGAAAATGTTAATTTCGTAAAATATTTTCCGTAGGAGCAGGAGGTACCTTCCTAACATCTTTGAAAGAAAATTATACTGTTGTCTACTTTTAGGGGGAGGTAAATTTCATTCCTTCGAAAATAGGTTCTAATCTAAGATGATTTTTATTTGAACACGTTACTATGGTAACGCGGGGGGGATTTTTACCAGCCGTAATGGCGACATATACCCACAACTTTTTGTTTGTGCACAATATAGATCTATGGCACAGTACCTTACGAACGATATAAGTCGTATTCTTCTCATTTTTTAATAAATAACTACTTAAAAAGTGTACGGAAACTTTTGATGTTCACGTATTAATATAATGATGGTTGGAATGAGAGGTGTTCCAATTATAGTATCTTAATTATCAAATTTGACTGTACTTCGAATCGGAATTCCTCGAAAAGACTGAGAAAGATGGAATGGATGCTAAGTTGTTTATTCTTCTCATGTGTTTATTGGGTCTGACAATTTTAATGCTACGCCATCGTTCATGTTTTATGTACCATAAACTTTATGTCGTGTATCGTGTAGTTATTATAGGATTCCTCTTTCCTGCATCCTGTTGCGGCCTCCTCTATATTAAAAGTACCTTTGATATAGGCTTTACAAAGATGCGCTTCTTATAGATTTTGGCTATTCTGAGCATGCTGAAATAAGAAGTGGAGTGGAAACAACGCCATTTAATACTAGATCGGGTGCATCCGAAGCACTAAATAAAATCGCTAATCTTAGTAGGTCATTCCCAATTTGGACCTAGCCCTGCAGATACCACCGAGGCACGAACCCCAACTTCTCGTTGCACTTTGTGAATTTCATGAATGTGTCTGTGTATATTAAATGAATGCCCCCTTGGCAGTGGGTCTTGCAAATTCATAAGTACATTCATTGCACTCCAGTCGTACTCAAAAAAAAAGTTTGTAATTTAAAATGAAGACAAAAATACTAAACGCAAAAATGTGTACTTTGCGCCACTTGATGTGCACACAACTGTGTGTGTGCAGTGCATGTGTTTGATAAAGCGCTGAAGCTAACTTAACTCAAATAGGAATTGTGGAACAAAGCCCTCTTTAACTGGAAAATATTTGCCACCCACCACTGCATAGTGATGGTTCTGGCTCATCGAGGCATTCCATCCGGTCTTGCCAGCCTCACAGAAGTATATCTGTGCGCATTTAAGTGTAAAATGGAAAAAAGAAACTGCCAACACTTAAAGTTCAAGGTTTCCTCATCATCGTCGCACAAGAACCCGATTTGCAGGAAAAATGAAAGTAAATCTTTACATAAAGTTGCCATCTCCCCTCGACCGACCAACCGACCGACGACGCTTACTCAATATACTACTACCCGCTCATTTGTGTGAATGTCTAACTGTGTGAATGTGCTAAAAATGTCAGTTTCGGCTGAATATAAAGTGTGTCCTCCTCCGGGTGACCCGTAATTATACTCACCTCTCTACGTGGTGAGAACAATGCCGTCGTCGTGTAGTATTTGGAATTTAAATTAAATCTTCGACAAGACAAATACCCATGCCAGAGGCAATGCAATTCATTTTACAAAGAGAACATTAAATAATAACAATTGCTAGGGGTGGGGAGATAACTATTCATCGGGCATTTACGCTTCAATTAAATTTTTACGATTCTTTTATTTTCCTTTGTTTCATTTTCTTTGTAAACAATTTTATTATAATGTGTTGAAAACGCTTGTTGTGACGTTTAACTTTTCGAACTTTATTCAATCCAGTATTTGGTTAATTATTCTGTTAATTTGTTAATTTGTTCAAGCGCAAAACATGAGTTATTCCCAATCAATTGTCTGAATTTAATCGCAAACCATTCCATTGTTCACCGTTAATATAGGCAACGGAAAAATGGTCCAGTGTTCGTTTGAGTACAGATTCGAAGAATAAAATCAAAATTGAAAATCATATATCAATTAATTCAAATTTAAATCTAAATGGATTCGGCAGCGAGAGTAACAGTATTAAAGGAAAAGGAAATCACGTGGGCAAGGAGGTAATGTGCAATTTTGATTCCTTCTGAAATGTAACAGTCAATTTTTTATAAGTTTTTGTTGAAATTCTTCTAAAAACCTTAGAGAAACTGATAGACATCCACATACGTTGCAGTGTCAACTCAAATCTTTTGTCAAAGTCTCAACACGCGTATAGTAAAGGGAGATCGGTTGAAACGGCCCTTCACTCACTTGTATCTACCATCGAAAAATCTCTCGATTGCAAAGAATTCACATTGGTTGCTTTCCTGGATATTGAGGGAGCGTTTAACAACGTCGAAGCAGAGGCAATTCTTGGCGCACTGACGGGCCTTGGAATTGAGAAATCGATTGGCGAGTTGGTCAACCAGTTGCTCACCAACAGGTTTATCAACTCACAGCTGGGCGATGCATCGGTCCGGAGGTTCGTTAGTAGGGGTACGCCTCAAGGTGGCGTTATCTCACCTCTTCTTTGGAACCTAGTAGTGAATGAACTACTACTAATACTGGAGGGGGAAGGGTGCAAAGTAATTGCCTATGCGGATGACGTTGCCATCGCTGTCTCAGGAAAACACCTAAACACGCTTAGAGATCTCATGCAGAATGCCCTCTCTAAGCTCTCTAAATGGACCAAAAAATGCGGTCTGGCGGTCAATGCCCAGAAAACTGAACTGGTCCTCTTCACAAGAAAATACAAAATTCCCAATTTTGTACCCCCAAAACTAAACGGCACACTCCTGGTGCTCACCGATACGGCTAGCTATTTAGGCCTAGTTTTAGACAGCAAATTGAGCTGGAAACCCAATATCCTGCGGAGAGTTCAGAAAGCCACCACGGCTCTGTACTGCTGTAAAAAAGCCATTGGAAGCAGATGGGGACTCCAGCCTCGAATTACATATTGGCTATATGTATCCGTTATCAGACCTATACTCACTTATGGCGTTATTGTATGGTGGACTGCCCTCGAAAAGGCCATCCATCATAATCAGCTTAGCCGCGTCCAAAGAACGGCATGCATATGCATAAGTGGAGCCCTTAGAACCACTCCAACAGCGGCCATGGACGTAATGTTCCACTTGCTACCGCTGGACATCTATTGCAAACAAGTGGCAGCAAATGCAGCCACTCGGATGAAAGCAATTCAGTTGTGGACCAGTCGCCAAACTGGTCACTCATCTATTCTAAATACATTGGAATGCATTCCAAAAGATACTGATTACACCCTCCCTCAGTTTCAATTCGAAAAGAACTTCGAAACCTACATACCCTCCAGGAGTGACTGGGAGAACGAAATAGTACCCCGCAAGGAGTCTGTCTGCTTCTATACAGATGGGTCCAAAACTGAAACAGGAGTAGGGGGGGGTGTTTTCTCTTATGATCTAAATTGTAAAATCTCATTCAGCCTTCCTAATCACTGTAGTGTTTTTCAGGCGGAGGTCATGGCGATCAAAGAGGCCCTGTCGTGGCTTCGGTATAATGTAATATCTGTAAAGGATATCACCATCTTTACCGACAGTCAAGCCGCGATTAAATCCCTGGCTTCTGTCGTCTTCAATTCAACAACTGCCCTCAATTGCCGACTATCTCTGAACGAGATGGCGAAACAATTCAAAATTCACCTTATATGGGTGCCGGGCCATAGAGACATTCCAGGTAATTGCATCGCCGATGAGCTCGCCAGACAAGGCACTACTATGTCGACTCTACCAGAAAAAAGGAGTCTCTATATGCCTCTTGCTACTTGCAAGCTCCTAATTAAACAAAACGCATTAAGCGCTACTAATCGCAGGTGGTCTAGCTGCTTAACGTGCCACACCTCGAAACAGATCTGGCCTCAGCTGGATTCCAAGCGCTCAAAAAGTCTCATTACACTGAAAAGACCCATAATAAGCACTCTAGTAGGTGTCATCACGGGACACTGCATCATAGGGAGACATGCTCTCAGATTAGGCCTCCCTTCAAATGATTTCTGCAGAAGCTGTATGGACGAGGAGGAGGAGGAAACTATTCTTCACCTTCTCTGCACGTGTCCAGCACTGTCACTCCGTAGAAAACTATACCTCGGAGAATATTTCTTCGACAATCTAAGCGAACTCGCAAACATAGGTATCAACTGCCTCCATCGCTTCATTCTTAGCTCCGGCTGGTTCAACGGGTAGATAAGGAGTCGATATCGATCCTGTGGTAACACAATGGGCCTAATTTGGCCTAAGTGAGGCTGCACTTGAGGCGGCCTGCCACTCTAACCTAACCTAACCTTGTTGAAATGGAACCCTTTTTTGTTTAAATTTTAAAAATACAGTATTTCGTAAGTAGTTTTGGATATTTTTTTTTTGTGCAAACCTAGTCAGGAAGTGACGGTGATTGGTCAACAGTCCAATGACATAAATCAATTGTTCCATTTCTGTGTCGGATCCAGTGCTGCCAGGTCGTTTTAATCACAAATACAAAGCGTTAAATTGCTCTAGATTACGCAAAAAGAAAAAAAATATTATTTGAAACTAGCTGCCCCGGCAAACCTCGTTTCGCCCAAATTTGTTAATTTGTTAAAAAATTCCGAGCATACACCAAGCACTTGCTAATTTATGTAATTCGACCAATTAAAATTCTTTATTCAAAAGTTATATTAAATGCAATAGAAATAAATGATGAATAGAACTGTCGATTTTTTCAATCAAACCGCAATGATTTTGACGTGTCGTCCAACCTTCCACTTTTTCACTAAATTGACAAACATCCATCGATTATCCTTGCAATAAATTATTGGTCAAAGTGAAAGCGAGACGCACGGGAAATTGAAGTCGCACGAATGGTAACTCGTTCTTAATAAGCGAAATCTGCGGAATAAGAGTGTTTGCCTTTGAAATTTCCCCTTAAAATCATCACTTGTATGATATTTGATGTGAGATCCTTCACCATAAAACAAATGCGATCCGTTGCAAAGTTTCGGTACATTGATGTTTCGCAACAAAATTTTAACTGAACCAACTTTCAAATCCGAATTATGTAGAGGTAAGGTAGCATAATTTCCTTCCTTCCAACCAAAAATTATAAAAATCGAACGATCCGTCCCCGAGTTATGAGTGCACATACGGACGTCAGTCTCTTTTATATGTCAGGTCCAAAAGTATCCTATCCTTCAAGCGGGAACGAAGAATATAAATCTATAAAATTTCATTGAAATCGGGTGAGTGGTTTTGGAGACGGACAGCAACGCCATATAGCGGGTCAAAAATCCTATCTTTTAAGTTTGCGTTAACCTGAAATACAACAATACGAACAAAACAAAAGAAGAATCATAAAAATTGACCCAGTGGTTATCGAGTTATATCATCATCATCGAGTTTCATCCCGAAAGAATTATAGGTATGAATTAAGAAGATTATTATTAAAGAAAATTTAATTGAACTGAAAAACGACATACGCCTACAACGCCACATGTTGAGGATTTTCCGACGATGTGCACTAATAAATTCAGTTTTTGTTAAAAATAATACATTAATTATTTTATATGTATTTTATCAATATAATAACTCCGATCGAAGCATCTGTTTTAAACGATATTTATTTTGTTTACATCCTCGTTGACGATATTTGCAGCACGCATTCTGTCAATGTTATGCCAACGCCATAAGATTACATCAAAAAAGTTTGAATTGTAAAAGCGCTATGGTTACATTAGATATAATTTAATAATGGTGGTTTAGTATTCTTAAATTTTCTAATTTTCCGTGAAATTTTCTTAACTTTTTCTTTCATAAGATTCTTCTCCTGACAATAACAAACACAACAAAAAAAAAAAATTAGCGAAATCGGTCCAGCCGTTCACGCGTGATGCCGTGACCAAGGGAAATAGGGATTCATTTTTATATATATAGATTCAACATTGGCACATTTGTTCGAACAGCTTGACTCAATGCGATTCGTTCGAAGTCCATTTCTCGCTCCTATTCTCGATTAAATGTGTCAAATCTCCAGTTCATTATCCGATGTCACAGTGCGTATTCGATGCAAAATATCGTCGGCCATACTATCATCTTTGTAATAATCAAAGTTCCTATCTACTTCATTTCAAAAAGTTACTTAATGTAACATAGTAAACATAATTTATTAGAACAAACTTTTTGGGTATATCTACCTATATTTAAAAAAAAAAAAAAACTTCAAAAGTGCTGACAACAACAATTTGCTTGGAAAATAATTAAAATAATTGACAACAACAATTGCTTTTAAAATTCAAAATATTTTTTTTTTATTTGAAGTGTCACTACTTGATTTCTATCCAGTTAATTTTTTTTTTAAAGTGTATTTCCCCATTAAAACTTTAATTTTCTAATTTTCCGCGCAATTTTCTTAATTTGAACTGAGCATGCTCAGATTGATCTGATGTTTGTTTTTTTTTTTTTTTTTGTCTGTCAAATGTGTGCAGGGTGCAGGCATATAATCAGCATTTTACTCAGCCTGCTCTGTCAACTTATTCTGAGCTCTTAAAGCGCGCTCTGACCATGTTCTGAACGAAAAAAGAAACACAAATTCTGACTGAGCTCTGATGTGTCGGAGTCAAAAAAGAAACACGAACTTTTTGTGTAACAGTTCAGGTTCTGCTCTGCATTGAAAAATAAAAACGCCATATATCAGACAAATCTATTGAACGACATCATAGGGAACTGCAACCTTTGCGTCTTTTTACAAATATTCTTCCATTTTATCAAAAGGCTACAAAATGTGCACCCTAGCCAGGGTATCAGATGAATTTTCAACGATGCTGGGTCAAACTATAATACAAATATATTGAAATAAATTAGCAAATAAAAAGCGCTAGACATTTCGCTAGGGGTTGGTATTTTGTGCGCTCTAATGTCGTTTCCATTGGGCACAAAGAAGCATCCGGGAGAGTCCGGAATCGAAAAAAAAATCACTTCTAAAAACGTTCCATTGGCACAAGAAATACTCTTCTGGTGATTCTGAGAAGAGAATTTCGCTTCTCGATTTGAAGTCAGAATTCAATTAAGCAGCACTCACACAAGTGCAATTTTTTTATTTTATACAAGTCAGATGACAGCTGCCGTAGATTATATACCACCAATACTTTTGTGGATTCAATCAGAGGCAGTTTTCTTGTTCCATTGGATTACAGAACGACATAAAATTGTTAATATAGCAACAGATCTGTCTCCGAAAGCGCTAAACTGGCAGCACTGGTGGGATCTAAGCTTCCAGTCGACTAGGTGAGAGTCGCTTGTAAAGAGTGACTTTTTAGCGATATTTTTTTTTTTTTTTTTAAATCCACAGTTTAAATGTGACACCTACAACCTACAAGCAGTTCAACCAGTGATACCAGATCATGGGTAATTTCGTTGGCATTTTGTATTTCAAAATAAATTAAAAGGGCGAATAAATTTCAAATACTGAATCCTAAGAAAACCAGTCGAATTCAATAAAAAGAGGAAGACTGTTTTTGTTTTTAATTTTTTGTATTTTTCTTTTAAATGTAGCATAGTTATCTATGTATGTATGTGTTTTTCGTGGAGAATATTCTAACACCTGCATGGCCAAAACGGGTATTTTTGATATCACTAAATGGAGACCAAATGACATCTACCTGTCATAAATCATAGAAAATTACATGTGGATGCAATTTTTTTGAATCGGTTTCGAATGAAATTATTTGTGACTCCTAGACTTGTTTTTCAGGTAAAATTGAAAATTCTATACAAGTTGTTAAGCAGAAAAGTGTTTCCTTCTTGAATTGACGCTGTCGTTCGTTCAGTTAAAGTTCTGTTTCCCTCATGTGAGATATCGACGGTCTAATGCCGCAAAAGATGGCATATTCATTTAAGGTAATTTCCTAGATCTCTCACCAGTTTTTCGGCGGCAAACATTTTCGAGACGACCGCGACCGCTTGTTTGTTCTTTTATTAATTTTATTCATTGCATTGCAGCATACGTGTTTAGCAATAGAACTGCTGCCTCTTCGAAGTGCATGACTAATGCACCGCCACGTCTATTATAAAACCGATTTGCCTATTGGTTCTTTTGGAATATTTGCTCGTTCAAGCTCTTTCATTAGGGATTTGAACTTGACAATTTATTTTTTAAATCAAATGCAAACTGTTTGATATATCTGAAAAAAAAAAATGCATTGGCTTGAATTACTATCAAAACATTTATGAATGGATTTCGACATCGTTCATTATGTCCACCACGGAACGTATGCAGCGGTCGATAGGTTGAACCGAATTTTCGATGACTCGGCCGCACATTTCCACCGATACGGCCGCTATTTCTCATTCAATATTCGTTCAATGTTGACTCTGAGCTCCTCTAAGGTCGACGGCTTGTTGGTATAGAGCAACGATTTAATGTAGCCTCATAAAAAAAAGTCTAGAGGCGAAAAAATCATACGATCTCGGCGGCCAATCGACGGTACCATTTCTCGAGATTATTGTTGCCTGTGGTGATTTTTGGTTCCAAACCACAATATCAATTTTATAATAACAAACGAGTGCTGAACACTTACAACTTTATTCACGTTTATTTAGTTTTAATTTACAAATAATTAATTGTTAATTTTAAGTCACAAAGCCAATGTAGCTGCGCACGTTTGTCTTGACCAAGTGAAAAACCACTTCTTGTTCTATGATAGGTATAAAAATGAACTTCCTTTCCTTTTATTTCGCTTATTGCGCCATCTGTGCGCTGGCCGCTATAAGATCACTCGTTCACCAAACTGAGACTTCAATAACTCAATTTTTGCACCCGCTTTGTGGCTTGTGGCCCCGTTTTGTTGGAACCACATTTCGCTGATGTCCAATTCATGCAATTGCTCAAGGAAAAAATAAAGTCCCAACATGTCATAGTAGCGAATGCCATTTGCCGTAACGAGACGGTTATTTTTATCGACGAATAAAAAAATGACCCCATGACGCCACCGGCATGAATCGTACCAAAGATGTTTCATAAAGCATATGAGGGTTATCACCTGTCCAGTAACGCATATTTTGCCTATTGACGAAAGTTAAAGTTCCGCTTAACCTAACAAGCGCTTCATCGCTAAAGTTCCAAAACTGTCGCTAACGCTCTTAAAGTTGCGACCACCGACTCGGAATTTCGGTAGTAAATTTTCACTACTTACAAACGTTCTTCCTTCGTGTACTTCACCATGATGAAAATATTGATTTTACTGAATACTTTTTCATTGACAGTTCGGTAATCGATTTAAGGGTGCGTTCACAGTGAAAGTTTGAAGTTGTCAAGTCGCTATTGAAGGATCCTTTATAACAAACGTTTTCAATTGTCTGTGTCCTGCCCACGAGTTCACAACCACTAAGCCAGTGTAACATTGACGACATGTACTACAATTTTCCATTAGTTCAAACTGTCAATTTTCTGTTATGGACAGACAGGCACTGGTAGCGCACATTCATAATCCCTGCCTGTAAACTCAACGCCGCTTCATCTTTTCATGCAGACATTAATGTAAATCAAAATGTAAACGGATCAAAAAGACAAAAACAAAACCCCTGCGATGATATTAAAAATGTTCTTAAAAATTAAATTACCATATATCCTCACATCGGCATGATTCTACTTGAACATCCTTTGAAAACAATCCTCAATGCAATTTAAATTCATACAATTCCAATGGAATGATAAATTATTAAGCAACTCTGCAAACCTCATTCCCCTTTTTATTCGAAGCTAATTCGATTTTTATTCATTCCACGAATCATTATCAACTGATTGAAAAAAAAATCCTGGAAATCTCAAACGCATTTTAACAGATCCCATTTATGTGGAATTAATTAAGCTTCTTACTCATTTCCAGATAATTCACAATTAGTCTAGGACAGAAAATATTGCCAGTAATACAAGGCGCGACTGAATTTTGCATGAAAGCGCAGCCCCCGAGGGTTGTAAATTGCCACAAAGTCGAATTAATCCTCATTTGATTGACATATATTCGTAAAAAAACCTTTCCCGTCCATGAAACCAAGAGAAACCAATTTTGTGAATTAATTTTCCGATAATAGCCCCCTCTTCGTGGAATTCGATCCCTTATTGGCTCATTTAATCGTGCTCATTTTATTACTCATGAGATGACCAATTAAATTCGAACCAGCATCAGTCAAACGATGTTACTTGTAACACAATCCCTATCTAAATAGAACACTTGTTCTTAATTTAAACACTCGGAAAGGAAGGCGGGGACGGGACAAATCTATACCGACTAGAAACAAAAGGCAAAAGACCCCCAAAGAGTGCTGATAAAGATTTGCGCTCAAAGTGCTCAGAGCCCTCGTGTATAAAAAAAAAAAAAAAAAAAATCACAGCGAAAGGAGCAACACTAAAGGGTTCTTCATGCTGATGCTTAAGTGGTATCCAGCCTGTTTTATAGATTTGCTGCCGCACACTTCCTCATAGGCCAATAGCTGCATCAAATCCTTGGCCCTTGCCCCCTATCGACATCATCTCACGATACTGTGTTTGCCAAGTATCTGTCACACATGGAGATGTTGTATGTGCGCATCTGTAATCTATATATCGCAACGTGAGATACGGAAGTCTCCAGCTGGATAATACCCAATTACATTCTATGTCAAGCATTTTTAATGGCATAGGGATCATTGGGGAAGTCGATTTTATTCGTGACACCAACTGGATTACGTTCTTGCTTTTTGCAAGTTCTGTAGGTTAGTAAAAACGAAGGGAAAACTTTGTAAAGTCCATGTAATTGATGATCCTCTGCTTCATAGCTCTTTACTAAATAATGCGGTAGACGGATTTGACGTTTTTTTACATATAACAGGTAACGAGTGACTCAATTAAAGGTGTGCACACACTGTGGCGTATACGTAACATTTTTCTCTGTACAATTCCATGCAATCCCTTTATCTCGTTAAGGGAGAAAAATTGAATCAGAGTTGCATAAGGATGTACAGTGGAGCAATTATCTGGTATTTACTATTTATTTTCATTGAATGGTGTAGGGGAATTCCTGGAATAAGAAAACGAAGTAACAAAAGACACGATTATGTCAATGAAATAGAATCGTCACATTTTCACTGGAAGCAACATATAGGTATGTGTTCGCTTTTTGTACAATGCAATGACTTTCTGGGAAACGCTCTGAAGTTGGCAGATGCTGAATGGCCGACATTTCCTTCCAGTAGGAAGGACAGCTTTTGGTTTTGATGCATGTCGGCCTCTGAAAATCAGAGAAACACAAAGTTGCCTGGTCAACCCTAACTTTCTCGTCTCTCTGACTCCGTTGGTCCTCAGTGTTTATTTCACAAAAAGACATATGATGGGTGCTATCCTGTTGTAATCCTGAACCATAATACTCGTAAAAAGGACTGCGTTAAAATTATCAGCTGGTTACACAGTGGGTACGACAATTTTCCCTGGACTAATTGACGTCTGCCAGCGGGCTAACTTGTGCATTTGTTTGTTTATTAATTCGGGGTTTTATGTACAAAAGTTTATTTATTTTGTCGCAATAATTTGTGGATTAAACAAATAAATTTACTTCCAAGTTCCAACCAATGAGTAGGAACTTTTCAAAGCAAATGACGGGCTTTGAAAACTTCACCAAATTCCGTATCAAAAAGCTGACAGCTGTTGAAACTTCTAGTCAGAAGTCGAAATGGACTTTTTTTTTCTTAATCCTGATGAGTTATAAATGTTGTATACGCTTAATTGGATGCTGTGAACTCCTAATGAGCTCACAATTCAGAAAGAAACATCATTCAAACTTCCATGTAACAATTTCTGCAACCAAGAACTCAATTTAAGGACGAAAAACCTTCAGTGTTGTAGGATTAATATTTTAAAGTTCTCCCCAAATAACAATTGCTATTTTAGACAACAAAAAGTGCGAAACTGTCACCAAACTCGAAGGCGAAAGTAATTTATTTAATGTATTCAAATTAGCCAACATCGTGTCTCGCATGCATTTATTTACTCCTCGACACGCTCCTCTTTTTTTTTAATAATAATAAATGAATACAGAGTAGGTAAACTACTTTCACCAATTGTTGCACATTTAAATATAGAGCTGTGTTAAAAGTTTACTCCTTCTTGAGACTATTGAGGATTATTTATTCATGAGGACGTACAAATATGGAATGGGGATGAATTTCGCTCGAATGCATTAAAATATTTAAATTTAATTATCACTATCGACTGTATCTGAATCTTATTAATGTTATTGTTTTGCTTTGGCAAACAAAACCGCTTGTTTGTTTATATCGTTGCAGGTACTATCGCTTGGTGCTGATGTCCTGCCAGAATACAAAATGCAAAGTCCTAGTGTACATAAATGGACAATACTCCATTATTCACCATTTAAAGCGGTGTGGGATTGGGTAATACTTATATTAGTTATGTATACAGCAATTTTTACACCATATGTAGCAGCTTTTTTACTCGGCGAACCTGATTATCAGCGACGTACTAATAAGTATATTAATAACGATCCAATTGTGATAGTAGATTTAATTGGTAAGTGTGATCAACAACATATATTCTCTATCCATTTATATATATATCTCTCTCTCAGTATTGTATGTGTATTATAATGATGTAAATTTTGTTTTCGTTTTTAAATAAATATAAAAATGTATATTTTTTTTATTTTTTACTTTTAACTTGTTTTTCCCAAGTTTGGTTTTATAAATAAAAACACACACACCACACAGAGACACACATGCAAATGCAACATAATTACAGCCAAACACACATACGCAGTGTATTACAGTATTCACTATGAACGCTTATGATTTTTAATGAAACACTTGACGCTATTAGCTTTTTGTTTTGCTTTCTTTTTATTGCAAGTGTCGTCAGCGAAATTTAGATATCGTGTATCCCTCTCATTAAATCATTGTCTTGTGTGTGTTTCTTGTTTTCTTCTTCCTCCTCCTCCTCCTCTCAGACTCAGTCATTTAATTTTATTCAGATGCAGACAATCATTCACTTAGCTGGGGGTAGGGATTCTGTGGCTTTTTGCTGCAAAAATTATTTTTCCCTCTCTCTGACAGTTGTATTTGATTTTTTTTTCTCTCTCTCACCCATTATGCAGGAATAATAAACTTGAAATTGAGGTTGACCGTCTGGGAGAAAGAAACTAGGTTGACGGATTCGGTTGGGTTACGAAATTTTGGGCAAACAAAGGAAGAAATTTATTTAAAATCTAGAATGCTCTTAAACCGACTTCTCGTGATAAAAAAAAAATCTAGAAAAATCGATTGTTTTCGAAGTCATATCAAAAAGGTTTTGCCCTGTCCTTGATGTCGATCTGAGCCTTGTTACCGCAGTTTTTTTTATTCGATGAGTATTTTTAATGGTGGATTGTGTTGTATGACAGATGTTTGATTATTGTGATCCCTTTTTGTGGAAGGTGATTATTAGCCGGTTTAAGGGAGTTCAAGAACGTACTGAAAATGGACCGCTCTTTGATCTTACACTATGGTATCTTATTTAAGAAAACAACAGAGACTCCAACTGGAAATAAATGCATTTCCAATTGAACCACCAGTTCATGAACAGACACTTTAAAGTGACCTAAAGTGTGGTCCGTCTGTTGGTGGCTTTTCAAAACTGCTAAAAATAAACCTCGTTCAATATTTTTCAAGGCTATAACTTTTGAAAAACTAATGGAATACAATTTTATTTAAATACCTCCTGCGTATTTAATTAAAATTTGGAGTGCATTTTCAAATTTGGCGTTTGCTGCATTCACGAATTGAGGCAGTTGAGGCCTATTTCAAACGAAAAGCTACACGACTTCGACTTTGAAATAAGTTGCCAATATTTTGAAATGCTTCCCGTCAAATTTTGAGCACGATAAGGCTACCAGAATCAAAATTTCATGATATCTATCAAATATAATGCAGACTTTAAGGTTTTCCTATTTGTATGTGGATTCGAACACGCTAAGACTACGAGTACTTTCTCAACTCGAATGTTTTTCTTCAAAAGCCAAAGGGCTCAACATCGGACAGCATTTATTATTATGATACGATACTAAGCATTCCGAAAAACAAGTCTCTTAAAGATCTGCAGAGCTCTTCTTCATCAAAACACGTATTTGGTTCGGTATT